>CM059600.1:279969744-289969744 GCA_030412105.1 Cyclura pinguis
TCATTGACTGTGTGTGAGACACATGATGGGACTCTTAAATGAGGAGGGGTAACTGCGACCATCCTGACACCCACCTGGTGGCCCACAACCGCACATTTCAGCACACCAGAAATGGCATAATGTCATTTCTGGCTGACGTTTTGACTGATTTCCTTCCTTCCTTCCTTCCTTCCTTCCTTCCTTCCTTCCTTCCTTCCTTCCTTCCTTCTCTTTCTTTCTTTCTTTCTTTCTTTCTTTCTTTCTTTCTTTCTTTCTTTCTTTCTTTCTTTCTTTTGGGAGGGGGTTGAGGGTTCTAGGGGGATGGAGGGAAGCAAAAAGCCACATTTGTGGGGGTTTGGGTACTTTGGGAGGCATCAGGGAGGCTTCAGAGGTGGCACTTACGATCCCAAGGGCAACATGGGGCCCACGCACTGCACTTTGTCCACCCCTCTGTTATGTCAACTCAGGATGGTACACACAAAAAGTCCCAGCTTTCCAATTTCCAGAGTAGTTGTTTGTGGTTTCAAAAAATATTGCTCACTGTTTTTAGCATAATGAAGCTGGTTTCTTTCTCCCTTAAAAAGCCCTACAGCATATGACTAGCAAATTAAAATGCTGCCTGGCTGATGGGTTGCACATGATGTGAATCTAAGTAGCTTTTATTTCTTTTCAACATACTATCAAATGGGATTTACAATGTTCTAATCTGCCAGAATTGCATGATTATTGCACTACATTAAGAGTTACAGCAGTGGAAGATGTCGATGAAGACTAAGGCAGCCCTTCTCACATCTTACTGGTCAAGGAGACATCCGGTGTGGTTCCCAGCATCTGCTCTGCCAGGAAGGGAATGCAATAGGAGCATTCCCATCCATACCAGCAGCCTCCGTGGTCCAGGTAGCACGATGGCCGTGCTTCTTCCTGATGCAGCCCACCAGGGTAGTTTCCCAGGCTGCACTGGGGCAGGTAGCACAGCCATTGTGCTTCCAGGGCCTCTGCAGAAAAGATAAGTCTGCAATGGTGGCATGATCACTGATCATGGGCAGGGAAAACCTGACAATAATTTGTTCTGTGATGAGAGAAGGATTGGGACCATGAGGATGTCATGCATAAGTGTCGTCATGGTCCCATCCTTCTCCTGTCCCTATAGTGGGTTGGGAGGATGGAGCAGAAAAGTCCTAAGTTACTAAGTAGTTCCTTCTAGCTACTCTTCGTTTTAGGGTGGAAAGCTGAACCTTACCCACGGCAACATGCGTTCATAGCAGACCATAGCAGTGTATGGGCCTTGGTTTCCTTCATTACGTATTCTCTTTCTCTCTTTCTCTAAAGTCCTATTTATTATTTTATAAATATGTGCATACATTCATACAATTAATTCATAAATATATTCACTTAATACACTTTCAGTTTTTTAATATTCAGGATGCCTAATTGAGACAGTTCTACTGTTCATCAGTTGCTTTATGTTTATACTGAGAAAAAAAACATAACGAGGCTTCAAATTTGTTTTTGTTGTTGTTGTTGTTGTTGTTGTTGTTGTTGTTGTTGTTGTGAGCCTTCAAGATGTTTCCAACTTATGGCAACCCTAAGGCAAACCTATCATGTAGTTTTCTTGGCAAGATTGATTCAGAGGGTGTTGCCTCTGCCTTCCTTTGAGGCTGAGAAAATGTGACTTGCCCAAGGGCTTAAAGTATGATCAGATAATTCATTTCCTGAAAAAAAGAACAAACAAATTATTTCGGATCCTATCCTTTCTCAAAATAAATCTATAAAAGCTGACAGGCTAATATATTAAGAATCTGTAAATTTCAGCATTCTAAAAAGACAGCCTGTGCTTTTAGAAATGCATTAACCATGTTGAGTCTTCCTTCCCATTCTAATGTTGTACATGTCACTTCATACATGTCACTTTATACATAATTAACTATAATTCTATACTGAGCAATTTATCAGTTTCTCAGTATTTGGCTGTCAAAATTTTGGCAGCAGTAATTAAGTACCATTATGTGATGTTTTGGCAGCACATAAAGATCTTAAAAAATTAATAAGAAAACTCACAGTTCCAAAGGTATATCATAACACAATAAATCCTCAATTCTATTTCATACTTTTTTCCAGAACTCTTCTAGCTTGCCACATACCTACTGTATCTGTCCAAATGAATCAACCTAGTTTCTACACTGCCAGCATATTTCATTTCATCCTGTGAACATTTTTTATTCAGTCATATGTATCATTTGTTGTTATGTGCCTGCAAGTTAACTTTGGTCATTTCCACACTAGACTGTTATAGCGCTATTATTTCACTTTCAATGTCCTACAGAATCCTTGAGGCCCCTTCCTAAACTGCAAACTTCAGGATTGCATAGGACATTGAAAGTGGAATAATAGAGCTATAACAATCTAGTGTGGAAATGGCCTTTGACTTATAGCAACCGTACCATTGGGTTTTCCTGGCAAATTTCATTCAGAGAAGATTTGCCATTGCCTTCCACTGTGAAAGTACGACTTGCCCAAGGACACCCAGTTTCTTGAGTTGTGATTTGAACCCTGATCTTCCAGTGTTTAGCAGTCAAATTACAACAACACTCTGGCTTTCATCTAGATATATAATACTACTTGAGAAAATGAATTACAGTTGATTTTCTCTGATGTGACATTCACAGACACTCTAGTTATTCTGAAATATTTTAGTTCAATATGCTATTATCTGATATGATTTGGGATATCAGTGATATCTCTTTCCCACTTCTTCTTAAAGCTCATACCTACAATTGCTCCCATTGGTCAGGCAGTGGTAAATTTTTGATAATATCATTTCTTTGTTATTTTTTATTCTCACATTTTTTTTTTAAAAAGGGCAACCTTTTTTGCTTATGCTTGAAATACTTCTGTGGGAAATACTGATTTCTTTAGAATTTTAAAATAATTTTCCCAATATACATACGCATTCAAAATGATATCCATACAATCTCCTTTGTCTCAAGACTGAAGGATATTCCAGAGCTGAAAAAGATACATAACTTCCAGAATCCCCATGATCATATGTTTCTTTCTGTCCCAGAGCTACTTCTGGCCAGATCTAGTGAGGCAATTATATAACTGAGTAACAACTTAAAGTAGTCATCTACAAACAAAAATAGAAGGCCAATTGCTGGTAAAAAAATTATCTATCTTGCTATGTTACCTTCTTCTTTAAAGATGTGGCCATCCTGGGTGGAAGATTCTGGGAGTTTCAGAATCACTTATTTTTCAACGGTCTGAAGCATACATATAATACCAGGACCATATTCCAGCTCCCTGGGAGCAGTACCCACAGGTAGAAACAGTGTCAAAGAGATCCATAGAACCTTGTATTTCCATTGTCTTTTCCCATTATATACATGCTAGCGGTGCAACAGGCCATTACAAGAATTGGGAGAGCTGTGAACACCTCCCATCTTCCCACCCAACCCTTCCTTTACGAGCTCATTCCAGTTGTTCAGAGAGTAATGCTGAGCAATTTCTGTTAAGTCAAAGGGAGGTGCCAGATAGGGAAAATGTAATGGTATATAAATCACCCCAATCCCAAAACAACCTGGCATAATTTTTAAGGGACCCGCATGAAGGGAAAAGTGGTTTGGGAGAAACATGACTGACTTGAACCCTTGGCCTTCTCTCAGTGCACCGGCATCATACCTGTGGAGACTGGAGTAGACTCCCAGGAAAGTGAAAACACTTAAACTGATTATCACAAGTCTTTTAGACGAATTGGCCCTACCATCTATGTTAATCTGCTTTTGATTTTCAAAGCAACCAAAGGCATCAGTTAATTCAAAGCTTTTTTCTTTTTTCTTTTTTCTTTTCTTTAAAAAAAGGCTATTCACTGAACTAACAAACTAGATCTTTCAAATCAGGAAAGGTGTTCTTTCAAAGAGCTTAAAAATTAATGAATACCTTTACAAAAACACACTGCTCTGTCATCACACAAAGAAGTCATTGCAAGCTTCCAGGCTGGGTGATAAGCTGTGAATTAAGAGATCTCAGTTATTATTGGACCCAGAAGGAGTGGCCAAAAGAGATATTTCTAAACAGACTTTAAACTGTTCACTGCAGGACTTCTTTTGCATTCTCCTGCACTAAATGTGTGCATACAGTGGAGACCAACAGAGAATCTGGAACAACTGGGAAGATAACGACAGCACAGGAGGAGTTACAGCAAGCATATTCAAGAGGAACTGTGTAGCAGTTAGTGGTAATGGGTCATATCAGCTTCTAACTAAGCCACTCTAAAACTCTTCTTACTTTAAATACAGATAAAATCTGGAGCATTAGAATTAAAAGTCTTAACTTACCACAAGACAAGTGTGCAGATTTGACTTCAAGATTTTAACCAAACCCAGTTCCCGCAGAGCAGCCTTTTCTAATAGCCTTTCTAACACTCAAAGTGCATTGAGCTGCAACTACCATCACTCGTGTCCAGCAAATGGTGCTGGTTAGGGATGGTGGGAACTATAGTTCAACATCTGAAAGGTGAAGGGTTGGGGTAAACTGCTTTGAGAAAGGAATTCTTTTTTTAAAACAAATCAGAGAAGTGTTTTATTGGAAGTTCTCTCCAAGCTTCCCCACAAGTTCTTTCTGTGTCAAATGCTGGCATATATTGCCATAGCATAAGCTTTATTGGTAGTGAATGACACACCAGATGCTACACAGAAGCATTCCTGACCCTACTGATGAAGACCAGTATTCTCTCACTGTATATGGTAGAATTGACACCCCCCCCCCAAAAAAACACCAATTTTATACATAGTATTCCTATTCCCCACTGATGGCTATATGGGGCACCCATATAGCCATGGGGTGCATACCTCCATGGCTGAGGTTGATGAAAGATTTGCTCCCAAGGGTTATACAGTGCCGAGACAAACAAAAGAAATCAAAGTGCACAAACACGACTCATCTCCCTCCTCATAGCTATGAGAAATGTGCAAGTACATTGACAATAGGGGAAATCCCCCATTCTATTATCTGCCTTCATTTATTTTCACAGTCTCAGACTGTCAGGTTAATGCAAAAAGTTTCCAACAAGGCCACAAATACAAATGGACTCTTTCTATAAATTGGGCAGATGTTAGGTCATGATGCTAATAAGGATTCAAAAAACTCCGGTGAGAGAGGCCCAGCTCACTACATTGGGAATATACATTTATGTATGGAAGCTAATGCAAATTCCACAATAATCCATGTAAGCACGCAGCAAAAACAGGATAAAATATCTATTTCCCTAAACAAATAATTAAGAAATTTTGATAGAATAGAGAAATACAGGAAGGAATAAATAAGTGAAAAAAAAGGGGGGGGCAGTAACTAGGCCAGGAGGGATCAACATTAACCAAATAATAAGACACTACCAATCACAATCATCTGCACTGCAGGTTATCAGCCCTTATGGCACTGGGAAGCCAATGTGCCTGCATTTCCCACAATGGTAAGCTGATTGTTGCCTTGGGTCACATTCTGGGAGAAAGGCAGAATAAAAAATAAATGAATGAATAGTCTGTATTCTGCCTGTTTGAGGACACCTTTGCAGAAAAGCTACCCTCTTTTCGAGTGCAGAGGAAAGACTTCTGACAGTGAAATGCTGCTCTGATGCTCAGGGTGTGATTGTCAGGAGCATTCCCTCTCTGTCAATTTTTCCAGGGACAACTGTACAGGGCACAACAGCAGATTCACCACCATGTAGTGGTTTCTTTTAGTTCTGAAGCTGGGCTGAGTCACTTTATATCAAGAGGACAAAGTACCTCCTTGCATCACTAATGATATCACAGTACCACATCTCTTGCCAGAGCAAAATGTAATGGATGATAGAGTGGGCAGTCAATGATAGTGGAGTGTAATTGTTGCAAGGCAGCAGCTCTGCTGCTTCCTAATAAGACCCCTCCCTCTGCCAAGAGATTCCAGATCAACGACCTTCTGTTGTTCCTTTACACAGTCATCCCTTCACTTTAAAGGGGATTAGGGGTGCAGGACTCCCACAAAAGTGGAAAACCCACGAATATCATAAGCCTCCAAACTGTCTTGAACACACACACAAAAAGTACCTGTACCTGTTATTTGTAATCTGATGTTTTTCTTTTGTTGTTTAGGTATATTGTTATGCAGTTGTATAGCTTAAAACTTAAGAAAATGGTATTTTAAAAGTATCCTTCCCACCTGTGTGAGTGAGCAAAGAAGTGTGCCCTCCCTCCTCCCGTCTCATTCCCTTCCCCTTCCTACCTCCGCATGTGAGTAAGTGAGCGAATGTGCACAGTCTCCTCCAGTCCCATCTCCCTTCCCTCTTTTCACCCATGTGAGTGAGTGAACATATGCACCCTCTCTCCTCTTGTCCCATCCCCTTCTACATGTGGGAGCAAGTGAATGAACACACGAGTGCCCTCATCCCATCCTATCCCTTCCCCTCTCCCTCTTGCACAAGTGAGTGAGTGAACCTCAAACCATATTTAACTAACACACACACACAAAGTCGTGTAGGGACAGGGGGGCGATGGAGGCAGCATTTTGGGGCGTCCCAGCCTGCAGCCACACCCCTGCGTGCTCTAGCCATGCCCCCATGCACAGTGGTCATGCCCCCACACCATAGCCCCGCCACCTCCCACCCCCCCTCCACACACTCTAGGCTCCGCCACTGCACACATACCTGGACTGGTGGAGTGGCTGGGCCTGGTTGGGCGTGTGTTCCTTTGCTAGCTCACTCACATGCATGGGTTGGAGGGGAAAAGGAGATAGGGGAGCAGGAGGAGGAGGGAGAAAGGGGACATCTGTCTCATCCCCTGCCCCTACCCACATGAGGGACCAAGTGAATGTGAGCATGCCCTCCTCCTGTCCCACCTCCTTCCCTTCACTAATCTACAAATAACCAAATCCACAAATGCTTAACCTGCAAATGTGGAGGGCTGACTGGCAAAGGCTGCCTCAAATATTTCTAAGCCAAAGGACATATATTCCTCCTGGTTACCTTGATTCTAGATGTTCTTTTCCCAGGGTATATGATCTTTCAAAGCTGGAGGATGTTAAAACCTCAGGCCATTTCTGCACTACTCTCTTATAGTCCTATTATTCCACTTTCAACATCCTGTGGAATTCTGGGGTTTGTAGTTTACTGAGGCCAAAGAGCTCTCTGGCTGAGAATCCTAAATGCCCCTCCCTAAACTGCAAACCCCAAGATTCCATAGGATGTTGAAAGTGGAATAATACCACTATAAACAGTGTAGTGTGGAAATGGCCCCAGTGTTCTTGGACTCGGCACCCTTTGCAGACAGCAGACTATCAAGCTGTAAAATGTGAAGCAGCCTGAAATGTCTAATATGAAAGAAGACATTCCCTTGCTAGTGGAGAAAAAGAAGTGGTATACCGTCATATTGTAACTTATGGTCCTAGTTAGCAGTTGCGGTTGAAAAGGGGAAATTTTATAACATAATCATGACCAGGGCTTAGTAAAGTTACTGGCCATGCTGGCTGAGACATTTTGAGAGTTGTAGCCTAAAAAGTAACTTTTCCAGTATTTGATCAGTAGTGCATATTGCTTCACCTAGAAATGAGCTTATAAGCAACACTATGTTCACTGGGTTGACCAGTCCATTAGAAGAACTCCAGAAATATTACCCAAGGTTCCTGTTGATCCAGGGCAATAAAAGCACTGAGTCTCCTAACATTTGTCCTTCAGTTCCTCTAGTGTAAACTTATAACGAGCAACATTAATTGTACTTTCCAGAAATGCATTAATGTATGATGTCCAGAACATATTTTAAAAGACACCCTTGATGGTAAAACAGACAGAAGAGTGTTTGAGAAGATGTCAAGGATGACAGGTTTAACAGGTGCTTTTCTTTGCACTGTCAAGAGTTTCCTTCTTTGCCCAAGTTGTTTTGTCATAGCTGTCAGAACTGCAATTAAGAAGAGTACTTGCAATGTGCTATCATCCATTAGGCATTCTTTCACAGCCTTCTTTTTCTTTTAGCAATAACTTCTAAACACAATTGTGTGAGTTCAACTATAGTATATTATTGCATTGCTGAAAGAGCACAGTCACTTGCAAGTCACAGTACAGTGGGGTGCCTCACCCCACATTTCAGGGTGAGGTTTCACACATCTTTAGACTATGGGCCACACCTGCATGCATTATTGGTTTCCTCCCAAATAACCTTGGTTATTCCCCCAGTAAACTTGAGATGCACACTTTTGGCATCACTCTAGTATGCACACTATGTTTCAGAGGTCTATGTCTGAAGGTCTTGGAGCTACGGCTGAGAAAGACAGGGAAACACTGTTTCTCTTTCATAATTAGAGGTAGATAAATTAGCTCCCATCCTCCCCTATGAACTATTGTTTTTAAAAACATTCTGGATGTGACTTCTAGATAATTTACCATGACGTTCAAACAAGTTAAAGATTCTTTGTGAAGATTTGTGTAGGTTAATAAACATAATTGTCCTTGTCAAAATGATATGCTTTCCATGATTTACAGTCAATTAATACAGATAGTTATGAAATATGAAGAATGTATTTTTAAGCAGCTGAAGGTTATCAAGACCAGGCACGTAGCCTCATAACAAGCCTTTACAATTAATTGAAACTGATGACAGTGAAGGTTATGGAGAGTTTCCGCAGGGTCAAAAAGGATATGCTGATGCTTTTTTAGAAAAAAGAAGTCTTGTTGCTGTGAAAAAGAATCTTGAATCTTTTTCTTTTTTAAAAAAATGAAAGCTGTTAAATCACACTGGCTTCAGTGAATGATTACACTACAGCCTGATTGTTCTTCCTGCCAGGCTATATTCTTCAGTACAGCCAGTGTAATTTGGTTTCTTCTCAAATGAAAGTCTTATGGAACTAAAAGATTCTGGACAACACACCTGCCTTCTTATAAACATCTTCGCACAGCATTTGCCATGCGAAAGGGTGTCTGGAGCGTCGTGCAATTGTGAGGAGCAATCTGCACAACACACTCACAATCGTGCAACACTCCAGGGTAGGGCAGGTGCCACTCGAGCACTTTTTCATTTTCCACTTTCAGCCGAAAATGATGCATGATCACGCACTGCTCCAGGGCCCCACACGCACTTGCCATGTGTGCAGAGCCTCCGGAGCCACGGCAGTCACACTTCCCGCCCCAGCGCAGCCTGGGAAACTCCCAGGCTGTGCTGCAGAAGGAAGCGGTGGGGCTCTCGCGCTACGTGCTTGGGAGCAGGCAGTTCGTGCAGAGCTGAAGCAGCGGGAACGCGAGAACCTCTCTCTGGAGGCTGCTCGTACGATCCCTGCACTCCAGCACTGAAAAAAGGTAAGCTGCAGAAAGGGTCTAAGTCTGGATAAAGGTTTGAGTTGGAGCACTCGCCACTTTCAAGCAGAAGCTATGGATTCATTCCATTGTTATCACTCATTTGCTGGCAAAAGCACCTGAATAGATAACTGTGTTTGGTCCAGGCACCAGTTTTCTGTGCCTGGGACTCTCCAGGGGCTGTGTGAACTGCCACAAATGCTTTCCCCACAAAAATGGAAGGAATACGAAATATGCTTCTAGCTTTGGAAAAAAGGTGGTGTTGCTTATTTTTATAGTGCAAGGTGTAATTATTTGAAAGAGGAGGTTTCCAGAAGAGAAATTCACTCTTTTCTGATCAGGAGAAGGGCAGTGTGGAAGAGTTGAGAGCAACAAACGGAGCCTTGGGGGCCACAAAGGATGCCGTGGATGTACTTTGCACACCCCTAATTTAGCACATTGTTATTCAAAGTTCTATTCAGGGTAAAACTAGATGGTAAAGGAGTTGTGACAAAGTTGCCTTGGGAGTTTAGCTGTTTTGAACACCAGTGCAACTTGATGGCAGGTTGCCAGGCAACAGGAAAGAAACCCAACACTGTGGTATGCATAGGAGGGGCTTGTGGATGAGAGGAAAACTATATAAGGCAAAGTTTCTGTGTCTCTTACGTCTTCAGTGAGCCAGAGAGAGGGTGATTTGGGTGTGATTAAGCAGTTGAGGAAAAGACACAGGGAATTAGTGTCTGAAGCAGGAACTGATTGTCAAAGTCTGTGAGTTTACATGGTTAATTATCAACACTGTACTATAACTGAACTCGAACAAGATACTTTATTTCCACTGTTACTATAATAAATGTTACAGTTTGTTTTATAACTACTGAGTCAGCCTGGTAACAAATAGAACATGTTACCTTAAATAAACAGTTTGGTTCTAAGGTACAAATAAAATTCTAGCCCTGTTACACAAAGGTTGTGATAAAACAGTGGAGTCAGGGTGATATTGACAGGGCACCTTATTGGATTGGAACTGCAACATCAATCTGAGGGAGAAAACTGTCACGGGGATGCATCTGAAGAATGTGCATTTCCCATAAGCAATCCATTTTTAATTCCAGACTGAGAAAGCGTGACTGGCCTGAGGTCACCTAAGGAGCTCCATGGCTCAGTGCAGATTTAAACCTGAATTGCCCAAGTCCCAGCCTTTATCAATAAGGATAAGGAGAACTTGTACAATGTATGCAAATATAAAGAGCTACATAAGCCAGTAATCCCATGGTTTGGGAGGCTGAAGGGGCACACTCTTGCATGGAAAAGCAGTAATTAGAGAAAAAGCTTAACACCCTCCCTCTCCTTGCCCCAGCTCAGGGGTGTACTAAAGGGTGAGCAAAATGAGAGCATTGCCCCCTATAACATTTTTGCCCAGTCCCAAAATTTCTAGCATGACAAGTTGCCTTCTGAACTACAACTGCCAGAATGCCCAGACCAACAGGCAAATTGTAGTAGTTTTTTTTTTTAAAGCTCTGTCATTTCTTCATATATGTTTTCAAATCTTCCTCTCGACCAGCGTTAGCCCCTATCTTCTGCTCCTTTAGGAGTATAGCTACAAGATGGGGAGCAAAATGAGAGCATTGCCCCCAAATAAGAACTCTGGCCCACCAAATGAAATTTCCCTTCAGTTTCCAAATTTCTTGCATTGCTGTAACTTAACACTCTTGTTGAGCATTGAGAAATAGAATTTAAGTTTTTTTTTCTCCTTCCCACTGTTGGGTTCTCGTACTATTCGCCCAGTTCTCCTGTTACTGCCCTGGCTAGTCCGAGCTTTGGGGATATTAAAAGATATCCTTTTGATATCATAATTCGGCTGCACTTCTCTATTCCCTTCCACGTGCTTGCGAGGCCACCGGACAAGCACGTAAACAAGCTCGGCCGTTAATCGCCGTAATATTCCTAGACAATACAGGCAGGCCAGAAAATAGCTGACTCACCGCTTTAGGAGACCTCCAGGCAAGTACTCTAATTAGGTATGCATGCAACCTACAAAAGATCCTCTGCCCCGCACTGGCAGCTTGATGGGTAAACTATGCAATATCCAAGTATTCTGTGTTTGCATACTGGCTACTCTATTGAGAACCTCTATGATAACTCAGTCATTCAGATTCTGACCTTTTGGAGGCTTTGTCTCCAACTCCAAATCAATTGTTTTCCCCCAAGTACGGCATAGCCTGCAGTCACATTCTCCTTATAAAAACCCTTGATTTCGAGACCTTCCTCGGATCGCTCCCGAGTTTCATCCCACCTTGCTGCCGCTTTGCTTGGCAAGCCTCCCCTCAGCTCCATGTGCTGAGCTACATCGCACCATAGCCTCGCTCTCCATTTTTCCGGGCTTCAGGACAGGTGAAGTATCACCCAAACCAGCAACTCCTCTAAAAATCCCTCTATACCACTCCAACCTTTATTTCTTTAGTTATCTTGTGTGAATGTGTCGCATACACTGTTTTGCTTGTGTTTAATAAAAACATCGTTTATTATTTCAACTTCTGTGTGCTCCTTGACTCGACCCGACTCCATAGAAATAGGGTTCAAGATCTTACTACGTTACCCTACCTCTCGTAACGCTAAGCAGTGTTCTGAGCTAATTTTCCCCACCTTTAGTTGAGCACATTTTGGTGTCCCTCCCAGGACCCCCAGTACACAGGGTAACACTCCCTATACAGGCTATTACCTCCAGCACTAGGTGAAGTCCTGCCCTCAAGAAGAATGTCTCCCTCCACAACATAACTCAGTTTAAAGCCCTCCTGATCAGGTTTATGAGATTCTTAATAAAAATGTTCCTGTCAACTGCTGTGAGGTGAAACCAATAACTTGCCAGAAATCCAGCTTCATGAAACCACAGACCATGGTCCAAGAAGCTAAACTGTTCCTGGTAGCACAGTTTGCAGAGCCAGTTGTTTGCCTCCAATATTCTCACTCCCTTCCTGGGTGATGTCCTTCAACTGGGAGGAGAGTTGAAATGACAACCTGTACATCAAGGTCCTTCAGTTTCCTACCCAAAGCCTCATAATCCCTTGTCATCTCTTGAATGCTGTGCCTTGCAGTGCCATTGATCCCCATATGGATCAAAAGGAAGTAATAGTTTTCAGTGCATTTGATGAATTTTGTCAGCTGCTCTGTTACATCACAGATTTTTGCTCCACGGAGACAGTATACCTCTCCAGACTTCCTGTCAGGCCCACAAACCACAGCTTCTCTTCCCCTCAACAGGGATTCCCCTACCAGCTCCACACATCTCCTCATGTGCTGAATCTTTCATAGTCACTTGCATGTTCTCTGAGAACTGGCACTGTTGCTTTTGTTCCTGTTCCTCATCCCCACTGATAAGGGAGAGAGCTTCAAATCAATTCTGTATCTCCAAACTCACAGAATGATCCCTGGTATTTCTACTCTGATATGTCACATTCCTGCAAACATCTACATCTTGTGTTTGGGAACTAACTTCCTACTAGAGACATCCCTTGTGTGTTTTCCATCCAGGACAGTTTGTTCTACTCTATCCAAGAAAACCTCATGCTCCCTAATATACTGAAGAATAGATACAAAGGTCTCAAGTTGTTGGACCTTCTCTTCCGACAGGAACTTGCTGCAAGTGAAGGTATCCACATCCTCTAGCAAGGACACAAATATATCACAGCTGTTGCAGTATCTTAAGTAGGCACTGAAACAGAATTCCAGGCCTCCCCTACTAAACATCCACATGAAATGCCTGTTGGCCTTGCCCCTGTTCACTAAGCTCTTGTTTGCCAGCTGCAGGGACTGAGGCTGCAGTTATATAGTGAGCTAGTAGATGTTAGCTCCTCATCCAATCAAGTCTGTGATTCACTTCCTCTGGGCCTACACATGATAGAATAATAGAATACTAACAAGCACACAAGGAAGCCTCCTCTCACCTCACACAAAAACAAAAACAAGCAGTCTTATTCAACAAACTCTCCCAAAAGAGACTATCCAGGCCTGGGGAGGTTTAACCCAACAGAACAAGTTTCACTTTATGTTGTCTTTTTCACTGCACCCATGTGAAACATCTGTTGGCCTTGCCCTGGTTAGCCAAGTTCTTGTTCCCTTGTATCTTATTGTTAGCCCAACTACAGGAGAACAACTGAATTAATGGGATTTTCATTAGTGTTGACTTTCTTTAGTTATCACTGGTTAAATGGTTCTCCTAATGGGTTGGGACCAACAGATGGGTTTATGCCAACATGCCTTAGTATAGCTTTACATTATAGCAGGGGTGGGAATTGTGTAGCCATACCTAGTCAGTTATGAGAAATGCTAGGAGCTGCAATTCAATGACATCTGGAGGACCCCTGCATTACACTATGTAGAATACATTATTCTCAATTGTTGTTGTCATTTGCCATTAGGTTGTCTTTAACTGAAGGAGATCCTATGAATGAGATGCCTCAGTGAGTCCACTCATCAACAGCCCTGCTCAGGTCTTGCACACTGAGAACCAAGTCTTCCATCACTGAATCAATCCATCTGTAATGTGGTCTTCCTCTTTTCATTACAGCCTTTACCTTTACATACTTAAGCTCCATGCATCCTGGCATTATCTGAGGGTTTACCAAGGATTATAATCTTGTCCCATAATATATATGAAGTATGATAGCCTCAGATTTACTCTTGAGGCTTCTAGTAAGAGTTCAAACTAGATTTGCTCTATTTGAGCAAAATAATTAATTTGCTCATTAACTGTAGTAATATTTTATGTAGTATACTGTCTGGCTTATTGAGAGTGAAATAAATCCACAATTTGATGAGGAACAGATGTATGTGCCAAATCAGACTATTAGTCCACCTAATTCAATATTGTTTGCTGTATCTAGCAGTGGCTCTTGAGGGTTTCAGATAGGAGTCTTTCCCTGGAGATGACAAGGATTGACACTGGAAGCTTTGGCAGGCAGAGGGTGTACTTTGCCACTGAGCTACAGCCCTTCCCTAAGTGTTTAAGAAAGACTGACACGACAGCACCTAAAGGCTTGTTCACACATGCATGTCTATCACCTCATTTATCTCCACTTGACGACTAGTAGATGGCTGTGTCAACTGACTCTACTGAAAGGCATTCCCTTTGAGTATCATGTGCAAGTAACTGAGATGCTTATATCCTGTATTTTCAGCATTCCTATTCCTGAGTGGCTAAGAAGGCAGAAACCTTGTTTTAAAGCCTGGAAAAAAATTGAAAGAGACTTTGCTTGCTGTTTAACAAAGGTAGGTGACAACTAAGTCTCCCTGAGCAGGACCTACTAAAGCACAACCTGTGAGAACTACATTGTACACTAGACCTTCTGGAATCCCTCATTCAATATGACTACTGTTGTACTGCAGATCCCTAAAACCCTACACCAGTATAGCTCCTGACATTTCCAACCCCTTTCCTTTAGTTAGTTGCAAGTCTGAGTCAAATGTTTTCAAGTGAGACCATCCAGCTTTGAATATGGGAGGTGGGGGTTGAACTGGGAACAAACAGTGACATTCATGCAATGGGCAAAAGCTGAAGAACTGTTAACCTACTGATCTTCTGTGCCTCCAGTAGAAGATGTCTGTCTGGTCTTTTTTTTTCTTTTCTTTTTTAATGCTGAGTTCCTCTCTTGTCAGATGCTGCTGGACCAATCTGACATCATAAAACAGCAGTGTTCTTGATGAAAGTTTTGTGGTGGGTGAAAACGGTGGTCCCTTGTGTGGCCACTATAATATAGCATCATTCCTGGGGCATTTGAGTAGGCAAAATCAGCAGATAGGTGCTGCCTAGAAGAACTATTCTGTTGCTACTCGTGATGGCATCAATAAAAAAGGGGAAAAAACCTGCTACTTGAAAATGTATGGTGAATTCATGGAGAGCGAGGGACATATTTTTTTTTTACCAGAAATGGCTTTAGAGTTGTAATCCTTTACAGAAATTCCTATATTTCCAGGGAAATGATGCCACTCTATTTCAGCCACACTCGTTGGCTCAAGATGGTTCACCAAATCATTGTTGACATAATGACTTGCATGCCTTGATGGACACACTAATAGGCACAGTAAGGCAGCTGCACAAGCACCACATGCCATGGGGTAAGGAATGGTGCTATGCTGCTGGCAGATCAGAGCTATGTGTGCACCCCATGGCTGGCCTTGTGGAAGGATTGGTGGATGATGGGAGCTACGCAAAAACCGCGATAGCACTTCCCTCCTGCACTGAGCTCTGGCAAAACGCTGTACCAGAGTCAAGTGTGTCAAATATAGCAGAGCACTACACACACAGCTTAGAAGCGTGCCCAGCAGAGTATAAACACTAGCAACATTGCTCTGAAGCCACAAAAATACACTCACACAGTATTATCTTCCAACTTGCAGGCTTTTACTCTTCAGTTACGATACATACATATTTACAGTGCTCCAACGGAGTTTCAGCATTCCACAGCATGCATCCGACATAGCCTTCGGCCGCACCATCAGACAATCGAGCAGACAGCTGGCTAGGACTCAGCCCATTATATATATACCTGGCTGATGCAACTCTAGCCAACTTTGCATGTTCCCATGTCTGATGTGACCCTCTGTCCCGGTTACATGTTATAATGTCTCAGCAAGATTGACATGGGATTACATCATTCACTGTCATTCCCAGGTGCAAACCTCAATGTGCATCATACATATTTTATTTGGACTACAGGTCATGTCCAACCTTTCCTCACAAGCCTTGTACTCCCTATGCTATCTTGCTGCCCCTCTAGGCAGTGGTGGATGCTCTTCCATTGCTAGTGCTTGTACTGGTGTGTGAAGGTTGAAGTTTAAAAAAATCAAAAAGGAGACCTCAAATAGAGAGAACTTAAAATGTAAACCTCCCCTCCCCAGGATCACTTGAGAGGTATGATCCAAACGTTTGGGAGTGGTGCCAATAAGCAAGACCAGTTTTGTTGTGGGGAAAGGGATAACAGGAAAAGAGAGTTCATTCCCACACAGGGAGGCCAACATACCACACTGACCACACCTAAAAATAATCCTGACTGGCTTGGACAACCCTAGACATTGAGGTCCATCAGAGTTGATTATAGAACCAGATGGACCAAGGACCTGCTCATTATAAGACAATTTCTTATGCTTTTAGAGAATGTAGGACCTTCCCTATGTGGGAATGAGCCCTTTGCACCACTGTTACTCATGTACAAGGGTAACAGTGGTGTGAAGGGCTCATTCCACAAGGTAAGGTCTTCAGAAAGTTGGAGGACCAGCTTTCAGAGAAGGAGCTACTGTTATCCATTAGGATTTTTAAAGAATATTCTGCAAGAATGCTCAGAGTCTCAATGGTTTCAGGGTGAGGGCTTTCTGACATAGCTAAAGATAGCATGCAGCCTCACAGATCTTTACACAAACCCTTTTTCCTATTGATTATACTGCCTTTCAAAACATGATATTTGCTGTCAGGCATAATATTTTCTTTCTAGTGCTTGTCTTCCAAGTCAGAACAACAAAGAACTGGAAAAGCCTCCAGGACTACTTAAGTTTCTGCTCTTTTTTTCCAAGCCATGACTTGTATAACTTTAATCTGCCAGTTAATGTCATCCAAACAGTGTCTGGCTCACCATTATGATCATCATCATAATCATCAATCTCCCTGAAGAAATCTTGAAAAATCCTACAAAGGCAACAAGTCTGTGAATTGGCCATGAAATAATAATATTTTTCCCTTCTTTCTGTTTTACTCTTCAAATGAGGTGAGATAAAGAGACAGGAAGTGTTTCACTGGTGGAACTGGCTGAGATAGTTGTACAGACACTTGTTTAAAAAGAGAAAATCCATTTTACCACTTAAAGTTCTTAAAATTCAGGCTGCATAACCCAATAAAACATAAAAGAGTTCACCACAGTGCAAATTGTTCTTCATAGAGTCTGCCTTACTAATGCTTTGGCATACTTTAGAATTGTTCTAATGCATAATAGTGCCAAAACATCAGGTCCATTAAGGCCTGTGACTTGGTTTTTCAAGTTATAAAAGAAGACAATAGAAGCTAAACATGTTACTTTTAGTGTTTACGAATGACGAGCCACAAAGAACCTTCAGTTCAAATCTGTAACTGCAGTGGAGAGTACATGGGGGCCTGACTCCAAAAGCAATTTTGTGAATCAACAAGAATTTTTTTGAAGGTGAAAGTCAGATGCTAGAGTGTCTTCTTTTCACTGGTACTTGAGGTGGTGATGGTGCTGATGGCCTCTGCGGCTGCTACCTCCTTCTTCACCCAATTTGGCCTGTAAAAACTAGGTCTGAGCTAGGCCATCTTATCCTTTTCTAGACCAGTAAATAGAAGGAATTTGTTTTAGCTATATTTCAATGGCTAGGCATAAATTTATGCCCACAGACAGCAGCGCTTCTTGGAAGCTGCCAATTAAAACATACCTGACATCAGTAGAGGCTGATGACCTCCATGTCAGTGAAGCAGTGAATCTGTTCCAGGTTTTAATCAAAATCTTAAACAACCTATCTTTAAAAGAATTATCTTTGGGAAAGAATTCAATACCCTGAAAGCATCTTTTAAAGCAATCCTAACCAAAGCGGTGGTCCATGAAGCAATGCCAGCCTGCTAGCCACTGGCTGCTGGTCCAAGAAAATTTCCCAGGAAGGAAAGAAATAGCTGTAGCCAACAGGCACAAATATAGTGCTGGTCTTTGACATCAAATAGCTTAAGAAATGCTGATTTACAGTTAAGATCTGGGGTCCACACATACCACCACTGCCTGACAATGCATAAATCTAGGCCATTCTTTTATGGATTTTCATGTGACCGGGGGAAGGAGACGACAAGTTTTCTGCAAGAGTTTCCTGGAATGGTGTACCTGATATACCTTTCAACATTTCATAGACGAAAATGGACATGTGTGGACAAACTTCATCAGACTGTGGTCAAGATGGCAAAGGTTATTGAGGAAGAACTCATATACTAGGAGAGGCTGTAGCCATTTCTATTTCCCTGAGCCCACTAGGCAAAGACCTCACCTGCTTCTTTTCTCCTCTCACTGTCAGTTGAATGCAAACTGTCCCTGTCAAATCAGGGCAGATGGAGGATATGCTATAACTGAGAGATGTGGGAATTTTATATTGACAGAGGTCAGTATGTCTCTCCCCCTACCCTGAAATTCTGTCCTCGAATTTCCCACAATTGTCATTACTATCCATCATGCTCTCTGTAAAACCAGGACCCCCTAACCAAAGCTTGTAAGAATTATTTTTGTACTGCATCTCCCTGAATATCTCAGGTTATGTTGTCTGAGAATTCTAGAAGTGCGTGTGTGTGCGTGTGTGTGTGTGTGTGTCTCCATCCATGCATCATCCATTCCTGGTAGCTGTCATGAGGGTTTTAGAACCATGTTACCAAAATTAATCTGAATATTGTATAATGGTACGGAATTTACAATATGTGTTATTACACTGGCTCTTGTTTTAATAAGAAGAACTTTCATATGAAGTTCCAACAGATGCTGCATTATTAGTGCTAATCTCAGTGGCTTCACAAAACTGTCATTACTTTCCTTTTTATTTGCTAAGAATGTCACCATTGATAATGTTGTAATTAGGGGGGGAAAAAGCTACTTTTTCATCATTTCTGTCATCGGTGCTCTGGGAGTGGGTGCGTATTGACTGCTCAGTTTGTGATTAATTTTGAGGCTTGACCTTTTCATCTGTGAAGTGAAATTATCTGAACTATTAGAGGAAGCTTATTTGTGTTCCACACATTAGTCAATGGCTGAAAACACAATTAGAAAGTCAATATTAGGTCAGAAACATATGAGAGAACATTCAGCAACATTGTTATTAAATTATAAGGTGCAATTCTAATATCAGTAAATGAATCTTTAATACCTCTAAACAGAGGTGTAAAAGACAACAGTAGGGCAAGATCTTCCACCATCTAAGACAAGAAGCCACCTGACTTGCTGTATCATAGCTGCATCATAGCTCAAAGTGATATGAGAACAGGCTCTGTGGAGAAAAGGCTTGAGCAATCAGTGCTGTTCTCCACAAACCTGATCAGACTTGAATGCCTAGCTCTGAGAGATTGTTCCTTATAGTCAGATACAGTTGGCAGAATGCCTTGGAAGAACACCATCATCACACAAGTGACTGGACTGAACAGACTCTTCTCTCTGAGTCACTGATTTCTCAAGAGTGGTGCTGCCCCACTTAAAACCACTTGAGTACTATCTCCATGGTCTGTCAAATCACCCACTAGTAGCATCTCTGTTTTGTTTGGATTATAGATCTCACTGACCAACTACCATTTATTGATTGTCATCCAAACAATTACTAACTCAGACCTGTCATTTAGCATGTCTAGTATTTCATCAGCCCCAGATGAGGAAGGAGAAGAAGCTGTGTGTTATCAGTATACTGATGGTACCTTAGTACAAATCTTCACTGACCATTCCTGGTGATTTCTCATATATAGTAAATGATACAGGGACAAAAATCAAAGTCCATCATTACCACATACTGAAACCTGCTAAATGGGTTTCAGAGCAGGTCCTCTGTAATGAAGTACTTTCACCTCCAATCCAAACAGGGAGACCCGAGGAATGTCAAGATTGGTAGTATTGAGGCATCAAACAATCTATAGGGTTGGTCTCTAAATGTCCTTTAAGAACATCTGGAGATGAACTACCGCCAATGGCTTAAGCACCTTGACCACAAAGGAGAGATATGTAGCTAGCGAATACATGGTATTATCTTCTGAATCTGGAAATTTCCCCTACCCCCCACCCCAAAAAAAGATGTCTCACAGTTGCTTCATTAAAGGAAGCTATGAGCATTCTGCCAATGAGTCATTTATTGCTTCCTTAACCCATCATTGCATTCTGCCACAGCTAGATGCTATAAGAAAAGAAGAACAAAGGGTGAACAAACAGATGGCAGGCTGCATCCTCCCAAACAGCTTGTCAACATTTATACCCAGGTGCAACTCAAAGTGATCCAAGAAGCATCAACAAGATAGCTCTTTGGAAGGTTTGGGAATTGCAATGTATCTAAACCAGCACTCACATTATATCTGATGCAAGCAATTTTATCCACAAATGAAATGCTTAGCAGATCCATTGCAGTAGGCTGTCAAGGATTCATTATGATCATCCCAGGGACCGACATAAAACAGACCCCTTCCATTTTTGTAATAGTTAATTTGGATGACATTGCACAGATGCTGACAGAGAAAAGATTCTTTGCTGCCAACTCTGTTTCATGATCACTTCTAAAGTAAGCTTAGTGTTTGGATTCTGTCTGTGTTTTTTCCATTCACATTCTAATACAGGAGTGGACAATCTGGTATTCTCTGGGTGTTTTGGATTACATCTCCAATAATTTGAGACCATTGACTCTGATGACTTTATAAAATATAATCCAAACATCTGAAGGGTATAATATTGCCTGTTCTGCTGTAATGCTTTGTTGATTTCAGACTTGGATCATACTGACCAACTTAGGTACTCTGGTGGGAAACTCTCAATATAGCACCTGATTCATGGAAATCACCAAGAGCTTTCCACCCAGTCATTGTTCTCACTCTTCTCAAAAAAGTAATTTGATGAAGATGATCCATGTGATTAGGCCTGTTAGTCACAGACCAGAGGAATATGTGATATAGAAAAGCAACATGGACACTGCTATGGGTGCAAGAACCCAGAAACACATGTAGCAGGAGTTTTGTTTCGTTTTTAGTGTCACTTGTTAGGTGACAGACCTAAGAGCATGACACCATCTGTCCAATTCTATATCAGAATGTACCACTTTTTAAAAAACTTTGGCCTCAACTCTGTTTAGTCATTTTGCTTTCACCATCCACTGAAGCACCTCCCAAACTGGAAGAAAGACAGGCATTTCATTCTGTCTGACTCACCTTTTAAAACCAGTGCTGGACAGCTCTGAAAATTTCCCCAGACTTGCAGGCCAAAAAAGGATATTACAGGAGCCAGTTACTGAGACATAAATCTGCAAAGCTGAACATTCTTCATCAGCATTAAATTTATACAAAACCTGGTTCAAAAAGTGGTGCTGTGAATATATGCATATCCTAATATAATCAGGAGCTGCAAAATATGATAAAAATACATGAGTGGATCTCAGCATCACACAAAACAGTTGCCTTTCTCTTGGTATAATTTGCTGTGAGAAACACAAATGTACCATCACCATTCAATGGGATTAGACTTTGGAGGAGTGTGACGTGCATATATTTTATGGTCTCTGCAACTACTGATGCATGTAACTCCATTAGTATTAATGGGAGCTGTGTATAATCCCCTCCATGAGAGAACAGCCCTCGAGGTGAGATTAGGGTACGGAATACTTGCAATAAGATATGAAGGCCAGCAGAGAACTGAGCGGAGAGCACACAGTATGGCGCAAAAACAGAACTGCACTGTATTACTACTCATTCATCAAAAAGCAGATTAAAGCTTTGCTAGAAGATGCAGTTGATTCTATCAGACAATGAAAGATAAGTGTCTCCAAGCCTGCACCTCACAAAGCAAGAGAGGCCAAGTCCAAAAGGTTACATGCACAGTTATTTCCCAACAAACAGGCACATTCTTTTAACAGTTGACATAAGCAGCATTGTCATTGGGGATGCATTGTGTCCATGTGTTGAAGACATGCACTGACACATTGTTGATGTTTCAAGCATGTGTATGTTTCTTATGGAAGTGGTTGAACGTTTTTGTTAAATAGAGATGACCTGTATTCAGTTCAAGGTTGTGAAAGTGGAGCTGCAGTGCCTTTGTACATGTGGATATGCATTCATGTGTGGGTGCAGCTGCATATGTGTGTGTGGCACACATACACAGCATGCACACTTGGTTGTGCAATCGGTTGCACATTTGAGTATGCATTCTGTTGCACAATTTTGCCATTCAACACAAAGGTCGTGTAACACAATCAGTGTGTAATATTGCATGTGGACATTTATGCTATACCACCCCATGCAGGATATTGGCCATGGGTTGCAAATATGAGAGTGTTTGAAATCTCTTGCTCAGTCCATAAAAGTCCCTGACCCACTTAGCATGAAGAAACAAAAGACATGGTGTCTTTTATTCTAGCCTGGAAATAGGTTTGCATAGAGCCTGGGAAAAAAAATTATTTTGTTTTGTTTTGTTTGTACTATATCACCTAGAATTCTGTAGCCAGCATGGCTACAAGGAGTTTAAATCTAGAAAGAAATATTTCCACCTTGCGTTGTATCCCAAACAGTGGAATTAGTTCATGGAGGAGATTTGCTCAACATTTTCTTTATTAATTTACAGGTATCAAATGTCATTTGTCCTAATTTACCCATATGTTTTTGCTATAGTTTGTCTGGTTTGGTGGAAGGGTAGTTAGTATACAGACAGTGAGCAAAGTATAGTGGTTTGAGCATTGGACTGCAGCCCTGGAGACCAGGTTTTAATTCCACCCTTGGCCATGGAAACCCACTGGGTGACACTGGGCATTTCACACATTCTCAGCTCTCAGAAAACCCTGTGAAAATTTCACCTTAGGGTCACCATAAGTTGGAAATGACTTGAAGGCCCACAACGAGAAGTTAGTATAAGTTGCTTGCAGCTGAAGAGCTGTTGTTTTGATTTTGTCCATACATGCTCTTGTTCTTAATTATTTTTGCGTTGTTACTGGTTGATTTTAAGTGGTATTTTCATCTCTAAAGCTATCTTGAACTTCATAGTAACTGAAAGGTGAGCAAAGTGTGGGACCACATGAAACCCAAGGCTGTTTTTGCAGTTCCCAATCACTCAGATGTCTTGGTGGCGCTCCTTTTCTGGGGGGAAATGGTAAATTACCTCTTCTAGAAGCAATTCACCTTTGGTAGAGATCATAAACACAACCCACCCATAGTGCTTACAACAATAAAAACAAAGTTTTTCAGAATCCAAAGCAACGCTCTAAACAATTCCAGTTTTATTTATGTGTGAAGTATATTTTTAGAAGTCCATGTTGCCCCTAGACAATGTGGGGGGGGAAATCGCCCCTGGACCTACCCTGTAGCAAAAACATGATATGTAATCAATGAATGACTCAAGTAGTCTATCTGTTCACAAAAATTCAGAAGCCCATTTCAAATAAAAACACTTTTTGCAAGTTCTTGAAAAACTTAGATCTTGCTTTGGAGTTCATTTCTTTATATATGACATTCGCATGGGATAAAGATACAGGAGGTTTATACCCTAATAAGTGTGAGCTAAAGGTGAGCACCAGCTACAAACTTTGGTTTGGACCTCATTTTGATGAATTGGGAAACAGATTGATTTAAGTTATCTCAGTTTAGAGACTGACTGCCACACAGTTAGAAACAGAATCTTGTTTTTGTGATTCTTTGTGATTCTTATTGATAATCTTTGAAAATCACCTAATGGCTATAGCTTTCTACTCTTGTTTGTCCAAATTAGTTAAAATTTAGAGGCACAATCTAAATAAATAAATAAAATAAAAATAAATAAACAAATAAAAAGGGAATTTATCAGCTGAGTTTTATTCAAATTTTCAGTGATAGTTTTCCCAAGAAGATCAAGCCTTTTAAGTCTCGGCAAGAATAAGCACAGTTTTCTACAAGGCAAGAATGCATGTATCACCTGGGATTATTGTGCAGCAACATTATGTAAATGCTATATATAATAATAGTTTTAATTAATAAACCTGCGAATTTTAAAAATGATAGGTGCAGAATTTGGGGTAGATGGTGGGGAATGTTCAAATGGTGGAGGGAGCAATTTGCTTTCCCTTGCCACCTCCGTGATTTTGGTGATTTATGCTTTCTTCCCCTTACCACCATGATGGCTTTTGACAATGTCACAGAACTAGCCATAGAGAAGAAACTTCCACAATTTTAGAAAGCTAGATTCCAGCAATAGATAGTGATAGTGAATAAGAAACAGTTTTGAGATTCCTTTGTTTATTTGGTATCTGTTCAACTGGCTACAAACCTACAGGACAGTGCAATAGCTCAAACATAGAAGATGGACACTGAGCATACGATAGCAAAAGGGGAAAAAAGCCCCACCTAGTGTTTTCCAGACAAGTATCCTGTGTTCTGTGAAGTCTGACAAACTCCAGCAAAACACTTTTAATATTCCTGCTCTTGGGAAAGAGAACTAGAAAAATGGATTCTAAATTGGTTCGGTTCTGTGATATCTTAGTTCAACATTTTCAACAAGTTACTGGGATTGGAGATCCCTGGTGAAACCACTCACTGTTATTAGAACCTAGAAGTGTTGCTCTCACAACAACACTCATCCACTTGCTTCCAATCTTTCCTACTCTGGTGTTTTGCTAGAGAGCTTGAGGAAAAGTTATCCATTTTTGGAGACCTGCCAGCTGGCATCCTGCTTGTGACTTACATGCATATAAATGCAGCTTATGCGCTCTTTGGTTGAGGCAAGAGAATTATTTTCATGCCCTTGTCCTCTGTGAAAAAAAGGTCCCATGCACTGGCATCTATCAAGCCCCTTCTTTAAGCCCATGCTCCTTTTCAGTAAGAGAAGGAGAAGGAGGTGGAAGGTGATTCAGACCATGAAGATCTGGCTGCTCTGAGCTCCTGGGAGAAGTAAAAGGTGGGTGCATTCCATTTGATGATACATCTTCTCCCCTCCAACAACTGAGCTGAAACCAGCTGCTTCTTTATGGTCTGAATTGCTTTCTCCTCACTCCTTCTCCACTGGCAAATGACAGCAGTAGGGGCTATGTACACATATAGGATACCAGCCACTGTTTGTGTCTATGTTCAGGAATGTTCATATTCAAATATGACCTGCTTCAGAGGAGCCCAGTTTTGACTTGGGTATATCCCAAGTCCTTCTCAATCAGCTTGGTTCAGTTTGGGATTTGGATCTATGCAAAGCACAGCCCAACTATGAACATACAATACTATTTTTATCATGTTACTTTTCAGCTGAGCTATTCAACTGAAGTAAAGGAGGGGTGAAGTAATGGAAGCTAGAGGTGAAAGGAGAGGTGCTCCAAAACTATTAGGAATTGACCTGATGACTAACTCTACACAGTCTTTTCGTCCATTATGTTATAAGACAGTGACACAACAGCACTGAAACTCCTTGCTGTTTTATAAATAGGCTGCAAGGTATTGAAAAAAGATAGATTTCCTGAGATTTATATAATACTGTGTGAAATGGGCACACCGAACAGCATACTGCCTACGAAACACATTCCGTCCAGTAATATAAATGGAGACATTTCATTCTCTTGTCCTATATAAAATTAGAAAAGAGTTGAAATGGGAGAACATTCTTTTGAGAAGGCTTATTTTCTTGCAGAGTGTTGAACTTTCTCCCACTTTTTATTCAGTCTTCATATGGGGGAGCTTAAGAACAGGGGCAAAACTATTTCAATATTCAGGTGAAAGGAATGCATCCTCCCATTAGGCAAACAGGCAACCCATCATTCCTTTGCATGCTGGATAATGAGGGTAGATGCTGAAACACTCTTGCAGATTAGGAAGCATGTCTCAGCCATGTAAGAGCAAATTCTCCACCCAAGCTTCTTGCTCCAAAAACCCAGTTCTGCTTTGGCTGCCCTTAGGAGTGATGCTCCATAACCAAATCTAATTGGCTGAACCATTATGATGTCATCTTGCTTAGTCCATGATCCCCTGATTGGGACCATGCAGAGTAGTAGAAGAAAACTATACTAAAGAAACATCAGTGGAAGTGGGAGATACAGAATGGGTATGAAGAGGTATAAAAATTAAAATAGGTCTGCTTGAGAGTTTTTTGAACTTTCATGGGCACATACAGAGCACAAATCTGTAAAGAATTGTCAAAGGCTCCTTAAAGAAATTACAGCTCAGTGCAATCCGTATTTAGATCTATCTAACTCAATGAGCTTACAGATGCCTAACTCTACAACAGAAGTAGCTGGGTTGTAGATAGACCACAGCAATGTATTTCCATTTCCACCACATTTTCTTGTCTTCTGTTTCTCCAGAAAAAATAGTTGAGCACAGTTGGAAAGGGCTGTAATTTCCAATGAGATGTCATGAAACAACCACAAGAGAAAGTCAGGGTAGACAGAAGCGTAGGAGAAAAATAGTGAGAACCACAAGGTGGAATATGGATATAGAGTGCATGACTTATCCAAAGGCTACACCTTGAATGGTCACTCTTCTTTGGAAAGTGTGTGAAACACTCCATATCAATCCCCTCTGGATTTGGTCCTGGGCAAAGGCTGACATCAATGACAGATTAAAGTAGGAGTGTGCAACTGCCAGGAGTTGGGGATGCATTGGTTCTCCATTGTCCCCACCATGGTCTTCCCCTTGAATTTATAAAACTTCTAAGAGAAAAACATGGTTAAAAAATGTTGATTCACTTTCTAGTTCATGACCTGTTCTTCAGACAGGCCTCTTTGAGGCCAAAAATCAGACCAGGAAGGACCAAAAATAATATTCCCCCTGACCCAATTCACTTCTACTTTGGGATCTGAGGAGTAATTTTCTGCAAAGACAAAAAAAGATGTTATTAGTTAAAAAAAAAGATTTGTGGTGCTGGGGGCAGTATCCTCCAAAACGGTCTTGAAACTTACATTTGATTGGTTGGCCAGACTTCTTTCATCTTTGAATTAAAAGCTGCATTTTGCCTGGTCTCTGTAACGTAGAAAAGGAGGAGAACAGGAAACAACCTCATTGGCTTAGATACAGTAATGTGCCAACTTCACTCACAGAAATTTCAAATGAGATTAGGCTTTGCCTGAGATCTGAGGCAATGGGTTCAGCTCTCCTCATTTTTTGAAGCCTTGGATGCCTCCCCATTGACTAAAATGGGAAAATTGCTACTTTTTTATTTATGAGTCAGAACTGGTTGTTGAATTTAGCATGGACAGCAGCTCCTTCTGAGGGAATGTGTCCTGCCATGTTTTAAACAAGCAGGTGCAGCTATTGTTGCACTAGTCACCTTTAAACTCTTAAGAATTAAAAAAAAATAGAGGATGTTTTTGCTTCTCTCATGGACCCTGCCAAAGTTTCACCATCTAGCAGCCACAGCCTTCAGATGAATTCACAGTGCCACCTCCATCCATTTTGTCTTGAACATGCTTAGTCAGAAAACCGTGTCTCCATCTCTGGTTCTCTCACCAACTTGCTCATATCTGCCTGGTTCCCCCCTCCGCCGCTCTCAATTTATAGAAAACTTGAAAAGTTTGGAGTTATGCAAAAATGCATGAAATTGAACAAAACAAAACAAAAAGAGTTTTTTTTTTTAAAAAAAAAACAGCCTTCTGAAGCTTCCAAACTGATCCAAAACCTCATAACCAGCCCATTTCACCCTTGACTTTCTTACATCTAAGTCTTCTTTTGGACTCTATATGTGAACATCAGTAATCTCTCAGCAAGCCTGGAAATATATTAAATTCACCTTTCAGTTAACCATGGCCCTTTTCACAAAGCATTTGCCATGTGAAAGGGCCTCCAGAGCGTCGCACGATTGTGAAGAGTGTTTCAGACGACATCCTCGCAATTGCGCAATGCTGCTGGGGCCGAGAGGCACCAATTGTGCACTATTTCATTTTTGGCTTGTAGCCAAAAATGATGCACGATTGCGCATCGCTTCAGGGCTCTGCGTGCACTTACCGTGTGTGCAGAGCCTCCCGAGTCGCAGCATTCATGCTTCTTCCTCCAACACAGCCTGGGAAAATGCCCGGCTGCACTGCGGAAGGAAGAGGCAGAGCCCTCATGCTGCCTGCCGCCCGGCAGGCAACTCCTGAGGAGCCGAAGCAGCGGGGACGCGAGAGCCTCTCGCAAGAGGCTGCTCGCGTGATCCCCGCACCCCAGCGCTGAGAAAAGGTAAGTTGCGGAAAGGGCCCATAAAGTATGCACAGCCTTCAGAACAAGACTGCGGAGAATTTGTCACACAAACACAACTATGTAAACTAAAGGTCTTGGAATCTAAACCATCGGAATCTAAAGACCCAAAGATGAGATCTTCTTTCCCACCTTGTGAATATTTAGTTTAGGTGTGTGCATATGCATGCATGCACACACATGCGCATGCGTGCGCGCGCGCACGCACATGCACACATTGTTTAATATGAGCTTCCAGACATGGTCCAAGATGCGGTTTGCTTACAAGATTTCTGTTCTGTTTGGACTCAGTTCCTTAAAACAGGTTTTGTAGTGAAAAAGATCCTTGAGCATTACTCACATTTATTCCAGATAGCATATCAAACCTAAATGACTGAATAAAAGCTCTTTGTAAGAAAATGCCAGGAAGCACATTTCATGCCTTGCCATATGCTTTGTAACTTACTCTGGGCATGTATGTATGCGCACGCACACACGCAGCCTACTGCCAGAGCTGTCCTGTGAAGTGTCTTTGTCAAAATAATCCTTTCCTCCTACACCAGCTTAATAGAGATCGCCAATCAAAACATAAGCCTGCTATAGAATGACTTCAGGCATAACTGGAACAAACTGTCAAAAACGTAGTGGATAATTCAATGTCAGCTGCAGAAAGCTTTTTTCTCTCTAAAATGAAAATGGAAAGCACACACTCATCATTACCCATTCCATTTCCACTTTCCCTCAGTGAATTATATAGTTCAGTAGACTCAGACCAGACTAGTAAATTTAAATAAATCTGGTGTCAAATGTTGTTGACATGATTCCATGGCTTTCATGATTCATATGATTGCCACATATATGCATGATGCAATAACCCTCTGATTCTGCTGAGGAAAGTGAAGAAAAGAAAATGTTCATCATCTCCCAGATACAGTTGCAAAAATAAACTAAAATGAACAGGGTTTTTATATTATTTCCCTATGAAGCAGCTTCTGGTGTTTTCGATTTCTCTTCCCCTATTTGCTACAAGGCATTTTAGTGATAGCCTCACTGGATCTACAGGCTTTGTCCTGACCCCTTTCTTGCCAGTCATGCAAAGGCACACAGTCTCTCTCCCTCTACCCATAACCCAGCAACATGTGGTAAATTTCATGGTCACCTATAAGCTCTTTGTGTTATAACGTGGTCTAGTGATCTGAGTGTTGGGCCCTTTCCGCTCCATCCTCCCAACCTGCCATAGCGACGGGAAAAGGATGGGACCACAACAGTGCTTATGTATGACGTCATCACGGTCCCGTCCTTCTCCCGTCCCCAGGTGGCATGATCACACTGCAAATCATTGACAGGTTCTCCCCATTAATGACTGGTGATCATGCCACCATCTTGGACTTACCTTGTGTGCAGATGCCCTGGAAAAGCAATGGCTGCATTTCCTGTCCCAGCACAGCCTGGGAAACTACCCGGCTGCATTGCAGCAGGAAGAGGCATGGCCATCATACTTCCTAGAACACAGAGGCAGCCAGCAATTATAACAGAAGTTTGGGGTATGGGAGAGAGGGAAGAAGAGAGAGAGTTTGGGAGAGAAGGAGAAAAAATAAGAGAGAATTGGTTGGGATGGTTGACAGGCTCCATGAATAACAAGATTCTTCGATAGGTCTGAAAAGGAGTAAGTTCTCAGAATACAACTCCTTGTATTTTGAGAACTTATTCCTTTACAGACCTTTACATTCTTCCAGGTGGTAGTGAGAATTGCCAGAAAATAGTCCAGGACAACGGAAACATATCAACAAAACAAAACAAAGAATTACAACAACAAATACAACGATCTCCTGGTATATTTACCCTACCTGGAGGAGTCCACAGAGACACTTAGCAGCATTTTGTGTGAGGCAGGTTTTGGTCCTTTGAGCTGTGTCATAGAGTAATAACAAAAGAAGATCCCTACAGGATCCCTAAGGCCCCATCTAATTCAGCACCCTGGTTCCCACAGCAGCCAAATAGGCATCTTTTGTACAAGCAGTTTATCTCATCAAACCTAAGGGCGACCATTGAAAATTCACTCTATATCTGAATGTCAGCAATTCAACACGCATGTGAGAAAGTAGAAAGGCAGTCATGGTGACGACTGCAATAAGGGTGGTTTTCCACATATATTGAGAGATTTTTCCCTTGCAGCTTGTATGCTTTTAGAATCAAACAGGTTAAATTTGCAATAACATATTCTAGGGCAAAATGCTTGTCTTCAAGATTGCAGCCACTAGCCTTGTTGTCTTCCAGGATATTGTTTTCTATCCCTCTCCATGAGAAGCTTACCCCTCTGTTTGCATTTTGAAATTAAAAGCTAAAGGCTGCATTTCAGCTGACTGAAGATCTTTTCTAAAATCTCAGTGTGCTTTGCAAGCTGAATCTCTGCAGTGAATGATAAGTACCACTGGCCAGAATCTTGTTCGTAAACTGCAACACCTACAGCTGGTGAAGGTGGCAGCAGGATGAGAAAGGCTGTGGCCTCAGCGGCAGAGAAGGAAGGGATAAAAAGTTGCTGATAGCAGAGAATGGTAGATGAATAGCAGATGAAACAACAACCTGTTATGAGCAGCTTTTTGTTCTACTGTCTTCTGGACAGTACTTAAAACCAGGTTGTTTTAGGAAGCCTGACTAGCAAAATCACCTGTCCTGTGGGACAGGTGATTTTGCAAGTCAATCTCTCCAGGATGCTCCAGTTCAGAAGATATATCTGCAAGCCACGCACAGGAACAACAGTACAGTCAGCCCTCCACATTTGCGGGTTTGACTTTCATGGATTTGATTATTTGCAAGTTTCTCCAACCCCTGCACCCCCTGAAGTGCTTCTTTCCTAGGGGTACCCTCCCTCTTGGTTGTTTTGATCAGGGCATGCAGCCCAATTTCTCAGCATCACAAACCCTCTCCCAATGCCTTCCCCCCTCAAGGAAGAGACAGGCAAGAGACAAGAAGCATAGGGCCACCATGCCAACCTACACCCTTTCCCTCTTCTTTCTCTGACCTGCTTTGGACCCTCGGTGCCTGTTCTCCCCACCATGCCTTGCCCCCCTTCCCACACATTTTGATATTTGCGATTTTTCCACTTTTGCGGGTGTCCTGTGCCCCTCACCCTAGAGAATGTGGAGGGATGACTGTAATTGAGATGTTGTCCCCTGTACTATTGCTTGGGAGTGTGTGCACACATATATCATGATAAATTTATGCAGTTCAAAGCTTGCCACTATAACACTGGCTACAAGGAATCTTTAAAATCCAACTGTCAGCTGACTATAAATGGTGGTTCAAGTTTACCAGGTTTACCTGTACGTATTCCTCCAGTTGTTTTCTATGTATTCAGTACACTTAAATCTGTCCTTCTTCCATAGAGCTCAATATGAGGTACATAATGAATCAAAAGATTTAGTTCAGACTTCATTCAGTATTGCAAGGAGGGATGAATATGTGTAATTATTTCCTCTCAGATTGAAAAATGGGTTTCCCAATAGTTAGGAAACCCTACTGGGAAGATTAATAGACCAGTGAGAATGTACTGCATTTTTCTTTTGATATTTGATATCTTGAAGTATTGTGCTAGAATTGTTCTGTAGAGAAAACACATATTTTCAGATTTCTATGCAGAAAAATGCTTTTGGCGTGTCTGCAAAAATTACATGTTTTTGATTCCTGCACAACACTTTGGGACTGTGCAATACGGGGGAAAAATACTGCAGAGGAATATTTGTTTCCTTCCACAGTAGAGAGAAAACTACTTTTATTAATCTTTGCATGGAGTTACATCCCTGGCTTGAGCAAATGGCCTACTTTTGGCTCAGAGTGATTAGATATGCTTTGTTTCAGGTTCCAAAACAAAACTGATAGTCAGAGGTGCAAAAGTTATGCTGCTAGGGCCATGCATGTAGGAAAACATTCATAGGTGGGAGTGATGTGAAGACTGTCCACTGGAGTAAAAAACAGTGATAAAATGTGGGAGTATTCCCATGATCACCCCACTCCCTAAGCAAGGGGAATAGGAATTTACATGTAAATTAGGAAAATTAAGAGCATGTATGTTCTGCGATGTGGCATTCCTTGAAATTTTTTTTTAAAAGGTCAAGCTATTTGATCACAAACTTGTCACATCTCTCCTGCTTCAGCCTTGATTTCTATTATTCTGCTTTTCTTCTTCCACATTGCTCCCTCTGCTGCTACTGACAAAATTAATTCTATGTTCCATTAGCCCAGAAGACACTAAAGTGCTATAAATATACTGAAGTTGTTCCCGGTGCAACAGTCCAAGAAAATCAAGGCCAGCAAGACAGCCCTGGGTATTGCCCTAGAAGGCGTTCTGTATGCAAGGAATAGCACAGACACCTTGGGTCTGGTATACTCTGTTCAAATCTCCACCACAGAAGAACCTGCCAGAACCTGTACCCTGACTAGCAATCAAATGTTTCAAAATAATTTACCCTTTTCTGTGAGCTTTAAAAGACAGCATATAAAAAGTACATACCATACAAATGAGACTGTGCAGGCTGCTTAAAGCATAAAATGTTTATTTAGGAGGACATTACTCCCCAGTGGCAGGGTTGTAAAGGAGTTTTAGAAGTCTTTCCAAGTCTGTGGGTTTTCTTTTCTTTTTTTAAGTGTACAACACTCTTTCCCCTATTCGGGGAACTTTATGTTGCTCGTGCCCTGCCTTGTCTCAAAGTGCTCTTTTAATTTTTCCTCTATGAAGTTTCTCTGCTGTGCAGACTGCAGGCAGAAGAATTTGCTTCTGCACAGTTTAGTGACATCAGTTAATGGCTGAAATGCTAAAAATCCATTTTCCTAAAGTGGGAATAAAGCCCCAGCTTTTCATTCACAAAGTTATGAATCTTTTCTTGATAAGAGCCCAATTCTAAGAAATCCAATTTAGAGCTCAGACATTAAGAGATCACCATGGGTTATAAGCTAATGGCAAGACTGCAGAGTCATCAGGCCTTTCGTGAAGAAGGATGTGGCAGCATTTCGTGCTCTTGTCTACCGTTAATCTTTCTCTCCTATCTGTAGAAATCAAATACACTTGAAACTAGTTAGCTTGGTTCCTGGAAATGTGGAAATGTCTTTATGTGGAAGTGTCTTTCTAAATGCTGTATCTGAATTTTCAGGCTGGTTAAACATTCAATATGATGATGGAACGGGGAGGAATTTAAAGATTCAATTGAAGCTGTGTTCTGACCAAAGCAGAAGGAAGTTAAAAATCAATCCCTCATGTCCACTGTAGTCTACAGACCTGGGAGTGGCTCAGTCATTAAATCTCAGGTCTGGCTTTCGTGTTATTCCCTCTCATGGCAAAATTACACTAAAATATGTAACTGCAGATATACCTAAGGCTGGATAAATGAGTGCAAATGAGGATTGTAATTCACAAGAGGTTATATTGAACAAAGAAATCTGTTTGTTAAAGTTGCTACAAGTCACCTTTATATTCTTTCCCTCTTTTTCCCTCAGTGAAGTAGTTTACTAATCCAGTTTTTTTCTTCTATTTGATTTATGTTCATCCTAATCCCTCTAGAAAGCCAGTATGGTATTAGACTCCAACTCTCAAGACCAGAGTTCAATTCCCTGCTTGGCCATGGAAACCCAATGGGTGACCTTGGGCATATCACACACTCTCACAGTCCCATAAAACCCTGTGATAGGTTCATCTTAGGGTTGCCATACGTTGGAAATGACTTTGAAGGCACACAATAACAACAAGAACAACAACATACTTTCTAACATTTCACAGATGAAAACCCAGACATGTATGACCAAGCAACATATGAGCGTGAATATGCTAAAATTGTTAATAACGTAGAACACACAAGCTAGGAGAGGCTGCAGCAGTTGCTTTTGCCTGGGTCTACAGGAAAGGGGAAGTTTCCAGCCACCTTCCCCTCCCCCTCCCCACATTATTAGAGTGAAAATTACTTTTGCATTGTGAATTCAGTTTTCTCCAACTAAACCAAACCAACGCAAGGATGAAAGTGGGAAAGAAGAGGACACAAGACAAAGAAACATGGACATTTTAAAAGCATCCAAAAAAAAAAAAAAAAAAATGCAGTGACGGAGGATTAATCAGGCCTGTTCCTGGCAAATCAGTTGGAAAATATGACACCACCCCTGGATATGATGAGCCCGGGAATTTATCAAGTGAGGGCGGCTGCCAGTTTCCAGATCCAGATAGATTCACAGCTTTAACCATTGGTATTCCTTTGGGACATGAAATACCCTGCATGTTTAATATAATGTCTGAGGAACCAGAGCTGGGAATATTATTTTTAAAAAGTAATTAGTTATTGTGTCAAGTCTTCCAGGTATTTAATTACCCTTATGGTTCCAGTTTTTAACGATTATTATTTACTGTTAAGCAAATACCTATAATAGTTACTTTGAAAAAAGATTTCAGTGATATCTGCTGTTGGTCTGTCATAGGGAACACACTTTTAACTACAAAACTAGCTAAAACAGATACAGGTCTAATACAAAATGTATTAAACTAAATCTCATGTTATTTCAATTATAAGGTAACTTAGTTATGCCTTAGTGATCAGAAAGAAATTGACCATAAGTAACTTGTTATTTATAACTAACATTTCTCAAGCTCTGAGAGTGTTTTTATGAAGAGTAGCCCTGATCTAAATACCTTTGTGAGAAGTTCTGAACTGCATATTACCAATCAGTAAAACATGCCAACATCCCTAGACATCAGAAATCAGGGTTATGCCCTGTGTCATGAATGATGCGCATTGATTTACATTATCTTGTGTCTAAGTGCAATCTGTTAGGGTTGTTTATTTTCTGCAACATCCACTGCAAACTAAACTGATCTGCACCTTCCTGATTAATGTGTGAATAGGAAATTCTTCAGATTTTGCACGTCTCCAAATTTTGCAATCCATGTTTTATCCAAAATAATATTCAAACGTGTATTTAGGAAACCATCTGCTTAGAAGGGCATGCACTGAGATCAATGGATACTGTGAAAGAAAATATGTTCTAAAATACATAGTTAAATATGCAATTATATATGAATTTTCACATGGAATTTTTTTTAAAAAATCACACACCAAAGGGAAAATGGGACTAAGTGGGCTTATGACGTTAACATGGGTCAAAAATAAACCAACTAGCCCATCTTTATTATAACAATTTTTATTTTATTAAGATTCCTCTGTGCTGAAAATGTCCCAATTATACTGTTCCTGGGCACAAAACGGGCTCTGGAAGCTTTGTTGGATATTAGTTTTTTCCTGCACCTAAAGCTGAGTAAGGAGTTTGAGTTTCCTCACTTTTAGTGGGATTCTTGGCTGAACAGAAAGAGGATGGGATGAAGTAATAGCATCCATAAGGCTATTAAATTATTGTGAAAAAGCAAAGAGGACTGGTAACACCCAATAGAGGAGATGTAGAGACCAGACAAAGTTTCGAGGTTTTGAAAAAGATGATTTTATTCTAGTAATAGCCCCACACATTTCAGCCAAGTAATATTTAATGGCCTTCCTCAGGTTGTTAAAAATATAAGAAAGAAAATGGATAATACATAAACAAAATTATAGCAAGAGACAATTTTTTCAGTTCACACTATCAATGTTAGGTACATATATCTTGCATAAAGATGCATGTAAATTGTCTCAATTTTAAAAATGCCTATTAACCAAAATAAACGTATACAAGTACAAAATATAACTTACGGTGCAACATTAAAACTGACTTTGTCTCTTCTCTACATCCCCCCTATTAAATTATTGTGTCAGGCAAATGGAAACTATTTGCAAAAGGAATAGAACTCATTCAGCAAAGCACTCTATTTTTATATGGCAATGATTTCATTAAACCAAGACCAGAAATACTGTTTTAGTTAAAGTTTGTGGGAAAACTAACAGGGTAAAGGCCAAAAAGCAGAAAAATTTGGGAATGTGGTATTGGAAGAGTGACTCATGGAAATATACATAATTACTCAAGTAACCAGAGATGGTCATGAAGCAGAATGAAGGAGAGCAGGAAGGCTTGGCAAGAACAAGTGAGACATTCTGCTTGAATGTTTGCTATTATGTGAAGTGCTGCTGTTATTTTACATAAGTTCTTTTGCTTCCCAATTAAACTTTTCATTATAGTGTGATTTCAAAGCTGTGTTTAAATCACAGGGGACCTCATGTCTCCTTAGCTGCTTTTACATGCCTTCAGGGAAGTGATTTGGCTAAAATTAGGAGCAGGACTTGTGGATTTAATTAAGGGACCCTCACTTTTTCCTCCCCTAATTTGAGCACTGTTACAAAACTCAAGTTGGCACTCCCAGTGGTATCTCCTTGGCTGGTTTTAGAACCCTGTTAAAATGGCAGGGATCTAAAAACCACAGCTTTCAGTCTCATTTAAAGACTCTCTCTTGTAGCTCAGATGTCATCATGTATCAAAAAGCCACATTACCATAAATTTAGATAAGTGTAGAAGGAATGAGGATAAGAAATGCGGTATTAACATAGACTCATACTGGTCCGTAAACAGCTCTCATCCAACCTCAAGAGGCTGCATCCCCCTGCCCTTTCTATTTTTTTTAAATACCCAGTTTCCCTCCAGGGAAGGGGTACCAACTGACAGAGGCTGGTGCAGGAGGCACACTGGTGCCCCACAGGACTCTGCAGAACCACTCTCATTGTTCTGTCTGTGCTATCCACTGAATTCTAGGAGGTTGGGGAAAAAATGTCTGGCATCCTGTTAGGTAGTTACATCATTGTAAACTGACTTACAGTCACATAAAGGTGAATCAGAACATTGTGCAGCACTCATATTCTCAGAAGGGAAGCAGAGACATTGCTACACCATGTCTTACACCCCCACACCTTGATATGATGTAATTGGCAAAAATAATTTAATTGGCATAAAATATAAATTACATACTGTGATGCCTGAAAAACCACACTGACAAAAACGACTGGATGAACACGTGCAAATGTAGGTCAGATGGGATCTCAGGGCATTGCCAGGTCATAGTCAAGGAAGCTCCAGTGTTAATGAGCTTGTAAATGTCCCCTCAATGACTCAACCTTCAGAAACAATAGCATCTGAAACTGCCTCAACAGAGCGACTGATTGCCTTCAGCTTCCTCCTCTTCCCACTGAAATTCTCCTTTGTTTCCTCACTTGCCCAACCATTAAGGAGCAATCAGTGCTTTATCATTTAATGCTAAAGCTATTAGCCTGTTTCATACCTCATTGCCTGTTCTGCCAGAAAGCCACCAACACCTTCCCCCTCAGGGCAGAAGCAAGGTGTTTAAACCCCTGGCTCTGAGCCAGTTAACTCGTAGTACTCTGGACATAGGCCATCATCCTGCTGCTCCAATTCCCATTCTTGTATTGCCCTCAGACTATTAGTGTGAGCCACATCTCTTCATCTCTTCTCTGCACTATAGGTAAATATCATCTACTTCTCCCTAACTTCTTGCTATTCAGTTTCCCCCTCCTTTTCTTCAGTTAGCCTTGTGCAGTTGTGACACTGCTTAGATCTTAGTGTGATTGTGATATCTCCCAATAAAGCATACTTTTAATCTCCAACTGGTGTCCCTGCATTAGTACTGGTATACATATGTGTAAAAGAGTGTGTAAGGTTACCCCTACTCTCATGGGCCTTGCCTTTGAGCTAACAAGTCCTCACTGTTTTACAGAGGCACTTGTATTGCGGATGAACCTCTGAGTCACCCACTTTTTGGGGTAACACAAAAGAATGTGCTACATACCTGGATGACACTGCACATCATGACACATTGGGAAATACTGTATGTTGGGATGCATACATCAGGAGATGTTGCACAGTTGGAGCTATCACTGCATCTCTGCATAACAGAATATTTTGCATGGTGCCCCATAGTACATCACTGCAATTCAGTAATGTCATTGTGTATCATGTCAGTGGCATAGCTCCATCTGCATTGCAGGTTCTGATGTAGGATCTCAGACACTGTAGTTCCCATATAGCCCATAGTACCCGTCAAGCCCATGGTGGTGATAGGGATGTTGCTGGCTATTCAGCAAGCATTTTAGCTCCCTTCTTACCTTTATTAGTCCCGTACAGACCTTTTCTCCATTTCAGTTGCTTCCTGCTTTGAAAAAAAGGCCAATGGAAGCCTCTATAGGCCTAACAATAAGGGAGAGAACCCCCAAAACCAGGTTAAAGGATTTGAGGATGGTTATTGGCCGTTTCGGTCACAAATTACATTCTTTCACTCTTATTTTTAAGGAAGTATTGGTTCAATGTTTGGGATCCTGAATGGTCATGAGTGGTACAGAAATGGCCTTTTGGCTGCTTACCTCCACACACACTGCTATTGGGGAGGTGCACTGGGTCATGTTTTTATTTCCAGTGGGCTTTTCTGTGCCCAGAAAAGGCCTTTTTCAACCAAGTGGTAAACTTGGTTAAAAACTTTGTTGTAAATTAAAATTAAAAAACAAAACAAAACACCCTAAAATAGCCTGGAGTGGTCAAGAACAAAACAAATTGCCCTTGCACCTCCTAGAGTTGTGGCAAGAAAAGATTAATAATAATAATAATAACAACAACAACAACAATAATGATGATGATGATGATGGGGGAACATGGTAGCTCTACACAGAGAAGTTCATTTACTTGTAGCCCATGATCCAAATTGGGATAGTGGTAGAGAATGCCTTCTCTTGGCTTTGCAAGATGAGGTCCTTTAGGGCGAGTACTTCTTCACATTTAGCCCCCACCCTTCAGCTGGTTTTGATGGTGCCAGAAAATGAGCACCACTTCCCAGGTGAACTGGCCTGTGTAAAAGGATGTATTAATATCAAATATTCTTCTTATTCTTCAGTGCTATTCTTCAGTGCTTCTCATGGAGGCTCTTCCCCTCTCTGGAGCCCCAACTTTGATACTCCTCTTTGACCATAAAGGGCCACATCTCATTCTTCATGGCCAGACCATTTTGTTTTCTCTGCGTACACATAGGAATGTGCCATGCATAGAGAGATAACTGTTGGCCATGAATAAAGAGACTCTCATTTCATCCCCAGGTCTGTAGGCCTCTTTCCATGGAAAGAGGCACCTTTGTTCTCTCTGGTAAGTGAAAAGAGTGCCCCCTCAACCATTTTGGTATGTGCACTTTGTCTCCAACACACGTCTGAGGCATCAGCACAACTCTCAGGGCAAAAATGGAACATAGATCGACACTCTCTCATTGCCTATTAAGAGTCCATGGAGAATGTTACTGAAACTCCAGTTCAGGAGTGCTACTGAAGCACTGCAGCATTGGCATGGACATTCTGTAACTGTTCACATGTTGCCTCTTTTGCATATATGACTGATGATAGAATAAAGAAGGGGAAAAAATAAGGCAATATCAACCATTAATAATAAGCACAATGGAAAGTTTTAAAAAAAATTGAGAGCCGGAGTGGTTGAGAGGTTTGAGTGTTGGACTATGACCCTGGAATCCAGGTTTGATTCCTTGCTTGGCCATGGAAACCCACTGAGTGACCCTGGGCGCTTCACACACCCCTAGCCCATGACAGGGTTGCCATTAAATCAGAAACGACCTGAAGGCACACAACAGAAGCAGCAGGAACAACAGCAACAACAACAAGGTCAAATGAGTGATGAAATGGAGGAAGCAAACCAAGATTAAGGCAGACCTGTTGAAGTTTTTCTTCAAATGTTTGTGTTTCTAAATGATCCCAATGTAGGTAACTTTGACAAGAAACAAAAGAGAGATTTATATACTTATTTTGGTTTGCTTTGCTGGAGAGTACTGGTTTCAAAGTACCTTAGAAACTACATGTTTCATTTGTTAACTTGGTAAGTAAATCCTGCAACAACACTCATAAAGCTAAGCTGCCACTATCACTATCATGTTCATTTCATGACTCCTGCCTGGAATCTGCATAATGAAAGAGAAAACTAAAGCATGTGAAGAATATGAAATGACACTGATAATCACAGTTTGGATAAAAAGGGCTTCATACAGACCAAAAATCTGCATGGAAAAAAGAGGATTCCTATGGTGCATTTTGTCATTTTCAAAAGCATGCGTTTATCCTTGAAAATAGGTGAAAACTTGGCAAATCCTGCTTTCATACATTTCATTGTAGATTCATCTTTTCCTCTCTGATTCCTTTAAGTAAATGGTTGCTTCTTTAGCTTATCTTCCTGCAATATGGATAGTGCCAAATGCCTTAAAAGGACAATATTGAGTACCATACAATACTTGGAAAAACAAGTACCATACAATTCAACCCCCAAAGTAATGGGCTGTCCATGTGGACATGGGAGTTTCTCCTACTTATCTGCTGTTCCTTCTGCCATCTCCTTGGTAGTGGTAGCATCAGAAGAAATATATTTTGTTCCTTGATATTATACTAGGTCTCAGCTGCCATACTCCAGAATATCTCATAAGGAAAGAACACTCCTGCTCAACTGTTAGGTCTCCTGTATAATTTCCACTTTTCCACACTGGAATAGGTCAAGACATGATAGAAGGCCCACCATGTTTCAAATTCATGCCAAGTTGTAAAGTCTATTTTCTAATTATCATTCCATTTCTCAAGATAAAGCATATGCACAGTGCTCCCAGAAACCGCAAGGTAGCCTTCAAATTTATCACCACACCCTCTACAATTCAAAATTCTTTCTTTTCTTTCTTTCTTTGAAAGGCCCCTTGTGCACCCCAGGAAAATTTCCCTAGATTCCCTTCCTTTGAGTCATTTCAGCTGCAGAAAAACTTTTTGGTCACTTCTTCTTTATAAAAAGATTTTCCTATGCCTAAAATGCCACAACTGGGTACTTATCTTGAAGGTTCATTCTGGGTTGCTGAGCGGACGTGTTAACCTGATTTCAGGGGTCTCTTGGGGGACGCCTCAATGTGCTCCATGTGATGTGGAAGGGAAACTAGCCAGAGCACGAGCAATAGCAATGCGAGAGGCAGGGTAACCCAGCAGGGTCTTTTTACCCAGTTTTTACGGGGTCAGGCCAAGCCAAAAACCAAACAAAAATGTCCAATAAATGATTTTATTGAATGAAAGTCTCATGCACCAACGCAATCACACACACACTCACTCAAGACCAATTAAGAAGCAAAAGAGAGGAAACTGGATAGGCGAATATTGAAGGGGTTGTAGCTAGGATAATACTGCACCTTTTCCTGAAGTCCTTGGTCCGGGGACAACAGCAAAGAAGTGGAGCTCAGCACGGAGAGGGCTGAGGGGATTACTCAACAGATGGAGAAATGGTCTACTGGGATGACTGGGAGTGATCCAAAGAAACTCTGAAAAACTGGGACTATTTGTAGGGGAAAAGGTACCTGGAGGGCTAATCCTTTCCTGGGGAGAACAACGGGTGTTGCAACGAGAAAGAAGCTCCACGATGGCAACTCCTTTCGCATGATGAGATCACAGGGTGTTGCCAAAGTCTCAGGATATTTGGTTGCATTGGGTGGTGGTGTGACTTTATGTAAATGGTCCTTGCCTGATAGGATTTTATTGCTATCGGTGCTCAACTTGGGGCAAACATGCTAATCCCCTCAAGTCGGCTTCTCAGGGGCTGAGGACCCTTTGTCTTCTGTGGGTTTGCACAGCTTGAGGTCTCCTGGGGCTACGTGACTGGGGATTGTACTGGCCTGACCTGGTTTTTGATCGTTCGACCGTTGCTGCCTACGTGCCCATCTGGGTGACCTCTCAGGCACATGGAATCATATTTTAATATCAAAATTGTAGACTCCGGGACAGGGTTTTCCAGTGGGATAACAATTCCCCCCCGAAAATGGAGGATGAGGGTATGATATCGTACATTTTCCAATTAAAAACAAAAATAATTTTAGAGCCAAACTGAGTAAAAGAAAAATGGGTGTCAACAAAAAGGAGTTCTCATCAGAACTGCAATACAAAAGCAAGGGAATTGAGAGTATGGCAACTTCACTTAACATAGAAAAGGAGAAAGACCTCGATTTCACATATAGAATGATTTCGAGGCACACTCACACTAAGACACAAGTACAACAATATATAAACGAAAGCAGCAATTGGTCATAGCAGTATTCTCCAACAATTGGGGCATAAGAAATGCGTACACAAAATCTTCTTTGATCTATCTAACATAAACTTCTATTCTATGGTATGATGTCTTCTTTAATGATGATAGCTGTAGACAGGAGAAAATAACAAAACACATCACCACCACCGCCACCACCACCAGATACAAAAAGAGCTGGCATGGTGTTCAAATTCACAGTACAAACAGCAATATGCAAACAATTCAGAAAAATAACAGTGATCAGTTAGAAATCAATATAAGTATAGGAAAAGTTCAACTTAGGCAAGCCTAGCAAACCTATGAGTTCCGAGTTCAAATCCTACCACATTCAGTCTATATGTCTACCACTTTTCTACAAATCCTGTAAAGTGGCTCTTAAAATACATAAAAAGGAAAGAAAGAGAGACAGAAAGCAGAACATCACACATACATTATCCTCACACACAGAGTTTATAACAATTGAAGCAGGGATTACTAAAAGTATACATCATATGCATATATAACAACAATTAAAGACAAATACATCAGCAATCAAAGGAAATGATATGGCTATCAAGAATCTGAATGAAGGCAATAGTTCAACTGAATGGCAGCATTCACAGAATGAGAGTTCCAATACATTGGGTGGTTCATGAAAAACAGTTTTGTTGTTGTTGTTATTGTTTTTCAGATTTGTATAAATGGAACGAGGAATTCACACGCTCCCAGTGTCTAAAAAGTCTGTGTGGTTGATTGAGAAAGCTTCTGCAATAAAAGCTGGGGAAAAAAAGTCCAGTTTTATGAAATGTACTGCATAGCCCATCAGGCTTTTCAGTGCACAGAATTCCATGTCTTTGAGTAGAAGGTATATCTTCTTCCCTGGAGTCTTTGAGATGGAATCTATTCAGGAAAGTGGCTCGAACGTTTTCCACCACCACCGCCTGTATCAAAAGGTTGGTCAGGATGCTTTGGGGTACAAAAAGTTGTGCCCTACGTTCAATAGCGAGTGTCTCGATCAGTTGGGTGTCAGTCTTGACATACAGAATTATCAGCTGGCATCAGAGGGTTGAATAGATCCGGAAGCCTGCATCAAAAGGAAACTCAAGAGAAAGGTTAATAGAAAATCCCACCCAGCAAGGCTGGGGGGTCCATGCCACACATCAGGGCTGGCAGCTTTAGCAAGTTGTTGGTAGGTCCCTGGTAAGGAAAAAGAAGAAAACAAAACAAAACAAAACAACGTTGGGGGTGTGATTTAGAAACTGGTATATTGGGGCAGAATTGTTTATTGGCTGGGCAACAAATAACAGCTGGCCAGCCTAGGTAAATGATGGAGAGAACATCAAGTAGCAGTACTTGACAGAGTGCTTCTGCACTATCCCTGCAATGTAGACCATGGCACAATTTGGAACGCCAAAATTAAAATCACATAAGAGAGGAGGATTGATCACATGAGAGGCTACTGCCATCTTTTGTAGTGGTTTGCAAAAATGGTGTTGCAGGCTGAAAGAAAAGTTCTTAACTCTTGGGGTTTTTTTTTCTCAGAGTGGAAAAAGAAAAGAAAAAAAAATTCCTCAGAATCTCATGTGTTGAAACAGACCTTCTCAATTGGTTGGCAGTTTTTATGTCAAAAGAAATTTTTATATTTTGGGTGAAGTTTAAAAAGAGGTTTGTCTCAAGACCCCCCCCCCTTCAAACCAAAAGATACCAAGTGAACTGTTGAAGAGTCATTGCCTTGCCTCATAGTTATGCAAATGCTTAGGAATTGGGGAGAAAAAAAACCTAATCTTAACAGCAAGACAAAGAGATTTGTAGCAACAGGAGACAGCTTTCAAAAATCTAAATGTTTCCTGAGCTCAGACTTTCTGTAGGTGTTTTAAAACATTTCTCTAGGAGCCAAAGAAAAGAAAATGCAGAATCAAAAAAGAGAAGGCATATCATGCTATGTTGTTTACATGTTGTTGTTGTTGTTTTAAAAAAAGGAAATCCTATTCTGCATACGCAAAGCAAAACAAAAACTGTGTTCATTCATGGAGGTTTCCAATTAGACTTTAATTTCTTCACAGAAAAAGGAGCTGGCTCATTTTTTTCAAAAGGGTTTTGCCCCAAATCCACACTTCCTTTGTTTTCCTTTGAGAGAGGTCACAGAGAGGAAAGGCTCTCTCTGCTAGTGAAATCCTGGGAGGGCTGAGGCTTTCTGGCTGGGCCTTCTGAGAGGGAACAACTTTGAGGACTAGACACTTGGAGGTAACTTTTTAAAAGGACAGTTTCCTTTTCCTGTAATCTTTGTGTTAGTTCTGCCATTTTCTTATTGCAATCCTCATGGCTAACATGTTGTTTTGTCTGGCTAGCATGTTGTGTTTTGTCATGTTCTTCCTCTCGAGTGGCTAGTCTACTCTGAAGAATTTGGAATTGCACTGAGGCTTCCTCAAATTTGGCATGGGCTTCCTGTACAGCAGATGAAAGAGCCAATTTGTCTGCTTGCAGGGTGCTGTTTTGTGCCCTCAGTTGCCCCAGTTCTTGGGCCTGCCTCTCAGCCTTTTGGATGAGCTCCTGCATGTTCAGGGTTCTCTGGAGTCAACTAAAAGAGTGGCAAAGGTTGTGTCCTCAGGCAGCTTTTCTCTGAGGGTGGCATTGGGAAGGGAAGGAGGAAACTCAGGGCAAACAGCAGAAATGACTGCCTCCTGGGTTTGGAGCTCCCTCTCAAGCTCTTCTATCTTTTTGTGACATGCTGCATGACTAACTAGCTCTTGGTGTTCTCTGAATTGTTTTGCCATGAATTTGGCAGCAGTTTTGGATTGGGCCAGCTCTTCCTCTAAGGACTTGGCCCTTTCTTTCCATGCTTGGGCATGCAAAAGTTACTTTATCCGCTCGCAAGGTTTCATTCTCAGCTTGAAGCCGGGCATTCTCTTTTTCTAACTCTACATTCCGGACTCTAGATGCTAGCAGGGCACTTGATGCATCCCTTGCAGCCAGCCACAGCCCCCACGCTGCCAGGGCGTCCTTGGAAGGCCCAAAAGGGGTCTTTAACATCCTAGCTTTGAAATAAGCCTCCCTCAAGGACAAGAAAGGGTCGGAAGTCTGGAAGCTTGAGTCCTTCCAGGGACATTTCCCTTTACAGATGACCCAACGCTCCAACTTCCCTGTAACTTTCTCCTCCTGCAGGAGATTTTTCACCTCCATATCTATCCTCAAAACTCTCACTACTATCAAGCTCAAGCGGGACCACGTCTGTAGGGACGGGAAGGGTCACCGGGACTCCTGGGGGGATGCGAACCTTACGGAACCTTTTCTAGGAAAGAGGATTAGAAACCAATCTACAGCCTGCCCAAAAATGTCTCTTTCGCTGGTCTAAGCCCAGCCTTCCACCTCGACAGCTTAGGGCAAAAGGACAGAGAGTACAATTCAGGGACTGGGAAGATTGCCTTGTTCCTGGGGGAAACCTCCACCTAGACTCCGCCTAGCAATGAAGGGGGAACACGAACCCAAAGGAACTTACATTGCCGCCTGGCCAAGCAGCACGGGAAGAGGGAGAGGAACCAAACTGAATCGTCCCTTAGTTTTTTGGGTGAGGGGCGCCTTCCTCTATCTCGGGGAAACTGCTTAAACCCTAATCTAGGACAGGAATCACCACCCGCACCTAACTTTATTGCAGCACGGGATTCACCCACATTCCTGGACTCACCACCTGTTTTGTTTGGGAATCCCCCTGTGGTAGCGTGTGCCTACCCTACCGTGTGTGTGCAAGCTGAACCTGGTCTAGCACCTAGCGCTCAGGATTCCAACCCACAATAGTCCCCAAGTTAGGGATGTGATTCCTGGGACAGCCACGTGTACAGCCCTTGCGACCTACCATGATTCACTGCTCCACTAGTGACCACGTAGGAGCGGATGCTATACACAGACCAAGATAGAAAGGGGGAGAGATTCCCAACCCCAATAGAATAGCCCTGTGGCTCAGATACACAGGTTCACATGCACTCGTGTTCCTTGTGTTCCTAGCACTCAAAGATTTCGGTTGGCCATTCCCTACGTCAGCACCGACCTGATCTGAGTGGGTCACGACTTCCATTCAAATTAGGGGTGTTGGGGTGCCCACGCATTCTCCACCAATCTGTTACCCTGATTTCTGGGGTCCCTTGGGGGACACCTCAATGTGCTCCACGTGATGGGGAAAGGAAACTAGCCAGAGGACGAACAATAGCAATGCGAGAGGCAGGGTAACCTAGCGGGGTCTTTTTACCCAGTTTTTATGGGGTCAGGCCAAGCCAAAAACCAAACAAATATGTCCAAAAAATGATTTTATTGAATGATAATCTCACGCACCAACGTAATCATGCACACACTCACTCAAGACCTATTAAGTAGCAAAAGAGAGGAAACTGGAATATTGAAGGGATTGTAGCTGGGGTAATACTGTACCTTTTCCTGAAGTCCTTGGTCTGGGAAAAACAACGGAGAAGTGGGGCTCAGCACGGAGAGGGCTGAGGGGATTACTCCATAGACAGAGAAATGGTCTGCTGGGATGACCGGGAGTGATCCAAAGAATCTCTCAAAAACCAGGATTACTTGTAGGGGGAAAATTACCTGGAAGACTAATCCTTTCCCAGGGAGAACAATGAGTGTTGCAATGAGAAAGAAGCTCCACAATGGTAACTTCCTTTGCGTGATGAGATTACAAGGTGTTGCCAAAGTCTCAGGATCTTCGGCTGCATTTGGTTGTGGTGTGACTTCATGTAAATGGTCCTCGCCTGATAGGATATTTGCTCAACTTGGGGCAAACACGCTAATCCCCTCAAGTTGGCTTCTCAGGGGCTGAGGATCCTTTGTCTACTGTGGGTTTGCACAGCTTGAGGTCTCCTGGGGCTACGTGACTGGGGATTTTACTGGCCTGACCTGGTTTTTGATTGTTTGATCGTTGCTGTCTATGTGCCCATCCAGGTGACCTCTCAGGCACATGGAATCATATTTTAATATCAAAATTGTAGACTCTGGGACAGGGTTTTCCAGTGGGGTAACAGACGAATCCATACAACTTGGGTTTCTTCCACCACTGTCCAGAGACAGGCAGGAAAAACAGTGGTCTCATGATACCCAAAGTTAAAGAAAGTTGACTCTTCCTTGCTCAGCCATGTAGGAGACCACTTCATTTACTGTGTGTTTTGTGTGCCTTCAAGTCATTTTCAACTTATGGTGATCCTAAGGCAATCCTATCACAGGGTTTTACTAGCCAAGCCTAAATACAAGTATCTTGAAATGAAAACAGAAGAACAGCAGAAAGAGAAGTCCAAATTCATTGACTTCCAGAACAAAACCTCTCCAGAACCCAGAATGCACTCTCACAGTAACTACCCAATGTGGTATTCTCTGGGTTGGTGAGAGAAGGAATTCACACAACTTGGGGTGTACTCAAGCCCAATCTAAACATAAGTGAGGGCAGTGAGTGCATTCTAGACCCTAAACACCTCCAGTAGTACCCTCTTGTCAAAAGTGTCCACCAATTTGTACTTGTCAATCTTGTAATGATGAGTAAAGAAGAAAGGTATACTATAGGTGGTAGATGTACGTATGTCATTGATTGGAGTGGAGAACACTGCAGAAGTGGCTACTGCCAAGAATTATTTATTTATTTTTTAAGGTGGCTGCTGCCCTGGTTGAGTATGCCTTCATGTTAGCAGGGTGAGGTAATTTAACCAAGTTGTAAGCCATCAAGATACATGCCTTCATCCATGTGGCTATTATGGAACAAGACACCTTGCATTCCAGTGATACAAGGACACAAATAGAGAGTCACAATATCAAAATGCCTTAGTTCTATTAATATAAATCTTCAGTACCTTGGGTGTGTCCAAGTTGTGCCATAACCTCCCCTTTGGGTGTAATGGATTAGGACAGGAAGAAAGAAGAATGAGTTCCTGAGACACATGAAGGGCAAAGAGCATCTTAAGTCTAAAGGAAGTACCTGGACATAGAGAGGCAGTTTTTGATAAAAGGAAAAAGGTGTTTCCCTCACCAACACATGGAGAGTGGACATGATGTCTACTAAAAAGGCTACTTTCAAGGAAAGAAGCCTCAAGGAAACCTTCTTGAGAGGCTCAAATGGATGTTTTGCAAGCTGCTTCAAATCTAAGGGAAGGTTTCATGATGGGAAATGGTGGCTGACAGGACAAGGTATGTTAGTCACCCTACTGCTTACATGAGGGCAGGAAGAGAATGCTGCCTTATGTTTGTTAGGTAGAACTGAAGATAGAGCTACTACCTGCCTCCTTAAATCCAGCCCTTTTTTTTTTTTAGGAATGCCAAGAGATGAGAAACAAACTTTATCACACTGCAGAGAAATTGATTTACACCACCTGGTGAAAGTTTTCCACATGCCTGCATAAATTTTTGCAGTAGACTGGCTGTGGGAAGACATGAACATGGTAGTAATAGAACCCACTTATCCACACTCCTTTAAAGCTCTCTGTTCAACCTTCAGATGCTGGATGCTGTAGCAGACTCTGCATCAGCAGGTCTTGCCTTTGACGGAGATGCCACGGATCTGTCTGGGACAGGTTTCTGAGCACTGATAATCAAGCCCTCCTGTGCCAGTACAGAGCAATGAGAACTGGTTTCTCTTCCCTCACATCCCTGACCAACCCTTCAAAAAGAGGAAGGGAAGAAGAGAAAGATAGGAGACCAGTGTATGGCCTGCATTACAATGTATCTGTGTCCTATGTGCATGGACAAGGAGTTCTGATGTAGAACCTAGCCAGCTTGTGATCTGTTGGAGATATAAACATGTCCATGGCCAAAATCCCAAACCTGTTCTCCAGTTGGAGAAACACCTGTTGGAGTAGTTCAGGTTTCACTCCCCTGAAAGAAAGGAGTGTCTGGTCAGGCAGTCTCTCTGGAGATTGGTGATTCCTTGGACATATTGAGCTGAGAGGCACAGAACTGTTTTATTCACCCACTGGAACAACAGAACACCCTCCTGGTAGAGGGAGCAAGATGTGGATTCTCCTTGTTTTGCAATGTATGAACATGTGGTTGTGTTATCTATGAGGATTAGCATATGCTTCCCCTTGAGACATGGGATGAAACTAAGCAGTAACAGGCAGGCCACTCTCAACTCCAAACAGTTGATACTGTCCCCCTCTTGCCACTCTCCCTGACAAGGGGCTTCCAACACAGAAGGCTTGCACTGGAGGTTCTTGTGATGCCGTGGGGCTCTTTGAATGGATATCCCTGCTGAAGATTGGACCAGTGGGATCACCACACTAGGATGTCCCTGATCTGAGGCATCAGTATCAGTACTAGATGTCCTCATCTTGCAATTAGAGACTGATATGGCTGGAGAAACTATTGGAGGGGTCCGGAGCGGAAACTGTCCCAAGATATGGATATCTGAAATCATGAGCCTGGGTAAGGACGTGAAAGACACTATGTTTTGGGACCATATACTCCATGCTTCTACCTCTAGATTGTACTGTCTCTCCTCTAAAATAAAGTTCATGGCTGTGGATGCGTCAATCAGAGTCCATAGATAGGTGATGGGTTGAGATGGCATCAGTTGGCTTTTCTTTGTATTTATCAGAAACACATAGGACTGCAGACAATCCAGGGTCACTTTAAGAGCCTGTAGCGCACTCTGAAAAGACATTGCTCTCAGCAAGGTATCATCCAGTTATGGATACAGGTGGATGCCCTGCAGCCTTAAGTGTGCCACCAGAGCCACAAATACTTTGGTAAAGACCCCTGGGATTGAAACCAGGCTGAAGGGTGAGGCATGAAATTGAAAATGACAGTGACCAAAAGCAAACCTGAGGAATCTTCTGCTGGCCATGGGAATGTGCAGATACACTTCTGCAAGATCCAGAGAAACTAGGAAGTCTCCCTTTTGCAATGCCTCCCGGCTGGTGGGCAACATTTCCATGCAGAAGCGTTTGTACACAATGAAGGATTTTGTGTATTCAAGTCCAGAATCAACCTGAAATCTCCTCTCCTCTTTGAAACCATTAAGATGATGAAACAGACTCCAGAAAAGTGTTCTGGAAGAAAAGGGAAGAAACTGTTCTATTGCCAATCTGGAGGAGATGCCTGATGGCCTGAACAAGAATGTCTTTCTTTTGCTCATCCTTTGGAACTAGAGAGGGAGGAAACCTGCTCTGGCGAATCTGTGTGAACTTAACTGTATAACCTTGGGAAACTGTTGGACAAGATCAACCTGTCTGCAGCTGTTAGAACCCAGATATACTGAAAAAGGAATCTGCCCCTACTGGAGACACTTCAGCATCAGAATTACTATTTGCACCCACCTCTTGGGGCTTGAAAACCTCACCTGTGATTGGAGGGAGGATGAAAGGTTGAAGACTGAGGGAAGGGAAATCGAGATCTAGCCCAGGAAGGCCTAAAGGAGAGGAAATCCCTTTATCTGCCAAAATCCTATCAGGGTGAAAGGTAGACGACTATAAAAGCTTCTTAGTTGACTTCCTGTCTGCTTTCTTGGATGCATGGGCATCATCTGCTTCTTATCCCTAGTTTCTACTGGGGCATTTTAAAAGCATTTTCACCAAACAGCTTTGCACCTTTAAAGGCAGCTTGGGAAAGATTTGCCCTAGAATGCACATCTACCTCCCTGTGTTTAAGCCAAGTGGAGCATCTGGCCATAGTGATTGCCCCTATAAACCTCGCTGCAAAATAATGGGATCTTGGGTAGTGTCTGCCAAATATTGCAGCACCCTACAGATTTTTAAGGGATGTCTCTGCGAAGACTTATAGTCTATGTTTTCCTTCTGCAATATGTTTTCCACCCACAAGAGGGAAGCACGTGTGAAAAGAGAACCAAAGATGAAAGACCTAATTGCCAAGGCTGCTGCCTCATGGGTTTTCTTTAAGAGCCCTCAGTACACTTTTCCTTGGGGTCCTTGAAGAAATTTTTCCCTTTTCCCCTTTAGAGCCTCCAAAGCAAAGGAGGCAACAGCAGAATCCACCAAGTGAATATTAAGTTCCTCTAGACTCTGTGTACCTAGTAAATAAAGCCTTTTGACTACCAGGGTTCCCGTCTTGCTTTGCAGGGGAGCAGCTAATTCAGATCTTACCAGGTATAGAAACACCAATGGTATTTCCCTCACTGAAGATTTTGGTTAGCAGAGAAGCACCTCTCTCACTCAGTTCAGAAGGAGTCTCCTCACATTGGGCATCTGACTCCTACTTAGAAGAAGAAAGTCTCAATGCTGCAGAGACCTTGGACAACAAGGAACAAAATTCTCTGAATGAAAAAAACTGAGCAGAAGGTTCCTCCTGATTGGAACTGAAGTCTGACCATCCCTCTTCCTCCTTGTCAGAAACAGTACCCCCCCCCCCATAAACTCCTGTGGGTCCATCCCCAGGGGCAGGGACTCAGGATAGAGTCACAATTTGAATCCTCAGAGGAGTGTATAGGAGAAACAGTCTTTCTCTTGTCTGGTAGACTTTGAGCAGAGACTGTCTTACCAAGGTGCACCTGGAGGAATAGGGTCTGGCCTGTGAAGCATCAGATTGGTCCTGAATACATGTCTGTGAAAACCCCCTCCTTGTACGAGAAGCTGCTTGAAGCCTTTTGAATTACCCTGGGGAGCCTCCTTGTGGCCAGACTGAGAAGCACAATGTATTTCAAGAAGCTGCTTTAGCTATAGCATCATACTTTAAATGTTTTCTCTTCCCACAGCTCCCTTAGAGATCTCATGCTTAACAGTGTGTGGGGGAATTCAAACACGTATTGAATAAAGACATAATTGATTGTAGTTGAACCTCTTCATCCAACAAAGGGAGGGCACAGACAGTACATGACGATGCTGGTGGCCATGGTCCTCCCTACCTAAAGAGGGAGCTGCACCATCTTCCAACATCATCTAAGCGTAAGTTGAAGAAGCTGCTCTTAGGGTTGACTATGGATCTCCTAGTCATCTAAAAAAAAAAAGGAGCAGTTGGGCATCTTTTGAGAGGTTCAAAATTGCAGACACTACACTCACACACAAAATGGCAGCCATCATCACCACTTGGCTCCAGTGGCAAAGAGCAGGAAAATTGAGAACAGACAAAGGAGGACAAAGTCTGCAGAATACAATGAGGGACTGATGGGATAGTTGGAGAGGAAACCTTTCAGCTTCCAGTTGGAAGAATGTTGGGAGTGGGTAGGAAGATGTGAATGAGGCCTTCTGAAGTGCAGTGGGTGTACATGCAGCCCCTATATATCAGGAAGTTTCCTGTTCCTGCCTTAGACATACTGTTATGATTAGACTGGTTAAACTGTCATGAACAATATTGCCATTGGCACGACAAAAAAGTATTGGCTGCAATTCTATTTCACCTACTTAGGTATGTAACCACCTTAGTTACGTAGCTATGTAGTATCTCCCAGCACGACTCTGCCCCCAATCCTCACTGGGCAGCAGCACTGCAAGTGAAAAAGATCTGTTCTCCTCTGGATCAGGAAGATGCTGACTGTTCCCAACTCCCTCCATGAGCAATATCTACTGCAACATTCAAAGCAGAGTCCCAGGTACAATTTCCTGTCACACTGGGGACTGCTCATGGGGGAGAAGTGGAAATGTCAGTCAGCTATATCCTGATTTACAGGGGTAATCTCTTCAGAATTTTCTAATTCTTAGTATAACTCATCAGGTGTCCACCTTAATTCATAACCAAAAGTTGTGAGTCTATTAGTGCAACTCCTGTTCACTCAGTGGGATTGAGGTTTGACAAAATTTCTAGTAGACTTCATCCAGTGAGACAGTGTTACCATTAGAATGGTTCTCCTGGCATAAATCAGGTAGCACAGTTTAACTGAGAACAGTTATTACAAAGACAATGTAATATTTTATAACAAACATTTATAATCCAGTTTGTAACAAAGTTATCCATCATATAAACAAATGAATTGGTCATACACTAAATAAATATCTCTAAATACTAAGAACTAACATTTTGTTTTTCTCGTACAGGACCCGATCCGGCAAGTCCTCTATACACAGAACACCCTCTGCAGTCACCAAGTTTAATTCCATCTTCTCTGATGTAATTTAGTCTCAGTAAAAAGTGTTAATTTAGATCCAGGCTGAGTACAAATATTTAAGTTTTATGTAGGAGAAGTTAAGTCAAATTTCCAGGATTTTTTTGCTGTTGCAATGGACAGCGTGAGTTTACTTCTTCCCATACCGTACACAGTTAAGTGGCATTTTAAAAACATATCTGTAAGTTGCAAAGAATACCTGGAGTTTCAAATATCAGCTGCGTATGGCTGGATAAGGTCAAGCATGACAACACAATAACAGCGGACATATTCTGGACAGGAAAAGTTTTGGTTTCCACAAGCAGTTGGGTTATGTTGTTTTCATTTTATCAGTAACTGGGGAACAAAGTAATTCAGAGAAATAAACAAGACTTGTGGGTTCTTCTAACTTTCCAAATCTTCTCTAAATTCCAGAATGATGAGAACTGCTTATTCCAACTCATATGAAGAAAAAAAAAGTTGCAGTTATATTTGCTTCTTTCAAGGGTGAATTAATCTAATTTGTTGGCATACAATTGCAGGTGTGATACACAAAGTAGAAACACTTCTAAGAGATGAAGGATAGGACCAGGGAATCACCAACAGCTCAACATGGCAGCAAAAAGCACTGAAGAGCAGGCTCACAGACCTCCAATACAATGAAAGGAAGAATGCTTAAAATATGGAAGGAAAATCTTTGGGAATTTTGTTCAGAGGCAATATTGTTCCATCCCCAGTTCTTCATGTCTTTGTTCTCAAACACAAGTATCCTCTGTTTACAGGATGGCTCCCTAGTTGCAAACTATATTGGCTTAACAACAGCTGTATTCTGATTAATGATTTCCAGCAGAGCTGGTCCAAGAAGTTTCACTGCCTTAGGCAAAGGCAAAGGGGCATTACAACCCCACCTCCTTTAAGATACATGAGACGATAAGACTGATATTTGAATCTTGTTTCAATGCTGGTTACAGGACACCTGAAAGCAGCAGGTTAGTTTACCTAAGGACCCAGTGAAGGCCACAGCACCTGACCAGTTATGTTCTCCAACAGCTTATTGCTACCCTAAACCCATAGGCAACATCTACTGCTGAAGGCAGCTGATTCACTCCACTCCATAGCAGGACCAGACCATGATAAAACCATCCTTTCTAAGAGTTCTGAGTAAAGCAAATATTCTAATGCCTAAGACCACAGTTCATACCCATTGGGGGGGTGGGGGAGTCAGCCCCACTGAACTATAAGAATTTACTTCTGAATAAGCATGTATAGAATTGTGATTTAATGGGATCTCCTTCCTCCAGTCTTAGCTAGTTCAATAGTTAAATATGAAAGCTTTTGGGAATAAGTTCAGAAATGATCACAAGAAGTCATTATCTAAATGTGTTCAACCAACATGTGAAGAAGGGAACAAGTTAGCTCCATCCCCAACTCAGTTGCTATCATGAATGAAGGATGAAGACTCTGAACAGAAAATCTAACCTGTGTTTGGACTCTCTCCATGTGATGGCAATTCTGATTTTTTGACGTTCCTGATTGTAGAAGTGTCCACATATAACGGAAAGATTTCTTATTCAAACTCATAGTTCTCCATATGAGGAGAACAAATGGGGATAGAGGGAGGCAGAACATGTGCAACTCTCTCTCTGTGAGTTGATAAGGACTACACAGGACTTTAGTCAAGAAATAAAGTATGACATATTTGAATTTATGTTAATATTTTCTTTCCATGAAAACAATAATGAATATTATTTGCTTTCTATTCCTGTTTTACAGTGTAATCCTGACTGCCTTATGCCATATTTGTATTGATATATGCTGGGATATGTTTTTTGAATTCTTTGCAAAAATTCAATCAAAAACTTGCGCAAGAAATCACAACCTGTATTGAAACATGCCTGTAGTTTGAAATGACCATACCTTCAACTTTTACCAAAAAAAAAAAAAAAAAAAATGCAACTCCTCTCCAAACTTGACATTTTGGTTTCTAATGTAATTGCCCTTTCAGTACTCTGTCAGTACACTTTAGGATATTTTGGGACTCTTCAGAGAGAGAAGTCTTAATACCATTGATTTCCTATAAATCATCACTAATATAAATATATTGGCAGGAACTTTGACCAGCAATAGTAACTTCATAGTTAAATAATTACATTTTCTCTTAACAATGACTGATTCAGAGTATCAATATCAATGCACAATTATTAAAAAAGACAATATTAAGTACCCTTTTATTTCCCTTTGTATCAAGTGCAGTCTTATGAAAGGAACAAAATAGAAAATTATTTATATATTAGAGGCTCATTCTAAACAGAGACAAAGCAACATATTGTTGTCTCCTGGGAAACAGAGTATATGGTATGTCTGTACTTTTATCATAAATAACCATGATGTGATATGATTTCTTCTTGCTAGTAAATTAAGGACATTGGTTCAAAAACCTTTTCCACATATGCAAATATTTGACTAAGTCATGTTTCTTTAAGAAAACAAAGTCCAATTGCATTTAGAGTAGACAGTTAATGAGGAGGTCATTTTAATACAATATTTAAGGTTCTTGGTAGCCAGTACCATTGCACTTCAGAAGAAAATCCTCAGTCTGTGTGTGTTTTCCTCTTTGTTTCTAAAAAATAGACATATAGTCAGCTATCTGTAAAAACTGTAAAGATGAAGAATAATACTGTTTTATTTTAGTCCTCACATAAATTATAAAAACTCAAGGTTGCCAGAATCTCTTTCCCGGAGGAAGCATAAAGCACTTTTGTGGTACCTTCACCAGAAAATATTTGTATCACATTAAGTTTGACAAACACAATCAAGATTGATATTGCATCCTGAAGCCTGAAGAGAACATTCTTCTGATGTGGTCCTCGTGATGGATGTGCTCTGTGGGACTGTTTGATTGCCACGGTTTCACTCAGTTTATGGATCAAAGAGAACAGAAAAACACCACACCTATCAATTCAGTAGGAATCTGTAATGTTCCTGACAGCAGACTCTGTTCATTTGAGGTCAAAGACACATCCTTTGGAAGACAACGAGGAGTTTAAGAATGCAACAACAACAACAACAAAAGCAGTAATGAGGTAACCTCCCTTAGGAAGGCAGAATAAGTTAGAATGTCAGGAGGAAGTTCGATTGTACCTGACTCCTAAATGTTTTTCTAGCCAAATTTCAGCTAGTTGCGTGGCAGAGGCAAATGTACTTGCTTTGGATCCCAAACACATCTTGTATTGTTTAGGATCTAGGCTAGGATCACAATGAACTGGATGGAAAATATGCACAACACCCACTTCTTGGCTTCTAAATGCCTTTAGTCCAGAAGTTATTACTTTAGTAAAGAGGTCTACATCTTCAAGCCCCCAGCCTTGTATTGAGGTATCAAATCCACCAGCACTCACAAGGTCACTTTTGTAAATACAAGTGATCCCAAACCCATAGTCTCTCCAAAATCCAGTTTTCTTGGTGAAAACAAAGTTACTGTCTGCTGGGGGGTTGCCCCCATATGTAACTTTGGGGTCATACTGACTAAAAATAATAGGATAATAAACTTGTTGCCCTTGAATGGTGTTGGCTCTACATCGCTGGAGAAAATCAGGGGTAAATATTAAGTCAACATCACAGAATAGAAGCAATGTGTCATTGTCAAACTGAGAGGAAGCTGTTTCAAGACCCAAACCTCTAGAAAAGGCTCCTGTCATAGGAATGATGGTTATGTCTGCCATAGGATACTTATTGTGATATTCACTGATCAACTCTGTGTGTTTACTGGAATCCTGACCAGAGTCAGAGTTAAAGAGGATAACTGCCAGCTTTACATTCTGCTGAGAGATAAGGCAAGTCTTTTCAAAGTTCTCCATAAATCTTAGGAAAATATCATATCTTCCCGTGAGAGGGACGAGAATGTGAATCTTCTTGTCACTGCTTCCCCCTATATCTTTGGTGCCTTGGAATGATGAAAAAATCTTCAGGGAATTAGAAAGAAAGGAGAAAGACTGCATGTCACCATTCACATTTTCTACAAGGCTTCTTACATCCAGTTCTTCCTCCTCTCTAAAAAATGGTTTACTAAATAACTGCTGAAGGTAGGCATGCCGTCGAACTGGGACAGTAACTTTTCTTCCTTTATGCCTTTTGTATAAAAGGAGCAAATCCAGAATGTATTCCACACCATGCAGAGGGTCAACCCTGCGGTATCCATATTGTATTTCATTGAAGTCAATAAGCCTTCCTCTAGATTTAGAGTTCTCATTGATCATTTCCATTACCTGCATTATAGTGTCATCGAGTGCTGCCCGCATGATGCTGTTAATGCTCTGCCTAGGTGGTTGATTCTCAGCCACAGAATAAAGCAGCTTTTCAGTTAGGAAGTCCCATTCAATGACTTCATTCCTGTCGCGTGGCTGGAAGCGATTGAAAGATGGCATCATTCCCAGAAGTTGATCGTCTTTGCTCATTTCATCACTACTGAGCTTGCTCATGAGGGCACTTTCCCTATGAAGCTGGATGGTACGGTAACGCAATTCTGAAATTTTACGAGTCAATATGTAATTGTGGAGCCTATACTGATAGGCTGGCCTTTTATTTGGATGAAGTGTAATTGCATTGTGAATTTTGCTGTTGTGAAGATCTTGTATGTAACCCTTCCTGTTGTGTTCATAGTTTTCATGGAACAACTGTTGCATCTAGGAAACAGAATAAACACTATTAGGTGGATCCAAGTGATGACAAATCAAGGAAATACTGGCTAAATCACATAATTATAATATAATTTTATATTTCTTCAGTAGATCAAACATAATTTTGCTCCCCCCAACAATTTATCTTCCATCTCTATTGCTCATGTAACATTGGCTACGAAACAGAGATTACACCACAGGGTAAAATAATAGGGAAGAAGGGTAAGGCAAGAAGATGGTGAGAGGAAATTCTACTAAAATTTTCAGTAGCCAGCTAGTCATTTCTTAAAGCAATATGCTGAACGCATTTTTATTATATTTTCTATGGTCCATCCAGGTCAGTATGGATGCTGACTGACAGTAGAATTTTAGAATTTTGGAACTGATCCTGGGATCTTCCATATGAAACATGTATGCTCCACCACTAAGTTACAGATCTAGCTAAGATCCGTAGAACCTGAACTGACTACAGCTTGATCCAAGTCCACTACACTATAGAATATGTACTTAGAATAAGTTATACTGCTACACAAGTAGGCTTGGAATCGGATATTCTGGAGCACAAGTATATCAACACAAAGTTTTACTTTATGCCACTTTCACAGGGCATTAGATTTACAGGCAAAAATGATGGTACAAATGTGTTCATTGTTGGAACATAAAAGACTTAATATTGAATAAACAAAAGAAGGAACTCCAGTCACATTAGGACATGTAGATTTTGTACAACATTACTAGACACAAGCCAAACATTCAGCAAAACCTGCATCTCTATTTGAGAATTCTCATTTCTGAACAATCCTGAGGGATATTTTCTAAATGACAGCTTGGTAAAACTATCTACCAGTGAATTTCAACTAGAAGCTGGCACAAAATGTTAGTAATCTAATCTTTTTATAAGGAATACCAAGTAAAAAACTGGAACAAGTAATTTAAATAATTTAAAAATCATTAAGACTAAATTGGGAGAAAGACATCATGATCAAAGTTGTCAGTTGTAGTGAAAATCACATAATAAATACTTGTGAGTTGTTATTTCCAACACACCAATTTTTATACCAATAACTGAAAAACACATACGCATTATAAGGTAAGTACAAAAGGATAAACATCCCTTTTTTGGCTCAGAATTGGCCGCATTTTTGCAAGCATTACTTTCAAATACAGTACATTACTTTCAAATACAGCTGAGAGTTTTTGCAATTACTTTGTGGAGACAGGCATTGCAAAAACCTGATTTATGGGACACACTGGTATTCCAGCCCAAGATAATAGATGCTGACAAACTATAACAGTAGTCACAGATGTAAGTGTAAGTAACATCAAAAGAGGGAAGTCATGTATCCATCTAGATTCTTCTTGTAGTCATTTCAGCAGGGATGTTGGCATGTGAGTACTACCACTTTGAGTTTTACTCCATCTATATATGCAAGACAAAATGTTACCCAAATCAACAGAGCAGGATTTCATTTCCTATAATACATATTGCTTGCAAAGAGGAAGGAAGGGAAACTCTTCAAAGTTTTTTTTCAGGTAAGAGACTGCCCAGTACTACTTCTTTTGGGTATCTTTTTACCCGCTTGGTTTTACACGTACACACACACACACACACACACACACAATTCTGAATACCACAAACCTCTGAACTTCCCTATCCCAGTATCTCTCACCTGTGTACAGGTACTCTCATTTTGAATTTGTAGTATCAGCATCTAAGCCTTAATATAAAGGAAAAAAAGACAAAGAAAAAAAAGAGGAAATGGGAGCCATTTTCTCTTCATTTTGATTATAATCTTTGCCTTTTATGCTGCCATTAAATCATGTGGTTTGAGCATTGGACTATGATTCTGAAGACAAGCGTTTGATTCCCTTCTCAGCCACTGAAACCCACTGGATGACCCTGGGCACATCACACACTCTCAGCCCCCGAAAGCCTCCATGATAGGTTTGCCACAGAGTCACCACAACCTGGAAATGGCTTGAAGGTACACCACAACAAGAATTAAAACATGAGAGGGAAAATGCTTATTTCTTTCCAAGCATTTTGAGAAAATGGGCATTTACAATTATATGAACAAACAGAGAGTACCACTACAACAGAGGTTTATAAGTCTTACTTCTCCTTTTTAAAGCATTAGAAATACTGTCAAAATACAAACCTCACAATAATGCAGAGTCTCTTAGGCAATATTGAGTTACTACAAATCTTATGTTGATGCCTATTAATTTATGTTGAAAAATAATCAAAACCAATGTTGTAAAGCGCTCCTATACGAAGAACAATCTCTATTTCTGCAGATTTTTCACATTCTACTGTGGCAGATAAATATCCTGTTAAGATCAGAGGGGAAACCATTGACAGTTGAGGGTGATATTCTGCAATATGTATTTGCAATTATTATGTGCTCTTCCTAAGATGAAATGCTATCACAATAACCTACTAGGCAACCTGAACAGTCATCACAAATTAAGCTTCTGCCATGCTTGTTTTCAAATACAGAAATCACAATCTCCTCTTGACTCCTGGTTGTCCTATATTCCTCTTTTTCTTTCCCTTCCCCAATATTTGGACAAGGTTTTCCTTCCTGTTACTTCCCCAACAGTACAACTTTTCCATTCATTAGCTGAGAAAAAGGATCTACCACTTGATTTTATGCTCTGCTAGCACTGAGTGGCAGAGCTTAAGATATTCTAAAGTCCTGCATGATACAAAGGCTTTCTGTTTTTGACCTGTAGTGACTCTTACTTTAAGTCATACATTTCATTTTAGTAATATGCAGTAATTTACATGATTACCCATAATTGGGAGTGACTCACAGTATTATTACAGAAAGCATAACACTTTTTGGACCTTTACAGCAAGAAAGGGGCATGTGTGGCCCTACAAATATTTTTGGACTCCATCATCTCTTGCCATAGGTTATGCTGCCTCTGGAAGATGGGAACTGCAGTCCAAAAACATCTGTAGGACCACAAGTGCCCCAGCCCTGTTGTATTGGATTCCCTTGTAAATGGAAAAGGATTCCTATATCATCTATGATCACACTCCACAGACTTTCAACACTAGTTATTGAATCATTTTTAAAAAGGTCAGCCATGGTATAATACATTTATTAAATCTTTTCCCCACAATTCCTTAGTGGTGCATTTCCCCCCCAAAAAAACAGAATCAATACTACTGCAATGTCAATATCAAATATGTGCTTATAAGTATGTTAAATGATGGCCAACACCCCCAAGCGAGCATAGGTTCCCCACTGCTTTTGCTACGGTGGTTAGCAACTCCAAAAAAATACACAAAATACACTCTACTATTGGCTCCTGTAGTTAGTGGCTTATATTCCGGGTGCACAGTATTATATTTCTGGATTCATATTATTCACTTGTGTATTTACTTCTCAGAACTTACATATAAAGGGAAGATTTTAATGCAGTTACATTAATTTTGTGAGAAAACAAGTATTCTCTTCTATACTTTGCCCCCTTAAGAAGCCAAATTCTTTTTAGGATCACTAAGATTTTTTTCTGAAGCCCTATGATTGGAAAACACAGAAAAGTCACTGGAAAAGACAATCAGGACATGTCACCTTATCATAGTTCCTAAGATCCTTCTATAACGTGAAGTATTCCATATGCTAGTGGACTGCAACTCCCATCAGCCCCACCTGACAGGCACCAGCAACCCTTGGTCTAAGCAGGCGTTGTACCTCATTACACAATTTTAATGTATATCAGGCTACTGATGCAAAATTATTCTGAATAAAAGACTTTAAAATAGACTGTCAAAAAAATAAATAAATTCCAAGACAAGTGGCAAAGTCGTGTTAGAAAACAGTGGGAAAAAGTGTTTGGATCTAATATGGCAAAGTTTGATATAGAGTAGCTGTGGTACATTTTATAACTACAAAGTAGATACATAATGCAACTTAGAAGATAAACAAGAAAAGTTGAGAAGTGTCTAGAGTTCACTAATTAGTTTCTTCCTCTTTCTAGCTGCCCTGAAAACAAGCAGAAAATCCTTCTCCCTTTCAGGGAATTAAAATGCCCATTCTTCCGAAGATTGAAGAAAGAGGAGGAAGAGACAAAGGCCATTTCCGCACTAGACTGTTTTAGCGCTATGATTCCACTTTCAACATCCTATGGAATCCTGGGGTTTGCAGTTTTGAAAGGATGTTGAAAGTGGAATCACAGCGCTATAACAGTCTAGTGTGGAAATGGCCAAAGAAGACAACAATGTCTTACTTTGTAACTAAGAATTACTTGTTTTAGAAAGTTATGAGAAGCCATCAGTGTTCAGGTTTAATTAAAAAAAAAACAGTGAGAGCAGGATAGTTATGGTTTTCAGAAGAAGAGCTTCTTGTTTCATACTTTGCTTCTTCTATTTCTTTTGAGATTCTTACAACGTCACCACGAACTTATATAAGCCAATGGATATAAAAGTAAACATCAGCTTTCAGAAACTTAAAATCATCCATCAAGGCACAGGAGATTGGCAATAAAAACAGTGAAAACACTAAAGAAGTATTGTTCTGAAAATCACTGGAGGCCAAAGGAAACTGAATGGGACTTACTACAAAAAACCTTTCCATCTTTTTAATCAACTTTTTTCAAGGACAAAAATATTCACCTAGGGTTTGATTTCTCAGTAGGCATAGTCTAGCTTTTCATTACTGTTCATCAGCTGAGAGGCCTTTTTAATCTAGATGAGATATAAAAAACTCAAAAACTTCCAGCTTGCACTGTCATAGAACAACCTAGATAAGCAATTCCCATTGGAATGTGTCAATTATATGGAAAGTACAATAAAGGTTGTATAGCAAGCTATGTAAGTAGTTACTCCTCTAGCAATAAATTGGCTTCTCTAGAGAGTAGTTCAATTAGTGAATGTGTTACTACCGAAAGATTTTAGTTACTTTTTAAGATTATATAAAATATTGGATGAGTGCCAACAAATTGATGTTCAATCCCAAAAAGATGCTGAAGGAACCCCTGTTTTCAGGGTGGTATGCAATCATTTCTGGGTGGGGTTGGCTTATCCCTTAATTGTCAAGTTTCAGCTTGGGACAACTCTTTGGTGCTTACCATTAAAATCTCAGATGGCTTAGGACCCAGACTCTGGAGAGAACTTCTCCCAGACTAATATGCATATTCATTAAAATAATCTTTTGAGGCTATTCTCTTGGTTCCTCTGACATCCGGGTGATAAGCTGCTGACTGTGGAAAGGAACCTCTCAGCTACTGTCCTCTGTGTATGGAATTTACTTCTCTTAGTAGTTGGATGAGATACCAACCAAGGAATACCAGGTACTGTAGGCTATATCCCAGGGCGAGAAACCAGCAAACCACCTCTGAGTATTCCTTCACTAAGAAAACTATGAAATTCATGGGGTTACCACAAGTCCACAGGTGACTTAAAGGTACATACACGTACACACAGATAGAAACACAAAGTGACTATTGTTGCTACTGCAAACATACCCTGGTAAATGGAGCAAACAAACATCTACCAATGCTGTTGATTGTGTAGATCAAGGCTGGCACATCTGTGTGGGCCAGGGCTAATTCTTTTCCCATGGCCCCCTTGAAGCCAACCCACCACATAGGAAGCCCAAAATATCCTCTGAAATTGCTCTTAAAATTGTGACAGGATGTGATGTCATGTGGAGGGCTTCAGGGGATAGAAAAGTGGGGACCAAGGACTATGCCACCTGGTGTAAATCATAAAAAACCATGGATCACCCAAAATGTGGAGGTGCCACAACATTTAATTGTCCTGATGCAGTACCTATACAAAGAACAACACTGTTGTCATTGTCAGGATTGAATATGGTCATTGTCAGGATTGACTATGGAGGAAAGAATGGTTTCAAATTGTCAAAGGGACCAGACAAGGCTGCATTTTATCAATTTATCTTTTTCATTTATATGCCAAACATAACACAGAAAAAGGAGGATTAGACTTTGAGGAATGAAGGGTGAAATCTGGGGAAGCGTACATCAACAATTTAAGATAAGTAGACGATAGCACACTCCTAGCAGAAAATAGCAACGACTTGAAATGACTAGTGAGGAAAGTAAAGAACGAAACCGTAAAAGTTAGAGCTGAACACTGAGCAAACAAAAATAATCACAGATGATTTACATAATTTTAAAGTAGATGATGAAGATACCATGATACCTTGGCTCAGTCATGTATAAAAATGGAGACTGCATCAAGAAATTAGAAAATGAGTAGAACTTGGAAGGATAGCTATAAAGAAACTAGATAAGGTCCTAAAGAGTAAGGATATTTTATAACTCAGGTTAAGGTTCCAGCTGAAATGTGGTGTTGAAGAAGAGTTCTAAGGATACTGCATATGTGTATGATAGCTGGCATCTTCTTCAGTAGTTATGTGTGTATATGTGCCTTCAAATCAACTGTCAACTTATGGCAACCCCATGAATTTCATAGGGTTTTCTTAGGCAAGGAATACTCAGAGACTCTGAAATACAGTAGGCCCCCACATTTGCAGATTTGACTTTCATGATTTGATTATTTGCAAGTTCCTCCAACCCTTGTCCCCGCCACTTCAAGGTGCTTCTTTTCTGGGAGAACCTTCCATCTCAGAGGCTCTAATCAGGCCACATACCTTTTAAAAACCTGCCTCTGGTCCTCCTCCTCCTCCTCCTCCCCCAGCCACTGCCTGGCCAGCTAAGGATGGTTCACAGCCCCATTTCCCCATTTCTCAGCACACAAACCTTCTCCCAATGCCCCTACACACAACAAAGGAAGGATGGGCGAAAGAGGAGAAGTACGGGGCTGCTGTGCTGACCCACCTACCTTCCCTCTCCTTCCCCTGATCTGGTTTGGACTCTAGGTGCTCACTCTCCCTACCATGCCTCAGCCCTTCCCCACAGACACACACACACACATTTTGATATTTGCAATCTTTTTGACTTTTGCGAGGGTCCTATGCCCCTAACCCTAGCAAATGTGGAGGGACAACGGTATAGTTTACACAGACTGCCAAAAAAAAAAAAAAAATGTGTCTGAGAATAAATCAAGATTGAACTTTCCTTTCCAAGTAAAAATGATTAAACTGAGCCTATGGTACTTTGGATATAGCATTGAGAAAACATTACTCATTTGGGAAAAAACTGGTAAAGCTTGGTAAAATTGAAGGTAGTAGGAAAAGAAGGAGATTGCATTTCATGGAGACAGACTTCATCAGGGAAGCTACAGCCCTGAGTTTGAAAGACCTGGGCAGGGCTCTTTAGTAATAGTGTTTCCTTGAGGTCTCTTATTTACAAGGTCACTATAAGTCAAAGCCACTTGACAACAATTAACAATACAGTGGCCCCTCCACTTTCACAAGGGTTCAGAGTGCAGACTCCTCACAAAAGTGGAAATAATCACAAATAACTTCCCCCACTCCCCCATTTCCTTCCAGAGCTCCCCTTCGCATTCCTATGCAAAACAGAAGGAGAATGGAGGTGGTGGTGTGGGTGGGGGAAGGCTCGTATGAACTGTCATTTTCCCCTTTGGAGCTTCCTCTCCCATTCCTATGCATTTTGCCATGGCACCGAGAACTCACAGGAGTGTTCCCTCTTCCCCATTCTCTTCTGTCTTACCTTGGCACAAGTTCTCTGCACTGAAGTAAAATGCACAGGAATGGGAGGAGGAGCTCCAGAGGGGGAAAGGAAGGCTCACATTAGCCTTCCCTCAGCCCCCATTCCCTTCTGTTTTGCATGGGAAGGGGAAGGTGGGAGCTCATGAGGGGAAAGGAATGCTCATATGAGCTTTCCCCCACCTTTCATTCCTCTTCATTTTACATGGGAAGGAGGGAGCTCTGGAGGGGGAAAGGAAGCCTTATGTGAGCCTTCCCCTACCCCACTCCTTTTTTTTTTTTTTTGCATGGAAAGGGAGGCGCTCCAGAAGGGGAAAGGAAGGCTTATGGGACATTCCCCCCCTCCGTTCCCTTCCAATTTGCCTCAGCATGAGTTCTCCACCCATGGGAATGAGAGGAACATGGAAGGAGGGGAAAGGCAAGTGCACTTGTGAATAATTTAATTTGTGAAGGTCAAACCTGTGAATGTGGAGGGAGGACTGCAAAGTGTCTAGTATGCTACGTCTTCTATGCCTGGCAGGCAAAGACCCTTTTTGTTTTTGGCCCAGCACTTCACAACATTTAGTGCATGTTCACATATTTTATCATATGTTGTTCTATTATGATGACAATTTTATTTAGTTATTTTTTCCCTTTTATAACAGAGTCAGGAAGGCCGACTCAAAGAAAATACAGAACATATAAAATACATACATACATACATACATATTTTAATAACAGATCTGAGAAGGCTGTTTGGTTTGCACGGACTTTTCCAATTAATCTATATGAAGAACAATCTCTATTTCTGCAGATTTTTCACATTCTACTGTGGCAGATAAATATCCTGTTAAGATCAGAGGGGAAACCATTGACAGTTGAGGGTGATATTCTGCAATATGTATTTGCAATTATTATGTGCTCTTCCTAAGATGAAATGCTATCACAATAACCTACTAGGCAACCTGAACAGTCATCACAAATTAAGCTTCTGCCATGCTTGTTTTCAAATACAGAAATCATAATCTCCTCTTGACTCCTGGTTGTCCTATATTCCTCTTTTTCTTTCCCTTCCCCAATATTTGGACAAGGTTTTCCTTCCTGTTACTTCCCCAACAGTACAACTTTTCCATTCATTAGCTGAGAAAAAGGATCCACCACTTGATTTTATGCTCTGCTAGCACTGAATGGCAGAGCTTAAGATAGTCTAACATCAGGGAGTCAGGAAGAAGAAGTGGTTACTTTCTCACAATATGATTTCATTTTTTGCAAACGTCATTTGGAAGGACTTTCAGTGGCAAGCCACACAAGTGACTTCCATTTAAGAGGAAGAAAGAACAACCAGGCAAATGGGAATCTGTAATAGGTTTTTGGGGCTTCCAGAGTCCAGCAAAATACTGCATGTCCCATTGTAACATCGACAGCTAATACAAGCCAAAGGACCTCAGCTCTGACACAGCCACCAACTTCTTCTAATTGAAAGTGTCTATACATACACCCGCACACAAAGAGGTAGACAAAGCAGGCCCCAGGGACCTATCCTAAGCAACTTATACATCCAGCAGCATAAAGGGACTTGCCTTACATCTCAAGCTACAAGTATCATATAATCCTACAGTATAACAATAATTACATTATAGGCAACACATACAATATTTTCTCTTCGAAGTCAGACATAGAAAGAAAGGTTTGTCCTCCATTTGAAATAGTTGCATCTGTCACTCCAGCTGCATCTAAACCGGTATCAGTGAAAGTCACTTAATGAAATTAACCATTCTGCTTTTCTCACTCAGGCAAATACAACAAATATGTGCAAAACACAATTTGTAACTGCATCCTAAAATGTATAGATACTCTCCTTAACCACAAGGAAACAGTAGTGAAATTGTAACCATGCAAAAACAGCACTGTCAATGTAACCCAACTTTGATTGGGATACTTATCTGACATTAGGAAATAATCCCAGTACACTGGAGACATTACCTCAGCAAACTTTTTTTTACATTCACTTTTAATTTTCTTTCATTTGGACAAGAGAAACAGCCGTTCCTCCACTGAGAAACTAAACAGCACGATCTCTTCGTCATTCTACCTCCCCTTTCCTTCGTTGTTAGCACATTAAAAAAAATAGCCCTTATGGTGTAATCAAGGAGATTAAGTACAGCTTCCTCCCAGCTGATTTTATTAACATTAAAATTTTATGATAAATTATGAACATCCCTAGAGCTAAACATCCAATTAAAACAGCATAAGCATGGCAGGATGTCTATTACAATGTTTTTACTAGAAGAAAATTCTAATTATATCGCCATTATACTTTTCCAGAGGCATAGTTATGTTTTGTTAGGGGGTAAGATGAAAATACAGCATTAATTAACATAAATATACTCTTAAAAACTTACAGAGAAAACAGTCTTGTATTTTTAAAAAGTTACATCTAAGCTGGAATTACATGCTTCATCAAGACTGAAAATACCACATTTACAATTCATTTTCCATCTTAATACAAAATTAACAAGAAGTTATGGATTGAACCACTGTTAAACTTATAAATCAGTAGCCAATGCTAATTTTTGAAAAAGCAATATAACCATGTTTGATTGATCAAGAACAGTTCACACATTCTAAGTACTTTTGTTTAGATCTGAATACCAAAAAAAAAAAAGTTATAGTATTTCTACCAATCAACTGCAACATTCCCTCAGTTTAAAGCTCTTCCTACAAGTGCTATGTTAGACTCTTTTTAAACTAAGATTTATTTTTAGGAAACTCATTCTTCTCACAACCACCACCAGTAATCCTCCTCCTACTGAACATAGACATCCAAACCCTAAAACAGCCAGCAAGTGAAACAAAAGCCATGGCCTTTACTGTCTCAAAAACATGGCACAAAACCAGACAAGCAATTGCATTTTCATCACTCCTTTCTTGAGTCTGTCCTATATTTCAACATAAGCAAACTACTTAAAGCTATTCAGGGCCCTCACTCTGAACTCTAGCAAAAAGTTTTAAATATGTCTCCCGATTTGCTATCAAGATGGAAGCACGCCATTACATTTTTAGTCTGTACACAGAAACAGCTTGCTTATTTGCTGCATAAATGTCACGTACAGGCAGTTTTAAATAGTTGGCCCTCCACATTTGTGGGTTAAGGATTCAGAGATCTGATCATTCATGGATTGTGTCACTGGGAGGAAGTCAAACTGGTGGAGTGGCTGGGCCCAGTCACGTGCATGTTTCCTCACTCACTCACATAAATGGTGGGGAGGGGGGAAGAGGATGGGAAAGGAGAAGGGAGAGAAGGTGTGTGAGTGGGAGGGGCAAAGGGCATGCACATTCAATCACTCACTCAATTGTTGGAGGGAGGAGATGAGACAGTAGGGAGGGTGCACATGTTTGCTCACATGTGTGGGTGGGAAGGGGATGGGATGGGATGGGAGGAGGAAAAGCACACACCTGCTCACTGGCACTGGTCTGGCCGCACTGGCCGGCCCCTCCCGAAACTGCAAACTCCAGGATTCCATAGGATGTTAAAAGTGGAATGATCACGCTATAACAGTGTAGTGCGGAAATGGCCAATGACATGGAATTGTGCAGGTGGAGCACTACACTCTGCCTGCCTGATGGAGGCTATCAGTCAACGGTTAATTAAAGGCTTCCTTGTTTGCTTGTCAATTCTACAGCAAAGAGACAAAGGGATTGTGTATGTGGGCAAATGATTAATCATTGATTATGTTTTTTCTTGACTTTCCTACTAAAAAAAATGCTACCAAACCTCAATAAAACAAATTAAACAACAAAACCAAATTAAACAACAAAACCACTGAAATGAACTTAATAGTATGCCAAGACATGATCAGCCAAGTGGTAGGCCTTTGGGTGCCATTTTCTTCTCTTTTTTTTTTAAAGAATTTTTTATTATTTTCAAAATACATAAAATCATATATAAACACAAATATGTATATCATTATTACAGTTCTTCCGTCTCCCCCCGCCCCTGCTTCTGTGTATCAAGAATTTTCCAGGTGAATCCTTTTTCTCCCTTATACGTATCTTGTCAAATACCAACATACTCAATCCACAGACATTTGCAAGTTTAGCCAGAGCATAACCCTTTTTCATTCTCTGTTTGGGTGCCGTTTTCAACAAACAGTAAAACCTAGTGCAGCCTTGTAAATTTTGAGATATATGTTACATATTTTGTATGAATAAACCATCACATTCTTCATAGTACAATGCATTCATCTGCTTTACTCCACTTTTCAGAAAATAAACTGTGATACATTGCCTTTGATGTCTTATTCTTCAAATACTTTTTACCGTTTCCTCTAACACATTTTTTGCCAATGCTAAATTTTCTATCCCCTGAGACTGGCCAAGTTACTTTCTTTGATTACAACTCTCAGATATCTGACAGCCTGTATAGTGATTGGCTGTGGGACTTTGGGAGAAGTGACCTGGAATAGTAACATTTCTAGTATCTGTGGGTTTTTCCCCCCTTTTCTTCTCTTTTAAAAATTTTATGTTCCCTGCACTCTTTAATATGAAAATACTTGGAATGTTTTAAATAGCATGGTCAGTGACCATTCTGACTGGGGATATCTGGCAGAGACAGTCCAAAAAAGTAAAATGTCTGTGTTCTAAACACTGACATGCTAAAATTTTCTAACAGCAGCTTCTCATAATAAGAATTATGATTTCCTTCAAATCAGAGGCAAATCGCTATTTTACTGCACACGTTTTGATATAGGAACCACCTACTAGAAGATTTCCACATGATGTGAATTCAGGCTTCATCTATATAAATACTACAAAGAGAAAAAAAAGTGTACTGCAAAAAGGGAGCTGCAAAGCAAATAGTTCCATGTTGCACAAGCAAGCAACCCAAGCCATGACAAAGTGGTGTATAGACAATAAAAAAAAAAAAAAGACAAAGACAAACAGCTGAAGTTCAGACTGATTTCTAAATATCACAGCTAATACAAACCTTAGGGTCATCCAGTCACTCACTATTCAACACAGTTCCATGTCACCCGGCACAATCACAGTAGTAGTGGCAATCTTCAGAGACAGGAAGCAAATTGGGTGTTGGAGGAGAGGGATTCTTATTAACTTTAGCAATCAGAATATATCTACACATCAAAATGGACTGAAAGTCTCCGTTCCGTGAGCAGAAAGAAATTTCTCCAATGAACCCAGTCCTTCCAGAGGAAAGCTCTCTAAATTGGAGGAAGGGGACAATTAGACCCACAGTATTTTCCACCAGCTTATCTAGCTCTCAGTCATTTATTCAGCAATACTGTTTTATGTCTTACTTCTATATCTTCCTGCAGTTTCCATTTTTTACCAGCCTGTACACATCTAAACCTCTGAAAAGCTTCTCAAGAATAATGTACTGGCCAGGGATCAAGGATGCTCAAAGCCTTTTTCAACCACAAGAAAATGATCTCATTTGAGTTCTGGTGAGAACTCATTTGGATTCCACTGTTCTAGCGCATTCATACCTCTACAGTCTCTTGATTAGATCTGTCTGAGTTCTGGTCAAGTTTTTCCATTAAAATGAATACAGTCTCTTTGTTTTTCTATCTTCTTTGTGCTGATACTATGAGTGCATAGCCCTGCTTTATAATGAAGTCTGTGCCTGTGGTTTTCGTGTATATTAGGGCAAGAATATTCTAATTTTGCCTACTGTATAAATGCCTGCAGGATCCTCTGTTTTCTCATACATAGTTTACTTTAGTTTTCTGTTTTTTTTAAATAAACGCACCTCCAATTTTCTGTGTGTGTTAGAGAGAGAGGGAAAGAAAGAGAGGGGAGAGAGAGAGAAACCACATGCTTCTATATTACAAACAGCCTACTTCTATGACCAGAACTTGGCTCCTCAGTTATTGTTACAGATTACTGAATACTTTTTTGGCTTGTGACTCATGGTAACAGAGGGTGCAAAGCCTTGTCCCCTGTTGCCATCGAGCTCTGGAGCATCCTCTAAATTCTGAGTATCCCCAATCCAGAATGAGGTGGACAGAAGAGGTAGGGGCAATTCTGTCATGCAAGGTTGTTGCTAAACCTGGTTATTTCAAGTGTTGGGGAACTGTGGATCATGGGGTACATGTCCTTTCAACTATTTGGAGGAGAATTCTCTAGAACCTCACATCTCTAACTGTTAAAAACTCTCACTTATACTAAATTTTACAATGTTCAGGTCACAGGAATTAGTTCTTGCACAGCCATTCTTTTAACTAAAATGGTTCTTCTAACTCTACTACGTCTCTCTTTTAAAAGTGAAATTACATCTTTCCTTCTTGATCTTTCCACCCACCTTTTAAAACACTAGCTTATAAAGAAGTTAGCTCAGAATGAATCATTCCCAGAACTCAAAGCAGTATATTGAAAGTCATGAATAGTGAGTATATATAATTTTTTTTGGGGGGGGGGGTGAGGTTTTAAGTGTTGTCTTGGAAGTGGCAAGCATGTGGCAGGGTGCTATTTTTGCTGTTTTATCTCAGCCAATTTAAAATAATGTGGTCAGTCCTATAAGATCAGTGGGGAATGAAGGGCTCACAAAATTGAAGTCAATCAATGTCAATCATTATGCCCCCCTTCTTCTGGTCCAAGTATGGAAGGGATAGCTTGTTACCCTGGGTTTCTTCATGTTTAGGGTCAATAAAAATTAACATCAAAATATTTTAGAGGATTGCTGACTGTTTACATCCTGTTTCTTACAAACTGACAAACTTAATTTGAGGTACGCAGCAGCAGCAGATTCACCTACAACACACCAATACTGCAGAATAGTTCCAAAGGATGCGCTCGTGATCTGCTACTGACCTCTTTAAGGCCTGACAACTTGATACTAGAAAACAAGTTAACTCCTTAGGCTGGCTGACATACTAGTAATTGTGAGTGGTGCTCCTATATAACTGTCCCATATAAAACAAGTACTGTAATCAACCGCTTAGAGTTTGAGTCATCTGCCTTGAAGCATAATTATGCTCCACAGTCAAACACACACAATTCACACACACACACACACACACACACAGACCTCTTTAGCTATACAGATGTTCAGTGTAACACTAGCATTATTAATTCAGAAAAATTAAAGAAATCCTATGAAAGATATACAAATTAGTCATCCTTCTTCTACACCTCTCATCCGTTACCTCTAACTTCAGTGGAAGATACCAGTGAATTTGTAACACATACAGAACTTGTCCAGAAAATTTGGCTATTTATCCACCTTCTTCTCTTTAAATCCACAACTCAATATATTAATTAAAATATGCAAAATTAATTAAACTTAACATAATTTTGACTTTAGTTGGACTGCTTTCTAATAACACCCTCTATTTTCTAGATTTTTTAAATTCAGTATTGACTGACATTACAAACAGTACTACAACTTAGGCCATTTCCCCACCTTTGAGGCCCCTCCCTAAACTGCAAACTGCAGGATTCCATAGGATGTTGAAAGTAGAATAATAGCACTATAACAGTCTAGTGCGGAAATGGCCCCAGATGCTTAACTATCCTGTGGGAAAGTAGTGAGGAAGAAATGTAAAAAACATGTATGTCACTGAATCTCCCATTTTGAGTTTTTTATCCTGTCTTGTAGATGCCAAAGAAGAATCTCAGATTACCGAGGGTAACTGCTTATAGCTGTTTCCATTAAACTACTTCCACACATTTCCCAACAGAAACAATTCAATATAATGCTTCAATTTTTTTAAAATGCTAGATTTAATTTTAAAATAAATGAAAGCAATGACCTGTTTTTCCTTACAAGAATAAAAACGTCTGACAAGGCTGAATAGCACCACAGACTGAGAATCAGAATTGAATGAAGACTGTTTAGAATGAAGGAATAAAAACCTTCCAGTAAAATTTTTATATATACATATGTATGTATGCACACAGGACCAACAGAAGCACATATGTAAAATGCAGCATGGTTGTGGTTTAAAGAAACACACCAAAATCCTATCTACTTTCATGTCTCCTAGCAGTGAACTTAAGTGGTTAATGCTGTCAAGGTTACAGCCAAAGTAGTCAACCGAGAAGCAAGAATACTACTGGGAGTGGGGGTGGAACTGACACTTTTAAGTACAAACTTTGAAAATATTGATAAAGCGCACACAAGCATATGAACACATACACAACAGTGCAATAAGGACTGAGCATGCTAGATAGCCATGGAATAAAGAATAGCATCTAAAAAAAGAAACAGAACAGTAAGTATGTGTGTTAAGGGACATCAGCGGGATAACCTGCTTGGAAGGCAAGGCTGGCTGAAGCCTAAAACTCTCAGTATGACAATACTGTATCTAGTTAGAGCAGGGGCTGGGTGAATGCACAGGGATACTGTTTGTTGCAGGTCCTACTTGAGCAAAATAGTCTTCTCTAAATACAGAAGAACAATATGTCTGATGGAGAAGATTTATTTCCTTCTGCAAAAGCTTTCATGACAAATTATATGATATAGTCATGCTATCCCAAACAGGTATCATTCTGCTTTTAATGAAAATTGTGAATATCTATAATTTGACAAGGAACTACAGAACAGATTATCAGGGATTGTCTGCAAGGTTTGTTTGTTAACATTTCTTTTCCATATGAAGCAAGCAAACAGTAAATATATGTAGCATTCCCCAAAAAGAGACTAGATATAATCTGGATCACTGAGATACGGATTAATCAATCATGTACAACACTTTCAGCTTAGCATGTACTGAAGTTCTACCTATGCCTCTCAGTACAAAAATTGCCTCATAGCTGCAATTCTCAATAACACTCTAACAGATACAACATATCTAGAAAAGCCTCTTTTTTTTAAAAAAAAAAAAAGGTTGTTTTGCTCAGTTAAGGTGGCTGTGCCACCTTATGTGTTATGTGTTAAATGTATTGTTTTTGATGTTTATTGACAATAATAATTTATACCCTCCATAATTTATAGTCTCATCAGAGAAATCCCATTCAACTGAATTATACAAAGAGGTTTTTGTTATAGTCTTGTTCCAACACACATAAACATAAAATTGTCTGAAAAAGCAAACATCTCCCACACTTAAACTAATTTGTGATAAATAAAATGGCACCGCACAGACATTCAAAAAGTGCTAAAAAAGGTGCAAGCTTTTCATGTTTCTCCTCTAGATCCTCTATATAATACAACTAAGGTTCTATTTAGTTTGTGCAGGCCATGTTAATTGTCTGTACCCTGTCTCTGCATTTTAAATCCTTATTCCTATCCTTTTAAGCTAAAACATCAATCCACATAGACTTGATTACTTTCCATGGCTAGGAATTTCAATAACTTCATTTTGCCTATGATAGTGATGGTGTCTCTTGAAAAGACTATGCATGAATCACTGACCAGTCATAAATACAGCTAACAAGCTGGAGAAGAGAAACAGAAACAGCAGTCTCTTGCACTAATGCTGTATACTGCCATTCCCTAGTTAACAGGAAAAGGTTTTGTCAATAAGAAAAGAATTCATACCAAAGCAAAGCAATCTTAATATCTGAACCATGCTATTGCCTCCCAGCAGTGTGTTTTCCTAATTGTTTGCAGAGCTTAAATATTACACTTGCCAGGTAAAGCAAAGGACAGAGATCCACTATCTTTAATACTTATGCAAAAGAGGGAATGTCAGCTGGTGTTGCTTTTCATGCAAGAGACAACCTTCTAGACAATCACTAAAGCTACAGGAGCCCTGTATCTTATTGCAACCTGGCAAACTTACCTGCAAGATACCTTTTAAAAAAATAGAAAACAAAAGTAGAAAACAAAAACAAAACTGCTCCCTGAAAGCAAAACAAGGGAAGTTTCTCTTTATATCTGGTATCTTAGATGGCAATAGATAGAATAATCATTTAGGGAAATGACAATACAACACATGAAGACAAGGAAGAAGGACCCTGGGGAAGCATGCATTCAGCCAAGTGGAGTCAAACTGGGAGGTGTGGCTTGGAGGCAAGGCAGAATTGGGTGACAGACGCATGTCATGCCCTGCTTCCATAACATGGACTCTGACTCAAAGGTTGAAATGGGGCATGCCAGGACCTGCTGCACAGGAAGAGGTTACAGTGCCACAAACAGAACAAGGGGTGGTGCCAGCTCCAGCAGAGAATCCTGCCCCTTCAGATACAGAAGATAACTTAACAGTACCTACCTTCGCTGAGTGCAGACAACAAAGAGAGAGCCTATGCCAATACCAGAGAATATATAACTGGCAACAATTAATCAGGCAACAGCTGCATTAGGTGGCTGACCCATATAGCTGTTGCCTTTCCCTCCAGAAGTTGTCAGAGCTTATCTGACCTCTCTGTTTGCCTTGCTGACTTCGTGCCTGACTCTGGATTACCCTGGCTGACTTTGGACTTGCTGCCTTTGAACTCTGTTGGACTTTATTTTGACCTTGTGCTTACTGAATGAAAGTAAGTAACAAGCTAGGAGCTAAACAGTTTGTTTTATTTGAATTATCAGCTGTGCTGCTGGGACTGAGATAGGACAATACACAACACTAGGATATTTTCCTGTCCTAACAATCTATTATTGCATGGGAAACTCTATACTGATTCTCACCAACTTTAAGGACTTTAGCTCACAACAGAGAGAACAGGGAAGTTTGGATGTGAATAGAAATTAGTGGTGGACCAAAAAAGGGGCAGGAACTGTGCTCCACCAGAGGTGCAAAACATAAAGGGATAGTGGTGGCTTTTTCCACTCCCCCCACCTTCACTGAGGTGCTAAAAAGGGAAGAAGGGCTTGGCTGCAAGGAACAGTGAACTGAACAGCAGACACTCAAAACATGTCTCAAGGCAACATGAACTTCCCTCTCTCTCCTTCCCCTTGGAATTTCCATAAGTAAGGCAAAAAAGAAGGGTGGAGATGGGGGGATAGAGTAAGTGCCATCCCCACCTTTTTTTTTTTTTTTGAAAATGAAACCATCGGTCCTCCAAGAAGTGGTCCTGATAACATGTGATTCAGCAGAAGGAAAAATTGAGAGGCAGAAGAAAGGTATCTGGCAGTCTCTCTAACTAACTGATTTAACAAATGACTGAAGTTGTGTGAGTTCATATCCACAAAAATCTCATGCTAAAATATAAATCAGTCTTAAAGGGGGCTGTAGATTCCTCTTTCTCCTCCCTTCTCTTTTTCATTTGCCCCTGTGTGTGTGTGTGTGTGTGTGTGTGTGCACGTGTCTGTCTGTGCTTCTTTAAGTTGCCTGTCAACATATGGACTTATGATGACCTATGAATTTCACAATGTTTTCTAAGAAATTTCAGGTGGTTTTGCCAGTTCCTTCCTCAGCAGTCTCCCATCCAAGTACTAACCAAAGACTGACTTTGCCTAGCTTCCAAGATCAGACAAGATCTGGTACTTCTAGGGTATTTATTCAGTGACTTTTGTTCTCTGCAGAATGGTGAGTTTAGTGAAAATTTCAAGAGTTTGGGGGGACATTATCCAAGGCTCATATTTTATGCCTTTTATGTGACTGGATTAGCCAGATTAAATTCAGATTCTAGGCATTCTATAGAGTACCCATTAAGGCCATTAGCTAGCCCAGATTCTAAGATTTCATTAAAAATACAAGGATAATATAACCATAATCCTAGATTATGCCTCACCTAGAGAAGCAGAAGAAGGAGAAATTAAAAGATTCTATGCTGGAGTCCAAGGGGAAATTGATCATACACCCAAACAGGATATGTTGATAATCATAACAACTGGAACACAAATTGGGAAACAAGAGCAGAACCAAAGATTGTTGGAAAATTTGGCCTAGGATTGAGAAAAGAAGCAGGACAGCAACTGCTTGAATTTTATGAGGCCAACAGTTTGTTCACAGCGATCACATTCTTCAGGCAATCACAGAAATAACAAAAAACAAAGATATCTCCCAATGGCCAATATAGAAATCAAACAGGCTATACAACTGGAAGAAGAAGATAGACAGAGGCTTCATTCTCTCTTCAAAAACAAGACCAGGAGCAGTTGTGGCACTGATCATGAACTGATAAAATCAAAATTTGGGGTAAAGCTAAAGAACTTTTAAAACCTAAAGAATATCCCTTTAGAATTTAAAGATATTGTAAAAAATAGATTTGCACTATTAAGCCTAACTGACTGGGAGCCAGAAGAACTCTGTACTGAAGTCAGAGTCATTGTGAAGGAAGAATGCAAACAGATATTTATCTGCAGCGAAAAGGAAAGAAAAACCTCACTGGATGACAGACAAAATGCTTTGAACAGTGAAGGGTAGAAAAGAAGCAAAAGTAAAAGGTGATAGAAACAGAATCAGAATCCTGAATGCAACTGTTTAGTAACCATTGCACAAGGACAAAGAGAACTTCAGTAATAGCCAATGCAGAGAAAAAGAAAACAACAAAAAGGTGTAATAAGAAGCCTTTTCCATAAAATTTGAGAAATCAAAGGAAAATTTAAACCAAGAATGAGGATTCTGTATGATCAGCAGCAGAACACACTACATGATAAACAAGAGGTATAAAAAAATATGATGGAAACAATAAACGGAAGAACTATATAAAAGAAATGAAAGGACAGCTAATTCATTCAAGGAAGAACCATTTGAAGAGGAACCCACAATTTTAGAAAGTGAAGTAGAACCTGCACTCAAGACACTTGGGAGAAATTAATAACCAGGAACAGATGGCACACTAACAGACCTGTGTCAAGCTATAGAGATAGAATCCACTCAAATTCTAACTAAAATCTGCCCCAAAATATGGAAAACACAGCAATGACACACAAACCGGAAATGCTCAATATATATTCCAGTCCCCAAGAAAGATGTTTAAGCTGAGTTCTGAAAAGGAAAAGGCCCTAGGGATCCTATTGCAAACATTTTGGATAATGGAACACATTAAAGAATTTCAAAAGAAAATCACCCTGTGTTTTATAGATTATAGCAAAGCTTTTGACTGTGTAAATAATGAAAAACTACGGATCACTCTTAAAAAAATGGGTGTGCCACAAAATTTGACAAGTGTGATCACAGGATCTATCATCTTTCAGGATGCTGGCAACCTAGTTGTACAGCAGTTCTCTCGGGGATGATATAGCTGTGACTGACTCAGATCACAACTCTGAAATACTGGCTTACAAAACACAGTCTGCTATGATGCAAAGCTTTTAACATCCCTTTTTGTACAATATATACAGCAAATCATTACCTCCAGACAATAGAGTTTTTTAGTTATTCATTAATACCTTTCAATAATTTATACAATCTGGCAACAAAAAACAAAAAGTAAAAATGAAACCTGCAATTTACTGCTATGTCGTATCTGACAGCATGAAAAAAAGGAGGAAGGGAGGGGAAGGGGAGAAAAGATAAAGAAACCTGGCAGCATCTTAAGACTAACTAGTTTTTAATTTTAGCATAAGCTTTTGTGGATACAAACCCACTTCTTCAGATATAGTACAGAGTGACTGTACTGCATCCAAAGAAACGGGTTTACATCTACAAAAGTTCACATGGAAACAAAAATCAGTTAGTCTTCAAAGAGCTTTTACTTTTTTTTTTATCCCCCCCCCCTTCCTTTTTAAGCAAGCCAAGGAAGAATCTGACTGCCTGTGAATTGGACATGGGGATGATCAAGGATTTTATTTTTTAAAAAAATGTTTGTTTTGGCCTTCTCTGCAATAAGTCTTTACACAGGATTAAACTATAATCTACCAGGGAAGGGGATCAGTAGGAAAAGGGATGAAGCTGATTTCAGCTGAGAATCAATCCAAAGTTAAAGATGAAAGAAAATGAAGGAAGACAAGCCTAGAAAAATGGAATTTATATAGTGATCGAGTACTTCCTGATGGACTACTGTGAGAGCTGAAGAAAGGGTACCAAATTACAGAAAGGGAAAAAAATAGGTAGTACTGAAGTTTTAAAAAGGTCAGGTTATCCTATGACAGTGAGGCCATTTCCACCCTACGTTGTTATAGTACTATTATTCCACTTTCAATATTCTGTGGAATTCTGGGGTTTGTAGTTTACTGAGGCCAAAGAGCTCTCTGGGTGAGAATTCTAAATGCCCCTCCCTAAACTACAAACCCCAGGTTTCCATGGGATGTTGAAAGTGGAATAATAGCACCATTACAGTGTAGGGCAGAAATGGCCTAAGTTCTAAGCAATCATTTTATCCTTCACATTTGCCCCAACATTTTTTCCAACATATTCCTGAATCTCCATGTTTACTTGTAATGCACAAAATAATAATCTTTTTTAGCATAGTCAAATGTTACAATGGGGTAAAACATGACCACTTTAAAAAAACTGGAAGAAATCTCCAGTGATTTCTGAAAGTACATCATTTTGCATCTTGGACACTTGAGGTGAAAAACTAGGCTGAATCAATAGCACAAATACTGGCTAACTTTTGGACATAACATATTCTCCACTTTTTTTTTACACTTAAAAAGATTAATTATGAGTGAGTAAAAGAGAAGCACAGCCATGGAATGAAATGGTTCTCAGCAGAAAGTTCCCACATCTTTTCAGTGAACAAAGATCCTTATATCTGAATGAGACCAAGTAGGGCAAGCAGCCAAGCAGGCAAACATTCCAATGTTACTTTTACAGTAAACGATATAACTTCACAGTGAAAGATTCATCTGAATATGACATCACAGTTCTGAATAGATGCTTACAGACCCAAGCCTGTGATGGCATCAAGAAGTCTGTAGGTTATAGAATGTCACAGGTTATAATTTACTGCAGAAAGAACAGCATAAAAGGTCTACTTTTCGAAGTACATGAAGAAGCACAACAGCAAGGTTGAGAAGGACTAGAAAACAAATTTAATATCAGCTAATACATTCATAAAAATGTTTGCACTATGCTGCCACTGAAAGAAAAAAGTACATTCAAAAGTAAATCCAGAGCAGGCTATTACAGAGACTTGAAGCAAAAGTGAAACTCAACAGGCAACCTCATTTTACAAGTGTTTGGCTTTATATACATAACTGAATTGGAAGTTGTTTCTTGTATTTCAGTTCATAATGTGATGGCCATAGTGTGATTACATCTTAGATAATAGGGTATTTATTATTCAGAACACACTCACTAAAATAAACAAGAATTATGCTACTTGTAACTAACTTAGATGTCACTAAATTAAATGGGATTTGATTCCAATGGGTCAGCTTCACCAGTGGGCAACTTCCCCAGACTGAGGATACATACAAGTCCATGGAACTCAACACAGCCCCAGAAATATACTATGGCATCCACCACCAAAATTCAGTGATTTTTGAATGAAGCATGGCAATAGGTTGCACCTTTTTTGTTTCAAAGCTGAATGATATTTTTCTGGCAGCACCATTCTGCTGAGAAGCTAAGTATACATTCTTATTTAACTAATTTATATATCAACTTTATCTTGGCATGAGACCTAAGTTAGCTTACATCCATTTAAAACAAATTTCAGCTAAGATTTCACAAAAGTTAAAAAAAATCTGTTAAAAAACCAAATAATTAAAATAATTGAAAGGATGTTTATAACATAATTTAAAATACAAAGACACTCTTAGTGTCCCAAGTTTCACAGAAGAATTTCTGGATTTTAGTAGTGGTGGTAGTATCCTCAGTGGTTTCCTCAACAGGGACCAGAGGGAGAGGAAGTCATACAATTTGTTAAAAGGGTACACACAACTTCTGGCCACCTGTCTTGTCCAACACAATCTACTGTGTGCATGACAATGTCATGGGCCAGGACTCGGCTTCTGTCAATGAACAGCAGCCTTGAAGCAGCCTTCTATGCAGAAGCAAGCACAACAGGAGCTAATCAGGCTCAGATGAGAGCCAGCTGGTTCCAACCTTCTTAAGGAAGGCACAGGGCAGTAGCACAATGCCAGAAACAACTTGTGTGTTACCAGCCCTCATCTTGTGTTGTCTGGATTCCCTGCTCATTGCCTGCCTGGATTTTCTGACCTCAGACTGTCTGACCATCTTGCCTGCTGGATTTCTGGACCTTTGGATTGTTTCTGGACAATACTTCTTCCTACTATGAACAGGCAAGCTGTACTGACTGTTAGTGCCTCTGTTTGACTGTGAATGGCCTCCTGCTGACTCTACACTCTTTTGCCTGGCATGGACAGTCAGCATCTGCAACAGACTAAGTCTGGATCAGACCTAATGCCTCTTAGACACTAGTATTTTTCAAGCAACTCCCTTTTTTATTCAGCAGAAAACACTCATTTGTTGCATGTTAACAATCTTTTTCAAGCCTCACTTAATTCCTCTACCTCCCTATTACTTCCCTAACCAGTAGAACCCAACATTACTGCATTCAGATAGTGTCGCCTTCCACCATGATAGAAATCAATTGGATGCTCGTCTCAATAATGCCTAAATTTGTAATCCCTCATAGTAGCTGACACCCATAATTCAATTTCTTTGACTAAATCATGATTTAGCAGTTAAGTCTTATTTAAGAATTCTTATTAGGAATTTGTGACTTTTAAAAAATAAATATCCACACCACCTGTCATTCCATGGTCAGAAGATGTTGCTGTTTGGCTACACATGTAATTCATACAGATGCCAATTCAAGAAAATGTATTTATGGATATATAGTCATCTTAGATTAATGCACATACTTATATTAATGTATATGCTTAGTCCACACTTATAGCTCCTATATTTCCCCCCTTTTTGTCTTTTCCTCCTTTTTTTTCCTTTTCTTTGTGTTATATTTTTAAAATCCAATAAAAATTAAAAACAAATTTCTGACTTGACAAACGAGAAATTGGCGTCTCTTCAAATAATTTAATTATCATTATAATTCAAATATAGAACTAAATAGCTCAATACTGAAATATTTGAAATTATGAAGCGATGGCAACAAAAGCCAGAACTTTTTTGCAACCAATCTGAAGCAGTCACGAATGTGTAATTACCCAATAGGATTCTAGAGAATACAGTCAGCTCTTCATCTCCATGGATTCTACATCCACAGATTCAATCAACCACAGTTCAAAAATATTAAAAAATAAAAATCCATAAAGCAAACCTTTGAGTTGTTGACCATTCTATACAAGGAATGACACTTCATTATGCCATTGTATATAATGTGACTTGAGCATCCACAGATTTTAGTATCCATGAAAGATCCTGGAACCAAACCACAGTGGATACTGAAGGCTCACTGTATTAATATTAATTAATAATATTAATATTAATAAATATTCACATATTTGTGCAGTTCTCTCATCACAAGAAGACATTTATTTCTCCTCATCTCAAAGTTCAAACCTACATTTTAATGAATTTACATTTTCTTATAATTTTCACATTTATGAAAAGGAAACACTGTACTCCATTGTTAAGTAGCACTATGAATCTATTTATTAAATTTATTCAGTCATGGTAATATGACATGAGAGCCATTGGGTGCTTGCCCATGTGAACCCAGTTTAAAAAAATCTGTTTGGCTATGAAACTAACTGAGTGGTCCTGCACAAATCATCATCATTCATTTTAAAATGAAGGCAGGCAGAAATAAATAAATGTGTGACAAGGGAATTCTTTAAAGTGTTATTATTTCTAAAAGACAAGCCTCACATATGAATACATACTTAGATGGCCTACTAAAGATGCTACACACTATGTTTAAAGAGAAATACAGCATCAAAGTTATTAATCTCAAAGCAGTGAAGGATCATCCTTGACGATAAGGGGGCATCCATCTGCCACATTTCTAGCCAGAAGAAAAACTGTACAGAAATGTTGCTTCATTACTTCTTCTACATCAATCCAGATAAGGCTTGCTTCTATGAGAGCTTCCTAAGAAAAACATTAATTGCACCAAACACACTGTTCAGGAAGCAGAGCAGGGGGCAGGATATAGTCCCTCCTTGACTTTCTCTCCTCAATCAAACAAGTGATGGGTACAGTTACTGCTTGTTCTCCAAAGAGGGGCAGGCAACTTTCAGGTGTTAGTGGAACACAATGACCCCCTGTAAAATCTTAGTAGGATGAACCCTACCTTATGTTCCCTCATATACTCCCACCATCTTCTAGGGAGTGTGGGGAGCATGTTTAGCACACATACACAAAATAAAAACAGAAATATGAAAGTCAGGGCAGCTGAGGGCCTGAAAAATAGCCTGTTGGGGCAACATGCATCTCATTCACCAGTTTTTCCAAACCTGATCTATCAGGACTCCACAGGCATGGGCCCAACTGTTGTTAACACATAGTAGGATTCTGGTTATCATATTTATGCAGGTATTAAAATCTCACACCTGAATCTGTGATAGAGCATTACACATGTTCAAAAAGCTATTTTCTGAGCATAATGTCTTATCTCGAAAAGACTGGTGAGACGGCAAACTGAACAAATATTAGAAGTGTGTCCCCTTCCCTTTAAAATCCAGGGGAAACTTCAATACTATTAAATCTGTAATTGCAAGAGAAGAGGCAAACATGATCTGGAACAATCTGTGCTCTTCAGTTCATTTTCTGATGTGATTGGTGTTCAATCAAAGGCTTTTACAGTTGAAAGCTTTCACAGTGACTGTGATGCACATCAGTTTTAATAAGCATACTTTTATACATTTTATCATTTTAAAAAAGTGCCAAAGCCAGAATGTGTAAGTGCAATTATTAATAGCTATATTCAACAGCATACAGTATGTAGTACTTTGTGATAAAGGGAAAGGCAAAAATTAAGATTTACATAACATGTCTTGAAAGAGGATGACATTCATATACAGGACCAGCCACTATGCCACGGGTACGATTCATAATCACCATACCAGTGGTGTTGGACTGCAGCTCCCACTGGCTCTAACCAGAATAACCAGCGGTGAGGGATGCTCGGAGTTATACTCCAACAATATCTGGAGTGCTTGATAAATTCCATCCCTGCATTACTCAGGGGTAGCCACATTAGGCAGGGCGTGCTAGTCTGCCCTTCCAGTTCAGTGGACCTGTTGCCTTTAGATTCAATAAAGGTTAGTATTCCATGGACAGTGTCGAAAAAACAGTCACCTAACGGTGCATTCTGCCAGTAGAGGAAGCCCCAGGAAGGCCTGCCCTGGAGATTCAATAAAAGGCAAGCAATGAAATTAGCCTCCATCCAGCTACTACTGCTGCTGTTGCCGCTGCCTGGCTGTGCTCTGCTAGTGGAACTGTGGGTAAAGATCTACTTCTTCTATCTTGTCTTAGGCTCAGGCCCACCACCAGCAACAAGTAGGTTCTGCTGACCAGTTCCACCTACTCCAATTGTAGAGTTGTGGGAGTTGGCAGACAAAAGGAAGATCCAATGGTGGGGTGCATGCACATGTGCATGTGTGTGTGCATCCACCACTGGCAGGACCGCTGCTAAAGTTGGCAACACCAAAGGAAGTTGCCTCTTTGCAGGGAGCTACCTTGGGGGAACACAGGGGCAAGGACCTGTTGTGCTGCTTGAATGAAGCAGGAAGGCTGCATTCTGTTAATTTGCATTTACCATTACAGAATTATTATCTGTAAGTGTGTAGTCAGTCTACCATAGGAAGGACGTGTTCTGAAAAAGACATGTGCAGCCATTATTGGCTATACAGAGCAGTGGAGATATGAAAAGGGGAGACAGTTACACTTTAATCAAAGGGACAGCAATAAAGTGCTATTTTGTCCTTAAATTGTCCCCCAATTCAAACACCTGGACAGTCTTGCAACAGAACCCCTGATAATGAATGCCAGGTCAGCAAATGGAAAGACAGCTGCCATTCAGCACTTGATCTTGGATGCGCATGCCAACCTAGAATGTATCAAAAGACCTAGTCAGATGAGGGAGGGGTAATCTCTCCCAGTTTTGTCCATTAGGGTTCTCTGTTCAGCAGCAGGGGAGACCGGCAGTGGGGAGGTGGAGATGCAGTTTTGTTGTTGTGTGCCTGTCTTAATTAAACAATGCGCTGGATCTTGCTAATCGTGTTGGTGCATTTGGTTGTGTGTGGTTAATGATTTATGTTTTAAATCTCTTTTTCATTTTTGATTGTGGAATCTTGTTTTAGCTTTTGTATCTTGTGAATTTTTAATTTGTTGTAAGCCATCGTTTGTCCCAAACAGGGGAAAAGCTGGGATAGAAATTATAATAGTAGCGGTAGCAATGATGATGATGATGATGATGATGATGATGATGATGATGATAAAAAAATAGTTAGCATTTGCACATATAATGGTTGGGTGACCATCTTTGCTTTAGGCAGCAAACTATTTTGGGCTAGTCCTACTCAGATGAAGGAATTACAGAGTGGAATTGACCAAAAGACCCTCAGGTCCAATCTTCTACAAGATTTTATGACTGATGCCACGAATCCAGAAGAAAAACTTCTTTTCCCTCTTCAACTTGTATTCCATGCTGTACAGTAAGCCATTTGTAAAACTAATATAGAAAGCAGCTTGAGATGTAGGGTAACAGGCAAGACATAATAGGAACAGAGCTTGCATACAAATCAGCAACCAGCCTCTGGGACACACACTAACTCTCCTCTTCCTGTCCCCACCCAACCATTTGGAACAAATTATTTCTCCCTGTTCTCGTCAGAAGTAAAATGTTTTAATATCACATGTGGCATTTTGTTAACCACTGAATAATGTCAACTATCATTAAATTGTAAAACAGAATTTGAAGTCATCCATGATTTTGAGGAAATCTGGTTAGCATTAACTATGGTTAGTCCTTTAACTAATTAGTACTGATGAAGGAAAGAGGGAAAAATCCAATGAAGAGAGGCGAGTTGATCGATCTCTGAGACAGACTGCTAATTTTCAGACTGCTAATTTGGTTGTATTGTCAACACCAGACCAGCGTAAACTGCAAGAAAATTTGAATAAAAACTTGAAACAGCAAAAAATAGAATTGGTGTCAAAACAGTATCATCCACACCTTCAGTTTACAAAAAAATATTTTAATAATAATAATTGTAGTTCTGTTTTATATTTCAACAATACAAAGTACAAACAATTGCTGCTGCCAACAACAAGAGTCAAAGGGCCTTTCGGCACTATGCTCTGATGGTCCTATTATTCCAAGTTCAACATCCTGTGGAATTCTGAGGTTTGTAGTTTACTGAGGTCCAAGAGCTCTCTGGCTGAGAATTCTAAATGCCCCTCCCTAAACTGCAAATCCCAGGATCCCATAGGATGTTGAAAGTGGAATAATAGCACTATAACAGTGTGGTGCAGAAAGGCCCAAAGATCCATTCAGAGAAGCTAACCTGAAGATTTTTCTTTCAATCTGCATACATCTTAGGGGAACCTCTGAAACGTGTTCTATGAAGTTTAAAAAAAAAAATGAGGCAAGGGGCCCTTTATATTTACATATATAGAAGTGTGGTAAACATTTCCTGTAGTGTGATTTCCTACCTCCGTTGAGTGTAGAAGCAGCATAGCACAGCTGCGGCTGTCTATATAGCTCCATCTAGTTCATGTGTGTGATGGTGTCTGGGAAGAGAACAAAGACTAAACCACAGAGCTCTGCTTCACCTATCCCCTAAATTATAAAAGGTATTGGGATAACTCTGAGTCACTGCTGTGTCTGAGGGCATTTTGTCTGAAATCTTTCATGTACTTTATCTAGCCTCAAGACTCATGTACCTACTGCGAGGTTCAGGATGGGCCTCTACAAAGGCAGTGGGAATTCAGCCAATCAATAACTTCTGTGCTAAAACAAGCTTCATTTAGCTCAACAGCTGGCAAATTGGAAGTAATTAGGTCATTCTAATGGCAGCTAGACTGTCTAAAATATGCTCACAAATACTTTTTTGCCTCTCTTTTTGGGCCAATGAGAGCTTCATGCAGAATTTTGTCAATTCAGCCCAATTGCCATTTCAGAAACATTTGGCAAGCTTTGTGAGCTCAGTGGTATTTTGGGATCAGTTTATTCACTCTTCTAAACATTAATCTAAAAATGACTCAGTCAATGTGTTAAGATCAATGTATACTTGCTTAAACCAATATATCTATACTAATTTCCATTTATTTCATAACTCCAACACTGAATTTAAATTAGGTTAATTCTACCAGTACAGAAGTTATCTTTATCAGCACACTTAAGCATTCACAGAATGCAACTGTAGAGCATCAGAATGAAATGATGTATGGCAATATTCAGACATAGGCCTGAATCAAGTCCACTATGAAATTTGGCATTTGTATAACAGTCATCAAACCTTTAGCCTTATACTACATTGTCTTTACAATAACGTTAAAAACCTACCCAGTGACAAGACAGAAACTTGCCTTCTGCAAATCAGACTTCAACTGGTTTTGTATACAAAACTGGACAGGAAAAAAAAAAGAATCTTGAACTTTTACATTCTCTTTAATGTAATTAAACTAGGTCAAAGATGGACAGTTTTACCAAAAATGAGGGGCTCCTCAAAGCCTAGAATGTGAAAGCTAATTTTTCAGAGTAACTTGTAGGAACTAGAGTGGGAGCAAGAGGTTAATACTATTACCAGGTGAGCTAAGCATGGTGATATTATTGGTGGAGATATCTTCTTTTTCAAGGAAGTGGTGACTAACCTACAGGGCCCCAACAGGTAGGGGTAATTATTTCACCTGTCTTTCTTGCAATATTCTCTTTTCCAGGAAGAGTCATCCCTTTGGATCAGTTTTCAATCAGCATGGTATTGTTGTGCACCTTCAAGTTCTTTCCAACTTATGGTGGCCTTAACGTGAACCAAACATGGGGTTTTCTTGGCAAGATTTGTTCACAGGGGCTTGCCTTTGCCTTCTTCTGAGGCTGAAAGATTGTGACTTGCCCAAGGTCATCCCATGGTCTTCCATGGCTGAGCAGAGATTTGAACCCTGGTCTCCCAGAGTCATAATCCAATGTTCAAACCACTATACCTTGCTGGCTCTGATGTGTGTGGTATATCTCATGCCCAGTGGCAGAGTTTCAAAATCGTTGAATCACCTATTGGGGACTTCTCCTAAACATGATCCTTCAAACTAGAGAAGATGTTACTTGTATTCTTTGTGTTTAATACACACTTCTTGTTAACTACACATGTAAAGAAAGAGTTAAATTATCTCTCCCACTGCTCTTGTTAATTCTAAGTCTTCCTCTAACCTATCTAATTTGTATTTTTTTAAAAAAAGAATGCTAATTGCAAAGATATATTTTCCTGATTACTTTGGCCTTCTGGCTGGCCACTGACAGAACTGATGAGAGTCAGAGCTGCTGCTCCTTTCCATTTAGAATAAAAAGCAACAGCGACCTGACACTTCCAAAGTTTAAAGCCCTCAGTGCCTGCTTATACGAATGTTCTCCTCATGTTGGCTTGCAGGTGCCCAACCTGGTGGAAGTTGTGGCTCAGCAAGGGCAAACAAGGTAGCAGTTACAGCAGTACTATATCTTTGATAAGTTTCAGGCCTCCATCATTTTGCAGGCCCCATAACTATCACTGCAAAGCATTTTGGGAAACCATAACAGGAGCCATAAAAATGGGGTGGGGGTTAGAGCAGAAGCGCCACCTGTTGATGCCATCCCTGAGCTTAAGATCCTGATTGTACCCTCAAACAATCAGGAAACAAGTTGGCCTTTTAAGGAAAGTGTTTTCCTTTGGGAAAAAATATTATTTCGTCCTTCTCACCTAGTTCCTGCATATACAATTTCAAGAAACAATCATTCTACTTCTGTAATATTCTTACAGTAAAGTAAATAATAATGATCACATTGTTAAAATAGTATTCATATTTTCTAAACTCTGTATATTATAGGGATTTTTGAAACATAACGCTGTTACTGAAGACTTTTCATCAGCTATTTTTGGACTTAGTCTTTTTGCCACCTTTCTATAAGTGTTCTTCAGAAGCTATTTATAAACCCACGTTAGCAGCAACCAGGCTCTTAGAATTCTGGCCACATACAGAGAAAGCCTGAAATGGAGCGATTACCTGGGGCAATTCAAAAGTTAATGCTGGTAATCTGCCACTGTTTTCCAATCATTTTTGCCATCATTTGCTTTCAAAGGAGCAAACCCCAAATGAAACCATAAATAAAATTCAGCTGACTTTCAACTGGCAGCTGCTTCTTTTATTCACATGATACTGTGAGAAGCAAGATGAACAACTTTATAGAAGAAAGCAACTACGTGTGCAGTTCCTACACTTTGGGTAAGACAAACACCATCAGTTACTCAGCAGTATTCACCAAAGTACAGAGGTACAAAGATGCACTTATGGTAGTTAATGGTAATTTTCTTATCAAGATGTATGACAACCACCTTGCACAGTATTTGGAAAAATCAACATCTCAAGCTCATCTCGAAAGAGTTACTGATTACTAGTCAAAATTTAATTACCTGACTACTATATTGACAATACAATATACATCATCATGACATTTCGTAAAAATGCATTTTCTCAAAGGTTAAACAACATAGTGATCCAATTGTATTGTATTTGTTCATTTATAAACCTACTTTTTTTCCCCAAAGAATCGATGCAGCTTACATTTTTTTAAAAAAAACAAGTAGGCGTGGGTGCATGTGTGTATATATATTGTGTGTTAAAAGGTCTGTTTGTCTTAAAATGCAACTTAACTATTAACAGAATTAAAACTGATTTGAACCATACCCATTAAAAAGCAGAAGATAAAAATAATACAGCACACTAAGGGAAAAAAAACCCTTAAGTTTATAAAGCAGTCAAGAACAAACTGATATGTGAAATCTAAGACTTCCTCTTCTAATATACCTAAACATTTATTTAGTACATCATTCTGTTTATTACTAACCAAACTGAAAAGGCATGATTAGGGTGAAGTATTGAAAAAATAAGCCCATATATGTAAGATGAATGGACACGTCCTTCATATTCCAATGACTGAATTCTTTGATAAATCTGAATTCCTGAATACTCAGAATTTTTATTTATTCTCTTCCAATTTCACAGGACTCCAGTGTTCCACAAGCAGAATATTTCTGTTGGATACTACTCTCAGGAATCTTGGACTATAGATAGAGAAAGTTAAACCAAATCTAAGAATTTGTGAGTATGAATTAAGAGTCACAGTCAATACCAAACTAGATACTTATATGCATATAATTTTACCCTATTTTTAATAATGAAAAGCAGGCTGCTATGGACATCTGATCAGAAGTAGGCAGAGGAATGATGCGCTTAGCTCATTTCTAACTGACAATTTTTCTCCCTAAAATCATGCCCCGAGCTATTTTGAATTTCCTTGGAGGCAAATATAAAAATACCCATGTGTGTTTAATAGAAAAGATCATATGAAAATCAGGTACAGAAATACTCCAAGATGTCTGTCAAGTTTGCTTTTCAGCTTTAAGAAGAATGGGATGGTGAGAAAGGTAATTACATTTGCACCCTACTTCTAGTTTGGTCCTCCCAAGTCATGTGTGTATTTATAGCTGAGTCTGGTAATTTATTTCCAAAAAGTAATTAGCTGCAGCTATAGTTCCAAGGCTCATGAGGTAACTGTCCTTATAAGTACATTTTAAAAATAATTCTTTACTTCCTCTTTTCTTTTTTAGTTTTTAAGGTTTGTAAATACAAGAATATTTTGTTTGTATTTAAGGTTTGACACAATAGAGACAAACTGATTGTTAACCCCAATCCACCCACAATGTCCAAACACTGCCCTTCCCTATCCACCTGACAATCTTACATGCAAAAGCCTAAGTAGTTAATTCTACAATTCATTCACACAGTTTATGTTCACACAGGGGCATGTTACCACACCATACACCCCCACTTGGCAGGATGTTCTATTTTCATAATAGGACATATGTTACAGCTGAAACACATATTTGAAAGTGCACTTGCTTTACTGATCTTGGACACGATCAGGTCATAAGTTCAGAGAGGATTAGGCAGCAAAACCCAATGCTAATGGGCTTGAGATAATCCTTTCTGTAAGTTGAGAGCACTCCTCAGAACAATAGTAGGCGAAGTGGCCCAGGTGAAACAATCAGGAACCCTACTGTGAGCATATCCTACTTCACACTACCTGACCAAAACATTAAGAGATTGTCAGGACAATTCAGCCCATTCCGGATTCCTTTGTCAGTTTCCTGGGAAAGCCATTACCGCTTTGTCCACACACCTTCCTTCGGGGCAGAAAATAGGGTATAAAAACCATAGCTCCAACCTCAGTAAATTGTAGTACTTTGGACATAGTATGTGGTGTCCGGATCTCTTTTTCTCTGTGCTACGCTCAGACTTGCTGTCTGAGCCACTCCCCTTGAACTTTCTACTTCAGGATTGGTAACTATAACACTTTCTATCCAATTTCTCTATATCCAGCCTTTATTGCCTCATTTTCCAATAGCCTTTAATGGTTCTTGTGTGTTTGCTAATTTCCAGTAAAATACTCTTTCAACTTCTGCCTGGAGTCATCTCTGCAGTTAGTACTGGTATACATAGGTGAAAAGATCATGCCATTACTCTTCTCTTGCAGACCTCCTTTGAGCTATAATTCCCTCTATTTGTAAGGAGACACTGGCATTGCAGGTAGACTTCAAAGTCCCCCAACTTTTAGGGTAATAAGCAAGACATCAATGAAACATGGGCATGTGGAGAAACTGGACAATAACATAGTGGGGCAGGGTAAAGAATGGTGACAGTACATGAAAAGGATTTGGGATCTCAACTTCACTAGGTTAACTATCAAACATAGGAAGGTGGACCATATATTTAGATATTTTTCAGCTGCCTTTCTCCTATGGAATGCAATTTTCCCTTGATCAGTGTGTACTCTGAGGAAAATAATCTCCCATGAAAAGACAGCTAAACACCTTGTTTCAAAATGTGTTGCTCTGAACAGACTCTGAGATTTTTTTTTCACTCAGCCCATGACTCTCAAGTCACCAAGCCCATTTCATTAACTCATGTGCCAGAGAGATGGATTTGCAGCTTGCAAAAATGAATAAAGCATTTGCTATGTGCCACTAAAGACAAAAAGAACCAATTTTATGGTTAGTGGTTTTTATTTGTCTTGTACGTTTTTAGAAGTAATAGATCTACTGTTTCCATTATTTTATCAACAAAATATACTCTCACAGTAGCTGGAGAAACACACCAAAGTAAACAACTCCACCACTTCAGCAAGATGGGTGAAGCACAGAGTCCATAAAGAAGACTACAACCCAGTAGTCTCAGTAGCCATGTTAAAACACTTTCTTTTGTCTTTGGGTGGTTCCAGACAGGCAGTTCCTGGCACTACACAATTACTGCCCTTCAGCTGTAAGCTGTAAGCAGAGTTTTCATTGCCATTCCACAGTTCATGGAATATAAGCCTTCTTGTATTTCCGCAAGTTGATGTGTTCTATTGATAGTGGGGAGTATTTACTTAGTGTGAAAGGTACCCAGCTAGAAAAATCTCTGGAAACTCTTAGAAATAGATATGTTACCTGTAACATAATACAAAATAATGTTTTTCTAAATGTCTTCTTAGACATTATTTAACAGTATTGAAATTGTTTATAGTGGAGCTAATGATACGCATTAGGAGTGTGACAGGCTTGGTGTAGACATCTTGCATGCATTCTGGACACATCCTCTAATGAAAGCAGTCTGGAAATTGTTTGTGAGCAAATGAATGTGATGGCAATTATACTGTCATCACATCTGACATTTGAAATAAAAACAAAAAAACCGCTGAAGAATGTGGATATGGTTCTCTACCTGGCAGCAGCAGCCAGAGCTCCTACTGCCCACAGACCCAGTATCTCAGTAGTTGTTATCAGATATAGTGGGATACAGCCTCTGTGATCAAATTAACTGATCAAATTAAGAAATAGAAGACAGTTGAATGATATCACTCTATAGAAATACAGGGCTGTGTGCGTAATGCCTGAGAAAATGAAAGGCATAATAAACTTTTGTAGTTGGGAAAATGTTCCACTGATTTGGCTGACCTTATGACTGCTAAGTTTACTTGGAAGACTCTGATGAAGAGCTTTGTCATTTTGTAAGTGAAATATATAAGGTTTGGAGGTCCCAAATGCAGTTCTACTCACATAAAGAAAGCTCCTAGTTGTCATTATGCAAAGGAGTGAACACTATCCTTACTCATTTTTCCTCTTTCCTAAAGCCCACTACAGTGCCCAAAAATTTCTCCAGAGGACCTCCACAAAAACATTGATGCCAGGGGTGTGCATCTGGCTTAACCCCTTCCATTTGCAGGATGCCTCTGAAAAGAAAGATATATGAGGCTATTTCCACAATGGCCCGTTTCGCACAGCAATTTCCATGCGAAAGGGCGCCTGGAGCATTGCACGATTGTGAGGAGCAACACTCCAGGGGCTGGCAGGTGCCAATCGCGCACTTTTTCATTTTCGGCTAGAAGCCGAAAATGGTGTGAAATCGCGCATTGCTCCCAGGCCCTGCACGCACTTAGCTGGTGGGCGGAGCCTACAGAGCCACGCCGGTTGCACTTCCTGCCCCATCGCAGCCTGGGAAAGTCCCAGGCTGCACTGCAGAAGGAAGAGGTGGGGCTCTCGCGCGAGCAGGCAGCTTGTGTGGAGCCGAAGGACCCCGGACACGAGAGCTTCTCGCCAGAGGCTGCTTGCACGATCCCTGCACCCCAGTGCTGGAAGAAGGTAAGGTGTGGAAAGGGCCATTAATGTTATAGTGCTATTATTCCACTTTCAACAACTTGTGGAATTCTGGGGTTTGTAGTTTCCTGAGGCCCAAGAACTCTCTGGCTGAGAATTCTAAATTCCCCTCCCTAAACTGCAAAGCCCAGGATTCCACAGGATGTTGAAAGTGGAATAATGGCACAATAACAGTGTAGGGTAAACATGCCCTGAGGCTCTACCCCATCATCACTCCCTCTCTATGTTTGTTCATTCAGTCAAACAATTCTAAAAATCTGGAAAGGCAAGATTTCCCTTTGCAAAGCGGGAAAATATTTGTTCTGTAACCCAGTTGCAATTCATTAAACATTTGGAATGTAAAGAAGGAGCACTATTTTAACAAACCAAAGCAAAGCTATGGACATTGGATTGCACAAACAGAACTCAGAGCTGTTTGTTTCAGAAACTATTCAGTGTTAGAACAAGCATCTTTCACTGATGCAAGTAGTGGCATAGCAATCCTGGTTTTCTTTTAGCAGAGAAAAATCAAAAAGAGCAAAACTGAGGAGCATCCAATGGAATCCATAGGGGAAAAGAAACACAACTCAGGATGCTATGAAGACAGTCTTTTATTTGCTAAGAAGATGTTCTTATGGTGTTCTTTAGGGGCCTATATTAAAAAATTGCAAGAAGACACATAAATACACGACACTCAATTACAGTGAACTTCAAAATCATTTACTACTAGAGCAAAAGCATCTGAATAAAGACAGTTGACTCAGAAATTTCTGCGGCTTTAATTTGAAGTGGGTGTGTAAAAGAATAAACAATGTACAGATATAATATTCTTATGTAATTGGATATAATGTACGTATTTATGTGTTGTCATCTTACATTTTTATAAAAAGATAGCCTGCTGAAGAAGGCCTTAAGACTATATACAGGCTGAGATGTACTGGGCTTTTTAGCAAATAAAAGACCATCTTTATAACATCTTTTTTTTCCCTCTCTCTCTCTCTCTCTCTCTCCTGTGGGTTTCCATCATATATGCCTGCTTGGAACAGGCATGTGGAAGACTAGTTCGATGGAATTGAAAGAGGTTTTCAAGGTGGTCAAGAGGCAATATTGGTAAGGGAAACTGATGCCCCATACACGGCCTTTCACTGTTGTGCAAGTGAATGTTCATCACTGGATACAGCCTGCTGACTTAGGCACTTTTCATGCTCTTCTTTTAAATGTAAGCAGCAGTCCCTGGAATCTGTATTTTATGAACAATATAGATATGCAGGTACTGTGTTCCACTTCGTCTCAGTAAGAAGAAATGATTGGCCAAGTGTAGATGAATTATTAACTCTATCATAACAACCTCCATATTCTCTTAGTACAAACTATTTCTCTTATCTTTACTAAATCTTAGTGCTGTCTAAAGTATTGTATTTCAAAGCATGAAACATTTTCCTGGATACCTCTATTATTTACATATTAAAGTTGCTTTCATTATATATTGTAAATCTTTTATCACCAACTATGAAACAAAAAGCTGAAAAGCTCAGAAAAGTCTAGAATCTTAAAATTATATGCAAACTCATGAATTCAATTAACATTGCTAATACTTAAGAATGCACAGATACAGAATGAATGTTGGCATCTTTAAGTGAACATACTGCAGGAAATAGCAAATGCATTTTGTATCTATATTCAGTGAAACATAATGAAAGATATGTTTTCTCTAAAGAAAAATATATAACAAGACTAATAGAAAGTCTAGCAAAACTGCATCTCATATTCATACTAACATATGTGTCAACTGTGCCCTCTGCAGAAACCAGGAAAGAAAGCCAACAGAACTATTTGCATGTTAGAACTAATAACAAAAATTATCCCTCAAAGTACTCTGGTATACTCTAACATATTATACTAAATCACATATTGTTTTGTTTTCTTTTACAGTGTACTGTGCTTGTAGATCTTTATTCCATAAAGAATGCCTCTGGCACAAGTAGGGATGCTGTAAAGGGACAGTGTTAAAAATTGCTAGATTTACTACATAAGAATCAAATAAATTTCAGCTGTAACTGTAACATTCAATCTGTGGCTCTGAAATGCACTACATTTGTAGCATCACAATAAACCTTAAGTGAAATGTTATGGTTTTGAATACATATCCCAAATACCCAAATCCAATTTATAATGCATTTATTTTAGGGGGGTAATAAAATATAGTATTTGAATAGCTTATAATGGCATTTATTTTTAAAAAAACTCATTAAAGACAAGTGTTGCCAAATTATTTTCATAACATCCCTGCCAAAACTTCTATATGTGTCCATGTGTTCTGTAGAAACTGCTGGCTAAAATAAATTTTTTATGTCCCAAGACATAAGAAAGGTTAAACCAACGGAATGAAATCTCCTTTTGATCCAAAAGTCAGCCTCCAGGACAAATTACAGAAGAAAGCCAGCATGGTGTAGTGGTCTGAGCACTGGACTATGACTCTGGAGATTAGAGTTTTAATCCCCACTGTGCCATAGAAATCCAGTGGGCAAGTCACTCCCAGTTCCGAAGAAGGCAAAGGCAACCCCCCTCTGAAGAAACCTTGCAAAAAAAATCCCATGATAGGTTCACCTTAGGGTTGCCATAAGTCAGAAACACCCTGAAGGCACACAGTAACAAATAACTCCTAAGAAGTAGTTCAATGTTCAATGCTGATGTGTGCAACAAGCCATCAGACACTGAGTATAACCACCTTCCAGCCTTACGATCCATGCCTAGGCAACAGCTATACTGATGTGGAGATCACCTCAAATAGTTTTGTTAATTGTTGTCAAGTAAATTTTGAATAATGGTGGTCCTATGGATGAGAGACCTCCATCTCACCCTGTCATCAACAGCCCTGCCCAAGTCTTGCAAACTCAGGGCTGCGACTTCCTTGATTCAATCCATCCATCTGAAATGTGGTCTTCCACTTTTCCTACTGCCTTCTACCTTGCCAAGCATTATTGTCTTTTCTAGTGAGTCATGCCGTATGTCCACAGTATAACAGTCTCAATTTAGTAATCTTGGCGTCTAGGGAGAGTTCAGACTTGATTTGTTCTAAGACAGTCTTTTTGGAAGCCAGTGTGTTTGCAGAATTCTCCTCCAGCACCACATTTCAAATGAGTTGATTCTCTTCTATCAGCTTTCTTCACTGTCCAGTTTTCAAAACAATACATAAAATTTGAAACATCACTGCATGGATAATCCTGACTTTGTTATTAAATGCTGTATCTTTACACTTGAGGGTCTTAATTGCTTCTTCTTAATTGCTCGTCCAAATCCTAGTTTTATTCTGACTTCTTGATGGCAGTTTCTATTCTGAATAATGACAAAGCCAAGGTATAGGAAATTTTTCATTCTCTTAATAACTTCATTGTCTACGCTGAAGTTATATAAATCATTATTGGTCATTATCTCTGTTTCCTTATGTTCAACTGTAAACCTGCCTTTGCCCTTTCTTCCTTGCCTTTCTTCAGTAATCATTTCAAGTATTTGCTCTTTTCTGCTACTAGTACAGTGTCATCTGTGTACCTTAAATTGCTGATGTTCCTTCCTCCAATTTTCACACCCATAGAGTCTAATCTAGCTCTGTATATAATAAATTCAGGATACAAATTAAACTGATAGGGTGATAAAATGCTGTTTTGCCTGGGCAGAGAGAATTCCTTTCACTCCCCCTCCCTTCCCTATGTTTTTAGCGTTACTGTATCTGCTGGCATATAAGATGCACCCCGTTTTCAGAGGGTATTTTTTAGGAAAAAATGTCCGTCTTATACACCAGCAAATATGGTACTTCTCCCAGCCTCCATTTTTCTTATGATTTCCATTTGGATGGCCCAACTTTTATGTCTATGTTGTTGGTGGGCTTTTTTTTTTCCAAGTGCTGCAGGTAGTTGATGAGGCAGGCTAATCCGCCTTCCTCTTTTCTTGTTTTGCTCTTCATACATGCTCAGTAAGTGAGTCTCGAGGCAGCTCTCCACTTTGCCTGTTGTATGTAAGCACACGCAGCTACAATAGGATAATCTAAAGCAGAGTCCCATTCTTTCTCAGTTCAAGCTTTATTGCATTGTTTACCACAGATACGCTGTTGCAACTCAACAGTAAGTCTGCCGTTCTCCAACCCACCATCCTCCCAATGCCAATGCTGCAAAAACAAATATACAAAACTTCCCAGTTAAACAGAAGATAAGAAAAGAAGGGGTGCTGGGCTCCTGTAAAAAGGCTTTGTAAAAAGGAGCTTCTTTACCAGAGGCTTTGTTAACTGGGGTATGCCTGCATTTTCTTGTTGAGAGAAGCTCTATCTGCATGCATCCTGTTTTGTAATCATAAGCAAAGCTTCAAACATTTATGGTTTTGGACTACTTCTGTAAATGCTTCAGAACCAGAATGCTACCATACTAGCAGATGATCTCCCCAAGTGAAGTAAAACCCAGATCACAATCATCCCACTAGTAATTAAATCTGGAGGTTATTTCATTCTAGACTCCTGATTACTTAGCATTATTCCCAAACCCTTCCTTCTGCTCAGTTCTCTACCCTGTGAATTATCTGTGCATCCCTGTTCTTGAACCAATCCTTGCTATGACTGCTCATGGAATCAATACAGTCAGCCCCTCCACATTTGCTAAGGTTAGAGGCTCATGAACCTTTCAAAGAGGAAAAACCACAAACATCAAAATGTGTGCATATGTGTCTTTGGAAAGGGGGCTGAGGCACAGAGGAGGGGGCGGGCACCTGGGGTCCAAACAAAGTCACAGAAAGGAGAGAGGAAGGAGGTGGCTCTATACCTTCTTTCTATTGTATAACATTTACACAGAAAATAAATATTATGCCCACTAGGCATAATCTTTTTAAAAAGCATTGCTCTCCTCTCTCACATATAATTGGGGGACATACCCATTATTGCCAATTTTTCAACATCTCCATTTATTTTTTTAGTGAGACAGATGTGTATATACCATAATTCATACAACAACATTTTAAAAACTAGGACCTTCAGAGATAGCAACATATTCAGATTTGGATTTTTTGCAACTGAAACCAAGATGAGTCAGCTATAATATTAGAAGAGAAGATAGGTAACTACCATAGCAATTATCTTGCCAGATTAAGATCTCTTACAAGTAAAATACAGTTTTACTACAGTTATTATTAGAAGCTATCTTGTAAGGTACTTCATATATGTTAACAGAATTTAGTGCAACTGCTGGCTTAGAAATCAAACTCTTATGTAGACATCACTACTCCAAGACTGCAAGAAACACAGCAGGATATAACTATTTTAATAAGTAAAAAGAAAGAAAGAAAGAAAGAGAGAGAGAGAGAGAGAGAGAAAGAGAGAGAGAAAGAGAGAGAGAAAGAGAGAAAGAACCAAAGCTGTGGAATATAAACTTCATGCTGTCACCTTTTTACAAAACCATATACTCTAATACCAAGTAACAGCAGTTGTGGTATTTATCCTTACCTCTAAAAGCATCAGAATTTGACTAGAATTTTGTACATCCTACTGAAAACAGTGGCATGAACAGATAGTATTAACATATTACATACTATATTAAGCATATACTTAAACGAGTATCAGTTTTAAACCCAAGATTTCTGGTCCAGAAAAAATAATCCAGAAAAAGCTTACGTATGTGGATCACTTTGCCTGGCTCATAATAATCATGTGGTCATGCTCATCAAATCACAGTTAACATGCTTTAGAGGGGTACTTAATACTTTAGAAGGCTCATCTCGCCTTCCAGAAAAGGACTGTAGAGGACCATGACACAATAGAAACTCAGTAGAAATTCAGAAACACAGTGTCAACAGAGAAACATGTAAAGTTTATGTACGAAGAAGTAAAAGGACCTAAACTAGGGATGGGACGAATCCAGAATTTTCTGAATCTGGATCCGAATCCCTGGAAGGTTCTGGGAATCCACGAATCTCATGAAACTCAAATCTTTCAAATCCATTTTTTAAAAAGGATTTAAAAAGCAAGGGAAAGAAGGATAATCTTGGGCAAGACACACTCTCTCAGCCTTAGCAAAAGCCTAGGCAAAGGCAAACTTCCCTTTGAAGAAATCCGGCCAGGACAATTGTCCTAGTTTTGCCTTCAATCTCCCTAGATTGAAAATGACATGAAGGCCCTTTGTACACAGGCAGGAAAATGTGGATTAATCCCACATTTTCCTGCCTGTGTAAACAGGACCACTACAGTACAGAAATAATCCAGGTCAAAACTGGATTTTCTTTGCATAGCTCCTTATGGCATCCTGGGGTTTGTAGTTTGCTGACGCACCAGTACACTTTGGCAGAGAAGGCTGTGACACCTTGTAAAACTCCAAAGCCCAGAATTGTGTCTGAAAGAGCTTTGCAAGGGAGCTATGCAAAGGAATCTTTCAGCTGTCCTTGAAATCTCAAGAAGACTGTATCTTCCAGTCAAGTGCTGAACTTAAACATGAAATGTTCAATTTAAGTATCTTAGAATACAAGCCCAGATGTAATTTCTGAAATTCTTAGCAAAGGCCATTATTACTCCACGGGAAAAACTCTCCTACTTGCCATCTCCCCTTGCGTGTCTGGTCTCCCAGATTTTCGGGTGTCCTGATCTCCCAGGTTTTCAGGCATACCAATCTCCCAGGTTTTCAGGTGTCTCAGTCTCCAACTTGGTTGGTGAATTCAAAAGATTGAGTTTGCCTATTCTGGCACAGGAATTCAGATTCACAAATCTCGTATTTTTGCCAAGGATTCGGTTGGCCCATCCCTAACTTAAACATTCTAGTAAACTACAAGCCAAACATGAGTCAGTAGTGCATCATGGCAGCTAAAACAAAGTTAATATAATTGTAAGTTACCTCAGTGGAAGTATAGAGAGAGGGAGTCATAGTGCTCTATTCTACTATGATTAGACTTCACTTGGAGGATTTTGTCCACTTTTAGACACCAGTTTTCTCCAGGGTATAAAAATCCAACCAACTGCTTCAATGTAGAAGGACAAAAAAAAAGGATTCTTGCCACTACAAGCTACTTCATAGTAAAACCGAATGCAACAGTCCCCCACCCTTATCAGTGGCATACCTAAGTAAAATAAAAGTTACCTGAATACAAGCACTGCAATACCACAACAGCTGACCTGATAACTGAGATGGCTACTAAGTAACTAATAGGCAGGTAGTGTATACAATGTGGATATCTTGAACAAAGAGATGATTCACATGGAACAGAGTGGGACACACAAGATTTCATCAAGCTACTCAGAATGGCATGCAGTTTAAAACTTATGAATTGTGTATTTTTGGAATTTTCCATTTAATATTTTCAGACCATGGTTTACCACGGGTAGCTGAAACCATGGAAAGTGAATCCATGATGTGATAGGGACTATTGTACTTCAGAAAGTTATATATTAGAGCACAGGCTTGATGGTCACACATTGGAGTTGCAACAGAAGCAGATTTGCTAATACATCACGGAAAAAAAAAAAGATTGGATCAGCTTACACAGAGGTACCCTTTAATTAGGGATGGGCCAACCGAATCCTCGGTAAGGATTCAAGATTCCCGAATCCGAATCCCTGTGCCAAAATAGGCAAACAGAATTTTTCGAATCCACCAGCTAAATAGATTGTTGGAGACCAGGACGGCTGAAAACCAGGGAGACTGGGACACCTGAAAACTAGGGAGACTGGGGTGTCTGAAAACCAGGGAGACCGGGAGACCTGAAAACCTGGGCAACCATACATACAAGGGAAGATAGTAAGTAGGTGAGGTTTTCCCTTAGAGTAATAATGGCCTTTGCTAAGAATTTCAGAAATTACATCTGGGCTACATCTATTTAAATTGAGTATTTCATATTTGAGTTCAGTACTTGACTGGAAGCTACAGGCTTCAGATTTCAAGGACAGCTGAAAGATTCTTTTGCATAGCTCCCTTGGAAAGCTCTTTCAGACACAATTTGACACAATTCTGGGCTTTGGAGTTTTACAAGGTGTCACAGCCTTCTCTGCCAAAGTGTACTGGTGCGCCAGCAAACTACAAACCCCAGGATGCCATAAGGAGCTATGCAAAGAAAATCCAGTTTTGACCTGGATTATCTCTATACTGCAGTATGTGGCCCTGTTTACACAGGCAGGAAAATGTGGGATTAATCCACATTTTCCTGCCTGTGTACAAAGGGCCTTCATGTCATTTTCAATCTGGGCAGATTGTGAGGCAAAACTAGGACAATTGTCTTGGCCAGATTTCTTCAGAGGGAAGTTTGCCTTTGCCTAGGCTTTTGCTAAGGCTGAGAGAGTGTGTCTTGCCCAAGATTATCCTTCTTTCCCTTGCCTTTTAAACTCTTTTTAAAAAAAAGGATTCGAAGGATTTGAGATCTGTGGATTCCCAGAACCTTCCAGGGATTCGGATCCAGATTCAGAAAATTCTGGATTCGTCCCATCTCTACTTTTAATAGACTATTTCTGCACAGAACAGCAAGTAAGGATTCTGTATATCTTCTAGTGTACAAACACCATTTTGCATCCACCAGCCTCCTCCTGCTAGCACAATTAGAAAAACTCAACAGAAAGTGAAAACTTAGCGGGTCATCCAAACCAAGGATCTAAGCTTGCTAGCCCTTTTACGGAAGGACTATGTTACATATAGGCATCCAAATGTTGCTGAATTATAACTGCCAACATCTCTTACCACTGGCCACTGTTTAGGGCTGATGTGATTGTTGTCCAACATCTAGAAGGCAGCACATTTTCAGCTTTGCTTTACAAACTAGAATTTCAAACCACACATTTTTTTTTCACTTATAAATCCTGGCTTGTAAAGCGACAAGTCACAATCGTGTAACAGAAATGGGCAGGTAAGGTGGTATGCAAATCACATTTTTCATAATGTGTGATGGGTTTTTTCATTTTGGTGACAAGATTATTTGATTTTTTTTAAGGGCTAATTTATCCAGTTGTTCTTCTGTTCAGTAAAACTGAGTCTGAGGGAAGCATCTGTATTCCCTATCCCTTTGGTTTACGCATATTTAAGACAGTCTCAGAATCACCACAGGTTTTCAGTTGGGAGGTATAAAGAAAATATGATAAAAAATTGTCATTTGGAAAATGAATTGGTGAATGAAGTAAACAAATGGGTAAATATATAAAACAGACTCCGTGACAGTCATATAATATCTTCTTTAAAGTGAACATATCCATGCTAGAAGGAAAAAGATGAAAATTTTCCCAAAGCAAATGATCATTATCAACTCTTATTTTCCAAATAGCTAGACTAGAAACTAAAGTCAAGTTTGTTTTTTATTTTGACTGTAGAGCACAAAGTTTGTTTTGGGTTTTTTTGTTTGGTGCATCCACAGGTCTTATCATGATGCATCTTGATAACACAATTTTCCCTTTATTCTACTCAAAAGTGAGCCCCCATATTCAATGAAGCTTACTCCCAAGAAAGTGACTATATGACTGCACTTGAATTTCTCTTTCTGCCACTTACCTATCATTTTTTGCCTTGAAAAATATTTTCTCAAGAATAAAAACTATTTTCCCAAGAATATTAAGAATGAGTAATGAATGAATAATATTTAATGTACCCATTCAGTTAAAAAGAATGGGTCTTGCAAGAAACAAATTTATGCATTTGTGTATCTTGGCAATGTTCTAGTTTCATTAACTGCTGTTAAAAGGCAATTATAAATGTTTCACAAATTCATTTTTCAGCTGTATTTTCCATTGTTGGTGACAGTCATGTGCAAATAGTTGTTCAAATGACTTCAAATGTTTTAATACTGCACACAAGTAATTGCTTGGGTGTTTACACAATATACCTGCTTTGCCTCTGTTGTAAAGATTGTACAGCCAAAATCTCACACTTTGGTGAAGGGGAAAAATCTGATAATAACCTATTCTCTATTTCAGCTACCGCTATACATATTTCAAAAGAAGTGTGCCAGTAATTTCTGGTTAAATAGATGATATGACCAGATGTAAAGCACCTTGAACCTACCTTTCAGCAGAAATATCAAGTAGCAAGACAACCCTGCTACAGAATTTTGCATTAGTTACATCTCCTGAACTAACTTCAAGGATACATACACAGTGGGCCCTTGGTATCCACTGGGGTTTGGTTCTAGAAACCCTATGGATACCAAAATTTGTGGATATCCAAGTCCCATTATATACTATGACATAAAATGGTGTCCTTCATATAAAATGGTGAACAACTCAAATGAGTGCCAGAGAGAGCCTAATGATCTGTGAAATGCTGGGAGGCAACAACAGAGTAGGCCTACACATTAACACAGTGCTTGGCACACAGCAAAATCAAGGTTTGCTTTCTGGACTTTTTTTCCAAGCAATTTCCAGTTGTGGATGGTTGAAACCATGGATGCAGAACCTGTGGAAGCAGAGGGCTGATTGTAGAGTTAACGGCAGTGCATATGGCAGCCAATGCTGAAACTTGGGGTGGGGCAATAAGAGTGGCAATGAAACATGGAGCTTTTTTTAATAAACAACAACAGCCTCCTCTCCGTCTATCTCAAAGATGTGTCACTTTACAAGAAATTCCCAAATATCTCTGGAACCATCTGTGGGATTTTTTTAAAATGATCTACATTATAAAGATAGATCCCAACATTAGTTTATATGATAAGCAACAACATTATTCTGCTAATTATATGATTCCCAGCTCACTGCCACATACATTTCTTGTCCTTGTTTATCAAATCTCCATTTCTGACCCTAAACCACACGTGAGACCCTACAGGTTTGCTGGATGGCAATTCCCATGAGTCCAATCCAGCATTGTCAAAAGTGAGGGATTGTGAGATATGCAGGCCAACGACATCTGTTGGATAATTGTTTTCTATCCCTAGATTACAGTGTCAAGATATGACCAGGATGTCCTAAGCAAAAATACTATCCATTAAATTCAGTGAATTACCTGTAGCCAGTTATACTCTCTTACACACAGCCTATGGTACACTTGTATTATTCTCGTGATGATAAAATGGGGGAAAGAACCATAACAGGGCACCTTGAGCTCATGAAGGGTAGGACAAAATAATTAGTTTATAATGAAGTTATTTATGTTATAATCCATCCACAAACTTGTAATCCATTTACAAGTCTGACTTTTTTTAAATTAATAAAAGCATTTGTTTTATTATTAGAAGAGAGGAAACAAGAAAAAAAAATTGTTTTTTTTTTCTTGTTTCCTTTCTTCTAGTAATAAAATGGTTACTAAGATAAATTTCAAATCAACACATTTTGAAACAAGACTATGTTCTGGTAAACCAACATTCCAAGTATTTGGAGCCTAAATGAAAATATAACAATGCTGGCCACTGAAGAAAAGAAGCACTGGAGTGACGGAGGCAAAGGAAAACAAACTTCAGGGCTATAGTCTGTAAAGTATCATATTAAAGCTAATATACTGGCATGCATGCACACCTATATACATGATTAAGCATATGAAAATAAAGCAAGATAGTAAATGTGTTTCTGATGAGATTAAATGTATCCCAAACATATCATTCAAGAGTTCTTCTACCTAAAGATCACTTGTGAAAAATCCTCTGCTCTCTTATAAATGAGGCATAATCACTGATCATATTTGGATTCCAAGACTTGAAAACAAATATTATTTGAAATGTCAGGCAAAATGTTGGCTTCATCTGATATTTGTAATGCTGGAAAAAAAAAACAAGCAGCACAAAGACATGTAATAAGCAGAGTACATTGTGATTTTCCTTACTGAATTACAGTGCCAGTCTGTAAGTTTATTGTACGTACCTTATGTAAAACTGTAGCATAAGAAGGTTTGGCTGCTCATGGTTTTGATAAGACGGGGGGAATTGTTCCCAACTTCTATTAAAACAACAGGAGGGGTTGCTTAAAAATGCCACTGAGGTTTATAAGATCAGACACAATCTTCACATCTCAGAACAAAGAGATTCCTGGTATCATGTGCCCAAGAGAAGCCAATCTGCTAGATACAATCTCCACAGAAGAGCTCTCTCCATAATCAATTTACAGACAGCTTGTTCTTCTGGTCAAAGTAATGATAACTCATTCATTGTTGTAGGGTAAGGCTGAAGGGGAAGTGACAAAAAATAAAGTCTATAAAAGGTAGACCCATCTCCAAAGAAATGTCACACACAGACCAAATAAATGTATAAACAGAGGTACTCCTCCCATAACAAGATTGTCTGCAAGGCACCACAGGGCTAACAAATTAACAGCAATATATATGTATTCATGTATCAAAAACAACTCATCAGGTGTATGAAATTTCGTCGTCATTTAGTAAGCATATGTGTGCATGTGCACACACACACACACACGCACAAACACACAGAGACCAGAAATGAGAAAATATGTGGTTCTCCAGATGTTTTTGCACTGAACTTTCACCAGGTCTAGTTGGAGCAGCCAATTTAGAGAATGTCTGGCAGCTGCAATCCAGCAACATCTGGAAGGCCATACTTTGCTTACTCCTGGTATGTACAAAAAGAAAAATGTCAGCAGTGAGGTCAAAGGGAAGCCCAGGAGGAGGAGGAGGAGGCAGAGGAAGACTGAGTGCAAAGGGTTTTTTTTTTCAGTGACAGTTCACAAAGCAGTGCTGATAACAACATGAAACATTCTTTGAATGGACTACAGAGACCTCTTTGGAAAAGATCAAGTATCTAGCAGACAGACTGGTCACTGTAATTATTTTTTATTTTTGAGTTTTAACATTAACTAGCAGAGTCTGTTTTTTTGCATTTTATTTCCCTCTGAGAAGACTGAGGGAACATTATTCTCTTTCTCTATCACATGGAGATTCTCTCTCTCTCTCTCTCTCTCACACACACACACACACACACACACACACACACACACACAAACACACACACACACACACACCAGTCAACTCATGATAATCATTTGAAGAAGGGGGCTCTGGTCCATGAAAATTTAGCTTTCCATACCTTTATGCCTTGAAAGTATGTATGACACCAGCTCCCATCACCCCCAGCAGAATGGCTAATTCTCCATTTTTACGAGGGCCTGCAGGTTGAAGAAGGCTTAATGGTTAAGGCACCTGAAGACTGTTTTTTTCTCCCCTTGCTGAAACAGATCAACCTGGAGATTACTCTGGAGATAACTTATATTTCTCTGGGAAGCAGGGCATCATGATTAAGTCTGATGTACTTCTTTACCACTCTTTAAAAGTTGCTGCTATCTTCTCATTAATTTGCTTTCCTCTTGGTAAGTGCCTACTTTTATTGAGGCTTCTAGCATTGTACTACAGGTTTACAGCAATTCAAAAAGGCTAGAAAGTCTCGAGCTCCTCTTCATATCAGTTAAGAGTAGGATTCTTCTTTGCCAGTCATATAAAATGACCTTCAGCTAGTATCATTAAAAAATAACTTGACAGGCAAGCAACTTCAAAAACAAAAGCTCTCTCTCCTATAATGTCTCAAGAAACTATATTCATTTTATTTCTATGAATAGGAAAACCTTTTTTGTGCAAATTTATATTTTCTTTGGACATAAACAAGTATCAGATGCTAAGTTTATACGCTGGTGGGGAGGAGAGAAATCATTGCAAATAAAGCAAAGCAATAAGGAGAACATCGTTGTGATTTGACCCTTTGGTGTGGAATTCCAGCCTGAGGAAGCAGCAAACAAAAAAGCCTTTTTTCACATCCCCATCAAAATGAGCCACTGAGAACAGATGGACCAAGAGAAGGTCCTTCTATCAAAATTTTAAATCTCAGGTATGCTCATATGGGAAGCCTCCTCTAAGTCAAACAGGATTTCATAAGTTATAACCAGCACTGTACTTTCTGTAATTTTGGAAATGCTTGTAACAAGGAGTTCATTTTTTTTTTCTGCTCCAGTTGTGTCATTGGCTTTTGAGTCGTTGCAAAGGTTCAGTTCTTAAAATGTGTGGGTGTGTATATCAAGGCACATGTAAGTGCCCATTCATAAGCATGTTCACATTTTCCCTCTGGATTTCTTTAGCAGCTATAGCATAATTTGCTACAAAGTTAAACACTCAAGTGGGTTGATCACAGAACAAAGGCACAAAAAATATATTAAGGCAAACATTTGTTCTGAGCCATTTACATCTGTTGCTTCAACAGTAGCAGAAAAATAGGCATTTGCCAAACTAATGAGTTACAGAACAAATGATCTGTTCCCACCATCTGTAGCAAACAAGTACAAAATGGGAGGGGGGGCATCAACCAACCAATGCCTTCATTGCATACAATGAAAAGCATATCCTTAGTTGCCCCCAGCAGCAGCAAATCATAGGATTCTTTTTATTATTAAACGGCATCAAATACATTTTGTTGTCTGAGGCAAAATTAGAACTTCATTTTTCTCTCACAACTGGGGGAGAAGAACTGCATTTAGATCAATTCCAGCAAATAAACAAGTCAACAGATAAAACCATCTTGCTACAATTTTAATAGTATGTCTGCTACCAACTAGCTATTGTTTCTTAATGGCCACCATTATAATAATTATCATTTTTGGTACTTAATGCATTTAATTTCCCCCTGATTACAATCCTGGACCCACACCATTCCCAAAGCTGCAGAATAATAATCTTCAAATAACACCTCATGCATCTGGTGAAGTCAGTAGCATCTCATAAAAGCCTATACTTCTAAAATACTTTATTTACCAATCATCTGCTTGCTTTCCCTCCCCCACATGTATGAACTTCCTTCCCAGTCTAAGCAGCCAAAATAATATTCAGGATCTGTACAACTAATAAAGAGCATAAAAAAAAATCTCCAAATATGCTTCAATTGTAAAACTCATTTTTTAAAAAGAAAAGAAAAACACAATTGTGCTCTAGGGAATCTGCTGAACATCATGGCCTTAATATTATGCAGATATCATTTATTTATTTATTGAACTCTTACTATTATATGCAAAGTTTTTTCCAGTCCAGTCAAAGGAGATAAACACAACTAAAAGCTATTGTAAAAAAGATTAAAATATAATTAAACTGTCAGTAGAATTAAAAACAATTTCAAAACATATTCATTACAATTTAAAAAATAAATGTGGCACAACAGAACTGAGAGCCAATATAGTGGCTTGAGCACCAGACTACAACCTTGGAAACCAGGGCTTGATTCCTCACTCAGTCATGGAAACCGACTGGGTGGCCTTGCAAGCATCTCCCATTCTCAGCCCCTTGAAAATCCTGCGACAGGTTCACCTTAGGCTCACCATAATTCAGAAACAAACTGAAGGTGCACAACAACAGCAACAACAACAACAACAACAGAACTGTTGAAAGCTCTTTCCCATAAACAGTTCTCAAAGGACACTCAAAAGGAAAGAAAAATCAGTCTAGCATTGTCAGGAAAGAGTTCCACAGCTTGGATGCGACCACAATGAAGGCTGTCTTCCACAGTCCCACCAGTTGCATCCGGGGAGTTGGTGGAATGGATCTGAGAGTCTCTCTCTGTAAGTCCTATCTGAGCAAAGTGGAGGAGACTTGAAGCCACCTCTGCTTAAGTAGCACATACCACTGAAAGGAGCCCTGGTGGCACAGTGGTTAAATGCTGGTACTGCAACAAGGTTGTGAGTTCAGTCCTGTCGGGCTTCAGGTTGACTCAGCCTTCCATCCTTCCACAGATCAATAAAGTGAGTACCCAGAGCTTAGAGAGTACTTAGCTGATACGCGGTATAGAAATACACGTGCTACTGCTATTGGTATACCATTGTCTATATGTATCTTATACCGAACAATCTGAAGGCCGACTTGTAACACCAGTAACTTTATTTAAACTATATTATATTCTCATACCTTAAGAGTACTGAACTGAATAAAGCATGGCCAAAGGTGCATGTCTTCTCCATCTCAAAAAGAGTACCATTCAAACACGCGTTCAGGTAATTGCATGCAGGAACTAGGCAAGAGTCTAAGAACACGATAGGTAGATTTTACTAAAGAGCACAAGCCTAAATCCAACTGTTATTCCTATCTAGAAGAGACCCATTGAGCCTGAAAGGGACTTTCTTTCCCCTGTAACTCTAAGAGAAATCAAAAGACTAGGCCTGAGGAATCAAGGCTTCAGCTTTATTTAGTAAAAGAAATGCACTTCTGCTTCCCTGCCCGACAGATCAGAATCTGAAAGGGAGAACCCGGATTGGAACTTACATGATAAGTTCCCAGGGATTCAACATTCCTATTCTAGTCAGAATAGTCACAACAGGATTTAGGCCATTTAGGTTGAAAAGGATCACTGTATGACAACAAAAAAGACATTAACTAAATAAAGCATGAAAAATTTCACAGATGATCCTGAAACAAGGAAAAGATGGCTAAAGCCAAACACTTAAACGCTTTCAAACTTTAGTCTGAATAGGATATAAGTAACAAACACAAGAGTGATGGGGCTATGAACACCAATGTCCCTAGTCTCCACATGTGGGACAGGGGGAGCGTACAAGGCACCTTCCCCATTTCCTTTACTCTTGTCGCTTGTACCCTGTTTAGGTGCAAAAGCTGAACATAGTTTTAGATCCAAGTCTGCTTTAAACTTGAAAGTCCATCATTCAAAATACTTGTCCCTCCCAATCTCACTGTAATACCCAAAGTGAGTTGGAAAAGAAGTGCTTGGGCTTATGAACCCCATAGAGGCAGAAAAGGGCACATGGGTTCAGCTCTACTCATCCATGTTCTTCCTTTAATATTAAAACCAGCTCCTTTCTCAATTATAGATGAACAGGACAGACACATGATTAAACAAACATTACTACCAATGTCATGTCTGTTTTGCTAATAAGGAAACACATTCCTGGTCCCAATAAGCCTAGTGGACACTGCCAGTGCTATTTTACAGTACCTCCTGAAGGACAGCTGGGATGAAAAGACATTCAATTATTTTTACAGGCATAGCTATTAATATTCTTCCAACGAGCCGCAAAGAATGCAGACAATGACCTTCTGAACATGACTGGGACAGTCAACTACCCCAATTACACTGTTCTTCTGTGTTAACTTACAGTGATTAGTCTACAATTAAGGCACATGCATTTTTAAAAAATCATCCTGTAATAATTACATCCAACTATGCATCTTGTAGAAGGCACACAGGAGTCAGCAAACAAGTTAAAGCATTGGAAATAATAAATACTATTATGCAAAATGTGCTGTTCTCACTGCTTTCGCATTATGCAACCACAAGGAAAGGATGCAGGTCATTGAATGGTGGTACTATTTCCATCACCAAAACACTCTAAAATGCAACTAGGCTGCAAGTTCAAGCAAGTCTTTTTTTAAAAAAGGAAAACATGCTCATGAACTGATGCATTATTCAGTAATTCATTCTAGGCTGGGACTGAATCCTCCCATCTTCACAAATCATAAAATCATAGAGTTGGAAGAGACCACAGGAGCCATCCAGTCCAACCTCCTGCCATGCAGGAACACACATCAAAGCCCTCCCAACAGATGGACATCCAGCCTTTGTTTAAAAACCTCCAAAGGAGGAGACTCCACCACACTCCAAGGCAGCATATTCCACTGCCAAGCAGTTCTGATGGTCATGAAGTTCTTCCTGAGGTTTAGGTGGAATCTCTTTTCCTTGTAGTTTGAATCCAGTGGAGCAGCGGAAAACAAGCCCATCCCCTCATTGATACGACATTCTTTCAAATATTTAAACATGGCTATCATGTCCCCTCTTAACTTTTTCTTTTGCAGACTAAACATATCCAGCTCCGTAAGCCACTCCTCATAAGGCATGGCTTCCAGACCCTTCACCATTTTGGTCACCCTCCTCTGGACATGTTTCAGCTTGTTGATATCCTTCTCGAACTGAGGTGCCCAGAACTGGACACAGTATTCCAGATGAGGTCTAACCAAAGCAGAATACAGTGATAACTTTTCTTGATCTAGACACCGTGCTCTTATTGATGCAACCAAGAATCTTGTTGGCTTTCTTGGCTTCTGCATCACAATGCTGACTCATGTTCAGCTTGTGGTCTACTAAGACTCCTAGATCATTTTCACATGTACTGTTGTCCAGCCAGGTGTCTCCCATCCTATATTTATGCATTTCATTCTTTCTGTCCAAGTGTAGGACTTACGTTGAAATTCATTTTGCTAGCTTTGGCCCAGCTTTCCAATTGAGAGTTTAGTTGAGAGTTCAGAACTCTCAGTTAAGAGTTCTTTAGTCAACCATTCTGGTTTCTTTAGACACCTCCCATTTTTCCTCCTTATTGGAACAGTTTTAAATTGTGTCACTTTTAAGAAATTCCCATCCATCATGAACTCCCTTCTCTTTCAGTATTCTTGATTACGGAATTTCAACCAGTAATTCCCTAAGTTTACAGAAATCAGCTTTCTTAAAGTCTAGAATGCATATCTGGCTACATTTAGTTTCCCCTTTCCATTGAATAACAAATTCCAATAGAGCAAGGTCATTCCCACCTAAGGATCTCACTGCTTTAACCCCAGTAACAAGGTCATCCCTGTTGGTTAGGATCAGATTTAAATAGCTGATCCCCTTGTTGTTTCTTCCACCTTCCAGACAACAAAACTGTCTACAAGGCAAGTGAGGAATTTGTTGGACCTTATGCTCTTGGCAGAGTTTGACTTCCAACATATATCAGGATAGTTGAAATCTCCCTTTACTACTGCATTTCTCCTTTTTGAATGTGTGGTCATCTGCTCCAGGAAAGCATCAACTTGTGTTTCATGTGCTGTTGGACTCTCCTGTCAAACAATATTTAAGATCAACTGTAAGCAGATACTGCCACCACTGTGTTAGTGGCACGTTAAACACAGAAAGAAAGGTATATGTTTGCAATCATTTCAGGCTTAAATTCAGAGGAGTTCATAACTTTTCAGTAAGAAATGTCATGACCTCAAAAATTTATGTGACCAAAAGCAGACTCTCCTTTATAACTATGTATAAAGACAAATAAGAGAAAGCTGTTTTTGCTGTGTGCTTTCAGGATGTTTCCAACTTACGGAGACCCTAAGGCAAATCTATCACAGGGTTTTCTTGGTAAAATTTGTTCAGAGAGTTTTGCCTTTGCCTTCCTTTCAGGCTAAAAAAAGTGTGACTTGCCCACAGTCTTCCTATGGGTTTCCACGGACAAGAGGGGATTTGAACCCAGGTCTCCAGACAATCATAGTCCACTGCCAAGACCACTACACCACACTGGATCTCTAAGAAAAAGTAGCTATTACGTATCTTTGTATGCCATATTTTATCAAATGTTACAAATTTAGAAACTTTTAGTACCTTATATAGATGACATTGGCTGTTTCCGCACTGGACTGTTATAGCGCTATTATTCCACTTTCAACATCCTATGGAATCTGGCCAGCCCCTCCCAAAACTACAAACCCGAGGATTCCATAGGATGTTGAAAGTGGAATAATAGCGCTATAACAGTCCAGTGCGGAAACAGCCATTATCTCCTAAAAGAAAATACTATTTGTGCATTCTTCAGTGTGTAATGATGAAAAACAGCCATTAAGTGATATCAAAACTTAAAACTTATCACCTAAGCTTAAGTGATATCAAAATGCAAGTGCTTATTAGAAGCCCGTGAAAATTCAGCACCCTTCTCTGCCCCGCCCCCTTTTTGGAGTCACTAATGTTTATTCAGCCATGCTGGGCCCCTTCTTCACCTTGGTGAGATCTATTAGAAGGCAGAATAGAGCCCTTGCAGAACCAACACTCTTTGCTCCCTCCGCTGCTTCCCTTTCTCTGTTTAATCCAGCTTTTATCAAGGTACACTTTCAGTTGGTCCTGATTTAAAATGTTGCTCTATTTTTATTTTTATTATGTTTTTCCTGTTGTTTGAGTCTCAGTTGATTCTCTGCTTTATTGAACAATGTATTATATAAATCAGGGTTAAAATACCAGTTTATTAAAAATATAGATTTTTATTTACATGGCTGAAAACATGGTAGTGGGAAGTTTTCTTTTTATTTATTTATTTATTTTTATAAAAAAAACAAAAATGAAAAAACAAAACAGTCCCACCTAACATCACATTTGTATCATTACATAATTATTACACAATAAACAAATACTAATACACAAAATAAACAATACATACATATAACAACCAACACATCTTACTAACATATTCTCACAAACATAGGGCACTTCCCCCTTTCCTGAGATACAGTCTTATATCTATTATTTAACACCTCTGTATGTCTTAAAGAAGAGAATCTATTATTCATTTTCCCATTCATTATTTTCAACTCTATTTACAATTTTTGTCCATCTTACACTATTATCTATTTCAACATTTCTTTTCTTTCAAAAACTAGTAACCTATTGCATCTACATCTCTTCTCATACTTCTCATACTTCTACCTCTCACCACACTTATGTCTAGAACTTGTCTCATTATTACAACAATAATCACTTTTCTCCTTATCTTCATGATTTGAAACTCTTAGTTAGAATACCCTTATTTTCCAAAAATTCTGTTAAGGGTTCCCACACCTTATAAAACTTACTATTCATTTTATTATCTAATCTGTAAGTCAATTTATCCATTTGTGCTATTTCAATGGTTTTCTCCATCCAATCTTCCATAGTCGGGGTGTAAGTTGATTTCCAATGTTCAGCATAAACGAGTCTGGCTGCCACAATTAAATGCCATGCTAATCTTTTAGTACAAAAATCTATTGAGCTTTCTGCACCAAAGATTCCCAGTAAAAAAAATTCTGGGACTAAATCAATTTTCCTTCTCAAAATATTTTGCATATTAGCTCGTATGGCGTACCAGAATCTCTTTGCTCTGTCACATCCCCACCACGTATGGTAGAAGGATCCCACTTGTTCTTTACATTTCCAGCACTGATCGTTCATATTCGTTTTCACTTTCGCTAATTTGCTGGGCGTTAGATACCAACGGTGTACCATTTTCAGCACATTTTCTTGTAAAGTATAGGATCTGGTATATAACATATTAGTTTTCCAAACATTTTCCCATTCTTCTAAAAGAATATTGTGATTAAGATCTCTCACCCATTTAGTCATACAATCTTTAACCGTCTCTTCTTCTAGTTTGAAGGATAACAATTTTTTATACAATCTTGAAAGTAACTTTTTATCACCTTTTAACATCAGTTCTTCTAAATCATTTTGTCTTAAGTCCAACCCTTCTCCTTGTACATCCTTTTTAAATCTTTCTTTTAACTGCATAAAGGGAAACCACTGTATATCAAATCCTTCTTCTTTTAGTTGTCTTTGATCTTTCATTTAAATTTCTTTTCCACATTGTTTCAGTATGTCTTTGTAAGTCAACCAACTACCCTGTCTTCTCAGACCTTTAATCAAAAGCGCTTCCATCGGTGAGACCCATGATGGTATTTTTGGGCAGAAAAAATGCTTATTCTTCTCCCATACCTTTAAAAGGGCATTTCGTATCACGTGGTTTTGAAAAATCTTTTGGACTTTAGCTTTCCCATACCACAGGTAAGCATGCCAACCGAAAAGAAGATCATGCCCTTCCAGAGCCAGCATTTTCCTGTCGTCCAGAAGAACCCGAGGTTTCATCCAGGCTAGACATGCCACCTCATGATATAGCTCCAAATCTGGTACTGCGAAGCCCCCTCGGTGTCTCGTATCAGTTAGCCACTTGTACTTCATTCTTGGTTTTTTTTCCATTCCATATAAATCTGGATATCTCTTTTTTACAGTCTTGAAACCATTTCTTAGTTATCCTGACTGGTATCAGTAGTGGGAAGTTTTCCTGAGGTTATATTTTCCAACCACAACTGAGTCAATTCCCAGATTCTGTTACACTTCATAAATCAGGTAACCCTGAGAACAGTAGCCTGCTTTCTCTATTAAGGGAAATATTCACATGAAAGTAAGGAGGAAAATGAATTACAAAGCTGTACAAAGAACCTTTTTATCTTCAGATAGTCATGTCTGAAGTCTATTCTGTTCTAGAACATATACACTCTTTATAGAACTTTTGGTTATCCTTATTAAAGGACATCATTCAAGGGTAATGGGAATGAATACAACACATACACAGTGATTTAAATTTTGTTAAAAGGGACAGAGAGAATTCAGTAGCACTTTTGAGACTGATTTATTTTAGCATGAGCTTTCGTGGACTTCAATTCACTTCTTCAGACCCATACAAGAAGCACACTATTATGCCACAGGTATTTATGAACGATTGCATAGTTGTAAAAGTGGGATTAGAATATTCTGTCCAAGATGCAGCTGTCTCTGTTACAATCTTGTTGATTAGGAAAATACAAAAAATAGTATGAAGTTACATAAAAGCTTCTCATTACAGTGTAAAAACCTGACTGAGGTTGCATCCAGACTTAGCCACGCTTAAAACAGACCCAATGAAATCAGTGAGATTTCAGTTAGTTATGACAAATCTGCTCATTCATCTTCAAGCATCAAATCTAATGATGACTGAGTTGATCCAGTCTAATACATAATTGTTTGGAATTAGAATCTCAGGCTAAACAACTCTTCAGAATACAGTAGTAAATATTCCTCTTGAGCAAAGTTTGGAAATGTTAGTAGCAGTGCCACTCTGTTAACATTGATTTTTAATTGATATTAAAATTAATTAAAAAATGATTAATCCACAGAGAAAATATTGAAAGTATTACCCATTCAAATCTCTAGCAAGGGGAAAGAAAATGAGCAGAGAAGGAAAAGGAAGAAGGCACCCACCCACACAGTTTAGAAGATGAGATTATTTAGGGTTGACAGGAGACCTGTATTTCATTTTCACTCTTGATAGGAATGAAATGGAGCAAACCAGTTTGCTTTAAAATAGCCAGTGGACACCATGAGATATTTTCTGGATCAAAAGATTGCCTGTATAGGTGCATAGGCTATGCACAAAGATGGACAGTGTGCACTATACAAACAGGTCCATGAATAAAAGGCTAAGAGCACAGTTCCAAATAAACAAACAGGAATCTGGCAAAAAGGTGACAAAGAAAGTAAAATTAATGCGCTTGAACAACATTTGTGGATGAATTAATATATTTACCAATTAACCTGCTACATAGCTCTATAATTTTAAAGGCTATAGATAAATGATGTAACAAATTTAGACACTGTGTTGGCGTAATTCATCCCTTCAGTATAATCTTTCATTTTCACTCACTCTTCCTTTCTTTCTGGCCTAACAGATATTCTGCAATGGAAGCCTTGTATATAATTCAGTACATTTAACTCACATTCTCTCAGACACCAAATACAGTATGCCAAGATATGCTCAACATGTCCTTGAAGGGTGATAACAAAAAGTCCGCCATCACCACCATTAGCATTAATTTTACCTTGACAACATCTTTTCCTGAAAATCTGTTCACAAATCTAATACATAAAAGTCAAAGTTTGTCTGTTTGTCTGTGTCAGGCAGGCAAAGAACTCATATGATTGGCTGCCTATGAAGATTCTATGGAATCCTGTGGTTGGCAGGTCAGGGAGGGGCCTTAAGAATTCTCAGCTGGAGAGCTCTTGGGCCTCAGGTTGGTTGCTATAGAGACGAGGCCTAGTAGCAAGATGAGGTCTAACAGCAAGGAGGAGGAGGACAGTGTATTCCCTCAGAAGCTGAATCTCTGTATGCTGACAACTCTGAATAGAGATTGGATTGGGGAATATGGGGGAAAATTACAGGTACTAGACAATGCAGTTTGGGAAATCGGGGACACAGAATCTCAAACCTGTGTATTTCAACCGCATCTAATTCCTAAAATAAGGTAAGGTAATTCCTAAGGTATTTCTAACAAGTATTACCCATGAGAAAATAAAATCCTGTGCAACGCCAGGTAAATACACTAGTTATAAATACAAATGGTTAAAACATACCTTAACTGAATTTCTGAAAGCTATTGTTGTATACCACCAACGACAAATTTCAGTTTTCATTTAGTCTTTTTATCATAAGAAAAAAATGGTGACACGGTCATTAATTAAATTTTTATTTCACTTAGTTTGATCATTTTAATATAGTCAATTATGGGATAGCTATAGTATGGCTGGAGTGACTACCTTTCTACAAACTGCATTCAGTAACACAGCAGCCGCATTTGCACATAATGTTAACTATGGTTTAGCTAAACTACAGTTTAAACTATACACTTTAAACTACATCTTAGCATTACTAGGTTCATACACTCCATTGTTTTCCATAACACAACCATGAAGAAGAATTCAGAAGTTTGTATTTCCAGATTATGTTCCTGTGACTTGTTATTAGGGTTGACTGAGTAGAACCTGAACAGTGAATTTGAGTAGATATTGCTTGTTATCTGATTGTATGACAAGCAACTCCTACTGAAATTACCTCTTCCACATAACCACTGAGGACAGAGAGTCCTCTCCAGTTTTCACTAGTCTTGATTACAGAAAACTCACAGAATCAGTGGAAATTACAGAAAAGTTAATTTAACAAGTTCCAATTGAGTCAATGGATCTAATGTAATCAGGTAATCTTTTATAAAGTTGGTTTGTTCCAACTAACCACAATTAATTTTGATAAAGCCTTAGCTGGACACTCTGGCCACGACATAATCTTACTTTTCCATCCCTGAACATACATAAAACGGAGAAAGCAAGCCATATTATTCAATCTAACAGATTCAAATCCTGCTTTTTAGGTCATTCCTGATCACAATCTGAACATAAGCCTTCATGCACACACCCGTGCAGGTAGCACTCTATCCAACTTATCTTAATACTGGCTATTCCAAAGAAGCCAGGAAACAAACAAGACAGTTTCAGTGCTTGTATGTCTCCCTTCAAACACTTCTCATAATATTTATGCATATTTAACTATTTATAACCGGATAAAATACAGAGAGAAATAAAATTTGTTACTAGGAATATTTTATCCTTTTTACTAAGATGTAGTGTAATGGTGGAGGATGTAAACCTGTTGCCAGCTCTTTATTTATTATTAATGCCTATCAGTAGAAAAGTGAATTCAATTTTATAGTTGTCACGGATTAATTAAAGATGCTCTTCCCTTACATAAACCTGACACTTAGAGTGGATTAATAATAATTTGATTCCATTCCATTAACCCTGAAAAAAAAGATAAACTGTACAATTACCCAAATCCTGACTTTCAATTGCCCGTTTTTAATGAAATGCCAACACTAATTTATTAGCCTCTTTACTGTGAATCATGAAAACTCTTAATTATTTCTGAAATCTTTGCTGTCATTTACATTATTCAAGTAATCAAGACCCCAGATTTCCCTTATATCAGCATAAAATGTTTTCACTATACTTAATTAGTAAGTGATAGTTCATAATCTTTTTTTAAAAGCTACCAGTGTGTGTGTTAAGAATAAACTACATTTTAGAACAGAACTTATGATTTAACCTAGGAGAAATAAGTTGACTTTTTCCCCCATATAATACTTCCAATAATTGGAGATTTCTGTTTGTTATGTTTTGTTTGTGATCTTTCTGGAGTTTTTTTTTGTGTGTGTGTGTGTGTTTTGTTTTACTCCCAAATCTGGGAATAAAAGACAAATGAACAGAGATTAAATGAATCTGCATTCAGACTGTAAGCCAAGGGCAGGAACTGTTTTGCTGTTCTTTTACTTGTGAAGTGCCATGTACACTGGTAGAATTATACATTGTTGTTGTTGTTGTTGCTGCTGTTATTCAGACACATGGACAGTGGCCATACTAGTTGGAAAATTCTGGGACCTGCAGGCCAAAAAAGTAAAATTTCTATGCTCTGCATATAAGATACACACCCAGACCAAGAGGACATAGGATAACGCTTAATCCATTATAATCCGTTGACAGTCACAAGCCCAAATCTAATATTTCCTCAATGTAGTATAAATATGTTGACTTACGCCACACTGAGCCCCTAGACTTACTGGGAAGCCCTTGAAGCCACGCTGCATTGCCATTCTATGCTTCATGGTAAGCAAGTAGGGTTTGAGAAACATCTGGCTACCTCCTCTTAGCCAGACGAAGAATCATTACAGCAGCAGTGAGACCCCTAGAAGACCCCTGTGGATCTCAGCACTGATAGCATCATTGTGTGTCTGGCTATGAAGATGTAGCTAGACATTTCTCCACTCTTACCTTCTCACTGTGAAGCATGGAATGGCTATTTGGTGTAGCTACAAGAGTTTTAGAGTAAGTTGCAGGGGGGCTTTGGGTACTGAAGAGGAAATGAAAACCAACCTCTGCAGTGTCCAGAAAAGGACCTCTGTACACAGAAGGCACAGTTGTGCATACATATGTCCCTAACAAAATTCCAACCACTGAAAGGAAAGCTAGCTAATGATTGTGTAGAAGTTAGCATGTTGGAGTCAGGGTAAACCAAGAGGGAACAGGGAGCAGTCAATTGATGACACCATTGTCTTTGATCATACAAACCCTGCTTCGCTACAATACTATTCTTAAACTCAAGACTAACATGACATTCCCTTTTGCAATCTTGGCTTATTTCCCTAAATCACGGTTTAAATTATCTACTGTTCTGAATTCTGAAATAGCAATAAACCACAGTTAACTGAAAATAAAAGCAGAAAACTTCTAATCTTCTCAGAGCCATCCCAGAGAAAATGGTACATGTGCACTTAACACTGCAACACAGGCCCTTTCTGCTCCTTACTGTTTTCCATTGTCATCATATCACAATCCCAGCTGGGACCATACCCAAACGCTCCCCTTTCTGCCTGGCCAGCTGCCTGCGGAAACGTAGCACGAGGGACACACAGTTTCCTTCCGCAGTGCAGCCAACCATTTCCCATGCTGCACTGGGGATGGAAGCACCGAGATCATGCTTCCTCCCTTTCTGCACAGCTGCCAGCCATGGAAGATTTGCATGACATGACCAGCCATTACCAGATTTTTTCCAGTAATGGAATATCCCACAATTGTGACAGCTGTGGAAAAGTGGGCAGTGGGACCACGATGACGTTGTACAAAAGCACAGCTCTTCAGACCAGCAGCAACGTCTCTCCATCACAGGACAGCAACATTGTGTGGAAATGGCCATAATGTAGGGTTAGATGTGAAACTGGCACTATTTTTTACAGAATTAGGTAAGAGCAGTGATATTTCTTTCCTCTTCTCTAGCAGTATTTTCCCCTTGTCTATCTCTACAAAGGAATATTCAACAGAGTTGTCTGCATATTTCTAATGAAAATCTGATAACCCAAACCTATATGGATGCCTAATTTTAAAAATGCATATAGTACTTTACTATAGAGTGGATGACTGCCTTGTTGCTTGTGGAATACAACACCAATATAGAACATTAAAAAATGCATTCTTCTAAGATGGCTGAGTCCACACTGGTCTGCCATTAAGATGCTATCTTTGTACTCCACACACTTTTGTCTCTGTTTAGCTAATTGTGTACTATATACGAATTTTACAACAGGCAAAGGAAGCCTATATAAGTTTTGTGTTCCAGCTGCTGGACAATAGATAGTGGTATTTCTTGCCCTGGGAAAATGAAAGCAGTTTTACTTTCAATAACGACAGTAAAAGGGTAGAGATGTATGTCCAGCAATAATGTAAATTATTTGTCTTCCTCAGCTTCCTTCAGCTAATTCTCTTGTGTAACACAGATTGCTAACAACAGATGAGTTACTGAAATTATATACAAGCTATTAAAGTGCTAATGTATTCAGGAAGTAGAAAACACTGTACGGCAATAAAGTCTGCTAAATTGCACTGTCAGTAAGTATCATTTAGGGTTATGAACAGTTAATCTTGTTGCATTTATTTTCAACATTGTAAGAGGTTGTATAGTACAGCTTGCTAAATCTTGCTATATAGTTGGCCCTAATAAAAAGTTATTTATTCTCCAGGGTAAGGATTTAACCCTAATGTCTTGGCCAACTCAGAGTCTTGATAATTACTGCCTAAGTATATTACTTTTCCAGTTTAAGTCACAGAAATCTTTCTATATTTCCATTTCTTCAATTTCATGCCACTTGTGAATGAAAATACATTATTTTATTCAGTTCCGGAAACATAAGATTTTTCCTTATTTTACAATGTGGATGACATATACATTTAAACATCTCATTTGACAATACCACCCAATAAATCAGTTACACAGCATGTAGTAAATATGCACTCCCTCCAGATGTTGTTAAGACTGTTGGTTATGACAACTGGAAGCTGTAGCCTGATAACATTTGGAGGATCATCCACATCACTGATAAAAGTTAATAATGCAATGTACTAAACAGAATGTCACAACAGCAGACATTCACTACTACAAGTTCTTCTCTCTGCTTCTGTACATATAGAACCAGCACGGTACAGTGATTTGAGTGCCAGACTATGATACCAGAATTCAAACCCCTGCTCAGCCACAGAAACCTAATGACTGGCCTTGTGTAAGTCACACTTTCTCAGCCTGAGAAGATAGTAAAAGCAACCCTCTTGAACAAATCTTGCCAAGAAAATCCCACAAGAGGTTTGCCATAAGGTCACCATAGACTAAAAGCATACAAAAACAACACCAAGGGGACTTCAGAGGAATGGTAACAGTGACCGCGCCAAATCCCCTGACAAAAGCAGTTATGTTATTCTACTTAACATTCTTAGAAAGTACAAAAACAGTATGTCAGAACTGATCTTTTTATTCCCAGTTAATTACTTTGTACCTGTATTTAAAGGCATTCAAACAAAAAAGGGGGATGCATTTCCTTGCTCCCCCAGGCAGTTTTAGATATTGTAAGAATGCAGAGAGAAAAAAATATACAATTACCTTGCATTTCTACAAACTTCTGGGCTTGGTCTGAAGCAAGAAATGCCCCAGCAGAGAGATAATGATCTTGAACTGTTATCACCTCCCCTCTTTAGGTGAGGCCTAAAAGCATGACCTCTATTTCCACAATTCTTGCGACTCTGAATTTGGTTTTCAAAAGACAAGTTTATAAGGATAATTTATGCTGTGAGACTGAGAATGATTTTATACTGCAGACAGATAAGAAGAACTCGCATGCTCTATTTCACCTACTAATTCAAGACAGGAACTGTTTTGTACTAGCTTCTGCAAAGGACTCAAGTATACCATTTTAAAAAACATTACTGATTTCTAGGTTAAATATTAGATCACAAAGTACTCATATAAAATCTATTCTAAAAGTTTCTACTACGACCCATGTGAAAAGAGGTTAGGGGGATATCTATGAAAACTGGAATCGCTAGAATTTAATATTTAAGACAACAGAGTAATTATCTGTGATATCAATTAGTAAATTATTCGAATTGTTAGGCAATGTTATTTCCTTTGTCATCTGGGGCCACAAATTAAGTAACAGTCCATATAAGAGCTGTCCATACCTGGTCTTCCAACAACCTATTTTAGAAAACAACTTACGATATTAATCACAGGCCCATACATTTTGACTCACAGCTGCTGATAGTTTTAAACACCCAGAAATATATCAAAAGAGAGCTTGCATACTGCCACTTCTGTGCTACTAGCCTTAGCATACATATGCAGCTCAGTTCATATTTTACTCTGTTCTACAGATGTAATTCTTCATTAGGTTTCTTTACAAAGGAAAAAATGAATTATTTTAACAATTTTGTTCCCACTGCATGGAAGTCTTCGAAATCCACACCATTTTTGAAACCTATTCACAATTTTGGATTTTTTCTGTAGAAAATTTGCCCATGGTTATTTTGTGCAGAAACCAGACTTTTCTGTGCAGGACACAATCCTTTCTGTACAATATACACACATATTTCCATGCAAGAATATTATTTTCTGTGAGAAGAAGCTGTTTCCTGCATGATTGATTTGCAGGAATTTGTATTTTCTGCCCAAATCAACCATGTGCAAATTTTGTGAAGAATTAGTCCCTAATTGCAGGATTTTCTCTGCAGGGAACAGCTTCTTCTTTGCAGAAAATAATATTCCTTCATATTAATATCACTTGTGCACAGAAAATATTGTCAATTACGCCACATTTTGTACAGAAAAAATCTAAACTGTGAAACTGTTAATCTAGAATTCTTCTCATCAGTGTTTCTCAACATACAGAAAACATGTTTTTCAATTATTTTAAAAACATTTTTGTATACCTTCAAGTGGTTTCTGACTTAGGGCAACCCTCACGCAAACCTATCACAGGGTTTTCTGGGGCTGAAAGTGTGTGACACACCCAAGGTCCCCCAGTTGGTTTCCATGGCCAAGTAGTGAATTGAACCCTGGTGTCCAGCATCGTATTCCAACACTCAAACTACTATACCACAATCCTTCCTTTTTATATGGTACATGAACATATAGCAGGGAGGTTTTTTTTTAATTAAAAGTGCAGAATGGAGTAACTTATCTGTGATCATTGTTAGACAAAAAAAAAATTGTGTCAAATAAAAAAATGATATCGCACTTTCAGATTTTCACCACTGAGATCAATCACATGTCCTGTTTTATAGTTAGCATGTGGATGTGAGAAACAACATAGACTTCATTTGTTGGATGCCAACATCGTTCAGTTTGTGGAAAAACAACTCGGACCTCATTTATTGGATACCGACATCATCCAGAATCATTTACCTCCTCCTTTATTCTTTCTCCGTAGAGATGGGCAAGCTCCCAGAAGTTCTCCTTGGATTAACTAAAGTGATCCTAGCTTTACAGAAAGTATCAGCAGAACTTCAATAATTTTGTTCAGCTAATCTGGAAGCCACACTAGCCACTGTCACTCAAACAAGCCCCACAGCCTCCAAAGTGTAACTCCTTTCCCTTACCAATGGAAGCAGTGCTGGGTGAACTATGGGTAGGAAAGAAAGAGTGTGTGTGTCACCATGTCAGAGGACCAAGTCTGAAGGACCAAAAGACTTTTAGCTTTCCTAAGGGACAGTATAAATCGCTTATGGCAGCTTTCATGTGTCTGGCTGCAAGGACACAGTTAATAAAGGAATCAGAGATAACTGTATTCAATCAGATGTTATCTCTCTGTTTCCCAAAAAACAAACATCTGGCTTCTGAACTGTATCTTGAATACACCTCAAATTACAAAAGGAAAAGAAACCATTACACACATAATATTATTTTAAAGATATTTATTACCTCTTGAGATCCAGTCTCTGTCCACACACACACACACCCTAGATTGTAGGTCCCTGTATTTCCAAAGCTTACATGCTACATCACTCCAACTATGTCAACCTAGTTGGTTCAGTTTACTACCTAGAAACATTCTGTGATAATCTGTCTTAAAACTCAATAGTAAACAAGGCCTGTAGAAAACTGCTCTGGTTTTACATATTTTGGACCTATCGTTACTTTCTTAAAGTTGAATTTAAACTCTGTCAGAAATATTGAAGACATCTCACAAAAATCTGGGTGGGGAAACCTTACTACCTTTAACTATACAGGATTCCATTTTAGACAGTATTTTCTGTTAGTTAAAAAAAAGATCTTTTTGCCATTTCTGGCCAAGAAAACCAGATTGTCAGCCTTGCTTTGGATTTCTAAATCAAAAAGTTCCTATCTTACTATTTGCGGAGAAGGGGGAGGAGTTATATGCTTTTCTTTTTTAATTTAAAAGCAAAATCCTACTTTATATTATATTGTAGTGATGGGAAGCAATACATTATAATAGCATGAACCAGCCTCGAGTCATCTGGAACTCATATAAATCAAGCGTGGGACAATTAAAGGACAACATGAATGGGCATGATGGGAGAACTGGACACCCCTGATCCACATTTGTCTTAAATTTCTTCTCCATAGGCATTCTTCTTCCACTGGGCAGCCATTCTCACCTCAGAGTGTCACCAGGAGAAAAGAAGCAAAGGCTGGCAGGTGTGGTCGTAGACAGCATGGGTTGGAAAAGGATTGATTTCCTGTTATTAAACTCCCCTCTCTCCATCATCTACCTTTTAAAAAGAATTAGGCAGAAATCTGACTTGTACACATACAAATTGATCCTTGAACATTCTCAGAAACGTTTCTAAGATTATTTTGGATGTCCTGCTTCCATCAAGAAAAAAATCTGAAACACAGCAAAGTTATGTGAGTGCTCTATCTATATTTTATGTATATTCCGTGAACACTGTGAGAGAAAGGAGCCCAATATCTTAATGTACACAGAAAAAAATACAGCATTCTTTTTGAAAAGCAACAATATAGCATATTCAGACAACTGAAGTTGATAATGTAATATTAAATTGAAATATAATAAACTGAGTGGTATTGCTTTATTATATAAAATGAACCTGTGAGGAGAAAAAAAAGATAAGAAAACTGGAATTTAATCAGCTTTGTGTTTGCAGTTGATATATTTCAAACTCTATAACTATACAAAAGCAATACAAAAAAAAGTCTGAATTCACTTTAATACAAACCAAAAATTATCCTTTAACTTTAGAGATTCAAAGCAATATTAAAACTCAAGTTAAGCCCAGGTCCAGATCTTAAGATTAAATAATAACTTGTAAAAACTCAGTGGTAGCAGTTTAAATGAAAAAAAAAAACTTTCAATAGCTTTATAGGGAAAATTGATGTTCATGCTTATAACTCTGGCACTTCGTTTTTAACAGAAAATATTTATTCCATACACCTGACTAAAGAAAACACATCTGTAACAGCAACGAGTTAAACTCAGGGTCAATGCAATTAAAATGTAGTTTTTCTGTTTATGAAAATAGCAGCCATAAAAAACTTTGACCATCCACAAGTCCATGAAGGTGGAAATGAGGCATTTAACACTCTCCTTCCCTTAACATAGTCTTAGCACCAGCTCTCTGAAGCAGTATCTGCATCTTAAGAGAAATACACCAAATAACGGCAGTGAAACAGGAGACGTTTGTGACATTTATGCAGCAAAGTTAAATTTTTCTTTTCACCTGCTGGACTTGAGATCAGTCAAGGGTACTCTTCAGATAAGCATGGCATATTAACTGAAATCCAGAAAGGCACCTTTTGAAAATATTCAAATACTGTTAATATCCTAATATTTTAAATACTGTTAGTGAATGGGAACATTGTGCCTATAACAGACTGTAGAATTGCCCTGGAATATGGTCAAAGTAACAGCTCTCACAAGTAAATATTATATCCATGTCTATAAACAAAACTGGTTACCACTCTAGGCTAAAAAAGATTGGTTAATCTTAATACAAGCAGTTACAGTGATCTAAGGTAGCACATGCATTCACTGTGACATCTATATAGAAATGGAGGGGGGGAAGAATCACAGGCTCTAGCCAATATTCTTTAAATAACACTTAGCAATCCTATTAACTAGGCCTAACTTGAATTTCATTAATGTTGAAAGTGAAAGTAAAAAAGGTCTTTGTGATATGGTACTATCAGCAAGGACTACAGAATTGCTATAAGGCAAAAAAGCACCTAGATTTACAGAACTCACACAAACCCACTAACACCTATTCAAAGGGACCATACTTAGAATAGAAATAACGAGAAGTAAAATCCTTTTATTTAGCAAACTCCTTCATGTAGGTCATTTCTAAGGCCCTTTTCACATGGCATTTCCCATGTGAAAGGGCCTCTCGAGCATCGCACAAATGTGAGGAGCGGTCGGCATGACACACTCACAATCGCGCAACGCTCCAGGGTCTGGCAGGCGCCACTTGCACACTTTTTCATTTTCGGCTTTAAGCCGAAAATGGTGCATGATCGTGCATCGCTCCGGGGCCCTGCGCACACTCGCTGTGCGTGCAGAGCTCCGGAGCCACGGTGCTCACGCATCCTGCCCCAGCACAGCTTGGGAAACTCCCAGGCTGCACTGCGGAAGGAAGAGGCGGGGCTCTTGCGCGAGCGGGTGGCAGCTGCAGAGCTGAAGCAACCAGGACGCTAGAGCCTCTCACTGGGGGCTGCTTGTGCAATCCCCACACCCCAGCTCCGCAAAAAGGTAAGCTGCAGAAAGGGCCCAAGTTAGGTGAAATAACATGCATAGAGCAGAGCAAATCAATTCACATCACCAATAATAATTTTTAATTGTTAGATAATTACTTGCTTGCTTTCATCTCCTCCACAATTACTGCAATTATTTTATATGAAAAAGCATATTCACACTTAGAAAGATGCTATGGAATGAAAATAGCAAATTTATATATTATGTTCCACACCCTAGAAGCTCCCTTTTTATGGCAACCAAATTTATTATTAAGAAAAAAAAATTTTTTTTACCACAAGTTCAGTATCATGCTACAACACCAACATAAAACAGGATATCTACCCGCAAAATGTCTGTTTAACTGATATATGCCTTCTGTCAACTGACGAACACGAAACAGATATTACTCTGTAAGTTTAATGTTATGTTCTCTCCACCATCCAGCATGGCTGCAAAGAGGAAATCACACTTTTTTTTATTATTTTGGTTAAAGCGTACTCTAAATCATTATATGTGATCCTAGAACTGTGGTTTACAGAACAAGTTAGGATTTATTAAATTTATACCCCACCTTTCTCCCACTAGGAGACTCAAGGTGATTAGACACTACTTTGCTTCACTTTACCAAAGTTAAATTAAACACTGTTTGCCCAGGTTTAGTGTACAAATCAGCTGAAAACAGAAGAAAAAAGCTTCTAAACTCATTTATTAATTTCTCACATTTATATCCTGCCTTTTCTATAAGAAGCTCAAGGGGATATAGCAATCTTCCTCTCCATGTTTATCTTCACAACAATCCTGAGAGACAGGTTAGGCTACAGGACAATGTAGCCCACAATCACTCAGTGACCTTCACAGTCAGGTGAGCATTTGACCCCAGGTCTTCCCAGTCCTAATCCAGCACTCTACCTTCTGCACCATTCTGGCTCTACCATGTTTAAGGAGGTAATGCAAGGAGCAGCTCATTCAACAAGTGACACAACAATTTTCTACATGCACATTAACAATCACACATTTATAGCTGTCCCTAACTTGCCAACAACAGAACTGAACATGTCAACATACAATGAATCAAGAGCAGCTATACAGTAAATCAGAAGACTAAGAAGTAAATCAGAGATACTCAGTTTTCAATATATCTTTGTAATACAGAGGGTCTTTGCCTTTCTCTGAGGTTAAGAGAGTGTGACTTGCCACACCACTAGATTTCCATGGCTAAGTGGGGACGCAAATCCTGGCCCCCAGAGTCGTACTCCAAAGCTCAAATCACTACACCATGCTGGCTGTTTAGTATTCTGGTAATGCAACAGAAAGACGGTCATTATACTGAACAAGAATACAAATGATAGTCTTTCCTGTCATATTGAATACCTGTGCAGTAACAGATTTTGCACCCCTCGTTTTTGTCTCTCACACACATTTACACAGAGACAATAGCTCCTGAAAGACAAGCTACTCTTTACACAGCTTTTGGTTTTTTCACCAGGAAGCCCAAATTTAATGATAAGTCACTAGATATCATGAGTTTTCCATCCATTCTACAGTTGTCACTTCATGTATTACTTATTTTAAAAAATCTAAAAAATCAATACTTTTTAGTAGAGAACTGTCTAGTAGAGGTGCTACTTCAGGTAAGCCCTAAAGGCTTGCTGTGTTTTCAGTAATAAGCACCAGATGGTGAGATGTCAACAACTGTTCAAGATCCTCCTTGGTTTTAAAAATGGCTTCCCACCCAGCATAGGTAATTGATATTCAGGACACACTAATACAAGCCACAGGACTAATTGTGCAGTGCAATACCTGTGAATTGTAACCGTACACTTACACAAAAATAGCTGTTATTTAGAAACTGACATTTGGAAATACAGTAGGCCCTCCACATTTGTGAGGGACAGAGAGACAAATCCCTCGTGAATGCCAAATAATCACGAATGGGGCACCCTCCCTACAGGCTTCTGACCAGCAGGTGCACCCACCCCCGTGGCAGGCAAGGAGGCAGGGAACAGGCAATCACCTTCCCTGTACCTTCCTGCCACCCGGCGAGGCATGCTCACACTGGCTGCGGCAGCAGGAGGAACACAGGGAACTGGCAATCACATTCCCTGGATCTTCCTGCCACTGGCGTGGGGCGCATTAGCACCTGTGGCAACAGGGGGGGCAGTGGGAGGAGTGCGGGGAATTGGAGATCGCCCTCCCGGGACCTTCCTGCCACTGCACGGGCGTGCCTGCACCCACGGTGGCAACAGGTGTGGCGAGAGGAGCATGGGGAATTGGCAATTGCCCTCCCCAGACCTTCCTGCTGCCCGCGTGGGCATGCCCACACCCGCAGTGGTGGCGGAAGGAGCACGGGGAATTGGCAATTGCCCTCTCCACACCTTCCTGCCACCCACGTGGGGCGTGCCCACACCGGAGGCAGGGAGAATGGGAGGAGCAAGTGGAGTGGGAATGGGGTGGGAGAGTGAGAAGGGGGGGCAAGCTGGCACCTCGCGAATAATCAAATTAGCGAAAGTGAAACCCATGAATGTGGACGGAGAACTGTACAGCTAGCTTCAATGTTATTATTTGCATTTTAATGGTTTGGTTCCAGAATATCCTGATCAGACTTTGATCTTACTGAAATCAATGGGCTTGCAGTTGGTTGTGATGAAATTTTCCTATCAATTTCTATGGCATTAATACAGACTCAGTCTGAAACTGTCCTAGTCTCTTGAAGACAAACAAATCTGTATATGATTAAAACCATTCTGGAAAAGCAAAGAGGACCAATAATCATTTATATATACAAATGAATGCAGGAGAGTTTATAGAACTGTGCTATAAAATGAAAAAGTTGTATGGAATCTTAGGCCTTTTCCACACCCTAGTTTTTTGCAGAGTCCTCCAGTGGGGATCCAGGCATCAACTCTACCAGAAGCGGAGCACAATAGGAGCACTCCCCTCTGCACCGGCTGGCTCTGTAGTGAAGGAAGCGCAATGCCCATTCCTCTTCTTTCTGCAGAGCAGCCAGGGAATTTCCCAGGCTGTGCTGGGAAAGGGAGCACAGCCACTGTACTTCCTGGGCTTCTGCAGGAAAGGTAAGTCCGCAATGGTGGTGCGATTGGAGGTCATTGACAGGGAAAATCCCCTCAATGATTTAATCCACGATTGCACCACCTGGGGATGGGAGAAGGACGGGACCACAACGATGTTATGCACAAGCACTGTTATGGTCCCGCCCTTCTCCCGTCCCACAGCAAGTTGGGGGTGTGGTGCAGAAAGGGCCTTAAGAGAACCATGCCAATTCTCGATACGTCATTGCTACTCTCAGTGTTTCCAAAAAAAAAAAAAAGTAATATCCCAGATAATTATGGAGATACCAAGATACAAAAACCTTCTAGTATCTGAAGACACTGGAACAGTAACAGAAAAGCAGATTACGGTGGGCTTGATGTATTTCCAAGATCAGCCTTTGCAAATTTAATCTTATACGAAGTGAAAAGTGAAAAAATATTTTAAAAATTAAGTTACCAGACAACCAGTTAAGAAGTAGTGCTACAGCAGCAGGAAAAGTGTGCTGTAAAGGTGCCCAGGCACCCTGTTAAGTAGGCATTTTGCATGCTCCACACAGGTGGAGCATGAGGAAGAGAGCTTGCTAGTCTCTCACCTCAATCACTGCAAGGCAGGAGGGGCATAGGCAGGGATACAACAGCAGGGGTGGACCCAATCCTGTTGGTTGTGAATGAGAAACCAGGATCAAGAATGATACTCTCAACAATCTCAGAGTGGCCAATTACGTGTTTTCAAATCCATACAAAAAAATGGTGCAGGGCAGCTATGATCAACACAGCCACATCCCTGCTGGAGTTCCAGGGCATCCAGAAGCTCCTGGCTGAAGCTCCTCACCACCCTGCAACTGTTGACAGCTGTGGCAGCCCTGATCCTTGTTGTTTGCTTGTAAATGAGAAATTGGGATTGGGAACAACAATCATAGGGTGGCAAGGAACTTCGGCCAAGAGCTGCTGGATGCCCTGAAATTGTTGAGGACATCACTCCCGATCCTGGTTTTTCATTTGTGAATGAGCAACCAGGATCAGGACTGCCACTGCTGCCAACAATCACAGGGTGGCAAGGAGCTTTGGCCAGGAATGCTGGCTGCTCTGGGCCTTCAGCAGGAACTTGACAGTGTTGATGACAGCTGCTTCACACAATTTTTTTCATAAGGACTTGAAAACACAGAATTTTTATTACAAGGACTTCTAGAACCAACAATCCCTTGTGAATAAGGCAAGCCAACTGTACTAAAAAGTAATTTTTCAAAAAAGGGGGTTGTCTCTTGCCAAACATCCACCATTCTTATTATATGCTATAATTTATAGATTAATATTTACTTTTTTAAATATTGCATACTTTAATACAGATTTTCTCACAAATTAGTAGGAAGAAAAGAAATTAATGTTCTCTGCTTCCTTCTCTTACTGCATCTGTACATAGACTTTACATTTATAACTAAAAAGCAGTTGTAAAGTCGAAGGCTTTCACGGCTGGAATCCATAGGTTGTTGTGGGTTTTCCAGGTTTTGAGGCCGTGTTCTATCAGTATTTTCTCCTGATGTTTCGCCTGCATCTGTGGCTGGCATCTTCAATCCTCTGAAGATGCCAGCCACAGATGCAGGCAAAACGTCAGGAGAAAATACTAATAGAGCACGGCCTCAAAACCCGGAAAAACCACAACAACCTATAAGAAGCAATTGTTAATACACTATGTCTTTTTGAAGTTCACTGAGGTCCCTTTCAATTCCCCCAAAATGAATTATGCACATATAACCTAACTAATTAGCTGTCTAGAATATTAAAGGCTACTGGTAATTTGTGACTGCCTCGGAAGAGAATCAGCATACTAAATTACTATGCAGTGTGCCCAATAGCACATATGAGAAACTTCCTGCTTTTACTATTCATGATTCACCAAATGATGACTCAACCAAATTTTAATTTTAAAATGTATTGCCCTTGGCATAGAGTCACTCTTCTACTAGAATTCAGGAATACAAGAGGGAGAGGGCCACAGTGAAGAGAACATTCTATCAATATTTCAGAAATACCAGGAAATGGGTTCTAACATTAGAAGTCCAAGAGATCCAAGAAGTAAGCAGTACAGCTTGAGAATCATAAATGTATTGTATGTTTCGTTAATCACAAAAGGAACTAATTATCAATGGTCTACATACATACAAACATTACTTAAATAGGTGTCACAGGAGGTGATGGCACAAGCAAAATCAGGACGGGGTACATTAACATTTTTAATTTCACTCCCCAATTCTGACCATGGTCTCATTCCAAAGCAGATACTGCTCCCAGGAAGTAAGTTCCCAGTGATGTCAATGGGTGTTCCCTGCTAGTGCAGATAAAAGTATTTATGGCTCCCTGGTTTGACAGGCCTCATCACAAGCAATCAAAGGCCACATGTATCCTGCAGGCCACCTATTTCCGCATCTGCTTTAAAAGCAGCACCCACCGCGAAAAGATTTAGGACCAATCCCAAACAGGAGGTACGGTACCTCAAATATCTAATCCTATCACCACTGCAAATAAACCTTAAAAATTATTGTTCCTGACACATAGTAATTGTATAGATGAAATGAGTTGACTGGTAGTAAAACACACATCACAGACATCAATTATAACCACATGTCCTTGTACCTTCTACTTAGACAAAATGCAAGGAAATGAGCAGTAGAAAAGTCAAGTGTCTGCACAGTTCAGGAGCTTTTAATTCTTTACATACATGTTTCCTAAACCCCACAGATGTTTGCAGCTTCATGTGCGGTAACATTATGTGGGGTTGCTAGACCACATTGATTTTGAAGAATGCAATGGCTGATCACGTCAAAAAAGCATGCAGACCTGTTCTTTAGAGTTCATAGAGCAATTCTTTGCAGAACAGGCTAGACTCTGCTTCTTTTCCAAACCTCTGTGTTGACACAGTAGTTCCAGGAAAGTGGAAAAACAAAACAAACCTTCTTTAACTTCCCCACAATCCTGAACAGATTAGGGGGGGAAAATACATTAGGGGAAAAAAAATAACTCCTTCCATAAGCCCTCTGCACATGCCAGAGGCATATGGGTAAGATGAAGTTGGAATAAACACTAACAGAGACTGGATTAGCAAGCCAAGCAGAGGATCCTTGCAGTTCTCTGGGTCTATTTCCCATCTCAGGAGCCATTTAGTCTGCACGCCTCAGTACACCTTAGCAGAGCTTGCTGCAGGACTTTGGAGCATTTTCATCATGTCACACGTACGGCACAAATAATTGCAAACTTCCAAGAGTTCCCTCTGAGTGCTAAATCTTTGTGTGGGCTATAACATTTTAGACTGTAGGTTGATGTTCAAAAAAATTTAATACTAATTTAAAAAAAAATTAGCCACACAGAAAAAGGAGTTTTTGTACAGAAGGCTTCTAGCCTAGCCTAGCCTAGCCTAGCCCAGCCACCCTCTGATAAATTTCTGGGGGAAGTTTCTCTTTTTGTTTTACATTGAAAAATATTTTATCATAGTAGCCCCTAAATAAAGTCTGAAGCAATACAGCTCAGATACAGGCTTTAAATTTCAGGAAGCAGGTAAGTCCAGTATTTCATATGAGGCACTTATTAATTCAAATGTGCAGTATATCAGATCATATTCTGCTTACCTTAGCAGCTTGTATATTAAATGAACAAGCTTATTCACTGCAGTGGCTCTAGAAGACATTTGCTTCTTACACAAGACTGCCAGACTGTTGCTGTTTTCATTAATAAATCAGCAATCAAGTTGACTAGGAAATCATTGATCCAGCAGTGGAAAGTCAACCAGAGCATTTTACAGTCTCTCATTTCATCATACAAGATCACCACGCCCCTCCAAAAACAAAACAAAACATTCTAAAGTGACAGTGACGAACACTTCAACATATTTGTGTTTGTAAGTGACACAGAATGAATAGCAGCAGCAAGTATCTAACAATCACCTTCTCAGAACAATATGAGCTGCTCTACTCACAGTTTAATAAAACAGGGTATCACATATCTATAGCAGCTGAAGTCAATATGTTAGCTACTTGCCAATGTCCTGTGTACTGGTGTTCTAATTATGATGTCGATGAGAGGAGGAGGAGGCTGTGTGTGTGTGTGTGTGTGTGTGTGTGTGTGTGTAAGCAAGTATTACATAGAGACAGAGATGGCTTCCACATCAGTGAGAGGATGAATTGTTGTTGTGTGTCTTCAAGGCACCCTAAGGAGAACCCATCCAGGGTTTTCTTGGCAAAATTTGTTCAGTCGGGGCGGGGTGGGGGGGCTTTGCTTTCCTCTGGTGCTGAGAGTGTGTGACATGACCAAGATCATCCAGTGGATTTCCATGACCAAGCAGAGATATGAACCCCAGTCTCTATAGTCATAGCTCAGTGCTCAAACTGCTGCACCACACTGGCTCCTCTGGGAAGATGAATGCATTCCTTAAACATTCATACTAAAATCTAGAGATGATGAATGCACTCTAGATTTTAGTACGAATATTAAAGGGGCTATTCAAGATGTTGAACCTGCTTGGGAGACTGTGTTCAGCACCTTGGAAAGCTCTGTTGAAGTTCAACCTAAAACCCAGAGGCAGACTGACTGCCAACTAATCTGAGTCCACAGCCACCACACTAGATACACAGATAAATATCAAAATGTGCACCTATGGTCAACAAGTTCATTTAATCTGCATGGAGGATAAGGGGAGTGGATGGGGCGGGCGAGGATAATTTCCCAAGATTTCATGAAAGGCTACTTCTGACCAGAATATCAGTTTCTAACCTGGTCTCTTGTACTTACTTCCTCCTTTTCTCTCATTCTCTTCAAAACAAAACAAACAAAAACTTCTTCCCAATGTGCTACAGTAATCTCTCAGTTTTAGGCAGTATGTTGGAAAAAAGTCATGAACCCCATTAAGAACCACTGAAAGGTTGCTTTAAAATAAGAGCCCACAGCAGGTGCTCACAGTTTGCTATACAAGGCCCAAGGGAATGCTGGGTGGTAGTACTGGGCTTGAATGTTCATTCTCTGAGAAAGCTTTATGGGAGTAGTTGGTCTGAATTTAATGATCAGACTTCATGCTCTGCTTTTTCCCTGTTGTTGTGATAACAATTCCATTTGTAGAACTGTAGTTGGGAACATGAGCTTCCCATGAAAAAAATATAGTCCTATTTGTGATTATACACGCTTGAACTAATTCATCTTTTAACTGTAATTATAAAATATTTAATGACGTATTTGATAAAATATTGAGTCATTTGCACTATGCATTTATACAGAGGCTTAAATTTATGAGTACTTAAATCCATTTAATATTATATTAATATTTAATGTTAATCATAGTACTCCTGATGCAATAAGAATTATATAAACCTGTTGACAACTATCCTAAATTCCCTTGGCTGTCAGCATTGTAAAGCAGCAAATTTACACACGCAAATGCATGTTGTACAAGACATAAGTGGTTGTGTGAACAAATACACCATATGAGTCTTTTCTTTCAAGGAAGATTACCAAACTACATTTTTGAAAAAAATAAATGGAAAGCACGACAGTTGCATCCAGTTTCTGTTATCTATGACCACTGATAGATGAGACATATTTTTTTCCACTTGAAAAATGTAGTACATTTGACAGGAAAGGCAAAAGCTGATAACGAGCACCGTTCTAAAAACAGAACAACTTCTGCAGTGTTTCATCTTTCAACATACTTTCAACAAATGATGTTATTGTTAGCTATATCACTCATTAAGAAAAAATAAGGAGATTAGTCTGTAGCCCCTACATTTGTTCACTATTAAAGTAATTTTTTTCAACCATATAAATAGGATATAAATAATTGCTTGCTTTTGGTTCAAACGCTATATTTAAAAAATTTTTTATTCCCACTGATTCAGTGAATCTGCTCTAGTTGGGATAGAAAAAAAGATATAGGCTTAAGAAGATTTGATGAGTGCCATTTAAGAAGACAAGAATGCAATACTTACATATGAAGTACGCTCCAAAATCACACTCACATTGTTTTAATCTCCTTAGAGAGTTGGTGGATGCCCCACGTACTTGTTTGTGTATTTAAACCGAAAATGGCCTGCATAAGCAGGCTTCAGAGAAGCAGGCAACATTTCAAAGCACTCATTTAAATGTTAGCTGACTGTGAATAAACAGTATAAAGTAAGAAACGGACACACTGCATTCAAAGGTACATCCACAGTCCTTATGAAATGCTAGAAAGATGCTATTTTTTAAATTATGTACATTTATAAAATTATTGTGTATTACATTGTGCTGTGTTTGCTTTGGCAGGCAGATATGGATAAGACAAACTACCATAACGAGATATAGCTAGAAGCTCTATGTGTTTTATCTTGTTTCAGAAAGACCAAGAACTCCAAAGAGAAAGTTTCTTTTTAGTTTCAGGCAATCATTGCTTGATTTATAAACTGGACTGTGAAGATTACTGTAATACTGAATTCTCAGTATAATCCTCCAGATTCTTTTAAGTAGCTGTTTGGTTTTTCTAAAAAATGGGAGATTACAACAGTTTCCCTTGTCCTTTGCACATGTAATCAAAACAAGCATGCAGACTGATGACATGAATAAGCATATGTTTGCTAGAAACTAATTTTCATATAGTTTACTGCAACATGTATGTGTGAGAGAGGTAATTTTTCTTTCAAAAATTAATTTTTGTCAGCCATCTCCTAGCCCTCTCTTTTTCTCTCTGTTTCTTCTGGTGCTGCCTTACCCTGATCTCTTCCTGTATGGCCCTTTTGGGCTCACGATATGCTATCTCTTCCACTCTGTTATCTATCACTAGTGACATCACTTGTTCTCTTATTTATAACACTATCAACAGGAGATTCAAAATTCTCCGTCTTCACTTAGCCTTTCTCTTCTTTAATCCAACATTCTGCTACCAAAATAAGAACATAATAGTTGGGCTGAAACAGATCAAAGCCCTGTCCTGTGTGGTATTTTATTCCCATAGTGACCAACCACATGCCTCTGGGAAGCCCACAAACAAAACATGAGGGCACCAGCATCTTCCCACATATGCTCCCCTGTTGTCATTTGCCACTGATACTGAAGTTGATGTACAGTCATTATATCAACTAGTCATTGCCAGTCACTGATATCCTTGAAACCATGCTATCTGATGTTGATAATGCATTCAGGAGTCGGTATTAAATAACTAAATATGGAGTGTACCACTATCCTCAATTTCTCCCCTTTTCACACTTCCGTGGCAGAGATTATTGTCCCTTATCTCTGAACGTATACAAACCTTTGCAAATCCAAGCAGCTTTCAAACTCCTGGTTGTCTTCATTTTCAAAGCCTTCCTTCCACAAGTGGTGGCTAAAGCCCATCATAATAGTCCAGTAAACTCTGATCTGAGAATCTGCATGGTGTAGTCGTTTGAATTTTGGACTATGACTTTGCAGACAAAGGTCTCAACTCAAACCATGGAAACCCAATGGGTGATCTTTGGCAAGTCACACTCTCTCAGCCTCAGAGAAAGGTCATGGCAAAACCCCCTCTGAACAAATCTTGCCAAGAAAACCCCATGATAGGGTTGCCTTAGGGTAGAGTTTTCCAAACTTTTCACATTGGTGACACACTTTTTAGACATGCATCATTTTGCGACATAGTAATTTCAGTTTTACTAGCAAACAGAAAGTTAAACTAACTCCTTATAAGAGATACAGTCACATACATAAAAAGTAATAACAAAAGGTATGAGGATACAACGTATCTCATAAAAACCTTTCACGTATTTTTGAAAACATATGATTTATGAATAATAACATACATTTCCAAGACTGTAGGTGACACACCTACACACTTCAGACAACACACTAATGTGTCACAGTACACTGTTCGGAAAGCCTTGCCTTAGGGTCACCATAAGTTGGAAATAACTTAGTGAAACTGCTTTCATTCACCTGTTTGACATCCTTATTTTACTGCAAGTAATCTAGGTGATCCTTCCCATTTTATTAAATACTCCTTCTTTTTTTTTTACATGGTCCCTGTATGAACAAGTTATTTCCATTTATATTCTTGGCTCTTTCTCAAGTCTTTCCTCTTCCATTTGTGTGATAAGGCCTCATTTTAAATGTTTTTTTCACCTCCATCCCTATTTCCTAGAAATCCTGTGCAGACTTTTCCACATGTTGGGCTGACCCACGGTAAAAAGAGCCTCTATGCTTGCTGACTCCATTCCAAATATCTATACAATCAATGCAGCACTTTCAATGTTGGGGGCAGGGGACACAGTGCAGACACAGTGGCAGTTCCCTTAGCTTGGGCAACTTGCTTCTGAGAGGCCCACAGGCTTCCTGGCTGACCCTCAGCATAGCTCGTGCTCCTTAGCACCCAACTATTAGAAAAACAAAATCAACAGACAACCATAGAACACAAACGTAAGCTTCAAAGAAAGCTCTGTTACATACCAAGTGGGAAAGAATAAAGAAGCGATTTCCTGCATTTTGACTTGCGTGGGAAAGTGAAAGAATGTTACTAAGAGCCAATGTTACTGATCCTTCACCTTTGTCAATTTACCCTTGCTAAAAACTAGAATCCAAACTCAACAGCTGAGTTGTCTGTCTCTTGCCTCTGAGCTGACATTTTGTTTTTAACAGTGGCTAGCATAATGTTTGCATGAAATTTATATATTCTGGTAGTAACAGTACAAGTAGTGGTTGGCTATAGGCTGGTAATGGCTATTGGTATTACTATTCAATATTTATTTAACTGTCAAGTCAAGTTCCTTGCTTTTATTCATTCCTTGGCAAGAACCAAGAGACAGGGAATGTGTAATCATAATGTTTTTTGATTACACATTCCTTGTCTTTTACCATTTGCTATTTGATTACAAAAGAAATCAAGATAGAGACTTAATAATCAAGTATCATCTGGCTCACTCTGTCTTCTTTTTTGAACAGCAGCACGGAGCTTTTCTTCCCAATCTTCAAATGCCATCTGCTGTTCCATGACTTTTCATAAGTACACAGGATAATTCCTTTAATTCCTTAGAGGTTGGCTACTATCAAGATCAACTGAGCTGTTTATATGCTGTTTTCCCAAATCTCTTTAATATCCTGTCTATATAAGTGTAAGTAAGATTTGTATTGTTGCTCCTCATTTGCCCTCTTAAAATCCTGCCTTAATCAAATTTAAGCTTAAATAGAACAATTAAGCCTGCTTCCACAGACTTCTACAATTTACATATAACACACAACTATTTTGTTTTATTTTATATGGTTGTCAATCATAACTATTTTGACTTTAGAGACAGCTAGATTGGTATCTGCATTCTTTCAAGCAGCTTGCCAATTTCTTTGTAGTCATCTAGTCAGGGCACATTTTTAACACACCTGCTCTTTACTAAAAGGAGCCATGATTTCTGTACGCTATTTTCATGTGTTAGGAATTGTCTGCACCAAGCCTCAAAACTTTTCCCCCTTTAAATTTCTACGCCTCTCTAATGAGTTCTCTTAATTGGCAGACTGCAGTTAGACTGTACCTACATCTAGTTTACCATGTTGTTTGTAAATGGCTGCCAAAGCAGGATATCACACTATATTTATTTTCTGTTAACTCAGATGCTCCACCTAAATTCCTACAGAGGCAGGGCTACTTCTCAGCCTCAAGATTCTGCTTATACCAGGGAGACAGGAACAAATGCATTGATTTTTGAAGTAACTTTAAGCAGGTAGAAAACAAAAGCACACAAGTAACTCTGAAATAACATTTGTCTATTATACCTTGAGAACCAGAACGGTATTGTGGTCTGAGTGATGGACTAGGATTCCAGGGTACCAGGATTCAAATCCCTGCTTAACCATGGAAGCCCACTGGGTGACCTTGGGCAAGTCATATTCTCCCAGCCTCAAACGAAGGCAATGGCTTAAGCCCCTGAAACCAATTTGCCAAGAAAACCCTTTGACAGGGACACCATAAGTCAGAAACAACCTGAAAGCAAAACAATATACTGCTAAAAATTCAGAAAATAGTGAGAGCTCTTAACTATAATTCCCAGAAAGCCTGATTGGCTGTTATATCTAAAATGAACCAGCTTCTGTATACTGTATACTTTTGCCACTGCTTCACACAAGGGCATACACTTAGCAAATATTTAGGTAGTTTTAAAAAAACTACAGAAAAGATAAAACGTAATAATGCAGTTTTAGAGAATGGCTCACAGGTCAAACACTAATTACAAAGTTAACTTTTGGTCATGGTAATCTAAAACACTGGAATTAACTATGGCCTACTGAATAGAAAAACATGTTATTTAAGAACACAACCACATTTTAAAACAATTTGTTGTGAAAACCGGCTGTTGCATTTACTTATTTTCTTCTGTTTAATAGTAGCTCTACATTTTTAAACCACCTAATGAGATGCAGATAAAAGCAGAAAGGTTGTGATTTCACCATCAGTGATCGTTTTTGCTAAGAATTCAAGCAATATAAAGTGCTATAATTTTTGTGGAAAAGCTTAATTGCAGTAGATACAGGTTGCACAAATAAGGTCTATTTAATTCAGTTATGTTTGGGTAGGGCAGAAAATGTCTATAAAAAAGACAGTATATTTTTCCAAAAAAAAATGTTTTTTTGTCCTACTACATATAATAACAGGCAAGTGAAACATTTGCTGCATTCCTTAAAACATGCAAAATCGACATCACGAAACTTTAGTTATGTAACCTAGAAATCAGCCTTAACTTTGGCTTTGAAAAGTAACACTATTGCTGTGGTCCTTAATATAGTTGTATCGTAAGACTGACGTTAAACAATTTCCAACACTCTATTAATCCTTCTTTCACCAAGAAAAACAAACACAGTTTTGTGCTCATCCAAATGACATACACACAGAAACATACACACAATTTGGACTAGTCAGGATTATAAGAATTAATATTATCAATGTATGCATGTCATAGATAACGACAAAATTTTTCTTCAGATATTCTTCCTGCATTTGAATGTATTTGTTAAGGATTTGTATTCAGTCTACATACCAGGCCTTGAAGACCCATTCTGTTTTTACTGTTGCTATTGCTAAGGCCTTTTAATTCTGCAAAATTTTGCTGCCACCAGCAATTGTATGCAGAACAAGATTTTTTTTAAAATTAAACTGTCAGATTCACTGATGGTGCTGCCCCTATCAAAGCACTTGGCTAAACTTAATCAGCCTGATTTCACTTCTACTGCCTAACTTTGAAAGCTTACTTCAACCAGTCACTTCAGACTTCAGAGATCTTTTCACATTACACAATTATAGCACTGAATTCTATTTTAATTGCCATGGCAACATCCTACACAGTCTTGGGATCTGCCATTTAGGAAGTGGAATTTTGAATTTTGTAGTGCCTCACCAAAATACAAGCCCCAGGGTTCCACAGGATGCAGCCACAGCAGTCCAAGTGGAATCACAGTGCTACAATTGTGTTGCATGAAAGGGATCATGGTGAGATGGATCTGTCCCTCCCTAGGCAGAACATTAGGAAGAATGCAGGAGAAAGAGAAAAGGGTAATAGAAAGATTAAAGGAGAGGTGACTTTTGAGTTTGTGTGATAACCCTTGCCCACCTCCAATGTAATGGTCTTCATTGTTTCATTCCCAAGAAAGGAGATATATCAATTTAAATAAACCCAAATCTATTGACTGGCTGCCATTAATGTAGTACAATCTCTTATCCAAGGTTGTTCTTTTCCCTTAAGGCAAGAGAAGCACGCTAACTCGAAAAGGCTTTTATGACTTGCCCTACCCAATTCTCCAGATCTGATATACACCCTAACATGTAAAATATTCAACATACATACTGACTGGAACAAATATTGCCCAATATGCTGCATTTATTGAGAAAATGTATATGGCTGATGCTTGAATGAACATATCAGACTACCTGTTTTATGATCTAAGTCAGACAGAGCAATAAAAACAATTTCTCATGTCCTGCCGGTTTTTATGCTTTGTCTTCCTCATGTAGAAAAATTGAATGGCGGGGGAGGAGGGTGTTTCCATACTTTTGATTCACCTGATTCTTCTGTAAGTTCAAAAGTATCTTTCTGCACAAAGGATCTAAAATCCTGAAACGTGCCAGACTTACCCTGTATGCAAACACACATATATAAACTGCAGCTGCAACCACTTCAATTTACTTGTTCATCTGTGCTACTGGCCTGCATTCTTAGGACTAGTGAAAAGGTTTCTTTACAACCACATACATATTGTGCACATTTTTCAAAGTTAGGAGCATGGATGATGTGCCATCTTGTTTTCCACAAAGCTGAGTAACCTGCAGAGACCAGAGAGGCATGAAGAGGCACGAACAGTTTTCATCCAACTTATTTCACTTATATCTCGCTCATATCTCCCACATAAATTGCAACAGTTTGAGGAGGGCTGGCCAAAGGCTCCACTTCCACGAAGCAGCAAACCCACCTCCTGATTTTACCACCACTCCTTCTGAAGCTGCTCTGACTTGGAGTTGTACTGCTGCTGAATCCTATACTTTTTCAATGACTCAGAATCAGCAGTGCTCTGGTTTCTCATCCCTGAGCCAGAACAATGTGCAACCTAGCCTATCACATCTTGAAAGAGACCCTGGGAGCAAATTTCTACACTGCCTAATTTCTTGGCTAGATAACATTTGGTCCCTCAGGAAATCAAGATTACTAGCTGAAGTCATCAAGGAACTATTACACTGCTTCAAGACCATTCTTGTGCTATAACCTTAGCCAAGATAAAGCTTGGGATGACTGATGGAACTCTTTAGGTCTGTCTCAACAAGGAGTCTGGCACTCCTCTGAGCCCTTAATCCTGTTTTGTTTGAGCAGAATGTCCAGTCTAGCTAACCTCATGCGTTGACAGCAGGTATACCTATGGAGGCAGACAATTCTTTGGTAGGATTTCAAAGCAACTGTTGCCTTCAGAAAGATAGAATACTTTATCACAGAAACACAGAGTCTGGAGAATAAAAGCTTTTAAAGGCTACGTGCAAGCCTGCATTCAAAACAGAATACATACAATGCATTCTATTTTAGGAAGCAAATATAAAAACTTCCATCATGTGACTAGTACTGTAACTTTTGTTAGAACAGAAGCTGTAAACCATTCTCAACAACAGTTCCTCGAAAGGTGATTATCAAGCATGTAGTTTCTTACAAACGAAGGATCCAACTCAGGAGATCCAAAATCTAATCTAAACTCAGATATCAATTAATATCATGTGATCTGCTAAACTGCAATTACATTTTCTTTTCTGCTCTTTTATTTTACCTTTAAAACCAGCAACACTGAGGTATTTATATTCTGTCAAGAGTGGAAAAATATTTAAACTAGGAAATATCATTTATCATTCTTGTTTAGGGGGGAAAACAGTTGTTGTTGTTGTTGTTGTTATTATTATTATTATTATTATTATGTTTTTCTGTTTTTGATAGATATTACTTTCTTCTAATTTTCCTCCTTCAACTCAAGATTATTTTAAAGAAATGAAGACTGGAAATTATGGCATCATGATTTAAATTTATCTACCACTACGACCTAACAAGTTTGTTTAGAGTATTTCTCTTCCTGGAAAAGTGTCTGTGATAACCATGTCATTCATGCTGAAAGTGTATGCCTTGCCAAGGCAGGGGAAAGTTTTCCAGTAATAATGAATAAGGCTTTAAATATCAATCACAGAGGTTACAACCACAGAGAAACATACCTACTGCCACATAAAGGTTTTCATTCACTATAAAAATCCACCTCTGTGGAAATATTTACTACTTTTTAAACATAACTTTGTAGCCATAATACAGTCAGAGACAGAAAAAAAAAGACAATGACGCAAACACTCCTATTTTAATTTCATTGCATCATCAATATGTCTTTCCCACCCACCACCCACCCCCAAAACAGGCACAAACTTTTGCTATTAAAATCAGCATCTTGGTTTTTCCCCCCATCTGTATCAAGGGATATTGAGTTTAGTTCACTTCTTAGGCTAATGCCCCCAAAAGAGAAAGCGGAGCTCCAGACTGGATGTGATCCTCTGAACTCAACTCTCCCAAGCCCCCTCCCCATATTTCCTCCCCAAAGGGACGACAAAACTCAACAAAAATGTCAACTGACACTTCTGACGGCCTCCAGGAGCAGCAAATCAAATATCCACAGTCCCTCAATGTTTAAAGTTTATATATAAACAGGACATCCAACAACCAAATTATCAGCTAAGTATGTTGTAAGAGTAGCTCGTTAGCTAGGAGGGACAGTGAGCTTTATACCCACCAGGGATTATTTTTGTAAACTTCACTCTCCTCCACTCTCCCATCGCTGTCTAACACTCTAACCATTATATTGTACTGGATGGCTCTTCTTAACTATTCCTAATCTATTAACTTAAATATGGCCCATGCACATTTCAAACTGGACTGTACAAACTCTAATAACAGTGTCACATAAAAGAACAAGTGAACACATAATTGATGATGTGCCATGCTTCCTTTATACAGTGACAACTTCCTTTATTTTTTGCAGGGCGTTTTTGTGCTTGCAACAAGAGAGCAAGCGAAGATCTTCCACAACACCAAAAGATGAGAACAAAAACAAAAAACACCACCCTGAAACCTATATTCCACAAAGCACAATGGATTTGAATCTCTGCAGATGGCTCATATCTGCCATACAGACACAGTACAGTGTCTACAACATAGACTACAAGCATTTCCTACAGATATATTCTAAATTATATGTCCCAGTTTCCTATATTACAGTTGCAGCAAACTCAATTCTGTATTTACCTAGAATAACTATATTTCAGTTTTAACAGCACAACATTCTTTGCATTACATTATAGATGTAAATAGACTAAAACAAAAACAAATATGTAATATATATAGTAATGAGATTATATGTTATGCAAATATGTGCTGTTTGGTCACACATGATCTTTCCCGTAAGTTCTACAGCAGCCACCAAGCAATTTTTAAATCAATCAAATTGTACAAAGTAAGCAAATAATTTATATTCCGTAGCTACATGTTCTTTAAAACATAAAAACAATTTGCAGCCAAATACCAGAGGAAAGAATTAATGTAGCAGAAATTATCTTTTTTTCCCCATCATCAGATGCTAGAGCAAGTCCATGAAGAATTTAACAAAAGCACAGTCTTATTATATGCCACTATAAGCTTTACAATATAGTAACTGAATTCTGAAAATGCCACTTCCATAGCCAGATGAAGAAAAAAATGCATTTTCTTTTTAAAGTACATTGTGAACATAAGCAGAGATATCAGTCAATTGACATCACTAGATCTAACAAGATTTTGCAGCTCGCAATATAGCACTGCTAGTTCCTGCTCTTCTTCCAGAAAAGGCTTTAGCACTGACGACTTTATAAAATGGTGAGTGTGACAGTAACGAAACAATCCTAAAATGATGGTTGGGTATAACCAATTTTTCCACATAATTTGTTGGCATACCAAAGACAAGCAGAAATAAAACAGGTCACCATTATTTCATGCTACACTGTTAAATAGAATCAAGCAAACGATGTGGTAGATAAATGTAGCTTCAAGCAAACACATGTGGTGGATAAAGTTGTAAAAGGACAACTGTGAGGTTGGAATGTGGTGGTATTAACTACCTGTTTAAATTACTCAACCCAAAAGCATAGCCAGGGAGTTTTAGACCTTAGGGAGTTGCATTAAGAGGAAAAAATCTCAAATTCAAATCTGCACTGAATGAACTTGATTACATGGTGTCTTGACCCAGTCACAGTGTCTCAGCCTAACCTATCTCATTATGTTGTTGTGAGTGTAAGACAGGAGAGCACACAGACACCCTGAGCAACTTTGTGAAAGGCATAATATAAATAAGGAATCATAATTGAGTCAGAGCACAGAAAAGTTACTTTTTCACCTGTAGTTTCTGGAATCACTCAACTAGCATGGCCATTGACCATGATAGCTTGGGCATTATGGGAGCTATTTTCCAAAACAGTGACATTTTGAAGCTTCTACTTAGGTCAAATAAAAACCACAAAGAGGAAAAAGGGTTTCAAACGCATTGGCCTCAGTTAGGAATAGTATGGCAAAATTAGAGATGGAAGAGGAAAAAATTGAAATTTCCTTGAAAAGATCTTATCCTTTCACATATCAAGAGGTTCTCCTACCAAGTCTTACTAGAGCAGACAGAAGCAGTCCTCTACTTTCTCTACTCCTCATCAGTCTAGCTGATCGAAGTTATAAAATCCTAACTACTAAGAAAAGAAACAAGTTGTTACCAAAATAAAGTTTAAAAAAAATTATGACCTTAGTGTATTTCTCAGAAAACAGGAAATATATTGCATGGCCATAAAACAAAAGTCCCAACTCCTCAGCTCATTTAGGATTTTCCAGAAAGTACAAAACATAGGTGAGATACTATGGGATCGTAACCATGCAAAATTTTTTTAATTGCACAGCAAATTTTTTAATAAATGTGAACTAATAACCCTGATTTTTATATACATAAGTGCATGTATACTTCTTGATGCATACATTTATTTTGTAGTAAACATGTTAAAAAGAAGATGGATATGGCTGCACTAAATGATTATGTATTTAGAAAGAGTTTCATATAGCTGCAATAGTGCCATTGTTGCTATGATGGTATAAAGTAGTACGTTTAATTTTATCTGCATCTTTTTCTTTTTATCATGGCAAATGTTCTACCTTCAAAAACAGCAAATGTGGTCTGTAACCCTTCACCCTCATTCTAGGGTTTTAACAGACTTGGTACATTTATAAAACTGTGTTTAAGACACTGGTTGCAACGTATTATTCTCATGGAAAGATTGCCAAACCAATCAGTATTTTCAGTTCTGATTACAACTGTCTTAAGTCTCACTGAACTAAGTAGCATAAAATCTTCTAGTTTATTAATACAAATTAACCATACATTTTTCCAGCTTCTGCTGGGATTTTTGTGACATTACTTAAGACCACAAAACAGCCAGACTATGCAAAAGTATGATAAACCTCCAACTTGCACATCTGGCAAACCATTCACTGCATCTAGTTGTTACATATTTTGAGCTGCTGAATATCAGTGATCCTCTTGGTCAGTTTGAATGAAGAAACTGAAGCAACATCCTGCTCTTCTCTCTTCATCCCTGACTAAGAATTAATTTGAAAAGGCTTTGCACAACATAACCATGTGATCCACATATTATCTACTATATCTAACCAGCCCTTTCTATCAAAGTATCTCTAAAGAGCTATGCAAGGAAACACCATGTACTACTGCCAGTAGTTCTATTTATAATGATAAATATTCCATTATGGGGTTTTTTTTAAATTATTCTACCCACTCCGCATAAACTCACACTGAATTTGTTGGTTTTGGCAAAAGGAAACAAATCAAGAGTCCAGGATTTGCTGAAGGCTGTAAATATGTAAATAAATAAATAATGATGAAGAGACAAGATCATATTGTGCAGTGCTATGAAGCAAGGACATTGAGTTACTCTTGACTTACAAAGAGTACATTGTCAACATATTTCTGAATGTGACACCTCTCAATTTATAACTGGCGAAGGTGAAAATTTTAGCACCTCAGTGTGGTTCAACATATTAATATACAAATCACACTAAGGAGCTGTTTTTTCAATCAAAGTGAACTAATGTTCTCTGTCCCAATGAAGAACTACCTGGACATCCAGATCCAATTCAGTCTTTACACACAGCATCACTGTTATTTCAGTGTCTGTTACAATAAAATGCACAGAGCATAAATGAGACACACACATCAGCAGCCACGTCAGGGAGCAAGTCAGCCATGGCTCCCTATGTGCATCTACTGCACGTCTACAAATATTTAAGAGCAAAGCATTCTGTTTCACACTTTGTGCATTTGCTATAGCAGCCAAGCTCCAGTGTACATGTAAGACCTAATAAGGTGTGAAGCACTTCCAGCATTTAAATGCAAACTCCACCCAGGATCAGAGCCAAGTAATATAATACACGGTGATGTGAATAACTTTATCCCATGTGTATCTGTTTAAAATTAAAGAAATTCCCAGATGATAAAATGCTGAACCCAAACTTAACCTGCCAGTATATATTTCCATACTCAAAATTGTGGTTTCAATCTGTTTCCTCAACATGCTTGACTCCTTCCCTGCCAGACTATTTACAATTTTTAGTAGGAGAAAAGTGGGATGAAAAACCCCACTCCTAATTTTGGTTTAGTTTCTATTTATATTACAGTCTTCTAATAAAACTATTATTTTAGCAGCATACGATGAATATAATATAAATAAATTACTGTATAATACAAATTATAATTATTTAGGTCAATATACATTAATGGAAACAAAAAGGCACCATTTTAAGATTTTATGCAAGATTTTAACAACAAAAAGTGGAGGGGAACCACTCGTCCTTCATCCCTCCCTTGTTCTCCCTGCATGCTAGTTTCATTGCTTCTGAACCAGGACACTGAGGTCGCTTTAGTCAGCTAAAAAACCTGGATGTTAAAACTAAGATTCATCATTTCTTTTTTGAAGAATTTACAGTGGTGGTCACACCTTTAGCGAGGCCCAACACTTAAATACTGGATGCTACTACTGAAAAGAGAAGCAAAAACAAGTATTTTGAATGAGTTGTGGCATCTTATAAAAAGGGCAAGCCAGTATATACCAGCATAATCCTCTTTTGTTTTTAATAGGACAGGAAAAAAATTATACTTAAGAGTTTACAAAATCCTCACTACACTGCAGGATTGGTGATTTGCAACCACCAACAGCTCCATATTATTTAGCTAAGGATTAAAATTCAAGAGCACAGATCTATCGTAACAGAATTATTTTTGCCATATTCTCCACGCCACTCTTCCATCCTTTTAAATTAATCATTATATTATACTACGATGACTCTGAAGAGATTTCACAATTTATAAGGCAGGGTAGTACTGCAATAGTTGTTTAGGCCTAGAATTTCTCAGTACAAAGCAGCTCTCATAGTTTTCTGAGAGTTTGCAGATTCCACTATTACTCTATTTATCCTGAAAAGCACCACAATTTATTCCTGCCTTGTACAACAGTAATATGAGATGATTCAAAACTTCTCTTGAAAGTGTGTATGAACAGTGACTATTTGGACTACTTTCTCTTTCTTCAGCTTCCAGTTACACTATCTCATTTTAAATTAGATCAGAAGCAAGAAGGAAGAAGAAGTATAGAAGAAGAAGTGAGTCAATACGCTTCACTTCTTGGTAAATAAGATTAACATGGCATTGCACATATAGAGTGTCTCCTAAAGTGAAATGATGTTCCTGTATGTGTTCTATTGTTTATCAACTATCAATCTATTATCCACCGATCTATATACTAAATGAAACATTTTCTTCATTCCTGTAAAAAGTTGAGCACATTTAGGACAGGCTAAGTTCCATAAAGACGACTGCCTGGGAACTCTGGGCTCCTTAAACAGGATGTAAATACAACAACTAAAAATCATCATCATCACAATCACCACCACCACCACCACCACCACCCTAAAAGTCTATTCTATTTCAAGGGTTGTCTCTGAGCAGGCTGCCCCAGGACACACTGCCCTCTTTCCTCTCAACAACTCAAAGGAGTACGTTCAGTTAAATTTTATATTTTCAGGCCAAGACTGAACTTCATTCATTTATTTTAATGACAAGTTTCATCCTGACACTATGTAAGATATTTTCCTGGCTCATGTTAAATTCTGAACAAAGGTAAACAAATGGTAAATTCTAAGGTCGTGCAAATGATTCAGCTGGATCCTAAATCCTGAAGCAAACCAATTCGGATCATGTCTAAACTGGACTAGTCCAAAGCGTTTCAGACAGATTTTGGAGAATCAGACATCAAACTGCAGTATAAGGAAGCCAAACAACATGCTTCCAAATTGTCACCAACTACCAGGATGTTGAGAGGGAAGAGGGAAACTGGACTTCACTCACTCAAAGCTCCAACTTCCAGTCTTGATCACAACTCTGACCAGTACTTTTCTATTACACTGTTCAGGCAACTAGATAAGGAAGAGTATCTTTACCACTCTCATGCTCTTTTTCTAGATTTCTCTTAGAACCAGGAATGGTTTTGAAAAAATTCTTAAAATTAGTATTGCTGTTGCAATTTGTCTTTCTACTCTCTTTATCTTACAAGCTCTTCAACTGTTAATTTTCTTTTCCTAAACCTTTCCTAGTTCAGTCCTACCCTTCCTTACTCTACACATTTTCTGCTTATTTGAGTCTATATATTGTTGTTTAAAAAGTAATTTTACTAGATACTGCACCTTCCATTATCCCTTTTTGATTTTGATCCTAATTTTTTTTGTTAGGTTTGATTTTTATTTCAACCTGTGATTTTTTTTTTTTTAGTGCTTTTGTTCTGTATTTACCTTTTTCTCCTTTTTGCTCACTTCTATTGATCCAACTTGAAGGGTGAATCAGATATGCCTATCTTTTCCTCCTTCCCTCTTTTTTGTGGGTCTCCTGTTCTATGTCCCCATTTCACATGATATCCAAACTGGCAAACTATGGTCAGCACTTTGTCTCCAAATTATAGTTTGCGAACTCATTTCAACGTACTCTCAGATTAGCTGAATGTTCAGTAACTAAGAAAAATATAGCCTCATGTCTAAACTTAAGGCGTAAAAACAGTCCTAGCTGCTCTTTAGTCCTTGACAGTCAGGAAGGCTAAACCATTGTCACTGAGCAATTTCATTCACTCTCCTGCCACTACAAACTGCACCATTGAAAAACAGGCCTTACCTTGAAATCAGGGTTGCCAGGTAAAAAACAGGACAGAGTTCCTATACTTTTAATGGTTATGCCAAGGAGGGAATTCCAGGAGATGGGGCTTGTGTGGCAAAGAAGGTGTTGTTGTTGTTGTGTGCCTTTAAGTAATTTCTGATTTATAGTGACCCTAAAGTGAACCTATCATAGAGTTTTCTTGGCAGGATTTGTTCAGAGGGGGCATGCCCTTCCCGTGTGATTTGCCCAAGGTCACTCGGGGGTTTCTATGGCCAAGCGAGGATTTAAACCCTGGTCTCCCACTATCCTAGTCCAACACACCAACCACTATACTACACTGACTCTCTGGCAAGTAATACCTATCAAAATTCCCTCTTCTGCAAAACGTACAAGAGCTGTGTCCTGGTTTTTAGCTGGCAATCATATTTGCAACCCCAAGATGTGGCTGGATCTTTCTTGGGCCACAGTAAGACCAGATAAGGGCCAGATGTGGGTCAAGTTGCTCACAGCTTCCCTAACAAGCCCAATCAAATAAAAAATGGCTTTGAAAACAGTTGAAATCTACTTTCGTGACATTTCCTATCCCCAGTTCATACTGCCTTCAGGAAAACAATATACAGTCAGTCCTCCACGTTCGCTAGGGTTAGGGGCACAGGACCCTTGCAAAAGGGGGAAATTGCAAATATGAAAGTGGGTGTGTGTGTAGGAAGGGGGCCAAGGCATGGTGGGCAGAATGGGGACCCAGCATTCAAACCAGGTCAGGGAAAGGAAAATGAACAGGGCTGATTCAGCATGATTCTCTCACCCATTTTCTTCCTTGCGTGTGGGGAGCTGGCAGTGGAAGACAATTGGTCATGCTGAGAAATCCAGCTGCAAAGCGTCCTCCCCAGGTAGGCAGCAGCTGGTGGAAGAGGAGAACCAGAGGTGGGTTTTTAAAGGGCTGCACAGTCTGATCAGAGACGTGAAGAGGGATGGTTCCCTTCCTGAAAAGAAGCACCTGAGGTGGGGGGGTCAGGGGTTGGAGAAATTTAGAAATAATCAAATCTGTGAAAGTGAAACCCACAAATGTGGAAGGCTGACCGCAGAAGTATTCCAGGGAAAAATTACAGATATAAAAGCAAAAGTACAGTCTTCCCTCCATATTCACAGATTTGACCTCCAGGAATTGCATTATTCATGACCATACGTGCCTTCTCCCCACCGTTCTCCTCCTCCTATTCTCTTGCATTTTGCTGGGCACAGAGAAGGGATGCAAGTGTGCCCAGGGAAACCACAAGGAAATGGGAGGGGGGTTGGAGTCACATGCGTACATTCTCTCCTTTGGAGCTCCCCCCTCCCTCCCCACACATTGGAGAACGCACACTGAGGAAAAACGCAAGAGGATTGGAGGTGGGGAAGAGAATGAGAGGGGAGCATGTGGGGAGTTGTTCACAGTTTTTCCATATTCACAAGGATTCTGCACCTTGAACCCCTGAAAAGTGGAGGGGCTGCCATTCCTTTGCCTATGGCCCTAGTGCTGAGAACTCACACTAAGACAATAGGCAAAGGAATTGGGGGCAAAGGCTTGCACAAGCCTTCCTTCTCCTCCCAGAGTTCCCCCCTCCCACCTCTTCACCTCTCGTCCCAGCACTGCAAACTAGCACCAAGGCAACAGGCAAGGGAACACGTGAGCCTTCCTTCTCCCCTCTGGAGCTCCCCCTCCCACTCCCTTGCCTCTGGCCCCAGCACACAAAAGGGAAGGGAACGGCAGGGGGAGCCCCTGAAGGGAATAGGGAGAATCGTGGGGGGAGAGTTATCTGTGGTTGTTCCACTTTGGCAAGGGTTCTGCACCCCAAACACTCATGAAAGCAGAAAAGCCACTGTATTTACAAGGAAATTTAAAGCTTCTGCTTCTGTTGTTAATTTTAACTATGGCTTGTTGAAACTAGCCAGCTTCCTAAACCATAGAGTGCTATATTTTAATAAACTACAGTGAAGATTAAGCAATTTGTCTGTACTCAGACACCACAGCAAGTTGATGTAAACTCTAAAAGAAAAGTGAAAGCTTTTAAATTCTTTTTTGCTACTACACACAAGCCATCATGAGCCCATGGTCCAAGCAAGGGGAAGCAACTCATCCAACACTGTGGAAAGAGATCCTCTCCTCCTCCATTCATACTACATATCACTTGTGGTACAAATCTGAGGTCCCTATAACTATGGTAAGCTACAGTTTATCACTCTATTTCAGCCAGCTCATAAGTATGTTCTGTTAACTCTAAGGAGTCAATACTTGATGGCATCAGCATAGTACAGTATTTGCATGCCCAGGCTGGATGTCTGGGAACAGATCCAAAAAATGAGGAGCAATAGCAGCTTGTCAGTGGAAAGTCAAACTGAACCAATTTCATTAACCCAAGGCTTACTGAGAATAACCTTTCCTTAAACACAATGCTTTAATTACCTTTGCAGAGAAAAACAAAATGAAAATTCATTCAGGCTTTGCAAAGCATGGCTTTTATTATGCATAGTTAAGCACCCCAATTATGTCCTGTGCTTCCAAATACACAATAGGCAACCCATGAGTTCTAATACAATCCCATCTATGTTGTTGTGGTGGTAGTTCTTCAAGTCATTTCTGACTTATGTCAACCCTAAGATAAACCTTTTGTGGGGTTTCCTGCAGTTGAAAGTGTGTGACATGCCGATGGTTAGCCAATGGGTTTCCGTGGCCAAGTGGGGAATCAAACTCTGGTCACCAGGGTCACAGTCCAACACTCAAACTACAGCACACTGGTATCTATCTTTACTTGGACCTAAATCATACTGTGTCCAATAGGCATGTATAAACACATCCCCCCTAACTACATTTAATATTGCAGCTGAAAAGTGTTATTATAAATATTGTTGTTGTTGTTGTTATATTTATATCCCACCTCTTTCCAACAGAGGACTTCTTGGCTTTCATTTCTCATTCCATCAACATTTCAATTCACAAATTCATTCTAGTCTCCATAGCACAGCAGCAGCCTTTGGAAAACGAGCGATAGCTCTTACTATGGGTTATCAATTTAGACCTCATACTGCACTGTAATTTATACAAACCACAGTTTCTGATCCTGGTTTGTAAGATGATTACAGACTCACCATGGCCAAAAGAGGAGTGGTCCCTGCCTACACTGAGATCCTTCCAAAGCAACAACAACGGAAACAACATCAGATACAAAACATAGGCCTGCGACTCCAATACTGTCATTTTTTTCTTTTCCTCTCTGGTATCACTCTTCTGTGGATTTTGGATTTTGTTTTATGGTGCCAATTGTCTATATGCCATAATTTTCTATGGAATTTCCTGAGATGTCAGAGTTGAGTCACCATGTTTTCCCAGACCTGTGCCACAGACAGCTGAAGTACTACACACAGGGTCCTTTTAAAAAAGAAATCGATTTTGAAGGGAATGTTCAGAAGAACAGAGGCAGGAAGCACTTTATGTTTCCTCACTTCATCCTCCAGCAAACACACATTTGAAACCCTGTACGGTAGTAAGCAACTGGGAGCAGAGAAGCAGCAGACTGTATCAATACCCACCCATACTGCTTCTCTACTTTCAAACACTCCCCACAAAGGATTTTATTTTCTTCTAACACATCCTTACAGATAATGCTCCAAGACAAGGTAAAATCACTAACCTTGTACTTAATCCAAGCCAGACAATATGAGTACATTAAGATTTTCTAGAAAACATTTACTCATTTTAGAAATGAAGAGTATTATACCAAAGCATCAAAGATGACAACATAGCCTTCTTTCTCTTTTCACATTCATATGGAGAATGCTCATGCAGATATCAGGCACTGGGGATAGGTAACATAGAAATCATGGATAGAATCCGTAAAGTCAGTTATGAATGAATAACCTAGAATTATGCATATGGGACTGTTTTGTATTCACAATCACAACGTACTGGGACTGTGAAAGTCCCCCAATCTTCACTTATTGGGCAGCAGCTACTGAGAATGATGGGGCTCTGTCCCTCTGTCAACTGGGAAATTGTTGACTGATGTTCCCACACACACCCTTGCGTGAGTGATCTCCAGTGTGATAGATGATGGCTCAGAGGTCAATGCGCAATTGATTGTCCCAGAAACAGATCCAGTGATAGCCAACACCCCCATCAGCTGAAAGACAAGCTGAGATGGAGTTGTTGCAACCAGTGCCAGAGAGAGATGGGACCAGCAATGATTTAAAGGAATTAGATCCACCTTCGCCGCCCAGTCACCAATCATGGAGGAGACAAAACAAGCAGTTCAGAGGGAAGTTGTTTGGTGAGATTGAGAAAACAGAACAATGATGAGTAACACTTGTTTCCATCACCTATATAAGTCTCTCGGTGTGGCCTGCTGTTTGCTTGTAGCAAATCGCTACTCAAGCCCTCACGACCCTTGTGTTCTGGTTCTCTTGACCCCTTTTGGACAGACCATTGGACCATCCTGGAGCTTTTGGATTTGCCCTTGACTTCGGCTCAACTCAGCACTTCTACTGATTGTTTACACTGTACACTCCTCACTGCCTCCTCCTCTTGGGCAAGTACTATTGCCTTCCTGGCAGAGAGGCACGGGCTGGGAGTTAAACTCTTACATCCAGTGTGAGAGCGGACTGCAACAGGAACCTTGCTTCTGCCTGTCTCACTGGATGTCATTTAGGGAAATGTCCCCAAAAGCCCTCTGGGAGATGTAGAGGGCATTTCTACCACATTTGGAGGCCCCCTAAGACTGCCCCCCCAGGGTCAAGCAAAATTTTTCTTTAAAGTAATTGTCTCAAAATACCCTCTAGATCATGAGGGAAATTTCCATCACATTTTGGACCTACCCTGGGTCAATTCAGAGAGGGTTTTTTTAAAAACAGAAAGTAGAAAGGAAATGACTTTTGCTCACTTCCTATTGTTAAAAAAAAAAAAAAAAGACCTATCCTGAGCCTAAAATGGCCCAGGAGGGCCCAAAAGTATGATGAAAATATTCCCTAGGTCTCCTAAAGGGAATTTGATGGCAAAGCAAGTTGACTTCTTTTTGTGAGAGTGGGTGCACTGGGGGGAGGGGAGTACAGCCCTCCAAAAGTCCACTGGGGGGCTAATGTGTCCCTCTATCCTCCCACAGTTGCCCCCTGACTTAAAATAACAGTAACCAAAGTACTCATCAGTAGTGAATTATATAACTACAGCTCAATCGAGTAAATCTACTTTCTTCTCCTTAATATCAGTACTGTTGTTATTAACTTTATTTCTATCCCATCTTCCCCCCAAAATCTGAGAAGGAAGCACCACTAAACTAAGTAAGACTGGTTTATATACTGGCTACAGCCAAGATTAAGAATCCGGTCCTGTGTCCAACTGCTAGGCCCAGCAATAATAGATCCAATGAATCAAGCGGATTTATGTACATGTTGATTTACCATTCAGCAACCGTTTCATTAGGTCTACTCTAGCAGTTAGATTTAGGTTCAAGTACTCCGGACCAAGACAACCAATTTTACTTTCTAATGCTAGTACTATCACTCAGTTGGACTACATTAGAATTTTAAGTACACTCCTAAAGTTAGAGGGTAAAATCTAATATTCTTCGAGAGGACTTCTGCTCAGGCAACAAGACTTCCCTTTCCTTTGTTACTTCTGTACTTCCTGCACATTATCTACCCTCAGGAGCAGATCTGAGGGGCAAAGAAGGGCTGCAGAAGGAGGGACAACTTGTTCTATTAACATTCTAACGTACAGGTTTCTTTATTGTTGTATGTAGCCAATGGCCATCACAACTTTTACAACGAACAGTTAAAATACAGTACAAAAATATAATCACATGTTACAATAAAATAATAAAACAGTGAACATGAAAATGAGCTATAGGATCACTGTATTAAGAATGATTTGTTGAAGTCACCTTTCCTCTGATAAAACAAACACTATTTTCCTGGCTGCAACTGCGAACTGGGCCACCGAATAGATAACCCTTGCATATGTGTCCGCAAGAAGCCCTACCACAATATTCTGAGGAGAGCAGGCCCAAGAAGGTTGAATTAATGGTAACACAAATCTTTGATGAGGCTTGGAGTAAAGAGAGCAGTATAACAGGTAATGAACTATATCCTCTATCTGGTTGCAGCCAAAACCACATTTCCTCTCTGCAATGGGGATACGTTGGTATCTCCCTTTGAGATATGCAGAGGGTATCTGCTGAAATCTTAACTCTGTAAATGCCCTTCAGAGCTGCACAAATGTCAGGTCTTCGAGGTATTGTGGCATTATGTAGTTGACCTGAATATAAGCATACCAAATTGAAAATCGTGCCCTGATTATCTCCGCTCTATCTTGGTTTGTGTCATGGTTGAAAATCCAGCTTTTGAGGTCTCTGTTACTAAGTTTTAAATAATTCTCTACATTAAGATGGTAACTCATTAATTTGCTGTAGCACTGTTTTGCCCTGCCTACAGCCCTTAATTCCTCTAACCAACACAGTTTGCTGAGAGAGCTGTCCTCAAGCTCATTTAACCTGCGCCAGAATCTTAAGAAGGCCAAATCTATTCTGGTTGCTAATGATGAATAACAAGTTCTGCCCTCAAATGAGCTGCTGGAACCCCACGTTCCAAGCCCAAAATCTGCCTTATAAATTGATTTTGCATTATTTCCAGCGCAGATTTAGCATACCTATTCTATTAACATTATTCATTCCAGTGGGCAACCCACATCATTAGTCTTTATTCAACGATGTCTTCTTAAATGACAGGGTCCTAATTAAGTCATTTCCCATAAATCATTACAAAGGCAATCACAGCTTGCTTATCTCTAACCATGTTTCTTCAAACAGCCTTCTGTGAACTCACACATACGTGTTGTTGAGTTTACAGATGCCCACTCAATGAATAACAGTTATGTAAGCAATTTCTTATTCATGGTCTGTTTTTCTGTATATTTTAATGCACTCTACTGTACATTAAAGACAGTTATAAAATGTAGATTTTTTTTTCAGCAAAGCATAATGTCACAGGCTTTAAATGTATTTTTTTTTTCAAAAGAAACTTTGGCTGAAATGTGCTGTATAATGCACAAATCCAATTACTCTTCTGCATTTTGTGTTTCATGGCACGTAACTTCTTTCATTGGCCTATTTAAATTGATTTTTTTCCTCCTTAATGAGATACTGACACAAGGGCAAGCATATTTTAATACTAAAATACCAGCACAATAATTTAGATCACATGCATAATAATAATTATAACCCTTCATTTATTAATGGCCACTGAAAATCTAGGCATGCCATCTAGTTAAAACGCTATAGGGATTAACTTCTTGATCCCAGGCACATTTACTAAGAAGTTTGCATTTAATTTTGGCAAATCGTATACCAAGTAAACCAATATATATTAATACAGGCTAGGGACTCATTTTCTTACTCATCCTTAGTTGGCAAGATGTAGCTACAAAGAACACCACTTGAATTTTTCTGCTCCAGCTGTATGAAAAAGACAAAGACTTTTTATTCACACTCATAATCAGGGACAAGGTAACCTCACCACACCAAACTGGAAAGAGGGTTCATCAACGTTACCACGGAACACGATACAATAAGGATTTTTTTTTAAAAAAGTAGGAAGTATTTTTGTTTTGTAAAACCTATGCTGAGAAGTGGAACCAGAACATTCCTGTTAAGCAGGATGACAACAATCTGAATCCTAATTAAATGTCTGTTGGCTATAGTTATGAAGTGAATAACCATATAAAATTACTATAAAATTTAATTGTCTATATAAGTTAAAGTATAGGACATAATGCTTTCAACAGAAGCATTAATATGGTAAGCTCTGTCTTCTAAGAAAGTGTACTGATAAGGCATAAGTATAAGCATGGGGGGGACACAAAGATATTTGAGATCATAGTAGGTTTTGTTCTAACCTGTTCTAATATACATACATTCAAGACCCAGTCTCACACACATACACCACCACCACTGCCACCACTATTAGCACAGACCAGTGATTTATGGTGACCTTGAGTAAGTTCCTGCCCAGCAGTATGTGCTGAGGTTCTATGTCAGTTTCTGGCCTATGTTGAATGCACTATTCTGAATGCACTGTAGGTTAACTCAATAAGCCACTGCAAAATTGCTCTCGTCTCACTGATGCACTGAAATACAAACATGCCAGCAACTTATACATCTTCCTCAGTATTAATACTAGAACTATATACAGTGTGGATATTGTTGGACAGTAGCCAATGAGGTTGGGCTTATGCAGTTAAAATGTTTCTTGTTTGTTTGCAAGAAATGTATTTGTTTCCACATACAAAAGCCCTTAGCACCAATCAATTATTTCTTACCTCATAGGACCACACACACTGAGTTCCACCAAACCTCCGAACACATCGGCCCACTTCTACATCCTCATGTGTTGTGTACATTTCTCGAAGGCATTCACCTATGTGTGGCACCATCCTCCTAAGAACTTCGCGACTGAAGATCATCCCCGGACCACCCATGCAGAAGTTTTCTCCAGGCTCAAGACCAAGTTTTCCAAGCTCTTCAATATTTCCCAGACCTGTCTGTCCCAAATACAGAGGTTTGCTGCTGTTGAGAGACCGAAGGAACTCCTCCAATTTTTCTCCTATGGTGGACAGGAGGGAGTGAAAGAGAGAGAGTGAAAAAGAGAGAGAGATTATTTATGCCACACTATGTAATTAATTTCTCTTCACAACTATTATTGTTGTTGTGCACCTTCAAGGCATTTCTGACTTACAGTGACTCTAAGCCTATCATGACAGATTTGTTCAGAGGAGATTGCCCTTGCCTTCCTCTGATGGTGAAAGAGTATGGCATGCCCAGAGTCACCCAGCACGTTTCCATGGTTGAATCAGGATTCAAATCCTAATCTCCCAGTGTCCTAGTCACTCAAATGACTACATCATGCTGGCTCTTCTTTACAACTATGTTTTTAAGTTATAACTCCATGACCCATAATTTATTTTGTTCTAACAAATAATATGAAAGTGGACAAAAGCAAAAGACAAGATAGTTTATAGTCAGTTCTTGAAACACCTCCCAACCAAACACTACTGCTGAGGCCAACGTTCCCTTCAAAATGAAGATGTTGGTTTAAAACAGAGGGTTGGATCAACAGTCCACAGAGCTAAGAGAACACTTTCACTCTCCCCATCAGATTTCCACTGATTCTCATCTGCCTCTCTAGTTGCACTCTCCCATAGTACCCCGCACAGAATTCTGGGAGGAAGGATAAACTTCAGGAGTGGATTTTCAGCAAGCACAAAGATGCACTGTGAGAAGCAGGGGTAGGGAAGTTCCATCATGCAAGCAGAACTCCACTGGCTGTTCTATGAATACAAGCCAGTGCTCTGTAACAGTTTGCTATTTCACAGATACAAGCCATGTTAAAACTGTCAAGGAATGTGCTATTCGCCTACCACAAAAGAATTATAATTGCTAGTTCATAGACTTGAAGTCAGTCTGTGTCACCATCCATCCACTGACCTAGTGCTGACACTGCATGTTGTATTGGTGCTGCTATCCCCATATAAACACTTTCTGATTCTTAAGGCATGGAAGAGAGGTGTATTAGACAACCTTAATAGCTTTATGTACCATTTCTCCAGCTAGACCCAAAATCAGTAAAAACATGCAGGTGACCACAACAGCAGCAAAGCAAGTCCTTGGAAGTCTGAGGAGACAGGAAAGACAATGTCTAAAATCTTACTTACTTACTTACTAAAATCTTACTTACAGCAACCTTGCTGGAATAGATCCATTGAATAAACTGGATTTGGTTGAATGTTGACTCATCATTCAGCAGTTTATTCAACAGCACTATTCCAGCTGGGACTAACCAACAGCATACCAGCTAGTGACTTCATGTTTTCCTACAGAAAATGCTACACCAAAATCAATGGAATTTAACTCAAAGAGACTCTAATTGAGAAAGGAGGAACTTAAACATTATAAAAGTATGATGGTTATGAGCGCGAATTAATTTTATAGAATCCCTTTTGATCTTGGTGAAAACTGCTGCAATTTCAAAGTTATGGCGTAAAACATTTAGTATCAAATCTTCAGGAAGTTTTAATTGGTACATAAAAATGAGAAACCAGTTTAAGCCCTTGATGAATACATTTTTATTCCTGAACTTTCATGATTAAACGTATTTATTGAAAGAAATGTGTTTCATACAAAGAAATATATGTACAAGGCTCTTTCATCTAATGAACCAGAGTCAAAAGACAAATGAAAAAGTCATCTCATCACATGCAATTCTATACATATTTATTCAGAAGCAAGTCCCCTGAGTTTCATGAGGCTGACTTTCAGATGAGTGGATAAAATTGTAGCCCGGAGATAATTTTTCTCTTCATATAACATTTTTTTTTGTTATGCAACTGAAACTGACCTGCTTTGTTTGCAATATTGTTTGTTAATGTCAGCAGTATACTGCCCATTACTTACCACACAACAACATCAAAAGCAATGTACAAAAATTTTTAAATAGCACCCTGAGCAATGCTTTACTACTTTAATTTATATTTTATTTCTCACTCAAGCACATGGTCCCAGGAGAAACATAGGGTCATAAAATATGTAAAATATCATGCAAACAGCCACAATACCACGGTAGTCACAAGAAACATATAATCTCTGGCAACAAAAGAGACATCTAGCTACTCTCGGCCAGACTCAGATAAACATCACAATGCAGACAGAGATAGCTCTTTGACAAGCATTTTCAAAGATACCCTGTAAAGCCATAGCAACAGTTAACAAGCAGCTTTCCTGCATTAAAAAGGGCTGGGGGAAGAGAGAAAATACTGTCAATAATAACAACTTGCACCAAATTAAGTTCTAAAAATTTTAGAGAGAGGGAAGAAGTTAAAGGGAAAAAATCAACTTATTCAAAGTTAGCCAACATTTTACATTTCAAACTTCTACACTGGCAGAAGGGGTAAAGTAACACATAAGGCTACCTGTAGCAATGCAAAGGGCAAGACAAGGATGGACTGTCATCCTTAGGCTGCCGAGTGGAGTGATGCCATAAACACATCTATAGCACATGGAAAATTAGCATCTTTCTAGCGTTTACTTTAAACCATGTCAACTAACAGAATACCTATCTGGACTTTGCGATGAACATCACTGCAGGGGAAGGTTAGCTTCTGATGTCTGATTGGCCAACAAGCTCCAAATCAAGACATGTGCTGGGGCAAAGGAGACAGTGAAGCAGTTTGCCCCCTATACATGTCATTTGGTGTTCAACATTGACCCACTCTTCCACCCTCAAAGCAGTGTGAGTTAATCTGGTCACTCTGGAGCTGGATAGGAATTTTTGCCCCTTTTCATATCTCATACTGTCTTGTGACGGAATTGGCAAAACTGGCTCTGGGTGGTGTCTTTAAATAGGTTGTCTTTTGGCAGACAATGGGGGACAGTAAAACTTCAGCAATCACCTACTAGCACCTTTGATTCACGGCCCTGGAATCACTTCTTTAGGGCCTTGCATCCCAGTGGGTCGGTGAAAGAGGCTACCCTAGAAGTCAACCTGGGAATAAGGCTCTCACTTTTAGAGCCCTGCAGCTTGGATGGGAATCCCTGGGCTACCTTTCAAGATGCTGGACTGGAGAGCAACCAAGGCAATTTGGATTGCCTCTTGGGCTGAGATGTTATCACCCAGGAGTAGACTGAGCACGTTGTCATTTTGTGACCCTGCCATCAACTTGACCTGTATCATGTTGCTCCTCCCCTCAGTTACTTTCAGGCTAACACAATTTAAATAAAGTGGCCCTTAGTTACCCCAACTTTGTGTCTGGTCTCTTTATTCCATGGTTGAGCATCAGTAGTATGGCCAGGTGGTTTACTTTTACCGAAAAGAACAAAAAGACAGCAATCTTGTCAAGCAAAATCAGACAGGCTTCAAGATTGACTACATATTTCAGAAAAAAGAACTTAGCCTTTGGCTTCTTTTGTTTCCTCCCTGCTCTTGTGCTCCTTCTATAGCATTTAAACACAGTAGTAATTATGGTTAGTAGTTGGATGAGATACTGCCAATGAATATCAAGTGCTGTAGGCTATATTCCAGAGGAAGGAACTGGCAAATCCACCTCTCAGTATTCCTTGCCTAAGAAAACCCTATCTAATTGAGGAGGTTGCTGTAAGTCAACAGGCCACTCTAAGTCACATACACACACAATAATGCTGCACTGGATTTGTAACCTAACATACTCCCAAGAGATTCATATGTGAGAGAACTCAGAAAAATGAGAAAATGCAGCCATCTGATCAAGATCCTAATCTCAGATACATAAGAAGGCATTTGTAGTACTAAGCAGTGAAAGAATAACACTATGTGTATCACTTGCTGCAAGCTCTTCTGCAGAATCAGTTTCCAGGACAAAACCAGAGTTCAAACTTTAACATCATAATTACCAACCACATTTGAGGTTTTTTAAAAAATTAAACATCAGTTGTACCCAGTAGTAACGGGGAGATTTTCCTTGGGGCTACAGCACACAGGGTGGTAAAGTTCAACTGTTCTTTCTTCAGGCACAAACCTGAATGAAGTCATCCTCCCTCTCACAGAGTTACAGGCTGGGAGAGGGGACACTCACTGATGTCAATGAGCGATTTTTTCCTAACCTTCTTAAATTTCTAAATAGTGCCTATTTTCCCTCTGAGTATGCTTAACCTTTTTCAAAGTATTAATATCAGGCTCTGGCTGTGAATTCAGAGAACTTAAAAGAAAAAAAAAGTCCTAAAATCACTTGACTGTCCAAACGAGGGATCAGATTAATCTTTGCATGCTGTAACCCTAGGTACTTGTACCTGAGGTGGACAGTGCAGTCCCATGCATGTCTACTCCCAAGCAAGATTGAGGAAGAAGTTCAATGGGTGTTACTCCAGATGGATAGATAAAGATTTCTGGCTTTGAATAGGCATGCATGAGATTGTGTTGTTAGAAGGCACGCTCACACTGTACAGCTATCAACTTCTAGATTCTTAATATTAGTCATATTCCTTGAAAAGGATCAGCCAGTTCCTTTTGCCTTGTGGTTGGATGATCTTTCAAAAAAAAAAGACCAGTTCTTGCACTACTCAAACGAAGAGAACAAGACACTCCTTACATCTAGAAAAACAGAGATACACTGGCATTTTACTGTCTTAGGAACTTATAGACTGTTCCCCCCAGCATTTAAAGCAAAATTAAGAACTTTTTGAACACATCTAAGACTGAAGCAAACACTTGTTTCCTGCTACTCAGAGAAGAAGAAAATTGATTATGCTAATGAGTAAGTGACTCCTTGAGCTCATCCTCTTTCCTGCAGTGCCCCCAGAACTATCAGCATCAGGATTTCACTGACAAATCAGCTAGCACACCAGATAAACTTGAGGGGAAAGGATAATCCTAGTATTAGAGAACTAATTATATTAAAGCAATGCTTTATGTGTACTACGTTCTTTTCTTAAAAAAGCAAACCACTGATCTGTTTTAAGGAAATTCCTATTTTCTGAGTGTATTCACAATATCAGTTGTCTCGCGTATTACACTCATCAACGAGAACTGCCACCTACACTTTCAATGTCCCCACTTCTTCACTCTGACAAAAACCCCATGTGTATGTATCCCACCACAGTCTTCATCCACTTCATGTTTCATCTTATGAAGGTCTCCTGTACTAATTATTCCACAGTTTTCAATAGAACACCAGGTTGTATGCTTTTTGCTGTAACTGTAACAACATTAGTACACAGTTTTGTCCATCTACTGCAAATCACAAAGATTTCAATGCAAACTAAATACCAGCATAAGCCCCAACAGCAATAAAACCTGGGGAAGAAAAAAGAGAAGGGAGTTAATCCAACACCTGATCAGAGTTGCCCTTTACTACAGCCAGTTACTATTCTATGTGTGCAATGAACCTTCAAGCTTCCTATCAACTTATGAATTTCCCCATGAATTTCATATGATTTTCTTGGGCAAAGAATACTCAGAGGTGATTTTGCCAGTTGCTTCCTCTGATATATAGCTTACAGCATCTGATTTTCATTGGCAGTTTCCCATCCAGGTACTAACTACAGCTGACTTTGCTTAGTCTCCAAGATCAGATGGGTTCTGGTACCTTTAGTATAGTCTAATAAACTCTTTTTAAGTTTTCAATCTTCCATCACTTATTTTGATTCATGATTTCCCAATTTTTACCACTGTTACAGAACAACTGATCTGAGGATCACTGACCTTGGTAATAAGTTCTGAATGAAAAGGATATCTTGGAACAGGATGAGGTGGTTAAAATTCAAATTAATAAAAATGAAGAATGACTGGACTGTAATCATGCATTCAAGAAGGGTGGAGGGAGATTGGATTCTTCACTTCCAACAGTGCATGACCTGAGCTTGTTTTACAGGATGAACTACAAGTGGAAGAAAACATACAGATCTAAGGAGCGAAGAAGAGTAGGCTACAAAGGTGCCCCAACCACTAGAAATCCACAGGTTTTGCCTCTTCCTCCTAGGAGGCAGGTAGACAAAAAGTGATTTAACTGGCATAACTTTACAAGAAGCTTGCATCCGTGGGCAGGGAAGCAAGTGGGTGAGATTCCAAGTTATCCTGTTGAAACTAATACAGTTTTACCTTCGTAAATTGGTGTTAGTTTTGACGACCTCACAAGGGAAGGCTGGGACATCCTGTTCTAGCTAGTAATCTTGCCCTTGCTTATTCAGAACACTGAATAAACACACATAGGATTGCATCTCTCAACGGTCACCAATGCCCACGTGGAAGGGAAGATGCTGTAAGATGCTGCAAGAGCTCCGAGAGAGAGCCTTTCTCGGCGGCGACGCCCACGCGCTCTGCACGTGCTCTGTCACACTCGCGCCCCCTCCTCTGCCCAGTCCAGAGTGACTCCCAGGAACGAACAACATGTTCCGTGAGCCAGACGGGGTCCCCGCCCGCCCCCCATCTCCCCTCACCTTTGATGTAGACGTCGTCGTCCGCCCGCATGAACCATTCGTAGGTGTCCAGGTAGTGGTCGTGCATATACTTGAGCATCATGAAGGACTTCTTCTGCGGAGGGTACGCGTCGTCCACTCCCGGCAAAGCGACGACCGGCAGCGGCCGCTCTCCTGACAGGGCAGGAGGGGCCACCGAGCCTTGGCTGGAGAAGAACTCCACCCGCCCGGGGACGGAGCGCGCCCAAGTCCGCTGCGCCGCTAGCGCCCGGCTGCCCAGGTATTTCTGGGCAGTCATCACCCCGACGTAGAGGAAGCGGCGGTGGGGCTCGGCACAGCCCGGGCTGCCCCCGTAGTCCCCGCTGCCGTTGTGGCTGCTGCCGTGGCGCCCGGCGCCGTCCTCCCCTTCCTCCTCTTCCCGCAGCTGCTGCTGCTGCTGCTGCTGCCGGGGGTCGCCCTCTCCCGCGGCGGCCGTTGAGAGCGCCGGCACCGCTTCGTCCTCCGCAGCGGGCGGCGGCGGCGGGGGGGGCGGCGGCTCCTGCTGCTCCCCTTCTTTCTCCCACAGGCTGCTTCTACTGCTGGCGCCCCCCAGCTTGCCAGCTTCCGCCGCCGCCTCCGCCGCCGCCTCCTCGGGCAGCAGCTGCCTCCTGCCGTCCCCGGGCAGCCCGGCCACGCGTCCGTAGAAAGCGCAGAGGCTGTTGCTTCCCCCGCTGTTGCTGCCGCCCGAGGAAGCCCCGGACCCGCCGCCGCCGCCGCCTCGCCTCTTCCTCTCACTCAGCTCGGCCACTTTGGGGGCAATGAGCCAGGAGGCGACGGTGAAGCCCAGCACCAGCCCTAAGGCCACGCTAAGCCACGGGTGCCGGGACCGCGCTGCCATGGTGGCGGAGCCCGGGATGGGGCGGCGGCGAGAGAGCGGGGCTCCCTCCCGTGAGGAGACGCCCACCGAGCTGCGGGTCCCGCCGCCGCCGCCGCCGCCGCCGCCTCCTTCTCAGCCGCCTGCTTCCACTCTTCCTCCGCCTCTTTCTCGTCACACTTCCAGACCCCGAGACCGCCTCTGCGAGTCCTCGAGGCGTGGTCGCTTCGCGCCGCAGCGGAGGCAGAGCCGGCGGGAGCCGCGGCAGGAGCCGCCGGGCTGTTGCTCCAAGTGAAACTTCTCTGGCGCCTCCAGCAGCGGCGTGTCATGGGGACGAAGCCAAAAAAGCCGGGCTCGTGCGCGCGTACAGACAAACGCACGGAGAGACTCGGGCTCCGCTGACGGCTACACCTAGTCAGAGCCGCGATGCTGCTGCCGCTGCCGCCAGTGGTCCCTCCCCGCTCCTCCCACCGCTCTGCCTCCTCCACACTGGGAGGGCGGCAGAAGAAGGAGGAAAAAGGGGCGGTGGACGTCGCTTATAAAGCGGTCTCCTCCGCTCGCTTCTCGTCCCGTTTCCTCAGGGGCGCTGGCAGCGGCTTCCGAGCGCCTCACTGAGGGGAAAGCGGCGGCCGCCACCGCGGTGGCAGCGATGAGACGGTCTCGGCTGCCACTCCCACGGGAGTGAGGGGGTGTTGCAGCGCGAAAGCGGAGGGAGGCGACTCCGCCTGAGAGAGGCCTCTCTCCGGAAGGAAACTCTGGCGGCGGCGGCGGTCCCCGCCATGGCCTCCCCTTTCCTTCTGTCAGGAACTCGCGCTCGTTTCACGCAAATCTCTCTCCGCGGGCGCGCGGTATCGCCGTCTTTTTTCACTCTTCTTGTTTTCTCCCAAGTCCCCCTTCCTCCGCGTCCTCGGGTTCCCTCTAAACAAGAAGTTTAAAAGCTGAAGAAGATGGTGCGGAGTGGTGACGAGGCTTAAGAAAAGTAGGGTAGGAATTCGGGAGGGGAAGCCCTCCCGTGTTTAGAAGTGGCCCTGGGAAAAAGCAATATCGTCTCCATCCGCCCGAAATGTGAGGGACAGGAGAGCATCGCCCTTCGCCTCATAATTACTCGGAAGGAGCAAAGGAGCGCATCCTCTGACCGCGGAGGAAGGAAAACCCAGGAATAACGACCGTATCGTGGCAGTTTGATTGTAGCTGTCCGTTTGTGGGGCACATTAGTACGTCTCTGGGCAGATCCACGTTCAAAACTTCCCTTGGTTTCGCACCCTTTTGACAAATCATGGCTTCTACTGAGGAATCCTGTGAATTTTTGTTTAGTCAGGTCACTGAGGTGCTAAGAAAAGTAAAGAGATCCCTTGTTTGCGCTTACAGAAGGATAATCCTCAGGGTTCACTTGTGAAAAGGAAACGACGGCTAAAGCAGTTTAAGACTTTAGTGTTGAACTGATATGCCCTTTGGGCAGAGCTTCGAAAGTTGTAAGAACAACGGTAACTGAAGCCATCCATAAATGAGCAGTGGTAGGATGGTACTCTGTTCGTTTATGGATGGCTTCACTGTCTGTCCCGATTCATTCTTCTCTGAAATAACTTTCCAACTTCTGCCTCTGGGTATAAGGATAGCTAAAGTCTTAATTTAAGCCAAAGGTCAACCTCAGAACCCGTTTTTTTTATTTCCAGAGTGAAAGGTCAGTGCTAGTACACGTGATGTAACATGACAGAGTGCTTGTGAAGATATACCGTCCACCTCTTCCTCTGGTTTGGAAATCGCAGACAGTGGATGTCGATCAGGGACCCACATCAGGAAACCCACACACACCATGAAATTTGTGAAAAGAAATTCTAGGGGAGAGGTAATGCCTTCCCAAGAGCGCTCAGGTTTTCCAGTTCTCCTTTTAGAAACCAGCCAACTGTTCAGATTTGCAGAGCATAAAAAGACAAAATGAAAACGTGTGCACCCCTTCCCAAAAATGTGTCACATGTACACTGTATGCTTGTGTGTTGTACACACAAGGAGCCACTGGTCTTGAATCCCTCAAGGATTTCTACCCATGAACAAAAAAAATCCATCTATGGTATGATATTTGTCTGCTAATTTTCTACAGGTATATGGCAGCATGTATCTCTTAATTAATGAGAAGAAAAAGGCTGAGTTTTTAAAAAATAGTTTTTCCTGATGAGAATAGATTGGTCTTGCACTAGCATCTTTGAAATGAGAGGACTTTGTGCAACCATTGTTTTTCAAAGGGAAAGCTGTAACAACCTTTGAGAGGCTGGGAGCTAGCCATCTGGAAACAGAAGTGGGATTAAGTCTGAACAAGAACAGACCCATGACAGAGCTGCAATCAATATACTGTCCTCCAAACACTGTATACTGTTATGTGGGATGATCTTGATAGCATATAGGTCATTTAATCCATGAAGTTGTTGCCCATAAAAGTTCACTAATCAAATTAGACTGTCCAAGAAGTTGATGGATAAAGTAAGAGGAAGCATAGTGGCCCAAATAGTATATCAGTGATACTTAGACATGAACACTTTGGATATTGCCAAAACCACTAAACAGCAATTGTACAGACATTATAAGGTAGAGGTCATGCAATGGAAAAATGCATAACCTGTATAGGAATTTGAGTGTGTCATTTCTGTGCCACATATATTCTTCACACATTTGTGTTGTGCAAGAAGTGGATATGTGAGACACTTGCACACTGGCTTGTTTGAACTTCATGCGACATGCAAAGCCTACTATAATTTCTTACTTGAGGTGTTACATGAATGATAGTAGGACAAGGACAAGACAGAAACTTGCAGAAGTTTACAGCTAATGACCAATCAACCGTACCTATCCTGGGTTTTCTGTGCCAACAATTGATAGTAAGTGTGCAGACAAGTCACTAGGGTGTAGTGCCTCCTCTATTTCTGTGCAGTTTTGGGGTCTACAACAAATGCAGCTTAAGAGTGTACAAGTAAAACTCCAGTAGACCCCCCACACACACACACACAGAGTTTTGGAGCAAGAGAAAGGGTGAAGAATTAGTTTTGTCAACCATCTTTTCACTCCTTCTCTTTGTTCTTGGCACATGTTAATCCAGTCTCCAAGGATCAAGCTTCAGATTAGCTGTCACAGGCAGAAAGGACATGGTGAATTTAAGACTCAACTGATTTCTGAGTAGCAATAATATATTGGCCTGTATCACAACCAATATGTCTCAGTTCTTGAAGAACATGAGTGATTTTGTTTTGTTTTTGTTTTTTTTTTGTTTTTGGGTGTTTTTTTTTTTTTTTTTGCAGATTAGATAGTAAATTCAGAAGACAGGTCAGTCTTTAGGAAGTGTGGACCTGAACTGAACCCAGACCAGCTGTATCAGACTACACTTTTCAGACTCAATGGCAGCAGGAAACATTTTTCAGTGCTGCCAGTACATAGTCTTAAATCTTTCCCCCGCCCTAACAATCTGTTGGCTTTGGCACAGGCAGAATGCCTTCTGTTCTCTGCTCATCTACCTTCCCACTTCATCCACCTTAGAATCTTCATAAATTTGTCCAAATGTAGTAGGAAAAATGCAACTGCTCAAGATTATATTCCACAGGTAAACATATTATAGTGATAACCTCTACTTCCTGAGTAATCAGATAGTATAGTCCTATAGAAATTAGTCGTCTTTAAAATTCTGCCTCTGCTTAAAAAGCAACCACATGGGAAGAAAAATTTTCTAGTCTACCTTTCTTCCTGGCATACTAGAGTTCTGTGTGTGGGTTCAAAACTGAAAATGTCTATATTAATCCATAAGAACAAAACATAACAGTTCTGAACAGTAAATAAGCTTTTGAGTTGTTGACAACTTTCACCAGGACAGATGGTTAAAAAAGTTGGGAAGGCGAGCATGAAAAAGAATTGCCTAGATATTTAAAGCCATGAGGTTTCATGGCTTTAAACTCTTTCCTGAAACAGGGCCGGGTAGTAGATGTTTACGTAACACATAGTACCTAGCAAAGTGGCAGATTCCTGGCTCCCTAGCAAGGTACCATGTGTGTGGGGTGTTTAAAAAAGGGAAATATTCAAACATACATACACACCTACTGTCTGAGAGATCACAGTGATAGGAAGGCTATGGCCTGTGGTGATTGTGACTGTATAGTTTGCTTCCTGAGTAGACACTCAAATATGCTGGTCTCAAGTGAAGTGTGGAATTCAATCAACTGCATGTTTCCTTGAGAAAAACTCCCATGAGGGACCAATGCAGAGTCCCAGCCCTCAGGAGCTGCCAACCCTGTTGGAGGCCAGCTAAAACAAATATGTTTTGATATAGGGAACTAAAATGTTCCCCATAGATGGTTCTCTAGCCTCTCCTTGGAGACCTTTAGTAACTGAGAGTAACTGTTCTTGTTAAGAAATTTCTCCCGAAGTTAAACCAAAATCTGCTGCCCTATGGCTTAAGCCCATTAGAGGAACAACAGAGAATAAGCCTTTTACTTCTTTTGTATAGTAATAGTTCAGGTATTTGAAAGGTGGATCTTGTTTTTAGCCTTTTCCAGCAGCCATTTCTCCTGGTTAATTCATATTGATAGAATTTATCCAATCAGCCAATCAGCATATTGCTCTTAGAATCCCAGGTTTACTACCCCACAGTATCTCCTAATAAATAAGTGATAAATATTAGCACACTTTATTTTGCCTGTTATATGTTGCAGCTTCTGTAGTATAACAACATCACCAAAGACAGGGCAGAGAGAAGAGACAGTATGTAGTTTTAATTGGAGGCAAAATTTCTGCCAAGAAACTCTGTTCAAGGCCATATGTGTATGAATAGGGTATGTCCATGTGCCTCTTCCCATTCCACTTGACAAATGAGCTTCTTGACTCTGAAACTTAGAAAGAAGAATCCTCAGGCCTACCAAAATGGCTATTACTTCACCAGAGCTTACTGAGTGTTGGTCATTAAGCCAAACTCTGAGATATTTGAAGATTTTGACTTGTTCAGTATTAAAGCTATTCAGTGTTAATTTATGTTTACTAGGATGCAACCAAATCCTAGTTGTACAGTTATAAAATAAACGATCAGCATATATTTCAAGAGAGCCAGCATGGTGTGGTGGTTTGCTCATTGGACAATGGTAACCAGAGTTTTGATTCCCCGCTTGGCCATGGAAACCCACTGGGTGACCTTGAACATATCAAGCAATTGCAAAGCCAGAAAACCCCTTGATAGGTTCATCTTAGGTTCACCATAGGTTAGAAACAACTTGAAGGAGCACAGCAGCAGCGGTATATTTCAACAACAAATACCACCATCTCTATTTGTGGTGTTCATTAGCACTGGCATCACAAATTTTGAGATGAATTGTGTAAGAAAACTGGAATTTTTAGCTGTTCTACAATATTATTAATGTTGTTGTGTGCCTTCGAGTTGTTTCCAGTTAATGGAACTCTAAGGCAAGTGTATCACAGAGTTTTCTTGGCAATATTTGTTCCAAGGGGGTTTGCCTTTGCCTTCTTCTGAGGCTGAGAGAATGTGACTTTCCCAAGGTCACTGCGTTTCTGTGGCGAACTTGGGATCCGAACCCAATAGGGTTCCAGAGTTGTAGTCCAGCGTTCAAACCACTACACAGGAATAGCTCTATTTTTAACATTACTTATGTATTGTATGTAAGAGTACGTTATAATACTATATGAAGGTTGAGGCTCCCTTATCCAGAAATTTGCAATTCAAACGCTGAAACTTTTTGCTGCCAGCCACCCAAATCAAGGTAGCAGCTGTGATGCTCCTGCTCATTCCTCTCTCAGATCTTCTGTCTCTCTGGTTTTTTGCCACCAGAAGCCCACTTTGGCCTTTGAAATGGCAGCAACAGCACTCCTATCTGTTCATCACTCAACTCTTAGGGTGCTGCAGCCACCGCCTCAAAGGCAGAAGCAGGCGGCTGCTGACAAATAAAGATTCAGGATCTGTTAAATGGTGGGAGGTGCAAATTTGTACTGAGCACTATGCTTGGATTTCTGCCACTTCCCAGGTCCTCAGTCTGTCTCCAGCTTTGCATCTATACACAACACAAGTAGCAAACAAATGAGACACAAGTCTATTCCAAATACTGTTTTTGAAAATCTGAAAAAAAAAATCCAAAATATGGAACGCTTCTGGTCCCAAGCATTTCAGATAAGGAATACTCAACCTGTAATAATGGCACCATTCATGTATGAGAGAAAGGTATTGGCAGACTGTGGAAAATGCTGAAATGTGCAGAAGTACAAGACATTCTTCGGGGGGAAAGGGGTTGACTAGAATCCCCCTAAACAGCCCTATAAGGACTGAACAAGCTCAATGGTGAGAGAACACTTACTAATATCAATAAGATGAATGGGAAAAAATAGGACATGAAATGGAATAGTGATTGTTATTGTTGTTGTTAAAAATGTGACTGATACCCCTATACAGACATTGTTTGCATAATAATATTAACTGGAAGCCTAATCAAAATTTATGAAATATTGTCAAGGTGCACACTGCTTACTTGATTGTGGAAGAAGTAAATGCCACTAAGGAACCTAACTTTCTACTTATTTATAGCTTTGTTTTTCAAACAGCTCTCTTATCTCATCTATTGCAGGCTTGTTTGAATTAACTTCATCTCTCCTAATAAAAATTACCAACCAAATGTTCAGTTTTGCAAAGAAGGGTCCTTTCTTTTTCAACAGCCAGAAAGATTGATTGTTGAGATGGGGTGGTAAGCAAGAAGAAGTATATGCTGAGAAACACCATGTAACCCCCACAGCACAGGTAGCCAGTGCCTTTCACGTCACAGTTGCAATGTATCTGGTCTGGATTTTATTCCAGACTTTAAAGGAGCTATCCAAGGTGCTGAACCTATTTTGGAAATAGAAATAAGCTTTTTATATGGCTCCTCCACATTCAAGGGTGGGGGGGAAAAAAACAGAATGAATTCTCATATACACAAAATATGGGAGCCAGCACTATGCCAGAAGGCACATTAATAGTAGCTTACTATACTTACGACTCATTTGAAACATTGCAGAGATGCAAACCTATTCAGGCAAGTTAGTTGCAGGGGAGTTCACAAAGTATTTTATTACTCTAAAAGCACGGGACAGCATCCTCTCAGTGACATATACAGTATCAGCTGGACTTATACCTCCATATGTTTTTTAAAGGTCAGCATGGACAGTATAATTCAGCCAACCACACTGACCTCTTAATCCCAGGCTGCACCACTTGGTGGCAAAAAGATAAAAGGAAGCAGAGAGACAGCAGCTGGCTGTGGTTCAGCAGTTGACTGAGCAAGCAGAGGACAACAAAGGCATCCTCCCAGATGCTCTGGAGGTCCTCCAGGCATCTGGGGAGAAGGCATCATCTTTCTATGGCTGACTGCTGAGACATAACCAGCTTCTGCAGGCCTATTCCTTGAACTTACAGGAGATTGTTGGGGTGGTGGGCAGGAAGAAGTGTCAGGGCTCAGGGAGGGGGTGGACACATAGTTATTCCCAGTGAATTGTTACACTTCGATAGCATGATGCAAGATTAAGTGATGATTTTCTTCCATGCAGGAAGTAAAGCCAATATCAGAGAATCAAAATGCAAGGCAAATTAAGTCTCCTTTTAACATATGCATATAAGATTGCGTATGCTTACACATCTGGTAAAGTAGGTCGGAGTTCACAAAAGCTTATGCCACATAAAAGATATTCGGCCTTAAGGTGTCACAAGACACTTTCCTGTTTTTGTGTTGAGAACTGTGCTCTTGGGTCCCCAGAACTAATTGAGGCTCTATCAGTAGTGAAGAAGTCAAGAAGGAGCCCAGCAAGAGTAGTACTAGATAAAGGGCATTATCACATAATTCCAGAGGTCACACTGCAGATAGAGGCTGGGTTAATCCCACAGCTCCTATCTCCATCCTACATTTCTGTGCTCATTTGTTCCAAAATTAGAAACTTAGCATGCCAAATCATGCCAATTAAATTACTAAGGGAACCTGCCAGGCACCAATGGATTCAAAATCAGACAATCCACCACTAATAGCTCATGGGGACCTTGCTGTCTCCATACCAGCAGGAGCTTTGCTATTCCAGAGTACACTTCTGAACATGAGATGACGAGAAGATGCAACCGGCCACGCCATATAGAATTAAGCAACCTGGACAGTTCTGATAGTGTTCTGGGGGGAGCGAACACTTTTACACTTGGTTCTTCAGTTGCAACAAATAAGCATCTGTCAATGAAAGTGCTAAACAGTTGCTTTCTTTCCTTCCTGCTTTGCTCCACAGCCTGATCTATTTTAGAACACATCATCTCCCTCTGGCTATTGGGATTCTCGCCAGCCTGCTTTGAAACCTATCACCAGCTTATCTGGGCCATAAACTTGTGTATTTGCCTTTGAACCCCTATCCCCAGGCACTGAGCACAATTCACAAATGAATCATTTCTAAAGACATTCTTCAACCAGCATCAAGCAATCTATATTGTAGCATTTTGCAATGGCTAATGATAGCAGCAACCTGTTAAACTGGCACTACAGCAGGTATGTAGTATATTCAGGAGGGAGCCACTTTGTACATGTTAACAGGACATACCCATTAACTAAACACATTCTGTGTATTGTGTTTTGGCTCCCACACCAGTTAAAAAATTATACCAAAGCCTGGAAGAATTTTTGGGACGTAACTCCCAGCAAGTACTAGACATGCTATCCGAGGAATTCTCTTCTAAGCTCTACAGCACACACAAATGCCTGAGTATGGCAAACCAAGTACCAATTCAAGTATTTTCTTGAATGTTCTGCTTCAGCTTGCAAGTTTCGTGCAAAGAGCTGAGCTATATTAAGACAGAGACTGAGGCCATTTCCATACTGCTATAGTGCTATTATTCCACTTTCAACATCCTGTGGAATTCTGGGCTTTGCAGTTCACTGAGGCCCTCTAAGTGCCCTTCCCTAAACTGCAAACCCCAGGATTCCATAGGATGTTGAAAGTGGAACAATAGCACTATAACACTGTAGTGCAGAAATGGCTTGAGAGATATTTGGATGGACGTATGGATGTTGCTGTCACTACACATCATCTTAACAACTTGTTAACTGCCATCAAGTCATCTTCGACTTATGGCAACCCTATGAAAGAAAGACCTCCAACTCCCCTTGCCATTAACAGCCCTGCTTAGATCTTGCAGACGCAGGGCTGCAGCTTCCTTGATTGACTCCATCCATCTGTTATGTAGTCTTCCTTTTCTCCTATTGTCTTCTACTTTGCCAAGCATCACTGTCTTTTCTGTTAATTCTGTTGGGAGTTGCAACCTTTGCATTCTTAATTAACTGGCAAGTTCATTTGCATGTTTATTGTAGGCATAGAGGGGACTGCCAAGAGTAAACTTCCTGTTGTTTGGTCAACACCCACATCCCCTTGCATGCTCTCTTCCCCTTTTGTTCTTCTGCTTCCCTGCAAACATATGTTCTCTGATCCTCTAGCAAGCATGCTTCCCTGTAAGCATGTGACTGCTTAATTTCTTCTTACCTTTCTTCACGAATTTGAACCTGGGTAAACAATACACAAGATTATGCGAGTAAATCCTTTTTACATACTTTTAATCAAACTGTTTGTGTTTATTGTGAGCTAGATTAAGTGTGTCTGGGGTGGAGTGATAGAAGTGGGGCTGGTAATCTGTTCAACTTCCGTTTGTGCATTTACTAAATGCTCTGCTGGTTGAGAGACCTACCAATCTTTCAATTTTAATATTTCCCAACAGATTCATGTTTTCTCATGATATGCCCAAAGTATGACAGCCTCAGCTTAGTTATCTTGGTTTGTAGGGGGAGTTCAGGATTGATTTGCTCTAGGGCTGATTTGCTTGTCTTTTTGGCAGCCAGGATATCTGCAGAACTCTCCTCCAACACTGCATTTCAAATTAGTTGATTCTTTTCTTATCAGCTTTCTTCATTGCCCAGTTTCACAATACATAGAAAGTGGAAATACAGTGCAATGGACAATCCTGACTTTAGTATTCAGTGATATAGCTTTCCATTTGAGGATCTTGTCTAGTTCCTTCTTAGCAGTCCTTCCAAGTCCTAGTCTTATTCTCGTTTCTTGACTGCAGTCCCCATTTTGAATAATGGCTGAGCCAAGATATAGGAATCTTTCACCATCTTACTGTTTTCTTTAAAGTTACATAAATCATCTGTGGTTGTTATTTTTGTTTTCTTAATGTTCAATTGTAAATCTGCCTTTGCACTTCGTGCCAAGAATTTCTTCAGTAATCATTTCAAGACTTTGCTGTTTTCTGCTAGTAGTATGGTGTCATCTGCATATCTTAAACTGTTGATGTTCATTGGTCCAGTTTTTACACTTCCATCCTGAGAGTCTAATCCATCTCTGTGTATGACATGTTCAGCATACAAGTTAAACAAATAGGGTGGTAAAATACAAACTTGCCTGACCTCCTTGCCAATCAAAAACCATTCTGTTCTTCCATATTCTGTCCTAACGGCAGCCTCTTGTTCTAAGTACAGGTTACACATTGGGATAATCAAATGTTGGGGCACACTCATTTCTTTAAGAGCAATCAAAGGTTTTTCTATAATCTATAAATCACAGGCTGATTTGCTTCTGAAATTTTTTGGTGCATTTTCAGTAGGATCCATCGTGCCTGTTCTTGTTCTGAACCCAGCTTGGACACCTGGCACATATCACTCCATATATGGTAAAAGTGTTTAGTGTAGAATTTTGAGCATTACTTTGCTTGTATGGGAGATTAATGGCATGGTCCTGGAGTTATTACAATCTCTGATGTCCCCTTTCTTGAAGACTAGAACGTATGTTGAGTATTTCCAATCTATGGGCCATTCTTTTGTTTTCCATACTTTTTGACAGATTTTAGTTAGAATTTGAGTGAATTCTGTCTCTGTAGCTTGGAACAGGTCTATTAGTATGCCAATTGTTCCTGGAGATTTATTTCTCCCAAATTCTTTGAGTATAGCTTCCATTTCACTTTGTAAAATTGTAGGTTCATCTTCAAATGGTTCTTCCTTGACTGAATCTATTATCCTTTCATAACTTTTATACAGTTCTTTTTACATAGTTCTTCCATGTATTCTTTTTTCATTATCTTTTTATTCCTTCTTGAGCATGCAGTGTGTCCCTCCACTGATGGCAGAGCATCTTCATTCCTGGTTTAATCTTCCCTTTGAATTCTTGGATCTTGTGGGACAGGTATCTTGTTCTACCATTTTTGTTGTCATGTTCTATTTCTCTGGATTGATTGTTATAGCAGTTCTCTTGTTCCTGTGCACAGATCATTGAATAGTTGCATTCAGAGTTCTGACCCTATTTCTGTCACCTTTTATTTTGCTTTTTATTTGCCCTTAACTGCTTGAAGAATTTCATCTGTCATCCAGCGGAGCTATTCTTTCTTTTTAGCTAGAGATATTTTGTTTTTGCATTCTTCCTTCATAATGTTCCTGGCTTCAGTCCAAAGTTCTTCTGATTCCCAGTCAACTAGGCTTAATAATGCAAATCTATTTTTTACATTAACTTTAAATTCTAGAAGGGATCTAGTTCGGACTGTGTTTTGGCACAATAATTGATTTAATGCTCTTCTCTAGCTTCACTCAAATTTTTGACATTAACAATTCATGCCTTGTGCCACAAGCTGCTCCTGGTCTTGTTTTTGCAGAAAGAAAAGAGTTTTCCCATTCTCTGCTTCAAACTATGTAACCTATCTGATTTATGTCTTAGCCATCAGGTGATATCCATGTATATAGCTGCCTCTTTGGTTGCTTGAATAATGTGTTTGCGATGACAAAGTGTTGGTTTTACAAAATTCAATCAGTCACTCTCCTGCTTCATTTCTTGATCCTAGGCCAAATTCTCCTAAAATGTTTAGTCCTTCTCTGTTTCCAATTTTTGCATTCCAATCACCTCCAATTACCAATATGTCCTGTTCTAGTGCATGCTCAGTTTCTTCACAACTACCTACTATGTCATTGGATGATCTTGAGCAAGTCACACTCTTTCAGCCTCAGAAGAAGACAGTGGCAACCCCTACACCTGAACAAATCTAGCCAAGAAAACCTTATGACAGTTTTCCCTTAGGGTCACCATAAGTCAGAAATGACTGGAAGGCATATAACACGCATAATTTGAATCAAATTTGCACTGGCTCAGTAATAGATATAGATGCACATTTAGAAACGATTATTATAATTCAAACAGAAATGCAATACAATTCACCAAAATGGAAAACCTGTCAGCTCGGTTACCTTTTTGCTAATTGTTCCTGGGCAACTTCAGCCAAAAAACCAAAAAAAATTATACATTTATTTATACATTGGATCAGACACTCCTTAAAACAGAGGAAGTGTGGAGAATGTATTTCATTCTGAGGACCAAATTTCAATATGGGAGGTTTCATGGTCAATAATGCATATCAGCTGAGGTAAGGTTAAGGGCATGGGGCAACACCAAGGGCTGAAACAAAACAGAGTGGGCAGGACTTAACAGATTTCTTACAGCTTTTGGATGTTTCCCACATTAACAAGCATACAAGCACAACTCCATTCTCTGTCTGTCTGTTGAGTAATAAGCCAAGGGCAACAGTTTTCTTGCCAGTAAAAGCACAAGTTCCCTGAGATAACTTTTCTGCCAGCAAAGCACAATTCAGTGTTTTATCACACAAGGCAGGTAAATTGCAATTGCAGCAGGATAACAGTGTGTTCAGCTGGGACTTATTACAAGACTTTGTTTCTCTTCTGTTGTTCTGCCGATGGAAGACTGCTTTTAAAAGTGTTTCTTTCATTAACACACACACACACACACACACACACACATAAAGTTAATAACCTCCTTTGTAAAAAGGATGCTTTCGAAATGGTCTTGCACCAGAAAAAGGAGGTAATGGTGATAAGTCTCAGCCAAAGATGCTATTATCCTACTGTAGCTGGGATTTACTTGCCCTGTATGATAAAGCCGTCAGTTCCATGTCCAATAGCTTTCCTGCAAAACACAGCTCCATTCTATGCAAGCTAATAAATGTTTAAATATCTTTAATGATCCTTTCATCTCTCAACATTGATCAGAGTTAATAGCAGCAGAAGTTTACTGGGTGGAACAGGGGATGCCCCAGGTCAAATGCAGCTTGTGAGGTAAGATTCCCCCTCCCTGAAGCAGAGGATGCCTTCAGGGAAAAGGCTGTTATATGATGACCTTCAAGCAGTGGATTGTTCTTTGTAATGCAGGACACACGTCTGCTCTAGGAACAGGAGGAGATTGGACAAAGGATCCAAGCCCCAACCCAGTCAGCACTGGAAAAAAAAAAGTCATTACAGAGAAAAAGTGTCCTGTCACCAAGTTTCCTATTCATATGTGGCACCAGAGCAAGTCAGGGTGACAAGTATATTCCCAGCTATGGAACTCCCTCTCTCATTTCCCCCATCTTTCTCCCCCAAAATCTGATACAATAGACATCCCCACATTCTGTGCCTCTTATTGCCACAGCCCCAATACTTTTTCTGGTCCTGTCATTACTCCTCTTTTCCCCTTTCAGACAGCTCCAATTCAAGGTATTTACTATTTTATCCCATTGTGAGATTGAGAATAGACAATTTTCAGATGAAAATATATATGGATTAGGCAAATGCAGCTTGTGAGGTAAGATTCCCCCTCCCTGAAGCAGAGGATGCCTTCAGGGAAAAGGCTGTTATATGGATTTGCCTAATCAGATGTTGCAACATCTTGTGCATATCTCTTACTGAAATCGTTGGAGTTTATATGTGCTTAAGTTGGGCTGGAACATGCCATACATCTTTAATGGAAGATTATTAAAGTAAGGGAATCTTTAAATGTCCTGGCTGCAAGTCACTGGAAGTTTTAAAGATTAGAAACATGACTTTAGACTGAGCCAAGAAAGAAACTGGAGTAATATGTTCAGTGGCAGTCAATACTACATGACATTCAGGACACTATGTTCTGCATCAGTGGAAATTTCTCAACACTTCTCAAAATCAGGTTCATATTCAGTGCATTCTGGTAAGCTAGTGTTGAAGTTACTAACACACTGTAGTCAAGTTATCTCCCTTCCAAAAGGGAATTGACAGCATACTGACTGTAGCTGATAAAAGATACTATAAACTATAGATAATAACTGTGTACTTGCTACAAGCACTTGACGGGTAGTAATTATCTACTGGACTCAGAGAGGACACACCACTGAATAGTGTTGCCAAGATTCAGGGCAGCAGCTGAAACCGCTGTGCTTCTTCAGGCAGGGTGTAAGCAGCAATGGAGTTAAAAACCAGTTTTATCCATTTATTCATTCATGTATGTGAAGTGCCTTTAAATCCATCTCCATCCTCTCCCACAAGTGACATGGCTGTCAGCATAAAGGCACCTGTACTTGTTCTGCATTTGTGCAGTTTTGGTGCACCGAAAAGCCAGTGATGAGTGGTGTGATATGGAAAGAGATGATGGGTGCATGTACTTGGACCGATCATGCCAGGCAAGGTGTAGAGCACCAGTATTGCAACTCATGATCTTTCTTCTTGATGTGCTAGCCCTGGCAGCAACAGCAGTGAAATGCACAGGGGAAAACAAACAAACACAAAAACAAAAACACTTCTCTCATCTCAGCTCTTGGCCTTGAGACTTAGGAAACTAAGTAAGAACATTCTTATCTCTTTCCAGGAAGACCAGAACAGCAATAGGAAACTTCTGGCACCATCAACAAACCGCTACCTTGAGTGCCACCTAGGCTGTTTCTGCACTAGACAGTTATAGTGCTATTATTCCACTTTCAACATTCTATGGAATCCTGGGGTTTGCAGTTTAGGGAGGGGCCTTTGAGGGTTCCATAGGATGTTGAAAGTGGAATGACAGCGCTATAACAATGTCGTGCAGAAATTGCCTTAGTCACTTAACTGTAAACCTACCCTAGGTTTACAATAGGTTCCTTTAAACTGCACCTAATCATTAAGGAGAAGTGTCATTCCATATGAAACAAACTTGATTAACCATTGACCCAACAGTACCTTTCAATCACCTAGAACAGACTTTGAACCATGCATCTCATTTTGGGTTTGTTTGATTTTTGTATGATGAGCCTACAATTATTACAAGGGGTTGAGTGTCTGCTTCCAGTCCCTTTTAGAAACAGGCCTAGAATACATTCTTAAGCCAATGTCACTGGAGATGTCACTAGATAATAACCCTGGTAAATATGCACAATCCAGCAACTATTTATGCATAAGTAGCTCATTGACAACTCTTGAATAGATGGTTTCAGGGTTGCACCCTCCAATAAATGCTTAATTTTCTTAAGTGCCATCCACCTTGATTAGTACTAAATCAATAGAAATAAGTGAAGCTAAATAAATCAACCATTCTGATTGTATTTCCGGCACATAGAGTAGGTTGCAATCCAATCATTAAAAACACAATGAGCTATTATATTGGAGAGGCTTTAAATAGATATGCCAGGAGATTTCTGTTTTGTTTTGGAGTGGGTTTTTTGTGTGTATGTGTGTACATGTTGTATGAGTCTCCAGAAGAACAACAGTCTCAACGTGAAGTCTCATTGCACCACCTTGTGAAACGATATTGTGGTTGCAGGCAGAGTTTTCTGGTTGCAAGTAGGCATTCTTATTTGTAAAGGTAGGGAACCAACTGAACAGAATAAAGACATTTCAAGATTTGTATCAACTGTTTCATAAGGTTTTCTAATGGAAATTTCCTTGGAGTTCTTGAAACCATTAACTTCTGTCTGTTACCCTTCTTTCAGAAATTGTAATTTGGGCAGGGTAAATTGGGGAAAAACATATAAAAGCTGTCAGAAGTGAGGATTTCTTTGAACAGAGGCTTTTGTTTATGGAAAAATATAAGGCTTCAAGGTTTCTTGCCAAGAATATTTTGAATGCTGAAATAAACCAAATAAAAATCGAAATGGCTGCTGAGCAAAATAGAAAGGGACTGAACTGATGTTTTTCAAATGTTCTCTCAACTTAATATCAAGGGTTATGCATTGTTCCCCTCTTCTGAGATGTAGATCTTTGCCCTAAGGTAGTCAGTTGTTGTGCCTTCTCAGAAGGAAATGGAGGTTTAAAACCTTAAATTATTGAAACAGATCTCAGTGAAAGTTACTGTTCCTATAAATACAGGCAGGAGGCTTCTGTCTGCTCCACCCTTCTCTTTTTCTTCCAGACTGGTTGCTGTTCCATCCAAAAAGGAATCTCTTTTCTGCCTGGGCCTGAGTTTTTAATAGAGCCAGGGCTGAATTTCAGCCAAGGAGGTAGCTATGAAATCATATTTAGTGCCAGGGCTCAGGTCTGGAACATATGACAAAGAGATTTCTTAAGACTGAAGTTTTAGTCAAGAGAACCTGATACATATAGGATATTATTCCAAGAATACAGCCACAAAAGTCAGTAGCAATACTTGCTGCGGATCCTAGGAGTTTAGTATAATTTTTTTTTTCCAGATTCTGAGGGTATGACGGCAGAGTACGAATGTGCCACAATACAAGGTTTAGTTTTCTCTTGTTGCCCCCTCTCCAGCACTGCTGGCTGTTTAAATTACAGTCAGCCCTCCACATTTGTGGGTTTCACTTTTTCAGATTTGCTTATTCATGGATTATTTGCTGTCACCTCTGCAGCCTCCCTATGTCATTTTTAAAAGGGACTGCAAACCTCGTGAGACTGAGAAACTGCAAATGAGGCTTATAAGTCCCTCTTAAAAATAAGTGGGGAAGCAGTGGAGGTGGCAGTAAGTCCCACCAGCCAGCTACTTCTGCCTTGTGAAGGAACCCTGATGCCTCAGAGGAATCCATGGTAGGTTGAAAATGGTGATCATGTTTTTTGTGTGTGTTAAATATGGTTTGGGAGGGCCTAGAGTTATTCACAGTTTTTCCATTTCCACGGGGGTCCTATGCCCGTAACACTAGCAAATGTGGAGGGATGACTATATATTCAAGATGAGAGCTCTTAGAAAATACCTTTTATTCCCTCCAATAAAAAGGCCCTTTTGGAGAGTATTCTTTAAATATTGTTACCATTTTTGTGCACAGCTGCTGCTATTTTACCCACCTTTCCACACCTACACATGCCCCATAACAACACTAAGTCATTATGGAAGATACAAAATGGTGGTCAGGCTGCCAATACCATTGCTATTCCTTGAAGAAGCAGCAGCAGCAATAAACAAACAAAAAACAAAACAAAATTTGACGGACAAAGGAAATAAGCTGGCCACTGCCATAGCTAATGGTGACCCCTAAAGCATCCCCCAAATATTTGGAGAATGTCTGGAGCTATTCAGTGAAAAGCTTCAACCAATTGACTTCTCCCGTAATAGGGTGGAGAATTCAGAGAGGTCATTTGCACACTGTTATAGCTGGACTAGAGATAAATGTTTCCTCACAAACACAACTGAAGTTCAGTTGATTCCTTGACCTTTAGCAATATACAGATGCTTCCTTGTCACATTAGTAGGGGATGAGCAAAGCGTGTACACTTCCAAATCTAGGAGCCTGTAAATGTCTGCTTTTCTTCTTTCCACCTCTGTGTTCTCAGCTTTCTCCAAGACCAGTGGTGGAGACTGTCTTGGAGACCTCAGTGCTGTCAGGGAGGAGATGGAGCTGTGAGGGAGGAGGAATGAGAGGCAAGGAGGAAAGGGAAGCTGTTACTTAACCTGAAGGCACCTTTTAATGCTAAAATCCTGTCAAGCTTGGTATCCCATTAATGTGTATGTGTGTGCACGCATGTATGCACAGCTACACACACACGTTGCACAGTGCATTTCTACTGGGAGAGATGAGTACCTCAGAAAATTATTCCTAAAATGTCATCAGATTATTGTTGGAAGCAAGAGGCCTCTTCACTTGATTCAGCTTTGGACGTAGCATTGGTGAGCCAAAGAATAAACAGGCACCAGCATATTTTGCAAATATTTCTCACTATACTAGAAGAAATGCAGGTAGAACCAAAACAGATGAGTGGGTCTGGCTGGCCTAAGACATTTTGCTGCCTATGGCTAAACAGTAAAACCTTGCTTGCCTTCATCAAAGTACATGGTACCCTCAGCTAATCAGACTGTTAGGGTATCATAGGCAGGAAATGCCATCAACACCTCTTTGTGGAATTACAAATATAGTTAAAATCTATTTAATGTATTCATTTGCTGTTTCCTGACACTCACAATCTGCTGCCTGAGGTAGGCTTCTTGCACTGCTGAATGTTAGGGTTACTGTGGTTACTCACATCCAGAACTTGCTTGGTAGATACTGTGCATTACTTTGCATGAGGTAAAGACCTTTTATTCATCCTGGCTTTTTTGTATGTACTTGAAAGTTTCGTTGTGTTCTGTGTTTATTTAGGGATGTACATTTCTCTCTGTCTCAATTTTGTGGAGTTTCCTCAAATCTCACTTGCATCTTCTTCCTCTACCCCCGCTTTTTTTTTGAGATAGCATTCTCTTCCTATGCTAAAATTCTGAGAATTTATTTTAGGTATGTTTCTAATTGGCATATTTATTTATGCAAATTTCCCCAACTGACTAAAACATTTTTCTGTCCCTCTGCCTGTTTATACAAGCATACTACTTTTTTTTTTTAAAAAAAAAATCTCTTCGATAAAGAAGGTCCTTTTTACTAAGTCATTTTATATCCCTCAGCCTCATCCTGTCCTTTGTTTGTCCAGCTGAATTTTTTTTAGCAGCATCAGCATTGACAGAATGCTGAGGGAAGGCTGGAGGAACACAGCCTTCAGTATTGGATTGCAATAGTTTGTTGACACTAGACAATGCAATACGGCTTGACTTGGGGAGGTGGGGAATGAGATTATACTGTAACCAATCTTACTGCCTGTATGTGCCTGCCTACAACAGGCCAGATAAGCAGTAGTTCCCTCCAGAATCCTTTACTGAACATATATGAACACCAAAACAGACAAGGAAAGGAAAGGCTGCTAAGCTTTCCTCATCAGTTACCCCCAGCATATTAAAGCAGCGCAGATCTATGAGTTTGGCCACCAAAATGGTGAAAGGTGGAGTCAGGTGAAAGAAAATGTCATCCCTGGATGCATTTTGGAAAGCACTTTCAAATAGCCTCTAGAAGGTTCCAAATAGCTTTGTTTACTTGTGCAAGGCTTTCCCGACTTCTTGTTTCATTCACACATGCATATTGTTAGTTTTGGATTAAAAGTTTGTTGAAATAAGTTGAATTGTTCTTCTTTTCTGGTTACAGAAACATACCTCTATTCTTTCTATATTATTTCTACCTCTAATACCAAATTTTGTGTTAAAGAAGTAATGACCAGGAACACATGTATTTCTTTAACTGAGTTGTACTGTTATATATATTCAACTATAAGCATTTTAGCCTTTCACATTGAAAACTATACATTGTTTTGTGTGCATTTTGTCTCACAGAATCTCCCATAAGCTTCACAGATCTGTGACTGCTTGAAGCAATGTAAATATTTTCTCTCAACAGGTCTTTGTGTGTGTGTGTGTGTGTGTGTGTGTAAAACAGTATTTTCATCTAGGATGATGAATCCATTGACATATCTTTCCATCTCTCCTTCTCTGCTCTTTGATTTTCCATGTATATATGTTTATATGTATGTATTAACTACAAATAGGTCACTGCCTCACAAAAATAATAGCATTAATGCACATATCAGAATAATGAATTGCAATATAAAAATCCCTTCTGTCAGCAGACAGGAATATGAAACCTGTTTATATGAATGTGAAATATGAAATCCTCTAGCACAAATACCAATTGCAAATCAGATTTTAGGAAACCAGATGCAGTGAACAAAATCTTCTTCACCTTGCAGCAAAAAGAAAGGTGCTAGGCAACCCTCTCCAGAGAAGCTGTTCCACAGCAATGGTGCTCCTCCTGCTCCATTAATTGCATCCTCCAAAATCATAGTTTGTAAATGTCTGCTAGAAACACAAAATTTCACATCAGTGAAGTCATGAGCTATGCAGTAACTTACTGGTTAGTCAAGGAAAAATTTCCTTGTCTTGATATGTAAAGTTTTTCTAGATGTTAAATTACATTTAATCCAAAAAAATAAGACAGAGTTTGGGTTCTGCAGACACCACTGTCACTCTTTGGAGAAAACTGGCCATTTTAGTTAAATGCTAGAGATATAGTATAGATAATAATTCCTTGTAACATATCCTGTGTTAACACCCAGTTATGTCCAGGTGCACTACAGCATACTGATCTTAGAAAAATTGTTGCTGTTGGTAGAACTTACGCATTTTGAAACACAGTCCTCTGCGTGGTTGGATCCTGCATACTGTTATTGTAGCAAGAAGATATGTGCTTAAAAGCTGAAAAGAAAAATACTCTTAATCTACCTGTTCAATGGCTGGAGTATCTTACTACCTCATCTATGCATACAGATTTAGGCATCTTACAAGTGCCAGCTTCAAGCAGACCTTTTTCTTTTATTTCATTCTTTCTTCTTCTTTTCTTAATCTTTTCCTGTTTTTGTTTTTAAACAAATGATCCAGTCTTCTGTTCAGTGCCAAATGAGCTTAATGCTCTACTTAGTCTATATGCATCAGACTACTTCCCCCCATGCACAAAAAGTGTGGGCCATTCTTTCACAGCCAGTGGCCAAGGTAGATCTTTGGTACTCTCTGGCTGTAGTTTTGCAGCATGGAAAAAGGAAGAAGCATTGTGCATGGATGTGCATTTTGCATTCTAATTGTGCACCTCCCATTTGTTTGCACATTGTTTACTCAGTCATCACATAATATACTCCATCTCCTTGATGCATAAACTGTTAACCTCAGCTGGTAAACCACCCATCTTGCTTCAACTTAAACTGCAGGGACAGGATCTTAAGATACAAAATGAAAGTAACGTGGTCCTAATTCTTCAAAACACCGACTGCCAGTTAATGATCATGTGTGTCTGTTTTTGATCAACTGATGTTCTTGGACACTTTTCAAGGGGAGTTCATCCATGCCTTTCAGTAGACTCAATATAAGTTCCATAGAGCAAGAATAACTGAGGCCAAGCTCTTTCTCTCCAGGCAGAGTTGTAGGTGTATCAACTGAAGCTAATAAAAAGCACTTCTAGCTACAGAGGTCACGTGAGTTTCTAGTGAAAATACTGGCACACACAAACAGTGGCCACTAGTGGCTTCCATGTCAATGGGACATGAATTTATTCTGCGATCTATTCCACACTTTAAAGATGCTATCCAAGGTGGTAAACCTACTCAAAGGAGATTACCATGTTAGGTAAGTCTTGCAAGAGTGAACAAAAACTTTCTGAATCTTACTGAGTCCACTTGAAGGCTACTTCCAAAATACATCTAGAGATGGCTTTTGCTTTCAGCAGTTCCACTTTTTATTTCTGTTTTGCTGCTGAAACATTCAGATCTACATTGTTGTTGTTGTTTAACATGCTGAGAGTACCTGGAGAGCCAGGCTGGTCTCCCCTTTTCTTTCCACTTACACATACTTAGTAAGAGTTTCTGGAGGCTGATGTTTTTCTTTGCCTATTGTAGGCAGGTGCCTCCAGCTACAGTAGGACTGGCTAGAGTGTAATCCAATTCTTTCTCAGCTCAAACTTTATTCCATTGATTACTGCAGACACATTGCTGCAACGTGACACCTAAAGTCTGTTGGTCCTTCATCCTCCTCTCAATACTGATGCTGCAAAATGAAAAACAAAACTTTCCCACTACATAGGAGTCTGAGTGATGCAACATTTCCAGATCATTTCTGGATGGCTTATTCCCTCAGCCTAGTTTTGGGGGCTTCAAGCTCCTCTACTTCCCTTTGTTCTGGGGTCAATGGCTGAAAGTTATGAATCTTGGAGCCAAACCTAAACAGACTTCTTTATAGATAAGTCAGTTGGACGTAACTCTGAGTAGACTCATATGGGACTGCCCCGTAAGACTTTTTTTGTCTTGTGGGATCGTGGTGTAAGTGACAGAATCTATGGGACATTCTTTGGTATTGTTGTTGCGTGCGTTCAAGTAATTTCCAACTTATGGGGTACCTATGGTGAATCTATCATGGGGTTTTCTGGGGCTGAGAGTGTGTGATGTACCCAATGTCACCTTGGATTAATCACCTACAAATATAAGTAAGAATTTGAGAAAGTATTGTTTTGAGCTGCAGGATTAGTCAGGTCACTAGGTGGCAGGAGTGTAACAGAAGTTAAATTAAAGCCCAACCTTCAAAGTCTTGTTTTAATCTTTTCCCAGTTTCCATTAGATGGCAGCAATGCAAACCACTTCAGACTTGGCAATAATGGTCTTAAAGGCGAAAAGGATTTTATCCCTACTGTCAAACACATAGAAAGAAGCTCTGTTAAGAAATGCTCATTATTGGCTGCCTTCCTGGAAACTACAGAACTTTTGCTTTTGGGTCTCCACCCACCAACCTCAGTAATGTATACAAATACATTTCTTTTTTTATGTTGCCTGCAGTCCTCTTTAAAGTACATGTACTAAAGCTGAGGGAGAAAACCAGTTAAGTGGTTATTTTTAGTAGTATTAATACCCTATAGTGTGAGATATTTACCGCCTAAAATTCCATCAGATGCTTTACAGATTTTTAAAAAAAGTTTTCAAGGATTGTGACCTGATTTCTACATTGTTGCATGAGATAGTGGTGCCATTAGTTGCTTAGCACTAAAAGTATTATTTAACTGTAAATTATTCTTGCTCTCTTTCAGTGTGGACCTGCTCCAGTTTCTGCTGTGGAATTCCAGTTTCTCTTCCACATTTTTTCCCCTCTGCTTTCTTTAACACGTCAGAATAGAGTGGTAAACAAAATGCCATACTTTGCTGATAGATGCCTCGGGGGCCTTGAAGACACAACCAGTGTAGGAGAAAGACTATGACTCTATCAACATCCTCCTTAAAGAATGTCCCTTTGTGCAATTAGCAGTCAGATCTCGTGAGACTGTGACAGTGAAATCTGCCAAAGGCCAGACTCACAAGGAACCACCAAAGTGTTGTGTGTGTGTTTGTGTATGCTGAACACACATGGCAAAACTCACTGGAATTCAGATGAGTTGAAATTGTCATTGCTAAGATATGGAGAAAATACTGCTGTCCATCCACAAGCCATTCCCATCTTCTCCCAAGTATTCGCTCAAACTGTATTAAACCAGTTTTCCCTTGCAGATCCTATCTTGAAGCCATTTCTCTGTGTCAAACTCAGGTTCAGTCAGGGCCACTCATGTACATTACAAATTCATTAATCTACCTTAGGACCCGTCAAAGTATTCCCTATCGAACTTTAGTTTACTCTTCTAAGCCTTGCAACTGAGATAGGAGAAAAAAAGTTTTGTTTTTATAAGGTCAAACCAAAGTTTAGCCACTTTTAAGACTTTGCCTATGACTATATTTTTGTTAGGGGAACACAGATACATGTGCACTTGTACATGTGCAATGCACAGTGCCTTGAATCTTGTGCTGGGAGAACGACACAATATTAAATAAAATGAAATAAATAAAGAAGCCACTTTGGCTTTAGAGGGTTCCCTGTGAAACTGACCTCTGACATGTTTCTTATCGTTCAGAAATACCTATAGCCTAGTTCATGTTGCTGAAGTGATTGAATCTGTGCAGGTCACAGCAGCCATGTGTGTAGCTTTCCAGTGTTAGCAGGCCTGGAGCTCTTCATGGGTTACACATTCTGCATCTCTTAAATCATCTGAGCAGCGTTAAAGTAATTGTGACCATGCAAATCAGACTAATTGGCTCTAAAGTAGAGGATCCAAATTACAGACAATAATCCAGCAATTGCTATTAGCCAAGAGAGCAAGAGGGAATCTCCACACTGGGGATAATATGGCACTGAATACCAGTTGCTGGGAGACAGAGGGCCTTTCCACATTATACTGTTATAGTGCTATTATTCCACTTTGAACACCTTATGGTATCCTGGGGTTTGCAGTTTAGGGAAGGGCATTTAGAATTTGCAGCCAGAGAGCTCTTCAGCCTCAATAAACTACAAACTCCAGAATTCCACAGGATGTGGAAAATGGAACAATAGCACTATAACACTGTAGTGCGGAAAGGCCCCTAGTATGGGTTGTCCTCACATTTTGTTTGTGGAGTTGTGGCAAACAGGAGCATGGGCTAGATGGGCCATGTTCTGATTCAGCACAGCTCATCTGGTGTTCTTAATACAAGAATTCTGAAACTTCTGATTTTTTTTTTTTTTTTTGGATGAATGTATTTTAGAATAGTTTCCATATTTAGGTTCTCAAATGTTGGACTTCAGCTCTCAGGAATCCCTGAGCATTAGCTATGCTGGCTTGGGCTTCTGGGACCTGAAGTCTAGCTTCTGATCAACCAGTGCTGGGAGCTACTGCAGAGGTACAGGATGGCTTGTTGTTATTACTACAGTATAGATTCTGCTGCAAGCTACCATTGAGGAGGGTAAGTCATTCCATAACTTGCATTACAGAATTGCTGAGTAACTTGCCATCATCCATCAAGGTGTAATTGTAAAGTCACCACTCTCCTGGAGTTTCTTGATATTCATTTCATTTTTAGAGTATGGTGCTGAAATAAGTATAGCTGAAGAAGTGAATACATGGTGCAAAGTTCTCTGCTACCTGATGAAAAAAAAACCCATAGTGCTAGATCCTGACTGAGCAAGTTTCCATTGAAATCAATAAAACTACATCAAGGCTGACATGTTCTGTTGATCTCAGGTGGAGGAGGGGAACTGAGTGCAACTAACTTAGTTAGGAACCAGTTCCTAGTAACAGGCTGGAATCCTGGTGCCTTGCGCATGTCGTAGTTCCCTTCCAGAGGCAATTGGAACTTTTTATCCAATGCAGGATAACGAAATTCAGCTGAAAGTTTCAGAAACAAAGGTTCACATAAACTGCCTTTGTGCATGAAGATATGCTTACTTATGTAGATGCACATTTGTTTACATATATGGGTGTGCATTCAGTTGCACAACTTTGCCATTCAACAAAAAGTTTGCAAAGCACAATAGATGGGAGCTTTGCATGGGGAGATTTATGTCACATAACCCTGATGTAGGGTCTTAGCTGTTATATTCCAATGTCGATGTAATATAAAGTGGAAAACATTATCCCCAAATATTTATTGGCTGAATTTGGCTGTGTCAGGTAAACAGAATGCAAACAATCACTGTAGCTATTGTGATGCAAACCAGCAATACCAGAAGCAATATGATAAGACAACATCTGGAGCGTTTTCTCTCTCTCTCTTTCTTTTTCAGCAAGGTATCATATCCTGGAGTGTAAATATCTTCCAACCAGTAGTGGATATCATCTGGATTTTCCTGTAAGAAAATGAATGTGGTTATATAGACAACATTACATAGACAAAATATGGGCAACTGATGACATTTTGGCTACCAGTGCTTACTAAAGAATGACTTACAGCCACTGTGGATTCTTCTCACATGCATGGATGTGGCCAATGACACAAAGCATGCTCTCTCCACTGCCTTGAGTATGAGGGCAAGGCAGTGGATCAAACCTGTTCTGTACTGAAAGAAGCACAGAGGGGACCATGGCTGCTGTTAGGCCAAAGTCATCTTCTGTGAGAAATTTTGAAAAAGCTGGTACTTTCCATCATCCTCATTTGCATACCCGTCTCTCCCTTTATAGTCTCCTTTGCTCTGAACTTCTAGTTTATATTTGAGTTGCTACAAGTACTCAGCTGCCCACTAACCCAAGCAGAAATGCAATCAAATCACTTGAATTCCTATGTTCAGTTGCTAGTATGGTGGGACTTCCTTCCCCTCTCCTCTGCATTTGCCAACACAGTAGAACAGGTTTTAAGGCTACAGTGGGGGCTCCAGGAAGCCAGAATAATAATCACTCCTCCCTCTTAGTTCAGCTGACAGAAGCAATTCCACCAGCAAAATAATCCCATGGGATCCAAGCTGTTCTTTCTAGTGGAAAAAATTCTTCTGCAATGGTAAATATAGGACAGGCATGGTTTTATGAGACTGTACCTTTAGATAGTGAGCCAGGGTAGAGTTTAGGGAATGCCTGTCGTAGTCTTGAACAGTCCAACATGGGTTATTTTTCCTTTCCTGCCAGGTACCATCAGTAAAGACATCATCGTACAGAGGATTACTCTTGATGGTTGATTTCAAGGTGACAGGTGTAATGTGTTTTCCAAGGGCTTTGTCAATCATTGCTGGATGGAGCTCACCGAGTTGCACGATGGGCTGTTCACGTACATTTTTCTTTTCTTTCTAAGGGTTATATGATATAAAGGAAAGCTGTCATTGGTGTTCATCTCAAAAAAGATTCCCTCTCCCACAGGCTTGAATCCCTTCACATTAATGATAAGCCAATTCTTGTAGCAGCGAAAAATGCCTCCTGGGGGAAGGATTGTCATTGCTTCGTGTAATACGGTCACATTACTGTAAAAAATATGACTGGTTCTTTAACAAGCTTGTCACGGGAAAGCCCTGACTGTGATTCAATGACTGTTCGTGGAATTCAGATCAGAATTTGGAGGAAGACAAAGTAATTCAATGCCAAAACAAACGTCTTAAAGCGATAATTTACCTATCTATAAAAGTCTCAAAGCTCTAAACAGGCAGCAACATTTCTTTCTTCATCACCACACTAACTTCATAGACTGGCTGGCTATTATTTCCACTTTTCACTCATCAAAAGGGAAATTGAATATGGCTGTCCCAGCAATACTTTGTGTGACAGTGACTGAGGGCCCGTTCATGCTAGACAATTATAGCACTAAGATTCTGCTTTAGCTGCCGTGGCTGCGTGCTGTGGAATCATGAGGTCTGCAGTTTGGTCATGCAGTCGTAGAGTCATAGAATCATAGAGTTGGGAGGGGCTTCATGGGCCATTGAGTCCAACCCCCTGCTCAGTGCATAATCTTCAGGTAAAGTATCACCAGCAGGTAGTTGTCCAGCCTCTTTTTGAAGAAATCTAGAGGAGACCCCATCATCTCTCTAGGCGATTGCTAGTAAACTGCTCTTACTGTCAAGGAGTTCCTTCTAATGTTCAATCAAAATCTAGTCTCCTGTAACTTCAAACTATTAGACTTGGTCCTACCTTCTGGGGCAGCAGAGAACAGGCCTGCTCCTCCATTTCCATGACAGCCCTTGAGGTATTGAAAAAGTGCAGTTGTATCACCCCTCACTCTTTTCTGCACTAAGCTGAACATGCCCAGCTCCTTCGACCTTTCCTCATATGTTTTGTTTTCCATACCTGTTATCATTCTTGTTGCTCTTCTCTGAAGCTGCCCCAACTTGTCTTTATGTGTCTTAAAATAAGGTCCCCAGAACTAAACACAGGACTTCAGAAGAGGCCTGACCAGCACAGAATGTAATGGGACTATTATGTCCCTTGACTTGGAAACTATACTTTTATTAATGCCAGCTAAAGTAACATTTGCCTCATTTGCTGCAGCATTACACTGATGGCTCATGTTCAAATAATGATCAACAATCATCCCAAAGTTCTTTTTACATATAGTATTGCTGAACCATTTATCCCTCTTCCTATACATGTGCATTTGTTTTTTGTGGCCTAAATGTAGAATTTTGCATTTGTTTCTGTTGAATTTCATGTTATTAATTTCCGCCCAATTTTCTAGTTTATCTAGCTTCTTTTGGATTCTGTTCCTGTCTTCCAATGTGTTAGCCACCTCTCCCAGTTTTGTGTCATTTGCAAACTTGATAAGGATGCTCCCACCTCACCATCTAGGTCACTGATAAAAACTTCGAAGAGTAACGGTATAGACTAGCCACTCGAGAGGAAGAACATGCCAAAACACAACATGCTAGCCAGACAAAACAACATGTTAGCCATGAGGATTGCAATAAGAAAACTGCAGAACTAACACAAAGATAACAGGAAAAGGAAACTGTCCTTTCAAAAAATTACCTCCAAGTGTCTAGTCCTCAAAGTTGTTCCCTCTCAGAGGGCCCAGCTAGACAGCCTCAGCCCTCCCAGGATTTCACTAGCAGAGAGAGCCTTTCCTCTCTGTGGCCTCTCTCAAGGGAAAACAAAGGAAGTGTGAATTTGGGGCAAAACCCTTTTGAAAAAAATGAGTCAGCTCCTTTTTCTGTGAAGAAATTAAAGTCTAATTGGAAACCTCCATGAATGAACACAGTTTTTGTTTTGCGTATGCAGAATAGGATTTCCTTTTTAAAAAAACAAACAAACATGTAAGCAACATAGCATGATATGGCTTCTCTTTTTTGATTTTGCATTTTCTTTTCTTTGACTCCTAGAGAAATGTTTTAAAACACCTACAGAAAGTCTCAGTTCAGGAAACATTTAGTTGTTTAACAGCTGTCTCCTGTTGCTACAAATCTCTTTATCTTGCTGTTAAGATTAGCTTTTTTTCCTCCCCAATTCCTGAGCATTTGCATAACTATGAGGCAAGGCAATGATCCTTCAACAGTTCACTGGATATCTTTTGGTTTGAAAAGCGGGGTCTTGAGACAAACCTCTTTTTAAACTTCACCCAAAATATAGAAATTTCTTTTGACATGAAAACTGCCAGCCAATTGAGAAAGTCTGTTCCAACACATGAGATTCTGAGGAAGTTTTTTTTCTTTTCTTTTTCCACTCTGAGGAAAAAAACCCCAAGAGTTAAGAACTTTTCTTTCAGCCTGCAACACCATTTTTGCAAACCACTACAAAAGATGGCAGTAGCCTCTCATGTGATCAGTCCTCCTCTCTTATGTGATTTTAATTTTGGCGTTCCAAATTGTGCCATGGTCTACATTGCAGGGATGGTGCAGAAGCACTCTGTCAAGTACTGCTACTTGATGTTCTCTCCATCATTTACCTAGGCTGGCCAGTTGTTATTTGTTGCTCAGCAGATAAACAATTCTGCCCCAGTATACCAGTTTCTAAATCACACCCCCACCGTTGGTTTGTTTGTTTGTTTGTTTGTTTGTTTTTCTTCTTTTTCCTTACCAGGGACCTACCAACAACTTGCTAAAGCTGCCAGCCCTGATGTGTGGCATGGACCCCCCACCCTTGCTGGGTGGGATTTTCTATTAAACCTTTCTCTTGAGTTTCCTTTTTGATGCAGGCATCCTGATCTATTCAACCCTTTGATGGCAGCTGATTATTCGATATGTCGAGACTGACACCCAGCTGATCCAGACACTCGGTATTGAACGTAGGGCACCGCTTTTCGTACCCCAAAGCACCCTGACTACCCTTTTGATACAAGGGGGTGTGTGGAAAACTTTCGAGTCATTCCCTCTCAAAGACTTCGGGGAAGAAGACTTGGAGCTCTGTGCACTGAAAAGCCTGATGGGCTATGCAGTACATTTCATAAAACTGGACTTTTTTCCCCCAGCTTTTATTGCAGAAGCTTTCTCAATCAACCACACAGACTTTTTAGACTCTGGGGCTGTGTGAATTTCTCACTCCATTTATACAAATCTGAAAAACAACAACAACAACAACAACAAAACTGTTTTTCATGAACCACCCAATGTATTGGAACTCTCATTCTGTGACTGCTGCCATTCAGTTGAACTATTGCCTTCATTCAGATTCTTGATAGCCATATCATTTCCTTTGATTGCTGATGTATTTGTCTTTAATTGTTGTTATATATGCATATGATGTATACTTTTAGTAATTCCTGCTTCAATTTTTGTAAACTCTGTGTGTGAGGGTAATGTATGTGTGATGTTCTGCTTTCTGTCTCTCTTTCTTTCCTTTTTATGTATTTTAAGAGCCACTTTACAGGATTTGTAGAAAAGTGGTAGACATATAGACTGAATGTGGTAGGATTTGAACTCGGAACTCATAGGTTTGCTAGGCTTGCCTAAGTTGAACTTTTCCTATACTTATATTGATTTCTAACTGATCACTGTTATTTTTCTGAATTGTTTGCATATTGCTGTTTGTACTGTGAATTTGAACACCATGCCAGCTCTTTTTGTATCTGGTGTGTGTGTGTGATGCGTTTTGTTATTTTCTCCTATCTACAGCTATCATCATTAAAGAAGACATCATACCATAGAATAGAAGTTTATGTTAGATAGATCAAAGAAGATTTTGTGTACGCATTTCTTATGCCCCAATTGTTGGAGAATACTGCTATGACCAATTGCTGCTTTCGTTTATATATTGTTGTACTTATGTCTTAGCGTGAGTGTGCCTCGAAATCATTCTATATGTGAAATTGAGGTCTTTCTCCTTTTCTATGTTAAGTGAAGTTGCCATACTCTCAATTCCCTTGCTTTTGTATTGCAGTTCTGATGAGAACTCCTTTTTGTTGACACCCATTTTTCTTTTACTCAATTTGGCTCTAAAATTATTTTTGTTTTTAATTGGAAAATGTATGATATTGTACCCTCGTCGTCCATTTTCGGGGAGGGGGGGAATTGTTATCCCACTGGAAAACCCTGTCCCGGAGTCTACAATTTTGATATTAAAATATGATTCAACGTGCCTGAGAGGTCACCCAGATGGGCACGTAGGCAGCAACGGTCGAACGAAAACCAGGTCAGGCCAGTACAATCCCCAGTCACGTAGCCCCAGGAGACCTCAAGCTGTGCAAACCCACAGAAGACAAAGGGTCCTCAGCCCCTGAGAAGCCGACTTGAGGGGATTAGCATGTTTGCCCCAAGTTGAGCACTGATAGCAATAAAATCCTATCAGGCAAGGACCATTTACATAAAGTCACACCACCACCCAATGCAACCAAATATCCTGAGACTTTGGCAACACCTTGTGATCTCATCATGCAAAAGGAGTTGCCATCGTGGAGCTTCTTTCTCGTTGCAACACCCGTTGTTCTCCCCAGGAAAGGATTAGCCCTCCAGGTACCTTTTCCCCTACAAATAGTCCCAGTTTTTCAGAGTTTCTTTGGATCACTCCCAGTCATCCCAGTAGACCATTTCTCCATCTGTTGAGTAATCCCCTCAGCCCTCTCCATGCTGAGCTCCACTCCTCTGCTGTTTTTCCCAGACCAAGGATTTCAGGAAAAGGTGCACTATTACCCCAGCTACAACTGCTTCAATATCCCCCTATCCAGTTTCCTCTCTTTTGCTTCTTAATAGGTCTTGAGTGAGTGTGTGGGTGATTGCGTTAGTGCATGAGACTTTCATTCAATAAAATCATTTATTGGACATTTTTGTTTGGTTTTTGGCTTGGCCTGACCCCATAAAAACTGGGTAAAAAGACTAGGTTACCCTGCCTCTCACATTGCTATTGCTCGTGCTGTGCCTACTTTCCATTCCCCATCATGTGGAGCACATTGAGATGTCCCCCAACGGACCCCAGAAATCAGGGTAACAATGGCTCTAGGATAGAATCCTGAAGCATTCTACTCAAGATCTCCTTCTGGTTCGAAGTGCAGTTATTGATGATAATTCTTTGAGCATGATTTTCTAACCAGTTATGGATCCATCTATGTATCTGACACTGTTCCCATCTATTCTACTCTTTTTTTTCCTGATCATAATATTATGGGGAACTTTATCAAATGCTTTGCTGAAATCCAGATAAGTGACATCCACAGCATTCCCACTAAACTAGTGATTTGATTAAAAAAGATATAAGATTAGTTTGACAGGACTGACATCTCCTCCATCCCATGTTGGCTCCTAGGGATCACTGCATTGTCATCAAGATACTTGCAGACAGACTTCTGTATAATCTGTTTTAATATTTTTCCTGGTATTGACATTAGGCTCATTGATCTGTAGTTTCCCACACTTCTAGGAAATTACATTACACTCCTCGTGAGGGGCTAGAGCTCTATTAGTGATAATTTTAAAATACAAATCCCAGAATTCCATACAAGGCAACTATGGGAGTTAAAGTGGAATCATACTCCCATGATTGTGTAGTGTGAAAGGGCCATGGTAAGGTTCCCATTTCTAATCTCCAAATTTAGCCAAGTAAAGAAATAAACAGTTGGATATAGACTGAGAGAAAACAAGATGGGACTTTTGCAAAGGAGAGAAAGAGAAAGCAAGATCCCCAGCAGTATTGAGAGAATGAGTGCAGTCCTCTCTCCACATTTGTGGGTTTAACCTTAGCAAATTTGACTATTCATGAGGCAGGTGCATGCTGCCGCCACTTTTCCTCCTCCCATCCTTTGCATTCCTCACCCCAGGCTTGGGAGGCTTGTGTTTAAAAATTATGTTTTTTCCCTTTGGGGTGAATAAAGCCCCACCCACTGCTGAAGGCGGGGCCTCTCTGCCATGTGGTTGCACATTCTGCTGTGTATTGGCTGCTGATTGGTCAGGTGCTCCTTTCTCAAGATGGCTGTGGGAGGTAATTAGAACTCCAGAACTCCCCTCTTCTCTGTCTGAGAGGAAAATATCAGTAAGCCTTTTAGGTTGTCTTTTGTCTCCCCAGTTCCCCTGGGATAAAAAGGCTGAGAAAGCTGTTCTATGGATTAGAACCCACAGAAGCCTCCAGTCAGCAAAACCTTGCTAGTGAGTTGCCTCAAAAGTAAGTATTTATGTTTCTCAAATAATCTAGAAAAGTTTTCTGATATTAAATTGTGGTGAGCACCACTTGTTCTACCTACTCAGTGTGATCATGCTTTCTGGAAGGGGGATGAAAGCTGCTTGACTTCTTTCTTTATCATGCAAGCAATGTGAGTATCAGTGGGTGGTGACAAGAAAGAAAGGAGGAAGGGCATCCCCCTGCCGTTTATTTGAGCACATTTTAAGTTTTCACTTGAATGGTTTTGGTCTTAGTCATGCTTCACAGTACACCCATTAAATTCGGTAAGACTTAAGTTATTACCAACTTGTCTCATTGATTTCAAGGGTCTAAGTATGGTGAGAGAACTGTCTCATTTGATCCATGTCCAATCTAAACATTTAAAGACCACATTCAGTTGAGAATATTTATTTCTCATGTTTACATGTAAACATGTAGACCGGTGGGAATTTCATAACAAGGGGTTCACAGGTCTGTGTAAAACTCGTGGCTACAAACAGGTTTTTGCAATCATCTCACGTATGGTAATAGACCATTCATTCTCTTCTCCTGGCCTTTGCCTCCAGTAGAAAATGAAATTTCTGAAGGAATATATTTCCCAAGATTTTTCCATGCTCAGTTCATGATTTCAAAAGCTGTGTGGGCACACAAAGTGAGGTCAAAGAGAGGATGTTCCTGCTAATGAAGGGGCAAGTCAGATGAAGGAGTGAGCCATAAATAAGACAAGGCAATGGCACTGACTCCAAAGGCATATAGGCACACCTCTATCTATCTATAATTACTCTCAATGAGTGCTGGGAGTGAATTGATTTGCACTACCCGGCAGCTCCAATTTTAGCTCCTGTCAGTTTCCATGTATCATTCCTGAGACATGACATATCTGCTGGTTATACTGTCTTGTGTGTCATAGTTGTGGCTAGAATTAAGTCCCTTTTCCTTTTTGCTCTCTTTCGTTTTTACGTATTACGGCTACATTGGCATTTTCAGTGGTCCTTTCTTGGTGTCTATATTTCATTTTACTATATGTTTAAAATTCTTCAGGGTTGCTTCAAGCTTGATAGCTACATGAGGAAGAGAAAAGATATTTTACCAGCAAAGCTATTTTTGAATACGTGTAAAATTGGCATAAAAAGGATCCTAACTTAGGAATACCTGAGTCCTTCCAGAATCAATGGGACTTATGCCATAATTATTTTTTTCCATTGATATCAATGGGTCTAAAGCAGGAGTAACTTAGCCTGGATTTCAACCTGGTGTGATTTAGATGTGATCAGTGTATACAATATTAGATGATGGTGAAAGAGTGGAGGAAGAGGCAAAGCTAGTTAAAATTTTATTCTGTGTTGTGATATGAATATATTTTTAGGTGGTCTATATTCTCCTAATGAGGAGCAACCTTTGCTTAGTGGAAGAAAACATGCCTTGCACGCAGAAGGCCACAGGGTCTATCCCTAGCATCTTCAGATAGCAGGGGATGGAATTACAAGTGTCAGTAGTAGGTGACAGGAAAGAACTCTCTTTCTCAGGGACTCTAGAGAACTGTTGCAACTCCAATAGACAATTCTGGGCTGACTGGACAAATAACATGAACTGGTATAAAGTAATAGCAGGTTTGTGGGCGTACTGAGGCAACTTGGTTGTCTGCGTAAAGAAGTAGGATGCTGGACTGGATGGACCTAGATTTTGCCCAACAAGGCTGTACTCTTACCTTAAAGCTAAGCCCACTCCAACCACTTTGGAAGTATATTTGCAACGCAGGCCTACGTTTTCATCTTAATCATTGCTTACTGTAAGCAGCTGCATGGCTGAGTTGTAGTCCTCATATACCTGGACCTCTACTCATTTCAACACCAGAAAGCAACATTTTTGAAGCATACATACAGGCTATAATCAAGTGCCTCAGGGAACAGTGGTGCCCTGCACCCATTCAGTCTGCTCCAGCCAAGAATCTAGCAAAAAATAGTTAGTTCATAAGGATTATAATTATCCTTATCAGCAGTGGTCATGTGAATTGGCCCATAATCTCTACAGGCGTTACCCCAAAAGGTATGGGATCTTGAGGTCCACCAAAAGTGCCAGCATCTCCCTAAGAAGGTGGGAAATTATAGCTCATCTGCGAGAGGGGGATAACTATGGGACCTTGTCACCTGTGTATACCAGTACTAAGTGCAAGACATCAGTTGAGAGACAAAAGAATGTTTTATTGGGGGATTCACAGACACATGTAAGAAATCAAGCAGTCTCATGAGCGTACAAGACTAGTGAAAGGAAAGGAGAGAAAGGTCGGATAGAGAGAGATTTTGGGTGTATATGGTGATATTTACCAGTCCTGGAGCTGAGGATCGAAGAGAGGTGGCTCAAACATGAGGGTCTGAGGGCAGCACAAAGGAACAAGAGTCTGGGATGCAGAGTGATGCCCAAAGTGCTAGTAAAATGCCAGGGTCTGAGCTAGGGTTTCTATCCCCTTTTTCCTACCCTGAAGGGATGAGTGATAATGGCTGAATGGCGGAGTATACAAAAGGAAGCCAGAACAGACTGATTATCTTACTTTGGGTGACAATACATTGATGGGACTTCTGACAGCCTCTTAATGTCTTGGTTGGGTAAGGTGAATAAGGAAGGTTTTTGGTAGGAAATGTGCGCACAGCAGGGGTGCTTGCCTGCCGCACCTGGGCAGTTTTGTTAACTATTATCTTCAGATGTTGGACTTTTGACAGGATTACTGCAAGTCTTGACCTTATGACTTGGCCATGCTGAGGCGCTGATGACCTAGTCCAGGCATCCAGTCAGTGTCCTACTTACCACATGTTTCTCAGCTGTTAAGTATCCAATTTTTCTTGCCAATCATGCTATGCCATATGATAGGGACGTAAGGCATGGTAACACAGAGTTTGGGGACCTAGCTGCAGAACAGGCCCTGTATCCCTTTTTTCTTTTTTCTGTTTTTTAAAATCAAGCTGGTAGATTGGAAACATAAATAGAAGAAAAGTGAAAGGATTTATGTTACATGTGGTCTTCACTGAGGCTATTAGATAGACAAAGCAAGTAAGTGCCTATTTATGGGAGCCAGATGTTAAAACTGGGTGTTCAGGCAACAAAGGGAGAGAGGAAGTTTGTTTTCATCACAAAATCCTCCACCTGGACTTCTGGCTATTTACCGTGAAAGGAAAAGCCTGCAGGCAATTATATGTTAGAATCAGAAGATCAGACATCCTATCTGCCAGTGCAGTGTCTGGACCTGCTTTGTGCAGTGCATCTCGTACGTTCATCCAGGCTGTTCTCACAAACCAGTCCTACACATTCTCCCAGAAGGAAGTGCCTGCTTGTAATTTGGCTTAACTGTCTAGTATTTAGGAATGCAACCTTATTTGCTTCATCTTGGATTTTGTCTGTCTTTCCCTGCAGGCCAGATCTGTTGGGTGCTCCAACTGCTCTCATTTATTTCAACCAGCCCACATGCCAGGTTTAGAGGACTTGTTTTGGGAATGAACTATTTGAAAATCAATTTTCTTGGCAACGTGCTACAAATGCAATCAAGTGTGCAGAAACTGCTACCACTAACAGTTTGAAAATTGAGGAAGACATAGCTTAGCTGATGGATGCAGGACTGGGGTTTGATATCCCACACTGGCAAAGAAAAAGTGAGGCACAGAAGAAGGTGTTTGTCATATAGCACACGATGCTGCTTGTATAAATCAACCCAAGAGGCTAAATAAATAAATAAATAAATAAATAAATAATTGCATAACATAATTTAATACGTGTTCTCTGGAAAAGAAGGCAATCAATTGTGAATGTCCATCTAGGCTTGTCTGGGAAAGACAACTCCTGAATGAGACAAAGGTTATGAGATGTCTTAGGTTATGAAAAAGGTTACAAAATGTTTTAGTTTTAATTATGTATTTTAACTTTGTTTTAATTCTTATTTGATTGTTTTAACTTTTGTATTTCATGATTTTTAACTATATCTTTTTTTTTTAATTACTGTAATCTGCTTTGAGTAATCTGCTACCAGGAAGAAAAGAGGGGTATAAATAAAGGAAGAGGAAGAGGAGGGGGAGATGGAGGGGGAGGGGGAGGGGAGGCAAGGGGGATAAGAATTCTACCAGCCCATTGAAATTTTCCTTCGGTTCCAATTCTCTAGTATTGTAGTAACTTAAAATGTCAGTTGAATATTTTAAAGTGCAGTATAGTTACCCAAAGCAACGGAGTAAGCGAAGTTATCAAGGAAATGCAAACACAGCAAATGTAGGAGTTCTTGGTGGGAATGATTTTAATATTTCACTCTCTACTGTGCAAAATATTGGGGCCCTCCCCTCTCCGTAGATGTACCCCTGTTTATGTGTATGAAAGCATGTGCTGCAGAAATATTCCATTTATTTCAGGTTACATGTTCTTTTGCAGCCATGGGAATGGATGCTAATGCCTAAATATAGATCAGGGAAGTGACCTTCCAGATGATATTGACTGCAAATCACCGTATGCTGTGTGCCGCTGACTATACAGGCTGGGGGTAGTGAGAGTGACAGTCCATAAACATGTGGAGGGTTGCATGATTCCCAGTAGAGTTTGGCTACTTATTCATTCATTCATTCATTCATTGTTTATATTCTACCTTTCTCCCAAACTGGGAGTCAAAATGGCTTATAAGAAAATTTGGCCAGAATTGTGTATGAAGATGAACATTACGTACATTTACATATGTTCAGCTACGTAGCAGAGGTGCTAAGAAACCCTGTTAGCGAATTGTGAAGACATGTAATGGGACACTGGCAAGAGTGTTCCAGTGTGCATAGGCACTTTCTATTCAGCGTCCCAATGCACAACAGAACAAAGCACAACGTAGGGAAACCAGCTAATATGCACTTGATTGGAGGATAAGATGGCAGCAACCCAATAGGACTTGGCCTTAGAACTCTGGCGTTTCTACTTTTAAATAAGGGTTTTTTAAAATAAGGATTAATATGCACTTGGACCAGTGCACGATGGGATCAGTGCACGATGGCCCATCAGCCCTAATGGGCATTTGTCACTTTGTTGGCTCTATGTACAGATGTCACATGCTTATTGAACCAACTGGGGGCCAGAGCACTGTAAAAACTTTGAAATTATCAAAAAAAAAGGGGGGGCGGGGGGACACTTGTACACACACAGCAGTGTAATCTAAGTCTATCTTTCATTTTATGTAAGAAACATGTTTTATACAGACTGCTCATGTATCCAAGCAATATTTTAGGATATACAAGCGCTGCCACTGCTGCCTGCTCAAAACTGGTGCGGATGGGGCTTTCCCAGCTCCAGTGAGGTCATGTGTCCCCCTCAAACACTTGTGGCATTAAGTTTCCCATGATGCTTTGGTAGGGAATCTGCACCCAGTGTTCTGCTCGTTGCTCTGGTGCCCTGATGGCTCCCAGCCTAACCAGTCCAGCATCTTCCCTCTCAAGCTCACTGATGCTCATGATGCCACTGCCTCCACTCTCCCCAACTCAGGTTTTGCAGACTTGGTCCTTCTGCCCACTGGGACAGAGACTCTTTTCGATTACAACCAGAACCCATATATTTGATGTGTGGTTGAAAAAGCAGACCAGTTGTGGAATAAATAGTGATAATTTAAAAGCACTGAAAAAACAGACAGCCAAAAAGTGGACCATTGAAAGGCAGGGGATGGCTGTAGTAATGTAACAGCAGCCCTTTACTGGGTATCGACATTACAGAGCTGCCCAGTTCTTATTCTCGCAGACATGAGCCCACTTTGCTGTTGTTAACTGCTGTCAAGTTGACTTCGACTTATGGTGACCCAATAAATGAGAGACTGCCAAGTCACCATATCATCCACACCTGTGCTAAGGGCTTGCAAACTCAAAGATATAGTTTCCTTGGTTGAGTCTTTCCATACCTGTAATGGGGTCTTGCTCTTCTCCTATTGCCTTCTACCTTGCAAAGCATCATGGTCTTTTCTAGTGAGTCATGTCTTGTCATGATATATCCAAAGTATGACAGTCTCAGTTTAGTCATCTTGGCATCTAGGAAGAGTCCAGGCTTGATTTGCTTTAGGACTCATTTATTTGTTCTTTTGGCAGTCCAGAGTATCCACTTATGAAGATGTAAGTCCCCAGCAGGATTCTGGCAGTTATTTTTATGCTATTAGACATGCTTTTCCATCTCTCTCATGCTCTTGACACTGTTCATTTGTCTATACATTGCTGGAGACAACTAAAATGATCTTTCAGTAGTGTTCTCTGAACAGGAGTGTTTCACATCTGTGCTTGGTTATTGGTTGTGGCTGTTTTAAGGGATTAGACGAAATTGGGAAGGACCAGGCTTTCAGTGCAAAAATTATCAGATTCCATCCCTGACATATCTGGGCAGGGTTTGAAGTTACTCCTGTCTGAAGTTCTAGGGACTACACCTTTGTCTCTTTTAAGTAACCCTGGACCCAGAGGGCAAACAGCTCAAGCTCAATATAAGATGGCAACTCACTATGTTCTTAACTCTGACATAAATCAAAACAGCAAGAATTGTAAGATGCATTAAGGACAAGAAGAAACCAATCAGGACATTTTAATAAATGTTATCACATGCTCTACCTACTATATAAAAGTAAAAGTTTGTATGTTTTGTTTGTCTGTGTCAAGTGAAGACCTCATATGATTGGCTGTGTGAGGCGAACACCTCAAATTATTGGCTGCCTGAGAACATTCTATGGGATCCTGGGCTTTGCAGTGTAGGGAGGGGCCTTTAGAATTCTCAGCTGGGGAGCTCTTGGGCCTGACCAGTTGCTATGGAGATGAGGCCTACCAGCAAGGAGGAGGGCAGTGTATTCCCTTAGGAACCCAACCTCTGCATGTTAATAACTGAATACAGATTGGATTGGGGAATATGGGGAAAAGTTACATGTACTGGACAACACAGTTTGGGGAATTAGAGACACAGGAACTCAACTCTTTTTAACAAGTATTACCTATGAGAAAATAAAATGCTGGGCAATGCCAGGTAGATATGCTAGTCTATTATAAGGCTGTGTAGTGGAAAGATAACTAGCAGCATGTGTGTGCGCATGGTCAGTCCCAACCGTCCACTGTAATTCCCTCATGTTCTCTACATGGGTTCCACTTTTAAACCAGTTCTGCTTTCTGATGGTGCTTTGGTCCCCAACCCATCAGATAAGTTGGGGAAGCTGTATTTCTTAACACTGGAGGACCTTCCATGTCATGGGGAAGTGGTATATGGCTTGGGTCCAGGTTATTTGAAGGACCGTATCTCCCTTTATGAGCCCTTTAGAGCTCTATGATTATCTGTCTGTCCTACCACTTTCCCAGACTGGTTTGGTGGGAACAAGGGAGAAGGCCTTTTTGGTAGCTGCTCCTAGACTTTGGCACTCCCTCCCTAGGAAGACCAGGATGGCCCCATTCTTGCTGTCCTTCAAAACTGACTGGGGTGGGATTTTTAAGCAGTGTGGTGCTGTTTTTAAGATTTGTTTATGATCTTTTAATGAATTTTAATGTTTAATGTTTTAACTCTATAAATTAATTGCTTTTAAAACAACTCTTTTTAATATTTTTATTAATTACTTTGTACTGCTTCAATCTGTATTTTTTTTAAATATGTCATTAGCTGCGCTGAGTACCATCATTGGTACAAATAGACAAACAGGTAGACAGAGAATGAAGAGGAAAAAGGAGGCAGGGGAGGCATAAGAAGACTTTGTGAAAAGGAGCTCACCAGAGGCTTTGGCCCTTTCTGCAGGATGTCACTGTCTCATTTCTGCCACAGGATGGCAGCGATTGGCAGGTCGCGCTTCCGCATGACGTCACCGTCCTGCTGCCATCCTGTCATGGAGCATCACGCTTGTGCAGTTTTCGCAAAACGGAAAAAAATCTGTTTCGCATCTGCGATTGCGCAGCGCTCCCATCAGTTCTGGTCATGCAGAAGCTGTGGAAGCACACTGGCGATGCTTCCTTATGTAGCGCAGCAATGGAAAAAGCCCAGCTGTGCTGCGGAAGGAAGACGTGGTGCCATTGCGTTCTCTTCTGCATGGACCAAGCGGTGCAGAGGGTAGCGTTGCTGACGCGGTCCCTTCTGGACACGGGACTGCAGTGAGATGACACGGAAGAGCGTCGTCATGCGGAAATGGCCTTTGTTAACTGATATCTGCGTGTAGTGACAAATCCGTTCCTGCATACTGTATGCAAAATGCTGTACAGAGTAAATCACCTCAGGACTTGTATAGCAAACTGGAAGGAGAAAAGGCAAGGAAAAAGAAAGGTATTTTTTGGGCTCTGTGCCAGGAAAGAACCTGAACATTAAACTTTCCACCAGTTAAGCTAATTTTTCACAAGGCCCAGGCTATCTGGCTACAAGAGTATGGTTGCTGTGGTGTAGGCCTAAGCAAACTTGTTGCAAATTTAGTCTGTGCTAAAAGGTCTGTGCATTGTTTGACTTCAGTTTTCCATCTGCAATATTAGAAGAACTGCTCGCTGTTTAGAAGTTTCATAAGTATGAACTAGGCTTGTAAAGTATATTTACAGGAAAGGTGAATAGAGAAGGAATTACCGAGGTCCAACTGGTGCCAATATGCTATCAAACAAGTGGTTATCAGCATTATTTGATTTGTAGCATACACAAAGCTTGACATACACAATCCCTCCTGTGGCTCACATGCGTACATAACTGGATTAGAATCAAAATGTCTAAGATTGTATTTTAGCGAAGAGATCAAAGAAAATGCTGTCAAGGAAGACAAGCATTGTTTTTGCATAAATGCCAAAAGGGGTTTTGGTTGTTTTAACCCATTTTTTTCACCCTCTGATATTTGATGGAATGAGATGTGGGTTGAGTGAGGAAAAGACTGCTCCAAAGCAGATAAATATAATTAATTTTAAAACAGTTGTTGGTCTGAGATGCAAGTTACTGGTCATGTTGTTATCTGAATATTGGAAATGAATACAAACACTGCTAGGTTGAGGAAGAGCCTTTGAAAACAAAGCAGGAAGGGCATATTCTTATGAATGATTTCTCTGTAAAGATCCTGAGAGGCTCACATACACAGCAGTGAGGTACCATGTCCTAAGAAGCAACTGCTTGTTAAAATAAAATGAATTCCAGGGCAGAGAATTTAGGTTAGTCTCAAAAGTTTAATGACTTCAGGAACCTGGAGGTCACTCTCATCTCTTTTGAAAAGGAACACCCCCTCTGCTGTTCTGGTATTAACTAACCCTTAACCTCATTAGCCTCTGCCGTTCTAAAACAAAACATGCTATTCAGCAATGATTGGCTCTATACAATGTGCACATCATGTCTAGTTCAGTACTTGTAATATATTACATTTCAGATTTTAAAAAGAAAGTAGGAAAATTTTTAATAAATTAAACCTGAAATCCCATGCATACTTATTTTACAGAAATCAATCAGTCTTTCTCCTTAGCACATATAACTAGCATCAAGACATAACATTTTTGTACTCTTTCAGAAATACTTACATCCACTGAGGAATGTGTTTCTGTTTTATTTTGCATTTTAATAGTACATTCTCCCAGAAGGCTCTTTGAACTTTAAAGCACAGGAGAAATTTGTTGCTTTTTAATGCATCTCATGCCTTTTCAAATTGTTTTGTTGGGTTAGACAAAGTAGAAAACCTCCAAACTCTTTGTGGGGAAAGGCAGACAGACGGACACCCTCCTATTGACCTTCAGGGCTTAGAGAAAAGAACTTAACTTGAAAGATACAGACATGGCCAGCTGTTGGTCCACCAAACACACTGAGTGGGAAGTGTAGCTGGACAATAACCCCATCAATAGCAATGTTTATTATGATGCTGAAGATTATTTTGGAACGGGATAGCACAGGATTAACAGTGGCAACCCTTCAGTCTTGAGCTGTATATTTCCTTGTCCTTCCATTTGGTTCCCTTAGATTGATTTTGAGTTTGTCAGGCAAACACTCTGATTACAATGTCATATGTGAAGAGCGGCAATCATTGGGCCTATCAGGTGTTGTTGGACTGCAGGTGCCATTATCCCTAGCTAACATAGCCAATGATAAGAAGTGCTGGAACTTGCAGTCCCACAACAGTTGGAGGGCTGCATGGTTCCCACCACTGCCATGTGCTAATAGGCACTCAAATCATTCTTGTAAGGTATCATGACAGCTACAAAAATGCAGTTATTGAACCAGTTAGTCAGGAGCGATACTGATCAAAATAATCCTCTTGGAAGTTACTGAAATATAAATCTTCAGAATTTGGGGGGGGGGGGAATCTGTAATAACTACAACAGCAACACATTCTATGGAATTAGTGGAGAGACAAACAGCTTACCTGTGAATAGACTCTATTGTGCCATTGCTGTTCCCCAGGAAAATGTGTTTCTGGAAAATTTGCCAGCCAGGTTTGTAAAAAGACTGAGGTTTTTGCTAAGGACTTTACATCTAGCTGAAGGAATTTATCAGGGTGGTTGTTATTTGGCAATACAGAGAGATCCATGCTTCCTTCCTATATACTCTGCTGTTCCTGAGAGCAGCTACTCTTTTCTTCTATAATTAATTAAGTGAACAATGATACTGCCTTTCTCCTACCTGAAACCATAGCTGATACTGCTTGATGTCAGATAAGCTCATTTCCTATTGTCTGCATATAAAAAGGATCAACTCAGCTGCTTCCTTTAAAGCATTAACTTCTGTTTTCAAAAGCACGTTTGAAGTGCATGAATAGCTATGTGTATGCCCATTAATTGTGACTGGCAATCCTGAGACATTTACAAGTATAGAAACAGGCTCCACACTGACATATGGTGTTTCAAAGGAGGCTATTTTGTTGACAGTCAAAAGCTGTGCATTTCATTGGGGACTACAGAATGAGTTTTCTGTAGCGAGTAGACAGAAAAATGCCAGTGTGCAGGGTTATCTATCTATCTATCTATCTATCTATCTATCTATCTATCTATCTATCTATCTATATTATGGAGAGAGTATTTTAGATGGCTGTTCAAAAAATCTCTCTAGCAATACACATTCTGTGTTAATATGACTCATGGTACATTCTGTATTAATATGGTACATGAACAACATGGAACTAAGGATAATAATGCCTTATTTGGAATAGGACAGAGATTTCTGAGCTATAAGATATAAGTAGAAGCTAACGTGCTGTACCAAATACATGGGGTGGTGCCATGAGATTCAGCCTGGAATGGTGCAAGTGTGGCATTAGTCACATAGTAAAGCTTTTAGCAGATACCTGAAACTCTCTTGTATTAGCTAGTCACCATTCCTGTTCCACCACTCCTTTACATTGACATTTTTCCTGAGCGCTACACACTTCTGATCACCTTGCTACATGGTTGCAACAGCTATATGCCAGGTCACAAAGAATAAACTCTTATCACAAATAAATAATTGCTTTTCCACTGTAAGCTGCTATCAGATTTGCAGCTGATTTTCTGCACTATTATAGAGTTTCTCTGCATACATTCCACTAAATCAGTACATTTAGTGCTACTCTGCCATATTTTGAAAGGACTTTAGGTTGCTTTTTCAGGCATGGGCCAGCACACTATGGTCCAAGGACTGTTTCACACTACACAATTATAGAGATATGATTCCACTTCAATTGCCATGGCTGCACAGCCAAGATCCTGCATCATGAGCCTCAATGCACAACTTTATGCTCTATTTTACTGATATGATAAACAATTATGTTACAAAATTGTGATGGGACACAATGGGGCATTGCTCAAGATATCAAGTTGATGATTGGGGGCTCCCAGTGCACCAATGCGGGGACATTTTTCTGGATGGGAAAAAGGCACCCATAATTTTCCACTGCCCTCTGTTCTGGATTACCAGTGTGACACAAGTTCTGCTGGGGACCATTGACCTCCTCTTCCTCTGGTGGTGTTATGCAAGGCAGCCAGGCCCATGACACACCATACAGTTACACATCACAACCACAATGCAACAGCCATGCTGTTTGCTGTCCTTGTGCAATGGTCCCAAAGGTGCAGCTACAATATGACCATTGCAGAATCCCACAATTCTACAGTGTGCAAGTTGAAGTTGTTTTATTATATCATAAATTCCCAACAGGAGTCCAGTCCATCAACATAAGAAAACAGAAACACACCTATAAGCAGATAAGTTTATATAATATAGATATATTTATTGAAGGTGTAAAAATCAAATGACACATGTACAATATTTTCTCATAAGGAAAATGTCTTGTTCACGTTTCACAAAACTGTAAAACTGTATTTTTATAAAGATCTTTTTTTAAAAAAACAAGGAATTTTATCACAAAATTATTTTCTAATTTTTAAAAAACCCTAAAAATTTAGCCCAATCCATGGTAAGCATTAGGTCTCTCCTCTCTGGTAAAATGCCAAGAGAATACACATCAGCACAGACAGCTAAACACGTATCTCTTGTTTAAAATACTTAACCACAAATGACATATTAAAACAGTACAGAGTTCTTTCAGAGGATGTTACAAGTTCTAGAACGGTGTTTCTCTACACTACATCAAACAGTGCAACAGAGATTCAGTGTAAATCTTTACAGTGTTTAATTGATTCAATACTTGTGTTCAAGTATATGTTCATGCACATGATTAAAATCCCTACTTTGCCATTTTGTCTATTTTTGTTCATAAAAGTTTCTAAGTTACAGTAGATCATTTCCTACAGTATGTTTCTAAGGGCACAGAGAAACCCTATAAACATGAGACATCTCGACAGTCCTCCAGGTGCATTCGTATGGAGAATGTAAGGTATGGTGTAGACTGTCTGTGGAGACTGCCCATGGCTTCCCAGAACATAAGAACAGCCACAATGAATACAATCAAAAGTCTATTGAGTCCACCTTTTTATTCATACAGCAGCTGATCAGTTGCCTATAGGAAACTCAAAAGCAAGACATGACTGCAATAGCTCCTTCTGAACTGAGCTCTCCAGAAACTGATATACCAGCAATGGATGGAGTCTACAGTATATTCATCATGACATGCCACAGATGGCACCACCTTCTGCAAATTTGTCCAAACAACCTTTTAAAGTTGTCCATGTTGCCAGCGATAATAACCACTTTTTTGGGGGCAGCAAACAGTTTCCTGAGATGAAACTGATTGACTGAAAAATGCACTGCTGCGATTATGAAAAGCAATACTGGGAAGCTGTGGCAACATCCAGAGATGTTCTAGGTCAAATGTTATATTTATCATGCAAATACATCTCTGGGGGAAGTTCTGAATGTCTGATAAAGCTCTTAGTAAAACAAGAATTGATTTCTTAATACATTCTGTAATATAACCTGTTCAATGTTGTTAGCTTAACTCACCTCAAAACCTGTTGCAAAAAATATCTGAAGTCAATCTGACTCTGAGCACCAAAATATCACAATAAAATAAAGTGGATTTCATTTCTGGATACAGCAAAATTAGTCACCTTAAAAAAAGTAAATTCAGGGTAACGTGACGGCTTCTTATCAGGCACAATGCAGTGAACAGTTATGTGTGCTGAAGTCACTTTTATTTTAAGCGATTCCATCTAGCACACCTAACCATGGACAGTATTTTGCTACTTCTTTCTCTTTGGGGCTTGGAAGTGGGAAAAAAGTTTACTGTACTGAATATAAACATTTAAAATAGTAATTTTTTAAAAAAAATTCTGATAAATGTATCCAAAATAATTCATATAAAAATTAATCATGGAAACTCTGAGCATAAAACAAAAAAAAATGTCTTGGCAGGCAACAATAAATTAATCTGATTAAATTATATGTAATCTGATAATATTTGGTCTGAAGAAGCGTGCTTGGGTGTGTGTTTATAAATAATGTGACTGTGAAGATCTGAGAGCTAACCAGTCTGCCTGCCAGGGGTCAACTCTTTTGCTGCATTTTCTGCGCATAAAAGTCCCTGCATGTCTCACAGCAACGCTGATACCACCTCATGTCCTGACAAAGGTTCTTCTCCCGTATCACTCGGCAGTACACAGGCCACTGGTCTCCCAGACACTTGAACGTTAAGGCAGCTGTGACATGACAGAAAACCAAGAAGACATCAATGTGTGTACATTAAAGATCTCCCATGGTCTTTTGATGACATTTAACCTGTTTAGATTCATACAATGGTTCACTGATGTATATGGCACAGAATGCTGCCATTAGATATGCAGTGAAAATGAAACCAAATCAAAGAATGAAATGCAGCTGATGGTGTACCAGACTCTGTTGTAGGAAAGTGCAATCTGAACAAATGTGTTAGGGAGGGAACACCACTGAATGCAATGTGAATTACTACTGAATAAACACACAGAGGATTTTGGTGTAACTATTCATAATGGCCTGAGCCTCAGGCAAGAATCTCTGGAAAATGTAAACAAGATGTACTCCTGAGAATAAAAACATTAATGTATGAAAATAATACACTTTGTATTATAATACAAAATCTACCATTATAAAAATCTATTAATGTACTATGAGGCAGACTTTATCTGTACCCCATGTAACTACCAAAGATCTGGCACAGGGCATGCAGATGAGGTTGTACAGGACATAGGGAGATAGCTAATACATGCAGAAGTGACAAAGTGTGGTTAGAATGGCCAGCCCTGTGTGAGCCTTACTTACCTAACCTAGGAGATGTAATTGTGTTCACATTAATTTTTTCATTGCAGGGCTGCAGGTGGCAGGGTCTGTAGGCTGCAGGCTTTTCAGAGGAGAAACACTCATTACCGTGCCGTCCTGTGATCTTGTGCATACACTGGATTACTCGTGATTGCATACCTTTGCCACAGGTTACAGAACACTGCAAAAAAATGTAAGAGAGACACATAAGAATAAAAATATTTTCTGCTCACATAAATACCAGATTTCTTTCAAATTGGGTACTATGAAATTGGAAAATACACAGCCACTAATTGTTGTTGCTGCTTGTGATGGATCCCCTATGAAGGTTGGACCTGAGTTCCAGTTCTTGGGTTCCTATCACTCACTGTGCTCTATCATCCTTAAACCCCCTTCCTGGGTCTGGTACTTGGGCCCCAAAGTGACACTTATAACAGATAAGATGGTATATTGATTGTTGGGTTCAGTGTTATAATGTGTGAAAGGTCCTTGTTATTAATACAATTGGCCCTCCACATTTGTGGGTTTGACTATTACAGATTTGATTATCTACAAGTTTCTCCAACCCTGCACCCCACCTCAGGTGCTTCTTTTCCAGGTCATCCATCCATCCACAGCCAACCACACAGCTCTTGAAAAACCACCTTTGGTCCTCTTTCTCCTTCACCACCACCAGCCATTGCCTGGCCAACTAAGGATGGTTCACAGCCCACTTTCTCAGACCAGCAAACACTCTCCTGATGCCGCCCCCCCGCCCCCCCGCGAAAGGATGTGGGTGAGAGAGAGGAAGTATAAGGCCTCCATGGCAACCCCACCCCTCACTCTCCTTTCCCTGAACTGGTTTGGACCCTGAGTGCCCATTCTTCCCACTGTGCCTCAGCTTCCTTTACACGCACACACACACACACACACACACACACACACACACACTGATATTTGCAATTTTTTTCATTTTTGTAGGAATCCTGCACCCCTAACCCTAGTGAATGTGAAGGATCAACTGTAATTAAATTAAAACATCCAGACATCAATGTACAAAATAAAAAAGTAAAAATTTATTGTATAACAAAGTGAAATATCTAGCCTGATTCTGGCTCTGTACGTAGTCCTGCGTTAACGCCTGTTTAACCAAAGTAACTCTTCTCCCTAAAGTCCTTCTACACTCCCAGTTCTTATCAACCCAAGGTTCTCTCTCTTACTGTTCCCTCTCTCATCCGTTCATAAGTGTTATCATTTTTCTATTCCTAAGTGGCCATTTCTTCACTTGTTCCTCTCAAGATTTAATCCAGACCTATCTGCCCCTGATCTTAACTCTATTTTCAACTGGCCCTATCTCCATTTCTAACTGGCCCTAACTAATTGTTTAACAGACATGCTTCTGCTTTTACATTCTATCTCCTATAGCACCCACCCACACGCCACTATCACATTCCAAAGGATGTGATTGACTGGCTTTATTCAGGCTTGCTGAGCAACCATCTTCAAACAGCTGCTGTTTTTGAAATAGTGCTATCAATATAGTGCTACACAGCACTATACAAAAATAAATATATACATTTACAGTTCAAATGAACTTCTAGATAACAGCTAATGAAAGATAAGCTCTAAAAGCTTTCACATTCTTTTTGATGGGCCTAGGTATACTCCTTCAGTCACAATTCCATCTGAATTGTGTAAAATTCAGATGACTTGTGAAGTACTATACACACGTCTGTCTTTGGGAGACAGCCTGCAAACCCTGGAATGGTTTCCAGAGTGTTGCTGTTGGCATTCCTCCATTCAGACAAATATTGCTCCCTCCAATAACAAATTCAGATGGTGAGTGCCAATAAGACTTTAGCCAAAAAAGGGGCCACTGTAAAGCAAGAGGGAATTATCAACATGCTGGGGGAAATCCCAAGGTTTGCAAGAGTACCAAAACAGCTTCAGGAAAAATCCTAAGGCAGCAACAGAATCACAGGACAGCCTAAGAAGAAATGATCATACTCAGAAGCCAAGGGATGATGCCATGTACAACATCACATACCTGAATATTTGAAAATGATGATTCATCTACAGATGATATACATTTGGTGATTTTATAGAAAAAGCATATGATGTTTTTGAACCATTCCACATGATAGAATACTTAATCAGCTATACACATATATTGCAATATGCTCACAATAATTTGTATATTACTCCACAAATGGTGTAATTCTGGAGTGTTTAACAAAAAGTACATAATTTGTCTCCTGCGCTGCTGCACCTATTAGCTTTACTTCTTCAGTGATTTAAGAACTGATTCTGATTAGCAATTAGCTTTCAACTCATGGTAATCCTATGAATCACAGACCTGCAAGAACTCCAGTCACTGACCGACCATTTAGGTTTTGCAAGGTAGGACTACGGCTGCCTTGATTGATTGAATCAATCCATCTATAATGTGGTATTCATCTTTTCCTACTGCCATCCACTTTGCTCAACATTATTTTCTTTTCTAATGAGTCATCTTGTCTCATAATGTGTCCAGAGTACAATAGCCTCAGATTTGCCATTTTGGCTTTTAGTGAGAATTTGCTATAGGAGCCATTTGTTTGTCTTGTTGGCAGTCTATGGTATCCATAGCACCACACTTCAAGTGAGCTGATTTACTTTCTGCCAGCCTTCTTCACCAACCACCTTTCACAACCACAGATAGAACTCAGGAATACCGTTGCCTGAAAAATCCTGACTCTAGCATTCAGTGATATATCTTTACACTTGAAGATGTTGCCTACTCACTTCACAGCTGATGTTCCGTGTCTTAGTCTTCTTATGATTTCTTGGCTATAATCTCCATTTTGATTAGTGACTCAGCCAAAGTATAAAAAATGTTTAACTACGTTAATGTCTTCACCATCATCCCTTTAAAATTATGTAAAACATCTGTGGTCATTTTTTGTTTCTTGAAGCTTAGCTGTAATTCTGCTTTTGCACATTCTTCCTTAACTGTCATCAACAGTCATTCCAAGTCTTTGCTATGTTCTGCTCGTAAAACAGTCAGCTCGACTAGCACTAGGTATGGTTTATTTAGTAGCAATAGCAGGATTAAGTGTCACATTTTCAGATGTTTATAACAAAGCTGAGAGCCTCTCTTACATTTCTGATTACCACTAACTACACAGAGAGAAACAACCAAGATTGTTGACACCCATCCAGCCTTGCCCTTCAGAAAGTGCCAGTTCAAGGCTCTCCTGCTGTCTTGAGGCACCGGCTCTCAGATAATGCCAGCTTCCCTCTATCTTCATTAAGGGTGGGGCTTCAGTAAGGTTGTGGTCTTGGTTTCAACAAGCTAGATCTGCCCCATAGACAATAACAGAGGTGGGGAAAAAATCACTCCTCAACCCTAATTTTATGACCACAGATGCCCCCGGTGACTCCTAAGGCCCCACAGTGCCCCAAAGTAATTTTTTTTGTTAACTTTGGGATGATTTTTTTCAGCCTCAAACAGTTAAATGTAGCTTCAAACCACCCAGTTCAGTCACATACCCATTCCAGAAACTCTTCCAAGCCCCCAAACCAAAAAGCAAGCCTCATCAGTGAAAAAGCGTGCCTGAAAGTGAAGTGATGCCATTTCTAGTGCACCTGCATGCAACAGTACAGCCCCCAGTGACATCACAAGGGAAACTGGAACCTGCCCCCTTGGTTAGAGTCTCTTCCTGCACTAGCCCATACAAACATTTTCTAACATTAGAAAAGAGGCAATACAGTTTTAAAAAACATTCTCATAAAGTCTGCAGAAAGTATGCATGAATTTCTTTTTTTTACTGCAGAATTACCTCTGTATGTTCCACTGTGTAACAACTTATATAAAAAATCCAGAAACAACTTTCCTCCAGAGGTCCAAGGTCCAAGTGAGCAGCATATATGCAGTGTATAATGCTGTTATTACAAAATTATACCTGAATCACATTTTGACACTTCTGCCAATTCGAAATGATGTGAAAATTAATTCATGTCTAAGTTTGAACTTATATGGGGACATGGACAACATTTCAATATTCATGCTTCTTGTGCATTCTTGTCAAATATTCAGGTATGAGAACTTTGTTGTTGTTGTTGTTGTTGTTGTTGTTGTGTGCTTTCAGGTTGTTTCCAACTTATGGCAACCCCATGGCAAACTTATCATGGGGTTTTCTGGGGTCTCAGAGTATATGACATGCCCACGGCCATCCAGTGGGTTTCCATGGCTGAGAAGGGAATTGAATCCTGGCCTCCAGGGCCATAGTCCAATGTTCAAACCACTACAGCATGCTGGCTTACCAATGTTCAATTAGATTGCAAGAAGAAGAAACATGAACTAATTTTGGTAAATTATGTACAGAGAACACTGGCAAAACAAAATCAAGTCCGCGCACAACATACTTACTTGTGTGTTTTTCTTCTGTATTTCACAACTGATCAGCAAAATCCTTGCATAAAACACCCTGGTTCTGAGTATATATAAAAGGTTATAATATACAGCCAGGGTTTTTTTTTCCAGAAAAGAAAGGGCAAACTTTACTAGAATTTCTACAATTTAAATGCAATCCTAAAGTTGCTTTAAAACTGTTCAAGCATCAAGTCATGCAAAACATTCCAGATTCTAACAACTGAATCCTGGATAAAGATATTTGAAAGCCTTTAAAAAGAATGATAGGTGGTATTTCTTTTATTCTCCATTCTACATAATTCAAGTCATTGAACTGTAGGCATTATACCAAACAAACAATCCTTTAACTTGGCACCAGAACATTTATCCAAGATTCTCTTTCCTCTGCCTGCCAGACCCATATATTTTGAAGCCAATACACAATTCTTAGACCAACAGCTGAGAGAGGTGCTGTAATGCCATAGCCACTTCCAGCTGGCCTTAGTAAGAAGTAAATTAAGGGAAAAATTGTCACTGGCAGAGAGCAACATTTAAACTGTGTACCCCAGCCAAGACAATAGGCAATCACTGCCGAGTTTGATAAAAATCTGCAGTTGGAAGTGCCAGTCTGTAACAGTGTTAACAACATACACTTGGACAACTTCTTCCAAGAACAAATGATCAGTCTGGTTGCAATCTGCAAATCAGTTGTTCCAGAATTATTACACAGAGAACATAAGAACACAAGAAGTGCCTTGCCGGATCTCAACAAAGGCTTCCTGGGGGGAAAAAAAAACTTCTAAGAATCTTAGAAGAATGGAGGCTACAAGTTTGCCTGAAAGGATTTGACTTAGAAAAGACTAAGAAGTGAACATCTGACATGGGAGTGTGCTTCCTGGCCCAAACTAGAATAAATTATGTACAAAGGGGGAAAAAAGAGATTTTAAAATACAGTTTGAGAACTTTGAGCCTACTGTATTCTGCTATATTCAAAGCTAAACAGTAGCAAGAAGAATTAAGTTCTACTCCTATAATCCACTACAGAAGACTGTGAAAACATCAGGAAGAAAGAATTTCTTGCACTGCAGAAAATCACCCACACAGTCTATTTTTCAGTCTCTTGGGATACTAAAGTTGTTGCCAAAATCAATTCTGTGTTTCCACTTTGATGTCAAAAAATGTGTATTGGAATACATTATCATCATCATCATCATCTAAAAAAAAAAAATCTAAATTCCCTTTACATTTTACATTTACAGGGTTTCCCCCCCCATTTTTGACCCAAACTTGGTAAGCTTGAGGGAGAAACATTTTTACAATGGAAAGGCACTCCCATCTTTCTTATTTGTATCATCAGAAAGTTTGTTTTCCAACTAGGAATGGGAAAAAGCTTTTCTGTGTCTAAAATTCAGACAAGAATCCAGAGATATGGCCTGCCACAGGAGCACAAATTGGGCCCCACTGCAGTTGCCTATTCCTACTTTATTATAAAGTGTTGCTTGAACAGAGTCAGTAATATTTTTATTTTGGTTTGTAATGAAATGGAATGTTTTATACCATTGTTTCAATTAGCTGAATTTTGTTTTTGGTCTTTTAAGCTGTCTTGAGATGAAGGGTGGGTGTTGGGAAGACTTTGAATGTTTCTTTGAAATGTGATGGTAATATACTTTAAATAGTACCTACATATATAGTTTCTAGGCTTTGGGAATTCAAGTGAATTTTAGGGGCCTCCTCTTCTATTGAAGATTTTTTTGACCTTAGAATACTGACTTCATTTCAATGCATATATCATATTTCAGGTTCCTCTTAGCCTTCATGAATTACAATATGCTTATTATACTAATGTTTAGTTTCAGTATAATGTAATGAATTAGTTTACCATGTCTTTGTAAAAATCAGCTTTCCGTTAAACTATTCTTAACACTTACAGAAGATCATATTTGCATTTAAAGGCTTAAATTGCTCTTGTAGCAACCTTATGTTCCTTTTAATTAGCCTACATTCGTCTCCATATGTTTATCCAGAAATCCCACTGGTTCTAATTAGGTTCCAAGACTAAATCTAATGCTTTTTTTCCCCTGCAAGCTATTACCAATTTCAAAGTCTATTCAGAAACATAGATTCTCAAACATTTTGATGGTTCTGCATACCCAAACAGTATGCTTGTTCTGCAAATACATTATTCTTATCTATCCTTTGCCACTAAAATTACATCTGAAAATTCTGGATATTCCCTTTTAGCAGCTGGATGTTGCTTTAAATGCATTCTACTAGCTGTTTCATTGCCACAAAATGGGATACTTTGTCTTGCTTTGATCAGCCGCTTTAGAAATCTCCTCACTGCTGTAGTTAGATCAAGATCTTATTACAACTCCAGGTACAGGGCTACATATGATAGGCTGATATGAATTACACAAAGATGCATTTTTAAAGCATCAGTATCCAAGATTCAAAACTGATGTGTAACTGGACAAACAAAGAGCTGCTGGAGTCTAAGCATATGGCACAATGTGCTAAGCAAACAATTTGTATACTGTTGACATAGAGAATATAGCTATGCCATCTATATGCTTATCATATTAGGATGATTTTTTTTTTTTAGCTCTACTATGTATGATAAAATATCTTTGTATCTCTATACTTTTTAAAACTTTTTGTTCCCTTTCTAAAGTGCTACTGTTGTGTGTCTTTAAGTCGCTTCTGACTTGCAGAGAACCTAAGGCAAACCTACGATGGGGTTTTCTTGGCAAAATTTGTTCAAGGGGGGTTTTGCCCTTGCCTTCCTCTGAGACAGACAGAGTGTGACTTGCACAAGATTGCCCAGTGGGTTTCCATGGCTGAGCAGTGATCTGAAACTGTAGTCTCTCAGTGTCCTATTCTGATACTCAAATCACTTATACCACACTGGCTCCACTCTTTCTAAAATACTTTGATTTATTTTTTAAAAAAATCATACTATCACGGCTCACAAATTTTACTGAACTAGTTCTTATTCACAACAAGTTCTTTAGTATCTCATCCTGAGAGTTTTAATACTCCAGGCATATCTATGGGTTTTGTTGTTGTATGCCTTCAAGTCTTTTAGGACTTAGAGCGATCCTAAAACACACTACCAGTGTTTTCTTTGCAGAATTTGTTCAGACGGGATTTGCCTTTGCCCTCCTCTGAGGCTGAGAGAGTGCCCAAGGTCATGGCTGAGCAGGGATTCAAAACCTTGAGCTGTAGTTCAATGCTCAAACCACAACACCATGCTGGCTCCCTATCTATGAGGGCAGGGGGCAAATAAGAAATTCTAAATGCTCAACTCAAGTTTTATGCTACTGCTATGCTAGATATTTGGGTTGTGAATGAACATTTCATTGAGCAGAATTCTTATTTGGGGGGACACTGTCCTCTTCTCATCCTACATAGCAATATTCCTGATAACATCCTCATCTGACACCTCACAAAGAACTTCCAGCTATGTTTATTTATCTAATATATAAAAGTCAAAGTTTGTGAGTTTGTCTGTGTCAGGCAGGTGAAGACCTCATATGACTAGCTGCCTGTGAAGATTCTATGGAATCCTGGGTTTGGCAGTTTAGGGAGGGGCCTTTACAATTCTCAGCCAGAGAGCTCTTGGGCCTGGCCAGTTGCTATGGAGACAAGGCCTAGCAGCAAAAAGGAGGAGGCCAGTGTAATCTCTCAGAAACCAAATATCTGTATGTTAACAACTCTAAATACAGATTGGATTGGGGAATATGGGGAAAAGTTTGGGCAGTTTGGGAATTAGAGACACAGGATCTCAAATCTGTGTATTTCAACCACATCTAACTCCTAAGCTAAGTTAAGGTAGTTCTTAAGGTATTTCTAACAAGTGTTACCTATGAGAAAATAAAATCCGGACAACGCTGGGTAATAATTGTGAGTTGTTTACTAGCATATTGCTTTAATAACCCTTGGAGCACTATTAGTTTGGGGTATGACAGTGTGAGCAATATCTAAATTATTAAATTAAAATATTTCCCACTGGAAATAAAAAATCTGTTTTTCAAACATCTTTAATGACTAACTAACTTGGCTTTTACAAAGACAAAATTCCTCTTACCAGTGCAAGGAAAGGTGATGCCCTCAACCATATTTTCCTTCCATCTCCTCAACGTTTCCCTCAAGCTCCAGAACAACATAGAAGCACTGTGCAAAAACTCCTCTAGAAAAGGACACAACATTACCAAGGACTACTGTTGAGTACAACAATAGGCCAATAGCCTATGTCATGAACTGGCCCTTTACATCAGGACCATTGCTTCTGCATGACTTCTTTTGCTGTGTTTCTCCACAATATCCAGAACATGGGGAAATCACATTTTTGACTGAACATGCTGGCTAAGGGATTCTGGGAACTGCAGTGGAAAGAAACCGTCATGACTTTCCCAAGTTCTGACAACAGAAACAAAATAATAAATCCATTTTTGTAGCCTAAGGTCTGAGAAACTAGACCTTCCTTTTGTCAATTCTGCCCCTCTGTTGTGCTACAGGAAGGGAGATCAACTCAGTGTTGCTTAGACAAGATGGGGACACTTTTGTCTCTTCTTATTTTGCACTCCAGTCCCACCACACAGCACTATGAAATAATTAAGTATCCCTGTATTATCTGAGCAATCATCAAGAAAGTCCTTGTCTTCCTTTGATACACTATAATAAACCACAGCACAGTGACTTAAGTAATCAAGCTTTTCTCCTTATTTTCCAGCATGTTTTGAGATATACTTGATAACTTTAAAATGTAGGAAACATTGCCTGCCCAATACCTTAAGAATACAGTCAATAATTCCTACCTGTATTCACTGCAGCAATAGAGTACAAAACAACCATTGGACAAATTAAGACAATTTTGGAGATATGGGGGGGGGGGGTATTTTAGTTCCATGACCTCCAAAATTGAATTGAAACCCAGAGAGCGTGTATTTCGTAAACACTAATAGGCAGGAAGAAACTGACAAGAGAACTGGCAAAAGAAAGTTTTTCTCATTAACTGAATCAAAACCTACATGGTGGTTTGGAAAAATAACTTATTGTATAGCCTAGATCGGCAGGAGGATAACTGCAGAACAGTAGGGGGACACATCAGCCCTCCAGGAGATCTTGGAGGACCTTATCCGGTCCTGAAAAAAAAAATGCCCTCCCAAAATCCTCTATGGGATACAGGGAGATGTTTTAGGGTATTCCTGAGCACCTAAAGGGCATTTTGGGAAATTTTGAGGCAAAAGAAATTTATTTTGAAAAACTCCACAAGATCTCATTTTTACCCCAAGAGCTCTCAGGGGCTCCAAAGATGGAGAAATGCCCTCTGCACCCCCCAAAAATTATTTTGGGGCATTTTGGGAAAAAAAATTGACTTGAGGGTCTTGAGGACCACCAAACAGGGCTACAGTTTGCCAACCCCTGGCCTAGATGCTGCTTCACTGAAATACGTCTTCTGTTTCCTTATCCACTCAATACCTGCTGTCTTCCCATCTGAGTAGAAGAAGGAAAAGTACAGAAAATAGGGACTGACATACACTTCAGACAGAAGGAAAAAAGACTGCATGAGCTAATTGCTTCTAGAAATGTTATCAATATAAGATTTTTCCCACTACTACGTGTGTCCACTTCTATTTACAGCTGGAAATACTGATTGTCTCTGTTCTGTTCCCTGTCAAAGGAAAAAGACCACCTTCCTTCCTCGTAGGACTGTACTAGGAGATGTGTTCCTGCTAGATGCTTTGTGCCTCACAATATTTAAGCATTTTCCTGGTTTTACATTCTAAAATATTGTATCCTGACTACAACACATACTAGCAAATTCAGTCTTTCTAAGGTAACATACCAAACTAGAGGGCATGCCTACCCCCAACCTTTATCTTGAGCATTTTAATAAATCATGTGATGCTCTATATAAACATTTCCATCTCCCAACAAAGTATACCACTAAAATTCATATTTTTTCTACTTAAAAAAATATAAAAGTTCAGTCAGTAGGTATCTGTCAAAAAAAAGGGGGGGGAGAGGTAATTACATCTCAAAGGATAAAGAATTACAAAATAAATAGCATCTGATTTTTATATGCAGAATAGCAAATTTAGGGTAAACTTTTGAATTGTATCATCACACATCTTCAAATTGACATGAGCAGCATTTACTAATAAAAGATTGTTCTGCCTGACTGAAAACCAGTCTACACTGATTACACAATCATTTCCACTTAAATCAGTATTCCTGAGTTGAAACACTAGTGTTAAGTCAATGTTAATTTTTTAAAAATGACAGACGTGTTTGGAAAATGAAAGGTATAATATATTGGCAAGCCTCTTGAGAGCTGGTAAGAAGAGCCCAGAACTTGAAACCTTAGTCCTAGAGCTTGCAAAATACTACAGAATACAAATTCTGTTCTAAAACGAGCCCTAAATATTCAGACCCCATTTGAAGGGCATTTTTTTCCAATCAGGGAGGGGGCTTACATGCTGAACTGCATTTTCACATTTTGACATTGTGATCAGGGCTGCTTCTTTAATTTAACAAATTATCTCACTGATGCCACATTCCTGTCCCCATCTGTGGCCTGTTCCCAGGTCATCTAATTGTGGTCTCCCTCTCAAGCCCTTCTCTGGTCTGTTCCTACAAACGAAGCAAATTATGACAAACCCATCTAGAGTGGAGCCCATTTACAGTTACTGTTGCCACCACAGCATGTAGTAGCAAGATCAAAGTTTAAAAACTTTGAAAACACAACTGAATGTACATGTGCCTCCTCACACCATTCAGCCACCAATACAAGAAATTTTGTTGAAACACAGAATTTCCCCATTTTCACCCTGGATGCACACTCCCTGGACTGCATCTATTTAGGAAAGCAGTACCAAGTAAAAGGTGTCCAGTTGTAATCAGAAACCTACGTGTTATTAGTCTTGTCTCGGAAGCCACTGGGGACACCATGGTTCTGATTTGAAAATATGGTTGGTCTGATAAAACTCAGTATTGTTGTTTTGTGCCTTCAAGTCATTTCTGATTTATGGTGACCCTAAGGCAAACCTATCATAGGATTTTCTGGGGGCTGAGAAACTGTGAGACACCCAAGGTCACCCAGTGGGTTTTCATGGCTGAGCAGGGAACTGAACTCTGGTCTCAGAAGTCACAGTCCAACACTAAAACCACTATACCAAACTGGCTCTCTAAAACTCAGTTAATAATCTTTGTTATTTGTCCAAGATACTACAGAAAACAAGTTACCAAAATTGTTTTCTGATTTTGTCTTCTCACTTACTAAAGCCTTAATTTCATTTAGAAATGATTTCTAGAATTCATTATACACTATAATTCACTCTAGCTATAGTGATGTGGTTTTCTCTGTCTTTATAACCCAACACTCCTGTTTTCCTCAGACATTTTTAGTTAATGTAGATGTTCTTCCTTTCATTTTAAAATACTTTCTTTGACTCTACAATGACATTTATTAAAGAAAGGTAAGAAGTTTTATTTGAATTACTCTCTAAGAAATCGTTCTCCAGAGCATATTATGCTATTCTGACATGAACAAACAGCTCACACACATCTGATCACACCAATAGGTCATTCATTCATCTTCTCTGGAAACAGTGACATAATACTGAAACCAAGCTGTATTATCAACATAAACACTATTAAAATGATGGCAATGATATTTTGATTTCAACAACATTGTTAGTTCCACATAATCTTTTTGACCATAAATCCATCCATCAGTTAGATCATGAAATTCTGTTCCAAAAATGTAAAAGAGCTAATCATTTCAGATTAGAAACCAAAGAACTAAACCAAGACTAACTACTTTGTCAATACATTGGCCCCTCAACTTTCACAAGGGTTCAGGGCACAGAGCCCTCACCAAAAACTGCAAATAACTCCCCTCACCAAAGGAGTGTTCCCCCTTTTTATTCCCCTCCATGGCTCTCCACCCATTTGCTTGCATTTTGCCCAGGAGCACTGCTTTCCTTCCAGGTGCCCAGGCAATAGAGAAGTGAAAGGAAGAGGGCAGCTGTATGCCTCTCCGCCCCCGTTCACTTGAGTTTTGTCTGGGTGTGCTGCCTTCTAGGTGCCTGGGCAATAAGCAAGTGAATGAGGGGGGCACCTGTGCACTGGGAGAAGGCATGTGCCTGCACCCCCCCACTTGCATTTTGCTTGGGCATGCTGCCTTCCAGGCAAGCGAATTGGAGGGGCAGCGATACGACCAGAGAAGGCATGCACACAGGACTGTCCCCTGTCATTCACTTGCCTTTTGCCCAGGTCTGTGGAAAGAAGACATGCACACCCAGAGAAAAGGCAAGGGAATGGGATGGGGAGAATAGAGGGAGGCAAGTGGGTGCAACCCAGCACTTCACGAATAATGAAGTTTGCAAATGTCAAACCCACGAATGTGGAAGGAGGACTGCACTGCTAATCTCAATTTTTTCTTCTGAAGCTTACACTTTCCATTCACATTTTATGTGGATGAGAGAATTAATCTGCAGCTATTGCACTTTAAGTCAAATTCCCTATATAACTGAATAGTATAGTTCTTTATTTCTTACTTGTTTTGAACTCAAAGATAAACCTCAAACACCAGTAGTATGAATGTGTAGGAAGTCATGCCCAATTTGATATTTTAACAGTGAAAACATAATGGCATGCTGTCAGCTCAAAACTACAGCTTACTAGAATGTGTTGCAGAATGTTTGTGTACACACATTAAAGTAAATAAAATAAATAAATGTGTTAAATTAATAAATAAATAGTGTGTGACTTCAAGTTGGTTTTTTTTTAATCATAACCCCATGAATTTCAGTTTTTGGGTTTTTTTTAAGAAAGGAATATTCAGAGGTGGTTTGCCTTTGCATTTTTCTAATCTTATGTTCATATTCAGCAACTCTCACTCGTAATGAGTACAGAATCATTCCCATCTTTTCCTATTTTCTCCTATCAGGTTCTTGCTTGTGTGTGTTAGGGTAATTATGATGCTACCGAATAAAAGTTTTCAGACTCAAAATGCAAAAAAATGCATACGTTTTCTATTTTGTATGATGTACCCTTAATAGTGGTGGTAGTGGTGTGTGTCTGTGTGTGTGTGTGCACGTGCTGCCCACAGAATTTCTGTTCTGGGTGGCTAAATAGATACAATTAAAAATTAATAAATATTTTACTTTATTTTACTATATTTTCTTTTGCGGGGAAGGTCATTTGGTGACTTTCCTTCTCTTTTACTGCATTTGGGAAACAAAGAAGCAATCTAATCCCTAGCAATCCTCTTGTATTGACAGCTTTGTTTTCAAAGCTTTCTACTCTAATGGCTCTCTCTAGACCACACTGCTTGTTCAGTGACTCCCTAGGTGACTGTCAATTGTCAGGATGCATTTAGTCTCGTACATTCAATCTTTTCCTTTGACGCCAGCCTCGGGCATCTGGCATGCACAGAAAGTATGGTGCTGTGAAGCTGCTGGAATTGTAAAGGGAATTATACACTTCACAATACCCACAAAAACATGGAAATGCAAGTAAGCTGTTTAAAATTTCACCAACTGATAAGCAACCTACCATTATCCAGCTGATAAGTACCTCTGTGTTCTTAGCCTTCCTAAATGATTCTCCTTGGCTACAAACCCACACATACTTCCTATTTCTGCTGAAATCAGACATGAAGAAATATCATTAGGCTCATGCTGTAAGTGTTGTATACATCCCTTCTTCATATAGAAAAAAAAATCTATAGAATATACCTCTTATTAGCTTGGAAAGAATTTCCTATTGCCTTCTAGTGTATCAGCTTTCAACCTGGTGAAATTCTGTTCCTGCTGATATTTATTACCTATATGCTGTGCACATGACTTTGGATAAGAACCAAATAGTAAATTTTTTGAATTAAATTTCTTCAATAGAATCTCCAAAAGTATTCACATGATAATAAATATTACTCATACTTGCTTATACTTAATTCCTTTTTTGAAAAATGAAAGTATAATCAAGTTCTCCTTTGGGGTCTCTGTGAATCACACATATTGGCTGTTTTGTGCCTAAGCAGAGCATATCAAAAACTTGTAGAGCTCAGCTGGTGTTCAGTGAAGGATGCATATCTGGGTGAGACTACTGCCCTTTTTGTTTCCCAAAGTGATAGCAATCCATTCTCAAGTTCTCAAGATACTGTTTGGTGAGGCCTTATCCCTTTCCCCTGTTTCTTCCTCATCACTTTCTTGGTATTGTTAGTATTCTTATTTGTATGTTTTGTTTGTTTTTTTGTTTTCCCACAAGCCTATTTATTTATTTTATCACTGAACCTTTGGGCTGAGTAATGTTCTCCTCAAAGTTCATGGTCTCTTAGACCCTTCCTTTCAATGTGTGATGAATGTTGCAATAACATTTCCCAGTGAGAAAGCCATCATGTTGTCTCTTTTGTTTAGGGGAGGGTCCCATCCTAGAGAGAGCCAGCATGGTGTAGTGGTTTGAGCATTGGACTATGACGCTGAAGACCAGGGTTTGGTTCCCACCTGGCCATGGAAACCCACTGGGTGACCTTGGGCACGTCACACATTCTCAGCCCCAGAAAACTGTGTGACAGGTTCACCTTAGAGTGATCGTAAGTTAGAAATGACTTGAGGATACAATGGCGGCAGCAGCAGCAGCAACAAGAGCAACACATCATCAAATCATAGAGCTGGAAGAGACCATAAAGGCCATTGAGTCCAACCCTCTGCTATGCAGGAATATACAATCAAAGTATTCCTGACAGATGGTTATCAAACCTTTCCATTTAAAAACCTCCAAAGAAGGAGATTCCAGCACATTTTGAAGCAGCATACTCCACTGTTGAATTGCTCTTACCATCAGGAAGTTCCTCTTAATGCTTAAGTGCAGTCTCTTTTCCTGATATTTGAAGACATTGCTCCATGTCCTAGTCTCTATGGCAGGAGAAAACAAGCTTACTCTTCCTTATGAGATCCCTTTAAATATTTAAAAATAGTTATCATACCACCTCTTAGTGCATAGTGCAAACAACACCAGCTCTTTATGAAGTGAGCACTTTGGAACAGTTCGCATAGACTGATGGTTTCTGGTAGGAAGGATTCTACGTTCTGGAGGGATGTTTCTGGCCTCTGCCACCCACTGAACAATCAACTTGCCCTTCAACATTTTTGGCTGTATCCCTCTGATTCTATCAACTATGATTTCATTCCCTTGACTTTGATATTAGCACAGAAACCAGCTTTCAGCCTCTACTGATCCCTTGACACCAGGATGTAGATTAGATCCTAAGTACAGATGGTCTAAATCTCCACATGGCACAAAGAATGAGAGGAGGAGGAGAGGAGGAGGACAGGGAAGCTGAATTCAGACTGGTGTATCCACATTCTTCAGATGGACTTTCCCACTGCCATTTCAACATGGACTTCATGCTCAACTGCAGAGCCAGCGCAACAGTGAACAGTACTGACTATGCCTGATATATCCAAGGCCCTTAGTGAATCCAAGATTCCCGCTCACACATTGACTTCTTCAGTACTGATTTTTCAGTAACTGCACTATATATCCGAACTGCTTTTCCAGTGATGTGTATTTGGTGCTTCCTTTTCAGATGGTAAACTACTGAACTCTTCACCCCACTAGTGTGGCTGTAGTTCTCCCTTAATGGTTAGATCTTATCAAACCCAGAGAGGTAGACAAGAGGTTGTGTGACTTTACAGAAGACCACTCAAAGAATCACACTGACAGGTAAGCAACCTGTTGTTACACTATAATTGTAATTTAACTGTGATACAACTGAAACATCTAAATTACTCTTATATAATTACCTTTATAGATTAGAAGTTGGGATATACTCATGATCTCATTTACTTTCCTTCTGAATGAATTGTGAATTGTTGCTGGAACAGGAGAATGTGGGCTAAATCCATTGTTAGTCTTGCCTAGAATAAACTAAGTGAAATGGTTTTGAAATAAGTTTATTTTAAATAGGTCTATTCTAGATTGAACTAACATCAGATTTACCCCTTTAGTTTTGAACAAGGGTTTTGTGTGTTCACCCTCACACCTATCCAATTTTGACCTCATAATCTTAGCCACTAGAAAAGCATTTTGTGTGAAGCATCACCATCACCACCGCTGCCGCCACTGCTGCTACTATTAAATACTCACAGTCTAACATTCATACTACTACACCAGGATGGCGCTCTTACTTCTGAATAGATAAGCATAAATTACATACTTCTGAAAAAATGTGTTATTTCTGAGTAGATAACTATAAATTAAGACTGCTGTACTATGCTGCTTTTCACTGTACCTTCTTCATACAGTAAGCACACAAAAATGGTATTCTGGGAATTCCTTGTTGACATGCATTTTGATGAAGTAGCACAGTTCCGAGTAAAATGCACAATTTTGTAAACAATCCCTCATAGGATTCTGCTCCCCACCCCAATCCTGTGTATTTTATCCAGTGACAAGTTCTTTGAGCAACTGGTTCATCTTGCACAGAATACAGCTGATTTTTAAAGCTGGATTTTAAAGTGTATTTTTTTTCATGTTTTAAAAATATTCTTGCACATTGTTTTTGATATCATTGCTAAGGAAAAAGTCCAGTGATACAGTTATGTTGTTCTCTTCTCAATCCTATGGAGGCCTTTTCTATCTCACTTGTGTGTATTTATTTGAAATGTTATCCCATGCTGGTTAAGGGGGAATTGTACAACAAGCAGTGACTTGTAGAATTCAAATGTATGTTTTTATAGTAAAGATTTTGTTACTTCTGTGAAAAAGAAGAAAGAGCTTCTTTTAAAATGTAACTACTTTGGGACCCTTTGAACTATAATTGTAACCAAACACTTTTATATGTAACATTCCACATTCTGGATCTGCCCACTACTACCTCCACATTTTTTGCCTCCTGCTGTCTATTGTCGCTGTGATTGCCATTCTTAATTTCATGCACAGGAATCCATATGCAGATGTGTTTAAAGTTGCCACTATATGTAAACTGACATGGCAGCATCCTTTATAGGAGATGACAAGAGAAGTATTCCACAAGAGTAGGGACTGCAAAAGACCAGACAGAACTAATGCCTTCAGTTTGTTCAATTATCATTTACAATCTACATAGCCTCTTTACTGAATAATCACTTTCATGATGATTCCTGTTCCTTCCACTCGGGTCAGGTTTGCATGCACCCTTTTTAAAGAAAATCTCAAATACTTGTTATATGAATGTGATAAAGCACCCAACACTGAGCTCTTTCCAGTTCTTTCCTTCCTTAACTTCCTTTGGTTTAAGTAAACCTATTTTCTACCTGAACCGTGTTTAAATTGTACCCCATGGACAGCCATTCAGTGTAATGAATGATGAACTAGAACAACAGCTGAATGCTTTGCTTTCCTGCATATTCCTCACTGTGACCATTATGACAGATGAAAAATAGGGATTGACAACAGAGCCTGCACTTGCTATTTAGAGCCACTTTGTTTCCTCCTAGGAACTATTCAAGACTAGGAAATATAATTTTAATGGATCTGAAAGGTCTGTGTAATTTAAGGAACTTGAGATTCTATTTTATATCCTTTTATCCTTTTCCTTCTATAGAGAAATTACAAACAATTGAAAAATCATCTAGATTATATTTTTCTAGAGCATTTTAATCAAAATTTATCTCTTTTTTATTATAATTATTTATACTGTCATATGTTTTACTAATCCCTTAATACTAATTTAAAATGGTATTTTAGAAGTTCCCAGTGAACAGAAAAGTCTCGTGTTTCAGTATATACAGGAAAGAAAGAAAGAAAGAAAGAGAGAGAGACACAGACAGACATTTACATTTCTCGAGCCATGTTTTGACAGCAGTTTGAAAATAACTTGGCTTTTCTCAAAGAAACAGCCTCCTATCAATGTCAAGAATGATCCTTAAGAGCAAAACAGTAGATGCCAGGTTGGTGGAAGTTAATCATCAGTGAGCAAAGACCTGCATTTCTCACTTACCTAACTGCAATTACAATACAGCTTTAATTTGCTATGTACTAGCATGGAAGTAGAATTATAAAGCCATGGACCGAAGACGGACACAAGATAGGAAATCCAAGTGCAGACAAAACAGAACTTGTTTATTGCCAATACATATTACTTTGGTATAAATCTTGGAAAATCCCAGCTGAATGAGGTAAATTGCATGAAATATCAATACAGGTTTACCCTATTCCCTAGCAGCCATGTTAAACATTTGATTGCATTCAGTTTGTAATTCACAGCATTGTAATGATGAAAGTGCTACACAGTATTAGAAAATGCTGCAGGTAATTTTTTTTTTAACACAGACTATAAAATTCTGCTTAATCAAAACAAAATGCGAAGAGGTGAAAGAGAAAATATGGTAAGAATATGGAAATGATAGCTCCCTCCCTGAAGCACCCAAAGCTGTATCAGCTCAAATACATGCACCAAAATCAAACACTGCCAGGATATGGCACAACTAATTCTAACATCATCAAGTCAATACTGAACACACCAAAAAGCAAAAAGAAAAAAAGTACTAGGCTTTTTCCTGAGCTAGCATCTGACATGGCAAAACCAAAGTTGGACACTGCCCAACTCCTCAACCAATTGTAAAACAGCCACATCCACAGATAAGCACTCAATTTCACATACACAGCCCACATAAAACCATTCCCTCAGGAGGATCCTGAGCACATGATGTATTGCATGGGAATACTCCCTCTGTTCTCAGGGTTCAGGTCCCCGCGTTCACACATTTTATAGTCCATCTTTTTGCTATTATAAGTAGAGGGCTCTTCTGATTCGTTCTCTCTCTCTCTCACACACACACATGGAAATGGACACACACATGGACAGAAATCCAAACAACTTAATATTACCTACTTCCTTTTGGAACACATCTGTACCAACAACTATCACAATTTTTTCCCATTGTTCTGTTTAAATGGCATTGGGCTTGATCTTTAATGGAAACTTCCTAAGTCTCTGACAAAGTTTTGTCAATGTAATTGTCAGTATAAAAAATATAAATTTTCAAGTATATAGTACCTTAGACCAGTCACCCATTCTCCAGACATAGCATTTGGAATAGTCTTCACAGTCTTCTGCTTCTCTGGGCCTTGTAGACAAAACACATTTTTTCCGAGGATTGGTACACCTCACAGTCCGGTGTCGTATACCTTTTCCACATTTTACAGAACACTGTTGAAAGATACATACATATTACCTATAATGATGTTTCTTAGAGACATCCATAATTATTTTCCTATATAATAATAAAATGAGAGTATGTTTAAAAATCTTAAAAGCACAATGAAATGGGCAGAGTACATGTATAAAGGAATAATACAGAGTATAAGGGACCACACCAAATAATATTTAATGTAACAACTCTGCCAAACAAAGTTTACAGTGCCTTGATCAAACGAAGCTGCACTGTGGGGACTGAAGAACATTTGTGGGGCCAGGAAGTCTCATATAATCAGAGGCTGGTTCACTTAAAATCAAACCTTGCTGATCTTTTCTATAATTGATACAGTCCATGTGAGTGCAGGAGAAAGAAACGGACATATTTATATGGCAGCTTGCCTTATGGATTTATGCCAGACATATTTTGTTCTTATGATGCCTGTGTACTTTACCATACAGATAAGCCACAGATTGAGACAAATGTCTCAGGCTTAATAAGCCAGGTTTTGCCTGAAATTTGTGTACCTGTGTCCTGTCGCCAGACTTTGCATGACTATAGAAGAAGATGTAACTAGAATATGAGGCTTTTGTTTAAAGCTGGCTTCTGAGTCATGAATTATTTTGGTAGTCATTAAACACGAGTCCCAATTCAGAATTAAAGAGAGACAATTGTTAATTGCAGCCTTTTACCTTATTTTGCTTTTCCTATCAGTGAAAAAAGAAGTGGCCACATGCTGGTGGGACAGGAATAGCCTGGCAACCCTCTGAACACAATATTGTATTTGGGTATAAGATATATTAATATAAAAGAAAAAGATGTCTCCTTCTGTAGTTGTGCCTGGCTCTAGAATGGTCTCCCCAAAGAGATACAACTGTTACCAATGCTATTATCTTTCCAATGATAGAATAAAAGTTTTCCCATTTATCATGTAATTATTATAAAAGATATTTCTTTATTTTGTTTTGTTTACATTGTTTTTTATCTACTGTACACTGGAATCCTGGAATCTACTGGAAGAAGAGGAAGTTCAGAAAAGTTCTAAATGAAAGAAATAAAGAAATAAATAAAATGTGCCAAACAATGAATATACTGCACCTCTGACCATACTCCAGCCTCCCACACCGTCATGCAATCCTGGCCTTCACAGCGCTGTGCTGAAGTGGGTTTGGGGCCAACACAGTCTCTCTCTCGGGCTCTGATCAAGGTTCCGTTCCTTAGTTGCTGTGTACAAGCTACCTGTCTATTTTGGGTTCCCTTCCCGCATGTCCTTGAGCATGGTGTCCATTCCGTCATCATCCACCTACATAAAAACCAGGGAAAAAAATTTATCAAGGACTGGCATCCTGTTCACGTCTTACACATGTATAAGCTCCTTTATGAATGTGGATACACTTTTTTGGCTGATGTGTCATGTCTGCAGTTAGTTGAAGGTTATAAAAGCAGAGTTACACCTGCCTCGCCATTGCACATCACAAAACATGGCATGTTTCCCATCACATATTGTGCACTGAGTGCATGGTTGTACATTGTACATCCATGTGCAAGGTACATTTGATTGTGCAGCATCACAGTTCTGTAGCAAGATGGTGCAGTGCAACTGAGCAAAACTTCTGTGAATGTAAAGTTACATCTCTTCAGTGCAGGATCTTGGCTAAAGTCTTCCTAATAGGTTAATGCAGGATAATTTCTTCAAAATATTTTCCAGTCTAGTTCAATTTTAAAATGCATTTTAACCCACTGCAGAGATGACAGGTTTTATGACTGCTTCCTGAACGCTACCAATGGAGAACCTTTATGACCTCAGTCTAGCAGTAGATATTTGGCTTGATTTCATATTAATAGAAACTGATTGGAATTGCTGGTTGTCACTTGTGACAATTTGCTGCTAAAAGCAAAATGTCTACATGCATAAATAAGACCTCTAACACTGATTCCAAACATGCAAAATACTATCTATGATTGCTGTCTCTATACAGCAAAATTTCCTAATGATGACAACACTAAGAGATTATTATTAACATCCATATTATTTTATCTCTTTTAATTTGATTTTTAACTCAAAGAATTCACTCATTTTATTCCATACCATTAAATAACAGAGGGATTATTTATATCTATTCTTTAAATGACAATAGCAGAGAACAGAGAGAACTGATGACCAATTAAAGACTCACAGGCCGCAATTACCCACACCCTACATCCTCATATAATCTTCTGGGTTGTGGTGCCTAGTATTTCCTCCCAAAGTCAAAGGACAGGACATGCCAGAGACTTCTGTGTTATTTCAAAAGTCTCTGTGGCATCCTGTCATTTCATTTGTCCACCAAACCACAAACTGCCATTTCATATTTGTCTGAATCACCATTATTTGACTGATATCACCTTGTCTGGCACGGCTGTTCATTGCACTTTCGAATTTGTGGTTCAGGCTTTGTTAAATATTTGCATTTCTTGTTGTCCACAAAACTGATATTCTTGTTCATAATCTTTGTGCAGGATACTGTTGTCTTTCTTTCTCCTGGTAAGACGCAAAACAAAGGTTTATTGAGCAAAAGGAAACTTTTGATTAAGTTTCTCAGGCAACTGTTTTCATTAAAATATTGGCCAGGAGCCAAAGAACTACTTCATGCGTGGTCAGCCCTTCTGTCTTTGAACAGCAGATCCTCTTGTGATATCACAAACTTCCTTTGAAAGTCGCTTCAGTTTCAAGAGTGATTTGCCATGCAACATAGGGGGCTGCCTTTAAAGAAACACAAGCCATGTTGTGCACAGGGAACTAAGTCTATAATTCTTTGACTCTGGTCACTGCCTTGAATGTTTTTTTGAACTGAAATAAGGAAAATAAGGAACTAATGGAGTTTACTATTTCCATACAAACAAAATATCAAAACAAGGAATCAATTTAGAATAAACTCAACTCAGTATAAATGTCCTTAACCTTACTTAGCTATGTAGGTGTAGTAAATTCTGAAATTTTCCCAGAAACTGCTAAAATTAATCAAGTTTGTTTTTAAAAATATAATCTCTTTAAGACTAGTTTTGCTTGGAACAAAAATATAAGATTTCCTAAGTTGCTTGGAACAGCATCAAGCATTCCATCCCTTATCACAGACAAAAAATGCTAAACTGTCATGACTATCAAAACCATTGCTACATCTTCACCTGTACAAACATGTAAAATCAGCTGTTTTGGAAGAAATGTGACATTTATTAGCAAGTATATGATAGCTAAAGAGAACTGCTCTGTATATGCACAAAGATCATTGCAAAAGGAAAGGGAAAGGCAGTGTGTGTTCTAGACTCATTCATTATCTTGAGTGTCCCCAGACAAAAAGGAGATACCACATCATACATAAATAGACAAATTAAAAAAGAGGAAGGGCAAGCAGAAATGCTCTCCTCCATTTTGTCAATATATTTCCAGAGGACAAAAGAGGGCTGGGATCAACAGTTGTGGGAGAATGTCAGTGTTGAGGGCAAATTTCCCCTGGCAACCTTCTGCTCATCTCAGTAGATGATAACCCATAGAAGTCTCCAGACAGTGCAACTATAGGGGTGTCTAGGAGAAAATGGCACCCACTGAGAAGCTCTCCAGTCCTGTCACTCTTGTTAAAAAGGAAACAGTGACCGCACGCATGTGCATGTGAGGAAAGTGGGCACACGAAATGTCCTACTAGCAAATCTTAGTGACCAGGGTGCTATAATATACAGAATTATGCCTCAGACCCTAGCCACTCAGCTATGGGCTATGTATACAGAAAAGCAGAAAAGCACTATATTCATGAATCCTCCATGCATGTTTTAGAGATGTTGGGTATCAGCTATAAATTTTGGTTGAGAGATATGACAAACTTCTTTTTCAACAAATCAGATTTCTTCTTTGAGTAGACCTACGTATATTGTCACTGTGAGACAATATATCTGCTTGTATTGCCTAACAGTGATAATTAAACTAATAAAGTGTTAGTTAATAAAATGTTCTGATTTTTCCATGACAACAGTACTGCCACTATAGTGACATTAAGTACAGCAGCAGTACATCTGCAAAAGCAACAACAATAAAGATTCAAATATTAAATCAAGAAATAATTGACTAATGTCACAGATTTTAGAACACTACCTCCTCCACATACAGCATCACAGTCCTCCCAGCCCGAGTGTGTCCACATAAACAGTGGTTCAGATACTTTCGCGCTTTGATTTTCAGGGACAGGGTCCAAGGGAATAGTGTATTCATAATGTAATCCGTAATTTTGATCTTGAAAAAGGAGGACCTGCAATATATAATTGAAGGCTGAGTGCCAAGATGTCACAGAGAAATCACACATACAAAATGAAGGAAAAATATGAAGAGAGGACAGTATAGCTCTGCAACAGAGTACATACTTGGCATGTATAACATCCCAGTTTAAATCCTCAGCATCTAGATTTAAAAGAATTTCTGGGAACAGATCTAAAAGGACTGAACCACTCTCAGCAGCAGTAAGCAGTACTATGCCAGACAGAACTACAGTCTCAATCACAGTAAGATCACTTCATCAGCTCACATTAGCAGAAGAGAAAACTGCTTGTGCTGCTCACCATTTGATCAAAGGTGCTGAAAAGCTATTCTGACTTTAGCAAAAGTCATTCAAGAGATGGGTTCAATACCTTACACATAAAAAAAAAAACCAAAAAACACAAGGCTAATACTTCCGTGTACATATATTAGTAGCTTCTGAAAAGAGCTAATGCTACATATAAACAAAAGGTCCTGCATGGCAAGGGGTTGGACTAGATGGTCCTTGTGATCTCTTCCGATTCTATGAAAACCTATTATAAATCATTCCACATAAATCATAGTGAACTTCTTGTTTATTGTAACAACATTTGAAGAGAAAAAGTGACCCAGTGGTATTTCTTTGATTAATTTTCAGGAAAATTGAGAAAATTATTTGTATTATGTGGACATGCCAAAGCACTTAGCCATTCCAGAGCCATGTAGGAAAATGTGTCTATGTATTACATAAGAGAATACTATCAAGAAAGCATTAGTCATACGGATACAACCTGGTATAATCATTTAATTGTAAGAATATAGCTGAGGGATATTGCAGGGTTTTTTGCAACAATTTAAAACCTCCAATAATCCTGCAGTTTTAGAAATGTCAAGTTCTAAAGTGGAAAAGTAAAGTTCCACTGTGCTACCAATTCTGAACATAGATTAGTTTGCGTTCTCTCAGTGTATTTACTTTATAGCGTAAAATAATTTCAATTATTATCCATACTACCATACCAATAAGTGTAAAGGTGATGTGGTTGGACCTTTAGCAGAAATTTTCTCCCACAGACCTCTCCTAACATAATGGACAGTGGTACCAGCAATGTTGAATGTTCCAGAATGTTCTATCTTCCAGTCACTATTAATAGACTGTTTGCTGGCATCTCGAAGAGCTGTAGACACATTGGAAACAGTATAGAAGAGAACAGTTCATTTTTTTCTCATTTTCCTATTGCTCTATCTGATTTTCCCCCAGACTGATGAAGCCATAAGGTCTAAATGAAATGAAAAAGCTATTTATGATTCATTAACATAATAAATAAATCTCAGTAAGGAAGCTTTTTGTTTGTTTCCCAGATGGAAAGAATGACAGAAGCCATGTTATGCCACAGTTATCTTCATATTCAAGACAGTGTTCAGTAAAAGAGTAAGACAAAGTACTTGAGAAATTAGTTCATAATTTTATTGCTAACTGCCTTGAGTGCCATTTTTAGAAGAACAGCAGAATGTGCATCTTATATATGCCATATGGACAACACAAGATACATAATGGATTTATAGCTTGTTTTACGTGAAATTTTCCTGAGCATGAGACGATGATGGTGGTGGTGGTGGTGGTGGTGATGATGATGATAATGATGATGATGGCAGAACCCAAGACAAATTGATCCGATAGTTCCAGAAATGACTATAAATCTTCTCTCACTGTAGGTAAATCCTGGAAATCCTCTGCATCAGAATTCTATGAATTTATTTATTCATATTGGCATTTCTACTGACTGTGGTACTGCAGACAGATTTGCATGGAGTTTGTGACCATTGGTACTGGGCCTTGCAGCTTCAGAGCTTCTGTCAAAATCTTCCCATAATGGCATTCCAAGGAGCGAGGATAGGTAGTCTCTGTCCCTTGAGATTGTATTAGATTGATATTCCCCACATCCCATACCACCATCTACATTAGATATGATTGAGAGCATCAGCAGTCTCACAAGATCTGTAGCACCATGTGCTGACTGCCTATGCCCTACCATGGAGTTTACTGTCACACCTGCAGCTGTGGTGTTCATCTGGACCACCAAAGTGGACTGTCCAGGGGCAAGAGAAACCAAAGCACAAGTGGGACTACAATGCGGGCAGTGAGCTCTGTTGGTAGAACAAACACATTTGCAGCATACATATTTAAATGGCTACTATCTAGTATAGTTGTTGCTTGCTATCCTTGGTAATGATTCCCACTCTCCTCTTAAATAGCTTGTTTTTGTCCTCTGCAAATAACATAATTTCCTTCCTATGCAGCTCATGAAGCTACAACAATATCAAGCTGTGTGTTCTTAGCAAAATATGTTCACTAATTGTCAACAAGTCTCCTCTCTGTCCATCTTAGTCCTGCTTCCTAGCCTTTCCTATCATACATTGTCCTTTTTCTTCAGATCTCGACTCCATTTACCCTTCAATTATATGCCTGATGCTCAATTTATTTCCTGTTCTGAACCTTTTGTTCAACCAGTCTGCTTCTAGGAACAATACCCCATTTCTTCTCTAGGTCTTTTGACTTCAGCCTGCCACACAAAGTAACTCCTGTCTTGAGGGCCTGTGAGAAGTATTAATCCCAGGAACTCTACAACCTAGTCTGGCAATTTTATTTCTCAAGTAGTGGGAATGCTTGTGAATTCTGGTGTTAGAGGGTTTACTGCGAAATCATATAGTACAGATTAGACAAAGTCATAGAGAATACTGCTTTAAATAGTCATGAAACCTGTTTATAACTCTACTAATTGCAAAGGACAGGCAACAGGAGACCATTCTTATGGGACTAGGGACAGTCACTTTCCGGCTGTCAGCTTCCCACAGGCACTTGGCTGTTTTTTTGCTAGAAACAAAACTCTTATTTATTTATTTATTTAATATTTATAGTTGGACTGTATCTGAAGATCTCAGGATGGCTTACAATAAATCAATCTAGAACAAAAAACAGTAATAATTTTAAAAGATTAAAAGATATTAAATAGATTATCAATTAAAGACCGGACAATTTAAAATTTGTTAAAACAATTTCAAATAATGTAACCATGGGATAAGTGCAGTCTGGATAAAATTAGTTATGGCAATAAGCTTTAATTGAAAGCAAGTTTTTGACTTAGTGGTGAGATGATCCCCACACTGGTTCAGATCGGGCCCCCAGGGGAAGGAAATTCCTTCACTGGGATGCCACTGTAGAGGAGGCACTCTCTCAGGTCTTTCTACAATGCCTTTCCCCTACTGGTGGGATACCGAGCAGGGACGCCCGATAGATCTCAATTGTTGGGCAGGCATATATAGACAGAGGTGCTCCCTCACGTATCAAGGTCCCGTGACATTTAGGATTTTAGATATTATCACCAGCACCTTGAACTGAGACAGGAAGCATACAGGCAGCCAGTGCAATTCATTCAGAATTGGGATTATGTAATCTCTGTATGGATTTTCAGTGAGCAGTCTAGTTGCTGCATTTTGCACTAGCTGCAGTTTCTGAGTCATCTTCAAGAGCACCCTCACATAGAGTGAATTGCAGTAGTCTAATTGCAAACTTACCAGTGCATGGATTACTGTGTCTATATTATCCCTGTACAGGAAAGGCTGTAGCTGGTGGATCAGCCAAAATGGCCTGAAGGACTGCAAGCCTCCAGTAACAAGGATAGAACTAGCACTCCTTCCAGACTACACCTGCTCCTTTGAGGGAGTGCAAACCTATCCAGGGATGGTAACTGTGATAACTGAAGCCCCTGTCAGAGCTACTGCTGATGAGCAGCAGCTGTTGGTCCCTGTGGCTCTGGCTGGAGAGGAGTCCTGCAGCTCCAGAGCTCCCCCTGCTGCCGTGGACCGAGCAGGCTCGGACGTTCCTCTGCCTGCTCCTTTAGGGCAACAGGGATCCGATTCTGAAGACGCTTTGGAGCCTGTGCCGATCAGCCCACAAACAGGGCGGAGACTCAAGAGAGCTGAGCAAAGGGAGGCTTCCTTGATTAAGTTCAAGAAGCAGTGACTAGCCACACCTGTGCCTTGGGTTATATAACTGCCTGCCTGGAAGTTTTCCTTTGCTTGTGGCAAACTTCTTTCAAGTTCTCCTCTCGCCGGTGCCTTGCTCCCAGCACCCGGTTCCTGCTACCTTGAATTGATCTCTGGACTCTTAAGCCTTGGCTTTTGGAACTCTGACTATGGCTTTCACTTGATGCTCTGGTAAATGAACTCCCTTGTGTAAAGTGCTTGCTTGTCTCCTCCTGGCTGGACTTTGCTGGCTCTCACACTCCCTTCTCTGGGCTGGCTTGCCGCCCAGGTCTCTGACCTTGACAGTCACCTACCCAATTCTTGGACCCCAGAGCTACCAATCCATTGAGCTTCTATCTTATTGGGATTCAGCTTCAGTTTACTGGCCCTCGTCCAGCCCACTAAACATCCAGGCACTGGTCCAGTACCTTCACAGCCCCAGCCAACTCAGATGACAAGGAGAAGTAGATTTGAGTATTATCAACACACTGATGACACCCAGTCCCTAGATGAAATTTGTATCCACTATGAAAGTTCTTAAGCTTCTAAAGCTAGGAGTGTTAGTCATTTCTACTCTGTCCAAGCTTCCAGCCATCAGCCTAAACATCTAACAATTTTAGCACTTTTGTCTGAAGAAGCTGCAGCTGATTACTTACAAAATTGTTGAGAATATATCTGACCATCTACATTTAAGCTGCCTTTATGTGTAAGCCTGCAAATACCTGATCTACCTTTGCTTCTAACAAGATTTGCCTTTGCATATGTTTCTTAATCTTTCTAATTAATTTTTTACCAGATAGACACTAATTTGAGCTTTCATGCCTGAAATAACTGTTTTCCAGCTGACTCTCCCCTTCTAGGCTTAATTGACATTCACAAGCATTTAATGCAGTCAAATTAGATATACTATTAGGAACTGAGGTGGCATAACTTCTCATGTACTTTTCAAGATTTTATGTGATTTTTCATTTTTCATGTGACTTTAGAGTGTCTCATTGTCCTTAAGCAGGTATCTGAAGTCAAGTAGCCTTAAAGTTATCTTCTGGACAAGGTTATCCTAAACATTCTTTCTTACTAAAATTCCATGCTTGGCATCCATGATGTGAAAGTGCCTCAGTTGCTCAGTCCTTGCCCAAATTTCTTCATAAAGTTGTATGTTAATGTGAGTCATTCCTGGCAATCCACTGCTCTCCTATCCATATTTGTACTGTTTTGTTATGTTTCCATGGGAAACAATGGCAAGAGCACCATCAACTGGCAGCAATACAACTACTTTATCCAACAATCACACATGCCACTAAGGCACAGTACAGTGAACAAAATGCTCTATAACATCCTTGCAGCATCCAATAATGTTACAGTTCTGACAGCTGTATTTTGCTGTTGCAATATCTCAGCATTTTAAAATATTCTGTGTAACAGTTGAATAGAAGTGCATAGTTCCCCACCCAATGAGCAAGCATATAAAAGCAGACTTTATTTAATGCTATAGTATTTTCTATTGCCTTTAGTTATCACAGTGAGGCCCAGGCAGAACAATTTTCAACAATCAAGTTACTCGTTTGAGGTTCTGATCTTTACAAAGCGCAAACTGTCACATTAGATACTTCTAGGAAAAATTCCCCTGTGCCATAGCTACAGCTTTCAGAAGCATAAGCAAAACTCATCCTTTTAATACCCAAAGTTGTAAATGTGATTTTTTGAGGAGGCCTGTGGTCCCTAACCATAAACAGTTCTCTTCTTCTGTTTCAACTTCAACTGTTCACAATACTGCCTTTTAAAAACTTTCTGGATAATCTCTTACAGTAGGTTCAAATAGCTATGTAACAAAATGGGAAAAAAATTAAAATGAACTCCTTACTAAGAGGTAATGCAAGGATCATCGGAAACTACATGATGCAATGAGAAAAAATATGACAAAAGTAAAGATTCTGCATGGACAAAATTATCAAAAACTACAGTGCCCCATCCTTCATTAGACAAAAGTTATCCACCAGGGTTAGAGGTCTCATGATGACAGCTTACAAAAAACATGGAGCACTTATGTCCACAGACTGTTTGCAGCTCAATGATCACCACATTCTTGTCCAGACGTGATAAATTTAGGGACTCTTCTTCAATTGTCTAAATAAACAGGGTCCAAAATAGTTCACCATTCCTTTTTTTAATTGACAGTGGATTGTACCTATAGGTTTCTGGGGGACTGAAATATTAAGAACTTCGATATCCAAACCAATCAGTTTTTTCAGGTTGCTCTTAAGAGCTAACATTGATAATAGTTGAGAAGAGTGAAATTTTATAGACTTCTTGATAAGGAAATAGCTAACTGACACCTCTTTCACAGGGTTCTGCGAAAGGGAGTATGGCAACAGCATGATCAACAGTTTGGAGATGATTTCCTAATGGTGATTTATCTCCCCAGACTACTAAGGGATAATGAGGACATTGCCCACAAAGATCCAAGAGCCCCACCAAGTCCATGGGGACTGTGGCAGTTGGCTATGAGAGAAGTTGCAGAGTAGACCATGGGACAGATTCTATCAGTTCACCTCACTGCATGTGGCCTTTATGGATATTAACCCTGCAAACCACACTTAAGAGCTAACACTCTTAACTATTTCTTAACTATTTTACTATTTTTTAATAATATATTTATAATGAATTTATAATCAATTATTTAAACTTACATAATACATAACAGTGCTTACCACACAACACAATACATAATACATAATAAACATAAACTTTCAAACTGCTTATACCCATAAATTCTTAAATTCAGTCTACTCTATAATTAAATCATAAGTGCTCCCCACTACCAAGACCATTGGAGATATAACCACTTCCATTCCCTTCATGTGGTTCCATTCCCCTTCCAAAATTGTAATGATTCTTGTGTTGGTTTACTTCCTTTCCCCTTTATTAACACATAATCACTATTTAACAATTAACTACTTAACTACTTAATTATTTTTTTAAATAATAATTGGGTTTATTGAATAAAAAGAAATGTCCATTATCAGTGGTTTCATCAATGCCTAAGTGGGCTTCTTGCCATTTGTATTAACGTGAGAGATCATTAGGATTATCTTTAAAAAAAATAGGATTGCAGACTGAAATCAGAAAGTCTAACATTATTTGAAGAAAAAACAAAATAACAATTTGAAGTGGACAAAGGACAAAGTAACATGAAATGATGGAAGTAATTTTTAAGGTTGGAAGACTGGATGTTTTTGTAGCACCTCATAAGTAAAAACGGCCTGAAAGAGACTGGTTTGATTTGAGAAAGCGGAACTGTTTTAGCTGGGAGAGGTATCTCATTGAAAGTAACAAGAGCAGATTAATGCTGGGTTGTGTCATTGCTATGTTGTCTTGGAGGAAACGGATGTGTTAACTCTTTGTATGCCACGACCTGTTTAATAGAAGAATATTAAATATGCAATACTTGCAAGACAAAATTGCAGGAATATGGCAAGAGATACTGGGGGAATATAATTTAATGAAAAATGACTTCAAGAACTCTAGATTGAATTTTAATTGAAGATTGGTCTAATTGGAGAATTGGAAGATGAAGTGGGAGAACTGGAGGAAGCTATGAGACATGGTATGGAAGATCAAGGCAGAGAAGTCAACTGAAATTCAGAAAAGTATGAAGAGATAATTTCAGACGGGGGTTTGTGCCCGGATGATTTTAGGACCCGAGAGGTGGTTCTGAATGAGCCAGGAGAGAATGCCAGAGATATTTTTACAGATAAGATTTTAGCATCCAAACTGGGAAGATCTCACCATCCTGGAGGAGTGGGGAGGGGGGAAATGTTGGGGGCATCAGAATCAACAGAGTGAAAGAGTGGCATTGAGTGTGAAGAGGGTGGTTACATGATTAAGGGGATTGGGAAGGAACACTAGGAATATTTGTTATGGAATGTTGCCCCCCCCCCCGCCGTATGTAATTGGAGGATCAATGTCCAATTTGTCCCTTTCCAAAGATTTGGTTAAAAAAAGAGTAAAATTTAAGTAAAAAGTGTAAAGAAATAAGGATTGACTTTTTTGGATTTTAGATTTCAGTCTCATTGTCTGATGTTGATGTAAGATAAAAATTTAAGAAATAACAGATTATTTTAAAAGATATCAAGGTAAATTTATATGGGCTTTAGTGGCTTGGTTATATAGAAAAATAATTTAAAAGTATAGATTTGTATTAAACTGATAATGGTGGAACTGACAACTGTTTCAAAAAACAAAGAGAAGAATTTAACTTTTCATTGTGGATGTTGGAAGATGCAGACGAAGTTATAACAACTTAATGTTAAATGGGAAAACAATCATTTTAATAGATGTATAGAAGCAAGATGCTGTAGTTCTGTTTAATGTAAGTTAGCAGAGGGAGATTAGAAATACGAATAGTTGATAATGATTACTACTGTTTATTATAAGGGAAATATTTATTAGGGTAGAAGATATGATTTTAATTATTAGTAATTTTACTCTACAGAAAGGTGGTGAGGATATATTGCATGGAAAAGTTGATGATGGATCCCTATGGTTTGCTTTAGTTTAATAACCACTGAAGAGAAGATTGGAAGTCATCTTTTTCTTTATCTACCTGTATCTTTTTTTCTCCTTTTTTCTCTCTTTTTTTTTGTGTGTGTATGTGTTTCTTCTCCTTTTTGTTCTATGAATTGTTGTTGTATTTTATATATCTGGAAAACTTTAAATTAAAAATAATGAGTGAACATTTCCAAGCTCTTATTCTGCATTCTCAAGAGTCAATAGGCAGACAGAAACATCCAAAATGTTTCTTTATTCCTTGGATAACAAAGTTAACTCTGGGGTAGTCCGACTGTGCACATGGGCTCAACAACTGGAAAAAAGCCAATCCAATGTAAGAAGAAGAGTCCATGGGTATTTCATTCACACTTTGCTACCAAATGGGGCATCTAAATCAGAAGAACGCAAGTGATTGCATCTGCAAAGTTGTTTTCAGGCATATCATAATGAACAACTGGAACCTCTCTCACCATGGAACAATGCTGTAGAGAGGTTCTATTAACATGCAGAACAGTTGAGCTAAATAATATTGTATAGCTATTGATATAACTATGGCAGATTTATTGTTGCTCTTGTTCCATAACTTGTGACACGATGCATGGGCAAAACCCACACAGACGCCTTCTGTTTGGGAAACTAATCCTACAGTTGAAGCTGAATTGGAAAGTGTTAGATGGTGTAATCAGTCTTCTAGGCACAGCATTCAAGATATGGATGGGATGAGCAGAACTGCTGTGATATAAAACTGCACGGGAAGTAGCCAGAAGAGAGAACTACTGCTACCATCATGTATGATGAGGGGGAATAACCTTGCCAGTAGTTAAACCTCATCTACAGTTCTTGGCTGGAGTGCTTTTTGTGCTGTTGATTGTGTAGAGATTAGTAGTGAGAGAGGATGGAGAGACAGTGCTGAAAACCCCATCCTCACTCTAGTATAAGCTTATAATTGTCTGTGTTCTTCCCATTAAAATATATTTTCCCGGTACCCCCCTCCTCTTCACACTTCTAATTGGGGCATAACTTCCTTCCATGTCAGGCCTGCTGTTGTCATATTCTGCCAAGCACATTCCCACACAACAAAGAAGCCAAAGTGTATTGACATAAACAGACACAGATGTGGAATAATATGGTCCATATTTAAAATTTTCCTTTACAATACGTACAGTTTAGCCACATATGTTAACAGTGTCATTTCAGGAAAATGTGTTATATAGCTTGAAACCTCTCTGTGACCTTCACTTTGTGAAATGCATCATGAAGTATTTTAAGAATACACATTTGTTTTGAGGAGGACGAGGAGGGGAGGAAGGGAATATAAATTGTTTTCATTTGCTCTACAGAGAACATTCTGTTTTTCATCATCTCAAGAAAAAAAAAATTGGATGTGACAAAATGCTGCAGGCCGTTTTCTTAAAAGTTTTGTAAAACTAAAATTCTACAAAACCTTTCCTGCCATACTGGGACATTGATTCCCAGTCCAGCAGCTTCTCTTTGCATCTGATCAACTGACATTCAGTTGGACCAAGGTATTTACAAAAAAGCATAAAAGTTTTAAAGGAACAACTTCATGAGGTTAGAAGACATTTATATTTAGGAATTTAGGTCACATGGCTGCATGAGCTAAGTGCATTCATAGTACTGTGGCCCCAAAAGTCCACTACATATAAGAGCCCTGGTGGCACAATGGTTAAGTGCTGGTACCGAAGCCACAACGTTGTGAGTTTGATCCTGCAGGGCTCCAGGTTTACTCAGCCTTCCATCCTTCTGTAGGTCGGTAAAATGAGTACCCATCTTGTTGGGGGCAATTAGATAAAAACATTGTAAACCACTTAAGGAGTGCTTAGCACTGATAAGCAGTATAGAAATGTAACTGCTAACTGCTATATGCACACCCAGTAGCATGAGACCCTTCCGGTACAATTCCTTGCCACTAGAACAGGTTTTTCAAGACAAACTAGAACAGTTCTTCAAGCCAGAATTTCATATGATTTACAAAAATTTGAACATTTGTTCATATCTGTCCATCCAGACAAAGAGCTAGGTGCTTAACTCTTAAAATTCTGAGTTTGAATCCCAGTGTTAGTGCTGATTTTTGTGTTCACCTTTTTTAACAATTACTTTTTAATCCTAGACATTCAAAATGTAATCAAAGCATATATCTTCACAACAATATCTGACATATGAAGGAATACATTTTTTTTTTTAAAAAGAACATTTATTTATTTAATAATGGATTCCTTTCCTGTCCTATGTAAAAAAGATTTCAGGGCAGTGTACAATCAGTGCAAACAGGTTAAAACAATACAACACAATTTAAATATCTTAAAAAGATATTAAATAAGATTGACCAGTTTAAAAACATGCTTAAAATGTTAAAACAGTTTTAAATCCATGTGTATTAGTACTTTGAGATACATCAATGAGGTTCAAAGGCTTTAATAAACATTAGCATTGGTTGTTATTTTAAGAGTGAGCTGATAGTAACACAATGCTAACACATTCGTTTTTACTATTTTATTATTTTTCAAGTATTTTCTATACTTAAAGATGGCCCCAAAACTCATAAACCCAGTTTTAGTCATAAGAATTAAATATTACCTGTGACACAAAAAAGTAAAAATGCTACAGGCTGTAACATCACTTTACAAAAATGACACCATTATGTTCCCACTATCCCAAGACGAAAACACTACAATGCTGGTACTAGTAATGCTTAACTTCCTAGCATTTTCTTTACCATTTGTATGGCAGTTAGCTACAACATAGTCCTTTCCATGGCGGGAATACCTATATCGTTGAATTTGGCAGCATTTACCAAAACATGGAAATTTCTGCATATTCAAAACCAAAAGAAAAACCCTTAATGTTTACAAAAATTCCAGTGGAAGGGAAAGCAAAAGTGACAGATTTCTTCAGCACTACAACAGTAAAGATGTCGACTTTATATCCAAGGTTTTCTAGACATTTGAAGACAACAAAATGCTGGGCCACCAGCCTCAGCTGTGAGTAAACACTCCTGGTCCAAGATCCCTTTAAATTCTAGGAAAGCAGAATGATTATGATATTACACTGGATCACCCAGCATGTGCCCTTGCAGTAGAGGCCTGTTCTATGAAGAATTGCCCTGGTGTTTTCTTTCTTTCCTTCCTTCCTTCCTGTCTTTCTAATGCTTGACTCTGTTCAGCTCTTGAAGCCAACACACCATGTGGGGTAGGGAGCTTGTGAAATTACCCATTGAAATGGCAGAGGAGGTTACCCAAACCATCTCTGCCATAGTGCCTTGACTCCAATGAATCAACAGAGCCAGACATTAAAGGACCAGGTGGCTCTGAACAGAGATAGCCTCTGCCAGGAAGCATAATGCCAGATGCCCGCCTCCTACTCTGGAAGCAACTTGCAAGGAAGCAACTTGCAAGTGGGTAGCTGGAGCCATCTGCTGCCATACATCATTGCTGCTAGTACTCATAAAGAGAGGTCTTGGATACTTCCCTGCACAAGTTGAATATGAATATCAAATCACTTGCAAAATGATCCATTATGCAAGCAGTTTGACACTATAGAGATCTGGACCCCAGCTAGCATATTACTTGGAGATCAAGCTCAGAAACATATCCAGGAGCACAGCTAATTAGCCCCATTTAGAATCATCTATCCCAATGGTTTCCAGATGTTGTTGGATTGTAACTCTCAAAAGCACTAGCCAACATGACAAATAGTCAGGGCTTCTAGAAGCTGCAGTCCAACACCATCTAGGCACCCAGGTTTAGGCTCCACAATGTTTAGATAGGAAAATGTGCTAAGGAATCAGTTATCTGAATAGGTATTTGACCACTTTCACCTGATTTCTGTTAAATCTGTGTTTTCCTTTAATAATAAATTTAATACTAAGTTAACAAAGCACAATATGTCTCCCAGTTTTTGTACTTGCAGACAGAGCATGTGTATAGTTACTTGGAAGTAAGCCTCACCAATTTCAAGGAGACTTACACCCAAGTTAACCATTCAGAGGTTGGGAGACTCTGTGACTAAAACGGACTGCCTTGTATCACCTTTCAGATTTCTGTCTACTACTTTGGCAAACCTATACCCCTCTAAATAATTCCACAAGGCATAAGCAAATATCAATTGAGCATGACAAGCCTTAAAACTCATAATTCTGGATACTTTCCAAAATATGCTTTCAGTTGCTGAGAAATGTACCTATTTTGTCAGTGCCCAGAATTAAATTGGGAGCTTAGGCTCTGACTGCCAGTTTTTCTCCTCCAATATTTAGTTGATCTATAACAGATTATAAGAGACAGCAAGCCCCATAGAGAATCTTTTGTTTCTCTGTTTTACAAAACAATTTGAAGCTTTGATGAAAAGATCCTATAGACTACATACAGTTTTATAATTTTTGCAACCTTTAAAATCAATTGCTATAAAATTTTCAAAGTAACTGCTAATAAATCACAAAGAACAAATAGGATCTGATTCTTAGCAAGAAAAAAGTTAAGATCAAAATTGTACTAACATTATCTGGCAATTTGTTGCCTGTTTTTTAACAATTATTTTCAAAATATTTTTAGAAGTAACAATGGAAACTGTATCTGTAAAAATAATACATTATAACAAGAACAGATTAAAAATGAAGATCTGACTATAACATGAAATCTTAGTATTCTCACAAATGAATGAAGACACATTGGTGATAAATGATTAAATAACTACAGTGACCTCAAACAGTTCTTCTAGTACTGTAGTTGGGAGACCACTAGTGAGATTTCTGCCCAAGACTGCAAGTTAGACTTGTCAATGAACAAAGCCCAATTTTCCTTATATGGTCATATTAGAGACACAACATCAGGCTTTCTCCAGCTTATTTTTGCTGTTGAGACTCAGTCCAGATCACTTTAAATTGTGTGACTGAATTGGATTAATCTCATCCAATCCAGAGCTGATACAAATCTGAACTGGCCTGGTTTACTTCTGAAGTTGGGATTTGGCTGAGTAAGATTTGGCTGAAGGATTAATAAGCAAGGACAAATCTCTCAAAGCCGTTCCTCTGAACTTGGTAAGAGAAAGCTAAAATAAATTAAATATGGAATTTAACATCACACATATCTTTTTTAAAAAGCAGTTGATGAATCTCAGCAAGATTGGGATTACTATGAGTAGGAGGCAGGGAGTTCAATAGGGAGATGTCAGGCTTTTGGAGGTGGTTTCTTGAGTGGTTTTCATGTTATTTGTTCTAATGCATCTAAATATATCTTGACCTGATTAATTTACTATCAACTGGATTTGTATATTGACATGTTGGTGCTTATAAACTAAAGTTCCCACCCACCCCATATTTTTTGGTCACAGCTGTAACAGAAATTGCAGCAATGTAGGCACCATTTACATCAGAAAAGAAATTAACATTTCATTGGTGCAACCCCACTGATTTAACTCCAGTTTCCGTTGGTATGGCAGAGATTTGGCTGCTGCTGGCAGCCTTATCTACACCGGACCTCAGTAATTTACAAAATGCACATGACATTCAACCATGTATTAATAACACTAGGGAGCTGGATGGATTCTTTGATTTTGTTTGTTGCTGATTCAATGATTACAATCTTGACCCAATTTAATCCATACTTTTTCACTGAGTTGCTTTGAGAAATCAAATATAGATGTAACTTTTTTTTAAAAAAAAATACACATTCACCTAAGATTTGCAGACACTGTACACCCTCAAAAAACAATTAACCCTGCCCCACACACATAATTCCAGGGGGTTTGTGCTAAACACCTGTAAAATTTATTTTTTGTTTTTTTAAAAAAACACAAAAGCTGTTGCAGACTGCTGAATCTTGGTCATTTGTTTTCTACCGCTTTTGCTCTGGCCCTGTTATCCTAGAACATCAGTCAGCTAGGTATGTTAAAAGTTTTTATATATATATATATATATATATATATATATATATATATATATAGTAAAAATAACATAGACTACAGACTGACATAGCATGTAGCTTTGTACAAACATGACATACACTTAGTAATACTCGGAATATCAACCCCAGAGAGGGGGGAAAAAAAGGAAATAATGGAAAATGGAGAAGAGAGAAAGAAGAGAGAAAAAAGAAAAGAAATAAGGAGGCTTCCCCCACAGGGAAGAATACAGCTTGTTCGTATTATTATTTCCCACCTCCCTCCAAAAATAAAAAAGAGAGGAGTTTGTAGTGAAGAGGCTACTGACCAGCTATTACTAATTGCTCATTCCCCACTTTAACACAGAAGGTATCATCAAATGACCCCAGACTCTCAACTGATTACTATTCCCTTTCACATTATAATCACAATGTAGTTACCAAAAAAAAGGACAGAAAAAAGAAAAAAAACCATCTTATTTTAAATTAATCCTATAGATATCACTCTCCAATTCAATGTTACAGGAAAAAAAAAACATTTTTGTGGATAAGATCATTTTTACATATAGTACGTTAAAGTTTAACCAAGATAGATGATAATAATAATGAAACTACTGTCTACATGAAGAGAGGGTACAAGCCAGAAAAGGAGTAGCGATGACAGCATGCTTTATTTATTACTGGCAGATCATCTACTGAAATCTCCCTGACAATGCTCCTGCTTTCCCTCTCTCCAGGCATTTAGTGATCTGGGCTTACAGTGAAAACTTTCCTCTGCCATGCCAGGGAATAGAAGTTTGCCAGGGAATAGAAATCATGGGTTGGATCCAGACTTAGCCATGCTTACAGGAGACCCCACTGAAATCAATGGAACTTAAGCCATTATTGAACTAACACTGATTTCTTCTAACTTTAAGTTTGGATCCAATACCATATTTAGAAAAATTCAATTTATATATCTGAAACTCAAAATAGAACAGATAATTATGATATCTTTATTAATATTTTCTAAAACACTAAAATTCTACATACATAGGAGAAAAACAGAAAAACAACATAAAGAAAACATGACATGATTTAGAAGTTAAAGTAGAGAAAAGAAAGAAAAAATAAAAAAAATAAAAGGATCAACTTCCATTTTTGCTTTGAACAGATTATAACAATCAAATTGATTCAAGCCTCTCAAAGATAATATCCAACATTTCTTTTTCCCCTCCCCCAGTTCATGCTTTCCAAAAAAAGACAAATAAACTTTCTACTACCAAAGATTAACATATCTAGCATAGTATCTCAATATTATTTTTTTATTACATTGTAAATGACATTATTTGATAAATGACATTAATACTAAGCATGTTACTTGTAACCCTGATGACATAATATTTTCATTAGTTAAAACTGTAGATCTATTGCATGTTATATGGCATCACTAAATCCACGTATTTCTGTACCGTTTCACAGTGTAAAATCCTTCACCACATTTATTAACCAGATCTACTTTTCATTGTCTTACAGCTATAATAATTTCATAAACTGGATTCAGCCAAATCTTTTTCATTTCAATATTACTTTCTATTATGTTCCATTACATATTACATTTACATGGTAAATGACACTACATGATGCTAAGTGCTACTTGTTGACTTGATTACATAATATTTTCACTGCTTAAAACTATAGATCTATTTTACATGTTATATGACATTACTAAATCCAGATATTTCTATTACATTTTACATTGTAAAATCCTTTACAGCATTTATTAAAAAAACAGAACAGATTAATTACAAATTGGCGTTGAATCTTCCAGTCTTAGTAAATGTTTAGATGTGGACTGTGAGGGAAAAGTCACATGTAATCCACTCAGATGTTGCAAACGTACAAAAGTATTTTTTCCCTCCAGCCTCTAAATTCTACTGGGGATGTTATTTAGGATAAAGATTATGGCTGGCATTCTGTTAGTCAGTCACAGTGCCATAATTTAGATGTACATCTGTGTGATTGTTTCCTACTCACATTTATGATTGTGGTATCATTGTCACAATTGTAAATGCCCTGCAAACTGACCTTAACATCCAGCAGGCTGCATTGAGCAATGGACTACTATAGAGCTAGTGAGTGGGACACTGCAAGATGATATGACCAGTCCCATCCCACCAGCAAACGAGAAGCAGGGATTCCTGCAGGGTTCTGTAGCAACTTTTTGTCGTACTGTGGCTTTACAGGTTGGAGGGGGCTACCATTCACCAGTATTATAGAACTATATTGCTCAGTGCAGCTGGCTGGATTTTATGGTGGGTTTCAGAGGTTGGACTGGGACTTGGATTGCAGCTACTATATTGTAGCTATGCCTCTGATGCAGTATCTCAGCCTATATTTTTAAAGGTGTGAGACAAGCGTGCATTTCAATAACCTATAAGCTAATCTAAGTAATTATGACACTCCTATGAAGTAGGTTATTTTGATTATCTCCATACAACAATGCTATGAAACTTTGGGGGTGGCAAACAGTTCCCTACAGAGCTTCCAGTAAGCCAAACCTGCCCTAAAATCACCTGATGGATGAAAACAAAACTGGAGGTTAAAATAAATAAAACAGAGGTCTGTTTTTCAGCCATTTTTGGTTGATTAGCCTGGTTTGGAGGGCTGTTTTGATAATATCAGCCATTCTTAAAGCCTCTGGGAATGCAAAATTTGCCCAGGAATAGTGAAAAAATATTCCTGGTGTTTTTTTCCATTTTTTTTTTTTTTTGGCAATTCTACTCCAATTTTTTGGGGGGTGGGAGTATTACTGGATCTCAAAGGGAGCTTTGGGAAGTGCCAGGACTATGAAACGACTCCTGCAGAGCTTCATGTGACCAGAGGGCTACAGTTTGCTTACCCTAGTATACAAACGCTTCACCCCAATCTGAACAGGGCTGAGCAAGAACTAAAAGTAGTTTGCCTGAAAATGCCAAGTGACTTAGAGATGATAATTGAACAGCAACATATTCCAGAATCTGCTTCTGAACTATTAAGGATAGCCTTATCGACTGTTTGTCTGCCTACCCTTTCATTTGTTTTACTATTTTTGTCAGCTACATATCAAAAATATATTGAGAGTACAACTTACCTAAGTAGCTGTGAGCTGGTTTTTCTTCGACAACTTTGATTCTTCTTGCTCCTGCAGGTATCACCAAAGCTTCTACATAACCTAATTATAAGAAGAAGTATTCCAGATGTACATGACCAACAAAGACAGGACATTTTTAGAATGGAATTACAATATGGATTATATCATGCTTAAATCTACTTGTTAATGAAGTCTTGAAATACTTGAATTTGAATGGTTAACCGTCTTTGGACTGAGCTTCTAGTATGTAAGTAGATGTTTTAATTTTGTGCTTGACATTATTATTTCCTTGAAGGACAACTGGAGTTGTGGAACTCACTCCCCTTGGAGGCCCAGTTGGCACCAAAGTTGGTATAATTTCAGCATCAGCTCAAAAGCTGGCTTTTTACAGCGTTCAGGTCTAACTATTGCTATTGCTAACTGATTTAATCCAAGCTGTGCATGTATTATGGTTTTGCTCTTTTACATTGTTTTGATTTGTTTTAAATTGTCTGGTTTTTAATTACTAAATGACTTAATCTATTTTTAACCTTTTAAAATTATTGTTTATTGTTTTCAATTGATTTTATCATAAGCTGCCCTAAGACCTTTAAATATAGGCCAGATATGAATACTTAAACAAACAAACAAACTGGAATAACCCAGTAGTATCTTAGTGAAAGTTGTGCTTGAATTAGCTATGGAGCTTGTTCCAAGGGCTAGCGTTGTGGAAGATAAAAGAGTAAAAATCTTCATTTTAAACTTTATTTTAAAAATGAATCTGTACTACAGTTCTTCTTTATCCTGTTTATCTTTTCTTCATTTGTTACACTAATAATCTACCTTTTCTCCAATGAGTTCAAGACAGAGTACATGATTCTCCTCCTCCTCCTCCTCCCCCCTTTATTCTCACATGAACTTCACAAAACAGGTCAGGCTGGGAGAAAGTTAATTGCCCAATGTGGCTCAGCAGTTACTAGAACATGGAACTTCAAAGTCCCAGTCCAACCCTTAGACACAGGGCCCTTTCACACTACATAATTATAGCACTATATTCCACTTTAATTGCTATGGCAACATCCTATGGAATTCTTGAATTCATAATTTGTGGAGGCACCTATGTTCTCTGGCTGAGAATTCTAAATAGCTTCCTTAAATTGCAAATCCCAGAATTCCCTGGGAAGCTGCCATGGCAGCTAAAGAGCAATCATAGTGCTATAGCTGTGTAGTGTGAAAGGGCCCTGGCTCTCACTAATTAAACTATTCATTTCCCCAAAGGATTTCCAAATGTGCTCTCCTTCATTCTTAGCTAGGGATACTTTTTACCAGTGCTGGGCAGAAAGTAGAGAAGAACTGCTGGAACAGTACATCTGGGCAGCTGCTTGGGCTGAAGCCTATGCCAGCTCTGCTATCAGCTGAGAACACCCTGCTATCCAACTACCCATCCATCCTACATCTTATACCTATCCGAACAGCCACTGTAAGGTGCCCCTAACTTGGGGAGGTGGGCAGCTCCAACAGCTTATACTATTTTGTCTAAAACAGTTGTTCTTCCTGTAGGCCCCACAATACCACCATAATTTGTGTTATGTTAAATCTCTTCTGTATCTCATCAGAACTGTTGACAGCTGGTAAGTTCCTTACAGCATGCTTCTGATTTCTGCTATTTTTTTTAATTATTTTTTTTTGCCACAATAAGGTTTAAGCTGCACATGTTATATATCTAATTTGAGTAACAACTAAGGGATTCCTTTCCTGTGCTAAATATTCTAATTTATTCTATGCAAAGAAGTAGAGTATTCTGAACATTTAAATAAGTAACATCCAAGAGACTCACAAATTATGTTCTCACTGATCTCATTCACAAATTTCACACTCTTTACTTAGGCTTATTCATATATTTTGATTCGTTCCAAGAATAGGCCACACACATCCAATGTGTCAATGAGAGAACATAATATCCACGTGCATTTGATACTGAGAACATAGGAATAAAAGAAGCGCTCTGCTGGATCACACTAACATTCCTACATCAACAAAAGATTTTAGAGATAAACTTCTTATGTTTACTTTTCTCCAGAGTGGGCAGTGGGCAAGGAAATGGGACTCCCAGGTTTCCTTCCTGACTCATCAGAAATGACTTGGCAAATTCTGAGCAGCCATATCCAAAATAAACAAATACATAGGCATGTGTCTTATATGTATATACAGTGGTCTACAGTTAAACGAACATAACAGAATAAGACATGCCTTCAAACATTTCTTTAGGCAGAAACCACAGTGGTGACACAGATTCAATAAAAACAAATAGTGCTTTATCATTAAGACCGCAGATAAGCACTGTGGTTGCAAACGTCTATAGAGTTATGCATGTGTAATTCCTGAAGAAATGAATGGGATTTGTATCTGTGTAACCAAGTATATATTGTAGCCAAAATATTTTTATAGACCTTTTTAGTTCCATTGAGTAATATGTACAAGGATCTGCTCAACAATCTATTTCTGAAATGTTTTTTGGGGGGTAGGGGGAGAGGTGACTCTATGAGCACTTTGGCTACTGTAGTAAAACAGAAAAAAAAAAGACCTGGATATTCAAATACAGTCCTATTTGTGCCGGTATATGAGATTGCTGGATCATGGACAGCCTGCTTAATACAGAATCTACACTGGGAAGCCCTTCTGTGGTGATTTGTATTTCAGTTATTAGAGCAGGGAAATATTTCCCTGCATTATTTTATGTAAATGCAGCAGCATAACTTTAAAGATTTTAATATGTTTGCTTACAGATATTTAATTTTGACTTCTAGACCTTCACTCTCTTTGGTTTTTTTTCCCATCTTTGTCCTAGTTTACGTCCATCTTAAAACAGCCACATACAAAGATCAAACAAACCTGTCTCTATTTTTCTTTTCTGTATTATGGTTTCGTTTACCCTAGATTTTAATGCTTTTTGTTTTTTAAAAACTACTTTGTTTCTGCTTAAATTATTTGTACTATTCTACTTATTTTGAAGTCTGAAATTTAACGACTCTGAAGAAGTTTAAATTACAGCTTCACAAATGTTTTCCTCCCTGTTTCAAAATGATGTGAACAGGTTGCTTACTTGTAACTGTGGTTCTCTAAGTGGTCATCTGTACCCCCACACAAATGGGTTTTGCACATGCACAGAAACAACAACTCTTCTAGAGCTGAATAATTTGGAAGGAACTCTGCACTTTCCCAGCTACTGTGCATGTCCTAGCCTGCTGAGCTATTCTGCTTCTGTTTTGAAGTCTGCCAAGAAAACAGAAATATAAGAGGAACTGAACCAGAGGGGATATAGAGAGGGTTGTATGAGGGCACAGATAACCACTCGAAGAACCACAATTACAGGTAAGCAGTCTGATTTTCTTCTCCGTGGTCTCTCTGCTTCACACAAATGGGTGACTAATCAGCTTACCATTGGAGGTGGGGCAGGTCACTGAAAAATAGAAGACAAAATGGGACAGTCAAAAGTTGCATCAGCCTTGGCCCTGGAATCTAAGCAATAGCGTCTAATAAAGATCAGTGGCTGAAACCATGTAGCTGCCTTGCAAAGGTCTTGCAGAGAGATGCCATGCAGTGGGGCAGCAGAAGCAGCTATGGCTCTAGTGGAATGCGAGTTCATATACCAATTTGATGATGTATGGTGTACTACCCACTTAGAAAGTTGTTAAGTAGGGACATGGAGATCATTTCTAGGACTAGACTAACGGATAAATAATCTTTGTGAATGACAAAAGGATGATGTCCACTGAACAGAGAAAGCAAAAATTCAACAACCAATGAATAGAGAGCTCTCTCTTGATTAGAAAGAGACTCTGGTAAAGATGGGCAATACAATGTCTTGATTGACATGGAAATGTGAAACAACCTTTGGTAAAAAGGTTATCTCAGGTTGTGAGACAATTTTATCTTTATGAACAGAGAGGAATGGTTTGTCACAACAAAGCACAAATAGTTCGCTTATCCTTCTTGCTGAAATGATGACAACCAGAATGTTGATTCTGAGAATCGGCATCATCAATGGAAGCCAAAGGTTCAAACAGTTCTGACATCTGTTGAGATGGAACCAAAGACAACAACCAAGGCATAACTGGTGGCTGGGTAGGTGAGTACAAGTGAGGAAGTCCCTTGAGAAACTTCTTAACAGTAAGATTGGTAAACAATTTTGCAGATAGAGAACGGGGAGGCTGATATGCCAAAATCACAGAAAAATAAACTTTCAAAGAAGAGAAGGAAAGGCCTTATTTCCAAAGATGGACAAGGAAGTGTAAAACCAGAGACATCAACAGGAACTGTGGTAACAGAACAAGCCTTTGCAAATGTGCAAAAATGTCACCACTTGTAGTCACAGGACATTCTAGTTGCTTGGAGAACTTCCTTCACCCATTGATAGAAAACAGTCTGATATTCCAAGCTGCTAGTTGAAGTGTTTCACATTCACAAGGCAATGTCTTTCACTTAGACATTGAAAGAAGGTCTGGGATCAGTGGCAGTGCAATGTGGAATGTTAACATCCCCAGGTAAGATGAAAAAGTGTTGAGAACTACTAGTGGCATGGCCAATGAGATGCTACAGTATCATGCCTGAGTTGTTCTTTTTAAACTTGGCCACTACTTTTGGAAGAAGTGAGAAGGAAGAGTAAATGTAAGAGAGAAATTCTGTCTATTTTTAAAGAAATGCATCCCTTTGTAGCCTTTGCCAGTTCCTGCTCTGGAACAATATGGTGACACTTCACATTTATTGGGGTCAAAAATAGATCTATAGAGGGCCAGCCCCATGAGGTGAGCAACCAGATGGAAAGCTCATGTGGAAAGCCTTCACTCATGATGTACAGCTGGTGTGCAGCTCAGTGTGTTTGCCAAAGTGTTCTTAGCACCAGCAAGATGTACTGCGACCAGTTGGATCTCTCTGTCTACACACCAATCCCCCAGGCAAATCATGAGATCTAACAACACCTTTGACTGTCTTCCTCTCTGCTTGTTTAAGCAAAATACTGTGGTTGTATTTCTGAAGTCACTTAACAACATTGTTAGCTAGAAGTGATTCAAAGGTGAGAAAGGTTTTCAAAACATTGAGCAGCTCCAGAAGGAGACAGGAGATTCTATGACCTAGAGAGACCAACAACCTTAGACTGTAATGACTTTCCAGTGGGCTCCCCAACCAAAAAGAGACATGTCTGACATCACTATGCATTCTGGATCTGGTAAGTGGAAGAGGTTGGCAGGATGCCACCATCAGTGTAGGGAAAATCAGATGTGACGTGGCAATGAAAGGTGTATCAACTGATAATCAAAGTATGGATTGAAGTAATGAAGAAACCAGTGCTGTAGTAGGCAGAACCTCAGTCTGGACAAGTAAGTTACAGATGTGGTTGCCACCATAAGGCTGAGGAACTTCTGCATTGTTAAAGCTGTAAGAGCTCAACAGGACTGTAGGTGATGTTTTATTAGTCCATTTGACACTGTTCCCAGAAACTAATGTTGCTATCATCATCATCATCATCATCATCATCATCTATGGTCCATACTCTTCCCAAAAGCAAGACTCAAAGTGGCTTAGAGATTAAAAAAAAAACACAAATACAGCATGATCAGAAAATAAAGAAAGTCAACATTGAAAATAGATTTTTAAAAACTATCAAAACTATTTAAAAAACAAAGAGTTAAAATATTAAACGAAGTGAAAAAGCAGTACAATCAAGAAAAAGCTTCAAAACTGTTCAAAGCTTTTCCTTTAAATACTTCAATTTTCAAATCCTTGCCAGAATAAAAAAAGTCTTTGCTGGCAAAGGACAGGAGGGAAGGGATCATTTTAGCCTCCTGAGGATGGGAATTCCAGAGCCTAGGGCAGAGCTTTCCAAACTTTTCATATTGATGACACACTTTTTAGATATGCATCATTTAGTAATTCAGTAAGTAATTCAGTAAGTGGAGGCAGCCCCTCCATCTGGTCCTGGCCCACTGCTGCCCTTGCTGGCATCTTCCTTGGCCTGGGGTGGCGGTGGCAACAGAAGCAGCACCTCCACCTGATCCTTGCTTGCCACCACCCTCACCAGGGTCTTCCTTGGCCTGGAGTGGCAGTCACTGCAGTGGGAGAGGAAGCCTCTTCACCAAGGCCTGGCCCGCTGTGGCAGCGGGAGAGGCAGCCCCTCTACTTGTTACGTTTGTGCAATACACCTACACACTGCAGCTGACACACTGCATTTTGACACACAGTTTGGAAAGCTCTGGCCTAGGGGCAGTGTTTGAGAAGACCACTGGTGACTATTCCCCTGCTAATTATGCCCCCACTAACTGTGCCTGTGAAGCTGACAAAAGTGAAAGAAGGACCTCTCCTGACGATCTCAGGGCCTAACCTGGGGAGCCTAAAGGCCTAAACTTTGCCTTAGTTGCAGAGGGCAATGTGTTTTCTTCCCCCATTTTTTTAAAAAAATTCCTTCCACAGAAACAAATGTGGGAGAAAAGAAATCTACCTGTTGTAGTTTATGGGCTCAATCCATAGGCATGTTGGGGAAACAAGAAGGTTTTTTGATTCTGTGGATTCAAGATCCCTTTTTGCCTGTTTCAACCTTAGAACCAGATGAAACACTGCCAGGACTACTTCTACGCCTACAGAGGTTTCCATAGGCATGCAGAGCAATCAACATTGTGGTAGTGCCTTTCGGCCAACCAAGAAGCACTTCTGTCCTAACCAACAATTGGTGTCTCAGCCTAGGTTTAGCAAGGTACTGAATTTTTCTGTAACAGGTTTTTTGACTAGGACATATAATCTTTTGTTTATTTATTAGAAATATATATTTTAAAACTGTCAATATGTTTACATTTTCCTTTTAGTACACTTTAAAAAATATTTTCGTTTCTATAAACTGACATTTATCAGAATTTCAACTTCTCAGTTTTTTTTTTAGTTAAATGTAAAATTCATTCTTAATGCAAATATTGAATCAATATGTTTAATAATTCCTCTTTGGATATAAGATTTTCTTTCTTTCCTTTTGTTAAGGTTCTAATGTTAGTAAGTTGCCAATCCAGACAAATATTTATGTTCAAGCAGTATACATAAACCCAGGTATTATATATCAAAAACTATGCACTGAGGTTTACTAAATATTTGCTCCCATCTGTTCCTAATCACCCTCATCTCAGTCATAAGATCTCTGAGACTGGGTAAAAGTACAGTGCTTTTCCTTATAATCATTGCATTTAATCAACATAAAGTGATAGAAGATTATTAAACAATTTAACTGCTGCACAAAATAATCATAGCATTAACAGGCTTTTCAAACACACTAATTCAATTAAAAAGTGGTTTACCTGCTCCTCGAGTATGATTAAAATCTCCTTTAACAACTCTACATGATTTTCCATCTCCATTGCAGACACCACAGTGATCTTCCCATGCCAAAGACCCCAATATGCCATCACATCCAACCTTCTGAGGTAAAAAGGAAACATCACATTCTTCTGAAAGTTCTACTATGTATTCCAATCCAGCTTGCAATGAAACAGAGATTATTATTACAGTAACTTGGCCTCTGAAGGAAATCACCACCAGGTGTTGTTCATGGGAGAGGAGAATGAACTATGGAGGTAGTCACATCTGCTAATTTTAGTTGAATATTATGCTTTATTTATTGTTTGATTGATTTTATACCTTTCCTTTCTCCTGATATGGGACCCAAGGAATGGTGGCCTAGAAAACCATATTTGTTTCTCTACCTTCTATAGTTTTGGACATATGACACGGCACCTTCTCAGCATACTGTAACTGGATAATACTTCTTCAACACACCAAATAAGCTTATCAGTACCTTATCACTTACATTACTCATTAAATTTCAATGCACTCACTTGTTTTGAATTAAATGTTTCAATGTTTATAATATCTGGAAAATATGTGGAGTCAAAGATATTCTCAGCCTTTCCTAAAAGGTGAGCTTCAGCATATCCTTCTTCAGAACTGTTATTCTGAGAAATGTGGAATGCCAATAGCTAACATTTACTTTTAATATAGACATAGCTTCACTGGCAAGTCCCAAGTGTTTAAAAATCACTGACATAGTTATTCCTTCATGCATTTCAAGACAGTAGTGCTACTAAGTGGAATGCTTTTAAGGGACTGTCTGCACCACTTGTTTTTAACATGATATGCCACTTAACATACAAGAAACAGCTGGTGCAGCACACACTTTATCCTTGTCCCTTGGGGAAATACAGTGATGCACTGCTATTCTTCCTGTCAAGTAAATTGTGTGAAATGACACAGGGCAACGTAACAATTAAATCCTTCAGGTGGCATGCTGCAGTGTCTTATCTTGGATAAATTTATTCAAGAGGAAGTACAGCATTAAATACAACAGATAAGCTGTGCTGCAGAGAAGGATGGAAAGAGTATTTTAAAATATTCCAAAAATCTGTTTTTTGAATGTCAGGAAATAATGACAAAGAGAAACCCAGAATGAATCTTTGCAGTTCAGGACTTAATCTGTGAAAAATTCACACATTATTATTTTTTGTGCAGAAAAATGCTGTAGTTGGGAACATACTTTGCAAAAAAATCACGTGCCTTTTTGTGTGGAAAACAGAATTTTCTGTGCAGGAAACAGACGATCCCATGTAGAAAATAATATTTCTGCACAGAAACACTTGCAATTTTTTTGCAGAATAAATGTCAAACTGTATATAGTCATTAAAAACTGCACAGTTTTTCATCCTTGTAGTGGGAAGAAAATTGTTAAAATTATTCATTTCTTCCTTTGTGAAAAATTACCTCCGTTGCAGCAGATATATCCAAAGATTAAAATAGGAAAAGATTAATCACAACACAGATATGGTGGTTCAGAATTAAGCACACTTTAAATGAAAGTGCAAGTCATGGTTAAGTCACTTCTGCATAAGAAAAAGCAGGCTAGGAAAATATAGTTCAAGTTTACTTCCTCTAATATGGAGGGTTGAGATATGTGCAGTTACTCCTTTCATTCCCATGCTCAGAATCAGTTAGTTATTTCCTAGTTTCCACCCAAACCAGGAAACTATAGTTCTATGCTTCCTCTAAACAACAGTTTGAAGTTAGTTCCAAATCTTGGTTTGGAGAATTAGTACAAATCATTGTTTGCCAGTTTAGCTATAACAAAAAACTGAAGTTTGCATCAAAGCCAACCAATCTAAACATGCAATTGGCCCTTGTGTGCTTATTTTTCTTCATTAAATAGCAACCACAAAATAGGGCTGCAGTGTGGAGTTCAACTTCCGCACTGGTGGATATTTAGCTTCCATTGGTACCATTGCCCATCTTGCTTTCAGGGAACATAGTGGTCAAGATGACTGCAATCCAGAGTGGAACTAGTGTGGGGACAAATCCTTTGTCAGAAACTGAGAACCACTTTCTTATGTGGTATGCTGTGTCATTATAACATCTCAGAGAAGAACCTTCCAGTTCCTGGAGAATTTTGCTTTGGGGAACTGACTTCTGGTGTGCTTTTTTGTTTCCTTCAGTCCTAGCTCCCCACTTGCTCTCTGATTCTGATTACTTTGGACTGAAACTACAGGTCTACCCTTTGATCCTGACTGATCCTTTACCTAGATTCTTAATATTTGGTTTCTGTCTCATTTTGGTGTGTGACCTCTGGCTCCTTCTTGAAAATTCCCTTTCCTCACCCCATGGTTCCAATTGTCACACACTCCATATACACAGAGAGCCACGATTATGCAAATCAGGAAAAAAAATACCAAAGGATTGATGTTACATCTAATTTTACTATGAGAATCCAAGGGAAGAAAGACATGACAAAAGTCTAAATCTACATGACATGATACTTTTAATCAGATTCTCATGAGCTGTGTTAAATTTTCTTTATCTTTAAATGCACAGAAATAGCATGATAGTACTTTTGTTCAGCTCCCATTAATTTCAGTATGGCTCATGCAAAATAGCTTCCTAGCAGATTGGCTATAAAAATTATATAATGTTCATGGTGAACATGACAAATGTTGCCAACACTTTAACTAAGATTTTAAAATACACAAGTTGAAAGAAAATGTATTTTCATGTTATATAAGGAACGTTCTAGCCTTAAAAACCTCACAAGAATATTCGGAAACACTTAAATTCACACAATAATATCAACTCTTATTAGACCTACTCCCTGACAGAGGTTTAAGAGGGTCTGCTTTATATGTTTGCTTCATACATTTTTGGCAACATAGACTACAAATTTTATGCTCCTCTTCTACACAAAGAGAACAACAATAACATCCACCATTTATACGTCTTAAATAAAAAGGGGAGGGGAGGGAAGAATTTCTCAATAAAAGAAAAACAATCCTAAAGAAAGTAGCCAAACCAATGGGACATAAATTAAAGGGAAAGAGTCTTAGATTGTAAAACAGAAATAGATTGAAAAGCCTAAAAAAGTCAAGAGAAGAGTAAAAACTCCACAAAAATAAGCTCTTCATTGTGCTGTTGCTTCCGTGAGATCAAAAGAGAATAGGAAAGATGGTAATAGGCTTCATCAAGGCATGCAAATGTGGTGTACATTCCAACTCAAGGGGATGGGATATGAGCACTAACTTTGTTCTTTGCTTTAGAATGTCCTCGAATTTTTTTTTTGCACAGGTACAAAGCTCATGGACAATAAAAGGGCACATAATTGGTATTGATTTTTCCTCACCCACCTTCAAAGGTAGAATAAGTTTAAAGGGAGGGCCAACTATATCTAAAGCACAAATAGGAATTGTGCAGCTGTCCAGATATTGTTGAACCACAACTATCAGCATTCCTTCCCTTTGTTATGCTGGTTAGAGCGGCTGGGACTTCAAGTCCAACAACATCTGGAAGGCCACATAAGTCATACCACTCATCAAAAGATTTTGAGAATTACTGCACAATAAATAGATATTAAAATCTGTCTTTGAAAAGGTTGATGTACCTGACATCTGCCATTTGCACATACATCCAGTTCCTGATGGCCACATGAAGTTCCATCCATCACTTTCTCTGTTACTAGTATAGGCTGATCTTTTCCATTTGGAGAACAAAACAATGCGCAAGGTTTTTCTATATGAGTAAGTGAAAAAACATGTTAGCTTGATAAAAACCTTTTCACAGAAGCAAATTTCTCCCAGTACTGGTTCAAACTACATTGCTGCTATAATCTAGATAGACACTATGGACATATTCCAAGTGGAATTTTGCAGAGATATTCCTCATTAAAATAAATGAGAGCTACACAAGTCTGCAAAGTCCTTGTCATTTTTAACAGGTTGTGCACAAGGAAACCTCCCCTTTCAAGCAAACTTTCTAATGAAGGACATTCAAAATTCTTCTGTATTCCTCCTTGGAGTCCAGACAGATTGCAATATAAAGAAGTACTCTGCATAATCAGTGAGAAGATGGGAAAGACTGTAGCAGGAGAGGCCTCCACATAATACCACATTGCAATTTCCCGCAGATCTCACCACATGTGATGCTGACTAGGGCTGATGGGACTTGCAGGTCCACATCATCTCGAAGGGTCATATGTTACCAATCCCTCAGTTTCATGAAAAATATGACCGATATCCCGGACTAGAGATATCTAATATTGATTTGGTTTGCTAGTCAGTCATTACTTGTGATGGCCACTGCCCGCCAACCCAGCAGACTTCTCTGGCAAGTGCAACAGGACTTGAGGACAGGAAAGCTCTGATGTCAACTATACTGTCAAGTATAATTTGTAGAAGGGTAGGAACTTCTTCCAAGCAGCTGTTGCATCCTGCGTTCTCTGAAGTTCAGCACAAATGAGAGAAGATCCTGTTCCTCTCTCCACACTCTGGCTAAGGAATAGTTTCGGGGAGGGAATGTGGGTGGCTTCTTTCACTTATGCTGGAAGAAACACTTATTCTTAATGGTTATACTCTGAACTGCTTTTAATTTTATTGATAGTTTAATTATATTTTTTAACTTTTAATGATTTTTTAAAATGTATCTGTTTTAACTTTTGTACAAGCACATAATATAAATATTCTCCTTACAGTATGAATAATAATAGCAATAATAATAGTAGCAGGAAAAAAAACTGTTAAATTTGAAAAAATGCTTTGCATGATTATCTCATTTTGCTTGAAGATGAAGGCTCTGAATCCTGTTGTCCCAACTGAAATAAACCCACTGAATCAATGGGAAATATAAATCTTGGTTCATCATTCAACAACTGAAACAATGTGTATACTCAAGTTGAAACTGAGAAGATGATTCAGATGAAAATGTTAAAAAAAATTATTCTCTGATCTCAGAAATGAAACTTTTTCCTAAGCTACCATATTTGAATGCTGCAGCTGCATATTATTCATATTGAATAAAACGAAACTCCTTTCTGGTTTTCTTAAAGGGACAGAAGAAGACATCTAATACATCAATCACTGTTCTGGTGAATCCTTCACATGTAGTAACTTTGCAAATGTGGAACATTAATACAGAACTCCCACACTCATAAGAAACAAATGGAAGAAAGCTAAAATACCTTTTGAGAATATGAGGATGAGAAATGTATCAAACCTTTTTCATGTAATTAGAATCTAGTCTGTTTAAGAAACATATGTCAATCAGACAGTTACCAATCTTCAAAAGGATGCTGTTTTCAGCCTCATTTTTTTAAGGAAATTTAAATGGCATAGTCTGATAGTTTGTGAAAACAAGGCAATATGAGAAAGGAAGTTATGTCTTTTTACTGGCAGTTAGAAATAATTTGTGTTTAAATCTGTGAATATCTTTTTTTTCTTTTGCAACAGTCATATAATACAGACTTTTCTCATGTATTTTGCAAATTTCTATTTCAAATGTATATTCTGTCAGACTCTTATTAAATTATAGGACAAGCTTTGAGTACCATTTTTTTTAAAAAATTGCTGCTCATTCCTTTTTCATACTACTTATTATGTATTATTTGTAATTAAGAGAGCACCATATTGCTAATGTACCTTTTAGTTATTTCGTTTAAAATGTAAACTAGAAAATTAAAAAAAAAAACTAGCTGTGGCCAAAAATCACATGACCTCCAAATAAGCAGTAAACAGCAAACATTATTTAATAAACTTGATACCAGCCGTATTAACTTAAAAATGTTGTTATCTCCCCTTAAACTACAAACAAATGAGATTGTTACTTGAAAATCATTAATTCCAAATTCTGCTTATAGGACACAAATCAAGATATTCTGCACAGGAGAAATTAAATGTAAAACAAATAGCTCAGAATGGCTGGTTAATTTACAACACTGCGAAATTCCCTGAGCATCACTTTCTGAGAGTACCGCATAGGAAGGATTGGGGCCAGTGACTCCCAGTCCCATCCCAGTGGGTCACCCCAGAAAGATTCCATGGCTGATGGTACTGAAAGCCACTGAGAGGTGCAGCAGAGCCAACAGAGACAAATTCTTCCTGTCCAGTTCCCAGCACAGGTCATCCTCCAGAGTGGTCTCCATCCCATAATCAGGCATAAACCTGGAACTGAGATGCCACCACATGTTCCAGCACATTGCTCAAAAATGGAATATAGAAACTGAGATGCTCTAGCATCTTGCCCCAAAAATGAAATATTAGAGAGGAGCCAATAGTTACCCAGTATAGTAGGAACAAGGGAAGGATTTTGCTTTTTCCTATGGAGGTGTTACAACAGCCTCCTTAAAATCTGTTTGGACTCTGCCTTGCTGTAAAGAGGCAATAACCACTCAGCCAGCCCTCCTTTAGCCTGTTTAATGAACCAGGAATGACAAGGTTTTGAGCACATGTGGTGGCTGTCACCTCTCCAATGTAATCCTCGAGAAGAATTTTTAAACTGCTGATCCATATGGTGACACCATAATAGTTGCTGGAATGTGTGTGATGCTTACCTTCATCTATCACAGCCTGCCACTGCTGTACATGTTTCTGATAGGATGGCCTCACACTGAAGACTTGGCACTGCCAGTCCCTGAATGCAGGTACTCCAGGAGGACAGGAGGGATTCTCACATACTTTATATTGTATTGTGGAGCCATGGCATTCTCCCCCATCATGAACTGGACTAGGGAAGACAAAAATCAAAATAGTAACCTATTTGCAGGGCACCCCTTGTTGAACTGACATAAGTTACCCATACAATGTTTGTACACTGGGTTTAGAACAAGAGGTAACAATAGTGATTTTCTTTAGGTATCCTGCTTTTAAGCAGCAAATAAAAAGTATTAAAAGAGATGCTAGCAGAAAATACTATTGTATAAGAGAAACAAATGGCATCTGTCTCTGAGTAAGGATGCTACATGAATATCATTTCTCAAAACCACAGAATGAGTAAATAGATATACAATAGTTGAGTCTCCTCTCACCCTTGCTCCATCTACCATCAAACAAATTATCAGAGAGGAAAATGTTGTACCTGAATTATTCTCCCAACATATCCTGAATATCCAGTACAGGGATGATCTGTACATGAACTATCACTGCACACTGACTGACCATTGCTGGATTATAGACTATGGATAGGATCCTGTTGGTGGATTATGAGGTATAAATCAGACTTATACCATCACAAGCCACTATTTCGATCTGACCACACAACAACAGCCAACCAGCTCCCAAACCACCTTATAAGCAGCAAAGATTTTTCTATTTGCCACAAAGCCATACAAGATTCAGATTAAGAAATTTCATAAGGGCTTTGTTGTGTAAATGGCTGGCCCTCCCTCCAGGCTACAATGTGCAATACAGAGGTTAAACAACTGAGCTATGAGTCTGGTTTGAATCTTTTCTCTGCCATTAATCACTAAGTGGCCTTCAGCAAACCACTCTCACTCTACTTCAGTCCAGCCACCTTCAGTAATAATATTGACTTACCCTATAATGTTCTAATAATTTCAGCTATGGATTACAAAGTGAAGCATTCTGCAAATATTTCAATACACTATGAAATGTTGTATGGGTCCTATTTCATAAGTCTGTATCTGTATTGTAAGAACCAGTGATCTTAGAGATAAGAGGATAAGGCCATCCTTTACTAGGATTATAGGCAATGGGTGCTATAAGTCTTACTCATATGCATCTATGCATAACTAGTTTGAAACTACTGTATTAGTAAGTACACTACAGGACAAAAGGTATAAGCTGTTGTTTTTTACCCAGAGCATGCACGTTGTCGACTGCTGATTCCAGTGTTGCAGGTTCTGCTACAAGTGCTCCATGTACTCCATTCTGCCTCGATGTGTTCGGGGAAAGCTGTCTTACTGCTACATTCTCCAGCCTTACACCACTGTTGTAAAAGTTGAGTTTAGGTTAAGAGATATGAGGCAAATTGCTCTCTGTATGTTCACAAACATGTCTTTTCCTCAGAAAGTGCAACATCACATGGATAATAATTTCACCTCCAATTGAACATGTATTCATATCTACAAATCACTGCTCACCACTTCAGTGTGGAACCAAAAGAAAGCATACCTTTTGGTTTGCTTCTTTTTACAGTTCCAAAGTAAGACACCAAGCATACTGAACAATCCATACTAGTCCCACAAGCGTCTCTGTACCTTTGGTATGAATGGATGGTACAGAGAAGAACAAGCTTGTCTTTAAACTGCGTTGTACAGACTGAGCTGCATGTACATCTTGTTCCTTTCTTACTTCAAATCTACTATTTTGATACAGCTGCTAATAATTCAAATATTGCTTGTCCCTAACTTCTGGGCCTTATAAAAGCTTGGATGGGCAGAAAATAGATAAGAAAATAGTAGATCTCTGACTGATGTGAAGTAGATCAGCAAAGATCTCTGATTCCCCAACTGTTTAGCAATGGCAGCAATAAAATTGCTCCCTCCATGTACCATCACCACTAAATTTGTAGTGCTGAACTGAAAATAGCTTAGACTAATCAGGTATGAACTGCTGTGTAGAAAGACTATAAGGTCAGTTCTGTTACTAAGAACAAACTCACGGTCTCAGAACTCAGTAATTTTACATATTTTCTTTGCATTGACTCTGGCTGGCTGATTCCAGTGTTCTAGTAAAAAAAAAAAAATAAGGTAGATTCCACAGGTCTGAAGGCTATTCACTCCTGCGTAAAGGGACTACCCCCTTTAGGACTATTTTGTATTCATCTGTTACCTTGAATGCACATAGTTTGAGACTAGCATAAGTACCACAATCTCCAGTGTGGGAAGGGCATGGGTTATCTTTTTTCTTCTTTACAAGATATATCCTTCAGATCTCTACTACTGTTACTTTTATTACCGATACATATTATTAATGGCACATAATCTTCACAGGAAAAGCTATGGAGCAACACAAATGTCCAGATAGGACAGGGCATTGCTGCAGAGGTGAGTGGGTTCTACCCACCAAGAACAGTGGGAGAGTGCTTCAGTAGGGTTATCATAAGCACTAGCACTGTACCTTTCTGTTGGCTGCAGTTTCCTGCTGGCCACTGACACTATCACAAAGATTTTCCTACAACAATATGGACTGTCGGCCACAAGAGACTCCCACGCTACTTTTTGAACCTCAGATATTTGTTTTTAAAAAATGGCCAAACATAAAACAAAACAAAGCTAAAGTGGTTGGAAGTTTTGTTTTACATTTATTTTAAGAGGAGGCAGATGGGGGACACAGGCCAGCAACTGCTCTCATAGTTTCTACAGATTTATGTATTAGGCTCTCCACTTGCACATCTTAAGGCAGCTATTTGAAACTTCTATCACTCTAGCCTTCAATCACAATAGCCTGGAAAGGCACAAAGATAAAAGAGACACACTGCTTACTTCCACTTGGATCTACATCCTTTCTCCCCATTTATTTCCACTGAAAATATATCTAGATTTTCTACATTGGATCACCATGCTCTCTACTTTATAAATGCACATAGGCATGCACAGCTTGGAAAAAACTCACAAATATTTCTTGTTAAAAGGGTTTTTATGCTACTATTTTTAAAGTCAGTTTTAATAAACCAGGACAATAAGTCAGGAAGAGTAATACAATGTTTTGAGTATTCTTAATAGGTACTTGAGAATCATTTGTTAATGTAAATTTTTAAACATATTTGTATTAAAATACATACAAATGCAAAGTCCATCAGACAGAGACATTATAAGAATTTAAAACATTCTGGATGAGGCTTTGTGATGAAAATGCAATGAACTGTTTACTATAATCCAGAAATAAAGCATTTTTTAAAATTGACAGATACATGTGACCTCAAAAAACCCTACTGATTTTAACAGTTTTGGGTTTCACACAGTGCTATTTATTTCACTTAGTTTCTTTTTCTATCTGAAAATTAGGATCTCAGTTTCAACTACTGGATGTGTTTCACAAGGGAATGAGAAAATGAAGTGCTAGTTTTCATCCTGGAGCATGACTATAAATCAGCATTTTATACTGTTATAAAATATAGTTATATCAAACTGTCATGCAGAAATACTCAAAATTAGGTCATGAATAGAGAAAGTAGAATAAAATGTATGCAAAGAAAAAGAGCAATCAGGTTCTTATAGTTTAATGAAGCATGTGACCATGAAGTTCTTAAACTGTGCATTTCATTATAGTATCCTAGCTCTCTCTAAGAATATATAAGCAATGCTGTACAGAGATACAAGAACCTTTGAGTCTGTATATATTAATCAGGGATGCAACATTTAGATAACATTACTTTAGGATTACTACATTTTTTAAAAAAAAGCATGATGTATATTGAAGGGTAGAATTAAGATCACAACAAAAACTGAAAGAAAAAAAATATAAAACTGGATTCACAATTTCTACTTTTCTAGAATATATGGTGTTAATAGCATACCTTTCCAGTGTCACAATCAGTTCCATCCATTGGTGGATCCAGCTTAGTTTTACATTCCTTCTCCCCTTCCACCTTACACCATAGGCCAGTGCAAATGACATGCTAGAAAGAAACAGATGCCAATAACGGAAAAGCTAGTATATCAATATTCTTTAGCAATTTCACAAGGAATTTATTTGTTTTATTCTCTGTTCAGTCATGAAAATCCACTGTGTGACCTTGGGCACATCACATACTCTCAGCCCCAGAAAACTTTGTAACAGGTTTGCCTTGGGTCCCTATAAGTCAGAAACAACTTGAAGGCACACAAGAACAACATACAATGAGAATGACTTTTGCCATATATTGAGAAATAAACAAAATGTTATGCTTTAGCTAGAGGATGATTTCTTGTTCTACTTGATCAAACAGAAGTGATGTAGATCAAAATTCAAAATGATGAGGATTTCTCTAACTTGCTCATATAAATTTTAAAAAATTGGCTCCACATTGCCATGGGAAAAGAGCTTTTGCGTTTTGAACTGGGTGAAACTGGGGCTCAGAACTGCAAATGAAGCAGGTCAAATTAACCTCATGCCTGCCTCCTTCCACCTATACACTGTATGTTTCACGGGACCTCTTGCAGCTACACTAGGAAATTTTAGGGGACTGTGGGCTACGTTTCTTTCCTTCTTTCTTTAACGTAAATCCGAAGACTCTTCAGTTTTCAAAGAAGACAGGAACAAGGTGAACCAAAGATGGGTCAAATGCCTAACAAAATGTCTCCCTAAGACAATATGTATTAATACAAGACCTATTTACTGGATTATATATAGAAGACTAAAAATATCTGGCTAACGCTAAATAAAATATTCAAGATTGTGTGTCCTGAAGTTTTAGAGTTTCCTGAACATTCCTGATGATTGACCTTTTTAAATGATGTTAATTCCCTACTGAGAGATGAAATTCATTTAATTGGCAGAAGTACCCAAGTCCATATATTAGCTTCCTTGGGACAAAAAACATGCACTTCTTTACAAATAGTAATGCACATTTTTCTCCCTTAAACTTATCTCCTTGAAAATGAAGAAAAAGCATGTGTGAAGGGTTTCATTTCATGCAATTCATTTTTTCCTCAAATCATTTTTTTTAAATCCTGTGAATGGAGAAGGAACCAGTTGTCAGAAATCACCTGAATTTGTTTGTCTCATTTATAGCCCATCTTTTCCCCAAACTGGGACTGAAGGTGGCTTTCAACAGGTTCAACTTCAAAAAGGGTACAGATAAAAGCATAAATATATATTAAAACACAACTTAAAAATTAAGAATTTAAAACTGCTAAATTAAAAGAAATTAAAAATGAGGCAATAAGGAAAGTACTGCAACCTCCTCCCTCATCAGAAGTCTTTTTCTCAGTGATTAGCCAATTGCTCAAAATCTGCCAGAACAGAAAGGCCTTTGCCAGCTGTCCAAAGGACAACAGTTCTAACTACAGCAGACTGACTGAATGAACGCGACTTACGTTGATACTTAATTGGGGCTAACTATTGGATTTAGCCCATATTGTTGGTTAGTCACAACTGCTAACATTCAGTGACCCTGTATAATCTATTGCATTTAGGTAAACTCATTCAAATATGAGTCCACTATGAAAAGCAAGGCAATATTTTATTAAAGTCTTACTTTTTGAATACTACAAATTTATGAGACCATCTGATAATTGAAAGTGTTTCTTTGTGGAACAGTAAGAATTATTTAGGGATCTCCACTGCCCCACAAATGTATCCATATATTCTGCTTCCATAGGCTGTACACCTTACACAGCTAGGCTTATACACAGAGAAAAAGGCTGCTACTAGCTTTCTTCTTCCCATAATCTTATCCTTCTGACCTGAAGCTGTGATACTGGATAAAACTTCTGATACATTTCCTAGATCTTCTCCTCACAAATCATAAATATTTCCCCTATAACAAAAATTCATTTTTTCTCCTTAAGAATAAGAATATGGATGAGGCAGTGTCGGGAGGTGGGGGAGAAATGTCAAATCTTCTCCACCCTGGGAATATGAAAGAATCTTATTGCCATGTAACATCTGACCTTTACATACTGAAAAATGTAGGACAGGATGGAAACAATCTGGAATAGCTTTGGGAAGCTAATAGAATACTAACACTTTAGAACCAATCAGTATTTCCTTAATTCTTTAATCCTTTATTCTTACTCTGTCATAGAATACAAAAAGGCAAAAACTAGATTTATTATGAGATAAATCATTCTTTTCACCTGCATTTCTTGGCAAAAAGAAGCTGTTGGTCCAAAGAGAATCTGACACTGTTCATCTGCAGTGTACGTCATCCCTGGCAGTTTTGACGGAATAATCACAGAATTGAGGCTCTGGGGATTTGTCTGAAGTAAGCAGCTACTGGCCTTTGACCTGGAAATATACAGAGGTTTATAAGATAGTAATAAAGCCTTATTATAGCATTGGTATAAACATACACATCCTTTGTAGCTCTTAAGATGACTTCCTGAAATGCTATTATACTTCCATGTAGCATGACGAAGAACACAATCTTAAATCAGTGTAAAGATTGTACTGACAAACTCTGAACATGAACTTCCATGGTACACAAGTTGTTGCAAATTAAGTAGTTCTTAGAAATGGCGCAGAAAAATGAAAGTGGGACTAAACAAAGAACATCTAATGGAAATCCCCCCTCCCAAACACACACATTAAACATATCTAAAATTTGTCCATATTCACATCTGCATTTAACTTCCATTATATTACACACAGGCAAACCAATCCAGATCTGGAAGATGTGTAACCAACCCTGACCTGCTGGATCCAGAATTCTGCCAGAGGATTCAGTATATACTACTGTGAAGATCTTCTTTACTAGATTAAGTTGATAACCCATGACTTAAAATTCTAAAAACAATCATTCTGTCTTTTCATTTTTCTTGTTTGCTTTTTGAACAGAAGTCCAAAGGAAATATGTATTTTGAAGTATAAAAAGAATGTTTATCATCTAACTACCATGCCAGTTAGTACTGTGTAGTTATGGAGAGATTAAAAAAACAAACCAATACTAGCCAATTACCTTGACATTATCAACCCCGAATTAACCAGTATCCTGCACTCACTTTGTCAAGATTCCAATGGGCTGTACTTCAAAGCAGAAAAATCATCTTTATTAAAGTGTCTGTGAAAGTGTAAAATCTCTCCAGTGGAACTAAGACAATCTTTATTTTGTATCTCTGATCCGTTGAGTCTCAATTCTCTGACCTCATGCAGGGGTAGGGGAAGATTTATTCTATTTTTTTTAATTGAGCCCATTAAGTTTTGTCAAGCTACTATTAAATATCCAAAAAGTTACACAGTCATCTAATTTTACACACATAAACACAACTTTCCCTATGTTCTACTATATATCTGTTTATGGTTTGTAGTATGTCCATGAAGTATACATAATAAAGATTATTAAAAGATGTGTTTTCTTTTGAAATCTCAAATTTTCAAACCAAACCTTTTCTATTTTTGAATGCAAAATACAAATATTATAAACTCAGGTGCTGAAACCAGACATGTAATATAATGTTAGATGTGGGGGTGCACAGATAGATAGCTGGGTAGATAGATAAATAAGATACTGGTTAACTGTTCTGTTTCACCGCTATTCCTTTTTTGCTTAGGAACGTAAAGATTTGCCCCATACTGAATCAGATATTTTGTCCATCTAGCCTATACTGCCTTGCAGAAGTTGTCCAGGGCTTCAGACAGAAGTATTTCCCAACTCTATCTGGAGATGCCAGGGATTGCATCTAGTGTCTTTTGTATGCAAAGCATGTATTCTATCAATAAGCTATAACAGAATCCCTTGGAGTTCAGACATTAGGGTCAATTTCCTTCCAGTACCACTTTTCAAAATGTATATATTCTCTTGCCTCCTCTAAGATTGAATAAAATGTGCTATAAAGGCGTTTATAATGTTCAAACCACAAATTACTTTAAATCCATAGCATGGAGCTTCTCTGCTTTTTAGTCACTGATAAGCAGCAGCAAGGGTTGATTCCTTGGATAGCTCCTTTAAAGTTCAGACTAAAACCCAAAGCAGGTTCAGTGTCCCACTAATAGTGTCCCACTCACCAACCGCTACTGCTTATTAAGTGAGAACACAGGGGCATTCATTGAGATTGAAACTGTCAGGGATTCCAAGCAGGGAACCCTGGGAAAATGATCAGCCCACTGCAAAGATGTTGCATCATGCCACAGCTGTGGGTAATTGCAAGGTTGCATAAGAAACTGGGGTCGTGTGCAGATGGTAGAGGGAGGTGTGCAAACCTCTACCTGATTGGTTGTAAACATGTATATAAGAAAGTAATCCCCAGTATGTATTTGTCTGTTCACCAAACCGGTGTCTGGCGCAAGCCTTTGTCCGTCTGTTCCATGTTGTGCACATAACGGAACTTTGTAGCAAGATAAAGTGCTTCCTGTTTGGAAGAAACTCCTCTGTGTGTGAGTATCCTTACTGGGGAACAAGGCTGCTGCTGTTGGCTCACTGACCTCTGGCTTTTCCGCTGCATTTCTGTGGGGCTGAAACTCCTATCATCCCCCAACAGAAACCACCATGCACAGAAAGTAGACATTTAAGCTTTCCCTAGCTGCTTCTCTCGTGATAATTGCTCCCATGCACAGGAGTTTAAAAACAACCCTCCATTTCATGTGTCTGGAGCAGAGCCAAATAACTGGAAGGAAGAAGTTAGGCAACAATAATCCTCCTCAAACCATGTGCCTAGGTCTTGCTCCATACTCATGTCCCACATGTAGTAGATAATAAATCAGGGGTAGCAGCACACTATGGCTATGAAATGCAGTTTGGTCCTAATAAAGGCCTCTGCAGAGTATTCTCCTTTGAGAATTCCCAGAGAACTGGAGAGGACAACTGAATATTTACACATTGTGTTATAGGGTCTGCAGGTCAGTCGATAGAGCGTGCCTGAACAAACTGTATGTGCCAAATTTTAAGGTGTTGCATATAAGAGAAAAGGAAATATTGGATTTTCCACGTCTGAAAACGACTAAGAAATTACACTGATCTTGAATGGAAATTGCCTTTGTTGTTATGATTCTGAAGTCTTCATATTTATTTTTTTTTTAGTTCAGTACATGAGAACTCACAGAGATCTGCTAATGTTTACAGCTGGTCTTTTGTACCTTTGCTTCTTCCCTACTTTGCCACCTTATTGAAGATTTCTGTCATCCTTCCCTTGTCACAGAAGCTGCTACAAAATTGGTGAAAAAATAGGAAATCCAGTTCTTATAGTAGGCAACCTAGGAGTTAGCATGGGATCCCCCTCTGAGGAATTTATCATGGGTAGTCCCATAATCAAGTCATTGTCAAACATCTTCTTTTCAAAATGTCTCTTGACTGATGGTTTCTCTAAACCAATCAACAATTTGCAAAACATTATCAACAATATAGAACTCTGAAAAGATAAGGTTTTAGAACTGTTGTTTCTGCCTTGACCAACATTGGCTGCTAATGTTGTTCTGCTGAGTTGCAGGTAATGTTTAAGAACAAGTTTTTAAAATCTGACACAGAAGTTGCTACAAGGTGTTGAAAACCTGGCATACTTAACATTTATAGCTTTCATGGAAAATAAATGAACAGATGAAATGGCTGACATTAAGCAATTCTACTTCTTGAATGAATTACCTGAGAAATCTTTCCAGATCTTCCCTGCTGCACCGGGACCATGAAACATCTCCAAGATTTTGCCCTTTGATCCATTCTCCAGACATTATATGGAGACCATCTGCACAAGATGGGTGGTCATTGTCATGATTTATTCCCATGCTAAAAATGTGAAAGTATTGAAAATAGAGCTTATTTCAAGTGCAAAATGAGTAAGCATAGTTTCTAAAGTGCTGATCGAAAGGAAGTATTTTCTTTGTCTTTCCTAGTATAGGAATTCTTCCAAGTAAGAGATACTAAAATGCAGACAATGATAAATAGGAGTTATATGCTTGGTGATTACAGTTTGAAGATGAAGTTATGTTTAACTAGACATTTATGTCTCAAAATTTCATCTTCATTCCTGGCAACTTCATTCTAAGTATTTACCCATTTACAAAACTCTGAGTTTTACCCAGACAAAATCCACTTTTAGCACTCCATAGTCTTCATTAAGCAAATCTAACAAACCTATTAACTGTAGTTCTGCTCACAAAACAGATTTCTTAAATTTCAGCAATTCAGAGAGGTTCAGGATAGCAGACAATATTTTAGAATTTTACATATGGGCTGCGATCCCACACTGGGAGATGCAACTGTATTTCTGTAGCTACATCTCCTGAAGCTACCTTCCCTCAACTCTCAAACCAGTACACCATGCTGGCTCTCCATGTACACATCCCTATTCAATTTTTCATGTCCACCATACATTTTAAAAAAAATGTATCATGAGTTTGCTTGAAGTAAGCCCCACTGAACACAATTTAAGTAGACATGCTTAAAGGACTGAACACATAGGACTGTGCTGTTATTCTTGCAGTCTAAACCTCTACATGCCTGTCTAAAGTTAAGCCTTATTGATCTGAACAGGACTCATTCCCAGGCAACAGTACATAGTGCATAGCCTTGCAGAACAATCCTAAATTGAGTGGGGGGGGGGGATGACAGATCTACAACCTCATCCACAGTTCAGCTGGCTCATTTTGGTCAAGGTGGAAGGGGATACATATTCTTATTGATCCTAGAATCGGTTACTCCCACTGGCGACAATGGGAGAAAATTTTCTTATATCATCTCTAGACTGTGGTTGGAATCTGGACTGGGAATGGAGAATTCTGTGGAATCAACTGTGGCTCCCACACTCCAGGACTGTATCTTTTGGGGGCTTCCAGTTACCAATGGTGGTAGTTTTACATCTATGCTGACCCAAAGCAGAGCTCCTCTTTATAGACAAGCCAAAAAACGAAACAAAAAGAGGCCATCTCCACTAACATACATAATCTTTTGCAGTCATCAACAACACAAAGATTAGGCTTCCTCTCTTACCTGTCAGAATAGCAGAATCCCTCCCCATCTCATTAAATGAATGGTCCTCATCCCCACTGTTCAACATTTGTTATTACACAGTTTAGAAGAGTCAAAACTGTGCTTTGAAACAGTGATATTTTATAATTGGAGGAGGGAAGGGAGTGAAAGAAGACTGAAAGAATGTGGGATTAGAAAACCAAGAAGAGGAGTAACATCATTGTGGTTGTATAAAATTATTTTATGTAGGATTTTTACATAAACATACAGATAACCTAATTTTCTGGAAGCAATGTAGCTACAAAGAGTTTTTGATTTAATGCAAATCCCTCTTAATCTCTCTCTCTTTCTCTGCTTACACTTGCACACACATACACACACTCTGCAATTGCAGTTTTCTGGCCTAAATCCAAATTACGTGAACACTGTGCTTTCCTTCTTGTGCAGCAAACCTGCTACCATCTGTCAAAGAAATCTTCCTGCCAGGCTCTTTGGGTCCATCTTTACTTTAAAATGTCTTCAACTGACAGCCCAGCAATCTCCTCTCAGCCAAGATTCTGGCTGAAACTAAAGCAGTACTTATTTGCTAATATCATAGTGATACAGGTGGACAAATTAGTGGCTCTCTTTGTTTATTCTTTGTTTATACTTGTTTATACCACACTTCATCTAAAAAAGCTCTCATAGTGCCTTACAAAGATAAAAAAAAATACTGTACTGATCCTCTGGCTTGCAATCTAAAAGGCATACCATAAAAAGAAAAAGAATCCAGAAGTGGGAGGGGAAAGTATTAGCTTCTATTTACAAACTTCTATTACTAATTAATTTGGCAGATCACAGAGCAAAATCTAAGCAAACAGAAGGACTTCTGCTTCCTCTACCTCTGGTGCCTACCAAAGCAACAGTAGTTAGTCCATGGAAAGAGGAGGCTCTCAACTGGAGATTTATTTTATATCCTGCCTTTCTCCCAAAAGGGACTGAAAGTGGCTCAAAATATAATTCAAATATACTTCAAAGCAAAATGGTTAAAACATTATGTGGTACAAAACCATTCAACAGTCAGTTCAATTAAAACATTACTTTTAAGACATTAATTAAGCACATTTTAAGGCATTAATTAAAATGACTAAAGCACATATTACATGTTTAAAAAAAAACACATCCATATCACATCCTTGTACTCCAACCAACTGAAAACCAGTTTTAAGAGGAAGGTTTTCACCTGCCACTGAAAAAGAGAGCAGAGACAGGGCCAACTGAGCTTCCCTTGAGAAGGAGTTCTATACCCTGGGAACAATTACTGAGAAACATCTCATCTGTATCCTCACCAGATGAATCTAGGAGGGTAGCGGGATGGAGGAAAAAGCCTTCTTTTGAAGATTGTAAGATTTAGGCTGCCTTATACAGTGAGATGAGCACTTTCAGATAGCATGAACCTAAGCTGTATTTATCCAATAGGGATTATATTAGCAAATTCTCTTGTTTTTGAAAAGAAAGGATCTCTCGGCACCTTGATATCCTTTGAGGTTTTCTAACCCAGAACAAGAGCAATATGTTCAGTACTTTCCTTCAATTTTCACTGGATATTTGCTCAGAAAATATTTAATTTTGTGCAATGTGCAAAATGCAATGTTTTATGCAAAACAATCTTTATAAAATTTTCACAAAGACCTGAAACATGATTTGTTTTCATTCAAAAATGAACAAAAAAGTTTGTAATCTCACCTAGTATGAGGAAAACCTTTGATATTTTTTGTTCTTGTGTGCAAGAATGAAATACGGAAAGATTAGTATATGGTCCTAAGGGTACCCGACTACTGATACTTTATCCTCTGATGGCCTGATCACAATTTGCATCAGAACTGGAGCCCCAGCCTTCAGGTTTTATCATTCTCAGTGATCTGTCTATAGTTACTAGCTAGCAATAGCAATAACATGTGTATTTCTATACGGCTTATCAGCTAAGTGCTCTCTAAGCAGTTTACAGTGTGTTAGCTAATTGCCTCCAACAAGCTGGGTACTCATTTTACCAACCTGCGGAAGGATGGAAGGCTGAGTCAACCTGGAGCCCAGCTGGATCGAACTTACAACCTTGTGGTTGCAGCACCGGCATTCAACCACTGCACCACCAAGGCTCCTTTAATGAAGCAATTCTGCTTTAAACTAGTTGAAAAGCTGAGATATCATAAATTATTATAATAAAAAAAGTATTTGAAAAATAAATAAATAAAACACTTCTTCAGTTTCTTGGGATCATTTATTAAATCTCAATTTTAAGCACCATCAGTTATGTGGAGGTGTATCTTCCAGATACTGCAATTCCCATCAGCCCTAATCAGCACAACCAATAATGAGTGACAATGGGAGTGACAGTACTCCATTGTCTAAGTCAACGTACATTCCCCATATCTGCTTAGCATCTTTCCTTTTCTTCCTTTCTACAGTGCTTTTTAAGCATTCCAGATTCTGCACACCTTATTTCTGCAATGGCTCAAGAATCTGATAAAATGCATAGTGTATGATGATGGACATGTCCATCAGCTAACTTTGCAGTTATGTTAGAGAGCATATACAGACAGATAATATCTAATTCTGATGTTCCAAAAGTCCAGAGTTTTCACCCCAATAAAATGCTGCTTTAAAACTATTAATGATGACTGCTCAAGGATACTTCATTCTATCCTATATAGTCCTGAGACTCTGTATAGATTACTTTTCAAAAAAACCACTATATCAAACAGCTGCAGAAAGCAAAAAGCCATAGAATTGGTTCTATAGAAATCAAAAACAGAACTTGGTGGAAACAAATGCAGAAGAGATAAACATATTGGCCTGCGTGAAAAATATCAAAGAGAAAACCAGGTTATGAAGTATCCTTTGAAATATAAAATGATTATTCTTCCTTACAGTTAACTGAAAAACTCTCACCAATAACAGACTTTTTTCCCATGGAATACCTGAAGGTTCAGAGTAAAATCAGTTATATTCGTTTAGGAAAAAACAGGCGATAATACTCACTAGTATTGAAGCAACTTTCATTTAATGTACAATTCTCAGGCTAGAGGCAAAGAAATCTATATTTTAATTTGAAATTTATCCCACACTGAGAAATAACAATTGGTTTTTCACCAACAATTTTGTAGGGATCAAGTTGAATGATCAATCTGATCTTTCCCTGGAAATATTTCAAAAATTTTAATAGCTGGAATTTGATAGCTGAAGTATTCAAGCATAAAACATAAAAAAAGTTTCTTTTAAGTTGACCTTTTACAAAGGTCATACATTATCTAATATGTGTGTGAGAGAGAATACTGTTCATAATTAGTTGAAGACTGCAGGCTAAATCATACATTAGTCTCAACTAGAACAGAACAACAGAACAGTGTAATCTGCATACTTACAGGTGATTAGTAACTTCCAATCATTTCAATAGTTAGGAGTAATTGTGCCCCTTTCCCCTCTACACTGTTATAGTGCTATTATTCCACCTTCAACATCCTATGGAATCCCAGGGCTTGCAGTTTAGGGAGGGCATTTAGAATTCTCAGCCAAAGAGCTCCTTGGTCTCAAGAAACTACAAATCATTATTCTTTTGTAAAGTTGAAGGCTTTCATGGCCAGAATCCATAGGTTATTGTGGGTTTTCCAGGCTTTGAGGCAGTGTTCTATTAGTATTTTCTCCTGACATTTCGCCTGCATCTGTGGCTGGCATCTTCAGGGGATCTGATCTTCTGAAGATGCCAGCCACACATGCAGGCGAAATGCCTCAAAGCCCGGAAAACTCATTATTCTTTTTATATATATATAGAACTTATTATTGCTCTTTTATTGACGCTGCAGTGCCTCATCTATTTACACCGAACTGTTTGCATGGATTTTTCTTACCTTCCTGTATAGCCATCTGAGTGCACATTATTAATTCTATAAACACTGTCTTCTAATGGGAACATAATCCTATGACCTCTCAAATGAAAGTTTTACTAAGTTCAGCTGCATTTATTCCTAGATGTCTGTACAGAATTGCAGCCTAAACCATTTAATTCATTTAATTATAATTTTAAGTTTTAGGCTCTTGTCTCTAGTTCAGTTTTATTCACTGGGACGCAATTTCAGATCCAGATAAAAAACATGCTTATGCCCTGTGAAGCTGTTTTTTTTTTTAAAAAAAAATGATGATCATGATGGTAAAATAATAATATATTTATATTCCACCCTATTTCACAGGATTCCTGGGTTGCGAGCAAGTAAAATAAGTATACAGTTTAAAACAATTTAGAATTTAAAACAACGTTATCATTTAAACAGATAAAATTAAATAACCAAATAATTTATTAATAATTAAATATATTTAACAATTTAATATTAAATAATTAATATTTGAAATAATTTAACAAGTTAAAAGAGGCTAAACTATTTAAAACATCTGCATGTACATTTTGGAGAAATCAGTTACACCTCAAAGGATTTATAGTCATCCCTCCACATTTGCTAGGGTTAGAGGCACAGGGTCTCCGTGAAAGTGAAAAAAAAACATGAATAACTCTAGACCCTCCCAAACCACATTTAACACACAAAAAAGAAAGATCACCATATTTGACCCACCATGGATTCCTTTGAGACATTAGGGTTCCTTCACAAGGCAGAAGTGGGTGGCCGATGGGGCTTACTGCCACCTCCACTGCTGCCCCACACCATTTTCGGTAGGCATTTACAAGCCTTGTTCATAGTTTCTCAGTCTCATGAGGCTTGCAATCCCTATTAAAAATGGCACAGGGAGGCAGCAGAGGTGACAGCAAATAATCCATGAATAATCAAATCTGCAAAAGTGAAACCTGCAAATGTGGAGGGCTGACTGTAATTAAAATCCCTGTTTTGACATGGTACCGTAATGAAGCCAGAGTTGGCACTCATTAGACTTCCAAGGGGAGGGCATTCCACAACCGGTGTGCTATAGCAGTGAAGACCCTTTCCCATGTGCTCCCACAGAGTATGGTTCCCACTGGTATGAGACTGAGGAAGGTCTTCCAGCAGACACTGGTCCTCAGACAGAAGACACTCCTACCAGTATCAAGATCAAGTCATTTAGAGCTTTGAATATTAATCACCAGAATCCTGAATTCAGCCCAGACTCATATTGGCAGCCAGTGTAATTCCTTAGTATGTAGATTATATAGTATTGTGTATCTATATACTATGTATATAGAGAACCAGCATGCTATAGTGGCTTGAGTGTTGGACTACAACCCTGCTTGACCATGGAAACCTACTGGGTGACCTTGAGAGTGTCACACACTCTCAGTCCCAGAAATTCCCATAAGTCAGAAATGACTTGAAGGCCCACAACAACATATTATGTATATAGATATACATAGTATATTATCTTGATGTTGTTTTGCCCAGCTGCAGCATCCAAGCCATCTTCAAAGGCAGCTCCACAAACAGACATTACAGCAGTCTAATAATGAAGTTATAGTGCACAAACAAAGCTAGCACCAAGTATTCTGAGCCACAGATTCTGCTTGCAGAATGACCAAGGGGTACTAAAAAAACTATGCAACTGCTCCTGTAATCTCTTCCAACTCCATTATTCTATGATTTTATGATTTCTAAAACAGTTTATCTTAGAAGGTACATCTTAAAGCTTTGTGAGCTAAAAACACTATTACAAAATTGAGAAAATAATGAAATTGCAAAGGTTTGAATATTACTCAGAAAATGTGAGATAAGTTAGCTTTATCAAAATTTGCAAAATGCAAATGCGTATCACTCATCCCTATACCTGCCTGAGAGTGAGAGCCAACTCACACTAACAGAATTTGCTTTTCTGTAGATTGCAGTGCATGTTCACACAGATATCAAAACTGAGAAAAAGGCTTGAACAAAGATTCAACTAGTACTTGTACAAAGCAGTAATTAAACTTAAAAGAAAAGAGTACAGGAGGTGAAATGCCAGAATCCCATTTTAAACAGTAATTTAGCTGTTAAATAGAGAAGACTGAAACTGGCGCAGAGTTAAAAACATCTGTTCAAAAGGTCAGTGAAAGTGGAAAATGCTAGTGAATCCCACTTGTCTTGTATTTCAGAGTGTCATCTGTCAGAATCGAATGTGTGAATATTTGTGGCTGACTGGAGAGGACAATATAACTAACTGAAGATTTATAGAGAAATTGTACAAGTGATGACTCCACAACCACTCTTTGTATAAGTCCAAGTAATACAACTGTTTTGGTATTGTATTTTTACTCTAGCAGTTTACACATTCTAGACAAAGTTTAATACACCTGAAAATGAAACTGCTGAATGTACAGTTGGATCTGGTTGCTCTTGAACGGCTAAATTGCAATATTTGCATTTTATTAGTCAGCAGTTTTCTCCCTGGAATATAGGGACACAGCCACCAACCTTTATTGCTTGGTCACCTCACAGACTGTCCATTATTTGGGAATGTATTTTAGAACTGTATGGAAAGTTCACCTGGTTGCCTGATTATTTGTATTAAAAGTTTTAGGACTAATAGTCTAATCCTCACCAAGTGCCTCAGACTTCCAGGAAGCCTCTAAGCTTATTTTAAGATGCAGTTCCAAACAGTCTGGGTAGGGGTTCCAACATCAAGCCTTCTAAACATTAAGATTTCTTCAGCTATCCCTGTTGAAGTTTTCACACTTAAATGAACTTCATACTATGAGCAGCTAATGCAAAGCCTTTTCTCTTGTGCATTTCAATGGTGACCATCACTGCTCAGTCAGGCCTGGGTTGAACACTTTTCTTAGCAGCATTAACGAATTACTAAAAGGTTTCAAAACAATCGATCAATCAATCAATCAATCAATCAATCAATCAAACACAATTTTAGAGTGAATTGTGAGCTATTACTGCTTCTTGTTCTCTTCATGGCACTGCTTACAATGATTTATGTATTGTTAAAACATTTAAAAAAATGTGTTTCTTTCCAGTCTAGAAAGCTGTCTAATGGGATGTTTCCATAATTATTGCTTATTTTTTCCCCAATACAGATAGATGATAAATCAGAACTGAATTATTGCATTAGTGATATGGATCTGCAGGAATTATAGTTTTGCTATTGATTTCAACCAGATAATTACTGCCTAATTATTTTGATGTAAATTGAGCAGCTCTGCATATTATATTGACCTAAATGAAAGTCCAGATCCAGAATTTACAATTCTTACATTGGTGGCAGTTTTTCCAAAACGTTAGTGTACATTTGGATTTAGCTAGCATTGCCAATGGTGAATAATACTGGAAACTGACAACATAGAACCATAGATACCTCAAAGGCCATCATCCATCTTCCTGCCAATAGAGAAACACCCAAGAAACGGATATTTAACTTCACTTAAAAAAGAGTCCAACACCTTTCAAGGTTCTCTGTTCCCATTGCTGAATAGTTCTTACCACCAGGCAGTACTTCCTTTTGCTTAGTCAGAATCTCCTTTCTTGTAAATTGAACTATTTGGTTCAGGTCCTATTCTCTACAGTAGCAGAAAACAAGCTCTCTCTATCTTCTACATAACATTCCTTCAGATATTTAAATAAGGCTAGCTCATAACTTTGCAATATTCTCTTCTCCAGGCTAACTCTTTCAACTGTTTTACCCTCCTCTGGTCACATTCCAGATTGCTTGGATGCAACATGCCAGTGAAGTCATACCTTTCTTTGATCTGGATAGCTGCATCTTGATCTAAGTCATTCATAAGAATTGGGGAAGAGGGAATTTTTTTGCAATTTCTAAAGCCAAACTGAAATACTTGAATCCAGCAATTTTTTGCATGACTTATCATAATTTTTTAAATTTTACTTTTCTTGTAGTTGAATAGGAGAAATATGTTTGATCTAAATATCCCTACAACCCAGATTTTAGTGAGCAGACGAAACAAATTCTTTAACTTTGGGATCTGCTTGCATCTTTTGGCTCTACTTACATCTAAGTCATTCATGAGAATTGTGGGGGGAGCTGCCACCTATTTTTAAAACAGAATTGAAAACTCTTCAACCCAGCAAAGTTATAAAAAAATTACAAAATATTCCAATTATTGATCTCTTTTCTACCTTTGTCCTATTTGGCTTTTACTTCTATCTGGATGCTAAATTTAGTCTCATATCTCTTTTTTGCACTTGTGGAAAATATCTATGAATCAAAAACTTATAAATCTAGGACATTACCCTTATATGCTATATACTTTTGACGTCATTAAATCAATTGTGGATTTGCTAATTCACTAGCTGAAACACATAGAATAGTCGGCAGCTTGTTTCCACTATTATCAGAATTCTCTGATAGCTTACTACAGCATGTAGCATTCTTTAATGTAGCATTAAAGAATACATCTGAAAACAAATCGCTTAGAAGATTATTTGATCATCTAATAGAATTAATGCATAGATTTAACTACTGAAAGAGGACTTAACAGGCAATGAAGAGTTAAGAGATTTATATATATACAAATATTTCTTGCTTTCCACATATTAAATATAGATATTTTTATTCCTATGGCATCTTTTCATTAAAGAAACAAAACATATTCCTAGTTTTTGTGCATATGCAGATTACAGTTAATTGTTTAGTCTTCCTGAAATCTATAATTCCTTATTTCATTTACATTCGCCTGTTCAAGGGTTTTGAGCTTTCTGCTTCATTATTTAAGATTTGATTCTTTCGAAGGAAAGAGTTTTCTGCATTAGGTTGCCTATTTGTTGATTCAAGGACACTAAAGGCCAGATATCTGCTTGTGCTAAGCACTGACATCCTGCTACCCGACTCAGATATATCTGACTTATTAAATGCTTCACATAATATATATTTTTAATTACAGTGTATAGTTTAAAACATAATAATGAAGCAAAAATATAAATAAAATTAAACACAGAATAAAACAGAAATGAATATATATGCTAATTTCAAATTGTTTATGTGGTAGTTGCTGTCACTTGTAAACTTCTCTGTTTGTAGCAGTTCTCAGCCAAATGAGGTAGCTTTCATCATATTATTGCAAACTCTTTTTTCTAATGGTTATTTGTGACAGCATGATGAAACTCCTGTGGTGAGCTGCTACATGCTTGAACAAGAGACTGTGCCATACTAACCAGAATTTGGAACAATTTAAGGTGCATTTTTCCTTTACAGGATTGACACAGAAATGGCTTTAATCAAATAGGCTTAGATTCGTATTTCAAAAAAAATCCCACATGAAAACAGCATTTTTGAAAGTTAAATTTTTAATCCCCAAAATATGGTGACATCAGTTGTAGCTGGATAAACTACCAAGGACCACTGCATTGAAAATGATATCAGGCTTTTCATTCTATTATTTTCTAAAAAAACTTTCTGTTGACATTTTCAAATGGAAAGAGGTACTGGTACAAACTAAGATTTATCAATATTAACAGAAATAATATTTTTATCATACATATTTGGCACATTTCACACCTGAACCAAGCATACAATGAAGCATTGATACGTATGAGATAAGCAAATAAGCATATAAACAGATTAGGTATTCCCACATTTCCTTCATAATACAAAAGAAGGGATGGAGAGCACTTTCAGAGAAGAACCAGTAGACAATATTAACAGCTTATACTCTTTATATTGGCACATGTCCTGGGTTTAAGATACATGTACAAATTGAAAATACTTAATTCCCCCTTCTGATCCTTTTTTTCCTTTTATAACCAGATGTGTGAATTCTACTGACAAAACAAGCATTTCTGACTGACTTTTTTTCTTTCTCTTTAGTTTTAGTCTAATATCCTATACTATAAATCCCATTGAGTCATGTTTCGCCTTTTTAGAAGAAAGACTAGGCTGTTTTATATATTACTGACTGTTTACATAATAATCAGATATTAAAGAATATTTATTTCTAATGAAAGAAAACTGAGCAGAATGTGGGAAGAAATTATTATTTAAGTATTTACACATGAATATTCAATCCCGTGTCCAACGAACAGGACTTAATGTGAATTCTGTGTATACTAGTCTAAAGTTTACACACAAAGAGGATGGCATCCTGTTGGTTACTTCCAAGTAGACTCAGCCTGTTTAACCAATGGTTGAATGCTGAATCAACACATAAGTAAATCCATTGATTCAATAGACCTACTTTAGTCAGGAGTAACAACTAGATTTAGGCTATACGCACAGAATGTTTAATCTACTTACTTGTGACCCATTTCATGAGCAATAGTAAATGCAAGATTCAAACCATTGTCCTCTGCGATAATACATTTTCGTTTTTCACTGCACATCCCATTTAGATACGCTATACCTAGAAAAAACAACAATTACAATTAAATGCTATATTTTGTATCATTACCACCATAATCTTCATCACTATAACCTTATTATGTTTTGCTATCCACACAATTTGTTTCCAGTGAGAAGCAGTGACTTTATAAAAGGCAATATAGAACAAAAGAGGGAGAATTCCCACAAGGACATAAATGACTTGATGTCACCATTTAAGTGCCTTTATAAAAATCCAGTAGATAAAATGGGAGAGTTAGCTACATGATGGTCAAACAAACTGCTAGTGAAGAAATGAAAAATAACTGAAAAAATGAACTCACTAAAAGGGCACTCACTATTTTACAGAGAACACCCAACAAACACATTCAACCCTCATGTTGTCATATTACATACTGTATTCTACTCAAACACAAAACAATGCGGATTCAGTACTTGGTAAATGCAGTTCTTTAGACTTAGCAAAGACTTAGCATTGGCTACATCCAGGCAGACTACAGTAAGTGAAAAAAAAATGCACACTGCTGACAGATCGATCAGTTATAAGATGATAGCAAATGTCTCTGAAGAAAAGTCCTTAGCTTATTTTTGTTGAAACCTAGAGACAGGGGGTGTTTAATTTTCACATGGTTATGAATAGACAAATAGAAATTATTAAAAGACAGAATATATGTCCCAGGAGGAATTTAGCAGTAGATCTGTGGATTGTCAGCAACTGAAATCACACTAGAATCTACAAGAGAGAAAAAAAAATCACCAAGCATATTGTCTGTCAAACTCGACTATAATGTGTTCAGAAATTACTTATTGGTGACAGAGGTTTTTGTACAGTCTTACAAGTACCTCTTCACTACCACTTCTACATGTGAATCATCACTGAGTAAGAAGTAGCCTTACACTCAAAATCTATTTGCACTGGTTAATGATACCTTCATTGCCTACATACTACAAACACTTAATTCCTAACAGTTAACAGGGATATATTCAATTCTTTTCTGCCAGCACCTAAAAAAATATCCTGCAGAAAGACCTACCTATGTATATTAATACACGATTTGTTGCTACTGTAACAAAAGTAATCTTCCCACAGACAGTTTTGAATCCAAGGAAACTGATTTTTATTCCTTTCACACATCAACACTAATAGACCACTGTAAAGCTCTATATCAGGTCTTCTGAATCCCTCTGAAAATTTAGGACAAGGATCATAATTTGCATCCTCCTGGATGATATTACATTCAGTTCCACTCTCACAACTGTGTAAATATGCTATATACCTGGGCATTTATTATCACTTTTTACTGCATATCAATGTAAGCTCATGCAAAAATAAAAACCAGTCTTAAAGGTACTGCCAAATTCCATTTTCCCCTCCCCTACCTTCCTCCTTTTTATCCTGCAGAAAGTAACTGAATCTTATTTCAGCCTCTAACAATAGTTCATAAGCAATTAGCTTTGATTCACAGGACCAAAGCTCATTCTTTTCGTTTTTGTCCACCAAACATCTGTATGTAGTATTTAGCATGGAATGGATGGAGGAGAATAAAGGATTCAGTCTCTGTCCAGTGAGGTTACACCATCTTTGAAGACACAGGTCCGCAGCTTGGGTGTGCTCCTGGATTCAGCCCTGAGCCTGGAAGCTTAGGTGTTGGCAGTAGTCAGGACTATATTTGCAGAGTTAAGTCTTGTACAAAAACTCTACTATTCCTTGAGATGTCAGATCTAGACACAGTGATATCTATCTTAGTTACATTACATTGTGATTACTATAACATGCTGCCTGCTCCCTTTGAAAGGTGTTTGGAAACTACAGCTGGTACAAAAAGCTGTAACCAGATTGTTGGCTAGCTACAGCTCCACTGGTTGCCTGTCTTTCTGGGCAGAATTCAAAGTGTTGGTGATGACTTTAAAGCCCTATGGAGTTCAGCTCCAGGTTATTTGAAAGACCATACTCTTATATACAGATCTGCCTGTGTTTTGACATCTCCAGTGGAGGCTCTTCTCTCTGTCCCATCACCCTGACCAGCACATTTCTTAGGAATTCAGGAGAGGACCTTCCTTGGTGGCTTCTCCCAGGCTTTGGAAGTCCCCTCTCAGAGCACAGACTGGCAACCCTCCTTACTATCTTTCTCCAATCTGGCATAAAACTTTTAAATTCAGCAAGTCTTTGAGGATTTTTCCAGGGGTACAGGCTTTGTGTAATATAATGGACTTTTATTTGTTGTTGTTGTTGTTGTTGCTGCTGCTGCTGTTTTCCTATTTGTTTTAACTGGTTTCAATTTTACTTTGATGTGATAGAACCCTTCTGCAGACTGGCCCTGCAGTACCAAGACTTGGGCTCCTGTCACTTACCTTGCCCTTTCACCCTTAAGATCCTTTCTAAAATCTAGTACTTGGGCTCCAAGGTGATCCCTATTATGGATAAGTAGCTGTGTTGATCAGTGGGTTCAATGTGGAAAGTATGAACCAATCTCCTTAACCATTCTTAAACGGAACAGCCAGACAAAATGATAGAAAACAAAGCAAGTAAAGATATACAGCGTGTAAGATAAATGAAAAAAATCCCTGAATTTTCCCTTCATGCACCACTCCCAAAATACTGTTAAAAAATATTCAGATGTTCAGGAAGTGGGGAGGAGAAATAAACTGGGCAATTATATATATTCAGATCTTCTCCTGCCTGTATTCCATCTTTTCCTTATCTCAATCCTATTTGAATCTTTTTACAGAGAAACCTCTAGTTTGTTTCCTTCCTTCTCCATAGGACTTTCTTCTCAGCATTCCCTGGCTGGCTCTAACCAGGCTTGCCCAGCTTCTCTCTTCACAGATAGTTTAATTCCTTTTTAACTTTTGTATGCTGTTAATGTATAACTTTGTTTATTTTAACTGTTGCAAGCCATCTTAAGTCCCAAACTGAGAAAAAAGCCGGGATATAAATAAATAAGACAATTCTATATAATCAACTGTACATGCTCCCGAACTAGATAAACCTGGAAAATTTGCCATGTCTATCTAAATAAAATCATAATGTCTGCAATGCAAATCCCAACATAACTACATCCCTTGCCTTTATACTGTCCTGCAGGTATTAAGCGAGCCTCAGTTTCAGGTGTACACCCATCAAATGACAATAAACGTCCTCATCATCCTTAGCTATCTGGCCATTAAAATCACTTGCATCAATCAGTGAAACTAGATGCAAAGTTGTTGATTTGTTGTTATAATCTTCCATTCTTAACCACTTTCCTTTAAAAAAATGATTTGTAAAGTACGATTACAACAAAAGCAGTACAGCTGTCTGACCACTGAACAACAGACGGGGAATCTTTATTTTTGCATAATTTCACATTTAGACCAATTACCAGAATAACCAGAATGGGCCTCAAAGCTAGTAATTTTATCAGCTCTGGTGAGGAAGTGTCCAGCCTAGAAATAAACAACAAATAAGCACATTCATATTTCCCATATATAAACTGAGAAATGGCTAGATTTTGCCTAACTTCACATACCAATAGTTCCAAATACAGGTCAGTTCTCAGAAGAAAGATACAACACCCCTGTCATGTACAACTCTTCAGATTAAAAAAAAAATAGCCCAATTATAACCACTCTTGACCTACCAGAGAGGTAAAAATCTGAATGCATTTCAATAATTCCAACTGAAAATCAAATTCTTTTATGGTCACAAAAATAAACTGTCAGTTAATTTTGTCAAATGCTTTTTCTGCATTAAATGAGATAATGACAGCAGAGTCAAGTCTTCTAGTATTTAAGACAATCAAATTTGTAACCAATCTTAAATTATCAACTCCCTGTCTCCAATAAATAAATCTCACTTGGGTCAAGTTAACTAATATTGTCATTACATTTTGAATCCTATTTGACATCAACCTTTAATAAAACATTGGTCTATAATTCATATTCCTCATATGATCGTTTCTTAGTTTGGGAATAATTGAAATAAAGGCTTCATAATAAACTTGAGAAGAGCCTGAGCAAAAAATCTGTTGACAAAAGCAATGAAAGTCTAGGAACCAACATGTCTGAGCATGATTTATACCAATTATCCCTAGCCAGCTCTTTTTGTCACTGAGGAGGCAAGGAGACATTATGTAGACAAGTTGATTGAAGCCTAACATCCAGGGAGCTAACAAGATGAGGAAAGGGAAAGATTTAACAGTGGATGTCTGAAACTTGATGGAAACTAATATACCTCTTTTAGGATGGCATCATTTGATACAATACATTACTTCAAACAATCATGAACCAAAACTGTTTAGATTTGGCTTCTCCCTGATCCACAACCCTTTGAGTAATATAATACTATCCTGGCTCAATGAAGACCCACTGAATCAATAGGATTTTCTCTTCTTTTTTAATAGTCAAAATAATCATACATTCTTCAGTAAAAAGGAGATTGAGAGAAAGAGAAAAGATTATAATCGGGAATCACTGCTACTGCCCAGTGCAATCGGTTAAACAGAATTTGTACAACAAACAGTCTACCAAAAAAATTGACAAGTAAACTGCAATATATGAAAGAAGAGAAACATATAGATAGATGTGGCTTTGGTTTCCTTTTGTATAATCTATGAATATAGAACACCTTTTATGTTCAGATCGTCTGAAATTTTGGAAAGATATATCAGCAAACTCTATATTTGATAAACCACAAATAAGCAGTACACATAATACACATAAACATGATAGTTTTACCATATAATATGAATCAATGGAATTTCCTATGTGCTCCTTTGTAACCAATAGGACTAAGACCACTTTGTTTTAAAACTTGCAAAAGAAGAATATGCAATTTTGTTCATCCATCCCACAATATTTCAAGAAGGCAGTGTTATCTGTGTACGTTGTTCGTTCAGTTCTGGTCAATCAAGAGTAGATGGCACAATCCTTTGGAGAAAGCTTTGAGCTCTTTCATTCTTACTGAGGACAATAAGTGTTGCTGCTCAACTTACCAGGCCGCGAATTTGTGGAGTGAGTTGGATGCACTGGGTTGCACGTGTTCCCCCGGCCTTCTCCATCATGCACTGCTGGGCTGCAATTGGTGGTTTCCCTTCCGGCTCCCAGCAGCCAACCAGTTTGAAGCACTTGTCTTCACTGATTGGCTGCCTCTCCCCGGGCCAGTGAAGACTGCAGTCTTCCCTCTGGTTGGGGCGGGGAGTTCTTAAGGGGAGCTTTCCCCGAAGAGCATTCAGTCTGCTTCAGTGTGTTACCCTGATTTCTGGGGGTCCCGTGAGGGACACCTCAATGTGCTCAAAATAATGGGGAATGGGAATTAGCTTAGAGCACCAGTTAGCAATGTGAGAGGCAGGGCAACGTAGTGAAATCTTGAACCCAATGTCTACGGGGTCAGACCAAGTCAATAATCAAACAGAAGTTAAGAATAATTGTGTTTCTTTATTTATAAATCACAGCAAACGTACACACTCACTCAGAAAATTAAGAAATACTGCACAATTGCGCAGCCACGCACACAGTCCTAAAGAAATAAAGGGAGGAAAATAGATAGGGGATTTTCAGAAGGAGTTTGTGGGGAAATACTACGCCTGATCCTGTTGCCTGGTATAAGCAAAGAAGCTGGGGAGCATGGGTTCTCAGCACGTGGAGGCTGAGGGGAGGCTCGTCAAACGGAGTGGCACCAAGGTGGGAGGCAAGTCACAAGCGATCCGATGAGACGTTCAAAGTCAGGGGTTCTTATAGGGGAAAATGTTCCCGCAGGCTAGTCCGTTCCCAGGGAAAACAATGGATTTTGGGCTGGAGACAAAGCCTCCGAAAGGTCAGTACTTTAGATGATTGAATTATGACAGCGTTGTCAATACCGTAGACAGTATGTAAACGCGGAGTGCTTGAGAGTTGGATAGTCCGCTCATCAAGCTGCCTGCTCGGGGCAGGGGATCTTTTGTACACAGCGTGCATACATAATGTGATCTTAAAAAGTACCTGCCTTGAGGTCTCCTAAAGCTGCGTTCGGCAATTACTGGCCTGCCTGGGTTGTGATTTGAATGGTTCAGCTATTTTCAGCCGTGCCTGTGTGCGTGCTTGTATGGGGGCCTCGCAAGCACGTAGAGAGGAATGGGTAGTGAAGGCCAAATTCTTGATATCAAATGATATCTAATATCCCACAAGTTCGGACTAGAAAACTGCAGTAACAAGCGTGTCTCTCATCCTTCCACCCTGAGTAGCATTTCTAGCTGGGTTTGTTTTCTTGTCACAATTTTAGGCAAGGCATGGGCCCATGGTCCAGGATCTAGGATCACGTGGTGAAGGCCAGGCAGCCTCAATGCCATGGTCATTTCTGGGGTACACGGCTAGAATCAGGTGTGCACTGGGTGGACCCCTCAATGGTCAGCTATATGTTGGTTCAGTTCCACTGTTCGGGTTCATCAGTCAACCGGCAGGTTGGCCAATGCCTGGATCCAGACCTATGCACATGCCAATCCTGTTACATATGTAGACAATAAAGTTTTGACTTTTTCCTCCTCCAGTCTTGGTGCACTGTGTGTTTCTTCCTGCAACACTCAGCCCTGCTCATGCAATTGAATCCACTTTCTCAAAGACATGCTGATTTTCATTTGGCATGCATTGCTCTTCTCATGGAACCTAACTGCACGTTTTGTAGAGACTGGTCTTCAGATGTGATAAGTAAAACCATATGATCTCTCACTTGCTCCCTCCTAAATGTGATTGACCCTTCTATAAATGGGGGGAAGCAAAAGCTGGAGAATATCCAATGAAATCAACGAAGAAAAAGGAGATACTAAAGGAGATGCTAAAAAAATGGTCTTTATTTGCTAAAAGGTATGACTTGCTTTGGCCTGTGAACACTCTTTAGGGCTTCTTCAGGGGGATATAAAAAAAATCACAAAAAGGCAACACATAAATATGACATCCATTTACCTAACAGTATCAATATATTTTTGTACATTCCCCTACAGCCCATACATATCCACTTCAAATCAAAGCTGCAGAAATTTCAGAGCCAGGAAATCCAAAACCACTTAGTGAGAGAATGAAAGCACATGTATAAAAGCAGAAGGTTTTATCTTCTAGAAAAATAGAGATAACGTTTAAGGGCACGTGGATGTATGTGGGCTAAAGGGAAAGGAACTTTGTGGAAACTCTTGAGAGATTTTGTTAGAATGTGAGATAGTCAGCTAGTCAGCTTCCTTAATTAAGCTCTGAAGGATTTTTAAAGATTTTAAGATTTCTAACTCCGGAAGAACATTGGAAGATAGTGAATTTACTCATTCAGTCCAGAAGATAACAATTTTCTACCTCCTTTTTCAGTACAAATATAGAATCAGTAGAATTCACTTTATTGCCCAAAATCTGAAGTCTGAGAACAGTGTTGTTCTTAGAAACGGCTCACCAGGGAAGCACCTATTTTTCTGTTTCTTATATTGTAGAGATATTATCTCTATACATTTCTTAAGCTGCTCTATTGGTTTCTCTACATTTGACATTTGCACTGCACAATATGATCAAAATTTCTGGTGGTAAAATGTACCAAGTATGTCTTTTTTGGTTTATGTACTCTATTAATTCTGTTATCCTGGAGGTATATCTGCTATACAGTCAGTTGCCATAGGCATGGTATTCTGTGGTTCTGGTTACATCTATCAGATTATTACATGATGTTTGTGTTCTTCGAATGGGCTCTGCACTAGGATGTGAGAACATCCCTTTAGCAAATTAAGATCATCTTTTTAATATCTTGAGACACGTCTCCTTTTCCTTTGGGAGAAGTTACAGTGGCTATCATTTTTTTTGACCTTGTGCTCAGCCAGACCTAAGGCTCTCCAGTAGAGAATTCCAAGTTCCTCAGCAAAGTACAAATCCCAAGACAGCACAGGATGGAACTGTGACAGTTAAGTGGTAAACCTATGCACTGTAGAAAGACTCTGAGATTAAGCAACTGGCTGAGTATAACACTCTGTCTCTTCTCCTGAGAATCTAATATTGACCAAAAAAAAGGGGGGGAGGGAGGGGGAGAGGGAGGAAAGAAAGGAAAATAGCAGAAACACAAAGGAATCTCTTTTGCCTCTACAGGGGAAGAAATAAATGCTTCCATTTCTAAACAGCTTGAAGTGAAATGAGCCCAAGTATAAAAGCAATATGCTAGAAAGGCTAGAAAGTTGTGCTTACAACAAACAGTAGAGGCATTAGAAGTCTGGAGCAAAGGAGGCAATCCCTGACTATGGGATTTGCCAGTATTGTGTGACTCACAATAGGCTCACAAAAGTGAGACAGACATTCCACATCTCCAGTGACCACCTCCATTTAGCACTTCATCACAGAAAAATTAATTCTTAATACAGTCCAAATGTTTTAGTGTATCTATCAGAGAAAGATAAATATCTCCCACAATGAATCCTTTGTATTTCTCAAGTACAGTAGCTCTCAGCTGGATTAGATAGTACACTGACAGAAAACATAGACATTTGATTTACACTGGTGCTTTTAATTTTGCTAATTAACAGTGGGATTATCCTGATTTCTTATACAAACATAGTAGGGAGGGTAGAGGAAACATAGTATAGAATTAAATAAGCAAGGTTCTCAGTGAACTGTACTAGAAAATCTACCAACAATACACAAAGCTAGTATTAAATTACCTTACGTTTCCCTTCAGATGGATTACAAAGAAATGATTTCTTTAAAATATATACTTACAGATCCACTTATACTAAGGGTGAAGAACCTTTTTTCTCACCTAAGGGCTCATTTGATCATAGGATAGCATTTCACTGTAGGAGCTATACTCTGAAGGGATGAGATCACCTTACATACTTTATTCTAGCTTGGCACAACGGAGAACAACAAGAGACAAAAATATTTTTCTTTATCTTATTGTAGTTGATTACTTCTTCTGTTTCTATTGGGAGGAGGGTTCCAGCTCCTCTTAAAATGGCAAAAGAAAAAACAAAAAACCCAAAAACATATTTTATAGCTTAAGGGTTCCTTAACAGTTCAGAACCTTATAGATTTATTTGTAAACAATATTAATAACAATAATAATAATTTTAAAAATTAATTCAATTTCTTATTTTATTTTGTAGAAAAAGGTCCTTGTAACATCAAACTATGTTATCAAAAGTAATAAAGTGACAAAGTGACCTTCAATCTGTAAAAGGGGCTAATATTGATGATGATGATGATGACATCATCATCATCATCATCATCATCATTATTATTTTGCCTCACATTCCAATTTAATGAAGAAACAAGAGTTCCCCTGACACCCATTGCTTCAGATTTTCTGGCAATTTTACATCTCTAGCCATGTACAACATATAAGAGCCTTTAGGCACCTGGATCAAACCAAAATGAATAAAAAGATAGATCTCAAAAGCAAACCTACGATCCTGCATTCTAAACTTCTGAATAACCAGCTTCTAATAGCTTTGTATAGAAATTATAAACAGTTTTAAGGACAAGACTTATCACCACAGCCATTCCTATAGGACATAGCAATAATCTTCCCTTGATGGAAAAATAAAAAGACAGGACAAAAAGCAGAAAGAGAAAGTTTCTAGTTCATTGTGGAAGTCGAGGGGGGAACAATAATTTACTGAAAATCATCTGCATTTTCCACACTGTCTTACTAAGAACACCTGGGTGGGGTGGTGGCAAAAGGGACGGTTACAATCAACTTTTTTCACTCCAAAGACACGATATACACTTTGGAGAATGCTCTCAGCTGACACATAAATATATTTCAGTCTTACCAGGCTGTAACATCTTTTCACTTAAATGTTTTGTGTCTGATATTTTTCATTATTTAAAAAATGCAGTTGTTTAGGGAAGACAGAATGAATTGCTGCTTATTATTCGACACCAAGAGTCCAATAAGAAATGTGAAAGATGCTTCTGTCATTGCAAAATTTTCTGATTTGCTGTTTTGGAAGAAGTTACATTTCTGGAATCTAGATGAATGCAAAATATCAAAGAAAAACAATGTAGTATTACTTTATTTCTTATTAAGCAGAGTTGAACTTGTGCTTGAAAGGCACATCAAACACCGCTACTGAATGTAAATTTAGCCAACTACCAGTTGTGAACTAGTTTCAAGTCTTGTCCTTTGTTATTAATTTCATGTATTAAGAAACAGAAACTGGCTTCAAGTGAGCAGCTGCTCCTACTTAGCAATCACAGCATTAGGTAAAAGAAAGTTTTTCTTTAAATATACATATATGTTCTTTGCTTCTTCCTGTGGCTTATTAACACAGCTGGAATGGTTCCAAGGTTAAATCCACTAAAAGTGTTTGGGGGAGGGGAGTGAACAATTGATCTTTTGTAATGATCTTTCCCAAGTCAATCCCAAGGATTTTCTACAAAACTGAAAATTAACACTTTACCCTGAAATATCTCTGCTTGAAACCAGTGGCAGCATTCCACTGATAATTTTTCAAAAATTGGTTGGGGGAGGAAAAATGGACAGAGTTCATAGTTCCTGTATGCCAGAACATAAAACAAGACTAAAGATACAATCAGATATGTATAGTTACACAAAAGTAACTCTCAATGAGTTCAGTGGGAATTGAACCCAGATGTGGGCACTAGATTACAGCCTCAATATATGGAGTTTCACTAAGTATAATAACTGAAAGTTGTATCTAAGTACAAGAATAAACTGTTTAGTCAGCCTATGAAATTCAGATTCAGTTGCTACAGAAAACATACTGTCTTTTGGTTTTGAGCATTAGGAAAGGCACAACACCTATAGTGTAACAACTGAAAAGTTCAGTGCTAGGCTTCCATGCTAGTTGAAATCTTTATCTGTTGAGACACTGTCTCCTCTGACATTCTGTTTAATGTAAGGATGGGAAAAGTGTGACTGGTGGGCCTGACATAGCCCTAACACTTTTTGGTGGCTTCCCAAGCCCTTTAGGAGGCCCCAAAGTCCCCATATCTCTTTTTAAAGAGCTGATTAGGAAGAAAAAGTCACAAAACAAACCTCCAAACTGACTCAGAATGTGATGGTTGACTGTAAATCAAATCCTACCAAACCTACTCAAATCCCTAAAAATAGCTTCCCCAAAACTCAAGCTGGAAATGACATCCTATCTCTTTATGATCACCACAGATGCTGTATGGTAGCCCAGAGGGATCTAAAGAAGCAAAAATTGGCAGCTACTGCTTCTCAGGCAGTAGCTCACCCCCAAAGTTTAACACAACAATTGCTTCTGGTAACCCAGGCAAGCTGCAGCCTACACAATTGGACACAATCTGAAAAAATAGATACTGTTGGCATAGTAGTGATCATCCCCAGAAACAAGTTAATCTCAACATCAGAGAGTAGGTGAATCTATTCTAGGCTCTAGTTGAGACTTTAAACCCCATCTGAACCCAATCTCTAAAATATAGTAGGTCTCCTGTATCCATAGGGGATACATTCTCAGACTTACTGTGGATAGTAAAAAATGTGGATAACAAAACACCGTTGTTGTTGTTGTTGTTGTTGTTGAGATAAACAGCACAAGTATTGAAACAAGTATGCAATTTGGAGAGGAGTCCTAAAACTTGATAGAATGTAAGATTTTTAGAATCTAAGAGAAAGGCTTTACAACTGTTATTTGTACTCCGAAGCCAGTGCACAACAGGTAAAAACAAAAGTTAACAACACATAATCTAAAAAGAGATGGGAACAAAATGCTTTCACTGAATTTCAGTGTGAATAAGGGAAACTGTGGATACCAATCATGTAGATATAGAGGACCTACTGCAGGTTCACCGCCTTGGATATCTCCTTTAAAATCTTTACAAAACCACAGAGCAGATTCTCTGCTCCTGTGACAGGGAACCCAAGCACTGAACCACACCCTGAAGAAAGGATGCTTTGAGTTACAAAGCAAAAGCCTCCTGTAGAACTTGTTGAGAATCAACAGAGAGGTCACTGGATAAGAAAATACTTTCAGATGGCATTAAACTTTGCCTAGTTAACTACACACAGAATGCAGCATTAACTGCCTTGGACTGATTTTTCTGAAGTCTGAATGTACATTTTTTTTTATTCATACAAACTATAAACACACACTATATTTAATTCAATGTTATGGTTGCCATGCCATCTTATGGTATAAGGCGACTAAAGTTCAGAAATCATTCACCAACCATGTGATTTGTAAAGCATTATACAAAACATGGGAGAAATATAAATTGTTGCTATACAACAAAATGCCATCTTGGTTTCCCCCCGGAAGCATTTTAATAAAGGAATTGAGGAGACATAGTACCTGGATAACCTACAGAGACCTTTTAAAACTGCACTGAGATTCATATCAATTAAAAGGCAGAAAGCAATTAATGGAAGAAGGACTTAACATTCAATCGTTTCCATATCTCCAAATAACAGAAAGGTTCAAGGCCAACATGAAGATCAGTGGCATAGATATACAAATAACAGAATTTGAAAAATGCATAAAGGTGACAAACATTTGTTGTCCACCCTTTACAGACTGCTTTTGAAACTTAAATTGGAGGAGGAAATGATGAAAGACTGTACGATAAAATGGGCAAAAGATATGGAGCATAATATCCTTTTGGAATAGTGGGAGAAAGTATGGTTGCGTAATCCGTTATACACTAGATCATATGATCTGCAGGAAAACAGTCTGAAAATGATGTACAGATGATATCTCCCTCCAGACAGAATTGCAAAATGTACAAAGCGACAATCAATCTTTGTTGGAAATCTGGTAGAGAAAGAGGAACTTTTTTCTTTCTTTCTTTTTTTTTAAATCATTTTATTCAAAATTCTCATTATAAAAAAAACATACATATTCAATTGTCAGCTTCAATAGAAATATATCTGATCTTCCACATTGATCTAGATTCCATTTTCCAGATTTCTACAAACTTAAGGTACTGTACAACATTATACTGTTAATTTATCTGATAGTTCTTACATTTCATTCATCATATTTCCGCTTCATGATATATACCTGTCGCCCACGCGTAATATAACTTTAATCATGAATTACGTATTTCCAGCTGTTAAAACCCAGCAATTACCTGTTACAATTTGCCATTCTTTCTGTATCTCATCGTCTGATTTCCCCTTTAATCTCTGAGAGACCATGTCTGCATTTTTATTTTCAGTAAGTGTAGCCCACCATTGTTCTATTGTAGGTATTTGCTGAGTTTTCCATAACTTTGCATATTCAATATGGGCTGCTGTTATCATATACAGTAATATTCTCCAATGCTTCTTTATACCAGCACCCTCTATAATATCAGTCATATTTAACAAATACAATTCAGGTGTCTTAGCAAACTGACCTTTCAGTAATGTACAAATCACATTATGTACTTCATTCCAATATTTCTTAGCTTTTAAGCATGTCCACCACATATGATATATCGTACCAACCTCCTTCTGACATTTCCAACACTGTCCAGTACCTGTATTATAAATCCTTCTCAGTTTATCTGGTGTCATATACCATCTGTGAAATAGTTTGTAATAGTTCTCTCTCAAATTCTGGGCTACTGTGAACTTCTGTGTTTTTTTCCAACTCTGCTCCCAAGACTCTAATTGAATTGAATGACCAATATTTTGAGCCCATAAAATCATTGTTTCCTTTATTGTTTCTTCTTGTCTCTCCTGCTGTAATATCTCTTGATGGATTTGAGCGAGAAGGTGAGGCGGATTTTCAAAAATCCATTTAACTACTCCAACTTTTTCTTTTAATTCAATTCCGTAAGTTTTTATGTCCATATGAAACCTTTCGGTTAATTGTCTATAAGGGAACCAACTCAGTCTTATTCCCTCTTGTTCTAATTTTTCCCTTGTTTTCATCTTAAAATTATTAGACGCTGATCTCTCAATTATATCATCATAGCGCAACCATTTATCTGTATCAGTCCATCTACCAAAAAAAGCCTCTTGCGGTGAGACCAATGTCGGGAGCTGCCTCATGTTTTTGACTTTATAATCATCCCAAATTTTCAAAAGCGATTTTCTGATATAGTGATGAGAGAAATCTTTATCTATTCTTGCTTTATCATAAAACATATAGGCATGCCACCCCATCCTCAAGTCTGCACCTTCCAATGGCAGCGTTTTCATATCTTGAAGGTCTATCCAGTCTTTTATCCACATAAAAGCCGCTGCTCTGTAATATAATTGCAAGTCTGGTAGACCCATTCCTTCTCTACTTTTTATATCTGTCATGATGTTCCATTTTATCCTAGGCTTCTTCCCCTGCCATATAAATTTAGTTAACTCTCTCTTCCATTGTAAGAAAGGTTTCATATTTGTTATTATAGGCAGGTTTTGGAACAAAAAGTTCATTTTTGGCAAAACATTCATCTTAACTGCTGCACTTCTCCCCATCAACGAAAGCCGTAAAGAAGACCAATTTTGTAGATCTTTTGTTATTTCCTTCCATTTTTTCTCGTAATTATTTTGAAATAACTCATTATTTCTTTTCGCTATCCAAATTCCTAAATATTTTACCTTTAGTCCTGTTTTAAATCCTGTTAGTTGTACTAGTTCCCTCTCTTCTCTTTCAGACATGTTTTTGGTTAAAAGAACTGTTTTATCCTTATTGATTTTAAAACCAGAGAATTGTCCATATTCTTGCATTGTAGCGTTCAGTTTTTCTATAGATTTGTATGGATCATCCAAAAAAAGGATCAGGTCATCTGCGAAAGCTTTCAATTTATAATGATATTTCTTAATTTGAACTCCTATTATTTCTTTGTCTTTTCTTATGGCATTGTTAAGTATTTCCATTGTCAAAATGAACAACAAAGGTGACAAGGGGCATCCTTGTCTCGTCCCTCTATGGAGTTCTATCTCTTGTGTTCTTTCGCCGTTGATTACCAATCGAGCTTGTTGTTGTCTATATATTTCTTCAATCCATGCAATAAATTTCTCTCCTGCCTGCATCTGTTTAACCAGTGTCTTCATAAATGGCCAACTAATCATATCGAAAGCTTTCTCAGCATCAACAAAAACCATGGCCAATTTCCGTTCATTATGTTTTTCATAATATTCAATTATGTTTAGAACTGTTCTAATATTATTTCTCAAAGATCTTTTAGGTAGGAAGCCATTCTGATCTTCGTCAATTATCTCAGATAAAACTTTCTTAAGCCTCTCTGCTAATATTGTAGTGAAGATCTTATAGTCTGTATTCAAAAGTGAGATTGGTCTATAATTCTTAACATCTGTCAAGTCTCTTCCTTCCTTCGGAATCAAAACCACATTGGCTTCCCTCCAGGTCTCTGGTATTCCATCATTAATTATTTCATTTATAGTACTTTGCAAAGGCATTGAAATTTCATGTTCCAAAATCTTATAATATCTTGCAGTAAACCCATCAGGTCCAGGAGTTTTATCATTCTTCAAGTTACTGATAGCCTCAACTACTTCCATCATAGTAATGGGATTATTCAAAATTAATCTTTGGTCCTCATTAAAGCTCATTCTATTCATCTTCTTCAAATATTCTTCCATTTCTTGATGATTCTTCTCTTTTGGGATCTTGCTCATCAATTTCAAGAAAAAGAGGAACTTTTTTCCACATGTGGTGGAACTGCAACAGAGTGAAGAAATTCTGGTCTATAATCAGATCTAAAGTTCAAAAAATTTTTAAGATGAAGATTGATTGAAATCTAGAATCCTTTTTATTAGGTATCTTTAAATCTTATCAAGAGGAAAGTAAAAAGATCGGAAGATTATGCTGGCACATGACCACTGTGGCCAGAATAGTCTTAAACAGACATTGGTGATCTAGTTGCACCTCTCACCAAAGAAGAGTGGATGGGAAAAATGGTTAAAACTGCTGCAATGGACAAGCTCACCTATATATTAGATGGGAAAGCTAATAGTAAATCTGTAAAGGCTGGAAACTGTTTTAAAAAAATTACAATCATAAACGGGGGATTTAAGTGTCACTGGATTTGATATCTGATTATCTGATAAATTGTCCTATGGCTATGGATAATCGGTCTGGGCACATCTTCAATTAATAATAACCTCATGTTATTGATGGAATTAAATGAAACAGCCTCTGGGGGTATATAATTGCTATCATAAATAGAATATTATCCTATTATATTTTTATGGTATATCACTTATAATTCGTTTGTAATAGAAATCTTTTTAAATAACCCTTGGCAACATTAATAAGGTCAGGGGAGGGACTATGCCTCTGTATTTATTATGGGTTTTCACTATGGAGAATATTTTTTTAAAAAAAAGGAATGAACAAGACACCTATAGTAATGACACTACTATTAATACTACAATCTTATTGCTTCTTTTTAATTTTTTTTCTTTCTTCTGTTTTTCAATTAAGGAAGGCAGTCATTGACATTTTTTTACTTATTTATTTATTGACCTCATTGTACAGGGAGGTTCATCCTTCTTTTCTCTTTTTGCTCTTCATTTTTTTTTATTAGAGACGTTGATTTAGGCAGTATTGTTATTTCTTGTAGTGTTGAATGTTTTTCTTTTTTATGCCAGTTTTTTCTTTCCTGAGCAATGTATAATGTAAGTTTTCTTTTTGCTATTTCTCTCTCTGTACACACACACACACACACACACACTTTGTATATATTTATTTCTTATTTTTTTCATTTTTACTTACACTTAATATAAAAATAAATTTTGAAAAAAAGAATTCAATGTGTTTATTTCACATTTATTGGAATAACACACAGTCTCTGAATGTAAACTGTAGACTTTGAATGTAAACTACAATACGCTGAACCTTCAGAACTTAAGACAGTTAAGAGTCTTCAATTTTCATAATTTCCCTCTGAATACATTTGAAATATGTTAAATCACTGAAATAACTATTACATATATTATATTCATGTGTTTTCTGTTTTTTTTTAATACTAAACACAAGTGTTTCTAAGATGTATATACTTCAGAGCATGACTTGGGGGAAATTAACTTTGACTTGTAGCTCTGTTTCTGAGAAACTAATATTCATTTTCTTTCAGAACACCAAGTGTTTCCTATTAGACACAGGGAAAGAAGGCGAGGGCAAAAAGCTTTCTACATTGTTATTATTTAAGAGGTATAAAAATAATATATGCTACTTGGAAAGCGTTCCATGCTATGATGCTGGCTGGAAGAAGAAGAAAAAAAAAGAGATGACTCATCTGCCATTTACAGCACAGTTCTATGCATATCTAATATAGAGTTCCATTGAGCTGAATAAGATTTACTCCAAAATATATTAGTATAGATTGTAACTTCCACAAAAATGTTAATGTAGAGCTATCACAAGAAAGAATAGCCAAATACTGAAAGAAGGAACAGGAGACTAAGCTGCAGGACAAATATAACCATACTGCATCTCTAATGATATAATGAAATTATTTTTATTCTCGTATGTTTGACTGCTAGGCCATAATAAAGTAAGCCCACTGATTGCATGGGATTTATATTAGTGTTGAATTATCATTCAAAAACAGATTCAGTGAGTCTATTTCAGCTGGGACTATTGTTCCAAAATTCACTGCATCTTAATTTATTTATGAAAGCAAGTTATGAAAGCTATCTGATGAAGAGCAGTGGATCAATTTCTAACATAAAGAGAAGATATGAGAAGTAAAGGATCCCTCAATAGCTTGCCACTTACATTTTTCTTAGAATCACATAGTTGGAAGAGACCAAAATGGCCACTGAATCCAACCCTTTGCCATGCAGGAACATACACTCAAAGCACCCCAGCAAATGGCCACCCAGCCTCTGCTTAAAAAACTGCAATGAAGGTAACTTTAAAGCAAAACCCTGTCTGTAGGAAGGAGAGAAAGGTGGCTCACTTGGCTGCACAGAAGCATTTTGCCAAATGCTTGTAAGTTGTAGACATCATAAGTTGGATGTCATCTAATAGGTCTAACATGAGCAAAGTCTCCATGCAGTTAGCCGTGTCTGGATGGATAATTCTGCCATGCCTCATGGAGAGGAGATCCAAGCACTCCAGAAAGTGACAGAAGTTGCACTGGACAGTCTGAGGAGTTTGGAGAGCCATGGTTGGCAGGCCACCCACAGGCTAATGAGAATAATGTCTGCACTGTAATCCTTGATCTTCTTGATAACCCTTATGAGCATCAGAAACATGGGAAAGGTGTACAGCAGAGGACTGTGTCATGAGAAAAAAAATGCATCTCCTAAAGAGCCTGAGATCTCTCTCTGCCCCTGCTGCGGAATCAAGCACATTGTGTCTTTGTTGGGGACATGAAGACGTCTATTCCAACAAGGATGGAAGAGGCAGCAAGGAAGGGCTAAGTCCCTCTTCCATTCATGGGAGGACAAGGCCATTCTGCTGAGATTGTCAGCAAGGATGATCAACACCTGGGAAATGCAACCCCCCAGGAAGAATATGCCCCTATATTTGCACCAGTCCCAGATCCAGAGGATGAATTGAAGGAGGGTGTGAGAATGTATGCCCCCTTGCTTGTTGAGATAAAAGGCTACTGTCATATTGTCTGTAGCCACCTAAATGGTCCTGGGATGAAGCAATCTCTGGAATGCACAAAGCTCTTTGTACATTGCAAGCAATTCTAGAATGTTGGTATCACACAACTTCTTGGTATTGGACCAGCAGCTAGTGACCCTCAGGTCTAGGATGTGGGCACCCAACCCCAACACAGACATATCTGTAATGAGGAACAGAGAAGGTGTAGCATAAGTGGTACTGGAGAGATTCATCCACCAATGGAGGGTAATAAGTACCAAGCAAGGTACCAAGAAGAACATGCTTGGACTATGCTTCTCAGGATTGAAGTGATCCAGAAACCACTTCTGATGAAGTCTCATCTAAAACTGAGTGAAGGGAACAACAATGGTAGCTACCCTGTGAGAATGAGCAGAACCTGAATGGATCTGGACTTAAAACAGTGATCTCTTAAGAGCTTTGGAACTGAGACATTTAGTACAAGTTCTTTGTCTTGTGGTAGAAACACCGTAGACTCTACAGAATTGAACACTGCCCAATAAACTGGAGATGGTGGGATGAATGTAGTGAAGACTCCTCCCAATTTATTATGAAGGCCAGATCCTGAAGGAAGGACACCACAAGGTAGATATATTGAGCAGCAGGTGGAAAGAAGGGGAGACTATCAGTCAGTTATATACATATGGGAAAATACAGACTTCTTCAACCCTTACCACAGCCAGATATTTTGTGAAAACCCTTGGGGCTGTTGTGAGGCTGAAGGGAAGGATGCAAATTTGATACTGCTCTAACCCAGTACAGAACTGAAGGAAGCATCTAGAATGGTGGCTAATTTTATTAAAGTAAGCATCCCATAGGTCAGTCGAGGTGAATTGTTGAAGTCATAGAGGATGGATGTTTTTCTCAGTTCTTTCTTTAGGAACTTGCCTGGCATAAATAGAACGTCCCTAGATTTCTGAACCCTTGAAGAGGACCTAGGAGCACCCTTCAGTGTTGGAACCAACAACCCCAATTTGTCCTCTAAGGAGGCTTGAAGAGGAGCAGGAGGAGTCTTGTTCACTGAGTGCTTTGATTGCTGCTCCAAGGCCAAAGAACAGAGTGAATAGATAGCCACCAATCCACCAATACTATATGAAACGGTTTATTATGGGTGCAAGGGCTGCAGTCTAGAGGACCCCCTTCCACTGAAGAGTTTTAAGATGGGAAGATCTGTTACACCTCACTTGCTGCAGAAAGATATGGCAAATCAGGCACAAGTCAACTGTATGATCCTCACCCAGGCAGAGGAGACAATACACGACTGTTAGAAAATGGTATCTTCACCTGAAACTCGAGACATTTCTTGAGAAAAGTCACTGGGGCCATAAGCCTCTAGAGAGTAAAAAGATGAACCAATGAACTGAGAAAAGCCAAAACACTTAGACTTCCTAATTATCCTACCATGGTGGCAGACAAAAAGGAACACAGTTTTGGTGGGAACACACGGCTTATAAATCACAACAAAAAATACATCATGGTTTGGGCATTTTAAAAACAGCACCTGATCAGAACAGGAACAGTGCCCAACAAATTCAAATCCCAAGGCATTTTGCCAATCATCACTTCAATGAACAAAAAGACTCCTACTGTCCATGGAAAGGAAAGTCCTCATGGATTTCATCAATTCCCTCTTCAGTTCTCTATACCACCTCTCACAGGGCTCCAGAACCCACCCACCACCAGTTGGAAGTAGATCTTGGGAATAGGTGGGAATGAAGACATTAAAAAAAAATCACTCCCTCTACCTCCAACATGAACAGAACTCCACTAAGTGTATGTTTAATCCAAACCAATGCTTTTAGAAAATCTGAATCCAGTATCAAACTTACCTTGGATATAATTAATTAGGTGCCCCTCTGAAAGGATGTAAAGCAACACAATACTTAAGGAACAATTATTTTTAAAAAACAAACAAACAGTAATGCGTATATAAACTAGCACACTGCATCTGAGGCTATTGAAACACCAAAAAATTAAGTGTTTAAGCACCAGTGAAAAACATTTTACTTTATAAATCTCAGAGCCAGAAACCAAATATCAGCCTTCTGAAGCAGTACCATATGAGTGGCAAATTCAATAAAGTAAATGATTGCAGCATTCTATACCTGCCCACTTGGAAGCCAGTCTCTTTATGGTGTTAACTCCCAGGTAAATGGATATATAATTGGATGCAGCCCCAAATAATTAAATACTAATACATCAAAATAGTTTTATTGGTATATGAATTTAATAAGCTATATAACTGAAAACAGCTTAAACCTGTTTGAACTAGAGGGGAGGATCCATCAATAAATTGACATTAGTCCTTTCCTAGTAAAACTAGCACAAGCTAAATTTGCATTCATATTCTTATTTGGAACCAACGAAATATACCAGTTTTAATCACACTCATGAGAACTATTGCATGTAAATCACTCTCATATATAAAAAAAATATTTTTCATGCAACAGAAAAGGCTGGCATTTGAGCCCAGCTCCACCATGAAAACTCCTGCAGTTTTCTTTGGGGATGACTTCTGGCAAGTGTTTCCAATATGAAACATGGTGCAGTACTTACACTTCAATTTTTCTTCCCCTAAAAGGGCATGTCTTAATTAGCCACTAGTGTGATCTGCACATTCAAACATATACCTCAATTTGTGAATGAGGGGGCACACCAAGATAGAAGTATTAGCCCATTGAGAGAAAAACCTCAAGGTATGCCATTAGGCAACACATTGCTAGGACTAACCATGATGCCAGAAAGTGTAGAAGCACTTGAGTTCTGAAGAATTCTTCTTCAGGATTGATCAGTGGTTCCCAAACTTTGGTCTTCCAGTTGTTTTGGACTTCAGCTCCTTGGAGCCCAAGCCACCCCAATCCAATGGTCAGGAATTCTGGGAGCTGAAGTCCAAAACACCTGGATGGCCAAAGTTTGTGAACCACTGGGCTAGATGGAGAAAAACAAATTGGAAGATAGGGAAGAAACTGAAAGGTCCAAAAATTAGGTAACATGGTGACTATAAAGTCTGCCATAAAATGCAGCCTCAAGATGAAGATCGCAAACTAAATTAATCATTAGTAGGTTTGTAAGTATCAGATTATACCTAGGAATGTATGCCAAAATAAAGAAACAATAGGAAAAATCCGCTGAATTTTGTTTCTCTTCCCATGTAGGTCCCCAAATAGCTTAAATAAAGTCAAAACTCAGGGAGCATCTCTTGTACAAGTTGAGTAGTATTTTGTGTAGTCAGTTCATCTTACATAATTCATTTTCTTTCTCTTCTCCCCAAAGTTTACTTCTATAAAACCTAGAACTATAAATACCTAGAACACACAATATGCCTTGCTCTACTATAAATAATGCTATGTTAATGGCAGTTATTTTCCTTTATGAATATTGGTCCTTATATTTTGTCACTAGGATCTGTCACGGTGCAATTACTAGCGCTATGGAATATAAACTGATGTGAGCACTACATAATGGCCCACTAGACAAACATAGCTAGCAGAATGACAGCTACATTTTCAGAGTGCAACTGCATTCTGCCAGAGTATAATTATGTGCATAACAGAACCACCTAGATAGGACCAACAAGACAAATCTTTCTCAGGCATTTGGTACCAGGGATATGAAGAAATCTCATAACTGCCGAGATCTTAATTAAGACAGGCTTTCTTGGCATGGCAAACAGCATCTTGAGGATTCTCCAACCTCCCCAAGAAATCTTGCCTCCAGCAGAAGACTGTGTCCTGTGCTTTTTGCAAAACATTTGCAAGAATGTGTACAAAATATATTCCATGCAAAACTTCTGCATTTGGTTTTCCCCATCCTTTTCTAAAGCTAAGCACTCACAAACAGCAGGTACAATATGGCAAGCTTGATTGATTACAATAACAAAACAACCCATCCAAGCCTGCTACTTTTACTGCAAGGCAACACTTATTACATTTTCAAATGTTGCATATTTTAAATAAATGCACAAAAAAACATGCATGAAGATGTAGCAGTTCTCTCCAAGAAACAAGCCCAGTGTCTCAGGGCAACATACAATAAGAAAAATTTGCCATGCCAGAATGAATGAAGTCAGTATTTGCATTCCTAATTGGTAGCCACCAGTAGAACACCAATTAAAAGGGGAGTGAGCTACAAAAGAGCACCCATACATTCCAATCTAGAATACCAGCATTATTTTTTAAAATAGTCTGGTTCCAAACTCTGAGACGAGACAATACAAAGCTAGCTTTGTTCATTCCTGATACAGAAAATCTAGAGGGTAATTCTGAGGCCCTTTGTTTCTTTTCTTCCGCTATGAGATCCTGGAGAGCTATATCTTGTCCTTCATGCTGTTTAACAACCACATGAAGCAGCTGAATGAGGTCATCTGGAAATTTTGATAGCAAAGTCATCAGGATGTGAATGGTTCCCAGCTCTGTCTCTAATCCTAGGAAGGAAGAGGACCTGCTAAATCACTGACAGTAACTGTAAGTGACAAAAGAAATTTAATCCTGACAAGATAGAATGTTTGTAGAATATGAACTAATTGTGACTTCCTATGAAAAGCTGCAGCTAGTGGCAAACTGTTGTCAGGTGGATATCTTAGAGACTGTATTAGTTTACTACACTGTAGTTGTAATTGCACTGACTTCCTGTTTGCTTCCAAGCACAGTTCAAAGTGGTGGTTTTGACCTATTAAAAGATCCCTAAAACACTCTGGTCTAGTATATTGGAAAGACTGCCTCTTTTATGCACTTACCTGAAATCTGAGATTCTCAGCAGAGACCTTGATATGTGTGTCCTAACATCTTGCAAGGCTACATGGTGTATATATGTGTCACAGGGCTTTCTCTCTAGCAGCACCCTGACTGCAAAGGACAGTTAGGCTGGCTCCATTTGTCTTGAGCTTCCAAGCAGGTAGCTAAAACAGTGCACAGTCCTCCCTCCACATTCATGGGTTTGACCTTCACAAATTTGATTATTCATGAGGTACGTGCTTGCCTCCCCCCCCCCCCACAATCCTCCTCCCATTCGCTTACATTCCTCACCCCAGGCTTGCAAAGTTTGTGTTTAAAATGGACTTTTTTTTCCCTTTTGGGTGAGCAAAGCCCCCACAAACACACACTGCTGGAGGCATGTCCTATCTGCCACGCGGCTGCAGATATTGCTGTGTTATGGTTGCCGATTGGTCAGGTGCTCTCTTTGCTCCTCCCCTTCCCTTCTGGGAAGAATCACCTTCTTCAAGATAACAACCAGAAGTAGAATGCCAGAACTCTATTGTCCACTCTCCTCTGTCTGAGGACAAAGTACTGGTAAGCCTTTTACTTTGTCTTTTTGCCTCCCCTACTCCCTCCTGGAGCACTGGGGCCAGAGGCAAGGGAATGGAAGAGGGGAGTTCTGGAGGGGAATGGGAGGAGGAAGGTCATGGAGAGGAGTTATTTGTAGTTTTTGCACTTTCATGAGGGTTCTGTGCCCCAAACTTTTGCAAATGTAGAGGGGCCACTGTAATTCTGCATGGTCTTTGGTCTACCAAACTGCTCCAGTTGTTTTAACAGTTTGGTTTCACATTACTTTTAAGTGTGTTTTCAGTCTGTTTTTAAAAGTTTTTATCTACATATGCATTTTATCTTTTGTGCATTGTCTCGGGGCCCTGCTGAAAGGCAAAACATAATAACCTTAAATAATAGATATAAATAAATAACCTGACTCAGCCTGCCTTGGCCTGAATTCCCTATAGAAATTGGGGCCTGTGATTTGGGGGAGTTCCTTGATCCAACATTCTTGCTAGATGCACAGGGTGCATTGGCTTCTAGGAGGAGCTTTTTCTTGCTTTTGCTGGCTCTCCAGTGACAACCATGCCCTCACTACTTTCAGTGGGTTTCCACGACTGAGTGGAGAATCAAATCCGAATGGTTGTTGTTGAACGCTCAAACCAGTACACCACACTGGCTCTCAAATTCAGCCATATTTTCAAGTAATTATGTTTAACATGAAGGAATTGTAGTATTTGTATTGAAAGTAATTGTACTTAAAAATCATATAGGAAGTTCTTTCAAGCTACCAATTTTGCCCCTGTTAAGCACTATTAAGTACAATATTAATTTCTATCACTCCTTCCTTAATAATAACATTGAACATAGAATTTCAAATGCCATATCTATGTGCTGTACCTCTGTAATTCTTTGACAAAGGGAGAGAACAGATTACTCAGAAGCCTTTGAGAATAAGCTTATGAGAATAAGATTCAGGTGCCTTATGAATTCAACTCAACTCAAACAAAACACTATCTCTGTGGAATACTGCTGACAGTTTATTTTGAACTGGAATAATTACACTTACAAAAATTCAGTAGAACAGACCTTTTTGTTAAAACGTGAAAGAAGCTGCAGCTGTATGTATACTTACTGGAGAATAACTCTTACTGAATTCATTCATCTATGGAAATTGTGTGTGTATAGACATTTACAGAACTGCTCTGTCAGCTGATGATACTACTAATAAATACATTTGGAACCAGCAAAATTCATTGATTCAGTTTATAGGTAAAACATGCTTCCATGTTCAGGCAAATCTACTTTGCTCCAAATTCTGAAAGAGTTGAATTAGCATCTAAACCAAAAAAAATTCTTTGCACTTAAAGGTGAATACAATTAATACTCTTAAAACATTAATTTAGTATTATAGTTCTTTCTGGGGGGGAAAGGGAGCATTTTGACATAGAAAATCTGTGTATTTATGACAAAATAGCTAAAAATGTGTTGCAACTGCAGACTCAGGCAGAACATTATTACACTGTTTGATTAGGAAAACAGATCACAGTGGGAGTGGGAGCATGAATTAATATATTACAGGCACAATTAGTTGCCATGATCATGCAACCTAACTAAAGCAATTTTAAGGCTCAGTGGTTTCACTGGGAATTTAATCATATACATATCTCTCCCCAGTTAAACCCAATGTGATTTTCAGAAAAAATTATATATAAGCATTTCCCACCACATATTCTGGATGGAGGAGTTACCATCAAACATACTCATATGTTATCAAATTATAGAAAAATCATCCTAACCTCTGAGTAAAGCACTATTTTCATTTCTACAGCATCCTGTAATATAAGAGTGTATACCGTGTTTCAGATTTTGTAAGCTCTGTACAGCTATAAATTGTTCCACTGACATTACTTCATATTTTTTCTTTTAACTTTCATTGGCTAACATCATAATTTATAGCATATTAAACATTCCTGGAATGTCCTATTTCTTTTGCCCTATAAATACTTTGTGTAAAGACTGATTATTTCATACTTTTCTTCCTTCTGATCCTAGTTATCTATTCAAATTTCAAATTCAAATTTCTACTCTTATCTTTCTTTTTAATCTGTAGTGTCTTCAAATAGGAACTGCAGATGATGACTATAGCAACCACAGTCTTTGAGCATACAGAATCCAGCAAATTGCCAGGAATGTTTCTGTTCATAAAATCATAGAAATGTAGAGTTGGAAGAGACCACATGGGCCATCCAGTCCAACCCCCTGCCATGCAGGAATACCCTCAAAGCACTCCCATCAGATGGCCATCCAGCCTCTGCTTAAAAACCTCCAAGGAAGGAGACTCCACCACACTCCGAGGCAGCAGATTCCACTGCCAGACAGCCCTGACTGTCAGGAAGTTCTTCCTGAGGTTCAGGTGGAATCTCCTTTCCTGTAGCTTGAATCCATTGCTCCTTGTCCTGGTCTCTGGAGCAGCAGAAAACAAGCCCTCTCCCTCCTCTACATGGCATCCCTTCAAATATTTAAACATAGCTATCATGTCCCCTCTTAACCTTCTCTTCTGCAGACTAAACATACCCAGCTCTCTAAGTCTATCCTCATAGGGCATGGCTTCCAGGTCCATCATCATTTTGGTCGCCCTCCTCTGGACCTGCTCCAGCTTGACCATGTCCTTCTTGAATTGGGGTGCCCAGAACTGGACACAGTATTCAAGATGAGGTCTAACCAAAGCAGAGTAGAATGGTACCAGTACCTCCCTCGATCTAGACACCATACTCCTATTGATGCAGCCGAGAATTGCATTGGCTTTCTTGGCTGCCGCATCACACTGCTGACTCATGTTCAGCTTGTGGTCTATTAAGACTCCTAGATCCCTTTCACACATACTGCTATCCAGTCACGTGTCCCCCTTCCTATATTTCTGTATTCCATTTTTTCTACTTAAGTGTAGGACCTTACACTTCTCTCTGTTGAATTTCATTTTGTTAGCCTTGGCCCAGCTCTCCAATCTGTCCAGGTCATTTTGAATTTTGATCCTGTCCTCTGGCATATTAGCAACCCCTCCCAATTTGGTGTCATCTGCAAATTTGATCAGCATGCCCTCTATTCCTTCATCCAAGTCGTTGATGAAGATATTGATCAGCACTGGGCCCAGGACAGAACCCTGTGGCACCCCACTAGTCACTTCTCTCCAGGATGAAAAGCAGCCATTGGTGAGCACTCTTTGGGAACGGTCAGTCACCCAGTTACAGATCCACCTGACAGTAGCCCTGTCCAGCCCACATTTTACTAGCTTCTTTGCAAGAATGTCATGGGGAACTTTGTCAAAGGCCTTACTGAAATCGAGATATGCTACATTCACAGCATTCCCTTCATCTATCAAGCTAGTAACTCTATCATAAAAAGAGATAAGATTAGTCTGGCATGACTTATTTTTGAGAAATCCATGTTGACTTCTCGTGATTACCGCGTTGCTTTCTAAGTGATTAGAAACTGACTGCTTAATGATCTGTTCCAGGATCTTTCTGGGTAACTGACATCAGGCTGACTGGGTGATAATTATTTGGGTCCTCTTTTTTTCCCTTCTTGAAGATGGGGACAACATTTGCCCTCTTCCAGTCTGCTGGAACTTCTCCTGTCCTCCAAGATTTCTCAAAGATTATTGCAAGCGGTTCTGAAATGACCTCTGCCAGTTCTTTTAATATCCTAGGATGCAATTCATCTGGCCCTGGAGACTTGAATTCATCCAGTGTGGTCAGGTATTCCTGTACCACCTCTCTACCTATTATGTGCCGCATTTCCCCTGCTTCCTCCCCTGCTCCCCAACCGCCAGATTGAGTGCTTGTATCCTTCTGGGAAAAAACTGAGGCAAAGAAGGTGTTAAGTAGTTCTGCCTTTTCTCTTCCCCCTGTTAATAATTCGCCATCTTCTCTGCGCAGTGACCTGTCGCCTCCTTCTTTTTCCTTTTGCTACAGACATATTTAAAAAAGCCCTTTTTATTGTTTTCAATGTCTCTGGCCAGCCTAAGTTCGTTCTGTGCTTTAGCCTTTCTGACCTTCTCCCTACATCTCCTGGCTACTTGCTTAAATTCTTCTTTGGTGGTTTCCCCCCTCTTCCATTTCCTGTACATGTTTCTCTTAACGCTTAGCTCAACTGACAGTTCTTTAGTCAACCATTCTGGTTTCTTCAGATGCCTTCCGTTTTTCCTCCTTATTGGCACAGTTTTAGACTGTGCCTTCAGTATCTCCCTTTTAAGGAACTCCCATGCCTCCTGAACTCCTTTCCCTTTCACTATTCTTGACCACGGAATTTCAGCCTGCAGCTCCTTAAGTTTACAGAAGTCCGCTTTTTTAAAATCTAAGATGAGTGTCTGGCTATGCTTATCTTCTCCTTCCCACTGAATGCCAAATTCCAATAGGGCATGGTCACTCCCCCCTAAAGATCCAACCACTTCTACCTCATTAACAAGGTCATTCCTGTTGGTCAGGATCAGATCTAGAATATTTGATCCCCTTGTGGCCTCTTCCACCTTCTGGACCATGAAACTGTCTGCAAGACAAGCAAGAAACTTGCTGGACCTTGCTGTCTTGGCAGAGTTTGACTGCCAACATATATCCGGGTAATTGAAATCTCCTATTATTACTGAATCTCTCCTTTTTGAATGCGCGGTCATTTGGTTGAGGAAGGCGTCATCAAGGTCCTCAGTCTGGGTTGGAGGTCTGTAGTAAACCCCCACCACAATATCCCTATTGTTTCTCGCTCCCTTAATTTTTACCCAGATGCTCTCGACCTGGCTTTCTGGGTTTAAGTCATGGATCTCTTCACAGGTGAAAACATCCTTGACATACAAGGCTACTCCTCCTCCTTTCTTGTTTGGTCTGTTTTTACAAAATAGGCTATACCCCTCTATTCCTACATTCCAGTCCTGAGACTCATCCCACCAGGTCTCAGTGATGCCCATCAAATCGTATTTATTTTGTTGTACTAGGAGTTCAAGTTCATCTTGCTTGTTTCCCATACTCTGCGCATTAGTGTAGAGACACTTAAATCCCCGGGCCCTTCCTGCAAGTCCTGTACTATAGTTTCTACTCCTCCCACCATTGGACGCTTGTACTACTTGGCCAATATCATTCCGGACTTTTCCCCCTGCACTCGCCGAGTCCTTGCCCTGAATAATATTGTCTCCCTCCTCTGCGGAACTTAGTTTAAAGACCTCTTAATCCTCCATGCGAGACTGTTTGCAAAAACATTCCTGCCAAGTTTCGTGAGGTTGTTGGAACGTACTGTTGTTGGAACATACTATGCCACAAGAAAGGGCTACTCAAGACTGCTGCTCATTCTTGGTAAACAAGAAGTGGGAAGGTTTTCATAGAATCCAAACCTGGATTTAGATTTACTGCTCCTACACAAGACAGGATTGCAATTCATGTACAAAACAGGATTTCTTGTGAATTCATGTGAATGAAAGCAACTAACCCAGCATTCAAAAGTCACAATAAAGCATTTTCGTTCCTGGTTTCTTTTATTTGCTCACGCAAAGACAAGAGTAAGGCAGGACTAAATGGACCAGAAACTAAAGCCAGTATTGTGCTGGCACTACTGCCTCACTGTAGTCCCTACAGTCATGTAAAACCTTGCTCTAGAAGGTCTCCCAGCTCTCTGGGGCTGGTTTTGGAGTGGTTGGGCAGACGGGGCAATGCAGAGAAAAGTGGATATCAACCTCTTCCAATTCCATGTGATTTTGCTGTCCTGATCACAGAAGTTCAGTGTAGGTATTGCCAACACGTGCTGCTCATTCACAATAAACTAAGACAAGCCAATCTCTTAATACAAATGAATGAGTCTAGCGTGTGAAGAACACAGAGCAGCAGCTCTTTCCTTTTTTGTCCCTAACCAGTTGCTGAAAGGAATGGAATGAGTTCCACGAACTTCAACAATTCCTTGCCATTATTGACTTGGCAAAGCACCCACTTACGTTATCATTTTATAATATTTTTTTCAATTCTACATTTAAACTAGCTAAAAAATGTTATCCACAGGTACTATGATCAACCTTGCATGTCAGTGTCCAAAAATTAAAGCAGTTCATCACAAAAGTTGCAAATCTTTTTACAGTGCTACATTTTAAAGACTTTTGGAGTCAAATGTAATTTTCTGATCACTTACCAACAGTATCGCATGGTTCATCTTTATGTACACAGAAATCCTTCCTAAAATTGGGAGGAAAAAAAAACCAACCATTTTAGAAAACTCATGCTGTCAGAGGACTAACAACTGTGGGACTCATCTGAATATAATTTAGTTGTTTAATAGCTTTAAAAAATTTTCCACTTTAAAAAAAATCACAGTGAGCTCAAATCTTGTAGTGTAAACCTACGTAAATTCATTATGTAAAAAAAAAAAAAACAAAACTTCACACTTACATCTCTTACTTGCTGTGTATGTAATGTCGAGTTTATATTTCTCTCTGTTCATCTGAAACCCATTGTATTGCCTGATTTCCTCAACGAAGCTTCAGAACATGGAACTGAACACTTTTTTTAACTGTCTACCTACATCTTTTCTTTTATCATTTTCCATATGCAAAACTTATTATCTAGACACATGGATCCTGCCTTTCTATGGCTAAAACGTTAAAACTTAAGGCATACTTCAGGTAAATGCAAGAAAACGAAAAATAATTCAAGCAATGAAGTAATGTAAATAAACAGAAAACCCCACAGAGCATCACAAAACATCATAAAATTCTGGATTGTGGTTCCTTGCTTACAGCAACATTCACACTTATAGATTTACATAAACAAGTTAATAATAACAATTGTGCATTTTTGTTTTATAAAGAGAAAACAATGCTTAATAGGTATAGTCACTTCCTGAATAGTGAATTAACAACACATTTAGGTATAATAAGACTAACTGATATAGGATGTAATACGGATATTTATCTTACATTAGTGAGAAAATGGCAAACCAAGATGTTCATGACATTTGAATTCAATTTTAGGATTTGTACTGAGACGATATATCTCTATAAGCTCCAAGATAAATGATGCAGGATCTAGGTGTTTATGCCACTTGTGTAAAAGTTACATAGCCTGCCCCAGCAGACAGACTTTTGTACAGAAACCACATGTAGTTTTCTTGCATGTATTTTCTCTACGAAAAGCAAAATGTTTGCACAGAAAATAAGTATATTCTTCTGCAGTAATCAGTGAACTCTGCATGAAATCCATGTTTTTTGCTCCCAAATACATGCATATATTTGCACAAAATTCAAAATCCTAAAGTGTGAAGAAGCTTGATGCTGTTCCCCTTCTCCTCAGCAGGTTGTACTAAGTGTTGTGACATCCTTCTTTCATTTAAGATGCCAATATTAACAAGTATTCTTCACCTTCCTATTTAGGAATACAGCCCATCCAAATCTGGAAAAAGCTTAAGAATATAAGGAATATACTGACAAATCTATCACTGATATTAACATCAATACATATTTCAGGAATAAGATGATAACAAATGTTCACTATAAAACCACAAAAATGTTGTTTGTCAGACCTTCAAGATTTATATTTATAAAGCTCAGTAAGTTAGATTACATGCAGACTTTTGTTTTGGCTCAATTTTATCTTGGTTGAGATACATTTCCAAATGTTTAATTACGAGAGTTTGGGGAAACAGAACTGTTATGTCTTGGCAAAAGTGAAATGTACTTGCATCCTGTTTGCACTGAAACAAATGTAAAACATTCCCTAATTTCCAAGAATAAAGATTTACTCCTTTGAGAATATACTGGCCAATAAAAATTTGTGATACCCTAGATAAACCTATAAAATGTTTCATTATTTATTTGTTTCCTCATTTGAATATAGGAAGGCAGGAGGATCATTATGTAGCATTTTAATCTTATACCTTGCATCACTTGTGAAATAACTGTTCAAGTCCTTTGAGTGGATTTGGTATTATCTGAAATTTCCTGGCATCATTTTCAACTGCCTTAAAATGTTGGCAGAACAATAGTACCAAACACAGTGGAAATCCTTAAAACATATTTAAACGTGTGTGCTAACATATACATTCAGTTTCAAAATCTAATTAATCCACACACAGGATATAAGTGTATGTAACTAACTAAATAACTGAAAGAAGAGAATATTCCACAGAAAGCCTCAAAAGGTTACATTTCTTGGCATGAGAGAAATATTAAATTTAAATTTAGGATGATACATAATTCAGATCATAGTTGCTGCAGAAGCTGTACACCACTGCACACCTACATTAAGGTTATAAATTTAAGCATGTCTGGTTTGAAGCCCAATAGTCATCACCAGCTCTTCCTGTCACACCTTCCACCCTAGTGAGAAATCCTGATGCAGTGGAACATAAAAGATTCTGTCTAAGATTTTGCCTAAAAGCAGCAAAACTTGATTAAATTGCAAATATATAAGCACCTACCTGTGACTGAGCTCTATAAATACTCAATCAGACTTCTAAATATTTTGATATATGATTGCACTGCTAGTCTCACTGATTGAACATTATTTCACATTCATGCTCTTGAAATACTGAGATAAATTCAATGTACATTATACTTAGAATGAGCCTACTGAAATCAGTGGAATTTGTTAGTTGTGCCTAACATGTACTTTTCATTTCAGTGGATTTCCTCTGATTAATGTTTGTTTTAGCGCAGAGATAGCAATCCTGGAGCCCACCCTCCCAAGCCAGCATAGCCAATGATGAGACATGCTAGGACTTGAAGTCCAACAACTTATTGCTATGTTGGAATTTAGGGGATTGTAACACTTTGTTGTTGTTAATTGCTGTCAATTCCACTTTAACTTATAGCTACCCTATGAATGAGAAACCTATCTTCAGTCTCCCTGCTCAGGTCTTGCAGAGTCAGGAACTTGTTTTCCTTGATTGAGTTCATCTATCTGTAATGCAGCCTTCCTCTTTTCCTGCTGCCTTCCATTTTCTTCTTGTTGTATGATTTCAAGTCATTTCCAACTTATGGAATCCTAGGGCAAACCTATCACAGGGTTTTCTGGAACCCAGAGTGCTCAAGGTCACCCCATGGGTTTCCATGGCCAAGCAGGCAATCAAACCTTGATCTCCAGGGTCTGGTCTAACACTTAAACCATTACACCATGCTGCTTTTACCAAGCATTATTGTCTTTTCTAGTGTGCCATGTCTTCTCATGATATGCCCAAAGTATGACAGCCTCAGTTTAGTCATTTTGGCTTCTAAGGAGATTTCACCCTTGATTTGCTCTAGGACCCATTCATTTATCTTTTTAGCAATTCAGAGTATTAGTAGAACTGCCTGCTCAGGTTTTCAGTACCATATTTCAAAGGAGTTGATTTTCTTCCTATCAGCTTTCTTCACTGTTTTAACACCTATCTACTCTATATTTCTGAAGTTTTACTTTTATTTATGCATTATTCTCCTCTTTCAACTCATTTAATAGCCTACCAGGTATTTGTCTAAAAAAATCTCACCTGTGAAATCTGTAACCCACAATAAGACTACATTTAGGTCTTTTCTACTATCAAGAAAAGTATTTATCTTTCACAAGTGATTTACCAAGCTTATAGAGGGAATAAGAGACCTTTATTCAAGTGGGAGTACAGTATAACTTTTAAGAGATTTATGACAGATTTCTAAAGCTTAAACGAGGTGACTAATTGCAGAAAAGAATCTGAGGCAAGAATGGGCAACTATGACTCTGTCATTTCCATAAATTATACTTTACTCATAAATTTTTAAACCTATTAAATGCAGCACTAGGAGAGGTCCTTGGGGCAATGCAAAGCTTAAACATCCAGCCACTCAAGATAAAGCTTACTATTATACAGGAATCTCTTCAAAGAAACAAGTAAAACAGGCAGTTAAGGTATGTAAAGCGGGAATGCATAGCAAATGACAAAGAAATACAGCAGAGGAGAATTATATAGGGGAAATTCTGCACACTGATTTCATTTAGAAAGTTTTTATAGAATTTGAGCTAGCTATTTAAACTGTATTTTATAATTGTACTTCTATTAACTTGCATTCATAAAGCAAGCTGGAATTACAATTTAACATAAGAAATATTAATTTAATTTAATTACAATTTAACATAAGAAATAAAGTAACCTATTACAATATTTTAAGTTAATCTGAATTTATCCCTATGTTACTAACAAAGGATCAGCCAAGATGCACATCAGTAATGAAAGCTAAAACATAAAGCCTCATTGTCTAAATACAGGATAAAAGCTAGGAGTTTAAATGACAAACGCTTCATTTCTAAGAAAGCTAAAGGAAAATTTCATATTGGAGAAGAAAATTTTCAGAATTAGCAATATTCATCAATTCTGTGATTTGTTATGAGAGTTTTTCAGGACAAGAACCTCCCATCCTTTTGTGCAACTACTGATTCGCAATGCAATCTTATTCATGCTTACATAAATCTAAATCTGAATAAGTCAAATGGGACTCAAGCTCTAGTTAGTGGGATGCAGCCCCAGTGATATTCTTATTAATTTGTGAAATCACCTCCAACTCTAGAATTTACAAAAATTGAAATAATACCTAAGCTATCTACTTAAACACAACTATTGCCCCTGATGTCTCCTTTTTGTGTGGGACTCCTGGAGATGAAGGTTTTGTAGGCATTAGAATTTCAGTGACAATTATCCAAGCAGCATGCCTTCAAAGTAACAAGGACTTTATTAGCTTCACTTTCATTTTCTACTGCCTGGTGACAAGTCTCCTTAACATACTAGCAAAACTTTTATTTTGTAATAGCCACTCCGCCTCAGGGTATTGAAAGATTTGTGTTCCAAATTCTGGATTTATTATTTTGCACACTTTTTAAAAAAATATGAATAAGCTAAGGATGTAAGGAAAATATGTTATTTTATACATTACATTATAGCATACATTAAAAGAACATGATACAATTTTTTCAAAAGATATAGCAAATAGCATACCAAATAACTACAAAGAATAAGCAACAAGAACACAGAGTATCAAACAACTCATTGAAAGACTTCATTGTTAAATCTTAGTAACAATGATATAATTCTAGAGATCAAAATATTTATATTTTTGAAGATTAACTTAAGAATGTAAGAATACTTAAAGTGTATTACTTTAAGGGTTACTTCTCAATTTAAGAATACTGAAATTAAAGCAATTTTTCCACACAAATTCTGGAATTCAGAATCCTGTTGGGCCACTATACTAGAATAAAAAAAGTAGTAAAGGTGCTTGTACTTTTTCATAGATTGTATTTTCATGTGTCTGTGCTAGCCAGTCATTCTGCAAACAAACACGCAGAAGCTCTACTGCTGTGCACTGGATGAGCTGTAGTATGTGGCAATTGTGTACAGCTGCAGAACAGTGGAATCCAGTACATCTATGTTGACATATAGTTACACTGTGCTAAAAATGTATAGGATGATTTTTTGGGGGTGGGTGGGGGGGCTCACAGATGAGAGTTAAACCCAGGGCTTTGTTGAGGCACATCCCTTCCTTTACAACACTCTAGTTTTCATCCATTTTCATGCTTCTCTGACGATTGCAGTGCAGACTGCAAGTAAAGTTTTAGACATACCGCACTGCAAGTCAAAACAGACAAAAATCTAACTAGTTTCTTCTCAGAGCTATGTATAATACATGTGAAGCAAAACACACAACTATACTAAATTTGCATTAGAAACAATTAAATGGGTGGTCAGAGAGAAAATATCTCTCCTCCCTTTTGTCTAAGTAAAGGGAAAATGTGATTTAACAGGGACCTCAGGTGCACTACAACAGCCAGGATACCGTGCACCAAATCTGTACTGAAACTCTTCAGTTTCAGCTCCTGATAGTTTCTCTCATGACTTAGATTTTTTGATCTACACAGACACCCCACAGGTAGCATTGCTTCAGATATCACAAATTGACAAGTGTCTGATTCAGTTCTTTAAAACTGAAATGTTATACAAGATATTATGGTTTCTTTTTGGAAGTGTCACGCCTGAAGAAAGTTACAAGACATTGTCTTCCATATACTCTTTTCAGTTTTGTTCCCATTTATATCTGCTTTCCTTCTATCATTTTATTTTTTTTAGAAATTTACATTACTGATTGACTGTCTGCAGAAGTTTGCATCAAGCATCCTATTATCAGTATAAGAAAGGAATACTGATACTTCACCTGGTAATTAATATGGCTGCATCGACTGGTGACACATCTTCCCCCCAGCTTGTTGACATCTCTAAATGGATGTCATTTTTCTTACCAAATTCTTCATGTTGCCATTTGCAAAAACTCTCCAGCATTTTTTCACCATGATGTCCAATATACATATCTGCCTGAAAGAATATATTTAGATTCGATGTAGGTATCTGCATGACATATAATACAATGCTACAGAAAATATGGTAACAGACAACTCATGTCTATATAATTTAAAAAAAACAACAACAGTTGCTATATATATTTAAAGAAACCTATTTTCTTAAAATCACCCACAATGCTTCCCTTCATACCTTAGTGTAAAAATGAAAATCCTACTTATACTAATGTTGACTGCCTACATATTTTAGTTAATTCTGGCAAATTGTACAAATAGAATCAAACAACTAGACAGATTATTTAACTTTAAAATAATGACAATGTTTGGAGGACATCATATGTCTACACAGTAATTGAGTTTGTTTCAACAAGGTAAGCCCTCATTATCTTACTAGTATTACCTTACCCCTATAGTACATATGCTGCCACACCTGATACTGAAATATCATATGAAGCCTCCTCAAACTTGAAAATACATAATTTGTGTTCTTAACAGTATGCACAGAATAGAATGGTCTGTAAAATAATTTAAATAATTACACAAAATAATTTTGTGTAATTTGTGTAAATAATTTGTGGAATTACACAAAATAATTTGTGTAAAAATACTTTACACAAATAAGATCAAAAATTGGGCACAGTGCATAATTAGAATGCTCTAGCAGGATAGTTTAAGTAGGGTTATGCTGAAGATTCACAGGAGTGGAATAGACAGGAATCCATCACAACTCTCTGTTGCTACAAAGCAAAACTCAGGAGTAGAACAGCTGCAAAGCAACTAAAGAACTAGAATTTGAGAGCAACTGAAAAAGAATATAAGGGAATAAAAAGTGTTGGTATGGAATGCAATGAAGTGGGACACTGATTTGTTTGCTTAGGCCTTCAGCACGCAAAGTGCTTACAAAATGCTAAGATCTTCAAATCTGAAAGACTATTTTCCCATCACACATTGACTGACCTCTCAAAGTGTGAAGCATGTCTTTATGAGGGTTAGAAAGTATATCATGGTACATTATGACTTCAGTCTTTCTTCTTTGTTGATTTTATTCTGGATTCTAAAGTATATAATACACAATATTGTATGTGTGTATGTATATGTGTGTGAGAGAGACACATACAATTTGTAACCTTTTTGTGTGTTTACTGTTGCTCATAGAGTACTAGGCACTTGAATAATTAAATGAAAAGTTTTCCTTATTCATACACTGATTTTCTTCTCTCTTGGTGTCTCCGTCTTAACCTCTCTTTACTTCTCTCATTCTACATTTCACTCACTCCCTTCTTCAGTGCATTATGCACTTCAAGGGGTTTCTTAAGGTTAAAGCTTAGAGACAAAAGATAAAGCTAGCTAAATTCACACTTTCCTATATCAGCCTATGTTTTTCTTGAATCTTCTATTCTTAATTTACTGACTGATCTTTGTAGCCAGGTACCCATTACTGTGTTTGCTGCATATCAGTGTTCAACATTTAATAAACAAGGTGTTTGAAAGGAAAGTGATCAGTGTACATTTTAGGGAGAGGACAGAAAAAAGGAAAAAGAGAGATCGGTGACGAAACTAAACTGAACAGGAGGTAAAATGAGATTCCATAGTTTAGGACAGCTTTTCCAAACCTATTGCACTCCCTGGCAAGACTTATATTATGGACTTCTAATCCACCTGGAGGGTGCAATTCAGTTTGAGAGGGAAAAGAAATTTTAAAACAATAAAAAGAGATTTTTTTCCTGGTGCTAAAGACAAAACGTGTCCTATGCCATTCTCTAAATCCCAGTGTCTCTTTTGTAACCAACGTTTTCAAATGATGGATCAATTAATTATAAGTTAACAAAACAAATGGTTTCAATTTTTGTTAACTGATCGATTTGATATCTTCTAACATTTTGCATTATTAAATTAATTTTCAAAGCTAACATTCCATGTTCTGGTTGGTACCAAAGAGAATGCAGCCATGCTTTGAATATTTTCTCAGTTTACTGGTTGTTGTTGTTGTTGTTGTGTGCCTCCAAGTGGTTTCTGACTTATGGCAACCCTAAGACTATTGTGAGGTTTTCTGGGGCTATTAGAGGCATTTTCTAATCACTAAAAGTAGGAAGATGCTTTCTACTGCTTAATATGTACCTTCTCCTTTCAGTTCTGCCCTAAATTATGTCAGCAGGTACTGCAAATCCTTTATATGTATCATTTACTCTAAAATCTTTACACAGTAAAGATAAATGCAGTACTTTCTTACTGGAGTCTCATGAAGCAGAACAAGCTTAGTCACTCGAAGGTTCACTTGAACTCCAAGGCTCTTATGTTGAAAAAGGTTAAACACCTAAAAAACAAGGAAGGAACAAAGGAGTTAAAATATTTCTAGAAAAATTAAAATCATAAACTGATGGGAACAGAAACTTTTAATTTTGTGATCTTATAAGTTATGACTTGATCCTGTGGGAGCTCCCCACAGAGTTTCCGTATGTTTGGAGCAACTTCATTTATTTGGGAGGGTTAACTTAATTCGTACATATACATTATATTTCTGTGTTAAAATCATATTAGAGCACACAGAGAACTTTTTTTATCCTTGGTGATGGCACAAACTGTTAATCTGGTTTTCGCTTCTTTGTTTTGTTTTTCTGAACATACAAAGAATATCACAGCAAGATAGTATTATGAAGCAGCAATCGGAAAAGACAGGCTGACATAGCTTAAAATCCATCTAAGCAAATCTCCCTAACAGGGGTTGAAGAAGAGATCTCTGTGAGAAAGATAACACTGAGATCTCAATGCCATCATAGAAGTAATAGTTTGTGGCAGTTAGTACCCATGTACTCTCTTGCTGGCAAGTTCCAAATTTCCCTACCATGTTTAGAATTGTTAGGATAAATCTTCTTGCTGCATCTGCTCCATGATATGAAACCATAGCTGGATCCGCAATGACTACAGTCTCCACATTATATTCTTGAGGTAATTTATAGGAATATCTCTTTCCTCGTCCACTCTCTGTTCCCTTTTGACCTTTGGCTCTTCTTTTCTCTGCAACAGAAACAGGAGACAAACATATGAACCTATGAAGCTGCCTTACATCAATCACTGTTTCATCTAGATCAATATTATCCATTCAGACAGGTGTCTCCTCCTGAGAAATCCTCACCATGCCACATACTGAATCTAGATCTTTTGCTTACAAAGCATATGCTTTAAAACTGACACTTAACTCGATGAATACTACAGCATTTTTCAGAAAAAAACATCTGAGTAAGATGCATTGCTTTTAACGTTTTTGTTCTGAGCTCTGTTGATGATCAACACATGATTTAAATATTAGATATCTTGGATTCAACTAGGGCTTTCCACTAAATGTGGAGAACTTCAGAAAATTATTTTTGAAAAACAACAACAGAAGCAGAAGGCATTGCTCACAAGGGACCCTAGAAATCACTAATCCTTATTTTTATTATCACTAGTGTTGTAGGAGTAGAGATATCTAGACACAACATCTTAGCCACCTAATTCAAGATTAAAGGGAATGTGATTAGATAGAAGCACTAACAATTCATGAGCATCATCCTTAGGAAAGTCTCCCCTTCTGAAGTCTAATCTCTCCCTCCCTCCCACAATCTGAATCTCACTTGCTGGCTTTCCAGATGAGAAGTTTTCAAGGAGGCCTTCTCTGATGAAGTGATAGAGTCATTCTCCAAATTTTCCTTTTCACATGCTGGGAGTGCCAATATAAGGAGTTCAGATGGAAGGGTAGCAGACACTACATTTAGTTTCCCTTTCATGCCTTCCTTCTGTTGGAATGGTGATCCCACCATCTTTTCCTGTTTCATTGGGAGTGGAACAAGGATGACAACGCTAAGGATTTTGAGTGAGAGAAAGAGATAATTGCTGAAAAGAGATTATTCCCTTGCTCTTCTCCTTTTTTTGTGACCATTATTTAGAGAGTAGAAACACTGTCTCTCAAACAGTTGATAAGACACTGGAAGAGTCCAGTGACTCAGGCCCAGCTCCTTCTCCAAGGATATCAGAACTGATAGGCCCTGGGAGTCATTCACCACTTCCTTAAACGGTCAGGATTGCTGTCCCTATCACAACTGTCAGTTGTACTCCCAAAATGATAGCCTCTACAGCAGGGCTTTCCAAACAGTGTGCTGCGGCACATTAGTGTGTCACCTGAAGTGTGTAGGTGTGTCACCTACAATCTTGGAAAGGTATGTTATTATTTATAAATGATGTATTTTTAAAAATATATAAAAGGTTTTCATGAGATATGTCATATGTCCATACATGTTGTTATTACAATTTATGTACGTGTCTGTACTTCTTACAGGGGGTTAGTTTAACCTCTAGTTTGCTAGTAAAACTGAATTACTGTGTTGAGAAATGATACATGTCTAAAAAGCTTGTCATCAACATAAAAAGTTTGGAAAGCTCTGCTCTACAGAATTCTGACGCACAGTGCTATTTGCACAGAATCGTATTGCGTCAGAGAGGACCAGGAATAAACCTCTTCTTCTCAGTATAGGTTGAAACAGTGGTGTTAAGGAAGATTAAAATAAGCACGTCATACATTTTGCTGAAAATCTGGAGATATAGCAGGATCAAAGTAATAAGGGAAGGGGAAAGGAAAGGCTCCTGGATTTAACATATCCTAGTTGGGAACAAAAGCCTGTCATTCATGGACTAAGGAATAATGAAAAGGGAAGTAAAAATATAAAGGAATAGAAATAAATTGGCTAACATCTAACTACTACCAAGTAGTCTTAGGAGCTCTGACTTAATCCTCCTGTCCTTAGAGAGCCAAGTCAAAGACTGAAGATGTTCTCTGCTTCCAGAAAGACTAAGGTGAATTTCAGTTTGAACTTTCTTTCCAAGCAAAAGTGAATTTACCCTTTCCTACCCATTCTACTTTCTCACTGACTGAGAATGCATAGGTTTTTGAGAGTTTTTATTTAAATCCCAAGTGACTGTCAATGTATAGTTGCAATATGTTCAAAACAATGTTTATAATATACCCAGGATGAATACAATGTGATCCGGAAACTACATGCAGCCCCTAAACTTCCTTTACACAGTCCCCTAGCCCACTCTATCATCACCAAATCTGCTGAAGAATTTGCTATTGCTATCACAGTAAGTAGTAGGGGGAGAGAATATTCAAAAATATTTGAGAAATGGTCCTAAAATATGTTTTTCAAGGGTTGAGAAACCTTCATGAGAAGAATCCTAGACTGATGAGAATCTTCACAGTCCAAGACTTATTCTGTTCAAATTTCACATGTGGTTGTTCTATGCAGAAAACAGTATATTTTGCATATAAAACACCATTATCTCCACAGAAATATTATTTCCTGCACAGAAAATGTTTCCTGTGCAGAAAGTGCTGTAATTCAGAATTTATTCTGCGCAAAATTCACACATGGTTGATTTGCACAGAAACAGAATTTTCTGCAAAATTTTATGCGCAGAAACCTATGTTTTCTTTGCAAAAGTACCACATCTAAATTTCACACAGAAGTCCTGACTTGTGAATAGGTTTCAAAAACGGTGTGTTTTTAAGACTTTCTTGGAACAATTACTTGTTGCTTTCTTTGAGAAGAAACTAAGCGAAGTATTAACATCACTAGTGAGCAGCTCACCCAAAAGTACTTCCCAGCCCAAATGGTCACAAATTGCTACTCCTGATCCTTCTGCTCTTAATCAATTTCTACCTCCTACCCCCAAAATGGAACTGTCAAAAAACTTGCTTTTACCATGCTCCAGGGGAAGCCTGTGATATGCTCCATTCTGTACTCTCCTAGGGCTCTATGGTATTGGAGGACATTCTCTCATTGTCTGAACCATAGAGTCACCACAGTGGCCAATGGATTTCAGTAGGAATTACAGTTGAGAAAGGGTTCCAAAATAGCCACTGCAAACACCTCTCTCCTACTCCAAGAGGTTGCTTACCAGTATACTATATAAATAAATTCAGTATAGCATAGTCTTCACAGTATAATTGGCTTTTTGTTCATTCTAATCAACATGTGTTTAAAACAAAGACTAAATGATATATACACAATTGTATTAAAACATCTTAGGCATTAACTTTATACATTTTCAGTAGAAACATGCACATGTTACAGATTTAATATGTTTTTAGCAAAAAGTCAATTTAATGTATCACTGGACACACAGAACACAGTGCTTCCCAAGCCTGATTCCCCAGATACTTCCAGACATCTCATCTTAATAATCTTTGTCACTGTCTGTGCTGACAAGAGATTCTGGGAAGCGTAGTCCAACAAGCGAACCATTGTAGCACAGGAACATAACTACCTAATGCAGTCACAATTCTCTGCACTTCCATTGCCAATATGTATGTATATGAAGTAACATGGGAAACTACTTCTCATGTTACAGGTACACAGCACCTATACTTAGTATACTCTACATTTGGTATGTGGATTCTAAAGTCGTCATCATCATCATCATCATCATCATTATTATTATTATCCCTTAAATGTACAATGCAATCAGAGAACAAAAAATTATTTCCAACAAAACCAGTTAAAAATATTTATAGACATGAATATAAACAGTTTTTTTTTCAGAATAGGGATAAAAAAATATGAATGAAATGTAACACAATCTTCTCTCACTGTTCCTTCCCTGAATTCTGAAGGCTTAAAAGAATCACAGTTCATTAGTTAAGTTTACAAAGAAAAAAAAAGAATGCTGATAAAATTTAATAAATATCTTTATGTGATAAAATGCCAGTGAAAACACTCTTCCTGTATTCATTCTGCAACTTCATTGATAGTGGTGTCTCCGGAGTACTTTTCACTGTTGCTGTTTTAAAAAATAATTTACAACAAAAAGGCTATTATGTACACAATTGTCACAGTTAATAGTTTTCTTTCATTTCAAGAGATTATTGATTCCAGCAACATTCTCTGTTTAAAATTGCTCTACTTCCCCATGGTCTCTCAGTAGGAATTCTTGCAAACTGAAGAACCTCTTTAAGCACAACCAAAGCATATAGAGTAGTATAATGCCAGACCACACAGACGAGAGAAAAAACAAGAAAGGGTGTGTTTGTTGGGTGGTGGTGGGAGGCTTACAAAACAAAGCAACCAAAAACAATAAAAGGTCCTAATGATATCTAACTACAGTGTTCCACATGTCATTATGAGTTAAACACATGGAGAAATGTAAAACTACTATTTACTTTTGGTAAAAGAATGAAAGAGCAAACATTTTAAAATTTCCTAAGGCGATGTTTCAGAGACAAGTCATTGTAATTTGTTTACAGCCATCGTTGTCAGTTCAAAAACCTAAGAGAGGAAGAGAAAATTAGATTTCCTCTTCTTATCCCCAGAACTTAAACCATAATGCAAGTAGTGACAAGGAAGATAAAAGTACATAGTTTACTATCAGTTTCATTTAGATTGCATTGCAAAACAAACAATAAGAGCACTTAAAGTGACTGAATTTTCTATGGTTAAAGCTGAACAGTAAATATTATATTTTACATAACAGTCTAATCTGGTCATCTTTACTCTGTTTAGCTTGCAAAGTCTGTCAGCAAGACGAGTCTCAGCTACCTAGGTATCTAATTAGCACATTCTTCTTAATTAACTTTTTTTTTAAAAGTAAGCACAGCTCAATTAGTCTTCATTGGCAAACACAGCATTCAAGGACTATAAAGAAGAAAAACAGAGAAGAACAAAAAAAAAAATCAGTTGTCATAGCAGAAGAGATAAAATCTCATCCAAAGGGGAACTGGGAGGATCATTTGTGATCTGCCTTTTAAGAATGCTGGCACATCAATTCTAAACAATTTTGCTTGGATGCTGTAGTGTCTTCAGCTAAACTCCTTTCTACATAGCGGGGTTCACGTCCACCAATTTTGAATAGAGACAGCAGCCCCATAAACTTGGAAGAAATCATCTCTTACTTCAAGGAAACATAGTTTCAAGTTAAGTATGGCTAGTATGTTACTCTCTTATCTCTCTCTCTCCTAATGAAGATTATTTCAGTTAAAAATCTACAGGACAAGACTTTTTGCCACTTTAATTATTTGGACTCAAAAAAAAGAGTGCCTATTGCATCAAAATATTTTAATGGAGGTTACATTACCAGTAAGAACACCACAGTACTGACTATGAGAAGTGGGCTTTTCAGTGGCTCTCTCATGTATGGACCTTTTACGTCTGTATACCCGATGTGCATGACCTGTCACAGCCAATGTGTGATTGAGTGGTTCAATAAATATGAAGTCGTCATTCATCTGCAAAAAACCCATCTGCAGGGGAAAACAAAAGCAACAGATATGGTATGTTACTTAATGCATGGCTCCATCATGCCATGTACAGAATGAACTGAAATAAAGCCTTAGTATGTCCTAAGAACTGCTGCAACAGCAAATTAATAGTGATAATGAGCTGCACCTACTGGCTACCACATACAGTGCTAATGCTGCAAATCACAATGTAGGCCAATTCAACAGTGCAGATCTAGAAAATATAGAAGCCACACCCTTTTGGGAAAGCGGTTTCTTCTGCTTTCTCTGGCCCCTTTCTTTCAAAACAATAAATGTCATTTACTTTTATTTCATCTGTGTGGGTAGGAGGAAACATGCCAACAGAAGATGCACACTGAAGTATCTAGAATGTTGAAAGCTGGCATGTAGAGCACAATCTACACATTTGTTTTACATTGTACCATTTATATCAAACAAGAAGGTAAAGAACTAAGAGTTCTTCAAATGTCACATTTCCGCTTACATGAAAATAAATTCTGTGTAAGGGAACAGACTTCATAAATCATTAGAAAAGATGAAATTGAAGGCAGTAGAAAAGAGGAAGAGTTCATTACAGCCGGATTGATTTAACCAAGAAAGCCACAGCCCTGAGTCTGCAAGTCACCAACTGAGCTGCTATAAGGATTCCTTAAAGGCCCCTCACTCATAAGACGCTATCAAGTCAAAGCCAACTTGATGGCACATAACAAAAACAAGAAGGGCACATATAGTACAAGTGTTGTTTTTTTCCTGCTCCAAGTACAGTAGTTGGTAAAGTAAATGTGAACAATCTGTTTTAAAATTTATGTAGTACTAGCAGAAAAAGATTTACTTTACACATTGTAATTTAAAATACTTTTCATGTAAAGAAATGAAGAAAAGAAATGATATCTCGGTAGGAGGAAAAGGTATAGGGTCTTTGATATGGGGGGGAAAAAAATTAACTCCCAGTTGAACATGTAACTGACCAAGTAGGTCCAGACACTTTTTGTTTTGTTTTGTTGTTAGTCTTAAGTTGCCAGACGATTCTTTGTTTTCCCTCTGCAATTAACTAACACAGCTACTTCTCTGGAATATGCAAATTTCATTTGTAAATCAACTAAAATTGTTAAAGTGCTTTTCTGGCAAGACTAATAATTGGTCTTGCCTAAAAACCACTTTAACCAATAATTAACCAATAACCAATAATTACATAAGATTAAGATGCCAAACTACAGTACACTAGATCTGGAAATGTTACTTTGACAACAATTCCCGGAATCTTCCAACCAGTGTGGCCAGTGTTTGTGTTGACTAGTTGTAGTCAAGAATTTAACATTGCCAAGCTCAGCGCTGCACTTCTGATGCTTTTCTAGATAAAACGTACATTTGCAAAATACAGTTTTACACAAACAGCAACTGGAAATCTTAGTGGAAGAAATATTTACATACATTTCCATCATTAATTCTAATACAGATGTATTTGCTGGATCACATCAAAAGTCCTTCTAAGCCAATATCTGCCTACCAACAGTGGCCAGATGCTTCTAGAGAACTAAGAACAGTAAGCATTAGCCTTTCCTACTGTTCTCCCATCTACTCTCTTTCCCTCATCTACCCCAGAGCTGATATTCAGAGATATACTGTCTCAAGATACTGTGTCAGGTTACAAAGGCATCATTGTGCTATCATGGTTAATATCCACTGATAAATCTATTATCTATGAATTTGTTTAATGCGCTTGAATAGTTTCTCAACTAGTGGCCAACATAATAATATTTGGTAAGTTCACCTGCAAAAAATATCACAATCCTATCAAATTCTGACTTGCTCTATGTAAGATTCTGTGGCAACAAATCCTGTATTATGTGTGAACAAGCACATACTTTTTTCTGCCCTGAATCTATAACTGAAATTAATTGGGTTGACCTACCCTTTCAGAACTTCAGGTTTAAAGAAAGAAAGAGGATAGCGTCCTCTTGATCAATTTTCTCCACAACATACATAAGTTCATAAACCCCAGTCATGTCCACACCATCATTTTTCTTCCTACTATATTAAAAACAGCCAATGCTTCAGCCTTTCCACATGAGCAAATTTCTCAAATCTACTAAATTTTTTTCAGGAGTATATGTGTACTTTTTAATCCCTAGTCCTTTCCACCTAGTAGAGTAATTATTTATATTGATTTATTGATTTATTTAGAGTACTTCTAGCCTACCCTTCAGCCAAAAAGTCTTCCAGACTGGCTTACAAATTCTCAGTTTGACAGTTCCCTTCTCCCAGATTCACAATCCAAATAACACATGACACGCAAGGCAAAAAGGAATGGCAGTGGGAGGGGAGAGGGAAGAACTTCCTGAGGGTCAGAGCTGTACATCAGTGGAATATGCTGTCTTGGAGTGTGGTGGAGTCTCCTTCTTTGCAGTTTTTTAAACAGAGGCTGGATGGCCATCTGTTGGGGAGTGCTTTGATGTAGGTTTCTGCATGGCGGAGGGTTGGACTGGATGGCCCCTGTGGTCTCTTTCAACTCTATGATTCTACATCCAGCAAATATTGCCTCTTCTTCTTTCCCTCAGAAACCATAGCAGTGGCAGTTTGGATGGAGGGAGCTGCTAGGCCCAGGCATGACGGAGCTGTGCCTACCTACTCTTCTGTACCGTACAGTGCTGAGCTTTCAAGTTCAGGTTCAAAAACTTGCTCACCCAAGAAGCTCACTGGGTGGCCTTAGACAAATCACTATAACTCAGCCTAAGGCAGAGTGTAACTTCACAAAGTAATTGTAAATCCCTGAGTGCTTTAAAATTATAAACAACAGAGGAGATAAAAAGGAATTCCTCATTCTATGTAAGGAGCATGACTCCAGGTTTTAACATAAATATCTTTAACGGACAAAGAGAAATAACTTTTACTGCCTTAAGGAAAACTATGTCTGGCAACATCTCAACAAGGAGAGGAAACAGGTTTGCTTTAAAATGATTTCTCCTGGGCAGCAACCATCTAACACCAATACATGTAAATATATGAAAAGGGCACCTTTTTGTTACCCCAAAAAGGTGTTGTTTAAGCACATTATACCCCACAATAATAGCCTACTCCCAGATTGTACAGAGTTTTGAAATAATAATTGTATGGGTGGGGTATGCCTGTTTAGCATTGAAATTTTGACCAGATCAAAATCAAAAATCAAATTACTAACCTGAAATATATGAGTTGGTAAATTTAGGTCAATTATATATAGGAAAAGTGATAAAGAAATGGCACTCTGGAAACATTCAGTCTTTCTTGTTCTTTTTCATTAGTTTTCATGTTTCATGTACCATAACAAATACCCACTTGACCACTGAAATCCAATGGGTGATGTCACACTCTCAGTCTCAGAGGGAGGCAAATGCTAACCCCTCTGAACAAATCTTGCCAAGAAAACCCCATGATAGCTTCACCTTAGGATCACCAATATCTTAAAAACAATGAAACTGAGATACAGAACTAAAACACACCCTGACACAAACCCTGGCACAAAATAAGTAGCATAGAGCCCTGTAGGAGCATTAGTTCTCAGAATCTTCTTTTAAAAAAAATCAGGAAGACTTTGAGACACAAACCCATGCTTTGTGTCTGGTTGTCCCTTTTTGTCCCTGCCCACAATGTTGTCAGTCATATCAACACAGACTGTGTTTTGTTTGATCTTTCCAAACTGTACCGCCACTACCAATCATCAATAAAAAGCAAACATACAAATGAAATAGTCAAGATGCAACTAAATATGATTAAATAAATGATAAAATCAATCATGCTTTTCCATGTCTAGCCTTCTGTCATCAATTATCTTCATTTTGGAAGGGCATAGAAATGATATGTGAATAGCAGCCAGTAATTTCTCTCTTTGATTAACTATACTTGCTATTCTGGTTTGAACATCTTTTCTATAGTTCTCTGTCCACCTACAGGTGGTCTTTCTCTATTGGTTGGATAAAAAAAATCATATCCTATCTATGTTAATTCCCTCCTTTAAAAGCACTGTGAGATTTTTCAGCCAGCTCTACAACACAGGTTTTTAGAAATACAGATCAGTTCTAATACCACATTAAGTGAGTTCACTATGCAAGGCACAGAAACACATCCAAGTTTCTTGAAAAAAATCTGCACTGTGGCTGCTAAGCACAAAGCAGACATTATAGACTTTGTAATACAGCATCACACACACACACGCACACACACACACACACACACACAATCTTTTGGACATGATTTTACAACTGGTTTTATAACCTAGTGAGCATAAGACTTTAATTGCAAAAGATTTAATTACAAAAGAGACTAATTCAGGATTGGGAATCTTGCAGCCCTTCATATGTTACTGGATTACTTGTCCTGTCAGAACTAGCCAGCTGTGGGCAGGAACGGGGCAAGTAGTAGTCAAACAATATTTGGAAAGTTGCAGCGTGCCTATACCTGGTTTTGTATGAAACAGCATACTAAAAGTGCCAATGTCTTTCTCAATGCAAAATGGTTTGATTTTTTACCCTCAGTTATAATTCTGACTCCTTTAATGGTCACAAAAGGAGTGACTTCTATAGGAAATGCAGGACACAACCTGATGAATTCTTCAAATGTTATGAAAAAGGAGACGCAGTAAGTTAGGAAAAGCAAGATAAGGTTGCAGTTTAGCCCAAAATGTGTGTAGTCCACAATGTCTATATACATACTAGTGTTATATTAATGCTGGCAATACTGCCAGAAGGAAAGAATTCTGCAGGAATGTGGTTGTGTATGCCATTCTCAGCATAAAGTTTGGATACATTTCATACTTAATATACCTTTTTCTACATGTACTGTTAGATACACAGTGTTGCTGCTTCAGCAATGAGGCCTTGAACTAAACCCTGATGTTCATCCCAAATGAGTAGACCCGCTGAATCTGTAGCTATGTGCTGATTCATCATTCAACAATTGATTCATTGAATCTACTCCAGTTGGGACAAACCAACAGGATTACAGCGAATTTCATCTCTACATCATAAAAACTGTTCCCTTCTGTTCAAATGCTGATACATTTGCAATCTCTAGTGTGATTTGTCAACCCACAGAGAAACTTGTTCTCTAAAACTGGTCTATAGTATCATTACCATGCAAATTTAATACGAATCAGATTGACTAATATTTCCCACTGCCCATTTATCTTTTTGTTGTTTGCACAAATTGCTAATAGCATTATTAAAATGTACAGTCCAGATTAGAAAAAAATTAAATCTTTTTTCAGTGTTCTGAGGAATTATCAATGGAAGTTGCATAAAAAGCATAGCATTTCTTGAAATGTACCTTGAGAAAACAGTGTGTGTACATACATTCCTGTACATTATGCATGATTCTTCTTCTGGGAAAGAACAGTAAGAACTACTATGAAATTTCTACTGGAACTGTAGACTAAATTTCCTTATTGTGTTTTCCCCCATCTCAGCTTACATGATTTGTTCTGTTTTTCCAGAAACAATTTTTTCACAATCTTTCGCTCATCAAAGTTCTTCTCTCTCTACACTGCAGTTACAAATGAGCCAACTTCTCTGTTTATAACTTGTTATTACTATATAGCCCTCACAGCAGTGCCTTCTGATCCACCCTTTGCCCACTCATTCTAGAATTCTAGAAAGGTTTACCCCACCAACCTCCTGCTCATTTCCATAGTCTCTAAAATTTCATAGATGAAAAGAGGGGCACTCTACTAAATTTGAAAGGCATGTGGCTGAGCAACATGAGGATGTGATCAAAAAGGTGCTATCAAGTCCAAAAGTTATTCATGGGGAAGATGGCTGTAGTATTTGAAGGTGTAGTATTGTGTGGGGGGGGGGCACCAAGCAATAAGTATAACATGTGTCTGTGTTTGTGTGTACAGCATGATTATAAATTATATTATATATTAATGTAACATTAACTGGATTTGCTCAGTATGATAGCTTTGTCTCAGATTCATGAGCTCCATGTTGACACCCCATACACTCAACATATGTTATAGATTATAGATGAAACATGTGTGGTCACCTTAGGATGACTAATCAAGGTTAAATTAGAGAGCTAAAAAACAGTGGCCAGGGAATTGGGGGCTGAGACAAAACCTTACATAGATTCGCACAATTTAAATATTCACGAAACAGTCCTGTTGAGTGTAACAGTAAATAGCAATATACCTGCAGTAAATGAATGAACAACAGCAAACCTTGAGTTGGCATATTCTCCCCTCCTTTAAACTGAGTTATGTGGGAGAAAGAAACAGTATTTTTAAGGGCAGGAGTTCATCAAATGCTGAAGATGATAGCACAAACCTTACAGGGAGAACTGGGCAAATAGTACAAGAGCCCAACAGTGGAAGGGGAAAAAAATCTTAAATAAGCACCTGGAGGAATGACCTCAGGTGTGCCTATACTAATATACAGAGCATGGGGAATATACAAGACGAATTTGAACTGTTAACACAGCAAAGCAAAATAACAAGCATCATTGTAACCTGGTGGGAGGAGTCTCATGACTGGAATGCAGCAACAGAAGGGTATAACCTATTTCAGTGAAAAATCAGACAAGAAAGGAAGAGGAGGAATATGTCAAGAACGTTTACACTTGTGAAGAGATCCATGAGTTAAATCCTGAAGCCAGGTTGAGAACATCTGGGTAAAAATGATGGGAAAGACAAACAACAGTGATATCATTGTGAAGGTTTACTATAAACTCCCAAGCTAGACTGAGGATTTGCATGAAGCCTTCTTGGAACAGATGGCCAAACATTCGTAAAGGAGAGATATAACAGTAATGGAAGATTTCAATAGTCCTAATCCTTGTTGGTAGTCAAACTTTGCCAAGAATGGTCCAACAAATCTTCACTTGCCTTGCATACAAGTGCCCAGAAGGTGGAACAGGAAACAAGGGGTTCAGCTATTTTAGATCTGATCCTAACCAACAATTGCCTGACTAATAGGGTAGAAGTGATGGGATCCTTAGGTGGGAGTGGCCATGTTTTCCTGGAGTTTGCTATACAGCAGAAAGGGGAAACCAAGTGTAGTCAGACATGCATTCTAGACGTTAAGAGAGCTGATTTCGGTAAAGTTAGGGAAATATTGGATGTAACCCTACGCTCAGGAACACTAAAAGAAAAGGAAGTTCATAATATATGGGAGTTTCTTAAAAATAAAATATTGAAGGTTCAATTTCAGACAATTCCAATGAGGAGGAAAAATGGTAAGTGTCTGCAATCAAGCTAAGATTTAAAATTGACACGTACCAGAGATGGAAAAAGGGGTAGAGCACCAAAGAGGAATCTAAACAAACAGCTGGAAAGTTTAGGGAGAAAGTCAGAAAGGCACAGAACAAGGTCCAACCTACCAGAGAAGTTAAAAAATAAAAAATAAAAAGGCTTTCCCTGGTTATGTCTGTAGCAAAAGGAAGAACAAGGAAACGTAGAGCCACTACACAGAGAAGATAGCAATGCTAACAGAGGACAGAGAAAAGGCATAAACTACTCAACATCTTCTTTGCCTTGGTCTTCTCCCAAAAGGAAAACTGTGCTTGAACTAGGGAAAATGGAGCAGATGATTGAGTAAGGGAAATGCAGCACAGAATAAAGAGGTAGTAAAGGAATACCTGGCTATTCTAAAGGATTTCAAGTTTCCAGGGCCAGATGAATTACATCCAAAGGTATTAAAAGAACTGTCAGAAGTATCTTGCTACCACTGGCAATAAACTTTGAGAATTCCTGGACAACAGGTAAAGTCCCAGCAGACTGAAGGAGGGAAAATGTTGACCCCATCTTCAAAAAGAGAAAAAAGGAGGACCCAAGCAATTACTGCCGAGCCAGCCTAACATCAATACCATGAAAGATTCTAGAGCAGATCATTAAACAGACAGTCTGTAAGCACTTAGAAAGGAATGCATAATCACTAAAAGACAACATGGGTGTCTCAAAAACAAGTCATGTCAGACTAATCTTATCTCTTTTTTCGATAGAGTTACAAGCTTACTAAATGAAGGGAATGCTGCGGATGTAACATATATTGATTTCAGAAAGGCCTTTGATAAGGTTCCCCATGATATTCTTGCAAACAAAGTAGTAAAATGTGGGCTAGACAATGCTACTGTTAGGTGGATTTGTACTTGGTTGATTGACCGAACCCAAAGAGTGGTCCTCTTCAATCTGGACAGAGGGACTAGTGGGGTGTCATAGGGGTCTGTCCTGGGCCCAGTGCTAGTCAACATCTTTATAAATGACTTGGATGATGGAATAGAGGGCATTCTTATCAAATATGCAGATGACATCAAATTAGGAGGGGTGCCTAATGCATCTGAGGATAGTATCAGAATTCAAAATGACCTTAACAGTTTAGATTGCTGGACCAAAACTAACAAAATGAATTTAAACAGGGAGAAATATAAAGTACTCCTCAGCCAGGAAAAAAAGGAAAGGTACAGATACAGTTTACCTGGCTTGACCACGGTACATGGGAAAGGGATCTAGGAGTCTTAGTAGACCGCATGCTTAACACGAATCAGCAGAGTGACGGGGCAGCTAAAAAAAATAAATGTGATTCTAGCCTGCATCAATATGAGTATAGCGTCTAGGTCTAGGAAAGCAATAGTATCACTCTATTCTGCTTTGGTCAGACCCCACCTGGAATACTGTGTCCATTTCTGGGCACCACAGTTCAGGAAGGATATAGACAGGCTGGAACATGACCAGAGGAGGGTGACCAAAACTGTAAAAGGCCTGGAAACCGTGCCCTATGAGGAGCAGTTTAGGGAACTGGGTATATTTAACCTGGAGGACAGAAGGTTAAGAGATGACATGATAGCCATGTTTAAATATTTGAAGGGATTAGAGGCTTGAGTTAGCTGGTTTTCTGCTGCTCCAGAGACTAGGACACAGACCAATGGCTTCACACTACAGGAAAAGAGATTCCACCTAAACATTAGGAAGAGCTTCCTGATGGCAAGAACAGTCCAACAGTGGAATGTACTGACTCAGAGTGTAGTAGAATCTCTTTCTTTCTAGGATTCTAAACAGCGTGCTGTCAGGAGTGCTCTGATTTTGTATTCTTGTATGGCAGGGGGTTGGAATAGATGGTCCTTGTGGTCTCTTCCAACTCTACAATTCTATGATTCTATCCTCTCATTTTATGTGGTAGCTGCTGGAGGAGAGTAGAAACATTCAGTTCCTGCACAGAAGTAACAGCAGTTTGTTATTAAGTCCTAACCATAACGAACTACAGATCATTACAAAAAAAAAAAAAGTTGGAATCTGGTTTGCTTCAAAAAGTAATGGTTTAAATCAAGGAAGTATAACCTACTGATTTCACATATATATTTTCCAAAAAGTCATTTGAGGAAGAGTAGAGAGTATTCCCAAATCTTAGTTTAAAAAGAAATCTCTGGAAAAGAGAGTGAAGAACATTCTGGGTCAGTCTCTTAAGACTGATGTACAAGCATACTTCAGTTTAAGTTTAGTTAAGGAACTCCTTTTCATTTTTTTTTAAAAAAGCCTTTTTTCCACATGGCCAATTCCCCCTTCTTTTTAGCTGTAATTCCTGTCTAGCTGGATCTCCCCACCACCACCACTGCAGCATCTGTATTAGGAGTATGGTAAAGAAGCCCTGTAGAAACACAGGCTTTCAATGCTGGGTTACATCAGTGTGTCTGCAGTAAACAATGCAATAAACTTTGAGTTGGAAAAGAACAGGATTCTCTTCCAGCCAGTCTTACTGTAGCTGTGTGTGCCTGACTACAACAACAGAAAGGTAAGCAGCAGCTGCCTCCAAAATCCCTTACTGAGCATGCGTCAACAACGAAACAGAAAAATGGGAGGGGGAGCACTTAAGTCTGCCACACCAGCTCCCCAAGCACGATAAAAAAATATAGATCTGTAAGACTGGTCACCAAAATGGGAATAATAAGAAAAGTGAGTGCTGGTGAAAGAAAAAAAGGCATCACTGAGTGTATTCTGGAAGAAGCTTTCAAGTCCCCTCTAGAAGATTCAAATTATTTTTGCTTACTTATGCAACGCTTACCTCATTTTAGGTGGTTGTTTCGTTTTACTTGTGTACAGGACAAAACATTTCCTGAAATATGTTGAATTGCTATTTTTTTATAGTCTAGGAAACTATCTATTTGTTCCTTGTTATCTCATTTCTGGTACCAACTCTCTGCTAAAGAAGTAATGTCCTTGAACACATCTACTTTGTTAACTGAGGTATGCCTGTATAAAAAGGAATTCTACCACGCTTTGTATGCTTTACACCCTTACCTCCTCACTGGCATTTTAATTACTTGTTTGATGCTGAATCTATGGTCACTGAGGTTAATTTTTTTTTCAGTTAATCTTAATAAAATGATTATGATTATGTTTCTGATGAGATATTTTCTAGTAGCTTTCCAGTAGCTTAACATGATTCCCTTCATTTTTCTTTATTTCGCCAGTTGACTCTCTAATATCTACCTGATTGACAAACAACTTAACAGACATAAAAGCCATCTGTTCCTTTCTCTCAGATTGTGGAAATTCTACATTACAAGTTCTGGAAGTCAAGTTTGCCCTAGGGCACAAAAGCTTGTCTGAAAGTTTTATGAAGCTGTGAGCTCAATTGGCTTTGGAATGAGCAGAATGGAAATGCATTTTTATAATTTGATTGTTAACAATGAAATGCTGTCATTAGACATCTGATCAACAACCACAGTTACCTCACTACTGAAAAATGTGGCACAGATTTAAACAGTGACATAGGAAGAGTTCATAAGTACTAAATATAAAAGTAAAATGCATATTTTTAAGCATAAAAACATTAACAGTAAGGCATTCTCTCACATTGATCATTACAAGTTAAAACTTTAGCTCACTTTTTTATATCCAGTTCTTTGTTCATATATATACATTCTATCTTGCTTGTTTTTTCACTGCATTCAAGATCTATACTAGAAACCAACAGCACTTTTTCATAACCCCACCCACCTCCAGTACTAGTATTCAGCCAAGCTGTAATTCCAAGAACTTCATACATCTGCTGTTTTGGAAAGAAAGTGAAATTGTTGGACATTAGCTAATGATCTCAAAATTGATAAAATGTGCCAGTCTGCTATATATCCATTGAGAGGCTGCAAGTGTTCATCATGGAAACTAGATAAATAAATGTGCATTGGATGAATGCACAAGGCATAGCAGACAAGTCCCTAAGAGTTTTCCCATGTCATGCCCGCACACTCTCTAAGCTGGCATAATATAAACTAGGAAATGAACAGGGTTCTTCAGAAGCAGATTATAAAAATGTGGCCCGTTTTCCAAACCAATCCAGACTCAACTCTGTACTGTATTTGCTGTTTCCCAAAGGAGTCCTACAGCCTACGATTAAACAGCATGCAGCCTGACTCTGTGGTACATGGAAGCCCTCCAAATTTATATAAGCAATGGTACAATTGTTCCTGTGAGTCTTTGCTGTTGTTATATTTTCTCTTTATCCCTGCTTGTCGCCATAATAGAAGGTAGTTTTTGAACTGAGCCAGATCCTTGGTGGGGGGATACATGCCCATCTCCTGCTTTTGGAGATTCCCGTGAGGGATCTTTGGGCTGAAGCTAGGCTTGGGGGCTGGGGGAAACCACCTAGTGGTGGACAACCAGATGATCCCCCCTCAAGGCTCTTCCATTGTTGTCTCCCAGCAGGCATGTTGAGAGGAGAGGCTTCCTCAGACAGCAAGGGGAATCTGTCTTAAACATGGTGCCACAAGTTCTGGCCATGTTTTATTCCAACAATGGGGAGGTTTGTTGAGTCCCACTCACCAGACCCAATTTTAAGAACTGGTTCTACAAAAGACCATTTTAATTTATAAAACATTTTGAAAGAATACTTTCTTTTTATAAAATAACACTTTCTGAAGTTTTAATTTATATTTGTTAGAATAGGGACACAATATAGGCAAGGTTTTACTAAAATTTATATCCTGAATAAGTGTTCCAAACCCTTATATTGCCATTCCTTATTTATACCAAAGTCATTATTTCAATACACATTTAATTTCCCTCTTAATATATAGAAATGTTACAAAATACAGAATTTATGACATTGTAGATTTTAGTCTACCAAACTTACTCCGGAACAGAAAACAGCAAAAGTTTAGGTCTGTGTATTACTTTATGTTTATTTGCTGCCATATAGAATTAAACAGTGCCAAATATGAAAGATTATGAAGTCTCTAAGTTCTCTTATTTGAATCATATAATAGATTAACAGTGTAATCAAATACATGTCTATTCAAAAGTAAGTTCTATTGTATTCATTGGCAGATTGAGGACTGCAATCTAACCTCCACCTTATCATATAATATCATGATGGACTTATTGTTTGAAATCTAAGTACAGTATAATTTGATCTCCTCTACTAATCTAGTGCTTAAAAATGGAAATAAACTAAGCAATGGCAAGGATCCAGAAAAAGCCCGCACATAATCACACAGTGGGGAAAGAGTGGGTTTTGGGTATCCCCTTCACTAAGAACTGTGCCCACTTAATCAAATGACCCTGTGGAGGAAGTTGGGTTCATCAATTTTTGTAGCCACAAAAGGTGGCTTAAAAAAACATGGCTTTTGAATTCCATACAAGATACCCATTAACAGATGCATAACATATGAGAGAATCATATGTCACACTCTAGCCAATGTTAAGGGGGGTTTTTTTGTTTTTGTTTTTTTTAAAAGATCTATTAATTTCAAAAGGCAGGGAGTTCGGCATGTGATTAAATCTTTTTCAATGAAATTGTTAGAACTGCTTTTGTTGGCTGGAATAACAGCCACAGTCTGGAAGGTAGAGTAGCATCAAGCAACAACAAGATCAATATAAAGAAGTAGAAGACACAATTCATCTGAAATTGCTTTACTTAAAATATTGGCATCATTGCTACATTCAGCTGTTATGAATTCAGTCTGATGATTATACTGCAATTAATGGTTTGTACATGAAGAATTAAATTATTGTCTTAAAACTAAAATCACTTCACAAACATCTTCAATAGAGTTATACTACTGAAAAAGCTTGAATACTCAAGTCATGGATCCATGAGTAGACAGATGCATGCAAAATTTTCAAGTTCTTTTTATAACTATGGTCCCTGAGTATGTTGTATGCATTAATTAAAACAGAAAAAAAAAAGACAAAAGGATTACACCAAGTCCCTGCTCTTTTTTACACTGATGCTATGTATATTCTTTCTACAGATACTCCTTTTAAAATAATTCATTCTTTTAAGAAAGTTTAACTCTAATTTAACATATGTTAAGGCTGGTTTACAGAAAAAGTTATTCTTTTCACAGGACTATTTCTTAAACAGTTTATTTTTAAGTAGGTTCAACTGTATACTTTCTTGCCAGGAATTACTCAAGGGTGCCATTTAAATTTTGCTATAAAAAAATCATGTTGAGAGACTGGAAGAAATCCAACATATAAAATCACAAAGCTCATCCTGAACCCATGGAAGTCCTCAAAAGGTTATCCACCAAAAATAATAAAATAAAATTACACATTTAAATCATATACCATATACCATTACTACACCATTCTATACAGAATTTAAAATACTGAAGGCTACACAAATATGACATAAAGCCAAACTTCATAGTTAATAACTTGGCTCGGTTTTGCAAAACAACATTCAGAAACAATTATTACCCCACATATAGCATTCCAGCCTGCAGAAAGCATGACAGCTTTATATTCTGCTTTTCTTTTCTTTAATTCTGAGACATACATCTGGGTGTGTTCCAGTCTGAGGCAACTGAATTCAGTGTAATGAGAACACTGAATCCACTTAGGGAGGATTTGCAAAATACAATTGCAATGAATATCACTTCCAACATTTTAGGAAGTACTACTGCTAATCTGGATATTAATTTTCTTTGTGAAAGAATACCTTTATTATATAATCTAAGATCCACCACAGTGAAACACCTGACCCTCTAACAAGACAGGAAACTTGAAACAGCCTTGCGGCACAACAAAAACCGAAGATTTATTGTGGTAAAAGCTTTCACAAACCAGAGTCAACTTAGCTGGACATAGAAAATGTTTCTAGACCACAAAGCCTTTACCACAATGAATCTGTTAACTCCTTAACATTTTATTGTGGTCTAACATGAATACACCACTAGAAACAGAAACTTAATCAGTTTGTGACAAATTGGAAATATGACTGCTGGCCTAAATTCTGGAATAAGGTATTCTATAGGCAAGAAAAAGCTGATTTGTGATCCACAGAATTCAACACCACTCGGATTCCACATGATACTCCATAACCTGTTAGCTATAGTAGTCTGGAGCTGGCACAATGAAAAAAATAGAAACATACATCTGCACCATCACTGCCACCTTCCACCTTGGCCAGCAATTGTTATATGGCTGTGAAAACAGCATTCCACTCTTACTGTGAATATAAATCCACACTTATTAGAGGGAAACAAAATGGGCGAACTGCTGCATTTCAAGGGTTTGTTTATACCTGGGTTTTCCCATTTTCTTATTTTCCAATTTAGAATTCACACAATGCATATCTTGTTCCATTCAATATATGCTGCATTCCTGAGATCAGCAGAAATATTTTCATTCTGCAAAAGTCCAAGAATTAAAATTAGAAAGGTTCCTTTTCTCCATGCATGGGTATATCATTTCTGGTATCATGATGATGAAAACATAAATGTTGATGTTTTCTCTTCCCCACCTCCTTCCTCCTCTACTTTTCCCACTTTCCCACCTTTACCAGTATCTAATGATAAGGATTGGATGAACAGTGGCATGGATCACCTACTTATTAATCCGCTTCAGTTTTGCATGTTTTATAGATATGTCCACCATGAGTGTGTCTGAGAAAGAGGGGGTATATCTTTCTTAAAAGTCCCAATTCTGGACTTCCTAGGGCTACTGTTTGCATAATCTCTATGAAGCAATCTCTTTCATCATTTCTGAATTCACATTATTGTGCTGCATAGGTGAAAATTTAATGCAGAGATAGTTCCACCCATTCAAAACAGCTTTGCCAACATTGATCTTTTGCAAGTTTATTTGCCTCATGTCCCATTTAATGAACACTTGATACAAGGTGACAGTGGTAGAGGAGGGAGAGTGAGACACAGTTTAAGGGAGGGAGGACCAGCAGTGGATGGAGGGAGCAGGGGAAGTCAAAACAGGTCCACCGCCACATTTTTTTGAAGAAAAAAAAAAACCCTGAAAAGCAACCATTATTGATACATATAAATCATGAAAACTAGGGGAATATCCTGAGTAGATTGTTCCACAGTAATCCAGAAAAAACATCCAATGAAATGGTAGAAAACAGCATGAGAAGTGTGTGTGTGTGTGTGTGTGTGTGCATGTTATTAGAACAAAGCAAAAAGCAAAGCTTAAAAAACCATTAGAATTAATAGCCTCTCATTTCAACTTGTAAGAAAAAGAAACTGCAAAACATTTTCCTTAATTGCGAGATGGTTAAGATATGTTCGGTTAGTATAAAGTTATCCTGTTTATAAGAATGTTTGTATAATTTGCACAAATTGCACAAACTCCATAGCTAAATTATAATAGCTAGTATCTTGTTGCACGGACTTTTAAAAATCAGAAGCCTCTATCTTTTTGATCAATCAGCCATCTGTTGTGTGCTTCTTAGATATGCAAGCTTTGCTTCACAAAGAGACAGGACTCCAGTTTTGCAGATATTTTGTGCAAAATATAGAAACTTGGATCAAAGAACCACTCATCTTGTTCTTGCACTGGAAAGGAGAACTCCTCCTCCTGTCTCAGTGTACTGAGACACTCTACCCTATTGAGAACAAATAATTTAGCAAGATTTCTTGACATCAATAGCAATCTCTATTTTAGATTCCTCTGAAAGGCTAGTAACCTATGCTCACTTACATAAGAGCGTGTCCTTAATGCTTGTAATTACTTTTAGGTAAACAAGGAGAAGATAGCATTGAAAAGACAGCATCCCAAACAGTGTCTAGAAGTGTTCAAATACCAGGCACAGTAGTAGAGGTTTTAGTCGTGAATTCCATAAGCACTACCTATAGAAATGAAATGACAGAGAAAAGAAGACAACATAATTTCTTGAAAAGGTTATCTACAGATAGGGTCTACTACACACATATGGAAAGAATTTGGTACTTCTGAATCCAAATACTTTACAATTCAAGGGAGTTTCTACCAGCAAAACACAATGTCTCTTACTTGTTGCTGAATGGAAAAGCTGCATCAGTTTCCTGAATAGATTGTATGGGATCTGTTCTCAGGAAACTTGAGATCACAGAGGTTTTTGACTACAACTGTCATTACAAATGTTTGAAGCCGTTTGTAATAAACATAATAAACTGATCTCATAATATATTACCAACAAACTTACAGGTGTAAAAAGTCCTGTTTTTAACCTACCTTCAAATACCTTAACTACAAGCCAATATTTTAAAAGTCTAGACTCACATTTGTGGGGAAAAGAACTTCTCACTCAGTAACTCCTTCTAAACAATTGCTCCCAAAATATACAAATTATATCTATAGTATACCTGAAGCAGATAACCATAATATAAAGATTTCCAAGAATAAATTACATTTCAATCAGGAACGAGCATTTGAATGAATCAGTATAAACCGTAGCCTACTGTAAATTGTAGTGTAAATCATAGTCTATCTTTTCATTTAGGATTATTACACAACTGATGAGAATATCAATATAAAAATACTTGGTCTCCCAAATACTGCTGGAATATACACCAGAGTAAATCCATTTGTTAGTATCAACTGGGGCAGACCAGCTGAATCAACTGCTGAAAAGTCAGCAATTCTGTAAATCCCACTGATTCAATAGCTCTAGTCCAGTTGATACTAGCAATTGTATTTAAGCCACTATCACCTTGTTTGTGCCATTGTTGCCTTTGCCAAGTGAGAGGTAATATTAACACGCTAAGAGACCCATAATGGATCTTGAACTGGATACATGAGGGGTATCTAGCCAGTTCTGGCCAAAGGAAAGCCTAGCTACACCAGGAAAGAGGTAGGCTAGGTAGGTAGGCACTGGTAGGCTAGAGAACATCGGGTGGTGGCAGAGATCCAACAGCTACAGTGGCAGAGCACAATTTTCTGCACAAATAGCTATTCCAGTGATACAAGGGGTCACTATTTTTTTTCTTTTCCTCTGGATGTACAACAGCAGCTGGAGACTTCCACATACAGCTTCTCCATCAGCCTGACCAGTGAATGGCCACAGCAGGAGCCTACCATCTCTCCAGCTGCCCTCAAACACCCAAGTGAGGAGAAGAAGCAGTTCTTGCCCATGGACAACAACAACAACAACAACAAATTTATTTGGTCTCAGATGTGCTAGGCTGCAGAGAGAGGCCCCAGGTTCATCCTTCAGACCATCAATGGCCAGGGAAGGAGAGAGTTCTGCCCAGCAGTGTATATAGCTGTCCTTGCAGAAAAGGAACTGTACACAGCAACTGCCTTCCATACCATCTTTACATATAATTACACTACAGATAAGCACCCAGAGGATTCCACTTCTCATTTCCTGAAACTCATAACTTCTTCTCTGGATCACTCTTTATTTACTAGCCTGAGTAGCTTGGAGACAATGTTTTAGCTGTTCCATGAGGGCTGCAAATCACCTTTTCACTGCTCCCCCTCTGTCTTTGCCTCATCTCAGCCTCAAATCCCACGGAAGATGTTTCTTCTCCATCATCACCATTTTCTACAGGCTGTGAAACTATTTTGCAGAGGTAAATCACACTCTTCTGTTGCTCAGAAAACAGAATTGTCTTCCCCTCAACTAAGGCTTTCATTAATAATCTAATTTATATTCTGATCTGTTCAACATCCTGGTATGAATGTCAGCAACATCTCATGGACTGGAGTCAAAGAAGCCCCATGTTTTACTAGAGCACTGGTGCCAACGAAACAGGTGAGACAATGACTAGAGCAATATTGGCAGGAAACTGAGAAAAGTCCGATCCAACATGGCCTGCAACCTATTTGAAACTTTGCCCTGTGCCAATGTAGACAGCAAAAATTCCAAAACAAATAAACAAACTTTATTCTACCACTATTACAAGAACTTCCAGCAGAGCTATTTTGAGTGGTTTCTACACTGGCAGTTAAATGAAGACTTTGCGTTTCTATAGATGTTTGGGAACTGTCTATTTGTGGGGAAATGCCTTTTAACAATGCTCATACTATTACCCATATTAGCCTTTTAATTGATATGTTTTCAATTCTCTTTCATTTCTATTGGCAGTTTAATGATATTTACCTTTTGTATGTTTCTAGCAAAGTGAGTTTTTTTTAAATCTCTTACCATTTTTGTTAGCTTTCTTGAGACCCAGGACCATGAAAAGAACATAATATAAATAAAATCATAAGCAATCATAAAAATGGACATTGTTTATTCCATTGAAAAACTTCAGCTATGAGCACCTAACAAACAAAACGTTGTTTGCTCAAATGTAGAAAATCTGGCATACTGTAGGTCTTACCAGCTTAGTCCACCATACATCTCCACTGTTTTTCGAAGCCAGCTATTTACACCCAGAAATCGGTGCAGTGGTTGCACCTCCCATCATCTCATACTTATATACCTCCTTTTGCTATTGCAAAAGGAGGACTAATTGCTATTGCATAGCTATTACAATAGTGGGAAATCCAAATGACTCATGAAATAAGTGATCCTTTGGAGAAAATCCTAGCTCAGAAACCTACTAATGCTTCTTAGAAAAAAAATTTCAAGGGTTTAGTGCCAGCCTCCAAACATTTAGCCATATTCAGTGCTTTCTACAACAAGGCAAGATGTTCTGCTGTCTTGTCACAATGTTATCTCAAGATAACATTTTTCATATCTCAGTACAATAACAATCCTGTTATGTTAAAAGATTAGCTTAGGTTACTTTTGAAACCACATTTGGCTGCTCATGCAAGCAATATATTGGAATGGAGCCTTCTGGTGAGAAGTTTATATCCTAAGCCGTGATAAGAGTAAAGAGCCGAAGAAAATATGCCTCAGTTCTGCTGCACTGCAGTTTCACCAGTTGATGACATGTAATACAAAGTCAAAAAAAGAAAAAAAGAAAAATGGCTTAATAACCCTAGATACAAATCAATCAATCAATAGGTTTATTTTGGTTATAGACCAAAAAGAAGTGGGGAAAGACAGAACTTTTTTTGAGAGAGTAAAGGTATGCCAAGAAAACACAAGAGAATATTTTGGTGTGGTTTGACTGTTTTGCCAGGGAGAATATACTTTTTAATTGCTCCATTTCATCCTTTGATGTTTGCAAGAAGGGATCCATAATGAATGACTTCAAAGAATTTGTTGGGGATATAAAAAAAAATGATTACAGACTTCAGAAAACAGATAAAGAAACTTGAATCCTGGCTCAGTGGAACTGAATACACTGATGAAAAAGGTAAATCTTATTCCAGTAATGAAATCTGGAAAAAAAGATCCATGTACCACATATGACTGCAAGGTTGGTCGGATAACCTGTTATGAGGAATCTTGTACTGGATATCAATAAGCAGCACCCTGCTTTGGTAATCTCTTCACAAGTGAACAAACAAGCCAGTGCTTAGGATTCCCATGGGTTTGTCGGCAAGCTAGAATTCAGAAATCCACATTTGGAGAAGGCTTATAGTCCTGCCTCTTTATAAACATTTAACATTAACTTTGGATCTGCAAATCATATGGGAAGGTTTAGGGCCAAAGCCTCCCTTTTCTAACTTTGTAGTTGTAGTTGTTGCTGAGTTGGATCAATGCTATTCATGCATATCCTGCAAAGGTTTTTGGCTTACCTTTAGGTGGACCTTGGCTGACAGAACTATCTGGACTGCATATCACTGTTTGACCACTTATAAAACCATCTGCTAGCTCTGCCAGTCTCTAGTACTTTCTATAATCATTTAAATGTCCTGCAAAATACAAGTCTGTCTTTCCCTAGCCCTTATTTCACTGAGTATATTTTGTTAAACCTTCTCTCTCTTTTTTTCTTTTTTTCATTACTAGCATGGTGAAAGGCCATTTCCGCACTACACTCTCATAGCACGATTATTCCACTTTCAACATCCTATGGAATCCTGGGGTTTGCGGTTTTGGGAGGGGCCGCCTGGCCCCTCCCAAAACCGCAAACCCCAGGATTCCATAGGATGTTGAAAGTGGAATAATCGCGCTATAAGAGTGTAGTGCGGAAATGGCCAAAGTTAGGCACAATACATCTCAATGGAATCTGTTCTAGCTCCAAAACTTTACTTGGAAAAATACAACTCTAAGGAGGGGAAAGGAGGAAAGAACCACCACCACATGCCTAGAATATCCAACTGTTCAGTCACAAACCTGCTATGCTTCTGGTATATCATACACAGAAAATCTATGTCCTTTCTGGTATCACAGAGGTGCATGTATATGCATATGTCTTCTTCCATTCTTATTTACATCTGAGGTGCAAGTGAGACAAAGCAATGATGAAGCACCACTTAATCTCAGTTAGAGGCATATTTATATGACCAATGTATTCCTAACTGCAATTTACGAGATTCCTATGGAGAAGTCAATCTGAGAGGTAAGTTGTATATCCCCATACAAACATGAAAATCACTTAACGTACACATGCTGAACAGTCCCACCAACAACAGTAATTTAACAGCGAGAGAAAAGGCTTGACTGCATATCTCAACAATATTTTTGAACACACTCGTATTACTACTTGAAGCAGCTCTATTTTTCATGCTGCTACAATAAGCTATTTATTCCTTGCATCACTGAATGCCACACCACATTAAATATAAAAAACAGCATTCTTTCCAAAGTTTCATATCAGGCTAGGTATGAGATTCTATTATGGAAAATACTTTGAAAGATGTAATTTATCAAACGGCTGTTGAAGCAGTAAAAAAGGCGAAATCTGCTCTAGCCAGTATATATTCACAAATGCATGACTCAGTATATCATCCCCTTGTTCCTAATTTATGATGCAGAAATCCATGAACTCTCATTTTAGCAATGTTTATTCCAATGTCTTGCAGCTTTTGTATTAAACAGCACTGCATGCCTATTTTACAAGACCCACATTTCATTCTTACCCCCTTAGATATTTTCCCCTTGCAGTCTTTGCACTATGTGCACTAGACTACTAAATCTAACACAGCAAATGCCATGTAATTCCATTTTCAAGAGTTAAAAACACTATTAAGTTTTATATTTAAATCAGATTTTCAAAATTATTACCATCACCACATGGATTAGGCCTCTTTTTAAAAAATAAACCAGTTTAAAATGAAACCTGATTTCAATTCAAATGTGTCAATATACAAATTCATCTCTTAAAACTGAGCCCCCTGGATTGAAAAACAGACCATGTACAATGGTATTTCAGTTTCATGGCCTAGCATTAGAAATAAGACAAAACAGGCCCTTCATATTGTAAGTAGCATCGTGTTAAGTGCCATGTGTTTGTAGTGCCATGTGTTTGTAGGCTATATAAGAGAGGAAGGAACTGGCAAAACCACCTCTGACTATTCCTTGTCTAAGGCCATTTCCGCACTACACTGTTATAGTGCTACTATTGCACTTCCAACATCCTGTGGAATTCCGGGGTTTCTAGTTTACTGAGGCCAAAGAGCTCTCTGGCTAAGAATTCTAAATGCCTCTCTCTAAACTACAAACCCCAGGATTCCACAGGATATTGAAAGTGGAATAATATCACTATAACAGTGTAGTGTGGAAATGGCCTAAGAAAACCCTACGAAATAAATGATCCTGAAGTGTAAAGGTATATCATTGAATACCAAAGTTAGGATTGTTCATGCCATTGTATTTCCAATTTCTACATAAGGTGTGAAAGCTGAACAGTAAAGAAAGTTGATAGGAAGAAAATCAACTCATTCGAAATGTGCTACTTTGTCCATATAACAAGAAGACAAGAACCACTAGAAAAGACAACAATGCTTGGTAAGGTAGAAGCCAGTAGGAAAAGAGGAAGACCACATTACAGATGGATAGACTCAATCAAGGAAGACATGTCCCAGAATTTGCAAAACCTAGTTGATGGAGGTCCCTCATCCATAGGGTTGCCACAAGTCGAAGTTGACTTGATGGCAGTTAACAACAATAATATACATACACAGAGAGAAAGAGAGATTGAGAGAGAGAGAGAGAAACTGACTAACACAAATACCTAGGGAGCAATCCCATATAAGCCCAATCACTACACTAGCCTTGGAGCTTGTATAGTTCATTTCATGAACTAGTTTCACTGAGACAGATTTATTTATTTCTAAATGAAGCTTCTATTGCTGTTAAAAAAACCTTACCCTGCCCACTCAAGACTCTGTGAGAGAAGGTGAAATGTGTTTACACTAGAGTAGATCTATTTTGCTCTGGATCTATTATCTTTTCTCCTTCTCATCAACATTTCCCAATGTCATATCATACTTCTGAAGTGCCAGTTATACCTTTAAAAATTCCACTGAAGAAGAAGAAGGTATAGCTCAAGGCTTTCTTGAGCTTCTAACCCCATTCTTTCCCATATTCCACACATAGTAGAGTAAAGGAACAGGGTGTCAGTTCCTACCAGTGAGGGATTTATTGTTAACAATTCACAAGAATTGTCTTTCTTGACAAAGGTTTCTATAAGAAAGATGAACAAACAGAAGTACAGGCAAACTTCAGTTAACAAAGAAGTTCCTTTTCATAAGTCTTTTTAGGCCTCACCAGCTCTACCTTTTCTTCCTCAATTCTATCTAACTGGACTTTTTCTTTTCTTTTTTTTTAGCACAATCAGCACTGGGAAGATGGTTAGGTACTAGAGAAACACAGGCTTTTGGTGTCCGTTGCAGCAGTGTGTCTGTGGTAGATAATGCAATAAAGTGGGAGCTGGAAAAGAATGGGACTCTACTCTAGCTGACCCTACTGTGGCTTAGTGTGCCTGCTACAACAGGCAAAGGAAACAGCAGCTGCCTCCAGAATCCCATACTGAGCACATGTGAACAGAAAACAGAGAGAAAGAGGGGAGAACAGATAAGCCTGCCTTACCAGCTCCCCTAACATGTTACAGAAGAATAGCTCTATAAGTTTGGCCACCAAAACGGAAATCATAGGAAAACTGAAGGCTGGTGAAAGAAAACCTTCTCCCTGGACACATTTTGGAAGAAGCCTTCAAGTGATGTCTAGAAGGTTCAAAATGTCTTTATTTATGTAAGGCTTATTGCCAGTTATTTCATTTCACATCTGCATATAGTTAGTTTTGAACATGTTTGCTGAAACATGTTGTACTGCTCTTCATTCCTATAGTTCAGGAACCTATCCCTATTCTTTCCATGTTATTTCTATCTGGCACCAAATTTTCCGTTAACGAAAAAAATGCCCAGGAGCATGTCAACTTTATTAACTGAGGTACACGTGTCCAAAACCTTTATTTGCCCTATGATTGCTCCCCAGGAGCATTACCAATATCCCTGTGAGTGGGACATGTTCTGACTGAATCAAATATAGTTCTGCTCAAATGCATTTAACTGAGGTACTGGAAGAACAATCTCAACCTCACTGGGGATGGGGGCAAAAAGAGTATGCATATTTGCCAAGACACTGCAACTCTGCCTGAGTTTGGATCTGGTATATTGGAAGAAATAGATCGTATCTCATTATTGTCTTGTGAAACTGAGGCACAGGCATTCCCTACTCCATTCTCTTCAAGCACTCTCTCTGCCCAACCAAACCCAACACCACCAAGGCACAGCTCCCACTCCTTCAACTGAGTGCCCATTGCCTCCAGTGACATCACCATGACACCTTATTGGCCAGCAGACAGTCCCACGCCCACGCCAGACCTGACAGCAGAATGATTCTACAAGAGTTTGGCTGAACTATGTAGTTTATCTCTGGGAGTTGCCTTGTCCCTCCTCCCCACCCCTTCTTCCCCCAAACTAAATTCACAGGGAAACAAAGCTGTTCCTTCCCCCTCCTGCAACCAGAGCTCAGCCAGAAAGGCAGGAGACGGATGGTTAAAGATTACAGCCAGAACCCATGTATTCGACAAGTATTGAAAGAGTGAACACACATCAAATATATGGGTTCTGGTTATCACTGAAAAGGGTTGAAAGAGCAGATCATTGAAAACCAGACTGACAAAACATGGGGCGGGGGGGGGGGGGCTGTAACAGATATTAATTACACTGAAGTTCTCTTCCTCTCTTTAGTTATCAGTGACCTTAGCCACTTCTTAAAGCTCATCACATATTTTCTGCTATGACTATTTAATTAGAATTCAATCATAATCAGCTGTAGGAATGGATTACTAAATGAACGACAAACCATAATTTTAAACATCAGAAAGAGATTGCACTTATAGTAACATGCAGACACACTTTGCTACACATTTTGCTGTAGGTTAGACTTCGTAGAGGTTCTCAAAGATGATTGTCATTTGTTGACTAGCTATAGTTCCAGTACCTGTCTTTTCCCAAGAGGTGCCCCATTCAAGTAGTACTGGCCTGACTTGACCCAGCTCTGCTTTGAAGGTCTGGTGAGATTCCAAGATAGCTCAGCGGAGGTAATTAAATAAGCACATGCAGTTGCTGGAAGATAGTACATTTAAAAAAGAAATGAAGTCACTTAACAAGTTGGCTTTGGGCACATTTCTACATTTTTGGATATTAAACTCATTCAGAAAATGAATTTTGACTTAAGTATTGGTGGACCTAAGAAAAACATTGTGTAATACACAGTACGTATCCAAAAGTTCATTTTCTATTCAACTGCATGCAAAAAAATTAGGCATTAGCAACTTAAAGGCTGTGAAATATAAATAGTCCCATAAATGTAGAGCTCTATAAATATTTGGGGAAACAATTTTAATGTTCTTTCCTCTCTATTAGCACTTCTGTAAACCTAAAACAGACCTGCTAGTCTTATTCTTTAAGTCAGCAAAGTTATAAAACAAAATTTTCATTTTTATTCCATTCTGTAAAAGACTGTCTTCTACCTTTATACCGTATTTGCCAGCGTATAAGATGCACCTACATATAAGACATACCCCATATATACCCTGGCAAATATTATTTGCAGGCATATAAGTCACACCGGCCCATTTTCAAACAGTATTTTTCAGGAAAAAAGTCTTATATGCCAGCAAATACAGTATTTATAAAGTGCAATTAAAAATTCTGATATGGTAGCTAGGTATTAAACAGTTAAAAACCTTAGTATCTATGGCCATTTCTGCACTATATTGTTACAATGCTGTTATTCCACTTTCAACACTCTATGGAATTCTGGGGTTTGTAGTTTACTGGGGGCAAAGCGCTCTCTGGCTGAGAATTTTAAATGCCCCTCCCTAAACTGGAAAGCCTAAGATTCCATAGGATGTTCAAAGTGGAATAATAGCACTAAAACAGTATAGTATGGAAATGGCCTATGTGTATATGAACTTCAAAAAAGAAAACTACCAAAGGAAGCCCTGGTACGAATGCAACATTTTAGCCATACATATGTGAATGAATCAAAACAATTTGTAGGAATATTTTCAATGGCTTGTAAAGTATTCAGATGAAAGAATGATTTCTCTTCATTATTTATTAAAAACAAAACAAGGACTTCTAGTAATACAAGTGATTTTATTACCAACTTCAGATGTGAATAGATTTTCCATGGAGTAGTTTACATTTCACATTCATTAGCAAATGAGATTTTGCACTTTATGTTAGCTACTTTGGAGAAAAATTTAATTTTTATTTCAACAATTTCTTTTCAGAAAAGCCTAGCAATGTAATTACTCGATCTCCATTCAAGCCTAAGGCCCTTTTCGCATGGCGTTTTTTAAGTGAAAGGGCCCCTTGAGTGTCGCGTAAATGTGAGGAGCAGTCCACACGACGCACTCACATTTACGCGACGCTCAAGAGCCTAATGCAGGCCGCGCACGCATTTTTTTATTTTCGGCTTAAAGCCGAAAATGCTGCGCAGTCATGCGTCGCTCCGAGGCCCCGCGCGCACTTACCTGCCCTGCGGAGCTTCTGGAGCCGAACCGGTCGCGCTTCCTGCCCCAGCGCAGCCTACAGCTCCCAGGCTGCACTGCGGAAGGAAGGGGAGGGGCGGGGGTGGGGCATTCGCACAACCGGAAAGCCAGCTGCGTCGACGAAGGAGCAGGGATGTGAGCGCCTCGCACAAGAGGCTGCTCGTGCGAGTGCCGCCCCCCACCTCCGCGAACAGGTAAGGTGCGGAAAAGCCTTAAGCTGGGTACCTGAGAAAGTGGCTACTCACTTTAATGATATTCAAGATTTTGAATACCATTTCAGTTAAAGAACAAAGGTCATGCCTGTTATTTCTTTTCTTTTCTTTTTTGGGAGGATGCTGATGATGCACAAATTATGCGGGGCCAAAATGAATACTCAAAAAATTGTTCCATTTCATCACTGGGTCTTCTTCACACTGTCTATCTACCTTTCTCTAGATCATGGGTGAGCAACAGTGTAGGAGCCAAAGTCCATTTTCCCATCCAGACACCCGACAGGCCACATTTTCCTCACCTATGGGCATCCAAGTATACTGTTCTTCAGAAGCCTGGTAAATGGCCACTTTCACCATTTTGAGAAGGACTTTGACAAAAAGAGAAGTATGTGTGAAGGCAAAAAGTTTTGGGGGCTGTTTTTGCATACTCCTGGGTTGCATTTTCTGTGTAGTAAAAATTAACTGAAAATCGTGACAAAAATATTTTAAAATTTGGGAAACTAGGGTTTTGGGGGACTGGCTTCAGAGGCTACAAAAGTGGGTTCCAGGGGTTGCATGCAGCCCATAGGCTGCACTTTACCCACCTCTGCTTTAGACTATGGATCAATGTGGAGGATTCTGGGAGCTGCAGTCCACACAAGCTCCAAGATCTGGTATATATGCAAACTTGGAACCTATGTGTGTAGAAACCTGCAAAAGTCTTTCCTCAGTCAAGCAGTTGCTGCACTGAAGATACCCTGAAATACCCAGGGAGACTTAAATCTAGCAGTGACACTGTCAGAAATCACTTAGGAACTTCTAAGAGTTAGTTATTACCTGAAGAGCACTTCTCCTTTTTGGGGAAAAAGAAGGGGCAGGAAACACCTAGAAAACACACAGTCAGACTTTATAGATATGAACTGCCTGGCTGTGTCACATAACATAACATTTCAAGCATCAAAAGAACCAATAGTCTAATTTAGGGATTATGTTACAGAATTATCAGGGTTTTTCCTGGCAATTATGCCCAAAATAAGTTGATTCTAATATTAAGAGTTAATTTTAGTGGATTTAGAACAGTGGATTTAGGTTGTCTAGTTACAGAAATCATCAGAAGAAACAGATCAGACCCTCTCCATAGAAAGCCAAAAGGTTTTCCACTCACAGTAAAGTTTACAATCATATTGCATGGGAAGGGTGACCTTGCACTTGCTGCAGTCTAGGATCAGGCACAACATGACTCACAAACAGTCTCTTCCTCAAGCAAATCTTCATAGGAGGTAAACAACAGAAGACAAACTAACTGACAACTCAACATAGGCACTACACACTTATAGCATGATGATTCCACTTTCAGGGAGCGGCGGGCTGGTCCCTCCCTAAACTGCAAACCCCAGGATTCCATAGGATGTTGAAAGTGGAATCATTGCGCTATAAGAGTGTAGCGCGGAAATGGCCATGCTTTCCTTGTTGGGTGAAAACTCACTAAATACAGATCAGGATTGAAGACTTCACGGCCATTTTCAGGAAAGGTAATAAATGAAGAGGTGGGAATACAACCCAGTAGTATTCTATTTGTTCCCTTTATTCCAGCACTGATACCATTCTTCCAAAACTTAGCCTGCTATAGTGGAGGAAGTGAGAAAGAAGAAACACATAGCCACAATTGACTCTTTACATCAAATTGTGAGGAACATTAAAAGAGCCCCTTTCCCCTTCTTTGCATTCATATTGTTTTAAGATTTCCTGCAGAATTTACCTTTCCCAATTCACTAGAAAAATTATGGAAATATGTAATTTTGAGTACATTAATATTCCTTTCCTTCCCTACTTTCATACAGACTTTCCAATCAGCTTTATTTATTTCCCACCTTGTGGATTGTGATATCCTTTTTATTAGTTTCAAATCTACAATCTCTTGTTCCTTCACATTCAACACTTGTCTCTTTTATTCTGTATCTTGCCCTGGCCATGCTTCTTCTTTTCTCACTTCAACTCACTTTTTATCTCCTTCTTCTGTGCATAAACTTTGAACTCTTTATGCTTGTGTTCACTTCTCACAGTTTCTCTTTTATTTTATTTCTCACCACACTCTTACTGGTCATTTTTTATCTCATGTGTGCCTTCCTACTCTTCTAGTTCCATTAGGATTATCCACTGTTTTTCAGTCATAAGCATAACCACACCTCAAAGCCAGATAACTTACATCAAACATCAAGCATAAAGGTTTTAGAAATTGACTGCTTATACCCCTGAGCTTTACTGTTTCATTTCTATTTTTCTATACCCTTTTCTATCTTCCATAGTATTTCCACAACATTTCCACGATATACTTGTAAACATCTCCATGATGCGCTTGTAAAAACAGTAAATATTATACACATGCATACAAAAACACATACGTATATATTCTTCTGTCCCCGCCTTATCATGCACGCATGCACACACACTTCTTCCTCCCTTCTGCCTTTCATTTGTTTCACACTTACTGACCTCTTGAAATTGCAAACCTGTAAGCATGATCTGTATGTTCTAATAAGTCATTGTACCACAATACTTAAAGGGTGGTACTATATTATTGTTGTTGTTCTTACAGATACACAAAACATTTGCTATATCTGTGTATCACAATGACCTCAAATTCTAAAGAACCATTACTTATTGTGAAAAAACTACTATGCTGTTATGGACTGCACAATCAACACTGCTTAGCTCTTTCTGCAAGTAAAATCAATTAAACAAGCTTCTTATCTTCCATCATATGGTTTGTTTATCATTATGTACAAACCAGGAACTCTGGCTTATCTCTCCCTGAAAAGCCAGAGTTAAAAGCCATCATTTGCTAGTGCTTGTTGTAGAAAAGATAATAGAGTTCTTTGCTCCTGGTGTTAAAAAAAAAAAGTGCCCTTAAACTCGGGACATCCTGCAAGGCAACACCCACAGGATTCTTCGCACTTTGGAAGTCCTTTTGCAAAAATTCATTCACCCAAAAACATATGTGCTTTTCTGCACAGAAAACATATTCCCCTCCATACCCAGGAAATAGTGTGTTTTGCATAAAATCATCAGACAACAAGGGAACAAGGAAAGGGCAAGTGGAAGGGAGAGTTGCACGAAATGTTTTGCCCAAAATACTGTTTCCTATACAAAAATGTTGATTTTTTTATGCTGAAAGCTTTTTTTTCTGCATAGATGATTTTTTTTTTCAAATAGTTCCAAAATGCAAACAGTGGTTGAAAATCTGCACAAAAGCCTTCATATTGTGCAGCAGAAAGAAAACTACTGTATTTTATTTTAACTTTCAAGAACAAAATAAGCAAAGCTTTACCTCTCTATTCCCGGTTCACCTGCATGTGTATGTTCCTTCAAGTTGCCTGTCAACTTATGGTGACCCCATGAACTTCATAAGGTTTTCTTGGGGAAAGACTATTCGGAGGTGGTTCTGGTGGTTGCATGTTCTGAAATATAGCCTGGGTTCATATGTAATAATCAACAAAACATAGGCAGAAATGCAGTTAGCCACTCCTTTCAGGAGGAATCAGGTAGCATGCACTAGGAGGCTGTTCAAAAATGATAAGCCAGGTAACTTTGTTTTATTGTTGCACCTGCACCAAGCAAGCGAGTCTAATAATAAGAAAATGAACGTTTCCTTGATTTAGTACAGTGGCATTTGCACATTTGACTACAGTGCTGAGTTCATCTGTGCTACACTCTCAGCTTTACAGAAGGCAGTAACTAAATTTCAGGTCTTCATCACACTGTATCTTCAGAGCTGTCCTCTGAGTTCTGTTTTCTGTTTCCATCTGACATTTCCATTGATGTCCTCTTACCTAGACATTTTCTTCTGACAGTAAATCTGATAGTGCCTGTCTAAACATATCTCACTACAATTCAAACAAGTGATAAATTAAAGAAAACAGAGAAAAGCCTTTTGAACTCTGTGACCTTTTAGTGAGAGAGATAGTCCCACTCATCACCATGCCATATGAACATGTCCTCGGAGATTTAGTTTAATCACAAAAAGTACAAAGAAAGCTGTATGGCAATGCTATGGAACAATTTACATTTCTTCTTAGAAACATAACAGAAACTTAATTCCTCTCAAATCAGGAGCAAGAATTTCCAGCAGCCCTAGCAAGTATAGCAAATGTTACAGACTGTTGGGAGCTGCAATCCAAAAGCAACTGGAGAGTGAGACAATTTTCATCCCCATATTAAATGATCACCAATGATGATTGTAGAAATAAGTTTAAAAAGAAAAGATAGGTTTCTATATTAATAAAAGTGTGTGTGTGTGTCTGAATCAGCAGTCATTCCAAGAGGATGAAATCAAGACAAGTGAAACTAACTGGCATATATACTAAAGCAACCCTGAAGATGTGCATCTCAGGGTTAATTTTATTTTTAAAATTGATTTTAATTTAATTAATATTTCAGTAGGCTGAAGTATCATGTGGAGTCCTATGTATCCAATACCAGGCTTTCAAGGAGTGAGAGGACTCCCTGGAAGTAAGTGCTGCCTCAAGAGCGTATGGTTCTGCAAGTGCAGGGAGCTTTGAGGTTTAGTCCAAACTAATGTATTTACCCAGCATTGCCCAGGATTTTATTTTCTTATAGGAAATATTTGTTAGAAATACCTTACGAATTACCTTACCTTACCTTAGGAATTAGATGCAGTTGAAATACACAGATTTGAGATCTTGTGTCTCTAATTCCCCAATCTGTCTTGTCCAGTACCTATAACTTTTCACCACTTTCCCCAAATCAATCTGTATTCAGTCATTAACATACAGAGCTTGATTTCCTGAGGGGATACACTGCCCTCCTTCTTGCTGGTAGGCCTTGTCTCCATAGCAACCAGCCTGAGCTCTCTGGCTGAGAATTCTAAAGGCCCCTCCCTGAGCTGCCAACCCCAGGATTCCACAGAATCTTCACAGCCAGCCAATCATATGAGATCTTCTCACCTCCCACAGCCAATTATATGAGGTCTTCGCCTGCCTGACACAGACAAACAGACTAAGTTGGTGACAAACTCACAAACAAACAAACTTTGACTTTTATATAGTAGATAACTATATTTGATTTAAAAGAGATAACTAGAAGAGGCTACTAAAGCTTTTACAACACAGGCTCCACTTCTGTGTAATGCACTAGATGATTAGCGAACCTTGCTTACCCGTGACTACATGGGAGCAGGGGAGGATGAGTGTTCCTGTTCTCTGGCATGGGCAGGAAGGAGACTGAGAAGAGAGAAATGCTGTCTGAGAAACCAAGGCAAAGAAGTGGGTTTTATTTCAGTTCTAGCAATGTCACCTAGTTTACCTCATTGGCTGGCATGGATATCCAGATTTCATTATAATGGAGAGTAAGTTTCTATTCTTTGGAGAAAATATGTAGTTCATTCTGCCATATTGTTTTGCAAAAATTAAAGCTGTTACTGCCTTTCAGTTTACCTAGCCAATGAATGATGTTACAGCTGTGACTGATGTCAAAATCTACTACTTAGGAATTTCAAATTGTAGAGTGATCCATCATTCCTTGCATTCACACACTGAGTACAGCCATAGTAAATACATGATTTAATTTTGTCACTGTTAATCCTGTATAGAAAAGTCAACCAATCATCATCATCACTGTCCTTTTTAAAAATTAGCATAAAAGCACATTTCCTGTATGACTCAATAATGCTCCCAGCAAGCCTGAGTCAGATTAGTATGGTGGTTAACCATTTTTCAGATGGTAACAAGGTGGCTATGAGGCTTCAGTACAGACAAATGCAGCTTGCTAATTTTAGACTTTATATTTAATGCTTCCGTGAGAATATAGTAATTGATGTGTATTGTTTTATTCATTTCAAAATGCTTTTGCAACTCTTTCTAGGTTGATCTGCTTATATACTCTGTATGTGGGGCACACTACAGCTTTCTTGAATCAGAAACCCTTCTGATTCTAGAACAGTTGTTGCTGTTGTTATTGTCCACTAACTTGAACAGTCTGTTTGCCTACCGCATGGTACAAATCTCTAGGTATGAAAACCTTTTCCAGATTTGAAATGGCCTCTTGCAATGATATTATTACTATTGCTGTTGTTACTACTATTATTAACTTGCTTAGACACATTGTATATCGCATGGACATCATGTGTGCTTGGGCCTGACAACCTTACTGCTTTGGTGGTGGGGTTTTTTTTTGTTTTGTTTCTTTGTTTGTTTTGTTTTGTTTTCCCTGATTTCACTTGCAAGTTTTGAAAACACTGGTTCTGATGCCTTAAACAAGATTTTAGCCTTTGTAGAATATTCATTTCTGGTAAAGTTATACCAGTATACCACATCTCTTGCAGTTGTTAAAGGCATAAAAACCTGGGGGAGAGGTGGAAACAGTGATTAAAAGTTAGTAAAGAAAAGGGATCATGAAGATACACAGATCATGTGTGTGTGTGCACGCGTGCCTTCAAGTTGCCTGTCAACTTATGGGGACCTCATAAATTTCACAAGGTTTTCTTAGGTAAGGAATATTCAGAAGTGTACACCTCTGCATTACAGGCAAGGAATCTAAGAAATACCAGCCTTCAACTTTCTGTCTATAAAGGATATTTAAAAGGAATGCTTCTGAGTAGAAAATTAGCAATGATCCACTAGGTTATTTTCTTAATGAGCAACTAATTTGTACAATATGCAAATACGGCTGTACTAGTTCCCCAATTGTAGGTTATTATTAACATGTAACAATGCATGCAAGCAATATTCACTGTATCTACAGTCATCTCTCCACACTCGCTAGGGTTAGGGACACATGACCCCTGTGAAAGTGGAAAAACTGTGAATAACTCTAGGCCCTCCCAAACCATACTTAATACGCAAAAAAGTATGATCACCCTATTCAACACACCATGGATTCCTTTGAGGCATCATGGTTCGATCACAAGGCTGAAGTGGGTGGCTGGTGGGGCTTACTGCCACCTCCACTGCTGCCCACACCATTTTTAGTAGGGACTTAAAAGCCTCTTTTGCAGTTTTTCAGTCTCACGAGGCTTGCAGTCCCTATTAAAAATGACATAGGGCAGCAGCAGAGGTGCCAGCAAACAATTCGTGAATTACCAAATCCACAAAAGTGAAACCTGCAAATGTGGAGGGCTTACCATGTATAGCTATAAGGAAATGGGGCGATCTGACCTTTTACCATAGTTGTTTTTTTTAAAAAAGGAAGGGAGGGAGGGAGGGAAGGAGGGAGGGAGGGAGGGAGGTGAAAGAGATGCAAATCCTATAGGGAGAGATATAGGCTGGCAGGGGATGAAAGAGAAAGAAGAAGACAGGTAATAAAAATTATGCAGATATGATTTATATGAATATATTCAATATGTTTAATATTTAAATGTGCTGACAGAAATCATCCTAGAATAAAAACAAATAATGATATTCACACGGCACTTAGTTTTGATTTAATAATGCCAGCTTTGTACCCATAATTTGTAAAATCTGGACAGAGATACCAAACATATAGTTTCACAAACCTGGCAGTCACATTTGAAGAACTTAAACAAAAGTCTGTTAAAGTATCTTCTTCCAACTCCAAATAGTTTTGAATCTAAACAAGCAAACTGAACTCAGCTTTAAACTCAAAATTTCTATCCAATTTTACTTTACAAGCCCTATCAAAGCTGGCAAGTCCACAAGATTTAACAGGAATAAATTAATTCAATCCCCACAAAATGCTGGCAAGCAATTTTCAGTGTTCTTCAGCTGAAACTTGATTTTGGAATGAAAGCCAACTGTATCTTCATAGCTGCAGCACTGTTCCACAGATTGTAACTAGCTAACCTCAAAGAGCAGGATATGCTCATTTGAGATGTCATTGGCTCTCTTCAGCATCATAGCAATTGTTAACAACATCCCTGTTCTTATTCTATAAGGTTTTGCAGGCATGCACATTAATAAAAAGCTAGAGGAGGGAAAAGAATAATTGCTTTGTTTTAAATAATTCCAGGATTTTACATCATCCCAGCTGCCAGTACTGTATCCACCCACCCTGAAATATCCTGGGACTTCTGTTCATTGCAAAAACTACTGCTGTTATCATTGGGACGAATTCTTACTTCCATTTGGTATAATCCAGGATTAAATCTGCTGAAGTCATATCAGCAGTTAAATGTCAACACCAAAGATGTGTTTATACGATCAAAGCTTCAGAGGTTATTTCAAGCCTCACATGGCACTGACAGCTAGACATAATGAGAGACTGTTCTAGTCTCCTCACCAGAGAGTTCTGAAGCCATTCTGCAAACTATTAGCACATACAGTCCTCCCTCCACATTCGTGGGTTTGACCTTTGTGAAACTAATTATTAGCAAGGCAAGCGCCTGCCTTCCCCTCCTCCATTCCTCTCCTCCCATTCTCTTGCTTTTTTCTGGATGCAGAGAAGGCAGGCAAATGCCTGGACAAAAGGCAAGGGAATGAGGGAAAGGCACACACACACACACCTTCTTTCTCCCTTCCACAGTTTCCCCGTCTCATTCCTTTCCCTCTGACCCTGGCATGCAAAAGGCAAGGGAATGGGATAGCAGAGCCTCAGAAGGGAATGGGAGGGAGATAGCAGAAGTTTTTCCACTTTCATGAGGGCTCTGTGCCCCAAACCCTCATGAAAGTGGAGGGACCACTGTAACGGTATATCACTGTTCAATGTTACATGCACCATCCTTTAGGTTGTGTGCTCCTATTCTTTTCTCCTCCTTCACTGGAGGCCACAAGAAGAATAGAAGCTTTTTACCACTTTCAGTTAAGAGGAACTTCTCATTATATCCACACCAGGAACTCTGGTTGGTAATAACTATGTTTCATTGAAACAAACCAGAACCAAAAAACACAGCTTGAAACTGGCTTGTTTCAAAAGCCATGATTAACACTAATCATCTTTGTCCAAGTTTTGATGATCATTTGAAAAAGGAAGGGAAAGCTGCTAATCTCCTCCCCAGGGACCACCAGGAGAAAAGAAGCACAGGCAACAGGCTCATAAATCCTATGGTTAGTACTGCATTCAAAACCCCCCCACTTTAATCAGGTTCTCCAGCTGCCAGTCTCCAGCACTGTTCTTCTGAACCACCATCACTGTGGATCCAGAATAGAGGAAACGGAGCTCCTGAACCTTCTTTGAGCTGGCTCCAATACAAAGTCTTTAAAGCCCATGCAATCAGTCCAGATTAGCACCCTCTCAGCATTCTGACTACTGTTCTACTTCCTCTTTCTGACTCTTGCCTAGAGTTGTAATCCCTTTTTGCCTCTTACTCCAGATCTGCCATTGATTCCCTCATCTCTTTGCTGTTTCTGCTTTGACAGTCAATGTCTCTCCTAGCTCTGACTCTGAATTTGCCTCTGGTCTCATCTGCTGTCCTATGTCAAGCCTTAATCCCATCTGCAACAGTATCTATTATCCTTCTGGTCCACACTTAACCCTGACCTCCGCTACACTCCAAGTATGTCAATTTGACACATTGTCATCCTCCAGCTTCTTATTAAAAAAAAAAAAAAAAAAAAAACAACCCAAAAGCAATCTCACTAAGCTATAGTTGAAGCATTTGGAGGGAGCAGGGGTGCATAACCCCTTTCCATGACATTTCTTCCCATTATAAAGTGCATACCAGCTGCTTTTTCCATAGTATGAGAAGGTAGGTTCAATCAGATAACCATTGAGTGGTAGGAGGGTTAGGCATCTTCACTTTCAGTTCCACTTGTATCTCCCAAAACTATGATGTATTAATCAATACTAGTGGTAACAGTAGTGGTAATAGTAGTAGAAGTAGAAATAGAACACAAATTACATTTCCCATCTACGTTAAGACTAAGGCCATTTCCGCACTACCCTGTTATAGTGCTATTATTCCACTTTCAACATCCTGTGGAATCCTGGGGTTTGTAGTTTACTAAGGCCAAAGAACTCTCTGGTTGAGGATTCTAAATGCCCCTCCCTAATCAGCAAACCCCAGGATTTCACTGGATGTTGAAAGTGGAATAATAGCGCTATAACAGGGTAGGGCGGAAATTGCCTAACCCTCCAAAAGATGGATTTTTTAGCATAGAATCAAGTCATATTTTCAACATGTCCTCAAAAACCAATGTGAAGTTGAACTTGGAGAAACAGAGTCCACCGAGGAATCAATGGTCTAAACGAGTGTAAACAAGTAGCCAGCAGCTCCAGAATAATGAGCAGAATTCAAAATGTAATGGAAACACAAAGAAACTAACAAAAGGCATGTAGCTAAAACACTGTTGCCCTGCTTTCCAAAAGAAAAAAAGATGACTGATGGCTTATAACCCTGAATGACCAATCCTTTGTATATCCTTTAAATGTAAAAGACTTCTCCAGATGCTCCACATTAGCAGACTATTTGTCATAAATTAGCACGTTAGCAAGCCCCTTGTGTCCATCAGTCCAGTAATGCCATCACATGATGAAATCAAGTCTACCTGTGATGACACTATAAAGGACTGCCACCTGGAACTTTGTGATAGGTAATATACATAGACATAAGACCTAGGAAGCAGCCTCCACATTGGTGTGTTTCTTTCATGCAACCATTTCTATATGTGGAACAATGCTAGGAAAAGAAATAGAAATTAAAGGAATAGAAATATTTATTGACCTACCAGAAGAGAACCACAGTGTTATGCATGCTTATTCTTGGGAATAAGCCCGATTGAATTCATTAGAATAAGTATGTGATATTCTTCATACAACACACAGTTTGTACAATTCACTAGAAGATGTGGTAGAAGCTCCCAACTTAAATGATTCCTAAAGAATTAGACAAATTAACAGAAGATGTCTACCAGTGACCATGATTTCTAAAATACGAGCTCTATATTTGGAAACAGTCTAAGCCTGAGCAGCAGAAGCTAGGGACAAGCAATGGAGATTGCTCTTCACCTTAACTTGTGAGATTCCAGAGGAGGACTTTCAAAAGACATATTGCTGTTTTAGGAAAATTTCAAGATGGCATCCCACATTCCATGCAAAAGAAGCCAACTGTACTGGTGGCTGAGTCTCAGTTTAACCCCATTGATGAAAAGCTATCATCCAGAGCACCTGGACCAACCAGCTAACTTAAGGACACATGTTAGAAACATGGTACACTCACTTTTCTGTCCTCTAAGATCTTTCTCAGCATTCATTAACCTCTAGCATCTGCTGCCTGTGGTAGTTGATTCAATTTGCCTAACAGGACAGTCCTGTTCAAGTGGCATCCAGCTGGCCTATTCAGGAAACACAGTAGACTACATAGATGTTTGGGTAACAAGGTTGTTCTTAAAAATAGGATTACCCTGAAGTCCTAGTCAACACCCTTTTGAGTGTTGCTGTCTACTACAGAGAGGAGCAAAGACAAGTAAGAGATAGGTGATATATTCAGGATGCCCTGGATGTTTCAATATAAGACATTCCAACAGATCAAGTATATAAATAAATGTGAGCACATGAGGTCACTACATAAATGTATTTCTATGCATGAGAAATTTATCAACAGTACACCAAAATCGCCACCACTATTATATATTTTGAATGACTTCAGGCATACATTATACTGTTTTCCTAAGTTCAAGTGGATGCAGCCTGCATCAAAAACATCTTGAGTGTCTGTGGCTGGTGTAATTATGGAGCTGGCATTTACAGAAAGCACAGCTTGAATTAAAAATAATGAGGATATGGATCACATTATTAGAATGAAAAGAGTGCAGACAGTTTTGAACACAGATGGAGAAAATGAAAACGTAGAATTAATCATCAGAAAGAATGAGATTTTAAAAAGCAACGATAAGAAAACACAACTGGGAAGATGAGCACAAAAAGGATCAAAGAAATTTGGAAGAGACTGCACCAAGAAAATGTGCAGCTTTTTTTTTCTTTTTTGGTAGAAGGAAAGTAAAATGTAAGTGAAGAGGACAAAATCATGGAAGAGAATATACTCATGCTCTAATCCTTACCAAACCACCACAAGTGCTGAAGGAAGCAAAGGAACCAGGGTAATGTAGCACAGATCCACTATAGTAACACGATCTTTCTGTGTGGGTCTTGGCAGAGTACGGAAGGCTCCTCCTCTCACTCTTTAGTCGTTCTTCCACAGCAAAGCCTGGTGCCAGGAAACGACTGTCCCTCTTGAGCAGCAGATACAGCTCCTGAGCAAAAGCTGGTATTCTCAGCAGCACCTCATCTACATCCTCTGGAGAAGAAGATAAAGGTGGAGGAGGCGGTAGCTGAGAAGTAGTATTAGATCCCTGAGGAAGTGGAGACCAGTGATAGAACTCCTGAGATTCATATTCATCCTCGGAGACCTCATCCTCTGAGGTCGCTCCAACTGGCTGCAGCTGCCTGTCAGATGAGGAAGAAACTGAGCGGACCTCACGAGAGCTGCCCACCACCTGAGTGGATGCAGAGGTAGCACTAATACTGCTGCTGCTGTTCCCACAGTTTCCATCAGTGCTGCAGCTGCCTCCTGCACCACTGCCTCCTGTGGGCTCCTGCTGGTCCCTGCTCCATAGCGCTGGGTAGACAATCTCCCACTCCTCAGAGTCTCCCAGAGGTTGCAGACCTAGAAGAAAAACAAAACTATGCACACAGACTGGAGTTTAAACACATCTTAAGCTATGAGCTGATAGATGTGATACCTTGATTGCCGTAGATGACATATCAGCAAGGGCACACAACTTAAGATACATCACTCTTAATTTTAACAGTGCATTTATTTACACTGCTGCTGCTTACCTACAGTCAATCTCCCTGTTCAGTGCCACAATTTACAAATCTATTTAAAACTAAAAATAGGCCATTGTTCTGTTTAAAATAAAAGGATCAAACAGACATATTCTCCATATAAACCATTCCGTTCCATGTTGTAAGAGGGCAAGACACTGAGCTGAATTAATGCTCAATTTGAGTGCCGATGGCTGACTGTAATCAGTTGTTGAAGCGTAACAGATCAGATAGTATTTGTTAGAGAATGAGGGAACAGAAGTATAGAAGAGCTAAGCTCTAACTTTGTCCTTCAGGGTTCTCTTTTGTCCCCCCATTCTGTTTAACATATGCATGAAACTGTTCCGGGAGAGGCTATCCAGAGTTTTGGGGTTTGGTGTCACCGATATACTGATGACACCCAACTCTACCTCTTCTTTCCACCTAATTGCAAGGAATATGTCTCTGTACTGAATGGACTGGATGAGGACAAACAAATGGAAGCTTAATGCAAGCAAGTCAGAGGTGCTTCTGGTCTGTCACAAGCCAGATCAGGGAACAGAGACTCTGACTGTCCTGGATGGGTTACACTCTCTTTGAAATTTCAGCCTTGCAGTTTGAGTGTTCTCCTGGATACTCTGAGCCTAGATGCCCAGGTTTCAACAAGGCCAGAAGTGCATTTGCACAGTTAAAATTTGTGTGCCAGCTGCACCTATTCCCTGAGACTTCTACAGTGACGCATGCCTTGATTATATCTAGGTTGGACTACTGTAAAACATTCTACGTGGGTCTGCCTTGGCAAACTGTTCTGAAACTTCAGCGGGTTCAAATGTGGCAGCCAGGGCGAGTTATAGACAGCACATAACTCCCTTGTTAGAACAACTTCACTGGCTACCTGTTCATTTCCGAGCATAATTCAAAGTGCTGGTCATGCCCTATACAGCTTAGATCCAGATTTGAAAGATCATATCTGCCTACACAGATCTGCCTCAGTTTTAAGATCTGCAGGGGAAGGCTTTCTCTCGGTCCCGCTACCATCCCAGATCAGCTTGGTGAGGACAAAAAGAGAGTCCTTTCAGTGACTGCTCCCACCCTCTCGAGCTCCCTTCCAGGGGAGGTGGGGCTGGCCCACTGCTTGCTTACCTTTTGCCAGCAGGCAAAAACATTCCTATTCAAGCAGGCTTTTAAAGTGCAGCTGGTGAGCTTTTTATTTTATTGAGATTTTTTTAAAAAAACTTTTGTTATATTTTTATAATGATTTTTTACCATTTTTATATGGTTATTTTAATTGTTTTAATTGTATATGGTTTAATTTTTCTGGAAGCCACCTTGGGCCTCATTCTGGGAAGAAGATATTTAAATACAATAAATCAATTAAAAAAAGGAAATCTCTAATGAATAAAAATATAGCTTGACAAAGACCTATGAATGTCTATATAGTATGCAACAGGGATGAGAATTGCATGACCTTCCAGATGTTCCTAAATTTAACTTCCATTTTTCTTCACCACTGGCTGTATAAACCATGGTCAATGGAAGCTGAAGTTTAGCCTCTAGACAGTCACACTTTCTCAATTTCTGCCCCACAAAATGTTAGGTGGTCAGTTGAAAGATGGGAGGGAGGAATGGGAGTGGTAAATAGCATGCTGAAGGCCGAAAGTGCCTATCAGAAGGATTACACTGACAACTGAGGCAGGAAAAGTCCCTTCCCTCCACTACAGAGGGGTATATGTTGGACGCAGTGAAAAGACACTGTAACTTCTTGTTGCAGCTGAGTATGCAAGGCCTGGGCAGGGCTGTTGCTGATAGGATGACCTAGAGACCTAGGTCTCTCGTGCTTTTTAAGTTGAAGTCAACCTGACAGCAAGTAACAATAACAAATACTCATAATACTAATCCAGCATTCCCTCCAGGTGTGAGATAATATAGTCGTAGGAGTTTACCAGGCTGAAGAAGCTTGTTCAACAGGACAGATCATTAAGCATTACAAGATCATGTGAACAATTTTGGAGATGAAGAAGTACCAAGTAATATTAATAATATTTTTATCACCTACATTTCATGTACTATGGAAACACAGTGCAAATGGCACATCATCCAAATAAATGCAGGCCACTGTTGTCATACAAGACATACCATATGCCAAGACTCTGAACATCTCATTAACAGTTCAGTATCCACCCCAACTGATTTATCTATAATAGGTATTTCCACACACAGGGGAAAATGTTATCCTGCATATTCTTCTAGAGACCATAATGTCTCACGTTGCAGTACAATGCCCTCATTGCACTGGAAAGCTGTAAATCACTCTGCTGGTGCCAGGTGAAACATGCAGTCTGCTATGCAGAGATACAGAAGATAGAGGAAGATTTTCCATACATTTCTCTCTCTGATGTCCATGAAAGAAAATAACATTAAACAGGTAATACCATTTATTAAACATCAGGTCTGAACAGTTGGCCTTGATCCATATGAAGAAAAAAAAACTCAAAGGAGTTATCTTCTGCCTCTTGACTATGGGACAGTAACAAAGCATCCAGTTGAGGGGAAAAGCTGACTTGACCTATTACTTCTGTTAAAAAAAAAAAAAGTGCTGCACACAAAATGTAAAATATACAATAACACTTCCAGCTTCCTTAGACATATAAGTATGTTTTCCACTTCTTCATGTGCCCTTTATACGAGACCTTACGGAGACCTATAGTTCCCAGAGACCCAGTGTGATGTTGTGGTTTAAGTTCTGGACTATGGCTCGGGAGACCAGGCTTTGATTCCCTGCTTAGCCATGGAAACCCACTGGGTTACCTTGGGCACATCACACACTCTCAGCCTCCAGAAAACCCAGTGATAGGGTTGCTTCAGGGTTGCCATTAAGTTGGAAAAATGACTTGAAGGCACACAGCAATCATAGTTCTCAAGTCTCACACATGCAGATAAAAGGCACAGAGTGCCCTGGGTGTACTAACTCATACAAGCTATAATGTAATATAAGACACATTTTGGAGAAACTAATAGACTAAAACACATTCTCGTAGAACCAAACAAGATATGGCCCTACAGCATTTCCTGACAGCAAGCAATGAAACAGTTAAAACTTTCACTGTACAAAAAAGAAGATCCACTGCACATTGTGTACTGACAGCTGAGCAAGAGCTTAATTTTCAACAACCTGAGGCTTAAAATAGACTGTATTTGCATGGTTATCTCCACAGTGACTGGAGGAATAACTGAACGTGTGCAGAGTGTCATTATACCATTCCTTTAGCCTGCTGTATCTGAGGTTATATGGGCCAGGGATTCCACAAAGCCTTGAGAGCCCCAATGCCTCAAACTAGCATCCTTGTATAGCAGCTCTCCTGGCCCATTTCCGCACCACACTCTTATAGCGCGATTATTCCACTTTCAATATCCTATGGAATCCTGGGGTTTGCAGTTTAGGGAGGGGCCCTCCCTAAACTGCAAACCCCAGGATTCCATAGGATGTTGAAAGTGGAATAATCGCGCTATAAGAGTGTGGTGCGGAAATGGCCCTGGAAAGAAATCTGCTTTTGAGAAGAACTGATCCACCTATAAACCACAGAGCTTTTCGTGGCACACTGTCGACTCCTCACGGAAAGCTCCCCAGAAACCACAGAGCATCTGAAAAATCTCAGGGGAGGCACAATTTAAAAAAAGAAAAGAAAACACCAAGCGGGCGGGTTATGGGTGAAAGGGAGGTAGAGAAGGCTGAAATTACCTGAAGTGATCCCATTTGACAGGAAACACAGCTGATAAAAGACGCAGCAAATATGGCTCAGTCGCATTCCCCTTCTCTTTTCCATCCACTCTGAGGAGGGGAAACGGCCGGATCACCCCCGCTCCTCTCCCTCTTCTTTTGGCTTTTTCTGGGCGCTTTGCTGCAGATTTATTTCTATATATATATGATTGCTTCGGGCTGGTTTCTATTTGATTATTTTTGCAAAAAGTCTGCGCGCACCGACGTGGAGCTTGCAAAACCGCCTCGTTCCCCAGACCGTAGGAAGACGGGAGGAAGAGAGCAAAAGTGTGCATGCAGCGGGCTCCGAAGCTTTTCAGAAGCAGCAGCAACAGCAGGAGCACCTCTGCGGTGGCCGAAGGCTGCGGAGCCTCGCGCGCTCTCGGGTTCCCAGGAGGCGCTGGGTGAAGAGCGAAAGCCCGAGCCCCGCGGAGGGAAGCCACCTCAGGAAAGAAGGAGGGGAGGCGGGTCAGGCGGCCGCCAAGCCAACCAGAGGTCAATGGAAGAGGACAGGCGGGTTGGCGGGCGAAGCAAGCAGGCAGGCTGGCTGCGTGAGGGAAGCCTTCCTCCCCCTCGCCAACGCCGGACTCGCCCTGAATGAAGAAGACGCGTGACCCGTTTTAGAGCAAGAAGCCCCTTTCGCGCGAAGCGACAGCAAAGCGAAACGGGTGAGGGACGGAGGGACGGAGGGAGGGAGGGACGGAGGGAAGGAAGGAAGGGGAGATGGAAAGTGAGAGCAGCAGTAGCAGGTCCCGGCGGAGAGGGAGAGGAAGAGGGAGCGAGAGAGATGGTGGCAACCCGGCGCGCCCGCGCGCGCCCCCCCTCCCCAGCAGTGGTCGATCCCCGCGCTCGGCTAGCCGCTGAGAGCTCTCCCTGGGTGGGAAATGGGCGGAGGAGGGCTAAAGGAGAACGAGCGGGCTCCCCAAACTCCTACCGCCGGCTCCTGATTGGCTGCCTGTGACGTTCCGATTTGAATACTTCTCTCTTTCCTCTTCTCTCCCTCCCCTCACACGCTACCCCCGCCCCGACTCCTCTTAGACACAGGGCTGTGCAGAGCTTGAGGTACAGGTAGGTGTCCGCAGGAGTTTCCGCCAGAAGAGTTGCGGCAGCGCGGCACGGAGGGCAAAGCGTGGGGCTGCGGGGCATTCGTTGAATTCCAAGCGGGGTGACAGCCTCCTTTGGCGCCCGCCTTCCCTGCGGAAGGAAGCGCGTGGGAAGATAATAGGATTAGCCACGGGAGTTTTTGCTCTCCTGACCACCTGAGCCGCAACCTTTGCTCTCCAGCGCACACTTGTTGCAGGTTTCTCTGGCCATTTCCGCACTGGATTGTTATGGTGCTGTTATTCCACTTTCAACATCCCGTGGAATCCTGGGGTTTGCCCCTCCCCAAACTGCAAACCCTGGGATTCCATAGCATGTTGAAAGTGGAATAATAGCACTATAACAGTCTAGTGCGGAAATGGCCTCTGTCACAAAGGCCCTGGTTAACTAAACATCCTTGCTGAGATGCAGTAGTCTCTCAAGGAATAAGGGAAATAGATAGGGAAGGCTAACAGCTGTCAAGACTGTACTACCAGTAGCGATGTCCAAATAAGAATTCTGTCCCCTGAATCTGGTCCTCAAATTTCTAGCGTTGCAGGGAGTGATACACTGAAAATTGTGTACATCTATAATTCTTACATTTGCTTGTTCTCATTGCCTTAGTAACTTTGCCTGCCCCTCTGCTTTTGATGTCAAAACCATATATCTACTGTTTGGTTTACATTTTAAGTTATTACAATGCTAGAAATTCGGGGACAGAGGGACAATTTCATGATGGGGGAGAATTCTTTTTTGGAGGGTAGTGCCTTCATTTTGCTCCCACCCCACCTCTGTCCTCCCTTACTCTTTTAGAGTTGGCCCAATGAAAGTATCTCTGGTTGTGAATTTTGTTGTATTTTGCTACACAGCTAACCCTGGAAAATATATATATATGTGTGTGTGTGTGTGTGTGTGTGTGTGTATTTAATGTACAATCTTGTTCTTGTATGCCTTCAAGTCATTTCTGACTTACGGCAACCCTAAGGTGAAGTTTTCTTCACGGAGTTTTCTTGGCAAGATTTGTTCAGAGGGGGTTTGCCATTTCCTTCCCCTGTGGCTGAGAGAGTATGATGTTATGTGGTCATACAGCCCCACTCCATGATATGGCTTAATTGGCAAATATCATTTAATTGGCATGAGATATAAGTTATACACCGATTTGTTTGCAAGCTATGCTGGCAAAAGAGGACTGGATGAACACGTGCAATGCAAAAGTAGGTCAAATGGGACCTCAAGGCATGGCCAGGTCATAATTAGGGAACCCCAGTGATAATGGACTTGCAAATGTCCCTCAACAACTCAACCTTTAGGAATAAATGGCACCTGAAACCGCCTCCACAGAGCAATGAATTGTGTTCGACCTTCTTCCTCTGTCTGGCAAAACTCCCTTTTGGTTTCCTCACTTGTCCTACCATTAAGGAACTATCACAATTCCCATCAGTCCATAGTCACCTATAGCTAAAACCATTAGCCTATTCTGAACCCCATAATCTACTCTGCGAGAAAGCCATTAGCACCTTCTCCCTCAGCACAAAAATAGGGTATTTAAACCCTGGCTCTGAGCTAGATAACTGGTAGTACTGTGGACATAAGCCATCACTCTGCTGCTCCAATTCCCGTTCTTGTACTACTCTCGGACCCTTAGTCTGAGCCACATTGCTGCATCTCTTCTCTCTGGATAGGTAAATATCACCCACTTCACCCTACCTTTTAGCTATCCAATTTTCCTCCCTTTTTCTTCAGCCAGCCCTGTGTGATTCTGAGACTACTGGGATCTTGTGTGGATCTTGATTGTTAATTCCCCTCAATAAAACAAAACTTACATTTGAAATCTCCTGCTGGTATCTCTGCATTAGTACTGGTTTACACAGGTGTAAAAGATCTTGCTAGGTTACCCCCTCTCGCAGGGCTCACCTTTTGAGCTAATATTCCCCACTGTTTCACAGAGCTACTGGCATTGCAGGTAGACACCTAAGTCATCCATGTTTTGGGGTGATAATGATTTCCCCAAGGTCACCCAGTGAGTTTCCATTGCTAAGTGGGATTTGAATCCTGGTTTCCAAGATCCTAATCCAATACCAAAACAACTACTCCACGCTGGCTCTGTAGGTAAAAATTTCACATAGATATCATAACCCTTGTGATCACATAGACATTTCATTATATCAATCCATGTATAAATATTAATAGTTATACTACTAATAATTGTCATATCCTGGAATATACATGATATAAGTACAAGGTTCTACATACACATCCTATGCATTGTCAATATACCAACAAGAACATGTAAATTAGGTGTTTAATATAGTTGCAGAGTACTGTGTATAAAAACACACATCTTCATTGTGACTGGAAAAGAGAATGATGAAAAACTGTAAGAAATTAGTTAGGATATAAAGATAGAATAAATATAAATATAAAAGCAGGAAAGAAAGAAAAAAAATCCCAAGAATAAGTAATTGAAAGATCCTTGCAGTTTGTTGTCAGCAGCGTTATTACACCTCAGTGTTCTAAACTGCTGAGATTTTGAAAACTTGTCTCATAATACATTTGTTCCTAAGATACCACATCCGTAAAACCTTGTGTATGTGCCTTTTGGCACTCACTTTAAAGTATAAACAAACTAATTTTACTGGTAGTTCATAAATATAAATATGAATCCTGTAACTCTATGGACAAATTTAATAAAACTTTCAGAATCCTCTTATGTTCCAGGGCTAGGGAATGTGTAGCTCTATTGTTGAATTCTGCTCCCACAACTCTAAGTATTCTAGCCAATAGTGTAGTGGTGGGAGTTGTAGTTCAACAATATCTGGGGAACGGAAAGTTCCCAGCCCATGCTATCCACAATGTTTGTATGAATACAAGACTTGTAATAAAGTATAGCAAGTGCAGGAATAATTCTGGCTGTGTGGGTCAGTAGGTGACACAGTGAAGAAGTAACCACAGTCACATTTGCCTAGGATTCATTTTTGATATAAGCCTATGTGCATATATTTGAGTAGGACACAGTGTCTAGTGCATAATCTTTACCGTGTACACAGATGACAGAACTGGGGCCTATTCCAGGCTGATAATGTTGGGAAGATAGTAGAAATGGCTCAGATTCTCATAGTCCAGAAGCAGTGTTGCCTATGTTTTCATATTTCTTAGTAGTATCATTAATTGTTGTTTTTTAAAAAATATCCATTGTTAAATTGGTGAATTCAACTGAAGTAATAATCATAAAATCATAGAATTGGAGGCGGGCACAAGGGCCATTAGTGTACCCCTCTGCCATGCAACAGTATAGAGCACTCCCGAAAAATGACCATCCAACCTCTGTTTAAAGACCTCCAAAGGAGAGTCCACTACCCTGTGAGGCAATCCACTCCACAGCTGAACCATTCTTTACAGTAAAGAAATTCTTTCTAATGTTTAGCAGAAAACGCTCTTCTTGTATTTTTGAATCCATTGGTCCTAGTTCTAGGAGGTGAAAGAGCAGAAAGCAAGCTCTTTCTGGCATCTACATGACATCTCTTCAGATATTTAAAAACGAGGTTCTTTGTCTTTTCCATGCTAAACATACCCAACTTCCAAAGTGATTCCTGATAAGGCTTTGTTTCAAGACTTTTCATAATCTTGGACACACTTCTCTGGACACATTCCAGATTGTCAATATCTTTTTGAATTGTGGTGCACAAATGAGGTCTGCCCAAATCAGAATAGAGTGGCACTACTTCTTTCCTTGATCCGGCTGCTATGTTGACATACAAAATTTTGTAGTAGAGAATAGTAAAGATTTTTAATCAGTCTGCCCTTGTTACAAGAGAGGGAGGGACTGGGGCCCAAGCCAGTGAGTGGAAAGAATGGAACAAGAGAGGTGGGCACATGGACTGTGTTGGAAAAAGTTGCAGATAAGATACAAGACATCTGACAATGATAGTGGTAGCTGGAAACAGAGACCTGGAGCTGATCAGCTGCCCACAGAAGGAGGAAGTGCAGCAGGAGTGCCTTCACCTCCATGACCCAGATGAACAGGTCTCCGAAATTCTTTGAAAACTCTGCAGCAAGGAAGGTTCTGTCCTACCTAAAAGAGATTGTGGTGAAGCCATCATTGGGAAAAAAAACCCACCCTGAACCGCACCACACTGAAAAATTAGAATTTCTTGGCCAGTTCTAGAGCATGTGGTAGCCTGTCAGCCCCAGGGGTTCTTGAATGAGACTAATTATCTAGACCCATTTCAAGCTGACTTCTGGCCTGGCTATGGACACAGCTGTGGTAGCCTTGGGATGGAACTAGACGAGAGAAGTACATCCTAGTTAGTTCTGCTGGACCTTTCTGATACCATCAGTCATGGTATCCTTCTGGACTGCCACTCTGGGACAACACTTTAGGCCACTGTTCTATAGTGGTTCTGGTCATTCTTGGAGGGGTGGCCTCAAGAGGGTGGTGCTGGGAGATACCTGTTCAACATTGTGGCAATTGACCTGTGGGGTACTTCAGGGCTTGATTTTGTTCCCCCATACCGTTTAGTATTGACATGAAACCCCTGGGAGTAATCACAGTTTTGGAGTCTGGTGTCCCAAGTGTGCTGATGACATCCAACTCTATATCTCCTTTCCACTTAACTTCAAGGAAGCTGTTTTTGTGCTAAACTAGTGTTTGCTGTTAGTGATGGACTGGATGAGGGTAAAGAAGCTTAATACAGGCAAAACAGAGGTGTTTGTGGGCAGTCATAAGACAGATCAGGAAATAGGCATTCAGCTTGTGCTAGATCAGTTAAACTTTCCTGAAATCTCAGGTTCACATCTTGGACTCAGATCTGGTGGCATCCGGGTGTATGTTTGCACAGCTAAAACTAGTGCACTAAATGCAGCCATACAGATTTGGCTCTGGTGACACATGCCTTGATTATATCCCATTTGGATTACTGTAACAGAATATGTGGGGACGCCTTGGAAACTTCAGAAACTTCAGTGAGTCCAAAATACTGCATCCAGGCTGGTTACCAGAGCTGGTTACAGAGAACATTTAACTCCCCTGTTGAAACAGTTTCCTTGGCTTCTGGTTGTTTTCTGGGCAGAATTTAAAGTGCTGGGTTTGACTTTTTTTTTAATTGTTATGTTTTATAAAACATTCAACATTACATACATCAATTTTCATCTGGTCATGTTCATATTTTAAACTGTATAAAATACTAATTACATAAATATATAAATACAATCTTGAATTCTACATTTGTTTCTTTTTTTTTTCTTAATTGTTATAAGTTAGGATCTTTTATTTGATATTCATATTCTTAATCATGTCATACATTACCTATATTTTCTTGCCTTGAATTATTTCCTTATTCAAGACAAAATTCATCATTATTTTTCAACCTTTTTACCTTAAATTTTCTTAGTTAGATCCTATTCCATTTTCCCTATCATGTCAACTTCCTACTTTCCCTTGTTTGGATATTAAACCTTCATTCTGTCTGATACCTCCACTTTATTACTATTTTTGTTGACTTGCCTGAGTATTGGTATTATTTAGATTCATTTGATCTGTTTTGCTTACTGTCAGTCTTTACTTCTCTTCTTTTCATTCTTCCTTATTTCCTTGACATAATCGAGTCCAGTTAGTTTCGATATATTTCTTCACTGCTTCCATTTCTCTTTCTTTCTTCTCTTTCTTCTCTCCTCTCATTGGGCAGGTGAAAGCATCATATGTTACTAGTTCTAACAGTTTATTCAACCATTCTTCCATCCCTGGTGTTTTGTCCCTTTTCCAATGTTTTGCATATATTATTCTAGCTGCTGTGACCATATATAATATTGTGTTTTTATGTTTGATGTAGACTTTATCAACTTGATGTGTCATATTCAATAAAAATATCTCTGGTGACTTTGGTATGTTTATTTGTAAGATTTCCATCATACTTGTATGAATTTTTTTCCAATATTTTCTTGCTTCCAAGCATTGCCACCACATATGGTAAAACGTACCGTTTTTCTCTTTGCACTTCCAACAGTTTTTCTCATTCGTCTTGTACATTTTGCTCAGCTTGTCTGGGTCCAAATACCATCTGTACAGTATTTTAAGATGATCCTCCTTCAAGTTCTGCGCCAAAGTGAATTTTTGGGTGTCTCTCCAGCTATTTACCCAATGCTCCAACTTTATTTCATGACCTATATTTCGGGCCCACGTGATCATTGTATCTTTTATTACTTCCGTCTCTAGTTCTCTGCCTAACATAAACTTGTAGAAGTATGATGTATGATGTTCTTTTTTCTCAAATATTATTCTTTCAAATTCATTTAATTGAACATCTTTTTCGAAGCCTTCCAGTTTCTGGTCCATTTTAAACCTTTCTTTCAATTGCATACATAAAAACCATTGACAGTTTCGACCTTCATTTGCCAGTTCTTCTCTTGTTTTTATTCGTAAGCCATCTTTTCCATCCTCAATTATTATATCTCTATAGGTAATCCAACTGTCTTTGGGATCTTTCCATTTCCGATATAAAGCTTCCTGCGGTGAAACCCAGAGTGGGATTCTTGAATATAATTTCTTTTTCCGTTTCTTCCAAATTTCTAATAGTGGTCTTCTAATATAATGATTTGAGAAGTCCTTATCTATTTTCACTTTGTTGTACCAAAGATATCCGTGCCATCCGAATCGAAGGTCTGCTCCTTCTAAATTCAATGTTCTTACATTTTTCAACATTATCCAATATCTTATCCAAGTCATTCTGTTCGTGTAATAGTATAGTTTCAGGTCGGGTACTCCGCAATCTCCTCTTTCCTTTTTATCAATCAGAGTTTTCCATCTTATTCTGGGTTTTTTTCCTCCCCATATATATTTTGAAAGGTCTTTCTGCCACTCTCTGAAACTTCTTGCATTAATTATTACTGGTAAATTCTGGAATAAATAGTTCATCTTCAGTAACACCATCATTTTTATAGCCGACATTCTTCCCAGCAGAGATAAATTCAATTTTGTCAATTTCTGCTAGTCTCTTTTAATCTCCCTCCATTTTGTCCCATGATTATTTTCAAACAATTCATTATTCTGTTTAGTGATTACTATTCCCAAGCGTTTAATCTTCTTCTCTTCTTTAAAACCTGTCATCTGAATCAAATCTTCACTTTCTTCTTTTCTCATATTTTTAGTTAATATTTTTGTTTTCTCTTTATTAATTTTAAAGCCAGCCAATTCACCAAACTCGTTGCATATTTCCATCAATTTCTTTACACTTTGTTTGGGTTCTTCCAGAAAGATCACTAAGTCATCCGTGTAAGCTTTTAATTTATATTCCTGTCCTCTTATTTTAGTTCCTTTAATTTCATTTTCTGCTCTTATTGCTCTTAATAAGATTTCGAGGGTCATTATGAAGAATAAGGGTGATAATGGGCAACCCTGTCGGGTACCCTTTTTTATTTCTATAGGTGATGTCTTCTCTCCATTCATTACAACTTGCGCCTTACAGTTTTTATATATTTGTCTTATCCATGTAATAAACTTATTTCCACAATTCATCCTGTCCATTAATGCAATCATGAACTCATGCTCCAGGTTGTCAAATGCTTTTTCTGCGTCCACAAAGACCATTGTGCATTTTTTCTCATTGTGTTTCTCGTAATATTCAAGCATATTTATCACAGTCCTTGTGTTATCTCTACTATATCTTCTTGGTAAAAAAATGCTTTGGTCCTCATGGATTATTTTTTGTAATATTTTCTTCATTCTTTCGGCAATTATGTTTGTAAATATTTTGTAGTCAATATTTAATAATGCGATCGGTCGATAACTGCTTGGTTCTCTCGGATCTTTCCCTTCTTTTGGTATCAATGTTATGTTTGCTTTGTTCCATGAGTCTGGTTTCCCATTTGTCACAATTTCGTTGAACATTTTTTGCATCGGTATGCTTAATTCTTCTTGAAGTTCTTTATAATATAGTGCCAAGAACCCATCTGGACCTGGAGACTTTGCTGTCTTTAGTTTCTTGATCGCCTCAGTAATTTTCATTATTGATATGTTTGCATTCAGACTGTTTTTTTGATCTTCTGTCAGTAAAGGGACATTTTGTCTTCGGAAATATTCCTCTGTTTTTTTCTTCAATTTTGTATTCGTCCTTGTGTTATATAGATCTTTATAATATTTTCTGAAGATACTCTTGATCTGAGATTTCTTTATTCCCCTTCATGACTTGCATTATTAAATTTCTCTCTGTCTTCTTCCTTAACCTATATGCAAGCCACTTCCCAGGTTTATCTGCGTTTTCGAAATGTTTCTGTTTCATTATTCTTAATTTCTTTTCAATTTCTTGTAAATTTTCAGCCCTTATTTTGTCTTGCAGTTTTTTAATCTCCTCTCTTATTCTTTTATTTGCAGGCTCTTTCCTTAGCTCCTCCTCTTTTCTTTTGATTTCTGCTTCCAAGTTTTCTATCTTTTCCTGTCTTTGCTTTCTCATTTCCGTGTTCCATTTTATGAAAAGGCCTCTCATTACCACTTTCCCAGCATCCCAGATTATTCTTGATGAAATTTCTTCTGTGGTGCTGATTTTAAAGTAATTCCTCAATTCTTCTTTTGCTTTTTTCAGATATTCTTCATTTCTCAATATCATGTCATTTAATCGCCAATTTGTGTAGATATTTCTCTTCTTTATTCCTATTTTAATTTGAATTGGATTATGGTCAGATAGTATCCTGGGAAGTGTTTCCATATTTATCACTTTTGAATGTAACATTTTGGAAATTAGGAACATGTCAATTCTGGACATTGTTTGATGAGAATCTGAGTAAAAAGTAAAGCTGCTTTCATTCCCGTTTTTGTATCTCCATGTATCTGTCAGCGACAGTTCTTCCATTAATCTGAAAAAGGTCTTTGGTAACTTCCCTGCTTTCTTTTTATGATTTTTGTTTGTTTATCTGTCCTTCTTGGGATCCATTACCCCATTCAAATCTCCCATTATTAGAATGTTTTCTTGATTCGTCTCTGTAATATAATTCTGCAATAGTACTCCTATTTTCTCATAAAATTTGCTTTTGTTTTCCTACCAGTAATATCTTTAATACTGGGAATTGTACTTTTACTCCTATATAATGTCCATTTTCGTCTTAAAATATTTCTTCTGTAGGGTATTTAGAGTTAACATATATTACCATTCCTCTTTTCTTCTTTTGGAAGGCAGAGATATAACATTTTCCTAGCTTTGGATTTTTTAGATATTTTTCCTGTATCTTCATCTCTTGGAGACAGATGACATCCGAGTTTGTTTTTTCCAGAAAATGGAAGACCTGTCTGCATTTATAATTAGAATTAAGGCCCTTTACGTTCCACGAAGTGCATTTAATGTTCATTTTCTTGGTCTTTCTTAGTTCTCCTTAGTCCTTAATCCTCCTCCTCTACTGTTGATTTCTCTTCTGTCTCTGAGCTTTGTTGTTCTTGTTCGGAATATTCTCCTTGTCCCTCTGCTATGTCTGTTTCTTCTTCTGATTTGTCTTGTTTTTCTCTGCTCTCTTTATCCTCCTTCTCTTTAATTATTTTCTTTCTTCTTACATCTTCTCTTGTATCTTCTCTTGTATCTTTTCTTTTGTTCTCCAATATCTCTTTTATTTTCTCCAAGGTTTCCTTAGCCTGTTCTGGTGTAGTACATTTATATCTTCTGGTGTTCAGAGTGAAGGATACACCTTCAAGTCTCTCCCATTTATACTTTATGTTATTTCTTTGTAGAAGTAATGTTAAATTCCTATGTTCCTGTCTTCTTTTTAAGATTTGGAATAGAACGTCTTTAAAAACTTTAACTTCTTTCCCGTCCAAGATGAATTTTTCTTCGTAGTTTTTCTGTAAAAATGTCTCTTTTAGTCTTGTCTTTGTAAAACATGCAATAATATCTCTAGACCAGTTCTTTTCTCTCACCAGTTTTGAACTTATTCGAAATATCCAATCAATTTCATTATCCATTCTTTCTTCAGAAATTTCCATATAGGCAGCTAGTACAGGTATTAACCTTTTGTAGATATTTCCTCCAGCTTTTAATTCGATCCCTCTAAATTTAAGGCACCTATCTCTGTATCTCATTTCATGTGCCTCTATCTCGATTTCGTATCTTTTTTGGTTTTCCATCATTTCTTTTCTCTCGTTTTCTGCTTTCCTTGTTCTTTCCTCTATGTCTTCTATTTCCGTTTGTATAGTCTTTATTTCTTTGTTCATCTTGTCAATTTTCTTATTGAATACTTCCTGTTCCTTTTTTATATCTGATTTTATCTCTGCACTTGTATCCTTGAGTTCCTGTCTTATCTCCTGTTTAAAATTTCTTAATTCTTCTAGTATCTGTAGTCTGATATCCAAGGTCTGTGGTGGTTCTTCCAACAATGGTCTTCTTTCCATAGCTATTTGTGATTGTGTGTATGTAATAGTTTTCTTCCTTGTAGTCATCTTCATTCTGTTCTTTCAACTTTATATACTTTAAGGTTCTATATAAATTTATCTTTCAATTCTTTAAAGTTCTATTAGCTTATATTACAGTCCAACTTCTCTATATATCTTATATTCTTTTTATAGAGTAATATAAAGCAATCTTATAAACAGTCTTATCTATAAAGTATTCTTATATTAATATCAGATTCAAAAAGTCACTATCAAAATATACTATATATAATCAATTAGATTCTATTAATACTATTACAAATAAAGCAATCAGTTTTGTTTAGTTAACAATCCATTGTACTGCCAAAGATATATTTAATTATGTAATTTAATTTATGTTTAATTAATGCACTATTTGATTACCAGTTTTAATCATAGTCATTATTGACACTAACTCAATTCCTTCAAATCTTCTCTTATCAATCCGGTAAATTCTCTATTTTTTATTTTATTTCTTATTCCTATTAATGTTCTTCCCCTCTATATTGTATATATAAAGCAATCTTACATTCTTTACAATATATGTTGCCCTTGTAATGTTGCTTTTGTCCACTAGATGGTAGTCAAATACTGCTCTTTCCCATGTCTGCTTAAGAATGTTCTAATCCCTACTCAAGGTCAGTTTGCCAAACACACTTTCTATTAGACCTTGAAGCTTATCCTCCCTTCACCCTTTCCCCCAGCTACAGGCAGCTACAGACAGTTCTTACACTGTGCTTTTAGATATTTACTGTACAGTATAGTTAATGCTTCCATATATATATATATATATATATAGAGAGAGAGAGAGAGAGAGAGAGAGAGAGAGAGAGAGGACAATCACTCTATTCACCAATTAATTAAGATTTATTTTTCACAATTAATTTAAGACCGATCCAGACTTTCAATTATGCTCAACCAAATAAACTTTCAATTCTCAACCAACTAAACTTGTGTCTCTTCTCCTACCGATTCTCTCACTGCTTTTTCTTCAGCTATCCTGTTTATGTCTGTTCTCTCATTTCAAGGTTTCAAGGTTTCCCTTCCAGATTTTAGATAAAGTCAGTTTAAATGAGGCCAAATCTGGTTATAATTAATTTTTATCAGTCAGTCAGTCAGTCAGTATCAATCCTCAATCCATATATGTACCATCCATTTGCTCAAAAAGTAATTAATCCAGAGTTAATTTATAAAAATTGCGTATTTTAAAGTCTCTCCCACTTTTACTGTCTCTCTCCGTCTCTCTGCTATCGTCGTCTGATCTTTCTCCTCGCTGTTTTTTTTTCTTATATTCTTCTCCCGTTCAAAAGCAAAGTTCCGTTCAAAGCAAAGTTCAAGTTTGTAAATCCAATTATATGTTAAAGCAAAGGCAAAGTTCATAAAGTTCCCAGGCTCATATTAAATCATAGAGTTCATATAGCAATGTTCTTATTAATTATTGCCAGTGTCCGTTAACGTTAAGCAAAGTTCATAAAGTGTTTTTCGGATAGTGAGAATTTCCCTATTTCCTTATTTATATATTTTTATGTTTTTAATTCATTTAACTCAGTTCTTATGGTCTAATTACCAAATCCTTAGTGTCTTTGATTTGAGTTTGTAAATCCAGACCCGTGTTAATTTTAATCCATTAAAGTTATCCTTCCTTCTTATCCACATTATATTAATTATTGGCAATGTCCATTAAACGTGAGGTCAACATCCATTCCTTATAAGGGTCAATTTTGTTCGCTGTCCATCTTACGCTTTTACTCACGAATTTTAAAAAAGGTTATGGCGTTCCTTCTGCCGGTCTACGATCGGCTGCCCAGCGTGGCCATGAATTCTCTGCGGCTCTATCCTAGTCTCCATCTCCTTGATCCAGCAATCCTCCGATCTGCTGTATCTTCACGTCCGATGAGGTTTTCGTGAGCCCCCTTTGAGACCCTCTGCACCCCCTTCACCGGGGGGGGGGTGTCTGGCCAGCATCAGCTGTTTCTTTTCTTGCCAGCTGATCCACACTGGGTGATTGTGCTCGGCAGCTTTGCCGCTACACAACCACTCAGTCCGCCATTAAACCCGGAAGTCCTGGGTTTGACTTTTAAAGTCCTGCATGCCTTGGGTCGAGACTGTGGCAGTTTTCACACTATGGCTCCATTGCAGCATGGGGACACATTGAAGCCAGTCTGCAATGCATGCTATCACATGACGTCATCACAGTCCTACACCTGTCACTTCCCCAGCCATTGCAATTTAGCATTATACTATTACCCAAAAAAATCCAGTAATAGGCCCCTTTTGTGTGATAATCACATCAACTGGGGCCATGTGGGAAGGGTAGAATCATTATCAAAGTGCTTAATTCCTCATTGTAGCATTGGAAGAGGCTGGCTGCACTGTGGAAGGAAGGAGCATGTCCTGAACACTACCATCCTCTGGCAGCCGGCCGGGTGTGGAGAGGAGCGTTCAGGACATGCTTCCATCCCGGCAATGGCACTGCTGGGATGTTGCAGTGCAGATACAGCGCAGAAAGGCCATGTTATCTCCCTATATGCACTGGGTCATGTTTTAAGATTTTCCAAGAAGTGCTTTCTCTTGGTCCTGCCCACTATCACTGTCATGGAGCACACAGAGAGGTCATGGGAGAGAGCTTTCTCAGTTATAGGCTGTGGAACTCCCTCCCTCAGGAAATTGAGTTGGCTCCCTCTCTAGATAATTTCCAATGGCAAGCAAAGACTTTTTTTATATACGTAGGCAGGCCTTTAGTTCTTAAAATAGATAACACAAATGTGTTTGAAAGTGATGCACTTTTTTAATCTTTTATTTTTTTCAGTAAAGTTTTAAATGATCTATTCTGTTTGAACTCGTGCTTTTAAAATAGATTTTGTGTTTAATTATTTTTAACTTTTGTAATTTCTAAAAATGTGAATTTTGTTTTAAGTTATTATAAGTTGCTTTGGTTCCCATACTGGAAGAAATTGGGGGTGAATATAAATCAAATAAATGAATAAACCAATTTACATCCAAGAGCAACTCCTGGATGTGTCACACCCCAAAGTAACCCTAAGAGAGGGCCTCTAAATTGGCATGACTTCCCCCATATTGGATATTGGCTAGCAAAGGTCAGTTGCCAGTAAAAATTGGTTTTGAATTCAATTCTCAAGACCAACAACACCTTTGCTGCTATATGGGAATGTAGACAGCGTCCCTTAGGCTAAGGGACAACGACCTATTGTTCCCAGTCACGTATCTCTAGGCAGCCACAATAGATTCTCTCCTTGATTAACAAAAAGGTTGCCTTAGCCCCTAGCCACGCTGATGAACTTTGCGAGGATAGACAATCAACATCTATCAAATTGGAATGATAATCCTATCATGTACCTGGACTTTCCCAGGAGAAACAATACCAAGGAGAGGTCGTGATATTTGCCTAACATTATATTCTGCAATCATCACCCATTAACGCCACTTTGCTAGCCTATACACTGCCTGAGGACAGAAATTGGCTATAAAAATCCTCACTTTCTGAGCCTCTTCGGAGAGCCTCTCAGACCGGACAAGGGCCCGTTTCGCTGCTACCGAGGTGTCCCACTTAAGTCTCTCAGACACTGCTGAGAGCTAAACGCGACTCACGTATCCAACTCGCTGCGAAACCCCGCTGCTTCCAGCCTTCCAGCCCCAGGATCCAGCCTCCCCTTGGTGCTTTACACCGAGCCTTCGCTAATCTTCTCCTTTCCAGGATGCCTAGACTAAAGTCTGTATGCCCTCTCTCCCCAACTGCCTCTCATTTCCAACTTTGTTTCTGTAGCCCTTGTGTGATTGTAGGATTATTTGTTAACGTGTGTTGTGCTTTTCTTTGTTAGTTTTAGTAAATTTACTTTAGACTGTTCCTCTGACTCTTGCGTGGTTCTGACCCCGTAGACATAGGGTTAAAGATCCCTTGCCCGGACCTCTCGCAAGCTTTGAGTGTCTCTGTTAATTCCCTTAATTTGAAGTCTGTTTGGGTGTCCTCGAGATACCCCCAATTTTCAGGGTAACAGATGTACCCTGGCTGCCCACATTGGCCACCAAAGGGCACATGATCTAAGGAAGCTCAGTCATTGTGTGCAGGTCAAAGAGTGAAGTTAGGCAAGTGTCCAGGGGGCAACAGTTCTGATTGTGGGTAACAGTGACTGTGGCCATTTCCGCACTAGACTGTTATAGCGCTATTATTCCACTTTCAACATCTTATGGAATCCTTGGGTTTGCAGTTTAGGGAGGGGCCAGGTGGCCCCTCCCAAAACTGCAAACCCCAGGATTCCATAGGATGTTGAAAGTGGAATAATAGCGCTATAACAGTCTAGTGTGGAAATGGCTTCTGTCTTCCCCACAAAGACTAGAGAAACACTGAGGGAAGGAGTAAAATTCCAGAGCCTGAAAAAAAAATCGCCAGGGCCCAAAGCCAATGTTGGCTACCCTGGGCCAGCTTACATACAAATGCGCATGTATATATTTGGTTCACACTGATTCTGCTCATACATATTCATTCTGCACATACTTACATATTTGGTTCACACCAATTCTGAAAATACAGAAGTGGATGTGACTTAATTTCTTGATAAATAAGCATGCATACGGTCACACTGCAGAAATTACATGCAGTGCAGAGACGGGGAAGACACAAGATTTGCTCTTACACCATGCTGCACATCTATATTTCAGGGCAAAGTAAACTAGCAGACAAAATGGGAAGCCTACCATATATGCCAAAAAGCATGCAGGTACTTGGTGTGTCTGAGGAAGCACATTGTTACCATGCACATACTCTGTGTGTGTGCAGAACTGGATTATAATCTATCCAAATTCTGCTTAAAATAAATCTTAAAGAAGCCACATGACCTTTTTGTGCTATGTAGCAAAAAGGAATCATTAATGTGTAGTACAACTTTTTATTAAACTGTGAATGCTCCCACCTAGAATCCAGGTTTTGTTTTTGTTTTTAAGAAAACCAACTTTTTTTGATGTGTTAAAGGGGATTATTACATTTTCAAGGAAAGACAGAGCGAGCTAGTTTTTAAAAAGAAAGACATTTCCTCAGTAATTAATGGTTACAAAAATATGTCTTAAAAGATATTAAAACATTGACAATGTAAATAAAAGCCCAACCACCAAACCTTGCTCTTAATTTAACAACAACAAAAAAAAAGCATGTTTAGACACCAAAGAAGTAAAATGTTGCTTGAGGCTTTGGTCTCTGATCTCCATTTCAATAAACGCTTAAAATACACAGGTTGTGTTATATCAAGTGCAGTAACTCCTAAAAAATGTTAATGAAAAAAATTGTCGTAATGCATTTTCCTTAGTGGAATTTAATCTTACCAGCTCTCAGATCAAGCACACTGTGAGATACATTTTTGCTAATAGGAGATTTTAAAATAAGGAGACAGTAATTCCCTTTAGAGCTTTAGCAAAATGATAACTAATTTTATTATTAATCTGTTAAATTTGTGTCTCTCGGTTTCTCTTAGACAAGATTTCAAGTGCCATGCATAGTCCACATTTTCTCTACAATTACCCTGTGAAGTAGATTAGGATAGAAAATAATGACTGGCCTAAAGTCACCCGCAGAGATTTGAGCCCAGGTCTCTCCATTCCATATTCTAATGGTTAGAGTCTATAGTAGTCATAATAGCTATGTATGTAGAACAATCATATTCCCATTTACTCAAAGGTAAGTTTCAGTATGTTCAGTGGTAGCTAACCCCAGGTATAGATACGATTGCACCATGAATGGTGAGGAAGTTAAATTTAAATAGTGAAACAACAGTTTAAAATCTTTATAGGTTGAGTTTATAGAAAGGGTTTAAAATGGCAATAAAGTGTGATACGTGATTATATGTGTGTACCATTATAAAGTGTTTATTCAAACAACACCTTGATTTCTAGTAACAAATGAGACAGTCACCAGAAAGAGTAAAGAAAATTATAATGTAAAAGAAAAAAGAAACATATTGGACCAAAGTACATTTAAGAGATACATTTATATTTGTAAAAAGTTCTAAATGGTTTGTTGGTTTGCTGTCATGTGCTGTCCTGTGAAAAGGTCTACTGGGGGGGGGGGAGACCCTCCATGTTTGATAGACTGCAAGACTAATATCACTAAACCTAGACGACTTGGCCCAGGAAAGTATTGCTGCTTTTTTTACTTTTGGCCATTTTTTTATAAAAAATATATATTTAACAATGCTGCAGTTGCTCTCTTTGGATTGCCTGCCTGGTTTTCCAAAAGGCTTTTTCCAAAGTCTCATAACAAAATCTCTTCAGCAAAGCTAGCAGTCATAAGCGAGGAGAACTGAAAAAAGATAAAAGAACAGGAAAGAAATGGTAGGAGTAAACAGTAAGTTCTTACAGGTGAGGAAAATGAACAGTAGGGTCCCTCAGGAATCTGTATTGGGACCAGTGCTTTTTTGGCTTTTTGACTTGTTCATATGCAATCTGAAGCTAGGGGTAAGTAGTGGCTTGCTGATAATACTAATTTATTTAGGGTGATGAGAAGAAAATCAATTGGAAAGAGCTCCAAATGGAATTCACAGCACTGGGAGAATGGGCAGTAAAATGGCAAATGAGATTCAGTATAAACAAATTAAAGTAGAGCAACCTGACAAATATAAGGATGGGATCTGGGCTGGCAGTAACTGACCAACAAACGGGATCTTGGGTCTATAGTAAGTAGTTCAATGAAAATATTGATCCAGTGTTTGGCTGCTGTAATTGCAAATTCCATGTTGAGAAAGAGAATTGAAAATAAAACTGCCAACATCATATTGCCTTTATACAAATCTATGGTACGCCCACATCTGGAATATCCTTCACAGTAAACAGGATAAACTGAGGCCCTTTTTGCACACCACCTCCAACCCACAATGGCCACAGGATCGCGATGGGATCGCACCGACAGTTTTGCGTGATGTCATTGTGATCTCGTCATGATCCCGTGGCAACCTGTCACAATTGTGGATTAAATCATTGTCAGATATCTCCTGACAATGACACACGATTGCAGAGTCCTCCCACCTCTCTCCGCACTTACCTGTTGTGCAAAACAGGAAACTGCTGGGCTGCACTGTGGAAGGGAGGAGCAGAGCCATCACGCTTCTTCTCGTCCAGCAGGCAGCTGGTCTGGAGAGAAGCACAGCAGAAGTGATTCTCTCCTGGAAGAGGCTTTCCCTGGATCCCCATGCGATGGCTTCGGAACCAGGTAAGTTGCGGAAAGGGCATAAGAATCTCAGCTTATTCTGTGCCAGTAGAGGCATTTTTCTATATAAACAGATGCTTGTTTTGCTGTTTAGCGTATCTATTGTTTTCTTATTTATTGTATTTGTTTCGTTGTTTCTTCATCGTATGTATGAGCATGCATGCTGAAGCAGCTCGTGCTGCTCTGTCTACTAGTTTCACCTGAGGTGTTTCTAAACCTAAGAGAATTTTTACTGAGATTAAGGTAAACTCAGAATGTGAGAAGGGTAGTTCATCTACTTTCTAAGCAAAGCCAGTTAAGCTTTAAAAGAAACACAGAAACCTTGCATTAATTTGCTGAACTTATTTGCTGTTTTTGGATTTGTTGTTTTAATAGCAGATATAAAACTATGAAGGAAGTGCACTTTAAGACTCTTTAAGTTTATTTTTGGGAAACAAATGTTATTAAACAGAACTCCTGCTGACTTCATTAGTTTTAACAAAGAGGCTGGTCATAGGTTACTACCAGTGGATCGTTTACCACATGCTGATAGTTACCACTATGAGATCAGTATGTTTTAAGCTTGCTGGGGGGCAGAAGGACATAGACGGGAAAGGATCCACAATAGTTCTTTATTATTATTATTATTCCATACAGGCAATCAGAATCTCCCATGTATATTTTTAATGTACAATGTTTGCTGGCTTTCAGGGGGCTTTAATTTAGGGCATATATTCGTATTGATCATCATACAGTTCAAAAGCAGTTTACAATATATTATTAATTTGTTGTTGTCCCAATAAAATAGCATCAGATTGCAACATAAAATAGTCATATCATGTGGATTCATGAACCAGTTTAAATTTTGGGGGCAAATACATTTTGACTGGGCACCAAAAGAATATGAAGTTGATAAAAGTCATATTTCTAGATGGTGGGTATTCCACAGTTAGGACATGACTGCAGGCCACTTCGTGTTCCTTTCTTGTCACATAGTATATCTGAGGCACTTAAAATAAGGCCATTGATAAGAAGAATCATGATTACTAAGTCTGTTTCACCAAAACAGACTTATAATTTTAGTATTTCTTAAAAGAGATAACAACATAGTGTAACTCTGTGTTTGTAAAAGGGAGTGGGTGGGAATTAGTACACTGACCCACTGCAAGCTCTGGTGACATTGTAAGACTCCACGTGTATGGCAAATCTACACATCGCAGCCAAAAGGAGAATCCTTAATATAGGCCAGGGTCTAATTGGGTAATTCCACTGAAAGGACTGCTTCCATCAGCAGAACTAGGAGAGGAGTGATTCTCCTTCCTCCTGGAATCCCTTGTGCACCCCCTGCTCCAGAGGGTTGTGAAACTCCTCCTAGCCAGTTTTAAGGGGCCAGAGTGCTATGGGCGGGCAGTTTTGTAGCACTGATCTATGGGCACCGGCATGACATCATGTTGGTCTCCCTTTTCAGAACTGCTTTTCTCCCTAGCCCAAATCCCTCCTATTACCATACAATGTGCGTACTTTGTGTCCATAGCCAAATCCAGGGGATTCTGTATGTTCAGGTGAGTTTGCAGCAGCAGCCAATATAGAATTTAGCACAGAACACATAGAGCTTGGACTTGGACTTAATCCATGTATACCCTGAAGGAAGTTGATTCCTGGTACATTGATTAAATTGGCGCAGGAAATTTCTACATCAAAGTGCTGGAGGGATTAATGAAGGACACGCACCAACACGTTGTCCACAAGAAGAAAATGATACCATTCTTCCAGAAACTTAGACAATTGCTTTTGCTGCTGTAAAGCATCCTAGATACAACTCTGGTAACCTCAGTGGTAACCAGAAGTTTTTCTGCTTGGATAAATAGTAGCCTGATACCACTACAGCTGTCATGGCACCATTGCATGGAATCCCAGGATCAGCAATACATAAGAAACTGAGAATTCTGTGCTATACTTCAGGGGAGTAGACAAAAGCTCCCTAATGGGATTCTAAGTACCTCGCAAAACTAGAAATCCCAAGATTCCATATGTTGGAATGGCCCCTCCAGATTTTCAGTGGTTCAGGGCACAGAACCCTCATGAAAGTGGGAAAACTACAAATAACTCCCCCCCCCGTGATCCTCCTCCCATTCCTTTGCCTCTGGCACCAGTGCTCTCCTGGGGGAAGGAAAAAAGACAAGGTAAAGAGCTTACTGGGACTTTCCCCTCAGAGATAGAAGAGCAGAGTGCTGTGTTCTGGCATTCTAGCTACCTCTGGTCACCATCTTGCGATTCCTCCCAGAGGGGAGGGATAGGAGCAACAAGAGCACCTGACCAATTGGTGGCCATTACACAGCAGAATGTGCAGCTACATGGCAGAGAGGGCTCACTTCTAGCAGCGGAGGATGGCTTTGCTCACCTAAAAGAAAAAAAATGTCCATTTTAAACACAAGCCTCACAAGCCTGGGGTGAAGAATGCAAAGGAATGGAAGGAGGAGAAAGAAGGGAAGACAAGCACATGCCTCGTGAATAATCAAATTTGTAAATGTCTAACCTGCAGTTGTGAAGGGAGGACTGCAAAGTGGTATCAAACTGCTGTTAACTATGTAGTGCAATATACTTCAGGATGCCTTGCATCAGCATTGGGCAGTATAGAGAATCTATCAAGGTGGTGGTTTCTGTTTGAGCTATGGCAGTTCATCATCCAGTTAGGTCTCTCTCTGCAACTATCAAAACAAAAAGTGAGATACTTGTGACCCTCCAGATGTTGTTGGATGCCCATGATTCTTCACCATTGGCTATACTGTCTAGAGCTGTTAAAAGCTGGAATCCAACATCTGAAAGGCCACAAGTTGTCTGCCCTCATCTAGATCTATTTCAGTGTAGCTTCAGACTTGTTTTTGATATTTGGTTGCCCTGACAGACTACTTTTATCAGGAGAACTGTAACTAGTATAGCCCTATAGAATGATATTATACTGATTATGAACAGTCTGCACTGGCTGACTATATCTTTCAGTCCTAATTCATGATGCTAGTGTCTTTAAATCAAGTGTCTTCAGGGTGCATCTCCCCGTCAATTTGCCCATGACTTATGATGGTTAGAGCAGTTTCTTCTCCTACTACCTCACATTTTCCATCGGTGAAGAAGAGAACCCCAACCGCTAGCATCTGGTGGCTTGCATGTCAATAGGAGTGGTAAATCTGGTCCTAGTTTCAGTCTAGATGTTATCAGAGCTATCCAAGCTGTTATACTTTGTCCCTAAAGTGCATCCAGCATCTTTAAAGTTTGGAGGTAACACTAAGAGCAGATTTGCCATTCCCACTGCCATGTAAGCCACAACTATTACAAGCCCCAACTATAGAAGGCACTCTCCATGGAGGCAAAGCTAGTTCAAACACTGAAATGGTTTCAGAGTTGCCTTAAAATGTCTTTCTTACCTACCAGTTAAACTACTGCAATGCGCATACATGAGGCTACCATCAAACGGTGTTCAGAAGGTACAACCAATGCAAAATGTAGTGGCAAGACCATTGTTAGGTATGTATTATAAAGACCAGTTTTATAACTCAGTCTTACAAGAACTGCACTGGCTTCCAATTTGCTTTTGAGCTCTATTGAAGTCATTGTCTTGACCTGTAAGTACTTTAATGGTTTGTGCCTGGATATCTGAGAGACTGTCTCTTATACAAGGCCTGCCTAAAATTTGAAATCTTCAACAGAAGCCCTGTTTCATGTTCCACCACCATGTGAGGCTAGGCTGATGGCTACACATGACAGGCCTTTTTCTGTAAGGAGATCTCGCTTGAGTGAAAACCAACAACAGCAAGAAATAACCATGCTATTCACTTGACCTTTGGGTTTTAGAATTAATGAGGGCTGCTATGTATCTTTTAGTTGTTTTTAACAGTTTTTTCCCCCATTGGGTGTAGTTTTAAAAGTATTTTTAAAGACAAATTTGTTTTTTGCTTGTTTTTAGTCATATATTTATTTATTTTTTAATATTTTAAATGTTTTTATCCATTGCATATCACTTAGGAGGCCATGATGGCAATAAACAAAGTTCTTACATAAATATAATAAGTACATTATTTGTGTGCACATTTTATTGGGCTGATTTCATGTTCTTTTTTAAGAAGTAACTCTATTGGTCTGTTTCAGCAAAACTGACAAAGAATCTTGTGGAACCTTAAAGACCACCAAGTTTTCTATGGCGTAAGCTTTTGTGGACTTTCGTGTACTTCTAAGAACGCTTATGTTAGGCTTTAATGTGTTGCAAGACTGATGTTTTATTGTATCAAGTGATTTTCTTTGTTGTTATTACGATGATATGTTTTAATGTCTTTAGTGTTTTAATTGTATCTGCATGCTGCCTTGATGTCCATAAGATATGTGTTAAATAATGTTTTAAATGCATAAATGAAAAACTGTCCTGATTCTTGTGTGTAAAACAGAATTTAAACCGTGTTCCTGAGGGAGGACAGTGTGATAACATATACACTACCTTTCAGACAAGATGAATTATTGGCTACTGGTTCTTGGCATACTTAGCAAGTTGAATTAAGACTGAGCCACATTAGTAAAGAACTACCAGAATCAGTGTGGTGTAACTTATTCATGACTAAGTTAAGTCTCATTTAATTCAGTGTGTCTACTCAAAGTCTGGCAAAGTCTGGATCCCACCCACTGTCTTTTGGATGTATTCTTCCAACAGACTTGAGGCATTTGTCATGGTAAATCCAATTCACCCAGCACTCCACTTCCATTATTTGCTATTGTGGCAAGATAGTTTGGATATTGTTGTGCTGCAAACCACTGGCAGCTTTTTGGCACCCATTATGTGCTGTTTTATTGTCGTTGATAGTAAATCTGCCACAGAAAGCAAGGCTTTAGTTCCACTTTATCACAAGGCTGGCCTCAGTCAGGAAGTCTGGTGACCCTTTAATGAGGTACTAAGAGTCACACACACTATGTGAAGCACTAATCAGGGAAAGGACACATGGTGAGGTAAAGACTGCATCAGCTCCCTGCACTATTTTCAGCTTCATACCATGTAAAAATGTGATCTGATACGCACATAGTAACAACAAACCTAACTTCATTCATCTGACTACCCTTCTGGCACAGCTAATATGAATAGTTTTGCCTTGCAATCTGTTTCCTAAATGCAGTCTCATATCATCATGATCAGTCCTGTTTACATAAAATACATTTCTTTAAAAATCTTTACATTTCCCCTCTCATTTGACATGTTAATTGCTTTATCGTATGCTGAATCAAGTTACTGGATTATTCTCTTGGAGGCTACTTAGCATGGAAGGTACATTTCTTTTACTTTGCCAAAGATCCAGTGAAATCATGGTAGATCAGTAGAAGAAATTTTGCCTGTTTGAAGTATTCTTGCTACTTTAGGATAACATATCGTGTCTGCATTGATTAGAAACAGAAACACTTGTCTTCTGATTCCTAGAAAGCCTTGGGAATAAATAGGCCATGAAAAATTCAAGTTGAACTTTATGCTGTTTAAGAATTCAGTCAAATGTGAATAGAAGTATTTGTTTTCCTTTTGAAGGCAGAAATGTTTCATCATTCCATAGAAATTTGTGCTCCCTTTCTGTAGATCTGAACCGTTAATCTTCAATGCCAGTTAACTCAGTTAGACTGTAATACTATACTGCTGCTAACATGCTCCAACTAGAGGGCTTATACAAAGTGCTATGTATTCAAAACCACTTTGGAAAGTTTCTTTTGTAAAACTTGGTTTATAGCAAATCAGACAATAATAACTAAATTCAGCAGTGGATTTCTAAAACCTATAGGGCAAGGTAGCTGTCAAAACTATCATGTTTTTAATGTTTCATTTCTAAAGTGCTGGTGTTTCTGGTTCATGGTGCAGTAATTGTAAATATGCAGTTTTAAACCTCATGTTAGTGTGACCCTATTACAAGGCTCTGAGACTTGTGCAATGAAGTTTAAATAACACAGTGGGATTTTCTCTTTGTAAATAACCTATAAGCCAATTCCCAAAGTCATACTGTGAAGTTAATCTAGGTCTTTGTGGGTGGTAGATGTGAGATTTTTTTTTTCAAAAAACAAAACAAAAACTAGACAGCCCACTTTTTTGTGTCATATCTGGAGAGCTGAACTGAGAATACTGTTTCCAATAATTCTGAGCTCCAGTTGTATAGCCAAATATCTGTGAATGGCAGGATTTTGCCTTACTTACGTCAATGAGCCAAAGGTTATTCCTAAATAAAAGGAACCATTTTTTTCCAACTTATGTCAGCTAAACACTTGGATTGACCTTCTTTATAACTATTAATGTGCTTCTCCTTATTTATTTAACTAATTAACTTAATAGACCAATTAATTCCCCTATCGAAACCCAGACTCTGGCTCTGCAGAGGTTGGCAATGATCCAGAAAATTTCCCATACTAAAGGAAAAGAATCACAAGGACAATCATGTTTTTAGCTGACAAAGGCCTTTTCCGCACTTTGTTTTTAGAACGGTGCAGAGCATCCTCCAGGGAGGACATTTGCACTTGGGAGCGGACTGGGTCTGGACTACTTTGTGTAGTTCTGGACTTCAGCCTGCTCCGGAACGACCCAAAGTGGTTGTTCTCCGTGCTTTTGAAAGACCGCTTAAAACAGGTCTTTCAAAAGCATGGAGCGCACCACTCCGTGGCCGCGCTCCGGTGCAGATTTGCAGGCTCACACCACTGTGAGCCTGCAGATCGTCTGGGGCCGGGCTTTAGGTTGGCAAGCTTCACCAGTTGGTGGAGAGCCTCCACCAATGGGAAGCCGCCATTTTCATCCCTGGAGCAGTGCGGAGTGTGGCCACACACTGCTCCAGACAAGCCTGGACCCGCCGATGGAGCACTCTGGTCTGGTGAGTACTGGCACGGGGCGATTTCTTCGCCAAGTGCAAAAAAGGCCAAAGACATGTCTGCAATGATGATGCTCACTGGATCACAACTAAACTGCTCACCATCATGGAAATATACTCAAGTTCATGGGTTGTTGTGGGTATTTTGGACTATGAGGCCATGTTCTAGTAGTATTTGCTCCTGACGTTTCACCTGCAATTGTGGCTGGCATCTTCAGAGGATCTGGAGACATGAAGGTGGAATGGAGTATATATCCTTGTGTGATCCCCGAGTGGGAGGGATTTGCATTTGTGATGTATTAGTGGTGCAGATGGCCTGTGAGATAGCCCACTGTTCAGTAGACTGGTCCCCACGGTTGTGTTGTTAGTCATGGGATATGCATAAAAGTTGTGTGTGCATTTAAGTACCTGTTAACAATCCATTATATTGTTTCCTATAGAGAGACTTCCTGAGTCTGGGTGGTGTTCACCGGCATATTTTTGAGTCTTGATTTTAGTGTTTTTCAGTACTGGTAGCCAAGTTTTGTTTACTTTCTGAGTTTCTTCTTTCCTGTTAAAGTTGTCCAGGTGTTTATGGATTTCAGTGGCCGCTCTGTGTAGTCTGACATAATAGTTGTCCGAGTGGTCCAGAATTTCTGTGCTTTCAAATAGCATTCTGTGTCCAGGTTGGTTTATAACATGTTCTGCTACTGCTGATTTTTCTGGCTGGATCAGTCTGCAGTGTCTTTTGTGTTCTTTGATTCGTATTTGGACGCTGCGTTTTAGTCCCTATGCAGTCCACAGTTACTCCAGTTCGGACATCAGAAGAGCATCAAGACCCAGAAAAAACCACAGGGGTGAGGAGAAACAGCCACCCAAAGGGAATGTGTTTTTACCATACATCAAAGGAATCACTGACTGAATAGGGAAACTGATGAAGAAACATAACCTCCAAACAATCTACAGACTGACCAAGAAAATTCAATAAATGCTACGTTCAGCAGAGGACAAGAGAGATCCTCTGACTTCTGCAGGAGTTTACTGCATACTTTGCAGCTGTGGACTGAATTTTAACTAATCCATTTATTTCTTCAATTTCAGTATATTTGGGGTCATTGGAGGCATATGCATGTATACCAAATGAACAAACCCCAACATTCCATTTGGCTTGTTTACCGCTGTGGGTCCCATTCTGGGAGAAAGACGGCATATAAATATAATGAATAAACAACCAGATAAATAAAATAAGCCCATTTCTGATTGTGGCATATCAGTTCAGTACGGTAGTACACAACTAGATACAACCAGGACTGTGTCCTCTAAGGAATCATACTATCAACAGTGGAAGTCTGGCTGATCCTGTAATCATCCTCAGCCCTATGAATGGCTTGAGCCATACATAGGGATGTGTGTGGAATTCTACAGATCTTACTGAAATTCGTTTAACTATCTTTAAAAATCTTTACATGATTTAGCAAGGAACATACATAGACTGGCTCACACATCCTCTGGAAATAGTGTGTCACTTGGGCCCCTTCTTTTGCCTACCAAAGTCCCTGAAAAATCCAAAATTGTACACAGCACCCACAATTACAGACATTTTGCCACATTCACTCCCACTTCCCTGTGCCTCCAGTATCCTGCAAGCCCCAACAACAGATGAAAATAGAATCACAGATTAACAGAATTGGAAGAGACCACAGGGGCCATCCAGTCCAACCCCCTGCTATGCTGAATGCAAAACTGAATGCAAAACTGAAAATGTCAATACATTGCTGCCAGGTTACTGAAAATGTGTGAACCAGTGTGGTGCAGTAGTTTGTACACTGGACCATGATTTTGGAGACCGGGGTTGAAATCACCGCTTAGCCATGGAAACCTACTCTCTCAGGCTCAGAGGAAGGCAATGACAAACCTCCTATGAACAAAGCTTGCCAAGAAAACCCTCTGATAGTTTTGCTTTAGGGTCCCCATATGTTGGAAATGACTTGAAGGGACACAACAACAACTGGAAATGCTCCCATACCTCCTGCTGTGGGTACACAGGGGCCAGTATTTGAGGTTGCCCATCACTGCCCTGCAGGTATACATATGTATTCACTTCTAACTTTGCTTGAGGTGAACTGTGGTAACTCTAAAGCTGATAGGAAGTTCTTTGCAAATTTGGACTGGGTTTTTTATGAATACATTCAATCCACAATCTAACATATCTGGGTATGCTTTCATGTAGCTCAGATGTGTATCCTGTCATTACCATTACTTCAATCATTCTTAAATACCTCTCTCATGTCTTAGAGGGTTTTATGGCTTTGCCCACTCTCCAGCTGGCTTTCTAATTCTGAAATGATTATGTTCATAAAGGCATAAATTATCTTGTGCATAATTGGTGTAAAATGGCATAATTGCAGGAGTTAACTTTTCTTTCTGAGAAAAAAAAAGAATACCCCAGGGAACTGAGATTGTTTTGAATTCATTTGATGTAAAATGGCTAATGTATTGCATGCCTGCTTGTATACACATATGCACAACTTATAATTCTTGTAGATTACAACATAATGGATGTCACGTATGTAGACATGTTCTACTCATTTTCAAGTCTATGTTATTTTAAAGGGAAACAGAATCAAACCATTAATTTGCCCTTCATATCTAGGTCAATCTAGCTTTCCTTAGGACACAGCTGGAAATTAAGTAAACATTTGAACTTTGTTGAAACTTGTTAAAACTAATAACTCATTCCAGTAAAGTCATTGTGCTAGGATGGTGCTTCCTCAGCATAGTCTATGCCCACTTATTTAATATTTTGTTAATCTGAGTCTTAGCCACAAAAACATGTTGAACATAATCAGCAGTAAGACATATTCCATCTAAATGCTGGGACATAAAGAGACATTTATTTCACAGGTAAGTTCTCTTTTACAGATAAGGAACTATTTTTTTTAATACATGCCATTGATGAATACTTTTTAATTTCTGGATTGCTCTTAATTAAGTTTCACTTAATACTAATTTATAATTTAGCCTTATAACCTGCTTTAGATTGTTAGAACTTCTGAAAGTGTTTTGAAATCTATAACAGAAATGTCCTTACTGGGCTATTAATTAAGGTCTGTTCTGATCAACTAAAACTAGATTGTCCTGCAGAAAATAAAATGCTTCAGCTTAAACTGGTTGAAACTTAAAGTGCTTGTGTGTATTATTGTTTTGCCCAAGAATATAGTCTTCCTGAATTCAAATAGACACAGGTAACGTTAAATCCAAACGGTAAAAGCATGCAATGTTTGTCCCACTTTTCTCTTCCAAATGCCTCTAAGTAAGAGCTTGATTCTGCCTCCCCACCATCACCAATTCTGCGTAAGGAAAGGGAAAGTTGCAGATTATATTTGAGTGCATCATTCATATTTGGCATCAGCACTGTGTATTCTCTACGTGCAAATGTGAAGTGGATACATCCGTAATATGAGGAGAAGCCCAGCGCTAGCGATACTTCTGGAGCAAGTGATCCTAAAATAAAAAAGTAATGTGGTTATCCAGCTAAAGTGCCACACTGTCTGCCAGAAGGTTTTGCCATCACTCTGTGGAAGTAAAGGTAGTTCCCTCTGAAGTCTTTTTATAAGTCCCTGATAATTTTTTTTACTGGAGGCTAAATGGAAATAACTTCATTTGTTGGCTTCCCATCAGGATGTTCTTGTTTCTGCCTCTCAGTCCATGCCCTCTAGCTGTATGGGGCTGGGCAAGAATGAAAGCACAGGAGAGAGAGAGAGAGATGATCTTCTATGTAATTGAAGTCTACCAACAAGATTGGCAGGGTAAGGTATGCTGTAATTATGGAGATCTAAAGCTAGGAAATGTCAGTTAACAGGCTGATGACAGGCATTTAGTACTCTAGATTAATTAGTCAAAGTTAGCAAAGAACTTTTGAAGAAGAAAAGTGTTGCACGTTAAGTATATAATCAGAAAAACTGAATGATTCATCTGTAGGAAAATTGACTCTATCATTTTTCCTAAACTGCATTCCTAACAATCATTTGTACATATCATGCCCAGCTCAAAATAGTCCATATTTTGTGGTGAGGCAGTATGTATTATCTTTCTTTGCTCCTCAAAAATATAATGTAAAAACTAAATATGTAGGGCATGAGTTCCATAACTAGTCTTACAAATGCACAATATCCTGGACCTGGAGTAGTAAAAATGTTTTCCTTTGTGTCTTTTTATGAATGAAGTTTTTATGGATGAAGAAAAACATTCTGAAGTGTGGTGGAAATGTTTCTTCTACCAGTTTTGCATATACTGTTCTTCAGAACTACATACTAGCCCTGACACTTGACTAAATAGACACCGGGGTTTTTTTTAATTACTACCATGTTTTTTATGCTTGATCAATTGTTTTCTTCTCAGTGTTTTCATTGTCAGATGCCTTCTGAGGATATAACTTTCAAAGTGGGATATAAATATATTGTCCGTGGATACCAAGGATTAAAATTGCTGTCATTCATGCCATATGAAGCAATCTAAGGAGTTGGTTATTATGGACACATCATAGCTCCCTTCTCCCACACAATTGCTGCCTTCTCCTATACAAGTCCTGTCTTTTTCTCCCTTTTCTAGCAATTTGACTTTAAAAGTGGGATACAAATAAATACTTCACTGATAGCTAGGATGAAAAATTACTGTAATTCATGCCATATGAAGCAATCTGAGACCCCGGGTTTCCTCTCCATCATAGCTCCCTTCTTTCACAGAGCTGCTGCCTTCTCCTATACAAGTCCTGACTTTTTCCCTTTCTATGGCAATTTGACTTCCCTGTTGTGATTTCATTTCCTTGCCTTTGCTCCATCTGAAATTTAGTTTCAGGTTTTGGAACCTGATCTCTGGCCTGGCTTGTATGGCACTAATTGTCCATGTCTGGCTCTTCTATCCTTGGATGAGGTTTATGGAGCATTTACCTTCATCCAAGGGAGATGATGACTTCCATGGCTGCTTTTCATCTTGGAGAGAAGTGACTAGCGGGGTGCCACAGGGTTCTGTCCTGGGCCCAGTGCTATTCAACATCTTCATCAATGACTTGGATGAAGGAGTGGAGGGCATGCTGATCAAATTTGCAGATGATACCAAATTGGGAGGGGTTGCTAATACACCAGAGGACAGGATCAAATTTCAAAACAACCTTGACAGATTGGAGAGCTGGGCCAAAGCTAACAAAATGAATTTCAACAGAGAGAAATGTAAGGTTGTGCACTTAGGCAGAGAAAATGGAAGGCACAAATATAGGATAGGGGACACATGGGTGGATAGCAGTACGTGTGAAACGGATCTAGGAGTCTTGGCAGATCACAAGCTGAACACGAGTCAGCAGTGTGTTGCAGCAGCCAAGAAAGCCAACGCGATTCTTGGTTGCATCAATAGGAGTATGGTGTCTAGATTAAGGGAGGTAATGGTACCACTCTATTCTGCATTGGTTAGGCTTCATTTGGAATACCGTGTCCAGTTCTGGGCACCTCAATTCAAGAAGGATATCGACAAGCTGGAACGTGTCCAGAGGAGGGCGACCCAAAATGGTGAAGAGTCTGGAAGCCATGCCCTATGAAGAACGGCTTAGGGAGCTGGGTATGTTTAGTCTGCAGAAAAGAAGGTTAAGAGGGAACATGATGGCCATGTTTAAATATTTGAAGGGATGTCATGTAGAGGAGGGAGCGGACTTGTTCTCTGCCGCTCCAGAGACTAGGACAAGGAACAATGGATTTAAGCTGCAGGAAAGGAGATTCCACTTGAACCTCAGGAAGAACTTCCTGATGGTCAGAGCTGTCCGGCAGTGGCATATGGTGCCTTGGAGTGTGGTGGAGTCTCCTTTTTTGGAGGTTTTTAAGCAGAGGCTGGATGGCTATCTGTTGGGAATGCTTTGATGGGTGTTCCTGCATAGCAGGGGGTTGGACTCAATGACCCCTGGGGTCTCTTCCAACTCTATGATTCTATGATTCTATGTCAATTGGGTGGTGAATTCACTCCTGGTTTTAGCCCTTATTTTAAAGGAGTTATTCAAAGCAGTGAACTCTATGCCCAAATAGCTCCAGCACCATGGATAGCTCCTTCAAAGTTCAGACTAAAACCTAGAGTGGATTTACCACCCCACTGATTTGAGAGCCATCAGGTGCTGTCTCCTTCCCTGTTTGACCCATACTCCTCAGTCTGACACACAGCTCCCTTCAACATCTGCAAGTGCCCTTTCACACTGAACAGTTATAGCACTATGAGTATACTTTAACTGGGGTGGCAACATCCTAGGGAATCCTGGCACTTGTAGCTTAGGGAGGGATATTTAGAATTCTCAGCCAGAGAGCTGTGCTGCTTCACTAAACTAAAAACCCCAGGATTCCACAGGATGTTGCTATGGCAGTTAGAGTGGAATCATAGTGCTATAATCATGAAAGGCTCATCAACAGAGTGTTGGTGTGTTGAATCCTGAGACATAGAAGGGTAGAGCAGGGTGACAGGATAGGGAAGCTGAGAATCTGATCAACTACTTTTATTACTGCACATGCTGTAGAGTCTCTTCCTGGATTTACATGTGCCTAGTGTGGAAGTTTATTTGTAAACATCCCCAAACTGGCCAAAAGAAATAGAAATCAAAACTGAAAGTAGACTTTCGGTCCTTTCCAGTCATTTGCTTTTGAAGAAAAAGGAGAAGTGTCTCAGGATGCTTGCTTAATAGCCCAGAGACATGTCTTTTCTTTTTCTTCTTCTTCATTGATTTCATTGAATTCATTTCATTTCATTGGATTTGCTTTTGTTGCTAATATTTGAGGCAGTTTAGGCTGAAAATGGCACAGTATTACCAGTTCCAGACTTGCAAAGAAAATAGTTGCCCCGCCCCCCGCATCTGCCAGAGTTACCCATCCGTTCAATAAAGCTTCCTGTCTAAAGACTCAAGGCAACACATTGATCCTTGTCTTTCTTGGCTTAGGGTTTTCATGTAAGCTTAGTGGGGAGAATCCCTGGACTGAAAAAATATTTGCACTGAAGGGGTGCTGTCAGTGTACCTACTTAGCTAAATTAACATTGCTCTTTTGGAAGCACTCCAGAATGGATTTCTGAGGGAAATCCATGCCCTGCCTCCAGGTACACCAAATGCCCTTTGGGATAAGAGACAGGTCAGCCCTCCACCAATTCTAGAGTTAACAATAGTATGATTTGGTACTCATACAAACTGAATGAGATAGATGACACCACATCCACCAAAATGTGTGGGTACAGACAACTGAGAAGGGAAGTTTGGGTTAAAATGTGCCAGCACAGAATAATTAAATGCTCCATTTCAGCAGACAAGGCAGCTATGTCAGGATAGCAACCCAAATTTAATTAAAAAAATATTGAGAAATTTCAACTATCTCTAGATAGGGAGGTTCTAAACAATAATTGCTCTTACTGGTGGTTTGCTGCCATTAAAAAAGATCACTAGCTTTCCTACTATTCTTGTTTTCTTTCTTACCCACTTTGATGAAAGCTTTCATAGAATTAAGACTGCAGCAAATGCCACTTGCCTTCTTCCAAACTCCAGTAACTGACAGAGTATGTATTTGTGGTAATGACTGCACAGAAGGCTTAGACCACTTCTGCACAAGCCGGCCCCTCCCTAAACTGCAAACCCCAGAATTCCATAGGATGTTGAAAGTGGAATCATAACACTATAACAGTCTCATATGGAAATGGTCTTAGTGCGTTATATGTTGTGCTCTCCACTATATGCTGCTCCTAGAGAATGTCTGTTCTCATAGTTAGTATCAAAATGCAGCTGCTGGCCAACTCAGAATATAACTTTTTTTTTTTTGGTTATCTGATGAGATGGCGTATATTTCTAATTGTGTTGCATTGTTTGCAGTAGCATCAAAGAAAATCAAAATGGAAATGTTGAGTCAATAATATCTGATAGTAAGAAAGTATGGCACTTTGGACAGTTAATATGGGAAGTCATAAGAAGTTTCTTACTAGAAGTTCCAAATTGTTCTTAAACTTTTGATCCTTCTTAAACTTTTTGTGTGATCTATATTAGGATTTCTACTGTGTCATATAACATTTTATGAATTTGCCCACATTCATAGCTACTGCTCTGTACTGTATTTTGCTGTGCATGTTTGCAGTGGCCTATAGCTATAGGCAATACTTTGGACTTAGCAGAGTTGTTGATCATGCAACCCATTTTGCCATGGCACTGGGAATCAGGAATTGTGAAATTTTGCTTGGCCAGACAACTTGAATTTTTGTCTTTCCAGTCTTGCAAGTTCTTGATACTCCCTCTGCAATATGTATTTAGGAAGCATTGCAACAGAATGATTGAGGAGGGGGGAATTGTATTCCTGCATAACAAATGTAATTTCGAGATAAGATCTCACTGAAAGGTGATGAGCAATGAGCTTCTGTATTTGACATGCCATTAAACTCCATTTACTTAACCTGTCATCTTGTGTAGGCTGATCAATAGCTTTTTACTCATGTTCTCATGAGTACTTATTACTCATGCAAGGTGCCATACAGAGACTCTCGAGCTACCGAATCACTTCCAAGTTCTTGACTTTATTAATGACAAAGTGGAACAGCAGGAAGAGGTCATGGAACGTCATCCAGAGGATATCCAACATCAGCAACAGGAACCCCAACACCAGCAGAACAACATCCAACAACATCAGCACCAACAGTCTCAGCACAAACAGAAAGTTCAGACGGCCGTGAGGGAATCTGCTCGTCAAGTAACCCCGGACAAGCCTCAGAGGAGACGAGTTCTAGTGGTTGGGGACTCTTTGCTAAGAGGAACGGAACTGACCATTTGCAACCCGGACAGGATCAATCGTGAGGTGTGCTGTCTCGCTGGGCCAAAATCAATGACATATCGGAGAGGGTAACCAAACTGGTCAAGACCACTGATTGTAACCCCCTCCTCTTGGTTCATATCAGAACCAACGACATGGCGAGGCGCAGCTTTCACCGCATCATGAAGGATTACAATGTTATGGGTAGGAAGCTGAAGGACCTTCGTGCGCAGGTTGTCATTTCATCTCTTCTCCCTGTGGAAGGACATGGCCCACAAAGGGAAAGAAAAATAGTGGAGATCAACAACTGGCTTCAAAGATGGTGCCGCCGGGAACCATTTGGATTTTTGGATCATGGCTTCCATTTCCGTGAAGATGGTCTGCACCTATAAACAACCGTCGGCCAGAACGTTTTTGCTAACTGTCTCGCAAAACGGATCAGGAGGTCTTTAAACTGAGTTTGACTAGGGAGAGGGACAGTATTATTCTGGGCAAGGTTTCAGTGAGTGCTGCGAAAAATAGCCCAAATAATATAGATAGAGCAGGCCAAGTAGAACTAGAGACCAACAGGGAAAGGGAAAGTAACTTTAGTACAGGACTTCCACAAAGGGCGCATCGTCTCAAGTGTCTACACTAATGCACAGAGCATGGGGAATAAGCAAGATGAACTCCAACTCTTAGTACAACAAAATAAATATGATTTAATAGGCATCACTGAAACCTGATGGGATGAATCTCGTGATAGGAATGTAGGAATTGGGGGGCATAACCTATTTCACAGAAATAGACCAAACAAGAAAGGAGGAGGAGTAGCCTTATATGTTGAGGATGTTTTCACTTGTGAAGAGATCCATGACTTAAATCTGGGAAGCCAAGTTGAGAGCATCTGGGTGAGAACTGAGGGAGCGACAAATAATAGGGATGTGATTGTGGGGGGTTGCTACAGGCCTCTGGGCCAGCCTGAGGACTTGGATGACACCTTCCTGGAGCAGATGACCACACATTCAAAAAGGAGAGATGCCATGTTAATGGGAGATTTCAATTATCCTGATATTTCTTTGCAGTCAAATTCTGCAAAGACTGCAAGGTCCAACAGGTTCCTTGCTTGCCCTGCAGACAATTTCATGGTTCAGAAGGTGGAAGAGGCAACAAGGGGACTGGCTATTTTAGATCCAATCCTGACCAACAGGGATGACCTAGTTGATGAGGTGGAGGTGGTGGGATCCTTAGGAGGGAGTGACCATGCTCTTTTGGAGTTTGTCATTCAGTGGGAAGAAGAAGCCAAGTGTAGCCAGACACACATCCTGAACTTTAAGAAAGCTGATTTCTCTAAACTTAGGGAGTTACTTGCTGAAATCCTGTGGTCAAGAATACTAAAAGAGAAAGGAGTTCATGACAGATGGGAGATTCTTAAAAGTGAGATACTGAAGGCACAATTGAAAACTGTGCCAATAAGGAAGAAAAATGTCAGGTGTCTAAAGAAACCAGAATGGTTGACTGAAAAACACTCAGCTGAGCTAAGTGTTAAAAGAAACATGTAGAGGAAATGGAAGAATGGTGAAACTACCAAAGAAGAATTCAAGCAAATAGCCAGGAGATGTAGGGAGAAGGTCAGAAAAGCTAAAGCACAGAATGAACTCAGGCTTGCCAGAGACATCAAAAGCAATAAAAAGGGCTTTTTTAGATGTGTCCGCAGCAAAAGGAAAAACAAGGAAATGATAGGGTCACTGCATGGAGAAGATGACCGATTAATAATGGGGGGAAGTGAGAAGGCAGAACTACTCAATACCTTCTTTGCCTCAGTTTTCTCCCAAAAGGATAGAAGTACTCAACCTGGGGGATGGGGAGCAGGTGAGGAAGGGGGGGAAATGCAGCACAGAATAAGTAGAGAACTAGTACAGGAATATGTGGCTAAACTAGATGAATTCAAGTCTCCAGGGCCAGATGAATTACATCCAAGGATATTAAAAGAACTAGCAGAAGTCATTTCTGAACCACTTGCAATACTCTTGGAGAACTCTTGGAGAACAGGAGAAGTCCCAGCAGACTTCTGGAGAAAGGCAAATGTCGTCCCTATCTTCAAGAAGGGGAAAAAAGAGGACCCAAGTAATTATCGTCCAGTCAGCCTGACATCAATACCAGGAAAGATCCTAGGGCAGATCATTAAACAGTGAGTTTCTAATTACTTAGAAAGCTATGCTGTAATCACTAAAAGCCAGCATGGATTTCTCAAAAATAAGTCATGCCAGACTAATCTTCTCTCTTTTTATGATAGGGTTACAAGCTTGATAGATGAAGGGAATGCTGTAGACATAGCATATCTTGACCTCAGTAAGGCCTTTGACAAAGTTCCTCATGACATTCTTGTAAAGAAGCTAGTAAAATGTGGGCTGGACAGGGCTACTGTTAGGTGGATTGGTAATCGGTTGACAACTGAACCCAAAGGGTGATCACCAATGGCTGCTTTTCATCCTGGAGAGAAGTGACTAGCGGGGTGCCACAGGGTTCTGTCCTGGGCCCAATGTTATTCAACATCTTCATCAATGACTTGGATGAAGGAGCGGAGGGCATGCTGATCAAATCTGCAGATGATACAAAATTGGGAGGGGTTGCTAATTCACCAGAGGACAGGATCAAATTTCAAAATGACCTGGACAGATTGGAGAGCTGGGCCAAAGCTAACAAAATGAATTTCAACAGAGAGAAATGTAAGGTCGTGCACTCAGGCAGAAAAAATGGAATGCACAAATATAGGATGGGGGACACGTGGGTGGATAGCAGTACATGTGAAAGGGATCTAGGAGTCTTGGCAGATCACAAGCTGAACACGAGTCAGCAGTGTGATGTGGCGCCAAGAAAGCCAACGCGATTCTTGGTTGCATCAATAGGAGCATGGTGTCTAGATTGAGGGAGATAATGGTACCACTTTATTCTGCATTGGTTAGGCCTCATTTGGAATACTGTGTCCAGTTCTGGGCACCTCAATTCAAGAAGGATATCGACAAGCTGGAACATGTCCAGAGGAGGGCGACCAAAATGGTGAAGAGTCTGGAAGCCATGCCCTATGAAGAACGGCTTAGGGAGCTGGGTATGTTTAGTCTGCAGAAGAGAAGGTTAAGAGGGGACATGATAACCATGTTTAAATATTTGAAGGGGTGTCATGTTGAGGAGGGAGCGGGCTTGTTCTATGCTGCTCCAGAGACTATGACAGGGAGCAATGGATTCAAGCTGCAAGAAAGGAGATTCCACTTGAACCTCAGGAAGAACTTCCTGATGGTCAGAACTGTCTGGCAGTGGAATGTGCTGCCTTGGAGTGTGGTGGAGTCTCCTTTTTTGGAGGTTTTTAAGCAGAGGCTGGATAGCTATCTGTTGGGAATGCTTTGATGGGTGTTCCTGCATAGCAGGGGGTTGGATTGGGTGGCCCCTGGGGTCTCTTACAGTTCTTTGATTCTCATGAACAGCATGTTCTGCTAATACTATTTCTTTAATAATTTGTACATCACATTATGCTTTCACCAGAAATACACACTTTAAATCCAAAGTTTAACCCAAATCATATTTCATGTAGACTAGTGAAAGTGGTGGATCAATTTGTTGGTGGATGAGACTAATGACTTTCATCAGGCCTTTGATGCTTCCTGTTGTTTATTTTAATTGCATATGTTTGAGTGCTGTATACTGTATCTAATTAATTTGCAATGTTCTTGTTCTTGATTGTGAAATGAGGGACATTGTGGTAAGGAAAAGATGTATAAATATGAATTTAATTAACGAACTCTATAACAAACAATACCAATAGTTTTCTGAAACTTCAGCATCTTCATAGATTATTAGCTTTAGGCCACATATCTTCTTGAAGAACTGCTTCAACATCTGCAAAAGTATTTTTAGAGGGGAAAAAAAATAAAAGACATAATTGCACAATTTTAGATGTGTAAGAAGAATAAAATTATGTCCAAAATCTGCCAGAAGCATTTCTATAGGCCAAAATGCCTACACATTTCATCCCCCGTTTTTCAGTTTCTGATGCAGATCACACTACCTTTTCTTTTCTGCTACGGTAGAAGATGATGGAACCATTTTGTTTAACAGGATGGTTCTTTTAGACGCTTGTGGTATTTTTATAGCTAAAAGTGGACTTAATTCATGCAGAGTTGGAACTGACATCAAAACAATTTCATTTTCAACATCATTCAATATTCTCAAACTCCCTGGCTGTGCTCCAGTCAGTTCTAATTTCTAGCAGTACAGATGCTACCTTTGTCTGGGATTAGGTTACATATGTAGAATGCAAATGCCATGACCTTACATGGGGGAATACATGATATCATGACCACTATGGCCTATGAAGTCTCTTTGTAACCTAGATAAATCACCCAAAATTCTGAAACTGGTCTAGCCCAAATCTAGGCCACACACAAAATTTATTGGATTGACTTCACTCATTGTAATTTAACTCTCCTACTCTGGGTTTTCCAGTGTCAAGTGACATGTCTTTATTTAGATCATTCATAAGCTAATTTCTTTATTTTATTGCAAAATAAACCAAGGGCGTGCCCACCTACTATTTTATGTAAGTTCAGGGTTGGTCAGTTGGAGGCTTAACAGTGCAAAGCTATGCATGTCCATTTAGAAGTAAGTCTCATTTGGTTCAAGAGAACTTACTCTCATGTAAGTATGTTTTATGCAGCCTTAAACTTGCTCCATCACTTACCTAAAAGTTTCACAATGTTGATAGTTTGTGCTCTGTTTCACAGGGAAAATTCTTGGTTCATATTACTGCAGACCACTGCCTTAAATTCTGTCTTTCTGGAATGTAATATCAAATTCAACACACCCTCTGGCTGTTTGGGGACAGAGTGTTCAGGTGGACAACTAAAGCATACATTCCAACATTCAGGTAAAAACCAGGACATGTGCGCAAGGGAACATCACAGTGTGGTCGAGATAGCAAAAGTTATAAATGAGATTGAATAGACAAACTAAAAGAGGCTGCACATTTTCTTTTGCCTGAGCCTGCTGGAAGCCTCTCTTTTCCTCCTTGCTGGATTAATTCAGTGCAAACTACTTTAGTACTTTGAACTCAGTTTGCAACAATTGAAATACGCTGTTGACAAAGAGGGAAGTGGGAAGAGGAGAGAAACACTGGAATGTTTTAAAAACATTTGAAAAAGTGGGATGACAAATGATTAATCTGGATTTGTCCTTGACAAATCAGGACAGTTGGAGGGTATCCTAAAGCCAGTAGAGTCTTGCAAAAATAGACTACAACTTCCAGAATCCCCTAGGTGGGTAACCCATGCTTGGCTGGAGGATTCTGTGAGTCCAAAAATGTAATGTTGGACTCACTGGAGTCTTGCATGGAACGTAAGTGTTTAGAATAGAACCTGAAGTAATTCAGGCCTTCCACAATGAATATATAATGTTCAGATCATTCCCATTGCTACATATGGGAACGTGTTTAAATAAAATGTTAAACGTACAGTGGGAAGTGATTGTTTCTTTCCATGTAAAGCACATGGAGCTCCAGTGCACTTGTCCATGGCTCTACTCCTTAAATTCACATCCCATGACACTTCAAGGATGACACATAATGGCAAAATATCCTCAGAACTGGGAACATGACAGCACTGATGCCAAAGAATGTTAAAATCAACTTTTACAGAAGAGATATTGCAAACTCCAGCAAAATTTTGAGTGACAGATAATTAAAAATAATTAATGAGAAGCTAGCAAGAGTTGTACAAACACAGTAAAGCATCTACTGTTAAAAATGCCACATGAGATATATTGTAGCACTGCTACCCTTTATCATAACATTGACAGCTTCATATAACTTTTTAGGAAGAGGCTGACCATATTCGGAAAGATTTCCTTCATCTTGGAAACGTTACTCTAAATTCAGTTGTCAGTTGCAAATCAAATAGGTCCACTGAATCAGTGCAATTTATACAGTTTACATAATCCATGAACTGATTCATCATTGATCTATCCTAGCTGCATCTAGCAGTTAAATATAGTCCTCTGAGTTAAATGCAACATGACAATACAAGAGGTCCATTAGTACAACAGGATCTTCTTTCTCCCTCACCCTGCATCCCAACATCATGTGTTCCACGTGGTTTGCCAGGCCTACAGGAGAGATTTTGAGAGAGTGAAGGGGCTGCAGGAGGATGAGGATAATCACTATCAAATTCAGCTGCGTGATAAACATTCAGGAGAGTAGGAGTGCAATCTGGAGAGAGTACCTCTGGTATGGATACCCATGATATCAACATGGATACCCATGATAAGTGTTTGGGTTCTAGAAGTGCATGCACTCCTCAATCAGTTGCACATTTTTAGTCCTGATCAGTGCTGGGATATGTTACTTCTTTGGGCTACAGCTCACAGAATCCCCCTGCCAGCATGACTGAAGGCTTCTAGTAGATGTAGTCCAGGGCAGCTAAATTTTCAAATTCTAGTGAAGCTCAAATAGAGTCCAGAAAAAAAAAGCCTTTTACAGTAGATGTAGTCCAGGTAAATCATGTTTTCAAGCTCTAGTCAGATTCAAACAGAGTTCAGAGAAAGCCTGCCAATGTGAATGTAGTTACAGTACATCTGTTGGCTATTAAAGGTGTGAGAATGCTGTCTTCTTTTGCATCTGGTCACCCAAAATGTAACATACTCTAGAATGTCAAGAGTATAAAGCAAGATCAAGTACATAATGGAAGACAAGTGAGCTCAGCAGCAGTATAATTAGTAAATATATGGAATGGGTTCCAAATCCATACAAACACATGCCTCTGGATCACAGTCAATCCACAAATTAATCAGGGTAGTCAATTCAGTTCCTACCTGTCCTCACTTTTTGGTTCAGAAACCAGCCACCCCATTATTCAAATATCTCCAAAAGCGTTTTAACAAAATATATGAAATACACCCATCTGCTTATTTAAACATATTTAAAAGAAACCAATAGTAATCATATATATGTCTGCTCAATTTAGTGGGACATACTACCATGTTAAATGTGTGCGTATCTTCCAGCATTTCACAGATGAAAGCCAGGACACGTGTGGCTGAGCAACGTCAGAATTTTGGTCAAAAGGGTGCAGCCAGGCAACAAGAGGGCAAATGTAACTAGTGAGGAAGAACATACAATATTTTTTTAGAGCAGAAAATCCCTGGAATATATGTACTGAGTTTAGGAAGGCCTGAAAAAGGTTGAATCTCCATAACTTAATACAACACTCATGTGGTCACTTTGAGCCAATCATAGCTTCTCAGTCTAACCTACTTCACTCACAGGATCGGTCTTAGAATAAAAGCAAGGATGGGGGAAAATAGTGTGCGATACTTTTAGCTAAAGGGGGTTAATTTCATATAATTAAGAAAGACGTAATTGTTAAAAAAAACAAGACTGTGTTTTAAGGGAAAGCATGCATTCCAGTAGCTTTTTGGAACACCTTAAGCTACAATCTCATCCATGTTTACCTAGAAGTAAGTCCCACAAAACTCACTGGGACTTACTTCTGAGTAAATATGTGTTTGATCGTTTGTTAATGTAAATGTAACACTGCTTTTTTTGCAGATAAAAAAGAGTTCCTCAAAGTAAGTAAACAGTAAAATCTCTCCCAAGTTCAACCTCTACAAGTTAGCTTCTTTCCTGTGGCACTGTGCAGCCCTTTCACATACAGAGGATTAGTAAATTAGAAGAGTAAGATAGAGAGAAGAAAACAAGTAAAACCGAGCTTTATATAGGAGTTATGCAAACTTCAAAAACAAACAAAAATCAGACCTGACGGGAGAATGAGATCAAGGCCATTTCCACACTACACTGTTATAGTGCTATTATTCCACTTTCAGCCTCCTGTGGAATTCTGGGGTTTATAGTTTACTGAGGTCAAAGAGCTCTCTGGGTGAGAATTCTAAAAGCCCCTCCCTAAACTGCAAACCCCAGGATTCTACAGGATGTTGAAAGTGGATTAATAGTATCATAACAGTGTAGTGCAGAAATGGCCCAAGTCAGGAATGCTTCTCTGCAATATTGATCCTATTTTAGGAAAATTAAGAGTTTTTCACTTTTTCCCAGACTCCACCCTTTTATCACAACCTTTTATCACAACAGGGCTGTAGTTTTAATTGTACTTCAGTGCCTAACTCTTCATTTACGGTAGTGTTTTCTATTTATTACCAGTGACTTTAGACAAATCAGGCCGCTCAGTAGTTAGTTATAAAACAAACTGTAACATTTATTAGAGTAATAGTGGAAACAAAGTATCTCGTTGAAGTTCAGTTGTAGTACAGTGTTGGTATATTTACAGTTAAACTTCTGACGGACTTTGTTAGAAGTCAGGGCCTTATCACACTACACTGTTACAGCACTATTATTTCACTTTAACTGCACTGGCTGCACCCTTTAGAATTCTGGGGTTTGCAGTTTGGTGAGGCAGTTTAGCCTGGCTGTTACTGTGGTGGCACTGGGGCATCAGTACACTCACTGATAATTGGTCCCTCTTTCACTGGGTTCATATATTCAATACCTGTTTAACTGCATTTTTACTATGGATATTTGTAGCTGTCTTGGGACCTTTTCGCAGCTTACCCTTTCACGGAGCTGGGTTGCAGTCTTCATGCAAGAAGCCTGGGGAGGAAGGCTCTCGCAAGCCTCCTGCTTGGGCTCTGCAGCAGCGTCTTGGTTGCACGAGCGCCCCGCCGGCGCACCGCTCCTTCCTTCCGCAGTGCAGCCTGGGAGTTGTAGGCTGCGCTGGGGCAGGAAGCGCGACCGGCGCGGCAAAGGAGGATTTGCACAGCAGGTAAGTGCGCGTGGGGCGCCCGACCCATGCGTGAGCGCACACCATTTTCGGCTAAAAGCCAAAAATTAAAAAATGCGTATGCACTGCGCATGAGGCTCTTGAGCATCACGTAAATGGGACTGCGTCATGCAGACCACTCCTCACATTTACGTGACGCTCAAGGGGTCCTTTCACTTAAGAAACACCGTGCAAAAAGGGCCCTGGACTAACAAACTAATTTTCCTTCATAATTCTTGCCATTATGCGTTAGCCACATTGTGTTAGCCCTGACCAGCAGGGATGACCTTGTTAATGGGGTGGAAGTCGTGGGATCCTTAGGTGGGAGTGACCATGCTCTATTGGAATTTGTCATTCAATGGGGAAAAGAAGCCAAGTGTAGCCAGACACGCATTTTAGACTTTAAAATGGCTGATATCTGTAAACTTAGGGGATTACTGGCTGAAATTCCATGGTCAAGAATATTGAAAGAGAAGGGAGCTCATGATGGATGGGAGTTTCTTAAAAGTGAGATACTGAAGGCACAATTGAAAACTGTGCCAATAAGGAGGAAAAATGGGAGGTGTCTAAAGAAACCAGAATGGTTGACTAAAGAACTCTCAGCTGAGCTAAGTGTTAAAAGAAACATGTTCAGGAAATTGAAGAATGGCAAAATCACCAAAGAAGAATTCAAACAAATAGCCAGGAGGTGTAGGGAGAAGGTCAGAAAAGCTAAAGCATAAAATGAACTCAGGCTTGCCAGAGAGATTAAAAACAATGAAAAGGGCTTTTCTTAGGTATGTCCACAGGGAAAGGAAAAACACGGAAATGATAGGGTTGCTGCGTGGAGAAGATGGCCAATTACTAACAGGGGGAAGAGAAAAGGCAAAACTACTCAACACCTTCTTTGCCTCAGTTTTCTCCCAAAAGGATAGAAGTACTCAACCTGGGGGGAGGGGAACAGGAGGGGAAGTGGGGGAAATGCATCACAGAATAAGTGGAGAACATCACTAAAAGTCAACATGGATTTCTCAAAAACAAATCATGACAGACTAATCTTATCTCTTTTTACGATAGAGTTACAAGCTTGATAGATGAAGAGAAAGCTGTGGATGTAGCATATCTTGATTTCAGTAAGGCCTTTGACAGAGTTCTCCATGACATTCTTGCAAAGAAACTAGTAAAATGCAGGCTGGACAATGCTACTGTTAGGTGGATTTGTAATTGGTTGACTGACCGAACCCAAAGGGTGCTCACCAATGGCTTCTCTTCTTCCTGGAGAGAAGTGACTAGTGGGGTGCCACAGGGTTCTCTTCTGAGCTCAGTGCTATTCAACATCTTCATCAATGACTTGGATGAAGGAGCGGAGGACATGCTGATCAAATTTGCAGATGATACAAAATTGGGAGGGGTTGCTAATACACCAGAGGACAGGATCAAAATTCAAAATGACCTTGACAGAGTGGAGAGCTGGGCCAAAGCCAACAAAATGAATTTCAACAGAGAGAAATGTAAAGTTGTGCACTTAGGCAGAAAAAATAGAATGCACAAATATAGGATGGGAGACACGTGGCTGGATAACAGTACATATGAAAGGGATCTAGGAGTCTTGGCAGATCACAAGCTGAACATGAGTCAGCAGTGTGATATGGCAGCCAAGAAAGCAAACACGATTCTTGGTTGCATTAATAAGAGTATGGTGTCTAGATTAAGGGAGGTAAAGGTACCACTCTATTCTGCTTTGGTTAGACCTCATTTGGTATACTGTGTCCAGTTCTGGGCACCTCATTTCAAGAAGGATATTGACAAGCTGGAGCATGTCCAGAGGAGGGTGACCAAAATCGTGAAAGGTCTGGAAGCCATGCCCTATGAGGAGCATCTTAGGGAGCTGGGGACGTTTAGTCTACCAAAGAGAAGGTTGAGAGAGGACATGATAGCTATTTTTAAATATTTGAAGGGATGTCATGTCGAGGAGGGAGTGGGCTTGTTTTCCACTGCTCCAAAGACTAGGGAAGGAGCAATGGATTCAAACAGCAGGAAAGGAGATTCCACTTGAATCTCAGGAAGAACTTCCTGATGGTCAGAGCTGTACAGCAGTGGAATATGCTGCCTTGGAATGTGCCAGAGTCTCCTTCTTTGGAGGTTTCTTAAGCAGAGGCTGGATGGCCATGTGTTGGAAGTGCTTTGATGTGTGTTCCTGCATGGCAGGGGGTTGAACAGGATGGCACCTGTGGGCTCTTCCAACTCTATGAGTCTATGATTCTATATTGAAATAATGAGCTACAAACTGTTGTATGACACCATAAAATAATGAAGAATTAAATTCAGCTATAAGAGCATTTTTAAAGGCAGAAAAAGTAGTCATCAGGCAATGAGCAGGGAAGGAATGGAAACCAATAAACATTGTCAGTGAGGGAGGACATTTGGACATCACTTCAGTCTCACTGAAAACTATTTTCAAAACATAAAATGTTCACTCATAAGTATACAGCATAGACCTAATACACAATAGGCTGGGTGGGGAATCAAGTACTTTCATATTTACTGCTGAAGCCTTTAATTTGCTTGAAGTAGTGATGAGTTATTTTTTTCCTTAAGCATTCTGAGTACATGATTTATTAACCTTTCGGATTGTTTTCAGTTTTTCAAGTGTATAAAGTGGGGCATTAATAATAGCAATACCACTGCCTAGTCAGCCATGGAGCTCACATACGGTGCAGTCCTTTAAATGTTAATAAGCAAACTTTATCAGTGTGCGGCTTGAGGAGGGTTGACCTTTTCCAGCCCCAGAAAGGGATTTCTTCCAAATAGGACGACCTCTAAGACTTTGTTCCTATAATGTTCCATGAGCTAGTCTAGCCATCAGCACTCAGTGGAAAAGCCTTCTGAGAACAGATCCTAGATTGCTAGACTGGAAATAAATCGGGCCTGGGCTTAGAACAGGTGTGAGTGTGTAAAAAAGCCCCAATATAGAGTACAATGGGCATTAGCTCCTCCTCCCTGAGGAGTGATGAATACTGCTGGCCATTTGGGAGGGGAACAGACAGCCCTGGCTGTTTTTTAGGGAGTGGGGTATAAGCCCTCTAGGGTCTTTCAAAGAGGTAGTGTGACCCTCTGAGCTTTGGCAGTTGCCTAATTATTTTCTAAGTAAATGTACATAGGATTGCATGTGTCTTTTTATCTAAAACAAAATTATTTCCCCAACTTCTCAGACACAGCTATTTAGAATAAAGATAAAGATTTGTAAAGCCCTTCATAGAATTAAGCACAAAATAGTAGGTAATAAAGCATCTCCCTTAGACTTTCATTGGGATGATTTCAGCTTTTGAAAATGTAAAATTCCATAGGTAAACATTTAAAAGACCGCCATGTGCAGTTTGCACTCAGTCCGATCCTCCATAAAATTATTCTAGTAACTGAAATATTCTGATAGGCATAACTAATTCCAGGATTTCCCATGTTCCTAAAAAAACATTTTCAATGTTTGTTGCCTAAAGAGAGAAACTCCTAGCCTTTGATTGCCTTTTTTTTAAATTATTGCTTCCTTAAATTAAAAACAATGATATTTCCCTTAAGAGAAAGGCCCATATTCATTCCTCACCATTAAAGCTGATTTTCAAAAATATTTCCCCAGCACTTTATTTTTCTATCTTGATTGTAATTAATCCTGACATTTATCACATTTAGGTAAATTGGTGAAACAGTATCCATGTAAACGCTCAACGGCAGCAGCATATGCAATATATTTTGTAGATTTCCAGTGAGAGTTACAGTCAGATGTTTGCATTTTTATGTTTGAAAGTTTGAACAGAGGATTCCAGCTGTGAGATACCAGGAACAATCCAGCTGCACAACTTTAATAGGGAGAAGGATGTTTGTAAGAGCTGCCCATTCTTCCTTTCAATCAATTACCATAGCAAATTACTGGATTCCTGCCAGAAAAGACACAAAAGCTCAATGTGCTGCATTGTTTTGCATTTCATAAACTGTCACATTTGAAGTCTGCCCTAGATAAACCCCGAATGTGGTGGGCGGGGGAGGGCAGGTGGCTACCACCACTTTTGTTGCCAAAATGATAGCAACTCAAGAAAATGTTTTTAATGAACATAATATTTTTGAAGGGTATTTGAGGAGTGAAGGTCCAAGTGCCTTTGAAATCAATGGCAGTGCTACTGTTGACTTCAAAGGACTTTAGGCTTTTCTCCTTTATAACAGGTACAGCATAAGCACAATGGCTAATATATGTCAGATGTGACCCAGAGAAGAAATCATATCAAGGAGCAAGTACAGGAAACTTATCCATTCTGTCTCTGGCATTTCTGTAAAAACCCAGCCAGAAAGGATATCAATCAGTGCCAACTGACTTGGTGGTTTTATGGTGTGAACATCTGTCTGCTATGAAATGAAAATCGCCCACTTCTTTCACATAAACCAGGGAGCAGTTCCTATCAGAAAAATACTGACCAATACATTCTAAGATGTGTCTAGATGCATTTAGTAAACATTTTTTTCTTTGTTCTTCAATGATAATTAGTCTGAAGCCGAGCTTTGAAAAGAATTTCCCCTTTAAGATTCTCAGAGTTGTAGTTCAAAAAGTCAATGTTTCCAAGCTGTAGGTTTTGCTGCTGTGACTATGTTGCCTACCAAGATATTCTGAAACTCTTTTGCAAACCAAGACTGAGATCTTGCACTGGGAGATGCACGTGTATCACGTATCAATTTGTTATCGTGATGTACCACCAAATCAACTTCAACTTACAGTAATCCTAAGAATAAAAAGACCTGGTGATTTATTTCCACTTCACTTTCCAAGATCATAGGTTCATCTTCTAATGGTTCTTCCCTGAGATAATCTGTTATCGGTTGATCTTTTCTTAATACATTTCTTCAGTGTATTGCTTCCACCATCTTATTTTATTCGGTTCATGTAATATGTTCCCCTCTTGGTCATATAGCATTCCTATTCTTGATCTGATTTCCTTTTAATTTCTAGGAACCTGTGCAAGAGGTCTCTTGTTCTATCTTTTTTTCTCATGTTCTGTTTCTTTGCACTGATTGTTATAATAGTACTCTTTGTCCCTATGCACAAGTTGCTAAACAATTGCATTCAGGATTCTGATCTTGTTTTTGTCACCCTTTACTTCTGCTTCTCATCTGTTCATAACCATTTGAAGAGTTTCATCTGTCATTCAGTGAGGATTTTCTTTTTGGTTAAAGATAGTGTCTTTTTCACCCTGACAATGACCCTGGTTTTAGACCAGAGTTCTTCTGGTTCCCTGACAGCTAGGCTTAGTTGCTCTAACCAGTTCTATTAGGGACTTTAAATTCTACAGGAATGTTCTTCAGGTTGTAGTTTGAGCACAGTGATTGATCCAGTCTTCTTTCTTAGCTTTACTCAAAAAGGGTAAGCAACAGAGTAGGAGGACCCACCAAGAAAAGGGGAACCAATTGAAAACATCTTTCTAGAACTTCTTAGAAGAATGACAGCTCATTAGTTCCCTCCTACATATGCTCCACTGCAGGGGAGATGTGCCACATGGTGATCACTATTCACAGCTATTGGGGACTGGTAAAAATTGCCTCTTGGATCAAAGGGGGGCTCAGTAGATCACCTGCAAGAGTCCAAAAGTTCCCTCCTCATGATCAAACAACCCCAGATGACAGCAAAGCTGAAATAAATAAATTAAAAAGGTTACAATTTGGAAGAATAAAACAGAGAAGTTGGAGCAAAAAAAAAAAAAGAATAAAATTGACAGAATATTTTAAGTATAACTTGTACAAGGATACTGCTATTAAGATATTAGAATGGTATGGGATGCAAGTAAGGCCTTTATGACATGATGTCTTATACAACAGAATACGGAGTTTAAAAAAAGAGACAAGAAAAATAAAGTTACTTTTGAAGGAGATAAAAAAACAAAGAAGAAAAGCTAAGGAAACCCCCCATGAATAAGGTAGTGATTAATCAAATAAAGATTTTACAGACAGGTATCAATGGTTACTGTAAGTGAAATTGAAAAAAAAGATAAGTTATGATAAGCAAAAGAATTTTGAATTTGCAAATGAGACAGGGAGATGGTTGGCATACAAACTGAGGAAAGAGAGAGAAAATAATTCAAAAGATACAAAAAGAAGATAGTAAATGATAGTGCAAACATTCAGAAGATGTTTCATCATTATTATACATCATTACAGCAGACAAAAGTTTCATCGTCAAACACAGATGAACATGCGGGTAAACAAAATCTACCAGAGATTTCAGACTCACACGATCAGATGCTAAACACCCCTGTAACAGCAGGTGAGATTTTTCAAATGAATAAGAAAATTAAGGCCATTTCCACACTAGACTCTTATAGTGCTATTACTCCACTTTCAACATCCTATGGAATCCTGGGGTTTGCAGGAAACCTCAGGATTCCATAGGATGTTGAAAGTGGAGTAATAGCACTATAACAGTCTAGTGCGGAAACGGCCTATGAGTGGCAAAGCACGTGGCCCCGAGGGCTTATCAGATGATAAATGTCTTGAAGAACAGTTTTTACTACCATTACAGAAAACACTGAACTTGATTCTATGTACCAGGAGGATATCTGAGACATGGAAAGAGGCAGTGATAGTTTTAATTCTGGAAGAAGGTCAGGATTTGACAATGACAAAGAATGATAGGCCCATTTTGTTACTAAATAATGATTATAAGATTTTCACAATGATTTTGGAAATATTGGAGAGGATCTTGCAAGATTTTATCCACAGAGATCAATATCAGTTTTATGCAGAAACGACAGGGACATGGCAACATAAAATGTGTTAGCTATTTTGGAATATTTAGAAAATCATAATGAGAAACAGGTAGCTCTTACATTTTTAGAGGCTGAAAAACCCTTTCATAATTTGAACTCAAACTTTTTTTTTTTTTTTTTTGGAGTTTTAGATAAGATGAGTTTTGGTAAGAATGTCATTTCTTGGATCAAGGCAATTTATGACACTCAGAAGGCATCGATTCTGGTTAATGATAAATTAACCAAACTCAATGATATTGTCCTGTGCTGGCAGCTAGCCAAGGCTTCCAGCTTGTCTTTTAACAGCAGGTATTAAGCAAAGTTTGTCTTAGTTGTTTTGCAGTCTGAGTTCTCAGCAGGTTTAGACAGATAGAGTCCGAGTTTCCCTAAGTCCAGAGAGAGAGAGAGAGTCCAATGGCAAAATCTGTAGACCAGGTGAAGATAAAGTGTTCAAGGAACACAAGCAAGGAATTTAGAAGAAATCTGGGCTGAAACCAGCAATAGGATTAGTTGGCTACAACAGCCTCCTCTCATTCTGGCCTCTTGTTATGTAGGCTCACAGTCTTACCCAGCAGTGGGCCTAATTAATAGATCTTTATTATAAACACACTGCCAGACTCCTGGGCTCTCCCTTTTCCACCTACACTGGCTGCTGTAAGTACTGTTCCTCTCATGTCTCTGGGATGTGGCTGTTGGGAAGGGTTCTGTCTGGGTCCTGGGGCATGGCAGATATACAAAAAAGAACAAGACAAGAGTATTCACTTTCTCCTTTATTGTTTACTTTAGCCCTTGAAATTCTGAATAGAGCAACAAGACATGATGAAAGAATAAAGAGCATAAGAATCGAAAAGGAAGTGTGTAAGTTAACAGTGCTTGCTGATGATTTGGTGGTTGTGCTAGAAAATCCTTTGGAGACACTGTTGGAAACTTTAAAAGAATTTGGAGAATTGGCAGATTTAAGATAAATAAGCAAAAGTCAATGATTTTAACAAAAAACATCAGAAAAGAGGATCAAACACAATTAGTGGATAAGTTGGGTTTTAAAATTGAAAAGAAGGTGAAATATTTAGGTGTTACTAGCACAAATATGAATTGTATGTCATTGAAGAATAATTATATTAAGACGTATAATGATATTAAGATGGAGTTACAAAGACTGGCAAAAGTTGGGGAGAATTTCTGTGATAAAAATGAATGTTTTTGCCAAGAATGTTGTTCTTGTTCCAGAGAATACTGATTTTGACTAGTGATGTGTTATTTAAAAATGGCAGAGAAACTTGTTGAAATTTATATGACAAGGAAAGAAACTGAGAGTCAAATAAAAAATTTTACAAGACACAACACATTAAAAAAAATTAAGATTAATGTTCAACTGAAACCAGAACTGTATTTGTGGGGACTGGTGGATAATCAATTGAAGTAGAAGTTTAGAAAATTACTAGGATATATTGTCAAGGTCTGGGACCCAGGCGGAGAGCCAGCCCAGAGAAGGGTGTGAGAGAGATAACAGAGGCAAGCCAGAACATGTCAAGCAGGGAATTAACCATAGAAAGTCCAACAAGCAAAGCCAAAGTCAGAGTCCAAAATCCAGGGGTCAGGAGCTGAGAGTTCAATCCAAGATATCAGGAACTGGGTGCTGGAAGCAAGGAGAGAGCTTGTAGAAGGTTTGCCACAAGCAAAGGAAAGCCTCCAGGCAGGCAGGTAATATAGCCAAGGCACAGGTGTGGCCAGTCACCGTGTCTTAAACTTAATCAAGGAAGCTTCCCTTTGCACAGCTCTCTTAAGCCTCCGCCTTGATTGTGGGCTGATTGGAGCAGGCTCAAAAGTATTTTCGGGGTCACTGTCGGAACCCTGTTCCTTTAAAGGAGCAGGCAGAGGAACATCCGAGCCTGCTTGGTCCATGGCAGAAGGGGGAGCTCTTGAGCTGCAGGACTCATCTCCAGCCTGAGCAACAGGGACCAACAGCTGTTGCTCCTCATCAGCAGCTTCATCAGCAGCTTCGCCAGGAGCTTCAACCAGCACATATATTACCACCACAGTGAGATTAGTATATGCGTAGAAGTGGAAAAGTACAGAAATACCAACAAGTGAGGTCTGGCTGCTGAAACTGTTGGATGTAGTTGAAATGGATAAACTAACAAGATTGATTAGGAAAAAAAATCACTATCAATGTTTCTGAAAGGTTGGGATTCTTTCATTGGCTTTTTGCAGGGAAAAGAGAAAAACATGTTGTTCACTCTAGGTTTGATCATTAGTAATTAATAGATTAAGCAATTGAAGTATATGGAAGGTATTTAAAATTGGAGAAGCTATTTTATATAGTTATATATAATCATCATTAGAGAAATTGGAAGTCAAATGTAAATTTCTTTTTCATTCTTTTTTTCTGTTCCAGTCTTTTCTTTACCTCTTTTCTTTTTTCTTGTTTTTTTGTATTTTTGTATATTTTTGAATTCTTATTGTATTGGAAAATGTTGAATATATATATACACACACACACATACACACATACAGTCACCCCTCCACATTCGCTAGGGTTAGGGGCACAGAATTCCTGTGAAAGTGAAAAAACTGTGAATAACTCTAGGCCCTCTGAAATCATATTTAACACATAAAAATATGATCACCATATTCAACCACCATGGATTCCTTTGATGCATCAGAGTTCCTTCACAAGGCAGAACTGGGTGGCTGGTGGGACCTACTGCCACCTCCACCACAGCTCCACACCATTTTTAATAAGGACTTACAAGCCTCATTTGCAGTTTCTCAGTCTCACGAGGCTGGCAGTCCCTATTAAAAATGGCCTAGTGAGGCAGCAGAGGTGACAGCAAATAATCTGTGAATAATCAAATCAGCAAACATGAAACCCACAAATGTAGAGAGTTGACTGTAATTGTGTGTGTGTGTGTGTATACACACACACACATACAAAAGACATCTTGTCCTGGCATCTCCTTCAAATGCAGAAGTGGCACCTATGTCCTGACCCAATCTAGGTGATTAGTGCTGAGAGGCATTTTTGTTTCCTTTGTTCATTTCCTTGTATTTCCTGTGTTTCAACATAAATCCCTACAAACCATGGTTTAGGAAAGACCATGTTTCATTATAGTTAAACACCTTGCTACATACGAACAGGTTTACAAAACCAAATACTAAGTTCTACATCATGCACAATATATCATAATACAGTTCTAGTATATGAGGAAGCATGGAGCAGAATGCTTACAATGACTTTCTTTCTTTCTTTCTTTCTTTCTTTCTTTCTTTCTTTCTTTCTTTCCTTCTTTGTCTTCATTTCCAATCCCTTTACTTTTGTCTAAGCATCTTTAAAAGCAAAAAACTGTTCTGTATTTGGCCACAACAAACACTTCAATGAACATACGCTGTCCTTTTGCTATGTTTTTCTCTGTACAAACTGTGGCATATTTATTCCATGGCATGTGATATGATCTTGATCATAAGAGTCTGGACTTGGCTTGACTCCCAGTTTGAACCAATGTATGTTAAGTGAATTACTAGCTTACAATTCATGATGACAGTGAAACATAAAACTGGTTTAAAAACAATGACAGCCTCTTTCTATTGCCTATATTCATCAGGCTTCAAACATTTGATTTACAATCTCTTCCATCCTCATATCCATGAGTTGCTCTTGCTTAAATTGCAAAAGTATTTTGAAAATGGAACACAGGGTAGCAAAAAACTAAAGAAAAAAACAGGAAAAAAAAACCCTTTCTGCTTTGATTCTTTGAAGAAATACCGATGCACAAAGGCCTACACTGTCTTTAACTCCGTCTCTTCTTCTTACAGCTCCTTATCATGCTCTATACAGTTCAAAGCATTATTTGTGTGACGAAGAAAGAAAATGTGACCTTCTCTTGAATCACCAGCTTATTTTTTTTCATATTAAAAAAAATCAGTGTAATTTAAACACTGGAACACTTTGGAAGTTAAAATGTCTCTTCTTCTCATCACTGTAATCCCATCTGGTATGTTAAAATTTCTGAATTTTGAGACATTGACGGACCTTATGGAATGATACCCAGAACAGTCTTGCTTCCCACATCAAAATGAAATGGAATTACTAAGATGAGGACAAGTTGTAGGGAATTTGAAAGCTTAGCATAGCTGGCTGCAAGATTCTGGGAGTTGTACTCCAATTCACTGAGAGAGCACAAGGTTAGAGAAATTTGACTCACCATACCTGGGCTGAAACATCATTTGTTGTACTATGCCAGTAGACAGATCTATAGTAGTATTAGGCTCTACATCCCTCATGTGCTCCATCCAATGGGCTATTCTATTTCTGACAGAGCCCAGGAGGTAATTCCAGCCTTCTTCCATCTTCAAGTAAAAGTTAAGAAAGGAAGGTGTTTTTTTTCCCCCCAAAGCAAGGACAAAACAATTGAGAATCTTTCATTTTTTTTACCACTGTGTTGCTTTGTGTATGTAACTTCAAGTCACCTGTTGACTTATGGTCACCCCATGAATTTCACAGAGTTTTCATAGTCAAGGAATATTCAGAGGTGGTTTGCCATTGGGAACCCCTATATCACTGACATATTTTGTCACTGACATTTTACATTTCATATGAATGGATAAAGGTGATGTTGTGACAGAGAAAAGACAGAGAGGGACACAGACAATCAGAGAGATGAGAGACAGATGTGTTTGAGAGAGCGAGAGCTGAACATTAACATTGCACAGAGAATGTGTTTACTCAGCACAGAATCCTACTATGTTAGAAGGGCTAGACCAGTAGTTCTTAAGCTTTTGTTTACTGATGAACCCTGTAAATATAATTTGTTGCAGAGGACCTACAAGACTTAACTGAAGATTTGAATATTTAAATTTAGATTTAAATATTCAAATATTTTTTTATTTAAGGCTTCTGGAGGCTAGGATTCAAATCCTTACTCAGATACTGGGAGATCTCAGGCAAGTCACATTCAGCCTCAGAGGAAGGCAAAGGCAAACTCTCTCTGAACTAATCTTGCAAAAAAAAAAAAAAAAATTGATAGGTCCACTTTAGGGTTGCCATAACTCAGATGTGATTTGAAGTTACACAACAACAGTGAGTTTCCATGGCCAAGTGAGGATTCAAACTCTGGTCTCAGAGTCATAGGTTGGGCGCCCACACATGCCTGCTGTCATCAGGGAGGCAACAGTGGGGAAGGAGGCACTGAAACTGCTCCCTCATAGTTTGGGCATGCACACTTGCCTGCTGCCATGCCCCTTTCATCAGAGACTTGGCAGCAGGGAGTGTGGACACCAAGGGACATGGTGGCAGGTGTGTGAGCATGCCCAAACTGCTCCCTCAATTGCAAACAAGGGAGCAGTTTGGGCACCTTCACTGTCCCCTGCTGCTGCCTCCCTGTTAGTGCCACTGCTTTTGGTGTCCAGCAGCAGGGCTTTGCAGACCCCCTGTGAAGACTCGGTGGATCCCCAGGGGTCCCCAGACCCCAGTTAAGAACTACTAGGATAGACATTTCCACAATTGTACACATAAGTGTACTCAAGATCGCAATTATGAAGTCTTATCCAGTATATTTTCTCTGCTTGTTCCCAAGGATATATGCCTTCTAACTCACTCCTTAAATTGTGATCAGAGTTCACTGGTCGACACCTCATTACAATGAGGGCATATATCCCACTGAAAGACAAACTGGCTAGCCTGACAACTCAGGCAACAAGCATATTAGAAATGTGCCCAAGGCCTAAATAACACATGCATGACATCAGTAGGCTCTTATAGTAATGGTAGCTGTGTGATGCAGCAGTTAAATTTACCCCCTGTGTTAATGTGAGAAATGGATCGACAGGATACAGACCCCAATGATTTTACTGAAATATATTTTTAGATGTCACTGCAATGGTGCTAACAGAATGTCTGTTAAAATATCCATAGTTCATGCAAATTTGTGCAAAGATGCCACAGTGGAATAATCAAACACAATCTGGCTTTGTTTATATGAGAGATATTAAGCTGTATTTTCCAAGAAGGAATGGCATTCCCTCTGGATATACATCATGATCACAGAGTTATGATTAATGGCTGTGGAGGATGTGAGTGGAGATTAGCTTCAAGGGAGAGTCATAAAGAGTACTCATGTTAAAGATGACTATGCTGAAGGCTGACTTTTCTAACTCTATTTTTAAAACCAATCTGATGAACTGAGAACTGATGTAAGTGGATAGTTACAGAAATTCCACCCTTGATTGTGTATTACTTTTTTTTTTCCCTCTCTGGAATAGGTGCAGTTTACGGTTTGCATTATTTCATTGTGTTTCAAAATTTCGTAACTGACTAATGTCCCCTCCCTCCCCCCAAACAAATCAAGATGGAAATCAATTCTATCAATTTCATTCTATTTGCTTTAAAAAAACAATATGGAAATGAAAAACAAATATTGTAATGTATTATTGGGTCAAAAGTGGTGGGAAAGTTAAGAACAAGACACATAGAGTTTGAATAAGAGTTCTACAGACTCTCAGAAAGGAAGATTTTATTCATTTACATATTTATTATATAGCTTTTTTTCTTATAATAAGTAACAGAATTTAGGATGTTCATGGAAATCTAAATTTAAATAGCAACAAGATCAGATGGGAAGTGTACAAACTAGATACCTAGGACATTGAATATAGCACTGTACATATTATATATCTGTGTGTATAAATCCTTGTATGAAAAGGGGAATATTTGTATAATTAATAAAAATATATGAAAAAATAAAAAAAGAAATCTAGAATGCTTCAAATAACAATATTCTGTTTCATAACACTAGTATATGGGATAAAGATCAAATGTAGCCTTTGCACTCTTAAAGAGTTACACAAAAACAGATTCAGACCCATGCATATGATGTGTGCAATTCATCTAACTGGCATAGTGGCATTCAGGTGGGTGTCCATCTGAAGTCTGACAAGAATCAAGAAGGGAACTCATACATTCTCTGGAATGTATTTAGCCACCTAGTGCAAACCATCATCCAGCCCTACCACCCAGCAAAGTAAGGCAACTATTTCAGGCAGCATGTGTTGGCAAAAAGAAGCAGCTCATCTGGGCATTGCTTGGAGCACAGGCTGTCAGGAATAAAGCTGTTGTCCTTTCATAAATATTAAAAGATTCATTTACTAGCCTGTATATGGAACTGCAGGGGAGAGATCTTGTCTTTTGCCTCAGGTGAAAATCTCTTGGGACATATTGTGAAGGATACAGAGGCAAGGGAAATAAGGGATTAGGCATGTGTACAGCAATAGCATGATATGAAAAACTTGGATAAGTTCTAAGTGTGCTGATTGAATAAAAGAGATTGTTGTCAACATGTGATGCTTTCATAATTGTCCTTACAGGTGTTGCTTAAGTATGTCTGCCTGTCCTAATAGGTGATTAAGTTTCATAGCCAAGAGAGTTTATATGTTCTGTTACATGGCTTCTGCTGAAACCTACGTGACATGTTGCATGTGTGTACATACGTGTGTGAGTGGGTGGGTGGGTAATCAGGCTTTTGGTGGGCTCCTGAGCCATACCATCTAGTATAAAGATTCCTGAGACAGAGGAAAAGTTACAATATTTTATGGAAGTATGTCAAGGTTCTGAGAAAAGTTGCTTCTTGCACTTCAGGAATCTTGGCCAGGCTGGCTGTGGATCCTGGGATTTGTAGTCCGTAACTAACTCTTTTCATGCCCTGGCTGATATATGAAGGGCATCACCACATGCCTCTTTGCCCAGGGCCCCTCAGATCTGAAGCCACTCCTAATATCCCTCCAAAAGAATTCCTTAAGGCCTCCAAAACATCTAACACACATGTGACTTCCTGGTAGAATTCTATCTCCAGTGCAAGCTATATCTAGGTTGGCAATTCTAGTAACATTTTAGGTGCTCCTAAGAAGATCTGCCATATCTACTAGTCAATGGTTTTTATGTTTTTAGAGAGAAATCCATGACAGGAACATAAAAACCACCAATCTTTTCTTCTCCCTCCCTCCCTCCCTCCCATCCTTCTGCAAAAATAAAGTTATAGATTCCTAACAATACATTCATATATAGGATACAGATGGACATATTCACTGTGCAGTGCTATAGGGAATGTCTCTAAAGCATCAAAGGATATGAACAAAGACCAGAAACCAAAAGCAAACAAGGAGTCTATGCTATGCACATATTTGCTGATTAATGTCTGCAACATGATCCTAAGTGTGATTACTAAGAATAAAGTCTCATTTGTGCAATTTATGTCCTAGAATATTCGGATTACTGCTGTAGGACTATTTCTACTGCATGTTATTTAGCAACCATTTTTTTTCCTGTTCAAAAATGAATCTTGTAAGGAAAAACAGCACCATTTAATGACTGCATTCTGTATATAACTGAGAGGTAAGGAATTGTCTTCATCTACTGCTGTGAAAGTGCAATCTTATATATGCTAGTTAGGAACAGAGTCCTATTAAATGCAATAATACGTATCACAGACTAAATATGCATATAACTGCAATGTTCACTGAAATCATATTGTCAGTCATCACTAATGGCCTTTTAAAGTCATTTGCAAGTGGGATTTCTGTCATACTGTACTGCCATCAAATTTTTATAGGTGTCTACATATGATGTGTATAGCTGTGATGTTTACATGTCTGGAAATCTGAATGAATTCAGCAGCACTTCCAAGCTTACAAGTACTATATTTAGGGGAAAATCTTGCCCTTTAAACTTAACTGCTTGAGCCTGTGAAGGCAGTTCATTCTCAGTTTCTTTAATACTGTACCAAGAATTCAAGTGGAATGGTCTCCCTCCCTCCCTCCCTCCCTCCCTGCTTATTTCTTATTTAAATAAAATGATCATTCATATATATAATGACATAGAAGTAACTTTTTATAATGTTGAGACATACACACAAATATCTACAATAAATTTCTAGATATGATATTCACTGCATAGATTCTGCATAGCAGAAGTGAGCTAGCTAGCTAACTAGCTATGAAAAGCGATTTGTATCTTGTCTTTTCACACTGGAGTGTCTCAGAACTACAGACTGCAAACTATAAAACTAAACTACAAATTCATTAACTCATTCCTCTTGATTTACGGTATATATGATGAAATAAAGAGGCTGTAAGAACCAAGAGGGAAGGGCAACTTCGGCTGTTTTAATGGCATCTGCCTTTACTTGAGTGAAGAAGATTTAGCTGCCACTCCCCATCTTTGCCTATAAAGCTTTACTCCACTCCATATCAGTGAATGACTTAGACTCCAGTGAGGAAAAGTAAACCAAGGAAGAGCAAAACCTCCCACTCTACATACATGTTGCCCTTTACTTCACTTCCCACAAGATAGGAATGCTACCTTCCTCTTCCAACTATCATAATGATGGTGGGCATTTTTCCACTAAAACACAGTGTCCTCTGCCTGCATTCACAGACTGGAATACAAGCAAGGAATTCATCTCAATCAAACAAGGTGCTTTCTTTGTCAAAAGTAATGGACATGCGAAATGACAAGGGAGTACAGGGGATGGGAATGATTTAATACCGAGCTCATCAAGTTAAATTTCATGTGTTTGCTTTCCAAACCAACACCCCTCTGTAGCTTGGACACAAACACTAATGGATGCACTTCAAATTAACAGTAAGCATCTAAAGCTGTGTGGGCTGAAGAACATCTCACAGGACTCTGTCATAGCCAAGGTTAGTTGAGGCTCCCAAAAATATTAAATGAAATCTTTGCTTTCAAGTCTCAGAAGATTGTGGAGGTTAAAAAGTTTCTATTTACTTTAGCGTTCCCTCTTCCAAGAAGCTAATGAGTGCTTCAAACAGACAAAATCTGTTTATTCCCACCTGGCAACTAATAATACAAGTGAAACAGATATGTGTTTTCCACTGAGTTTTGTACCATTTGCTCTTGCAGTTATATTATTGGCTTGTTCAAAGGAAAGAAATAGTAGCTTGAGCTCATAATATATTGGGCAAAATGTCAAGAAGATTAGGGCATGAGGTGGAGGAACTTGGATAGAAAACATACATTTATGGCAAAGAATCATTTATGCCAGAAATCTAAGAAATTGTACTCAAAACCAAGTCTGCCTTGTATCATCTGAGTCTCAGCCACAGATTCTCTTAACAGATTCCTTTTGTAGAGATGTCTAATGATATTTGAAGAAAAACAAAAACTATCCAAATCGTCTCAACACTATCAACCGAGAAAATGGGTGTCTACGATTTGGATACAATTGCACAATCAGCGAAGTCATAACAGCAATACGTTCAAAAGTATTTTGTCTGAAATGTGTATCTCTTGAGTACAGGTAAGTAAACATTCCTTGCACATACACAAAAAAGAAACTCATTGTACCTTTCATGCACAGTGAAATGTTAACATTATGGGGGCTGGGTGCATTCTACTGGTTCATTCAAAAGCCCTTCCCTAAACTGCAAACCCCAGGATTCCATAGGATGTTGAAAATGGAATAATAGCACTATAACAGGCTAGTGCAGAAATGGCCTTAGAAATTCCTCTGCCTGAAGAAAGGGATATGCTCTAGATTTGGACTTTTCAGTCTGATACTTTGAGATGGCTCTGAGCCAGAGTTGGCCAAAGACATATTGCTGCCTGAGACAAAAAGCAACATGGCAGCCAATCTCCTGTACAGAAGCTGATTGATCTGACTGTTAAGCTTTCAAAACTGCAATGGGGTAGGGTTCTCAACTACAAAGGAAGATGGCAGCCCAGTTTAGGAGTTGCAAGGCAGAAAAGTGGGGAGAAACTAAGTGAATCAGGAGAAATAGCTGGAAAAATGTGATTCCCATCCTCAGCATCTGCAGCCTAAGGCATCTGCCTCACTCTGCCTAATAGAAGGGCCAAGCCAGTTCTGTCCTTATTTTTTTTGGATCTAACAGTGCTTGTCTCCACTTCCTGGCTTTCTTTCCTCTTGATTCCTGTTTATCTGTGCTTTACATATTCATCAGGGTGTGTGGTCCTAAAACTTTAATCTGAAGTAGTGTAGTTCAGGAAGAACTGTATCTTCTAAATGTGATGTTTAGCTCTTAGTAGGAGCTAAACTAGTAGTAAACATATTGGCAATGTAAGAAATTACAATGAGAACAGATTCAGCTGGATATCCTCACCAAATGTCCCCACCTCTTTTAGGTTGCAACTACAACATCAGCAATTGGAGAAGGACAATGATTATGTCCACTGGACCTGTTTCTTGCCTCTGCTCATTGACTGGTGCTTCTTCTCAGAGTGCACATGCATAGAAGCTGTATGTATGTAGTATCTTCACTGCATTTTTAAAGCATATACATTACATGTGCATTAACTATGTGTATACAACTTGTACATGCGAGGTCAAGTAGGTTTCATCCTGCTTCTCTTTCCATGCCTTGTTTATCTCCACAACTGTCATCTGTATATGGCTTCTGTCTCCCTGGGAAAGCTGTGTGCATCCCCCTATTCCACATAGCAAGAAATAATCACCTCATTGCACACTACAGAAGTACATATACAAACCCAGCAAAGAGTGAAACACCTGTCACTCAAGTTGTGGGTAGGAATCAAATAATGCTACACATCCTTCCTATTTATATAAAGCACACATTCTGCTGACATAACCCCTGCACCCACAGATGCAAGCATGTACATGTCCATTGATGATAATGGGATGTTTTTTGTTTTAGACGAGAGTTCCCGAAACAGAATCCCCATGTATACAAAGATGCACTGTACTGAAATAATTATCTTATCACACAACATCATTATAGTGCTATATTCCATTTTAATTGCCATGGCAACATCTTATGGAATCCTGGGATTTGCAGTTTGGGAGGGGCATTTAGAATTCTCAGTCAAGGACCTCTTGGGTGTCACTATACTACAAACCCCAGAATTCCACAGGATGCTGCCACTGCAGTTAAAGTGGAATATACTGCTATAACAGTGTAGTGTGAAAAGAAGGAAATAGCTGATGTAGAATACTGGCTGCAGGTCTCACCGGGAAAAAGGTCTCCAGCAGGAAGAAAAAGAGCTCTCCTTCCACCCATCCCCACACAGCGTTGAGAGGATAGCAGAAAGATATGAGTAAGAATCCCTCCTGATACCATGCAGCAGGCAGGGGAAAGCTGCAGGTGAGTATCAGGAAGGACTCCCATTATCCTCTCTTGCCTACCCCCACACCTGCCCGATTGAACAATGAGAGGGTGTGCGAGGAAACTGCCTGAGTACAAAGGGGGCTATAGCCTTCCAGGATCCTCTCTTGGCTCCTCTCCTGCTTGACAGTGGGGGGAGCCAGCAATGGTCAGAGAGGCTATAGCCTCACCACCTGTGTTCTGAAAGTTGGTTCATGATGTTGTGATTCTATGTCAGTTATTGGAACCTAGTCCCTTTCTGCACAACGTCACTGTCTCGTTTCTGCCACAGGATGCCAGCGGTCAGCAGGTTGCGCTTCTGCATGATGTCGTCACTGTCCCGCTGCCATCCTGTCATGGAGCATCGCGCTTGCACAGTTTTCACAAAATGGAAAAAATCCATTTTACGTCCGCAAACGTGCGGCACTCCTGTCACTTCTGGCCATGCAGAAGCTACGGAAGCTCATTGGCGATGCTTCCTTACATAGCGCAGCAATGGAAAAAGCCCAGCTGTGCTGCGGAAGGAAGCACAGGAAGCACAATGGCACCATTGCGTTCTCTTCCGCATGGACCAAGCAGGTGAAGAGGGGATTGTTGCTGACGTGCTCCCTTCTGGACCCAGGACTGCAGTGAGATGATGCAGAAAAGCACTGTCGTGCGGAAATGGCCCTATTCTGAAATGACTCTCCTCCTCATTGGGGTGCTTCCCTCACCCTCATAGCCTAGGGAGAGAGGTCATAGGTGAGTGGAGGGGGGTGGAAGTAGTCCCCGAGGCTATTCAAATGGGGAGGAACTTGAGGAGGATTAATCTCATTGATTGTATTGGACACTCACGGCCTTTCCGCACTACATAACTATTGCATTATGATTCCACTTTAACTGCCATGGTTCTGATCTATGTAATCATGGGATTTGCAGTTTAGGGAGAGATATTTAGAATTCTCAGCCGAGAGCTCCAATGCCTCCAATGCCTCCTGAGACCACAAATCCCAGGACTCCATAGGAGGTAGCTATTAAAGTGGAATTAAAGTGCAATAAAGTGGTAATTAAAGTGAAATCATAGTGCAATAGTTAAGTAGTGCAGAAAGACCCTCAGAAAGCTCCTTTCTTAGTTTTTCCCTCAAGTCCTCAAATTTTTTCTTGGCCCACATAATACAGAAAATACAAAAATACTTAATACTTAAAAAAACACACACAACAATAACAATCACCGCTACCACCACATTATTACAATAGTAGCTGCTATCCATTGCCACTGAGGAAGAGTCAAGAACAGTGGCCTAGCTTGCCAGTGAGTATTTGGAAAAATTATAAGAACAGCTGAACAATGGAACAAGTTGTCTAGGAAGATCTCTGGAGGCTTTTAAGGAGAGGCTGGATAAACAATGTCAGAAATAATTTAAGAATCTTGCCATAGTGCAGGTGTTAGATACATCATGACCCTAGAAGCATCTTCTGGACTTATGGTTCTGGGATTCCAAAATCAAAGCACCCCCACAACACTATATGAAAATGTTGTAAAAACCATGTGGCATTCAGATCCTCTGTAACAAATGTGATTATGAACCAAAGCAAATTGGCATTGTAAAAGCCTGATAGATCACAAATGGAATGATCATTATCCAGCAGGATTCTTGAGTGAAAGTATGGCCCTTTTCACATGTGGGGGGGGGGGAACAGGCGAAAACGCCCAAAAACGGAGCTTACCTGAAACCGGGTAAGTCCGTCGCCACGTGGAGCAGCGCGGGCTCGCTGCTCCGCAGTCCTCTGGTATCCCAAATGGCGGCTTCCGGTTGGTGGAGGCTCTCCACGAACCGGAGAAGCTCGCCAGCCGGAAGCCCGCCCCCAGCAGATCTGCAGGCATGCACTTGCGCGCACCTGCAAATCCACTTCAGAGCCGGGCGACGGAGTGGCGCGGGGCTCCGCGCTCCATGCTTTTTAAAAACCTCAAAAAAGAGGTTTTTAAAAAACATGCGGCGCGGCTAGTTCCGGCCGCTCCTGAGTGGATTCTGTTGCGGAACTATGAAAAGTAGTCCATGCCAGTCCACTCTAGGGTGTAGAAGACCTCCGTGAGAGGTCGCTCTGCACCATTTCAGAAGCCCAGTATGGAAATGGCCTATAATGCATCTGAATACTCCTGTGCGGCAATTATCCCGAGCTTTGGGAAAATCCCTGATGTGCTAGTTTTCTCTGTGCATGGAAATTTTTAATAAGAACATTGTAACAAGCAGTCATCCAGCTAGAGTTTGAAGTGGTACAACCCAGGAAAGAGCTTATATTTATTTTTTATCTTTCTTTAAATTGCCCATGTTATTCCTATACTTCAAGCAACTTTTTTTTCCTAATCGTTTGTTCTTATTACCCAACTATTTTTCATCTCACATTTTAGCCTCTTAATTTTTTTTCTCCTTTTCAGCATATTATTCTCTCTGTATCCTAAATTTTCTTTTACCAAGACTTTACCAAGATGATCCTTTCCAGATTGATCTGCACAGTTTACATTCAACTGAAACTTCACTTACTAATATTTTCATCTTGCAGCAAAGCTGGAGTCTTATCCTTCTTTTGAACCTTTCAGGACCTTTGAAGAAAGCGGTCTTCTCTCCCTCCCTCCCTTCCTTGAGATTTCTTGGTTTTTCAGATGCTGTTGTCACAGTCACATTAGTCTTTTAAAAATTACTCCATTATTTCAATAGCATGATTTCTTCATCTTTTTAATTTTATTGTAAGACCTTCTAAGAGGTCAGAATTATACCCTCTTCATTAACATCCTCCCTCTGTATCCAATTATCTATTCATTTATTTTTCACTCTCACATTTATGCCAAACACCTATGATTCTACCATTCTTTATGTAACACCCTCCCCATATTTTCTTGCCCCAAACTCTAGATACCTTTTTTCCTGCTATTAAATGGATTCACTCTTTCTTGACTCTACCTGAATTCTTTTCCATTCTTCTTCTCATCTTTTTCAGTATCACTTGGGCCATTTCTGCACTACATGGTTGTAATGCTATTATTCCATTTTCAACATCCGATGGAATCCTGGGATTTGCAGTTTAGGGAGGGGCATTTAGAATCCTCAGCCAGAGAGGTCTTTGGCCTCAGTAAACTACAAATCCCAGAATTCCACAGGATGTTGAAAGTGGAATGATAACACTATAACAATGTAGTGCAGAAATGGCCTTGTTCTTCACAATTGTGCTGTTCATTCCTCTCTTCTAATCTGGAATCTAGGAGTGCATTCTGAGCCTTCTCTTTCTCCCTTCGCCTCTGGAAAATCCAGGCTCATGCCATAATAAAATTATTGATTGAAAATCCAGGCTCTAGCCAAGTCTTGATATTTTGGATTAATATATCTAGAATTTGCTCTTTCCTCTCTACAGATACTACACATTTTTGGTACATTCCCTTAGTATTTCCCACATTAATAACAGTAACATTCTTCTTGCTTTGCTTTCATTGCTCAAAATGTCTGGTCTCAAATTTACTATTCCATTTGCAAACAGGAGAAGAGATTTCAGCTATGTTTCAGAGGACGAACATTTCAAAGGTTTTCAGTAGGGGAGTTATCACTACACCTTCAAAGAATTCAAAGTGAGTTTTAAAAAAAAAATTCAGTAAGTGGCAGTTCATTTGTGCTGGTGGCCACCATCATATTGGTAAGTTCTTCTGTGCTTATAGTAATCATATTTGTGGGAGGCATAGGATTATCCTGAGGCATTCTTAGAAAAATGACAACCATGGGGAATGTAGGGAGGGAGAAACATGAAAGGGAGATGGGGAGGAAGATTCATGAAAAGGAACTCAGCCAGTGGTGCTTTGCAGATCTAAAAAGTAAGTGGAAACAGTACTCTTTTTTTTTTAAAATGCAACTACTGTCACAGGCTCAACCACCAATGCAAAGTCTTAGGCCCTTTCCGCACCTTACCATTTTCTGTCACCATTCCATCATGATCCCAGCAGTACCACTACTTTTCTGCCCCACACTGTTATAGTTTACTGAGGCCAAAAAGCTCTCTGGCTGAGGATTCTCAAGGCCCCTCCCTAAACTGCAAATTCCAGAATTCCAGAGGATGTCAAAAATGGAATAATAGCACTATAATGGTGTAGTTCAGAAAGGCCTTTAGTCTGGTCAGAGATATAATGGTCAGTGTAAAGAGAGAGAAAGGGAGGGAAGCAAGATTTCTAGTTTTGAGTAGGATATCTTGCCCCTACTTTTGAACAAATGATCTCTGAAAATATGCATTGTTAAACATATTGGCTGGAATCACTTTGTTAGTGAACCACCAAGAGTAGACTCATTTAATCAACTTTGATGAGCCAACACATAGGTAAATCTGTTACTAAGGCCCTACTATAGTATGGGCTAATAATTGGATTTAGGCCATTTTCTCTCAAGGCACACATTTCTAAAAACATTGATAGCAATAGCACGAATCATAAAATACACATATTTACATAAATGTTGTTCTTGCTGGTTTTGTTAATAACTTATTATTATGGATGTCATCATGTTAGTAAATTCCAATGACATAGGTTGGTGTTACACCATCACAACTCACTTTTTTGGTCACTGCATAGGTTAAAAACCTGTTGCAACCATGCAGCCACCAAAAGGTTCCCCATAAACCCTTCTTGTAAGCTGCATGCTGCCCCACCCCAAGATGGCCATTTCTGAGTTGTTGGAGAATGAAGGGATCAGTGGTAACACATCCAGGTAGTTTCCTTTGGTTGGATACCCTGCAAGGACATCACCTCCAGGAATTTCTCAAGGACCCGTGAAGATCCCTGCAGGTGCCTGTCACAGTGCATCCTGCTAAAGGAAAATAGCTATACACATCACTGGTGATCTTCTCACTCATGTGTGTGTGTGTACATATGTACAAGCACATGTGCACCTTCAAGTAGCCTATCAACTTATGGCAACCCCATGAATTTCATAGGGTTTTCATAGGCAAAGAATATTCTGAGTGTTTTGCCACCCCCCTCCTCTGAAATGTAGCCTACAGCATCTAGTATTCATTGATGGTCTCCCTTAGAAATGCTATCCTGGGCTTTCCCTGCTTAGTTGCCAAGATCAGACAGGATCTGGTGCTTTTAGGGCATTTAGGTAAGAAACTAGAAATGGCTGTGCAGCTTATGATATGGATTGAAGAGGTAGTATTGGCAGCAGTAGCTACATGAGACATGCATATCTCCTGATGCATTATGTTGACCGTTGTTATGTTATATTGTTCTTGTTATGGTAATAATGATGCTGATGACAGCCAACAACAGTATCATAAAACCTGGGGCAGTGTGAGATCCTAATGATAAGTGTTTTCTGATGTATGTATTTATCTGTAAAGTATAGCTTGGACCTGTTTACTTCAAAATGCAAATCAAATGTGAACCCAAAGCATTTTCAACTTGAATACAGAGATGACAATTTAACAACTTTCCATTAGATTGTCACATAGACATAAAGAACTCAGTCCAGCTTTATGGAGCTCATATACTATATTTTTACCCTGATGTTTATATGCTAATAGAAAGTCAATGACTGGAAAGTACACAAGTTACACAACTTAGAATACATCAGTCAATGATCCAGCAAAGGAGAGAGAATAAGTTCCTCCTTCACAATAGAAAAAGGACATGCAGATGCAATTACTTTGCACCCATAACCATGATGGGGCTGAGGAAATGTAAAACATTTGCTAACAGCACAAGATGCTACATTATATATTAGCTAGGCTTTCTATAATCTGTGGCTTGGAGGCAATTAAATGAGCCAGACAAACATTCAGTCACAGTATTCCAGTCTAAGGCAATGTGGGCACATGGTTTTACTTTGTGAGACTGTGAATAGAGAAAATTAAATTAAAATTAAATTAGAGCTGACAGTAGCCTCATTTTGTTGGGAATAGGACCCCTAGCAAGGCCTGTGTGGTCCAGAAAGAGAAGGTTTTAAGCATTTTCGAGAATTCCCTAATCCTGCTTAGACTCTTCGTGTCCTTAAAGCTACTTCTACTTCCTGTAACTTGCCAAGACTTTGCCCCCCACTCCTTTCTTTTCTTTATAAGACTTCTTCCTGTTTGAAAGGCTATACCAGATGAAAAAATCAAAGCAATTTCATGGGGTCTGTAAAGCCAATCACAACAGATCTTGACCACTCCAGTGCTTTATGCTTCCAACTTTAAAAGAGTAAAAATGAAATCTGTGCAAAACACCAAAATCAAAACAAAGATATCATAGATGCTTCAGAGATATTTTGACAGCCAGTGTGGTATAGTGGAAGCAGTGTTGTCAGAGTCAGCCCAAGACACAGGGCCCTTTTACTTTACATAATTATAGAACTATGATTCTATTTTAACTGCCATGGAAATGTCCTATGGAATCCTGGGGTTTGTAGTTTGGTCAAGCACTAGAACTCTCTGGCTGAGAATTCTAAATGCTCTTTCTTAAACTGCAGCTCCCGGGACTCCAGAGGATGGAATCATGGCTGTTAAAGTGAAATAATAGTGGTGTAACTGTGTAGTGTGAAAGGCTCCAGGTTTGTTTCCTGAGGCAGAGTGCCAAATTATTTTCCCACCCATGAAAGTCAAGATCCAAAGTCCCTCCAAACGGTATTGTTACCCTCTTCCCCTTCCTCAGCAATGTGGAGCTCTAGGCTAGGCATTTATTGGATGTCAGGACCAGAGACTTTAAGGCATCCTTGCAATTATTTGTTTTCCTCACAATAACACAAGCAGAATCAGGGCTTCCGAGTGTGTATTTGGGCTCTCGTGAAGGAAAAAGAAAAACGACCACTATAAGTTTCCCAGTTTTTTTTTGAATAACAGTCCAACAGAGCCCTCTCTGCTGCCAGGACAGCTCAAAACTGGTTGGTATGCATGAGGTAGACCTAAGACTAAAGACTAGAGATCTCATGGGAGCCTAGAATTCAGCTGTCCTCTTGCAAGACTTAAGCAGGGTTTTATACAGGTCTGCTTTATGTGCTACTCTGCTCACTTGCCTGGGCCTGTAGACCAGAGAGCAGGAAGATGGGGCACAACCACACTCCCAACAGACTAACCCCTACAGCACTTGGTATGAAATCTGAAGCAATTTTGCTGCATACCAAGTGCTGAGGGGGGAGGGATGGGGGGGGGCTGGTCTGCTGCAAAGACAAAAATAAATAAATAAACAACATATTTGGGCCTTTGGCCTCCTTCTGGACCTCTGTTGCCGTTGTGTGCCCTCAAGTCATTTCCAATTTGTGGCAACCATGAGGCAAGCCTATCATGGGGTTTTCTGAGGGCTAAGCATGGGTGGCAAGCCCAAGCCCAAACCCAGTGGGTTTCCATGGCAAAGCAGGGAATCAGATCCTGGTCTCCAGGGTCATAGTTCAGTGTTCAAACCACTCCACCATGCTGGCTCTCTGGACCTCTAAGCTCTAGTAATTTCCTTCCTTCCTGTCTACTCCTCTCCTACTTGGTCGTCAACTCTGAGCAAAGTATTCATGATTGGAAAAGGATTTAAAAAAAAAAAAAAGGGGCGGCCAGTGGCTCCCCGAGAGAAGATGTTTTCAAGCGGCAGAGGGGATCTTTGTTTGCATTGCAATTTCCAGCCAGCATGGCCAATGGCCATGTAGGTTGAGAGTTCTGGGAACTATAGTCCAAAATAAATTTTCCAAGATCTACCAGAAAACCTCTGCAGGTCAAAAGTGCTTCAGTGTTAGATAATTCATGATTTCTTTTCTACCTTAAAAATGCCAAGCTGTTGTTGCTCACACACAAACACTGAGACACATTTTTCACTCCCCCCTCACCCAAGTTTCAGAGAACCATCTGCCAACCATTAACATTCTCCAGTCTGTAATCAGGGATCTCTACAAGGCAGAGTGATAAATCCATTCACAGCACTCAGAATTTTAAGTTACAACCATCTTTTCCTATTAAAAGTTACTGGCTGGTGATTAACTCAGTTCTGTTTTTTCTTTGTAGGATTTAAATGCCAGAATATAGCTGCATAAACATTGGTGGGAGGCAGGGAGACACAGGCTGAGTGTGTTGCATTTGTAGCAGCAGTCTCTCTGGGCTGAAGTATTAGAAGCCGTATAGATGGTTAATTTACAGAATCAGTCTCTTCATATCTGTCTGTCCCCAACTGTCTCTAGGGGGACTGCTTACAGACTTAACACCCAAGAAGATCAGAGCTGTCTTAGGCAAGCCTATGTCTTTACTCCAGAGTTGCTCCTACTGTTAGGCAGGGAGCCACGCTTGACTCAGGAAGCAGATGCTGGTGTTCAGTTTTACACATTTGCATGTATTTTTCAACATGAGCATGAGCTGAGAGATGGTATTTAATACTGTAAAGTGTTTTTCTGAGGAACATTTCAACTCAGTAGCCATGAACTTCGTTACAAAAGGGCAAAGGGAGGGAAATTGTAACAGATCATGAATGATTGCTGATTGTTGCCCATTTCAATTTCCCCACGCAGCGAGAAGTTCCACTCATGGGTTCCACTTGTCCATTTGCATTTCCACTGTATAAGAGATAGGCTGAAACATCCATTATGTTACAATATTTGCTTTATGCCATATCCAAAAAAGAGAATGAGTAATGACAAATGTAGTGAGCTGGGCTTCTGCCATCAAGCAGATGGGTTTTGGAGTTTTAAATTGTTTTAAATTAATGTTTTGATGTGATTGTTTAGTTTTATAACATTTCTATTATCCATAGTTTTAATTTTTTTGTTTTGTTTTGTTTTTAACTCAAATTGGTGAGCTGCCTTGGATCCCACACTGAGAGAAAGGTGGGAAACAAATAGGACAGAATAGAATAAGATTATAAATTTCTGCAGTGAAAAGTGAAACTTTCTATCTTCACTTAAGTTGCTTGCTCTTGCAGAATGTTATGAACAAATAGTTTCCTGCCCTGGTTAGGAAAATTAAGTTTTCTAATAATGAAGATCTGTTTTCTAGCAGAAGAAATTGACACTGCTACCTTTCAATCTGTGGTATGCATTTGGCTGCAAAGACGGGACCACATTTTGATTTTAACATGTGTTTTGAAATAAAGTTAAAAATACAGGCAATAACAGTACAACAGTAGTAGAAGTAGGAAGCTCACTAGCTGAAATTTCTGTGGGAAAAATACAGCAGCCTGAGAAGACGTTAAGTACTGAACTGTTGGATTTATAACCCATATAGCCAAATGAGAGGCAGGAAATGTATACAAGCATCTGTACTTGATCACAATTTGATCAGATGCTTAAAGGTGTTCTACACTAGAGTTAAACAAAAATCAAGGTGTCATTAAAACTTTTTAAAAATTCAAATTCCTTTTCAGTTTCAGCTTCTGTGTCAGTTTCTACCTAAAGTCTTTCGAATTTTATCAGCTGGCTGCTGTTTAGAGCATAACATTTGTTTGCTTGCTTGTTCTAGGGATATTTTAAATTGTCTTTTAAGATGGATTATCCTGCCAAGACAGTTTACGATAGCTAGTAAACCATCCACGACATAAAAAACATTAAAACAAAGAAAAATAGCTGAACAAAAATCAGTAAATCAAGTGCAACTGCCGGATAAAAATCAGAGGAGTGAATGAAAACAAAATTAAAATAGCACCAGCAGATAAAACAAAGGCAGCATCACAAATCAACCAATGGGTGACTGGAATTAAAGCTGTACCAGTACCAAACAATGCTCACAGTTATTCTTCACAAAAATCCACTCCTGGTTGCCCACAGCTTTCTTCATATTAGTGATACATTGTAGTGAATGTGTGTAAGTCAGAAATCCTTATTGATTAAAAGGATCTGGTGCTGGTCAGATCATCCAAAGGTGTACCAGTAAATTTGGATCATTCTTCTGTCCACCCCACAGTAGATGAAGGAGTCATGAATCAACACAATGATTCTTTGGGTTAAACGGCATCCAGCGTCTAGAAGCACTTGATCTCTAAAGCCAGAGATACAGATTTTATTGGAGATGGATTTGTTACTCAAAATGGTAGCTCTGCATTGCTTCCTTGTCTTTAGCTGACTACAGGTAGCAAAATAAAACATTCTACCTATGCATTCCTCCATTTTTGTCTGTTCTACTGGCTACCTACTTCTCTCATTACATACACAGAATGGGGGGCTAGGGAGGAAGACATGTGGAGTTTTGTTTTGTTTTTCCAACAGCGGTGTCCTCATTTCCAGGAAGTCCCAGTTTCAACCCAAGAGTGAAGGAGTTATAACACTACAGTCAGATTTCCACATTATCAGGTTTTACTTTCACAGATCTGATTATATGGACATTTCTCCAACTCCTGCCCTCCCCCATCTTAAGTGCTTCATTTTGGGGGTACCTTCCCTCTTGGCAGCTCCTCCCAGGCCCTGCAGCTCTTTAAAAATCCACTTCTGGTTCTCTTCTTTCTCCCCCAGCTGCTGCCTGGCCAGCTAAAGACAGCTCATAGCCCAATTTCTCAGCACCACAAAACCCTTTCATGGTGCCCCTCAAACACTCAAGAAGAGGAACGGGCAAGAGGGAGGAGGTATAGGGCCACCATGCTGACCCCCCCCCCCTTTCCCTATCCTTTTCCTGACCTAGTTTGGACCCTGAGTCCCACTCTCCCCACCGTGCCTCAGTCCCCTTGCCACAGACACACACACACACATTTTGATATTTGTGTTTTTTCCACTTTTGTGGGGTTCCTGTGCTCCAACCATAATGAACATGGAGGGTCAACTGTTTGTTTCTTATGAAGATCAGTTAAATCTCACTCTAAATACTTTGCTGTTCACTTCTGTTCACTTCTGGGCAACCACAATTCAAGATGGATGCTCACAAACTGTGAAACATGCAGGCAGAAAAAAAACCACAATAAAAATTCTGGAAGGTCAGCCCTGTAAGAAGGAGCTTAGAAAGTTGTTGTTGTTGTTGTTTTTAAAAAGTACAGTTGCAAGTTCCAAGCCCTCAAAGTAACATTACCGTTATAATATTATGATTGTAGGTTATAAAATCACCTATTTTAAATAGCAATTCTTTACTTTCTTATTTCTGAAAAATAACTAAGTAATTACTTTTAGTTTGTGGCTTGTGATACAAGTACTCTCTCCTTTCACCTTTGCACCCAACAGCTGCAATGGAGAGATACAGTAATAATAGGAGATTTCAATTACCTGGATATATGTGGGCAGTCAAACTCTGCCAAGACAGCAAGGTCCAGCAAGTTCCTTGCTTGTCTTGCAGACCGTTTCATGGTCCAGAAGGTGGAAGAGGCCACAAGGGGATCAAATATTCTAGATCTGATCCTGACCAACAGGGATGACCTTGTTAATGAGGTAGAAGTGCTTGGATCTTTAGGGGGGAGTGACCATGCCCTATTGGAATTTGGCATTCAGTGGGAAGGAGAAGATAAGTGTAGCCAGACACTCGTCTTAGATTTTAAAAAAACCCACTTCTGTAAACTTAGGGAGCTGCTGGCTGGAATTCCATGGTCAAGAATAGTGAAAGGGAAAGGAGTTCAGGAGGCATGGGAGTTCCTTAAGAGGGAGATACTGAAGGCACAGTCTAAAACTGTGCCAATAAGGAGGAAAAATGGAAGGCATCTGAAGAAGCCAGAATGGTTGACTAAAGGACTCTCAGTTGAGCTAAGTGTTAAGAGAAACACGTACAGGAAATGGAAGAAGGGGGAAACCACCAAAGAAGAATTTAAGCAAGTAGCCAGGAGATGTAGGGAGAAGGTCAGAAAGGCTAAAGCACAGAACGAACTTAGGCTGGCCAGAGACATCAAAAACAATAAAAAGGGCTTTTTTAAATATGTCCGTAGCAAAAGGAAAAAGGAGACGATAGGGTCGCTGCACAGAGAAGATGGCGAATTACTAACAGGGGGAAGAGAAAAGGCAGAACTACTTAACACCTTCTTTGCCTCAGTTTTTTCCCAGAAGGATACAAGCACTCAACCTGGTGGTTGGGGAGAAGGTGAGGAAGCAAGGGAAGTGAGGCACATAATAGGTAGAGAGGTGGTACAGGAATACCTGGCCACACTGGATGAATTCAAGTCTCCAGGGCCAGATGAATTGCATCCTAGGATATTAAAAGAACTGGCAGAGGTCATTTCGGAACCACTTGCTATAATCTTTGAGAAATCTTGGAGGATAGGAGAAGTTCCAGCAGACTGGAAGAGGGCAAATGTTGTCCCCATCTTCAAGAAGGGAAAAAAAGAGGACCCAAATAATTATCGCCCAGTCAGCCTGACATCAGTACCCGGAAAGATTCTGGAGCAGATCATTAAGCAGTCGGTTTCTAATCACTTAGAAAGCAACGCGGTAATCACGAGAAGTCAACATGGATTTCTCAAAAATAAGTCATGCCAGACTAATTTTATCTCTTTTTATGATAGAGTTACCAGCTTGATAGATGAAGGGAATGCTGTGGATGTAGCATATCTCGATTTCAGTAAGGCCTTTGACAAAGTTCCCCATGACATTCTTGCAAAGAAGCTAGTAAAATGTGGGCTGGACAGAGCTACTGTCAGGTGGATCTGTAACTGGTTGACTGACTGTTCCCAAAGGGTACTCACCAATGGCTGCTTTTCATCCTGGAGAGAAGTGACTAGCGGGGTGCCACAGGGTTCTGTCCTGGGCCCAGTGCTGTTCAATATCTTCATCAACGACTTGGATGAAGGAATAGAGGGCATGCTCATCAAATTTGCAGATGACACCAAATTGGGAGGGGTTGCTAATACGCCAGAGGACAGGATCAAAATTCAAAATGACCTGGATAGATTGGAGAGCTGGGCCAAAGCTAACAAAATGAAATTCAACAGAGAGAAGTGTAAGGCCCTACACTTAGGTAGAAAAAATGGAATACAGAAATATAGGAAGGGGGACACGTGGCTGGATAGCAGTACGTGTAAAAGGGATCTAGGAGTTTTAATAGACCACAAGCTGAACATGAGTCAGCAGTGTGATGCGGCAGCCAACAAAGCCAATGCAATTCTCGGCTGCATCAATAGGAGTATGGTGTCTAAATCGAGGGAGGTACTGGTACCACTCTACTCTGCTTTGGTTAGACCTCATCTTGAATACTGTGCCCAGTTCTGGGCACCTCAATTCAAGAAGGACATGGTCAGGCTGGAGCAGGTCCAGAGGAGGGCAACCAAAATGGTGAGAGGCCTGGAAGACATGCCCTATGAGGATAGACTTAGAGAGCTGGGTATGTTTAGTCTGCAGAAGAGAAAGTTAAGAGGGGACATGATAGCCATGTTTAAATATTTGAAGGGATGCCATGTAGAGGAAGGAGAGGGCTTGTTTTCTGCTGCTCCAGAGACCAGGACAAGGAGCAATGGCTTCAAGCTGCAGGAAAGGAGATTCCACCTGAACCTCAGGAAGAACTTCCTGACAGTCAGGGCTGTCCGGCAGTGGAATATGCTGCCTCAGAGTGTGGTGGAGTCTCCTTCTTTGGAGGTTTTTAAGCAGAGGCTGGATGGCCATCTGTCGGGAGTGCTTTGAGGGTGTTCCTGCATGGCAGGGGTTGGACTGGATGGCCCGTGTGGTCTCTTCCAACTCTACATTTCTATGATTCTATGATTCTGTGATTCTATGACTTCAGGATGGCAGCATGAGACCCATTAGACACTTTAGAATTGGCATTTGAATTGTGTGATATTTCTCTTCCAGTGAGATTACATCTATGCAGCACTAACAGTAAACATTAAATGTTACAGCTAAACACTTAATGTTACAATTACACTTCAAAAGGATTTCAGGTATCTCTCATTAAATTACAATAATTGTTAACAGCAGTTTCCATTTTGTTAGTGGGAAAAGACGTGAAATACAAATAACTAGCTGTTGTTATAACTAGTTCCTTCCATACACTGGTCAATGGAACTGGGTATGTTCAAATAAAGGTCATATGTGTTAAAGAAGGCTTATAGGGCAGACCAACAAAGATGCTAGACAGAAAACCATGACATGGACTATATTTCAAAAAACTGAAATGCATAACAAAATATTTTTGTTAGGCAAATTTAAAGTCTCAAAATGGGTTCTAGAACTTATTAGGCTTGAAAGTCAACCACATTTTCTGACTCTGGCTCTTTTTCGCTTTGTTTGCCATTTTGCCTGATGAATATTTCCAGAATATGGTGGACCCTCTATATCTCCAGTTTCACATGACTTCCAAGAGACTACCAGGTCCTATACATGAAATGGCAGTAATGTGAACGCAGACACACTGAAGCATCCATACACATGTCACTGCCATTTAATAATATGGGATGTGATCATTAATGTTTTTCACAATTCATGGGATCCTGCAACTGAACTCCTGCATATGAGTCCACTGTACTCAAAAACTTGGCCTTAATAATGGTATCACCCTAAGACATATTTTGAAGAAACTTATGGTCTCCAACAATAATAGGAGAGGAAATTCCACACTCTACTCAGAAATGAATAAGTCCAGTACCACCTAGTGACTAGACTATATAGTAACATTATCCACAAGTGAAAAGTTAAGACAGCCTTCAGCCAGTTTTCAAATAAAAGTGTCTGAGACAAAAAGTATCTTACAACTTTCTTTTAACCCCCCCCCCCCTCAAAATAAGACTTTGTCCTGTTTAACTTCATACTGGAAAGCCATATGCTTACCAAACATGCCTATCTGGATCTGATGCTGGTCAAAATTTTGCTGGAGTTTGATACTGTATGTGAAGTCCTCCCATACCCAATGGAGCCAGTGGAAAAAGCATCTAGTTCTGCCATATTCATAAATGCCTTCAAAAATTCATGAAACATGGCAACTGTTGAATAATTATGTTTTGGTTCACAAATTACCCTGGGAGGTTGTGATCAGGTCAGTCCAAGCAGGAATTTGTAAAGATCAGAGTTCTCAATGTTCCCCAAACAGACTCCTCAGGAGAAGAAGTGGGATCTGGAAAAGTTTGTAATACTTAGTTTGAAGTATATTTCCAATGGATTGGTATAAGGAACGAATAAGTTGGAAGCAGGTAATGAGGGTGCACTGAGATGCATTAGATACACTAGTATCTGGTGTAAACACTAAAGGTTACCATGATCTTGCTGTATTTTAGATTGAACAATGGGCAATACTAGAACCAATTGCTAAAGCTGTCATCCAAAACAGACTTGAAGTTTGTCATTTAGATACTTAAGAACTTTCATTCCCCTTGAAAAAAAAAAAAGAATTCTATGACCCTTTTTCTTACTACTCCAGCATTCATCTGTCACTTGCTAAGTCTTTGAAATATTCCAGACTTGTCCCTGTTTTCTGTTTTGGCTCCTCTCCATTACTTTCTACTAGCAGCTTTTAAAAAATGATATATGATGTTTTGTACCTTGCTGAAAAACCTGGGTGTTTCATAAGCAGAGTTTCCTGAACTGTAGCATCTTTAATGCTTTAAATTAGGCTGTACAAAATAGCTCTTTAAATTAAATCATATGAGAGTTTCTCCTCAAATGTTATTAACATCCTTTGGCAGCAGAAACTGCAATGTTTTTATGTGCACAACTAATAGAGCTCAATGGCACGCAAATAATGAGAAGCAATAGCTTATTTTCTAATATAGTTTGCAACTCCAGATTTAATTACATACATAGTCCACAACCTGGTGTAGATGAATTGGTATAATTGTTACAGAATGATCACAGTAAGTAAAACAGGGTACATTTCCTTTAATCAGGCATATTGGAGTTGCCATATTTTTCACGATGTCTGAGTTGGGGAATAAACCAGTGCATGTCTACAGGAGATTTTGGGAAGTTTGGGAATGGTGATGTTTTATTTTGTCATGGCTCAGTTTAGTAAGATCAATAAATTCCAATAGATTTGGGCTTTCGTTTAAAAATTTGTTTCTGTTACTCCCACAACGAGTGCTACCACCACAATCATAACCATATGTGTGAAACTTCACTTTTTCTGCAAACATGAATACGAAATGGAGAAAACCTTTTGTTATATGAATATTACATTTTCATAATAATAATCATATTGTATGAAACCTACAGGCAGGACAACATGACCACAGCCAACACTTAAATGCACCAGATAATCAGCGGGTCATTGTAAGTGGCTTGCTAGAGAAGTGTTTTCATTTGAAATATGTATATTTCCTGCTGTTTTCATTATTATAACAATTAAAACACAAAGATTTTCACTACAGACCCTATACATAAAACCTGGAAGTGTAATTCAAAGTTTTAGCCATGTACCCTATAAGCATTACAGATTTATATCTGCTTATGTGGTCAGAACTATGTTTCAAAAGGCCTTTGGCTGAGCTGCTTCCATGGTTTCCCTCCTGCATCTGTGCTCTCCACATCTGGTGTTACTATATTCACAAGTTTAATGCCTAGGATTCCAGAATGCCCTGAACCTCTATAATAGGGGCCACCATTTAAAATTTTCATAATGCCCCTACATGATCCTATGTCATGTGTTTGCAGACCGTATGCAGTTTGGGACTTATTCTATGCAAAATTCACATGTGGTTTCTTTTGCACAGAAAACAGCAGCCAAGATTCTACATCATGGTCGATGTTTCATAACCTTACGACTTTAAATAGCTATGTTGAAGAAATGCAACCAAAACCTATTAGTGAGTTGTAAAGATACACATCCAGCAAGTATATCATCATGAACTGGGCGTTTCTGATGTGCACCAGGTACTTCTGAAGTACCATCAGATACTTCTTATCCCCATTAGATTTTCCACACTCATTGGGCACTTGTGATGCACTTGTAATGTGTGTTGGGAACCTCTGATGCATATTGAATACCCTCTGATGTGCACTGGGCTCTCCTGTTACACAGTGGCACTTCCTAGCCAATGTCCCATTGCACATTGGGGCCATGGCACATGAGGAACTCTACTGGCTACCACTGCACAATGGATCCCTATGTTTTATAATGTTATAGCAGTGCCTAGATGAATATGGACTTTCCCAAACCACTTAAGTCTATTTTTCTGCAAACAGAAGCCTACTTGCTGCTGTGTGCCTTCAAGCTGTTTCTGACTTATGCTGACCCTAAGGTGAACCTATCATGTTTTTTTTCTGGGGCTGAGAGTGTGTGATATGCCTGAGGTCACCCAGTGGGTTTCCATGGCTGAGCAGGGAATCAAACTCTGGTCTCCACAACTGTAGTCGAGCACGCAAAACCACTACACTGCACTGGCTCTCAGAAGTCCATTCACAAAGATTTAAGTTCCATGCTGAATTCCAGTCAGCATTTTCAATGTAGGAAGAAGCCTTTTATGCAAGGAAAATAATTTTTCTGCTCAGGAATATTACTTTCTGTGTAGAAAATGCTGTAGCTGGGGGCTTATTCTGAGTAAATTTTGCACCTGGATTTTCTTTAAAACACAGAAAAGAGCATTTTCTGTGCAGGACACAGCATTTCTCCCCACAAAAAGAAATATCTGTACAGAAATATTATTATCTGTAGAAACACTATGTTTTGTACAGAAAAATGCTGTTTTGTGCTCCTCAAAAATCACACATGGATTTTGGAAAAAAATAAGTCTCAAACCACAAAGATTCTCATCAGTCCAGAGTTCTCCTTGCCAGGATTTCACAGCACTTGAGAACCCTTTTTTTATTTTTAACCACTTCTTGAATATTTTTAAATATTCTTTCTATCCCTAACATTGCCTAAGGGTCTGTGTTTATTATCCATTTTTCACCTGTGATTGGCAGATTGTATTTGAATTCATGAAATATTATCCATAGGAGCAAAAGGGAGGGGATAATTTACTATTGGTCTGTGTAAGTCTTTAATATAAACAAACAAACAAAAAAACCCACATCAATGTTCTGGTTTAACAAAAGTTTCCAAGCAGCCCTGAAGGGCAGCCCGATATATACATCATTATACCCATCTAGTTATGAGGTTATCCGGGTACAAGGCTTAAATGTGCACAACATAGCTGCCTATCTATCTCTTTGAATTACCAGAAATATTTACAAAATAATACAAGAAATCTTTACAGATGCCTTCTTCACAAGCTGGAAGGAAAATAAACTTATCTTGATGCTGCTGCTCAGAAATGTGTTGGCTGAGTGCTAGGAGAATCACCTCCATGTCACTACTGAAAGGCCAACACTTGTCTCAAAATAGCAGTGATAATTATTGAAGCCATTTCATACATGCCGCTTTGATTCATCAGTTTTTCAGTGAAATGATGAAATAAATACTATCATCTGGGGGTAAAAATCATAGCTTATTTGGAAGGAGACAAAAGGATTTCAAAGGAATTAGAATATAAAAATGTAATATATATGTAGGAGCGTGGGCATCTCTGCTTGAAAGTGGGATTGTATGAAGGTCTAAGGAGAGGCCAACTAAGTTCAGAGGGACCTTACTTCCAAATAAAAACATGCTGACAAATCAAGGAAATAAATTGATGAGTGGTAGGGAATTTCACAAAGCCATTTCTTGTCAACTTATTGGGTCAGCTGCACACATTTTTAGTCGAATCATTGGCTGGCATCTGTCTACTATGGTGCTGTGTACCCATTTTTGTTATGGAGCTATGTAGTACATCTTGACCTCACCCTTCTCATCCCCACTTACTGTTCAGCAGCCGTTGTGATTGTCTGTTCCCATGTTGCTTGGAAAGTGGTTGTCTAACATTCCTACCCCCTCACACAAGCCATCTCCATTGCGACAGCAGAAGCAGGGTCCCTGTTGCAATCCCCCCCATACGGTGGAAACTGTTCACATGAGTGGCGGTGGCTGGGATCGTCATCCAGCCATTTCCTGAGCAACAGAGGAACTAACCTCTCCTGAACACAACAACAGCTGACTGGTAAAGGGGATTTGGGGGACCTTCATGGTCCTTATATATCCCCTAAATGACAGGATACTTAGAGACTGTTAGTATGAAGCAGTCACAAATGTGTCACTACCCAATAGTATTCTAGCCACTGTTTCTTGCCAGCCCTTGTTTGTATGTATTTCTTGTTCCTCTATTGTCTACATATTTCTTGTCCGAGAGTGTGAAACTTGAAACAAGGTGGGACCTATAAAACTGTTTCCTTATTGTGATTATTGTCATGGTTTTATTGTTTACTCTGTTTTTAATTATTTTGTTAGCTGCCTGGATTCCATTTTTTCCCCCAGTAAAAAAGTAGAATGAATATGTAGTAAATCAGCCAACCAAACCCAGCCCTTTCTGTGTATACATGCCTCTGAAATACATTCAGATGCAGATGGGACCAAAGAGGTGTGTGTGGTTGACAGGTGGAATGAAAAACCTTCACCTGGCCCAACATTGTATAGACAGATCCTCATACTGTTAAATCGTCACTTTTCCTATCTGAGGCCATTTCTGCACTACACTGTTATGGTGCTATTATTCGACTTTCAATATCCTGTGGAATTCTGGGGTTTGTAGTTTACTGAGGCCAAAGAGCTCTCTGGCTGAGAATCCTAAATGCCCCTCCCTAAACTGCAAACCTCAGGATTCCACTGGATGTTGAAAATGGAATAATAGCACTATCACAGTGTAGTGCAGAAATAGCCAAAATTATCTTGGACTTTCTACATATTTCTGCTATTTGGTAGTGCTTTTACCATGTCCTGTTCACATTAGTAGGGTAATAGTAGTATGTGAACACAGGAAAGGCTATTACTCCCTCCCACTCCTGTACCTCTTTCTCCTAACGCATTTTAGGCTTTCTTTCCTTTGCTGATGCTGTTGTTTTTAACAACATTGTATCAATAAAGCAAAAGGCGCTTTATTCATGCCCTTCCCACTTTACCACGCTTCCCATTTTACCACACCACTGGTCTGAACAACCGCTTTTAAAAATCTCTGCCCAGGTATGATAAATGCAGTTTACAGACAGCCTCTTCTCTCCTCCTCCCATGCTGCTGCAACTCCATCCCTAAGCTTCCCAAGTAGAAAGGAAATGTTGTGGTCAATACCCCTTACCACAGAAAATAAAGCAAACTATATTGTAGCTCTTCTCCTGAAGTCACTCTATTTTCTCTTCACCTTTACTGCCGTGACTTACTTTCTTTCTTTCTTTCTTTCTTTCTTTCTTTCTTTCTTTCTTTCTTTCTTTTTCTTGTTATAGGAAGTGAAGCACTCAAGCCAGCTTAACTTCAGCCTGCAGAGGAGCTGAACAAGGCAACATGTAAAAGCTGAATGAAAATCAGCCTCCACAGAAGTTATGCCAGAATAAAAGCCTTGTCTGGAATCTCCCCCACAACAAGAGGATTCTGGCCTTACGCCTTTGTCTGATCAACAGAACTTTCTGCTTGTTATACTTCTAGATAAGATCCTAGCCTCAGGAACCCCTGAGGCTGCAAAACATATATTTGTAGTCTTGATTTGAGTCTGACTGATCCAAGGACCTTGACCTCTGCTAGCATTCAATGTATCTTGAACTATGCAATTGCGATTTTTTAATGATGCCTAATCAATTTCCATTTTTTTTTTCCACATATAGCTGTTGCAGATCACCTGCTGGTAAAGTCAGTTTCTGCTCAGCACTGAAACTGTCCCTATGCAGGCAAGTCTCAATTGGCTGCGAGGCATTTGGATGAAATTGTGGTCTTTTCAGTCTACTGCTTAAATCCCATGAGTGCACTTCCTTCTTTGTCTGCCAACATTATACTCCATATGAAGAGAACTTGGATGTTATCCATTCCCTGATGGCATGGTTAAGAGGTGTTCCAGGTACACAATTAAGTAGAGAACCTGAACAACAGACAGCTTTTGAAATAATGATAGAAGGTGGGAATGGGGGCAGGGAAATACCGTGAAAGCCAGCTCAGCAGGTGCATTGATGACTTTCTAGAGATAAATTCAAAGCTGGAACTGGATTAAATCCATGGAACATTTTAAAGCCAGAAGGGCCATTTAGAGGTGGATCTGAAGGCTGATAATACAAGAAAGTTAGGGAATGTTCTGAAAGATCATGCTGATATGGCCATATTTACTAGAAGAAAAATAGTCCAGCACACCCCTCTGGAGCCTCTCAAATTAAGATAACAAGGATTTATGAATGCTATAAAAGAAGTAACTGTAATCAGCACGATAAGGAATGATTAATACAGTGGTGAGGATTTTGTTGGATAGGGTCAACATGAGGGCAAATTCTGGCTGTTATATAAGCAAGGAAAACCTGGATCAGACAATCCATACTGATACATTTTATTTTAACCTTTGAATGAAGAATAGTAATAAGGGACAAAACTTATAATTCACTATCTCGCACAAACACAGGAGAAAGCAATAGGGAAATGATATCTTGCTGCTGAATGTTTCTTTTTCAGCAAACCTCCTCTATATTATGATTCACTGCAACTCTCTGAATGCATGCAAAAATACAACAGACAAAGAACACAAACCAGGATCTTGTTTCATAGGCCAACTTGGTTATTCTCACCAGCGTAAACACAGACCATTTCTTATGGTGTGTCATCTAGCAGATCTTGGGGTCATGGTGGATAGCTCAATGAAAATGTCAAATACAGGTCAAAATTTGATGCCATCTTCCTGCATAGGGGTTAAAAAGGAAGAGGAAATCCTTTGGTGCCTGTTTTGTAGGAGAAGATTTTTGTATTAAGAAACAGATTGGGGAAAGTTTAAGCCTCCCCCACCTTTGCTGATCCCACTCCAGGTTAGGGCCATGAACACTTACACACCCTTAGGGAAAAAAAGCATGAAATTACACACAATGGGTTTAATTCAGTATGTAGTCTGACTCTCAGTGTACAGCAACAGTGAAAAGGGCATATTCTGTGTTAAGGATAATAAAAAAAGGCTTTGAAAAACTCTGCTTTTGCAGTCCTCCTTGCAGTTTTTTAATCCCATCATTTTATGGAAAGAGTAGGGGAACTCAAAACATTCTTGAATCATAATACTCCCCATTTCCTACCATTTGAATTTGTTAATGGGGGCTGTTGGGTGCTATATTCCAACAACAAATGGTGGTACATCCCTGAAATGACTTTTCTATCAAGTAATTTTAAAGTAATAGTTGTGCGTCCAGTCCTGGCTTTTGACATCCAATGGAAACAAATGGGCACCTACAGTTTAATCAATGAGCTAAAAATCAAGAATAGATATATTGGTAAGAGGAATTAAATTTCAGTGAAATGGAATACAGATAGTAGAACATAGAGGCATATTGCACAATAATAGGTGGCTTGCTCTCTAAATTTGCTCAGAACAGAGGTGGACAAACCCTGAAAATCCTGGGGATATGGAAGATCAAAGAGAGATTGTATTATTAGTGACTTGGGCCATTTGCACACCTTACCTGCTCCCATTGTCCTCCTGTCATGATCCTGGCAGCACCTTTGCCGGGACGGGATCATGACAGGAATGCTCCCCTCTGCACCTGAGTGACTACCTGTGGAAAGGAGAACAAGTGACACACATCCGCCTTCTGTAGTGTAGCTGGGCTCTTGCCCATGTTGCCCTGGGGAAGGAAGCATCTCCATAGCACTTCCTGCACTTCCACATGGCCAGGAAGGATGAGAATGTCACATGATCATGGTCACTTGACAGATTTATTCTGTCAAACATATGTCTCGTGATCGTGATGGGTAAGGGTGGGATGGCAGCAGGACCATGACAATGTTGTGTGAAAGCACGGCCAGTGGACCGCTGCCTCCTGTCTCTATAGTGGGACAGTGATGTCATACAGAAATGGTTTTAATGTGGTATTGAAATTACATTGCTTCAGGATTGAAATCAGGCACAAATTAAATACATATATGTTTTAAGAAAATCTAGGATACTGTGAGAGAGAAATTGAGAGGGAAGTGAGAGAGAAATTGAGAGGGAGGGAGGGAGGGAGGGAGAGTAGATTCTTAATTGCAAAGCTTTTGGTCTTGTTAGAAGACGTTGGAGTGGAGGGGAGGGAAAAGGAAAAATTTATTTGCAGAAAATTTAGGAATTGCTCTTTGCTACACAGTATAAAAATTAATAAGAAGTATTTTCTTTTCAGTCTTGTCTTATCCCACATATACTTATACAGACATAAATTCCGCATCAGAGGCTTCAATGTGCCAGTTTTTGCTTCATTTAGTATATTAACAGTTTAATTTCATTTTGTTAATGAAGTTTAATTTAGTATGAAGTTTTTTAAAAGCAGGGTTTGGAATTACACAGCTATCTCTATGTTATTGAACTACAACTTCCAGTATTCTTTGTCACAGGCTATGCTGGCTGGAGTTCCTGGGAATCATAGTCCAACAACATGTGGAGAACTGTGTGATTCCCACCCCAATTTTAAGAAATTCTACAAAATAAAATTATTTCCAAATTTATATATATATATACAGATATACATATATACATACATACATACATACATACAAACATATATAGCAATCCAGAGCCAATTGTATTTTTCTACGGTTTGAGTTTTAGGGATTTTTCTACCTTTTAATTCAGATATTTTCTGGTGGCCAGGCTAATAAAAAAAATGCTAGGATATAATGTGTGTGAATGTATTTGTTACTCTGTACTTACTCAGTCCCCATTTTTTAAAAATGACTTCTGCCACAATCTGAATTTCAGGACTATATGTGGTGAAAAACATTCCACTCAATAACCTTTCAAATGGGAGAATGGACACTGCCTAATAATTTCTTTTAAAATCATTTGCTTTCTATAGTGTATCTCTGTTCTGAATGATAGACTGAAGACTGCTGGAACCACAAATCAAGAAGTCCTCCAAACACTGTGGCAGGGAAGATTTCCTACAATAAAGTCCCCATCATAACTATGATGATCAGTCCACTCCTGAGTTTGCAATATGGTTTAATTGATGCATGCAGAACTGTAAACTCGGAGAGAGGGAGTGTGCTTTTATTTCTCCAGTCCACCATAATTGTTTCAGATTAAATCATTCCTTAATTTGTATGTCTTTGGTTAGAAATATAAACACATGCAAAATCAAATCCTTGATAATATCAGACCATATTCTGGTTTGTCTAAAACTGCACCTTTCTAATGCTCCTAAACCATTTAGTCCCTAGAGAGTCAATGTTTGAGAATGTTTCACTTCTCAAATGATGAACAGTTTAGGAATCAATAATCACCGGATCTGATGGAATATTTTAAAATGAATGAAGGCTCTGTGAGTTCATATATTGTTGAATGGGAAGCATGTAGAGCCTACATTCAGGATAGAATTATTGCTTATTCTTATACCTGGGTATTCAATTAACTGATCTAAATTAGAAATACTGCCAGTGGGATTAAACACAGATTATTTAAAACATGGTAGTTTCAATACTGCCCAAATTCTTTTACTTACTTGGGTATAATTATCCCTAGAGACTTATCTCAGATGAGTAATCTTAATGTAAATAATCTGATAAAAGATATTGCATAGGACTGAGAGAGATGTAGGCTTAAAGATGAGTCTGTGGGGTAAGATAAACTCAGTTAAAATGAATGTTATACCTTGAATTGTTTATGTTATTTGTGGAATACCTCTATTTATACCTTGCAAGTATTTTAAAAAACTAAATGCATTATTTAGATGATTTTGGGGGGCTCATCTCCCCTGAAAATTTCAATGAAAAAGATGCAAATTCTAATTAGGGGGGGGTCAGCCTTCCAGATCTTTTTACGTATCATCAGGCATCTCTTATATTAATTTTTGAACATTCCCACTTAAAGTAAGTAATCCATCATGGTAAACCTTGGAATCTTCGTTTCTGGAACCTCTATTCCAATGGACAATAGTTGATTCCCATTTTATAATAAAGGGCAGTGTTTTGCCAAAATTTCAGCAGTTAGAACTGTGCAGCAAATATTGTCTGATCAATTATAATTTGATTCATATGTTCATGCTGAATTGATTTTATTGGGGAATCCAGATTTGAAAATTGGTAAGGAACTATTTTTATACAAGGTGTGAGCTAAGAATGAGACTGTTACCTTAAATCAGATACTTTGTGTTTATAATAAGTTTTTGCCCTTTTCAGTTTAAAAGAGCAGTTTAAACTACCTCTGTCAGCTAAATGCCAATATCTACAAGTGAAACGTTTGTTACAATCCAGATTTGATCCTGCAGTTTTAAGTGAATCTGATGTTCCCTTAGTATTAGATATATTAATTGAGGTTAACCAAGAATCCTGTGTGTGTGTGTGTGTATGTAAAGTTGATTCTTGGTCAACCTCAATTAATATATCTAATATTTATATATATAGATATATATTTCCAATTTATATATATAGATATATGTTGTCTATAAATAAACATGATATGAGAGGTTTACAGCAAGAATGGAATAAAGAATGGGAATATTCAGTTCTGCCTAATCAATGGCATTCAGTTTTAACATCTATGGCTAGGATGGCTATAGATCTCTGACTATGCCTTACACAGCAGATATTGCTCTTTCAGGTGTATTGGTCACCACCACATCTGCTCAATAAAAGGTTTTCAAAATCAACACACTGTTGAAGATGTAACATTGCTAATGCTCTTTAACCCATATGTTTTGGAGTCATCCCACAGTAGCTGTATTTTCGGAGGAAGTAATCACACAAGAAAATTTTGTTTTGGAAAGTTCTTTGATATTTAGGGACATCCATGTTCCTTTGAATGATTTACCTGTATCTTGGAAATTAACAAATGGTCAATGGAAGTGGATTTTTCACTTCCTTTTGACTGCTAAAAAATTGATACTTTGTTATCGGAAAGAAAAATTTTCTGCAGCTGTGATCCAAATGGATAGAAGATCTAACAACCCTTGCAATGCAAAGAATGATGTACAGATGAAATTTACAAATGGGTTTATATTTGGATATTTAGTCAGCTTTGGCAGAAACTTATAACTAATATGGTTATTTTTTTCCTCCTGTTCTCGTTACACTGGAACATTATTGTATGTAACTGAAATCATTTTGAATGTAAATAAAAATTTATTAATTTTTCTTTAAAGTATCTCCATACTTTAGGAGCCAAAGCTAACCACATTGGTTTGTCCTGGCATCAGATTCCACCACAGGGAACACAGATAGAGCTTCAATCAGTCTGTCCTGAGCTGGAGACATTTGGAAGTGCAAGCATGCCAATAGTAATACATCACATCCTAAGTCTTCCATTTTTATCACCAAGCCAGGAGTTTCATTCCAAAGGAAACAACAGATCTTTTTCTTTCTGTTGATGAAATGTGTCTAATTGTATCTGGATGGTGACATGCAAAACTCAGATTTTGTCCCCATTACTTGAAAAGTTCACTTTTGTTCACTTCATTCAGACAGGATTAAAAAAAGAAGACAACTCTTTCTCCAAATTCTTTCATCAGAGCATCTGAGATGTTTAATTCTTCTGAGTTACATTTGTGTGACAGTTGTGTTTGCTGTGGTGGAATGTAGCATTGTCCATTTGTCTATGGCCTCAGCCTTCTAGAAGATCCACTCTCCCATCTCTCTTCCCCAACTTCCTTTTCATCACACATGGTAGGTCATATGTCAGCCCAACAGCAGGAGAAAAAAAAAAGACTAGTCTAGCCAGGAAGTGCTGCTGCTTCTTCCCTCCCTCAATTTGAATTTCCTCATTATATTTCAAAATTGCAGACACATTGTGGGGGGAATTATAAAGGTGGGTTCAAGCAGCAGTTCTTGTCAGCCAGTCTGACTTTTTTTTTCTTTTTTTGTTATTGTTTCTGCTGTCCTGTGTGGGCATCATAGAAAGGGGGAGGCAGTTGGAAATAAGTGGAGCTGTCAGTGCCACTTTTGGGTGGGCTTTGCCGCCTCCAGCATCCATGGAGGAACCTTCATCAATGGCACCTTCACTGTTTATGGAAACAGCTCTGAAGCCATGCCTACCACAAGGAGATTGACACTTGGAAGCCCCTCTGACAGAGGTTGCCAAATATTGGCCTTGTATGAATGTCTGTACTTGGGAACATCTAAAGCAGCAGAGCCTGGAAAATTTGTGGAGGACTTTTACAATGGCTTCCTGAATCCCTTGGCCATCATGGGCACTACCTGGAAGATTTATTTTATTTTACATTATTTTATTTTATTTTATTTTAATCCCACTTCTTCTCCAAAGCAGCTCACACCATACATTAAAACAATACAGGTAAAAATAATCTGGAAATACAATTTTTAAAAAAAGCACTAAACTTAAGCCTCTAAAATAAAAAAATTAGTTTAAAATAATAATAATAATAATAATAATAATAATAATAAAAATTATCTATTGTACTACCCCAACCAAATTAAAAACTGAAGACCAGTTTTAATTGGAAAGTCTTGATCCCCTGGCAGAAAGAGAACAGAGAGGAGGTTATCGAAGCCTCCAGTGGCAGAGAGTTTGATAGCCTGGGAGCAGCCACTGAGAAGGCTCTGTCCTAGCTACTCACCACATCTCCCTGGCATGGTGGTGGGACCAAGAGAAAGTCCTCCCCCAAAGATCATAGAATTCATGTAGGATAGTATCAAGAGATACTGTCCTTTAGATAGCCTGGACCCAAGTTGATTCTGGGACCTATTGTCCAGAAAAGTAACTTTTCCAGACCCTGTTAATTGGATAGTAATTCAGCACAAATTGACCATGGCCCCTTGGGTTAAACCTGAAATTTCTATTTCTGTTTTAGTGCATTCATTGCAGCAGCGGCCACCATTTTATAGGGCTATGTCCTAGGAGTTCTTCATCTGACATAAATTCTCGCAATTGAGTTAAGGCCATTCATTCCCTCCATAAATGTTTGCATTACTGTTTTACCACTCACCGAAGCCAAACAATCCACTCTGGAGTGAGTTGAATGTAAATCTTGATGAATAAATCTTAAGTGGAACAGCAAAAATGTTAATTTAAACAAACATACAGAAAACTTGGTTCTCATTGATGCTCCTGCTGCCTATTTCTCCTCACTTCCACCTAGTATTACTCTAATCTTGTCTACAATCTGCCTTGCTGCTGTACATGCTATGTGATAAGTCTGACAACATTCAAGTCTTTTCTGGCTCAGCATCAAAGAGAAATTGTCCTACTCCAGATTAGAGTTACTGTTTTATAGATACTCTGAGGAAAAACTAAGTCAGCTGCCAGGAGCCACTGGCCATGGAACATAAAGTGAAAACTGGGGGTGCGTATTAGCTGCCACAGTGCTAACTAAAACAGTTGTTTCCTGCCTCCAGTATGTGAGCTGCCGTTTTGTTTATTTAAGTGTCTTTTGAAGTTGGCTTTCAGGTTATCACCTTTCTCTGGCAGCTTTCCTGTGTCTTTAATAAGTGGCACGACAGGCAGAAATGAAATAGATGAAGGCATCTCATCACGGCTTATCTGTACTAGGAAAAACTTCACATAGTGACTTTTTAACTATCACACAGATGTGAATGGGATAGGGGCCCTACAGAGGACAGACCCTACTCTATGCCTTCTTTGTGTTTGCTAATCTTTCCTTCTGTGGGATTGACTGGGAGACCAGGGTTCAAATTCCTGCTCAGCCATGAAAATCCACTAGCTGCTCTTCGATGAATCACACTGTCTCACCCATAGAGGATGGCAATGGCAAATCTCTGAATAAATTTTGTCAAGGAAATGATAGGACCACTGGAGTCAACTTGAGAGCAGAAATGTTTCTTTCACAAAATGCATGTGTTTTTCACAAAAGGGCTATTTGCACGCACATGCACACACACACACATACAATGTGCATAACAATTTGTTGAAACACTTTGGGAAGTACAAATGCTGGGTGAGAACTGTGCAGGAAAAAAATTGGTTTCCTACACAGCAAAGAGAAAACTGCAGAAATGATTCATTCTTACTCATGAGGAAAAAATGATTATTTATTCCCGTAGCCTGGATCTAAATTACAATAAATGTTTGATGGAATCCTGTATGAGTGTTTTGAGTGTTTGTTCCTGCATGGCAGGGGGCTGGACTCAATGGCCATTGTGGTCTCTTCCAACTCTATGATTCTATGATTACATAGTTACAGTAGTACATAGTGGATTCTTGCCAGACTGTCCTCCCAATTCCGCTTACCAGTAAGCAGCTGATGGGATGAACAGGTATGACGTTCCCACCACTCTTACGTGAGTGAGGAGGATTTGAGATGGGGTCCTTTTTCTGCCCGTCTTGCTGGAGATGACTCATGGGAGAGTGTGGGAATGTCAGGCAGCCACTTCTTGACTGACAAGGGAATGGGCCTCTGTCTATTCCAGCAGCTGCTTATTGATGTGGGTTTGGGGGGACCTTCACAGTCTCTACTAAGCATGGTGTAGTGGTTTGAGCGTTGGGCTATGGCCCTGGAAACCTGGGTTCAATTCTTAGCTCAGCCATGGAAACCCACTGGGTGACCTTGGGTGTGTCACACACTCTCAGCCCCCAGAAAACCTTGTGATAGATTCACCTTAGGGTTGCTGTAAGGTGGAAATTACTTGAAGGCACACAACAAGAACAACAACAACAACAACAACAACAACAACAACAACAACACTAGGGGCTGTGTAGGGATTGTGAATATGTAGCAGTTACAAATGTGTAACTGTAGGTTACATATTTGTAACTGACCGACAGGATTTGAACCATTTTCTCCTATTAGCAAAGGGAATCTAAATTTTGAAATCTTCACTCAGAGGTGATAGATTTCCAGACACTGATGTGTACTCCCCAGAAGTACAAACTAAAGAGGACACCTACACATTACCATGACATGGAAATCATTTTTCACCTAAATGTAACCAGTACTTATATTCAGATATATAGAAGTTCTCTTAAATTACCTCTCTCATAACGACAGTTTCCATAACCAATTTCTGTTTAATGTTTACGTAATTTCTTAGTCCCACTGCAATTGTTCTTATGCTGAACCTTTATTTTAACCAGAAAGTCACAGGTTCTTCAGAGTCCAACCTTAGTAATTCAGGTTTGTGTCCTAGAAATTATTGTTCTCATCAACATCTATATAATGAAGACTGCTGTAAAATACTGTAACGAGTGGTTTAAAAACGTAGAATTTACATAAACAAAAGCAAACTGGCACTTGCTGGTTGCATAAATATTCACCCCCTTTGCTCTAACAAATCTAAATAAGCGCTGGTGCAACACTCATAACTTCCAGAAATCACATAAACTGTTGAATGGAATTTACCTGTGCAGTTCCAGTGCCACATGAGCTCGGATTTCAGATCTGAAAAACACCTGTTTCTGGAAGGCCCCAGAGTTTGCTGGAGTAATTGAAAAGAAACAGTACCATAATGACAAGGCTTTATCAAAACAAGTCTGGGAGAAAGTTGTGCACTGGCAGAAATCAAAATACGGATATTTTTTAAAAATCCCAGACTATGAACATCCCCACAGAACTCTTAAATCCATTATTAAAAAGTAGCAGGAACATGGATTTAGAGATCGCTGTCCACCAGAACACATTGAATAGATAATGGCAGCATTTGTCAAAGAAGCAACCAGGTGGCTAATGGGAACTAAAGAAACTGGAGAGATCTACAGCTGAAGTGAGAGAAGCCATACATGGGGCAACTATCATCTAGACATTTCACAATGCCAGATTTTATTGAAGCACGTGAAGAAGAAGACCACTGCTGAAACAAACCCAAATCAAAGCTTATTCACAGTCTGCAAAAGGGCATGTGGAGACACAGCAAAAATATTTGGGAAAGGATGACATCATCATGTTTTGAGGCTGCTTTTCCTGAGGAAAGAGTGAAAAAACTAGTGTGAATCAAGGGCAAGAACAGCGGTGACAATTACAGCTCCCATTCTAGAAGAAACCCGTTTTAGTACGCAAAAGAGCTGGAACTGGGGTAGAGCTTCACCTTTCTACGGAACAATAACTCTAAACACACAGTCAAAGTAATTCAGGAGTGGTTTAAAAAGAGCCTGAATGTCTTAAAATGACCCAGTCAAAGCACAGACCACAGTCCCATTGAGAATCTGTGGCAAGACCTGCTAAAGGGCAGTTCCCCAACAGTCCCCATTCAACATGATATAGCTGGAACAATTTTCTCCAAGAAGAACGGACAGTAACGGCACAGTTTGGACACACAAAGCTGGTAGATAATGACCCAAGAAGACCCACAACTCTAATTGCTGCCAAAAATGGTGGCAAATACTTATAGAATAAGTGCCAGTTTGCTTTTGTTTAGTTAACATTTGTGCCATAATCTTTTTAAAAAAATCATAATATTGAGTATATTATGTACATCAGGTGGTAACAATGCCAATTAAATCCATTTCAGTTTCAGTTTGTAGCACAATATAATGTGCAAAAGTCAAAGAGGAATGAATATGTCTGTGCCATATTAAGGCCAGGAAAGTCATCACATAGATGCAATTTCAACTTGTTCCTGTATGAAAAGCAAAACATTTAAGTTGAATATTTTTATACGTTGTGCTTGTGTGGAAGAATATTTTCTGATACATTAATCTGAAGTCTCTCATACTTCTTCTGCCCTTGAAGTCAATAATTCAGTAGAAGTTGTTGCTTCCCAACACAAACATCTGCATGTTTACTTGGCAATAATAATAAAAAAATTAATGGGACTGCTTCTTGAGTTTCCATGCATAGAATGCAGCCTTATTTATTTATTCATTTAATTATTTATTTTGTTTACCTTTCACAATCTGGGGCCAACATAGCAACAAGTGTTTATTTTAACAGTAACTGTTAATCCTGCATGGTTTTTAAAAGAGGGAAACCTTCCAAGGAGGAAAGGAAACTTACTTTCTCAGAATTATGGTGAGGTCAGTAATAGCATAACATAGCTATGTGGGGTACTTTTCCCCCCTATCCTATAGGAAAAATGCCAACCATGTAATTAGTACATTTTTCAAGCCATCCTAATTTAGAGTAGAAATGTGTCCAACCCACATGTATAATTTTATTGCAATAATCATGAAAAGGAAAGTTATACCTGTCACTGAGAGAAGGGTCTATTACGACACTATCCCTTCTAGATGAAACAGTCACTCTACTGTAATTCTGCCATAATGTTAGTGTAATATGAACTTAATTGTACAATCTTACTTTCCTGCAAGAGGAATTAGCCAAATTACTAAGCCAAGCACACTAGACAAATAGGCAAATGTTCCGTTTGGCAGTATCTAGGCCAGAATAATTGAGTAAAGTGCTAATTGAAAGGAGAGAACTCAGTGTTCCATGCCTTTCCTTGTAAAATATATGTAAAATTTATCTGCAAAATCTCCACTTGAATATTCTTCATATCTAACTGCACTGATTTCCTCTAGGACAATGCCCAATTCAGAAATGGATAAGTTCTCTGAACATCTATGGCTTGAAGAGCTATGGCATTTTCAATTTTTATTATTTTCTTATTTCATGCAATAATCCTGTGATTCTCTAAGCAACAGCCCATCTGATATCAGAAATAGAGTTCCAGCCTCAGAGAAGGAGATCTGACCTTGTCCGTCACCCCAATACAGGAGAAATTTTCAGCTGCTATATATCCACTGTCAGGGATCTGGAAAAATGAGGGGCTGATTGGAGACATGGCATTGGTGGACTGGATAAAAGCTTTGTGTCCACAGGTTCTAAAGCCTTCTTGGTCCCTGATTGCTCCACAATACAGGGCTCCTACAGATTACCAGGGGTGGTGATAGTAAAATGAGGGCATTGTCCCCCCAAATAAGAATTCTATTCCTAAATGAAATTTGTCTTCCTTTCCCAAACTTCTAGTATTGCCGTAACTTAAAACTTCAGTTGAGCATTTAAAAATGCAGACCCTTTCCGTCTCCACTATCTATCCCAGCACCATCTCGGCAGTGGCTTTTCTGGGATGGGAATACGGACACAAATGCTCTCCTCCACACCAGCTGGCTCCCTGTCAAAGGAAATGAGATGGACATGCCTCTTCCTTCCACAGCACAGCCAGGCACTTTCCCAGACTGCGCTGAGGCAGGAAGCACCTCCATCACACTTCTGGGGCTTCCATCGGCCAGGTAAGTGTGGGATGGTCCTGTGATTGTGGATTATTGACAGGGAAAATCCATCAATGATTTAATCTGTGATCACACCGCCTGGCAACAGGAAAAGGATGGGACCATGACGACATCGTGCAGAAGCATTGTCGTGGTCCTGCTCCTCTTTCATCCCCATGCCAGGATCGGAAGCTGTGGCAGAAAAGGCTGCAGTTTAGGCATCCAAAAAAAATGAGCAGACAAAGTTATTGAGTGTGAACAAGCAAATATAAGAGTTCTAGGTGAAGGATTTTTAATGTCTTGCCCTCTACAGTACTAGAAATTTGAGAACTGAAGGAAAATCCTTTGAGAGGATTCTTATCTAGGGGGAAATGCCCCCATTTTCCCCTCCTGCCTGGTCTGCATCTCTGAGCTTCCAGCCTCACCATGGGGCTTTTACTGTTCCCAATAGTTGTCAGTCCTACCTCTCAAAAAGAGGACCCAATGAAAAGGGGAAGAATGTTCTTTTTCCCTCACTTCTGTCCTGTTGGCAGGGATCCAGTAGGGCTTTGGATAGATTGGTTGCTCTGACAGTAGAAAGCTTGACTGCAAGTATTAAGATTGATTTATAACAAGCTAAAGCTCAAAAAAAATGACAAAAAACCAATACTAGTGGTCAGCATTGGTCAGTAACAAACAGAGCTTTGTTGTTGGTTGTTGTTGTTGTTTTGTCTGTTTAGAGAGGAATACCTGAAAGAACACATATAAAAATGACCTGAAACGGAATAAGTATAAGAAATGTCAAGTTATGTTATCTGGATTTTCATGGGATAACAATATACAGTTGGTCTAGAAACTGGATTTCCTCTTCCAACATGTTTCCAGGGTCATGATTCTTAGTATGACTGTATGTAAGCTTGTAGGGCATGCGAGGAAAAAGTTATTAGGGCAATAACATTCCTAGACCAGCTCAAAGACAAAAAGTCACAAGAGTTCTCCAGAATTCTTTACCAGACAAGAGGGTAAGATGGGACTTTGTCCCAGAGTAGAGAAGACCCATATATATGAATGGTCATGGTTTCTTTTCATGATAGTACAGTGGGTTGTTAGAATGGAGTGGGGTTAACTTGAAAAGGAATCCTGCCATTACCAGTTTTCGTTTACAGATCTTACTAGAGCAGTATGGAATGCACAGCTGGGAATGAGTGTACAGTAGGTCCTCCACATTCACGAGGGATAGGGACACAGATCCCGCATGAATGTCAAATAATGGCGAATACGGGTCCCTCCCTACAGGCTTCTGCCTGGCCAGTGCACCCACCCAGGTGGGGGGCAGGGAGGCAGGGAACTGGTGATCACCTTCTCTGGGCCTTCCTGCCAACCGTGCGGTGCATCCACAGCAGCGGTGGCGGGGGCAGTGGGAGGAGTGCGTGAAATTGGCAATTGCCCTCCCCAGACCTTTCTGCTGCCCGCACAGGCATGGTGGCAGCGGGGGGGTGGCGGCAGGAGCACAGGGAATTGGTGATCACCCTCCCTGGACCTTCCTGCTGCCCGCATGGGGTGCGCCTGCACCAGTGGCAGGGAGAATGGGAGCAGCAAGGGGGGAATGGGGGGGAGAATGGGGGGCAAGTGGGCATCTTGCAAATAATCAAATTAGCAAAAGTGAAACCTGCGAATGTGGAGGGAGAACTGTATTTATTTCTATATTGTATTGTATTGCATTGTATTAATATGCCAGTTTTTCTCCCAAAGTGGGACTTCTTCCTGAAGTCTAGGGACCTTTTCACACTACACTGTTATAGTGCTATTATTCTACATTCTGTGGAATTCTGGGGTTTGTAGTTTACGGAGGCCAAAGAGCTCTCTGGCTGAGAATACTAAATGCCCCTCCCTAAACTGCAAACCCCAGGATTCCATAGCATGTTGAAAAGTGGAATAATAATAATACTTTAACATTATAGTGCAGAAAGGCCCTAGTTCAGCTCTGAGAATGTCTAGCATTAACTACAGAAGTAGAGGATATGATAACAGTATTCTACAGACTTCTCCCACAACCCCATTTGAGAGGCCAACTTAGGGAAATGGTTTTACTGTAAGCATCTCTGAGATCAACAGTGTATCCATGCTTACATGGAAAACAGTTTGCTTAATAGTCCTTTCAAATATACATGCTAATGATCTTTCTAATTCCATTTTCTCTGTTCTCTGAAATACCATCATTGTCACCTTAAATGAACCTACCTGAAAATAAATTTTATTCACTCCCAGCACAGTTTCTGAACAAGATTCCCAAAAGATACCTCTCTTTTATAGAAAGTGGATAATGGCTGACAATGAGCAAGAGCCTTATGCAAAGCCCAACTTAAATAAGTTGACTTCATCTTGTCCTTGCAACTATTGGGAATGAGAGAAATTTAGTGAATCTCCATTTTAACAGAGCATTGATAATACGCAAACAGAAGTTGAACAGCTTATCAGTCCCACCTCAGTCTCCCCCAATACACATAACTGTAGCTGAGAAGTAAACACAAAAACAGTTTCGTACATAAAAGTTTACTTACAGATATTTGTGCATAATCTACACAGGTTCACATTCTCGAAGAAAAGTAAGAAGAAAAGGTTAAGCAATTACATGCTTATAGGGAAAAATCTCTTTAAAGCATCTCAGACCATACGCTTACAGGAAGGTAGGCAGAAATGTTACCCTGGCTGCTGGAGTCCTGGGGGACACCTTTACTAAGGTTGGAGAAAATTAGCAGAGCACAACTTGGCAAAACAAAAGGCAGAGGTAACACAGCAAGATCTTTTATCTTATGTTTACGGGGTCAGACTGCATGGAAAAGAGAGAAGTCAAGTGTCCTTTTAGATGGACTTTTATTTGGCAGAATTGGCAAAATTCCTCATACAAGCACACAAAACATTCACTCACACAAGTACACAAGGGCTGCCTAGTTTAAGAATCTTAAGACAGGGAAAGATTGAGGGGACAGAGAGAACATACTGCACCTGACCCTGAAGGCTGCTGTTTCAGGAAAACACGGGACAGCTTGTCAAACAAAGAGACAGAGTGAGAGAATGAGTGAACAGGCCCGAGAGAGAGCGCAAGAGCGAGCAAGAATAAGCCAGCCAAACCTCAAAAGGGAACCCAGTTATAGAGCAGAATATCCTGGGGGGGGGGCAGACCCTTTTCCTGGGAACGGACAGAAACCGGGTTATGCAGATGGACCTCAACTTTGTAGTTCCCATGATTTGTGATCGCTAACTTCAGTCAGGAGACACTTAGTCTCTCATGGTTGCAGTCGGCCCATTTAAAATGTATACGTGCCTTTTCCAAAGTCTTCCTCTGGATGCATGAGTGGGGCTACTTGGTCCGACCTACAACAAGGGGGGTTTCACTCTTTTAGACCTGAATATCTATGTTTCCATCCGGCTAACCTCCAGCTCAACAGACACCAAATGATTCTCTTCCCTAAGATAGGGTCTGTTATTAGTCAATAAATATCTCCCTCTCGCTGTCAGAGGATCGGGGTCATAAATCACAGGTTACAGAAAAAAACAAAAGGGAACTAGTAAACAGCAAGGGAGACCCTTTGAGAACAAAGAAATGCCTATCTGCAGGAGAAAGTGGGCATGTACAAACAAACAGGAAGTTAGTCTAGGGTTTGTTTTTTTGTTTGGTTTTTTAATCTCTAAACTTACCATGATCATGTAACCTAACTAGGCAGTGATTTTTTTAGCATGCTGAGGTTTCTATCCCAATAGCAACAACATTTTTTTACAACAAAATGGAATGAACTCCATTGTGCATTCTGGTAGTCAAAGGAAAGAAAAGGCATACCTGGTTTGTTCTATACAGTGCAGACTCGGGTCATCATGTGCAGTGCACTTCCAAACGAAGGGAGTTTTTAGTCTCCATACAAATTCACTTCATCACTAATTCCATAGAGGAATAACTGCAACAAGACATAAATAGAGCTGTGTGTTGACTATAAAGTCATCTCTTTGACTTTGTTTCATGCTGTGATAGTTACTGCATACTCACATGTACTAGGTGACATGAAGTTTTAAGCCTCTTCTCCAAAGCAAAAGCATGAACACATGAAATGGCCTTCAAGTAAACAGGAGGATGGCCACCATTATCACAGTTAATCATTTATTTTTGTCTCAGTAACCAAACAACAATGATACCCTTAAAGGTACCAGATCCTGTATGGCTTTGGAAGCTAAGCAGGGCCAGCTCTGGTCAATACTTGAATGGGAAACTGCCAATGAATACCAGGTGGCAAACCACCTCTGAGTATTTCTTGCCTAAGAAAACCCTGTGAATTTCATGGGGCGGCCATAAATCAACAAGTGACTTGAAGACAGATACACACACAGAGCGTTATTCAGCCTTTTACTTTGAATCATAGCCCGTTTGCTTCTTTCCAGGATTGCAGACTGGACTGCATTATCTCCTTAAATCCTTGTCCCAGTCCTTTGGAAGATTAGATCAATGTGCTCCATAATTAATTACATACTCTCTTAAGGAATATACTTCTCCATTAGTACAACTTGTACAGAAAACAAAAGCATTCTTATCTTGGACTGAGTCTTTTTTTCTCTCTGTTCCTTTCCATACACTCTTCTGTTTGTTTATTACTTCTTTATTGAGAGTGGTGGTGTTCCTGATGTTGCACAGGCCTAGAGAGAGACAGTTATAGCTTCATAACATTCTTTTTGTTTTATTTGATCAATTCAGGGTTTTTTAAAAGGCAGGCACTATTTCAGCATCAAAAGTGCTAGAGGGTTCACCCTCTTCTCTCTCTCTCCCTCTCTCTTTTTACTAGTCTAACATTTTTTCTATGTCTACTTTGTCCTTTCATTAAACAACAGTTGCTTGTCCTTAGTTAGTCTCAAGTGCTTCTATGACAGACAAGGCTCTCTGTTTTTCTACATGTCCGTTCCCTGCCCACACTGTTCCTGTACAGCTTTTCACTGATACCTTAGACTTCAGACTCACTCCAAATGACCTCATGCAACATCTGTAGCTGTGCTGGTTTAAGGGACATGGGAAAACTTCTTAGAACTGTGTTCTGGGGCTCAAAACCTTTGGAACCATATGGCATTGTCTCCTAACTCTGCCTGCAAAAACACCACTACACAGAAGTAGTTAGAGAGGCACTCAGAGATTGAGAGAGAGAGAGAGAGAGAGAGAGAGAGAGATGGGTGTTCAGACAGTTTTCTGTATTCTACAGATTACTACAGAATGCCTGATTTTTTTTGCAGTTTGGTATTCTTCTGTGTAAGATTCTTCAGGGACCCAAACACATGCAGAGAAGGGGGTTAAACAAAGTATGATTTTATTAGAGCAGCTTTAGGTTCAAACACGAGCTTTGCTTACTTCTTATCAGAAGTGTGATTGTCTGAACAGGTGTCAGTTTTGCGGGAAAAGATATCTTGAACTGCTCTGTTATACCAGAACTGCTAGCCATACATTGGGATGTGTCAATGGCTGCAGTCCTCTACTCACTGCTCATATTCATGTTTTTGCAGAAAGGAAAGCATTTCTTTGGAGAAGAGGCCTGAAGGTTTATTTCAGTTGGACTGTGACGCAAATTTGTTCTGGGTATGTTTCTTAGATGCCTATCACAACCCCACCCACACTGCTCACAGTTACAAAGTAGTGAAATAACAGTTGTTCAGCAGTGTTCAGCACCTGTGAGGGCAGAAGCATGTGTTCTACTTTGACCTTGTATCTGAAAAGCCTGGGCAAGGCTGCTGTTGCTCAAATCATGAACATTACAATCTGCAAGAGGGAGTTTTTGGAAATGGGAGCATACTTCTCCCTTCCCCATCACTCTATTTCCCCCCCACTTCTTCTCCTGTCAGATACCCATATTCTTCTAGACTCTTTGTTATTAGAAATATGGTTCTGGAACTAGGGTTGAAATAACACAACTCATGTGGGACAAAAATTCTAGAGGGAAACCAGAGAGTGAACAGAGAGTTAAACAATTGCAGAATGAAACTACGGTTTAATGATGGCTAAACAAGATATAGTGAGAAGTGTCAACTTAGACAGTTATAAAAGGATATTAGACAGCATCATGGAGGAAAAGGTTGTCAATAGGTAGCAGTCATGACAGGTGACTACATATTAGCCAATGCATTCCTGGGCTGCATCAACAAGAGGATAGATTGAGAGAAGTAGCTGCAACACTCTGTTCACATCCAGAGAAAGGCAGGCAAGCTGATAAAAGGTATAGAAATCAACACTTATGAGAAATGACTGAGGAATATTTTGCTTGGAGAAGAGAAGACTGAGAGATGACATGATAGCCATCTTTAAATATCTGTAGAGATGTCATTTAAAAGATGGAACAAGCTTGTTGTCTGCTGCCCCAAAGATATGAACAGAAACCAATAGGTTCAAATTACAAGAAAAGATTCCACTGAAACATAAGGAACAACTTTTTTTTTCTGTAAGAGTGGAATGGATTTCTTCAGAGGGGGATGGTCTCTCCATCTCTTCTGTTTCCAAGATTCTATGATTCTATTATCACCAGAAGTAGCAGCATAAAAACAAAAGTAGAGAATATGAGCAAGAGTTTGCTTTCATGGCCTCCTTACCAGCTTCTTATGGGAACCTGTGATCTTTAGACACTACAGAATTTTAATGCTATGCTTCTACTTCACTGCTATGGTTCTATCCAGTGGCATCCTAATGGGGGGTGGGGGTGGTCTGCCCTCAAGTGAACAAAACAAGGGGGTGCAATGGTAGCTCCTCCCTCCCCGCTCCCTCACTGAGGCAACAGGAAAGGGAAGAAAGCCTGGGGTATAAGGAATGTGAGCTGTACAGAAGACACCATCTGCATCAAGTCAAGCCTGTCTTTTCCCCCATCCCCTTGGAATTTCCTTGAGTAAAGGAGAAAAGCAGGGAGGAAAAGGAAATGGGGCAGCATTGTTATCATCATCATTTATTATTATTATTATATTATATTATTATTATTATTATTATTATTATTATTATTATTATTTTCATTTCATGATTACTGAAACCAATTTGGGGTGGGATATTTAAAAAATGACCCTCTCCTTTGTACAGGCTGTAGTACAGATTTATATGCATTGAATTAGCACACATATAGATTTGTGAATACAGCAGGGTGGGCAGGTTAGCTTTACCTCCATGGCTATGACTCTTCTGTCAGCTGTCCCTAGAACTTGTCTGAGAAGGAGTAGACCACATGTACCAACTGTACTGTTGAAAGTTCCTCCATATACAGAGAATTCTAATGGGCCCAGGAAGTCCTTTATATTCCTCCCTCTGCTCACTGTACAGTGGAGCTAGCGTGTAAGCAACCACTGGATCTGTGAATTTAAGCAATTGCAGTGAAATGGTGGTGACATGCATGCAAACATGTCAAAGCATCCCCACGCATGTTGCTGCCATTAAATAATATGGGACACAAGCATTCACAATTTTGACTGTTTACCCGGGGGGGGGGGACAGTCCTCAAACGGAACACCCACAGATCCGGAGGGTCCACTGTATTGATCTCTTCTTGCCTTTCCCACCTTTTAAAACAACAACATCTTTGCACTCAATGTATTGTACTATTATCAGGAACCTGCTTCTGCATTACAGCTCTAAAAACATTTTTCTGGACATGTAGCTAATGAAAGTTATCATGGACCAAAGGACACTGCAGTATCATCTATGGAGCTGTAAATACTCCATTATGTGTGAATAACTGTACGTCTGTAGATATTAACAGTCTGTGCACTAATTAAATATGCATCAGAAATTGGACTCAATAGATTCAGATTAGAAAGTAAATCTTTATGTTTTTTTAAAAAACACCATCCAACTCTGATTGAGTGTTTTTGAAAAGTAATCCCCTACCCAGTCCTAATTTACCTACTTTATCTCAACTCATCCTCTGTCTGTATTATCTTCCCCGTAATTAGCTAAGTCATTACCTGGCGAAAATATTCCTTCTGTTGCTTGGAAATCATTGTATCCCATCTGAGATTTGATATTATCCTAGAACAAAGAGATAACATTTTCTTGACACAGTGGTCATTTGTTGGACAAGTCATTGGATGCTAAGTTGCTATTTATACTGACGTGTACAGTGAATAGAAACGGTACTAGTATTTATTAAGGCAGGACTCATGCCCTGTAGCTGCATGGGCTTTAGGTAAATTGATAAGTTTTTTAACCCTATCTTCTGTCACTTAACATCTTAACTAAGGAAATCGGCTTCTTAAATGCTGTTTTATGTTTCTGTAATTGTTTCATATATCTATGTTTATGTTCTTTATCGGACGAATACATATTTGCTTAAACTTGGGGTTGTTGTAAAGACTTGTTCCAACTACAAGTGATCTTCCACATTTGCTAGGGTTAGGGGCACTAGACCTTGACAAAAGTGGCAAAAATCACAAATATCAAAGTGTGTGTGTGTGTGTGTCTGTGGGAAAGAGTTTGAGGCATGGTTGGGAGAATGAGCACCCTTGGTCCAAACCACATCAGGGAAAGGAGAAGGAAGGCAGGGTGGGTTGGCATGGTGGCCCTATACTTCCTTTCTCTCACTCATCTCCTTCCTTGGGTGTGGTGGGGCATCTGTAGAGTGTTTGTGGTGCTGAGAAAAATAGACCTGTGAGCCATCCTTAACTGGCCAGACAGTGGGTGGTGGAGGAGGAGGAAGAGGACAAGAGGTGTGTTTTCAAAGGGCTGTGTGGCCTGATCAGAGCTTCTGAGAGACAGTTCCCTTGGAAAAGAAGCACCTGAGGTAGCTGGCAGGGTTTGAAGAAACTCTCAAATAATCAAATCTGTGAAAGTCAAACCCACAAATCTGGAGGACTTACGGTACTTGAAAACACTTCGTTATGATATTGATTACGTTGAAGGCAAATGAATGCAGAGACCTATGACAAATTTTCCTGATTCCCTATTATCTTCAAAGAGTTTTACTCATCTACCAAGAAAGAAGATCTCCAGTAGAGGCAGCTTTTGTTAAGGGCCATTTCCGCACTAGCCTGTTATAGCGCTATCACCCCACTTTCAACATCCTATGGAATCCTGGGGTTTGCAGTTTAGGGAGCGGCCTTTGAGGCCGCTCCTTTGAGGCTGCTCCCTAAACTGCAAACCCCAGGATTCCATAGGATGTTGGAAGTGGAATAATAGTGCTATAACAGGCTAGTGCGGAAACGGCCAAATTTTGTGCTAGTCTGAGTAGCATTTAGTCTACTCACATTTCTCCGTGAGCTTACATCAAAGCAATTCCGAGTGACAAATATGTCAGTCATCCTTCATAGCTCATATGATGATGATAGCACAAAACTAAATTTTGACAGGAAATCATTTTTTAGTCAGTGTCCCACCTTGTCACTGGTATACATTTATATAAGAATAAACTCCCTTCCACAGGAGGCCCTGTCCTCCCCTCAACTGTCGTTCCATCAGCAGTTAAAGCTCTTTTTATTTAAGGAATCTTTTAGCTTTTAATGTGATGTGGCAGACTGAGCTTTTTTTTGGGAGGGGGGTACATTTTCTGTTTTATTATGTTTTATATGTATTTTTAAAAACTGCTTTTAACCTGCATTTTTAACTAGTGTTTTGTTAAATAGAAATTTGATTTAATTGTGTTTTCAATTTTGCACTGAAAGCTTTTTAATTCCTTTGTGTATTTAAAAGGTTGTAAACCACTTTGGATCCCAGAAAGGTGAGATATAAAGTAAATAAATAAATAAAATTGATATTTAAAGTCATGATAAATATCTATGGGCTGCACAGTAAGGAACAAAGCATTTCCAAAATGGGGAAGCTTCAAGATGGAACTGGCATATAGGTAGTAATCCATTTGCAGTACTGGTTTTGCTTTTGTGTTATCTCAGTCCTCTCTACAGCTTTAGCAAGTCTGAACAAACTTTCTACTATGTTTGATCCATGATTTTAGCAGAACCAGTACCGGCAGCAGAAACAACAAAAATCCATAATTTTTCTCTACTTATTTGATGGATAAAGGGCCTACTTTGTCCCAATGACAGAGTTTGGAGTGTGTGGAGGGGGGGTGGAAGGCGGGGCCTATGGCATGAAGGGTGTGGCCACTGTGCAGGGAGGGGCTGTGATGCATGGGGATGTGGCCAGGGGGCATGGGGCGGGGCTACAGGTGGGACCCCAAAAAAACATTGCCACCCTGGGCGAATCCCCTCCTTCCCCACATCCCTACGTAACTGCTTTGTCCAATGCGTCTGATATACTGGTATTTGCCACACCTTTAGTTAATGCTGTTTGTTACCCCACAATGTTTAACTAACATGGTAAATATACAGAAAAGACTTCTTAAACCTTGGAAGCCTAAGGCTTTTTCTGCACGACAACACTCTCACATGTCGTCCTGTCACAATCGTGGTAGTGCCTACGCTGGCATGGGAGCATGTCCCCAACGACCAGCTGCCTGCAGAAGAGAGCTTGAGGGACACATGCCGTCCTTCTGCACTGTAGCTACCCTTTTCCCCATGCTGCAGTAGGGGAGGAAGTGTAGAGATTGCTCTTCTGGCCCTTCCAGCTCTTCTGCATGGCCGGCTGCAATGCAAGGCTTGCGTGATTGGGGGTCATGATGGAATTTCTCCATCAATTATATACTCTGCAATTGCACTGGCTGGCGACATGAGAAGGGAGTGACCACGATGGCATCATGTGGAAGTATCATCATGATCCTGCTCCTCTTGTGTCCCCATGCCAGGTGGACACTGTCCTGCAGAAAAGGCCTAAGTCTTTTGAAAGAGGATGAGGCTCATTTATCTCATATGGCTGCAATCACACCTTGAGCTTTGTATTGATTTAATATGATCTGTGGGTATGTACTGAAGGATTGTGAATGGTGCAGTGACTATGTTTGTTTTGTGGAATGGTCCTTTCAAACTCAACTGCCAGCACACTAGAATTGATTGTGTTGATGGTAAGCCTCTTACCTGCTCCTTTCTACACTTAAATTAGGAGACAAGAAGAAGGAAGTAGCTGTTTCTCAGCATGCACAGCTTTCAGCAGAGTCTCTAAACAGAGTTACACAAACTAAAGAAAAAGGAAGAGGCAGAGTGATTTCAGATTAAGTCTTTGTCATGCCATCCACTATTTCCACCTGACAACATTCTCCGTGTTGTCCCATTGCAATCCCCGTAGCGCCTTTGCTGGGAAGGGAGTACGACAGGAATGTTCCCCTCCATACCTGGCCAGCTCCCTGTGAAAGGGAGCGCAAGCAACATGCACCTGCCTTCTGCAGTATAGCCAGGCTCTTTCCCATGCTGTGCTGGGGAAGGAAGCACTTCCATTGCACTTCCTGCATTTCCACATGATAGGTAAGGATAGGAGCATCACACGATCACGGGCGCTTAATGGATTTTTTCCATTATCCCACGATCACGACACATAGGGATCGGATGGCAGTGGGTCTGTGATGATGTTGCGCAAAAGCACAACCAGTAGACTGTTGCCATTGCATCCCCATAGGAGGGCTTGCGACACCATGAGGAAATGGCCATTGTCCTTTTTCTTTCACTGAATTTCATGGGAGCTTCATATGATGCCATCCTCCATTCATAACACTCTTTTATTTTTTCCACTGCTTCTTCTTTCTTCTATTTTTTTTTTTCTGTAAAAATCTCTTTAGGAAACAAAGTCAGAATGGCTGAACAATGACTTAAATTTGCTGGTTTGAGGAATACCCTCATACCTCCACCATCTGGAAATTTCCAAAGTCTGTATGACAGAAATGCACTAAGACATTTTTTGTCCCTACCAGAAAAAGCTGCCCTTTTTAATGGCTGGCTAGGACTTAGATTTGCATTAGGTACCTGTCCTGAAGTGAAAGGCTGAAGCAAGTTGAAACTAAAATGGGTAGTGAATGCATGAACTCTCCAGCAATTCATCTCAGCAAGTGAACACAGTAGCTTGCCATTTTTTCCAGACAATGAAGAGACTGCAAACCTGTAATGGAAATACAGTTGTACATCCAGCAATTAATGTGAAGCATGACAGTCATGGCTCAGCTACAAAACAAGGAAAAGAATGGATGTGAGGAAGCAATGCCATGTGGTTCTCTATCTGCTCTTTAAAATCCTAAAATAATGAACAGCACTTTTCTTAGCCTTCAGGGTTGTTGGCTTTTTTTAAAAGAGAAAGAGAGAGAAAGAGAGAGCAGCAGGCATGGCCAAATGCATCAGGCAGATGTGGCTGGAGAACCTACCTGAAATGCCAGCTGGATTTGTACTAGCATTCTTGGAGAGTCTGAAGGCACGAATGGCTGCTTTGTATTTAATATTTGTCATTTCCTGATTGTGCGGCATTACTTACAGGGCCTTCACTGTCCATACTGCAGTGCCCTCTTGAAAGGCTCCTCTCCACAGCTCCTTTTAACTTCCCTCCTTTCCTTAAAATGGATATTTCAGTAAATAAAACCAAAATAATGTTGAGTTCTTTAAAGCAGTTGGCTGCAGTCCCCCAGTTCTTAACCAAAGACAGCAATTCACCTTAAAGAGTACAGGCAAATGGTTAACACATTTTAAGATACATTTTTGGCAAATGCAGAAATTTGTGAAATAGTTTGTTTTGGTTTTTTAATTTTTTTAAAAAGTTTCAATGAGGCTGCTTGGGAGGAAAAAACCCACACATATGACCCATACTACTAGCACAGTAAAAGATATTTACAGTTTGCAGAGCTATTCTGGTTTTGAAAATGAAATGAAATGAGAAGATAATCCTGCCAACAGATTACATACACACATCCCTAAAACGCCAGCCAGGCAGTTTCCATTAATTGAAAGACTTGCCTCCTGTGTGCCATTAATCACATGCTTTGAGTTCCGTTTATTTTGTAGTTAAGACTATTTTGTAGTTGAGATTTCTGTTGCTAATATGCATGGGACCCAACTGTAAACCAGGGATCAAATTCTGAAATGCTACAACAGTCCATTAGTACATATGCATTTGACCAATCATTGAAGTGTACTGGTGATGGCGGTGGAGAGTGTGTGTGTGTGTGTGTGTGTGTGTGTGTGTGTGTGTAAAACGTGCTTCATGCAATCCTTTTGCTTTGGAGGCTGGCATTAGCCAGGAAACTATAAAAATGCAAACTTTGTAAAGGAACAGTACAACTTTGTGTCTATGCTGGCTATACGCAGCCAAGCATGCAGGGGACTGGTGTGAGTTCTGGCAGGATTTGAACCTGAATTAGACAGAACACAGAGGCAAGTCCAGGGGCAAATTATTCTGGAAGCAGAGTCAATTACAGACTGGAATATAAACTGGTGTTGTGAACAAGGTTTGTTATGGCTGCATGCTTAGGCATGAAGCAGACAGAGATAAATTAGAGGAACACACAGGAAGACAAGCTTAATTATGACCTTAATTCAGGGTATAACTATGAATCTTAACCAACGCCAGCACCACTAACTGTGGCCCAGACTCAGGTCTTGTGCTACCTAACTACCACAAGTTAGGTAGAACTATTAGGCTCCTTTGATAGGATGTAAATGTGAAAACTGAATTACATACATGTAAATTGCCTCCTGTGAGTGCTGTTGTAGCTTCCTTTCTTCTAGATTCCTATGCTTCCGTCCAGGAGCTATAAATATATCTGGACTAAAATTCCCAGAATATCCCAGCTAGGATGGCCAGCACGCTTGGGTCCGAACATCGGTGTACATCCATATTTCCCCAACAGGGTATTTGTGTATTGTGTAGTGTGACAATTATTTATTTATTTAGTTATTTATTTAGTTAGTTAGTTAGTTAGTTAGTTAATATTTTCTCCAGTGAGCTCATGGTAGTGTATACAGTTGTCTTCTTCCTTATTCCCTGCTAGGTAGATAGGTCAGGTTTAAAAAGGTGAGTGATTTCTGACTCACAGTTGTTTTATAGTGGCAATAAAATGAAGCTCCTTGTGCCCTAAATTATACACCTCTAGTGAAAAAAAGCTTTGAGTGACCTAGGGCCCGTTCACACTTCAAAGTTACAGCACTATTACTTCATTTTCACTGCTGCGGTTCTATTCAGTGGATTCTTGGAGTTTGTAGTTTGGTGGGGTATTACAACATTCTGGCTGAGAATCCTAAATGTCTCTCCCTAAATTGCTAGTCCCAGGATCCCATAGGATAGAACCGTGGCAGTTAAAGAGGAAAAATAGTGCTATAATTCTGTAGTGTGGACAGGTTCCCTTCAGTATGTAGAAGAGCTCCATGAGCTCCGTGAAGATCTGGTACCCAAAACAAATTCTTGGGCTCAAAATTCTTTAATTTTAGATCTGTCTTTCCCCCCCACTATCTGCAATTGGTGATTCTCAGGGTTCTAGTTAAATCAAAGTAGACTCCATAAATCTGAATGAAATCTTCTCAGGCCTGCTTTAATAAATTGCACACTCCCTTTTCTAGATAACACCGTTAAAATATAAATCAATTATATTTCCCTCAGATTTTTTTAAAAAACAGGAACATTGAGGTAAATATGTTTTCTTTAAAAAAAAGAAACACCAATAATTGAAGGGGAATTTAGGATCTTTATTCTTCATTCCAGCTACCCACATTGACTCTGAGATCATTTTTCAGTCACCAAACTATTTACTGGTTGAAGTAATAACAGATGGCTCACTTCAGTTAAGCATCCATAACAACAGGAGGCCCTGGTGATGAAAAGTCCATTGTGAAAGAGCTTGTCACAACACATCACTCCACATCCCTCTTCTTTACCGTCATGGTTGGAAATCCCTGAACTGAGCCAGACTTCACACAAATGCTTCCCCACGTTACACAGCTCTTACCATTTTCCTTTACAAACAACAGTCATGCCACGAACTAATTGTATGAATCTAACTATTCTGTGGAAAATACGTACGAGATCGTACAGAATAAGGATTCTAGTCTGCATAATTTAAGTCCAAGAAAGAAGATGATTTATATCAGAGCCTCACAGAGCAAAGTTTTACAGAATAAGGATTCTAGCCCGAGTAATTTAAGTCCCAAAGAGAAGCTGAATTATATCCATGGTAATCCTACACAATAACACATAACTATATGTTTCTTTTTCTTCCAAATTACCTGTTCTGTTAAATCTGTCACTTATTTTTGCATTCCCTCAGAGTATAGTTTAATACTTTTTATTTGTCTAATACTTTATATCATACTTTTCTTTAAAAAAAATCAAGACACATTCCTTTTGCCTTATAAATTGACATATGGTCAGTTTGCCGATACAACCCCTGGTATCAATGTGCTATGGCTTCACCTGAGAATGAATGAATTACTTATCTAGAAGTCACCGTTTATACCAGGCAATTTGTTATGTGCCTTTGATCAATGGTAAGTATGTCATTATTACATATGTTACATATGTTCCAGTGTTAAACTTGTTCTGGATGTAAAATCCCATAAAGTGACATCAAAGTTTAATTCCGGGGGGCAGAAGGGTGTCACATTATTCTGTTGCTGCCAAAAAAAAAAAAGAGAGAAAGAGACTTGTAAACACCTTGAAGGCTAACAAGTTACATTTGGCCTATGGTTTGTGGATTACAGCTCACTTAATCAGATGTAAGGATGTATTGCCTGAGTGGAAGAGTATTGTACATGTACTTGGATGGGACTTAGTGGGTAAGGTTTTAATCCATGGGGTTGAAAGGAAATTATATGCAAAAAGTGTAAACAGTGTTAATAATCTTAACAGTGGCAGTTAATCAGTATCTGGGTGGTAACACAGACATCTTGCACTGATGAGCTGATTAACACATGCAGGGAGATAAAGACTGGAATTCTTTTGGTGTCTTAAGTTTGCCTATGGAAGTGGTTGACATCTTTGTCTGAAGTGAAAAGTCAGCATCTGCTTAAAGATTAAGAAGTGAAATTTTGTATGCAATGCTACTGTGCATGGTGATGTGTATCATTGATACGTGTGCATGTATATTGTAGATGGATATGTATTATATACCAGTGTGCATTCACATTCAATTATGCCTTCAATCCCATATTTGTTGTCTTGACTCACTGGTACAATTGCTTTCAATGGCAGGATTGTATAGCTCTATTAATGCAGAACTCTGCATATAGAGAATTACCCTATGTGACCTCAATGTAGCATTTTGCCCCAAAAGTCATAGACCTGAGTGCTATTGTTAGACCCACAGTAACAGTGGGATTTGCATGTTGACTCAACACTCCACAATTGATTGAATGGCTTTACTCTAGCTGGGACCAATCCTTAGGATTCAGAACTTCATCTCTATTTAAGCTACAAGATATGGCTTGGGTGAAGAAACAGCACAGTAACTTCCTAAAGGATTAGTACATTGATTGGCAGAACACAAAGCTATGTTCTAACTTAGTTAGGCAGAACATTTGACTATGCCATAAACACTATGAACTTCAGACATTAAAACAGAAATCTGTATTTGTCAGGATATGCAACAGCTTTCTAATGTTAAAATTAAAAAAATAAAACATTCACTAGTGGTTATCAAAAGTAACCTGGTTCGAAGGCACGTATATAAAGATGTCAGCCAAAAGATGTTTCACTAATTTTGTCAGAGCCATGAGTTGGCTTCAGTTCAGTCATTACATAAACAGTTGGACAGTACAAGGTGACACTGACATTTTCTGATGGCAGCCCAAACAGATATTTCACAAACTAACATGAGAAATTTGCATGGAGTTCCACAAAAAGAAAACATGTGCTTGAAACGTTTCTCACAAAATCAAAGCAAAAGATGAAATATGCTCATTGATGCTCAATCATGGAATAAAGAGACCAGACACAAAGTTGGGATAACTAAGGGCCACTTTATTTTGACCTGTTTTATTTAAATTGCGTTAGCCTGAAAGATACAACACAGGGGAAGCAACATGATATGGGTCCAGCTGATCGCAGGGTCACAGTGTGACAACCTGCTCACCCTGCCCCTGAGCGATAAGACCTCAGCCCCAGGGACAATCCAAATTGCTTTGGTTGCTCCCTAGTCCAGCATCTTGGAAGGTAACCAGGGACTGTCGTCCAAACTGCAGGGCTCTAAAAGTGAGAGCCTTATTCCCAGGTTGACTTCTAGGGTAGCCTCTTTTATGGACCCACTGGGATGCATGGCTCTAAAGAGGTGGTTCCATAGCCCTACCTCAGACCAAAGGCATGCCAATAGGGGATCACCAAAGTTTTATTCTCCCCCATTATCTGCCAAAGGACAACCTATTTAATGACACCACCCAGAGCCAATTTTCCCAATTTTGTTAAAGACAGTATGGGATAAGACAAACAAAAACATAAACAAAACCTGAGAAAAGGGGGGAAAATTCCTTTCCAGCCCTGAAGTGACCAGATTAACTCACACTGCATTGACGCTGGGAGGGTCAGTCAACATCAAGCACCAAATGACACATATAGGGGACAAACTGCTTCACTGTCTACTTTGCCCCATCACGTGCCTGTATTTGGTGCTTAGTGCCAATCAAACATAACACACTGGTCTCACTTCATGGAGATCTTCAAATGCTTACCTTCGCCTGCATCAGTGTTCATTGTGCAAGTCCAGCTAGGTACTCTTTTGAAATCAAAAAAAGGCAATTGAAAATGAACATATCAATATTAATTCTTATCCTTAAAATCTCCCAGAGAATTATGTGCTCTGTAATTCAGCATTTCCAATCTTCCAATGATGAATAATGGGTACTAATGTTAATAAAATGCACTGGGCATCTGGGAAAGTGCAAGCAAATTGCAGAGTATGGCTATTCAAGAAAAGCTATACAGAATGTATACTTTTTGTAAAGAGTTAATTTCCTTTCACAACACTGATAGATAATCATAGGCCCTTTCCGCACTAGGCGAGTGAATCGCTCCGTGCCGTTACTTACCGGTTCTTCTTAGCTCGAAGCAACGCGGACTTTCCCTTAAGCCCTCCCACAGGGCTCCTCTGTTTGTTCCAGAGTGATGCGGAGCAGTGCGAGGTCTTTAGATCCGCACTGGTGAGGCTTACAAAATGGCGGCTTCCAGTTGTTTGTGGGTCCGGACCAACCGCTGAAGCTGGCCACGCCCACAGCCTGCCCTCCGCTGATCGCAGGCTCGCACTGGTGCGAATCTGCGCATCTGCACAACTGAGCAGGAATGAAATGGCATGCTCCGGAAAATTGAAAGACCGTTTTTTTCCGGTCTTCACATAGCACGCTGGAGGACCACTTGGGGACATTTTGGATTGGACTTAGGTGCAGAACTAAGGTAAATAGTCCGAACCTAGTCTGATCCAAGATGCGGACGACCTCCGTGACAGGACGCCTTGGCCCGTCTTAACTTCCTCGTGCGGAAAGGGCCATAGATAGATAAATCTGAAAATCTTAGGATAGGTTTCCTAGTGAGATTCAAAACTATAAATTCCTGGGGCCAGAATAACTTTGTTGACTGATTTTTATAGGCAACTTATGTAGGACAGTCCTGCTAGGGAAAGCAAAGCCATCTTTCCTATCCCCTCTTCATTTGACTGTGACAAAATGTGATTTCAAAAGAATTATAGTGACTTCTAGGACATTTAAATATACATTTCAAAGCTTTCAGGCCCTTAGAACTGCTGTATTTCAAGGACTGCCTTTTCACAAATGAATCTGCCTATGTCTACCACTGAAGCATCTCTTCAGCTTCTTTTGACTTCGGTGACAGATTGAGCGATACATAATAGCCTCTTTTATGGTGGTACCCATTGTATCTGGAATGTTGATACCATTCTCTAATGATGCATCCTCATATCTTTCTTCCAAAAGGACAACAAAGTAGCTTGGTAGAGGTCAGAAAGCTGTATACAGGGCTGGAAGTTGCCCTGTGACTGCATAGATGAAGAGTAGCATGTTGTCAGTACATCATTTCAACTCTGGCATAATATTCTGCAAGCTGCATACCCTCCTTGTGAAATGCTCCATATGATACTAATTGGATAGGACCCAAAGGACTTGTTCTGTGAAATCATGGAAAGGCTCCCGCTGATTTCAGAGGACATTTGGATCAGGCATATTAAATGCCAAACTCCAGCTGTTACTCTATATGTGAAGACAAAAATCACAGCGGTAAATTAACAGCTGGACATGATTTGCAAATGTGATTTGCATTCTTAAGCCAAATCCTTGTGAAGTTTTAATATAAATCTACAACGTGAAAAGAAACATGTTCAACAATAAATCTGCTATTACTATAAATGGTTGATGACATATTTCATACTGATAGGACTTTGTTGTGGGGAGAGACTGAACACCACTTATTTCAGCCACATGTTCTCGTTCAATTGTTGTTTAGAGAATCAAACAATATTTATCAGATGGATTAGAGTAGTTTTTATAACAGATTCCTGAACATTACATGTTATGAGGATGTGGAATACTAGCACTAAGATATACATTAAATCCCAAATCACCAAACATTTATCAAATCCCTTAAAATGCTTTTTAAATACTGGGAAATACTTTAAAAAGCCCATTTCTTTCCACATAGCACCTTACAACGCCAAAGCGAAGAATACGCAGTGTAATATCCACTTCAATAATTGAAAGGCCTCACATTATCCTCTTGTGCCCTGAACTGAGGTAACCAGAACATGTTCAATGGTAAGCAGTTTAAAGAACAATGTGAAAATTGTGAGGATCCTGCTGGTGACAAACAGGAGTTTGCCCTTTTTAGGATATTGCACAAGGGCTTTATTCTAATTATATTTGCACAAGCAGAGTTCCACAATGTAACCAAGGAGTTCTCTAACTGAGTCCCTCTACTGGACTTTGTCTGCTGATGTATTGACCACTGAGCAATGGGGAATGTAACTCAGCATAATGTGTCTTGCATTATTAGTTGCACGATGGTGAAATGCAACCTCCAAGCAACATAGCACACCCACAGCGTAGCTATGTTGGAGTAACTTTAAGCTGTGCAGTCCTTTCCTCTTAGCCCTTGCAATGAGCAATGATTTAATAAGTTCATTGTCCCATTTGAAATTTGTACACATGTTATAAAAAGTGGTAAAAATTTTCCATTAAAAATAATGAAAGATGTTTTTAAAGAAAAAATTCAGTGCCAGTGTTCAAGAGAAGATAGACGAATGAACAGGATTTTAATGAACTCAAAGTCCCTTGGAAGGTGGTAGACTCCACTTTGTGGGAGGTTTTAAAACACAGGTTGAATGCCCATCTCTCAGGGTCACTTGAGCAGTGGATTCCTGCACTTACAGAAAGTTGGACTGTATGTCTGTCAGAGTCCCTTCCAGTTCTCTGATTCTCTCTGCCTCTGTGATTCAAAAAACTAAACATCAGGGTCCAAAAAAGCAAATTTTTATCCATTTTTTAAAAATTGCCTAATAATTTGTACAGGAGCATTGGAATGAAGAACTAGAATAGTGCAATTTTTCAGAACATCACAGGTTTAGCTATAGTAAGGAATGTGTGTGTGTGCGCGCGCACGTGTATGTGCTTTCAAGTTGCCTTTTGATTTATGGCAACCTCATGAATTTCATAGGGTTTTCTTAGGCAAGGAATACTCAGAGGTGGTTTTGTCAGGTCCTTCCCCTGAAATTTAGCCTACAGCACCTGGTGTTTGTTGATGGTCTTCCAACAAAGTACCAGCCAGAGCTGACTCTCCCCAGCTTCCAAGATCAGTCAGGATCTGGTGCCTTTAATGCATCTAAGCCCATAATAATTAATGAATTAATGAATTTTATGACCTGGGATAGTATTGAACTATACAAGAACTCCTCCATGTGTCTATTTTTGAGGTTCTTAAATATTTATCCAGTGATTTTAGCACATGATTTTGCTGTCACCTGTCTAACAATCTCCAAAGGTTACAATGTCAGACAAAAGTGTTGTACTATACAGAGTTTTAGAAGGAAGATCAAGTATTTTGTATTTAAAAATATACTACAATCAGCCATACCTGTGGATTTTATCACATCAGAAACAGATCAGTTAATTAGAGTTATTAGATCACTAACTCACATTTTGTTCTCTAACATAAGTGGCACAAACAAAAATCTTGTTGATCAATTTGAGCTCTAGAATGACACAAAGAACTGCTATTAGACTCTAGGCTCAGGCCCAGATCACAGCTTGGAAAAGTTTCTTTTTCAAACAAGGACTCCCAGAGTCCTCCACCAGCATGGCCACTGAACATGCTAGCTGACAGCTCTGGAACTTGATGTTCAAAAAAGTGATATTTCTAAGTTCAAGCCCAGAGCATCTTTTTGAAATACAGCTGAGTTCTTTCATTTGGAATAAATTAACTTTAACAAAACCATAGTTAAGCCAGAAAATCAGCTGGTTTGGGGTTTAGCACTCTACTGCTCTGTACAATTCAATGCTGAAGCACATGAGCAATTCAGTTTTATTTTTTTCCTCCTTATTTTACTTATTGCTGTGTACTCTAATCTATTAGCATGCAACAGGAAAGACACGTCATTTGAATTCCACCTATTTATACTAAACATATTCCGTGTGTCAAACTTTCTCCTAGTTACACCAAAGTTTATCAGAGGAGGGAAGTTGTGATATCATGGCATGGTTTTAGCAACAGGCATGGATATACATCTTCCCCATTGTATGTTTCTGCTCCGTTGCTAATGGTTTAACCAAATCAGGTTTAACAGAATGGATCTTATATCCAGGGATACATAGCCAATGAAGAGTGGAGTCCTTTCAGTTACCCATTTTCTCTTATGTATGCCCATTTCTAGTTCATCCACACTCTTCCTATCAATAAATCACTATTTCCTAGCAAGTGAGTGAATTTTTCTGAAGCCATCATGTCCAGATCTTGAAACCTGGGTCCTGAGCTGACTCCCCTACTGACAAGAGCCCATATGGAGTTTTCCTTCCTAACAGCTGTTTGTTGTATGTACGTTCAGTGACCCTGTTTTAATGTCTCATTCTTTCCTCCAGCAGTTAAGATTCAAGTTTAGATAAAGACTCAGAATTTTTCTAAGGCAAACAGTAAATATATGTCCTCTTGTCAAACTATTAAGAGCCTAGTTAGCTTCAAAGTTTACAATGGAAAGAGAATGAAGACAAAAACTCATTGCTTCATTATTTATGTGCTTTGGTAAACATTATTTCACATTACTGTTACACAGTGATGTCATCATGGCTGTTCCCACTCTCAGGACCTTCCATTTCAAATCCAATGTAGTTGGAAAATAAAGAGCTGGCAGGCTGACCAAGCACATAGACACACAGAGTTAGGAAAATCATAAAACAGATTCCAGGCATATGTAGCTAATTTCCACCTCATTCTTGGTCCCATTTAGAACAGAAACAGAATTCGACAAAATGTGGAAGTCTGAATGTTTTGAGGGGGTTTTGGATTTTATTTTTTTTTTTTGAAAGAAAAAAATGATGTTGAAATTTGACCTAGGAATTCTTCTTTCACATTTCACAAATTAAGAGTTGATACTAAAATCTGAAAACCTTTTTTCCTTAATGGTTGGTTGAAAGAATGAGGTTGATACAAAACATTAAAATCTGATGTTAACTGTTAACTGTCCAGTGTTATGAAGTGTTAACTGCTGTGCATCAGAAACTGCACTGATGTTGATATGAAAGATTCCACGTATTTTGAATGGCAATTGTAATGCTAATCTTCAGATGTTACCAGTGGGTCAAGAGAAAAGGAGAATATGGTCATGCTAAATATGGTCATGTCACAAAAGTAATCCTTACGTGTGCAGATATGTGCCTTCAAATCTTCTGTCGACTTATGGCAACCCCACACATTTCGTAGGGTTTTTTTTTCCGGCAAGGAATACTCAGTGATGGTTTTGCCAATGCCTTCCTCTGAAATATAGCCCACATTGGCATAAAGGATATATGCATTATATGAGTTCTGAGGTATTTTCCGAACTCATTAAGAATTCTCAGGTATTGCAGATTGGAGATAAGGTTACAGTCAAGGTTAATATCAGGATATGTATAATGTATGCCTTGTACATTTCTGATCCCAGGGAAAACTCCAGTGTATCCCCAATGAAAGAAAAAATTATTCCTCCTAAATGAGGCCAACCTACTGACAACCAGAGTACGTCACTTCTGCTTTACTACATCATAGATCACTGAAAAATGTCATGGGACATTTTGTGTCCCAGTATATTCCACTGTTAAAAAAAAAAAGATACATAACAAGAAGCTGAAGTTTGGGGCAGTGGTTTACAACTGACCATCCTGAAGAATGCCCATCATGTATATGAATTTGGTAGATTAAACTGACCTGTCCTGATTCATGATGATGAGAGTTGCCAGGTTTTCCAGACACCACTACGAGACAGCCCTTTCTCTTGTCCTGCCAGGTCAAGACACGCCAATGCATGTGAGGCAGAGCTATAGAAGCCTACCTTAGGTCTTCGAAGAGGAGGCCCTCTTGCAGGAATTCCAGGATTCTGCAATAATAGAGACCTCACTGGAGTCATTAATCAGGGAGAACATACAAGTTAAGTGAGAGCAAATTTTTCCGCTTCCTCTTCCCCCTGCTATGTTAACTAAACCCAAACTACTTTTATGCTTTGAACTCTGTTTGCAACAATTGAAGCAAGCTGAGGACAAAGAGAGAAAGTGTAAGGAGGAGAGAGAAACTGGGACATTATAAAATCAACTGAAAAAGTGGGACAACAGAAAGTTAATTGAGACTGTCCTTGCCAAATCAGGATATTTCATCCTATAACACTCATGAAATGCCCTCTTTTTGTGAATGTTGAGTCTTAAAGAGATCTTCCTCACATGCTATTCTCTCAGCTCCATGTAGAGCTGAGATCAGAAAAAGCAAATGCCAGCTGCTCGTGCAACAGACAGAACCTTGTCTTAGACCATTTTGCTGCATTTTGCATAGCAGCAAAATGGCCTAAATGGTATGTTTTGTGTTTGTCTCATACCCACTATAAATGGGAAGGGCAGATGCCAGCTCTGTTGAGAGCTGACTGATCCTGAAGCGTTTGGTTCTTAGAAAAGTGGCCTAACCTTAACCCTGACTCTTTCTTCTCTCAGCCCTCAGGGCCTAGATGACTTGAGGAAAGTGACATGTGAGGTACAGTTTGGAGCTGCTCTGCCTGGCTGGCTAGACAGAAAGAAGAAGAGTGGTGCCATGCCAGCTGCAAACCCAGCAGGCGAACCTCCAGCATTTGATACTGAGGGCCTGATTGCTGAATACCAAACGCTCAAAAGTTGGTATACTGGAAGCTCAGCCGATCCCCACACTCAAAACAAGGCAATGGATGTGGGATATGGGGTATCTTAGGAGGCCTTGATAGAGGACTGGATTTCAAAGCCCCCAGAATGGGATGTCCCATAATGGGATGCCTAGGAACTCTAGTGAAGATTAGTGAGAAAATTAATCCATTGGTTCCCTGAACCAGATGAGGAGGAGGAGGAGCAGGACAGCAATAACATCTAGTGGGAGACAGAGCATAAACATTTCAGGAGGACAGTACCAACAAATTGATTTCTAAAGGCCAAGTAAATTGTGTAGCCAACCACACAAATACTGGAATCCTGCTGGTATCGTACACTTATGTAAGTTCCCTTACACATGCAGTTCAGTTGTAACATTTTAGCTGTTCTGCAACAGATGCATTAAGTTCATGATTGCAAAAGCCACATTCCACAAGTATAACCACATCACATAGGCCTAAACACAATTATCAGTCCCAATTAGAACAGAACTGCTGAATCAATAGGATTTATGTATATGTTGACTTACGATTCCACAATTGATTTAATGGGTTTACTCAAACTGAGACTAACCAATAGATTTCCAGCCATGCAGTTGTTTCTTCTTGGATGGTGTGAAACAATTATTTCCTTCAATATACCACTTTATTCACTTGGATTGCAGAGACAGATGCCATACATTGGCCATTGCACTATTAGACAAGCAAGTGTATTGGCAGATACCAAATAGTTGCACAGTGTTGATATTCAACAGAAGCAACCATATGATTACACTTAACACTATGCAAGCATAAATGTAGAATCTCAGTCCCCATTTCCTACTTTACAAGGAACAGTTTTGAGGGACTGGGCAGTCCCAAGTCCTTTTTAAAAATGGAAACCATAAGAGGGTAAATCTAGCTTTTCATGTTCATTAATCATTCATATATGGAAGGCAGAGTAAGCAGGCACAGAGCTTACCTGGTTGGTCTTCCCCAGGAGGGTGAGATGTATTCTATTTCATCTTATAGTGTATCAATTTATTTCTCAATTTGCATCTCTATTTATAAACTAGCAGACACATTTTTAACTCGGATTGTGAACTACTTTGGGTCCCGTTTTTGAACAAAGGTGGGAAATAAACAAGCGAACATGTGCCCACCGATTTTCATCATAAATTTCTCCTTTTTTCATAGTATATACATACTGTCCAAATTTGTCCCATTCACATATAAAATGGGTGGAGTTTGATCTTTACTCATAATGGAACATAGCAAGGGAGAGGAGAGAAATTATCCCATCCTTCCCCCACACAGTCACACCCATATCCAACATTGTTCCACTTTAATGAATGCTCTCCCTGTCCAATTCACTTTTGGTATCTGAGCCAGCTGTGAGGAGGATCTGCTTTAAAGCAGTGGAGAGCAGTGAGATAACAATGGGAAAGGAAACATACACACTCCTCTGCTCCTACCCCACCCTTTTCTTTGTGTAAAAGGCAAACTCCCTCCCACACCCATATTGCATATGAACAGGAGCAAACATGTGATTGCTCTTCTCCTCCACTTCTCCTCCACTTCACCCCTAAAATTGTACTGTATTCATTTGAAGAAAGTATAATTGTCTGGCTTCACTTGGCATGTTAGAAATGGACTAACATTTCTCCACCATATAGCCTGCAAAGTTGTCCTAGGCCATTTCCACACTAGACTGTTATAGTGCTATGATTCCACTTTCAACGTCCTATAGAATCCTGAAGTTTGCAGTTTAGGGAGAGGCCGGCTGGCAGCTGCAAATCCCAGGATTCCATAGGATATTGAAAGTAGAATCATAGCACTATAATAGTCTACTGCAACAATGGCCCTATTTAAAGCATGTCATTTAAATTTAGGTTTGTAGAAATCAGTACTAAATCCAACATTGCTTATCCAGTTCTTTGCTCTATTGGTTTCTGAAAATAGAAGAAGAATGATTTAAACTATTTCAGCAAAGTAAAACTCTTTCCCCCGCTTCATCATCTTCTTGTTTCCTTTATTTATATCCACCTTTCTCCCTGATTGGGACCAAAGATGGCTTACAAATTAAAATGATTATAGTATCATTAAAAACATACAAAAAGTCAACATTACAATAGAGTTAAAATAGTAACAGTGTTTAAACTATTTAAAATCATGTACTTAAAACAGTAGCAGTTAAAAACAGTACAGTTTACTGGTCTTTCATTCATAGGCCCTTTTCACATGTGGGGGGGGGGGACGGGCAAAAATGCCCAAAAACGGAGCTTACCTCCAGCCGGGTAAGTCCGTCGCCACGCGGAGCAGCGCGAGCTCGCTGCTCCACACTCCTCTGGCGTCCCAGATGGCCGCTTCCGGTTGGTGGAGGCTCTCCACCAACCGGAGAAGCTCGCCAGCCGGAAGCCCGCCCCTGGCAGATCTGCAGGCAAGCACTTGCGTGCGCCTGCAAATCCACTTTGGAGCCGGGCGACGGAGCGGCACGGGGCTGCGCGCTCCGTGCTTTTTAAAAACCTCTAAAAAGAAGTTTTTAAAAAACACGCAGCCCGGCTAGTTCCGGACGCTCCTGAGTGGATTCTGGTGTGAAACTACGAAAAGTAGTCCACGCCAGTCCACTCTACGGTGTAGACAACCTCAGTGAGAGGTCGCTCTGCACCGTCCCCGCCCCCACATGTGAAAAGGGCCATAGAATCACCACATGTTGAAATGATAGCAATTAACAGGCTAACATTAGAAATATTCTTATTTCTTAATGGATAGCCCTGGTTCATACTTGGATGGGAGAGTGCCAATGAATACCAGGTGCTTTGGGCTATATTTCAGAGGAAGGAATGGGCAAAACCACCTCTGAGTATTTCTTGCCGAAGAAAACTCTGAAATTCATGGGCTCACCGTAAGTTAACTGGCAATTTGAAGGCAAATATACACACACATTCCTTTCAATAAAACATTACTGACTGAGCTGTGGTTTTTTTCTGACAATATGTCATTGCCAATGTAAAAAGACTTAACCTTCATGCACTAGGACAAACCATTTCAAACCCCCAGGGTCACAGTTTGTATCCAAATATAATTTGATGCACAATGTAGACATTCTGTAATCCAGAAAAGAGTTGTGAGCAATGGGTGCCCAGTTCAGTCACTCACCATGTAAATTCTTTTTTTTTTACAGACAAAAAAAACAGCTAGAACAAAAAAAAATCCCAACATATCAATTTGTTGTTTTCCGTTTAATGCTATGTTTTTTGCCATTTGTCCAATCTAATGTAATTAATATGGATAAAACAGGTCAATGCCTTTTTTTTTCTTTTTCTTTTGGCAGACTTTTGTTCTGAGAAGCACAAAAGAACTAGGTTGTCAGTAGGAGGTCATAGGAGCTCTCAAGGCTTTTTTTTTTTAAAGTCCAGGAGCTGTACATTAAACCCTGCTACTAACTCTACCTGTAGTGTTAACCTTTACTTCTAACCTTCAGTATATTGAAATTCCAATGGAGTCAGAAAAATACTCCATAACTTACTCAATGCAAGCTTTCTGTCCTGGTGCATGAGAGTTTAAAGGGATGGAAAATTAACATATCAGCTATAGAACAAGCACTGGGGTTCTTCAGCATTCCTGAAATTCAGTCCCACCAACCACACGCACACATTTCACACACTGGTTTACGTTTGCAGAGCTCAGGACAGATTGTGCCTAAGTGAGTTCTCCACATTGGTTCCAAAAAGAGTGACCAATGGATTCTTTCACTTTTTGCTACATTATCCAAACACTCTCCCCCTTCCACCACCCCCCACATTTCATTGCACGGAGAGTGACTCTGAAGCCAAACAGCTGGAAACCATGCAATGTGTATATATTACACTTCATACGTTATTACTACCATCTCTGTTAACACATTGCATACTTCAACTAAATCCTCCTTCAGCTGACACTTGTGAAAGTCTGAGATCCAGGATGATCAATGCTCTACTGCTAAGATCTATAAACAGGAACTGAATGTTAAAAGGTGTTTTTGGAGGGCAAATATTGGTTGCAATACTTTAAATAGTGATCCAAACATCCCACTTTGTGGAAAAGACAGGATATGATTATTATGGCATAAGGGTAATCCATATACTTGTGGGGGAGGACCCAGCATTTAGAGCTATGAGTCAGTTCTTGTTAGCAGTAGAATAAGTGCAAAATGTAACTACATCATTGTTTGAACCACAAAACACTTATAACTCAAAGAAACTGATATGGTGCCAAGGACTGCTGATTTCACTTTTGCAGTAGAAAACAATGGATATTAAGAAAAACAGCTCAACAAGAACATGGAAGATGACACATTTTATACTGAATCTGCAACTCAACTTTATGATTTACTTACTGTTTTTTATATTTCTTTATGAGCTACAGGAGGTTATGTATTCAGCAGGCTTCCTCCTTCTAAATATAATGCCATTGTATCAGTTACCTATATTAGATGTTATCTTGTACTTCTGAGAAACTCTTTCTCCCTTTTTGTACCACTATCACACTATATTTGCCCGAACACAAAGGAGAGAAAGCATAATGTATAAAATCATTGGTATATCATGCTGTTACACCCCAGAGTAACCCTAAGAGAGGGCCCCTAAATTGGCATGACTTCCCCCATGTTGGATATTGGCTAGCAAAGGTCGGTTGCAAGTAAAAATTGGTTTTAAATTAAATTCTCAAGACCAATAACGCCTTTGCTGCTGTATGGGAACGTAGACAGCGTCCCTTAGGTTAGAGGACAATGACCTATTGTTCCCAGTCACGTATCTCTAGGCAGCCACAATAGACTCTCTCCTTGATTAATAAAAAGGTTGCCTCAGCCCCAAGCTAAGCTGATGAACTTTGCGAGGATAGACAATCAAAGTCTGTCAATTTGGAATGATAATCCTATCATGTACTTGGACTTTCCCAGGAGAAACAATACCGAGGAGTGGTAGTGATATTTGCCTAACATTATATTCCGCAATCATTGCCCTGAGGACCGAAATTGGCTATAAAAATCCTCACTGTTTGAGCCTCTTCGGAGACCCTCCCAGACTGGACAAGGGCCCGTTTCGCTGCTACCAAGGTGTCCCACTTAAGCCTCTCAGACACTGCTGAGAGCTAAATGTGACTCGCGTATCTGACGCGCCGCGAAACTCCGCTGCTTCCAGCCTTCCAGCCCCGGGATCCAGCCTTCCCTTGGTGCTTTATACCGAGCCTTCACTAATCTTCTCCTTCTCCAGGACGCCTAGATTAAGGTCCCTATGCCCTCTCTCCCAACTGTCTCTTATTTCCAAACTTCCTTTCTATAGCCCTTGCGTGATTGTAGGATTATTTGTTAACGTGTGTTGTGATCTTCTTTGTTAGTTTTAATAAATTTACTTTAGACTGTTCCTCTGACTCTTGCGTGGTTCTGACCCCGTAGACATAGGGTTAAAGATCCCTTGCCCTGACCTCTCGCAAGCTTTGAGTGTCACTGTTAATTCCCTTAATTTGAAGTCTGTTTGGGTGTCCTCGAGATATCCTCAATTTTCAGGGTAACAATGCCACGTATACAAAACCCACCCTGCTGCTATTTTAAAAAAGAAGTAAGCAGGAATCCAAAAAGGATCAAAGCAGATGGAAGGTGGAAGGAAATAACAGGATGACAGAAAAGAAGTAAAACCTGCACCTCTTTCTGCCCAAATAATCATTCATCCATTCATTCATTGGAGGCAGACCAAGCTCAGACGAACTTTGCTGAAAACACCTGAGGTATAATAATGGTAGCTGGAGGTCCCAACATGAGTATGGTAGCAAATCTGGTCTGGTTTTTCATCTGAAATTTAAAGACGGTATCAGAAGTGCTGAACTCTATTCCTAAAATAGATTCATTTGCAGCTGTTGCTGATACAGCAAACTGAATGCTAGTGCCACTGACTTCATGACTTGTATAGTATCTTTCTGTCTCCTAAAACCTACAATTTGATCTCATCCTGCCCAATTTCTCCCATTTTTAACATGTGGTTTCTCGTGTATATGCTTTGTTCATGTACATGCACTATCACAGGAGAGGTTCCCTAATTTCCACTTGGTACACTTCAGCTTATGTACCAAGATTGGTACTCAATGGATTAGCTGAGCAGGCTGCAATCTTCCTTCTGATCCACTGATGTTGCCTCTTAATATGATTCCTCCCACCCATCTTTCTGTACAGCTTGCAAAACCTGACTCGCACTTTTTTGGGTAGATAAAGCTTTAGTCACCTAGATAACCTTTAAGCTACATCTTACAAAGTGTTCCAGCTCAATCTGCCTTGTCTGTCTCTCTGTCTGTCTGTCTGTCTGTCTGTCTGTCTATCTATCTATCTATCTATCTATCTATCTATCTATCTATCTATTTTATAACATACCTTTCTCTTACCATGCGGAACCAAGGCAGCTAACAGAATAGATTAACACACATACAGCTGAAATACAATCATAATTTTGAAAGTCTAAAAACAGTTAAATGATCTAACCTATTAAAAATAGCACTATTTTAAAAGAGATTAAAAAAGCATTTGAAACATAGGTATGAGAATAAAATACACCCTATTGAAAGATCATTCTTTAACAACCAGTTAATCGTTAAGAGACAATCTAAACAAGCAGGCTTTAAGGGGAGCAGAGGGGGGTAAGTCTAACCTCCTATGGGAGAGTTCTACAACCTGTAAGCATTCAACAAGAAGACATTTTCATGTATCCTCACCAGATGGGCCTATGATAATTGTGGGACCAAAAGAAAGTTGTTTCCTGAGGATCTTAAGACTGAGGCAGGTTCGTATAGGGAGATACGGTCATTCAGAGAAAATATTAATCCAGAATTCAGTCCATTCATTTGTGAAAGAGACCAGCTGAAGGATTCATATAATAGCCTGTTCTTAAGTTGCACTGCTGATTCTATCAGCATTTGAGAAGCAATTTTATATGCTGACACTGGTATGAGAACAAATAATTCATAATCTGCTGCTCTTTCATACACTGGTAGATTACTCTGGTAAGGTATAACTTGAACAATTGTCACTCTGCCCATGTGTTCAAGGATCTTGCCTGCTAGGGAAGGTTATATTTTGATATAAAAACAGTCTTAATTCAACATTTTCAGCTTCACTCCATGAGGTCAAGGAGTGCTGACATAGTATCCCCAAAGTGCCCTGGGAAATAAAAATGGTGATGACAAGAGAATGGAAACAACTTGTAAGGCAGAAAGATAAAAAGAATGAGAGGCTGTTTTGCAGAAGTAACTTCCAAGCTTTGGACATCTAATTAACACAAAATCATTCTCATCCAGAACCTTTGAAATTTTCTGTTTCTGAAAAAGAAAATATACCAGGTTTTTTGGGTTGTTTTCTGTTTTATAATCCTTTAAATTGAAAACATATGAAAGAAGTTTATGCAATATCATATGGAAACCATTACGTGCCTCTTTAGTTTTCAGCTTATGAACCAAGTTCTGCACCACTTACATAAGATGTCAGAGAGAGCTGCAAGAATAGAACCTGCTCACAAAATGAAATAAGCTGTATGCCACTAAATATTCTCTGGTAAAAATGTGGGACTATGAAAGTTGCCAGTACAGTAGAGTCTCAGAATTATGAATGTTTCAATCTTGTACATAATTCTACTATGTTACCAACAGTCCCTCTATATATCTTAATTTAAAGATCATTCTTAAATAGCTGTGGGAAAGTCTGGACATACTATGAGCCCCTGAAAAAAAGGTCTAGTGCAGAGCTTTCCAAACTGGGTGTCGTGACAGGTTAGTGTGCCACCTGCAACGTGTAGGTGTGTCGCGTGAACATAACGGGTAGAGGGACTGCCTCTCCTGCCACTGCATTGGGCCAGGCCCAAGTGAAGGGGCTGCCTCTGCCACTGCTGCCACCCTGGGCTGAGGAAGACCCCAGCGAGGGCAATGGCAGGGCAGGCCTGAGTGGAGGGGCTGCCTCCACTCAGGCCTGGCCCGCCACTGCCCTCGCCAGGGTCTTCCTCAGCCCAGGGTGTTGCAAAATCACGCGTATCTAAAAAATGTGTCACAACATGAAAAGTTTGGAAAACTCTGGTCTAGTGTGAAGAATGCACACAAATTACCCACTCCCACACACATGCTTTGAATACAGTATGCACATTATATATTAATTAATTCACTTAAAATTCTCAGATGCATTCACTGATTTCTCACATTTATTAGTTGCTTTATACAATGCCTTTTAATAATCAAATATAAAACAAGATTAAAACAACACAACACTTAAGAAAAAAAGTGAATTCATCATTAAAAGGTAAATGAAATATAAACACCAATAAAAGACAATTAATTGTATAAAAGAGCTAAAACCAGTTCACTAAGAAATAAACTAGCCAATATGCTTCCTCAACATAGACTAGTAACAAAATTACATCTACATGTTGATGCAAGGGAACCGACTTCATCCTTTCCCTCCTCCTTTCCCCTGCCCTGCCTCCTTTCCTTTAAAAAAAAAGTCTTTGTGACTATTTTAGTAGCAACACTGTCCCAACTGCATTTCTCCCACTGACATAACACCCCCAGAAATACTTCTGCACTGAAGTATTCTATACTTCTGTTCGGTTAATATAATGCAGCATTCACCACAGAGATACTGTGTTCAAATTACTGGGAAGACAAAGAGGCCTCAGTTCCTTTACCTGTATGAACCCCATTTAGAAGGCTAGAAGAGGCATGATTTGGTTAAAATTAGGGATAATCAAGAGGTAAAGCATGTTGATTGGGGTCCCTCATCTATCTGGGAGAACCAGCATGGTGTAATGGTGTGAGCATTGGAGTACAACCCTGGAGACCAGGGTTCGGTTTCCCACTTGGCCATGGAAACCCACTGGGCGACCCTGAATATGTCACACACTCTCAACCCCAGAAAACCCTGTGATAGGTTTGCCCTGGGATCACCATAAGCCAGAAACAACTTGAAGGCACACCACCACAGTAACATCTATCCATGCATCATCATAATTCATGTGTTTTGTGTGTATGTGTGTTTGTGTGTACAAAGATGTATATATACGCCATCTTTTGAACATGGGATACTTCTGAAAGTACCTTCTGTATATAAAAATATTAAGGTACAAATACATGTATTCTGGAAGGATATGAGAAACATTCTATATTGCTATTTCACTTGACCTTTTTTCCACTTTGAAAGCATTAACAACAAAAAGAACTCATGAATTATGGGAGTGGGAGGATCAGAAGAAGAGGATCAGAAGAGTCTACTTTTTTTATGAAGCAAATTACATAGATAGAAAGCTTCAATATCATTTCCAAATAATGAGAAAAATGCTGTTGCTCAAAATTAAGCATTATTGGCCAAATCATGTTTCCTTTTATTTTGCTCCATATCATCTGGACTTAATGAAACATTATAGAGGTTGTGCGTATTCTCATATGAACACACTATCTTATATTGCAGTGTTGTGCATTTAGGTTTTTATGACTTTTTAAAAAAAAGGAAAAATAGAGCTCATGAAAGGACTAGCTAGATTAAATCATACCATACAGTGGATGGTTCAATTTCCTGCAGCTATCTCTTGCATGTCACTTTAAAGGAGTCCTTTAAAAAACAACAACGGAGAAAATTGGATATAGGCAGATCTACGGATGGAAGGGCTAAGAGAAAGGAGAAAGGTAAATACAAGTCATTCCAAAGAAAATATATTGATGTAGATGGGAGACAGGACTTCGCAGGATGCTGTATTCCCCCACAATATCAAAATGCTTCTTCAGGCTGACCACTTCTAAAGAGACAGCGGACATCAAGCAAACCTCTCACATTGGATGTCTTTTCTCAGACACTATCTTTGAGGTGTTCCTTTAAGACTGGCAGTCCAAAGCACACTTACAAAGAAGTCAATCCAATGGAAGACACTGGCATGTGCTTTAAATTAATCATGCTGTCTAGCTGAAACTCTATAAACACTAATTTAGGAGTAAGACTCAAAATTCAACTCAATTGGGTGTTTACTTCTTGATAAGATTGCCCTGAAAATCGTCTTGTTGGCCATTTCCGCACTAGTCTCTTATAGCGCTATTATTCCATTTACAACCTCCTATGGAATCCTGCGGTTTGCAGTTTTGGGAGGGGCCTACTGGCCCCTCCGAAAACTGCAAACCCCAGGGTTCCATAGGAGGTTGAAAGTGGAACAATAGCGCTATAACAGTCTAGTGCGGAAATGGCTGTTATTTGGGCCTAGGCTGGTAGCATTCCTGCAGGGTTTGCCCCCATCCCCATGGCTTCTTTGCACCCTCAAGCTCTAGGGCTCATTGTAGTACATACCATGATCCCCAACAATTTTTTTTTTTCAAGAGCATTGTATGGGGCAAAAGCTGGGTGAGTTCTGCTTAAAACTGAGCCAGGGCCTGGGGTGCCATCTGCCATGACTTGCTGACATCTGTTGCAGACTCCTATGAGTTCTTTGGGCTGTGTTATGTTTTCTACTTGCTTGCTTTCTTCTTGTCCTCCTCAGTTTCATCTCTCTTCATGTGGTTCCCTCAATACTTTCAAACAAGGCTGCCAGAACTTGAATGAGAATACAATACCAGGTAAGCATTATACGTTCCCTGGGCAAATGAAAGTAAAAACTTCTCTTTTCAGGTCCACCTGTGAATCTCTACTCTTTGCCCAGGCCTAGTAGGCATCTGATTGACAAGTATTTTGAAGCCCTCCCTGGAGCATTGACTCTCTACCAGCACCAAATCACTGTGACAAAGAAGAAATGTGCCCCAGGTGACTTGGTATCCTTATCCCAACAAAACACAAATGAGGTTCCCAGGTAAGCTGGGATGCTGCATCACTACCACTACCCCAGCTTCTCACCTCCAGTTTTCTTCACACTGAAAGTGTCCCTAGTCACTGTAATCTGTGCAAACTGCTTCATTTATCATATAAAGGTGGGGTTCGCATTCAGGGGAGAGGTAGGAGCAAAAGTCAGTTTGCTCTGCTAGATAATCAATGATCTTCTCGAAATCTAATATATGAAAGTCAAAGTTTGTCTGTTTATCTATGTCAGGTAGAAAAGACCTCATACGATTGGCTGTGTCAAATAAGCAGACCTCATATGATTGGCTGCCTGAGAAATTTCTATGGAATCTTGGGGTTTGCAGTTCAGGGAGGGGCCTTTAGAATTCTCAGCCAGAGAGCTTTTGGGCCTGGCCAGTTGCTGTGGAGATGAGGCCTAGCAGCAAGAAGGAGAAGGCCAGTGTATTCCCTCAGGAACCCAACCTCTGCATGTTAATAATTCTGAATACAGATTGGACTGGGGAATATGGGGAAAAGTTACAAGTACTGGACAGGACAGTTTGGGGAATTAGAGACACAGGATCTCAAATCTGTGTATTTCAACTGCATCTAATTCCTAAGGTATTTCTAACAAGTATTATCTATGAGAAAATAAAATCCTGAGCAATGTCGGGTATATACACTAGTCTTCTATAAAGGCTAGAGTTCAGAATTACAAATAATAAGTTACTCTGCTTTGTAATAGGAGCCAGTGAGGTGTAGTGGTCTCCACATTAGACTGTGACTCTGGAGACCAGAGTGGGAATCCCTGCTCAACCGTGGAAACTCTTTGGGAGACCTTGGGCAGATCACACTCTTGTGGGCCCAGACTAAGGCAGAAGCAAACCCCCTCTGAAAAAATCTTGTTAAGAAAACCCCTTGATAGGTTCACCTTAGGGTCTCCATAAGTCTGAAATGACTTAAGGGCACACAACAGCAACTCTGGTAACTAGGGCGAAACAAAGTCATTTTTCAAAAGTAACGTAAGAAGACGGAACAAAGACATTTTCATTGATGTAATGCATAATGTTTTCTAGTTACTTTTAAAATTTAATTATGAAGGTATTTTAAAGCATGCTTACAGAAATGTTGGAGAGACATTTTCAAAGATTTTTCCACTATTTTGTCCATGGGCTCTGGAAATGGATTTTGGAGGTGGCCAACCCTCTCCAACTGGGTTGAAGAAGGCTGCATCTCTTTTGAAATGGAGACCGCCTATGGACCATTTATGGACCACCTATGTAGTTGAGCCTCCTCAGGAATAATCAGTCAGAAGTGTACTAAATAATGGGGCATGAAGACAGCAGAAAGCATTAAGATAGCAATTGTCATTCAGGACTTCCAGGAATAATAGAGGCTGTCTGCAATCTATTCTGTGCCTGGTTATTTGGGTGTAAGTTACGCTGAACACACAGAGAGCATTTCTAATTATGTATTCTGTGTGTAAGAATCTTCACATTTAAGGGTGTTTCAAAAATAATGGATGGGGAAAATCTTTTGCCCTCCCTCTGCAGGTATCTTCAAGTACGCAAACCTTAAAAGCAGTTCTGAATGCCTTGTCTAAAGTTGCCCGCCCCGTAACAAATAATGAAAAGTAGTGTAAAAGTAATGAACAGTACGAAGAGCTACTCTGCAAGTTATTTTTTATAAAACAATGTAATGAGGAATGATTACTTTCCAAATGGATTACTTTACAAATACTGTAACATGTGAGGGGAATCAATTACTCACTGGTAAACAGTGAGAAACTTGATGTTCTTCAAGCTGTAATGTATATATCTGCCATTTGCAGTTATTTTAGACCTAAGTCTGTCTGAAGGAACCAGCTCTAAAATGTATGGAGTGGTGGTGATAGAGGAGACAAACATTTGAAATGCATGACCTCAATGTTTGTGATCAAGGTTTATCTAATTTTCTCTTTGGACTCAAAAGGTTACTTTGAATCTTGCTCAAAATAGACTCAAATAGTTGGTCTGGTTCTGCTCAAATATATTATTTGTGCCATGTTTGTGCCATTGTAGGTGACTGTTATATTTGTTTTTGTAATTGTGCTTCCAACTAAAGCAATTTTGTTCACCTAAATCTTTCTCAGTGTGTTAGTCCAGTGAAGGTCTACACAGTGTCATGCCATGTCTTCCATTTCTCAGATCTCAACCATCTGATTTTAATTAAAAAAAAAATCTGTATTTTCTGCTAACATCTATACATAAAAAATTATCAGTTTCACCACCACTTACATTCAACTTTTCCTCCAAGGGGCATTAGGTGGTGTATATGACCCTCTGCCCTACACATCTCCTGAAAATAACATTGTGAAGTGAATGACACAAAAAGATTGCAACTGGCTTAGAGTAATGTTGCCCCCTTGGTAAACCCTGTCCCGGGGTCTACAACTTTGATATAAAATTAATCTGACCCACCAGAGAGGTCACCCGAATGTGCACGTAGGCAATAACAGTCGTACGATTGAATGAACCAGGTCAGGCCAATAAAATCCCCAGTCACGCAGCCACAGGAGACCTCATGTTGTGCTAACCCTTGGTGGACAAAAGGTCCTTAACCTTTAAGGAGTCCACTTGAAGGAAGTAAAAGTGTTCCCGGAAAGTTGGGCACTGGAAGCAATAAAACCTTATCAAATCCATCTCCAGAAACTCACGCCACAGCCTCAAAGCGGAGGAAGATCCTGTTATTTAGATGACACTTTGTTATCTTCCGAAAAATGCCAGGTGTGGAGTTGTTATTCTTTTCTGTCCCTGTTTGTTTTCCCCGGGAGAGGATTTGCCTTTAAAGTAAATTTTTCCTACAAATAGTCCCTGTTTTTGGGCTAGTTAAGAGAGAAAGGCGAGGCAAGGAGAAGGAATATGATGCCTCCCGGTCATATCAACTGACCGCCCCCCCCCCAACAGCAGCACGATCTCTTCAGTGTCTCTTCGCTGAGCTGCTGTTTGATCGCTGCTTCCCAGACCAAGGACTTCAGGAAGAGGTGCGGTATCACCCAAGCTGCAAATCCCTCAACAATCTCTCTATCTTATTTCCACTCTTTATTTCTATTAGCCCTTGGATTTGTGTATGCGTGTTTGTATTAGTGTGAACTATTACTATTCAATAAAGTCATTCATTGGACCTTTTTGTGTGATTTCTGACTGAGCCTGACCCCGTAAACATTAGGTAAAAGATCCTTAATTACCCTGCCCTCTTTGCATTGCTAAAGCAGTGTTCATAGCTCATTTTCCCCACAAGTGATAATTTTGGCAGACGTTGGGAATCCCCCTAAGGGACCCCCAGCAAGCAGAGTAAGAGTAAGCCACGGCTGAGTGGAAATGTGAATTCTGGCCTTCATATTCCATTTGTAACACTCTAACCACAACACCACATTTGGTCTCAAAATATGATCACACTGTAACAAATACCGAGAAACAATCAACAGGATAATCTAGAACAGGAACCATAACCTTGCTTTAAGAGTAAGAAAAGACTTCTTTCTGGCATACAATATGACTGATAAATGGATACCTTAATATAAGGTAATCATTCAGCTGTTTCATACTGACGTGCATCAGCTCTAACAATAACCAAAATGCTACAACAGTTGAAATATGCTGTGTGATAGCTCACATAAAGCAGGCAACAAGCAAAGACTTTCCATACTCAAAAAGCACGTGGCATTTCTGTCTTTGTAACTAGTCCATTTTCTGAGTGTTTATACAGTAGCTGATAAACTGTAACAGGTGGTCAGCTACAGGACTGAACAGGATACCTGGTCTAGACATTAAGACACATGACAGAAACATAACTGGTGTGTGTGTGTGTGAGAGAGAGAGAGAGAGAGAGAGAGAGAGAGAGAGACATTTTTCATTCATCGGTCTATAACAGTCTTGAGTGGGTTTTAGGTATTCCAAATAGTAGGTATCCAACTGGTGATGTGAAAATCTCTCAGTCTCAATTTTGTTGTATTTCTCTCAATTCCGCCAGCATTTCTTCCAGCCCTTGTTTCATATCAGGTTGCAAGACTTCATTTTTTTAAAATGGAAATCTGTGCGCCTTTTTTTACATATTGTTTTCATACTAATATTTATTTATCCATTTTACCTAGCTGCTGATATTTTTCCCCATTGATTGAATCATGTTTATTTTTTCCCCACATTCTGCACTTTGTAGCTATTTACGTTTTAAATGCCTGCCTTGTTTTCTGCACTCTTCACTTCTCTGAAATGTTGTGTAAACAGCACATATGTCTGAATTCCATGGAAAGGTTAGATAATTTCTCACAAAAAAGTCCTAAAAAGTGTGTTAAGACACTCAAACACAGGAGGTTTTTTCTCCTACCTGTACCTTGATTGGATTATTATCTTTTAACACTAGCCATTCTTTTTCTTTCTTTCTGTGATCTACCTCTGTGTAGTCCATTTTGAATGACTGATGATCTGTTCTTTAGGTGTAATGATAAATTATTACTGTAACTAAAAGCCCGCAATCAATTCTAACCAATTAACTAACCTATATGTGAATTTCAGGAATATCCACCCCAATTTAAAATTGCCTTTCTAGTCTCCAAGAAAAAGCAGACCTTCAGAACACAATCTCAACGTTTTCATGTGAATGTGTGCGCTAGAAGATATGATAAGAGTATTTTCATTGGCTCTGTCTATTTTTTATTTAGGCAATCGGGTGCAATTTCCCACAAATGATCAACATTGTAAAATATGCAGCTGGATCTTGTAGCATCTTTGAGATTGACAGCAAGAAGTTGGTAGCATAGCCTGCTTTCATAGCCTGCTTTATCAGATGCATCTGATGAACTACATGTAGTCTATGAAAACTTATGCTACCAACTTCTTGCTATCAGGCTCAAAGGTCCTATAGGATCTCTTTGCATACTGATCCTAACTAACATGACTGTTTCTCTGAATTCTACCAATACTTTAAAAGAAGCCAGGTTCATGTTTCTTCATATGTGCTAACAGCAGGAGATAGGAATCATGTATCATATACTTAACCAAGTAGCTGGTATAGGATTCTGGCCCAGATGTTTAAAATATACTAGGCCAAGGATCAGTTATACACAATCAGAACGACTGGATCAGCCGGTTACATGCTTCTCCTGTTGTTGTTTTAAAAAAACCTTTCAGACATTTCTGTTCCTTGAGCTTAATTGGAACATATACAAAAGTAAAAAGGCTGAAGTAAAATAGTTGGTAATCTGTGCACTTGGGGAGATTATGGCAAACCTCATGATGTAAACACTGAGGCCATTTCCGCACTAGACTGTTATAGTGCTATTATTCCACTTTCAACATCCTATGGAATCCTAGGGTTTGCAGTTTCGGGAGGGATCGGCGGGCCCCTCCTGAAACTGCAAACTCCATGATTCCATAGGATGTTGAAAGTGGAATAACAGCGCTATAACAATCTAGTGCAGAAATGGCTTCAGACTTGGAGGTTACAGAAACAAGCTGTACTACTGAAATCTGTCTTTGTGTGACATATGTCTTTACAAGGAGGTTAAGCTAAGCTACTTGGGTCTGTTTAAAAACATGATCCCAAATACAGAAAAGACTTATCTTTCCAAAATAAAATATTATATTTGTCAACTGTACTGTTCAGATTTTAAAAAGGTTGTCACTGGGAATCTTGTTCAACATCAGTTGCTTTTCTTAGACATCAAACAATAAGACGATTGGCCATTGATGGGTTCATGGTTTGGATTTGGCTAATTGTTCTTTCTTGGCACCTCATGTTCCCACCATTCCTACCTAAGCTGTCACAAAGGTTATACAAACTTACGAAGTTAAGTTAAAGCCACTAATTTGCATTTAATTTTGTTTAAAATAGCAGTACTGCCAAAATTACATACCATTGAAACAGCGTCAACATGTGTGGTCATTGTTTAAGGAAAGCTGCTCTTTCAAAGGTCTGTGAAAAGTTATCCTTTGGAAAGAATGATTTTTAACATCTGATATGTTTCTATTCTGTTTACATATTAGCACCCATAGGGTGAGAACATACACCAGACGTTGCAACAATTTCCTGACACTTTTCACATCCAAGGTGGGCTTAGCTGTGCCATTAGTTACTGACAAACATATTAGCAAGCTGAATGCTGGTTCAGTGTGGGAGTCACAGGCTTGATGATGCTATGAAGCTTTTGCCAGTTGCCAACTGTATGTGGTCATACACAGGGATCCTTCCCTTCCTCATTATAGTCCCATCCTACACATGATCTCGTTCGGTCGAGAACAGGAAGTGCCACTTCATTCAATGACTTCATTGCATCTGTTTGTTATTGACCATCTTGACTACAATGTTACATTTTGTCCATCTGAATGTTAGTTTCAGTGTTTAAGAGTGCAAAATACCTCCAACCTGGCTGCCAAAATTTACAGAGTAAGCAACCATGTGGATTATCTGTCTGTCACAAGATAACCAACGCCTCCTCTCCTCTTTTTCTTTTTGCCCTGATGTCATTACTCACGGACTGAGTGCCTTAGATGGGTTCCCAAAGTCTTTTTTTTTCCAGATTTCTCAGTGGGATATGAAATGTTCCTATATTGTTTCATAGAAAAAGAAGAAAAGCACCAAAGATACGAAAATATAGGAGGAAGCCTCCAGGTGAATAGAAGTATGTTCATTTTTTTCCCCCAGAAGCATTGCTAGGTGAAGTCCAACCTGAATCTTTCATCTCTATCTCTGTGGCAAAAAAGACTGCATCCCCCAAAGGAACAACAGTTACATATTTTTAATCTTAAAATAGGCATATGTTGCTGATTTTTGTAAAAATAAAAATTGTTACCATGTAAAAGTTATGGACTGGAATTTATATCAAAATCCTTGCTTTGATTCCTAAGTTTATTTTCTTTTTTCTCTGGTCTTGATATTTTGAACAAAAGAGGATTACAGGACAACATATGTGAAAACCAACCATTCAGTACAACAAAAGCAACATAAAATCTAAACAGCAGCATGATCATTAATGTGGCTGTTCTGCGGGTTGGGACGGCACTCTGAGCTCATGGCCTCTGTGGCCATGCAATCTTCAGGGGTAGCTGCTCCTGGTTTCCAGGCAGCCCCCACATGGCCAGGAAGGCCCCCTTTGCAGCCAGCAGCCAATGAATTCAAACTAGTTGGTTGGTTGTCCAGGTTTTGATCCCTTTCCTGGGAGTTTTGCCTCTGGTCCATCCAGAGGGTATATAGGCTGAGCTCCTTCCAGTTGGAACTCAGTCTTCTTCAAGTGTCGAGCCTCCCAGTTCCCCTTGTAGGCACTTTTCTTTAGGGTTGTAGTTCTTGTGTTTTGCCTCAGCTTGTGGCATTGCCATGGTCCCTGGATCTGGGATCATGGTTTCCCAGGCTGGGAAACAGAGTTCCAAGGGTATTAGGAGTGCAGGAGGTACCGGGTGTGTGTTGGTCTCCAGGGACACACATCCTCTGCACTCTTGGGTGGTCAGGTGGCCCTTGTGCCTGGCACCATGATGGTCTCGGCCTGATGGTGTTTTGGGCTTATCAACCAACAGGCAATAGCAATAGCATGTGCATTTCTATACCACTTATCAGCTAAGTGCTCTCGAGGTAGTTTACAATGTGGTTTTAGCTAATTGCCCCCAACAAGCTGGGTACTCATTTTACCGACCTGCAGAAGGATGGAAGGCTGAGTCAACCTGGAGCCCAGCAGGATTGAACTCACAACCATGTGGCTGCAGTACTGGCATTTAACCACTGCGTCACCAGGTAGGTTGGCCAGTGCCTAGATGCAGGCCCATGCATGTGTCAACTCGGTCACAGCTATATCCAATAAATTTGTGGCCTTATTCTTCCCAAACCTTGTGTTCATGTTGTTTGTTCTCAGTTCACTCTCGGCCCTTGACCCACAATTAGAAGATATTCTGCCCTCATTTCACGAAGCATGCTGTCTTCTCACTTTCATAAAATGTACGGTTTATGGTTTATGGCTCTTGGCACCTCCCTTTTCATTATTCATTGACTTTGATTTAAGAACACTGGGAACTCTGATTTAAGCAAAACAGGATCTCCACATCAGAATCAATGATGTAGAGATCCTGTTTTGCTTAAAATCAGAGTTCTTAGCGTTCTTAAATATAACTTGATATCAAGAACGTTTTTTGGCTCCTCAGCAGACAATGATGGACAAGCCAGGTGGCTTCAGGTTATGCTATAGTGCCATGCTTGGTTCTGGACTGATGAATGTAAGTGTGCCAAGAAACTGTCAAGGCCATATGAAAGTTCTCAGCAGTAAGAGTGACCTAATCTATCACATCACTTGTTCTCACTTCATATACATTGTGTACTCTCTGTTCAGTTCTTCATTTTGTCTCTTGGCTGGCACATTTTAAGCAACACAATCCAGGCCTCCCACTCTAAAATGAAATGATATGCCTCATTCTTTTATCAGTAGGACATTCTTGTACATTGGAACATCTGGATTCTGTACATTTTAAGCCCTGTGCTCTAATGTTATTCTCTGCAGCACAATCTAATGCTTGTTGTGAAGTAGAAGCAGTACAGATGACATAAAGTTTTCAGGCAGGTTTTTCCCCTGATGAAAGCATTCAACTATACATTAGTGCTTGATTTATTATGCAATTGTAATTGATTATTTTCCATCAATGGAATATTAGTAATTTCATATCAGACCTGCATCTCACTGAGCTGAAGGCAGTAAAAGGGAATCCGTAGTGAATAAGTGCAGGATATCTGGGTTGCTCAGATTAATTAGCAAACATGCTGCGTAAGCTGTTAGACAGCATTGTAAGGGAACATAACCTGGCCTGCTCTGGTCTCTTGACATAAATTGTCTTTGCTGTTACAGCTCCTACTTTAAATAGAGATGGGTTGTAGTAGATGGGGAGAAGCCCCAATGGCTCATGTCCTAAGGCACCTTTCCTTAGCTAAGTTGGTCAGTTCAAAGTCATAATTTCTATGCCCTGAAGAATCAATATACAAAACTGCTACAGAGTCCAATGTAAAGTCGAAGGCTTTCACGGCCGGAATCCATAGGTTGTTGTGGGTCTTTCAGGCTTTGAGGCCGTGTTCTCTTAGTATTTGATCCTGAAGTTTCATCTGCATCTGTGTCTGACTTCTTCAGAGGATCTGGTGGCATGGAAGTGAGACAGAGTATATATACTTGTGTAGTCCCCAGATAGGAGGAAGCAATTTGCATATGTTACAGTTAGCCTGTGTGATGGCCAGGGACTACACAAATATATATATACTCTGTCTCAGTTCCATGCCACCAGATCCTCTGAAGATGCCAGCCATAGATGCAGGCAAAATGTCAGGAGCAAATACTAATAGAACACAACCTCAAAGCCCGAAAAACCCACAACAACTTATGCTAGGGAGTCTGCTACTCCCATGCCTATTACTCTGTGCTTGTCTTCTTTTGTGAATTTTGTAAGGGAAACCAAAAAGAGCCAAGTTTTATTCAAAGTCTAAAGTCTAAAGTTTCTTTCCATTTGGAATTGGAAAAATAAAAGAAGAAGGTAATAGTGTAGGTAATAGTGCCTTCAGAGAGTCAGGGTGGTGTAATGGTTTGAGTGCTGGACCATGACGCTGGAGTCCAAGACTATTTCTGCAGTAGCCTGTTATAACTCTGTTATTCCACTTTCAACATCCTATGGAATCCTGGGGTTTACAGTTTAGGGAGGGACCAGCTGGCCCCTCCCTAAACTGCAAACCCCAGGATTCCATAGGATGTTGAAAGTGGAATAATCGCACTATAACAGGCTAGTGATGAAATGGCCCAAGATTTGAATCCCTGCTCAGCCGTGGACACCTTTTGGATGACTTTGAGAAAGGCATACTTAGCCTCAGAGGAAGACAAAGGCAAGCCCCCTCTTGCTAAGAAATTCCTGTGGTAGGTTTGCCTTAGGGTCATCATAATTCAGAAATGACTTGAAGGCACACAACAGAATTGTGTCTTCAACCCTACTTATATATGCTTTATGTAGCCTTTAGTTGTGGACAAGATTGCAAACCTGCAAACCTGCGAGAATGCAAAATGCACACAGAAAGTTTAGGAGTTCCTAAACAGAGCTCAGAAAGTTACTTTTAAATGGTAATTAGTTGCCATTATAGTTCTATAATTCAATAAGCATTAGTTACTGCTGTAGTTAAAAAGTGATTATTTACATTCTTAATAGCAAGAATAGTTACTTTCCGTTCACCCTTTTTTTAAAAAAAACCTACTATGAACAAAACACATTCTCTTTCTGTCCTTCAATATTCAGTAGAGCAAGAAGCAATAGCAGTTACACTGCAAAAGGGATGAAGTTATCCCTTTGATGTATGGACTTGTATTGGGAAATGTTGTTTAATATATAACAGAGTATAAGGTAAAGAGGCGTTAGGAAGAGAGAAAGAGTAGAACGTTGGATAATAGACTGATTGGTGGAATGTTTGAGGGGGTTTGCATAAGACTGGTGAATGATAGCAGCATTGAATAAAGGTGGATGGTGTCCATTAGGGAAAGAAGCTGTATAAATCCTCATAGTAATCTTGAGGGCATTTAGATGGTCACCACAGTTGGTGTCACACAAGGGGGACAGGAGGAAGTTCATACACTCTAGGGATCAGGGAAAGTTTTCATTCTTGGTGATTGCAGTGAGCACCATGGATGTCTTCACATTTGGTTGGTTAAAGAACCTAGTAGAAATTCCACGTTTAGTCACAGAAGTGGAATTTCCAGAGGGAAACCCGAACATTTTATAACAGTGTGGTGGGATAAGGGTTGGACAATCCCATAATCCCTTATTACATTGAAATCAAATGTAACCTGGCTATGCATGGATCATTGGAAATAAATGAATAAATTCATTATCTGTGATGGATTATTTCCAAATTCTGTGTACCACTAAAGTTTCCTTTTGCAGTAACATTAGCAATTATAACACCCTACTATTTTCTAAAAACATATTATACTAATGGAACAATGCTAATTATAATATAAAATGTCTGTCTGGAAGCTGACAAGCATAAGATCTGATATTCTGATACTGGCACATACAAATGTTCCTTTAAAGGATGAACATATATTCCCGTATGAAAAAAAATCAGGATAAAAGGTACTTCGATGTTTAAACTTGAAACAGAATATAGAATGTGAATTTTCTTTGCTTCCTTTCATAAAAGTTAGGAGGCCAGTTGCAGAGGGTGTAAAAGATGAGACTTCAATGAACACATGTGTAACGGAACTTGTGAACTTTCCTTGCTTCCCTTCATAAAAATTAGATGGCCAATTGAATTAAGTGTAAAAGATGAGACTTCAAGCAGCACGTGTGTAAAGGAGCAAGAGACAAGAGCCTCATGGTTGCTTCTCATAATGTAATGTCAAGAAGTGAGAGTACTCCAATGAGTCATGACCACATAGTCATATTGTTCAAATAACCACATAAGTATCTGGTTTTGATGTACATGGGATTTATTTCCAGATGTTCTGCCATTCATGGATTCTTTCTTGCAACTATTTATGCCTATTGTCTCTGAAAATCCTAGATGAAATAGGAGCGACCAACCAGAGCTCTGTTGTCTACATTCTGAAATCAATTCACATTCTCAGATATACACATTAGATTTTAATCCTAGAAAAAACACACCTCATTTATCTGGTAAATTTATGTTTTCACATAAACCTATCTATCTGATCCATTTGCCTACCATAAGCCAAATCTAGTGAGATAAAATAACCAATATAAGCATTTAGAGGACATGATCTGGTAGAGAATTTTGGCATGTAGAGTATTTGAGAGCTGCTATAGCTATGCCCTCAAAGAAACAACTATGCTCACAAGAGACATTTGTGCATATGTGTCTGTGTTTCAGATATATCCAGTGCTGAATGACTGTTATGAAGAGCAGAATCCAATATAACAGGGGGTTTACAAAAACCCTCTTTCTAGCTGCAGCCTGCAAACACCCCAAAAACTTGGCCAAGAGGAAGGCAAGTCACTCTTGAGATGGTTTTTGGATAGCTCTGAGGACTGGTGGAGGATAGGCTGAAAAACTTGATGCTACAGCCAGTGTCATGTTAGATTTTTGGCATTCATATATTCCTTTCTGTTCTTTATACACAATGTACTTAACATTCCTCTTAAAAATCTCCCTCACACAACACAAACATCCAAAACAAACAAACAACCAAGAAACAAAATCTCACAATTAAATTTGTTAGACATGACTGCAATCCTGTCCATAATTACATGGAAGCAAGTTTCATTGAACTGAAAGGTGTTTACTTTCGACTGCAAAGGTTCAGCTTGTAGGGCACATTGTGTTGTAACAAAAGCTTTCCTCTCACTTGAAATAAATTTCTTTTAATTAGAAATGCACGCAATCTTGCAATGAGGTATGAACTGTTCGTGTGAAGCAGGAATCTCTTATCCCAAGATACAGAAAGTATCTCACTTCCACTTGATTGACGTTCCTCATGTTTTCTATGCTAATCTGTCACAATAGCCATAAAACTTGAAAGTCTTATTATCACTGCATTCATTTGCCAGAACAAGAAAAAAGATGGTCAAATTCTGCAGATGACACTATTTATCTCACTCTGAAAAAGGTCCACTAGGTGTAGTATCTAGATTAATTCCATTGTTCTGCACAACATGGGAACAAAGGAAATGTCCAAACAGTGGAAGCACAGTATATGTTGACTGTGTTCAGCTAGAAAAGGAATTGGAGACAAAGGGCAGCCACTTGGGACCATTAGAGCTATTGAAAGACTTCAAAGGGGTAGGAAAAGCCAAGCCTGTGGACTGCCTATAACTCACAGGGCCCCCTAACTTTGTTTGGGAAAAAAATGCTTATTTTTGAGAAAAATTCCCCTGGATGCCTACCATCCAAGCTTTTGCAGAGGATACATGTGGCCAAGCAACATCACAGTATGACCAGGACAGCAAAAGTTATTAACGAGAAAGAACAGAGAAGCCAGGATAGGCTGCAGCAGTTTGCTCTTGGTGGGAGTTTACAGGTAAGGGCCAGATTCTGCTCTCTCTAGTCTCTTCTGTTCACTGAGTTGAGTACAAAAATAACTTTTGCACCTTGGACTCAGTTTGCAGAGGCTGAAGTAAGCTGAGGAAGGGAGAACGGGTGAGGAGACAGAATTTGGGACATTTTAAATACAGTTGGAAAGGTGGGATTATAGTCCCTGCTAAATTGGGCCAGTGGGAAGGTACGCAGTGCCTCCACACAGCTTGGGGAGGGAACATCAGCAATGTAAGATATGCATATGACACTGTGTTACTAGCAGAACAATAGCAAAGATTTGGAACAATCAGTGAAGAAAGTCAAGGGACAAAGTACAAGGACACGTTTACAGTTAAACATTAAGAAAAGAAAAATAATGACCACAGATGATTGACATAACCTTGAAGCAGATGAAGAAGACATTGGAATAGTTCAAGATCATCCATACTTTGGCTCAGTTATTAATTTGAATGGAAATTGCATTCAAGAAACAGCAGCTATGAAGGAACTAGAGAAGATCCTGAAGTGTAAAATATACAACTGAATATCAAAGTCAGGATTGTCCATACCATTTTATTTCCATTTTCTATGTATGGTTGTGAAAGCTGGATGGCAAAGAAAGCTGATAGAAAGAAAATCAACTCCAATGGTGCTATCAGCTTGAAATGAATCCAGTAATCTATTTCATCCAGAAGGTGGAGCTGTGTACTCATGGCCTGCTCTACCACTTTTTTTCTCATGAAGGGACAGTTTGACCGAGGCCTATCAATTAATTTCTCATTTGCAGAGATACCCAGTTTCCTAGGCGCTGTGAAACCAAAAATAGTTCCTGTCAGTCTCTTAGGTATTTTGAACAGGAAGCTGAGTATGTCGTAGACAGGGGGAAGCTTTAAAAGAAAAGCACAAGTTGCAAGAGGCACAACTAGAAAACCACAGAACATCCACCATCATATATCAGGTGCTAATGAAAGAATAAAGTGTGGGCCTAAGAGCTGGCCCTCAATGATTCTACTTCTCTGTTATATCAAAGAACGGGAGGAGGGGAAATCCTCACAATCTAAATGGACCACAGCTTCACTTTTAACAGGAGGGGATGTATCACGTGATGCCTTCTGGCTGTCAGTGATGTTTGGTCACCATGAGATGGATGCCAAGGACAAAGCATTAGTAAGTGAGAAATTTCTTCTAGGCAATCAGGATGGTGTAGTTCTGAGAATGCTGACTATGCAGTGGTGGGGAGTGATCTTAGGTTCAAATTCCCACTCTGACCATATACCTAGACAAGCATTTCAATGCCCACTCTACTATGAAGCTAGCGGGGCCGGCTCTTAGTCAGAAATATCCTTCAGAGTTGTTGTAAGGATAAAACTGAACAGCCCAATGTGTATTGCTTGAGCAGCTCAGGGAAAGAGTAAGTAGGGCACACACAGGAGTAATAACATTAATCATTTTAGACATGTACAAATGTGTGAGAAAGCCAGCATGGTGTAGTGATCTGAGAGTTAGACTACAACCCTGGATACCAGAGTTTGATTCCCTGCTCAGTCATGGAAACTCACTGGGTGACCTTAGATGTGTCACATACTCTCAGTCCCAGAAAACCCTGTGATTGATTCACCTTAGGGTCACTGTAAGATAGGAATTACTTGAGGGCACATAACAACAACAACATCAATGTATGTGTGTATGTGCTTTCAAGTTGTCTGTTGACTTACTATGACCCCATGAATCTTTCATAGAGTTTTCTTAGGCAAGGAATACTAGGAGTGGTTTTCAGGAGTTCTTTCCTCTGAAATACACCCTATTATACCTAGTATTTGTTGGTGGCCTCCTACCCAAGTATTAACCAGGATTGACCCTACTTGGCTTCCAAAATCAGATGGGATGTGGTGCCTTTAGGGTATTTAGACGCCTTTATGGGCATACCTCCACATTAATTAGGGTTAATGTGGAGCTCAAAGCAATTATTCTCTGTGACAAAACCACAATTCAGTTGTCACAAAACATATTGTAGGCTTAGCTTGCTTTTCTTGGTGTACTAGATCTGAGTTTGGAAAAGTTATCAAAGGCCACCAAGCTTTGATATGATGGAACATGAGTAAAAAAAGACACTGTGGCCCATGCTATGTTGCCCAGCAATACAATTCAACTTCATTGACAACTGCAAATTAAAACAGTACAAGCACTTTGTATTTTTTCTTTTAAAAGCCATGTTACAAAATAACCAAAGATTAGTTTTATTTGTTTAACGCTACTACCTCCTGCTGGCCATTTTACTGAATAATTATTTTAGCTAGTGCTAGTATGAAAATAAAATGTATTTCTTTGGGAAATGATACTTGTTACTTAATTTGTCCAAATCCACCATTCTCAGGTTACAATGGAGCACCAGCCATGTGAAAGAGGTATAAGTGCTGCTCAAGTGCTAAAATGGCAGAGATTGTGGACAATGTGCACTGCCAGCAAAGATTCTTCCAGACTAACTGCATTCCTTTTCCCAACTTTTTCTTATTGGACTCTTCTAAACCAGACCCTTCTTTCTGTTTTTCCAAATATTCCAAGATGAAGGAGGGAAGTACACCAGCACCAGCAGCCAAAATGGGATTCAGTTCATCCATATTATATTCAGGAAATGTAAAAAGAGAAGGAGTTCTCTATGCCAGTATTCCCCAGCTGCACGCTGCCCAGCAGAACACCAGATTAGACAACAAAACAAAACAAAACCCTAAGCATTCCATAGAAGGAGAGTAGGGAAGTGAAAATAATCTAAATATATGATCCATCTTTTTAGAACTGTTTGAGGATTAATGTGATGCAGTTCTCAGAGGAGGGTGCTTTGTAACTTCAAGTGGAAAATCCATTTGATGTATTGTCTTTGTTCCCACTCAGCAAATGGCCACGAGGAGGTCACTTTTCATCACACACGCTTACAATATCCAGAGTGTAGATGTCACCATGAAACCATCATTTTATTTCCCCTCCCTGAATGTTATTTTACAATCTCTGCCTGATTAGGAAACCTTAAAAATGTGATCTATTTTACAGGAAGCCCCCACCTTTTGATTTCTAGTTGCCTGACAACTCACTCTTTTGACCCTTCCAAATTAAGGAGAAGTTCCATTAATTCGATGGGGGTTCTGCTCTTCCATCAGTTCTTCTTGCTTACAGAGGTTGAGGAGCTAAGTCACTTCAGACACTTTGCAAGCAACACACACACGGTCAGTTCCAAATGAGCCTCCATAAGTCCTCCATGCTCCCTACAATACAGTACATTGGGTTCCGTTTTTCAACCCATTTCATTTTCTCACAGCACTTCAGTTCCTAACCTGTCAGACAAGTGCAGGAAGCCTGTATGTCTTTTGAATGACTCAGTAAAGGTATTCTTACAGGTTGAATTCTGAAGCAGATGTAGATCCCAAATGCTGTCCATTTACTACCAACTTCCTTATCACTCTTCACATGATTGTCCAGTTAGTTTACATCTGTCTATAATATTGATGTTTTGCCTGTATGTCTGTGTGTGAACAAGAATGAATGAATTACTTGTTTCACTATTAACTACACTTAGGGTTTTATACACTGGATCAGTGGGAAGTGTGGAGGAGCAAAATATTGGAAAATATTGGGGCAGGATGCTGACACTCAGTTTGATGTCTTTAGGAACCTTTCTTTTAAAACAAAGGAGATGATGCAGAACACCTCTGTGCCTCAAAAAAGTAGTGATTACAGCAGTAGCTAATAGTTGTTAAAGATTATAATGCAAAATAATGTTACACTAAAGTAAATAACTTAAGGGCTACCTATAGGTTTGGTTTAGGGCTTAAATGTCAAAGAACGATACAAGATGCTTTCCCTAACAGATATCTATGGCATCACTACAGGAAGTCTGAAAGACATTTTGAGGAGGAGGAGGAGGAAAATCCTCCAAAAAAGAGTAATTACTGTAGCATAGTTTAGTAATGAGAGCCAGAGTGACGTAGAGGTTTCAGCACTGGACTATGACCCTGGAGACCAGATTTCACCTCCCCACTTGGCCATGGAAACACTAGGTGACCTTGACTGCGTCACACACTCTCAGACCTAGAACACTGTGTGATAGGTTCACCTTAGGGTTGCCATAAGTCAGAAATTACTTGAGGGCACAGTACAACAACAGTTTAGTAACATAAAAGGGACTAATTTTGAATTCACAGTCATCAAGAAGAAAAACAGAGAATAAGCCCCCGCTTTACCCCACGTGACAGAGTTCTGCCCTCACCCAACACAGACAAAAAAGTGAGAATCACTGTGTGACATGAAAAACTGAGAAGAAGAAGTAGCCCCTATGTGAGATGCAAGTCAGATGTGCCTTCGGTGGGATTGTATTTTTCTGCTTCGTATTTCCAGGATGAGAGACAGGGAAGTGATATGAAAGATAGTCACCTGAACTTCAGAGGCAATAGTGTGCATTTTTGTTTTATGCTCATCCTTGTATACTCTATTTTTGCCCTCAGTGACTAGCACTTTAGAAATAATGAGCTGAACTCAAAGATTGTTAGACTCTTCTATTAGCTAGGTGGGACTGAGATAACTTTAGCACATTAAACATCTGCTGTGCACTTCATAGTTCAGTTTTTCCAGCACTAGATTTTCTTTTGTCTATTTATTACTTGTGCTAGTTTATCTGATATGTTTGCATAACATTTAGAAGTCGTGTGATGTTTGTATTATTTTTATGATTATGGTTATTACTATTATCTCATCTTTTCCCAAAAATTGTGACTCAAGGCAGCTTAGAATTTTAAACAAGTACAATATAGCTAAATATTTACAAAGAACAAATTTAAAATGGAATTAATCTACTCACAAAGTTAAAATAATTTAAAATATAACTTTAAAAGGATAAAAAGCATTTAAAATACTGTGCAATTTAACACAACAAAAGATCCTTTTAAAAGCTCTTTCTTTGGAAATCTTCTGTTCTAAAAGCCTAACAGAATAAAAAATATTTTTACCTGCTGATACAAAGACACCAAGAAGAAGGCCATTCTAGCCTCCATAGGGAGGAGTTCCAGAACCTAGGTATTGTGTTAAGAGACTGTGTGTGCCTGGACAATGATGAAAAGTGGGGAGCTGTACCCTAAAAGGGACTGTCATAGACAGAGAGAAGTCAAGTGAAACAGCGGACAAGGAAAGGAAGGAGACTTCTTTGAGTTATCCCACTTCTAACTTAACCTCCAGCTGGTAGAATATGTATAGCTCTGTCAGCCAGCCCTCTCACCTAAGGATATTGTTACCCCACTGGTACACCCTATCCCAGGGTCTACAATTTTAATATTAAATGTGATTTCACATGCCAGAAAGGTCACCTGGATGGGCACGTAGGCAGCAACAGTCGACAATCGAAAACCAGTTCAGGCCAGTAAAATCCCCTGTCACATAGCCCCAGGAGACCTCAAACTGTGCAAGCCCACAGTAAACAAAAGGTCCTCAGCTACTGAGAATCCAACTTGAGGGGATTAGCGTCTTTTCCCCAAGTTGAGCACCGATAGCATTAAAATCCTATCAGGCAAGGACCATCTACATAAATTCACACCACAATCCAATGCAACCGAAGATCCTGAAACTTTGGCAACACCTTGTAATCCCATTATGCAAACAGGAGTTGCCATTGTGGAGCTTCTTTTCCGTTGCAACACACATTGTTCTCCCTGGGAGAGGATTTGCACTCAAGATACGTTTTCCCCTACAAATAGTCCTAGTTTTTGAGAGTTCCTTTGGATAACTCCAGGACATGCCACCAGACCGTTTCTTCATCAGTCGAGTAATCCTCTCAGCCTTCTCTTTGCTGAACCCTACTTCATCCACTGTTTTCCTGGACCAAGGACTTCAGGAAAAGGTGCAGTATTACCCTAGCTACAATCCCTTCAATACTTCCCCTATCCAGTTTCCTCTCTTTTGCTACTTAATAGGTCTTGAGTGAGTGCGCTGATGTGTGATATTCCCTTCAATAAAATCATTTATTTGACATCTTTGTCTGGTTTTTGGCTTGGCCTGACCCCATAAAAACTGGGTAAAAAGACCTCACTAGGTTACCCTGCCTCTCGCATTGCTATTGCTTGTGCTCTGTCGAGTTCCCATTCCCTTTCACGTGGAGCACATTAAGGCATCCCCTATGGGACCCCAGAAATCAGGGTAACAATATTGCACATTAATGTCCAGCCTCAGTCTGTAATAAGATCTCAGTTATCCATGGTTTGCTTGGTTTGCTAGGGGCTGATCATCACTTAGATTTGTTCTGTCTGCTGATCATGAGGCATACCATTTTCCAACTAAGTATTTTGTGTAGCAACAGTATATGCTTGAGGACTGGAGATAAGAGTCACTGTAGTCTACAGCAAGGTTCAGCAAAGTATGATCCTGGCGCCCCAAGAATGCTTTGCAGCCCTCAAAATCGCCAAACTTCCCAAATTATTTCTTTATTCTTCCCCCATCCCACCACCAGCAGCCAAAAAAGGGTTATACTGTCTCTCCTAGAAACCTCCAGGAGCAGTACCTTATCTTTTAAACAGGTTGCATGGTGTTACTGCCCTGGCTAGTCCGAGCTTTGGGGATATTAAAAGATATCCCTTGATATCGTAATTCGGCTTCACTTCTCTATTCCTCTCCACGTGCTTGTGAGGCCACTGGACAAGCACGTAAACAAGCTCAGCCGTTAATAGCCATTATATTCAAACTACAATACAGGCAGGCCAGAAATAGCTGACTCACTGCTTTTGGAGACCTCCAGGCAAGTACGCACGCCACTTACAAAAGAGCCTCTGCCCCGCGATGGCAGCTTGATGGGTAAACTATGCAATACCCAAGTACTCTGCATTTACATACTGGCTACTCTATTGAGAACCGCTACGATAACTCAATCATTCAGATTCTGACCTTTCGGAGGCTTTGTCTCCAACTTCAAGTCTATTGTTTTCCCCCAAGTACGGCATAGCCTGCAGTCACAATTCTCCTTATAAAAACCCTTGTTTCCGAGACCTTCCTCGGATCGCTCCCGAGTTTCATCCCGCCTTGCTGCTGCTTTGCTTGGCGAGCCTCCCCTCAGCTTCACGTGCTGAGTTACATCGCACCCCAGCTTTGCTCTTTATTTTTCTGGGCTTCAGGACAGGTGAAGTATCACGCAAACCAGCAATACCTCTAAAAATCCCTCTATACCACTCCAACCTTTATTTTCTTTAGTTATCTTGTGTGAGTGTGTCGCATACACTGTTTTGCTTGTATTTAATAAACATCATTTATTATTTCAACTTCTGTGTTCTCCTTGACTCGACCCAACCCCGTAGACATAGGGTTCAAGATCTCGCTACATTACCCTGCCTCTCTTAACGATAAGCAGTGCTCTGAGCTAATTTTCCCCAACTTTAGTTAAGCACATTTTGGTGTCCCTCCCGGGACCCCCAGTTCACAGGGTAACAGAGGCCTTGAAATCACCAAGCTATTGTTTGCCTTTCTTCTTTACAGCAGGAGGGACATGCACACATGAACCATTCCTAAGGTACTTGGTTGCCCTTCAAATCTTGCTGTCTTAACAGCTCCCTGCTAGCTCTCAGTGCATGAGAAGTTTATGATGTTTCATCAAAAGTCATTGCTTCAAGCTGGAATGTTTTTAGTGTAATGTATGCCCCAGACCACACCTTCCCCCAGGCTTATGTATTACATAACAAATGGACCTCATAGCTCAATTATGTACAGTCTCTGCATTGCCAGGTATTGATCAGTCTGTCCTGGTATCAGCAGAGTTCTCCTGAACAGTTGCTTGCATGTGAACATTGGAAGGTCTCCAAGCTATTTTCCCTATAAGCACTGGCTTTGGCCATAGCTCTGCTTATGGAAGCTATTTCAGTGAAAGTTTTCTCTGAAGACCTCTATTGATCCAGGAGCACTTTTGGAATGCTAATGAAAATATTTCCAACTATGCAAATAAAAGATACTTTGTTCACAGAGCTTTTTTGATATATTCTGGATGGAAATTTATTGGTTATGCTCATGCCAAGAAAAATTATTCTTAAATCATCATACCATCACTATATTAACATCAGAAATGGGAAAGAAAAAACTTTCACCAGCAAATACTGTAACTATAATGCTGGATGACACTGGGCAGGAAACTTGCACAGAACAAGATCACTAATATAGCTCCATCAGACTACAGTGATCCTTGTGTCATTAGCTGTCCACTTTACTGCCTTAGGCTTCTTGGAATCTGTCAAATCATTTAGCAGTACCAACATTTGTCTATAGCTTTCCTTGAAATGATATAGTGGTTTGAGTGTTGGACTACAGCTCTCTAAATCAGGACTCAAAACCCTGCTCAGCCATGAAAATTGCCTCGGTGGACCTTCGGCAAGTCACACTCTCAGAGGCAGGCAAAGACAAACCCCCTCTGAAGAAATCTTGCCAAGTTGTGATAGGTTCATCTTAGGGTTGCCATTGGCACACAACAAACAAACAACAACATGTCTCTAACTTTTCATCTCTGCCTTTTTGTCCAAATTAGATATGATAGCAGGAAAACACAGACTTGCATGATCACACATACACAAGTTATCAGGGGCAATATTCAGGGCGAAAAGGATACACTGGTTCATCTCTGCACTGGACATCTACCTTTCCTAAAACCCTCTCTTCCACATCACCAGGTGGTTTTTAGAGAGCTGTGAGTACACTACTGATATCAGAGCTCTGCTAAGGAGAAAAGCACTGAAGGATACAGACTGGAGGAAGGTAAACTGCTCATGGGGCAGGTATCTGTGGTCCTAACTCATAAGCCCTTTTTGCTTTTAAGGGAAGCAAAGGAGACTTTTATTTTTCTCTGGTGAGAAATAGGTCTCTGGCAGACCTGTTTAATTCTATGGAACTGGATCAGTTCCATCTATCTTTCAACTCTTAGCTGCTCTTTCAAACCTACTCAGCGAAAATAATGCTATATCCCGCATGCAGAAAAAAAAGGGAACAAAGTATTCTATCCTACCTTGGCAACAAACGTCCACTAACATTCATATTCCTAAAGGAGAAAGGATTGCAGTTCATTTCCTCTACTTAGTGAATCAGTTGGCTTGTAGCAAGATATTTACAATTATTTTATCATGCCAGCTTTTTATTGTATGCCATTCTCGAGATTCATCACTTAGGTACTTAAATGTAATGTGATTTCATTACCCCCAAAGCACTGAGGTTTAGTAGCAGGAACAAACTTTAATCACATCACATTCAGATTTGTCTTTTAACAATCTTGAGAAATTGGAATAATCTGGTTGCCTTACAATCTTCCATGTAACTAAGTTTTTACACAGGAAAAAAAACATACACATAGACAGATCGATTGATCATTCCCATTTTATATTAATAACTAAAATACTGATAATTGATCAGCATTGAGACGATATGGCTAGTAGCTTCTTCTCAACAGAGGGCACTCTAAGACTGATTAAATATGAGAGACTTAAGGTGATGAGATCATCTACTAGAAGACATGTTCAGACTTCTTTGGACAGCCTCACTCAAGCAGTTGCCCTCCAGGTATGTTGGACTGCCATGTCTTCTCCCATAATCTCCAGACAGCATTATCAGTAGCCATGATAGCTCGAAATCGTGGAAACGATAGTCCAACACATCTGGAAGGTGTCAGAGTGGCCTTTGAAGTGACCACACTTCTCAAATAAAAAAAGGACTATTTTGTGTTAGACAAGTGCCTTTCATTCTTCTTTCTGAATGCCTAATTTGATAGTAACCATGGTGGCTGGAGGATCCTGCACCTTGCCACTATTGTTTGTGTAGTATTACATTTATATTGTATATGACTTGGGTCTCGACTATCTGAAAGACTGTGTCTCCTTATATGAGCCTACCTGAGTTTTAAGATTGTCTGAGGAAGGCTTTTTCTTTGTCCTACCACGGTCACGTGCATGTGCGGTACAGACACATAAGAGGGCTTTCTTGGTAGTTGTTCTGAGACTGTGGAGTTCTTCCCCATAGCTCTGCATTCCTTCTGCTGGCAGGGAAGATCTTTTTATATAGATAGGGTTTAATATATTAACCAATTGTAACAGAAGGGTCTTTTAATAGGGGCAGGGTAGGTGCTGTATCATTGTTATGTTTTAAATGCTTTTAATTTATTTACAGACTCATAGAATCATAGAACCGAGAGAGACTACAAGGGCCACTGAGTCCAACCCCCTGCCATGCAGGAATACACAGCCAAAGCGTTCCTGACAGATGACCATCCAGCTCCTGTTTAAAAACCTCCAAAGAAGGAGACTCCGCCACACTCCAAGGCAGCATATACCACTGTAGAACTGCTCTTACTGTCAGGAAGTTCTTCCTAATGTTTAGGCGGAAACTAATTTCCTGAAATTTGAAGCCATTGCTCTGTGACTTCTCTGGAGTAGCAGAAAACAAGCTTGTTCCGTCTTCCATATACCTCCCTTCAAATATTTAAATATAGCTATCATGTTTCCTCTTAACCTTCTCTTCTCCATGCTAAACATACCCAGCTCCCTAAGCCACTCCCCACAGGCCATACTTTCCAGGCCTTTTACCATTTTGGTTGCCCTCCTCTGGACGTGTTCTACCTTATCAATATCCTTCTTGAATTGTGGTGCCCAGAACTGGATATAGTATTGGGGGGGGGGGGCAATCTGACCAAAGCAAAATAGTTTGGTACTATTACCTCCCTTGACCTAGACACTTTACTCCTATTGAGGAAGCCTAGAATCACATTGTGTGTTTTAGCTGTCACATCACACTGCCAACTCATGTTCAGTCTGTGGTCTGCTAAGACTACTAGATCTCTTTCACAAGTACTGTGGTCTAGCCAGGTGTCAACCATCCTATATCTGTGCATTTCTTTTTTTTCTTTTTTTTTGCTTACAAGTATAGTACCTTACATTTCTCCATGTTGAAATTTGTTAGTTGGGCGCAGCTCTCTAATCTGTTAAGGTCATTTTGAACTCTGATCCTTTCCTCTGGGGTATTAGCTATGCCTCCTAATCTTCTGTCATCTGCAAATTTGATAAGAATGCCCTCTATTCCCTCATTCAAGTCATTGATAAAGATGTTGAATAACACTGGGCCCAGGATAGAACCCTTTGGTACCCCACTAGTCACTTCCCTCTTGGATGAAGAGAAACCATTGCTGTGTACCCTATGAGTTTGGCCAGTCAATGAATTAGAAATCCACTTTTTTTTTCCACTTAAACTTTTCCACTTAAACTTTTTTAAAGTTAACTTTTAAAAAGTTGAAGATCTTTCATTGTCACTTTTTAATGTTTTCATAAAGGTTTTTTTGTTTTTTGTTTGTTTTATTTTTGGTTCTTGTAACAATCCTGGAGAAAAAATACTGTTGGTAAAGGAAAATATCACTATGGGGGAAAAAATAAAGATGCTACTTTCGATGATTCTTAAAAAAAAAAAATCCACTTAAGAGTAGCTTTATCTAGCTCATACCTTGCTAGCTTGTTTGCAAGAATATCATGGGGGACCTTGATAAAAGCCTTATTGAAATCAAGACATGCTACATCCACAGTATTCCTTTATTTTTTCAAGCTTGTAACTATAAAAATGAGAAAGAGAGAGATTAGTCTGACATGACTTGATTTTGAGGAACCAGTGTTGACTTTCAGTGATCACAGCATTCCTTTCTAAGTGCTTACAGACTGTCTGCTTAATGACCTGCTCTAGAATCTTTCCAGTTATTGATGTCAGACTGACTGGCCGGCAATTGTTTGGATCCTCATTTTTTTCCTTGTTTGAAGATGGGGACATTATTTGCCCTCCACTACTGGTTCTTCTCCCATTCTCCAGGAATTCTCAAAAATTATTGCCAGTGGTTCTGAGATTACTTCTGCCAGTTCTTTTAATACCCCTTGGATGTAGTTTGTCTGACTCTGGAGACAAATTCATTTAAGGCAGCCAGGTATTCCTGCATTACCTCTTTACTTATACTGTGCTGCATTTCCCCTACCACATCATCTGCTCCCCAGGTTGAGCACTACTTGCAAGACAAGTGAGAAACTGGAGAACTAGAGAAACCACTACACCACTCCTTTCTGAATGTTTGGTGATCTGTTCCTGGAAGGCATCATCCAAGTCCTCAGTCTGGCTTGGGAGTCTATAGTAGACCCCTACAGTGACATTGCTGTTGTTCCTTTCCCCCTTTATTTTTACCAAGAAGCTCACAAGCTGGCTCCCTGGATTTAAGTCATGCATCTCTCCACAGGTGTAAATCTCCTTGACATACAGTGCTACTCCTCTTTTTCTATTTGGTCTATTTCTCTCAAATAGGTTATACCCCTTTGTTGCTACATTCTGATCAAAAGATTCATCCCATCAGGTTTCAGTGATAGCTATTATATCATATTTACTTTGCTGTGCTATGAGTTCAGGTTCACCCTGTTTATTTCCCATGTTCCGTGCATTAGTGTGGAGACATCTAAGACCATAGGTCATTCCTCCTAGCAGCTTGTTTTTTTCTCCCCTCCCACTGTTGGGTTCTTGTACCATTCACCTAGTTTTTCCAATAACATTTAACATATAACATAACAACATAACATATAATCCCTAGCATTTGATGAACTCCTGCCCTCAAGAATACTGTCTTCCTCCTCACCCCATAACTTAGCTTAAAGCATTCCTTATAAGTTTGTGAGACTTTTAGCAAAAACATTCCTGCCAACTGTCTTGAATTAGTGATGGATGTACAATATAACTTGTTTCAATTTTTTTAAAGCTATAGTAATTGATTGTAGCTGTGTTTAATCTGTTGTCGGCTGTATTGGGTTTCACATTGGAAGAAAGGCAGAATCTTAACAAACAAGCAAACAAACAGCCTATTTGTTTGTTTTTGTATCACAGAAGAGAAGGGAGGAATGGGATACCCCAATTGGTGTAATTTTGGAAGACTGAATATGGCACTGAGGGCACTGAGTTTCTGTCTTTCCTATCTGCCAACTCTCTGGTCTGTTAATGCTTCAGCTGAATGCCAGGTCACTCCATAATAAAACACCCACCATCCATCCTTTTTGCCAAAAAGACAGAACAGGCACATTGGTTGTTAAGTACCTTCACTTAAGGTGGTATTAGAAGTGGTTCTGGAGAAATCCAAGACTGGTGGTCTTGGTGGACTTCAACATCCATGATGAAGCTGTCTTGACAAGGTTTGCTTGGGAATTCATGGCTACCATGACAACCATTGGGCTGTCTCATTACATTGCTGACACAACACATACAGCAGAATATATCCTGGACTTGGTTTCTGCTGTTGGACAGACACGGAATGGTGATCAGATCACTTACTTGTGAAGTTTGGTCTGCGGGCAGCAGGCCACCACACATGGTGCTGATAACCCATTAAGAGGATATAACCCCAGAGGCATCCTACATGGTCATGGGGATTTTCCTCTGATAAGATTGGCAATTTAGTTGAGGGTTTGGTCTCACTGCAGAATAGTGAGAAGGAAAAGCCCATCGGTAACAATGGCTTCCAAGCACCCACTCTGGTGCTCTGGAGATGGTAACTCTTCTGGGATTATAGAAGAACTATGGGCACTGAAACAGTTTGGACAAGACAGAGATCATGGAGTAAAGTGTGGCTGAAGATCAGTGAAGACTTTTCCTTGTGCCTCTTACATGACTGTGAAATTAACAAAAGTCATACTATGCCTCTGTTATCATATTCTCAACATGCCAGTCAGTAGATTTATTCTGAGTGGTGAGAAATCTGCTGGGATCAAGCAAAGAGAGACCAGGAATAGAACCTTCACTTACCTGCTGTGAAAAATTTGCCAAGGACTTCAAAGAAAAAATTGATTGTAGAGTCTGGAGAAGTATTCTGTGTACTACCTGGACAGATTTTGGTAGGATCAGTTTCACCTGTTGCAGCCCATTGATTTGGACAAATAGTTCATCCCACCATCTTCAAGCTTTACCCTTGCCCACTGGGGCCAATAAGATCCAATAGGTCAAGGGAGATGCTGCCACCCTGCATCCAAAAAAGCACTGAGAGTGGCACTGGGAGTTTCCTGCTCATTCCCATGGCTGTTAAGGTGTGGAGTGGCATACTGTCCCCAACATCTTTAATATCTATATGAAGCCGCTGGGTGAAGTCACTGGGATTTTGAGGATTGGGTGTCATAAGCATGGTGATAACACTCATCTCTTTACTTCTCCTTATCATCAAAATCAGCAGGGGCCTTTGCAGGTGCTGGACAAGTGCTTGGATGATGTCATGGGCTGGATGAGAGCCAATAAACTAAAGCTGAATCTTGTAAAACAGCAGTTCTGTGGACTGGTGGGTCTCAGACTCAGGAACTGCATAGGTGATCTGTCTTACATAGGGTTGCACTCCCCTCAAGGGATCAAGTGCTTCAGAGTACTGTCATAGATTGTCATCTCAGTTACTGGAGGATTAGGTGGACGCAATGGCTTTGAACGTTTAGGGCCAGATTTGACTAGTTTACCAGACATGGATTTCTCTGGACAAGCATAATCTAGTCACAGTAATTGATGCACCAGTAACCTCCTAATTAGACTGCAGTAATGCGCTCTATGTGGGGCTGGCCTTGAAAATTGCAGCTTGGTCAGGGCTAGGTAAAGTACATCCCTGCATGGTGCTCCCAGGGCCATTTCCTTGTCCTCCACAAAGCTCCCAGGGATCAAAAAAATTGTTGCAGAAAAAAAATGCCTTCAATGCCCTCCAGTGGGCATGTTCTTCCCTCCAGCCATTTTAGGCCCAGGATAAGCCTTTTTCTGAAACAAGAAATTACTTCTGCTCACTTCCTCTTTTTTTTAATGGCTTCTCCAGAGCCTAAAATGGCTCGGGAGGGGATAAAAACGTGGTAAAAATGCCTCCATGCCCCCTTGAGGATATTTGGGAATGTCATACTGAGTTTACTTCCAGCCCCCCCCCCCAAGCCCGACTTCTACCCTTGAAAAGGAGCGGGAAATTCCCCAGCGTTCACTAATTTCGCATGCTGCCACCACCCACTGAATTCTGAATATACTTGTAACTGAACAGGACAGTGGGACCCTGTCAGTGAATTGCCGATCTCTGTGCTTAAGGACCTTTCCTTTCCCTCCTCCTTCTGAGTGAGAGAAGCTCTATCTAAGCGTGTGCCGAAGAATGGCGCGGGAATGGAGAGGAAAGAGAGGTTTTACAGAAAAGCATTTATTGTAAGGCATGCAAGTAAACAAGACAATAATACACATGAGAGGCTCCCCCCTCCCAGGTACGCTTAAGTTACAAGTAGTTATAACAACAGATACATTCTTAAGATCAGCCAACCTCCAAAATAATAAAAAGCCCTAACGCGACTAACTACCTTATTCTAGTTACTCACATTTGGGTTCACGGGCTTAGATGGTCTAGGAGAGGAATGAGACCAGGAGGTGAGGCCCGGGCCTGCAGCCTACTACTGGCACAGATCCCATCTCCAGGAGGTTCCTTTGTTGACTCTCTGCCACATGGCCTCTCAAGGATTCTTATAACTTCTCCTTCGAAGCATCTCAAAACATCTCGAAGATGCTCACCTCTCTTCCCTTGATTGGGCCATTCTCCCCCTGTGACCTGTGAGGCTGACCCACAGTAAAAATGTAACCTAATCCCAACACCTCATTAACCCTTGGTTTACCTGAAGAGGGAAGCATCCCCCTTCAGCCAAGTCTAGATAATGGGAAGCCCTATTATCACAGGGAGTATTTTTAATATTTTGCTGATGGGGAACTTCAAGGCCTGCCAAGAGGTTAATGTGGCTCCCTAGACTTCCACAGTTGCCTGCCCCTGAGCTAAGGCAAAAGGCAGCATACGTACTGCTGGAGTACCACAGAGGAATCATGTAACGACATCTTTAAAAGAATTGCACCAGTTCCCAGTATGCTTCCTATCTGAATTCAAGGTGCTGGTGATGATATTCAAAACCCTAAATGACTGGGAAGATCAACAGTGGAAGTAGTCCCTCTTCTTATATGTGATTGTCTAAAGATTGAGGTCTGCTGCAAAGAGCCCTGTGTCTCCCACTAGTGGGAGCAATACACTGTGGGAGGACACAAGAGAAAATCTTCTCTGCTGTGGCACTGCAAGTTGTGGAATGCCCTTCTTGTGGAGACCCAATTAGCACTGATGTCAGCGCCAAGTTAAAAACACGGCTTTTTAATAAAGTCATTTTCTTCCAAAATGTACATGAATATGGTTTCTAAACCTATTTTAAATTGTTAAATTGTTCAGTGTGTTTTGGTCTGTTTAAACAAACTTTGTTGTTTTAAATTCTGAATTTGCTTTGCACTGCTTGAACTGATTTTACTTTTATGTTGCTCTGAGATGCTCTGAAGTGAGGCAAGATAAAAACATTGTAATAAATATAATAATGTTTCCAAGCTGTTAATAGTCCTAGGTTATTATGTTCCATTTACTGGCAACAGAATCAGCTTTAAGAAAACCTTCTTTTATCTGAATATGTAAAGTTTTATTCTCCCTACCACCTGAATATAGCAAACTGCTGTATACAAGATGAGTACATATGTCAATGAAGTCCACTATTGTCTACTCTAACTAGTCATGGCGCTCTAGGATCATTACTCGCTCTTTTGAACTAGAGACATCAGGAATTGAACCTGGGGACTTTTACACGCCGAGCACATAGGCTAAATAACACACCTTGTTCAGTTCAGTTTTTACAATGGTAATTGCGGGACAAAGGTAGGGAGAAAGATATTGCCTAAAGCCAAGGTGAGTAGATAATCATATGAATTGTGGAGAAAATTATTAGAATATAATATAAGGCTGGCTGGGAACCAGAAAGGAGAGGTGATAAAATGGGCAAGAGAGTCCTCATGAGGCTGGGGTGCTAACTAGTGTTATAATATATGTAGTGTGCCAGTTAAACTGGGGCCATTTCTGTATGATGACGCTCTTCATGTCATCTTGCTGCTGTCCCAGGTCCAGAAGGGAGCGCGTCAGCAACACTTTCGTCTGCACCCGCTCGGTCCATGTGGAAGAGAACACAATGGTGTCACGTCTTCCTTCCGCAGCGCAGCTGGGCTTTTTCCATTGCTGCACTATGTAAAGAAGCGTTGCCAATGCACTTCCGCGTGGCCAGAAGAGACGGGAGTGCCACGCAATCACAAACATGAAACGGATTTTTTCCGTTTTGCAAAAACTGCGCAAGTGCGACGCTCTGCGACAGGATGGCAGTGGGACAGCGACAACGTCATGTGGAAGCGCAACCTGCTGACCACTGCCGTCCTGTGGCAGAAACAAGACAGGGACGTCGTGCAGAAAGAGCCAGAGTCTCTGATTAGCCAATTGTCAATGGATGGGTTTGTGGATCCATTCCAATGCTGTTGTTTCTCTTTCCAATTTTCCTTTGTAGTTTTTTTGTTCAAGGATTGCTGCTCTGAAGTCTGAGATGGAATGCCCAAGAAGACTGAAGTGTTCTGCAACTGTTTTTTGTGTATCACCATTCCTAATGTCTGATTTATGTTTGATTCTCCTCTGGCACAGAGACTGGCCTATCTACCCAATGCAGAGTGCTGTGCATTGACACTTTTCCTTGGTTTTTCAGGCCCAATCCATATTGGGATGATGGAAGGCCTGGGGCTAGCAAGGATTTCCTATGTCCTCATCCTAAATTACCTTACAAAGACTATGAACTTTATTGTATCACTAGATGAATCCTCATGTGAGTTAACCTATACCTGATTATGCAACAAATCTGTTTAGGCTTCAGCTTCGCCTGCCAATTTTCTGGATTTGCAGAGTTTCAACCAACAAACATAACTCTGGTCTGAAAGTCACTTGTTTGTTTTTTTGATCACTGAATACGGCTGTGTCCAATGTGACTCTTATCCTAAATATGCTCACATGATTATCACAAATCTGTAACTCCATCGAGTTAATAAATAGACAACAATTATGTGCAAGAATCATACATTCACCTTTAAGAAGCTAAGCAAACTAAAACAAAACAAAACATATGGTTAATTAAACAAATGGTTACTTGCATACACTTTTAAATAACACAAACGTCTATATCCGTTTGTCAAGATGATTGCATTTGACAGAAGTAATTGTTACTGTTCCCCAGAATCTGAAATTACAGTACCACTAATGAGGTTATAAATTACTAGTGCAGCTATAGCAACCATCTAGTTTAAAGATAATGCTTAGCACTTTCTATGCAATTAGCAAACTGCACTTGGCTAAAAAAAATTTAAAAAATAAAAATGAACTCCTATGCACATTGGCTGACATTCTGCTCGGGATGTCTTTGTAAATGGCCTTTACATGTGTGCAAAAGTGAACTGAGTAGTTTCATAACACTCATATTCACCTAGGGTCTGCCATGTTGTTACATTGTACAGGTACCCATTGCACAATGATAGAATGACTGATGCACCATGGCCCGATGTGCAACACAAGACTGTAATGTAGAATCTCGGCCTTCATGGTTATATTCAGTAGAATCGTATTGTTCAGATGGCCTACATTATACTAGATTGAAGCTATTCTTGAAGTGTCAGCATATACTCTACCAAAGAAATAAGAAAATCAGGGGAAAATGTGATGTGTCTATTCACAATTTCTCCAGCATTCTGGAGACTGGACTGTCTGAAAATCTGGATAAATAAAAGCAGTTTTCACAGATTCATCTAATTGCACATAGGTCTAGAAAGGACCTGGAGAGTTATCTATTTTCTCTTTGTCCTTTAAGAGAAGCTAATCTATAAGCAGACACTTCAAAGGATCTTTTACAGTGAAAGCAACTTCACTGGATCCAGCTGAGCAGAGTTGCAACTAGGCATGCTCACAGCAGTTGCAGTATAAATATTGCATCGAACAAGGTGATTGTCCTGGCCACTTGGACTCTAGTGTATCAGCCAGTTGCAACAAGAAACTGGCTGTTAACTGGAGTCCACAGAGATGTCAGTTCATCAGTGGAGCATTTCTTTTACATGTACCTCAACCTAGTAAGTCTAGAATACGGTGCCCTCAGTTTGACGTACCTTGTTCATAGGACTCTGAAAATCCCCAATTTTGTAAACAGGAAAAGTAAAATTTGTTCAGGATTTAAGTTTAGTGGCAAAATATAAATGATGTAATCATAGCTAAGACTCTCCTGGCACTAAATATTTTTCATGACTTCTTGTTGTTGTTGTGTGCCTTCAAGTTGTTTCCGACCTATGGTGATCCTAAGGCAAACCTATCACAGGCTCTTCTGGGAGTAAGAATGTGTGGCATACCTAAGGTCACCCAATGGCTTTCCATGGCTAAGTGCCAGGGTCATAGTCCAAGGCTCAAACCACTACATCATGCTGGTTCTCATGACATACCATAGAACATTTGGCCACAAAACACCTCAGAAAATCATACTGAGGTTTCTGCTTCTTTTGCACTACTTTTGCAATACTACATTCTCCTCCATTCACCTCAGTCCTCCACACCTCACTGTACTGAGTAGCTAAAATGCTACTTCAATTAACATGATTTTAAAGAGAATTCTAAAAATCCTTTGTCAGAGCAAAATTTAATTTCTCAGGGAAATATGTCTAGTTACACATCTATTTTTTGAATGCTCCATAAACAATTGAAACACTTACCAAGGACTGTTAAGAGTAAGCTGTTAACAGTAAGTCTGCACGAGGCATGTGTAAGGGGTAAGTAAAAGTAATGTGAAAGTTAGAATAATGCTTGACCACATCAAAAGAAAAAATGTAGGTGTATGAGAAGGTAGATCCACTGATTGATGTCAAAATTGCTCAAAGACTCAATTTTATTATGCTTATTATTAGATTCTCTTAATAATAAGTCAAGCATTAAAATGCAGTTGAAATTGTAAAATAAATTTTGTGCAGCCGTGATCTATGTTCTTATAGGCTATGAAAACATACAGTTTAAAAGATATGAACAGAACCAGTGAGTGGTGATTCAAGACTGCAGCCCTATACAAATTTGGCTGGAAACGAGTTCTTTTTAAAATCAATCAGTTCTGAGTAGGCAGCACTGTAAAGGAACTATTGGGAAGCCTACATTCCACTTTGGGGTTTGCTTCTTTCATTGAGACATACACTGCTTGTCTGCAGGTACTCAAAGAATTCTCCTGTGGACTCATTAAAAAGAAACAAACAATGGAGTAGCTCTTTTGAGATTTCTGTTTCAACCCCTTGTTATCTAAGTGAGAAAAGGCTTGAATGCGGAGGGGTGGGCAGGTGATACAGCTATCATTTTTAACGTTAATACTTTCCTTCAGATTTTGTAGTTTAAATCTCCTACATCATTAAACTTGTCTTGTCAAACTCCTACATCATTAAACTTCATTTCATCTCCAAAATTCCATATTTTAACTCCTATCATGCTATACTTTGGGCTATGCTGGCTATGGCTTGTAGTGCAACAAGAGCTGGAAGTTGCTCACTGCACTTTTACAGACAAGAAGAAACTGACACCTCAACCCATACTGCAGATTTCCACTGCAGTTTTCTAACAAGGATAGCTCTGGAATAAGTGAATTGCTGCTTGCAGATCCACTTTACCTTCTTGCTTACCTTTTGTTTGCTTGCTTGCTTGCTTGCACAATTAGTTAGAGGTGTGTGTGCACACACAATCAATCACCACCCTGATTTAAAAAATGTGATGTAAGGAATCCATTTGTACTGCAATTTGTTGCTATTAACTGCTGTCAAGTCTACTGTGACTATGAAGCTGAGACCTCCAGGTCACCCTGTTAACAACAATCTTATTCAGGTCTTGCAAACTCAGGGCCATGGCTTCCTTGATTGAGTCTTCCCACCAGTAACGCAGCCTTCCTTCCTGTAACACAGCCTTACTAGTCATAATTGACTTTCCTAATGAGTGACACAATCCTCTGCCTAAATAAAAACACCGGGGAAAGAATTCTATGCACAAATATTTTGAAGTAAACTCTACTGCTAAATCTGGATTCAGTTCAGTGCACCTAGTATATTTAGTTTCATTTCTTCTTAAAATTTATTCTCATGCTAATTATTCCACAGAGCTCCTAAAGCAGAAATACAATAGTATGCTACTGAAGCTTTGAAATCAAACATGCCCTGTCATTCACTTAGTTTGTTCTGCTTTTTTGGTAAAAATAGTTGTATGCTATTTTATAATTTATTGAATGAATTTATGCTCTACCCTTTGATACAAAAACATTTACAAGGCTTATAATGCAACATTTACAGGTCTAAGATGCAACAGTAAAATCAACAAATACAAAATAAATACAACAAAACCCAAAATATAAACAGCAGTTAAAACAATTCCACCACAACGTAATTAACTTAAAATAAAAATTAAAAGCTTCAGAAAATAAAAGAAGTCTTTGCCAAAAACAAAAGGAAATTAGGGTCAGCACACGCCCTCTTTGGGAAAGAATTAGGAACCACAACCAAGAAAGTTCTTTCTCCAGCCAACATCTACTTCATACCAGTGGTATGAGAAGGGTAGCCTCTGCAGAAAATACTTGGTGGGGCAAGTCTGAACACCAAATATTCCAATTCCACATTCCTGAGCTGCATTTGTCTTCTTTTTCTTGGAGAGGATGCAGTCCTGTGGTCTGTAGGAAAACAGCCCTAGGGTCCAGTGGACCGATTAGGTCTCCCTTTCTGAAGCCAGAGAAGCAATGTTCATTCTTGCAAGCCTCCCCACTACCAGTTCAGAGCCCTCCTCAGCCTTTGCATCTCCAAAATCATGCTCTGACCATGGAAAAGAGAAAGTGTGGGGACAAGAAGACTTGGATCCAGAGCCTTCCCATTCCTTCAATGTACTGTGAAACCAAAAGCAAAACTATATTAGCCTGGCGTAAGAAACAGTAAGCCTGACAAGGGACTGGGGATGGTGGTAAAATGCTTCTCTCACACCTTTCCATCATGCTGGTTGAATCCCAGTATGTCATGGGGTGGGGAGCAGAATACCTCAAGCAAGATGCATCCTCTTTTAACACCATTGCTTCTCTTCCCTTGCATGATTTTTATCATCTTTGCCCAATGAAGCAGCGAGAGGGCTTTGGAAGCTAGTATGATGTATTCTGTACCTTTTAGTTGACCTAATAAAGGTATCAGAGGAAAATATGGTTGATCTGTCTCAGACAATCCTCCTCCTCACACTTTAGGGCCCTCGATGAACAAACTCTTTTTAAGGTGTAGGACTTCTTTTTTTGTTTTTGTTTTTTTACATTCTTAAATTTATATTGGAAAGTGGCACTTGCAATATTTCCTTATGGCTAATATTCAGAAATTGAGTTAAAATACTTATCCATAATTTGTGACACAAGCCCAATATTTTTAAATAAGCACCACACAGTTTTGTCTAGATGCAAGTTGCTTTGTTCATCTGTAATTGTTGTTTGATTTGGTTTTTATATGTTAATATGCTACTTTTAGAACTTTCAAACTGCCTGTGTATAACAGAAGTGCAAGTTAACAGCTCAAGCTGCGAGTATTCCAGCTACAAAAATAACTCTTCATATCTCGAGTGGAATGTCTGGCTAGTAGCAAGAGGCCACTGTATGAGTATATATGAGTATATATACTAAGTGTTATTTGGCTTTCATGTTGTCTTTGTTGAAACATGCCATATTTTTTCTTAGTAACTTTTTTGAACAAGAAAACTTGTTATGTTAAAAGGGAGAAAAGTTTGATGGGCTCTCAACAGTTAATCAACAAAGCAATGAATGTAACATTGTTTCACATTCAAAAATGAACAGCACATGAAACCTCATTTTCATGAGCACTGATTTTAATGTAGGCTTTTGACTGTAATCTTAGGACTATTTACTTGGAAATAAGCACTTTCAAATACAGTGGGACTCACTGGGGTATAAATAGGTTAGCAGGAACAGGTTAGATATTTTCAACAGAATGTGAATTATACATCTGCTGAAGCACTGAGCACAGTCTGAAATGGGATGTTTTGTTTTGAGGACCTTTTCCAAAAATGTATCCCTTATTCCAAGCGATAGCTTTGCAATTGTAGAACCTGGTGCATTCAGATGTGTTGGACTTCAACTCCCATCATCCCACAGAGAGTTATAGATCACACAAGTTGTAGTCCACCATGCCTGGAGAGTGCCAGGTTGAAGAAGTCTGTCCAAGAGTACAGATGGACTAACATAATCTGAAATATGACAGACACGTCCAACACTTCAGATGTACTAAAAATGAGGCAACTATGATTCATCAGAGAACAAGGAGTTTTTTAAAACTAGAAGAGTTAAAACCTGTAAGTTGCCTGCCTTTCCACACAGAGCCATTAACCACTGCAATCACATGGACACATGGAATGTCACTGCAAATTCTAATTACATTTGTGTGGGAAATGTTGGACATGTCTGTCATATTTCAGACTATGTCAAAAGAACATGGTCAAAAGAAGAACTTAAGATATACCTGCTGTTACAGGAGCTTTTGGGCTGAGTTGCTTAATGTCAAAATAATCACACTGCATGCCAAATCACTTCTGAAACCGCTGTGTGTGTGTGTGTGAAATTCCTAACCCACAGTCCCAACAGTAATATTTGCATCCCCATGATTGATTAAGCAGCATGAAATCAGTTTTTAACTGTAAATCTTTCTGCCATAAAATGATATAATGAGACATATTTATAGTTTGGTTTGAGGTTTTCTGATGCATAGCTGTATACTTCACTTTACTCGACAGCTGATTAATATACCAGAAAAGATATTAAAAGTAGGTCACTAAATGTGGGACAGTGATTTCCTCAACTCTTTGTCTGTCTACAGTCACATACTTCTCATTCTAAACTGTGACAAGTTTGTGTTTAATTTAAATAACTGAAAACACATATGTTTCTATATGCTACACTTGGACCAGTGCACCAAAATTTGCAAGACAATGAAAGGAATTTGACAAAAATTTAAAATCTTGTTTTAAAAGACCACAGTAAAAATATGAAATGAAGATCAAGCTTTTCCATCAAAATAATTGACATAGTAAACATTTCCATTTATTTAAACATCTCAAGATCATTTTTAGAGCCAGCATTTGTGGGAAATCTAAGAACATTCCAATAACGTATTGATTTAAAAAAGGATTAGTATTGTAGGTCATATTGCAAAATTCCTTCCTATAAACCCACATATATTCTTGATACAAACATTAGAACAATTTCAATCATTTATAACACGAATAATTGGCATGTACTAAGAGCACTATTACTCAACTTAATTTTTAGCTATAAAATACTCCATCAAGTTATAGATGCCCTTTCCAAAATACGTTGATTATATAGGATTCCCCTGAACGACCATTCAGTATCTGTATTAAAGGACCCTGCATAAAACTGAAGAAGCTGGTTTTGAACCAAAGCTTTGCTTGAACTAATGCAAAAACAGATGGAGTTCATTAAATCTAGACAGACTGGGATTAAAAATAAATCCCCCAACACATACAGAAAAAAGTTATTTTTATATTTAGAAATGAAGAGCTTGAGCATCTTCCTCCAAATTGTTTACAAATGAATTAAATCTCCTTCATCAACGTCATCATTCATACATTCCCATTAAGAAGTTGACAGAATTGCTTAGGGTTCAAAAATGAAGATGAAGTCACACTCTTTCCAGTTGGAACTTTACAGTAAAGAATTTTGGAACAGCAATCAGGAATAAAGTGTTGAACAATCAAATATCAGCCTAACTAGTTAAGCTACCAATAGTAATGGATCTATATATTCCGTTTCTCTCTAGCAGGTTTCTCTAATTATAAAGCAAATATTTTCCTCCAAGTATATATACTCAATTTTATTTAAAATATGGATCCATTTATAGATTGGTAAAACATTATATCACATGTATCTATGTCATATTTATTATTAATACAAAATGTAAAACAATGCCACAGTACATTTGTACAATCAAAAGAGGTTTCACAAAAATATGCCATTTTTTTTCGGAACTGTGTTACAATCAGTGGGTACAGTACGGACAAACAGGCACCTCTGTTTTCAAAGTTTGTTCTGACAAAAAATAAACCTATGGCAGTTACCCAAAGCATTAAAGAGCTGTGACTAAGAGAATACACTGGCACCTGGACAGCATAATCAGACAAATTCTGCTAAGGCAAGCACAGATACATCAATTTGTAGAAGGGGTGTGCATGTGTGAGTTGTGTGTGCAAGTACACATACATGTGTAAGCACACACACATGTAAGAGACTGAGTGCGTGTGAGAGAGTGTCTGTGTACTTACAATTACATTGCAATTTTTAATTTTTTTCCTCCAGTAGTGTCCTCTTTATACTTTGGAAAGAAGTCCTGACTCTGGAGCACTTGCCTTAATGAGGTTCTGGATTTCTTTGAATTTGGGATGATCTTTGTCAGCTATCAGCTGCAGCAATATAGCTTCACTAGTGGTAACAATAATCCCAGTGCGAGCAAGACGCTAAAAAAGAAGAAGAAAACAATAACCAGAGATGAGTTTTATGTGCTGTCTATAACAATTTAACAGTAAGACTACTATCTTTAACATTTTTAGTGATGATTTAGTTTAGAACACTGTTTTTAAAGGAGAAAAATATCACTTCAGTGTGGAAAAAGAACTTCAGTTCTCTTACATTCCAATTTTTGATGGGCAAGACAAGGACACGTAGCTGGGACATCAAATCATGCAAGCAGAATGGTAATATGCAATTGCTCATGTACTTGGTGAGAGTAAACAGAGGTTGGGAGCAAGAGATCACTCCAGGTAACATGTTGCATCCATAGGGGTTTTCTGAAAATATTTTTCTGGTGAAGAAAGTAAAAATAAGAAAGATTTATATACTGCTGCTTCCTCTCAAGAAAGGAAAGGAAAATAACTTTGCGAATTCTTAATCTGGGATGTTAAAATACTTCTAGGAAGAGAAATACTGTTTTTGAAAATAACTACCTACAATTTATATTCCTTTGCAGTCACTATTTATTCCAACAGCTTGCATCTCAATATTAAATTTCTATGTTTCTAAATAAGAATTTCCATTCTATACTTGGTGCTGTAACCTACCAACATGTTGGCTAAAGCAAACTCAGAACCCACCAAAAACAATGAGCCAAGTCACAGCTAAATAAGACATGACTAGATTCAGTGTGACTGAGGTCAATTAACTAAGTCTGGACCTGTGTGAAGATATGCGCCTTCAAGTCACCTGTTGACTTGTAGTGATGCCGTGAACTCCACAGGGTTTTCTTACACAAGGAATGCTCAGAGGTGGTTTTGCCAATTTCTTCCTCTGAAATACAGCCTCTACAGCACCTCCTATTCATTGGCAGTCTCCTATCGATCTATTCCACTTCTATAAAGAATGTTCTTCTCAATCAAGGTTCTTCAAACAATAATATTCATGCAGTTCAAAGGAAGAACCTGATATTAAATTCAACAGATGCTTTCACAGAACTCTAAATATATGAAACAGAAGTGGGCTATTCTTAGTGAATATTCCCTAACTATTAAACAGGCTTTGCAGAAAAGTTCAAAAGTGTATCCCTTTCCTGGTAGGAGCAGCTTCTATGTCAGTAGTGGAGTAAACTCCTAAAATAGGTTAAAAATTTTGCGTAGCCACTTTAAAGTCTGGGAGAAAAAAACCCAGAGCAAACTCAGCACTTCAATGACAAGGAAGTCTCTAGTTACTCCTGCTGGCAGGCAAAGACCTTTTTCTTCAGATAACTTTTCTATAACTCAAAGCCTGCTAAGAAAAGGACTTTCAACAGATTACTGCTCCATATATATATATATTAATTTAATAATGTTTTGAGGTTATAGTTTGCCCAATTAACACAACTTTGGTCTGGTTTTATCTACGCTTGTCTCTAGTCCCAGTTCTGGTACAATGGTGGGATGTAAGTCAAAGACATAAATAATAGAAGTAGTAAAATGAATCCTCATTTCTAATATTGGCAGTGAAGACATTTTAAGCAGAGATTTAGAATTTAAAAAGGAACAAATAGTATTATATGTATAATATTAAGGGAAAGGTACACAAACTTTTTGGTCCTGAACATAACCCTCAGAGCACAGGGCACAACACTAGTGCACAGGGATGGGGAACTCATTCCTTCCCACAGTGATCTTCCCCAAGACTGCTGTCTTTCTGCTATAAGTTGTGCTAGAAAAATATCAATCTGAGAAACAGGATTACTGTCCTTGCATTGCTAATAGCATCACCAGAATGGTGATTTTCCCTATCCTTCAACCGGGTGATGAGGAAAGTTGGCAGGGCTCCTACATGTATCATGGGTTATACTACAGAAAATGACCTCCATTTTGTGCATAATTGCAGACCTCTGTGAAAGGGCATATTCTGAAAAAGGATCAATACAGAAGATCTTAAAACAAGAGCAGGATGGTATTGGAAGGGGCTAGTGTTTAGTCATTTGGGTCTCAAGCGGCGTAAGGCTTTAAAGCAGTCGTTCTCAATCAATAGGCCTCCAGATGTTTTGGACTCCCAGAATTTATTACCATTAGCCTTGTTGGCTAGGGCTTCTGGAAGCTGTAGTTCAACACACCTGGAGAGCTGAAGGCTGAGCAGCATTGCTCTAAAGGTAAAAACTAACAGCTTAAATTAATGTCAGAACTGTACAGCAGCCAGTTCAACAATTTCAGAATAAACTGCCCAAAGTAGTAAAAATTCTGGCAGCCACATTCTGCACAAGTTAAAGTTGGCAGCTGCATGTATAATACATGTAGGCATGTATTGTATGTATAATACAGTAAACCAGGCTGGAGGTTAATGAAGTATGAAGCACTGCAGACAGACTGGTTCTGCTGATAACAGGATATCTGAGAACGCAAGTCCTCTTAGGCCTTAGAGTGACAAACCTGGACGAACCTGATCACATATCTGCTGTTTCAGGGAGAATGCAACCCAATCCAGAACAGTCTGTTTCCCAGACCTGCAAACCACCTGGTCACTGTGCCTTCACTTAATCATTTCAGTATAAGTGTAATGGTCCTCACCCACCCAACTGAGGATATGGTATCCAGTCCAGAGCTCCCACTAGAAACTCTGAGAGCAAACAGCAGATCTAGTGTCTCTATCTAGATGCAAATAAGCCTTGACTCAGTGGTATCAATTTGTCAAATTGTCAAGGCTATGGTACTGTCTAACATAGCATAGCATTAAGCAATCCTCCAAAGTGCTACACGTTATCTAGATGCTCCTGCTGCAAAGACTATGCAAGAATGAGACCTGCTAAGCAATTATGAAGAATGTACACTTAAACATTCAAAATATCCACCTTTTAGGTGAAGTAGAAACAAATAATTCTGTCCCCCCGCCCCTCCCCCCCAAAAAAAAAGGTAACTAGAGATAACACTGTGAAAAGGCCTGCAAACTCAAACATCAAGAATGGACATAAGATCCTTGTCACAAATTTGTCTAGGGTCACATAAGACCCTAGACATAAGATCCTTGTCACAAATTTCCTACTCTGAATATAGCTGCCTTCTAAAGCCATAACAGATAATTCTTAATAAGAACATGACATTTGCCAATTATTGTCATATTCAACACTTGAAGACATGGTCTAGCAAGTAACAGAGAAAGTAAGGGCAGTTTGTATGACAATGAAGATCAGGCAAAAAAATATTCTGCCATTTCTCTCTGGAACTCAAACAAGAGTAAAATGTGTTCTTTTAAAAATGATGCTTCAAGTTTCTGAATTATATACAAGAAGAATGCATAATGGTGTAAGTGAGGCCTGGACAAAAACTGCTCTTCATAAAGAAGCAATGTTTTCTTGATAAGTGAGAAGAAGATCAGAGATGTTTCACACTTTGCCTTTTATAACCGGATGGCAAATTTTTAGTGTACACATATGACTATTTGGAAGATGTCAATATTTTTCCTAAGTCAATAACAAAATTACAAAAGGCTTAAGAACATCTCTTAATGATACTTTATTTTTTACTGATTTTTATCAGAACCCTTTCAAATGTTTGTGCCTATGTAGAATATTACAGAAGTTTTTCGCTACTGTTGTAGTTCTACAATCCAATGCACACATACATAAGAATAAGCTGCACTAAACACAGTAGAAATTCTAAATATATAGAACTGTGCTTTAAGGATGGCCTAGTAAAAAGAAAGGGGAGGGCAGCTGAAGTGTTTTACTTATTGCTATATGTAAAATCAGAGAGTTAATGTTATACTTAGAAAACAGTTTCATGCTATCACTGCTACTGGACTGATAACAGACAGAATACACATTTCACCTAACCCAGCTGACCTGATAGGGGACAAACTGAAAACATACTTTCTGGCTGCTTAGCCAATTTGTTTTGAAAACTTCAAAGTAAAACAAAACAAAAAACCCCTCCTCGAGAAACTTGTTCCATTGTCACTCAAATCTTGCCATTAAAGTTTTTCTGTTGGACAGTCTATATCACCTTTACTGCACTAAATTATCAGAAAATGATTGAGATTGTAGTTTTTAGGGGTTATAATGAACTGCTTTGCTGTGCTCAATGCAAGATCTCCAAGTTCTGTTTTATAAAAGTCACTGTGGTCCATGCACTGAACACACTAAGAGTTTGCAGGTATATATGAAAAGCATACAAAATGTATTCTCTACAGGTCTTTTTTTATTTTATATATACTGCATTTTCAGATGAAGTTACTCTAGAACTGCCTGAGAGATAATAAACCAATCATTTACTTCTTGTGAGGCAAACAAATCGTATCAGAAGTTATAAACAGAATTCTGGGGGCCTGGATCTCTATGTCTAGAAAACCTGTAAAAGCGTAACATACAGAAACATCATTCTAAGGAAAAAGCATCACAAAAGGTCATAACAAACTGCAAGGACACAAGAGTGGAAACACAATATAATTCGCTTTGTAATTTATAAAAAAGGCTTATTATCTAAATTATTGAGTAATAATTGATTTGAAAGCCAGATTAGCAAAAGCCAAACTGACTAACTTCGCAATAGGATCAGTCAATTTCTAAAAAATGAAGTTTTTTTCCCAGATATTTGCTTACAAAACCTTAGCTACTTCCTCGTCCCTTTTCAACTACCAGAAGAAATGCCCAAAATTCTTAGCATTTTTTTTTCTAATGTGCAACTTCTAGGTTCAGAGATTCATTGTCTAGGTATACCAACAGAATTAAAAGATGCAGTTCTTGATGCAGAAAGTATAGAATGATGCTTATGGAAATCCTCTCCCTTTTAAAGAACTACAACTCAGAAGATGAAGATAATAAGTGCGAAGTTCTGATTTCAACTTCCAGTAGGCAGTGGGTAGACACTCCTGGCTGCAGTTCTGCAGCAAGGAGAGCTCTTGTGGCAAAACTACTGGCCAGAGGGATCTCTGGTTGGAGAAACTCCCCCTGAATTAAAGGGGGAGCAGAGGATCATCCCTCATGGTTCAAAATTTCTATTGCTTGCATTTACCTTTGTGTAAACATAAGTGGGAAGGACAAACCAAGTGACATATTTTGTCTTTGCTATGAAATGTAGTTGTTTGGATCTGCAGATCTGATGGCCCTATCCCAGCATCTGGTTTTTCGAAAGAAAACTCTTAAATAAGGAAAGAGTTATTCTAACCAAAAGAGAACAACAGAGCCTCTCCAGCCACCTTCTTTCCGCAATCAAGAGCTGAGTGTGTTCACCCCACAAGATCAGGATAATTAGAAAATTGGGGTATGACATGTTTAAAAGAGAAAATTAAGGATCTAAGTGCATATGTTTTGTGGATAGACTGACTCTCAGCTTATTTGTAAGACTGAATTACATTTTAACAATGAGAAATTATAGTATAAAGAAGTACACTCATTATCTATTCGATATTGATAAGACTGACTTGCTGGAAGCTTTTGGCTAGACAAGAGAAGAAGTGACTCATTAACACTGAAATTACTGGATTGAATGAAAGATGGAACCTTCCCAGGAAATTTTTTTATTTTTTTTACAATGGATGATGGAGGAGCTACATTCTTTGAGATTAACAGAACTCTGAAATTTGAAAAGGATCATGGACCTGAGGAATGACATCAACAAGATCAAGGAAGAAATGTGGAGAGATGTAAGACAGGAAGGGGATACAGAAGTTAGCAATATGGAAGTGAAGGAGTTTGAAAATCATATGGAGAGACAAATTCAAGTTCAGATAATGGACAGATTAGCTACCGAATTGGGAGAGGTGAATGGCCAAGAAGCTCTGGTTTGTGAAATGGGGATTATAGCTCAATGGGGGGGAGGGCAAGGCTAATCTGAAACTGATCAATAATAAGCTACATTGATGGTTGAACAAAATCAAATTGATTTAGCTTATATGACTGAAAAGGGCGAGAAAAAGATATAGGGAAAACCATTCTGTTTCAGAGCAATTATCCTAAAATACTTACTGGAAAGGAACCGGAACTATTGGTAAAAGGCAAAGAAAGGACTCTGAAAAGACTGAGGAGAGTCATGGATAGGATAGCTACAGGGGAAGCAAGGAGTTAAATTCCTAAATGAAATAGATTTGGTTGGAACTAGGTTATGAAATGGTTACAGATCTAAGACAATGAAAACTGGATTTGGTTAATAAAGGATTTCATAATATAAAATGGTATAGACATATTTGGATTCAGTGATGTTATATAACAAATAACAGATCTATACCTTTAAGTAGTGGAAATATTATGTAATCAAGTCAGCAAATGGCATTTAGTATTATGATTAGAAAACCTATTGTTTATCACATAAACTAATGAAATTCCATGTAATGGAATATAAACATAACATGGAATGGAAGTTAATATACAATGCCAGATATGTTAACCTTTGATAAAAGAAAGTTCATTTTTCATTTCTGGAAAGCATGGACTAGGGGAGAGGAAGAAGAGAACTGCTGGATATTATCTTTGAGAAACTTAAATCAATTTGATTGTTATACTCAGTTTAAAGGAAGAACGGAAGACTACCCCTTTTTTCTTTTTTTTTACTGTTTAATTACTAATTATCATGACTCACGTTTTCATTTTGTTCTTTTCTCTTGTGTATTTGTAGAATTTAAGTGCTTTTAGAAACTATTTAAAAATATTTTTTAAAAATAAATGTGATGTTCTAATATGAAGAGTTGTATATTGAACTGGTAACATCCCTGAAAAATTTATATACCAGTATCATAACTCAATTATGCTAAATTCCTCTTCACAGTCAAGGTGCAGAAGTACCGGGTTGCAGTTCTGAACAGATGAAGATGAGCCATATAATGTGTAAACCTTTACTATCATTCTCCTAGAAAAGCCTACTGTTATGTGCCTTCAAGTCATTTCCCACTTATGGTGACTCTAAGGCAAACTTATCAGGGTTTTTTTTGGGGGGGGGGGTCTAAGAGTGTGTGACGTGCCCAAGGTTTCCATGGTCAAGTAGGGAACTGAACCCTGATCTCCAATGTTGTAGTCCAATGGTCAAACCGCCGCACCATGCTGGCTCTCCAAAAGAAAAGCCTACTTGAAGAAAATGTCACCTCTAGCACGCTTTCAGATTTTGAGTATTAAAAAACAAACAGACAGACAGACAGACAGACAAAAAAACCCCCAAAACACTGCCATGGGATTTGGACTAGAAATCAGGAGAATGCATAGAGTTCAAACAGCAGATAGCAAACTAGACCTTAGTACTGGACACAGTTAGTGAGAGGATCTACATTCACATTAGATACAAAAGCACAGACCATTTTGCCAGCATACTTCTGCTACCAAGACATGAATCTCTTCTTCTTTCCTCCCTTCAGCAAATCTTCCGAACTGCTCTAAAACCTCCTCCAGAAGATTCCCAGCATGGGATCAAAGGTGGGGGGCATCACCCCCTTCTAGTTCCACTGATGAAATAACTTCTATTAGTGTGACATTATTGGACCCTGGCCATACAAATGAAAACTTTTTGTAGCAAACTTCTATGTACTGGATTTTCCATTTTGTCTTAAGAAATTCTGAACTGCTTCAACAGTATGATGCTTTTTCATTATTAAATTGAGTTTTGACTCGTTACCTTGAGAGAAAAAACAGCAAAATTTCAGCTACTACTCTTCCACAAGAATGGAAAGGCTGGTACAAGGAAAAGGCCCTTGTATGAGATAGTGCATATGTTAAGGAAGATGGCAAATCATCAGTTCTGCCCTGGATTTCAAGAGCACTTCACTGTTGCTGGAATTAACTAGTCCACCTGTGCAATACAGAGCAATAACAAATGCAAAGGAAACAGGAGTGTATTGTATTGTCAATACTTGTGCACTACCATTTCTACTTTCTTATTAGACAAACAATCTCCAGAAGTCAAAAGAGAGAGAAGAAATTTAATTCAGTCTTTCTCGTTTTTGTTTTCATGCTGCTGTCCTCATTGGTTATGTGTTTAATTTCATATTCCCTACTGTTAATGTTTTTATTAAAACTTTTATTAAAACCCTGGAAACATGATGGAGAAGGTTTTCAGAGCTTTTTTTTTTAATGAACAAACTAAAGAACCAACTGTATGATTAGTTAATTTAACATTTAAGACAAAATATTTTTTCTATGCAAAATGAGAACATCAAATCCTAGATAATTAGCAGAAACACAAGGCAAAACATATATTTCAGTGCAACATGCTGTTGGGGCGTATCACTACTTTGGCTCCCACCTGAGACTGTGGCTGCTATCATTCTTATACTCCTTGCGCGTCATGAGCTTTATACAACAGATTACATTAAGCTTCCATTTAATCAAGTGTAACTGTTTCCACTAAGTACCAACTTTCTTTTAACCTTAAATGTCATGCACTAGGATTTAAATATATGTAAGTATGTCTTTGTGTGTGTATTATGAGTGAGTTGTGGGGGGGGCATCTGAAACTAACAAGAACTCCAATGTATTAAGGGTTAAGGTGAAGGTCAGAGTTGTGGTTAGGGTTTAACATTGCTGATAAAATTCCACTGTCTCACCAATTGAACAAATCTCAACTTTTCCCAAATGGGGCCAACCTATTAACAAGTGGAACACACTGATTGTACGTCAGTGAATCATGGTGCACCAAAGAAAGGCTTGAAACATGATTTGTCCCAATACATTACCCTGGCTGAGACAAAGGGGGAAAAAAAGTACCTCAATGGCCAAAAAACCCAAAACAAAACAAAACAAAACAAAAAAACCACCACCTGCACATGACAGGGTAATGAATTCAGGAAAGCTGTACTGTTCAGGCAACCATGTCACAGGTGCTGACATTGTACTTCTCGTTCTGTTTTGGTCCTGCAAGTAGTATTCTAGTGACTTATATGTCCTAAGCCGGGATCTATGATAACTAAAGATTCTTTTTTAAAAACCAGAAATGGAAAATTTGCCATTTTGATACTACTTAATCAACACATGAGAGTTTTGCAGTAATTATGTACTAAACTTATACAACTGAAGGCTCCAAAGAAGTTCCAGAACATCAGCTGCAACACCAAATCTGCCTAGTACATTTCCTTAACATTCAGATGACCAATATTCTCCAGTTAATCAAATGTTTTCCATTTTAGATCCAATGTTCTCTGCTTTTAAGTACAGGCCATAAAAGCAGATCTCGTCAATAAAAGGGGGGAAAAAACCAATGAATCCCCTAAATGACTAAGGTGGTATATACATTTTTAATATATATAAAAATAAAATACGCCAGATGATTAGTTATTTGTTGTGAGCAGTATAAATTCTGGAAGATAACAGAAATACAGTAGTTATACAAGTCTGCTATAGTCTAAAAGCTACCAGGTTGATTTCTCATATATGTCCATCTAAAAGAAATTACCTCTAGGGCAAACATTCTGTCCATCATACTTCGTGAAGAGGTTGCATCAGCCACAATATGAACTTCCAGACCTCTGCCTACCAATTCTAGAGCTGTCTGTTGGATGCAGACATGGGTCTTGAAGAAAAACAGAAATAAACTTTATCACAAATTATATAAAGAGAATATGTAACACTACAGGACAACATATAACAAAATCTATTTGTGTTCTAAACTGCTGGGAAAGAAAAGTATTTCGAAAATGATTAGTATTTAAAACAAATTACTTTACAAAGCAATATTTAATCTTTATTTCAACCTTTCAGTACTACTAAATGAATGGTTAAATGAGATAAATGAAGAACCTACTTCTACTCCAAATAAAACAACACTTCGGACTCCGGGAATCTCTGCTAGTGCCGCCTCAACTTCAGGTAATACCATAGAAAACTTTGTCTTGGGTAAGACAAGTTTAGCACCAGCTAAGTCAATTTCTTGTACTGTGCTTCCAAGACCTTTGGGATACTGTTCTGTTACAATGACTGGGATTCCTAAAATCCTTGCTCCTTGAAGCTGCAACAAGAAAGAACCCAGTAATACAACTAAACATATAATCAATCAAACGGTTAATATTACAAAGCAGAAAGGAGTTACTGCACTAAAAAAAAAATTATACAAACCTACCAGTCGTTGGCCTACACTGATTATATCTCCAAAATACTTGATAGCAGGTCTAAATCTCTCTTGCATATCACAACAGAAGAACACAGTGCTTGAGGGTGTGAGATTGCCCAATGTAGTTATCTAAAAGAAAGAAAGAAAGAAAGAAAGAAAGAAAGAAAGAAAGAAAGAAAGAAAGAAAGAAAAAGAGTTTTAAAATGTAGTATCAGAATCCAATCTAACCATATTTAAGAGAAAATGTTTTACAATACCCACTTCAGATGAGACCAAGGGCCTGTATGTATCCATATGGGGCTTATATGTTTCCAATAAGACATTTGACTTTTTCTTTGAACAGCGTATCCCCATTTCATATCTTCAACTCACAAAATCCTGCTTCAGGAACAAGCTGTTGTAGAAAAGAACTGCTGTTTGAGAAAGGGAAAGCTCTTTCAAGTGTGTCAAACTGGTTACGCAGTTTCTTGGATGTTAGCCATTATGTTAAAGAACAGCTCTTAGACATAGTTTTCCCATGTTTCAAGCCAGATTTGCAATCTAAGCTAATTTCAAGGTTTAATTACAGTTTAAAAGGGAACAGGTTCATACACAAATTTACCAGTACAGTACATGAGCACCAAACCCCACAAACTCTGATAATCTGTGGGCATATAAAAGGCACACTGAAATTGTTGTACTTGGTGATTTAACAGTCCAAATTAAAAAATAATGATGGAAAACACTGAAGGCAGGAAAAGAAGACCAATCATCCTATCCAGCTTTAGGCTGAAGACAGAGGCAATATTTTAAATGGACTCTCAGCAGGCTCTTTATTCATTCAATGATCTCAACTATTCAGTTTACATACACAGTTGCAAGCTGAAAGCTGGATTTCCAAATGTTTTTCTTCATTAAGAAGGTAAAGGTACTAAGAATAATTCACCCCCTCACGCACCAAGCTGACTGACCCCACTTTTATTTTTTTAAAGTAACTTATATTTATATAGACCTTACACACATATATATCTTGAAGCTAGTATAAGATGTAACCAACAATAAGGTAAATCAAACTTCTGAGAAAGTGCATCTGCAGTTATCAGTGCTGTCATATGCAAATCCACTTCAGAAGAGATTGAAAACCATCATTTTAGGGCATCAATTTTAAGTTTGGCCATTGACTAGCAGATGTACCAACAGATGTCTGGACTGAGGACCTCTAAATGCTACTCCAAAACTCAGTGTATTATAATCCATTACCTGCAAACATTGTATACCTTAGAGGAAAGTTTTCCCTGCTAGTCATTAAACTAGAAATGATCCGCAGATACACTAATTCAGTACCATTACAAAGATGTTTTTGTCTTTAAGTAAATATGAGACACTGTCTGAAAACCATGAAAACAATTTTCAGAAGATTACAAGAACATTAAGCAGCTGAGAATGTAAAGGTTACCTTCTGAAAGTTTAGTAATCCAGTGTTCTTTTTCAGATGTTACTGTTCAGTTTATGTGCTTTTATGTGATATTCTTTTTAATAACAAATCATTTCTGTAAAGAACTGGGATCCAAAGCATCACATGTAGACAGAAACATTTCAGCTTTCTCTCTTTCAGCAGCAGACCCTTGTTTTCACCTTAAACAACTCCAGAAGATTCAGAAACCTTCCAGGGAAGTACCTCATGAAGGTAAAGAGACTGGTGCTAAACCACGAATTCTCTGCTTAGCCTGCACTGCAAATATATAGATGCCACACACATATGAAGATTATTTGTGTATAAGCATAAATATGTAGGTCTGTCTCTGTGCCTCAAGATACTCTCTCATTTCTTAATCATATTACAAACAATCTCTCTTTGGATTAATAAAAAGTATTTTTTCTTTTGGTGCCTGTAAATGCACCAAAGAGATATTTATGACTGTTAAAGAATCTGGCAATCTTACATCTTATTAATTTAAACCTATTCTTAAGCATAAGTGCACAAGAACACAAGCTTAGTATGCAATCCTAAATGGACTTAATAAAGAATAGGACCCACTGAGTTCAATGAAATTCACTTCTGAATAAACACTCACAGAACAACATTCATCTGAATCTTAGTTCAAGTCACTACAGTTGAACTTCCTTTTAAGTATACGGGTACAAGACTGTACCGCTAAAGAATCCAACTTCTGAAAAACAAAGGATTGTCCTGTTGATGTTTTACATTGGTTTGAATGTTTCACATCTGCCTTGATTTTACATTTTGGTTGGTATACAGGATCAAAGTTGTCTCCAATAGTATTTGAGTATGTCAAAGAAGGACTGTGGCCACTATGCTTTAAAGACTGTCCCTCTGACTGACCATTCTGACATTTCTATCACCCTTCTCTCTAGCTAAGAACGTCTCTAAAAACTCCATTTGTTTTAAGCACATTTTCTTAGTAACAGTAATATTAAGCAAATCTTGCTACTGAATTGCATGTGTTATATATATCTAGTTTTCAGGTTTATTGAAACAAATCCACTACCAAATACTTATCTGAGCATGAACATCTACGGGATGTTCGGGAAACAGATTTCTTACGGTAAATCATTATTCCAGATCCTGCCAAATGTTTTACCTCGTTCACTTGGCCACTATTTAGGTAAGGTTTTGACTGATTAGTTGGTATAGAAAATTAAAAGCTATATATTAGGGATAAAAATGTTTACCTCATATAATTGACTATTGCAGAACAGACCCTTTCAGTGATTATGTGGTACAGAAAAAAAAAATTACTCAGCAGAAGGAACAATTAATTGGATGGGCTGACATTTCCCCTTCTAACAATTTAGGCTCTTGTACATCACTCTTTATAGGAAATGAAATATAAACACTGAGGTTGCAAATAAATGTTTTTAGCACTGTGAAGTAAGTATCTTCTATACTGCATTTCAATGCGCTTATACCTTACTTTATTCTGTTTCACTGTGTAGTACTTAACATAGAATCCACAGATACAAGCTGCCATTAAATAGGGAGAAGGGCTTTAGCTCTGAGGTAGATGACATGCTTTACATGTAGAAGATTCTGGCACCTCCTGGAAAAGCTGAGAAAGATCTCTGGAGAACCTGTCAGTTGGCATAGACTGTATTGAGCAAGATGGATCAAGGTTCTGACTCAATAAGTTAGCTGTCTTTGCTCCTAAATATAGCCTGAAATCCAAACAATGAACAGAACAGCACTCACACAAAAGGGCTGTCCCACATTCTCTTAAGAATACCCTCCAGAACAGCATGAGATATGGCAGACTGGAAGAAATCAAAAGACCTGATTATATTTTTCTTCATTTTGTGAGCAACAATACTGGAATCATTCCATGCCCATGCTACGCAGGCACAACACTGTTTGACAGACCAAAGTACAAGCAGAACCGTACTCATCTTCATTTTATACAAATTTGCTAACCTTAACACTGTCGTTTTGCACTGAGTTACCATCATGACAGGTGAAAAGCAGCATTTAAGCACAGTCTCTTACATCTATATAGTCTGTCCAAACCAAACATATATTAACAGGCAACAATATTCAAGTCAGCGCATTTGATCCTTAGAAAGAATAAGAAGACATGCTGTTGCAGAAAGGTACAACCTATTCTGAATGTATTTACTGGAAAATAAGTTCTACTGATTTGAAGTGAGTTTACTTCTATAAAACAATCAATGTTGTAAGGAGTTAAGTGTGCCTAACTCTGATACAACTGGATTCCTGGCGTATTTCAAAACTTGAATTTGAGAGAGACACTAGTAGCTATAACATTAATACTAATCACTTGTGCTAGAGCAAGTGTGATCTAATGGCTTGACTGCTGCAGTAGCATTCCAAGAGAGGAAGATTTGAATCCCTAGTCATGCATGAGAACCGGGTGGGTTCCCTTGGATTGTCAATCTATTTCAGCCTTAGAGGAAGGCAATGGCAAACCTTCTTCCCAAGAAAATCTTGCCAAGAAAACCATGGAATAGGGGCACCGTAAGTTGGAGCTGACTTGGATGCACATTGCAAGAAACTAAATCACTGTGCACCAAAGTTACTTCCTTTCACAATTTGCTTTCCAGAGGTGTAGTGACGAATACATTTAGAGCAAGCTAAAGATAAGAAGAATCATACAGAACTTTCTCACATACCTATCTTACTTTAAATGTGTTTCTTAATATGTCATTTGGTGAACTACAAACTTTGGTTTTTACTGTGGATTAACTCTCATAGACTTCATGGAACTTTTAGACCAACAAGGAATTCTACCTAAATGTATTTGGGGACTGCAAATATTATACACACTTGTCCGGGAGTAAGCCTCAGGGATTTCAATGGAGCTTACATTTAAGCAGATATGCACAAGGCAGCTCTACAAAAGAGTTGGAAGAATCCACCTTTCCTGATGCCTTTCAGATCATCAGCTCTTTCTTAGAAGAACCAAGAGTGTGGGAAAGCACACCACCACTCTCTTATCAGGAGGGATTTTAAATGAAAGACATTTCCAGGTGTGATTAAGTAAGAAGTCCTTGTCGTCAGTAAAACTAAGCAGGAACAAATAGCAATTTTTTAAGAAGAGTTTGTGGATCTCCTACTTTTCGGGATAGGTGGGTGCATTTCCAAAATCTGCAAGGTTATCCAACCCAGCTTCTCTCTCTTTCTCTTCAGTGGACCTCTTTGATACCCTGGGCCCTAATTTTAAGGTGAAAGGGTCAATGGAGGCACGCAGCATGGCTGTTCAATGAAATCTTTGGGGCCAATGTAGAAACGAAAGTGGCTTGGGCTGGATTTTACGAAAGGTGGTATCATAAAATCAGGAAACCATGACCTTCCTCCACCCACCTGGTGGCCTTAAGAGCCTAACGATCGTCCTTTAGTTTCAGCCTCCCTCCCAGCGGTCATGAGGCCGCTGCCCTACTTGAGGGCTGTTGGTCAGGATTACAGAACACTTTCTCTAGAGGCCTGGAAACACTCTGAACCGCTCTGGAAGTGTTCCTGTTACTATACCGCCGGGGACCGCCGTCTCTTCACCGTGTGGGAGGAAAGCGCTGTGTTTAGAGAAGGAGTTGTGGGGGAGGAAGAGCTGGACTTTGACAGGACTGTGGCTCCCACTCCGTGTGGAGGCGGGAAGCAGCGCCCGGCGGGTTCCTCTCCTCCTCCGCCGCCGCCGCCAGAGGCTCTGAGGGAACCCGCCGAGAGGAAGGTAGGCGGGCGGCTGTGCGCGTCTGTGAGAAGGGAGGACCGATAAGGCTCCTCTTCCTCTCCCAAGGGAAGGCGGGAAGGAGGGAGGGCGGGTGCGTGGGCTGCCTGCCTGCTCGCCTGAGTAGCCGCCGCCGCCGCCCGGCTCGGCCGCGTCCGGCTTCCCCTCCTTTTCTCCCCGGGCGCGCCCTTTTGCCGCCGCCGCCGCCGCCTTCTTCCCCTCGCTCTCACCCACCTGTATCTGCAGCGGCACCAGGCGGACTTTGCAGCGCTCGCTCACCAGGAAGCCCTTGGGCAGGTCGATGTACTGGCTCCACTCCTCGGAGAAGAGCTGCACCACGAACTTGCGGTGCATGTCGAGCTGGTCGCCGTAGAGGCTGAGGAACTTCTGGATCAGCGCTTCGTAGCCGGAGCCGTGAGGCACCGTCGAAGGCCTGGCGAAGACCGAGAAGCAGAACAGCACCGGCACTGACCCGGAGGTCACGCCGCCGCCGCCTCCTGGCAAGAGAGGAGCGGCAACAGCGGAGGCGTCCGCAAGCTGCTGCTCCGCCGCCGCCGCCGCCGCCATGTTCGGGGGCAGCCGCTCCAGCTCCGCGCCGCCGCTAATACAGCTCCTCCTCCTCCTGCTATTGCTGCCGCCGCCGCCGCCGCCGCCTCCTCCCGGCCAGACGGGAGGCGCCGGCGGCCCCCAATCCCGGCTCCTGCTCCTCCTCCTCACCATAGGAGCCAGCCCTGCCCTCCTGAGGCGGGCTGGACGCAGCCAGGTGGGGGTGCCGCTCCTCGCCCCCGGCCCTTTCCCCGGTCCGCCGCTTTACCCACCGACCCTCTTGGGCTGGCAGGCAGTCGGTCCCCAGAGGAGGCAGCCTTCCATTCGGTGGCGCCGTCCCTTTATCTCCTCAGTGAGGGGAGCTGCGTGAGAGAGAGAGGCTGGGCGCTTCTCCTCTCGCCCGCGCCTTGTGGCGGCTTGCGGCGCTGTGGCGGAGAAGCCAGGTGGGCAGTGACGGCGAGAGGGAGCGGCCCGAAGGAGCCGTGTCTGCTTGTTGCAGTGTGCGAGCTAAGGGAGGATTTTGGCTCGGCGAGAGGATGCCTTTTTCGCCTCCTCCTCGTTTCATGTCCATCTTGTGGCGGCTGCCGTGCTCTTCGTCGGCTCGGCCTCACGCGAGGGACCTGCCGGGTCCCTCGGGGAGATGAAGTCAGGGACCTGACTTCATCTCCCCGGGGTGCTGCTGACCCGCCTTAATAGCACGAGTTTTATCGGCCGAGCGTTAGATCAGATCCATGAAGGGAGCTGAGAAGGGGGAAGGTGGGCTGTGTGTGTGTACAGATTGCGACAAACTAGACTTTATAGTTAATTCCCACCTTTCACAGGTAGCTGAGTTAAAACGGATCATTGAAAAGTAATGACTGTGTAATAAAGAATCAGTAATTAATGACCCAACAAAAAGTGCCAAAAGCAACCGTAGCAAAAAATAAAACCCCGAAGAATCAGTTTCAGCCTGGGAGAATAGAAGGGGGCCTTTGTTGGCGGCTAATCAATGCCAGTAAGGTGTCAAAAGACAATACTGTATAGAGCAATCTTGTATTTGAGAGTCAGACCTGTGCAAGGTTTTCAAAGAAGGAGCGGTGTTATTCTGTTGCAACATAAAAAAAGGGGGGGGGGTAGCACCACCTTTGAGACTCAAGAAGCGAGTTTCCCCCTCCCATGCTCCTTTTAAACCTGTGCAAATATTTTCCCATCCTTTTAATGCAATGAAATGAGATAGACATTCAGAAATAGGCACTCCCGTGTTGAAAGCCAGTGGACCACAGGATATGGTGTAACTCAGCATTCACTCAGAAAAGGTCACCACCATAGCAAACACTCTTAATAGGGTGCATATGACATGGGACTCTGTACGAACATAAGACATGCACACTTTGAGCTTAGCTGAAAGAGCCACAGTGGGAGGAACAAGATGAAAGGGCACTTTGCACACAGCATGTTTCCAAAACAAATTGGAATCTGGACAATGAGAGATATAACACCATTTATTTCAGCAGCTGTTCATGCTTTATATAAAACTTAACTGTATTTCCTCTGTTTAATAAGGTGGTTTGCAAAAGTTAATTGGCATCTATACAGGCTATGTTGGTGTGACATCTCTACCACTTTTTCACAAAGGAACTCCAAAATGAAGGGGCAAGTTATGCCAGGCTACTCATCTATTGTTTACTTCACAATGCAACTATTCATATATTTTTCCATTCAGTTTGCTTCAGCTGCCACAGAGATAGGTTTCCAGTGGCTTCTCCTGAACATAATTAATGTTAGCTTAGCATTACCAAGCAACAGCTTTTTTTTTTTTGCCATGCTGAAACTGGTTCCCATTTCCTTTTTGAACGCAGAAGTAGATAAAGAACTTGAATAAAGACTTGAGTGTATTTGACTCTCTGCAACTTTTACACTCCTGTCACCGGAAGACTGTTCTATACTAGATGCTTCCATCATGATCTCTGACCCAAAGCTTCTTTATAGTACATGTTTTTTTCTTATTGATGCCCTTATGGCCAACATGTGAATTAGAAATCAGGGATATATTCCTTTCTTGACCAGTTACTTGCTAGTTCTAGAAGGCTATTTTCCAAAACATTAGGTAAAGTTTATGTGTATGGAGGGATATAATTGTTTTGGCAGGATCACACATACTGGAATAGGCCTCCCAAACTTGGTACTTTCCAGATGTGTTGTACTGCAGCTCTCATAATTCCCAACATCATGCTGGGTGAAGATAATGAGGGTGGTAGTCCAGCTCAGGATACCAAGTTTGACTTTTTCAGATAAATACTTGTAGCTGCTTTCGCCACACCTGTTGCCAAAAGTACATAACTGATTTCAGGGAAGAGCCCTCTTTATTGTGAAATCAGACAGCAAAAGTGCTAATGAACCTCTGCATCAGCACCACTTCCACTGACCTTAGTTGTTCATAAAGGAACAGCCCACCTAAATATGGAAGTGAAGCAGATGGTTTTTTCAGTATTTCCCAGTTTATGGAGCCATTGTACACAGTTTTGAGCTCTTCAAAAGAAGTATGGAATGCCAATAATTGTAAGATTCATATAATTAGGGTTATGGATCCTCAGATGACACGGAATTGCAATTCTCTTTTTCAGATGGATAGTTTTAAGTGCAGAGATCTACATGTAAGCGTGAAAAAGGCTATACTAAATTATGTGCTGTGCTTTTCATATTTGCAATTTTATATGAGCCACATTTCCCTCTAGCAGCATTTACATGTGGATGTACCCTATATATCAATCCCCCTTCCTGCTTTTCTTACATTACTCTTCTGTGACAGATGTGCTGTCACCATCCTGTTAAAGCTAAGCAGAATTCCACTGTCAGCACAATTGTGAATATGGCCACTGCTTCCCAGTGTTATGAGAGAGCACCCATTTCAAACTGCAAGAAACATTTAGAGTTCTGTGATAGAAAGAAAATAGGACCATGTACCCTCTACACTGACTGCTTCTAAGATGGTTTACATTAATATATATATTAATTTAATATTATATACCACTTTTGCAATACTTCTGAAACTTACTGGGTTAAAATCTGCTCTAACAACCATTAGTAAGCAATAGCTCCAACGTAAACCTACCTCAGGCTCTCCTTTTCATGCACATACTGAAACACTGGGTTTGATCTTAATTACCCAAGTCTATCATTTCTAGATAATAGCCCTTGCCTGGAAAGATCATGCACAGTTTTATAGTTTCATCTACAAAACAGAATCTGGGTGGGAAAATGTGTGTTATATAAAAATAAAAGCCCTGGTACCTACTATTACAAATAAATCCGACTTTCAGTGGCCAATTATTCACGACTTTAATTACTCATCCAGGCTTATCTTAAAGCTGATTGCATTCATGAATGCGTCTAGTGTTTTAATGCTGCAGAAGCTCCCAAAATGATGAGCTGGTCATTAACCAATTTGAATTGATTCCAGTTCCTTGAATGAAAAGTGATAGTGTCAATCCTGTTTAGTTGGTCTGATTTAATTAGTCTTAAGTTGCCATTTGTTACAGAAAAATCTAAGCATAGCTTTGGCATCTATTCTATAGTGTTTTAAAATTTTATTGTAAACTCTTCATGGTTTTAAAATTTCAAATTTAATGTTTAATAGATTTTATTTTGGATTTTGCCAACAAAATTGGATATTTAGCCACTTTGTTATTCCCCAACCAATTACATCCTAAGTGTATGAGATCAGTTAGTACATTCACCAGTTTAACAAATCAAGAATTCCATGTACATTTAGTAATTTGAGGCAGAGATGAAACAAATAGACATGAGCAGAAAGCACATACACTTGGAGGCAGAACTGGAGGATAACAATATTAAGCACATAAACACAATCTACACCATGTCAACAGCCCAGGAACCCCCTTTGGTGTGTGTGAGAACATTCAAGTTACCTATTGACTTATGACAATCCCATGGATTTCACAGGGTTTTCTTGGGCTAGGAATACTCAGAGGTGATTTTCCTTTCAGTTCCTTTCTCAGATACAGTGTTTCTCGCACATATTAGTTCATGATCAGCTGCCTGAGAAAGCCAGTGTGGTGCAGTCGTTTGAGTGTTAGACTACCAGGAGACCAGCATTCAGATCCCTGCTTGGCTGTGGAAACCCACTAGGTGGTCTTGGCAACTCACACTCTCTCAGCCTCAGAAGAAGGTAGTGGCAAACCCCTTCTGAACAAATCTTGCCAAGAAAACCACATGATATATTTCCTTTAGGGTTGGTATAAAGCAAAAATGACTAGAAGGCACACAGCAACAACAGCTGTCTGGGTTTTGAATGTGGGTGGCTCATAAAGGTGGATTTGTGTGTTATCTAGGCTGTGTTGTTGCTTCCCATTTAGGTCTGGGAGCCTGTACGAGAAGCAGTTATAAAGGCTGAGCTTCTGATAGAGGTTTTATCCTTGGCCACAGATGGGACATGGCATATTAATGTGTAAGAAGCAAGTATGCCACTCAGCTAATTTATGAGCCATTAGTGAGATTAACTTTGGCAGGAGCGTATAGGCATACCTTTTCCAGAAAAAAATTCATGAGTTCTATAAAGTCTTCTCATTATCATAGATCTTTGGGAGTGCAGAGTATTGTTACGTATATGTATAGCAGTAACCCAGTAAGCGTTACATATTTGGATTTCCAAAAAAATGTTTTAACAAATTCTTTCATTAAATCCTGCAGAGTAAATTTAGCGGTCATGGGATGGATTAGTAATTAATTAATTAACAGGAAGAATAAACTGACAATGTTTGGTTTTGACGGTAGAGCAGTTGTGTAGAGGTGGAGAGATTAAACAATTTAATTTATGTACAAGTGATCTGAAGCCACAAATATGCTGACTTTGTGGATGCACAAAAAGATGGATAAAAGCCAAGCAAACTGAAAAGGACACTAAAAGGATCTCTCCAACAACTTGGGAGAGATCCTTTAATGTGGTGAGGGTAGGATTGCAAAATGGATAACAAAACAGCAGCACAGATACTGAGCAAAAATACTGGGTCAGAGTTACACTATTACCATAAAATTGGGTGCTGTGGAGCTGGCTTTCTCTTAGCAGTGTAAAGGCTTTGCAGCCACCTGTCTCAAGTCATTCAGTAAGTATACCTAGAGAAGGATTTCTAACAGTCCCCGTATAAGCCAGGTAGGTATATATGGGAGAATTCAGATCTTCAGATAAGCTGGTCCCACTGTATTTAGGGCTTAAAGATTAATCCTACCAGCCCAATTCCACTCAGAAATGGAATGGAAGCCAGTGCAGTTGATCAAACAGTGGCAGAATATATGCCAGATATTAACAAACCTATCATGACATCAACACCTATTTCCTTGTATGCATCTAGCATAGTAACTACAAATGTATCCAAACACTCTAAGGTAAATAAAATCTTGACTTTATTTTTCATTTAAAGAATAGCAACCAAAAGGGGAAGCTGAACACTTCAGATTAAAAGGAATACAAATTGAAGATGAACTGGGAAGATGGAATGGTAGGATGAGAGTTTAGCAATCTGGGTAAAAGCAACATGTGGTGAGGTCAAAATATGAAAATGGGGATGAGGAGACAGACACTCCAGACTGCAATAAAATAACATAAAAAACTAGGCCAGTGAGAGATCTGCAAGGGACAGCCAATCAAACATGGCATAAAGAATCAGGCTTTATCAGTTAACAGATCTGTACGAAAAGAACAACCCATACATAATTACAAACCTAGAGCTATAGAACATAAAACAGAATGCCCGTATAGGGCACAACAGCTGCTGTCCTCTTTTGGACGGGTAAATTTTTATTGAATTATAAAAATAAAGGAAATAATGAGGATGGAAGTAGTCTTGTAAGGCCATAACTGCACAGAGCACATTGAAGTTATCCCCACAAGATATTGCCAAAGTGTGGATAACTGTAGCAAGTCTATTTCTGTCCTGATACAGTGGCAATTGGTTACTCTGGGGAAAAGAACCCTGTCGAGTATTACTTACTAGGCTTGGCTCAGTACATGAAGAGTGGACCACCTAGCCCCAACACCCTCTATAACCCTTTCCTCACATCTAAAGGGACAGATCCAAAGAGCAAAGTTTCTGTTCATGTAGAAATTCTCCAAATGACCACATACATCGCGGGAGGGGGGCGGGCAGTTGGAAATGAGTGTTCTTGCTCATTTGGAGATTTATGAACAGGAATGCTCCTTCTTCAGACTTGTCACTGTCCATGTGCAGAAAGTGTCAATGTAGTGGGATGGGTCTAGGCACTCTCCACTTTATGTGTTGATCCAAACCAGCTAAATAATACCAGAATAGACTTAGTGTTGGATTTGAAAGTACTTCAAAACTGCAAACCTGATTTTAAAGAGCAGACTCTCTAAAGCATGACTCTCTAAAGCAGGTTGAATGTCACTCAACTAGCATGTAAAATATTAATAACAGTACTTCTGCCTTCTATGTATCCAGTCTCAATTTCTGAGTTCTTGCTGGTTAGGATTACTGGGAACTGCAGTCTAACAACATATGAAGGGAAGAATGATGGCCATTCTTGTTCCACAGAGTTCACTTGCTTATAGGAAAATACATGCATATCAGAACATGAAAAAACAACCTTTTTTGATATTCTTGCCATCTGCCTATTTCGTGAGATGTGTTTTCCTATCACGTATATATACATATCAAAGTAGGCATGTCATTTCATGTACACACGGAGCACATGCCTTTTCCATGTGGAAGATACCTCCGTGAAAGAAAGCTATGCTGTAAAAGAGATCTCTGACTGACAAATCTGATTTCTTAGAGCTAGAAGCTGTTCAGTTTTGTTGAGAAACAGTCATTCTTTACAATGACAGCTGGGCTCTTTTTCATTTCTAGATTCAGGTCTTTCCTATTCTGTGCTTATCTATGGCTGAACCACTGTAACCTTCCATTCCCTACATCATCATTCATTGTCAGTTGAGGTCTGAATTGATATCCTTATTTTGTCTGCATTCTCTAGTGACCTGTCAGATTTCCCTCAGCCAGCCTCGCTCTGCTAAACAGGATTTTCTTCCAGCCAGTTTCTTCAGTGTCCTGAATTTTGAATGATACAGAAGTGAGTTATATAAAGCATTGCTCTTCAGTTTATTTTCTCAAATCCTATATAATCTCTCAGATGCCTATGGCAACCCAACAAGTTACCTAACATTTGCCCTCCTAGCTCTGTCTTTACATTTGCTCTATTAGATCTGTCTTAAAGCTGTTTGAACTTCTCAACTTATTCTACAGTTTTTCTAGGGAATGTTATTTCTATATATACTTGTTTTACTCTCAATTTTTTTCCTTCAGTTTATTGGCCTTTATTTTGAGGCCACAGATACCTTTCCACAGCTTTCTACTCGATGGAAAGGATAATGTAACTACTGATAGGGACATTCCTTTCTTTTAAAATAACTTCCTGACTTCTCTGCTACCAAGTGTGGTGGAGACTGCTCCATCTCCGTGGCTGTGATTTTTTAAAAATCCATTGTTGGATATGCTTTTATTATTTTAAATTGCACACTAGATTGTCCATACAAGTTAGCTTAAAAACTCATTTACTCTATAAATAAAGGAGGCATAGGGAAAAGAAAGCCACTTGGATTCATACAGCTGAGCACTTATCTACTATATAAAAGTCAATGTTTGCGCTTTTGTCTGCGTCAGGAAGGCGAAGACCTGATACATTTGGCTGTTCGAGACGAGAAGACCTCATATGATTGCCTGGCTGTGAAGATCCTATGGAATCCTGGGGCTGGCAGTTTAGGGAGGGCCCTTTGAATTCTCAGCCAGGGAGCTCTCGGGCCTCAGACCAGTTGCTATGGAGATGAGGCCTACCATCAATAAGGATGCCAGAAAACATTTGGGAGGCATATGTGAGAAAAATTAAAGTGACATACATAACATAGTTACAAGGTCTTCTCGCCTCACACGGTAGATTGTATTCCATATGTGAAGTTCCATATGTGAAGAATCTTAAAGTTGAAATTAAAAACAGAAAATGCTTCCAGAAAAACATAAAGTTGTTGCACAAATTCAACAGAAAGCAAAAAAAAATCAAAAGTCAGTACATCAACGTCACTGGAGAACACAGATTGGATTGGGGACTATGGAGAAAAGTTACAGGTACTGGAATAGATTGGTTGCTGTGGAGACAATGCCTAGCAGCAAGGAGGATGACAGTGTATTCCCTCAGGAACACAACCTCTGTATGTTAACAACTACGAATATAGATTGGATTGGGGAATATGAGGATAAGTTACAGTTACTGGAATAGGCCAGTTGCTGTGGAGATGAGGCCTAGCAGCAAAGAGAAGGACACAACTGTGAATACAGATTGCAGTGGGAAATATGAAGCAAAGTTACAGGAAATAGAGAAGACAGTTTGGTGAGTTCTTAAGAGGAAAATAAAAACCCCAGGCAACGCCAGGTAAATACGCTAGTGCACTTCTAAATATCAATTGAAAGTACAGACTTTGATTTTCATAAAGTGTTAAAACCCATGTGAAATTATATCTGTGCTATACCACAACCCATGAACCATTTCTAGACAAATTTCAACAAATAATAATATATGGAGCGGTTTATTATTTACCTTTATTTGTTTAGGAGAGCTCCGTGAATTAAAAATTACATTGCAATGCCCAGTTCTAAAAAGAGAATACTGAAAATGAACTTCTGTGGAAGTAAATGATACCGAGCAACTGTGCCACTCAGATATTTATGGCCTGCAGCTCTCCTCAACCCTAGGCAATATAGACAATGGTTAAAAATTTTGGGAGCTGCCATCCAAAACCATCTGGAGGACCACAGTTACCTGTCCAATGAGGCAGAGAAACTGAAGTATGCCTAGAGTAGCAGAAGGAAATGGAGATGGGGTTCACCCACACCCTAAATTGTATGGAAAAGGGAATTTCAGTAGGTGCAACTTGTGTATCAGACTACAACTGCTAAGATATCCTGTTCTGTACACTTTAAAGGTTCAGGAGCCCTGTCTTGGTTTTAGCTTTAATCCTCCAGGATACAAAACACACACATATACATACCTTTTTGTTAGTCTAATTAGACTGAAGCAGTCCAGAAATCAAAAATGTTTCTGAAACGATGTGTCATTATCTCTAAATTCTATGCATCGTTTTAAGCATGAAAGGAAAATCTATTATTTTGAATATGGCGATAGAAAAGAGAAGCACTACCCTAAATCTGACAGCAGGCTTTTTGCTTCAAGGCACATATTATAATTGGGAGCAGTAGGGTAATTGCTTCAGGGATTCTGTGTAAAAAGCTGAATTGCTGACTCATATCAACTCAACTTGAATTATTTGTATTATTTTTGAATTATTTTTTAGTGCTTGACTCTCAAATTAGCAGAAAATGTTAAGTGTCCCATGTGTTTGGCATCTTTCTTAGCGTGTCTGTACAGTCCATACCAGCGGATGCATTGATGTGTTGTACTCTGAGTTTTCATTCATTTATCCATCCAATCATTTGAGTTCCATTTCTCCTCTTTAGTATTTAGCTACAGGTATTTCATCATGTATATTCTTTGGGGCACAGTACATAACAATAACAAAAGGGAAGACTGGAACATGATGGTTAAGCTTCTACTTCTGTCTTTCTTTTCACATTGTCATATATCCAGTTTAAGACTGAAAATCCAGCAGAATTCATACCTATTGCTGTTTTTGCCAAGCATGGTCACTCCTGGAAAAGTATTTCTATAAATAGATTAGAACTGAAAATGAAGCATTAACAGAAGAGATTGTTACAAATGTGATTTATATCTGGTATGATGTATCTCTGCAGTTCCTTCATGTACTAGATGTAAATCAGCCAAAATTGTCTCTCAGCTTCTGCTTATAGTCATAATGGAGCAACCAGGCAAAAATCCATTAAATATACACTACTAGACATCATGGACATGGATATTAGGATTGTAATTGCTTAACTAAATCATGTAGGCATGATCCAGCTAAACCTAAGCACTTTTAAGTACCGCTGATTTCTGTGGGCGATATCAACCCAGGCATTTCTGTCCAGTCTCTTAATTTAAATTGCCTCCTAAAAGGGACTTTTAAAATTTCATTTACCTGGTGCCACAAGTCTTTCCACTGTATGTAGGCTGGTCATGTGCAAAAGATTACAGGCTCCTGGTGCTGAAGGGGGGATTCCAGCTTCCATACCCTACTAATCCCTCATTTCTGTTGTTGTTAGTATATGGCTTCAAGTCAGTTCCAACCTATAGCATCCCTATCTTGTCAGCATCTGTTCAGAGGAGGGTTGCCGTTGCCTTTCTATAGGGCTGAGAGAGTGTGATACAGCCAAGGTCCCACAGTAGGTTTCCATGGCTGAGCAGGGATTTGAATTTTGGTCTCTGGGAATCCTAGTCTAACACCCAAACCATTGTACCATACTGTTTCTCCAAAATCCTCTTTTCTGCAGAACTATTAAAGGTACAGGAGCTCCGGTCATTTTTCTTTTCCTTTTGCATGTGGCCACCCAAAGTTTAGGTTAAACAAAACAGTATATAGCATAGAGATAGGAACCGTTATTATATATATTGGGATAGGCAACATGTAGCCTTCCAGATGCTAGATTACAATTGTCCTCAACCCTGTACCACACAACCAATTATGAGGGATGCTGGGAACTGCAATCCAACAATACCTGAAATATCCAATATTTCAAATTTAATATGTACTATACATTTATAGTTAAGGTAATTTAGTCAGGAAATATCCAGTCAGTATTAATTATCAAAGTTACCAAGCTTTGCCAAGACTAGAAAATCCTGACATTTTCCCCCATGCCCTTTCCCTCACACCCAATTATTTGTTCTTTCTCTTTCCTCACCTACACAGCCACCCACCCAGGTAGTTGTAGCCTCCATTTACGCAGCCACTTGCTCTAATGCTCTTTCTCTCTCACAGAGCAAAGTGTTCTTTTTTCTCCCTACTCACTCAAGTGTAACAGTTTCTGATGAGGCCTGGTAGAATCATTGATTTGGGTTAATTGAACTTTGCCACCACTACAACATACCTCTGGAGGGCTGCACTGTATGGGAGTGAGTGTGAGAAGCCGGTGCAGTGCTGTTTATAATTATCGGAACAAAGCCATAATACAAGGCCAGGTTGCAAAAGAATGCAGAGTTTTCCCTTTGGCGGTTCCAGTCTCTAATCGCTGCAACTCTGATTTCTGTCTTCCAAGCTTCTGCTTTGGAGGTTCAGCTGCTATAGATGTGTTCATGCTTATTCTGTTAGTTTCTTATCTGACAAATTGCTGCTATGGAGTCTTTTCTAATTGCTCTAGATGCAGCCTATACCACATTGTCTGTTGCTCATCTTGTAACTTGCAGCTTTGTGTCTCACTTGCTCTTGCTGTAGCTTCACTGTTTGGTGAGCAGGTCTCTTACAGAACAGAATGCTTTCTGGTAATAGCACTTTGGTCCTGAAAAATAGCTATGTGGTGACTAGGGAGACCTACCACCTAGTGACTGAAGGTGGTTTTATTTACTTATTTATTAAAACCCATCTGTCGCTGCTTTTATCACAAGATCTCAGGGTGGCATAAAATGTATACAGTGTAGAACATCTCCAGACTAAAAGCATGAATAAATCTGAACAAGATTAAAACATAATAAGCATAGTACCAGTTGAAATATTTTAAAAGCAAAACTTAAAACCACTTTTAAAACTATAAAAATCATTTATTATTTATTACTCGATTTAATCTATTCTATTTATATCACAGTTTTCTTCAAAAATGGAATCCAAGCCAACTTTCAACAAGCCTAGAAAAAGACAAAGCTAAAAAAGCTAATTATGACAAGATAGCATATTAAACCCCTATTAATTTTAAAAGGTATAAAATAACTTTAAAATATGATACTAAAATAAAAATACAGCACACTCTCCCCATCAAAAAGACTCCCCACAACCAATTAATCACTAGATGCCTGTTTAAATAAAAAACCCATTGCCTACCAGTGAAAGGAGAGCAGAGAGGTACTATAGGCATTACAGATTTAAATGGACTGAAATTATTGAATGCATCTTAAGAGCAAAATAATCTGTCCCTGGGTTCCTCTTGAAGAACCAGCATGGTGTAGCGGTTTAAGTGTTGCACTATGACTCTCGAGCTCAGAGTTTGAATCCCCACTCAACTGTAGAATCCATCTGGGTGACTGGGTGAGGCATAGTTTCTCAGCCTCAGAGGAAGGCAAAGGCAAACCCCCTCTGAACAAATCTTGCCAAGAAAACCCCATGGTAAGGTTTGCCTTAGGGTTGCCCTAAGTCCGAAATGACTTGAAGGCAACAATGGAGCACAGGTGCTCCCAAGTTTCATGCCATCTAGGATCCATGGGTCTTAGACTTATGGCAGAAACAGATACATGGGCATTCATTATCTTTTATTGCAGAAGGAGATTAGATTCTTGTTTTTATTTAGTGAGAAGCTAGAACCCTTCCAATCAGATCAAGGTAAGCAACCCACATTGGAGATGCTGATTCAATGCCCATATTCCAAAAGAGCAGCAACAGAATGCTCAAATGAAGAGGGACAAAAAGAGAGAGCCTTTTTCTTTTCTTTTTTTTCAGAAGGGTTCAGTATAGCATGTGTATGCCCAGCTGGTACCACAGAGAAATACAGTACTCAATCCATGCTAGCTGTGTTTCATGCAGTATGGTTACAGGAAACTGTGTGAGAAGGTGGCACAAGCTGCAGTATTTCTGTCACTAGTAACTCTTTATTTTCTGCACAGAACTGATTTAGCTGGCCCTAGAAGGCTGTAGCCTCTCAGTTGAAATGGAGACCTCTCAGGCTGAATTATCTACTGCTGCCCTTGCAAATCTGCCACTGAAATCTAGGAAGGGTCTGTATCTTCCAACAGACTCTTCTCTGTTCTGCCTCCCTCTGGTCAGTTTTCAGGGTGGTAAATGATCTGGCAATTACAGAAAGTTCTCTTTCAGCTGGAATGAAGGAGTTCCTCAGACTGCAGGAAAAGGTTTGGCCCTCTTTAAAACAAGACACATTTTCTTTGCAACTAGTCTAGAAATAGACCATAGGTTGCAGCATTTTCTGAGGATGTGGTGAAGGTAAAGAGTATATTCCAGGGACAGATCCTTGGTGATAAGCTGGTGTAAATGTATTTTTTCCAGTTTTATTATAAATAATCACATACCTAGAATACATTTGCACCAGTTTATCACCAAGGATCTATCGCTGGAATGCACTCTGTATCTCCACTTCATTGTTTTTAAAAGCTGGTCTTTTCATGTATTAAAGTAGCATATTAATACATTTTTATAATTTAAAAATGTATTAAGAATCCTTGTGCCAGGTCAAATTGTCTGTTCATATATTCCAGTCATCTGTCCTGACTGGCAGCAACACTCCAGAGCTCAGGGAAAGAAGGATCATTGAAATCACCTGCTGTCTGATCCTTTTGACTTGGATATGCTAGGGACTGCAATTGAACTATGGTCCTGTTCCTTGTCTTCTACATTTTATTGTTTAAAATAGGTGGGCAACTGTGGAAAACTAGGAAGCTATAATAGCCCCCTAGGAGACTGTGGAGGGCCACACCTGCTCTTGTTTCCTCCAAATTATCCCCAAATGCCCATTTGGGAAAGGTAGAATTTTCACTATGTTTCGGGTTTCAAAAAAAGGCCTCCCCTGGGCTTAAAATCACCCAAGAAGCCTGCAAAATTTGGTAGACATACATCCCATGCCACTTAGGTGGACATTTTGGAGCATTTCAGGACAATTGTTTTGAAAAATTTTGCAAAAATTGTTTTTGACCCCTGACAATGGTCTGGGGGGGCTCTCAATGAGATGAATGTACTCCTCACACCCTCTAGTGTGCATTTTGAGGCATTCTGGAGCAAAAACAAAAACAAAAACAAATCGAACCCTGGGGGCAATAAAAATGGCCCAAGGGGCACATGCAATCCACAAGCCACACTTTCCCCACCCCAGTGTAAAACAATACTGAATAACATGCCTCTGTAATAGGGATGCAACTATGGGAAGGACAAATGAGGATACTGCCCCCTAAATAAGAATTCTGGGCCCCATTTAATTTTCATATGTTCCCTAACAACCACTACTAGCACTGTAGAATCTTAAGACTTCAGTGGAGCATTTAGAAATAGTCTTTAGAAACCCAAATAAAAGATATGGACAAATTATCAAGGGAATGCAAATACAAGAAATATAGGTGATTTAGATGTGAATGATTTTTAGTGGCTCATTCTTTGCAATGCTAGAAGTTTGGTGACTGAAGGAAAAAATCCAGGCAGGGGCAGAATTCTTATTTGGTAGAGTCAATGCCCTCATTCCGCCCCCCCATCCCATTGCTAAACCCTGCTGTGTAAACTTAGAAAGACCCTGCTTGAAATTAAGTTAAGAAGCAATATTTACTTTTATTCAGTGTTGATTTGGAAATCCTTGGACACTTAAGAATTTACTGAACAATTACACAGTAATAGAAAGGGAAATGCATGGTGAAGGTAGTACTTACCTCTTTCTCTGCAGTGCTGAAATTTGTCTTAAGAATATAATCCTATATGGTCCCAGTTAGTTCAAAGAGGCTTATTCCCAATAAAGTGTGTCAAATTTGTGTCTCTGTTTATAGGTATTGTATTTCTTAGGAAGTGTGATTGTTAGGGTCTTCTTTCATTCTGAAGGCCCCTATGGCACTTAAACATCTGAAAATGGAGATTTTCTGGAATAGAATGGCATATAGTAGGACTGGAAATCCTGTGCCCTTCCAGAAGTTGTTGGACCACAACTCCCAACAGTCCTAGCCAACATAGTCGATGGAAAGAAATGCTGAGAGCTACCATCCAACAACATGTGGAGAACCACATGATTTGTATGCTGGCATATGGCAAAGACAAGGCTACAACAATAAGAGATAATTGCCAAAAATTGGGGGAGGCGCTAGTATGGGTCCAAACCATATAACATAACAGAGCTTACTTGTAAATAATAGACATTAGATTGCATGGGAAGAGGTACAAAACTGTAAGGACTTACTGATAGTCAAAACAGAGAAAGACAATAAAAAGTAATCCCTCCACCATATACACACAGATCTCATTGACCTAACTAACAAAAGTTATTTAAAGTAATATTTTGTGCAGTAGATTGCATTAATTCTTGCCAATAAATAAACATTAAAGTTTCACCTGGCCAGATAAGATTTTTTCATGCAGTTCTTCAGTTAATAATATGTAAGACTTTCTAGAACTGTCCAAAAAATAAAGTGGGTCACTGATGGAAGATGGATTAAATCCTTCACCCACCAACTGATATTTTTGTTGCTTGAAAGTCCCCGTAATGTCCATGATTTCCTACAGATAAAAAAAATTAAAAAAATAGTTTATGTTAAAAATAATTGTGTAGAATGTAAAATACACTAGTGTGAAGCAAGAATTTCTCAAACACTTCTATATGGGATCCTGGAGCCTGTATTTATAAATGGTAGCTGCTATTGGCTGTATTTCAGGGGAAGGCAATAGCAGACGACCTCTGAGTTTGTCTAAAAACACTATGAAATTCATGGGGTCACTGTAAGTTGACAGATGACTTGAAGGTAGATAAATAAACACATACAGCTTTAGAAGTTGCCAGGATCTATTCTAATTGGTTGGATGTGTCAAGTCTGAAAAACTGAGTTGGAAACAGTAGAAAACAAAGATCATTTTATAAAAATACAGAATGATAATCAATAATACAGAAACCTGTCTTTTTAGCTTGCTGAACAGGTTTCCTCTGACTCATGCAGCTGTCACTGAAATCAAGGATGGCCTATTAGTTATACTGCCTTGTTTCTCTACTGAGACATAATTTATCCTCAGTATCTTTTGTCCCTTTGTTCAACTTACAGATATTTCACAGATGCCAGCACGAATAACAAAGTATACGTTATAATATCTTCTAATCATATCAAGTTTTCCTCGCTTTTGTAAAATTTTTACTCTTAATGCTACTCTAATACTGAAGAATATGTGTACTGGGGAATACATAGAGAGGTATTTGAAAGCAGTACTCAAATACATGAGTATAGTAGTGAGAAAAAGTTCATGAACTCTCATAATAACATCAGAAATTCCATAGTTTTACCATGAATCATGAATTAAAACCAGTCCTTTTCTAAATAACCAATAGAGTTTGTGTTAACAAGTTTCACATCTTGTGAAATAAAATAATGTATAAATTAGGCAAATAATCAATACATAAGAGTCATGCTAGATCCAAAAATAAGGGAACCCCAGTTCTGTCACTCAGTTAAGGAGAATAACCGGAATCAAGTATTTAAGTCATGAGGAATGTCTAAGAGGGTGAATTTGGTGGCCCTACACTATAAAAGAGTCAGAAGCTTTGTGACCTTGGTCTTCATCATATGGTTCTGTGGAAACATGACATGTCACAATCAAAAGACATGTGTGAGGATCTTAGAAAAATAGGTTTTGCTGCTCATCAATCTAGAAAGGGTTATAAAAGCATTTCTTAGTATTAGGGGTCCATCAGTCCACTGTCACATAGATAATCTAAAATGGAGATGGTTTAAGTCCACAATATTCTTAGGAATCCTACCAAAATCTTTCCAAACAAACCAGATCATGATCCCAGAGGTCATAAAAAAAATCAAGCTAACATCCAAGAATCTACAGGCCCCTTTTATGTTGGCTAATGTGATTGTTCAGGACTCACCAGTCACGAAAACAGGAGGGTAGCCACAAGGAAAGCACTGCTGTCTAAAAAGAACTTTGCTGCATATCTCAAGTTCCTTATGTTCACACAAGGAATTTTTTTTTAGCCAACTTTTGTGGGGGTCTGGCAATTATTTCCATTGGGCTGGGGATGGCACCATATTTTTGCCCATTGGCTACAACTGTTTTTTCTTCTTCAATGGACATTCATTGGGGTGAACTCAGAAATCAGCACTGGTACAGGGACCACCACTTTGAATAGCACTAGCAAGTTAAAGGTAGAATTTTTAGGTCTCAATGAGATAGGTTACATTTGCCAAAAAAAAAAAAAAAGCAAAACTGAGTTTGAACAAAATAACCTCATCCCAATCACGAAGCATGGTGGTGAGAATGTGATGGTTTGGACTTGCTTTCCTACCTCAGGACCTGGATGGCTTGCCACCACTGACGCTACCACATTTCAGCATCAGAAGATTCCAAACGAGCATCTGAAGCCATCCATCCAAGTGCTGAAGCTGAATCAAAACTGGGTCATGCAACACAACAGTGGTCCTAAACAATTTTTAGAATGACCTAACCAAAGTCTGAACTGAATCCCCATCAAAATGTCCTGGCACGACCTGAATGCAAGGAACCCTTCAGCTTATAAGGAGGAAGGACCAAAATTCCTCAAAACATATGTGAAAGCAACAATTAACAGGAAATACTTACTTAAAGTTAAATCTAAAGGTTTCACATATAGATACTAACTGTTGGAACTTGTGTATAAATAAACGTTGAAAATGCATGATATTTGTGTATCATTTGTTCAATCACATTATCTACTATTCTTTATCTATGATTACAGGGTTTGAATAAGATCAAATAACATTTTAGGCTGGAAATGTGTGACAGTTCTAAGGGATTCACAAACTTTTTCTTAGTGGTTCTTTTACTCAAGCAGTATGTATTCACCCTTTGAGAAGAAGGGATGGGCCAGAATCTTAAAAGGTTTCATTTTCAGTAGGTACCTTTCAGTTTCACCGCAGAGCAATATTACTCATCTCCCAATAGACCCTTACAGTGCTATTGGTATAACTACGTCCCCAGATATACTAGCTCATGCATTTCCATTGATCGTTCTAGTGAAAAACATTTTAATTATCTCTGTTCATGGACAGAAACTGAAATGTGAATTTTTATTTAGCAAAGATGACATGTATGTATTTTGGCCATTCTGGATCCGACAAATGAATAAGAACCCACTAATACAAATACAACAGTACAACTCACTTTCTTTTCAAAGCAAAGGAATGATCAGATGTAATTTCTAATGTACTATTCACTCTAGATGTAGCATCCTCTACATTCCAATGTTATTTCTTTGCTACACTAGATTTCATGTCATTCCCAGTCCATGTTTCTAATCCCTCTAATCTCTTTATATTATCTTCCCCAACGTATACAACTCTTACAATTTAGTATAATCTGTAGTTTTCATTAGTATACCATGTAATTCCAGGTCATTAATGGAGATAGCAAGCAGGACTGATCTCTGAAATACCCATTAGATGGATCCCTCTGAAGTCATCACTTAATTTTCAGTATATGTGGCTTAGGAGATCACTGGATTGTTTTTCTGTTGGCAATGAAAGGCTGTAAAGACATGTCCACAAAGAATAGTATATATTACCTGGACTCTTAGAAACAGTGGACGGGCATAACTGGGCAAATATGTCACCACATGTTCATAAAGTTGTTCCACGTCTAAAGACTTATTGGGCTTTAAGATGATGGAGGCCATGCCTGCTCTTCCTTCATAACCTGGGGAAAATTATTTTAGGATTAATTCTGTATCCATAAAAATCCATAGATTTCTAATTCTCTAGAACAATATACTCAGTATTTCTATGATTATGTTGTGGCGATGTATCTCTACATTGTTTTCTCTTCAGCTCCAACACTTAATAAGGAGTGAGTGACTGCACGGGTGGGGGGCACCTTGTTCCCTCAGGACCTTAGAAGACCACATCCCAACATTTCCACCTCTGCACCCAAAATTTGAGATCCATTTCCCTTCCAAAATGGCAAATAGCACCCATTAAGCCAGGAGGAGGGTAACTACTGGTGATTTTACTGAATTTGGGTGGTATTTTCAGACCCCTTCACCTGTTTGAGGCCTATATGTTTTTTTTCCCAAGAAGGAAGAGACTGGATTGTCACTTCCTTCTTAGCAAAAAGAGAAAAGGCCTGAATTAGCCTAAAAGAGATGACATCCTCCATGCCCTAAATGGCACCAGTGCCCCTCTGCAGTCTTGGGAGTTAACTTTATTGACCATTTTCAGCCCCCAGATTTTGGGAGGCATGCAACCCGTAAGAAGCAGCAAAAATGACTATGTGGACCACACTTTCCACACCCCTGCCATAATCTTGTATTCAAAGAATTGGTATGGTCCATTTAAGTCCATTCCTGCCACAATGAAGCATATATGCATTAGCTTTCAAGCCAGGAACTCAGTATAAAATCAGATTAACAATATATACAGTTTTGTCTCCCTTTTGCCTCAGAGGAATTCTAGATGTCTATCTAGACATTCCAGATTTCTTTATGAGAGCTAAAGAATGCAACTATAAATGTATTCCCCATAACATGAATGCACAGCTACAGGAAAAAGTGTTCAAGAAGGCCAAAGGTAATAGAAACCAAAAGTGAATAAGAAAGTAAAAATTCAGTGTAAGCAATTTTGCAGTGAGAGAAAAACTATGTGAGTACTCCCATGTGGATGGTTAAGTAAAGAAGTAAGGAAAAACAATGATTTACAAAAATAGACTAGCAAATTAACAAGGAGGGGGCAAGCAATGGAGTGGATCTTCTGTCAGGTTTTGGCTTTCAGAACATGCTCCACCATGCCAACCCTGAATGTCTCCCTAGGAGATGACAGCTGGCACAACTGCTCCTGTGAATTCATACACACAGGGAAGAGCTTGGGTTTCTCGACAGTATTATGACCAGCACAGATAACCAGTAACAAACATGGAAGTGGCACAAGATTTGAGTGTAGCCATATGAAGATTATAGCAATATGAAGGCCTGTGCTAAAGGTAGCACTGGAAATGTCAGGAAGTGAATCCACACACGCAAATAGTACAGTACATAAACACTATTTATTTGGAGTAAGGTACATTGTACAAGACTTTAGTGAGGAGACTACTGGTCAAAAGGAAATGCAAGAGCTTAAGATTCCCCAGCGTTCCCTCCCCCTTTGCCTAGAGACCTTGAAGCTGTGAGACCCAAGCAGCGCTTATCAGCACACTCCTAGCAAGTGTTTACCTAACGATCTCTGCTGCCTAAGTTTCTTTGGTTACAAGCAGTCTGTTGCTTATGCTGGACTACGTATCCCATTACTTAATATGGAGGGCATCCCGACAGGGAAACAATTTCTTTGCCATCAATGCCTTTCCATATCATGCTATGCTGCTTTTGTGGATGATGAGAATCTTAATGCAGCAACTACTAACTTTGATGCAGAAATGCCATTTGGAAAGGACCCCAATTGCCTGCTTCTTTTTAAGGCCAAAGAAAATAAACTATACATAAAACCAGCATAGACTTTCCAACTTGGAAACTGAACTACAACATCTTACCTGTTGGATATTTTATGTTGCTATTTATTATAGGTTTTCTGAAATGGACTACAACTTACATTAATTACATTTTAGTATGTATGTGAGCAGTAGTGTCATTCAGCTAGATCCCATTGGTTTGCTGGAGCTGTCTGGTAAAATTGTTCTAAGAAGCTGGGGAGGTCAAAACAACAGCTAGGAGTAACAAAGAGGAGGAGGAGAATGAGGCCATTTCCACACTAGCCTATCAAAGGCCCCTCCCTAAACTGCAAACCCCAGGATTCCATAGGATGTTGAAAGTGGAATAATAGCGCTATAATAGGCTAGTGCAGAAATGCTATGAAAAGGGAGAGGATCAGAGGAAGGGAAAGACTGGAGCCACAGAGGAGAGCTGGGAATGGGAACCAGTTAATAATTTGAATGATACCACTGTGTACGGGAATTTATTTCTTTAGTTTTACAGAGCAACTGTGATCCATTTTTTCTTCTATGCAAGGATTGCATCTGTGACAGGTCTTCTTTTCTTTGTAATGCATACAGTCTGACCCCCACCCTGAGACCTTAAAGCTGCAATTCTATATATACCTAAATGGGACTAAACTCCACTGAAGTCATTGGCTATATTTAAGTCCAAGAAATATTTTTCTTACCTTGCACAGAAACACCATAAACATTGGCTTCTTGTATGAAATCCAACATACCAATGACATCAGAAACTTCAGTAGTGGCAACATTCTCTCCTTTCCATCTAAAATGAAATATGTGCACATATATATGTATGATACCTTGGGAAAACTGAGGAATCTAGGTTTTAATTCATAACTAAATCTTTTATGGACTGTTCTCTGAAAAGAGACGCTTTGCTTCAATTGGAATTTGATTATAGCCATAAATAATGGTTTATGAGCCATGAATGAGCCTTGGGCCCATGTACTCATTGCCTCTCGTCTGTGTTGGTTGGAAGGAGAGACTGGATGCATTTGCTTCTATTTTCCACTAATAGCAGCTTAACATTATATCTCAACTCTATCCTATTTTTAATCTTAACTGTAATTTGTTGAAACAAGCCAACTACATGGACCAAGTTTTGAAGCTGCTGTGTTTTATTAACCTAGATTTAAACACACACACACTTACAATGAATGACCTGAGGAATACTTTCTGATGCCAATGAGAATTCCATTTTACTGTGGATCAGGTTTAGGGTAAGGATTTACTGAACAATTCTTGTATTTCCTGATACTAATTAAAATTCCAAATGGGACCAAATTAATGGATAACCATAGCATATCCACTTCTGCATCATGGTTCATCAAAAATAAAAGAGAAAAGGACTCCTCTGTGGCAAAAAACAGTTTTTGTTCCAACAGTTCTTCTTCTTGTTGTTAATTATTTCTTCTCTTCTTCTTCTTCCTCTTTTTAAAGATGCCTACATGGGAAGTGGCTGAAATTTGGACAAATTGTTTACAACTGTTGAGGTGATAATGCCACAGAACGTCCCCATTCTAGCTCTAATTTTATGTGGACTCTGCAATTAAACATGACTCTGGGGAACTAAAATATCCTATCCCAGTGCACAAGGGTTAAAAAGCTCAGTTAAGGATCTCAACAGTTTTGACATTATGCAGTTAGTTTTTAAAAAAGGAAGCAATTTTTAAAAATTTCTTCTCATGAGTGTGCTATAAAAGGGGAGACTGGAGCACCAAGCCCATGTTCATGTAACTGTAAACCATATATTTATTGTTGTATCCAAATACAGCCGTGGAGTTAAATCTCTGTTATATAATTTTTAAGCTTCATTGCTATAGTCAGATATTTTCTGTCTATAACATTATTTTCTGCTTTTCAATTGCAATTAGATGTGACATTCTTTTTCCCTTGAAGTTCTTGAAGACAGCAGAAAATTTTTGTGATCAGTAACTTGTCTGCAAAAAATTTGAATTATTCTGGGCCAGACTTAGGGGGAGCAGGCAGAATAAAAGGAACACTGTCCTTTTCTCTCTCACACAGTCTAGGCAGGTGGTTTAAATACTAATGCTATTATTGAGTATACCTGAATGTATCTCCTGTTCTGTCCCAAAAGTAAAGAAAGTCAGCGTGATCTTGAATGAGCAGATCTCCTGTATTGAAATAAAAATCTTCCTTCTTAAACACACCACAGAGTAACTTCTTCTCCGTGTCTTGTTTATTGCCAGCATAGCCAAAGAAAGGATTCTTTGAATTCACTTTGGATAGTAAAAGGCCAGGTTCACCTATTTGCAAAATTAAAAATATGAGTTAGCTCGGTACAACCTATATTGCTTCACCAAGTGATCTTCTTCAGGGTTCCAACCAATCATACCATCCAGATAGGGCCTTCCACCCTCACACATATCCAGTTCCATTTTTTCTTTCTTCAGTGAGCTTCTCTACATTCTGTAGTTTCATTGGCCTGCTTTTTGAGTTTTTTCTTCCCTTCCCATTTAGGTTTTCTCTTTTAAATATTTTTTTGTTCTCCAGATCTCAGAGTTACCCCAAACATGCTTCTTTTTTCTCAGAACCTTGTTGTGGCTATGATCCAATTATCACTCATTATATGGGAATGTTATTTGAAGGAGTGCGAAATGATATTTTCAACTGAATATTTTCAGCTGAAACCACTCAAATATGTGATGAATGAGTTACAATTCATCTTCGACAGTTTAATTTCCCTCTCACAGGGAGGGGTCTTAGGCCTGCCTTGCTTACAAACAGCTTCCTAAACTTTAACAGCTACTTACTGGACACAAAAGGCAACACAGAAATGATGCACTGATAACAAAGGTCAATTCTTGCCCCCTTATCTACTGTCAGCACTATTTCAGGACCTAATTCCCCCACCGCGACAAAACTTCCCACTTTTCTGCTTCCATTGTCTGTTATGCAATATGCCAGTTATTTTTAATCTGTGGTCCACAGACCCCCATGGGTCCACCCTCACTGGGGTTCTGTGAAAGGCTGGAAGGCTACTTAGCCTGTTTCCTCCCCCACGACAGAGTGGCAACATGACAGGAACCAAGGCAAAAGGAGCCAGGTAGGCAGGCAGGCCGGCTGGCTGGCAGGCCTGCGTACTGCCTGTCAAATGGCTGCTCTGCTGCATGGAGAAGGCAGGCTCAGCAGCTGAGTGACAGCAGAGCTGACAGCCAGCCAGCCAGCGTTTACCCTTCTTCTTCCTCTTCTTCCTCCTCTTCCTCTTATCTCTCTCTGTCTCTCTCCCTCTCTCCCTCCTTCCCCAGTGGAGAGCAGTCCAGTCTATTATCAGAAATATTCAAACATCCCCCTTTTTTTTGGCCTTCTTCACCAGGAGGAGAGGAGACTGAGATGGGCAAAGGAGGGAGGGGGGACAAAACAAAAACAGGAGTTGAAGGCAAAAGGGGTGGGTGGGTTGAAGCAACCCCTCTATAAAGAAAAACCTCAAGCTTGCATCCTCATCCCCATTCATAAATGCCTCCAACACCCACCCCTTTTTTGCCTTTTCCCATCCTTCCCACCTTTGCCTACCTGGTATCCTCTCTTCCTAGTGAAGGAGAAAAAAAAAAAACAGCAGGGAGGGAGAGATTGATTGAGAGAGAGAGAGAGAGAAGGGTCAAATGCTGGCTGGCCCTATCCATTGCTGTTCACTCCAGTCTTAAGCTTGTAGGAAGAAGCAGGAGAAAAGTCTTCCCTCTCCCTCCAATGCCTCTCAGGAAAGTATGCATTTATTTATTTCTCCCTTCCCTCCCAATCTGAAGACCCTTAATAAGTAATTTTAAATAAATATTTGATGTACTTTAGGGTTTAAAATCCCAACTGGGGGGGGGGTCTGTGGAAACAAAAAATATTTAAAGGGGGTCTCTGGTAAAGAAAAGGTTAGGAACTACTGCAATATGTTATATCATTTTGTCATGCTAGAACTTAACCCATCTAGTTTTGACTTTTCAAATAACAATGAAATTTAGGACTTTCACTTGAGTTGAAACTGGAAACCATATTTCCAGTAAAGGGCTTTAATGTTTTTTAAACCACTTTTTATCATACAAAGTGTATGTTTTCAAACTGTATTAATGTTACTAATGGTTTAATTCTATTTTAATGCTGACTTTTTGTACATTTTTAACTATGCTGTCAGCATCTTAATTTGTAAGCTGCCTTGAGTCCCTGCTTGAGAGAAAGACAGGGTATAGATAGAGTTGATCTTGTTACTCAGGAGAAAATGAAATGAAAACAAACATGATCCAAAAGTTTTGTTTGCTCTGAAATAAGATTTTTTGAACAACCTAGAAATTGCTAGAAACAACAAAAATGAACCGAACTGTTAATATATGTCCATATGTTTTCACTTCCGTGAAGCATTATACATGTTTCCAGAGTATTTTCTACCGTAAAAATGCAGATGAAATTCTAATAAAAATCTTACCTTTCTTAACTCTTTCACACCACCCATTTTTATTCCTGATTGGCTTATCTTTTTGAAAATCATACTTAATCAAGTCAAAAGGGAAAAATAGCTTAAAACAGAAAGAAAATTCAGTCAGTAGTGTTTATACAGTGACATCTAGTGGAAGCAGTCAGTAACGTACATTAGAAGACTAAATGTTTTGTTTAACTAATACTCACTTGCATTTATCCAAAAGAAAACTGTCATAAATATACATGCATCGGATATATTTTAATAGTAATATTTCTTTTTTTAAAAAAATAGTAATATTTCTAAGGAAAATAAAATTCATCCTTTGCACATAAGTAGCTGTAAAAGAGAAATTTATTCACCACGACTTTAAATTTGACCGTATTTACCAAAAGAACACTGTGGACAAAGCTTTCTCAAATGTCAGACTGTGTAATTAAAAAAGTATTTAAGTAATATTAATAGTTAAGGAATTGGAGAAATGGTTCAAGTCAAGAAACAGATTGGCTATTCTTATGTTCTTATTTCCAAGCTGACTGGAGGAAATTAGATTCACACATTATGTTTACACATGTTGTTAGACACTAAACATGGCTAATGACAGTATCTCTGTACAAAGCAGTTCCAAATATGCAACTGGCCTCTAAACCCAGAATCCCAAATAATTCCAGAAATGACTGCTTGAGGGCTTGCTCTTCTCAGTTCTGTTATAACAGTGTCAGAATGGCACCTCCACCCAGAAACATTCACAATCCACTTAAAGGAGTCTCCTCCCAAGATTAACAGCATAAATGTTGTTGTATGTACCAATGCATGGACAATAAAGTGCCAGAGATTTATTTGTATAATTCACAGCAGGTATAGCTGTCAATCACACATAAAAATTATATTGGATCCAAAGGTGCAAAGGTTAATTTACAGAGTACAACCTCTCATGGAACTGATGTTTCACAACTCATAGTAATAGTAAAAGATTGTACCATTACAATGGGTTATAGATGTCCTTTGCTTTGTTCAAGAATTTTGCAAACTTTTGTACAAGTGGAAATGTGAAAATAACTATAGAAACTCCATCACCTCACTGTGGGGACTTCTCCTTCAACTTCTCATGCCAGTGTTTGTGGCAAAGCTCTAGCAGATTTATTAGTGTCACTGTTTGGAGGAAACTACATTTATGAATCTGTAAAAGACAATACTATACGCCCAAGCTTAAGTCTAGTTTAGCAGAGGAGTAAAAATACTATTAATACATTTGAGCTGGGCTATACCTTCATACAAGTAGTTGTCCAAAGCAGTTGAGCAAGTTACTGTGGAATTTGCATATGCAAAGTAGGTGTACAATCTCTTATGCAACCAGTTACACATCCATTTTGCTCAACTGCTTGCACAATAAAAAAACTGTATTGGGTACCAGCCTTGTGGTAGCTCTGAAAATGCACAGTCTCTAGTGCAAAATGCCTTCCACTAATGCTATGACATAACTGGATATAGGCCTCAAAGTGCTAAATTAATCCTTACAGATGCAGTCTTTAACATACTGGAGTAAACCCCATTGATCACCATGGCCATAAACACATATGGCACTGTACTGTAACTTCATTAGAATCTGTGTGAAATAGTCAACAGTTAAGATAACATATTCTTCAAGTATCTTCTCTTCTAGCAGGACTGCTCCTATTTATTCTTCCTTTTCAATTAGGTGGTCACTTCAGAGAGGATTGTCTACATTCCCCATAACCAAGTTCCATTTGTTTTCCCTGACACTCAAAGTATGTATGTATGTATTATCCTGCATTTCTCCTTGCACAGGATCCAAGGCAGCTTACAAACATGTAAAAAATAGTGCATGTAGGTGTATGTGTCTTCAAGTTGCCTTTCAACTTATGGTAACCCCATGCATTTCATAGGGTTTTCTTAGGCAAGGAATACTCAGAGTTGGTTTTGCCAGTTCTTTCCTCTGAAATATAGCTTACTGCACTAGGTATTCACTCTCAGTCTCCCATCCAAGTACTAACCAGGACTGACTCTGCTTAGCTTCCAAGATCAGATGGGATCTGGTGCCTTTAGGGTATTTAGGGTACAGCTTTTTTAAAAAATATTCATATAAAAGTTGAAAAAAATGAAAATTCAGTTTACACAATATAATACACAAAACATAGTAAACAAGATTTTTTTAAAAACTAAAAATAGATAAAAATACCACCCCATTAAAAGCTCTTTTTACCACATAAATTATAAGTCAAAGGCCCACCTGAATAAAAAGATCTTTGCCACTGGCAAATGTGCCTGTGATAGCAATAGAACTGAAAGAAAGTCTTCCCTGGAAGATCTTAAAAAACTTGGGCAGTCTCATACAGGGAGACGCACTCATTTAGATAGTGTGGACTCAAGCCATATGGGGCTTGGAACAACTTTTTGTTGTTACTGAGCATGGTCCCTCCTCATGGTCTTTTGCTGGAAGAGGAGATTCCCCCTTTTAGTTTTGTTTTTAAAAGAGAAAGAGAGGGAGGGAGAGGGTGCTGCTACAAACCTCAGTGTTTTCCCCAACAAGCTATTTTGCTTCTCCAAGGCCTTAATTGGTCTCCATTTGTTTGTTTTGTTTTCTTTGGTACTCACCATCTGAGTTAACTACGAGAGGATGTGATAAACTGTATTAGAGACCTATGTATTATACTACTGACAGAATGTTGGCCTTTCGGTAGTTTTACTGTGTGTTTTATTCTTGAAGCTACAGCAATAACACTAATTACTTGACAAATCAAGACACTCTTGATTGGAATATTTATATGCTAATTATCTTCCAAAAGTGCTTTCTGAAGTTAGAAAGATGCTTCTTCCTGGAAGCTGAATGGCTTTCCTCCTGCTACTTTACATTCTAGTAAGACTTTTGTTTGCATTATCATCTTGTTACGAATCTTTTTGCACTGAGAACACAATTAAGGAAAGAGCTTCAGTAATGTGTTTGACGTAACAGAATACAATAAGACAGGATACATTAAGTATGTCTTTCTGGAATTAAAAGCATACAAGTTTCTAAACTGTGTGTTGCTTCCTAAATTTAACAACAAAAATTATTATTATTGATAAATTATGAACTTTATTTATATCCCCACCTTCCCCCTAAAACTAAGATAGGTTTAAAATAGATATAGATAAAACCTCACTTAAGTAAGCATATACTTATTAAACTACCAGTAGATTTAAAAGTAATTTAAAAGTATATTTATTAAGCAAAAGATAAGAAAAGTACAGCAAAATACTGAAAGGCCTTTCCTTTCCTGATAGACAGTTTCCAAAGGTATGTAAAAAGAAAAAGAAAAACTTTACTTGCTAATGGAAGGTCAATATGTGGAAAGCCAATCAGCTCTCTCTCTCTCTCTCTCTCTCTCAATGGAAAGTGTTTCAGTCCCTGAGGGCAGCTACTAAGAAGGTCATCTGCTGTGCTTCTGCCAGATGTGCCTCTGAAATGTAATCAGCGGACCAGTACCTGTCTGCGAGCCACTAGCTGGTGGTCCATGGCAGGTTTCCAGAAAAACAGTAGTAGCCCATGGGCACAAATATGGTGCCAGTCTCAGGCACAAGGAGTGGAAAAACATGCCAGTCCTTCCCACACCAGATAGTGTAAGAAGCACTGTTCTATCTATTACTATCTCTCTTTTCACACAGCATTTGACATGCGAAAGGGCCTCCGGATTGTCACGCGATTGCGAGGAGCATTTCAGACAGTGTCCTCACAATCGCACGACGCTGCCGGGGACGGCAGGCGCCAATCATGCACTATTTCATTTTTGGTTTGTAGCCAAAAATGGTGGACGATCGCACATCACTCCAGGGCCCCGTGCGCACTTACCGTGTACGTGGAGCCTCCAGAGCCACAGCGCTCGTGCTTCCTCCTCCAGCACAGCCTGGGAAAATGCCCGGCTGCGCTACGGAAGGAAGAGACGGAACCCTCATGCTGCCTGCCAGCCGGCAAGCACCAGCTTTAGAGCCGAAACAGCGGACACGAGACCCTCTCACAAGAGGCTGCTTGCGTGATCCCCACACCCCAGCGCCAAGAAAAGATAAGTTGTGGAAAGGGCCTAAGATGTGTTTTATATAGACCAATATCAGTAATTGTTAAAGAGCTTTTCTTATGATGTTAGTTTCAGCCTCTGCTTATTTTCATCAAATGCTTTATTATATTGTTTTTAATTTGATTTCTGTGGACTCTGGATCATTTTGTAATTTGTTGTCTCAAGAGCTATTAAATAATCTCAATAATAAACAAATATCTCATATGAAAAATTCAGCTATCATGTGGACCTTCACCTTTAAAGATTGCAAGTAGGATATTTGCACAGCTTTAGTGGTGAAATAGGGCAAGCCTGCCTCCTCCTATGCATTGTTCCCCACAAGCAGAGTTTTGAAAAAGTCACTTTTTTTTCCTAAAGTCCCTGAGAAGGCATCAAGTTCTTATCAAGGAAGGTTTATAGTCTTGATCATTTTGATGTATGGCTCTCTGCTTCATTGGACAAATGCCTGGGCTGATGAACAATTTGGTGGAATAGAACTTAAGAACCAGTAATTCTATCAAAGTCAATTAATTTTCTAAAATTAAGAAAAAGAGAGAGGACAGGGATAAATCTTTTGCTTTTTAAACTTTGCATCCTTTAGTTTCAAAACATCTATTTCATTGTTTAAGTGTAAATTAATAATTACATATGTTTCTAGGAAAAAAAATTAAAAGACAAGTAGGGCAGCAGATTCAAATTTACTGAACTGGAATGTTTGTCCACAACATACAGGTCTTTTCAGATTTCATTTTGTCTTACAAGACAGCAATATTTGTCACGCTATCAAGCCATGACTCTCAAACTCTATAATTACTTGTGCCTTTTAGATTTCCATTAACTTATCAATTACTGCATAAGACAAGCCCCATTAATTGAGAAGACATCCATAAAAGAAGTTAAAAGAGCAGTTATGCTCAAAAGAGGTCTAGGATTTCACAAACTCAAGACTGCCAGAATGTGAAGCATGTTACAGATTCAATCAGTAACCCCTTTTCAGTGCCCTTATTAGACACACAGATACAGCAATAAAGAATATTCCATCGGACTAACATCTTTTCAGTGTCATTCAAGTTTCACAAAAATGAGCCAATTTCTAAAATATCCCTCTGAAACATTAATGCTTATGCTCTCCCCCTGATAAATACAATTACAATTACAATACTGTGAAGTATGTAAAAATCAATACTTTTTGAAATCAAATTATATTAGAATTACAAATGTTAAATTTGATTTTATTAGTTTCAAATATTGAGAGTTATATTCAGGAGTTCCGTACTACTCATAGAAAACTCTTTGATGCATCCAAAGCCTTCTATGAAAGTATGTAGTGCTGGGGCAGATTTCTCCTCCTTTGCCCTCTAATCTGCTCCAAGTGGTTGTGGAATACTCAGAAACAGTATGGGGGGGGGGGGGGGTAAAGCTAAAAAAATAAAGGAGAAAATCTGTGGTGACCATCTCCCTCCACTTTAAAGTCACAAAACTCTAGCTGGATCTTTTGTGAACAAAACAGGAGTGGCTGTAGGCTAGTGTTTCAGTTTTAAAAACAACTTAGGTTTTTAGATTTGTAAATCTGATTTTGTATATATTAAATAGTTAAAACTAAGTTTAAAATCTCTTAAATCTGAAGCATGATCATCTACCAAATACTGAATTAAAGGCAGCTTTTCTTTTCAAAAGATGAAAGCATGGAAAGAACACCACTCCCCAACTTTTCAAGCACGATGCAGAATGTCAAAAATCATTTTCATTTTATGCATGCGCGCGCACACACACACACACACACAGACAGACAGACAGATGACTGTAACTAGCTACAACAGTGTGTTGCCTGGACCCTATCACCTGGATTGACACGCTACCCCAGTAGGACTTCCTACTGGGGTAGCATGTCAATCCAGGTGATAGGGTCCAGGCAACACACTGTTGTAGCTTGTTACAGTCATCTGCTAATTACATACGAAACATCCTATATTTGTACATTGTGTCCTTTTGAAAGCAGCCAGAAAACGTTGCCCTCAAATAGCAGGTGTGAAGAGCCTGAACAGGACAGTGAATTTCTTGCAGTTATAGATTCATTTTTTAAAGAATCTGATAAGAATTAGGTGGAGAGGAGATCAAATGAAACAGGGCAAGGCCTTAAGGAAGGATTACAAAAAAAAAGGCCTTGGAAGACAGTGTCAAAAACCTGATTGAATGTAAATTTCAGGGTAGAGAAAGGAGAGAAGCATTCCAAGAGTGTTCCACAGAGGAAGGATTAACATCCAAGGAAGAAGGGTAGTTTTTGTGACCGACTGCAGGATAGCAGGAGCCAAAGAATGGCAGAATGTAAAACAGCATCCACCCCTACCACTAAGAAGATTATCTAATGTGGCCCTGAGGTATTTTCTGTTTTTGGATGGCCTCTGTGGAAACCCATCATCATCATCATCATCATCCAATTATTACAGATTTGGGGAACATGTAGTCTGCCAGATGTTGCTGGGGGACCACAGAATCCCCACTCTATAATCATCAAGCACTATCGAACAAGGACCAACATAAGCATATTCTTGGGTAATGGGAGCAGAAGTTGTTTCAAAGCTGAGCTAGTGAATATGCTGAAAATATATGAATTTCAAAATGTGAACTTGATTTAAATTAAATTATTTCAAAATGTTAGATGATGATGATGATGATGATTTTTAAAAAGGAATTAACTCTCCTTTCACATGCACATCAAGCCACATGACAGCCTCTCTAAAATATCCAAAATAGCCCCCTCATCAGACCACACTACTGATTGTTATCTGCCCTTCAAGCAAATTGGGAAGAGATGCAAATATGACTGTCGAGGAGTAAAGCTTAACCCATCCGTACTTAGTATTTGTTCCCACCCTTTATTTTTTTAAAAAAACATTTTCTTGGCCATTTTTCCATGGCTCAAGAGAGATTACATTAGTGAAAGCTCTCCGAGAGGAGGGATTAGATCTCCTAGAAATTCAGACAGAGCCAACAGCAGGAAAAGCTGACAGCAGCTGCCTGCAAACAGCATCAACGGAAAGACAAAGTGGCTGACTCACCCTGTATCTGTTCTGCTCTCTTTCCTGTAATAGAAGATAAGATTTTTACTAATCTGTTAACCACCCTCTAGGCATTTTGGACTACAGTTCTCACAATTCTTATCATTTGCTATGCTCTCTGGAGCTTGGGAATTAAAGCCCAAAACTCCTGACAGACCTAATGTTCCATACCCTCTGACAAATAATCATGTTATCCCAACAGTACTATACTATGAGGAGTTTGATGTTATGCGTTTACCAAACTGTATTGTTCAGGAGTAGGCAAACTGATGCCATCTGGGCATTTTAGATGACAATTCCAGTAACTCCTTTCTTAGTGGACACTAAACATTCCACATGCAGGTATCAGTGACCAAACACAAGTCATCATTGATCAGAGCTAGGGTAACTGCACACAACTAACTGTTCCTGCAGACAGTTACAGTCCTACTTGGAAGCAACATTCTTTAGCACTTACACGAGATAAACATCTATCTAACTCCATATATGAATCCCAGCTTAACAAAATAGTAAGAACATCAGCTGAAAGCACACTCAGTGGGAAAACTGGGGCATATAGAATTGAAAACATTCTTTTTTAAAACACTATTTTTAAAACACTCTTTTTAAATTAATGATGAAGTAAGTGTACTTCTGGTAATTTGACACTCAATATAATGGTATGAAAGGGATATCTCCAGCTGTTTAACAACCTAGACATCTTTTCAAAGTCCTGCCCTGGCACCACCACTATGTAAGAGGCAAGCTGGTCCTATATAAGTTTGCTGTCATTCACTTCTCAGAGATCTTGTGCATTTCAGAAACCTATGGCAGCAAAATGTCCATATGAACCTGGGTCTCACAGAATCATAGAATCATAGAGTTGGAAGAGACCACAGGGGCCATCCAGTCCAACCCCCTGCCATGCAGGAACCCACATCAAAGCACTCCCAACAGATGGCCATCCAGCCTCTGCTTAAAAACCTCCAAAGAAGGAGACTCCACCAAACTCCAAGGCAGGATATTCCACTGCTGGACAGCTCTAACATCAGCTCTGACCTTCCTGAGGTTCAGGTGGAATCTCCTTTCCTGCAGCTTGAATCTGTTGCTCCCTATCCTGATCTCTGGAGCAGCAGAAAACAAGCCCGCTCCCTCTTCAACATGACATCCCTTCAAATAATTAAACATGGCTATCATGTCCTCTCTTAACCTTCTCTTCTGCTGACTAAACATACCCTGCTCCCTAAGCCGCTCCTCATAGGGCATGGCTTCCAGACCCTTAACCATTTTGGTTACCCTCCTCTGGACACACTCTAACTTTTTTTATATACTTCTTGAATTGAGGTGCCCAGAACTGGACACAGTGTGATAACTGAAGCCCCTGTCAGAGCTGCTGATGACAAGCAGCAGCTGTTGGTCCCTGTTGCTCAGGGTGGAGATGACAAGCAGCAGCTGTTGGTCCCTGTAGCTCTGGCTGGAGATGAGTCCTGCAGCTCAAGAGCTCCCCCTGCTGCCATGGACCAAGCAGGCTTGGACATTCCTCTGCCTGCTCCTTAAGGGCAACAGGGATCCAGCTGTGATCCCGAGGAGGCCCTGGAGCCTGCATCAATCAGCCCACAAAGAAGGCGGAGACTCAAGAGAGTTGAGCAAAGGGAGGCTTCCTTGATTAAGTTTAAGAAGTGGTGACTGGGCACACCTGTGCCTGGGCTATATAACTGCCTGCCTGGAGGCTTTCCTTTGCTTGTGGCAAACTTTCTACAAGTCCTCTCCTTGCCTGGTCCTTGCTTCCAGCACCTGGCTCCTGATACTTTGGATTGATCTCTTGGCTCCTGACCCCTGGATTTTGGACTCTGATTATGGCTTTTGCTTGTTGCTAAGGCTTAGGTAAATGGACTGCCTAGGAGTAATTGCTTGCTTTGACTCCTCCTAGTGGGACTCTGCTATCTCTCCCTCTCCCTTCTCTGGGCTGGCTTGCTGCCTGGGTCTCTGACCTTGACACACAGTATTCCAAATGAGATCTAACCAAAGCAGAATAGAGTGGTACCATTATCTCCCTTGATCTAGACACCATACTCCTATTGATGCAACCAAGAATTGCATTGGCTTTCTTGACTGCTGCATCACCCTGCTGACTTAAGTTCAGCTTGTGGTCTACAAAGACTCCTAGATCCCTTTCACATGTGTTGTTATCCAGCCACATGTCCCCTATCCTATATTTGTGCATTCCATTTTTTCTGCCTAAGTGCAGGACCTTACATTTCTGTTGAAATTCATTTTGTTACCTTTGGCCCAACTCTCCAATCTGTCAAGGTCATTTTGAAATTTGATCCTGGCCTCTGGCATATTAGCAACCCTTCCCAGTTTGGTGTCATCTGCAAATTTGATCAGCATGCTCTCTATTCTTTCATCCAAGTCACTGATGAAGATGTTGAACAGCACTGGGCCCAGGACAGAACCTTGTGGCACCCCACTTGTCACTTCTCTCCAGGATGAAAAGCAGCCATTGGTGACCACCCTTTGGGTTCGGTTGGTCAACCAATTACAAATCCACCTAACAGTAGCACTGTCGAGCCCACACTTTACTAGCTTCTTTATAAGAATGTCATGGGGAACTCTGTAAAAGGCCTTACTGAAATCAAGATATGCTACATCCACAGCATTCCCTTCATCTATCAAGCTTATAACTCTATCGTAAAAAGAGATAAGATTAGTCTGACATGACTTATTTTTGAGAAATCCATGTTGACTTTTAGTGATTTTTTTAAAATTAATTTTATTAAAATTTTTAAGGAAAAAACAACAAAAAAACCCTCCCCACTTCCAGACATCAATTTTCCCAGTTGAATCTGAGTTTAACATTCCATTCCATTCCATATAAACTTTCCGTTCTGTACATTATCTCCATTTTATGACAATCGTATACTATTACTTTTAGCTTATATGTAACTATTTACAATTTATCTTTTACCACCTCATTTTGTCTTCCTCTTTTCTCACAGTCTTTCTTTCTTTCCCCCTATTTCATTCTTTTATCCAATTTAATACCTCTCGCCCATTCTCTTTCAAAGCCCTGGATTGGCTTATTTTTAAGTGAAAAAGTTAGCTTTTCTGTTGCTACCATATCCATGACTTTGAATTTCCATTCTCTTATATCAATATATTTTCCTTCTTTCCAATGTTGAACATAAGTCAATCTTGCTGCAGTTATTATATATAACAATGTCTTTTGATGAGATCTTATTTCTCTTTGTTGCCCTAACATATTCAACCAATAAAGTTCTGGCTTCATTTCAAAGTTAAAACCATACATTCTTTGAATTTCATCATGTATTTCTTTCCAAAACTTTTTTGCTATTTTACAGGTCCACCACATATGAAAAAAGATCCCTCTTTCTCATCACGTTTCCAACATTTTCCATTCCCATTTCTTGTTATTTTTTTCAATTTTACAGGCGTCATGTACCATCTATATAACATTTTATAAAAATTTTCTCTTAAATTCAAACTTGGTGTAAATTTTACACCTGTCTTCCATGCTCTCACCCATGTATCCAACTCAAGTGGATGCCATATATTTTGAACCCATCTAACCATGTTATTTTTAACAGTTTCTGGTTCCATCTCTCTTTGTAACAATATTTTGTAAAATCTGGAAATTCTCTTTTTCTGGTCCCCTTTCATCAATACATCCAATTCGTTTTCATTTCTTTCAAACCCGTATAATTTTTGATCCATTTTAAATCTCTCTTTTATTTGTCTCCATGGGAACCAGTTAATTTCATGGCCTTGCTCTTTTAATTCCTCTTCTGTACTCATTCTTAACTTTGTACCATCCTTTTTCAATAGCTCTTGATATGTCAATAATTTTCCCTGCTTTGTTGGAGCAATATTAAATGCTTCTTGGGGTGAGGTCCACATCGGAAGTCCTCTATAAAATTTGTGTTTTATTTGTATCCACACTTTCAATAGAGACTTTCGGATACAATGATTGCTAAAGTCTTTATTTACCTTTACTTTATCATAGCATAAGTATCCGTGCCAACCAAATCTATTTTCTGTCCCTTCAACTTCTTTTATTGTTGTGTTCTCTACTTGAATCCAATCTTTAATTGTTTCTAAGCAGCATGCTTGATGATATATTTTCAGCGATGACACATCAAAACCTCCTCTCTCCTTTGCATCTTGTAACATTTTAAATCTTATTCTTGGTTTCTTGCCTTGCCAGATAAACTTCCATAGCCTTTTTTCTCATTCTTTAAAGATCTTTTCTTCTCCTATTATTGGCAAATTTTGGAACAGGAACATTAGCTTAGGCAATAAGGACATTTTAAAAGCATTTATTCTTCCTAATAGAGATAAATACATATTTGTCCATTTTGCTCTGAATCTCCTTCCATATCTTCTCATAATTGTTATCAAATAATTCTTGATTTTTATTTGTTATATTTATTCCTAAATATTTTATTTTCTTTACTATTTGATATGCTGATCTCTTTTCCAAATTTTCTTGTTCTTTTTTTAATATATTTACTGTCATCATCTTCGTTTTTTCTTTATTTATCTTATATCCTGCTATTTTTCCATATTTTTGCAGGTTTCCTTCAACCTCTGTATTGAATCTTGAGGTTCCTCAAGAAATATTATTACATCATCTGCAAAGGCTTTGTACTTTATCTCCTTCCTGTTTGTTTTTAATCCTTTTGTTTGTGGATCTTTATTACTAGCAGTAATACCTCTAAAACTGCTATAAATAATAACGGTGATAACGGGCATCTCTGCCATACCCCCTTCTTTATTTCAAAGCTTTGTGTTTTATCTCCATTTATTATTAACTTCACTGATCGATTCCGATATATCTTCTCCAACCAATTGCAAAATACTTCTCCCAGGCCATATTCTCTTAAGGTATAATGCATAAAATTCCAGGAAACATTATCAAATGCTTTTTCAGCATCCAATGAGATGATAGCTATCTTCTTCCCTGGATTTTTATCATAATATTCAATTGTATTTAATGAAGTTCTAATATTGTTCTTCATTTGTCTGCCTGGGAGAAAACCAATTTGTCCTTCCTGTATTTTATCCTGTATTGCATGTCTGAGTCACTTGGCCAATATCATTGCTCATATTTTATAGTCTACATTCAACAAAGACATTGGCCTATAATTCTTTATTTCCCTCTTATCTCTGTCTTCTTTAGGTATTACCACTATATTTGCTTCTCCCCATGACTGTGGTTTCCCATCCTTCTCAATTTCATGTAAAATTGCCTGATATGGAAGTATTAGTTCTTTTGTAAATCTTTTATAGTACAATGCTGTAAATCCATCAGGTTCTGGTGTCTTATCTATTTTCAACTCTTTTACTGCCTCTTCTATTTCAACTGTTGTTGTTTTTTTATTTAACTGTTCCTGTTTCTCTACCGATATTTTTGGAATTTTTATAGTTTTTACGAATTCCTTCCATTTTTCTTCTATTCGATGTTGAGGATTTTTTTCCTGAAATAGTTTCAAAGTATTCTTGACTTTTAGTGATTATGGCATTGCTTTCTAAGTAATTACAAACTGACTGTTTAACGATCTGCCCTAGGATCTTTCCTGGTATTGATGTCAGGCTGACTGGGCAATAATTATTTGGGTCCTCTTTTTTTCCCTTTTGGAAGATGGGGACAGCATTTGCCCTCTTCCAGTCTGTTGGGACTTCTCCTGTTCTCCAAGAGTTCTCAAAGATTATTGCAAGTGGTTCTGAAATTACTTCTGCCAGTTCTTTTAATATCCTTGGATGTAATTCATCTAGCCCTGGAGACTTGAATTCATCTAGTCTAGCCCAATATTCATGTGCTACTCCTCTTCCTATTCTGTATTGCATTTCCCCCACTTCCCCACCTGCTCCCCACCCCCAAGTTGTGTATTTCTATCCTTTTGGAAGAAACTGAGGCAAAGAAGGTGTTGAGTAGTTCTGTCTTTTCTTTTCCCCGTTAGTAATTGGCCATCTTCTCTGCACAGCGACCCTATCATTTCCTTGTTTTTCCTTTTGCTGCGGACATATCTAAAAAAGCCCTTTTTATTGTTTTTAATCTCTGTGGCAAACTTGAGTTCATTCTGTGCTTTAGCTTTTCTGACCTTCTCCCTACATATCCTGGCTATTTGCTTGAACTCCTCTTTGGTGAGTTCGCCATTCTTAAATTTCCTGTACATGGTTCTTTTAACAGTTAGCTCAGCTGAGAGTTCGTTAGTCAACCATTCTGGTTTCTTTAGACACACCCCATTTTTCCTCCTTATTGGCACAGTTCAAATTGTCCTTCAGTATCTCACTTTTAAGAAACTCCCATCCATCATGAACTCCTTTCTCTTTCAGTATTCTTGACCATGGAATTACAGCAAGTAACTCCCTAAGTTTACAGTAATCAGCTTTTTTTAAAGCCTAGAATGCATATCTGGCTACGCTTGGCTTCTCCTTCCCTCCTAAGGATCCCACCACTTCCACTTCATTAACAAAGGCCATTTCTGCACTACACTGTTATAGTGCCATTATTCTACTTTCAACATCCTGTGGAATTATGGGGTTTGTAGTTTACTGAGGCCAAAGAACTCTCTGGCTGAGAACTCTAAACGCCACTCCCTAAACTGCAAACCCCAGGATTCCATAGGATGTTGAAAGTGGAATAAAAGCACTATAAGTGTGTAGTGTGGGAATGGCTGAAGTCATCCCTGCTGGTCAGGATCAGATCTAAAATAGTTGATCCTCTTGTCACCTTTTCCACCTTCTGGACCATGAAACTGTCTGCAAGGAAAGCAAGGAACTTGTTGGACCTTGTGGACTTGGCAGACTTTGATGGCCAACATATATCAGGATAGTTGAAATGTCCCATTACTACTCCATCTCTCCTGTTTGAATATTTGGTCATCTGCTCCAGGAAGGTATCATCCAAGTCCTCAGGCTGGCTTGGAGGTCTGTAGCAAACCCCCACAATAACATCCTTCTTGTTTCTCGCTCCTTTAATTCTTACCCAGATGTTCTCAACCTGGCTTCCTGGATTTAAGTCACAGATCTCTTCACAGGTGAAAACATCCTTGACATATAAGGCTACTCCTCCTCCTGTCTTGTTTAGTCTATTTCTGCAAAATAGGTTATGCCCCCACTATTACTACATTCCAGTTATAAGACTCATCCCACCAGGTTTCAGTGATGCCTAGTAAATCATGTTTATTTTATTGTATTAAGAGTTTGAGTTCATCTTATTTCCCATGGTCTGTGCATTAGTGTAGAGACACTTAAGACCATGTGCCTTTCCTGCATAAGCTTCCAGCTCATGAGGCTATAGGGTTTAGACAGTTCTTGTTGACTAAAATGGCACTATTTCCTTCCTATTTGGGCCTAGGTTTTGTTCTGTAGCAGCTAGGCTGTTTGCAGGCACCTGATGCCACCCCTTCCTGCTGTTGGCTCTGTCTGAATTGCCAGGGAATCTAAATCCTTCTTTCAGTGAGCTCTGCAGCTTGTAATTATAAGTCTCAGTTGCTGTCATTCTGACTACTATATCATTCTTGAATTCTTCATGGCACCACGGTTGACTGGTGTGTATGAGAAAATGCACTGGAAGATGTTATTCTAGTTCTTTAGTTAACATTGCATGTATACCATTGCTTTTTATGTATAAGTAAGTTGCTGTAGGCTATATTTCAGAGAAAAGAACTGGCAAAACCACCTCTGAGTATTTCTTGCCTAAGAGAACCCTATGAAATTCATGGGATCTCTGTAAGCTGACAGGTGACTAGAAGATACATACACACATACAATGTGGGACATAATATACAAATATTTTAACTAATGGACAGTGTTAGGGTTGCCAGTGCTGTCAGAGCCAATAGTGATATTACTACATTAGAATTTTTTGGTTTTGTTGTAGCAGTAGTTTTTATCTTGCTTTTGAGAATGCATAAAATTAAGAGTATGTAACATCAACATCAGTCCTGGTATAGCAATGGCCAGCAGAATAAGACCACAGTATCACCCTGTTAGTCATTATAACATAAAAACAAATTGGTTTTGTAAGCTGCAATTGAAAGAGTTTCACAATGAGCTGTTATGAATTAGGCTTGTTTACTGGTTGCTAGGCTAATACTAATGTGTGCACTGACTGTATTCAGTATTCAGGTTTCGACACAAAAGGGTCTTTCTATAGCCTGCTCTATATGTAACCCAGCCCATGGTAATCATGCTACAGCAGGGATTCATCCTTCTACAGCTGACTGACAGCAAGGTCAGAAAGGTGTTAGAAACGGATATATTTACGAGCAAGAGTTTCATAAAGAAAGTTATAAAATGAAGTTATGTGATCTGAAAACAAAGATTTTATATGAAAGGCTGTAGATCAAGTCAGGCAAGAGAGGGAAGCAAACATTTAGGTCACCTTCATAGTTAGAAACACTAAGCAAAGGTTACAGTACATTTGAATCACAAATATTCACATACGTATTCACTGACTTTTCCACATTTTGTTATATCACAACCTGAAATTTAAATTGATTTAATTGGTATTGGTTACCAGTCAATGTATATAAGATACTCAATACTGTGAAGGTGCAAAATATTTTTATTGTGGCACAAAAGCTAAGTAAACAAAAACAAACTGGCACTTGTTGGTTGCCTAAGTGTTAATCCCCTAAATAACCTTTGGTGCAACCTACTCTTTCCAGAAGTCACATAAGTAATTGAAAGGAACCCAGCTGTACACAATTCTAGTGCCACATGATCTCACATTAATTTTACCTGTTTCTGGAAGACCTTGGAGTTTACAGGAGAACATATCTAAACAGCACCAGGAATACCAAGGAAGTAACTAAACAAATCTAGGATAAAGCTGTGCAGAATCAATAGGGTGTGTTAAATCCAGAGCACTGTTAAATCCATCATTGCAAAATGGAAAGAATATGACTCAGTTACAACTCTGCCTTAAAAGAGCCTTCACCAAAACTTAGAGTGGGTAAGGAAGGCATTATTCAAAGAAGCAACCAAGAGACCAATGGCCATTCTGAAAGTGCTGGAGGGATCCATATGGTTCTGCAATGGGAGAACCATCCATATGGTTCTGCAATGGGAGAACCATCCATATGGTTCTGCAATGGGAGAACCATTCAACCACTCCATAAAGATGCATGTTAAGAAGAAAGCCACTATTGAAACAGCTCATATCAAAACCTCTGTGGAGTTTGCTGTCTCCTCCTGTTTTCTTGCAAACAGGTAGGAAAAGGATTTCTGGTCTGAGAACTACAAAACTTAATGTATGACACAAAGACAAAAGTGCTTATTGCCTTGAAAATGCTATCCACAGAGTAAAGCACAGTGGTGCCAGTATCATGTTGTAAGGATGCTCTTTATCAGCAGGGACTGGGAAACAGGCCAAGATTCAGGACAACATGAATGGAGAATATGAGTCAGTTCTGTCTTCAAGTGACCTGGTATTAGAGTAGATGTTAACCTTCCAGCAGGGCAGTGATTATAAACACACAGCAAAAGTAATATAGGAATCATTTGAAAACATAAACATGAAAACATAAACATGAAAGTCTCATAATGGTCCAGTCAAAGCCCAGACCTAAATCCAATTGAAAATCTGTGACAAGACTTGAAAAGTATTGTTCACAAACAATCCTCATCCAACCTAACACCTAACCTCACAACTGTTATTGCTGGCAAGTTGTTTGTATCAATTATTGACTCAGGGTGGTGGTAAATACATATGCAATCAACAAGCACTAGGTTGTTTTATTTATTTAGCTTTCATGCCAAAATAAATGTATTTTACATATTCATAGTAGCCTGTGTACATCAACTGATAGCAGTATCAGTTGATTCCATTTCAGGTCCATAACAAAAAGCAGAGAAGTCAAGGTCACAGCTGTTGTCAGTATGCGGTTCTTCTATCAGTTTTAGATTTTATATTACATACTTCTTTCCTTGGTTTTTCCTCCATTCTATGAACCACCCAGACTGTTCAGGCTGTTAAGCAGTACCAATAAAAAAGTTAATCAGACATTTCTTTCACACAATATGTGTATGTAAACAGTCACCTTATAAAAGAAATTTGTTCGTCCCACAGATCCAACTTTGCCTGTGTGATTCATGAAGCAAATGTTTCCTTCAGTTGCACCATAAAATTCACAAATCTTGATGTCACCAAAGCGGTGTAAAAATTCCTTCCAGACATCTGTTCTTATTCCATTTCCAACCGCTATGCGAACTTTATGATTTCTTTCCCCTTCTCTCTGCAAGATATATATATATATATATATTAAATTAAAAGATATTTTTATAATGAACTAACAATAGCAGAGAATCCCCAAGCCCACTTTCTATGTGCGTCTGCATAATGGAAACAATCAACAGCTTTCAGTATAACCTATCATCCACTCCCAACTAAATCCAAGAAGCCTTGTATTCTAAGACTAGAGACAAACAACAAGCCTATCTCAGTTAATAAAACCCTTGACAAAGAAGTTCCTTTTTACAAAGGTTTTTTATGCCCGCCCAGCCCCTTTTCTTCCTTGTCCTTTCTTTAGCTAGATGCTTTTTAGCAACTTTTGACACTGTGAGGATGATGGACGAGGGCTGGAGAAACAGACTTTTTGTTTCAGGTTGCATCACCTTGTCTGCAGAAAACAATTCAATAAAAATTGAACTAGGAAGAAAAAAGATTCTACCTAGGCAGACCCTATTTGTGCTGTGTGTGCCTACCTGCAACAGGCCAGGTAAACAGCATCTGTCTCCAGAATCCCTTACTGCACAAGATCAGTGAAATAGAAATAAAAGGAGAGAACAAACAAGTCTGTCTTCCCAGCTCTCCTCAGAATGTTAAAGAACCATAGATCTATAACCCAGGCATTAAAATGGAGACCATAAAAATGTTGAGGCTGGCAAAAATCAAAAATTATTCCTGGGTACATTTTAGAGGAAGTTCTCAAGTGGTATGTAGAAGATTCAAAATCTTTTTGCTTATTTATTCAAAGTTTGCCAGATCTGGTTGCTTCATTTTACAGGTACCTATCGTTAGTTTTGAATAAAAAGTTTGCTGAAACACATTGAGATTCCCCCCTTCTTTTTTGTGGTGCGCAAACCTATCCCTATGTCTTTCCATATTATTTCCGCCTCTGGTACCAATTTTTCTGTTAAAGAAAGTAATCTCCAGGAACTTGTCTACTTCATAAACTGAGGTATAAGCTTTGTTACTGTTCAAAGGTCGTCTATGAAACATTATCAATATTTTGTATACTTACTCAGCTTTCATCCCTGTTAAACATATTTTACAGGGTTGTTGTATTTATACTGTTCAAAAACCTGCAAAACCTCTTTGATTAGAGATAAGAGCATGGCAAAAGAAATCTGTTTATATCTAGGGCCATTTCTGCACTAGCCTGTTATAGTGCTATTATTCCACTTTCAACATCCTATGGAATCCTGGGGTTTGCAGTTTAGGGAGGGGGCAAACCTCAGGATTCCACAGGATGTTGAAAATGGAATAATAGCACTATAACAGGCTAATGCGGAAATGGCTTGGGGCAAGTATACTTCTATCACAATACTTCTACTTTTCAAACAAGTATAACTAGACTGGTCCAAAATCCTTGAGAGGTGTCTAGAAAGACTTATGTATAATCTGTATGTGAACACTAATCATCAGTATAACTTACTGAATACTTCATAGTCAATGTGCATATAAGCATAACTAACTGAATCAGAGCCATTTTTAAAATGATCATAAATGGGCTTATTTTCATGTTTACACATTTCAAATTATAAAGTTTTTCTCTTTGCTTAATCATCTCCAGGAAATCAGTTAACATAATTTAAACATCTTCTTTTAAAAGAATTGCTTTTCATCACTGCCAAATTCAAATGAACACAACATCTGTAACACTACAACTATTCCTTAACTGAGGTCACTGAATTTTCCATTATTCAAATGCAAATTTGGGTAACACAAACTAAACACAAAAACAGAGAGATTTCTATTTTGGTTTTGTTAGCAAAGAACAAAGGAAAACAGCCAACTTAGACTGAATGGTTCATTTATAAACCTACAGAAATTAAATTTGCTGGTAGCCTATTTAATATGTAGGTGAACTTTGCTTCTATCTCAGAACAAAAGAATTCTTTGTTTCTTGCAGATATCTCACAGAACGAGCCAAATTAATTCAGAGTTGTTGTTGCAGTGTTTATAGTCTACTAGTAATTCACAAATTCACAGTTTATATTACAGGTCTGGTGAAATTGACCATAACCAATTCAGTGTGCCTTCATATGGGCAAAAAGTCTCAAGAAGTATCCAATTCTTTTGTTCTGATTGTATCTGACTATTCATCTACTCGCCTTTTTGAATTACCCTGCATTTCTTTGCCTCTATTTCTACTTTTGCCCCTCACACTAATCATGTTTCCCATCTAGTATCATACAACATTTCAGAAATTGATTTTTACCTGTGCATCTCCAAAATAAAATTGTTTTGTTCAAGACCAAACCTGGAACTTCTAGCTACTTTTTTGTCATCTTAAGATGCTCTTAACCACATTTCAAGGCATAAAGTACTTTGAAGCAAAGGCTAATTCAAAGGATCAGTACTTGGTATTAAGCATGTCAAGTCAGAAAACAGATATACTTAGTCCTACGCTGGCAGTTCTTCACTATCTTTTGGAAATATCACAAAGACATCAGGTTCTTTTGAAAATAACATGATAACCCAAGAATGGAGTGGAAGAAGTACCCTCATTGTAGCCTAGAGATTGAGGTGGCCATGCTGGGAATTAAGATATCTATATCTATCTATATCTATTAAGGTGTGTACATATACACGTGTGTGCGAGTGTGTGTGTGAGCACACACACATATATAAAGGTTAAGATTTCTATATATTTCTGGCAACACCAGAGCCAGTCTTTGTATATCAGTATAGTATATCAGCTGCTAGAGAGGATATCGTTGCAGTCACATCTTGCTTCCCATGGACCTTTAGTCTGACCCAGCACAGCTCTTATTAACTCTTCATACTTTAATATACATATTTATTTATTAAAGCATTTACATCCCACCACTCCATATAATAAGATTTCAGAGTGGCATGTAGATAAAATTATTTCAACACTATTTTTTTTAGAAAAATATGTAAATATATGTCCTTCTATTTACATATTGTAAAAATCTGATGAAATTTGCTAGAGCTAATATCAAAAGCAATATGAGAACAGTATAAGCAGCATCTTCAACTGTGAGTTGCTGGCGCAAGCCCTTCTGTAGAAAAGAGAGCAACTGTGTCTCTGCTATTTGTTTTAAACCGGGACTGCACAGGAAGAGAGATCTGTGCTTCCCCAATGTGGTTTCTTTGAGAAACCACCAACATTTCTCTTGCATGGGCAAAATGGATGGGCAGCTGACAGGAGGAGATCAGCTATCACAGAAATAGCTATGTTGATAGTTTACAACAGAAACAGTCTTGTGGCACCTTAAGAACCTATTTGTTATGACACATGTTTTTGTGGAGTAGAATCTATTTTATTAGATGTATGAAGTATACAGTAATTCTCACTTGGCAGATATATCATGAGACTGAGGAATTTTCAATACATTTAGCAATATCTGGTGATACCATTAATTGTAAATGGATTAGTTCCCACAGACACTACGGGCCAATGTAGTTGGTAGAGTTTCCTATAACTAAAATATAAGAATTACTAAAATATGGAACATAAGAACAGCCATACTAGATCAGACCAAGGGTCCATTAATTCAACATTCTGTTCACAGAATAGCCAACTGATTGCCAATGAGAAGCCCATAAACAAGACTCAGGCAAAATAGGGCCCTCCTGCTCATGTACCCCCTGCGTGCAAGTAAATGTCTTGTTCACAGTGCAAGCACACATGCACCTACACACGCATCACCCAAATGTGTGAGGAATGATCTTAAAAGGAGATAAACAAAAAGTAGTTGTTTCCATTTCTCCAATTAGAACAACTGAATAAGAGATAAACAACTTAAGTTGTTGTAGGTTTTCTGGGGTTTGAGGCCATGTTCTATTAGTATTTTCTCCTGATGTTTTGCCTACATCTGTGGCTGGCATCTTCAGAGGATATGGTGGCATGGAAGTGAAACAAAGTATATATACTTGTGTAGTCCCCCAGGTGGGAGGGGGGATATCCCACTTAACAATAGGCCAACTGTAACACATGCAAATTGCTCCCTCCCACCCGGGGACTACACAAGTATATATACTCTGTTTCACTTCCATGCTACCATATCCTCTGAAGATGCCAGCCACAGATGCGGGCAAAACGTTAGGAGAGAATACTAATAGAACACAGATTCAAAACCCGGAAAACCTACAACAACCTATGGATTCTGGCCGTGAAAGCTCTGATAGGTTATACTCAAAATGTGAAGGACTGAGATTACCCTCCAATGAAATGGGAGAAGAAAGAGAACCTCATTCTTCAGAGGACAGAGAACGTCATTCTTCCAGATGTTAGTTTCTTTCTTATTCAGGCAAGATTTATCCCTTAGTTTGGGATGTTTTGGACGTTCCTTCATCTTAGATACAGTAGTCGATTTGGATTTAATTTGTGATATACATTAGTTTCCTTAGCATTACTGGTGATTTTCAATAATGTGGAGATCATAATGTGGAGTGAAGACTGCAATACATACCATGTCATAAGCCTGCCTTACAACATCATAAATATTGAAGAAGATGGCCACCCAGATATATTCAAGTTCAACCTACTGGATTAGAAGGAGATTCCTGGGGTGTTAGCCCATCTTCTGGGAAAGATGGATTGGTTCAATTGAGGCCCTTTCCACACTACACTGTTATAGTGCTATTATTCCACTTTCAACATCCTGTGGAATTCTGGGGTTTGTAATTTATAACCAGTGTAGTATGGAAAGGGCCTCAATTGAACCAATCTTCATCTTTCTCAGAAAAGGGGCTAACACGGAAAGGCCCTAAGACTTGGAAGGGCAGCTATAAAGGAACTAGAAAAGATGCTTATGTGTAAAGATACGTAGTTAAGAGCCAAAATCAGGATCATCCATACCAAAGTATTTCTGATTTCTATGAATACATGTAAAAGGTGGACAGTGAAGAAAGCTCACAGAAAAGAAAAGAAAAAACTCATTTGAAGTGTAGGACAGGAGGAGAGTGCTACAGACACCATAGACTGCCAAAAAACCAAATCAGTCTGAGAGCAAATTAAGCTCATTAAAAGTCAAAATGACTAAACTGAAGCTGTCATACATTGAACATATCATGAAAGAACACTCAAAATGAACATTAAAGCTGAAGGAAAAGGGAAAAATTGCATTAGAGGTTGATTGACTTAGTCAGGAACAAGGAAGCCACAGCCTTGAGTCTGCAAGATCTGAACAAAGCTGTTAATAACAATATCTCTTAGAAGTCTCTGACTCAAAGGGTTGCCATAATTTGAAGCCAATGTGATGGCACATAACAACAAGAGTTCATCTGTTGTATTATAACTATTTTTATCTCAATTTGGTGGAGAGCTCAGAATAGTTATTTCTAAAATTAATTAATCACAGTTATGCAATCAATGCCCAAAAAGCCCTTAGTTAACATTCTAGTTTAAGTCTTTAATTTCCTGTTTCTCAACAGTAACAAAAATAATTTCTTTTGAGCTACTTTTAGAAAATCTGAGTGCAGCAACACTTGAACAATGTGTATTCCTCATTCACCATTTAGATAACCAAATGAATGATTAAATTTAATTTAAAAGTTACAGTTATGCTGCAGAGTGAGCAAAACTATCTCTTGTTAAGTATAGGGAAAAAGTATAGGGGAAAAAACAAATTAAGAGTAACTCATTATTTGCAATTGATTGGTTCCAAGTTGTATAAATAACAAGTGAACAACTGGGACAGGTAGACTGACAGGTAGACATTCAGCAATGGTTTAATTGACACAAATGCACAAATATAGGATGGGGGAATGCGTGGCTGGATAGCAGTACATGTGAAAGGGATCCCAGAGTCTTGGTAGATCACAAGCTGAACATGAGTCAGCAGTGTGATGAGGCAGCCAAGAAAGCCAATGTGATTCTTGGTTGAATCAACAGGAGTATGGTGTCTAGATCGAGAGAGATAATAGTACCACTCTATTCTGCATTGGTTAGGCCTCATTTGAAATACTGTGTCCAGTTCTGGGCACCTCAATTCAAGAAGGATATCGACAAGCTGGAACATGTCCAGAGGACGGCAACCAAAATGGTGAAGGATCTGGAAGCCATGCCCTATGAGGGACAGCTTAGGGAGCTGGGTATGTTTAGTCTGCAGAAGAGAAGGTTAAGAGGGGACATGATAGCCATATTTAAATATTTGAAGGCATGTCATGTCAAGGAGGGAGCGGGCTTATTTTCTGCTGCTCCAGAGACTAGGACAAAGAGCAATGGATTCAAGCTGCAGGAAAGGAGATTCCACTTGAACCTCAGGAAGAACTTCCGGACGGTCAGAGCTGTCCAGCAGTGGAATATGCTGCCTCGGAGTGTGGTAGAGTCTCCTTTGGAGGTTTTTAAGCAGAGGGTAGATGGCCATCTGTTGGGAATGCTTTGATGGGTGTTCCTGCATAGGGGCTGGACTCCATGGCCCCTGGGGTCTCTTCCAACTCTATGATTCTATGACTTAAAATGGAGTCCAAATTAAACACATTTCAAATCCCACTGATTTATTTGAGTTATGGGAATTTAAAGATTTTTACAGTGCAATTCTATCATGCTGAAACAGAGATAAGTCCATATTGTACTCTGTTGGGTTACCCCCCCCCCCAGAAAGTGTGCATAGAATTACATCCTGATTATCCCTGTAAGGAGCTACTTACAAACAGGGTGGCCAGATTTAAAAAAAAAAGGGGGGGGTGCCAGGACCATGAATATTTACTAAAGTATATTTGAAGATTATGTCTCTGTTCTATGTGCACTAATTAAAATGTACACTTAAAAACAGAAATGGAATAAAATATGAAACTATAAAGGGAAAGAAAGAATAGGTGCAATAAAATCAGAGATCTCTAAAAAAATTAGGGAGTGATATCACTAAAGTTTGGCAGTACAATGTTGTCATGACCAGCCATGTAAAGAACAGTAGGGAAAGATGTAGTCCAACTTCCTGGGGAAGGAAGGCCATAATTGGGTTGCTACTACACAGAAAGTCTTCTCTTGGGCTCACCAATTACACCTCTTTAGGAGGACTCTAGACAGCTTCAAGCAGGAGATGGTCTTTCAGATACCCAAACCTCAAGAGTATAGAGCTTAAATGCAAGAATCAGTGTCTTGAATTGGGACTGGAAACAACTTGAAACAAGTGTAACTGTTTCAAGACAGTGTCTCATGGTCTGTTGAGCTGACATTTCAATAACAGAAACCTTCCAAGGGCACCCCATATAAAGCTTGTTGCAATAATCTAAATATGAGATGTAAGAACTGGTGTACCAGCCAAAGCTGGGCAAAGGCATTACTAAGCCTACTTCATCCCCTGGCCATCAAGGAGCAGTGCTGCATCCAAGGAAGCACTCCTAAGATACCTGTTCCTTCGAGGGAGTGCAACTTCATACAGAACAGGCTGTACTACCAGTTCACAATCAGGTGGTCTACTGAAGAACAAGATCTCCTGTATTTCCTAAAGCAAGTCTCAGTTTGTCCTAGCCTTCATTGAACTGATACTGATTCAGGACTCACATATACTGATTTCAGTACTCACTAGAATAGGTTGAGAGGGAGATAAACATAATTATGAGACCTATACATCAAACTCCAGTAACCTTGCATTGCAAGATAACACATGGTGACATTCTCTCCTGCAGAGATGATAGGAATTGTAGTCCAAACCGGAAGGCACCATAATGGGGACTGACTGCTCTAAATGAAATTTCTAAGGAGTATTGTCTCATAAAATCATGACAATGCAATTATAAAATTAAGATGCCGTATCCTATGAATGTGCAAATTTACTATGTAATATCTCTTGTGGCACAGAAGGGCAGATTTCAGATAAATCAGGTGAAAAGTACCAGAGTTTTGGCAGATTTTGTTACATTCCTTCATCTATTGCAATTTCCAAAAAACAGAAGAATAGAAAAACAAACATAGCTTCCAGTTTCCTCATATGAAAATTACCATATGAAAGTCAAGAGAATGTGAGGGAGTATATGGAAGTCCTCAAATGGAAATCAAATATGTGCCAAAAATAATCTGCCTATAATATTTCATCTACTCTAATTCAGGCATTTTTCATTATTTCTTTGGCATCTTTTATACTTCACATAAGAGATCTCCTTTCTTTTTCACACCGACTAAATTAGTCAACTTGACTAGATCAGGACTATAAATGCTGCAACTCTTCAGGAAGAAATTTGACACAGCAATACATGTAGTAGTAGACATTCAGGCATACAGTGAAAATGCAAAAGCTTCACTAATTATTTGTTATACAACTTCTAGACAATTTATCCAAGACAGATCTTGCGGATGGGTAGATTGCTCACCATGGCAACAACTGTAGTTCAAAAGAATCAGCATTTCTACTTCCTTATGCATGTTTGTAAAGAATTTTTGACAGAGGATTATTTGCGTATGAGTGGTTCAGTACAAAAATATTCATTATGAAAAAGTGATCAGGAATGTTTTAGTGAACAACAAGCCAGAACATGAATAGATCTCCCAATCATCTGCAAAAAGATATGTAATGATCCTATTTAGTGTTTAAGAATGATATAAAAATGACACAGCCATAGGAGGAGTAATTCTTTGTATTTCCTTTTAAAATAAACAGGGAATTCTATAATTTAAAAAATTGACTTAAGAAATAAGTTGATCCTCTAACAAATTCGCTCATGCACACACAAACTCCCATGGAAATCCTATTTAACTCATGTACCATGTAAGTGGAGAAGACATTATACAATCTTATATGCTGCATTTTGTTACAAATTAGGCTCCTTTCCTTTCTTCTTCTTCTTCTTCTTTCAGCGACAGGGATCTTCTTCTGCATATTATGGAGCACCTCTAAAGCTGAGATCACCATAGGACCACTGATCCCTTGTTTTCCAATATACCTCCATTTGTGAGAGACAGAATGGTACATGTTCATAGTATGTGGAACTATTCTTAAGTAGTAGCTTGTAGTTTGTGGAACAAGATTGACAGAGAGTATATAGGGGAAGGGATACAACATCTTCTGCCCAATTCCACAGAAAATAGGACTTTTCCCTTAAACCAATTACTTGGTGTTCATAATGAGATTCTGTCCCTTCTCATTTTTGCAAGATCACTTTGATCTAGCTTCAGCAGCTAAATGGCAATATTTACAATTACAATGCCTACTACAATCTAGATTCGCTCCTACATATTTTAGTGCTTCTAGAAATGCTAAGTGAGCCTGACCAAGTACTTAATCCAACGACATTATATATACACATATACATATAAATTTTTATTATCCACAAAGAAATATGTGCATGGTTTGCAGCAAGACTGGAAGAGGGAATTGGAATGTCCAGTTTTCACTAATCAATAATCTGCTGTGTTCACATCCGTAATAAGCATGGTATAGATCTCTGATGACAACTTATACAACAGAAGCTGTTGTTTAAAGTATATTGGTCACCACTTCTTTTTAATAAAGGTTTATCTAATTCAGCTAACTGCTAGAGGTATAACACTGTTAATGCTTCTCTAAGCCAGATGTTTTGGAAATGATCCATAGTTGCCTCATTCTGGTTGGAAGTAATTAAACAAATAAACTTGGTACTAAAAAGTTGGTGCTAAAAGTCTTGGAACTTAATACATATTCAGCAGAAATGGATCTTTTATGTTCTCTTGACTGCTAAAAGACTCATAGTTCAGTATTGGAAGGTAGCACTTCTCAACTTGTGATACAACGTATAAAAGATTTAACAATGCTTATAACATTTAAAAGGGTGACGTACTGATGCAACTTATAAATGGACTGTTATTCAGATATTTGGTCTGCTTTTATTGAAATTTATAAGTAATGATTTTTCATCTCCTTATTCTTTATCACAATACGTAACTGAAAACTTTATATTGTATTATTATTTTGCATAAAATTTTGAATAAAATTTACTAAAACTTGGAATAAAAGGACAACTTTTGGAACACAAAAAAAATCTGGGAAAAAGGGGATATAATAGCTGCACAGAGAGGGAATTTGTCATGAATTGGCATGCAAATTAACAAAAGAGATAAAGGAGGTCTTAAATTTGAGATAAAGAGGGGTCTTAAAGAGCTAGCATGGTGTAGACTAGGACTCTAGAAGAACAGGGTTTGACTCCCTGGTCAGTCATGGAAACCCCAAGTGGGTGACCTTGGGCAACTTACACTCTCTCAGAATCAGAGGGAGTCAAAATCACCCCACCTCTGAACACATTTTGCAAAGAAAACTCTGTGATAGGTTCAGTTTAGGGTCTCTATAATGTGGAAGTGACTTGGAAGCACACAACAACCACAAAGACATTTGAAAACTGAATGGGCAGTATCACTATTGGTATGCTATAGTGCCACAGTCTTTTCCCCAACATCTGATTCCCCACAGCCTTTTTCCTGGAAGATGTTTGTTTTTTTTAATAAATATACATATTTTAATCAAGCAACAGCCTGTGTGGCATAGTGGTTTGAGCATTGGACTATGACTCTGTGGAGACCATGACTCGGCTATAGAAACCCACCGGGTAACCTTGGGTAAGTCACACTCTCTCAGCCTGAGAGGAAAGCAAAGATAAACCTCTTCTGAACAAATCTTACCAAGAAAACTGTGGCATTTTCGCACTACACTGTTATAGTGCTATTATTCCACTTTCAACATCTTGTGGAATTCTGGGGTTTGTAGTTTAATGAGAATTCTAAATGCCCCTCCCTAAATTGCAAACCCCAGGATTCCATAGGATGTTGAAAGAGGAATAATAGTGTTATAACAGTGAAGTGCGGAAATGGCCCATGATAGGGTTGCATTAGGCCCACCATAAGTTGGAAATGACTTGAAAGCATACAACAACTGAGAAATTAACAGCACTCACAGCTCAGTCAGCAGCATAGGTTAGCAGTTGGTGCTATTTTGTTTGGACTTACCACAGGCTGTTTGCAAAGGTAACGACACAGTTCTCCAATATACTGAATAACTGTAACATTATACTTTTTGCAGTCACTCCAGAACTGACTAGCTGAAAATTTCTTTCTTAAAACACATGTTGCACCTTGGGGGGAAAACCATAATAGTATTTTCAGAACTATATTACTCAGTTAAATACTATATAGTGTAACAACTAGAAAACACTACTTGGGTCTAGTATCAACAATGTATTTTAATTTGGAGTTATCTGATATCCACATTTATTTATATGGATATACATATTTCTATGTCTAGCACTATAGATTTCCCTGTCATCAAGGCTTTTTCCAAGTAGGCAGCGCTCAATGACTATATTTAGTATACTCTAGACTCAGGGACTATATTGTTAGCAGAAGGGAAGCTACCTTAGTCCTTTGCAGTAAAATCAGAAGACTATTATAGAGTCAAGCAGGGGCAGACAGAAGGTAGATCTGAAAGCACCAGCAGCACTGATCTAAAGTAGATCAGCAGATATTATTGACTCCCTCTGGGGCAAACCAGGAACAATGAAATGACTTCCTTCTTACCCTAAATTACACTTCTGAAATGAATACAGTATAGGTTAGCAGGAATATATACTGAATACACGTCTCTTCAGTTCTAGCAGTCAGATCAAGTTGCTGGACTCAGAATTTTTAAGTGTATGTCTACTGGCCTAAATATTCTAAAGGCACCATATCTTGGAAACTAAGCAGGGTCAGCCCTGATTTACTTGGATGTAAGACTACCAACTAATACCAGGTCCCGTAGTCTGTATTTCAGAGGAAGAAGTGGCAGAACTACCTCTGAGTATTCCTTGCTAAGAAAACCCTATGAAAGTCATTGGTTTGCCATAAAGTTGGCAAGTGACTTGAAGGCACCATGCTACCGCTCCAAGCTATTGCTGGCATGCCTTGGAAGTCTGATATCTAAGGTATGTTGCACAAGGCTTAAAGTCTACCAGATCTATTATGCCATAAGCTTCATAAGCAAGAATCCACTCCATCATGTAGTCTGGTCTACACAAGTGTACAAGATAATAAATCTACTAGCCTTTCAGACACCAAAAGACTCGGTTGCTTCCATACCACTGGTGGCCCATGACTGGACCAATCCATAGTGCTGGGTGAACAGCGTCAACTGGGGACAGGGTGAGCATACTGGCAATTAGGCAATTAGACACTTATTCAGAATATTGCTTGTTATTTTCTTCAGTGATATGGCAAGCAACGGCTGCTGCTTATGATGGTGATATATAATCTACACTACCAATCTCTTAAGGACAGGAATATCAGAGTGTTTTTGTTTTCATGTCTTATACTGGAGCGCCTAGAGGCATGTGGCTGGCCAAAGTGTATCGTCTGGTGTGGTCCAGCATGGGTCTTGTTATAATCTTCTGTGTCTAAAAAGCAGGTCAGCCAGCATGCTGGTTGCCAGTATCATAAGGACACTCTGCTGTTGGTCAGAGTATCTTTGGCACAAAGCCTCCAGTCTTTTAAGGTAAAATCTGACCACTCACCCACGCACATTGTTAATCATGAAATATTCCCTCAAGCAATATGGGCTATCCTTCTGGCATGGCCAGACTTCATCCACAGAACTAGCCTGCAGCTGTGCAAACATTGCTTCCACATCGAGCAGAAACAGTTGCTCAGACTCCTGCAGTGCTAATTTTCCCTTGTGATGCAAAGGCCTGCTTTCTACAGGAGCAAACTGTGCTATGAACATTGATTTATTTATTTTTTTGTTTTTTTTTTCCTTTTACTCATTCTAAGCTGACAACTTATCACCTATTTTCTACCTGTTCTATGCAGCTTAGAAGCAAGCTGTATTACAAATGAAGATGCTTCTATAGCCTATTACTTTATAGGATAATGAAGGATATAATAGCAATCTTTCTGCAAAATAACATAACAATTGGTTACATCATCACTTTTGTCCATATAATGTTACTCCTTCCTTTTACTTGTTACATTTGGATGGCAAAAGAGTTGCTTTGGGGATATTTTTCAAGGGATTTCTGCCATAATTTTAGGCAATTTTTTCCCTTTCTTGAAGACTCCCACCCACAGAAACTAAAATGTAATGGGAATGTAGTAACACAATGACTGCTATAACAGTTTCTTTTTTAAAAAAATTAACAATAACACATTCCCTAAATCATATAAATGACTTTTTAAAAGGAACTTTACAAGCTTTGTTTTTGTAGCTTTTAAATAAAGTTCCACAATATATAATCTCCATCAGTATTTTTAAAGACTGCTTGCCTTACCTAGTTCAATGCATCCACCAATGCCAAGAAGAGAAGCTGCACTGTGGTAAAGAGGAAGAGTTATATAAATGATATCATCAGGAGTAACACCGAATGCCCAGAAACCAGCAGCTCCTTTAAGGGTCTGCAAATGACTGATAACCGCAGCCTTTGGTAGACCTGAAGAAGAACACATACAGATCAAGTCAAAATTGTTCAAGTATTTGATATTAATAGCTAGCTTTTCACTTGCTGTTCAGACAAATGGATCCAGATCAGATAGGTCAAGTCAATAGGAAAGTATACTGATTGTTTGCCTTGGAAACAGATAACCAAGTATTCAGAGCTTAAGCATTAAATTTAACAGTTATCTCTTGGTTTCAGTAACATCAGTAAACCTGAAATTGTACACTACATTTTAAAGATTTATCAGGAAATTTTGAAGGAAAAAGGGTTCTGGAATGAAAAACTACAGTGCAGCTGAAAAAAACATCTGAGGTAAGAACACTATTTATTACAGAAATATCAGTCTTTACTTCAGTCTATAAGGCAAGAAGTGATAAACAGGGACTCTTAAACTTCCTGTATCAGGATTTTTAAAAATGCACTGAGTAAATTCTCGGGGAAACCAACATGCTTTTGTGGTTTGAGTGTTAGACTACAACCTTAGAGACTGGGGTTCAATTTGTGACCTTGGATGCATTATACACTTTCAACCCTTGAAAACCCCATGATAAATTTGCCTTAGAGTCAGCGTTAAGTTGGAAATTTGAAGACACACAACAAAGTTCTGAGGTGTTTTCTGACCACAATATACATTTTAATGTATGGAATTTTATCATTAGGGTTAACAGCATCCACAGGTTAAAGATTGAGGCAGGTTTGTACTAGATATAGGGTTTTATGTACACATATTTTCTGAGCCCACTAAGGATTATAACTCCCCTCATCACCAAATAGAGTCAGTTTATTGATAACCAGAGTATATAACTTCTACTTCCCTACATCATAGTTCACTAAAAAACAAAATGCCTCAATAGGTTGGATTGCTTGGAACAAAAAGTACACCAGCAGCAAAAGGTAGTAGATTTGTTGGCATAAGTTTGTCCTGGCCTTTGCTGTTCATTAATAAAAGAACAGTGTACACAGCAAATGAGTGAAAGTTGGGAACAATATATACAAATGATTTGATGACCATGCATCAAATGCCTCCATTGTAACTCTTGTTCTGTTTTGGATTCTTCAACAAAACATGACTCTGGATGACTAAAGTGTCCCATTCTAGTGTGTAAAGGTTAAATATAGAGAGAAATGTGAAGGCATTGGGGGAAAAAAATGGAAAAATTTAGGCAAAATATTTTTCTCCCATTTTTCTCTGAGCCTTTCTCCTCTAGAAATTTAGAGGAGGGTATGAACTGGGGGGCGGTATGAATTATAGAATATTTTCTTTTAGAATGTTGAATAAAATATTTAAGACAAGGTGTTTACATATTTACTACTCCAAAATCATTCCAAAAAAATTATGTAAGATGAAGGTTGTTATATGACAAGCACAACCTTTTATTGGAGGTTTCCTGCCTTTTCCTCAAACTGGCAAAAGCAAAGAGGGAACTTACAGTTTAAGTGTTCATTACAGTTCAGCACCCTCTATTTCAACTTGCAGCAAAGATTTAAAAAAAAAAGTTCAATTCGTAACTATATTCTGAATGAATTATACTTTTAATATATGAATCATGATAATTGTATGCTATATGCTATGAATTTTGTTTCTAAAATAACAAAAGGACTTTCAATCTGTAAAATGGGTAGTTACATTGTATTTTCCATTTTTATGAAAATTTCTGGTTTTTTGCCAGTGTTTTGGTTAATATCAATAGAGAATCTTATATTAACGATACATTATTTCAAATTTAACAAATAATAAATTAATGCTGTAAAACTGGACTATTTTTAAGGTCTTTTTGAATGAGTCACACATGCATTTTTGAGTGAGTGAGAAATGCCTAATGATGTGCTGTTTTTTATTCCCTCTGATAAGAGGTGTTTCAAAACAAATAAAGATTATAGCTTCTTAGCATCTGTACCAATGCTAATATACCTAGCCATCTGTCTCAAAACTAAAAGACTAATTAGTACCTTAATCCTATTTTCTTTCTCCACAATGACCTGCAAACTAAGCAAGCTTGGATGACAAGGGTTTCATAACAGATGTATAACAACATGGAAAGGAGGAAAGGAGACTGTAAAGCTCATGAAGGGAGACTATAAAGCTCATGAAGCCTAGTTCTAATTATGTTACATGATCAGAATATATACCCAAAGTGCACAAAGTAAAACATTAAAAAGTAAAACTTTTTTTAATTTTACCCTTTTATTTTGTATATGAACGACTTATGGTCTGAATGTTAATAAACAACAACTACAAAATAAAATGAGTAGTTTTCCACAGTGTTTGCTTTTAAAAAACAGACTTATTTTTTTCAATGAATAAATATAACAACCAGGCCAGCTAAAGAAAATGAAAAGGCTCCTATTTTATGGGGCAGAAAGATCCAGTAGACAACTGTCCTTGGAAAGCAGTTATACTTTTCTTGCAATCCAAGTATTTTTTCAGATAGCACTACCAGTGTATACTGTGTGTTAATGTTACATATTATGGAAAACAGAAAAACATGATCCTTTCTGCTTAATACACTGACTGCACATTTCAAACCTATACAATTTTGAAGAATGTTGTACCTGTTGTTCCAGAGGTAAAAATGTAGAGATAAGGCTCCTTTAGACTGTTAGCAGTACGAAGATCATCTGGTACAGGATCATCAGAGGAAACTTCCAGCTTGTCTAAAATGGTATCAACACGTGGCAGACTGGAATCTTTTGTCATCACCCAAACCCTAATATTCTCTTGGAGGCATGGAAGAATTTCTTCTAAGGTCCCAAGCATATCTTTGAAACAATACCAATGCAACAAAATATATACTATGTCAGATTCAAATGATACATTTACGCTATTATATCTCAAGAGTATAAGGTTGTCTAGAGCCAGTGTCATGTAGTGGTTTGAGCACTGAACTATGACCCTGGAGATCAAGGTTCAGTTCCCCATTCAGCCATGAAAACCCACTGAGTGACCTTGGGTGTATCACATACACTCAGGCCCAGAAGCCTTGCGGTTCCCACAAATCAGAAACAACTTGAAGACACACAACAACAGCAACAACAACAACAACAGGATAATATTGGTAGGGAGGAGAGAGTAGGCCAGATTCACTAGTTTTTTCAACAGAACTCAAAGGAAGCCACTAAAAAAAAAGTCTACTTTCACACCTTGATGTTCCTAGTATATCCAGAGTTACATTTCTTGATTGTGCCAGAGACACCTTCCTCAATAAGGGACCTACAAGATGTGTTGGACAATTCCTTCCATCCCTAGATAGCATGGGTATTGGAGAAACCTGCTCTGGACTTGAAGAAAGAAGTAATAGCCGTCTTTGCACTGTAGCATTAAACCACAGCTTCATGCTAAAGCAGGGTGGGCGACCCCAAAGGGTCTGGAAGCAGCACCTGCCCCATTTTAACTCCAACTCCTGAATCCCACAGGGCATATCCAGCCATTTCCCAAAAAGCAGATCATTTCCAGTTTGTAAAAATGCTGTTTGCAGCCCATTTTAGGTGCAAGGAGGTAATGGTTCCATGGAGAATTATGTCCCCTGAAGGCCCAATGATCTTTTGGCCAAAATTAGTTGGTGTTGATAGGCTGCATGCCACACCAAAGTCTCTTCCCAAGTCACATGCACACCATAGGCCACACAATTCATAACCTGCACTAAGGAAATTAGGCACAGTAAGCTTCAAGCTCACATACTCCACCCCCTCTCTCCCCTCCTCTGGCCATCAGGAGAAGACCAGACACATCTTTTCACCTAAACAGAATTCTCTTTTTTTGTCCAAACTTAGAATAACTCTTGGAATAATGATTATTCATGGCAAGAACCCAGGATGAGATTACTTACTAACCATAGTTTAAATTAACCACAGTGCTCCCAATTTGGGACATAACAGAAGCTATAGTTTAAAATCAGGAATAGATGTTTCTAATCTCATCATATATGTGGCACAAGTGAGTACAGCATGAGCACTCCTGTCATGCTATGCTATGAATTAACTGCACACATGAAACAGGTACATATTTGTACCTTGTATAAATTCCTAAGTTTGTATACCTTGTATAAATAAATTCAGTCTTATTTTACAGTGCAATAAGACTACATGCAACCAGATTTATTTACAAAAATTTAACACCAGTTACCCCTACTTCCATGTCTCTTATGCACTGTTTAATATTCAATGGAATACTGGTTCATAAACTATGAGACATTTATAGTAGTTCCCATCTTTCTAAAAGTGGCATTAGGTTTTACTGATACTCCATTGGATAATTCAAACCAATCATTACATTTCTATGGCATACGACATCTTTTCCTAAACAGTTTAAATAGTTGTGTTTCACAGCACATTTCATTTATTCTGCCTCATTTTCAACACACACATTAGAGAGAACTCAACTTCTCCTTGTTTTTTCAATATGAATTTCATCAGTGGAATAAATTCTTCCCATCAATCTTTAATTTAATACAGTCATATTCATCTGGTAAGATGCAGGCGAATACAGCTTTAAAAAAGAACTGAGGCTTTTAAAGTGAAATATTAACTGAAGCAGGGTAAAAGAATAGCTGGTTCAAGCAATACCCAGATGTCATTCATTTATACTTCAGTTTTAGTATAAATTTTAGACACAATAAACCCAATACTGATGCTATAAAACCATTTTCAGTATTTTTGTGTAAATTTAATTTTTAGCCAAATTGTACTTTTAAAAAAGGTGATGAATAACATGCGTTTTTCTACATTTATTCTGATCTTCTTAATATCCAGCCTTTAGAACATGTGGCACCCATGTACTTCCAAGCAGGAATCTATAATTCCATTGTTTCTGCACATAGCTGGTATTCACCACCATCTTTTTCTCTCTCTTGCAATCTGTATGCTTGGAAAATAGACACATGCTCATTCATCATGGGCAACATGGTGAAGTTCACAACATTTGACATGGAATTAACCACCATGCAGAAAATCAATTTTCTGTGAAATAGCCTGATAAGGATAATTGAAATTCAGTATACTTAGACTCCTAGAGAGTGTTGCTGTGGGTGCTAAATAAAAAAAAACCCCTCTGATATTAACTACATTTCTAAGGTATGATTACTAAATGATACATTGGCAATATGAAATTATCAACACGTGTTAGTTATGTCAGGAAAGCATTTTACCTATGATGATAAAATAGTTCTCAAATGGTCATGCACATCAATGAAAATATTGGTTATGAAGTAATTTCTATTCATTTGTTTATGCCTTTATACCCGAGAATTTTGCGACAGGCAAGAACTTGCTTATAGTATGCAATGTACTTGCCATGGAGAGATGATTTACGGACTTCAAAGGAAGCCTTCTTCCTAAGAGGTTATGGGGTATCTGACACCCATAATGGGCAGGAATCTGTATGCGTCAGGTTTCATGCTATATTATCCTCTGCATTTCACTATCCATTTGCTGATTGGTTCTACTCTAGAAGGAAGGACTAGAACCAGTGTATAGAAATCAGGCAAAAACAAGTTTCAGCTAAATGTTAGAAGAAATTTCCTAAGAACTGTTTGAAAGCAACTGAGGCTGCCTCTGGATGTAGCTCAGACTTTCTGAGTGCATTTATGTGCAAGCTAAGTCACCATCTTAGCTTGACTGACCGAGTCCAAAGGGTGCTCACCAATGGCTGCTTTTCATCCTAGAGATAAGTGATAAGTAGGGTGCCACAAGGTTCTGTCCTGGGCCCTCTGCTATTCAACATCTTCATGAATGACTTGGATGAAGGAGTAGTGGGCATGCTGATCAAATTTGCAGATGACACCAAATTGGGAGGGGTTGCTAATACGCCAGAGGACAAGATCAAAATTCAAAACGGCCTTGACAGATTGGAGAGATGGGCCAAAGCTAACAAAATGAATTTAACAGAGAGAAATGTAAAGTTTTACACTTAGGCAGAAAAAATGGAATGCACAAATATAGGATGGGGGACACATGACTGGATAGTACATGTGAAAGGGATCTAGGAGTGTTGGTAGACCAGAAGCTGAACACAAATCAGCAGTGTGATGCAGCAGCCAAGAAAGCCAACACGATTCTTCGTTGCATCAATAGGAGTATGGTGTCCAGATCAAGGGAGGTAATATAGTACCACTCTATTCTGCTTTGGTCAGATCTCATCTGGAATACTGTGTCCAGTTCTGGGCACCTCATTTCAAGAAGGGTATTGACAAGCAGGAATGTGTCCAGAGGAGGGTGACCAAAATGGTGAAAGGTCTGAAAGCCATGCCCTATGAGGAGCGGTTTAGGGAGCTGGGTATGTTCAGTTTGCAGAAAAGAAGGATAAGAGGGGACATGATAGGCATGCTTAAAAATCTGAAGGGATGTCATGTCGAGGAGGGAGTGGGTTTGTTTTCCACTGCTCCAGATACTAGGACAAGAAGCAATGGATTCAAACTGCAGGAAAAGAGATTCCACCTAAACCTCAAGAAGAACCTCCTGACGGTCAGAGCTGTCCAGCAGTGGAATATGCCTTGGAGTGTGGTGGAGTCTCCTTCTTTGGAGGTTTTTAAGCAGAGGTTGGATGGTCATCTATTGGGAGTGCTTTGATGTGGGTTCCTGCATGGCAGGGGCCTAGATTGCATGGCCTCTGTGGTCTCTTCCAACTCTATGATTCTATGATCTTCAGGGATGGTGTAGCTACTGAAGATGCTATAGCTGCAGTATAAGCAGTTGGACTTCAGCTGAAATTAAAAATGATAAGTGAATGGATTTTCCCCATTCACTTAGGCCATTTCCGCACTACACTGTTATGGTGCTATTATTCCAGCTTCAACATCCCATGGAATCCTGAGATTTGCAGTTTACGGAGGGGCATTTAGAATTCTCAGCCAGAGAGTTCTTCAGCCTCAGTAAACTACCAACCTCAGCAGTCCACAGGATATTGAAAGTGGAATAATAGCACTATAACAGTATAGGGCAGAAATTGCCTTAGTCACATGATTAGTCACTACTATAAGGTCCCCACAATATGCTGTTGACTGTACCCAACAGTCTTTCCTTTGATTTTGCAGAACCTTAGCAAGGGAAGTCTCTCATTCATAGGGCCACCATAAGTCAAAGTTGACGTGGCAAATAACAATTAATCCTTTCCTTACGAACACTCATTCTTTACCTTGGCAAACACAAGTTTGAGGACACAGAATGCATATTTATTGATTACGTCATTTTGTGTTCAAAAGTGGATTCTTAATAGGCTGAACAAACTACCACTTATTTGCTTCAATCAACAGCATATATTAGAATGAATTTGTATGTTAATCACTTTAACCAAGTGCCTTCTAGATGTTTAGAACTACAACTCCCATAGTCACTGACCATGTTGGCAAGGGTTGGTATGAGCGGTAGTACAAAACATGCTGGGACAAAGATAGAACCTGGCTGCTGAAGGCATAACTTCCATATGAGGCTCATGTGGTGGTTATGCCCTATCTATCTTAAGCCTTGAACGAATGCAATCTTGGTGTCCATCTCTGACTTAATGTATGACCACAACCAAAGATCTAGCAGAACATTCTCACTACAAAAGACTTCTTTGTTGTATACCTATAACAGGGATGGTGAACCTCTGGCATGCTCTTTGCTTTGAAATTCAATTTCCAGATGCGCCAGACAGCACAGCCGATAGTACGGCAGTCCAGAAATTCTGGAGTGTGGTGTAGTGGTTTGAGCACTGGGTTACAACTCTGGAGATCAGGGTCTGAATGCCCACTCAGCCATGAAACCCAGTGAGTGACCTTGGGCAAGTCACACTCTCTCAGGTTCAGAGGAAGGCAATGGCACACTGACTCTGAACGAATCTTGCCAAGAAAACCCTGTGACAGATTCACCTTAGGGTTGCCATAAGTTGGAAACAACTTGAAAGCACACAACCACAATAGCTCCTCACTTCTGCTTTGTACAGTCACCTAGGCCATTTCCGCTCTGAACTATTATACTGCTACTATTCCACTTGCAACATCCTGTCGAATTCTGGGGACTGTAGTTTACTGAGGCCAAAGAGCTCTCTGGCTGAGAAGTCTAAATGCCCTTCCCTAAAGGCCAAACCCCAGGATTCCATAGGATGTTGAAAGTGGAATAATAGCATTGTAACAGTGTAGTGCGGAAACGGCCTAAGTGTCACGTTACAGAAATACATCCAGATGAAGTCTATACTTTACCTGCTCCCACCACCACCATCTTGGGTCCACAGCTAGTGATGCAATGAAGGAGGGACCTGGAGCGGATGTTGAAATTGAGAAAAGCCACCACACATCCCAATTTGGCCAGTCCAAACCACACATGGATGAAATCCGGCTCATTGCTCATCACCAGAGCCACAGTATCTCCACGTTGCAGGACCCCTTCCTTGAGGAAAAGCTGGGCTATCCTGTTACTTCGCCGGTCCACAGCCCGGTAGGTGTAGACCTTCCCTTCGTAAACCAAGAATGGCTTGTCAGGCTGCTTTTCAGCCAGCCTCATAAACTTATCCAGCACAGTACATATCCTGCCGCTCAGCCTGTACACCTCCATGTTCAGCCCATACTTGATCGCTTTCAGCAGGAACTTCAAGTCCGCCCAAAAATAAGGGAAGAAGAGCTTCTGGAGCAAGTGCAGAGAGACGAGGCCAGCTGCCACTCCCGTCACCCAAGGCCAAGAGGGTAACATTGGGCCCGCTGGAGGGAAACGGAGCCGGGCACTTTGGCAGCTCTCCACTCCTCACCCCTTGGGGAAAAAAAACAAAAAACTGCCTCAGGCTTCAGTCACGCCTCTCCCGAAGGCAGGGAAAAGCCAGTCGAAACGAGCGGGAAGGAAGGCGGGAGAGGGCAGACTGTAGAACCAAAGCGAGGCAACAGGTCGAAAAGTAACAGACGCTTCCAGCCAGGAAAACGGAGACTCTCCTTCGACCCGCGTGTGAGGAGGCTCGAGCTTCGCGACACTCCACGTATCCTACCCCCCCCCCCAAAAAAAGGAAAGGAACAGAGAAGAAAGAAGACACTGCTCTCCCTCAGGTGAACGGGGCGACCATCACCCTCGCAAGAGAGAAGCAACAGGCCAGCGAGGGCGCAGCTTCTCCAGCAGCGAAAAGCGCGAGCCGCTCGCGGGCGCGTGAAGGGGTTACGCCGTAGCCCTTGCATAAGGCGCCGGGCTGGGCTGCCAGCCTCGACTCCGCCCTTCGCCCGAGGCGGTCAACCCCGCCGGGGCTGGTTCTCGCACACAACAAAGGCCGGCAGGGCCCGCCCTCGCCTCGCCCGTCTTGGGAAGAGCTTGGGGAGCGGCGGGGCTTGGTCGTGGGTTGTGCCCTTCTTTTTTCTTTCTGCAGCCCGAAGGGAAAGCGGGCTCTGGATGGGCGGCAACAGCGACGACCGCGCATCACACTCCCCAGGAAGACGCGTGTGTCTCCTTTCTTCAGAATCGCTTGAGGGCTGCCAAATGTTCTGCGTTTTAGGGTACCGCGCTAGTTTCTAAGGCCGTTTTCACGCACAGACTGTAGTTAGCGTTCGCATTTGCCGCTAAAACCGGTTCCGCTGTCTGGGAAGGCGTTCTCCTCGCTGGTTACCTTAGTCAGCCTAGTCCTGTTCGTCCTACAGCAGAAAGGGTGTGGACAGAAAGGCGAGAAGGCGGTGGCTCGGGGGGTAGAAATCTGGCAGTGATTTTCTGGCTATTTAACTGCTTATGATTACGTTTTATCCCCAGGGCTAGAAAGAGATACTTGTGGGGCTTTTTGCCTCATGTGCCTCAGTAACTTGGCCGGTATTGTTCACTGTGAGACTTTACTGGGGATGGGAGGGGGCGTTTGCTACTCCAGCTCACCTGCTAAATGTCATGGCTTGACCCAGTGTGAACAGAAATGGTGCGATAGACTCTTTATACCATTGAGCAACCTAGGCTGTTTCCTCACTACATTGTTAAAGTGCTATTATTCCATCCTATGGAATTCTAGGGTTTGCAGGGCAGGTGGAATTCTCAGCCAGAGAACTCTTTGGCTTCAATAAACTACAAACCCCAGAATTCCACAGGATGTTAAAAGTGGAATAATAGCACTATAACAGTGTAATACGGAAATGGCCCTAGAGAAGAGAACTGGGCCCTTGGCAGAATATATAAGCTGCAACCTCAGTCTGCTTGCACGCTTGCTATGGACAGCCTAGTCAGTGAATCCTAGAGTAGGGGCGGGGGCATAGGGAGCTTGACTAGGGTAGAAGGAACTGAGGTCGCCCCACTCCCCGAAATAATCAGGCACCAAGGTTCAGGATCACCAAGAGTCCTGTGCTGTAGACCTGCCAATCAGAAGCTGGTGGTATTATAGTATTATTCTTCGCTGTGCAATATTCTATATTTTTGTTGTTTTGTAAAAAAAACACATGCAAATACAGAACATTCATAATAACCTGTGTGCCAGTTTTGAGCCCTCATCCTACCACCACCTTAGAAATAGACCCAGGGTCTCTGGCACAGGACATCCCCATCTCCTACCCAATACAACATGTAGTAGAGGAAGGTTGGACAGAGCCACCACAACCATGAGGCAGTAAGTGGAGCACAGCAGGTGATGGGGGCAAGAAGAGTAGGCCTCATTCTTAACCTTTCCTTTACTGGGGACCCCCTGTAAATATGATTTGTTGCTAGGGACCCCCAAGACTAAAATATTTAATATTAGATTTAAATAGTCAAATATTTATTTGTCTGAGGCTTCTGGAACTAGAATTAAAATCTCTCAGATACTGCGTGACCTTTGGCAAGTCACATTCTCTCAGCCTCAAAGAAAAGCAAAGGCAACAAATCTTGCCAAGAACACCCCCCAACAGGTTTGCTTTAGGTCAGTTTTCAGAGGGGAGAGTCAGTTTTTAAAGAGGAGTGACTTTTCAAAGGTGAGAGACATGATAGCTAGAAAGAACCTCCCTTTATCATCAGTACTTTGTTGTTGTGTGCCTTCAAGTCTCTTCTGACTTAATGGAAACCCTAAGGTGAACCTATAATAAGGTTTTTTTTGTTGTTGTTTTTGGCAAGATTTGTTCAGAGAGGGGTTGCCTTTGCCTTCCTCTGAGGCATGGTCACCCAGTGGCTTTTTATGACTGAGTGGGATTCAAACCTGGTCTTCAGAGTAATAGTTCGGACAAATGCACATGACTGTTGCTGTGTTCCTTTCATCAGAGATGTAGCAGAGTGTGGGGGTGCCAAAGCTCCTTCCTAATTTGTAAATATGGAAGCAGTTTGTGTGCATGCACATGCTTGTTACAGTGTTTCCTTTGTCAGGGATGTGACAGCAAGGGGTGTGAATGCTTCGGGACATGGCAGAACGTGTGTGTGCATGCCCCAACTGTGTCCCCCATTTGCAAATGATGGAGCAGTTGCGGAACCTGTATGCCCCCAGCTGCCAAATCCCTGTTGCTGCCACTGCTATTGCTGTCCAGTAGCAAGGTTTCGTGGACTCGTTGCAAAGGCTCTGAAGATCCCCCCCACTCACTGGGGTCCATTAACCCCAGGTTAAGAACTACTGAAGTAGGCTTTTTATTCTGATCTTCCAGGCCATTCCTCTCTGTTCCAGAACAGAGCATACTGTACCACAGAGCCTTCTCCCTCCTAAACTGGTCTGCTGCCCTCATGTGTGTGGAAAACACTATTTGATTGCCAGTATTCAGCTGGCAATCCAGCCCCTTTTGAGTATGGAATGAGAGATTGAGACACCATCTTGCCCATTTGCCTCACACAGCCAAATGTTGGGTCAGCCCTGGTTAGAGGTGAATGCTCATGGAAGGAACAACCATCCTATCCTCTTGCATGTTCACCTGGGCACATCCTTGCGGATGGATCATAGTGTAAAAGGCCAGTCCTCCCTATTGTGCACCCAGAGATGAGAGATACCAAACAGGTGGAAGCTGGCTTCCTTGATCATTCACTCATGGCAGCCCTGCTGGCCATATCCTACACACCTCACTAGCGAGAAGGCCATGACAAATGATTCCTGCAAGGAGTGACCCACCATACATCTGAACATTTTCAGAGTTTGTGCAAGATTATTTTTAAATTTTATTTTTTTAGTTCAAATATTTCTGTCCCATCCTATATCTGAGGATCTCAGAGCAACATACAACAAATTCAATTTAGAATCATTTAAAGCAATAATCATAATTTTAAAGGACATTCAACATTTAAGATTCATCATAAACAGTTGAAAACAACATAAATCATAACATATGAACAAACGTGTGTACAAAGTGGCCATGGAAACCCAGTGAGTGACCTTGGGCATGTCACACACTCTCAGCCCCCAGAAAAATCTCGTGATAGGTTTGTAATAAGTTGGAATTGACTTGAAGGCACACAGCAACCTGTTTTGGCCGTGTCAGAATGACACCAGTGTTAGTGCCAGGTGGACCCCTGAGGAGAGAATAGTCCATTACAGGGTAACCCAGGAGAGAAATCCTTCTCCTGTGTCTGCAGTATTACTGCTCCTACCAATGAGACATAAGGGAGGCCTCTCCAACAGACCATCTTCTTTCTTGCTATCTCCTTGGGCAATGTAGCAAGGATAATAGGGTTAAGTGTGCAGCCATAATGGCAGCCACCACCTCTACTTGCTTCTCCTGCCCATGGATGGCACATTAGGAGAAAATTAAACCCTCCTGTTGATAGTCTTCCAGGATAAGTAAGTGAATGAGTGGTAGCCATGGCACCCACTATCTGTTTGCCCTCCTATCTGCAGAGCACAGCTGGCAGGATTGGGCTATTGGGATCTGTCCCAAGAGCTCTGAAATGGAAAAAAGAAAAAAAGGCACAGAAGAGGGTGAGTTGCCAAATCCACCTGGTTGCATGCTTGCAATCTCCTTCTGGTCACTGCAGTGGTAGGAACTGTAGGAAAATAAATTCTGTTCTATAACTAAAGCAAGCGTGGAGAATATGTGGGCCTTCAGATGTTCTTGAACTGAAATAATTTGCTTCAATTATTAAAATAACTTGTCTCATTTTGAGAATTGTATACTTTGCCTTGGGTGGAGCAGGTGCAAATTGCTAGTCAGTTATACAGCTGCAACTGAATTTCACCTTGAAAAGTACTACAAGATCATCCATTGCTCAGGGAACTAGGCAGGCTAGTGGGAGATGTCACCCCCTTTCTCCAATGAAGCGCATTACAGAAAGAGGAACATTTACCAGGTTTCACCCATCAAACAGAGAAGGAGCGGTTACCATTTCCCCTCCAGAAAAAACATTCACCTCCAACTGCCAGTTGCTTTGGACTAGAGAATGGATGGAGAGCCTTCTCCATCTGCCAGAAAATTATGGGCTGCTGGGTTGTCTTATGTAAGTGTGAGTGTTTCTAGACTGTGCTGCTATCCTGTATGGCTCAGCTTAGCGGAGTAGCATATGCCTTAACCACCTGAACATTCTGTACAACTTCTGGCCATCCCATGCCTTATGGAGAATAAGCAGGATTGGAAAAGCATCTGACTGTGTTCCTGTAGCCAGACACAAAGTGATTACAACAGGGCTGAGGTCTAAAAGGTGAGTACTGTATTTTTTAAAAAATTAAGGATGCTTTTAAATTGATTTCAATTTAATAATATTTTAAGGTTATAGTGTAATCTGTTCTGATGTTATGATTTTTTGACAATCTCATTTTTATCATTTTTATCATTTTAGTCAACTTGAGCTATGGTTTAAAAAAATGATAGAAATGAGAGTACAAAAAATCCCCATAATAGCAGAACAAAATACACTTTAACCATGAGTCAACTTGACTCACTCTGACAGCACCAGGTCCCATCTGATCCTGGAAGCTGAGCAGGGTCAGCCCTGGTTAGTACTTGGATGGGAGACCTCCAGCAAATACCAGGTGGTGCAGGCTGTTTTTCAGAGGAAGGAACTAGCAAAACCACCTTTGAGTGTTCCCTGCCTAAGAAAAAACCCTATGAAATTCATGGTGTCACCATAAGTTAACAGGCAATTGAAGATGCATCTGCACACATACACACACATACAACTTGAGCTTCAGTTTTCAGAAAACAGTGAGATCAAGTAAGTCAGAGGGAGGAGTGGAAAATCATGGGAAGGCTACAAACGGAAGTTATCACCTTAGACTTTTAAAAGGATTCTATGGATCAGGTATGTGCTAAAAACTTCATCAAGAAACACCCCTTTGATTGACAGGTATGATATAAGTCTTCAAGAAAAAAGCCTCCATGATGCTGAATCAGTTAGTCAATCTTTGGTAATAGTGAGCCCTGCTGAGGGCTGGAGGCCTTGCCAACTGTCCTGTTTCCAATCTCTGTAATGTGGAACCAAACTCTGCATTGGCTTAACGATTTCCTATGGTTTTTATCTTAATAACATCCAGTCATGCATTAGAATATGAAAAGAACCAGCAAGCAAGCTGCCAACATTATGGTTTTATGTAGCAGCTGAATGGTGGCCAACCCTTCTACAACTATGTCACAACCAAAAGTGGAAAAGTATGTAACAGTGTCACTCTAATGATGCTACTTTTATGATGTGGTCAGCTTCTGATGGCTTTAATGCATGATGTGCACAAGCAAACAACCAGATAATCCTTTAACATACCATTGGTCTCTCTTTGTACTCCTCAATCAGCATTTCATCACCAAATCAATGCATTTCATTTTATGTCATTAACAGAATGAATGATGCATAACGTCATCTTTAACTTGGCATAAACATAACATCTCTTTAACTTAGAATAGTCATATCACCTCCCTGTTGCATTTATGAAATTAAAGGAACAATGGAAGTACAGATGCTCCACCCATTCCCCTGACAATACAATGAAGGAGGACTGTGTTTTTCATTAGTGATTGTAAATCAGATTTGTGCTGGCTGAAATGTATATAATGGCTGACTTCCAGTTGGATGGCTTTTAGACGTAATGCATTCTAGTCTACATTATATTATTATGAAAGTGATGCATCTTTTTTTTATGTGTTTGCAAGTGAAGGTGCCATTCCAGCACCACAGTAATTTATGACATGAGAGCAGTGACACACACATACAATATATGACATGAGAGCAGTGACACACACATACACACAAATAGCATCAACACAAATGTCAGAAAGATCTTGCTTAAAATTTAAAACATTTTAAAAATGCTAGATTTTGCAGAGCTATCCATGAGTGAGATGATTATGTCTCATCTGTTACACTTTTTTTCTATAGGAGTCTCACATAATGTGTAAACTGACCATTTGTCCCACAGATTTTTGAAAAAACTTATATAGGTTTTCTGGTTATTTTCTGTGTGTGTGTGTGTGTTTGGCAGAAATGAAAAATAGCTAATTTAGGAGATTTACAGAAGAGCATTGGTAAGGTAACTGAGTAAGAAGGCATCAGCTCAGGGTAATGGGGTAGAACTGAAACAGCAGCAGCTGATTCACCCCAAACCTTTTAGTTATGAAAAGTTGGAATTCCTTGCCCATGCTGCATTTAATCTTGTTGGTGTTGTGACCCATGTGATTTTGTTTTTGAACATACATGACATCATCTGACTTGCATTAGATAATTTCTTTGTTTATCCAGTGGGTAAGCTGATGTTCCACTAAGTGTTGGACCAGTTCCAACACAGTATCACATTTTATAAGAGCTGACTTTTGAAATTCTGAGGAAATGTATACAGTCAGCCCTCCACGTTTGTGGGTTTTATTTTTGCGGATTTGATTATTCATGAATTATTTGCTGTCACCTCTGCTGCCTCCCTAAGCTATTTTTAATAGGGACTGCAAACCTCATGAGTCTGAGAAACTGCGAACAATGCTTGTAAGTCCCTATTAAAAATAGTGTGGGGAAGCAGTGGAGGTGGCAGTAAGCCCCAGCAACCATCCACTTTTGCCTTCTGAAGGAACCCTGATGCCTCAAAGGAGTCCACAGAAGGCTGAATATGGTGATCATACTTTTTTGTGTGTTAAATATGGTTTGGGGGGCCTGGAGTTATTCACGTTTTTTCCACTTTCATGGGGGTCCTATGCCCCTAACCCTAGCAAATGTGCAGGGATGACTGTATTGTTTTGCATGCTCCAGTTCTCAGAACATGCTGGCATTTTAGGGGTAGTGCTTAACCATTCTGATCTCCTTTAGAATGAAGTCACTGGCAGTATACTGCCATTTTCTGATATTTTTGTTTCTTTACACACACACACACACACACACACACACACACACGTTGAGAATAGATGGAAATACCATACCGAAAACATTTTGGCAGATGTCCCAACAGTTCATTGCTTATATGTTAGATTTCTTTGTACCAGATAGTATATCCAAAACATTTCCAGAGCCTCCCAAATCTTAGCCCTCTGACCCATTTCTCAATGCACAGGAGTGGGGATAGCTTTCTACCTATTGTTTATATCCGCTGATTTATTGCCAGATCTCAAGGCAGCATGCAATTAAAACAGTGTAAACAGTTTAAAATAATTCCAGATAAAAACAGAATAATGTAAATGGGATAAAACATACTAAATAAATCAGCAGAAAAGCAAAAAAAAAAAAAAAAGGTTAAAATAATTAAAACCTTGAACATGCACACTTTAAAGAAAAATAATATTAAGCCCAAAGGCTTCAATTAAAAAAAACAGAAACAAGTTTTTGGCATATAAAAGAAAGCAAAATTGGCACCAACCAAGACCCTGAAGGAAGGACATTACATAAGTGGGGACCCACAACAGAGAAAGCCCTTTCTCATGGCTCTCTTTGATGTATTCTTCCCACCACGGGACCCGAACAGCAGATTTCAGTGTTCAAGTAGCTATATATAGGGAGAGATGCTCCTTCAAGTAATGAGGTCCCAAGCCAATTCTACTTTCTAGCTTCTACTGAAATACTTCATTCTCAGGTATAAGAAGTATCACCTAGGGATAGCCCACACAGATAGAACTACTCAAAATGATGGGAAGCTTGAAATAATTTTGTAGTGTTTCAACAGGACAACATTTATTTAAAAGTAAGAACCTTCATATTTCTTGTAACATACTTTCAAGTAAGTGAGTGCAAATATGTTACAAAATGAGGTTTTTAAACAAAAAGTTTCATGCTTATAAAAATATTTCGTTTTAGGCTGTTTTAACTTCTTTACTTTCTGAAAATACTTTTAAATTGTAGGATGGTGTGTGCATCATGTACCTGTTTGTTTTAACTTAGTTTTCAAAATGTAAAATAAAAGATAGAAGAGGGGGTAGGAAAACATAGGTTGTTATATGATACTTCTCAGGGGATTGTGTGGATCTGGCACATTCTAAAAATTTGCACACACATAAGATATAAATCTTAAGGGAGGGAAAAAAGGCTTTACGAGTCTACATCAGCCACTCAACTTTTCATGATAATAAGCTCTTCTGACAACTGCCCTGTTCCCAGTCTCTGTAATGCAGAAACAAATCTTATATTGGGCATGTTATTTTTAGGATGTAAAGCCTACCTTCTCTCTTTAATAGCATCTAGATATGATATCAGAAGAGAAAGGAGGTCTTATGTCCTGCCAACCTTGTGGCCTCAAGACTGTTCTAGTGGCCTTTGGGCCTTTCAGACTGCCCAGTCAAGCCTTTCTGGAGACCCCTGAAAGTGATGAATGGTGAAAGTTCACTTTTGAAATAAGTTACAGGGCCCCCTGCACTGTTGAACATACAAAAGAGAACTATGCATAAAATTGGACCCCAGACTTTCTACAGTTGTCCACTTTGCTTTATATAGAGTGTAATTATGTTCTCTCTTTCACTGAACAACTGTACAAGTTACACAACACACGTATCTTCATCAGGCCTTGAAAATTTTTTGGTTCTGTCCGTAAATAATACAACTGTAAGTAAACCATGCTTCAAAACATCTAGCATTTTTAGACTTGGTTGCTTTGGATTAGCTATTAACTATATAGGAATTGTCTGTGAGTTAGTGAGCAATGAAAGAGCTCACACTTGAAACATCCTTTTATCCTCTTCTTATTGTTTAAGCTTCAGATGAAACAAGACTCAGAAACAATTAAGCAGATTTTGTTTGCTATATTCAGAACCACATCCTTGTCTAGTGTTTGTGCTCCAGTTCCTTGAACCTAATCGTGTTCCAGTGCTTTGAACTTAAGAAGTATAAATGATAAGGATTACCTTTCATCTGTAGCTGATACTTCTTTAGAGCCTTAAAGTAATATATAAATGATGAGAAACGTTTGAAGAAGTTGCAAAAGGAAGCTATTTGTGTGTTTTATTTGCTGTTGGTATCACTATTTACAAGCTGCTACTTGCTTGGCTGTTAAATATTGAAAGATCAACTGGATGTCACAACAATATCAATAAAAACTGTGTTTAACTCTCTCCACTTCTGCTATGAAACACCTTACACCCTTGCTGGTATTAGCCTTCAAAAAGTACATCTATTATGCATATATTTTTGTGAGTCCTAAAACCCATGACATACATGGATGCAAATATTCATTTCATTATCATTTTCTTTAATGTGTATTTTCACTTTCTAAAACAAAATGGTACAGCTTATTCTTAAGAAAGCATGTGTAGCATCAGGGCAGCAGAGATAAATTCGATTTAATTTCTGTAGTGTGTTGGGGCATTTCTACACTAGCCTGTTACAGCGCTCTTATTCCACTTTCAACATCCTATGGAATCCTAGGGTTTGCAGTTTAGAGAGGATGTTGAAAGTGGAATAAGAGTGCTATAACAGGCTAGTGCAGAAATGCCCTTGGTTAGAGTACTAAGTGATATTTAAGTGAGTTTAAAATGTTTAACTGCATGTGCCTTGAGTATTTTTTTTTTTCAATTATAGGTATTAATCTCTCCTCTCTTAAATTTTGCTTTAATGTATCAGGACTGTGAGAGCATTTGCAAATCCTGAAATAGGAATAAGTGACATGAATGAGGGAAGGAGAAGTAATACACATGTCAAGGGGGTTCCTATAAGATCATTATGTTCAGGATTTAAAATTACTTAGCTGTACCACCAGGGGCTTTAAGAAGCTAGAGTTCAGTTCTTTGAGGGCTTATCTGAGATTCTACAAGATCAAATGCAGAACCTCCTAGCAGGCTGTAGGCTCTTGCTTAGGCAAAGCCAAGTTGTTTTGTTGCCTCTCTGTTTGTCACTTGAGAACTGACAGATTCACAAAACAGCTACTTGCTGTTGTTCCTTTGGCAGTGGTTGCTGTTGTTTATTCATCTTCCTTCTCATAGGCTGCATTTGCTTGGGACATTTTTGTTGTTTTATAACCTCAGTGGGTTGAGAACTTAATCTGCTGATGTTTTTAATTTTAGCTTCATCACAAGGGAACATGAAGATAACAAACAACAGGGTAATTGTATACATTTATGAAGGATCAGCATTACATTATGAGTAAATAGCTGCATTCTTGTTTTCTGAAGAAATTTTCTTGCCAAAGAATTTCACTTGGGTTTGCTATAATCACCATATTTGTATTGTTTGTGAATCATCCTGGACCACAGTGTCTTTTATGCCAATAGTCCCTCAATGTGTTACTTCCAAGGAACAAGTTCTGAGTGTAGCAGCCAAGAGATTGACAAATGGACACATGCTTCACTCACAGTACTTGAAAGCATATTTGTATGTTTTTTATAGTTGGCTTTTGTATTTCAAAATTTGTTTCATGTCCAGCAGCTTTCCATCTTTACCTAGAAATGCTTCAATATGCCCCAAACATAATTTAGTATATCCATAAGCCTTCATGGCACTTTCATGTCTCTCCTTCCTATTATTTAATTTAAGTAAAATATTTATGCATATTTATGCTTTGCTTTTCAGGCAAGACTGGACCCCAAAGTGTCTTAACAATTGAAATCCACATATAGAGGGTAATATAATTAAGGATAGATGGCGGGGGATGCTCATTCTGGATTCCAAGGAGTGGCTAATACAATGAAGAAATTCCAGTTTTTTTTCCCCTTCAGGTAAAGGTGGCAATGGAAGCTGCAGATAGACTGGCTGATTGCAAAGTTTCAAACCCACCAATGCAGCCCTTCCATAGTTCTGCCAATATGGGGACCATCCACTTGAGAATTTTGTTGTGCAACTTCTTCTGAACTGAATGCAGCAGCAAGATTAAATTCCTAAAGACATCAGCAATGGATCGCAAAGGGGAGTAGTTCTTGTAGTTCTTGCTGCCGTTATTATTGTTGATTCAACATTTTATCTTGTAACTTCTGGTTTTGTTCTCTTGTTACCCTCAGAGGTGAGGAATGTTGGTATCCACCCACAATGCCAGCGTCTCCATAGAATATGGGGAAATTATAGCTCAAAGAAGGCATGTGAGAGGACAGTAACAGCAGGATGTTTTCGCCTATGTCTACCAGTACTAAATGTAGAGAATACTCCAGTTAAAATTAAACAAAGTATTTTATTTGAATTGACAAACATAAGAGAAATTGGACCCTCTAAAGAACCAAACAAGGCTGTTGGAAAGTGAGGCAAGAAAGGTCGGACAGAGAGAGAGTGGGTGAAAAGGCTGATAGTTACCAGTCGTGAAGAAGGGATCGCAGCAGAGGGACTCAGACAGCACCTTGAGGATAGCATGGAGGAATGGTAGTCTGGGGCACTATGTACTACATACTACAGTGGGCTGGGATTGAAGCTAGGGTTTTTATACTCTTTTTCACACTTTGAAGGGGTATGTTGACAAAGCTGTAATGGCTTTCCCACAGGACGGACAAGGGGGTCTGGAATGGGCTGATTGATTAACCCTGGAGTGACAAAACATTGATAGGATTCATGACGATCTCTTAGTGTTAGGGCAGGTAGGGTGTATAGGGAAAATCTCCATAGGCTAAGATCAAGGGATAGTTTCTGATTGCTCACCAATCTGGGCAATTCATCTTTCTTTGTATTCAAAAATGCCAAAAGCCAGAAACTGTGAAAGGATTAGTACAAACCCATCAGCGTGATGGGTTTTCCACATAGTCCTGTCTGAACTTTCATGACCCCAGACATGTCTCCGGCCAGCATAACCCCAAACACATTCTTTGGTCAATGTGACCCTGATCATATTCCTCAGTCATTAATAAGTTCAATTTATGAAAATTGCGTATTTCCCAGGAGGGGTGGTAGAGTATGATAACACTCTCATTTCTGACCTTCTTGGTGATTCCTTTGTCTAATATGAGCAAGTGTGTCAGTAGTGTATGATTTATTGTACCAAAGAGATTGTATTATTAGATTGTTTATGATGGATACTATGCTACAGACAAATAAAACTTTACATCTAGTGCTGCAGACACTAAATCAGTGAGGTGGTGGGAGGTTCTCCTTGTTGCCTGATAAATGATTTGGAAACTCAGTATTTGAAAAACTGTATTCTGCCTAGAGCTCTGCTTCACCCAGGTAGGATAAAATGCTGTACCTGCAGCTCACCCAGCATTCAGGTTCTGACTGCCTTCCCACCCCTGACCGACTTAGGTCTTGTGTATTGAGGCAATTGATCATGTTTGCTTTATATTGTCATAATTTTGGTGGTGTGGCATGGAACAAGATCCAGTTTTGGCAGGAAGCACGACCTCTGAACCCTCCATTCATGCTTAAGGGGGCACCATCCACATAAGGACCACAGGGGTGTGAGCAAACAGAGTTCAGGCTCAGCTCAGGGGTCTGAACCATTCATTAGAACATCCAAGGACATAGAACTACACAATGCCAAACACCTACAACGGTCATTCCATGATTGCTCCCCAGCTGTTAGATTAGCCAGCTGGCATTTCCGATAGTAGGCAGGTTATCTGATTTGTGGCTCTATGGCTCATGCCAAGCCAGTATTCCAAGCTATAGAGCAATGAAATTGTGGCTTCTTTTTCTCCAAACTGCAAATTGGACACCCATGTTTCATTCTGTCCATGCTCCCCTTTCACCACTAGGCTGCAAGGGTGTTTTTGTTGTTTAAATTTCACCTAAAACTACAGGAAAAACATTTCAAAACTTTTCTATCAATTTAGCATTTATTACTTTCCAGTCTCTTCCCTGCAAAAATGCTTCCAAAAATGTGGTGTTTTCCCCTCTATTTCAAACTAGTCATCTCAGAACCTAACAGATAAAGTAGATATAATTTTATATGTCAAAAATTCTTCATGTGATATTTTAAACTAATAAAGGATATAAAAATAGGGGCTTCTCACTTCTAGGACCTCTATTTCCAGAGTACAGAAAAAGTACTTGGATAGAACTTTATTATTTCACACTTGCTATATATAGTATGGATGGCATCCTGCCTCATAAGATATATTGGCTTTACAGTTAGTAGCATTTTCTACTCAAACCATTGGCAATATGAATTATGAACAAAGTGCAGAATAAATATGTTCAGGATACAAACAAATTAAATATGTTATATTGTAGGGGCAGATAGACCTTGGTGCAGTTGGGTTTACTTTTATCAGAACCTTAAGATCCATCATCCTTATCTAGACACAAATGGCTTAGAATTATAAATCAGAGTTTTTCTGAGCACATTCTGAGTCCAAGGAACCTGTTCTTAACTTTAGACCATAATAGAGTCCACAGCTATTCATGCAAAAATCTACTCCTAATTACTGAAATATAATTTAGGGTGGCAGGGATCATTTTCTTGTTGCTATTGTTAAACAACTGGGAGCCAAAACCACCTGCGTATCTATTTCAAATTATGCAAAGATCTATCACTAGAATCCAGTCTAACTTTTGCCCTAATTGTGCTAGTTGTGACCTGTAAAGTCCTATTCAGCGTGGATCCAGACTTTCTGAAATACCCTGTCTCCCTATGTGAAGCTGGCCAAGTTGTAAGATTTTCCGAGGAAGGCTTTCTTTCAGTCTTACCATCTTCACATCTCTGGTCATGGTATGACAGATGGCCTTTTCAGTGGCTGCTTCTAGGCTCTGGAATTCTTCCGTAGAAGGGTAGGCTGGCCCCTTCTTTGCCCTCTTTCTGCCAGCAGATAAAGAACTTTTTCTTCAGACAGATCTTCAACCATTAACTGGAGCTGCAGATGCATTTAATTAATGTTTTAAATTTGTTTTTAATGCAGCATATATATTTTAACATGATTGTTGTCAAGTGCCTTTAGATCTCTGTCGTACAACAACTGTATCACAAGATTTTCTTGGCAAGATTTTTTCAGAGGGGTTTGCAATTGCTTCCCTCTGAGTATAGCCTACGGCACTTGGTATTCCCTGGTGATAAGTAGTGACCAGCCCTGATCCTGCTTAGCTTCCAAGCTCAGTCAGGATCTGGTGCCTTCAAGGTATTTAGGCAGCTTTAATATGATAGTTTATTTAATTGCTTTTTAATTGTTCTCTAACTTTGTAACTGGTTGGTTTTAGTCAAATTTCATTCTAAATTGCATTATAAACCATTTTGTGTCCTGTAATGGGAAAACAGTGGAATATAAATAAATAGCAATAAATGAAGTAATAGCAGAGACCTCTAAACTATGTCCTGGCATTTGAATTTTCAGGCTTCCATTCAGGTAGTTTGTTTAAGTCTTTACGTCACTTCCTCACAAAATACAAGGTGCATGTTACTACAATCAGTACAGGAGAGAAGGAGAACCTGGTAGGAGAGTGTGGAAGCATGGCTTAAATAATCTGACAGACAGTATTCTTAGGATTCTCACAGAGGTAAAACATGGTTCTCTAACCTTTGCTTATGTAGCTTCTCCTTTGTTTTCTTCTTATGCATATACCCCTAGATCAGCAATGGGCTTATGGGTTGTATTCTGTTTCTTACTAGAACCCTAAGACTCACCAAAAAGATCTAGGTACAACATGGTGGTTCGAGCAAGGAAAACATATATGAGAATTAATGAACAGGAAGCCTCAGAGCATCTGCTTATTCCTGGATTTTTTTTAATCTGTCCCAAATTCACTAGTCCTTTCATACAAAAATACACTTTTTTCCCGGGCATTCTTTTCTCAGCTACCCAATTTAGAAGAAAAACATGGTTTCTTAGTTCTTGGTACTGCTAGCTAAAATGAAGACAGTAACACTGGCTGATGCACTACCAAGCATCCAGAGATCAACCAGTAGATACTGGTCTACCTTGTCCTCTAGATTATATAATCCCATACGAACCTGCCTAAAATTTCAGATCAGCAACGGAGGCCCTGTGGCATGCCCTAACAGCTTGGGAGGCTATGTTAGGTGTAATTTTACTTGCAAGCCACCCTGAGATATTTCTGACACAGGCAAAGTAGAAATATTTTAATAAATAATAGCTATACATGGTAGGGATTTTTCTATAGCAGCACCCCGACTGTGGAACTCTGTGCCAAGGGAAAATAGGCTGTCTCTTTCCCTTCTGAACTTTCTTGGCTGCTAAAACAGTTGTTCTGTATGGCCTTTGGCCCTTACAACTGTTCTAGTGATTTTAACTCTTTTTTCTTTCTTTCTTTTTTTTAGCATTTTCAGTTTGCTTCATTAAACATTTTTATCCATTGTCTTTATCCTTGGAGGGCCTGGGGGCTCAAAAATTATATATAAATGCAATAAACAAACAAGCAAACAAATGAGCTCTCCCCCCCCCCCCCCAAAAATGCCTCTGACCTGGGAGGAGAGTCTCGTCCATCAGTCCGTTTTGGGCCATTTTGCTATATTTTCCCTAAGAAGGGAATGAATTACCAAGAAGTGGTGTTAAACTAATATTTATAAATTCTGATTTCATTGATCCTCTTGCTGTCCAGACTCCAATCTTCCAATGATATATAAAAGCAAATTTGTGATCTATCTCTCTTCTGGGATGAGGGCACTGAGCCATGACAGCTGACTTTTCCATAGTTCTCAATCCTTAAAGCCTACCCTGCCTCACTGAGCTCCTTTCTGAAAGTATCCTGAATGGATTTGCTTTATTTCCCTGCTAATACTCTTCTGAATGTAACTCAGCATTAATTATTGTTTACCCCAATTTCATTGAACAAGAATTCTCTGAAGCTCAAAAGCTGATGTTTCTTTTATGAATAGCAGGCTTACAGTATCTGTTTTTATCTCTTACTATTCACTTCCTAGCAAGATGAAAAAGAATGGTCAATTTCTTTATGTTTTTTTTAATTGCAAAGTGAAATTAGAGTTTTAAAACACTTCCCCCTTGTGGTGGTTGGGAAACATGCCAAACTTTTATATTGTAATAACAGTGCATATTTTAGAGCTGTTCCTAGACAGGAACAGTCCCTGTCTCCTTTGTGGCAGCACATTCTGCCTTTTCTGTTCAAAGGAGAGTCACAGTAACCCATCCCTGTGTAAAAGAAAAACCACAACACAACCTTTATAGATTTGTCAGAATCCTTGAAACCACTGTGGCCCATTAGTCTGTTTTAATTATTCTGTTTCTTAATGTTGTTTTTCTACTAAATAAAAGGTTATTTCTGATCTCTTCTTTTGATGAGTTAATTAACAATATATAGCTATTTATTCCTAGAAAAGTAGGAACCATGTTTTCACCTAAATAGTGCCAGTCATTATTGTCTTTAATATATCTCACTGACAAACATCTCTTTGTATGAAGCAGGAGCCATATGACACATTAGAAATGATGAAAATGCTTTTTAACATTACAAACTATAGGAAAAGAGGAAGCCCACCTTACAGGTGAATTGACCCATTTGAGTTAAACCCTGTCCCTGTGTTTGCAAGACCTGAGCTGGGCTATCGAAAATACAGCGACAGAGCTTGGAGTGCGTGGAAGGGGGGCAGGCAGGGGGTGGGACCATGGTGCGGGGTGTGTGGCCACAGTGTGTGTGGGCATGGCCACAGCATGCAGGGGCGTGGCTACAAGCCAGGTCCCCCCAAAAACATTGCTGCCTGGGTTGAACCATCTCCATCGCCCCCCGGTCCCTACGCGACTATGAAAATAGTGTGTCTTGAAAGTTTCTCATTCATAAGGTCACCATAAATTGAAACCAATTTGATGGTACAGGGAGAAAAAAACATAATGTCTCTTTCATTGGATACAGCCCCTACTCATTCCTTTTCAGGAGGCTCCACTGTTTTCAGTTTGCTGCCTGTGATAACTGAAGCCCCTGTCAGTGCTGCTGATGACGAGCAGCAGCTGTTGGTCCCTGTGGCTCTGGCTGGAGATGAGTCCTGCAGCTCAAGAGCTCCCCCTGCTGCCATGGACCAAGCAGGCGTGGACGTCCCTCTGCCTGCTCCTTTGGAGCAACAGGGATCCAATTCTGAAGATGGTGCCAATCAGCCCACAAACAAGGCAGAGACTCAAGAGAGCTGAGCAAAGGGAGACTTCCTTGATTAAGTTCAAGAAGCGGTGACTAGCCACACCTGGGTCTTGGGCTATATAGCTGCCTGCCTTTGCTTGTGCAAACTTTCTACAAGCCCTCTCTTTGCCTGTTCCTTGTTTCCAGCACCCGGCTCCTGATACCTTGGATTGATCTCTTGGCTCCAGACCCCTGGCTTTTGGAACTCTGACTATGGCTTTTGCTTGTTGCTCTGGCTTAGGTAAATGGACTTCCCTTGAGTAAGTGCTTCCTTGACTCCTCCCGGCAGGACTCTGCTAGCTCTCCCACTCCTTTCTCTGGGCTGTCTCGCCACCCGGGTCTCTGACCCTGACACTGCCACTGACCAACCATGTTCCCTTGGAGAGTAAAGGAAAACATCTTCCGTTCCCTTTTGAATGGGAAGAAGCACTCTAACCTGTGCTCTGAGAGGATTCTATAATGCAAGAGAATATTATCATATTATGGGAGAGCCATTGGAGTTTCCACTGCATTTTAATGAAGATTTTAGTAGCAAAATCTGTGTCCACTGCCAGATTTTAGTAGCAGTTGTGCATCCACCAAGGGGTTTAGGGGAAGATCAGTAGGGCTCCTTGATCCTTGAAAGTCATCCCACCCACCCCAAACTAAAGAATTTGTATTAAGCATGTATTAAGCAGATAGATGTTTTGAACATACTTCCATCCAGCCATTTGCATAAACAGTCTTGCATTTTTCAATGTGAACAGTATTTTTAATTGTTTCAGGATACTCACTACTGTGTGGGTCAATACAGCCAAAACATTCAATTGGGAAAGGAGAACATTTATTATTATTCCCCCTCTCACTCTTGCTCGTTCTCTCTCTCTCAGGAAAAAAAGGTGTGACAGCACACTAAATGACTGAGAAAACCTGTATATTTTCCCCCCTCAACCTAGCTATGTCTTCTGTATTAGACTTCAGACCACAAATGAGTTGGGATATATATGTGTAAATCTAGAATAGATTAACCATGTCTTCCCTTTTCCATTTCCTGGATTGCTCTGCTGAGTCTGCTAATTTATTTGCCAGTGAGCTCACTTGCATTGGCAGGGTCCTGTGATAAGAACCATGCTGAGAGAGACCACCCAAGCATTTCACTGACTGCTGAACAGCTGCCAGCTGCTAATAATAACTTTCCATCACTACCAACCTGGGCTACATTCAAGCAAATGTCTCAACGGCACTTTTGCTTTAAATGCCAACATTGTTCAAAGGCAGAAAAGCAAATAAGAAATCCCTAATAAATATTTTATTTAAAGCTTTCCTGTACACTTTTCCTTTGCTAATTTATTTATTTAATTCCTCACTCTTTATTGCTAATGAGCTCTGTCATTGTGAGCCAAACTGTTAACCTTTAAAATTTAATAGGAGGGTGGAGTTTGTTTGTTTATTTATTTATATAGGTAATGGCTAAAAGCCACTTTGTCCCTGATGCAGAGATTGTTGTACCTGGATTTGCTGAGCGTGTAGAAAATGAATCCAACAGGGGAGATAGGAGGCACTTCTTTTACCCCGCAAGTAGGGGATTGATACTCATGTCGCTGTAGATGTAGATCAGGGCTAATGCACATTCCTACTACACTATAGGCAGCCATGTGCACATCCTGTATGTACAATTCTAACAATAATACTACTCTTTAATGCTTGTATAACATTTCCAGTCATTCATAAGTGCTGCACATGCATTGCAAAAGCACCAAAAAGTCTTGTGGCACTTTAAGACTTCAACAGATTTATTATAACACAAACTTTTGTAGGTGACAGCTGACTTCTTAACAACAATCCCTCATGTTGCAGACTAAGAGAATGAGAGTGAAAGAGAGTACTACCTACTGAGAAGTAATATTTAATCAGGGCTTCCTGATTTCACACCTCAGCTCCTTATCTATGTGGCAGGGTCAGAATCCTGTGGCCATCCAGATTCTGCTGGACTGCAGCTTCTATCAGCTCTAGCCACCATAGCCAATAGTAAAGAATTCTGGGAGTTGCAGCCCACTAACATCTGGAGGGCTGCATGATTCCCAACCTGGTACCACAATATGCAGCTCCCTCACATGCAGCCTCATGAAGCACTTATGGGATCTATTCAGAGGAATTCTAATGCATTTTTGCTATAATTAAAAATACACATTGCAGCCTTGTTTATTGCAGAAAGTACATTACTTGTGGAATTTTTTATATGGTACAACAGATAAGCCACTCATATTCCATAGAAAAAGATGCCTTTCTGCCAAAGATCAGTGAAAACCTGCTTAGATCAGTGGTAGACAAGAAAGCAAGATGTCACTGTCATCTAATGCTGCTAACCCCTTCTTAGTTACTTCAAAAAGTATTCTTGAGATGGTTGACAAAGCTCTCTTTCCCAAGTAACATTTTTAAAAAAACATCTGCATGAAAACATCTGGTAAATGGTTGCAGTTATGCATCCTGCAGTTTGTTTGCACCATTGGGATAACAACCACATGTGGAATGTAATTTATCATGCTTGCTGTCCACCAGAAACAGTTCTCAAGTTTGCTTTCCTAACCAGCTTGACTATTTATGTGTGGGGGCTTAGCTTTAGTCTCTCTGTGTGAATCTAGAATTCAAAGGTCTGCAAAATACAAAAACAGATGCTCATTCTCTCACACGCAAATGATATTGCTTATCCTGGGTATGTTTAAACATTGGATCCTTTTTGCAATTAACTTGTCATGCAAGCACATTTCTAAAGGTGTTTTGCCGCTAGAGGTCTCTCTTGTGTTAGAGTTTGGCATGGCTAAGGAAAAGACAAAATTCCAGCTTTTTTTTTAAGAGTTATGATTACTTTGCAGTTAGCTATAAATCAATAAAGGCAATGCAATGCAAGCTAACATAGCACATACCGTTTGGGTGAATTACAAAATACTTGTGGGCATCTGAGACAAAGGTCTGTATCTGACCATGTGGTGCTATAGTAGGACACTCTGTGACACAATAAGACTAGATCTTCTTTATTTCAAGGAATTTTAAAAATTCCACTGCAAGACGACTAGCCTTAACCATCAAGCACAAATTAATACCCTACACTCTATAGTATTTTTGTATTTTGCTTTCTTTCTCTAATGAACAAATATGAAAGTATACAGTGGTGGATTTTTTTCTTTGTACTTCTGCAATAGCTTTTACATATTACATTAATTTCTGTTGTCATTTATTGCTGCATTTGATCTGGCAGTCCTTAAATGAACCTTAAGAGTCACTTAGCTATTTCAAAAGCACTATACTTAAGCCTGATTTTTCTATCATGCAATGGTTCTGTCTAATGCACACAACTGAATGGGTGATCCAGATGGCATTGTCTTCAAAGAGAATGTTAGGAATTGCTAGATGGTGTTGCTATAATTTATTAATCCTTTTTCTTCAACCTTGATGAAATCCTCCAAAGCATGGATTAATTTTTCACAACTTAATCTAAAAGATTTTCCAAGTGAGATTCAAAATCCAAAAATATGTATATGCACACCCATGCACACACACACTGGAATAACATGTTTAACAATATCGCAACTGTTTGGTTTTTTCTGTTCTTGAGTATGCTGTAATCGTTTTCAGGTCTCCCTCTGAGAAGCTTATATTTTTATTTTAAATCAAAACAGATATATTTTTTGTTTTTACACACGCGCACAAAGTCACTTCAAACTGTCAGGCATTTCCGAATCTCTAGAAGTTTCTGACAAAAGAATGTCTCGTCTCATGTCAATTTATTTGAATTCTTTGTAACTAAAAATAGCATTTTCTGTCTGGATTGTCTTCTTGATAGAGCCTGGTTTGTTGGTTTGTTCTCCCTTTCTCCTGGGATGCTTGGTTATAAAAGCAGTAAATGAAAATGCTCTTTGTTTTGAGCCATCTAATTTTTTTTCTCCCTTTTTTTACAATTCTGCTGAGTGTAATGATGAAAAGAGGAACAGTCAGAGGCTGATGGACACAAAGCAGGTCTTGGTAATGTAATTTTCTCTTGGAATGTTTGATAAATATTTTTCCCAGTGGCCCACCTTGAGACAAATGCTGTGTGCTGTTCGATGACATAATTGGTGTAAATGGGATGAAAACATAGAGATGGAAAATATGACCAGTGTTCCTCACACACTATGTATACCATTTCCCCAAAACACGGACAAACAAGCTTGATATTAATGTTGTTAATTTTTTTTCCTTTTAGGATTAAATTTTAAGGAATATATCTTTTTGTGTAATACATGTATGATATCTCACCGCATTTCCATCATGATACTGAAAACAACATTTTTAATTAATTGTAAGCTGCCTTGGGTTCAAATATGGGAGTAATGTGGTACATTACTCAATTAATATACAACTTTCCCCTCAAAATGGAAATCAAGGCAGCTTACAATTTAAAGCAAAGTTCAGCACACATGGATTTCTTGGCGTGTTACCCATCCAGGGACAGATCAGAATTAGACTTGGTTGGCTTTAAGGAGATGGCTGCATCATGGCCATTTCCGCACTAGACTGTTACAGAGCTATTATTCCACTGTCAACATCCTAAGGAATCCTGGAATTTGCAGTTTAGAGAGAGGCCTCGGCCTCAGGGGTCTCAGGCCCCTCCCTAAACTGCAAACCCCAGGATTCCATAGGATGTTGAAAGTGGAATAATAGCACTATAACAGTCTAGTGTGGAAATGTCCATATATCCTCTGACTATGTTCATGGACCCCCTCTCTTTCCCTCTCTCACCTTTTTTCCCTCTCCTTTTTTTATTCATATGTGTAACAGCTGCAAGGCACATAGGGAGTTTCCATATTTACTACAGCAGCAACACCCACAGAAGGATTTGTATCACTGGATTTCTTGAGGAGCATGCTTCTAGACAGGAGGCTCCTAGTATTAACAATCAAATGGCATCCATCTTATTCAGGAATAAGAATGTTGCTGACACTAAACATTTAAGAAAGGCAATGCACCAGCCTGTCTCCTCTGTCTTCATTTCCTTCCATCTCCTCACTTTAAGATTTGATCTGTTGCATATGGTGGTTCTCCATACAAATGAGAAGCCCCAAATATCAGGACTCTCTATCACGTGGAAAACCTCCATGCATAATGGTTCTCCTTTTCAGGCCACTGCTCTCCACATATGAAGTTAATGTACTCCCCTCTTTGTAACTATATTCACAACACTTAATTGTAGGTACTACCTATCTAGTCCATAATTTCCTCTTTAATGCAGGCTTTATTAGAAGAAAGAAGATGGAAGTAGTGTAAAAACCTGATTCCATCATGGAAAATTACAAGTGGAAGATATGTCTAGAAAACACTTTCCTCTTAAAAATTCTATCAATAGGACAACGGGATGTATCTTCATTTGGCATGTGAATGATCAGATGTTGCCATTTCAAATTTCTGAAATTGATTGGGTGGTTCTACATTCAAATTGTTGCATGTTCTGAGCTCTGATTTTGTTTCAATCATATTATCTTGCTGTCTCTCTCAAGAACGTCAAAATCAGTAAGCATTTTTGTTGTTGTTGTTGTTGATTTACAACAACTTCACAATGAAAGAGATGCTTCCATATTCACTGTGAAGATCTTGAAAACAAGGTAAATTCTACCAATAGCAACAAATGAAAAGCCATTTAAAATTTGGGATCAAGAATTATGCAAATTTATTTGGAATGGGAGAAAGCACAGAATCAAAATGAAATATTTAAAAGAGGTTAAAGAAAAAGGGGGACTGAATCTACCACATTTAAAACTTTATTATGAAGCCGCTTCTCTTGTATGGCTTACTGAGTGGATTACCTTATCTAACTCAAGATTATTGAACTCAGAAGGATTTAATCTCTATTAACGGACAGCATGCATACCTATGGAATGAAAAGCGTAAGATCAATAAGGAATTTACTGATCATTATGTCAGAAGAGCAATCCTTAAGATCTGGTTAAAAGTTAGAAATAAGCTATATCAACGGTTCCCCTATTGGGTTTCCCCCCTTGAAGCTGTCTTCAGATTAGAAAAAATACAAATGAAAGACTGGGTTACATATAAAGATATACTTTAAAAAGAGGGAAATAATATAAAATTGAAAAACAAGGAAGATTTGGTTACATGTGGTTACACTACACATTGGCTCCTATATAGACAATCGGTAGAAAAATATAAAATGGATAATAAAAACATGGGAATATCACTAGAAGAAACAGAATTTGATAAAATAATAAAACTGGGGACAAGATGCCCGTTAAGTAAAATTTATAAATTACTTTTAAATTTGGAAATGGAAAAAGAAACTGTAAAGGATAATATGATAAAGTGGGCTCAAGATGTAAGACAGTCAATTACATTAGAACAATGGGAAAATGCCTGGGAAATAGACCAAAAATGTACAAGGAGTTACCATTTAAGGGAAAATTTTATTAAGATGTTCTTCAGATGGTACTTAACCCCAGTACAAATCTCAAAAATGTGTAAAAACAATAAACTTGCTAAATGTTGGAAATGCCAAGAAATCAGATCTTTTTTTCATATTTGGTGGCAATGTAAAAAAGCGAGGAAATTTTGGGCACAAATTCATGAGCACATCACGAAGCTATTAAAAATTAAGTTTCCAATGTAACCTGAGGTATACTTACTGAACATTTTTGATAATTTAGATGTGACATTAAGAAAAAAAATTCAAGAATACTGTGTTATCTGATATATGTGGCCAGAATCATATTTGCTAAGAATTGGAAAGAGACAAATATACCACCAATTGAAGATTGGATGTTTAAACTATATGACTTGGCTGAAATGGATAAATTGACACTAATGTTAGAAAACAAACCAAAGAGTACCTTTAAACAAGAGTGGGAAATTCTAACCCCCTTGTGGAAGGAAAAGTGGGGACAGTATGCCATAGAAGGATTTTATGAATAAACCTCGTATGATCGGTCACATGAGATTTAGTAATGTTAAGATTTATAATCCACGTTTATAAAACTGGTTAATAAATCAGGAATAAATTTACAGAAATTATATTTTTAATGAGGCATTGTTTGGACCTGAGTTCATGAAGTGCATGCAGTAAAGAACACTGGAAATTATATTCATAATTCAGGATTACAATATAAAAGATTAAATCACCTAACTGAGAAGAGATAGGAAGTCATTCTGTGTTTGTTACAGTAATGTGTAGTTATGATGTTGTAATGTTGATGGTTTTAAGTTTGATACAGAAAGGGAAAGGGAATTATGGTAAGGAACCCCTTTCCCTTCTCTGATGCCTCCTTGTATTTCTTTTGGGTTTTTTTTTCCTTTTTTCTTTTTTGCATTGTCTTATTATGTCTTATTTTCTATATGCAATATAAGATTTTTGTCATATATGTATGTATAATATATGTTATTTTTCATGCTTCATATTTTTACATTCATTGATTCATTCACTTAGTCATTGCATGTATGTTTTTAGTTTCTCTAAATTATAATTCAATAAAAATATTTTTTTAAAAAAGAAAGAAAACAAGGTAAATTTCAGCAAGTCTATATCTTTGAAGTCTGAACCTATACAATGCTTAGGGAAGCCTATGTACACTTAAGTCTCTTTCACTCTACACAATAAAAGCACCTTGATATTTTAATTGCTGTTCCCACATCCTAAGGAATCCTATGATTTGTAGTTTCCTGGAGTATTCCGAATTGTCTAAGAGAAAGCTGCAGTGCCCTACCAAACTATAGATCCCTGGATAGCAAGTACAAGTTTATTATTACGGCAAAAAGCCAGCAATATCCCTGGATAGCAAAGGAGGCAGCCATGTATCTGAATGATATAATTGTTTAGATCCCTTACAGCTAGGAAGGCCTACACATCCCTTCCTGTGCACATTTCCTTGGGTGTGAGTGAATCATATCAAACTTAATAGGACTTAGCACTATGCCTGGGACTGGACAGTCCCGTTGTCAATGTTAGGCACCGAAAAGGTGGTTTTGTTTTGTTTTTTTGCCTTTGGTTGCTGTGCTACAACCCGAAGCAGAACATCTGTTGTCACTAAAGCACCACTACAAGACAAGATGTTCTTATCTGTTGTATCTTTATAAAAGGCATAAACATCCTGCTTGGATCAGAATGTGGCCACCATTAGCTTCCCTTATTCTCAGCAAAGTCTAAAGAGCCAAACAGAAGTCAATACAAGTTTCTCAAAGGTATTTATTTACTTTATTAATTTGTGTTGTATTTGCATTCCTTCTTCATCTTGTATTCTATGAAACATGCATTATAGTTGTTTAGACAGGATAAGCTGTTCAATAAGCGTGGTAATAAGTGTACAATCTGAATTGCAATTTGAATTCCTGCAACACATCAGTAATGTTTTTACATGCGCTTACCTATTGCCAGCCTTCTCTGAGTAGTTATTTAGAAGGATTGCTTGTGCCCTGCAACTACTGCTGCAACTACAGTGAAATGCTAACTGAGGACACACAGATAGTATTAGGGTATTAACAGATTTGGAATGATAGCATTAAGCATCTTGGGTGACCTGCATCTGTTTTCTTGTTTGCTGATGTTTTTCTTCACAGCTAGGACTAAGGAGAACTTGCTTCTCTACAAGCAAGGCAATAGGAGCAAAGCTTCCTGGGAATCATACGTATCATACATAAACCCCACTGGAATAATGAAATATTGTACAGAAGCATAGTGTTTCTTAACTGCTGGACAGTATAAAATTATATAGTTTCTTCTAAAACAATTAAATAAACATTTTGTATCAGTTTATGTGTATACCCTGTTTCCCATTTTAGAGGAGCCTAAATACAATTCTCAGGTATCCTTCATCCATTTTTTTCAAAAAAAAATCAGGATCAGATTTCTTTAACTTCAGCATTGGCACTATCTCATGTGCTTCCAGACCACTCTCTTGGCTATCAGAGGTGTCAAAATTCTTAGTCTTCTCACAGTGAGCGATAAGTTTGTATATGATTCCATTTTTGTGGGTTTTCCAAGACCAGCATAGCTCCAGTATCTAAGACAGTGTTTCTATTGTTATATTTCACTTTTATCCTGAATAAAGCACACTCTCTGTAACCCAAATTACCCCACTCTGTTTAGCTTTTTGCTTTCTGAGACATAGCAGGGCAAAGTCGTAATGTTATTTGGCTCTTTCCCTAAATTATTTTCAAGACTTTAAAAATACCATAGCTGTCTTATACAGTCCTGGCTAGAAAGGGGAGCTGGTTTCATGTCATTCCAGTTCAAACATTTGGAAATTTCCCACAGAGAAAGACCCAAATGCTGTAGCCGTGCAGCAGAAGTTACATAGAAGCTGAGGCATCCATGATGACACCCGGTCCTTTGGAAGTACCCCAGTTATTCTTCAATAATATTTTTGTGAGTTTGCTACCAGAGTTCTATAAAACACAAATATCAATGTAAGCGCTCTGGGTTTATATCTTCTAAGAATTAACTAAAGATATTCAGGTCATGTGTCTCAGTGGGAGCTAATACGGGCCCAGAAAGCTCAAGGGATAAGCAGATCAGACAGGAGGAAAGGGAAAATCAGGTGTGTATGTGAAAAGAAATCCAAAGTAAAGCCTCCAGATTTGGAATGAGACACACTCTGAAATTTATGGCAACGTTGGTCTCCCTAGAAATCTTATACAAGGGCAGTACATGTGCAGGTGCTAATGGTATGAACCATTATATATGCTCAAACTATAATACTGTGTGCATATGTCTATTGATCTTTCTCCACCATAGCTCCAAGATCATGAAATCCAGACATCTAAAGCTTATCTGGATACTAAGAGAACCCTGAAGTTGTGCATTTTTGAAAATGGAGTGGTTTAAATTAATTAAATAAACTCTTTTCAGTCCACAACTGAGTCTGCACTGGTGGCAGATCCCATTCCTCCAGGACTATGGATCTCCTCAACAGGAGAAAGCCTTCTGGTTTTGTTCAAATAGTTGCAGCTGGTTTCAGAAGGAGTTTGAGCCAGGCTATTTAAACCAAGTTTCTGTGCTGGTGGCATATCACAGGCCCTACTGCTCAGTAACCTAGCTGAAAGGTGAGACTTGCTTGTGCTTGACTCTAATTTATTTATTTATTTGGTTAATTTATATCCTGCCTTTCTCCCAGTATAAGATCCAAGGCAGTGTACAACATTTTAAAAGCAAAATACAATTAAAAAACTCTTAATACAAAAGTTAAAATGCAATTAAACTAAATTTCAATGAAAAAAACACAAGTTAAAATCAGCATGAAAAAAATGCATAAAATAAAATGAAAACAAGATGCCCCCATTAAAAGTGTCACCTGCCATAATGCACTAAAAACCAAAAGCTTCCTTATGTAAAAAGGTCAGAAAGTATATCTGTGAGTGTCAGAGTTCAGATATGTTGCTTTGTAGATTGTAACTCCCATAATCCCCAGACAGCATGTATTACCAAAAAGTATCTTATTCAAGTTCTGGTGTGGCTGCCTGGATTTGGGGAACTAAAGTATGGCACCCTGAAAAGAGAAGCTCCTGGTGCCTGATAAGACGGGGGGAATTCCTAGATTTTGGCTTTCTGTCTGATCAACTTTCATCTGGCCTCGGAGGACAGGACTGTGACTGATTCCAGCTGTAAAGATTTCTGTTGCTGCAGAAGGTGCATGGAGATAATCAAGCTGTGAATCCTGCAAGATTAAACCTCTGGATCCCCTGTCTGACCAATTTGCACCTTGCCTGGGGGTGGGGAAGGATTCTAATTGTCTCTAGCTACAAAACTGTTGCTGCCTAGAGACCGTGAGGGTGGGGGCAACTTTAGGAGTTGTAACCAAAGCAACATTTAGCTTTGGATGAAATGTTATTTTTACTGCTATATTTTGTTTTTGGGGATAGGGATGTGTTAGACTTGAGTGTGAGTTATTAGCAATTAACCTTAGTATGTATTTATTACTGTGAGAAGTATAGATATTTAAATCTTGACTTGTAACTATTCTTGAACTAAATGGAAATATTGTGTATTGATGTAATTTTTTTTCTGATGTTACTGTAAACACTTTTTTGGTATAGGTTTAGCATGGAAGACTGGCATACAAATAAAAATTATCTTTGATGATACTGAGCATAAGCACAGGTGGATAATTTCAGATGCCTAAAATAGGATCCCCAACTTTGTGGAATCCTCATTCTTTGGAAACTTTACCTGTTGAACATCTCTACATCATTGGTAGAAGTTAAAGACTCAGGAGCTCTGAGAAAAGAAAAGGAGTCACAGGGAATACAAGAAGTACTGTGGGCTGCAGGCTGTTCAGCTCTGCATTGTGTGTGAATAATTTAAGAATTAAGAATTCCCTGTTTCTGTCTAGAAAGAAGTGTTCTGAGACAAAATAGCAATATGTGTGCATGCTGGTCAACCATTTTCACAATCTACCACACAATTTACCCAATGAGCAAATAATCTGCATAATCTGTAAAGCAGCCTGGATTTTGGGAAATAAAATACAGCAATCCAAAAAGAGATGAGAGAGTGGGGAGGGAGCTGATGGATTAGCTTCCTGTATAAAAAAGAAGGAAGGAGTCTTGTGATACCTTTAAGATTAGTCCATTTATTTCAGTATAACCTTTCATGAACTTTGTTCTACTTCTTCAGATACAACTGTGGACTGGAGTCCATGAAAGGTTATGCTGAAATAAATGGGTTACTCTGAAAGGTACCACAAGATTCCTTCTTTCTTTTTATATTTAAACAGACTGATATGGCTGCCTCTCTAAAAAGGGCCACAAAAATGGTGCCTAGTAAGGAGTGGGGAAAAGAGGGAAGAGCAGTGATGTCATACAAAATATTTAACAACCAGTTCTCTCTTTACCTAGGGACATTTGCTGCCTCCTCACTGGGATGTTGAGTGCTGGTGATGTTGTTCCCCCAGCTCCATATCTGGTTGGTACGTCATCCAGATCCTTGGCAGCAGCCATGCCGGATCATGGAGCACTTGGTGCATCTGCCCACCTGGGTCTCTCCCACAGCTATAGAGGATCCAGTCTTTTCCTCTCATCTCTCTGTCCTCCTTGGCTACTCCTGGCCACACCTTTAACTTTCCTAGTCCTTGTATCTTCCTCGTAATCCTCCCCCTGAACTCCTTTCATCTGGACAAGTACCAAGCCACAGTCAGAGCTGGAGGTATCTGGCGCTTGGTGTTCTCTATGTCTGCTGCTGCCTGCTTCTCCCTTAGTCTGCAACTGGAGTCTTCATAGCTCCTGCCTCCTCCAGGTAGGTTCTCAACTGCCACAGACTCCCCATTTTTGTTTTTCCCACCTCATACCCTTATAAGAATTTATTATTATCATTTGATTTATACTGAAAAACATTTAGCAAATTTTCCAGCAATCCAGCAAATTTTAACAATCAGTTCAGGCAAAGTAATACAAACTGGCTGAATGACTCCATTGGACAGGACATGGAAAGGCTGAATGCGGTCGTAGGGAGGGAGGAGGGGTAGGGAGAGAGAGTGAGAGTGCATGGGAAGAGGAGAGAAGTGAAGACAATGAGTCTATAGGCCGAAGAAGTTAGTCTGGTACAAGCTAAAGGAGAACCATGTTGAAGAAAGACCAGATCAAAAGAAAAACAGCTGAGTATGTGGAGAAAGGGAGAAAGAGAGTGCATTGGGAAGGTGTGACTAATGGGCTTTTAACTGTGGTGAAGCCAGGTATTTTTGCCCATTTGTAAATAAGCGCAAATGCTAGAAAATACCATCAGTTTCCACTGAAGGAAAAAGCAAGCCCTGGGTGAACGCTTGCAGCCCTGGATTTCCATACTCTTCAACTGCCCTGATTTGGCAGGGACAGTCCCAATTAATCCTCTGTCATCCCACTTTTGCAGTTACTTTTAAAATGTCCCAAGTTTTCCCTTTGGCCTCAGTAAACTACAAAATTCCAGAATTCCACAGGATGTTGAAAGTGGACTAATAGCACTATAAGAGTGTAGTGCAGAAATGGCATGAATTCAAAGAGCAAAAGTAGTTTTCACTCAACTCAGCAACAGGGAGAGGATATGGAATCTTGTCCTTTCCAATAGGCTCAGGCAAAAGCAAACTTGTCTCTCCCAGCCTGTGTGTTCCTCCCCATTAATAACTTTTGCCATCTGGACCATACTTTGCTATTGCTTGGTCACACATGTACTGGTTTTCATCTGTGAAATGCTGGAAAGTATAAATTTCTCACCGCTTAAAGAGTTAGATGTGAGAATATAACAGCAGAGGTGAATTGTCACTGAGGGTGTTCCCTTCCTAGCCCCAAGAAACAAACAAGAACTAAACTTTTTACTGTAAGCACTGCAACATCATGATGGCTAGATCACCCACCCAAAAGCTTTCGTATAAATTATTCCAGTCATTGCTGAGAGTTTCCTAATGCATTCTGCTTTTTCTTTTCTCTGTTCTTCCTGCAGGTGGAGGGAGGCATGGTAAAGAAGGCACTGCACAAGGGGCAAGGCAGGACACTTGGTAGTCCCAATCTGTGTGAGTGCCAAATATGGTGTTAAGTCTCCTTTTCTTCAAGCATAAGGTTGAGGTGGAGAGGTTTAGGAAACGGGTAGGAAAATAAACACTGTCAGTCAATAGGATGAATTTGACCCATCTCTACAGTGCTACAGCCTAGAATATATCTACACTGAGATTAAGAGTACATATACAGAAGAACTATTTTTGTAAAACGTTAGATTATGTACTGGAATTATTTTGCAATTCCAGCAAAGAGTCTTCTATTCTTCATAAAGCAGAACAGTATTTTATCTACACCCCAACCTGTTAATACTAAGGTGTCAACTAAGCTAAAGATATAGCTTAATATCTTTATCCTAACTTCCATTTCCCATATGAATAGTCAAGAATTATCCACACATGGAGACAAAATTGTCTTCTTTGGAAACGCATTATGCTTTTCAGAGGTTCTGCTTTTTAAGTCTTTTCTTTTTTTTTAAGACAAGTCTACAATGCATTCCAGTGTAAACAAAAGCCCAGATGTTTTAACACATTTATGCGAAGCAAAACCTTTCTATTCTTTATTTACACTTTCTAACAAATATTTTACCAAGAAAAAGTGGCAAATGTTGACTTTCACCTCTCAGGCCCCAATTGGAACATCCTGTATGCCACAATGTCAACATTCCCTGTATTTTTTTTTTCTTTTCCACATAGCTCTTTGGGGACAAATATCTGAAACTTCTCTTTTCAGTCAACAATGGTGATTACCTTCTCAGCACAATAGTGGAGTCATCATGAGAATAAAATACCTCCTCTTGTTGTCTCTCTCTCTCCCCAATGTTATTTCACCTGGAAACAAAAATATCTTAGTAGACTGGTCTGCATGCCTCTTGTTAAAATCCTTTCCCACTGCCTATGAGTATTTGGAATCTGAAGGGAAATTTGACCTCCTAAGAACTCACAGTATTCTATATTCTTCTTTGCTCAGAGAAAGTCTGCTGAACTCAAAGATGAAACTATCTGTGCTTTAAAAAAGGGGGGGGGGCGCTTCTTGGCTATAGTAATTAAGGCCACATTTTTGTTTTAAATTACAGCTGAGCTGAAAAGTTTCAGAAGACTTTTTTCTGAGAAAATTTCTGGGATTTTTCTGTCCCTCCCCCCAGTCAGAAAAAGACTGCTTTGCAATTTTTCTTTTCTGGATAATCTCAACTTTCCCCATTGCTACCTCAATGCTCCAGAACAATGATTTATCCTAGACCTTGCAGATAATGTAAAACACCGGCTAGGTGACTGACACAGTTGTTCAGTTTGACACATGCAGTGACAGTGACTCTGCTTAAAACGAAGAAGCAGGGGAGAGACAAAAGCTGTATTATTGCTGTTTCTAATGGTGAGGTTTACCCCTGAGAATTCAGAAAATACCATTTCAGATTTGCACAACTCTATCATAAAAAATGGCTAGTGAAGAATGAAAAATATCCTTCAACAGAATGCATCTGTTCACAAGTTAACACCAGACATGGAGAAATATGGAACTGGATTGTAAATATACCTTTCTGCATAATAAGTACAGTAGCCCCTCCACATTCATGAAGATTAAGGGAACAGAACCCTCAGAAAAGTAGAAAAATAGCAAATAACTCCCATGCTTGCCATTCTCCTCAAGAGCTCACCCCCTCCTGTTCCTTTGCCTCTGGTCACAGTGCTATGGGGGGAGGGGGGGAAGACACAGTAAAGGGCTTACTAGTACTTTCCCCTCAAAGGAAGAAGAGCACAGTTCTTCCCTTCAAGCTACTTCCAGAGGCCATCTTGAAAAAGGAGGGGTAGGAGCAAAGAGAACACCTGACCAATCAGCAGCCATTACACAGCAGAAAATGCAGCCACAGGGGAGAGAGGACGTGCCTGCAGCAGTGGGAGAGGGGCTTTGCTCACCCAAAAAGGAAAAAAAAAAAGTGTATTTTAAACACAAGCCTGGGATGAGGAATGCAAGGGAATGGGAGGAGGAAAATGGGGGAGGAGGAGACAAGCATATACCTCGTGAATAATCAGATTTGTGAAGGTCAAACCTGTGAATGTAAAGGGAGGACTGTAAATCATTTCATGCAACTGCATTTCTGTCTTTCACAAAGGCACAGCAACAGCAAAAGAGAATCTCAAAAGACGTTTAATAGTCACATTTGAAAACTTCTGTAAATCTCTTCTAGAAGGTCATACTGCGCTTGGTGAGGAGAAAGATAAAATACAGAAAATGCACCAAGAACAGAAGTCTAGTGAAAAAAAAGGTTGCAAAATGAATACTCTTCCCCTGTCCCACCAAACTTCCTGGAAAAAAAACTTCAAAGACATCTAATCATTAATGAAGAAAAGGGCCTACATGCCAGTCCATGCTGCAAATTCAAACCCTGGTCTGTATTGCAAAAATAACTACCCAGTTCACTATAAAACAGAACTTGGTGACACAATGAATTTGGCTTTCATGGCTGCCGTATTAACCCCTGTATTTGAAACACATACACACAAAAATGTACACAAAGCATACAGCACAGATGAAGAAATGAACTGACCACATTCCTCTTTGTGGCATTTGGATTTGCTTTGCTGTGCTCCAGCTGCAACCTTGCTGTGATGTTTTGGAATCCTGAAACATTGCTTTTCAGTATATTTTTTATGCCAGTCTTGCCCAAATCAGTTCCTTCTCAATTGGACTACAACTCTGATTGCCCTCAGCCAACCTTGCCAGCCCATCTGGAGAGCATTAGATTAGTGAAGACTGTTCTTCTCTAGAACAATCAAAGAAACATTGCATTGAATGAAAAGGCAATTTAAAAAAAAAATCAACAGAATGTAATTGTTCAAGCTGCGTTGGTCCTTCTAATTTAAATGCTGTTAACTATGGTCTGAGTCAGTGGCTGCACAACAGAAACAAAAGCTGCCTCAGAAAAGACTGTTTCACCTTTAAGAAATATCAGTTCACATACTGAACAAGTATCTTGGCCTACTTAAATATAGGTATGCTTTAAAGTTGTCTCTTTGCGCAGGCTTTTTGAGCCAGCTGTTGAGCTGTACTATGCTCTCCCACTCCTTTGGAGATCTCTGTTTCTCTCCCCCGCTCCCTTGTCTGTTCTTTCGCTTGAAACCATTTTTGGTGAAATACTTGGACTTTTGCCTTGGCTGTCTGAGAAATTAATATCAAAAACAATGATGTGTTGCTTACTATGCTACAAACAGGACTTGCCGTAAAATATTTCTGTGTGGAGTACTGCCTGCTCAACATTCCATCCACTCCATTCCCTCAAGGAGTCCCGCTTTTTTGAGTTTCCACTCATGGTCAGCATTTTCTGACCACCGGGTGCACTCAGTCTCCATTGAATGGCCCTTTCCCTCACAATGATTTTCCTGAAGATTTTATTAAAAAAAAAAAAAACTTCTGAAAATGCCTTTTCTTTCTGCATTTTTAAAAATTTTTACTTTTCCACACCTTGCAGTTTCCCCAAAACCTGCTGATACATCCCACAGATACTTGTGTTGTGCTGTTTTGTCCACAAAAGCAATGACACAGCTTAAATGTTAAAAAGAGAGGGCATTGTCCTTGAATCAAGATGAAGTTCGTAAATAATTCTTTTGTCTTCAGAAAGTGAGAACGATCGTTGTCTTGTCTTCCCAGCATGAAGGTGTGGGTCTTCAATGAAACCTACATACTCATAAAAGGTTCATTCAGACCATTTCCGCACTACACTGCTATAGTGCTATTATTCTATTTTCAACATCCTGTGGATTTCTGGGGTTTCTAGTTTACTGAAGCAAAGAGCTCCTCCCTAAACTGCCCCTCTCTAAACTGCAAATCCCAGGATTCCATAGGATGTTGAAAGTGGAATAATAGCACTATAAGAGTGTTGTGTGGAAATGGCTTTAGTCTCTCATTTTGAAACCTAGTGTAACTTAATACCTCAGCAGGTCTTTTAAAACAAAGCATTTTACCCCTGTTTTTTCCCCAGTCCCTATCATCACAGGTACCATTCTCAGCCAGATTTTTTGTACTTCCCTGACTGATGAAAGCTTCAGAGAAATTCAGTTGTTTGCATACTTTTTTTCCCCACTTTGGTGGCTCCTATTAAGGGTATTATCTCCAACTGTGGATTTGGTTTCTTGCAAGGACCACCATTGCTACCTGTGGGCTGGTCCCATATTTATGGATTACCAGTTACAGGAGCCTCATCTGCATCACATGCAATTTGCCTCCCTAGGCTACACCCACTACCACAGCAGCCAGGAGAAAAACAGCAATATATACATCAAACCGCAAAACATTCTTAGCATGTAGGAGTCAAGAGGAACAGGCATCTGTCACTTGGCATCCATGGAAAGGAGGCCTAGTAGCCCTTCATGTAAAGCAAGTAGACAGTGGACAAATCAGGACAGAGAAAACATGGATAACAGAGAAAGAGAAGACACTAACCAGTGGGTGCAGGGGTCAGGAGCTTGGCACAGCGGCGGAGCTTGAAGTGCATAGAGGGGGGACAGGAGGGGTATAGCCACAGTGCATGGGGGCGTGACCATGGAAGTGTGGCTGTGGCATGTGGGGGTGTGGCTATGAGCCGGAACACCTCAAAAACATTGCCGCCAGGGGCAAACCGCCCCGTTGCCCCCCCCCCGTCACTATATGACTGACTTAGCAAAGAAGGCACACAAAAAAATGCAGTAGTCCTACGGGGGTACAGCTGCCCTACTCCAGAAGTAGCAGACACAGAGAAGAAGAAATGGCAAGCACAGAAAGTGCTGCAAAGAATATCCCATGGCCAACAGAAGCACCTAGAAGGATGCCTAAGATTAACTACTCCTTTCCACTCATGGTCAGCATTCTGTGGCCATTGGGTGTGCTCAGTCCCCACAGTGGTTTTCCTGAGGCCTTTTTTTTTAAAGGGCCTAGGAGGATGCCCAAAATCAGCCACCACTTTACTTCTTAGAAGTCACAGCTGTGCATCTTAGAGCCTGAGGAGCAGGAAGAGTTAGGCTGAGCAGGTTAAAGAAAGTTTTGATTTTAAAAAATGTGTATAGGGTTTCTTTGTAGTTCTTTATCCTAGTTCTGTCCTAGGTTCACCCTCTTCAACTCATGGTCAGCTTATATCCTCAACATAAGTGATTAAAGGGAAGAAACAACTTCAGAACAGGACAAGCCCCAAATTTTGGAAGGACAGAATGAAGGTGAGAGATCTTTGGACTGGTTTCAGATATGGCCAATCAGAGTGAGATCTGTGATTTCTATCTTCAATCTTGTATCAGTTTTTCTTTTAATGTCCCTACCACGATGGTCACAACCACTGTGGATTGCGCTTCTTTGTTGCTTTAGTAAATCATCACTTTTAATATGGGCCTTTAATAAATCATTATACCGTTCATACTTTAAAAACATACAGAATTATGTGAAAAGATAAGGAAAACATAAGCATATTAGACAATACAACTTACAGTTGCTGTCAGTTGAAGCTGATTTGATGGGAGATTGAATATGACCCGTTGATAGAAATATTAACTGCTGGATAAGAACTAGAATAACAGAGTTGTTGGGGTATGAAACGACAACTGAGAGCTGCTGGTGCTGCTAGGGAACACTTGTTAGGCATAATGAAATTTTTCCCTAGAGAAATATTCTAGCACACTTTTTTTTTAAAATAGATGTTCCTAGTCTAGATGTTCCAGTACTTTCCACAAGATGGTAATAGTAGTCAATTCATGTCACACTTGAAGGTATGAGTGGGCCCCAGTTCAATGCAAGCAGATGGAGCATTTAGACACTTCAAAACCCATCTATCCCCTTCTCTCCACTATGATATAGGCTGATTTAAAAAAGAAAAAAAAGAAAGGTGCCAACTCTGAACCAGCCTCCTGTATATCTTTCAAGAGTTGTCTCTTTAGCAAAAAACAAGATTGTTCCTAAAGAGAGGAAAAGCAATATACTCAACTGTTGATGAAGCTGTGGAAAACATGCTTGGTAACCTTGGACAAGTCATACTTTCTCAGCTTTAGAAGAAGGCAAAAGTGAACCCACTTTGAACAATTGCCAAGAAAACCCGATGACAGGGGTCACCATAGGCTGGAAATGACCTGAAGGCACATAGCAACAATGCCTATTTTCCAAGGTGTCTTCAATCTTACACTGCTTAGATGGAACAGTTGGTCCAGATATACCTTACTACAGAATCACAGCATTTTTTAAATTAATAAATCAAATGTCTGGGGCAGCTGTGTACCAAATGCATGATGTCCCAGTATTCAAACACAAAGTATTGTTTGTGGTGAGTGTAGAAAAGATGTATATCAAGACATAGAAATAAAATATGTGAAAGTGGTGCTAAAAAGGCAAAATGGTTGTTGTGGTTGTGGTGGTTGTGGTTGTTGTGTGCCTTCAAGTTATTTCTGAGTTATGGTGACCCTAAGGCAAACCTATTGCAAGGTTTTCTTGGCAAGGTGATCAATATTAGCCTCAGGGTTACACACATGTTTAAATGAGGTTCAGAGGATCATTTGACAGGTTCTCTATTTCTACCAGAGAACTGAGTAAAATTAAACCAAACTGACTTGTCTATTTCTTTTTTGACCATTTCCACACTACACTGTTATAGTGCTATTATTCCACTTTCAATATCCTGTGGAATTCTGGGGTTTGTATTTTACTGAGGCCAAAGAGCTCTCTGGCTGAGAATTCTAAACGCCCCTCCCTAAACTGCAAACTCAGGATTCCAAAGGATGTTGAATGTGGAATAACAGCACTACAATGGTGTAGTGCGGAAATGGCCTATGACTAATCTCTTAACTGCTCCACCAGTTTCTCTACCAAAAGTGATGACCAAACTTTCCCTATACCAAGTATTAACAGATACTGAATTGGTGGCATCTTCCCATCTTTTTGCTACTTCTGTTCTGTTGCAATTGGAAAAGGGAAGTAGTTTATTATGCAGCACCGTTGTATTAATTCTGGAAAAGATGTTTAAGATAACCAATTCAGGAAGAAGATGACATGTCCCACCCAAAATCAGGCTAATTACATTGCATCAGCAATGGACATGGCCACTTTTGGATCTCCTTTTCCATTTATCCCCACAACAATCCAGTAAGATGAATTTGGCTGAGTGGCAAAGAAAGGCCAAAAGTTCCAAGTAAGGTCTGTGATGAGAAGAATTTGAACTGGGGTCTCCCTTTTCTCGGTCCAGCATTCTATCTGTTACGTACATTACAGCCAGTAATCGCAGATTAGTGCATTCTATGTAAATAGTTCCAAGAATGAAACATAGTGATACAAGCTAACAGGTAGGCAAGCAATGACACAGTAATATGCAGAGTTTGCACATTATGTAATTTAACCTGCATATCATTTAAATGAATTAGCATATTAGTCAAAATAGGCTACACAGATTTAGAGAACTAGAATATGAGAACCCTAATTAATGAAGTTTACATAAGTGTTGACTCATCATTCACTAATTGACTTAGTCTATTCTAGTTGGAACTACCAGTAGGATTCAGGCCATAGTATCTTCATCTAAGGCAGATAAGATTGCTACAACTAAGTTTTCTTGCTTGCTTCTTTCTTTCCGCGCATTAATCTTTGGCCCAGATGGACATGCTCTTTCATGCTAGCACTGCACATGTGTAAGTCAGTAGATGAAAATAACATTTGAAATGAGTGAAAGCTATGTAAAAATATGTACATGAGAAACTGCTTGTGGCCTACTTTACACTTTAGGCTTATGTAAGGAAGTAAGAGGAAAGTGCTAGCCTTTGTATTTCTCTATCACCCAACCTCCAACTGGCTCCATACAGTCTTGGGACTTACAGCCCTAGCCCATTAGAAGACAGCTGTGATTACACTGGAAAAGAAGATGACCAAAGTGTAAGTTACCTAAATTCCAGTGTTATATTTTCCTTATAAAAATTAGATTAAATTTGTCCTTGAGACCCAGCTGTTTACAGGGTATAATTTATGATGCACCTTCCCATGTTCTGTATGATGAATTAAGGATGGCAGCATAGAAAAAAATGGAAAACAAAAAATATGAACACAGTGAAGACTAAATAAGCTGTACAACTTCAAGCCAACTGTAGCACTGTGTGCTGAAATTTATTACTTGGACTAAAATAAATCCTGTGGAAGCCAAGTATTAAAATCAGACGTTTACTCTCCTGTGAAAAACTTAAATGGCTAAATTTTCCATTCAGTAGAAACTGTCTAGATATGCAAAGAAAATGTATCCCATCTGGGTCACAGTTCAGGGTAGCAGACATGTAATCCCTGCTGTGACACTTCAGGGTACATAAAATGGTAATTCAACAGTGTTAAGGCACCATAAGAAAAGTGAGTATGACATGAATTGTATACTGCCACATTTTATAATGTAGAAAGCAATGAATACCGGCAAGGAATTAAATAAATGCATGTTAATCATATCAGGATAAGCATTACTGGTACTAATTTACCAGCTATATAACACATTTGTTTGGAAAGAAGATCAAAAAATCTTAATATACAATAGTAATAATAAAAGAATTTCAATGTAAAACTTATATGTGGGAGGAAATTAATGACAAAAAATAACAGTTATTAGGAGCTGATTCCCCTGTGACATTATGATACACCTGTGGTATGTTAAAGATGGAAGTGTGTGGACAGTGCTAATTGTATAGTGCAAAATGCAACAGCCATCCTACCTGATAGGGCCCATTGACTTGTGTGACTGACCTTGTTCACATGGTTCAAATACTGATGTGCATACCATTGCTGTGTATGATCACACCACAGAGAAGCAGATCCTTTGCAAATGCTTGTTTGTTTGAAGGGTGATATATTGAAAGTATAATTGAGAAACTTCAAGTTTCAAAGTACAAAAGTAAGTTCTAAACGTCTGAAGTCTGTCGGCTGCATACACCCTTCCAAACTGAGCCAGACCGCATATTTGGAGGAAGGTTATGTAGCAATATTTCTGGTTTGGAAACAGAAGGGTATTTTATTGAAGCTGTTCCAAGGAAATCTCCTTGCACTTTCTCAGTGATCATAAATATCTACATTCATCTTGTAACAAAGTTAGTTACATTGCGAGTGCCATATCCCCACAGTCCTTCAGGGCCATAAATATCTATTCCATTTGAACTAATAAGGATTCTCTCCATCAAGAACCATTTATTAAAAGTACTTGGGAAAAAATGGTAGATTTCATTTAAGAGAATTATTTCCATTCCTGTCCAGTCCTAGCTGGAAATATGCTTATTTTTTTTTAAAAAAAATGGCAATAAGATCATTTTTGTGTGTTCATTCTACTCAAGATACGTGCATAGAGGAAGTTCTCCTTGCTCCTGATACAAGCTATTGTGTACAGCCAAAAGTACAAGACCAGTATTGCTGAGGAAGAAAATAAAATGTGACATGTGGGGTTTCACACTTAATTCACTTAATTCACTGTTTCTGTTGTGCAGGCTCTCCATAGACTATGGCACAGATACCATATCTCCACATATCATCACAACTCAGAAAGCTGAGATACACTGTACCAAAGTACCATATTACAAATGAAGCTCTGTGCAGAAATGCCTTCATATCTGTGGAGCCAGTTCCAGATAACAGCACTGGGGCACTCCTGTTCAGTCCCACAGCCATTAAGCAGTGGGGTGCCACAGAGTTCCCTCTTGTCTTTTATGCTGTTCCATATTTATATGAAATTGCTGGACAAGGCCCTTAGTTTTGAAGTTGGGTGCCTTCAGGGTGCTGATGACATTCAGCATTACTTCTTGTTATTAGGGTCAGCCAAGGCTATGGTCTAATGGGCTGCACAAGACTATGATGCTGTGGTCTAATGGGTTGCAGGAAGCTGAATCCCAACATGGTGCAAGGTTTGTGCATTGCTGAATTGGACCAGGACCAGAGACAATGTAGGAACAGATGCATAAGCTGGCAGTGCCCCTAGGCTCACATCTAGGGGCTAGAGGGGCCTAGATGGACTCTATAAACTCAAGTGCCTGTGCCCAGCTTTGACTTTGGTCCATGAGCTATAGCCTTAGCTACAGTTGTCCCTGCACTGGTAACTTCCTGATTGGATTATTACAGTGTGATCTATGTGTAATACCTCTGAGGATGACTTGGAATCTAAAGCTAGTGCAACATGGAACACCTAGACTACTGACTGGAACATCTGTGTAGAAGCCATGTGACTTTGAACTTAAAAGAACTGCACTGGCAGCCGATTCACCTGTAGTCTAAATTCAAGGGACTGATGATAACAGTTAAATTCCCAAATGGCTTGGGACCTTGATACCTATTTATGCTTGCCCAAGGACTGTTAGAGAAGCCCTTCATTTCCACCAGTAAGGGCAATGCATTGTGTGAGTACATGGGAGAGAGCCTTCTCTGTCATGGAACTCTGATTATGGAATGCCCTCCCCTTGGATGCCTAGTTAAGTCTCATTAAACCAACAAGGCTGTACTTACACATAAACAGACAGAAGACTGAGCTGTTAATCTGTAAAAGAAAATCAAAAGTGTCACAGAGATAGTGTTGTATTTGACATAACCAAGCAGGATAAAAATCACTGCTCTCCCAACTAAGTCACCTATATAGCTTTTGGGGTGGGTCTTTGCATCAGTACTGCCAAATGGAATTATATGAATAGAAATTTCCCAACTTCTTGTGTTAAGAGCATATCCTCCAGAAGTTGCAACAGGGCAGAGATAGTCACAGCCCTCTGACATCCCACAATTTCAACTACTTTTAAAATGCTCCAGGTTCTCTCTCCTCTTCCCCCTTTTCTCTTTTGTCCTCAGCTTATCTCATTTGCTGTAAACTGAGTTCAAAGTGTGAAAGTAGTTTCCACTCTATCAATTCAGCAGAGGGGAAGGGAGAGGAGGGGACCAACTCTTGCTCTTCCCAGTAGGTTCAGGCAAAAGCAAACTGCTGCAGCCTCTCCGAGCTTGTGCATTTTTCCTTATTAATAACTTTCATCATCTTGACCACACTATGATGTTGCTTGGCCACATGTGTGCTGGTTTTCATCAGTGAACTGTTGAAAGTGTATGTAAGAGTGCAAAAGGTCACTAAAGGAATAAATAACTAAATAATAGAGCACATATATGGATGTGAATACTGGACTGTTCAAAGCCACACATGCTATTTTACTTTGGTTAGCACAGAGAATATTTTGGAAATGTGTTAGGAAAACTTCTCTGGAGTTTCACTTTTTCTTAGTATACTTTGGTTATTCCATTTGCTTCTTTGCAAGAGAAAAAAAAAGACTGACCACTTTGTGGCTTACACTTGGTGAAGTGGGGCCAGTAAAATCTGCACCAGAATTGGTTTCTTCTATGTGTTTTTAACAGCTTGGGAGTATACACCATTTCCTCTGCCACAGAAGTGCCTTGAAAGGGATTTGAAGGAAGAGTACTTCTAGGGATTTGTTCTTAGAAGGATGATGTGCAGCAGAAAAAAAGAAGATCCTTTCAGTTTAAGGGAAATTGGAGGATCAAGGCATCCCTGAGGTTTAGGACAGCTAAACCATACTAATCCTCACACTGGGGCCTCCTGGCAAAATTTGTCAGGCTGCTACAGGAGCCAGTTGCACAGAGAGCCAGAGCCAGAGCGAAATCCAGGCAGGAAGGCTAAAGTGATCAATATCAAGATTGAGGGGGGAAAATACGCTCTCAGTTTTGGCATCCTTGTCTTGATGCTTGCCAAACACACCCTAAGAATGGCCACACATGCATCGGTGTCTGTGCCAGAGCACACCAAGGAACAAAATGAAAACAGGAATTCTGTAGACACTGCAATGCCAGCAAAAACAGCTACAGAGGAGCCAGAATTCTGCAAATAATATATGCTAGGTGCCTTTGCTTTCCTGTTCCCTTGTAACTTACTTCTTTCAGCAGGTGAAATATCATAGATTTTGTTTCTTCGTTTCAATTAGAAAAAAGGTATACTTATTTTTAGTATGTCCAAAGGAACTTTATCTTGGAATTACAACCAAGGAATGGATGTTAGGACTCCTGGAATTCAGTCGCAGTTTTCTGCCATTCCCTCCCGTCAATTGATTCCTGTTCTCAGATTACCTGCTGAAATAGTGCCCTTTTATAAATCCACTTTTTTAATGAATAGGAAAAAGGAGGAACAAAAACATTTTATCATAACAGTACAGAATTTATAAAACTGTCATTTTCTACTTTTCCTGTGGTTATATAGCCATATTAAACAGTCTCAAAATCAGTTTGTGTTAGCAATAAGACACAGCCATTCTAGAACATTTCTTTAAGTTATCTGAATGTATTTGAATCATGATAAATATACAATGAACTGACATATACTTGCCTGGCAAATAAACCATCCAGCTCAATGTTGTCTTCGCAGGACTGTGTTTTTCCCCAGCTATGTCCATCACACCTTTTAACTAGACATAGGCTTTCCTGCTCAATTAAAGTTCCCCCTTTACACACTGGAACTATTTTTCCACTTAAAATGTTTTCAAATATTTACAGCAGGGGTAGGCAACTGCAGTCTAGTGGTAGGCACATTAGCTCCCCAAGAGATCTTGGGGGATCACCTCATCACCACAACCCCTCCTACAAAAACAATCAGTGTTTTGCTCCCAAATGTTCCCAAACACTTTCTAGAGGCCATGGGGATATTTTCACCATGTTTTTAGCTGCCCCCCCAGTCCATTTTAGCTCCAAGAGATTTTTTTTTAACAACAGTTTTTTAAAAAAACAGAAGTGAGCAGAACTCACTTTCTGTTCACCTCCTATTTTAAAGACCTGTCCTGAACCTAAAATTATCAAGAAGAGGCCAAAAAAATGTGGTAAAAATGTCCCCATGGCCCCTCTAGAGAGGATTTGGGGACAATTTTTGACCCCTGGGGGCTCTGGGTACAACATCCAGCCTGCGGGTTGCACTTTGCTCATCCTAATTTAAAGACACAGTCATCTCTTCCCTTACCTGAAGGCTTTGAACAGCAGAGTAGAGTTGACAGATTGAAAACTGAGGACAGCTCCTTTACCTTCAAGGATATGTAGAAAAGGGTATTTCAGTAGGTGTTGCTTGTCATGAAACCAGATAACAAGCAACATCTGCTGAAATTCCTTCTTCTGCCAACTGTAGCAGAAAATCAGATTATTAGGAGTTGGTGCTCCATGGATTCACATAAAACTTCACATTTTCCAAGAGCCTCTCTACAATCTATGAGGGATAGTTTAACACAGACTCATCCAATTTAACGGGGAATTGCATTCAGATCACAAGAAATCACAAGAAAACTACTGCCAGATGAAATTCCAAGTAGCCTACCACATCCTGCTTGCCACAATGGTAAAGTTCAGAAGCAGGGTGTGAAGATAATAGTTTCTTTTGACCAATCCTGCCCTGAAACTGATTTTTACTGCTATAGCGTATTCTAACATGTTAGATCCATGTAGTCATCATAGATATTTGTCGCTGACTGACCTGCATTCAGTGGATTTGTTTCATTCCTATATAAGCATCATATAAACTAATATGGATTGTAAAATTAAGGTGGATTCTTTAAAATCAATTTTGGCTGATCAGCTAAAGAAAATTTTACAGGAATGGATTCACAAAGATCAAAATAGCTTTCAGAACAGTATTAAATGTTATGGAATACTACCAAAAACACTACAAAAGAAAATAATGGGGATGATCTTCCTTGATGCTGAAAAAGCATTGAATAATGTTAATTGGATGTATATGATGGAAGTAATAAATAGCATGAAACTAGGGGACACATTTACCAATTGGATGAGAGCAATACACTAAGAGCAAAGAACACAAATTGTAAAACATGAGGCAAGATTGTCCTCTTTCAGGATTATCCTCTTTTTCTAATCTATATTAAGTATTAAACAAAACAAAAATATGGTAAGATCTTTCTATTCAAGGAACCCAAATCTGTGGACAAAGCTACAAATTGAAAGCCTTAATGGACCTCGTAATAATACTTGAAGATCTGATAAGCAGTATAAACAATGTCATTCAAGCACTTCAGGAATGCAGGGAAGTTGCTGGATTTAAAATTAATAGAGAAAACAATGATAATAACAAAGAGTATGCCAAATTCAGAAGAACTGGAATTATCAAATTTATCAGGTTTTAAACTAGCAAAAAATGTCAAATACTTAGGTATAACAATATCTAAAAATAACTCAGACTTATTTGATAATTATTCTAAGAAATTATGGAATGAGATAGAGATGGGACGAATCCAGAATTTTCCTAATCCGGATCCGGATCCGGATCCAAATCCCTGGAAGGTTCTGGGAATCCATGAATCTCATGAATCTTGAATCTTTTGAATCCTTTTTTTAAAAAGGGTTTAAAAAGCAACTTTTTTAAAAAAATTAAACCTTTAAAAACTTTTTTTAAACAGAACTTTTTTTCAAAATTCTATTTTTTGATTGGTGGATTTAAAAGATTCAGTTCAGTTATTTTTGCACAGGGAATTGGATTTGCGAATCTTAAATCCTTGCTGAAGATTCGAGGATTCGGTTGGCCCATCCCTAGAATGAGATAAAAGAAAATCTAAAAAGACGGAGCAGACTTGTATTTATCTCTTTTGAGAAGGATTGCTACAATCAAAATGAATGTATTATCCAAAACAATATTTTTATTTCAAAATGTCCTCATAATTCTAAATGGTCAATCTTTTAAAACAATGGGATAAAGACTTATCAAAATTATTTTTGAAAGGAAGAAAGCCTAGAATCAACTGGAAGAATTTAAAATACATTAAAGAAAGAGGTGAGATGGGTTTATTTGATTTAAAAGTCTGTTATTATGCTTGCTGTCTCTCCTAGGTTACAGACTGGATTTCATTAAATAGTACAAGATTATTAAATTTAGAGGGATTTAATTTGAATTATGGATGGCATGCATATATCTGCTATGAAAAAGATAGAGTAAATAAGGAATTCTATGATCATTTCATCAGAAAACACTCATAAAAGTTTAGATAAAATACAAAAATTAATTCTGTTTCAAAGTTCTGTTATGGGTCTTGCCCCATGAAGCATTCTACAGACTAGAAAAACTGCAAGTGGACAAATGGATATTTGATCTTCATATATTTTTCTTTCATATGTCTTCTGTTCTTTTTTTATTGAGTAGTTTAACTTTTTCCTCTTTGAATGGATACTAAAATGTAAATATTGTAACATTTGAGATTTTATTTTTTCATATATTTGTCATAAAAAATAAGTAAAAATAAATAAATCAGGCTCCCTTCCAAAAAGCCCCAACTGATTTCTTCCTGGATAAAATGTTCCAAAGACACACTTACAAAGGAATTGTTGCTAGCTAACAGATACTGGAATATTAAGTTGCTCATGCTTTGGTCTTAAAGCAATGGGACTGACATGGCCAAATTATCCTGTTACATTCATTGGGACTAAAGCACAACTAACTTAGCCTGGATCCAATCCACTGTGTATTATTCTTACTGTATGATTTAGAAAGAGATATGGTGTCTTTTTTGTGGCATAAATATTCAGAACACACTTTTGCCCCAGTTCCAGAAATCACCTTTAATATTATCTTTGTGGTTTTCTGAATTGGTCCCATTATTCCTTTTTAACAGCTGTGCCCAGCTGAAGGCATCTTGAGTTGCAGAGTCTGTAAACAGATGTAAAATAGAAGGGAATCAAATCCTTTTTCACTGAGGTCTGTAATGTACTTGATTACTTTATTCTTGTTTAATGATCAGATTAATTGCAAAAGAGTCAGCAGAACACCAATTTCATTATTTCATGTGAAAAATTTGGGGAGTAAAAAAGATCAAACCAGTGGACAAGATCTAAACTTTAGATGCATGTTAATTATACAGAGGATTACATTACAATTTCTCTCCAATTTGATTCCCAAATTATTTTTTGTTTAAGTTTCACTCAACTTTTCCATACTTCTGTGTAATTGCATGTCATTTTATATAAGCTAACTGAAAGTGACCTAAAGTAAATCAGAATGATACAACAAAATACCATTTTGAAGTTGAACTGGGTATCATAGGAAACATCTGTGTTCAGTTAAGAAGTCATAAGGACCCTTTGTTTTACAGTAGATCATGTTCTTTGTACTAAAATGAACTTTTGTTCTGGTAGTAGACTGATGGTGTTAACAATGTTTAATTAGGTGGCTTGCGAAGCTTGTATATCCTCTTGTTTCTGACAATCTTCGCCAATAGTAGAGTGCTATTAAAGTCTCCAAATCATTTTTTAAAGAATCTCTATAGTGTGCTATGCTGTACATCCATCTCATCTGCAGAATGCCATTCAAATTCAGAAGGACATAAATGGTGTGTGCATATTTAAGCAGTATGTGAATATTTATCCCTGTAGTGACACAATAAAAAATGTCAGAAAGAAGAGGTGTGGTACAAATACTCCAAGTCTAAGTTTTGAGCATGGGACAGTCCATCTCTTACTTTGTCCCATGTTGATCCATATAAAAATATTGAAAACATATGTAAAACTCAAAACAGAAAGCAAAGGTAAAGATAGCTGGAAGTAATATTGCCGACACAGCTGAAAGTGGAATGTTATATAAAGTTTTGTTGTTTGTTTCCACAATAGACTAATTTATATGTGCATGGCATGCATGTACTTTATTAGATAATCTGGTTCTAAATAACACCAAAGTGAAACATTAATGCAACCAGTGACAGCTGGTGTCTCCCACATCAACGGAGCAGTGAACTTGATATGGGTTTTAATCTGAACAGAGGGGCTGTTCACAAGGCTTGTTGGGGTACAGTTCATCTGCTTGGATAGTTCCTTTACAGTTCAGACTAAAATGTGGTGTCAATTCACTACCCCACTGAAATGGAAGCCCCAGTGAGCATAACACAATCCCAAACGCATTTGCTCAGCCACACTGTGTTCTAAGTTCAGCATCATAGTGGATTTACTCATAGGAGGGAATGTATAGGAACATTGTCTTAGGCCCTTTCCACACAGGGCAATTAAAACGGCGCAGAGCAACCTCCAATGGAGGTTGTCTGCACCGTGGAGTGGACTGGGTCGGACTACTTTTCATAGTTCCGCACCTCAGTCCGCTCCGAAGCGACTGGAAGTGGTCGCACTGTGTGCTTTTTAAAAACCATGTCGCTCCGTCACTGCGCTCTGGTGCAGATTTGCAGGCATGCAGATCTGCCAGGGGCTGGCTTTAGGCTGGCGAGCTTCTCTGGTTGGTGGAGAGCCTCCACCAACCAGAAGCCGCCATTTTGGACGCCGGAGCAGTGCGGAGCGACGAGCTCGCACTGCTCCTCGTCCCGATGGACCTGATCGGACCCATGAAAAAGCCGGTAAGTAGCGTTTTTATGCATTTCCTTCCCCACGTGTGGAAAGGGCCTTAATCATATAGTTTTTCCTGCATAGAGGAATCCAGATCAACAATGGTAAAATATGAAGCTTATATGGATTAACTATAACATTTAACAGGCAAAATCAGGTAATTTGTATTTCAATAAAAGGATGACTGATTATAGAAACAAACTAGATTTCTCTCCCATGGATTATGGTGCACATCTACTTGCTAGAGTAATTTTTAAATATTAGTACACATAGTATCTTTCCCTACAGCATAGAAAACATTTTTTTCAATCAATCACACCAGGAATTAGCTCATAACATCTCACTCAATAATGCTCAGATATTATATTCCATGCTAGCTATTGTACTGCTCCAAATTAAGTACACATGGCAAATAAGTTCCGTTTATGAACACTGTGAGAAAATCTTAATGTTTGTTGTATAGGGAACTGCTGCATGTTTATTTTAACTTTTGAAAGAGAGTGATATAAGTTATTTTTTTGGACATTGATTGTTTAGCCAACACCTAAAGTGAGAGGAAAAAGGAAGTATTATAGTAAGGCTTGGCTCACTTATACCTTCCGAAAAAGCACTGTGTTTAGCCTGAGATAAATATGCTTTCAGAATGTAGTTTACATTAAGGAACAGATGTGTTTCCTTTCTCCTGCTCTTTGCATACAGTGGTAAGTCCTTCCCCCATATCCACATGTGTATTAGCATACCCTTCACTATGTAGTGGCAAACCCACTGCATGCAATTATTTGCCAACATGCAGAGGGAAGTTTCAACAAATCCCAGTTTCATGCTGTACATAGCTATATGAATCATGCAAGTGAAAACAGCATTTGTCATTTGAAAATGCTATAATTTTAGGAGCTGCAATACTACAGTTTATGGACTGGGTTTCTTACAAATGTTAGGGCCTGAAATGTCTTTCAATCATGCTCTATAGAAGCTGCACAAACTTTGATCTTTGGATCAGCTGGTGGAGGTTACATGCAAGAAGACCTTTGTGGTTTGTTTCTTTCAACAGCTGACCTTTCTTTCAGCAACTGATTATGAATATATGTTGTTGAGGTTCAGAACCAGGATTAGATCCAGACAGATGAATGGGGATAATATGCCTTACAGCTGGAATGTACATTAGCTAGATGGCGTTTAACATATATGATGATTGCTACAATGACAGCTTTATTTTATTTTTGTTCTAAGCCCCCCACCCCAGAAATATATAAATCATTTTGCTATTGTTAGGAATTGGCATTTGCTTTGGGCAAGAGGGATATTTGATTTTTAATGGCCTAAGTGAAAAGATGTTGAGTACTCACCTTTTTGGAATTTTGAGAGTTCCTACAGGAAGCCCTCTGGAAGCATTATAATGGACCAGTAATCTTGCTAAATGACAGATAGAGGATCTACACTGTAATAGCTTCCATGTTGCTGAAAATTCACTGGCATCCTGCTGAGCAGTTACAAGTGCATAAGCTAGACATGGGCATTTGTAACTGTTCGGTATTCATGTTCATGCCGGTGCCACTATTGCAAGGATTGCAAATGCCCCACAAACCTGCCTTAACAGCCAGCAGCTTCACCAAGCAATTGAGGTTTATTGTGCAGATGACTGTGTCCCAGCATGATGACATTTCCAGCCCCTTCCTGCCAACAGGCTGTGGTGGGGCAAGGAACTGTGACAAGTGTCCTGCTTCTGATTGTTGCATTACAAATTGCTGGTGGAGGGGGCTGTAAACATTGTCTTGCTGCACACTGGTTGCCAGCAGAAGTGGCCTCAATCAATTGATGTGACTATTGACTGTTAAAGTATGTTTAGGGAGGTCACAAAATGATACAGAGCTAAGTTTTCCAAACTCTGTCTGCGATGTGAAATCTCAGCCCATAATTGAAGGAGGACATAAACCTACACAATTTTGCATTTTACCTGCATAATAGATAGCACATGTATCTCTGCTATTTCCATTTGTTCCATTCTGCCCTGCTGCTCCTTATGTCTGGCTTTTCTTCTTGCTGTCTCATTCAAATCTTTCCTTCCCCCTTTATGTTCTCACTGTTTTCCTCTTTAAAATAAACCCCAGCGTGCTTTTACTTTGCAGGGGAAAACATAAGGCCTGTTGTATCTTTCTTCCAGCCAGGGAGAAAGCTAGGGAAGGGGTCTTTTTCTGCAGGAAAATGAGAGGAGAAGGAAAAGTTAAGAAATGTGTCTCCCCATGTACCAGTTTCTATTTCATAAAACAAAATAAAATGAAGAGATTATCAAACCACATGTTATGTGTCATTCCAGCTAGGTAGTGGGGATTTCTCCCCCACTTTATAGCCTGTTTAAACTTAAATGCATTTTTGGTAACTTCATCACCCACCTATTTTCCAGATCATTCAGACACACACACACACACACACACACACACACACACACACACACGCCAGATCTATAAAATAACATAGACTTGCTGTGGTTAACCTTTTGCTGTAATGGAAAGGAATAATCAATTCATTCATATTCAAACTTTTCGTTTCCTGTTCCAAAGCCAATTTTTGATCCATGACAATAATTTGCTTCCCCTGCCAAGACTACTACTTACTACTTTTAGTGGCCAACTGGGATGTGCTTTTAAGAAAATCGTCAACTGTTTCTTCTTAATCCAGTTCTACAACTGCATATAGAAGAGCCGGGATTTTACCAGGTCTTTGAACAAAAAGAGGCCTTTTGCCAAGGCATTGCCTTTTATTTAAAACATACGGACTTCAAACTGAAATATCAAACTGAGCTTCTGAATGGGTTTTGTGCATTTTGAAGCCTTTATTATAAGATACAGATCCCCTGTGATAGCAATATTTTCTGTGCCAACACAGCCAATTTATATTTCCTTCTCAACTTTCCATGCAGGATAGTTGATTGCAAGTTGAAATGCTGACTTCTCTTGGACTTTCTTCTATTCTCATAACCTCAGTGTGCAAGTAAATGCTTTTTTCATGCATACAATGTCTTCATTCCCTCTCTAAAGTTTTCATCTTGAAGATGTATTGTAACCATGGCCAAATGTAGACAGGTTTGGAAATGAGGAAGGAGAGCCGCAGCGTCTGTGCTATAAAGAAGACTGATGTGCTCACTTTACCTACCTTAGTAGTAGGTGTAAACATGCCTGATAGAAAGCACTTCAAGCACATAGCTGTAGGTGGAGGAGAAAGTAAAGGCATTGCTCTCCCAAATTAGAAATTTTCCCCCAGCAAAGTGTTCTTTTACTCTCCAAATTTTTAGTATGGCTGAGAACAAGATGTAATTCTTCACGAATTCTATTCTCAAAGAACTAACAAATAATTTTAGCAATTATCATCCCACTGCGAGAAAGTCTTAGACAGCCATGCAATTTTTAAAGACTACTGGCACTTTGGGATTTATTCTGTGTAAAATTTGCACCTGGTTGTTTTTCACACACACACAAAAACATTTTTTTCTGCACAGAAAAATAATATTTCTTCACAGAAATATTTTCTGCACAACAAAAGCTGTTTCTTGTGCAGAAAATGACGTGTTCTATCGAAAACAACCATGTGTGAATTTTGCACAGAATACATCCCTGTTATAGCATTACAGGTATCAAAGGTAAGAATAGGCACTCTTGGATTGTAGAAATGTAGAAAATGCTGAAATTTATCTAAAGGACCAAAATCTCCCGTACAAGCATGCTGAGTCTCTGAGATCTTCAGAGTAATCTTTCTCCCAGCCCCATGACCCCAAAGTTTAGGGGCCTTCCTGGCACCTTTCCACACTACACTGTTATAGTGCTATTATTCCACTTTCAACATCCTGTGGTTTTCTTGAGTTTGTAGCTTACTGAGGCCAAAGAACTCTCTGGCTGAAAATTCTAATTTCCCCTCCCTAAACTGCAAATCCCAGGATCCCATAGGATGTTGAAAGTGGAATAGTAGCACTATAAGAGTGCAGTGTGGAAAGGCACTCGGTGGCAGGATTTCAGCCTCTGGGACTTGCTTCTGAAGGAGGCTAAAATGTCTCTCCTTGTTATCCTTCTGCTGGCAGACCAAAACCCTCTTTCATCATGCATTGGTAACTTATTGGCTGTGGAAGAAAGAGCTTCTTATTGCTTTGCTTATTTTTATTTGTTTGTTACCGAAGTGTTTTCCCTTTTTTTAGACAAGCAATAGTGTTTTAATATTACTGTATTTGCCAGCGTATTAGACGCACCAGTGTATTAGATGCAACCTATTTTCAGATCACATTCTTTAGGGGGGAAAAAAATTAGTACCTTGTCCCGACACGTTTCTGCCCTCACGGAGAGACCTCTAATTTCATTTTCAAAGCAGCAATGATTTAGTTCAGAAATTTTTAGTACTTACTCTGTGCTAAATTCACACTTTATGGAATCTTAAAAAGCATCTTTTCCGCAGAAAATGGCAACTGAGCACAGAGGATGGGGGGATGGGAAGCAGATGTGGGGGGGCAAGTGAGCGCAAAGAGTGGTGGGAGGGCTGCGAGTGAGTGCAGAGAGGTTTGCGTGGGGTTGCGAGTGAGTGCGGAGAGGCGTGTGGGGGTGGCGCGCTCCTTTCTCTCCATTCCTGTCGTTTCTGCCTGAATGGTAAGCAAATGTGCAAATCCTCTGTAGGATTAATCCCACAAAATGCCATGACACTGGGGCAGAGGCAAAAAGGAACAGAAAGTTGCCTTTCCTTTTCTGTTTGCCCCAGCAGGCAGGAGTTACTGTATGTGCCGGTATATAAGACACACTCCATTTTCAGAAGGCATTTTTTGGGGGAAAATGCATCTTATACATCGGTAAATACGGTATATAGTGCTTCATTGTGTTTTAATACAGTTAACCTGCCTGTTTTATGTTCTTTACCTGCACCTGATTTTATGTATTTTTATTTGTCCTTGTTATAATTTTGTTGCGAGCCACCTTGAATCCCACTTCTGGTAGAAAGGTAGGATACAAATAAAAGGTATCTGTGCAATTTTTAGAACATATACATTCAAACTGGTACATAAAAGAGGAAAGAAAATGATGACGCAAAGGCAGTCAAGCGAATCTTCCTGTTCTTCCACTCCATCACCAGTCAATTTTAATCTAAAATCCCTAGAGAGAACAAGTATGCTAGCAAAGATTGTCACAATGTATTAAAATAATTTTATCAACGAGATATTAATGATTTCATTCACTTGGAATTTTCTCTACAGGAGCCAAAGGAAGTTTGGCCCACTGAACATGTGCCAGTGTCTTCATCACTTTTTCCAGACCGAACAAACTCTGTTGAACTTGCATGTTTAGGCCATACACTAAAGAACATGTTTTAAGATAATGTTTTTATCTTACTAGTTTCCTTATCTTATATATCCCCATCTCTCATCCAATAAAAATAACACAGCAGTGTTAGTTTGCAGGGAAAAAAAAAAGAGAAATCCAATAGTGTCTAAGACCAATGAGGGATAAGTCTGAAAAATGGTATTTGTATTCAAGGAACATAAGCGTATTTTCTTTGTGGATTGCATAGAGTGTAAAGTTAATTAAGCATTTGCTCATTTGCTTTCAGCCTGGCCATGATCATCACAGTGGATTTCTCACAATCAGGGAATTCATCATTGAAAAGAAATACCTCGCAACAGACAAATTTACAAGATTGCATGTATGTACGTACTTTTTCTGATAGGGAGCCAGTGTAGTATACTGGTTTGAGTGCTGGACTAGGACTCTGGAGACCAGGGTTTGAATCCCTGTTTGCTCATGTAAACCCACTGGGTGACCTTGGGCAAGTCACACTCTCTCAGCCTCAGTGGAAGGCAACGGCGAACCCACTCTGAACAAATCTTGCCACCTATGATAGATTCTCCACAGGGTTCTCATAAGTTGGAAATGATTTGAAGGCACACAACAAATTTTTGCTAATATATACGGTCTGCAAAAGAAGTGCTGCAGTTATCAGCAGCTAAGGAAGTACATTGTGCCAGAAAGAACCAGATGTTGTAGCTGGACAGATTATCAGCAATGTTTCATATATACAGCCATGTATATTGAAGAAGACTGAGACAAGGCAGCAAATAAGGAAGAGTACCTGGTTGTTTGGTTCCTGTATTAGCTGCAATTACTCTGACAACACTTGCTAAATGAATATGAAATTTTCTTTGCCTAATCTGAATCCAAAAGTTGATTGGAGGGGTTTGGATGCTGGTGCCCTAAAAAAGAATACAGAAAGAATTCTTAACAGGAGGTTGCTTGAACTTTGTTCCCTGAATTTGTTTACATGTAATTTAAAAGATTCTTAGAAATATAAGACAAACATAACAGAGAAGGACTCATTCATATGTTTGCCATCTGATGTGAACATATCATTCTTTTGTAATTCTGTCTTATTAATTGCTATCATGTAAAGAAACTCTCTGACAAACGCAGCACTATAAATGCAGAAGCAGTAAAGAAGAGTTATCTGTATGCAGTAAAACAGCTTAATTAAACACAACTCTTGTTTTACCATCTTCCAAGCATTCAGATCTTTCAGAGGAAAATATATTACGTTACGAATTCTTTGGATGGATGAAAGAGGATAGGACACTTCTGTTAGTGGCCGTACACATCCATGCTTTGGTATGGTCTAATTGACAAAATACATTAATTGGCAGATATGTTTAATTGGCATAAAGTATAAATTATACACACTTATGGCTGAAATACCATGTGGAAAAGGGAAACTGGCTGGATAGCTGGCCAAAAGGTAACCTCAGCATGGCCAGGTCTTAGTTCACTGAAGAATTAGCCAAGAAAACCTGACTTAATGATTCTAAGCTAATCCCCTCAATGGAAACAATAGTCACACTGCCCAGGTGCAGGCAAGCACCTCTGCTGTATGCATTTCCTACCAAAACCTTGCCCAATCAAGACATTGAAACAATCAGTCCATTCCAGACCCCTTTTGTTTACTCTGCCAGAAAGCTCATACCCTTTCAGGGAGGGAAAAAGAGTATAAAAATCTCCAGTTTTGAGCAACTACTTTGCAGTTCACCAGTTGGTTAATGTCTGTCTACCACCTTGATTCCTGGCTGTGTACTGCCCCTGGATGCAAGTCTTAGCCATCTCCACTGCTTCTTCACTACTCTTCTGGATTGGCAATTGTAACCCCAAACCCTCAGCCTCGTTATCTATAATTTTTCCTCCCTTTATCCTTTGGTTGGCTCTTCTATGTGAATGTGCGACTATTTGTATCTTGTGTGCATGCAGGAGTGAATTCCCCTCAATAAAACACATTTTTAGTTTACTTTTGAATCTCTGGCTGGTTCTTTCTTGCATGACCTTGTAAACATTGGTGGAAAAATCTGTTAAGCAGGCCTCCTATTTTTGAGCTAATTCATTCTCCAATGTCACATGGAGGTACCGGCATTGCAGGTGGACCCCTCAGTCATCCACGTTTTGGGGTAACACTTCTCTTTGTAATATTTGCAAATACAAGTACTTTTATGTAAATATACATGAGCAGTTCACAGTGGTGTCCAGTAAAGAGTGTGGTACAAAAGTGTAAAATCTATTTGCAAATGTCTCCTACTTAATTGACAGTGATCACTTTTGCATCTCACATTGTCCCTTGCTCCCTGGACATGGTATGTATGGGCAATGGAGGTTGCAAGGATTGGGAGAGGTGTCAGGATGGCAAGCACTGATGCAGAAGCCTGTGGCTGTTTTATTCCCTTTACAAGTCATCTGAACAGAGAGAAAACGATGATGATGTTGAGCTAGGCAGGTAAGCCTAAATATCCTGACAAAGGGCAAGAATAGGTTATTTCCTTATGAAATCATGGAAGCATCATGCCCAAAGAAAGTTGTTAGGCTAGCTGTTCTATTTTGTATGTAACATTTAACTTTGTGCAAGTGTAGTAACCAGACACCTGGTTTACTGCAGTCGCTTGCAAGGAAAGTTGTGTTGGGGATAGGGTATTTAGACAAAGAATGGTTCTACTTTTCTTTTGTCTCATCCTCTGTGTCAAATCTTGAATCTTTACTCTTATAGGCTAGATCAAGTCAGTGTAATTGGACTTTGTGCATTTTTTAGCACTGTTTCTATGTCCCTCATTTGGCAGTGAGATAGTTCGAGCGTGCTCTGCAGCTGCAACAATAAAAAGTCCAACAAAGTAAGTCTTGGAATTTTACTGATTCTTTAAACAACGCTTTAAATCAGGGGTGTCTAACCTTTTGGCTTCCCTGGGCCACACGTAAAATGTACTAACACTAATAATAACTGATGAGCTTAAAAAAAAAAGTCCTTGGATAATTTTCATGATATCTGCCACCACAGATAAACAAAAAAGTCCTAGCATCATAATCCTAATTATGCGCTGCCCCGTCCGGAGGGTCTTTTAAAATCGTTGAGCAGGTCCCAAGTTTGCCATCACTGATATAGAAAATGTACATATCTAAGTAATAAAACTTCATTTTTAAAATATTTTAATTATAAATGTAAAAGAAAAGAGGGCAACATAAAACTAGTGGGATATTTGACATTGGTTTTGAGAAACTAATGCATCACTATCTGGTTCAATGGAAGTAGGTGCAATTCTCAGCGAGTTCTCAAAGTGCTCATCAGATATTTTGGTTCTAATTTTACTCTTTGTGTGTTTCACCCTTGAAAGTAGTTGCTCACAAATGTAGGTGCTGCCAGAAAGCAATGACATGAATAAGGTGTGATTGTGAAATGAAGGATATTTGTCTCTGGGAAAATAGGTCTTATAAAAGTGCAGTAAAGAGACATGATCAAATTTTTCTTGTATGTCAGATTGCAGCTCTATGCATTCCATTTGAAAATTGGCAGGTAACATATTTATGTCTACTGAAAATGGAGTTGCAAATATATCAAAATATTGATTATTTTTCCGGAAATCTTGAAACTTGTTTTCAAATTCCTGTATCAAATCGAAAAGCAAGGCTGCATATTTTTTGCTGTTCACAGGACCTTGTTTAGCCAGTGTTTCAAAATGCATAAAATTGTTTGTTTTAATCTGAGTTTAACATAATTTCAGTTTCATTTGGAACACTGTTATGGTTTGAAACATTGTATTGATATGCTGGTTTCACCTTGAAGACGCATGTTTAACTCATTTAAATCAGTTGTCAAATCCACTAAAAATGCTAAATCTGTAAGCCAGTTTTCATTGTCAAGTTCTGGCACAAATTTTGTTTTTGCTACCATAAATAACTTGATTTCATGTTGCAAATCATAAAATCTTTTTCAACATTTTGCCTTGACTTAGCCATCTTACTTCCAAAAAGTAAATGATGTTGCTATAGTCAGCATCCATACTTTTTAAGGAATTATTGGAATGGGCAATGATTCAATCACTTGGCCCTTATGAAATTCATAGCCTTGATGACAATTTGCATGATGCTATCCATTTTTTAAGTTTTTGTGCATAAATTTTCTTGATGTACTATGCAATGATGCTTTATCAAACTTGAGTTTTGGGTGGAAATTGCATCATCTTCTATTAAATTTACAAGTCCCTCTCTTTCACCTACCATCACCAGGCACCATCAGTAACTACGCCAGATATGTTCACAATGGACAAAGAAAATCGCTTTAACATAATTTTACTGGTTTATATAAATCTCTTGATTAGTTGTGTCTTTTAATTGCATTAAGGAAGCCATTTCTTCAATGACATTATATTTGTCATCAATATCTCTAATAAAAATGGCAAGTTGTGCCATATTTATAGCATGGGTGCTTTCATCTATCGCCAAAACATAAAATTTAAAATGATCAGTTTTACCCTCCAAACCACTTTCAATAGATTTTTCAAGTTCGTCAATTTGTCTAGCTATAATCTGGTGAGACAAATTGGTTTTAGAAATATCCCCTTTTTTATGAGGGCAAATTATATCTGTCACCGCTTCCATACATTGTTTAATAAACTCACCATCACTAAATCATTTTGATTTTTTTGCTATTAAATTTGCTACCACATAACTAGCTTTTACAATAGAGTCCATTTGAGTTGTAACTTTATTTTAAAAAAATTGTTGAGAAGGCAGACTTTTTTCAGTTCTGCTATTTTGTCCTTACAACACATTCCTTGATACGCACCAAATTTGGCAGCATGTTTTTGCATACAGTGACCTTTCAAATTATATCCTTTGAAAACTGGCACAAATTCCCTACAAATGAAGTAGAGTGCCTTAATATTTCCCTCGACAAAAAAGTAGTCATCTGTCCACTCTTTGTTGAACCATCTTCCTTCATACATAATTTCTTTGTTTGAGTTCTGTTTTTGTTTAAGACATTGTGGAAGCCATGCTGGAATTAAAAAAATAATAGATAAGCAACTATATTTACTTTTATTATGAAAATTAATAGATAGGGAAATAGAAAGCAAGGTTTAATAATCAAATGTCTTGTAAATAATATTAAATGCCTATTGTTTACAAAGGTAGGTTGAAGTATTATCAATAATTGCTGTGTTTTACTTGCCAAGTTGCCACAAGCACACATGTCTGATGGTGTCAATTCCACTGTCTGTGCTTGGAAGATAACACACTGGAAGCTGCACACTGCCATAAAACTGAAGCCATGCATGCATACAAATAGCAAGAGCATACGGTACGTGGCAGTGCTATGCCTAGTACAGAATACACACTTGAATTCTTTGTCACAATTTATTTTACGTAACATTGCAACAGAGTCCTCTCGCTCTTTATTTTATTAGTTAATTTTAACAGTTTTTTGTTTCTTCTGGCTGAACTGTTTGCAATTATAATGCGAATTACAGATAATACGCCGACATTTGTGGACATAACATACTCTTTTTATTCCATTCCATTCCGTTGTTGTTTATAAAGTTTGTGCTCGAGAACCACACAGTTGAGTTACCAAAAAAAAAAAAAGGAAATCACAAAAAAAAATTATAATGTTTTAAGAACTTTACGAATTTCTGTTGAGCCGCATTCAAAGCCATCCTGGGAGACAGTGTACCAAAGAGGGGAACATATCTTGCTGAAAGACCAACTGCTGTTGAAAAAGGAAGGATATAATATACAGTGGTTTCCCTACTTACAAATTAAAGAAAGATTTAGGAAAGATATGAAAACAGGAGGTATAGATCTGGAGGTAAAAGTATGAAAACTTACTTCATAAAGGGGAAAAACATCTGTTATCAAAGTTGTATAATTTGTTGTTAATGTATGAATCTGTTAAAGAATATATGCTAAAATGGTCTAAAGATATTGGACGTGCTATCAGTTTTGAAGAACGAGAACAGAGTTGGAAAAAACATAGAAATTACACTAGATCATATATGTTGCAAGAAAATGCACTAAAAATGATGTTTAGGTGGTACCTCTCACCAGTTAAAATGGCTAAGATGTTCAAGAAGGTTAAGAAACAATGTTGGAAGTGTGAGAAAGAGATAAGAACCTTTTTTCATCTCTGGTGGAGGTGCAGCCACGCTAAGAAGTATTGGTATATGATCCAGTCTAGAACGTAGAGGATGCTGGGAATAAGAATTGATTTAAATCCTGAGTTGTTTCTGCTCGGCATCTTTAATTTGGAAAAGAATTTGGAAGGGAGGTTAGACAGACTGATATGGTATATGATAACATCAGCCAGAATTGTATTTGCTAGATATTGGAAAAGTAGGTTGATCCCAACAGAAGGTGAATGGTTTGAAAAACTGTTAAAAGTTGCAGAAATGGATAGATTAACATATATGTTAAACAACAAATCTAATAACATGTATTTAAGGACATGGCAGCCCTTGATAAGACTATTTACAAAACCAACATTATGGACTTACACAGTCGGAAGATAAGCACAGTCTTGATTACTCGAAGTAAGAGTTTAGGAGATTGGGAACCGAACTGCATGTAAAAATGATGTTATCCAGAAAAATGTTCTTTTTCTGTAATACTGAGTTAGAGATATTCATGATATATAGGATTAATTTAAGATTAGATGGTTTTGGGGGGCTTTTTTGGTAATTACATTGTGATTATAATGTGAAAAGAAATAGTAATCACTTGAGAGGTTGGGGTTAATTTAGTGATACTGTCTGTCTGTGTTAAAGTGGGGAATGATGATCAGTAATCTTTTCACTACAAACTCCTCTCTTACTCTTTTCGGAGGAAGGCGGGGAATATTAACATGAACAAGCTGTATTCTTCCCTGTGGGGGAAGTTCTTTCTTTTTCCCTTTCCTTTTTTTTTTGGGGGGGGGTCCTAGTGCGCATGTGTGTGTGTTGTCATGATCTTTTTGATATTCCGAGTATTACCAAGTGTGTGTTATGTTTATCTGAAGTTATGTGTTATGTCAGTCTGAAGTCTATATTATTTTTATAATACATATAAATTTTTTTAAAAAAAGAGCTATCGTGGGCTGCATGCAGCCCACAGCCCGTGGGTTGGACAAGCATGCTTTAAATCTACTGTTCTATATAGAACATCAGCTTGATGGTTTTTTGGTGGATGGCTTTCTCTTTGCTTTTGCTGCTTAAATGAAAATATTTTTGCTAAATGAGACTGTTGCAGAATAAGTTGGGAAAAGATCCTTGCTTTGGAGATCATTTCTAATATCTCTCTGGATTTTACGAGCCAGTTTTTATTATTTGTTAAGCATGTTTGAGAGATACATGTCTGCATGAAGCCTCTAGAGCCTAAAGCAAGAATCAATGGCATATATTATTTTTGCAACATGTATCTTAGCCTTCAGATTTTCACTAAAATGACTGTTTTGATTATTTGAATGCTATGAGGCTGTTTTTTTAAATGAACCTGGTAGGTTGACAAAGAGATAACTAATGTGGTAGTGTTCAAAGATGTAGCCATGTTAATCTCTTGCAGCATGAAAAGGAGGAAGAAAGGGGGAGAAAAAATATAAATGTGATAGCACTTCTAAGACTAATTGGTTTTTTCTTTTGCATGAGCTTTTCTCAATATAAACACATTTCTTTAGATGAAGTACAGAGTGATATTAGGACCCTGGATATAAAGCCGATTTATACAGTTGTGGGTTTGGGTTAGAATGTAATAGGATCCAGAAATGTTCTGCCACATTTTACATTTTAAGGAGTAACACTCCTTAAAATATATGTAAATATCTCTACGACTGACATTTTCACAATCATTAAGTAACATCAATTTTCTTGCTCTGTATTGCTAGAAATTAACTGTCTGTCACTAACTTATTCTTCTGGATAGTTTTAGTTACTAAATATTTCCAATGTTTTGTGGAACTGATTTGAAAAAAGACTAAAGAAAAATGTGAGCTATTTGGCAGGTGTAATAGTGTTACCTATTTATTACTGCTATGAGGAGCAATGCTGAGTACATTCATCTTTAAGAGATGGCAGAGTCCTTATTCAGCCAGTGCCCAAACTCCCTGCTGAGCACACTTTGCTTTTCCTTACCTTCCCTGTTTGGGGAAGTGACAATGGAGCAAAGCTGATTCTCCAGCCCTGCAGATTCCTGGCTTTACCCAGGTTCCTTCTTGTCTGGTCCCTCTTCCAATAGGTCAGGGCTTCAGGGTTGGGACAGGTACCAGGCTTGATTAGATCTGCAGGCTAAGATTCCTCTTCATACCTTAGCTTGGTAGAGGAGTAGGCAACTACTCAAGACACAAAGGGTGTATATGCCTTCAACTGGAATTCAGAGGTCTGCACCTAGATGCCCCCCCCCCGTTGTTATTTTCAAAAAATAATGCTAAAAGCCTGTTCCAGGGGCAATATGGACACTTGCACCATATCTACCTTAATGAAGAGGAGAATAGTAACAACAGGGTTGCCTCAAAAGTTAAAGTCTGGACATTCTTACAAACATGTATGGGAACATTCATTCAGAACTGTGAAGTGCAGGATATCTATTAGGCTGTCACTACTTAATTCCTAGGTATTCCAGTGAGGCTGTATTACATCTAATATAATAATGTCTGTCTGTATTAAATATTTTAATGAGCATTTCATTAATGCAAGGGGGGGTTGGTTATAAGGAAGACATCATTATCATTGACCAAAATTATTATTAGCAAATTTGTGAGTATGTGTACATGTGTATGTGTGTATGTGAGTGAGTGAGTTTAGACTGAATTCCGATAATAAATGTTTATACAAAGAAAATAACTAAAGACCTGCATATTGTTACCAACTGTTCAGGATTTGTTATTATGAAATCAATTTCAAAGTTAAAACAACAGACTTCTCCAGTTCTAGTGATCTTTTTATTTTTTACAGATAGTGTGAGGTTAGTACTGTATAGAAAAGAATGTTCAAAACCCGTTTTAGAAAATAAATCAAAGTGGCAAGAATGAAATATTACAATATGATGCTTGGCTTTTACATCACAAAATTAGAATAATAATTTTTCTCTAAACAATGAAATAAGTTGTACTTTTTGCACGTGTCTTCTACCTGCCCAGCTTAAAAATCAGTATGAAAACAGAGGAGCCTTTTGAGTGCCATCTAAAACAAAAAGAACATTCTTATTAACCTTCCAGATCTGTCTGCTGAAGAGGGTTAGGATAGGACAGAAATGTCTCTCCACCAATGGAGAAATATGTCTGCTGTAGATATCACAATTGTATTCAGGGAAAGCTCTGTGAGGGTAGATTACTACTTTCAGACTGCCTGTTTGTCTGGGTTTTGTCCATACTGTAGATATGCCACCTGATGCTAGTTTATCCTGCTGGTTGCTCAGATGCCAAGCTTTCTGTAAAATCAAAAGTAAAAAAAAAGTCTTTATTTTTCTTGCAAAATATGCAAGAAGTTAGCCTGCTATTGCTTTCCAATGTGATCAACCAATGAGTGAAGCCATTGACAGTTTGATATTTTCAGAACCTCATAGATTTATGCTTAAAGAGTAATGGATTGATCTCTCTCCTGCACGTCTGCAAAGCTCTGACTCTGATATGTACAAGGAGCCCTGTGTCTTGCTATGCAAGAGCGTTTCTGTTCATTTCAGTAGACTAAGTACCCTTTCACAGACTGCAAACTATCCTATACACTTATACAGCAATAAGAACCAGTTCCAAAGCTCTGCCAGTCCTCTCCAGCCAAGGTCACATGTTGGGAAGAGAGCTGAATTTACTTAGTGTAGCAGATTTTTTTTTATTAATTGCTAGATTCCCCTCCCCCCCCCCCCCCGCACCGACATAGTTAGGATAGGTTTATGGCTCCTTAAAGACTAACGCAGTTATTACAGCATGTCTGTAGGGAATTGCTGGGGATTGTTGTACTTATTTGTGTCCTTAGCCAGCTAGACCGTTTGGTCTCTGTATGTAAGTTTACTTTAAAGCCTGGGTGCACATATCTACATAAAAAATAAAACAATGGAAAAATAATGAGCAGCACAGGTAATATAGCAAGTTACATGTTTCTGTCATCCTAAGGAATAACAAGAATGGATTACTTTTAAAACACTGCTGATGAGCAATGGGACAAATGGAACATTACTTTTTAAAAATAACTTTCCTAAGCTTAACTATGCAGTGGGGAATGTTGCTGACATAGGGAGGAATGCCTGAGCTGGTTGTTTTTCTCCATTGAAGGTTACTTTATTATTGCATATCAGTGTGTCTCTTACATAAATTGTTTCAAATTATTTATGTTAAAAATGCGCACACTGATATTTTACCTAAAAATCTGTATTAACATTTTAGAGAGAAAGACAAGTTGAAAGATCAAAAGTGATAGGTTCTTTTATTTCTAATTCATTAGTTTCTTTCTCCTTTTATTTCCAAGTCACCTATAAAACTACTTTGCCAGCCTTTTTCTTATCCAGTAAAACTGTTTTACAGTGGAAAGTGATCTATATTACTAGACCAGATAGCAAGGTAATACAATTATCAATGCAAAAATGACCTACCTGATGCTGTAGTGGGTTGTGTATCCACATGTGGGCTTGACAAATATGTTTTCCTTCTTTATCTATAGAGGGCAATATAGTAATCAGTACTATTGTTTGGAGTATACAGTAACATTACAAAATCCCATTCTAAACCAGCTTCTGTCTTGTAAGACTTTACTTCTTAGATGGTGAAAATCAGTTTATAAAGATGAATACTCAAAAAATAATTTGGGGGCAAGATTTTAGATTAGCTATGTAACAACCTTAAGTAGCTAAATAGGATCTCCTAACTCGCCACACACACACACACACACACCCGGCAATCCTGACTTATCAGCTAGCAGCTGCTGTGAGCAACAGGGGTCTGTTCTTCTGTCTGTCAGGATGCAGCAGACTGACATTTCCACCCACCTCCTGTGAGTGAAATCCAGAAACAGGATTCCTGTCACAATTCCTCTGCACAATAGAAATCACTAGTGGAATGGGGATGGAAACATTAGCCTGCTGTGTCCTGATCAATAGCATAAAAACTGCCCCCCTCATTGCCTGTACCGACCGCTGTCAAGTAAGTCAGGACTGGGGGATTTTTATGCTGCCTGTGTATTCTCTACACTAGTGGGTACAAAAGGATCATGGATATGAATCAGTTACAAATTTATAACTCCAGGTTACACATTTATAACTGTAATCATGAATTCCAGCCATAAAGCATAAATTAGTCATTTGTTTTGTTAGAACCTAAAATGTCAGAAATCAGCTAAGCTCCCTATGGCATAGTAGTTGGTGGTTCTGATGTCAACATAGTAGTGGCAAATCCATTCTGGATTTTAATCTGAACTTTAAAGGAGCTGTCAAAGGTGCCAAAACTATTTAGATGATAGGGTTCAGCACCTTCTATGGGTCTTCTAAAGTTTTGCCTAAAATTTGTGTCAGATTTGCTACATCAGAACCACAAACCACCCCTGCAGTTACATTAGTACTGAAAAGGGTATTGGAAAAGTCAGAGGCAACTAGGGAACTGTTGAGCAAAACTCCCAGAATCCCCCAGCTAGCATGACTTGTCCAAAAACAAAGCAAAACCCACAACCCTTTTCTGAGCTTCTGCTAATAAAATTATAAACCACTAATTCTCTCATTTTTATTTAAGCCCATGCCCAATTTTTTTCACCATTTGCTATTAATAAGATTTCCCATTCATGGGAATTCTGTGATCATTTCTCAGTCAAACATCACACTAATATAGGCTGATTCTTTTGTTTGTTTCATCTCAGCGACATGTTGCTCTCTTAACTTATGTGGGCGTTTTATCTTTTATGTTCAGACAGATGTTTTGGTCAAATTTACCACATTATCTTAAGAAATCTCCCACTTCCTGGCCATCTGGAAATAGTACTTCAGAATTAACCGCCAGATTTCATCGTTTTTAGAACCAGTCTTAGAATTTCTTTCTTCCTTTTGAAAAGAATAAGCCAAGTAATAACTGTTAATTTTTATCGGATTTCATCAATTCTTCAGTTCTGCTTCAATGAATTTTACCATATAAGAACGGTTGTTAACACGCTCTGCTGCAGCAGCTGTTTTCCATGTGTTGTCTGTATTTATCATCGTCAGAGTTATTCTGTGTTTATGACACTGATGTTAAAGGCATTTTTGTTATGATGTGCCACTTCTGATGTCTTCTCTCCCACATTTATATGGCATTGTGTTGACATAAGCAGAAAAAGGTTGTGCATATGATTGGGAAAACTGGGAAAACATTCCAACTACAGCATGTAAACATTGCCTACGTATGATTGCAATGTTAAACTGTGGCTTAGAGTTACAAGACTGAGCCAGGCCATCCCTGGACCTGTGTCTCCACCCTTTGTGCTTTGCCTTTTCCCCCAGTACAACCACAATGAGGAAACTGGGAAGCACATGCTATCCAGACCCTGACCTGTGGTTACTCTTAACCATGGTTAGTTAAAAAACTAGTCACCTTGAAAGGCTATGGTTTGAAACTGGATTTTTTCTCATTAACTACAACTAAAATTAACCAATTTCTTTGGAAGACAGTGAGAGAAAAAACTTCCACTAATCTAAAATGGAAGCAAAATTTTCCAGTCTCTTCTTCATGATCCACAGGAGGAAGAGAGCTGAGACAGCATATCAGCCAGGGAAGAGGCAAGGCTTGTTCACTTCACACTAAAATTATCCTCTAGCACGACATCTGAGCCAGCTCCTTGTCACATCCAGCAGTGTTACTTATGCAAAATAAAGATCTCTTCTCTGCATCTGTTCTTGATAAAAGCATATTTTTCATTCTTTATTATCAAGAAAAGACAGCTCCATTTAGTGTCTCCAGAATACTTTATATTAACATGAATAAGTTGTCTCAGGAACATGCTTGACGTTGACGAATCAGTACCCTTGTTTCGACATTTAATTAAGGTCTTTGGTGATATATGTGATTACTCTGTGGACTTGAAAGAATTCCTGTATAACTTAAGAACTCACAAATATTTTGAAAATTACATTTAGATTAAAAGTTCAGTGACAGGCAAACCAGCCTTTTGGTATGCGCAACAATCTTTAAATGAAAAGATTGTTTCTTCTGTATATTTCAGATGTCCAGTGTGTATCTGCCCATGTACAGAAAGAGCCACTGTTTTCTTTTTCATATTTGGTCAAACTACTAACTCTTCAAGCCTTAATATTCCTTAATCATGTGCATATGGTTTTGCAGAATGCCACCCGCACTGCCAACATAAACAGTACAAAAGTCATGGTTAGGCCTCATGTGATTTTAAAACAATAATACATTGGGGTTCTTTTCCTTCACCTCTGGTTTCTCCACATTTAGGGTACAGTGTGGTCCTGTTCTAAAGCTTTTCCTTATGGCTATAAAGCTAATGAACCTCTTTTTTTTTTCAAAAAAAGGTGAAGCTGACATTTTTATTTTTATTACATAACTGCAGCATATGGAGTCATTAAAGAAAACAGTGAAATACCAAAACTGAACCCAGTATATTACTAGAGGCTAGTGGAATGCTTCTGCTGAAAATTTCAGAAGTGTAAGGGATGGACGAAGGAGGACATCCATGACAGACCATGGAAAAGTGTGGTCCATGGAAAACTTTGAAAGATTGGGAAAATGACTAAAATTCCTCAGACAAACAGTTTTCCTAATTTTTCATCAGCATTGTCTTTTGAACATGTTGATTTGGACATGCAACTGCTTCAGATCTTGAGGCCAATTTTCTGCCCTTAGGAGTGCCTTGGTCTATTTTGATTATCTCAAATGCCAATGGGGAAAAAAAGAAGTTCCTTTGGTTCATAAATAGGGAAAGGAAGGAAGTGGAAGTGGGGTGGCTGCAACCTATTTACTTATTTGATATCTTACCTTTTCCCATCATAAGACTCAAGGTGATGCCCAACAAGAGTTAAAACAAATGCATTTAAAACAATGGAAAATAGAAATGTTAAAAAACAATTAAACAAACAATCATATTAAAAACATTAATTTAAACATTATAAGTATAAAGCGGTACATTGATATAACTATGTTAAGAGATGTTGGAAATGAAATCTAGATCAGTGTGGAAGATCAAAAATATTTCATGTAAATTTACAGTAATAATGTTTGTTTTATATGTGAAATTTGAATAAAATGATTTAAAAAAAACATTAATTTAAAACAGTTTTAAAAGGCCATCAAAATGACACCCCGGTTAAAAGACCTTCTTTTTATTTTTTTAAGATTTAATATTTATTAATTTTAGTAGGAGATACAAACAAATTAATCCACAAATACAGAGAAGAAAAAGAAATAACAATTCTAAATAAAAATATTTTTCTCCGGCCTCTTTAACTAAATCCATCATCTTATCTTGCTTAAATCTCTCTTTACATTGTAAATAAACAAACTAATATCTATGTCTTCCTTAGAGAGCATCTCTCTTGATTTAAGTACCCAACTTTCTTTTTTCCATACACAAAAGATCATTATAATGAAACCGTTTTCAGTTTTTGACCAATTATTCTGAAAGAAAGAAAGAAAGAAAAAGGAAGAGAGAAGGAAAGAAAGAAAGAGGAAAGAAAAGAAAAAGCTTCCTGCTTCTATTTGGACCAAACTTGCAGAAGAAATGAAAATGAAAGGGTTAATGCTTACACTGAGTGACAATCTCACCTAAGTCCTGCACAAGATCACAAGAGACAAATATTCATCAATTGGGATAACCTATCTGTTAGAAGGTAAGAAAGTTTCTGCATCCTTTGCCATGAGATAAAAACAAACAAACAGTACAATAAGTAACAAAGGAGATTTTTGGGAACGATAGATTAGTAGGAGGATGTTAGACACCTTTCCATCCCTTGGGAAGTGTAGTTGGCCAGACAAACAGGTCCAGACTCCATATATCCCCAATAGACCTTGAAGAGACAAGTTTCCAACTAATTGTAAATAAGAATATGTAGTAGTAGCCCCTCCATATTTGCGAGGGTTCAGGTCACAGAACCCTCATGAAAGTGGAAAAACTGTGAATATTCCCTCCCCACGAAGATCCCCCTCCCTTCGCCTCTGGAGCTTTCCCCCCTCCTATCCTTTCCTTCTGGCCCAGCCTTGGGAGTGGGGAGAAAAAAACAATCTAAAAGGCTTACCCATACTTTCCCTTCAGACAGAGAAGAGGGGAGTCCTGGGTTCTAAGTACTTCTAGTGGGCATCTTGAGAAAGGAGGAATAGGAACAAAGAGAGCACCTGACCAGTCAGCAGCCAATACACAGCAGAACGTACAACCATATGGCAGAGAGGCCATGCCTTCAACAGTGGCAAGGGGCTTTGGTCATCCAAAATGGAAAAAAAAAGTCCATTTTAAGCATAAGTCTAGCAAGCTTGGGGTTAGGAACAAGGGATGGGAGGAGGAAAAGGGAGGGAGGCAAGCACATGCCTCACACATAATCAAATTCACAAAGGTCAAACCCATGAATGTGGAGGGAGGACTGTACTATGGATGCTTGTGTGTGTGTGTGTGTTTTCTTGAATATGATTTGAGACTGTTTTCTTGGGCTGTGCCTGAAGAAAAGATACTTTTCATGTACATGACACTTTTTGCTGATGTGATATTTACTGGCTTAGAATAAGGTTTTATTCTTCTCCTTAGCTCAGTATGGACTTATGTAGTTCCCATATCCCCTGAAAGGGGAAGGGAGAGTCTCTGGGGAAGTTAGCAGTTGCTAAATAAACTACTTAAGTGACATCTGCCCTTGCTGCTGACTTTTGAAGATATCCTTGGAAAGAGGGCAATGGGGCAGTGATCAGAAAGATCTCCCTTACTCAAAAGTGAGATGCATGGCCAAAACTCCTTACAACCACCATTCCTTCTGCAAAATTGCTTAAGTTCTTAGGCCAATCATCGACATTTTCTGTCAATTGCAGTTAATCTGTTCATTTGAATGCTGGGGACAGGTGGTTTCTGAGCAACCGTAGTGATTGTTCCCTGTGATGATGCCAGCTAGGATGATTGAGTAGTTTTTTCTGAAAATACAATAATCTCTGGAAAGTTCCAAAATTTCAGTCTTTTCTAAGTGTGTCTGAGGTACAAATATTCTTTGTTTATTTTTTTATGTGAATAGGTGCAGCTCTGTAATTCAGTGACCTAAATTTATGTATTTGTTGACTTACCATTCAACAATTGATTCAGTGTGTATACTTTAGTTTGGACTAACCTATAGGATTTTGTCCAGTATTCCTTTACATAATGATTCCACATCTGTCTGTCATATAGAAGCAAGGTGAGGGGAAAAGGGACATATATATATAATCTGCCAAGTTGGCCTTCATTTCGTACAGACTTTGTACACAGATACGTGAATAACAGTCACACAGTGTTCTCCTTCCCAAGTATATTTTACTTCAAATTGCTAATGTTTCAGTGTTGATGTATCTGTAATGGGAAACTGGGTGAAGAGCCATCCATGGCGACAATGAATACACTTTATATCCCACAGTCCTGGAAATGATAGGAAGTGAATCAGAACATTTTCCAGATTTGAGAGCTAATGCTCTTGGGGATCCTTGAGCAATTACCAAAGAATAGATAAAAACATCCTTTCCCTTCAGCTTACCTTCCTGGCAATCACCGCAGTTCAGTTTTTCAACATGCAGTCTTAAAGAAGAGTGCTTTCTAGTTAAAAGTTTTTATAGGGTATTTCTGTGTGCTTTGTGTCCCTCCTCCTTGTCATAAATGATGAGAAAGGGTATGAGATGCCAGTGATAAGAAAAAAAAGTATTGATTTCTTAACTAGTTTGACCCAGCTCTGGTTAGTTGTGACTCCAATGCTAGGCTCAAGTTGACTATGGAGTGAGCTTCCTCTGTATACATATTCTTACATAATGGAAGAATTGGCTCTTTTCACTTAACTATATAAGGATGGAGTAGAGAACCAGATATTCTTTACAAATGGTGAATTTCTACAACTTCTGCTCTTTATTTCTGCTCTATTGTTTTTCATTCTGTTCTGCTTATCTGCCTGCCTCATATTTCCACAAAACATGTATGTCAAAAAAAAAAATACAGTTTAATTTTCTGAAGGCACTATTGTATGTCTGCTTGGCTGAAAAAAGGAGAAGGTCACAAAGTATGGTTGGTAGAGATGTGACGGTAGTGGTGTTGAAATATGCCTTACTTACATTTAATGGAAATAAATCCTGTCATATAAAAGAGAGCACCTGTCTGTCAGACATGCTATAAAAAGATACTAAGTTTCATGATATAAAATGTAAAATTTTATTCCATTTTATTCCAAATTGGTTGCAATTTGGAAAATCTAAAGGTGTGTCTTTGCAATATTCCTGCATGATGATTTCAAAAAAAACAACTTTCCCTTGGAGAGGGTCATATAAATATTTCTTAGCCAAACTGCATCGGGCTAATTTCTGGAATAAAACCTTTTTTTCAACATCCTGAGACTCAGAGCCCTATTACAGCAAGGTGTCATACCACCTGAGCAACGAGTTATTCCTGGTTTGGGATCAGTCCTATCGCACAACATCATTGCTCAACAGCAGCTATTGTGTTGCGATCTGTTTGAAATGTACCTTTTTTTCATGCTTTAAATAATGCATTAGCGACCCCTTTTCCTACAACAATCCAGCTAGCTGTGGGTGTGAAATTTCCTGATAGTGCTTCCTTCCGTAGCTGATCCAGTAGTGGGCGTGGTGCTGGCATCACACCGTTGTAAATTCATATGTCCTTGTGTCATGACATTAGGATGTTACTGCACCAGTACAGTGTAATAGAAAAAGAAATAAAAATGGACCAATCATGAAGAGTGTATGAAGCTGTAATGAGGAGGGAAGAACAATGTGAGTGACGCTGCTCATCAGCAGATGTGAAAAGGGTGCAATAGAGAGCATTAATAACCTGATATGATCATAGGAATGGCTATAGTGGGATCCGAATAAAACAACATAGGATTAAGGTATGACATGATAGGCCCTAAGGCTGCCTCCAGATGGGTAAAAAGTCTCTGGAAGTCCCGGGTTTTGTTCTTGTATAAACCAGTTTTATTTTGGAGTTCTATATGACTTTATATATATATGTATATATCCCAAAGTATTTCCTTGGAGTTTCCAGCTTTACAAAAGACTTTTTATTTCCACTCCCCAGCTTGATTTAAATTAATCCAGTACTGTCCAAAACAAAATGCACCACTTACTTGCATTATGTGTTTCTATATTCTCAGACTGAGTAGAGATGGTCTCCAAATAAACACAGATATTGTTTCAAGGAAAAAGATTCAGTAGAGATCAAATGAGGGAAAGAGGAATGTTAGCACTAAAACAAATGATCTTAATGCTTAACTAGTATATTATTGCTAAAGCACTTTAGCACTTTGACTATAGCTCCTGAACAATAATTTTAAAAAGGCTTAATGGAAATTGGTGAACATCAATTTCTGAAATGTTGAATAAGACTGGATGACACACATAACAGTGGGAGAGGGAGGGTGAAGAACACAAGGGAAGGATGAAGGGAAACTCGGCATATTTAAAGTAGGAATTTGAAGTGGAGGCCTGTAAATATGCAGGTACAATCAAAACAAAAAGAATCAGAAACTCTTGATATCTTGAAACAATCAGACTGAGCCCTCAGTTTGTTCTTCCTTTTAGGTTATACTGGTTGTTTCCAGTTTTTTTCCCTCCCTGTGGCAGGCAGCCATATCTGATTGGGGCATCTTGCTAGACATCTCAACATATTTTCAGTCACCCAAAAATAAAGGGTGAGGCAGCCAGTCCATAACTCATCAGGAAATCATGGTAGATGCCTCAGTATTTGACAGAGTGCTTTGAGTTGTTGTCAGAGCTGCAGGAGACAGTTCCAACTTTCAGGGCTTTCTAGAAGCAAAAAAAGGAAGGCTGCAATAGCCTGCTGGGAATTTTTAAGGCTTGGAAAATGGGACAACTCTCCTTAGGACACTGTTGCTAGATTTCTCAGACAGACCAAAAAAAAAAAAAAAAAGTCAGGAAAATGGGAAAGGGCTAAAGCACTGCTGCTGTGGTTGGAAAAAAAATGGGACAGAACGAGACTGTATCAGGTAATGCTGCTAAAATTCTCAGTTAAAAAAAGGGGGGGGGCTGGAGAACAGGAGATGCCACGGATATCAGGTACGAATTGTGCATTGCTCGGAACACTTCAACTAATATTATATAAATGCTACTCTGCGTTCGTTTTTTATTTTGTTTTACTCTCCATCCACAAAAATTTGTATTAGGATATCTACCAGGCAAATGAGTCACATTGAAAAATAAAGAAACTTTTTAAGTTAAAACAGTCTTTGGCAGCTAAGCATTTTATTTTAAAAGTGTAGAAAGTGCAAACGCCTCTGTTACTTTATAGTAGCCTATCAGCCTCTGTAGGATAAAAGTAATAATATCTAAACCATGTTTGTGATGATAATGATAATAGTAGAATGAGAGAAAGGAACTGGATTTCATGGACCTGACAAACTGTAACAGCAACAGGCCATTGGGAGAGTAAGAGGGATTAAGGTCTACATTTGAAGTGGGTTGTGGCTCATTGTCTGAGCGGGATGGAGGAGGGGGAAGGTGCCTCATCGTGCAACTATCAAAAACTAGTGAGCAATGTATGGGGAGCTAGACACTAAGGGCTCTTTCACATTTTGCAGTTATAATGCTATGATTCCACTTTAACTGTTTTGGTTCCATACTTTGGAATTCTGGGATTTGTAGTTTAGGGAGAGGCATTGAGAGTTCTCAGCCAGAAAGATCTATCACTCCACACATACTACAAACTCCAGGATTCCATAGAATGTAACCATGGTAGGTAAAGTGGAATTATAAGCCATTTACGCACTCCACTGTTATAGTGCTATTATTCTACTTTCAATATCCTATGGAATCCTGGGGATTAGGGAGGGGCATTTAGAACTCTCAGCCGGAGAGCTCTTTGGCCTCAGTAAACTACAAATCCCAGAATTATAAGAACCTCATATAAACAGTCCAGTCCTCTGTCTTACATGCTACAAGAGGTAGCTATTTTCTTTATAACTACGGAATGTTACTATCACATGTACTGGAGAAAGTATTGTGAACTACTGTTACCATCTGTGTTTTATACTTGTTTATGGAAGAGGGTACAAAATACATTTTGACTTCATTACAGAGATTGTATTATTGGCACATGGGCCATTTCTGTACAACATTGTTATATATCGCAACAGCAGTGGGTTGTTTCTGGTCCAGGAGTTGTGCTTTGTGCTATCCAGCTGCTATCCCATCCCCAAGCATTGCCAAACCGCCTTGTTCTATTTTCAGAAAAAAGAAATCGGTTAAGAGCCTCCTCCTGTCAGCAGTCTCATTGTGGTACTGTAATAGCGCTTGATAACACTTCCTGATGTTGTCGATCCAGGAGTGGGCAGGGTGTGGGCATGCCCTGCTTGTCTTTCCATTAGCAAGTTTGAATCTACCACCTCTCTGTGTTTATTTTACATTTTTCCTTTGAGTTAAAGCTGTTTATTTTTTTTAAAATACATTTTTAAGCATTTTAGTGCAAAAGTACCATAGTGTGCTGGCGTGTTATACCAGTACAACATTGCTAAGCTAGTATAGCTTCAAAAAAAAGAACCCCTGGCTAATCAGGAGCGGTGGGACAGGGTGAAGGTGGGGCAAGGGAGCGGCCGAGGATGCTGTAATGCGGAAGGAACACCGGTGACAATACCATTACTCATCCACTTAAGGCAGAAGGGTGCAGACGAGAGTGTTCCTAATCTGACAGCATCCTACCAATGGCAGTGCTGGGATTGTAATGGAAGAACGTGCTAATAAGGTATGGTGCAGAAAGGGCTATGGTGATCGGTACTTCCTGTATATGATTGATATGACAGGGTTGTTGAGAGATATACAGTTAGTGAGTGGCAACCATGTTGCTGAAAGTTTCTTTTCTTGGTTATTTGTCCCCCGGCCCCCATTTCTGTTACTGTGTGTTACATATTGTGGCCTGGGAAGCAGAGAATATTGCTAGTTATAAAACAGTGCTGTTGTGTAATAGTAGTTATCTCATCTTAGCTGCCCATATGATTGTTTCGTCTTTAAGAGATTTCTGTAATCCTGTTCTACTTGTACAATTGAGTTGTGTAATTTTTTTTCTGGAATAACTGCACAAGTAAACATAACACTGGCACTCACTGAGTCTGTCTGAAAGAACTGTACAGACTGTAATGCCAAAGACAATTTGGGCCAAATATTAAGAATATATAGAACAGCTATTTTTATTTATGTGTGGTTTTGTCTGTATTTTCTTGTCATTGACAACAGTTCCTTTTTTCTCTCCTCAGTTTCACGCAGGGATATGTTTTTGCTAAAAGCATTAGCATTTGAGACTGGTAATTAATAATTGGTAGTAGGCATAGTGGACAGAAAAATAGTTTTAAATAATGTGCCCATATGACTAACATATGTTAAATTAAATATGCTTACGCAATCTTTACAAGGTCAGGAACTCGATGTACTCGATGGTAGGTGATGTAGCTATCCACTCTGCTGGAAAAATAGGAGTGTTGACTCGACTTGGATAACTTGCCATGAAACTGGATCCAGCATCTCAGCCATGGTGCAGCACAGATACGACAGGAGTGTTTTGGAACCCTATTTCCAATCAAATGTTAATAGAATGAAATTCTTTGACACTGCACACAGAGTTTAGTACTAAAATATAGCCAACTGCTGCAAGCTGTTAACCTACTTGCTCCTGGAACAATTAGATTCTAGATTAGGTACAGGATTTTCATTTGCAGAGGAATGTTTGCTGGATGTTCCTCTTACCTCTTTTGGATCATTCCTTAGCCCAGTTTTCTATACTACTAAGCTGAACAAACAAACTCTTGCAATACATCATACAATCTTGGAAAAATTACTTTTATGGGCTATAACTCTCACAGTGTGAGGGTTGCCATACTCTACCTTCAAATACAGGCATCTTATTTGCATTTTATGCAAGTTAATATAACTATGAAAATTATTCTAACTTGAGCTCTAATTATGCAAATTCCACACTAAAAATGGTTGCATTTTTTTATTCCGCAACGTTTCAACCTTAATAGAATATTTTACAGTTAAAGATGATCTGAGAGAATCAGTATTAGCCAATGTTTAAAGTGCTGTGCTTGAAAGATGGAGTTCCAACTTCAGAGGTCATGAAATTTTGGTCTAGACCTACCACTACCTCTCAGCAAACCTAGGTTACAGTGCTGTTGTGGGGATTATTATGCATAGGGAAAATATTTAAACTGTGCCTGTATATTCCCAGTGCAGTACAAATAAAATGACAGCAATAACATTTTGTCACATACTGGCACTTCCAATGGTGTTCTTTCCCTTAGGAAACAATGTGTCATGTGCTGGCTCTGAAAACAAACCTTAGAGAAGATATACCTACTCAATTGGAATTCTATAATTCTATTATTACTGGTACTTTTTGTGTCATCCGTGTTGATCCTGATAGGTATCAGATAACAGGGCAGAACATCAGATAACTTGCTTTTTTTTTTTTAATGCTTCCAAGTTAAGGACAAGTTCCATTAATTTGATGCGGGTTCTACCCTTTCATGAGTTCTTCTTGCCTACAAAGGCTAAACTGGACCTACTCACATGCACATGCTGCTTGGAAAGCAGACTGGGGGTGAGTGGCTGAGGGACATTGCAAGCAGCCCATGTTTTCCCCTAAGTTCTTCATACTCCGTACAGTACATGTACACAGCACAGAATACAGTACATGGGTTCTGCTTTTCAACCTATTCCATTTTATGACAGTGTTCCAGTTCCTAATCTGTCAGATAAGTGGGGAAGCTGGTATTTGAGCTACTGGCAGTCACTTTGTTTGCATGCTTTCTCTCTCATTCTCTCTCTCTCTGTTTTTCTCTGACAATATGGCATGAAATAAACATAGGTATAAAGCAAGCACAAATAGATACAAACAACACTTGCATTATGAATGTAAAGAGAGGGGCAGTTGTCTTGAAATACACCCAGTTCAGTTGAATGAATTGTCCCAAACATGGCCATGCCTTGTCAGAATCTATCATTTCAGGTTTTTGTTTTGATTCATGCAAGAAAGAAAGACCACATTTCTGACAATGAGTCTGGCCATTTCCACACAATGTCACTATAGAACAACAGTAACGGGTTGTTTCCAGTCCAGGAACTGTGCTACTGCACAGTGTTGTTGCTATCCAGCTGCTGTCCCTCACTCAAGTGTTGCCAAACTGCCGTGTTCTATTTCCAGAAGAAATCTGTTAAGAGGCTCCTTTAGCACGTCAATCCTGCCAGCCCGCTCAGTCCGGTACCTATAGCACTTGATAGTGCTTTCTGCTATGGCAGTTCCAGCAGTGGGCAGGGTGCAGGCATGCCCATGGGAGGCCCTGCCCCAGTGACTCCCATGGACTGGCAAGTCTGGAATCTACCACCTCTCTGTGTTTATTTTACATTTTTCGTTTGAGTTAAGTTTTTTTTTTAATTTTTTAAATACATTTTTAGCGTTATAGTGCACAAATGCAATAGTGTATTGGGATGTCATAAAGTTACAACATGACTGTGCTGGTACGGCTTCCCCCCTGCAAAAAACAACAACCCCCCCTTCCCAATCAGGGGAGGTGGGATGGGGTGAAGATGGGGGACAGAAGTGGCCAAGGACACTGTAATGCAGAAGGAACATCAGTGGCAATACCGCTTAGGGCAGAAGGGTGTGGAAAAGAACATTCCTAACCCGACAACATCACGTGAATGGCAATGTTGAGACTGTAATACTACAATGCGCTAATGGTATCTAGTGTGGAAATGGCCTCTGTCTTCATTAAAATCTCTAACTTTGTGTTAATTCCTCTGAGAAAGACACATCCCAGATTTTCATAGACCATGTTGTGATTGCCAAACTTCACCTGTTTGCTAGCAATGATGCACAACTTGCCTAACAGTAAGTAGTAAGAGCATTATAAGATGTCCATTCACAATGCAGAAGTATACCACTATTATATAATTATAATATATAAGTATATCACTATAATTATTTAACTACCATGGTTCCATCCTGTGGAAGTATGCAGTTTGGGGAGGAGTATTTAGACTTTTACCCAGAGTGCTCTAGTGCCTCACCAAACTACAAGCCACAGGATTCCATGGGTAGGAACCATGGTAATTAAAATGGAATAATAGCACTATAATTAGGTAGTGTGAAGGTCTTTACACAATAACAAAGTATGCACATTTTAAAAAATTAAATAAAGCCAAGTCTGGTATTGGTTATATTACCTATGGTGTGTAATTTCACCTATGTGATAAGACTGGCGAGTAATTTCTCTCCTCAGGGAAACAATTTTCATGTTAAGATCTGTGATATAAAAAGTCAATGAAACAAAAATCCCGTTCAGATTCTGAAAAAGTTAGTTTTACAGACTACAACTGAAATAATAGTCACTGAACATGCTGGCTGGCAGGATTTCGGGAGCTGTTATCCAAAAATGTAACTTTTCAGAGCTCCACATTTTCTGCTAATCTCTCTCCAAAACAAAGAAAGATGTTTGTAACCGTAGCCAGTTCTTTAGCATTATTTAAATTAAGCTGATTTAGCCCCCTTATGTCAATGTAAATGTAAATCAGACTGTTCTGGGAGTTGGCTAGGATTCTCTAAATCATTAGCTGAGTCTCTGCCAGCCATGGTCCATTGTCTGGAGCAAGGTAGAGGCTGTTCCAACATATGCAGCCATAAACAGCTTTTTAGATGGCCCAGTGCCAGTATGCTGCAGAGTGCTACTTCCAGCCATCTTCTCATCAGCCCCAGTTTGTTCCTATAAGAACTTGTAACGGAATGTGGGAGCTTCATTTTTCATGGTGGAGCTGATTCACATGTCATTGCTATTTATCCATAGCAAATAGTTTACATTAGATATTAACCTTAGTACTATTTAAAAATAGCAAATAGAAACAGACAGAATATAGCCTGGAGCGGGGGGATGTTGTGAATTGTCTAGCTAACATATTGCATATTCTTTAAGTACGCATTTTTTGTTCTGTGGCTACAACACTTGGATGCAAAAGAGTGGAATGTAATTTTACAAATCAGCTTAATTGGCCTGATAAGTGCTCCAGAAGGTGGCTGCCTTGTTCTGGAATTTGGACTTAATGCATGAACTAACAGTAGGCAAGAAAGAATGACTAGAAAAAAGTGCTGAGAAGCAAAGTGAAGAATGAACTAAGGGATGTGATGGAGATAAGAGTGATGATCAGTAGCTGCTGGTATCTAAGGATACGTCTAGACTGATTAAAAGGAGCAGGAAGTCCCAGATTTTGTTCCCATTCTTTCCAATTTTATTTTGGAGATCTATACACGCTTTGTTTATCCCACAATATTTTCTGTCAGCTCCTGATATGATCAGAGACTCTTTATAACAGCTCCCCAAATCAGGTTACTTTAGCCCAATATAATAGCAGAAAGAACAGGAACAAAATCTGAGACTTTGTGATCAGCCTGGATGAGCCCTCAGTCTTCGGAATGTATGGAAAGTTTAATCTATATTTTCCACTGGTGCAGTAGCTTAAATGTTGGATTACAGCACTAGAGATCAGGGTTCAATTCCCGCTCAGCCATGGAAACACACTGTGTGACCTTGGACATGTCACACACTCTCAGCCCCAGAAAACCCCATGTTTAAAACTTCAGAAACAAGTTGAACGCAAACAACAACAGCTTTCGGTGGCAAATGCAGCCATATCTTTTCTGAATTATGTGTAACGGTATATGCAGCTAGCAGCCAAGCAGGACTTAATATGTATGAAGGCATGGCTTCATAGAAATTACTACTTTGCATTCAACATCTTCTGATTTCACACATACTTTCTCTTCATTCTTTCTCTTCATTGCTGTTTGGCAGGGTTAACCTGAGGGTGGGAGAGGCTGTACCAATTACAAGTGTCTGGCAACCCATAACTATCTTTTATATTATTTTATATTTCTTGGTAGTATTGTTATTTGCCAATTTTTTTTGTAAAAAAAAATTGTAAAACATTGTGAATTTCAGACAAAAAAGTATTGTTATACAAAATTCTGTCAGTTATTGGACAATACTCATTCTAATCAACCAAAGAACTACTATAACCACGATTTACACATTAGGAACAGAATATGATTATATTTTAAGGTAGTTTGTAACTATATATCATGATTAGTGCACAATTCTGAATAAATGCTTTGAACCTGTGTTGTGAACCAAACAATTATGACTTAAAATTTTTGGCTGATCCACCTTAGCTAGGCCCAATAAAATTTCCCAGGGATCTGAACCTGGTCTCAATGGCCCTGATGTTAAGAACATCAGGAAGCAGGGTAAGAAATGTATATGTTCTCTGCTGCTAATTAGGAGTACTACCAAGATGTCACAAGGAAATGGAACCAATGACTGCAGCAACTTACCCGCGCACCCCCACCAAAGAAGCAGCGATGGAAGCATGGTAAAAGAGTCCTTCATGGGAAGTGACCCTTGATGGCAAGCAAATCAGCCATTCTGTGAACATTGCAGAGGAGTCGCATCAATGTCTCAGGTGGAAAGCAGCAATCTGGTAGGTCTTGTGGATCATAAGAATTGCTGAGAGGCACCAATGAAGAGCGTGATCCTACAGTCAAGCTGTCTAGTATGATTATAGGAATGATGATGAGACTGTACTATGAATGACTGGGACTTCCCAAGCCATAGGGTCATATCAAAGGAATGGATTGTGTTCAGCAGTTTCAATATTGGGTGACTGTGAACAAGTATGCTCTTTTCCTCCTCCAAAATATACTGTCTATGGCCATCCCGCAGGTGACTGCAATCCATCACTCACCAGCATGTTTGAAGTTCCTTAAAAGATTTTTGCAGTGTTCATTGCTGAGATACCATCTACAAGCCAGGAAACATGTTTAAATAAATGGAATAGTATGGAAATGTTTATTAGCTTTTGGATCAGGAGGCTGTACAGCTTTTAGCATACATTGTACGTAATTTTATAGTGCATGTTGTGAGCCAAAAATATCTATATAGGTGGACAGAAAGTATTACAGGGATTTTCAAGCCTGTTTTTCCATGTATTGCATTTATTTCCTGTCTTTCTTCCATTAAGGAGCCCAAGATAATATACATACTTTTCCCAAGGCAATGTCCCATCCAGGTACTGACTAAATCCAGACCCTTTTAGCTTAGTTTTAGCAATATTATTATGTGCCTTAAGTCCATGTTATCTAACCAAGACATTTTTAACTCGAAGAAATTCTTTTCTATGTCAATTCCAAAAATGATTATTTGTATGGGAAAAAAATTAGCACAAACAAAGCCATGAACAAAGCAAAGGGTTCTCAACTGAGCATAGTCATGATATTCCAAGTAGCTGATCAGCCACAGATTTCATTAACCTACAATATGTTAAAGAATGTCAGTAATGTTTGCTATGATGCTAAGCGTATTTACTAGAACATAAATTCCACTGACAACAGTGGGGTTTGCCTGCAATAAGAGTATGGAGGATACTGATGTAAAGAGCTTTGAAGATGACAAGTGCAGCAAGAATTCTGGTTATACTCTGCTCTCTTCCAACACTTTAATTTGAGCCAGAAAAGGCCAGGGCTCAGCTCCAGAACCTGTTTTGAATACAAGGGGGATGTGAAGTGGTAATGGAGTACATATGTGTGTATGAAGAATGACTTTTCCTTGCCACTGAAGACCCGTGGCATCCCGCAGACATCTGGGATTTGGAACCATCAAAGACTGCAGCTTTAAGCCAGAACTATGCTTGAGCCCCGGTACCTTTCATTTCAGAAACTGAGCAATGCTCTCTTCAGTCTCCTCTGCATTATGTGCATCTGCCCACTTTTTAAAATGAGGATGTGATAGCCTTTCTTAAATTAATGTATGGGTTTTATACTGTCTTCGCTCTCCCATTTTTTTTTCTAAAATGAATTGGACCATGCATGTGTCTTTGTTTCAGGATACTACTTTGGAAAGCCAGTTTGTGCCACTTTAAAGAAAGAAAGGAGCAAGTTATGGATTCCATCACCAAAGCCTAAGGAAATAAAATGAAAAAAGCCACAGCATCAGCTGTTGTTGATCTACAGTTAACAGGTTTTCCAGAACTTCTCTGATAAAGTTCCTGATAAAATATAGGAAAGTTATTTACCATAAATTATACAAATCAGAATAAAATATTAGCTGGCATCCTAGTGATGAATTATAATGGTTTACACCATTTCAAATCACTTTTTTAGTTGTTGTGGAAAGTGGAATTCATGACTGAATGTGCAACAAGCAATGTACAACAAGCAAAACTCCCTTCAAACCCATGTTTTTCAGTTGTACCCCCTTCCTCAAACCTGGCCATTTCCTGGTTGGTAGGCACAAGGGATAGCAGTAGACAAGCATTCAGCTGTTTTCCTCATAGTTAGACACAGAACATTGACTTTATTTGCAGGAACCTCCTGCAGATGCCTGTTGCTGTGCCTCTATAACAAAATAGCTGTACATTTGTATACTGCTACCCCTGCTCTCCACTAGCCAGGTTAGGAGGGCTGCAGCTGACAAAAGGAGGCTTATTAGGGGTTGTGTGTAGATGAAAGACTATCATAACCACATCTTGTAGTATTTCTCTCAATGCAGGATAACAGTGATGATATCTTAACTAAATCCTGGAGTCGAGGATATTTTTCTTAGCCAAGACCTAAGACCAGGAATGTGCATTTGCCAAATTGGCCAAGGATTGTCCTCTCTCTCCCCAATGCATCTGCTTTGTACAGAGGTTCTCTACCTGTGGTATGAGTATTTCATTCAAATACTGTATTGAAAGTACCTGTAACAAATTCCAGTTCAGCAGCATTCTTTGCAATTTCAGAACTTGAAACCAGGACCAGACTTTTGTGTTTTCCTGGGGTGGATCCTACTGATGTTACAGAGGCAGGGCAGGCAGGTTGTTTGATGGTCCCAAACTGCTTCTCAGTCAGTTGATTGCGGAAATGGGTAGATGGGTACTTTGGGTAAATGGATCCAGAATTTGGGATAAACCCCAGATAATCACATAATATGGAAACCCAGAGCCAGGAAGAAACAAACAAAGTACCCAATAGCTGTGGCAGTCCTTACCATTCATGCTAGTAGAACACATGGCAAGTCTTTACAGTTCCTATGCTGCTGTAGAAGACACATTAGCAGCTCTCAAGGAGTTTTCCTCCTAAGCCATGTGCTGTGACTCCATGGCTTGGAGAACAAAAAGACTTGTGAATCAGAGTGCTGGCTCTCTACTTTCTGTATTGCTCCAAATGGCACAATAGGCCCAAGTACATACATATACCATCTCTATCTGCAGTCTCCTCCATTTCATGGCATTTCATTTCAAGGCTTTTCTTCTACAAATATTGCACTGGTACAACACACATTCAGATGCCTTTGTGTGGGGCTAGAGAGACTTCCTACCAGGTGGAAATGGGTGGAAATGAATGTCCAGGCTTTAAAGGCACCTCGTGTAGCGTCATCAAAACCTCTGCTCCTCTAGTATGTTGCTACGCCCTGTGAGATTAGTTTTCCTGACAAGAGATCTAAAAAAGCACAGCAGTTCCCTGAAACTTCAACCAGTGCCTTGAGACCTGGCAGCACTACAGTTAGGTTGCAAAGTTAAGCTCCTTCCACTAAATTACTAACTTACTGAATATGTATTATTTGTTAAACACTACTTAATGGTTAGCTTTGTGTTTACTATTGCAAAAAGGGGCTACTTTGTATCTAAGCTTAAGCACTGCTAATTGATGCTATATTATAATTCAAAGGCTGTCTGTCACTATGGTATATTTCATACTAGGGAAGACTGGGTGGAAAACAAAAGTAAAGATGTTTTGAGAGCAGAGCTGTTTGGAGATCACTGGAGTGAAATGTGCCAGGGGTCACCAAGGGCATATGAAGAGGTAAGTACAGACTTGGTAAAGAAAAGCGGGGATAGCCATGTTAAGGGATTTATGGCTTTGACCAATGAATGCTTTTCCCACTTAAACATATATTGATAGCTTATATAACTTGTATGCTGTATGTACTTACTTGACTTTGCTCTTGATTTATTACATGTCACAATGGAAATTAAGGCTTTTCTGATGAGAGCCCTATTTATAGATCAGGTTAATGGGGCCTCAGTATAGGTGATTTAATAGGTATGGTATGATACTGGTAAAGTTATTAATTTCATCCTCAATGTCCTATTGTGTGGCTACTGATTTTCAAAATACAGTGTGCGTTTGACAATGATCACAGCATTGAAGGAAAAAAAGTTAGTCAAGTGGTCTACTGAGGCTCCTAGTAATTTTTCAGTGATTCACAAAATTTTGAAATTTGGGAACTGCTCTGGCTGCTTTGACTGAAAGAGTCTGGGAACTGTAGCCAAAAAGTAAGTTTTCAGACATCACTGAGTCCTAGAGAACAGCAACATGTGAATCATTAAACTTCTGCTTTTGCTAGTCTTGCCTCCACTCTTATTCTTCACACTTGTGCTTTGTATAGGCCAGCATTACCAACAGTGATTTAGGGTAGATTTCATTAATTTCCCTGAGCCTTTGATAAACAGTGAAGCTGCACAGGATCAGACCATAAGAAATTTAAAAGCTGTACCAAGGGTTGCAAGAACTGCAGAAGGAGACTCCTATAAGTTGTATATGCCTCCATACACCTACAAATGGCATATATTCTTTGCTTAACTTATCCAAAAGGTATCCATGTGCACAGAATATTCTGCAGTTTAAAGTATTTCTAAATCAACAGTGGAAACTGTCACTTCAAGCGCTTTTTTTCTCCCATTTTGGCGTTTGGTCTAGCAGTTGATTTTTTACCATTGTGTAAATAACTAGCAAAAAACTGACAATGAGAAAATGCATTGTGTTTTGTTTATTTGAGAGTATATTGTATTTTGTATTTTGATTCAAGGAACCTGGAGTGGTATTCATGGTATTATTCCCTTTTATCCTTACAATCACTTGCAAAGTTGGTCAGCTGACTAGCCTGTGACCACCCAGCAAGTTTCATGGCTGAGTGACAAAAGGGTCTCCCAATCCAAGGTAAATAGGTCCAAAGATTTGCATCTTTCATAAAAGAGTGAACAGCTTTGATCTTATATTGCAAATGCTGGCATAAGGTCAGTGATGTGATATAATACTCACACCTCATTTCATCAATAACCTTCCTCATTAAACATTTAAACAGTCTTCAGATATGAAAGTACTTTTAAAAAAAAAAACAATTCACTTGTGTTTCTTGCTAGAAATTTTGCCCTGGGGATTTGTTTTCATGTATTTTTAATAAATAAATCCAAAATACATTCCCAAGACTGTTTTATAGTACACAACAGTTTGCTTCAGGCATTGGAGCAGGTATAAGGAGAAATAAGCTTGGAATATGTAAGACATAGCTTGAAGTTTAGTCAGCTGGAAACATGATTGATTACTTTCACATCACTGTTCCCAGGGGAGCTCTAACTTGAAAGAGTTCATTCTGTCACTTTGGGGAGGGGGGAGAGGGCAGATCACTCCACCCTTCAACAACAGGCTGAAGATCTGGTGTAGAAGTAAGAAACTCATTGACATTTTAAACATCTGCATTGTCACCACTTGACATCCTTTCATATGTAAACACATCATTTTTTCTTTTTGTCCTCGTTGTATATCATTATAGATCAGACAGAAGATCAAAGAAAACAACGTCCTACTTCTCATGGCTGTGTGTGGATGGGGACTTTGAATGGTCCTGGCCTTTGTCCACCTACCTGTTACATACAGAATTGAGTAGGTATCTTTCTGTACCCTTTATGGTACTCCATTTGTTTTGTTAAGCAATTTTTAAAACAAAGAATTAAAAATGGAATACGATATGACCTCTTCCATTATGTAACTTTACATATACCTAGCTACATAGCAGAGGCACTAAGAAGCTCCTTTACTGACTTGCAAAGATGTGTAATGGGGCACTAGCAACAGCTCTTGATCTGCATTGGTGCCCAATGTGCATCAGGATCGAGGCAATGCACATCAGGACTGATGTGATTCACATTGGGACAAATGCACATCGGTTCTGTTGTGCATCAGTCCCATTGTGCATCAGGCTCCAATGGGCATTGGGCACTTTGCTGGCTCTGCTACGTAGTAACATAACAGCAGCTGTCTACTGGATATGGACTTTACGCAACTGCAGTTCTAGTTCCCGCAAATGTTAGTCCACATATGAAGATACAAATCCCCAACAGGATTCTAGCCATGATTTTTAAGACCCTTAGAAACAATGACATTTGCGGGGCAGTTTGGAGGCAGTTTGAGGGAGACTGGGACTCTGGTACATAGAGTCCCAGTCTCCCTCATGGAGCCCATGGGATTCACACTCCTTATGCCTGATGTACTTACCCAGTCCCTTTGCAGTTATAATATCAGGTCCTGCAATATATCATAAAGCTTCTTCTAGCATCTTGGTTCCCTTCTCTGTTGCTTTCTGTTGCTCTGTTGTGACATGGTCAAAACATGATCAGCTTTGCACGAGTTGGACCCAGCTAATAATTCAGCATTGGGATTGATGGTAGGTGAGCATCAACTATATCATTGATCATGAAAATGAAACCACACACTACTCCACAGGAAGAAACGGTAAGGGAGAATGTCCTTCTGTACAGTGCTACTCAAAGTAGTGGTCAAATCTGCAAACCATTGGTCGCCAGTCTGTTGCAAGTTTCCAGGAATGAATGAGCTGTAGCCAATGAACACAAGTATGGAACTGGTCTCTGGCATATTTGCTAAAAAAAATTAAAAAAAAAATTGCTGGTTCCTCTACATCAGATAGTCCAGGAAGCCCTACATTCAATTTTTTTCCCCTGTTGGGTTTATGGGTATTTTATATTTGCATATATTTTATTGCTTCATTGAATTTTTATCTGTGCATTTTCTTATACAAGCAATTTTATACCATTATTACTTTTCTATGCGTCGTTTATATTTTGTTAATGGAAAAGTGGGATAAAATGTTGCCCCTTACTGACAATATTCATATCTGTATTTATTTATTTGAATAGTTTTAAAATGGGACCATGAAAAGGTATCTTTGATATGTAACAATGACACAGTGAATTGAATGCTTGAGAGTAAAGATTCACGAGACTTCAGTTCTGTGTAAAGAAAGGAGTTAATTTTTTGCCAAATTTAATTTCTTCTGACTAAAATTGGATTTTCTGTCCCCAGTCTTCTTCACAACAATGGAAAACACATGAATCCACTGTGCCACGTAGCTTCCTAAGTGCATATTAGAAATTTTATATTAGAAACATGGTAATAGAAAACACAGGCAATTAAGCAAACAGCGCTGCCAAATGATGTGCCTGACAAGAGAAGGAAGAGAGAATAAGGAGTCCTTGCTGGCCGTGTTAAGAGTAAAGTATGAACCAGAATAGCTTTTGAAAACTTTTCAACCCAACCTATGAACTGGATAAACAGGAAGACTTGGATTTCAATCAGACTTTATGGGACTAATCAACCTAAATCTAAGGATTGAAACTTGATTGTATTATGGATTAGCCTTTAGTTAGTAATGTTTTGGTGTTTCTTTCTAAAGACTGACAGAAGTCATTGTTCTGCAGCTCTGAGCTCCCAGTGAATTATGGCTTCAGAAGGTCTTACTTCCTTGTTTTTAAATGTAGCTGTAAATATGAGTGCAATCATTCTGGCAGAATCAAGTCATTTCATACAGATGACATTAGCCCACATTCTCTTCTGTACATATCATTATTGCACTTCCTCTACTACAATTATAATGTATTGAATTTAGCAGTTTACACTCAGTAGTTTACAGCATAAGAGACAGCATGTTGCAGTGTTTTGAAGGTTGGACTAGGAGTTTGGGAGACCAAAGTTCAATTCCCCCCTCAACCATGGAAATCCAGTAGGCTTTCTTGAGTGGTTCATACTCTCTCAGTCTTAAGGGAAGGTAATGAAAAACCTCCTCTGAATCAATCTTGCCAAGAAAACCCTAAGATGTGGTTACTATAAAACAGAGCCAGCTTGGAGGCACATCACAATGGTGACAATATACAGCAAAATTTACATCAATAATTCTGAATTCAGAATAATACTTTTGGTGCCTCATTTATGGTAACTATGGCCATTTCCGCACGGGGCAAGGGAATAGCCCCGTGACGCTACTTACCAGATTTTTCGGCTCCCTGGTCCGGTCCACGCCACTCCAGAGCAGTGCGTGCTCATCGCTCCGCACTGCTCTGGCGTCGAATATTGCGGCTTCCAGTTGGTCGACGGTCTCGGCCAACCGCTGAAGCTCGCCAGCCTAAAGCCCACCCCCGGCAGATCGCAGGCTCGCATTGGTGCGAGCCTGCAAATCTGCACAAGGGAGCAGGCTCGCACTGGAGCGCTCCATGCTTTTGAAAGACGTGTTTTTAGCGGTCTTTCAAAAGCACGCTGGAAGACCACTTGGGGTCATTCCAGAGCGGGCTGGGGTGCAGATCTACGTTAAGTAGGTCCGACCCAGTCTGCTCCCAGGTACAGACGTCCTCCCTGGAGGACACTCTGCCCCATTTTAAAAACCTCGTGTGGAAATGGCCTATGTCATATGCTCAGTCAGAACTTTCAAGACTTACTGCCTATGCTGGCTGGAGGATGCTGGGAGTTCAAAAGTATATTTCCCAGGCTGTGTTCCCACTGTCTGCTGGAGGTGGTAATCTTATTGGAATGGAGCTAAATATTTCCTTGTGTTGCTAATTTATCAAGCTTGCTGCACACATCAACCCAATGTCATTTTCTTGACTTCTTTGTACAAACCTGTGTGGGCCATCGGAGTGGTTCAGCTCTTGTGCCTCCAATCAAATTGATAGCAAGTAGAATGTAGCCCTTACTCAAGGCTGTATACACAGCTCTTTCCATTTCAAACAGGCTTTGAAAATGTGGTTATTCCAGGTTCGTTTTAATGGATTTTTTCTTTAAAAATTTTCTTGACATTATACTGTTTAAATATTTCATTATATTATATTATATTATATTATACAGTATTATTATATTATTGTTTTCTTTTTCAGTTGTGTTCTGTGAACTACTTTGGGAAGGCACTGCATGGAAAGGTGGCATACTATTAATACTGGTAAGCTTGTTTGCTAGTCATGTTTGCAGGTATGTATTGTATTTGTTATAATTGCAGTGGCCCCTGGCTTCATGCAAATAAAATTTCATTTGACTTGAAATACAGTGTTATAAATAAATGAATAAAATGACCTATAATTCCTCAAAATGTTTGGTGAGATGAAGCATTGTTTAGAACTCAAGAGTTAACACCTCAATTGCTTGTATTTTCCTCATGTGGTGTAGCAGGGTCTGAATCCCCACTCAGTCGCAGAAATGCACTGGGTGTCCTTTGAAAAGTCACATTCTCTTGGCCTCAGAGAAGAGAAAGACAATCCCCCTCTGAACAAATCTTGCCAAGAAAACTCTGACAGGTTTGCCGTAGGTCGCTGTAAGTGGGAAAAGATTTGAAGACACATAATAACACAAGTATTGCCTTCCTTTGTCCCCTAGGAGCAGTGCAGTAATGAAACTGGTGCAGATGTCCAAAATATCAGACAAAGATCCTGCAGAGAGCCTTTATGTATGTAACTTGTATGAATAATATGCTTTATAAAGAAAACCCAGTCAATATGTGAGTAATATTTTAAATAAATAATTAAAAATGCAATGTCATCATTCTATTATGAATTATATAAGATACACAATGGCAGGAAGGGCCCTGTGTTTTTAATTACAGCATTAGTAATTCTACACGCTCTCTGAACAAAATGTTAATGCTGAAAACATTTTTAAAAATATCCCGTAAGGGGGACCAAAGGAATCCCCTCATAACACATTTCTCACTCTTTTCTGCTCACAGTTGACAGCATTCATAGTTTATAGTACTTGAACAGAATATAGCCAAATAATCCTTTCCTGGTGAAGCCACGTGTGAACAATGCAGTCGTTCCAAATGAATGCCAACAAAACCTTTATGCTATGCCCGACTTCATATAGCCTTTAAAGGCTACGTGTATGATGGAAAAATTAGTAGGAATGCTTCAGAGAATTGTAATGGGCTTGCTGTTTAGTCTTGCTTTTCATACTCTTTTGAGCCTACACTTTTTCTTTGGAAAGTCAAGCTCCATTAATACCAAGTGCCCAACACCTTCTAAGAAATAAGGCTCCTGAAAACAGATTTAAGAGTACAGGTCCAACAATTAGGGAGAAAGGTACAGAAACAGAAGTATTGTACTGTTAGGGGAAATGAAAACTGATTCTTCCTCCACTAGTACCATATTTTGCAATTCTATGCTTTTTATTGTGACACTGACTGTGACCTACACAAATTGGATGACTTCTGTAATAGTTTGATGTACAATTGGTCTTTAAGCTTGTGAAAATAAGGTGACCAAAATGTAAAGTTAACGAGCTGAGCTTGATGGTGGATATCATGACTCTCTAGGGTTCCTTCTAGTATCATGTGAAGCTTAAACAGTTCAATAAGTTCCATCACTCGAAGAAGGACTTTGGAACACAGCATGTCATTTGAAAGCTTTATCACAGTTCTAATTGCACATAATTATGCACACACACAGCTGTTCACACATCACATACTCACCAGCCCATCAGTTAATTTACAAGATAGATAGACAGGTATAGTTATAGCAATGGGGAGATGGTACGCAACCAGCAGATATCCAGGTAGATGGGATGGTCTCCAGCATGCCTGGGAGTTTCCAGAACCTTTTATACTTTATTGTTTGTGCCTTTGCTCTATGCTGATCACTGTCAGCTTCTGCAACTATGAATGCTTGTTCCCATTCAAATGTTATCTTCCACTGGGGAGAATGATTTTTATTATATTTATTGATATCTTGCCTTTTCCCCAGTTTGGGATTCAAGGCAGTTTACAACAAACAACCATAGCTAAAGTTCACTTCACATAAAAGTTAAAATGTAATTAAATTACAAATAGAACAAAAAACAGTTAAAAATATATCTTAGAATCCATAAGCCTATGGTTGCCAATCCTCAGCAAGTTGCCTGAAAACTATATGAATATGATAATAATGTGGCCTACATATGGTGTTGGTCCTTGGCACAGTAGAAATAAAGTTAACTGGTCTGCAATGTCAGATAGCTTGAGAGGTCACATCATTTTATTTGTGCTGAACAACCGTCTCTGCCCCCCTCCTCAATTTTTCATGAAATTTGTTCTCCTCTTCAATATTGTGTCTCTCTCCACATACGTGGAATTTCTATTCCATATCCATATTTCTTTTACTGGGGATGCTCTTCTCCCTTCACTAGAAGCCAAGGTGACTAACCTGAGACCGTCATATTTTGGACATATTGTGAGACAATGTGACTCACCAGAAAAGACAATAATGCTCATTAAGGTGGAAGACGGTAGAGAAAGAGGGGGACTGCATTACAGGTGAAGTGATTCAATCAAAGCAGCCATGGCAATATGACAACAGCAAGGCAGACATGCAGGAGACATACAGAAGACTCACCAAACTGTTAGAATGGCAACACCAATCCTAACAGACAATAGACTATACTAACTCAAACAAACAAACAATACATTCAGCAAACTTCAGTTAAGAAATTGCTAAGTTTGCCAAGTACAGAAACATAAATCCAGGCCATTTCTGCACTAGCTTGTTATTGTCCTATGATTCCACTTCCAACATCCTATGGAATCCTGGGCTTTGCAGTTTACTAGTGTGGAAATGGCCTTGGTTTCATAGGTGCAGCATCTACACATGAAAGTATTCCTCTAAGACCTTGTGCAACCCTCTCCCCATCCCTGAGGAGAGGTGAGCTAAGAAAAGAATTGGGGAGGAGGCATCGTCCCTTTGACTGCTAGAGAGAGCAGTACAGATCATACTTTACAGTATTGTTTTTAACATTTTTTTTTAAGTTAGGCATCATTCAGTGATTTGTTCCTGCCAAATAATATGTGGAACACCATTTGCCATTGTCTCTGCTCTCCTGTGATTGTTTACAGAACTTTTCCCCAATACTGCCTCCCGGCAACATTACATTACAAACGATTACTGTCAATGTATTAAACAAGTCAGGTTTAGATGTTTATGGCACACTGAATTTTTTTAAAAGGAGAAAAGTCTTCAACATTCTTTAAGTATTCAGCAGCTGCTTTCAGTAGTTGGCATCCGGTAGGAGAGCTCTGCAACATTAAACTTTATGGTTTTCTAAGCATTTCAGGTACTATTCCATTGTATCAAGCTTTCCATTATTTTTGGCAGTACACATTAGGAATGTCTGCTTCATTCAAACATAGCTTTGGTGCCAGCATCATGCTGGGACAGAAACAGAGACTTACATTACAAAAACAAAACAAAATAAAAAAGCAAACTGTAAGAAAGGATCTGAAAAAAAGCCCCCTCTACAAATTCACCTTCAGGAACATGCATTTAATGTGCAACTTTATGAGCATTTTGATTATTAGGCAGATAAAATTATTTGCCAGACTGCATTTTTAAAAGTTTTTTCCCCCCAGTTAGCTACTTTACTTAGTTGGCTAAAGCACTCTGAAGTATCTATCCATTGACAGAAATGAAAACCAGACTTCACTTATTTCATTCTTGGGAAATGAGGGCAGATTGGAAATTCAAGTTATAACTATCAGTGAAGCACCTGCTGGGGCATAGTCCCCTACATATGGATTTATGTGCTGGATAATTATCTGAGCCACTGACAAGTTGGAGGAAAATTAAAATACTGTTTTATGTGTCATCTGTTGAGGAGCAGGAGCACAGTGTTTGAACAATAAATCTTTTGTATGTGTATGCTTGTTTCAATTTTAGAAGCCCCTTGAGCTGTGGCTGTACGGGGAAAGGTGGGATATTAAACAACTACCAGCATCTCACTTGCACTTACAGCAAAACTGAGTTAAAAAGGGGGCACAGACATCAAGTTGGCCACTGCAAGAACAGAAAGCTGGACTAGATGAGTGATGAATTGATGACAGCTAACGTGGTATAGCAGTTTGAGTGTCGGACTACGACCCTAGAGACAAGGGTTTGATTCCCTGTTCAGGCATGGAAACTCACTGGCTGACCTTGGGGGTGGTGGTGGTGGTGATGGCAGAAAACCCCATGATAGGTTTGCCTTAGGGTCTCCGTAAGTCAGAAATGACTTGAAGGCACACAGTAACAACAGCTTTTATTAGTCTTGGGAAGACAAGGGATGGAAGAGAGGGAGGGGCATTTGGGTGTGCAGCTTAGGGCCTTTCCGCACTACAGTGTTATAATGCTATTATTCCACTTTGAACATCCTATGGAATTCTGGGGTTTGTAGTTTACCGAGGCCAAGAGTTCTCTAGATGACAATTCTAAATGACCCTCGCTAAACAGCAAACCCCAGAATTCCATAGGATGTTGAAAGTGGAATGATAGCACTATAACAGTGTAATGCAGAAAGGTCTTTAGTCTCAGTCTTTGAAACTGTGCTTTAGAGAATCATCTGAACATAGCCACAGAGTATTTTAAAAAGTACTAGTGGTTTGAGTGTGGGATTAGAACCTGACCAAGATTCAAATTCCTGTTTGGCCATGGAAACCCACTGGCTGGCCTTGAACAAGCTATACTGTCTCAGATGAAGGCAAGGGCAACCCCTCCCTGAACAAATCTTGCTAAGAAAACCTGATGATAGGTTCATCTTAGGACCACTGTAAGTTGGAAGTGGCTTGAAGGCACACTACAGCAACAACAACAGTAACAACAATGTTGACTCAGGACAGAAGCTGGGGCGGTGAAGCACTTTTGAAAGAGAACATTATGTGCTCTGTGCACAACTTTCAAGAATACAGCCCATTTCCCTCTGCGTATTCCTAATACCAGAACAATTCCATCCCATGATCAACACATTGAATAAAAATTAATAAATAAATATCACTACACTGAGGAATTCCATACATCAAGAGAGCAAGGAGATGGGGGGGGGGGGCTGAGTTGATCCATAGGGATAAAACCATCCAGAATGGACGAGTAAGTGATATCTTTGTGGTATCAAACATAAATTTTCAAAAGCTCATAGCTTGCTTGCTTGCTTGCTTGCTTGCTTGCTTGCTTGCTTGATTTTTTTTTTAAATTATTTTATTTTTTTGGTATATTTGGCCTGGCAATAGCAACTGGTAGCAATGACAACCTAGTACCTGAAGTTTTGCTCAGCTGTTAGAACTCCCTGAGATGACTTAAATCCAGTTTCATCATCACCAGCAAGGTTTATTAAACAAACTTTGCCATGTTATCTTCAAAGGGTGTGTGAGAGAGGAGAAGCATATCGGTGTCTTACCTTGTTCATAATCCTGTTTTTGTAATTGCTGTTAATAGAAACTTATCATTTCTGTTTGTTCTAAAGCTGTCATGAGGAATGTCATGACAAGCAGAAAAGTGATTCACAAATATTTTAAATGAATATAGAGAATAAGTATGAAAGATTCCATGAAAGTTGAACCGAGCTCATCAGGACTTTCCTTCACATCATACCCTCATCCAGAGCTTCCTCTGCGCTTCCCTTGTTTCTGATGCACATGTAAGAGAGCTTACTATGTACATAAGCTTCTCCTTTGTCATATATTGAAAGGGCAATTCTGAGTTTGCCATTTTTGTGTACGGGTAGCGCTGGACGGAATGGGTAAATCCATTCATGCAGGGCCTCTATGTGTGCATCATAAACCTTGCATCTGCACTGAATGGCTCGTTCAGAATGACTGCATTTGGGATCAGGGTTCAAGTTAATGTTTTATTTCTAATATAAGCAGTGTTTCAAACACTGTATGCGATGTAAATTCTGTATATGTCTGACTCATTGTTTGGATTGGATTTATATTTGACATCTGGGGAGCTATCCAACCAAAAGAGTGTAAAATTTTACAGAGAGTGTTTTAAGTACATGCACATATATTGCTTGTTATGCTTACTGTATTGTTTATTTAAACAGTCAGAAAAATATTCTGGTTCCATATATATTGAGCATATCTCATATTCTGGGGCCTGTCATTCCCTTCTGAAGAGAAATGCTGGATAGATAAGCCAAATTTTGTACAGCTGCTCTTTTCTTTCATTGTTTTAATTTAGACTGCATATTTAAAGTCTAGGCATTGTATAACACATAAGATGAAGGCTTGCAGAGAAGAAACTATGTGGGAAACTGTGTGAGAGAAGTGAGGATCCCATAGCAAAGTGTCTTATTTATTTATTTATTTATTTTTTTAAAGAGGGTCTTCTGCTGATGACGGCATTTGCTTGATTACAACAGGGAAAATCTGGAAATGACTCCCTTACCAGAACTTAATCCCTTTTGAAATCATAAATACTTTTACTGTCATGTTCATTGACTATGGAGTTGTTTCCAAGATTGAGGGAAGGAGATCAACATTGGCAGTCAGGTTATTATTAATCAGGTTGATGGTCCCTCAGTCTAATCCAGTATGGCTCATATGTTCTTAAATCAGCTCAATAATTTTTTTAAAAAAATGTAAAAATGTCCTAAAAGAACTCTTAACACTAAATAAAAAAAATCAGGAATATAGCTTATACAGAAGCAAAGTTGTGGAAAAGAATGAAGGCTTCTTCCCAGTCTAGGCAAGGAGTGCCAAAAAATGGATTTCCCACTCCTTTCTGGGAAATACTCCACGGGTTCTAACCAAAAACAAAAGAAAATCTATAAACAGGGCAAAAATGGGGATAGGAAAAAGGCACCCCTACATCTGGGTTCCTTTTACTGGAACTCCTTTTGTTCTCTCTTAAAGGTGAGGTTAGGAATTTATCCCAGTTAGAAACTGCTTTTCCCTTGATGATCAGGCTGTAACCATGGCCATTTCCACACCTCACCCTTTTCCATCATGGAAATCATACCAGCAGCACCTTTGCTGGGATGGAAGTGTGTCCCCAACGCTCTCCTCCACACCCAGCCAGCTACCTGCAGATGGGAGTGCAAGCAACATGGGCCTTCTTTCCACACAGCAGCTGGCCTCTTTTCTGTGCTGCACTGGGAAAGGAAGTGCTTCCACCCATTCTGCATGGTCACTGGCAATGAAAGCATTTCACAATCGTAGGCCATTAATGGATTGTTTCTATTAATGGAATATCACACAATCGTGATGGGTGGGGATGCATTGGCAGTAGGATTGTGACAGCATTGTGTGAAACACAACTTGCAGACCACTGCCGACACATCCCCATTGGGGGACAGCAATGCCATGAGGAAATGACCTGTAACTGCAGAACCAAAAATGTTGGTTTTTAAAAGAAAAATCAGAAAGGTTAAGATCTTATGTATAACATAAGGCTGTTAGTGGCATATACAGGCATAAGTCAACCTTACCTGTATGTTCATCTGTTTTTGACTGATGCAGAGGTTGTTATTTCCTTCCTCCGCTGCACTTAACAAAATCCCATACAGACCTACCTTAGAGTCACTGCACTCCCTCCCCCATGGCCATTGCATGCCTGGTAGACACCAGTGGTTCAAAGAGGTGTCTGGCTATGTCCACATAGTGGATATAAAATGATTGCCTCATCCACTGAGCTCTCTGGAGGACCCAAGTAAACTTAGGATGTCATCATCCCCATCTGGCTATGGGGACACAGATGCTTCTCTGATTCCCCACTGTAGATCTTACAGGATTTCAGCCAGTATGTATAACGTCTGTCTACATTATGCATAACGCAGTCACTTGGAGGACTGACTTGGAAAATGGTGGACTTGCAGATTTCTAAGCAGAGTTTGGATGGCCATTTTTCAAGAGTGTTTTACTGTGGATTCCAGCAGAGGTAGGGGATTGGATGGCATGACCCCTGGGAATCTCTTCTTTCTATACTTCTATCATTCTGATCTGGGCTGTCCAAAAGGCCTAAAGAATTGAAAGAAATCAGCTCCATATGCAAATACAAATTTTAGAAAAAATACTTTGTGGATGCTATCCAATCAAATATTACTTTTAATTACAGTGCTGTCATGGGTCTTTCTCCTTTAGATTTTCCTTTAGCACAGCAAGTAAAGACAGCTGTGGCAGCCTTCCCATGCTCCTTCTCCAAGAGGTAAGTCCATCCATAGTTCATGTTTCCAAGAGTCGTTGAGAACAGAACAGTTTACCTCCTCCTGTGATCTGGAATATCAACTCAGGCTATCATTAGGGATATCATATTGCCTGAGGCACAGTTGTGCAAGGGCAGATTATTTTTCCCATCCCTAATCATTCAATCATCCTTAGCTATGAAGATTTTCTCAACCACAGCAAATACTTAGAAGTTCTGTCCATGTGTTCAGTGTAGCTTACTGCTCTTAAGTGTTCATAAGAGAGATCGCATGCAGGTTTTGTTATTCCTGGGAGGACTCAGCTACACTAGGTATCTCTAACAATGTGCTCATTCAATTTAGTATAGTTCTGATTTTTGCTTGATCATTTTCGGTTGGGGCTTCAGTCCCTCTAGCCTAGTCTTGAGGAGGTTGAAGTTTCCCTGATGCCCTGTTTCAAGGTTCATATTATACATGTTCACTTTATTTAAACAGACAATGCTATGGAATTCAAAGGAATTACTGGAATTCCAGTCAGGAGTCATTGGATCTTTGTTCCCCCAAACCCATAATATGTTATAGTAGTTTTACTCAGAGTTTGGAACATATGTCTGAAAGGTACTATATTATTTATATCCTTTTGAAAAAGGGTGACTTATTCTCCTTTTCCTTTCTTTTTCTTTTCTTTTTTTGGCTGGGTGGGAAGGATCCATTTCCTGTTACTCCTTAGTAATATGTTTGTAACACAATTCTTTTAAATGACTTTGAAAGCAAATTACTTTTAAGAAACTGCCGAACAATAACAAAATTACTGAATATCACCCAAATGTCTAAAACAAGGAATGAGCAAAGCCTCACTTCACTAAACAACAATGCTCTACCATTAAAATTAAAATGTAAAATATTGAACATAGCCCCCTATTACCTGTACCCCTCAAGCAATGCATTTCAGGCAGCTCCTGAGATCAGTGGTAGAGTATATGCTCTGTATCCAGAAAATGCCACGTTTAGCCCCCTGCATTTTCAGTGTATTACTTCCAGATTCTATTGTATTCTGCTCTTCTTCTAAGGAGCCCCCATATAATTTAATCTGAGTTCATTCACTTTTGTTCACCACTCAGTGAGCAGGGACTTGGATTTTGGGGCATCACACATACACAACCATCTGTAAATCCAGGACCAGGAATATCTGGAGGGGCCACAAAAGCAGACATCTCAGTGATAGGAAGAACAAAGCCCTAGGCTATATTCCTCTCTGTGGCCTATGGAATCCTAGGGTTTGCAGTTTAGTGAGGAGCATTCAGACTTCTCACCCTCGATAAACTTCAAACCCCAGAATTCCACAAGATGTTGAAAATGGAATAATTGCACTATAATAGTGTAGTGCTGAAATGGCCTCTCTGTTACTGCTTTGCTCTTCTTATACTGTTAACGCAATTCTTTGAGTTTTGCTTGGCTTCTTATGTCAGATTTTGTCTGAGTAAATAGCATAATATGAAAGTGCTCTCATAGTTCTCCACCCATATCTTCAGCATGAGATTCAAGGGTCTTGGGGAAGAACTGTTAGTTTACTCTGAAGAGGAGCTATAGTGCCATGGTAGAGCATATGCTTTGTATCCAGAAGATGCCATCTTTCAGTCCCCTAAATTTTCAGCTAAGGTTGACAGAGACTTGAAACCCTGGAAAGCCACTGAAAGTCAGTGCTGATATTGGCCAACACTGACCTGACTTGGTATATTGGAATTTCTTCTGTACATGCCAGCCAACATTAGGGTGTGCTAGGGTTTCTGGTTACCACTAGCAGATGGGATATGTAGAATCAATTGCCTCTGTGCTGGGATATCATGTGGCAGTGTTTCCTCACTCCCATTAATTTCAAGTTGGAGCCATCTTACATATTGCCATCTTGTATGTTACCAGCCACCATTGAGCCACTCTTTCGAGATAATTTTGACCTCTTGTTTGTCTCTTGGTGTTGGTAGGATCTATGATAGGGAGCACTATGGGAAGGTGAGAAGTGTTTCCCAATGCTGGTTACGGGGAAATAATATATACATTTTTCAGTAAACATAAATAGCGTGGAATTATTTTCGCCCTGTCATATGAGAAAAGTTATGGATAAATGTTGAGTAATTATAGGAGGAGGTCCCTAAGCATAAATAACTATATTTATGTTCAACAACTGTAATATTGTTTATATTTTTATCTAGGAAAACAGCAATGGTTTAAAGGTTTTTTAAAAAGCTATATATAAGACTGCTTTTGTTTCCCTTGAAGAATCTGTTAGGAGTAGTTGTCTGTTGCCATAGTGAAAGGAAAAAAAAAAAGAGAGATCGAGGAAATAAAATAAAATGCAGAGAATCCATGTAGTTAAAAATAGGAATGTATCAAAACTATGAAATTCTGAAGAATTAATATTTATAAGTTATGTCCACAAATAGAGATTTTGCAGTTGCGTGTATCCTGAGGGGCCTGCAGTTTTCATGGACAGTAATCAAAACATTCCTGGAAAAACTGAGCCTATTCCTAGAATGAACTTTCCTCACAGAAACTGTCCCACTGACTGTAGAATGACCTAGACTGGAGACAGACAATAGTTTTTAAGAGAACTGGAGGTGATATAATAGAGCCATTGTTGCGGGTGCCGTGTACATTCATTGGAGAAGAAAGGAAGGAAATAAAGAAGTGAACATTGGAGCTGAGATTAAATAGGCCACAGTGTTGTTAAAAGAAGATGGCACACATGCTAACTGTTAAGATCAGGATGGGAGGAGAGGTTATACTTCTTTTTTGTTGTGATTCTCAAGGAAACTGGCAGCAAACTGTCTCCTGCTACAACAGGACTCAGGTACTACCTGTGGCTCAGACAGAAAAAGTTACAATTGACATAGTACAAATTAGTTTTCTGGTTAATGAAGATGTGACAAAGTCACATTTCAAAATTAAAGCAGTAAGTAAAATAGAGTTACTGGTATGTTATTGGTTTAAGAAGGAATTAAAGAAGAAGATGAGTTTTCTAGTAATTGACAGATGGCAAACCACTAGTCTTTTTCTCAAAAGTGACTTTTTAGAGATATTTTAAGGACTTTTGACAGGAATCTTACAAGTTTTATGCAATTATATTAACTGTAAGAAAGTAAGGGAAAAGTAACCTCCTCCAGACAAACCAAATGTCCCATTTTAGTGGTGTTTTCTGTGTTCGTATCAGACGACTGCTGCCTTTAAAAGTGGCGGAAGACCCTGCCTCATTCTTGGTGCTGAAGTAAGATTTGGCTGCCATCCAGTCCACTTCTGTGCATGGAATGAGGGGCGCCATCGTGTCCTTCACCTCAGGCAAAATATTGTTGAGTTGGCCCTGTCCTGATGACCAATCTCTGCTATTCCAATCCTCGTTCCTTAAGACATGAAATATTGTGCAGCTTCTGCCTGGCAACCCAGCTTCAATCTCTAGAAAATAAGGAAGTCTCCCAACATCTGTCAGTCCTTCATAAATAGTTTTGATCTTACCCGGTGCTGTTAATCAGTATAAATATTTTACCAACTGTGGACCTTGGACAGAAACATTTTGAAACGATAGGAGGCACACCAGACAGAGATACATAGCATTTGCCTCCTTCCCATTAACGGCAATACACTTTGAGGGAATGCTACCATAAGTAGCTGTGTAGCAATGTTGTTATTCTTTTTCTTCTATATTCACCAGTCAGCAAGTTCATCACATAAACATCTCATTGGGTTCCTAGTCAGTAACCTCAAAATCAGTATGTTCAGAGGGTGGCAAAGACGTCTGAAAGGATGAAGTCACCATTGTACAACACTATGTACATGATCTTCTGGCAGCTATAAGTAATCCTTTTGATGTGACTGTCAACACATGTAGGGTAGCAAAGCTGTTATTAGTAGAATGGCTTTAGGGAGGCAGAAAATCAGGTATAAAACCTCTCACTGCAAGTAGACCAGTACAGGTGGTTTAATCCCATACACCCAAAAAATTCATATACATCAGACTGCTTTGTTTATTGGCTCATTATCCAGGTCAGTTTTTCAGACTTCATAAGCTCTCCCACTGGTGAAAGAACATGCTCAGCAAATGCAAATGATAGTGGATACACATTCCTTGCTGAGATGAATTCAAGATCAGGAACACAGGCTGGATGGATGCATTACAGTGATTCAAGTCCAACAAAATCTTGAGGTTCAGATGGGCCATTTTAATTAAAGAGAGGAAAATATTAAATGAGGGAAACACAGGTTCATGGCAGTGATCATGGAAAAGCAGAGTTTTATGCAAGATTTTGGAAGCCTGCAAGGGAAATAAAAGTGGCATGCAAAAAATGTTGGAAGTAAAGAAATGGAAATAAGTAGTAAACGTGCAACATAATGCCAGTACTACCACTAACACAGTGGATAAAAACACCTGCTGGAAGAGCATTCTGGGGTTGTTGTTGTTGCTGTTGTTTGTCAATTAAATACAGTCAGTTAAGATTTTAGTTTCTTTGAATTTTAATGAAATGGTTCCCTTCACTGATTGGTCTACGTTCCCTAAATCCAACCCTTCAATATGGAAGATGCATATCCATCCATCCATCCATTCAAACAAGTAAACAATATTCTGTTCGTGCTGTTAAATTATTTTTGCACAAATCTCCACCACTTTTTTTGCCATTGATAGTTCTAACAGTACATTATTTTCTAAACCAATAACAGGTATGGTTCAGCAGAGTAAAGCTGTGAAGGAGCAGTGATTTGATCAAAATATTAAGAAACTGAACCAGAAACTCAAAGAGAAATCATTTTTCTTCCACCTATGTTTCTTCAGTTCTTTTTACTCATGCTTCAGCATATTTCCTTGGTAGCATATTCTCTTGTGTGGATTTTCCCCACATCCAAGTAAGCCACCATACAATAACTCTAATCTTGGACCTGCTTTCAAATAAAATGTCTCTGATGTTTCTTCAAGACATTCTTTTCAGAAAGAAAAGGGGAAAGAAATGCAAATGATAGAGTTTCAGACTTAGCTGGGTCCCAGTTTGATGTCCCGGGGCTGAGAGACAATGTGAGTACCGTGGGCACCATTTTACTGAAGATAGTATTTTTAAACAACAGTGCTTTGTCACTGCTGTCTCTTAGAAGGTTAATTGTACCACACCTTTGGATAAAATGGTCTGTTTAACAAATGATCTACTCATGGTATAAAAACACATGGATTTCTGTAGATATTCGGTGTCTGTGAAATATAGTGTATTCCAGTGAATAGCAAAGGAGGCAACAAGATTTTCTTTAAAAATTTTGCATTTTACAAAATTTTAAAGAAGCACCTTAGAACAGGATTTTCTGTGAGAAACAAAATATGTGTGTTGAGGGTTGTGGTGAGATGGAGTGCTCTTAATCTCTTCCAGCTGAAATAAAAACACACTATCCTTAAAAAGGAAGAGGCAAAAACTGACACTCTCCCCCAGTTGATTTCAGTGTGGGTGAATGGCTGACAAGTAATCCTTGACAGTCTGGTACAGCCCAATACAAACTATTATTCTTTAAATCATGCCTTCTTGGCCATTTCTGCACTAGCCTGTTATAGTGCTATTATTCCACTTTCAATATCCTATGAAATCCTGTGGTTTGCAGTTTAGGGAGGGGCCTCAAACTGCAAACCCCAGGATTCCATAGGATGTTGAAAGTGGAATAATAGCACTATAACAGGCTAGTGCAGAAATGGCCGTTATTTACCAAAGGGATCACAATACATGAACCAAGAATGATTCACTTATGGGATTTTGACATTAAGAATTTTGTGCTTTACTGCTATATAGTGTGCTGCTATTATCACAAAAGGATCCAATATTGTCATGAATATTACTTCTGGAGGACAGGAGATATTAGCTGCAGAGAATGGAATCCTGTACCAAAAAATGAAGATATTTGGCTGCACTCTTAACTTAGATTTGGAAGCATTTTTAAAAAATAAGTTGATCTACACAGATGAGTTTTGCCATTTATGAGAAAAATTCAGAATATTTTTTCACTTGAATTATGATCAGATTGAAACACCAATGTAGAATTTGAAGAACTTTAATCTAAAAAATATGGCGGCAAAACTCCAGATATTGCTAACTGAAAGCATGTATTATGGAAAATGGGAACTGAATTCAAAGTTTCATTCTGCCAAGATTTGTTTTATCTGGCATATTTAGTAGCGAAGTTCTTCCTAGAATATATGATTGAAAGCCTGTATGTATTCATTGCGATGAGTAAGAAAAGATGAAGAAAAATAAAATACCACTTCACTTTACAACACTTAAAACTGCATGTTCCATGTTCAGGATAATAATTTGAACCTATAGCATCTGTACAGAAGTTGTAGTTTCCCTCCTTAACCTGGTGTGGCCAGTGGGGAGAAAGTTTGGACTGTTTAAAAAAAAAATCTAAAAATGATACAGGTAATGCAAAACAGTGTATGCGTGTTTAAAAAACTTATTACTTCTGATGAATTTCAGATGCTGAAATAGGCAAACTTAACATGAACTTTTCTTTAGACTTAATCTACTTACAGAGTCTTGTCACAGTCATGCGGGTAGAAGCTGCATATGTGCAGCGAACTTTGTAATTTTCATGAAATTTCAATGAATTACAACTTTTTCTAAAAATAAAAAACTCAGCTCTTTTGCTGAAAGGTTCCCAGAGTGGCTTGCATAAGACCTGATACAAACAAGAAAGGTCTTCCAACTGAAATCCTCAGAAAAAAGGGGCAGGAATGAAGAGGGAAAAGGAAAGCAAGCAAACATAACATTTCTGTTAATGACCAATTTGAATGGAAATAGTTCTTGGAAAAGAGGGGCCAAACAGAGCTGGCCTCTGGGTCAAAAAGATAGAATGGACCCTTCCTCTAAGTATCCACTTTCTTCCCTTTCCCTCTCTCATGCTCCCCCCCTCCTTCTTTCTCTTTCACACACATAAAACTTGATTAAATGTTATTCTTGGGAAGTGGGGACACTCTTTCTTTCTTCCCCCTTTAACCTATATAAATAATAAATCTGCGAACCAAAGATCTCTCAGAATTTCTCTTTATCCCCTTGCTCTTCTACTTCTTTCAAGTAAAGAGGTAGCTTGCCCTTAGAGATGATTAGCTTGTTACCCTGTGTACTGGGGGTCCCGGGAGGGACACCAAAATGTGCTCAACTAAAGGTGGGGAAAATTAGCTCAGAGCACTGCTTAGCGTTACGAGAGCCAGGGTAACGTAGCGAGATGTTGAACCCTATGTCTACGGGATTGGGTCGAGTCAAGTAGCACACAGAAGTTGAAATAATAAATCATGTTTTATTAAATACACAGCAAAACAGTGTATGCGACACACTCATACAAGATAACTAAAGAAAATAAAGGTTGGAGTGGTATAGAGGGACTTTTAGAGGGATTACTGGTTTGGGTGATACTTCACCTGTCCTGAAGCCCAGAAAAATAGAGAACGAGGCTGGGGTGTGATGTAGCTCAGCACGTGGAGCTGAGGGGAGGGTCGCCAAGCAAAGCGGCAGCAAGGCGGGATGAAACTCGGGAGCGTTCCGAGGAAGGTCTCGGAATCAAGGGTTTTTATAAGGAGAATTGTGACTGCAGGCTATGCCGTACTTGGGGGAAAACAATAGATTTGGAGTTGGAGACAAAGCCTCCGAAAGGTCAGAATCTGAATGACTGAGTTATCATAGCGGTTCTCAATACAGTAGCCAGTATGCAAACGCAGAGTACTTGGGTATTGTATAGTTTATCCATCGAGCTGCCATCGCGGGGCAGAGGCTCTTTTGTAAGTAGCATGCATACTTAATTAGAGTACTTGCCTGGAGGTCTCCTAAAGCAGCGAGTCAGCTATTTTCTGGCCTGCCTGTATTGTAGTTTGAATATTATGGCTGTTAACAGCCGAGCTTGTTTACGTGCTTGTCCGGTGGCCTCACAAGCATGTGGAGAGGAATAGAGAAGTGAAGCCGAATTATGATATCAAGAGGATATCTTTAATATCCCCAAAGCTCGGACTAGCCAGGGCAGTAACAAGCTAGCCAGAAGGCTAGCTTGGTGTCCTTCACTCCTAGCTTCTCTGAATTACCACTCTCCACCAGCTAGCATTTCATATTTCTTTATCTTCCTCACTTCAGAGTTTGGAAAGCTATTTTTTAGAACTACAGCTTCTAACCAGGGGATTCTGGGACTTGTTATCTAAAAGGGTAACTTTCCCAAGCTCTGATCCCAATTAGAACTCTCAATGTTACTTCCGAAGTCCCACCCACTTATTCTCCACATGTAGAACCTACCAGTGTGGGGAAAGAATGGCAAGGCCACATTGCCTATCTCTTTTCCCAACAACCTATATAAGTCATGCCCAGAAGGATATTGGGGACAGGACATAATCATGGTGCTCTTGCATCTTTTTCCCATGTGGAGAATCCTAAATGATAAAAGTCGCTAATAATGTTACTCAACCCAGTGTTACTTAACATCAAACCACAGGCACGTGTATCTTCAGTGAAGTCATAACTGTACACAGATAAACTCCTGCACAGGCCACTTGATGATACGCAGCAATACTGACCTACCTCTGGCCCTGTGTATACTGTATGCCACCTGTGTGTTTTGAAGCACGGAAGTGGCCAAGGGCAAGAAATCAAGAATTAGCTTTTGCTTGAGACAAAATCTCTTATTGTTGAAGCTGAGAGGTGTACATGAATAGACATTTGTATACAAGGGTCTAAAGTGGAGCCAACTTCTATATTTCTAGGTAAGTATTTTAGAAACTGGTTTTTTAAAAAATGTGACACCTTGTTTCATTAGAATGCTGTTGCCTATGAGAACTTAGGCCAATATAAATTAGGGGTTTTTTTTTGTTTATTTGTTTGGAAATGCATCATGAAATTACCCAGCCAAGGATTCTGTTCCAATGTTGAGGGGGGGGGGGATAGGGGGGAGACAGAAGCCTATCATAACAATTGAGCACAATAGAAACTATTTGGACTGCAGCCCAAATGGGCTGCCAGATTTCATGTAAGCCTAATTCCAGGTAGAATTTCACTTTTTGTCTCTCCACCCAATAGAAACTAAATACATTCCACTGCATTGTAGCAGGTATAAACATAACCAGTGTTGTTCCGGATATTTCTTAATTGACACCTGGAGGCATCATTCAATACACAAGATGTCCAGGAATATAAGACTAAATTATGGCTCTTATGAAGGTTTGCTAGGGGCGGGGGAGGCTTCTGTTTTTAAAGCAAACTTTCTCTAAATGTCTACATTAAAAACTAAACATGGCATTACACAGCCTCATTTCATTTAGAGCTTATGATCCCAAGATCATAAAGAGAAATTGTCTCAAACTAACTTCACCTCCATGGAATTTTTTTTTTTTTAAAAAAAAACACTTTAGAAGCAGAAGGAGAAGAAACACTCCAAACTCTCAAATTTGCTGGCCGGTGAGGGCTAGGATGCAATGGACAAGACCATCCATTAGTGAAAATGAAATGAAGATGATTCTACATTGAAAGCCCAGTAAGCTGGGAATTATCTCTCCAGATATGCATATACTGTTGGTGGTCCTTGACTGGCAGCAGTCTCACTAAATTCTGAAACAGTATGGTCCAGGGGCAGAGGCAGTTTGGGGTACATTGAAAGAAAAGCCTTCTGATTCTCCAAAGGGCTTCAGGAGTGGATCTCTAAACTACCTCAGCTGGTTTAGAAGTCCCATGCACTTGTTCTTCACGTGTAGAACCTACCAATGGTGAAGACAGTGGCAGGAACACATTGTCGGTCCTTTCCTCAAGAACCTATATGGCTCATTTCATGAAAGTTGTTAGAGACAGAACAGAGCTATGGTCCTCCCCTTCCCTTTTCCCAAGTGAAAGTACAGAATGTAGAATGAGTAAAGGTAACCTACGTGAGGGCTAAGACCTCAAGTACAAAAAGTAGACAAGTGTATTTTCATTCATAGAATCATAGAGTTGGAAGAGACCACAAGTCCAACCCTCTGCCATGCAGGAATATATCATCAAAGTATTCCCAACAGATGGCCATCCAGCCTCTGTTTAAAAAACTCCAAAAAAGGAGACCCCACCAAGCTCTGAGGCAGCACATTCCACTGTTGAACTGCTGTTACTGTCAGAAAATTCTTCCTAATGTTAGATGGAATCTCTTTTCCTGAAGTTTGAAGCCATTTCTCTGTGTCCTAATCTGTGGAGCAGCAGAAAACAGGCTTGCTCCATCCTCCACATGATGTCCCTTCAAATATTTAAGCCATAGCTATCATGTCACCTCTTAATGTTCTCTTCTCCAGTCTAAACATACCCAGCTCCCTGAACCTCTCCTCATAGGGTATGTTTTCCAGGCCTTTTACCATTTTGGTTACCCTCCTCTTGACACTTTCCAATATCCTTCCTGAACTGTGGTGCCCAGAGATGGATACAATATTCCAGATGTGATCTGACCAAAGCAGAATAGAGCGGTACCATCACTTCCCTTGCTAGACACTATCCTCCTATTGATGTAGCTCAGGATCTCATTGGCTTTTTTAGCTGCTACATCACACTGCTGACTCATGCTCAGCTTGTGGCCTACTAAGACTCCTAGATCTTTTTCACATGTATTGCAGTCAAACCAGGTGTAACCCATCCTATGTCTCTGCATTTCATTTTTTTTTCTGCCCAAGTGTAGTACCTACACTTCTCCCTGTTGAAATTCATTTTGTTAGCTTTGTCCCAGCTCTCTAATCTGTTCAGGTCATTTTGAATTCTGATCCTGTCCTCCAGGGCATTAGCTACCCCTCCTAATTTGGTGTCATCTGCAGATTTGATAAGAATGCCCTGTCTTCCCTCATCCAAATCATTGATAAATATGTTGAATAGCAATGGACCCAGGACAGAACCCTGTGGCACCCCATTAGTCACTTCTCTCCAGGATGAAGAGGAGCCATTGGTGAGTACCCTTTGGGTTTGGTTGGTCAACCAATTATAAATCCATTAAATCAAACCTGTATGTGAATGGATTTCTGCTCAGTTTGCTATAATATGAAACAATATTAGCCTACCTGTGTCCCAAGTGCCTTTTATACTACACAAGCTGTGTTTTTGAAGGGTCACACACTGGAAAAATGTACCTTTCATATTACACATGCAGAGTTTTTTGTACTCATGTTGGACAGCAGTGCCCAAGTCCCACCCACTGGATTTGGCATTGTGAATTTCCCCCACTGACTTCATTAGGTTTTAAGTAGCCATTGGAAAGTGGGAAAAAATGCAAAGCAAGCCCAATCTTCCATCTAGGGCTTTGAAAACAGCTAAAGATCTTCTACTTCCTCCCGCCTCTCCTAAGCTGGCACTATGACTGATTTTACTTACATATTTATATATAATACAACACCTTGTTTTACTAGAATGCTATTGCTTGTGAAAACTTAGGCCAATATAAATTTGGGTTTTGATACTTAGTAAATCAGTTAAAATAATAAAATAAAAACATTTTGGTCAGTTAACTGTGGTCATTTCCACACTAGCCTGTTATAGTGCTATTATTCCACTTTCAACATCCTATGGAATCTTGGGGTTTGCAGTTTAGGGAGGGGCCTCAAAGTGCAAACCCCAGGATTCCATGGGATGTTGAAAGTGGAATAATAGCACTATAACAAGCTAGTGAGGAAATGGCTTGGGACATAGATTTTTCAACTTTTTTTTCAATTAATTTTGTACAATTACTTTAAAAACACCAAAGTCAGGCATGTTCTTTGAAGAGAAAACAACTAAAGTAGCTATATTGATCCATAAGAACAAAACCAAAATCCACATGTGAGCAATGTTTTAGCACCAACTAAAATCCAACAAAAGTGTGCAGGCTCTTAAGTTCTCCAGAACTCTTCATGAGGCTGGGAGCTTTGAAAACATAGGATGGAGGAGAGAATGAGAAGGATGGATCTCCAAAATATAGCTAGGGATTTTAACGATGGCAATAAAATGTACTATTAAACTCAGTCTCAAGATTGGAGGCTTCAGGGTCACTGGCAGATGTGAAATTATAGCTAATAATGAAGGTTGGAAAGGAAAAGAAATGATGGGTTCATATATCTGAAAAATGCAGGGTATACTGACTACCTTTGTTTTTTGGTTCTTTTGGAAGACAGAGACATTTCTCCTGCTTTCTCACACTGTATGGAATGTTACATCTAAAATGGTGCCTTTCGCAACATGTGTCTGATTCATTAAAGAATAACATGCTGCCTTCTTCTAAATTATTACACAGTGGTACTTTTAGACACATGTTGGAATAAACTTGATGGACTATATAGTTACCCTTATTATATTAGTATAAAAACAATGCCACTAAGTTACTCTAACCTAAGCATTTCCCACGCTATTCTTCGTATGCTTAAATTTATTATCAAAATGATAGCTGGTTAAACTGATAATAGAATGACACATTATCAAAATGGCTGTTATGTGTTAAAAATGAGAAAGTAGGTGAAAATGACTTATGGTGAAAAATATACTAAATGTGACAGAGAGAGAGAGAGAGAATGAGAAGAATATAAAGCCTTCCTTTCTGGTCTGTAAGAAAGAAGGGGAGTAACTAGCATTTCCTCTTCAGACTGAAATCTAGAGGAATGCAACAGAACATCTGTATGAAATTAACATCCTCCTCTCTTGCAAATTCACAGAACTGAACTACTCCAATATGTGATCACAATCCTTGATTTGTGTTAGCTAATAAAAACACCAGTATTGAGCATTACCTAAGGGTCCAGCAATTAAAAATAGGATGTGGTATTTTTAAAATAAAACAAAAATCTACCATCCAAACTTACAGGAGATTGAATACATTCCTATTGTACATCTGCTAGAGGGTTAGAGTAGGATCAATGGATACTGATAACAATAGTGACTGCTTTGAGAAATTGCATGACTAACACAGAAAATACTGAGAATTATTGAGTCCAAGATGCCTGACAAATTGTATCCTTCCATACCATCGTGCCCAGTCCAGGACATTAAAAGCAGAGGTTCTTCTCTATGTCTCATTTGGGATATAGGAATGGCTAACAGTAGCAACACATAGAGCTGTACTACTATAATGGAATACTTTGCTCCATGGAGTAGAAATGCCAAGTATGTCTACTTCCTCTCTTGCTGACTTTCATTGGCTGGTAAAGTCATTTTTATTCTGGGAAGTTTTTGCCTCCTAAACTTCTGCTGTTTGGATCAAAACTTATATCAAATTATTAATGCATTGTAACATAAGCAAGACATTATTGCACGTGAAAACTTGAGAATCTCAGTAATTGCTGAACAGAAATGATTCTATCAAAACCCATTATCTGGTGGGGAAAAGTGGGTTGTATAAATTTATAAAGGAGATGAAATAAACACATTCACCAGTTGTGCCTATGAAGTAATGGCTTAAGGGGTATACCCCTGCTCAAGTCTGTGAAATATAATAAAGAGATGTAAGCAGTGTATTTCTATGCTTGAGCCAAAACAATGCATCAAAACACTGTTTTACCATAGTGGCAGCTGCTTTATCACAAAAAACTGAAGCAGCTGCTCCAAGGTAAAAGCATGTTTTGGTGCCATCGGTAACAGAATGATCTGAGCCATGGGGCACAACTGACTGGCATGTTTTCCTGCAATATTCCTGTACAACAATTGGTCATTTCAAGGGCCCTTTCCGCACCTTACCTTCTTCCAGCGCTGGGGTGCGGGGATTGCATGTGCAGCCTCTGGCAAGAGGCTATTGTGTCCGGGGTCCTTCGGCTCCGCACGAGCTACCTGCTTGCACGAGAGCCCCGCCTCTTCCTTCCGCAGTGCAGCCTGGGACCTTCTCAGGCTGTGCTGGGGCAGGAAGCACGACTGGCGTGGCTCCGGGGGTTCTGCATGCCAGGTAAGTGCACACAGGGCCCGGGAGCAATGCGCGATTGCGCACCATTTTCGGCTTCTAGCCGAAAATGAAAAGGTGCACGATTGGCGCCTGCCAGCCCCTGGAGTGTTGCGCAATTGTGAGTGCATTGTGCAGATCGCTCCTCACAATCGCACGACGCTCCAGGCGCCCTTTCGCATGGAAAATGCCATGTGGAAAGGGCCAAGGGGTTGTGCTTTCAACATCCTGTAGAATTTTGGGGTTTGTAGTTTACTGAGGCCCAAGTGTTCTCAACTGAGAATTCTAAATGCCTCTCCCTAAACTGCAAACCCCAGGATTCCACAGGATGTTGAAAGTGGAGTAATAGCACCGTAACAGTGTAGTGCAGAAAGGCCCTGAAGTCCCAAACAATGTAATCCATAATTGGACAAAAGTCTGGGAATTATCCAAGATTTGGCACTGAATCTTCATTACAGTCACCTCCACAAATGGAATGTAAATACTATTTATCTTAGTGAGTAATTATATATGTTGGTGTTTTCACCCGTAGGCCTCAAATTACTTTGTTCTCGCCTATTAATTTATTTCCAGTTTTTCTGCGGTGCCTTTAAAAGTTTTAGACTCTGGACTTACTGAGGTTTTCCTCTTTAGATTGTAATGTGCATCATAAGAAAATCTCTGCAAAGTCATAGTTAGTCTGCCTAGTCTAGCTTTCTGGTTCTCAGAATGTTTAGGGACTGGTGGAAAACAGGATATGAATGCACTAATACTGTCACAGACGCACTTCCCAGGAAACGGCTCTGTGGTGAAACCCCTATCCAAACTGACCCCAACAGTTTCAACCCTTGTGTTCCTATCACTCACCTTGCCCTTTATCCTTAAAATCTCTTCCTGGATCTGGTACTCGGGCCACGAGGTGGCCACTTTACCCGACAAGTTGCTGTGTTGATCAGTGGCTTCAGTGCCGTAATGTGTGACCAAATTTTCCTTAACACTTATTAAATTACAACATCCAGACAGAGACATGGAAAATTTTAAAGAGCGGTAAATATTTATTGTATAACAAAGAAAATAAATATTTAGCCTTAGGCTGGTTCTGCACACAGTACATTGCAAAACCTCAGTTTCAAACAAAGAACACTTCTCTCTGAACTCTTTCTGAACTCTCAACTCCCAAAACCCTTATTCACATCTCTTCCATTTCCTTCTTCCTTTGCTGCTGCTATGTGTCTCAAGTTGTTTCCAGCTTATGGCAACCCTAGGGTGAATCTATCATGAGACTTTCTTTGGAAGATTTGTTCAGAGCGAGTGTTGCCATTACCTTTCTTTAAGGCTGAGAGAGTGTAACTTGCCCAAAGTCACACACTGGGTTTCCATGAGTGAACAGCGATTCAGACCCAGAGTAATAGTCCAGTACTTAAACTATTATATCACATTGCCTCTTTCTAGCTGGTCTCTTCCTAACTGACCCTAACTCTGTTTCTAACCGGCACAATCTCTATTTTTAACTGGCCCTACATAACTATTTAACAGATAGGACTCTAGGTTATATTTTTTACCCCATAGCACCTCCCCAACCACATTTCATGATCCTTGACTAGTTGCTCTTCCCAGACTTACCTAGTTCCTCTCTTCACATGTATTGTCAGGAATATCCTTATGATACTAGAGATGATATGTAGCCATGACTACTGGCCATATAGATAACAATGTTTTCATAAATTTGGTTCTTTTAGACTTGAGGCCTCACCATCCTATAATAGTAGATGCTGTAATTTAACCATCTATGCTGTGAAAAAGTAGTTTTATTTTTCATGAATCTGTCACCATTCATTGCTTGGACCAGGATTTTAGCTGTAAGAGAGAGAAAAACTTCTCTTTGTTCTCTTTTTCCACCGAACGTATAATTTTATATACTTCTCGTGATGTAACATGCTTGCCTTTTTTTCCTAAGGTGAAGAACCCAAACACCGTAACTTTTCCTCCCAGGAGAGTTTCTCCAGTCCCTTGATCATTTGTTCGTTCCTTTCTGTACCTTTTCCAACTCTACAATATCCTTTTTGAGAGGAAGCAATACATTCTATTCTAAGTGCATATGGGCATTATGATATTGGCAAAATTTTCAGTTACCTTCCTAAAGATTTCTAACACTGAATTTACCCTTTTCCTGTACTGTTGTACAATGGGTTTCCATTTTCATTGTGCTATCTATCACAGTCCAAAGATTCCTTAGTCAGTCACTGCTCAGACCTTATGAACATGTTCACGGAAATGATGTATTTTTTCACTTAATACAAAATATGCTAAGCTACTCCTCTATTTGTGCAAATCCCAATGATAATCCCTAAGGTGTATGTGTGAGACAGAGTCTTGTCCTTATCCAAAGTCCTGTCCTTATTCAACATTGGTTCTGCTTTGTATATGTATTGAAAATGTTTTATCTATGATGCCACTGCTCCATTCTTTAGTCATAGTTTCATAAAACCAACTGTTAGAGATTTTCTTGTCTCATGTATAACAAATATCCATAAATTCTTCTGAAGCCTGGCCTTAAACTTAGATGTGCTGCATTTTGTTCAGCAGTACATACCATGGGCATCTCCTACTGAATGCCACTATCTGAAGCAGGACTCTGTTCTTTTTATACCAGGATCTTCTAAATGCAGAGTGTTTCACCTTTATTCCAAAACACTTTACAGTCCTCCCTTTCTATACATTTCAGAAATATAAGCCATTTTAAGTAGAAGATTCACATAGTCTTTTAAGTTTAAATAAGGAAATAATAAACTTTTCTGTCAATTTATTCAGCATTGATCAAAACATTCCTTTGCTAAGGCAAATACTGTCCTTTTGCAAAGCTGTACTATTACTATTTAAAATCCATTTTTAATTCATTTTCATTAAAAATTTCCATATTTACAAAAGAAATATACATATATATGTCAGGGATTCCAGGCAGGGAACCCTGGGAAAATGATCAGCCCACTGCAAAGATGCTGCATCATGCCCCAGCTGTGGGTAATTGCAAGGTTGCATAAGAAACTGGGGTCGTGTGCAGATGGTAGAGGGAGGTGTGCAAACCTCTACCTGATTGGTTGTAAATATGTATATAAGAAAGCAATCCCCAGTATGTAGTTGTCTGTTGACCAAACCTGGTGCCTGGCGCAAGCTTTTGTCCGTCTGTCCTATGTTTTGTATATAACGGAACTTTGCTGCAAGACAAAGTGCCTCCTGTTTTGGAAGAAACTCCTCTGTGTGTGAGTATCCTCACTGGGGAACAAGGCTGCTGCTGTTGGCTCACTGAACTCTGGTTTTTCCGCTGCATTTCTGTGGGGCTGAAACTCCTGTCATCCGCAACAATATATACACACACACACAAACACATACACTATACTACTGATTATGTTTCATGCATAAAAGAAATTATGTCAAACATTTTACGTTAAAATTGACTTCCCATCCAATCCCATGTACATAGAAGAGAATAAGATATTATTATTCCTCTCACATTAATCATCCTTTCTAATTGCCTTTCCAGTGTTATATTATCTTGTTATCCTTAACATTACATACCAGAAAAGAATTCTAAATTCTCATCAAAACCAATAACCACAATTTCTCCTTTTTCTTTTTTCACATAGTTCATGAAAGGTTGCCTGCCATATAGCTAAATATAAATCTAAACTTTTACTATTTAACAAAAATGTTACCTCATCTAATTAATTCCATTATCTCTGTATCCATTCATTTATTGTAGGGTTTGTATTACGTTTCTACTTTTCATATAAATCAATCTTGCAACCGTTATTGTAAAACATAATAATATTTCATTTTCTCTTTCTACTACATTCTCATAATCCAACATGTTTAACAAGAATAATTTTGATCTAAACCTTAATTTATTTTTCAAAATTCTTTCTATAACAAAGTTAATTTTCATCGAAAATTTCCTTGCTTTAGTGCATGTCCACCACATATGATAGAGGGAGCTGACACACTTATCACATTTCCAGCACGTATTTTTTATACTTTTGTACATTTTAGACAGTTTTGCTGGTGTAATATACCACCTATACATCAAGATCATGTCACGATTTCACAAGGACAAAGAGATGAGTTATACTTCACTTTTTCCCTCATCAAGGAAAGTTCCTGCTATGGGCTAAGTCAAAGTAGACCATCCCATGCATTCTCCCTCCCTCCCTCTCTGTCTCTCTGTGTATAGGAAATGCTGGAGGTGGTTTTAGATGACTTGAGTTGTGTAGACTACATGGCCTGGTCTGTGGCCCATAAGTTCTCAAAGCCCTTGCCTCCCCATATACTTCAATATCTGCAATATTTTTATGTGGGTAGAAATGATCCAGGACCAGAACAAAATATGATGGCTTGTTTTAGAGTGTATATAAGCATGGGGTTCCTTTGGGGAGGGGATGCAAACAATTTACACATTTTTTTTTAGGAGGAATGACTCATGGTGGGGCCCTACTTATAAAATTGGCCCCACTGATATCCACTGAAGCTGCCCATCTCTGCAGTTTAGCACTACCCTCCATATGCACATTCCTTAACAACTGCTCTTTTCTCCCACTGGAGGTGCGATTGACCTGTAGTGTGTGTGTGGTTTCCCTCATTCCTCTGCTATTCCCCCCCCCCGCCAAACTCAACACCTTCTCCTCCCTGCTCCTTGTACACTATGTTTACTATTTCACACGTTTGCTTTTTAAAATGTGTGTGTGTGTTCAAAATAAATACTGATAACCAACTCCTCCTGCCAGATCCCAAGGTTTGAGGGCAGTCTGCAGAAGCCCTTAGTTTGGTTGGTACGTGTATGTATGTATGTGTGTATCTATCTATCTGTCTGTCTGTCTGTCTGTCTGTCTGTCTGTCTATCCATCCATCCATCCATCTATCTATGTGTGTGTATATATGTGTGTGTATGTGTGTGCATATATGTGTGTGTGTATGTATACACACACACACACACACACATACATACATACTAAAAATTCCCAATTTCAAATCTTACTAATTCATTACATTTGAGTGTTAAAACCCACCTCACAATCATACACACATACACACAAAGACAGACAAACCCACATGAATGAAAATTTTCCTCACTGGAATAGGCATGTCATTGTAAAAAATCTCTAAATCTATTGACCGTTCTCTCTAATTATTGACTATGTATCTATTTGCAATGCTTGTTTAAATTCCTATATACACTTAAAATGACAAGAGAGATGACCCGTATTACTAAAACTATGTGTTTATATGAAAAAATCTCAGGAAAGCCTCAAGAAAACAAAGGATCTCTTGTAATGAACATTGTCCACATTTTCTACACCATTTCAATTTATATTGAAACCTTCAGTCAAATGCCCAAGGGACAAATTTTCAGGCTCACTTTAATAAACCTACTTGTTGAGGTTACTATGGTCCTTTTCTGTTATCTGTGGTAGTCTGTGTGGTATTGACAATTGCATTGTACCAGATTTTTTTATTTTCTTACCAATCCTGATTACGTTTGTTTCTCACTTTAATTTTTTGTAGTATCTAATTGTGGGGTGGGTCACTGTAATTGTTTGGGACAGTACTGACTCTTCTTCTTTGATCGCAGCCTCTCCTATTTCACAACTAGAATTTCTTGACCATCCTTAAAATCAGTGGTATCTTGATTTTTAAAATTAATTCTTTTCCATCTCCTGCTATGTTTAGCATTTCTTGTCCCTGCTTCACTACTTATACACATTTGTTCTTCTCTTTTAATTTCTCTTGCCTCATGACATTGCTTTTAATGGATGACTTAAAGTAATAGGTTCAGCATGCATTTACTTGACTTTTACAAATGTAAATTAAATGGACTCCTTTCCAGAAACTGCTGTACACCATGTTGGACAACACAGCAGCAGTTTGCTGTTTTTCTTTCCTAATAGATTCTGACTTGATTTGATTTTCTTCTCAGAAATAAACTGAATTGTTCATTCGAAATGAAAAGATGGCAGGAAAGCAGTCAGAAAGATAAGCTTCTCCAAATGTACATACACATGTACAATATTTGCATGAATTATTTGTTACAGATACCCAGAGTTGGAAATGGGATATCAGATAGAGAGGGCTGGCAAGAAAATACTAGGGAAATGTTATTATGGCAAAAGGAAGGGATGCTTGGGTCTTGCTTATATTCTCAAGGTTAAGTGGCTGGGTTGTTATAATAGAATGCAGAGTGTAACAGGAACTGTTTCTGGAAAGTTTCTAATCAGCTTGTAGGTTTTTCTGGGGGCAAGGGGCTCGTTTCTTTAAACAAAAACCAATATATTGTTTCTTTTTGCCCACAGCCGGTAGTTTATGAACACTTCTTTTTTGCCACATGTACTACTAATCAGCCATCTGTGAAGTCATTGTGTGTGTGTGTTAAAAAAACAAACACACAAAAACAACACTGTCAAGTGGGCTTTGAAATTTCCAACCTCTTGAAATCCAAAGATACACATCTTACTATGCTATTTTGCATCAATGTGTCTACTTGAAGAAAGGAATGTTCATTGTACTTTCATTAAAGTTTATTTAAGCTTATGGAGGGATATATTATTCAATATAAATGGACATTTGCCATAGATCACTAGAACTTTCCCACCATCTGTAATCTGAAAAGGTAAGTGGCTTTGATAACAACTATGTTAAGATGTGCTTTATCATTTCATTGTTTTCTTTTAATGTATAATATTTCAAATGTTTTAAATATGAAGGAGTTTGAAGAACAGATGGGTATGTTATATTTTCACTGTAGTTTTCCAAACAAGTACTGAAAGATCAAAGCACTGTAGGTTCGCCATAGCTTTACAAAAATGGGAGCAAGGTATTCAAAACTATTTCAAGCTGCAATCTTTTATTGTGAAACTCAGAGACCCAGGCAGATATTATTCATTTGTATAGCATTCTGAAGAAAGATGTCAGACTTCCCTACAGCAAGATACAGTTTGGAAAGAACATATTGGGCAGTGACAGAAAACAGAGACAAGTGACTTATAAAAGTGAGTTGCAAACACTGACATAATAAAGAAAATTGGGAATAGTCCTGTAGACAGGGGTTGTTATCTCATAACAACAACCTCTTGGATAAGGACACTGAGATAACAACCTTTCAATCTTAGTAGTATAAACAAGCCTCTAGGCCTCTCAACTTTCCAGTGTCAGGGCCAACTGTCATATAACATCATCAAAGTCTGGCCATTGCTACAGTGACAGCTTTAGCTTTCTTATGCTAGTCATCATGGCAAGGAAACGATCAAAATAATCCCCTGAACTACAAGGAACCTTAAAGTGGCATATGGTTGACGTGCTCTGTGTTCAAAGAAATGCTCTCATACAATTACACCACAGAAGTAGGCTCCTTGACTAGAGGTGAGCTAGACAAGATAGCTAACCCAGTCCCATTGGTCACTTTTTGAAGGACATTTGTCAAGTTAACGATAATGATAAAGGGCCCTTTCTTCCAGCTCTTTTCCACAGGAAGGGAAACATCTGCCTGTCTATATCTTTTACCCACAGAAAGGACTAAAGTTTCCTATCTCAAGCTAAAAGACAATTGTAAGACTCTGTGAGTGCCTTACAGAATTCTGTGCATACAAAGTTGAATACATAAATTAAATATCTCTCGCTTTTCCTGTTCATTAAGGTAGGCAATAAGCTTCTTTATTTTAAGCTTGAAATGTAACTGACATTCCAACTAGCCCTCCGTCACATGACTAATTAGTGTTAAACTTTTATGTGAAAGAGTGAACTGTCAGTATGGCTCTCTTTTGGTTTCTACCATCCTGCATACGTGTGAAAGAACTAGGTTGAGGATCCATAGCATAATGTAAAACCCTATTTGCACTTTAGATTCAGAGAGTTCAGCCTACCTTGAACTGACCAGTAATTAGAATGGACTTGTACGGCAATCATGAGTTTTCTTTGTCAGCATGCATATGCTCAGACAGTAGTATGCTATATTATTTTTAAAATATGGCTTCTGTTTTATATAACCCTCTCTCTCTCTCTATATATATATAGTTATATAACTATATACTTATATACTTATATATATATGTACATGTTATATATTGCTCAATAACATTATTTATTTTTGAGTTGTGTTATGGCAGTAAGCTCCTCCCAAAGTACCTGTAAACTTTCAAAACTTTGACTTGCTCACATTACCTAGCTTAGGGGTCAGCAGAAGGTATGCAGTAGATCAGCTACTGTTTCTGACTCTCAAATGTTTAAAAACAGAAAGTAACAACAACAAGAGGGATTGTTTCTCTTCAGCTAAGCTGCTAACATATCTGAACTGTAGCATCTTAAGGTACAAATGTATAGCTGCACATATCAACCATTGTGGTAATAGACAGGGGTTTTCAGATATTTTTGAGGCAAGGGCATTCCCAAGGAGACAGTAGAGCCACTGTTCAGTTAGAGATGGGAAAATGCTAACAGATCACAATGGAAAGGCAGAACTGTTCAATAACTATATTGCTCTAGTTTTTGCCCTAAAATGAGAACTGTGTAGTTCCATGCAGCTGCAGAGACCTTGACAAGCGATCTGGATTGCAAATCAAGAGTTTTTGGGAATTAGTCAGGAATCACCTAGCTAACACGAACAAGTTCAAATTTGCAGGGCTACATAAACTACATCCTAAAGTACCAAAAGAACTTGCTAATGTACTCTCTGAACCTCTTGCCATCATTTTTGAGAAACCTTGGAGAACAGGTGAGGTATCAAAGACTAGAGAAGGGCAAACATTGTCCCTTGCTTCAAAAAAAGGCAAAAAAGAAGATCCAGGAAACTACAGACCAGTAAGTCTAATCTCAATACTAGGGAAAATATTAGAATGGATTATACAGGATGCTGCCTGCAAGCATCTTGATGACAATACAACAGTCAGTACGACTCAGCATGAGTTCGTAAAGAACAAATTCTGCCAAATTAATCTTTTGTTTTTCTCGGGCCATTTCCACATCTCACCCCTCTCCATTGTTGTCCCAGCATCATCTCAGCAGCACCTTTACTGGGATGGGAGCATGTCCCCAACACTCCCCTCCACACTTGGCCAGCTGCCTGTGGATGGGACCATGAGCGACACACTCTTCCTTCTGCAATGCAGATGACCTCTTATCTGTGATGCACTGGGGAAGGAAGCTCATAGATTGTGCTTCCTCCTGTTCCGCATGGCCACTGGCAATGGGAGCATTGCACGATCATGGGCCATTAATGTTTTTTTTCTGCTAATGATATATCCCATGATCATGATGGGTGGGATGCATTGGCAGCAGGACCATGACAACATTGTGCAAAAGCATGACTCACGGACTGCTGCCAATGTGTCCCCACTGCAGGACAGTGACACCACGTGGAAATGGCCTCAGTCTGGTCACTAGTTTAATAGATAGTGAGAAAGCTGTGGATGCCATTTATTTGGATTTCAGCAAAACATTTGATAACACCCCCCCATAATATTTTGATTTGCAAACTCATTAAATGTGGAACAGATGGGGACACTGTCAGATGGATCCATAAATGGTTAGAAAACCATGTTGTAGAGGATGAGCTGAGTTAAGCTGTCATCAATGGCTGCACTTCAGACTGGAAGGAGCTCTCAAGTGGAGTGGCTCATGGTTCTATCCTAAGAGCCATTATTCTTCAACATTTTTACCAATGACTTAAATGACAGAGTGGCAGCAATCCTTATCAAATTTGCGTATGACACAAAACTGGGAGTAATGGCTAATACACTGGAATATAGGACCTAGACAAACTAGAAAATTGGGAGGAAATTAATAAAATTCAATAGGGACAAGTGCAAATTCTACATGTAGGCCAGAAAAATCAAATGTCCAGGTACAGGATAGGGACACATGGCTCAGCAGTACTACATGCAAAAAGAATGTTGGGATTATTGTTGAGCACAAGTTGAGCACAAACCAGCAGTGTAATGTTACAGCAAAAAAAGGCAAATGCTATTTTAGACTGCATTAATAGAAGCATAGTTTCCAGGTCAAAGAAAGTAACAATCCCATTATATTCTGCACTGCTCCGGCCTCCTCTGGAGTACTGTGTTTAGTTCTGGGCATCTCATTTTAAGAAGGATATGGACATACTGGAGCAGATTCAGAGAACGGCAATGCGGATGATGAAGTATGGAACATAAAATATGAGGAAAGGTTGAGGAAGCTGGACATGTTCAGCTTGGTGAAGAGAAGACTGAGAGGTGACATGATTGCACTCAAAATATCTCACGGGTTGTCACAGAGAGGAAGGGGAAGGCCTGTTCTCTGCTGCCCTAGAGGACTCGGTCTAATTGTTTGAAGTTACAGGATAGTAGATTTCAATAGAACATTAGAAGGAACTTCTTGATGGTAAAAGCAGTTCAGCAGTGAAATCAATTGCCTAGATTGGTGGTGGAGTCTCCTGTTCCGGATGTCTTCAAAAGGATGCTGGACACCTGGCTGCTGGTGATGCTTTATCTGGAGATCTGGAAATGAGCAGGGGGTTGGCCTAGATGGCTCACAAGAAATCCTTCCAGCTCCATGATTCTGTGATTTTATGACTATGGCTTGGGTGGTACTTACACAGTAAACATAAAAAAAAAAAAAACTTTTTTATGTTGGATTTAAGCAAGACTTTGGGTAGAGTTATAGGAAGTGAACAAGAAGTGAACCAAGGTAGTTTACTACCTAGGATTCCTTTGACATACCAACTTCTTTGCATGAAAAAAGAAACACAAGATTTGATTATTTCTAGGTCAATTATGACTATGCTCTTCATTTTCTTGAACTTGTAATATGCGTTTCAGTTGATCAGTCTTCCTTCTGGAAATTCTCAGCCTGAACACAGTAGTTTGAAATCCACTACAGCATCTGCACTGTACAAGCAAGAAGAGACTAGAGTAGCCTGTCCTACAACACACTTTTCAGATGCAGTTTCCATTTACTAGGTTCCCACTCTCCTTTCTTCTCTGTCTGCTTGAGCCTCATAGAAGAGTCCATTGTCCCATGCCAGAGAAACAAGGTTACTCTCCTGAAACAGATATGTGGCAAAAAAAGGGAGCTGAATAGTTGGCCAAATAATGGTATGCCTTTGTCTCACCCATCTTTGTTTGTCTTGTCCGAGACTTGGATCTTCTGCACGAAGTCCACGTTGAAATCTAGAATAGGGGTGTTTTTGGAGCATTAGCGCCGAGAAGCACTGTTAGTTTCTTCTCTCCCTGAAGCTGCCATTCCATTGATCAAAGCTTACTGAAAGAAGCGCCCTCGTTGACACTGGTGGCTATGGATTGCATTCAAGCTCCATCTGGTTCATTTTACAAGGGGCGTCGTCTTGGGCCTGTCAGGTTTCTGGACGATTGTTAAGAGATCCCCTCCTGCGTGCCAGGGACACACACACACACACACACACACACACACACACACAGAGGGCCAACTCTCTCAGGAATGTAAGCTTAAATACCACGTCCCTTCTCCTCTCGCCTAGCAAAGGATGGCAAGGGGAAAAAAGAAACCTTTTCCATAATATAACCCTCCCCCTTAGCATGGGGAGGGGGTAGAGAGGAAACGTTGACAGTGGACAGGGAAGAATGGGAAAACCTTCCCTAAATTTATTCGTGCCTAGCGGGTTCTTTCTTGCCAAGAAGACGACGGAGAAGCTGGGGACCACTGGGAAACGGGCGACCACGCCGCAACGCCTGACTCCACTGACTGACTGGAGCCCGACTTTCCTTTTCTTTCGACCAGGTTTTCCCAGCAGCGCGCCTTCCAAATTCCCGGCCGCGGCTCCTTCTCTTCTCTCTCTCCCCCACCCGCATTTCCAATAATACTCCTCCCCTACCACATTGCTCCAAGCCAGCCATCCCTTTTACAAGTGCCGCGGCCCCTCCTCTCCTTACTCCCCCCCACCCTCCACTTTCGACGCGTCCTCTCGCGCTCTCTCGCGCCCCCCCCTTCGTCCCCTCGTGGGCTTCTCTCCCACGTGTTTGGCGCAGCGTTGCTCTTCCCTCCTGACAGGCAGGAGGCTGCCCTCCCTCTCTCCCCCTTCCCTCTCTTCTCTTTCCTCTTTGCGGTGCACCGGGGAACCGCTTTGCCCCGCTGCCGGAGCGGCTGTAGCGGGAGCAGCTTGGACAGAAAGAGAGAAGGGGTCCCCTGTTCTGTCCTCTCGCTGAGGGAAAAAGCCGCCGCCTGGTCGAAGTGGACTGGAGACTGTCCTTCGCCTCACTTACATATCAGTCGTTCCTCTCCTCTCCCCCCTCCCCTTTTTTTTTTAATTGTCAAGGCGGAGAAAGCCTCACGCTCCCCTCTTTCTTTCTTTCTCTCCAGTTTTGCCTCGTTTGGTCAGGAGACTTCACCGTTAGCGTCACACGGTCCTTGTCGGGCGCGCTCTCGACGCCCGCCCTTCTTTTTCGTTTTCCTGGAAGACTGGAAAACTCCCCGCTTATTATTTCCCCGACTGGCTTCTGCTTCGTCGTCTTCGTCGTCTTTTTTTTCTTTGAAAGCAGCGCGCCTTCCAGTTGCTCGGGAGGGAGAGGAAGGGGGGCGGTGGAAGGGAGGAGGATGCCGCGCGGAGCGAGAGCAGCAGCTCCTTTGGCCGCCGCGACCCACAGCGCGTCTAGCTGAGGTGGAGGCGAGGCCAGCCAGCCGCCGCCGCCGCCGCCGCCGCCACCGCAGCACCGGGAGCGACGTCGGCCGGGCGTGGAAGGGAAGCGGCAGGCGAGGAAGAGACGGGGTTCCCTCACGGAGCGGGTTCGGAGGAACTTGGGGCTGGTGGCGACGACCCCTCGGGAATTTTCCTGCCGGCGGCGATGGGGAGACGGAGGGAGCTCAGCCTGCCGTCGGCTCTCCTCTGGCTCAGCTGTGTGGCGCTCTGGGCGCAGGGAGCCGCGGGGCAGTCCAAGCGGCAGCAGGAGGAGCAGGTCCGTCCCGCTGATGCAGCAGACGGCGGCGGCGGCGGCGGCGGCGGCAGCAGCAGCAGCGACAGCGGCAACAGCGGCGGCGGCGGCAGCAGCAGCAGCGGCGGCTACCCTCTCTTGGGGAGTTTAGAAGGAGGCACAGCGCCTGCCGCCACCAACCGGGTCCGCAGGAGAGGCCAGCAGGACGTTCTCAGGGGGTAGGAGAGCAGCGTTCCCACGCCACGCCATTCCACACCCCACTCACCCACCCACGCACCCACCGACCCGCAGGTAGGCCCGCTTCTCCCAAACAGCAGCGGAGGAGGAGGAGGACCAGCTATGCCTGCATCCTATCGCTTCGGACTATAGAGCGGGGGAAGGGGACTTGTGGCTCTTCAGAGGTTGGCTGAATTGACAACCCCCATCCGCCAATACTAGGATAGCCAAATTGGACGGGTTGTGGGCGTTGCAGTTCTACATCATCTGGAAAGTCACAAGGTGCTCACCACTGTCCTACTTGGAGGGTGGCAAGGGTGAATGCTCTTTCATGGAAACCAAATCCCTCAGTGCAGAAAACTAGGAACCAGGGAAAGGACTGTCACCGAACTTTCTGTTTGATAATCCAGGTAACCGTCTCCCACTTCCCTGTGTGTAGGATTTCCCAGTCCTCCATGGAAAAGCATTCCATCACAGGCACTTCCACCTGCAGTCTGAAGGTTTGTGGCCCAGGCAGAAGGTTTACCTCCTCAGCTGTTGTTTGTGGAGAAGCAGGCAATACATACATTGGTGCAGGTGCAGCGAGGTCTTTTATTTCCCACTTCTTTTGAAATACAGATATGTCCATGCAGTTCACCGGCAAATCCCTCAAAACCCATAGCTGACTGCTTGTGCCACTGCCTCTCCTGCACCAAGCACTTCTGTGTACTACCCAATCCCTCCAGTGAATGTACTGCCTTCTCTAGCCAAGCAGCTTTGGACACAAGCTCTTGTGTCCTTTGAAGACACATTCTTCTTACTTGCATCCCATTCTTTCCCAATACCCTTCCCACAGAATGCTCTTGTATTTTTCTGATGGCCTTGGTCAGAAGCTCCATTGCAGAATGAACCCCACCACCATCACTACAGCAAGGCATTAGGGTTGTGTTCATCACCCGCTGAATTATAATCTACTAGAAACATTATTTCAAGCTGCTCTGAAAATCTCAAACTTTTCCCCAATTCTCTTATTTGAGCGGTTAATGCTGGTCACAAGTTCCTTAAACAACTCATGCTGTTTACTACCTGTTAGCCTCCTGTCGGTCACTCAGATTGGCTAAAACACAGCTGAGTATGATCTGTTGTCTCCATAAAACCTGCACTCATCCCCTGGAATCTCTATGGTTTGTGGACTATGATCATTCCACAGTCTTCTCTCGAAATCAAGGCCCAGTCAATGTGCTACCAATTCTTTTTCACCTCAGACAGTCCTTTGTTCTTCAGTGATTGGATGCTTAGCAATATCAATACTAACTTTGCTGTTTGGCTTACTTGTTGCAAAGAATTTATGTACAGCCCATTGGAACATCCCACAAACCAAATAGAGTTCGTGGAGTAGTGGAGATCAGCCGTAGTCTGGAGAACTTCCCTTGTTTCTGTCAAATCTCATTACTCTCATGCTTTAAGCCCACATCAGGAACTTTCACACATGCAGCAATGGCAGGTCACTGTGATAGAACGCAGTAATTCTGAAGGTGAAATGGCTTTCCTTTATTTTTCTGTTTATCTGCTCTTTAGGTTAAGTACTGTTACACCAGTGCACCCCTTAGTTTTTAAAGGTTTCAGGTAGAAATATTACCACTATGTCTAATGGGCATCCAATTCTATTCATGTTTCCATCTACCAACTTATTGTGTTAATAAGCTGCAGTTGGTCCCAGCTATATATCCCAGCAAAAGTAAGCATGTGTAAATATGACACTAATAGCAATAACAAATGTGTCAGTTTTGCTTTGTTTTCATGATCAAGTTTAAGGATCTTTGGTATAACACTGCTGAAGGATGATTTCAACTGAAATCTGCAGAAAATAGTGCTTTTTTAGACATCAGTGTTCGAGAAATGTGCTTTTTCAGATTGGGTGAGAGGAGATTTAACATCCCAAGTTGTAAAAGTCATGATTGATGCTTTGCACTTTTAAATCTTTCTAGTAAGTTACATGTAAATCAGATTATTCTTTGCCTTAAAATGGGAATGTTATTTTAGGCCTTTGGCGTGAAGTAGTTTGTGTATGTGAAATACTTAAAGTATGCATGAATTTGACCCATTGTTCTTTCCTCTACTTTGAGAGTGGTCTAAAAATGGAAATTTCACCAAATGCTTATTGCTTATTATTTAGCTGCCCTCCCTTTATCTTTGTTAAAGAGGTGGGTTCTTAGTTCTTGGAGGGAAAGGTGTTGTGGAATGCTTGTTTTATTAAGAGATACAGGAACTCTATGAAATACAGCTTGTTTGTTATTCTGCAGAGCTAAAATCTGAATGGCTGATTCCATTGATATATAATTTTGTGTACACACTTGTTTACATATGACAGGCCAAATGTGTGTGGCTCCAGATTCCACTCCTACTGTTGCCCTGGATGGAAAACGCTCCCTGGGGGAAATCAGTGTATTGTTCGTAAGTGTTTGGCTTCAGATTTTACAATCTCTGGCTAATAACCTATCCCCCCAAAAGCTTCATTGAATTTTAATAGCTTATTACATTTTTTGAAAGGTAGTAAGGAATTAATATGGTTTAGGCTTCCACTTTGCATTTATGGAATAGAAATTGATCCACTTTTCCTACAAAAATTGTTTGCTGTATAGGAAGAAATGTCTTGTGATAAAGATGTCATTTCAGAAACTCACAGATCAAGTGATGTGTGGTTAAAACTGAAACAGCAAGGTACTAAGCAAAGTAAACTAATTTGCCACATAAAGAAAATGTAAATTAATTATCTAGAAGTCATTACTTCTAGGGATGTGCATTGATTTTGCTGGTTTGGATTTACTGTTGTAACAGATTAAGATTAGATTTACTGAAATGTATTTTAATGGCTTCTTGATTGTTTATTTGGCTAAACTCATGTTCTGTTGAGAGATAAGATTATTGATATGACTTGGTGAACAGACAGAAGTTAGTTGAACTGTGGTATGGCCTCCCTGGGCCTTACAACTCATGGTTAAGGCCAGAGTTCAGCCATGGAACATGTGAAAAATATAAGTGTCATTTGAACATGTGCATACTAGAATTCTTTTCTTTCTGCACTGTTCACAGTAGTTGGCAATTCACTGTTCTCTGAGATTAGACAAAAAGAGATTACAGGTTTTTATTTTTTTTCCATTGCAATCTTGAGTTTATGCAGAAGTAAGTCTTCCTGAACACAGTAGAGATTAATTCTGAGTAGAAATGTCTAAGATTGTACTATTAATGGGGTTTTATGCCCTGACTTTTTGCACTGTTGCAATGACACAACAGCAGTTCATAAAAATCAGGTGCTGAGCCTCCAGTGCTGGTGGACAGGGTCAACCAGAGAATTTATACTGATACTTGGGCATAAGCCTTAATTCTACTACTACTGTTGCAGCAGTCATCAGGTCTGCTTCCAGTCTCCAAACAGTGTGGAGCAGGGATAGGCAACTGAAGAGGTCTGGGGGTCATTTTCATGCCCTGAGACCGTTGGGGGGATCATGAACTACCAAAAATTAAAACAAAACTGGCTGGATGTTCACTTTCTGTTCTCCATGTTTTTTTTTTAACATTTAACAACATAGAGAGGACTTGCAATCTCTTTAAAAAGTAACTTGTTGCTCCTGGGCACTTGCAAGAGCAACAATTTATCCTCTTTATTGATCAGACACAGGTCAGAGAGCCCTGGTGGCTCAATGCTGGTACTGCAGCCACAACATTGTGAGTTTGATTCAGCAGGGCTTCAGGTTGACTCAGGCCCTTTCCGCACAAGGCGAGGGAATCACTCCATGCCGTTACTCATCGGTTCTTCTGGGGTCCGAAGCAATGCGGACTGTCCCTGAAGCCCTTGTGCAAGGCTTCTCCTTGGTCCAGGGCGAATCGGAGCAGTGCGAGGTCTGTAGATCCGCACTGCTCCGGCTTCCAAAATGGCGGCTTCCAGCTTCCAAAATGGCGGCTCCCGGCTTCCAAAATGGGTCCTGACCAACCGCTGAAGCTCGCCACGCCTAAAGCCCGCCCTCTGCAGATGGCAGGCTCGCATTGGTGCGAGGCTGCAGATCTGCACAAGAGAGCAGGAATGCAATGGCACGTTCCAGGAAAATAAAGACCCGTTTTTTCCGGTCTTTCAAAAACACACTGGAGGACCACTTGGGGTCGTCTTGGAGCAGACTGAGGTGTGGATCTCTGATAAGTAGTTCACTCCTAGTCCACTCCAAGGTGCAGACACCTCCGTGCGAGGACACACTGCCCTGTTCTAATTGCCTGGTGCAGAAAAGACCTCAGCCTTCCATCCTTTCGTAGGTCAGTAAAATGAGAACCCAGCTTGTTGAGGGCAATTAGCTAAACACATTGTAAACTACTTAGGGAGTGCTTTGCACTGATAAGGGGTATAGAAATGTAACTGCTAACTGCTAACAGATTGGGAAATCTGGGGGTGGCGAGAGCTATAAAAACATCATTGGAGGCCTGCATGTGGCCATAGGGTCACGCTTTGCTCACCTCTTGGTATGGATGTAGAATGAAGAATTCTTCCCATAACATTCAAAGACCTGTTGAAGAAGCTGTAGATAACGGTTGTACTCACCTATATACCACATTACAGACCCAGGCCATTTCACATGGTGTTGTTGTGTGATGGGACATGCAGTGGTCTGCAGGTCATGCTTTCACATGACATCATCGTGGTCCCACAGCCAGTGTGCTCCCACCTGTTGTGACTGCGGGATAGTTGCTTAATGGAAAAAAATCTGTTAAGTACCACGATTGTGCAACACTCCTGTCACTACTGGCCATGCGGAAGGGAAGGAAACACAATTATGCACTTCCTTCCACAGTGCAGGATGGGAAAGAGGCTGGCTGTGGTGCAGAAGGCAAAGGTGGCAAAGGTGCTGCTGGGACTGTGACAGGAGGACAATGATGGGGGTATGGTACAGAAATAGCCCCAGTTAGGAAGAAAGCCTACTGTTCATATTCTGGCCCATCACAACTATTTTTTTTAATGTATTTTGCATGACTGTCTTATTGATCTTAACTTTAACTATGCCAAATAATGATAGATTGTGACCTGGAAGGTTCCTCAGGCTTTCACACATGCAATGTAATTGCATATCTTACAACAAAGAAAATGTGATTTGTAGCTCTTTTACAGTAGTAAGAGCACAGACATGTTTAACTCAGTATTTATCCTGTTTTTTTTTAAATGGTGGAATGATGACCTTCATATTTATTTTATCTATAGTCTGAACCAGGAGGTTCTTGCTCATGCAACATTTCATGTGTGTTGCAGACCCATCTTTAGGGCATTTTCACCCATCATCCTTAAATTGGCTTTAGCTTAAATTGATACTGACTACAAGATACATTTAATTTGTCTTTTTCACTGTATTCTTTACTAACAACATTCACAGTCACACAGCACACTGGGAATCAAATGGTACATTAAAGCATTTCATGTGAAAATATTCTCAGAATATTCTAGTATAGTGAATAGTAAACGATGTTAATAAATATGACATACTTAGACTACAAAGGTAAAAATGGATTCGATTAAGTTTTGAAAAACATGAAAATCACCCTTTTCTTATGTATCCTTTATATTGCATTTAAACTATATAAACTATATAAAATGCTTTGCTGTTTGTAATATGACAGCTAAAATATATACAATTCAAAGTTCCAGTCATTTAAATGTAGCCTTTTAAACTAGAAAAGATTATATTGTTTCTAAAATAAAGCTAGACATACATTTTATAGTCAGTATTTCTAGAAAGTGATGTTGTATCTGTTTTCTTATTCACCTCTTGAGGTAAATACAGTCAGTCCTCCACATTCAAGGGTTTAACATTCACAGAGTTGATTATTCATGGATATTCATGTCACTACCTCTGCTGCCGCTCTACACCATTTTTAATAGGAAATTATAAGTCTCACTTGGCATTTGCAGTCTTTCTGCAAACCTTGTGAGACTGAGAGGGATACTGAATGTGAGATGAGGCTTGTAAGTCCTTATTAAGTCCTCATCAGCCACCCGCTTCTGCCTTGCAAAGGAACCCCACTGCCTTGAAGGCAGAATTGAGTGGCTGGTGTTTTCCCCACTGTGGATTCGAATGTATTATGTACTCTACATTTGAATCCATGGTGGGTTGAATCCACAGATTGTACTGTAGTGGTGTGTGTGTGTGTGTGTGTGTGTGTGTGTGTGAAGTATGTTTTGGGAGGCCTATATATATTTGCATTTTTTTCACTTTTGTGGGGGTCCTGTGGCTTTAATTGTATGTGTTTTCACAAGAGAATTTTTACAAGGACACCAAAAGTTCTGACTTTAAACCATGGCCTCTGAAAGGTGTGGTTAAAAAAAAGTCATCAGTAAAGATTATGTGAAGATAACACTATCAGTGGTGAAGCCATAGTTTGGTTTTGCTAAAACAGATGTGATATTAAATGTAATGTACCAGGGTTTTTTCCCCCCTAACTATCAATATAATTGCTGGTGAAGGAGAAGAGTGAAAGAGCATGATTGGGACACTGCCAAAGATTCAAGGATAGTCAGTCTTTTCCCCTTGGACCACAATACCGAAGAAAATCTTCCCTCAGTAAATTGCTGCTGGGTCAAAGAGAGATGCTTCCATTGGCACCAATACTATCTTCTCTCCTGGGGCTAACAGCAGCTCCTGAGAGGGCAGGAATATACATTGGGAAACGGTGTGGGAAGAAGGGACAACCTCCCCCATGTTATTACTGTAGTAATAGAATCAGATACCTTAAACACACGCATCTGTTGGGCTCCCAGTCTTTGAGTGCTGACAGAAGTAAGATATATTATATTATATTATATTATATTATATTATATTATATTATATTATATTGATTCGCAGCATTCTGGTTATTCTGATTTCACTTCAGCTGCACAGAAGCATTATAGACGTAGGTGAAATGTAAGGGCTAAAATGGGGAGAACAGTCTGACACTGTTCCCCAATGTTCTTAAAGTGAATTAAGAGAAGATGCCCTATTTGCTGGCATACAAGACTCACTTTTTTTCCTGAAAAATACTGTTTGAAAATGGGGTGAGTCTTGTATACCACTGTGTTTTATACTTCATCAAATAGTATTTGCTAACACGTTAATGAGGTGCGTCTTATATGCCGGCAAATGTGGTATTTTTGTAGCCATTGAGGCTTTACATGTAACCCAGGGTGCTGATTTTCTGGCATTCTTGTTCATGTGGAGACTCTCCATGAATAAATGAGGCTCTTTTTGACATGAAGGCACCCTTCATGTGGAAAGTGGTGTGAGCAACTTTAAATGGGGTAGACTAAAGGAGTCCTTCAACTAGTGTGCTTAAATTATTTCACTTTCTCAAAAGTACTTTGAAGTTATCTCTACACAGTTTACATACCTCTCTTTTTACAGAAACAGAGTTTTGTGCCTTTTGTTCTACGTTTTGAAATGTTAAACGCATCAGAACAGAAACTTTTGTAGTTTTGTTTTTAGTAGCAACAAATTAAGCATAAAAATTATGAACCTTCCCCAACCTGGTGCTTAAAGGTGTGATGAACTATGTCTCACATCATTTGCAGCTAACATGCAGTGTAAGCATTTTGGGTTTACTAGGTTGGGGCAGACTGAAACAGACAGGGCTAATAGTTCTGTCATGAACACAGTTGCCTTGTATGGGTGCATATTTTGACTGATTTTAATAAATACCTTATTTGGTCCTCAGCATTTCTTCAGCCATTTAATATTACAGGTACTTTAATGCATTGTTTTCTTCCACAGCAATTTGTAGAAATAGTTGTGGTGATGGATTTTGTTCTCGCCCTAACATGTGCACTTGCTCCAGTGGACAGATATTGCCAACCTGTGGATCAAAATCTAGTAAGACTTGAATAGAATTTTTTATTTCACATTGTTTAATAAATTTCCATTTTGGGGGAGATTGTTTAAGGAGAAAAGGAATTGGGTAGCATTTTACACTAGGATTTTGCTTATAAAAAGATATACTTGGTCTTGCTTGACATGTGCTTTTTTCCATGCAGGAGTTCACATGCTTTCTCTCTACTGGGAGACCTTCCTAAAAGCAAAGGCTATATTCCCTAAATGGTTGTGCATGCCTAACAGCAAACAGAAGAGCAAAATTACATGTTATCCACACCTACAAAATGTGTGCATAACCTATATGGTCACCTTTATTTTGAAAGAAAAGCAATTGTGTGGGGTTTTTGTCCAGAATATTGGGCCAAAGGCTCCAGTCCCCTCCACATACAACGTTTGCCTTGCTGCTGTTTACTCCTTCTTTATTTACTTCTTTTATTTGGCAATATGCATGTGGTTTGATCAATTTGTAATAATTCTTAGAACACACCCACTGAAGACAAGGGGATATACGTTATTTGTGACTAAACAATGTCTTCAGTAAGTCTGCTCTGTCTAAGGGCGACTCACACAGCATGAATATATCTTGGACTGGGGCTAGTTTGTTCACATTGTGTATATATGTTTGTGTGTATGTGAGAGAATGAGAGAGAGAGAGAATGCATTAGAGAATGATATAAAATAAAAAGGGGAATATTCTGATAGATCAGTGGGCATATATTTCCTGCTGACTTACAGACCCTACTGCTATGGCACTTTCAGCATAGAGCTCCCTTTGAAAATTATTCATGAACTGCAGTTGTTTCAAATTGTAGCTACTAGAGTTTATCTGGAGTTTATCTGATGAAGCATAAAATAAACTCTGTTTCTGTTCCCTTTTCATTGGCCACCTAGTTGATTCCAGGCCCGCTCTTGACTTTTAAAGAGCTATAAATAGCTGGGATTATTTGAGGGGTTGCTTTTTACCATAGGTACCTTCTACAATGTTATAGATCAACATCTGAGGGCCTACTATGTCCTTTTGCCATCTAAGGTTCAATGAGTGGTCAAACAAGTTAAAGCATTTCTGTGGAATGCCCTCCTGCCGAAGGTTTACTTGTCCATGTCACTGCCTGTCTTTCAGCAAACAATGAAAACATAAACTATTTAAGAAGACATTTGCAGAAAATACACTTAGGTTTTACTGTTCTTTTACCAATGCAGTTTTCTGCTGAGGATCTAGTCCTTTTTTTTGCCATGATTTATTTTATTTTTATATTGTTCTTCTATCTTATTTTTTCTTGCTGAGGAAAAGTTCTCTTGTGGACTAAAAGACAAGGTATTAACAGGTAGTAGATCAATATGTATACAATAGCAATCTAAAAGGACTGAGGTGGGAGAATGAAAGAATGAATAAAATTGGATGAGATTAATAAGATTTGGAAAGAAGAACTGAACTGCAATAAGAATGGTAAAGAGCTTTATGATCATGAATGAAGACGATAATGATAAAGGGCTCCAAAGTGGCATTAGAAAGCTAGAGAGGGATATATAGAGATTTAAGAAGAGGATAATACAAGTAGAGGAATTAAAGGGAGGAAAAATATCTTGGATATGGCAGCCTAGAGGAGAAGGTTGCATTGGCTCTTTTTTAAAAATGCTGTATTCTGAGCACAATGTGTGTCATACTTTGGCACACGCATCTTCTCCCAAAAACACAGAATAAGAGAGAAGAAGGAGAATCAGAGTGCAAGTGTCATGGAAAAAGTGGAATGGGGGTTGGGAAGAGAGAGATCTTAATGTGTGTGTAAGAGGGACACACACACACACACACACACACACACACACAGGCTTAATTTCCCCTCACTGCCCTGTTTTGCTGACTGTAGAAGAGTTATGCATGCATTAGAATTTACCAGCCAGGTCTGTGGTTTAAAATAATGTGTCTTATATAAATTTTAAGAGGACAGTTAATGGGGTTTTAAAATACAAGATAATTTATATGAAGCTTACTTGCCTGCCCTGTATTTTAATAACTAACATAAATATTTGCATAGCCTTGAAATATATTTTATTTTGCATACTTTTTAGATCCTTGTGCTTTTAGGCCATGTCTGGATACCTGCAATAAAACTGATAATAATCTTCTGTTCGCTTTTCACAATAGTACAACAATGCAACATCAGGTGCATGAATGGTGGTACCTGTCTTGATGACCAATGCCAATGCCAGAAGGGATATATCGGTACTTACTGTGGACAACGTAAGTGGATATTTTGACAGTTGGGATCTATTTGACTTTTCTTTGCTAAGATCAGTAATTAAGCCAACGCGTATTCCAGTGTTCTGCTGTTTTATTGTGGCTGTGTTTGTATCTGGTTATAAAGAGATCTGAGTCCAACCATTTTACTGTTATGAAGCTGTGTTAAAGGATGACCTTGAACAAATCATTGGCTGGTATTCTGTTAGTGACTTGCACAGGATGAGCTGAACATACACTTGCATGGATCTTTTTCATGGTTGCTACAGAAGCTGGAATTTTCTTCCTTTCTCTGCAGTGACCAAAGCTGTTTTTCTGTGATATCTCATCCTTCACAGCCACTAATGGCTGATGGAGAGCAAGGTGGGAATCAGAGATGCTTCTACCTGTGTTGGATAATGTACTCATAGCCAGAAGCTGAACAACCGCATCATGCACTGAGACCTCTGAAGGATCCTGGTGGATCTTGGCACATGATTGGTTTGTATCCGGCGATGAAAATGTAGCCAGATGCTTCTCCAATCCTCCTGCTCTCTACCAGCCACTAAAGAGAGGTGGGGGGGGGGTGCTGCTGAGGCTAATTGGTGAGTCCTGGATGTGGTAAGATGGGAGCTGTAGCATAGTTCTGCCTGCAGAACTTTTATGCTACATTTCAGTGGTATAGGATCTTGTCCAGTGTTTATCACCCAGCTGGGATTATTATGGACATTAGATTCTGCTCTAAGAGTTAGGGATGAGCAAGGCATTTCTCTGTGCACATTTCTATGCAAATTTACCAGATGAACAAATGGAAGACTAAATTATTAGATGAACAAATGGGTGCACTGGTACAACTTGTGTCCTGAAATTCACACTTCCCAAAAATAGTGCTTGAGTTTTCTATTTTGAAAAAAAAAAGTTTACCCAAAACTCTGTACATTACAGGAATGTACACACAAGAGTCACACAATAGTGAAAACAATATTTAAAAAGATATTATAAGGAAAGCAATTTTTACAAATATGTACATTATCAGAAAGTGCATATTAAGTTGAATATAACCTTTAGGGATGTAAGAAATATTCACAAATGTTGTTGTCTGTGGTGAGAAAGGATGTCTTATCCTATTGAAAAAGGTATGAACAACCATAAGATGTTTCCTTGTTTGAAAGAAAAGTTACCAGTTTTTTTATTTTCCCCATTTTGTTTGTTTTCCATGGGTTTTGTTCAATAAACATTATTGCACAAAACCCAATTTTTAACATGAAACATTGTAAAATACATTTTTGTGCAAAATATTTTTTGTTAAAAATAATCAGAACATCATCTTCCATAATATACAAAAGTTCTCATAATCTCTCCCACAGTGTGTAAAACTGTTCTTACCTGGGAGAACAAAATAAGCAAAGATTTGCATTTCCACTATCCACATATATCTTTTCTGAATGCCTGGTCCATGGAATGTTCCTTTCCATTTCTTATAAGGTCTTCTGTGAATAAGAATAGATGACACTATAAAGACGTTTGATTTCACAAATTACAGTCTGCCCCAAATGTTAGAGGATGGCTTGTGGAACAGCAGGCAGAACTGAAGTGCTCGTTCATTTCCTGAATTTATAACCTGCACTCACAATCCATGCAGGCTCTTCAGACAACTAATGATTGATTACAAATGAAGAAGTAATCAAAGACATTGTTTCTCCAAGAAGGCTTTGATCTCACTGGGTAGAACTCAAAAAATTCCAAAAGCCAGCATGGGAGCTCTTAATTCCTTTGTCTAGTAAGGACTGGCAGCAACATTCGGGTAGATAATGTGGAGCCTCACTCAACTCCAAGGTGCACTGTTTTTGTTCACATTTGTTCCTTGGCTGATTATGTGGGGGAAAGATGCTGACAGGATACAGTCCAGAGGAATTGCAGAGGCATTTCTTTCCTTTCTCATGAAATCACAAATTTAAGCAGGCAGGGACATGGACCTTGAAATAAATCTGTGTAATAAACCATACCTTGGCATGGTATTCAAAAGTAGAACGTGGCATTTCTGTGCTCCCTTTGGATACCCTGTCTCCCATGTGCCGCAATTTCAAAACAGAAGGGTAAGTTGTGGTATATTCAAACCACATATTGATACAGTTGCAAGCTGCTGATATCTGTGGCAACAGTTTAGAAATTATGGTGTGTAAAATTAAGGGGCTCAGGAGAAAGAGGAAGAAAGAAGTGTATGAAGATTTGACAATCTTCTTGTAAGTATAATATTAATAGTTTGGTCTTCTGAGTGCGATCCTTAGGGCCTTTTTACATTATGCTGTTATAGTGCTATTATTCCACTTTCAACATGCTGAGGAATTCTGGTGTTTGTAGTTTACTGAGGCCAAAGAGTTCTCTGGCTTAGAATTCTAATTCCCCTTCCCTAAGCTGCAAGCCCCAGGATTCCATAGGATGTTGAAAGTAGAATAATAGCACTATAACAGTGTAGTGCGGAAAGGCCACTGGTTTTTATCGGTTGTAGAGGCATAAGGATTGGGAGAACCCAAAGTGTGAAGAAGTGAATAAAAAAAATAAACCATAGAGGAGAGAAATCCTATGTGGAGAAAACCTTCTAAAATCCTATGAAGATGGAATGTAGTTACAGTGACTGTTTGGTCCCAGTGATGGTGGCAGTGGGGCAACAGGAAAACTGGATAGATAGGGGAATGGAATGGAGTACTTTGAAGATGGGCACAGCTGACTGACTTTGAAAGAGAACAGGACACTAACATTTTGTGGAATTTCCTACTCTCATAAATTACCATTCATGTGAACGTTTGACAAATGTTGTTCTTTTAGGTTATCAAAATTTAAATCATTTTCTAAATATGTTGCACTTGAAATTTGCTTAAAAAACAGCATTGGTCCACTTGGTTACCATAATTCATCAACCATATATTATGAAAATAACATGAACTATCCTGTGCGTGTATGAGTGAAAGGCAATTCAGTTTAATTAGCCATGATAGGAAATAGTATGATTTGGGATAACAAGTGAGTTTTTATGTGTTTCCCCTTCTGGTAGTTCTAGCACACTTCAAAGTTCTTTTGCTTTTTCATTTATTCCGTAGCTTAAGTGATTGATGTATACCCTACTACTGTGTTGTTTTGGCACAAGAAAACTGTGTGATTTCAAAACTGAACAATAAACTGTAAGAACATTCTTCCAAAATGCATCCAGGGATGACTTTTTTCCCCCACCAGCATTCACTTTTCTTATCATTGTAGGCAAATGTATAGATTATGCTTTTGTTAATATATTGAAGATAGCTGGTAAGATAGGCTTATCTCCTCTTGCCTTTTCTCTCTGTTTTGCTGTTCATACATGCTCAGGAAGGAATTGTGGTAGCAGCTGCTGTTTCCTTGCCTCTTGTAGACAGGCAAGCATGCCCATGTACAACAGGATCAGTAGAGTAGAATCCTGATCTTTCTCAGCTCAGACTTTTCTTCAGTTTACTACAGACACACTGCTACAACCCAGTATCACAATCTGTGTTTCTTCATCTCTCCTTCACCATTCTCTCAATGCCCATGCTGCTAAAAGATACAGAAGGCAAGGAGGAAATGGGGGAGTATAACAAAGCAGAAAGGTGAAAAGTGAACATTCAAAAAAGGAAAAACAACTACATTAATAAGTTTCTATAAAAAATGACCGGATGTTCAAATATAAGTCCATTAGTAGGTTTTGTATGTATATCATTCTTTCAAATGTTGCAGGAATTGTTAGATCCTCTCTCCATTGAATCACAGGTGAAGGAAAGTTATCTTTCCATTATCAAGGTATCAATCTTTTGACAATCAAGAGGGTGTGAAAACTCAAATTCAGCTATAATATCCAAGTCATATTAGAAAAGCAACGTAAGTCCCATCAAGGACTATTCAGAGCTGCACAACATGGATAACATGCACAGCATCTTGCTTTTTCAAATTTGTATTTCTTTAAAACAAATACATTGGGACTACTTCTAAAAAGGAGCAGAAAATGTTCTTATCTATCTATAGCTTATAATTTTTGAAATGTGCTCTTTGTACCGTCTATGACTTGAAAATTATTAGATCTTTTTGAGCTGCTCTGTACTCTGCACATTTTACGCATGTTAAACATCAAATACACTAGCTTCCATATCCACTTATGGCTGTTCTTGTGTTGCTGTTTAGAAGCACTGTGCACTACTTAGCTACCATTTTCTTCTGTATCTATCCCAGAATCGTAGAATAATAGTATTGTAGAATTGGAAGAGATTTTGGAGATCATCTAGTCCAACTCTCTGTTTAGCGAAGACTCTGCAAAGCATTCTGAACTGAACTGAACTAATCTTTGCTTAGAGGTAGTCTGCTTTAAATGCACTAGGAAGAACAACTTCCAAGTCAGTCTGTTCTACTTCTGAAGAGCAGGTAGTTTATACTAATTTTTATCTGAACTCTGAATCCCTGCAATTTCTTCCCATTGATCTGAACCCCGTAGGGCTCATCTGTCATGAATGTGCTTCTGTTTATGGAATTGGGAAGGGAACATTGATTGCTTTCCCTTATTACCCCCTTTGTGGACTTAAAAACTACTGGTGGAGGGCTAGAAAAATCTTCCAGAGCAAGTTTGTTAATAACGTGGAGAGTTACTGGGAGGTGGAGAAGGAAGGAAGGAAGTCCTGTTGTGCTAGCAGTCAGATATCAGTACAACATTTAGGGCACTGGCTTTAGTCCTACATTCTGTAGCATCTTCCACTTGATTGACTTTCAAACATTTGAGAAGTGGTATTACATCTTTCATTAGCATTCTACAAACTAAGTTTACCAAGCTCTTTCGACCTTTCCTCAGAGAACTTTCCAGAGCCCTTAGCATCTTGCTGTTTTCACCCCCTATGGAAATGCTCTCATTTGTCAGTGCTCTCAAAATGTTGTGGTCCAAAGTAGACAGATTGCTGTAAATACAGCCTGCTTCAGAACATACTAAGCTGTTATTTTCTGTGACTGAGTGATAAAATTGTCTTAAATTAGTCCTAGATTGCATTAGCTGGTTTTTATTAGCAGCATTGCATTGCTTGTTATTATTCAACTTGTGATCCGCTTAAGGGTTCCCCATCTTATATTTGTGTATTTGACTTTTTTGTACCTAAATTCAGTACTTCACACTATGGCCCTTTCCACACAAGGAAGTTAAAATGGGCCAAGGCATCCTGGCACGGAGGTCGTCCGCACCTTGGATCGGACTAGGTCCAGACTACTTACCTTAGTTCCGTACCTTAGTCCTATCCAAAACGCTCCGAAGTGGTCCTCCAGCATGCTAAGTGAAGACTGGAAAAATCCGGTCTTTCAATCTTCTGGAGCGCGCCGTTGTGTTCCTGCTGACTAGGGCAGATGCGCAGGCTCGCACCAATGCGAACCTGCGATCAGCGGAGGGCGGGGTGTTGGCGTGGCCAGCGTCAATGGTTGGTCCAGACCCACAAAGAAACAGGAAGCCGCCATTTTCAGCCAGAGCAGTGCGGATCTAAAGACCTCGCACTGCTCCGATTCGCCCTGGACTAATGGAGGAGCCCTGCAGAAGGGCGTAAGGGAAAGTCCGTGTTACTTCGTACCCAGAAGACCCGGTAAGTAACAGCACAGAGCGATTCACTCACCTCTTGTGGAAAGGGCCTATCTCTAACCTTTTAATTTTGGTCCAGTGTTCCAGCCTGTCAAGATCCTTTTGAATTTTGGTCCTATCATCTGTGGTATTAGCTGTCCCTCCTAGCTTTGAGTTATCTTCAAATCTACATAAACAATATGTTTTCAGCAGAGGTGAGAAGAGTGAGGCCCACAAGCTGTACACAGCCTCCAAAGTAATTTTGGTGATCCCCAAGAACTTCACTATCCCTACCCATTTTTTTGTGATCTTTTTCTTAATAAAAAATAAAAATGGCTGCCTAGAGCAGAGCCCTGTGGCACTCCACTTGAGACCTCCAGGAGGAAGATGAACCATTAAGCAACACTTGTTGAACCTGTTGTGATACCTAACAGTAGTAGTGCCCAACATTTTATCATCTTGTCAATAAGGATATCACCAGAAACTTTGCCAGATGTTTTACTGAAAGCTACATTATGTCCACACTGTTTCCATGATCAGACTAATACAGGTTGAGCCTCTCTTATCTGGAAATCTGAAATCCAAAACCAGAAACTTTTTGCTGCCAGCTGCCTCCTTCTGCCTTCACAGTGGCAGCTGTGACACTCCTGCTTGTGGAACAGGAGGAGTGCCATGGCCACCGCCTTGAAGGAAGAAGGAGTGGCTGGCAGCAAAAGAGAGAGACTGAAGATCTGTGAAATGGAGGATAGTGTGGATTCATGCTGAGTGCCATGTTTGGATGCCTTCTGTTTCACAGATCCTCAGTCTCTCTCTAGCCTCGCATCTCATAACACAGATAGTGAATGAATGAGACATGAAACTATTCCAAAAAAGCACTGTATTCCAAAGTCCACCCCCCCCCCCAAAAAAACCCAAAACAGAACACTTCTGGTCCCAAGCATTTCAAATAAGAGATACTCTATCTGTAGCTTGATCAAAAAGGAGACAAGGTTTGCTAGCATTACTTTTTTCTAAAAAACTCATGTTGATTCTGAGCAAGTACTACATTTTTTCTAGATTCCCGCAGATCATCTGTTTGTTAATCTGTTATAAGATTTTGCTTGGTCTATTGATATCAGACTGGCAAGGAGCAACCTTTTCCTTCCTTCTTGAATATGGGACTGCATTTCGCATCTCCATTGTTCCATTACCTGTTGTTTGGGAATTCTCAAAAATTATAGAGAGTGACAAGTCCAAAATAGTGTCTACAAGCTCTTTCAGCTTCCAGATTGGTAGTATTTTGCCTTAGGGACTTTTGACCTCAACAAACTATTAAAGCATGACAGAAAAATTGCTACACCTTTATGCACATAGTATAGTTTGGTTTACCAGGTTTGTATAGTAAATATTTTATAAAGTGAAGGTATAAGTAACCCATGATTTGTGCAGGATTGATTTGAAGATATTGCTGTTGCTTTATTCAGCACTCGAGATGAATTATTCCCCCCACACATGTGGCTCTGAGGGCACAGATGCTTACTCCAAACCTATCAATGCAGACTTTAACGTGGTTTCTTTATTTCAGATATTCTTTATGTTCTCCTGCTATCTGCATATACCCTTTTTGTCCCCTCTGTTCCCAGACATTGTGGCACTGTAGACAAATGTCATGTCCCCTGAGGTGGATGTCTAGATATGAGCGAAAGACAAGTAGGTTCTGCTGTGTGTAAATGCTTGTTTTCTTAGAGGCCCAGTCAGAAATCTAAGGGGCTATAAAAGGAAATGTCTGTTTGAAAGGAACTGACACAGTTTTCACATAACAGGCTAGTAAGTTTATACTTTGATCATTGTGCAGTAGAAATACTGGCTTCAGACAGATTTGAAAAATTAATTCCCACATAGTCATTACAGAGTCATTTATATTTCTTTCTACTTAAATAAGTTTCAGACTACACTTTGCTCATTCCATTTGTATTTTCTTATGTAAAAGAAATAATATGTCTTCCTGAGATTTTGCTGTGTCTCGGTACTATGAGTTTTTTTAAAAAAATAAATGTTAGAAATAGCATCTTTTGATATCATAGTAGTTCAAGAATACTCTCCTTTTTTAGGCAGTTTATAATTGGCTTATTATTATCCGCCTCATCCAGATTCTTCTCTGCTTGCCCATGAGCAGCTGGTATGACTTGTAAAAAATGCTTTCAAGTAGTTTTGCATTTGTATATCATTGAAAAGTGTATTTGCATATTTCAACCACATCTGTAGTCAACACACCATGCCACCTCTTTGACCCTGAGGTCACATACCAAGTTTATTGATATATCTGACAAATTCATTATGGCTAATTGCAGCAGGTTGCTTGAATTCAGTGGACTGGGTCATTGATGGTATTGTCCCTGTCTTCCTTTTTGAATATTCTGCCACATATCTCCCTTATTCTGTTGCTTTACAACAAGTACAAGGCATCTCAGCCATTTAAAAAAAGCTAATTTTTAATGAAAACTGTTATTGCAGGTTTTTAATGATGATTTAATGGGTCCATTTTATTCATTTGCTCTGCAGGATTTCAGAGTATTCTTTTAGTTTATATAAATACATTATAATTTGTTTTTCTTTTAATTTAAAACACAGCTGTCTGTGAAAATGGATGTCAGAATGGTGGCCGCTGCATTGGACCAAACCGCTGTGCATGTGTGTATGGTTTCACAGGCCCACAGTGTGAAAGAGGTAAGAATTAAAAATTGGAAGATGCTTCAGTAACACTCCACTGCTGTAATGCTAAGAACTATAATGTAATATAGATAGGAAATGTGTGGGGAGAAATCATACAGTTGGTGTACAGGTGATGAATTACGTGATGTATATAGATAAAATTGCTCTCAAAACTGTGTTATGCATTCTTTTGCTGCATAGTGTTTAGTCTGTTTGGAAATTTCTGGAATATTTTAATGTGGAGGAGTCAATCCCATTATTTCTGAAGTCAAACAGTTGTTATTGTGTGCTTTCAAATAGTTTCTGACTTGTGGCAATTCTAAGGCGAACCTATTACAAGGTTTTCTTGATCTCGTGTGGATTTGCAAGATTTGTTCAGAAGGAGTTTGCCCTTGCCTTCCTCTGAGGCTGAGGGGGTGTGACTTGCCCAAGGTCACCCAGTGGGTTTCCATGGCTGAGTGGGGATTCGAACCCTGGTCTCCAGAGTCATAGTCCAGTGCTCAAACCCTAGATTGGTCAAAAACAGTAATAATTTTTATGGAGATTAAATTTTATGTTCTGGAATTATTTTGTACAGTATTAATACTTTGTTAGTATATGTGTACTGTAGTGATTAAGGGACTCATTGTATTGTGTGTTTGGGTCAACAGACTATTGTCAATTTTAATTTTCTGTTGTAGGATTAATTTCTTGAAACAACTTCCAAATTATTTGCTTGCTACTATACAAGTGTCTAGTATTTGGAATTTAGGGAAAAGAATAAGAAATTTATATGGTTTTTAATAAATAATCACTAATACTAAGTGGGGTGTGTGTGCATGTGCACATGTGCAAATATTACACAAAATGATATATATTTTGCAAATCTTGTTGACTCCATAAAATCAAAGATAACGTTCCAACTGAAGGTACCATTTTGCATTTCTGAATAAAGTGGTGTCTTCCAGTGCAAATGGGAATGAATATGTCCTAGGTTAAGCTGAAGAAAGTTTCTCTGTGGTTTCTAATGTCTTCTGCTGCTTTTCTTCCTGGCACTAGTCTATGACTCTTATACTGACTATTCTGCCATTCTGAAACAATAGATATCTAATCTCTTCTGTCATTAACTCTTTTCTGTCTTATTCTCCCATTGCTTTTGTCTTATTTTACACAAGAGTTCCTCTTGATCAGCTCTTTATCTTGTAGGTTATCTTGGTTCATTGGAGTCTAGAACCCTGGGTTAATGAAAAAAGAGACTCCTTTTCGCCCAATTTCTCTGGTGTTGGGTGGATTTTATGAAACCTTTTCCTTCCTTCTTTCTTTTTTTCTCCCCAAAGTGAATAGAAATATTCATGTTCATTGATAGCAAGAACATGTTTTGAATTTACCCACCTATCCTTCAAATGTAGATTAGGTTGGTCACTGTATTTAATTCCTCCAAAGAAGATGTGACCAAACCTCTATCAATAGGGTTATATGACTTCTGCCATTCCTATTAGTGGCGCTACTGCTGCCTAACTGACAGTAACTAGATAAGAAGACAAATTTTCACAGTTAGCTGATGTGGTTCTCTGTCTCTTGAGTGTTCTAAGAAACTATGGCTGCTCCACTCAAGCTTTCATTGTAGGAGGTTCAAAGTATTGTGTCATTTCTGTGAGAATTTTTGGTACTTTTTTTTGTCTTTATGTAAGCAACAAATGTTCCTTCTTTTGCTAACTCTTTTGCACGGATTGTATGTAAACATTCACACTGGTTGGAGACTGCCGTAGTGAAGCTAATTGTGCAGCCTACTTCTATTCATATTTACTTGCCAGTATGTCCCCGGAGATGAACAGCTTGTGATCTGAGCAGGGGGCAGTTCCTTCATTTTGTGATGAAAGGTGCCCCCTTCTCAGATGCTCTGTAACCTTAATAAGGTGCACAAAAAGAAAGCGATGAGATGAAGTGTAATTGTCTAACCAACAATTCATTCTGCATTGTACAGGAAGTATTGATTGATAAACAGCAAATTAATAGTGTCAGTTTTCTTCTTTTACAGACTGACTTTTTAGCAGTATTTCCTAATTTGAAAGCATGCATTTTTGTAGTCAAAGTTTCCAAACATTTCTTGGACAAATTGTATAACTACTTATACAACACAATCCTGTCCATGCTTTCCCACAAGTAAGCTTATGTGTCTGATGAGACTTACTTCCTGGTAAGATTCTAGCCTCAAAGAATTAAGCATGCCAACATTTATGTTATTATATTTTAAATACAGAGCTTTCATAGTTCTGTAAATTAAGGTAATTTTAATTAGGCATTTTGTTCATAATATAGAACGCATGTAGCTTTCCTTCAGATTAGCCTCTCAAACTCAGTGCTGTGATAAAGCGTGACTGCTTGTTCAGCTATCTGGGTTTCCTGCAGACTAATTTCCGGGCTGGAGACAGGAGACAAAACAGTAACTAATCACTGACATGATCATAGTATATTTAACTTGAGGATTCACTTTTTGTTTACAAGAAAGTAGAACTTCTTTTGGATTGTCCTAAAAGCCAGACTTCTGTATGTGACCTTTTGTATCCAAAGTTGTCCTTTGTTTCTGTGGTCAGTTCTCCTTTTTCATTGTGAGGTTATAAGTTCTGCCCTGCTTCTTTATTTTGAAGAAAATATGGAATAATGTTCTTTATAAAATGCATAATGTTTCATTTTATATTTTATGAGGTTCATGCAAATCATGAGAATTTCTCTTTTCACCTGAAAGAGCAAAAAACAATTCATTTTAATAATTTTGAATAAACACTGACTTAGATTCAAAGTTAGCCTTTAGTACTTATTCAGTCAATAGACTTGTATATTGCCCTTCATTCTGTAGATTCAAGTGTGGTGAATAAGAATATATGTCGTAAAATTGTAACATTAGCAATAAATAAGGCAGAAATTAAAAACATACAGTAGGCTAAGGCTGATGTTGGAAAGGTTACTTTTGATTTCATCTTCCAGCGTCTTCTATTCAGCATAGTCTTTGGCTAAAATTCAGAACAGACACAAACAAACAACAAGAAAAGTAAACAAGAGTTAAGATAACAAAGAATTGCCTTTTAGGAAAAGGTAGGAAAGGATTGCTTTGGACTGGAATAAAGTTAAACAAGCAAATCACATACATAACCAGCTCTACAACTGTTTCAGTGTTGCAGTGCATAGAAGATGACTTGCAAAAGACCACTGAAAGTACATTTTCTGAAATCTTATTTGAATATGCTTCCCAAAAGCACTGTGATAGTTATGCCCCAGCTGGAAATTTGATATGTCAGTCACAAAATAGACAATTCCTTCTTCTCTCCTCTTGTGGTTTTGTGCCTTCAAGCTGTTTCTATGATTACCCTAAGGTGAACCTATCAGGAGAGTTTTCTGAAGTTGAGAGTGTGTGATGTGCCTGAGGTCATTCAGTAGGGCTGTTTTCACACCTTACTTGGTGCCGCTGACGTTGCGCGTGGATCGTGCGAAAAGCCTTGTCCGGGAGGCACCCGCATACCCTCCGCTTCCCCTCCACACCAGCTCTGTGCTTGCCAGAAGGAAGCATGAGCGCTCCACCCTTTCCTTCCACAGCACAGCCGGGTACTTTCCCAGGCTGCACTGGGGGAGGAAGTATGATGGCCACACATCCAGAGCCTCTGCACACAAGGTGTGTGGGGCACGGGAGTGGCGCGCGATCGTGCATCATTTTTGGCAATGAACTGAAAATGATATAATGTGTGATCGCCCCCTAATGGCCTCGGGAATGTCAAGCAATTGCGAGTACGTCATGTGGAATGGTCCTTGCAATTGTGCGACGCTTCCTAGGCAATTTCGCAACAGGACTGGCGTGTGAAAAGGGCCTAGGTTTCCATGGCAGAGTGAGGAATTGAACTCTGGTTTCCAGGGTCATTGTCCAATGCTCAAACCACTACAACACTGTGTATCTCCTTCTGTCTTCTAGCTGCTTGTTGTTCTTTTTTGCTAGTGCTAGTGTTTGTGTAGAATCTGTTCCAGCTTTGGAACAAAAAAGGGATAGATGTTATAAGCTAGTACTACAAGAAAGTGGTAGTCAGTGGGCCACTGCCAGTCTGTGAGCCACAGTCCACTGTCCTGTGGCGGGTTTGCAGGTGAGAAAGAAGTAGTTAGAGCTAATGGGCATAAATACGGTGCCAGTCGCTGGCACATCAGAATCGGTGGTGGTGGGGGACCTGCTGGTTCTTAATATCCAATAGCTTAAAAAGTATTATTCTCAGCTTGTATATAGCACTTTTCCAGTTTTGGGAACACTTCAAATTAGTTATCTTGTCCTTCTAAAAGCTCTGTATTTCAAATATGAAAAAGAGGTGTAGGAAGAATGGTTTCATTAAGCCGTGTAATGAACATGGTGGAGGCAAGTGATTTTCAGGTCTGTGGCTTAGTTGCTTAGCCATTGTTGATAAGCTGCATATTTTAGTGCAGTACTTGCTCTGCTTCACATATTACAGCTGTACTTTTTAAAATTATTATTATTATTATTATTATTACTATTATTAAACAGCATCAAATACAAAGCCAAACAACAAGATAAAAATAAACACAAAAAAAGAGAAAAAATCGGTATTAAAATCAAAACCTAACAGCCCTGATCTAAAGCATAAACATATAAAAATCTCCAACCAACGATATACTCAGTATTAGTCATGTTTATTTATCCCCTATATCAGTAGCTATTACTAAATAATAGTTTCTTTATATTAATAAACCAGTGTCTTGTACATACCTTTTCTTTAATCTATCTCTTTTCTTTTCTAATATTAAAAATAAAAACATAAAATATTAACAATTTTAAAGTTATTTCTATCTTCAAACAATTCATTTCCCTTTATCTCATCAACTTATATTTATAAGTAACTTCATATTCATTCTATCTCCCCTCTTTCTTCTTTTTTATTTATGTTAAAATATTCTTATGAGTAGTTCATCTCCCTCTAACAACAGCATTAGGTCAATTTAATATCCTGGACATCAAAGAATCAAAACATAATCCATGCAGGAATTCCAAATCAAAACCTTTTAACAGCAAATTATCATAAATTTAAGTTAACCAAGTATTTTATCCCACTCCATTTTTTTAAATTTTTTTCAGAGTTATTCTTTTCGAAGCCACTTTACGTTTCTTTGCTCTGAATTCACATCTACGTGTTTCTTTTTATGAATCCTTAAATTAATAAGTTAGATCTATTACTTTCATTATTGTCTGTTCCAGATGTATCTTTATTCCAGGCTGATATTTTTCTTTCAACAAGGCTACCAATTGAGCCCAGTCTCCACCATCATTACAAGATCAAAGTCTTTGGATAAATAGACTATCCTTATTTTGTGAATGATACTTCATCGTAGAGTTGTCAGATTTTAAACCAGACAGAGATTCATTCAGCTCCAAATTCCCCTCTATAATTTCTTCTTTCACATGTTCAATATTCCTAGAATCACCAAAATCCATATCCAAGAAACTTTTTATTTTATCAAACCTTCTGAATTGTACATCTTTAAACACTTTAAATTCTTTTAAAAATTCCAAAAAATATGCTGGTGCTTCCTCTTGTTGAGGTTTGTAATCCATTTTTAAGAAAACGGAACACCAAAGTCAATTGAAAAGAAGAAAAATATTTAGAGTGTTTACCCATCAAAGAATAACAACATTTAATCCCAAATGTAGCTTTCCCACAGTTAGGCCCTTTTTGCATGGCATTTGCCATGTGAAAGGGTCCCTCGAGCATTGCGCAAATATGGGGAGCAGTCCACACAACGCACTCACAATCGCACGACGCTCCAGGGGCTGGCAGGCACTGACCACACACTTTTTCATTTTCGGCTGTGAGCCAAAAATGGTCCGTGATCGCGCATCACTCCGGGGCCCCGCGCACACTTGCCATGCGTGCGGAGCTCTGGAGCCGCAGCGCTTACACTTCCTGCCCCAGCACAGCCTGGGAAAGTCCCAGGCTACACTGTGGAAGGAAGAGGCGGGGCTCTCGTGCAAGCAGGCGGCAGCTGCGGAACTGAAGGAACCAGGACGCGAGAGTCTCTCGCTAGAGGCTGCATGAGCAATCCCTGCACCCCAGCTCTATGAAAAGGTACATTGCGGAAAGGGCCTTAATTGTAGTAGTGACTAGTAGATAGGGCAGGAACCATATCACATCAACAATAATTCAACTGAATGCTGTTTTAAAAGTTCAGTCATTCATTAATTCAATTTTAAGTTGAAAAAGTCCAAAATATATTTTTGATCAAAATTATTCAAAGAGGACATTCATTATCAACACATTAATTCCATTATTTTCATATGTAAATAGTTTGTCTCATCACTTGACCAGAGAGAGAAATTATATGATTTCTCTTTAAATCCAGATCCACATTAAGCAAAGGGAAATTTAAAAAAAAAGGGGGAGGGAGGAATCAGCTTACTGGTAATAGTGCTGGCTCCTTATTCTCCCTTTTTCTTCCTTGGATGAAAGATTCTTCTTAATAAGGGATCCTAGTCAAGCTGTAGTGTCCATAATGGATATTCCAACAGTGGCAGTTTTTCCTTGTTCTGCCTCCCTGATACGGCCACTGCTCCCTTCCTGAGCAGCCACTCACACAGACTGTGATCTGGTAAAATTGCAAGAGCTGTAACTTCTTGTGGTAACCTTTACTTTGACGGAGGAAACCCCGCTTTCAAAAGACACACTGTTGGGCAGTGTAATTCAGCAGACCCCCACTAAAATTATGTTCTCCATCCTGAAGACGTAGACGGAAAACACTCTCCATATTATTGCAATACTGATTGAATACAGTTCTTCAGTGAAGAGGGTGGTAATTCTAAATGAGCATGATATCTGTATTTTGTACACTATGGATAACAAACAGTATGGCCCTTTTCGCATGGCATTTGCCATGCGAAAGGGCACCTGGAGTGTCGTGCGATTGTGAGGAGCGATCCGCACGATGTACTCACAATCATGCAATGCTCCAGGGCCTCGCAGACACCGCTCACGCACTTTTTCATTTTCGGTTTTCAGCTCAAAATGGTGCGCAATTGCACATTGCTGCAGGGCCGCATGTGCACTTGCCGTGCATGTGGAGCCTCCGGAGCCACAGCGGTCGCGCTTCCTGCCCCAGCGCAGCCTGGGAAACTCCCAGGCTGCTCTGAGGAAGGAAGAGGCGGGGCTCTCGCGCTACCTGCTCGGGAGCAGGCAGCTCATGCGGAGCTGAAGCAGCGGGGACGTGAGAGCCTCTTGCTGGAGACTGCTCGCGCGATCCCCTCACCCCAGTGCCGAAAAAAGGTAAGGTGTGGAAAGGGCCTGTGTAACAAAAATGTCCTGAATCCAACTGTAAGTCCCAACTAGAGTAGAATAGAGTAGCGGCTTAATGTAACTGTTGACTTTGCATTGATTGTAAATGGTTCTAGTCTAGTTGGGACTACCAATTGGTTTTATGCTAATCATTCTAGATAACTTTTTACATGAAAAAGGATTCCAATGTTTTCTTAGTCTAACAGTTTAAAGAATAAAGCAAATTTATCATAACTGAACTCTTAGGTATTCCAGATTCATATTCACAATTGAAATTTCATTACAGTTTGAGAGAGAACAGATATTAGAAAAAGCTGTTATTGTGGTTTATAATGTATAAATACATAAGTGAACTGAAGTTAGGAACTAGAAAGCTGAAACATTCCTGCAAACAAGAATACTAGCTGTCAAAGCTACAAAAAAAAATAAAAAATGAAGAGTACCTAATAGATCTATATGAAAGAATCCCAGAATGTTAGTGAAACAGAATGGGTCTTTAAATTTAAAATGGACAGGTGGGTGTTCTTGATCCTCACTGGTAGCCATTATAGGACAGATTATTGCATTTCAATGTTTGTTGCAATGAAGGTCAGCTTGAGACATCGAACAGATGGAAAAAGTGGGAAGAAAGCATAAAACCAGCAATAGTGAAAGAAGATGTCATTTGGGACTCTTTTAAGGTTCCCTGAATTAGGAATGGCAATTTTACAACAAAAGGTTATGCAAGCCCCTGAGGTTAGGAGGCCACATACGCTCCTCACTGCACCTCTGGTGGCTGTGCTCCCACCAACTATTTTTAATTTTAATTTTTAAAAGTCAAAATCCCTCTCACTGCATCCTCTTGGAGTTCAGGGGAAAAATTGGCCATGTTTTTCCCCTTAAGTATTTGAGGCCCAGAAAAGGGTTTTTTCCCAAGGTAGGATATGAACTAGAAGTCAGTTCTGGTTCTCAAATAAGCACTGAACAGACATAAAGCACTCTGTGAGAGTGGAGTGATTTTAGAGAGTGGCAGGGGCTCTTGGGAGGCACACAAGTAGTGACTGTTGTATGTGGCTTACATGCCTCTCTTTTCCTACTATTGATTTTCTCCTTAGTCTGGAATTATCTCTAGTTCTGGGGCCTTGTTTGCGGGCATGGAGTCTTCCACATCTTATTTTCTACGTATACTAATACTAAGAAGGATTCTGTTTATTCTTCATTTTCTTTGGCATCCATTTCTCTTTTCTATTCTCCTTTCTTTTGGGGCTGTTACCTTTTTTCCATTTGTGAAGTGGTTTGGCTGCCACTACTGGTTTTATGCCATTGCTGCCGTGCCACCTTGCAGCAATCCTGATTGTCTGTTTGTACTAAAAATGATCACTTAGTACAATGGAAGTAGTACATGGAAAGTTGAGAAAGGCTTCCCGTGAAACCCGAAAAACATCTGAAAATAATTAAATGTAATAACGAGAGAGAAATTTTCCAGTCTAAAAATCTAACATGCATAGGTTGGGCATGTCCTGTTTTAGGGAGAAATGATTCTATTCTGTACTGGAACTGATTGAAAGCCTAAATGTTGTTATAGCTTATCCTGAATGAACCCAATATTCTGTTTCAGTGTCCTGTTATTATTTACCAGTTGTTTTATGAAAATAATGCACTGCTCATCCTAACAACTGCAGTTACATTTTTCTTGATAAATAGACTATGAACCTTTCCGCACTACATTGTTATAGCACTATTATTCCACCTTCAACATCCTGTGGAATCCTGCGGTTTGCAATTATGGGAGGGGTCAGCTGGCCTCTCCCGTAACTGCAAACCCCAGGATTCCATAGGATGTTGAAAGTGGAATAATAGTGCTATAACAGTGTAGTGCAGGAAGGCTTTATCTTAAGATTATGTCAAAAAGACACAAGGACACACATTCAGTTTAATTACTTTATGTGTTTAATTTGCTTTGGATTTTACAGATCAGAAGTTTGTGTACCTGACCCATTCAACACTAGTGCTGGAAACAAAAAACTGAGAAGACCCAGCTAAACCCCCTTCTTCCCACATTGGCCCACTATTTGAAGAGTATTTAGTTTGTATTCCTTGCTGATTGTGTGCTATCTTGGTGTGAAAAGCCTCTACAGGCACACTTACTGGTATTCAGGTTTATACAGCAAACAGCATAGCGGTTATACTTCCAACTGCATAGCTTTCCCCCAATGTCATTAAGTGTGGATTTGGGCCAAGTCAAAACATTGGTTCATTTAGTTCAGTATTTGTCTACAAGTTGTTGGAAACAGTATGAGTGGCAGGTAGCAGTTTTACTTGCAGCAGGCATGGGTGGGGGGGCAGCCAGTTTTGTTATAAAGCAATGACTGCTGGATATGAGACAACAAATAAAACTTGCTTTTCATTCCTTGTTTTGAGGGAGACCAAGGGAGTATTGTGACATGTCCTTATGCTTCAGTGATATACCTCTGTTGGTCTAATCTAGTCACTTGGGTATTGGATATCTTGACTATTTCTCCATTCCTTTAGTCTACTGACACTGAACAATGTGGCCTGTAGCACTCCAGATTCTACCTTTCTCTGAATGAATTGGGAACCTTGTTCTCAAATTTTTTTTTAAAAAAGAGAATAAGCTCTTTGACCACTTTCTATAGTAGAGGAAAATAGTAGCATGCCTCCCTGATCTATTCCAGCAATAAAATATGGCCATTTCCACACTAGAGGCCATTAGCACGATGTACTGTTACAATTGCAGCATTGCCATTTGTGCAATGCCTTCAGGTTAATAATGCTGTTTTCCGCACCCTTCCGCTTTAAGCAGATGAGTAGCAGTATTACCACCAACGTTCCTTCTGCACCAGAGCATCCTTGGCCACTCCCTGTCCCCACCTTCACCCTGCCCCACTATCTCTGATTGATCACATTGTTTTTTTCCCTTTGGAAGGTGTACTAAACGCGGCAGTACGCTATTGCATTCTCATGCTATAATGCCTAAAACTGTATTTAAAAAAAAAATAAAAAGTTTTAACTCAAAGGCGAACTTTCAAATAAACACAGAGAAGTGATAGATTTCAAAGTTACACCATGGGAGTCACTGAGGGAGGGATAAGCTGGGCATGCCCACAGCCCATCCACTCTTGGATTCACGATGACTGGATTCCCTATCAAGTGCTGTAACAGTTCTGCACTGACTCAGCTGATGGGATTGAAGCACTAATGGAGGCTCTTAATGAATTTTTCTGGAAATAGAATACAACAGTTTTGCAACGCTCGGAGATGGGATAGCAGCTGGATAGTGACGACATCATGCGGTAGCATGGCTCCTGACAGAAACAACCCACTGCTATTGTGGTATAGCAGCAGTGTGTGGAAATGGCGTATGAGTGATGCAGTGCATGGCTTCAGCCCCCTTCCCTGAGAAGTAAATATTAACTTGTTCTTTGAGATTTTAATGAACAAAGAGCTGGATTTCATTTTGAAAGTAATGATTCAAGCTCTGTTGTGTAAACTGACTGGAAGTGGGCCTTCAGAGACAGACCCTTAACACCCCTTTTTAGAAATTCCAGGCGTAGAATTTGGGACCTTTTCCATGCTGAGCATGTGATCAATATTGCATCTTCTTCAGTATAAGTAAGCAGGGCATTACATTATGGTGTTGAGTCTAAACCAACTAGGAGTCAGTGTAAATAATTTGGAAATACCAAGTTTTCATTTTGATGTAATAAGGTTATTTTGTACCATTTCTGTGTTCATGTGCTGTTTGTGTGATTAGGACCCTGAATAGGAAAGAGAGAAATATCTTCTTTTCTTCTCTAAAGGGTAAAGGCCCCCCAGTTAGAATAATAGAATTGTAGGGTAGGAAGGGACCACAAGGAACATCTAGTCCAATCCATGCAGGAATACACAAGTGTGGCAGTTCCAAAAGATGTCCATCCCATCTCTGTTCAAAGACCTCCAGTGAAGGAGGAGAGTCTGCCATCCTCTTAAGCATAGAATCATAGAATCATAGAAATGTAGAGTTGGAAGAGACCACACGGGCCATCCAGTCCAACCCCCTGCCATGCAAGAATACCCTCAAAGCACTCCCGACAGATGGCCATCCAGCCTCTGCTTAAAAACCTCCAAGGAAGGAGACTCCACTACACTCCAAGGCAGCATATTCCACTGCCGGCCAGCCCTGACTCAGTGTTTGTATAGATCTTAAAGTCAAGAAGTTCTTCCTAACATTTAGGCAGATTGTCTTTTTTTAGAGGCTGAATCTGGTGGCTCAGATCTGGAGAAGAAGGAAACAAGCTCGCTCCATCTTCTGTATGACATCCCTTTGTGTAGAAGATGGACCAAGCTTGTTTTCTGCATAGTGTAAGGGTAAAAATTAAATTTCTGCAGTTATTGGCCCTTTCCGCACGCGGCAAGGGAAACGCTCCCTGCCGCTACTCACCGGCTTTTTGGTGGGTCCGGGCGAGTCCGTCGGGACGAGGAGCAGTGCGAGCTTGTCGCTCCGCACTGCTCCGGCGTCCAGAAGGCTCTCCACCAACCGGAGAAGCTCGCCAGCCTAAAGCCCACCCCTGGCAGATCTGCAGGCACGCACTAGTGCGCGCCTGCAAATCTGCACCGGAGCACGGCGACGGAGCAACACGGGGTTGCGCGCTCTGTACTTTTTAAAAACCTCTGAAAAGAAATAAAGAGGACACCCCCAATGTTGAATACCTCACATTTTATTCCCTATCCCCGACACAGGTTTTCCGTCCCCTGGGATCCCATTGGATAGAACCCCAAGGGTTACAAGCCTATCAGAATCGCCTAAGAAGTTACATTTCCCCTTCCCCATATTTGCAGTGTGTATGATCACACATTAATTATGCTTTTCCTTCATGCATCTTGTTACATCCCAGGTGTCTTTTCAGCAGTTTCAGCCCTTTGTGCTCTGCCATGTCCCTATAAATCAGTTTACTCCTTACATAGGCCTTGTCTTGTCTTCCTGTGTTATCTGAAATATTTCAGTCACTTCTTCAAGGTCTTGGGAGGCTCTCCTCTTGCTGACTGCTATCTAAAATCTCCCTTCTTAGACTTATTGTATTACTGAAGCTCAAATACAAAATATACTAAAATATATGTGTAAATATGTCTAAAATGTGTTATAAGCTAATACATATATGTTAGTAATACATGTTAATAATACTGCAGAAACTAAAATATATTTTATTTCTCTCATCAAGTGTTTTGGCACACCCATTTCTTTAAGAGTGATTCAAAGTTTCTCATAATCTATACAAACAAAGAGTTTTTAATAAGCTATAAAATACAGACTAATTTTCTTCTGAAATTCTTTGGAGCACTCCGTTATCCAGTATATGTTTGCAGTATAATCCCTAGTGCTTCTTCCTTTCCTGACATCTGGCATTTCTTACTCCATGGATAGTATTAGTCTTTGTTGTAGAATTCTGAGCATGAGAGATTAATGCAGTGGTCCTGTGCTTACTGCAATCTCTGGTGTCCCCTTCTTGGGGATTGGAGTGTATATTGAATGTTTCCAGTCTGTGGCCATTGTTTTGTTTTCCATATTTGTTGGTAGGTTTTGGTTAGAATTAGAGTTGATTCTGTCTCTGTAGCTTGAAATAGCTCTGTTGGTATGCAATCTGTTCCCGATAATTTATTTCTCCGAAGTGCCTTGAATGCTGATCAAATCTGATCAAGAGGGTTTTAAACTGTGTTCTGGCAGGGAGGGAGACAGTATTATTCAGGACAGGAATTTAGTAATTGCTGTGGAGAAAAGCCCAAATGCTATAGTAGTACTAGAGACCAACAGTGAGAGGAAAAGCAACTTTAGTAAAGGGCTTCCAGGAAGGGCACATTTTCTTAAATGCCTCTACACTAATGCACAGAGCATGGGAAATAAACAAGATGAACTGGAACTCTTAATAAAATAAAATAAATATGATATAAAAGGTATCACTGAAACTTGGTGGGATGAGTCTCACTAGACTTTAGGCTTAATCCTGAATAATGAGTGTCATTGTTCCATCACCCCAGTTAATATGGTCTCCTGGAATATAGCAGGCTGTAAGGCTTCCCTTTTTGGAGAGGATATTTTTGGATTTTTATCCAATTTTGATTTGATTGCTCTCCAGGAGACCTGGCTTCAAGCTGGGGACAGGAACGTACTGTCCGGGTACAAAACCTGGTATGAACCTGCACGGAAAATTAAAAATAAGGGTAGAGCTTCTGGAGGACTATTAATTGCAGTCAAAGAAGAGTTAGGCTGGAAGGGAGAGTTGGTTTCTTTCTCTATCTTACTGCAAAACTGCTTAATAGTCAAGTTGAGTCCTCCTAGTACAATCATCATCTTGGTCAACATCTATATCCCTCCAGTAAATTCCCCTTATTATTCTAAGGAAGTGTGGGCTCTCCTGGAGCAACTGCTGGATGAGTTAAGTAAGGGATTCCCAACTGCTTTAATAATTTTGACAGGAGACTTTAATGCCTGAATAGGTACATCACCCCCAAAATTTGCAGATTTGGGAGGCCTCCAGGACGAATTGCAAGATGTGTTTTGTTGGTTTTCTAGTGATAAAAACTCAAATCAAGCTGAGCAAAAATTTCTAGGGCTTTTGCTTTCATTTGATCTTCAGATCCTTAGCCCTAGTGATTACAGAGCACCTTATCCATTTACTTATTTTACCCACAAGGCTGGTAGTGCTATTGATTATATATGTGTCTGAAAACATAAGAGACATCTTTTCTCAGGTATTTCTGTAAATATCCGAGAGAATAGCGATCACCAACTGATATCTACTTGGATAATGCTCGAATCTGATTTAAGAAAATCATCACAGGTAGACAGGCAGGTGACTCAGGGCCTTGACATTGTGCAAGAAAAATGACTAAGATGGCAGCAAGTGGCTGTGAAGAAACTTAGCTCTTTTTATAAGTCGAAAGTGGGTGGTGTCCTTGGTAGTATGATTTGCTGTCCGGAGGCAAATATTACTCATGTCCTGGCCACATATCATGCCATTTGCGCTCAGATTAAACCTCTATTATTATCCCAATTAACAGTAAAAGGCTGCAGGAATAAAAAGCATCCTTGGTTTGATGCTGAATGTCATAGACTAAGGACATGCTTGAGGAAACAAATAAGAAAGGTGCAAAACTCCCCTGAGAGCAGTGCATATTTTTCTATGCTTATAACGAGGAGAAAAATATAAAAAACTAGTTACAGTTAAAAAAACCAACTATGTTGCCAGATGTTGGGCAGATTTGGAAGCAGTGGCCATTAATAAAAATTCAGCTCAGTTCTAGCAGTTAGTAACCAGAAAATTGGGTGACTATCATTACAATCTTGGGACCCCCATTTCTGCTTCAACCTGGGAAGCCTTTTACTCTGACCTATATAAGGAGCCCTTAACAACGGATAGCTCCTTGATGGATGAAGAGACTTTTGGGAACATAAATGACTTCCCAAAATGGCCTGCAGTTACCATACAGGAAGTCAAAGCCCTCATTCAGTCTTTGAAGAACAGTAAAGCCCCAGGAGAGGATTTCATGCCTCCTGAATTGTTTAAGAGCAATATAGATTTGTGGGCTGCCCTTTTGGCTGGCTTATTCACTCATATAAATGACACAGGATGAATGCCCAATGAATGGAAGCTTGGCATAGTTATTCCTCTTTATAAAAAAAAGGGGATTGAAGGGACCCTAAAAATTATAGGCTGATCAGTTTAATAGATATTGCAGCCAAAATCTATGCTAAGTCCATTTTGCAGAAACTAGAGGACGGGGCTGGACAAAGTTCCATCCTAGCGGAAGAACAGGCAGGTTTTAGACAGGGAAGGAGCACCATTGATAATTGCTTCACTCTCCTGCATCTGATTTCAAAGTACACGGTTAGGGGTGGACAACTTTATACTGCGTTTATGGATCTAAATGCAGCCTTTGACTCAATTAACAGGATGCTCCTTTGGAAGAAATTCATGAAGACAAACATTGATAGGAGACTTCTTCATCTAATAATGGTTCTCCACATGGATACAAGTTTATAGATTAGAACAGGTGTAAACCAAGCTTTAACAAACAAAATTTCCACATTCAAAGGAGTGCGTCAAGGCTGCATCTTGGCCCCATTCCTTTTTAATTTTTATATCAATGATGCAGTTTCCACTATGTACAACTCTGATTTCCATATGCCTAAGGTCCTGGACAGACCAGTTAATGTGCTCCTGTACGCAGATGACATGATTCTACTTTCTACAACTCTGGTAGGTCTGTGCAGACGGTTGGGAAAATTTAGTGTGTACTGTCAGCAAAATGATTTGGTAATTAATAACAGTAAATCTAAAATTGTAATTTTTGGCAAAAAGAGGACCTGTCATAAATGGTTTATCAATTCTAAAGAAATAAAACAGGTAAGAGCCTATAATTATTTAGGTATTGTCTTTTCAGCCTCAGGTTCCTGGTCTCCCCAGATAAAGAGGAATGCATTAAAAGCCTCAGCCAGTGTCCATACATTGAATAAATTATTTAATTATAAATACCCTGGCTCACTTCTCCCAATTATAAAAGTGTACAAGTCTAAGGTGTTGCTAGTGTTAACCTTTGGAGCAGAAATTTGGGGATTTGCTTCAATCAAGAATATTGAGAGAATCCAGAATAAATTTGATACTGGGAGTGCTAAGAACTTCTCCAGCCCAGGCAGTTAGAGCTGAATTGGGTATGGCAGCCATTTCAGACCTATGTCTCCTTAGATTATTTAATTTCTGGATTAAACTATCCCAAATGAATGTTGACAGATTGCCCAAGATCTATTTAAACGAACAAGCACTTAAGCCTACCAGTAACTCCTGGCTTTCCAACTTCTCAAAAATGCTTTCAAAGCAGGGTTTGAGCATTGAGGCTGTTAGTTTGTGCAAGTCCAATACCAGAAACATGTTTAAACAAAGAGTGATGGACATTAGAATGCAATCAGATCTAGCTGCGCTGTCTTCCGTAAGATCCCTGAAATGGTTAGCAAAGGTCAAATCTCTTTTTCAGGAAGAAAAATATTTGTCCTTTGCAATGAAAAGGGGCTTGCGCATGGCCTTTATACAGCTCCAATTTGAGCAAATGGAAACTAGGATGTTGCAAGGTCGTTATCAGGGTATTCCTGTTCAGGATAGAATCTGCATATGTGGGGCATCTGCCATTGAAGATCTTGCCCACTACTTGTTGCACTGTCAGCTATATGTTAACATTAGAGTACACTACTTCAACCCATTTCTAGTTAGTTGGAGGGAGTGGGATGACGAGTACAAGCTGACTTTCCTTTTGGAAGGGGTTAATCCTTTTGTGACTCAAAGAGTGGCCCTCTTTCCATATTATGCAGCTAAATTGAGGAAGCAAGTAGATAGAACAGATGCTAGTTTGCTTAAAAAAATAAGTCTGTGGGTAAAGTTGCCTGGTGAGGCCTAAATAACTTCAAGTCACCAGGTCCCAATCTGATCTTGGAAGGTAAGCAGGCTCAGCTCTGGTTAGTACTTGGATGGGTCACCATCACAGAATATCAGATGCTGTAGGCTGTATTCAGAGGAAGAGTGTGGCAAAACCACCTCTAAATATTCCTTGCCTAAGAAAACTCTATGAAAATTCATGGAATCTCCATAAAGTGACAGATGACTTGCGGCACATATACAAACACACAGTTGCCTCGTATGGTATTAGTAGCTTTAAGGCCAGAAATGTACCTACCAATTTCTTACTACTTCCCTCAAAATTTCCAGGAGATGATAGATTATCAAACTGTACATGATCAGGCTTCAATCTATGCATACACACACACACACACACACACATATATACATATATATACATATATATATATATACATACCAAGAAGCACTCCCCCACCACAAACACAGTTCTGTAGACCTTAAAAGAAACCTGTAAAGGATTTCACTGTGTGTTGGATTGTATAAAGGAGGGATTTCCCCTCATAACGCAGGAAGTTTGACTTACAAAATGCAAATTATTATAGCAATAGTATTACGGACAAGAATGTTAGTTCCTTCTGTAATCAGGAACATGCCCTCCACAGAGCTACATTCATTGATGCCAATGGGGGATAAGTAAGCGTTCACTAAATCTGCCCCCTACCCCAGCATTTGTGCTCCTGAAGAATGGCTCGAAAGGGCTGCGAGACCCTTTGAAACAAGCGAGGAGCTTTGAGGAGAAGGAGAGTTGGTGCAAATTACCACCTCTTCTTCTGTTAGATCTCAACCTCCTCTGTGAATGAAAGCATTCCTTTTCTTCCAGAACATCTAATTACAATCCAAGGCTATGTGTATGAAAGTATTTTCTTTGAATAATGTTTTGTTTGCATTTTAATTTAATTTTTAAATTCACTGATAAATTAATAACACATTTCTCAGAAGTATGTGTCTTTCATTTTAATAAAACCTGCTTCAAAATAATTGAGTTCAGGATCATAGTTTAGTACTTTTCATATCCTTTACAGGTGATTTGAATTGCTTTTCTTTACTCAAAAATGAACTTTACATTCTTTTACTATAATGTAATGCCTGTAGTTAATTTTCATCTTAAAACACATGAAGTGAACAAGAAAGATGAAAGAGAAATTAACATCTCTGATTTGTAACAATTAGTGTTTTCCAAATTGAACGACAAAGTACTATTGATATTGACAAAAGAGAAAATCATTTATTCTATGAAATACTGTATATATTAATCGTGTTTTAGCTGCTATTGATGAGAGATCATTAGTACATTCAAAAACTTCCTGTGAAAAATATTTTTTGGTAAATCTACCATGTTAGGACAATATCTTTACAAAACAATCCTATCTAAATGAAATAATTTCTAGGTTCTTGTTAATGTTTGGTTCAAGAATTAATATTAAATAAACATTTATAAGGTACTGGTTGCCTTGCCAAAAGTTAAAATCTTTGGGGTAATGAATGATCTGAAATTGTACGCATTAGTTCTAGTGTCTTCTTTTTAAAATCACCTGTGTTACTAGTATCTTCAGAAGGATGTTGATATCTTTATACCTAGCATTAAATCTATATAGTATATCTATTCCTTTGAGATATAAGTTGTTACCTTTTTTGATATGAAATTGATTAGATTTCTAGTTCTGCCTGACCTGACCAATCTGTGCAACATATTTTACACATGTAGCTTCATTTGTATAAAATATGCTTGGATATATGTCAGACTGCATTGTCCATAACTAAAGACTTATGTAGACTTTGAATAATTTGGCCCAACTCCAATTGCTAGTTCCATCATTGGGACTTATATAAGCATTGACTTATCGTTCAGCATTGATTCAATGTGTCTGCTCTAGCTGAGACTAGCAGTTGGGATAACCAATTTGGACTTTGCACAGCTTGTATGTGATGGAGAAGAAGACATGCCCATTCTATTATGAAAGAACTGTGTCTGGGCTTCTTGATGTCTACAAGCCATATTTTGCAGTGTGCTCCTCAAATATGGGGAAATATAAATCATACGTGTGGAATCTATGAATGTTAGAAGCTATACATGTAGACCTCATTCCAATATGAGTCATAGGTCATAGGTATTAGTTCAGTCCTAGTTTCTAGTGGTACATGGTCTAGATCACAATGGGCAAAGTGTGGCTCACAAGCTACAGGTGGATACCAAGGCCATTTTTGTGGCCCCAGTGCTCCTGAGGGATTAACTATTTATCAATTCCACCTTTTTTTTTTTTTTTTTTTGCTCATAAATGCCATCTAGGAGGTGAGGGGCATTTCTACCACATATTAACCTCACCCTCAGACCCAGGATAGTCCTTCTTCTGAAACAGGTAGTGACTGGAAGTCACTTCTGGCTTACCTTCAGTTTTTCAAAATATTGTTCAGATTTATATTTTAATATTGTACATTCTTACAGTACTGAAAGCTTTCGTATTTATGTATATTTTTCTTACAATTATTTATTAAAATACACCTATTGAACATTTTTGTTTCCAAAGTACAGGTTTTCAGTAAAACCCTTGCATTCAGATCCCAGCTTTCTGGAAGCAGAACTCTGCTAACTAAAGTCCTTCATAGGCAAAGAGAATAGGAAGGTGATATTTTTGCTATCTTCTATGTTCTCAAAAAGCAGCACTACAAAGGCCCTTTTCACATGAGGGGGGGGAATGGGTGAAAACGCCCAAAAACGGAGCTTACCTCCAGCTGGGTAAGTCCGTCGCCACGTGGAGCGGCGCGAGCTCGCTGCTCCACACTCCTCCGGCGTCGCAGATGGCAGCTTCTGGTTGGTGGAGGCTCTCCACCAACCGGAGAAGCTCGCCAGCCGGAAGCCCGCCCCTGGCAGATCTGCAGGCATGCACTTGTGCGCACCTGCAGATCCACTTTAGAGCTGGGCTACGGAGCGGCACGGGGCTGCGCGCTCCGTGCTTTTTAAAAACCTCTAAAAAGAGGTTTTTAAAAAACATGCAGCCCGGCTAGTTCTGGCCGCTCCTGAGTGGATTCTGGTGTGGAACTATGAAAAGTAGTCCACGCCAGTCCACTCTACAGTGTAGACGACCTCCGTGAGAGGTTGCTCTACACCGTTCCCCCCCCCCACGTGAAAAGGGCCAAAGTTGGAGGATCCACTGTAATGAGGTGGGCACTGCCCCAGTGGAAGAAGAAGCGGAAGAAGTTCATAGGAGGACAAGCCTGGTTTTGAAGCTTAGTCTTTTTCACTGAGCTGAATTTTTAAAAATGCTTTTATTAAACACATAAAAAATTAAATATATAAAACAACAAATAAGGGTATTACACTAAGCTGAATTTTTCATTAGTCGGAATATTCAAGATTCTTTTAGGGAAGCTTCATTTGTAAGTTGTGCTTAGCTGTAATAAGGTTAGAATAAACAGTATAATGCAGAAGTTAGAAAAGTACTTGATCTTCCTTTTATGAGGCTGTTTTGTAAATGACTTTTTTCCTCAATAATATAATAGTTATTTTAAGAAATTTTCAAGCAGCACTCTATTATGCCCACTTCATTGGATATCACCTCAAAATGCATTTTTTAAATTAGTATATACAGTCTAAAGTTTTGTGAAATCTAAAGTATGTTAATGAATATTAAAACAGTGGAGCAAAGGCTTGATATTATCTCAGCCTGAAAACAAAGTGTTTGGTGTACCATGGTGATCAGAGTGTTTGTTGAGGTGGTAATAAAATTATTGTGATTTTTATGATTTCTCCACTCCAGCTCCATTGCCAGGTATTTGTAGCCAGTGCAAGAACTTGCTCATTAGTATAGTCTATGTGAAAAAATTAGAGTGGGAACGTACAACAACTTCATTATTTGTCTTTCTGGCTGGGCTAGTGCATTATTAAGATGATTAGATATGCTCACTGAGAATAGAGTTTGGTCTCTTTTCCCATGTCTGTGCAGCGGCATTGCTTGTTGTAGCTTCTCTTCTGTTTCTCAGACTCTGATTTTCCAGGCACACGCAGCATTTTCAAGTTTAAACCAAAGGAAGCGTTGTGGAATGCTACCAGGGGCTGCTGCACTAAACAGAAGCACCTGATAGTCATTTCAAGTCTAACTGGAATTTTCCAGACAACTGTTTACATTTAACCCACCCAAGTTCCATTGAGCGTTACTAGTCCCGGCTGGGATTTACATGCCATCCCATATCAGTGCACATAATTTTTACATCTCATTGTTTGTCTGTTTTTTTCCCAAAAATGTGTATGCTACCTACCCAAGGTTTGCATAAATGGCTCACCTAAAACACATTAGAACAGTTTAAATGAGTAAAAAGAAACATATTCCTGTAATTATTAAATAACTACTGTGTTTCCCCGAAAATAAGACACTGTCTTATATTTATTTTTCCTCAAGAAGACACAGTATGGCTTATTTTCAGGGGATGTCTTATTTTTATTAAGTATGGTACAACAACAATCTACATTTATTCGAATATAGTTAAGTCTAGCCTTCCCTCCTCTGCCTCGATCCCTTGGCAGCCCGTTTCCTTGCAGTTCCTCCTTAACGCCACTCGTCTCGACCACCTCCGCCCACTGTCGTGTTTGCAAACAAGCAGGATTCCCTTCCCCTCCCCAAACCTCCTTACTCTCGGCTTCAGCATGGTGGTGTAATCCCTCCCTCGCCCCCTCCAATTGTTGGGAGGATCGGGCGGGCTGGCGCGTTGTTTTGGGTCTCCTTTCCTGCATCTGTTTTGGGGCTTTCCCCTCCCCTTCCTTAACCTTCGCTAGATTCAAGAGCACAAAGGGGGAATGCCGGGGGGGGGGGATTGTCTTACAAAGTTGTGTAAAGGGGAGGGAAGTGAGAGGGGAGAGGTGGGGTCCGGAGTGTACAGTGGAAAGATGGGGGGAGTGACTAAATGAAAGCATCCAAAGGAATTCTATATCCGGGATGGATTCTGCGAGGGAGGGGTTGGAGGGAGGAGAAAAAGAAAGTTTGCGAAACTTGGGAACCTTTGGTTTTTCGCTCCCCCTTCTTCCTCCTGCTGCTTCTACCCTGTCTCCCTCTATGCCTTAGCTTGTAGCACGCACAGAATGACCGGGACCTGACAGGGGGAGCCGACATTGTTGATGGGGCTGCCCGCACCGGTAGGCTGCATAGCCACGCCTATCACTATGTCTTATTTTCGGGGTATGGCTTATATTGCACAAATGCTTAGAAATCCTGCTACGGCTTATTTTATGGGTATGTCTTATTTTCGGGGAAACACGGTAAATGGAATGTTCAAGGGCAGATCTGCAGAAGCTGAATCTTGAACTCATCAGAACTATATGCTGCTCTGTGAGTAGTTTGTCATTTTAGTGACATGTGGAAGCTTAACAGAGTACCATCACTGATTGCCAAACTGGATTTCAAGCTAGCAAGGCAGACTAGCTTAATTTAAAACAGGCTTGCAAAATTAGCATGGCCTAAGCCATCAAAGATATTCAAGGCTTTGGGTAGGGTAGATTTCTCCTCAGTCACCTGAGTTTGTGATCTTAGATGTATATGGAACTTTATATACTATCTTCCTGGTGTACCTCTACTTTAGCATGCAGCAGGAGTACATTAGAACATAAATAAGATTTCCTGGTCTGTTTAGGAGACCCTTTCATCCAAACTGAGGCCATGTCTGCACTACCCTGTTACAGTGCTATTATTCCACTTCCAAATCTTGTGGAATTCTGGGGCTTGTAGTTTACTGAGGGCAAAGAGCTCTCTGGCTGAGAATTCTTACTGCCCCTCCCTAATCTACAAACCCCAGGATTCCATAGGATGTTGAAAGTGGAATAATAGCACTTGAACAGTGTAGTGTGGAAATGGCCTGAAAGTGATTTTAAACCAGCCCTGCAAAAGTGGCATGTCCTGAGTCGTAAGTTATGTATTATGTAAGTTATATTATGGTTGGGGAAATAGCCTCTCCTGGGTCTAAAATAGGCCAGAAAGGTTTCAAAACATGGCATAAGTTCCCATATCCACAATCTTGAGAGGATGTCTGGGGCTTTTTCCATTAAAAAAAAAATAAAGGTGAAAAATCATTACAGGAGTGTGTGGAACTATCTGGAACTTCCAGGTCCAGTAGAGCCTACCTGTGGTTTTTGATCCTGGGGTAGTTGCCCGTCTCTGATATACAGCATGAAATCATTTGAACAAAAGCCTTGGTTGGATATTCAACCTCTAACATAATTACAATTTTGTGATGGAAGTGCAGGGCTTGGCTCCCTTGCCTTGCTTCATGTAATGGCCATGCCCAACAACTGTCCATGCGTCAGGGCTGAAGGTTATCCGTGATGGCTGTCTATTCAGAGACAGGATGACTCCCAGTATCAGTTTCTGGGAAACACAAGAGGAAGAGTGATATTGTTTCATGTCCTGCTAATGGTCTTTACATAGGCAGAATGCTAACAGAATGCTGGATTGGATAGATCTGCTTCCACAGGGCTGTTGTATACTAAAATCTGAAGCAGCAAGTACGCTTTATACTTGTACATTCATCAGATGATCAGAACTCTCTCTCAGTACATGTGATAGTAATCATGTGGGCCGTAATACATGAAATGGGCTTTATAGGGCTGGAAGAATAACAGAGAGCCAGCGTAGTGCAGTGGTTTGAGTATTAGACTGGGATTCCAGGAAACCGGGATTCCAGGAAACCAGCGTTCAAATCGCTGCTCAGCCGTGGAAACCCATTGAGTGACCTTGAGCCATTTCTGCAGTACACTGGCCCTTTTCGCACCTTACCTTTTCACGCCGCCGGGTTGGGGTCCTCGCACAGGAAGCTTGGGCAGGAAGGCTCTCGCAAGCCTCCTGCTTCAGCTCCGCAGCTCCTTGCTGCTCGCGTGAGAGCCCTGCCTGCGCCTTGCCCCTTCCTTCCGCAGTGCACCCTGGGAGTTGGAGGCTGTACTGAGGAGAGGATGTGTGACCGGCCCGGCTCCAGAGGCTCTGCACGACAGGTGAGTTCCGCCCAGGCCCGTGAATGTTGCGGAAGCGCAGGTCATTTTCGGCTAAAAGCCAAAAATAAAAAAATGCATGTTCGCTGCATGTGAGGGCCTTGAGCGTCGCGTAAATGGGAGTGCGTCATGCAGACTGCTCCTCACATTTACGTGACGCTCAAGGGGCCCTTTCGCTTGCAAACTGCCATGCAAAAAGGGCCACTGTTATAATGCTATTATTCCACTTTCAACATTGTATGGAATCCTGGGGTTTGTAGATTAGGGAGGGGCATTTAGAATTCTCAGTCAGAGAGCTCTTTGCCCTCAGTAAACTACAAGTCCTAGAGTTCCACAGGATGTTGAAAGTGGAATAATAGCACTATAACAGTGTAGGGCAGAAATGGCCATACTCTCTCAGGCTTAGAGGAGGACAGTGGCAAACTTCCTGTTAGTAAATCCTGGCAGAAGGATCCTATAATAGGATTGCCTTAGGGATGCCATAAGTTGGAAACAACTTGAAGCAACAACAACAAAAATAACAGCTTCTATAAAACTCTAATCCCCAATATTTGTGTTAGTGGATTTCCTTGTTATGTCTGTGGCCATTTCCACACTACACTGTTATAGTGCTATTATTCTACTTTCAACATCCTATGGAATCCTGGGATTTGCAGTTTAGGGAGGGGCATTCAGAATTTTCAGCCAGAGAGTTCTTTGGCCTCAGTAAATTACAAACCCCAAAATTCAACAGGTTGTTGAAAGTAGAATAATAATGCTATAACAGTGTAGTGCAGAAAGGCCCTGTGTTCCAAATACAAGACTATCGTGCAATCCTATGTAAGTTTATTTAGAAATAAAGCCCACTGTATACTGTATTAGCAACATATAATTAGGATTGGAGTCTATGGGCCCTATCACACTACACTGTTACAGTGCTATTATTCCACCTTAACTCATGGTATGGAATCCTGGGATTTCCAGTTTAGGGACGAGCATTTAGAATTCTCAGGGCTCTTGAGCCTCACTAAACTACAAACCCCAGAACTTCATTGGATGTTGCCATGGCAGTTAAAGTTAAAAGTGGAATAATAGAGCTATAACAATGTATTGTGATAGGGCCCTATGTTTTGTGATGTTCTATTTGTGCAATTTATGATGCATTCATTTTCAATTCTGGCTGTTGATTAAAAACACATATGTAAAGTTACTGTGGAAAGACCATGAATCACCTCTCCTGTTTATATAAGCAGAACTTACATACAGAAACATGGAAGAATATCTCTATATTTTTTAAAAACAAAAATACGATCCTTTTTTGTTATGGATATTTTGTCATGTCTGACTTCATTAGTGGATCTGAATGGTTGTTAGAGAAAAAGAAAGTAATTTATAACAACCATATGTTAGAAATAGGTTACCTACTCTCATTTGGGCACCAGAATTGCTGAAGAAGCTGTAATTTATAACATGTGTTCCATGAATGCCTGCAGATAGAATTATTCCTATAGCAACAGGGGTACAAAAACAAATTGTGAAACTCCAAATGTGACACTTGTCTATGTACAAGGAAAATGTGATGAAGTTAATTTTTGTTTATGTTAATTTTATGTTTAATTTAATTAAACATAAAATTAGGTGTAAGGAAAAAAATGTTACCAGCCTAAATGTGGAATGCCCTTAGCAATGTACGAGGTTCTTGTCTTCTGCACCATGGCAATAAATGATTTTATTAGCCTTTCATATATTGCTTTGAAATACGACCAAGGGCTGCAGAAACATATGTACACAGACCTGTATGCCTCTGTACACTGGTGACAAATACAGGCTATAGTCACAAGTGCATTAGCATTGAGCGGAGGTTTTGAAATACCTCAACCCTTTATTCTGTGAAATGATAGATTCAAAAGGTAGTTTGTCCCAATTAGGTATGCTCAACCTCTTGCCCTGAGGCTGCCTGAAATTTGTGTTGTCTCCCTACAAAGCTGGAAGTATCCCACCTATTTACAAATTGCAGCCTAGTAGATCTGATTCCTTGGTTTCTGAGATTGGTTAGGAAACAGTCACCATAGTGGAAATAATTGGTTACAGGAGAGTCTTTCACTGCCATCCCTCTTCCTAGGAATCCTTAGATCTCTCCACATTCCTGAGATGTGTGCATGATTGTGTACACATTTCTGGTTTTGTGTGCTTGTATATAATGAGTAACATCCCTCAGATGTTGCCAGATGCAGGATTTGGGATTAAATAGGTTATGCTTTCAGATGAGCAGATTCATAACAATGTCTGAGAGCATCAGATGCAGTTACTGCCTTGAGCTTCTCTGAGAAAGAACGAGAAATGCAGTAATTGTAACAATTTATCAGCGTTTGGAAGAGTTCCTATTATTATTACTACTACTACTACTACTACTGCTTCCATGATCGTTTAGCCAGCACAACCACTGGCCATGTAGATGCAGTGTTGTAGTCTGAAAACTTGAATTTTCTGAGTTCTGTGAAACTCTAAGGGCATACTGGATGTACAAAATACTTCTAAATTGTTGTGGTAACACTCCATCTGCTGTCATAATAGTAGGAAGACTACAAATGTGTTAGCAGTACTGTTAAAGTAGTCAAAACTTTCCAAATGACAGCTAAAGCATCTCAGTAAAAAGATTTTAGCAAGTATACTATATTATCCTGAGGTACTTACAACGAAAATCTAATGTGTGGCAAAATTTAGACAGAGAGCTGCAACAGCACTAAAGTGCTATTCTCATAGTCAGAAAACTTTATCTGATATTTTAAATTTGTCACAACTTTGTATGCCACCTGGAGATGATACTGTGTTTCAGTTTATATTGTAATCTGTCTTGGTTCCTGTATTAGGAGAGAGAGCTGAGATGCAAAACAAATAAAACAAGCAAGCACCATTATGAGAAAGACATTTGTTGTGGAATTGACAGGAGTGTGTTCCAGGAACATGTAGGGGGTGAGACGATGCACGGGAACCTAAATACTCATTTTCTTCCACCCAGGACATAGCTACTGGAGGGCAGGGGGAGGATGAAGGCAACATCCAGTAAGAATCTCCTCCATTAAATTTCTCTTCAGTACCCAAATTTCTAACATTGCAGTAACTTAAAACTCCAATTGTCCATTTCTAGATACAGGTTAGGCATCCAAAGAAAACATGCAAGTGGGGTTATCAAGTGAATGCAAACACAGGAAATTTAAGTAATGTAGGTGTGAACAATTTTCAATTTCTCACTTTCTGTGAAGCTAGAAATTTGGAGACTGAAAAATTCATTTAGGGCGGCAGAATTCTTGTGTCAGGGGGACAGTGCCCTTATTTTGCCTTGCCTGACCCCCATGCCTACATTCCTCCTTCTGTTTGTCCCTTCATTTGGGTATTTTGTAATACATTGAGTGTACTTTTGAAAAATTTCTTCCATACACTATTCTAAACTCTAGGATAATGTGTAGAACAGAGAATACAAAAGTTAAGTAAGATTTTTCCCAGAAGTGACACTGTGATGTGGAAACTGAGATCAACATTCTGAAATTTTGCATGGATACCGTATCACAGAATTATTGACTGTTCATTGTGATTTTAATTGAAAATATAGCAAAGTACACTCTCATCTAAATCTAATCCTTAGTCCCACTGAATCAAATGCTTAAATGGTAAGCTAGTACTCATGTAATTTCAATGGCCCAAATGAGTTCACTCTAGTTGGGACAAGCATTTGGATTTAGGCCTAAAAGTTCAAAGAATTCAATCCCCCAATGGAGACAGAACAGGTCAGTCAGCCAACTTAGGGAATAACTGGTTTACTATGGCATAAGCTTTCATAGGAAACAGATTCCTGCATCAGATATTTGAGGTATGTGGAACAGTTTCTCTGTTTCTATAGATAGGTGTGGATTTTTCCCATTAGCATTAAAGTATTTCCTTTTAATTTCCAGATTATAGAACAGGCCCTTGTTTCACTCAGGTCAGTAACCAGATGTGTCAAGGTCAGCTGACTGGCATTGTTTGCACGAAGACTCTCTGTTGTGCAACTATAGGACGTGCGTGGGGACATCCATGTGAGATGTGCCCTGCTCAGCCCCAGCCGTGTCGCCGTGGTTTCATCCCCAACATCCGCACTGGTGCATGTCAAGGTAAGCCGCTAACTTACTGATTAATGAAATTAGAATTTTTGCCTGCTGTACAATAGCTCTGATGTAATGATTGCAACCAGATGACTGTTTTTATTTGTATATTGCTTAGTATAAGTTCAAAACATCACAAGTTTCTGTAAGTGTCAAGCTATTTATGAGGCTGCATTGATGTAATAATGAAACCGGTGTTGTTTGAATGAACCTAACTCCATGTACTTCAAAACATGAGAGGGAAAGAAACTATTATACACATTAGCTCAGTAAGATAAAGTTATATTTCCCACAACAGATGAATTAAGGGGTGTAAAGGATGTTTTCAACTTTTCTAATCCTCAGTGAGAAAGAATATCTCAACACATGCCAACATGTGACAATTTTCATCCAGTTCTTGATCGTTATTCTTTCTTTTTTTTTAAATTCCGGGTCTTGTTACAAGAATTACATCTGCACAGAATTCACAATGTTTTGTGAAAAAAATATGGTGTAATTTTGTGGAAATTCAATTGTTTTGGAAATGATTCGTAATTTTAAAAAACCCAAAGAATGCACTGAAACTCTGCTAATCTCTCCAAATGGAAAAATCATTTGATTTTTTTTTATCTAAGAATGAAAGAAGTGCTATCTTGCAATTACCTGCTAATTTTGAATGCAAGAAGATTTGCATACTCTTTGACAGAAGATGTGCACAATTATATTCTGACATGGTCAAGTGTATATCAGTATGTGTATATCAAAGTCTTTTTGAAGCTTTCAGTATCAGCAGTTCTGTACACTGGCACTTTATTTCTCCGTGTTCTCCTATTACACAGAATTGTGGCATATGAGAGTTACATTACATGCAGAATTTATATAGCACTAGATCCACAAGGAAGAGAATGTATGGCATTGCCATCTCAAGAGTCTTAAACAGCATCTTTGAATTTCAGTCATCTGCGATGTACAGAATTTTTTTTCTGTAAATAAAAAACAGTTGAGATAAAATTTGTCCCAACAAATCTGTTGTATTTTGCCATTGGAATAGTTTTTATGTAGGACAAAATATAAGAGACAAAAAAAATGTTCCGTGCCATTTTAGTGGGAAGAGGGTAAACAATGCAGAGAAGCCATTGTGAGTGCTCAGATGAGAAATAATCCTTTTGCTTGCTCCAAGGGAGAAGAGCAATTGCATACTTACTTGGTCCTGTCCAGGGCCCTTTTTGCATGGTATTTCCGATGCGAAAGGGCCCCTTGATTGTTGCGCACATGTGAGGAGTGGTCCACACGATACACTCACATTTGCGTGACGCTCCAGGGCCTGACGCGGACTGCGCACGCATTTTTTCATTTTCGGCTTGAAGCTGAAAATGGTGCGTGGTCAGGCATCGCTGCGGGGCCCCACGCGCACTTACCTGGCATACGGAGCCTCGGGAGCCAGGCCGGTCGCTCTTCCTGTCCAGTGCAGGCTGGGAATGTCCCAGGCTGCACTGCGAAAGGAAGAGACGGGGCTCTCACGTGAGCAGGAAGCTCATGCGGAGCTGAAGGACCCTGGATGCGAGAGCCTCCCTCTGGAGGCTGCTTGCGAGAGCCCCGCACCCCAGCACCGCAAAAAGGTAAGGTGCGAAAAGGGTCCAAGAAGTGCAAAGTGGAAACATTGATGTCCTCAGAGGCAAGGATGGAAGAACAATGCAGATATCCACGGATAGTTCTCTGTAGAGCAGTTGGAGAAATCGTTCAGGAATGCCAAGGTTCAAAGAATGATGCAAACAAACTGTTAGAAGTCTTATAACTGCTTCTCATAGGAATCATTCTTTAGCATGTAAGCCATGAAAAGAAATAGAGAATCATGGCATGTTGTCAGGGCATGGCACGGAAAGAACCCTGTCAGAGTAAAAGCATAGAAACCCCTCAACATAACTGAGGATCATTGCTATTGCTTGTATGTGTCACAGACAATATGAGGAACTGTGACATCCCATCTCAGGGTATTGCCATTTCAGAACAACAATGAGCCTGAAGAGTTCTTGTGCATTCATAAGTATGGAGATAAAACAAAAGGGAATTAAAAGCAATCCATAGAGTCCCTGCTAAGCTTGGGATTATGTGAACTATATTTACTGAGCTGCTTAGAATGTGATATACACTGGGGATAGATCTAACCACTGATGAACAGCTGATTGTTTGAAGGTAAATATCCATTCTTTATTCCATGTTAATTAGGAAAACTTAGCATAAAAATGTGATGCTGTGATGCTAAGGCATCTTTCTTCTGAAGGTATACATTTACCTGGACAAGGAGCCTGGTGTACCATGAGAAGATTGGTTACAATAAGGTGGCAAAACTAGTTGAAACATATTTCCGCACTAGGAAATGAAGTGGGAGATTTTTTTTCACCATTTAGAACTGACAGAAGGTCTCCTAACCAAAGGCCTACCATATATTCGTTCAACTGAACAAAAGCATACCCTCCCCTACCACTGTTATTTTTGGAGTCAGGCAATAGAAAAGGAACTCAGCAGAACTCAGCAGTACCATATGTGGGAAACTTCCTTCCCATGGCTACTGCAAGAGACATACTCGAGCTATCTGCAGAGATGCTGGCACAAATGATTTTCTTTCATTGGGAGACATTTTGCTCCTCGGGGACTATCTTGGTAATGAAGTAGAAAATTACTCCTTATACCATTTATGAAAGGCCTTTCTACAAATAAATAAAAGCATCTTTTTTCCTTCAGGATCTGTTTCCTAATTTTGGGGATTCAACGGCACTATTTTTTAAATTGGAAATAAAAGTAGAATTTTTAAGATACAGAAATTCCATGGTTACGTTTTTTTACAGGAAAGGAAATGTGTCAGTTAATCAACACAAAACTCTGCTTCTCCCCCCACCCACCCTTTTTCATGGTTTAGGTGTTATAGAATCACTTTCATTCTACACGCTCAAACATACAGAGAAATGCACGATCACTCTCAAAATTGCAATAATTTTGAATTTGCTTATTCTTGCATGTGAGAATGAAGTAAAGTGAAGATTTGTGTCCCTATTCTAAAAGTGTTTGAGTCTTTTGTATGTTTCTAGAAAATGTATCCATTTATTTATCAACTATTTTTACCCCTCTATATTATGAAATATCCAAATAGTTCAGATTAAAGTAGTTGGACGAGACAGTTCAGAAGAGATGTGTGCTGCCGTTTCCACTACTTGGTTCCCCTTTTTGTGCCCTAACATGAAGAAAGTTACTTTGAGTGAGAGGACAAGCACAAAGAGGAGGAAGCAACAACTGATTTGCAATCTCTTCTCACACCAGATTAGAACTACCAGTTCCAGAATCCCTGGCAGTGAAGTCGTGCTGCACAGGTAGAAGGCCCAGCTGCATTTTCAACAGTAGTCATATGAATTCTGGAATGGGTAGTCTTAGTTTCAGGAAGGAAAAGAACCTGTATTAGGCCCTGGGGGCTCCTTGCTACCAGAAGGAGGGAGTGGCTCTTAGATTTGAAGAAGAGCTGTGCTTACCTTGATCTTGGATGCAAGCGTTAGGGAGGTGGAGGGGTTCACCCATATGATCTTTTGTCTCATACCTATAACACCTCTGCATTCTGAAGATGCTTCATGAGAGTTACACCAAGGATTCACTTGGCTGTGTAGCTTCGGTGCCCTTGAAAGTCTTTACCAGTGTTTCAGGGCTTTAGTTGCCGCTTAACTGAGCATGAAAGATATTTTTAAACTGTGCAATGAACAGTTGACATTGTTGCAAAATTACAGTGTGAAAATTGAAAACAATGTGGATATTCCGTCTGTGAACAATGAGTGTTTAAAATAAATATTATTTTTTACTCTTAATTTATGTAATTTAACTATTGTTATTTATGAAGGTCTGAATGTGCTTCACTCAGTATGAATTAGGATCTCTGCTCTTGAGCAGCTTGTACTGTCAAATCATTTTTGGGAGCACCAAAACATCAAAAGCTGAAAGATAACATCAGTCTTTTGACAAGGGGCAAATTCTGAAATGTGCTGAGTATCAGTAAATCTCATTAAGCCAAACATAATGGGCATTTGTACACAAGGATTGTATGTGCTTTCCTGAATTATGGATGGTCTAATAGTACCACCTCCCTTTTTTAGACTTATGGATAAACTTAGGGATAATCTATGTGTGGCCTTTATCCAAATGGGAAAGAGATTGGAAAGAGCTTCCATTTTCCTGTGGTACTGGGAAAAGTTACTTTTGAAAACCAAGCAGAAGAACTGCTTTTTCTGAATGAAAGAGAGAAAGGTACTTGGAACTATGGAAGCATAGTGCGTCACTAAAAAACTCCAAAGGAGTCTTTCTTTGCAGAACTTACAGAAGCGCTTCAGGTGTAGTAGAACATTATTGATGGGTGTTGTGTACTTCAGTTTTTGATTGAAACATTTTTCTCCCATTTCTCTACTGTCCATATATGGTGATTCTCTCTGTTTTTCCTGGTCTGAGAAAACCATAGTTTGTTATTTTGCCCAAATCAGGAAACTTTATGCTTGTTAGTAATGGTAAATCTCAATTTTCCAAGTTCTGATGGATCTCAAGAACAGTGAAACACCTTTTCATCTGGTACCTTTAAGACACTCAGAAAATCTCTGCTCCCTCCATGACGAGAAATGCTTCTCTTTTCCACAAAAGCTAGCCAGCTTGCCCCAGAAACTATAGTTTTATCAGAACCATGCAGAAAAATTGTGCAATGTTCAGTTTGTGGAATTTGTGCAAAAAAGGATCATTTCCAAGCAGACGTGTGTTTTGCACAGGATTGCTGTTTCTTACATAGAAAACAGAAATGCTGCACAACAAAAATGTGCAAAATCCACCAATATTGTACAAAAGATGGACATATGATTTTGTTGTGCAGCGTTGCTGTTGAGTAAGATTTTAGGTAGACATATTTCTGTTTTCTATGTTTAGTTTCTACACAAAAAAACCAGCACTGTACCACAATAAAAATGTTGCCCAGAAAATATTACTGTTGAACATGAAAAGCATGTGCCTATTTTTTGTTTAATCTGGATTAAGACCCTTTCTGCACGGCATTTGCCCTGCAAAAGGGTACCTGGAGCATCGCGCAATTGTGAAGAGCAATCTGCACAACGCACTTACAGTCGTGCGACGCTCCGGGGCCGGCAGGTGCCAATCGCACACCTTTTCATTTTTGGCTGGAAGCCGAAAATGGTGCGCGATCACGCATTGCTCTTGGGCCCCGCGTGCACTTACCTGACATGCGGAGCCTCCAGAGCCTCACTGGTCGCGCTTCCTGTCCCAGTCTGCACTGCAGAAGGAAGAGGCGGGGCTCTCATGCAAGCAGGCAGCTCATGAGGAGCTGAAGCAGCAGAGATGCAAGAGCCTCTTGCCGGAGGCTGCTCGCATGATCCCCACACCCCAGTGCCGGGAAAAGGTAAGGTGCGGAAAGGCCCTAAGTTTCAGCTTTTTTACTTTCAAACTCACATCAAATTTGCTTTCACACAACAGTGTGAGAGTTGTACAACTTCTTGAAGATTGGAAGGTGGAAATGGGAAGTAAAGCTGAGTGTTATCTACATACTGATGACATTTCAGTCCATGCATTTGAGTGGCTTTCTCCAACAGTATGTAAGCCAACTTCTGAATGGCTTCCTCCAACAGTTTCATGTAGACCCACAGGATGGTGAGTGTGGACCCAAAGGCCCATTTTTATGGTCTCTAGGCCCTCCTACGGCCAGAATTTGCTTGGAAAATTTTTTTTTTAAATTCCCCAAATGTTCCCTCAGTGGTGTGGGGGACAGTTTATCCATTTTTTTCCCCTCAAGCTGTTTTACACTGATGAAATGCCATTTTTTTTGTATAGGAAGTGATGAGAAAGTTGATTTCTCAGTCACTTCCGGTTTTAAAAGTAGGTCTCTTCTAACCCTGAAATGGTCCAGTAAGGATCAAAAACAGGGAGAAGGTGTTCCCCATGCCTCCTAGGGAGCATGCAGGACATTTGGGGGCAGAAAATTATTTTTGGGAAGAGGAATGGTGTGGTGTGACCCTTAAATTCACCTCTAAGCCCAAACACTTGCCCGTCTCTGATTTACCCTTTTGGATTTTGATCCTTCAAGAAAACTGTAACACTGTAGAAGAAGACAAAAATCTGACCATATAATCCAAATGCTATTGGTAAAAAATGCTGTTGTGAGGACTAGGACAACTGATAGAATTGTGTTCCTCCCTTGTGTTCACCAGTGTCAGTTGTTCACAAGAGTGCTTATTGTGTTCTGAGACCAGGCCTGGTGCTGGTGCTGCTTTAGCATAGATCAAAATAGGTAGGGCCTTTCCACATTACACTGGCCCTTTTCGCACGGCGTTTTTGAAGCGAAAGGGCCTGACGGTCCTACGAGGAGCGGTCTGCATGATGCATTCACATTTATGCGACGCTCAAGGGCCTTACGCGGACCACGCATGCACCTTTTCATTTTCGGCTCAAAGCCGAAAATGCTGCATGGTCGCGCATTGCTCCGGAGCCTCGTGCACACTAACCTGCCGTGCGAAGCCTCCTGAGCCGCGCCGGTCGCACTTCCTGCCCCAGCGCAGCCTCTAACTCCCAGGATGCACTGTGGAAGGAAGGGGCGGAGCGCTTGTGTGAGGAGGAAGGAGCTGCGGAGCCGAAGCAGCAGGGACGCGGCAGCGTTCCTCCCAAGCCTTCTTGCACGTGAACCCCAACCCAGCAGCGCGAAAAGATAAGTTGCGAAAAGGGCCACTGTTATAGTGCTATTATTCCACTTTCAACATCCTGTGGAATCTTGGGGTTTGCAGTTTTGGGAGGGATATTTAAAATTATCAGCCAGAAAGCTCTTTGGCATCAGTAAACTACAAACCCCAGAATTCCACAGGATGTTAAAAGTGGAATAATAGCACTATAACAATGTAGTGAGGAAAGGCCCTTATTTATCTCACAACTGTTAGAGCTGAGATACAACCACCAGCTCCAATACTTGCCCAAGAATGAAAGATTAGAAACTGAATAATCATTGCATACTTATTTTTCAGTGTCTTTTGCAAAAGCCTCACCAAAGGGTAGCAGGGATTAGTTCATTTCTGACAGAGAAGGACTACTTTGATGTCCGCATCTCAAACCTAGACCTTATGGGACAAACTCTTTCCGAACAACTGGCGTATAGTTAGTTTTCTTGTGCCTTCTGACCTCTTACCTTATGAGTATCAAGTTCTTAAGTTGATAGGCTGTCATTTTAGATTCTGACAAGATATAGGAAGGAACCATAGATTCATTACACATAAATTTGTTTGAATGTTTTTCTTCCATAGACCAACATATGTGCCTGAGGGTAAAATGAAAACAAAACAAAGAAACAGAACAAAATAAGCAAGCTCTCTTTGATCTTTGCTATAATTTTGCATGGTTAATTTTGGTCTGCTGTAATGTGTGTGGACTGCTATTTTGGTTCTGTTATTTGTTTCTGGTGCTGGCTTTATTTTCATTTTCATGCTATGTATTTTGAGAAGATTGTGCACTGCCTTGGAAGTTTTTCTAACTAAAAGCAGAATAAAAATATTTTATCAGCTTAGCTGATCTCTGAGGTCAGCTAGAGAGGCCATCCTATATGTCCTGTCTTTTAACTGAGCTACATCTAATGTAGCTCAAGAGAATATCTTCTTTGTTGTGGCACCAAGGCTCTGGAGGGCTGTGCCTTCTGAGAGCCATCTAATTCTCTTTGTGCTAGTTTTTCATTGCCTGTTGAAGGCCTATTTATTTAGGCAGTCATGTAATCTTGATAGGGTGTTTATTTTCTGTGTTATTGGATTGTTCCCAGCTGCCTCTGTTTTCTTTAATTTGTTAAGGCTTCAGTCCTGTTTTCCAGGACTGTGTCCCAGGGCCGTAGAGACTGTATTTCCCCCTCCAAGGCAGTTAATGGCATTCAGAAAGATCTGATTTCATTTCCCCTTCCAGGCCTGGTTTCCATGATTGCTCCTTCTGTGGTTGGAATTTCCAGCCTGGTAGAACATAGGAAGAGGAGTTTGGACAATGGCAGAAGTTTGGACAAGTGGCAGTAGACAATGTGTGAAAGGCCATGAATCTAATTCATACACAGCACTCTCAGTTCCCAACTGTGCTCCTGAAATGGAGGGAAAGTTAACCCAGCCTTAGCTGTGGTCTAATTGTACTTCTTTTCATTGCTTGCAGTGGAAAGGTTTGTTTTGTACAAGTGTGTGAGAGAAAGACTACTCTAAGGCCCTTTTAGCATGGCGTTTTCGATGCAAAAGGGCCCCTCGAGCATTGTGCACATGTGTGGAGTGGTCCACATGATGCACTCACATTTGCGCGATGCTCCAGGGCCTGACAGGGACCATGCACGCATTTTTTCATTTTTGGCTTGAAGCCAAAAATGGTGCACGGTCACGCATCGCTCTGGGGCCCCGCACACACTTACCTTGTGTGCGGAGCCTTGGGAGCCGGGCTGGTCGCACTTCCTGTCCAGTGCAGCCTGGGAAGGTCCCAGGCTGCACTGCGAAAGGAAGAGGCGGGGCTCTTGCGGAAGCAGGAAGCTCGTGCAGAGCCGAAGGACCCCGGACGTGAGAGCCTCTTTCTGGAGGCTGCTCGCACGAGCACCACACGCCAGTGCCGAAAATTATTGAGTTGCGGAAAGGGCCTAAGAGGGCAGCAGCTGAAAAATGCTCTGCATTTACTGGAAAGAGATCAGCAAAACTTTGGATGGATAAAAGGCTCTAAAATTGGAATAAATCTACCTCCTTCTCTTTAGAATTATGCCTCAAGTCTCCAATTGCTTTACAATTGTATTATATCACAGTTTTGATGGATTTTTTAAAAGAAACTTGCGAAAATCACTTTTGTTTCTTTGGTGCAGCCTGTGGAGGATCATGGAATGAAAATTGCCCTCCATATACAGTTGCCTGCTTCTTCCCTAAACATTCTAGCCCCATACCCTAAAACAGCACAATAAAGACTGTGTAAGCTCAGTAGTCACAGAATATTGTGAACTGCAAAATGTTGTCAGTTAGAAACAGAGAAAACAGAGAATGTAATGACCTGCTGGTGGAGGACAATGTTGGATCATTGAATTCTTTAGGGAGAGTGCAGTGTGTTTGCTGGAGTCTTTCCATATGCACAACCTTCTTTTGCATATATTCCAGCCAGGCATTTTTGGGGGAATGGCACAGTATTTTGCTTTTTAACATTATGGCCCAAATCCAACATGAGCATGATGGAACTTCTTTTCCTTGTTCTCTCTCCAGCAATCCTAAGAGCCTCCTGAAAACTGGCTTCAGATGTTTTTCCAGCCTTTGAGAAGAGGTTTTCAGATGCATAGAAAGGGAACATTGTCTGTTTCCTGGTTGTTGTGGATTCCACTACTCTTCCTTGGGGAAACTGTTGATATGTTCTATGTTTGTTCTTATTTTAGTTTTAAATCACAGATGCTTAGTCATAATGTGGTCAGGGTTGTTGAAGAGAAGTATCTCCCATTCCCTAACACTTTTACTAATTGAACTTGCCATAGATCTCAAAAGCTTTTGTCATAATAGATGTATTAACCTACAAGATGCCACAAGACACTATTGGTTTTGATGCAACAGACTAACAGGACTAACCTTCTAGAAACTGATAAAAATATGAATGTATTAAGCCATATTTTTAACATTGTGTCCTTACTTTTCATAACAATTAGAAAATGCATGAATCCAGATTTCAAGAATTTTTTAAAAAAGTCAGAGTAGTTTTCTTCAATGCTTGTCAAGGTAAAAACAAATCTATAGCCCATTAATACTTTTTTAAAGAAAAATCCAAACTTCCTACACAGTATTTCTCCATATATATTTTACTAAGCCCCTATTCCCAACATCATTTCTGATTTAGATCTGCATATAAGGTGAACGCTTGTCAAGTAAGAGGTTAAAGTTAGCTTTGTTTTCAGAAGTATGTGTGTAGATCTTAACAGCTGATTGTTGTTTACTCAGAAAATTGTTTAAATATTCAGAAACTCTTTGCAGTTGGGTACCAATAACTGGGATTAAATAGGCCTCTATTTTGTAAAGCATTCCTGTGGAGTTGTCTGTGGTGTCATCGACTGCTAGCCAGATGTGCCCTGGCAAAACTCAACTTATGCCTGAACTACCTCAGATAAATTGCAATCTGTTTCCCTGCTGGGGAGGTGTGAGGTATATTCTCCATGATAGCCAGAAATTTATTGTGGTATAGCCCAAGAAAATGTGCTGGGCCAGACTGTTTTAGACAAAATGTATGTGCCAGCAGAGTCCTGTATGGAGTTTAAGGTATGAGTCTGAGGTTTTCCACAGGGAACGTAGAATTCTCTATGTTCTGCTTGGCAGGTCTTTAGCCACCAGATTGCTTACTGGGCTTTCGTTTTGTTTTGTTGGCCTAGAAGTATCATTCTTGTTTAGAATTACAGATGTTCTAATCCAAGGCAGATCCAGTTCTTGAGCTACAGCACAATGGTAGGCAGACATGCTGCCTTCTACAGGTGGGGTGGGAAGGGTGTTTGTTTATGTCCGAACTCCGTTTTTGTCCTACTTGTCAGTGTGACCAATACTGAGTTTCATAAAGAAATAATCTGAATTAGTGTAAAGTAGCTAAAGACTTCAGGCTGAGACTTTATCTTCATTTCTGTTGTGTGGGCTATTAATCTGATGTCGCATGAGGATTTATGGTATCCTTGATGGGTAAAGAACAAACTGTTATCAAACACCCTCTCCTGCTCTGTGTGGCCTAATAGTGTCAACCAGAGTAAACTCATTGAATTAATTGTTGAATTGTGAAAGAATATTTTTGTAAATCTCACTAATTCAATTGGTTTGCTCTAGTAAGGACTACCAGTAGAATTCAGGCTGCTGTCTCCCACCTAAGTAGTTTATAAATAGAAATAAAAATGTTTTGACTTCATATTGGTATTCTGTTGAATCAAACAACCCTGTCGATCTATTTTCATTTGATAAATCAGGTAGCCGGTGAGAAATATTACAATCTCTAAAGGAGCCACTTGCAGAAACGAAAACCAGTGTGGCCTGTACACTGTGGCATATAAACCAATTTGTCATGGGCTTTCAGAGACTTCATTGTGTAGGGCTGTATGATGTGCCTGGCAAGATTTTAGATTTAATTTATGTACATATCTAAATGGCTATTAATAGCTTCTCTAACATCAGGTCCAGTGTAGCAGAACTGCATTCATGCTTCATTTCCTGGGCTTTTTTCCCCTGCAGAATACATAATGCAGGTCTTTGCCGCTTTCTTTCTGTGTTCAGACCAATGCTGGGAATGATTAATTAAAAATTTTCAGAGTTAAAATGTTTTCACTGCAGGAAGAAAGGGAAGCTTAACCTATTTTTTATTTCCTGTTAGTACAGTAATTAAGATTTAATTATTTAATATCTCAGTCTCATTCAACTGTGAAACATTCTTTTGTGAGCAGGTCAAACAGAGACGTTCTTTGTAGAAGTAATGGCCACTAGAGAATTCATATATTGCTGTTTGCACATTAATTTGCTACTTAACAACATCTGTAAATTGTTAATATTAGCTACCGCTCTGCTGACACAGTTGGCTGCATTTGAATAAGCAACATAGACAGATAAAGGGTGCGCTTATGCTGAAGCACAAGGCCAGAGGTCAAATACTGTACCTCACTGAAAGAGGCTATTGGAAACACTGATGTAGTTATTAGTACCATGTTGCTGATGGGACTCAGCTGTGGGTGAATTATTTTACCTAGCCAGTTTTTATTTTAAACTGTAATAGGGTTGTTTCAAGTGTGTATACATCACTTGATTTCTCACCATTTCATTATTTAATACTAATAGAACTAGTAGCTTTACCTGAATTAGAAACCCTTAAGCACACTTCATACTCATTGTGCTCTTTCACATCTCTGCCTCCTTTCCCTTTATTACAGTTCTTTATCTCCATCTACCTCAGTGGTAGTTCAGCCTTTCTCTCAGCTACCTCTCTCTTCTGTTAGCCTAAGAGGTGGGGGATGTTGAGGTCCACCTGCGCTGCCAGCATCTCCTTAGAATTTGGGGGGATTTTAGCTCAAATGAGGCCTACAAATGAGGGTAACTGCAGGATCTTTTCACCTGTGTATACCAATACTAATTGTAAAGAGGACTCCAGTTAAACTTAAAGTATTTTATTTGAACTGACATACAAGAAATCAGACACTCTTTAGAACCATTCAAGGCTATTGGAAAGTAAGGTGAGAAAAGTTGGATAGAAAGAGATTAGGAGTGAAAATGGTGATAGTTAACAGTCTTGAAGAAAGAGATCACAGCAGAGGGACTCAGACATTGTCTGAGGTAGCATGGAGAAACAGCAGTCTGAAGCACGCTACGTTCTACAGATTATGTCTTATGTACTACAATTGACTGGGGTTGAAGCAAGGGTTTTTATACCCTATTTCATACTCTGAAGGTGTGCACTGACAAAGCCGTAATGGCTTTCCCATGGGCGTGACAAAGGCTGATTGGTTTAACTCTGAAGTGACAAAACATTGATGAGACTCATGACAATTGCTTAATGCTCACTTAGATATGGTGTATAGAGAAGATCTCTGTAAGGTAAGATGAGGGGATGGCGTCTGCCTTATCTGGGCAGTTCGTCTTCTGTTGTGTTCGAAAATGCCTAGAGCCTGAAGCAGTGAAAGGATTACCACAAACCTATCATGTGTCAGGGTTTTCCCCATAATCATATCTGAACTTTCATGACCTCAAACACGTCTCCAGTCAGTGTGATCATGTTCATGTTCTGTGGTCATTAATAAGTCCATTTTATGAAAATCACATATCCTGCAAGATATGTGTTTTTCATAAATTGGATTTATTAATTGATAGATACAGTCAGCCCTCCACATTCATTAGGGTTGGGGTGCAGGCCCCCCTCACAAAAGTGGGGAATTCAGAAATACCAAAATGTTTGTGCATCTGTGGGAAGGAGGCAGAGGCATGGTGGAGATAATGGGCACCTAGGTCCAATCCAGATTAGGGAAAGAAGAGGGAATGGGAGTGGATCAGCATGTTGGCCATCACTTCTTCTGTCTTGCCCATCTTCTTCCTTGAGTGTGAGGGGGAGAGCATTGGGAGAGACTTTGTGGTGCTGAGCAATCAGCTATAAACTGTCCTTAGCTGGCTAGGTAGCTCCTGGTGGAGGGGGAGGATCAGAGGCAGGTTTTTAAAGGGATGTGTAGCCTGATCAGAGCTGCCAAGAGGGAAGGTTTTGTTGTGTACCTGAGGTGAGGGGGCAGAGATTGAAGAAACTTGCAGATAATATGAAAGTCAAACCCATAAATTGGGAGGGCCAAATATAGTAATAAATATGTAGACCAGCTCATCAAGGCTCTGAAACAAGGATGTGTTTGCACATGGACTTCCCCTTACTTCCAGTTTGTAAGGACAGTAGAATAATGAGAGAGCAGATCTGCAAAACAAAGATAGAATATGGCAAGGACACTATCATAGCATATCACACCCAGACTGCGCCACTATTGTACTACTATGAACTACTACTACACAATGGCTGATATTACTGTGGGATTGTACAATTAGCAAAAATACTACATCTTCCATGTAGACATACTAGGATCAGCATGGATTGGGTGTAGAGAGAGATTGAGAAGAATTCATTTAACAACTGATAGTTTAACAATATATAAAAATTGTGTTACAGTTAAATGTGTATGTGTATGTTCATGCTGGATGGGTTGAAGTATTTATTCTACTAGAGTACTATTATTGAGACCTGAAAGAAACTTTAGTACAGAAGTATTGCTGATTTTCTGAGGACAGAGAAAAGGCAGAAGAAGAAAACCATTGCAACTGCTTTATAATGGAACAGGTTGAAATGTAGCTTGCAAGTACAAAGTAATACACAACTTGAATGCATAAAGCACTTCTTAAGAAAACTGAAAACTTGTTAAGAAAACTGATTCTCCTAATTCACCATCAAAAATAGCATCACAAACACTGATTCCAGGAAAGATATGTAGGAGTCTGACTTTGTGTCTGACGTAAATGTTGGCCTTTGCTTGTAATGTAAATGATGCTTCATGGAGGCTGTAGTATTCTTAGTAAACTCAGTGGAGTTTGAGTAATAGAGTGTAAACACTTCCTGAATATTTACATACATCTAAAGTTTGGTAATCAGTGCTTATTAAAACTATGTTTAAGTAGATGATACAAAACAAAATCTTCTAAACTCTTACTGTTTAATTGTGCGTTTTGTCTAGCCTGTGGAACTGGAAATGATTTTAAGGAAATAATTTTCTCTAAAAGTGAACAGAGGTGGCTGAATGTGAAAGCCTGGTAATGTGGAAATGAAATTAGTTCACCCAAAAGAGGTACAGTAGACTCTCCATATCTGCTGGGGATCTATTCCAAGACCCCTCACAAATGGCGAAAAACATAAATATTTGCATCCCATATTATTAAATGGTTGTGATGTGCACATGGATGCTTCAGTACGTCAGCATTCACATTGCTACCATTTTAGGTATAGGGTGCAGCACTCTGTGATTGCTGAAATTCTCAGATCCAGACGCTGCCTGTACAGTGTTGGAAAATGCAGGGGGGCATGCTGTAGATCGCTAGCATGACCCACAGTTTAACTGTCCTTAAAAGCAAGACAAAATATTTGTTCAGTCCCATAAAGCTGCCAGTGAATGAGGCCAGCCGGTTTGGCTAAAAACTACTCAGTTTATTGAAGGAAGCGTGAGTACACGTTCAGCAGGTTTAAGTAAAATCCATGTCTGGACAAAGACATCAGTAGCAAAGAGAATACATAAAGAGAAAATACACACTGCCTGTTTTCAGGCTGCTCTTAAGTAGTAGCTTGTCAACAATTCTTCACACCATGGGATGAACGAGGGACAGGGAACTTTGTTAGTCAAAACACTACCGTTGTTATGGGACGCGAAGTCTGAAGAGACTCTCAGGGAAAACCCTTATCTGCTTTGTGTGCTGGGAACTGCTGGGCTTCTGCTAGCAGAGAGGACGGCGCAGTAAACAAGAACATAGTTAACCCTTAACACAGGAACAGACAGAGCCGTCTTGGGCTGTGAATGTCAACATACAGAAGGTCCAGTGTATAGCATGTCAAAAAATAAAAATGTTCATAAAATTCCAAACTTGGTATGAGAAATACCTTTGAGCTTCTAGAATTTATGGATTGTTGAGGTCATAAAAACAATAAGATACTAAAATAGCTAACCTCATTGTCTGGAGAGGGAACATCCATATGCATAGTGCTATCGGTGGAAAAGCCCTTATTTGTCAATGATAACTGCAGTTGGACAAAGTTTTAAGTATTTCGTAGTACGTTGTGGAGTACATGTTTGTTAACAGTTCTGTCTGTTTTGTTTACAGATGTTGATGAATGTCAGGCTATCCCTGGAATCTGCCAAGGAGGAAATTGTATTAATACAGTTGGATCATATGAATGCAAATGCCCTGCTGGCCACAAGCAGAATGAAGCAACCCAGAAGTGTGAAGGTAAGTGTAATGCATTATAAAAAAAATACTTGGATGGTGTTTCAGTAACTTTGTTGGTTTATGACATTGCAGTATCTTCACTGTGACCTTCAGCATCAAGCACAGAAGTGCATCAATGGCATCAGATAATCCTGCTGCTCAGCAAAGCCAGTCCTAGTTCTTTTTTATCTGTGGTAGGAAGTAAGACCCATTTGTGCTCCCAGCTGTCAGATCTAAGTAGTAAATTTTGGACAGATGTTCTATTCGCAGCTTGTCTGCTTGCAGATTTTGTCTGTAATAGATTTAAAGATAACATATTTTTGATGCAAATGGCACTGGAAATAATTCTCAGATGTGTTTATCTGTGCATCTAGTGGTGAGAGCAATGCTTAAAAAAGAAACTATATTAATATAAACTAGTATACTAGTATTGTAACACACACCTAAATCCTCTTATTGAACAAATTGCTCAGTACATAAAAGTGCCCTGTAAAGTTTATGTGAATGTAACTTGCTGAATTTGTTTTTACATAACATTTTAACTGTCTTTACTGTGGTGTTGGGAAATAAGCCTTGGCTAAGTTGTTGAGGTGTTCACCCATTTAATAAATTTAATTATTTTGTAACCTGTTATCTGTAGGGAAGGAAAAGTCTCAATTTGGATGTGCAGGCCAACATCTGTGAAGAGGTCCTCAGATGGAGAGAAATTAATGAACAGAGACTTATTCTGTTATAGGGATAGATTGTGTTGCATCCTAGAGGACAGGAAGCAGAAGGCGCAGACAGTAGACTGAGGCAAGAGTACCTGATGAGGAGGCAAATAGGCAGAAGAAACAGGGATATGTACCAAGAATGACCTCACTAGAGTTAAAAATATGGGAGAAACTGAACGGTAGATAAATCAAGAGAAGCTTTTTACTGTGCAGCAAGATGGCAGCCTAGGAAAGATAACCAGTGTCTCAGGTGTTAACAATTTTTTACCATAGTTTTGTTTGTTAGTCTGCTTGAATGAAAGCGTGATAAAGATTTGTGTGTGTGCGTGTGTGTGTGTGTGTTCAAAGGCCTTGTCATTCGTTGGGTTTCACCATATTTAATAAAGTTGTGTGATTAAAGGAAGTGAGATGAAGCAGGGAGTTAGAGTGTATGGCTGATGGACACATTGAAGCCAAGAGGAGATCAGCCAAGGAGATATGAAAATGTGAGGGCCAGAAGCAAGAGAGCTGTTACAGGATTGAGAATGCAGTCGAGGCTTGGCAGACAGGGTATAGGTTGCTTGGCTTAGACTGGATCCTGGTAAAGGAATTCTGTCAGTTCTTCTTCATGGTCTCTGTGCCTCACACATTGGGATCTTTGCGCATGCGCGGTAGTGTTCAGAAAGTTCTAGAGGTAAGCAGCTTGGTGGGAACCCCTCCCCCCGCTCGTACTGAGCATGCTCAGCCTGCCAAGCTAATGGTCCCTCCTCAGTTTTCTTTCGACCGCCGGCGTGCTCGCAGCGAATGGAAGGTTCTCCAGCTTAGCAGCTTCTTCGTGGTGTTTTTCTCTTCGTTTTTTCTTTGTTTCTCCTTGGACTTCTTTTCATGAGAATCCCTCCTATCTTCTTATGTATTCTTTGTTTAAACTTTGCATTTCGTGTGGTCGAAAAGTTGCCCTCTCCGATGGGCACTCTGAGTGCCTTTTTTTGCCTCGGAGAAGCCCATAACGTATGGGCCTACCCCGTTTGTAAAGAATTCACAGTGCAGACCCTGAGGAACAGGTCATCTAGGCTGAAGTCCCACTGTTGGAAACAGTCTCTAAAAATTAAAGAACAAGCGGCTGAGAACACCACCATTTTTACTGCCATGGCCTTGCATCCCTCGTCCGCGGTGCAACCATCGACCACACCCTCGTCGGTATCGACGGCTGCGATACCGGCCGTGATGGTACTGGGCTCGGTACCGTCCCCCTTGCCTCCGGTCTCTGCCTTGCCACGTATTCTGAAGCTTTCCAGGATGCCAGTTACCTCTGCATCGCCGGGGAATGCCTCTGTGGGCTCGCAGGCAACTCCACCTCCCAAACCTCTCACGGCAGCCCAACGGAAGCGGCCCTCTTCTTTGGATCCTTCGATGAAGGATAAGAAGAAGAAAAAGAAGGAGAAGCATAGGTCACCTTCTCCATGGCCAACCTGTTCGCCGATGCCCCCTCCAACACAACCTGTGATGGATACGGTTGAGGAAGAGGGCCCTCCGGATATATCTGCAGAGTGTGATGATGCCCAGCTCCCGGTGGTTCTGTTACCACCGGCCCGGGATGACCTTTCGGCGCCATCTGATCCTCCTGTGCTGTCCGCGCCGACCATGCCACACGGTCACCTTCACCATGGGCTGGACTGTCCGGATCTCTCTCTGGAAATTCCACGGGCTTCGTCTCGGCATAGGGCATCTTCTTGTGACCGTGCTCACCATAGCGTAGCGCACTCTCAGGCACGTACCGATAGACACCGATCCCCGCGGCAGCAGGAGGCCACTTCCGATCGTGGCAGGTCCAGGACGAGGATTGATTCACCGTTCTCGTCAGCATCCTACATCGCATGCTACAGCCATGAGGACATGTGGCGAGAGCAGCCGGGATCATATTATTCATATTCTCCCACCTATAGAGACCGGTACCATGCAGACGTCCGTCACCGGTCCCCATATTGCCGTCGATCCCGATCTCCATCTGCGGGCTCCCTGTACCGTCCGGCGCCTTGGTACCGTTGGTCCCTGTCTCGGTCGAGATCCCAATCCCCCTTCTATCGTAGGAGATCTAGAGACCATTCACCACGCTACCGGCCGATGTCCCCGCCTCCTCGGGTCATAGCTATTTCGAGGCCAACCACGGAGGCTCCTCCATCACTCCAGCAGTTGACGATGGCACCGATATGCACTCAGTCGATCCAGCACCCGATCCCTGCTGTTCTGCCAATACCGTCCTCCATGGCACCACTGCCAGCTCTCCTACCGTCGATACCATCTTCCTTACCATCGACTGTGACCGCTCCACCTCCACTGACTGCTGCATTGCCGCCTCAGTTGCCTCTGTCCCAAGGGCCACCTTCACCCTCTTCGCGATCCTATGAGTCAGACTCGGACTCTGGCGACTCCACACCTGAGTCGCATACGTCTCTGCCACTGGCTTTTGGAGAGCCCACACCGGACTTGGCACCCAAAGATGTCAAGCAGTTTTCCGACATCCTCCTCCGCATGGCCAGCGCTCTCGGCCTCAATGTCTCTCGACCGGCTCCGACAGTGCAGGACCCAGTATTCCATTATGTGGACACGCGCCCACTATCTGCGGCACCGATACCGTTTTTGCCAGTCTTGCAGGAGGTACTGAAACATCCTTGGGCCCAGCCAGCCTCCCTGCAGCCGATACCTCATTGCCTAGAGCACCTGTACAGGACTCAGAAGAAGGATGTCGAATTCTCATTCAACCACCCGGTGCCCAATTCCATCGTAGTCAAATCCTCCCAGACCAAGGGCAGTAAGAGGGCACACACCACCCCGCCCAATCGAGAGGGCCGCAGGTTGGACTCCTTCTGGAGATGTTTTTACTCGGCTTCCTCCCTAATTGCAAGGATCTCCAACACCCAGGCCTGTCTTGCTGCTTACCAACGTAATATTTGGGCCAGATTTTACCCTCTGCTGGCCCATCTGCCGGATGATCATTGGACGAGCGCGATCTAATTTTATAATGCTTGTGCTGTCCAATCAGCAGATTCTGTCCTCCCGGCATATGGCCGAGGGAGCAGCCCGGGTGATGGTGGGGGCGGTCACCCTTCGACGATTCACCTGGCTACGGTCTGCAGGACTCCAAGAGGACAGCAGGAAGCACATTGAAGATTTGCCCTTTGATGGACAGGGACTATTCCATTCTACAACGGATGACCTGATGGACCACCTTGTGAAGGCGTGTCTCACGGCAAAGCGGATGGGGATCCACCAAACGCCACAGTCCCGTCGCAGTTTCACTTCCTGCTCTTCCTGGCGCACATCATCCTATACCTACCAATCTTGTTCACTGTGATGGACATCAGCTCAGTCCTCGTTACCGTCTTCTGCCTGCAGACCCCTGCGGAGACGCCAGACTTCTTCCAAAAAGTCGTCGTCTACAACGAAGTCAAGGTTTTGACTTCTGCCGCAGGTTGCCACCACATCCACTCTTCCGCTTACCTGCCAGCTTCGTCGAACACCCGGGTCTGGCCCGTCATCTCAGTGAATGGCATCACATCACCATGGAGTCTTGGATTCTCTCCATCGTCCGTCTTGGTTATGCCATCGAATTTCAAAGTATACTACATCAAGGCATTTACTATTCCACCCTGTCCAACCTGGCTTTGCTAGAGGAGATACAGTTCCTACTGCAGAAAGGAGCCATAGAGCAGGTCCTGCCCTTGGCCAGTACCACTGGCTTTTTCTCCTGGTACTTCACGGTGCTGAAATCGGACAGTACCTTGCCACCGATCCTGGACCTCAGGCGGGTGAATTCGTACATTCTCCCCTGAAAATTCAAGATGGTCACTCTATCCTCCATCCTGCCCTTCCTATGATGTTGGGACTGGTTCGCCTCTATCGACCTGTGAGACGCCTACTTCCATATCACAATTTGACCCCACCACAGGAGATATCTGCAATTCGTGGTCGATGGCACCTGCTACCAGCACAAGGTGCTACCGTTTGGGCTGTCCACCGCGCCCAGGGTCTTCACCAAATTCATGGCCCTGGTGGTATCGTATCTCCCAGTGAAGTGCATTATGGTATATCCTACCTCGACAACTTGCTGTTGGTGGCGCCCTGCAAGCAGAAGCTATACGGGGACATCCATCTGATGCTGTCTCTTTTGTCCTGCCTTGGCCAGGGTGAACCCAAACCCACCTCAAACCAACCCGAGTTTTGGACTTCATCGGAGCCGCTCTAGACTCTGTTTCAGCCAAGGCCTTCCTCCCGTGGAAATGGGCCCACACTCTGCACTGAACTGCTACCGCTGTCCTCCGTGCTCCTGTAGTCTCGGCGAGGAGGATCCAGCAACTTCTCAGCTACATGGCGGTGATGACATCGGTCACCTACCTCTCCCGCCTTCGCACCCGCCCAATGCAACACTGGTTCATCAGGGTCTTCAACCCTCTACTGGACGACCAGGGCCTCCTCTTGCGGATCCCTCAACAGGTGCATCATTCTCTTCTCTGGTGGCTCTCCTTCCGGCACCTCCTGTCAGGAATGCCATTTGTCGACCCGTGTCCTTGGGTCACGGTGACAGCAGACACCTCCCTCTACAGATGGGGGCAATCTCAGGGTGCAAGGGCACTGGACTGGCCTAGAGACCCGCCTGCACATCAATGCCCTGGAACTTCTCACCATCTTGAAAGCTCTAAGGGCTTTCAGCAATCTCATTGCCGGCCTCACGGTGCAAATCCTTTCGGACAACACAACGGCTGTGTGCTATGTGAACAGACAAGGGGGTACCTGATCCACCACCCTCCTCAACATAGCCCTTTGTCTTTGGGGGTGGTGTGTACCGCTCCAGATTCACCCTGTCGCTGTCCACCTGGCGGGCCGGGAGAACGTCACGGCAGACACCTTCAGCAGAGACATCTCGTGCCACCACGAGTGGTCCCTCTCCAAGACCGCCTTTCGGGCGATACCAGCCATCCGTTGACCTCTTCACCACCAGTCGGAACAGGAAGTGTCCCCGGTACTGCTCGAGAGCCGGCCTGGGTCGGGGCTCTCTCGGCGATGCTTTTCAGTTCCAATGTGACAAGGAACTTCTGTACGTGCTGCCGCCGTTCCTGCTGCTGGGCAGAGTGGTCGCCGAGATCCTCTTCGATCGAACAGATGCCATCTTAGTGGCCCCATATTGGCCGAGGCAGCACTGGTTCGGCCCCCTCTTCACGGCTGCTCGGGGCCAGGCTCTCAAGCTTCCATTGGTACCAGACCTCCTCTCCCACTCGGACGGTCTCGTGCTGCATCCAGACCTCCCTCTCCTGTGTCTCCACGCGTGGCGGATAACCCCTTAGATCCTCTGACCGTACGGGATGTCCTCACTGCAGACAGGAAGGTGTCTACGTGTTGATCTTACCGTTACAAGTGGCAGCGGTTTGTGGCCTTCGCTGATGCTCGTCATGAACTGGCATCACCTGTCGCCCTACTTACTGTGCTGCGCTTCCTTCTGCACCTTCGGGAACAGGGATTGGCCTTTTCATCTCTGAGGGTCTACCTCGCGGCTGTTGTTTCCTACTAGCCACGTAGATCCCCTCTGCAGCGCTCTTCCGAGATGCTACCCTTAAGCAATTCTTTAAGGGACTGCAGCACCTCTATCCACCGGTATCTCCACCGCTTCCACCCTGGTCGCTGTCCCTGGTGCTTTCGCAGCTAACGTGACCGCCCTTTGAGCCTATGGCCACTTCTGATGACAGGCTCCTGGCCATGAAAACGGCCTTCCTTGTCACTGTCACCTCAACCAGGCGACCGAGTGACCTTACTGCGCTTCGGTCCGATGAGCCGTTCCTTGTCTTCCACCAGGACAAAGTGGTTTTGCATCCAGACATCTCCTTCCTGCCTAAGGTTGTCTCCGATTTCCATCTCAGTCAGGACATCATCCTCCCTACTTTCTATCTGGATCCGACTACACCTCTGGAGCGATCGCTCCACTCACTCGGCACCCATCGAGCTCTGGCTTTTTACATCCAACGCACTTCATCCTTTCGCCCCACCTGTTCGTTTGCTATGGTGGTTGTCAAAAGGGCCGGAAGGTGTCCACCCAAAGGTTTTCCAAATGGGTGGCCCAGACCATTTTGCTGGCGTATGAACTAGCTAACCAGCCTCCACCAACCTTGCTCTGTGCCCACTCCACTAGAGCCGTGGCCTTGTCAGCAGCTCTCCTTCGAGGGGTGGACCTGCAGGAGCTGTGACGTGTGGCTACCTGGTCATGACCCCTGACCTTTGTGCACCACTATCAATTGGACTGCAGGGCTCGATGAGATGCCCGCTTTGGCCGTGTGGTGTTGTCTTCCATTCTCTAGGACGTGACCCACCGTCCACTGGTAAGCTACACAGTCTCCCAGTGTGTGAGGCACAGAGACCACGAAGAAGAAGAACAGGTTGCCTGTAACTGTGGTTCTTCGAGTGGTCATCTGTGCCCTCACACACACCCGCCCAGCCTTCCCCTCTCCAGGTCCTGCTCCGACGGACTTCAGACTGAGGAGGGATCGTTAGCTTGGCAGGATGAGCATGCTCAGTACGAGCAGGGGGATGGGTTCCCACCAAGCTGCTTAGCTCTAGAACTTTCCAAACACTACCGTGCATGTGCGAAGATCCCAATCTGTGAGGGCACAGATGACCATTCAAAGAACCACAGTTACAGGTAAGCAACCTGTTCTTCCTTACCAATAATATTCAATTCCAGATTTTTTCTTCTCCTGCCTATCACCTCCATCTTTCCTCCCTTCTTTTTTCCTTCTTTCAGGTCCTCCCCTCTTCATCGGTTGAAACATACCAAGTCACTTTATCCTCTGTTATCTCCCCAAACCATTCTGTTCCAGCATTATGGCACAGAAACAATAATTTCCACCTTTAGTAGAGCTCTCCCCACCCAATGTAAAAGCATTATAGTTAAAACAAATATATTTACTGAATCCATACCAAAATCTTAAAATAGTAGTGTGTTAAGAGTGAGCAGTAAAACTTCAGAAGTGAAATCAGAATCAGGGACTTAGTACCTATCAGAAGAGACATTTAAATGAGGATTGCAGGCAGATGGTGGGGCGGTATTCTGCAGATGGAGGGTTCATTGTGAAGAATGCTCTTTCTCTGTTAGTGTTTGCCACTCCAGAGTGGGTGGCAACAACAAGAGAAAATTCTTTGATGACCTTAGTAATCAGGCAAGAACGTATGGAGGAAAGTGCTTCTTCAGGTAGATTGGCATTAAGCTGCATACTACAGCCTAAAATATGAGCAACAACACTTTCACTCCCGTTTAAAAATGAATGGTAACCTGTACATTTGATACAACACTAGGTTGGTGTGTTCAAAGCAATGCTGCCCATTGAGTAGCCTCACTGCTCTGTCATGCACTAGTAAAAGTTTCTGTATTGTCTTCAAAGGTAACCCCACTTTTAATGCATTGTAATAATCCAGGTGGCAGATTACCAGGGCATGGATAACTGTAGACAAGTTATCTCTGTCTAAGTAGTGTCATGGCTGCTGTATCACCCAAAGCTGACAAAAAGCATTTTGTACCACTGAGGACATTGGGTCTTAAGTAGCAGAACTGGATATATGAACAGTCCATGATCCTGTTTCTTTCAGCCCACTTAAAATAGGTAAATATTCTGTCTTGGTGGATGAGTCACCCGCTGGAAGCACTTGTCTGGAGTGAGTCTCAGTTTATTTGCTTTGGTCATCATTTAGCCTATCACTGAGTCCAATAACAATAGCTGCAGAGTAATTTAGTTTTAATAAAAAAGAAATAGGAATAAATATCATTCACATACTGATGATACCATACTCCACAGCTCTTCAAGCAACTTCCTTCCATAGATAGATGTACATGTAAAAAATCAAGGAGGTGAGCAGAATAAATTTCTGAGGGACTCAAAAATGGAGTCCTCCTGGAGCAAAGCAACAGTAGCCCAACATCACCTTCCAGAATCTGCCATCCAAACAGAACTAGAAACACCATTTAAAAAACATGGTATTCTTCATAGAAGGATATCATGATCAGTGGTAACAAAAACTACTGAGAGATCCAGGACAGCCAATGATAACTCATTCCCCTGTCTTTCTCTTTACAAAGGATATCTCATAGAGTGGCCAAGGCGGTTGGAATTAGAATCCAAAATAACACTTAAAACATGATTGAAATGGGTCCAGATGATCAGTACTGTTCAAGTGCTTCATTTTGCAGAAGTCACTCATTAATTTCCCTTGCCCCAAAATGGGAAATAAGCCACTGGACTAAAATTATTAGGGACGTCTGGATCGTGTTCAAACTTCAGAATAGGTAACCGTTGCATTTTTTCAATGAGACTGATGTTTTAAAAATCTCTTCAAGAGATTGGTAGTTCTTCTGAATATGCATTACTGGTAGCCTTCCAAATCCTTCCTTGTAGTGCAAAACTTTTCTTCTTTCTCTTCTATTATTAAATGAGCTGCAAGGCCTAAGACCCTCCATTCTGAGGATGCCACTTGATGGATGCTGTGTTTCCACGATGAAGATGGAGTACCGTAATCTGATTGGATATGAGTGTGTCTGTCTCTGTATGTTTGGGGAAGGAGACAGACATCCATTTAATCATTAATATTTTAACTGTATATATTAATTAGGTATAAACTAGTTGTGTATGTTTCATTTACTTCCCCATTTGCTGTTCATAAGGCTGTGGTGTCCAATCTTGTTTTCTTAGCTATAATGTTCCCTAATCCTGTTCTTTACTGCAGTAGCTGCTAAGTAACAGATTGTGATTAGATAGGCTTGAAAGAAATGCAGCAATATAGGGAATACGATGCAAGCTCAGCTTTAATGACAGAAAACAAACATTTTGTACAAAACTAGGAAAGTGTTTGGCACTATGTCATGAATCAATCAGCTTTTGCATAAATAATTAAGGTGAGAGTGACAGTAGAGAAGTGTTGCATATTTTTACCATGAAAACCCTTTCATTTCATTCAAGTGATCACTTGAAAACATACTGCAGCTTTCACAATAACAATTTAAATAATGAAGTGAAGGCATCTGTAGTTGCTAAATATAGCTGCAAATAGTATGGATACTGCGTGGGCAACTCAAGTGTGAGTATGTCCTTGGCATTTGTGCTGTATAGTGGAATGTCACTTTTCACATTATTCCTTTGCAAATTTCACTTTAATTTGGATGAACTTGGAAAAGTTACTTTTTTGGACTGTACTTCTCAGAATCACCCAGCCAGCATGACTAGTTCTGGAAACGGGAAAGCAGAAAGTAACTTTTCCAAGCTTTGAACCTCAGTATAGATCATGGAAAACAATAGATCACTCTTAAAGAAATGAGTGTGTCACAACATTTGGTTGTCCTGATATGTAAACTGTATGGAGAACAAGAGGCTACTGTTAGGACAGAATACAGAGAAACTGAATGGTTTCCAATTGCAAAGGGGTCAGGCAAGGCTGCATTTTATCACCCTGTTTAACTTGTATGCTGAACATATCATACATAAACTAGGATTAGACTCAGAGGAAGGAAGTATATTGGAGGAAGGAACATCAACAATTTTGGATAGGCAGATGGCACCATACTACTAGCAGAAAAATGGCAAAGGCTTGAAACAATTACTGAAGTAAGTCAAGGAAGAAGGTGCAAAAGTAGGTTTAAAGTTGAATATTAGGAGAACAAAAATAATGACCAAAGATGATTTACATAAGCTTAAGGGAAATGATGAAAACATGGACATGTTTCGAGATTTTCCATACCTTGGCTCAGTCATTCATCCAAATGGAGACTGCAGACAAGAAAGCAGAAGAAGACTAGGATTTCAAAAGACAGCTATGAAGGAACTAGATAAGATCCTGAAATTTAAAGATATATAAGTGAATACTAAAATTAGGCTTGTCCATGCCATCGTATTTTCATTTTCTATTTATGGCTGTGAAAGCTGGATGATGGAGAAAGTTTATGGGAAGAAAATCAACTTATTTGAAATGTGGTGCTGGAGGAGAATTCTAGGGATACCATGAATAGCTAAAAAAACGAATACGTAGGTCCCAGAGCAAATCCAGCCTGAACTCTACCTAGAAGCCGAGATGACTAAACTAAGGCTGTTGTACGTTGGCCATATCATGAGAGACATGATCCACTAAAAAAAAAGACAATAATGCTTGGTAAGGTAGAAAGCACTAGGAAATTACAGATGTACAGATTCAATCAAGGAAGACACATCCTTGAATCTCTAAAACCTGAGCAGGCAGTTGATGATAGCGTAACTTGTAGGTCTCTTTCATAGGATCATCATAAGTCAAAGTCAGCTTGATGGCAGTTAACAACAATTATCAATGCAAGCTTTGTAGGTAAGCATGTGCCTGTGGTACTTTCTGTTGTTGTGAATGAAGAAGTCTTGGGATGCAGGCAATGGGCAGCAGTGACTAGAAAATTCTCATTAGTGAAAGATAGAAGAGAAGAATAACACTTTATTTAAACATTAGCAGTTCCCTCCCTTTTCAGTGTTCTTTATTGAACAATCTGTATAGCCTGTTTGATGTGCAACACTGTCTGCCTTCTCCTCCAAACTATCATTTTTTAGCTGTCTAGCAAATAAATAATTTTTTCATGTATTCGTATTGACTGATTGTAGGCAGTAGCTCTGCCCATGTAATGCTTTTGATTCACATCATTCCAAGAACTCACGTTTATTTTTGTCAGTCAGTAGAATAAGGAGGAATGTCAATCTGTCGACCAAAACAGGTCTGTGCAGTCATAAATCCCATAAATTTCCCATCTTAGTTAGCTGAATGTGCTTATGTTCACTTGCCAAATCTTTCTTAGCAATGCAGAGATCAGAAACAGAGAAGGCAGGGTGAAATGGACATCCCTTTAGCAATGCTAGCAGTACTGAAAATTTGGTGAGGAAGCTTGTCTTGACACATTGCAGTATTATGTCAAATAATGGTCAACTTGAGCAAGATTTTGTACATTTGAAGATTTTAAAATTTTATAGGGTTTTGCCCCAAAGCAATGTTTTTACAATTAAAGCAGTGCATTTTGGGCAGAAAGCAATGGTTTGCCCAGAATGTAGTTTGTTCTGTGAACATACAGAGTTTCCATCAAAAATTCAAAATGTGCACAAAATCTTGTAACCTTGCTTGTTGCTGATGAAACTTTTGAAATACTTTCTTTTGCATTTTGCATGCAAAATGTATATCATACCTCAAGGTTCTTTTCATCCTTCTAGTTAAGCTCTCTTTGGCTCATGCCTAAAGAGTGTTTGAGATTGTGGCATGTTGTAAAGATGGGGAAAAACATTTGTATGTAGACAACCATTGCTATTCTGCTGTGGAAGTGAGGAAAGTGCTGCTCACAAGATGTTGCTGGACAGTAGTTATGATGAACAGAATTGGAAGATAATGGTGGAAGATGATGGAGTTAATTCCTCAGTGACATATGGAAGTTCACATATTTCCCATCCCTGTCCTATTGCATTTATTATTGTAGGAAAAAATGGCACCATAGTAGATGAAGAGCTCCATATAATCTTTTAGAAAAAAATAAGTTGCACGTTAAAGAAACTTGATGCCTTGTAACTTTATGTGGTTAAATTTTTCAAGCTTTAGACTGGGCAGACCCTGACAGTATAGCAGACATTACCTATTCTTGGCATGGGTCAGCTAGAAAAACAAGGTATTACGTTTTAAAGTACAGTAATGTGAATACCACAAACCTGAGAATATTTCTGTTTAGTAATGAGGTTGAGCCATGGAAACCCTAGGGAGATTTAAATATGTTTTATATATACTGTTTTATCTGTAGAATGATTAATTATTTCCAAGCATTTAGTTGAAGAAATTGGATATGATAGATGTCATTTTGTGTGTGTGCATGCGTGTGTGTGTAGTATGAGATGGTAGGTAAGTGGTGAAAACAAGTTTCATAATAAACAAGAGAGAACTTAAACGTGACCTCAAGAAGAAAAATAGGTTTGTGATTGAGGAAGCTGTGCTAAAATCTCTGCAGAAAATAATTTTCCTGGTCTTCCATCACAAGTTCTACTTACCTATAATGGCAGAGGATGTGAGAACAGCCCTTTCACTGACACCTGCGGACAGAACAACCATTTCATATTCAAAGAAGGTTGTTAATGAAATCTCATCATTTCATGAGAGATGATGGAGTAAAATAATGATGGTAATGAAATAAAATAATCACAGAAAGAACATCATTGTCTTATATAAAGTTTTCTTAGTTATTACACTTACAAATAATCAAATTACAATTAGGAATATATCTCTAAGCGCTGGTAACATCCAGACTGGGCTAATACAGTATATTTTTTGTGGGGCTGCTCTTGGATGTAAATGGCTGTTGGTTCAAAACATAGCCATTAAGCCAAACTGAAGCCAAATGTTGGAACACATCTTGCTAGTGCTTAAGTAGTTCCAGTGGCTTTCAGGTATCAGTCAAAGTGCTGATGCATATTTTTAAAGTACCCAATAAGTGCTGTATGAAGTCTTGAAAATGTAGATAAAAGTCTGAAACATGTTATTCAAGTCAATTTACAACAGGGCATGTGGAATCCATTTATAATGTATATGATGGGGTTGCAGAAATAATGCAATTTTAGAACAGATTTTAACTGACAAATGCAAAATTTGAAATGGTATCTCAGAAAAGATTCTTAGGAAGTACCCAAGCAGTCCACAAATGATATGGTAAGGAAGAACTGTTTGAACTAGAATGTGCTGGATTTTTGAAGGCAGACTTTAATTTAGAGCTTGTTGAGCTCTGCTTATGTGGAAAAAGTTTCAAAATACGTGTGTGTTGACAGTGTTGAATCCATTGTAAAATTAGAAGAAATTGAGCCAGTTTCTTTCAAACAGACTTATTTCACTTTGATGATCAACCATGAAATAATGAGAGCAGACACAGAAAATTGGGTTAAATAAGGGGCACTTTATTTGACCTAACCTATTTAAGTTGTGTTGGCCTGGAAACAGAGGAAGAGGGGAGAGGAACCTGATGCAGGTCCAGCTGAGGCCCAGATGTCAACTCTATGACAACCTTCTCAGCTTTCCCTGGGTGAAAACAGCTAAGCCTTGAGGGAAATCCAAATACTTTGGGTTGCTTCCCAGTACAGCTTAATTGGAATGTAATCCAGAGACTCCCACTCAAGTTGCAGAATTCGATAAGTGAGAGCCTGAATCCCAGATTAGCCTCAAGGATAGCCTCCTTCTCCACCACCTGGGATACAGGGCCCTAAAGGGGGGCTCCAGAGCTCTACACTACATCAAAAGGGTGCCAAAAGGTGACAACCAAAGTTTTAAATTCTCCCCTTGCTACCTGCCACAGACAAGGAACAAGTGTCTGCTTAGTTCCTTTCCTCCACCAAGCTGGCCAAGATAGCCCCCATTGCAACTCCCCCAGAAACAACATATTCCTCTTAGCCAACAAATGAACACCATCAGTCCTATAGAGCTCTGGCCATCAGAAAATTATGCTAGGGTGACAAAGAAAATGACCCAACCCCCTGCCCTGGGCCTTGGAAAAAGTTCAGTGTTGGCTCTCCTCCAGGCACAATCAATGTATTTGGGAGCCCTTTTCATGCCACATTTGCCACACAGGCAACAAACCACTCCACTGGAGGCCTCTTCTGCCCAGCCACTCTACAGTGGCAACATTGCACAACCCCAGTTGAGCTCCAAAATGGCAGTTTTGGGCCTGGCACACTGCCCAGAACACCATGCTGTGGCTGCATATCAGGACTTGCCATCGTGCCACACCACATTTAAAATCTGATGAGAAATGGAGAAAACAAGAACAAAATTAGTTGGGTGACACCATATCAGTACTTCAGAAGGCACAGGTACCTCTTTGCAACAGCAGATTTCCAATGTTTGGATGTCCTTTGAGCTGAAGCCCATCACAGAAGCGCTGGAGGCAGCCCCAATTAGAAATGAATAGATACCAAACTTTACCCCATGAAGGCCCATATGCTGCAAAGCCTTCAAGTTGACCACCCAAAACTGATACCTGGTAAGGGATGAAATGTCAACATGGTAAAACAACACCCTCATCCACACTCCAGTTGAGCCTCAACGTGGCAACTTTGGGCCTGGCGCATGCTCAGAACACCATACTGTGGCCAGAAATCAGGACCCACTCTCTTGACACACAGCACCTAGAATCCAACAGAGAAACAGAGGAAACAGGAACAAAGTTAGTTGAGCAAAACAACCTCAGACGCACATGAGTATTCAGTTAGCAAAAGAATACTTGCTTGAATCTGGATTTCATTTATTTATTTATTTATTTTATATAACTGATCTCACCAGCAAGTCCTCTGCGCACTCCCTTCCACTCTTCATGTGTCTAAAGCCAGATGAAACATTACACAGGGGCAAAAATCTTACAGGCGTTATCTGGGCAAAATGCCAGTTTTTAACAAGACTGGTATGACTTTGACATTAACTATCCAGTGTTTTTTAAAAAAGAAAATAAACTAGAAGGCATGACATTTCAGTTTCTTTTTCTACCTTTTTGACTTGTAGAGCCAGATGTGCTTTAGCATGCTTAAAGGAAACCTTTTTCTTGGCAGTAGTATGAATAAGTGTTCACATTACACTTTCAGTACTTTTCTGACCAAAATTGCTTAAATAACTGAAGAACACAGATCTTAATGTAATTTCAGAAAAGTAAAATTGCAAAACTCAGTGTAACTTAATAGAATTTGTGCTTGTAGATCTGTTCATCAGTAGATGAACCTTTCTTTTTAAACAAAAAAACAAAAAACTTTTTACTGTGCTTCCATTTTATTTCTGAAAGATTTTCAGCTTCATATAGCAGAATTTTAGTATTAGGGGGAAATGACCAGGCCTTAGTGATTTCTTAATGTTCCTGGAAATACATAACTATTTCATTCCAAGTGCTGCTGGCAAAGAAACTTCAGTAAAAGCAACCAGATTAACAGTGAAATCCTACCCATGTTTACTCAGACATAAATCCCATTGAGTTAAATAGTGCTTACTCCCAAGTAAGTGGGTGTACAGTTGCAGTCTAAGAAATGCTGGTAAAATGCCACATGTAACAATTGTTTAAAGTTAAAACATAGCCTTTAAAATCCAGCCAATTAAAGGGAAGAAAGATTTACAGGCCCTCTAAAGACACTTTGAGCCTCCGAGCCTGAGATGCTGTTTCCTCCCCAAGATTCTTCCCAAAGTTAACGAAGGGTTTATTCTCTCCCTCCCAGCCTCTCACTAAACTATTCTGCACTTATTGAACCTAGAGGCAAGAGTTATTCTGGCCACAATCCTTCTCAGTGCAAGCAGAATGTAAAACTCTGCTGGTATACTGCAGTGGCAACTTTCTGATGGTCTTTCTGGTTGCTGTTCTGAATTCATGGAAGATGGACAGAACTGTGCATAGCACTTTAAGCCGGCTTTTTGCAGTGCAGGGCGAATGATGAACTGCTTCTGTAAGGGTAGCAGTGGCTACCATCTTATATACACGTTAAAAAAATGCAACCACAAGCCTGTAGTTGCATGGGCATAATGTGGCCATAGGAGTCCAGATTCTATATTTAAATAAATACAGAATTTCTTAGATTGATTCTAGCTTTTCCAGGTATATCTAGAGCAGAGGAGACCAACATATATGCGGTTTTTGCTCCTAGTATCTAAAAATCCTGCTATATAGAAGGAGGGAGTTTCTCAGTTGTCAACAGCTTCAAAGAATGCCTCTCCATAAAGACTTTGTAGTAAATTTGCAGTCAACAGGGTATTCTCATTGGATCTTGGAGGTTACTAAAGGATATGGATGTAATTCTTATCTCCTTCTTAAGGGAAACAATGAACAGTTTTAGCTGTTTTTTTCCTGCTGCAAGAAAGAGTTAGAAAACTACATAGTTTTCAAAACATGTTCACAATTTGGGACTTATTCTGCATAAAAGTCATATGTGGTTAATTTGCGCTGAAAACAGCATTTTCTGTGCAGAAAACAGCATAGAAATATTATTTTCTGCACACAAATGCTGTTTTCAATGCAGCTCAACCACATGTGAATTTTGCATGGGATACCCCAAGTGAAGCATATTGCCAAACTGCAAAGATTCTCATCTGTCCAGAGGATTCTTCTCATCATGGTTTCTCAATACTCAAGGTTCTGTGAAAATGATGGGTGAATATCATTCCATCTACTAACTCAAAGGATAGAGTTACTACCTATCCACTACAGCCTTTGAAGGGGACATGTGTGGCTCTGAAATAAGTAATGCACAGCACAGTATATAAGAAAATATAGTTGTCTGAAGCTTCTTCTGACTTGTGAATTGCATGTTTACAATTGGTGCTTCCTCTTCCTATGTCAATGGATGATAACCAGGAAATGCATTAGGCAGTGGATTCATCTGCATTATAAAACGGCCACGCAAACTGACCATATATACCAATGAACAGGTTTAATGTTGAGACCCAGGACTGTTCATGTAAACTGCACATCAGGAAGTAGAATTTTAGAGATAAAGAACTTTAGAGATAAAGAACAGTAGACTGCTCCAGGATGCTCCAGGAAAGTAGGAGGGAAGAGCGTTAGAATCTTATTCATGTTACTTTTGTGTGCCTAATGAATAGGTATGCTAGTGGTGACAGCATGAAAGGTGGTTAAGATGAGTATCCACTTGACTCAGAAGTTCCAGTAAAAATGCTTGTACATTGCAGTCGCCTTAGAAAAGGAATCTAAAAAAACAGATTTTTTTTTCCCAACGGGTAGTGTTGTGAATATTGGTTTGTTTTAGTTTTTCAGGCATCTTCACTGTGCAACTCTTTTCCAAGGAGACCTGCCAACCCTGTTTTATTGAAATCTTCAGGTGGCATGTAATAACTTGCCTTTCATGGTTTTACAAGCCTGCTGTGGTCACTGAGCTCATTATTTATTTGTTTAGCTGCTTTCACTGTTTGAGATCCAGAAATACTCTCCACCTTGCACTAGGGCAGTTCATAGGATGCACACTAAACTATCCTTTTCTCTTCAACTTTTTGTTCATTTCCCTGGCTCGAGTATCTGCTTAGCAGATGCAGATCTGCAGCCTAGAAGAATTCTTCGAGGATGCAATCAGAATTGCAGATCAGTTCTGCGCTATTTTCAGGTGCTTATCCCACTAGTCAGTTATGTTATTTTGGATCATTCTACTTGAAAACAGTTTCTCCTATACAAAGAAAGATAGCAGAATGACAATGCATTCTTTCATGCCGTTAATGCATTTGTGCTTCAGTAGTGTTATTTCCTGTGTTTGCTTTCGCACACTTGAAACATGATAATTCCATTTATATCACTCTGTTTGATCTACCTTCTGATCTATCACTGCTATTTTTTTTAAAGGAAGCCATAATTGCATAATTATCTAATGATATTATGGAACCTCCCTGTTCTCTGCCCAGATCAGGAAGATGTATGTCACACCGCTTTCACCATTCTTTTCTATGCTTTTCCCTGTGAGCCAACACTTGCCTGGTTCCTTGGTTTCTCTGGCATTAATCCATAATGGGATTACATTGGAATTGCACTATTGCACTATTCCCTTTATGGAAAAACTGTAATTTGACATAATGTAAAAGAAAACCATGCCAGAGAACAGGGAATGAATACACAGCAGTTCTCTTGGAAAGCTTTGGCAACCCCAGTTCCTCCAAGCTTATTCCCAGAAATAGTCTAGGGTTTCCCTGCCAGAGATTCCCAGGGAATCCCCCCAAAAAGAGCAATGTAACCACTACCATACTGTGACCACTCTGTTCCCAACATCTTAATGAAGTGGAATGTGATATTCACACCTAAGGTGGTTGGTCAATCATAGTTGAATAATCATTAAGGGGTTATTTCCAGTGGCAAAAGAATAGGTTTCTAAATGATCCAACAGTGGTACAGCATGGCTGAGCATGGGAGAGTCACAACATTGTGTGATATGCTCCAGGCAAAGAAAGGACTAATGCAGTACAATTGCAGTATAACAGTGTTGTGTTATAAGCTCCACAGTCTAGGCTATGGTATATCTGAATACTATGTCTTTCCAATTCTGTGGAAAGGTAGAAATTAAAGATCACAGTTGATGCTTTCCTGTGGCAGTTATAGAACATACAGGGTATCTAGGGGGTATGCACAGCAAAACTGAAAGCTACACTGCTTGTTTCTTTTTTGTTGCACACAGTTAGCACCTGCATTTACAGTCTGTAATGGAATAACAAACTTCTGACCATTTTTTTTTTGTGAATGTCATTTTATGTGATAGTAATTGTGAACGTGATTAAGTCAGTGACGGCGAGGAAAGAGATTGAGCATGCTCTGTTCCTTCCAGCCCCGGAAATAACTTGCTCCTTTGTAGATTTTTCACAGTGAACAAACTGTTGCTCTTCCTCACACACACAGCTTTAGTGTCATTTGAATGTTAAATGACATAACTATACAGTACAAAACCCTAATTCAGTTTTATATTATACACATTTTTGTACTGTAATGAAATGTAGTTCCATTGCACTGTGAGCAAGAAAAGGTCATAAGACTTCAATAGATGCTACTCGGCATGCTTCATTGCACTTGAAAATGCCCAGTAACATCATGCATAGTATTCTGACAAGTATGTAAAAATCTTCAAAATTTGCTGATAGCGATCAAATGCTGACAACTCCAACTGACACAGTTAAAGCAAAAGATGCTGCTGTGAGCAATATTATGTAGCATAACATGAATACAGTATGAAATAATGACACTTCTAAAATATTACTTTCTGGGAAAAAGCATTCTTTTTCTGCTTCTGTTTTCAGATATTAACGAGTGCAGCCTCATTCCAGGAATATGTGATGCTGGTGAATGTTCCAATACTGTAGGAAGTTATTTTTGTCTCTGTCCACGTGGTTTTGTAACATCTACAGATGGCTCTCATTGCATTGGTAAGTATGCTGTTTAAAAACCTCTTCTTAAATAATCCATCAACTAATTATTGAAATTAGTTATTGGCCTGTTTGGTAACTGGTCATTTTCACTTGTGCCTGACTTTTCATTCAAGTCTTCAGACTGTGAAACCATTTGCTAGTCTTTTCCAAAATGAAAACACTGTTCTCTTTCCACAATATCCCTCTGTGTAGGAAAGCTGTGATCCTTACATGCTCAGGCCATAAAAGCAGAGTTAACAGGTATATTTGCATATGTATTTGCATAATGTTCTCAGTTACTTTCTTCTTCCATGCTTTAGAAATATGTTGCTTACTGTTTTCAGCTCACTGTAGTTGTAAAACTGGAGAAAACAGTTGCATACTGACACAAGAGAAACAGAAATAATATATTTACTGAATCTTGCTGCTGTTGAATGGAAAATTCAAACTGGTTTTCAGTGAACCTTAAATCTTTTTTTAAAGTATTTTGAGGTTTGTCTTGGATTGGTGACCATAACCACCAAGTCAATATTTGAAGGTTATTCATTTAAACCTAGAAGACATCTAGAGTAAAGATTATTTCTTTTGGTTTAGTAGTTCTCGTCCCATGAGGGAAAGCAGTCAGGAAAATGAATTCACTCCTTTATTTGTATGTCAAAATGCAGGGCTTAAACTCTTCTGACATCGGGCAATGAGGAGTGCTCCATTCCAGATTATACACATGAATTAGGCAGAGCTTGGAAAAGTTAATTTTTTGAAGTTCCAATCCCAGTGGTGCTGCTTGGACGATTCTGGGGTTTGTAGTCCAAAAAAATAACCTTTCTAAGCTGTGGCTTTATGTCTTTCTTTCTTTCTTCCTTCCTTCTTTCCTTCCTTTCTTAATTTTACTGGAGACTGAACTTGAATATTTCTCACATCAGAATAGCCATCTGATTAGAGGGCACAGTGGAATTATCTCTGCTAGGAGAGCATCCTTATACAATTGTTTTAAGGAAGCCAATCCAATAGCCTGCACCTCAGAGAGTTTCTAGATGCAGGTGTCTGCTAAACCATCCAGACTGACAGGATTCACAGGTGAATTTCCAAACATAAAAAGCCTTGAAGAATATAGCAACCGCAGCTCACCAGCCAAGAATTCAGATGCAAGGACCACAGGTTGTAAGGTATGCCCAGCAAGCAATCTTGAACCTAGACTCAGAGCTGGGATAACTCAGATGAGTAAAGGAATTCCAAAATTCTCTTCAGTATTTCTTTTATTAAAAATATTGAACATTTAGGGCAAGTCTGTAAAGAAGCAGATGATTAAACTTGGGTGATTCTGCAGTGGCATATGTGGCAGTGCATACTAATCTCTGACTGCCACAATTAGTTGATACGTGCACTCCCACCAAGCAGTGACTGAACAGGGAAAAAGTCCACTATCTCATATGGGATGCATGCGGAATTCCCTCCTCACAACTTGGCATTTGAGTATATGCGCATTCTGCTGTATCTTGGCTGCTGTAGACTAGTTACAACCATAAACTTAATTTAATGCTTTTCAGGTGTGCTGACTATTGACATTTCTTTACACAGTTTGTTCAAATGTTAATATAAGGTTGATAATTTGTTTTAAAAATCTTCCTCTGAACAGACTATTAGTGATTATTCTAATTTTCAATACACAGATCAAAGAGCAGGTACATGTTTCTCCAGTCTGGTGAATGGTCGATGTGCACAAGAACTTCCTGGTAGGTTTACCAAAATGCAGTGTTGCTGTGAGTCTGGGCGATGTTGGGCACTTGGATCCATTCCAGAGATGTGTCCTGTCAGAGGTTCTGGTAAGTATCTTTAGATGCCTAATTTAGTTACAACTGTTCAAATACTTTTTAAAACAATCCTGAATTGATAATAAAAAAACTATTCTGCTATAGGAATATATTACATTTTGATTATCACATTCTGCTCAGCCCACTTCTATTTTCAGTAGCAGTATTTCTTGAAAGCCAGAACAATTCCGAAGAACTATTTGGGTTTAAAAAGTGGGTATTCTTTTGCTGAATAAATTTCCCTAATAAAAATTTAATTGGAAAAAGGCAAAGTATCTGTATTTCCCTCTCCATTCAATGGGATCTTAAATGGAAGAGTTCTGATTACAGAAACATTCAGGTTTGCTGAATGCTTCTGAAAGAAATAGAAATCCTCCAGGACCTGTCTTTGCATAAAACAACTAGCTTTCTACATGAGAAAATTCCAGTTTCCTACCTCATACTTTATATTCATGGTCTATCTAGCTGTAGCCCCTCCTAGTCCAAATGTTAATGCTTTGAATCCTCCTTTTTCTTTCCTTAAGATCATGTTCTTCTTACCTTCTTTTGGTTATGCTTATTTCAGTGTGTCTCACCTATATTCCACAGTACTGTGACTCTACCTTTCTTATCCTATGTTATATTCCTTTCCCTAAGAATACAGTCATATTTCCTAAATAATATTTATATAAAAGAACATTCTTCCTAAAAAAATTTCTAAAATCATTTCTCAAGAGATTCAAGCGGTTGTGTTAGGGTTGTCTCATGCATTCAACTGAATACAACTGAGACGTGTTGGGGAGAAATTTTTGTCCCCGTGCTAGTCCTCCAGTTGACTGGAACTTTGCATTTTAGGTGTTGCATCACTTTCAGTCACATTTTTGGCTGATTTTAAAATTGTAAACATAGTTTGGAAGATTGGGGAAGGGCCACTGAGGGATTTTGAGCCAAAAGGGCTGCATTTGCAGATGGTTTGAAGTTATTTTGGCTGGATTTTGAGTGAAAAATTGCCCAAAAATCAGTAGAAAAAAATTGTTTAAAAGGATTTGGGAGCTTTGGGGATCACTGGGGGCTTTGGGAATATATCCTATGGATTCCTGGGATTTGCTGTTTAGGAAGGGCTGAAGGGACAAAATCCTGTCTGATTTTGGAAGACAAGCAGGATCAGCCCTGGTTATTACTTAGATGGGAGACTTCTAATGAATACTAGGTGCTGTAGGCTGTAGTTCAGAGGCAAGAACTGGCAGAACCACTTCTGAGTATTCTTTGCCTAAGAAAGCTCTATGAAATCCATGGGGTCTCCATAAGTAGACCAGCAATTTGAAGACACATACATATTTAAGATTCTCAGACAGAGAGCTCTAGCACCTTCCAGACTATAAACCCCATGAGTTCATAGGATGGAAAGGGCCCATGGAAGATTCTTCCATGAATTACTTTTCCCTGTAAGATATTGTCCAGGATCTTGGACTAGTAGATGTATTGCACATTCATAAATACAATATGTCTTCCTTCCAACCTCTTTCCCTGCTTTCTGCTGGCCAGGAAATGGCTGAGCTGGCATGCTTATGGTAGGCAAAAGGTAGGCTATGAAGGGCCTTTCTGGTCATTGCACAATTGCACAATTCCAGCCTCCAGAGTGACCAGAAAAGGGAATAAGTTAGACTTACACCATTGTAATTCACTAACAGGGTGCCAGCAATTGGATCTCTGTCAGAAGTATCTTTTTGTTCTATTGATCTCATGGAACTGCAAGTAAGCAATGAACTGAATATACTGTCTTCCTTTTTCATTCCCAAGTGTTTCTCTAAATAGCTGGTTGAAGTTTTTAAACAAAAGTTATGGGCATCTTTCAGAATGGTTCTAGTTGTGTATTTTTGCATGGAAGGGAATTGGACTAGATGGCTCTTCTGGCATCTTCCAACCCTAAGATTCTGTGATTTTTTGATGTCCTGGAATAATAAACATTTTGCAAATTTTAATTTTTTTTTAATGGAACAGGTTAATTCTCTTTAAAAGTGGCAAAGCCTCCGTTAATTTTTAAATACTTAAAAAGAAAAATTAGGTTTAACATGAATGTTTCATATTTCAAATGAATTCACTGGTTTATGTTCTAATCACCTTCTGAAAAAAATGGGACAGTAATGTGCCTGTGTTTCTGTTTTATTTTTTTGCAGAGGAATATCGCAGGCTATGTGTAGATGGCATTCCTGTTGTCGGTGGTTCCAGGCCTGGTGGCACAGGAGGAAATGGCTTTCTTCCTGGTGGAAATGGGAATGGCTATGGCCCAGGAGGAACAGGATTCATTCCTATTCCTGGTGGAAATGGTTTTTCTCCAGGTGTTGGTGGTGCTGGAGTAGGGACTGGTGGCCAGAGTCCCACAGGAAATGGTCCCATTATAACAGGGCTAAGTAAGTTGTCTAATTTTGTCGTTATAAAACGGGTTTTCCTGCTGCAGAGAAACTGATGCATCCCTTTCTGTATAAGAAGTGAAGCTGAGAGGAACAAGGGATGGTACAAGGGATAGCTGAGGAAAAAGGGAAACAGTGTTGTTTTGGTTACCTCTCTGAAGGCAAAACAATTTGGTGATGCATCTCTCTCCAGACCATTTTTGAGGTCTTTGAGAAGACTTTAATACTGTTGATGGTCTGTTCATGTACAAGCCCTTATGTCCGATTGCACTGAAATAATGACTAAGGCCATTTCTGCATGTTACCTTATCCCGTTGTCCTCCCATCGCAATCCCAGCAGCACCTTTGCCAGGAAGAGAGTGCAATGGGAACATTTCCCTCTGCACCCAGCTGGCTCCCTGCAGAAGGCAGCATGAGTGACATGCGCCTGCCTTCCACAGCGCAACTGAGTTCTTTCCCATGCTGTGCTGGGGAAAGAAGCACTTCCATTGTGCTTCCTGCCTTTCTGCATGGCAGGTAAGGATGGTAGTATCACATGATTGCGGGTGTTTAACGAATTTAAACCATTAAGCAAATATCCTGTGATTGTGATGGGTTGGGGGCAGGATGGCATCTGGACCACGACTTCATGCAGAAGCACAGCCCATGGACTGCTGCCATCAAATCCCCATAGCAGGATTGTGATGCAATGCAGAATTGGCCTTAGAATAATCCATTCTAGAGGGATGTTTTCAAAATCTATTGACTTTTTTGAAACCCTTTAAAGACATTTACATCACAAAAGTATTCTGAAGTATATATAAAAAAATCTAATTGCAACTCCCTACATATAAGGAATCAAAACTCCAGTATGAGAGGAATTTAGCCTCCAACTTAACAATCTTCAGTATGCACAACTACATAATAAAATGTATATTGTTTTTTATTGAAAGTAGTTTCAAGACCCACAGTCAACATTGTTGATTACATGTCATAATATTTTGTGAGAAATAAGATCATTAGATTTGAAAATCAGAGCATCTTTTTAAATATTCTAATAGACTTGAACTTGTGCTTTCCCCTAGCAATACTCAATCAAACAATAGATATCTGTAAGCATCATCCTAATCTTTGCTTAAATGGACGATGCATCCCAACCATTTCCAGTTACCGATGTGAATGTAATATGGGATATAAGCAGGATGCAAATGGAGACTGTATTGGTGAGTAGAACTTAATATTTCATTTGTTCTTCACTAAGTATCTTTTCAAATAAGATTTCTGTATGCTAAAACTTTCCAGGTATAAGGTTTCTAGCCTCAACATACTACCCACTGAATACACACTGTGGCCTTCATAACAGTGAAATGTGGAATAATCAAATGGATACTATGAAAATTGCATTATCACTTATCTGTAGCATACTGATATACAGAAAGCCCCTAGAAGACTTAGTATCTGGAGGTGGGGGAAGTTAATTGATTTTCTCTTGGTTAGCTCTACTTTATGTGAAATTTACTCTATGAATTTCGTACACTTGTTATCATAAATTATACAGTACTTTCTGGTTAGACTGGCAGCCCTCAAAGACTGCTTTGGGCAGAGGGAAGTAACAAGGAACTCTGTACAGTATCTAGACTTTAGATCAGAGTTTTCAAAACTTTTTGTATTGGTGACACACTTTTTTAGACATGCATCATTTCGTGACACGGTAATACAGTTTTACTAGCAAATCGGAGGTTAAACTAACCCCTTATAAGAGATACAGACACATACATAAATTGTAGTAACAAAATGTATGGGAACGCAACATATCTCATGAAAACCTTTCATATATTTTTAAGAATATATGATCTATAAATAACATACATTTCCAAGATTGCAGGAGACAAGTCTACACACTTCAGGCGACACACTAATGTGTCACGGGACACCATTTGGAAAGCCCCGCTTTAGATAATCAGATAATCCCTGGTAATAAAGCACCTCTGGACATTTAGCAATCTTGTGTTAGGACAGTTGCATAATGTGGAGCTACGTACTGAACAGTTAGAACATACTTGGAAACAACTATGCAAGATTGCTACCAAGTGTGTTCTAATAGTTCAGTGACCACCTCAATATTTACAACAATGCATTCATTAATCTTTAAAGCTGCTCATAGGGATATTCATTTAAAAGCAACTGGAATGCCCAGTGAAACAAAATAAACTACTAAGTGCTTTGTAACAAATTTCCACAAGAGCTAGGGCATTAAAGAGACAGTGGGACAGTTAGAGAATTGGAAAGTGTTCGAAGGGAAACTGTTTGAGCAGTAATAGAGGACTTTGAGTGGTAAGGTGAGCAGATGAGAGATGCTAAAATAGCACAGTGTGATCTCATGAGGGATTTGTAAGGCGATTCTGTTTCTTCCAAAATTTCAACAAAAGGCTTAGTCTTTGGAGGCATTCTCTTATTGAAAAGCCACAACACATTTATCTTTATTCCAGCAATAATATGGGAAAATGCAAAATTTATATAGGTTGATTTGAACAGAAATTGATATTATTTCTGTAAAATTTACTGATAAAGTAATTTGCTGACCTATTAAAGATGTACAAATGATGTTGCATAGAACATAGAACTATGTTTCCCTATCTAAAAGAATTTTCTGTAAGCTTTATGATCTTCCTGCGGAGAAATCTTAATAAAGAGTATTGTGTAGCTTTCCAAATTTTGTTGGATTGCAATTCCCAACAGTCTTGTCCATCATAGTGGGGTTGCATTCCAGCATCATCGAACATGTACTGTGTTGTCTTCCCCTGCCTTAGCAAGACAAAAGAGCATTGTGTTTCTATCCAATACTGGTTTCAGTATTGTACATTCTTTTTGTGGGCTTATATTTTCATGTAAATACACAGGATATATAAGGATATATAAGACAATATATACATGATAAACAATTGATCAGTTGGAATATTATCAGTAGAGTTTCAGTTGATAGGCTTTGTTCTGGTAAAAATGTTCCCTCTAGCCTTCTCAACAGTTATGTACTCACTAAGTATGGGACCAGATAATTTAGAGGCAGATTGGTCGGTTGGGCAAAATATTTTTTTTAAAAAAAATTATGTCTGTCTGTCTGTCTGTCTGTCTGTCTGTCTGTCTGTCTGTCTATCTATCTCAAGATCCACAAGTTATCTTGTGATTTTTTTTTAATACACTCCATTCTCTTCTTTTCATACTGCTTCGTGTTTATGGCTTTGCTGCAGTTTTCTCAACTCCATATTCAGATGTAAGTGTTGCTAAATGAAATGGAATAGCTTTTCTTTTTAAAGAAATGATGAGTGTTACTCTTAGTAAGATATTGCTGTAACCTGCTGGATTTGATTTTTAACATAGGTGTTGTAATTCATTACAATATGGCTTAGTAGTTGAGTGTCGAGGTAGGACTCTTGGATGCCAGAATTTGAGTCCCCACTCAGCCATGGAAACCCAGTGGATGACCTTCAACTCAAGTCATATTCTCTCAGCCTTAGAGGAAAGCTGTGGCAAACCTCCACTGAATAAATCTTGGGGAAAAAATCCCTACGGTGGACTCACTATAAATTAGAGTTAATTTGAAGGTGCACAATAATTGTGTTTACATTAGAGTGAACAGCTATCTGGAGCCTTCTTCTGATTTAACTCCTTTTCGGGAAATTAGCTGCTCAATATGCAAACTCTTTGCATATACTGTTTAGGAAAAAAATTTATGGTTAGGTATACAGAGTCTTACTGGGAGATTTATGTCCAGAGATGTGATGAAACAGAAGATCCATGTATCTGGTAGACGACTGTAGAGTTCATCCTTTAGGAACAACGGATGATTTGGAAATTACTAGTCTGGCATGAGGAGAATGGCTTCCCTCTGCAACCCTTGCCTCTGTTCCTCCTGCAAGACACAATGCTGTCTGTCCAGTATTTGGCTTAGAAAACTAGTGTTTTGATTAAATTAACAGGATCTCATATGGACAACCTGGGACTTGATCAAGATCAGGGTTGAGCAACTGTAGCCTTCCAGATATTTTTTAACTGCAATTCTCATCCCCTCTCACCTCTGGATACGCTGGCTAGGGGGTGATGGAAATTGTAGACTCAAAACTTCTGGAGGACCATTTAGATCAAGGTTAGGCAACGTATGACACGTGGCCTGTATGCAGTCTTAAGGCTATTTTTATGGTGTGTGCACTCTCTAATGCCTCCATGCTGGGAAAAAAAAGATTCTGGCAAAATTTTCTCCCCTTCTCAAGTTCTGGCCCCATGAGTCCCTTTCCTGACCTAGTGCTATCTTAAATTTCTCGTTACTTTGTTTTCTGTATTTTTCAAGACTTTTTTCTCTTTTTTTTCTGTTTTTGTGAAAATGAAATAAATAGGATTTATTACTGCTTGAATTCTGAGAATCGTGGGGCAAGGGAAATTTTTAGATAGGTGTATTGTATCAGCTATAACTAAATTTTATGTATAAATTGCAAAAATCTAATTGCCTTTTTTTCTGATGTGAGCAGATGTTGATGAATGCATATCAAACCCATGCTCCAATGGAGACTGTGTGAACACACCTGGATCTTATTATTGCAAGTGTCATACAGGTTTCCAGAGAACACCTACAAAACAAGCTTGCATTGGTAAGAAATATTTAATTGCACTTGTGTGCCCTCTGTGCTTATGTTTGATCTGAGAATGTATTGTTTGTCTTATGAGTATGCTAATAATATAATGCTTTCAATTATTTAATTAAATCTGCAGTATTAGTGGAGTAGGCTTCTGATACGTCTCTATTATGAAAAATGATGAGAGTTATAATTCTAGAAAAAATCAAAATGCATCTCACTTAGAGAATCTGCCCCAGTACATTCATACTTAATGCCTCAGAGGGTTCCCTGATCTCAGAGTCTGACAGTTAGGCCATTTCCGCACCTTATCTGCTGCAATTGTCCTCCAGTTGCAAGCCCGGCAGCACCTTTTGTGGGAAGGGAGCATGAGAGGAATGCTACCCTCCTCATCTGACTGGTTCCCTGGGGAAGAGAGCATGGGGGACACACCTCTTCCTTCCACAGTGCAGCTGGGCTCTTTCCCATGATGTGCTAGGGCAGGAAGCACCTACATTGTGCTTCCAGCCCTTCCGCGTGGCCAGGAAGGACAAGAGAGTTGCACAATCGGGGGTCATTTACAGATAAACTCTGTCAATTATTTTTCCCGCGGTTGTGCCGGCTGGTGACAGGAGAAGGGTGGGACTATGATGACCTCATGCAGAAGCGTCATCACAGTACCACTACTCTCACATCTCCAGGCAGGGACATAGTCATGCAGAAAGGGCCTTAGTTTCAGTGCCTGGCCTATTTCTGGTACCTCAGGGGCAAAGGGCAGAATCTTGGGGTGAGAGCAGTGCCTTGAGAAGAAAATTTTTTTTGTGTGATGTGTGCTTCTGAGATTTGCTGCAAGCTGCTTCAGAGTGGCTGCTGTAAACTTTCCAGGACATCTGCCTGGCCGTTTTCCCCTTTCCTCTTCCCCATCTCGAAGTTTCTTAATTTGTGGCTTGGACCAGCGCTCACTGGAAGGGAGCAGTCAGTGTGGGCAAATACTTAGCTGTCTCAGGAGTAAGGAAACATGATACTTTTGAGTTGCAGCTTTGTCGTTTTTCATATCTTATTGTGAACTTGCACAGTTCTGTTGTCATCTTCCTCACTCTACCATAAATAGCTGAAACAGCAATACAGTTTGCTTTCTTGATCTGACGTACATGTAGATTGTACACATGGCAGACTTTTAACAAAATGTGTGGCATGACTGTCTTTCTTCCTCAGCTGCTGAGGCCATTAATTGCTTTCTCTCTTAATTCTTCACTTCTCTCTTTTTCTTTCTCTGTCCCATTCTCTTTCTCTTTCTCCAACCCCCATAGCTCCTAGTTCAATGTCTTTTCATTCTTTCTTTTCTCCCTCTTTCTCTCTCCCTCCCCCTCCATCCTCTTTCTCCTTGCCTCCTTCTCTGTACAACTCTTGCCTACAGTCATCTTCTTCCCTAGTCTCTCTGTTTTTGTTCTCTTTCGCCCTTCTACAACTTCCAGCTAAAAGTCTTCTATTTTCTTTCTCTGTGTGTCACTCTCTTCCTCCTGGCTTCTCTTTGCTCTGTCTTCTGTCATCTCATCTCTTCCTTCCTCCTCTCTTTTTTTTTCTTCCCTTATTCTCCCTCTCTCATCTTCTCCCTTCTTTCCCAGTCATGTTCTCATTCTATCTCTTTCTCTGTCCCCCTTTGCCACAATTATGCTGGCTACATTTGTCTCTTTCCTCCCTCCCCAACCCTCTTTTTCTGTTTCCCATCTGACTCCAACTTCTCATAGCTGTAGACATCATCTTCCTTTTCTTCTCCTTTTTCCCTTCAACTCTTTCTTCTTTGCCACTCCTCCACTTCCCAGAAAATCTTGAAATCCTGCCTGGGTTACTCAGCATCATAATGTTGAAAATCCCATTAAACTCAGTGGGACTTGTTCCTGAATGGAATTGTCCAATTGGTCTCTACTGCCCTTTTGGCTTGTCATTATCATTGTTGTTATCATCATTATCATCACCATCATTATAATCTTCTCACCTTCAAAGTTGTTGTTGTGTGCCTTGAAGTCATTTCCAACTTATGGTGACCATAAGGCAACCCTATCAGTGGGCTTTCTTGCCAAGATCTGAAGGGATTTTCCATAGCTTTCCTCTGTAGCTGAGAGAATGTGTGTTGCACAAGGTCACCCTGTGGGGTACAGCTGTACTAGATCTGTATCTATACAAAATTTTTTATGTATTTATTAAAATATTTTTATCCTTTCCTATATCAGGAGATCTCAAGACAGAGATCTAACAACTGTACTAACAAATTAAAAATATTAAAAATTTATTTAAAAAAATAAAAAATGAAATAGACTAAAAATAAATTAAGCACATTAACAGGTTAAAACAGGTTTAAAAGATTAAAACAATTAAGAAATCCTGTCTTTGGCATTGAAGTAAATCGGTGAGGCCCATGGATTTTTTTTTTTGGCACCTGAATGAAACCAACATTGGTGCCAGTCAGATCTCCAAGCATGCTAGAGGTGGAAAATCATTCAAAAATATTAACAAGTTAGGCAGAAAACATGTTTCCCTAGTGCAGAGAAAGACTGATGAGAAGAAACGCAGATGGGTGAGAATTTTTGCAGCTTGGGATTTATCCTGTGCAAAATTCGTAAGGGGCTGTTTAGTGCAAGAAACAGTACTTTCTGTGTAGAAAATAATATTTCTGCACCGAATTATTGTTTTCAATGCAGAAAATGTTGTTTCCTATGCAGAATATGCTTTTTTCAACAAAAATAAACCACGTGAAAATTTTGCACACAAGTTCCGAATTATGAATAGTTTTTGAAAACTACACATTTTTTAAAGAGTTTCTTGCAGCTAGAAGGAAGTTGTTAAAATTACTCATTCGTTCATACAAGAAGAAAATCAGCAAAAAATTACTTCCATACAGTACTCACCAGTTGAGGTGTCACAACTGAGAAGGCCCTGTCTCATTTCCTCACACAGTGTATTGACCTCACTTGTAAGACACAAAGGAGCAACACCCCAAAAGAGTCCACTTGTCTTTTTTTATCAGGCTTGCACTGAATCTACTCTAGGTCTAAGCCCTAGAAAGGTGGTGAAAATGCTAGAAAAAAACTTCTGTTCAGTCCAGATTGTGATATCAGGATCAGAATGGGTTCTAAAGGCCTTGATAAAGAGTGCATCCTTCCCTGCATGGATTAGACTCTTACAGTCACCTCTTTCATCTACTTGGTGTTACTTACCAGTGGTATGTAAGAGAGCATCCATGTGATGTTCCCCTCCATGCGTAGTGCATCTGAAGCATCCTGAGTTTATTGATGGTATCATCTCAGAATCTTGGATACATGGGCTGCATTGAAATAATCATATCTTACTTCAGTACACTAGAATATAAATAAATGTTGTGCCAACATATACAACTACTTCCCTTCTTGGCCTGTCACAATTGATCCCAGAAATGATCAACTAATATGATTTCCTTTCAGACCTAAATTGAGAAAGTAAGATTACTGGGTTCAGAACAAAAGCAGGTTTTGAGATCTGGACTACTTCTAGGTAATGTTCATAGTCACATATGCATTTCTGTCCAAGCCAGAGTCAAAAGAGTTCAAGGTAAGAGTTCAGGTTCAAGGCATCACCCCAGCCATTCTTACTGTCTGCAGGGTTGGGGGAACATTCCCATTGGAGTTTACGGGTATTTTCTTCCAATGTAGATAACAGAAACAAGACCTTGATCTTAGTGCAGGTTGAAGGAAACTTCTAGACTTTGTTGAATTTGTGGTAATATGAGGACTTGCTTTCAGCAGGATCTGGAACTCTTGGTGATTATAATTCAGTCATTAAAAAGAACTACTTTGAGACGTATCTTGCATATCTTCAACTTGTTTTAACTAAAGAGTTAATATGAAGTAGATATGCATGTTCAATCATAAAAATGACCAACCATAAAGAATATAGTCATGATTTTCTTATTCTACTCTGTAATTGGTTAGTTTCTATAATTTGTAGTCTGTCTTTTCAAATGTAATAAAGGAAACTAACAAATTATAATTATTTTTTTTAAAAAGTTAAGAACCTAAGAGGAAATACAATACAAGAAATACAATAAAATTACATTTAAAAAAACATAACAAAGTCAGTAAACTGCTCTACTGGTAGTAATGAATTAGTTTCCTTTTATCATTTTTCACCACACTGGAATGTAAAGTGCTGGGATGGATTCTTTTAAGTTGTTTCCCTTGGAACAAGGAGCTCAAAAGTATCTGCAGCAACGATGCCTTCTGAGCATGGCAGCCTTTCTTTTCTTCTCCTTTAAAGGATCAATAAACTCTTAAAACAAAAGGGTTGTAGAATAGAATTTTGAATTAATTATCACTCAAAGTGACAAGAACCAATGCTCTTTTATTTCGTTCATGGTTCAAAAAGGCTGTTCAATTCCACTCTGTTTGCAAATACACTGTGCAAGTATCTTCTGTTTCTAAGCATGGTACAAAATTGTATGGGTCGAGTTGGGATGAGAATAATCAGCATTCAAATGCAGTGTTTCCCTGTCAAACAGCCAGTTTGGACTTAACAAGTTGTTAGTATCTTTGAAATGAAAGGAAAAGAAAAGTAGCTGTTTATATTAAAAGCAGGCCACTGTTCTGTACCCTGTTTCATTTTTTCTGAACCAACACATTTCACATTTTCTGAGCTGTCCTGTCATTTTCTCACTGAAACTGGCCTGATTATTATAATTTTAATATTATAATTATAATTTCCATTCATTTCTTCCAGATGTTGATGAATGTATCCAGAATGGAGTCCTTTGTAAAAATGGTCGATGCGTGAACACTGATGGAAGTTTCCAGTGCATTTGCAATGCTGGATTTGAACTAACTACTGATGGGAAAAACTGTGTTGGTATGGACACTTTTTTCCTTTCCCGCTTTTTTTTAATCTAAGAAGAACCATAAAGTAACCATTTCAGATGTTATTTATCATTATTTTCAGGTTTAGTATTGATAGAATTTAATGCTGCTGCTAATTTGCTGACAAGAATCCTCACATTATTTTGTCATAATTCAGAATTGCCATATAAGTATTATCATATACCTAAACATTTAAATTTGTATTTTGAGACTATACTGTACCATATCTATAATAGGCTTGGTAAAAATTTCAGCAGCCACTTCACTGTATTTATAACAAATTCAGCTGTAAATTTCTCATTCCTATAGTAATTACCGTTTAACAAGTATTTGCTCTATTTATTCTTACACCTGTGTGAACTAACACTATACATAGTGTTTGGGAATGATTTTGTTTTGGTGTTGGGGGAAACTGTGGTTACTGAGATTACTAAATCAAAGGTCAGGCAAAAAATGCTAAAGTGGTTAAACTTTCTAAGAAATAATCTTATAGTGTTATTAAGTTTGTCTAGGTTCATCAGATGAGAACATGTTTCTGTAGTATTGAACTTGTTGGGATACGTAATGAATATATTCTTTCTCAGCTTTGGACTTAAAGTTTCAAATACAAGTTTGATTATGTAAAATATAGGCCTGGTTCAGATGTAGTCAAAGTCTGTTGGCTCAGGATATATACCCATGTATTCATCCCTCTCTTCCTGTCATCCAGGTGGTGCTTATATGTTGGCTTGTTCAAACAAGTTTCCATGATGTCTGAACTGCAGTGCTTATGAATGAGGATATGAAACCAGGATTAGATCCTTGCTATATATTTTGTTTAGGGGCTTGACTTCCATGGATTTGACTGTTTGCAAATTTCCCCCATCCCTGTTGGAACAGTCTAGAACATTATGGGTTGTTGCCAGTAGTGGCTGGTTACTTCTCTGTCAGTGAATTTTATTCTGAACTTTAAAGGCACTGATACATAAAATAGGTTCAATAGGCCATTTTTATAAGTGACTGTGAAATCACTTCTTGTATACTTCCTCTTTTAAAATGGCCCATGAGGCCAGAAGAGTTGCATAAATGCTCCTTCACATGCCCTAAGGAGCACTTTGGGCCTCTACGGGCCACAACAATGAGCCTGCGGGCCACTTGCATTTGTACTTTGATCACTAGGAGAAGCTACCACTCTGGAGGCTGAATTAGTTTTTCTGTTACAGAGAACTCAAGAAGCGGTATGTAATTTCTTAATGGATTTTTCTAGATCATGATGAATGTACAACCACCAACATGTGTTTGAATGGAATGTGCATTAATGAGGATGGTAGTTTCAAATGCATCTGCAAACCCGGGTTTGTCTTGGCTCCTAATGGGAGATACTGTACTGGTATGTATGATCAATGTTTTGTCTATTAAATTATTTAAACAAGGGGAAATCTTTGACATTCTTCTGTCTTTGAGAAATGTAAGTCAACATAGCATAATGCAAGTTATTTTAATTATTTAAACACTAGTGTATTTACCTGGCATTGCCCAGATTTTATTTTCTCATAGATAATGTTACAAATACCTTAGGTTACAAATAGATAATGTTATAAATACCTTACCTTACCTTAGGAATTAGATGTGGTTGAAATACATGGATCTGAAATACATGGCTCTGAAATCCATGTATTTTGCCCATATTCCCCAATCCAATCTGTACTCAGAGCTGCTAGGCCTCGTCTCCATAGCAGCTGGTCTATTCAGAGCTCTCTGGCTGAGAATTCTAAAGGCCCCTCCCTGTTCTGCCAATCCCAGGATTCCATAGAATCTTCACAGTCAGCCAATCATATGAGGTCTTTGCCTGTCTGACACAAACAGACAAATTCACTCACAAACTTTGACTTTTTATAGTAGATTTATATGCTGTTTTTCTGACACAAAAGTAGCCTCTGGAGAATAAAAGTTTAGAATAACAATTGATAGATCTGTGTAATTAAAACAAAAACATCAACCAATAATAAAGAAAAATATAAAACACACGTAGTTATGGAGGTATCCAAACTCACCTATAGTGATAGTTATTGTAGTTTAGGAGTTGGTAAGTTTTTGAAAAATTCTGAGAAATGTCTCTGGGTGTAGTCTAGTTGAGCAAACACAAAGATGTTGACAGGACTCAGTGGAAATCAGCTTTCATACTAATATCAACACATGATATGCACACAGGAAGCTTACAAAGCCATTCCAGGAAATGAGGAGGAGTCAATGTATGTTTCTAACATCCCCGTCTAGCCTTCTGTTTACCTTACACAAGTTACTAACACAGATACAAGTAACCTGCCTGTGACAATGACAAAATTTCCTTCTGATGCCTTGCTGCCTGTTTGCATTCTCACATGGATGGAGAAATTGGAAATTCGTGCTCTGTGGAGTCTGCGGTAGTTCCCTTGTCACAGTCACAGCTCCAGGACTGAACTGGGGTTGGAACTGCATGACGTGTATAGCAGGGGTGTAAATATTTATCTGTTACAGCTTTGCATGTTAGACCCATAATTTTCTCCACTCTATGGGAAGAGCTGAATATGTCTAGTTTTTGCCTGGTATTAACACAAAGTGGTCTGGGAAATAATCCTGCCTGGAAACTATAGGGTTTTTTTCCTGCTAAATTGGGGTTTTATCACAAAACTCTGCCATTCTGCATAAAACACCACACGTATTCCAAGAGTGTCTCTCTCTGTGTGTGAAAATTTGGGTTTTTGTACAGTCCCCTCCCTCATCTTTCTCAAAAAAGGTGTGTCTCTGGAAACTGATTTTTTTTTATTAAAAATACAATTTTCATGCAAAAACTGCCCACTATTTCCAGAAGCACACATGGACGTTTTCCCCCCGGAAATAATGGGTTTTGTCAAATAACAGCAATGTTGCAAAAACAAACAAAAACAAAAAAACAACAACTGTGTGTTTCTGGAATTTTTTTTTTTAATGGAAAAAATGTGTTTTTGAACAGAAATAAACTTTTCATATGAAAAACACTGGCTGGTATTAAATATTGCAGTTAAGTGTTTGCTAGAGGTGTAGATCCTTAACTGATCTGTATTCAGTGAGACAATGTACTCTTACTGCTATCTATGTAAGTACCACTGCTGTAGCACCTTAAGAGACGTCCACTGGACTGGGCAAAGGAAATCTCTTTAGCTGGCTGTTGGTGTACAAGAAGGATGAGGTTTCCACACTTTTCCACCAGCAAATGAGACTGTGAACATCAGAAGCAGGACCCTGTCACATGTCTTCATTACAGACTCAGTTGCTGATGAGAGGAGGGTTGGAAATGTCCTTCATGATCCCACATTGCCAGCTGAATGAACCTCCTTCAACCAATCCAGCAGCTGGCCCTTGAAGTAGATGTGGGATGGGTGTCATGTCAGCAGATGTTACTTAGTTATGTCTGCATAACTAAGACCATTTCTGCACTGGATGCCATTAGTGGATTGTACTGTTACAGTCCCAGCATTGCCATTCATGGGATACCACTTGGTTAGGAACACTCTTTTTCTCACCCTTCCACCTTAAGTGAATGAGTAACAGTATTGCCATCAGTGTTCCTTCTGCATTACAGTGTCCTTGGCCATTCCCATGCCCTGCTTTCACCCCGCCCCACTGTCCCTCATTGGGCAGGGCTTGTTTTTGTATTTTTGGAAGGTGTACTAGCACAGCTATGTTGTAACCTCCTGATATACCAGTGCACTATTGCATTTGTGCACTGTAATGCTAAAAAATGTGTTAAAAATAAAAAAAAAATTAACTCAAAGGAAAAATATAAAATGAATATGGAGAGGTGGTAGATTCCAAATTTGCCACACCATGGTAGTCCTTGAGGGAGAGACAAGCTGGGCATACCCATACCCTGCCCACTCCTGGATCTGTGATAACAGGAAGCACTATCAAGCGCTGTAATTGTAGCGCACTAAGGTGGCTGACTGGATTGAAATGCTGAAGGAGACTCTTAACAGATTTTTTTTAGAAATAGAATATAGCGGTTTGGGAATGCTTGTGAGTGGGATAGTAGCTGGAGAGTAATGACATTGTGCAGTAGCACAGCTCCTGGATTGGAAACTACCCGCTGCTGTTGCTCTATAGCAACATTGTGTGGAAATGGGCTAAGCAGCCAATTTAGGATTCTGGCAACGGCTTCCAGAAGCATGGCTATTTGTTTAAAATACTCTGGGTTACAAACCCATAACTGCAATACTGAATACCAGCTAGTATTTTTCATGTGAAAATATTATTTTTGTCCAAAAACCACATTTTTGATAAAAAAAAAACATTTCTAGAAACATAGGCAGGTTTTTGTGCATAATTGTTGTTTCCCAACAAAACCCATTATCTTTTGCAAAGAAGAAGCCTGTATGTTTGGGCTACGTACTGGAAATACCTTCTTTTTGTGCAAAGACCATGATTTTTGGGGAAAATGTGTGTTTTTCTAGAAAGTGAACTGGAAAGTTACTAAGTTACTCAGTTTCTGGAAAGTTACTCAGTGAACGGGAAATATGTTATTCCAAGCACTGAAATACTATCTCAGTAAACCTTATAACAGCATTACATGATAGGCTAGTATTATCTCTACCAGGCAAGCTGTGGCTGAACCAAAATAGTTCCATGCTGATATAGCAAGTGTGTGTCTCTGTGTGTATCTGTATGTGTGGTTGCAGCAAGATTCCCCCCCCCCTTTTATATCTTAGGCACTATGCCACCTTCTTTCCCCTTACAATATAAATATACATGTTGTGATAGCCAGTCTAAAGAATCATTTAAAAGTAATTAATTGTAACACTGTTGATGGCTTATAAAATAATTTAAAATTTGGCCATTTGTGTAATCTTTTTTGTGCTGCTGCTATGCCTCCCCTAACACCTTCAGCTGTGATGACTCTGGAAAAGTTTTCAAGTTTTTTGTGCCAATGTGTATACAGGTTTGTTTCTTTTAATAAATCTTTTGGCAAAAGTGTTTAATGTGCTGTTCTTGTTGATTTAATGCATGTATAAATCCATTAAAACTGTGTTAGTGTGCTATACTAATATCTCAAAGCCATAGATTTCGTATTATTATTAAAAATGTACCAAAATACAGTGCAGAGTAAAACTGAGATTTTCTCTGGATAGATATTGATGAATGCCAGACTCCAGGAATTTGCATGAATGGCCACTGCATTAATACAGAGGGATCGTTTCGTTGTGAATGTCCTCTGGGCTTAGCTGTGGGAGTTGATGGTCGTGTTTGTGTGGGTAAGAGATGCCTCTTTTTCTCTTTCTTTTTTAACTTCTAACTTTTCAGAGAATTTCTATTTTTGTAGGATATATAACTATGGAAAACAAATAAATCAATAAAATTTAACGATATATTTTATTTATATAAAATTATAATGAAATTATAATAAATAATGTTTTGGTAAACTTTTTATGTATTTTTTTAGCCTATTTTCATTTTTTTTCCTATATGCAGTTATAGGGTTGCATCTAATGCTGTGATTGTGTGAGAGGACCTGTCCTTTTGGACAGGATTTTTTCTTCTCTGCCTTCCCCTTTTTGCTCCCCAGATTAGCTTCTGTGGGTTCCAACTATCCACAGCAGATGTGAGGGTAGCAACAGTGTTCATTTCGTTGGTGGGCAGATACCACTGTGTTCGTACAAACACATTTTAAATGAGTTGATATTCTTCCCTGCATGACTTCCTCTTCTCCATTTGTGACCAATTCATTTCACTTTTATAAGGAAGAATAATTATTTTGTGGAGCAAACAATATAAATGACATTTGTTACAAAATATTCTTTAAGGCATCAATATGTTGCAGTTTTTTGATCTAAATTCAATTGTTGGTTCATCTAGCATAGACAGACCTAAATCAGTGAGGTGTACCTAAGTTTTAAACATTTGCAGCTGATTCAACAGGGTTACTCTAACTGGGACTTAAAAGTTGGTTCTAGCTCTTATGGATGACAAAAATATGCTAAAATACATAATGTCACAAGACAGAAAAAAATAAAGAAAAGTAAGAAAGTTTTATTTTGTGGTTCTGATATTTGTTAATATTAAGTATGAATCAATACAATGTGTGAATCTCAAGTTGGTGGACTAAATGGTATAGTTTGTACTAGCTTCATGTTATGTGTGATAAATTTGGCACATGGTAACGCTTGTGATGCAGAAGGATTATTTCTCTTCTGAATATTCAGTGCTAGAGGTTGTGATTCATTTTTAGGTAATTTCTTCATCACAGACTGAAACAGAAATCATTTAGGAGATTTTGTTTTCCAGCAAGATGATATAATTGCTCTAGACATACAGTAATAGGAATAAATCTGTAGTAGTATCTAATAAAAATCGTACTCACTCTTGTCCCTCTGAGCAAAATTTCAAAGAGTGAGTCTACTGTTAACAAATCTACTGTAAATTCTTCTTTGGCTTCAAAAGCTTTCTTGTTGGCTAAGCTGCATGAGCCCTGGATGATCTAAGTGATGTTATTCAGAAACCATAGGCAGCTGAGAAGTATTTATAGTTTGAGAATTGGCACATTATGTTAAACATTTTCTTTGGGCTTTTAGTAGTAATGACAAGTGAGTCAAATATTTAATAGAATACAGCAAAAGAAAGTTACATTAAAGAGCTTAAATTATGGATTCATTTATTTGTGCATATGTATTTCAGTTCTATTTTTAACATGCAGGAAATACATTGATAAAATTTAGCATGCCATTCCAGAAAATAGCTTGTAACATGTAACAAGAATATTCACTTAGGTTAGAAAACATTCAAATAAACCTAGCATGGATATCAGCATTTACTTGGTATTCAGTCTTATTGATCTCACATTCAGAATACATTCATGTATTACAGATGTAAAGCTTTGGGAAACACACTGCATATAGGCCTATTTTATTTATACAGTTTTTCAGTGTAAGACAACTCATCTATTGTTCTGTGTGGCTCCCCTCAGACACCCATATGCGAAGCACATGCTATGGTGGGATCAAAAAAGGAGTTTGTGTTCGCCCTTTTCCTGGAGCAGTGACAAAATCTGAATGTTGTTGTGCCAATCTGGACTATGTCTTTGGTGAACCTTGCCATCCGTGTCCTGCCAAGAATTCAGGTAACATTCTGTTCTTTTGATTTCACATTTTGCATAAGCTAGGTAAACAAAGAGATTCACTTTTTTTAATTTCCAAAAATAGACAGATTTAATTGTGAAAAATGTATGAGACGTATTTTTACGTTGTTCTTGAAATTATGAGAATGATTCCCTTCCTCAGTCCCTTCTCTCTGTTTTTTTGTCTATTACATATCTCAGAGATTTGTTTCCCAGCTGGCTTCCAGTCAGTTTCATATCATGATACTGCTTCAGATCACTTTCAGATCAAAGCATGCATCCTTGTTCCTCAATGTGTTTTTTATTGCTTATGCATGTTTTTCTATAGGAGCGTTATGTGGCTTTAAGCCAATTATAACATATATCCATGTCTCCCAGTTGGTCTACATTTCTTAGAGTTTTGTGGACCGCTTATTGGCAGGAAGTATGCTTTGGATAAAAATTCCAAAATGTATTTGCAAAGATAAACTTTGGTGGCAGACAAGATATTACACCATCTAATAAACTTTTAAGGGCAGCACAAAACAGGATTGTGTAAAAGGGGCTGCAGATTAGATAGGATGGTATAGTATGCAACTTCCTAAAATTAGCTAATCAAACAGGATACATTGGCCGCAATCCTGCAGTGTGGGACATAGTTAAGAGATGTAGCTGCTTACAGTGTCCTGCCCACCCACCCCCAAAACGCACCTCTTCTAAGATTCAGTCCTGACTCCAGCTGTTTCCTGGGCCAAGTGACAATGAAAGAGGAGGAAGGAAGAGCAGAGATGGATTATATACCCACTTACTCTGCCTTCTTCCCATCTACCCATCCGCATCATTATGCATAGTATCAGGACAATACCTGTTCTCTCTCCTTCCTTCTGGGAGGCAAATAGCAGTCTCTACATCACAGCCATTGCTGTGGGTGACAAGGAGGTAAGGTGCCAGATAATATGAACACAGTGTTCATGAAGGCTTTAGTTTGAAAATATTTTGTTGTTTTGTAAATACATGAGATAATAATATGTTCATTAAATAAGCAGAGCTTTCAAAAGAACTACATGTACTTGAGTGTAGTATTTAATTTTATATTTTTAACAACTTCTCTATTTCTTTTATTTTTCAAAATTTATTTTTTCCATGAGAAGCTGAGTTCCATGGTCTGTGCAGCAGTGGAGTAGGAATGACTGTTGATGGAAGAGGTAATATTCCGTAACACTTTATGGTTGAAACCTGTATGAGAAGAAAGCAAATAGAAATAAGTTAACCAGTCTTGTGCCATGCTACAGTTACTACAGTCTTTTTTTTTTCTTTCAACCTACCCTGTGTTGTTGTGATATGTTATGATAACATATATTTTTAAAAAGTTAAGTGGATTAGGAGGAAGAGACTTGTTACATTCCCATTTAAATGAACAGCTGAATTCTCTTTTGTAGCAATAGATGCTTAGAATGTGTCTATATGTATTACCTGGGTGATAGCATGTACAAAATATTTGATCAACAGCAATGTACAGGTCTGTGACTATTTTCATACCATTGTCATGTATTGTCTTGTAATCAGTGGATTTGTGATAAAATTCTTATTATTATTTGTTATGTGCCTTCAAGTTGTTTTCAACTTATGGGGACTATAAGGTGAACCTATCACAGGGTTCCCTGAGGCTGTGAGTGTGTGATGCACCCAAGGTGACCCAGTGGGCATCGAAACCTTGTCTCTAGGGTCATGCTCCAACCCTCAAACCACTACACTGTTGACTCTTTATTATTATTATAGACCATTTATATAATCTTAAACACACATCTATGTGAGAAACATCTGCAGCAACAGATTATTAATTAAACTGTCTCTGCTGCTGCTTGGATTGAAATCCAAATTTAGTTTACGAATATACATCCTTGTTTCAACCTTGCATGTGAGAACAAAAACTTTAAGAAGTTTTCTCCCTATTGGTCAGGGTTATGACAGTTGTGTTCTTTAAAAAAAATCTAGTGGAGTGTCTTGATGAGTTGAAACACAATTGCTTATCAAGAATGAGATATTTTGTGAATATTTTTATAGCCCTAATCTAAATAATTAAACTGAGACAACTCTCTATTTAATGGTTCCATCATGTTTACATTTTTATAAAGTAAATAGTATTTTTCTGTCATTTAAATTATTCTGTGCCGGCATTAAAATCTTAATTATTTTATTATTGCAGATATTAATGAGTGTGCTTTAGATCCTGATATTTGCGCCAACGGGGTTTGTGAAAATCTGCGTGGCAGCTATCGTTGTAATTGTAACAGTGGGTATGAATCAGATGTTTCGGGAAGAAATTGCATTGGTACGTTATCTGAAATAGTTTGATATTAAGATAATGACAATAATTTCTGTAATAATAGAAATTGAACTATGATTTTAAATGTACAGAAAAACTAACTTAGCAGACTGCTTTGCAATAAGTTCGTAACTGATCCACTGTTCCCAGTATTAACTGTATCCTATATTAGCTATAGTCTTCTTATATGTTTCCAGGATGAAGGATAGCAGGGCTGTGCCACTGGTTCTGTCCATGGGTAAGTCATGGACAGATACTTTAATCAGGCCAGAGTTATTCTGTCCAGATAACTCATCCTCAATTATCTGTGTTCACTGTGTGGGCATCAGGGTTTAATACTGGACTGGTTGCTCAACATTGGAAATTAGGCCAGCAGTTGGTTCCCCTCTTCTTCCCAATCAAGCATGGCTTCTAAGGAAGGGACAGATTGCTCTTACAATCTGATAACTTACAGAGGGCTTCTGAAATTTTATTCAGGGTCTCATGATCATTCCTACCTTAAATCTACACTCATCCCTCCACGTTCGCTAGGGTTAGGGGCACATGAAGGTGAAAAAAACAGTGAATAACTCTAGGCCCTCTCAAACCATATTTAACACACCAAAAAAAGTATGATCACCATATTAAACCCGCCTCAACCCCTTTGAGGCATCAGGGTTCCTTCACAAGGCAGAAGTGGGTGGCTGGTGGAGTTTACTGACACTTCCACTGATGCCCCTCACTATTTTTAATAAAGACTTTTAAGTTTCTCAGTCTCATGAAGCTTGCAGTGCCCATTAAAAATGGCATAAGGAGGCAGCATTGGTGACAGCAAATAATCCATGAATCATCAAATCTGCAAAAGTGAAATCCACAAATGTGGAGGGCTGACTGTATATGGGAAGTAGCCAGAGGCTGCCAGTGATGGTAGGGAAAAGAATTAGTGGAAATATTTCCTTGATGAAAGTCTTCATTGGATTAAAGAACTTTCCATTGGGGGATGGATCCATATTGGACCTTGGGACTTCAATCATAGAACAACACCCAAAGAAACTGTGGGAAGGGGTTGTTATTCCCCTATTCCTTCATCTGCTCTCATGGTTTGGAGGACTTTCCAGAGTGGTATGGTAGGTTGATCAGAGGGTTGTGAGGGGAATCGTGAACTAGTTAAAATTATCTCTTCTTTCTCAGAGAAGGAGCCTCTGATTAATTGCCAACCCCGCCCCCCATACATAGAAACAGACATCCCAGTTGCAGAGGGGTATTTTGCATCCTTGCCTAAGGCTGTAGAAAGGCTAGTATCTATCAAAAACTGTTAATGAAAATAGGTAGAATCATTCCAGCAGCACTTTCAAATGTATAAACTAAAGGCGGAACAAAAAACATTAAAAATATTGGAAGTGGGAAGTATTTTGCAATATATGTATTTGTGTCATACACAGTACAATTAAATAGTACTGATAATGTGAATAATAAGGAAATACTTCTAAAACTGCAAATGGTGCTTCATGTTTGAATTGAACTGTAATCAAAAAGTATTCTGAGATTTTAGTTAAATCAGAAGATAAAGTAGTTTAGATGCTCAATTTATCGTCCTGTTCTTCCCTTTGTCATTTATTAGCAAATTTAAAAAGAAAGAGTTATTGATTTTAATATTTATATTACTTGCAATGAATGTATCTTTTAAATTTAAATTTTGTAAGAATTGTAGTAATTCCTTCTATTCATGTATATGAAAGTGAGCACCATTTCATCATACTAATCAGTAGAATTAACTCTTGTCTTCCAGATATTGATGAATGTTTAGTCAACAGATTACTGTGTGATAATGGCCTGTGTCGCAATACACCTGGAAGTTACAGCTGCACATGTCCAAAAGGATATGTATTCAGCAGTGAAACAGAAACATGTGAAGGTGAGGATTGCATAGTGAAAAAGTAAAATATGTGGTTCTGTTCACTTTACCATTTTTGAGCTTCACAGGATTAATTGAGAATGGAAATAAGGTCTTGGCTAAAGCCCAAATTACCTCATTTCCCTAATGGAAAGTAACAAAACTAACATTTATCAATTTGTTAACTGCTTGACAGTTATTTTATGACACTTAAACTTTTTCATTTACTTTCTTTTTATGCATGGAAACCAACAATTCATGTTATAAATTCATTTGCTAAATATTAATATGTTCTACATCTTGTAGACAAGGTAGAAAGGGTTAGAAATAGAGTTGAATCAATGAAGCCAAATAAAGAGTTGCCACAGGTAGCTTTTGCACTGACAGAACAAACAAGACAGGTGGTTCTTACAGTGAGCCTGTTTAAGAGTTCTGCTTCCTGAGAGAGTTTGGAGACAGGACTGGGAACACAGGTGGGACTTACGTTCTCCCCAAAGTTGGGTGGCTGAGTGCAGAGATCTGTTGCTGTTAAATGAGCACTGTGTTAATGGCCTTCAGTTTTCTTCAGTACCTTTCAGAAGCATTATTGTGTATTGCTAAATCATCCTAAATTGGCTTTATAGAATCATAGAATCATAGAAATGTAGAGTTGGAAGAGACCATACGGACCATCCAGTCCAACCCCCTACCATGCAGGAATACCCTCAAAGCACTCCCGACAGATGGCCATCCAGCCTCTGCTTAAAAACCTCCAAGGAAGGAGACTCCACTACACTCCGAGGCAGCATATCCCACTGCCGGACAGCCCTGACTGTCAGGAAGTTCTTCCTGAGGTTCCAGGCAAACATAACCAGCTTCTGGGATGATCTGCTAATGGGCAAAAATGTCGGCATTTATAAAGTTTCTCATTTTTTATTCACATATAGTTCCTACAGAAATACAAAATATATTCAGGCTTCATAAAATCAGTTTGGACCTTCAAGTACTTTATCTCAGGGTGACTTTTATATTGAATTTGCAATTGTCCTTTTTGGAAGCATCTTGTTTCTTAATAAATTCCCTGTTGGCTCTCAGTTTAGAAAAAGTGCTTGTTTTTAAATGTCTTATAATACATTTTGGTCATTCTGTATGTATTTCTGCCATAGACAGTCTAGTTTTAATTTCATGAACCTTTGCTGAATATAACAAAAGCCCTATAAAATTATGCTGTTGTCTGATATATAATAAGGATATAGTGGTATTTGTTCACTGCAGAAATTGTACAGCTTAGTGGATTCCCCCTTCCCCCTGCTGCACCTTGTGCATCCCTAAAATTTTCTCCAGATCTGGGGATGTGCGAGGAGTATGGGGGTACAGAGAAAAAGTAAGTCCTGTTATCTCAATTGAAGCCCACACTTGTGGCATTCAGTGTAGCCCAGTGTTTGTTGCAAAGTTCAAATAGCTGCGTTTTTTATGTTTTAGTATCATGGGGCGTTTATTGCAGGCTAAAGGCTGAAATAATACAACAGGGAGATGCTAACTCTATCTGTTTATCTTGGTATTTAACTTCAAAGCACAGCTCTAGCTATAAACGTGTTCACACAGCTGAACATGAATCCTGAACACAAACAACAAAACATAAATCACTGAAGTAATAACAATAGACAGTTCTAACTTTGGCTTTGAAATAGAAGGTCAAAACACAGGGCAAGTTTTTTTACAGCAGAAATAAGAGTTCACAAAGCAAAAGCTGATTAATGTTAGAAGTACTCATTTTCCAGTTTCCTTTCCTAAGTTTACTATGCAAGACAACAGCCTATGTATTGAGCAAATGTCAATGCAGTTGTTTATTTACCCAAAGAAACTTCAGTAGGAGTACTGAATAGTCTGTATTCATTAGTTTGTATGATGAAAAATAGAACTGTCCTCATCCTTAGGAGGTAAAGTGACAACAGTCTTTCTGAGCTAGCATACTTAGAATTCCTTCTTAGATCAGCAGGTACACACAGTGGTTCAAGTGCATTTTATTGTGTTTTTAAAAAAGAAACATGATGAAAAATGTGTGGCTGAATAATCTTTGGTGCATGTACTCAGAAGTAAATCCTGCTCAGTCCAGTAGTCCTTATTCTCAAGTAAGTGTGTATTGGACTGAACAATTGTTATTATTGCTACTATTATTACTGCTGCTTTGGCCCCTATTATACATCATCCTATATCAAAAGATCTCAGGGTGGCTTACAAATAGCTTTAAAATAAGTTAAATAGTTTAAAACAATAAAATAATTTAAATCAGCTAAAAATGTATTAAACACCATAATGAGTTTAAAAAAGATTTGAAAAACTTAAAAGTTTTAAAAAGTAGATACAACAGTAATTAGAGTGAATTAATGAGGCCAAAAGGCCTTGATGAACAGCTAAGCTTTAACTTGGTGCCTAAAATGAGATAGGTGTTGGTGCCAGTCAGGGCTCTATGAGGTGGGCATTGCACAGTGGGGTGCCACAACTGAGAAGGCCCTGTTCCATGTCCCAACACAGCGTATTGATCTATCTCACTGGCAGGCCTTGGAGCCCCACCAGCAAACTTTAGGCAGGCACATATGGAGAGAGGCACTCCTTTGCATACTGAAGTCCCAGGCTTAATTGATACTTAATAGTTAAGCATAGGAATAGCTGTGACAGATTGTGTTTCAGAGCTCCATTTGAACAGCACCACTGTCTAATATTTTTCCAACAGCAACTCTCTGTTCCAGTGACAGGCAGTCTTTAAACTCACAGGAGTTTTTAAATTTAAACTGTTAAAAAGTAGGAATGGAGAAGAGGATGAGACAACGTAACAGACTGTACTCACATTCAGGTAGACATAATCATACAGCCTTCTCCAATAATAAATGGAGCTATGACGTTAGAGGGGGGTGCAAATAAATCTAGTACACACATATGCACCAAAAGTGGTCATACTGATGCAGATGTATGAAAAATTAGCAATTTTGTGAGTGAAGAACTGTAGTTTGAGATCTATGCAGCTCACAATACCCTTGAGAAGGCTGAACAGGAGCGTATTTTATTGCATAGCACCTTGCCTTTTTTTCTAAATTCAAAAGTTGTAAGTCCTTCACCTTTTCCTCTTTAAAAGGTCAAATCTTAGTTATTTTGTTTGCTGCCTCCTGTTACTTTTCTGGGCTTTATTATTTATTTATTTATTTTGAGATGGGTGTATATTTGAGCAGAACCATCTATATGTGGTACAGGCATGACATTTCCACTTAGTAGGAAGGTTATCAAGTTTCAGGTGTCAGCTGAGGTCTCAGGAAATTGCTGTGCTTCCTCATATCTTGAGATTGGGGGACAAATCTCAGGACAAGTAGTACTAGCGGAGGAGAAACTTGGATTTTGTTGTGTGGTGGCTTAAAACCTCAACATTCATCTCTACCATTCCCAGCTGGTTCCAAGGCTTACTGACTCTCCTTGTTTGTGTGTGTGTATGTATGTATGTATGCATGCATGTGTATATATATATATATAGAGAGAGAGAGAGAGAGAGAGAGAGAGGTGTATCAAAAAACCATGAATGAGAGAAGGTATCTGAGGAGGAAACAGTGGTTGCACACATTTGGGCCTGTTTTTTTATTTGGAGCAAGACAAGGAATGGATGGGAGGGGTATGAAGAATATTTATTCATTTTCTTATCCTTGGTGAGAAGTGGTATCTTGAAATCCCAGCCCCCCCCCCAAAAAAAGGTCAAATACAATAAGATTTTCATCCTTAACCAAAAGGTCAAGTGCTTTCTCCTAGCTTTTATGTCAAAATATATGCAATTTTTATACCCAGAATATGTTTTCCACACAAAAACAAAAAAAGGAGGAAAGAGAAAGGAGTTCATGATGGATGGGAGTTTCTTAAAAGTGAGATACTGAAGGCACAATCGAAAACTATGCCAATAAGGAGTAAAAAAAATGGCAGCTGTCTAAAGAAACCGGAATGGTTGGTGAAAGAACACTCAGCTGAGCTAAGTGTTAAAAGAAACTTGTACAGGAAATAGAAGAATGGTGAAACCACCAAAAAGTAGTTCAAGCAAATAGCCAAGATATGTAGGGAGAAGGTCAGAAAAGCTAAAGCGCAGAATGAACTCAGGCTTGCCAGAGACATTAAAAACAATAAAAAGGGCTTTTTTAGATATGTCCGCAGCAAAAGGAAAAACAAATGATAGGGTTGCTGCGTGGAGAAGATGGGCAATTACTAATGGGGGGAAGAGAGAAGGCAGAACTACTCAACACCTTCTTTGCCTCAGTTTTGTCCTAAAATAGAAGTACTCAACCTGGGGGGTGGGGAGCAAGTGAAGAGCAGGGGGGAAATGCAGCACAGAATAGGTAGAGGAATACAGGAATACAGAGAGTACAGGAATATCAGGCTAAACTAGATGAATTCAAGTCTCCAGGGCCAGATGAATTACATCCAAGGATGTTAAAAGAACTGGCAGAAGTCATTTCTGAACCACTCACAATAATCTTTGAGAATTCTTGGAGAATAGAAGTCCCAACAGACTGGAGGAGGACAAATGTCGTCCCCGTCTTCAAGGAGGGAAAAAAAGAGAACCCAAATAATTATAACCTGGTCAGCCTGACATCAATACTGGGAAAGATCTTAGAGCAGATCATTAAACAGTCAGTTTGTAATTACTTAGAAAGCAATGCTATAATCACTAAAAGTCAACATGGATTTCTCAGAAATAAGTCATGCCAGACTAATCTTACCTCTTTTTATGATAGAGTTATGAGCTTGATAGATGAAGGGAATGCTGCAGACGTAGTATATCTTGATTTCAGTAAGGCCTTTGACAAAGTTCCCCATGATATTCTTGCGAAGAAGCTTATAAAATGCAGGCTGGGCAGGGCTACTGTTAGATGGATTTGTAATTGGCTGACCAACCGAACCCAAAGGGTGCTCACCAATGGCTGCTTTTCATCCTGGAGTGAAGTGACTAGTGGGGTGCCACAGGGTTCTGTCCTGGGCCTAGTGCTATTCAACATCTACATCAGTGACTTGGATGAAGGAGTGGAGGGCATGCTGATCAAATTTGCAGATGACACCAAATTGGGAGGGGTTGCTAATACACCAGAGGACGGGATCAAATTTCAAAATGACCTTGACAGAATGGAGAGCTGGGCCAAACCTAACAAAATGAATTTCAACAGAGAGAAATGCGAGGTCCTACACTTAGGCAGAAAAAATGGAATGCACAAATACAGGATGGGGGACACATGACTGGATAGCAGTATGTGTGAAAGGGATCTAGGAATCTTTGTAGATCACAAACTGAACATAGGTCGGCAGTGTATGCGGCAGCCAAGAAAGCCAACACAATTCTTGGTTGCATAAATAGGAGTATGGTATCTAGACCAAGGTAGGTAATGATGCCACTCTGTTCTGCATTGATTAGGCCTCATTTGGAATACTTTTTCCAGTTCTGGGCACCTGAATTCACAAAGGATATCGGCAAGCTGGAGCGTGTCCAGAGGAGGCAAACAAAATGCTGAAGGGTCTGGAAGCCATGCCCTATGAGGAACAGCTTAGGGAGCTGGGTATGTTTAGTCTGGAGAAGAGAAGGTTAAGAGGGGACATGATAGCCATGTTTAAATATTTGAAGGGATGTCATGTCAAGGAAGGAACGGGCTTGTTTTCCACTACTAGGGACTAGGACAATGGATTCAAGCTGCAGGAAAGGAGATTCCACCTGAACCTCAGGAAGAACTTCCTGACGGTCAGAGCTGTCTGGCAGTGGAATATGCTGCCTCAATGGAGTGTGGTAGAGTGTGATGGAGTCTCCTTCTTTGGGAGTTTTTAAGCAGAGGCTGGATGGCCATCTGTTGGAAGTGCTTTGATGGGTGTTCCTGTATAGGCGGGGATTGGACTGGATTGCCTCTGTGGTCTCTTCCAACTCTATGATTCTATGAGGATAGAATTCTACATGCACTGCTTACTTGTTGTGTTGAAGGAGAATGTGAGAAAGAATGTGGAAAAGAAACAAAGTGAGGTAGAATTTCTACTTGCAACATTAAGAATGTGCAGTCACAGAACAGAATGGTCTATTGTCCATTGTAGTATGTAGTACATCTGGTGCCAAAACGTACATGATAACACAGTATCAAAGAATGTATAAACTGTTGTGAATTGGTGAAGGGAGGGCTCTCGGTCTTTGGAAGCGATTCTGAGACCCAGCCGGCTGAATAAACTGCGAATTTCCTCTCCGTGGGTCTCGATCTCTATTTTTCTGCAACAGTGTAGCTAAGTAGCATTTTCAGGCCCAAAACCACCCCAACATTATGGGACTTCATTACTGGTCATCAGCCATGTGGAGAGATGGGACCTGTTCTGTTAATGATCAGCCAGCATTTTTTTTTCTGGAGTGAAGTATGAATTACGGGAGCTTGAGAGCTTGTATTCTTTTCACAAGTGGTGAGAAAGCATTAGGAATGTGTTTATGATTTTTAACAGACAAACTGATGGAGAAGAATTAGTTAGGAATTCCATCTCCCCAAAGCTGGTTTTCCATTTTAAAATGGACCCTTTATTACTGGATTTTGAAATAGAAGAAATATCTAGGCCAATCGGCAGTCCTAATTTTTTATTTTATTGATGGGTGCATCTGTTCATAACAGTTTTTAAGCATCCTGGTAATGCCAGCGCAATGTGATGTATTGGCACTTCATTCATCTGAGCCCTGTCCAAATGACTTAACTGAAAGCTCAGCACATATTAATGTTCTATTATTATAGGTTGCAGTTGTTGTTAGTATTATTAACTTTATATATGTTCAGCCTGTTCCCCGTGATTGGGACTCAAGTGAACTTACAAATCAAAATGTTTAGGCAAATTACAAATTAAATTTTATATAGCTGTTTCTCATGATTTCTGTAAAAATGGAGTGCAAATGATGGTTTGATTATAATTTTTGTATGCCATCAGAAGCCATAAAAAGAGGAAGTATCATAAAGATTTAAAATGGGAAGAAAAAGAGGAAGATAGAGTTGCATATCAGATTCAAAGGAACACAACTTATTATTCAGAATAAGGGACAATTGATTTTGTTCTAAATCTGTGTTTATTATTTCATATTAGTATGTATTTATCTAATACTTAACCAGCTCTTTTTTTTTAATTTTGGGTTTATGGGATTGGTTGTAGTTCTAAGCCTCTCCTAAGAGAACATAATTATCTACTAAAATCTGTTCCATGCCTGAGCAACAACATGAACTCTTTGTTTGGATTAATATGTCTGATTTGATTTAAGGCTCATATCAAAAGAAATATAGATGAACTACAAAGACACGGTTATATACACAAAACTGTTCCTCAGAGAATTAAATGATTTGCTATTTTTAAAACATTTAAGCTAATCTTACTTTTTAAAAGGTATTGTCAGACAGTACCCTACTACAGCTTTATATGGACCTGCTTAAAAACACCACCTGGAAGAATGATGCAAGTATGAAAAAGTGGGCAGAATAAAGAAAAACAGAATACAGATTACAGGGGGATATTATTTACTATATCATAGCTGGAGTATTATTTTTTGAGCAGTTTGCAGAACTGTGGAGTCACAGACGGCTTTATAATGTTTAATTTCTTACAGTGTTTTCTTAATTTTCATGAAGCTTTATGGAGCCATAAATGACAGAAACAATAAGGCCTTTGGACGCAGCATGTTGTGGTAGAGAATGTATTGCTTTCCATTAAAATGGATTCTGGTGTTTCACAAGACAGTTACATTTGATTCTGGAAAGCCTTTTCAGTCCAAGTTCTTGGAAGTTTCTAACTTATGTAAAGCAGCCAATTAATTAGCACTTGCCAAAACTATGCAAAGCTCTTTGTACTCAAAAAAAAACACAAGATAAAAACCTGCCTGCCCTACATTCTCTGCATAATAGATACTTAGTTCAGTTATTTTATTAAAAAAAAAGTGAACAAATTTTCCAGACATTCTGGCATAACATGGTTCATGGCAAGGTTTATACATGGCAGGGTTTATACATCATAATATTTTCCAGAAACACATGGCATGTCTAACAGTGTCTTTTCCTTCTGGATTATAGATATAAATGAATGTGAGAGCAGCCCTTGTGTCAATGGTGTGTGCAGGAACAATCTTGGTTCTTTCATCTGTGAGTGTTCGTCTGGCAGCAAGCTAGACTCTACAGGATTCATCTGTATTGGTGAGTCTATTGGTCCATTTTATTCCTTAAATGAAAGCAGGAATTCAGATGGCTGTAATGCATTGTAAAACAGAAAAGAATGGTGAAGGGTAATGTCCAGCTGGCAACATAGCTAGGTATCATTCCTTACAAGAGATTTCTGGCTTACTAACAAAGTTTATCAGGTCCTCTTTTCCTTCACAACAGTAACAGGAGATTTCAGGAGAGGTTTCTGCTGATATTATTTCATGTAGCATTTTATTTTAGATTTTTTCAACCTTAAATGTAGTAAAACAAGATTATACTATAACTTATACTATAATATTTATACTATAGTATATTTATACTATAACTTAAAAATTAGATTCATTTTGTGACTCACACATTTTCTAGACGTTTAGACAGTTTAAGAATTTCCATCATTTTGTCTATCCTTATACAAAGCTGTGGGGTAATTTTTATCCTAGATGCACCTTTCACTGCAGAATGTACACAGAAATAGCCCTACAGTATAGTTCTTCTAGAATATTTTAGTATGATGGTAAGAAAGACACTTCCCCACAAATTTCAGGCATCCACCATTAACAGTTTTATTTCTGCATCCAAAAAACCCCCACCTGATCCATGTGCACATGTGCACACACACAAATGTTCAGTTCCTACTTACCCACCTTTCTAAAAATGTTTCCACCTGAATCCTTGGTTAGGGTATATTTTTTGTTCCAGGTAATGAATATTGTCTGATACTTAAAAAAAAAAATACCCACCACTCACCCAGGGAAGCAGATGGTGAATGCTTGTGCAGAATTTTCTTTTGAAAACCCAACAGAGCCTAGACCAAAAAGTCCCCTAAGCAATTTGTTTGTTTTTCCCCCACTGGAGTATACATTTATTCCAACAGTAGAAACATGTGGAGGTAAAACATCAGGATAAAATGTATTCATCAGGAAAAAAGAAATCCTTATATACAAGCAGAATTGAGGTAGCATTATGTAACAGTTTCATTGTTGAAGTAGGATTCCAGGATACCAGAGTTAAAATCCCCACTTGGGTCATTTCCATACTAAACTCTTATAGTGCGATTATTCCACTTTCAACATGCTGTGGAATCCTGGGGTTTGCAGTTTAGGGAGGGGCTGGCCGGCTATAAGAGTGTAGTCCAGAAATGGCCTTGACCATAGAAACCCACTAGATGATCTTGGGCAAGTTGCATTCTTAGCCTCAGAGAAAGGCAATGACAAAACTCTTCCGAATAAATATGGAGGAAAATGCTGTGATGGGGTTGGAAAGTTGGTAATCATTTGAAGACACAACAACAACAACAACAACAACAGCAACAGCAACAACCAAACAGAATTAAGAAATATCTCATGGTAGAATGAGCTTTAAGGGCTCTTCTTGTAAAATTCCACATTGGATTTGTTCTGGGAAGATTTTATTAAACCGTGAAAGATTTTAATGTAACCTAGTGAGCAATATCCCCCAAACCCATTACAGTTTTCTTGGATGTTGCACATGAGAGTTCATCCTTCTAATAAGTCTCAAATTATGAATTTTTATTGCTACTGAGTTACCACAATCATCTTTTCTTATGTCTCTCAGGCAAGAATTAAAATAGACAATACTATACACAGGCTTCTGCCACTTATCTGACAGGTTAGGGGTCAGTGTACTGTCAGAAAATGGAATTGGTTGAAAAGAGGAACCCATGTATTGTGCTGTAGGGAGCATGAAGGACTTATGGAAGCTCACTTGGAACTGACTGTGCAGGCACTGCTTGCAAAGTCTCTGAGCTGGCTTGGTGCTTCCTCCTCCAATCCACCAGCTTGCTTTGCAAGCAGCAAGTGGTCCCAAATGAGCCTCTGTAGCCAAAAAGAACTGATGTAAAAGTGGAACCCCTGTCAAATTAATGGAACTTGTCCTCAGTTTGGAAAGAAAGGTAATAACATTGGCCCAATATAGAAAACATGAATACAAGCTCCCTCAGCAAGTACTGGTTTTGGCAAAGGTAATGTAAAAGAAAATTGGAAAGAAAAAGAAGACTTCCTTCTGCCTACAAATCTTTTGCTGAAGCTTAAACCCTCCATACTTGCATTTTATAGTAAAAGAAAAACGGGAAAAACTTGTTTATGCCGGTGATCTACTTACAACACATAGATCAGACTACTGCAAGCACTGCAAGATCAGGCTGGCTGTAGCTGATTTCCATTTATAGCAAAGATGCGTATATCATAAAAGGATTGGACATACCCTATTTTGTTTTAATTCACTGTAGACAGTCTGAAGGGAACATGTTGGCTAAATATCCAGGATAATCGTTGTGAAGTGAACATCAATGGAGCCACTCTAAAATCAGAATGCTGTGCTACTTTGGGAGCTGCTTGGGGTAGCCCTTGTGAACGTTGTGAACTAGGTATGATTTTTACTTCATAGTGGTCTCTACCTTATGTAGCAGAAGTACAGCACATGATAAAATTTCTGTGAAAAAGTAATAATGCTATTTTAAAACTGAGAACAGGCATTCCTTATGGCAGGGAAGGGAACTTCTAACCTGTGGGCCTGTAGAGGGGCTGGTTTTAGCATGTCACAAAGAGCTGCAGAAGAGAGGGGGAAGGAATTTCATTGGATGTAAGCTCACACACACACACGCAAAGAGAGAGAGAAAAAGATAAAGTAAAAGAGAGACCTATATGTACTAAATGTTTTAAAATGTTTCCATTGTGCTGAAGTGATTGTGTTGTGCTCAAATAAGTCAGAATATATGACTGTAAAGGTTTATGTTGTTTGGAGTGGGAAGAATGAATGGACAACTCCAATGCATATTCTGTCCCAGTCCCTTCTTGTTCACATGAGCAAGTATATAGATAGCTTTTACATATCTGTCTATCAGGAACTCATTTTGTAAACATTAGGTTTGCACTTTATGAGGTAACATCAGTTTTGCTGTATTTCTGTAGATTCATCATGTCCCAGAGGATTTGCAAGAGTCAAAGGTGTTTCATGTGAAGGTAGGTTTCTTTTTTGCTAATACTACATTTTTTAAAAAATGAACAGGCTTTGTATCATGCAAACTGCTGCCACTGCTGCTTTTGTAAACTAGTTTTTCTCCTGATACTCTGAATGCTACATACTTAGTAAAGGAAATCAGATTTCTTTTCCTGGTATTTTTTATCACAAAAAAACCTCAGTGGCTGGCACAGAGGACCTTAATAATTATTATTACTTGTCTTTGGAAGAAGGATTTCTTGTATCTGAACATTCTACATGAGAGAAGTTTTGAAAAAAATTGCTTTAGCTGAGCATTCTTTCGATTAATTAACTTAAAGCTGCTTAGGTCCAACATAACGTGGTTGAAAACTACATGCTGTAATTTAAAGAATCACTTGTGAATCCTGAACATCCTCTAAGCCTCCTCAGATATCTGATCCTGCAGGTTAGGAAAGCATCCAGAACAGTGGTGGAAGTGACATCGGGTGTTACAAAGGAAACAGGAGATAAGTGGAGATTACCTCCTCCCATTCTCTGATAGGAATATTCTGGCATAGCTCTGCAAAAATAGCTGGTCCCATGGTAGAATTCATGGATTCACAACTGCTGAAGTTAAACAGCGGTAAATGCAAGTGAGACTGAGTTCAATGTATAAAAAGGAAAATTTTGGATTCATTTGAATAGAAACTGCATGAGTAGTTCAAGCCATTCATTTTTGAAACAGCCTGTAATTTCCTATATGTAGCTAAAAAATTTCATTGGAAAAGACAGTAAGTTGATTCAGTTAATTGAAACAATCAGGGAACTCACAGCCTTGAGCTTTCAAGAATGTTGAGATCTCTCCTTTATAAATCAAAGTTGGCTTGATGGCAAATAACATAAAGACAAGAAGTTAAAAGTTATGACAAACCTTAATGATGGGGCGATCTTCTCTTGATTTGTAAGACTCAGTCATTTACTTGAGGTTGCAGTCTTTAATTAGTGTAATTGTATGAGTAAAACATTTCTAAATTTCCTCAGCTACAGAAATTTTCCAGTGTTAATGGAATACTTAATTGACATTTTATTTTGAAATCCTGTAATGTGTTTGCCAATAAGAAAAAAAGAAAAAAGTGTTAAAAAATTAATAGTTTCTGTTAAAAACTGTTTAGCCTGTTGTGACAGACTGTCTTAAGTTTTCTAATTTTTTTCTGCTTTCGTCTCTAAACTTGCCATGTTTTTCTTATTTATTTACTTAATCTATATCCCACCTTTCTCCCAAATGGGATCCAAGGTAGCTTTTCTAAATTTAAGTTAAAATATTTTCAAGTGGCACTATTTCAGTCTTAAAGAAGAGAAGGTTATTAGGAGAATGTGATAAATGATCATTACACTTAATGACACAGTGCTTTGATCTCATTTAGAAGGTCAGCATAATCTTAGAGCAATTCAGATGCATAAATTACAGTTTGATTTCTTTCACAATTTGTGTATCCAGTTCAGTCTGTGCTTATCTTACTTAAATAAGGATAAGTTATAATCTTTTCTTAATTTATGTCAGATGTAAATGAGTGTGAAGTTTTCCCTGGTGTGTGCCCCAATGGACGATGTGTCAATGGCAAAGGGTCTTTTCACTGTGAATGCCCTGATGGGCTGACACTGGATGGAACAGGCAGAATGTGTTTAGGTAAGTACCGAATATGGACCACTAGCATCAGATATGCATACTTAATTTATAGCCAGTGCAGAGATTAACTTCATTCTCAAGGTACACTTATGTTCAAGCCTCCTTGTGCCTCTAGCTTAAATAGTGAGTGACCAATGCCAGAAACCCACTGTTGGTAGTGCCCACTCATACTCATATGTTATCATTTTCAAAATTTTAATTGTCAGAGAAAATCAGAATATCACTGTTCTTCTATCTTCTTTTTGGAAGTACCTGTTTTCACCTGCACTTGGGAATAGAAAGAGCAAGAAAAGGTCTTTAATATTTGCAGACTTAGGGAAAATCTTCTGTGGAGACGTGACTTTGAGATTTGTGAAGGAGTACTATGGAGGAACCAACAATCTAGGCTTAAACCAGCTAAGGACTATGTGAAAAAAGCAGCAATAAATTTAATAAATCCTTGCTTTATATTTAGCTTTAAAATAGAAAAAACTCTCAGAGGAAAAAAAGTCTGCATTTATTGTACATATAGTGACAGGATGTTGTAAAACACCAACAGCTTACTGCAAAATACTTCTGTAGAAAGATATGTGAGATTTTGAAAGCAAGACACAATAAGTTTAAATAGCTTGCAATTTCAACTTTCAGAAAATGAATAAAATGTACAGGCAGATTCTTTTGTGTTTATTAGAAGTACATTTGGTCAGTGGCCAAAAAAAAAAAAAAATCCAAACAAGTATGCATGTTAGTCTTTTTAGGACAGAAAAGCACAGAAGAAGAATAAATATGTAATATATAATCGTACATGTCCATTAGATTAATCATTTTAGCTTTTTGGGGAGCATGTTAAATACGAAGGCTCTATGTGGGTATGGGTGGGGGGTTGGGTTCAGTTTCTGGCTTTTTGGTGTTTATTGTTTTGTTCACAATTGTACTTTCCATCTACTACTTCTAAGAATTTCATATTAGATTTGTCCTTGTTAGATGCCAGCATTTTATAAAGAAGCTATAAACATATTGAATTCATTTTGAAACACTATACCCAAAATAGAATGAAAATTAGAAACAAAGCTGTGCACTGTTTTCCCAAACAAAACAAAATAAAATGTACAAATTCCTCATCCTGCAACAATGTTAAAAAAAAAAACCTCAAGAAAGGTAATTGTAATAAAAAGGGCCAACTCAGTTTCTGTGGAAGTTATTAAAAAGTGATATCTAGAGAAACTATTTTGCCTTGAAGGCAAGAGGACTAACTCCTAATATAAGTCTTATTTTTCTCTATTAATTATGGGAAACATTTGAATTTGGTGAATAAAGCACAAACTTATTCCATCTAGTTTCTGTATTAGTTTGCAATCTGGGGGGTATAAAAACAAAACCCTGCAATCTGTATGAAGGGCAGGATCCAACACTGTTCTTCCACCAGTACAATAGAATTCAGGAAAAAACAGACAAAGGTCCCCTTCCCATGCCTCCCCCTCCTAGAACTGCAGTTTGGGCAGCTCCAAGGACTGCAATGGCAAAGAGAAGGAAAGAAAAAGAATGTATTTGCAGATAGACTGAAAATTCATGCACATTTTTGTATGCATTTTGTGTAATATACATTTTTGTATGCAGTTTGATTGAATACACACAGTATTTATAGCAATTTCCCTTAACATGTGCCATTTTATGTGCCTGATGTGCACAATTCATCCCCACCCACTTTTTTTTAACACATTTTTAAATTGAGAATCTTCATTGTAAAACTTGGAGAAGTACAAAACCCAAAGGACAACTGCATTCTAATTCATAAATTAGTTCAGGAATTGTAAATTACGCAAAGCGACTAATTTTCCCCCGTATTACCACCATAACTCGTCCCAGTTTTGCTTCCTAAGAAGCACATTAGTAATTTTTAAAATAAAATAGGGAATTAAATAGTGATTTTACTAATGGATGCTCTTGCTGATTTCTATTTTTGCTACTTCAATTTTATATTTGTTGCTACCATGTTATGTTTGCTTTTCATGCTGCTTTTCTTTTTGAGATTTTTCATGGTTTTTGATTTTGGGGGATAAAAAGGAAGGATAACATTTCTGACGCAATATTCCTCCCTCCACTCACCCCATCAGACATGTAGGGCTTTTACAAAATAGAAATCTACTATATAGAAGTCAAAGTTTGTCTGTTTATGAATTTGTCTGTTTGTCTGCGTCAGGCAGGCAAAGACCTCGTACGATGGGCTGAGTGAGGCAAGAAGACGTTATGTTATTGGCTTTGAAGATTCTGTGGGATCTTGGGGTTGGCAGTTTAGGGAGGGTTTTTTAGAATTTTCAGCCGAGATCTGTTGGGCCTCAGACTGGTTGCTATGAAGATGAGGCCTACCATCAATAAAGATGCCAGAAAACATTTGGGAGGCATATGTGAGAAAAATTAAAGTGACATACACAACATGAGATTCGGAGTTTAAGGAAGGGCATTTAAGAATTCTCAGCCAGAGAGCTCTTTGACCTCAGTAAACTACAAACCCCAGAATTCCACAGGATGTTGAAAGTGTAATAATAGCATTATAACAGTGTAGTGCAGAAATGACCATAGTTACAAGTTCTTCTCGCCTCACACGATAGATTGTATGGGTTCCATATGTGAGGAATCTTTAAGTTGAAAGTCAAAACAAAAAAAGCTTCCAGAAAAATGTAAAGTCATTGCACAAATTCAGGAGAAAGCAAAACAGAACGAAAAACAAAAGCCAGTACATCAAAGTCACCAGACAACACAGATTGGATTGGGGACTATGGGGATAAATTATAGGTACTGGAATAGACTGTTTGCTATGGAGATGATGCCTAGCAGCAAGGAAGAGGACAGTGTATTCCCACAGGAACCCAACCTCTGTATGCTAACAGCTATGAATAAAGATTGGATTGGGGAATATGGGGAAAATTTACAGGTATAGAAATAGGCTTGTTGCTATGGACATGAGGCCTAGCAGCAAGGAGGAGGATAGTGTACTCCCTCAGGAACCCAAACTTTGTATGTAAATGACTCTGAATACAGATTGCATTGGGAAATATGGAGCAAAGTTATAGGAAATGGAGAAGACAGTTTGGTGAGTTCTTAAGAAGAAAATAAAAACCCCAGGCAACACCAGGTATATATGCTAGTAAAACCATAAAATGGAATCAATGCACTTAAGTTATGAGCAGCAAAAATTTAACTTCATATCAATATGGCAGCTTGATGGTGTCTAAATTCAGGTTGAATCTGAGTTAAACATCATATTAAGGATGGATATTGGAAGGATTTTTTTTTTCATTTTTAATATTTAATTGTATTTTGTGTTGAGTTAGTATAGGATTCATTCATTCATTACTTGGATTTCAATTCTTTTTCCAGAAATCATTAGAGGGGGGCCTACCCAGATTTCTGCTGACTAGACCCTTGACATTTTAAATCCAAAGGAATTAAATGTTTGAGTTTTAGGTTAGCAAAGAGTATTATTTGTGTGAACTATCAAAGAGATTGGATAAAGTATTTGAGGTGCCTTTAAAAATTGGGTAAGATCTAATAAACTTCACATTACTGCAAGTAGCACAATCACGTAGGGACGTGGGGGTGAGGAGGGTGATTTGCCCTGAGCAGCAATATTTCTGGGGCTTCCCAGCCCGTAACCACACCCCTGGGTGCCCTGGCCATACCCCCACATACTGCAGCCATGCCCCATGCACAGTGGCCACGCCCCTTATGCCGTAGCCCTGCCCCCCCTCCACTCACTCCAAGCTCCACCACTGCAGTAGCAGATGAAGCTTCTATAATCCTGGGGTCTATATGGTCTTTATAGTACCTCCAAAAGGTACATGTCAGAGGAAAAGGGAAAAACAGTGACTTTTAAATGCCTGTACATTTGAAAACCTCAATTAAAAGATCACTGAGTTTCAGTGGAATCCCATCCATCCATTCTCCTACATATATATATTCAAAAGTAAATCTCTTTCATTCTTTGGAGCTTACCACAGGTAGGTTGATATAGGATTGTCCCACTTAATTAAGCATATGCAATTATTATCTAAACATGTTGAATCAACACACAGAGAAGAAAGTGGTCCAGCATTCTCCTGATCTCCAATTCCGTCACATAGGGATTGATAATCTGAAATAGAACTAGCCCTAAGCATAGATGTTCTCCATAATTTTAGTGAGACTGATTGTTTTTGGTTTGCAATTGCATGGAGAGCATCCATATTCTCCTATTCAGAGTAATCTCTCCTCACATGATAAAAATGGCAAAACTGGAATGGAGAGGTCAGAGCCAGCATAGTCCCTTCTTCATCTGTTACAACAACACAGTTGTGTAAGGACTGCATAAGATTTTATTCTGCCCAATATACTTTGAACTGTTCTTTAAATTGACATAAACATATAACTTTGGAATTCTGTGTTCAACTGGCATAAAATTTGAAGCTTCTAATATCTCTCTGGCCATCAGATGTTCCATATTTTGGAAGGATCCAAAATATAGACAGTTAGATCAAGACAAAGAACAAGTGACAGAACTGTACCTCATTCACTTGCTTCTTTCATGCCATGGAAGCCCCCCAGCACCCTGAAAGAGATGTTTTCAGGACAAGTCAAAGTTGCAGAAGAACACTAATGGGAGACTTTGAGATACAAATGAGACAAATGTGTTTCTGGCACACACTGAAGATCTTTCATCCACTTTCAGAACCAGCTGATGGTCTCCTTCTCCCCTAGTTCAACTACTGAACTCTTAACACAACTTTTGACAGTTGCCAAGCAATGCGATACAGTAGAAACCAATAAAGTAAAATAAAATAATTCCAAATGAAAATACAAAATAGAAAGGATTTTAAACTTGGAATTGCGTAATTCAAATTAAATTTAATCATATTTACTAATTCCTACTTAAATAAGAATGGAGGTCTTTTGTGTTTATTGTTGTTCTTTTTTTACTTGGAATAGAGAAATAATCCAAGACCTAGTATGGTATAGTGGTTCAAGGACTGGGCTGCAACTTCAGAGACCAGGGTTTGAATCCTCACTCAGCCATGTTAATCCACTGGGTGACTTTGGACAAGTTGTACTCCTTTAGCTTCAGAGGAGGGCAAAGGCAAATCCCCTCTCAACAAATCTTGCCCACAAAACGCTTTGATGGATTCATCTTAAGGTCACCATGAGTTGGAAATGGCTTGAAGGCACACAACACATGGACAAACAAATGCATCTTCCCTACATATAATAATCTGTTCCATTATCTTCTCCCTGCTAACTTTAACTACCACCTTTAACTATCAATTGGTGAGTCTGGACAGCACAAGCATGAAGCTGATCAGTGTATAGAACACACTTTTTTTATAGTTGTACTATTGTTAGTTTCTGTCACTATTTTTTATTTCCTTTTTAGAGGTGTTTGTCCAAACCAGAGCTTGGGTGGTCAGGATAAGGCATTTATTGGGAATGTGGATATTTTACAGTTGAGGCCCTATGCTTGAATATGTGTTGTATTTACTAAATATGTAGATATCCGAATGGAACAATGCTACTTGAAGTGGGATGAAGATGAATGTGTTCAACCTGTCCCTGGAAAGTTCCGAATGGACACCTGCTGCTGTGCTGTAGGTGCTGCTTGGGGTTCAGATTGTGAAGAATGTCCCAAACCTGGAACAAAAGAGTATGAAGTATTGTGCCCCAGAGGACCAGGCTTTTCAAACCGAGGCGATATTTTAACTGGAAGGCCATTTTATAAAGGTAAAATATAGAACTTAGAATATTTGGTTTAAAAATTAATCCAGTAATGCTGATCATTAGAAATCAGAAAATTTACTTATTACATTATACACATAATAATTGAAATTGTTTAATTTGTCAGGTGATTGTTAGTTAACTGTTATTTAAAACTCTAGCATTGACCAGACCATGCATTTACAGAAGTTGTCATTCTTGACTTTAAGTAAGTATATGTTGCTATTGATTCCTGCAAAAGGGCTTTTTTGTCCTTTTAAATTTCCCTTCCTCCAAGCTAGAATCTTCCCCATGTGAACTACAATGCCCATAAAGTGGTTGTTATCTGAGAATAGTGGAAGAACAACAAATCTGCAAACTGTCAAGAAGACTGTCCAGAAGCATGGCATCTCATCTTACGGTCTCTTTAATACAGTTTGTTACTTATTCACATTACTCTTTCCACACCACCAGTAAACAAATCCATTTCAAATGCCTTGTTTGTTAAAGGTTAATAAGGAATGATTTATTTTAGTCAGAGGTCACTGGTGCACCACAAGTACAGCAATAAGTGGATAGGTACAAATATTTGTCAGTGAATCAAGAATGAAGACTTCTTAATCTGAAATTTTTGAGAATCTCTGGGCCTATACAGAATGTCTTTTCTGTACAGTTGAATCACTATATTTTTTTCTGCTTCCCAATCAAATGCGTTCTGCAAAGATCAGTGGTAGAGCACATGTTTTGTAGGTAGGAATCAAGGATCCTAAATTCAGTCTGTAAATTCATCTTCAGTTTTGATGATCAGACATTCTCTGCACCCATCTTAACTGTATAATTAAAATTCGGTGAAAAAAAGAAGCAGAAGAGAAAGGGGTCGGTACAAAGCAGAGTGGAGAGACTGAAGAGAAGGAGAAATGAGAAGACATCAAGAGAAAAAGAAATGTGGGATAGATTTGAGTATAATTTCTCAATTATCGAAATGCATAGCATTGTGTGAGCAATCATTTGTTGCTGCTCGCCCAAATAATATTATGTGCATGTTTGCTATAATATATAAAAGAGAAACCAGTTCAAAATATAACCAGTAGTGAAGAAGAAGTTATTCAAGAGAGTCATATTTCACTCCTGCACCCCAGCAAAACTCCAAACATTTTCCTTCCACCTGCCTTTCATGCCGAAAAGCCTGACATTCTGAAAGGGTCCTGGCTGCTTGAAGGCCTTGGTCTTCTACTGAGCAAACAAATTACTCCCTCCAACCTCATTCCATTACAAGAATTATCTTTCTTCGTCTTTCCAAACTCAGTTCTTATTCTGCTTCACAGTCCCAACCCTTCTGTTTGAGACACTGGGCTCTCCCTGCTGTCTTCCCAAAGAAATCTTACAGATTAGCCTGGCTTATGTCAGAAGCATGTGATAGATTTCTTCCAGTTGTTATATTTCTTTCTCCTGACACAGCAGATTCTAACAGATTCCAGTGAAGTCCAGTGACTGAATCAAGTAAAGCATGTTTTAACTTTGGCACATATGAAGGAACAAACATGTTCTTTGAAATACATCTCTGGCTCCCAGATCATTTTCTGAGCAATAAAGTGTTCTCTGAAAATATGGAATTTACTCACATGAGGCCTAATGTATCACTTTGTTCTTTCCTATTGGGCAATCTGGAAAAAAATGCTTATATATGTATTGATGTTCTTTGCCAAAGAGTTATTTCCACAAACTCTCTTGGTAATTTGACCAATTGATTGCCTATATTGACACTTAATATAAATGATTTCTTCAGTTTTCTTCTTAATTGTACTAAAAACACTATGAAATTCATGGGGCCACCAAAAGTCATCAGGTGACTTGAAGAGACATACATGTACGTGCTATTGACATATAATATAAAAGATCAACTGCAGAAATGAAATATCTCATGTGTTTCCTAGAATAGAGTCCACTGTTGTAGTTCACTGAAATAAAATAGTAACTTTGAGTGGGTGCTGCTTTTTAAAAAATGAGCAATTCAGTTCCATAAAATATGTAAATATATCTACCAATGCAAGAATTCTATATGCTAAAAACTGGAAAAAAAGAAGAGACCCCTGAAATAGGTGAATGGATAATGGAATTATGTGGTGTTATGGGAATGGATAAGGTAACAATTTTCTTAAAGGATGAAACTAATGATAATTATGCAAATCAATTTATTTAGAGGAGAAATGGAAGGTTCTATATTAGCTTTGAAAGGTTGAATGATTTAAGTTATAACTGAGGTTATATTTTATGATATTTAGTAGCTTATGTGTGGATTTGCTTGCTTGAAAGAAAGAAGTTAAAAGAGTTAAAGGACTATTGATTGTGTATATTTTTTTTCTTTCTCTTTTCCTTCTTTGGTGGTTTCATTATTGTATGTACTACATTTGTAAATTTCTCTTGTCAATAGAATTTAAAAAATATGTAAATGTATATATTTCCCCACTACAGATATTAATGAGTGCAAAGTGTTCCCTGGCATGTGCACAAATGGCAAATGCAGAAACACAATTGGAAGCTTCAAATGTAGATGCAATAGTGGATTTGCATTAGATATGGAAGAGAGAAATTGCACAGGTAAGATGGAACACTTTTAAAAAACAGTGGAAATATGAAAGGAGGCTAGAACTCCCCATCTATTCCTGTCATCCAGTCTCTACGTTTTGACTGCTTTTCATCAGTTTGAATGGTTGGTTTGAGACACACATATGCACACAAATCTTCACTACCTTTAGTCTGGAAAGGCTTTGTAAGAGTTAATGTGATAAATTACACATATCTGTCAAAAGGCCAAAGTGCATTACGTTACAGAGATGTATAACAATCCCCCCGCTTTTTTTTTTAAAAGAAAAGTAGCTGTGAGGGGCTGTGAATCTAGAAGCCATTTCTTGGCTCAGCATTTCCCCTACTGTTTTTCTACCTAAACTTGATTGGTAGTGGTTGTGGAGAGCTGGAACTGGGATTTTAGTAAAGAAATATCCAGAGAATGCAGGATTAAACACACATTCCTCAGCCTCTGCAACCCCACCCTACCAAAATTTATAGACTTCTGTGTTTATTTTGCATTTTACCGTCTTGTTAGACCAAGGGTGGATGAAGTGCAGCCCCCAGAGCCTTTATTATGGCTTCCATGGCCCCCCAGGAGTTAAAAATACTTTTCTTCAAAGGAAAAAAAATCCAAAAATCTAATCTAGAGGGTATGGAGGATATTTTCTCCACCTTAGGAGGCCGCCAATGCCACCTAGGATCAAAAACAAATTTTGTAATTTTTTTAAAAAATCTTTGCCTCAGAATACCCCAAAATGTCCCTTGAGGTTATAGGTTCCATTTCCATGTATTGTATGTGCCCTAGGCCACCTTTTTTTCCCTTTTGTTTGGAAACAGGAAGTGACTTCTGCACATTTCATGTTGTTAAAAAGGCCACTCAGAGGCTTAAATGGCCCAAGAATAGCCTAAACATGGTAAAAATGCCCCCTCTAGAGGGCATTTGGGGACAAAATGTTTTGTTTTGTCTTTCATACGAGCAGATGCAGTGGAAGCATGCGGCCCTGGGGGCTAATGCAGACTCCTAGCCTTCCACAATTCCCCACCTCTAGTTTAGAGACTAACATTATCTACAGCTATGTACCAAGCCCTCCTGTAATGGAAACTGGCTCTGATAATGTTAGTCCTTGCTTCATTATATTGTCCTAGACCACTTGAAGGTTTTAAATTTCAAAGTTTAAACTATCAACCAATTATGTGAGGTTTAAATATGGAATGACCAGTGCTACTCAAAGTGATTGTCCCTGGACCTGTGCCAGTCTCTGAACCATTGGCTGCTATTCACAGGCATGTTTCCAAGAAAGAAAGAAACAGTTGTTGCCAATGGAGAGAAAAAATAACCCCCACATTAGACAGATTGAAAAGCAGTGGCCTGGATGACATATGGTGTGCAGCATGCATCAGTGCAAAATCTACTTGACTTGACCCTCTAAAATACCACAGTCCAAGATATCTGAGCTGACCCTCTCTGAAAATCACCAACTGTGTCTTTCAGTCTTGGTTCTAAAAGTTGGTCCTAGGCTGAACTGTGACATCCTAGCTGTGCCTTCATTATCTCATACTTTTAAACATATAATATAGGTCTCTTCTTTTTATAAGAATATGCAAGAAATGTTGAGAAGTTTGGCAACTTTAGGGTCTTTGGAATGTATATTTAAAATAACAGTACTAACTACTAACAGCAACATATCCAGACTTTGAACATACTGGAAAACATTCACAGAGACACTAGAAAAGTTGGGTTATCTAAATTGCCATACTAACCAGTTAGATCAAATAGATCCAAACCTATCTAAATAAACCAATGTCTAGCACTGTTCTAAAAACAAAAGTCACTCTTCAGCACTGAAGAAAGTCTGACATTGGAGTTCAGCTTAAGAATTTCTACAGCTATGATGAATGGATGTACGCACTGTGGGTGGCTACACATTGAAAGTAAAAAGAAGTTTGTTCTGGAACTGTAGAAATTCACTGTGTTGGTGTAATGTAAAATGTGGGTGGTAAGGCATGTGAATTAAGATTTTTCTGGATGTTAATGTTGCTATAGCTGGTGATTTCCTTGTTTTTATAATGATTGCATTGATGGGAAATGCACTTGCTCAGCTTAACTTCCAAGCTTAAAGCAATTCTTAAACCTTGGAAGGAAAATAATGTGTTAACCTAAAGTCTTTTCTCTCCCTGGTGTCAAGAGACCTTGCTTTACCTCTGGGATAGCACTACCTTTCGACTGGAAGAAAAGGTCAATCTTCTATTTGAGGGAAGAACTCCTAATCTATCTAGACCAGCTCAGATTTCTGAAGAGGAAACAAGATTTTTATAGACCTCTATCTTCAGAAGATTTTCTTTTCTTTTTGTTCAAAATACTTTTCAGAATTATATTTTTATTCCATCTTTTATTTCTTTTTTCCCAATCACAGTAAGATTTGGAGCTGTAGACACACAGAGGAAGTTTTGAGAGCTTCTTCCATTTGGTCCCTCTGGAACAGAACAGTGTACAAGTCAGTGGCTGAAGTACCCAAGAAACAATAAAGCTCTCCGCTGGGAAGCTTTTGGGCCTGGCCTAACCACCAGACTGGACACTGCATCTGAGGCCATTTCTGCACTAGACTGTTCCAGTGCTATTATTCCACCACTTTCAACATCCTATGGAATCCTGGGGTTTGCAGTTTAGCGAGGGGCAGCAAAAGCCCCTCCATAAACTGCAAACCCCAGGATTCCATAGGATGTTGAAAGTGGTGGAATAGTAGCACTATAACAGTCTAGTGTGGAAATGGCCTGAAACACTTTCAGATACAGCTTGGACTGTTTGCATGATCTCCTGTCATCTCCAATTAGAGAAGGAGCTGAGTAACTTCCTAGTGGCAGATTGTAGGGGCTTCTCTCCCACCTCTTTGACCAGAAGCATGTGAGCTCAGATCCAATGTCAAGTTAATGCTTCTGAAATTTTACTTTCCTCATCTCTGCATCTGGAGAAGAGAAACATTAGAAGCAATTGCTTTGCATTCAATTCTGGGTGCCTTATCTTAAGAAAAATATAGGCAAGCTGGAGCAGGTTCAGAGGAGGGCAACAAAGATATAAGAGATATAGAGAACAAAACATTCTAGAAAAGGGTGAAGGAGCCAATCATGTTCAGACTGGTGAAGAGAAGACTGAGGGCTGACGTGACTGCACTCTTTAAACACTTCAAGTGTTGTCACAGAGAGAAGAGGCTTCTAGAGAGGAGAGGGCAAGTCTGTTCTTTGCTGCCCCAGAGGTAGTACCAGGTCTAATGGTTTCAAGTTAGAGGAGAGTCTGTTTCAATTGAACATTAAAAGGAATTTCTTTACAGTAAAAACAGTTCAGTCATGGAGCCAGCTATATAGAGAGGTGGTAGAGTCTCCTTCTCTGGACATCTTTAAAAAGAGACTGAACATCTACCTGCTTTAGTTGGAGGTCCTGCATTGAGCAGGAGTTGGATTTGACGGCCCATGGCCCCCTTCCAGCTCTGTGATTCTGTGAGAGAAGATTTTCTGATTACCAGTGAGCCATATCGGTCAGTTGCTCTCAAAATATAAGAAGCAGGCCTCAGCAGCATTTAGGCTGCAGTTAATCTAACTCTAATATCTGACTGATATGTGACTCTAGTATCCGATTAGTGTGGGTAATGTGAGTGAGGTTTGTGAAGAAACAAAACAGCCATGGAAAAGGAAGAAAAAAGGGTACAAACCTACGTATTAGTCACTTCACAGTCGTTCCAAATGCAGATCCAGATAACAATATTGTCCTTTAGCATCATCACTCCTTCACCTACTTCTGTTTCATGTTCCAGGAGGTGGCCTAGGTTTGGTGCTGGTTGGCACAGTCTGCTGGTTCTGGTGGGGCATCATCCTAGGCAATTTAGTTCATCCTTTCCATCCAGAAGGTAGCATCTTTGACTGGGCAACAGCCTCTGTATAGGGTGTGGTGCTCTGCTGGCTGAAAAAGTTCCAGTAAATCCTATTTAAAAAAGAGAGAGTTTCTGGGGAAAGAATGATCTTGGAACATTATCACTTATCAACAGTGGTAGAAATCGCTAGTTATAACTCTGCATCTGTCTTGATCATCTCAGTATCAACCTCTAGTTTCAAACTTCAGCATCTTTCTTGCCAAGTACAATAATTCTAGGATCTCCCGAGACATTAACATTTCAACTGTTTTGTTATTAATTCTTATTTACATAATGTTAAATGAAAATCTGCTTTATTGCATTTTTTCCTGTTATGACTGCAAGATTTCTTTATCTTTTTCATTTTGAAACTAGACATTGATGAATGCCGTATCTCACCTGACCTCTGTGGAAGTGGTACCTGTGTCAACACTCCTGGGAGTTTTGATTGTGAATGTTTTGAGGGCTATGAAAGTGGATTTATGATGATGAAGAATTGCATGGGTAAGTGGAAGAAGTGTTAGAGTGCATGTGTGTTAGTGCACATAAGTGTTAGTACACATAACTCTGTGTGTGTGTGTGTGTGTGTGTGTGTGTTTTAGACCTTATAAACCATTGAATTTGAATAGTTCTTCCATTATGAACATAAAGTTAACTTTTATGATGCTAGTGGCATTACTGGACACAGAAACTAGATACAACATTGCACACATGTTTTCAGATAAGGAGCAGTAAATTAATCTAAACTATGCCCAAACTATATGGCACATAATCAATCTGTCGATATATTTATTGCAATCAAGAGATAGAAATAATGACGGCATGTAAAACACACTTTTTTCCCAATATTGTAGTAATAGTAGTAACAAAAGGTAATGTAATATATATGAGAAGTATGTGTCCCTTTGTTTCTGTTTTGCTGTATATAATGGTGCGGTAGAAAATCCAAACATGTGATAGAAGTATGTGTAAAAGAGACTTAGACATTTCCAAACAGTTTTGCTTCCTTGCTTTTCAGATTTTTTTTTAAAAACTAATTATGATTTTGTTCATTTCTTGTTGAAGAACAAATTATCCAATTGTATCTTTTTATTTATTGTGAAAACTGAAGGAGATAAGTAGGCATTGTTGGTTTGAAGGAGACTTCTTAGTCATAGGTTCCTGATTACTTCCAGATGTTGACAATATCATACTTTATCTCAAATTGTTCCTTCGAAAAAGAAAGTTTCTTCCTGTCTTCTTTTCAGACATAGATGAATGTGAACGTAACCCTCTTCTCTGCAGAGGTGGCAAGTGTGTAAATACAGAAGGAAGCTTTCAGTGTGACTGTCCTCTTGGGCATGAATTATCTCCATCACGTGAAGATTGCATAGGTAAGTTTCAGATGCCTAAGAATGAAGTTTTCTGTGTTTTATGCTAACAGTGTTGCCAATGTTTGTGATAACATTGCTCAAAATAGAAATTTGTGTAGCTTGTAGTGCTTGAATGCATTGCAAATCAAGTATAACATTACTCAGAAGTTCTTGGGATTTAAATATAATATGACATTCCACATATGTGCAGTCACAGATCAGTCAGGCTGACTAAGTTGTCTTGAAGATGCTTGTACACAAATTTTTAATATTAAATCTTATGCTTGATGAAATGCTCGTTGGTGTCCACAAATGTGTGGGATTATCCATCTATACAGCCTTTTTTAAAGTGTGTGTATGTGGGTGGGTGGGCCCATGTCCTGGACCCATGTCCTGGATGCTGTATTACAACTCAGGCAGATTGTGCAAAAGCACACAACTGCTTTTGAAGGCTGTAGTGCATTGCACAGTTCCTGAGCAACAGAGGATCTCCCAGGCTTTGGGAACAAGGAAGTTCTGCAACTACTGATCTTGTAGAATCACCATTGGGGAAGTTCCTCAACCTGTGTTAGTAAAAGCTTAGTCAGGCTTCCTTTATCTATTGCTAGTAGGATTTCTCACTAGTTTATATGACTATGGTACAAACTAGGGGCACGTCTGTTACCAGTGGGTGAAGGGATAGTTTAGAGTCAAATCATGTGGGGTAGATAGAAACACTGTACGCTGGAAGAGAATGAATTAAAAACAATAAAACTGCTAAGAAGCTTTGTAAATGCCAAGCTGATTCCAGACTGAGCTAGGATATACTCCTATAGAGTATGTATATAATAAAGTTTTCCAGATTGAAATCTGTTATTGGCATGCTCCTAGTACATTCATTTTGGAATTAGAAATGATCACCTGTAAGGAATAGGGCTGTTATGATGCTTACTGTGATACTCTGGAATGCTCTCCTCACTGGTGTGCAGATTTAGGTCTCCATTGTAACCTCGAGACTGCTTCTTGTATTGCAAGAATGGTGTGACAATTGATTTTAACATTAGAACAGTGCAGTCATATGGTAGAGGCAACCATGTGCAAAACATAAGAACTTTCAGTTATCAAAGTGTTAGTTTTGCACATTCAAAATGAGTTTTGAACTTCATATCAGAACCCATTTTCATGGAAATTCTGGCCTTTTCCCCAGCGCTATGTTCTGACGTTTGCAGCTTTTGTTGTTTTTCAGATATTAATGAATGTTCTCTTAGTGATAATCTGTGTAGAAATGGGAAGTGTGTGAACATGATTGGAATGTATCAGTGTTCCTGTAATCCAGGCTACCAAGCCACTCCAGACAGACAAGGCTGTATTGGTAAGTACTGGATAAAGATGATTCCAATTTATTCTTTTCTGAATGTTAATTGTATACCAAGTTAATTAAAATTGGGGCACCTTTCAAAATCCTATGGGCTGTAAACAGTTGAAGTCCTCAGCTCTCAAAATCCAGCTGCTTCTTTTTATGGATAGCTTGGATTTCATTTAATTTTATTTTCTCATTCCCATTTACTTTATTTTTCTTTGATCATTGATGTCATATTGCATTAAAATCAGTTCAATTCCTTAAAGTGGGGTTTTTTTTCTATTGATAGGAAGATAGAAAAAACACAAATCTGTCAAATAAATCTTATTAAAGAAAACATTAAGGAAGGCTGGGTTGCTTTACAAGGTACCAAAGATATTTAATACTCTGTCTGAAATATTCTCTCCTTAGATATTGATGAATGCATGATTATGAATGGGGGATGTGACACCCACTGTGCCAATTCAGAAGGCAGTTATGAATGCAGTTGCAGTGATGGATATGCACTAATGCCAGATATGAGGACTTGCGCAGGTAAGAACCTGAAGGCCAATGGCTCACGAGGCATTCACAAGCAAGAGAAACAGAGTTTACTTATAGAATACCACACAAATCTAAGATACTTGTAACTATCATCAAACAATAATTAACAGTCTGAATATTGTTCCTTAGTTATCAGTTCATTTAAAGATGTGAACTAGCTGTTACTAAAATGAGTCTGAATTTGGCATAACATTATCCCATTCTAAAAAGCTTTTTCTTTCTTCTTCTGTATGATTTTAATTAGCTATTGCTGCATTCTACACTATTCAGTGTTATCATTTCAGTAGTTTTTGATATTTGGTTTATACTAATCCAGTATCTACAATTTTGTAACTATCCAATTCCATGTTGCATAGAACTTTTATGTTTTTCCAGTATTTCTTTGCACATGGCCATGACCAATTGACATGAAAAAAATGCAACCCATTTCTAATAAGTGGGATTATAATTCTTCTTAGTTTGTCATCACTGGTATATCATGCCATGGCTGCTATCATGTATGGTTCAGCATAGTATAATGGTTCTGTGCCTACACTATTTTGAATTATATAGTTCAACTGTGTAGTTCAACACGCCCCAGTACTTACTCTACAGCCTCTGAACCCCTTGCACAACCATTCCATGTCTTTTCAGGAATGGACAGGATCAGTATGATTACATTAGCACTGAGATCTTCCAGGATCCTAAGGAGATCTCAATGTTGCTGTAATTATTTCACATCTAGCTATGGGGAACATTGTCAGATACTCTTCCAGTCCTGCCAGTTTCCCATGAGGCTTGAGATGGCTGTGTAGGGGTTCTACAGAGGCTGTACAGTAGTTCCAGGGAGAGGCTTTGTTTGCTGTGGAGGAAGAAAGGAGTACCAACCTCTGCAGTACACAAAAAAAGGACTTATGCATGTGTATTCCATTAACCGGATGCCAGCCTATATAACCTCACTTAAAAACAAGTTCCTCTAATATTCATGCATTAAGGAAAAGCTGTTTCTTAGTGTTTATAAATATTCCTAAAATTCTATTTGAATGTTATGTCCTACATTTTGTGCCCATCTTACCACAAGTTCTTTTATCTGCTCCATTCCGCTTTCAAGTTTGAATATGTTAGATATCTATATTTTTTGTAAATGTTTTTCTCTGTTTCTTATGACCTATTCACATTCCACAACTCCCATCAGAAAACTGGTTTTAAATGCCTTAGATGAAAAGACTGTAGTTTCCTAGCTTTTCAAAAACTTCATCATGTTAGACTTTTATTGTTCAGTATTAGATCCTTATGGCAAAGATCCAGCTGTGTTTTTCCACTGACAAAATGGCGTTCATGGGTAGGACTGGGTAGAATTTCCTCTCCCTCTGCACTCCTCCTCAAGGGACAGATCTTTTCATGGCACACAGTGCTACAAGGGGGATGAGGAGGGCAAACATTTCTGATTGAACTAGTTGAAGTTTGCCAGCACATTGCTGGATTTTATCCTATGTACAGATATGTTTTTTTACAGTAAGGAAATTCAGAAGTATTTTTTTTTTAAATTTGGAAATGTCTCAGCTGATACTAAAGGTCATTTATCTTGAGTTATCATGTTTAATTTCAAAAGAGAATTGATTTTTGAATAGGCATTTAAAATATGTATTGTATAGTTGAACATCTTTTTACCATGGAAGAAACTACTACTAGACAAGTGATACAATTTGTAAAGTAATAATACTTATAGGCTTGGCACTTCTATTTTTATTCAGACGTTGATGAATGTGAAAACAACCCAGATATCTGTGATGGTGGGCAGTGCACTAACATTCCGGGAGAATATCGCTGCCTTTGTTACGATGGTTTCATGGCTTCTATGGACATGAAAATATGCATTGGTAAGTCCTGCAGATGTAGATTGCACACACTGTGTTTATATGTAAACATATTCTAAATATGTGATTGTGTGTGATTTATTTTTCAAGAACCATTTTCTTGTGTAAAACATATAAAATGCATTAATTTGGCTTTTCTGTATTTGAGCAACACTCCACATGCATCAAGATGATACTTCTATTATACAGTCATCCTGCTTATTTCACTAAATTTTATGTATGTCTAGACCAGGGCCCTTTCCACACCTCACCTTTTTCTGGCTCTGGGGTGCGGGGATCGTGTGAGCAGCCTCCAGCGAGAGGCTTTCACATCCCTGCTGCTTCAGCTCCGCGCAAGAGCCCTGCGTCTTTCTTCCAGGCTGCGCTGGGGCAGGAAGCGCGACTGGCGAGGCTCCAGAGGCTCTGCACTCCAAGTAAGGGTGCATGGGGCCCAGGAGCAATGCGTGATCGCGCACCATTTTCAGCTTCCAGCCAAAAATGAAAAGGTGCACGATCAGCACCTGCGGGCCCCTGGAGCGTAGCGCAATTGTGCGTGCGTCGTGCAGATCGCTCCTCACAATTGCGTGATGCTCTAGACGCCCTTTTGCATGGCAAATACCGTGCGGAAAGGGCCCAGGAATGGAAACTTCTAAGAGTTGGGGTTGCACTCCCAGAAGCTTGGAAGCTCTCCCCTTGTCCCCCGGCCCTCCCCAAAGAATATATTGGCCAAAGAGTGGCCAACTACTGAGCCAGAATTCTCTAGTGGGCATGAGAGGGGAAGCCTGGGCTTGGCTTAGACTCAGAAAGACTTCATTTAAAATTTTTAAATGACATCCATTCGCTTCTAATTCTGTAAAACTTCAAAATAGTTTTGTTCCACACTTTTTCTAGAATAGGCTTGGTGGTCCAAAGTGACCTGAATTGACCAGTGATAACCTCTATAATCTTCTACAGGTAACAGTTGGCCAATTTAAGGCCAAAAATTGGGGTATGTATGCTTGCCAGTATGGTCTTGGGGCTGCTCACTCATGTGTCTTTTATTTTTAACATTTTTCAGTTTCTCTATCATTATTTTGCTTTACCCATTTTTTAAAAAAACTATAGAAGCTTGTTAGTGGTAGAGGGTTTGGAAATTCATAGAAGGTTGCCTCTTTAGATTCTCTTTTAGGAACCTAAGAAGTTCTTTTCTAAACTGTAATTGGGTGTAATTCTGAGACACATCCGGTTAAATCCTTACATGAATTCAGATCCTTACATTTAACGTGGAAGTAAATGGAGTAAAGGCCATTGAACATAGTGGATCAAACTGCTGAGTAGATATTTGAATGAGGAATCCAGTATAAGCCTCCCACCAACAGGAGACTTTTGATTGATTGGAGTTGTTTGTCTGGATACAGAGCCTATCTTTTCCTAAACACTCTCCCCCAGTAGCCCTTATATAGCTTCCAAATATCTTCTTCAAAGGATTGCAAGACCCTTGGGACAAAGGTGATGGTGATGACTGAGGCTGCCGTGGAAGTGGCCATGGGACCTCCAGGAAGACACAGAATAGGGAAAAAAAATCTTCCCCCTGCTTTTGGAAACAAGTGTGTGCTGGGAAGCACTGCTGAATGCTCCCTCTGATGAAATAAACCCCTTGCTTTTGTGTATGGGGTTGTTGGAAGTTTTTTATACTAAGGAAATTTTTTGATAAAAGGATATATATTTCCTTATCTTACGCATTCAGTGTCTCAAATATGTCTGTCATAATTTTTATCTTTTTAGTGTACTTCAATGATAGTGGAATATAATAATGTATTATAGATGTAATGTATTTGTAATAAAAATGGTGAAAATAGATTTAATTTTTCAAATATTGCAAATTTATAGAAATTATCAAATTTTTAAAGAGATAAAAGAGATAATAGGAATTGATTTACAAATATGTCCAAGTAATTGTTATTATCTATATTTGCTAAGGTTAATTGTACTCAGACAATGAAGGAGTTAATTACAAATTTATTAACTGCAGCAAGGCTAATTATATCAAGAAAATGGAAAATTCAAAATTTTCAAATAAAGGATTGGTATAAAGAAGTGTGAAAAATTGCGATCAATGATAAGTTAACATGTCGAATTAAGGTTAGAAAAGGGATAATGAAAAGGAATGACTTTGAAGCAATATGGAAAATATTTGTGGAAAAGGCTTTAGCAAAAGAAGGAAGTGTCACACCTCCACAAGAAGAATTACAATTTTGGAAAGCAGAGTAAGCTGAAATGTAATTGGCTCTGGGAATGGGTTCACATTTAGGGTTAGAGTTTATGGTTGATAAAAGGATCATATACAGTATTAGCAATAGGTTAAATATAGTTGAAAAGAATAGATTTGAGAATGAAATTATTATAGCAATAATCAGTACAAGGAGAATGAGATTTAGATTCATGAAATAAAAATATATAATTAATGTGATATATAATATGTTGAATAAGTATACGATGATAAAAGATCTGGAGGGAAGTAGTAACGTAAGCTATTTGTGTTGTGATTTTTCTCTTTTTCACATTTATGTTATTAACGTGGTGTTTTTGCTTTATTCTGTTATGTATTGTTCTTTTTTCTTTATAATAATAAAAAAAAGAAAAATTAAAAAAAAAGAAATTATCAAATGTTATCTTCCATTAATGATTTTATGAATATGTAATTTATTGCTGCACTGGAGTCTTCTTCTGCTCAATCTCCATTTTTCTTACTGCTTTATATCTTATTGCTTCATTGGCGTTAATTATAAAATAAAATCAGACATAATGTACCAGTATTGTCGTATTATTCTCATGTTAATTTTAGAAAGTGTTCATTTTTAATGGTTTGAATCTTGCAGTAAAAATAAACTGGTTGTTATGAATTTACAGATGTGAATGAATGTGACCTGAATTCAAACATCTGCATGTTTGGAGAATGTGAGAACACCAAGGGGTCCTTTATTTGTCATTGTCAACTTGGCTATTCTGTTAAGAAGGGAACCACAGGATGTACAGGTATGGTGTCTCTTTCTTAAAAAGTTACCAGCCATTGTGGACCACATTTGCTGGAATCCTGCTGGAGCCTTATATCTTCCTAGGTGGATGTATGTCTATGGGAATTAGAATTACACAGTTGCATAATGTCCATATCCAGTATAGGGCTGTTGTTATGTTACTATGTAGCAGAGCTAGCAAAGTGCCCAATGCATATCAGTGCCTGATATGACTGATGTGCACCATGCATCAATGCACATTGTATAGTGATTACTTCACACACCATTGTGCATCAGGCACTCTTACTGGTGTCCCATTACTCATCTTCACAATTCAGTAAAGGGTTTTCTCAGCACCTCTACTCCATAGCTAGGCAGATGTAAAGCTGCATAACATAAAAGTTCATATAGGATTCCAGTCGTTTTTATTATTATAGAAACATGTTGCCATGTAGTAAATTCACTATGTGTACAAGAGCGTTTATTCAGCTCTATATGGTGTTGGACATCTGTGATTAGTAACCATGCATAGTCATTGATATACTAAATGCATTACAAGAAGTGCTCCTTTACCATAATCTTGTGAATTGGGAAGAAATGTGATAGTACAGAGGAGTGGCTGATTTGTTGTTGTCGCCATCTTTGTGTTGACATCTTGCAGTGCATTTGAAGGAGCTTTTTTGCGGTTGTGAGGAATAAATGTGGTCATCTGTATTGACATCTTTAGTACCTTTCAGAAAAGAAATAAGCCAATGGTCAATAATTAATTATATATTATTCCTAAAATGGTTATATTGTAGATGTTATTATAATTTTTAGAAAATAAATCGTGGTTTACTGTTGTAAAACTAAAAGTACTGTAAAATCATATTATTTGATGTCTCAGGTTGACATTGGACAAGTGAGTCCCATGATACCAGTATTTTGAATTTATGAAGTTAGTGTGCAACTTCTGTTTCCTTAGATGTGGATGAATGTGAGATTGGGGCCCACAACTGTGACTTGCATGCCTCGTGTGTCAATGTCCCAGGAAGCTTCAGGTGTAGCTGTAAAGAAGGATGGATTGGAAATGGAATTAAGTGTATTGGTGAGTACAATGAAACTAAGCTTATTGTTTAGCTTACAAAATGGTATACATAAATTACTTAATAATGTTTGGGATTGTATTGTAGCATGATGGGTTTGAGGACAGACAGTACAACTGTGGAGATGCTTTTCCTAGGGAAGAAGGCATTCTGAATTGCTTGAGATTCTTCTGCTGTTCAAAGGAAGGAAGAGCAGAGTGCTGATTCACTCTTCCATGGAAGAGGAGTACTCATGTCTCTCTTCTCTGGTGACCAGGAAACAAGACTTTGATAGATGTATCTTCTTAGTTCAAAGTTGTTTTACCACAACAATTTCATCTCCCTTTCTTCCCCAGTATGTCCTTCAACAATTTGTTTTTTTGGGCATCTTTTTCTCCTGCTTCCTTCTCTTTACCTGCGTGCTAAATAGACCATGAGGGTCTGTATGTCCTGTATGTCTGGTGAGTTCAGCCTACAGAACTAGAATATCACAACAAGATCTACTGGGGCTGCTTTCTTCTCTATGTTATTTTTTCTCCAGTCTGAGTTAATAGGGATAGACATGAAAACAGCTGCTTTGATGACCTACTTCCCTCAGAAGTTTGTTTGCCTCTGGTCTGGGCCAATGTGCATAGCAATGACTAGAGTTGGTACAGGCTGCAACCTGGCCTCCCAAAGCTGGCATGCATCTTATACCTCTCCTTCACTCCTGGCAGAGAGTTTCATCAGATAAACATACAAGCTACTTGGACAAAAACCAAAGCAGACAGCCCACCTGAAGCATATGCAAAGTGATTAAAAGGAAGAGATAAGATAAATCTGTTATTTGAGGAGTAGAAATGGAGAATTCTGTAGAAATGCCCATTATCATTCTCTTTACTGGCATGTCAGTACACAGCCTTAGGTAACTATGCAGAAAACTCTCCAGAGGTATCTCCTGTAACCATGGTCATGAAGATAGCTAACTAAAAAAGTGCAAAAGATTACCACACACACACACACACACACACAATCCTTCTATTCCTTCCAGACTGCAAGAGAGGCTATGTCCACTGTGCATCAAAGTATAAATTGTACTCTAGGACTAAGATGTGTCTGTGGAGCTAGCTAGGTGGCAAAGGTGACATAGTTGATTCCTATACAAATATTTCAAAGGACATAAGTACAAGCATAGATGTAGAAATGATGCAGGTAGAGACACTGCTGAAAAGATTGTCCAGTAGTTGGTTTTCCTAGCAATGGTTCATATAGTTCCTGCCATAACTCTACCCATTTCAGGTTAGTTTTTAAGCACTCTCAATATAATAAATAATTGCCTGGAGTAGAAAAATCAGGAGCACCTCCTAATGAAAATATCTGGGTAAAGAGTATTTAGCCAATTCTCTCTCCATCCAGACAAATCCATGCTATTACTGACTACACAGCAGAGAGAATTGAGGCAGAACTGACAAAGAAACCTAGATAAGTTTAATTTGTATTAAAAACAACTGTCCTTAGAAGCAAAAAGGTAACTGAGTAAACATTTTCATTCCCTTAGGTGGAGGTCTGCACTGCATCTCTGAATTGTCTTGAGAAGGAAATTAGAAAGATTAACCGTTTGTCTTCAAATTACTTTATTAGTAAGGTCATCTAGCCATGCTACAGATAGGATCATCAGTCATTTGGATAATAAGCTGTACCTCTCTATGAGAATATTGTAATCAGTGGAATAGATGTACCAGTGTCCGATTTGTTTTCCACCATCACCATTTTACCACAGTGCAGGGACTATGATTATAAAGAATACACACAGATTCTATCATTCTCAGTGAGATGGGTGTTTTGACAGGTCAGACAAGACTGTTGAGGCAAATGTCAACTGTTAAAAAAAAAGTGCCTGAACAAGAGCAAGGACACCAGTAATTTTAAAATTATCAAGAACAATGATGAAAAAAGTAATTTTTATTAAAACTATAGCATTTCTACAAAAATAAAATTCTGAAATGTAAAAAAAAAAAATGAAACATGCAAATGAATATTGTTATATTCAACAGTTGCAACTTTTTGTGATAATAACCTTCCTGAGGGCAGAAGAGATCATTTGCCCTCCTCACTGGAACTAATGATGAAGAAACTCATGAATATTCTAAAAAGGATTTCCTTGCTTGATATTGCTTTAGGAGACTAACCCCTATGTATCAGTTCAGTACCTGAATAAGTAACCAGAAGGACATGGGTCTTGCTTTGCAGTTATACATGTTTGGCACACTCATGTCTGGCAATAGCATCTCCTGGACATTGAATATTATAGCTCAGTTCCGCTGAATTCAGTTCTCTTCTTAGTCATAAAAAAAGAATATCAGGTCCAAGAGTAATTATGAATCTGAAATGGCTGAATAGATTTCTGAACTAGAAATACTTCAAGATGGAAACTTTAAAGTTAGTAGTCTTATTCCACAGACTAGGATTTTTTTTGTTTATATTGATATCCTGAAAATCTATCTCTTTGTTCCAATATGACCATCAAGCAGGATATAATCTGTGATTTGTGTATAGGGTGATCTCTAATGCTACCATTGCAGAGTGGATCACTTGGTTTTACAGTCTGCGTATTACATTTGAGAGGAAATCTTCCCTTATCTATATCCTGGGTCAAATTCTGTTCTGTTCTAAAACATGAGACCAAGGTATTCCAAAATCATCTTGTTGTTCCTTTTATTATCATAGAATCATAGAATGATAGAAATGTAGAGTTGGAAGAGACCACACGGGCCATCCAGTCCAACCCCCTGCCATGCAGGAACACTCTCAAAGCACTCCCGACAGATGGCCATCCAGCCTCTGCTTAAAAACCTCCAAAGAAGGAGACTCCACCACACTCCGAGGCAGCATATTCCACTGCCGGACAGCCCTGACCGTCAGGAAGTTCTTCCTGAGGTTCAGGTGGAATCTCCTTTCCTGCAGCTTGAATCCATTGCTCCTTGTCCTGGTCTCTGGAGCGGCAGAAAACAAGCCCTCTCCCTCCTCTACATGGCATCCCTTCAAATATTTAAACAGAGCTATCATGTCCCCTCTTAACCTTCTCTTCTGCAGACTGAACATACCCAGCTCTCTAAGTCTATCCTCATAGGGCTTGGCTTCCAGGCCCTTCACCATTTTGGTTGCCCTCCTCTGGACCTGCTCCAGCTTGACCATGTCCTTCTTGAATTGGGGTGCCCAGAACTGGACACAGTATTCAAGATGAGGTCTAACCAAAGCAGAGTAGAGTGGTACCAGTACCTCCCTCGATCTAGACACCATACTCCTATTGATGCAGCCGAGAATTGCATTGGCTTTCTTATTGTGAACAAGGAAACTTCTACCTGGAGTTGACACAGTTTGCATGTCTAGTACCAGGATATTGTCTGAGGCATGGCAGGGAGGACAAAAAAAAAGGGCATATAACCATGGTTGGAGAAAAAATGGTCACACCTTTATTGGGTACAACTGAGTAGTGTTGGCATGGCATGAGGCACAGATCCAGGCATCTGATATTCATCTATTAGGAAATAACTTTATTTTCCCCAACCTGACTACTATAGAAGGCACCAAGAGGGTGAGAGTTTGGGATATACGTGTACATGGCCAATGTGTGGTTTCCTGCCACCTGGAAGTAAGGCTGGTTCTCCGTCCCCAAGTTAGGCCTTACCCAACAAGCCTGCTCCCCTAAAGAGGGTCCCCCACTGGGGAATAAAAAGGGTTATAGGCCCCAATCTCCCCAAAACTGGATCTTGCTCCATGCCCCCTGTTGTCTGCATTCAGTTGTTGTTCAAACATGTTTATGCAACATGTGAGGAAGGAGAGCATATAGGTCTGCCCCCTATCCCTAGTTTCAACATTCTCCTCTGTGTGGAGATTGTTGAGTCTGAAGCAGAGAGCCTCCTCTTACCATGGATGCTCTACTCAGGAGCTGGAATCTTGAAAAGTCAGAATTCCAACTCATGTAGAAAAACTCCAAGGGTAGCCAATATTCCCAGCTTCAAACTGTCACCCTCCATTTGTAGAAAGGCAGTAGAACCAAACCTGTATGCGTCAGAGATAGCACACTCTGTCACTTCACCTGTTAAATGAGTGTGCTTTAATAACAACTGGGTGAAGCCAAATCTGGTAGAAATTTCCTATCAAGGCCTAGATTTAGACATAGTAACTCTATGCTCCCTTGGCTCCCTTGTCCACAGTATCCAGCCCTCCAAACTCCTCTACCTATAATGGATCCTGGAGGTTATGCGTTCTGCTGCCCTCATCATCTATACTGCCTGTCCCATGTGACCTGTTGAGCCTCCTTCATCATCTGCTGTGTACTATGCCAGCCAACCTCCCCACTCCAGCAGGGGTGCTGAACTTGCCCACTTTCCTTCTCTTGGTAAGCACCAGCATACATGCATCAATGTGGTGTTTGGAAGGAGAAGAGTCCCTTTCATCTACTGTTGCAGCAGTAGAGTCCCACAGTAGTAGAGCTACCCCTTGGATGAAAAGAGTAATACAGTAATATAGAGATGTTTTATTTAAGAGGGACATGGAATTTTAAAACAGCTCCTCCACAAAGATTGTTCATTTTTAATTGCATAGTAAGTTCCAGTGATAGTAACAGTACAGATATCCTGATGAACCTTTGAAGCTGCCTTATAGTCAGTCAAATCGTTGTCCAACTAGTCCATGTTTGTCTATTTTGACTAGCATTGGCTCTCTAGCAGAGGTCTTTCCTGTTATTTCTGTTTCTTTTAGCCAGAACCACCTGGGATTGAACCTAGGATGTTCTGCCTCAAATGTAGGATCCTTCAGTGAGCTATAGCCCCAATGACTGTCAGCCAGTTGTGACACTGTTTAAACCAGTTTGTGGATAGTGAAACATCTGCAGGGCCATGTGTCAGCTTCTGTGAACCTCTGTCAGATTTCCCTCATTTCTTTCTAATTCCATTGCTCTTTTTTCCCCTGTTAGATCTGGATGAATGTTCCAATGGAACACACCAGTGCAGTGTAAATGCTCAGTGTGTGAATGTTCCTGGATCATACCGCTGTAACTGCGCAGAAGGATTTACTGGAGATGGGTTTACTTGTTCTGGTAAGTAAAAGATTTAAGATGTGTTCTGACAGAATTATATGCTATTTGCTTGTTTCCTTTGGAAAAAGATTTCAGATCTATGGGGACAGTAGGGGAGTGAGTTTTGATCCAGTGCTTCGTCTTTTATACATTTAGGCATGCAGTTTCATGAAAGGCCTAAACCGCATCTGTACAACTCCACCTCAACATCACATCCACAGAGAGGCTAACAATTTTGAAAACATGGTATATATTTGTAAAGGAAACAACTGGCTTTTTCTCAGAGTGAAGTCTAAGTGGAAGCAAAGAAAAATGATCTTTTGGTAATCGTATTCTTGATGCTATAAAATTTTAATTGCAGCTTTCATTATATTCAACAGATATTGATGAATGTGCAGAAAATATTAATCTATGTGAAAATGGACAGTGCCTGAATATTCCTGGTGGATACCGTTGTGAATGTGAGATGGGCTTCACTCCAGCTTCAGACAGCAGATCTTGCCAAGGTAAGTCACCACTACTCCCAGCCTTATTTTCGAAGTTTGGATTGGATGTCAGGAGGGAAACCACAAGAAGTGCTGGAAGGGCTTCTCTGTGGTTGTGGAACACTCAGCACATGTTCTAAGTATAAAAGACACTTTTTTCCCAAGCAAAGATTATTTCACTGTGCAAGAGCAAATGAAGATTGTGTTAACATTTTCATGGCTTTGGACCAAGAATCCTGCAGCTAAGTTTGGATTAGTTTTCTTTTTACCATTTCTGTCAATTATGAAATGGAAAGAACAAAAGAAAAATAAGTTACTGATCACAGAGTTGTTTAAAAATATGTTTTGACCATGTATTACCTTGATCAGGATACTGCTGCAGAGATGTAAACAGAAAATGTCAATTTCATAGGGGTCAGATGTGCCTATTTTTCCAACAGCCTTCAGGGTATATTATTCATTCACATCAAAAAACCTTAATTTTCTGACAGATATCACAAAGCTTAAATGTTCTTGAGTATCACATATCCTTTAAGTGGAGAATAAGAAATGCAAACAAATACTATACTTGTACGCATACAAACTTTAATGTGCATATCCATTTTCTCCCAACAGTAGTGTGGATTAGATTTTTCAGCATTATAATTCTATCCTGTGTATTTATCTTTTGAAATTATTCAGACGTTGACTGCATTTATATACAACTGTTTTTGGTATTATTTTTCAGATATAGATGAATGTGCCTTCCAGAATATCTGTGTGTTCGGTACTTGTAATAACTTGCCAGGAATGTTTCACTGTATCTGTGATGACGGCTATGAACTGGATAGAACTGGTGGGAACTGTACAGGTATGTATTGGATCATCACATTGAATCTTATCCTTGCTGCAAGGAGCTTAAACAATCCAATGAGTTGACCCATTTTATCTCCATGACAGTACTATGCGATAGGTTAGCTTGAGAGGCACTAACCTATTCAGAACCTCCAAGAAGGCATTTGTGAAGAACCATAGACTTCGCACTAGTTTTCACTTATATTTTCTTAACATTTCCATTCACTTTGCCTTTTAGCAAACATTCCCAACAAACACAAACAGATTTCAATTAACAGATATCCCCCTGACCTGAGCTTGTTATCATAACTGTAAAATGATATCAACTTGAACAGTAAAATAATATCAACATAAAATAAAGGACATGGTTTTCATTTGTAGCTATCAATGTTATTACATTCTTCAGTGGAACAGATTCCCCATTTCCCTCACAGCCCTCTCTGCCCTAGTACAGATGTGCTCAGGACAGTGGGAGAAGCCACTAAGAAGATTATTTAGGGCTAAGATGGGGCTGCAAAAGGGAGGAAGGGAAGGGAATATTCTGTAGCACAAGTGGAAGTCAGCATATGTATTGTTGGATATTTTATTATTCATTGTCTCTCAAAATCTATAATCCAAAAGATAATAAATTCACTGCTTATGTGGTACACAATGTGCCACATCCATCCATCAATGGTAAAAGGAAGCAGTATAGAGGAAGAAAAATAATACAAAATCCTACAAAAATCAAGTAAATCCAGTAAAAATCCAGTAAAATAGGGTTTTTTTTTTCAAACTCAAGACTTTACGGGAGTTGCTAAAAACAAAGGCTTTAAAAGGTTGATCCTCAAGTAGGTCCTTGTTTGATGGACAAATGTTTTGGAAAGAAAAGAAGGGTAGCTGGAGACAGAATTACCACTCCTTCCTAAGTCCTACCACTCAAACTGAGCAGAAAGTGGTAGATTTTCCAGTGTTTTTCTCCTTCATTCTACATTTCTAAACTTTGCTATTCATTGATACTAATGGTAGGACAATAACCATAACAGATTTCTTTTTGTCATTGTTGTGGCATGTTGTAGAGAGGGAAGGCTTTGCAGATCCAAAGCCTCCACCTTTGATCTATCTCTGACATGCCTCCTGTTTCTTCCTATTGCTGTTGGAACCTAAGGGATGAGGACTTCCAGTGCTGAAATAAAGAGGCTTCTGGCAGCATACTTCCTACTCTGCTCACAGAAAGAAGATGTTAAGAAACACCTGCAAGAATCCTATATGACCTGTTCAGTTACATAACTTTATGTGTATCTGGCTACACAGCAGGGGTGTTAAGAAACTCCTGTACTGAATTGCAAAGATGCATAAGAAGACACCAGCAAGAGTGGCTGATATATGTTAGCCACCAATGTGCATCAGACCTTTGCTGGCTCTACTGCATAGTAATGTAACAGCAGCCCTCTACTGGATATGGACGTTATGCAGCTTTGCAGTTCTAATTCCCACACACATAAGTCCGCTTATGAAGATATAAACCCCTAATAGGATTCTGGCCACCGTCACTATTTGGGCTTGCAACCCTAGGACAGGAGTCTGTTGAACCATTAAACCACCATAATTGTGGGTTATGCGTGCCATTGTACTTTTTACTTGCTTGCATGAGTAAGTATCACGTATCCCTAACTGAAGTAGTTTGCCATAACACCACAGTGCAATGACTTGGCTGAAAGGCATGTAAGCAATTGAACAACCACACCGTTGACTAGAACAGCAATTGGAATGGTGGAATATTTTCACTGTTTTGACAGAATTTTATGTTCCACCAGTGTTGAGAATGATCTTCTTCTTTATGTGTTGGGTAAACTTTATTGGCTGGCATCCTGCATTGCAGTTAATAGATTCATAACGTAGAGTTAGGGATCCATAACTGCTTCATATTCAGATGTGCTATATATCCACAACCATGGTACTATTGCCCAGAATCCAGCCTAAATATGAAAGAGCCAGTCCAAGCAACAGAGGTCTGCGAGATGGGTGCATGTGGTGTTTCAAGATGACACACCTAGCCCACTCCTGAGCCACAGTGCAGCAAACAGAAGCTTCTGTGCATCACACAGCAGCTTGGGGTGAAAGAGAGGTTGTCACACCATGGCTTAGGGGCAGGAGGGGGTTAGCACATCATCCTGTAGCACCTCACTTGCCCAGGCTGCAGATCTCCATCAAGTTTAAGGTAGATTCCAGGGGTCAATTTCTTAAGTAATCACTAATTACATTTATGTAGTTACGAATGTGATGTAGGATCTCAGGCATCATCTTGCCCAATAATCTAATGAAGAAGTACTGGTAAATAATAAGTACAAGGCCATGATTTTCCTCCATTTTTCAAAAAGCATGACACTCTTTGAATATGCAAAGATAAACTTTTAAAAATATTTTATCAATGCGAAAGTAATACCACAAGCAGCTGTTAATGTGAGAGTGTAATGCTTGTACTATAGACCTTAAGAAAAAATTCCTGGATATTAGATTACAGCTGGAAACTTGGAAACGGATATTGAGGGAGTGGGGAGTCAGATAGTCACTGAATTTAATTTCAAACTTAAGGCAGATTTTTGGTAAGGTTCATTTTTGGTGGATCTTATAATACTATATAAATTCTTTTAGACTCGATGAAAGCATATTTCGGTTTACAATAAGGCAAATATAAGGATCTGTTTAGATTTTGGATGTTTCTACAATATATTAATGGGAGCTAGAATATCTACCTATGAAACTGAAGTCTACAAAGTATTGATTGGTTTAGTATTTCAGAAATAACCTTCATAGCAAAATGGACATATTTGTAATACACAGAGAAGTCAAACAGGTAACAGATTTGTGGAAAATCAAGCATTATTTATTCTTTCATTATGAAATAATAATTAATGACAGTGCAAAACTTCTCAGCTACTTCCTTTACAATAATTTTACATAAATTTTCAAATGTATTTTTTTTTCTTTAGATATTGATGAGTGTGCTGATCCTATAAACTGTGTCAATGGTTTCTGTGTGAATACTCCTGGAAGATATGAATGTAACTGTCCTCCAGATTTCCAACTGAACCCAACAGGAGTTGGCTGTGTTGGTCAGTAAGGTTTCCATGTATGACTATTGTATGTTAAAGCAAGTTGCAAACAGCATCCATGGGAAACAATCTTACCTCATTATTTTAATAGAGTAAATGAGGTCTTTGTCAAATATGTACTCCATTCATATCATATGAACTGGGGAGAATGCTCAACAAGTGCCAATTCCCAACATAAATTGATTGACAATTAAACTAACTTAAACTTAAAGCAGGCATAATCTGATTACTGCTGTCTCTGTCATGTCCTATTTGGATCAGTGTGGTTTTATTTTTCTTTTATGTGTGATCTTTCGTTGTTCTTCTTTTCTGCGGTATGGCAATATACCCATTTACTCCCTTCAAACTACCTGGTGAAAAGGTCATTCTCATGCTTATAGTCTGATTGTCTTTGAAGCTGAGGATATTTCCTCTGCATCGGATTGGCACTGACAATCGGCAGTCTGTGGTTTGGATCATTTATATGAGACTTCTGAGATTACTTTTCTGTAAACCTCTCTGGAGTGTACTGTTTTCTAACCTTGGCACATAACAGGCTAAATTGTATGTGCTATTTTTTGAGGAACTGGTGACTAAATGTTCATACCTTTTGCAAATTGCTGGACTAAAGGGAAATTTAGTTATCATACAGTTGTTGTATTCTGTTATTTTGTGATATCATTGAATACAGATAAAGCTTTGTTAGGCTTTTATGATCTGTTCGTGCATTATTGTGAAGAACCTTTCTGGTGTTTTGGTTTTTAATTTAAATCAGAATTTGTGCAGTTGGGAGTTATTAGTGTATTTCATGTAAGGCTGTTTATTCTTACTGCTAACAGTATTTACAAGATCCATTTGAAATGGCTGCGGCTGGTGAATACAGTTTTATTTGCATTCATTCTGTATAGATAACCGAGTTGGCAACTGTTATTTGAAATATGGACCAAGAGGAGATGGAAGTCTGTCCTGTAACACTGAAATTGGTGTTGGAGTCAGTCGTTCTTCCTGTTGCTGCTCTCTGGGAAAGGCCTGGGGAAATCCCTGCGAGACATGCCCACCTGTAAATAGCAGTAAGGAAATGACTCTCTTAGATGTGAGGATGAAAAAAATAAATTACTAACAGCATCTCAGAAGAAGTACTGTAAATTTTATTAGATTATTTGATCTGATTTGGCTGTGTTTACATCCAAAAATAACAATGTTTTATGCTTTACTTGCTAGAAGGGATATTTCGCCCTTGGTTCTGGGAATCGAGGATCACAGTTCTGCTTCTTGACCTTCTTGTATAGCTTTAACCTCATTATCCTCTTTTCTCTGTGTGCAAAAAGTACTAAGGCCACTGGATACAATATTAAAAAAGAAAGTTCTGTAATATATTCATAGGATGACTCCATGGCATATACTTTACTTTGATGGAGATATGTTTCCAAAACACTCCAAAATCCTCAGAAATCATGGCTCTTCTTTACATTCCAATATTTATAATATGAATACACACATACAAACACATATGTACACAACAGTATGCAGCAGTATGTATAAGTCATACTGAGAATATCTCCTCTCTGTATTGTGTGGAGCAGCTTTGAGTAGAAAAGTTATGCACAGAGGGGGTAAATATTTATTAAATGGATACTTCTTTAAAATCATAGGTTCTTATTTAAAGAATAAAGTACATGGAACATATGGGAAAGAAAATGCACAAGCAAAACTAAGTAAGCAGAGGTTTCCTTGTGGGATGGTTATTTCTCCCATTGTCTTCTTTCCATAGACCCACTGTTTCCTACTGAAAACAGACTTTGAGGCACAGGAAGCTATAGCAGGGAGGGGAATACCCAGTTCTATTAGTAGAAAAATGTTACTAAATATATTCTTTTTAGAAAGCAATGCTTTACAGTATTTTCATCCACAAATAATTTGCTTCAGGATAATTATTTAGATGGGCAATCTTTTATAAAGATGTCTTACATTTCCTAGGAGGAAGTTCCACAATATCTTTGCCTCTCTTACCGGCTTAGGTTGATTCACACGTGCATGTAGAGTTGCCAGTGTTGAAGTATGATTCAACTGTCTAATTGGCTTCTGTATGGAGAACAGGGCCAGTATATTTTGCTTTTGTTTCAAGCAGCAAATTTTTTGAACCAGCCCTGACTCCAAGTTACTAGCACATGTCTCTACTTGGACTCATAGCTAGTATGTTGCCTTTGAAAACAAGAATTGATTAATTTTTTATTGTGACAATCCCAGGAAACACTAAAAAGAAGGTGGCCCTTGATAACTGTTTTCCAGAAAGTAATTTTTTGAAAAAGGTACCCAAAACAACTGAGGATTCAAAATGACTGTAAAACAAAATAATTTTCTTGTCTCACCTACTGCAACCCCCAATGGTAAACAGTGGCTTAAAATGAAACCCAGAGTGACACTATATCACTTCCAGTTTTGCTTTTTTGTGTGGATGTAGCCCATCTGGAACATAAGTGGCAAAAATTGCTCCCCCGTTCTTGGCACAGTTGCCCACTCCAGTTGTGTTTTGAGGGTGGACTTCATATAGCACAAGCAACATGAATGTTAGCAATACTCAAAACTATTTCAACCTTGACAAGAAAGAATGTCTTTGTAGATGATGGTACTCTGTTGAGAAAATGGTCAACTGCCAGGAGACTTTTTTTTTTTTTTTTGCATTTTGGAACCTTCCCCCCCCCTCAAAAAAAAAAGTTGTTGGAAGAGTCCCCCAACTTTTCTGTGAAAATGCTTTTGCAAAAAAAACTTCAGTTCCAAAATGTGGAAAATCATGGAAGAATATTCAATAGCTCTCATAATGTGATTAATGTGACTCAGTGGAGGGAAAAAAAAAACTTCTGAAATGTTTTGTTCTTGTGTGTGAGAATGACAAAGGTGAATATGTAGATCACTGGTAAGCAAGTAATCCCTCAAGGACTGGGTAAAGGGGAAAACCATATAAAACCATCTTCAATTAATCTTATCACTTCCTTTGTTTAATTCTTATAATTTCTCTGTAGGTGAATATAATACTCTCTGTCCAGGTGGTGAAGGATTCAGACCAAATCCTATAACTATTATCTTAGAAGGTAAGCTCACCTTTAAGAATAGCTGTAATTTTTTTTCTTTTACTTTTTGGAGAGCCAGCTTTTGTAATACATCTATAATAGGGAGATAGTGCAGTTGAAGGTAACGCTGTGTTTGTATTAGTACAAATATATCGTGAAATGAGCAAGAGGTATTGAAAGAAGCATAAGTTTAGCTCCGCAGGAGAGACTAAAATGCATTTATTTTTATCAGCTTGGTTGTATTGTGGTGATGATATGAAATATGGGAAAACTTTACCAAGATTAGTTTATGGAAGTAATCCAGATACACATATATACATGAACATAATTCTAGTTGTTGGGATCTCTCCCACCAACCCACAAATTGATTTTAAATTTGTAAGTATTATGATTCCCTTTGCTGCTTAAGAAGAATATAAGGCAATACTTTATTAACTGTTTACATCTTACTCATTTTGCTGATTATCAGCTTATTAACAATCTTCACCATCATCCCCCCTCAAGAAATGAATTGCAAGTATGAATGAGCTGCTCTCTATTAGATCTTCCAAGCATTCAGTATGCATCTAAATTGCAAAAAGCAGATGTTATTGGCTATATATTCATGCAGTTTAATATATGCTACAAAAGCACTGTGCTCAATCCAGTCAATCATTCTGAAATTCAGTTTATGTCCTGTTACTGCCCTGGCTAGTCCGAGCTTTGGGGATATTAAAAGATATCCTTTTGATATCATAATTCGGCTTCACTTATCTATTCCCCTCCACGTGCTTGCGAGGCCCCCGGATAAGCACGCATACAGGCTCGGCCGATTATCGCCGTAATATTCCTAGACAATACAGGCAGGCCAGAAAACAGCCGACTCGCCGCTTCAGGAGACCTCCAGGCAAGTACTCTAATTAGGTATGCACGCAACCTACAAAAGATCCTCTGCCCCATGCTGGCAGCTTGATGATCGAGCTATACAACACTCAAGTACTCTGCGTTTGCATACTGGCTACTCTATTGAGAACCTCTGCGATAACTCAGTCATTCAGATTCTGACCTTTCGGAGGCTTTGTCTCCAACTCCAAATCTATTGTTTTCCCCCAAGTACGGCATAGCCTTGCAGTCACGTTCTCCTTATAAAAACCCTTGATTCCGAAACCTTCCTTGGATCGCTCCCGAGTTTCATCCCGCCTTGCTGCTGCTTTGCTTGGCGAGCCTCCCCTCAGCTCCACGTGCTGAGTTACATCGCACCCGAGCCTCGCTCTCTATTTTTCCGGGCTTCAGGACAGGTGAAGTATCACCCAAACCAGCAACCCCTCTAAAAATCCCTCTATACCACTCAAACCTTTATTTCTTTAGTTATCTTGTGTGAATGTGTCGCATACACTGTTTTGCTTGTGTTTGTAATAAAACATCATTTATTGCTTCAACTTCTGTGTGCTCCTTGACTCGACCTGACCCCGTAGATATAGGGTTCAAGATCTTGCTACATTAGCCTACCTCTTGTAACGCTAAGCAGTGCTCTGAGCTGGTTTTCCCCACCTTTAGTTAAGCACATTTTGGTGTCCCTCCCGGGACCCCCAGTACACAGGGTAACAGAGTGGTGGAGCAACGCGGGCAGCCCTGGTACCCCTAATTTGAGACGGAGTTGAGAACCTTCTCAGATCAGGCTGGTACTGATTTTGGTGACAGTCGGTCAAGTTGTTAGAGCACAGTCAGGCAGGAACACGTGTGTGAGAGAATTCTGTGTGTTTGAGCTCTAGAGCTATTCTATCTGGGTGGAAATCTGTTTCCCTTTCTTGCTTGGTTTGTGTATGTCGGCCGCCCCGGCGCGGTCACTAGCACTAGGCGGTGAACCATTGTCCGATAGCAAGGGGTGTGCACAAGCTGTCCTGGGAATCACATCCCTGACTTGGGGTCTTTTGTGTGCTGGGATCCGAAGTGTTAGAGTGTTAGCACGCTAGGAACAGTCTACACTCATCCAACACCATAGTGGCAAGGCAAAACAGCACTTAGGGAAGAAATTTCCCCCTTTAGAGTAGTATATGGGTGCGTCCCGTCCTTGTTAGGAGTTAGAGAACACAGGTTTGTCCCACTGGTAGTTGTGAAAAGCGCGGGTGCGTCCCGCTGTGTAATTTCGGGTGCGTCCCGATTGGCTAGCCGACTAGGTGCGGGTGGTGAGTCCCGACCTAGCCTAGGGTTTAGAGGTTTGGCCCGTGGTAGAGGAAGGTACCACTCACCCAGAAAACCAGTTAGGGATGGTTCGGTTTTGGTTCCTTGCCCTTTTTCCCCGCTGCTTGGCCAGGCGGCATAGTAAGTTCCACAGGGTTTGTTTCCCCCCTTCAGGCAGGCGGAGTACTCCTGAGGGTTCCCTGGGTCTAGGTGACCTCCCTGTCCCTGAACCGTCTCCTCGTCCTTTGGTCCCCAATGCTGTCGAGGTGGAAAACCGGGCTTGGATATACCAAAGTGACTTTGTTTGGGCAGGCTGGAGATAGGTTCCTATCCCTCTTTCCTAGAATAGTTCCATGGAGTTCGTTTCCCTTCAGTCCCCCAGGGGTCTAGGTGATCCTTCCCGTCACTCCAGTTCCTGGTCCCGTTTGTGGTTTGTAGTTTGTAGCTTGTAGGTAGTGCTAGAGATAGTTGTGGTTTGTGTGTAAAATGGCTGAGGTTGGTAAGGTCACTATCAAGGACCTCATGTTGGAGGAAGAGGTCAGAGGTAAACTAGAGAGATGGGTGTTGAGTAAGGGGAAATGCCCCTGGAAGGACTCCATCTTCCAGACGGCCGATCCCTTTGCCACACTCTGTGAAGCATACACCCTGGCACAGAAATCAAAGAACCCATTCAGGCCATCTAAGGACGCTTTGGCCGCTTGGGGACTTTGGCTTACAGCCAGAGACGCTAGTAGTGCCCTGGTAGAGACCAGAGAGAAATTAGTGAGCGTAGAGAAGGAGAATGCCCAGCTTCAGGCTGAGGTCGAGATGCTACACGCGGATAAGGTAACTTTTGTGTCCATAGCGCAGGCGTCTGCACAGAAGCTTAGTAACATCCAGGTAGTGGCGCAAACTTGGGAGGAGAAAGCCCACGCCTTAGAGGCTGAGCTGGATCATGCCCGGTCTGCGGCCAAGTTCATGGTGGGGCAAGTGAGAGAACAGCAGGAGGCTGTTAGTCATGCAGCTTGCCAGAAACAAATTGCTGCGCTAGAGAGCCAGCTCCAAACGCGCAAAGCCTTAATTTTGGCTGTGTGCCCAGAGCTGCTCCCAACGTTTGTGGAGGACTTTTCTGGGGAGTCACTGCCGGAGGATGCTCAGGCAACCGTTCCCCACAATCCCGACTGGAGTGACCCTAAGGTCCCAGTCAACTCAGTAGAGACACGGTCTATGACGAGATGGACCACCCCCCTTGGAGAAGGCAGTTCAGATAGGCAAGAGACGCAGGAGATGCAGGTCACCAAGACTAGGGTCCCCTGGCATGCCACTGAGGCCAAAGCCATAGCAGACCAGTTAGGTCCATTGAACAGAACCACCGGGATCATGTGGTTGAACGCGGTGATACACTCTCACCCGACAGCCAATGGTCAGGACCTGACCCAGCTGGCTCGGCTTTGCATGTCCCCCTCCGTGCTCCCTACCCTTGAATCAGCCGTGGCGGCTCGAGGCTTGGTTAGGCTCGAGGCCCACGACTGGATGAGAGAGGTAGTTAGGATTTTGTGGCCCGGACAGAGTGCAGGTGTGCGCTATGTCATGGAGCAACAGGGTCCTCATGAGAACCCTGAGGCTTACATGGCACGGAAGCAGCTCCTCGCCATTCTGGCCAAGAAGGTGCCCTTGACACCCCATGGATATGACTTTAACGGCCTTGAGTTTAAGACGCTCTTGTACAGAGGTCTTACTCACGAGACCAAGATGGCTCTCGGTTTGGTGGATCCAGCCACCACCAACTGGGAAGAATTTGGGAATAACCTCTGGTGGGTCTCCGACCTGCTCTGCGAGGCAGAATCCCTAAGACCTCCCCCCAAGACGCATAGGAAGGACACCGGGAATTGGGAACCTATAGCCGAGGTTACCTACTCGAAATATGGGCCCCATTCCCAGCATAGGAAAACGGCTCTGAATTCCATTCCGTGAGGGAATTGGAACTCACAACCGCCACCCAGCCAGGACAACAGGCAGTGGCAGGGGCAAGGCAGGAAGTCCCCCACAGCAGCCAACTGCCCCCAGACAGCCCTCTGACTTGGGCTCTCCCCGGGAGATGTCTGGCGGGTATGATCCCATGGCCCAGACGTACTCCTCGGACAGAGTAACGGTCTGGGGCATGCTCAGAAGGTTCGGGCTGGACATGAGTCAGTTTGACAAGCGGCCAACATCGGAGCTTTTGGAAGCTCTAGAGAAGCAGCTTCAGGCGGGAAGTAAACAGCCGGTTCAGGCTGTGACTGACGGCCCACCTCCGGCTGGATACTACCCTAACCTGGAACTGCAAGCATAGGGGTGCCCTCGGTCTAGGAAGCTTCCCCTCAACGTGGTGGCTAGGTTGAAGCCAGACGGATGGGGAAGGTTCTGGGTGAAGGCAGGCATAGGGATCGAGAGGGATAAGACTCCTGCCACCCTTCTTGTAGACTCTGGCACAGCAGTAAACGTGCTGCACCCCAAACTTGCGAGGTACGGTGAACCCACGCCCGAGTATGTCGAGCTTTCTGGATATGGCAGGGGGGTCACCAAGCTAGGGCATGGACAGGCATCCCAATGTCTATAGAGACGTTTCGTTTTCAGTTGTGGGCGTGCGAGAACCGGGGAGAAGACGACGGCCTTTTGGGCATCGGTTTTCTCTGGCGAAACAGGCTCACGGTTGATTACGCAAATGGGTTTCTGTGGCAGCTAGATCAGGGACCAGTAGAGATTTCAGCCATGCACCATTGTGCTACCATTAAAGCTCCTGCCCCTATCCCGGTAACAAATGAGCGACAGGTATGTTCCCACCCAGAGGTGAATTTAGCTACCGCCTCACCCTCCATGCAGACGCTCTGGTGCCGCCTTGTCCTCAAGGACCATGGCACCGTCTTAATTGTGACTCTGGTAATTGTAAGAGGGGCCACGGCTAGGTACGGCTGCATCGCAGTTACCATCTGGACTAGGGAGAAAAGTTCCCCAGAGGCACATGGGTCCAGGACCAGCCTCCATACTGAATTGAGAGTGTGGCTCCCAAACCAGGAGCAGGTGCTGCTTTTCTTGCAGGTAGTTCCGGACACCCGAAAGAAGGATTGGAAAGGGAAACCCCCAGATGGGGACGCCCTTTTGTTAGCACGACAGCGTGGCAGATGGGCTTTGTTTCCCTTCATGGGATGGCAACCCCCATGAAGAGGTGGTTGCTCCAGCTTCCCTCTCCTTCCTGCCTTCCCTTGTAAATAGACCCTTTAGGATAGTAGCTTTTGTAGTAACGGAGCTCCCATCTCTGTGTTCCCTACAGGGAGACGGAATGGGACTGTTCGTTAGGATTGCAGTTTTGTTTTTCGTGATTGGATACGCCTTTGGAATCTCACCCGAATACAGCCAAGTTTACACAGATTGGCAGTTCAATGTACAGGCAGTGTGCTATTGGAACCCCTATCCAGAAGTAGAAGCCTTGTTGACGGGGACGCAGTTGCTCCCCTGGTTCCAGAAAAGGTACCCCTTTGAGCTGTCCACAAATTTCCATATCCACCCTAGAAATAGACTGAGTGCAGGGTTAAGGATGGCCGTTGCCAGCAAAGAGGTTAAACTCAACCCCAGCATGGCCACAGCAGCCGCTCCCATGACCACCAGAGTGGTCCGGGGCGACCACCACTACGCAGCCCTACTAGTGCTTAGCTTCACTTTTGAAGACTGCCGCCCTACATGGGTATGGAAAACATACATGTTTCATTGCCAGAATGTCACCCTGACCCCGCCAGGTTGTAAGTTCTCCTGTGGGAAGATGTGGTGCCCCAATTCCAATATTCATACCCCGCCTCCTCCTGAACGTCACCCAGCTATGTATGTGGGTAACTCCGTAGTTTGCAAGGATATAGAAATGGTCGCTTACTTGAACGTCCAACCTATAACAACTAAAATGATACTAAATTTCATGGTTGTCAATATTTCTAGAGTAATTCCAACTTGCCAACCGTACCTAAAACTAGCATGGACACAGTGGGAGCACTGGGAGAAACGATGGCTGTCTTTCTCCCACCCGCACACTCGCCCTAAGCGAAATGTCCTAGGAAGCGCTTTAGGCGGAATTGGAACTGGCGGCGCATTCATCAACACTATAGACAATGAGATCCTAGCCAACAAATTAGGCATAATTGGCACCAAAACTAGAGACATTGGCATATCCTCCGCTGTTGGCCTAACCAACGCAGCGAGAGGAGTAGATCTGATTAGTCAATTGCTCCCACAGTGGGTTGGCATTGAGCGAGGCATAATATTTGACCTTGGCCGTGTTCTACAGAACACGACCCATGGTTTGTCAGTAGCGATACAGTGCACGCAACTGCAAAGCACCGTGATCACCTTTGCTGCTCAGGTGATCCAGGCCAGCCTCATGGGGTTAATGCACCCCGAGATCCTGAGCCTACTCCAAGAGCGATATCCGGAATCGCTGGAACACCCTGCCGCTTTGGCGCAAATATGGCATGCCACGTGGAAGAGCCTAACTCTCACGGTGAATGTTGCCCATGAACGGATTCTGGATCCAGTAATTCTACATCCAGTCTCCCATTTAGGACTCCCCCTCATAGCCGCCAGTGCCACTTTGCTGCCCCCACTGATGTACCATTGGTCCAACAGTACACACTCTTTTGATTTAGCTGGCTGCCTATTCAAGCGCCATTGGATTCAGTGTTTCCACAACCTTAATGGTCTCAGCCACAGCGATACCTCCAAATGTTTGGTAATACTGATAAATACCACAGTCATGGCCCAGATTAACCATGAGTGCTTCTGTTTAAGAACTCCTTGTACCAATTTGATAGTACTGCCCAGTGGTGCGACTGTAAGAGTAAACCATACCGCTGGGAACCCCTGTTTTTGTTCACAGATGGTCCAAGACTGTTTTGGCCATAGCTTCTATTTCCAGCGGGAGATACAAGATTATGTGTTGGAAAGTGCCTATGCACCCACAGAATCCGAGTTGGTCGGATTCCACCTTGAAACCGAGATCCCTACGTCTTTATGGCTAAGGAATCTCACCCGTTTGTCTCAACGAGTAAAGGAGGTCTCGCACTCCCTCCATCAGATTGCCCTGACTGTTAATCATTCTGCCCGGATAATAGTCAGCACGTCAGAGGATTTGAAATCCAATGCTAAACAATCCTGGTGGGACGTCTTTAGTTGGTCCTCCACGGGCCAGGCTATAGCACATTTTGCTCTGCACCCTTTAACCATCTTAGTGGTGTTTCAGATCATTTTGGTAGTCAGTCTTGTTGGTTTGGTATTTTGGATTAAGAAACAGATCCTCATGTTGCAAGCCATCCGTTTTTATTAAGGGAAGAGGTTCCACCATTTGTAAATAGTTATTTGTTGATGATATAGTTAGTAGGTTTAAGTCTGTCTTTGACCTCTTTGAGGGAGGAGGGTTTTTGTTCTGGAGGAGACAGATCCCTGGGATGGCTGTCCCAAGGTCATCTTGTCCTCTGAGGTAGATCAGGCCTACAGAGTCAGTGCTGATACTCTGAGGAAGGGAACGGCTTAAGTCAGAACGTCGGTACTCCCCCAAGACCGGGAGCGCTGTGTGCAGTGACGTTCTGGTGGGGTTAGGGCGAGACGAAGGGGGCCTCATGACCCTCTCAGGAGAACCAGGTCTGACTCTGGACACCTGGTCTACTGCCCAGATGTGGCCCTCACCACATCGAGGACCTCCTCCCCACTTCTTTCGTGCGCTTGGATTGTTAGGGTGAGAACAAGCGGCACCGCTATTTCGCTTGTTACTCCATTCAGTTTTGATGTCACCAATTTAGAACCCCTCTCCGACGCCCCGTAAGGGCCAGAGACCCACACAATTGGCTTGATGCTCGGCCCCGGTGCATTGTGTCTAATTTGCATATGTTAGTGGGACATTTGCATACGTACGTCCAACCATCCTGACCAATCACCGAGGGAGTCAGCATCCGCTCTGGCAACGAGCAAGTGTACACTCGCTTGTCTCTAATTTGGTTTATTCTGTCTTTTTCACCAGTGTTGGGAGCCCCGCCACCAGGCAGAGCAAAAAAAACAAAAAGGGGGGGTCAGAGCCTAACCTGGTTCAGTCTGAGCATGTGTGTACCGCTGCCATTGCAGACGGGGCTTCAGCAGGGGAAACTTAGGTGTGGCTATTTGAAACAAAGCGCTGGCCTCGGTTGGCCCATCTGACCCCTGAACTTTGCAGGCCCGGTCATACTCAGAGTGAACCACAGTTGGGAACTCGACTCCCCAAGCTCTGGCAGACGTGCCACCAGCTTAGGGTGACCATGATCTGCAGTGGCCTTACCATTGCCTCTCCTGGTATGGCTTTAAGATCTGATCCCAACCAGTGTCCACCAGTTGCCCCCAGTAGCTCCAATTTCAAACAGATCTCATTTCCAGTAGGCTTTGAGCCGGCCATTTGCATTTATGGTATACATTGGATAATGATCATGTCAGTTCTTCTGTTGAAGCTATAATAGGTCAATTGATCCAGAAGACTGGGAAGATCCCAAGGTCATACCATCACCCCCGAGTACTGTGGGGGGGGGGTGACGAAGAAAGTTGCCACTCCATCTGATGACTGAGGCTTGGAGATTCCTGGTTCTTCGACGACACCTGAGACCATGAGGGAAGGCGACCCACAGCCTTCCGATCGCAAAAACGAACTTTTGCCGTTCCTGCTACCATTTGCTGACCTGAGAAAACCTATGGACTATTCCAGGCTCCAAATTCTGCAAAGACTCTTTGCTCCTGAACTTGCAGCGAGCCAGGCTGCACCGACTTGGACATTTTTTTTTTAATCATTTTATTCAAATTCAGATATAAAACAAACAATTATAACTGTGAACTTATTTGAAATATTTCTGATCTTCCACACTGATCTAGATTTCATTATCAGTATTTCTTAACATGCTTAAAATATTGTACTACATTTTAGTGCTATTGTTACTTGTTGATTCTTGCATTTCCATCTCCATATTCCCGCTTCATGATATATATCCTCTAGCCCCCTCATATTTTATCTTAAATCATGAACCACAGATTTCCATCTGATGGTACCCAGCAATTACCCGTTACAATTTGCCATTCTTTTTGTATCTCTTCGTCTGATTTCCCTTTTAATCTCTGAGAGACCGTATCAGCATTTTTGTTTTCAATCAGTGTACCCCACCATTGTTCTAATGTGGGTATTTGCTGAGTTTTCCACATCTTTGCATATTCAATACGAGCTGTTGTTATCATGTACGCTAATATTCTCCAGTACTTCTTTATACCAGTACCTTCTAATACATCAGTCATATTTAACAAATACAATTCTGGTAACTTAGCAAACGGTACTTTTGTTAATGCACATATTTTGTTATGTATTTCAGTCCAATATTTCTTAGCTTTAGGACATGTCCATCACATATGATATATCGTACTGACCTCATTCTGACATTTCCAACATTGTCCAGTACCTGTATTATAAATCTTTTTTAATTTATCTGGTATCATGTACCATCTATGAAATAGCTTGTAATAGTTCTCTTTCAAATTCTGTGCTACTGTAAATTTCTGTTTTTTTCCAGCTCTGCTCCCTAGACTCTAATTGTATTGAATGTCCGATATTTTGTGCCCGTGTTGCCTTTACTGTTTCTTCTTGCCTCTCCTGATGTAGTATTTCTTGATGCATTTGGGCAAGTAAATGAGGCGGATTTTCGAACAGCCATTTAATTACTCCAGTTTTCTCTTTTAGTTCAATTCCATATGTTTTTATATCCATCTGAAACCTTTCTGCTAACTGTCTGTAAGGGAACCAACTTAATGTTATTCCCTCTTGTTCTAGTTTTTTTTCTTGTTTTAATCTTAAAGTTGTTGGACGTTGATCTCTCAATTATATCGTCATATCGCAACCATTTATCTGTGTCCGTCCATCTGCCAAAAAAGCCTCTTGTGGTGAGACCCAGGTGGGGTGCTGCCGTATGTTTTTAGTTTTATAATCCTCCCAAATTTTCAGAAGCGATTTTCTGATATAGTGATGTGTGAAGTCTTTATCTATTTTTGCTTTATCATAAAACATATAGGCATACTACTCCATCCTCAGGTCTGCTCCCTCCAGTGCCAACATTCTCATGTCTTGTAGGTCTACCCAGTCTTTTATCCACGTAAAAGCCGTGGCCTCATAGTATATTTGAAAGTCTGGTAGTCCCATTCCTCCTCTACTTTTTAAGTCTGTCATAGTATTCCATTTTATCCTAGGTTTTTTCCCTTGCCATATAAACTTGGTTAGTTCTCTCTCCCATTGTATGAAAGGTTTCATGTTCGTTATTATGGGAAGATTTTGGAACAAAAAGTTCATTTTTGGCAAAACATTCATCTTTATTGCAGCTATCCTCCCCATCATTGACAAACGCATGGAGGTCCAACTTTCCAAGTCTTTTGTTATTTCTTTCCATTTGTTTTCATAATTATTTTGAAATAACTCATTGTTTCTTTTGGCTATCCAGATACCTAGATATTTTACCTTTTGTCCTCTATTGAATCCTGTTTTTTGTACTAATTCCATCTCTTCTCTTTCAGTCATATTTTTGGTTAAGAAGACTGTTTTTTCCTTATTAACTTTAAAACCAGAGAATTCTCCATATTCTTGAACTGTAGTAATCAATTTTTCAATACATTTCCCTGAGTCATCCAGTAAGAAGACCAAATCGTCAGCGAAAGCTTTTAACTTGTAATGATATTTCTTAATTTGGACTCCTCTTATTTCTTTATCTTCTCTTATAGCATTGTTAAGTACTTCCATTATCATGATAAAGAGCAGAGGAGACAGGGGACACCCTTGTCTCGTACCTCTGTGCAGTTCTATCATTTGTGTTCTTTCACCGTTTATGACCAGTCGAGCTTGTTGTTGGCTATAAATTGCTTCAATCCAGCAACAAATTTTTCTCCTGCCTGCATCTGTTTAACCGCTGTCTTCATGAATGGCCAGCTGATCATGTCAAAAGCTTTCTCAGCATCTACAAATATCATGGCCATTTCCCGTTCATTATGCTTTTCATAGTATTCGATTACATTTAAGACCATTCTAATGTTATTTCTCAAAGATGTTTTTGGTAGAAAGCCATTCTGGTCCTCATCAATTACCTCTAACAGCACTTTTTCGAGCCTCGCTGCTAGAATTGAAGCAAAAATCTTGTAATCTGTATTCAAAAGTGATATTGGTCTATAGTTCTTTACATCGCTCAGATCTCTTCCTTCTTTCGGGATCAGCACAACGTTAGCTTCTTTCCAAGTATCTGGTATTCCTTTATTATCCGACTTGGACATTTTGTTGTTGTTCCTGCTCCATTGCCTGGATGGACTTATGCTTTGCTCGCCCGCTTCAGCTAAAAGACTTTTCCTGTTGCGGGGGGGGGTGTGTGTGCCAAGACTGTTGCTTGCACCTCACCTCCCCCGGACTACAAACTTTCATTACACATTGAACTGTTTGCTCATTGGATTGCCTTCATTGCCAGACCATGCATTGGATTTATCGTATTTCTGTGATTATTTCATTAATTACATTTGCCGTTTACTACCATTGCTCATTTTTCGACAGTTCCCTATTGACGGGACATTGGACATTGTTTATTGTTTAATTGTTTATTATTGCGTTATTGACATTGGTGTGTGTGTGTTTAGGTTTAAGTTCTAATTAGGACTGTCTTTATAAGATAGAAATCCTTTGCTGTTCCCGAAATTCCCTTTCCTGAGGAGTGATACGGCTACCAACCTGCAAGCCCCTATTCGGCTCTAAATTGATTTTTTAATTGGGAAATGTCCGATATTGTCCCCAACATCGCCCATTTTCGGGGGGAGGATTGTTACTGCCCTGGCTAGTCTGAGCTTTGGGGATATTAAAAGATCTCCTTTTGATATCATAATTCGGCTTCGCTTATCTATTCCCTTCCACGTGCTTGCGAGGCCCCCGGACAAGCACGCATACAGGCTCGGCCGATTATCGCCGTAATATTCCTAGACAATACAGGCAGGCCAGAAAACAGCCGACTCGCCGCTTTAGGAGACCTCCAAGCAAGTACTCTAATTAGGTATGCACGCAACCTACAAAAGATCCTCTGCCCCGTGCTGGCAGCTTGATGATCGAGCTATACAACGCTCAAGTACTCTGCGTTTGCATACTGGCTACTCTATTGAGAACCTCTGCGATAACTCAATCATTCAGATTCTGACCTTTCGGAGGCTTTGTCTCCAACTCCAAATCTATTGTTTTCCCCCAAGTACAGCATAGCCTGCTGTCACATTCTCCTTATAAAAACCCTTGATTCTGAGACCTTCCTTGGATCGCTCCCGAGTTTCATCCCACCTTGCTGCCGCTTTGCTTGGCGAGCCTCCCCTCAGCTCCACGTGCTGAGCTACATCGCACCCGAGCCTCGCTCTCTATTTTTCCGGGCTTCAGGACAGGTGAAGTATCACCCAAACCAGCAACCCCTCTAAAAATCCCTCTATACCACTCAAACCTTTATTTCTTTAGTTGTCTTGTGTGAGTGTGTCGCATACACTGTTTTGCTTGTGTTTGTAATAAAACATCATTTATTGCTTCAACTTCTGTGTTCTCCTTGACTCGACCTGACCCCAAGACATAGGGTTCAAGGTCTCGCTACCTTACCCTGCCTCTCGTAACGCTAAGCAGTGCTCTGAGCTGATTTTCCCCACCTTTAGTTAAGCACATTTTGGTGTCCCTCCTGGGACCCCCAGTACACAGGGTAACAGTCCATAGAAGTCAAATATGCATTTTAAATGTTTTTGCTGCAAATATGTCCCCCGTGCTTAGCATATGTCTCATGCTTAGCTGGAACATACAGTGGCTCCTCCACTTTCGCAAGGTTTTAATTGCAGAATCCTTGCAAAAGTGGAAAAACTACAAATAGCTCCCATCGCGCTCCCCCTCCCATTCCTTTCTGAGGCTCCGCCCTCCCATTCCCTTGCCTTCTTTACACATGGGCCAGAGGCAAGGAAATGGGAGGGGAACTCCAGAGGGGAGAAGGAAGGTGCATATGCATGCCTCCCCTCAGTTCCTTTGCCTTGTGCCTCGGTTCTCAACGCTGGGTCCAGAAGCAAGGGAATGGGAGGGTGAACTTGGGGAAGGGTAAAGGAAGGCACATGCATGCCTTCCCTCCCCCCCAGTTCCTTTCCTTTTTGCCTGGGCCCTTGCCTTCCTTCTCTGTGTCTGGCAAAATGCAAGGGAATGAGAGTAGGAGAATGAGGGGAAGGCACGTGCATCCCTTGCAAATAATCAGATTTACAAAGGTCAAACTCATGAATGTGCAGAAAGGACTGTACTTGTTTGCATATTAACTCTCTTTCAGAACTCTTCTGTAACAAAGTGAGTAGATTTGAAAATGAAAATACAATCAAACTTTAATCATTCTTAAGTAGTCTACTGTAGTCTTTCATGTACATTTAATCAGCCAAAAAAAATGACCATTTCTCTCCACACAGACATTGATGAATGCCAGGAATTGCCTGGTCTCTGCCAAGGTGGAAACTGCATCAATACATTTGGCAGCTTTCAGTGTGAATGTCCCCACGGGTACTACCTCAGTGAAGAAACTCGCATTTGTGAAGGTGAACATTCTTATTTTTCCTCACAGCACAGCAAACATTCCTTCCGAAAAAATATTATGCCCTGAAGAGATTTTTCCTTGTTCCAGGGGTGGCAGACTATTGTGGAGATATTGGATGTAGAGTTGTAGATTCTGCACTGTGTGTGTTCTGTCTTCTTCAAAAAATGAATCATATAAATCAACTGCTTTGCTGATAAAACTATTGAGCTTACCTCCTTCACCTTCTTGTCCTTAACGCATATACTTGAATGCAAATGACATTGATTTCAAATTATTTTTATTGTATTTCCAACTAAATATTTTTAGGATTCCATCCTGAATCAGAAACATACACCAGTTAAATTTCAAAAAGCTCTCTAAATTTTTTTGTGCTTTTTATTAATATTGATTATGTGAATACTGTCTCCTGGAATGAAGGTTGCTTTCTAAAGGAAAGGAGGAACTAAGTTTGTGGTAATAGACAAAGGGGCAAGGACTCAACAGGTACACAACAGGCAGAAATGCAATAGATGACGCTTTACCTAGCATATGAGGATGGAAGCAGCACCTATGATGGGAAAAGAGCAAGATTTTCCCTCACTCTCCCTGACTCCTATTTAATGATTTCCAGTAGGAAAGAAATACAGGGGAAAGGGGGTTATTCTCTGTAACTCTTACCCATATTGGGGGTTCACAGGTACTGCACATTTTTAAAAGAGGGGAAGAATCTGAAGAAAAACATGAGTTATCCATTTAGCATTACGTTTAGTTTGAGCCTTGGAAGCGATTTATGAAATTAACTCATTCATGAATTTAGTTGAGTAAAGAGGCACAGATACCTCAACATTCATGGGAAAATAATTTTGTTACCTACTGTGTCTACTTTGCTTTGGAAAACACTTGTCCAGTTTAATTTGGGCTTATGGGCTATTATTTATTTATCACTTATGTCTTGTTGCTTGATATTTCCAGATATTGATGAGTGTGTTGCACACCCTGGTGTGTGTGGTCCTGGGACATGCTATAATACCTTAGGAAACTACACCTGCATTTGTCCCCCGGAATATATGCAGGTGAATGGAGGACACAACTGTATGGGTATGTTGCCTTTTAATTATATAGAGTATGCCATGATAATGAGAAAAGTAATGAGTTCTGCCTAAAAATTTTAAACATTAGACCTTGTTGCTTCTAAAACTTGCCCTCACTCAAATACTTCAGTAGTACTTTGTATGCCAGGCTTTGTATGCCAGGTAGCAATCATGTGGAATCGCCTTTTGAGGTGGTATACTTCAGTGGAATAACTGGTTTGACAGTAAAGTTGCATACATGAAAATGTATATGTTGTTATTGTTATTGCAAGCTGAATGTGCTCTTAAGTCTTATAACTGAATCCTAGTTATGTTTACTTGGGAAAAAAAGTTCAATAGTAAGACTTCCTTAAAATTAAGCATCCTTATGATTAAAGCCTTCATAGAAAATTTTGGCAGAATATAAATATATTTTAAAATTACTCCTCCTAAAACATTTTTATCCTATGGAACATTGTAGGCAGCCAATAAATAACCAAAATATAAAGTATCCCTACACAGGCACAGACACAGACACAGACACACACAGACTATATGAATGAGGTGCTCGTTTTAGAAACAGTATTTTCTCCACATGGGGTTAGCTAGATTCCTCCAGGCCAGTATTAAAAGAGACAGTTCTAAAGCCAAACCAAACTTATCTTCACACTTCTGATAAAGATTGCTCTCCCACACATACTCACCCTAAGTCAATGATCCATTTTCAGCATTTCTTCATTCCCATCTCTTTTCACTGTAATTGTATTACAATTGTGTGACTGAGATAAAGTTGCACAAATCTGAACATGTTAAGAAGATGATATAAAATAATTTTCTTACATCCCCAGTGCAGCCCTCTTGAGCAAATGGAAAGCTTACTCAAGGGACTTTCCCAGGCATCCAGGCTTTAAAGATGCATGGTGGGGGAGCTGCAGCAAGGTGGGAAAATCACCTTCTTCTAGTTCTGCTGACAGCAGTCCCATCCATGGAATTACCCTGTGGGAATTCTGTCTTCATTTCATGAAAATGAACTAATTTTTCTATCATGTGTGGGCCATAAAAGCCTGGACTCATCATTTGTCTTCCTTCTATCCAAGTTCTCTTGGATTTAAACCTTGCTGACGTATTTTCTCTGCTAAGCAAGAAACTTACCTGAGACAGGTAACTACCAGATCTCTCAGTGTGAGAAGTGCAAGAAAGAGAGGAGTTTGTAATCTATGACATGTAATTCATAAAGTTTACAATTCATGATACTTTATGAGGGACACTTTAAAAGCATGTAATTTCTCCATATGCAGATATGAGAAAGAGCTTTTGCTACAGAAGCTATAATGGAACATCCTGTGATAATGAACTGCCATTTAATGTGACCAAAAGGATGTGTTGCTGTACCTATAATGTTGGGAAAGCCTGGAACAAACCTTGTGAGCCATGTCCAACTCCAGGAACAGGTGAAAATTGTCTTTTAACAAATTCATCAGAGCCAAAAAATAGTATTATAATGTATGTGTCAAAGTAGTCCTTTTCTGGAGAAAATATTTTCTTAGCTGTAAATTTAAACAAAGGGAGTGTTCTGTCTCACCTCCCTATGTCATCAATGAATGTAAATATTTTTTTTTTATTTTATTGCGTTTATATCCTCCTTTTCTCCCAAATGAGATCCAGGGTAGCTTACAGTAATCTGGAAAGATACAGCTAAAACATTTGGTTTACAAAAGTGGAAAAGAGATTAAATATTCCATGTATTAAAACATGCTTAAAACAGTTAAAACATATTTAAACTTTACTAAAAAAGTAAAAAACAGATTAAAAGATACAACACACCACATTTGTGTCTTCACCTGCCGCTGGAAAGAGATCAGGGAGGGGGCTGATGGAACCACGTGTTGAAGGGAATTCCACAGTCTGGGAGCAGCCATGGAGAAGGTTCTCTCTTGAATCCTCACCAGCCAAGCCTGTGAAGGTGTTAGGACTGACGGAAAGTCCTCCTCTGCAGATCTCAACATTTATATCAGCTTATATAAGGAGAATTTATGTAAAATCTTATATAATCTGGACCTGAGCCATTTAGGGCTTTAAAGATCAAAACGAGCACTTTGAATTCTACCCAGAAACAGACTGGTAGCCAGTGCAGCTGTTTTGATAGGTGTATACATGATCCCTGTAGCCAACCCCAGTCAATAGCCTGGCCAGAACATTTTGGACCTGCTGAAGTTTCCAAACAGTTTCCGAAGGCACCTCCATGTGGAGTGTATTACAGTAGCCCAAACAGGATGTAATGAAGGCATGGGTCACTGTAGTCAGATCTGACTTCTCAGATGAGTACAGTTGGTGCACGAGTTTTAACTGTGCAAATGCACTCCTGGCCACAGCTAATACCTGAGCATCCAGGCTCAGATCTAAATCCAGAAGCACACCCATGCTGCAAATCTGAGATTTCAGGGGTGGGTAACCCAATCCAGCACAGATTGAGTTCCTATTCCTTGATTGACCCTCCAACTGACCAGGAGCACCCCTCTCCTCTCTGAATTAAGTTTCGATTTGTTTTTTCTCATCCAATCCATTACTGACAGCAGACACTGGTTTAGTACAGAAACAGCTTCCTTGGACTCGAATGGAAAGGAGAAATAGAATTGTGTACTGATGACACTGAACCCCAGAGCTCCTGATGATCTCTCCCAATGGTTTCATTGAGATGTTAAACAGCATGGGGAACATAATCAAGCCCTAAGGGAACCAAAGGATAGTCACTGGGTCATCAAACAGGCATCTACCAGCACCACGTTCTGAGTCCGCCCTTCCAAGAACGACCAGGCACATCATAAAACAGTGCCCCTGAGCCCCATCCTGCAAAGGCAACCCAGAAGGATACCATAGTTAATGATACTGAAAGCTGCTGGGAGGACCACCAGAACTAACAGCGACACACTCTCCCTGTCCAGTCTTCTGCATAGGCCATCTAAGAAGACAACCAAAGATGTCTCTGAAGGCCTGAAGCCAAATTGAAATGGATCTAGACAATCCATTTCATCCAGGAATGCCTGGAGTTGAGAAGTCACCAAACACTCCAGTACCTTGCCCAAAAAGGGGATATTGGGGACTGGTCAATAGTTCTCCAGTACCATGGCAGCCTTAGAGCAAAATGTTGGTTTTATTGTTTCAGTTTTACCAACTCCTGGCTCATTCATTTTAGAGTAAGTTAGGCTGAAACTGCATATGAGAAGTCGTCGCTTATATAACAATCCTCGTGTTTTCTTTTAACTGCAAAGCAGGTGGGGAAGCTGCAGTCACAGATGTCACCCAGACTGATTAAAAAGACTAGAAAGTTCCAGATTTTGTTCTTGTACTTTCCAATTTTGATTTGGCAGTCCGTAAATGTTTTGCTTGTCCCATGTTTTCTCTCAGCTCTTGGTACAATCAGAGACATTTTATACCAGCTTCCCAAGTCACTCTATTTCCATCCAGTATAAAATTGAAAAAGCAGGAATAAAATCTTTGACTTTTCAATCAGTCTGTATGCACCCTTTAACAGAGAAGGAGCAAATTCTCAAGTCTGCTTTCTGGAGATACTTTCTAAACATGAAGAGAATTGATTTTAAGCATGAAGACTCTGAAGGCTTTAAAGTGCTTGATGTTTGTGTCTACTCTTGGTTTAGGGAAACTTTAGTGGCAATTTAAAAAAAAATTAAATCTAGATGTTTCAAATAGTAACAATAGCTAGAAGCAAGCAGAAAATATTCACAAGGGTGAGTAAAATTAAATATTTAATTATTTCAGTGGGGAACACACTTACAGTTATGAATCTTTTTTATAAATACTTTTTTTCTCCCATTTTAAGTTGAATTCAAGACAATATGTGGAAATATTCCTGGATTTACCTTTGACATCCATACGGGCAAAGCTGTTGGTAAGTTTAAAAGCTTTTATCAGAATACTAGAACTGTGCAAATATCTGAGAAGCAAACAGTTTCTTCATGTAAATTAAAAGTTTAATTAAACCTGGAATCACTTTCTTATCCAGTTCCTAAGTTTAGATACTGCCATATTTTCTTAACAGTAAAGAATTATGATTCACATAAACCATGAGTCCATTCAGAAACAAACATTTACATGTGTATACAGTGTTCTCTTCCGTGTGACTATTGCCTTAGATTACTTTACTTGTTTAGTTTTCTTATTTATAAAGCAATCTCCATGTATATAAAAAACTAACACAACAGAAAAGAAACTTATTCTTTTCCTTTTATTACATTTTTTCTGGTAAAAACTGAATAAGTTAAAATAAGTGTTATTGATCTATATATTGAATTGTTTGTGGTATTTATTTAAAAATTATCCATGTTGCAGTGGGTTTTTTTTTTACTTTTATGTTGTAAAAGCAGTAAAACCTAGTATCATACTGATTTTGTTGCTTGAAGGATAAAAAATACCAAGAAAATAATTTCTGTCCTAAGCTAATGTTTTTTGACTAATTAGTGTCCTTTTTTTCCAGATATTGATGAATGTAAAGAGATTCCAGGAATCTGTGCAAATGGTGTTTGCATTAACCAGATTGGCAGTTTCCGCTGTGAATGTCCTACAGGATTTAGTTACAATGATCTGCTCTTGGTCTGTGAAGGTAATGTAAAATTATGTAGTTTTTGTTTGATCATTCTTATGCCTTCACAGCAATTATCTGAGCTTCCATTCAGTGCGTATAATTCATAGGGTGGCAAGTTCACCCAGAAATCACACAAATGTGTCCCCAGGACATCCATATGATCAAAGGAGAAAGCTTCTCCTCAGAGTCTCGTTGTCTCCTAGTGATCTACCGTGGCTTGGTGGATCAGAAAGGACAAGTACATAACTTGAAATGTCCTTACCTTACCCCTGTGCAATGTGGAACTGCTAGTGCATCCTGACCAATAAATTCAAAGCATGTGAATATCTCTTCAAAATATAGCTTCAAGTGATTTTTAGTTGTGAAAAAAGAATTTGAAAAAAGAAAAAAAGAATTTGTGGAATACACAGAATGCCTGGATTCCTCTGCTAATTTTTAGCCTTCCTAAGAATTATTTTGCCAGTTAGTTACCTCAAGATACCTGTTTAAAGATAGTGTTTTGAGGAATCCCATTTTCTCCTCCCCTTAAAATTTATAAATAAAATGACACAGGATACTGCTTCAGAGGGATTACTGTGAAAATACTGGCTTCATTGACTCACTGAGATTTTAAGCTTGAGTTTAAAGTCTCTCACTGAAATTCAAAATATTTTAAATTCAGCTGAATTATGCCTGTTGTCTTTACGTAGCACATTAAAATATCAAAATGCTTTACAAGGATGATGCACCTCTCTACTAACTTTTAACTAATCATTGTTGATGTTGCAGATATTGATGAATGCAGTAATGGTGACAATCTCTGTCAACGAAATGCAGACTGTATTAACAGCCCTGGTAGTTACCGCTGTGAATGTGCTGCAGGCTTCAAACTTTCCCCCAATGGTGCTTGTGTTGGTAAGAAATCCGTTGTGTTCATCATTTTGTTTACATCTTCTTTTTACACAGCTATTTACCCATCATATTTTGCCATTTCTTGACATTAAATTGCACAGATAAAAAGAAGACTTCTATAAATGCTACTTTTGCTGTAACTTCTTTCAGAGTCAAGATTGTAAAATTCCATTATAATCTGTTACACATATCCATGCTGAGTTATATATGAACTATAAAAACACAAATAAATAATACATACCACATGTATATTTTATTTTTGTTACAGATCGCAATGAATGCCAAGAAATTCCTAATGTATGCAGTCATGGCACATGTGTGGATAAAGAAGGGTCTTACTACTGCATCTGTCAAAACGGTTTTAAGGCATCCCATGACCAAACTATGTGCATGGGTAGGTTGGCTAAATGCTTTCTTTATAAATATTTAAATGAGAAGATTTAGTACTTTTTAATGAATTAAATTTGGTTGAGGTTCGTTAGGATTGACGGTGTGGCATACCTCAAGTAAATATATTTGTGATCCATATTCACAGATAAATGTGGTTATTATTTACATTATATTGTGGCAGAATAAAACAGGGGTTCATGGAAGAGAGGAAAAGATTACATCACTGATCATTTCCTAAGAGGATTCTAAAAAAAAATCATTCCTCTGTGTTAATATGTAGATGTTGATGAATGCGAAAGGCATCCTTGTGGAAACGGAACTTGTAAAAATACAGTTGGATCGTATAACTGTCTGTGCTATCCAGGATTTGAGCTAACTCACAACAATGACTGTATGGGTAAGATGAATAATAAAACTATATCCTTTCATTTAGAAATAAAGATAATATAAAAATTCACATAGTAACTTCACAATTTCCTAAAAGCAAAGGTGAACCTGTTTTTGATTCCTACTCCATTATGGTCAGAATCTTCAAAACATGTGATAATCATGCACTTAGAAATTATTAACACAGTAAAATATAACTTATTCTTTAACAGAGTAAAACTAACACAATATTTTTACCTAAAAATTATTTGTCTATTGTTTCTAAATGACTTTGTTTGTTGCCATTAGCTGGCCTCTCCCTTTTCCCCACCCGGGCTAATGACTACTTTTGGAGTAAAATTTCAGCTGAGAAGATTACTTCCAATGCCCTTGCATTTGTGGTTGCTTTTAACACTGAATACAGTACAGTACAATGAAGAGTACTGATTGCAAATCTCTTCTAACATGTAGTTATTTGCTCAAAACACTTTTCATTTTACAGCAGACACATGCAAGTCCTTCCAATATTAAGGTTTTTCTTAATGATTTCATGGTTGCCTTTTCATGAGTGAAAGTAACAATATTATTGGAGACCTCACCAGTGATGATATTCTACTGAGCTGATTCAGTGTAATTTGTGATATACAGTTCCAAATACGTGAAAGAATTCAAAGATATTAGTATCGAACCGTCGCTGAAAAACAGATGTAATAATTCAAATCAAAATTCTTCCAAATTTCCATACAGTATATTTCCTTTGTGCCTGAAAGCATTACTAGACAATGATTTGTCTAGTACAGTGGCATGTCATTAAACACTCACACACACACACACACACACGCACGCCTCCAAGTGCTGGAAAGTTGTTTGTATGTTTGTTTTTCCATTCACAAGGACCTTTTCCCTTACTGGCTACAATTTGTCTTTTCCATAAAACTATCAGATTAATGTGTTCATAATATATTATAAGAACTGCATCTGCCTATAAATTCTATTTGTCGACCTCATGGGAAATGGTTAACTTTTTTTTTCTTATTTATAGATATTGATGAGTGCAGTTCCTTCTTTGGGCAGGTGTGCAGAAATGGGAGGTGCTTTAATGAAATTGGTTCATTCAAATGTTTATGTAATGAAGGTTACGAACTTACTGCAGATGGCAAAAACTGCATTGGTATGTATACAAGCAACTGGTGATTATAAAGGTGATTTCAGTAGAGACGTAATGCTGTACACCCTTAGCTAGGATCAGAAGCAGTATGCCTCTGAATGCTATTTACAAGCAAACACAAGCAGAAGCATAAATTTTCCCACTGTGGAAGCAGAATGCTAGAATGGATGAGCCTTTGGTCTGATGCAGCATTATTCTTTTTATGTTCTTCAGGAATTACACACTACTGAACATAATGGGACTTATTTTATATAAATGGATATGGAATTGCAGTATCTTTTGAATAATCATGCATAGGCAAACATATATGTTTTTACTTAAAAATAAATATAGTGGAATTAAAAAACTTAAAGTATTTTGTTTGGGAAAGGTATATTATTATTTATACCAATATCATCACTGTCATCATCATCATTTATATAATACTATCAGTGTACATTATTACAGTATTAGAAATAGTCATGCTTTCAAGAAGAATCATATTTTAAATGCCTGGAATAAAGCACTGAGAATGAAAGATTCATATTAAGAATATGTGTTTGGGAAAAGAAATCCAGAAGAAGAATTCCACGACTGACATCTGTCGATATGTAAACTGTTGCTGAAGCACAATCCTATATTAAGAAAGTGAGACAAAAGAAAACAAAACCTGATTGCATAACTGTAATTGGTTCTTTAGTTGTACATGTCCTCAGCAGAAATGGGTTCTGTGCCCATACAGCCATTCAGTGGAATGGAGAATATATCCTGCTGCATGTACGGTAGCTGGAATGAGGCCCCAAGTCCAGAAACCTTCTGTTGATCCTTTGAGCTGATGCCTTGTGTTTCATGAAGGAAAGAACGTAATGTTAGAATGCTAAAAGGCAATATTAATCAAATACAGTTATTTATAGATAGCCACTTTGAATCCCATCATTGGGAGAAAGTTGGAATATAAATTAAATATATGGGTACTAGGGTTGTAAATCCTCTTTTTTTTTACCTTAAGAAGAACAAGTAATATTAAAAGTTTTCTTCCAAATGACCAAGATTACAAAGGTTTTTGCACATTTTTCAGTTATTATACACATTTTGGGATTATTTTTGGACCCTTTTTTTTGTGCAAACCAAGGTTTTTGTTCAACACATCAAGCTTTTAGTGTACAAACCATTTTTTTTCCAATTTTTTTTTTTGCACATTTGAAAAAATTATTTTCCTGAAAAACAATTGAAAAAAGTTTCCAGATACAAACTATCTTGTGATAGATTCCCATCTTTTATGGGATAGCTGTCTTTTTTGATGAGAAAATTTTTGATCATTTTTTTTGCATCACGTACTGATAAGTGTGGACCACAGACATAAGTTATTTATGTATTTATTTCATTTCATTTGTATCCCACCTTTCTCCCAGTATGGAACTCCGAATGGGAAATGGAAATATTTGCGTGTTGTGCCTGTATGCGTTCATTCCAGAAACGTTAAATTTGCCTTTTTCTTCTCCCTCCCTTCCATACTCTATTGAGATATTAATGAGTGTGTGGTGCTTCCTGGGTCATGCTTTCCTGGTACATGCCAAAATTTGGAAGGATCATTCAGATGCATCTGCCCACCAGGATACGAAGTAAAAAGTGAAAGCTGTATTGGTAAGGTTACCTTTCATCATTGATTCTGACTCTGTAAAGAGCAGTTGTTATGACTGGTTGATTGAAAGGACACATAAATATTATGCCACTAATTTACAGATGTAGTGACATTTAGCTAAGGTTTATTTATGCACACATGCACAATATATATGGAAAGGTTTAGCCAAATTGATAGTGTCTGAAAATATCATTTTGGGCAAAGACTGAAGTTGCTTGGAAATATATTGTGTTAAAGAATAGTAAAGTTTAAAAAGCATTAAAAGCATTGAAGGCTTTCTCAGTGAGGGTCTTTCTGTGCTAAGTCTTCAAGTTTACAAAGCAGAGATTGTCAGTTTGCCAGGGATTGTTGTGCTGCTTCTCTCCCAGCTCATCAGTGGCTGCATTCTGCTGCCACCACTGGCACCACTGCTGTGCTAACGTTTGTGATGCTACCAAAAAGGTAATCCCTCCATGCTATATTTCACAGCAGAATTGTGGTGTTTTTGTTGCAACAGAACCTGTGGCAGGAGGAAATGTGCTCATGTGCATATGTGCACACACATGCATGCATGCATGTGCATGCGCATGTGCGTGCGCGCGCACACACACACACACACGGCCTTGATGGGGTACAGGCTACACGTTGCCCACCCCGTCACAGTTAAATTCTGAGCCAAATGCCTATCTAGAACATTATATGCATAACATTTCAGTATTGTTTATATCAATTTGCAAGGAATATCTGCTTGAATCTGATGTAGCTTTTATTTTTATATTCTAGAGTGTTATAACCTTAGTTTGTTTTTTCATCAAAGGAAGTGAAATAAAAAATATATCGCTCTCAAATTAAGAAAATCAAATAAATGCAAATCACATTAGGGTTCATCAAATAAGGAAGAGGGATATCAAGAACCAACATTCTCAGTCCTGAATGTGCTCAGATAACCATACAGAAATTAGATCCTTATGCCTCTGCTGTGGTGAACTCTAGTGATATATTTATCCAGATAAGGATTAAAGTAATATTTATAGGTGCTTTCAGTGATCTACATAAATTTAATCTACGTAAATCTAGGAACAAAGGCTTGTTGAAAGATGTTGGATTTTCCTCTCTTGAGAATATATTTTCAAAGATTACAACTGTTCTAATTCCTTTGTAACATTTAGTATATATTACTTTGTTTTCTTGCCAGCTTTTAAATATTTTTGGCAGCAGTTCATAGCAACACTAGCTTGGGTAGTGATTAATCTGTATCATCTTTATGTAAAACCTTTCAAAACATTCCTGGTTTCCAGTTACTATTACTCTCATGACTTTATTTAATATCCTTCCACTATCTTCATGCTACAGGATCATGAGTGCAACATGTTGCCTGTTGCAATGTAATAACTCAATTTCAAAATGATTAAGAGAGACATATTGCTGTTTTCTTTCATGTTTCCATATTATGTTTGGGTACCTTTTATTTTTACATAATAAATTTTAATAATTTAATAATTTATCCATAAAATAAATGAGTTTCTCCTATTTCATATAATGGAACAGAAACTCATGGTAGCCATTTTCGAGCAATAGTTTGGATCCCCTATGGGAGGTAGGGAATTACCTAGCATCTTCCTCATGCGTTTGAGCTATGTGCTATACTCAGAACGACTTCACAAAATCAGTCCAGTGTGAGGTTTGTTGTTCTAGTGTGCCTTCAAGTTGTTTCTGACTTATGGCAACTCTAAGTTGAACCTATCACAGGTTTTCTTGGGAGGATTTGTTCAGAGGGGGATTTGCTAGTGACTTCCTCTGAGGCTGAGAGAGTGTGACTTGCCCAAGGTCACCCTGTGGGTTTCCATGGCCAAGTGGGGATTCTATGCCCAGAGTCACTCAGTGGGTTTCCATGGCCAACCCTGGTCTCTAAGGTCTTAGTCCAACATCCAAATCACTACACTATGCTGGCTCTTCATGGTCTACCATGGACTAGAGGAATATTTCTCAATCATGGTAGTATTCTCACTTTTCTAAATCAATGGCATTGAGAGGCACAAATTTATTGTAGTTGTATATAATAAAAATGACATAGAGAAAATCTTCTACATTCCATCTTCCAGTTCTCACTGTGGATGACTATGGAATACCTCGCCCTGATTGGTGCCAATGTTGGTTTCTTTTGGAGCCAAGCCAAACATGGCTTCTTATTAAAGCCTCCAGGGACCAATTTATTTCAAAGTGTACATGTACATGGTTATAAATTGCTTTAGTTTTAAAAAGTAGTTTTAATTGTTGCTTTAATGTTGTTTTAACTGTTGCTAAAGCCAGAGAAGAACCCGAAGTGCCTTTGTTTATTAAGACCCAACATATTTCACAAAAACAAAGGGCGGAATCTTATTGGAATGCATAACTTACCATAATTACAGAGCTACACAGTGGCTTCCAGTCTACACCCCAAATCCCCACTGACTGAGAAGCAGCCATTGTGATCAATGAAGGTCCATTCCCCTGTTGCTCAGAAAGCATTTGATTGATGTCCCCACCACTTCCCATGACTGATCCCTGAGTGAATGAAAAGCAGAAGCGGGGCCCCTCTTGCAGTTCCCTCTCATGCCAGGAATGGGTCACATGGCGGGGGACATCCGTCAGCTGCTTCCTGAGTGACAAAAGAATGGATCACCACCAATCCCAGCAGCTGCTACCTAGTGTTATGCGAGCGGGGGAAAAACCCACCGCCCGTCAGTGCCAAGTGCGAAAGGCGCACCCAAGCCTCACACTCAAGGCCTGCCCAGCCCAACATCTCTTTGTGATCAGAACTGAACAGCCAGGGAGATCTCTGAATCAAGCCAGGGCCAGGACCAACGGGACTGCCTCAGTTCTCCCCTTTTGAGAACGCCGTCCCTTCCTCACTCTTGTCCCCCCTTGGCTTCTTCCTTTCAGGACTCTCCCCCTTTGCTGCCTTCCCTAAATCTGCCCTTCTCCCAGATTGAGAAGGCTCAGCAGTGATTTATATTTTCAAAGACTGTGGTACTGTTGGCATTATATGGAACACAGAACTTCAGACATTTATTGTAACACTGTTGCTTAAATTTGTTTTATATCTCAGTGTTTACAAACAGCACACCATTCTTCTCTCTCTCTCTCTCTCCCTCTCTCTCCCAATTTATTCACTATCTTTCGCACACCCAATTTCTCAGTTCTCTCCTCCACAGAGCTATTCAAATCTCCAACCTCCTTCAAACACACCTTAAATCACACTTTCCTTCAATCACTTTCCAGACAGTTAAAATCCGTTATTTTCCTCTTTCCACCAGCCCCTCCCCTGGGCTATCCAAGGTTCCATTTCACCAGCCAATCAGTTTAAACACTCTCAGTTGCCAAGGAGGCTCTGTTGTCAAGACCCCCTCCCATCAGGTTCATCACACCTAGTAACTGGGGATTGGGGGACTTTTGCAGTCCCTATTTATCACCTAAATTAGGGACTATGTAGGGATACCACACAGTTATGAATGCATAGCTCCTTGTTACACATTCAAGATTCCCAAACAAGATTCAGGCCATTGTTTCTGCAGAAGAATCCACTGAGCTGTGAGGTGGCACTGTGTTCCATTTTATTCTCCATACTGTCTAGGTAAAGTCAGTTGAAATTCTGGAGATGGGTGCCATCAGTGTTCAGATGACACTCAGCTCTGCTTTTTGTTGGCGGAGTAGTTGGTGCTGTATAGGTGCTGGACTAATATGTAGATGGTGTAATTGGCTGGATGAGGACCCATAAACTGAAGGTGAATCCTGACAAAATGACTCTGTGGATTGGTAGCTTCCAAGTTGGAACTGGATGAGCAACCTGCCATGGATGGGGTTCCATTGCTGCCAAAGAAGAAAGTTCATGGTTTGGGAGTACTCCTAGATCCATCCCTTTCACCGTATGCACCAGTGGACTCTGTAGTATGGAGTGCCAGGCACCAGTCTCAGTTGGCCTTCCAGCTACAGCCTTTTATAGACAAGGCTAACCTGCTCACAACATAGTTTATACATTGGTAACTTTCTGATCAGACTAGTATAGTGTGGTCCACATGGAGCAGCCCTTGAAGATGATACAGAAACTAGAACAAACACAAAACCATGCACCTAAACCAGTAACAGGAACACCTTACAGAAATTATATGACACTTGTATTAAAAGCATTGCATTGACTGCTTTGATGCTTCCAGCATGAATTCATTGTTCTAGAACATGATTCTTGATCAAAGCCTTCAAGGTCTAAGGATCTTGGCTTAAATCTATATCATTTTACATTGTTAAATTATATGGTATATGGTTTTAAACTGTTAAAATTATCTTACATGCTTCATGTTGCTTTCACTGATTTTGAATGGGTTTTTTTGTTCATAGATTCTATAATATATAATTAATTAACAATTAAACTACTTATATATTATTAACTTATAATATATAATTATAATACATAATTATTATGTATTATTAACTACATATATATATATATGGATATATACAGTAGTGGCCCTAATACATTATTACAGCCATAGGTCCCTCGGAGAAGAGGGGATCTGGGCCACAGACAAGAGCTTCTCCCTTCTTCTGAAGCTTGCACAGTTGCATGGGGGGTGGTCAGGAGCCGTCCTGTTTGAACTGGCTAATTATGTGGCTTGGCTGGTTCTCACAGTGGGCCCAGAGTAGCAGTCAGTAGTCTTAAATCTGGTCTGCAACCTGGCTGTAAGGAGGAGGCTGAGTCAGTCTCCTGTTGAAGCTGCACTAGCTCTCTAGAAAAAAGCATACAAGTTTGGATAATGGTTAATGTTTTGATCATATTTTCAGATATTGATGAATGCAATGAGGATCCCAATATTTGTCTTTTTGGATCCTGTACTAATACTCCAGGAGGATTCCAGTGCATCTGCCCTACAGGCTTTGTAATATCTGACAATGGCAGAAGGTGTTTTGGTAAGCAAAGTGGTTGTAGCAGGCTGTGGTGAATATACAAGGATATATTCATCACAGTAATTTGGGGACCTTCATATTTGTCTATCTATTTAACAATATTTTGAGATCCTCAATCCATTAAAAATTTCCAGTCAAAAGTCATGATGGAACAACAGTAAAATATAATCCAAAACATTTTTTAAAGATGAACAGTAGACAAAACAAATCTAAATGGACGGACATGCCATGAAAAAAAAATACAAAATTCAGTGATCAAATGACTGTCTGTAAAGGAAGGTCTTGACACAATAACAGAAGGCCATCAGAGAAAGAGAAAGGGCCTTACTGGAAGAGTGGTAGCATACCTCTTTCATGGCCACAGAGAAGGTTCTGTCCCCCACACTAACCAAATAACCTCAGATGTTCATGCAGTGTAAAGAATTTCCAATGAGATCTTACATGAATGTAAGAGGTCCATAATATTATAATATTCACAGTATAAAAACACTGGCAATGCAGTAGTGTTCTCTGGGACTTATGAGGTCACTGGGATTTATTTCTAGACAACTGTTTGTAAGATTTCACATTTAGTAATCAAGAAAAAACCTACAAAAATATAATTTTTAATACACTAGTCTCCATAGCAGGGGTGCACAAACCACACACGCAGCACTCGAAGGTTCTCTTCTCTTCATCAGCATTCACTGAGGTGGGGAAACAGCAACCTGATCGTGAGTGCTGAGGCAGAGAAGAGGGTTTAGCCTCCCTATCACTCAGAGACCCTGAAGCAGCTGGGCTTGCTGCTTTTATGCCATTACTGGCAATGTGGTAGCAGTTATACTAATCAGGATCACTTGGGGAAAAGGAAGTGAAGCTTCTTTCCCTTACCAGGGACTTCAAAACAATCATTGATGCTATTGCTATGCTACCAATAGTGGTGTGGAAGTAGCAATTCCGGTTGGGAGACGATTGAGCTTCCCCTTCTTTTTGTTATCGTTATGTGTCTTCCAAGTTGACTTGGATACCAAGTATTTTCTGATGTCCCTCCTCCTGAAAAAATTATGCAAAGCCCCCCCCCCATGAATTTCTCCACAATTCTAAATTGTATACATAACAGCCTAAATGCAATTATTAGTCCCAACTAGCACTGGCCCATTGCATCAATGGAAATTTAAGAAATCAACAAATAAGCATCATTGCTACAATTGGTCTATACTAGTTCATTGCCATATAATTGGAATTAAGTCATGGAAATTGCACTTCAAAAATCCCTAAATGTGTGGATCTAACCCATGCAGTAGACCAATACTGCATCCTTCTGGTATGTATATAGGCAGGAATTCCCCTAAGTAGTAAGGAAGTGAAGCTGAACCTAATCAATCCCTTTCATTATGATAAATTCACCCACTCAGCCTAAATATTGACGTATCTAAAGCAGGAACTAGTTTCAGCCCCACCCCAATGTACTGCTGACATTTAGTAGCACTTGAATTAAAGAAGAAAATACTTCTGCTTGCAAACATATGTGTGGTAGGGCATGCATTTGGTTTTAAATGAGAATTGGGAATTCCAGGAGCCTTAAAACAAGTTGTGCATTCCTTGTGTGTCTTGTTTGAAGATGAAAATGTGGTCAGAGTAGAGGGATTTCCATGGACTACAAAAATGGGTGAGATGCAACCTGCATGTTATCTACACATGTGATTCATGCCAGATCTAAAGCAGCTTTGTGGTGCACAACAGGGTTTCTGTCTCATTAACTTAGAGAATGGATCGTTTTGATTATGAATCCAGCTACTCAAGAATTTCAACTAATTGTGTGGTATTTGGTTTCTCTCTTAGACACTCGCCAGAGCTTTTGTTTCACTAACTTTGAGAATGGAAAGTGCTCTGTTCCAAAGGCATTCAATACCACCAAGGCAAAGTGTTGTTGTAGCAAGATGCCAGGAGAAGGTTGGGGTAATCCATGTGAGCTGTGCCCTAAAGAAGATGAAGGTAGGGAATAGTATATAATATTTTTCAAGAGGAGGTAGTAAAAAGGCAACTGACATCAAGTCTTCACTTGTCCAACCATATCTTTGAGAGAATTCCCAATAGTTCTGTAGAGCTACTCCTGCAAAATTAGCTTTAGAAGCTGGACCTTAGTTGGTGGAGTTGATCTACAGAGTTGTAACTTCATGTATTGCATCCCATTTGCTGTCAACACAGAAAATGAGCTGCTTAAACATGCCAGCAAACAGCACAGTAACTATGAGGCTGCTAGCATTTCTTGTGCAAGAAAAATCATAGAAGTCTCTTTTCAGTAGCTTTGATTTAAATTATACCTATATTTTGTTCTCTTTAAATTTACTGTGGTCAGCTGTTAAATAATTGCCATGATTCTCTCTTTTTGGTGTTTCAAAAAATGTTCTGTCACAGTTGCTTTCCAGGATTTGTGTCCTTATGGCCATGGGACTATACCAGGGATTGATGATACCCGTGAAGGTACTGCCTTAGTATGATAAGTAATGGATAAACTGATATTGTTTGGTTTTTACTTTAATAAATTGCACACAGTCTTCCATAGCTTTATCCAATAAAGCTGATCTAATTTTTCAGCTATGGCTGATGTTCTGGTCTGTGGAGGGACCTTGGTGGGCTGGGAGGCAATACAGAATATTTTAAATAAATAAAAATAAATAAAACAAGGATTATTATAGAAAAGCTTCTTGCCTCCACTCCCACACTCCCATCTGTGGAATTATCCCAAAATAGCCCAGGACAGCAAACAAAGCCCAGAGGCCTTACACTGCTTTCCTACTACTGCTATTACTATTACTGCCTTGACCTCCACTATCACAATAAGTATCTGTAATGATTGCTGAGCTTTATAATTTCTTTACTTTTATTATTTCTACTTCAGACTTTTTGTGGCTTGTAACAAGTTAAAAATTCAATAAAAAGGTCTTCAAAATAACAATAATAAAAAAATTTAAATAATATGAAACAATGTAAGTTTCAAAAGGAAAACACTGAAACAGCTCATGGACAGCAGTGCACATTCTAAAATGTAAATATTTATAAACACAATATATTAAATCATTTTTTAAAAAAATACATTAAAAAAACAACTGAAATTTAAAATACATTCATATTTTGTGAGATCTGTATCCTTAGGAGAAAACTAGTGGATATCCGCTGGGAGGATGTTACATAATGTTGGTACCACCACAGCAAGATGTTTAGTTAGAATGGCATGCAATTGTTCTTAATAGTAATGCTTTTGGTTTTTTTATTATTATTTTTTTCTATTATTTTGTCTGAGAAAAATTGATTCCTTCATTGGTACTTTGGGGGAGGAAAAAGAAATGGAATTCCACCACTGTTCGTTAAAATATGCAGTAAGGGAAGTCTGATGTAGATAGATAACAGAACTATATAAAAGATCTGACATAGCATTCTTCTTCACAGATGTCAATGAGTGTCTTGAAAGCCCAGGCATTTGTTCCAATGGTCACTGTATAAACACAGATGGATCATTCCGTTGTGAATGTCCCTTGGGATACAACCTAGACTACACTGGAGTGCATTGTGTAGGTGTGTGCTTACTCTGTACTAAATGGAAAATTTCTATATTGCATATGTTGTAATCCTTACAGTTCATGAACTTGGCCACCATCCCAGTTTTCAAAAGTTTGTTTTGCCTTTTATATCCTAGATACCGATGAATGTTCAATTGGTAATCCATGTGGAAATGGCACATGTTCCAATGTGATTGGTAGCTTTGAATGTAATTGCCTTGAAGGTTTTGAACCTGGGCCGATGATGAATTGTGAAGGTAAATTACGATTTACTGTATCTTCTGAGTAGGTTTTGGCTGGTTCCCTGTTCTGAGGTTTTATTTGGGTTCTGTTCCAACCTCCTCTAGTACAGCAAAGAGGAGCAAGGCAGACCGGGATTGTTTTGTTTATTTCGTTTCAGAGATCTGTTTTTCCAGTGTTTGAAAACAGTTTCATTACTCCAGTACTCAGTGGGAGAAATAATTGTATAGCAAGCAGATTATATTCTTTGTAAGATTTGAAGGTAGAGTATATTACAGCTGGGTGAAACTCGTCCTTGCTTTCCCATCCCATTTTCTTGGATATCCATGGAAAAACTGAGGAAGGTCTCATATATTATTGCTTTTCTGTGAAGTGTTTTTCCATACAGCAGGAATGGTCATAGGATGCCCCCAATATAGAAAAAGCTCCCCCTGCCTTGAAGGGCTCATGGAGAGTAATTCTGCCAAAAACATTGCCATCCCCTAGCTGTTTTAGGCCTAGGCTGACTTTTCTTTTTCTTCAGTCAGTATAGTAGAGGCTTCCCCGCTAATCTGACAAGTTAGGGACCAGAGGGAGCATGAAGAACTTACGGAGTATCCCTTGTTATCAACCAGATGCACATTGCTTGCAAAGTCAGCCGGCTTAGCACTGTTTTTTCCCCTCTCAGCTCATTTTGCGAGCAGTGCACACATGCCAGCAGTTCATGGTGAACCTCTATAGGCAAGAAGAACTGACGAAAGAGCTGAGCCTCCATCAAATTAATGGAACTTGTCCTCAATTTTGAATTGTCAGAAGAGCAAGTTGTTAGATAACAGGGGATTAAAAGGTGGGGACTTCCTGTAGTAATTTCCAAGCACTCTCTGAGAAGAAAAGGTCTCTTCTGGGCTTAGAATATATCAGAGAAGCCCCCAAACCTGTTAAAATTGTCTCCCACAGACAGAGTGGCACAGCAGCAGCCACGTAGCAACAGTAGATAGGATAGACTCCATCCCCATGTATGCTAATATAATTTGCAGGGCAGAGCCATTGGAAACAAACAATGGGTGAACATATGGAAGAAATGCATGAGCCTCCTGCTCACTGCATAGACCAGCACAATGCAGTGCTCATGGGCCCCAACATGTGAGTGGCCAATCAAAAGGGGAATAATGAGAAGGTTACTGCACTGATTATTATGCAGCTGCCTTCCTATATGAAACTGCATCTTTGCAGGGATGGGACTGTGCTTTTTCTATAAATCACAGGGGTTTTTTTTTTAATGGAGAAGTGAATTTAAGGAATGCATTTTAAAAATGTGTACTTGCATTTTGTTTTGTCTTGTTTTTTAGATATAAATGAATGTGCACAGAATCCTTTACTGTGTGCTTTTCGCTGCATAAATACATATGGTTTCTATGAATGCACTTGTCCAGTTGGTTATGAATTAAGAGAAGACCAAAAAATGTGTAAAGGTATGGCTTTTTTAAAAAAAAAGTTGCTCTTTTGTTAATGATATATCTTTATTTCAGTTTGTGTGTCTTTATCCACTACTTTACCCAGCACTGTATACAGAAACAAATATCTGGATTAAATTCTCTTGAGTATGAGACATGTTAACTCATCATTTGTAGAAGAAAGTGACACCACAGCTTTTTAAAACAACTGTACCTTCTACAAAAGATGAGATGGGACAGACTATGATTGTAATAAAATGACAGACAGGTATAGACTGCTGGCTGCAAAATAGTGCTGTTGTTGGTAGTAAATAGTTCAACTTACCTGGTCCATAATGCAGAATTAAACAGTTCACAAATGATCTACTTATCCTGCCATTGGGAGACTAAGATCAAGATCTTGCATTGGGAAACAACATAAAGACAGTGATGTGTTTGCAATTCTGCATGTGGCTGTAAGGATATAGCCAAATGATTCTCTGACACCTCCACCAGCTCTCCATCATCAGCTATATAGCCTAGCAGGAGGATGGTGAGCCTTGATGTGGCTGGGGGCATTGCAGAAGGGATGCAATGAATTCCTCCCTCCACAACCAGCATAAAAAGACATGTGCAGCTCTAAATTGGACAATGTATGTCACTAATAAGAGCCATCATAATGTAGTGGTATGAGTGTTGGAGCTGGACTTGGGAGACAAGGATTTGAATGTGTTTGGGCAAGTCACACTCTCTCAGCTTCAGAGGACGGGAATGGCAAGCCCCCTCTGAACATATCTTTCCAAGAAAGCCCTGTCATAGGTTCACTTTAGGGTTGCTATAATTAAAAATTGACTTGAAGCCACACAATAACAACTATATCACTAACAACCTAATTACTATATGCATTTACTTGGGAATAACACTCTGGAATGCAACATGGCTTACTTCTGCGTAGATATATATAGGATTGCACTGAGAAAGTAGTATCCAAAGGAAAAATAATAGTTTTACATTCTAAACATACAGATTCTTTTGCTTTTTGAAAGATCTTGATGAATGTGCAGAGGGCCTACATGATTGTGAATCAAGAGGTATGATGTGCAAAAACCTTATCGGAACATTTATGTGTATCTGCCCTCCCGGCATGACACGTAGACCAGATGGAGAAGGTTGCATGGGTAAGTATTAAGAAAGAAATGCACTCTACTCTAAAACTGAAAGAAGTTTGAGCCCATTTAACTTATTAAGCCTCAGAGTGCATATTTTTTTTGGTTTAAAGTAGCTGTGAAAAGACATAGGCTCTTATTGCACTGTGGCCGAACAGCACTTCTTCCCAATCCCATCCCAGCAGTGCCATTGCTGGGATGGGATCGGGACCTAAACACTCCCCACCACACCCAATTGACTGCTGGCGAATGGGTAGTGTTAGGAACACTCTTCACCCTTCTGCAGTACAGCCCGCCTTTTCCTGCACTGTACTGTGGAAGGAAGCACTTTATAGTTCTTCCATTTTTACTGCACGCCAGCAGCTGACGGAATCATTGCAGGAAAGGGGGCCATTAATGGATTTTTACTGGTAAAGGCATATGGAGCAATCACAACGGATGGGGACACGAGAGCAATGGGACCAGAACAACATTGTGCAATGGCACGCGTCCTGGACCAGCAACAATGCGTTGTTGCCATCCCAGGATGGTGATGTCATGTGATAAGAGCCGTAGTTTCAAATATTTGTTGCTTATTAGCAATTTATTTGAACGATAGCTTAATCAACAAATGTTATCAAAATAGTTGCCTGCTTAATACCTCCAGCTAAAGATTTGACCATGTTTTCTTTTGTTCTGTTTTTCAAATCATCATGGCCTCATCCCAATTTTCTGAGTCTCTTTATCTTTTTTTATTCCTTGACTAGTTTTTATCAACAGCACTGGTCCATCTTGTTCCTTTACCTTGTGTGAGATTTTTCCCTCAGTGGCCATTTCATTGTGCTGCTGTAAATTTCTGTCGCTTTTCCTGTCCCCCATTCCTTGTGCCCTCTGCTTACTTCATCTGTCCTTCCCTCAGTTCTCTGCTTCGATTTCTCTTTTTTCCAAGTGTTCTCTCCCATAAGTTCAGTTTTCCTTGTTTTAGTACTTTCCTACTTCTAATCTACTTTGCCTCCTTGGCATCCTAGTTTCACTTTCAAACTTCTTGCAACCAGGGCCTAGGTAGATGTGATGTTATTCATGTGTCTTAGGTCTGGCATGTTTTTTTAAAAACAAAACAAAACAAAAAACTTCAAAACATGGGCTGAAGGACCCTGAGTTGGAGTGGGAGTGTGATATGAGGAATGGTCTTTAAATATTTACTAACTTCATGTTACTACTCCCCTGTGTATGCTTGCTCTTCACAAAGGTATGGAAACTCCCACTAGGATCAATGGGAATATACCTCCCATCACAAATACCAGAGAAGGAGCGATTTCTGATTGAAACTGGATTTTGGAGCAAAGGCTTAAGCCCTTCTTACATACTCACAGGGGCAGAGAAAGAGTCCTGATCCAGCTCTCGCTGTATACATATATTTAAATAATGCCAGCAGACATAGCTATTCTTAGTCAGCCTTACCATTTTTTAAATTTCTCTCACAGAGCTAGTAGCTTTTACTTTTAAACTGTTAATTGGAATCAATTTTGTTCTGATAATGTACATTCTTCTCTTTATTGATTTATTTGCTTGTGATAAAGATGAAAATGAATGCCGCACCAAGCCTGGGATCTGTGAAAATGGTCGTTGCATCAACATTATTGGAAGTTACAGATGTGAATGTAATGAAGGGTTCCAGTCCAGTCCAACTGGAACTGAGTGCATTGGCAAGTAAACTCTAATAGTTCAAATTCTCTGTTCTCTCATAGTTAGTTAAAATATATAGCAATTAGTATGATAATCTGCCAATCTGGATCTTTTAGCTTGCTAAAGCAAAATACTTTGTACATGTCTTGGTGGCATGTGGGAAATACAAATAAATTTCCCTTGTTTCATAGGTTTGGGAGAAAATAAATTTGTCTGGGAGAAAATTAATTTGTTTGGGAGAAAATTAATTAAACTTGGAAAGCAAAAAATTAGAACACAAGGGCCATTTCCACTAGACTGCTCTAGTGCTATTATTCCACTTTCAACATCCTATGGAATCCTGGGGTTTGCAGTTTGGGGGGGGGCTCAAAGGCCCCTCCCTAAACTGCAAACCCCAGGATTCCATGGGATATTTAAAGTAGAATAATAGCACTAGAGCACTATAAGGATGTAGTGTGGAAATGGCCAAGAAAACAAAGAGGATGTTGTACCATTCTCTTCCCTTCTTTTCCTGCATAAACCTATAGAACTCCTCTGCTGTGAATGCATGTGTGTAGAGACAGTTATACTTGTGGAATAATTATACACATACATTACTTATCAGAGCTCAGACTCACCAGTAGTTTCTCTTGATCATGTTTGCTATACGTATTTTGCTTACAAGTTTGCTGACTAAAACTTATTTTGTACTCTTATTATAGAAGAAAAACCATAAAAATAAGAAAAGTAAATTCCAGCATTTTGTTATCAACATTTGGTTAATACTAAGAGGAAACAATACTAGAATTTTAGTTTTAGTAATGCTTAATACCATAAAAACCTATGGATAGAATAAAAGTTAAGCAATATTTACGACTAATATTTCAGATTTTCTTTTAATAATTGTTGCAACTTAAAATTAAATTTTGAAGATGTTCCTTGTTGGCCAGTTACTAATTTTTAATAAGTTTGTCATTGGAAGGCTGTCAGGGAATGCATCATGATAGAGACTGATGATCTGGAAAAGTACTCTTAGCTAATAGAATAAAATGTGAGATTGCTGAAAATCACACAGAATGCAATAGTACCTAGAGTGCTCTTGACCTCGCCTTTGTGCCTGCACAGTGGCTGTGTCTCTGACTAGGGGAGGTTTGGATTTGGCATAGCTTAATTCCTTCCTCACTCTTCTTCATTTCTGCATCTTTTCTGGCGCTTCTACCAAGGAACTTCCTCTAAGCCATTAGAGGAGTGGTGCTGGCAGAGTTGTCTGTCGATTTCCAAGATTAATTAATTGAAGCCAGTTATACTGGCATAAGGGCAGTTCAGTTGGCACGACAGTCTCCTGCCTGTTCCTAAACCCCTACAGTCAGTGAATCTATGAGTTAGGATTGCAGTCTTGATCTGGAAAGATACCCGGCTATCCTTTAGAATCACACTGCACTTACAGACTTCCTTAGAAAACATCTGCTACAACCCCAGCTCCCCACGCACAACAAAAGCCCTTATTTTACCTCTAGAATTTAATTTCATTCAGATAAGTTCTATTGGCACAAAACTGTAAGCCACTCTGACAACCATGGCTGAAAAGCAGATAAATATTTCATTAAACGAAATCTTACACTGATTTACATGTTACTTCTCCATATTCACTTCACAGATAACCGCCAAGGCTTCTGCTTTGCTGAGGTCTTACAGACAATGTGTCAGATGGCTTCTAGTAGCCGTAACCTGGTCACCAAATCAGAGTGCTGTTGTGATGGAGGAAGAGGGTGGGGCAACCAGTGTGAAATTTGTCCACTTCCAGGAACAACTCAGTACAAGAAACTTTGTCCACATGGCCCAGGGTACACCACTGATGGAAGAGGTATTGTTAAAATGGGACTTATTTCCCTTTTCTTCACTGTTTGCTTAGTGGTATTTTATTCTGAGTTTATTCTTCTGTTACAGACCATGTAAAAGAATTTTCTTATGAAAAGTCTTCAAATTAGAAGTAGTCCCTTAACTTTGCAGCTAAAGATATTTTCAGAAAGGGATTTACATACCAAAATTCAAGGCTATTATGGTATATCCAGCTTTGTGTGTGCATGTGCCTTCAATTTGACTCTGGACTCAGGAATTTCATAGGGTTTTCTTAGGCAAGAAATAGAGTCGTTTTACTAGTTCCTTCCTCTAAAATATAGCCTATAGCACCTTGTATTGATTGGCAGTCTCCCATCCAAGTACTAACTTGTGCTGACCCTGCTTCGTTTCCAAGGTTAGATGGAATCTCATACCTTCAGAGCATTTAGGCCATCTGTGCTGTAAATTAAATACCTGTATTTGCAGAGTAGTTTCCCCATGTAGTTATCAATCTTAATGAATTTATAGTGTCTATTGATTAGATCTGAAGAAAAGAACTTCTCTTTTCATTATGTATTTACTTATTCAATTTGTACTCCACCTTTCTCCCATCATGGAATCCAAAGTTTCTTAGAAAATTTAATAAACCAGCAGAACCATTAATTGAGTTAAAATTATTGACGTCAAAAATGGGTTGGACTCTAACTAAATAGGCCATTTATGAGATGTTGAGAACCAATGCTTGTAGAAATGCAAGGTCTTGCAGTAGCTTGTACCATACAATATAAATTACATGCATTTGTTTGTACTCGTTTGAGAACATTTATATACTTTTGTCATTTTAAGGTATCCCAGATTAGTTTATAATACAAACAAAAAAATGCTAAAACAATAAAACAATTTTAAAAAATCAGGAAAATGACAGGGCAAGTCATTCCAGGGGCACAGGAGAACTGTAGCTCTGAAGTTTCTCCCAGGGTACATCACCAGAAATACCCTTTTCTGCCCTATCTGCTATCAGAGTTCCAGAAACTGAAGAACAACATCAGTAAACTTTTTTGCCACTGCACAGACTGATCTCTTGAGAAAACTCAAATGAATTGCATTGTATTTTGATGCCGAGAAAGTAAACCTTATCTTTAATATATTTCTTACAACTTTACAGATATCGATGAGTGTAAGGTCATGCCAAACCTGTGTAGACATGGCCAGTGCATCAACACCATGGGGTCCTTCAGATGCTTTTGTAAAGTTGGCTATACCACTGACATTAGTGGAACTTCTTGTGTGGGTAAGTTTTGTCACACCCTTCTCTCATTCCTTTTAGGTGGCTTGAAGCTTGCCTTGTAGTCTTCCATAATTTCACAGAAATGGATTAAAAACATTGCAGTACAATGCGCCAGCTGTATATGTGGGGGTTTCATTCCAGTAATCCCTGTATAAAACAAACACCATGAGCGTCATGTCCTATGTAGTCGGTGGGCACACCATGTGTGTGCCTGTGGCAACATGGGAATGCACCCATCATGACCATTGACTTAATAGGATGTGATGCTTCATGCAACCTCACATTAGTGAGTGAGAAGGTCATGCTAGAAGAAAGCACTGAAATTCTTAATTTTCCTAAAAAGTGCAGCCTCTCTTGATTATACTGATTACAACCAGGTTAGTACTTCTCCAGGCTGGAATAAAATGTCAGGCAATCAGTGCATCATGGGAAATAACTACTTGCTTTTTCAAACTTATATTTTGATGTAGAAACTGGTTTGGTTTGGTTTGGTTTGGTTTGGTTTGGTTTGTCAAAGCTCCCCAGAAATTTCAAACTCCATCTATTCATTGAACTATTCAATTGGTTTTTAGTGCTCTTTTTCTCTAGCCTTGTTAGGACTGGAAAGGAAACAGAGAGCAAGAGTTGTTGGGGAACACTGGCACACAGCCCAGCTCTCCTTTGAGAGACTTTCTGTTCTATTCCTCCTTTTTCAATTTCAGCAGAGTGGGAAAACGTTTAGCCACAAAGCACTGCCTTCTTACTCTAAGCTGGGTAACAGCAGCTACTTGATGAATCATAAGGTGGGAGTAGTGTGAAACAGTCTTGTTGTCATCACCTAAGCAAACCAGGCACTCCCTACTAAATCCTATAGCTGGGTGCTGGAAAGTTTTTAATAGTCATGTTGGCACCATTTCTCTCCTGTATTAGCTCCAACTTGAACAGCGTTTGTGAATAGTTTTGTCATTAAGCTTCCTAATTATGCAAATGAGAACCCAAATGCTGGATGCAGTTTTATGTCATCAGAAGGTACATAAATATTTAGTCTTTAAATGTTAAGGCCATTGAGAGTCAATTTAAAACTTTTGTGAAAATTTCCAGGTTTTTTTTGTTTTTAGGAATTGTCTATGCTTGTCATCTCTGACCTAATTCTGAACTAGGCTGAGGTGGTTCACTCATCATTAATTGAGAGCTGAGCTTAGCTCTGTTTACTACTTCCGTAATCAATGATTTCCCTTGCTATAGGCAAATGTACTTCCCCATAAGGTGAAGCATCTAAGTTTTTGTCAGAAATCCTGATTGTGGGAAATTACTTCTGATCTTCCTAGTTCTCCACCTCCAAGAACATGGAGGAAAATAAAGGTGATTTTACGCCAACCTGCTGTTTTTGCAGACTGCATCACCTTTGCCTGATTTCTTCTTCCTTGCTTTCCTCTTATTGGAAAGAGAAAATTCCACTCCTTTTCTCCCTCTGCTTTCTTAGGAGGCAGAAGGAAGCAGGTAGTACTGTTTGCAAAAACTCAGCTACAGAAACAACACAGTTCTTTCCTCTAGTGACTTCCATCCTGCAAGTTCTGCTTTTACAGAAACTTCAAGTGGAACATGGTTGCTTCAGATTCATGCCAAATCTCACAGGAAGGGCATCCCCCCCACCCCGTGCCCTCTGAGTGAGTAGGTGTCTTCAAGTCAACTCTATGAATTTAACAAGGTTTTTTTTTAAACCAAGGAATACTCAAAGGTGGTTTTGCCAGTTCCCTCCTCTGAATTATAGCCTACAGCACTGGGTATTACAGATTGTTAATTAGGAAGGGATGATGTCTTTCCTTTCAGCTGCCCATTGCATCCTCTTCAGAAACCAAGCACAGGGACGAGTAGCCATCTCCTCCGCAGAGTTGTGCACACGCTGTGCAGCTCAGAAAGGGAATGTACAGTGATGACACTACTAAAAGGTTTCAAGAATAGGCTAAAACAAAGATTGATTGGATGCTACACATAAGCATGCCCACTCTGTACCTCCTTAACTCTTTTTTGTTCTTAAAGTTCACTTGTTTACTATAGTTACAGTTTTTCCTAACAGTAGAGAGAGGCCTAAATTCCACTGGTCATTCCACTTTTAGTCAACACATTGAATTCAGTGGAATTCTATCTGTAAAACTGCTATATTTATGACATAACAATTGATTCAATTAGTCTCTCTTGTTTGGATTACCAGTAATATCTATGCTAGTGTTTTCTGTTCTTCCTGACATGGTCTGGGAAGGAGGAGTGTTCTGTCCCATTGTAAAGTCCAGGACTGACCCTAGCCCTACTCATCTGTAAGCTACATTCACTGCATGCAAGGAGAGGGAGCAGGAGTTTTCCCACTGTCTCCCTTTTACATATTCAGCATTAAGATTTGGACATATCTCTACCTGTGTATAACTAGAGGGTGCAGGTGGGGAAACTTTGATATTTTAACTGCTGATGAATTACTGCTCTTCTCATATCTTGCTATAGGTCAGAAAAGAATTTGAATTCAACCATATCTGTGAAGCCACAGGTTCCACAGTCCTAATGTAGACACTTTTGCAAAATCACTGCAAGACTGAAGTCTCCAACTGTAGTATATGGTTGTACACATGTAGCATTTCTTTGACACTTTCTGCTGAATGTGCAGGGTTGGGGCTGTATGCAATTCCACTTGCCCTCCATTTGTTAAGTGAACAAGTACAACTGGGGCTGCAGACTTCCAATCAAGAGCTGGCTTCTTATACTGATGTAGAAACGGAAACTCTCTGAGATAGACCTGTTGATAATTCTTTAGCATACTCTGTGCACTAATTCTTGGATCACAAGATAGTGGATAAAAGAACTCAGTTCATGCTTATCTGAAAATGGAAGACTTGATTAGTTCATTCTTTCCCCAAAGTATTGGCCAGAATCTTACCAGGCAGTTACAAATATGTAACTACCATAATTACAGAGCTGTGCAATGAATTCTGGCCCAGGGCCCCCAGCCCCACTTACCAGGAAATGATTGATGGAGGTCCATTCCCCTGTTGCTCAGGAAGCAGCTGCCTGACATTCCTATTCCCTCTTGTGAGTTATCTCAGTTGCAACAGGGCAGAAGCAGGGTTCTTGTTGCAAGTCCCCTTCATGCTGGAAATCACTTGCACAAGGAGGTAGTGGAAATATCAGTAAGCCTCTTCCCAAGCAACTGATGAATGGACCCCCGTTGGCTGCTGCAGTTGCTTCCTGATAAGTGGAGATTGGAGGTACTTTCATGGTCTCTAGATGTTCCCTAAAGTAGAGGACTATGTAGAGATCATGAAAACAATACAGATACAAATGCATAATTCCAGGTTATGTATTCATAACTCCTAAAGAGGATTCTGCCATTTTTGTCATTTTCTCATAAGCATGTGATTATCTTGCTTTACATTAGGCGCTTTTGAACTATATAATTTTAATGAAAAAAATAAACTATTTTATTTTAAATGATAGAATATTGTTGATTTTAATGGACAGATAACATATGTTAGCACACCTGGTTTATCTTAGTAGGATTTCCCATGTGAGAAAATTAATCTTCCTGTCTTTCTTTGTGTTTTGGGGTATGATGCTTTTGAGCCTTTCTTTAAAGAAACTGGGTTACTGATAGATCTTTATTATCCTAAACAGACCTTGATGAATGTTCTCAGTCTCCCAAACCATGCAACTTTATCTGCAAGAACACCGAAGGAAGCTACCAGTGTTCATGCCCACGTGGCTATATCCTCCAAGAAGATGGAAAGACCTGTAGAGGTGAGGGAGGGAGTAGCCTGGCCTCTTATATAATACTTTTTTTTTCTAAGAAATTGGTATGAAGTGGAAGCACACTCCCTACATTGCTGCTTTTCCTTAAAAATAAGCTTGGGCAGTTTATGCAAAATTTGGGGGAGCGGAAATCATAGGGCCTTTCCACACTACACTGTTACAGTGATATTATTGCAGTTTCAACATCCTGTGGAATTCTGGGGTTTGTAGTTTACTGAGGCCAAAGAGCTCTCTGGCTGAGAATTCTAAAGGCCCCTCCCTAAACCACAAATCCCAGTATTCCATAGGATACTGAAAGTGGAATAATAGCACTATATCAGTGTAGTGCAGAAGGGCCCATAGTTTAATACTTCATTCACTAATATTTTGCAAAGGCTTTACGTTCTTCTGCTCCAGGCACAGAGGGAAGGGAGAAACTCCTGGGAGCCAAGAGACTGGTTCAGAACCGTTCAGGATATCTTGTACTGGCTAAGTCAAACATAGTTCCTTCTTGGACACTTGGATTAATGTGAACCAAATATGTAAAAGAGATTTGGTCTCTCCTGACTGTATTACGGATGAGCTGTTACTATATAATTGTGTTGCATTCATTTAAAAAGAATCATTTCATCTCTTTAAAAATAATATTTCATTTGAAAAAATCATTGCATTTAATTATTGCATTTTTTAAATTTATTTTTAGATCTGGATGAATGTCAGACTAAGCAGCATAACTGCCAGTTCCTTTGTGTCAATACCCTGGGGGGTTTCACATGCAAATGTCCTCCAGGTTTCACACAACATCATACAGCTTGTATTGGTAAGATAACTGAAACAACTGATTTTCATTGGTTAAAAAAAACAACAACCATGCAAAACAGTTTTTGAACAAGCAATTTGGTCTATGTAGTAGTAGCACTAAACATATGGTGTTGTGTGTTTAGACTTTTTTTATGTTTGCACAACTTAGAAGTTCCAAAAAAAGGTAAGTAAAAATGTCAGAAGAAATCAAAGCATTTACTCTAAGTATTTTCTTAGTGAATTATTTTATAAGTTGCTGAATATTAAACTGTAAATACAACCACATGGAGATAAAAGAGCAAAGCATTTACTAAAATCTGTCTTAAAGTTCCAGTTGATCAAAAACAGATTATAGAGAATTTTTCCACAGATATACAAAATTCTCTAGCTTTCTTTGACCTTTAACATATCTATCTTGCTAAGTGAAATCACTTTCATATAAAGTAAATGCTGTGAAACATTTTCAGAAGAGAACTCACCTTATTAGTTTCTATCTGGTTCTAGTACTGTAGATACAAATAGTTTCCACAGTCCTGCTATATTTCAGCTTAATACCAAGAGGATTTCCAAAACCATGTATTTGGTGTACGGCTGTAGAACCATATGAAACATATAGATTTCGAGGCTGTAATATACTACTTCCTTTGTATATGTTTTCATTACCTCTGTATAGATTTTGCATCTAATTTATACTTTTTTTTTAAAGATAACAATGAATGTGGATCACAGCCTTTGCTTTGTGGATCAAAAGGAATTTGCCAGAATACTCCTGGAAGTTTTACCTGTGAATGCCAGAGAGGTTTCTCTCTAGATTCAACTGGATTAAACTGTGAAGGTAAAATATTTACATCATAAATTACTTGCACAGGAGGTATTTTCAGGAACATTATATCATAGTTATATATATTCATGTACTATTACATGTATGTAAACTGTTAAATCATAGTGCCCTAGTTTGGGGAGCTAGGTGGGCCTAATGCCACTTGTTAATTTTAAGATACTCTGTAGTATATTAGTTAACATCTTTTACTATATTAGCTCTACTAGCTGCATGAGTATCAGTGACAGTGCCTATAAAAATTAACCTAGTGCTTGGAATTCCGCTGGTGCACTATGATAGGAATGGCATTTTTTCCTGGGTCATGAGGCAATGAAAAGAGAGAACAGATGAATCGTGTTGGCTCTGAGTAGACAGTTTATTCAGTTTCATATTTCTTTCATGTTACAACATCTGAGGCCTTTATCTTCAGTGTAGCAACAAGATTCCAGCTAAAATCAGAAATACTTTTCCCTAATAAAGAGTTATCTTTGTGTACAAAGAAAGGGGAAATCTTTTCCTCCAGCTATACTTGATTCTCATTATATAAATGCTAGAAAGCAAGGTATGATTTGCATGTTCTATCAGTAAATTCGTAGTTACCAACCCGAGAGTGGAAGAAGTAGCTTGTGAAAGCTAGAGTTTGTTTCCTTCACAAATATTGAGCACTTACTGATTGCCTAGGAGTATTTAGGCAATTTAGAGAGTTATTACCAAATACTAATTGCTATGAAGAAATTATTGTTAATCCTGTGCATGTTTACTCAAATCCCATTGTGTTCAGTGGAACTTGCTGCCAATTGCTGTCAAATCAGCTTTGATTTACAGTGACACTACAAATGAGAGATCTCCAAGACCCCTGTCATCAACAACATTGCTCAGGTCCTGCAAAATCAATGCTGTAGCTTTCTTGATTGAATCTGTCCATGTATAACATAGTCTTTTTTTTTTTTATTGGCTCCCACTTTACCAATAGACTTTTCTAATGTGTCACATTATCTGATGATATGACCAAAGTATCATAGCCTCAGTTTGGTCATTTTGGCTTCTGGGAAGAGTTCAGGCTTGATTTGGTCTAGGAAATTATTTTGTTAATTCAGATATCCATAGAAATCTCTTCTAGCACTGCATTTCAAACCAGTTGATTCTCTTCCTGTCATCTTTCCTTACCATCTAACTTTCTTGTACCACATTATATTTATTTACAGATGTGGATGAGTGTGAAGGAAACCACAGGTGTCAACATGGCTGCCAAAATATTCTTGGTGGCTACAGATGTGGCTGCCCCCAAGGATATGTACAGCATTACCAGTGGAATCAATGTGTGGGTAAGAAGATGATTTTTGAATCAGACATTTCCCAGTTCAAAAAATACAGTTTTTTAAACACTTTTTAAAGTGTTTTTTAATTTTTAAAATTTTTTTAAAACACAGCAACAAAAAAAGATAGAAAAACATGGCACCCACCCTCTAAAATCCTTAACAGCCAATCAGGTCTTTGACTGCTGGAAAGCGCTGTAGCCGAGGATCAGCCAGCAAGAAAACCCTCTCTCATGTCATCACTAAATATTCCTATAAGCATGCCAGGACTGAGAAAAGGTCCTAGCTCCCTCATTTCAAAGCCTTGGCAGGTCTCAAAGCCTGAGCAGGCTTGTAAGGAAGAAAGTAATCTGTTAGATAGCCTGGACCCAGGTCATATAGGGCTTTTGAGATCCAGCTGGATCCTGACCATTGTGTGTCTCTCTGGAAGGCCTACCAAAATGTCCAATACGTAACTACCTAGGATCACTGCAATACACAAGTCTTCCTAACATAACATGAGAATTCTGACTAAGAGTATATGACACTGACAAGGATGATGTTTCATCATCATATTTACTCAGGAAGTTTGGGAACGAGGCAATGGCATATGGAAATTCAAGTTGTACCCAGCCATTGCAGAGCAGTATCAAAACTGTTGCACAAAGAGGTATTAGATAACTGCTTCTGCTACATCAGAGAAAGTAGTTAAGCTAGTATAATTTCTAGCTATGTTAGTATAAACCACCAAGAGGCTTACAGCCTCAATTTTTTGCCTTTTTTTTTAAAGCCAGTTTCAAGTACATTCAGTTTCTAGTTGGTGTACCCCGTATTCTTTAGGGTCAAGAAGACTCTTGAAATAACATCACTGCAAAAGAAGCATCTTTTTGCATTAAGAGTGCAGAAATACATCACTTCTATGCTCTGTAACCTTCAGAAACGGCAAATAAGGAACTGCTTAATTTTACTTTCCAAGTCCAGTAATCTGTGGAATGACACACATGTCCCAGGTTGCTGATCTGAAGATGCGTCATCTGAAGGGTGGGGATCAGTAGTTTCCACAAGTAAGATGCAGACCTGATGTGTACTAGCTGGAACCACAGGGTTCCTTGCTAGTGGAAGCTCATCTATACTGCTGAACAGGCAGCCTACATCCAAACCAACATGCATATACAAGTGCTGGGGGGTAGGGTGGGGCACTCGTAACTCTGTACAATGGGCAGGGAAAGCACAATAGGAGGTGGACTATTTTCCCCTTCTGTTGTAAAGAATTATGTTTTATAGCAATGGTTTAAAAAAAATAGCAAGAGCACTTCTCAGTTCCAATCTTCATTAATGTGGGCATCAGAAATTACTTTGGAAATCTCGATCATTCAGAATTAATTGGAAACTGTTTTGACAAGTACTCCTCTCCTAAGTTCAATTCATTTTTTAAAAAAAGAAAATGCTGTTTGTCTAACAGATGAAAATGAATGCTCAAATCCTAATATTTGTGGCTCAGCTTCATGCTACAACACTCTTGGAAGCTACAAATGTGCATGCCCCTCTGGATTTTCTTATGATCAGTTCTCAAGTGCATGCCACGATGTCAACGAGTGCACGTCTACTAAGAACCCTTGCAATTATGGCTGTTCCAACACAGAAGGTGGCTATCTTTGTGGCTGTCCACCTGGATATTACAGAGTTGGGCAAGGGTGAGTATTTTTCTATCATCTCTGCAGGACAGCATTTAGTAAACTGGGTCACCAACATAAGACTGAAGTGATCCAAAACATGTTTTTTTAAAAAAAACTTCAGGTTATTTTTGCCACTAGAACATCTTTATCTGATTGATTATAAAAGTATTGTTTTCTAGTCTTTCACAAATGGTGGAAGGTGTAGGCAGCTTTTATACAATCAGTGAAGAGAGACACTTACTGTTTTGTTATTAACAGATTGCTTTACAAAAACCCTTTGCATCAACCTCATTCCCAGCAAGCCTCAATCCTCCCAAATTCATTCTAATCATGGATTTTTAGCAGTTCTGCCAACTGCTTCCAAGTTCAGCCAAGTCTGTTTCTCTTTCCTTATCAAATTTTGCATTAACCCCACCCTTTTAGGAATGCACAATACATTCCCAGTATGTAGATGTCGGTATCAGGGTCAAACCGGCACCTTTCTTCACTTTCATGTAACTGACTGGCTCTTAGAACCACGTTGTGCAAAAATTTAAGAAGGCGGTCTCTTACTTCACTGCATAAAATTGAAACCTGTGACTGTTGTGGTACTTTTTGTAATACAAAGAGAGCTCATGCAGTCGTCAGTAAACAAGAGCAGACAGGATAATAATTCTGTAGATTGGATCCAGCATAAGCTTCCTGTGGAAGGAAGGGGTCTTTCCTTCTGCAGGAGGCATTTGATCTAGGAAAACTTTTTCACTGACTGAATAGAAGAAATGGATGGAAGGCATCTTCTCCAGTTCTTCTTCTTTCAACCTTCTCTGTCAGCACTGGAGCAAAATACAGTCCTTACCATTGGGAAACACTGCAGAAAAGTGGAACAAGTGGTGCTGGGGGCTTTAGGGGGAGAAGAATTGGCAAAAATTGCCTCCCATACCTTTCTATCAGCAGAAGTGGAATTCTAATCAGGGCTGTTCCTGCTGGTGGAATAAAACTCTGCATCCAATGGATCTGTTTATAGTCCTTTACCATATGTTGGCCTAAACTGTAGGGCCTTGCAGCTTGCACAGCCAATAGTGGGTAAGGCTGAAAGGCAAGGTTTCCCTCTCTGTGACAAAAGAATACCAGATTGTGCATTTCATGCCAAAAGTGGATCAGAAAACCTTTCTTTTTCCTTTGTCACTTAACACTGATATCCAGGTTAAATCCAATGAAACTAATGGTGATAGATTCAAGACATAAAAAACCCCCACAGTACTTTGCACACTTCCTTGTTAAATTATGGAAATCATTGCTACATGATATAGTGATGGCCACAAGTTTGCCTTTGATCTAACTCAGCACCACTCTTCTTAGATTATTAGGAAGCGGAAATAATACAATTATATTTCCAGTAACTCACATTACTGTATTTGTTTAACAGACATTGTGTCTCAGGTATGGGATTTAATAAAGGCCAGTATCTGCAGGTAGATGGAGATGAAGAGAATGCTTTGTCTCCTGAAGCATGTTATGAGTGTAAAATTAATGGCTACTCCAAAAAAGACAGTAGGAGGAAAAGAAGTCTCAATCAAACTGAACCTGCTAAGGTAAGCAAATGCAGTACCACTTCTTTCCATAACAAGCCTACAAGATTTCCCCAATACCAGCTGTCTGACCTTCACCAGCTGTCATTCACCAACTTTTTGCAAATCTCGAACAAATCCACCAGTCAGTGTTCACTCCAACATTCCATTCTTTCCCTCAACAGCTCCTTACCTTATATTCTGTTATACAACCAATAAATTAAACAATATTTCCCAATAAAAGTTTATGACATCGCAAGGACATTACTCATTTCTGTATTTGCAAAACACGTCCCTAGTTCCGGGGCAGAGCGGTGGAAGTCTGTTTTTAAATTATACTGAGGAGGTGGGAGGAGCCAGCGAAAATGGAAAATCAAACTAGTAGTTCATTGCAGAGATTGTAGGGCTTCTGTATGCCATTTGTGCCATTAACTTATATCTCTGGTTCAACAGGTCAGTTTGGACAGTTTGGACATTGACCTCCCATTGAAGATGCGGTTCAACATTTCTGAGCTTGGTAATAAGGAACACATCTTAGACATCATGCCTGCAATACAGCCTCTCACAAACCATGTTCGCTATGTTGTCTCTTTTGGTAATCACAACAGCCTGTTCCGGATACATCAGAGAGATGGTCTCAGTTATCTTCAGATTGCTAAGAAAAAGGCAATGGCTGGCATTTACACACTGGAAATTGTTAGCATTCCTCTCTACAAAAAGAATGAGCTAAAGAAACTGGAAGAAAGCAATGAGGACAACTACCTCCTAGGAGAGCTTGGAGAAGCTCTTAAAATGAGGCTCTGGATTGAACTCTACTAAAACCTCTACCACATAGTTCCACTTTATGAATGACTTGCTTCCATTTGTGTGCTTATACACCCAATCTTTCTTTTGCTTTTTAAAAACTTTAAATGAGTCAATGACTTTTTTTTTCAAAAGACCAAAAACTAGAAAGGATAAAGACCTCTGTATCCTTCCATCCTGTCCAAGACTGCAGAATGGCCCTTTGACATACCATGGCCAGAATTTTGACTACAATGCCAATCACGGTTACTATGTCATCTGTATAATTTCAAGTTAAAGTATACTTTTTAAAAATGGTGCTCAAGGGGTCAGCATATGGCACTAAATGGCACAAAATGTGAGTTACTTTTTCCTGTTAGCAATCTAGCATGTTGGGTATTTTGCTATAGTTCCTAAATTAAAAAAATAGAGATTTTTATTTATTTTTAATGCAGTAATATATGAAGAAATTAACAATCTATGTTAACAAAAAAAGGGAAACATTTGTTTTTCTTTAAGATTTTATGAATTTGAACTATTACAGGTAAGAGGTTATTTCTTTAAAAGGAAAAAATAAGAGAAACCAATAGATTCCCCTCTAAAGAAAAAAAAGTTTCCTCTCACTATTGTGCCAGTCCATATAGCAGAGAAACAGTTTTTTGAAATACCACATAACCTGATGAGCACTATAGTACACATCCAGAGGGCCAAAATTCCTTTCTAAGCAGGGTATTTAAGTCATGTCTTAATCGTAACCAATTATGATCGGAATTTCAGGAACTGTCAGCCTCAGTACTAACTCTCACCTCACAGCCATAAGGACTAGATTTCATATCAGAAACTGTTAACAATGGAAGATGACGCACAACCACTGTAGCAAAATACCTGGACTGCTTGTGGTACCATTAGCATGGCAGGCCAAACCGTACTGTATTTCTTTCAGATAACCTCAGTATATCACACAACACCTCATTCTCCACAAATTGAAGGTGCTCTACATACTTGTATTACTGTAGGCAGCTGAATACAAAACTTATGTTCTTAGAAGGGAACACCCAATGTCTCATTCTGTTTGGTGCTGGCTTGGATTAACGCTGAAATGAACATGACTGAGCTATTTCAGGACTGCCTTATGTGCACACTAGTCGTGTTGCACAGGAAAAAAAAAAGAAAAATGCATATTTGAAAACAATTAAGAATTTTCATTAATACTGTAGTTATACACAATATGCCTCATTTTATCATAGTCTATTTTGTAAGAATTACTTTTGTACAATGAGTTGGCATTTAGTTTAGTATTTTTTAAAATGTTGTGCCAGTATGATTTAATAAGTTGTATGTCACCATGGTGCTATTATTGACAACTAGTACCTGTAACAAGTTAATGGCAGAGAACCTCACGTGTGAACCAATCAAAAGCACATCCCAAATCTGGGTTTCCTCCCCCAGACATTTACTGGTGCTGACCAAAGATTAGCAACATGTTACACTCACTGTTTGGATTCATATTTTATGTTTTCCTTATGAAAAGAAGAAAATATTATAAACTACAATTTTGTTTTGGAAAAAAAGCAATATTGTTTTGTAGGCCTTTGTACTAATACAGCACCACTTTTCCTGCAATAAAACTTATTTTCTGGTAGCTGTCTTATGTTATTCAGACATTTGAGATATATGCCTATCAAGTGAAAGGAGAGAATGAAAGTGGCCAGATTTCTTTCCCTGACACTTTCTGAGCTAAATGGGGCTCTGTTGGTTTATTTCCCGTCAAATTCCCATTCTTTTTGGGGAAGTTTATGCTGGAAGTATCCTTGCTCCTGTGCACTCTCAAAAACCTTTGTTTAATTGTTCTGAATACATCTGTATCTACAAGGACCATGCTATCCTCCTATGCAAGTTCCCTGCCTAACCCACAGAAAGCAGACAATCCAAAGAAACAACACTGCCCTTGAAACATTGACTGCTTTGCTTTTGTTCATAGCCTGGTTATTTTTCTACCCTTGGGAAAGGTACAGGAGGAAGAAATAGCCTTTTATTCTTCTACAAAACTTTTCCTATGCTTTTTCTGCTCATGGATTAGACTCCAGTGACATGCAGATAAGATACAACAACCAGCTAATGCCTGGTTCATTTGGCACTGTTGAGCCTAATTCCACAGACTACTGATTTGGAAGGAGGAGAGAGAAAGAAAAAGAGAGAGATATTTGGCAGCACCTTTAAGATTGTTTTTTTATTTTCACATGAGCTTTCATGGATAGAAATCCACTTCTTTGCATGCAGGTATTAATTAATTGGCATTAAATCATCAAGCAGAAAGCATACTTACACAGTTATGGGAGTGGGGTAGAATGTAATGAGATCCAGAAAGATGCACATAATGATCCTTTCCTACACCTTCTGGTGATACACATCTTTCAGATCTTTACTGTGGTCAATTACTGCTGATGTGTGAAAGCAATAAATCTACTTACCAAATGTCAGTTTCCCAGGGTTCCAACATCTCTCTGGGAAGAAACCTTTTGTTATATGTGCAATAGTGAGGACTCTTGTATTAATATATGTAGTGTGCCTTAAAACCAATGTCTTACATAAAATAAGTTATATTAAGTAAAAGGTGACATAGGATTCCGGTGCTAGTGATCATTGTGAAAATTAGTATTCTCTTCCACACACTACAATGACCAAAGCCCCTGCCTGACTTACCATTTAGCCATGGTAAGCCATGAATGAACACACACACACACACACACACACACACACACACACCACCACCACCACCACCACCACCACCACCACCACCACCATCATCAAGCCATTCCAGGGCTGATGGTAAGTGGGGGATGATCAGAGAAGTATCTGACTATGTTCCTATAAGCAGAGGCAGAATATTTACATCATCCACTGACACCTCCAGAGGACCCCTGTGGATCCTGGCAAACGATACCATTTTGCATTTAACTACATGAATGCAGATAGACACTACTCCAATCCATTCCCCACCCTGCTGTGTATCAGCCACAGAATAGCCATGGGAGGCTGAATGGTGAGCCAAGGGAGTTTAGTGCACAAATGTAATATAAGTCTGCAAGCAGAACTATTGCACTATGCTCTGTAATATAGTCTGTTGATCATTGGATAGAATCTTCATGGTGCAGTTGGTGAAAAGAGGCTGTGAGTACAGTGACCATGAAGTAATATTGGACTAAAGAATGAGCTGCTAGAAATAGCATTGGGGACGTAGGCTGCTAGGAGCTGGCAGACTGTCTGCCTTCCTTCACCACCACTGCACAGCCCTGGAAAACAAATAATCACTAGCGTAGCTCACCAACAGGATTCCGGTCCTCATAAGTTCAACATAATAAGTTCAACATAATATATAATTTGGCACTGAGAGTTCAGAGGCAACGTCCGATGGTGTATCTTCAGGTAGATTAAGGCTCCAGCAGCTTTCTCACCATGATGGCCCAGTAAAGCAATAACCATTTCTTTCTTGGAAGCAAGCTCCAGCTGGAGAACATGTACATTCTGTTCCCTTCCAGAAAACAAACCACTCCTTCAGCAACTCTTGACAAAATCTGATAATTTTGTGAAAACGCCTTTATTGATGTAAATTAGGTTCTCCTCGTGTGTCCAATCATTCCCTTCTCTGATGAGTTTTGTAAGAAGATCTCACCAGGAATCTGCTTCAAAGAGGGGTTTTTTTTTCCTCCTACAAGGCTTAGGTCAGAATGAGTAGGAACTATGTAAACTACGTAAACCACCAACATGCAGTCCATGTTGTTGAACTACCATTCCTACTAGTTCTATCACCACTGCCAATGGTGAAAAATACCAGGAATTGCAGTCAACATCTTGAGGTCTGTTTCACTGTCACCCCTAGATTAGAAATTGGGAGGGCCCTCTGGAAAAAGTTCATAGTACTTTTCCCTCACCAGTCTTGTCTTTTTATGTACAGTATTTAGAAGCAGACTGGGTCAGAATGCATTCTTAAACATGATTTGAAATTTAAAGGCTGAGCCCACAATCACAGAAGGTGACCCTGGTTTTCCATCCCTTCCTGCCTGATCTTCTTCCAGAACTGTGGAAAAACTCATTTTTCATATTTAATGGCTGTTTGCACAACAAATTAAACTACACGGCATTGCATTTATATTGTGCCTTTTCAGTGAGCTCAAGGTACCATCCATGACTCACCTCCTCTGCACTTTATCCTCACAACAACCCTATAGTTCAGGTTGAGAGCATTTCCACACTAGCCTGTTATAGCACTATTATTCTGCTTTCAACATCCTACGGAATCCTGAGGTTTGCAGTTTAGGGAGGGGCCTTAGGATTCCATAGGATGTTGAAAGTGGAATAATAGCGCTGTAACAGGCTAGTGCGGAAATGACCTAAGACTGTGTGACTGCCTTAGAGTTAACAAGCAAATTGGGAGTTGCATGTTTCACAATAGAGTGGGGACGGGAACTTGGATATCCCAAGTTCCCCTTCAATACTCTAACCACCTGTTTTCTGTGGCAGCTCTTGCTGGCTTTCACACAATCATGGTGAGCCAGGAGGAAACGAAGGCCTTTCTGCAGCTTACCATCCAGCCAACTTCACAGATCCTTTGTGGTGCATCTTAATTTGTAGATACCTTAATAGTTACATGGCTATTTAAAGTTTGAGAAACAAATGTCATGGTTCCAGTGGTGGCTCATATTGTTTCTCATATTTTGTTGGTGTAGAGGCACTAATAAGGTATATTAAAGAAGAAAATGTTTATGTGCCAACATCTTGTATATTCAGAGTTTTTAAAACTGGTAACTAAAAGTAACTATTCTAGGTATTTTTCAGAATGAGCAAAGTAGTGACTTTTTAAACCCTGCAGCTATGAAGGCAAATAACTACTGTTTGGGGCCATGGAGTTATAACTGCTACTAGGACTTTTTATAAAGTAACTTCCCATTCTCTAGCATTTGCTCAGACAACATCATATAAATTTATGTTATCAGGAGCAGCATTTTATGTAAGAGTGTGTCCAAAAGGGACAGAGTAATTGGCTGGAGTCCTGCTGGCGGCATATACTCATATAACCTGGTGTTTTGTGAGTCTATGTGCTTTTAAGGTGTGTGTGTGTGTGTGTGTGTGTGTGTGTGTGTTTTGTTTTGTTTTGTTTTTACACAACCACGTAGACACTGGGGCAGCCAGGGGTAGCCATTTAGTAGCTGGGAGAGGGCCAGGGGCACCCAGGCAGTGTCCAACTGCAATTCTACAGCAGGAAAAGAAGAGCATTTGTAGCCCTTCCTGATCTTTTGATTACTAAATGGCTGTAGGGGGCACACAGAGATACTAATAAGTAGCTTCATCTGGAGAGCAGGGTTGAAGAGAAGGTCACTTTAAGTATGGGTAATGCTCTGCAAGCATTATGTCAGATTGTGGTCTGTGTGTATGCACATGTACAAGTACTGCACAAATAACAAGTGCGGGAGAAACAACTTGCAGGAGTTGGTATCATTATAAGCACAGAAAAGATACAGAAACATAAGATAGAAGCATGGACACTAGCCTGACCCTTCCCACCCTGATCTTCCCATGTTGTCTGAGAAGGTCTGACAACACATCAGTACTATATTTGCCTGAACAGTTGAATAATTTTCCACATCAGTCAGAATCCTGCACGATCGGTTAGAGCAGGGGTGGGCAACTATGCAAGGAGTGGGTGCCCTTTTTCTTTACCCTGTAGCCACCGAATGGGCTATACCAGCACATTTGGGCGCATACGAAGTGACACAACGCCACTTTCAGCCACCACTTTGGCCAATTTTCGGTCTTTTTTTCATGTTCTTTTTTGATCATCTTTTCCTTTCCTTTCTTTTTGAGGCAGTGTTTTTGGAAAGTGTGAGGTGTTTGGGCAGATGGGGGAACTGGTGGAAGCAAACTGCTGTGTTATTAGGCAGATTTGAAAGACTGTGGCCAGGTTTGCATCAAAAAAAAAAAAAAAAAAACCCCACCAGAAAAAAATGACTTGGGGAAAAAAAATTGTGGAAAGACTTTTGGGGGTGTTTGTAGGGGTCCCAAGGGCTGCATGTAGCCCACCAGCCACATTTTCCCCATCTCTGAGTTAGAGGGATGAAAATAGACTGATTCATTCAAAAAACATTAACTTGGTATCAATTTACACTTGTATTCAGAATATTAAATTCTCAGCTTTATAACAGTTCCCTAAATTAGGTAATCCAAATGAGTTATTTGATTAATGTGAAGGCAATTAGTGTAGAATAGTTCTAAAAGAATTGGCAAAAGGTTTCCACACTCACTATTATCCAGCACTATATAAACAATAGGGAAAGAGAGACATTCTTTTTGTTCAAAGTCTTGGTAACAATATTTATAGCCCATGGTTATTGTTGAACTCAGGCCAGGGTTGTAATCCAAGCAGTTGAAAGCTTCCCAGTTTATCTTCAGCTTTCCATGTGATAAATATTGGATAAGTAGAGACAGCACTAGCTCAGATTAGGAATTAAATTCATATCTAGTCTGATGTTGTCTGCTCACATTGAGGCTTTTTTTTTTTTAAATCAAGTTGAACATAGGACCATCTCCATACAGTAACACTGTGTCCGTGCCAGTATCTCCAATTGGAATCCTTTTATCTTCCGAAATATGCAGGTAAGATCTATCTCACTGCCTCAGTTCTTGGGTATTAACAAACACAACCCAAGCAAACATTTGATTGTCACTTCAACTGCCTCGTCAATTTGAAAAGTTTACCCTCTTGCCTTCTCTTCTTGGACAAAATATTACACGGATAAGGCTGCTGACTCCTTGGAATGTTTCACACAAAATCCTAATAAAACTTTTAAGTATGCAGAAGAGCACTGTCCCAACAGTAATGCATATGAAAAAAATAAAACACTACTACAACAAAAGCATTAAACTCTATCACAATTGTTTTCAAACTTACATGGTGTTCATGAAAACTATGGGACAGATTCTGGAACTCCTTATTCTTTCCTTTTAAATGGATAAATTTAAAATTGTTTTAATTCTATAGACAGTTTAATTACAATCTAACAATAACTTCTATGTTTTTATACATAACCTCTTGTTACCTGTTAAAATGCTATAAAGTGTAGTCATTGTGCAGTGTGAATTGAGGTTGCTTTTTAACATGAGCCATATTAAGAAAAAAAGATTCTAGTGCCCAAAACTAATTTGTTTAAGACCCTTTCCACACGTGGTTATTAAGGCGGGCCAATGCGTCTTGCCACGGAGGTCTTCTGCACCTTGGAGCGGACTAGGTTCGGTCTATTTACCTTCCTTCCGCACATAATTCTGACTAAATGAGCCCCCATGTGGTGGTAAAGCGCGCTATTTGAAAACCGGAAGAAATCGGTTTTCCAAATTTCCAGATTGATCCAATTCGTGCTTTCACAGTAGTGCAGACATGTACATTGCGCCAATGCGAATCGGTTGTCAGGGGAGGGCTCATGGGAGGGGCCAGGGGTTAGTACGGACTTACGCACATACACAATGATGTACTAAACCATGCCAAAAAAAAAAAAAGGGCCAATCACAGCTGACGGGACGGGGTGAGGGGAGTAGCAGGAGTGGCCACAGTGCAGGCAGTGTGGATTCATGAACTTGCACTCCTCCGAATCAGAATGGAACATACGCAGTAGCTGTGCGGAAGGAAATGAGGGAAAGTCTGCCTTGTTTCAAGCCCAGAAAATCCGATAAGAAACGGCACGAACCGATTCACCAGCCTCATGCGGAAAGGGCCTTTAATGCTTCCCTCTAGTGTTCAAAACAGAGCATTATCTGACGTTCAGCTGAAAGTCGTTTGTTATTGTTGCGTGCCTTCAAGTCATTTCTGAATTATGGTGATCCGGAGCCAAACCTATCATGGGGCTTTCTTGGCAAGATTTGTTCAGAGGGGATTTGCCTTTGCCTTCCTCTGAGGCTAAGAGAGCATGACTTGCCCAAGGTCACTCAGTGGGTTTCCATGGCTGAACGGGGATTTGGTCTCCAGAGTTGTAGTCTAGTGCTCAAACCAGTTTGCCATGCTGGCTCTCTGAAAGACATTTGCATTAGAAATATTTCCCTTAAAAGCATGTTTGTGTCTATGAATATCTCATTTAACTATTGAGTAGGACCATTCAGTATGCCAAAAGGAAACATTATCTTTGTTACATTGCCAACATTTAGCTGGAGTAGACAATTTATTTCTTAAAAGGCATAGCGATATGTCCATTATACCTGAAACATCACTATTTGTTGAACCAAACATAATTTGAAATCTTAAGAGATTTTAAATATTGAAACTATGGACATTTTTAATTAATTAATTTGCACAGGATAATCTAACTCTTTGTCCTATCAATTCTAGCCTCATTAACATCAAACGGAGCACATTGGGACATACATTTATAAATTACTTTTATTGGTTCCAGTTTTTCTGAGGATATTAGTGTTTCCAGTATAGGAGCTTCCTTGACTTGAGGTGGAAAAGAGTAATAGCGTGCAATTTATTCACGGTGTGCTGTTGCGTTGGTCTAGATTCTCCTTTCATGAGCCACTATGTAAAAGACCTCTGCCTACACAAAACAGCTCTGCTGTGAACTCTTTGTAGAAGAAAAAAATGTGGCAGACAAGATTTTTTTTCCTGTCCACATTGGCATGGAGTGGGTCTTTATATAGGTTTCAATCTGTGTTCGGTCAGGCTCAGAGTTTTCTGCCAACATCACCTTAGTCACAGTGTCATCTGTTGTTTGAAAACCAGGGCCTAGCTTGACTCCACTCCATGACAGGGGATACTCAGAAGTGACTGTGTCCATCACCTTGGCCATGTCCCCATTCCAGAGATCAACAAGAGTTCTGAAAGAATTAGCTGCTGGGACAACAGGAAAGCTCCCCAAGAGTCATCCAGAAGCCACCCATCAGGCTCCTGAAGCATCTCATCTTAACTGATCATCCATGCTTATAGAGGTTCTAAATCACAGAAAATCTGAACCCCACCAGCTAGCTATTTGACCAAGACAACAAAACTATAGATAGTTCCTCCATTCCCAAATCACCCTCATTTCACCCGGTAGAGAAAACAAAATCCAGAAAGTACCAGCAGCACAACTGGGGCCAGTTACCATACAGGACAGCCCTATGGTTTACATGGCATACATGAAGTCGTAAGGTACTCCTAGCGGGCCAGTCTTAGTGTAGATGTTGAAACTGCCCACCACAGCAAACCAAGGAGACTCCTAAACCAACCTGGAGACCACCTCAGCTACCTTGGGAAGGGAGAGTGTTGATGAGCAGGGTGGGTGGTTCACCAACAGAACCCCTAATCTGTCTAGGCCCACACAGATACACACTGTCGAACCCAGTAGACTGTGAGATGGGGCATCTGGTCAAGGAATCCTCATAGACTCAGTCGCGTAGGAACATGGGGGCGGGGGTGCCATAGCCCCACCTCCCTCCACACACTCCAAGCTCCACCACTGCATAGACTCCTGCAACTCTGTCTCCACACCTACTGATGACCCCAGTGAGCCCAGCTGAAAGAATTTAACCTTCCTACCCTCAGTTAAATAGTTACCAGTTATGAGAACAGATTGACTGATTTCATTTCTACCCAGACTTTGTCCTAACATGTGGCTCACGAGCGTAATAGCTAAAACTACAGATAGAACACAAGAAATTACAATATTAAAAAACAGAATTAAATTATAATAAATCACAATTAAATTAAAACCAGTTTAAAACCCCATCAGTAAAAAGCATAGCCTATTAGAAGCCCCTTTTAATTTCAGAGCTTTTCATACTTGAGCTTTGTGGAATTAATTTCCATAGACACATGCAAAGTGACAAGCTGCACAAGTGTCCACTCTTTTTTGGATTATTGCCAGTTACAGTTGTCTGGCAGGACTCCTTTAAGCAACATAACAAACAAACAACCTGATAGTAAGAAACTTAGGAAATAAGGATTTCTCCATCACTTCATTTCCATGATAGGAAAATCTTCATTTGCTAAACTTCTATTTTCCTAATTGCGTTGCTGAGTGTAATTGGATTTATATTGGGTAAGTAAGAGGAATTGTATTTCCTATTAGCTCTGCCAAGCCAGTAAAACAGAAGACATTGTAAGATACCATCATACAATGCCAATAACTGATTTGACTGAATTTTGCTATCTGGGGAATCTGCTGGTGATGTTTGACCTAGTAACATTATAAATTCAGATTGAAGTAACATGCTGAACTGGTTTTCTGGTTATAGTCAATAGCATGGCAAATGTAGTACATGCACAGTTGAACAGATACCTATGTGCAAATACATATTATGGTTTGAAATGTTATTCACTTTAAGGCAGACAACAACGTATGCCGGAGCTCCTGTTCTGGCTGGACAAAGGTTTAGCAAAATGAGACCAATTTAAGTTTGTTGTGAGGACTTCCCCTTCCCCATCTGCAAAAGCATTTCTAGCATTTTTCTCTCCCGTACCCACAGTGACCGTGGGCAAAATTGTCTATCTGACCACAAGATGGCACTGGATGACTTTAAAACTGAATGAGTTATACAGCTGAAGACTCATATTCCCTCTCATCACTTCTCATTTTTCCCCAATACTGGTGGTATTGTAGTAACACAATATATTTGTAACATCCAGAATGAAGAAAGAGAAAAGAAAAGAAAAAAAAGAAGGTAGAGACTTACGCAAAAATTTCTATATATAAACAGAAAGCCGAAAGAATTAACAGAATTTTTCTCTTATCCTGAAAAATACTTTGGACGAGGACAATTCTTTTGCTCATCTACATTCCATCTTTCCTCCTGAGCTGGGACTCAAAGCTATTTTTTGATACTTTAAAGTTCACAACCATACATAGGTATCAGAATACCCTTATTACTTTAATTTTTTTTTTAAAGTCCCTATTTGTGAGAATGATTTCCCCACATCTCCTTTAATAAACCTAAGAGCGATCAGTCCCCAGGACTTTTCCTTCATCTTCCCCCTACTCTAATTCAGATAATCTATTTTTGGCCTGGAAATATTATACATTCTTCTACAGCAAGGTTGGGAATTGTATCCCACTCCAGAAGCTATGGAACTGCCACTCCCATTAAACCTAGCCAGCTGGGAATGGCAGTACAAAAACAGATGGGGGCCCCATGATTTCCATCTACTGGCTGAAAAAAAAAAACACCAAACAATTAGACAAAGTCTCTTTTAAAGTAGCCAGTCTATTGTGCCATTGTGGGCACAGCCTTCCTTGGCGTATGCTTTTTACTGTTGAAACAAGAAAGAAACTGAGAGGCCAGCTGAGGTCACTGCTAGCAGCCATGTTATTAAGAAGAGAAAACAAACCCATTTCCAGGATGCTGGTGAGATGAAGTGGACCATTCTTCTCCATTCCCTGCTGGTCTATTCCCCTGTTCTGTTTCCACAAGCTTCCATTTCTCTTTTACACCTGCAATTCAGGGATAATAAGTCCCATAGTGTGGGTAGGTGGAGCTCTAAAATCAGTTGGATTAGGTTGCAGAGGTGGAGAGCTCATAGCTGTATCTTTGAACGGCCATTTCCATACCGGGCTTCTGAAATGGTGCAGTGCGACCTCTCACGGAGGTCTTCTGCACCGTAGAGTGGACCGGCGTGGACTACTTTTTGTAGTTCCACACCAGAATCCACTCAGGAGCGGCCGGAACTAGCCGCGCTGCGTGTTTTTTAAAAACCTCTTTTTCGAGGTTTTTAAAAAGCACAGAGTGCGCAGCCCCGTGCCGCTCCATCGCCCGGCTCCGAAGTGGATTTGCAGGGGCGCACAAGTGCGTGCCTGCAGATCTGCCGGGGGCGGGCTTCCGGCTGGTGAGCTTCTCCGGTTGGTGGAGAGCCTCCACCAACCGGAAGCCGCCATTTGGGACGCCGGAGGACTGCGGAGCAGCGAGTTCGCGCTGCTCCGCGTCGCGACGGACTTACCTGGCTGCCGGTAAGCCCCGTTTTTGGGCGTTTTCGGCCGTTCCCCCCCGCCCCACATGTGGAAAGGGCCAACATTTCTCTGGTTGGAAGCAGATGGAGATAAGGTTTTAATTAGGCAAGAATACAAACATCTTACCTCAAATGAGGTTAGCCTATACTCCTCCGGATTTAAGCCAGGATCATTATTATCACAGATATGAGTTTATTCACTGTTACCACCAGGGCTTTCTAGCATCCCTTCCTTTCCTTTATCTAGTGAGAAGGCAGGTGTTGTAGCAACGACGTCTCTGTCTTTTTCCATGTTATTTCAGTCTCTGGTACCAAATCTTCTTTCAAAGAAGCAATGCCCAGGAACACAAGTACTTCCATAAACGAGGTATACGTGTAATTCAAATGTTTCAGCTGCTGGCAGACTACCTTCAGCTAGAGAGATTATTATATATTAACCCAAGGTAGGATTAGATAGGATTCATAACACAGATGTCTTCAACTTCAAATACCTTATTAAAATCTCCTGGAACGCTAAGCAACGGCTGACTTTTAAAATCACAAATTTTAACTGAAATAGGATCCAGATTGTTCTGGTCTCGGGGAGAGGATGAAGGATTCAACTCCTATCAGCTCCTGTCTAGAACTTAAAGCAATCCGCTTCGTGCTGCTTCCACAAGGTCTGCTGCAAATGAGGCCTTCTTAACTTGCCTCTTAAAGGGGCAGTAGGTAATCTCATTGATGGGAGTAAATGAAAGGAGAAGCTCACCTTATGGATGTCCTTGTGGGTCTTTCTAAATGATGCGCAGGAGCATTAACATCTGAAGAGACAGGTTGCAAAACAGGAAAGAGTGGGGAGAAAGAAATACGAAATTTGCAGTTTGAACAGGCACAGGAAACAGCAGGAAATGTTAAGGAGGAATTATAGAACAAATTTAATAGGAGATACACCAATGGTGGGAATTGCTCAGGTTTCCAGACTGCTAGACTACCGTTCCCAGCATTCCTCACTATAGGCTATGCTGGCTAAGGCTGTTGGGAGTCACAGTTCAACAACATCTGCGGGGTCGCAACATTCCCACCCTGGGATACACAAATTGCGCTCTTAGGATCTACAGTGTACTCAAGATGGGCCTGTTTGCTTCTATGACTCCTTACTTAAAACAGGGCTGGAAAAGTTATTTGTTTGGACTACAACTCCCAGAATTGTGTAGTTACTAAGCTAGCTCATAGGATTCTCAGATCCTTGGTCCAATCCACCATCACCCCTGTTCAAGCACTGCTTATACATACATACATATAATATACATATGCTATTGATCTGTGCCTTCAAGTTGTTTCTTATGGCAACCCTAAAGCAAATCTATCACCCCTCCTCCTGACTGATGGCCTCAGACCAAACTGAAACATCAGATATATTATTTACAATCAGAAGCTCAATAAGTTTAGACTGAATCCAGGAAAGGACAAATGAAAATTTGAAAAGCAGAAATGAGAAAAAATGGAATTTAAAACCCCAATTCTTTTTTTCTTTCTGTTTGGTTTCTCTTTCTGCTTTATTCATGTACCACCCTTCAGTTTTATCCACAGTAGCTTACAAATGCCATGGTTGGCCTCACAGGTAAATACCATGTGGTGCATGGGAGTGGAGCTTTAAACTCTGGGATGGGAGTGAGCTGCATGTCCAGAGCTCTTTATTCTCAGGTACAGAGGCTTCTCAGATTTAAACATCCTGATTTAAAATTGTTGTCTTATTTAATATAAGATCTCAATCTTAGTAATTCATCCTGTAAATAGCTTGCAGTATTATAACATATCCACCTCAACTTTTCAAAACCAGAAGTGGATTTCCAACCATCCCTGGTTTGTTTTTCTTTTGGCAGCCTCTGTGTTTGGCAATCTGGTTCCCAATGCAAAAGAAACAAAAAGTCCTCCTCCCTTTTTCAAGAAGCACATTACATGTGTTTATAGGCATTCTGCAATTATGGTTATTATTTACGGTAAGTTTTAAGCATATAAAAATTCTGTTGTTCTCATGTACCTTCAAGTCCTTTATGACTTATGGTGACCCTAAGGCGAAGCTATCACTGGGTTTTCTGAGCCTGAGGCCATTTCCACACTACATTCTTATAGCATCATTATTCCACTTTCAACATCCTATGGAATCCTGGGGTTTGCAGTTGAGAGAGGGGCCGGCCGGCCCCTCTCTCAACTGCAAACCCCAGGATTCCATAGGATGTTGAAAGTGGAATAATCGTGCTATAAGAGTGTAGTGCGGAAATGGCCTGAGAGTGTGGGATGCCCCCAAGGTCAGCCGGTGGATTTCCACGGCCGAGTGGAAAACTGGACCCTGGTCTCCAAGGTTGTAGTCCAACACTCAAACCATTACAATATGCTGGCTCTCTCTATAAAAATTACAGTAATCTTATTAGGAGTTAGCACAAACAAAAATGCATAGCTGTTGATCTGGATATCCAGTTAGAAACAAGAAGAAAAATAGGTGCAGAGATTGGAAAAAGTGTGTGTGTGTGGGGGGGGGGGGGGATGGAAGAAGTGAGGATTGGTTTTCTCCAGGTATACTCTTGTCAAACCATCACAGTCGCTTCTAGGTCCATAGGATGCCAGATGGAAAAACTGTGACACCAGGGGCTCAGGGGAGTGAACAAGGACAGCGCGGGGGAAGGAAACGAGTAAGATGAGAAAATTGCTTGTCCTCATGCCAGGAGGCTAAATGGTTTTAAAAGAAAATAAGGAAAGACTATGAAAACATGGGGGGGGGGGCACGGGGCCAGGGGGGTTGAAATTCCTGGGGGAAAATTGGGAGAAGTGGGCCTGAGCAGTTAAAATCTAAAAAAGATAGCAAAGAACAATAAATACCGACTCAGACTGTATTCTGAGGCTCTGTCCTCCTCAAGGTCCCCTCCACCGTACCAGTGAGTGTATTTGTACTCCCTCGCTCTCGCCCACACATTCAGCTCTCAAGAAGTAAAATTAAGAACAACGGGAAGGCTTTGCTTAGGCTGGCCCTGCTGCTCTTAAAGCCATTTGTCATGCCCTTGCCCAGACTGCCTCTTTAGGCCATTACAAGGCAACCAATCCCACCCATATTTATTTTATTTTTTATTATATTTGTATGCTGCCTTTCTCCCGGAATGGGACCCAAGTCGTAGCAGCCACAACTGATGGATTTGGAAAGCTGAGGGCTTGAATACTATTCCTGACTGGTTGTGGGCCTAATGAGAAGGTGTCCTCAAGAAGGAGTCAAGAATGCTGCTTGGAAGGAACAGGACTGTATAAACGAAAGGGGATTAATTAGGTGTTAATGATCGGCCCTGGTTAGTACTTAGATGGAAGACAAACAAATACCAATAAACACCAGCTGCTTTCAGAGGAACTGGCAAAACCACCTAAGAAAACCCTATGAAATTCATGGAGTCACCATAAGCCAACAGGCAACTTGAGGGCATGTGCACACGTGTACACACATTCACACACACACATACTCACACTCCCAGTGCCCTCTTTAAAGCTATATGTAGAGCAGTAGGAGCTATGAAGGCAGGCTCAGGTATGATGCAAGAATCATCACAACTGACAGGACGGGAGCAAGTGGTGTCTATGCTATCCAGAACCTTGTTGCTGGCTAACTCCGTTATCTTAAATAACACCTAAGCAAACTTGTCACTTTCTTCCCGTACATATTTTTCCCCATCTTTGCTAGATGAAGAAGCCAGTGTGTTTTGAAAACTAGTGCAAGGGGTTTGTGTTTTTTTGGTTGGCCTAATAAATGTTATCACCGCAGTGTGCATTTTAGATTTTATTGTATTTTGGTTGAATGGCCAATACAGCTGCCCCTATGAAGTTTTGTTTAGTGATTATGAAAACCCTGTACCTTACCTACATTGCAGTTTTAAACTATTGGTGTAAACCACTATGTGAAAACAGCACTATTGAATGTGGTGGCCTGTGAAAAGTTCCAGGAAACAATCATAGCCAATTACACAAATATGCTAATTGTTTCTGACACACTGGGAAAAAATTGCTGGTCTATCACATTAGATAGCTTGAGAAGCATTGCTCTAGACCAGAGCTACTCAGATAATGGTCTATCAACTGGTGTCAGTCCACAGGCCATTGGCTACCAGTCCCTGGTGAGTTTGCGGGAAAGTGGAGTCGGGGGGACTAGCCAATGGGCAAAAATATGGTACTTGTCCCTGGCACACTGGGGAAAACCTGCCAGTTCCCTACATCAGATATCTTGAGGCACATGCTCTAAACTACACTGTTATACCCTTCCAGAATGTGGTCTGGTATAAAGGACAGAAAGACCAGCTTTGGCCAACCCTATGGGAATTTGATGATGATTCAGCCCCTGAAAAACATGCCATAAAAATAGTAAAAAAGGGAACACCAGGAATGCCAGTACTAAAGGAATGAGAGCCAGCATAGTGTAGTGGTATGAGTGTTGGACTATGATCTTCGAGAGCAGCATTTAATTCCCTGCTGAGCCATGGAACTCACTGGGTGACCTTGGGCAAGCAACACACTTTCAGCCCACAGAACACCCCATAATAGATTTGCCTTAGGGTTGCCATAACTCGGAAACAGCTTGAAGGCAAACAAGAAGAAGGGAATGCTCGGGAGACAGATTGCCTCTCTGGGGTAGCTCTGCTTAGTATAGCCTAGGGAAAACTGAATCAAGATGTATGTAGATGTCTCTCAATTCAAACTCACTAGAACTTGGGGCTGGCCATCAGAGAAAAAAAAAGTCAGGATACTCAGCGAAAGACAAATTCTTAATTTCTCCAATTCTGATTGTTTTTGTCACAGCTAGCAGGGCAGTGCTACATTACGCCAGCTAGGCAGCTGCCTGAGGCACAAGTCACAAAGGGGTACAAGACTGACCTTTAAGGGGAAAAAGTTTTATACAGATTAGCTTTTTTAACCCTTGTAAAAATGCAACTGACATTTTATCCTTTGTGTGCTAGAACACTTTCTCTTTCGTATTTGAGAAAGGTAATCAAAGATTGTTGTAATACTAACATTTGTAATTTAAAATAAATTTAGGACTTTCAAATTTTGAGCTTTTCACTTCTTCTACATGTTTTTGAAAATTAAAATTGGCAGATCTTTTGTGTATGTGCAAGTAGCTAGCCTTGCCTAAAGTGCAAAATAGCTTGGCACTGGAGTTGAGTAATGGTTACTGGTATACCTGGTATGGTGTTAAATGATTAAATAAATGGATAGGCCTGTCAGCAAAAAGCCATGCTCTAACATCATAGCTTTATTTTTCAGAGGTAGTCTTCGCGGGAATGAAGAGGTGGGGACAACTTCCATTTTGCCTTTTTTGTGATTTTCCCCAGTATTACTGTCAAACATTACTATTCCTCCACTATCAAACACCAACATTGCCGCATTTCACAACTGGTGTTGGCTAATTGTTTCTGCATAGGATTGATTTCTGATTAACTTTTATAACTTTATAAAACCCATTTCTAAATCTCTTTAAACTTTGACTAGGTTGTCAATAAACCTGACCCTTTCTCTTAACATCCAAAGGTTAGCCTCTAAAGCAAGGGTGACTTACTGGTCAGAAGACCACACATTCTCTTCTTGGTTTTCCCTCCATTGCAGGCCTCAGTGCCATTCCTGGTCCAACTGGAACTCCTAAACATCATTTCCTCTTTGGGATATCAAAGTCAGGTTTTCTACATACAGGGTTGGGAAGTAGGGGTGGGCAAGGGACCTGAACTGCCATGTTCTTCTGTGCTTTGGATACTTTGGGATTATGCTTTAGTTGGAAAATGTTTTATTTTGTGGGGCGAAGGGCCTTTTGCGGATGACAAAATGGGGGACCATCTGTGGCCCATAGGTTAAATCCCTGCTCTACAGGCTACAGTAGAGGGAAGTCCCAAGCAGCAGCAGCAGAAATCTTTACATTCCAAACTTTCTAATGATAAGTATTTTAAGGCCCAAGAAGTCCCCTCCTGCTCTTGTGTAAAGGGTAGAAGACAAGGGTGAAAAATGAATGGGAAAAAAAGGATGGACTGTAGGGAATCTGGGATGGGTAGCAAGCAACAGCGAGGCGTTTGGAGCAGCTCACATATTTCCATATTTAGGAGAACTTGGGCTAAAAGCTCAAGAACTCTCAAAGGAGGTAATACTTTACAAGAATGAATCTATTTTAAAATGCTGGGGCAGGGAGGACTAATCTGTATAGTATAGTATGGTATGTAAACTGGGTCAGAGTCTGATTTTGCAAGACAAGTCTTGTGTTCATATCAAACCCATGGCTTTAAGGAAATTTAGATGGGATTATACTATTTGGAACGAAGAGGTGCAAGACAAGAGTCTGGCTACTATTCCACCCAATCCAGACATCAGATCAGGATATTTAGAATAAATTCTGCATCCAGATGGGCAGAAGCAACTGGCTGGCTACACAAACATTTATTTAGTATAGGCATATGGTGGAGTTAAGAATTCTACTTGAGAGAATTAAATTCTTTTACCCATGATAAACATACAGATGCATTTTAAAACACTGCATGGAGTATAAAATTTACAATGTGTGATATAAAATGGTCAGCTATTCTCTTTGTGGCATGTTTCATTTATTAGGCAAAGCCTGACCGAAATGTGTTTAGAACCACTGAAAAAAGAACCACAGTAAAAAAAAACCAGGCTAATTTAAGCAACCACATTTAATTCACTCCCATTTATTGCAGCGATCCTGCCCAAGCACAGAGTAGAAACTGCAATACTCAATAGTTGTTAAAACATTAGAAAAGCCATTGTGTGTGACAGTTACAGTACAATATTATCAAAATATGACATGACATTTTCAAACTGTGGATAGTACCAACCAAAGCTCAAACCTTAAATTAAGACCATAGTTCACTTTTAAATAAACAGAAAAGCATATAAAAAGAATTATGTAAAAAGGAAATCCTAATACAAACATAATGAAACAATAAATAGTTGATTTGTTCTGCTACTGAACACTCCCTAATTTCATAAAATAAAGTTTCATCTACAGAAATGGTATTGCTGAGTGTCAATGGAAAACAATTATTTCAAGTCATTACTGATTGGAACTTAAGAAAACATGGTGCCAAAAAGAAAACGTTTTATTTAAACTAAAAAGAAATTGGAATGGCTATATCAAAAACTTGCCTTTTGGTAACAAGTTACAGTTGACATTTATTGGAGTGTTAGAACATTAAAGATTAAATTTTACAATTTTTGACTTGGTGTGTGTGTGTGTGTGTGTGTGTGTGTGTGTGAGAGAGAGAGAAGTATCGAGAATTCTCATGTGAGAAACAACCTTTATTAATTCAGAGATATTTTGCTACCATCAATATACGCATATTTAGACAAATTTGATATTTTACACACATCACACACATAAGAAATACTTTCTGTTTGGTTCCTCTTATTGATCAAAAGCAATCGTTTTCCTCCATGGGCAGAATTTTGAGTAAGTGTACCTGTGTACTTGTCTGGATAGCAGCATTAAGTCCATGCCTTATGACTTCTGTACATTAAACAAAAATGGAAATTCAGATTCACTGAATCATTTTGTTTCCTACCATCACACCAATAAGCACTGCAAACGTGCAACAATCAATGCTTTTAGTTACACACTGGGAATGTTTGGTTTATTTGTTTGGCTTTTTTTTTCAGAAAAAAGAACAATTTTCTTGTAACTTCTAATTTCTTTTGAAAACTAGATACTGGCATTGATTTATTCTACCTGGCAGCCAACTTGTATTGCACTTCTGAAAAAGAACATAGTCAACATTGGTAAGACAATGTGAATTACAATTTACTGGAATGCAGATCACTGTATGAAAGAATTGCCTTCTCTCAATAACTGGGACTGCCAAAGGAACTATTTGTTCATTTACTTTGATCTTGCCTAGCTTAAAGACTTAAGTTTTTGTGTTCTGTTTCTTCACTGACAAAACACTGGAATTATAGATGTTCCATCTTGTATACTGCCCCACATTACTGCCAAGAGGCAGAAGGAGATTTTTAGGCAACTCTTACAGATACAAGGCATAAACACTATTACTAGCCAAGTGATTTTTCAGTAAGCAGTTCACAGAGTAAAAAAATATAAAGCTGTCAACACACGCGCGTGCAAAGAGGGCACACAAATTGGCAGTTCTTGAATACACAAGGAGTCATATACAAATTAAAATGCAAAGGTCAGGAGGATCAAACCTGAGTATTTAACAAGACTAAACATAGATTCTGACAAACGAATCAGTTGCCTTCAGACACCCCTAATACAACGCTGTCCATTTAAGTAGGTGAACGAAACTGTTAACTTAGAAGGTCCTCAAAGGTTTAAAGTATCTTGCTAGATGGCATCCCATGTAGTAGCTGGGATATTTACAGAATCCTGTAACAGAACCACAGCTTCTCAGTGGAGCTGCAGAACAAAGACTGGCCTACTAACCTTCAACCAAGGTAGTGAAATGGGGAAAAAATAGGATGGAATCTGAGAAAATTACTCTCTCTCTATTAGTATACTTTATTCAGCGGTACAAATTGAACAGTACAAAGTCCTAGATATTAACGTTATGAACTTGGTTTTCATTACAGCCAACTTGCCCCATTTACCTTTTTCAGATACAACAGATTAAAAAAAAATGAAACACACGCGCGCGCACACATCATTCTAAACAATAGGAAACATACAACAGTAAAAACTAATACCTTGATGGAAGACCAGAATGCAGCATTTTTTTTAAATTGTAAGATGGAAGAGTCTAGAAACTAAAGGAAGTTTGATCTAAGCTTCAACCAATGGCAGGCTGACATTCTTTATAAATTTACAAAACAGGGAATATGGATGAAATTTGGTTAACTTCAGAAGGCACCTCGAGGCTAAAAGGCTTTTATAAATCTATAATCCTTTCATTGATCAAAAATAAACACTTTTATTGCTGCTGCTCAAGTAGCAAAGAAAAACTTGTTTATTCATTCTTCTGTCTACCAAGGAATTCTTTCTCATTAAGCAAGATTAAATTACAGAAGAATTAGAAGAAAACTGAAGCTTTCACAACTTTAGGAGCATTGTGACTTTCCTTGTGTGCTTTCAAGTCAGTGGAATAGTGAAAGAGTAGTCACTTTTTGCCTGTGTGTGATGTTAATATTTAAAACAAACATCTCAGTCTCTCCCCTTTAGGCACTGAAGTACCATTTCTTCACAGCCGCAGGTTGTGCTGCCGTGCTTAGGAATAGAAGGTAAGAACGCTCTGATGATTTCCACGGACAAGGAGAATGGGGGGCAGGTCCTTAGAAAGAGCCTCTATCCAGGCCATGTAGAGTGCACTTGATACGGCACTTTTTCGTGCTACTGGCAAACTCCTATAAACAGGGAAGATTGAGGCGCAGTCATTAGCAGAAGTTGTGGTTTAGCTGCTATGAAAAACAATTATTCAGAAGTAAGGTATACAGAACTTAGTGTGACTTATGTTTCACAAGGAGGGAGGAATGCAAGATTTAGTATCAATTACACTCCTAGTATCATTCCAAGCAAGTTCTTTAAGACTAGTTACGGCATCCCTCAAAGTCTTGCATCATTCAGGCTTGTGAGAAGTATAGCAGAGAAAAGACCCACTGAAGTTAAATAAATGTGTGAAATGAGGGAGTGCAGTTCCTGCTGGCACATTTTAAACCTGTATTTCACAATGCCCGAATAGGGTTAGACAGACTGTGTGTCTTATATGGATATTAAATGTGTACAAACACACACAATTTATGTCAAATATCCAAACAACTGAATTAATAATTACTTATTGGGATACCAGCCAATCTTGCTAAGCATTAGATCACATGTAATACGTAGCCTGCACAAACAATACCCTAAAGTTAGAAAGTTCTATCAAGAGGCTCCACAGGTTTTAAAGATTTATTTATTTTATTAAAATATTTATATCCTGCCCGCTAGCTAAAACTCTCAAGGTGACATACAATAAAGTCAATTTAACAAATTTAAAGCTGTAAATAATAATAAAAATAAAAATCTAAAAACATATTAAACAATTTGCAAGGTAGAAAGTCAAGCTAAAACTTTAAAAAGATGCCATACTGGTACTGTTTGTCTCATTTTTCAGACCTATATTCATAGCTGCTACTCCTTTGATTTCACCAGCAAGGAGATGACTCCTGTGTTACATTTGCTTTGTGACGGTTACTACCGCATGAGAGGGGTTGCTCTCCCACATTCTGACTTTCTTAAACTTTTGCATTATGTTCGACTACAAATGTACCAAATCTCATTAGTCTGCTGGTAAGTAGCTTGCTTTCTGTGAGAAGAATAAAACCAAAATCTTAGTCTGAATTCCTAGTCCCATCCCTGAAATTCTTCACCTGCTGGCTAGCATTTCCTCTGCAGAAACATTGGCTGCTCTTATGACAAATATTTCAAATCACAAGTTTTGGAGGGAAAACAAGGACATAGGAATGTCCCTATTTCAGACAGTTTGTTTTCATTATGCACCTACCAAAAGCATTTTTGACCAATTGTGGCACAGCTTAACTTTGATACTCATGTGAATGGAGGTGTCTTGGATGGAAAGATTTGCACTATACATTCATAAATCAGTCTTCTAAACTTCCAGAACACTAGTAAGCAGTGTTGAGATTTTCATTTGATCTCCTGAACTTCCTGCAGCCATGCTTAACATTTGCTGACAGATTGAAGAAAACCTCAAAAGACCCCTCCCCCAAAAGTGTCAAGGAATCTTGTAATAATCTTACTGCACTTTGACAAATAATGTATGTTTATATTCCTAACCAAAGAAGCAACAACATTTGGGAGGCAGGATACCTAACTATGTTCTGAGAAACAAAACCCAGTTCTTGCTCTACCAGTGACATCATAAAGTTCAATGTTTACAGTTACGTGCTGATACTCCAAGTTATCTCTTTTGCCTTCCTTTTCCAAAACAGGAACAGGAGTGATAAACATGACCCACACCAGTCCAAGATTTGTAAATGCCTAGAGCTCTAGGGAGTTAAAGGGCCACCAGCACAGTCAGACTAAAATATCAGGTAAACTGTTTCGAAGTTTTCTGTTATGGTGGTGAATGTAGCATCTTTCGGTTGAATCAGGATGCGTAACGACCTCTTCTAAACAGTGTTCTGGTGTTCCAACATTTACTACCAATGGTGCCAAGAACCACGGAAAGCCATACTTACATAACAATTAGATTAGCTGTGCCTGAATGTTCTTTCAGTAATTCATTTAATCTAATCTGGCGGTAGCTCTGTAATTAGAAAGAGAACATTGTTGATGTATGTATGCATAAACAATTTTAAAAAGCCAAGCAATAAAACTAGCTGGCTAACTAAATGTTATAAAAGGTCAAATATGCCCCTGTAAGATGGAAAATTCAGAGATACCTTGGTTTTGTATAGCTCAAGTTCATTATCTGTGATTCTCCAAGGCTCATCTTCTTTCATTTTATCTGCAACATCTTGCTCTTTATCATCTTCATGAAGTCTGAATGGCTCTATCATTTCTTCAAAAGCTGTAATGCTGAAAATTATTTGTTCATATGACTGAACTGCATCAGTTCTAGGATTGTTCATTCAACTTTCTACTAAAAGACATGTGGCTAAAATTCTAATTACCTATCAGATAAAACGTTCTTCCGTAACACTGTTAAAACACTGCACAACTACTAAGTGAGACCTGAGCAGTTACTTTAGGCTTGGATATTCCTACTGGATTCCCTGCACGGCTTCATACCAGATAGAAAGTCCTTTTGCAGCACCACAAAATGCTTTTGAGCATCTCCTCAGTTTTAATACACTGGGCTTTCCTGTGTGGCACAGAGACCTTACCTTTTCTAAGTACTCTGTAGCTTGCCTGAGGATAAACAAGACTGCTATGCAACAGATACTGTTAACAAGGGCAGTACTTTTTTCACAAAGTGAAACTGTAACACAAATCCTTAGATCATTTGCAGCAGGACTAAATTTATGGCTTAGGCACACAATAAGAATTATTTGGCCCTCCATATGTCAGATGTTGCTGGACTGCAACACTCATCATTCCTCACCACAGATTGCTGACTAGGGCTGCTGAGAGCTGCAGACCAACAACATCTAGAAGACTCTCACCTCTGGCTTAAGACTTCAAAACTTGGTTTGCACTTGCCAGCAGCAATACCTCCTAGGATATGAGAACTTCCTGTTTGAATTTAAAAAAAAAAAGCCAGTACCATTATAAATGTGCCTGAAAAGCTAAAAAGCTACCTTTTGAGTACCACAGCCTTGATTTTAAAGCATGAATGGCAAAATGCAACCCAAAGATCATGTATGGAATCCACAGGGCACCTGTTGCACACTCTTAAATGGCCAGCTGTGCTCCTAAGTGGGTGTGATTGACTTTTAAAGACCAAAAAACTTTTCAGGATGTATACACAAGAGTTCAAAGTGTGGCTATGGCCTCAGACCTGTAGAAACTGTCCATGCCAGATTTAAAGATTAGGTCTAATTATGGGAGCTCCATGAATCTACAGTTATGTGGCTGGGAGTGACAAGTGAATGTAGGTTACAGGACAGGAGATCTGGCTATTTGGGAACTTCTGTCCCAAAGTGCAAATTGCTTCAAATATGTGAGTTTTTAAATGACTAGAAGAAGTAATTTGGGTTACTGTGTCCTAAAGGGTTCTTTGAAAAGAGGAAAACATTCTGTTGCACGTATATAAAGTAATATTGCACACACTACTTTATGTATTCTAAGTAGCTCTGAAGCAATGATATAATGAGTTCTGAAGCTGTAACAAAGAGTACATTGTGAATCTGGAATTGAAGTTTTGTCTGTTATTAACTAGTACACCCTTCTTTGCCATATTGTCTGTTCTGAAAGAGAGGCTTTAATATGCTGCTTGCCCAGAAATACTGTACTGTTCAAGTCATTTAACTCCTCTCTATGTGAAGGAGTCCTATTTAATATTTATATGCCATAATTAAAACAAATATCAGGCCATTATTGCTGTCGTTTTATTCATCAGATTCTATTTGAATCTTAAACTATTTAGCTAGCACTAATGTTTTGCGTTCTTAATGATATTCCATTTTTTGTAATGGCCTCTATTTTATGTCTTTCTGTTATGACTGTTGTACCTTCTTAACAGATTTCGTTTAAAATGGCTTCATTAACACAGCATTGTTGGCTTTTACATTAGGCATGCATTTTCCCCCCTGTCAAAACTCCTGGTGGCAGCTACTAATGTAAAACTGCCAATTTTTGTTTTCTTAAAAAAACAAAATGTAGGAAATGAGCACACCAACTTACTTTTCTTTCTTTGGCTTTGTATTGATGTCACCAAGGACCATGATATCTGAGAAATCTATCCGAAATTTGCTGAGCAATGTAGCCATCCTAAAAAAGTTATATTAACAACAGTTAGCTGACGGTAGAATCAGACTGATTAAAACATTTCAAATGTTCACAGTGATGTCTTCATCAGGCTCTAGATAGAATCACCTAGGAGGAAATACATTAACTAAACTGAGTTATAGCTATTCTGCCTACTATAGCCCCTCCCTCCACACCATATTCTGTGTTGTTCCAGAGAACCCCAAACTTCCCAAATCAAAATTTTTCAGAAGTGCAAGAAGTGAGGGTGAGTGGGTGGCGTCAGTAAAAGTCAGGGTCTTGCCTTACCCAACAGAAATGGTTTTCTGCTAGCACAGAGCCACTTTGGCATATGACCCACTGTTTTAACGTGGAACTTAAAAGTGTATATACAAAAATACACAATTTCTGAATCTGTCAGGAGTTAGTATTTCATAACGAATTAGAACAGAGAAAAAAACTGTTTGTTTTATAAGACAAAGGCATGATACAGATAGATATAAACCAGAGTTTAAAAAAAAATCAACGGAAACAGTTTGCTTGGGTTGTTAGCATTTGTATTTCTTCAGATTAAGAAACAAGAAATTCATATCTGGCAATTGTTTAAAAAAAATCACTTCATTAAATTTATGGTCTTCCACAGACAATAGAAAATATCAGATGTCATACTGAAAGTACTATCTATGGTATATGCAAATTTATCCACACTGCTATATAAAGATCCTGATGTGAATTTGTTGAACAGCTTATGAAATTCAATAAATGAAGGAAAAAAACATACGCTCTTCTGTCGTGATCTATTCTGTTTATTTTTCCACCAATGAATACCCTGATCTTACAGTCTTTCCATTTTTTCTTGGTTGTCAGAAGATATGGAATCAGGAGTGTTAAACCTACATAAAGAGGAAAAAAAAGCACCACTTCTTACTTTACTGAGGAATGTGGTTAGAAGCTAGGCTCTCATTAGGATTCTGAATGATCTGCAGCATTTTTTTTAAAAAAACATGCTTACCTCCATCGTCAAAAAGCCACCACACATCAATATTATTTTTTCCTTGTTTTTTCTGAAACTGAGAACTTGCATCAAGCAGTCTTTGATCAGCCAAGTTCAAGGGAATAGGCAGGCTTTTAGGATCTGTAAAATGTAGAAGAATTGAGATTCAAAAGAAAATTAAAGAAGTAAAACTCACTCCAAGCCAGCTGGTGCAATTTCTGCTTTGTTAACCAATATTAAAACTCTATTGTTAAATAACCCTGATAACTGAAAACCATTTCTCTATCTTTTATACAAATAAGGATCAAGATGCCTGTGTACTTTACCAGAATCAAGACTATCTTTCTGGCTGCAACCATCCACAGCACCAAAAACACGCCCCAAAGAATTTCCTAATGCTTTGTAACAGGTTTTGGAGTGCACAACAGCTTGCAGGAGGGAAAGTGGGTTTCCAGTTCTGATGGAAGCAGTGTAGTCCAGCACAAGTGTACCACTGGATTTTGACCCCTGGATATATGAGCACTTTGTTTGAATTCTTCAGATTCTGGCTTCAAACTACTGACTTGTTAGAGAAGTCAGAAGCTAAGAGCCCCAGTTCAGACATAACCAGGAGCCCTTCTATCTTGGTACATTTTGAGTTAGATGTACCTGCTTGTGGACAGACAGCAAGCAGAAGCGATCAGACAGCATCTAGGAGCATACTTGTTTGTGAATGATAACCCTGAATTCTGAAGACTTCTGGCTTTGCATTTTGAGCTAACATAGCCATTAAACATCTACAAACTCTATGAACACTCAGTTCTAAGGAAGGAAGACCCTCACTACCTGTATACCATTTCAAAAAGTTATTAGTGTGTTGGGAACAACTGTAAACTGCTAGTACCACATTTTGAACCAAACCACATAACAGGAGTTTCATTAGAACTCTGACAGAGAAATACGTGGAAAAAGGAAGAAAACATATGTCACTCTGACCTACACATCCAAATAAAGAAGAATTAAAGATTTGCTTATGTTTGGTATATTATTTTCCTTCAGTTTCCTTCTTATACAAAGCTGAGAGTAACTTCCTGCTAGGAACTTCAGGCCGACACCAGCTTCGCTTCCAGAACATTCCACAAATTCAGTGGTCAACATGTTTAAGTATCAAGATATTTGGAGATAAATGGACCATCAGGAGGGAATCGAGGGTATCCATATACTCAGGTGAACTCTCAAGCATACAGAGGTAAGAATAATTTCAGAACTGTATCAAGGACCGGATGCAAAAAACAACCATGAGGGATGAGCATGCTCAGTGGTCTCCAGTAGTTATATAATCTTGAATGGAGTTGGAAAAATAAAAAAAATGACAAGAAGAAGGAGTGATTTTGCCAATCTAAGCCCCTTACAGGTTTCTGTATTCTGGAGGTGTACATGCTGATTGGGGACCCTAATCAGAAACATTTAGATAATGCGAATGAAGATACCAAAATATTTTTCACAGGCTTCACAAACTATTCATGTCCCAAAAGCCACAGACCATTCTCTCACCTGCTTGAGTTTAGGCATATAGAACATGTGCTGTTCAAAAAAATTACGAATTAAACTATCACTACTATAAATTATCAGTTAGATAAGAAAAAACAGACAAACTTCATGCAGAAGTATTTGAAGAAATTTAACTTCTGCCATTCATTCCATTAAGAGACAATTAATGGAATTACAAAAATATCTTACACAAAACTTTCATGCTGTATTTTCTTTTTTTACATATTTTAAAAACTTGGTTTTGTGAGAGAGCTATTAATATACTCTCACTTCTTATCACTTATAAGAAAATGATCTTCAGAAGTTTGCCATAATATTTTTTATCTTAACTTCCAAAGTTATTGGATCCCATGCTGGGAGTCACTTTGTTCATTATGCCCCTCTAATACATAGTAATATGGCCAATTCTGTGGTTTACATTTTGTTTTTCGTTGTTCATGAAAGTATACTGAAGACCACAGGTACATACACCAACTTCCGTCCAGAAAGCTCTTGACTTTTTATAAAGCATGGTAAGATAAAGGACATCTGCACTGGAGAACAACTTACTACTTTGTCTTGTTTTGAAAAATGAACATTTAAGATTTAAAATAGGAAAAATTTGTATTTTGGTAAAATTCAGCTAACAGATGAGAAGAAAGCATCACGGATTGTAAAATGACAGGTCTGAAGAATAAGAAATGGAAAAGATGAAGATATGTCAAGGATACATGGAAAGTTATGAAACCTGTGACTGTCAGAAGAACTATCCAATATACCTCATAAAGCAAAGGTGGTCAATTGCCAGAAATGGATCCTAGAAGGCTGCACTCATGTTTTTCCCCTCCTGGACCACCCAAACCCAGAGACCGTTTTTTTGCCCCAAGCCTCAGGCTGTGTATGGGGAGGAGCTGCTATTGCCTCCCTTTTTTTTTCTCCAGACGTTTTCACCCTTCATGACCTTTAGACATTTCCACACACACACCCAATTAATTAACAAGATATCCACTTGCCTTTTTTAAGGCCTGCACAGGCATAATAAAATGGGGTGTATGCGTGTTTCACATGGTAGTGTTCTATGCTACACATAACACCAGAAAAACAAAACTGGCAACCAACTGGTGGTTGCCCAGAATCCTGTGTGATTCAAGTTAGTGCTCCCTTTGGTATTATTAACACCATTTTTCTCAAAATGAAAACCTCAACAAGTGAGTGCTGTGGAGTTCATTGTTCCAGACAAGGAGAGAACAGGATAAACCCAACTATCTATACAGTTGTATAACCCAGAGATTTCATTTAAATTATGTCCCACAATACATGGTCTTAACATTACATTTGGCTTTTCCTCCCCCTTTTTTTTAACAGCAGCCCTCTGACACTTAACTGCAACCCCCCCTTGAAATTTCCTCACTGAAGGAGACGGGGGAGAGTAAGCCCATCCACCACAACACAACAGAGAAATGTTATCCCTGAACAAAACATTTTTTCATTAAATATCTGCCACAATGTGGCACATCTGCTGCTATGCTTATCCTTGTTGTGGTTCCAACAGCGTTATCAGGTAACATTTAAACAATCATAACATTCTTTGCATAAACAACTGAGCTATCATGAGCAAGAATCCCACAAGATATATGAATTATCATCTTTCTCTGGGAAAAAAGTATTTCTTCCTCCATTTGAAATGTATGAAACAAAGCGAAGGAAAGTATAGAGTGGTGTTTACAGTATGGAAAAATGGAAGAAAACCAAAAGATGGGAAAATGGCCTGCCTTTTTTCAAAAGTGGCTGTGTTGGGGTCTTGCCATCTTCTTCCTCTTCTGAACATGGTTTAAATGTGAAAAAAGAATAAAACAAAACAAAACATTATTTACATTGTCAAAGAAAAAGTAAACTCTGTTTACTTTTAAGGTATAACATGAATTGCTATTATGGAAAAAAACATACATGAATGAACTAAATCAGTTGTACGAATATAAAAGATTAGCATGTTAATACACACTATGCTTGTATACACACATACAGAGTACAGAAACAGACATACACTTGGACTTATATCACTGCATGCTTGAAGTAGCTGAAATGACTGTCAACTAAATTGCCTCTTCAACCTGATTTTTTTTTCCTTATTATTCTCAAAAAGGTTTGGGGAGAAGAGGGAGGGATGAGTTCAGCACCACTAACAGTTCTACACTATCAATGCAACAGGAGGCTGAGAAAAAAGTTATCAGTCAAACAGCTTTGAACTAAAACTAACTGTTCCACTAGACAGTCGTGGGCCCACAAGCATCTGAGAGGCAAGAACAGCACTTTCCTCTAACACTGTTAGCAATGTATTTGTGACTCCTGCGCTAATTTATCTTCTAACATATTTTATCAAGCATTCAGTCAGATAACTTTAGATCCAGAATCTTATGACTCTCCTGCCCTACGTATTACTTTAATTGTAAAGGAATAATTCTCTCCTTCCTCTCTAACTTCCAAAGTTACAACTGCTATATTCCCTATATTCTATTCTTTATATGGGAGTATAAACAACCACTACCATTTAGTTTCTCTGATAACAGATTTCTTTTTTTAATGGTCGTCTGTGTTTTCTTGTACAGTGGTTTTCTGGCATGGGGGGCACTGAACAATTTACTCTACCTGGAATGAACTGTTGCAATTAGAACCATGCAAAAAATAATATAATGTCAGATGACAATACAAATACATATGTGCATGTGTATGAAGAAATACTAACTACTGCTGCTGCTGCCATGGCTGCCAAGTTTTTTGTTATTGGTTCCACTGCTCTGGTTTAACTGCTATGTAACAGGAGCTTTTGTTCAATGCGCTTCTGGTTCTAAGACCAGAGGTTTTATAGGAATACAATTCATCAGACTCAATCAAGAGAACTTATGTACAACAGCACCTGTGGAAAGAGGCTAGGAGAGCCTGTCCCCATGAGAGAGGAGTGGGTTCTCCTGACCATCACCTAGTAGTCTTTATTGGCACCTGTATTTGGTTACACAGACACATACAAATCCAACTATCAAGTAAAACAGAATCATTTACACAGCAGTGCCTCAAATACCCTGTAATGGCTCCAACTTTTCTTGCAGTGAATGACTTCTAGAAGATTCTTTACAATGAAAATCTATCTTGTTCTGTAGTAATAGGATTGCTTTCACTTCTAAAGCAATATAAGTTGGAAAGCTTAAAAAACAGCTTATAACATGACATCCAATCAAAGGGAAATTAAAAGTTCTGAAGTCCCATCATCCACTTTTTGGATGGTAAATTTGACTTTAAATGTTTTTTCAGGTTGGACACTATAATGATTTTTTGTGCTGCTACAGACAAAATTTAAATTAACGCTTACCTTTATGGATAGGAGCCTTTTCACTCACAGGCTTAGAAGTCACAGTTTCAGTCTTCTTGCTGTAGTCCACATTAACTATAATGTCTTTAGTTACTGGAGATTTCTCTTGGGATGACAATACTTCTTCTGTAAATATGAAAAATATATTATTGAAATTTATGAAAATAAATTAACTGGCATGCTGAAAGAGAAACATCTTATGAACATATAAATAGCCATGGCAAAGATCAAGCAAATGGGGCAGGATGTGGCGGGGGGGGGGATGAAATATTACAGATTTGCAAAACTCTGAACATCTCAAGAATGCCACTCCTCCCCTGAATGCTTAAAGCTATGCTTTTGTTCAACCGCTTTCCTGGGCCTTATGTAAGGAGATAAACAAACATTTTCTAATTATGTATCAGAGAACAGAAATGTATCTGACAACTAGACATTCTTCAATAAAAAAGTGAATCCAATTTGTGGGTTTGTTCATTGAATTTTTCAAGAAAGAACTCTAAAAATAGGGAGTTCACTCAAATAATCTAGTCACACTCTAAACAAAAAGTGACTGAAGGGAATAGTTGCCTCAGGCTCTTATCACTTATGGTATAGCATATGCTTCCTTATTTGTAGAGCACAGTATTGTTTTATGACACTTACTTTAGATGGAGTGTGAAACAGTATGTGAATGATATTGTAAATCTATTACATATTAGAGAAAATAAAACCAAGTTATTTAAACTTTCCTGAATGCCAGTACTGAAGAGATTAAATAAATGCAAACCAGAAGAGGCGTTCACAATGGCAGGGCCACCACCAACAATGTCCTGTCTCATGTACTGGCAGACAGAAGTGTAGGACTTCAGCGTATGACTTAATTTTTCCCAGGATCATGCAGTCCCAAACCATCTAGAACTTGAAAGGCTAATAGCAGCACTTCAAATCAAACACACAAGTATATCAATAGCCGGTGAAATACTTTTAGTACCTGAAGATTCAAGGACTATTGTAGAGATTTCAACTTACTGGTCTCTAGTTTCAACCATGTAGTACCAATAAAGTGTGCAGTTTTGTGTATAACCACTGAATGCAATACTGATAGATCTACTTTGAGTAGGCTATATACTTTCATCCCTAACTTAATTCAAGACTGTAAGCATTTGCTAAAAGGATTTTTAGTTTGTAGATATACAGTTCTATTTACAACCTCAACAAAAAAAAAAAAAGGAAAAAGGAACAGAAAAAAAAGGTTGAAACAGTCAAGGGAAAAAACTGCTTTATCAGCTCACAGTCAATTGTTTCAATAGTTCTGGTTTTGCCCACACTCATATTCTGAGCATAATTACCTTGCCCCTGAAGGTGAGAAATATCCAGCCCTTCCCTCAGACGTATTACGACGACTCCATACTGAATATCAAAGGCATCACTGTAACAGAATAAACAACTTTTGGGAAAACCTACAAACAGCCAAAAGTTGAATAATGAGATTAATTAAGAGGTACAGGCAAGCAAGGTGGTGAATAAAATCAGGGAGAAAGCTGTCCCTGAAGGTTATACCAGCTCAGCAGAAACTGCTCTATTATTTGTGTGTGTGTGTGTGTGTGTGTGTGTGTTCATTCTGATCACATCTATGTAGCCTTCCAAGAAAAATTTTTTTCTTCCTGTAGAACAGTTTCATGATTTTATAAAGCTTAACAGCCCAGTACTAGCTATATTAAAATACAGCTTCCTCATTGCTCTTGAATCAAGCAAAGTTCCAATACTGATGAATGCAGGTGATGTAGTTCCCCAGTCCCTCAATCACACAGATTTGAGAGATATATTGGTTACATTTAGCTCCTTTATACTCAGAAACATCTTGGTACCCAATGATTCAAAACCGAGATAGTGGCTTTTGGGGGAAAAAAACAAGACAAAACAAAAAAAAGAACAAACTGTCTATCAATGGCTCTATTAGTGAACAATGAGCTCTTTTAAATATTAAAAATGACCATCAGAAAAGATCTTTTTCTAATCTTACCTAAACTCTCTCCACTCGAGGAAGGCTTTTACAGAACTAAGAGTTTAACAAACACCCACTGCCTGCTTGGAGTGTAGGTATCTTCACTTCCCTGTAACTGTCAGATTGTGGCTATGCAGAAATGTCCATGTAAAAGATTTAGTATACTGTGATTGTGATGCTCACTGTATGCTTGTCCTAGGGACCATCTGATGTCACATTCTGTGCCATAATTTAGTGACTGGCCAATTCAGAACACAGTATCAGGTTGCATTGTTTGCAACAGCAATTTAGAAAATTAGAATGAATTTGCTTGAATTGGCTGGCATCTGATCACCAAGAAGCTTGATGGTTTGAAAAGGCTCAGTATGGAAAATTTTATGACGTCTTTAGATGCAGTGTGCGATATATGGTTTTTAAATTCCGTTGTTGTTTTTTTATATCTGTACCTATGTCAATTGGTATATATTGTATTCTGTTCTGTTGTATTTTTTGTTTCAAATAGCCTATGGCTAGCAGCAATAAATATTTTGGATTGGATTAGTGATACAGCTTAGAATGCTAATATGTGCTCAGATTGTACCATTAAAAAGATATAACTTTTTTTTATACATTTTAGGAAGTAAAGTAAAAAAAGCACATCAAAAGTACTAGAAAAAGATTGCTTATCACATTCAAGTCGTAGAAAAAGCTTATAGTTTTCTGGAAGTAATTCACACAGCAACAACTGAGCTAAACTTATACAGCAAATGTATGTGCTAAAACTAACAGAACTGCATGTTCACAACTGATAAATGGACTCCTTCACTCACTGTAGTAAGTTGATGTAGGTGTCAACTTCATTCATATCAGCTGACTGCCAATCTTTCTTAAATCCAATCACAAGTGTGTTTGGTCTCATTCTACCCAAGCCTGCAGCCTAATAAAACAGAAGAAATGAAAAATTATATAAATTATGAAAAAATAAAAAAAAAATACTAAAAATTTTGGGAAGTTATACCAAAGCATATGCTTGCACGTTATTTTAAAAGGCTTCAACTACATGAAAAATTGGGATTTTATTTACCTATTCTATTTGTGGTTTTGTTAGAGATCAGCTGTTTGACAATTCAGCTCTAATCTTGATAACCATTACTGCCAATAGACAATGAAGTGCTTCAAAGGAGAGGAAAAACATTAACTTTATAAGACACTATATATCTCATTTGTCAAGCTTATTGCTCCCTTCTTCACCAAACCTGTATAAAAGCATTCTCTGCCACAAGAATGAGAGATTAGTACTTGTCGTGAACAATCATTCTAGGAAAGCTGAAGGAACAATCCACTACCTCTGGATTTATCCCCATATACCAGCTGGACAAGTTCCATTCCAGTAACACTGTTGCTCCTTCTTTCTTGGCTTCAGTCTTATTATACAGCCTTGACTGAACATCCTTTTCTCTCTCTCCTGTTTAACTGCTTCTTTTAAAAACCATTACTTTTTAACTGAGCAGCCACAAGAGAGGGTGGACTGATCCTTCAGCCTTCCTAAAATGACTGCTCATGGTAAGTACTAACTGGCCTTCTCACATCCAAAGAGTGCCATCCCTTTAATCGTGGATGAGCAAGATTAAAGCAAAAAGTTGGTAGCTCTACTGTTGGAAGAACTGGAGCTGATGCCATGCATTTTAGTTTCAATGATGTATCCCAAGTTAACACCAGTCTATCCCTCTTGAACTTAACTAAGTTCAGGTTGACAGACAGAGCTGCAATTTCAGACACTCACCTCACTGAAGTGATCACTACTAGAAATTATACTTTAAAAGTCAATGACCACAAAGACATCTCTCTCAGAGGTTCAAATGGCAGTCTTGTCTTGTCAAATAGTTCAACACCAAATCTGAATACCATGAAAGGAACATATGCATAGTTGGAGGTGCCTGGAAGACAGTACCTCTTAAAAAGTGCTTGATAGGCAGGTGGTAGCTCTGTCTTCCATAAATATGATCCAGCTCTGATAAGGTCACCTACCTCTCTCTTCTACTAACACTTTTTGTAATGCAGTCTCTCCAAATAACAGTTTACCTCTAAATGGGATATTAGTCAGATTTGCTCTACACTTTGAGCCTGCATTCCAGTGCTTCAACCACAATGCTCTACATCCCACCGTGGTTGCTGTAATAGAATTTGCTGCAAAAGCCACAGCATCAGAACCTGCAGCTGCAAACTTACTGCAGTACCTATTCTAATCAGCATAATGCTCTCTGAATGGTATGAGCACTCAAATCCTTAGAACCTTAAAATTTCTTGTACCCAAAAAATTCCTGCTCTTATCAACACTGAGCCCACTACTGATGCTGTAACAGCAACTGCTGTCACCTCATGCAAACTTTTCAAAGCCGAGTCAATCCTTTTTTTCCATGAACTTCTTTTTGTAACGCATCAACCTCTTGAGGCACAATCACATTATAAATGAGAGCTGACACGGGGCCATTCACCAATTGGATAGCCAACTGGTCCACTGCCTTCTTCTCAAATGTGTACAAATTTTTACTGCAGCTTGCAAACCTTTTTGAATTAATATTGTTCCACTCTGCCTCAATTACCTCTGAAAACAATTCTTGCATTACTAATCCTATACAGCTATCCTTTTTGCCTAGTCTTAGTTTGTCAAGCTATATTACTATAAAAATTATTTTCTATTTCTTTAACAGTTAACTCTTTAATTAATTCACTAATTGAAGGCAGTTCATTTACTACACTGGTGGTAGAAGCCTGTACATCTCTTTGAACAACAGACTCACACACTTTCCATACACATTGAGCTTGGTTAAACAGTGTGGTCAAAAATATCTCTTGCTCTTCTTGCCAGAGGCTTTGTATTTAAAGGTAACATTTTTCCTGTTGCAGAGGCTGCACTTCCCCTGCCCTCTGTTGTTTCTCTTCTGATCCGCATACCTGTTTTTCTCCAGAGATTTTCCTGACTTGTTGGGGGCTTTGCTCCTACCCCTGCCATCTGGGATTCTTTACAGTGATCAAAAGCAAAAGTTATGCTTAGTTCCACCATTCCACCTTTCTTCAACAGAGGCAACTATAATAGTTAACCCTTATTTTTTTCTTTAAGCTTTCTCTTATGCTTTTTTACCTTTTCAGAAATTAGATGCTTAACTTTTTAGAAGTTAAATGCTTAGAAGGTAGCAAATCAGAGTGTAACAGAGGGGCTCTCCCCTTCATTCCACTCTCATGGAACATAAGGAAATTTTTTCTTAATACTAGTTTGAAGCCTGATCACTGGGAAGCCTTTCCAGGCCGCTCATTGGCACATGCCTCCAAAAGTATGATTTCACGCTCCTTAACCTTCATGCTCACAGCTGTTTGAGTGGGACTTAAGAACCTTCTTTGTCTGGCATTTTTTCTTCTTCTCAGTTGGAGCCTGGAGTTCCTCTCTGTCTTGCTCCTCCTTATTTTCTCTTCTTTTTTGAAAACCTCTCCTCACATCACGATAGTAACTATCTTTCTCTAATTTAGTTTAGCCCTCTGAATCAACTACTTTAAGAAATATTCTATAACTACTGAGAGGGATTAATTCTGATCAACTGGCAAAGCAGGAGAAGAAAAACTTAAGCCAAGAGGGAAGGGGCAATGGTATTAAAAGAACAGTTTAATCTCCTGCCTTGTCCACCTGGCATGTGAGGATAAACCCAAAGGTAGTGGAGTGATCTTTTACCTTTCCTGAGAATAGCCTTCTGTCTTCTTACCAAGGATTGGAAACCGTCCACAGCAAAATAATTTCCCTCATCTTTCCAGCCAGGCCAAAATACAGTATACACAGTATATCTTAACAGAATCTTTCACCTTTGTGCTAGACTTACAGTGTGCTTCCCAAGCCTTTCTTGAAACTTTCTTCTAGATCTCCCTAAAGAAGAACGGGGGGCTCAGAGTACCTGTAGAGGAAGCTGGTAGAATGCCCTCTGCTGAGATGTTTATCCTTCCATTATGTCCTCCATTGTCCATCAGATATCTTACTCCTGATGTACAGGACAGGAGTCCTGCCATCTTGCCAAGCTAGCTAGCTTCAGTGGCTCTCAGACAATACCACTGGCCTGGTTAGACCATTTCCCACCTACTCTGACTTTAGAATCTGTCATTCATAGGTCCTACTACTGAACTAGTTATTTTGAGCTCCTTTTTTATCCATAAATTGTGAGGGTCACAAACCTATCTTCAACAGAAGAGACTGAATTAATGGGACAATTGGGCTGCAAGAGGTCAGAGTGCTTAATGGAATAGTAGGGGTGAAAGCATAAATACCAGGAAAACAGTCTGGTATAGATGCATACGATTTAATCTGTTCTTGTCAGCACTTATTCACTGGAAAGGATACAGACATACCTCTGTTAACAAAGGTATGTTTCTATGACAGTGAAGCCTCTTTGATACAAAGGCTTTTTTATGTGGAATATGCTGCCTCGGAGTGTGGTGGAGTCTCCTTCTTTGGAGGTTTTTAAGCAGAGGCTGGATGGCCATCTGTCGGGAGTGCTTTGAGAGTGTTCCTGCATGGCAGGGGGTTGGACTGGATGGCCCGTGTGGTCTCTTCCAACTCTACATTTCTATGATTCTATGATTCTATGTCTGTCTAGCCCCTCCCTCCCCTTCCTTCTCCTCTACCTGGCTGAAAGTTGTTTTTTTTTAAATCTTCTGCACTGGGAGGTTGGTAAAGTATGGCTTAGAGAAACAAAGACATTTGTGTCTGCAGTAAACAATGCAATAAATAAAGCTTGAGCGCAGAAAAACCAGGATTTTACTCTAGCTAATCCTACTGTAGTTGGGTGTCTTTGCCTATAATAGGCAAGGAAAAGAGAAGCTGCCTTCAGAACCTCTTACTGAGCACATGCAAACAGCAAAGAGAGGGAAAGGGTAAAGCAGACAAGCCTGCCTCACTGGTTATACCCCCACTACATGCTAAAAAAAAAGCATAGCTCTGTAAGTTTGGCCACTGAAATGGAAATCATAAGAAAGTGGAGGCTATTGTGGGGAAAAAATAATTCCTAGATGCATTTTACAGTAAGTTTTCAAGTGGCCTCTACAAGTTTCAAAATATTTTTAGTTACTTATGCAAGTCTCACCTTAGCTGGTTATTTCATTTCCAGTGTGCTATATATAGTTCCATACTCTTAGTTTTAAATAAAACAGTTTGTTGAAACATGTTGCTATACTTTTTTGTAGTAGAAGAACCTACCTATTTTTGCCTGTAGTACCAAATTTCCTTTTGAAGAAGTACCGCCCAGAAACACATCTACTTTGTTAACTGAAGTATACTTGTTAGTTCTATAAAATAGCCTTCACCAATCTGGTGCATTCACTGGGATATACATCCTGTCATCCTCAGCCAGCACAGTCATGCGGCATGCTGGCTGGGGATGATGGGAATTATAATCCAACAAATCCAGTCAACAGTGCAGGTTTAAGAAAAGCTGCTTTACAACTGTTAGTACAATGGGTAGCAATTTCAAATATAAAACACCAATTTAGAAGTGGAAAGCATGAGCTCTACTTGAAAATACATTTCCAATAGCAAATCACCACACAGCAACATATGTCCCTCTTTCTACACTGACAAGGTACCTGCATTAAGTACTGGGCTCCATCTCTCAAGTCTTCTGCATGTACTGGGGCATAAAAGGCTTTTATTTTGCTTTTAATAAGCCATCGCTGGTACCTTGATACATCTGTTGACAATTCCTTCAAGGCCTGCCTACGAGGGCCCTAAAAGAAAAGGATAAGGAAATATTAATTTACATACACGGATGTATACATTTATTATAGATAACTGAAGATTCATCTCTGAGGAACATCAACTGGCTCTTTAAAAACAAAACAAAACAAACCGCAAACCATGCCCAATTCAAAAGCTAATAGCAGTACTTCAACAAGAAAACAGCTGCAAGAGTAATTACCCAAATTAACTACTACTCTCTTCAGATCGCAAAACAGAACATTGTTGAACTCTTTAATGCTTCTACCAAGAGTTATTCTCAACAGCTGGCATACTTAGAAAGCTCCTCCCAATTAAAACATAGGGTAAATATCAAACTAGCAGCCAGTGTGATAAAGTGGTTTGACCATTGAACTATGACTCTGGAGAACAGGGTTTGAATCCCTGCTCAGCCATGGAAACCCACTAGGTGACCCTGGACAAGTCACAATCTCTGTCTCAGAGGAAGGCAAAAGCAAATCCCTTCTGAACAAATCTTCCCAGGAAAACTCTGTGATAGGTTCACCTTAGGCTGTCATATGTCAGGAACAACCTGAAGGTACATATTATACTGAAGTTATTTTAGTCCTCTATTCTCTTCACTGTAGAAAATACCAGCAAGATTCAATACTTCATATCTTTGGCAGACACATTCTTTTCAATAGCTGCTCCTAAGCTATGGAATTCCATCTCTCAGAAAGGCAGGCTAGCCACTTCTCTGCTCTCTTTCTGCTGGCAGGCAAAGATCTTTCTGCTTACCCAGGACTTTGGTTATTCACTGGCAGCTGCAACAATTCTTCCAACTGGGGTGTGCTATATTTTTATCTGTACTATTATGTGTCAACTACCTTTTTAATTTAACTTATTTTTTTAATATGATCACTTAACTTTTTTTTAGACTTTTGTATTACATACCATTTTAACTATATTTTGTTTTAAACTATACTTTACCTCCCCCCCGGGTCCCACATCGAGAGAAAGGTGGATAATAAAGAAATAGGATGTCACCAATCAATCAATTTTTTATGCATCTGTCTATCTACTGAGAGACAGAGAGATGCATATATCTGAACTTAAATCCCTGTGTATGTGGCAAACAATTTTTCATTCAGATGGACTTCACTTAATTAATTAATTTTGGCAAATCTAAAAAATCATGACTACCATAAAATTTACCATAAAATAGTTAAAATATATGGATAAATAGAGCAGAGTGCCTTAAAATACAATACAATAAATACTTAAAATTCCTTTTTGGTAATAATAGTGCTAAACTAATTATGAGTAGCCCCATCCATGAATCAGAGCATGTTATCAAAGTCCATATTTGAACCCAACTCCTGTGTAACTTGCATGCCTAGTTGGTTCTTTGTTATTGTTCTTTAGCGCTGATTTGTCATCTGCCATCTGCCTGTGGGTCGTGATGGTAGACGCACAAAATCTGGCAACTTCGTTTTGTAACCTGTGGGTCCTGGTCAGCGAGGAGATAAAATAGATAAAATGCTTCTGTTCTGTCTGGAATGTTTTGTATAATAGGTGTAATTAAAGCTGCATCCCTTGGTAAAAAGGGCAGTATAGAAGGACATAGGTAAGAGTTTCCACTGCCTCTTTAGCACAAGGACAAGTATGCTCATGATACAGGATTCTCTTATATTTTCCTTCCAGTACAGCAGATGATAAAGCATTAAATCATGCCAGATTAAAGCTCTCCTATACTCGGGTGTTGTTAAATTAGTAAGACAATTGGGTCTAGCGAAAGGTCTTGTGGTAATCCCTAAGGTAGGATATTTAACCACTGAGCATAAATGATTTTGTAGCTCTATGTCCCTTATGCGCTGTTTAATGGCGGATTTGGCATCGCTGAAGCCGAGGGCTATCAAGGCATTAAGTGTAAAGCTGTACGTTTGAAGTTTCTTGTGTAATGAAGTCATCAGTTAGTGTTAAAGAATCCAGTCCAGTTGAGTGAAAAATAAACTTTAACCAGTAATTGATCTTAAGGGTCCAGGCACGGGCCTCGATAGAAATCAGGCCAGCCTCAAAGTGCAAGGCTGTGTTTAGAACACATCAAGGAATGGCAAATATACTTCTAAGAAATTTAGTCTGCAATACTTCAATGAGTCATAATTATTATGAGTACACAATTGCGAACCCTGCAGCATTTGAGATAAAACTTTAGCTGTAAACACTTGAATGGTAGAAGGAATATGCTGCCCCCCTTTGGTATAAAAAAGTCTGCGCAGAGCTAACATACTCCTCTGTGCATTCTCTACTGCTGTTTTCTTCTGCATTTTCCATGTCCCAGAAGATTGAAAAACTACCCCGCAGTACTTATAATTTGTGACCTGTTCAACAGAAGTCCCACTGATTTGCCATTTATAGATGGCCTTCTTTCTGGTAAATACCATTACCTTTGTTTCACTGTAAAATTTATAGTGAGATTCATTATTACAACAATTGGCAAGCTCTTTCAGAAGTCTCAAACCCATTGCCGAGAACAATAAAAGCACTGCATCGTCTGCATACAAGAGGACTGAATAAGAGTCATTTAGCTAGTTTAGTGAGGTGAAAACTGGGATCTGTTAGGCTTTTGATCAACGAGTTAATGTAGAACTTAAATAAGGTGGGTGCTGGGATGCAACCCTGCTTAACTCCTTTGTAAGTTGAGACTGAATTAGGGAGTTGCCCCAGATAATTACCTCTTACTTGAAGGTAAGTATTTTCATATAGGCCAGGCATGAGTATAAGCAACCTTTCATCAATAGTGGTATCCCGAAATTTCCTCCATAACCTGTCTCTAGGAATTAGATCAAACGCTAATTTGAAATCAATAAAGGCTGTATAAAGAGCCCCCTCAGATGGAGATACATATTTTTCGACCAAATGCTAAAGAATGAGACCCTGATCTGTCATTGAGTACACACATCTAAAGCCAGCTTGTTCCTCACCTAGTACATTTTCCTGATCTAGCCAGTCTAGGAGCTTTAAGTGCAGGTGACTTGCATACAGCATGCTAATGATACTTAGCAAGCTGATTGGTCTATAATTTGCTAAGTCTGATCGATCTCCTCTTTTATAAATAGAAATAATAATTAACAACCCGCAGTCTGCAGGAAAAACGGCTGAACGATCAATCCAGGTAAAAAGCTGGGCTAATACTGGGGTCCACCAGGCTGAGTCTCCTTTAAGGATTTCTGCAGGAAACATTGTCACTCTCTGGGGCTTTGCCCAATTTTAGCTGTGAAATTAATTCGGAAACCTCAGCTTCTGTGACCAGACGCCATTCCGTAAATTATTAGTACCAGGTTTTACAGTACACATGAGTATGCTGCTCTTCATAGATGTTATGAAAGTGAGCTTCTCAAGAGGATGCTGGAATATTATTAGCCATTATGGGAGCACAGTTATGAAGGTTTCCTGCTACTATCCTCCAAAATGTGACTGAATCATTCATTCTAAATGCTGTGACTAGACATTGCCAGATCTTTTCCTGGGTCTGCCTTTTCCCCCTAATTAGGGTTTTATAATCTTTTCAGGAGAAACCAGCCCTCAGGGAGGGTCAACAAGTTCTGTTCTTTATACACCTTATATTTTGCAATTTGGGAGTTCTTCATGAGGATGCATTCATAATCAAACCAAGGTTTGAAATTATGCCTTCTATTATGAGGGCCATTTGAAGATTTAGAGATAAATGGATCTTTCAAGGATTCAGTTAACATTTGGAAGAGGCCCACAGCTTTGTTTCGGGTATCTGCTGTTATTATGGAAGAGTGTAAGGAAAGATAAGGCTCTGTATGGAGAACCGTACTTACAGATTTGTCTAGCACTTTGGACCACTTAATGCAGCATGATCTTGTATCTACTGGTGTATTTAATACTGGTTTATAATCCACATAAATATTTTGCTCATTAAGCTCCAAGTACAGGGCCAGTGGTAAGTGGTCACTATCTGGGCAGCACTCCACAGCAAAGTTGGTTACATAGACCAGCAAGTTAGAGGAAACTAAGACATAATCAATTGTGGAAGCTCCATTATTGGATAGAAAAGTAAGTTCATGTGTAAAAGACATAACCCTGCATAATTGCAGCCTTTGTCCTTTGATTGTCTATTAGGCAAGGGATGAGCCTCATCTCTTTCTAGGGGGATTTCATGAAAATGAGAAAAAAGCATCTCATCATTCTGTCCTGTCCTAGCATTGAAATCTCCTGCCATGATGACAGTGGCTTCCAGATACAATGTAATCACCTTATCGATGTATTCCTCAAGCCTTTTCCAGTCCAGTTTGGTTTTAGTCAAAGGCCATTTTTGCACTACACTCTTATAGCGTGATGATTCCACTTTCAACACCCTATGGAATCCTGGGGTTTGCAGTTTAGGGAGGGGCTGGCCGGCCCCTCCCTAAACTGCAAACCCCAGGATTCCATAGGGTGTTGAAAGTGGAATCATCATGCTATAAGAGTGTAGTGCAAAAATGGCCAAAGAGTGATGAGGGGCACGTAAACACTGATAATCAGAAAATAAGTGGTTCTGAATCTAATGATCAGTGTTGTGGCTAGATGGTTCAAAGCATGAAGTTTAGTAGCACAACCTTGAAGTCTGGTAGAAACAAAGATACTTAAACCACCTCTGGCCCTCCCATTATTTGTGCTTGGCAATGCCTTCAGTGTATATGTGACAAAGTTGTTTAACTAACAGTTCTCACAAGCCCATATCTCTTGGAACAATATTAAATCAAACTGAGCAACACAGTTGATGAAAGAGGGGTCTGATTGTTTGTACTGCCAGTCAGCAATGTTCCAGCAAAGGAGAGTGAGCTGGGAATTTTGCTGGAGCTAATATTGTCAATCGGAGATTTGGGAGGCTTCCCTACATAGGAGATTTCCAACTCTTGTATCTTCATTAGGTTCAGGTGTTGTTCCTGTTCCACTCAGCTCACAACTGGAGTGGCTTCTAGTTGCGCACCTATGGAGGACATGATCATGCCTTCCCACCACTTTTGGCCTTGGGAGGTTTATGTTGGGACTGAAGAGAGCAAAGTGTCTAAAGAGGTTGGCTGCCCTGCAGATGAGAACAGTTGGAAGACCTGGGACGATTGATGCAAATCTTGCAAGGTGGTCATCCCCATAGCTGGTTCAAACTGCAACTCTTCAGCAAAGACTGTAATTTCAGATCTTGAGAAGTAAGAATTCATTCCAGGGTCGCAGCTTCAGGGGCCATGTTGGCTGGTGGAAAATTGGTTGACTGACTGTGGCTATGATCTGTGAATTGCATGGGACTGTTCCCTTCTACTGAAGCCAAATCCATTGGACTGCCTACTTTATGAAGATCCTCAGTGGTAATCACTTTGTGAATTGGAGAACTCGTATTAAACATGAAATCATTTCTCTGATCAAAAACGCCTGGCTATTTCTCTCTCTTCTTTGGCTGTATCAACAAAGTTGTAAGATCAGCTATCCTACAGTTTTCCCCTTGAACGTTCTTGCCAGGAGATACCAAGGTGAGTAGGGGTTTTGCAGAGAAGCTAACTGCCAGCAGCATTTCTTTTAGCCTGGCCAGGCTAGAAGGAATACCAGCTTGCTCTTTCTGGGAAGCAGAGCTAAGAAAATCAAACATTTCTTTCTCTGCTGGCTCTTCCAAAGTAATATTTACAGCTTCCAAAAGATGGTTACAGGAAGGTTGTTCAAGAGAAGGAGATGATAGGAGTTGTGCTCTAGCTGTCAAGTCATGGGAGGTGATATTATTTTGGTTTGTACTGGATGTTCCAGAGGAATATTTTGGAGTAATCAGTGAGCATATTACAAGGTCATGAAAAACTCTGACAAGAAAAATTCTAAAAGAAGAAAGAAAATCTTTCATTTTGAATGAATAGCATAAATGGTATAGTAGGTTCCTGGAAGGTTATTAGGACTCTTTTGTAGGAGGGTGGGCTTGGAAGCCAGTCTATAGTAATAATATCTATGGAGTAAGGATGTATTCTCAAGATCTTACTGAGAGTAAGTTTTACCACCCTCTTTGAGTTCCAACAGCCCCTACTGAACTCCTTCAGCACAATATGAAGCGTAATTTGTTGAATTTGTGAAATCTGAGTAGCTTCTGTTGTTTGATTCTTGTAAAAGCTGACCTTGTCTTGATTTGTTCTTACACCTGTATATCCGAATATTCCCGCACTTAACTGCTTCACCTCCTTTCAGTTTCCCTTGCTAGGAGGATGAGCCTGGGGGATTTAGTACATGTTGAAGCTCCTGATGCTTCAGCATGAAAGCCTCAAAGGATTGTTTGATATTAGTGATGTGATTATTTATTTTAGTAAGCTGATCAAAAATGGATATGACTGTTCATGCAGTCAAAAGGCTGTGTGTGCAAAGAGATTTAATGTGAGTTCTTGGCATTGTTGCTGGTGGTATTCCTGTTGCTGTGAGACACTTCCCTCTCTTAAGAGAGTTTGGTTGCAAAGTGTCATTTGCCTCCAAAGATAAATCATTGCTGTGTGCCTCTGTGTTGATTAAAAGAGGTAAAGAGGGTTCCAGCATTGGAGGCTCCTCATAATCTAAAAATAAGAATCTATTTGATGTAGAAATAAGGTTCAAATTACTTACAGTTTCTCTGGAGGTGAGCATTTGATCTATCTTGAGCTGTTTTGGGGATTTGGGTTGCTGTGAATCACCTGGGCTGGTTCTGAAGCGTTTCTTATTTTTATTTCCCATTTCAAGAGTCCAAGTTGTCTATTTGTCCTTCACAAGTTTCTTAATATTTCCTTCGTTAACTGGTTATTCACTGGACTTAACTCACTCTGTCTCCCAGTTCTCTTAATCTCTGGATTTCTCCAGAAGCATCTGATTACAAAGAAAGACTCCCAACAAGTTCTTGGTTTCCATGGAAGTTGTAGACTTGGGAGATAACATTGGAGCAATAAATAGTAAAACAATAAAACTTAGCAGTAAAGTCAAGTAGACTGTGGAGGACTTAACAGCATTACTACCTTTGTCACCATCTTGCCTCCCCCTCCCCAGCACAACTACCATTAGTCATTTGTCATGAGCCATGAGTCCATTCGGACCCTACTGTCCACTCTCTGGACTCCACTGTTTACTCTGATAGAGAGACATTAACATCTTCCCCTCCAGATAGAAAAAGAGTATTTAAACTCCGGTTGCTGGTCACAGTACACTGGTTGCTGGTCGTCATTCTGCCACTCTGATTCCTGTTTGTATACTGTCCTTGGACTTCTAGTCTAAGCCACATTGCTTTTCACTTCTATGTTGGATTGGTAAATATCACCCACTTCACCCTGAATTCTCACTTTCCAAACTTTTCCTCCCTTTTCCTATAGTTAGCCTTGTATGATTGTGAGACTGTGTGGATCTTGTGTGCAATTGTTAATCCCTCCCCCCAAAAACCAAATAAGCTTACTTTTTGGATCTCCAGCAGGTTCTTCCTCCACTAGTACCAATAGACACAGGTGTAAAAGATCGTGTAAGGTTACCTCCCCAGACCTTTTCTTTGAGCTAATTTTCCCCACCTTTTTGGGGAGGCACTGGCATTGTGGGTGGATCCCTGAGTCACCCACTTTTGGGGGTAATATCTTGCATCTTAGGTTTTCAGAGAAAGGTGGAACACTGTTTACATTAATAAAAATCCAAAGAATGCTATTCCTGGACTTAAGGTAGCCATTGATCCTTGGACAAGGAACTTCAAAGGGAAAAGCTAAGCGTGAAACTGCTGAATTAAAAAATATTAAAAAGTTCAGTTCTGTCAACTCTGTCTTGAACAGTTGAACAGAATTACTATTACTATTTTAGCCTGTGCTATCAAAACCACAATTTCCAATTCAAGGGAAGTTAATAGTCCCATTATATTCTGAGTTGACCAGGCTTCATCTGGAATACAGCACTCAGTTCTGGGTGCCTCATTTTAAGGATATAGACAAGTTGGAGCAGGTTCAGAGAAGGGCAATGAGGATGATAAGAGGTATAGAGAAGAAAACGTAAGAGGTAAGGTTGAAGGAGCCAGACAAGTTCAGCTAGGCGAAGAGAAGACTGAGGGATGACATGATTGCACTCTTTAAATACCTCAAGGGCTGTCATAGATGGAAGGGCACAGGCTTGTTCTCTGGTGACCCAGAGAGCAGAACCTGGGCTAATGGTTCTAATGTTAATGGAGGTAGATTTTGATAAAATATTAGAAGGAATGTCTTGACAGTAAGAGAAGTTTGGCAATGGAACCAACTGTCTTGACAGATGGTAGAGTCTTCTTCTCTAGAAATCTTCAAAGACTGGATGGGGAAGCTGCACTGAGTGGGGGAGCTGGACTTGACAGCCCATCGGGCCCCTTCTTACTCCATGATTACAAATTCTGAGACATATTACAAGTGTTATTTTATCAAGTGCAGATGTTTATCAACATAACTTTGTAAATAGCTATTGTACTACTTCATACACACAGCTTTAACGTATCCCACCACTATATTTCTTTGATTTCATTCACCCCTAATATTTTTTTTCCTTTTCATGTGCCAACTCAGGATGACATTCCACACAACTGACGGAAAGAGTTCTGATTCATGAAATCTTATGGTATAATAAACCAATGGGGATTTAAAACATCACAAGATGATTTGTTGCTTTTGCATCACCTGAAAAGACTTCCAGAAAAATAGGGGGCTGAGAAATAGTATAGCAGTGAGTCAAGTGATTTTATAATAAGCATAAGAAATTACTTAGACTTACCATATGTACGTGACCACAGATCATCAGTCCTACATTTTTGGTAAATGCATGGACCAGATGGAGCAAAGCAGGACGAGAGTTTGGAGCACCACTCATTACAAGGCATTGTGGTCTAGTTTAGATAAAAAAAAGTTAATACATGCATTTCTGATAAGCACCTGGACTATTTGAATAATTATTTAAAAAACAATGTATTCCAATTCAGTAGCAATTTTGCACAAATCATTATTAATGCCATACATGTCATCTGACTGGTATATCCACTTCCCATTTATTACCAAAAGAAAGCCAACACTGCTACTCTCTGGAAGTCAGACAGTGAAACACCATGATACTGAACCTCAGTAATATTAGTCCAAAGAGAAACAGCTATGACTGTTGGGCAGTATAGAAGTTAGCATCTCTCTATATATATGTTTGTATACACATACATATAGGCTGAGCCTCCCTTGTCTGAAAGCCTGCAAAGAGCAGAACTTTTTACCACCCACTTCCACTTTTGAGGTGGCAGCTGTAGTGTTCCTGCTCAAGGAGGAAACAGGTGGCTCATGGGTTCTCTGAAGAGAGGCTGGAGAGCGATGTGAGAGACAAGAAAGAGCTGCGAGGATCTGTGTCTGTTTCCAATCTTGCATCTCAAACACAACATAGGCAGTGAATGAACCAAGACATGAGGCTGGAAAGAGACGGTGGGCTGACAGGGGAACTTAGAAGGATTATTTATTGTTTGCCCTCTGGCTCTGTTTTTCAACTTTAATTAGAAAAAACAAGAATCCTGGTGGAGCATAAGAAGAAGGAAAACAGCTATATTTAATCTTGAGTCCCATCTCCATTATGAACATATATGCAAATACAGGTATTCCAAAATTTGAAAAAATCTGACATATGAAATACTTCTGGTCCCAAGCATTTCAGATAAGGGAGGCTCAACCTGTATATTTAAAAAAATAAATCATTACCAAACAAAGATTTCAAGCTGCTGCCCTGAAGTCTGTTCCCCAAGATGGATATCATCTGGTGGGTCTGAAGCTGTACTTCTTCTACCACCACTTTTCTACATTAACACTCCAGAAGATCTGTGGTGGTTGTGTGCGTGTGTTTAACAGGATAAACGAATTCACTTTGGCTTGTTTTACTGTGCACTGCATTCTTAGTGTGCTAATATTTGTTATTCAGTAATAATACTGAAGTTACCAATCTGGATAATAAGCAAGTATTATACAAGTATTAGGAGTAAGGACCGGTGTGTGTTGAGGCAAAGGACAGGAGTCTGAGATATTCTGATCAGGGACCACTGCTAAGCGTAAACCTAATGCCACAACGTGACTGTGGCAAGCAGCTTCAAATCTCTGATTTTTGTGTCACCTGACTCTTCATCAGACAAGAAGACTTCATTTGAAAGTTTTCTCCCCCTCCATGGGCTACCTTTCTTGCCTCATTCTGTTTAACTGGGTAACATTTTTCATTTTGTTGTGCCTGAAGCCCTGCTAAGAACACAAACTACAAACTGTATTTACTTTAGCAAGGGAACACTTGGTCCTAAACCAGAAAGCAAAAAGAGACAACATATAAGATGCAAAGGATGAATGTGTATTTCAAACTACTTTAACTTATCATTTATCAACCCACTTTCAGGCATTTTTGAGGGTACTATAAATAGGCATAAAGTGGGCATGGAGTTGTGAAATTAATATCTAGAAGTGCTGAGCCCAGAAAAGTTACTTTCGTGAACTACAACTCCCAGAATCTCACAGCCAATATGACCTGGGGATTCTAGTTGTGATCCAAAAAATAATGTTTCTAAGATTTGCTAAAACGTGAAGCGCACCAGCATCACTGTCTGTACCAAACTCTGTTGAAACAATAAAGCAACACTAAATCATATTGGGAGTCAACATATTTTATTTCAAGTCACCTGAAGTTTTTCACGTGGTCTTCCACACCTGTAAGGCGGACAGCATGCTGCAACGCATTTAGGTAAGTCAAGGCTTGAGTTGAAGATCCCCAATTAACATCTATAAGAAGACTGATGTTAATATGCTGAAACTGGAAACTTGCTTTTTAAAAATGTAGATAAAAGGCAGATAAAGCCTTAAGAGGTTTCCCTAGAAACGTACTGATGATACACTTTCAGGGTCAAATACATTTTTCTTATAAGATCTTGGCAAGCTTCAAAATATTCACTCAGACAGGCCCAGTTAAGACTTAAGAGGATTAACAAGAGGGATGAATTCCAATTTAGATGTGTAGAGTTCTCCATTTTTTCTATAGGTAAGCTGCTAGTAAGGGTGACACTGTAGCCTAGAAATCAAGGAAAATTTCTATAGTTCTTGGCCATAATTTTTTCTCTTGTTTCCAGGAAAAAGGGAGGGGGGGCTCATTAACAGTATCCTGCATCTGTCAAGCTACTAATGTACAAAGGCTCTTAGTTATAAGAGCATTCATAAGAGCCATATAGTTAACTATGAGTCTTTGTTCCTGTTGGCATGTGAGAACTTAGGTAATTTCTGTTGTAGTTTTTTCAAATAAATAAATAAAAGCATTTCTTGGTCTCAAATTTATAAAACATCATAGACAATTTTTAAAAGGTGAAACTGGATTTGTCAAGTTTGCCAGCGTCAACAAACAGTCCTTCAAAATAACCCCTCAGTGAATCTGCCAATCTTGAAGAGTACAGGTTGGAAGTCAAATTTCTCAAAAGGAACTCTTATTTCAATATCTAAATTCACTCTCACTCTCATTTAAAAGTAGAGACACTGAAATAAATGGGTCTTCTTGGTCACAACTAACTTTCCATGACTGATTTTAGGTAGGACTAACACTAGATTTGTCTCTGTATTTAACATCTGATAAGCTGTTAGCAGTTCACTCAAGTTGCCCTGGTTTTTGTACTACGTCAAGGGCCTATTCTGACGCTGCAACTTTACCCACACAAAATATTAGGACCTAGGTAGCCTAATTAACATTTTTTTCTTATGATTAAGCTGAGGAATGAAGATTTCAGATTAACAAATTAACCTTGTATATTTTCCTGCCGTAAAACAACACCTGGGATAGAAAAAAGTACCCCACAAACATACGTATGAACCACACTGAATACCTCATTAAACCAAGTTGTAATTCTCATCATAAGACTACTGTCTCCCAAACATGCACTCACCTGGCTTCTTGTAAGTTACATAAATGTAGAGTCCTAGAACAATGACGTACGTCAGGAGTGCTGCCCACCAGTTAATGACAAACATCACTATACAGCAAAGTATTGCTCCAACTAATGACACCCACATGTTGTAGTACTTAAAAGCAGGACGCCAGCCTATTTGGAAAGCAAAAAAGAAATTCAGTTCATGAGGAGAAGGCTTCCCTTTTAGTGTATGTTTGAAACCCCCATGCAGCATTTACATAGGGCAAATAAAAATGTTGCCAACATTCTGGCTCTATACACATGCTTAAACAACAAAATGACAGATTGAGAAGTTCTGCATTAATAAAAAGAGGAAAATACTGGGAGTATTTGGATACTGCGCACTGTCCAATTGTTCGTGCACCCATGTTTGCTTATTGCAACAGCCAAACCTGACATGAGAAAATCAGACAAATAGCCTATGGCTTGCTGTTTGTTCAACTGTCTAGCTCGTTAAGAGAAAAACAAGCTAGAGAGTTGGGAGTAAGATGCTACAGTGATCAAACCACAGACAGAATGGCCACGTTTAGCCAGGTCTGGTTCCAGCAAGAGGCAACGGGCAGCAAACAGCAGCCTGCTAAGTCTAAGTCAAGGCACTCTGGTAACTCTGGTTTATTATCACATTAAAAGTCAGTCACAAAATGATATGCGTTACTTCTTTTAAAGTTGCAGGTTACTTTGATATAGAGTCTTGCTGCAACCCTGTTAGCTGGATATTTGAAATTTAAAGAACTTAAATTTGTCTCCACTGATTCCATATTTGTAAAAATAGCAATACTAAATCCATACCTGGAGATTTTGCAAGTGAAGCATGGAATACTGAGAAGTTAATTAAGGCATAGGAAGCCAAGAAAAAGTTGGAGATAATTGGAGCAATTACATTCAGTTCAGCTGTAAAGATAGGAACACACATTTGATTTTTCATTAATTCAATAAAAAGTATGGTAAGTTAGAGTTGATTACTTATAACAGTAGTTTTTTGGGTGCCCAGTCTTTCCAGTCCCACAGATGGGAGAAGACTTGTACAGAAAACCCTTACAAAAAAGCTTGACAAATTCTTCATCTACTGACATGTTATTTTTACATGTTCAGTCACCATGTAAGGCAGGGGACTTCCCCAGCCCCACCTCCCCATCCATGGTTTTGTCACTCTTCTGTAGACATCATTTTATGTGGACATCAACCAGTCTGAAAAACAATCTATCCTTGTTTGCTCTCTATGAAAGTTGGGCTCTGGAAAAAACAGTTCTGAATCATCTAGCAAGTCTCTACTGAAAGCAGAGAAGAAGCTGTAACAGTGGCTCTTCAAGTGGCCATCTGTGCTCTCATACAAATTCACCTGAACTAAATCTCAGTGCAGGTGCAAAAACCTATTTGCATGAGGCACAGGAACCACAAAGAAGAATCTCCGATTCAGACTTATTGCCTTCCACATGTAAGAGAGCGATGAAGGCAGAGAGATGGGGTAAGACTACAGAGCTCATTTTGAAATGCTGACAGAAAACACAAACTTCTTAATTCAACAAGGTTGCAAGTATGTGCAGAAATACTATGTTCAGGATATAGCAAACGCCAACCAAGTCAGAACATGATCACGCAGCTTCTAGTCTGTGGTAATCATCTCTGGAGAGTCTCCTACTGAGGGGACAGTGGTGGCAGGGATGCATGATTGCACAGAGTAACTACACAGTACAGGTAAAAAGCTCTGAAGGTCAAATATCAATGACAGATGTTTGGTGAGTACAGAGTAAGTAACTAATGGAAGACAAATTTTAATCACAGTAAACATCCCTACAACAGTCCTAGTGAACTGGCCTGTCACTTTAAAGTCGGCGGGGGCGGGGGAACTGTGTGTGAGTGTGTAACCAAAATTCCCTTTCCCAACATAAATAGCACACACAGATACTTTAGAGGAACTTTACACCTCAAACATAGGTCAAAACTGCTTTCTAAAAACCCTGACAACATATGAATTAATTAACTAACCAATTAATATGAATCCAAGAGCAATCATGAAAGTCAGAAGATATCCTCGCAAAGGTTCATTATTCTTCCCATAGCCTTTAGCAAACATTAGGAAACCTGGATAAATGTTATCTTTACATAAAGCCTAGGGGTGAGAAACATAGAATATTAAATTGTAGCCAAATAGAGATACAATCAAGACATATTAAGAATGTAAGACTCAGGACACTATCTGAAGAATGTAATTAATGGTCAGTCAAAATTTCAATGACTAAGAAAGATCAATTTGGTCTTAAACAATGTGCAAAAGGCAGAAACTGGTTAAAGTAAACACTTGTACTGTTTTGCTACATTAACATATAAATAAAGTCAAAATAAAAATGATCTTGCTATACAAATTCTGAGTACACCCTGTTGAGTCTAGCTGGAAAATTATTTTTAATACAGAACATATTTGAAATAAACATTATCAACTACTATGGTTAGCAGTACTTCAGAAGAGGGACTAAGAGCACAATTGTCTTATCTCAATGAACGAGTAAACCACAGGTGTTTTGACAAACAAAGTATAAACCTAAGTGCGTAGATTTATAAAAATTCTGTCTCTTTAAAAAAAAATGCATTTCTTTTCATAACTAAGTTTTCACGTGCTACTAACAACTCAGGTCTCTTACCTGGAAGATTTTAGGTGCACTGACGAGAGATGCTAATGCTGAAGAAAGGGTAGCAGAAAATATGCCGGCTGATATCAGAGGTGCAAATCCTGATACCATACTCATCACCTGGAATTTTAACAAGAGCAGGTTTAACAACTGTGGTGAATTATCATATTAACACTAATTACCTGGCCTAAATTTCAGTTAAATGCTATAAGTATTATTAAAGCATGTGAAGAAAGCACTGTATTACTTCATGAAGAAGTATGAGCCCTAGTGGCGCAGTGGTTAAATGACGGTACTGCAGCCACAATGTTGTGAGTTCGATCCTACAGGGCTCCAGGTTGACTCAGCCTTCCATCCTTCTGTAGGTCAGTAAAATGAGTACCCAGCTTGTCGGAGGCAATTAGCTAAGTACGTTGTAAGCTGCTTAGGGAGCACTCAGCACTGATAAGAGGTATAAAAATGTAACTGCTATTGCTATAAGAATCAGTGTATTACTTCATGAAGATTTTTTTTTCACTCATATTTTTTGTCCTTCTAATATTGTCTGGAATCCTGCTATGAAGTTATGAATACATAAGAACCGTGATTATGGTGCCATGCAGTGAATCCCATCCTGATCCCCCTGCAATCTTCACAGCTACTGCCATCAATGGGGGATCTGTTCCCCTGTTGATCATAAAGCATGCAGAAGCAGGACTTCAGTCACACTTCCCTCTAATGTCAGATATTACTTGCACAAGGGGGACAGTGAGACAGGGAAAAAAGATCCCTGCCGATCACAACTGCTTCCTAGTAAGTGGATATTGGGAACTTTTCACAGTGTCTATGTGTCCCTAAACCAGGAAATATAGTCAGCCTTCCACATTTGCTAGGGTTAGCAAATGTGGAAGAAAATACAAAAGTGAAAGAAAATACAAATATCAAAATACGTGTGTCTGTGAGAAGGGGGCAGAGGCATGGTGGGAAGAGCAGGCACCCAGGGTCCAAACTAAGTCATGGAAGGGAGAGGGGGTAGGTCAGAATGGTGCCTGTACTTCCTTTCTCTCCCATCTTCTTCCTTGGGTGTGTGGGGAGCATTGGGAAAGTGTATGTGGTGCTGAGAAACTGGGCTTTGATCCATTCTTTGCTAGTTAGACAGCAAGTGATGGAGGAGGACTAGAGTTGTTTTTTAAAAGGGCTGCATGGCCTGACTGGAAACTCCAAAAACAAAGGTCCCCCCCAGGAAAGAAGCACTTGAGGTGGGGGGTGGGGTTTGTCTAAACTCTCACATAATAAAATCTGTGTAAGTTAAACCCAGAAATGTGGAGGGCCAACTGTATGTAGGGATTGAGAGTATGAAACAACCATGAGTGTGTAATTCTAGGTTAATAATTCGTAACTGCCCAACAGGATTCCTGCCATTGTGCCGACTAGACTGAAGGTATGTGGTTAGAGAACATTTATTTTCAAATCTTAGTACATTAGAAAATGCTAGGTGCTTTATAAATAATGATATATAAATAATTACTTTGTTTTATTTCTTGACTTTGCCAGCTTTATGATTACTACTTCTCATAACTACAGAGTACAGCATAATAAACTACATATTGACCATGCAGAAATCTTTCTTTGAGTATTAACTATTCTATAGATTCAGTTATGTGATCTTGCAAAAAAGTGACAATATAGTAAATGACAATACAGCTTCATCCATTTCTAAAAAGGAACTTTCAGTTTTTAACAACATTTCTGGAAAAGCTTCACATAAAGTACGGGGAAGCAGGAGAATTGCATAAGTGCCATGCTCATTAGAATATGAACAAAATACTAAAAAACAGAGAATTTTTCAAACATTTCCCTTGTAGTTATCCTGGATGATATTTTAAAAACCACCAATATATGACACTGTATTTTCAACACCAGCATGGTGTAGCGGTTTGAGCATTGGACTATGACCCTGGAGACCAGGGGTTGATTCTCTGCTCAGTCAAAGAAACCCACTGGGTGACCTTGGAAGTATCACACACTCTCAGCCCCAGAAAACCTCATGATAGGTTTGCCTGAGCATCACCATAAGTCAGAAACAACCTGAAGGCACACACCAATTATTTTCAGGACAGTGTTAAATTAATGCTGGTACTATTGTTCTGTACGTAATAGGCAGGTTTGATAAAAGCCTACAATTCTGCCTTAAAAATGTTGAAAATCTGATTGGCATTTTTGTGTTCTGCAATCAATGCCAAATTTGTGGTTTTATATAAATCTCAGTGTCTAAATGAGGTCTGGCATATCTACATCTGAATGAATCATTTCTCTCTTTAACAGCCCTCTCTTCCTACTACTTCCTACTACTACCACATACTACTTTTAACAGTAGTTACTGATAATTATCTCTAGTGGATTTGACTAAAAGTGATGCAAGAAAAGAAATACTCAACTTTCCCATTATCAACATTCAGCTATGTAACTCAGATGAAAACCTACTAAATTCAATTACCTTAACTGGACTGTTTCTCATCTCTAATTATAAATACTTCATTATAGGAAAGGCCATCATGGAAAGGTTTAGATTCTATTGTTTTATACAAAGCCTCACAATCCCAAACCAAAACACTTAAAGAGCAACTGGAAACTGCGTCGTTTGACTGTGAGGGGGCTGGCATGGTTTGAACTAATGAGTATTAGCTTCTTCACAGCACCCAAGAGTCATGAAGCAGAGTATAAGAATGACTGAAGGAAGGAAGTGAGCTCAGTCCGGGCAACTCTGTCTTATAAGCAGATAAATTCTGACTCATTTGATTGAAATTCACTGTTTCAATCACTGCCTGGTAGAGGCATTAAGAGTCAGAATTCCAGTTTAATTACTACTGGGAATTGTTACTTTACACAGAGAGGGATGGTGATAAACTATAAAAAAGATAGCATAGAAAAGATATAGGGAATATAGAAATCAATCCCGCTTGCCCACCACCTTTCTCATCACAGCCGGGATTCAAACAACCTCTTGAGTTCACACAAGGGCCTTCCAGTAGTACAATGGGATTTCTTGATTTTTTTTGCAGTGGGCATAGGGAGAGAACAGAGCTTAAGCTCCTCGAGCATAATGAACTAGTTGGGTAGTTATTCAGAGCCCAAGCAAATTTAGTTAAACATATAGTTTAGTGTTTCCAGAACATATATTTTGGGTAACAGAACATCTTGGAAGTTTAGACTAGAATTTCTTTGCTTTCCACATAAACAGTTTGCGTACAACAATTCCTTTTACGGTTAAACTAGTTAACTTCTTATATGTTTATATTTCTCTCAAGTTGTTGTTATAAAAACATTATTTACTTCCAGAATAAACACTGGATTACTATAAATGTAAAGTTGTGGGATACATATTCATATATTAATATGAAGTAGTAACAGATTTAGTAATCTGTGTACATGTTAACACAAATAAAATCTATTCCACCCATTATCTCCCCAAGTTTCACTACTACAGCATGGAATATACATTAATCGTCAGTATGTAAGTATGGCTAAGCTCCCTGTTTACATCTCACTTCACCGGGTAGTCATGAACCTAATATGTGGCCTACATTAATTGAGCTTTGCCCTCAGTCTCTACATCACAATATGGAGACAATACAGGCTTTCTTTCAGGTCTGTTGTATGGATGAGATAACATTTGTGTTGCAAGAAGTCTGATAGCTTGCTTAAAAAACATTTGACTTAGTCATGGGAAATGTATCTTTAGATAATCCAGTGAAGTTAAATTTGGTAGATACAAATGAGGCACAACTCTCAAAGTTTAAGAGGAGAGGACACTTTTTTTCCCATCCACCCTCCCCAAACCCTCCCTCTCTAAATTCACGGTACAGCACACACACTATATTATTTGGGTACATGATGAAGTCTTATCTTGGAAAGTTTCAAAAAACATACTATTGTTCCAATTGTTCTAAGTAAACAGACTGCAACACATTTTTAAGCCATGAAATTTTAAAAGTTACCAATTTTGATAGTATTTGATTTGTCTTCAAGCTGAGTATGTAGATGAAGTAGTCAAAACAACCTAATGGAATTTGATACAATGGAGGGAGGGAGGGAGGGAGCTGAAGGCAATGTGAAGGTGGAAGAACTTGTGGCATTTACTTGCCACTTTTGTCTGTTTGACCAGCAGGGAAAACAGACATAAGAACCGATATGTCTCAAACTATTTTCATCCTTCATGTGCACAGACCCTTAACCACAGACTGTAAACATACAGACTTAAATCCAGTATCTTGCTACCAGATATCTACATGAAAACAGGGCTTCTCAGGCTACCTGATGTGGTTGATCAGCAGTTTTTTCTTCCCAACATGCCAGTAATCAGGCTATTTGATGTGGGGGACCAGCATTTTTCCATGCTAGTATACCAGGGACCATACCATATTTGGATCACTGGCTTTCTTTCCTAGAAAGCTACTGCATCTTGGTAGCTGTGGTGGACTGGCACTGGTACACTCAAAAGACCAATATTTTTAAGGAGCACTGCACTAGCACAACAGAACTTCCTTCACCTCTTCTTTCTTGAGGAACATCATGCAATTTAAGAACCTGCACTGAAGGGTTTCCCAGCTTTCCACAGCAGGCTCTCAGAGTACACAGAGATATACATTATACAGTGACAGACGCACAGTGTCAGTAGAAGATTGGATCCTGCTCAGAAAAATCCTAGCTCAGGATTCTAAAAGGTAACCTCATAATAGGTATCCAAAGATTATAAACTGTTTGTATATAAATTCACATTCCTGTAGAGAAGATTTCAATCGCTCCTGTAACTTTAAAGATTTAATTAGAGAGAAATTTCTCATTTCAAATGCTTGAGCTTTACCTCTTACTTAAACAAGCACACAAAGAAAAAAAATGTTAAAATGCTCTATGTTAAACGTTAAAATGCTCTATTTTAATCTGTTCCTATAATTATGCTGAGTAGTTCATCAACATTTTCTAAATCATGCATAAAACATTTCAAGCAAACACTAATCTGTCACTTCCAAGCATCAGAAATCACTCTTCACCTGGAAGTTGTTCATCAGCCCATAATGACAGGTATCTGGCTTTGTACAGGAGGAGAAATCAAAGTTCAGCTTACAAGCTGCAGTAGTACAGTTTGTTAGTTCATGGATAATGGTATCATTCATGTTCCCGGTGGCATCCCGAACAACACAAGACCCTAGAACAGAAGAAAGAGAAGTGAGCTTCTCAAATAGTAATGCAAGATGGTTTATCACTGCCCTCAATATACTCTGACAAATAGGGACCACTTCAAATAAGTTACTTCCAAAAGAGTTACATGCAACATAGGTAAGGCTTCCACTCTCCAACATCATATATTTCTAAAAAAATGGTACAACACAAACAAAAACAAAACAGCTGTAGCAGCGATGATAGAAATGTGAAATAAAAGCATCGCTTTTCTTTTTTAGCATTAGATATATTTATAGCGTTATATATTAATTTAATTTTTATCCTGCCTTTCTCCTGGCATGGTATCAACCCCTAAATGAGAGGTTGGAACTTAACTGTGAATAATCATTCTGGGATGGCAGGAGGAACTATTCCCCACAAATGGGTCAAATCCCAATGTGCCAACCAACTAGCCTTTTTCTTTCCTGGCTAGTTGGTTGCAATGCAGGGGTTTAATTCATTTGTGAGTGGATTGGTCCTTCATGCCATCCTAGGTAAGCACATTTCAAATGGCAGTGTTAAGCATTTTTACAGAAGTCACAATATCTTATTCAGTCTATAAGTTCTCAAAAAATCATGAAAGGCTCAACTGTCTTGGTTTACTCAGACCTCAGAAGTAACAAAAGTATCTCTAACAAATGAATTAAATAGCTGTAAGTATGCAGTACATTTGAATTTGAAAGTCAGTTCCCCAAATTTGAGGGGTTTCTCTCCTTTCGTTTGAAAGATCAAGATTGTCATGACAGCTAAGTAGAAATTTCTCATTCTACTTCATGTTATATTCTGAAAATAGAGTGCTACGCAAGGCTCGGCAGCAAACTTATCACAAATGCAAAGGAAACACAAACGGCGTTCTACACCAATTCTCTTTTCCTTTGAAGATAGAAAACATCCAGGATACCCAAGGGTGATAAAACTACCAAAGTTCATTGAACCATAGTGGCCTCTCCACTTTTGTGAAGGTTTGGGGCACACAGAACCCTTGCGAAAGTAGAAAAATCATGAATACCCCTTCCCTCCCATTCTCTTCTAAGCCTCCCCGCACCAATTCCCTTACTTTTAGCCCTGGTGCATGTGCTTTCCTTTTGAATGGCTGTGCAAAAGGCAAGGGAATGGGGGAAGGTGCATCTGCTTCCTTCCTACTCCTTGCCTTTTGCCCTGGCATGTGCATCTTCCTTCTCTACACCCATGCAAAAGGCAAGGGAATGGAAATAGGCATGTGCCTGGGTAAAAGGCAAGGGAATGGGAGGAGGAGAATGGGGGAGAAAGCACACATGTGCCTCAGGAATAATCAAATTTGTGAAGGTCAAACCTGCGAATGTGGAAAGAGGACTTTGCTATACAAAAAGATTAACCATATTTGTCTTAAAGTAGTTGTTAGGTTGTTTGAAACTTTTACTTTTTAAAATGTCTATTATAAATGTGTTATTTTGTAAGGAAGGTTTTTTTAAAAGCTGCTATTCAGCTTTTATATTACGTGTTTCTTCACAGTTTAGCTGTTGGGGGTGAATTCCTTTTTGCCCCAGAGAGGCAAGGCAAAAGAATTAATTGTATTTCTACTGAATTTTAGTTCATTTCTATCCCACTTCTCAAAGTGATTTCCTTGTACAAGATGCTGTTAGTAAAAGAAACCTCTTTTGTGGAGCTTTTGGAATTCCATCAGTCTTGTGACCAACTAATCTACAAACCTTTAGCAATACAACTGCGAACTGACTTTGGTCTTTCAGCAACGTATAAAACACAAGACTAAAGTACCTGTTTTGCACTTAAACTGCTGACTGTTTAAAGTCATAAGTCACAACTATCACTTTTTGTTTTAAACAAGGGAAGTCTAACATCGACACCTTATTTTATCCTCATTTTGTTTACAATCTACAAACTAGATCATGTAAAGTCTGCAAAGAACATTTTATTTATCCAAACAGCACCAGAGACAGCATTAAGAAAAAGCAGCATTGGGAGAAAGCAGTCTAATAGTTTTAATCTAGTTACAGTTAGTTTCCCAGTGATTCCCTTCTTTCCAATTTGGAATTGGAAAGATTAGGTTTTCAAATGAAACTTAGGAAAATTGTCTTTTACAAATGTTTTGTAGCTCACTGTTTCAGCGTAAACCATAAAGACATACTGGTATGAGTTCTGAGCATGGTTGGGACTGGATTCTTTTGTCATGGATGTTAACCTTTCCTTTCTTCACATTCTCACACAAGAACTGAGTAAAATCTGCTGGGTAAAATCAAGAATATCTGTTGTATTTTTGATTATTTTATTTTTCATTTTGTGCCTTTTTTTGCAAAAAAAATTCATTTGCACAGAAAATATTTCGTTGCAAAAAAAATCTTGCCAAGACGTCCCAAAATGCAAAACTAAACTAAACCAAAAATTTCAAAATCTCAAAGCACATGACCATTTTTGCCAGGATGCCTTGGTGTGTCAAGATACCATTCTTCAGTGAAAATCAGAAAATCTGCACATATTCATTACATCCCTAGTCATGGATTAGACATGTGCAGACAATTAAATTAACATTAACTCATTTTGACATATCCCTTCTGTTTCCTCAGAAGTCCTACTGAGTCCAAAGGAATTACGTCTCAAGTAAGTATACTTAAAACTGCAAACTGTTACGCAATTTAAAATTCTTTATCTCACTATATAATAATAATCCTTGGACACTTCACACACTGTCAGCCCCTAGAAAACGCATGATATGGCGACCCTAAGGGAAACCTAAGTTGGAAACGACTTGAAGGCACACGGTAACCAGCTTATCATCTTCACCTCACCACTATTTGCTAATAGCCACTCTTTAAGTCATAGTCTAGTTTGTGTTACCGTTTCCCCTCATTTCACTGATTATAATCCTGCCCTCACCTACAAAATTTGTAATCATCAGCTTATCTGGGGCAGTATGTCTGTGCTACTATCCAGCTTGTTTATTAAGGAACAATATCCGTACCTTGTGCATATCTACTTCTTCTCATTTCACTAATTACATCCCCCCCTACCTTCCCACTGCTGCACGTGTATAATACCCTGCCAAATGAAGCACCAGCATGCATGTGATGAAACGGATTGCCTTCCACAAGAGCTTATGCAAAATAAACTTCATTGTTCTATAGGGTGGCACAAGAATTTTGTTGGTTTTAAATTTAAAGTTACTTCTTTCAATGATGTGGTCTTATGTGCAGTATCACCACAAGTTTTCCCATAATCCAACACAATTTGAATTTTTCATTAAACCTAATGATTACAAACACACTGAGCTGATTGTTCCTTAATTTGTAAAAAAGGCTCTTTGTGCCATGCATCTCTTTATAAATTGAGCACATTATAAGTTACTAAAAACTGCTGGCTTGTGGTAAGACTTACATCAAACAAACACATAATTTTTGAAGACTTTTTAAAAAGCTTTATCTAGACAGCTTTAGAATATTGCCTTTGACAGAAATGTTATTTATCCTGTAACTGCATGTAAAACTTATTTTATTGTGCACTGAACCCAGCTGGATTTACTTCCAACTGAACATGCACTGGAGTGACTTGTTACCCTTGACAATTTATGATTAAAACCCACGTCAGATGAAGCACTGATTCTACCCACAAGTAAGATGAAAGCATCGTATTTAATGATTTTCAGGGACAGAATTAAGGCAATTCTCCTTAGTCTTTGCTGATCTGCGGATTAACTTTTTTAGCATTAATGACAAAAAGGCCCTGGGAATTAGAGGATTCCAACCATGTGACATCTAAAAGCTGAGGGGCAGTAAGGGAGCAGTACGGACCAACCATACTAGCACACTAAAATCTTCATGCTAATTTCATCTCTAAAATTATCAGTGTGAAACAAGCATTTGCCAGTAAACTTTCAATCTTCCCATTATAAAGGTGACATGTGCAACCTAAAAACTGAAAGTGCTTTTCTGTATGTCTGCATCCTAGTCTGCAGTTATGTTAAGCACAAGCAAATGCATTAAGAATGAAGCAGATATTCAAAGGGAAATAAAACATTTGAAAATTCAACATATTACATAGAAGGACTGTTCACTGCACATCTCCACAGTTGAGTAGGACCTGTTTCTGTATGAATACCTATAGAACTGAGTTGTGATTTAGTTCTGGGGGCAGGCCGTGGGGACTATGTGTACATTTCATCTTTTTTATCATATTCCTCATAATAAAGGCCTTGCATGATAGCAGGAAAAATGCCTTTTGGATGGATCTAAAGAAAAGCTGGCCAGCCTTCTCCCATACCAGCCTACTCACTCACGCAAGTCATCTTGAGAAACCCTGCTCCATGTTCCCTGATCGGCTGAGATATAGAAAGCAGCCACAAGAGACATATCTTCTTAAGCAGAGGCGTTCAGGATTGTGCAACTGTTCCCACTGAGCTTTTTTTTGGCTTGCTCTTATAGCACATTAAGAAAACCTTACATTGTTGCAAAACTTTTTGAAAAAAAAATAGCTGATATTCTACTAGTCATAACAAAGCTTTTATTATTATTTTTCCTGTGCTACTGAACTGACTTCAATATTCTATTTCTTTTCTGATGAAAAATCTCCCTGTAGACCATGCTACTGGAAAACACAACTTATAAAGCATCTTAAGTGCATTCAGCTACACAAAACCAAGGCATGGTTCCTATGTGGGGGGGCTTACATATTAGAATGTTTCTGGTGTTTCCTGACACATTTTGGATGAGAGACTCCTAATGAATATGTGAATATGTGTGATGAATATGCTTTTGGCTGTGAAATGGTCCAGCACAAATTGTCAAACAGTGTAGTCTAAACAAAACCAAATAAAAATATCAGAATTGGGACCAGACAAATTCCATTCCTACTGTAAAGTTAAGATTTATGACAGAGTCCCTTCCAGATTAAAACACATGCACATGTTTTCAGGAAGAAAAAAAACCCACAGGACAGCAGATAGCACGGTTTGTTTGTTTTGCAGTAGGATGGGAACTAGAAACTGGGTAGCCCTACACAGATGCTGTTGAACTGGAACTTCTAGTACCTGTCACCACTGGCTATGCTAAGTCAGGGCTGCTGGGAGCTGTGGTTCTGTAACATCTGGAGGTTGCGTGATTTCTATCCCTGTACTAGGGAATGGCTTTTCATTGCTCAAAGAGAAACAAGAACTCTGGAATAGACCCAAAGTGCTATCTCTTGAGAAAAGGGGCTCAATTCTATTACAGTTTTCCAGTTAGAGAAGGAAAGGCAGGTTTTTTGCTTCCCCATGCTGTTCTGGATGGTGGGGGTGCCAAGCAACTAGAGATCTGAGTGTGGTTCATTCCATAAATAGAATTCCACTTACTTCTGTAATGGATGGCTGATAGAAATCTACGCATGACTGAACATGCCTTACTATTCAATACATTTATGAAGCTCTTCACCAAAATTTATTACATGCAGGCCAGCAGACCAAATTCATTAAAACTACAGTTCTTCTCTGAGCTTGTCACTCACGTCAAGCGAATCCACAAAAGCTAGACTGCTACAGAAGCACTTGTGAGATCACTACCTAAACTGAGAAATAAGGCTCATTTCACTCATATTACGGTTTGTAAGAGGGAACAATTTTCTTATGAACGACTGGGACACTTATTACTACCACGACCCCCTTCCAATTCAGCTTTATTGACTGCCACAAGCACTCATCAATTGGTTCTCAGTTTGCTTAATTTCACATGTACCACAATCCTGGAAAACCACGAATGCCTCAGATATCTTGTAGGTAAGAAAACTGTACATCTGATCTATAAAGACACAATTATTTACTCATAAGTAAAGCTTTCTTTGTAATAAGTCAACTAAAGTGGGTAGTTGAATAATCCATTTTTAAAATCTTTTACTTAGTATGATATTTCACTTCCGGTTCAGCCACTGGGATTTTCAGCTGCTTTTTATTAATATTATTTTCACACATATATATGTGTGTAAGCTGTATGTGTATGTGTGTGTGTGCTTTCAAGTGTCCTGTCAACTTATGGTGACCCCATGTATTTCACAGCATTTTCTTAGGTAAGGAATGTTCAGAGGCAGTTTTGCCAGTTCTTTCCCCTGAAATATACACTACAGCACCACATATTCATTAGCAGTCTCTCATCCAAGTACTAACCAGAGCTGACCATGCTTAGCTTGAGATCAAACAAGATCTGGTGCCTTTCTGGTATTCAGGCCTGTGCAAGTAATACCTGCCATGTATTCTACTTCCCATTTTTGTCTACATACATTCACCCACTCACCCACCAACAGATGCCAAATGTCCTGCAGAAAGAGTACCTGAGGATGAAGTGATATACGTCTATTAACTTTCCAGACTTGATTTTGTATTTGTTGCAGCATTCGGAATGGTTACTTCTAAACTATGGCATTATTATCCTCCATCTGTTCATTTACTGACAATGTTTTGTAGAAGATTGATCCAAACTTAATAGTCATTCACAGAGTCAAAGTCAGCTAACAGAAATTCTGCTCAAAGCATTTGTAGAACTACAGCAAAACACCATGTCTTAGAGCCTGAGATATAGTTATAGCATAAGCAGCAGACCACCCCCTCCAAAGAATAAATAAACTGAAGTTAATTACCTACTGATACTGCAACTCCCGCGTAAACTAATGTAGTAATTAAGATGGCCAGAAGTGTTCCTTTAGGTATGGCTGATTGAGGATCCTAAAGAATAAATATATCAGTGAATGTATTGATAAAAAGGAGAATTCAAACAAAGCAAATAACAGAATAACTAAAGGGTACTTACCGCAAGATCACCTGAGATATTTGCACCTGCCAAAATGCCTGTTGCAGCTGGGAAAAATATAGCAAATACCGAAAAGAATGTCTCTTCTTCTCGGAAATCTGGTCCAAAATTCTCAGAAAATATTTCAGCTGTTAGAAAGAAATATATATATATATATATAGACATAGATATATAGACACACATATAGAAAAAGTGAATTCTAGTATTCTGTTTTCCTATCACGATCTCAACATTCACTTTTATTTAAATAGATACAAATAAAATCAGAGGAAGTCAACTTATTATGATCAATCTATAAATTGAAAGATGGGGTTTCAATATTGTTTTTAAATTATTTAGGAAATTTAGGAAATATTTCTTTAAAGAAAACAACCTTTAACATGTCCCAGCTTATCCTTTCCAATAGCACATAGCCAGGGCATGCCATTATTCCATCTAACCTTTTCTCAATCATGAACTGTAACTTAATCTTCTTCTGACATTAATAAATCACAATTCTGTTCTCCCAGCCCCCCTACAAAAGTTCAATTACTATATAATCTGGTATGGGCTGATGAACACAAGTTATTAAAATACTAGCATATATACCTGGCATTGCCCAGGATTTTATTTTCTCATAGGCAATACTTCCTAGAATGATTTGAAATCCTGTGTCTTTAATTCCCCAAATTGTCTTGTCCGGTATCTATAACTTTTCCCCATATTCCGATCTGTATTCAGAGTCATTAACATGCAGAGGTTGGGCTCCTGAGGGAACACATTGCCCTCCTCCTTGCTCCTAGGCCTTGTGTCCACAGCAACTGACCAGGCCCAAGAGCACTCTGGCTGAGAATTCTAAAGGCCCCTCCCTGAACTGCAAACCCTAGCATTCCACAGAATCTTCTTAGGCAGCCAATCATACGAGGTATTTGCTTGACACAGCCAATCATATGAGGTCAGGTCTTTGCCTGACAGACAAACTCACAAACTTTGACTTCTATATACTAGATTAGAGAAGATGGATATATTAAGAGAAGATGGACAAAAATTTACTTAGAAATCTAAAAATGAAAGCAGTATTTATTCCATATATGTACTATGACAATCAATGAGGGCTTCTAACCAGTTCCTCTTCTCTCTGTTCATACCCTGCAGCTTCTAGGCCAGTGCTACAAGTGACTGGCAACTTTCTCCCCACTGTGCCAAGGATCAGTTTATAATCTGTGACCACTGGCTACAATTATTCCTTTCTTTCTTGAAAACTTTCTAGGGGCTGGAGGCTGATGGTTTGTAGACAAGCACCAGCCCATGGACCACCACTCTGAATCATCAAGTTGGAAGAGACAACAGGGGCCATCCAGTCCAACCCCCTGCTATGCAAAAACACACATCAAAGCATTCCCAACAGATAGCCATCCAGCCTCTGCTTAAAAACCCCCAAAGGAGTCTCCACACCCGGAGGCAGCGTATTCCACTGCCGGACAGCTCTGACCGTCAGGAAGTTCTTCCTGAAGTTCAGGTGGAATCTCCTTTCCTGCAGCTTGAATCTATTGGTCCTCATCCTAGTCTCTGGAGCAGTGGAAAACAAACCCACTCCCTGCTCAACATGACATCCCTTCAAATATTTAAACATGGCTATCATGTCCCCTCTTAACTTTAACCTGAGTACTGCTCCTTGCTATCCTCTTAATCCCTCACAAAATAAAATAAAACAAAATAATGAATGGATGAAGTCATTTCTATCTGCCATGTTACCTGTTGCCAGAACATCCAGGTTCTGCCAGGTTGGCTTTACCTGTGTTTTGTCATATTCACATAATCCATGCTCAGCTTAGAACACACTCAGCAAAGCAGTTAACAGACTTCAGAGAGCTGGAAGCATGTGGGATAGTAGGCTCCTTTCCCACTCCCTTATGTATCTGACTACCAAGCACGTAGGCAGCAGCCTGGAAATCAGACTGGCTACCTCAGATGCATGAAGATTTGGTAAGAAAGCAAGGGACAAGAGAGAAAAAGAATGGATGCATGGAATGCCCGAATTATGGGCAGCTGCAGCAATATGTGAGAGTACATGAATTTTTTACTGTGTATATGAGAAGCACAAGGCAACATGAATCCTAAGCATTTCTTTGCTTTGGACAATATTTTTTGAAATAAACTTAAGTCAAAGGCTTTTGAAAAAAATGTTCCTGTCACATATGCTACCTTTCTTTCAGGAAAGTCACAAAATAGCACAGAAGTTTCTCCCTACAACATTTTCCCCTTGCAATTAACTCCACTCTGGTGAGGTGTAGACTGCATTTTCAGGCAGCTACAAGCCAGAAATCTGGCTTGGTGAAGACAAGGCAGCATATATCTGTAATCCCACTCTCTGGTTGATGTTCTAATTTAGCAAACTGGCTTGTTTCTCCCTCTCATGGTTCAATTTTTAAAAATGTTTTGGGGGGATCAAATAAAGCAGATTGTTTATTTGATATCTGAATCTCAAAACCCTAAATGGAAGGTCTATGGTTTGTTGAGTATCTCCCATTTGCAGCCAGAGTAATTGGGTAGCATGTCTGACAACACTGCCTTGTCTACAAGAAGACAGAACTCAACAGAATTCTGCTTTCTTGCAGGTAGCTCAAGGCCATGTTCTTCATTTCTGAAACACAGGGTAAAATATGCACACATACACAGAAAAAGTTGAGGGGAAGGGGAAGTAAATGCTACAGAAGGGTTTATGCAGTTTACAGTTTGAAGACAAAGTAATCTTTTTGGAAAATATAAAACACAAGTTAATGGGTTGGATTCTAGATCCAGACAAGCAGAATTCTAGGATGCAATAGGGCTTCCCTGGCTTCTTGCCCTTCCCAATGCCTCTCTCTGGGGCTTCCTGTTTCTACAAGGCACCTCTTCCTTTGAAAAGTGCATTGATTCCAACTTGAGCCCTGCACAAGTCAGGTAGAACAAAGTTAGCTGGGCATCAGCTATACTGACAGAACAAGCCACAAGCAAAAGCTATCTCACAGGACTGCATACTGAAATATGACTTGAACAAAAATCTTTAATCACTGAGAACAAGACATGGTAAAGACATTCAGACTAGAAATATAATGTTACAACTAAAGTTAAAGTAACTTCAGGCAAGAAGGTACGGTAAGAAAAGCAAACATTCTGTGTCTATGAAGTCAATGACAGAGCCAATGAAAACATAAGAACAGGTTGCTTACCTGTAACTGTGGTTCTTCGAGTGGTCATCTGTGCCCTCACACACTAGGAGCTTTCGCGCATGCGCAGTACCGTTCGGAAAATTCTAGAGCTTAGTAGCTTGGCGGGAACCCCTCCCCCCTGCCCGTACTGAGCATGCTCAGCCCGCCGAGCAACGGTCTCCCTTCAGTTCTATAGTCCGCCGATAAGGGACCTGAAAAAGCAGGGACGGCTGGGCGGGTGTGTGTGAGGGCACAGATGACCACTCGAAGAACCACAGTTACAGGTAAGCAACCTGTTCTTCTTCTTCGTGGTCTCTGTGCCTCACACACTAGGAGATTTTGTAGCTTACCAGCAGGACGTTCAGTCAGGTCCTAGAGTACGGAGGCCAGCACTGCTCGTCCAAAACGGGCATCTCTACGGGACCGGCAGTCTATTCGATAGTGGCACACAAAGGTCGACGGTCTGGACCAAGTCGCCACCCCACAGAGTTCTTGCAGGTCCATACCTCGAAGGAGGGCTGCTGAGGATGCCACGGCTCTCGTGGAATGAGGCCGGAGTAAGGCTGGCGGAGGCTGCTTTGCAAGCTCATAGGCCAGCAGGATAGTCTGGGCCACCCATTTAGAAAACCGGTGGGTGGATACCTTGTGGCCTCTGCGGTGTTGACCACAGCACACGAACAAGCGCGGGGTCTGGCGAAAGGACGCACTCCTGTTGGTATAGAATGCCAAGGCCCGACGAACATCAAGAGAGTGTAGGGACCGCTCCAGAGGCGTCGTCGGGTTTGGATAAAAGGTTGGCAAAATGATGTCCTGGTTGAGGTGGAAGTGTGACACCACCTTGGGCACGAAAGAGATGTCAGGTCTAAGGATTACCTTGTCTCTGTGGAAAACAAGGAAGGGCTCGTCAGCCCGCAATGCTGTCAGCTCACTGGCCCGCCTGGCTGAGGTGACAGCTACCAGGAAAGCAGTCTTGATGGTCAAGAGCCTGTCATCCGCCGTGGCCATGGGCTCGAAGGGTGGTCGCATCAGCTGCGACAGTACCAGGGAGAGCGACCAGGGCGGTAGCGGCGGCGATACCAGCGGGTAGAGATGTTGTAAGCCCTTCATGAACTGCTTCATGGTAGCGTCGTGGAAGAGAGCTGCCGATGGAGAGCCGTGAGGTTGATAGGCCACGATAGTGGCAGGGTAGACCTTCAGAGATGAGAACGCCAGTCCCTGCTGCCAAAGGTGGAGTAGGAAGCGGAGCACAGTAGGTTGGCCGACAGGCGATACCGGCTCACCTCGTGCCTCAGCAAAAGCGACAAACTTTTGCCACTTATAGATGTAGTTACGGCACGCCGACTCCTTCCTGGCCGCGGTCAGGATGTTCTGGATGACCAGATCGTCTAAGGCGTTATCCGCCAGGCGTGGAGGGCCAGGAGCGGCAGGTCGGGATGGAGAACGAGACCGTCGGAGTGCAACAGAAGATCTGGCGCTGGTCGGAACCTGAGGAGTCGACCCTGAGCGGCCTCGAACAGGGGCCCGAACCAGTGCTGCCTCAGCCAGTACGGGGCTACAAGGACGATGTCGGCTCGGTCCGCAAGGATCTTGGCGACCACGCGACCCAGGAGGGGAAACGGTGGGAACACATAGAGGAGCCCGCGGCTCCACTTGAACTGGAAGGCGTCGCTGAGAGAGTCCAGGCCTCAGCCAGCTCTCGAACAGTACCGGCAACACTTCGCGTTCGCTGCGGTGGCGAAGAGGTCGATTGTGGGTTCGCCCCAGTTGTCGCGTATCAGCCGAAATGCTTCCCTCGAAAGGGACCACTCGTGATGGCAGGAGGTGTCCCTGTTGAGAGCGTCCGCTGTAGTGTTCTCTTGGCCCGCCAGGTGCATGGCTATCGGGTTGACCTGAAGCGACATACACCAGTTCCACAGCTGAAGAGCGATGGTAAGGAGTGTGGTCGAATGGGTTCCCCCTGGTCTGGTGACGTAACAGACGGCGGTCGTGTTGTCTGTTAAGATCAGGATTGTGCGGCCAGCGACCAGGTTGCGGAATGCCCTCAGAGCTTTCCAGATGGCGAGTAGCTCGAGGGTGTTGATATGAAGGTCGGTCTCGTCATCGATCCAGCGTTCCCGGACTCTTGAGATCGCCGCAGTGCGCTCCCCATCCGAACAGGGAGGCATCTGTCGTTACCGTGAGTCGAGGGGTCAGCTCCCGGAACAGTATCCCTGAGAGAAGGTGACAGAAGGAGAGCCACCATATCAGGGAACGCCGCACGTGTAGAGGAATCCGGAGGCGGCGCCTCTGGTCGTCTCGGAGAGGACTGAAGACTCGGACGAACCAATGCTGGAGCAGGCGCGCATTGAGTCAAGATAGGCAGGTAACTGCGGTGGTGGAGGCCATGTACCCGAGAAGCTATTGGATCCTCCTCACTGATACGATCGGCGCATCGAGGGTGGCAGATGCCGCCCGACGAAGGGTACGTGCACAGGCCATGGGCAGATAAGCCCTGGCAGAGACCAAGTCTAGAGTCGCTCCGATAAAGTCGAGCACCTTTGCCGGCTCGAGGTGGGACTTCTTCGGATTGACCCGGAGGCCAAGACGAGTCAGGAGAGACAGAGTCCTGTGAATGTCCTTGTAGAGCTTCTGTTTGCAGGACGCGACCAACAGCCAATCGTTGAGGTAAGGGTAGATGGAGACGCCCTTCGTCCGCAGGTGCGATACCACCAGGGCCATGCACTTGGTGAAGACCCTGGGAGCGGTAGACAGTCCGAACGGCAGCACCCTGTATTGGTAGCAGGTGTCGTCGATCGTGAATCGGAGGTACCATCTGTGCTGCGGGCGAATGGCGATGTGGAAGTACGCATCCCGAAGATTGATGGAGGCGAACCAGTCCCCTCGTCGGAGGAAGGGTAGGATCAAAGACAGGGTGACCATCTTGAACCTTTTGGGGCGGATGTATTCGTTTACCCCTCTGAGGTCCACGATGGGCCGTAGGGTACCGTCCGACTTCGGAACTGTGAAGTAGCGGGAGAAGAAGCCGGTGGTAGTAGCCGAGGACGGAAGTCTTTCGATCGCTCCATTTTGCAGGAGGGACGGGATCTCTTCCAGCAAAAGTGGGCTGGCCAAGGTGGAACAGTAGATGCCTCGCGGTGGAATACTTGCAAATTCGATGGCGTAACCAAGACGGACGATGGAGAGAACCTAAGAGTTCGTGGTGATGTAGCGCCATTTGGCAAGATGTCTGGCCAGGCCGGGATGATCTTCTAGGGATGCTGGCAGTTGGAAGAGTGGCTGCAGAGGCGACCTGCGCGACACATCAAAAATGGGACTTCGTCCCAGACGAAGACTTCCTCGAAGAGGGTTGACGTCTTCGAAGGGGTCTCCGTGAGGAGGATGAGGCCGACGGGCGTGATGGTGCCAATCGAGGAGAGCGAGATGGGAAGGTGGAAGAGGACAACCTGCGCCAGGAGGGTCGCGAGCCAAAGCTGTGGCGCGACTGTGGAGGCTGGTGAATCCCCATCTTTTTGACAGTCAATCAGGCCTTGACGATGTGGTCCATGGCCTCATCGGTGGTTGCACTGAAGAGTCCCTTGCCGTCAAAAGGGAGATCTTCGATCCTCCTCCTGGTGTCCTCCTGGAGACCCGATGAGCGCAACCATGCATGGCAACGCAATGCTACGGAGCCTACCAGCATCCGCGCAGCTACCTCAACCGAATGCCTGGAGGAGATGATTTGCTGATTGGCAAGTGCTATCGCTTCGTTAAAAAACTCGGTAGCACTCACCCGGTTCTCCTCTGGGAGGCTGGACAGGAGAGGATGGCATCTATCCAACAAGCTCCTCAGGTGAGCCGCGAGGCAGGCCTGGGTGTTAGACACTCTGGCTATCAGGGACAAGGCCGAATAGAACCTCCTGCCGAAGGTGTCAAGCCTTCGGCCCTCTCTGTCCGGCGGGGTGTTATGCGCTCTAGTCCCTCCCTTGGTTTGGGCAGATTCGACCACCACGGAGTTCGGCAATGGGTGAGTGAAGAGGAACTTGGCCTCCTCTTTCTGGGTCCAGTACAAGTGTTACAGCCGGTGTGGAATCGGCTGGGCGGAAGCCGGCTGGGCCCATGGCTGTTTCAGGGCCTCCATCAGGGCGGGCAGGAATGGCAACGGGGCCGTCGATGGTGGACGGGTATCCATGTAGTGGAATACCGGATCCTGCACGGCCGGGGCCGGCTCCGCCACCTTCACACCCAGAGCTGCTGACATCCGGAGGAGGATGGCCGAGAAATGTCTCACGTCCTCCAGTGCCGACTCCGGTGCGGGATCTCCAAAAGCCAAAGGAGGGGATTTGTGCGACGTCGGTGTAGACTCGTTGGAGTCAGAGTCCGACTCGTAGGCCTGTGAGGACCCAGATGAGGATTTGTCCTGTGATCTCTCCCTCGATGGCTGACCAGATGGTACCGTCAAGGTCACAGCAGAGACAGCAGCAGTAGTCGGCCTCGTGGACAGGAGTGGCGTAGCTGTTGGCAGGGGCTGGGTGGTCTGCGTAATCAGTACCACTGCAGGCCGTGGGTGTTGGATCGCCTGGGTGACAGTAGCGGCAGCAGATGAAGGTTGTGCCTGGACAGTCTCCAATGATGGACAGGAGACTGTGGAGGTAACCCTCGGCGGAGAGACCGCCCGATAGTGAGGCGAGCGCTCGTGTGACCGACGATGACTCAGTGACCTGGAGTAGGAGCGCAGCGATCGTCGATATCATGGGTGGTAGGCTCCACGTGATGGAGAGCAGGAGCGACGATATGGCGACCGTCTCACATCGGGGTGATACCAATCCCTATACGCCGGGGAATGGGAGCGGTACGACCCCGGATACTCTCTCCAAGTATGTTCCCGATCGTACCTCGCGATATGGGACGCTGAGGAATACGGTGAGTCGAAGGCAGGTCGAGACCACTCCTGATAGGTCTCCCGGTGATGTGGAGACCGTTGTCTGGCCCTTCTCTCCGGTTCACGAGATGTACTCCTGCCCGAGGACCCTCAGCAGTGAAGTGAGGCCTGGGGCGAGGCTGGAGTACGCTCTGGGCGGGCCGCCATTTCAGGGCGTCCGGCTGGAGACACCGCGGCAGTCAGCAGGGGCGGGCCTGAAGGCACCGCGAAGCCAGCGGTTTCCTCCCCATCAAAAACCTCCAAGACCTCTTGGGGTTCTGATTCTTCCTCCGTTTCCTGGAGGGGCTGAGTTGGAGGAGGCATGGGAGGCGCAGGCCTCTTGGGTGGAGAGCCATGCTTCTCCTTTCTTTTCTTCTTCTTCTCCTTCTCCTTTCCCTTTTCCCGAGGAGCAGGCCGCTTGCGCTGGGCAGGAGTCAGCGGCTTAAATGGTCTAGACGCCTGCGAGGCTGCAGGAGACTCCCCCGAAGTCAACGCCGAGGAGATCCGCGGGATCTTCAGCAGGGCAGATATCAGTGCCCGGGGTGACGGTACCGAGCCCGGTACCGTCCACATAGTTGGATCGGCAACCCACGACACCGACAATGGCATGGTCGTAGGTCGGTCCGATGTCGATGGCTTGGACATCGCTGGTGGAACTGACGTTCGGTCTTGTGCCTGTAGAGACCGCTCCCAGCAATAAGATTTGAGGCGGGCCAAACGGATCCTAAGAGTCTGGGAGGTAAAGTCTCGGCAGATTGGGCAGGCCCTCGTGTTATGGGCCTCACCCAAACAAAAAAGGCACTTGCTATGACCGTCAGGTAGGGCGACCTTATGACCACACGTTCGGCAAGGCTTGAAGAGAGCCGACATAGAAGTTGAAGAAGAAGCGAGGGGAAAATGGCGGAGAAGGCAAGGCGAAGACGAAGCTGACGAGGACGAAGAGAGCGGGGGGGCAGAAAAGGGGGTTAAAAGTCCCGAAAAACGGGTGCCAGAGTCACCAAGTCCAATTCGATGTTCAAGAATCCAAGTCCGAAGTCCAAAGCCAAGTCAAAACCAGAGAAAAAACAAGTCGAAGAGAAGCCAATAGTGCTACCAAGCTCAGAACCTCCATACGTGACGGCGGACAAGAAAGAACTGAAGGGAGACCGTTGCTCGGCGGGCTGAGCATGCTCAGTGCAGGCGGGGGGGGGTTCCCGCCAAGCTACTAAGCTCTAGAATTTTCCGAACGGTACTGCGCATGCACGAAAGTTCCTAGTGTGTGAGGCACAGAGACCATGAAGAAGAAGTAAAATACACAAGTAAAAAATAAACACTGGAGCAAAAATTTAAGTGTATTTGATTTTGCTAACAATCCCTTACCTCTGTAGCCAAAAAAGCCTTTAGCCTTCTTACTCTCAAATGGAATAAATGTTCCTATGATGAAGTCAGCAATAGCTACTAGGAGGATCACCAGCAGAACAATTTGTGCCTGTAATATGAAAAGTTATTGTCATCAATACATCCCATTTCTCTCCAAGTAAAAATTCTCAGTCCTCAGTTTGAGCATGCTGGTCAACTGCTTCAAGCAAAATCCTCCAAATGTAAAAGAGTGGGTGGCAGCTTACCATTCCTCTTTCATTACACAGTAATAAGTAAAAATAGCAGAGAGATTAAGCCACCCCACCCTCAGTCCTGCAGTAGTTAATGATACACCTAGTAGAACAAGAATGCTTTTTCAAGAGGCAACCTGCTATAATTATCCAAAGTGGGAAGGTCACTACCTAGTGAGCACAGTATTGGATTAGGAGCATAGAAATTCATATTGAAAACCCTGACTCAAATCACAGAGCTCGTTAAAACTATTTTAAAATAATTTATCACTATTTGGCAAATATTTGATTGGTTGATCAGTCAAATCTTACAGCAATCAAATATCCAACCATTTATACCATAGCAATAGCATGTGTATTTCTATACCACATATCAGCTAAGTGCTCTCTAAGCTCTGGGTACGCATTTTACCCACCTGTGGAAGTACGGAAGGCTGAGCCAACCTGGAGCCCGACAGGATCAAACTCACAACCTTGTGGCTGCAGTACCAGCATTTAACCACTGCACCACCAGGGCTCCACTATTTATTCCAGAAATAAAGCTTCATGAAATACAGGTGGGGTTTAAGCCTATGCTTATTTTTTTTTATAGATACCATGCAATGATTTGCTTATCACATATTCACATCTATACCACTGCTCTTCACTTCACTGAAACAATCCAGATTGTATTCTTCTTCCTGTACAATTGGACTGAAACTACACTGCAGCTTTGCTTGTTAAGTTTCATCTACAGATTCCCTCAAATATTTCTGATTTACATAACATTCAGTGTCCTGAAGACAACACAGATTTAGATTGCTTCTAAAAATGTAACTGTCACAGAGGGACTACTTGAAACTGCCTCAGTGTGGCAGCTGTTCCACATGTACTTAGATCAGTACCAAAGCATAATCTCTCTTCACCGACCAGTGATGACAACCAAATTTCATTCTGTAATTCCTGTAGCCATGGCACTTCATATGTTAACTGTGCTAAGAGAGATCTTTTTAAATTCCTAGAAATTTTATCTCATGATATGGAGGAATTATTTAACTTGGTACTGTAAAGGTACTCCACAGTAAAGCAATGAGACGAGATTGTTGTTAAACCTTACTGGCGTGAACAAAAAAAAAAATCACCCTAGTTTAGATGGCTACCGTGAAACAAGCACATTAACTTTTTTCCACTTGTCATTAACAAAAGTGAACAATTACTAAATTAAAAGCATAACAGTGATTTTGTAGATGTATATGATTCTTTCTTTCCATGTTCTAACTAAAGAAATATCTGACGACAGCATGAAGAAAGTCTACAGATTTCAATCCGAGTTAGACAAAATTAGTAAGAATATGCAAAATACCCTACCTTATCAATGACATATTCATACTATTTAAACTATTTAATATCCAAAATAGATATGTAAATTTTGTACCAACAAAAGATTTGCATTTTCCAAGTAGTTATTGTGCTGGACTTTTGTACCCTGCATGCAAACTGTCTTAACTAATTATTCAACAGCACTAACCTTCCTTCGGGGCTTATCTTTCTTTCTTCAAAGCAACACATTTAAGTGCCAATTTGTACCAGCTGGCTGAGTTGTATACAATCACCTTTTCTTGGCATAAATACCTAAAAATTGTTCACAAAACTATTGCACGTTTGGGATACTTATCCAAACTTGCTCCAGGGCTAAAAAAAGTCAGATATTTGAAGAATTCCTTAAAAAAAATGTTCACCAACACAGTTTCAAACAGCCTATGCATAACAGCTTTATCATGGTCTTAAGCCTACTTATTGCAAGAATGTTTCACAGCCAGAAGTCCGAGTATTAATATTGATTCTAATACACGTTCCTTCGATATTTGCTTACTCTTCAGAAGGTTCTTTTTACCCACTATGATGTTTCACATTACTTACTTTAGCTTCCCATTCCATTCCTGCTACAGATATGCCCAACAAAATAACAATTGTGATTGCCCCTATAATTCTGATGTCATTCATTGGATCCAACATAAGTATGTCATGTTCCTATGAAAAAGCAAAACAAAAAAATAAAGACTTATGTTTGACAGAATATTTAAAAAAAGAAACCCTGAAACAAGGTAAAATTGTATTTCTCTGTCAAAATAATGTTTGAAGACTGGAATTCATTAAGTCCTATTAGTGATTCAAAATGATTGTGATTTCTGGAGAACATGGTATGACCCCATACATTGACTTGCTTGTACTGCTATTCTTCATATAGAATGATGTTAACCTTTCACATCTGCATCTGCATCTAGTTAACAACATCTTCTGGCTGAAATTCAGTTTTCTTCTAGTCCCATGCAATGTGGTGTGGTCAAAGGTTTTCCAGGCATGTCAGGGAAGCATGCCAGCAACAAGTATGGCCATAGCCCAAAGGGCCCTGGGTCACCATACTGTTAATATACAGCCCCTTACATGACCGCCCATCAAGAAATGTCAGCTTTCACTCTCAAGTAGCAACACTGATCGTGGCAACCAAGTTTTTTAAAGCCTCTGCCATAAACAGGGCCATTTTCAAAGCCTCACTGCAGTTTCAAAGAAGAGGCATAACTCTGATAGGTAAGGTTAGCCCTTCCCTCCCTTTTTCAACAGTATCTACTCCCAACAGTGCCTCCTTATATTTTCTAATTCAACAGAACAGAAAATATATATTGGCATATGTTACATGGTCTTCTTCTGCTCTTGCACATAACACCTCTTTCAGTTGGCCATGGCAAACAATGAACTTACTGCTTGAGATCTCAGAAGCACACTTCAGATTATTTCCAATCCTAATTTCCAGGAAAAGTAATAAACCAATGATGGGTAACTATGGCCCTCCGAAAATTGCTGCACTGCAACTCCCAGCATTTCTCATCACTGGCTGGGCTGGCTGAGGGGAGTTATAGTCCAACAAAATCTGAAGAGCCACAAGTTGCCCAATCTAGAGCTAAACTGAGCTTGCCAATTTAGACACTATAAAAGGCCATGGTTATCAGTAAATAGAAAACTCAGAACAAAAGAGAAGAGAAGGCAAGTCTGTAGTCTTTAATAAAAAATAACATATAACTCTATGTCTGAGTCCCTATTTTCTCCAGTCCAAATTACCTGATCATTTTAAGTGTTAATTTGTTTTGAAATGAAATAATGTAGATGCACATCTCATTTAGGATTCAGCAGGCGTTACAGGCTCAGGAAAGGCATTCTTGAAAGCCTAGGTAATTATTCCTCCCTGCTCCTTTGGAATACCTGAACACCATGCCTGATGCATCCCTCCAGTTTCATGGTTTGCTAGGCCAGGGCTTGGAGAAACTAGGCGTAAAAATTCCACAGCCTAAGAGAACTATTTTCATGGTTCTTTCAGCCGACCTATACTTTCTGCTGCCCTCAAAGTTAAGTGAAACTAAGTCACAATCACTAGATCTAAGGCTGGTCCCAACAAGTATTTTGCCTGTCAACTGCAGTTCTCATAATACGAAATCCAAGGTCATTTGCATGTCCCTCTTCAAAAAAACCAAGCAATGAATCATTCAGTAATATAGATTTTCCATCACATGTTAGCAGTGAGTTGGACAACTGTTACAGATCACTCCGATCTATAGAGGTGCTGCAAAAAAGTGATGGTGAAATTCAGATTGTGAAATGCAATGTCACAGCAGGAAGTAAACTAGAATAATTAACTTACCTTAAGTAGTTCTACAACTGTCTCCGCAAAACCTACTACATACATGGCTACAGCTACAGCATTAGCAAATGCGAAGATCAGCCCTATTGCACCACCAAATTCTGGGCCCAAGCTTCTGGAAATTAGGTAATATGCTCCTCCTGATGAGGGGAAAAAAAATTTCAATAAGTTTCAAAATTGCACTAACCAAGCACTAACGCTTTTGTCCACACACATAAACAAAGCTTACATTCTATGAGCACAGTTGTATGTCCCTAGTTGACATTACAAGGGCAGACATTTCTAATAACCAATAGCAGCCACGAGATCAGCTGGTAGGAATAAGGGCTGTTAACAAATGGGAAGAGGAACTAAGCCTTTTCATTCATTAATCACTCAGCTTGGGGTAGGGGTGTGAAAAGGGTGGCGTTAGGGACCACAAATGGCCCCCAAACCTGTCCTTGCATCTCCTAAACCAACTCATTTTTGGCTTCCAACAAAGATGAATTAATTGGCTGTCCTAGGTAGCAATTCACTTTTTAAAGAGGTTGCAGGGCCCCTTTTGGTTTACCGGGGATGGGGGTTATTTGGGTGCTGTGGCTGTTTTATTTTTGGAAGTCTGCACAGCTTCTGGAGAGTACTGAGGAAGAAAGCTGGACTCTGAACCACCCATGGCTATCTACATGTCATTTACAGTACTTTCATAGCTGCCCAGTAAACATAGATTCTCTGAGCAGCTCACAAAATAAATACAATTAAATAAAGCAGAAAAAACCACAAACTAATATAAATTAATTGCACAACTGAAATACAAATTTCCTTGATTAACACACCTCTTCCCCGAAACCACAGTTTCTATCAAACTGTGAACAGCAGTTGCTATTTTTAATGTGAATGTTCAATACAAAATATAATTAACATCACATCTGCTTTGGCTTTGAATTAATAGGATGCTTTCGAAAAAAGGAAGTTCAAATCTGCATTGCTACACAGACCATACATTTCATGCCTACCAATCTGCTGTCCAAGAGAGCTGACACATGCAGCAGAAACTTCCTTCCAGATTTAAAAGAAGGAGGGGAATATTATAAGGAGGAACTGGTGCCTCAGATAAGCAGGGTCTAAATAATTTAGTGCTTAAAAGACTGCAAGAGCATCCTGAATTGAACTCAGAAGAGTCAACCAGTCTCTCGCTCGTAATATGCTCTGTATTAACTAGTTCCAAATGAACAACAGGGAAGTCCAATCATCAATTTGGGTTTTCAAAACACATTTATGGGGAGCTTCACATAAAGGCATTACACTGTGTCTTAGCAATGTGAGTTTACCAGGACAAAAATGACAAAGCTAGACTTCTAAGTGGGCAAGTGGGCAAAGCTGGAAACAGATGAAGCTGACAAAACGCACCCCTGGCCAGTGTCATCACCAAAGGACATTTAGGAGCAGAAAGCAATTGCAGAGCACTTCCAAACCTATTTATCTACTGGCTGGCTACCTTTACAGCTTCCACTTTGCATTTTTGGCATGGGAATGATTTCAGTGGCATTGAAACTCACTGTGTGTGAGTGACCCAAACTGCAAAATAGAGAATTCTTCCTACAGGTTACAAAAACCCTATTTTTTGTCCTAACACAAAAATCCAAACAGTACTTGCAGTTTCTATAATATAATTAATGTCCTCAAGCACAGATCTCCAGGATTCCAGCTACAATATGAAGGCAAAAACAGCAACTGACCTACACACATACTTCGTGAACCAAATATCTGCAGTACTGATGAAAAAATTAGAACTACCAGTGGCCAGTGATCAGAATAGGTATGATCATAAGAACATTAGAGAAAAGAAAGATTCTGCATATATCACACACACATGGCACTTGGTTATCTTCTTCATAAACATAATTAAGGTTTTATTGTCTGCCTCACTAAGGGCCTTGGAGCTTCTTGGGAGTCTCCATCATCGATATATGCATGGCACTATATGCATGGCACACCTATTTAATTACCTGTAGTTCTATAAACGTAATTCACTACATGCAAATCATAAGCCTTCCACTGTGCCCCCTATTCACGACAAATTTCATTTCTCACTTTTTATCTGATCAGCTCATCCACAGCTACTGTATTACCAGCTTACTTTGTTTATTCAACAGGTTAAAGACCAGACCACTGTTAAAACTGGAAATAGTCAAAACACGGAACCCAATCTTTTTTTGTTTTTTAAGCTTTTTTAGTAAGTATGACTTGAGACAAAAAGCAGTGTATGGTCATAGAAGCTCATGGAAAGTCATGGAAATCTGACACAACAGGTCAAAATAACAGACCATGCACTGAATGCACAGGTTCTAGTTATAATTGAAAAGGATTGAAAGAGCAGATTGTTGAAAAGTGGATCACTGAAAAGCGGGGAGACGCCTGTATTTCCAAATGAAAGTGGGATTGACAACTAATATGTTTCAAAACTAACATCAACTAACCAACTAACATATGATGTATATCCACAATACTGCAAAATGTAACACAAATACAAAGTAAAAAGCACAATGACTGGCTACATTTGAAGACTAGCAAACAGAGAAGTATTTATTAAGTCAGTTTTACCTCCTCGCACAAAGCCATTGGTAGCTATTGCTGATGTAGACAAGCCTGTGATGGTAGTTACAACAGTAGCCATGGCAATGACCACAACTGCAAGTCCTGTAAGAAGAAGATTGTTCCAGCAATTGTTCATATGAATTGTAATTTCCCTAAAAGATAGTGCTGTTTAATAAATGCTTACTGCTGGTTCCAATATATCAAAATAGCAAACATTTCTTAAACTTAAGGCTTATACTGAATACTTAAACTTAAGGTTTATACTGAATACAGATACAATAAGCATTACTTTTTGGTACTGAAAGTGATCACGTTCAAGCATCAATCCTGAACTCTTTTAAGGTAAAGTGGATAACTCAATTTTTATGGATACTTTCTAATTCCTTACAAGAGAAGGGAAGAATTGCTGACTGCTGACTTAATGGTCTGAGAATCCAAAACAAGACTCATCTTTCAAGTGTGTACTACATTCCTCCACACTGTACTACTAAAATAACAAAACAAGAAATGAATTGTGCTCTTGGAAGATATGCAAGAGACACACTTCTGAGCTTCCTTGTGGAAATGACCGGCTTTATGCCTTGCTGAGAACACCATGGTACTTAACAGCTTATTATTTTTATCATTCAGATTCTCCTCACTTGTTATAAACCAGACAGCACAAGTTGACAGCAATTCTCAGATGTAAAGATGTATACAGAGACATTTGATTGGAGGTGCACTTACCTATGCCAGCATGTCCTACAATCCAGGACAGTCTAATGAAGAGCATCACACCCCAGATATTCAACATACATCGTACCTGTAATACCATAAGAGCAAATAATTTTTATATTATGCTGTCCTATTATTTAGTAGAGCTGGCATTTTAGAACTAATCCTGCCAATTGATGAATTGGTAAGAGCCAGCTCAACGCAGTAGTTTGTATCTCCAGGAAATCAGGGTTTGAATCCCTCCTCAGTCATGGAAACCCACTGCCTTAAAGAAAGACAATGGCATACCTTCTCTGATTAAATCTTGCTTTTAAAAAAAAACTCTCTATGATAGGCTCATAGTAAGTCTAAGTAAACTTGAAGGTAAAACAACAATTTGTGAGTTAAAAATCCTATTGATTAGTCCCAATTAAAGTGTGAATGTGGTGTGTGCATACACCTTCAACTCATGAATTACACAAGGTTTTCTTAAGTAAGAAATCCCCAAAGGTTATTTTGCCACTGGTGATCTCCCATAATTAAGAATGACCTTGCTGAGCTTCCAAGATCAAACATGATCTGGTGCCTTTAGGGTACTTAAGTCCTCTAATTAAAGTAGGCCCATTCAATCAGTGAACAGTGAGTCAATACTTCAATAAATTTAATAGGTCTACTCTAATCAGTACTAAAACAGAATTTAGGCCACAATTTTTAAAAATCAAATTCAGGAGGGAGGCTTCAGAAGTTTGCTACAAGGGCAACCAAACATTTCAAGTGTTCAACTACACTTTTCGAGCAGATCTTTTACGTGTGACCCACCCAAGTCAGAGTGCATTAGAAATGCGCTTTGACATGCCTGACTCATTCTAACCTTTAATTTTTCAGCCGGCAGCAGGGAGTTTACCAGTCTCTTCTTCCATCATCACATACAACCAGCTGGACTTATTAGAACTTGATAAACTACAGAATGGGTAGCTCGTTTAATAGACTTTTTTAAAACTGCACACTGAAATGTAATCTCTCTCTCTCTCTCTCTCTCTCTCTCTCTCTCTGTATGTACGTATGTATGTAATATGTAATATATACCTTACATTTCTGATCATCTAAAAAAGGTGTCATCACAAATACTCTTAAAGGTACAAGAAATGACTATTTTGTACACGAAAAGGTAGTTGATGTGCTTGGTTTAAAAATAAAACAATGTAAAAAGAGAACTCTACTTACTTAAAAATGATACATATTGTTTTTCTATAACCTGATAACTTACTACATTATTTTGACACCAGCAACTTCCTAAAGACAGGTTCGTTTAAATCTTTGTCTTCCTCTCATCCATGTTACAGTATTTTCTGTAGCCCTACTAGCGCAAATTTCAAAATGTGCTAACTGAAAGAATGAAGCCTAAAACCAACAACTAGCTCTAAAAACCACAATAACCAAATCAGAGTATTCTGTTTTCCCAAACAAGGACAAGTCTGATAAAGTTGTATTATTATTTTGACTGAGCAAGAGTCCAGTTTAGATAAGCCACTGATTTTCCCTACTCCCTATCCCTATCCCCCAAAAGCAACAACACAGTTAAAATTGTAGAAGACAATAGTAAAACCTCTCCCTCTCTCATTGGTTGAAAAAGTGACAAATGGCAATCAGTGTTTCACGAAGCAACCATTTTGCCAGCTTGTCTCAATAAATCCTTAAACTTGCTCCAGATAATCCATTTGGGCCAACACATTGCTTTCACAAGCACTCAAAAGCAAATTAATTTGCATCAATTTCTTAAATTATTTTAAACGTATTTAATTAGAATTTCTAACTAAAATTCTGAACAATTCAGATTACTGCACTCACATGGAAAAAAGGCACAGTTCACGCATGATTTTGCTCCTGATAAGTTGTGTTTTACTGGACTGAATGCAAGTCTCATGCCTGCATATTTTCTCCTCTGCTTATATAGCCAAATTTCAAGGAAAATCTTTGTTTTCTTTATTAAACAAGCTAAACCAGAAAACTAGTTTATATGCATTGCTTTGAACACCAGTGGGCAAAGTAGAGCTCTGGGGACATAAGCAGCCCAACAAATCTTTTTTCCTGGCCTTTGCCATCCCCTCTAGACTCTCTCAACTTCAGTTTTTCTGCTCGCCAAACAAGGGGAAAACTCTGTTCCTGGAAGCCTCTAGAAGCAACAATTCACCTGTAACTTAGATTGTACTCCCTGCCATGGTTTAACATTTTTTAAGTTATTTTTTAAAACACAGAAGTGGATTTCTTGCTACATTGGCTCCAGACGTGTCAGAATTGCCCATCCCTGGCTTAAACCACAGTTTAGTGGTTTAAATATGTAAGATGCAAATGAAAACAGCCCTTGATTTTGCTTCTCTATGGTACTCACACCTTTTAAAAATCAAGTTGTTAATTTTTCAGAATAATACTCAGCTTAATATTGGAAGCAGCTATTTTTTAAAAAAATTTAATTTCTGTATCTTTAACACTTCTGCACAGAAGTCAAACCAGAAGAGAAATGTAGAATTAGTTGGAAAGGAAAATAATTACCAAAGTTGTACTCACCAGTACACCTTTAATCCATCCAAATTTGACAATTCCTTTACTATCAGTGGCGTAAGTGGCAGCAGCTTCCCCAGTAGGAGTTCCTTCTTCTCCATTTGCAAATCCATCCTCAAACGGCTCCTGTAGCACAGTAAGAAGTAAGCGGTGTGTGGGTGGGGGATGGAAAAGAGAGACTAAGCCTCTGTCTGTTTAGATTTGAAATCTACATAGACTTAATATCAGTTCTCACTGTTACCTTCTTTGCCCATCATAACAAAAGCAATGAGATTCACCAAGTTAGCTTCATATTAGAATACAGACAGAATGAACTGAATGGGTTCATGGCAGAAAACTTTTCAGAAGCCTATACAAAATCAGTTCTCTTTGTGTGTTTATCGGACTCTAGATCTGAAGCAGTAACAGTCCAACATGAAGATAAAAGTGAAATGAACCAGAAGCAATGCCCTTTTTTGAAGGCTCACTGGTTAATATCAGAGGGTCTCTGAGGAAACAGCAAACTTGCCCACCCATGCCCTGTGCCCACATACTTAAATTTAAAGCCGAATTAGCAAAATATAGCATACACAACATAGAAACAATTAATACATTTTAATAAAAATGTAAACATTTCCCTAATGTCCTATATTTCTCTCCAGTGCAGAAAGTTACTGCGGTAACACTGAGCACTGTCATGAAGTTGAAATGGCTAATTTTCCTCACAACAGAATGCATTCCATAAGTGCAATCAACAGCATCAGTCCTAGACTGAGATGCTTCAACACAAAGGGATGGAGAAATTCTTAACAGGTTTTATTATTCCAAAAAAACAGCAACAGATCTTCATACCCTTGTTACGAGAGTTTGTACAAATTAACACAACACAATGGAAGGCAAAACTGTCTCTTTATGATGTGTCCCAAATTTTAAAGTCACTGAACATTATGCTTACCTGTACTTTTATCTCTATTAGCCTAGGACCGGCTTTAGCTTTTTACCCTATTAATGACTTATCACAAAGACAAAGCAATTAAATTGTTCTTCAGTTACAGAAGTGGTTGTTTGGAGGGAAGATTCAGCTGAGTTGGTGCACATGCCTGTCACATTTCTGGACCTAGAGTTCAACTTCTGATTATTTTTAATGACTTTATTAACTGGTGTACCCCCAGTTAGATAAAGTCTATAATGCAACTTATCTTAGAACCACGACTAACCACAGATATTTCTATAAAATAAATAATCCATAGAGATCCAGTGCAAGAAGCACCAAAGAAACAGTGGTTCCTACTACTTCACAGGGAAGAGTAAAGACAGAATGTATTAAATACTGGAGAAGGGGGTACATTTGGGTTATTTTGGACAAAAGAAGTCAAGTTATCTGGTCGCTTTGGACTCTCTCATAAACATACTATAATTTTTGTAGGCCTGTTCTTTGTTTAAGGTGCAATTCCATACAAAACTACCAAGAAGTTCAATTGAATTCAGCAGAGTTTACTGCTGAATAGACATGCCTAGAACTGCACTGTAACTTAACTGTTGATGTACTGAACAAACCTTGAAACCTACTCTTAAGAAAAAGAGAAGTGAATATAAAGGCCTGCTAAAATCATCCATAACTCAGCAGTGGTAGGATGGCAATGGTAAGATGGTCTGGATCTCAAAGCATCATCCTATCATTCTCATTTGTGGGTGGCTTCAGGAGGTCACATCATGTTTCCTGGAAGTTTCACTACTGAAATGTTTTACTATTATGCATAACATGCAGTTCAGCATACTGCTCTCACTTAAGTATTTGGATTATTTATAAAACAGTGTGTGGACAGCCAAATAAATTTATCAGCTATCTTATCAGAAAAGTATTGTGGGGAAACATGAATAAAAGAAGACGTGCATAGTTCTGTATGCATTACCTCTCTCCGACAAGCAAATCCTTTATATTTATATTTGAAAAACTTACTGGAACAAGTAGCAAGTGGGTGCTTGCTAGCAGTATTCAAAATGAAAACACTGAAGCACTATGTATTATTTGTGGGTGTGATAAATTCCACAAAGATTACATAACTGATAATGCTTCCTGCAAATTACTACTTTGTCTTTTATAACAGATACAGGAATTATTCATGTACACAATTACTGGATATAAAAACACAGATTGCCATTGCTTTTTTTATTATTAAGTACCAATCCATTTGCAAAATGACTTCCTCCTGCCCATTTTTTATTTACACGTGCCAATCAAAAACTTTTGAGAACTATGGGTTGCCCCATTTTAGCTATGCATAAAGCTGAACAGCTTCAGAAAGATGTCCTATTACATACTAAAAATGAAGGAGGCTTATGAGGTTGAGACAAGCCCGGTTGAGAGCCCGAAGAGGCGTCTCCTGACGAAGAGGTGGCAATTGGCGTCCTAGAAAGCTTCAGAATTCTAGGCAGCGAAGAAACCGGAGGCAAGGATGCCAGGGACGGTACCAAGCCCGATACCGTCGGTGTCGGTACCGACGAAGTCGATGCCGACAAGGAGGGTGTGGTCGCAGGCCTGAAAGACGCAGACGGCCGAGAAGAAGCCATGGACGAGGTGATAAAGGGCAGTGTTGGATGCCGCCTGCTCCTTAACTTTAAGGGCTTGCTCCCAACAGTAGGACTTGAGCTGAGAGGCCCTGTTCTTTAGCGTCTGGGACATAAAGTCCTTACAAATAGGACAAGCCCGGACATTGTGGGCCTACCCGAGGCAAAAAAGGCACCCGGAGTGACCGTCTGACAACGCAACTTTGCAACCACAGGACGCACAAAACTTGAATAAAGCAGACATAGAAGAAAGGGGGAAGAGTTCTCACTGAAAATCTCCAAAGAAGAACACGAACAAACAAAGAAAGGAGGCGAAGCCAAACTGCTCAACCAGGAAAAGCCTTTCCGAGCTGCTAACAGGTTGGCGGATGAAAAGAAACTGAGGAGAGACGGTTAGCTTGGTGGGAGTGAGCATGCTCAGTACCGGATGGGGAAGGGGTTCCCGCCAAGCTGCTCAGCTCTGGAACTTTCCAAAAAGCTACTGCGCATGTGTGAAGATTCCCACTGTGTGAAGCACAGAGACCACGAAGAAGAACCACAGGTTGTTCAGTTATCCTCACATCTCTTTAATTGTTGTTGTTTGCTTTCAAGTCAATTCCAACTTGTGACAACTCTAAGGCAAACCTATTATGGGGTTTTCTTGGAAAGATCTGTTTAGAGGATGTTTCCCATTGCCATTGTTCAGAAAGCATCACCTGTGCAAGGTCACTCAGTGGGCTTCCAGAGCCAAGGGGGAATTTGAATCCTGGCCTCCAGGGAAACAGCTCAACATCCAAACTACTAGACCATGCTGGTTCTCATTAAAGGTGCCAGACTCCAGAAGTTAAGCAAGGTCAGCCCTGGTTAGTACCTGGAATGGAGACTGTCAACAAATACCATGTGCTATAGGGTATATCTCAGAGGAAGGACCTAGCAAAACCACCTCTGTTTCTCGTCTAAAAAATCCCTGCGAAATTAATGGGGTTGCCATAACTCGACAGGTGACTTGAAGGCACGTGCACACACATTTCTTCAATACATATGATAAAAGCCCGTCTAGAAGAGAAGTTAAAAATCATGTTGCTTGAGAATCTTGTAATGTGCTCTGCTCTCTCCAGTAAGCAAAGTTCTCACCCAGCAGTAACACCATGGAGGGCAGAGGCAGCCACAGTAGTTATAATGTGAAAGATCATGATTGTACAGTCGACCATTCACGTTTGAGAGATTAACTTTTCACTGAGTAGATTACTTGTGAGTTTCTCCAACCCATGCCTCCTCGCCTCAGGCACTTCTTTCCTGCAGGAAACGTTCCTTCTGGCAATTCTGATCAGGCAGCACCGCCCTTTAAAAATCCACTCCTGGTCCTCCTCCTTCTCTACCAGCCACTGCCTGGCCAGCCTGAAATGGAAAACTGATTGCAAAATGAAGTGGGGGGACAGGGGTGGGGAGACTGACAGACCCAAACCTATTCAAGTAGTTTTACACTGAATTTACTTAATATTAAGTATGGTAGACTGTAGTCATGCTATAAATAGGTACCATTTACATAAGGTACCATTTACTGGTTTCTAGTTTCATTAAGTTGCAAGTTATAGCTAATGAGCTGCATCTAGATTTAGTCACATTCAAGAGTAAATCACTAAGGCTCACGTTAGTTAGGACTTAGTTAGTAGCACTTATTTCCATGGATCTACTGTAAACATGATTAAATATGCATACAACCCAGTATTTTTTTCTTGGTTAATGTTTTTAGCAGGCTTATCATGTACTGATTGCCAGTGTTGGTGGGGGGCCTCCCACACAACAAATGCTATACGGGAGAATTAAACTACTAAATACAAGCCCTCATGCTCTTCAATCTAGACAAGAATGCAATGAATCCAGTTGCTGTACTATGGATATCGAAGAGGTGCTTACTTTTCAGCTAAGAGTGCAGGTTAAACTTCAGTTTCTCTACCATCTGCCTTTGATAACAATTCTCTCTTGTGCGCGTGTTCAAGATGTCTATCGACTTATGGCCACCCCATGAATTTCATAAGGTTTTCTTAAGCAAGGAATACTCAAAGATAGTATTGCCAGTTTCTTCCTCAGAAATATAGCCTATAACACACCCTGCCTTAAAATGTTCATATAAAGCATGCTTTCAACATTAGCATGCCACATAAATGCTAATGGGCTAATGTAAAGAGATAGGATGATGACTGACCACATCCAAATTCTCCTCCCCTAATCTTAGCTCTTCTTTGCAATGCATGTATATCTGATTAAAAAAAGAGAATCACACTGAAATTGTCTCTTCTGGCAAAACAGGATTCAAATCCATTCAACAGACTAAAACAAGAGAAAAACTCAAAGTCAATGAATGGATCTTCTGCTACCAGGCACACAAAGCTTTTAAGTACAATAGCAACACATTTCTGGCAGAATATATATGGCTGTATGAGAATGTGCAGCCATGCTCTATTCTCAACCCCCCAGACTACTATTCAGAAAATCTTCCCACCATAAAGCCCCTAAACAGGCATTAGATGCACATGCCAATTCCAAAGAATCATGGACACTGAGATAAAACATATTAGACCAATAAAATATACATAAATTTCTTAAAAGTCAGAAAGACTTAGGTCAGTGTTAGCTATGGGGTAGACAGAGGTGTGTTCTTCTTGAGTTCCCATTTTCATTCTCTCACTTAACCAGGAACAGTATTTTTTAAAGCATCCAGCTGACATAGAGTTTGTTGCACATGAGAAGCTCTATCATTTCACGAACAGATGTCCCACCAGGCTACTTTCAATTACTACTTCCCAGTACTCAAATCAAGTCACTGACTAAGATCTTACGAGCTACCAAGTTAACATTTCAGCAACTGACCTTATCTTAATCTTCTAACACACCACTCTTGTACGTAGGTTTTGCAGGATTCTCAAGTAATGTAAACACAGCTGTGCCAGGTATTTGCTCACATGCCCACATTCAACCACTCCCCTCACCCCCAACTCCTGCAGAACTATAGGTTACATGTACTTTTAAGATCCCACTTATAACTACACTAAAATCAAGTACAAAAACTCTGAGCAAGAAGTTTTTGGGAAATTATGCCTTCTACTATTGGGGACAAATGTGGGAGAGATTTACTTTTAGCAGTCAAGAGAGCCAAGAAGTTATTACGCTCCTCATTTCAGTGACCCTTCTGCAAATAATAAAGGAAAAGCTGAACAAGAGAATCACAGAGCTAACGGTAAAATCAACTTCTTTCATCTTAGCCCAAGGTAGTGAGGCATTACTCATTCTTGTAGATGCGCCACTTAACTATAAGGTTTGGGATCACAGTTTTCTGGCTGACTAGCATGAACTATATAGACACTTCCACCCTACCTTTGTGAGACCTCATCACAGTAAGGATTTAATCATCCTGATCAAACCTGGTTCAACTGTAGGAAGAGAATGTGTTGATCAAAAATACTGCAACTTTGTAAAGGGCAGAAAACTCAAAATTTAAGAAGACAGCACATCTGAACATGCACAAATCTCTCAGTTACTCAAACATGCTCATTTACCAGCTTCCCTTTTATCCTGGTCCAGTCACTCAGGAGCCCCCAATAGCTCTGGAGAGGAGCTACATACAAGTCAATCCTTGATCATTAAGCTTCCAAAATGGATACAGAAGATACAAGATCTGTGAGCAATACTCACCCACCCCTGCTGCTTATACTGATTTGGGGAAATCTGAGTGTATAATGTCCTCAAGTGGCCCCATTTTGTCCACTATAGGGTGATGTTATGTAATGTGGTGGCCCATGGACTAGAGCCAGCCCACAAGCCATCAGCCGCTGGTCCCTGGAGAGTTTCCAAGAAAGAAATAAAAATATCTTAACAGCTTTAAATCGGGTGCCAGTCCCTGTCACGTTAGGAGAATTAATTACTAATCTCCCGTACAAGATAGTGAAGAAGCATTGCTACAGGGGACCCTGGAGATTCCCATTTTAATGCTTTAGCAGTTTCCCCTTCTCTAGCACTTATCTGTAATGGAGATTGTGAAGTCTTTCTTTCCTATTCAAGCCTTCTGATGGAAGACAAAAGCAAGAGATATCAGGTAATGGTGAAGTGTAGTCCCAAAGCTCAAGATAAAAGGACTATCAGCCTGCCTTTACTAACTTGCTTTAATGACAAGGTACTGAGCCTCCTTGTTTTTACATGAGGAATGCCATTTTATAAATGTGTAAGCTTTGCAATTACATTTGCATTACCATTTATTTGCTTTCGAAAAATCTCATATTTTCCTTTATGTAGAAAATCTAGTATGGTGAACTGGTTTTCCTAACACATTATTGGAATGGGTAAACAAACGCGTGAATGTCTTAGTGGGTTTCATACTATGCTTATGTCACTTAACCCTAAGAACAACTACTTCATTTGTTCCAATGACCAAACTGTCCTACATGTAGTGGCACACAATCCCAACTAGGAACATTTTCCCACTGATCCTTAACTTATTTTTATAATGGCTTTTAATCATTTATAACGTTCTTCAGTATTAAAGACTTAATAATAGACAAAATTTATTTGCCTAAAGAAAAATGTTATCTGTTGAACCTTTCCCATTATTCTTTTCCACCTTTGGAACCACACTATACACTGTGAGTTGGATCCAAGCTTAAGACATGTTTACAGTATTCTTACTGACGTCAATAAGACTTACTCATTTTTAAGTTCTGGGATCTCCTCCCAAGTAACTCCATAGAACTGCAGCCTTTGGCACTTAACAGCCCACCAACAGGCCCAAGTATACTGTTGTCTACAACTGAACATTTTTGTTCTTAATGTCTCTACCTGAACATTAAACATATTTCTATCATATCTAAGATGCTTAAAGATGGCAACAATAAACTACACAAATACATATACTTCATTACTCTTTATTTTTAATAATTAAATTTCTGTTTTTGAGTCCTGAAATGAGCAACAAACCACTAAGATGGATAGATCAAATTTATTATATTACCCCAAATCTAGCAATGATTTCAAATGTGATGGTGGTCATAAAATACATATGGGATGGTCATTGTCACGCTTTGTTCAGTACAAATGTGGCATAAATTCTATTGTACATGGTATGAAATTCAACCCAGTCTAATTTCACCAGCTAAATTAAGCACTGAATTGTTTACATTAAGCATTTAGTTATGCAGCTTGCCATGTGTTCACTTCATAGCAATTGCTGTCAGATAGAAAACCGGAAAGCTGTCCAAAGGGCTGTCCTAGTCAGTTAAAAGCTGGAGAAGGAAGGCTACATAGTCTCATCGTATGAAGCTGCCTTGTCTCTTTCAGAATTGTCAGTTTATCTGCCTCAATACTATCTACATGGTAACTGGAAGCAGATCTCCACGGGTGCAGACTAGGGTCTTTGCCAGCCCTACCTAAATATGTCAAGAGTTGAATTTGGGAAACTTCCGCAAGGAACACACTCTGAAACTGAGCTATAGCCCCATCTCTTTCGATAACTGAAAGAACAGATGTTCTCCACTAAAAAACTTCATTGCTGCTTTTCCTTGTTCCCACACAGACAGAACAGCAGTATTCTTTGGACGGCCTCTCAAAGTTTTAAAGATCTAGACTCAGTGTGATTGCATGTCAGGTCATCTCCTGCTGCCCTTTTACACTACACAGTAATAATCTTTTTCTACTGGTACAATTCCATATTAACTGCCATTGCTTTATCCTATACAATGCTGGCATTTGTAGTTTAGAGGGGCATTTAGAATTCTCAGCCAGAAAGCACTAATGCCTCAACAAACTATAAACCCCAGGATTCCACAGGATGCAGCCATAGCCGTTAAAGTGGAATCATGGCATGTAATGTGTAGTGTGAATAGGACCACGGTCACACATTAGTGGATGACCGAGACATGATCTCTAGCAGGAAAAGTAGGATCAATTCATTGAAATCTGTGGGAGTAAATAAACAAAGTTGAACCTGGGAAAGAGATGAGAGAGGAAGACAGGTAAAAGCTACACTTGCCCTAAATATTCAGAGAATGAGAACACATTCAGAGATAAAAGTTTAAAGATGTCATTCACTCCTGTGGAGAAAATAAAAGCTGCTCATTAATAAATTTTACTACTGATCCCTACTTTTTTTAAAAAAATCATGCTATTTTATAACCTTTGTATTATATTGCTTTCTTTTTATAGTATGACCTTTTGGTAACTGGTTTAGCAGAACACAGGAATAAAACAACAAAAAGAATAGGTTATCAGGGCTGTGCACAGGCCAGCATACTACTATTCTGTTTTTGTAATGTCATGGTGTTAACTTATCTTCAAAGTACAAAAGCACCCTGCTTCTTGCACAGAACAAGAAACACCTCATGATGCTCTGACAGTATAGCTCTGCTTTCTACAACCTAATGACCCCCAAGAGATTCTAGACTAAAACTCCCATCATCCCCAGTCAAGAAAAATCATGTTGGAAAGGCTGACTGAATTTGAAGCTCACCTTACAAAGAACATGAGAAAGTTTAGAATGGCTACAGCTCCAACAGCTCTCTAAGGAATTCTGAGTGGCTTCTTTTTCATTCTACAATTATCCAGGCCACCAAAGGATCTTTTGCAGATATGATAAAACTGATCAATTAATACTGTTATAATACTGTTATAAATGCTATATTTGCTATATTTATAGGAGCTTGAAAATATAATCTTCCAAGTCTAGAAAAACATAAATAACCCAGAAGTATGAAAGATACTCAAGGTAACAGTGCTCTAGGCTACAGAATAGATATATTCCCAAACCTTTTCAAAAGTTATAGAAAATAACCTTGTTGAGCAGCCTGCTTCATAATGCTTTCCAACAAGTTCAGTCAAAGTAGACTCTTCTAGTGAACAGCAGCCCTGGAATTCTGTGTTGCAGCACTCACATTTGATGTAATGTTTTTTTATTGTTACTTTTGCCTGCCATGGGACCAAACTGAAAACTAAGCTTCAGATTGTTTTAGGTACTTCAGTCTCTACTGCAAACAAGACTGGAAACATCTGAGCTAAACCAAAAAGATATATATGTTGTTTTTAAAATGCTTCTCCAGATACTTAAACACAGCAAGTAGAATGTGGAATAGTGTTCTACATTGTACAAGATAACGCCACCAAAATACTGCAGGTACAGTTTGATTATCACGGCCTGAGACACTGGCCATTCCATATGTCAGAAACAGGGTTCTTTTAATTACACATGTTTGAAAACTGCTACAGATGATGAACTTAAGTGAGGAACAGCACAGGCCCATTATGTACTTAACTTAATATACAGGTTCACTGAACACTCCAACCTTTATAGTAATTCCTTATTAAACAGTTTACAAGAGTTTATATAAATATGAGATGTATTCATCTTACATAACTACTAAGATAAAACATACCAACTTCCTATGTGGAATTTTCACTGTAATACCGGAAAATTCCTAAAAATAAAATGGGAGTTGAACATATTTCTTTCTTTTTGAGGAACAGGAATCTACATTTAAAGACTATAGTCATTGGGGGCCACAGGTGGGTATATACTGTAGGTAACAGCTGTACCATTTAAATTAAAATGGGCGATAGAGATTTCATGAATAAGACTACCTTAAAATATATGACCTAAATAAGGGATATTTCTTTCAAGTATAGTGTCACTTGGTGAAAGTGCAGTAGCAAGATATTTTTCTAAAAAATAAGACACCTGAAAAAACTAAAACCCTGAATATCAACATGTAAGTGTTGCTAAACATCCTAACAGACTATAACCCTCCAAACATAGCTGAGGAATTTAAATCCAAAGTCATCAAAGTTCTTCTTGTCACATAGTATCACAATCTAGGGAATTTAATTCTGATGTAAAATTTAAAGCAAGGACATTAAGACAGCAGAACACATAATTCAATCATCTTGCATGTTAGCTAGTAGGAAGTCCTTTTAAAGTAAAGCTTTAACAGACCACTTTGGACTAACAAAAAGTGCTGTGAATGGTGTAATTTAATAAGACCAGCTATTAAGATCCTTAGAAATGCTAATATAGAACTGATACTAAGAAGTTGTAGAAATACTTCAACCCCCACCTCACCCCCCCCCCCCAAAAGATTCCTGGGGATATTCAGAAGAGTGACTTTAAATACCTACATCTAAAAACAAGATTTCTAGGTCTCTTCCAGAGACAAGTTATGCAAGTTACTCCTGAATCTGAGCAGGCCCAGGGAGGCCTGTTATCTATAAAAGACACAACAGCCACACATGTAGGTTTTCAGCTGTAGTGCATGAAGAGAAGATATGGACAAGGATGACTTGACTTTACAATAAACTAAACACTGGAAGAAATGCCTTTTTGTTGATATGGCAAACAGCTTTGTGTCCCTGAATAACCTCAGTGCATGGGGGAGGATGTTCAAAAAATATGGATGCTTGCTATCTAAGGACAGTTTTTTCTTTCTTGCCTATCTGAAGGTGACCTTTACTGATTCTCCCACCTGCGCACAGTGAAAAAATAGAGGGGTGTCCTGCGTTCCTAAAACAACCAGTTGACCCACATGAGAAGTTCTAACTTAAAATGGACTGAAAGAAAGCTGCTGCTGCTGCTGGTGGCGTGGAAATGAAGATGTAAACACCTATCTGTCTAACAAGTTAACCACTTTTATGAGCTCTAACAGCAAAAAGCTGTCTGTGCATGTTTTTTCAGCTGCAAGTACTCCAATGACTTTTGCAGATTTACAATCACATGTTCCATGGTGCACACACATGCATATGTTTGGAACCATAGAGAATGCTGGTAATATAAGGAAAAATGAGAGAAAGTAGTATTTTCACTTTGTATCTGAGAAAAGCCAAGTTCATATGGAATGTGTGAAGGATAAGGGCACGAGGTTAGCAGTCGCTTGCTAAGACTAATCTAGCTTTGGCAGCCCCATCGAGGTTGGGTACAGTGTTCTATACCACTAGCACAGCATTGCATCAGCCTGTTGTCCCTGTGGCCACCACGCACAGTGGGGTTCACAGATGCTCCCTGCTTTGATAGATGTGTGCTTCCAAAAGCTTTTTATTGTTTTAAATCCTGCTGAATGTTAAGAGACCGCAGTTCCAAAGAGCATCATGTAGTACAATAAGCAGCCTGGGAAAATAGCAAGTCCATTAAAGGGTTGGACTGACACCTGCCTGTCAATGCAGAGGCACAGAACACCCTATTTTGCTGGGAAAACCATGGCTCCCCGTACCCCATAGATTCCCCATTGTTTGTTCTTTCTGCAGCCAATTCCCGTAGAGAACCAGAAGAAAAAAATCAGAGAAGCTCTGAGGTGCATAGCATTTCAGCCAAGTCACCCATGCTGCACCACGGATGGAGCGCGTATAAGGCACCCTCCCCCTTTTTCCTCTCCCGCACAAATAAAAAATGTTGCCTGCAGTTTTTTTTTAAAAAAACAGAGCACGGAGCAAGCTCGCCCTCACTCACCTTATCTAGCTCGTCGTGCAGTTCAGCCAGGCTGGGCCGGATGAGCTTCTCCCCGAGACCCGCGGCCGTATGCCGATAGTAGTCTATCCTCGGCACCGCATCGATGGTGTTGTGGCCGAAGGTGCGCATGTAGTAGGTGTTGGTGTGAGTATCGTAGTAGTAGTGATGATGTCCCCCCGAGCCAGAATGGAGGCTCCCTTCGCTGAGCACCGTGTCGCCGCCGTTCTGGAAGCTCACATTGCAGCCCTCCAAGCCCCCGCCGCCCAGCTCCCCCGAGCTGTCGTCCCCGGCCGAGGGGTCCACGAAGTTCACCCGGAACCGGCCCTTGGCCTCCTCGCTTTCTTTGCCAGAGCCATCCCCGGGGGCTTTGGGCGCCGCCTCCCGCTCGGCGGCGGTGGCGGCGGCCGCCCGGCCGGCGTTCTCCGCCACAAGGTCCACCTGGAAGCGGCTCTGGCTCGGCGTGGGACCCAGCGGTCTCCCCAAGCCGTCGCCGGCCGAGCCCACCAGCCCGGGGGCGGCGGCGGCCGCCGGGTCGGGGCCGCCCGCTCCGGAGGGAGCATCCCCGTCGCTGGCCGGCAAGCGAGGCACTTCCTCGGCGGATGCGGCACCCGCGGCAGCTCCTCCTCCTCCTGCCTCCGTTTTCAGACTCGGCGAGCCGGAGCGTGGCGGCGTGTGCGGAGCGGGCGGCTGCGGGGGGTGGTGCAGAGGCTTCCCCTCCATGGCTGCTGAGGCGGCGGCGGCTCCTCGTCCTTACACGGCGGGCTAGAAAAAGGGGGAAGCTTCGTTATGCGTCGCCGCGGAGTTCCGGCTTGCCTTTGCAGGCAGGCGGCGGCGGTTTGCTTGCTCGCTCGGTCGCTCGCTCGGGCGCTTTAAACTGACCAGCAACGTCCCGCCGCCGGGCGCGACGATGCCGCACTCCCGAGGCAATGCAACACGGCGCGCCTCCCGGGGCAGGCAGGCGGGCAGGCGGCCCGCCGGCAGGCAGGCAGGCAGGCAGGCAAGCGCCCTGCCCCTCCTCCTCCGCGGCCGTCTCTTTCCCTCCGCCCCTGCCGCCGCCGCCGCCGCCGCGCCAGGTGATGATGGTGGTGATGCTCTTGCACGCAGTGGCAGCGAGGCGGCTGGGCTCGCTCCCCTCCTCCTCCGCCCGCCCTCCGTGCTCTCTCGCCTAAACCCCAAAACGACGGAAGGAGGGATGCGGGAGAGAGACTCCGCCGGCGGTCCCCGCTACTTGCTACGATACACTCCCGCTGAAGGGGCCGTTCGCGCCCTCCACCCTTCTCCTTCCACACGCGGAGAGGCAGCCCTCGCAAATCCGCCGCCCGCCCGCCCGCTAACTTAAGTCTTAGGTATCGCTGGGGGGGGGGGGAGAGACAGGAGGGGGCTAACTCGAAGGCGGCGGCGCTGCGTTCACACGCCACGGGGGAACACGTAAATCCGGCCCGCCGACCCCTTCCCGCCCGTATCCTTCTTTCTCTCTCTGCCTCGTTCACGCGCACACTTGCGCGTCACTTTCCCTTTCCTTCCTTTTCTTTCTTTTCCCGGCTGAAAGGAAAACGGCGGCGGCGGCTGCAACAGCGGCCAACGTAATTATTATCCGCGGCCGTTTGGGGCTCTCCCTCCGCTGACCCGCAAACACGCGGGAGAAGCACAGGACCCTGCCGCCCGCCTCAAGCTACGCAAACACGACAGAAACGCACCTACACACACTCCGGGGGGAAGCCGCAGCCGCCGCGCCGAGGAAGCCGGCGCCAAGGAGCGAAAAGAGAGCGGGCCGGCCGCAGCCAATCGCCTGGCGGCAGGGCTGCTCGGGGACGGGTCTTTAAAGCGTCCGCCGCGAGAGGCGCGGGAGGCGGAGGCAGAGCGGAGCGCGGAGGGAGGGGCCCGGGCCCAGCGAGGGCGGAGCGGCCCCGGCTGCTCCAGGAGTTCCCCGAGGCGGCGGCTGGCCCGCCCGTGCGCTTCCACGCTTTCTGCCTCGAGGCTGCGGTGTGGCCGTTTTCCAGTTATCCCCGGGAAGCGCGCCACTCCGACCTGGTAAAACTGCCTTTCCAGGGAGGGAGCCGAGGAGAGGGTGCCGCGGGAGCGCCGCCCGCCGCCCTCCCCTCAGGAGAGAGAGAGAACCCTGCCAGCGCCGCTGCCCCGCCGCCGCCGCCGCCTCCTCCTCCCTCCTCCGGGGCTGCTCTTTGTCTCTTTCTCAGGGAGGCGGGAGGCGAAGAGGAGGAGGAGGAAGGCATCGGCGGCGGCGCCCGGCCGCATCCGCCTCCTCACGACCAACGGGTGAAGGGGCGGGTAGCGACGTCCGGCCCATCTCAGATAGCGGGGGTGGGCCTGGGAATTCCCGGGTGCCCGGCTGGCATCTGCCGGGCCCAAGGGGTCTGGTCTGAAGTTGCGGGACCTCCCCGGCTTCTCCTCGGGGGTGGGAGACGGGCCGCCCAAAATCTCGCGAGGAGGTGCGCAGGCGCAAGGCGGTCGCAAGCCTGGCCGAAGCGTTGCACGTTGAGCGGAGAGGAGCGGGCTTGCTTCCGAGCAAGCGCGTGCCTGGCGGTCGGGCCGCGGGCCTTTCTTACGCGGGGTTCGCGCGCGCTGCAGGTTGCGAGGGGGCCTGCGTGCGTGCGTGGGTCGGAGGGCCGCTAATCTGGGGTAGTAGTTGGCCGGGAAATGCTTTTATGGGTAGCAGCAAGGCATCCACCCACCCATTAGAAAATTTGTACCCGTGTTTGCCAGCGTATAAGATACACCAGCTAGAAGGCGCATCTCATTTTCAAACAGTGTTTTTCAGGGAAAGAAGTGGTTCTTGTGCACCAGCAAATTCAGTACTTCTTATTTCTTTGGAGTTTTATATACCCTCCATCTGGGATGCTTGATGTTAAACAAGGATTAAAATAATGCTCCCGGTTTGAAAGCACCTCGCACACACCGAGTACTAGAAATCTTAACAGAAATGACATGTGCCACTCAAACTTGGTGTCATACCTAGAAAAACCGGATTACCCATGGCGAACGATTTCGCTTGCAAGATGAAACCGCAGAAGATGGCCTTTTTTTTTTTTTTGCTTAAGTGCATTTTTCGTGGAGGCAGCAACAGTGTACAAGCCTTGCAGGCTGGGAAAGTGCTCCGTTTGAACTGGGAGTGCATCTTAGAAGGATTCCCAGAATCCCTATGTTTTGCAATGCTGAGGGATCCCTTGGTGAGCAAGATCATGTGGAAATTGTTCCCTGAAGGCATACAGTTTAAACATATCTGGTCTGCAGCATTTTACCCCAGAGGAAGAGAAGGGTTTTGTTTTCATTTAACATTTGGCTTCAGTTGAATCTTTTTAACTGTTCAAGGTATCTTCAGTTCCTGTTTCCATGCTGGTTTTCATTTATCCTGACATCTCTTCTGGTTCCCTCCAGAGATTATGAGTTATAAACTGCCTTGAGTCCCAATTTTGGGAGAAAGGCATCATCATCATCATCTTCATCCTCTCCTCCTCTCCCACATACTTCAAATTAGTGGTAGTGAAGTGGCCTTTAATATTGAACTGAAGCTATCACTATTCGTATCCTGTTTGGGGCTGATGGGAGTTGCAATCCAAATGCATCTGAAGCACAATAATCACCCATGGCGGCTTTAGATTTTAGAGAATGTTTGTTCAAGTCCCCCACCACCACCAAGGTTGAATGGTACTCATTTAAAGCGTCTAGTCTCTGCAGGTTTCACCTCAACCTTTGCCCATTCTTGGATCTTTGGTATATTTGAACAGCGTGGTAGTAGTTCAGCTGTGAATTATACTGTAGATATGTCCCAAAATGTCTTATTGGCACAGGACCTTCCTATGCTATGATTTATCATATCAACTTTTTGTTGTATTCCCTGGCTGCACACCCAGTTTAAGACTCATGTGAAGCAACAGAAGTGTTCACAATGACATATCTGTTTAGGGGTTGTACTCCAGCTTGTTTCCATGGGTACATGCATAATAAACACATTATTTTAGCTTGTAATCCTATACACCTGGAAATATACACCACTGAACTCAGTGAAGCTTACTTTTTAATAGACGTACATAGGATTATGATATTAATTGTTAAAACTACTGGCTGATAGATAAGTATGCAAGATCCAGAAGACCACACAAGTTTTACAATTTGCTCCAAACTATATGAGAGTTAACTTTTTCTACTGATTTCATCATTTTGGATTATCACCATGTTTCAAGAGGTTCCCCCTTAAAAAAAACAAAGGTAGCTCTGCTGGTTTACAAGGAAAACTAAAATCTGTACCTGGTCAATAATGTGTTGAAGATAACCAACCAACATGCCACAAAAGTTAGGGACTTTTGTGTTCTCTAGAACTTTCAATTAGGCTAAGCAGTCTTCTCCTTCCCCTGATTTGCTGTACCATTTAGCCTGGTGAAGAGTTGTTGAAAACTCAAAAACTTGCACACTGTTGTGGCCTTTTGGGTGGTCCTAAGATACCCAGATTGTGAGTCACCATATTTTGGTCCAACTTGCTTGTATTGATAAATTGAAATTTTTGTTAAACCACTCATAAGACTAAAGCCACCTTGTTGTTGTTAACTGCTATCAAGTCAACTTTGACTTATGGCAGCCCTCTGAATAAGAGATCTCTGTCACCCTGTCATCAGCAGCCCTGCTCAGCTTTTGCAGATTCAAGGCCATGGCTTCCTTGACTGAGTCCTTCCATCTGTAATATAGTATGGTCTTCCTCTTCTACTGCCTTCTACCTTACCAAGCATTATTGTCTTTTCCAGTGAGTCATGCCTTCTCATTATATGACCAAAGTACAACGGTCTCAGTTTAGTCATCTTGGCTTCTAGGGAAGAGTTCAGGGTTGATTTGCTCCAGGTCCAGTTCATTTGTCTTTCAGCAGTCCAGGGAATCTGTAGAACTCTTCTTTCAACACCACATTTCAAATGAGTTCATTTTCTTCCTATCAGCTTTCTCCACTAGTCCAACTTTCACAACCATATATAGAAATTAGAAATACAATGGCATGGACAATCCTAACTTTAGTATTCGGTGATATATCTTTACACTTCAGGATCTTGTCTAGTTCCTTCATAGCTGCTCTTCCAACTCCTAGTTTTCTTCTGATTTCTTGACTGCAGTCTACATTCTAATTAGTGACTCAGCCAAGGTATAAAAACATCCTGAACTATTTCAGTGTCTTCATCATCTGCTTTACAGTTATGTAAATCATCCATGGTCATTATTTTTGTTTTCTGTTCTTTTTGTTTGTTTTGTTACTTAGGCTTTGTATATAGTAACAGACTTCATGCTATTTGTAGTCAGGTAAATTTTACTGAAAAATATCCCTGGAAGTACAAGAGGACATTTATTTAGCGGTATGTGAAAGTGCCTCAGAGCAGTTCACAACACAACAAATCTAACTGAAATTGTTGATTAAATTGTTTTCCCTAATACAATATGACTGACCATTTAAGGTAGCTAATTTTGGGTTTGATCATATAAGTAAAAAATAATCAAAGGCTAATATAATAACATGGAGTAAGTTAAAGCAAAACAATGGACAGTTGAAGAGATGGAAAATACTCTTGGGCATTACATCATCTGTAAATATAGAAAAGTGTGTGTGTGCGCATGTATGTATGTATTCATGCATGTGAATATGGCTTTGGGAGCCCTAATTCATTGCTAGATTCCTAAAAATTAGATAATACTGTTTCTGATTGTTGTTCATGTTGTAGTGCCCAATTTCAGGTTGTGATTCCAAATTGAGGACTTCCTAGAAGCAAAAAAAGAAGGCCTGGCATAACTTACTGGGGCTTCAGAAATGGATAAACCTTTTTGTTGTTGTTGCCCAGTTAGAGTGGCTGCCTCAAAGTGAAAATTCCACATGCTGGACTTCTAAGAAGCAAAAGGGGTGAAGTTGCTGTAACACATGGGGAAATTATTATTCTTAAAGTACTAGAAAACAGGATAATGCTCTTTGAGGCACTGTCCCTGAGAATTCTGAGCCAAAAAAAGCAAAGAAGGAGGAGGAGGAGGAGGAGGAGGAGGAGGAGGAGGAGGAGGGAAGAAAAAGGGAAAAAAGGAGAAGGCTAAGACACTGCTGATGGGATTCCTGCTGTTAAAATGAGGGCAGAAGAAACGGAGGAGGGACTCTTTCAGCTGCTGCTAGTAAAATTCTCATGCTAAAAATAAGAGCGGAGAAGAAGACCAGGGGACCCTGTGAACCCTTTTTGAGATGCTAGTATGGACCTGGTCTGCGCATGGTACAGTTCAGCAGATATATAATAATTTCCCAAAGTAAGAGTGACATGATTGCACTCCTTAAATGCATAAAATGCTGTCAGAGGGAAGGAGGCAGGGCTGTTGTCTGCTGCCTCAGAGAGTGGGACTAGGTCTAATGGCTTTAAGTTAGAGGAGAGTAGATTTCAAATGGACATTAGAAGTAAGAGTGGTTCAGCAGTGGAACCAATTGCCTAGAGCAGTGGTTCTCAACCTTTTCTTTACCACAGACTTTTTTAAAGTATCTTTTGCTTCCACAAATCACCAAGACTTAACTGAAGGTTTAAAATTGGTCTAGGACACTGGTTCTTAACTTCCAGCCGGGGTGCCACCTTGCACCTATGTCCCCTGGCAGCCAAAGACCTTGCCCACCAGGCCACCAGCAGGCCTTCTTGACTTTGGTGGGCCCCTCTGTCCCCCATTCCTACCTTCATGTGTGCTTCCTGCTCACTCTCCTTCCTCTTTGGCTCCCCTCCCACTTTAACCCCACTGCTGGCCTGGCTTTGGGGGTATGGTGTGAGGACAAGGAAGGAGCTGGAGGTCTGATTGCACCTTTCTCAGCTGAGTGTGGGGACTGGGCTGGCAATGACTTCTGCTGGGAAAGTCTTCCCCTGCACCCCACTTTTTCAGCTGCTTTACCTTCCATTTGCCCCCCCCTACAAAAGCTCTCCTTTCCTCAGAGGAAAGGGGGGCCTGTTTCTGGAGCTGCAGAGAGGGGTATCCTGGGGTGGGGGCAATAAGGCCTGCCCCACATGCCAGACAGCAGCAGCAGCTCTGACAGACTTCAGCTGCTAGGCACTTCTGCATCCTTCCAGAATGGCAAACAGCTTGCACACATGTAACGCAAGTGAGGGTCTTGCCTCTGCAACAGCCTTGAAGGAAGCCCCAAAGCATGCCTGATACCTCAGGATGGAGCAACAGTGCTGTGCAGCCATCCACAGCAGTGCTGTGGAGCCAGGAGGATGGCGGCTCTGAGGCTTTTCCTTGTTCAGGGAAGAGACTGGCACTTAGCACCTGCCCCACACCCCTTCCCTCTGCCCTGAGTTCAGCCAAATCCTTAGGGGGTCAGGAAAATGGAGTTTCCCAGAACCAATTGTTGTGGCATTCAGTGTTTCTGTGGCTGTGCCAGGAGAGTGATGATAGTGCCACCAAAGCCAGGAGCCAATGGGCAAGGGGTTGGGTTGCACAAGCTTCAGCCATCCAGATGCCATTTTGCAGAGCTGGGCAACAAACAGTGCAACCCCAGCATGCGCCCAGAACTGCCACTGCTTGCTTATTGTATATGTTATGGCAGCTTTCATAGATCCCCTGCGAGGAGATTACAACCCCTTGGAGGTTCATGAACAGCTTAAGAATTGCTGGCCTGGAGAGATGGCGAGGTCTCCTTCTCCGAACATCTTCAAATAGATGCTGGACACTACCTGCTGGGGGATGCTCTAGCTGGAAATCCTGCCTTGAGCAGGGGGTTGGACTTGGTGGCCCCTTTCACCTCTATGATTCTATTCTAAGAATGCCTGTGTATCTGTGACAGCCCATAATTCGTCATTTCAATTGTGATGAATCACAAAATGATGAATGGCAAATATTCTGTCAAGTGGTGATAAGGATGCCAATTAGGGCAATAAGTTTCAAAAACAATGAAATACAAACTTAAGTATTAATTCCTGCTTTCATCAGAACAGAAGTTTTACTTCTGTCCTGCAACAAGATACAGTAAAACAGGTTACAACTTCTAAAAAATTAGGAACACCTGTCTAACGAGAACTCTGAAAATACAAGCAAAATAGATTGAATTTATACAGTTAATACTTTATGGAGAGAAATTTATAAAGAATTTGAAGACTTTTACAGCATTATTTTGAACCATCACTTGAGAAGCACAGGAGTGGTGTCTAATGATGATTTATGGAACTGGCTGTGGTGTTCTCTTGTGACGTAATATAGATTTAAGACTATAGTACTTATCGTGGAGTGGGTGGATAACTATTTACAAATGTTGGAAAGCTGAATGCATCATTGAAAGGTGACTGTATTTATTTTGATTAGATTTTTTAAAAAATTAGGTATAACTTTGGAATACTGATTAGCCCTGTTTTGTTTTTAACTGTAGAAATTATCACTTCAGTTCAGATAACCTCCAAACTATAATTTTTAATAATAATTCTTGTTTGTATTGCAGGTGATGATCTTAAAAACAGGTTTTCTCTAGCCATAGTTAGCAGCTAGTTATTGTTAATACCAACTTCCAAACCATGGTTTGCTGGTTCCACTTAACCAGGTACTTGGAGCTCATGGGAAAATGTACTAGAAAAAGCATAATTCAAGGAAGGATAGGTAGCAGAATAGAAGAATGCATATCTGAATTTATAAAGCATTTCTGATCTCCCAGAGCATAATTGGACTGTGACGTCAGAGATGCTCTATAAGTTTTGAAAGTATTTTTTCATGCAAAGCACTTGGTATTGTTATGAACATTAATATTCAGTTAAAATAAATACACTTAAGTTTCTCTAATTGTCTTTATCCCTTAAATTCAGTGATTACTGTCCAGACTCACTTATTTCAATGACAGTAATATAGCTGAACCCTTCCTGGTAGAATCAATGTCACTGGCCGTAAAACCCTATGTAAAGTAACTCCTCATAAGTCCAGTTTGTTTTCCTCCTAAATAAGCCTGCTTAGGGTTGTGAACTGAAAGGATGTTAGATTTAGTTTTACTGTGTCATCTTTTTGAAAAGTTTATCAAATCTCTACCCTAAACAACAGACACCACTTAAAGCTGGTTTATTTTAGTGTTCATTCGGAATGCAAATTCATATGGCTGCGAATTGACCTTACGGAAGATGTCTGTTGAGCATATTTAGAACTACTTCATAAAAAAATTCCTGCTCTCCTTTGATGTCTTGCTTTTCCCCCCAGTGTCAGAGATAGACACTATATTGTCTATTGGGGTGTGAAGGAAAGCCCTGCCTTACAAATCTGTTAAAGACGCTATCCCCCCCCCCCCCCCCGTATATTGGGTAGATATTCTTAGGCAGATATTGTATAACAATGTGTCATTTTATGCTTATATATTTCTTTAAAACAAGCCAAACTTAAATCTTTTTTTTTAAAGTGTCATACTTCTGAAAGTTTGCCAGCTAAATTCCATGATTAATCCCTTCTGGCTGAAACACTTCTGAGAGATTTGCATAGTTGGCTGGATACAGAAGCAGAAAAGCTCCTTTCAGTGAGCTGATATGATTTTTATTTTTGCTACCATGTGTTCTGCCCTCCAGCTCCTGTTACTGTTGGTTTTGCCTGGTGTGGTACAGTTTAGTATCAAGATCACCATTAGTAAGGAAGGACTATTCTCAAAAAAAAAAGGAAATTTTAAAAATAGATCCTAATATCTAATACTTTTGCATCATCTTGTATTATGTGAAAGCTTAGTGATATATTTTTGAATCAGTAATGGAAATCATACAGCCTTCCAGATGCTGTTGGACTAGAACTCCCAGCAGTACTAGCAAGCACAGCTGGTTCTGAGGAATGCTGGAAGCTGCAGTCCAACAAACATTTGGAAGGCCCCATGATCCATACACCTCTCTGAAATGAATCTTTGAAATAGATTTTTGTATTTAACAGACATTGTATGTCTTGAAACAGGAATCCCAGTGATTTTGACAGGCTCTGGTTCCCTGCTACCTTTGGCTAGGGGAAAAAAATATGTGTGTATCAAACTGGAATTCACAGCAGTCTAATATTCTGCCCTGTCCTGTGGGAATCAAATAACATAGACCCAAGGTTTGGATAAAATCGGTTTGGACAAATGCAAATATATATATATATATATATTGAACTACAACTCCCAGAATCTCTCAGCCAGCAGGGACATGCTAGTGAAGAATTCTAAGATTTGTAGTAAAAAACAAGTGACCTTTCTAAGGCCATTTCCACACGCGGCGAGGGAATAGCTCCCTGCCGCTACTCACCGGATCTTCTGGCGGTCCGGTCCGGTCTGGGGTGAGGCGGAGCAGTGCGTGGTCATAGATCCGCACTGCTCCGGCGTCCAAAATGGTGGCTTCCAGTTGGTCATGGGTCTTGACCAACCGCTGAAGCTCGCCAGCCTAAAGCCCGCCCTCCTCAGATCGCAGGCTCGCATTAGTGCGAGCCTGCGAATCTGCATCGGAGAGCAGGCACAAAATGGCACGCGCTGGCATTTTGAAAGACTGGAAAAATCAGGTCTTTCAAAAACACGCTGGAGGACCATTTGGGGTCATTCTGGAGCGGACTGAGGTGCGAATCTACGGTAAGTAGTCTGGACCCAGTCCTCTCCAAAGTGCAGATGTCCTCCGTGGAGGACGCACTGCACCGTTTTACTTACCACGTGCGGAAATGGCCTAAGCTGTACTCCAAACCCATCCTGTTTCATTTTTGGATGTATGTTATAAACCCATGCTATTGACTGATGTAACTCAGAGATCTGGTACATTCTCTTGGTTTGGGCTACCTGTTGCTGAAGGGCTCATTGTTCCTTTCCTTGCCAAACTGCTTCAGAGTAGTTGTCAGTCCTTAGGCCAGAATGATTGAGAAAGCTAGAGCCGTAAACCTGTTGTTGGCTTTTAATTAGGCAACATCACACAAGAAGGTGGTAATGCATTCCAAGTTCCCAAGGCAATACAGTTTTACAATGGCTACATCAGGATGCAGCCAGACATATTCAAGACAACTTCCCAAGTGTCGGCTAAACAAAGATGAATCATAATCTGCCTCTCTGTCTGTGTAGTTCCACCCAGTGCAAAATACAGTCTAGATTGTGTGCTGAACGAATATAAATTGCAGCTGCTGTTAAGATTCCCAGTCCTGACACAGGGATGGTACTGCTCTGTTCACTGACCCAGAAGAAAGGCATGCCAAATTTTTCCACATCATTATTTATATCCGTTCTGCTATGCTCTTCCTCTTCAGTGTTATCTGTGCTATTGTTGTCTTAGACTTCAGTTATGGAATTAGTCTTGTCAAATCCATTTATGTCCTGCCTCAAGATCTTAGCCACCAATTCAGTGAATGTGTGGAATCTCTTTCTAGCTGTTGCTGGTATGAGAACCATGGCATTTCTCTTGTATAGTGTGGCTTCTTGGTTGCATGCTGAGAATCTGATAGATTCCTTCAGTTCGAAGCTGATTTACTGCCGTGTATTTGGGTTGCACAGAAGTAGGGTGTGGGTATAAATACTATCAGTAACTAAATTCAGCTGTGATAAAATAATATCTTCACCTGCTTTAGAAGGAACTTTGTGTGTAGGAGAGAGAGAGAGATTGCAAATATAGATTGGTATTATTTATGTGTCTCTATCTATATCTGCAGATAAAGCTGTGGTGATTATTGCTAGATTTAATTTGACCGTTTAAAGCCATATTGTCAAATGTGAATTATGCAGGATTTTTTGACTGAGTGAAAAATCAGTCTTCAGATCACATCAAATTTACTCTGTTTTTCACAAATTGTTTCATTCCAATAGATGCTTTGGACATCTGATGCTACTTGTTACCCAGAGAGGGAGGATGGATGGATGGATGGATGGATGGATGGGATGGAGATCTGCTTGAAAGGACTCTCCACAGTATCCCAACTGTGGGTGGAGGTAGGAAAGCACCCTCTCTGCTTTGGCACCCAAGTTATGGAATGCCCTTTCGTTAGTCTGGCTTATGCCAATGTTAGTAGCATTCTGGTGCCAAGTACAAACATGGCTTTGGGGTCTAACTGATTTTGTCCAAATCTGTTCACACTTTATGTTTTAAACTGTTTTAAGCATTTTTAATTGTTCTTTGCTAATTGTCAAATTTTAATATGCTTTTTATCTGTTTGTCCTGTTTTATTTTTTTTCAGTTAAACTGATTTTATTGTACACTGTTCTAAAGTCGTATGAGACAGGATAGACTATACCTACTTTAGTAAAAATAAATAAATACATGATATAATATGTGATTGTGATGTTAATGATCCACTGAAGCCTTTGTTTTCTGAAACTTCCTTTGAATAGAATCTGGGTCCCTGAGTAGAGTAGGGAATAGGAACTGAGTAACCCTCTCTATGCTGTTGAACTACATTCATTGTCATTAACTGTGCTGGCCAGGACAGCTGGGAGTTACAATCCAACAGTATCTAGAGGGCCACAGGGTTTCTATCCTTGCTGTAAGAGCAAGTCACAATAGACTGATCTCTTGTCTGCATGTAAGGACAGAATCCAACCCGAGACTCTTTCACACTGCTCAGTTATGATGTTCTGATTCCATTTTAGCTGTCATGGCAACATTTCATGGAATCCTGGGATCTGCAGTTTAAGAATGATGTGTTGAGTTCTCTGTGAGAGAACTTTAGTGCCTCACCAAACTGTAAACACCAGGATTCCATAGGATGTTGACATGGGAGTTAAATTGGAATCTATAACTGGATAGTGTGAAAGCTCTTCTGGTATGCATATAAGACTCATTTCTCATCACACTCATTCATAAACCACAGAATTCAGTGTCGGGCCTCCATCTATACTGCATGGAATTGCAAACATCCTCCAAGTGTTGATTGTGGATGGTGTATAACTGCAACATCTGTGCAGATGAAAACTATCAGCAAATTGGCTCAGTGGGGACTAAACATAGTTCACTGGCCAGGGAATGCTTGTTATCTGTTGAAGGAGGAGAAATAAAGAAAATGAGTGAGAAGTAGGATTGGAATGGACTATTTGAGAAGAGGCCGTGGTTGGATGGAACACCAAACAGTTGTTTTCCATACTGGAAGTCCCCATTTATAATTTACAAAGTTCTGATCTTAGACTAGAATTTCCCAAATTGTATGCATCAGATCTGATCTGATCTTGGAGAATAAGCAGAGTCAGCTCTATTTAGTATTTGGAAGGGAATACCAGGTGCTGTAGGCAATATTTCAGAGGAAGGAGCTGGTTGGGTTTTATCGCTGAAAGGAGTAACTTTGTCAAGATGTAATAAAGATGATAAAGTATATGTTAAGTGTGTGTGTGTGTATACAGAGGGTGTATATTACATATAGACATTGAGAAAAAGTGTGGTGTAGTGGTTTGAGCATTGGAGACCAAGGTTCAGTTTCTTGCTCAGCCATGGAAACCCACTGGGTGACCTTGGGTGCATCACACACTCTCAGCCCCAGAAAAGCCAGCGATAAGTGTGCCTTAGGGTCACCATAAATCAGAAATGACTTGAAGGAACACAACAATATAGACATAATATACATAATATAAGAAGATTGAAAGATCTTTATTAAAACAGGATTTAATGTCCCAGTCAAGGTTAAGGAGGCAGGGTTAATCTATAGCTTGAACTGAGTTTTTTTCACTCGCTTAGTGTGCTTTCTGAGATTTGTTCTTCTGGAAATAAGAGATCTAGCATGGAGCAGAAATTTGACTTGATAGGGTAAGACTTACTGTGGAAAGGGCCAAGAAATTCCAGTTATAGTTCTCCCTCTACATTTGTGAGTTTGACACTCATGGATTTGATTACTTGCCGTATGGCCTACCTCCCCCGCTTCTCCTCTTCCCATTTCCTAGAGCAGGGAGAAGATCATGTCCCCTGGGCAATCCTCCCCTCCCTTGCATGAGCCATCCTGCCTGCGGTGCATGGGAGAATGAAGTAGGGGTGGCCACCTGCTCTGCCCAGATCCCCTTCCATGCAGCTGCAGGCACAATTGTGCTGGGGGTGGGTGGCTGGGAAAGGGAAGTGGGGAGGGAAATCTGGTCCTCCTGGCTCTGCTGCCCACCCCTGCAGCTGTGATCGCGCCCAGGGGTGGGTGGCAGAGCGAAGTGGAGAGAGCGATCTTGTCCTCCGTGCTCTTCTGGGCAGGGCACCCAGGGAAAGGGGAGTGCTCACTGGTGGGAGTTAGTCACTTTTTTTTCTCCCTTGGGGGTTCTGTGCACATATCCCCCGCGAATGTGGAGGGCCTACTGTAGTCCAAAATCTAGCAGCAGACTCAGGTCAAGAACAAACTATAAGAAGATACAATGAAGAGGTAACCAACTGTGGGTCTCCAGAAGTTGGTGTGCTTCAACTCTCATGTTACCTCACTCTTGGCTATACTGACTTGAGCTGCTGAGAGCTGTGATCCAACAATATCTGGAAGGCCACAGATGCTGATAAAACGTTTCTCTGGAAGGTGGCTGTCAATATGTTTCTAGGCCCTGTTTGATGGAACGTTTTTGAGAAGTTAATGGAACGTTTTGTGCCTTTCATTTAGTGAATTGAAGGAGAGTTTCTAAGATATTGTTATTATATGCGTTTTTATTTTAATCTGCCGTGGATGATTTAGTATAACAGGCTTTCTAGTATAACATTTTAATTAAAAATAATTATAATTTATTGCAAAAGGCATTGGTGCTGTGCGTGCTTATTGATTGCTTCTTGATGTAATAAATACAAAATGATAAAAAAGATAAGCAAATATATGAATCAGAACAGTGGTTTTAATCTATAACAACCATCTCAGCTAAACTAAGCTAAGCGGCAGATTCAAGCTTCACTTTTTTCCCTCTTTCTCTCCCTCCCTTGCATGTGTGAATGGTCATATACACACATAATTTTATCTCTTCTGGCAAAAAGATAAACCATGTAAGATGGTCTGTACTGGCTTTGAATGGGCCTAAATGCCTTAAACCCACCAGATCTATCTGATTATGGGAGCTAAGTAGGGTCAGCCCTGGTTACTACTTGGGTGGGATGTTGCCAACAAATACCAGGTGCTGTGGACTATATTTCAGAGGACGGAAATGGCAAAATGACCTTTGAGTATTCCTTGCCTAAAAAACCACTATGAACTTCACAGGGTCACTATTAGTTGACAGGCATCTTGAAGGTGCATGGATAAAAACATACCAGCTTTGAATGTAAGGGTGTTGCTTTGAATAGCTTCCTCTATTTTTTAAAAAATTGTTGATCATTCTTACAATGGTTCTTTGCCCATGGACATTAATCTGTTTTATGACTGCAATTTTTCTTTGTTCTGCAGTGTGACATACTCAAGAAACATTTTTACGGTGCCGGAACAGTGGGTTACAGTAAAGATCAACATATAAAGAAATGCAGTGTGTGTGTCAGTATATATACAGAGAAGTATAAAGTCTATAGATGAATAACTGTGTAATAAAATGAATTAGAAGTAATATGTTGATTATTAAGGAAGAATAAAGGAGGCAATAAAACTGTTTCAGTTGGCTACTGAGATTATAAAATGTAAATATTGTTAGGTTTGTTTTCCTGAGGTGGGCCAGAACCCAGATATATTTTGTCAGAAGTTTGTTAAACTTTCCCGAGCTCATTAAAATTTCCTGCAACAATTTTTTTTGATTGTTAAATGCCAACAGTGTTTTAAAAACTTAAATAAATAATTGTTGAAGTTGCTTCAGTTTATTACTAGGGGGAACTGGGGGGCTAGTTTTTTAGTTATTTAAATGATTTTCAAATGAATGATGAATGGCTTTTTTAATGAAGCTACCTAATTTTATAAACTTTTTGAACTACTCACTGATCAAGTTCTCACTTTCCTCACTGACGAATCCATTGTTAGCATAAAAGTAAATATTTTCAGTCTCTGGAAAGAACTGAACTGTAGGTTTATGAGAACAGTTGGAGGTACAGTAGATAGAAGTTTCAGTTAACATAATGGGAAACTCTGGGTGAAAGCGGAGTTTAGAAGTCCTCTGAAAATAAGGAAAGGAGTCCTCAGTTAACTAATAAAGGGGCAGATATTGATATTTTGGGAGGGAAAGATAAAGAAGTTTGCTATGAATTATGGGACTACTTTTTATCAATTTTGTTTTCAGTGCTTGATGTTATCTTGTCTGACTGTATACAAAATGTTATGAAGCTGTTGCTGTTCCTTCAAAAAGAGAAAGAGGTTGAGCTTCTTCATGAGAATAATAAGCTCCACTGGTTAGTAGAATGTACTTTTTCATAGAGATGCAAAGGATTATACTGTTAAATAATTGAATCTTTAAGCTGTTTTCCAACATGGAGGCTTTTATAATGTGACATACATACATACGTACATACATACATTTATTTTATTGCATTTTTATGCCACTTTTCCCAGAATGGGACCCATACAGACCAAGTGGACTTACACTTGTATTCCTCCCATGTATTTCTCTCCCATTCCTTCCACAAAAAAATCCATTATGAAGGAAGAGACAGAATAGCCACGGAATATATTTTAATTGGTAGTGTTTGGAACCCTCTGTCTGGACTTCTACTGAACATGGTTTGGACAAATTCAGCTCTCATGTTACTGTAAAGGACAACAGCAACCATAGCAACTGCTCCTTTATCTTCATGTATTTGAGGGTAAAGGATAATGAAAGGAAGTTCAGAATGGGGACCTGCACTGATTAGCCCTTTTTCTCTCTTTTGTAGTTCTAGCATGTGCCTCTACTAGATCTCTGACTTATTTTTTCCATCTTCAAGGAAGAATGCTTTTCATATTTAGCTTTATTACAATAGGTGGTTTAGATGCCTGAATAAATATACCAGTAATACCTATCATTAATAAAACCAAATATGAAAAGAATTTTCCTTTGAAGTTTCTTTTCTTTTCAGATGAATTGGTTAACCACAGGATGCCTTTTGAACTGAGCATCCAGTATATTTTCATAATCTATGGCTAGTCACCCATCTGCGTCTACAAAAATGTCTGTACTTTCCTCTTCTAACACTCTGCCTAGGCTGTGATCATTGTCTTTCAGCCTTCTGAAAGCATGCTGCATTTATGATAACCTGTTTGTCAATCTTGGTATAATCTGTTGATTCAGCTTTTTCTAGAAGGTGCCATGCAATATATTTTCCAAAATGAAATTAGGAGCCTTTTCACACTACACAATTATAGGACCGCAGTTCCACTTTAACTGCCATGGCTGCATCCTTTTGAATCCTTCGGTTTGTAGTTTGGTGAGAGACTAGAACTCTCTGGCTATGAATTCTGTGAATTCCAAGTATCTTCCTAATCTGCAAATCCCAGGATTCCATATGATGTTGCTATGGCAGTTAAAATGGAATCATAATACTATAATGTGTAGTGTGAAAGGGCCTGAAGTGTCAAATGTTTGAAAGAGAAGGTAGTATATTTCATTTGCTTTTCCCTTGGCAGATAATCTGTTTTTAAAAATAAGTATTTTATTCCTTATTGATATAGTTTTGTATGCACCTTGATTGGAAAGGATGGATAAAAAAATTACAAAGTTGAGTTACAAGTGGAAAAATAAAATTGATAGCATGGCTGTGTAACCCAAGAATTCGTCTTTCAGGGTGATCTGTTACACCAATACAGAGTTCAGGTAAAGTTGCTAGAGCTGTACTGTCCTACCACAAAGCAGCATTGTTGCATGTAACCTTGAGTCAAGCACCTTTCCCAAGAATAAAGCATTCCTGTTTCAGGAAGAACACTTGATTTTTTTAATAATTACAATATGATTTTCCGGTAAAACTATCTCTGGCTTAAAAAAAAACCCTAGTCTGACAATGTTATGTTGTAAAGAATCATTTTCCAGTTCTGTTTTTCTTTAAAATAAGGGTGCAATCCTGTATTAATGAATTACTTGTTGAAACGCTAATGAATTTGATGATAAACCATCAGAACACCAAATATGCCACTGAGAGCAAAAGATAAGCTTGTTGCCTAGAAAACATCTAATATGGCAGAGCCATTCTGACACTAAAGTTATAACCAAAGCAGGAGACAGTCATAAATTGGAAACAGAGCTCAGGAAAATTACTTTTTGAATTGCTGATTGGGAAATTCTGGGAACTGTTATCCAAAAAAAACCTTTTCTAAGCTGTGAATGGTACTGAGAAGGAGTGTGCTGTTCCTGTTCCCTATACCTCATCAGACCACACCCCCATGTATGGCACAGCTTTGTACCAGGCTTGAACAATGCTGAGTATTGTGGTCTGCGCTGAACTTTTCCATCGTATATTAATCCTGCGCTCAGGTTACACCTATAGGGTGGGGATAGGATTTCTGCCAAATTCCAATATGCTAGCAGAGGTCAGACATATGCTGACATAGCTTTACCACTGTGCCAGTAGCAGACAACATTAATACGACTACATCAACTGAGAAAATGGCAGCAGTACAAGGGGCAAAAAAATGGGTGGGTTTACAGTTAGAACAGATAAGAAGTGGAGCTTAGCTAGAATCCTGTGCTTAACGTAAAAGAAGTAAATTCTTTCTCCCAACAATGGCAAAGCATCTGCCTGTGAAAGAGGTAGTTGAAGCAAAAGATTCCTATTAAATTTTGCTTTCTTAGTGGAGAGGCTGGCTTTCCCTTTCCTCTAATTGACTGCAGCAATGTGCCGTGTAGGTGTGCTTTGTTCTTCAGCATACCAGAGGTCCATGGCCAGGAACTAAATCTGGAGATTTTTCTGTTGAGCCTTACTGAACAGAGCTGTAGTTTGATATAAGGCTTAAGTGGAGGCTTGGGTACATGAAAATTTTATGTGGTTAATATTTTATTAGAACTTTCCAAAATTCATAAATTGCCTAATAAATTCAATGGAAAGAACTTTGTGCTTTAAAAATGTAAATGAGGGAGGAGAAAGTGAGTCTTGACATATTTGATCATTCCAGCAGAGAGCTTTGAATGCGTAGTTCTTAAAAATCTGGCTTTGAATGCTGAATTGCCATCTTTTCCTTTTTTTCTTTTTTTTCCTGATAGGGTCTTCATCTTTAACTACTAGATGACTAACACATAATCATCCCTAGTCATCAATGATCATCTCTAAATCAGAAGTAGTTACAGCTATTACATTTGGCCAGATCAGATGTGTTGAGAATTTTGTTTGGTTCCCTTTTGATAAGGATTTCCAAAATTTGCAAATTTCTTCTTACATGGAATAGGAAAAAAAAAACATGCAGGAAACCAGCATTAACAGATTTGTCTGCCCTTGATGGTGCCATCATTGGGAGCTGTATTGTGATTGATAAGTGGGAATGTAGCACAGGTACTGAGTAAGTTGTGGAGCTGTCCTTCTTACAACTTCCACTTCTGTTGCTGTTCATGGTGCTCTTGATGTCGCTCCTGAAATGACAGTTATGTTACTCGAAGTGCTAATAAACTGGCAATCATTGCAGCTGGACTACATGATGATCTTGCCGATGGTAGGTGTCTAATGTGTTTGCTTTTCAGGACAAAAGGGTGTGCTGCTGAAGGTGACTTGGTATTTTCAAATAAAAATATGCTGAGATGGTATTTCACTTATTGGATAGATCCACTGATCTCTTCTGACATAAAATGTTTATTAAGGAAAACAGGAAAGTATAAGGAAAACAAGAACAGGACTTCTCTGAATAGTTCCAGATAATCTATCTTCCTGCAACAGAGTCATTCTACACTATCTATCAGCCTGAAAATGTAAGGACAAGAAACGAGATGGATGATGCTGTTCTCTCAATCTGGGCCATGATACGGAGGAGAGGAAATGCACATTGGCCTTCCCTCATTCCCTCCCTCCCTTCCTTGTAGTTGTTCTAAATAAAAACTGAAACCCAACTGTATGATCTGAGCCCAAACACACCGTATTTTATATGTGGAGACAGAGCTATTGATGCATTCCATTCATGTATGGACATGCCGAGCGTAGGAGTGGATACTCCAGAGTATGGGAGGGAATTTTGTAGTCCTCAAGATACTGGATTCAAATTGCCAGTAGCTCTAACCAGCGTAGCCAGTGGCGAAGAAAGCTGGGAGCAGCTAGCAGCTGAAGGTCCTCCCTGAATGGTATAGCTGGGAGGGGGCAAAATGATGACATTCCCTTCCCTGAGAACTCTCCTCTGTTAATGAGAATTTTCTTTGGTCCCCAAATTTCTAGCATTGCGATAACTTAAAACATCAGTTGAGCATTTAGAAATACAGTCTAGGGATCCAAAGAAAACAAATATCAGAGTTCCTGGTGTGCAATTTTCAGTGTCTTACTGCAATTAAGGATTGCAAGAGAATTTAAACTGGGGAGGGGGCAGAAATCTTATGCAGGGGGAAATGGCCTCATTTTGCACCCCCCCCCAGAGGTATACCCTGTCCATAGGAGTCCCACTCCTGTTACACAGATTTGCAACTTTCTGTAGAATTGATCCAGTTGTGATACTATTATTATCCAATGTAGCCCAAGGTATTTAGTACAAAGTTGGTTTTTCTGAGTTACAACCATGATATTGAAGCTGCCCATATCTGAGGTGAGCGCTCTCAAAATAAATTCCAGTTTGCTCACATTTGTTTAAACCAGGTTTTTTTATGCAGAGCGAAACTGGAAACTTGCTAGGACACTATATTGTCAAGGCCAGCCATACAGTTTCTGAATGCTGGGCTGCAGCCATTTTGCCACTGTCTGTCTGGAGGAGGTGAGGAGGCAACACTTGCTGAAGGTGGGAGAACTCTAATTTTGTTCTATTTAGGCCCTTTCTTGTTCTCAGGCAAGTGACATCTAAAAGTGCACCAGCGATTTTCTTTCTGCAGATTTGGAGAGTTAAAAAAAAAAAAAGTAAACAGTTACTGATCTTTGGGGGAAGAAACAACTGAGCACCGCTAGAACATATTTATAGTGTTTTCCTTGAAATCTGATGTGTTTTTAAAGCACAACAACAGGTACTTACTAAAATTACATTCAATGCTGACTCAGCTGGGATGCCAGGACCAACATTCCCAAAATTTGCTTAACTAGGGAGTGAGAACAGAATGTCCTCGGTTTTAGGTCAACAGCACTGGCTCTCTATTACTTTTGCCCTTTAGAATGACAGTTAAAACCACACATAATCTGTTTTTCTCTATGGATAATTTAAAGGTGAAAGGTTTTTGAGCTTTTTGGTAGTTGGGACTAATACTTCTACAACTATTTTCAATACAGCATCTTTTATCAACCATCAGTTGATCAAAGATTCCTTTAGGAAACCTGTGAGGTTAAAAAAAAAGTGTGTGCATCTGCTCCAGATCCAGAAGGTCAAATGCTCTGAACTTTATGACAACTTAGAAGTGCTATTTTTGACAAGCAGCAGTCCCACTGACTACAAGAGGCAGTAGTTATCCTCATGCTTAATTTTTTAAAAAGGGCATCAATTTGGATTAGATAATAGAACAGAATTAGTGTGGTGTAGCCATTTGAGCACTGGACTATGACTGGAGCCCAGGATTCGAATTTTTGGTCAGCCATGGAAACCCGCTGGGTGACCTTGGGATATCATATTCTTTCAACCTCAGATGAAGGCAAAGGCTACCCCCCTCGGAACATACCTTGCCAAGAAAGGTGATAGATTTGCTTTAGAGTAATAATAAGTCGCAGACAACTTGAAGACACACAACAATAGAATACAGCACTATTTTTTTTTCCATTGATGAGTTCTGATCTTAATAAAAGGCCAACATAGAATAATTCGGAAAAGAACAACAACCTTCAGGCACTAGAAGTTGTATCTTTTTTCTGGGGACGACTGAAAATTTCATTTCATTTCATTTTTGGTGAATGTGCCAAAAACCGCAAATGTTGTATTTGGGATAGGAAGATCTTTTTTTTTTTTTTTAAAGTGAGACAGTTTTATACTGACAGATTCACCTCTAGAGCTTTGGGCACATAAGATTTATTACCAAAGCTTTCAGCATTTAAGTCTTAACAAGTCCATGTTTGGATCCCTGTATGTTCAACCATGTTAGAGCTTTTTAGGATTGTTACCTCTTTTTTCCTTGTGGAAAGCTCTTCAAATCTTACACTTAATTGTTGGTTGGGTGCAACACAATCTTTTCTGTATTGGAAATAGCTGCACATAATCATTTATCCACTAAAAATGGGGAAGACTTTCAGTTCCTTTTTAAATAATTTACCAAATTTTACAAATTTCTTCATTTCTGGGGCACAAAAATAAATAAATAAATGCAGGAAAAAGGACAGGTTTTTCCCTTCCATTTTATTTTTTTTTTCCTTATTGTGAACAGATCACCCCTGATTTGGTTTTGCTAGACTAGCAATTGTATACTAATTAGGTACCTATTCTAGGTGTTTCCTTCTCTTTCTGTAAGTGCATTGCAGCCAGCTTTGAGAAAATTGCCACAGTGACATTTAACACACCAGCTGTGTCTTGCAAATGAGAACATCAATGCTGCTATAATAGGTCAGATACATCTTATAATCTACAGTGACCAATGTCATAAGCTTGACAAGGACGGTACTTTGAAGGCACAGCCGCACTGAACAGTGATTTCTGACCTTTGAAACCATAGGGAAGACAATGCTTCTGAGACACTGTGTCTTTCTTCTCAGTGCAGCCCTCTACCTTCCTTTCCACAGATCTTGCCAGCCAGATTGACAGCAACCAGTAGCACAGAGAAAGCTTTAGTCAGCTTTTGAACTGAAATTCACAACACATAGTACAAATTTGTGTTTGTAAGTGGGTAGAATCTAGATATATTACTGAAAAGAAATTTTAAAAAGTGTGTGTGTGTGTTTAGTTTGCCCTCAGAATTAAGTGTCTTCAGACTTTCTTGATACTCGCTTTTACTTGGTGGGTTGCTAGTGGCTTTTCTGGATGAACTCAAGTTGGCATCTATATATCTTGGTCAACAAATACAATTTTTTTGATTCCATTCTGTATCCTGAAGGCACCAGCTCCTGTCTGATCCTGGAAGTTAAGTAGGGTAGTGCCTGGTTGATATTTGGAGGGAGACCACAAGAGACTACTTTCACTACTGTGAAAGTACTACTGTGGAAGACAGCAGGCATTATTTTTATCTAACATGCCAGGGACTGATGCAGTATTTGTGGACACTGGCTACAACTCCTTTTTCCTTTCCTATGTCACTATGGAGTGGCTGCCATGGTTCAGCACCAGCCCATAGACTACAATTTTGACAGCTGTAGACTTTTTTTCCCCAGAGGAAGGCAATAGCAAACAACCTTTGAGTATTCCCTGTCTTAAGAAAACCCCTTCAAATTCATAGGGTCACTATAAGTTGATGGGTGATTTGAGGGCACGTACTTTTTTATATACTTTTAGAACTTGGAAGTAAGGGTTACAAGTGACATTGCTAACTGCAACTAGGATGTTCACTGCATTCCAAAAATAACAGTGAAAAAAAGAAGTTACTTTATCAGAATCAGTTTTAGTTACTTTTGAAAGTTGCTTTTTAAAAGCTTTTTTAAAGGCAAAGAAGTAGTTGAAAGGTAATCAGCAGCACAACAACTAATATCACAAGTTAACTTTTTCAGCGTTCTCATGAGTAACAGCAATGAGTTACTTTTCACACTAACGCATAACAGGAAAAATTGCTTTTTAAAACAACTTATCAAACTCTGGTGACATATATCAGTGCTTCTCAGGCTATCTGATATGGGGGACTGGCAGTTGTTGTTTTTTTCCCAACACGTGAAGGACAAGCAAGCCCATTGGCTACAATATTTTTCCTTTTGTGGAGATTTACCATAGACTGGCAGCCAATGCTTTTGGGATCAGCATTTTGAGAAGCACTGACTTATAGGACCATTAACTTAACATCAGCACAAACCATGACTCAAAGCATGGCTACACAGTTAAGAATGAATCAATGCTTGCACGTTAGTTGGAGGATTCTGGGACTTGTAGGCCAGAAAAGTGACTTACCAAGCTCAAGTGATGTTACTCTCAAAAGCTCTGATCTGTAAGATAACGTTGCAAGCAGGTTTAGGATACTGAAACTCCTGGAAAATGGGACAAAATTTTCACTGTTTCCACTCTACCTTTAAACATGTAGTTTCTTGATGGGAAATGAAGGGTCAACCCTTCAGACCAATGGGAGAAAATAAACCAGTAGGGGCAAAAATATAATGTAGAGATACCATTGCAGAAGAATACACCCCCTGCCAGAAAAAGAACTTTCTTTATTTTACCCTGCGCTGATAAGCTAGGCACTAAATATAGACAGTCTTATGAAGGTGGGTATTATGAAAACTAAACACAGAAGTTTCTCCAGGGAGTGAAGGGACCTCTCATACAAGCATATTTTGTTTGTTCTTCAAAGCAGACATAGCACCTATTCAAGGATGACTTTTGTGCAAGTTTTTTCCTTCCTCGTATGCTTCACCTTTCATAATTTGGTGCAACATATACAGATTCAATAACAAACAAAGGATTTTTAAAATCTTTTAAAATGTTAATACTGGTAATGCCCATGCTTAGCTACTTACTATCTAGTGGAATTAGAATAAGTATTTTTTAAAAATTGGCCAAATCTTAAGTTGTTCATTAAACATGTTTGACACAGTTGTGAATGGTTGTGGCAGTTGTATTGACTTCGTCACTTTTATCTTTTTATTTTATTTTATTTTATTTCATTTTATTTTTTGGCTTGGTGTTGGATCACATTTTTGGACCATGTTTATTAATCCAGCTATGCTTTGAGTATTAAGTACAGTATTGAGAAAAATAGTCTCCAGCTGCTCAGCCTTTAATGTCACTGATAAAGTAGGTAAGATGTTCAGTTCTGATCAATTCTGCATATTGTGAACACTAGATACCTTATTTTTTTGGCATAAAATGAATGAGTAGTCAGTTTCTTTGTGATAGTTTTCCATCTCTATGTGTGAAACAACATACACATTGTGCAAAAAAACCCCATTGCATTTGCACAATAACCTACATACTCACTTTTAACTATATGCTTTCATATAGGACATACATTAATGTAAACATGGGTAGGATGGAGTATACCAGAACCTGGGAGAGTTTTAATGGAATTTACTATCATAGTTATGGATGTCTTGTCAAGAGTTATGCATCCATAAGTGATTTACATCCAGAGTCCCTATGTACTCACCATCATGGCAGTCTAGCCAAGATTGTAAAAGTCCCCAATCCTGCTTCATCAGGCAGTAGTTGCTATGAGTGATGGGATGCTGGATATTGACATTTCTGCCCCTTGCTGCCAGTGATCTCGGTGCAGGGAGGAATTGTGGCAGGGCTCCTCCTTCCGATTGTTCCACTGGAGATCATTGTGGTGCAAGGGGGTAATGTCAGTCTAGTGGACCCTCATCAAAGGGAGAACAGACCTCTGTTGCTTGCAGTAGCTCCTGCCTGGTAAAACAGGACTGTGAGGGGTTGGACCAGGAGAGGAGATAGACTAGTTTCAGAATGCCTTTTAATTGTGAGTAGTAGGAACTTGAGTTGAAAAGCGCTCCTTGAGAGAATTATTGCCTGCTCCAGTTTAAGTTACTATCTTATTTCCACCTCCACAATTGTCTGCTGGAGGGCACTGAGCTTGTTCCTTCTTGACAAAGATATGATGAACAACAACTCCCCCTGCATATCTGAATATTTTTTTAAGCAGGATAAGTTACCCAAGTTACACTCCCTCTTTGGCACTTTAGCATCTAAAACAGGATGCTGAGTTAATATCCAAAATATCCATCTCCTGTGCAGTACAACAGGCATACAAGTTTTGTAGACAAGAACAAAACTTTGAGTATATATAAGCAATGGAAATGGTAACACACATACAACTTTTGTTTCCCCATCTGTTTCTTGAGAGCAGGGCTGGTCTCATCATTAGGCAAAGTGAATAAACCACTTTAAGTAGCAGTTCCTAGAGGGCAACAGTAGCCACTCAGCCATTTTTCCCAAGTCCCCTGGCCATTCAGCTTCGTTGGACGGCTGGACTATATGTGTGACATGGCCTGTCCACTCTGTGAAGTAACCTCAGGCCTGAGGGATAATGAAAAATATTGTCCCATTTCCAGGGCTGATTCAGCTGCTTCCTTTGCTCCTGTACTTAAACTCTGAAGGAAGGGCCAGCTTGTCCTTTGCGTCAGGCAGGAAAATGTGATAGCCAGACCTATTTTTTTGAATTAATTTTTCTCAGCCTTGAAGCTATGTGCAATATATTTCATGGACCATTCTTTAAATCCATACTAATAAATAGAGTCGTCCCTCCACATTTGCGAGTTTGATGTTTGCAAATTTGTTTATTCACTAGAGTACGTGCTTCCCCCCCCAATTCTCCTTCCATTCCTATGCGTTTTGCCCCGGAGCAAGTTCTCTGAGGCAAAACAGAAGGAAATGGGTGAGGAGAAGGCTTCTATGAACCTTCCTTTCCTCCTTCAGAGTTTCCCTCTCCCCTTCCCATCCATTTTGCCCCAGCACAGAGAACTCAGGTGGGGAGGAACCTAAGAGCCTTCCTGTCCTCGTCCAGAGTTTCTCCCCTCCCCTTCCCATCCATTTTCTTAGCACTGGGCCAAAATGCATGGGAAGGAGAAGGAGAAGGGGAAGGGGGGAACTCTATAGAGGAGGAAAAGAAAGTTCCTGGGAACCTTCTGCCCCCATTCCCTTCTATTTTTTGCGGGAACGGGAAGGGGGGAGCCCAGGGAGGGAATGAGAGGATGAGCAGATGGGGGAGTTGTTAACAATTTTTCCACTTTCGCGATGTTCTTTGCCCTAAACCCTTGCAAATATAGAGGGAGGACTGTAGGAGTTATATTATGTAAATATTTACCTGTGCACTTAGTACATATTTTTTCAAGAGTATTCTTGAGGAACAGGATCAACCACCTTGTGGTTTTCCAATGTTGTCAAAGTTCCTTTTCTGTTGTGCCTCACCATTAGTTGGGCTGGTGATTGGTTTGAGTTGGGAGTTACGAATCCAGCAATATCTGTAAAGCACAGGTTCGTTAGTTGTGACTCTTAATTTAGTGTTATGTGCACAACACCTGCGTTCCTGTCCCCCTCCCCCCCGTTCTAGTTATACTAAGGCCTCAAGAGAGGGACTACAAGCTTTCACTTGCATTTTCAACTAACTATGGTTTGTCATTATGTGAGAGCAACTTTTGTTCCTATATTGGGAAAAGGGCAATCAAATAAAATTGGTTAATCCAGTTAATGCTAACTGTGGTTTAACCTCGGGGCAAAATGTGGTCCATTAGGCCATGGGCTATATGTGGCACTCCAAGGCATTTTTTACAATTTCACTACCCATTACCCACAGACTTTTTTTTTAAAAAAAATTGCAACTCCACCCAAATGATTTTCCTGGAGATCTCTGGAAGTATCAGTTTTGAGTTTACAAAAGGGCTGCCCCAATTTCCTCAAAGCCCACCAAAAGGAGAGAGAGAGGAAAAAAAAACAGAACTGTATAACTGATCAGTTCTAGGATTTTTTTTTAATTTTTTAAATTTTTTTTGGAGGGGGTGGTTTTGTTTTTGTTTGGTTTTTTTGATGTGGTGCTAAATTATTTTTTCCCACTTGAGGGCCATCAGTGTTTACAGAGACCTATTGTTTGGCCCTAACCAAATGAGTCATGGTAAAAAACTTCATGTTGAAGCTGGCTTGTTTCCTTAAACCATAGTTTAAAGATTAAACACAAATTGTCTGAATTAAGCCATAGTGATAAACCATGGTCAGTAGAAAATAGCAGTGAAATTTTCTAATCTTTTCCTAATGGCCAGGTCAGAGGAGAAAGGGGAGTTGAAGACTTCAAAGTCCGAAGTAAATATAATGCTAAACTATTATTTAATGTTCCATCTGAATGCAACTCTTATCCCAATAAACAAAAGCTTAGGACAAGGATTATAAATTGCTCTGTTAATGCTGCTTAGCCATTTATTTTGTATACAATTGTTGAGGACACAGTATTCTCAAGACAAGCAAAATATAGACATCTCATGCAGGACTAATACTTTATTTTGAAGGTAAAGCTTGACTGGATTTCATTTACCTCATTTAGAGTATAGCTGCCATTGTCGTTAATGCTGTGGCATCGGTTTAGAAATCAGTGGCAAATTCAAACAGTGTTATCAGAATCCGGGAGTCAGCTCATGATCTGCAAAATCCAAAATTGGAGAAACCCTGATGAGTGGAAATTCTGTGCTTTTAAAACAAGGTTTTCCATACTTGATAGACAGTATTCTACTTGTCTCTGACTCTGGACAACTCTGAAAGTGAATCTGCTGGAAGTTAAAGAATCAATGCATGCGCCAAGTAACCTGAACCAGTGGGGTTCAATAAACAGATATAGCTGGCCAGATGGGCCCAGGCTTCATTCTCCCTTCTTGTCTTTTTCCTAAGTAACCACTTATTGATACATAGATTGCTATGCTCAGACCTTTTACTTCTTCTCTCTTCTTCCTAGAAATCACTTTAGTGTTTCCCCCATGTCGGAGAGAAGTGTCCTTCACTATGGCTACCAGCATATCCATAGATATGAAAAAGCAAACATTAAGAGCTCCTTCAAACAGGAGCCTTTCTTTTTTTATTCAGTAAATGGATGTCTTGAAGAAATAAACCAAACTTTATCTTTTAAAAAACATAATTAATTGTTTGCAGAACAGTTACTCCTGTTGTACAGCTACAAACCCTGCATCTGCCCCTGTCTGCTAACTGTCTTTGCATAGCTGAAGGGGGAATTAACTTCTACTAATTCCATTGTGTGTGCTTATATGTGCCTTCAAGTTGCCTGTTGACTTATGGCGACCCCATGAATTTCAAGTTTTCTTAATTTATTGACTGTATAAACACTTAGTGTATTTGTCAAAGTGATTTAATTAATGTGAAGTACAGAAGTGATGTACAGAATCAGGATTCAGGTGTCAGTTTGGTTAGAAAGGAGGTATCGAGATTATTATTAGACACAATTATTCCTCATGCCCAACAAACATCTCTCTCTGATCTCTGGCAGCCTCTCATTTCACCTTCTTTCCTCTCTGGGCCAGGGCACACCTAGAATTCTGCTGCTAAAGAAAGAAGTACTTGACTCTCCCTCTTCAATCAGTCAGCCTTAAAAGTGCTGAGTGTTGTCTTGATTGTTCTCTAGTAAACATTTTGCAATAAATCTTTATCCTATGTTGTTTTTGGCCTAATCTTTTACTTTTAGAAATATAGGTAGTTCAGATAAGCACATATCAGATTATATGGGTTTGTTACTCCTAATTCTAACCTCCTTTCATTCTAAATTTCTTCAGTTAAATCTTTCTTAACTGTGCCCATGGCACTTTCTGTGAATTACAAGGATGTTTGCAAGGATAGCACATGAAAGTAATAATCCTCTCACACTTCCTTGAAGGCTTTATGTGTTCTTAGGCTCTGTAGCATAACAAAAGTTTCAAGGAACTTAATAACAGCAAGTACATAGTCAGACATTAGGAGTAAAATCTGCTGTTCCTATATACATGTTTTTTCTCATTTTCCTGTAACTGTAATCATACAGTAACTGCTTTAGATTTTATGAGCCTAAGGGTCAATCCTCAGCAGGTACAATTGCCATATTCTACCATCACAAATCCAGCTAGGTAATTTGCATATAATTTGCATCACTACCTGTAATCAAGTCTGCCTTTCAGGATTGTTGTAGGGATAAATATCAAGATATTAACCATTCCTAGTGTGGCAAATCTTTCTCCTTCTTCTCCTTCTGCTGTTCAGGACAGAATATCTATATCCTGGTAGTCTGTGAAACCAATGATAATAATAACCTTCAATAATAATAACCCCAAACCTTCAATTTAAGCCATTCAGTCCTCCCATAGCTATTTCAGAGTTGCTGGAGGGCGGGGGCACAGGTTAACAATGGCTGCACTCTGACAGGGAGCTGCAGTGTCACACTGTATTCAGCTACAGGAAGATAGCTGGATGTGTCATCGCTCACCTCCCCACACCAGCAACCTGGAAATGGCTGTAGGGAGGTCCTGCAAGGCTGAAAAGGTAGGGTTTTGGTGGGTAGCACAGAGAGACATACCTGGAGACACAGCATCCCCATGCAGTATTTCAGCCTACATTCACACATGATGTGAATTTTCGCTATATTTGTTTAAACTTATGTAAGCTGCCTTGAGTCATGAACTGGGGAAAAGCTAGGATATTAATGTAATGAATGCATTTAATAAATGTAATGCATAAATAAATGTAATAATAATAATAATAATAATAATAATAATAATAATAGCAGCAGTGATGAGTTTATATTGCTGTGTACATTGCATAACTGTACACATACTTAGCTATATATCAGAGATGCTAAGCAACCCTTCCAGTGAATTGCAAAGACATAGATCAGAGCCCCGGCCAGAATATCCCAATGTGCTTCAGGCTTTAGCAATGCACCGTGGAATTGTCTGGCCGATATACCATTGCACATCAGTCCCAAAGAGCATTGAGTCCCATTGTGCATCAGTCCTGATACACAGTGGTCACTTTACTGGCTCCTCTACTTAGTAATGTATCAGCAGCCCCTTGCTGACATTGTGAAACTGCCCAATTCTATTTCTTGCAGACGTAAAGTCCCCAAGTGGATTCTGGATGATGATGATGATGATGATAATACCACCTGTATTCTTGAAAACAGCCTGTGACCTCTTTCTCTGGACATTTTCAAAAAGAGGCTATCTATCTATCTATCTATCTGTCTATCTGTCTGCCTACCTACCTACCTGCTGTGGTTTCTCTAGCTGGATTTCTGCCATTGACTTTGGGGGTTGGACTTGATGGCCTATGGGGCCCTTTCCAACTCTATGATTCTATGCTTCTGTGATTCTATCCAGGTAGTCATACCCACCAAAATCAGCCAGACAACAATAGGTGGGAGATATGCCACAACAGGCCATTAAAAATTCCACAGAAACCTCTTTCTTGTATCCTTTCCAGGCAAAACATCTGTATTCCAGAAAATGGCTTGGAATACTGACTTTTAGGAAGCCATACCAATTAAAATCACCAAGCCCACAAAACTAGATTGTTACCCTGTTTTCTGGGTGTCCCAGGAGGGACACCAAATTGCTATACAAGTTGGGGAAATTAGTTCAGAGCACAAGTTGGCAAAATGAGAGGCAGGGTAACTTAGCAGGATCTTGCAACCCAGTGTCTACGGGGTCAGGCCGAGTCAAGAAGCAGACCGGTTGGAAAATAATGAATGATCTTTATTAAATACAGGCACACAATGTAAGGAACACAAGCACACAGATAACTAAAGAAAATAAAGGTGTGAGTAAGATAGCGGGATTTTCAGAGGGATAGTTGGTTCGGGTGATACGAAACCTGTCCTGAAGTCCAGAAGAAAATGGAGAGCGAAGCTGGGGTTTGATGTATCTCAGCACGTGGAGCTGGGGGGAAGCTCGCCAAGCAAAGCGGCAGCAAGGCGGTCTGGAACTCGGGAGCGATCCAAAGAAGAGCTCAAAATCAGGGGTTTTTATAAGGAGAATTGTGACTGCAGGCTAGGTCGGACTTAGGGGAAAACAATAGATTTGGAGTTGGAGACAAAGCCTCCGAAAGGTCAGAATTTGAATGATTGAATTAGAGCTGAATTTATCAATAGAGTAACCGGTATGAAAATGCGGAATACTTGAGCGTTGTATAGCTCGATCATCAAGCTGCCAGCGCGGGGCAGAGGATCTTTTGAGAGTTGCTCGCATACCTAATGGAGGTACTTGCCTTGAGGTCTCCTAAAGCGGCGAGTCAGCTGTTTTCTGGCCTGCCTGTATTGTCTAGGAATATTACGGCAATAATCGGCTGAGCCTGTATGCGTGCGTGTCCGGGGGCCTTGCAAGCACATGGAAGGGATATGTGAAGCCGAATTAGCGATATCAAATGATATCTTTTATATCCCCAAAGCTTGGGCTAGCCAGGGCAGTAACAAGATGGCAGTGATGCAAGAAGTCACAAAATATTCCACGAAAAAATCCACAAAAAATTCTACAGAAATCACCCTTGTGTACCCATTCCAGGTAAAACACACCTAATTATAGAAAATGGCCCAGAATGACAACTTTCAAATAGCCAAATCCACTAAATTTACTACCTGCAGAAAACTAATAGAGTAAAAAGCAAGAAGCCACAAAAAAAATATCCAAGAGTTGTCTTCTTGTATGTTCTCTGAATGTTCTGAACAGAGCAGTAAATTTCCAAATTAATAAATAGCATTAAATTCCAAGATGTTTATATTTTGGTGATAGCCATATGGGAAACTGACTCATAGGTCACTTGTACATAAACCAGCATGGCAAGTTTTAATATAAAGAGCAGTCAAGTGCAGCAGAGGCTGACAGTTCTGCTTGACAAAGTTATCTGTAAGTAGTATTTTTCAGCAAGGAAAAAGAAAACAAAATAAAAGATGTATATGAAAAGCCATATGTACTGAACAGTACATGAGCTTTGTAATCCTGTAAGATTTCAACACTTAAGTTATGTTCTGGAGCAGGAGATTTAGCATATGTATGGTATCATTAGATTGTGACTGTGCTAATAGTTCCACAAAATGAAACAAAGTGGTGATAGTTTCTTGGTCTCTTGCACAACCTTCTTTTTGGCATGAATGTAGAAATCTTCCTATCTTTATAGAACTTAGACTTGGAAGTGAAACCAGATCTTAAGGATAGTTTCAAATAACACATTCTTTCAAATACTTTGCTGAATCTCAGTTGTGAATCCCAGTTTTAACATACTCATGTACAAACTGACTCTTTCAGTAGGAAATCTAACTGTGGGATGAAATTACACTAACTGTTCCTGATGGTATACTGATGTATTCTCTGTTCACACCATACCTGTAAACATGTGGAATCGTCAGTAATAATTCCTGTGGTCTCTCACCAGCACCAACACCTTTTTCTCTGTGCAATAAATATTACAGTTTAAATTTGTTTCCAATTACATCATTGCTTTGAGATGTGTGTTCTGCCATGTTATGATTTCTCACTCCTTCTGTTCACTTCTTGTTAGCAAAGTCCCATGTATCCTCACTCCTCTGGCCACATTTTGGCCATTTCTGGCTAACATCTTGTTGGCCACGGGGGAAGTATGTGCACACAGCCCTTCGCACCACAACAAGTTGTCATGATGAAGTACAAGAGCAGCACCTCCTGGTTCATCCCACTGGGTCCCCATTGTTTGCTGGCTCACTCACTCAGTCACTGTCTGCACCATTCCCCTCCTCTGTCTCCCATCCCCTCTCTCTGCTGTTTTTCTATTTAATAGGATGCAAGGTGAATAAAATTTTTGCTGCAGCATTTGCAACTATAGGACGTGCATGTCAATTTTTGGATTTACCCTGTGAGCCTAACTCTGGAGAGTTTTCTTGGCAATAAGATGCAATGAAAAGATGGCAGCTTATTCTATGCCAGCCTGAGTTCAATGAGAGTCAGTGATCAGTTTCCATCATGCCTAAGCTCAGAAGCAGATGACAGGCCTTCCATTCATTCCAACTGCCACTGCTGTGGCCTTGGAAGGAGAGAGAGAAGATGCAGTAAGGCTGGCAGCCAAACCATGTATACTGTGACCAAAGTGGACAATACTTTAGAGATATAGAGCAAAGTGACAGGAACCTAGTGCATATCTGAGATTCTAGTGTGAGGATGGGTGGTTGACTTAAGTCTTTGTATCCTGTTGTGGTCCTGATCCAGACCACTTCCTCCCCCACGCATACTTTAGGGTTCTCCTATGATTACTTTAGAAATTAAAGTATGAAAAAGAAAAACGGAGCTATGAACTAAGGCTGGCATCCCATTCCATCGTTATGAGGTCATCAGACAGACTACAATCATGTTAAGTTTCAGGATTCAGGTCAGTGCTGCAATCTGGGAAATTCTGCTCACTCTGCACTTTACTGCAGTGGGATGAATATGGGACAGGAAAAGTGCTGATGGGTGATTTGGCATTTCACATCAGTAATAAGAGGTGGGCATCCCCACTGGAAGGACTTTTGGGGACAGGCACCTCAGACCCTTTGCTTCCTGCATTGGGACCACTTGCAAGCCAGAGAAGCACCTCACCTGCTTGGTTAAATCCCCGCACAGTGTGTGTGTGTGTGTGTGTGTGTATGTGGGGGCCTCAACCCATTTAAAAGTTTTAGACTTATAGACTTGTTATATGCACTTGTTTTAACTTGGTAAATTGTCTTGAATCCCAAAGCTGTGGGAAAGACAGGAAATTCATTCATTCATTCATTCATTCATTCATTCATTCATTCATTCATTCATTCATTCCATGTATTGTTGTGGTATTCTGTTTTATTGTCTTTGTCCCTGATTGTGTGGGTCAATGTTCAGCCCTTTAGTGTAACGAGCATTAAAGATAAACATTATTAAAGTTATTATTAAATACACGTGTACAAAGATCCATCCATTCATCCATGCAGGCAAATGGCCATTCCTGAGGACTTCCAGGAGAGGCAGTTCACTCCTTTTTTTTTTTCCATAAAAAAAGGTGGTCCAAGGAGTTTGGAGGGGTTGAAGACTGCCAAAACAGCCTTGGGAGCAGAATGGATCTTGCCTATCTCTGAAGTATTTCAAATTTGACCCCTAAAAAAAGCCTCTCCCTCTCTCTCTCTCTCTCTCCCGCTCTCTCTCTCTCTCTCTCTCACACACACACACACAGAATTTTTACAGACTTTTCCTTTGTGTCAGTCTAAGAGCACTTAGTGCTAAAACACATAGAAGAAAACAGCCACTAGCTTTTGGTGGCTTTAAAAAGTGATTAAACGAATGGAGAAAAGGCTATCAATGGCTGGCAGTCACGATGGCTGCATAGAATCTCTGGGCAGGCCCGGTCCTACCATTAAGCAGCGTGAGGCAGCAGATGCTAGAGATGGTGAATGGTGGTAAGGTATTGGAGGATAAAAGTGTTTAAATCCGGTCACCTGCTCTGTACACCCTGAAATTAGCCTTCTGCTGTTGGATGTGGTTGAGGACTGTCCCAACCATTAAGTGCTGAAATAAATTCAACAGCCTGTCCAGTCAGGGCATGCATGTGGAATGATTGGGATGGAGGAGGATACTATCTTGTCCTTTAGCTCAGGGAACAAAATGTTTTGGGCTAGTCCTGCCTCTGAGGTTCAGATGCCAGTGAATACAGTACCAGTTGTTTGATACTAGAGCTGTCCAAATGCTGAGGGATGAGGAGCGGTGGCACAGTGTTTGAGGAGAGAGTTGTATGGAAGACCTGGCCTACATGCATTCCATATGCTACTCTGCTACCTTGTAGTATAGTGGTATTGTACTATTACCAGTGTTGAACTAAGATTCAGTGGCCAATTACTTAAATGTGAATAAGTTGTTGTGCGCCTTCAAGTCATTTCTGACTTATGGCAACTCTAAGGTAAACCTATCATGGGGTTTTCTTGACAAAAATTGTTCAGAGGAGATTTAGCCTTGCCTTCTTCTGAAGCTGAGAGAGTGTGATTTGCCAAAGGTACCCAGTGGGTTTCCATAGCTGATCAGGGATTCAAACTCTGATCTCTTAGTGTCCTAGCGCAACACTCAGACCAGAGCTTTCCAAACTTTTCATGTTGGTGATACACTTTTTAGACATGCCTCATTTTGCGACACAGTAATTCAGTAAGTGGAGGCAGCCCCTCCATCCGAATCTGGCCTGCTGCCACTGCTGCCCTCACTGAGGTCTTCCTCAGTCTGAGGCACTGGCAGCGGAAGAGACAGTCCCTCCGCCCAAGCCTGGCCTGCCACCGCCATCCTCTCCAGGGTCTTTCCCAGCCCGGGGTGGTGGTGGCAGCATCTGGAGAAGCAGTGCTACAGCAGTGGGAGAGGCAGCCCCTCCACCTGCTACGCTCATGTGACAGACCTACACACTGCAGGCAACACACTAACATGTCGCAACACACAGTTTGGAAAGCTCTGCACTACACCATGCTGGCTCTACGCTAACAAATAAGATAACTTAATTGCTAGAAGAATATTCTTTCAGCTGCCTCAGCATTTAAACAAGTAACATTCTTAGCCTCCTTATGTTAATTACGGCTGCAAATTATGTATGACTGGGAAAGATGCTTTGTATATTCTAGACCCTGCCTTTCTATTTAAAGTAATCTCAGGGAAAATTTAAGAGAAAATCCTCTTCACTATAGAATCTCAAGTATTTCAGATCTTGACCACAAGCAGCTTTTCTAAGCTTGATAACAAAGCTGCACATCCCTATAACTATACAAATGAATAAAACTACTTAGTGACTACATGAAACTGGAAATTACTGGAAACAAGCCTGTTGCAGCAAATTGCTTCACTCCATCCATGCACATGTAATTTCCAGTTTCATGTAGTCACTCATGTTTGCCGAGCCAAGTCAGATGGCACAAAAAGTAGGCAGATTTGAACAAGCCAGGCTGAGTTTTTACATGGTTAGTCACCCCTCATCTTTACCTGGCCTGTATTCCAGACTTTCTTAGAACATCTGCCCAATTTACAAGGTGATTGGCAAAGGAAATCTTTTAGATTCTAATTGAAACGGCATCATAAGTCCATAAATCCTAAACTGTGCTTGATGTCTTCCTATAATATGAGAAAATAAATGTATGCTGGTAATAATAATGTCCATGTTTAAACTACAGGATCTATTTAAATAGCTTTCCTCCAGGCTTCTCCGTTGTTGTTGTTGCTGTTGTTGTTGCACGCCTTCAAGTCATTTCTGATTTATGGTGGCCCTAAGAACTATCAACTGACCAAACTGTAAAAGAAAGTGCTGTGCTTTGGTGATCCTAGTACTACCCAGACAGCGCTTTAATGCAGCAGATGCAGATACATAAGCAACAATATTAAGGATGTTGTTGATAAAACAGGAATATAAACCAGGATCAAAACAAAACAATGAGTTAATTGTAATTAATTCCTGTTTCAATAACTAAGATGTAATTAAGTTAATCATATTTACAACATAACAAGGGATAATTTTCACTCATTTTGTGGTATAATTTAAGTAGTTTTATTCATTTGTATAGTTATAGGGATGTGTGGCTTTGTTATCAAGCTTAGAAAGGTTGGTTTTTTAAAAAATTACAGCTCCCAGAAATCTAGGCCACTGGTCTTGCTTGGATTCTTGGAGCTGTAGACCAAAAAGGTAGCTGTCCCAAGCCTTGCCTGCTTATTTAGGTGAACTTATTTAGTACTATAGCCTATCACACTGCATGCCAGTGCAATGCAATATACTGGATTGTTTTGAAAGTAACTAAAATTAACTAGTCTCTTTTGGCTAAAGGAAAGTAAAATTACTTTGCAATTGTAATTGTAATGGTAACTGCTTTTTTGGACCTTGGAACTACAAATAATTGATATTGAAATATACCTTCCAAGATCTGACCAGGATTTATTCTTGGGAGCAATTACCAAGAATTCTGAATGGGACACATTATACAAACAATTTCTGCTTTGTTCAGCTGCATGTGCTAGCGGGAGAACCTATGTGGGAACTAAACAGCTGTGGCTGTGTGCATTAGTACATAGCTCATTCATGAAAAGCCTCAATATGTCAGAATTTTGGTTTACTGCTCCATGCAAATGCAACCATAGTGTATTGTAAGCCCTACTATTAGACAGGTTGAGCCAACTGCCACAGGTTACTGTGCTGGGATGTCATGAATGGGCAATAATTTGTTTATTCTTTAATTTGTTTCTATTGTACTTTTACAGCTAGGGATGAAGAGGAGTGCTTTGCAATGTTCTTCTTGTATGCCTATATAATGTGACTGGCTTGACTGCATGGGGAAGGTGCTGTTTGCTTTGCCCCACGCCCCAAATATCTTGCACCAGTCTTGTTCTAGAAACAACAAATGACAAGAGTCACAAGACTTTCAATGGGGGCATTGTTGAAAGTTCATTTCTTCTAATCTCAGTTTATTTGTTCAGCTGCATAAACACAGATTTGGAAGACTAGTTTTCAACTCCTCTTTTTTTTTTTTAAAAAAAAATCTTGCTTCATATGCTTCTGTAGCTTAGAGATCAAAGCCAAGAAAAAATGGCCCTTAAATTCATATCTGGTTTTCAATATTCTAAAATTAATACACTGAATTAATATTAAAACAACGTATATATAATGTTTCTTAAAATTCAGTATTTTATAGACAAAAGCAATAGATCACATTGCATTTGAAATACCATGAATCTTCCTCCTCCTTTTAATTTTCAAGCATTTATTTAAGTACATTTTGGAAAAAGTGAGCCTATTTAATCCTTGAAAATATATAGATTTCACATCCTTCTCTTTTAGCTTGCACATAGGGAAGAAAGAGTTATGAAACGGTAAATATCTAAATTATGGTAGGATTTCAAGATATTCCAAATATAATATATATCATAAGGCATACGATAGGATTTGAAGCTATTGCTACCATAATATATATCATAAAATGAACATAGATAAAACATATAGACATCCTGATTCCTAGGGACTGAGGAATAAATACAGATTGGAAGTGTTTGCCAGAGCATGAATCATTTATTCGATGTTAAGTGAAAGTTTAAATGCTTAAAAAGTTTGTACTCTTTTGGCTTGCATTCCTTGATGCAGTCACATAGGGATGGGGGGGTGATGGGGGCGGTTTGCTCCCCAGTGGCAATTTTTTTGGGGTGTCCCGGCTCCTTGCTTGCCCTCCCCCATGTGTGTAGCCCCGCCCCATCTGTTGTAGCCCCGCCCCATCTGTCGTAGCCATGCCCCCCCACTGTAGTCACACCCCCACACATCGTAGCCCCACCCTATGCACCACAGCCATGCCCCCACACACCATAGCCACGCCCCCTCCCGCTTGCCCTGTCCACGCACTCCAAGCTCTGCCACTGCCTTGATGCTGGTCTCTTATTCTGCAGCCTCCTCAAATGAAGCAACTATTTCAGCAAAATGGCAACTGCCTTCAAATTACGTCTGATTAAAAACCTAGGGCAGAATACCACTGAAATGTTATAATATCTATTAAGCAGTGCTTCTCAACCTCCTGTTCTCTGTTTGATCTATCCTGTTGCATAGCTGTCTGGATTTCTTCTTATGCTCATTTAATATACTATCCCTACCGCTAACTACAACTACTTGATAGACTGATATGGAGCAATCACTTTACCCACCAGTGCTCTCTGTCCATCCTCACCAGATCAGTCCTTTGAGAAAACCTGGTGAAGAATGTCTACGTCTTCTTTTCTTTCATTTTTTATAATGAAGATGATTGAAGTTGATGAATTGCTGTACTGTATTTCAGCAGAAATTCCCAGGTCAGTTGGCATAAAAGGAAAATACCAACTAACTCAAAAGGATGCTATGGCTGGTTGACTAAATGACATTGAGAGGTTCAGCATGTCCAGCAGCTGTACTCACCTGTCCTGGTCTCAATATAGATCATCTATCAGGGTAACTGTTTTTGTCCCACAATGAATGGCAAAGCATTTATGTGGTAAGTAATTAGTACTTTTGTGGCCCCAGAAACCACAAGAGATAAAAATCAAGATTTCATTTTTTTCCTCCAGAGTGCCCCCAAATGATGTCTAGAGGTATGGAAGTCTCCCAGAGGTAAAACATTGCAATTTCTTTTTTTAAGAACAGTTTTTCCTCAAAATGCCCCCAAATGCTCTCTAGAAACCCTAGCAAGGCCAGAAACATGGTGAGAATACTTCCATATCCCCTAGAGGCTTTGGGGGGCATTTTTTTCCCTAAGGAGTGGGTGCAGTCAGGGTGTAGCCCTCTAAGATCTCCTCGGGGACTAATGCAGCTCTTTAGGGTTCCACATTTGTTCTTATTGTGTGCCTTCAAGTAGTTTCCAACTTACGGCAACCCTAAGGCTAATGTATCATGGAGTTTTCTGGAGGCTGAGAGTGAGTGATACACTAACGCAAAAATCCCAATGAACTAGCTCTCTAGAAACAGCACATTTACCTCATGCGTGCTTGATCTCTTTCACACATCCTAAGCAAGCAAGATCTGAATTACATACAAGTGAAGAGACGTACCACAATGTTTGGCATGACTAATTTGGTGAAGTGGTTGTGGCCTGCCCTTTGGCCAATATTGTTAAATCTCCCCTCTTGTCTTCCTCTGTCCTTGGGTTTGCCAAGATATTTCTACTTCAGTGCCTGAGAGGATGACCAGTACAAAAGAAAACAATACGTAGTTCATATTCAAGGTTGTGTTGACCGTTACTGAATATTCAAACTAGATAAAATGATTATACAATGCCTTCTGAGAGCCAGTCCTAAAACCATAGAAAATGTAGCTGACAGATGTGTGTAATTTACCCATTCTTCCATACTCCAGTTTTGGAGTTCATCTGCATGCAGCTGTTAAGAAAAGATTTTCCAGTGTTCTCTTTACCTATTAACATATGAAAGGAATGACATACATTTGTTCTCACAGCTTTTCCTTGGCTGCACAGATATTATGATTTTATCCTTTTTATCTATTCTGATTAAAACCAGGTAGTAAAACAGAAACCGTTGTCCCATCCTGCAGATTAATACATTTTAAAAATTAAAAAGAATTGTCCTACCCTTCAGATAAATAATGTTTATAAAAGAAACCACTGAACTGGTACTTCACTAAATCTGGATATGAGTTGGAGCCCCTAAAGGAAGAATCGTTCTTGGTTGAGAATCATTTTAATAACCTTCCCGAAGCCCTTGGAATGTGATATACTATCGATTATATTTTTTAAAAATGATATTTTATACTCCTGTTTCAAAATGCATACTTAAAAGAAGCAAGAGAACATTTAAGCAAAACAGTATTCCCATAACATAACACATTTTATTTAGACGTTTAAGAATGTAAAGAGACTCTCTCTCATTTGGTGAATATCAGGCCAGGATAGGAAATAAACAAATCATCAGAATAATTTTTATCATTTTTCTGCTCCTTCATTATGTAATACTGGTATTTTTCCTGTAGTGACATTTAATGTCTGGATAACTTAGGAGTGTTTTGACACTGGATAGTGTACTTATTTTCCCTGGAGACTACTCATGGAACATAAATCTTAGTGAATGTTTTTAACTCTTTAACTCTTAGAGCCCAACTCCAAATGGTACACTGGCTGTGCAAGCAACAGGCAGGAGAATCTGTATCTTAAAACAGTACTCATTTTGAAATCTATAAGTTGTGCTTAGCAATTCCACACATAGGCCAAAATTTTGTGTACCGGTGTAAATACACCACTGGTAAGGGCAGTGGCAGAGTGTAATAACTAAGGAAAAGTGATGGAAGGCACTGCAGTAACAGGTGGCATGGAAGAAAAGCCATTTCTGTCAGGAGATAAAGTTGTCCTACCAGCTCCTGAGCTGCTTAGGAACTGACAGGGTAGCTTTACTCCTGATCAGGATGGTTTTTGTTGCTGTCTCCTTGCTGCCACTTTGCTTGAGTCAAGAAACGCACATACATGAGCACTAAGTCACCAACAGGGTTCTAGCCTTAGATTCCAACATTTGATTCTGAAAAAGTATGTTTGAGATTATTGGTGGATGCATATTTAACAAAAGCTGTGAAGAAATACATTCTGTGAATTATAGTTTTCTGTCAGTGTATTTCTACATGGCATCTTTTTATTTATACACATTCACATGCTCCCACATTTAACAATTCTAAGAGTTTAAATAATTTGTTGTACTCACCATACGTGGTTTGACAGGTAAAGAGGCATGTGACTGTGACCTTGTGTCTACAATTAGTGGCCATTCTATGTATTCTGACAATGTAAATCTAAATTGCTTTGACTCTTAAAGTTCTTCGGTCTGAAAGCCCATCTAAGGCTCTGTCTATACAACCAGTGAATGTTAATTTTATACCACTTAAAATAATAAAATTTACCCCAAGAATCCTGCAGACTGTGATCTAGCAAAGTGCTAATTTTTTTTAGTTATTCTCAGTTCACAACCTCATATACTGCAATGAGTTTCCTGAGAAGAAGGAATGGCTATTAGATTAGTTTAAGTGTATAGCATGGGTATACTTTACGTGAGTACACAGAACAATAAAATCGAAGATCCTGGAATTCTCCCATCCTCTCATGGAAGATCTTTTCTCAAAACATAACTCTTTCTAGTTATGGTCCTGGTCCTCACATCTGTCTTTGCTAGTAACTAGATCCAGTATTTTCCCCACAACTGGTCCATTAATGGTTTCCTGACAGCAATACTTCCATGTAAAGAGAATATAATATTCTGCATTACCAAATGTTGCCCAAAGGATTATTGTCTTTTGAGTTTCCATTTTGTAGAAAATATGGTGGGTAGCATTGACTTCATATAAAATGGATTATTTTGTAAAATTTTGGCCATTTTCACACGGGGTTTTTAAAACGGTGCAGAGTGTCCTCCAGGGAGGACGTCTGCACCTGGGAGCAGACTGGGTCGGACCTATTTAACGTAGATCTGCGCCCCAGCACACTCCGGAATGACCCCAAGTGGTCGTCCAGCGTGCTTTTGAAAGACCGCTAAAAACAGGTCTTTCAAAAGCACAGAGCGTGCCACTGCGAGCCTGCTCCCTTATGCAGATTCGCAGGCTTGCACTGGTGCGAGCCTGTGATCTGCTGGGGGCGCGCTTTAGGCTGGCGAGCTTCAGCGGTTGGTCGAGAGCCATTTTTGTCCCCGGAGCAGTGCGGAGCGGTGGCCACTCACTGCTCCGGAGCAGCGTGGACCGGACCGGGGAGCCCAAAAGTCCAGTGAATAGCATCACGGGGTGATTCCCTCGCCCTGTGTGGAAATGGCCGTAGTTTCATACTGCCTGAAGTCACCCAGGGGAGAAAGAGATTGTACCTATTCTATTAGGGTGTGGGTTCATGTAGAAAGATATACAGTGGCAATGATGCTTCTAATGTGGTACTTTCAATGTTACTTACCTTCCAACTGTCCTCATTTGGCAGGGACAGTCCAGATTCAGGGCCTTTCCACACTACACTGTTATAGTGCTATTAGCGTATATACCCAGCGTTGCCCAGGATTTTATTTTCTCATAGGTAATACTTGTTAGAAAGATTTGAGATCCTGTGTCTCTAATTATCCAAGCTATCTTGTCCAGTACATGAAACTTTTCCCCATATTCCCCAATCCAATCTATATTCAGAGTTATTAACATACACAGGTAGTGGTGGAGCTTGGAGAGTGTGTGGGTGCGGGAAGGGGCGGGAGGGGGCGAGGGTATGGCGCAAGGGGCATGGCCATTGTGCATGGGGACATGGCTGTGGTGCGTGGGGGCGTGGCTACAGTTGGGATGCCCCAGAAAATATTGCCGCCTGAGGCAAATCACCCCCCTGCCCCCACATCCCTATGTGACTGTACACAGGTTGAGTTCCTGAGGGAATACGCTGCCCTCCTCTTTGCTGCTAGGACTCATCTCCGTAGCAACCGGTCTATTCAAGGCAGTCACAGTTGACTGAGGCCCAAGAGCTCTCTGGCTTAGAATTTTAAAGGCCAGGATTCCACAGGATGTTGAAAGCGGAATAATCTAATACATAAAAGCCAAAGTTTGTCTGTTTGTCTGTGTCAGGCAAAGACCTCATATGACTGGCTGTGTCAAGCGAAGACCTCATATAATTGGCTGCCTAAGAAGATTCTATAGAATCCTGGAGTTTGCAGTTTAGGGAGGGACATTTAGAGGGGCATTTAGAGAGCTCTTTGGCCTCAGTAGACTACAAACCCCAGAATCCCATGGGATGTTGACAGTGGAATAATAGCACTATAACAGTGTAGTTCAGAAAAGCCCCTGGTTTCTGTTGCAGTTTTTCAACAGCTTTTAAAATATACAAGTTCCTCTCCTCGTCATACTTCCTCCCTTTGTCTTCCGCACACTTCATTTCCTGCAAACTGATCTCAAAGTGAAAAAGCAGTTTACAGTCAATTAACTCAGCTGGTGGAGAAGGAGAGGAGGGAATGCAATTTTGTCCTTCCCTAGAGACTCAGGCAAAATCAAACTGCTGCAGCCTCTCCTCATTTTTTCTTTATTAACAGCTTTTGCCATTTTGACCATACTCTGACATTTCTTGGTCAATTTTTTCCTTGTTTTTCATCTGTAAAAGGTTGGCGGCTGTGATGTTGAACTACAACCCCCATCAGCCCTAGCCAGCATAGTCAGTGATGAGGGATGAGGTAGCTAAAGTCAAACAATATCCAGAGGGTCATACGGTCCCACCTTTGATGTACAGTGTCCTAAAAGACACCTCAAATTTTTGTCCTCAAAATGAAGAGTCCAAACAGAGTAGTTATGGGAAATTCAGCTCTCAGATGTGAAAAAAAGAACTCGTCCTTCATCTCCATTGTTTTTGAACTATCTTAAAATATTCCATTGACCACTTAAAGAGAGGGCTTTTGTGCAAATCATTTATGGGGGCACTGTTTCGCAATGCTGAGAGGAAATTCAATAAATACACAGTAGTTAAAAGAAAGATTATGAGATTTTCGAAACTTGCTTGCCAACCACTTAATGAAAAGGCACACTTCCCACACTTAAACACCTGCTAGTATAATCGCTATAAGAATTTGGTTCCTAAGCTTATCCTAATGTGATGCTTTCCTGTCAGTTAGTTAGATTTGGTCAGATCTAAACTTTAGGCTAGAGAAATGAGCCAGTGATGATAAAACATGGAAACAGATTTTACTTGGAAAAAGGAAAAAAAAATATGAGGGTGTCTTTTTAAAACACACACACACATATTCAGGAAAATTATTTTCAGAAAGGACTCATAACTTTCAGTGTAGATCATGTTGTAAAACTGAAATCATGTAGCATTTAACCTTTTACCCCTTCTTTTAAGAATGATTGCTTTTCAGAATTTTTCTTTAAAAATGCTCTCTCTTGCTGTCATGTGTGGTTTTTCACATTCAGAAACTGAGTCATCTTAGACATGTTGTACAGCTGTGTCTATTTCCCACTCAAGTCCATGAGAAAAGTTAGGGAATTTTTTCAAGGTCATTCCAGAAGGAAGTGGCACAGCGTACTGTAGATCTCATCTTATTGGCTAGCTCCCAGCTTTGTGCTAAGTCAAAATATGGCACTGCCAGCTGGCAAACACAGCAGTTCCTTGTTCATCCTATAGATGCTTATTTCCTGTTACCTGTTAAGAGAACAAATGCAACAAAGTGGGGGTGGGGGAAGCATAGGTAGGAAAGGTAATATTTCAATAACAAAAGCTGTTAAAGTTACTTACCAAGGTCATTTCCGCACCGGGCTTCTGAAACGGTGCAGAGTGACCTCTCACGGAGGTCTTCTGCACCGTAGAGTGGACTGGTGTGGACTACTTTTTGTAGTTTCACACCAGAATCCACTCAGGAGCTGCTGGAACTAGCCGGGCTGCGTGTTTTTTAAAAACCTCTTTTTCGAGGTTTTTAAAAAGCACAGAGCATGCAGCCCCGTGCCGCTCCGTCGCTCGGCTCTGACGTGGATTTGCAGGCACGCGCAAGTGCGTGCCTGCAGATCTGCCAGGGGTGGGCTTCCGGCTGGCGAGTTTCTCCGGTTGGTCTCCACCAACCGGAAGCCGCCATTTGGGATGCCGGAGGACTGCGGAGCAGCGAGCTCGCGCTGCTCTGTGTGGCGACGGACATACCCGGCTTCAGGTAAGCTCCGTTTTTGGGCGTTTTCGCCCATTTCCCCCCCACATGCAGAAAGGGCCAAAATTTGCCGTTTATCAAGTTTGCAATCAGCATTATTAGTTGGTAATACTGGTTAGTAATACTGATTACCATTACTAGTTATAATTACAAATGATGGTGAAGTTACTTACTACGTTTTCCTTATGTCAACTTTGCAACCAGCTTTATTAATTTGTAATAGAGCCATTGTGCCCATTCTAGCTTAATTGCCTGCTTGCTCCCACAAAGCAGGCATGAAGATGCTGCAATCCAGTCCTTAAAGAAATTACAGATACTAACAAAATTTTCAGTAGATTTCTCTATTTACATTCCATTCCAAGGGCTTGCTCTTCTCTGTATTCTGCTCTGTCTTTCCTCTTTGTGCTGTGTTTCATCAATGTATACATGTATTGGTTTGTTTCCTTAACTTGGTGGGGAAAAATATAAAAGTACAGAAGGAACTAGACACTACAGCAAAATGAGCATGCATCAGCTCTGATTCATATTTTAAAAATCCCACCTTAAGTAATTATGCTAGGATTTCATTTTGCATTGTTTTTCAGTCATGAACACACATATTTGTATATACTGATTGCAGGGGTGATTTCTCTTCCAGCGGGAAGGTGCAGACAATGAATTCCCATGTTTTTTCCCTACTTCCAGAGAAAACAACATACTTGCTGCAGCCAAATCAGTTTTCTCTGGATCTCCATTATTGCTTTTAGCAGTTGCTTGGATGGGACTGGGACATGGCTCACTGCAGCTTTTGAGAATACCTACCTATCCTCTATTTCTTTATTTTTCTCCCCTATTCGAAGGCATTTTCAACTGCTGAGCAGCCCTCTTGGACACTCTTCTAGATTTCCAGATGTGACCCAATCAGAATGCATGGATTTGTCTGGAAACTGGACAGCCTACACTCGAATACACTTTTTAAAAATTTCTTCCTTTGCCTGCTGTACTTAAGAGAGACTGGAGGAAAAGAAGTACCAGCTTCTGCCAACAGGAAGATTTGGGTTAGATTTCTTCCTTTGTGGAGTTAAAGGAAGTGAATGAATGTGCGTATAAACCTGAGAGCCCTCTGGTATTTTCCGATTTTGTATATTTTAAAAACATTTCTAAAGAACTGGACGCTTGGGATCATGCAAGAGATTACAATGCAGGGAGAAATTCCCTGGAAATCTCAACTCTTTGACATCCTGAGAATGTAGGAGTGATCACTGGAGTTATACACGTTGCCCCTGAAAGGCCCAACCATAATACTGTATTATATTAGCAGAGCATATAAATATCCTTCCTCTTTCTAAATCTCAGGAGATAAGTTGTGTCAAGAACAGAAACTGCAATGGCGTCATCAGTGGTGTTCCCCACCTTCCTTGCCTTCTTTCCCCCAGTGACATGGTGGCTGCTCTTTGAAGCTTTTGTCCTCCTGCTGCTTTGGCTGCTTCACTCACATTTCCCAGAGAGTCATCCTTGGGAGTGAAGGAAGGGAGTGAGGCCTGAGCTGCCCGTGGGATACAGTGAAGTAAAGATGGTGGCTGCGCAAGGTTGGTCAGTGGCCACAGGAAGAAGAGTAGAACGCCTACACCCACACTCTATTGGTGTGAGGCTCTAAAAGTCCAGTCACCAGCAGAGTAGAGGTTAAGTATGCACAATATCCTGACAGGACCCTGGGTTATATGATCTTGGTATTCTCTCTGTCTCATTTTCCTTTCTCTCTCTCCACTCCACACATCCTCATTATACAGTTGCATAGGGATGGTGGAGAGATGGGGGCGGTTTGCCCTGGGCGGCAATATTTTTGGAGCTTTCTGGCTCATAGCCATGCCCCCGCATGCTGCGGCCACACCTCCTCCACTCCCACTCCACTCACTCCAAGCTCTGCCTCTGTCATTATATCTCTCCTATATACACCATTTTCAGTCTGCTTTGCAGTCATTAACATTCTCTGAATTTGTTTCAGTTTCCAGTGATTGCTGCTGTGAATTCAAAAGATTGCCTTTGTAGGTAGACACATATATCACCCTCACCTCTTTGTGTTTATGTATTCATGCCTCTCTCACATACTTTGTGTGCAAACATGTTCTCAAAATAAATTTGCCTCAGTTTTCCTTTCCTGTGCAATGGGTTTCTGTCATGTCACTAAACGATTGTTTCTTCAAGTTGCTTTTCAACTTATTACAACCCATGAATTTCATAGGGTTTTTCACAGGGTAATGAATATTCAGAGGTGGTTTACCAGTTCTTTCCTCAGAAATATAGCCTACAGCCTCCCATCCAAGTACTAACTAGGGCTGACCCTGCGTTGCTGCCATGATCAGATGAGATTTGGTGCCTAGGTACATTGGTGCAAAAATACAAACACAAATGAATGGAATGAACTGAAATCTGAACATTTCATGTGCCTAATGGGCCTTGACAAAGTCTGGAGGCCTCAGACTTTAAAGGTGTCTGAGTCAGAAACTCTTATACCCCACTCTCTGAAATTTGGCAGGTTTCATCACTCAGAAGAGATAACTATGCTTACCCCTATTTCATTCAGTGGTATCAAAAAGTTTTGTATCTATTTTAAAAAATAAACTAATAGCCATCTGTTCATATCTCCACAACAATCAATGTGGAGATAGACAAATTTTGAATATCTACAGCAAGGTTCCCAAAATTTCTAAGCAGCTCAAAGAGAAGTGATCCACTATGCACAGGGCTAAAACAGAATCCAAGTCAAATTTGTAAATATCTCCACGTCTACATATTTTAAGGATTATTATCCAAGAACATGGGATCACAAAAACCAGAACAAGCTTAGGATATAAGGCTAACACAAATGAGAATCGAGTCATTTTTGGGACACGGAGTGGAAGGTGGAAGGAGGTTACTGTATACATGCGTTCTACAAAAGGGGATCATTTTTCAGGCTGTGTATGGGAGAATCTGGATGGCTGCCAAGATGATTCAGCCCTTGTTTGGCTTTGGCAAGCTGGTGACAACTCAAGTGACATAAATGTGAATGATAATTGGGACAAGCAAAACAGTTCTTCAGTCATCCAGTGTTCTTTGAACTCTTGCAACTGAACGTTTTGAAGACTTGTTGTTGTTGTTTACATAACATTTAGGTTTTTAAAACAGGTGCTCTTTAACTCTGAACCATTGAAAATTATGGTTCTGTCTAAACAAATAGATGTTGCTCTTTGATTTAAAATTTAGCCACAATATTTCTCCTTTGGAAGTGACAGCTATATCTGCCAAGACAGGACTTTTTCGGTAGTGACCAGTCTTAAAGTACAGATGCTGGGGAAACAAATGCTGACACTTTCATCATTCCAGGTAACACGGAAACCTTTGTCAGCCTTTCACTTTTGCCTGCTGTTCTGGTTATTTGAGGGCCAGCTCTACCATTAGGCAGAGACATGGAGAAATATAGATTCATTCACACTACTGTGTCTCATTTTCCCATTTTATTATCATCCCCAAGGCCAAAGGCATGATGTTTATTACAATCAGAGTCAACATTTTGAGGAACCATTGTTACTGTGTGCCTTTAGGTTGTTTTTGAATTTGGCAACACTAAGGAACACCTGTCATGGGTTTTTCTCAGCAAGATTTGTTCTGAGCAGTTTGCTATTGCCTTCTTCTGAGGCTGAGAGAGCGTGACTCACTAAAGGTCACTCAGTGGATTTCCATAACAGAGGCAGGATTCAAATCTTTGTCTCCTTTTAGTCCAACACTCAAAACAATTACAACATAGCTCTTGGGGAGTTATAGAGTTTGTGAAATGTTGCTTTCCCTGCACTTCTGTTTAAATGGCTACATGCTGTCAAATAGGAAAAAAACAAGAAAACAAAGGGAAAAGTTTGCAGAAGGGTGACGTGTTTTTCTGTCTTTTATTTGTATTCTCTTGGGAGCACACTGCCTTCATTCTTATTACCTTTGTAATCAGTCCTCGTTTCATCTACTTCCAAGGTTACCATTAAGAGTTTTCAGGTGTAGGCTTAGTTAAAAGTCAAGGCCTCCGCTGTGTATCTCTGTGTGTTGTGTTTTATTCATCAAACCTGAGATGAAAGCTCCCCCCATTCGCAAGTAGTGTGTGTATTTAATCTGAGTGAATAGCTGCCAGGCTGTATTTCACTGCACAACATACAGTCTATTGTGTACTCTGTAATAAAATCACAGTGCTGATATTTAGAAAGTTGATATGGCAGAATAGTGAAGCCATTGATTCTCATCCAAGAAATAAATTAACAGGAGACATTTTCTTCAAACATTCATGAATTAATTAATACAACTCAAGAATCTTTGGAGTCAGGAAACATGTCTTCTTGCTGTTCCCTAGCAGGGGACAACCTCCTCTTTTATTCTCTAGCAGGGAACAAGCTCCACTCCCCCAAAGATTTGCTCTGCTAACTTAGGGCAGGTTAAACTCACCCTAGAAGCACTGAACCAATAACATTTCTAATAAATTGCTTTGTGGGAGGTCAAGAGGAATGAAGCACTTTTTCTTTTAAGCTGAGAACATCTTAATTTGGAAAGACTAATGCCTCCTGTCCATGTTTCCAGGAAGAGAAGATGGCCCAACAAAGCATGAGGCAGACTGCTGTTTGTAAAATGTGGAGTCTACTAAGGTTTTCCTTTCAGGCCGTGAGAAATTCATAGGCTTCAGCCTTGAAAAGAAATGGCATAAAGAATCTAAAGGTGGTGGAGGCCATGCTCAGCTACAATATAATGAACTTCTCAGCTAAACATGTCTCCAATTTCCCAAGTACTGAGATCCTAAAAGCAGGTAAGCCTTTCATGACAGCTTTACCCTCATGGATTCATTTGGAAGAGCTATATTTGAAATCACTGCTACAGCTGGGATGAAATTTCTAAGAAGAGAATTTTCCTACAGTTTTAAACACTTTTCTTTCTAAATGCATCCTGAATCCCTGGGGAACTGAAATCCTGCACTAGATAACATTTGAGAAAATGGACCTCCCTATGTTTGTCTTCCTTGAGTGGGTCTGCAGATTTTCCACACAACTATGGCTCCAACTGTTGCCACTTTTATATTGTGCCATTAATGTACAATTAATGTTGTTTAGTATTTCTTCAATACTGCTCAGGAAATAATGGTCTTTATCTCTACTCCTTCCAGTCTTCCATCAATCAATCATTCAACACTGAGTGAGACTAATTTTATCAGAAGAGAATTTTATGAGAATGTTCTTTGTCAGCCTCACCCAAACTGCTGTGGAAGTTCATTCCCCCTCTGACATTTAGCAAAATTCCCCCTCTACTGCTACTAATTTCATTACCTAAAATAGTATGGAGAACAATGAATGATCATTTTCACCCAATGGTTTTCCATAACTGAGTGGAGATATGAATCCTGGGCCACTTCCACCCTACACTGTTATAGTGCTATTATTCCACTTTCAACTCCCTATGGGATCCTGGGGTTTGTAGTTTAGGGAGGCATTTAGGCATTTAGAATGCATGTAAGCATTTAGAATGCTCAGCCAGAGAGCTTTTTGGTCTCAGTCAACTACAAACCCCAGAATTCCACAGGATGTTGAAAGTCGAATAATACCACTGTATCAGTGTAGAGCAGAAATGGCCCTGGTCTCCCAGAGTTCTAGTCCAACAATCAAACCACAACACCATCAGAGTCTCACAGTAGTGGCTAGGGTTTAGAAAATCTCCCTATGTTTCATGTGTGCTATAGGTACCCTAGTGGGAATGGACGCACGCATCCGAACTATTGGACATACTTTGCTGCTTCTCTAGCCACTCAACAATGTTTTGCATGGGGTTTTCCTGGCTCTAGGTTGCTATATCACCTGTTGGGATTTTCCCCCCAAATTTCAAGTGTGTTTACCCAGATTGTCCTCATCCTCAATTCCACAGTCACCAGACCAAAACATAGTTCTGAGGCTTGCCTGCCCTGCTTCACAAAGATCCATCTATGAGGTGGCAAAAGTCTACTCTCCAGTGTCAAGTTTGGGGCCTGAAATATCAGGTAACAGGATGCTTCTGAATTCAGGGAAAGGTATACTTGCAACCCTTGATAATATTTTTGAATTGGCTTACCCATAATTTGTTGTTGTGTGCCTTCAAGTCATTTCCAACTTATGGAGACCCTAAGGTGAACCTATCATGAGGTTTTCTGGGGCTGAGAATGTGTGAATGCCCATGGCCAACCAGTGGGTTGCTATGGCCGAGCGGGGAGTCAAACTCTGGTCTCCAGGGTCATAGTCCAATGCTCAAATGACTACACCATGAGGGCTCTCATTAACCATAATACTAAGGGCCAATAAGAAGTGAGTGTGCTGGGTTTGTGTTTCTTGTGCATGTAAAATGTGAAATTGTGGACTCTTAACCTGAACAGTAAAATTGCACATGAGAGAGGAACATTAAACTTTTTGATAGGTAGAATTTCATCTGTAACATTTGGAGTTATGAGTTGTACTTTTCTATTTCTGACTGTCATGTAGCTGAAGTACAGACAGAACGTTCCGAGGTGTTGTTTCCATTATCGGATGTTAGATAAAGTTGAATCCATAAAAATGTGGCCGTGTTGTAATTTATTTAATTTATTTATTTGATTTATATCCCTCCTTTCTCTCAATATAAGAACCACAGCAACTTCTGTGGAAACAAAAAGCTAAAACAATATGTGGTACAAAAATTAAAAAAAAATAATCAGCATTAAATAACAATCATTAAATTTAATACAATAAATAACAAGTAATTTAAAACAATTAAAAGAACATTAATTACATATTACATATTGGGAAAACAAGATGCCCTTCTACCCCATCCAGTTAAAGGCTGAAGGCCTGCTGGCCAAAATAATGATTTAGGAACACAGAAAGTTGTCCTCTTACTGAGTCACGCCTTGTTCCTATTGTCTAGACTGACTGGCAGCAGATTTCGAGGGTTTCTGAAATGAATCTTTCCTACCCTGTGTGGACTGAATCTAAGATTTTTTACATAAAAAGCATATGCTCTACTGGGTTGTAGCCCATCCATCTGCAAAATAAGGTTGAAACAAAGAAAACCTGAAAGAAGAACATAAGAAGAGATGAGCTGGATCAGAGCGATTGCTTCTCTACAGCAGCATTCTGTTCCACAGTGGCCACACAGGTGCCTATGGGAAGCCCACGTTAGGACATGGCAATTGATATTCAGAAGCACAGTAGCTCTGATACCAGAATATCTAACCAACATGACAAATGACCTTCAAGTCATTAGTCATGTTGGTTGGGAGGCACAGTTAGTTGGGATGCAGCAGACAGTAGCGCAGCTACTGGCAGGTGAAGCAGAAAAAATCCATGAGCAGAAAAACAAAACAAAACAAGAAAATTAACTTTTGAAAGCTTGCCTGGATTGGGAGTGAAGATCCACCTTTTTTTTTTTTTTACACACAAAAGGAGTCTTTTAAATCTGTAGCAATAACTTACTGCACAGAAAGGCAAATAAAAAAAATGTCAGAATCATAAAGCAGACTGAAAAATGGGGAGTGAGGCAGAAAAAAATATGAGAACTAAAGGGATAGAAATATCAAGAAGCTAGATGTTTTGGGAAAGTCCAAATAAACCACATGGTAATTTCTACACCCCAAGACACCTTTAAAAGAAAATAAAAATAGAAGTAAAGTAAATGCAAGAGTCTGCAAGATCCATGATACCAAGATAAGCCCCCCTCCCATTCCTACTTACTCTTACGCGCGCACACAAAAGAAGCAACATATTATCTGATGAATGCAACTGCTTCCTTCCTTTGAGTCTCTCTTGACAGACTTTCAGGTGTGAAAAGAATTTAGAAAAAACATGTGTGGTAATAGTGTAGGTAATGAGTGGGCTTAGGACGCCATCCTTTTCACAAACAGACCCGTAAGTCTTGTTTGGCTCTCAGGTAAGTCAACCAGGCCTGTATTTGGAAATCCAGCAGCACATTCAAATGTACCTGCCTATTTGTTCATAAGCTATTAAGAATGCTTTAGAAGAAATATGGAGGCGCTAGGGATGTATTCTTTCACTAATTGCATTCTTGAACGAAACAATGAACATTTTTACCTTATTTCTTTCAACTGCAAATACTTGGAAGCCATGCCCTATGAGGAGCGTCTTAGGGAGCTGGGCATGTTTAGTCTGCAGAAGAAAAGGTTAAGAGGAGACATGATAGCCATGTTTAAATATTTGAAGGATGTCATACTGAAGAGCGAATGGGCTTGTTTTCCACAGCTTCAGAAACTAGGACAAGGAGCAATGGATTCAAACTACAGGAAAAGAGATTCCACCTGAATCTCAGGAAGAATTTCCTGACAGTCAGAGCTGTCCAGCAGTGGAATATGCTGCCTTGGAGTGTGGTAGAGTCTTCTTCTTTGGAGGTTTTTAAGCAGAGGCTGGATAGCCATCTGTTGGGAATGCTCTGATGTGTGTGCCTGCAGTCTCTTCAACTCTATGATTCTAAGTTTTTGAAAACTGCATAGTTCTCAAAGAATATTCACAGATAAGGATTTATTCTGTGCAAATGTTGCATGTGTTTTTGTGTGTGTAGAAAACAGCATTTTTCTGCACAGAAAATTATATTTCTGCACCTAAAATGATGCCTCTTGCATAGAAAATGCTGTTTGCTGCACAAAAACTGAACAGCCAAATTTTGCACAAAATAGATTTGAATTGAGAAGATTCCTAGCAGTCAGGCTTCTCCTAATCAAAAATTCTCAACACTAGAGAAACATATCTTTCAACCAAATATTTTTGAATAATCTTCTCTTCCCTAGAAAGCAGAAACAGATCAGCAATAATGAAATAGCAGATTTATCTGCACATAGTATGTGCATGACTTGGTGTCTGTGATGGCAGGGAATGGTGGCAATTTATCACCACCAAACCTTCCCATTGGTAGCCTTATCCTCCACAAAAAAAGCTTGATTGACAGTTATTCTTCAGGATCTCAAACAGGGCTCTTTCACAGTCCAATCTGGTGATGTTGGAGACCACATCTTCTGCATGCAAAACATGTGTTCCAGTACTGAGCTTTAGCCCTTACCTAAGAAGAAGAAACTGATCAACTGTATCAAAATCTGATGACTGTTCAAAGAGAGTAAGGCCTTTTCCGCACCGGGCTATTTAAACGGTGCAGAGCGACCCCCAACGGAGGTCTTCTACACCGTAGAGTGGACTGGGGCAGACTACTTTTTGTAGTTCCATACCTCAGTCCACTCAGGAGCGGCCGGAACTAGCCGGGCTGCGTGTTTTTTAAAAACCTCTTTTTAGAGTTTTTTAAAAAGCACGGAGCGCGCAGCTCCGTGCTGCTCCGCCGCCCGGCTCTAAAGTGGATCTGCAGGCGCGCGCAAGTGCGTGCCTGCAGATCTGCCAGGGGCGGGCTTCCGGCTGGCGAGCTTCTCCGGTTGGTGGAGAGCCTCCACCAACTGGAAGCCGCCATTTAGGATGCCGGAGGAGTGCGGAGTGACGAGCTCGTGCTGCTCCTCGTGGCGATGGACTCGGCCGGCTGGAAAACAAAGCCGGTAAGCTCTGTTTTCGACCGTTTCCGCCCCCACATGCAGAAAGGGCCTATAAATAGACAAGAAAGCCCTTTGTTTTAAAAGGTGATTTCATTTGCAATATGTAAAATGTAGACTGAATGGCTCATTGATAAGAAAGACTAGTTTCTCATTTTTTATATAGGAAATGTGTCTAAAGATTTAGTTCTGACAGCCAATACTACATTGGGAGGTTAGGGGTGCAGGACACCTGCAAAGTAAAAAACAAACAAACAAACACAAATAGCCCTCCAAACCATATTTAACACACACACAAAAGTACCTGTACTGGCAGACTGGCTGGACCTGACCACACACACATTTCCCTGCATATTTGCTCACCTGAGTGGGTGGGGGGAATGGGATGGGATGGGGGAGTGGGAGGAGAGAAGTTGGGCAGGTCTCTGGGGCAGATGGACAAAGTGTTGTCACTGTAAGAGCATCTATTGCACCCCCTTCCCACTGCCCTTGCCCTCCTCCTCCTCCTCCTCCACCACCACCACCACCACCACCACCATCCAGTCTGCCCACCTTGGCTATCTCCTTCTCTCCTCCTTCATCCCACTCCCTTCATGCACCCCAGAGACCTGCCTACCACCTATTCTCCCTCCTCGTGCTTCTTCATCCTATCTCCGTCCCCCCCTACCTGTGGGAGTGAGTGAGTGAGGGAGGGAACGCATGCATGCACCCTTCCTCCTCCTCTTCCTCCTCTATCCCATGTCTTTCCCTCGTCCACCCACCCAAGTGAATGAGCGAGGGAATGCATGTGTGCACCCTCCTTCCTCTCACTCCCCCATTCCATCCCATCCCTTTCCCCCTGCACACCCACGTACTTGCCTGAGTGAGTGAGTGAGCGAGTGAGGGAGGGAGGGAATGCATGTGTGGGCCTTCCTCCTCCCTCTTTCCTGTCCCATCCCATTCTTCCCACCCACACAAGTGAATGAGCAAGGGAACACTCATGCATGCATTCCATGAGTGGGTGAGTGAGTGAGGGAACACATGCACACACCCTCCCTCCTCATGTTTCCTATCCTGTCCCCTTCCTCTCCTATTCACTCACCTGCATGTGTGAGTGTGCAAGGGATTGGATGTGCAACCAGGCCGCGCCACTCCAACACTTTGATTTCCTCCTAGCAACTAAAGATCTGACCACTGGCTCAACCTGACTTAACTGAACACAGCTCAAGATGGATACTGGTGTTATTGGAGTCCCTATTAAGAATGGTGTAGGCAGCAGCAGAGGCGGCAGCCAATAATCTGTGAATAATCAAATCTGTGAATGTCAAACCTGTGAATGTGGAGGGCCAACTGCGGCCATTTCCGCACTAGCCTGTTATATCGTGCTATGATTCCGCTTGCAACATCCTATGGAATTCTGGGGTTTGCAGTTTCGGGAGGGGCCACGCGGCCCCTCCCGAAACTGAAAACCCCAGGATTCCATAGGATGTTGCAAGTGGAATCATAGCACGATATAACGGGCTAGTGTGGAAATGGCCTGTAATTGGCTTAATTGATAAATGATCTTATTTCAAGCTGCAATTCTGTGTATGCACTAACAGGAATAATTTCCAATGAAAATAGAAGAATTTCTTTCTGAGGAAACATGAATAGGATTGTGCTGCTAGTCTGTTAGCTGCTAAAGCTGTCTTCTATCCTACTTTTATTACGCAGAGCTGAGTCGCTGATCAACAATACAGTAACTCATGCAGATTTGTTCATTAGTTAAAAGAGAGTTAATCAACTAAAAGAAAATCTTTTAAGTGCTTGATAGTGTTAAATTTCAAAACCAGGAACACTTCTCTGGAGTGCTCTTATGGCTACAATCCAACATTGAAGAGTGCCCAATTTGGGGTTGGATTGTAGCCTATGGCCATGTTGTACTTTGGGGGGAAGCTGACTCTTAGTTTTTCAGATAAATTGCAGTGATTCCTAGGATAAAAACTGGAAATCAATAGACACTGCAGGGAAGACCATTAGTGTCAGAGCTAATTTTTGTCTCCCTTATCCATAGAACCCATGACATCATTCAAAGGGGAAAATGTGCAGGACTATAAGGCATCTCAGCAGTAATGTAAATCTAAGCAAGGAACACTTACGTATGTATATGACTCTGCTGCTCCTGATTTTGTCTCTCAAGAATAGTGACTCATAAAGCAATAGTACAAAAGGTTAAAGTACTTAGTTGTTTCTGTTACCAAGTGTCTTATTTAGACATTTTCATAGTGCTGTTGGTTTAGCATAGAGGCATGCATTGTTCTCCAAGCTAAGGAATGTCCTTTGTGCTGAGATCTTTGGCTACTGACATGTATGCACTGAAGAAATGCAATGAATGTGACTTCACAGGGCAGAGGGGCAGAAAGGGCTCTCAAAACATGAAAATGTTACCACCATGTAGACTGTAAGAGCATCCCTCATCATCCAATATAAATAATTATGTGACTAAACTCCCACCCTATCTAGCCAATGCCAGCCTCTCTTTTGAGGGATATTGCATTTCAAAAGAACAGGTAATTTTTCAGAGTGCAAGCCATATCAAGGCAGGCTTGAAGATCAAGTGGGTGTGTGTATATTGCAAAGGTTTAAACAAAATGTTGAAAAGCAGGAAATGCAGGATTTTAATTGACCCTTTCTATGACCACACCTTTCTCTCTTTCCCACTCCCTCTCAAACATCTTGTAGAAACTGCCCTCTGAAACAGTCTTTTATTTGACATATTCAGTGTTAATTCATTTCAAGGACTGCAAAAAGGATTTCCTTTTAATTTTTTTTTCCTGCCATACCTTGTAACTATAACGAAATTAAGAAAGGCTTCGAACTTCACAGAGTCACACGAGAGGTAATATACTTCAAGACAGGCCCTCTGGCTATAGGAATGATCAAGGTTTCTATGAACAAATATTTTTTTAATCCAGGGGTCTGTTTCCTCCCCCTTTAACAATAACTTTTTAGGTCTTTTTAAATATGACTGTTGGCCATTTTGTATAGCCCAACGTTTATTCACACTGGAAAGTGAAGAGGAAAGGGAGCATTGATAAATTATTTAGGTTACTAAATATTATAATGCCCATTTATGTGTAAGAAGCTGATAATACTGTCCTTTCCTATATTCTCTGATCCTTAAGAGAAAACATGTACAGCAATAAGAATAACAATTAATTTATAATTAATTTTAGTGTGAGCCATCCAATATTTCAGGTAAATATACTATTTACATGTTTGGCAGATGGTATTTTAGAGAGTGAGATCAGAGGGAAATCAAATGCAGGTAGCACTGACAGTGACCATGGCATTAACATTGAACATTCGCAGAACTTTTGCTGATGTAAAGTTAAATTACATCTTTGGTAAGTGTTCAGACCTTATCCAAGTGGATTATGTTGTGGGTGGGGAGAGAGACAGGGAGGCAGTGCTGTACTGGATTTCTTTCAAAAGCAGATATAGGGCACAGATCCTGTATTGTCAGATGTAGCTACAATGACGGAGGGCCTTATTGCACAAAGGTATCAAACCACCAGAGCAATGCATTATTGCTGATTCAGAATCAGTTCTATCACACAATGTTGTTGCTAACAAGGAGCTATCATATTGCAATCCATTTGAAATGAGCCCCTTTTCCATGCTGAAAATAATCGGTTAATGACCTCCTTGCAATTACCCTGCCCCCCGTTCATGACGCCTGGAAACAATCCAGTCAGCTGTGGGAGTGAGGTTTCTTGATAGTGCTTCCTTCTGTAGCCGATCCAGCAGTGGGCATGGTGCGGGTGTTCCCAGATTGTCCCTCCCTCAAGTACTCCCATGGCAATCTCTGCCCAATAACCTCCAGACCACTTCCAGTACTCCAGGGGTGAACACGGAAGGAGAAGCAGGGACAGGATCACGTGGCATGGCAAGTTTGAAATCTATCCCCTCACTTTTTAAATTTTTAAATTTTTATTTGAATTTCAAATTCTATTTTTTCAAAATACACTTTTAATCATCACAGTGCAAAAATGCAATGGCGTTGCAGGGCAAGAAGAGTGCATTGAAGAGACATTGCTTGAAAAACGTCATGACGTTACAACGCTATTGCGCTAGTACAGTGTTAAAAAACAAACAAACAAACAAAACAGCCAATCATGAGATATGGGGCAGGGAAAAGGCGGGGAAATGGAGTTGCCAATGACACTGTAATGCAGAGGAAAGAACGGTGTGAATAACATTATTCATCCAGTCAAGAGGGTGCTGTAGACAGTGTTCAGCGTTCAGAACCCAACACCATCATGGAAATGGGAATGCTGGGATTCAGATGGAATAAAGTGGTATTAAGGTATGGTGTAATAAGGCCTGGAGTTCAATTGTCATAGCTACGTCTCCTGATTCAAGCCTCAAAACCACCTTTGAAGCCAGGCACCAGCACCAACTAAAGGAGTTCCAAGGCACTAGAGAGTGGGGTCCTAAATGATGACATCTCCAGCCCCTTCTGCCAGCAAGGCATGGTATAAAAAGCAACAGCAGGGACCTCTGCTCTCTAGCATCTTGGAATTCCTTCAGCTGGTGTGGCTGCCTGGCTTTTAATGTGGTTTTGGGGGAGCATTTGTAGCCATTGCAATGGTGCCATGACCATAAATGTGACCTGCAACATTTATGATGTCCTAAGTCTGGCTTATGACATTGTAAATACTGAATAGGGTGCCAGCCACGGGTATTTCATTAGAGATTAATATAATCAAAATATTTATGTGAATAACAGATATATGAATTCAACATATAGTAAATACATAAATAATTTAAGTCAGAATGGAAATCAGGCAGCCCTGTAGATGTTGTTTGACTGCAGCCTCCCACCATTCTTCATCATGGCATAGGGCTGGAGGGTATACAGTTCAACAATATTGGGAGGGCCAAACAACTACAATCCCTGACTTTAATGCTTAAAGTGCTTATTTCCATCTTCTCCTTTTTCCAACTGCCCATTTTAACAGTCCCATCTACCTACTTTACCTCATTGTCTCCCATGCCCTTGGTAACCTGGCCAGTCTCACATCAGGTTTAGTACATTAGCATCTAGGCAACAGAAGTATCACATATAGTGTGATGATGACCTAATATTATGCTTCAGAGTTCTGAAGACGAGATTGACACCTCTTGCTTAATTATAACTTGGTAATCTCTAATGGATGTAGTGAGGGATGTTGAGAGTGTCAGAGAAGTCGAGATCAATAATGCTGCCAGGAGACTAGACTCTGAAAAACCTGAACTCCTAGTAAAGATGTTAGATGTTGTTACGTTCTTTCATCATATCTGTTTAATTTATACTCATTACCTATCATATAAAAAGGAGATGGGTTCTTTGCGGAGGAGGTGTGAAAACTGGAGGATAAGATAACTGGATAAGGATAAGATAAGATAAGAAGATAAGCAGAGGACATCATATTACCAGCAGAAAATAGCAAGGATCTGGAATGATTACTGAGGAAGGTTAAAGAAGAAAGTGCAAAAGCGGCTTTACAGATGAATACTGAAAAGACAAAATTAGTGACCACAGAAAATTGACATAACATTAACACTAACAGTGAAGGTATTACGGTTGTAAAAAGTGTTCAAAAATGTTCTATACCTTGGCTCCATCATTAACTGAAATGGAGAGTGCAGTCCACAAATCAGAGGAAGATTAGCACTTTGAAGGGCAGCTATGAAGGAACTAGATAAAATCATCAAGTGTTCTGGGCATATTCTGAGAAGACACTGTAAAAGACAATAACACTGAGAAAAGTGAAATGAAGTTTTTTTTTTTTTTTTTTTAAAAAGGAAGACTACATTACAGATGAGATTGACTCAATAAAGGAAATTGTGGCTCTGAGTTTGCAAAACCTCAGCAGGATCTTTTGGTGGGTCTCATAACCATACGGTCACCATAACTTGAAGGTGACTTGACAACACATAACAAGAACAACATCTCTCACTCTAATCTCCCGATGAAAGTTTTTGCATTTTCTTTTGCTCCATTACAACTGCTTTTGAAGGCCAATGAGAGAGGTGCAATGCTTTTGGGGGAACATTGTTATGTGCCTTCAAATTATTTCTGGTTTATGGTGATCCTAAGATGATCCTATGAGATGGTTTTCTTGGCAAGATTTGTTAAGAGGGAATTTACCTTTGTTGTCTTCTGACACTGAGAGAATGTGACTTGCCCAAGGTCACCCAGTGGCTTTCCATGGCTGAATGGAAATCCAAACCCTAGTTTCCAGAGTCATAGTCCAATGCTCAAACCACTATACTATGCTGGCTCTCATTCCTTAAGTCAAATTTGTGTTACAAATAGTGGTTTGTTTTCCCTATCCCAGAAGGTCCAGTAAATTTCACTGCACAAGGAAAAAGTGAATGAAACCCTGACGGGGTGTTACATTGCCAGATTCTGAAATCGTGTCAGAGAGTATAAGATGATAAAGTTAGCACCTGGATTTGTAGCAGGGCCTGTTCCTTGTATTTGTATCCTTGTGGTTGTTAGCGGGTACTTACTTAGGGCTGGAGGTGGATGTCTTTAAGCAATCACAGGTCTACTATTCCAGCTTTGTGACAGGGAAATATCCCATTACTTTCCTTGCTCTTTCTCCTTAGTATACAAAAGTAGTGTTACTCTTACGTCTTATATTGTCTTCAAGGAGCCAGTAGTGATGCTATTTTTAACAAGCCCTTGTCACAGAATACAGTTCTCAGTTTATGTTTTTCTCAAAGGATTTCTGGCATGCAGCAAGCTGAGTACTTAATGGTCAGGAACTTACTGCATCAAGAAAAACTGGATCCAAGAAACTCCTCCCTTCACAGGTCAATCCATTTCAAGGACCTTCTTTGTCTTTTCCCCCAGTAATACCTGGCACCACTTACGGAGAATGCCTGAAAGAATTACTATATGAAAAAAGAATTTTTGATGCCTTGAACCGCCCACTGACATGTTTCCTGTTTCTTTGTCTGCCTAGAATGGTTAAAAAAAAAACAAAATCTTGGACAATGTGCTGAATGTCAAGAAGAGCTTTGCCTGAGATTTTCTGACTCATTTCCTAGTTTCCTGTCTTAACATCCTTCCAAAAGAATGTGGCTTATCATCTCAAACATGCACACAGTCCCAACAAATAACTGATCAATATTTGTCCTACAAAACAGCAACGCACCGAGGCTCTAGATCCATTCAGTCATTGGCTCATGCCCAGACTGTCGCTTAACATTCAGCTGCTTATTCTTTGCTCCAACCTACATGCTAAAAATAGGCCTGAAACAAATGATGCACTTCTTATTACAGCTTTACATCATGGTAGGAACTCTTTCGCTCTCTCCCTCCCTCCCTCCTTTCTGTCTTTCCTTTCTTGTCAGAGAGGAAATCAGCAAAGGGAGAGAGGAGACAGGCCTAAAAGAAAAGGAGACAGGGTTGCTTTCCAGGGCTTTTTAAAATGTCACAGTCTCAATTTGAGAACACCTATCAAATGATTTCCCATGTAACACAGTGATTACTGACATGTTCCTTTTCCTGTGGGTCCAGTGCTTGTCAATATTAAAAATGAACACTTGTTCATTTGTGGCCAAAAGATTACACAGTAATTTTCAATATGCTATAATATACTTTTGGGAGCTGCCATGGAATAGCATGTGTGGATTTTTAAAAGCACTTCCTATTGGTTCCTAGACAGATGGCAAATAAGTGAAACTCTCCTGTAACTTGCTTATACTGGAGCCATTTCCACCCTACATTGTTATAGCACTATTATTCCACTTTAACTGCCATGGCAATATCTCATGGAGTCATGGAATTTGCGGTTTAGGGAGAGGCATCCAGAATTCTCAGCCAGAGAGCTCTTTGGCCTCGGTAAACTGCAAACCCCAGGATTCCACAGGATGTTGAAAGTGGAATAATAGCACTATAACAGCATAGTGCGGAAAGGCCCTGGTACTGGAGATATGCTGCTACACCCATAGAATACCCCTCGCCTATCGTATTTGTTGAGTCTAGAAGAAGACAGGGAAACACACAGCACAGGAAACACAAAAATAGGGTAAAAATTACAGAGCCAGACCCAGTATCCTTGGGAGCACCCCTAGTGACAGCAACCAGGGTCTTTTTTGACAATGGGGCCCACAAAACGCCTAAATATACAAAAACTCAGTGAAGTCATGATGACGGGAACATGCCACTCCAAACATACAACATCTGTCCTATGTTATAATGCCAAAGAGATGCAAAAGACCACCTCAGTGCCCCAATTCACAAGTCCTGTTTAGCAGAGCCAGAGACAACCCTTCTACCTCCAAGGATTCAACTTGGATTCACAAGCACCCTTTTAATCACCACATACAAAATGAAGAGGGGAAAATCCAAATGGATATATGAAGGATGTAAAACTACATAATTAATTTAAAAGACTGTTTGTAACTAGCAGTGACCGTTAAATTACTCAAGACACAGTAGGGGGAACACGGAGCCTCCTGGCAGGTATGGAATGAGGTGAACGTGCCCCCGCTCCTTAGAAGTTGCCCAGCCCTGCCTTAGGCAAACAGCTCAAGGTCTGAGTTTCATTTTGTGGAATTCCAAGGTTTTTCGCCTCTGCCCCATCTTCCCTGTTATGTATCGGGACAGCATTTTGAAAGTCCTTGTTACACGCAACTTCTTCAGACTTACTTTGACATTTTCGCTTGAGACTAGCTAATAAAAATCTACACTGTAATTAAAAAATGCGTAGGGAAATTGTGAGCAGAGAAGTGGATTAAAGACCCTTCCCAAGACACAGGCATCCAGATCACATCATGTTTCTTCACAGAACTTCATGCACAAATTCTCTGGCAGATCTTGGAAAGTTACTTTTAAAAAAGTAACGATGTAGTTTCAAGGGCTGTTATAATTACATATTTTTTTAAAAAAGTAACTCTGCTTTCCTAATTCTTGAAAGTTTTTCTTTTTTTTCTTTTTTTTTAAAAAATTGGTTCTCCAAATATGGGACCCAATTAAAACAATATACAGTTAAAACAGTGAGTAATATAAAAGTTTTTAAAAATTATTAAACAAACTATTGTAAGCTTGAGTTCTAAACCAGGGAAAAGATGGAATAATAGTAATAATAATGATAATAATAATTATATATCATATTAAAACATCAATTGAAAACAGTTTTAAAAGGGAATTCAAATATGGTAATAATGATGCAAATATAGCACATCCCAATTACCTTGTGCAACAACTTGAGTATGCAGAATGGTCTTTGCCTGTTGGAGAAAAGAGAACAGTGGGGGGGGGGGGCAATCTAACTTTCCATGGGAGGGAATTCCACAGCCTTGGAGCAGCCACTAAAGCTCTCTCCTGTATCCTCACCTAACAAGTCTGCAGTGGTGGGGAAACTAAGGCCATTTCTGCACGGGGCGAGGGAATCGCCCCATGACGCTACTCACCGGACTTTTGGGCTCCCCGGTCCGGTCCACGCTGCTCCGGAGCAGTGCATGGCCGCTGCTCCACACTACTCCCGGGATGAAAATGGCGGCTTCCAGTTGGTCAAGGCTCTCGACCAACCGCTGAAGCTCGCCAGCCTAAAGTCTGCCCCCAGCAGGTCACATGCTCGCACCAATGCGGGCCTGTGAATCTGCATAAGGGAGCAGGCTTGCAGTGGCGTGCGCCGTGCTTTTGAAAGACCTGTTTTTAGCGGTCTTTCAAAAGCACGCTGGACGACCACTTGGGGTCATTCCGGAGCGGGCTGGGACGCGGATCTACATTAAGTAGGTCTGACCCAGTCCGCTCCCAGGTGCAGACATCCTCCCTGGAGGACGCTCTGCCCCGTTTTAAAAACCCCGTGTGGAAATGGCCTAAGACTCCATCACAGATGTTAAAATTCAGGCAATTGAACCAAATGATATCTTTCTTTTGGGTTGTCCTGTTCAAAACCCACTTCCTTTGTACTCATTAAACCATGATAATGCTATTATGGCACGATGTCACAGTGCTCTTACACTATTAACTTTAAATAATTAAAAATAATTTTTAAAACGCATTGGTGTACTGGTAACACTGTAGTACGTGGCAACACAGGAAGGCAGTAGAGAAATCTCTGGAAAACACCCCATGCCATAAACGCATCTAAAGAAGGTCAGGATCACAAAGTTATTGTACTATAACAGCAAACCATTTATATTAAGTTATATTAATTTTTTTAAAAAAATCTAGAGAGGTTTCAAGGGTTTCAAGACACAGAAAATAAAACTACTCTTCTGCAAAGTATTCTCCACTCTATCAAAGTAGTCTGAGGTTGCCCTTCTGAAGACTTCCTTGAGAATCCCCAAGGGAGAGACAACCAGACCACACTCTCCTCACACACACTGGTTCATCATTCTTGCAATAAAGCTGAATGAGATATCTGCAGTCAAAGTGGCTACTGAATCATAGCATAAAAGAGGGCCAATAATGGTTTATTTTCAGCATGAAAAAAAAAATCACATTCCCAATGACCGTACAGCACAACAGCACTGGAGGACAACAATATAGTGTAATAAGGCTGAGGCAAAAGCAAAACCAAACCACTGCTATGATGGTATAACAATATGGGGTGATAATTACCTAAATTAAGTAATAATATCATTATACCATAGGTATTGGGAAAATTCATCACATGTAAGAAAGTTATATGAAACTTGTTACTTCTAAGCTCTGGTCTCTAACAACTAGAGAGTTTATTGGTTTTGTGACTGAATGTGTACTCTGTAAAGCATAGTGCTGTGAGGAGCAAAGTTGATAAAGAGAAAATTTTCTTCTAGAGACTAGGCCTGTCTCTATAGTTGGGGAGATGATGGGGAGAGAATTTTATGCTTCACTAGTAAGGCGCAAATAATAGCAAATTTCTATGGCTGGGGAGATGGTGAGGAGATAACCTCATGCCTTGTTAATAAAGTGCAAATAGCTAAGGATCCCTCTTACAGATGACTGAGTACTTTGTCCAAAAACAATACGTTCATATTTGAACTAAAGCTAAGGACAGCAAGATTAGCTCTCACTACGCAAGCTGAATATGATTATATATGGGAAAGGGGCTTTTCCTTCCTATCCTTCAGGTTTCTATTAATGTACCTATGAGAGTCAGCTAAAGACATGTTCTCATATGCAGAGTTAGGTAGGCCATTCATACCTCAAATTCCATACATTCTGGGATAGAAAAAGGTGATCAAAAGCAAAACCAACTTTGCTTTTATGCTGTCAGCTTGCCACATAACAGATCATTTCTAGAAGCAGAGAAAGGTCATGAGCCCATCGCTCTCCTCTGTTTTCTTTCACAAAATGCCACACCCTTCTACTCTAAAATGCACATCAGGTACATCTCAATTCGTGCCAGGTCATATTTGCAGCAGAGTTCTCTTTCTGGCTTACCTTCTGGTATTTAAGCAGTGCAGTATACCCTACAGGTACCAGATCCAGTCTGACATTGGAAGCTAACTAGGGCCAGCCCTGGTTAGTGCTTGGAAAGGAGACTGCCAGTGTGCTATAGGCTATATGTTGGATGAAGGAACCAGCAAAATCACCTTTGAGTATTCCTTTTTTAAGAAAACCCTATGAAATTCATAGAGTTGCCATAAATTGACAGGAGACTTGAAAGCATATGCACACTTAAAAACAACCAACATGCTTCCCAAGTAGCATGGTTACTTGCATCATATGCTCTAGAAAATGACTTTTGATATTATATGCTGAAACACTGTACCCACTTAATTTGGAAAGGAATCCTAATTACATAAATTACAAACCCACATATCTCCGCCTTAATGCCCTTTAACAGAGGAATAGCAGGCCACATTTCTCCAACAAATTAGCAATTGCACAGGCACATTAATCCTGTATCTGTCAGCCTGTTCCAAATTAGCAACATCTATCCATAATAAGCTGTTGGGAATTTTCAAAAGACAAATGACAGGGTAGTACTCTGATATCTTTCTCTCTCTGTCTTTTTCTGTAATACTAATGCAGAGGAAATCAAACAATGATTCTGAACGTGGTCTGGTATGGCACTAGTTGGATGGTATCCCACATTTCATCTGGAAAATGGCTACAATCCCATGTTTCTACCTGATTTACTTTAAGCCCACGCTTCATTTCTGCCACAAGCATGATTTAATTTTATGGATATGCAACAGCTGTCAAGAGAACAGGCTTAGCACAGCAACATCAGAAAAAGTGACCTTGGTTTATATCCAGTATGACAGCAGTGGAAAGGACATTTTGTGCCATGTGCTAGGGTGGGGCTGAGCCTTGCTTTCCTTTGATTTTGTAGCACAGATTTCTTGGAGAATCTTTTCTGTGCCTGTGATGAGATAACAACGTTTTCATCATGCCACATCATGCAAAATTTATCTTTCAGACCAAGGACAAGTTTTCCCTTCCTCCTTCTGAATGTCCCTCCACCCATTACAACTGGATTTATTGATATTTTTATTTATGTTTTATTAATTACTTATAAGCTCCCTTTGCGGATCAAGTCCACCTGAGAAAATGAATAAAAGAAAATTATTATTTTATAATTTATATATACACACACTACAATATATATATAATACTACATATAATATAATACTACAATATTATAATAAAAAAAATGAAAATTAAAAAAGAGCAATACACAAAATCTAATTCAATCAACCTTAAATTGAGCCAGAGACATAAACATCACTAATCATCCTTTCACACAACATAGACTATTTCTCCCCTACACTGTTATAGTGCTGTTATTCCACTTTCAACATCTGTGGAATTCTGAGGTTTGTAATTTACTGAGGTCTCTGGCTGAGAATTCTAAATGCCCCTCCCTAAACTGCAAACCTCAGGATTCCATAGGATGCTGAAAGTGGAATAATAGCACTATAACAGTGAAGTGCGGAAATGGCTCAAGCGTCAACTGTGAATGGTGGGGAATGGGTGCTCATGCTTTTGAAACATCTCATATACAAATGTTGTTGTTGTTGATGATGATGATGATAAGGAGGAAGAAGAAGAAGAAGAAGATCAAAATCTGTAGTTCTGCAGTGCCACCTGGCTGTTTTCTTCCTGCTCGGAAACCTGGAAAAGTACAATAGTTCCCATAGATTTCAGGAGGGCATCCTAAGACCTGGCAGCCTTATTGTGTGGTTAAACTTCCACATCATTGTTAAAGAACATTGTGGCTACACAATCATGATATGGGGAAGGAAAACACAACTTCCTTTGTTTTTAGATGTTTCATCTACACTTCTCAGCAGGTGTCCCCTTAAAGAGGAAGGGACATCCACTCCTCTTTCTTACACAAGAGGGAATGCTGTGTTAAGGCAAAGTTTACCATTCGTATTCAGGTTAAAAATATTGCAAATGAAATAAAATCAAGTGTAAAATCAAATCTGCTGCCTGGTTAATCTGGAATAACTGAGAGATCCAGCAAATAGAAGAAAATGAGTTAATACAAATGATTTCAGTCTCAGGGCCCTTTTTTACTGTTCATTTATGTTACTATGATTCCACTTCAACTGACATGGTAACCTTCTATGGAATCCTGGAATTTGCAATTTAGGGATGGGTATTTAGAGTTTTTTTACCAAAGAGATCTAGAGCCTCATAAAGCTACACATGCTGGAATTCCATAGGATGCAAGCATGGCATAAAAGTGGAATTTATAGTGCTATAATGATGTACTGTATAAGGGGATCTAGTTGCAATGCATTTTTGATCCTGGATACATTGCCCTCAGGTCCTGCTTGTGGGTTTCTTACAGGTATATGACTAGCCATTTGAGACCAGAGTGCTTGGCTTGCTGTGTTCTGCTACAGCTTTTCTTATGTACTTATGGCAAAGGAATTCAGCTATCTGTGATAATTTTTAAAGCAACCTGGCTCTTGGGGATTTACTGGCTCCTGCATTAATAACTACTTGTGTAGTCCTTGTTTTTCCCATATATAGGGGTATCACTATGAGTGACGCATTGCCCTATCCAAGAATTCTGCCAATGAAATTTCTCTCCAATCTCTAAACTTCTAGCATTGAGGTAACTTAAAACTTCAGTTGAGCATTTAGGAATATAGTTCAGGTATCCAAAAAAAAAAGGGGGAAGCAAAGTTACCAAGGGAATGTGACCACAGTAAACATAAGACTTCCAGGTGAGAATGATTTTTAATGTCTCACTCTCTGCTATGCTAGAAATGCCCCTGACCATAAAGGTGCCATTTTCCAGGCAGAAAACTTTCAAACAGCTATCTATGTGACTTTGTACCAAACATGTATCACTAGTTAAGAAGGAAAGCATGTCACCTGTCCATCAAAGTTTTCTGCTGTCAATCTTTTCCTGAATAGGTAGGTACACTGGATGAGGAGAACACAGTGCTGTATAAAATAAGAAGGCTTTTGGAGGCTCAGCTGTATAGTATATGTGTAGTATGTGTGTCCACGTGGAACAAATGTTATTAAGAAGAGCTTAGCTAAACTTGGAGACGTGTGATGCAGGCAAACTTCAAAACAATTGCTCCTTTGCCTGGTAAGAAAGCCCAGAATTGTAAAGTACTAACTGTTATCATTCTTGGTGAGTAGGTAAATGGAAGCTATTTGGGAAATCCTATCCAAGGAGGAAAAGGAAAGGGAGAGGCTTAGTGCCTCCTTAAGGACTAGGCCAAGGGTGTGTACACTAGATATATTTATGACAGCTAGAACTTTTCAAAGACAGTCAGTGTGGTATAGTGGTTTGAGTGCTAGACTAAGATTCTCAAAGACCAGAGTTTGAATCCCTGCTTGGCCATGGAAACTCACTGGGTGGCCTTGGGAAATCACACTCTCTCAGCCTCAGAAGAAGGCTACTGCAACCCCTCTGAACAAATCTTGCCAAGATCTTGTTAAGGTGATAAGTTTATCTTAGGGTCACCATTAGTCAGAAATGACTTGAAGGCATTTAACAACAGGCTTTTAAAAATGTCCTGTCTGTGGGCTAGTTATGATTTTCTTCTATAGTTGACAGTCCTGAAAATAATATTTGCAAAACACTGCATTTCATGTTGATAATGCTACTCCAGAGTAACTGCTTTGTTTTGCAAATGTATTTAGGGAACATTTCCAATTGTTTTTGATATATTTTTCCTCCTCCAAGTAAGCGTGAGTAATGTTGCACTCCTAACCAACAGTTCTAGCCCCATCTGTAAATCTGAGGTCAATGGGCATAGACTAGTAAATAAAATTCTCCTAGTATGAAACCTATTCCTCTCATTATAAGCTCCACCTAACACAGCAAGAAGGGTGAGATGAATTCCTTGTCCCATCACCAAGTGCACTTGTGGGAAGCTCAGAGAACTGCTAGATGTTGAGTTTCTTACATCATGCTCTCATATCCAACAGTTATGTTGGAGGTGTTGGAGCCAAATGGTAGTAGTAATATGGGAAAGACTTTGGAAAGAAACTAAAAATATACTTTGCTATGATGTTCAAGAAAATTTTTATAAGATGATGTTACTCTGGTATCTCTTACCTGAGAGATTAGCAAAAATGCACAAAGATATGAAAGATAGTTATTGGAAGTGTCAAGAACATATAGGATCTTTGTTTCATATATAATGGATGTGTGATAAGGGCAAAAAAGTATTGGATGGAAATAGAGGCTAGGAGAGCACGTGCAAGTTTTAGGAGTATGAGTTACAGTTGGAAGCAAGCGTGTGACATTAATGGGACACACTGGCCATTTCCACACAGGGGAATTAAAACGGCGCAGTGCGTCCTCCACGGAGGACATCTGCACCTTGGAGGGGACTAGGTTCAGACTACTTACCGGAGATCCGCACCTCAGTCCGCTCCGAGACGCCCCCAACTGGTCCTTCAGTGCGCTTTTTAAAAACCGGAAAAAAGAGGTTTCTCATTTTTCCGGAGCGCACCATTGCGTACCTGCTCCCTTGTGCAGATTTGCAGGCTCGCACCAATGTGAGCCTGCAATCTGCAGAGGGCGGGCTTTAGGTGTGGCAAGCTTCAGTGGTTGATCAGGACCCACGACCAACCGGAAGCCGCCATTTTGGAAGCCGGAGCAGTGCAGATCTAAGACCTCGCACTGCTCCGATTCACCCTGGACCAGACCGAGGAGCCAGAAGATCCAGTGAGTAATGGCACGGAGCGATTCCCTCACCTCGTGCAGAAATGGCCAGTCTTAAGTAAGACAGATAAGTGTGGGTTCCCTAATCTGTCTCTCACTCTTTGCTAGCAACCATCTCATTTACTATAGCATGGTTAAGGAACTAATATTCAGTGAAGACAGCTACCCCAATTGCAGATTTTTTGCAGGCAGTATGACATCAGTGGTGTGGCTATAGGGAAAAAAGAGTAAGAGGTAAGCCAGGAAGTGATCAGAGGTAGCAAACGCTATGAGGGCAGCATTGAGAAGTGAAGCATTGGGGAGTGGGAGCGGTCTACTGGCACTAGGGCTTGCCCTTAAACCTCGATGGGCCAGATTAGCCATGTGAGCAGGAGGTTCCTCTCCCCAAGCCTTCCCAGGGAAGAAACTAGAAACTGTAAAAGCTAGATACAACGTGGTGCAAGGCTTCAGAGTATGGGAAAAGGGGAACTAGAGGACTGAGGACTTTAGGTATTTTTATTGTTATCTTTGGAATATCTGGCTGTAGAATAGCATTGCAGCAGCCAGATAAAATTTCGAAGGGAGAGAAGGGGAGACATGGCAGCAGGCTTACTAAAATTATCTCACTTTTCTTGAAGATCATTCCTAGTTGATGGAAATTTGTAGGCCCTCATTCAGGTTTTTTTTTGGGGGGGTGAGGGGAGGGAGAGTCAGAGACAAAATTATATTTGTCTGACAACTACCAAAGCAGAGAGAGTTTATTCTAGTATTCAAGACATTGTTGTTGTTGTGTGCCTTCAAGTCATTTCCAATCCCAAGGTGAACCTATTGTTACTGCCCCATGTGCCCCCCAAGATTGATATGGTTTAACAGGCAATATTATTTAATTTGCAATGTAAAATGGAAACCTGAGATGACTGGAAGATCAAGCTAGAAAGAGGAAAATTACTGACCATGAACATGAGATTTCAAGGCAAGTCAGCCACACTTCCTCCGAGGTGAAAACTACAGTCATGGTCAGGCAGATTGCAAGGCAACTCTAGAGATAATTGGCTTATGTTAAAAGCTGGACATCTCAGAATAGAAAAGGGAAATTCCCATCAAACTATGATTGTTTTAACCCTGATCCCTCATACCTGGATGTTTCCCTGCTTTGTCTTCCTAACCTCTCCGCAAAGCAGAGCTATTGTGAGAGTGCTTTGTCACTTAAACACAAAGACCATTAACTGTCTGGACTTCATTGTTGGTGTTGCAACTCCCGTTGTCTGCTTGGCTAGGAGAACGATTCACACTCATATCTGCAGGATAGTTTTTGGGTTTAAAAATCCTCAGATTTTGAGCACTCTCTCAACTTCCTGAATACCACACTGTCTGATTCCTGAAATGGCCACAATGCCATTTTTCTTCACTTCTCTCCAGATCGGTAATTATCACCTGAACCATAAGACTCCTCTCTCCACAAATTTCCTCCCTTTACCTTCCGTTAGTCCTTGCGTGAGTGCCTGAGTGTTTGGATCTTTTGCATGTTTGTGTGTTTCTTTCAATAAAACAGATTTTAGTTTACATTTTGAATTCTCTGGCTAGTTCTTTCCTGTGTGATCCTGTAAACATTGGTAGAAAGATCTCCTTAAGTTACCCCCCTCTCACAGGCCTCCTAATTTTTGAGCTAATTAATTCCTCATTGTCATGTGGAGGCACTGGCAGCATGGGTGGACCCCTGAGGCACCCATGTTTTGGGCTAACACTATCATGGGACTTTCTTGGCAAGGGGATTTGCCATAGCTGTCCGCTGAGGCTGAAAGCATGTGATTTGCCCAAGGTCACCCATTGGGTTTTCCCTGACTTAGGCAGGATTTGAACCCTGGTCTTCAGTCACAGTCCTTGGCTCGAACCAGTACACCACATTGGTTCAGTCAAGACTAGACAGTTTTCTTAAATTTCTTATTATAACAGTGTGTAAGATCAGAGGCCAGTTGCTATATAACAAGGGAATGAGTTATGACTATGTTTTGAGGAAACCTAAATCTATTGGGAGACCTGTCTAGGAGACATGTTACAAAGGAAACTGTTTTAAAGAAGCATATATTTATTGAAAAACTCATGTAACAAGACTCTAGGTAACAAGTTGAATGTACTCCAAATCTTTTTGTTGTTGCTGTTTATGCTATCTCTTGTGTGAAGCTTGACTGTAAAACTCTTCTGTACTAGTGTTCTTAAATTCCAAATTTTGAAGGTTTTGCCATTCTGTATAGGCTTCAAATGCCATGGAATGTAACTCAAGGTAACAAATTAGGTGTTCATACACACAGCAAAAATACAAAGGTATTTTAATGGTATGTGCAGAGGTTGGAATGTGACATTTTAAAAGGCACCAGTTACTTTACCCATTACTGTAATCACCATACAAGTCATTATTTGTTACTGTTACTGCATACCTGAAAGGTAACTTCCTAAGTTACTCACTACTAACAAGTTACTATTGCTGTTCCTGTTATACTTTTGGAAAAACCAAAAACATGCTGTCTGATTGCCTCAAGGGGTTAGTTCAGATATTGCATCATGGATATTCTAAGAAAAAATTAAGAAGACAATATAGAGCAATCCTTCACAAATGCAGCATGAAGCAGCCACCTGTGTGACTTCTCACTCCACTCCATTGCTCTGACTGAGTCAGCATACACACCCAAGGATCAGTAATAGGCAGAAAATCCACTCATTTTCCACTGGAAAATTATGGATCACAGCTATAACCGTTACATGCCCAAAATAACTATATTCTTGTTGATTATGGCAAAAGTAACTAGTTACCAGAAGTAATTCTTTACTTCCTATATCTGGGTCTCTGCTGCATACATACATTTTAATAGACTATTTGAGTGGCACACACTGGGCCCACACATTAAAAAGAAAACAGTTAAGAATTTAGTAGGTCTTATTGAGAGACATCAGAATTTCTCAATATCCACCTACTGGGACCATATTCACTCCTATGAATCTGCTATGCAGGTGGTTTTATTTGCTCTTAGCTAGATATAGCAGCCCCATACTCAGTTACTTTCCTACAAAATCTGGTTCTTATGATACAGTAGCGTGGTTTTCATGGCCTCTGGCAGAACCATATGTCCTTTCTCTTGCTCCCCTAAAAATTATTGCACGTGGTAGGAAGAAGCATTTTTAAAAACTTTTTAGAAGTAATATGTCATTGAAGTGGAAGCTGTACAACACAGGATCTCTGTCTTTACATAAACCATAAGTATATTGAATTGTAGACCATATTGCATTGCAATCTGTTGAATATAAGTAACAGGTGGAACATGTCAGTAAACCGAATCCATATTGGGCTGGTTTCTTTAAAATAAGCTACTGTATGTTAACCTTTGGAAAGAATGGAGGGTGCATTCATGGTTACCTGCATGATACATCTCCATGACCCTTCTTTTCTTGCAGAGTATCTCAGAAATGTACCTGAACTAAACCTGAAGCTACCATATGGCATTGAACTTATCTGACCTGAAGAATGTATAATCTTATTTGGTTAAAACATATATTCTAGTACAGGTGTGGGCAACTCCCAGGGGCTGGGGGACTATACAGTCATCCCTCCACATTTGCTAGGGTTAGGGGCACAGGACCCCCATGAAAGTGGAAAAACCGTGAATAACTCTAGGCCCTCCCAAATCATATTTAACACACAAAATAAGTATGATCACCATAATCAAACCACTGTGGATTCCTTTGAGGCATCAGAGTTCCTTCACAAGGCAGAAGTGGGCAGCTGGTAGGGCTTACTGCAACCTCCACTGCTGCCCTGCACCATTTTTAATAGGGACTTACAAGCCTCGTTTGCAGTTTCTCTGTCTCACAAGGCTTTCAGACCCTATTAAAAATGGCATAGGGAGGCAGCAGAGGTGATAGCAAATAATCCGTGAATAATCAAATCCACAAAAGTGAAACCCACAAATGTGGAAGGCTGACTGTATTTGTGCTCCATTTGTCTGTCTCCTTGTGTGTGGCAGGAGACAAACACACCCTGCCAAGTCACACACTCTACAAATCTTTCAAAAGCTTAGTTGAACTTTCTTTTTTTTTTTTTTTTGGAGGGGGGGACAGTAATCTTCCAGTTTATTTCCTGATTAGAAAAAAGCCTCTACTGACCCCAAAGAATCCCCAGAACATGGCAGAATGGTTTGTGTGAAGGGTGGGGTGGGGATATTTTAGCAAAACATTTGGCAAAATGCCCTTCCTTTAACAAATGAAGGTGCTGAAGGGGCCTGGGAGCCTTGGAAATCACGTTGGAGCCATACTTTCCCCCACCTGCTGTAGTACATGTGGCATTGAACCATATAATCACTTTCCATTTGTACTGTTGTCAAATCAAAGTAATGCTTGCTATATGCCTCATGTTTGTTTAGATAAGAGTGCCTTCAAACGTCAGTTTAGGTGGAGGCAAAGATATCTGTTTCCTCATCTTGCAATACCAATATTTTTAGTAGGGGATGTTCACACTTTGTTTTTTGTGATGTTTTTAGCCATCAGTTTGAAACTGCTAAGGCACTTCAGATCTTACTGTTTGCACAAATTTAAGATAGTCTTGAGAGGAAGCCACCTCCTCGAAACCGGGGCCAGCTGCAGACCAAATTTCTTCCGTCTCTGAATGATGTTATATTTGTAGACACTTTAATGACTGTGATGAACAATGTACAGGTATGATTTATCCCTGTTATTTAAGATGATACATCTGTAGGCATAGCCTGGTCTGATCATAATCATTCAAAAATACACATTCAGTTGAAAATGGGAGTTGATATTATAAATATTCTGACAACAACAACAAAATCAGAGCTAGTCACATGGCTTAGTGTTTCCAACTTTACAAGCAAAGATGTAAATCTTTCCATATTTATTTCTAGCATGCAATGGTGATTTTTTACTATTCAGGATTTATTTGTGAAAGAATTCACTTGTCCAAAAATCTCTTCTGCACAAAGCCAACATTTATGGAAAGAGGGTTTTTTCCCCCCCACAAAATGCACTGATATATGTGCAAAATTTTTTTTTTTGGCGCGGAGCCAGAATGAGGTTTTTTTGTGTTAAAAAAAAATAATCCTGAAATGTGCAAAATCCTACAGCAGCTGGCGCTTTTTCTTTGAAGATGGGAAAAAAATGAAAGTGTTGTTTACCTCATTATTTATAAGTGAATAGCTAATCCAATTTGTTTCAATTTTCAACAAATAGTTGAGTGCGTGTCCTGTTATGACAGACATAGCCACACACCAGTTTGGTGCCTGTTGTCTAAGTCTGGTACCCTCTGTCTATGGACATTTTCACTGTACGCAATTATAGCAGTAACGATTGCACTTCAATTGCCATGGCAACATCTGTTGGTATCCTAAGATTTGCAGTTTAGGGAGGGGCATTTCCTTGCTAGAGAAACCACATGCCCCAGCAAACTACAATCCCCAGCATTCCGAACGATGTTGTCATGGCAAAGTAGAATATAGATCTATAATAGTGTGGTGTGAATATGCCCTACATCTATCCCTAAACAAACAAACAAAGAAGCAAAAGATTTTAAATAACTCTTCTGAGCAACTGTTAGGACATTTTGAATAATTCTTAGAGTAACCACAGTATGTGTAAGGACAGAAATGCCACTGAAGAGTGGGGGTTGACTTCTATTGCAACAGGGTTAATATGCACAGAGGAGGTGAATCATTTGCAAAGGTCTATTGTTTAGAAGAACAAATTCCTGAAATAAAAAGCTAGCTCAAAGGAACGAAGATTCTTTATCCTATGCAAAGTATGCCAGGGTTGGATATCCTGTTCCCTTAAATTATTCACTTGGGATCAGGAATATCAGAAATCCATGTTATTAAGACCTATATTAAAGTTGACTAAAACTGTTTCATGCTTTTTGGGCAAGTGAAAATCCACAATACTTAACACTTGCATAGTTGGTGTGTGTATGTGTATGTATGTCTGAATGCCCATATGCTTCAAATATGTTTGTTTAGAGATGTTCATTTCTAAATATATATCCACAGTTAGGTAGCCTGCAGTATCAAAACTGGCTGTATATCAATTGTCCCAGCAAGGATACATTCTCTCAGAACCTCTAGCCTGGATTTTATGGAAAATCTGGCTATTTTACACAGAAGAGTAAATGTTTGATTTTAATACTAGACTTCTATAGGATGTATTTTAGGCTGAATCACAATTTATTCTGAGTCACAAATTTGACCAGGATTTAAACCCCCGTCAGCCATAGGAACCTACTGGGTAAACTTGGCCAAGTCACACTCACTCAGCCTTAGAGGAAGGCAAAGACAACTCTCCTCTGAACAAATCTTGCCAAGAAAACCCCATAATAGGTTCTCCTTTGGGTCACCATAACTCAGAAATGACTTGAAGGCACACAATAACAACACAAACCTCAGTGCACAACAGCAGGGACAACTGGTGGTTCCATTACTGTGGGGGCAGCAAATCCACTCCTGGAATATATATCTATTAAAAAGCAACACCCCCACAATGTGCTCCTTCCTTGTTTGTTACATTCTACCACTCACACCACTCACCCTCTCTTTCCTCCTACTTTCTCCCTCACTTCTCCTCCTTCCAGTGAGTTCTTCCCTTTGCTTCCTAAACATCACTACTGACACCGCTCATAGAATAGCATCATGCATCTAGACATAAGTAACAACTGAATTGTGATATTGTTCAACAAGAGGTAACTGTCTATGTGTTGGTTGCAAAAGGATGGACAGTTCGTTTTTTGGATTACAATTTTTGGAATTCCCAAATTGTGGGGAATTGTAATCCAAAATAGAAAATGTTTCTAACTTCTGGGACGGGATGGAACACTGACTGAGCTGATTTAGGGTAAGTAATTATCTTACTCTCTCCCTTGTCTCATCCTTGCTTGTTGCTCTCCACCATTCTCACCACTTACTTCCCCTTCTCTCCGTTTTCTTCTCTTGTCTTATCTTGGACCTTTACAATTCATCCCTTCAGTGCTCCTTGTACTCTGCTGCTTGCTCTGCTCAGTGTTGCTTCCCTGCTATTCCCTCCCTTGACTCACCTAATCCCCCCACAATCTACCCGTTCCTTGCTTCTTACAGTAGCTGCTCCCACCATTCACTCTCGCTTCCCTCACACTTGAAAGATAGACGCAGACTTGTTTCTCATGGAACAATTCACCATTAAGGCTTATGTCACCATTGTTGGATCAGACCTCTCTAGGAATGGGTATAACTGGCATACAAGCTTAAACTGTGCAAATGCACTCCTGTTCGGCAGAGAAAGCTGCACTTCCAGGCTCAGGATTGAAACCAGAAGTACACCCAAGCTGTGATTGTGGGGGAAATTGGGGGAAATGTAACCCGATCCAGCACAGTCTGAATCCCTGCTTCCCTGGCCTTTCTTTCATCTAGCCATCTCTGTCTTGTTTTGAATAAACTTCATTTTTTTGCCCACAACCAGTTCATTACTGATGACAGGCACAAGTTTGAAACTGATTGTTCCTGACTGTTTCTGGGCTTCATCCAAAAGTTAATGTGCCATGGAAAGAAGTCGCAGCTCAGAAGCCTTGCGGCATCTCTAAGGGGCTTGTACAACTCACCAAAAAGTGTAGTCCTATTACCAAGGCCTGACACTCCACCAGAAATGTTATGTCTATGTGCTAGAATGTTCATTCACAGAAAAGTTCTCATTCACTATTGTGGGGTGGGGGAAGAAGTATGGATATAGTTCATGCCATACCTCATTTTGTCTTCTTGAAATTATTAAGCAGTGAACACTTCTACTGGTTAGCTGTATTTTCTTCTGTGTATCTTTTGTATTTTGTTTATCTTTTGGCATGCCTCTATATTTTCATTATGACCTTCTCACTATTATTGTTTATTAAAAGCCAGTATTATTATTTCTTAAAAGCAATGCAAAATGGGCACAGATTTAGGGCCGCCTTAATGTAATGCCAAAATTCCCACCCCAGCTGTGCCACTATATTCACACATTACAGTGGTCGGTGATCTGAGAAAGGCGCAAGCAATAGAGAAATACAAGATGTAATCAGCAGTTCTGGGAACTGTGTTTGGATCTTGTACTAGGTCCATTTACTTTTTTACTCCCAAGAATGAAGAACAAAAAAAGGAAGCGTAGATCTAAGGCTATGCTTCTTTTCTGAGTGGCTCATTCTGATTGGCCAGATGATGATGTCTGAAGCCAAGTCAGAATGACCACAATTCTTCCAGTCTTTGCTCTGGAGATGGGATTTGAAAAATATTGGCAAATTTTCTTGTTCTCAATGAGAAAGTATGTCTGAAAAATTGAAAATATTGTCAACCACTGTTTTTTCCCCCCTCCCTTGTGCAAGAGTGAAAGGATACTCTTTTCAATTTGGTTATTTGTGCCATATTTTTAAATGTTTTTTTTAAATATGGCTTTTGCATTTTTTTAAAAAAGCCTTGTGGACCCCCCCCCCCAAAAGGTGCAGAATGTGAAAAATAAGAAAACTGCACAATAGTGGAATGAGTTTTTAATGCTGCACAATGCTGTATTTAAGGCTTGTATGTTGTCTTTTAATGAATTTTAATCTTTTAAATGTTTAATGTTTTCAACTTCATCAATTGTTTTTTATTTATTGTTGTTTTTGAAGGTTTTGTATAGTTTTAATCTGTATTGTTTTTAACTATGTTGTTAAGCCACCTTGAATCATTATTGAAAGAAAGGTGGGATAGAAATTAACAACAACGATGATAATGCTTGCTATCTCAACCGCCAAAGAGAAAAATTTTGAATGAATAAAATAAGTGGAGATTAACACCCTTGCTTTGGAGATAACCATTTCTTGTTGTGAGTGGCTGCCATGGGAGATTTGGAGGAGCAGCAGTTTTGAGATGATTTTGAGGGAAAGTGGAAAATTTGAGGGAAGAAAGAAATAGGAGAGACTTGTGGATACTGAGTTTCAGAAAGACTCTAACTAAGGAAAACAGTAGAGGAGAGACCTGTATACAGCTGTCTTCATACATGCAACCACCAGAAGTACTGAGGACAAAGAGTAGCAGACTGAGGCCTACGGCTTTATTCCAGCCCATGGATTCATAGCGTGTGACAAGCTTAAGACTAACTTAAGTCATATTGCCTTCAGTGACCAAGTTTGGATATAAATAATTTTATGTAAGCATTCTATTTCTGCTGCCTTTTAAAAAGTTGGGAGATCAGTACTCCAAACATAGTAAACCTTATGCATAGTCCCCTCTGTTACACCTCCACTGACTGATGATGCTGAGATACATCTGTGCATCAGTCTGAAGTCTGCTTCGCTTCTACCCACACTTGTTTTGTCTGCCAACGGGTTGATTGTCAAGCCAGCGACTTGCATAATGCCCTAAATTAACTGTAAAAAACAAACACAAAGCTTATTACACTCTACCCCTTTAATTATGTTTTTTTTTTTACTTCATCTATGCCAAAGCAAACAAGCAAGACCAATGTTTCACCCTGAAGCATTTTACAGATACAATTTTGTATTGGCTGCTAATAACAGAGAAGTCAAAGCAAAATGAATTGATATAAACACCATAGCAGTTCTTGATAACTAATGCATTTGAGTTGAACTGCTCATACCCTCCAACTGACTTGATTTGGCAGGGACAGTCCTGGCTAATCTTCTGTTGTCTTGCTTTTCCAGCTCCTCTTAAAATATCCCACTTTTCTCTCCTCTTCCCACTTTTCCCTTTTGTCCTCAGCTTACTCCAGTTGCTGCAAAGTGAGTTCAAAGTGTAAAAATAGTTTGCACTCAACTTAGCAGGGGGGAGGAGAGGGTGGGATCTTGTCCTTCCCAGCAGGCTCTGATAAAAGCAAACCGTTACAGTCTGTCCTAGCTAGTATGTTTGTCTTCATTAACAACATTTGCCATTTTGACCACATTCTGTCATTGCTGAGTTAACTTGTCCCAGTTTTCATCTGTGAAATACTGGAGAGTATGCATGTTATAAATGAGCATAGAGAAGTTCAAGTCTTGTTAAATTTCTCTCAGCAGCATGCACACATTTGATTCCTAACTGAGAAATGATTCTAGGTTTAGATGGAAAATTGCATTTTAATTATGACTGTCAGTAGGGCATCAAAATTTAATGGGGAGAAGACGGAATCTAGGCATGTGTAATTTACATGATGACAAGTGACACCTGCTGAAATTCCTCCCTCTCTACAACTATCCCAGTTGCCTGAGCCTTGTGTGTTTTTGCATCTTGCCACCCCAAATCTGGGGTAGAAACTAGAGCTTAAAATGCTTGCTGAGCTAAATGTTGGTAGAACAAAGAGAGTCAATAGTACCAAGCATTGACACCTTGTGGCCTAACCATGGAAAGCACCTTGTCTCATGGTGGTAGGATGAAGTTCCCCTGTTCATGGAGCCCAGGCTGCCAGAAATACTATTATATGCTATTTTTAAAAGTCCCGTTTGCACGGGAAGAAGTCCTTTGACTGATAAAAAGGATGTCCATCCACAGGTCTGTTACCATTCTTACATTATTCTTAATCATTCTCACAATGCAGTAAATAATTTCAGGTGATTTTCACAGTCTATTATCTTTGTTGATTTTATTGTTATCTATTTGCATATCCAAATATCACATAAACAACAGAGCAGAATGTGTCAATTTTATTTATTTATTTATTTATTTATTTAATCTCTGTTGTTTGGAGTGTACGTTTCTAGGTGGCAGATACCAAGGTCCTCAGGAATAAGAGGGCCACATGAAAGTATGATGGTTCCTGAAAAGTAAGGGTCTCCTCAAGAACAGGAAGTCTCTAAATGCTTGGAGATATTTAGGGTGGGGATTCTGGAGGATCAAACTAAGGCCCTTTCTGTACTATACTGCTATACTGCTATTATTCCACTTCTAACATCCTGTGGAATTCTGGTGTTTGTAGTTGAGAATTCTAAATGCCCCTCCCTAACTGCAAATCCCAGGATTCCATAGGATGTTGAAAGTGGAATAATAGCACTATAACAGTATAGTGTGGAAACGGCCTAAGTAAACCTCAATTTCTGGCTCCCCCCCATGAAATAATCCATGTCTCACTTCTTTGTAACCAAGCTCCCTGGTGTGCTTTGCCTGTTCCTGAATCCAAGAACTGGAACATAAGAGAAAGTATGGGAATTTTGCTACCTTGTATGTGAGGGAAGGAGAATAAGGAGAGGGAAAGGACGAATGAATACTGGAATAGAAGAGAAAAAAGTAGAAGGTACAGGTGCCATATTGTTTAGTTAGCTCAATTGTAATTGAAATCTAGTCATGCCACCTACTATCTTTTTTCACTACAAATTGATCTGGATCTCTAACTTGCATTCAAAAAGAAAATCCTTCGTTACCCTTTATAAAATTTGAGATATGACGCAAAATATGTAGCCACTATTTAATGCAATCATTTTGCAATAAATTAACCTTTTCAGTGTAGTTTGGCAGTGACTGAACTCACAGCTGTGCAAGCATCTCTGAGATTTAAATTTGTTGAGTAACCCACTGATCTCTGCCTTGCACACACAATCATGCAACAGTCATGTATAAGTCATGTTAAATAGTGGCTAATAAAGATTAAAGAGATACCCCCCTCCCCTTGAGTACAGATGCTGGAGAAAACCAAATGTAATCCATTAATAATCAGATTTCCAACAAATCAGAAGTTAGATAGGTTCAGACAGAAGAGCCATGGATTCTATGGGTAGATAAAGGAATCACCAGTTGCCAAACATTTGCAAGAAAGTTATATAAATGGTTCTGCAAAATGTTACAGCATTTTTGAGATTGCCCATATCTTCCAGAAGAGAGTGATTTTTGAGCTATCTGGGTCTCCCATCCATCTCATGGTTTCCCACTGAGTTAATTAATGTGTATTCCTCCCTCCTCTCCCCTCCCTCCTTCCCACTGAGACCTCTTTTCTGGCCAAGTGTGTAGCACACACGCACACATACACAGCAATGTATAAAAGAACATCGTGTCATTATTCCTAATGCAACTTTGTTATGGAGTGGAATCCTGCTGAAGCCAATCCAATTTTTAAGCCAGTCCACTGGCAGTTTTCCATTCTATAAGCTGCAGTACAAGAGGTCATAGGAAACAGCATATCTCTTAAGAAAATATAATGAAGGCCAAGTCTTAGCATTCTCTGGCAATTAAACTTTGTTCTCCTTTTAATGTCTGTACTTTCCAACCAGTAAACCTCATAGAATGAGTTATATTCCAAGTAAGCAGGCATACACACTCACTGTTATTTAACTAGGACACACACACACACATGCACACATCAATTCCCCTTCAGAATAATGTGTGTGTGTGTGTGTGTGTGCACATACAGATGTATGCACTCTGCAGTCTGGAAAGATCTTGCATGGACAGAATACAAATTACAGCAGTATGGTTTGTGTTTATGGCCCTTTTCGCACACAACCTCCAACATGAAATGGCCATGGAATGGCCATGGGATTGCAATGATGGTTCTGCACAATGTTGTCACAATCCCGTGGCCATCCCGTCACAATCGTGGATTAAATCATGTTCGGGTTTCTCCCAAACATGACCCGCAATTGCAGAGTCCTCCCGTGTCCCTCCTGCACTTACCTGTTGTGCGGAATGTCAGGAAGTGCAATGGCTGCGCTTTGTCCCCCAGCACAGCCTGGGAAACTGCCAGGCTGTGCTGTGGAAGGGAGGAGCTGAGCCATCGTGCTTCCTCCCATTTAGCAGGCAGCCACTGCAGAGGGAGAGCGCAGCAGATGTGATTTCCTCTCAGGAGAGGCTTTCCCGGGATCACCACACGATGACTCCAGGAGAAAGGTAACATGCGAAAAGGGCCTATGTTAAATTCAGCAGTGTATGCTGCATAGATTTGCCTGAATATGCATTCCTCTCTTTCTTTCCCCAACCTCAAACAACATTAGCCAGCACAAAGTTTTAGGGATAAACTGTTTGGGAATGTAAGATATAGTAGTGTTCCAACAAGCAGAATACCATAATTGGTGTTCCCAAACAGATGGGGAGCAATAGCCAGCCCCACACTGCCACCCCCCACACACATAGGGTCTAACATATAGAAATAAGGCAGGCTTGGTCTTCTTTGTAAAAACATATGAAGTAAGTTTACTTACTGTACTAAGGTTATTATATAGCATTTCATGGTGAGAGACCCTGTATCATGTGCGGGGAGAAGAGAATAACAGAGAATAACATGGAGTGTGAACAAGCTAGACAAACTGCAGACAAAGGATAAGAATGGGTGTGTTACTCTGTATTCTGGGGGTCCCGGGAGGGAGACCTAAATTACACAATTGGGGAAATTAGTTTAGAGCACTAGTTGGCAAAACGAGAGGCAAGGTAACGCAGTGGAATCTTGTAACCCAGTGTTTACGGGGTCAGGCCAAGTCAAGGAGCAGACCGGTTTGAAAGTAATGAATGATCTTTATTAAAGACAGGTACACAATGTAAGCAACACACGCACACAGATAACTAAGGAAAATAAAGGTGTGAGTAAGATAGCGGGATTTTCAGAGGGATAGTTGATTCGAGTGGTACGAAACCTGTTCCTGAAGTCCGGAAGAAAATAGAGAGCGAAGCTGGGGTTCGATGTATCTCAGCACGTGGAGCTGAGGGGAAGCTCGCCAAGCAAAGCGGCAGCAAGGTGGTCTGGAACTCGGGAGCGATCCAAAGAAGTGCTCAAAATCAGGGGTTTTTATAAGGAAAATTGTGACTGCAGGCTAGGTCGGACTTTGGGAAAACAATAGATTTGGAGCTGGAGACAAAGCCTCCGAAAGGTCAGAATTTGAATGATTGAGTTAGAGCCAAATTGTCAATAGGATAGCCGGTATGCAAATGCGGAGTACTTGAGCGTTGTATAGTCAGATCATCAAGCTGCCAGCGCGAGGCAGAGGATCTTTTGAAAGTTGCTTGCATACCTAATGGAGGTACTTGCCTTGAGGTCTCCTAAAGCGGTGAGTTGGCTGTTTCTGGCCTGCCTGTATTGTTTTGGAATATTACGGCGATTATTGGCCGAGCTTGTATGCATGCTTGTCTGGGGGCCTCGCAAGCACGTGGAAGGGATATGTGAAGCCGAATTAGTGATATCAAAAGATATCTTTTATATCCCCAAAGCTCGGGCTAGCCAGGGCAGTAACAGGTGTGTCTAAGACCTACAAACAGGAAATGACATGAAGAGACACTATGTCTAATCTCTTAGAGAAGCCAACTAGTAACTACTGAGTAGAGGCATACTAAAGCAGCTAGTAACAAAAGGGCAGAAGGGGGAGGAACAAGATGAGACATAGAAGTTAGGAGCAGGAGAACTGATGGGTAGGACAGACTCCAGGGCTAAATATCTGGACAGGTGGTGGTGATAACTCAATCTCAGTGATGGCTGGCTGGGAGGTGGCCCTGCCATCTCATGTTCCAATCACTTCATATGCTGCCACGCATAGAATGGGAAGATAAAATGCAGAGAATTGGAGGGACACACACTGTAATGTATCTTTTAGTGTACCCAAGACCACAATGTTTTGGTTCATCTCCATAATTATACATACAAGAATACTTGCAGGGATCTGAACGGATGTGCACAAAACCTGTAGTCAGAAAAAAGAAGGCTGATGAGATCCTTTTTTCCAGTGGATGGTGCAGGCAGAGTATGTATCCAGGCTGAAGACATACAAGACAGGTACAGACCTAAAACCTGTCACTAGTCCTGATTAGAGTAAACCCATTCAATCAATGGGATTTACCTATGCATTAACTCACCATTCAACGATTAATTGAACAGACCTATCTCAGTTGGGTCTAATCAATAAGATACCAGTTTAAGAGTGATTTGTACATTCTTAAGCTAAGCGGGGTCAGATGTTTTTAGTACTTGGATGGGAGGCTGGCAATGAATATCAAGTACTGCAGGGAGGCAGGAAGTGACAAAACCAGCTCTGAGTATTCCTTGCCTCAGAAAACCCGATGATCATGAGATTGCCATAACTTGACAGGCAGCTTGATAGCACATACACAAGACTACTTGACCAGCTGAAGCATGTGTTATAGGAAAGTAGTAAAGTTGCTTTCTTCCTTGGATGGCTGGCAGGTATTAGTGAGTTGTAATTACATTTTTCCTGGTTAAACTGCGAGAGAGACAGGAGGTTAAGGTGTGAGAGAGATAGAAAGAGGGAGAGAGCATGGTTAACAGTCATTTGACTTTTCAGTAAATAATCCATTTTAGATCTATTTACTCATGAGAATGTCCCATTCAACTTGATAATATCTACTTCTCAATAGACCTGTACAAGATCTCACTGTTGAAACAAAATAAATTTATGTGTGCATTAGGAGGGCTTCTGGGAAGCCTTCTGTACGTGTTCAGAGACAATTGGTCCTCAGATTCAATTGTGAAAACAGTAATTCACAACAGAAAAATATTCTCGAAAGGCGTTATTTAATTAATCCATTGCTCTTATTATATTTCGTATGGTACAAATAGCATTTTAAGTATTTTTATGTATTCAGAGCTGTTGTACCAACACTAGCTCAGCCTTATAGCAATCCCAATCCTAATTCAGGTTGGTGTGATTACTTGAGCAAAGACAATATGTGCAAGAGTCTGAGCTTAGGCACAGTGAGGCATCTTTAGATGTCTCAAGTAGATTCACAAATTTTGTGGAATCTCTATTAATGAGAAAGCCATATAGGATAAATATTTGCATCTCTTGCAGCTGAAAGCACAGGCTCTCTGGGAGAAGAAAATATGGTTAAAAGATGGTAAAGAAATGCATAATGTGGGGTGTATGAAACATCTTGGGCTTGCACGTTGTGCCCGACTGCATAAAAGAATCTAAGAAAGTCCAGCAATGTGTTTCCTATCAATATAGCAATTTGACAGGAATCCTTCTGAATGGGAAATTGGTGTCTCTTTCTTTGTGTGTATGCACACACGCATGTGCACACACACAAGCTGATCAACTATTTCGTGAACCACCACAAGATAATTTGTATCTTCCTTCTCCTTTCCTCTTCCTAATCATGCACTCTTTGCCCCACCTACAGATTGGATGGAGGTAACTTTGCTCAAGTCATGGAAAGCTGTCTTTCCCACCTCATGTACTGACTAAAGGTAACAGCCACTTAGGTAACTCTGTTCATACATCAGACCTTGGCTATGCTTCTTGCTGGAAAATGCTTTCGACCAAGGTAAAACGAACTCCTAGCCTAAATACCCTAAAGGCACTAGATCCCATCTTGGAAGCTAAGCAGAATCAGCACTGGTTAGTACTTGGATGGAACACTGCCAAAGAACATCATGTATTACGGAGGAAGGAGCTGGCAAAACTACCTCTGAGCGTTATTTGCTTAAGAAAGGCAAAGCATATCCCATCAGGAAAAGAAAATTAGTCTGCTTCATTATAAAGAATAAAAATGTAAAGATGTTATCATGCAACAGGTTTTTATGATTTCTTTTTTATTTGTAATACTTTTTAAAACAAAAGATATTCTAATATTCAAAAGATGTTCTACTCACTTTCCTATCATGCATCCCTGAGTGTGTTGTTCACTCATCTGCCTTTTTTGAGAAATTGATTTTATTACCTTTCATGTACCCGAACTATTCAGTAGGTGTACTCTAATTCATTTCTCAAATCACTGTTAAAACATCCAGGGCTCAGTAGGAAAAATAAAGATAAAAGTTTCTTAAAGGAAAAAAAAAAAAAAGAATTTTGGTCTTTGTCCAACACGAAAGCTAAGCCAATAATTTCACAGATTCCATTCTAGTTCCATTACTGTAATTAAATATCAAGTGAATAGACTTTAGAAAGAGCTGAGATAACGCCTTTGCGTTTAAGCACAGAGTTCACCTATGATTTGCTTTCCTCCATCCAAGAAACCACTTATTAGTAAGTCTGCACATATTGTGTGACCTCATCTTCCAATGTATGTTTCTAAGGCAATGAGATGTTTCTGAAAAAGTTAATTGCTGATAAGATGCTGAGGTTGAATGCAAACCTTTGTTTATCCTAGAGTAAGGTTAGAATTAACACACATTACATATAGAATAGTTTATATGTGTGAAATAAAATGAGAACGTTTGCATTTCTGGTAAAGTATGAGTATCACTTAAGCCTACTGGTCTCCTGACAATATCCCACTTACATAAATAATGCACAGCCAAAGGGATATCCAGATCAGCAGCAATGACTTCTCTACTATCTTAGTGCTGGAAGAGTCTGGTTTTTTTAAGAAAAAAAATTCCAAGAAAACAAAGATAAAAATTTCCTCTGTGCATTACAGTCTCTATTATGTCTTGATTGTGATTTAGATCTGGAGCCAATGGAGGTTATAGGGTAATTTTAGGCCATATCTGCCCTCCACTGTTATAGTGCTATTATTCCACTTTCAACATCCTATGGAATCCTGGGACTTGCAGTTTAGGGAGGGTCATTTAGAATTCTCAGCCAGAGCGCTCTTTGGCCTTAGTAAACTACAAACCCCAGAATTCCACAGGATGTTGAAAGTAGAATAATAGCACTATAACAGTGGAGAGTGGAATGGTCGTAGACAAGATGTCCTCAGATACTAACAGTTGCTGAGTCGGCCCATCTCTTTGTTTAACATGGTCCCAGCCCCTGCCACAGCAATCCATTCACTTGCCCTTTTCCTCTAGGCCAACCAATGGAGAATGCTGCTCAATATCTCTGTATTCCCTCTTCCCACTGTTTTCATGTATGGGAGGAAAAGTAACTAAACAAAATCAGTGAGGAGGCTCTGAAGGAACAAGGCAGTTTGGGGATGTGAGCGATAGGCTCTCTTCAGAGCTGTATCTAAAAATCCTGACTTCTGATGCTGGCGCTCTTAGATATGCACGATGGCACACATAGCAGCTCCATGAACCACTGCAGTGTTGTTCTTGGATTCTCCTAGAACTGTCCTCATAACACTCTCCCATTTGACCAGTTTTGTATGCACCGCTAAATCTAGGAAACCATACGGGTACAGAAGCAGTTAATGGTGGGCTCATGATGCATGCAGACTGGGCAATTTTAAAAAACCAACACATTAGTTGAATCAGTAAGTAGAAGATGAGACAATGGAACATTGCTAGGCTTCACTGTTTGTTTAGTTAACTAGTACAATTCCAGTTGCTGTTTGTTGTACCTAGTACAATGCGATTCCAATTGTTGTTTGTGACCGTTAACTAGTTGGCCCTTGGTTAGCTGAATTGATGCATCCTGTCATGCAGTTCCCTCTTCGTATCACATTTTATGATGTTTTGAGGAGACATAGTCTCAAGTTTCTGTCCTACCTGAGGCAGAGCCGGAAGTCCTGGTCTGTGTCTGCAGCCTTCTATGCCTCTCTGAATCAAGATAGGCAGCCTATGAAACTCTTTTGGCAGGCCAGCATCAGCTTTTAAGACTGTGATACGGTAGTATATTGCAAATAGTTTCTGGAGGAGAAGTTTTGATTGAATGCTGTTAACACTTTTTTCTGCCCTTTTTTTAAACGAAAGGCTTCATGCAGTGTTTTATGGTAGCTGTTTTATTGTTTTACTGTGTTTTATCTCACCCACACATGCATACAAATATATGTGCACACTTTAACAGTAAACAGCGTTTGCAGCTTGGGCTAGAAACAGGGTGTGCAAACTAAAGAATTTATTTAGTTGTTTAAAACTGAGACATGCAAACCATGTTCATTCCTGAAGAGTACAGTTATGATTATCAGCCACTAAAATATATGCAAATGTGAGGCCCTGCTTTGGGGATCCCTGATATCAGTATGGTTTGAATGGGCACCATGCCTAATTGGCACAATATTGGATTAGCAACTGTATTAATTGACTCTGACATCAAAATCAGACCTGAGAGGTGATAGAGAGGTCAAACAGAGTGAGGGAAGGAATTTGACTGTAAATGTGAGAAGGATAGGTCAACTCAAAACTTCCTCCAGGTAAGACTAAGTCATTTGTCAGGCAAATACACATCATTCCTGTGGATAATAGGCTTAAAAAGAAGCTGCAATTTTCCAGGGAGCCCAACTGTAAGAAGCCCACCAGGAAACTGATTGAGAGATATCTGTCCCTTGTGCACCTGGATTTCTTCCTGTTTCCTCACAGCACCCACAATAGACAGCTATTACAACACTCATCATGTCTTTTCCAATCAAGCACTAAGCCCATCAACAGGCGAAAGACCCATTATCCACAACAGGTTCCCTTTGTCTTGCATCTGGAACCTTCACTGCCACAGGCTATTTTCAGGGTACAAATACCCCTGATTTCAGGACACCCGGTGCAGTCTCTCGAAGGTCTACCCGTCACTCTGTCCGTCTGACTCCTGAATGAGAACTGCCCTTACATTCTGCCTAAGCAAACCACATTTCAGCTTCTTCATACTCTTCTGGACTGGTAATTATAAATCCCCCTCCAAACTCTCAGCCTCTCTATCCATAATTTTTTTTTCCCTTCCCTTTTCTTCAGTTAGCTCTTGTGTGAATGTTTGACTGTTTGTATTTTGTGTTCATGCATGAGTGAATTCCCCTCAACAAAACACATTTTTAGCTCACTTTTGAATCTTTGGCTGGTTCTTTTCCTGTGTGTGCCTATAAACATTGGTAGAAAAGGTCTCACTAAGTTGCCCCGCTCTCACAAGCCTCCTCTCTGAGCTCTTTCATTCCCCGCTTTTGCAAGGAGACACTGCCATCAGGGGGTGGCCCTTGTGGCACCTACGTTCTGGAGTAACATAGAAATGTATGCAAATGCTTTACAAAAGCTATGGTGTTTTTGAAATTTCCTGCACTTTTGTGTGGAGTCTCTCATCTATCATTGTCTTGGCATTGAATTAAATGCTTACCCTCCTATTTCTTCTCTCCTTCCCTCTGGATCCTCTTTCTTGTTCATTCATACTTACAACGCATTCCATGCCACATATGCACATTTGAAAGAACCATAGCACCTCTATCTTGATTCCTTCACAATGTGTTCCATCATGCTTCTCACAGAGATAACCTCAATATCAGTGAATTTGCTTACTCAAACGCCAAATAAACCAAACAACCAGATTTTCCCCCTGCCAACAGGGGGCGGGGCAGAGTGGTCAGTTCATATGCTTGAGGTAGTGGAGTTAGCAAATGACTGCTTCTGTCTCCTCTACTTTTATTCCTCACTGCATCAATACAACAATACCCTGGGAACATTAGAAAAAAAGGGTGCATATAAAATCTACTATATAAAAGTCAAAGTTTGTCTGTGAGTTTGTCTGTTTGCCTGTGTCAGGCAGGTGAAGACCTCATATAATTGGCTGTGTGAGGCAAGAAGATGTCATGGGATTGGCTGTGAAGATTCTATGGAATCCTGGGGTTGGCAATTCAGGGAGGGGCCTTTAGAATTCTCAGCCAGAGAGCTCAGGCTAGTTGCTATGGAGATGAGGCCCAGCAGCAAGAAGGAGGGCAATGTATTCCCTCATGAAATCAAACTCTATATTTTAATAACTCTGAATATAGATTGGATTGGTGAATATGGGGAAAAGTTACAGGTACTAGACAAGACATTTTGAGGAATTAAGGCACAGGATCTCGAATCTCTGTGTTTCAAACACATCTAATTACTTTACCTTACCTTTACCTTACCTAAAGTAATTCCTAAGGTGTTTCTAAAGGTATTACCTATGAGAAAATAAAATCCCAGGCAGCGCCGGGTAAATATGCTAGTATGAAATAAAATATTCAGAGTCAACTATGTTTGCCAGGCAGCAAAATACAATAAAATCAAAAATCCACAAAGCAATGATAACTTTATTGGGCCAGCCAACTAAAAAGCAAAAAACTCATCACCCAAGCTTTAGAAGCTTCATTGGCTTCTTCATCAGACAAAGATATTAAAAATCATAGAGGAGAAGAAAAGTAACAATGTTAGAACCACTTTTCTGTGTGATTTTTTATGTATGATTTTTAAAAATCTTTGCCTGATGAAGAAGCCAGTAAAGCTTTGAAAACTTGGATGATGCATGTTGTGCTTTTTAGTTGGCCCAATTTGGTATTACTGCTTTGTGGATCTGGGATTTTGTTGTACGAAATATGTTCAAATTAAAATATGTCACTTACTGGTGCACCTTCATAATTATGTGCACTAGAATAAACACAAGAATCCAAAGAAAATCTGTGGTCAGAAAGAAGGCACCACTGGGCGATGGAGCAGACAGGTGCATGAATCTAGCCAAAACATCCATGGGATGGAATGAGGATGATTCATACATCTCTAGCAGTGGCTGTCTAAATAACACGAGTATGGCCTATACTACAAGAAAGAGTGTTACTGGATGTGAAGATGTGGATATGATTACAATTTGTGCTTAGCCTCTCTCACTGAAATCATTGGAACTTGAAAGCCCTTAACTTCAGCTGTATTTCTGACACAGCCTGGCTCATAGCTTATTTAAAATGACAAGGCCATTCATTGGCCTTAGGTTTACACTTAAATATCTTAATTGCGTTAATGGAGCTCTGCCAGAGTGATCTATCACTACTTTCCTTTATAAGCCATCATAAATTCATGTTGTCATAGTTTTGTTTTATACATATACATGTGCAGCATATAAAACTATGTGGCACATTGCCTCACTTGAGCCTTATTGTTGGCATTACGGGTTTACTACTGGCAGGTTCATTTCCTGACACCTGTTAATAATTTAGGATGAGGGAGCAGAAGAAAGCCTATCACCTTCCAATGTTCTTGAACTTTGCTGTGTTTCTAAGGGGAAGCTATCACAGAGTTTTCTTGGTAAGTGTTGTTCAAAGGGGGGTTGACTTTGCCTTTCTCTGAGGCTGAAAGTGTGACTTGCTTAAGGTCACCTAGTGGGTTTCCATGGCTGAATGAGGGTTTGAACCTTGGTCTTCAGGGTTGTTGTTACTCCTATGGAGAAACCCTATCCTGGGGTCTACAATTTAATATTAAATATAACTCTGTGTGCCAGAGAGGTCGCCTGGATGAGCATGTAGGCAGGCATGGTAGAACGGCCAAAAACCAGATCAGGCCAGTAAAATCCCCAGTCATGTCGCCCCAGGAGACCTCTAGGCATGTAAACCCCCAATAAACAAAAGGTCCACGGCCCCAAGAAGCCAACTTGAGGGGATTAGCCTGTCTGCCCCAAGTTAGCAAATATCCCATCAGGTGAGGACCATTTACAAGAAGTCACACCACAAAACACAGCTGAAGATCCTGAGACTTTGGCAACACCTTGCAATCTCATCACGCTTAGGAAATTACTATTGTGTAGCTTCGTTCTTGCTCCAACACCAATTGTTCTCCCTGGGAAAGGATTAGTCCTCCAGGTACTTTTTCCCCTACAAATAGTCCCAGTTTTTGAGCGTTTCTTTGGATTGCTCCCAGTCTTCCCAGCAGACCATTGCTCCGTCCATTTAGTAATCCCCTCAGCCCCCTTCGTGCTGAGTCTCATCTCTCCACTGTCTTCCCGGACCATGGACTTCAGGACAAGGTGCAGTATTACCCCAGCTACACCCCTTCAATACTCCCCTGTCCAGTTTCCTCTCTTTTGCTTCTTAATAGGTCTTGAGTGAGTGGGTACGTGATTGCGTTGGTGCGTGAGACTTTCATTCAATAAAATCATTTTATTGGACATTCTTGTTTGGTTTTTGGCTTGGCCTGACCTCGCAAATACTGGGTAAAAAGACCCCACTAGGTTACCCTGCCTCTCACATTGTGATTGCTTGTGCTCTGGCTAGTTTCCATTCCCCATCACGTGGCGCATATTGAGGTGTCCCCCAAGGTACCCCAGAAATCGGGGTAACATTGTAGTCCAGCGCTCAGTCATTACACCATGCTGGCTTTCTTGGACTACAGATCTCATAAACCCCAGCTGCTATCAAAGATAAGGAAAGAAAGGAGTCGTAATCCCACATCTAAAGATCATGTGCTCTCTACTGCTTACTTAGGCTATGCATATACCAACAACCTTCCCATCCCTTCCTCACTAATTTCACTCATTTTTGTAACTGCTTATCTTGAAATAACTTTTGCATTTTTCCTTTTGAATGTCCTGCTCCTCCCAAATTTGCATACAGAATTTCAAAAACTAATTAAATGTAGAATTTTAGTAGTTGCAACCATTTATTTTTATTTATTCAATTTGTATCAGGCCTTTTCTACCAAAAATGTCATTTCAATGGTGCAGATCCTCACAGTTTGAAAAATATAACAACAATAGACCAGGATACGTATAGATAGAAGAAAAAGGCACACGTACTATGGAGGAGGAAGTATGTGGTTATGATTTCTAGCATAAGACTGATTCTGTACCAATTGCACAAAAAGCTCTAGAAATATTTATTTATTTGCACAGAAACAAAAGATGGATTCAAATAGTGACAATTTCAGGATGTGGCCTGAATTCTGCCTCTTTAGTGTGTGAAGGCTGTGAGTACTTCATATAAAATATTGATACATACTCAGTGGTGCACAGTTCTGAATAGACATACCAAGAACTACACTGTTAGAAGGCAGATTTCCATAGATCTTTTCTAAGCAAGGGATGCTAAATCTAAGTATAAATTCTTCAGTGGTTTCATCTGTCCTAGATTTGCCCTGGAAAGTGTGAGAAAGAGAAGAGTAGGTTAAAACTGGATAAAATTATACTGCCAGAAACAAGTTTGCTTCTTGACAGTTTCTTTCAAATGCTATACATATGATTAAGAATGAAGTTGAAAACTGGGTCAGATCAAGTTTACAAAATTTGGAAAATTGTGAGGTGGTAGCTTTAGCACTCCTGCTTTTTCATCTCTCATATTCCCAGGACATTTCCACACGAGATTGTTATAGTGCTATTATATAGGCCCCTCCCTAAACAGCAAACCCAATGATTCCATATGATGTTGAAAGTGGAATAATAGCACTGTAACAGTCAGATATTATTCCACTTTCAACATCATATGGAATCACTGGGTTTGCTGTTTAGGGAGGGGCCTATATAATAGTACTATAACAATCTTGCGTGGAAATGGTCTCAGTCTCTCTCTTTTTGCTGCCAGCCATCCACTCCCACCTTCAAGGCCCCTGTGGCAGTGCTCCTGCTTGTTAATCTCTCAGATCTGAGGAGTGCTGCAGCTACTGCCTCAAAGGCAAAAGTGGTTGGCTGGTGACAAAAGAGAGGAAGAGAGAGAGAGAGGGAGAGAAACTAAGGATTTGAGAGATGAACAAGCAGGAGAACTGTAGCTGCCACCCTGAAGGTGGAAGCAGGCAGCTGACAGCTAAAAGAAGGAGACTGAGGATCTGTCAAATGGCAAGAAGCGTGGATTGGTGCTGAGCTTTGGATTCCTGCCATCTTATTCATCCTTCATCTCCTCTCCAGCCTTGTGACAGGACCTGATGCTATTCCAAAAAGGTACTATATTCCAAAATCTGGAAAAAAAAAAAAATGACATACAGAACAGTCCCAAGCATTTCAGATAAGGGAGGCTCAACCTGTATATAAATTAGAAAAAAAGAAGTCTTTATTAAGCAAAGATGAACACAAATATATACCTTTTAATTATTGGCCTTGTGTTTTGGTGTTACCTAAGAATGACAAGGACACATTATAAATAATAGATTGCTTATACGATAGTTGAATGGGATATTTTACGTAATTGTTCTTGTTGACTATTTCTGACTTATAGGATTTGTTTTTAGCTGCATTTTTTAAATAATCATTGTTGTGGGCTGATTTAGGTCCCACACTGGGAGAAGGGTGGTTCCAGATGGAAACATTTATCTATATGAAAAGACACGTCATTATCCAATTTAATGGGGGCTGTATAAACTTTGCAATGTGGTTTCAGTCATACAACCACATTCAGCTGTACACTGAAGTCTCTTACTTGAAGACTGAAAACTCCCCTGACTTTTCCTAGATGCATCAGAGAACCTAATTTTAGCTATATGGTTGCTGTCCTAAAGCACTGACCAGCAAATATGTCCTAGAGGAAGTCATATTAAAAAGAAAGAAATAGAATATGCTCAGCTGGATGTACCATTAATATGTGGAATGAATCTTTCTTTCTTAGTTTTACACAATATGTTACCATGATTGTTTTTTTTTCAATAAAGTGTGTAAATATTTACTGAATGTAAATAGAATACATGAAAAGACATGTAGGGGAGGACATTGGATGGAATTTCAAATGAGGAGTCATGTGCTTATTTATCGATTAGCCATAGTTCAGCAGACTTTAATACTAACTGCAAGAACTTCCTGTTAGGACTCCCACAGGGCCTGACATTTATGCTTTCAAAAGACAGCTGCCTAGTAACAGACTGTAATATTTTCCTCTCACCCCCACCTCCACTTTTGTATTTGCAGCATTTTCTGTTGTGTGCATCTGCGTCAGTTCTGTTCTGTTTCTCTCTCTCCCCCATGGTCATTTGTTTCCTTGATGATGATGTGATTAAATCTCATATTGAATTTGGTTGATGTTTGTTAGACTAGATCAAATGCCAAAAAAAAAAAAAAGGTAAAAGTTAAAATATTCTATACATGCTAAACCTTTATGCTTGCATTTCCCCCCCTGAGTTTCATTTTTGGTAGCCTTTAATAACATATGTGTATAATGACCACCTGCAAAACTTCTTAAGTTCTGCACTTTGAACTGACAGAGAAATAGAGACCACTTGCCTCCTGAGCTGCACCGGTCTTACTGGCCTGTTGAGTTCACAGTAGGCCCAATGGGATTAACTGAGAGACGGACTGTTTAGTGGTATGGAACACTTTGGGCTTTAAACCACATAACAGTGCCTCTGTGCCTAGTCTTTGATGACCTGTACGTCTTTTCTTGTAACGTTTTGCATTGCATTGTGTCTGTGGAAACTGTGAGGGTGAGAGAAAGTGAGAGAGAAAAGGAGAGAAGAGCTTTTTGTGGGATGGATGAGAAATATGGTTTTCAAAAAATCATGCAGATCTAGTCTTCTCTGCTCAGCTCAAGTTGGGGGGCTGGGGTTGAGAAAAATCACTGGTGGCATTTTTCACCTCCATTCTGGTAAGGATTCTAGCACAGTCTTTAACTTAAATGTTAATGTCAATTACACAAAAATGTAAGAGTTAATATTCTTCTCTTCCAATGTAAATATAATTGAATTAGATTTTTAAAAAGCTTATTAATGATTAACTAAATGCATTAAGCCTTTTCTGCCAACTTTCCTATCTTGGCACTCCCCACACTCTCTCTTACACACAGTCCATTGCTCCATGTCTTTCTCTTCTCCACCCTTACAGATTCCCAAGCTTATTTTCTTCCATGGGGTACCTTCCTCAGGTTAAGAGAATGAGGCAAAGATTAAAGCCCTTCCTTTCCAAAAGTCCTCCTCCTTGGACAGGGAAGTTTTTCTCTCACTGCTTGAATAGAAGAGGTTGCTCTGCCAACACACTTTAAGTGGTAGTGGTTGATGGCTTCTGTGTCATGGAGAATAAATACACTCAAGTTTTAGTACAAATGTTTAGTATAAAAGGAACTATCCAAAGTGCTGAGGCCTTTCCCTGAAACAGTGTTCTTTAAAATCAGGCTAAAACCTGAAGTGGGAATACCTGGAGTGGATGCACTGGTACAAGCAACAGCTGCAACAGTATCTCACTTCATGTTTTCTCCATCAGGAAAAAGATTCTTGAAAGAGTTAAAGCATAGAGAGTTAGGTTATTTTGCACTGCTCTAGACTGCCGTGTGCTATGATTTCTCTCTGAAGAGTGTTATCTTTCTTCAGAAACCATGGAATACAATGGGCTAGAGCAGCAGAAGATGCTCTGCCCTTCATTTGTTACCATTCATCTCCAAGCATGCTTTGAGAAAGAAACCATGATTTACAAAATAGAATGTCAAACACACTGTTTTAAGCCCAAAGAACAGTTTTAGGTGGGGGCAGCAGTGGTGATGGAGAAGAGAATTGATGGAGGATGTACCTTTAGGGTCACAGGGAAGACCATAAGGCAGCATGCAAATTGTGGGCTGCTGATTCAGGTTTAGACAGACTAGTTTTTTGTTTTACTTAATCTGCTGCACACAATCTATGAACCTACTGAAATTAGGTTCTGACTGAATAGGATTCTGACTGAAACTATGGCTGGAATCCCATCCTTTAGTTACTACTAGAGTACTAGAATAGACCCATTAAATTAGTTCCTGAATGTCAAGTCAACATATAGGTAAATCCAATGGATTCGCTGTCTCTGCTTGTGTTAATTCAATGAGTCTATTCTAGTTTAAGCCTATGTTTCCAATTTTTCAGGAAATCCTTACAGCATTTAGTTAAATATTCCAGTTATTTGGTCCATTTCATAACTTTTTAAACAACTTCCCATGCTCAAAATAGTTCAAGACTGAAGTGCTCCTGCCAGCTGCATCATCTTCATTTCACGTAGTGCTAAAGCGTTTTCCAGCTGCTTTATCTTCTCTTGCTGCAGTGAAACTTGAGTCGACAACCTTCAAATCAAACAAAGCCTCTGTCTCTGTCCCCCACTGGTGTGAGACCTCGGCAGGTCTTCGCTGCTGAGTGTTCTTCTAAAATAAGCAAACAGAGGGAAAAAGGAGTCTGATCAATTTTAATTTGATTTGGCATCACTGAAAAGTTCCCTTTATAACAATCCTCTGTATATCTCACTTTCATATTTTACTTTTTGAAGATAGTTCTAAGTGGCTCCAATGGACATCAAATAATACATCTTAGTTTAATTCAGGGATGGCAGAAAGAAGAGAAGGCACCAGTACAACAACAAAAAAGAGACAAGACCTAAAAGGGACCTTGATAGCCATATCTTTGTCCAAACATATTTCAATTCACAAGAGTCATTATTGGAGACAACGTGACTTCTTCATGGAAGAAGTCACTACGATGTACTATTCTTGGGACACTTCTGAAGTCTCTCGACATTGGAGTTCTCAGGTACCAACTTGTAGATCAGACATAACTCTCACAGCACCTGTTTCATGTCCCAATGAGGTTTTTATCAAGCTACCCCAGGGGTGGGCAAAGTGAGGCCCATGAGTCTCAGACAACTTCCCAGGCTTACTCTCCCCCCACCCCCAGGGCCTCCCAGGGCTCATATTTTTATCGTAATTTTTTTTTTAAAAAAACATTTTTGCTCCAAAACATATCCCCCATTTTTTGCCTCAAAAATGCCCTTAAATGCCATCTAGGAGGCCACAAAAGTCCCCATATCTTCTAAAGGGCAATGGGGGGCATGGGAGCAATTGGCAGGAGCACATGCAATATGTGGGGAGTGCAGCCCCTCAAGGAGCCCTAGCTGATTAATGTGGTCCTCTAGCCTTCCATGATTTCCCACTCCGGAGCCACCTCAAAGAAATGTTGTTCATTTCACTGCAAACAAAGTTATAAGGAATCTGCATGTCATTTCATTGCCCTGTTTCCTCCTCAGAACTTTCAGGAAACACATTTGTTCTTCCCCAGCCACATCTGATGATCTCATGCTGGGACAAAGAAATCCTTTGGGGTTGCCGTGCTGATATAAATAAAATTTGCCACCCCAAATGCCAGGAGAGCATCTGGATTAGTCATATTTGAAGAAACAACTAATAAGCCTAGGGAGCCATGTCACACCCCATGTCTCTTTAACCCCAATAATTCACATTTATCTAATGATATGCATTTATAATTTTTAATTGCATTAATATTTGTACTGTTCTTGTTTTAATGCTGTAAGTAGTTTAATTCTATTTTAATATTCACCTTTTTTTTTGTATATTTGCATGTTTTTAATCGTATGTTTTTTTCAAATTGTGAACAGCTTTGGCCCTTTCCGCATGTGGAGCGGGGGGGAACGGCCGAAAACAGAGCTTACCGGCTTTGTTTTCCGGCCGGCCGAGTCCGTTGCCATGAGGAGCAGCGCGAGTTCGCTGCTCTGCAGTCCTCCGGCGTCCCAAATGGCGGCTTCTGGTTGGTGGAGGCTCTCCACCAACCGGAGAAGCTCGCCAGCTGGAAGCCCGCCCCCGGCAGATCTGCAGGCACGCACTTGCACGCACCTGCAAATCTGCTCCGGAGCCGGGTGACAGAGCGGCACAGGGTTGCGCACTCCGTGATTTTTAAAAACCTCTAAAAAGAGGTTTTTAAAAAACACGCCGTGCGACCAGTTCCAGTCTCTCCGGAGTGGACTGAGGTATGGAACTACAGAAAGTAGTCCACCCCAGTCCACTCTACGGTGTAGGAGACCTCCGTTAGAGGTCGCTCTGCACCGTTTTACTAGCCCGGTGCGGAAACGGCCTTTGAGTTCCAGTTTTGGGAAAAAGTGAGCTGTTGTAATAAATAGTAGTAGTAGTAGTAGTAGTAGTAGTAGTAGTAGTAATAATAATAATAATAATAATAATCACTAAACTGGGAAATGGACTGGTAGGTGAAGGTTATAGTGGTACATAACAATCCTGATCAGTTCTTTCCTAAACCACATGCTTCTACTAATTAGTGAAAATTAAATTATCCATTACTTGGGCTCAGATTTGCAGATGACTCAGGCACCTGGCCTGATTGTGTGACAATCAGGTAGAAGATAAGATCGGGCTTCTGAAACTTTAATAATTATATAGAAGAATTTAAGCTACTATGAGTTGCACAACCACCCACGTCTGCTAAAGATTCCCCTCTTCTATGCAATTGTTAAAGGTGGAGGGGCCTTGTCTTCCCTTTGATCTGGTCACCCTAACTGATTGCCCAAGAATCCCAAAGCTGCTCCAAACGCATATTTTGGAAAAAGAGAGATTTTTTATTATGGTGGGTATGCATGTAAACACACACTTGCATGAGTGTGTGTAAGAACAAGAGATCAAATCAACCTGGAGGAGATGCAAGAATGTGGATGAAGAGATTTAGCTGAACTTTCTGAAGTATGAGGAACAGATCAAATCTCTAGCACATTTTTGAAAAGGTGCTCTCTCTCAAGACATGTGACTGTTTCCATTTACATATTTTGTTTTTAGTGTCCTTTGTTTTGCAAACAAATATTGGCAGCAACAGGAGCTTATCCTTCAAGTCTGACTGCTGCATTTCTGAAGAAATTCTGTTGTGGGGTTTCTCAGGAAATACACATTGTGTAAGTTCAGTATTAGTCTTACAAGCTTAGATGACCAAGTAAAACTGATTATATAGAATAACTGATGAAGCCAGAATTGATAAAGGGAGGAGGGAGATATCTACCTCCTAAATAGTGATCCTAGAGGTCTATTTTGAATGAAAATAATTTAATCAAGTAATGCCAGAAATTGGATTCTATTATTAAATCTGAAGGAAGAGATTTTAGTCAAAATTCAATGTGGTCAAGCCCCTACAGGTTGAGTAGGCTTGGATATCAAATGACAAATACAGTTATGAGCACACTCCTAACTGACCAAGGGACAGCTGACCTGATATTAGGGCCTTTCCACACTACACTGTTATAGTGCTATTATTCCACTTTCAACATCCTGCAGAATTCTGGGGTTTGTAGTTTACTGAGGCCAAAGAGCTCTCTGGCTGAGAATTCTAAATGCCCCTCCCTAAGCTTCAAACCCCAGGATCCATAGGAGGTTGAAAGTGGAATAATAAGACTATAACAGTATAGGGCGGAAAGGCCTTTGGCTGGCTAACGTTGTGCTGAATCCAAAACCTCTCAGCCTAGGCATGTTGGAAATTACTTGACTGCCTTCACACAGGCCTTACTTTGTGCTGACTGTCCCTGTATCCCTGGACTGAACAAGGTTTGAAGCTCATATAATTAGGCTGTTCCTAAGAGAAAAGCTCCACCCTTTCTCTGCCCACTTTATGGTTCTTCTGCTAGTGAAAGTTAGCCAGCAGAGTTGTTCAACCAACAGGTTACTCTGACATCCAGTCTCTGAAATCAGCCAGCCAAAGGGCATTTCTGTGGACTGAAAGGGATTCTGGCCAGTAGAAGAGGCATGTGCCTAACTAGCCCTATATTCCTACAGCCAGTGCATCCTTGAGTTAGGAGTGCACTACCCATTCGATAACTGTCGAGCTCTTATTTATGGTAGACCCTGACCTATTCCTTGCTTTATATGGACAAGGCATTCCCTCTTCTTTGTATGTGTTCTCATTCCCTCAGTTCCTGGTTCCTGGTAAACTGTAATTTGTTGTTGCACCTGAACTAGCAATAAAACCTTCTGTTGCCCTCCAGGCAACTGGTACAACTGGTAACCACAGTCAAATCTTGTTTTAAAGTGGTATGTGAATGCAGGCCTGGTATTGGAGAGGGAGAATTGAAGGGCTGGAAAGAAGCCAGTTTCATGTCAGAAGAGAAGAAACAATAAATAGACATTATTAAAACTAAACTGTGCTACGGGCACAATTTGCTTCATGAAATGCTGAAGCAACTCAGCCTTATTCATTTTTCTATACTAGCAGATACAGGAGGAAATGGTTTGTTATGCAGGTTCACATCAAAACTAAACAGGAGGATGTGAACATTATGAGGAGTGTTGGCCCTCATTAGCAATAATTTTTACTTCATACATGCGTAAAGTTTTCAAAAAGAGACATCATATATACAAATCTACCATTTACAAATAAGAAAAACAGTGTTACACATTAAGAAAGCAGTATCCATGGGGCAGCAGAATCAACTCCACTGGCAGAATTGATTACCTTTTCCTCTTATAACTCTCCATGTATCCCTCAGATCTATTCATTCGGGCTGCAGGGCCCTATGAGCATATTTGTATGTGTGCGGCGGAGAAGAGAAAGGGAAATTCCACTGTATGAGCAAGAATCTGCTCATATAGGCCTGGTCTCAACATTAAATTTATGAAGTAATCACCTTATAGGAGCTGCTGCTACTGTTGCTGCTGCTGCTGGAAATAGCAAATTTGCCAGTCTCTCCCATCCTATGTGCATTATATTGCTCTGGATAACATTTGCTCCCACTCTGCACAGCTTTCCACAACAGGCTTATGATGATGTGGGTACTCTTGCTGACAGCTTTCTCTGCCTCCCCCTCTTCTCTGTCTCATACTCTGCTGTCACCATATATGTTATCTTCTTTCCCCTAAATGATTGTAGAGAAACAGGCCTTAGGAGAGAGTCAGGGTCTTGGAGTAATATCACTCACAGTGAGAGTGTGGGTTAAATCTCCTGGGTAGCCATTTCACGGCCCTGAGGTAAAAGCCAGGGACTAGAAGATCTTTAGATGGCTGTGTGCCAGATGTTTCCGGGAGGGGGAAATGCACTGGTAATTGATTCTGTTGCCCCCCGCCTTTTTTGGTTTGTTTGTTTGTTCTTGCATTGCTGGTAGTCTCTGAGAAGTATTAGGAAATTGGCTTACAGTACTCTTGCTCTGACCTGCATCACTGGAATCTTACTAGAGTTTGTTCCTTATATGTGTATGTGTGTGCTTTAATATTGTGCATTTGTTTGAGTGAATCTCAGGGGAGGGGGAGGAGTGGGGTGCCCCTACTGAGGTAATCTTGGGCAGAAGGAGGTATGACATTGGAGGATGGATGTTCCAGGTAAGGGAAAGATGGGACAGATACTTGAGATCCATCCCCTGCTCTGGTCCTTGCCCCATTTCTCAAGCTTCACGTTGCCATGTCAGCTCGCTCTTTATTTTCTTGGTGCTGCTCTTGAATGCCAGGTTGGTCTGTAATAAAACAACTACTATCTATGATCTGGTTGTGGATGAAAAGGCTAACCTGGTATGTATCACAGAGACTTGGATGGATGAGCTTGGAGACGGTGATCTCTCTCAACTGTGTCCAATTGGATACTCAGTGCAGTACCAATCAGGGTTGGAGGGCCAGGAGGAGGAGTTGCCATCGTACATAAGAATTCTGTCTTTCTCATGAGGAAATTCATCTGTTCAGACATCAGTTTTAGGGCTTTGTACTTTGTGTTGGGCCAGAGAGACAGAACAGAAATGCTGCCGGTATACCACCCACCCTGCTGCCCAGCACTATCTTCACCTGAGCTGGCTGAAGTGGTCTTTGAGGTTATGTTGGAAAACCCTAGGACTGTGGTTCTGGAGGATTTCAACATACACACTGAGGCTATCCTGACTGGGCCAGCTGTGGAATTCATGGCTACCTTGACAACCATGGAGCTGTCTCATCATGTTGTTGGTCCAACACATGAGACAGGCTATACACTGGATCTGGTTTTTGGTGCTGGGTGGATGGAAGATGATCTGATTTTAGGGGAGATTGGACAACCCCATTGTCATGGTCAGTTCAAGTCCTCATAAAGTTTGGTTTGGTGACAGAAGATCCTCCCTGTAGAGATGGGGGCCATTAAGATGGTCTTCCCCCAGAGACTTATGGAATCTGAAGGATTCCATTATGCTCTGGGGAATTTTCCCATTGACGTGGCTGATGATTCTATCGATGTGTTGGTTTGGAGAAGTGGAATGGGCTATTGATATAATCACTCCTATACACCCAATCCAATTTTTGGAGCCTGTAATTTGCCTAGGTTTACAGAAGATCGGCAATGAAGTGATGGTCTCAAAGTGAATGAGATCAGAAATCAGCAAAGACGTGTTATTGTGGACAAAGGTTTCAGAGTGAATGCAATCAGAAATCAGCAAAGACTGATTGGTCAGTGGACAATGACTTTGGAGTGAATGGATGATGGTCTCAGAGTGAATGAGATCAGAAATCAGCAAGGACTTGTTGTTGTGCCTACTATGCAGCAGTGAGGCAGGCCAAAAAAGTCATATTACACCTCCAGGTTTGCATCCTCAACCTCTCAGCCAGGAGGACTTTTCCAAGTAGTGAGGAATCTTTTGATTAGAGACACAGAGAGCTCAGTTATGCAAGCCATGGGTACCTGCTATGAAAAAAAATGCTAGCTACTTAGAAGAAAAAGTTGCTTGCATTTACTCAGAACTTGAAACCACACTTGTTACAGAACCTAGGGAGATGTCCAGTATCCTGTCTGGACAGTTTTTCTGAGATCAGTTTCAGTTTCAGACATGATGATGTGGACAAGATGACTGAAGCAGTTTGGCCTACCACAAATAAGCCTGATCCTTGCCTTTCTTAACTGATATAATCTAGCAGGAGTTGGATTGACTGGGTGGTTCCAGGGGATGGTAAATACCTTACTATGTCACAGGGAGGTGCCTGCTGCCTTGAAAGAAGCAGTGGTGTGACCTCTGCTGAAGAGAACTTCTCTGGACTCGGAGGTTTATGGATTTCTGCCCTATTGCAAGTATCCCCTTTTCTGGATAAGGTACTTGAACATGTGGTGGCTGGGCAACTTCAGGCATTCTTGGAGGAAATAGATTACCTGGACTTATTTCAGTCTGGTTTCAGGCCAGATATGGCACTAACATGGCTTCAGTTGCTCTGATTGATGACCTAATTGAGGGGAAAGACAGGGAAGTGTTGCCCTATTGATCTTACTGGATCTCTCAGCAGCTTATGGTATCATTGATCATGGTACCTTACTGGACTGGCTCTGTGGGATTGGAGTAGGAGGCACTGTCATACAATAGTTCCACACTACTTATTTAGCCCCATGGTGATTGTACTGTAGGTGCCACAGGGTTCCATCTTATCCTCCAAGCTGCTCAATATCCACATTAAGCTGCTGGGGAGGTTATAAGGGCGGTTGAAAGAGGGGTGCCATCAGTAAGCTGGTGACATTCAGGTCTATTTCTGCTTGTCATCAGAATCAACTGGGGCTGCAATGGGCTGGATGAGAGCCAAAAAACTGAAGCTGAATCCCAGTAAGGTGAAGGCTCTCTGAATTGACAGCTTTTGAATCTAGGAACCAGATAAACAGCCTGTTCTGGGAAGAGATGCACTCCTCTGAAGGAGTAGGTAGGTATGTAGCTTGGGAGTGCTCCTAGAGTATCCCTGTCACCAGAGGCCCAAGTGGAGTGTCTGGCTTTAATTGGTGTGCCAACTACAGCCTTTCTTGGACAGAGAAAGCTTAGCCATTGTAGTCCCTGCATTGGTAACCTCTCAGTTAGACTATTTTAATGCACTCTACGTGGGGCTGCCCTTGAAGAAGACTCGGAAGCTGCAGCTAGTGCAAAATGCAGCAGCTTGACTGTTGACCAGAATATCATACAGACAGCAGGTAATGCCAGTCTTAAAAGAATTTCACTGGCTGCCAGTATGTTTCTGGTCTGAATGTAAGTGTTGGTGATGACATTTAAAGCCCTAAATGGTTTTGGACCTTGATACTTGAGGGAGTTTCTCTACCCATATGTCCCTGCCCAAAGATTAAGATCTGCTGCAGGAGGAATCTCCTCCATGTCCCACTGGTGAGACCAGTACACCATGTTGGGACATGGAAGAGGGACTTCTCACACATGGCACCCCTATTGTGGAACACCCCTCCCCTGAAGGTCCAACTGGCACCAATGCTCATGCCATTTAGGCCCCAAGTTAAAACTATATTGTTCATCAAAGCCTTTAGGCCTCATTTATTCAATCTAAAGACTGTTATATATAGTTTAAAAAACTTTCAAATTTTTAAAATCTGTTTTTAACTCAATATACCGTTTAATATTGTTTTAACTTACTTAAATTATCTTACTATTTTTAACCTATTTAGTCTATTTTAATGTTATTTGTAGGCTGCTCTAAGATCTCTTGATACAGGGTTATAAATATTTAACAAAACGCTTCTCTCTCCACCTTTTTTTTTTTTGCATATGGGTAGGTACTGACACAGTTACCAGGTGCTAACAGGCAGGTTTGGACACATATAGCAATGTCACATCCTCCTTGTTTTAGGGAGGTGTATGTACCTCCAGGGTATACTTCTCAGGCAGCAGTGGTAGAGAAGACATGGGCACTACTACTGCCACTTCATCCTATAATCTCCACCCTGTAGGCAGGGGTTTGTGAGTGACTGTCTGCCATTTCTCCTGATCACAGGACGGTTCTACTGCTGAGTAGGTCAATATGGAGGGGTTCTGCCATTTTGCTTCTTGCCTCAAGCAGTACCTATGCTTCTTGTCATGGGCTTGCAGGACCTAGACTCAGACTCAGAGTCTGAGGCAGCAGAACCTGATCTGAGCCCTGGCACAGAGACTGCTACAGCAGAACCTGCAGAGCAGACAGTACCACCACCCACCCCAGGGACAGAAATGTAAGCCGCAGCAGGGAGCCCTGCTCATTCTGACACAGAGAATGATCTATCTATACCTACCTTCGCCCAGTGTAGACACCTAAAGGGTCTCCTGCATCGTTCCCAGCAAATTTATGCCAAGCACCGATTAATCAGGCACCAGCTGTGCTGACCGTGGAACCTATAAGAACTGAGCCTTTCCCCTCTAGCTTTTGTCAGCAATCAACTGATCATTTCTCCCATGCATGCTTCTGTTTGCTTCCCTTGCCTGTTATTCTGCCATTTTGACCTGTGTTTATATTGCCTACCATTGATTTATGGACAATGCTGGGATTGTTATTTGCTTCTCATTTGTAATCTTCCTAAAGTAAACTAACTGCTTAACTACCTGAGCTTCTTGATCTATATTATCAGCTTTTCCTGGCTGCTAGCCAAGACCAGACATGGACACTTCTATGGCTACTATATGTGATATAATGAGTGTTACCATGCTGTGCACCTCAACTCCATGGTACAATCTAATTAGCAAGAAGTATCATTTCATTGGTGCTACCATTACTAATATAAAAATCACACACTTATGGCTGCAAGGCCTGTGGACAAGGGCTCTTGTTGGAAGCCACGTGCTAAGACAGATGACCTCAGCATGGCCAGGTTGTAAGTTCAAAAGAATTAGTCAGAAAGCCCCAGCACTGATGGACTTGCGATAATCCCCTCAACCCCCTAACCTTGAAGTACAGTAGCAAACAAAATTGCCACAATGGAGCAACTGATGGTCATCAACCTGTAACCTCTTGGAAACTCTCCCTCACCTGCCCAGACATTAAGAGGTTATCATGACCCCCATCAGTTCTTTGTCATCCAAAGTTAAGAGCATTAGTCCATTCTGGACCCCTTTTATTTGCCCTGCCAGAGGCCCATTAACACATTCCCCTTCAGGGTAGGAAACAGTGTACTTAAACCCCGACTCCAAGCCTGACAATTCATAGTACCTTGGACGCACAATGGCATGTCACCCTGTCCATTGGCTCCCTGATTCTCATGCCCTGTGCTACTCTCCGCCTCTTGTTTGACCCACCTTGCTTTGATCTTCTGCTTCTGGAATGGTAATTATCATCCACTTCATCCCAAAATCTCTGGCTATCCAACCTTTCTGTCCTTTACCTTCACTAGCCTTGTGCAGTTTGTGAGACTGCTTGGTTGCTTGGATGTGTTTGTGAATTCCCCCAATAAAAACATTCTTTTGACTCTCAACTAATGTTCTACAGTTAGTACTGGTATACGCAGGTAAAAAGGTCCCATGGTTGCCCCTCTCTTGCAGGCTTCCATGAGCTATAATTCCCCATCTTTCTAAGGAGACAATGGCACTGTTCAAGAACCTCAAGGTCCCCCTCCTTTTGGAGTAACATGAACTGGAGAAGAAAAACAATGTAAGTCACAAGTTGTTGCTTTAGATTTCTTTAAAATAAAAGTGCTACTGTGAAATAAATTGTTAAGACATGTTAACAAACAGTGTATGGCAGTGACACTTAGCAAATGCATTTGGGCAGGTTGAGCACTTGAATGAAAGACTGGCACTTTAATCCTATACTGTCTATTCTGAAGAGTAAGTTGCATGGATATTAATAGGGCTTGCTCATAGAGAAACACATATAGGATTGCAACCTAGATATTTATCCAAAGGAAACACTCACTGAGGTTCTCTGCCACAAAATATAGTAATTATGGCTATAGCACAGACAAAAAAAGTGTTATTGATAGTTTTTCATCTGTATAAAATTGCCGTATGCCAACTTCTGCATTTTTAATGTTCCTAGTGCCTAGTAACTTTAACAGCTTATGGAGAACCTACAGACTCTGTTGCTGTTGTTGTTTGCCTTCAAGTCATTTCTGATTTATGACAACCCCAAGGTGAACTTATCATTGGATTTTCTTGGTAAGTTATGTTCAGTTTGCCTTTGCCTTCTTTCAAGGCTGAGAAAATGTGATACGTCCAAGGTCACCCAGTGGATTTCTATGACTTAGTGGGGGTTAGAACCCTGGTCTCCACAGTCATAGTCCAATGCTCAAACCATCATACAATGCTGGATCTTTACAGACATACTAGGGAATAAGTCCCACTGAATTCAATGGGGCTTCTTCTGATTTGATGTTTATAAGATTGCATGGTATCTGTTATAGCTTTCACCTCAAGGAACACTAAGAATGTGTATTCTTTATGGATTATGATTTTTCAATACCCTCACAAAATTACACAATTTCAAGATTCCAAAAAGCTAGGGCTTCTTCATACGACTACTGTATTGATCACCTGAAAAATGAGAAGTATTTTGTCCTCTGGCTAAAATTGGAAAGCAAAACACCAGCTGTACTGGAAAAGAAGCAACTCAAAGAAAAAAAAATCTTACTCATTTTCAACAGCTATTCAGCTAACTGGGCTCACAGCAACATTTGTCATCTGTTCAATACGTCTTTGCAGAAGCAGAGGGAATAGCTCTCTAGCCACATTCCCTTGCACAACACCTTTGACGGTAAGACTGCTGTGCAAGATGTATTTGGGGATATTATGCAAAGGCCTTGTGTTTAATCTTTCCTCACGACCTGCCTGATAAGAGAGAGATCAGGACATGCAGAGGTCACTCCTTGCTTCTTGCACATGCACTCCTTAATCTCCCTTTCCAGTATTTCAGTGCCAAATTTATTTCTAATAAGCACATGAGAGAAATTTGTGACATCTAGGCATTTCTAAAGTGTTTCTCAAATACACTCTTTACCTTCTTAAAATCGGATTAGCCTTAAGAGGCTCAGTCTTCCTGCTGTGCTCTTTGTGGAAAAGACTCATTTCTGTGGTGCAAAATTACAAGCTTCTCAGGGCATTAAGCATTTTCTGCTATTCATACCATGAGGACTGTAGCCACATAGCATTTAAGCGCCTCGGAAACCATACTGAAGCGCCTGTGTATGTGCTATGTATTAAATTAACAGCATACTTTCCACTGCATTTTAAAAGCAAACATTCTGACTCACTGTCTTAAAATGTTCCCTTGAGCCTTTGCTTCTGTAGTGCATAACTTTCACAGACACTTTTGTGTGTGTTAATACTCCATACAAAGACAACCCTCTCTCTCCATAATGGCAGGTTTGAATGTTCCAAGTATCCTAAATATATGTAGATATATTACTTGAAAGTCTTCGATCTCATATGATCTTTGTATTTGAAAAATGTTAAATCAGTGTTTCTATACAACCTTTAACACTCCTTGAGTATCTTGAAATTACTTTGCCCTAGACAGAGTCATATTTATATAATGATCAGATTAGAAGCTGTGTTCTCAAACATCACAAAGTGCCTTTCAAATATGACCTCTACTCTTTATTTGACAGTTATAAAATGCCAATAGAGAACTACATATTGTCTGAAAACATAATTTGGGTAAGATCTTACAGTATTAATTTCACTTTCCTTTTCTCCCTCATTAGCCTAGATGTAATCGTAGCACATTTCCTCTTCTCAGTGTTATTGGTTCAGGGTTTAAATCTATTCACAACTCCAATAAATGCAATGAAACCTGTGCATCTATTGTTTAATTTTATGCAGTGTGCCAAAAACGGGGCAGAGAACAGCGAGTCAGGATTGTGAGTCAGGAAATTAGGAAGACAAAATGATGTATACTAACTATATAAACTATTCTGAAAGTTGTTTTACACCATATGTATTTGGGAAAATGAATAGGGGGGGCACCTCAACAACCTATGGATCAACCAACCCATAGAGAGGTTAGGGGGCACCTCATCTTTCTTCTCCTCCCCTTTGGATCACAGGTGGTCCCTAGTACTTGTGACATGTCTTAAAATTGATCTTCAGAGAAGGAACATGGGTTTACAGAAGTCAGAAAAGAAAATATTCTCCAAATTATAATTTCTGCATATGGTACTTGTATGGATGAAACAAAAAAAAAATCTAGAACATTAACATATACCCATTTGCTCTTGATGATCCTAAAGCATCAATTTCTTCATTCTCTGTACTTTACTGAGAAGTTACACTGAGGGCAACATGAGCAAAGATAAAAGTGCATAGGTAATTCTGGGCTCTTGTCTTCTCTTTCATGCCAAGATCCTGTTAACAGGAGCACAGCTGTTTTTCTCCTATATGCCAAAGTAAGATTCATAATTCACAACAAACACACAAGAAGTCAAAAAAGCCAATAATGTGATGAGTACTACCTTGATCCCCTCATGGCAGTCAGTTCCTGAAGCTCTAAGAAGACAGCAGTGCTCTTAAAACACATGACATTGCTACACGTAGTTGTTAAAAAATTAAAATCAGTGTGGTATGGTGATGAACTAGGACTCTGAGGTTCAAATCCCTGCTTATCCATAGAAACCCACTGACTGACCTTAGGCAAATCATTCTCTCTCAGCCTAATTAGCCAAGAAAACCCTATGATGTTGTTATAGTCATGTAGAATCTACTTAAAAGCATGTAACAATACTTAACAAAAACATCAACAGAAAAACAATTAATAAAATAAGGAAAAGTGACTAAGGTGGCAAATCTGCACCTTTATTTAGAAGTAAGTCCCACTGGACTAAATCGAATTGACTTCTGACACACATGGTTACGCACTTAATGATAAAATGTTGGCCCCCACACTGCCTTTGACCTATTTTGCTAAAGCTGGCCATCTTTCATTCCAGTCTTGTTGGAAGCATTAGCCTGCCTTATTTCCCTGAGGTGCAATTGTATGTCATATCTCAAAGTATGTGTGAATACCACAGTGACATGGGCAGGGCTAATAATCTCAGCCTTTTGCAAACCTCTGTTACCCATGGACAGTGAGGGCAAGAAGGGGGAGGGAAGGAGGACGCACGAAATCAATCCCACTCATATTATTTGCATGCAGTGCCCCGCAAAAGTGGCAAAGCTGTGGAACAGAAAGTCTGAAAGAATTTTTAAAGTGACAAATTTAGGTGAGCCTTTTCAGAAAGGAGGAGGAAAGAATGGATAGTCATTTGCCATGATTTATAATTCTCTTCTCAAAAGGGAAAAAAAGAGACACAGGAAGAAGGAGTGTGAGAGTTTTGTCAACTGTAAACATCCTGAGTCCAGTCACTCTCTGGAGCCGGGGGCCAAGCTGCTCAAATTAGATCTCATCAAAAAGCATTGCTTTCCTCCTCCCCCATCTTCTCTGAGATTCCTCAGAAATGGCTATTTTGGCTTTCAAAAATAAATTTCCCAGATAGTGAAAAATAGGGGACAGTTGCTCTAAAATCTCAACTGATAATCTGTTTTGGTTTAACCATGCATAACATAAACCAGCTCCTGTGGTAACCCATCTCTCGCTCATTGCAAAGCCAGGAATAAATAAATCCCACGCTTGCCAAATGCATCAACTTCTTCCAGCTTCCAGTTTGAGGCAATCTTGGTTGTTCCCTGCCTTAAGGTAACTGCAGGTAACTGCAGATCTGAATGCTTTTTTCATTAATTTTCTCTGAAGAAGCAGCTGATAGATCAGAATGTAATAGACCTCATTGTTATGAAGTGGGTTTCAGAGTGCAGAATGACTTTTAGGAAACTACCCGTACAATTCCAGCAACAAAAGCCATTGTGAAGTGTCGTTAGAACATTACATCAGTTCCAGCTAGGTTTAAATAGGACATCAGTCTAGTATCTGGTAAGATGCAAAGATAGCAAAGAACGTTGACAAGAATAGTGCTGTTATCCCCAAATTACATGCCCTTAGTAAGTGAACTTGAAAGCACACTCACTCCTGTAATTTTTAAACAGCTATAGCTAAAATGTGTCACTGTAGGTTAGACTACACACTACGATGAACCAAGCTTCTGATGAAAAGGTCCCCACAGTGTTTAACAGAGGCCTTTCCCCCTCCTCTTCTATTTATATTGCTTTCTTTTTATCTTCAGTGATAAAGAAGCTACTATTCTGCTGGTTCCACTTCCCTTTCAGTAATGACGACAACAACAATGACTACAACAACAACTTGTTCTATTTGTTCTCTAACCAAATCATTATAGTTTAACACTTTGTATTAGTTGTTAGCATGTTCATGAACATGGGAAATTACAACTTTCAAGTACCACATGCTTAACAGATGGATGTTTTTGGCAATATAGATATAGTATGGCATCCTGAGCTACCATTAGTTTTAGCCAGGGCTTGTACGTAACTCAGTACAACTGTTTAGTCACTTGTAATTGATTCCTTCTTGCAAGAATTAAGACATAATTAAGTTACATTATGACTGAGTAGGTGTGAGAGCATGGGAGTGTAACAAATTACTTTGGTTTTGGCTACTTTCCACTACTTTTCAGGTTGTCAGGAAATAATTTGGGATAGGTTTTTGAAACCTAGAACTTGGAGAACTTTCTATATGTTGATCACAGTTGTTAAACAACTTACAGTGTAGTTATAACTTTTTAATTTTTAATGTTTGAGTCAAATGCTAATTTCACTGGAAGTCAGTGTTTGGGTTCCTGGTGTTAGACATGGGTAACATATGAATGGAGCATCAGTCTGCAAGGTTCAGAAAGTGCCCATAACATTCTCAAACCTGTATGAAGTATGCTTCATTAATATTTTACATGTCTTGACACTGACTGCTGTGTTTTGTTGATCAGCTCACAAAATCCAGTACCTTAGTTCTGAGTTGGAGTCTGACGTTAGTTCACAAGGAAACAGCTATTTACAATGTGTCCAAAGTCTCTCTCTTTGGCTATTTCATTGTCATGCATAATCTCATTTCTTAATTCCCTGCAGATGGAGTTTTTTATCAGAGGATTTCTGAAAGGATTACTTGAGCCAGTTTGATCTGACATAACTCATGTTCTCTTTCTCTCTTGAATTCTGTTGCAAAATATTTTTCTTCTCTACTTCTGATATTGAATTGGATGGGGAGAAAGTTTTCATTGTATAAAAAAAAAATCTGACACAAAGAGAAGACTGCAAGTCTGGCTATGACTTCTTACATCCCCAACAAGCAGCTTGAACTTCTCGTGTAGCCAAACCTGAGATATATATCACTTTTCAATTTTAGGTGGTGGTTTTAACATCTTTCTCCCCAACTGTGTGTGCACTTCCAACTTGTTCCTTCACAACCCTTTGAACTTCCAAATGTACATTTTACTGAATCTAAATGATAGGGAGAAGAACCCAAATTGCATATGTATCTGATGCTTCTCCTTAAGATCCATAGGAGCAACAATCCATACCTTGATAAAAAATGTAAGTGGACCTATAAGAAATCTGTTTCTAGATTTTTTTAGTGGAAATCATGTGGCTGTGCAGATGTTGTTGCACTGCAAGATGTAGCAGCCTTAGCCAGCATAGCCAATGGTGAGGAATGCTGGGAGCTGTGGTCCATCTGGAGAGCCATAAAAGCCTTTGAATCTAACAGGTGCCAGTAACATATTGCTTCACCATGGGCCATAAGAAGGTTGGAAGCACATGTTGCTTTCATGTGTTGTTCTATGCATGCAGAAAGTGAGCAGAACTTTATTCCTAGTGCTAAATTTTTTTGAAAAGGTGCCTTTTTTGGACTACAGCTGCCACAATCCACCAGCCAGTATGGCTAGTGGACATAATATCTCACGGATTTTGTGAACTATTGTCCAAAAAGTAACTTTCCCATGATTTGCCTACTTCCTAGTGAGCTTTTATACTTTTCTCTGGCTCTGTCAATTTGATCTCTTGGTAGGACTTTGTGTGATTCAGGGCTCTATCATTCAGTCAAGTAATAAAGACAGAAAGTCTCTTCTCTTGACATAATTTAGTCTGAAGCATCACAGCTGGCCATAATCTCCCATTTCTCAACAGCTTTTCTGAAAATCTCTCAGGCAGCTCCTTCAATGGACTGACTGGACTAACACTGACACCTTCCCATCCTACAGGCAATGGAATGTTTCTGCTGAATGAGGGTGTCTCAATAAATAAACCCTTTTGAGTATCAATTTCCCTGTGTTCTCAGGGCTCTGTCTTCTGTTGGCCAGGCTTATGGTCTAAAGATAGGATGGAAAAGATGCAAGACAGGGAGAGGTGTGAGAAGCCATCAACATTACTGAGAGAAATACTGCAGGCCTTATTTCTGTGACAATACACTTTCTGTTTTGCTTCTGCTCTCAGGCTGAAGAACTCTGTAACTTGGCCCACAAATGATTTTTATGCAAATACTTCTTGTGGTTATATGTTCTTTAATGCAGTTTGCTAAGGGTGTAGAAGCTTTAGCATCTTTTTGTTGTCTATCCCTATTTGCAGTTATACCTCCATTGGTGCAGAAAAGCAAATCTGCTAACAGTGACACAGATGGCATAAAACACTAGGAAGGTGCAGCATTTAGCAACTACTCTCTCCAGCGTGGCACTGCCTTTGGCCTTTTTGAATGCCTGGATGGGAATATGGTAGTGGTGGCAACAGGTCTTTGGCACATCGTCTCAAAGGAACACTCAGAGAGTAGAGGCGGTTGGTGCTTCATTCAGGTATTTCTGGGACGGATTAAGCTCTTGGCTTTTGCCACTCTACTCAGAGAAGGAGATGATTCCCTTTTTAATTAGTTAATCCTGTACCTTAACTTTTATTTTTTTTTTTTAAAAAAAGAACCATCACCTTCTCTAAGTAGAGTGGCAAAAGGCCTTTTTGAATGCTTGGGCAGGCAAAGGGTGGTAGTGGCGGCCAGAGGCAGTTGGCTCTCTGATTTGGTGCTGACATTTTCCCCTCTCCATGAAATGACCCTTGACTTACCTATGACTGGTATCAAAAACCTGCCCTTGACTTATACACAAGGTCAATTTATACAGTATATACAGTAAATAATGATCCATTTTTTTCAGTCATTTTGAAGCTTTGTGGGGTTGAAACTTCCACTGAGGTTAATTCAGTCTTCTGGGGAGGAAGTACACAATATTCTGAAAACTGTGTGCATACATTCAAAAATAAAATACAAGGTGTCAAGAGCCCCCCACCCTTAATCCTCTTCGTGAACTTGTGGAGAAAGCGAAGTTGCTGCAGCTGCCAAACAAAGCCAAGCAGTATTCACTTCCTCAAGAGAATGTCCCGTGGGAATGGTGGCACTACTTGATGTTTTACCCAGTGTCTTAGCTTGTTTTCACACGCAACGAGAAGAAGAAAGCACAGAAACACATCACATTTCTGCCTTTTTTCCCCTCAGAATTTTTGTCCTCATGAAATTCAACTAAAATCTCTACTGCAGGGAATAAACAAAAGCTGAAAACCGTTAGAACTAATCTGGAGGGAAATTGGTTCAGCGCTACCTCCAAGATCTCAGCTAATGTCCGTCTTATCTACCATGATACCTTTGTGTCCAGGGAGAAGGAACAAAAAGCAGGTGAATGCTTTTACCCTTGTACTCTGCTTTTAAAGTTTTCCTTAGAAGTTTGTTTGGCTGATGTTGGAAACAGGCCAGACAAGATGGAAGTTGCCCAGCACTGCAAACTGAATATGGAAATAGCTGAGCTCCAAACAATACCTATGGCCCCAGGGCAGCATTTGTTTCACAGAAACATGTGAGACTGAGAGACAGATGTTTTATGATGTCTTGCCCAAGGTCATAAACTAAGTACAGGGCAGAGGGGGAGAGGCTGAAACCCAAAGCCAAAGGGAACCAAATTCTCAGTCAATGAATTTACTCTCTTCTGTTGCTCCTCCCAAACACAAAGAAAAACATTCATCTTTCCCTTATTTATATCTGTTGAAAGCTCTCTTTCAGCAAAGCCCGATCTCCTGTGTCCTGCTTAACGAGGAAGAGCCAATGAGCAGAGAGCACAATATTAACAATCAAGAATTTCTGTGCAATTGGCCACCCAGTGTGCCAGTTAGCCCAGCCTGGCCATGAGATACCCATGCTTTAGAACTACCCAAGTAACAGTGTAGTAGTTTGGTTTCTGCCATAGTGGAAAGGCAAGGAATGAACCCTTTCTATCAAATGTGAGAACTGTCTGACCTTCCTGATATTTTCAGACTATTTTGGTGTTCCTAAGCATTGGCTTTGCCGCCCAGAGCTTTGGGATTTGCACTCCAACAACTTCTGGAGGGCTGCACAACTTGTGCCCTTGCTTTACCTGCTGCTGTGCTGTTGTTGTCTCATCTTTATGGTCTCACTAGCAACAATAATAACAAACCACCATCATAATGGAACACTCTCCCCTTCCCCCCAATAGGCAGCTGATTTTTACCCCTGTAAAAGATGATACCTTAGCATGACAGGTAATCTGTATATCCACCAGAATATAGCCATAGACGTGTGACTGAAATGTGCTCAGGGACAAAACCTAACCGATGATGCAGCGAAACTGTCATAAGCTAAGACTGAATCTTAAGTCAGTTTTACAACAGGTTTACTAAATACTTTGAGCTGACAACTTGTTTCTACAGAGTTCACGTCTGCTGGTTGTATAAGCTAAATATCTTATCACAGATATATTTTAGGTCAGAACAAGGAAGTAAACATAGGGAGAGGTAAACAATAGGCTCAAGGTTGTAATCTCTGTTCTGGTTGTGGTGACGGAAGCATAGTACCTTATGAATTTATATGTAGTGCTGGCTCTGAGGTCACATAGTTCTGTGGAGAATCTGGAACATGTCCGAACAAATTGTTGCGTATATTACTACTGAAAGAAAATATCCTGGAAAAAGCAACTCTAATTCACAAGATGAGATTCTACCCACCACGAAGGAGAACTTGGCCAAGGTTCCTTGTGAACTTGATCTGTGAAAAGCTCACATTCTCATATATGAATGAAGAAGTACTGTCTGAGACTCAATGCTCAGTCCAGTGAGACGGTGAAATTACCATGCATAAATTAAACAACACATTGGAACAAACAGCTGAGGTCAATCATAGGGAATGAGAAATACAAATGTATGGTGGCCTAAAACCTGCTAATGAAATTTATGTGGAGCATATGGTGCTTTCATACCAAGAGAAGAAGATCCCTTGTCCCCACAGACAGTCATCATCAAACTACTGTCATATAGTCTCGGCAAGGAGGATAGGAAGTAGTGTCATCTCTTAAGTATGTACGTGTGTGTGTGTGTGTGTGTGAATGAACTAGCTAGCAAGCAGTCTAGAGAAGAAGGGAGATGGATCCTATGGAATCCTGGGGTTTGCAGTTTAGAGAGGGACATTTAGAATTCTCAGCCAGAGAGCTCTTTGGCCTTGGTAAACTAAAACCCTAGAATTCCACAGGATGTTGAAAGTGGAATAATAGCACTCTAACAGTGCAGTGTGGAAAGGGTCCTAGTCTTCTTCTTGTAGGGAACATGAGGGAATTATAGAGGCTCGCTTGGCACTGTGTGTGCACACTCTGCTGGTAAAGTCTCTCAGTCAATTTGGTACCCTCCCCCCCCACACACTCTGCTTGCAAAGTCTCCCAGTCAGCTTGGTGCCCTTTCCCCCATCTGGTTTGTAAGCAGCACATATGCACGTGTGTGGTCCAAAGTGAGCTGGAGTGGGGGGGGAGGGGCCAAGACAACTGAGAGACTTGCATGCATGCATGCAGTTCCATGCACACACATGTGCAGTCTATAATTTCCTCATGTTTCCTACAGGGAGAAGGCAAGAAGAGAAGAACTGATGAAAGAGCAGACTCCGCATTGATCTAATCTCATTATGTATATGTGAATATTTCAAAATCTCCCCAAAATAAAATAACATAAAATAAAATAAATAAAAAATTCAAAATCTGAAATATCTCTGGTCCTAAGCATCTTGGATAAGGGATACTCAACCTATACTTTCAAACATGGTATCCTTAGATTATAATCATAAGGTGTTCTGCACTACACTGAGCTACTTCCAAGTAATATTTATTTAAATGAAATGAAACCCAGTTTTTAGAATGCTACAGTTAGATCCTGAAGTGAGGTGGAAGTCACTCACCCCACCCTTTTCAAGAAAACAAACACACACACACAAACTGGTATCTCATAGTGGTGACCATACTCTTTGTGTTTGTCCCCATCAACTGAAGTGCTTTGAGCATTCACTATAGGAAAGGTAAAGAGATGACAGAAAAATTAATCAGAATTCATGCTTTCTACCTCATGCAAGACACTGATATTAGCACAGTCCTCCACAATCAGATGTGTTGAGGTATAGTCCATTCGTGCTGGGTGTTGCAGGTTGTGGAAGGCTGCACCATCTTTGTCACTTTCTCACAACGGATATTGGGTATCAGTCTTTGCTTTCTGAGCATTCTGCTCGAGGAAAAATGTGGAGTCTGTCTCAACATCCGTTCCTGCGTTCCATTGTCTAATTGCTGATCCTCTCAAAGCTTCTACAACCCACACCATAATGAAGTTTGACCCATTATTTGGACATCATTGACATAAATTGCTAAATATACGCCCCCAAGACTTTGCTGCCCTTCTCAGCTTTACGAAACTCAGCTTTTCTTCTCTGATTTATGCCTTAAGAAAAGTGACAGATTGTGTGGAAATAATAAAGTAATCTTTAATTGGGATTTAGACTAGGTCTTTATTTAATTCTGTATGGACTAATTTAGTAAACATGTTCCTCTCCCAGGAAAGCCACATTGTAATAAACCACAAACACATGTTCCCAGAGGGATACAAATTGGCAGAACATTACAGCATATCGCTCTATGGGGTCATGTGAAATGTCGAGATTTGGATATGTAGCACAATCAGATAACTCTACCTCGTAGATAATTACTGTAGGCTCCATGGTGATGTCACTGCTATCGTTACTCTCTCCTGATATGTATTCTCATCATTTCCACACTCACAATATTTTGATTTTACTTGTGTAAGCACTGATACCAGTGTGTGTGTGTATGGTTCCTAATTTTTATGCTGACGTAATAAGAGGTTGTAGTCCTGCTGTCATATGTCAACACTGTTTTCCCTTTGGGGTATACTATAAATCATAAAGAATCACAAAAGGCCCAGTACATGCTGGGAACCTCTTCTGCTTCCCATTTTCGCCTTTGGTGATCAAAAAAGATGTTCCCATATAAGAGAGGAAATGACAGAGCAGTGGACAATTCATGTTCATAAGCATCTTGAATCTTGGATTCTATGGACAATATACACCCTCGTATTTTCCAGTTTGTGGATAGATAGGGGAAACCACGTGATTTCACAGAGGTGAATCTAGTTTGTAGAGCATGAATGAAAATATTATATGGATTGAATGTAGTGAATATTCTGTATATTTTTTATCCCAAAAGAAAACTACATGCAAGCATGCCCTAAGAGTGATAGGAAATAACTATTCCCATTTATTGGTGTATATCTGTGTAGGTAGCCAGTGTAGGGTGGAGGCTTTAGTGTCAGAGTAAAATTTGGACATGTTGTTTTTGAACTATGCTTCCAGACTGATAACTTGTTCAAACTCTGGCTAGGATCCAGGAGCCCCAGGTTCAAATTCCATTCAGTCACAAAGTCCCCTAGTTTACCTTGGCCCGATCACTTGCATTTCAGCTGAACCAGCCTCATAATTGTAAGGGTGAAATGGGATGGGAAGAAACAAAATAGTCTACCTTCATCTCCTTTGAGGTGGGGCAGGATAAAAAAAAAATGGAACAAATTTTTTAAAAGACAAGCAAAGTACATAAAGTAGATTGAGTATATCACCTCCTATTACTGCACAATGTGTATATTTATAAACTTGAATGCCTAGATCTTATCTAGGCCTTGTAATAATGTTACAAAGGTGTATGGAAATTTGAACCTGAAGGTCCTCTTCAGCCCAGGAACAAAAGTGGAGGAGTGAGAATTTGGAGACCTAGGCTAACATATCTACATTGTAGCTTCAGAACAGATCTTCCATCAAATCCTGAGGATATCCTGCCAAGATAGCCCTATGGAAACTAGAAAGGACCTGCTTGGTCCAATAACAGTTGCTTAGAGTTGTTATCCATTTGAGTACTGTCTAAAGACTGGTTTTGGTTGGAGCTAGATTTGAACAACTTAATTCTATGTTAAGAATAGGACGGTTTCGAAAAATTCCATACCACGAAAGAACATGTATCTGTGGCGCATCAGCCACAGAGGATATTGCACACATCCTGTTTGCTGTATATATACCAAGGTGAGATCCCAATACTTACAACCACTTCTGGTTAGAACGACCAATTGGGATCCAACTGCTAAATTGACCTATTTTCTTTCCGGAGAGAATTCACACCCAGTCCGCAGGATTGCAAAATTTATTACAAAAGCTGCCTACCTGAGAGATCTTTTTATCACACAAAATGGGGTCCCCTGTCATGGTGATGAGCTTATTTAAATGTTATGACTGAATTTTTATACTTGTCATTTTATCTTTTTTGTTTATCATGTATTTTACCTCTTATATTAAACTCACTATTTATTACGTTTAAGTTTATATGTTTTAATTATTTTAGTAATTTTATATGGGTTGAGTCCATTTGTGTATGTAATTTCTGTATTTGTATTTTTGTATTATGTATTATATTTTTATTGTTGATATGGTCAGTTGACTAATCAATAAACGATGATGATGATGATGATGATGATGATGATGATGATGATGAATCTGTGGCTAGAATCCTGTTAGAGCACTACACTTGTATAGAGATTCTCAGATGTTGTATAAGCACAGTGTCTAGTGCAACTAGTCATTTCATAAGCATACCCACAGAGCTCTCTGATTCACTTTTGGCTTGGGTAAAGAGCTAATCAACTATTGTACAATGGGTGAGCTCAAGGCAGTGGCGGGCACTGAACTTGTTGTTATGTCCCTTCAAGTCATTTCTGACCTACGGTGATCCTAAGTTGAACCTATCTTGGGGTTTTCCTGGCGGCTGGGAATGTGTGATACACGCAAGGTCATCCAGTAGGTCTCTATGGCTGAACAGAGAACTGAACCCTAGTCTCCAGTCATAGTCCAGTGCTCAAACCACTATACTATAGATTTCTTAACTGTGGAATCCAGTTATATTGATGGTATGTTGATGCTAAGCTAATAGCGTATGAGGTTGTGGCCTGAATCTCTATTCATAAATGAATATCTTTATTCCTATCTTTTACTATCATCGGAAGTAAATGAATGGTTATACTTGGTTTTGGGTGGTTTTTTTTTTTTTTTTTTTTTGTTATAAATGAATAGATTTTGCACATCTAATATATCCTTTTGAGGGGATCATTCCTGCAAAATTTCAGACAAATAGGATCCAGAAATTGGGCTATCTGCCTTTATCTTTTTTTTAATTGAACTTTTAGTAACTGTTCTTTCTTCGTATAACTTTGCAGGGCTAGTTCCACCTTCTGATAGGATCAAGCCTCTTGAGTTTTAGATGAAAATGTGCAGGGTGTTTTTTGTGCAAGAAAAGCCATTTGTTTGTTTTAAATTGAATGAACTTAAAGGTTAGGTCCATTTTGATCTAGATATCTCCTGAATCTAACCAAATCAATTCCAAAGCAGATCCTATTAATGAGCCTTAAGCATTTTAGTGTGTCAGAAGCTTGCATGGATTCTTTCTGTCTAAGCAAAACACACACTTGTACAGAGGGAGAAAGACAATTGTACATAGTATCGCTCCCCTTCTTCTATACTGATATATATGTATGTGTGTGTGTTTCCATACACACCTGCCAAATAAGCATAATTATACCATAATCCTGATATACAAGACTCTTAGTAATCTTTGGTCACTTTGTTACCCTGATTTCTGGGGTCCCTTGGGGGACACCTCCATGTGCTCCACGTGATGGGGAATGAAAACTAGCCAGAGCACAAGCAATAGCAATGCGAGAGGCAGGGTAACCTAGCGGGGTCTTTTACCCCATTTTTATGGGGCCAGGCCAAGCCAAAAACCAAACAAGAATGTCCAATAAATGATTTTATTGAATGCAAGTCTCACGCACCAACGCAATCACGCACACACGCACCCAAGAGCTATTAAGAAACAAAAGAGAGGAAATTGGATAGAGGAGTATTGGAGGGGTACAGTTGGGGTAATACTGCACCTTTTCTTGAAGTCCTGGGTCCGGGAAGGCAGCAGAGAAGTGGGGTTCATCACAGAGAGGGATGAGGGGATCACTCAACGGGCGGAGCAACAGTCTACTGGGGTGACCAGGAGTGATCCAAAGAACCACTCAAAAACTGGGACTATTTGTAGGCAAAAAAGTACCTGGAGAACTAATCCTTTCTTGGGCAGAACAATGGATGTTGTAGCGACAACGAAGCTCCACCATGGCAATTTCCTTTGTGTGATGGGATTGCAAAGTGTTGCCAAAGTCTCAGGATCTTCGGCTGTGTTAGTTTGTGGTGTGACTTCATGTAAATGGTCCTTGCCTGACGGAATATTTGCTCAACTTGGGGCAGAGACACTAATCCCCTCAAGTCAGCTTCTCAGGGCCTGAGGACCCTTTGTTTATTGTGGGTTTGCACAGCTTGAGGTCTCCTGGGGCTACATGACTGGGGATTTTACTGGCCTGACCTGGTTTTCGATCTTTCACCATTGCTGCCTATGTGCCCATCCGGATGACCTCTCAGGCACATTGAATCATATTTTAATATCAGAATTGTAGACCCTGGGCCAGGGTTGTCCAGTGAGATAACAACTTTTAGCCCACAGAAAATATCCAGAACTTACTCTATTGGATATGACTTGTGCTAGAGGACCATTTAGATGCATTTAGAATAGTGTACAGTTCTGGTTGTCCCATCTCAAAACAGGATAATACAACAGAACAGGTCACTTCAAAAGTAGATTTTCTAACTAGTTGCCATCTAGCTAGTTGCCATTTTTTTCAGAGCAAACCTTTTTAAATCATCCAGCTTCTTCCCAGAAGACCTGTTAGACGCACACAGACATACACTCCTATTTTAAAGTAGAGCAGCTACATGCACTTCTTCTCCTTATATCTAATAACCATTCCCATTTTTAAACATCCCCATTTGTTCTTATGTAAGATCCTTTATTGTTGGTAGGCATGTGCACAGGATTTAGTCTGGTTCTCTTCCTTGTATTCCACCATCCCACAACTGTAGGAAACAAAATGTGATCTAGTATTTAGGATGTGCTTCAGCTAAATTGGGTCTCTGGAGAATAATAGACAATGAAGAACAAACAATGGCATTCTTCACTGGCAGCTGATACAGCTTAGAAAAGTCTGAAAAAGCTCTTCTGTTCAGTAACAATTCTGCTTCTATATTCTGTATTTTCTTTCCTTTTTCTTTCTTGTCATTTATTACCGAAGACGTTTGTATCAAAACATGATATTTGCTTTAGGGTTCATCTGCCCCTTCCACTTAATTACACAACCGAAACTCTAATCCTTTGTTTGTAACGTCACAGTGGGGTTGCTGTGGAAATTCATGGCTTGCCAAAAAGCCAAGCACTAGGACTGCAGGTAGAGGATAAACAGATGGAACAGATTCGTTCTTGAGAAACAAAAGGCCCTTTTAAATCCAAATATTTTCACCAATCAAAACTAGGCGAGAGGAAGGACAGAAAGCACATGACAAACCCCCAAAGTGCAGCTGCTCCTTTTAACAAGGGCTTTGGCAGGTTCATGTGTGAAAATGTCCTGTCATTTTCTGAGAAAATACTGTATTTTCAAAGCTTATACATTTAGTTATTTTTAGTCTTTCACTTGTAACTTAACTCTTTGAAATCTACAAGAATAATGGGACTGCAGCTCTTTTTTCTTTTCATTCTGGAGGGGCTCCTGCGACTTTAACAGCTGCACAATAGGCAGCAATTCAGTAAGTGAAGCTTTTCCCATCGTTATACCTGAATGTCAGGCAATGATTACAAACTGGCAACCCAACATCTAAGTGTCTCTGCTTTCAAGTCTATTTCACAGTTCTTTTATAAGCTCTTTACTCATCTAAATAATACTGGCCAGGATGTTAGTTGCTAGTTCCAACTACAGCAGACCTACTGAATAAATTAGATTTACCTATGTGTTGATTCACCATTCAACAATTGACTCAGTGGATCTGCTCCGGTTGGAACTAATCAATAGAATTCAGGTCTTCTTGTTTCCCTTTAGCTTTTGTATGTGCTGATTTCACATAAGCATCCCAAGACTCATTGTATCCATGGTGACATTTTGTTGATCCTCTGATAGCACATGCTGTGAGCTGTGAAAACACTGGCCAGTATAAATGATGGATTTCATGCAGTGTCAAGATGAACAAACTCCCATGAACATTTTTTTTTAGATACACATTTTTGAACAGTGCCTTACGAGGGTATACTTGCAAACATAGCATGGATATTGTAGCTGACTGTCATACAAATATATCCCTGAATGTCAGGTATTTCTTGTTTGTTTGTTCACACTTGGAGGGCTATAATTTTGTTGTCCTTCTGAATCTCAGAATTGCCATGAGACTGTTAAACAACAAAAGACAACCTACAGGAATAGCCCAAGATATTTTCCTGCCTGGGGCAGAGCTGCCAATGGTACTCTGGTGACTCCAAAGAAACATTCATGATACCCAATGGGAAATGAAGCAGAAAATCCCATAACACTTTCCCCTACGCTTGACAGTAAAAATACAATATGAAAAGACAGTAAGAACAATTTACTACATTTTTATGACACCCAAATCTGCTGCTTGAGGCAGCCACCTCATTGTAGGATTGGCTCTGAACTGCTCACTGCATTATTCTCAGTGTCATCTCCAGAAAATAACTTAAGAAAGACCTGACATGAATTCTGCGTACTTCTAGGAAGTTCACGTCCCAACAGGCAGAAGTCATATGGCATGGACTCATAAAAGGAAAGATCCTATTGTCAGGTCTTCTGAGGAGAATTGCACCCTCCAGGCAGAAGGATGACTGCCTGGGCAAGATCTCTGAAACATCATTTGTCTCATAAATGCATCAAAGGAATACAGGACTAGTGAAATTTCAACAGATTGGAATGAATTAATCTATGAAAGTAAACAGTGTCATTTTCTCCTTCATCCCTCTGTGCGAGAGATTATTTTTTGGTCATACCTGTATTTTGATAACATAGGAGAAACAGGACCTCTAAAAAAACTGTCTCAATGTGCAGGACTGCCATTCAGGATCTCAGGCACTCCATTCCATTCCCTCCCACCCTATTTGCATTTCTTTAGTTTTTTCCCCACAATGGTTAATCAGTACTCCATAGATACTTATCATGGATGGCTGTCATTTAAATTGTTTTCGGGTATCATTCCATGTTTGAGTTTTTCACAGCTGAGACAGCTGTGACAGCTTTAACATTAATTAATTACAGCTGTAATTCCATGCCCCACTACCACAAGTAGTTTCTAATAGTTATAGTTCTTTAAAAAAAATTCTTTACCTTCTTATTACTCAAAAGCATCTACCATACCACTCTGAACACACCTCATCTTGTTTCATTCCTGAAAGTAAGCAGGGCTGGGCCTGTTTCATACTAGGATCGCAAACCACCAAGTGATGCCACAAACACTCTCCAGGTAGAACCAGCAACAAAACAAAACAAAACAAAAACTAAAAATAACTCCCACCTTAAACCTGCCTGAAACACTGAAGAGTCATTGTGGCCAGACAGAGTACCTGGCTAGATGGACCAGCGGTCTGACTCTCTATAAAGCATAGCTGTGTGTTCCTAAAATAGCTGTGTTTATTTCCTTTAAAAAAATTCTGCTAACCTGTGGCATAAAATGCATATTAACTATTAAGGCCAAATACTCCCTGTAATTATAAACTTATCTAAGATACAGTTACACTTCTCTTCTCTTCTCCCTTCTCTTATTACAGTAAGAATTTAGTTAAACCTTAGTTATTGGGGGGAAAATCATTAAAATTAAAACATGGATTTTTTTTTTAAAAAAAAAACTTTTATAGACATGCTGGCTGGGATACTTAAGCACTTGTAGCCCCCCCCCCCCAAAAAAAAATGTTTCAGTGCTCTAGTTCCAAGTAATTCACCATTTGGGCTTTCTCATGTTTCCACCATTGTTGCAGTCCCACCTGATGACAACATGTGCAAGACCCTTCTTAGTAGCTGCTCCCACGATGTGAAATTCCTACCCACAAGAAGCTAGGTCGACCTCCTCTCTGCTCTACTTTTTCTGGCAGATGAAGATTTTTTTGTTATTATTATTTAAACAACCATTTGGCGATTAATCGGTTGTACAGAAGGGTGTGTAATGGAGTGTGTGTGTGTGTGCTGTATTTTTATATCTGTAAATGTGTTTTGTAATGATTTTCCACTTTTTAAAATTATATGCTTTTTAACATGATGGCTAATTTAATTGATTTTAAACTTTTTATCATGAGATATTTAATTGTCTTTTATTTTAACCTTGTGGTAAGGTATCTTGAGCCCCATGTTCTCAGAAAGGCAGGATATAAATTAAATAAATAATAAAAAAGTTGTAATGAGCTGCTCCTAAGCTCTGTTGTTTTCGTTGTTTTTAAAGATGTGTTCCACTTTTGCAGACATTGTCTATACTTCAAATTACAAGAAAAAAAAGATTCCACCTAAACTTTAGAATTTATTTAGTACAGGAGCTGCTCAACAGTGGAATAGACTAGCTCAGAGAGTGGTAAACTCTGGGTTTTTTTGGACGTCTTCAGACAGAGGTTGGATGGCCATCTATTACTGCAAGTCTACTGGCACCTTCCTTTTGCGCACAGAAACCTGTTCCTTTGGCTATTATACACGATAACACTTACAGCCTGAATATCAAAAACAGCAGGAATGATTCTTTGCTTAATTCTCTTTAATTTTAATCCCCTCTCTACAACAATGGTTGCCCATCTTTCCATTTTAAAAGGAAAACATCTGTTTGGCTTGATATAGTTTGCTCCATGCTCATCGAACAGCTTTGTGCAACCACAAAGGAGAAGTGCATAGTTTTTTCTCTTAAGGGAAACAACATTTCCTTTTAGTGTTGCTATCGGGTCTTTTTTGGCCTACTCTTTATAATTAAAGAGCTCTAGTCAGCAACTTTAGCAGAAGAGAACTCCAGCCCAAGGCAAGTCAAAATCCTTTTAGTCAAGGTCTAATCCTTACAGATGTCTGCACGCATACACAGACACCAGTAGTTGCTGATCATATTCTAGCTGGGTTTCTAAAACATTTTTTCTAGCCACTGTATGGACAGAGTATAGATCAGAGAGGCTGTCCTTATTTCAAGAAATGTAGTCAACCCAAGGCAGCAGGCATGAGAAACAAAAATATGCTAATATAAGTCAGTGTGGAAGAGGGACAGCACACATATAGTTCTAATCTCTTGCAGAAACTGAAGTGAGCACTATTTCACATGGCACCTCAGCACATTGGTAGAATATATAGTGCATATTGTATAGCAGATGAGGAAGTGCTTGTCTGACTCATCTGGGAGGTATCAAAACCAACATTTTATGTATGCCATGTTCCTACTGAAATGTGGCTTGGTCAGAGATTTTGTCTCAATACAACTGGTATATATGCAGGAAAGTCACATGTGATTTTAGCACCTCACACAACAGTTTAGACTAGGGCAGTCATCCTAAATCACAGTAGCTTTTTCTGAATCAATTGTTAATGGTGAGCCAACACATAGGATTCAATGGGTCTACTCTAGTCAGGAATAACAACTGGATTTAGGACATTGTTTGTGTTAGATGGACCATTATGCATTCTGGGGTAGTTTGGGAGATTCTAACCACTGTTCCTCCCAGACCAGTTATGCAATCTCATTGGAAATGTCCTACATTTATAAAAGTTAAACCACTTTGGCAAGCAGTTAGATACTGCATTAAACAAACAAGGCCAAGATAAATCAGAAAATCTTGAAAGCTAGGTTTTTAATGTCAAAACGTGGGCATAGTGCATTTCTGCATAAGTGCTTGTTTCCTGGTAGTTTTTGAACAAGTTAATTTTTGATGGACTTAGGAAGGTGCAGATAGGATTGTCCCCTGCAATAGAATTCTGCCCCAAAATAAAATTTTCCTTCACTCCCCAGATTTTTAGCAGAACAATAATGTAAAATATCAGGCGCACATTTAGAAATAAGAGTTTAGGTATCCAAAGAAAAGGGATGGAAAAGTAACCAAGGCAATATAAACACAACAAATACAAGAGTTCTAGTTCTGAATTATATATACTCTATTTCAGAGGAGTGTCAGGAGACTTAAAAGGCTACAAAGCCAGTAGATCCAAGTCTTCAGTCCAATGTGGAATATTCCCTTTCGATCTCTATCGAAGGAGTGGACAAAGTGCAGCCCATGGGGTATGAGTTGTCCCCCAAAGGCTCCCGATGCTTCTACCTACGCTTAATGTGGATGGGTTGAAAAGTCTTTGCTCAAAAACAGCCCACCTCAAATTCTCCAGGAAACACTGTAAGTCATTTTACCAACTTGGGGGTGTGTGTGTGTTATGAGGGGCTCCCTAAACTGCAAACCCCAGGATTCCATAGGATGTTGAAAGTGGAATAATAGCACTATAACAGTCTGGTGCAGAAATGGCCCTAGACAAGTTGTTTCTTCCAAGCAGAAAGTGATTTTTTTTGGTGGGGAGAATCCTCCCAAATGGGGAAGATGTGATGATCCTCAGGTGTTCGGGGGGGGGAGGGGGGCAATGCTGGTTACCTACCAATATAACAACAAAAAATGTTTCCCCATTTCTCCCAGTCTGTGTCTCAAGGCAGCTTACAAATTCAAAAGAGAAATAAGAAAAAATCAAATCAAATAATAAAATAATACATTCTTCAACAATCAAAAATATAATTAAATTAGCAATACATTAAAAACACTTACAAAGAAAAAGAACCCATATAAACAACACGAGAAATAGACGGCCTTTTTCCTCAGAGCAATCAGCCCTCCAAAGGCTTGCTAGAACAAAAAGGCCTTCACCTGCCTACAAAAGGATAGCAAATTGGGTACCTGTATGAAGGGAATTCCAGGACCATGGAACAACCACCAAGAAGGCTCTCTACTGCCATTGGAGAGGCAAGGATCAAGGAAGTTCCTGGGATATCAAGAAGAGTTTGTGCAAGGTCAGACCTCTTTCCCCACTCTTGGAAAGGTAGACCCAAAACATTCTGTGTCCCTTAGGATGCTCTCCAATAGATCATAGGATTGTTCCATAAGTGTGCAGATCACAGAATACATAGTTTGTTGATATATTTTACAGAGTAACAGGTCCAGAAGGGAGGGTTCATGGGGCTGAAGCATTAGAACATTTTGATTAGCTGGGACAATGACATCATATTCAACCATCCTTTGACTATCTCACGAAGAGCTGTACTCTTCATAGTGGCTAGAAGGGAAACTGGGAGGTAAGGGTTTTTTTTCCAGAAGCACATCTATTTGAGTGATTAACTGATTGACTTTAATGTATGTCCAAGCCTTTCTCTCAATATGGGAAGCTAGGTGGCTCATGGCACACCTATTGCTGTGAACTATTCCTATTATACTATGAAATATTTTGTGGTGTCTTGGTTTGGAATGGTTCATTAAGACCTATGAGCTTTACAAAGGACCTGCTGCTTGTGGGTCTGCTACAATATTTTGCTGATTGTGGACTGATTAGACTGGCTTCATTTTTGGAGGCTCTTTTGGGTGGTGGCAGTAGCAACATTCATCATGAACACTTGTATTTCAATATTTATCCCTGCACAAGTTACCATAGTAGTGTAATGTTCTGTAAACTTGTTCGGGAAAAAGAGCTGCTCCTCCTTCCCTCCCTCCCTCCCTGTCCATCTCTCTCTCTTTATCAGGCAAGAGCTAACCATGTGGCTACCTGCCACCAAACCAGCCACCCCCACATCGCCTCCTCTCTCCCTTAGGAATGTCTTGTCTAATTAAGCCAAATGCAATGCATGATGAAACCTCATTGAGCTCTGAATTTTTTCCCCTCACAAGTGGCAGCTGATATAGTGGGATAGAAACAGGGAAATTTCAGCGCATGATAACATCATGCACTGTGCATAGCTAGATGTTGCTGAGGGACAGAGAGAAGCAATGAACTTGGCTTGCTCTTTTTGGCCTCAACCAATTCCTTGCTTCAATATCTAGTTCCAGTCTCGGTGGCTATAGTATTCTTTAGTCCAATTCATAGGGGGATTACACTAAAAACAAAACAGAACCTCAATTGCTGAGAAACCAGCTGGCTCTGAGTGCCACTTACAAATGAATGCATGTAAGAGATTATGTCACTAATTACTCCGATATAATTATTTCTGTGGGCTTGTTGTGACTTCATGTATTTGGGGTATCGGATTCCCCTCGATAACTCTGCTGATGACAGGTCAGGGGGGAATGGTGGGGGCTAAAAGAAGGAACTGTTTCTCAGAATTGTGTTGAATCTAGAATGCTTATAGGAGAAATGTGTAAAAAAAATGACTCAATATATAGACAGACTACTGGCCGGTTTTAGTTTTACTCTGATTCAGAATGTTCCTGTCGTCTCAGCTATCCAAACAAGAGAGGGCAGTCCACTGATATTCTTTAAAATGCTGACCGGAGACACCTTGATCTGTGCTCTTGGAAGTGTAACTTTTTTTAAGAAATCATTTCATAATATTTGAGCAGCAACACACCAAAGGCTGAAGTAACACAAAAATTCTGGGTCTGGGCCCAACAACTGCATGCAGCTGAGCCCTGGTGCAGAGTAACTTCTGAGCTAAGGATAAATGATGCAGTAGCTTTCATCAGGGAATGCAGGCTTCTGTTTCTAAGAATAAAATGTTAGAGGGTTATTTCAGGTGAGCAGCCTGTTTATTATGCATCTGTTACATTTTGCAGAATGAAAGAAGCACAGGAAGGGGGAAGGAGACATTCAGTGTGCTAGAATGAAGTAAAACATCAGTCTTCTTCTTAAGGCCCAGATTTGACTTTTCAAGGAACAGCACAAATCAGCACTATGAAGAAAGCATACTGCATTCTGACAATATAATAATATTCAACTGGACAAAGAAAGTTATATGCATGCCAGCTGCTCAAAAGAAAACTATTAAAGAACTAAATAATCACTGCCTATATATTGGCACTTCATTTCTTACACATAATGGAAAACAAGTCCAGTTATTCATAATGAAAAATAATTTTATGCAACAGCTTAGTAGAGTATCTTAATTAAAATAACCTAAATATGTGTAACAACAAGGTTGCTAACCAGTGCTTCACATTAGATGCTCCTTAAAAAAGGAATACTCTAGAGAGTTCATGAGTATCTGTCTTTGTTTCCCAAAATGTAGATTAGAGATATCTGAAAGGAGTAATATGAATAATGCAGTATATTCAATTAGAAAAGGAGTGAGCTAGCAGTAGCTATCAATCAACTTTCAAGAAATACTTACTTCTGCAGGTGCAAAGGGAGGCAGTTTTTCATGTAAGAACATTGAGCCTTCTGCAAAGCAAGAAAGAACATTTAGGAGCACACACATAGAGACACCACACAATGAATAGATATTTGTATTCATCAATGAGCACAATATACAAATCATTGATGTTTTGTTATGGGTTGAGGGGCTCATTGTCTGAACATGCAAAACAATTTTGCACCTAAGCAATATAATGTAATGTAATCCTTAATGGATTCCTCACGACTGTGTGTTTAATTTGCTGGAAATAAGCAGCATCCAAGACTTGACTTCTATGTCAGAAACCTGGCAGATCTAAGAGGAAGGGGGAAAGCTGCCCTTTCCACTGCAGCCCCCTTGCTCCTCTGAAAACGACTCTCAGAGTGGTAGAAAACCATTCTGAGCTAGTTTTTGGGTCATGTGGAGAGCTTCAGAGTAAAAGGAGGAGACAAAACTTCTGAAAGTTTCTCCAGTGGAAGAATGGATATAATCCTTTATTAATGGAGGGTCCTTTCAAACTACTCAATTTAAGCACTGTGATCCCACTATATCCTATGGAATCCTGGGATTAGCATTTTAGGGAGGGACATTTAAAATTCTTCGTGGAGAGCTTTAGTGGCTCACCAAACTACAAAGCCTAGGATTCCATAGAATGTGGTGGAATATTACTATAACTGTGTAGTGTTAAAGGGCCCCAAGAGTGGTGGGAGGAATTTCTGAGGTATACTGTGTGAGAAAAAGAAACCCAGAGCAAGCATAATGCTGTTGTGCAAGAGCTGCGTAGAATTAAAACTCAAATCCCTCTATTTTATATTCCAGTCTCTGATCACATTCCAACGCAAATTTCAGCAGCCTTAAGTCCATTAAAATAATGGGTTTAAGCATGCCCAAATCCACATTAGCTTGTGAGTTCTTCATGCAAAGTTTTGTGAAAGTTGCAGTGCCAGACCTTATACCACGCATGAAATCTCCTTGCTCGAGTTTTGGAATCTGTTTATATCCAGCAGAGAGGGAAATAACATGGATGGTGATCACTGAATTTTACTCTTGAACCTGTTGTGTACTGAAGAAATGTGTAATTAAATCTGTCTGATTAGTCTACATTATTTTCTTTGCTTTATTCCTGAGCAGTTGGAACTGCATAAAACTTCTAAGTCTGAAAAATCCTTGTTTGCTGGGGACAAACAATCTTACCATTTTCTGTCTAAATACAGCTCACTATGACAGCAGCAGGGGTGCAATAAAAGTATACTGTTCTTTTTTCTATCAAGGTATTTTCTCAGCAGGTCCTTAATTGAACCCCTTGCATTGCGAAGCATTCCTACCATGTTTAGCAGAAGAACATATACTGAAAGATCCCTTTTCAAGCAGAATGAATGTTTGTAGTGCAGTAAGATGGATTGTCCTTGTGTATGCAGGACTCTGGGAGTTGTAGTCAACCAGAAAAACTTTTCCAGGCTCTATTCAGCAATGTTTTCTTGGTGGTCTAGTACAGTCATTGGCAATAGGTGCCACAGTTGACAAGTAATCTGCTTAAATAAGAGATATGGGATACCACTCTATTCTATTCCTTGCAGTCATTTAGATAATGAGAAAGCGCTTGCAAGGTGTTTTTCAGTAATCTTGTGGTTATTTGTCCTGTGATCCCATAGTATAACAAAGATGTCTCTGTGCTGCCTTTCCCATTATTATAGTTTTATGATCTTTAAACTGGAAGACGTGTAGTCCGTTTGCGCCTAATGTCAATATATAACCAATCTTTACGGTGATTTGTGTCAGCTATGACATACATCCAGGTCCTTGAAGGAACAAAAACAGGAAGCCTAGATTAATTTGAAAAGATCTTCTCTGTGAGGCTGATCATAACTTTACTTTTCATAAACATTTGGGAAGGAGGGGAGAGAGCAAAGGAAATAAACACCCAAACTACAAGTTCAAGGCTTTAGGTTCCTAGGCAAATATATATAACTACATTGAATTGCTTGTCACTAACTAGTCCCTTCTTCTTCAGTTACAATAATTGTTCTCAGTTTCTCTTGTCAATTCAGATTGCCAGATGGCTCATTGCATAACTGGAAAGTGATCCAAATAGATAATACTGTTTAATATGCAATAGTAGCCTCTTACAATTGAAATGCTTGCTTTTCATGAAGAACTGAGTGCTCTGAAAATGCATGGATGTCTCATTGAATCTATCCAGTTCTATTGCACCAGGGAGAAGAATAAACCTTGCCAGAGAAGACTAAAAGGGCATTTAGTTTCCCTGCTTCTAGCCTGCGGTTTCCAGACATGTTAAATGACAATGTCATTATGGCACACTGAATAGCTGATAGATATATCACAATTCAGATACATGGTGGCTATCTTAGGTATAGCAACTTTAGGTTCTTTACTGCAGAAGCAAATTCTTGTCACATCAGCACAATAGCCTTCACACAGAAGCCTGGAAAGGTGTGAGCAATGGGGTAGAAATGGGGTAGCAATTTCTACCCAGGGGTAGAAATGAAACACCTCAGTTTGCCATTTATGGAATAGCACATTATTTCCTTTCCAATGAAGACTTCATAGGGGAAATGGTGGTAGGTTTCATTTCTACAAGAAGACTATGAGACTTGGAAAAGTTACTTTTTAGTACTACAACTCTCAGAATCCCCCAGCAAGCATGAAGTGGATTCTGGGAATTGTAGTCCAATAAGTAACTCTGAGAAGCCCAACCTCCATATTGTAAGGCCGTTGTAAAAATGTCTGGTTACCCTCCTCAAATCACACCCAGAAAATGCAAAAGTGAAATGTCAAAAATGAGCAAGCAGAAAAACGTAAGATGCCGTTCAATATATGTAGGCTTAGGTTATGAGATTTCTTTTAAAAAGCTACATGGAATAATAGTGTAAAATAAATAAATATTTGTTCATTTAAAATACGTTTTCCCCACTTTTTCTATAAATAAGGTAACTTACAAGGCAAATATTCCAAAAAATACCACAGGACATTGCTAATAATACAATTAAAACAATAAGAACAGGACTTCTAACATGTTCATCATCCAGTCCAGAAATGTAAACATTCAAAAGCCTTTCCTTCCATTATGTTTTGTGTTAATCACCAGAGATTAAATTTTCCCCCTTCTTTCTTTTGCCTTCAAAGGATTTGCTTTAGAAAATTACAGATTGTTCTGTCAGACACTCAAAGTACATTGTGTCAAGATTAGAAATCTCGGCAATGATGTCATTAATCTCCAACTTTTCAAAAACTCACATTACTGTACGTTTTTCAATATGCAAAACAAAACAGCTATATAGTGGTATTCTCAGTGGTGTCTTTCAGCTGGTTTGTACTGAGGCACCTGAACCAGTTGTTCAAATTTGTTGGGTTCCCTAAACTGCTTATTGTTGGGACATTTACTGTACCTTTCCCCTCTGACTTGTGCAAGCTGTGACACAGGATTAATCAGGACTGCCCCTGCCAAACTGGGACAGTTGGAGGGTATGGAAATACCATTGGGATTTAGGCGCTGCTTTGCTCCCACCAGTGGATCTTGGAGGGCTTCAAACCTTCCCCCTCCATTGTAGGTCATTTCAGCACTCCTTGGGGAGTTTGCAGGCAACTTTGCCATTCAGCCCCCAGATCTTAGGGCAATGTTAGGTACAGTTGACTTGCCGGTCATTTTTTCTTTTAAAGAAAGGCGTCTTCTTGGTCTTTAACAATCCAGAGAGCAGAGAAATGTTGCAAAATTTACTCCCCAAACTTCCTAGGGAACATTTGGGGCCAATATTTTTTCTTAACTGTTCCAAGAAAGGCCACTAGGTTTACCTGCAGCTCCTAAACTGAACTGTCCCCACTCCCTGAATGGACTGTATTCTTTTACCTGGAATAGAGGTTTATTTTGATCAATGGGATATATTTCCAGACAAATTTATTTTGCAGCAGAATACCAGGGAAAGTAAACATGTGAAGCAATCAGGAGTATATCACTCTTATTTATGCCTAAAACATCTTGGACAATGCTTGCCTTGTTTTCCAATGATCTTATATCAGGAGCAGTGTGTTTAGAAATCTCTCAAAGACAATTTTCTCACTTACACAGAGACATACTTTGTGAAGCTGATTCTTATCAGTCAGTTATCTCATCTTGGAAATCCCACAAAATTATATCTCCCTTATTGTTTACAAAAATGTGCAGGTATCACATGTAGTTTTTTTTAAAAAAAACATATTACACAAATCTAATTCAAACATATAACACTGGTGGATGGAGTTGCCTGCTAAGTTTTTCTCTAGATAATTGGATCGCAAACTCAGCAGTGGTCCAGATGTGTTGGACTTCAGGTCCCAGAAGTCCCATCCAGTGTGTTTAATGCTCAGGAATTTTACTAGTGTAAGTCCCCAACATCTGGAGGACTAGAGGCTGAGACCTACACTGACATTTATGTTCTGCTCACATGACATTTAAATTGTGCTCACAAAACTCTAGCTACATATAAGTCCCTTTATAAATGTCTCATTCATTCAAGATCAAGTTCTCCTGGGGCAAAACAGTTGGTTAGATATAGACTTGATAATTCTTACAGTAGATTTAGTGAGAAATGACAAGTATACAATGATACTATTTTAAACCTAAGTTGAATCCTTTCTCATTAATTTAGAATGTACTGATGTTTATTGCCGTTAAAAACAACAACAACAACAACAACAACAACAGTACAGTGACATGCTATATATCAGGAGCGGGGAATTTCTGATACTCTAGATGTTGTGGACTACAACATTCCCCATTCCTATTCAACATGAATGACTTTGCAATATTCAGTGCATTGTTGGTGCAGTCTTGGAAAATTTTTTGCAAATACTAAGCAACATGCTCATGAAAATATTCTAGTCCCTGACATTCTTGGAAAGCTCACTTCAAACCATGAGAATCTTATTGACTACAAAGACTATTGAACAAGAACAACTCCAAATATTTTTAGAATGCTGCCTTGAGAAGCATAATATAGGGAAAGGCTTCTCGGAGTTTTGTAATTAAACCAAGTATAAAGCCAGCCTGTGGTATGGTCTGGGGACCTGGTGTCTCAGAGGGAATAATAGTCCTCACCAACCATGGATAGATGAGACATTCTAATCAGTAGTAAGTTTCAGGACAAGCACAAGCAATAGGAGAGGCTGGGCTTCTGGGCCTTGAACCCTTTTAGTTCCAAATGGAGTAGAGCCATTGAATCAAGCTGAAGTGGGTTGTCTACAGCAGGTTAGGACATGGAGAAGCTACCATATAAAATAGTAAGTGGCGTTTTTAGCTGAAAGACATTCTTAATTTTGTCAGAAGGTGAGGAGATGGGGAGGAGAATAGCCTTTTAGTGCTGCCTTTGGAGGATACCCTCACAGGCTATGGGTGTAGGATGTCTGTGTCCTGGGATGACATTCCTAAGAGGTCAGCCAGGAGCAAGCCAGGACAATTGGCTTGCCTCTGGACTATGAGGACTTGCTCATGGTATGAAAATAGATGTAAGTGAGATCTAAGATGGTAAAGGTAGTGAGAATGAAAGAAGGGCCTTGGCTGAGGATCTCAGGGTCTGAGTAGGCTCATATGAGAAAGATGGTCTGTAATACAGTTTTATTCCACTATTAACATATCATCATATCTTGTCATAATAAATATTTAGCTATGTGTAAAATTATGACTACAACTCAGGCACAGAATATCTGTAGTATCTATTTACTGCTGCTGCTGTTGTTATTGAGTTCACTGGGAACATCACTAATTTTCTTTACTCCTGTTCCCATCAATACAAAAAGCTATTTTAATACAAGTAAAAAACTGAGACTTCACTATTTCATGAATTTAATGAATTTCCTTACAGTTTTTGAGGAAAAGAGAAACCAAATGAAGGAAAAGTAAACCAAACATATAGTGAGAATTTTGCCAACAGGTTGACAAATGTTTTTGTTGCTAATGAGAAATGACAGTGAATATGCTGCTCCTTAGCTTGTTTATGCTCTTTTGGTAGAGCAAAATATCCCATATCCCCATATCAACATGTCACCAGAGACTCATTCTTCCTCTATAAACATTTCCACTGATTGCTATGTCATGTCTTCTGGTTAAGATTAGAGCAGATCTGCTTGCTTCCCAGATGCTGGTGAGTTAGAGCAACAATCTACTCATAGTGCTAGCAGATCTTTGTCTTTCTAAAGGCTGATATAAACTTCTTACTTTGTGTCTTTACAGTCCTCCATCAAATTTCAGCTTGTTATTAAGTATCTAGACCCTTCATTCATTTCCAGAATCATTCTCAAACCTTGCTTTCCACTTTTTTCTTTAAAAAAAAGTTTTGGGTATACACTTTTATGAAGTTATGAGCTTTCTCATTCTTTGTTTATATAGACATTTCTTAAAAAACACATCTCAAAAAGTACACTGGCATACGCCTAGCATGTTCTTTAAATTCAAAGCTGGCCAAAGACTGGAAGGAGTCCAGTGGTTTTGCCAAATGAAAACCATGGTTTCTTATCACTGTAATTTTGATTTAGTAGCTACAGCCATCACTAGACATTTTTTTCCTTAAAGCAGTAGGTTACTTTCATCTAAGAAACACCAGTGACACAGTAGCAGTTTTCTGCTAAACAGGTTACAAAATCCACTATTTTTTCAATGCACGAGACTGATTTTTAAAATGTGTATGATTTCAATAGGGCAAATCATGCAAGATTCCATTTTACGTGAGCAGGAAACCTCAATGCATAGACTGAATAGATTGTTTGTCTCTGCATTCCCTTCTTGTGATGGAGAGAAGAATGCTTGAACGGGGCTTTAATATTTTTTTTTCTTTTACAATCAATTTCATGGTACCATGTTTTTTTCTAGTGTCCTGTTGGTGACATATGCATACATAACACATGATTAAACCCACACATGTGATTTTTGAATGTTGCGGAAGGAAGTAGGGTACCTGGGTGCAACTCCATGAACATGTGTTTTTGGATGTTGCATACATGAGTAAACTCCATGAACGTGTCTTAAGGTCATGGCTGCAATCCATCCTCTTTGCCACTGTTTGGCAGCAGGCTGCGCTTGGGCTCATTCGAGGTATCCTCACACACCTGAGGAAGAAGAGAGCAGGCCTAAGCAGTTTCTTCTTCCTTGGGTGTGTAAGGGCAGATGAAATGTGCTCAGCTACACCCCCAAAGCCAGTCAAGGGATGTTGCTGCACATAAGAGCCTCTGGCTGCTGTTGGACACACGTGGAGGATATGAGAAAGGGACAACAGCCCCTCCTGCTACAACCTCCAGCAGCATAAGTGTGTTGGTAGGGGTGTGCACTCCACCATCACACTTAGGACCTCACCCACAGTCTGCTGTTCTATTTGCTGCAACTGCTCTACCTAACTCACTGTATACTGTATACACTGTAGACTGTATACAGTATTCAATGTAATAGCCATTGCTGTTCTAAATTTAACCTTTTTAATACTTTACTGGCGTGTTCTTACCTTTTATTACAAAAGAGGGGAAAATACTGAAAAAAAATTAAACATACAGAATGCCAGTGTTACTCAGTGTCATGTGTTCTAATTTTTCTTGAGCCTTTAGTATCTATGATTAACAGTAACAGCCAAGCACATATTAGTCGTATTTACCAGATTAAACCCTATTGTAATTAGCATTCATCCTAGCATTATGCCTCTAACCACCTTACCACAGTAGCTGAGAAAGCTGAACCCCAATTTACATAATGGCTTTGCTATGAAGATTGCCTTCAGCAAGTCACAATTTCTCAGTCTTGGCTAAGTCACAGGGCCATTGTGATGTGAATATGTCATTCCCAGATATTCAGAAAGGGCAAGATGTAACTGGAATGAATAAATGCAAGCTGTGAAGTTAAATCAGTGACCTTTTAAATATCACGTACTGTATCTAAATGGAAAGTATTAGCAATTCCCAAGCAAATATGCTTGGCCTATGTGTTGGCCAAAATACTACATTGTGCTTTCTTGAGTAAATTACCCTCCATAGTTACATAGTGATTATATATAATCAAATTTAAAAGATAGCCCAAGGTACTTCATCCCATCTGATCTTGGAAGCTAAGCAGGGTCAACTCTGGTTAGTATTTGGGTGGGAGGCTGCAACAAATATCAGGTGTTGTAGGCTGTATTTCAGAGGAAAGAACTGGCAAAACTACCTTTGTGTATTCCTTGCCTAAGAAAACCCAGTGAAATTGATGGTGTCATCAGAAGTTGGTAGGCAACTTGAAGGTACATATGCATATGTTATAACCACCATTCTGCTGACCATTAATATTATGCAACTCATTGTGTGTCTTCCAACATGCTTATTTCTTGTCCCATTTTGCAATGGGGAATGCACAGTGGCTGTTTCTGCAATCCCAGTCAATAAAGTCATGCATTGATGGTGCTGACAAATACATAGGCCATTTCCTCACGAGGCGAGGGAATTGCTCGGTGCCGTTAGTCACCAGATCTTCTGGCTCCTCGGTCCGGTCCAGGGTGAATCGAAGAAGTGCGAGGTCTTAGATCCGCACTGCTCCGGCTTCCAAAATGGCGGCTTCTGGTTGGTCGTGGGTCCTGACCAACCGTGAAGCTCGCCACGCCTAAAGCCCACCCTCTGCAGATCGCAGGCTCGCATTGGTGCGAGCCTGCGAAGCTGTACAAGGGAGCAGGCACGTAATGGCGTGCTCCGGAAAAAAGAGAAACCTCTTTTTTCCGGTCTTTAAAAAGTGCACTGGAGGACCAGTTGGGGGCGTTTCGAAGTGGACTGAGGTGCGGATCTCTGGTAAGTAGTCCGAACCTAGTTTGCTCCGAGCTGCAGATGACCTCCATAGAGGACGCACTGCACCATTTTAATTCCCTTGTGCAGAAAAGGCCATAGTTAACATACCATCCAAAAATACGTAACTGTACATGAAGTAGTCACACTTGTTGAACTCTATTTATGCAACCATGACTGAATATATTCATTGCATGATGGCTAAATAATTACAACCACAACTACTTACACAGGTGTATGACACCACCAGGATTCTGTCCAAAACGTTCAGAGAAGTAGATGTTTTAGACAGATAAATACATAGGTATATAAATTTGGAATTAATAATATTCATTCAAATTTGAACTATGGAAATCTTAGTTTTCTTACCCTTTCTGCCCAGAGTAGCTACAAAAATAGCTTCATAACATTTTCTAGCAAACCTGGGGGAGGGGCATTTTGCTGAATATGAGCCAGGCGTCCATTATTGGGAGGAGGGGTTGTAGGTGAGAAATTATCAGAAAAAAACAATCTCAGAAAATTATCTTCTGTGCAGTTTTGTATCAGTCAATATTTCATGAAATACTAATACTATTAGTTCATAGTGGTAAATCATGGACACAAGGAGAAAAAGAAAATTGAAAGCTATAGCTGGCTTTGAAATTAGAAAAATCATATTTGATAACGTAAAACTGGACTCTTGACAGATGAGGTCCTTTACCAACTGTTCAGAGTCTTTTAAATTATTCAACATTAAGGAAAAATCCAAATAAGAAAATTCTCAGAAAATTCATATGTATATGTATACGTATGAGAGATATATCAGCACCGTTTTAGACAAACTATTTCAGACTCTCCCCTCTCCACAGCGAAGGAAAAAAAAAACATATTACAGTACATTGATTCCAAGCACTGTGAATAAATGTAGAACCAAACCAGGTTGCTACATCAACCAACACATATCAAATTCAGCTGCCAAGCCTCTGTAAAGCTATAGTGATTTATGCTTGCTAAGGTGGTCTGCTTTAACAAAATATCTGAAGAAACAAATATGCTTAGAGACTTTTAAATAAGAAAAACCAGAAACAGAGGGTCCTGAAGAGTAACAGGTACCTGAAAGAATAACAGATTATTGTAACATAAGGTTTCATTTTATGGAGCAAGTTTTCTCAGAGAGACTGCAAGCTTGAAAAAGAAAACCTAACCTTTTTAACAACCTGGCACACAGAAATTAGGCTGGCAAACATTTTCCAATCACTTTTCAATCACTCTAACTAATGTTATTGACAAGGAATAGCATATAGGAAACTAGCTTGAGCAGAGAAATTTACAGTTTATCCATCCAATTAAAAGTAAGCCCTGTTGAGTTCAGTGTGTATGGGACCGCAGTTGCGCATGTGTTCAAAACTGCAGCCTATCTGTGATTTTGGTGTAAAATTGCTGGCTCAGAAGCACCGCATGCCTTGGGACTTTAGGGCCAAAAATGGAGATTACAGACCCTCTAACTGTTCTGATTTGGTAGGAACAGGCTCAATTAATCAATCCTTTGCTACAGCACTTTCTTAGCTCCTTTGAAAATGTCCCAGGTTCTCTCTCCTCCTCTACATTCCCACTTTCCCTTGAGCCTACTGCAGTTGCTACAAACTGAGTCCAAAAGTAGTTCACTGTCAGTTAATTCAGCAAGATTTTTACTCCAAAGTGTCCCAAAATTATCTTTAGGGGGTGTGGAGGGCATTTCCACCATGTTTAGGGGCCTCATGCCCCTCCCATGTTCAAAACAAATTTTTGCAATTTTTTTCAAAAAAGTTTTTATGCCTCAAAATGACCCCAAATGTTCTCTGGGGGCTGGGGAAGCCCCCAAAAAACATGTTGAGAATGCTCTCATGTCCCCTAGAGGAGTAGGTACAGTGGGGTTATGACCATCCATGGTTTTCTGGTGGGCTAATGCGACCCCCTAGCCTTCCACAGTTTCTCATACCTGCATTACAGTTTGTTAGCTTAAACAGTAGTTTTTGTGTGTTCTTTTTCCTTAAGAACTGCTGCCCTCTTCTTGCCCAGCCATCTAGATCCCTTTGATCATACTCTGATGTTTCCCAGTCACATGTATCCTGCTTTTCATTTGTGAAATATCAGAGGGTATGAGATTAGAGGAGAGCCTATGTGGTGTAGTGGTCTGAGCTTTGGACTATGACCGTGGAGACCAGGGTTCAACTCCTCACTTGGCCATGGAAACCCAGTGGGTGACCTTGGGTGTGTCAGACACACACAGCCCCTGTGATAGGTTTGCCTTAGGGTGCTATAAGCCAGAAAATAACTTGAAAGCACACAACAAGACTAGAAAAAGGGGTAGGCCCTGGTAATTTTGTTAAACATGACACATTGAACACCAACCACAGTTGCTCAGAGCAAATCATTCTGTTCAAAAGCATAAATTTGAATAAATCAAAAATTCCTTGGGTTAGAAGTTTTTTTAATTTTCCGAACTCTACCAGGGATTGGGAGGGGGAAGCACAACTTTTTCCTGTTCTGTTTTCAACACGATTGCAACCATTGCTTTCAAGAGCACATGCAAGTTGTAGCCCAAGCAGACAATGTTTTCCTGGCTTTGATTTGAACAGAACTCCAACCCCCAGACTCTACACAGTTTTCTCTCAAATAGTTTTGCAAGCACTGATTTTAACACTGGGGACTTGTAGTCCAACCAAATGATTCTTTCGAAGCAAGAAGAAAGGTTTCCAAATTCTGCTTTTAAATTCTGCTTCCATTAGCTGTGCCCTTCACTGACCATGTTCTCTTTTTTATAGGCGGATTGTAAAATTTTCCCTCCTCCTCAAAATCATCATAATCATCACCATCACCATGATAATGATAGTAATGTCTGTAATAATCACTGGACATTTGGGGAAGGCAGTGGTGGAAGCCATGATGACGATGCTGACAACAACCAGGCAGAAGAGACTAAAAAGACAATACTCTCAGTACCTGTTACCTGTCTATTTGGGAGCAAATCCCATTGAGTTTAATGGGATTTCAAAGTAAAAATGCTGAGAATTTAACATATCCCAAGCAGGGTTTCAAGGTTTTCTTGGGGAGACACAAAGAAGGAAGGAAGGAGGAATAAGATTATGAGCGTAGCTAGGAGTGGTGTGGAAAATAGAGGGAGAAGAAAATGTAGTCAGGAGAAGGAGAGAGAAGACAAATGCAATCAGGACTGGATTAGGAGTGTGACAAGAAGGAGGAGGAGAAAGATGAAGAAGGACTAGAGTCAGAGAGAGCAGGCAAGTGCAACTAGGAAATAAGGGCAGGGGAAAGGGTGAAGGAGAGAAGGGAAGACATTTTGCTGGGAGTTGTGTTTGGAAGAGGAGGGAGAAAGAGGGCAAAAAAGCGTGAAAAAGAGAGACTAGTGAATGAAGGCGAATGTACTAAGGAGTTGTGAGGGGAGAGAAAGGATGAGAAAAAGAGATGTAAAATCAAGAATTCAAGAACTAAAAGAGAAGGGAATTATGTGCCTAAGCAGAGCTAAAGAAGGAGACATTTTCACCAGCCTTTTTATAAACATCTCAGACCAGGAAAGGAAATTATATTGTGTTATTTAGAGTAGGGTGAGAAAGGTAGGAACAGAATCAGGGAAGTTGACAATAAGATAGGGAAAGCTATAAAAGAGCAATCCTGTGCTACCATATTCTAGGGCTCCTGGGAGGTAACTCACTATTTCTGCATGCTGACTGTTCTTTTCCTCTAGCATCACCCACAGAAACACTGGACAGGATGAGGAAGTGGCCAAGTTGACCCCTAGAGCATCTACAGCAGCCACTTTGACGCATTCTGCAGCAGTAAGCTGGACAGCACACGGTTAAAGAAAAATATTTTCAAGGCAGCACTCTTGCCCTGAGATTCCTCTCTACAGCATGAGAGAACAGGTTCAGGCCCTGAGATCGGGCAACTCTACTGGGTGGAAAAGTTATGCACTGCTGTCCCACATCTTGGTCAACCTTCTGAAACAATCTTGACTCCCAGTTCTTCCTATAGGCCTACATGGTAGGGCAAAGGTAACATTCCTCTCTGCTTTAGGTCAGAACCGCTCATGCAAGTTCTCACACATGAATTCAAAACCGTACATTCTCGCTCAAAAAACACAGTGCTTTCTTCCAACAAAAACCAGGAAGGGTGCTCTCCGTGTCTTCCTAGCTAAATCCAGATTTTGTTTACATTCATTTTAACTTGGGTCTGTCTCACAGAAGAGTTTACACAGTTTCAGCACCCTTTCTTCCTGACACTTTACACACAGAAACACTGAAGGATAAAGACTGAAGTTCTCAGCCAGTTTCCTGTTTTGCCAGTTTTACTCTTAAGATATTTGCTTTTCAGCTCAATGTTTCACTTGCGTTCCAGTCCCCTATTTATTCTGATGAAACTTAACTGTACAGCAGATAAAATGCATGGTTTATTTTTTCAGGTTGAAATCAATCTGTAATCAAATCAAATAAATTAACTACTGCTTAGGAACAAAGCAGCATATTATGTGGGAGATCCATGATTGGATATGATTGTTTTTTCTTCTTTCTTTGTGCGGCAAGTTGCTCCGGCAGCACTTGGTAGAGGAGTGCTATTTTCCTTATTAACTCTTCCCCAGGCTGCGTGAAGAATCCTTCATGAGAAGTATTTTCTTCACAGTATATCGAACAGTAGTCGGAGGGGGAATTTGTAGTGAGATCAGATACATGGTGCTGTGGTTAATCATCCCATTTACCCACAGCTGCTATGAAAAATTAGACAGCCCTCTACAGTTGTGTTGTAGTTTACAAAGTAGAGGAGGGGTTCTAAACACAAATTTCCCACCTATGATTTATACACGTAGTCTGCACACATGTGTATATATGTGTGTATGTGCCTTCAGGTTGCCTGTTAATTTATGATGACTCCATAAATTTCATAGGGTTTTCTTGAGGAAGGAATACTGAGAAGTGGTTTGCCATTACACTCCTCTGAATACAGTTCACAGCACCTGATACTCCTTGGTGATTCGCAGTCCAAGCACTAACCAGTCCTCCCCCTGCTTGACTTCCAAAATTAGATGAGATCTGATGCCATAAGGGAATTTAGGGCTCACGCTTGTTGTGTTGTGCACCTTCAAGTCATTTTGGACTTACGGCAACCCTAAAGCAAATCTATCACAGGGTTATCTGGGGCTCAAAGTGTGTGATGTGCCCCAGGTCACCCATTAGGATGGCTGAGAGGGGTCATAGTCTCCAGAGTCATAGTCCAACTTTCAAACCACTACACCACCACGTATCTAGAATTAAATCCCCTGGAATATGGTGGGACTGACTTCCAAGCAAACAATAATAGGATAGAACCATGCACTATATTTTGGAATATATCCATAGGTCTAACTACCTTGCGTACCTTGCTTATCAGAGAAAAATGGTATAAAATTGTTGTTAACTGCCTTTCTGTAGAATGATGTTGTCTTTCCTGTATTCTCAGCTGGGTGCTGAACCCTAAACTTTGATTATGAATGCAATTTGTGTGTGCGCATGTGTGTGCACATGCACATGGATGTGCTTGTGTGCTGACACCAAAGAAACTTTTGCAATATCCAAGGATTCCTTTGTTGTAAATTCCTCCCCTATCTATACTTTTCAACCCTAAGTAAGCAAATATCCCCATAAGCATTTGTAGACAATTCATTTTCAGTTGGTTCACTGAAACTTACTCCTGAGTACTAATGTGTAGAATTGCTCTGTAAGAATTTAAGGAAGACATAACAGTCCTGGCCCTTTGTTAGAATTATAAATGCACCATTTATTTTCAGATCAATGCCATCCATTAGCTTTAAAGCCTAAGCCAGTGACTTGAGAGCATCCTGGGAATACTTGACTTGGGCTCTTGAACATCTTCGTTTTCCTCCCCCTCTTAAGGCTAGCGTAACAGATACCAGTGGCTCAGAGCTCTGTTTCTCTGCACTATAGTTTCATAAGACCAAAAGTGTAGCTGTTTGAAAAAAGAACTGTTTATACAAGAGCAAATCAGGTTTGCCACTTTTCTAAACGGATGGCTTTCCCCCCATTGAGAACAAACACATTATCCTTGGCTTCAAAGATTGTAAAAGTAGCTTGTCTTGGGCAAATAACTGCCTCAGAGTGTTGGACAGGCAGTACAGTATCCAGCACCAGCAAAATATCAAATAGACATGTTTATGAATAGATCTAGTTCAACATTCTGGCTAAGAAGTACACAGAATATGTTAGGAACTGAGGTGCAAAATCAGCTATAAGTCAGGTGTGGTGTAAGATGAGACAACTCCCCAGGGATCCAAGAAGGAGACTTTACTCACAGAAGAATCAAGAAACATTCCAAAATTTTAGGCATAGATCATAAACCTGCAACACATACAACTGATACCTCCAGGGCTTGCTCAATAGATTTTGCTCCTTGTGGTAGAACAGAGGAAATGGTGTCTCTTTCTCACCTCAAGTCAAGGTGCACAGTCAGTGAGGCATTTTGGGAACTTCAGGCTGAAAATCCCACCAGCGCTTCTCATCCCTAACAATGATGAACTAAACCACTGCTGCCTTTTCAGAGCACTCAAAACCTGCTGCCTGAGATGGCTGCCTCACTTAGCCTAATTATAGGACCAGCCTTGAGCACCTCCGGGAGGTTCTACATGGATTGTAAGCTTTCTGTGGTTGCACATCCTCCTGTGAACAATCATCTGGGGTCCAGAAGATTCAAGATGACTCTAGCCATGAAGGCAATAGAAAGAGAGCTAGATTGTTCATCTATATCAACATTCAGCTTATTAAGTTGAAGCAACAGGCCCAGTTGAAAAGACAAAACAGCACGTGCAAGTTAATCACTGCATTTTTCTGATAACTGATGCATGGACAGGGTTTGATTGAGTTTTGTCCTTTGATTGGTTTTGCCCTTTTAATAGTGGAACAAATCAAACAGTCTTGCTTTTAAGATGTGGTGGTTTCTTGAAGCAATTGAATGGTTCTTATCACTGACTCCACTACAGGCCAATCAAAACTTGGGACTAATGTAAACAACCAGGTTTGTATTTAGGTATGGCAGCATTGAGGGTCCAGCACATCTGGTGCATGCCAGACATCCACCACTTCTCTGAATACATTTTGACTGTCCTACAAGTTGTTCAAGCAATAAGAGACACACCTTATGTCATTCTCTTGTTTAGATTCTACAGAAATTGTTCTGATTGCTCAATTTGGTTTGACCTTTTTCTTAAGTTAAAGGAAGTAAAGAAAGTAAACAAAGTTAACAAAAGTTTCACTATATTAAGAAAAGCCCTTAGGCTATAAGATATTCATGAACAAAATGGAACTTTTCCTTGGTTCATGACCAAGATGGAAACTTTCATGACTCTCAAAGCAGTAGGCATCTATGGATATCATGTTTACAAGACAGCCCATGTTCTAAGATACTTACCACTTCTTTTTAAAATAATTTATTCGCACTGTAGTGTTTTTCTTTTCCAGCTTTGTATAAATTTCTGTATCTTTTGAGGTGGATGGCCACACTCTGTTCATCATTTGATGACACCAAGACAGAAGTGATGACCTGCAGAACTGCACCAAAAAGATGTCCCCTTGACTTCTATAAAACATCTTAACACTTCAAATTCTCTTTCTTAGTGACAAGCATTCATTTCTACTCTGAGTGATAAGCTACCAAATGATACACATGAATGTGTCAATTAGCTCTTAAACAATATTCCCATCCCTTTCAAGGCAGTGATAAACCAGTCCTAGATGGCCATGCTGTGGCAAAGACAAACAGGACACTATCAAGAAGAAATCTACATTGGCAACACCATTTGAGACTACAAATACATAGGGAAGGGGAGAGCCCTGCTGGAAGAAATTCCCACAATATGATTGTCAAAATGTGGAGATCTGGGCCAAGCCAGGGCTAGAACAGATCAGGACTGCTTTAAATTCTCCCTTCCTGGAGAAGAAGCACCCTCCTATATTTTTACCATTCCCTGGCCCCCTCTCCACACTTATATCTCTATTCTGCTTTCTCTAAACCCACACCCTTGTAGATATAGGTTAAAACGTTCTCAGGCTTATCCCAATGAATGTGTCACTGGTGGTAGTGTGTGTAACTGATCTAGATTCAAGAGAAACTATGTGGAGACTGCTCTTTAAAAAAGATATAATAAAATCTTTATTGAACAAACTGACAAGGGAAAGGTAGCTGGCAAATTAAAGATTATCAAACATCAAAACACTTTTAGCTCTAACCCAGCAAACATTTCCCCAAACTCTTGTTCACAACCTCTCTCTCTCCCCCCCCAGGATGGAACTCTCTTTGAAAACCCGTTTGAGTTATTTAACTGTTGTGCTGACTCCCCCACCTAGCCCCTTCCTCTGCCTAACCAGGGTTCTATAGTCAGCAACCAATCAATTTAAATCCACTTTGTTGCTAAGTCAGCTCTGTGGTTCATCACAATGACAATACATCCAGAGCTGTACACCAGATGCTTTCACAATATCTCTTTTTTCACAAACATCTGGGTCCCCTCCATTGCAAAGAAACATTCCTATTTGAATACTTTTTCTTCTCTCTTTAGTTCTGATTTTTGTTTGTTTTTGAGATTTGCTTAAGTTTTAATCTTGCTGGTTTTCTTCTCTCTACCCATTCCCTTTCATTTATGATTCCTCTGTGTGTGCCAAGGCTGCAGATTGCCACAGGAAAGGAACTCTAACATGTAGAGGCTTAACTTGTAGAAGGAGAAATTCTACCATCTACTTATTTTGAGAGAGTTTTTTTTTTATTTTGCAAAACAATTTTCCATTTACATCAACAGTACAATCATATATATACTCAGAAGTAAGATCTAATGAGTTCAGTGCAATTTATTCCTAGTTGTTCCTAGCTGCAAGGGATTTTATCCTCAAACACATCTGGAATGCATGCATTTCTTTACGACAATCATGTTTCCCCCCTAGCTATATCATAACTAATTACATTCTTCTTACCTCCTGGAGCTAGAACTATTGCACATTATTTTTTCAAATCTTCACTCCACTTTTATCCTAAGAACAACATTTTGAAGTAAGTGAGGCTAAGAAGGTAAAACTGGCTCAAGGTGACCCCGTGAATGTTATGTTATAGGGAAGTTGGGATTTACTTGATCTAAAAGGTGTATTGGGTGGAGCGGGTGGCTATTAACGCACAGATCACACACTGGATTTGGGGAGAAAAAACTGCAATTGTTAGCAGTGTCTGATAAGTTGTTTTAATTTTAGAATCATGTATTATATATTATATTATTAACCATGCTGTATTTCTGCAGGCATACACAGAATGTATTGCACTTATTAAGCTGCTGTTCCCCACCTACCCCAGGCTTTTCTAATCTTAGCACATAAATTCCAGGATTTCTCTGCTTAAAATAGTAGTTTTGTTCATGATACTGTTCAGCCACATATGTCCTGGTTTTCATCTGTGAAAAGTTGGAGAGCATGTGTACACATCATCTCAACTAATGATATGAACTAAAAAACCAGTTATAGCACACTGCTAGGAACAGATGAGGCCTCTTCAGGGGTTGCAGAACACAATGAAAATATATAACAGAGATGAGGGACCTGGTAACCAAATCTATTTCTCTGGGATTTGCCCAGATGCTCACCCCCATTCCTTTGGTGGTTTCCCAGCTTCTATGCAGAAAAAAAATCTAAAAGGGTTTTTTCCCCAAAGGCTTTGTTAATGACACTAAAAGCTAAAACATGTTAACATTTTTGTCCCTCACTTTTTCCTTTGGCTCCACTCACCACTGGAATGTGTCCGAAGAACTTATCTGGAATTCAGTTCAACCCAAAGACTAAAAGAGATGCTCCCATCTTGATGGATAGCAGGTAACTATATTAGTGTAAGCTCTCTGTCCCTTCAGAAACAAGATGCAAAGAAGCTGAAACTTGGGTATTGGTGAGGCACTTAGCACAAAGGGAACACTTTATACAACAGCTGTCGGCAAGGGTGAATAACGGGACATGTTCTCATCAGCAGGAGAACAAGTTATTTTTCTAACTCGCTAGTCCCTGACTCTCACATCAATGGAACATCAATATTGTTTAGTCACACCTGCTTTGTACTGCTTCAGACTATTATAAAAGCTGTCAAACATTCCTTAGAAAATAAATACATTTTTGACTGCCCTGCAGCTTGTTCAAAGAGCTAACCACCACACCTGATGTCATTCTGGTAGCTCAATTTGGTCTGACCTTCTTAAGTCCCCTGGAATACTCTATCAGAAATAAACAAAAAGACTCACTGTAATATATATACACATATACACATACGTACACTGTGTGTGTGTGTGTGTGTGTGTGTGTGTGTACATGTACACATACACACACATACAAACCCTTCAGGCTATCAGATATCCATGAACGGAGAGGAAACCTTGAACTATTTCAGCAGTCTTTAAGCAGCAGACAGCCATGGACATCATGTTTGCGCTTTCACTCCCAGCCCTTCTGTAACACAAAAGAGCAGAGGGTAAATATTTTATACTCTTCCAGTTTGACTAAAAAATATTTTGCAACACTGGTAAAAAAAAACAAGAGAGGGGCTTGGGGGTTGGAAGTATAGCTACTGCAAACCCTGTTGTAGGTGCTGCTGCTATAAAATTGATTACAGCTTTGTTAAAAGAATGAGGCAGGTGTTCCAACTTAGCTTTTCTTAGAATTATAATTTAAACACAATGATAAAAATACTGAGTTAGAAGCCCTTAAATTGGCATTTTTAAAAACTTTTGTTGCTTTCATGTGCCTTCAGGTTGTTTCCAACTTATGGCAACCCTAAGGTGAACCTTAATCCTGGGCCCTTAGAACCTTCTATTCCTGCCCTAATTTTGACCCACATCCTCTATCAATCGCTATAATAAATCCTAATTTTCCATCCCATCCTCAATGTAGTTTAATATACAGATCACAGGGATTTGGGCTAACATACAGTCTTAGTACAGTTTATAAAAAGTCTTTAGTCTATTATCATATTTAAATAATCTCCAAACCAGTGTGATATCTGTAAGTAATCTTTAGTTCCAGTTGTGGAACATGTTGTGGTTTCTTCCGAGGTCAAACAGATTATACTGACCTCGGTAAGACATAGTCAAATGAACCAGATGAAAGATCATTGCAGACCTGTGATCCACTGAACGTGGAGGGATTCAATCCTTTACGTACATTAGTTTTTGCGGGTACATGAAGTCTGTGAGTATGGAACACTCAAAATTGCTCAGACCACTCTCTCGTGTAGCTGCCTTTTCCTGCTTCTCCTACAGCAGCAGCAAAAGTAACACCTAATGTTCCAACTCTTCAGCCAAGCATCCTGCCTAGATGAGGAAGAATCAGAGCTGGGTCCCAGCATGTCCCATGAGATTATCATGGCACCATTTTGATCAAGAGAAACAGGGGTAGCATCATATTTCCCACCAGACACCTGGTCCCATTCACACCTTGGCAGCATGCCCCACAGAGGAGTTAGGGCTCTCATTTTCCTTCTCTTGTCCCAGGTACATTTGCTGGATCCTAAGGGGACAGAGTAAGTGGGAGGCAGCATAGATAGTGACACACTAGTTGGGCAGGGCTTGCTAAATAGCCCGCTTTCAGGAACTTACAACCAAAGTATTTCTTGACCCATACCTCCCATGAGAAATCAAACAGAGGATCTTGCTTTTATAAGCACCCCTATGAAATTACTTATGAAGTCCCTAAATCAAACTTTGTTCTCACAGAGGCCATAAACACGTATCTGGAAAAATACCATGTTAAGAGTGCAGTGAGGTTTCAGCTTCATGATAATAGCTTTCTCACCACACAGAAGACTAGCAACAAGGAAAAGGTTAGATCACAACCCCTCTGAAAGCTAGTCTTCTCTGTAACAGGAAGAAGCAGCTACAATCCTTCTTCCCAAGAATTAGTATTCAGTGTGCAGGGGATTTTTTTGCACGGAGAAGCATTTGTTCATGTGAGGACCCACCTGCAATCTGAGGTCATCAAGTCCCCTCACAAGTTTAGTGTGTCCTTGAGAGTTAGACCGGAATTAACAGCTGGGCTGTATCAGAGTTCCTTCCTCTGTCTACAAAGAACCATGTGCACTGGTTCTGTAAGGCCCCAGGTAGGGGTTCACATAGTTGTTGGGGTGTGTGTGTGTGCGCGTGTGTGCGTGCAAGTTTTTTATTTCTTATGGAAGAACAGGGCAGGGTGAATAAGGGGACATGTGACTTTCTAAGGCACTCAGGGGTTTCCATGGCTGAGCAACGATTTGAACCTAGCACTCAAATCACTGTACAACACTGGCTCTCTCTTTTCTTTACCAGATAGAATGAGGGGCTCATTGCCTATACCTGCCAACATTTCAGAAATGAAAAGTGGGATACATGTGGCTAAGCAACATCAGAATGCAATTAAGAGGACAAACGTTATTAATACATAAGCTAAGAGATGCTGCAGATTTGCTGGAGCCTACATTTGGTCTATATTCTGCTCCCTTCTCTTCCCCCCCCCCCGAATTAATTGAGCACGAAATTTGAATTCACTTTGCAGCAACTGAAGTAAGTTGAGGAAAAAGAGGGGAAGTGTGAAGAGGAGAGAGAAACAAGGACATTTTATGAGCAACTAACAAAATGAGACGACAGCAGATTTATTGGAACCTTGCTGTCAAACTGGGATGGATGAAGAATATGGCTGTTCCCACTGTTCTTGCTTCCTCATAGCTGTGGCTGCTCTTGCTTGCAACTGAAGGCTAAGAGAACAGGTACTGGCAGAAAAAGGATAGTGATAAAGAATCTGGAGTGGTGATTTCTTTGTTCTTTCTTACAGGGAACGATAGGCATTGCTGCAAACTGGTGAGATTAGATCTTTCTTCCTTAGAGATTTCTCCCTCAGTTCAGTGAGTGCTCTAGCAAAGATTTCTTTCTGGCTATTGACATCTACCAGTCAATGGGGAGGGGGTGGCTCAAGACCTGCCCTACAACATTACTCTAGTGTTTATTTTCTTCCCCCTTGATTTGCCTTCTGGCCCACTTCTCATTCCAGAATGATCATAGCCATTCTTTCTGGGCCTCCTGACCCCGAAGGCTTCATTTTAACCCAGACAACCTCTTCATTGCACAGATGATCTGTCATGACTTAAGTTTTATCTGTCCAAGGAGCACCTGTAACTTCAAGACCTATTTGCAAAAGATGGTTGGGTAGCTGCAGCTGATTTCTAGAATTCAGTATGACCTTATGCTGGATTACAATGCCTTAATGTTGCTATAGTTATACTGACACCTAGGGGCTTATCTGATCAGTGTGTATCTCTTCTTTAACACCACAAGATGGTCAGTATCCTGTTTAATCCTGACAAAATTAGCCTTTCATTTTTGCCTTCTTGTACTCATGCAATGAAAACTTTTTAAATAGATATTACAATGCCAGTTTGCAGGTGGGGATGTGGAAGAGAAATGATCCATGTTCTCTTTAAGCAGCCTTTCTGTAAAAGAACCACACTCATTGGAAACATCTGCATTGCAAGCTCATTTCAGATTTCTTTGGGCAACAGGGTTTCCCTTTGTCATTTCTGAGAAGAGCATCTCCATCTCTTCAGTTGGAAGTGATAGTGTACGTAGTGTTTTAAGAGTGTGAGGAAATGTATGCATGAACCGGTGCAGGTGACAGGAGTGCAAAAGCATTAGTTTAGATCTCATAGCATGAAAACTACTTTTTATAAATTTGGGGTGTTACAGAATCCAAATAAAATTTTTTTAAAAATATAACAACATATGCTTATAGCAGGCTTACCTATTTATATCTAGCCCAGTATGTGTACTCCAGTCTTCTCCAAACTGGTACTTCTCAGATGTGTTGAACAACAACTTCCATCATTGACCATGCTGGCTGGAAGTGATGGGAGGTATAGCCCAAAACAGCTGGAGGGAACCATGTTGGGGGAGGGGAATGGCTTACCTTGACTGGCATTCTTCCCATTACCTAATACTTGACCCACTGGAGATGCTAGAATTTGAAGCTGTGGTAGGAGCTTCAGTAAGCAAAGCATTTGCTTCTGTTCATTTAGGAGACACCATGAGATGCTTCACAGAGCACATCATTTGCAGTCCTAAACTTCCGCTTCTTTCCATAGACACTTAGACTATATCATCTGTGGCTGGAACTGGGAAGGTCTACCTAATTTGCCTTAATTTAGTACATCCATCAGGATGGTCCTATATGGAGAAGCAACTGGCTAACTATTTAATTCTCATGGCAACATATTGCCATTCTTGCAAGGTGCTATGCCAGATCTGTCCAGACTTTTTGCTGAGTTTCAAGCAGTCTATCTGCCTTCTACCAATGTCCTCTTCAGCCTCTTATTCTAAAAGAAACATGTTGCATCATAGGTGTAAAGAGAATTGGAGGTAGGAAAGTATTTGGCTTTTTAAAAGTACTCTTCTGTGGAAGTCTCAAAGGCTTTAGCTTGCTTTTCTAGATTAATGAGAGCCAGTTCCCGTAAGTTTTTCAAATGCTGCTTTCCCTCACATTGAGGAAAGTACTGTGGGAACGCACAGCACAGTTTCTTCCCTTTGAAGAGTTTTGTCATAGAGAGAAATAAGACTAAAATCTTTCTCCCACCATTCCATATCAATAAAAATTTTATTGAGTTTCTTCTTGGTAGCTTACTGTTGTAAACAGAATGGCTCTGGCAAAAACCCAACCCAACCAACCGAAATTCAGTGTCCAGTTCACTCACATAAATTTGATACCACAGTCATTCAATCATTTTTCTTCTCTTTTTTATGTTTTTTTTTAGACTGTGTGTGTGTGTGTGTACCAATGAAACAGTGACAGTCACAAGACTCTGGGAATGCATTTATAGTATGGAAAATTAGCCTTAAACTTTATATCATAGTTACCCCACCAGAACAAAATAGAATCTATATCCTCCTCTATCCACAATTACTCCAGTTGTGCCATTACTGTCAATATATCTGACAGCTGCATACCACACTGGCGTCAAAACATGCCATCTAATTTTGGAAAGTTAACTTTGCATTGTGTCATCAGGGTAGCCGCCCTTATTCCTGCTTCTACAGCTACAATAGAATTGCCAGATAATCAGGAAATCCTTAGGTGGGGAATGGGAAATCCTATTGTTCGAAATTAATTTAGCAGGGAATTCCACTGTGGAAAGTGAGTATCAACTGAGAATTTAAAAAGACAATGTAGTAAAATGAAAAGGACAACGTATTGTTCAGCTATCAGATTGTTTTTAATCTCTTTTATTGTATTTAATGTATTTTATGTTGTTTGCCGCCTCGATCCTTGTGGAGAGGCGGGATAGAAATAAATATTATTGTTGTTGTTGTTGTTGTTCAGCTACTTCTATATCTTCTTTCTCTTAGTTCCTCTGTTTTAACATTGTTCCTCATTTTCCCCTAGTAGCTTTCTTTTTGAAGTTCAACAAAACTGTATCTTTGCATTGTTTTCTTAAAAAAATCTGTCCCCCCATTGCCAAGTAAATAAATTTTTTTTAAAAAAATGCTGCAGAATGAAAGCCATTGGCTTTTTGTTTTTTAGTACTCTTAATTATTCCAAGGCAACTATTCATAGAGGGAAAAAAGGATTAGGCACATTTGTTCTATATTGAATACAATTGGTACTATTGTTTTTAGCACAATGGCTTGTCGTTTATTACAGATACTTGATGCTTATGTGTTCTCAAATACACTGTGACAGATGAACAGTAATGCTACTAATATCAATGGGACTACATCGGTGTATCAGGTATCAACATGATTAGTATTCAACAATTGTCTCTTCCATTAAAATAAAAAGCCACTTAAGACTGGATAGCCTCCAGCTGAAAAGATATCTGATAAATATCACCTGGTTTAAAGTATTCCTTGGACCCATTTTTTTATCACTATGGACTTTTAAAAAAAACCAATGTAATTACTACTGTATTCTATAATTTACTGTCAGCTCCTCTGACACTTAAAGTTAGAATTGTTCCTTTAATAATGGTAAAGCTGTAAGAGGAATTGGTACAATATGGATCTGCGTATATACAGTTTGACTATGACAGAAAACAAATCAGGGTTCTAATTCTAAAACCACTAGAGTTCATGGTAATCTGTTCACATTATCAACATTATGAAGAGTTGAGGCTTCTTAACATTGTGCTAGAACATCATGAAGAGAGGCATAGCAAGCTCTAAAGTGTCCACTTTGGAGAATGTAACTGTGTGTGGATGTGTTTTTGTAAATTCCCCACTTTTCCCCTAGCTCTTAGACTCTAGATAGCTTACAAAGGCTGAACCAGATACAGTTTAAAAACTTCGTATTACTATAAAATAATAAGTTAAAATGCAAACTGTCCACAGAATTAAGAGAATTCAAAATACATCTATTGAAGAATGAGAAATATATGCCATTTCTGCACCAGACTGTTATAGCGTGATTATTCCACTTTCAACATCCTTTGAGGCCCCTCCCTAAACTGGAAACCTCAGGATTCCATTGGGTGTTGAAAGTGGAATAACCGCACTATAATAGTCTAGTGCAGAAATAGCCATAGACAATACAGCATGTGATTAAGAGCTCTTTCCCCAAAGGCAATCAGTTTCCAAGGGTCTGTAAAAACAAGTCTTTGCCTGACACTAGAAGGACACCATGCCAGTCCAGCCTCTCTAGCAAAGGACTGCCAGAGCCTGGGAGCAGCCACTGAGAAGGTGGTCTCCAATATTCCCACCAGATGAACTTGTGAGGGTGGTGAGATGGAGAGAAGGGCTGTAGTGTAGATACACTCAAAATTCTCTTTGTGTCTGAATTTAGCCATGGCACCTTTGGACTACATAGCACATCCAAGGCTTGGTGTGCATCCAAGGCTTGGTGTCCCCAACACTGCTATACAAAAAAGGTGTCATTGGTGACTTTGAAGTCACGGATGTGAGGGAACCATGTAAGCACCATTGACAAAGGTGGCTTTGTATATGTGCTCATTCTAACTTCATACCTTTAAAGGTTGGATAGAGCATATGTAACTTTAAAAAATCTTAACAAATAGAACAGTACAGTCAGTCCTCCACATTTGATAGGATTAGGAGCTCAGGACCACTGCAAAAGTGGAAAACCCACAAATATAAAAATGTGTGTATGTGTCTATGGGAAAGGGGATGAGGCATGGTGGGGAGAATGGGCACCCAGCTGAGGAAAAGGAGAGGGAAAGGGGGTGGGTTGGCATGGTGGCCCTATGCTTCCTTTCTTGCCCAATCTCCCTCCTTGGGTTTTGGGGGGCATTGGGAGAGGATTTGTGGTGCAGAGAAATTGAGCTGTGATCTGTCCTTAGCTGGCCAGGCAGTGGCTGGTAGAGAAAGAGGAGGACTAGAGGTGGGTTTTTAAAGGTCTGTTTAGCCTGATTGGAGGTGTCAAGAGGGAATGTTCCCCCAGAAAAGAAGTACTTGAAGTGAGGTTTGGGTTTGTAAAAAGTGAAACCCACAAATGTAGAGTGCTGACTGTACAGAAGAAGATGTTATATAAGCAGACCTCACTTCAAACACCATAGCAATCAAAGATTCATTTCTTTAGCTACTACATTTTGTAATGCTGGAAGATATTAAGTGACGGGCCCTGGACACCGTTATAATAAGGCTTTATCAGACGCTGTGTTTGTTGCACGATCACACTCGTTTAGTTCTGTGTTCAATCTCTCTTTATCACATAATGTCATCACTCCCCCATTGCTGGATTGCATTCCCATCATTATTGAGTTGTCTCTTTTTATTCACAGGACATACCCATTAATGGCTCCAATAATACTGCATTTCCACTATTGTGTATTGGGGCAATAGTGTCTTCTGCTGCAGTTCTGATATTGCACAGTCATGTTGTGTGAGTGAGTGTTGTTCTCCCCTTTCCTCCTCCCTATTCCCAAACAGGGTGAGCTCACTGCATTTCTGGTGTCTGGGCAAGGACAACATCATTGTGCAGGTGAACAATGCTGCTTTGCCCAGTACAGCTTATTTTGTGATGCCCTGGTGGTAGCCAGTACACCACAGTGACATCATTACAGCAAAAGAGAATACATACTTCACTTTAAGATCAACCCAACTGTATTGTTTTAATGAGATGGAATTAATAAATACCTATTTATATTTTATCTAATAATCCATATTGTCTATGATTTTACTTTACTTCATGTATTTATATACTATTTTATGCATTTATATTCTATTTTATGTTTTTATATCCTGTTCATAGTCTGTCCTATTTATATGTTTATATCCTATTTTTAGTAGGTGTATTTTCTCTATGTTTTACAATTCGATGGTTCACTATGTTGGGTCTATGGACTGTAAAATAAAGTTTAATTTGATTTGATTTGAATACATATAGGAGAAGAGTGATGGAGAAAGCGTGGCTGTGCTTTTACCTCCTTCCTGAGTACCTATTTATTTATTTATTTGGTGAAATTGTGATGCCAGAAGATCAAGATGGTGAAATGCCAGCAGTACAGGAAAAATTGACTCTGGAAGGAGAAATGCTGGAATGGTGGCATGACAGTAAAAACAATGCCAAAATGATGGGAGGAATCTCATGACATACTGCAACAGCACAATTTTCAAAAAAAAAAAAAAAGCGTATGCACTAGGTAACAGTGACAGGGGAAGGAGGCAGGGTCAGAAGGGTGGTGCGGAAGACTAATTGTGGCAACATGCATTACCAAACTGGCAGTGTAGCATTAGTGCAGAGGGGTGTGAAAGTGATTGTTAGATTTTCCAGTGTTTATCTGTGTTCTTGAAAGACAACAACAAAGCAGAGAAACTGGAAGGAGCCATAGAGTATGTGGCAGTTAGGGATGTATGAGAAATGGACTCAGTTGGATTTACATTCATAAATCAGCACACTTCAGGATTTTGAAAAACACTTCTGACAAATATGGGTATTTGAAAAAAGTGTATAAAAATATACATAAGAAATCTTTGGTGAATGGACGAATGCATAAAAAATGTACAATTTGAAAAATGAACAGAAAACCACCCATTTTTTAAATATGAGAAAAATCCTCAAATATTTTTTGAAAAACGGAAGGGGGAGAGAGGGAGTGAAAGAGAAAAGGAAAAAATAAAACATGGACAAGACGTAAAGATGGAAAAAGGAAGAAGTTCATGGAAATGGACTTGCAGATGTGAACATCCCTAGGCACAGTGACTATCGATTATTAAAGCATTTTATTATGGCAAGAGGCATCATTGATTTGATAAATCTTTTCTACAGAGGGAAAACTGTAGCAGAATCTACTTACTGGAAGAATGAACAACTATCCCATGCTATAATTCTGAAAAACCAAAGTAAATAGCTAGGGGAGACTGGCATTTTCTATAACAAGGGCAAATTAGTGAAAGATCAGGAAATTAACAGAGATAACCCAAGTTTCTATGGTGGCTCCTGGAAAAATGATATGACAAAAATGTGATACGAAATCTGACAATGCCTAGGAGTAGCTAGCTGAAAATAGGTAGTTGCTTGTAATGATTTTCCTCACGGTAAATAAGGTATAACCATATTACATTATGATAGTAACTACAGTAGTCCCTCCACATTCACTAGGGTTAGGGGCACAGGACCCCTAGGAAAGTGAAAAAAAAGTGAATAACTCTAGGCCCTCACAAACCATATTTAACACACAAAAAAGTGTGACCATCACATTCAACCCACCATGGATTCCTTTCAGACATCAGGGTTCCTTCACAAGGCAGAAGTGGGTGGCTGGTGGGGCTTACTGCCACCTCCACTGCTGCCCCACACCATTTTTAATAGGGACTTACAAGCCTCTTTGCAGTTTCTCAGTCTCACGAGGCTTGTATTCCCTATTAAAAATGGCATACAGAGGCAGCAGAGGTGACAACAAATAATCCCTGAATAATCAAATCCGCAAAAGTGAAACCCACAAATGTGGAAGGCTGACTGTAGACTGTAATGAGTAACCTTTTGCAGTGGAAATGTCATTTCTTAGTTCTTTTTATAGTTATACAGGTGTGGCCTCACCAAATGGAGAAGATCTATCACATGATTCACATGCTGACTTGTGTTGTGCCTCATGCTGCTACTTCAGGCAACAACAAGGTGAATGGTAGGGGAATGTGTTTATACTACAAACCAGTGGCTTGTAGCTTTCAGCCAGCTATTTTTGAGTAATTAACAGGCAACAATTTTAGGCACTTTTGAGAAACAAAAAAGTAAAGTGTTGGTTTTCAAACACTAACAAATTACTCTCATAGGTGGTGGGATTCTGATGGTAACTAACTCATTTTTAGAATTAACTTTTCAAGTGTCAAGCTGGGTTCTGTATCACATTGTATGTGATTATGGGAATAAATCATAATAGGATGCTAGAAGGGAAAGTTTGGAGCATCTTTTATGGAGAGCTAGGAACCCATTTCACTCTGAAGTCTTTTCATGTTAAGTTATGAACAGAACTTTTAAAAACTCTTGCTGTGTGTTTTTAAGTAAATAAGGAATAGACTGTGTTCTATAGTTGACAAATGAAGGGGAGAGGCTAATTCCTCAGATTTCCAAAAAAAAAAAAAAAACCCCAACAAAAAAAACCCCCAAAAAACCAACCCTACCCATGTCCTTTTAAAGGCTCCTTATTATTTTTATTCATCTATCATTATCTGTTCAGTGTAAATAAAAGAGGAATTTCACTGATAGCAGTAAACATCTCTTGTTGTTAGGCACAGTCTACTGCCAGAGCTGAGAAAGGCCTTTGCTCAAATTACAGTTAGTAATTCACATTTTACACTTAATGAAGCAGATAGAACATTGTGGATCTCTTTCCCTGGGTTCATAGAACACACTGAGATGATGGTTGACACATTATCTAGCCACACATTCAAAAATATATATTCCATCCAAAAAGGTGAAAGAACACTATAATTGTCAGCAATAAATTCCCCTCTTGGTACTACATGCATTTTTCATGTGATTGCTCCAAAACATACTTTAAAAATATGATAGCTACACATATATAAAGCATTCCCTCCCAAAGTTCATTGTAGATTGGCAAAACCTATTTTGGGTGATTGGCAAAATCCTATTTATACCTGACTGACCATAAAGCTTAGCCGTCATAACTGTACAAAATTTGGAAGGTTGAAGTTGAAGGGAAACCAATGAAGAAGGAAGGCAAAACCAATCAGCTCTGTGGCAGTGCAAAGTGGCCAGGAAGGCAGGGGTCATGTTCCTGTAGCCACTGCATGTTGTGGTAAGCTATTGCATAGGGAGATACTGAATAGGTTCTTATGCGACATCCAAAACAGTAGTTTTTCTTGGTGTAAGTCAACAAAAGGATTACAGTCTATGTATAACTGTAATTTTTTTAAAATCTAATGGCCCATTTTGGAAGCACTTAATGTCACTAGGATCTGGCGGTGTTAGCATTTTCCAAAGAACATCAAGAACTTTTCAAGATCAGGCCTGTGGTTATAGCTCAGAACAACCATTCAGGCCCCAGCTGGGAGTTTGCCTTGGGCACACAGCTCAAAGGCCTTATCTAATGCGAAGTGTCACTGATGCTTCAGCACTCACACCTGGTCAGGATGTTTGCTGTATCTCTAATCTAACCTTTCTCAGGATAATGACCCTTCACCTGGCGTATTGCTTTAGTATTTACTCATTGAAAAGGAACAACTCTGTTTACATGTGTTTATTGTTTTCCTCTCTAAGATTCTGGCAAGTTCATTTCTTTTTATCTTCTAAGCGATCTTGAATAACAGCTTTAGGGAAAAGGTTGTTTATAAATAATATAACACAATGCAATACAACACCCCAGGCCTCAAAAATTCCAGTCCGTAATACAGGGATGGAGCACATGTTTCTTTCCAGATGTTGTTGGACTGAAACTCTCTCTACTCCTCACCATGGTATCTACTAAGGATGATGGGAACTGCAGTCTAACAACCTTTGGAAAGTCACACTTTAGAGCATAAGGACATAATATTATTTTGTGTTATGAAATTTGCCTCACATGAAATTGTCCAAAATGCAGTGCTGTTGCACAACTTTACAAAGGAGTGCAACACCAATCTATATACTTATAGGTGCCCATTCTTGTACAAACCAGCCAGATGTGCACAACCCGGGTATCAGGATATACCATCCGAATACTATCATGGCTTGTAATATGACATTTTACAATGTACATGGTAAATTGGTCTTCAAATCCCTGCTTGGCCGTAGAAACCCACTGGACCTTGGGCAAACCCCTTCTGAACAAATCTTGCTAGGAAAACACCATGATAGGTTGATCTTATGGTTGCCATAAGTCAGCAATGTCTTGAAGAGACGTCTTGAACTTCATAATAAGGAATGGAAATGTATACAGGAATACTGAAGGTGAAGCTCTTTCAACTTACTTGTCAAGCTTAACTATGACAAAGTCTGCAATCCTATACACATTTAGCTGGAAAGAAGTACTTTAGAATTCAATGGGCTTACCTCTGAATAGAGATGTGTTGGCCATGGCAATACTGCGTAGAAGACTTTTGATGTTGTGGTCAAAACCACAAAAGCTGTGTAGGCCTGTCACCTGGTACCTATTGCCAGTGTGAGAGCTTTGACCAGTCAAGTTACTTGGGTGACGTGGTGCCAATTTGCTTTTGGTGCACTGTTTTTAGTGCCTTTTTTGGCCAGAAACGGAGCTTAGAAGTTCTGAAAAAAAGAAGTAGATAAACTTTAGTTTCCCCTGCAAATAGCAGCTACAGCCCTTATCCAGGAATTGTATTTTAATGTGAACCAAAACAACAGCCCAGCAATAGCTGCATATGTAGATGGAATTGAACAAGGCAGTCCTGCTTTTGGTCTCCTGTGGTTTGGTTGCTGTAAGCATGCTAAGTGGCATTACCAGTTCTATCACATGAGGTTCATTATCTCTCTCATCTTTCCCCTGGGATATGACAGAGAATGAATTTCCTTTTCTGAACTGAAATCCATTGTTGCTGTAAGCTGTTAAACTGTCCACTGGTACAAAAGGGCTGGCTGAATTTCTATACAGCTGGCTAGTATTCCCTGTATCTGTCAGTCAGATCATTTTTAGACACAGCAGTTCAGGGAATTATTCTCTGTGTGGTTTTGAAACTATGGGGTTTTATATTTGTATCATCTGTATAACACCACACCTATAGCTGCAGCATAAGCACCCTTTCTAGGAAAAAAAGCCCTGTTGTATTTAGTGCAGCTCCTAAGTCAACATGTATATGACCAGAGAGCAAAGATGGTTGATTGGCATGCTGTTCAGTGTTTATGACATCATAAGTCAGAATTATGATCTTGTAACTTTTGGGATTCATGTTTACAGTTGTTAACGACCAAATGTGACCTCCTCCAACCTACCTGTTCAATCAGACCAGAACTGAGGCATGTTGACATGTAGCTGCAGCAGGACCCTGAGGCATCTCTCCAGCTGCCCATCTCAATATGGCCTGTGACCAGGAGAATGCTGCAGTTGTGATTTCCTAGCACCTGGATCTGCAGCACCTCAGAAACCTTTTGTCTGGAGTGCTGCTGGCTTAATAGGTAGGTTTTGGGCGAATGTCATCAACAGAAGTAGCTATAATGATGGAGCTCCATTATCATACCTACATCTTAACCAATGGTGAATTTCAGAACACTTAACTGTGAAAGAAGTAGGAAAAAAAACTCAGTTAAAGACATACATTCATACATATGCTACTCTTTCAGACCCCCTCTTGATGCTGATCAGGGATAATATAACAAGATGACATTGCTAGGCACCTGGTAGCTCATACTCCAGTAGGAGCCCTGTTCCTGAAGACCCCCAGATTTACTCTTCCTTGTTGTTACTACCTATTCATCTGAATGAAGTGAGAAAGGCAAAGAAAAGGAGCAAGAACCTTTCTTGTTTTTGTCCACACTTTCTGAGAGATACATGATTAAATGATTAAATCCAGTGGTAGAGACCACAAATATGCAGCTCCAACACTCAAAAGGAGGAAGGATTGGGTACCCTTATCAAAGGAGAATCAGAGCAGCTTACCTAAGGACATTCCTCCCAAATAGCCAGTATCTACTGAGTCAAACCATTAAACATTTGGCTCAAGTTCAGATGCAACTGAAATTTGGATTTGAGTCTAGTTTGTGCCAATGAAGATTCCTTAACCAGTTTGCTTGCTAACGTCATCATACCACTTATCTAACTTGTTTAGTTCTGTAACAAGATGATAAAATTTAAACACCAAGTATGTAATTTATCACATTTATATTTTTGTAGTGGGTGGAACAAGCTGATGGAGTTAAAATTAAAATGCAGGCTGCATGAAACAAAAATTCTGAGAAATATACTATTTACATGGTCTTACGATCAGAGATATAAGCAACAGATGATGAATTAACAAAATTCATTTAAAAATTGTAATTTATTACAGTTGTGATTTTAAAAATATTTTCAGTTCTTACTGTCTGAACCATCTTAGCAAAGCTTTGCCTCTAAAGACAGTGTGTATGTGTGTGTGTGTGTGTGTGTGTGTGTGTGTGTGTACACAGAAAATAAATTAATACCCATAATATAACTTGTCTGTGTTGACCCAATCCCAGTGACAAAGAAGGAGGTGGCCTCCAGTTCTATTACTACCTTAAATAATGCTTCCCAGGCTTAGTCAAAATCTGTGCAAACCTCAAACATATAAATCCTTCAAAACAGTACTTTTTATTTTATATACTCTTTCTGATCCTGGTTCTGGGAGAGCTGATCAGCCAAGAAGTCTTCCACTCCCACTATTTTGTTCTACATATGCGTATCATTATTCTGGACTGGTAAACAACTTTATCTATGCCCCTATTTCTATTTCAGGTCAGGTTCAACAGAGATTCGCAGACTGGCTGAGCACTGTGTGAACAGAATACTGAAGCAGATAAGCCTTCAGTCTGACCCAGACTGGCTCGTCTTCTTATGTCCCTCTTTTTCTTACATTTTTAGGAAATGATTCAGGTTCCATTGTAGTTCAGGGAAAGAACTACTGCTTAGGCCCTGAGTAGTTGAAAGCCGGTGTCTCCCCCTATCTTCTCTGCTTTTTATCTGGAAAGCTTTCTTTCCATCACCCTTGCGGTCTCATGAGTGAGGACACAGAAGACAACCTTCTTCGTGGCTTGTCCTAGGCCAGAGCTTTCTAAACTTTTCGTGTTGGTGACACACTTTTTAGACATGCTTCATTTTGTGACACAGTAATTCAGTAAGTGGAGGCAACCCCTCCACCTGATCCTGACCCACCACCGCTCTTGCTGGAGTCTTCCATGGCCCAGAGCAGCAGTGGCAGGAGAGGCAGTCCATCTACCCGGACCTGGCCTGCTGCTACTACCACCCTTGCTGGGGTCTTCATCAGCCTGGGGTGGTGGTGGCAGCAGGAGAGGCAGCTCCTTCACTCAGGCCTGGCTCGCCATCGCCATCACCCTCACCTGGATCTTTCTCTACCCAGGTCAGCGGCAGTGGTGGGACAGGCAGCCCCTCCACCTGGCCCTGGCCCACTGCCCTCGCTGGGGTCTTCCCAAGTCCAGGGTGATGGTGGCTGAAGCAGCCCATTCATCTTGGCCTAGCCCATGGCAGCAGGAGGAAAGGCAGCCGCTCCATCCATTATATTTGCACAACACACCTACACACTGCAGCCATCACACTAATGCATCACAACATAGAGTTTGGAAAGCTCTGTCCTAGGCTATGGAGCCCCCTCCCTCCCTTGGCCCCACTCTGCTCTCTTTTTCAATGACAGGCAAAGGCTTTGTTATTTAAACAGGCCTTCAGCCTTTAGTTGGCTGGGATAGAGAAATGTGCAAAGGGTGAGCTTTTTTTTTTTAAAAAAATGTAATGTGTGTTTTATGCATCTTTGTTTTAAATGAATGTTTGAAAATTAATGTTTAATTGGATTGATTGTTTAAAGCTTTTTAAACTTCTGTATAACTTTTTAAAGGTATTTTGTTTTAACTTATGTTGAAAGGACATATAGGACTTTGGGTCCTATAGTGGGAGCACAGGTGGGATAGAAATCAAATCAAATCATTCAATCAAGAAAGATACATAAATATAGGTCTGTTTTGCCTTGGTTTTGCTTCCAATTCAATTTCATTCTCTACACAAAAGTAAGAAAAGAATGATTTTACTGCAGAAGAAAGAAATTTATTCCATTTTCCTGATATCAAGAAAAAAAAAACTACCTTATTTGCTTTTCATACATGAATATGCAACAGCAAAAGAATTTTCGAAAGTAAGAAAAAAACTGAAAATAACCAAATGTTTACAAAACAGAAGGCACCATTGGAGGAGAGAGACCTGTTTATTCTCTGTATAGAGATTATTAAACGACCATTCTAGTACTGGAATTGAAGGAGACTGGGGAAGAGTAGAGACCAGAACTTGGAAGTAACTATCACAGATATATTTATAATTATTTCTTTTCACAACAGCTAAGATAATTGAGTTACAATATGGTTGTAAGATAATTAGGGGAAAAATCAGGTCTTTGTGGTGTAGCAGTAATTATTTCAATTACTTTTGTAAGTTCAGAAGAGTATAGCCTCACAATTTAAGTGTGCTGTGTAGCTATGGTGGAGGGAATTGTACTGTTCCTCACCAAACTGGCTGCAAACATTTTGCAATAAAGTGAAGTTATATTTATGTAATTCTATTCAATCCCGCAGGTCTAATTGGCACAATATCCAATCGAAGGTAAATGTTGTGCAGGCTGCTCCATGTTGTTGTTGTCACGTGCCTTCAGGCTGGTTCTGACTTATAGTGATGTTTTGTTGGCAAGATTTATCCAGAGGAGGTTTGCCATTGCCTTCCCCTTAGGCTAAGAGAGTGTGACTCTTTACTATCACTCAGTGGGTTTCTCTAGTTGAATGTAGATTTGAAGCCTGGTGTCCTGGAGTCCTCATGCAACACTCAAACCACTTCAGCACGCTTCCCTGGTCTGTCCCATAGGATGCCCCTAATAATATTTTCCAGAAGCGCTGTCTGGATACAATAAAACTAGACCTAATTAGGTGTCTGAGCTAAGCAAATGCACCCAAGTGAACAAGCTTTAAGGAATCTGGTTACTTCCATCTAATAGCACCAAACCTAGTAACTTATAGGTAGCACTCCATTTTTTGATAACTATTCTTGGAATAAGGTCCTGATTGAGTGTTTTGGGATGCCTTCGTAGGAGACCACCGCACTTTCTCAGATACTCTGAAAGGCAAACATTCATGTTCCCACAAGTAAAATGTAGCCATCGGGGAAGAGGTGTACAATGAAGGAAAAAGCAATGTTCCTTAGATTTGCATACAAAAATGATCATGCAGGATTAACTGGGACTGTCCCTGTCTTTTTTTTTTAATTGTTAGCCAGAAGTTATTTTATTATCAACTATGTATCAGAATTTTAGTCCTGGGAAAGCAAATATTCTATATTTTCAGTATATTTTTAATTTTTTTTTATTATTAAAGAAAAAGAATACATAACAGAATAAAACAAAGATACCATGTGAATAACATAAATGTGAAAAAGAGAAAAATTACAATACAAATAGCTTACATTACTATTTCTCTCCAGATCCTTTATCATCATATACTTATTCAACATATTATGTATCACATTGATTATATATTTTTATTTCATGTATCTAAATCTTCCTCCTTGTACTCATTATTGCTATAATTATTTCATTCTTAAATCTATTCTTTTCAATTATATTTAACCTATTGCTAATACTATATACGATCCAGTTATTAACTGTAAACTCTAACCCTAAATGTGAACCCATTCCCAGAGCCAATTATATTTCCGCTTACTCTACTTTCCAAAATTGTAATTCTTCTTGTGGAAGTGTGACACTTTCCTCTTTTATTAAAGCTTTTTCCACAAATATTTTCCGTATTGCTTCAAAGTCATTCCTTTTCATTATCTCTTTTTTAACCTTAAGTCAACATGTTAATTTATCATTAATCGCAATTTTCCACACTTTTTTATACCAGTCCTTTATTTGACTGTCCCTGTCTTAATTTCGAATAACTCCAAGCAGAATTATGATTTAGAAATTACTTCTGTGATAAAGTGAATGTTTTCTCCTCAGCCTCTGTAGCAATTTTTAATAAGTCACCAGGAATGGAAAATGTCCATGTGAACAAACGTTTTATAGAATTTCTGAACACTTACTGCTGTCATTTAGATTGGATTAATTACCTTCACCAGCTATTAAGGCAAGTGTTATTGTACGACACCCTACCGCCCTCTGATTTGCAGCTTGGAGCCGACTCATAAAATGCTTTTAGTCATGCTGTCATGAGAGGTTTACCTTTACCAGTTATTGCCACTTGCACTTAACCTTTGTCTGAGCTGCTGAAATATTCTGTGCAGCAGTAGCCAAAATAAACAAATCAAGCACAGCAAATCTTTCCCATATCATTCTAATCTCTCTTTATTATACCCAATGCATTTCCCTCTTCCTCTTGCCTTTCAAGATATCCCTCATGCTATGCAATGAAATACCCTCCAGCATTTCACAGATGAAGCCAAGCAACACCAGAATGTGGTCAAGATGGCAAAAGTTATTGATGAGGAAGAGCACACGTGGCAGAAGTTTGCCCAGGACCACCCTCTCCCCTCCTGCTGAATTACTGAGTGCAAATGAATTTTTCAATTTGAACACAATTTGTAGTAATTAAGCAGTTAGCATGTCCCTTGCTTATACTGTAGTCCTATGAATAAGCTGAGGACAAAAGGAGAAAATGGGAGGAGGCGTGAGAAACTGGGGCATTTTAAAAGCAGCAGAAAAAGTGGAATAACATAGGATTAACTGGGACTCTCCTTGTCAAATCAGAACAGTTGGAGGGTACAAATGGATCTGTGAAATGCAAGCACTAAGCATACAAAATGGAGTGACTATTGGATACAAGAGTTCCTTATGTGGATGCAAAGTTGTGTTCTGGTTTTTTTTAAGCATTGCACCATGCTTCTACTCTCTAATTTCACTTAATCAGATCAAGTGAATTTGGAGTTCTACATCTGAAATTTGTTTAGGGGAAACTTGTAGGACAAACAGGCCCCAAAGCCAGGAAAAACTTCACTGTCTCACTCAGTGACCTCACTCTGGTATGACAAAAGTCCAGTGCCACCTGGTGGTTTTATATTATAATACAGGGCAAAACTAACAGGCAACTAATTATGCTCCAAAGAGAGGGCTTGTGTTTCTTAAACAGCCACACATCTGCAGATGCTAGATGACACCCTCAACCTTCTTTTAAAATGAAGGGAAATATCAAAACCAGTCTGAGGTTTTACGCAGAACTTTGTTCTCCAAAGAAATAAATGTTAAAAAATCCCACTGGAGATGACCAAAACCTTATGAATGCCTGAAGTGATTCTTCAGATCCAGGTTTTGTTATTGTTGTGGTTATGGTTGTGTACCTTGAAGTCATTGCCAACATATGGCAACTGTAAAGAGAACATACCATGGGGTTTCTCGGCAAGATTGGTTCAGAGGGGGTTTGCCTTTGTTGTCCTTTGAGAGTGAGAGAATGTGGCTGGCCCAAGGTCACCCAATGGGAAGATCCAAGCTTATACTTCTTTTTAAAAATGCAAGTGTTTTAAAACAGCTTTAGCAAGTATTTTAAAACAGCCGCTGTTCTATACATTTTCAAAGACAGTGTGATATAATGGTTAGAGAGAATCCGACTAGGACTGGGAAGACCTAGGTTAAAAAACTTGTTTAGACATGAAGGTCACTGGTGATTTTGTGCTTGTTATTATCTTCAGCCTTGCTTGTTTTCCTTCGTGCTTGTAAGGATAAAATATGTGCATGGGAAAACCTATCAGCCTACCAGAAAAGATAGGATGATGAGGATATCAATAGCAAATAACAAAAACAACACCTTCTTTTGTTATCTCCTCCATTATGCCTATTCCTAGTGGCTGAATTAAGGCCATTTCCATACCGGGCTTCTGAAATGGTGCAGAGTGACCTCTCATGGAGGTCTTCTACACCCTAGAGTGGACTGGCATGGACTACTTTTTGTAGTTCCACACCAGAATCCACTCAGGAGCGGCCGGAACTAGCCGCGCTGCGTGTTTTTTAAAAACCTCTTTTTCGAGGTTTTTAAAAAGCACGGAGCGCGCAGCCCCGCGCCACTCCGTCGCCTGGCTCTGAAGTGGATTTGCAGGCGTGCAAGTGCGTGCCTACAGATCTGCCAGGGGCGCGCTTCCAGCTGGCGAGCTTCTCCGGTTGGTGGAGAGCCTCCACCAACCGGAAGCCACCATTTGGGACGCCGGAGGACTGCGGAGCAGTGAGTTTGCGCTGCTCCACGTGGCGACGGACTTACCCGGTTTCAGGTAAACTCCATTTTGGGGCGTTTTCGCCCCTTTCCCCCCACACACACACATGTGAAAAGGGCCTAAGAGAACCTAAATTGTCCTCAGGGACAAGATTAAAATAGAAGATTTACAGCAGGAGTGGGAATTGTGTGGCTTTTCAAATGTCGAACTACAGCTCTCAGCATCTTGAGCTAACATAGCCACTGGTGAGGAATGCTGAGAGTTGCAGTTCAATAGCATCGGGACAGTATGTGATTTCCACCCATGCTTTGCAATGCAAACCTATACAACTCTCCTCAATATTTAAGCCACATTTAATTAAGCATTTAATTGAAGTCAGGTAGTTGAAACTGGATAAATAGAGTAGTTTAAAAAATATTAATTTGTCAGTGTTGATTTTTGTTATTGAGTATAGATGAATCATATAGTGATTTAATGCTCAAACAACAAGGAAATGGAACTGTGAGAATTATTTATATATAAAGACTGGCATATCTACCCAGCGCTGCCCGGGATCTTATTTTCCTCTTAAGAACTCACCAAACTGTCTTCTTCAGTACCTGTAACTTTTCCTCATATTCTCCAACTCTGTATTCAGAGTTGTTAACATACAGAGGTTGGGTTCCTAGGGGAATACACTGCCTTTCTCCTTCTCACTGCTAGGCCTTGTCTCCATCGCAACCGGCTTATTCTGTGGCTGAGAATTCTAAAGGCTCCTCCCTAAACTGCAAACCCCAGGATTCCATAGAATCTTCACAGCCAGCCATTCATATGAGGTCTTCTCATCTCACTCAGCCAATCATATGAAGTCTTTGCTTGCCTGACGCAGATATACAGACAAACTCACAAACAGACAAATTTTGACTTTTATGTAGTAGATGAGAACTGGTGAATCTGATAATGGAAAATATAATATAATGGAACTCTGATAAGAAATTAGCTTATGTTATGGAGTGTATGATGTTGAGTAATGAATGAATGTATAAATGAGGTATGAGTGTCAAAAAAAATATTTGAGCCACACTGATTAGGGATGGGATTGCAGGTTCAAATAAGGATTGGGAGGAAGGTTCAGCTGTTTCTTGTTTATGTATAGACGTCTTGTTTCTAAAATTTAAACAAATATTCAGAAATATTTCTAATCCAGCAAATTACCCAATTTTGTTTTTCAGCAAAAATGTAAATTCTTCATGTTGCATGAGGAAATTTCAACTTTAAGTCTGAACTCAAGTACATTTGATGTTGTTAAATCTTTTGATGGTTTTGACAGTTTCATAGGAAGGTGATAATTGTCATGGCTGGTATAACAGGGTTGTTTTAGTTAGCATCTTCCTTGCTTATGCTATATTAATTGCGAGAATACTGGGGCATGTACTGGTCAGTGCATGCAGGTTGCTAAACTTGATCTGAAAATGAATCCAGGCAGTCTTGAAATAAGAAGGTAGAGACAATCTGGAAACACTATATATATCCTGCCTTTACTTCAAGCGGGAAAGAAAACATGGAATAGAAATGAAGTTGACTCAGAGTCTTGAGAAGACATACTAGTGGGAATGCAAGAAAGGTCCTTCATGGTGGTTGCTCTCAGAAAACTCTTTGCCAAAGGAAGCCAAGCTAATTCCATCTCTCTTTTCCTTCTGGTGAAAGCCAATTATGTTTTATACACACAGACTTTGCACATTCATGCTGACTTGCTGCTAAAACAGATTTTTTTTTAAAAAAAATGCTATTCTGTGAAATACTAGTATTTCTTTGTTATTGATACCTTTTTATTTGAATCAACCTTTTAAATGAGTTTTAATGCCTTAATTAGAACTAGGCTATTTTATCTGTAGATCTTTTCATACTACACAACTATCACACTATGATTCCCTTTTAACTGCCATGGCTGTATCCTAGGGAATCCTGGCGTTTATAGTCTAGTGAGGCACTACAGTCTCTGGCCGACAATTTTAAACATGCCTCCCTCAACTGCAAATGCCAGGACTCCAAAAGATGTTGCCATAGCAGTTTAAGTGGAATCATAGCACCATAACTGTTAGTGTGAAAGAGTCCTGTGTTTTGTTGTTAGCTGCCTTGAGTAGGGTTTTACCCATAAAGGGGAAGTATAAATTTAATGAATAATCTGGAGACCTTTCATACCACACCATTATAGCAGTATGCTTCCACTTTAACAGCCATGACTAAATCCCGTGGAATCCTGGGGTTTATAGTTTGTGGAGGCACTAGAGTGTTCTGCATCAAAATACTCCTGCCTAAATTGTAAATCTCAAGAGTCCATAGAATGGAACCATGGCACTTAAAACTGGAATTATAGTGCTATAACTGGTAAGCAAGCAAAGGCCCTTGCTGTTGACCAGTAATGCACTCATCTTGGACAATGCTAAGTCACGATGAAGTGTTGTAAATATTTTGTTCATTTGTCTTCAGTTTTGCTGGGAAAGGTTACATATCGGCCTGAAATAATCTGGACTAGCCTTGACAGCAGGCAATACTATCTTTTCTGACTCCATTTTGTTTGTTAGACTGGGAATAACATGTGGCTGTTCCCATTTTGATGTGGCTGACTTGAAAAAGAACTGCATTCAAATCCTCTGTGAATTCTGATAGCCGACCCATACACCAGGTTTGGTCCCCAGATAATGCTGGGGTTCTTGTTATGAGAGGATAATTAGGGATTTCTACATGCCTTTAAAAACACTAGTAGTGAATTGGAAATGTCTATTAGGCCATTTCTGCATGGTGTCACTGTTCCATGATGGGGACACGTTGGCAGCCGTCTGTGAGTTGTGCTTTCGCACGATGTTGTCACAGTCCCGCAGCCAGCGTGTCCCCACCCATTGCAAGTGCAGGATAACAGAAAAAAATCTGTTAAGTGCCCACGATTGCATGATGCTCCTGTCACTGCTTGCCATGCAGAAAGGCTGGAAGCGTGATCCCCCAGCACATATGAGAAAGAGACCGACTGCACTTCAGAAGGACAGCGCATGTCACTCACGCTTCCTTCCACAGGGAATTGGCTGGGGGTGGAGGGGAGCATCCACATTGTGCTCCCTTCCCAAAAAACGTGCTGCCAGGACCACAACGGGAGGACAACGGAAGGAAGTATGGTGCAGAAATGGCCTTAGTTTGACCCTTTGGATGCTCAGAGAACCAGAGTGAACTATAAGTCAGGAAAACTAAGAACTAAAACTAAAAAAAAATCTGTGCCCCTTATTTCTCTCTCTTTCAGTCATAAAACTGCTATGGTGGAGGGGGCATACTCAAGAGGTAGGCCACACAATCTGAAATTACTGCTGAGTCCAGGAAATCATTAAACCAAAAGTATGGATAGTCCATCAGGGCCAGTTTCCACATAATATTTTCATCTGCAGGAGCAGTTTATGGAGTCTGGATGGCAAATGCTATATTAAAATGTTCTGGACTTCCAAATCACCACTGGAATGTATTAACAGCAAGAGTGATTAGTAGCTTACATAGCAGAATGTAAATGCTTGCTGGACAAAAAAGTACTGCCCTTCTAAAATAAATAAATAACTTGATTGATTGATTGATTGATTGATTGATTGATTGGTCTTTCTCCTGGCATGGGAGCCAAGGCAGCTTACAACAAACTCAAAACAAAGTACAATTAAAATCTTACTACCTTACTGAATAACTTCTGAAATTCACTGAGATGGTTGGGTGAGGATACATAGGGCCTGTATGAAGCACCATGAATCCCAGTATCAATCACAGGCATGCCTGTTTTCCTCATGCATTCTTTAAATAAATCTTTCCAAATTCAGAGCACTCTCACATACCCTCCAGCATTTAACAGATAAAGACCAGCATATGTATGGGCAAGCAATATCTGAATCTGGTCTACGTAGCAAAAGGGATTGAGGAAGGAGTCATGAGCTAGGAGATGCTGCAGCACTTTGCTTTTGCCTGAGTCCACCAGCAAGGACAGGATTTCTCCTACCCTTGCTGAATTAACTGAGTGCAGGCTACTTTTGTGCTCTGAATTCAGTTTGCAGCAACTGAAGTCCAGTGAGGAGAAAAGGAGAAAATGGGAGGAGGAGAGAGAAAATGGGACATTTAAAAGCAGTTGAAAAAGTAGGATGACAGCATTGTCCCTGGCAAATCAGGAAAGATGGCGGCTATCCTGTCATGGAGAAGAAGCAGTGGACATTTCTACACTACACTGTTAGAGTGCTGTTATTCCACTTTCAATATCTTATGGAATCCTGGGATCTGCAGTTTAGGGAGGGGCATTGAGAATTCTCAGCCAGAGAGCTCTTTGGCCTCAGTAAACTACAAACTCCAGAATTCCACAGGATGTTGAAAGTGCAATAATAGTGCTATAACTGTGTAGCGTGGAAATGGCCAGCATGTCAGAACCTGATAGTAGAATAGAATAGAATAGAATAGAACAGAATAGAGCCAGTTTTCACAGTTCTGAACGTACATAAGACTCAAGCCTAAACAATATTCTTGATCCCAAACTAGAGTAGATTCATTAAAAGAATGGCAATTTGGCAGATCAACACTTTTATAAACTCCCTTGATTCAATAGGTCTCCTCTAGTAGCAACTAACAAGATGATTGAGGCTTGTGTGTACTGGGGATTGGGGATTGTTTGTTTTGCCAGTGTGGGGCTATTTTTTGCTTAATATTACCTGTCTTTATTTCATGTGCAGCATGAAAGATGACTGGAAAATGAATTTTTCTGAACTCATACTGCAGTAATATGATGTAATTGCCCATTTTTGGACAACATCCAGATAAAGGTCAATTGCATTCCCTAATCATCTGCGCAGCCATGTGGTTGGCTGATGAAAAACATATAGCGTGATTCTTTTGCAGGTTCTGGAGAAGACTCGTAGAGAATAAGGGGATGAAAAAGCCAAATCAGAATAGTTTTCAAGATCTTCTTGAACACAGAAATGATCTTGTTCTTTTCCTTCTCCTTCTTTTTCTGTTTATTTTATATTCCACCTTCCGCCCAAAATTGGGACTCAAGGCAGCTTATAATTTAAAATCAATGCAGCTAAAAACATACAAAAAAGTGAACTTTAAAATGGTATTAAACTGACAATATTAAAATGATTTAAAACTGCACTTAAAATGATAAAATACTGTTACAGGATAAAAAGCAGCCGAAACAGTTCAGTTCAACATGTTACAGCACCTTTGGCCCATTCTTTAAAAATTTCTGTTTTAAAAGGTTGATGGAATAAAAAGGTCTTTGAATGGTGACAGTGATAGGGAAGAGGCCATTGTGGGCTCCCTGGGAAGGGAATTGCAGAGTCTAGGGGCAGCTACTGAGAAGGCCCTTTCTTGTATCCATACCAGATGTGCTCGAGACAGTGGTGGGACTGAGAGAAGGGCTTCTCCTAATGATCTCAGGTCCCAGATGGGCTCATACAGGGAGATATGATCTGTTAGATAGCCTGGACCTGTGCCACATCCCCTAAATGAGCAGTGTTTATAGACCTATAAGCTTCCTTTCAAAAGACAAGATAAACATTGGCCCTTTCTGCATGAGGCTGGTGAATCGGTTCGTGTCGTGTTTTTTACCAGATCTTCTGGGCTCGAAACAAGGCGGACTTTCCCTCATTTCCTTCCACACAGCTACTGCGTATGTTCCATTCTGATTCAGAGGGGTGTGAGTTCATGAATCCACACTGTCTCCACCGTGGCCTCTCCCGCTACTCCTCTCACCCTACCCTGTCGGCTGTGATTGGCCTTTTTTTTTTGGCATGGTTTAGTACGTCATTGTGTCTATGCATACTTGTGAAAGTCCATACTACTTACAGGCCCCTCTCATGAGCCCTCCCCTGACCACCAATTTGCATTGGTGTGAATGTACATGTCTGCACCACTGTGAAAGTACAAATCGGATCGATTTGGAAAATTGGAAAACTGATTTCTTCTGATTTTCAAATAGCGTGCTTTACCACCATATGGTGATGCATTTAGTCAGAATTATGTGTGGAACGAAGGTAAATAAACCAAACCTAGTCTGCTCCAATGTGCAGAAGACCTCCGTGGCAAGACGCATTAGCCTGCCTTAATAACCGCATGTGGAAAGGGCCATTGAGAAGATAACATGCAAAAATGGTAATGAAAAACAATTTTAAACTGCATGTTTAAATTCACCATTAAAATTTCAAAATGACAGCAAGAGAACAAAAATGACAATCAACTGAAAATAATAAATGATCATTTAAATATTTCAGTTTAATCAGACAATTTCACATAAAATCTAACAGAACTGCAAGAGAAACATAAGAAAGTGTAGCCTACTCTCATAATTAAAAGTGTGAAATAAAAATGTTCTCAAGGCTTGGATGAAGCAAGGTAAGGATGGGGTAACAGTATCTCCCAAGGGAAAGAGTTCGATCCTGACAGCATCGCTAAAAATGTCTTGTCTTTGTGTCCATAGCAGCACCCTTACAGCCGGACACTCAAAACAGAGCTTCTGCAACAGATTTTAATACTTGGGCAGGTTCATATTGGCATAGGCCAAGAGTAGGCAGAGTGTGGCACTCTAGATGTTGTTTACCTACTGTTCCCAGCATTCCTCACTATTGACTTTGGCTTTCACCATCCAACAGCATCTGGAGGGCTTCCTTTTGCTCACCCCAGTTATAACAGTTTCAGTCACTTGCCCCCCAAAACATTTGTATCTTTCAACCACCACTTGAATAAGTTTTATCCTTTAAGGAATTAATAGTGTGAGCCTATGTGACTTACAAGACCACTAAATCATGAAATGAAAATTATTTATATTATGATCTACCTAAAACTGTCTGGTAACCATTTGAAATTGCCATTGGATGGCCTTCTAAAAATCTGAGTAATAATCACAATCAATATTTATTAAGGAAAACAGATACTATTATCATGTTCCAATCAATATGACAGATGTATGGTGCCTTGTGAATATAATAATGTTTCCCAATAAGGAGAGACTGGGCTTGTATGATGGATTATCTGGCATTCTTATGCATGATATTTCAAATTCTTTTTGAAGAAAGACAGAGTATTTTAATTTTTGGCCTTTGTGCTTACTGTATGGGATGTATACAGCTGTATGGGATGTATACAGCTACAAATGCAGTATGTGTAATCTCTGTGCACAGACCAGGAATTGTATTTCAGCTTATATTGGCATGGTGATCAGGTTGAAACTGATCTTGAAAAATAATCCATGCCAAAGAAAAAAATTAGAGACACTGAATATGAGCAAGAATGATTGCACAAGAACTGTTTCCCAATAGCTGAACTTTGCAATTAGAGTGGGATCCGTATATACTGCGATAGTAGCTATGGAAGGGTGAAACCACCACGAAGTGTAAATGGAGTCTAAAAACTTATTTTATTCCTTAACCAGAAGTTTTCTTCGCTGCCACACTTTCCTGAAATGCCTGGAACTAAAGTAACTTTTGTAACCTAATATGGGAAGTCCATCCTTCCCCCAGTCTCATGAGCTGCCTCTAACCGACTCTACAGTTCACCTTCCACATTTGTGGGTCTAACTTTCAAAAAGTTTATTATTTGTGAGTTTCTCCAACCCCTACCCATCCTACTTCAAGAGCTTCTTTGAGAAAGTATAGGGCCACTGTGCTGACCCATGCCTTTCCCCTCTCCTTTCCCTGATTTGGTTTGGACACTCCTCACTTTGGCTTGGCTTTGATATATGTGATTTCCCCACTTATGCAGGGGTCCTGTGCCTGTAACCCTAGCTAATGTGGAGCTAATGTGAAAGGCTGACTAGCTGATGTGGAGGGCTGACTGCGTATGCAAACTGAGCGGACCTGAAGGATCCACTAGCACTTAATTCCACATGTTAGGTGTGATGGATTCTCCCTGCTGGTTCTTGGGCTCCTGCCACTCACCTTGCCTGTAGAACTTTTAAACCACTCTTTGGTTTTAGTATTTGCTCCCTAAAGTGACTAATATGTTGGAGAAGTAAATATGTATTATGTTGTGTTTGGATTTGTGGCTGCGTGACCAGTTTCTCCAATAAATCTTTAAATAAACTACTTTCTGGTGGAGGTGCAAAACAACAAAATAAAGATTTATGTAACAATTTGACAGGCCATATCTCCCTCTTTCAGACTTCCTAGACCCTGAGATATGCAGGGCAGGTCCTTCCTTCAGCTCCAAAACTTATAGGACAGTCAGCAGAAACACAAGATATGGCATTCTTGCAGTCCTTCTGGCAGCAGACAAAAACTTTTTGAAAAAAGAACACTCAGTCTTTAAGAACAGAAGGCTTTTAAGAAAAGGGCTGTAAGAAAATGCTGTATTGTTTTAAATTGCACCCTTCTGATTTTTTTTAAAATAAAACCTTTCAAAGTGCATGTCTTGAATGGTTTTAATATTGGTCAATAGTTTAATTTTATTTTAATGGTGACTTTTTGTATTATATTGTAATCATTTAAATTTATAAGCCACCTTGAGTCCCAATCTTGGGGAAGAGCCAGGATACAAGGACGCTGATGATGCTGATGCTAATGATGCTGCTGCTGATATTATGATGACCACTTGGCAAAAGTCCATGTAACAACTTTCCCCCGAGTTCTTTATTGCACACTTCACTATACACTTGGCTCCCAAATAACTAAATCTTTAGTTCCATCTGCTCTCTGACTGCCCCTATCTTAATTGCTCCTACTTCCACTTCATCTCTATCTTGATCTTATCCACATCTGACATTTAAACAGGCAATCCTCCCATGTTATATTCTTTCTTCCTTAACCCTGCCCCCATAGCATTCTGAGGGCTGTGATTGGCTGGCTATTCTAAGGCTAGGTAGCCTTTTGTCTTTGTCTATACTTCTTGGACCTCTGTTACTCTGGTCTGGTTGTTCAATAATAAGTCAAAAACACTCAACACATGATCAGAGATATCATGGCTTTTCCCCATCTGTTCCAAGTCTAAACCTTACATTCTAGTTTCTAAACTAAAGCTGAGTGAGCAATGACTTAAATTAAGCCTCAGATCACCCACCTTACCTTGTTTAAATATAGCCCGGTCTTGCTTCTTATAAGCACAGACATGCAAGTCTAAACACTAGTTTATTTTTGGAATTACTAGGGAAATAAACAACACAGACAAACTGGTGTTTGGGCTACAACCTGTCTATCAAAGACAAACTGTTAGGTGCCATGAATATTTCTGAAGCCTTCTTATGGGACTATGACTCACTTCTCTACTAGAATAATCAGATCTATCAAACTTTCATAGGGAAACAACAGGAGTGATTTATATTATGATCTATCTAAAACTGTCCTAAAAGAGGAGTGATTTTTCATTCTGCTTCTTACAAAGAAGTAGATCCAAATCCTTTCTGTGGTGAAGAAAAACATACTGAGAAAGGGCTGAGAGGCCCTGTTCTGGCAACATTCAGATAACAAAGAGTTTTCAAGTAGGTTTCCATACTTTTGTTTACTCCTCACTTCTTTCAGGTTTATTTCACACATGAAGCAGATGTAGGTGAAGACAGTCGATAAAGACACATTTACCAATTGACTAATTCAAACCAATGACTGCTATGATGATTTGCACTTTAAATATCCCTACTATATATCAGCTGTGATAATTGCTACTAGAAATATTCCTGACCTTCATTGTATTTAAATAATAACAATTTTACCTTCTGTTCCCCCTTCATCCCCTGTTCCTCCTTCCAACAGCCACCTCACCTGCTTTAGCAAACTTCCTCATTCCGTAGCCCCTGCACAACTGGAGGCTTCCTTAGCCACCTTGCTTGGCTTGCTCACCTTCTTTTTCCAGATCCCTTCTTCTCCACTCCACCCCTGAGTCTCTCTCTCTCTCTGAACATTGGGCTGGCCTCTGTTTCTTCTCCTAATGCAGTTGTCGATAGAGATGGTGATGAAGAGGTGGCATCAGCGTGCAAGAGGCAACGCAGCAGTGGACATCTTCAAAATCTACCAGAACAGAAATGTTAGCTCTGAAAAAGGGGACATGTCTGGGAAAGGGAGGACACATGGTAACTGTACATGGACACGATGTCTGATTGAAAACACAGTTTTGTGGAGAAGGTAGTTCAGTGTGTCATCAAGTCATTTCTGTAAATTGGTTTTTAGGCAGCTCTGTTGCTTTCGACTTCATAGAGATCCCCTTTCTACATTATTCATATAGAGGATCAAAGCCTATTGAATGGGACTTTGGGGTGGCAACTTTAGCCCTTGTTGGACTTAATACTGATCCTCTCACCTCTGGCTCTACACTTAACAAGTTAGCATGGATGTTTGCTGCAGAAAAGCCTTCATGTGCACAGGCCAGAAATCTCTTGGTGACATACAGTGGTCTAACCTCCATTTATGTGAGTGTGTATACTTTTTCAGTTGTTACAGAAGGAAGTATTCAGTACCTCCCTGTGCAATGCCCCCTTGTCTCTCAATGAAGTTTATTTTGGTAGATGTTCTGCTAATTTCACAGAAAGATTATACTTCCTTTTAAAAAGTTTTCTTTTGCTTCTTTATAAAAATAAATGTATTAATTTTATAAAGACAGAAACAAAAACAAGGCAAGCAAAAAGAGGAAGATGGAAAAAACTAAACGAGTACATAAAATTTAAGTCTAATTATTGAGAGGGCATGTACTATGTTTTCCCTCTTTTACTTTACATTTACACATATGGAATAGATTCATTAACAGTCTGGAGTTTCATTGGATTCCTCATAGTACAATTGGTATTTCACTTTGTATGTCTAATGTGAGGACAGAACCTGATGGATGTTATGCAATATTTTATACAAATCAGATACTTTAACTCATCTACTTTGCTGTGTCAATTTTTCTGCCACGGCTGTTTACCACTGCTGTATAGGCCAAGCATTTAATATTGAAAGCTCTGCAGTTCCCAATATTTTCCGATTTTACTTGGAGCCATCATCATCACAAATACTACTTATACCTTTTTTTCCTAACAAATTGATAATTAAGTCATTGCTGGTGGGGCATGGATAATGTGATGTGTAATGCTTGCCATTTCTACAAATACCATTTTCCAAAACTGTGACGCAATAGGATATGACCACCCTATAGAAGTATAAACCTGTCTGATTTAAGTTTTTCCAAAAGTCTGTGCTATTTGCATGGTTCCCCAACACCATGTACAGCTGATTTAAGGATTTGAAGAATTCCCCCTCAGGTTTAGAGATGCAGTTTTTCCTGGATTCAGTTATCCATAAATTGTTTCTGGTATTTTGTTGTGTGGCTATCACAATGTCATCCTCTTTTGTGAGCCTTGAAAAATAACTTTTGCCCGTATCACAGGGTTTCCTGGGAGAGAGTGAGAATGAGAAAGTTATTGCATCTGTTTAATTTCACCTTGCAGAATGTAAAACAGTGGTGGCATCCCTGCAGCCAAATTCCAAACTCCTATTTATTCTTCCTTGTCTGCTGTTCTGTAATTTGTGGCGGTTGCTGACTCAGTCGGCTGCCAGAATCACCACTGGCACCACATCGTACTAAACAACAAATAAAACAAATACACTAGGCGGCTGGCTTGGCTGCTGACAGGGTGACATACCGAACACACAAAAGGGCATATTACTGTCTGCATCTTGCCTCTCACTTGCTAGTGGCAAAACTTCTTTTGTTTTTCCTCTTTCCCTATTTTAAAGAAGTACTGAACAAAGGGGGTGGGAAGGGGAAGAATCTCTGTTTCAAGATACCGCATATGTCAACACTGTAGAATGAACACACATGTACACACCCAAGTAGTTATGCGGCTTATTTATCACATTTGAGTCTTCTTAACATATGAGCAACTCAGGGTGACATTTGTTGTTGTTCAGTACTTTCAAGTCAATGTCAACTTATGGTGACCGTATCTGAAGGTTTTCCTGGCAAGCTTTTTTCAGATGTTTGCTGTTTCCTTCTTTTAAAGGTCACCCTGGTGGGTTCCATGGCTGAATGGGGATTTGAACCCTGGTTTCCCAGAGTCTGAGACTCATAGAATCATAGAATAATAGAGTTGGAAGAGACCACAGGGGCCATCCAGTCCAACCCCCTGCCATGCAGGAACACAAATCAAAGCACTCCCAACAGACGGCCATCCAGCCTCTGCTTAAAAACCTCCAAAGAAGGAGACTCCACCTCACTCCAAGGCAGCATATTCCACTGCCGAGAAGCTCTGACCACCAGGAAGTTCTTCCTGAGGTTCAGGTGGAATATATTTTCTTGTAGTTTGAATCCATTGCTCCTTGTCCTAGTCTCTGGAGCAATGGAAAACAAGCCCATTCCTTCATTGATTATGACATCCTTTCAAATATTTAAACATGGCTATCAAGTCCGCTCTTAACCTTCTCTCTTGCAAACTAAACATACTCAGCTCCCTAAGCCGCTCCTCATAGGGCATGGCTTCCAGACCCTTCACCATTTTGGTCGCTCTCCTCTGGAACCGTTCCAACTTGTCAATCTCCTTCTTGAACTGTGGTGCCCAGAACTGGACACAGTATTCCAAATGAGTTCTGATCAAACCAAAGCACTCATACCACAATACCATGCTGCATAATAGTATTCCATTTTATCCTCATCACAGCCCTCTAAGGTAGATTAGTTGAAGTTGTGGTCTAAGCTGCTCAGAAATAATAAAAGAACAGAACAACTTTAACTCACTTCTCACTGGTCTAAATCCAACTCTCCATTGCTCTGGGGAATACTGCTTCTCCAGGTTAAAATCTCCCCTACCCAAGTGATGGCAGTGATCATATAGCCTCCTACTGCAGGAATTTTGATCAGATGTGCTGTTTCCCTACTGCCAGTAGCTGCTAATGGGTTCGTGGGAGGTTCAGGCCTGGATCTTGGATGTAAAGCTCTAGCAATATAGTTACACTAGAGGTCCAGGGGCAGGGTGTGAGCAGTGGCAGAGCTTGGAATGTGTGGAGAGGGGGCAGAGAGGACACGGCTATGGTGTGAGGGGGGTGGCCACTGTGCATGGGGGTGTGGCTGAGGTACATAGGGGTGTGGCCAGGGCATGTGGGGGTGTGGCCAGGGCATGAGGAGATATGGTGCCCCAAAATCATCTGGGGCAAACCGCCCCCTCACCCCATGTCCCTACACGACTGAGTGAGAGATGCTCTTTTCCCTCCATCTCGGTAGCATTGGGACAGCCCCTGCAGTCAAGCAATGGCTGTTTGAGTTGGTGTTAAAGCTGTGCCTGACCCCAATGCAGCTGGAAGGCACTGAAGAAACAGCTACTGCATACCTTCTTTCTCTTTCTAAAATGGCTGAGAAAATCATTATGCTGACACAAGCCCTGGTTATGAGCACACCAACCCCAAACCCTGCCATTGTACTAACACAACCCACCACTTACTCATGAAAATCCAAAGAATTTTCTTTGGGGCCAGTGTATCCCCCTATTCCCACAATTTTTCCTCACTCTGAGCATTGACTCCCCCTTGCCTCGTAATTGACAGAATTTAGTCTCTACTTCTTGTGTGTGTGTAAATGTTGCTATGATATTGTCACTATCATCTATGGAAAAGGATGTATTCTACTCTCCAGCTCTCCCAGTTTGTCAGAGACAGTTATGATTAATTCTCTTCCATGACACTTTTTCAGCTGCATCTAAAATGTTCCAGTTTCTCTTTCTTCTCCTACTTTTCCTCTTTGTCCTTGGCTTTCTTCAGTTGCTGGAAAATGAGTTTAAAATACAAGTGTAGTTTGCACATTAACTCAGTTTGAGGGAGAAGAGAGAAAGGGTCAGAATCCTGCCCTTCTCACTAGGCTCAGGCAAAGGCAAATTGCTGCACCATGTCCTGGCTTGTGTCTTCTTTCTCATTTTATAACTTTTCCAATCTTGACCACAGACATCACATAGCACTGATGTTGCGTGGCCACCCACATCCTGGTTCTCATCGGAGAGATGTTGGAGGACATGATGTATTGAATTTTCATATTGCCACCTGCAGCAGCTCCTGCTATTGTTCACAAAAAGGAGCATGCCCAAGCCTGGAGAGCCAGCTTGGTCCGACCTCTGAAGCCTCTTTGCCTGCAGAAGCTCCAGCTGGCTATTAAAGCCAATGAAGTATGGTGCTGCTGACCTGGAGAATTGGCCAATTTCACTGTTGTTCTCTTGTTCACCAGGAAGAATGGCAGATCTGTGGAGTAGTGATGTATGACTGACAATTTAATATAGCAGGGAGAGACCAGATATGTCTATTCAGCCCCCTCTGGAACAGCTTTTGCCTGGAACAAATTGTCCTGTGAGTGAGCAGCCATGCAATGACAGCACAGCACAGAATGAGCCAGGCTGGACAGCTTGAGGAGCCTACTGAGTCCACGCTCCCACTGCTAGTAGCTATTTATCAGATGACAACTTAGACGGTGGTGTGGGATGCTTTTGTAGCTGCTTTAAAGTACTAGAGACATCATGCAGACACAACCTCCAAAATACAAATAGATCCTCAAATACCATCTTTATTTAGTGCAGGGCAGTTAACTTTGATGGCAGAGCAAATTAAGAAAATAGATTGTGATTAAGTGAAGAATAAGTGGCCTATTATCAACCTTTTCAAGGGATCCTGGAAAAAGAGGAGAAGGTTGTGATTTCAGAATCACCAGGTCTCTGTCACTGATTGTCCATGACCCATACAAGTGCGTCATCATGTTCTGTGAAAGTCTGCTATGATTACAATGCTCCATTATAGCAAAAGCATGCTATGTCTTTTTTTCCCCATTTTTGCAAGCCAGTCTTTTTCCTCATTTCAATACCTGCAGGGATGCTTGCCCCAGGTTGCTCATTGTCTCATGATCACATGACCTACCTTCCTCCCTTCCTTCCTTCCTTCCTTCCTTCCTTCCTTCCTTCCTTCCTTCCTATATTTCACCATTTTCTAATACTGCACTTCACAGCGGTTCAGTCATATACCTCTTGACAGAAGGTCAAGAAGGAGAGATTAAAACTTACATTCCTTTAAAAAAGGAGTTCTGTAACCCAGGAATAGTGACTAAGAAGGCCTTCTCTGTCATCCACAACAGATCTGCCTATCGACATTATGAGTTTCTGAGAAATGCCTTTCCTGAAGATCCTATGAGAAGAAAGCATTCCTTTAGCCTCTTGTTTCTTCAGGTATTCAAGCAGATGATAATAGCATGCCACAGACTTTCATGTGCTCTCTGTGTGTGTACACTCATTAACCTAAATATATAACACCTTGTAGTAGTCAACTTGGGTAGTTGAGTGAACAATGGATCCAAACAAGGTCATTGAGAAGCAGCCTGTTTGGGAAAACCCTGAGGGACATGGAACTACAAACATTTTTTTCCAAAGGAGGTAGGGGGAAAAAAATCCCAGTTTCCATGAAGCAGCTTTTAGTTTCATTTTATTATGAACATCGCAACCAAACATTCCATCATTATCAACACCTGCAAGAGCGTGTTTTGATCCAGTCAAGGGTCAGGCTGAAAATTCCCAAGGGAAAGTAATTTGTGCTGCATTAGTTATGGACAGTTACCCACCCATATAAAAGCTCTATCAGCCCCAAGGCTTAAAGATTTCTGATTGGTTAATTGAACCATATACAGTTGCAGATAGAGTTAATCATCTTGAAGTGTAGACTTAAAACTGTGGAAGTCCTGACCTCACTGCAGTGGAAGTTGTTAGCTGCCATTCTACTAAACATGGTATCTTTCTAATGCTGTGTATTCATCCTGGTATCTGCTTTGATGTGTGTATTACTGTTATTGTTATTATCTGTATATGCATTGTTCCTGTTTGTGGTCTAAGATCCAGCCTGATATTTTGGTAGGTATGTAAGAAAGCTATGTTTTTGTTATTTTCTGCCTGTTGTCATATGTTTTCTAAACAGTATCTTGAATCATAAACACTATCCACCTTCTCTATGTTGTATAAATCAATCGACCTCACTTTAGTGGTGAATGCATTTATTTTAGGGCTTGTCTTGATAATAAATCAGATTTGTCTTGGTACTTAATCTGGTCCTAGCCGTTTCATTACATGCTACTGTTTCTGGTTGTCTCAGGTTTTAGAACAATGGGTACTGTTTGGCCCTTAGGATCCCTGGTGTAGCTCTGAGTTTGTCTCAGACTCAGTGGGTGTCTGAAGAGTATTGGAAGTCTATCTTGCTGGATCCGTTTTGAACCCTGGTGGAAGGAGGGTATCCTGAAGACTCAAGTTGGTTGGATGGAACCTGAGAACCCTGGTTCATCCAACCAAACTCAAACCTGTGAATTCCTTTTGTGGCTTCCATGAGAACTGAGTATACTCACTTGTTTCCAGGAAGGATAGAATGATCACTTTACATTGAAAAATAAAAATGGAAAACCATAGGGTGAAAGAATAGAATAAACTGCTTGAACCTTTAACTGTTTGTAGTACCTGGAGAACTTGGTGGCTGGCTGGCTGTAATTCTAAATGGGAACACATTGGTAGTGGTTGAAGGATCAACTTTGCTTTACCCATATTATTAACTTGATTACCCTTCATTCTTCTCAGCATTTGATGCCCTTTGGAATTCTTTGCTGATTTTGGTTATAAAACATATTTTGGGAACAAAAGCAGTCTAAGGAAAGCCAAACCCACTAGTCATGGAAACCTTATTCCTTCCAACAAACTGGAGAAGATGCTAAATTTTCCAGGCTGAGAGTATTATATACTGGACAGGTAAAACAGAGAAATTTATCCATAAACTGCAGTGTTTTAATTGTCATTAGAAAACATTTACCTGGCAAAAAAGAAGTTTCTGCTATATTGTTAGGCAGGTGTATTGTTCTGGAATATTTCTGGTTTCATATTTGGCCAAAGAAAAGAAGGGTATAAAATAAGAAAACATTTGAGGGCTATATTTACAAAGAAACTATTAAGAATGTACTCTTATGGAAAAAATATACCTAATTATTTCATATTGTTGATTAGCAGGCTTAAACAACCGAGAATCTGATTTATATATCCTGTCAGAAAATATTTTGAAACGAAGAGGACAATGGTATGAATGGGATTCGGCTTTGCATCATGCTTTTGATGTTGTTATACAATAAAATCATATTTTTATGACTTAGGCCTTCTCTCAACCCCTTTTCATTAGAATCTTTGCATTTCTTTGTTGGCTAGGCTCCTCTGCTGGCTGGGACACAATGTTTCCAGTTAATGGAAAATTCTTCAATGTTCTATTAGACAATCCCCCTAACTTTCCTGTCAAGGGAGAAGAATCTAGAGTCAGACAGGGACTTGCCTCAGGATATACTGAAGAAAGATACTTTTAATACTTTCCTTGTTTTTGAATGGAATCAAGCCACTGTACCTTAGAGATAACATACCTTTAAACCAGGGAAGAAGGCAAGTCATTTTCAAAGTAATTGTGGGTCCAGATGGACACCCAGCCCTGGTTTTGAGACACCCAGCGAAGATAAATGGACACATACATTTTAATAAATGATCCAAGAACACAGATTGCAAACTACTGAAACACTGAACAGAGGAATGCAAGTTGCTTTAAAACTGAAAACAAACAGGTAATACACAATAATTACTACACAATATTTCTTAGGGCTTTACACACCACTAGTAATTAAAAAAAAAACCTTTAACAAAATCTCTCTCCCTGTACACTGCGAAGTGCAAAAGGAATTTGTCAGTCATTCATAAGTTGGAGCTTAATTCGCAAGGAAAGTTCAAGGGCTCAAAAGTTTTAAAGCTGCCATCTTTCCCTTAAACCCGTTTACTTAATTTGATCTAACACACAGGTCTATAGTTATTTATGTGTGGCAAGGTGAAGGGCAAGGGCTTGGAAGACCTGCCCTCCAAATATGTTTTTATAGCAGAGACTGTCAAATATTGGAGAGTCCAGAGGCCTTTTTCTGGTTCAGCTTAGGGAAGGAATGTGGTGTGTTTGTGCATGTGTGCACATGCTTTATTCTAAAGGAGAAATATATTCCTCAAACTGCCAGAAGCAGCAGTTGTTTTGTCCTCAGTTTTCAGTTGCAGAGCCCAGAAGAGGACCAGGGACCACAAAAATGAGCAGGGAAGAGGAGTGAAGTACTATGAGCCTTAGAGGGCCAAGAGAGACTTCATTATTAGAGACTCATTTCAGTATTCAAATCACATTTCTCCAGGTATGAGACTCAACACAAATTAAATCCATACCTGTTTTGGGGGAAAAAACCCTGGGATATGGAAAAGATATTGAGGTGGTGAAGAAGGAGAGTTAAAACTCATTTGCAGAAAAGTAAACTACTTTTTTTTAATGACAAAAGACAAAAATGAAAAGCAAACATTTTATTTTCACTCTTGTACAATCAGATCCTGCATTGTGCTTGCATAGCTTACTGTTCCGTGCGTGCAATTCTGCAACAGTTTCCCTACCCAAGAGCAGTCAAAACCCAATGGGGCCACTGCTGCTGCTGTTGCTGCTGCTATTCACTGTCCAGGGATGAGGGGGGCAACTCAGGTTACCAGGTAGCTGTCCATCGTGGCTGTAAGGGGAATTAAGGTGATGTTGAACTACACCTGAGAGCATATCTTATTTCTCTTCCCCTCAAACTGAGACACCTACCTCTTGGTTTCCTGAGTTCCTTGCCTGCCCCAAGTTAGTCAATGACTGCAGCACCCCACTCAGAAGCTTGATATCTGTCTGGTGGGGGGCAGGTTTTGGACAGGCACAAGGCACTAGTGAATAGTTTCTTGTATACCATCCAAATAAGATATGTGTGTATCTAAGCTACAAAAACATATGTCACCAACAGAATTCTAGCTGTTTCATCTTACAGTTCTGGCATTAGAGGTTTCAGGATGTTTAGTTTTTGTGTAACATGCAGGTGTATTAATGCAAGTGGGGCAGGAGCTCTCAGATGTCAGTGAACTACAACTCCCAGCAGTCTTTGCAACTGGCTATCCTGGCCAAGGGTGCTAGATGTTGCAGTGCAACAATTTCTGGATAACTTCATGAGTCTGGCCCCTGTTTTAGGATCTGCAAACTGAAAATTAAAATATTTTCCAAACATGTATTTTTTTGCAATCCCAAACTAGTTTGTTTTTAAAACCAACTTAAGTTTAGAATGTGTGTTTTTTTTAAAATAACCAATCTAAGCTTTGTTAAGAGCTTTAAGCATTTCTCTTCTTTTTTAATGTGGATATTTTCTGGTGGTGAGCAGGTTAATGAGAAGCAATAGAATAGTTATATGTGTAAATGAAACCCTAGGATTCCATAGGATACAGTCATAGCAATTAAAATGTAATCATAGTGCTATAAGCATGTAGTGTGAAAGGACCCCAGATCTTCATATTAGTTTGGGGAAGGCAAATTAGGTCAGCCTATGTAAAAATGTGGATTAAATTCAATTTTCCAGTACTCTCAACTCACACTGCCAAGAGTAGCTTTTTGCATGTCTGTTTTAATGAATAATATTTTGTTCTATATATAATTATATCACTGTTCCAGTATCAGCACTAATGATACTGAGCTGTGCAGTTTGTTTTTTTCCCCCTTGCTTCACCTCATTCACTAAGACTGATTAAAACCTGAAGAACAAAACAGCAGTGTAGTATGTCCAGCAACCTACAGTAGACCTTTCAAATGTGCATCATTGGGATTTAGACTGCAATTCTATACACACTTACTTGGGAGTAAGTCCAACAGAACCTCATGGGATTAACACCAGACTAGGTATGTCTTGTATTGCACTGTTAAATATCAAGGTACTCATATGCTTCAAGGTTATCTGTCATCCATCTGATTTTTTTAAAAAAGAACCAGCAACAACTGTGTGGCTGGCTGAACCTTTAGCCCAAGCGCCTGCAGATGAAATACATTTCAGACCATTCCAGACTTTAAAAGGCAAACACAAAGCCTCTATGGTCTGTTTGGAAGATGGAGCAAAGAAAAGTGCGAAAATTTCAAATTCTTCTCAGATCACTTCTCAATGAGTAACTTAAAGTGAAATCAACAGGAAAATGCAGAAGTAGTCTTAATGATCACTCTGAGAAGTAAAACAGTGAAGTTAGTGTGCTTAAGTGCATGGTTATGATTGTCATCATTTGCTGCCCCAGGTTATGACAATAGAGACCGTTATGGGCCTGGTGGGCTGAGGAGACAATGTGCAATCCTGTGCATGTCTGCACAGAAGTAGGGATGGGTAAGACTGAGAACACTTTATGAAAATTCTCAAATTTCTTCATATTCTGTATAGAAAGAAGCTGAGATTTTTAAAAATGGGAGAAATTGAAAACTATGAAATCAGCCAGTCAGGCCCAGGGCTTAACTCCTCAAAGTTTAGAGGCCCTTGTGTACGACACTATGAAAGCACTATGATTCCACTTTAACAGCCATGGCAGCATCCTATGGAATCCTGGGCACTAAAGCCCTTTGGATGAGGATCTAAATACCCCTCCCTAAAGTGCAAACCTTAGAATTCCATAGATTGGAACCACAGCAGTTGGAGTGGAATCATAACCTGGCATTCTGTTGGTCACATGCACAGAAATAAATTCACTTAATGCTTGTGTATGTCTTCTGGGAGGCAGGGGTGTCCTTGCAGAAATTGGTATTCCATCCTCCACAATGACTAAAGCCCCCTCCAGACCCATCAATGTACTACAGTAGCTCACACATACACACCAGTAGCTGTTCCCTTCCTGGTAGAGAGGAGAAGATATTGGAGAAATATCTGGCTATGTCCCCAGAGCCAGACATAGATTGATTGCATCACCCACCACAGAAGATGTCCTTAGTTTACTCCTGCCTACAATGACATATTCAGACACTTTTCTGACAGGAATTACTGCAGCACAAGGAGTCCTAAGTGTGGGGACATCTTGAATTCTTCCACATGTGGAACTCTTATGCTGCACTCAGCCATGAAGAATCTCAACCACAGTGTTTCAATTGTGTAGTGTGGAAGGGCTGCAGGTCTGAATCTTTGTGTATTCAGTCCTGTTAGGCCTAAATTAGAAAACATCTTTTTTCCTGGGAGACTTAACTGGCAATTTGAATGATTTTACTGGTGCTCCATCCATGCTCTGCTGTTCTATAGGACTGCCATTTTGGAGAAATCCCAGGCCTAAGGTTTGTAGGCCAAAACCTGATGTAGGGATTGTCAAGAAAAGGTTGGACCAAACCTGTAGAAAATACTTTGTGATGTGGGTTGTTAAATGCACCTGTGGAGAGCCATGTGACTTTAGCTGAGTCGTGCTGATGAGCAACCAGGGGAGAAGGTTGCATCAGGTATGGGGAGAATGCAAAGACTGGCAGGATTGCATCAGCTAGTGTGAGTATAAATATAGCTGAGAGCTAGCCAGCAAGTGCACATGGTGCCTGATGTGTCTGCCGGAGGCTCTGTCAGAAAGAGCAAGCAGAGGGATGCTGGAATGCCTTCTGGAGATTCTTGTAAATATGTACACATTGTAACTGAAGAATAAATTGCCTCCTTGATGGAAGAAAACAATTGGCGTGGGTGAGTTTTTCCTCGCTACAATGCGTTGGTGCTAAGATATTCTCTGCTGCTGGGCGTGCTTCCAAAGCTGTGGGAGCAATCTCTGCTATATTTTGGGCATGACAGGGATGGTCTCTGGTGATATTATTAAATGTTAGTCATTAAGTACCAGCCATAGTTGTTCACAGCCATAGTTGTTCACAGCTTGTCATTCAAACACATACACAAAAGTTGGGGGAGAGAGAAAGAAAACATATTTTCCTCTTTTGGAAATTAAGACAGAAGTCTTAGCTAAATGGGACACTAACAGAATAAGATGAAATGAGAGGGTTATTACTCCTCACTTTTGTGAGCCCACAACAATTCAGAGGGGGGAAACTAACTAAACAAATATAAGGTTGAGGGGGCAAAAAAGGGGGCTTGCTAACTGCAGCAAGCTGCTGCTCTGTTAACTGTGAGCTGGAGCTTTGTACCCAGACCTTCTCTTTTGTAGAAGCACTATGTCCATAAAACTATACAGTTTGTGCCTTGCTGACAGGAGATGACCCTGAGATCTGGCAACCCTACTTCTGAGTTGCATGTCCTGATGCAGCAGTGGTTGAATGGTCATACAGGTTGGAGCAGCTGTGGGAAGAGTTTTCGTAAAAGCAAGTGTGGATTCTCCACTCACCTCTATGGCAACAGGTCCACCAGACACCACTGATACCAAAAAAAAAAAAAAGTCATCTCCATGTAGCACTTACTGAATTTGACCAGCACAAGTGGAGAATTTCAGCACTGTTTGTTTTCACAGGATTCAAAACGATTCTTTCACGTTCAGGAAGGAAAAAAAAAAGCACCGTTGTTCTTTCTCAGAATCATCTAATCCAATGTAAAGACATATTAAGGCTCACTTGATATATTTAAAGTTTCTCTTTAAGTTCAGTTGGAATTATTTTTCAAACCTCCCTGACATTATTGTGCATTATACTCAACATATTTGCACGTGTTGAAAGAACTCCACATGCCTGTTATCAGCTGGGACAGAATCTGGTATCACACATTTCACATTTATGTCTGGTTTGTGCCTTGGGCCTGACACCTTGAATTGGAGAAAGGTGTTAATTGCATGCAGTACTACAGATGTTTTTGATTGCATGGCCACAGGGCTTTTTTCCTTTTCTACCACCTTTTTGGTAGTTTTTTGGGATTGCTTTTCACTCTGGAAGATGGGTATGTCTCTATAAATCTGCAAGTTCCCTCAGTTATGGAGATGCTGCCCACCCCCGCTTTTCAGTGGTTCATTTTCCTTGCAAAATTTCACCACAGTTGACCATAGGTAAACATCAGAAGAGTGATAGTGCAAAATGAGTCTGGCCACAAGGAGACAGAACAAAGCTTGACTATGGAGGAGACTTACTATAGCAACTTACAGTACAACACAATGCATGTTCACAATTAAGTTCTACTGTGCCCGGTGGAGGTGATTACCTAGAAAGTATGTTTGGAATTAAAGCTATAGGTAGTTCATGGCAAAGACAGGATTCAAATCAGCAACTTCATGACAGCAGTGGACAAATCTGTCATTTTTGCCCTTTCCTTTATTATTTTTTTAAAAAATAATCTCAGGCTGTTTCCATCAAATTTATGAATTAATTTTTAAAGCTTGTGTGTGTGTGTACACACACACACACACATACATACACATGCACTATACTAGAAATGCATGCATACATACATACGTACATATATAGTATAGGAAATTGTCAACTGCCTGCGCTGGGTAAATTAATGAATTTTTTTTGTGTGTGAGCAATTCTTCTTTCTCAGAATGATCCAAATAATGTAAAAAGAGCCATCTTCAATATGGAAAGAATCAAATTGTACTTGCCTGCTATATATCTGTTAAGGGTGAGATGGAGACTCCAGCCCAGAATCACAAACATGGTTGAATGAAGAGTGATTGAACCCTAGGGCTTTATCACATGAGGCAGGTAAATCACACTTACACCTGGATAATATTGTCTTTGGCAGGGACTTATCACATGATGTCACTAGTCTTATTAGTGTTCTGTTGTTCTCCTGCGGGACAATGAATGGAAAGCATTTCTTTTATTAACACCAAAAATCAATCCATTAATGACCTTCTTTCCTGCTTCTGTTGTGCTATGATTTCCTGTGTGAAAGTTCAATTGCACTTCTATGTCGATTTTGGGTGGTTAGGGGGTATTCAGTGGGTGTGTTGTGGGTGGGGAAAACATCAGTCTCCCTCCAGTGATCAGGGGAGGAAAAAGGGTAGAAATTTCCATTTGATTTCCTTTCAACTGATAATGTAACTGGAAACTTTTAAACTACTTTTCTCTATAGAAAAAAAATCAATTGCAAAATGACTGCTCCCCTACCCCAAATGGGGCTTGTCAGGGAAAACAAAACTTTGCTCACTGCCCCCCCTCTTTTCCCAGCCTCATTTCTGAGCCTGTCTATCTTCCACACACTCACACATACCTGGAAGTATAAGTGAAAAACAGTCTTACAGTTTTCTTAAAAAACACATTTATTTTATTAATCCATTAATTCTTTCTTTCTTCTAGCTCCAGATTTAACTAATCATTGACAGATAAAAGCTGGCATTGATAAGACGGATCAGTAGTGACTGGAGTTCATCTGCCAGCAATTAGTTAAGTCTGAAGCCAGAAATCTGGTCTGTTGATCAAGAAGTCCCTCTCCTCTATTTAAGTGAGAGAAGAGCAAGATGTGATAAAGCCCCTCGAGCTAAGTACTCAATGCACTTTGTGTGGATGGGTGAATCTATCAGTTTCACCTTTTTTATGTTAAAAAAAGGCTGTTTTCATTTAATTCATGAAGAAATCTATGAATTTGGAAAGATTTTTTTAAAATAAAAAGAAACCAAATTATATTCTTATCCATTTGTACTTCATGATTTCTAGCACAGTCTCTCAGTTACTATACTGTGCCAACTCTCATTCAATGTCCCTTTGTCTTCACAAAATAAACAGTACTTGGGAAGGACTAGTAGAACAGTACCTTCATCAGGAACTAACAGAAGGAAACAAACAAGCCCAAAGGCAAGTGGCAAACAAAAAGCAGTCTGAATAGAAGGTTATAAAATAACGCAATGTAAACAGCAATGAAATTGTAAATAAATTTATGTCAACGGGGGACAATTTGATGCCAAACAACAAAGCTCTTTTCTTTCTAGATAAATATATTGAATGTAAATATTAAGCAATACCAAACAAAGCACTTTATTTTTCAGCTAGATGCTCTGTCCACTTGTGTTTAAGTTGCTTGGAATGGCAGATGTATGATGGACTAGTGAAGAAAATTGCAAAGTTGGCTATTTACAAGTTAAGAATAAAGAGCAGGAGCAGCCTGGGAAACTAAGAACCCTTCATTAACTGCTTAAGTTTATCTTCACACACTCCTGTTGGTTTCTTACATTTGTGTAAATTCCCCTATAGAAGCCATGGGAAATTTTTGTCTAATGAAGAACATCTGTGTTCAGTTCAAGTTTGTGGAAGTAGAATTGTGCATGTGATGCCATTGTGAATGCAGACGTGCACGGTTGTGCATTCAGTTGCACATCTAGGCTGTGATGTAGACTCGAGTTGATAGACTCGGGCCATTTCCACATGGGCTTAAAGAAATGGTGCAGAGAGTCCTCCAGGGAGGACGTCTGCACCTGGGAGTGGACTGGGTCGGACCTACTTACTGTAGTTCCGCACCTCAGCCCGCTCCGGAACGACCCGAAGTGGTAATCCAGTGTGCTTTTGAAAGACCGCTTGAAACAGGTCTTTCAAAAGTACGGAGCGCTCCACTCTGTGCCCGCGCTCCGGTGCAGAGTTGCAGGCTCGCACCAGTGCGAGCCTGTGATCTGCCGGGGGCGGGCTTTAGGCTGGTGAGCTTCAGCGGTTGGTGGAGAGCCTCGACCAACCGGAAGCCACCATTTTCATCCCTGGAGCAGTGTGGAGCAGCGGCCATGTGCTGCTCCGGATCAGCCTGGACCCAAGCGTGGAGCCAAGAAGTCCGGTACGTACTGGCACGGGGCGATTCCCTCGCCCCGTGCGGAAATGGCCTCGGACTCAAGTCAGACTTAAGTCACTTCAGTGACTTGACTTGGACGCGACTTGGCAATAAATGATGCACTGATCTGAGTTGACTCAACACTTGTATATTTTTAGTGACTGACTTGCTGTCCCTGGTTCAGTAAAACAACACTTTCATCCAGAAACCTTACAACTGTGAACAACACTTCCACCTCTTTTTGCCGACTGGTCACATGATGATCTGTCTCAGGCCCAAAGTGTGGGTGCATTTCTTGGAGAGGAACAGCAAATGTGTAGTTAGGCAATGGGCTTGAGGCAGGCTTGAGGTCTGCTTAGCAGCCTGTCCCTGCTGCATATCGGAGGAGCCTTCTAAAACTTTTCCTAAGAGCTGAAGGCAAGACTTGCCCCCAGAGTGCAGGGTGCATTTCTCAGAGGGGAACAGCAAATGTGTTAGGCAACAAACTTGAGGAGGAAGGATCCTGTTCCCCACTTCCAAAGCTGCAGAGTCTTTTCTGCCCATTGGCACAAAATCCTCCAGCTTCAGGAAGGGGGAGTAAGAAGGATCCTATTCTCTACTTCCAAAGCTGAAGATGGCAAAATCACAAATGTGGAGGGCCAACTCTGCTTAAATTGTTAAAACTGACTTCACTGGACTCTGTCCAGAAATTCTGGAATTTTGGGTGGCGTATAAAGTTGACTTCCAGACTTGAGACTTGACTTGAGACTAGAGTATCTTCAAGAACTTGAGACTTGGAGTAAAATACTTAAATACATCACCACATCTAGGTTTGCGTGCAGTTGCACAACACTGCCACTCAATGCAAGGGTTGCATAGCACAGTCAGTGTGCAATTCTCCATGCACAGATATATGCTATGCAACCCCAGTGTAGGATCTTGACTATTATATTTCCCTACATGGATGTAATGGGAAGGAAAGTTGTACATCAATGTATGAAATCATATGTGATGATCACACAAGGGCTTCAGTACTATTATGAGGTGACCATCTCTGGCAGAAAGCTTGTATACTAAGCCACCTGCCCTATAACCCTAATCTAGTTTGCTGCCTGCAGAGGAGATGGAAAATGCTGACCCCCATTATCAATGTTGAAGAAAGATTCAACAGCCAGTCCACTTTGTGTTTATATATGGAATGAATGAATGAATCAGCCTGTTTTTCATCTCAGGCAGCAAATTACTAGGGATGGGCCAACTGAATCCTCAAATCCTGTGTAAGGATTCAAGATTCCCAAATTCGAATCCCTGTGCCAGAATAGGCAAACCGAATCTTTTGAATCTGCCAACTAAATAGATTGTTGGAGACCGGGACGCCTGAAAAGCTGGGAGACTGGGATACCTGAAAACCCGGAAGACTATACATACAAAGGAGGATAGTAAATAGGTGAGGTTTTCCCTTGAAGTAATAATGGCCTTTGCTAACAATTTCACAGATTACATCTGGGCTTGTATTCTAAGATATTTAAATTGAACATTTCAGATTTAAGTTCAGGACTTGACTGGAAGCTACAGGCATGAGATTTCAAGGACAGCTGAAACATTCCTTTGCATAGCTCCCTTGCAAACCTCTTTCAGACACAATTCTGGGGTTTGGAGTTTTACAAGGGGTCACAGCCTTCTCTGCCAAAGTCTGCTGGTGCATCAGCAAACTAAAAACCCCATGATGCCAGAAGGAGCTATGCAAAGAAAAGCCAGTTTTGACCTGTATGTGGCCCTGTTTACACAGGCAGGAAAATGTGGGATTAATCCAAGCTTCCGGCCTGTGTAGAAAGAGCCTTCATGTCATTTTCAATCTGGGGAGATCCTGAGGCAAAACTAGGACAATTGTCTTGGCTAGATTTCTTCAGAGGGAGGTTTGCCTTTGCCTAGGTTTTTTGCTTTTGTTTTCTTATTCCCATGGAAAACCAGCATGGTGTAGTGGTTTGAGCCTTGGACTATGACTCTGGAGACCAGGGAACCAATCCTACCTCAGTCATGGAAACCCATTGGGTGACCTTGGGCAAGTCACAGTCTCTCAGCCTCAGAGACAGCAATGGCAAATCCCTCTGAATAAATCTTGCCAAGAAAATCCTGTGATAGGTTTTCCTCAGGGTTGTCATAATTTATAGGCATACAATAAAAACTCTTTCCCGTCAAAACAAGCTTTTTATTTGTATAGCTTTTCTTCCTGAGGAGATTTGCCTTTTTTTTTTGCTTCATAGATCCTAACAGTTAATAAAATTATTTCCCAAAATATCAAACATTCCTTAGTCTCTTGGCATTTGAACTGTGTCAGTGGATTCATTATAGTTGTGATACAGGAAAGTAGATGATTAATTTCTGTGCTTTTTCAGCATGAATTATATGAAAAGCCTCATGCAGACATTCATTTGGGAATCAGGATTGTGCCAGCTGACCTTTTCCTCATTTTCCATGTGTTCATGCTCCTATTTAGACAGGGACATTATATAAACACACCTCAGCATTTTTCCAGATGGTGTGGTATACAGAGATCTTACATGATTCAGAGTGTGAGCAGCTCCCCTTCATACCATGCAAATAGGAACTTGGATACATGAACCAAACTGAATACCTACACCAGGAACTTTTGGCCCTGCACATGTTGTCAGACTCCAATTTGTATCAGCCCTAACCATCAGGGACAATGGTCAGGCATGTTGGGAGTTGTATTTCAACAACATTTCACAGGCTACACGTTGCCCAGTCCTGATCTTCGCAGAGATATTGAGCTTGATGAGGAGAAACTCTGATGAACTGTGTGCTGGTATCCTGTTCCCTGCTCTGCCCTACCCATTACCGAAAAGGTTTATGAGCACTCTAAATCCAGTATGTCTGCATTTCATGTGTACACTTCAAGCAAATGCTGTACTCTGGCAGATGTATGCCGTTAACACAATATGATATTTATTATGGATGCATTTGTTGTTGTCATGTGCCTTCAAGTAGTTTCTGACTTATTGCAACTCTGAAGTGAACCTATCATGAGGTTTTGCAGGGCTGAGTTTGTGTGCATCGTGCCCAAGATCACCCAGTAGGTTTCCATGGGTAAGCAAACAATCGAACCTTGATCTCAAGGGTTGTGGTCCAAGGCTAAAACCACAACACCATACTGGCTCTCATGCATGCATTTACCTCAGTGTAAATTAACTCAATATAGTGGTTTTAATATGATGCATTTACCTTAATTTAGGTTAACTTAATACAGGGATTTTAATCTTTATTTCCATTAATTTGTAAATCAGCAGAAAAGCACAAGGATTTCATTTTCCTTACGAAGAATGTACATTTTTATAAAAGCTAAAGTATGGTATTTAAAAGTACATTTTTTTAAAAAAAAAAGTTATTCAGAGCTACCAAATATCCATGTACTAGACAGAGGGTAAAATGTTAAAACTATGAGATCGTAGCCACAGAGAATGAAAACAGAAGATTTATTGTCTGGCTGAGAGATTTTCTCATAGAGATAACAGACAGGAGGGGATAATGCACAAAGCTTTGACTGTATCTGTATTTTTATGAAAAGATAAAGAATATACATCATTCAGTCAGCTTATGGAAGTTAAAAAGATCAAACACATAATCTCTGCAATTACCTTTTCCATAAATTACACTGTTGGATCAGGGCGGATGAGAGATGGTGCACTTGTAAAAAAAACTGTGTTATGCTGCACTTAACTTTTAACATGTTTGTAAGACCCTTAAGTATACCTTTTAAAAAAAACATGAAAGCATAGATGGGATACAATGGGATGTGGTGAACAACATTACAGTTGAGAGCTCAGTTCCCAATACATCTATAATAAGGATGTAGAAAACTCAAAGAGACCAACAGAGTTTTGAAATGGTGCTAAAAACCTGCAAATGGCAAAATTTCTAGCCCTTCTTAATTGCTGTACAAATCTTGGGACATTATGACTATGGCCTTTTTCGCACTTGGCAAAGAAATCGCCTGGTACCAGTACTCACCGGACCGGAGTGCTCCATCGGCGAGTCCAGGCTTGTCCGGAGCAGTGCGTGGCCTCGCTCCGCACTGCTCCAGGGACAAAAATGGCAGCTTCCGGTTGGTGGAGGCTCCCCACCAACCAGTGAAGCTCGCCAACCTAAAGCCCGCCCCCAGAAGATCTGCAGGCTCACACTGGTACAAGCCTGCAAATCTGCACCGGAGTGCGGCCACGGAGCGGCGCACTCTGTGGTTTTGAAAGACCCGTTTTAAACAGTCTTTCAAAAGCACGGAGAACAACCACTTTGGGTCGTTCTGGAGCGGGCTGAAGTCCAGAACTACACAAAGTAGTCTGGACCCAGTCCGCTCCCAAGTGCAAACGTCCTCCCTGGAGGACGCTCTGCACCGTTCTAAAAACAAAGTGCGGAAAAGGCCTACGTTTAAAGATATTCATCGTGTATGTGTATGTGTTGGTAAAATATAATAATTTTGTTCCAGATAGCTTTCCATATAGGTGACAGTTATAAATGATCAAACACGGGTTAGTTAGTGAACTGTCACATTTTTGCAATGTTTGTCCATGGTGGCCAAAATCCTGTTGGTGTCTTATGCATATGTAAGGTCTCATACTGAAATGGTTGGATATTTGTTGCCTAACATGGAATGTTGGCATTCAGTTCAAATTTGCTGAAGCACAGTTGTATGTATGGATTTGGACTGGTTGTACATAGCCTTGGTTCACTGGATTGAACCAAATACAATCAATGTGCAACTCTGAATATCAACATTTACACTATGCGACCTTCATGTAGACTCTCGGTCTGTATAAAAATTACATTTTAGATATTTTCTTTTTGGCAAAAAAAATCTCTCTTTAGGTGTATTCATTTGCAAATTGCTACTCAAAGTATGCCATCCTGAGTTCAAGGAGTTAGGTAAGTGTAGATATGACTGGAGTTTGCAGAGCAATCCTAAACCCTGGCTGAGGGATATCAGAATAGGGTGAAAGCAAAATTTGGAAAAGTTACTTTTTACTGCCAATGTAGCCAAAGTCCCTTTCCCAATGTTACTACTGCCAATGTAGAATGTAGCACAAAAAAAAAAGAAAAAAAGGCAGCACTATTTTTTCCAAACTTTGGTGGATGTGTTCCTCCACCACGAGAAAGTGGAGATGCCTCTTCACTTTTTATTACTAGTGGGTATCCACTGTGGTCATGTTCAAATGAAGGATTCTGAGAACTGTGTTCCAAAAAGAGGTAACATGTTACATCTGGGCTGGGGTCAGCCATAGGTACTCTGGATCTGTGGGCTCTACATTCTATCAAGAAGATCTAGGATTGAAGCCCTCACTTACAACAGCCTGGAATTTGTGTCAACATCTCACCCTTTCAAACCAGTGGGGCAAAAAAAAACAAAAAACAAAAAACAACTACATCAAGAATTGCTGTAGATTTAAAAAACAAAAACAGAAAAAGTAAGGTAAGTCCATCTATCTCTCCCCCCTTGACCACTTCAAGTTGAGAGGGCATTGAAAAGCTTTCAGCAGTACCATGTTACCATGATTTTTCTGAGCTGGGCCACTTGATCCTAATTTGCTAGGTTGATCCAAAACTTTCTTTGACACCTATCTTAATGCTGTACAAATTCCATGTTTCCAAATGCCAATATTTGGTGGATTTTGTTTAGCAGGCAAAATGAGAGCATTGTATTCAAATAAGAATTCTGGCCCCTTGTGAAATTTTCCTTCCGTCCCCAAATTTCTAATACCACATACAGTGAAAATTGTTCAAACCTTTAAGTCTTATATTTTCTGTCTTCACTTCCCCATTAACTTTGTCTTCCCACTTTTCTTTGGGTGTCTGAAATGTATTTCTAAGTGGTCAACTGAAGTTACTGCAATGCTAGAAATTTGCAGATTGAAGGAGATTTTCATTGGGGAGGCAGAATTTGTACAGAGGGGAAATCCCCTAATGTTGTCCCCAGTGGCATGTCTAGGTTCAACAGCGCCTAGGGCAAGCATGGAAGTTGCACCCCTATGTGCTACCTGGGGAGGTGGCAGTGGGCTGGGTCTGGTTGGATTGGGTGCTGCCGCTGCTGCCGCTGCTCCCCTGGGTGGAGGAAAACCTTGGCAGGGCAGCTAAGGTGGTGGCAGGCCAGGCCCAGCTGGAAGGGCTCTTGCTGCCACCGCCACTGTCCGTCGGGGCTGAGAACAACCCCGGTGGGGATGGCAGGGTGGTGGTAGGCCAGGCCAAGGTGGAAGGGTGGAGGATTAAGATTTTTTTGTCCCCCTGGCATTGGCACTCATGGCACATGTCCTGCTTGCCCCACCCTAGATACGCTTCTGGTTGCCCCATCTGTAGTTACACCCCAGATTTTATGTCTAACTGCGGTTTTGGCCTAAATAATTGAATGTTCCAATAAACAAAACATTCGTATACACAGCATGTCAGGTGAAAGGTGGACTAAAGTTTGCTGCAGTTTCCATCCAACTTCAGTCATAAATGGTACATTCCAAGAGCTGTTTCATACCTGAAGAACTGTTTGTCTAGAAGCTTCTAAGCAACAATAAAAACTGTGCTTGTTTTCCATAGAGAGCCACAATCAACATCCATATGGTTTGTAAAACTTCAGTGTACACCTATGGGCTACACTAGTCAGTCAGGTCAACAGCAAGAGCAGCAACAAAAACAAACATTTGTATTTTGTAACCTGCTGTGTTTCAAAACTAACAGTGAAAAGGCAATGGCCTGATCAACTTCTTCTTAACAGTAGCTTCCTCTTTTTATTTATTTTAAATCAGGAGTTTCTACAAGTTTGTGGCATTACGGCTATTTTTGTGTATGCAGCAATAAGCTGAGGAGCACGGAAATGCAACCTATTTCATAACTGACGAAAATTACATAACCAGCAGCAAAAACAGGACTGTGCTACTGAATATTTTTCTTTGCTTTTCAGTGCTATTAATGTCCAAGGCAAATATATTTGTTTAGGATGTTTCAGGCCGAAGATAAGGACTATAGAAGGAAGAAAAGGCAGGGACAAAAATATCTGTGGCTGAGGCTCTGGCAACACATATGGTCAAGGGGACAGTTTGGTTTTGAGTTATAGTTGCAGTAGAGTGCCTGAATGATTGTGACAACCTGGTGTAGTTCAATCAGTACCAACATTATAACTGTTTCATCACCAGCTCTCTTTCTTTTTCACTTGACCACTTATTTTTATTGGCTGTTTCTGATTGTTTTATTGTATTTGTTTCTTTTTCTTTTTCAAAATCATGATGGTGTGTTTTTGCTTTTTTTGCTCTTTCAGTTACATTTGTACATACCCTGGTAACCACAGAGATGAAGAGCGATTTCAAAATGTTGTAATATGTCTTCAGCAGCGTAATCTATTATATTAAGAAGCATCTGTTAAGAATGTAAAGCAATTAAATGAGATAGAGGAAAACCTTTTGTATTCTAATTCAATTCTTAAGGGTACCTAATGGTATCTACATGCTTCTCTCTCTCTCAATTTTCAGCTGTTTTCCCCAAGTATTCATGTCATAATAAAGCTCTTATGTGTTATCTTTTTGTCAGACACAAATGTTGATTGTTCATTTAGCACAAGCACTACACATTTGTGGAATCTGCAGTACCTGTTGCCCTTCCATGCTACTTATTTGGGTTAAACACTGCACATGATGGCAGTATTCCTATCTTTAAATTTAGAGCTATCCCAATAACATAGAAAATGGATAGGTGTGGGTGAGGACAATGGTATAGTAGGAGGGGGCACAAAATGAGACCATTACCTTCCAAATAAGAATTCTACCCCCCCCAAGGAATTTTCTTCCAGTTTCTAAATTTCTAGCATTGCACAGAGTGACACATTGAAAACACCTAGAATCTTACATTTGCTGCGATAACATTCCATTTGTAACTTTGCTTGCCTCTTTTGTTTCAAAGCCTAAAGTGCATTTCTAAAAGTTCAGCTGAAGTTCCAAGTTGCTGTAATACTGAGGACTGAAGGAAAAATTCATTTAGTGAGACAGAATTCTTATTAGTGGAGACAATGTCCTTATTTTATTACCTCCCCCACCCCCTAGATACTCCCTCAGGTGGGGAATCCATTTTAAGGAGCAAAAGGGATGTGCATGTGAACAGCGCAGAACCCTTGCCTGCCCCCTGGAGCCTGTTTGCCAGGGGCTTGTCCCCAGATATTTGTATTTGGACAGATAGCATTTTTACGAATAATTTGCTTCCAGTTTAGTAAAGAGGCTTTCATCCTGAAGACTTACTTATGAAACTTTGCAAAAACTTTTCTGTGAACTTGGTGTTTTTCCAGTTCTACGTATATAAGGGAAACTCCTGAGAGGTTAAATATGATCTTGAAGAGAATGGCATGTTTGAGGTTAGAACTTAGAGGCTTTAACACCCACATCCTTTCTGAAACCACAAAGATTTGCAAACACAGGCTGCATGAACCGGATTGCAAACATAGTATCTGGCAGGGAACAACAATGAACTGTAACGTTAACACACACTTCATTGTGTCAACAATCTGACGGGCAACCGGAACTAGAAATCAGCTGTCTGTGGTAGAATATTTCAAACCAGACTGATTCTTAACTGTGCATCTTGGTTGTTTACTAGTGACAGTGGTAGCTCTATTGAGCCTTGGGAATTAATTAGCTAGGTGGAGATTAATTGGTTCACAAACACTGGGCTTTTCAAAGACTGAAAATCTGTTTTCTTCATGTTCATTTGTTATACTGGCATTCTGTTTTACATGAGCTTAGACAAATAGCCGCCTGTCTCTCTGTGACTAATGATATTCTTAATATTTGTTTTAACAAGAATATAATAATCTGCTTGTTTCAGACAGAATTTGCTTCTGAGTGCCTTAGACTAATATACATTTCATTGCATTAAACCTGTGTCCTTGGAATCTCTAAGTCTGTGCACACAAGGAAGCATCCAGTTGTTAGTTGTTTTTTTAAAAAAACCAAAAAAATATTTATTTTTGCAAGGCTGACCTCAAAATGCTACCTAATCCCCTGGCATAAAGATCTTCCATTTAATTTCTCCAGTCCAATCTTCCTGGGTATTATGCTGTTGGGAGATCAGTTCATTCCAGTGATGCTTCTGATACTCAGCTGTTTAAGAACTGAATGCCACACATGTGTTTCATATTTACCACATATTCACATATCAGATTTGCTATCAGATTCGCATATTCACATATCAGATTCGCTATTCACATCTTTGGAAACTAAGTTCTTTTCATTTTTAAGACTATAGTGGGAAGTCAGGTAAAAGTCACAAATATTTAACAAGTATTCATTCACTGAATAAATAATTCATTGATTATCTATTTTTTAATGGCCTCCAAATCGTTCTTCTGTCCTCCCTATATCCTCCTAATTCTAAACATCACACCATTAGTGGAGAACACCTGGTCCTCGAGATGCTGGTGAATTGTTATTACCATCATTGCTGACTATCCTAAGGGATGGATAGTGGGAGCTGTAGTTCCACAATATCTGGGATGGACCACAAACTTCCCCACTCCAGCGCGTTGTGTTGGCTCTAGTGTGTATGATGTAATCCATATATGATTGTATCATCTCCGAATGTATGAAGTGGTTCTCTCTAGCGGACACAGTACCAAACAAGGCATCTAGTTAATTCATGCTTAGCCATACATATTCTTTCCAGCTAAACATTTTGTAAACAAAGACACTCCTGAACATTGGTGTACAATGCTTTATGTATGATTCAACAACACTTTCCAGATAGTTAGGTATTATAGAAAGTCTGTCTTAACTGGTAGACTGATCATTCTTTTTTCTTACTTCAAAAACAGTTCTGGAGTCCCGTAATACACAATGTTCTCTTCCAAAGTTAGTAGCAACTGAAGGAGTTTGCTTTTGCACAAGCCTTCTAGAAAGGGCAAGGCTCTCTCCACTCCTCCCTGCTGAGTTAGCTGAGTGCTAGCTGCTTTTGGATCATGAACTCAGTATGCATAAGCGGTGTACAAAGGGGAAAATAAAAGGAGGAGAGAAAAACTGGCAGTGGTGCATTTAAGTCTTTTACTCCAAGTCTCAAGTCAAGTCTCAAGTCTGTACCTTCAAGTCTCAAGTCAAGTCTCAAGTCCTTGCAAGATACTTTCAAGTCAAGTCTTAAGTCTCAAGTCCAGGAGCCAACTTTGTACCCCAACCTGTATTCCAGAATGTTTGGAGAGAGTCAATGTAAGTACAGTTGGCCCTCCACTTTTGTGATTTTTGCCATCTGCAGCTTTGGAAGTGGAGAATAGGATCCTTCTTACTTCCCATTTGCAAAGCTGGAGGCTTTTTCAGAAATGGGGAATAGGATCCTTCTTATTTCCCATTACTGAAGCTTCAAGAGCTTTAGAAGGAAGAATCCTTCCTCCTTAAGACCACTGCCTAACACCTTTTTTCTGTTCCCTTCTGAGATACGTACCTTGCACTCTGGGCATAAGTCTTGCCTTCTACTTTTAGGGGAAGTTTTAGAAAGCTACTCCTATATGTAGCAGGGACAGGCTGCTGAGCAGACCTCAACCCCACCTCAAGCCCATTGCCTAACCCATTTACTGTTCCCTCTGAGAAATGTGTCCACACTTTGGGCCTGAGGCAGATTGTCATGTGACCAGTAAGTTGTAAGTTTTCTGAATGAATGTGTTATGTTACTGAACCAAGTGCAGCAAATCAGTCACTAAAAATATGTAAGGCTCGAGTCGAGTCAGTGTGTAATTTTTGCCGAGTCAAGTCTGAGTCGAGTCACTGAAGCGACTTAGGTCTGAGTTGAGTCTGAGTTTATCTGCTCAAGTCTACATCACTGGAAACTGGGATGCTTTAAAAGCAGCTGAGAAAGTCAGACAGCAGAGAATTTAGGGCCATTTCCGCACCGGGCTTCTGTAATGGTGCAGAGCGACCTCTCACGGAGGTCTTCTGCACCTTAGAGTGGACCAGTGTGGACTACTTTTTGTAGTTCCACACCAGAATCCACTCAGGAGCGGCCTGAACTAGCCGCGCTGCGTGTTTTTTAAAAACCTCTTTTTCGAGGTTTTTAAAAAGCACGGAGCGCGCAGCCCCGTGCTGCTCTGTCGCCCTGCTCCAAAGTGGATTTGCAGGCGCACGCAAGTGCATGCCTGCAGATCTGCCGGGGGCGGGCTTCCGGCTGGCGAGCTTCTCCGGTTGGTGGAGAACCTCCACCAACCGGAAGCTGCCATTTGGGACGCCAGAGGACTGCAGAGCAGCGAGCTCGCGCTGCTCCGCGTCGCGACGGACTTACCCAACTTCAGGTAAGCTCCGTTTTCGGGCATTTTCGCCTGTTCCCCCCCCCCACATGCGGAAAGGGCCACAGTGTCTCTGACAAACCGGGAAAAATGGAGGGTATGTGTATCTTCTCAGATAGCCAAAATGGGTCAATCAAAAAAAGTCACTATTGACTCTAGTGGAATTCTTCAAAATACCCCTTCTTTGGCTCGCTGTGCTATTGTAAGTGCCATTATAAGGCTGCAGCAGTTTGCTCTTGCCTGAGCCTACTGGGTAGGGCAAAACAGTGCACCAACTTCTCATCTTCCTCCTGCTGAGTTAACTACTTTGCTATTTCAATTTTTAGTAACTGAAGTAAGTAAATGATGAAGAGGGAAGGGAGAGAAGCACAGTGAAACTGGAATATTTTAAAATAAACTGAGAAAGTGGGATAGCAAAATATGAACCAGTGCTATCCTTGCTAAACTAGCACAGTTGGAAGGTATGAGCCTAGTTCAGAAGAACCTTCTGTAATATCAGTTAGTATAAACTGCTGCAGACAGGTTGTTAAGTGGAACTAGTTACAAGGGACCATACAACCCTTTTGCTACAATAGTTCTATTGGCTACCAGTTTGTTTCTGGGCACAATTCCAAGTGCTAGTTATGACATATATAGCTCTATACAAATTAGGTCTAGGCTGCCTAACAGATAGTACCTTTGCACGTAAGCCTGGCCACGCCTTGAGATGCCCTTCTCTTACAGCCTTCTCAGGCACAAGATAGTGTTTTCTCAATGGCTTCTCCTAGAGAGAATAGAATACCCCCCCTGCTGTCTTGCAACCAGCAGACAAAGAAGGATGATGATGATGATGATGATGATGATGATGATGATGATGATGATGATGATATGAGGAGGAGGAGGATGGGCTTTTGATAACTAGTTTTTTAAAGAAAGACCTAAGAGAGTACTATCGTGTTTTAATTGCAACACTTTTTATATTGCCTTTTAATCATTTTGATCGTATCTTTTAAATTGCTTTTCAGTGTCACTGATAGTTTAATTCTATTTAATAATGATGTTGACAGAGACCTCTTATAGCATGTTTTGTTATCTGTGCAATATTTGTGTCCTTTTTTGGCTCTGAGGAAAGGAATATGGTTGGCAACAGTGTCCATTATTTGGGTCACTTTTGTAATTTATTAGAACCCCCCAAATCCAGTCACTGCCAAAATTTGATGAGATAATTTTCCTGTGTTCACAGAGGAGGTGGGTATTCCATTAGCTACTGAGGAAAATGAATATCCTTTATGTTTCATCACACTTTTGAGGACTCAAATTGATTTGGCCCAGCAGCTTTGTAGGCTCCCTGATGAGAAGATTTATTCCTTAAGGGAAAGAACTCGTCTTGTTCTCATCATCATTGAAATTTTGCATGCAAGGCTAAAGCTCCCGGCAGGGCCTCTCATCATGTCCTTTGTTCTGAAATGAAAGGCCTGTGTAGACCTCATCACAAGATTCACTTTTTTTATTGACAGATGAGGAAAGAACATATTATTGGACATTAATTTCTAAGTGATTTTAAGAGGGTCTTCTTTCTTTCCTTCTTTCTTATTTATTGTTTATTCAGAATATTTATATCCTGCCTTTCAAATTCTCAGAGTGGCTTACAAATTGTTGATTTGATAGTTCCTTCCCCTCAGGATTACAAGAAAAAGGCAATGGTGGTGGCGGTAGGCATTAAGTCCAGCAGATACTGCTAGTTCTTCTCTGCTTCCAAGTCCAGGACACTGGCAGCTGGGATGGAGAGCCTTTCATCTACTTCTGGGCCTAGGCATGATGGCGCAGAACCTGCCTCTTCTTCTCTCCCTCTGAGGCCATCACAGTGGCAGGTGGGATGGAGGGAAGACCTTCTTTGTCTTCTTCTGGAGAAAATATCTTTTGCTGGAGGCTTAGTTATACCACTGCTGGATCTTGGGTTTGGGAGTAATGATTGATGTATTGATCACTGACCTGAGTATTGGATGGAGTATGAAATTACTTGTCTTTCTTGAGCATTTCCAGATTCTGTGTTATCCCCACTTTGCTCTGGCCTTTTTGCCAATTCTGTTTGTCCCTTATGGTATGAGAATCAGGCTAGTCTACCCATTCCTTGCGTTACCTTGTATTCTGGGGGTCCCGGGAGGGGCACCTAAATAACCTTGCAATTACACAAATTGGGGAAATTAGTCAAGAGCACCGGTTGGCAGAATGAGAGGCAGGGTAACGCAGCGGAATCTTGTAACCCAGTGTTTTTGGGGTCAGGCCAAGTGAAGGAGCAGACCGGTTTGAAAGTAATGAATGATCTTTATTAAAGACAGGCACACAATGTAAGCAACACACGCACACAGATAACTAAGGAAAATAAAGGTGTGAGTAAGATAGCGGGATTTTCAGAGGGATAGTTGATTCGGGTGATATGAAACCTGTTCCTGAAGTCCGGAAAAAGATGGAGAGCGAGGCTGGGGTTCGACGTATCTCAGCACGTGGAGCTGAGGGGAAGCTCGCCAAGCAATGCGGCAGCAAGGCAGTCTGGAACTCGGGAGCGATCCGAGGAAGCACTCAAAGTCAGGGGTTTTTATAAGGAGAATTGTGACCGCAGGCTAGGTCGGACTTGGGGAGAACAATAGATTTCGGGCTGGAGACAAAGCCTCCAAAAGGTCAGAATTTGAATGATTGAGTTAGAGCCAAATAGTCAATAGGATAGCCGGTATGCAAATGCGGAGTACTTGAGTGTTGTATAGTCAGATCATCAAGCTGCCAGCGCGGGGCAGAGGATCTTTTGAGAACTGCGTGCATACCTAATGGAGGTACTTGCCTTGAGGTCTCCTAAAGTGGCGAGTCCACTATTTCTGGCCTACCTGTATTGTTTTGGAATATTACGGCGATTATCGGCCGAGCCTGTGTGCGTGCTTGTCCGGGGGCCTTGCAAGCACGTGGAAGGGAATGGGTATGTGAGGCCGAATTATCGATATCAATAGATATCTTTTTATATCCCCCAAAGCTCGGGCTAGCCAGGGCAGTAACACTTGTCTTCTAAAACCGCTAAAGTAATGCCTTATGCTTTGACTTTTACACTCCTTTATCTTTGGAACAATGTTGTCTTCCTGATATGCCATATTCTTGGATAATAGTATTGCCAAAACTTTATCACATCACATGTTTTCCATATTTAAGGATTTGGTCCACTGGGCAGTGAAGCAGTGAAAGGCAATGCCAGTGAAGCTGTGGGTGATCAGTGGTCTGAAGCTGAGAGAGCTTCCGCTTCATTGATCCTCATCCCATTGGCTTCATTCATGCAAAATGAATACATAGGGAAGAAGTCTGACCTGAGCAGGCTGTTTTTTCACACAGAAAAAACAGCCTGCTTAGGCCTGAAAACTAAGTAGTGGACAAAAACACTCCCTAATATAGCAACTATGCTCTTTGGGGGACACTATAGTCTATCTGATAAAAACAAAAAAAGCCCCCCCTCCCCCTCCCCCTCCAGTTTTGGAAGTGAGAAGGCACAGGAACCCTTAGGGAACGAAACTACACTGGAAACAAAAAATGAGCTGGGGTCCCCCAAAGCTTGTCAGCTGCATCCTTGCTCTATGGTAATAAAGGCAGTTTCCATCCTGCTGTTGGACCAAAGGTCCACCTGAGAAGGACCTTTGATCCTATGATCCAGATCAACACGAACATTCCCCTGCTTTTCATCAACCACATTCCATACAAAATGGAAACCATATACAAGAGAGGAACATACAGGACTTTTTTGTCCCTGCACAACTTATGATGCCAAATACTTTGGCGGCAACAGAGTTTTGTGGCATAATAAAAAAAATTCCATAAGAAGGTAGGTGTACTGTTTGTTCATATTCCAAGAATGGCTGTTATTTGTAAAAGCCATGATAAAACATATGAAGATAAAGTCTGCTAATATGTTTCCAGTAAAGAACTGATTACTCCTTATGATTATTCTGTGTTCCTGATTCCTTCATAGATTATTTAGATTTCATGACTCATCCTCTTTCTTTCATAAATTTATTTATTGACTATTATATTTACGGGTTCCTTTGTAAAATAAAACCATCTGAGCAACATTGGTAAAAGGTTATTTTCAATATTCATTAGTCAAGAAGATCACTGATTTTCTCTTCCTTTTTTTCAAATACATTTTTTTAAAATTATTGGAGGAAATTTAATGTATGTTGCTCTTTTTCATCTGCCCCATGTGAAATACAAAGATTACTCAAATTGTGCTTGGAAGAGACACAAAAGAAAGGGGCAAGTTATATAGAGATTACAAGACGGAAAGAAAGGATTTTAAGAAAAATCAGCAGGAGCCTTAAATGAAATACAAAGTGTTCATTTACACTAATCTTATTCAGGACTTATTTGAACTAACTATTTTCCAAAGCTGCTGGTGGAGGATGAATGAAATATTTTAAATAATACCACTCGTAGGACAAAAATATCCGCAGTGGTTCCTTGTTCCAATTTCACAAGTAGGAAATCTTACAAATCAGTGCAAGGAATAATTCAGCCTTCCAGATATTGTTGGGCTGCAACTCCCAGCATTTTTTATCATTGGCTGTTCTGGCTGGAGTTTCTGGAATTGCAGTTCAAACTGGAGGGCTGCGTGATTCTTACCCCTGGTATAAACATTCCCTGCTTATCCAGCAGTGCTTTTCCAGAGGCACTTCTTCATATATTCCCTGCATCCCTAGCTTATAGAAAGAGTCACAGCATCTAACATAATTTATTTCCTCTTTTCCCACGAGAATTAGCTTTTTTTAGGTTAGTTTTAGATTATGGAAGATCTGACACTAGATGACAGAACAAGTCAAACAACAGAACGGTGTGTTTCATGCCCTTGTTGCTGTTGTTGTTGTGTGCCTTTAAGTCATTTTTGACTTATGGCAACACTAACCTGAACTTATCACAGGATTGATTTCTTCATGGGAAGGGGTTCCATTGCTTCCCTCTGAGGCTGAGAGAGTGTGACTCACCCAAAGTCACCCAGTAGGTTTCCATGGCTGAGTTGGGATTTGAACCCTGGTCTCTCAGAGTCCTAGTTCAACACTCAGATACTGCACCATGCAGGCTCCCTTCAAACTCCTCCCATCTTCTGAAGTATCACACTTGGAAGCATGAATGTTCCAACCATGCCAGAAGGGTGATGAGCTTTAGTAACCCCTTCCTACTTCCCAGTCTCCTGTATTAATATAAAAGCCTATCAGAGTGTTGATATGAAACTGTTGCTGCCCTCTTCCTGGCTTGTTTTCTTTATCCTTTATTTTGCCTACTCAGAAAACTCTGTGCCAACATTCCTGGCTACTCCTATGCAGATCACAGGATCTTAGATCTATGCCAACACACTGGAGTATGTGCATGATGGATAGGATAATCAACTATTGTAAGAGATAACCCCACTTCCATTTTGTTAATTAGGGCCTGCTTTATGCCACTGCTTAAGCAGTCAGTACAAACATGGGCATTGTACACCAGACCAATGTAGATGCAACATTCCATGAAACTGAAAACTGCAGAACTGCAACCTACATGGCTTTGTTAATGTATATTTGTAGAACCAGTAGATGCGCCACCAGCAACAGTAAACGCAAATTTGTAGATCAGCGTAAGACATTTTGCCTGAGATGGAAGAAGGTTGTGCTCTCTCCCTTGTCCATATACAGAAACTGATTGGGCTAGCAATGGAATCTGCTCCAGTGTGAGCACTACACATGATACAGCAGGCTAGTTTCAGGGGTTTTAGAACAAGTTATGTGGCCTACACAGCTCTGTGGATGGAAATATCCAGAAAGTACAGGAGAAAAAGCTTGAACAGTGACATCTCCTACCTGAGATAGTTGCCCCATTCTGCCTAATGGCAGGGCCAGTCCTGATTACAACTCTCACCCATAAAGCCTATTCTCTATTTTTTTAGTGTGTTGCTTTAGTATCAGCTTGCCATCTCAAGCTAAGAAGGAAAAGTGGATACAGTCTTTTCAATAAATAATACAAAAATCCCACCATGCTATTTCTGATAGGTTTTCTTCCTGTTACATATTTTTCACACTTCTGCCTTGCTAGAAGAAAATTCTAGTATATTTGCATCTCTTGCAATGCTCAGTTAATAAAGGAGGCTGTGTTGAGTGAGCTTTACATGAAAAATGAGTTTGTCAGTGACCTTTCAGGAGCTCCAGGGAAATCAGGTTAGAAATATGTTATGGCATTTTCCATGTCTAACATCCAGAATTGTGTAATTCTCCAGTCAGCTGATATCTACGAAATGCTACCCAGGCAAACATTATTTTTGTACAAAATGATGCTTAATACTGTTTACACTCTTTCATATCTGACTATTCTAACCAAGAATACCCAACTTCAAACAAAGTTGTTCTCACTAGATCTGCTGTTCTTTTTAAACCCGTAAAATACAATAGGCAATGCATTTTTGGGCAATTATTGCATGCCTGGGATGATGTTTAACCACCCAGCAAGTACAATAATCCCCTAGAAATGCATCAGCTGAAATATCCTGTTGCTTTCATAGAGCTGAGTTTACAAAAGAAACATAAGGAAAACAGTGTAAATGGGCACTGACCTAAATAGGATACTTCCACCAGTCAGACCCTAAAAGCTTCCCATAAGTCCAGTGCTCAAATACCCTTACATAAAGTTCTGCTTTTAATATTATTTGTCTGGGATAATTTGGCACTGAAGTCAAACCTGACATAGAAAAATGTATGAGGGACACAGAGTAGCTGAACTCCTATAACATGCTGCCGTCTGGGGAAAGATTACAGCAGTTGTATTTTTCTTTGTACAGATATTAGATAGTCGTTTAGGAACTGGCATTCCACTCTGAACTGGAATAAAAGGCTTTCATAGATACCATAAGTATCAAGCAATAGAGCAGAATCAGATGGGGTTTCAGCATGCACTCATACAAATAGATTGTAGAGTGAGCTGAATTTGAGTTGTATGTGTGTTAGAATGGCAGCGTATAAGAATGGGATGAAAACCCTTCTTTAGCCCAGGAGCCAAATTCCAGTTTGAGAATGGTCTTGGGGGTTGCACTTTGGCAGAGGTTGAAGATATATGCAGGGGAGGGTTGAAAATTAAGTAGCTAATGAAGTGTCTGGGACCAAATTTAATTCTTACTGGTTTGGGCATTTTCCCACCAAGCATACAAAGCACAGCTCAATTATATGCATGTCTCATCAAGGGCAATAGCTGTCATTCCTGCAAAGCATAGCTCAATCCCATGAGACCACTTTCATGCCTAGAAAGCACAACATCTGCCCAAAATTGGACACTGGTATTACAGCTTCATTTGTTTTTTACCCTTTTGTAGAGTGTTTAGATTCAGCAACTGATCTGTTCTTTGTCTGTTGGTATACAAGAGTCATTTCTATTGGGGGAGAAGGAGGTAATTACACTTTTTCTCTTTATTCCAGTTGCCATGTTTTATCATGTGAGGAATGTGATTCTTTCATCATGTAGCATAGCCATTGGTATTAATGGCTATGTTGCTATGTAGAAGATGCCTACACAAAAATGTCATAAATGTACATGAGATACTGTCCAAGATGTGAAGAGTTCTGAGTGATGCAACTCTCTTTCTCATTCTTTTTCTGATTTAATATGATATTGTTACCCTGATTTCTGGGGTCCCTTGGGGGACACCTCCATGTGTTCCACGTGATGGGGAATGGAAACTAGCCAGAACACGAGCTATAGCAATGCAAGAGGCAGGGTAACCTAGCGGGATCTTTTTACCCAGTTTTTACAGGGTCAGGCCAAGCCAAAAACCAAACAAAAATGTCCAATAAATGATTTTATTGAATGCAAGTCTCACGCACCAACGCAATTATGCACACAAGCACCCAAGAGCTATTAAGAAAGAAAAGAGAGGAAATTGGATAGGGCAGTATTGGAGGGGTACAGTTGGGGTAATACTGCACCTTTTCCTGAAATCCTGGGTCCGGGAAGGCAGCGGAGAAGTGGGGCTCAGCACAGAGAGGGCTGAGGGGATCACTCAGTGGATGGAGCAATGGTCTGCTGGGGTGACCAGGAGTGATCCAAAGAACCACTCAAAAACTGGGACTATTTGTAGGGGGAAAAGTACCTGGAGGACTAATTCTTTCCCGGAGAGAACAATGGATGTTGGAGCGATAACGAAGCTCCACCATGGTAATTTCCTTTGTGGGGTGGGATTGCAAGGTGTTGCCAAACACACCTTCGGGTGTGTTAGTTTGTGGTGTACTTCATGTAAATGGTCCTCACCTGATGGAATATTTGCTCAACTTGGGGCAGACATGCTTATCCCTTCAAGTCAGCGTCTTGGGGCTGAGGACCCTTTGTTTATTGTGGGTTTACACATCTTGAGGTCTCTTGGGGCTACATGACTAGAGATTTTACTGGCCTGACCTGGTTTTCGATCTTTGACCATTGCTGCCTACGTGCCCATCCAGGTGACCTCTCAGGCACATTGAAACATATTTTAATATCAAAATTGTAGACCCTGGGATAGGGTTTTTCCAGTGGGGTAACAATATGTTATAATGATAGGATGCTACAGTATGTTTCCATGCTAGCTTTCAAGCCCCAAAGTGATTCATAATGGTTAAATGCAAAATTAAACTCATATATAAAATTCAAATGTAAAATACAAGTCGATATAAAGTAGCGGCACATTAAAAACCTTTTGGTTCCTGTTCTGTACACACTTCATTAATTTGGTGTCCTCCAGAAGTTTTAGAATACAACTCCTATCTGCCTCAGATGCTATCATCAATGGATATGGGTGGTGAAAACCTTATCATCATCATCATCATCATCATCATCATCATCTTTAATAATAATAAATAATAAAGCTAAAAAAAAGGGATTAGGTATGAGAAGGCTACAATATGCATTTTAGAGGGAATAAATCCCATTTGACCTAGTGGGCCTGTTTCTGGGTAGCCATGACTAGAATTACATTGCTATTTAAATTATTCCTGAAGGCCATTTTAAAAGTCCCTTCTCTTCCACTTCACATGGATCAAGATGTCATTTAATGTAGTTACCCTATTGTTTAAAAAGTCTGAGACATGATTTTTATTGTCACCAGGAAAATACATTAGACTTTGTCATAAATAATTGTGGGGGGCAGGGGGAATATTGGCAGGATATTTTTCTTCATCTTTGTTCTGTATACTTGGCCTTAGCCATGGAAAGTCTCTGGTCTACCCAGGAATGTCTTATAAAGCTCTGAATATATGAAAAAGGAAGAAAATTATAAGGGGGATTTTTCGAATTTCAACAGATTGTATTGTAGGGTTTCTGAAAGCACATACCACAATTTTATTAATAAGGTTATTAAACATTTAGTAGTACATCCTCTTGTTTTTACTTGAAACAACCTATTCATTGGAATAGGGAAGAGTACATTTATACTAATTCTTAAAATCACTAAGACAACATGCACAGACATTGGAAATTTTAAACCAGAGTCTTTGTCGCATATCAAAGTGCCATACTTATTTGTCGTCACACCAAAATAAAGTTTGGAGGAGAGCAATTAATTAGGTGAAATATGGAAATAGGAACATATTTCCAGAAATATGTTTCTACAAGTACTAAAATTTCACATTCTACATTAGTACTGTCAATCTGAAATGAGCTCCTAGATCTGAAACACAGGCCATTTCTGCACTACACTGTTATTCTGCTATTATTCTAGTTTCAACATCCTGTGGAATTCTGGGGTTTGTAGTTCACTGCGGCCAAAGAGTTCTCTGGCTGAGAATTCTAAATGTCCCTCCCTAAACTGAAAACCACAGAATTCCAAAGGATGTTGAAAGTGGAATAATAGCACTATAACAGTGTAGTGCGGAAATGGCCACAATCTACAACCAGGGGCGAAGGAGCAATTGTAAGTATGCTTAAATGAAAGTTCATTCAAGTGAATAGAAAGCAATGCTTTAGGGATTGGCTTTAGTAAACCTAAAGAAGGCAAAAATAGAGTGTTGTACAAGACCTATTGCCATCTTTCCAGTGTAACATGTAAAAGCAATGAGATACAGCACTTGAATGTATAAGCAATTTGCGTGATTTGGTATTCAATTTTTCAACCAGAGAGGAAAGGACTGATGTCATCACTCCTGTAGGTGTTTTGATGTCATGTGGTGGCATGGTCAGTAAATATGTTCTTTGTTTAAGGAATGAAATATTTTAAAAGCTATGAGTATTGCTTTGTCTATAGGACAATGTCTGTTACAAGGAGACTGTGTTGATTATGCTAAGTAAGCAATCAAAATAAATTCACAGAAGTTTATAGTTTTAGTCACTGAGACCTGAACTGGTAATATCAACTGGAGTAGACCCTTTGAAACAATGGGATTTACCTAAGAGTTGAATCATCTTAACAGTCTCAACTAGAATAGATCCACTGAACCTATTGTTGAATGGTGATTTAAGTTCTAAATATTTATCACAGCTGATAACCATAAGCAGGGTTTCCTCATTATCTCCAGATAGCCACATTTTTAACTGTGTCATCTGTCAGCCTGTCCCATCTCATTTAATGACCATTTTTTTATATATTTGTTGCATCCTGTTTTCTCATTAGCCACAGTTAGATTGATGGTTGTCAACTTTCGCCTACACCATTTTATAAGAAGGAATGCTCATTATGGCTACCTACAAGAACAAGTTTGCTTTAAGACATGTCATGTATACCAGGTATGATGGATTCGTATAACACAGAACTTGATCCAAAGAAAGAATAATGTTTTCCCAACACGTTTAATTCTTCATTTTATGTCTGATTCATGAGAAATCTGTTAAAAGGCAAGTGATAATGTAGATATTATTTGTGTATTTATTCAGGAAATATTTTTTCTTTAACTTCACTCAATCGGTTTAGTTGCTACATATGTTAAGATATCCTTTCATACTGCAGAGTTATAGCCCTATGATTCCATTTTAATTCCCATGACTAAATCCTGTGGAATCCTGGTGGTTATAGTTTGGTGAGCCACTAGAGCTCTCTGGCTGAGAATGGTAAATACACTCTCCCAGAACTGCAAATCTGAGATTCCATAGGATGGAACCACAGCAGTTAAAGTGGAATCATACCACTGTGAATATGTAGTGTGAATGGGCCCCAGTTCAAATTTTAACCATTAAAATTATTGACAGGTCCAATATCCTATCCTAGAGAAATGTTGTAACATTTTCTGAGAAGATATACTGGAAATATCTTGAATATTTAAGAAAATCACGTTATGAAAACTACTACCAATTATATATGTAGTGTGATAGATAATGATGCTGTGATTGAGGAGCAACTGATTGTGCAGGGGCCGAGCCAGTGAGTGATCAAGTCAACCTGCAAACATCCCCTGCACTGGAAGGTCAAACAGAGACTGAGTTGCCCCAGCCAGCTCATGACAGAGAGGGAACCAGCAGTGATGCAGAGGAGTTGCAGCCAGCTGTGCCCATCAGCCCTCAATCACACAGAAGGCTGAAATGGGCTGCTGAAAAGGAGGCTGCTTGGACTAGGCTGCGGAAACAATAACGAGCAACACCTGCTCACAGGGGCTATTTAACTCTGCTGGCATGGCTGCTCCTTGCTTGCAGCAAATTGTTAGCAAGCCCTCACAACCTTTGTGTCTCCTGTTCCCTGAAATCCTCTGGACAGATCTCTGCCTACTGAACCTTTGGACTGGACCTTGACCTGGCTTGGCTTGTGTTTTCCTGGTGTTTAGTATATTCGGACTCCCCAAGTGTTCCTGATCTCTCTCCTCCATTGCTGGCTGCGGCCTGGCAGGGAGAGATTCCTGACATGTAGGCTGAGATCTGATATCAGTGTTGGCAGAGTGTAAATATCCACCAGCTGTCTTCTGCCAAACTTCCCTTCCACTTGGGAATATGCTGGGGATCTGGAAGGGAGACAGCTGTTCTTTCCCCTAGCTGCTATGTCCTCAACCTCAATGGCCGCTGGTTGACTGTAGGGGTGTGCTCTGGCATTGTCAGGAAAAGTTGTATGGGGTGGTGGTGCCATTGCACAAGGGGCATATGTCATCAGTTGGATTCTGGTTGCTGGTTTTTGCAAGTTCAGCCCACTGCTACAACCATTAAATTGTACCGGATGCCATGTGGAAAGGTCTGTCAACTTTTTGGAAGTGACTGCATTGAGAAGATGGTCCCCCACAGTTCCAGTATATAAACAGAAGCTCACCACAGTGTTCTTGGAATCCTACTTTGAGTATTATTTTTATTATTAGAGAAATGATGACTTGGCCAGAATCTGCAAAGAATCTAAATAAAGCTACTCTTGGAATACATGAATCAAAACAAGGAAAGTTTTCTCAACACCAAAACCAAGATGAAGCTGTGGAGTATATATACTGTTGGATCATAAGCATGACAGTTGGGATTGCCAAATACACAACAGGGCAAGCATGACAGTTGGGATTGCCAAATACACAACAGGGCAAGCTATGTCTGCTAACATGCTACACTTGTTGCAGTTTCTACTTCTGAAACCATAAAAGATGCCGGGGAACCTATTATTTTTTTTTAAATCTGTCCAGGTGAATGATGGTATAAGTGCCACCCTAGCCATACATAAAGAAAGCTGAGTTTTGAAATGCCGTTTTGGAATACAACTCCCAGAACCCTCTAGCCAGTTGTCTGAGAGATTCTTGGACCTGTAGTTCAATAGTAACATTTCCAAGCTCTGAAAGAAATTAAATAATCAACAGGTAGCAATTTTTTCAATTACAGTTGCCACTGTTTTTTCCTGACATATATCTTTAATAGATCTACGCTAAAGAAAAATTCAACAGGCCCAGTTTTAATGTCAAGAACATATACAGTATAGAAAAGTTTCATCCTTGGAAACTCAACTAAAAAAACCCACATATCTCTTTACAAGGGAACACAACTGAAGAGACAGCCCATTTTCAAAACAGAGGTCCTTTCCCCTGCCATGCAGTGCACTGTCTATCCCATCGCCCTAGCATCCCTGTGTATTCTTTTTTACAAACATGGGGTTTGCCCTAAAATTCTTTGCATGTAAAAGAGTCCACTCCCATACTATATCATTTTGCTGTGACATTTAAAGTGGTGCTATAACTGTGCAGTGTGACAGAGCTCCTGAAGACTGGCCTGATGCCATTCACACCCAGAGCCTGAAATATCTCCTGACTGGGGGATATTAGAATATATAGCTGAAAAGAGTTTTCCAAGCTGTTAATAATAATGAATTGCCATCAAGTCAGCTTCAGTTTTGGCAACCCTATAAATGAGACAGGGCTCAAATATAACCAATGAGTAGCTCCAGTAAGGAACAGCCTCTTTGTGTGGGTCTAAATGCCTTCAAGTCACATGCAGCTTGTGGTGACCTCATAAGATTCACAGTGTTTTCTTATGTAAGAAATACTCAGAAGTGGTTTTGGCATTGCTTTCCTTTAAAATATAGCCTGTAGCACCTAATATTCCTTGGCCGTCTCCCATTCAAGTACTAACCAGGCCAGGCTGATCTTCCAAGATCAGACAGGATCTGATGCCTTTGGGGGTATATGGAGAACCAAACATTGAGTTCTGTGGCACCAACGTGAACAAGAAAAGGAGGCTATGACCCTGGGAATCTTGTGACACAGTGTTCCAGGAAGCAGCCTTTGTTTGCCCACACTATGTCTCTTTTATTTATTAATATGTGGGATCAACAATGCCTATTGTGTCTTTTCATATTAGAACACTGTCACATGAGCACTTAGAGTGACACCAAAAGGATTGTGAGGCAAAGACAAGTAACTCTCTGGTTCCAAGTAGAAATGTTTTAATACATTAGTGCTCTACATGCTTGACAAATGTCTCTTTTCAGATCCAATCACCCACTTACGTTTCTAAAGTTTTCAGTTACAAGGAAGCACGCAAACAATGAAACGTGCACAAAAGCATTTTTCTCTTTTAAACTAAATAAAAGAATGATTAATTCATAATGTTGTGGAGGTAACATCTCATTCTACACAAAAGGCAATTAATTATGTAATCAGATTAGCTGAAATTTCTGAATATTGAAGACTTACACAAAAGTCCTTTCTTTCACAGCTTGTAATTTGTTAGATAGAAATCTGGATATTTATAGTTCAACGTAGCAAAAGATACCGTTTTTCCTCTCTTGGGTTTTTTGTGGATTCTTTTCAGCTTACCATAAATGTACAGTTCTCACTCTTTGGTTGTTACGATGTGAAAAGGTACTTCCTTTGCACAGATGCAGCATGTTGTTTTGTTGTTCAGAAAATGTGCTCATCCAATTCTTATATTATTTTGATTGTGTTATTATGATTGCCTTGTGAGATGTGGCTGGCTGACTCTTCATGGTATCTACTAACATTCAGGGCTGGTCTGACCACCAAGCAGGAGGGAGTATGCCTCTTGGCTGTCCCTCCTCTGCATTTGGAGGACAGAGTTATGTTTGATTTACAGACTGTTAAAATCAGTCTGCTATCCTCAAGTGTTGTGGAGGATTTTAATCCATTGCCAGTACTAAAGTACAATTCACCTGACAGTTTAGTCAGTTTCTGTATATAGAATAGAGTGAGGAAGCACCAACTTGTATTTTGTCTCAGGTACGACAGTGTGTTAGACTAACTCTGTTTACATTAGAAGGGAGTTGCTTGAGAACTTGCACTAAATGGTTCTTTAATTTTATTAGTCCACAGTGTACCAAAAATATAACCAGAAGGATCTACCCTGACGCTACCTCAGATTCTAAGGGCCAAACTCTTATGTGACATCAGTTGTGCCACTTGCAATCACACTGTCATTACTCTATTTATTTGCTTGCAGGTGAAAGCTGCTTGATGTTTACTGAACTGCAGGAGATCAAATAAATGGTCTAATGAAAGAGAGACAAGAAAATGAAGAGGAGGAGGGGAGGATGACTGTAGGTTAGAGGGATGAATGAAGAGGGTGTGCCAAAAAGCAATCAAACAGCATAAATACATACTGTGCCTAAACTCCTGTAGATTAACATGCAAACTAATAACTGGTGAGTATAGGCCTGCAAAGGCTGCGATCTCCACCACTATTTGAGCCACTCAAGGTGGAAGTCACAAAATGGAGACCTGAGACTAAGACGCATCTAACCTCATCTGGGAGTAACAGCGACATCAGGATAAGAGACCTGATGTTCCAGTTGCGAGGCACAGAGAATTTCTGGAAGGGAAGCTATAGGGAAGCATAAGTAGGGGGAAGTGACATTGGCCAAGGATCTCTTATACATCATGGCAGTTACACTTTAGCTAACATTTCTTAGTTTGTGCAGAACTAGATGAAATAAACAGCTCCTGAATGTATTTTACCTTGAAGACCCTATGATGAGACAATCCAAAATGAAACTGGCTGAGTGACAGAAGTTCAATGGGATTTACCCCTACAGAAGTATCTGTAGAAGGGATAGGTAGTTTGTGGCCCTCCAGATGCAGCTAGACTCCAGCTACCATTAACTTTGACCATTGGTCATCTTTGCTTGGGCTGACAGGTGTTAGCATCCAAAACCTGGAGTACATCAGGTACCTCACCCGTGGTACACACAGTTGCCAACTTAATTTTTGTTTCAATGGTGGGTGAACCAGATTCAGCACCGTCACTGTTTTCACATGGAGGAAGCCATTTCTTTGGAGTACATAGTTCTGCCATGAATTCTAAAGAAAATAATGTCAGAATAGTTATTATTACTCAGATAGTAAAATCACTCTGAAACTGCTTGTTCCCTACAATTACAACTCACATCTCTGCAAAAATGCCAGATGTAAATTAAATGGACAGTACAACACAAACCAGAATCCTGGTGGCCATTGGGTTACTAACCTTTCATGCTATTTATTTTTCCATTGTGGAAGAACTTGGCAAGGAAGAAGAGTGGCACCCAGTGGCCAGATTATTTTATGTCTTTCATGTATGTCTTATTCTCCGTTTTGCCAGTTTTTCATGTGTAAAGATTTAAGGAACAGATTTAGTCAGATATAACAGATAATTAACCTTCAACCAAGCAATTTTTTTAAAAAAAGTCTACCAGGTAGCTTAATTAGGGGCATTTTTTTGACCTCAGTATAAATTCCAGTGTACAGTGAGGATAAAAGAAAGCACCCTGCCCCCAGGACTGTTTGTAGATTTAGGATCAAAGGTATAGTGCAATATTTGTTACCCTGACTTCTGGGGGTCCGCTGGGGGACACCTTGATTTGCCCCAAAAATGTAAAGGTTGGGGAAATTAGCAGAGCACTGGCAATAGCAAAACAAAGGACAGGGTAACCCAGCAGAATCTTTTACCCAATGTTTACAGAGTCAGGCCAACCAAAAAGCCAGACAAATGTACTCATAAATGGTTTTTATTAATAAATGTGTTCTCATGCACCAACACACTCTCTCATGCACACAAGGCCTATCGAGAAGGGAAAGAGGTGAAAATTGATAGGGGATTTAGCAGAGAGGGTGTAAAGGCAGTGATACTGCACCTATCCTGAAGTTGTCAGTCCGGGAAGTGGCGAAAGGACAGAGCTCAGTGAAGAGAGGTGACTGAGGGGATCACTCAACTAACAGAGTGCAGGTCTGCTAGCATGGTGGGGAGTTCTTCAAAGAGGTCCTCAAAAATTGGGACTACTTATAGGGCAGAATGTATCTCGAGGGCAGGTCCTCTCCCAGGAAGAACAATGGCCTAAATAAAGGGGAAAATGCTGCACAATAGCAACTTGATAGTTTGCATGATTGGTTCATGCAGATGGACTTCGCCTTCATAGGATTTTCCAAAGTCAGAGCTGCTCAATCTAGGGAAAACCCAGTAATCCCTTCAAGTTGGCTATTCATAGCTGAGGGCACTTTGTTCGTGCGGACATGTTTAGCCTGAGGTCTCCTTGGGAAAACATGACTGGGGATTTTCCTGTCCTTGACCTAATTTCAGTCGTTTGACCTATTTGTCTACACACCCACTCGGGCAACCTCTCTGGCATGGTGGGCATATTTGATATCAATTTTATATCCCCCCGGGATGGGGTCTGCCAGTGGGGTAACATATTCAATCACCGGGATGCAGAAAACACATGTTTACATGAGGTGAAATATTTGTCTTCAGTGGTTTTCAGCCCTCCTTGCTTACCAAAAAAAAAAAAAAAAGTAACCAGCACAAATGCAATAGATGTATTAGATTCTCTTTTTGTCCCAGCTGCTTATGACTGACAAAAAAGGAACTCCACGTGGCAGGTGGCTAAAACCTGGGGACAGCCTTCTCTTATAAAATGTTTGCCTTGTAAGTCTACTTCTGTGTCAGTTCTGCGCTGCAATGTGACAATGTCCCATCTGTCTGGATGAGGGTCAAATCAGTGATTTACTATAATTCTATCTGATACCTGTAATAGTATTCTCAAAACTATGAAAAGTTTTCAATTTATATTGTTGTGAGAAAAGTAAAATTTAACAGGATCTGCTATACTGTAATAGTATTATACGTTTCCATAGTCTTCAACTATCACATATCTGTTCTTCAGGGCCTTTTTTACTGCAGTTTAGCTGGAGAAGACTCAACGGCATAGAGATATCAATAAGACAGTATGCATCCTCAGTCTAAGGCCCTTTCCTCACGAGGAAGTTAAAACGGGCCAAGGCGTCCGGGCACGGAGGTCGTCCGCACCTTGGATCGGACTAGGTCCGGACTACTTACCTTAGTTCAGCACCTTAGTCTGATCCAAAACACCCTGAAGTGGTCCTCCAGCGCGCTAAGTGAAGATCGGAAAAATCCGGTCTTTCAATCTTCTGGAGCGTGCCACTGCGTTCCTGCTGACTTGTGCAGAGGCGCAGGCTCGCATCAATGCAAGCCTGCGATCAGTGGAGGGTAGGCTGTGGGTGTGGCCAGCATCAGCGGTTGGTCCAGACCCACGAAGAAACAGGAAGCCGCCATTTTCAGCCGGAGCAGTGTGGATCTAAAGACCTCGCACTGCTCCGATTCGCCCTGGACTAATGGAGGAGCCCTGCAGAAGGGCTTAAGGGAAAGTCCGCGTTACTTCGGACCCAGAAGAACCGGTAAGTAACAGCACGGAGCGATTCACTCACCTCGCGCGGAAAGGGCCTAAATGACATTGCACAAAAGAACAATTGATTCACAGGGAAGATGAAACAAACTCATTAAACTCAGTTCCTGTAACAATTAGCTGTTTTGTAAATAGCTAATTTACAATAGCTATTTACTATTGTAAATAGTACCACCAAACATTGCTACTTTCTCACCTGCTAGACTTTGATTCCTCTCTGCTAATGCAGCTTGAAGAAATAATTATTGAGTAGGAGCAGTATCAGTGTTTAATATGTGCAGTATGTTTGCTTTTTTTCCCTTAAGTATCCAAGAGGACAATTATGCATTGCTGGTTCATGACACAGATGGGATTGTGGCTGATATTGTCCCCCCTCCCCCAATTGTGCTTAATGCATTCAGAGTCTTACCTAATTGTCCTCTACAACCTTTTCCACACCGGGCGAGAGAATCGCCCTGCCCTGCTACTCACCGGACCTTTCGTCTCCCCGGTCCGGTCCATGGCGCTCCGGAGGAGCGCGTGCTTATCAATACGCACTCCTCCAGCATCCCAAATGGCAGCTTCCGGTTGATTGAGGGTCTCAACCAACTGCTGAAGCTCGCCAGCCTAAAGCCAGCCCCCGGGCAGATCGCAGGCTCGCATTGGTGCGAGCCTGCAAATCTGCATAAGGGAGCAGGCTCGCACTGGCGTGCTGCGTACTTTTGAAAGACCGGAAAAATCAGGTCTTTCAAAAGTACGCTGGAGGACCACTTGGGGTGGTTCCGGACCGGACTGAGGTACGGATCTACCTTAAATAGGTCTGACCCAGTCCGGTCCGAGGTGCAGACCTCCTTCTTGGAGGACGGACTGCACCGTTTCAAAAACCCCATGTGGAAAAGGCTTACAATTCTAACAAGACTGTGTTTTTCCCCCCAGGTAGCATTCCTTTTTTCTATGCTTGTGCTGTACTTATTTCAAAATCAATTCCATTCAAACATATACAAGCATACAGAAACATAATCCACCCATCATTGATATGCATATTAGTACACGTTCATACCTTTCCATTAAGCTATCAGGTCATAGACACATACACACCTTTTAACATGTTTTAAAAGTATGGCTCCAATGAGATCCTTTGCCTTGCTAGTCTCCCTCTTCAGAATGGAAGGGGACCTCTCCCTTCCCACTTCAGCTAGGACACCGTTTGAAGGAATGAATCCACTCAGATGGCTGCTGTCCAAGTGCTCACCCCTCCCTGCCTTGAGTGGGAAGGGACTCTACTCCTTCTCATGGCAGGGACACCTTTTGAAAACTGGACCAACACTTTCAAAATACTCCACTTCAATGGTGACTGGTGGCTTCCATACAATGGGGTTTGTAAATAGGTCTAGGTTTTAAATGAACTATTCAAAGTGCTGAAGTGGCATTGGTGATAGGATTCATCACTGTGGATATCACCTTTAACGTTCAGTACAAAGTATATTCATCAACCCACCAACATGGAAGTCAGCAGGTTCTGTTCTTGTCTTCCTTTTGGAATGCTCTGTATTGCCTGTGCTTTTCATGATGGACATCTCTAGTCCATCTTGGGTATATAGGCTAGAATCATGTTAGGGAGTTACAATATAGCTACAGTGCTAGACAGTTGCTCTAGTCCCAATGCCCCACCACTGCCCACTTAGCAGGCAGTAGCCATCAATGGGGGTTTGTTTCCCTGTCTATTAGGAAGCAGCTGACCATCCCGTCCCTTGAGTGGTCTCTGATGTGACAGACAGAAGCAGGACCCCATCACAATTCTTTCTTGTGCTGGAGGTTGCTTGTGCAGAGGATGGGAGAAATCCAGCAAGCTGCTTCCTAGTTGACAGGCACCTGTCAATTTTAGCAGCTGATGCCTGATAACTGGGAATTGGAGACTTTCATGGTCTCTATGTACATGGTCTCTATGTATCCCCTAAGCTAGGGGTCACATAGGGATGATGACTACAAAACAGTGACTCAATTACACATTCATAACTGCCCAATAAAATTATAGCCCTCATTCTTCACTAAGTTTCTTCTCAAAGGAACCAACAAGAATTTGGTTGTGACACACAGTGGTAGTGTACCAAGGATTCCTTCACTTACCCCCATGGCTTTGGGAACCAGGGCTCAAGACCTTGAAACACCACCTAATGCAATGAAAGACTCTGGATGTGCTTCTTTATCTGTGAGAGCTGTAAATGGACAGGGCAACCACAGCAATAAGAGGTACAGAGAAAGGACCTTTTACCACACTGACCTTTTCTGCAGGAGGCCTGCATCCCAGCATGGGGACATGAGAAGAGCGGGACTGCAATGATGCTTCCACAAGATGTTGTCACGGTCCCGTCCTTCTTGCATTGCAGCTGATGTGATAACAGGGTAAATCATTGAGGGCTTTTCCCATCAATGACCCCCAATTGCACAACTGTCCCAGTTCCCCAATCACACCAGCTCCCATGGTCAATGCAGAAGCCTAGCACACAGATGCACACACATGCCTGATGCCAGCCAATCAGAAAAAAGGCCCCAGGAAAAAAGGTGACCAATCAGGTGCCATGGGGTGGGGAAAGGGCAAGGAGAAGGCATCACCATTGATGCCTTAATGCAGAAGGAGCAGTGGTATTAATGCTGCCACTCTGCTGCTGGTGAGGGATGTGTGTGGGAGGGAGAGGTGGAAAACTACCTCTGTCCCCTGACTGGCAATGCTGGGATCTGAATTTATATATATATTTTATATTTAAGAGCATATATTTTATTTTTTAATTTATTTAATATATTTTATATTTAAGAGTACAAATAATAGCACAAATAATCCATGAATCAAATGAATCAAATAATCCATGAACTAAATCCATGAATCAAGCACAAATTATACACACACACACACACACACACACACATACATACATATATATATCTTGACCTTCACGCCATCAGGGTGAGGTGTGGAAAGGGCCACTGTTTCTACTGTATCTCCTCCCTTGAAAGTTTGCTGGAGTCTCTCACACCAGAATGCTGGAAAGGTGCAGAAGGCAACCAGGACTTGAAATTCAGTACAGTGAAATCATAATCCTCTAATATTAATTCCATTTTTTCTTCAAACTTCTTCCCCCATACCCTCCCTCCATAGCCTTTCATAGCCACATGCTAAGGGGCCTGTGAACAAAAGTAAGAAGTTAAGAACCCTTCAGGCTTACAATGGTTTGAGTAACAGAAAATTCCTTGGTCAATATCTAGTTTAAGAACAGTCTTTGGGTTAAAATTATTTGGGTGCTTCTGTATTTTCCCAGTTCTAGTATGCAAAGAATTCTGAGGCTGTTTTGCTTGTTTGTTGCTGAAACGATTCCTTTAACTATTCAAACTAAATCCATGAATCAAGCACAAATAATAAAGAGCAGCTTTTTGAATTCATGTATTTATATATATATATATAGATCTATATAAAGATATATATCTTGACCTTCCAAATACAATCAAACATAAAATATAAATCACAGAAATCAAATCTGAATCAAACCTGAAATATAAATTACAGTTCTTTAAAAACAAAACAAAACAAATGAAACCTAATAATGAAATGAACAGTCATAAGTATGGCAAAAGGAGAACAGAGATAGTCAGGACAGATGGGAGATCTGCGACAGAATGCTCTAGTGTATTTTCATGTCCTAAGCAGATGCCCTTGTTCAGAGTTCCAGATCCTTTATTTCACCTTTCAGGACTTTCCTATTTTCCAGCAGAAAGTCAACATTTCATAGGCTGTTTCCACACTACCCTGTTATACTGTTATTATTCCACTGTCAACATCCTGTGGAATCCTGGGATTTGCAGTTTACCAAGCTCTGTGGCTGAGAATGTTGAATGCCCCTCCCTAAACTGCAAAGCCCAGGATTCCATAGGATGTTGGAAGTAGAGTAATAACAAAAATGGACATAGTTGCCAAACATGCTAATCCCTTATTGTGCTAATTTTTGTGGAAACAGAGGGTTTACACTTTTTTAAAAAAAGGTTATATGTAACTCTGAGAACCACCCTTTTCCTCTCTCCACAACATGCTGATAACTCTGTGTTCTTTTCCAGTGGTCCTGTTTTGGCTCCATTTTGACAGTCCCCTTGCTTAAGTTTGTTAGCAGAGGTATGACAGTAATGACCAATAAGTAGCCTTTCACTCAACCCAACCAAAAGGAAATATGATGAGATTGGACATTTTGTGGTCAAAATTAAAATCCCTCTGGAGTTCCTGTGGCAAATACCTATCCAGGCCAAAACAGCCACAGTAGCAACAAAATAATTCTCTCTTGCCCCTGGTAAAGCACAGAAGTTATTTATAGCTGTGTCATAAATTATTGAATGAACAAGACTCAGTTCTTTTTTTAAAAAAAATCAACAACATTCAAGCAACATGCTAATGAACAAATGCATATGTTTCTAAAGGCAGGAGCCACAGCCCACAGAAGACGGTAGATGATCTTTCCATTATCATTATTGGATTCTGAATGGAATAATTTCTCATACTGACTTTTCTGGGAACTACACACATTTATGATGACAATACTGCAAGCTATATTTAATCACCTACCACAAAACAATGGAATCATGTTCTCTGCATTTTAAACAGTACTGTTAAGCTATGCCTACTTTTTGGAGAGTTAAGAAGTTCCAAATATATTCAGGGCTTACCTGGCTTAGGTTCCTCCCAGAAGAAATGCTTTGGCATTTTGTCATAAATACTTGACTTTATTTACTGATACACATTGTTACACATTGTTAAGCATTAACGGAGGCACACAGATTAAATGTTCCAACTTAAAGTCCAATACTCCAATATCAGATCTCCACAGAGAGCCTGGCAGTAAAGCAGAATACTGTAACCTTACAGGGCTTAGTTCTGTCTCACTTTTTCTTATGGTGTTTCCAGATGAGACTTTTCCTGTTAAATTGCATGGCCTCATTCTTAGAATTTTATGGGAGTTGTGTTCTATTTGTACACATCCCATTTCTACCACCACTTTTTCCAATTTTTTTCTTACCACACACAAACTAAATTAAGGGTGACAATGTCTTCTAAATAAAAGCACTAAAAGCCATCTAGCTTGAACTCATCAACAGCAATTTACTCTATTGTCTAACATATAATTCCCCTGGAAACGTATCCCCTGTAACATCCCTAACAAAATAGGTATCTCATAATTTTACCAAAGGTATTAAAGAATATTTATTAGAGATGGGACAAATCCAGAATTTTCAGAATCTGAATCAGGATCCAAATCTCTGGAAGGTTCTGGGAATCCATGAATCTCGAATCTTTGAATCTTTTTTTTAAAAAAGGGTTTAAAAATCAAGGGAAAGAAGGATAATCTTGGGCAAGATACATTCTCTCAGCCTTAGCAAAAGCCTAGGCAAAGGCAAACCTCCCTCTGAAAAAATCTCGCCAGGACAATTGTCATAGTTTTGCCTCTGGATCTCTCCAGATTGAAAATGACATGAAGGCCCTTTCTACACAGGCCAGAAGATGTGGATTAATCCCACATTTTCCTGCCTGTGTAAACAGGGTCACATACTACAATACAGAGATCATTCAGATCAAAACTGTCTTTTCTTTGCATAGCTCCTTCTGGCATCCTGGAGTTTGTAGTTTGATGATGTACCAGCACACTTTGGCAGAGAAGGCTGTGACACCTTGTAAAACTACAAACCCCAGAATTGTGTCTGAAAGAGGTTTGCAAGGGAGCCACGCAAAGGAATCTTTCAGCTGTCCTTGAAATCTTAAGACTGTACCTTCCAGCCAATCAGGCCTTTGGCGGGCCCCGGAGGCACAATTTTTAGAAACAATTTTTCCTTTTTTGCTACATATGATTTGTCATGTGGCTCATGAGAAATCATGACAGACATTTCAGTTCTCATCTTATTCTAGCTATAGGTTTACAACCAGGCACTGTCTTGTGGAAGGAGGTACACTTGCCTATATGTGGAAATCACTGGATGAGATTGTGTGACCTTGCCCTCTGCCCCACTATTTCCGATAGGCGTCAGACCCACTGACCCCAGCATTTCTACATGCCCTTGATTTTCAGCACAGAAAATAGTGCTGAACTGAAATATGAACTGTTCAATTTAAATATATTAGAATACACCCAAGATGTAATTTCTGAAATTGTTAGCAAAGGTCATTATTACTCCAAGGGAAAAACTTACCTACTTGCCATCTCCCCTTGTGTGTCTGGTCTCCCAGTTTTTCAGGTGTCCTGGTCTCCAACAAACTATTTGGTTGCTGGATTCTAAAGACCAGGTTTGCTTATTTTAGCACAGGGATTCGGATTCATGAATCTCGAATCCTTGCTGAGGATTCTTAGATTCAGTTGGCCCATCCCTAATATTTATAGTCATTCTCACCTCATTAAACCAGTCTTCTACATGCTTTGCCTAACATTACAACAGTATTGATGCCTCTGAACTATATTATCTTTTTTTTTTGAGCCATCACTCAACCCACACAGCCTATTCAGAAAAATTCCATAGTTAATAGTAGTGAATGTCACTAAGACATCCAATATAATTGGCAGAACCACATTTGCAATATGTTTCTCTCAATAAATGCCATCTCAGAGACGTTTTTGTCCAAAGACCAAGCCCTAAAACCACCGGAAACAAGATATTTTTCATTTTGTCTAAAGCTGACTTTTTCCAGTTATTGCTTTCCCAAATGTTTGTCCCTGGACTACAGTTGTTAATGTTGTCAAAGTTCAGAATAGGTTTCTTCAGCACTGGTTGAATTAGGGATTCTTCTAAAGAAGGTGGAACTGTTCTGTTCTCCACATAGAGGAATGTCCTGTTTCAGAGGAACAAAGGTAGAGCAAGCAAGGCACCAGCTAGACTCACTTGGCAAAGCATCTTCTCCACAGCTCCATGTTCCAGTAACTAAAAGTCATCCAGTAAGAGCAGATTTGACATCCAACAGCATTTGAAAAGAGATACATTCAAAATACATGAAACAATGCTTTCCTGTTCTTTGATAGTCCCTCCTGGTTTCTATTTGAATCCAACCGCTGACATTCCAATTTATGAAAGAATGAGTAATGTGTAAGGTACCTAACAAATTGGATTCAGATGAACAGCTAATATAATCCGAGACAGTAGAGAACTACTTCTTATATTCCATCTACTCATTTAAGCTGCTTGCGTAGCCACTATTATACCTGTTAACTTTACAATAATGGGCCAAGTTTTCAACCAAAGGAAATTAAGGTCAATATAATTCATCAACTCAATAGATCTGCCTGAAGATTTCATTTTTTTCCATTCCCCTTTCAAAACACTTGCCCTTTCAGCATAAACTTTGCACTTTAAAGGCGTCTATTTCTGGCTCAAACTGCCAGGCATTTTAATGAGGGGAAATTGGTTAAACCCACGTGGCTCCTCTTAAATTCCATCCTTAGCTAGCTGTGTCATGCCTGATGTTGATGCATCTATTAGACACAGATAATCAATTGAAAACTAAACTCATGAGTTTCACATCAGAGAAGCAGTAAATTGATCCCACAAGTGCAACAAAGGCAGTGGTGATGGTAGTGGAGGACTTGCTAGAGTTACAAGGGCTTTATAGGTTTGCTCATCAGACCAGCAGAATCCACAGAGTAGCACATTCCTTTCCTAAACATTTTGCACGATGGCTGAGTGTAATCACAATAACAGAATTCAAATGATGAGTGGAGTTGGAGATTTGTAATCCTAAAGCATAAGTTTTCTAGGTCCTGGAAAGAGGAACATTTTCTGGCCACATGAAATATACCTGTAAGTCCAGTCAATGTCTAAAGAAGTTCTGTTCTCTTACTAGACAGCTACAGGTCCTTTACACACTGATCAAATGCACGGATATCAGAAGGCATTTCATGGATTCTTTCAGTATGGGTAAGATATTTATGTACACCCTTTGAAGTCCACTTTTGCTGCTATCCTTCCTGGAATACATGGAAATTTGTTTCTGTTTAAAGCAGGTATGACCAATCATAAGAGGTTCGCCAGACATTCACAGCCTTAAGTCAACAAAATGGCTGCTACCCCACAAGTGCAGCATTCAGTGTTTTTAGGAGTATGTGTGTCAATGTGAATCCCATATAAATAACAATGTGCTTGGACAGAATCAACTTTGCACTCCAATTTGGGTGGAAGCCCAGGTTTACCTATGGACCTCTTTCCAAGGAATAACTCTTAAGTGGTTAGTAGACTATGGTCAGAGTTTGGAAGTAACTTCATTTACATTTACCTACACGTCACTACAATTTTGACTTATTGAAGGGTTACATTTTGCAGTGGAATGGTAACTCTTTAGTTACCTTTATGATTAGAGGTGTGTGGCCTCCCTAAATGATGAAAGACGATCATCAGAAGGTTCAAATGCTGGCTCATGTTGTGCCTTGTGTTGCTGTCTCTGATGCTCTATCATGAGTATTTGATTAAAGAAGCAGACAGGAGAAAAATGTGACCAGAATCTTCCAAGGGCTTTATACTCACCTAAGGGCCACTTGTGCAAACGGTAATACATTTTGCTGGCTTGCACAAGGACATATCTGGCCTGGCCACCCTGGTTATGTCTACAGTCCTACGGACTTACACCAGTAGAACATTATGCTATGTCACTTTCAATAGCATCTTTGCCAATGTTTTGTTCCACAGGCCAATGATGTTGAGCTGTTTAACTAACACACACACACACACACACACACACAGAGGAAATGTAACTACTTTTAAAAGCATCACTCTCTAAACTCTATCTACAACAGGTATTTGTATTGAGTCCCCAAACCTTATAAGCTATAAATTATGTGAGACAGAGACAGCCATGTAACAATTTCACATATTCAGATCATCAAGGGACAACTAAAAAATATGTGATTGTGAATAATGTGATGTGTAAATTTACCCTGTGTACCTGGGTATAAAGGGATTCATACCATGCTGAAGTGTTGATTGGATTCTTGCTCAAGAGCCTAGCACTGCATAAGATGGAGATAACTCTCAAGAGTGGCACATCCAAGATTCGCATCTACATATTTTCCCTCTTAAAAGGGGAAACATGCCAGGAAAGAAGAATATGATAGCATGGACTTTGCTGAAGATACAAAAGCTTCTCCCTGTTTGTTCTCCAATGAAAATATCCTCAAATGTGAGTAAAGAGGCACAATACTAGATGGGCAATCAGTAGAACTTGGAAAAATTATTTTCTGGTTTACAACTCCCAGAATCTTCCAGGCAGTATGCTGGCTGAGGGATTATGGGCCTTGTAGTTAAAAAAATAGCTTTTCACGCACTGGTAGTCAAAACACTTGTCTGGACTCCTTATAACAGGTAGTAATGAAATACACTACGGTGTTCACTTTCTGCTGTCCCTGAGTAGGTGAAATAGGAATCAAGGACTGTGCTCTAAATGTCATTATTTTTGAGTGCAAAGAAATAGAATTCCTTTTTATTGTTTTTATCACAAGAAAAATGTCCATGATGCCACTGAGGAAATCTAATAATGCTCAATACTGATCATAAATTCATTTTTCTACCCAATTTCTGCCCAACCAAATTCATTTGGATGTGATCTAAATTCTTCCACTACTTTGATATGTCTCCAAAACAGATTTAACTTTCCAGACAGAACAAATTAGTAGCATGCTCTGTTGTATTCTGGATGAACAAAAATGAGGGAAAATTCAGAGAAATACTAAATATATCTGATTAAAAGGTTAGAGTTCATCAGGACTATAAAAACAAAGACTGTCTATTTTTGTGCCAGAAGTACTGTTTTATTGTCTAGAATTGCTACTTTTATTGCACTGCCAGGCAACTAAAAGGAAAATGTACCAGATTTTTTCTACTCTATGGTGAGAGAAGGCACCATTTTAACAGAGCCATTATTTTCATTGCCTGGCCACAATGGAATGGAATGATATATTTTTTTCAATTATATTATTGCCCTTTAGACTCTTTTGAAATCATTCTTTTTACATATAGGTCTTAAGCAGTGAATTTATATGCACCTCTGCCCATCTGCAAGAAAAAAATTCCCGTGACATAGGTAGTGCTGGACAGCCAGAGGCACTGCTGATGTATGCAAGAAGATTAGCCAATTCTGTTATACTTTTCATTTGTTTTATTAGTATGGTCTGAACAGAAACATATTGAAACACACAAGTATAGCAAGCATCACTTTTGACATTATTTATACTCTAGAAAATCTTTACTTGCTAAATATGTGGCTGTCAGATTGCTGTTAAAAGCACAGGAGTAGTAAAAGAGAAACAAACCTGGCCACCCTGGTATATATTAATTACTTGCCAAGTGCCATTTTTCTATTATGTTCAATCAAAGAATACTTGACTGAGCATACTATGTTGCATACACTATTGTAGGTAAAGAATGGTATGTGAAGTTTTAACTGTTTAATTTCTTTAAAATGCTTTTAAGACATAAAATATATCAATCTGTAATGAAAAGACAAGTTACCCTAGAAAAGCATGGGCAGTGGTGATGCAGAGTATAATTACAAACTCAGTCCACTATGTAAACAGTATGACATTATCCATGATTGTGTATGGAGGCACCAGCAGCAGTGACAGCACCCACCTCTTTGCTGACAATCTCTTGAGTATTTGGCTAGGAGGAGCTCTTAGAGCCAAGGCACTATAGTGGGTGGGCAGGACTTGGTGATTTTCCAAGCCACTGCTTCACATAATGCTTTTGTTCCAAAGTAGTTTTGCCATATAGTCCACTCCTCCAAATCTGGGCATCTAATAAGAGATATGCTAATTATTCAAATGAGAGCCAATGCGATGTAGTTGTTTGAGCATTAGCCTATGACCCTGGAGAGCAGGGTTCAATTCTCCACTCAGTCATCAAAACCCACTGGCTGACCTTGGGTGCATCAGAAACTCTCAGCCCCACAAAGCCCTGTGAAGGTTTCCATAAGTTGGAAATGACTTAAAGGCATACAACAACAACAAATTATTCAAATTATGTAAATTACTCTAATTTTTATTCTAATTATGTAAATCCAGTACTATTTTTACCGCTGTTTCTAGCCCGAGCTTGTGGGATATTAAGATATCATTTGATATCAATAATTTGGCCTTCTCCAGCCATTCCTCTCCACGTGCTTGCGAGGCCCCGGACAAGCACGCACACAGGTGCAGCCGACAATAGCCGAACCATTCAAATCCCAATTCAGGCAGGCCAGTCATTGCCGAATGTAGCTTCAGAAGACCTCAAGGCAAGTACCACATTATGTATGCACGGTACTTACAAAAGATCCCCTGCCCCGTGCAGGCAGCTTGATGAGCGGACTATACAACTCTCAAGCACTCCGCGTTTGCATACTGGCTACTTTATTGACAATCTGGACATAACTCAATCATCTAAAGTACTGACCTTTTGGAAGCTTTGTCTCCAGCCCGAAACTCATTGTTATCCCCAAGTACGGACTAGCCTGCGGCCACAATTTTCCCTATAAGAACCCCTGACTTTGAGCGTCTCGTTGGATCGCTTGTGACTTGCCTACCAACTTGCTGTCTCTCCGTTTGACGAGCCTCCCCTCAGCCCCACATGCTGAGAATCCATGCTCCCCAGCTTCTTTGCTTTTACCGGGCTTCAGGACAGGTACAGTATTTCCCATACCAAACCTCCTCTCAAAAACCCTCTATCCGACTCCTACCTTTTATTTCTATAGTTCTTCGTGTGAGTGTGTTGCATAGACGTGTTTGACTATATTTCAATAAAACTATTATTATTGACTTCTGCCTTATCATTGATTCAGCCTGACCCCGTAGACATTGGGTTCAAGATCTCGCTACGTTACCCTGCCTCTCGCATTGCTAACTAGTGCTCTTTGCTAATTCCCTTCCCATTGTTTGAGCACATTTAGGTGTCCCTCTCGGGATCCCCAGAAATCAGGGTAACACTTTAATTGCTTTTTTTAATGCCGCTGTTTCAATCTTCATACAGTTTTTGCAGTTGCAAGTGATCAGACAAAGCCAGTACAGTGTAATTTTTAAAATACTGAACTTGGAACGGGAGGGTGACTCGCCAATGACTTTGCTATTTCCTTGTTGTCTTTTCATGTAACAACACTGCTGGAGCTATAGGATCTTTGTCTAGACTGCAGTCTTCTTGACAAGCAGACTTGGGTAGAATGTCTGGCTGGGGAATTCTGGAACAGTAACTTCTCCTAGTTTTTGTTTTTTTTAAGATAAGAAATGGTTTGCCAGCATGACAGAACCTCTTATTCTCTTTATTACAGTTGACAAAAAAAGGAGAAAGTCCTAATTCAATAAAATTAGAGATGTTGACTGAAATCCTATATGACCATTGCTTCTATGTAGCACTGTAATGAACATTTCATGGACCATTTCCATACTACACTGTTATAGTGCTATTATTCCAGTTTCAACATCCTGTGGAATTCTGGGGTTTGTCATTTACTGAGGCCAAAGATCTCCCTGGCTGAGAATTCTGAATGGCCCTCCCTAAACTGCAAACCCCAGGATTCCATGGGATGTTGAAACTGGAATAATAGCACTATAACAGTGGAGTGCAGAAATTGCCACAATCCAATGCAAAGTTTGGATGGGTCTAAGCATAGTGAAGCCAATGTTAGATGCCAAACCAGCACTTCGGGGAGTAAATCAATGATGATCTGAAGCCTGCAGCAAAAACATGTTGCTCATTCCAAATAGAACAGGAAAAGAACACATTCTTGGGGCTATTTAATACATTATAGCGCAGATGGATTTACAGTTTCTCATTAGCTAGTTCTGTGTCAACACTGTAAAGTGTGGAGCAGAGATATATGTCTAAACTTTATGGTAAAGACAGGTCTGTCCAACAACTTTGATTGGGCTAAAGTGCCTTTGACGTTGAGATCTCTCAAAATATATTACCTCTCTTGATATTTTTTTAATCTATATTTGCTGGTCTGGAAGCAAACTGATTGAGATACTGAATACCAGCAGTGTGTATTGTCTTTTAATCATATAAAAGTCATGACTCACTCCTAATTTTCAATGATCTGTGATCCCTTTAAGGCAGAAATCTGAAACCCAATCTTTCTAGTGATTGAATTGAAGAATGACCAAATGCAGGTTGAAAATGCAGACCAAATGTGCTCCACTTCATAGGTCTAGCTGTAAGACTGTCATATCTTAATTTAAAGATAGGAGTTTGACTGCTGATAGATCAGGATGGAAAGTATTTATAGTGGGGAAAGTGTCTTAATATTGCCTAACAGAGTAGTCCAGCCTTCAAAATTGAAATGACTGATTCCCATCATCAATTTGCCTCCCTAAGCCCAAATTTTGGGAGGAAGACAGAATACAAATAAATATGACAACAATTACAGCTATATAAAGATCTGGGGCGCTCATTCTTGCTTCTTGGCTGAGTATCTTTTGAGCAGCCTATGACAGAATAATATTGTGTCTCCAAATTTTCCCAGGCTCAAACGGCAGAGTAAAGGCTAAATGTATCCAACAAGGTCACTAGTTAACTTGTTCATGCCAAGGACAACTGTTAAGTTTTGGAGTCATTGCTAGAACTACGGCCAAAGGTTATCTGCCATGAAATACCTGTTGCATCCATTATTCAGTGACAAAGCTTATTTTGCAACTACTGACATATATTGGTCCCAGTACCAAACAAATCTTATCCTAAATTCTGTTGTTAGTCCTAACTAATGTAGCGCTGTTGAAACAATTAGATTTACCTACATGTTGACTTATATACCTGTTGAGTAGATGCAGTCCCAACTCAGAATACTTATGTTACAGCTAGATGTGTGAAAATACTCAGTAGAGGAAAAACAGAGAATTACTACAGGGTGTTGGTTGACCCCCAAATGTTCCCCACCTCATATGGTCTGGATAGTCTTTGAAACAAGCTCAGTGGGCTGAAAATGTTGCTCCTTCATACCAGGTTGGTGAATGGAAGAAAACTTCAGATCCAGGACCTGATGCTAGAAGATTGTGCCAACCAACATGCATTATAGAAACCTGGCTGGATGAAGCAGTGTGTTTTGTGTGTGTGTGTGTGTGTGTGTGTGTCTTAAACCTCTCCTAGTTTTGTCTACCAGGTGTCTCAGTGCAGTAGTAGGCAAGGCCTGGGTGGAGGAGAGGTGGAGTTGCAGTTGTCTATCATGATCTCATTTCCTTCAGCAGGTGCCTCATACCACAGTCTGCTAGATCTGTGGGTATGTATCTTAAGTTGGGTGGCTGGAATTCAATAGGGATTCTTTTGGTGTACTCCCATCTCCTGCTCATCAGGCTCCCTTCCTTAACTGGCTGAGTTAGTCTCAGCAGTGGTGCTGGATTCCCCTTGGTTTATTGTACTGGTTGTGGGCATGTGTGTGTATAAGGGTCCAAGGCATAGGCACCAGAACTGGGCCAAGGGACAGCCAGTAAGTCAGGAAGCCAAGGGTCAGGGCACAACAAGAGTCCAAGGCAGCAGTTCTCCAGGTAGCAAGAGTCCATAGGGCCAGAGGCAAGAAGCAGGTCCAGGAGACAGGCAAGAATCAGAGCACAACAAGAGTCCAAGGCAACAGGGACCTTCCAGACACCAGGCATAAACAGAGGCAGACTCAAGAAGCTGGTCCAAGAGATAGACAGAAGATCAAGGCATAAAAAGGGTTCAAGGCAGTAGAAGCCTACCACATAACAAGAGTCCACAGCTCCAGAAAACAGGCAGAGATCCAAGTCCAGGAGTCAGACAGGACCACAAGATGCTACATGCAACACTGAAGACCATGTTGCTGTGGCAAAGGCTGTAGAGAACCCCCAGCCCTTATATAGCTGGCTGCTGATTGCTCCAGCTGTCCTGCATCTGAGCAGCCAGCTGGGTCTGAGGTACTGGCCAGGATTCTGCAAAGAATAGGTTCAAGACTGGGATCCTTGCCAGCAGAATCCTGCAAGGACTTAGTCATAGACCAGAACCCTTACACAGGGATTCAATATCTATCCTGAGACCACTCTGTTGTGTGTGGCTCAGGACTTCACATCCTCTATGACAAGTGAGCCCTATGATTCACTAGAGAGCTGGTAGCAATGAAATGAATGGGTCATGAAACAAGACTGGAATGTCAGTTGAGGAAAACTCAGAGCAAGTTCAGTTGAACATGGGCTAGAACCCACAGGGAAGCCAACTCATTGGTGGTGGTGGAAGCAAAGAAATCATTCTTCTCTGCCACCATTGCATCTGCATGTTTCCCAGTGGAGATTCTTGATTGTCCAAGGCCTTTTTTATGCTCTGCCCCATAGAAGCATCATGTTAACCACTCAGCAGCCTGCTGTGAAGAGTCTGCATGGCACTTTGCAGATAAAATCACTTGGATCCACTCTGACTTGGATGCTGTAATTAATGCAGGTCCAGTGATGTAATATTGGCTCCTGCTTATCCCAGATTAATTGATATACTTTAATTTGTTCAGCCTGAGGGTGTGGACAGGATCCTGGGAAGTTAGAGAAACCACATGTGCACTGGATCCTCGCCCTTCCTGGCTTATAAAAGCCAGAAGAGAACTAACTGAGTGGGTAAGGGGAGTAATGAATGCCTCATTGCAGCAAGGCAGAGGTCCATCTTGTCTGAAGAAGCTGGAGTATGTTTGCACAGCTAAAACTACTCTGTCAGGTGCACCCATTCCTTGAGATATCAGTCTGGCTATGGTGACATACGCCTTGAGTCATCCTGTTTAGATGACTGTCAATGAACTCTAGGTGGTACTGCATTTGGAAATTGTGCAGAAATTCCAGTGGGTCAAAAATGCTACAGCCAGGTTACTGCCTGGGTCAGGTTAGAGGGACCATATAATCCCCTTGCTGAAATAACTGTGCTGGCTGCCAATCTATTTCCAAGAATAATTCAAAGTGCTGTCTATGACCTTTGGAGCTCTACATGGCTCAAGTCCAGACTATAAGAAAAACTGTATCTCCCTGTATGAACCTGCCTGTGTTCTAAGATATTGCCGAGGAAGGCTTTCTTTTGGTCCCATCATCATCCCAGAGGTGTTTGGTAAGAAGACGAAGAGAGAGGCATTCAGCATTCTTAGCCAGAGAGCTCTTTGCTGTCAGTAAACTACAAACCCCAGAATTCCACAAGATGTTGAAAGTGGAATGATAGCACTAGAACAGTGTAGTGCAGAAATGCCCAGAGCCTTCTTAGTGGCTGCTCCCAAGTTGTGGAACTTCCTTCCCAAGAAGGTCAGGCTCTACTACTCCCTCTTGTCTTTCTGCCAGCAAGTGGACCTTTTTATTTAAGCAGGCATTCGTTTTTTATTATATTGTGACAGATAGAGCATTTAAGGAGGGTGTAGTGTTTTATTTTATTATTTTTAAACATCTTTTAATGCTGTTATTTTTTTAAAAAAAATACATTTAATTAATTAATAAAAGATCAGTTTGTACCTGTTACCCTGACTTCTGGGGGTCCCTAGGAGACACCTGGATTTGCTCCAAAAATACGACGATTGGGAAAATTAGCAGAGCACAGCTTAGCAAAGCAGAGGGCACAGCAATGCAGCAAGATCTTGGACCCTATGTCTATGGAGTCAGACCACATAAAAGCCAGGCCAAATGTCCACTAGTTTATTTAGCAGAACTGACAAAATATCCACAGACATACACACAGTGAAGCAGTCACTCACACAAGCACACAAGGACTAATGAGCTGGAAAGATATGAAGATTGGGAAAAGCAGAGGGAAAGAGAGAGCGGTTTATACTGCAACTGATCCTGTAGTCTGCAGCTCGGGAAAAGGCAAGGCAAAGGTGGCTCAGCAGAGGAAGAAGGCCGAGGGGAGCTTTTGACTAGCAGAATGTTGGGTCACTAGTCATGTGTGGGAGTTCTCCAAAAAGGATCCCAAAAAGGGGATTCAGTTATAAGGCAAAACATGCCCCGAGGGCAGACCCTTTCCTGGAAAAGGACAATGGCCGAATCATGCAAATGGACCTCATTAACCGCATCCGGAAGACACGTAGTCCCCTCAAGGTGTCATTGTTGTTGATGGCCCATTATGTATGTATATGTGCCTTTCAAGGTTTCTCTCTTGGAGATGTGACTGGGGGAGCATTGACCTGACCTCGCTTGTGTTTCAATTTTAGACATGGATGTCTACATTCCTGTCCGGTGAATCTCTGGCTTAATAACTTTGGATATTAAATATTACACTCCCCTGGGACTGGGTCTGCCAGCAGGAGTTACATACCTATGATTCAAAATGTGCAGATATACATCACTAAGGCTGCTCAATTATATTGAAGAAAAAGGATGTGTTGTAGGATAGATGGAAATATTTAGCAAACTGTCCTGAGAAATCAAAGAATGTTTCCTTTCTTCTTCTAAAATTCTTGTTACATCAGGTCCTGAGCTTTCTTGAAAATCTGATCTTGTTTCTGAAGTTCTGAGACCTTAAAACACAGGGATACTTAGTAAAATATATACCTAGGAAGCCAAACTCCAGGATCCCTGAGGTTCTGGACAATGTTTGCAGTTATAACTCTCTCAGCATGACATCGTTCTAATATTTTTGGCCACTGATGAGTAGGCCATTCTGTGTTTGCTGTTTGACTGCCAGCAAAAGCTGAAGAACAGAGAATGTTGATTGGTGCATTAGTGTTCCACCTCTGGGCCACCTCTGAAATTGTGATTCAACAATTGGCCCTGGATGCCCTAGCTGACATAAAAACACATTTTTACATTTTGTAAATAAATGTAGAAAAAGAGAGACACAGAGATCTACCGGAAGTTCTTCAGCAATCATCATAAACATATTCAAACAATAGTTTCTTTCATGTGTTTATGAAAGCTTGAGGACAGAATAAAGATGGAATGTAGCACATGAAGCCACAGGCAAGCTTAGCAAGATAATTCTCACTCTCGCTCACTCTCTTGTGCATGCACACATACATTTACAATTCTAAATCAATTAATTTCTTTCCATATTTTTGTTCTCTGTTACCACTTTGATTGTAAAATATCCCTTACCAAGTCCATCATGAGAAGAGCCTGAATTGACCTGAATTCCAGAGTATCAGAATCAAGATTCAATCCTAACTTAATGTTAGTGTTTCATTAATATTACACTTAATAATTCTTTTTTCAGTGAAAATTTAGCTAAAGGTCATTTCCACACTACACTGTTCTAGTGCTGTCATTTCACTTTCAACATCCTATGGAATCCTGGGATTTGCAGTTTAGGGAGGGGCATTTAGAATTCTCAGCCAGAGAACTCTTTGGACTCAGTAAACTACAAACCCCAGAATTCCACAGGATGTTGAAAGTGGAATAATAGCACTAGAACAGTGTAGGGCAGAAATGACCTAAGTATGAGACTGTGCAGTCTGGCAGAAGTTTTATATTTAAAGACAAAAGTTCTTGGATCAATTGTTCTAGGCCTAATCACAGTTGGTTTTCTAAGTTATCAGTGGTTTTAGACAACAGATCAAGTTTGTTACCTTAAGAGATCAGGAAAAAATGATAATAAATTAATTAGAGGCTATAAACCTACTTTTTTTTTGTCTAGGATTTAGATAATATAGCTCAACATGCAATGAAAAAAGGCTCCTTAAAGTCTTGTCCTATTTATTTTGCCATAAAGATGAAAGAACTAACATACAAAAACTGAAAATGTAAAATTACCCTTAAGGCAATAGATGACCTATTTGGCAATCCATTACGATAATGCTTGTGAGAAGTTAAACACTGTTTTTAAGTTTAAAAAGTTTTAAGTTAAAAAAAGTTTTAAAGTACATTCTGTGAACTTTTTGGTGGCAAGAAAAGGGCCCTTGCTGCTATTTTTGACATGTCATGGATATTTGGGCAAGTTATACGGCTTTTAGAAACTTGACACACAATTTTCAAATATATAGGCTGAAAATCAGAACATTTCCTCAGAGCTAGGGTTACGAGCAAGAGTTTATTGAAGTGAATTAGTAATCCCATCTGTGTTTTGTGCCTTTACTTTCACTGCCGTGGAGAAGTACTGGACAAAAAACTTGTGGCCCTTCTGATGTTGGTGTACTACAATCCCCAAACTCCTGACCACTAAACATAATGACTAGGGAAACTGGGAGTTGAAGGCCATAATTTCCTCATCCTTGCACTACAGGAAGCTGAACATACATAGAAAGAAGTGGTAAACAATAAAGTTACAGAAACAGAATACCAAAAACACATGAAACTTTTGTTGGTACTCCTAACAAAAGGCAAAGTTTCTGCAAACCTCTCCTGCAACAGCAGTTGAGAAAATCCTTTCTTAATTTTTTAAAGCTTTTTTCAAAAGGAATAATGATTAATGAACAAGAAGAGTCAGTGCAGTGTAGTGGTTTGAGTGTTGGACTGTGACTGTGACCTGCTTGGCATGGAAAGCCACTGGGTGACCTTGCATGTGTCATACACTCTCAGCTGCAGAAAACCATATGATATGTTTTCTTTAGTGCTGCCATAACTCAGAAATGTCTTTAAAGTATGCAACAACAGAAAGATTTGCCTCAGCAAAATTCAGTGTGGTTGAGAATAATAATCTTCTGCCCTCTCCTTCTAAATATGTACAATAGATCAATCATATGCTAAAACATCTGCTTCTTCTATCTGGAGCAGATGAAACCAGAAGAAGTTTAAGCTCCCTAGTAATGAGACAAGCAATGTTAATTACAGTACAAGCAATGTTAAGGAGTTCATGACAGATGGGAGTTTCTTAAAAGTGGGATACTGAAGGCACAATTTAAAACTGTGCCAATAAGGAGGAAAAATGGCAGGTGTCTAAAGAAATCAGAATGGTTGATGAAAGAATTCTCAGCTGAGCTAAGTGTTAAAAGAAACATGTACAGGAAATGGAAGAATGGTGAAACCACCAAAGAGGAATTCAAGAAAATGGCCAGGATATGTAGAGAAAAAGTCAGAAAAGCTAAAGCACAGAATGAACTCAGGTTTGCCAGAGACATTAAAAACAATAAAACAGGCTGTTTTAGATATGTCCTCAGCAAAAGGAAAAACAAGGAAATGATAGAGTTGCTGTGCAGACAAGACGGCCAATTATTAACATGGGGAAGAGAGAAGGCGGAACTACTCAACACCTTCTTTGCCTTAGTTTTCTCCCAAAAGGATAAAGGTACTCAACTTGGGGGGTGGGGAGCAGGTGAGGAAGGCGGAGGGAAATGCAGCACAGAATAGGTAGACAAGTAGTACAGGAGGCTAAACTAGGAGGCTAAACTAGATGAATTCAAGTCTCCAGGGCCAGATGAATTACATGCAAGGATATTAAAAGAACTGGCAGAAGTCATTTCTGAACCACTCACAATAATCTTTGAGAATTCTTGGAGAACAGAAGTCCCAGCAGACTGGAGGAGGACAAATGTTGTCCCCATCTTCAAGAAGGGGGGGGGGAGACCCAAATAATTATCACCTAGTCAGCCTGACATCAATACCAGGAAAGATCCTAGAGCAGATCATTAAACAGTCAGTTTGTAATTACTTAGAAAGCAATGCCATAATCACTAAACGCCAACATGGATTTCTCAGAAATAAGTCATGCCAGACTAATCTTATCGCTTTTTTATAAGTTGTGAGCTTGATAGATGAAGGGAATACTGTGGATGTAGCACATCTTAATTTCAGTAAGGCTTTTGACAAAGGCGTTTGTCATGATATTCTTGCAAAGAAGCTAGTAAAATGCAGGCTAGACATGGCTACTGTTAGGTGGATTTGTAATTGGCTGACTGACCAAACCCAAAGGGTGCTCGCCAATGGCTGCTTTTCATCCTGGAGAGAAGTGACTAGTGGGGTGCCACAGGGTTCTGTCCTGGGCCCAGTGCTTTTCAACATCTTCATCAACGACTTGGATGAAGGAGTGCTGATCAAATTTGCAGATGATACTAAATTGGGAGGGGTTGCTAATATACCAGAGGACAGGATCAAATTTCAAAATGATCTTGACAGATTGGAAAGCTAGGCCAAAGCTAACAAAATGAATTTCAACAGAGAGAAATGTAAGGTCCTGCACTTAGGCAGAAAAAATGGAATGCACAAATATAGGATGGGGGACATGTGGCTGGATAACAGTATGTGTGAAAGGGATCTAGGAGTCTTGGTAGATCACAAAGTGAACATCAGTCAGCAGTGTGATGCAGCAGCCAAGAAAGCCAACGAGATTCTTGGTTGCATCAATAGGGGTATGGTGTCTAGATTGAGGGAAGTAATGGTACTACTCTATTCTGCTTTAATTAGACCTCATTTGGAATACTGTGTCCAGTTCTGGGCACTTCAATTCAAGAATGATATCAATAAGCTGGAGTGTGTCCAGAGATGGGCAACCAAAATGGTGAAGGGTCTGGAAACCATGTCCTATGAGGACCAGCGTAGGGAGCTGGGTATGTTTAGCCTGCAGAAGAGCAGGTTAGGAGGAGACATGACAGCCATGTTTAAATATTTGAAAGAATGTCATGTTGAGGAAGGAGCGGGCTTGTTTTCTGCTGCTCCAAAGACTAGGACAAGGAGCAATGGATTCAAGCTGAAGGAAAGGAGATTCCACCTGAACCTCAGGAAGAAGTTCCTGGCAGTCAGAGCTGCCTGACAGTGGATTATGCTGCCTCGGAGTGTGGTGGAGTATCCTTCTTTGGAGGTTTTTAAGCACAAGCTGGATGGCCAACTCTTGGGAATGCTTTGATGGGTGTTCCTGCATAGCAGGGGGTTGGACTTGATGGCCCCTGTGGTCTCTTCCAACTCTATGATTCTACGAAATGCAGACTTGTTTTTAACATGCCAATCACCTCATCAATAAAATTTGCACTTTCGCACAATGACAGCAAGTTGTGATCATGCTGGAGTGAAATCCTGGCTTTTGATTGCTTCGTGGGTTGAAAACTGTGCAATACAATTGGAATAATTTTAACACAAACACTGAGCTGTGCTATGAATCTGCAAAGATTGTTGTGCATGGAGTACAGATCAAGGAAAGGAAGAGTCATGCCACCTACACCCCATGTGTCTTTGAAAAGGAAAATGCTAACAGCCCAAAACATCATTTTCCAGCTTGGCAAAGGGTCTTTCCATCCCTCCTATATTTCTGAAGTGTGTGATTCTTACTCATATGGCAAAGGTGACACCAGTATGTGTCACAAAAGAACAGAAGCTGGAAGGACATTTAATTTCATTATTGGACAAGTGTTGGTTCTGTGATTAACTGCTGCATGAGTAGTAGCTACTGGACAACTTAACATCCATGTGAAAATATATGTCAGTGGTGGAAGCTCTGGAAGGAAACTGGGCAGCAGGGATATCTTCTCATTCCCCTGCAGCTTCATATGGAGAAAGGCAGAAGAATGACAGTGTTGTCATTCCTTTGCCTCTCTCTGGTGAACTGCACTGGGGTGAAAAGCAGTCCTTGCAGCCCAGTTGCCTCCCTTCCACTTCCCCTTCCAAAGCCAGATAATGGCCAAAGGAGTGCACCTATAGGCCTTGGCTGTTGCCAGAGGGAAAGAAACAGGGATGGAGCTGCATGCACAGAACAGTGGCTCTCAGCCATATACAGACATCAAGTATCCTAGTATCTAGAGTCTATTATAGACTGTACTGCAAACTGGAAGGGTAACTTTTCAATTTTAGCTATCCATTTCTTGGAGCAGAGTGGTTCCCTGTTGGATCAGGAGGTTATTAGAGTCTTCTGAGTCAACTTCCCATCCCAGTCAAAAGGTGTTGTTTTTTTTTTTAAATTGATATATCATTAAGATGGTTTAAGTTGTCTTTCTGTCTTGTAATGCCTTTATAACTGACTCATTCCCTGGCTTAAACTAACTATACGTAAGACTCCTGAACAAGCAAAGTGTCATTTCTTAAAATAAGCACTGATGAGATACAGTAAGATCTGATGCTGCACCATATTCTTGCATTGTTTATTTTTCATCAAGAGTTCAGAGTGAAGAGAGAAACTTCACTTATTACCACATTTTCATGATACTTTTGCGATTGATTGATTGATTGGATTGGATTCAGATCCCTTCTTTCTTCCAGAATGGGGTCCCAAGCCAATCCACAACAAAATTAAAATAGTTATGTTTTTTTTTAATGCTTCAGGTACAGGTAAAAAATGTACCAAAGATTACTTTGGAAAAACAACAACTAAGTATGCTGTAATGATTACAGGAAACATGTAACTCCCTTGCTGAAATAACTCCTCTGGCTACCAGTCTGTTTCCAGGCACTATTCAAAGTGCTGGTTATAATCTATAAAGCCCTATATGGCTTGGGTCCAGACTATCTGGAAGGTTGTATCTCTCTATATGAGCACAACAAGGTTTTTAGATCCTTGGGGGAGAGATTTCTCTAGGTCCCCCCACCATCACAAGTATGTTTGGGAAGGATTCAGAGGGAGCCTTCTCAGTGGCTGCTCCCAAGCTATGGAATTGCCCTATGAGAAAGGCTTGGCTGGCCCCCTCTCTGCTTTCTTTTTGCCAGCAGTCAAAGATTTTCATATTTAAACAGCTTTTAACTGTTTGGGGGCAATGCAACCATGTTCTGGCTTTAATATGTAATAGGTTTTAATGTGTTTTTTATAGTTCTAGATTACTTTTTTTTTTAATGGATTGAGTTTTAATGCTTTTTAAAAAGCAATGTATTCAGATTGCTTTAACTATTTTAACATACAGAGTAAGCCACATTGGGTATCATATGAGAGAAAATCCAGAAATTAAATACATAAATACATAAATAAATATGATATAAAAGCACTGTTGAAAACAAATTTAAAAACATGTCAAACACATACACACATACACACAAGATTGACATTAATAACCTCCTTCCTCAATAGCCAATTAATTTCCCAAAGCTTATCAAAACAAAAAGATCTTTGCCTGCTGACACAGTGACAACAGAGAGATAGCCTATTTATCTATTTATATCAGTTGTCTCACTAATACCCTGTTGCCTGAAATGAAGGGACCAAACAAGAGAACTCATTCTTGTTCCCAGGCCAATACTCCATTGGACAGGGATTTATGGCCAAACAGTCTCCCAGTGAAAGTGGTGCAAAGCACAGAACAGCATCCGAAGTTGGATGCCATTTCTTTGCATACTTATAATGGAAAGCATTTTCCACCACAGGAAGCAGGCCCCAACTGCCTTTGCAAAACCTGCCCTTACTCATCCCTCTGGGCAGTTCTACACCTCTTCATTGAAGAGTGTGAAAAAAATTCCAAAACTGGAGAAGCTCACTTAGCAGGGGATAAAATATTCACAAAGTACAACCTGCCCTCATTTAGGACCAACACTAGCTAAAAATAACACGTGCAACACGCTTCTGAATCTTGTTTAGTTTCGATAATTCCTTTCCCCCGTTTGACTGCATAATTTCAGCCAAGTGTTCAGTAAAGAAGATTTGGGCCATTTCCACAATAGACTGTTATAATGCTATTATTCCACTTTCAATATCCTATGCAATCCTGGGGTTTGCAGTTTAGGGAGGGGCCTCAGATGCTCCTCCCTAGACTGCAAACCCCAGAATTCCATAGGATGTTGAAAGTGGAATAATGACACTATAATAGTCTAGTGCAGAAAGGCCTTGATTGTAAGCATGCGGGGCTTCACGGGGATAGATCCCAGTCTCTTTTTATTCCTTCTCCATCAATGTGGGGAGATCAGAAGCATACAGAGCAGAACCAGAGTAGATGCATTCAACTATCTCTACATGTATCAGTAAAGCCACCTTCTGTGAATACCTGAAGAGGGTTTTAATGTTTTCAGTATGTGATGTTATGTCCAAGCTAGGAAACTGTGGTTCGGTTATGTTCCCAAGATTGTGCTTTTCAACATACAAAAACAAATTTTCTTCCGCTAGTAACGTTATCACCCAGGCAGGCTCTCACCCAAGTTTTGAACTGATAAGATGTTTAATACTCTTATAAAAAGATAAACATCATTCATTTTTGTTCTTTTTTCATAATCTCTTATTTGACTTCTATCCTCTGTGTGTGGATTATCAGTCATTGTCACCTAATAACGCCACATTGTGAGTACCTTTAGTTCACTTCAGTCACATCCTTGGGTGTTTACTCAGAGGTAAGTTCCATTTAATTCAATGGCAGTTGCTCCCATACAAGCACACATAGGACTTCAGCTCTTCAGTCAAACTAAATGTGACATTAATTGCATGGATGCATGAATGCAAGTAACATGAATGTTTTTTAAGCAGAAGCCATTGGGAAACCTGAGTAGTCTTGTAACCATGGGAGTGGAGAGGTAGCAATGGCGAATTCAGCTGCCTCAGACCTGTCCTGACGAAAGAAATCTCTTCAGAGTTCCTGTTCGGATTTCAGTAGAAGCTCCTATTGGCTCCAGTGGAGGATTCCTTTAAAATATAGACAGCCATTTCTAGGAAGCCATTTTTGTTAAGGCCCTTACAGAAAGAGAAAGTTAAACATTTCCTTCCCCATCCACTGCCATAGTAAAATGTGCACGTTTCCTGCATTCAGACCTTTAATATTACACAAGTTCCTGCAGGTTTATTGCAAAGCCTCAATAAACTGATAAAGAATCAGGGCTGGCTCAAAACTTTTTGCTGCCTGGAATGAAAAACAAGATGGCTCTCCATTCTCCCTTCCACATATATAAGCCAACTGGATTGCAGTTGCATCTTATTTCAGTACTGGCGACAAGATAATGTCTGAGGGCAGCAAAGTAAATTAAGGGAGCACAGCGTAGGGTGCATGGCATAGACAGGTCTGTCCTCCAACAGAAAGGAATGGACGAGAAGGGTTTCAGGAGGAACAGGAGAGGGGTGAGATTGCTTACTCCTCACAGCTCACTGTAATGGTAGTTGCCAGCACTGTATAGAAGGAAGGAACAGGTAATAGTCTGCCTGTCTGTTGGAATAGAATCATAGAGTTGGAAGAGACCACAGGGGCCATCCAGTCCAACCCCCTGCCATGCAGGAACACACATCAAACCTCTCCCAACAGAGGGCCATCCAGCCTCTGCTTAAAAACCTCCAAAGAAGAACCACCACACTCCGAGGCAGCATATTCCACCACCAGACAATTCTGACTGTCAGGAAGTTCTTCCTTAAGATCAGGTGGAACCTCCTTTCCTGCAACTTGAATCCATTGCTCCTTGTCCTAGTCTCTGGAGCAGTAGAAAACAAGCCCATTCCCTCCTCGACATGACATCCCTTCAAATGGTACAGGATAGTGTTTGTCTTCCTCTAGATATAGACATTAACTGATTCCAATAATTGGACTACCTTGAATGTCAAATATTCCTCAAGGGACTTGCCCCCCCAATGAACTCTCCTATACTGTCCTAATCCATTATTATGTTATTTATCATTGACTGCTGGTAGATTACAATTTGTGACCAGGTAAAAAGCACTGGGCATAGTTTACCTGTGAATTTAGACAGTTATGCAGATTATCGCACACAACAGATTTTTTTTTCCTAGAGAAATGTTGGAGCACTTTGAAGACACACTGGCTTGCACTGCCCTCCTTAAAATACCTCGCAACGTGAAACGTCACAGACATGTGGAATGAGCACTGATAGACTTACAGGGTTGGATGGAGATCACATCAATGTTTTGGCTGATTTTCGATAAGCCTATACATGTGGCATCAGTTGCAGCTGGCAGCTGCTACTTGTGCCATCCCAAAATAGTACAGAGGAAGTAATTCTTTAAACTGAAATGTGCAAAGTGGTAATTACCAGATGTGAGGGGCTTCCCCCCCCAATTTCATGTTTTTGAAGAGATTGACTGTAAATATCAAAGGCTGAATCTGTAAATTTCACTAAAGCTTATTTATTTGATAGTAAGCTCCACTGAAATCAGTAGAATGTCTGAGAAAACATACCCAGGCCTCAGCTATTAATCACTAACATATTCTGTAAGATAAAAGCAGAAGCCTTTGATATGATGCATTACAAATACATACTCAAAAAATCTTTTCTATAGTGTGTACATTGGGGCAGGGACATATTTGGAAGCTTATGTTGGCTCCATATCAGTACAAAATAGTAAGAAAAGCACAAGTATACACAGATTGAGAAGGTCACCAAACCTAGCAACACTAAACTAACTAACAAATTAACATTTTACGGTGGAGTCAAGCAAAGCCCTTTTTCTGTGAAAATGCCACAATACATTTGAATGAAAACTACAAATTGTGAAAGAATGTAGGAAAAGCTGTAGAAAAGGTCTCTAAAAAGGCAGATAACCTAACCTATTTGGTCACTATGGAGAAGAAAGTAAAGTATGACAACATTTCAGCATACTGTTTAGCATAAAATATAGGGATTATGCCACATTTGCATCTGATTATCTACAACCACACTTCTGCACCTTTGGTCCCATGTGGATTTTGGCCTTCAGGTTCCAGAAGCCTCAGCATGGACAATAGTAAGGCATTTTGAGAGGTGATGTCCAAAACATCCAAAGGATCTAATGTTGAGAGCCATTGGTCTGCAGCAAAGGAAGGGAACAGTGTTTGGCCCAACGGCCAAATTTGTATCAGGTTGGAACCTCAGAGTCATATGCCATTACAGGGCTACTGATAGAATTCACTTTTCCCCATATTTTCAGACACACACACACACACACACACACACACACACACACAAACACACACACCATTCACACAGATACATATATTCCATTTACGCATACATCTACATCAGATCACCACACACATGAAGCCCACTGCCACCAATCATTAATATATGTATATGCACAGATGTACACAAACACACCCTTCCCAACCCCATTTAATTTCCGAAGATCAGCCTGGTGTTTAAAGAAGCTGCCTTCGTAAGCAAAAAAGGGCTGTTCCTGAGAAATAAGTGAATCTGTCAGTCTAGTTTTATCCCATGTTTACTCTTAATCTCATTTTTTTAACCTTCAAATTAATGAAAAAAATATAGATACAGTATTTATTAAAATTCTAATGAAAATAAATAGAACAAAATTCTTAGCTACCTACACTGTTCAAATATAGTTCAGTTTAGCTTGGGCATGATCATGTTTAACTGTAGCTGTTAAAAATAAAGGATCTCTCAAAAAAGAAGAAGTGGCAATGGTCCTAATTCAAGTTTATAGCAATGGGACATACAATGATTCAAAGGCTTTTAGGAGCTAAATATTCAAGGCCTTCAGTCTGAACAGGAAAAAGCCTATTAGTTGCACTTTCTCCCACACTCAAATGTTTTAAATGTCAACTTCTTTCTATTAAGTTTACTAAGAAATTTGCACATTTTGGAAAGTTTCCTCCTTCACAGGTTATTGCAAATATATAGACAGCATCATGAGATATCTATATTGGTACTCTGAGATGTTTTCAAGGGCAAGAAGTAAAGGCCAACTGCAGTGCTGCACTGACCCACAGTGGACTAGCAGAGTAAACAAGTTCTTCAGCTTAGAAGGCTTGGGTCAAATTAAGACTTCCCCTGTGAAAAGCACTTTGTTTCTACAGAATGAAAACATCTAAGGCCATTTCCACATGCGGCGAGGGAATCGTCCTTGCCGCTACTCACCAGATCTTCTTTGGGTCCGGTCCGGTCCGGGGCAAGGAGGAGCAGTGCATGATCGCAGATCCGCACTGCTCCGGCATCCAAAATGGCGGCTTCCGGTTGGTTGTGGGTAACGACCAATTGCTGAAGCTCTCCAGCCTAAAGCCCTCCCTCTGCAGATTGCAGGCTCGCGTTGGTGCAAGCCTGCACATCTGCATTGGAGAGCAGGCATGCAATGGCACACGCCAGCATTTTGAAAAACCTGAAAAATCAGGTTTTTCAAAAACATGCTGGAGGACCACTTGGGGTTGCTCCGGAGCAGACTGATGTGCAGATCTATCCTAAGTAGCCTGGACCCAGTCCGCTCCAAGGTGCAGACATCCTCCGTGGAGGACACATTGCACCATTTTTTTTAACCCGTATGGAAATGGCCTAAGCTTTAACAACGATACACAGAGATGAGAATATTCTCCTTTATCTATTGGTGGAAATTGTATCCAGGCACCCTGAAGGCAGGAAATAACCAAGACCACCCACTGTTGTCATATCAATCTAAGCTGGTTGTGAGGGCTGGCATCAAAGGTTGGCATTGTTTGACACTTACAGAGACCCACACCTCGCAGTAAGCCCATCACTGCTAACCCTGCTGTTCATCCTCCTTGATTATGTTTTCACCTGCCTTCTGTGAGCATGCAAAGATCAAGAAGAATGAAAAGTTGAAACAACAGGCCTTCATCTACTTTATCCTTCTTTCCTGGCAGCTGCGTGGATTGGGCCCAGCAAGAGAAGACAGTTGGAATGATCAGCAGTTGTCAGGGTGGTGAGAACAGAGGCATACATAAAGAGCAAAACATTGGGGGCATTTTGCTCAGGTGGCTACCTGATTTATTTTTCAAACAACAGTTCTCTATGCAAAAGACTGTCCAAGAACAGTCCTCTTTTTGAAGATCCCCTCCATTTGACGGGCTGTAAAATTTACATCCATCTTATAAATCAAGACGAGCAGAAGGGAGAGCAGGAGCCCTGAAGCTGCCTATCAAAAGTTTATGCCACAGCAACAGCCCGACCCAGCACAGAAGGGTCCCTACTATAGTAAGATTAAATTTCTATTTAATATAGAGCCATTTTCCCCCCAAAATTAACATCCCCACATTTCAATTAACTTGTGCATTTCTGTCCTTTCGGTGAACAAATGAAAATATTTACAGAAATCATTTGACTTTTTGGTGATGTATCTTTTCTTTTGTGCGGCAGTGATGGCAATGTATAAATGATGGCCCTACATTTTGGTAACACCTGCCCCATACCCTGGTGCTAGTATTGATGGTTCTAATCTAGGCACTGGTGGTCTATGATCTGAAGCTGGGGGTAAATCTAATTCTTCCATTTTGAGATAGGGTGCCTCTCCTGTTTGAACAATGGGCTGCCTCTAAATTCAGGAGTGAGAGGCTTTGCAATCTAAATGTTATGTCCTATAACTTCCTCCAGCCCCACCCGGAATGGTCAGTGATAAGGAACTGTGGGAGTTCTAGGCCAAAAACATCTGGAAAGGTGAAGGTTCCCGCCCTTGTTCAGTTCTACTTATTTCATCCAACTCAGTCTAGATCACACTGGTGCACGTTAAATCAAGTACAAGTACAAGTTTATTATTACGGCAAAAAGCCAGCAATCACGTTAAATCAACATCTTTCTGCTTCCCCAACCTGCCACTAAGTCTGTTTCTTGTGTTATGTAGAACACTGAAAATTCCTACCTGGTTTTTATTACTGTCCATCAAATAGTTACAATAAAAACAAATGCTGACTGCATCACTTGGTGAAATTTCCTCCAACTGTGCCCCCTAGACGTGCTGACTACAGTGTCCACTACTCCAAGCCAGCACTGCCTCATAGCTCACCAAAACTGAAATCACTTGATCAGAGAAGGAGCTTTAGAGGCGCAGATTTTATTTTCACTAAGAGATCTCCAGCTCTGGCTATTGTCATGGTTACAGGGATTTGATGACATGCCTTTCAGAAAAACAAAGCAAGATTCATGTTCCATTAATTAGCATGCTGAAAATATCACATTGTCTACATAGGGTTTCAGTCTTTTAACTAAACTGAATTGGTTCCACTTTGGGTTTTGTAAATGCATGCATGCTAATATGGGAGTAATCCTCCTGGAACTCTGAGATTTACTTCTGAGCAACATATATAGAATTGATTGGGTTCTGAGTTTCCAGTTACTGTGTTGTTAAAATAAGATTGAATGTTCAGACATTCTTGAAAAAGAACAGAATGAAAACTTTGATTGCGTCAGTACTGAAGCTCTCTGCACCTTGCATTCATATTTCATGAATGGTACTGACTGCTATGGAAGTAAGCGAGTGGTAAACTAAGACAGCAAGACTTATTGTAGATATATTGGCTAACCTTTCTGTTTAAGCAGAAAGTAATGGTCAAAGTAATGGTAACTTATTTAATGCAGTTCAAATGCGTAAAGTATCTCATGCTCTTTCCTCATTATACGCGCAATTATTCTATAAAGTAGATGTGAAAGTCCAACAATGGTCATTTCTGCACTACACTGTTATAGTGTTATGATTCCACTTTCACATCCTGTGGATTTCTAGGGTTTGTAGTTTACTGAGGCCAAAGAGCTCTCTGGCTGAGAATTCTAAATGCATCTCCCTAAACTGTAAACCCCAGGATTCCATAGGATGTTGAAAGTGGAATAATAGCACTATAACACTGTAGTGTGGAAATGGCCTAAGACGCAGAGTGAGGCAACCATCTCAGAAGTAGTAAGGTGTTGAAGGACAAAGCTGTATTTGCCTTGCAGTTTGCCCTGAGCTCCAGAAGATAACTTGGTGTCCACAGGTCCCATAAAAGATGTTGTCCAGTCACCACTGTAGATATAAGATTCAGATGGTTTCTATCTGCCTAATCACACTACACTGTTGTAGCACTATTATTCCACTTTAACTACCATGGTAACACCCTATTGAATCCTGGGAATTGCAATATAAGAAGGGGCTTTTAGAAGTCTCAGCCAAAGAGAGTCTTGGGCCTCACTAAACTACAAACCCTGGAATTCCACAGGATGTTGACGTGGCAGTTAAAGTGTAATAATAGTGCTGCAATGGTGTAGTGAGATAAGAACCTATATGGAACAGGGAAGGGTACCACTTACTCCTTTTCCAAGCAAAAAAATCTAAGCTGACCCTGAGAAGACCAGTAAAATAATGCAGAAGAAGAGACTGAAAGTAAGGTAAAAGGCTACCTATTGCTGTGTATCTGGGATGAGAGCTGAATCAGAGATCTATTTTAAACTCTTCATTGCCATACTGTTCTAGCCCCAACATCCACAAACATCTGGACTAAAGTCTGCTTTATAAGAATACCTCATTGTATCTGCAGAGAAACAAATCCACCTGGTTTGCAGGTTTCAATTTTGCTATGATTGTAATTCTATCAAACACCTGTTCACACTACAGAATTCTAGTCCTATTATTCACTTTAACTACCATGGCAACCTCCTATGACATTCTAGGGTTTGTAGTTTGTTGAGACACTAAAGCCTTTTGGCTGAGAATTCTAAATTACCCTCCCTAAAGTGCCAGTCCCAGGATTCCAGGGTGGAATCATGGCAGTTAAAGTGGAATAATAGCCCTATATTTCCATACGTATATCGTGAATGGGCCCCAAGTTGATACTCTCTCCACATTTGTGGGTTTGACCTTCACAAATTTGATTATTCATGAGGTGTCCGTACTCCCCTTGCATTCTCCTCTCATTCCCTAGCATTTTGCCCATATGTGTGTGCCTTCCTACTTTGTGCCAGGGCAAAAGGCAAGAGAATGGGAAGGGGGAGCACCATGTGTGGAGAAGGACAGCATGCAAGTGCCTTTCCCCTGCATTCCCTTGCCTTTTGCCCAGGCATAAAGAACGTGTGCTGAGGCAAACAGCAAGAGGATGGGAGGGGGGAGCACCGTGTGCAGAGAAGCACAGTGTGTACATATCTTTCCCTCCCATTCCCTTGCCTTTTGCCCAGGCATAGAGAAGGCATGCCAAGGCAAAAGGCAAGGGAATGAGAAGGGGGAACACTACACACAGAGAAGGAAGATACAAATGTGAATTCCACCCCCCCTTCCCTTGCCTTTCGCCCAGTGTGGAGAAGGAAGGCACGTACACCAGGGCAAAAGGCAAGTGAATGGAAGGCAGGATCCCTGGAAGTGAATGGGAGGGGGAGCATGAGGACAGCTGTTTGAGGTTTTTCGACTTTCACAAGGGTTCTGCAACCCAAACCCTCATGAAAGTGAAGGGACCACTGTAAAGCCTTTTCGTGACAACAGCCTGGAAATAACAGCCCTCTAGGACAGATGAATAGGGGCTAGATGGGGTTACTTATGATGTAAAGACCTTCAGTGGAATTCTGTATCTCGTTTTGCTTAATGTAACTTTACATATACTTAGCTAAGTAGCAGAGGTGCTACAAAACCCTGTTAGTAAATTGTGAAGATGCATATCAGGACACCAACAAGAATATGATATGCATTGGGACTAATGCACATAAGTCAGGGTCAGAGACCCAGGCAGCGAGACAGCCCAGAGAAGGGAGTGGGAGAGCTAGCAGAGTCCTGCCAGGAGGAGTTAAGGAAGCACTTACTCAAGGGAAGTTCATTTACCTAAGCCAGAGTGACAAGCAAAAGCCGTAGTCAGAGTTCCAAAAGCCAGGGGTCTGGAGCCAAGAGATCAATCCAAGGTATCAGGAGCCAGGTGCTGGAAGCAAGGAGAGGGCTTGTAGAAAGTTTGCCACAAGCAAAGGAAAGCTTCCAGGCAGGCAGTTATATAGCCCAAGACACAGGTGTGGCTAGTCACTGCTTCTTGAACTTAATCAAGGAAGCCTCCCTTTGCTCAGCTCTCTTGAGTCTCCGCCTTGTTTGTGGGCTGATTGACACAGGCTCCCTGTTACCCTAAAGGAGCAGGCAGAGGAACGTCCCAGCCCGCTTGGACCATGGCAGCAGGGGGAGCTCTTGAGCTGCAGGACTCATCTCCAGCCAGAGCCACAGGGACCAACAGCTGCTGCTCGTCATCAGCAGCTCTGACAGGGGCTTCAGTTATCACAATAAGTGCATGATGCACATTGGTTCATGATGTACTTTGGGAACTTTTCATGTTCTGCTGTACTGGATACAGATGTTATGAAAATGACCGATTCTAATTTTCACATACATAAGTCAATGTACAAAGATATAACCCCTACATAGGATTTCTGTCACTATGAATATCCTCAGGTGCACTTTCCTTCTTAGCATTGTGCCTCCCTCTTGGATAGCAGTAGCACAAAAGTGTTTGAGGAGGGGTAGGTACACTTGCAGCTCAGGTGGTGTTGCCTCAGCCATCGTCACTGAATGATCAGTCTGCCTGGAAAACACAGGCAGCAAGCAGTCATCAGTTACTAGAAGCAATGTGTATCACCCACACTGTTAAAAAGACAACCAAATCAGCTTGGAGACTCTGCCCTGCTTTCTGGAACCATGACTATTCTTTTTCCTAGGGTCTATCTTGGTTTTCCTAGCTACTGACAGCATGGCTTCTTTCTCCCAGTGAATTACAACACTTTATTTGCTCTTTAAGAATACATGAAATAACTCAGGAAAGGTCCCTCACTTTCACTAAATAATGGCTGGAATCCTCTTGGTGTTTCATTTATCTGTAGGTTGCCCTACAGAAACTATTGGATATTTTTTTCCCCCCAATGCAGAACATCACATTCAATTAACATTTGTGGCAATGAGTTTGCACATGCAGTGCCATTATGCAAGCACATGTGCTGATGGCTGCAGCAACAAGTGATAAGCAATGTACATGCACATGCGATGCACTTGCACATTCAGTTGGGCATTTGGTTGCACATTTAGATATGCATTCAGTCATGCAATTCTGCCATTCAGCTTAAGAGTTGAGTCACACAATCAATGCAAAGCTAAAAGTATACATGCAGGGATTTCCACTAAGCGATTCTCATGTAGGGTCCTGACCTTTTACTTCCAAAGGTGAGCCCTGGTGCACTTGGTAAGCCTACAGAAGCCCACACTGCAAAAGTGCACATTGTACAGCTTACCTTTTTGGTTGGTTCCAGAATGCATTATTTTTCTAGCCATGTTCTACTACCAGTTACCTGAATCCAAGACTTCTTTCTCTGTGACTACACCACACAGGCAGTTTACTTATTACTTATCTCTTTAATAAGAGGCACAGGAATCAGATAGCAGAGTAATGCACTGTTACCCATCAGATCATTTCAGGCAGGAAATTCCACCAGAGAATGAAAACAGTCCCTGTTGTTGTCTTGTGCATTTTTATAAAGGGCAGTCTAAGCAAAATTCACTGGCTACCTTCCATAAAGTAGCTAGGCAGATGTCCCTGGGTTTCAAATGGTACAGTTGGACAGTTAACCACCCTTTCTGTATTAGGATTCCAGGATCTTTAATAATTGATTATTTTATTTCATTTTATTCCAAGGACTCAAACTGCAGTATTTAGTTCTCCGCTCACTGCTATCTTATCCTCACAACAGCCCTGTGATGTGAGCCCTGTGATGGAGAGACAGCAATTCCACATTATGATCTCTGGTCTGAGTTTCAGATTAGGACTCTGAAAGACCAGGACTCAAATCTCAGCTCAGCCACTGGGTGACCTTGGTCTTCAGCCTTAGAAGAAGGAAATGACAAACTTCCTCTGAAGAAATTCTGCCAAGAAAACCCTATGATGAGGTTACCATAAGTCAGAATTGGCTAGAAGGGACAGAACAACATGGGCAGCAGAAATACTGACACCCTGGAGCTTTAAAGTATTAATTCTCAAGCAGTAGCAGCTGCTAGCTTCCATTTCAGTGCCAGTGAATCTTACCTAGTTTTTAGTGTGAACCTTGAATGACCTATTCAGGGTGCTGATACCTATCCTCAAAATGGGTTCAGTATCTTGGATAGCTCAAAGTCTGGACAGATTCATTGTTCCACTGATATGGAAGCCACCACTTCTTTTTGGAATATAACTCCAAGAATCACCCAGTTGGAATGGTTGTGTTCTAGACACTGGACAGGTTGATGTTACTGAAGTAACACTCAAACACTCAGGAGTAATTCCAACATCATACACTTTACAGAAGTCAGCAAGTCTATTTCAAGTAATAAAAGGTGAGATACTGCAACTAAATGGCCAGGCATATGGACATGCATCCAAAGAATTACTGTTTTTCAGTTACAGTTGGCTTTTAATTTTCCCCCTACATCTATAACATGAATTACCTTGTGAAAGGTGCATCTCACCATTGGAATGAAAGATATGTCCTTGTACTGATGGGTTTTAATGGAATCTGAAGACATTTCAGTCATTTCATAAAACATGAAATCACATCTAAGTATACAAAGAATCTTATGAAGCAAAAACTGTAGAAGAATTGTATTTTAATTGCTAAGCCATTTTATTACGTTTATATTCCAACTTTCAATGTGGTATATCTGGAGGGGTCCCTGGCCCTCCTTGAGTTCTAATCTAGCCTTCTGGCAGTCCAAAGTTGGCCACTTTTCATTCCCCATGACACCATCACTAGGGAATTTCTTCACTTTTGTATGGATTTTCCTATTTCTAAATATGAGGCTAAGGCCAAGTTGCTAAAAATAAGAGCTTGAAGCTAAAATATGTTGGGCTTTTTAGTCCCATCCTTTTGATTTTGGCCCTGCTCACCACTGAAATAAGAGACCCAAATGAATTAACCCCTTTGTCTGAAAAAGTCCCACCCCATCCCGGGTACCTTATTCTCCCTTTCCCAAGGCATTTTTAATTAATAGTTTTGTGTTAAAATGGACACTCATTTTTGGAATCCAACTGGAGTCAAATGGACAGATACAATAGAATCAGTGAATCAAGACCACACATTCAGATTAGAAGCTACTGAACCACTGACCTGAGGAATCAAATTTCAGGAAAATTGAATAAAAATAGTAGAACATAGAGGCACAATTCTTTCTTTTTTAAATCAAAATACCAGTCTTTCAAAGAATCTTCATGTATTTGTGGGAGAGTCTGTTGTATAGTTCTGATGGTGTTGGGATTCATAGAGTTATAGAGTCAGAATCATAGAGTTGGAAGGGACCTCATGTGCCATTGAGTCCACCTCTCTACTCAATGGAGAATCTCTAGCTAAAGCATCCTTAGCAGTTAGCTATCCACTTCTTTTTGAGACATCCAGAGAAAGTGACCCTCCCCCTGCACCTCTCTAGGCAATTGGTTCTACTACCAAACCACTCTTACTGTCAAAAGTTCTTTCTAAAGTTCAATCAAAATCTATTATCCTTCAAACTTCAAATTATTAGTCCTGGTCCTACCGTTTGGGGCAGGAGAGAATAGGCCTGCCTCCTCCTTTCTATGACAGCCTTTGAGGTATTTAAAGAGTGCGGTCATATCACCCTTCAGCTTTCTCTTATGCCCAGCTCCTTCACCCTCTCCTATGTTTTCTTCTCCATAGCTCTTTATTATTGTTGTTACCCTGTTTTGAACCTGGTCCAACTTGTCTATATCCCTCTTAAAATGAGGCACCCAGCACTGAACACTATACTCCAGATAGGCCTAACCAGTACAGAATACAAGTGGGGCTATTATTTCTCTTGACTTGGAACTATGCTTCTATTAATCCAGGTTAAAATAGCATTCACCTTCTTTGTTGCAGTATCATACTGCACACTCATGTTCAACTTATGATCAACAACAACCCCAAGGTCTTTTTCACATGTAGTATTACTGAGCAATGTGTTTTGCATCCTATACCAGTGCATTTGGTTTTTGTGGCCTAAATATAGAAATTTTGATTTGTCTCTATTCAATTTCATTTTATTAATTTCTGCACATCTTTCTAGTTTACCAAAGTACTTTTGAATTCTGTTCCTCTCTTCCAGTGTGTGCCACTCCAAGTTCTGTGTCGCCTGCAAACTTGATAAGGATTGCCTCCATCCTACCATCTAAGTTATGGCTAAAAAAAAAAATTAAAAAGTGATGGCCCTAGGATAGAACCCTGAGATACTCCACTATAAACATCCTTTCAGTGTGAAGTGCAGCCATTGATGATAATTCTTTGAGCGTGGTTTTCCAACCAGTTATGGATCCACCTGACAGTGTTTCCATCAATTACACATTTAATCAATTTGCTAATCAATAAATTATGGGGATCTTATCAAATGCTTTGCTGAAATCCAGATAAATTACATCCACAGCATTCCCACCAGCTATTAAACTAGCCACCTAATTGAAAAAAAGATGTAAAATTAGCTCGGAATGATTTGTTCTTGACAAACCCATGCTGGCTCCTGCTACCCACTGTATTGTTATCACAATTCTTGCATTTGCAACTCTGAATTCATCTGGCCCGTTTTTCCAAAATGATTTGCTCCCCAATCCAAGTATCAGGTTTGTATGTAGTGAAGAAGCTCCCGCTCATGGACCATAGGAGAATGGAAACTGAGTAACAATTTTAGAATGCCCCCCTTTTTTAAAAAAAAATCAATGGGCTTATGAAGAAGGTGACTGTTCTGAGTCACCCAAACATTTTCCTGGCTAGGGATTTGAACCTGTATCTCCAAAGTCCTAGTCCAGCCCATTAACTACATTTCAACACCTGAAGTAATCATGATTTAATTATATGATAATCTGATATGTGACATCCATTTAACTTCAACAGATCTTTTCTCTCTCCTCTTCTACCAGAAACTACATTTAGGACCTTTTCTGCACCCTACCTTTTCATGGAGTCCTCTGTTGGGGATTCCAGCATTGACTCTGCAAGGAGGGGAGCATGACAGGAGCACCCTCCTTCACACCAGCTGGCTCTCTGTGGAATGGAGTGCAATGGCAATGCCTCTTCGTTCCGCAGCACAGCCAGGTATGTTCTCAGGCTGCACTGAGGCAGGAAGTGCAACCATTGTGCTTCCCAGGCTTCCGCAGGACAGGTAAGTCCTCAGTGGTGGTATAATATCATAGAATCATAGAATCATAGAAATGTAGAGTTGGAAGAGACCACACGGGCCATCCAGTCCAACCCCCTGGACTTGCTGGACCTTGCTGTCTTGGCAGAGTTTGACTGCCAACATATATCCGGGTAATTGAAATCTCCTATTATTACTGTATCTCTCCTTTTTGAATGTGCAGTCATTTGGTTGAGGAAGGCATCATCAAAGTCCTCAGTCTGGGTTGGAGGTCTGTAGTAAACCCCCACCAGAATATCCCTATTGTTTCTCGCTCCCTTAATTCTTACCCAGATGCTCTCAACCTGGCTTTCTGGGCTTAAGTCACAGATCTCTTTACAGGTGAAAACATCCTTGACATACAAGGCTACTCCTCCTCCTTTCTTGTTTGGTCTGTTTTTACAAAATAGGCTATACCCCTCTATTCCTACATTCCAATCCTGAGACTCATCCCACCAGGTCTCAGTGATGCCTATCAAATCGTATTTATTTTGTTGTACTAGGAGTTCAAGTTCATCTTGCTTGTTTCCCATACTCCGTGCATTAGTGTAGAGACTCTTAAGTCCCCAGGCCCTTCCTGCAAGTCCTGTACTATAGTTTCTACTCCTTCCGTCACTGGCCGCTTGTACTACTTGTCCAATATCATTTGGGCCTTTCCCCCCTGCGCTCGCCGAGTCCTGGCCTTGAATAATATTGTCTCCCTCCCCAGCGGAACTTAGTTTAAAGACCTCTGAATCCTCCTTGCGAGATTGTTTGCAAAAACATTCCTGCCAAGTTTCGTGAGGTGCAGCCCATCCCTTGCCAGAAGCCCATGTTCATGGAAATTCAGGCCGTGTTCCAAAAACCCAAACTGTTGCCGGTAGCACCATGTGTGGAGCCAGTTGTTGACCTCTGCTACTGCCCTTTCCCTACATGTGCCATATCCTTGAACAGGAAGGAGAGACGAAATAACCACCTGCGCACCAAGGTCCTTAAGCTTCGTCCCCATAAGCTCGTAGTCCTTTGCAATGTGGTAAAAGCTGCTCCTCACAGTGTCATTGGTTCTGACATGAACCAAAATGAGGGGCTTATGGTCAGTGGGTTTGACCAGCCTGGTTAGCCTCTCCGTTATGTGGTTGATCTTGGCCCCAGGAAGACAGCAGACCTCTCAATTGAGCTTGTCCGGTTTGCAAATTGCCGTTTCGGTTCCTCTGAACAAGGAGTCACCAACAACCAGAACTTGCCTCCTCTCAGGCTTGTCCCGGGCTCCTCGGGGAGCATGTTCTTCTAGGACTGCTGGGCATTCTGTTGAGACTGGGAGTGTTGATCTAGTTCCCGTTGCCAAAGTTGGATTCCTTCTCGTGGACATTCTGTTCCCTCCTCCTGGTGCTCCTCATCGTTCGTAAGGCCAAGAACTTTGAAGCGATTGTGTAGGTTGAGAGTCTCTGTTACCTTCCTGGACCTTCTGCTCCTACGTGTGACATTCCTCCAAGCCTCCGTTTCCTGGCACAGTGTGTTGACTTCCTGATCTGGCAGCTCCTCCGTGCATTCGGTCTTCTGGTACGTCTTCTCTGCCCTATCCAAAAACTCCTCCCCTTCCCTAATAAGATGAAGATTAGAAACTCATGCCTTCAGCTGGCAAACCTTCTCCTCCAAGAAGGTCACAAGCTTGCACTTGGTGCAGGTGTACCCGGCAACTTCTTGTGGTAAGAAAAGGAACATCCCACAAGTGCTACAGGTGACCGCGGCAGCTCCCTCACCTTCCATCCTAGATACTACAGACAGTAGTACAGGAAGTAGTTCTAGAAAGAATAACTGGGCTTTCTTTCTGAAATTTAGCTGTATAAGCTCCGTCTGCTCTACTGATTGTGAAGGGTTAAACTTGAAGGATTGAAGTAGAGGACTTCAATAGCGCGAGCCGAAGGTGTGCGCCATTGGGAGCTCCTAATAAGATTCCTCCCCCCTAGCTGGCTCCTCCCCCTCGTTAGTCAGACCGTGTGCTCAGGGAGAGCACACGGCCGGCACAAGGAGACTAAACAAAAACAAGCAAACAAACAGACAAACAAGCACTGCCCCACAAGCCTGTAAACACACCTGGTCTAGGATGTCTTCACAGACCCAGCTCCCCCTCTGCTCTCTCCTCTGGGGAATGTGTATGATTGTGAGTCAATGATGAAGAAACCCATCAATGATTTAACCCATGACTGTGCTGCCTGGGGACAGGAAAAGGATGGGACCACGAGAACGTCATGCAGAAGTGTTATCGCAGTACCATCCTTCTCTCGTCCACATGGCGGATTGGGAGGGTGGCACAGAAAGGGCCTATATTAGTTTATATATAATGTTGGCTGCAATCTTTCATTGGGAGACAAGACCACAAGATGTAGCTATGATAGTCTTCCATCTGACCCCCAACCCACTGTTTCTCAGTCGAAGCTCCCCAAACCCAGTTATTTCCTGGTTGGGGGGGAGAGTGGAGAACAGTAGATAAGTGTTCATTTCTTTTCTTGTAGCTGCACACATAGTGATGGACATCCACAGGACCATTGGGGATCATCTGGAGGTCCCTGGCGGTGATGTTACTGCTCTCCCCACTGTACTTTCCCTGTATTCTTCTGCAGTACTTTCCCCGTATTTCAACATTCCAAAGTGTTGTGGAGGAATTATTCTGGGGAGAAAATTACATGTTGCCTTTTTTTTTCCTCCTGCACATAAGGCTCCATGGTCTCTGTAGAAAACAGGTTTCCTGGGCAAGAAATCATGTTTTCTGTACTGAAAAGCCCTTTTCTGCTCAAAGGTCAATTTTTATCACAAAATCCCATGTATTTTTCTCTGCAGAATAATTTCTCTGCAACACTTTGGAATGTCAGGTACTGGGAGAAAATTGTGCAAAATTCTTTCTGGTCTATTATTCTTCCCAAAGAGATTTCTCAACTGTCAGAGAACTAATTTTTTGCGCTGGAAAGAAATTACTATTCTTTCCATCCTCATATGACATTATTTCTCAAGGAAGCAGAGAGGAATAGACAGGATTAAAAAGAGATTCATGTTATGTGGAGTACTGAATAAATTTTATACTGTAGTCCTAAGCACCCTCGATAGAAAGCAATGATGATGTAAATCTCTGAGTACCAGAACTGGTTAGAATAACCAAATGCAGGAAAAAGTATCTAAACCTTTAATGCTGGTATAAAAGAAGACAATTTGATGCAGGTAGTTGGTCAAGTTACAGTGCTTGTAAAGATGACAAATGCTCTCATTCCTCAAATGTCTGCAACTATTCAGGGTTAAGGAATCCCTGTCCTCTCTTTCATCCATGCTGGTTCTTACATATTGTCTTATCCCATCAATTGGTGACCTTATATGATGGGTGTTACCATAGCAAACATTGCACATCACTTTTTACGATGTAGTCTAAGGCAGCATTTTTAAACAGTTGAAAGAACTGAAATTAAAAATACACCAACAAATTATCCCCCATTTCTTTCAGTTCAGCCTCAGAGGATCTACATATGTAAAAAGAAAAAAAATCTGAAAATGCTTGCTTCTTGTTGATATTGTCACAGTATCAGCTGCTGCTATTAGCCACAGCAATCAAATTTAGCTGCTCCCCTATTGCTTGAAATACTTTCAATGGATAGCTATCAAGCTTATGGACACACACACATCTTCATTATCGGTCAGAGGGGAATTGCACTGCAATATCTTTTTTATTGCACCTAAAAACAAAGAAATGAAAACCACAAACTGGGCAATATACCATTCCTTACCCAAACTGTCAGTGGCGAGACTACATAGAAGAGTCTGAGCAGTGTGAAAACATGCTCAGAACAATAACAGTTGTGCACATTTTATAATGAGAGACTGCTCTCTGGATGCAAGCCATTATATTTTCCTTGATTTTCTTTTTTTCTTCCAATCTATATTTCCCAGCTTCCCCATTTGTATTGTCACCATCAGCAGCAGATTTTTCTTGCCACTCTGCTGCCATTATTGCATCAGCAAGTAGTCTTATCCTTTGGAAAATCATTTATTTGCCCTGGTATTGAACATCTGGCCAATCCCGTCATGCATTTGACTAGTCTCATAAGATGGGGGCATTGCGGAAGTGTTATGTATTATTTCAAAGTGTGGTAAGTTAGTTCTATTGCATTTCCTGCTTATCCTGAAAAGCAGAATCTTGAAATTCTGTCCTCATGGTACCACTGAAATTACTCAGATTGAGGCCTTGTTATGGTCTATCTACCCAACCAAAACAGGTGACTGATGATGTCGAAGCAGACAGCACCAGCCATCTATGTTCAGTCTTAGTGGACCAGGGCAGGCACTTGGAGAAGTTGCTTCAACCAGTCTTCCTGAATCTAAGCAGTAGTTAGGAAACACATTTTAACAGAATGCTCTCTGTCACCTCTAATGGAGACAGATGTAGCAATGCCGAGAGTGTCCTAACCAAGGTATTTGGTACAATTGGTGACATATGAAGGATTATTTTTGCTAAAATTCTCTGGTGCAGTAATATACTGAATCACAATTATTGCAATGAGTTGCTGTGATAATCCCAACCCACAATTTGACTTTTCCCTCACACAATATATTTTCCAAGACAGAGACAGTGCAAATAGAGATTTTTTTTATGACAGATAGAACTAGGTTTATAGCAGGTTAAATGAGAAAATGTCTCTCTGTTTGATATACTGGGTTCCTAATCAATTTCAACCTTGAAGATTATCTCTGACTCACATACATTTATAGTTTGTTTGGATGGATAGCCCTGACCCAGATGGTAAGGATCAAATAAAACTCTGAAGATCTAAGCATATTTACCAATAGCTGGATTCACATGAACTCATGGCTGGACTGTTGGATTCATGCATGCTTTTCACTTGATGACTACCACTGAGAGATCACTTGCATAAGTCAATAGACCTCACAGATTAAACATCACAGATACAACTTTTATGTGACTTTATTGTTAACGTACTGTTTCAGTGGTGTCAACTCACACATCCAGCTTCTAGTGAGCCATTCACTGTACCACATTTGAATATTTGCTGTGTACTTGTGAATGAAGAACAGAGACCAGAGAGAGAAATACAAAAGAGAAAAGGAACAGAATCAGTCCAAGTCAGGAGAAGACTAATGGTGAAAACAATCTTAATTCAGGCTTAATTCAGGCTTTACGTCTGAATAAGGTAAGCTGGCATGACTAAGGCCATTTCTGCACTAGCCTGTTATACTGCTGTTATTCCACTTTCAACATCCTATGGAATCCTAGGGTTTGCAATTTAGAGAGGGGCCTTATTCATATTCAAGGCTGCTAAAAGCAGATTTGGGCCTCATCCAAGAAAGAAAAGAAGGGACAGAAGGAAAAGAAAAGATAGGAATCGTCCATCACCACCCATCTAGAGTTGCCAGGTTTTTCAAAGAGCGATACAGAATAGCCGCCTCTGTAGCCCAGCCATCTCAAGGCTGACCAGTACATGCGGAAACTACTGAAAGCCCTCTCACAAAAGCAGAGATCTCACAGGAGCCCAGAACTCTTGCAAGTAGACATTCTTTCATGAAGCCTGAGGCAGGCTTTATATAGGCCTGCCTCATATGTTACTTGTCTCAGTCACCTGGGCCTGTAGAACTGAGAGTAGGAAGAGCAGGTGCCAGGTATGTTTGCTACAGACAGACTCCCATAGTACTTAGTATATAATTTGAGGCTCTTTTGCTGTATACCAACTGCTTGGGGGTTTACCTATTTGCGAGCTAGGGCAGAAATCCCAACAGATCTCCTTGCTCAATATGGAGAGGCTGTGGTCTTAAAAAGTAGGACTGAAGCATTTAACCATGTCCCTCATTCATATTAGTCTCCTGCTCTCAGGTACAATGCTTATGTAGGGCTACTGACCTATTGATCAATGGAGGCATACTCTCTAACATTTCACTGGCGAAAAGTGGAACATATGTGACCACGCAACATCAGAGTGTGGTTAAGATAGGAAAACAAAATAATGAGGAAAAACACACAAGCTAGGAGAAGGTGCAGTACTTTGATTTTGCCTTACCCTCATGGGAAGGGTAAGATTCCACTTTCTCCTCTCTTCCCCTGATGAATTAATGGTATATGTACTACTTTTACACTATGAATTCAGTTTGCAGCAATTGAAGTAAGCGGAGTTCAAAAGGGGAAATAGGGAGGAAGAGACAGAAACCGGGATGTTTTAAAAGCAGCTGAAAAAGTAAGATGATAGATCATTAATCAGGATTGTCCTTGCCTAATTAGGACAGTTGGAGGTATGTGGAGGGGATGCATAAAAAGAAAGACCATCATTTGCACACTAGCTGGCCTTGGGTAGGAGGTTTACTGGATTTCTAGTATGCTAAAACTTCTTGTTCTGTCTGTCTCTTTCTGTGTATGTGTGTGTTTTGGGAGAGAAGATAAATTCAACTTGTTTGTTTTCCAAGGATTAATTAGAAAATTTCTGGTTTCTTTGCAGATGTAAAGGTGAGCAGTAATACTTTTTCCTTAATGCTGCATGCAAATATTATGAATTCACATATATATAAACTGGTCAAATGTAAAAATATTTCCTGAAGCCATCTGACAGTGCAAAATATATCAATGTCTTTTCCTATCTGGAAATACTGCTCTTATATCAACATTTGTTGCATTCTTGAATTTAAATTATCACTTACATGAAGCATGCCAATAAATCCATCAAAATGTTTAGCCTTTGTCATTTTGGAAACTATGAATGTCACATTGTTAGAGTTTATGCGATAAATGAAATTATAAAAATTATAATATCCATGGATTTTCTTCCTAAGACCGAAGAAAGAAAACAAAGTATGAAGATGCAAAACATCACTGTAGTGATCTAGCTGTTATCTCAGACACAATTGAAGGGTATTCATTATTCAGAGCTATAGTTCTGAGGTATGCAACTGATATCACCGTGGACCAGAGGCTATAATAAACAGAAGAGAAGAGAGATAGACTATCAGTTAAACACATGACACTTTGGAGGAAGTATGACTGAGGCGAGAGGAAAACTGACAGAATGGCAAGTAGTGTATTTTTCTTAAGCTCCCGTTGCCCTGCAGTTTTTATGAGTTTGGATAATGAGGCCCTGGATCTGTTGGTTCTATTAAATACAAGTTTGTGAGAAATATGGCAACTATTTTTATTATGTAATTCAAAATAGGATGAAATGAAATAAACTGACTTACTTGGGAGTAAACCCTGGTTAACTTAGGGCCTTTCTGCACTACTCTCTTATAGTCCTATTATTCCACTTTCAACATCCTGTGGAATTCTGGGGTTTGTAGTTTACTGAGGCCAAAGAGCTCTCTGGCTGAGAATTCTAAATGCCACCCCTTAAACTGCAAACCCCAGGTTCCATAAGATGTTGGAAGTGGAATAACAACACTGTAACAGTGTAGTGCAGAAAGGCACTGAGTGTCTAAGTAAATGTACATAGGATTGTGTTATTAAATTACATTTTGGGCAGGTGCACGTCTGGCCTTATCAAACTTCTTGGAGGCTCAGGAAATGATGAAAGACTGTTGGAGAAACTGGCCCCATTTTACACAAAGCAGCGAGGAAGGTCAACAAACTGAAAACTGGAGAGTGCTCCTGTGCCTTTAAGAGCTGTGTAGAAGAGGAAATTTCAGCAGGTGTGGCTTGTTAATTTGGTTGAGCTGACAAGCAACAGCTGCTGCTGAATTTCGCTTTTCTGCACTGCCATTAAAGGCACAGAAGCTGTCTCCAGTTTTCCATCTGGCAAACCTTGCCATGACCCTCTTCTTCCTCCCTTCCGACGCATCAGGTAACTGAATGTATATAATATGTCTTCCTGAGTCATCTACTGTGGTTTGTATGGATATATTAATACAAACAAGCTGCCTGGAAGATTCGGCTCAGTTGTTTTTCTGACAGTGTTATTCAGTCGGAAGGATTTTAAAAAATATGTTGCATAGTCCACCTTTTATTGGAGCCAAGTAATTGGTCTCCATCTGTCAGACAACATACAGACACTAGATGTTTAAAAGTTTTAAAGTAAATTAATTTATTGGCTTTTAGAAAAGATTCTCACTGTTCATATTTTAACAATCTTGGTTCCAAAGGGAAACCATTTCTCGTGACAATCATGTGCAAGAGTCTCATCTTGAATGCATGCAAGACATGTTGATTTCCAAATTCCAATGTTGAATTGCTTCACCATCCATCTATACTGTATACTATATGATTTAACCAGTTGGTGCAACATATACTCTGTTCCCTGGATGGCAATCCCACTGAACACAGTGGCACATAGTTTGGAGTACACCGGCATAGGAATACATTTGAAGATCATTTTTGTGACCACTAACTGAATAGTTATAAATTATCTATCTTTATCCTTAATGCAATCATTTATATAATGCAAGACAGCAGGTAGGTAATCTCAAATTCCTAATTTTCCTTATGAAGGTTACACATAAATTTTTCCACAAATATGTTAATATATTTATACATCCACCATACATGTGTAATTAATCAGCATCAGGGAGTCAAGATATCCAAGTACTATGTCTCATTGTTTACACGCTTGCCAAGCTTTACTGGGGTCAAATACTGAGCTTCCCTTGAGTTTAAACATAACGGTGGGAAAGCAGAAACAATTTTTTTCTTTAAAAGATATTTCAATAAAATATTTCACTCCAACTCTGCTCTCTGTCTGTCTCTTTCGTCTGTGAGAAAGGACAGATGGTCTCCAAGAGGAATATTTCTGAATCATGTCACTCTCTGTAATAGAGGATGCAGCTGGTATGTGTCAGCAGGATTGCGGCCAAAGTGGGTTCACTGGCAAACAAAAGGGAGGTATCCGCAAGTCTGAAGGAACCTCAAGCTTCGCTAAAGTCCAGAAATCTTTAGGAAAGAACCCAACACGGAAGAGACCCCCACTCACATACACAATAACCCAGTGAATACTGAGCGTGTTTACTAACTACAGAATCCTGAAGGATGGGGTAGGAAAATCAAGAGACAATGAAGTATAGTAGAGGAAGATAGGATGGTCTGCAAACCCAAACAGGAGCATTACACACTGCATCAAAGGCAAGGTGTGTATGCAAAGCCTCAGGAATAATGGCTTCTCCAGAGACACTATTTCACTTGTACTTCAACAGTAGTTCAGCTTCTGCCACAAGGCCTTGCCAACCCTGTTCCAGCACTATCCATGTAATAAAAATTGCTGAGCTTTGGTGAAAAGAAATAACTAGGCATGACTTTAAAAAGGAGGGGGGATATGAGGTGTACGTGTTCCATACTATAGGTGCTTTTAAATGGTATCGATACGGTAAACTGTGTTCTATTGTCTTAACTTGTTAAATGCAGGTGCAGCAACTGTAATGGAAACAAAGCATTGGAGAAATGAGCTGCTCAGTACCAGCAGATTTGGACTCGGATCCTGTTAGTGACATATGCATGTGTAAATTGTGCTATGCATGTGGGCAAAATGGTTTGGAACAGTGCAACAGAATACAGATAGATTCTGCTCACAGCAGCAGAAGCAGAGTTGTACATACAGCAACATTGTGTGTTCCAGTTGCTCATTGTGGCTGTGCATTGCCCATTGCAGTTGTCCATTGCAGTTGCACTTGTGCCATAACGGCCATTTCTTGACATGCGTTGTATAATGTTGCTATTTTGCATGAGTGTGGCATAGTGCCAGTATAGCTTATTTGCAACATGTGGCTATTTATGTTGTTATGAAGGAATATTGGAATGCAAATGTTTTTTTCTTACTTAGCCATGGTGCCACAACCCGGGGGAAAGTGCAACTGCTTCTATGGAATTCTCTCTATTATATTTTTAGCTGTATCTGGGTTTTTTTAAAATCATTTTGTCAACCACCTAGTATCCCAAGATTTGGAGAAAGGTGGGATACAAAACACATTTCACATTAGATTAGTTAGAGGACCAAGGAAATCCTTACAACCGAAACCAACCCTGAAATTTGTTTGCAAAAGCTTTAATCAAGCATATTATAGACAGGGCCAGCCCTACCATTAGGCAGAAAGAGCATCCACTTCCTGCATCTGATGCTGTAGAGTACAGAGAAACAATAAGATGCTACATGGTCTTCCTATAAGCTAGTCTGCTGCCCTCAAATTCTGTGGAAGATATTGTTCTCTCACCAGGCTTCATATAAGATTAATATGCCACTCTGGTTAGCTTTTCAATAATCAGGAATGGGTGGAAGCACCATCTTGTCCTTTGCCTCAGTCAAGAGAATGTGTTTGGCAAATCCTGACTGCAGTGTAACTAAAACTCAAACACATTGCGCAAAAAGTAGTATATAGATAAGTAATAATGGCGTGGGGAGGTAAGCCAATCCTGTTGCATTAGAGTACCTTCCTTATTCCACGATCTCCATGCGCTCTTTTAAGAAAACAGCTCCATGTCTGATCCAAATCTTGTTTAAAGATAAAGAGATATAAGAAGGGAAAGCAGTTGCCTTAAATTTGCGTATTGCCTTTACTGAGCAGGCCCCCAGGCTACCTGGTCACAATCTTTCCCATTATACTGAGATGTTCTTTTATCTATTCTGTTCACCCTAGGAGCACAATTTATATCTAGAAGCCCAAGGAATGTTGTTATCCCACATTAACATTGTTATAGCCCCAGCATCTCCCCCAGGGGCCAAAATATACAAAAAAAATGTCAGAGACCATCAGAGTTGGAGTATATTGAACATACATTCATATCGTTTTGGATGAAGCTCATAGGTCAACTAAAAATGCTACTGTGGATCCAACTGTAAAAACAACACCCACTCACCAGTATTTCAAATACAGTAGGGTATACATTATCCTCATACTACTCATGATTTATATTTAAGGATTCAGTTACAGTTTTATAATGAAGAGTATATTAGAAGATCACAAGTTATTTTTCTCTACTGAAGTTGCTTGAAGCTATCAGTCTTTAATTAACATTGCTGTGGACTTTTACCTTTCTGGTAAGTGGCACAAGTGAAATGCAAGGACATTTTTCTCACTGCTTGAAAAAAAATCACTGAACATACTAACTGCAAAAAACACATGTTTGTCTTTAAATATGGATAAGCTCATTAAAGATGAAGAAATGAGTGAGGGGACAAAAGACACACAGAGGTATAAATTGGTTCTCAGCTAGTATGAATTGAAGTATGATCTGAGTATAATATATTGTGTGTTTATTGAATGTGTGTGTTTCATTATATTTAAAAGCTGAACATTGCAAATGGAGAAAAAAAGACTATTTACCTACTAAATTTTGTTCAGTGAGATACTTTCCCCACCAAGACTTAGCATGGTTTGCACCCTTTAAAAAAAAAAGAAAAGAAAAGAAATAGTTTTGTTTGTGCATGAGGATCATTCTCAACAGGCCAGAGTGGCTTCCAAACAGAGTTAGAAAAGTCTTTTGTTCTAAGCCAGAGCATACTCAAACTGGCCTTTCTCTAGGCCATCAAGTCCATCAGCCCAAGTGGAAGTTGGCATACTCCTGTAGGGGTCTAAAAGAATGCGGAAACATCGGACAATGAGGATGCCAAGGAAAATAATTAACAAAATCACAAATACAAAGGTTGTTTTCTGTTCCAGGGTAATGCCAGTTTCTGAGGGAATATTTCCAGAAGAGAACAGGTTGGAGGTGAAAGGTTCTCCCTCCATTCTCCAGGATTGATGAAAAAAGTAATTCCACAGTCTTCTTTTTTTCATCATCAGTGCATGGAAGTCATGATAGGTATCACTTTGAAGCTGATTGTTGCCTGAAGTGAAAAGGATGAAAAACAGATGTTACAGAAAACACTAACAAAAGTTTGTGCTTCTACTTTCTGGTTTTGCACACACAGGTCCCAGTCCACATTCTAGTAGCAGTTGTTGCTGTTGTTGATTATTCTTATTTAAATAATGGTGTGATCTGATGACAACCTGGGTTCTTTTTTGTACACTAGGTCTGCAGAACAACCATTTCCCATGAGAGGTGTTAAATCCTACTTACTGTTTGGGGAGGTCTAAAACAGGGGTGGTTTTATCAGTTTTAACTTCCTTCTGAGCAATTGCTATTTCACATCAGGTAAATGTGGTTTTGCTCTACATCCTAGCACAGAGTTATGTGTGAGAGATTCAAGAGGTATTACAGTGAGTTCTAGATAAGGGCAGCCAAACTGACCATTAGTGCCTATTATGCGCCATTAATGATTATGAGCACGTGCCATGCTTACAGCGTGCTTTGTGTATCACAGCTTTGTGTATCAGAACAGCATGGTTCACAACTCCATCTAAAATACTGATGTAACTTATTCATTCTGCATCTTTTTAACATTACAGTATGCTTGAAAGGAGGACAGCAAATGTAAATCAGCTGACCTGGCAAATGACGTTTTGGAAAGGGCAAATGGAAATGGTCAAAACTGAAATTCAACAGCCTAACAGAGATACCAAACGAGCTAATACTAATCAAAACGATTAGAGGCAACATTCAAATCCATTACATCCCCTGTTTTTGATTTTGGAGTTTGAAGCCAATTCCTTCTTCGGCCATCACTCCAGAGAATCCCTTGAGGAGAATTTTGGAAAGCACTAGAAACTGACTGCCCCTTCCTTTCTTTCTTTCTTTCTTTCTTTCTTTCTTTCTTTCTTTCTTTCTTTCTTTCTTTCTTTCCTTCTTTCTTTCCTTCTTTCCTTCTTTCCTTCTTTCTTTCTTTCTTTCTTTCTTTCTTTCTTTCTGGTCACTGCAGCTGGACACAAAATGTGCAGTTGGAAAACTGATCATGTACAGTTGCAAAGATGGAAGAGAAACGAGACATGTTAGCCTTAGCTATTTATTAATCATTTAAATAACAGGGGCAATGTGTAGAAAAATTAGCACTCAGTTTCAAAACAACATGCTCCAATGTTTTTTAACCAGAGATTCTCCTTTTAACCTTCACTACTGACTGTACTATCAACCACAGTGTAAAATGGACTAATTTTAAGCTGTCAGTTGAGCTGTACCAGCCCAGTTTGGAAGAGGTACCAATTTTGGCTGCCCAAAGCTGATGAATCAGCAGAAAGAGCTCTTGTACTGCCCTGAGTGTCAGTGAGTTGTGACTTACATCAAGGCAGAAGATATTGGATTGTCCAGCTAATTAACTAAGGCAGGTTCATCATTGCTATATAGTAGATGAGAACTAGTCTCATATGGAGAATCTGTGGGCCCTTTCACACTACAGAATTATCGTGCTTCCATTTTACCTTAATTGCCATCCTTTGAATTCCTGGGATTTGTAGTCTGGTTAGGTATTAGAGTGAGTGGCTGAGAATTCCAATTACCCTTAACCCATGTGGTGTTGGTTTGAATATTGGACTATGACCTAGGAGACCAGACCCTGCTCAGCCATGGAAACCTACTGGGTGACCTGGGGGATGTCATGTACTCTCAGCCTCAGAAAATCCCATAATAGGTTCACTTTAGAAATGTCATTGTGTGCTTTCAAGTCATTCAGAAATGACTTGACAACAACAGCAAACTGCAAATCCTAGGACACCATAGGATGCTGCCATAGCAGTTAAAGTGGAATATCACTGTAACTGTGTAGTGTGAATTGCCCTGGCATGTTTTGCTTACATGATTTGCAAAGGTGACGGCATGTTTTGTGTTTGTTCTTTTTCTCTTCCCCCGATTTCTTTCTTCTTTCGCCCCCCCCGCGGGATGTGCAATGGTGAATTTGTGTCACTGAAACATTTGCTTTCCAGAAACATTTATATATGCTTTTCATTTTTTCATGCTTTTCATTTTAAAAATACCAGAGTGGTCTGCAATCAAAATAAAATGGTTACATGAGCGTACACACATCTGTGTGACAGACAGGAATGAAGAAAGAGAAAACAGTACATTATTTGGTGCCCAGAAAGTATGCTAAATATAAGGAGATAAAAGAAGTGTGCAGTAGAGTAAAGAGATGGAGTACAGAAAATTGTTGTTGCTGTTATGTCACTTCAAGTCAACTCCGACTTAATGTGATCCTATCCTAGGTTTTTCTTGGCAAGATTATTGAGAGGAGGTTTGCCTGTGAGGCTAAGAGAGTATGATCTGAAGCTGAGAGAGTACGATCTACACAACGTCACCCGTGTTGTTTCCATGGCTGAGTGAAGATTCGAACCCTGACTTCACAGGGTCCTAATCGAACATGCAAACCACTACACAATACTGGCTCTACACAGACACACACAGACACACAGACACACAGATTGGGGGGAGCAAATACAAATATAAATGGGGAGGTAGTTTATAAGAGGATAGGGACAAGCAGAGTAAAAAAGTGATAGAAATGTTTTCCCATGGTTTGTGTAGCAGTTGAGCCTTTTTGAGTTAGTAAAAAGTTTTCTTAAAAAAGCTGTATATTCCTGTACTGCTCCTCACTGTATGTATGTATTTAGATTTTTTTAAAAAAACACATTCTCATGTTTACTTAACAACGAACTATAAAACTGCAATCATATTATTAAAAATTCTTCAAGCACTATATTTTACCATTCAGTAAAACTGAACTGCCAGTTGGAAAAGATTAATATACTTTGAGGTTTTTCAGCCCAATGAAGTGGTACAAGCGAAAATACCCCCATAATCCAGTTGCACCGTATGGATTACATCATCCCATTGTAGCCATAAAGAGAGTAACAAACTGAACTGAAATTTGCCTCTTTTTTATTGACTTCTAACTGAAATTAAAAATGTGTATTGTATAAGAGACTTCTTGATTTCCTTTAAAAAGTGCTGAGCCAAAGTACTATGGTAACAGAATAATATTCTGAGCCACATAGTTGGCGTGTTTAACATCTAGTACAACATGGTGGCTGAACATTAGTTTGAGGCTACCCTGAAGCTTGCTGGGTAACTTTGGACAAATCTTTTTCTGAAGCCAACCTACTTCTCCAGGATTATTGTGCAAATAAAATGTTGCTCTGGAGGAACTGGACATAAACAATATAGAAACAATTTTTTTAAAAAAATCTCTATTATTCCAACTCCAGCTTAGAGACACATCTCCCTCCAGCTACAAATTGCCACAATTAAGGCCATTAGTTGGAAAGCAAAAGCCCTTCCATTTCTTTTTTTAATCAAAGTCCACGGACCCCTGAATGTAGACCTGAAGGACTTTGGAGCAGTGCTACTCAAAATGGTGGTCTGCAGATTGGTGCCAATTCACAAGTCATTGACTGCCAACCTGAGGTCATTTGCCAAGCAATTAGGTGAATACAGTGATAAATTTAGGACAAATAGGGTACTGATCCCTGGTGCTCTGGTGGTAAAATGCTAACCCATCACATTAGATAGCTTGAGAAACGTTTCTTTTGGAAAATGAAAAGTAAAGCAAGCCTAAACCTGAGCAGTAAATGATATGGTTTAGGTGCCAGTAGGCTCAACATACAAGAAGCAAACAGCTTTTCCCGGGGAGCCTTGGAGAATCATAAAGAGAGCGGGGAAGTCCCTGTGGCAGTCAACTGCATGGAACACCTTCTGGATAAGTAATATGTGAAGATTTTAATGTGCTGCTACCACTACTAGCACTATCATCATAAATAATTGATTTTATCTTCATATTATTTATTTATCTCTTTTATGCTTTCTTGAATATGTGAAAACACTTGTGGGTATAAAGGAGGGAAAATGAACAAATCTTCTCAATAAGACACTGCACCCAGATTCCCTTATATTTGGACTAAATGCACTGAAACTAGTGAGATCTAAATGAACTCAGACTACTTTAAGCCCATTGAATTCAATGCGGAGATTTAGGGAACTTACATCTTAAGAACAATTAATATAAATGGTGTGCTGAAACCACCCATAAATAAGCAGAGCGTTATCCTAGCACTGCTTAATTATGAATGGCTTTCAGTATGTCGCTATACACATTCTTCTTTAAAATAACTTTCCAAGTTCTGCTCAATGGACCTTCTCTCAGAATAACTAAATCTGGATTCAACCTACTGGTTGAACTCACATGACAAGCTAAGTCAGATATCTGCAGGAAGCCTAACTTGTAGTGTACAAGCAGTGCTGCTGAACAAACTACAATATAATTTGTGTCAGGTGAATGTAGGCAGTTCCCCTTTTCTAACCTGTTTTTCTCCCAAGAAAACAAAGAAAATTTTAAGGTTTTTCCCTCTGGTTGACTGGGAAAGAAACTATACACAACACAAATACATTGTACAACATCATAGACAAACCATGAAGCTTGGTCAGCTGCTCTGTTGCAAGTGAAAGAAATTGGGAGGCCCTTAAGGTCTATAACAGGTCAAATGTCCTGGCTTTTTACATCAAGCAAATTCACACTCATTTCAGTTTGGACGGTCTGATCAAAGGCATCTGTGTCTGTTCCCATGTTTGTTAATTCCCACGCTTGTTAACTCCTATTAAAGATCATTTCATAGCCTTTTGTTGTTGAGGGTTAATTGCAACAAACTTGAGGTGATACATAAACAGTCATTCTTAACACATCAGACGAGCATTCTGAAAAACAAATCCCTTAGCTGAAATGTTTCAGTCCAACACTTGGCTTTGTGTCTTCTAGTAAATAATCCACATAGTGTGTAAAACTCTTTGCCTTAATGGCACAGTTCTGCCCTGCGAGCACAGACATCTGTTGAGAGAAGATAGAGGAATCCCAAGTCAACAAATATCAGGGAAGATTACCCCTCTTCCTCACGTGCATAAAAAACAACCAGCAAAAAAAACCTGTTTCTGCCTCTTAAGTTTCAGTTGCATCCACGGAAGCGTTCCATACATGATGCAGGAAGCTTGCAAGGAAAAAAAAATGAAGCTTTAAAATTCAGTACCTCAGTTTCCAAATTTAAGCTCTGTATACAAAACTGAAAATTGTATCAATTACATGTGTAGTGCCAAGAAATTCATCCTGAACCTCATCAAATTAGTCCCAGAACAGTAAATTTGGGATCTGTTATGTGTAAGCTATACATCTTTTTTTTTTTTCAATTCCTATTTATAATACACAGGTAATCAAACCTGGAGATCCAAGGGTCAGTAGTGTGGGTAAAAAATTTAAAATAAATAAATGTGGATATCCTCATGGAAGCATACTTACGAAGATACTTTTAAGTTAGCAAAATCTTATTAGTAAAATCAGGACTTTCTTAACCTAGCATTAAAAGATTGTTTAGATTTTAACACAATGAAGAATAATTCCAATGTGGTAATTAACTTTTTAAGAAATATCTTACAAAGCAGTTTGTTTTTTCAGTGTCACATAACTAGATATTACTGAAATACATCCCAGAAGCAGTGTACCCCAACTTTAGTTTTCCTTTAAAAAGTATTCCATTTCTTTTCAAAATCTACTGTTTTTTTAAGCCCACTAAGTGTTTTACATGGTTTTGTACAAGCAGTATGCAACTTTGTTTTGTGTTCCACCTGATGCTATATATATTCACTTAGATGTAAGTTTCTTCACAAAAGAGCACACTTTAGTTTGCAACCACAGTCTCAGTAACATATTGAACATCAAACCTATTGAAGTGAGACATTTTTTTTAGAAGATGATCTTCCAGGCACCAATGGATTACATGAAAACAAACAAGAACCACAAAGACAAAAACCGTGTACCTTTTCTGACTGTGTACATTAACAATCATTCAAAAATATACTTTAAACTCTCTGTTGATCATATTGCTCTTAGGTTTAATACAGATTTGTTTCCAATAAATCTGATCTGCTATTTTTTAAAACTATCCCCCTCTCTAACACTTACCAAATCCAGATACCATTGGTTCAATTATACGCATGTAGCTGACCAAATGTAAATTATATGCATTTGAAGAAAGAAGTAATAGAGAAGTTTAATTGTTATCATGTAAATACCTTCATCTGTTCCAGAGGAAACTTTGCCCACCTCCTCCGGCAGCAGTTACTGGTTGTTTAATTTCCATTCTTGGGAACATCACACTCCCATGTCACAAAGAAACTAGGCAAACCCTTCAAGCTCTGTAAGAAGCTTCGAGTCTTATACAAATTTTGTTTGTGTTTTTCAAGGCATGGGAGTCATCCTTGCTGCTTATCCTTTGAAGGTAATTAGCTGAAAACTCTTGTCATTCCTTTTGAGTTAAACCATGATTTCAGTTCTGCCTCAGCAACTCCTCAGCAGCCTGCGCTTCAGTGGGTAGTAGCAACCCAGCTAGCAGTCCTCTGCAACCATCCTCACAAATCATTAACATTCAAAAAGAGTACAAAAGAAAGAAAGAAAGAAAGAAAGAAAGAAAGAAAGAAAGAAAGAAAGAAAGAAAGAAAGAAATTACAGGGCATTCCCTATATATATTTGCAAAAGAATCAAAGCAATATATTTTGCAATATTATTCTCTTTATGCTATACTGACTGCTGCCAGTAATCTGTCTTTTTGATGACAGTTAGCATTCTTGCATTTGTCAATTGGAATACTTATTATAGTCAGTAACCTTCAGGCTACACCCATTCATTAGAAGACTTATACAGACAAAAAATCATGAAGACTAATCATTCAGGGACCCGGCTAATAGAAAATAAATAACCTTGGTGACAAAAGCTGGTATGCTTCTAATCAATTTTACCATTCGCTCCCCACAACTTTGTGAAATCTGGTACCTTGCACTTTTGGTTCCTAGGAGCTTTCCTTGGCTGTATTTCTGCTGCTTGTTCTCCACAGGGGAAGGCCACGGTGATATCATGTTGAGGCAGCATTGGTTTGGGGACTTTTACTGGACTGAATGTACTGTTCCAGACAAGACTGAGGTGTATATTCTATAGAACAAGTGAGACTTGTAACAAAATTTTGCTGCACATCATGCTCCTTTTCAAGGAACCAGCCAGCCATGGCCTCTCTCAGTTTCATTTCCCAGCCTTCTTGTTTCTCCACTTTGATTTGCTCAGTTGGTATCGTGTGGCTACTAAGCATGCACTTAGCTGTGCCGTGGTTTTTCCCCTGTCCCCAGGATTTTCCCCTCCCCTAAAGATTTCTTGGGTATCTGGAAACCTAAGGTAATACTATTTGGTTTCCATATGATTCCACACTAACAGAGTGAGTATGTTACTCACCTGGAGAGAGGGGGACACAAAGAGGAAAAGAAAGAATTATTGACGCTCCTCTCTCTTTTAATAATTCAATTATACAAATATTTGAATTCAAAGTATTTTATGATTTACAACAGGAGTAGGAATATTGTCTCCAAGTGTAGCGATTTTGCTTAAAACAAGGTTCAGAAGTCATCTGGGGCCCTACACACAATTTTAGCACAATCATTTCACAGGAATCCTGGGGTTTGTAGTTTGGAGAGGTGGTGGAGTGTCTGGCTGAGAATTCTAAGTGCCTGTTCTTAAATTGAAAACCCCAGGATTCCATATATTATTAAAGTTAAGGCAGTTAAAGTAGGATTCTAGTGCTATAATTATGTGGTGTGAAAGGACCTCAGGGGTTTTGCCAAACCAAAAGTGGGCTTGTGGTCATTTCTGGATTTGCTTTAGAGGAGGGGGGTTGGTACTGCCAAAAAAGGCTTAAAATTGCTTCCCAGAATCCTGTTATTTGTCCAACCCTGGATTGCATATTTTTCACAGTTGAATGGAATGGGATATGTGTTATTTCTTGTTGTTAGAATCAGGCACAGCTTTCAATGCTTTTTCTATGAGGGTTTTCTAAAAAATTACACCAATCAATTCCCCTTTCAAGAGAATGATGGTCTGGGATAAATAAGCAGCAGATGGGGCAGGAAGAATAACAGTGTAAATCATCAGAGGAAGGAGGTGGCAACTTGGTTGTCACATCTCCTTCCTCATCCAACCCCCTTCTGTATGGGGCAAAGCAGATGAAAGAGATGGGAAGGAAACTATGGAGCTTCTCATCACCCGTTTCCCTCACTGTCCACTCTTGTGTAAACAATGGAGGAAAGAGGATTCCATAGTTCTAATTGCACCATTGATTGGCTTTTTTTTAAGCACCAAATTGGGAAAAGGTGACCTAACTGCCCTCCAATCTTTCCCCCTCCCCACAGCTTAACTGGACTCTATGGGTGTTTGTGGGCATTCATATATTATCTTCTGGCATTGCCAACTAAGAGAGTCAGCATGGTGTAGTGGTTTCAGTGTTGCACTATGACTCTGGAGAACAGGGTTCAAATCACAGCTCAGCCATGGAAACACACTGGGTGACCTTGAGCAAGTCGCATTGTCTCTTCCTCAGAGAAAGGCAAAAGCAAGCCTTGTCTGAACAAATATTGCCAAGAAAACCCCATGATAGATTTGCCTTATGGTCCTCATAGGTTGGAAACCATTTGAAGATGTGCTACAAGGCATGGGATATGATTTACTTAGTACTTTAATTGTTTAATTGGCATACTATGGCCCTTTCCACAGTGTCTTCCCATCCTGGCATGGGGATGGGAGAGGAGAGAACTGCAACACTTCTGCATGACATTGTCATGGCCCTGCTCCACTACCATTCCCAGGCAGCACAATCACAGGTTAAATCATTGATGGATTTTCCCCATCAATGACCCATGATCGTGCCACCATCCCTCACTTACCTGGCCAGCAGAAGGACAGGAAGCACGATGGCGGTGCTTCCTGTCCCAGCACAGCCAGGGAAAGTACCTGGCTGTACTGTGGAAGGAAGAGGCATGTCCATCCCACTCCCTTCTGTAGGGAGCTGGTCCGGTGTGAAGGGGGACGCTCCCTTCCTGGCAGAGCCACTGCCAGCATTGCCACTGGAGGACCATGCAAAAAGAATTTTCATAGTAAAAAGGAGAAAAATTACTGGTCTAAAATGTATATGTTAATCCAAAAAATTTAAAAGGTGGATTTTGTAATGTTACCAGAAATGATTCTGTTGGGCATTATGGATAAAGAACTGGAGAGTAAATATGTATTATTTCTTCAATATATGACAACAGTAGCACAAAGATTGTTTGCTCAAATCTGGAAATGGACTGAAGCATGATCATGGATGAAGGGATTGTTAAGGTTGTTGAGTTAGCCCAAACGCGCAGATTAAAATGGGTTCTAAAGGGTAAGCCAACCGAAGATTTTGAAGACTGGAAGCTATTTATGGATTTTTTTTTTAAGCAATAAGAAAACTAACAATGTAATAATCTGTGGTCATGGTTATGAATAATTTTATTTAGGATTATTTAGTTGGCTCAGTAACGGTAGAAAGACTTTTTTTCTTTTTTACTTTTCATTACAGTCGGGATTGGGGACTCATAGCTCTACTGTGTATTAGTTATATGTTTTTTTCCTTCTTTTTCTTCTCCCCTCCGTTTTCTGTCTCATTTTCTTCTTTCTGTTTATTTTTTGAATGCATATTACTTTGATTGTAAATTAGCTTGTTTGTGTCAAAAATTATGTTTTAAAAAAGAGGAAATGTCATTCAATTGCACTCTAATTGCCTGGATTATGGCCATTATCCTGTCGAGGAACAGAATTTTTCTGAGAACCACTTTGCCAATGTTAGGCTTGCTAGTGGACCTTGGATAAAATGGGATGCTCCTGATAATTTTGGGTGTCCCCACAACTCATATACATGCATTGTGTAAACACTCTGCCCTTCCACTTCTACTAACATATCACTGTATCATATTTCTCAGACTAAATTACATCCTAATATCACTGTGACAATTGTAATGTGATGTAGCTAAAATGCAGCCCTCCAGATGTCTCTGGACTGCCTCTCCCAGCATGTCTTGCCATCAGCTAGGCCAACAGTGCAACTGGCCCAACAGACCAGCCACCATGCAAAAGAATACAAATCTGACATCAGAAAGGGCATTAACTGAAAATAACTGTGAGAACTCTTCCTTAGAAACTCTGTTTCTGATCAGTAGCCATGCTTGACAAAAGAAATTTAAAGATAGTTTCCAAGGTTGCTTAATTGAGCAGGATTTCAGTTTATGCCATAGCAGATGGAGAGAGAAATGATTTGGCCATGGATTATTATAACAAATCATCATCCTCACCATCGTCATCCTGCCTTTTTCCTGGTTTGTGACTCAAGGCAACTGTACAGTTCCCTGCAGGTCATCCAGCAAGGTAAACAGATCTGTCTCATTCCCATAACAGGCCTTAAACCGGATTAAAATGGATCTAGGTAAGCTGTCTCATCCAGAAACCCTTGAACGCGGGAGGCCACCACATCCAGTAATTTGTCCATAAAGGGAATGTTGGAAACCGTCCAACAATAGTTCAATACATTAGGATCCAGGAAGTGCTTTTTCAGGAATGGTTTTGTAACTGCCTCCTTCAGACATGCTGGAACTCGGCCTTGTTTTAGTGAGGCATTAACCACCCTCACTTTGTCTATCCCCCTCTAGTTTTTAAATAAGCCAGGAAGGGCAAAGATCTAACATACCTATGGTTGTTCTTTCCAAGAATCCTGTTTGTATCTTGGGTTAAACAATTTGAAAAGTATTCATTGTCACTAGATAAACAGAGGCCAAGTTACATCCACCAGATTTGTATTAATTATAGCATCCAAATCAGAGTGGATCTGAGTGATTTTATCTACAAAGCGATGGGCAAGTTATTCACAGCATGGGGCCTGCTTGTAAAAGACTCATGAGCATTTAATACAGGTCTGCTGGCCATCTCTTTGCAGACGCGATGATGGCAGAGGAGGAATTTGGTTTTGCTTCTATATTGCCATGGAAGAGACATTCCAAGAGGCCCTAGCTTGTGTTCAGGTTTTCTGCCAACATCATGCTGGTTGCCAGCTCCCTTGAAAACCAGAAAGCTGATTTGGTTCCACTCTGTAAGAGGGGATGCTTAGGAGAGAACATGGACACAGTGGTCACTTCTCCATTCCAGAGATCAACCAGGACTTCACCAGAATTGCCTGTCAAGGCAACAGGAAACTCCCCAAGAACCACTAGGAATCCATCTGGATACATAACACTCCTAGGGTGCACCATCTTAATGGGTTCTGAATCCCAACAAGTCTAACCCCTAACAGAAGGTGATCCATCCATGACAAGAGAACTATAGACCATTCCTCCACTCTCAGATCATGATCGCCTCACCTAGCACAGAAGGCAAGGTCAAAAGTGTACACAGCAGCATGAGTAGGGCAAGATACTACTTGGGACAGACATGGAGTCCTAAACCATTCCCAGTAGGGCAGTTTTAGCTTGGATGTTGAATTTCCCCTACACCACAAGTTGAAGTCACTTCAGTGTCAATTCTAAGACAACCCAGGCTAGATCAGGAAGGGAGACTATTGAGCAGCAGTATGGGTGCTATACCAACAGAATGGTTAATCTCTCCAGGCCATCCAGCTTCAGGTGCACACACGCAAACTGAGGAAATTGTGGGATAGGGCACTTGCTTAGGGGGGGTGGAATCTGCCCCACCCATCTTTCATCTGCTGCTGCACAGAGAACCCTGGTGGACAAAGCTGAGAGATTAACGCGCATTCACCCATCTTTATCCGACCAGGTTTCTGTGATACAAACCAGGTCAGTATGTTCATCTAGGATAAGGTCCTGAATGGCTGCAGTTGCATCATTCACTGAACATTCACTGAACTCAGCAGCAGCATTTTGAACCCAGAGGGGCTGTCCCCAAATCTATCAAAGTTGTTTGAGCTGATGGTCAGTTTGCACTTGTCTCTTTCTTTACTAAAGTGTAACTGTCTCTCCTTTCCATTTCTGTTTCTGCTTTGTACAACACTGATAGCTGCTCCCTGAGACCAAACATCTCTCTTTTTCTTCTAGAAGCTCATATTTCCTGTTAGAGATTGGTTATACACTTAAACATGATAAATGCTGCAACACAGATGTAAAAATTAACAGAACACAGCCCTCACCCTTCTTTTAAGCAGCAGGACTGGCCCTAGCCCTTGTCCAAAGTGGCTCTCCCATAGGGAAGACCCTACTTTGGTGTCTCTCCCATCAGCAATGACCCTACCAGTGGTGGACACGTCTCTGCCAGAACACAGTTTTTATCTCCCAGCAACCTCAACTGCTACAGTTGGTGTGGTTGGCACTTGCTGGCAGGAAACTACTGAGTTACAAATGGTAGTGTGATCAACCCCAGTGGATCATGGTATAACCACAAGGCCAATGTTACTGCCCTGGCTAGCCCGAGCTTTGGGGATCTAAAAGATATCTTTTGATATCACTAATTCGGCTTCACATATCCCTTCCACGTGCTTGCGAGGCCCCCGGACAAGCACGCATACAGGCTCGGCCAATCATCGCCGTAATATTCCTAGACAATACAGGCAGGCCAGAAACAGCCGACTCGCTGCTTTAGGAGACCTTAAGGCAAGTACCTCCATTAGGTATGCAAGCAGCTCTCAAAAGATCCTCTGCCCCGCGCTGGCAGCTTGGTGATCAAGCTATACAACACTCAAATACTTTGTGTTTTGCATACCGCCTACTCTGTTGATAAATTCGGCTATAATGCAATCATTCAAATTCTGACCTTTCGGAGGCTTTGTCTCCAACCCCAAATCTATTGTTTTCCCAAAGTCCCACCTAGCCTGCGGTCACAATTCTCCTTATAAAAACCCCTGACTTTGAGCACTCCCTCGGATCGCTCCTGAGTTCCAGACCGCCTTGCTGCCGCTTCGCTTGGCGAGCTTCCCCTCAGCTCCACGTGCTGAGATACATCGAACCCCAGCTTCGCTCTCCATTTTCTTCCGGACTTCAGGACAGGTTTCGTATCACCCGAACGAACTATCCCTCTGAAAATCCCGCTATCTTACTCACACCTTTATTTTCCTTAGTTATCTGTGTGCTTGTGTTCCTTAAATTGTGTGCCTGTATTTAATAAAGATCATTCATTATTTTCCAACCGGTCTGCTTCTTGACTCGGCCTGACCCCGTAGACACTGGGTTGCAAGATCCTGCTAAGTTACCCTGCCTCTCGTTTTGCCAACTTGTGCTCTGAACTAATTCCCCCAACTTGTATAATTTTGATAGCAATTTGGTGTCCCTCCCGGGACCCCCAGAAAACAGGGTAACACCAACACTGGCCCTTTTTGCTGTTCCCTTTATCACCTGATTTTTTCTGAGTAATCATTTCAAATTCCCCTGAGTTTCAGGACCCTGGACACTAGTCCTGAGATCCAAACCTAACTTTAGCACTTTGGTCACATATTCACTGTTAAAGGGAAGAGTACAATCACCAGGTTTAAAGAAGGCAGTGGTTTCTCAGGCATGTTAAGACCTTAGATGCTAAGAATAACTGAAGATGCCAAGAGCTATGGAATGGGCATTGCCATGTGGGAAGGGAACTGTCAGGGGGAATCTGAAAAAAAAAAAAAAGCAAGATATTCAGAATATCTATGAGTCTTCATAATAGATATCTCCAAGAGGGATCAGTAAGAAGTTCATTCAGTCAAGAGTTGATGTTTTAGCAGATACACCCAATTTCCATCTCACAAGTTTGTGTGCAAGTCAGAGCTGAGTTCTGGAATAAGCAATTCTGTTAGCTTTGCAATGCAACCTGTCCTGGGCAAATGTACAGAAAAATATGAAAATTAAGGAGAAGTTTGCACAAAATGAATATATTTTAGAAAAATACATACAAACACCTTATATCAATAAAAAGTACTTGTGGGGTACCGGGTACTTCTAAAAATATGCACAAAAATGCATACACTTAGAAAATGAGTGCAAAAATATGGATTATTGTGAAAATTTATTTTTTGAAATAACTACAAGTTTATATCTGTTTTAAAAAACTGCAAGCTTGACCTCAAGAAAAATGACAATAGCAGTGAGATTCAGACTGACATCCTTAAAATCTGTCTATATTTTTAGCTATGCTGTACTTATTTTAAATTGTAAGTGTTTGGGGCAAGAACAGGGTGTAAATTAAGACAATGGCCAGAATCCTGTTGAACAATTACAAATGCATGATCCCGAGTTATGCACTCACAACTGTTACATATTCATAGTCCCTAACTAGCCCCTAGTTTAGAGACGACACAGGGACCATGAAATTCCTCTAATCCACACTTACTAGGCAGCAGCTGCTGAAAACAAAAGGGGTCTGTTACCCTGTTGCTCGGCAAGCATCTGGCTGATGTTCTCACCTCACTCCCACTCCCACCTCTCACATAAGCAATCTTGAAGAATAGTTGTATTAGGGACTCTGCTTCTGCCTGTTGCAATGGGGATTGCTCCTGTGAGGGAGTAGGAACATCAGTCAGCTGCTTCCTAAGAGACAGGGGAATAGATCCCTATCATCATCATCAGCTGCTGTCCAGTAAGTGGGGATTGGGAAGGGGTCAGGCCAGGATTCACTGTATAACATTGTAACTACAATGCTTATACATAATGTGTCTCTCATACTGGATTTGGCCCAATAATAACAATAACAATAGCCAGTCTCTACTAAGATATAAAATAATTACTTAAATAATAGGTCCTGAACCTAGGCAGAGAAAGGTGCAGACAAAGAATATTTAAAGTTCACTGTGGTGTTGCAATTCAGAGACTGTATTTACATATATTTCCTTTACTGATTAATTGATGTTCAGCTTATTTAGTAATGTTTGTTTACTCCATCACTGTGTTAAAAGAATCCTTTTAATAATTCATATTTTTTTTTGTCAAGACAAAACATTTCAGAACTGTCATGGCCCTCTTTTCATTTCCCCTTTCATTCCTCACTTTCACTGCCGCCTAGGAAGGATGTCTTAAATAAGATGACAAGATTGCAAAACAGATGACATCTGCTGAGAGGGATCAGGGATGATGGAGGATAAACAGTACAAAATTCTTCTCTCCCTCCACCCACAAGTTACTCATGCAAATGTCTTCAGATTATTTTGAAAGCTGTACGACAGCAACTTATTCATGCAGGTTGTTGCAGTTATAGATATGACAGACAATCCATAACAATCAGCTGCAGAAGGAAAACAATCACTTAGGGTTGCAGTTCAAGCAAAGTCATTAGAATAAAAGCTCAGGTTAACTTTTTTTTTGTCAATTAATTTCACATGTTGAAAAATTCATAGTATTCAAGCCAGCCCCTTTGCCCTGCGAATGAATAGCTTTACAAAGATGCATTTTGAACAATTTCTGCAGGCTGGGAAGATACAGTTGACATAATGCAATTCAGGTGCTAGACCATACTGTTCTCTTCTCAGGACAAAATGAGATAGTATGAATATTAGCACATAAAACAATATACTATTATATAACAGGAGACTCACAGTAAAATACTTCTCACATTATTTAATCACCATATTCAGTGTGGCAACATTTAGCACTTTAGATGTAATTAGACTCCAATTCCCATCAGTCCTAGACAGGTAATGAGAGTTGTAGACTAACAACATCTGGAGTGACACAAGTTGCCCACCCTTGAACTCTGCAGAAGAGTCACCTGCATTCCTTTTTCTTACTAATACCCAGCCTACAGATTACTTTCTTACCTATAGGCCTTTGCCGGAAATAGAAAACAACTTGCCAGCAAGTTGGCCAATCTGTTTCACCAGCTCTTAATTTCATGTGTGTGGCAATTAACTTAAAAAGAGCATTTCCAACAATCAGTTTAGACTGTTTCCTAGCAGAGAAGAAGAGTGAAAGACACAAGGAGTATGGAGAAGGAAAAGAGAGAAGAGGATGAGTAAGAGAGAACAAAGATAATGGAGAAAATGTAGAGGAAATGAGAATATTCCAGACACTTTTTATTTTCTTACTAGTGGGCCTTTACCAGAAATAGAAAACAATTTACTAGCTAGCAAGTTGTACAATCTGTTTTGACAGCTCCTATACTGAGACTGTCAAACTTTGGACATCAGAGGCATATCTAGGGTGGGGCAGCTGGGGTATGTGCCCCAATGCTAGGGGGCACAAAAAAGAAGAACCCCCCCGTCTGCCCCCTGCCGCTGCCGCTGCTTGCTTTGCCCACCACTTTTCCCGCCCCCTGCTGCCGCTCGTCCCCGCCCCCTGCCACTTGCTGCCCCCCCCCGCCGCCGCCACTCACCATACTGTGAAAAGATATGATCCCTTAGAAAAGACAATAATTCTTGGCATGACAAAAGGTAGTGGAAAAAGAGAAAGACTGCATTACAGGTGGATGGACTCAGTCAAGGAAGCCATGGCCCTGAGTCTGCAAGACCTGAACAGGGCTGTTCATAACAGAGTAACCAGGAGGTCTCTCATTCATAGGATCACCATAAATCAAAGTTGACTTGATGGCAATTAACAACAATAACATGCAGGTCAGTCATACATTTAAATCCCTACAGCAACTGAAGTGCTGAAACCAGATGTCATTTCAAATTTCACTTTGTTAGCATCTAATACACAGGTTGTACATTCTCATTTGTTAGGGCTGATACAAGAAAGGCTTCTCTTGTTCAGTTTAAAACATTAATATTTACAATGAGTTCATGAGAAATGAAATAAGGTTCAGAGTCAGCTTGCTGACACAAACCAAATGCTAAACACAGTTCAATCCATAGCTCCTTTATAGTTTAAAGAACTGTTAACATTAAACACAGATACCTCCCTCAGATTTTTTTTCCTAATGTAATTGAAACAAGTCAAAGCGAAGACAAAATCACGCAGCGGTTTCAAAATGTTTAGCTTTCAAAAAGAATCATTGGAGATAGTATGGCAAGGAAGTGTACAAGTTAAGAGCATTCACAGATGATTTAGTGATTTTTGCGGGGGGAGATCCTATTGACTACATAACACTGTTAAAGAGATTAAAAGAATTTGGAGACATGGTTGGATTTAAGAGGAATAAACAGAAATTATGATGTTAATGAAGTACATGACAAGGGAAGGACAACTACTATTGATGGATAAGTCAGGGTTTAAAATTGAACCAAAAAGTAAAATATTTGGGTATTGCTATAACAACTATGAACTGTATCTTGTTGAAAAATAATTATATTACAACATGGAATGATATCAAGAAGAACTTGCAAAGATGGGTGAAACTCAAATTATTGAAGAATTTTTGTAATCAAAATGAATGTTTTACTACTGTTTTGATTTCAGACTATACCAATTTTGACCAATGATATGTCATGTAGGCCATTTCCATCTATACTGTTATAGTGCTGTTATTCCACTTTCAACACCCTATGGAATCCTGAGGTTTGTGGTTTAGGGATAGGCATTTAGAATTTTCAGCCAGAGAGCTCTTTGGCCTCAGTAAACTACAAACCCCAGAATTCCATGGGATGTTGAAAGTGGAATAATAGCAGTATAACTGTGTAGTGTGGAAATGGTCTTAAACAATGGCACATGGACATATTGAAATTTATATGGCAAGGGAAGAAACCCAGAGTAAAATATAAAATTTTACAAGATGCCAAACAAAGAGCGGGACTGGAATTGCCAGATCTGAAACTGTATTTTTCTGCATGCTGTCTGGTTTGGTTGAAAGAATGTATTTTGAAAATTAATATTCAATTAATTCTGGATTGCATTTGCTGAGATTAGTAGAAGATCAACTACAGAAGAACTGTGGCAAGATACTACAACATATTGCCATAACAGCAAGTGTACTATACAGACAAAAGTGGAAGAATACAGAGATTCCAGTGAAAGAGGACTGGTTGATAAAATTGTGGGACTTATCCAAAATAGATAAATGGATGCCCACAAGCTGACACAGGCCAAATGACAAGACTGTATCTCTCCCTATAAGACTGTCTGGATCATGAGAGTTCCAGGAGAGGCACTTCATTCAGTCCTACCACCTTCACAGGTACAGCTAGTGGGAACATAAGACAGACCCTTCTCAATGGTAGCCTCTAGACTGTCAAACTCCCTCCCTAAAGAGGCTAGAATTGCTGTCCTTCTGTCATTAGGTGAAAGCTTTTTTATTTTGGCAGACTTTTATCACTGAAAGCTTTTAATTAAAGGGCTTGTAAGAGAGTGCTATATTGTTTTAAACTGAACTGTTTAAACTGTTTATTATCTTTTTAAAGTATATGTTTTAAATTGCTTTAATATGGATAATAACTTAATTCTATTTCAGTATTGACTTTTTGCATGTTTTTAACTATATTGCAATCATTTTAATTTGTAAGCTGCCTTGTGTTCTAATTTAGTAGTAGTAGTAGTAGTAGTAGTAATAACTTGAAAACTGTTGGATAGCCCAAAGTAAAGCAGACTCATTGAATCAATTGTTGCTTGGTGAGTCAACACATTGGCCCTTACCTTCTTGTGGTGGTGTCCAGTGGTGATCCTGGCAGCAGCTCTGCCAGGAAGGGAGCGCGATGGCAGCATTCCCCTCTGCACATGTCAAGCTCCCTGTGGAAGGGGGCTCAATGAACATGCTGCTTCCTTCCACAACACAGCTAGGTACTTTCCCAGGCTGCACTGGGTCAGGAAGTACTGCCATCATGATTCCTGCCCTTCCACAGGACAGGTAAGTGCAGGATGGTGGTTCAGTCACAGGTCATTGGCCCTTTCCGCACCTTACCTTTTTCCAGTGCTGGGGTGCAGGGATTGCGCGAGCAGCCTCTGGCAAGAGGCTCTCGTGTCCCTGCTGCTTCAGCTCCGCACGAGCTGCCTGTTCGCATGAGAGCCCCACTTCTTCCTTTTGCAGTGCAGCCTGGGACCTTCCCAGGCTGCAGTGAGACAGGAAGCATGACCGACCCAGCTCCCAAGGCTCTGCACGCCAGGTAAGTGCACGCAGGGCCCAGAAGCAATGCGCGATGGCACACCATTTTTGGCTTCCAGTCGAAAAGGAAAAGGTGCGCAATCGGTGCCTGCCGGCCCCTGGAGTGTTGCACAATTGTGAGTACGTTGTGCAGATCGCTCCTCACAATCACTCGACGCTTCAGGCACCCTTTCACATGGCAAATGCCATGCGGAAAGGGCCACTGACAGGGAAAACTTGCCAATTATTTAACTGTCTGGGAATGGGAGAGGATCAGGACCATGATGATGTCATACAGAAGCATAGTTGTGATCCCATCTTTCTCCTGTCCCCATGGTGGGATGGGAAGGTGCTGTGGAAAGGGCCATTGTAATTCCACTGATTCCATTCTTCTACTCTAATGGGAACTAACAACAGGATTCAGGCCAAGGAGAAGGAAAAGGATAAGTAAGACACCCTTTGCTTCTGAGTAAACATGAAGAACTCTGAACTACATGAAACTTGACTTTTGTTTCAGTTATCTCCCATTTTAAATACGAATGTAATTGGCTTGAACACAATAAACATGAGCCATCCAGTACCCCCTCCTGTCCAAAAGCAGGATTGCTGAGACTCCTCAGTGATTAGGAAATGACCAGTTAAAATGAAAAAGGGTTCTTTAAGCCTTTTGTGACTCAGCTTTAAGGCTTCAAACAAAATCATCCATCATTAGCACAAGTACACCTAAATATTTATAGCTGTCATCATGCTGTTACTGCCAGTATGAAACAATTTGTTTTATAAATATTACTATTTTCAGCCATTTGACCACCCCCTTTCTGGGCAGGACCCACACTTCTACTCCATTAATCCTGGATAACTTAAATTCCATCTTAGTCTGTGTCTGTTTTTACCAGGTCTGACATATGGTACAACATGATCAACAAAGAATTAAAACAAAACAAACAAATAAATAAACAAACTTTGTCCTGTTCAGTCTGCAAAAGCAGCAACTGAAGAAGTGTTGGTTTAAACTCACGTGATAGCAGTTTAGACATTTCCCATGCGTAATCCATACTATCCCACATCACAGAGAAGAAAACAGAGGCACATGTGGCCAAATAACATCAAAGGTGCTCAATGGCAAAAGTTATCATGAGGAAGAACACACAAGCTAGGAGAGGCTACAGTAGCTTGCTTTCTTCTATGGGGTAGAACAAAATTCTGCCCCTTGTCACCTCTCCTCTTTTTTCCTCCCTGCTAAGATGAGTGCAGACTGCTTTTTCACTTTGAAATCAGTTTGAAGCAACTGAAGGAAGCTGAGTTCAAATGGGAAAATGGAGGGGGGAGGGAGAGAAACTGGGGCCATTTCCGCACTATACTGTTATAGCGCTATTATTCCACTATAAAACATTCTATGGAATCCTGGGGTTTGCAGTTTAGGGAAGGGCCTCTAAGGCCCTTCAAAGGCAGAAATGGCCTGGAACATTTTAAAGCAGCTGAAAAAGTGGGATAGCATAGGATTAGCAAGGACTATTCCTGCCAAATGAGGACAGTTATGTGTGTGCATGCCTGCCTTCAAGTTGCCTGTAGATTAATGACAACCTCATAATTTCTTAGGGTTTTCATGTGCAAGGAATAGAGATACCAGTTATTTCCTCTGAAATACAGCCTACAGCAGTTGGTATTCATTGGCAAACTCCCATCCAAGTACTAACCAGGACAGACCTTGCTTAGCTTCCAGAGTCAGACTGATAATCTGTTGGTGCAAGTGTAGTGTCAGGGCTCAGGAGAGGATCTTTCATACAAAACTTACCATCTCCACTTATCTCCATTTCAGATTGCATACCACTGCAAAACTCAATGCAAAACCCTACGGAATCCTGGGGTTTGCAGTTTAGGAAGGGGCCACCTGGCCCCTCCCGAAACTGCAAACTCCAGGATTCCATAAGGTGTTGAAAGTGGAATAATAGCACTAGAACAGTCCAGTGTGGAAATGGCCTTTTTGATCCATAGTTTGTTTATTGAGACAGCCAAACCCAGAAATATGGCTTTTGTGTCTTCCCTGACGCACCATAGAAATAATCTGTGGTTTGTTCTTGTTTTTTTTCTCCATATTGTTGCGGGACAAACAAATTGGAGAATGCTAGGTTTCAACGTTACAGTAAACAAACTACCAGCAAAAGGTTTGTTTAGTTGCTCCTGCCAGAAATAGACTCTTGCCTACCATGATCTGTAAAGCCATGGAAACACTAATTTTTGATGCAAACAATTGAACTATCTATGCACACCAAGTGCACAAATACATTTACCTTGAAGAAAGGGTGATTATTACGTACTGATATAACTGATGACCTTACTATAAGTGTTGAGACACATAAAAAACTAAACAAATCAGTTTAATATGCATTGGTTGATTAATTTATTGATTTTGCAATATATTACAAGTCTTCAAAACCTGTTAAAAATTCCCAGTACTGTACCTTCCTTAGATCTCCAAAGCAAAGTCATAACTGATTTGTGATAATAGAAAATACATAAAAGACTATAACAGAGTTCAAAGAAGTTACTTTAGGGGCTACAGCTCCCAGAATTCCCTAGTCAGCATTACTACTGAAAGAACAGGAGGGAAGACTTGGCTAAAGATCCTTGGACTCCTTCTTACTACAGAATTATAATACTGTGGGCCTTCCGCATTACACTGTTATAGTGCTATTATTCTACTTTCAACATCCTGTGGAATTCTGGGGTTTGTAGTTTACTGAGACCAAAGAGCTCTCTGGCTGAGAATTCTAAATGTCCCTCCCTAAACTGCAAACCCCAGGATCCCATAGGATGTTGAAAGTGGAATAATAGCAATATAACAGTGTAGTGAGGAAAGGCCCTATGATGCTATTTTAACTGTTATGGCTGCATCCTATGGATTTCTGGAGTTTATAGTTTCATGAGGCAACAGAGCTCTCTGGTTGTGAATTCTAAAGATCTCTTCCTAATATGTAAATGCCAGGATTCCATTGGTCAATTAAAGTGGAACCATAGGCCCTTTCCGCATCTTACATTTTCCTGGCGCTGGGGGGCAGTGATCGCGCAAGCAGCCTCTTGTGAGAGGCTCTCACTTCCCTGCTTCTTCAGCTCCACGTGAGCTTCCTGCTCGCGTGAGAGCCCCGCCTCTTCCTTTTGCAGTGGAGCCTGGGACCTTCCCAGGCTTTACTGAGACAGGAAGTGTGACCGACCCAGCTCCTGAGGCTCCGCACGCCAGGTAAGTGCGCGCGGGGCCCAGAAGCAATGCTTTCAGCCGAAAATGGAAAGGTGCACGATCGTTGCCTGCCGGCCCCTGGAGCCTTGCACGATTGCGAGGGCGTCATGCAGATCGCTCCTCTCAATCGCGCGAGGCTCCAGTCTGCCGCATGGAATCTCAAGCCCTTTCCGCACCTTACCTCTTTCCAGCGCGGGAGCATGGGGATCACACAAGCAGCCTCTTGTGAGAGGCTCTCGCATCCCCACTGCTTTGGCTCCACAGCTGCTGCCTGCTGGCTGGCTGGCAGGCAGCGTGAGGGCTCCACCTCTTCCTTCCGCAGCGCAGCCGGGCATTTTCCCAGGCTACGCTGGAGGAGGAAATGCGAGTGCTGTGTCTCTGGAGGCTCTGCACGCACGGTAAGTGTGTGTGGGGCCTCAGAGTAATGTGCGATTGTGCACCATTTTCGACTACAAGCCGAAAATGAAATAGTGCGCGATCAGTGCCTGCCGGCCCCGGCAGCATCATGCGATTGCGAGGACATCGTCTGAAACCCTCCTTGCAATCGCGTGATGCTCCGGAGGCCCTTTTGCATGGCAAACGCTGTGGGAAAAGGGCCTCAGAGGTGCCACCTTGTTGAATGGCTGCTATTACATACTGTTTGGGCATGCTTCTTTCTTTCTAGGTAACTAACAATATAATCTTGGAGTTTAAGCCCAGTTTCCAGATCAATTAGACATTATTAACACAAGGAAACCAAGAATATGTCATCTTGCTAGATGGAAATTTACATTGCTTTTGTTTGAATCTCCACTCCTAGGTAATTTACAAAAACAACGTGGGTGTCTCCATTTTCTTTATCACTATGGAATTCTTTATTGTATTTGTGTGAAAGCATGATCATTGGCAAAAGATGGCTGAATTATTTTGCAGCCCTTTCCATGCATAATGGATAAGTACTTCTCAGCAGTCTGTTCAGAAAATGTTTTACAGAACATTCCATTTCATCTCATGTACAACTCCTAATAAGATTAAAAAACCTGGAGGGACACCGTCATTGCCTTTTATAACTGATTCTATCATTTTAAGACCAAAGATCCAATATACAAGCAATCTATCTTATATAACCAAATTAATAAAAATATTATACTACTATTGTACTTTTTTGTGCTTTAACTGCAAACTTCAGACATGAGAGCAAAGCTACTACTATTATTTACAAAAATTGCATCTGCAAACCTCTGGTAAACAAATATTCTTTTCTCAATATTCTTGGGGCACTTTCTGATGACTCTGTTGCCCTTACAAATCTACAATAAGATTACATTTCTAGGTTACCCAAGAATGTTCCTCCAGGGAATAACATGAATTGCTGTGTCTGATCTGAGTAACCTAAGTGTGGTTACCATTTCTCTTTATTTGTTTGAAATCCAGGAAAGCAGAAGGTGGATGATACTGATCTTAACTAGGAGAGAGAAACAACAAAAGATTTCATTCATCTACTATATAAAAGTCAAAGTTTGTGAGTGAGTTTGTCTGTCTGTCTGTGTCACGCAGGCAAAGACCTCATACGATTGGCTGTGTGAGGTGAGAAAACTTTCTATGATTGGCTGGCTGTGAAGATTCTGTGGAATCCTGGGGTTGGCAGTTTAGGGAGGGGCCTTTAGAATTCTCAGGCAAAGAGCTCTTGGGCCTCAGGCCAGTTGCTATGGAGACAAGGCCTAGCAGCAAGAAGAAGGGCAATGTATTCCCTCAGAAACCAAACTCTCTGTATGTTAACAACTCTGAATACAGATTGGATTGGGGTATATGGGGATAAGTTACAGGTACTAGAATAGGCTCGTTGTTATGGAGATAAGGTCTAGCAGCAAGGAGGAGGACAGTGTATTCCCTCAGGAATCCAGCTTCTGTATGTTAACAACTCAGAATACAGATTCGATTGGGGAATATGGGGAAAAATTACAGATATTGGACAAGGCGGTTTGGGAAATTACAGACACAGAATATCAAATCTATGTATTTCAACCGCATCTAATTCCTAAGGTAAAGTAAAGTAATTCCTAAGGTATTTCTAACAAGTGTTACCTATGAGAAAATAAAATCCCAAGCAACACTGGGTAAATATACACTAGTATGCAAATAAAGGTAAGAAGGTAGGGAGCTGCCTAAAACATAACCAAGCTACATGTTCATGTACTGCCACCAGTAAGAACAAATAATTCTTTAGCATATTCTAATGAATATATTCTTTATACCACTTATTAGAATCTAACCCATTATTATCTGTTATTTCTTGTTTTGGTACTCCAGGGTATCAGACAGAGGTCTTTTCCACAACATCCTATCTAACCTCTTGAATGTAGATTCCAATGAAACTAGAATTCTACATACAGTCAGCAATGACACCCTTGAACATGCCAGGCCATACAGTGGCTAGTCATTTCATTCCATTCTGACAAAGACTGGAGAAATATGGCTGCAGATACTTTGCCATATGTCCTCTTCCCCCTATAATAAAGCAAATTAAACATGCAATGGCTGACTCACACAACAGTTGCGATGTCACTGTGAGAAATATGGCAGAAGAAGGCCCTTTACCTAGTGAGAATACAGCTCAGTACAGGTAGGCAGTGTACCCTACATGGTATGCCGTTAAATAATTACAATATTTATATAATACCTTGATCCAGAGTTTCATTATGTATCTATAACCTCAAGGTAACTTGTCAGCAATGTGATTTTTACCCCTCCTAGTAACTGGTTACTAATTAATTTTCCATTACAGTTAGTGTTTTTAGAGAACATCTGTCTGAAAAGGTAAGAATATGGTCTAAACTCTGAAGGGAAATCATTTGTTTAAAAATTTTCAACAGATCTCCAAAGCAGTTTAGACTTGCCCCAAAATAACAGGAAGTATTGCATCAACTTCATGAGTTAGATTAAAAAGTAGCATGTTAGTGTGAAGTTACTTTCAAACTCTGCCCTCCTAATGCCTGATTTTCAGGAAGAAGTACAGAATTTTAGCTTGTACTGGCTATGTTGCAAAACTGCCTATACCAGTTGACAAAATGACACAGAAGGCTTAGCTAGCCTGAAAAAATTTGGTCATCTCCACCATTTCTCTCTCTAGTTCAGCATGTCCTAAAAGTGTTCAGAACCTGTACTGAGGATATTTGGTGACCCCTTTCCTTTGAAGCCTGTCATTTAAGCCAGCTGATAACAAATTCATTAAAGGAAAGTTCTACTCTAAAATAACAAGGAGAATAGACCTCAGTTATGTTTTACAATAGGATGGGATGAGAACTCAGCTCACATTGAAAATGCTGAGTTGGACAAGGACTTCAGAGAGGTAGTTTTGAACAAAGGCTGCTGGACTGAATTGCATGTAGGATATAATTTTGTTTTGCCTTCCACTGGAAAAGAACAAGGGTTTGCTTCTTCATCCTAAGAAAAATTCTTGAAATATTTAAAAAATTCCCTACAAATTTCTTGTACATAATCCAGCAATTCCATTTATTAGGCAAAACAATTCATCTTCTAATTAAATAATTAAGCAGTTAAAGTGCAACATGCAGTTTATACTCTGAAGGACAAAATACAACATATGGAAACTATGTATTTTTCTTGACTCACAAGTACAGTAGCCCCTCGACTTTTACAAGTGTTTGGGGTGCAGATCCTCTGCTACAGTAAAAAAATCATGAATAATTCCACCTGCCATCCGAGTGAGTGCTCTCTCTATTCACCTGCCTGTCACTTGTATACACAATCTTCTTCCTGCCAGCGTGGGTGAGAGGCAGGAGAATGGAGGAGAAAGGCTTGAATGCATGTGGACCTCCCCCTCTCCCATTTGCTTGCCTTTTGCTGGAGTGCAGAGAAGGAAGCAGCATGCCTGGGCAAAAGACCAGGGAATGGAAGGTGGAGAATGGGGGGGAGGCAAGCGGACACCTCATAAGTAATCAAATTCGTTAAAGTCAAACCCATGAATGTCAAGGGGCCACTGTATGTTATTGGCTTCCTTGAGTCCCATTACTGGTACAAAGTTGATACAAAGTGCTGCAGCCAGATTGTTAACTGACTCTGGCTACAGGGAACACTCCCTTGTTGCAATAACTCCACTGGCTGCCAGTCAATTTCTGGACCAAATTCAAAGTGCTGGTTTTGACCTATAAAGCCCTGTATGACTTGGATCCAGGTTATTTGAAGGACTGTCTCCCATTATGAGCCCCTTAGAACTCTACCATCATTTGGGGAGGACTTCTCTCTGCCCCACCACCTTCCCAGACTCAGGTGGTGGGAGCAAGAGAGAAAGCCTTCTCAATAGCTGCTCCCAGACTTTGGAACTCCCTGCCTAGAGAGGCCAGGATGGCCCCACCCTTGCTTTCATTCTATCAGTAAGTCAAAACATGTTTACGCCATTAGGCTTTTAAAAAATTACTGGGGTGAGGGTTCTAATGTTTCTACCATTTGTATATGTCCTTTCAATTAATTTTAATATTTTTAATGTTTAATGCTTTAACTTTATAAATTGTTTAAGCGCTTTTTAAATAACTCTTATGTTTATACTTTTGTTAATAACTTTCTATAGTTTTAATCTCCATAGTTTTTTGTTGGCTTCCTTGAGTCCCATTATTGGGAGAAACACGGGACAAGAAAGAATAAAAGAAAGAAAGAAAGAAATGTCTTCTTTTCACTTGGAGAAGCACACTCTTTGGAATGGCAATAGATTTTAGGCCTTAAACATCCCCCATCTGAAAGACCTTAAAATCTCATTACTTATTATTTTGTAGTTAGCTACATCCAAGGTCTGGAAGGGAAATTATGAAGATTGAGATAGCTGGAATATCAGCCTTTCTGAAAGTGACTTGTTTCCATTTCAGGTCTCAGAATCCTCTGGCCAACACCATACCTTCCAACATTTCACAGACAAAAATTAGGACACAAGTGGCCAAACAAGTTTGTGGTCCTGATGGCAAAAGTCATTGGAGGAGGAAAAAACAAGCTAGGAGAGGCTACAGCAGTTTGCTTTTGCGTAAGCCTTCTGAAGAGTGCAATATTCCACCCTTTTTCCTCTCTCCTTCCTGAGTTAACTGTCTGCAAATTACGTGTGCACTTTGAACTTAGGCCATTTCCGCTCGGGCTAATAGAAACGGTGCAGAGCGTCCTCCAGGGAGGACGTCTGCACCTGACAGCGGACTGGGTCAGACCTACTTAACGTAGATCCACACCTCAGCCTGCTCCGGAACAACCCCAAGTGGTCATCAAGCGTGCTTTTGAAAGACCACTTAAAACAGGTCTTTCAAAAGTACGGAGCACGCCATTCCGTGCCTGCTCTCCAGTGCAGATTTGCAGGCTCGCACCAGTGCAAGCCTGCGATCTGCTGGGGGCGGGCTTTAGGCTGGTGAGCTTCAGCGGTTGGTCGAGACCCTCGACCTACCGGAATCCGCCATTTTTGTCCCTGGAGCAGTGCGGAGCGACGAGCACGCACTGCTCCGGAGCACCGTGGACCAGACCGGGGAGCCATGAAGTCCGGAAAGTAGCAGCACGGGGCGATTCCCTCGCCCTGTGTGGAAATGGGCTTAGTTTGCAGCTAGTGAGGTAAAGTAGAAGACAAGGGAAGTGGGGAGACAAGAGAGAAATTGGGGCATTTTTAAAATCAACTGAAAAGTGGAAGGACAGAGAATTATTTGTGGCTGTCCTTTCTACATTGGGATAGTTGGAGGGGTATTCCACATGGCAAGTGGTCAAGGTGGCTGTGAGATTCTGAAAAATGCAGTCCAAAAAATAAGTTCCCAAACTCTGGATGGTCTTGTGCAATTTGCAACCATTTCGAAAGAATCAATTATCCAAGGAAGATTAACTGTGACTAAGACAATCTGTTCTGCCTCCTTGATAAAAACTAATGCTATCTTTTGCTGAAGGGTTTCTCCTTCATTGCCAAGCAAACATTGGACTGTTGCTATTCCCAATGCAAATCAGAACCTTTTAATTGGATCAATAATTCACAGGTGTGACTCAAAGTAGGTCACAGCAATAGAGAAATGGCATTTTTATGTATGGTATGGCAAACACAAAGCCCTCACAATGAAATCTTGCTGCTCTTTATCTTGACAGCTAAGTTCGGTACAGTAAGATAATAAACCTTGGCATTTGAGCTATAACTTGTAGGCTGGGAAAGAAATATTTTTCAGGCTGGAATTGTGAAATTGCACTTATTAGTAATTCACTTTTACTTAAGTGGAGAATGTCTAAGAGCAGGAACATTTCTCCTCCAGCATTAGGCCATATGTATCCACTCTAGATGCTATGGAATGTATCTTTAGTCGGGTGACAAGCTACACATTGAAATGGGTCTGTGCAGTTTCGCACCTGACCCAGCAATGAATACTCAAGTAGCACTGGTCAAAAACTTGTTAGAACAGTGATAGAGTGTGATCACACTCAAAGAAAAAGGAGTGACTCCAATTTATTTTTGGACTTTTTAAGTAGGCAAATCTGCAACTGCCAAGAATCATTAAAGTGCTTTGGATGCATACAGAGAATCTTGGGTACAGCACAGGGATGGCATACTTTGCCTCAACCATATTGTGGAGGCTTGGAGTTTCTGGAGGTAAAAATGTAGATGCATTGGATGTTTACAGGTTTCAGGCTTTATTGTTTTCTCTTCGACGCTGCATGCCAACTCTTCTAGCCTTTTCAAATGCCCAGTAGAAAACCTGGGCAATCTATGCTTAGTTTTGGTGCCCATTCACATTGCAGAATTATAGTGCTATTATTCCACTTTAACTGCCCTGGTTCCATTCTATAAATTCCTGGAATTCAGCATTTAGAATTCTCAGCCAGAGCTGAGTGCCTCACCAAACTACAAATCCCAGGATTCCATAGGATGGGACCATGGAAGTTAAAATGGAGTAATAGTGCTATAATTAGGTAGTCTGAAACCATTTCCGCAGTAACCTGTTATAGCGCTATTATTCCCAGGATTCCATAGGATGCTGAAAGTGAAATATCAGCACTATAACAGGCTAGTGGAAATAGCCTGAATGGGCCACAGGATATTTTTTACAATATTTGCTTGAGTCAAGGAATAGATCTGCCACAAACATTACAGAAACCAGGCAGAACTATTCAGCAGGACTGCGTTTTGTAATTATGTACCATTTGCATTGCTCAGTCTTCACTTTCCGCAGACTCATTTGCTCAGTGAACAAAAATTAGCAATAGTGTTGAATAGCTCATCTGGTAGATAGAATCAGGAAGTGAGTTTAGATCCCTTGCTGTGCTCTCACCTTTAAAAACCAATTGGTATTTGCTTTCCTTCCTCTGTTACTAGGTGATTAGCCTTCTGCTTTTGAGAAATGAGCAACAGATAAGGATTTTTTAAAACTATGTGTGAAATATCAGTTTATTGGCTTTAAGAGGAATATATTGCTACATTTCATTTGGAAAAAAATGAGGTTCCTTTATTTATTTTAACCAGCTTGTAATTGTATTTATATAGCTGTTCGATGTTTCACAAGCAAACATTGTATTGGCTCACAAGCAAATACAACAATTACAATACAATATAAAACCATGTTTAAAAACTATTAAAAACTATTACCCACTAGGCATGGAATTTTGTACCACAGGGCCTATATTAAGAAAATTAAAAAGCCTGGATGAATAAAAAGCCCTGCACTTGCCAAGAAAAATAAAGAAGCGAGCCTGTCTGTGGAGACTATTTGATCTCCAGAATAATAGTGTCAAAGAAATCCTCTTCTTGATAGTAGCATTCCTTACATCTGTGCTTCCAAGCTATTGGATACAGAGGACCAACAATCATTTTTAACCTATGTGCTAAGGACTAGGACCATATCTGTGCCCATTGGCTACAACCATTTCTTTCTTTCCTGGAAACTCACCAGGCACATTTCCAGGGACCACCACTTTGAGTAGTATTGCCTTTCCTTATTTGATTAGAGACCGAGAGCAAGGCCTTTGAAGAAGGTTGAGGGTAGGCATGGATGGAGCAAGATTGTCTTTCAGATAATCCAGTTTAGTCAGTCGGTCAAGAGAGAGTATCATAACCTTTCTATCAATTTACTGGGACATATAATAGATTTTACAATGTAATGTTATTTGCGGGAAAATGTTTTTGTTTCTTCCATTTTTCATGACAGTCTAGTATAAAAGAGGTGGACAGCCTGAGATGCTACAGCCACGTGTATTGGCTTTATCTTTGCCTAATGTCAAAAGCAGTCAATTCAGTTGGAAAAGAACAACTTATCCTTTCCCTAGCAGTTTGCTAAGTGTGGAGGAAGAGAGAGAAGAAGAGAGAAAGGTGGCAGAGAGAGGCAACAATGGATAGCAAAAATGAGATGGATTAAAAGAAAGAAGAAGGTAGCAGAAAGACAAAATTTTAGCTCTAGCCCTATTCACCACCACTGCTTCCATGCACTGTTTCATATGTGGTCCTGTTCCCTCCAATATTTCACAGATGAAAACCAGGGCATATAAAGAAGAAGAAGGAAGAGGAAGGGAAAAAGAAAAAGAAAAGTGGCAGCATTTTTAAGACTAAATGGTTTTTATCTTTGAGCTTTCATATAAACCCATTTCTTCAGATACAGCTTGAGTGGTAATAAAGCTTCAGGTATAAAGCACTCCCAGATACAATGTCATAAGATCCAGAAAGATGCAAATCATGACCCTTGCCCTAAATTTTGAAAGGGCTGCATAAGATGATATGGATCTTTCAGATCTTTACAGTGGTCAGGTAGTGTGAAAGCAATAAACCTGCTTACCAAAAGTCAGTTTCCCAGGATTCAAAACTCTCTTGGAGAGGGTTCCTTTTGCCATATGCGCAGTAGTGAGGACTCTGTCTTAATGCATATAGTATGCCATAAAGCCATTGTTTTTATTCATACCTCTGCTAATGGACTATATTTTATGATATAGCTGGATAGCAGTACGTGTGAAAGGGATCTAGGAGTTTTAATAGACCACAAGCTGAACATGAGTCAGCAGTGTGATGCGGCAGCCAAGAAAACCAATGCGATTCTCGCCTGCATCAATAGGAGTATGGTGTCTAGACTGAGGGAGGTACTGGTACCACTCTACTCTGCTTTGGTTAGACCTCATCTTGAATACTGTGTCCAGTTCTGGGCACCCCAATTCAAGAAGGACATGGTCAAGCTGGAGCAGGTCCAGAGGAGGGCGACCAAAATGGCGAAGGGCCTGGAAGCCAAGCCCTACGAGGATAGACTTAGAGAGCTGGGTATGTTTAGTCTGTAGAAGAGAAGGTTAAGAGGGGACATGATAGCTACGTTTAAATATTCGAAGGGATGCCATGTAGAGGAGGGAGAGGGCTTGTTTTCTGCCACTCCAGAGACCAGGACAAGGAGCAATGGATTCAAGCTGCAGGAAAGAAGATTCCACCTGAACCTCAGGAAGAACTTCCTGACAGTCAGAGCTTTCCGGTAGTGGAATATGCTGCCTCGGAGTGTAGTGGAGTCTCCTTCCTTGGAGGTTTTTAAGCAGAGGATGGATGGCCATCTGTCGGGAGTGCTTTGAGGGTATTCCTGCATGGTAGGGGTTTGGACTGGATGGCCCGTGTGGTCTCTTCCAACTCTACATTTCTATGATTCTGTGATTCTATGAATATAATTCAATTCATCTGTTTCTGATCTTCCTTTGTAATTTCCATGTTTAAAGACTGCAACCTGTTTCTAATTTCTAATGTCAGAGTTGTGTCCATTAATTCTCTTGTGTAGAGACTGTCCTGTTTGTCCAATGTAGAGTGTTGAGGGGAATTGTTGACATAGGATGGTATATATCACACTGGAGAAAGAGCAAGTAAATGTACTTCTAATGATGTGAATAATGTTATTGGCCCCTATAATATTGCTCCCAGAGATGTGGGGGCAGAGTTGGCATCTGGGTTTGGGAGTATTACCATCCATGTTATGCATCCTATTTTGAGTAGGTTTTTTTTAAGATTTGTGGGCTATCTGTGGGCCAATAAGGGCCTGCCTTCCAGACCTTGTGAGAGGACTGTGTTTTTTTCCAAATTGGTTACAACTTATTGATGGTGCATTTGAGTGGTCTCAGCTGGGGACTGTAAGTGACCACTAAGGGTGTTCTGTCATTTTGTGTTTTTGGTTTGTCTTCTAGTAAATGGTTCCCAGATATTAATCTTGCCTTGTCAGTTTGTTTCTTCACCTCCTTAGATGGAGTTTGATACAAATCCAAGAGTTTTAAATCTCTGTCTTGTGACTCTGAACAGATGCTGTTGTATTAGAGGGTTCAACTGCAAACAAAAGATTTGTTAGTGTGTTCTGAGAAGAAACTGAAGGCATGTAAGCATGTGTAGCAATCAGCGGGGTTTTCATATAGTGTCGTGATTAGAATTCCATTTAGCAGTTGCACAGTGGTGTCAAGAAAGTAATATTGTGTGGATTTTCCAGTTCAGGTTGATGGAAGTTGTTGAAATCCTGGTGGAACTTTTCAGGTCGTTGTTTTCCATGTGGCCAATTTACAATGATGTTGTTGATAATTCATAGATAAAGGAGAGGATTTTGGGTGCATCTGCTGAAGAACATGAGTCAACAGTGTGATGTGGCAGCTAGAAAAGCCAATGTGATTCTAGGCTCTGTCAATAGGAGTATAGTGTCGAGATCAAGGAAAGTAATAATATCATTCTATTCTGCCTTGGTTAGACTTCATCTGGAATGATGTATCCAATTTTGGGCACCACAGTTCAAGAAGGATGCTGACAAGCTGGAACATGTCCAGAGGAAGGCAACCAAAATGGTAAAAGGTTTGGAAACCATGCCCTATGAGGAGCTAGGTATGGTTAGCCTGATGAAAAGAAGGTTAAGAGATGACATGATAGCCATATTTAAATATTTGAAAGGATTTCATGTTAAAGATGGAACAAGCTTGTTTTCTGTTGCTCCAGAGACTAGAACACAGAGCAATGGATTCAAACTACAGGAAAAGCTATTCAACCTAAATATCAGGAAGAACTTCCTGGCGGTAAGAGCTGTTCAACAGTGGAATATGCTGCCTTGAAGTGTGGTAGAGTCACCTTCTTTGAAGGTTTTTAAACAGAGGCTGGATGGCCATTTGCTGGGGGTGCTTTGAATGTGTGTTCCTGCACGGGAAGGGCTTGGACTTGATGGCTGTTTGTGGTCTCTTCCAGCTCTATGATTCTAAGTGTTGTTCCAGGTCAACCATGAAGATGTTTGCATACTGTTGTGACATGTGGGTGCTCATGACAGTGCCACTGAATAGGAGATACATATGCCAAAGTAAAGTAGTTATGAGTAAGTACAAAGTCTTTCGTCCTTCCACAGCCCCCCATAACAATTTTGACCAAGTAACAGAGGTACTTTTCTGAAATGTTTACTCCTTATACAACAACTGTTTTGAGTTGCTGATGTGAAGGCCATTCTCATTCATGTCACCTAGACTGTGTACTTTTCCAATGTTGATGGCCTAATGGAAGCCCTCACTTTGTCCACTATGAGAAGCAGAAGATACAAGCAGACATAATAGGCAGACCTTGACATCTATGGCAAATGGTTACCCATTCCTATCCAATATAAGCAAAAATAATCCCGTTAAGGTGGAGAGCGTTGCATAGATGTCAGACTTCATTGCATTACTCACCTTGATGAATTGGTTACTTTATGCTACAAATGATGTGTTTTTACATTCAAATTCAGGGTAGATGGGGAAGTTACTGTGGACAGCACGTCTTTCCCCAGTCTCTGAAGAAATCAAGAAAACAATATCCTGTTTGCTCAAATACTTATGCACTGCTTCTGTTGATATCTGAGTTTTATATTGCAAAAAATAAATCTTTTCAAAAAATGATGGATGGAGTTATTTCTGCCCTTATTGCAATGCAGCAGTATTTGGATGTCTCTACATAAAGATATGTTCAAAATGCAAACATTCAGCATTTACTGAATTTTCCAGTCATGTAACACCTTCAGTTCTTTTTCTCTGGACATACCATGCATTCCCAATAAAGAGAAGCCTAGAATTCTAGGTAAACTGACTAATAACACAAGATGTTTCACAGTGATCCCAGAAACTTTGAAACTTTGTCATCTGCTCCTGGGGGCCAGAGCCATCTTCACATGAAAATGAACTTTGAGTAGCATTAAAGGACAGTGGTGAAAGCCTACCTGGTGTAGTGGTTTGAGAACTGAACTACAATTTTGGAGACCAAGGTTTGAATCCTCACTTAGCCATGAAAACCCATGATGTGATCTTGGGCTAAAGTCACACTATCTCAGCTGCAGAGGAAGGCAAAGGCAAACCTTTTCTGAACTAATCTTGCCAGGAAAACCCAGTGATGCGTTTTTGCATTTGGGTCACCATACGTTAGAAATAACTTGAAGGCACACAACAGCAACACTATGATTCAGAATAATATCTCATGTAAAAACAACATCTTTTTAAGCATGTGTTCTGTAGAGAGAGTTCTTCCTGCCAAGAAAGAAAGAAAGAAAGAAAGAAAGACAGAAAGACAGAAAGACAGAAAGACAGAAAGACAGAAAGAAAGAAAGTTGTCTCTACCAGCCCTACTGATAAAAGTGTGAAGAGACATGCCTTAAGTTAGAGCACAGTAAAGAAAACCTAAAAACTTTTTTCTTAATAGAGTTAGAATTCATAGAATCGTAGAATCATAGAATCATAGAATCATAGAAATGTAGAGTTGGAAGAGACCACACAGGCCGTCCAGTCCAACCCCCTACCATGCAGGAACACCCTCGAAGCACTCCCGACAGATGGCCATCCAGCCTCTGCTTAAAAACCTCCAAAGAAGGAGACTCCAGTACACTCCAAGGCAGCATATTACACTGCCGGACAGCCCTGACTGTCAGGAAGTTCTTCCTGAGGTTCAGGTGGAATCTCCTTTCCTGCAGCTTGAATCCATTGCTCCTTGTCCTGGTCTCTGGAGCAGCAGAAAACGAGCCCACTCCCTCCTCTACATGACATCCCTTCGAATATTTAAACATAGCTATCATGTCCCCTCTTAACCTTCTCTTCTGCAGATTAAACATACCCCGGTCTCTATCCTCATAGGGCATGACTTCCAGGCCTCTCACCATTTTGGTCGCCCTCCTCTGGACCTGCTCCAGCTTGACCATGTCCTTCTTGAATTGGGGTGCCCAGAACTGGACACAGTATTCAAGATGAGGTCTAGCCAAAGCAGAGTAGAGTGGTACCAGTACCTCCCTCAATCTAGACACCATACTCCTATTGATGCAGGCGAGAATCGCATTGGCTTTCTTGGCTGCCGCATCACACTGCTGATTCATGTTCAGCTTGCGGTCTATTAAGACTCCTAGATCCCTTTCACATGTACTGCTATCCAGCCACGTGTCCTCCATCCTATATTTCTGTATTACATTTTTTCTACCTAAGTGTAAGACCTTACACTTCTCTCTGTTGAATTTCATTTTGTTAGCCTTGGCCCAGCTCTCCAATCTGTCCAGGTCCTTTTGAATTTTGATCCTGTCCTCTGGCGTATTAGCAACCCCTCCTAATTTGGTGTCATCTGCAAATTTGATGAGCATGCCCTCTATTCCTTCATCCAAGTCATTGATGAAGATATTGAACAGCACTGGGCCCAGGACAGAACCCTGTGGCACCCCGCTAGTCACTTCTCTCCAGGATGAAAAGCAGCCATTGGTGAGCACCCTTTGGGAACGGTCAGGCAAGCAGTTACAGATCCACCTGACAGTAGCCCTGTCCAGCCCACATTTTACTAGCTTCTTTGCAAGAATGTCATGGGGAACTTTGTCAAAGGCCTTACTGAAATCAAGATATGCTACATCCACAGCATTCCGTTCATCTATCAAGCTAGTAACTCTGTCATAAAAAGAGATAAGATTAGTCTGGCATGACTTATTTTTGAGAAATCCATGTTGACTTCTCGTGATTACCACATTGCTTTCTAAGTGATTAGAAACTGACTGCTTAATGATCTGCTCCAGGATCTTTCCGGGTACTGACGTCAGGCTGACTGGGCGATAATTATTTGGATCCTCTTTTTTTCCCTTCTTGAAGATGGGGACAACATTTGCCCTCTTCCAGTCTGCTGGAACTTCTCCTGTCCTCCAAGATTTCTCAAAGATTTTAGCAAGCGGTTCCGAAATGACCTCTGCCAGTTCTTTTAATATCCTAGGATGCAATTCATCTGGCCCTGGAGACTTGAATTCATCCAGTGTGGCCAGGTATTCCTGTACCACCTCTCTACCTATTATATGCCGCATTTCCCCTGCTTCCTCCCCTGCTCCCCAGCCGCCAGGTTGAGTGCTTGTATCCTTCTGGGAAAAAACTGAGGCAAAGAAGGTGTTAAGTAGTTCTGCCTTTTCTCTTCCCCCTGTTAGTAATTCACCATCTTCTCTGCGCAGCGACCCTATCATCTCCTTCTTTTTCCTTTTGCTACGGACATATTTTAAAAAAGCCCTTTTTATTGTTTTTAATGTCTCTGGCCAGCCTAAGTTCGTTCTGTGCTTTAGCCTTTCTGACTTTCTCCCTACATCTCCTGGCTACTTGCTTAAATTCTTCTTTGGTGGTTTCCTCCTTCCTCCATTTCCTGTACATGTTTCTCTTAACACTTAGCTCAGCTGAGAGTTCTTTAGTCAACCATTCTGGTTTCTTCAGATGCCTTCCATTTTTCCTCCTTATTGGCACAGTTTTAGATTGTGCCTTCAGTATCTCACTTTTAAGGAACTCCCATGCCTCCTGAACTCCTTTCCTTTTCACCATTCTTGACCACTGAATTCCAGCCAGCAGCTCCCTAAGTTTACAGAAGTCCTCTTTTTTAAAATCTAAGATGAGTGTCTGGCTACACTTATCTTTTCCTTCCCACTGAATGCCAAATTCCAATAGGGCATGGTCACTCCCCCCTAAAGATCCAACCACTTCTACCTCATTAACAAGGTCATCCCTGTTGGTCAGGATCAGATCTAGAATATTTGATCCCCTTGTGGCCTCTTCCACCTTCTGGACCATGAAATTGTCTGCAAGACAAGCAAGGAACTTGCTGGACCTTGCTGTCTTGGCAGAGTTTGACTGCCAACATATATCCGGGTAATTGAAATCTCCTATTATTACTGTATCTCTCCTTTTTGAGTGTGCAGTCATTTGGTTGAGGAAGGCATCATCAAGGTCTTCAGTCTGGGTTGGAGGTCTGTAGTAAACCCCCACCAGAATATCCCTATTGTTTCTCGCTTCCTTAATTCTTACCCAGATGCTCTCAACCTGGCTTTCTCGGTTTAAGTCACAGATGTCTTCACAGATGAAAATATCCTTGACATACAAGGCTACTCCTCCTCCTTTCTTGTTTGGTCTATTTTTACAAAATAGGCTATACCCCTCTATTCCTACATTCCAATCCTGAGACTCATCCCACCAGGTCTCAGTGATGCCTATCAAATCGTATTTATTTTGTTGTACTAGGAGTTCAAGTTCATCTTGCTTGTTTCCCATACTCTGCGCATTAGTGTAGAGACACTTAAGTCCCCAGGTCCTTCCTGCAAGTCCTGTACTATAATTTCTACTCCTCTCACCATTGTCACACTACTCCAAGTTCACAGCTGGTAGGAGTCTTTCTTATCCTTGGCCATAGTACATTTGGAACCATAGACTTCAGGGATATCAGTTCTGGTTGGGGAAGGTAGCTATAGAGAGCCTGGTAGACCAGTGAAGAAGCCTAATATCTACAATAGGACAGATTGGCCAGGAAGCATTGCTTGGACTGAGGTTATTAGATCTTGTTGTTGTGTGCCTTCAAGACGTTTCTGACATATGGCAACCATAAGATGACCCTATCATGCGGTTTTCTGGGGTCTGAGAGTATGTGACACACCCAAGGTCACCCAATGGGTTTCCATGGCAGAACAGGGAACTGAAGCCTGGTCTCCAGAGTCATAGTCCAATGCTCAAACCACTGTATCATGCTGGCTCTCCAGTTAGACCTAGGTTGCCATTTTTCCTTGCAAATGATATTGACAAAATTGACATTGTTTATGAACAACACTCTGTGGGGGTTCAGACATTCCTGATTTTTTTTAAATTTAAACAAAAAGGAAGAGGAAAGGACAATACTATGTGCAAAGGCTAGGCATTGCTGGTACTGCAGGAGCATGGCTAGTATTGTCCACCACTTTTTCTTCTTTGTTTGTAATAAGGCTATTTTTATGATTCAGCTTCCCACCAGGAAAGCTCAGAAATAAAAATGAACAACAAGAACAACAATATTGTGTAGGCATGAAGGAAACAGATGTGTCACATATGGATGGAATTTCTCACTAAGTTTCTTCTCAAAGGAAGCAATGAGTAATTTCATCAGTTTTCTTCCCACTGCATGAAAGTCTTTGAAAACCACACAGTTTTTTAATCTTATTTGCAATAGGAATGTATTCTGAACACAATTCACATGTGGTTATTTTGTATAGAAAAAAAAATGTTTTCCTTGTGGGAAAGAGCATTTTCTGCACAGAAAATAGTGGCCAGAGTTCCACCTCAGTTACTTAGTTAAGTGTACTTATCAAAGCATGGGGAATGATGCTTCTGTCAGGTTTGTGGGGACTGGGCCAGGAGAGGTTACTGAGGTGAGGGCCTGTCTGCATTATACTGTTATCATGCCAATATTCCACTTTCAACATCCTGTGGAATTCTGGGGCTTGTAGTTTACTGAGGCCAAAGAGCTCTCTGGCTGAGAATTCTAAATGCCCCTCCCTAAACTGCAAAGCCCAGGATTCTATAGGAGGTTGAAAGTGGAATAAGAGCACTGTAACAGTGCAGTGCAGAAAAGTCCTTAGTTACACTTAACTAGGTAACCTTGGCCCAATCCCCACAGACCTGACAGAAGCATCACTCCCCATGCTTTGATTGCTGGCAGAATGAACCTCCTTTTCCTCAAGTAGCTGATGCCTAGTAAAGTAGATTGGGAAGGGAATTACAACTGTCGCAATGGTGTCACAATAATTGCCAAGTAGCAATTATGAGTATGGAACATTTGTGAATGAGCAAAACTAGATAGTGGTTCTTTATTCAGAATCACCACTAACAGTAGGATATGCAGCTACTAACAACAGAAAATATTGTTTTCTGTGTGAAACAAGCACATGAGAATTTTGTGCATGATTAATCCCAGACTATGAATGTTCTTATCAGTCTAAGATTCTTCTGTCAGGTCTCTTGAGACTTAAAAAAACATGTTTTTTGACATAAAAAAATTAAATATGGTTTTCCTCCCCTGTTTCTTGTTTAATTCACAGGAATTAAACCATTTCCAGCTTAAGATCTGAATACAAACATGCCTACAGAGAAAGGATGCTTGCCCATTATTATGATATTCTTGTTTCTAACCAGATTTAGCATGACGGTGGTAGCGAGATATCCAGAAGATAATGACAATGCAAAAACACTGGTATTAATTCACAATATCTATGGCTTTCATACAACCTATTCCACACAGGAATATTACAATAGTAATTTGATACAGTTCCAGGCAGAAGTATGGCATATCTCAGAAAAAAATGTGATTCAAATGATGGAGAAATGTGATTTCTCAGCAATAGACATACAATTTTGAAGGAATCCGTGCAAGAAAAAAAAACGACAATGCAACATTTGTTTATGATCAATACCGCCCCCCCACCCCCAAATCCACAACACCAAATAAGTCATGATGAACAGCCACAAAAATACATGCTAGAAATTGCAGGACAGGTCAAACACCTTTTGCCACCTGAAGAAACAACAAGATGGCGCTTCTTCCATTACATGTACAGAAGTCAACTGAATCAACAGCAGAGTCTTACTTAAATGCTGACAATTGGGTAGCATCCCACAGACTAATTTACAGGTTCAAGCTTGGCTGTGTAGGACATACAGCTCAGTTTTCAAAGAGAAGTAAATGGCTGGCAGGTTAAAGGGGAGCAGTCTTGAGCAGTTGCTTTAATGGTAGAGTCAGTTCTGGAGGGTGGCAACTAAAGCAAAAACTGTTGATATGCATCTGGTTGTTGTTAGACTGCAGTTGCCACCACCAGCCACTATGGGCTAGGGCTTAGCAGTGTTACAGTACAACAACACTGGGAGACCCACAGGTTGCCTATCCCTGCTTTTAATGAATAGGTGAAACTTATCCCCTTCTTCCCTGTGCACACAGTATTTTTACCTTATTGCCCTATTAAGGCAGTGAGCCCATAAAACAACAATGGCAGTATTACATAGGATAAAATATGGAATAAAAGTTCTGGACTTGTCTAAAGAAATGTGAGTTCTTACTATATAGCTCCTTGGGTTTCGCTGGTTGCTTTCACCTCCATATCTACTCATTCCATTCTTTTAGAGCTCTGTTCCTAGTGGTTTCTTGGATCTGCACCTAGGGCTCTTAACATTTTTTTTAAACTACGGGGATGTCAGTGGTGGAAGATCAGGTTTTCTCTGCCTTTCTTCTTCGTTTTTTAAAAAATTCTTAGGGCAATATTGTTATAATCCAAAAGTTCCTTTTCACTGGTGCACTGACGCTTTCTAGCTCTAAGGGAAAAAACTTTAAAAAAAGGAAGATAAGAGAAGGATACTTTTTGTCCAACAATAAGTCTCAGAATTTAAAAAAGAAACCCCCTCAAGTGTGAGAATAAAAACTTGCAGCTGGTGCCACGAATTGCAAGAAAATAGTCCAGGACTACAGACGTTTGATACTGAAATTTAAAAAAAAAACCTCGGAGAACTATAACAACAAATACCACAACCTTCCAACACATTTGATCCATCTAGAGGAGCCCTCTGATTGGCCCTTTTTGTGGCAAATTTGGGACATGTGGGATCATAGTCTATAAAGGGACTATAAAGGAGATGTGCAATAAACAATGAAATACACACACACACACCAAATCACAATGCAGGTAATGTATTTCTTTACCAAACTCCAACCAGTTGTATGTAATTCCATTTCTACCCATTTAGTACCAAATGTATGACAGTGTAGACAAGGTGCATGAGACCTGCTGAGTGTAATAGAAGTTAGGAGAAATATGTTTTTAAAAAATCAAACATAAATCAGGAAAGGGGAATAAACTATGAGGGCTTTTATTGTCAGGCCATGGAAACCCCCTGGGGTGATGTTGGCCAAATCATACTCTCTCAGCCTCTGAGGAAGGCAAAGATCCCTTGATCAAATCTTGCCAAGAAAATCCTGTCATAGATTTGCTTTAGGAACAGCGTAAGTTGGAAATAACTTGACGGCACACAACAACAACTGTCAGGGACCAAAATACCTGGGTTCTATCAGACAGAGAGAGCCAAAACTTGTGACAAAATGGAAGAAGGAAATGGGGTGATGAGTTTAGGTCTGGTATGGATGAGTGCAGAGTGACCAACTAGGGGAATGAGGGAGAGGCAAAGTGCAGATTAGTTGCTGAAAGTGAAAAAAGAGAAAGGTCTTCATAGAGTCATAAATCTGACGGGGGTGGAGGAAGTTGTGGGAAAAGAGCAGAACCTTAACAGAGGCATTGAAGGATAGTGGAGAGGGGTCTCACTTTGCCTCAGGATTACAGGAAATGTAGCAAAACAAATCTTTAATCAAACACAAAGACACAATCATAAAGACAGCTTGGTTACCTGGTCCAAGTGGGGCAAGTCACCTCCACAAGAAAGTGGATGAACAGGAGAAGATTATTGCATATTATGAATATTATTCTTCAGCAGAGTTGGTTCTGATGGCTTTCTTGAGATTCCAAGAAGAAAAGATACCATCAGAAATCCTTCTTATATTTGCTTCAGCTCCTCTGATGTCACTATTCTGGTTACACACCAGTTGCAGCCGGGATGTCCTGGTTTCTTTACCAATGGGGTTCAGAACATGAATTCCAATTGCTTACCTGAGTCCTAAGTTTCTGTTGAGCATGTTCTATCTGAAGAGTGCTTGAGGCACTTGAGAGTTTACGAATGAGGGTCTTTGGAGATGGGCATCTGGGCAACAGTTCTCCTCTGCCAATCGTTGTCTTCCATAGCGGTCAGTTTCTTCCTCCTTTAGATTGACTATACCTCTCTGTCTCTCTGGGCCTTCAGGCCATACATCCGTTTCTCACGTACTCGCATATATCCTCACTCAGTACTCAAGATCTAAATCAGTATTTCAAAGGTATCATTTCACCCTTAGCCTACTGCTAATTCAAGCAGTTTATCTGTTGTTAGAACACTGGCCCATGCCATAAGGCATAAGTTTGCATTAGCTTCAAAAATATTACAAGATTACACGTTACAGGGTTGTTATGCCTGTTACATCGATTACATAAGTACTGATGTTCTTCATGTAAGAAAAATATTAAAGCCAAGTGCCAGAAATAAAAAAGTATAAGACTGTACTGTCCTACCAATATGCAATGTTAAAATGTCTGTTTCTCTGGAAAAGAACAGAAACCAGTGTTGCTAGGTTGCACAATTCAAATTTCAGCAGAACTTTAAGAAAAAGTAGCAAGGATTTCAGGAGCTTTTAATATGTAAATATTGTGAATGTAGTGGTAAGCAAATGAAAATGGTACTCCCACTTCCTGGCTGGCAATCATATTTGCATTACATTGATCAATGTTAAATGCAGTTTTCCTGATTCCACTTATTTCAACCTTATTCTCAAGAGTAGACTGCCAGCTCACTTGATTTGTATCTAACATCGCTGATTGCTTAATGATTTGAGCAGTATGATTATATTAATGTTATTCACTACTGACACATACATTCCCATGCCAGTGTTATCAGCTCAAAACAGTTGCCAGATCACAGTCTGTTGACAACTGGCCAACCTATTGCAACTGGCAACTTCCAACTCTCTTACCTTTAAGCAACCACATATGAAACAGAGCTTCTTTCTCTTTCTCCTCATTATATTTCTGTTTCTTTCATCCTCTTCCTTGGAGGTGTGCCCTTGCCACCTTCCTTTTAACCCTGCATCTCACACACACACACACACACACACACACAAAACCACACACAACTTTGTATGTAAGAAAGAGGGAGGGTAGTTTGGAGCAGGAATTGTATAGCCCTCTGAGTGTTGTTAGACTGCAAGTCCCAGCAGCCAGCATTGTCAATAGTAAGAGATGGTTAGAATTCCAGTATAACAACAACAACCAGAGAGCCACGTTGGGTAAGTGAAGAGTCAGTACTTGGACTGCAGCGTTCCAGGGTCCTGGGCTGCCATTAAGCAGAATGAGGCAAGTGCCTCATTTATTAGACTGTGGAAGAAGAGCAGTGATAGTCTCTAGGCTGTTCCACACAATAACGCCAACCATTTCCTTCTCTTATAAAATAGAGCTGCATGCCACTTTGCTCAGCTTGCAACCCTATGTTAGTCTGCTTCTCTTACAGTATGCCATCTCTTTGTAGTGTTAAAGTTAAGATTCAACTGCTGGTCCAGTCAACAACTGTATCAACTTGTCTTTCACTCAAGCAGAAAAATGTGTTGGACCAGTCCTGCAGTCCTTAAGTACTTTTTTTTCAAATTGATCTTCTCACAACAGTCTTGTTGACATTGCTGTTATTTTATGCTAGTGATTCCACACTGTATTTTACCACTGCTCCTATTGTGAATATTCTGAATTCAGTGGGAGCTTTGCCAATTCTGAACCCCAAATTCAGTACTAGCAGAATTCCCAGTCAACTCAGAACAGATTATTCAATTCAGGCAAGTACGCAAGCTGTCCCTTCCTGATGGGAATTTGAAGCTAGTTTTGGAAGAGGCAACTTTCCCGTCTTTGCTCTAAAGAGACAGACTTTTGCCAACTTGGGTTCCAGTCTCACAGTCCACAGCCTTCCAAACTTCACTTCCCTCCAAGTATTAATACTTAGCTCTTCTTGTCTTTACTCCTATGTGCAACTTTGTCAACAATATAGGTTACAGGTGAACCAAGTTGGGTTAAAGTGAGGACCTATGGAAATCAATGGCACAAATCAGTTATAACTGAAACCTCACTGCTTTCAAAGGGAATAAAGTTCAACTAATGTAGCCTAGATCCAGCCATCTACCACCCACTATTTACTCAGACCTCTCCTATTAAGCTCACAGACTATTTTGCCCTACTTCAGTTTGCCAATCCTATCTTTTGATAGAACACAGCCCTTCCTGATCCTAACACACTGAAGTTTCTTCAAAGTCTGTTTTGCCTCCCTCTCCTAACTCCTCCGATCTTTTCCTCAAATATCCTTCATCTATCATCTTATCAGGTCCTTTTTATCAGTTCATTGCCTATTTGGCAATTTCAGTTCAATCATACTTAAGCTTTTGGAGTAAGCATTCAGTCCTCGGACCAGTTCTCAGCCTGCCTCCTCCCCAAACTACCTCTGACCCCCTAAGGCTTGTAAAAGTTCCATTGCTGATATGCCAGTAATTTCCTTCTCTCACATTATTGGACTGGAAATAGTCAGATAGCCTTTTTCCCTAAACTGAATGTTTGTGGGTATTCCCTTGCAACCACATCAGCCTCCTTACAAACGCAGTCCTATATAGATTGTGAAACTTTGAATTGATCTAGAAGAAATCAATATTTGAAGATATTCAAACCAGTGAAAAACATAGAAGAAAATATTAAGATACCATGGATAGTTACTTAGTTACCTGCAATTCCTTGTACTAAAATAAGAAGGCTGCTTGTTTTTTAAAATAAAATGCATGTCTGTTTCAAGATATTTATAAAGAGCATATGAAGAAGCAGAAGTATATTGTGCTTACCTGAAGCAAGAGAGTTTTGTTAAATTCAGAGTCCCAGAGCTTTCTCTCCTCTACGTAGGTGCAATGAACCATTCTTGGAGCACTACTTCCCTTGTGTTTCAACTCCTCCACTAGAATCCTGATGTCTCATTCAGCGTGCTCATACATTAAAACTCCCACCCACTGCATGCACTTGGCATCCTGTCCTTCTTGGCAACCATGGTAGCATGGGCACCTTCCATTAAATTTGGAGGGTTTTTTCTCTCTCTCTCTCTCTCTCTCTCAGGTTCTCTCTCTTTACATTTCATCCTTCCTGCTGGAAAATCATTCTCCTCTGTAGAAAGGCTCAACAAGAATAAAATGAAAATCCATCCCAGAGACTTGCCAAAAGAGGGAGTCCTTTTTTAAAAATGTTGGCATTACACTCAGAATTTGGTCCAAAATACTATGCTGCCTGAGGCAGAGAAGAACATGACATACCCAGCATCCCCCATGTCAATGTGCATCATATCCAAAGGCAGCCAAGGCATTTTGGCACCTCAAGCGGAAAATCTCATATTTTCCTCTCTCTTTCCTAGACAGTAAAATAACAACAACAACAACACTAAATCAAATAACTTACAAATTCCTTGCCCTTTTATGACATCCTGTATCAGTTGGTTGACGTGATTGCCTTATTCCATCATGTGTTTTTGTGCTGAGTCTCTTTCTGTGTTGAGAAGCTGGAAGCAGCAGTGATCACTGCTGCCCCAGTTAGGAATGGGAAGCATAAAGATCATGGGGAGGCATTTTAGGTTTCAGAACCGTAAAAGGAGAAAGGTATAATTTTGGGAAAAAATCCTAATGATTGGGATTGCCTGACATCTGTAAACTACATGAAGGCAGAGGGAGGCAACTGCCTCAGGCAGATGATTTGGAAGTTATAAAAGGACAGTAAAATATTGGTTATTTTATTTATTGCTGTTATTTTTATTGGCAAGTAGCAAGAGGGATACATGTGAAAATTTCTGTATCTGGCAATACGTGTCCATGTGTGTATGCCAGTGTCTTGATCATTCCTGATACAATATATAGAATCTACCCAATATATAGAAGTCCTGAGAATTATGATGTGAAGCCTTCCTTAGTAATCTAAGAAGCTAACTGTACAGTCTTTTTGTTTGTTAAGCCATTGCCAGATTAATGCACAAGCTAAGGAAATTACAATTTAGGGCTTGGATTAAGAGGAATTTCTAAATTAAAAAAAAAAAGACAAAAAATCTTAACTGTAAAATCCATCAAATCAAATTATTTCAGGAAAAAACCTATCTTTATTTCTCTAGCTTTGTTAAACGTCCACATGAATATTAATGACCGAAGTACAATTTAATTCACTTCATGATTATTAAAGGAACAGTAGTTATATATTTGTGCTCAACTTATGGAAACCTTACTAATACATTTCCTATCAGAAATAATAAAGTTCTGCAGCCTGAAAATGAAATTAACAAAGGCCTGATGAATCTTTCAAGATAAATGGGAAGTATATTGACCCAAAATAATTTTTTCTTCTAAATGAATTTCATTTGGGAATACCATGCATTTAAAGGCATCATCTTCTTATATCTTGATATAATTTTATAATGCTCACATTTAGAAAGTTGTAAAAAGATATGAAATCACTGCACATTTGGGGAGGGGACATGAATTCTGACCATTTTGTGGAAAGTGCCTACGCACTGAGACAGATGAATGCTAGAATATATCTCTAAAGGTCTTCTCACACACATAGCCAGGGGTCACTAGAGCAAATGGCAACTTTGGTTTCCAGCCCCCCAACTAAACCTCCGTGCCTCTTTGTCATTATTCATCTTCTATGTGTCTCTGTCATTAATGTTGCCACTAAACATATATATTATATTGATAGCTTTTGTTCTAGCTTTCACTGTTTTTCTATACTTGAATTTATCATTATATGTTTCTTAGTTGCACATCTTTGTCTCTGTGGAGAACATTTTATGAATTTGGCAAAGAGTCCAGACAAGGAAAAGGGATGTTATGTAGCTCATGGGTGAATTTATGTGTGGGCTGTGGGTGGAGACCATTCCTTTTTCTTGCCCATAACATTCAAGAATGAAGGCAGGAAGTGTACATCAAATTCCAGCTAGCCATACTGAGGCACAGAGTGATATCTGGGACCAGATCAGAATGTTGCCGGTGCATCCTGCCTTCATCCTGAGGATCTGTGGGTGCACCAAAAGCAGATGCTGATGGCACATGGGGTGCTGATAGCCATAGCCAACCCCCCGGCTTTTAAAAAAAGAAGATTGAGTAGACTGGATTACACCTTTTGCCCCACTTGAGGAAGAGCTCCCAATTTCAAGTTGGAAAGGTCCTAAAATACTCTCCAGAGTCCTTAATTGTGCAAGAATCTTCTCTGAATGCAAGACTAATAACATGAAGAGGTTGGGGAAGCCCCATTGCCACATGGGCAGGGCTTTACGCATAGCCTCACAGCTCAACAATATCCATGTTTGTTGTTCTGTTGACTAATGGGTGAGTAGGACTATAAACAGCATGCAGTTCTAGACTGATACCCCATATAACGTAATGGAACTTACTTCTGGGTAGATACATATATGAATAGCTGTGTTAGTCTAGATCAGTATGAAAAGGAAATTTGTAGCACCTTTCAGACTGAGAGAAAGAAGGTTGTAGCAGAAGCTTCCATAGCTTCACAGACACTACAATATCCCTTTGTAAACTTTAGGTATAGTACTTATTGGACAGGCACACAAATGGTACTTGCTCATTGTTTGAGGGGTTGGAAACAGAGAGCTTCTTATTGGAAAGAAAGGGCTGTTAGAGCACATTTTAGGAGGATGAGTTTCGAAGGACCAAATGGAGGCAAAAAACAGGTTTTAAGATCCTCAAAAAGGAAGAATATTGTTACTGTAGTTTTTAGTCCGAACTTGTGGTATATTAGATATCATTTGATATCAAGAATTTGGCCTTCACTACCCGTTCCTCTCCATGTGCTTGCGAGGCCCCCGGGCAAGCACGCACACGGGCAAGACCGAAAATAGCTGAACTATTCAAAACAAATCCAGGCAGGCCAGTAATTGCCAGACTGCAGCTTCAGGAGACCTCCAGACAAGTACCCTCTTAAGATCACATTGTGTACGCATGCCGTTTACAAAAGATCCCCTGCCCTGAGCAGGCAGCTTGACAAGCCGAATATCCAACTGTCAAGCACTCCGCGTTTGCATACTGTCCACGTTATTGACAATGCTGTCATAATTCAATCATCTAAAGTACTGACCCTTTCGGAGGCTTTGTCTCCAGCCCGAAACCCATTGTTTTCTCCAGGAACAGACTAGCCTACAGGCACATTTTCCCCTATATGACCCCCTGATTTTGAGCATCTCTTTGGATCACTCGTGACTTGCCTCCCGACTTGCTGCCACTCCGTTTGACGAGCCTTCCCTCAGCCTCCACGTGCTGAGAATCTACGCTCCCAAGCTTCTTTCCTTCTACCGGGCTACAGGATCAGGTGTAGTATTTCCCCAAAAATCCTCCTGAAAATCCCCTATCTATTTTCCTCTCTGTATTTTCTTAGGACTGCGTGCGTAACTGCGCTATTGTGCAGTATTTCTTCATTTCGAGTGAGTGAGTGCGTAAGTTTGCTGTGACTTCATAAATAAAAGGACATAATTTGAGCTTTCTTGTGTCTTGGTCCTGACTCAGCCTGACCCCGTAAACGTTGGGTGAAAGATCTCGCTATGTTGCCTTGCCTCTCACATTGCTAACTAGTGCTCTAGCTAATTCCCATTTCTCATTATTTTGAGCACCTTGAGGTGTCCCTCACGGGACCCCAGAAATCAGGGTAACACTATTTATTAGGGAAATCCAGACTTTAGATAGTACAGCCTGATCCTTACTGAACGGTTCTAGAATTGTAAGGCTAGTAGACAGACATGCTTCAACGTGTCCTCCTCCATGAAAAGAGCACATGGCAGAGGCCAGAAACCAAAGGGGACTTGTCAGCCCCAGGTTAGTACTTTTGATACAACAAAGGACAGTGATTTGAATAACCCTGACTGATCCAGATGACATAATATGCCTATTATCCCTTGGCATAGATGGCAGACAGAGGAAGCAAGCAGGTGGGAAAAGAGAGGTTAAGTTCCTAATCTCTTTCTGTCTAAACTGTCTAATCTCTAGTGGACAAGAGAATAGCAAGAACAGGGGCAGAAGCTGCTGTATTCTCCAGCACTCAAGCAGTTAGCTGGAGAGCACTGGAATCTCTGACTAACAAGGAATATATAATTGAATAATAATAATAAAAAAATTACCTGTGGAAGAGTAGGAAATTGCTCATGCTAAACATTTATTTTTTTCCTCTCAAACCCAGATGGTGTTATAACGGATGGCTTTTATCTGATTTCAGTTTCAAATTATTTTTAATGTTTCTCTAAATCACTAGTTATTTTTAATGTTTTGCCATTCTGTTACTTGACCTATCGTAACACACACCAAGTGCTATTGAGTTCCATAAAAACCATTTGTACAGTGTGGTTTATTTCAATTCATTCCCTCTTCAGTTATGTCGATGGGGTATTTTTATACAATTATCATGGTTTTTGTATTGCAGGCACGTTAGTAGGAGAGAACAACATGTCAGTCACAGTAATCAAGTAGAGTCTGCCTTCCTGTGGAAATCTTTTGATAACTAATGCATATACAATTGCTCATTTTTGACTAATATAATTGTCCTTCTCTCAGAAATATTGCAGAGGGAAATGGAGTCTGGTTAGAAGTGAAACCACATCTAATCAGGCAGTGAATTAATTGGGAAGTGCTTCTCAATCAAAAGCCTATGTTTCTTGCCCTTTTATAGGTTAGACAACTCCCCCAGAAATATAATTATTTAAGATATGAAGGACACCCTATGATGAAGACTTGGATTTGGGAATACTTTTTCTCAAAGACAAAATTCTGCCTTGGAATATTTTAATATAGATCAACTGGAAAGATTATAGTTCCTCTGACCATGTGTAGGGATTTCCCTTCTTGTTGATGAAATAACTTTTCCCTCTGTCCATTAGTCTGTTTGAGAAAGTGTATGGTTCTGTTAGGATTAATGATTAGCATTCCTAACATCATAAAACCTCAGAAATTCGTAACTCCACAAAACATGTCAAGCAAGCCACATAACACAAACGTCTCAGATTCTGCTTCTGTAACAACTTACAGTGAAAACCATAATCACCATAGTAAAATGCCTGGGCCCAGAGCCAGAGTCAGACCAACATTATCATTCACCTTCCAAGGCCAAAACCACCAAGTTCTGGAGCCTATTCTTCCTCAGCTAGTTTATGGCTGACTGTTCACTTGCCTTCTCAGGTTGAGCAAGTAGCGGAAGGAGTGAGGATAAGAAACAAGAGTGAAGAATTGCCCATGGGAGAAGCTAATGAACATACAAGGACAACAATGGAAAGACAGAGGAGAAGAAGCATGAACAGTCAGGGATGTATCCTTTAGGTTTTCACAGATGTACGCTGGAACGTATATATCCAAACAACATAAGAGTCTGGTCAAGACGGTAAAAGTTATTAATGAGCAAATAAACACAGGCTAGGAGAAAATGTAGCAGCTTGCTTTTGCCTGAGTTTATTGGGAAGGCCAAAAATTCTGCCTCCTCCTTTCATCTCCTCCCTGCTGTGTGAATTGAAAGCAAAGTATTTTTGCATTTTGAACTCAGTTTACAGTGATTGAAGGAAGCTGAGGACAGAGGGGAAAAATAGAAGGAGGAAAGAGAAACTGGGACATCTTGACATTGGGGTCTGCATAGTATGGAAACTAATATTGTTTAAGCCAGTAGGTGCTTATAGTTCCTTGATTTTTGTAGCATTGTCTATAAGCATACTTCTACAGATGCCCTTGCTTTATAGGCATTGATGACATGCTGAACTAAGTCTCAAATGGCAATAAGACAGGGAAAAAGAGGAAGCCTGAAGTATGGCAATGTTGTCTTCAAGTGTTTAGGTGTATACCTTTTTAAGTGACAGAAGTGAAAAAAGCTCCAGGGAAAAAAAACCAGGTATTTAAAACTGTACTAGCAATGCTCTGCTCAGATAATGAATCAAGTCCTAACACTTATCAGTCAGCCACTGAGAAAAACTAAAGATGTCTGATTTGACACTCAATCATTTTGAACAACTTTGTTAATTCAGTGGTGATGACAAAATTCTCACTTCTCAAAATCACCAAGGGTAAACTCCCAAGAGCTCATATTAACTATAGCAGGCAGGATTTTAACAATAGCAAAATTTGATAACAGCTATTACCTCTCAGCTGGTATTCTTGTGAACTCACCAATTTCCTAATAAAAAGGTGCCATAAAACTGGGACAAGCGAAAGAATGTTGCTGAGAACATTTTGCTGTTTGTGAAGGAAATAGATTATGTTGACACTTTTCAGCCTGGATTCAGACTATAGTGTGGCACTGGAACAGCCTTAGCTGTCCTAATGACCTACTCTGAGTAAAAGACAAGGGAAGTGCAACTCTGTTCATCTTCCTGGATTTCTCAGCAGCTTTTCGTACCATTCATCATGATCCCCTGCTGGTCTGGCTGTGTCAGATGGGAATGTGAGGCATTTTGTTATCGTGGTTCTATGCCTATCTATGGAGATAGTTCCAAACAGTGTCATTGACAGATTCCTGTTAAACCCTGTAGCCATTAAGCTGTGGGATGGCCTAGGAAACTATCTTGCTTGCCACGTTGTTCAATATCTGTATGAAGCTCCTCTGGTAGGTCAATATGCTGATGATACTCAACTCTATGTCTCCTAGTCATAAGGGCTAGCTGAGGTCTGGATGTTGTAATGGAGAGGTGAAAGCCAGAAAACTAAAGCTGAACCCCACTATGATGGAGCCTCTGCTTGGGAATTGGTAAATTATCTGCCCTGGATGAGGTTTCACTTCTGCCCAAGGGAGTATTACCCCAAAATGTAGGTGCCACGAGGATCACTCTGTGATGCCAGTACCTCTTTACAAAAGTGGGAAATTAATTAGCTCAAAATCAGGAGGCTAATGAGAGGGGGCAGCTTAGCAAGACCTTTCTACCAATGGTTATGGGCTCATGCAGGAAAAGAACCAGCCAGAGATTCAAAAATAAACTAAAAATGTGTTTTATCAAGGGGAATTCATTCATGTATGCACACAAGATACAAACAGTCAAACATTCACACAAGAGCTAACTGAAAGATAAAAGGAGGGAAAATTATGGATAGAGAAGCTAAGGGTTAGAGGTTATAATTACCAGTCCAAAAGAGTCCAGAAGAGTAGTGAAGAAGTTGAAATGTGGCTTAGACTTGTGTTTAAGGGCAGACCAGATAAGGATTCAGGGCAACATAGTGGGGTCCAGCATTTCATCTGACTGCATTTGACTTCTCAAAACCAAAGGTTCATATACTCTATTTCCTTCCCTGAAGGGGGTGTGAGTTAATCACTTTCCCAGCCTTGTGGACAATGGGAGTTGCAGCACAGACAATGGGGTCCTGAATGGACTGTTTGATTTCAATGTCTTGGTTGAGTGGGGTTTCTGGGCATGGCTTCGATAGGATATGCACATGGCAGGGGTCCTTTCCTCTGCACCTAGGCACGTTACTGTTTTCTGAGGTTGGCAGTTGATAGGATTAGCTTAGAGCCATTAAGTCAGGCTTTATGACCTGGCCATGCTGTGGTCATCTCTGACTTATTCCCAGCCAGTGTCCCTTTCCACATGGCCTTTCCAGCCATAGTGTACATAATTTATATTTTATGCCAATTAATATATTTTGCCAATTAGACCATATCAGAATGTGAGGGTGTATGGCCTGGTAACAGGAGCAGGTACTTGGGAGTACTCTTAGATGCTTCTTTGTCGCTGGAGATCAAGGTGGGCTCTGTGGCTTGGAGTACCTGGGGCCAGTCTTGACTGGCTCACCAGTTACAGCCTTTCCTGTACAGGTATAACTTAACCACAGTAGTCCATGTACTGATAACTTCCTGATTATATTAGCAATGCTCTCTATGTGGGGCTGCCCTTGATGATTTCTTGGAAGCTATAGATGGTGCAAAATGTGCAGCTGGACCAGAACTGCTGACCAGAACATTATACAAAAACCACATACCACCAGTTGTATAGGAGCTGCACTGACTGCCATTATGCTTCTGGTCTGAATTCAAGGTGTGAATAATACATTTAAAGCCCTAAAAATCTGAGACCTCGATACTTGAAGGCTGCCCAAGAATGGAGGATTGCTGGAAGGGCCTTCTTCTGTGTCCCAGTGAATTATAGGAAGACATGGGAGAGGACCTACTCCTACTGTGTCACCCCAGTTATGGAATACCCTCTACTTAGAGATTGGTCTGCTGCCAGCATTGCTGTCATTATGATGCCAAGTGCAGATAAGGCTGTTTGCTAAAGCTTTGAAGGCACAGCCAGTTTCTTCTAAGTCTACACATAGGAGTGGTTTTAAATTGTTTTAAAATGTTGAAATTGATTTTATTGTACACCACCCTGAGGTCCTTGGATACAGGGCAAGGTATAAGTATTTTAGTAAATAATAAATTAATGAATTAATAAATACTATGAATCAATTCCATGCTCTGAACTACAATCCTACAATCCTTCTTAATACCATACAGGTTGCATGTACACAATAGGTATGTATCTGCTTGAGCCACATCAATCAACATTCTAAGTCCATGAGAGTTGATATTTTCTCCCCCCCCCCCCAAACAAATGTCTAATATATAAAAATCAAAGGTAGTGAGTTTGTCTGTGTCAGGCGAAGACCTGACCTCATATGATTGGCTGTGTCGGGTGAAGACCTCATAAGATTGGCTGCCCAAGAAGATTCTATGGAATCCTTGGGTTTGCAGTTTAGGGAGGGGCCTTTAGAATTCTCAGCCAGAGAGCTCCTGGGCCTGGCCAGTTGCTATGGAGACAAGGCCTAGCAGCAAGAAGGAGAAGGGCAGTGTATTCCCTCAGGAACCCAACCTCTGTACATTAATAATTCTGAATACAGATTGGATTGGGGAGTATGGGGAAAAGTTACAAGTACTGGACAAGACAGTTTGGGGAATTAGAGATGCAGGATCTCAACTCTTTCTAACAAGTATTACCTAGAAGAAAATAAAATCTCAGGCAATGCCGGATATATATGCTAGTATACTATAAAATACAGACTGAAGCAAAAGAAAATTAGACTTAGAATAACTTCCCATGCTGTCCTATAAAGGAAAAGATGTAGAATTGACTCATATAGATATGCTTTCTAAGAAGAAAAGTAATTCTTCTATCTCACTTCTGCACAATAGAATGGAATCCTAAAATTATCCTAAATGAGGGCCAAAAATACATAGAAATAAAGGGTAGGATAGTTTCCTTGAGTTACTTTTCTGTAACTGTTTCAAACAGTTGTAGCTAAAAAGTAAAGTACACATAGTTTCTCACTCCTTCAGTGAATTTAGTTTCCCTTGTGATGAACCTTAACAAAGCCTATTTGTCATTATATAGGTGGCTGGAAAACATAGATGGCTGAACAAAGAGTAGTTTTGAAATGGATCAGCAGGTAGCTTGGATTCTTTTGGAGTCTATTTCCCTCATTCAGAAACCTCTACACGCCCAGTACTCTGTTTTTTGGGCAAGAGCCTATTCATGAGCAAGGCAAGGAAGGCAGAATGTATGTCATGAGCCAGGCTAAGCAGGCTCCCGACTCAGACGGGGACTCTGAGTTAGACTGGGAACTCCAGCCGGGGGTGGATCCCTGGGAGGGAGAGGGGGCTCCTGCAAGGACAAGGGAGGGGCCTGCCAGCAACCCCACAGCGGTCCCCGAGCCAGTACCTGCAGCAGATGAGACCAGTGCTTCGAGCTCGACAGAAGCTGCTGTTCCTGACTCCAGCCCGGAGTTTGCTGCAGACCCTCTCCCCACGTTCCTCCAGAGGCGGCTGGAGAAGGAGGCGGGGCGCAGATCGAAGTGGTTGCAAGAGAAGTGTCGGAGGTCTGAGGGCCTCCAGCTGTGAGCTGGGCCAACGGACGTTTGACCAGCCCCAGCTGGGCTAAAGACTATGTACTTGAGACAGACGCTGGGGGGAGTTGGGCACAGGGCAACAACTGTCTTCCATCCGGGAAATCTGCATTCTGTGCTTTCTGTTCCAGGCCGACCCTAGCTGTTGAGTTTGCTGCCTCTGTTCGTTTTGGGTGATGTAACCTCTTGTTTACTTTATCTCTTTATTACTAAAAGCCATAAAAACTCAGCTCCCGCCTCCGTTTTCTGCTTAAGCCGCTGCCTGACATTGACAGAGTAGATAGAAATGGATTATGTGTGCAGAAGAAGGGAGAGGAGAAAGATGCTCATTGGTCCTTTTTGTTCAGGGAGAGAGCCAGTAATAAAAGAGAAGAAGGAATAGGCCTGAGGCAAGGATCAGAGGTGCAAAATTTGGGCCACTATCCTTCCATAGAACTTGTGTCTCCATGACTCAGGTCTTAACCCCAACCGAAACTGGAAATATGACTAAGATCCTGTATCAGTTTGGTGGAGCATAACATCCTATTAGGGTACCTGCTTCATGTTTATATTCCACTTTATCATGTTTATATTCCACTTTTCCTCACAATGACCTCAAAGCAATGTGCATTGCTCTCCTTTTCCAAACTTTATCTTAACAGCAGCACTGTGAGGTAGTCAGAATGTGAGAGAGTAACTGCCCCATGGTTACTGAGTAAGTTTCACGGTTCACAGGGGACTTGAACCTGAATATCCCAAATCTCAGCTTAACATTTTTAACCAAGAGAGTACACTTAGGCTTCCCAGATCTCAAGTCCTGGGCCTGAGTCTCAGGGCTTGGCTCCTCTTCCCCAGTTCTCTGGCAAGAGGGAGGGTGAGAATACATACTCTCCAATGGTTCTCACATGGAAAACGGTACACGTATGGCCAAGCAACATGAGAATGTGTTTAAGATGGGAAAAGTTATTAATGAGGAAGAACATGCAAGCTAGAAGAGGCTGCAGTGATTTGCCTGAGCCTATTAGGAAGGGCAAAAGTCTGTTCCTTCCTCTCCTCCCTCCCCATGCTGCTGAGTTGAGTACAAATTAATCTTGCACTCAAATCTCAGTTTGCAACAACTGAGCTAATCAGAGGGGGAAAGGGAGAGGAGGAAGGCACAGTTGGGACATTTTAAACGCAGTAGGAAAACTGGGATAACAGGTTAACTGTGACTGTCCCTACCAAACTGTGACAGTAGAAAAGTATGAGAGCACTGTTTTGAAAACTGTGTGTCCAAATATTTTCCTTTTCTTTTTTTTCCTTTTTTTAAAAATTTTATTCATACGGAACTGTATTTGATTCTTAAGGTATCGTGCTTAATGAAATCACCAGGGGCTGCCTCTTTTAATATCAGCCTTGCAACACCATCAGACCCTACCCCTTGTGACATCAGTAGGGATCATTCCTTCATCTCTGGTTTTTGGTGCTGAAATCTTAGGGCTTGGGACAGTCCTAACCTGGGAACCTGTACGTCAGGATGCAGGGCTCCTGTCATAAGTATGCTTGCTGTGTATTAGTATATGTAATAGACTAGGGTTACTAGATTAAATGAGGCTGTAAATTGCTAAGTGCTACAATGTATCAATTGCCAATTACATGTAACCAGTTGAAAGTTCTAAAGTACCCCAAGGTGCCAAATGGTTAATCGTTGCATTGTTTGATGTCACAAGGAGGAAAAGATCACAAGGGGGAAAGTGAAGCCAGCAGGAAGGTGTTATGGGAGCAGGTATGGCTAAGATAAGGATACAGGAACTTTGTCCTTACTCCTAAGATGAAATATATATAAACAACGGAAGAGGTCTGTGAAAATCCTGGTGCTGGTGGGGTGATGTGGCCATTATGACTTTCACCAATCATTGTTATGCATACCTAAATTTGTGTGACAAAGTATGAATCTGTAACCACCCTACGTGGCATGCTTATTTAGGAGTGGCATGTTTATTTAGGATACAATAAAGATAGAATTCACAGTGAACTTAACAACCATTATATAAGGAAATTGTTATTGAAGATTTGGAAGAAATACAGAAGTAGATTATATCCTAAAACACCTATGTGGCTCTCACCTCATGAAGCTTATTACAAAAAAGAAAATATATTTTATGGAAGATGGATAACATTTAAAGACCTGACAAAGATAAATGGAGTGGAAGTGGAGTACAAAACACAGGAAGAACTTAGTAAAGATGGACTAAAATGCCACTGGCTGCTCCACAGACAATTAAAGGAAAAGTGGAAGATTGAGAAGAATTTGAATGGGTTTCAAATTGAAAGAACAGAATTTGATCAGATAGTATTTGAAGTTAAATTGAAATTAATCTCCAAAATATATAAATTGCTTCTTAGGTGGGAGACTGAGGAGGAAATTATTACGGATTCTATGATTCAGTGGGCACGAAACGTAGGCCATCCAATCGAGTATGCAGAATGGAAGAAAATTTGGAAAAAGATTATAGGATATACTGTTAATCAAAATGTAAAAGAGAATGTATACAAAATGTATCTAAGATGGTATCTACCTCCTGATACATTGGCAAGAATGTATAAAAATGTAGACAATAAATGCTGGAAATATAAGGACAAAAAAGGAACATTCTACCATATGTAGTGGAATTGTTCCAAGGCTAGACGATTTTGGAATATAATTCATTTGGAGACAGAGAAAATTCTGGGTATAAAAGTACGAATGGAACCAGAATTATATTTGTTGGGTGTGACTGATGAGGATATGGAAAAAAACTATGGAAAATTGTTATTTTATATAACCACTGCTGCTAGAATTATATATGCCAAGAATTGGAGACAATCTGATATTCCTAATGAAGAGGAATGGTTACTTAAACTCTTGGATATGGCTGTATCTGATAAGTTAACTGCCTTAGTAAAAGGAACAAGGTTGGGACCAGTTATAAAAACATGGGACCCTTTCTTACAATATTTAAGAAACAGATGGGGTAACCTAGTGGTAGAGAATTTTATAGATGAAAATTGAATTTGAATATAAGACATTACATAGATAAATAGTTTATGAGATTTGAAGGAATATATAATGGATTTAGTATATTTGATCTTATATGAAACCTAATGAAGTTACCTATGTATGATAAAGATCAGACTATTTTATATATAAGATTAATATGAGATGATAACCTGCCGAATCAAATGTTAACAGTGAATATTTAGAGATTTTGTTTTGTAGTATATCAAACTGAGTACATCATATATTATATATCTTATTATTATATTGTTATTTTTATTAATGATAATAATAATAAAAAAATCTGTAACCACCCTACATGTGGTAGTCTCAGCAACTTCTCAGGAAAGTTGCTGTGTTGCTTGTTTTGCTTTAAATAAATGCTTACATTCGAGCTCTGGCTGAAGTTTGTGAGTGCAGGTTATCCAAGACATAATACCTAAGTGGATTGGTTCTTGACTATATAGCTCTCAGGTCCCAAAATATTTAGTATTATTGTTGTTTTTATTTCTCATCCAGCAGATATGAAATCACAAAATAGCAACCTGAGATTACCAAAATTGTCTTCATATTCGCAAATAATCTGAGAAGTTTTCTAAAGAAAATCATGTGTGCAATTCATATATTAGTTTTTAGCAAAGTTCATTGCAATCATACTGCCCTCTTGTGGCTCAAAGAATAGCTGGCAAAGGCCTGGTTAATTTAACTGATGCTGAAACCTTTCTATCCTATTGGGTGTACATATGAAGTTGAGAAATGTGTGAACTGTTGAGGGAATTTCTGTAATGGTATGACAGCATTTCCACTCTTGCTCAAGATATTTTCAAGAGTATCTACTTGGTTAATTCTACTTAGTGGATTTTCATAGTTCAGGTGAATTGTATTCTGCTCACCAAAAGTAGAAACAGAATTGTAAACAAAGTAAAGAGAAGCCACTAGAAGGGGAGAGTTATTTTCATTCCAAATAGAAAGTTGGTCATTTTAAGACCCATATGTGGCATCTGAAAGAAATGGCAACAATTACTAAGCTCATGGTACACAGTCTTTTGAAGAGCTTGGTTCTGTGTGCTGGGCTCTTTTTCAATATATCTAAGAGTGAAAAATTGACTTTTGCGTGCCTAAATCATTGTGCATGAATGAGTGACTGGTATTTTTAAAGGTAGGAATATGTTTGTCTAATGTTATTCATATGCTGGCCAGCATCTGATGTTTTGGATGCATTTTCAGATGAATGTTCATTTTAAAAATAGTTTAAGACCTGAGCGGATAAGTATAACATTTAGATTTGAATGCAAATCTCTTTGTTCTGTTTCAAAACATGAAGTACTGTGGCATCTTAAAGACTAACAGATTTATTGTAGCATAAATGTTCTCATTATCACTACTATGCCAAGTTATGCCAACTCTAGGGCCCCTTTTGCACAGCATTTTCCATGCGAAACAGGGCCTGGAGCGTCGCGTGATTGCGAGGAGCGATCTGCACAATGCACTCACAATCGCACAACGCTCCAGGGGCCGGCAGGGGCTGGTCGCACACCTTTTCATTTTTGGCTAGAAGCTGAAAATGGTGCATGATCGCGCATTGCTCCCAGGCCCCGCGCGCACTTATCTGGCGTGCAGAGCCCCTGGAGCCGCGCTGGTAACGCTACCTGCCCCAGCACAGCCTGGGAAACTCCCAGGCTGCGCTGCAGAATGAAGAGGTGGGGCTCTCGCGCGAGCAGGTAGCTCGTGCAGAGCCGAAGGACCCCGGACATGAGAGCCACTCACTGGAGGCTGCTCGCGTGATCCCCGCACCCCAGCGCTGGAAGACGGTAAGGTGCCGAAATGGCCTATGTCTGGGGCGGGGAGTAGAAGAGGGTCACTTTTCATAAATGTGTTTTCTACTGGTCTTTCCTTATTTCATTTTTCTCTCCTTTTACTGTTTGCAATGCCTCATTTTCCTTTCCATGAAGGGGGTGAAGTATGCTTTATATATAAAAGTGCAGTTTAGCCCATATTTAACAACAAAGATGCACTATTAGATTACAAATCTTCTGCAAAGCAGAAAGACTGGTATTGAAGCAGTTTCACTATTCTTATATGATTTTGTAAACATGTCCCCCCTGACTGATGTTCGGAGTCCCAGAGCCTCTACTCTTCAAATATCATTTTTGGTTTTTTAGGAAAGACAACTGTACTCCTGGATACTTCCAGAAAGGAGAATTCTTCTTTAAAATAATACCTGCAGATCCCTGCACCTTTAAACTGTAACTTCCTAGAGTAAGGCTTCTAGGAATTACAAAGGGCTTTCTTACAACCTCCATTGGGGGATACTCTGTAGCAGGCCCCAGCAGGCCTCTAGACCCATTGAACATGCCCAGCTTGACTCTCCAGCTTCTAGAATGTCAGGAACGGCCATGCAAAAGGAACATGGTAATTAAGAAATTGGCTTTTCTTTAATGAAAGGAAGAACAGATGGAGTAAGAAGCCCATACAGCATAAGTTTTGGAGCCAATTTATTTAAATTATTAAAATAAACATAGTCTGTATATTGCATATATGCCATCACTGCATGAATATAATTAAAAACCACAGCCCCTGGACATGCCTAAAACATACCCTTGAACTGTCCCAGCTTGGCAGGAACAATCCCAATTAATCGTGTCATCCTAGTTTTTCAGCTCCAGTTTCTTCTTCTTCTTCTTCTTCTTCTACTACTACTACTACTACTACTACTACTACTTTTCCCCTTGGAACTCAGGACCTTTCTGCACTACACTGTTATAGTACTATTATTCCACTTTCAACATCCTACGGAATCTTGGGGTTTGCAGTTGAGGGAGCAGCACTTAGAATTTTCAGCTAGAGAGCTCTTTGGCTTCAGTAAACTACAAACCCCAGAATTCCATAGGATGTTGAAAGTGGAATAATAATAGCACTGTAACAGTGTAGTGTGGAATACTGTTGGTCTTATGCTTCTGTGTAAGTTTCTTTACACATGCAGTTGTACAGATGAATACACTTCATGGTTGCATGAGCAGAGTTCCACAAGTATAACAATTTCACATGGGGTTAAATCCTATTGATAGTCTCAATCCCAGCCATTAGATCAAGTGGATATAATCATATGTTGACTCTAACCAACAGGATTCTGGCCATGCAGTTGTGTGTTTTTGGATGGTGTGAAACAATTAATCAGTGCCTTCAATGTACCACTTTATTTGCTGGGACTGCAGAAACAGCCACTGTGCATTCGTCATTGCACATGGGAAAAGGAACAGGCACAATGATAGATATACAATCACTTTCACAATATTAGTATTCAGCAGAAAGGTGGTGTAGTGCAACCACTGTATAATAACATGAGTACAGATTTACACACTATGCAAGCATGGTGTAAGACTGTGACCGTTGCAATTTTTATATAATTCACCAAAGATGTGTTCCTAAAATGTACACATGAAATTTAAATGTAGCAAACATATGGCATTCGGGTACAGTTTAAAAGAAAGTGATGAAAAATGTGGGTTTCTCTCTTTTATACAGTAGGTCCTCCATAACTATGTGCCCAGTATATGTGATTTCATTTACCCATAATGTGGTGCAGTCTGAAAATACATACTTTGAATTTAATAGAAATTGAAGTAACAAAGCAAAATACAGTACCGTAGATATAGTATTACATAGAAAATGGCAGGGAATGTAAAACTGAAGCAAATGGCACTCTGTTCATTCATGGTATCACATTGTCTCACTTTGTCCATGCTGTCTCATGTTTTCTTGCTGCATACAGTACTATACATGCTCTAGCACATGTCCAGTCTTGTAGCAGGGCTCTAAGTTATTCCTTGTGATCGGATAGTTGTCCTTCTGCAAAATTCTTGTGCCTACACAGTAAAGTCCTTCTCCTTATTCATTCCTTGTGCTTGACTTTGTCATTTCTGTTGGCCCCAGAGTCCAAGGAGATCCCGGTAAGCCTAAGAAATCCTGTAAAGTTCTTCCTTTAAGTGAGAAAGTAAAAGTTGACTTAATCAGGAAAGAAAACAAGGTGTGCACTGAGGTTGGTAAGATGTATGGTAAGAATGAATCTTCCATCCGTGAAATTCTGAAGATGGAAAAAGTAATCTATACTAGTTTTACTGTTGCACTTCAAATGGCAAAAGTTACCCTCACAGTGAGTGATAAGTACTTAATCAAAATGGAGAAAACATTAAATTTGTGGCCGAAAGATCTGAACGGAAAAAATGAATCTCCATTAACCTCAATGGCCATTTCCGCACCAGGCTTCTGTAATGGTGCAGAGCGACCTCTCACGGAGGTCTTCTGCACTGTAGAGTGGACTGGTGTGGACTACTTTTTGTAGTTCCACACCACAATCCACTCAGGAGCGGCCGGAACTAGCCGCACTGCGTGTTTTTTAAAAACCTCTTTTTCGAGGTTTTTAAAAAGCGTGGAGCGCTCAGCGCCGTGCTGCTCCGTCGCCAGGCTCCGACGCGGATTTGCAGGCGTGCGCAAGTGCATGCCTGCAGATCTGCGGGGGGCCGGCTTCCGGCTGGCGAGCTTCTCCGGTTGGTGGAGAGCCTGCACCAACCGGAAGCCGCCATTTGGGACACCGGAGGACTGCGGAGCAGCGAGCTCGCGCTGCTCCACTTGGCGACGGACTTACTCGGCGTCAGGTAAGCTCCGTTTTCAGGCGTTTTTGCCCGTCCCCCCCCCACATGCGGAAAGGGCCAATGTCTTGCACCACCTTGAGGCTCTACAATAGGTATTAGATGGGCATCCCTTCAAATGACTGTCACCAAGCCCTTTACTGCAAGTAGGGGATGGCTGCACAGATTTAGGAACAGATTTGGACTTAAAACCATAAAACTGAGTGGCAAGGCTGCCACTGCCAATGAAGCAGCTGCTGCCACATTTCCACAGCAGATTAAGAAGTTGGTTGAGGAGAAATGCTGCCATCCAAAGCAAGTGTTCAATTGTGAAGCTCCAGAAGGGAGAAGGAAGTTTCCACACACTTTTCCTTGATTTTTGTCCAGGTGCTTGTCTGCCTTCTCCATGACTGGCAAAATGCAAGGGAATCGGAGGAGAAGAATAGGGGAGCCATGGCCACTTCTTGTGAATAATCAGATGCATGAAGGTCAAACCCATGAATATGAAAGGAGGACTGTACTACGTATCCATGCTTAAGTATTGCTAATTGCTACTCCATTATAATCAAAAGGCCACTTGCTGTTATGTTGTGTTTCAAGTTAGAGAAGAGCGGAAACAGGCTGGAAAACAAAAGTTAAGTCTGATTATGCTAGGATGTTATGAGAACAGAGTAGTGTGGAGATAGGGAAAAAGAAATATGAAGGGAGTGTCACCTTGGTCAAGGACATGTGGGTTTGTGGAAGGCACCAGCCTGAGAATAAAAAGGAGGGATGGACACATCAAGAGATGTATAGCTTTGACCAATGAATGTTTTATCTGCCCAAATTTGTATTGGTAACCTGTAAAAGATGTATGCTGTTTGTACCTTTCAGTTTCAGCAATTTCTGTGGAAGTATGCTGTGCTGCTCATGCTTATCCATAAAAATAAACCTCTGTCTACCTCAGGGTGTGGAGTGTGGGTTATCCAGTACATGACACCTTCTGATGATGATCCATCTTCTGGAGCAGAGCTTTCCAAACTTTTCATATCGGTGACGCACTTTTTAGACATGCATCATTTTGCGACACAGTAATTCAGTTCTACTAACAAATTGGAGGTTAAACTAATAAGAGATATAGACACATACATAAATTGTAATAATGAAATATATGGGTACACAACAGATCTCATGAAAACCTTTCATATATTTTTAAAAATATATGATTTATAAATAATAACATAAATTTCCAAGATTGTAGGTGACACACCTACACACTTCAGGTGACACACTAACGTGTCACGGCACACCATTTGGAAAGCTCTGTTCTGGAGTATCATCAGAGGGTCAATTCTAGCTTAACACTATGGCATTCAGACACTAGTTTTAGGCCACTATTGACCTTCTGCATATAATTTTTTAATATAATTAACATATATAATTTTGTGTAATTAATGTATAAACTCATTAATTTTTATGTTTTTCACAGTTGTGCACTAACTCTGACCTGCAAATAAAAGCTACAAGGCCTTCTTTCTCATAGTTGCTGAAGTTTGGTCAAGTTCTCCCAAGTTTCAGAGCCTGTTCTTCAAGCTGCATACTCATCTCAATATCTACATCATTCATCTCATTGAAAACAATAGTCTTTGTATTATCTGCATTTTTTGCTATTCACAGTATGTCCCAGAATGTATCCCCTGTGCTTATGGAGGATCTACTGTATTCTGTTTGTTTGGCCCTTGATCATTTGTAAGTACTATGAGGATGACTTAAGTGACAATGAATCAAATCTTTCAGAATTTGTCCTCACAGGAAAGCAATGAAATTACAAGTCTCAATCTGTAAAATACCAAAATTCACCCAAATATTTAAGACATATCGTATGCATAGACACAGTCTAAGAGAAGAGGGGCATTGCAAGTATGTAACACATGTATGTTGTCTCCGTAGTCCCAATTTGACTGAAGAATTCTTTGCCTTTTTCATTCTGTTTGGTGGCTTATATTTTCCTGAATGATTTGGATAAATTTAAACACATAATAATTTCTATGCAGAAAGTTGTTGAGACTGTTATTTGTCATAACATTTAGACATATTGAAATGTACTGAATTGTAATGGGTAAAATCATGATTAGACTTCATAATTACTGTGTTAAAAAGAAAATTCATTTCCTAGTCAGCAGGTGTCTAACGACTCTGCTTTGCGAAGCTTTTGAAGTATTTTCCGTTTATGACTTTTGGAAAGAATATTGCTGACTTACAGAAATAATTTGCCCTGTGACACATTTGTATACTACTTTCTCTGCACCAAAGGTTCAATTATCTTTAGAATTCATTAAAGATTGGATTAATTTATTAGTTTAATTGTATCATTTTTATAAGATTACTTTGGTTGCATTGAGATTTATTAATATTGTTTATTTATTGATTATTTCTACCCATTGATTCCTGTTAACATTCATATTATACTACATCTGAGATACTTATTGATGTTTGATTCATTTGTACACAAAATTCCACTTTCAGTCTGTTCCCTCATACCCATCTTTTCTGTTAGGCCTATTTTTTATGGCCTGGAGCTTCAAATGGCAGCATGTTTAAAAGCATTGCACTTCTCAGACTTCCCCATGTTGAATGGGACTCCCCACAAGTCTGCTCCAGAAGATTCCCTAATCATCTAGAGCATATTGTGGGGGGTGAGTAGTACGTCTGTAGGGAAAAAGGAACATTGAATTACATTTGCTTGAATTAGTGTTGCTTACTAAGTAACCCCTTGATATGCCCAGGACAGAAAATGGGATCTTGAAAAGTAAGTACAAATCTGACTCACTTGGAGACATATACACTTCTCTCATAGGACATCTTACTCTACCTCTGTCTAAGGCCATTTCCGCACTACAGTCTTAATAGCGCGATTATTCCACTTTCAACATCCTATGGAATCGTGGGGTTTGCAGTTTTGGGAGGGGCTGGCTGGCCCCTCCCGAAACTGCAAACCCCAGGATTCCATAGGATGTTGAAAGTGGAATAATCGTGCTATAAGAGTAGTGCGGAAATGGCCTAAGTGCCAAAACTTTCTGAATATAAAGGTTGACAAAGTAAGACATTCGGAATGGTAGCAAGAGAGAAGCAAAACCAAAATGGGTGGAGCGGGGAGCCTGGCAGCCAAGATATGAGTACAATCTGGGTCTCTTCCCGACTTGGTGGATCTGAAGTAACAAAACAGATCTGTCCAGAAGCAAGCATGAAATAAATATCTGGAAGTTTCTTTTTCAGCTAGAAGCTAATACTAATTTGTAACCAAGACCTTTTTTAAAAATTTTACTATCATGAAGCACAATTTTGAAAAAACCGCAAATTGTGCTTTGAATGTATAGATATGTCACACTTCAAAAAGCATGTTCTTGGAACTGGCGTATCTTTTCTTATGGGGAAAGTTTGCAACACTTGAGACTCTGGTTTAGAATAAAAAGGTAATTAAAGGATGGCATCACAAAGGTGTATAAAATTATACATGATATGCTACATAAATTACAGCCATTTCCGCACTACACTAAACCCTAAGGCCCCTCCCTACACTGCAAACCCCAGGATTTCATAGGATGTTGAAAGTGGAATAATCGCGCTATAAGAGTGTAGTGCGGAAATGACCTACATCACTTATTTTAATACTAAGCTAAGTGGTGGGAGGTTTTGCACAAATAGGAGGTATGTAGTGCATAGTTAAACCTTGGAAATCACTGCTACAAATGATGGCTGCCAATTTGGGTAGCTTTAAAAGGAGACCGGATAAATTTATGGGGGGAGGGGTAAGACTATCAGTGGCTACTAGTCATGATGACAATATTTTACATTTGCCATTTGCATTGTATCATAAGGCTCTCTGGACAGTCAACAATAAGGTTAGTTCAACCATTATAAAACAATCTAAAGCAGCAATGATTAATTTAAGCATATTAAAATCATGTTTTAAAATAATGACAGGTGAAAAAAAAACAGTTTAAAACCCATTAAAACAATCTTGGAGTCAATATGCCTGCCTCTGCATACCACTAGCTGTGGAATATGAGCACATTACACAATTACAGCCCTATAAAATGGGGCTTTCTGTTTGCATCTGATTGGCCACTGTGGGAACCGAATACTCAGTCAGAAAGGTCTTTCTTCCAGCAGGATATGTGCTTTTATGATACTTACATAAATACTTATATGTGGTTTTCTTGAGCTTTGTAGACCCCAGATGAGTTAACAGTTGACCAGCCATCTTCCAAAGATAAAAAGAAATTAAGGCACACATGTCGCGATGGCTAAAAATCAACACAGCAATGTTGACGTCAATGCAGTAATGTGATCTCAAAAACACGATTGATATTAGGAAGAAAAATGGATGGGAATTTTTCGGATTATTAAAAATGACAAATGGTTTTGCCTCCCAAATAATTCTACTCACACAGAAAATTGTTCACTTAAAAGGATTATGGGGAAGACAACAAGATAAAACAACATAAAAATACTTTCTGGAAAACATTTAAAGGCTACTTTAGAATTACAGTTCTAAACTTTGTCTATCCATTCCCAAACAGTAATAATATAAAAGAAACAGAAACTTTTGCAATAGAATGGTTTGGATTGTATATCTTTGGGCTAATTTCTTCTACCTGACAATAAATTAAGAACTTTAAACATTGTGGGATAACATTACTGCTACTATGAAATAGAGTAGACCCATTGGATCAATGACATTTACCTAGGTGTTAACTCAAGGTTCAGTAAGCGATTCAGTTGATCTACTCTAGGTGGCGTTAACCAATAGAATTTAGGCCACGTTATTTTTTTCAATGTGTAAATACAGCTGGCACACAATGTCTCCACAAGCAGCGTGGACTTCTTCCATTTCATTGACAAACGGCAATCAAACTGAATCATGTTGCTACTACAAAAACTTGGTGTTAAGTTCAGAAGCCCTCTCATGCTATCCAATTATATGTTTTATTATTCATTTATTAAAATATGTGTACTGTGCCCTATATAGAAAGACCTCAGGGCATCTTAGAAATAGCATTAAAACAGGTAAAACAGCCTAAAACCAGAAAAATAATTTAAATGGGCTAAAAACATATTAAACAACATAATAAGTTTTTAAAATAAACAGATTTAAAGATTTAAAGATTTTAAAACCTTATTCCAATATATTTCTGTTCTGAATTCAAGGTGCTGGCAAATATATTTAAATATGTAAATAACTTGGGACCTCAATGCTTGAGAGAGCAGCTCTCTCTCTCTCTCTCTCTCTCTCTCTCTCTCTCTCTCTCTATATATATATATATATGCGCCTGCCTGAGAAAAGAGATCTATTAGAGAGGCCCTCCTCTGTATACCATCAGTAGAGGAGACACACTGTGGGAAAATATGGGAGAAGGCCTTTTCTGCAGTGGAACTCTGGTTGTGGAATTCCCTCCCTGCTCCCCAGAGGCCCAACTGGCACCAACGTTGGAGTCATTTCAGCACAAGTGAAAGCTTGACTTTTTATTAATGTTGTAATTCATCACTGTCCTGCATTGTAACTGCATCACCATTGCTGTCAGAAGCTAGATGCCCACTTCATAGTCCTGTAATGGTGCAAGTGAATCCTGTGGCTTTCCACGTGCAGTTGCCAGCAAGTCTTTGCATCCACCCTGTGTTTCATCACTCATCTTCTCCATATTACAGTTGTCTAGTCAGGAGGCTACCAGTGCATGGATGACTGTGGCCAGGTGATTGCTACAGCAGTATAATTCCACTTTAACTGCCATGGATGCATCCTATGAAATCCTGTGATTTGCAGTTTAGGGAGGGTTATTTAACATTTTCAGGAAGAAAATGCTACTGCCTTATCAGATTATAAACCCCAGAATTCCATAGGATGTAGCCATGGCAGTTAAAGTGGAATCATAGCACTCTGCTTGTGCAGTTTGAAAGGACTCCAGTTTTATCTGTTCTGTTGCAGTGATTGAACCATAATAATCTGAATGAATGAATTCTTCAGCTGGGTTGCATAGTGCCATGCAACAGATGTATAGCTGATCTGAGCACAGTCAGAATAAAGATGCTCTTTTCACATAGCTGCAGGAAGGTATTTGGCCAGAGATTCGTGCCAGTGCCTATAAACAAGGTGGTCTAGGATATCCTATACTATCTGGGATGCTGTCTGAAGTGGTTTTTATTCTTTTTGTAAACATAGGCAGCTACCCCAATTTCATTGTGGCCAGTCCAAAAGTTCTACACAATTTGACTAAGGACGCTAAAATGTCTGTTGTTAGAGAATACCAAGAAAACTATTTTCTGTATTTCAGGAATAGACTAACCCCCTCCCCGCCCCTAAAAATTTACAGAACTCCAGTGGTGGAGAGTTCAGAAAGGTAGCATACTATCCATCAATCTATCTATCTAAAATTATAATTACTAAGAAAAGAACAAAGATTTTAAAAATGAGGATATAAGTCAAAAAAAGAAGACAAAAAATTAAAGGGCAAGAAGAGGCATGGTATCAAAGCAGAAACTAAGTGACCATGACTGACCAAAGAAAATGCTTCCCCCATCCCATGTGAAACTTTGTACGCTATCAGTCTTTTATGAGCCCTATGGATGCAATACAGAATGGACTTTTATTCTAAGCAACATATTAAAGTGTCTCACTTCACAGGAAGCAATTTTGCAGTAGAAATTTTTCAACAGAACAGCAGGTTGTTTCGTATGCAGCCGTCCCTTGCAAGCCGTCAATCCTTTCTTGGAGTCCCTAAATGACAATGAATGAAGTGATCAGTAGGGAACTGTTACGCACAACATAGCACAGAAATGGTGAACTGCTGTAACTCTCATTGCTTAAGCGAAACCTCACCTCACAAAATAATTCAAAAAGAAAATCAATAATTCAAAGCACACTAACTAAAAGCATTCAGGTTTTTCTTCTTGTTATGTACTGTCAAGCCAGTTTCAACTTATGGTGACCCCATTAATGACAGGAGACCTTGCCCACCAACAGCTCTGCTCAGGTGAGGGTCATGGCTTCCTTATCTGAGTCAAGTCACCCGTAATGCAAGTCAGGTCCCTTACCATCTTTCCCATGTATCATGTCATCTTATGATATGGTTCAAGTACAGTGGCCCCCATTTAATCATTTTGTCCTCTTGTGAGAGTTCAGGCTTGATTTGCTTTTTCAGATTGATTTTTTAGGGTTGATTAGCTTTGCTTTTAGACCCCCTTTTTCAGCCACAGGCTGGAAAAAAAAACCCCTACACTTAGACTAAAATCTGAAGGCCAAACAAGGTAGTGTACAAACTGCACACATGTTTTTAATGAAGAAATCCCAGTCACGGGGTACTGTGTGTGTGGTTCATGACTGGGATATTAGAATAATGATAGGAGGGCTTTAGCCTTTTTCCTCAGTTCCCATTCCCTCACTTGCTTTCTTCATTCTGAAAATGAGAGCAAATGGAGGCCCCCACCCCATGCAAATACCAGATGTTGGCAGTTTGGTCCCAGATCAATGGAGAACAGAAGCAATATGGCCACAACAGTATAGACACACAACTACATTTGATGAGCTTGAGCAGACAGAGATGTTCCCACAAACAAAAAGGACTGGAAACAACCCCTATAGTATGTTTGTATATGTTTGAGGGTGCACGCACACACTACCTCAGCATGGAGCAAGATGGCATTTTTTATCTAGATCTCCAGCCATCACTGAAAACCCATAAATATATGCAAGGAAATGGATGAACCATAATGAATGTGGTAAGTCCTAGCTGTTGGAATGCATCAGTATCTTTCAGATGTTTTAAGCTACACAACTAGAAGACCATTTGCATGATCAGGGATGCCCCCCCCCCATAAACAACACAACACAGTCATACTGGAGTAGGAAAGACCACAACTTTATTGGCTACAAAAAACAGGAACAAAAAGGGGGGTTGGCATACGTATGGATCTGGATCCGGGCATCAACCAACCTGACTGTTGATTGATGAACCCAACCATCTGGCCCGAAGCCAAATGGCTTACCACCAACGTAGGACCTACTGCCACCAGAGGGTACCCACTGAGTGTCCTCCCAAGCTGGGCAACTCACCGCATCCCCTGACCCCAGCAGGGACACGATCATCCCATAGTATGTGGCAAAGGTACCTGCTGTCCCGGATCCCAAGCCATGTGACTACCAAAAAAGGCAGGCAGGACACCCTGCCTGCCTACCGCCAACCCCCATTCCTGCTGCCAATAACACCTCTGAGTGCCGCCATGCCTGAGCCGAACCCAGGGTGCACACTGCCAGCACACTGGCATCCGCTTTGGCTCACTGCTGGTTAAGAAGGTCCTGCAGCCGCAGCTCAGGCCGGACATAGCCTATGTAAGCTCCCGACTTCCACCTCCCAATCCTCTTGATGGTTGCCACAGGGAGTCCACATGATGCAGAAGGAGTGACTGCCAAATTTGGATGCTGAGAGCCCCGCATGATGGAGGACCGCCCATAGGACAGCAATGAACTGGAACTTCGTAAGCAGGGAGCGGTCTTGGTGGAGAAAAAAGAAGCCAGGACCAGAAGGCTTCCTGAGGAACCTCCTCATAAACTTAACAAGGCATAGAGCCTCCCGGCAAGGGGGTGGAGCCAGATGAAGGCGCCTATTGCACGCTGGTCACACTTGGACCGCCAGACCCGGATGACAACCCCTTCTCCCAGGAAGGACATGTCATCAACTCGCAAGGCTCTGAAAGACCTGTCCTGCTTGGAACCAGCCACCAGCTCCCTGATCTGCAGATCACTGAAGAAGGCCAGAACGTAGGCTGTCCTGAAAAGCCTGGCCTCGTAATGTGAGACACATATGAAAGGAAGCTGGCGAGAAAGCAGTTTTAGCAGTTGGAAAGACAAGGGCCTCCTGCTGTCTTTTTCCCGTGGCAGGAGCCGCCTCCAGCCTTCAACTGCCTTCCAGACCATGAAGCCGGTACACGGGTCTGAAAGCCTATTGGTTTTGCTGAAAAAAGGGATGCCTGTCAACTGAACAGACATGGAGCGGGGGGCCATGCCAGTGTCCTTCAAGTAAACCAGGAAGTGTAGAAGCTGGGGCTCTGGGACCAGCCACTCATCAGCGTAGCCCATTGTGGCACAGAAAGTCTGGAAATTGTCCACAGCTTTGGAGCATGCCTTGAAGGTTGCTGGGGCTATGAAGTACAGAAGTCTCTGGATTATGGAGCGTTCCCAAGCTGCCATAGTTCTTCTGGAAATGGCACAGGCAGTAGGTCTGCATCTGGTGCCAGTGCCCAGAACCTGTCTTCCTGAAAGCGAGATAGAGAGTCTGCAATCCTGTTGTCTAAGCCTGGAACATAACGGGCTGAGAAGGTGATGTTAACAGCCAAGCATTCCAGCACAAAATGGCTGACAAGTCCCATGACCTGATTGGACTTGGAGGACTGTCTGTTGATGACAGTTACTACCACCTGGTTGTCACACCAAAACCAGACTTTTTTATTGCGAAACCGGTCCACCCATATACACACAGCAAAAAAAATGGGAAAAAATTCCAGGAATGTAAGATCCCACAGTAACCCCTGGTGGTCCCAATGTAATGGCCATCTGGCGGCACACCAATGACCCTGGAAATAAACCCCAAATCCTAGGCTACACACTGCATCTGACTGGACCTGGAGGTCAGAGCCTGGCTCCAATACCCCCTGCCACACCGAGATGCCATTGAACTTGTCCAGAAAACGAAGCCAGACTTCAAAGTCCTCTCTTACACCCTGCATGATGCGGATGCGGTGATGGGGAGCACGGATGCCGGAAGTGACTCTGGACAGACGCGTGCAGAAGGCCCTGCCAGGCGATACCACTTTCCACGCTAAATTGAGATGCCCCAGTAAAGATTGGACCTCCTTGAGCGTGGCCTTTTTTACATCCAGCATCCCCCTGAGATGCTGTAGCAACACATCCAGTTTGTCACAGGGCAAGCAAGATACCCCCTGAACAGAGTCCAACAGGATACCCAGGTAGAACAGGGATGTAATAATTGAAGCCCCTGTCAGAGCTGCTGATGACAAGCAGCAGCTATTGGTCCCTGTTGCTCAGGGTGGGGATGACGAGCAGCGGCTGTTGGTCCCTGTGACTCTGGCTGGAGATAAGTCCTGCAGCTCAGGAGCTCCCCCTGCTGCCATGGACCAAGCAGGCTTGGATGTTCCTCTGTCTGCTCCTTTAGGGTAACAGGGATCCGATTCTGAAAATGGTTTGGAGCCTGTGCCGATCAGCCCACAAACAAGGCGGAGACTCAAGAGAGCTGAGCAAAAGGAGGCTTCCTTGATTAAGTTCAAGAAGCAGTGACTAGCCACACCTGTGTCTTGGGCTATATAACTGCCTGCCTGGAAGCTTTCCTTTGCTTGTGGCAAACTTCTTTCAAGCCCTCCTCTTGCTTGTTCCCAGCACCCAGTTCCTGCTACCTTGAATTGATCTCTGGACTCTTAACCCTTGGCTTTTGGAACTCTGACTATGGCTTTTGCTTGACGCTCTGGTAAATGAACTCCCTCGTGTAAAGTGCTTGCTTATCTCCTCCTGGCTGGACTTTGCTGGCTCTCACACTCCCTTCTCTGGGCTGGCTCGCTGCCCAGGTCTCTGACCTTGACAAGGGAGGTGCAGGGCCCCTCAGTCTTTTCATGTGCAAAAGGGATGCCCAATTTGGCTGCCAAAGCCTGGAAATGCCCCAACAACCTAGCACAATCATCCTGTTGAGCCCTGCCCATCATGAGAAAGTCGTCCAAATAGTGGGTGATGAAGGGGGACCCTGACCTGTAACAGATCACCCACTCAATGATGGTGCTAAAGGCCTCAAAGGCAGTACAGCCAACGGAGCATCCCATTGGCATGGCTTTGTCATAGTACCCTGCCCCCTCGAACTTAAAACCGAGTAGACAGTGATCATTTGGGTGGACAGGGAAGAGCCAGAATGTGGATTGGATGTCACATTGTGCCATGAGGGTCCCGGGGCTTCAAGCCCTGATGAGCCGGATGGCCTGGTCAAAAGAGGCATACTACACTGAAGCAAATTCCGGTGGGATGGCATCATTGAGCAACTTTTCCCGTGGGTAGAACAGATGGTGAATGAGCTGGAACTCACCAGGGGCCTTTTTTGGAACCACTCTGAGGGTGGAGACCCTGAGGTTATGGAAAGAGAGTTGAGGGAAGGGGCCTGCAACCTTCCCCGCCAGGTGCTCCTTCTTGATCTTGGACGCCAACACGTGAGGGAGTTCTTGGGCTGACTTGAGGTTGCCTGAATCTGATGCCAGGCGAGGGCCCAGGGCCGGAATCCAAAAACCCTCAGCGAAACCCCTCTGGATGAAATTTGCAGCCTCCTGATCGGGGTAAGTGTCCAAGTGGGAGAGGAGCGCCGCCAGCTGCACAGGGGTGTGGGCCAGCAGACCCTTACTGCTTGGGGGTTCCCAAGCTGGTGCCCCTATCCCATCTGACACCTGGGGGCAGGAGGGTCCTGCTGGATTGGGGGCCTGACTGGCCTCCCCCTGATGGGGGGCAGGAGGGCCTGGGATGGGGGCCGAGACAAGATTTGCATGGGTGGTCGAACCTGCAGCAAGGTAACTGGCACTTCCCCCAGTTGAATTCCTAACAAACCTGGCATCTTTTTTCCCAGACCAACGAAAAAGCCTGGGGCCCTCAGGTCTGCCCTTAATGTGAAGTCCCACAGTGACCAGCCAGAGTTTATCATTGATGAGATCCCACCTGGTGTGCATATTTTGGGATGCCCTCTTCCTGAAATTACTTACTCAATGGTGGCAGCGTTGCCCACCAAGGCGTGTGCCTTGAGGAAGTTGCCCAGGTGGTTAGACAGATGCCACCCCCTGTCAGGATAGGCCACCTGAACCACCCCCATGAAAACTGTGTAGCCCGCCAACCAGTTGTCAAACAACCACTTGACAGAAGCCACATGGTCCTCCCTCCTGTGTTTTTTGGGGGTGCGCCCTTCCTCATTCTTTGGTTTGAGCAAAGAAAAAATATCAATGAAGTACCCATCAAGGATGCGCTCCCTACCCTTTTGGCTTAAATGGAGGCCCTTGTGGTCCCTGTAAGTGGCATGGGCGGACAACCCCTCAGGTCGCGCCTGCCCACCCAAGCAGGACAAGGAGCAGGGGCACTAGGCTCCACCCCTATGCCGCCTTCTGAGGGCCAACTCTGGGAGCCCAGGGACGTGGGCAGCCAACTGCCAATATTCATTGTGGTGTTTTTTTAACAACCTGAGACTCACCCACGGATCCCATGCTGTTTAACTTGCTCCTATTCAACCTCCTGTGCCTCTTGCCTCTGCTTTTTCTTCTCTTTTGCCTTCTGTGGCTCACGGTGCTGGCAGTTGATGCAGAAGAGCTGCTGCTGCTGGACGAGGAGGGTGGCTGGCAGCTACGACTGGTACCACAATCCACTAGTTGCTGTGAAGGAACTGCTGCCGGGGCTGGGAGAGCTGCAACCGATCTGGATTCCAGGTGCTCCATCTTCTCTACCAGCCTCTCCAGAGACTGCACAATGCCATTGAGTTCAGCATTGCCAGTAGACCTAGCTGCTGGTGACGGGGGGCCCGTGGCAGGATCTTTTGAGGTCTTGCGGCTTCCTGAGGACCCCAAGTCAGCCCAGGACTTACGAGCCCTGCTGGCTTGGCCTCTTGTTCTGGGGAGGGGTGGATCCGAAGCAGCAGTGGCTCTCTTGGGAGGCATGGTGCCAGCGCAAAAACTGCCCGGGGCAGGAGGGCCAGGAGGCAAAGGTGGCTGACCCTGCCAAGGCTGGAGGCCTGCCCAAGAAGACTGTGGACAGATGGGGATGTAGGTGGGGAGACTGGGCACCGGGTGCCGGGCTGGGTGGGAGGCATGTTCACCTGACCAGGCTAACAAGGGTTCAGGCGTAAGAACAGCATCCTAGTGCTGTGGGTGCAGTTAGGTAGTCATCAAAAGGACTGTTGAGTGACCAGCTGTCCGGAGGCTGTGAAGGCTGATGGCCCACGTGGCTGCTTGTGCTGCCGCCGCCTCTAAGATGGACACTTGCTGCTCGCCAGCACTTGTTGCTGCCGCATGCTGCTGCCACTCACTGCCACTGCTCATCCAACTTATCCCACTTGCTGCTGCTCGTTGCTGCTTGTCACCGCTTGTCGCCGCCCGTCACCATTTGCCACTGCTTGCCACAGTTTGTCGCTGTTCGCACCATGCATCGTTGCTCGCCGCCACTCGCTGCTGTCCATTGCTGCTCCCCACCACTTGCCTCCACTCGCCGTCTTTCACCACCATTCGCCGCCTCTGCCTTTCTCACCGTCGGAATGCCAAATGCAGAGCCGCCCAGCTGGCACTCCTAAAAAGCTCCACAGGTGGACCTGAGTGAAGTCCACAGGCTTCACTCATGCCCGCTCCCCTCTCAGCCAATGGATTCAAAGCTGAATGCCGTGAACCCATTGGCTGCCAGGGGATCAAAAAGGGGAGAAGTTTGGACATGTGCACAGTGCCTGCCCGAACTTTGCTGCCTCTGCCTCCGGTGACCAGAGGGGCTGGGGAGGAGAAGGAGCCGCGCCCTGACCTGCAACCACACCGACCGGTAAGTCGGTCAGCGCTATTTGTTCTGAACTCCACAGCAACAAAATATGCCCTCTTTCCTTCCACTGACAGACCAACCACAGGAAAAGGCAATCTAAAGACCTAAGAAATAGTGTAGATGCAATGCATGAAGTGGTTGACCAGATTAAACAGCTAAGACAGGAACTGAGGGAGACAAGCCCCGGAACCACAAAGTAAATGCGTTTTCTGAGAAACTGATCACCAGCTCCATAATGGTAAAACAGGCAATCAGACAAAATTAGGACTTTGTCAATAAAATATCTTCAAAGCACTGTCTCACAATGTTATTGATATCTTTGGTCACTTAGAATTTTTGGAAAATGAAAGTGAAAGGAAAAAGGACATTTCCTCAAAGGTCCCTCCCTAAACTGCAAACCCCAGGATTGCATAGGATGTTGAAAGTGGAATAATAGCACTATAACTATAACTAGTGTGGACATGACCTAAGAGGTGCAAATTAAACTTAAACTGACAGATTTAACCTTCTTGATTATAGACATGCTGTCAAAGGTGTCCTCCAAATGTCACAACCGTGAAAAACAGTATTTTTTCTCCACCAGGAAGAAGCATATTGTAACTATACAGATTGTGACATGTGCTTTCACTGTCTTGGACAAAATGCTAATCTCCAAAATTAAGAAAACCAGCCCTTTGTAGGGTTATCTCTGCTGGATATGGGTCACTTCTACTGAAGTGATGACATCCACCTTCCTCTGGAGGGCTGTGATCTTTATTTGGACTTGCTCAGCTACCTGATGCTGTGTTATAGTCAACTTAACTTGGGATGGGGGGGATAGGGGATCCAAGATAGGCTTTCGCCCTCTTGAAGTGGATATATGAGGGAAGCGGGGACATTGGGCATGAGACGAATTGAGAGGAGGGAACCCCTAGGGTGGCAAAGTGAATGCAAGTGGGAGGGAAGCCTGTAGTTTCAGAGGATGCAGTAACTTCTACACCAGACGGCTGAACTGGTAAGATCCACAGGTGGGACGATACAAAAGCTACTGCTAAAATTTAATTACACACACACACACACACACAAGTGCACACACATGGCTATATGCCCTATTTTGACATTGGAAAGTTTTGCAACAATCAGGCCCTCTGTCCCCTCAACCTTAGTGTGCATAATCATACCCAGGGAAGAAATACTCTCACTTATGTAACTGTTGTTGATTGCTAATGATTGTACTCCTATTAAAGTTGTGGCCTACACATTTAACCCGTAACATGGTGCGCAGCCTCTCTGACTTGCTGCAACAAATGTGTATCATGTAGCTATGTCTCCATAACACTGTTTTCTGATGCCGCTCCTCCTACCCCGCAAAAAAAAAAAAAAAAAAGAAAAACCCTCACAGGGCAGCCACCTTCCCAAATGACCATTTCCTTGTTGCTAGAGAAGCGGGGATGGGTCCAGCACACTGCAAGCACATTCTCTGCAAAGATCTCACAAGGATCCCTGGAGATCTCTATAAATGCTTGTTGCAGAATGTCCAGTTACAGGAAAACAGCTGGATGCAACTGAATCATCACACTGCTCTTAAACAACACTGAAATGGCCATGTAGAGGGAGAGATTTGTGCTGCTACAAGGCACGTTTTGATAACTGCATGGTAGAAACAGAATGCCAACATCCACAATGACAATAGAGATGTAAAGACATAACTTTGACTTATACCAGTTTAATTCATTAATATAATTCTAGCCATGGTATGTCATTGGCCCTTTAAAAATTGAATATTACACTACGTATAAGAATACACTAAATACCAGGAAACATAGTCCCGGAAGCTATGGGATTTCCATTTTCAGCACATGCTTGTTCCTGAATGTTCATCACTCAAGACAAGAGGGCTAGTTCAGAACTATTCTGAACTTACCTTGGCAAAAGAGTTATACATTCTCATGACATCTACAGTGTCAACATACCAGTTCCTCTAAGGCAAGATAAATCTTTCCTCATCTTCTGTCCTCCAGATATTTGGACTATGGCTCCTCTCAGTCCTAACTACCCTGGTGAATGAGGAAGGATTATGTGTTTTGTAGCCCAAATTATGTGGAGGGCACTAACTTGGAGAAGGCCAGATTATATAGCATGAAATTTTCAACTCAGAAGATTCAGTGTGTGGGCATGACTTCTGCTCACTTTGTTGATAAATTATGTCTATCCTTGATCATTGTTTCCACCCCATCTCAAAGCACACACCTAATTCATTCTTTGGCATACCTAATTTTAAAAAAAGAGAAGAGCTGAGAAGGTTGTAGATCCTAATTCAGCTCCTAGCCATAACTAAATCAAATCCTTTGAACCAGCTAAAGTTAGATAAGTATCAACATTCCGCAATTGTAAGTTGTTGTAGGTTTTCCAGGCTTTGAGGCCATGTTCTATTAGTATTTTCTCCTGACCTTTCACCTGCATCTGTGGCTGGCATCTTCAGAGGATATCCTCTGAAGATGCCAGCCACAGATGCAGGCAAAATGTCAGGAGAAAATACTAATAGAACACGGCCTCAAAGCCCAGAAAACCCACAACAACCTATGGATTCCAGCTGTGAAAGCCTTCAACTTTACATTCTGCCATTGATTCAGTGGATGTAATGTAGCTGGGACCAGGCAATATTAGGTGGCTTCGTGTACTTCAGGGTTTTCCAAATGGTGTGCCGCGACACGTTAGTGTGTCACCTGAAGTGTGTAGGTGTGTCGCCTACAATCTTGGAAATGTATGTTATTATTTATAAATCATACATTTTTAAAAATATATGAAAGGTTTTCATGAGATATGTTGTGTCCCCATACATGTTGTTATTACAATTTATGTATGTGCACGTATCTCTTACAAGGGGTTAGTTTAACCTCCAGTTTGCTAGTAACACTGCATTACTGTGTCGCAAAAGGGTGCATGTCTAAAAAGTGTGTCACCAACATGAAAAGTTTGGAAAGCTCTGATTTCCTTTATATTTTATATGTATTTCCTTTACTGTGTTTCTGTGTCACGTATACTTTTTCCTTTGGAGTGAGCTGAACTGACTACATTGATTACAACCACATTTGGAAAATCATGAGTCTTCAACAATGGTCAAGTTCTCCACATAAGCCAATTTGTATACTCTGGAAGGAAATTACTACTGTAATCATAATTCCAAAAAAGATAGGCTTTATTTGTGAGTCTGTATAACACAATATAAAAAAGTGAAGAGCTATTCAAAACACCATAGCAAATCTATTCTACAGCAAGGTAACTGTGCTGCTTAACACTCCAAACTCCATGTTTCTGACTTTCCTGTTTACATGTACCAAGATTACAGAGTCTTTAGCATATAAAAGGCTAAAAATGCAAAGGGCTAATTCAAACTATGGCAATATTTTTGTACAAAAAATGGCATAAAAGACATAGAATAAAGCAAAGTAGAACACATTTCTAATCCAGTCCCAGGATACTAGTGTCAAGTACCTTGATGAGTTGTTTCTCCTTTCCACCATTATCAGCAGGTGTTTTCAATTCCATTTGTTGGATCACAATCACAATACTTTGAATTTAAGAGCCCTAGCTACTGGAAATCTTGTGTCTTGGCATTTATATTGGAGTTTGGATGATAATTGGAGCAAGCAATATCTGCAGCAAGGTAAAGCAAGACAATAGAGCATTTTGGTAATATGCTCAACTGTGATAGCCTCCTGCCTTACCAGCTTTAGGATTTACATGTAACATGAAAGTTAAATGGGAGATTGTGAACTAAACTGAACCCAACAATTACACACAATACATTGTTTAAGGAATGCACTGTTACTGTTAGGGCAAGAAATAATCTAATAATGGATAGTAAAATTGCATAGAATAACTCTACACTGAGAGATGGATTACTTGCCAATCTTCATCTTTTATTTGACAATTCAACTTTAAATTGATTCATTAGAACACACAGAAAATACCTTGGGAACAGAGACATGACATTTGCAGAGTTAAAACAAAAGGCTGAAGCTAATAACGTGATCTATTTTCTGTTTAATCCTTTTTCTTGTTATAGGTTTTGTCCCTTGTATTACCATTAAATCAGTGTTGGTTTTTTTAAAAAAATGACTAATTCCAACAGTTTACACTTGTTAAGGATGATCTTTCTAGCCTATCTCTCATGGGGAAATTTACATTATCTAAATATTTTTTTTCTTCATTAAAAACAGTGCTCCTATATCAGAAAAAGGGGGGGCAGGGAGCTGGCAAAAATACAGGGGACATAAAATATAATATTTCTGCACTGTTACCCTAAAACACTAGAAAACATACCTACATTATTTTCAAAATAGAAATAGAAGTTAATGAAATGTGGGATATATGTGCCAGGTTAGCAATGCAAAAGACCAGCTTAAGCATATTTTTCCTAAATTATAAAAAGAAAAGGTATTTTTTTAAAGCAGGTATGCAGAGAAATTGATCAGTTGATTCCAGGTGAACAGTAAATCAAAAGTGTTCCACTCCTATGACATTTTACAATAATAGTGCTACTTGTTTATAAAACTTAAACCTTTTCTTGCATTTAAAATGTACAACATACTGTATGTTTGTCCTTCTCTTACCCATTCATTCAGGCCATCTTGACAAAAATAAACCATTTTACTTACATGTTTATGAAACAATTACTGATATGTTATGAACTATTACTTGCATTCAGCAATACTGCAATCAGAATTGCTAACTATGAGCTTCAGTAGTGCCCTTTTTTTCGTGAAAACTATTTCCCATTCATATTTCACAAAACAGCTCTTCAGACGTGCTCATCCAAGGTTTCTCTTGACTTCAAAACAATCCCTGTATTGTATTTCCATTACCAGCAATGGAGTAAATATCTTGGCTTTTTCAGCTCAATCCAGCACTACAGATAATTATGCTCTAATGGACCGTATCTCCTTACACGTCTTGGCCAAGTAGGTATAGAACAACATCAGAAAAACAATATTGATTTCTCTCTCCTTCCCAAAGTAACTGCTAACTTGGATGGCTTGGCTAAGTGAATATTTGGTAGGTTGTATAGAGTCTTGGCTCCATGTCAACTATACAAGCTGAGCTAGTGACAAAATGACCATCCATCATGAGTAAAAGCAATACAATTGGCACAAGAACTGTTCTGCAAGGTCATACTTCTGAACCAGTACATTACGGTGTAAAGTTTGGCATTTGTTTCTCTGAAAAATTTAACTTCAATGGAAAATCTGACAGGCTTCCAAGCTTGGCATCTCTCCATCTGCCATGTGTGTATACAAACTGTCGTTTGTTTCTCCTGGTTAATGTGCAGCAAATGTTTACTGAAATCACAAAACAGAGGAGGAGAACCAGGTCTCCATGATGTAAGCTCCAGAATCTTCATCAGGGTATCATTCACTGCTGTCATCCTTCTCTGAAGATGGAGGACTATCTCGAACAGGCAACAGATCATAATGGCAGGGGATGTGGCTGTTTTTTGGTAGATCATAAAGATCTTGGCTGAAAGGTCCATTATTATTCAGGCTTCCTTGAATGACACTAACTGTAGGTTCTGCAATTAGAAATATACATATATTGGTGATCCCTTACTGGCAAATGGAAAAGAATCAAAACATTTGATAAAGTTAACAAACTAGTCTTTAGGCCCTTTCACAGTGCACAAGGACAGTGCTAAGATTCTACTTTATCTGTTATGGTTCCATGCTGTGGAATGCTGCGATCTGCAATTTGAGAAAGAGTATTTAAAATTCTCAGCCAGAAAGCCCTAGTGCAACACCACATTACAAACCGTAGGTTTCTATAGGATGTAGCCGTGGTCGTTAAAGTGGAAACAATGTACTACGATTGTGTAGTATGAAAGGGTCCCTACTCTAGTCTCCTGTGCTTTAAAATCAAGGATCTCTTTGCGCCCTAGGTAGTTCTGATATGGCATTGTAACAAACTGCAGTTATGTTAAAGCAGGCATACTATACAGTTAACACTGCTCAGAGCCAGTGCGATATAGTGGTTTGAGCATTTGGTCTACAGCTCTGGAGACCAGGATTCAGACCTTCATTCAGCCATGGAAACCCACTAAGTGACCTTGGGCAAGGCACAAGGAAAGCAATGGCAAATCCCTCCAAACAAATCTTGCCAAGAAAACCCCATGATAAGATTGTCTTATGATTGCTGTAAGTCAGAAGCAACTTGAACACAAGAACAATACATTCATAAGACTGCAAGATGATGATGTAATTAACCAGAACTGGATTCCTGTTCACTATGACAAGAAGGAGTGCTTGAGGAAACTAGGCATAATGACAATGGTCATAAATATTTAAAGGACTTTTTAATCCTTTTCAGGTCTTTTTAATGTTTTCAACTTGACTTGTTTGAGCACCCAAAGAACAGCTGTGCTGCTGCACCACAGATCTTTAAGCTGATTCTTTCTTAGACCCTTTCCTTCCATGCAGGAACAAAAAACCACCCACCACTATGGCCATTCCAAGGGCTCCTCTGATAGTTAATAGTCTCATTAGATGTCAGGCTATTCTGTCCCTTGATTGTATGCCTTGTAGTGATTGTTCCCAGCCCTACATCAAGTTATGATGTGAATATATGAAGATTTCATCCATTTCCTCTGTCCTACTTAAGGTATGGTGGTGCGGGCAGGCTCTTCTTCCCTCCCTGTGAGGACATGCAACATGTCACCGCTGGTACTCATCAGACCACCCGGAAAAACAGAAGGAATCAAGACAATGGAAACTGATGTGGGAAATTAACCTCTGTCCCAGTAACTCCCAGGACAAGAAAAAAATAATAAAAATCCCCTGCCCTGGTTTGAAAAGCAGTGGCTAGTGTCAGATATCCAGGAGGAGTAAACTGGGACAAGAGGTGCATTGTTTGGGGATATATATATATATATATATTTCAAAGCAAGTACAATGGTTACCAAATCTCAAGGCCTTTTGCCAGTCTGGACAAGCCTTAAAATGGCGTATCACAAAAGATTCAGGAACGTAATTATTCCAACAGTCACTAGCCATAGCAATGATTTACCTATAGTGTACTAATTTTTTTAATGTTAGGCATCCTGGATTTGTGTTAGGTGTTCAATTCAGCCACCTTTCATGAATGATTTTTAAGCCTGAGAGCATGTGTTCGGGTGTGTATTGTGGTAGATACGGACAGACTGGTGAAGTGAAAAGAAACTCCAGCACCTTCCCAGAGCAGTCTTGAAGGCTGTGGCTAAGAACTCTGACACATGTGAGATAAAGCACTAAACTGGGACTTACCAACTTCATATACATTCTTGTTGGTTGATGCAGAGTTACTAATTTCTGCATAAGCAGAGTCTCTGCGTGCTGGTGACTTCATTTCAACATATCCACATTCTGAATTTTTTGGTGTGAGTGCTGGTGGATCTTTAATAGTAGCATATGGATTTTCAGAGCTACTTAGGGAGCAGTTGCTTAAATTGTATTCAGAATTCTTTACCAGATCTGTGAGAACACATAAAATGCTCATTTAATGGTTTTGTGTGAAGAAAAATATATTTTATGACAGGCAACAATAAATGATCATTTTTTTAAAAAAAAACAATCTTTTTGGTCCATGTCAAGTTTCCTTTCATTTTGAGCAGTTCACATTTTACCCTGTAAAACAGAATACTGTTTAGTGAAACAAAACAAAAAATTATACAACATTCAGAACTCTGCTATCATTAGTACAGTATCTTCTGTTTGTGTACCACAATGCCCTGAAAACTGTTGAAAACATAATACACAGAAACACGTGCATGCACAGCTTTCTTGTCCAGATCTCCAGAGAACATACACTGAAAAAGAAGTTTGTGTTTTCACAATCCTTTTAATAGAACCAGTCATCAACGGGTGTCTTTTTCTGCAGTTCTGTTTTCTACTGAATTTGTCACCAGAAAGTATCATTATGTTTTCTAGTACACTTTCCAGAATAATCTGATTGAAAATGATGAAATATAAATCCAACCACACGGGGGCAGCTTCACAAATCAAATTAACTGCAGGAAAGTTGAGAAGATAGATAATTTATTTATACGGTGATTTCTTTTTCCTTTTAAATGCTATCATGACCTGAAGTCCAGTTTACTCCAGTGGTACTTAGATTTCTTAGCAATGTTCTTTTAATGAACTTCAGTAAAACGCTAAGGGATAAATCCCAAAAATGTTTCTCTTTTGACTTTTTTTCAGTGCAAGTCTCAAAACATTCCTTTTTTAGGCAGTGGAATCTGTGAAAATAACTGGCGTTTGAGTTCATCGTATCAAAACTAAATAATGCACTATTTAGCACGTGTGAAAATATGTGTGAACCATGAAAGAACCATTTGAGTATGGAGATCTGTACCACTTACCTATGACTTCCTGGATTGGGAACCACCGGTGTAAACTGGATGCACATCTTGATGCACATCCAAGTGATCTATCAGTGAGCAAACCAGCAGTGAATTAAGCTTGCTGACACATGACTTGAGGGTAGAATGCAGTGCATGTATAATATGCCTGGGGATTTTGCAGAGAAATGCATTTTTCCCTTTAATATTTCAAATAGCGTAGTAATGTCCCTCTCTTTCAAATTAATAACAGAGACACTAGACTACAATTATGCATAAGGAATCCAAAACTGTTCATTCAGAGCAGCTACTGAGTGAAGCAAAAAGAGAGGTACTATCTTTGCCCTCCTGTTCTGCCAGATCAGAATTACAATAGATATCAAAAAGAATTTGTAGACAGACTTGAGCCATGATTTAGTCTGACATAGGCCTTTTTCGCATGACTACGCTCTGCTGCATCATCCTGTCACAATCCCAGCAGCACCTCTTCCAGGATGGGAGCGTGAGGGACACACTCTATCTTTCCATACTGCAGCTGGCCTTCTTCCCATGCTGCAGTAGCGGAGGAAGTGCATAGATTGCACTTCTGGCCCTTCTGACAACTTCATGTGGAAGCATTGCCATGGTCCTGCTCCTATCGTGTCCCCATGCCAGGACGTTGTCGTCATGTGGAAAGGGCCATAATCACAGTACTATTTTACAGTTGTTTTACCTCATTCTATCACAGGTCTCCTACACCCATGGGAAGTGATCAGACCTGCACCTGATTAGATTCACCGGACTGCACAATCAGCTCTTTCAAGATGAATCACTCAACTCCAGTATGTTTTCATTTCTCAGCAAATATATGCTCACCTTTCAGAGACTTGCCCACGCAACCTCTATCAATTCCAAAAGCCCCTGTAAACAGTGGAAAGGGACAAAACCATTACATCCAAAGCTTGGAACATTCCATGTTATAAAATAATTAACTACAGTTGTAGTTCTAAGCCCCTCAAATCATTACATTATATTTGCAATTTTTAAAAAATTAACTCTTTGCTTCCCGTTTGTTCAAATTTAACTAAAACCACCAGTTATGTTTTTAAAAATGAATCAAAATGTTACAGACTGTACATCAAATCACACTTAAGTAGTGATGTCACACGACCTAGTAACTGTCAAAATAACTAAAAAATATTACAATGCAGAAGAAGTGACATTATCTCTCCGTATGTTACAATCATAATGTAACTTAATTATGCCTTGGTTACTGCAAAAGGGAATTGCAAGGAACTTGTTATTTGTGACAAGTTGCTTCCAAGTTCTGAATAAATTCTCAGAAGAACCATTTTAACAATTTATTGACTGGCATGCTTTTAATGATTCCTTGCCAATTTTGACCACTCTGAGAAATGTGTACCTAGGCATATGAAGAAAATGTGTCCTCTAAATCAGATGCTCAAAATCTATGTTCTTGGGGGAAAGCAGAGAAAGAACATTGTATCTCTAGTAAAGAGGGTGGGACACATTGTCTCTTTCCCCTAAAACCTACAATATCATATCAAAACTATCATTTTTAACATTTAACATATCATTTTTTAAGCTCTATACCAAGCTCATTGAGGTAACCTCCATGCTTCCAGTCAGCAGGCAATGTCCCTGTGTAGTCCATGACTGGGCCTCGCTTCCCAGGATCAACATTCTTAAGATTCACAAAAAGCTGGTTGTTATTTGTCTGTAGCAAATAAAGAGAAGATCACATTTAATAAAGCTGATAATGGAGCAACATTAGTTGTAAAACAGAGTAAGTGTATAACATGTATAGAAAGTATGTTACTTTACACATGCAAAATACCACAAATAAGCAAAAACAGGAAACATGGGATATAAATAGAACAAATAAACAAATAACAAATAAACATTATTTTTTTAAAAAAAGATTAACCTTTGCCAGAGTCATCCGGTCCACATTGTTGGCATTTGTTGGGTTTGCACACTGTGTAAGAGTGTGATAACTTGGGTTGGAGAAGTAGTGACTATTAGCATTTCCATCATTACTGTGAGGAATCGTTTCTGAGGATGGAAAAAGGGAATGAAAGTGAGTAGTATATCCTTGACCTTACACTATAACACTGAGCTCAAGAAATAGCCAGGATCTTCACCAACATACACAGCCATACATGTTAAAAAGGACTTATATGATACATATCTATTTTTTCTGTTTCTAAAATGCAGCTCTTTAAACTATTTTGGTCTCTTTTTCTATGAAACAGAAATAAATTTCTTTTTAAAACCAGGCAATTCCACTTCATCTCATCTTTAATGAAGATTACTCTTTTTTCTTCCCCACATTTATGTCTTTGGTTCCCAAAGTGAGGAATCTGTGGCACTCTAGACGTTGTTGGATTAAATTTCCCAGCATGCCTAACCTCTGGTTAGGTTGGCTGGGACTGATGGGTATTGGAGTCCAACTACATTTGGGCATCACTACACTTGTGGTTCCTCATTCAGTTGTTAGTCTTACTTATAATCTCACAGTTTTTCTTTTTGGATGTGCCATCAACATTTTAAACTTAATACAGGCAAAACCAAGTATATTGTATTCTCTCCCCAAACCCTTTCCATGGGACAAACCAAGTATAACACTAGCTCTGAATACTGTGTCCAGTTCTGGGCACCCCGATTCAAGAAGGACATGGTCAAGCTGGAGCAGGTCCAGAGGAGGGTGACCAAAATGGTGAAGGGCCTGGAAGACAATCGCTATGAGGATAGACTTAGAGAGCTGGGTATGTTCAGTCTGCAGAAGAGAAGGTTAAGAGGGGACGTGATAGCTATGTTTAAATATTTGAAGGGATGCCATGTAGAGGAGGGAGAGGGCTTGTTTTCTGCTGCTCCAGAGACCAGGACAAGGAGCAATGGATTCAAGCTGTGGGAAAGGAGATTCCACCTGAACCTCAGGAAGAACTTCCTGACAGTCAGGGCTGTCTGGCAGTGGAATATGTTTTTAAGCAGAGGCTGGATGGCCATCTGTCAGGAGTGCTTTGAGGGTATTCCTGCATGGTAGGGGGTTGGACTGGATGGCCCGTGTGATCTCTTCCAACTCTACATTTCTATGATTCTATGATTCTATGCTATGATCAGCAAACTGGGCCTTTCCCTTCTTTAGCATATTTCTCTCTCCTCCTTAAATAATCCTTAAGATGTTTATAAGCAGGAATGTTACTTGTGACTGGGCTAACCTGGGCTTGCCTTACTTAGCAGTCTGGAGTGAGCCTCTGTAAGTTAATTTGATAAGAATTTTGCTTAAATTGTCCCTTCAAATGACTGCTACTGTAACTAAGTACTATGGGATAATTTAGTAATCTACAACAGAGTGTGTTGCTTGCAAAGAGATTTCTATTTTGGCGGAAAGAGAATGGGGCAAGTAGTAAGTCACTTCCAATTTTTTATCATCAAAAGCCACTCCATCACTCGATAAAGAGGATAAGTAGTTGTAAAAGTCAGAGAATGCAAAATGTGCTTTTTAATGAAGTTGACTAAAGTCCTTTATTAAACCTTGCACACCATTGTGTACCCACCTGTAATGCTATAGTCTGCATTGATGACCCTCAAGGCAGGTGTATAGGTAACTGCTGGCATATTTGTTTCTTTGCCCTTCTGTTTTTGTCTATAAATGATGAATAGTGCTAGCAGGAAGAGGACAACAAGGACAAGAATAATGATGCCAGCAATAGCTCCAATCTGGTAGGAATCAGCAGGGATGGCAGCACTAGTACGGCTTAAGCTGTTCAAATTTCCCACTATAATTACTCCAGCTGGAAAACAAGAGAGATGAAAATCCAGTCCATAAATGCACAGAAGAAATATATTATGCATGTAAGATACAGTTTGAAGTACAGTTTCCAAAACTTTGGTATAGGTATCAATTTATGTACACTTCAAATTCATTTGAAGACATACTAGAAAATCAGATGACAGACACTCTGAAGCTCTTGAAATCTATACTTTAAAATATCAGTTAGAATAAATTATATCAGTGAGTATATTTGCCATGAGTTTAACTTCCGCACTTCTTAATATAGTATATTTGCATAAAATTGTTTTAACCACTTATAGTGCTTTTTAATAATACAAAATTACAAATCCTTTATTTGGAGAGATTTCCTAGAAGACGATTTTGGATTTTTTTTTTCATGTTTTGGTGAGGCATTGGAAAATAAGACATGAACACATATTTTTCCTTATAAGCGTGCTATATGACTTACCACATCAGCATCATTGTGTGTCAGGGTGCAAGTGCATGGTCGACAGCCTCTCCTGGCTTGTTGGACCATTGCTGGGTAATTCTGGGTGCTCAGCTCAGTGTTTCCCTTTTGTTTGGCCAGCAGCCAATGAATTCAAAGTTGCTACTTTGAATTTATTGGCTGTTGAGGCGGACCTGAGTGAAGGTTTACAGGCTTCACTCAGGTCTGCCTACCAGGTATTTAAGCAGTCATCTCCAGGCTCCCTGCCAGTCTTCTTCTGGCAGTATCCCACCCTCATTTGGTTATCTGTTGTGTATGTTACAATGCTGGTGCTTTTGTTATTCTTGTCACAAGTTGTCAGGCAGTTGCATGAGTACTGGATCTGGGACAGCAGGTTCCAAATGCCACATGGCGGGGACAACTGGAGTATCATCCATTCAGGGGGTGCAGCAGAGTGGCAAACATGCCCAGCTTGGGAGGGCACACCCCCCCCCCCCGTGACAGGAGAGATAAGCCTGGGCAATTCCCCCCTGTCATTTATGGCAACCAGCTAGGGGCTGGATGATTGGGTTCATTGGTCTACAGGCATACCCATGTGTACACCAATCGTAACTGTATCTGTAACCAATGAAAGTTGTGGCCTTTTCCTTCCAATCTGATGTTCATTGTCTTCACTGGGAATGGATGTTGCACTCTGATCATGCATGATCCACAACTTGCTTTTAAAACAAACATCCAGATGAATTTCTAGGTATTCTGACATCTTAAAATGATATAAGCACTCCATCATCTTCACCATGCAGTTTTCCAAAATAATACTGTACTTAACAGTGTTATTCCTTTAAGTGTCTGCCTTTTAAAAATGTAAAATATGTTGTAAAATTAAATGTGGTATCTTATTCTTTCAGCAAAAATTAATGTGAAATAAAACATGGATAATTTTCATGCAACTCGATTGATGACAAATGTTATGATGGAGATCATTAGGCAAAATATAGAATTCTGTATGGGAGGAAGAAACTTGGGAAGCATGCATCTTTCCCTAAATGAGGCCTCCAGGACCTATATTGCCACACAACCTCTGTCCAAGATGTTAATGTGACCTAGTTTATGTCAAATACTCAGGACAACTTAAGACATGTACAGAGGAGCAAGCAAGAAGGAGATGATTAGCCCTTCACCTTATATCCACCTAATGATGAGGAAGCTCCATTAAAATTGATGAGTTACTTCTGACTGAACACACATAGGATTGCACTGTTACACTGAACATACTTAGAAAGAAGCTTCCTTGTAGTGTCATTTAACACAAAGTAAATTATCTCAGAGAAAACATATGTAGGAATACACTGTAAAATCACTAATGGCTTGTCCCAGCATCCCATATAAGCACCCTTGTAATTAGTGGACTGCAGTAACAAAGGTATTCTAGCAGAATTTGTGGTTCTTCTGAATTTGTTTCTAATTTCAAACAACAGTACCGGGCAACTTTTTCTTTCCTACTTCTGCTTTGGAATGATTGCGATGGCATTGCCTCTACATCTAGCATTTCAAAAAACTTTTTAGGAAGTAAATATTACCTTGGTCACACCTTGCCCCTTTCCAGCCAGGGCTGCAATAACAGGTTCCAGTGATGTGATCACAAGTTGAGTTATTCAGACAGTCACATATTTGCCGGCAGCCATAGCCATACGTACCTGCAGGACACTCTGTACAAAATGACAAATATGAGCTGCAATTTTTGCCTTTTAACCTATTCAGGTTTGTATACCTGTTTAAAGACACTCTCACTGACAGTGGCCATAATCTAGTAAAGCAGCAGTGTGTGCATCTGGGACTTTTAAACTGTCATCTATGGAAAATGAAGACACACCACACCATATGGTTACAGACCTTTTTGATTCCGCACCTAACAGTGGGAGTCCCAAGTGCTCTGTAGTCTTTTGAATCAAAGCCAAAGAATAAGATTGTTCAGTGTTCCCATGTCAGAATGGAACACAGACAGGGAACCTGACAGCCCAACCCATTACATACAGCTTTGAAATTAATTTGGTGTATCGATGTATGTGTGTGTGTACATTGGTTACTAGAAACTCCACAATTTGCCAACATCAAATCTTGCACTTTTTGTACAAGTTTTGTCACCACCAGATGGCAATGTTTAATCATTTCAGGCGTAGAAGAAATCAGCCAAAATTTGATATATTAATATGGACAAATCAAGCACGATTTAAACATAAAGGCTTGCTGCAATGTAGACAATTCAAAAACACTCTTCTCAAAAAGCTTTTCTGAAATTGAGGACACTAGCTGGCTAAGAAACTATATGAAGGATTGATGGTATACACACAGATCAATGATAACCTCTCCAATTCTTCTTGAATGATTCCAAGAGAGAATCCACTATTACATTGTGGGCACAAAAAAAATAAAAAAAAGGTGGGCTACGAAATCTGGAGGAACCGAGGGCAGAAAAAACAGCCTTTAGGACACACATGGCCTTAGGCTCCACTTTTCCCACTCTGGTACATAAATCCAGGAGGAAGAGGAGAAGCAGGGGGTACATTTTCTCATGTGACAGCAATGGGTGGTAGCATAACTGACAGACTAGAATCTTGTCCACTGGAGAGAAGAGGGAATTATGTTTGCTTGGAGTAAGTTGGGAACTAGTTTCTCTATGCAAAACAGCTTGTTGATGGTAATTGCTGTCCAGTAAGCTTTGCCTTATGGCAACCCTCTGAATGAGATCCCTCAAAGACATCTTTTTATTAACAGCCTTCCTAAATTATGCTAACTCAAAGCCATAGCTTCTTTGACTGAGTTGTCCACCTGTAATGCAATCTTACTCTTTGGACCCTCCTCACTCCCATCCTTCTCATGAAACACTGTTCCACTAAGCACTGAATGTTTCTCAGTGTTCACTAAACACTGAACATTTTCTACCGTGGCACAGCCCCTGCCCCTCATGTGGTATTCATCTTCATTAGAGGAAAGGCATCAATGCAATATCCTAACTTCAGGCTTCAATACAGTGAATGTGTATGTTGGCCTACTATTCACTTAAGTCACATTACTTGAGACTACAAAGTGGATTTAGGCCTGAGCTTTTAGTCCTAAACTCCATTATTATGGATTAAGTCTCCCTGAACTCAGCATGCATAGGACTGAGTTGCCAGTCTATTGAATGGCTCCCTCATGGTGAAAACCCACTCACTGCCATATGAAACTCAATTTGTACTCAGCTTTTCTGACTATGCAAAACAGCTTGTTGATGGTAATTGCTGTTCAGTAAGCTTTGCCTTATGGCAACCCTCTGAATGAAATCCCTCAAAGACACCTTTTTATTAACAACTTTCCTAAATTATGCTAACTCAAAGCAATAGCTTCTTTGACTGAGTCTATCCACCTGTAATACAATCTTACTCTTTTCCTACTGCCCTCAGCTTTATCAAGCATACTGCATCATACTGTCTCATGAAATACTCAAAGTATTACAGGCTCAGTTTAGTAATTTTAGTCAGGTCGATATGCTCTTGAACCCATTTATCTGTATTTTGAGAAGTTCATGGTATGAATAGCTTTCTCCTCTAGCAGGACATTTCAGTTCTGATTCTTTTCCTAGCAGTTTTCTTTATTGTCCAGTTTTCAATGCCATATATAGAAACCAGAAATACCAGACTTTGGTATTCAAAACACATTAGGAAGAGGTAATTCACATATGCATTTCTCCTTAATTATACCTGAGAAACTAGTTCCCAACTTACTCTGTTCACAGTGTTTCCCCATGAATCCTGTACGGCATGTACACTGCCCTGAAATGTGATCACAATCTGCTCCATTCTGACACTGGCAGACTGATGCACAGTCCTTCCCATAAAATCCCAAAGGACATCCTGCAAGAGAAGAAAATAAAGCAAACAAAGTTGTTGCTTTTAATAAAGTATTAAACATTAATGGAAATAGAAAATATATATGTTTCACTATACATATTTTATAATCCACCCAAGACGTGAAACATGATATTATTTGGAACTGATTATGTGGAAAATATAAATGATAATGCTTAGCATGTCTAATGTAAGTAGTGGTATCTACAGTGTAATCCCATGCATATTTATTCAGAGAATTGTATCTAATAGTTTACAAAGCAGAAGTCATGTCAGCAATGTATTTCCTATGTTAATTGGCTTCCCCAGTGCCAGAATATCACCAACAGTTTTTGTGACTGGCTGGACAATAATGTAATTGTCATTATCAGTACTTTCTGCACTTAATTTCCCCCTGACCCTGTTATCCATAATACCAGCCTCAAATGTGTGCTGTTTATATTCCTGACACACTGAATAATGCTCAATGCATCTGATGAGGTAGATTGTGGTCCATGAAAAGTTACATTAGAATAAATTTGATAATCTTGAAATTCACTAATATTACAAGTGGGTAGAGCTAAGGAAGGCTTTGAAAAATGAACCACAATTGTTGGGCGTATATTCTATTTATAGGCTCCTTAAATATGAAACAGTAAAAGAACAATCTATCACAGTTCAGCTCCATATAAAGATTCCATTTCAGCCTCAGGAGGACATGTAAAAAGACCATTATTCAAAATCATGAAGCAAAAGAATCCTGAGTACTGATGATTCACAGTAGCACAGAACAGCTATATGGCTGTATCCACTTCTTCCTAATATTATAGAGTTCTTTGGGAAATAGGACAGTTACTCTGTTATTCTAACAGTGGATGAAGGCTAACATCCTTCAGAAAATAAACAAACATGCAGAGCATCTTCATTCTCAATGCCTGCAAGGGTTTTTTTTTCCTACAAGCAGTAGTCAAAGCAGCTCAGCTCTTGCTGAGAGATTGAGAGTGAACATCTTTTTAAAATATACACATTACGTACCATCTCGTCAATAATAAATCTTAAAGAATGCTCAAGACGAACCAAAACATAAGGTAGGCTAAAAGTGTACAGAAATTCTTCTGATTTTCAGCAGGAATTCCTCAGTTATAACTTTTCATGCTACTAAACTCTTCTGACGAACAACTCTATTGCTTTGTTACAGCCACTCCCAACTTGGTATCCTTGGCCAGGAGATTCTGGAAGCTGCAGTCTAACACCCTTGGAGGGTACTAAGTTGGGGAAGACTAATCTATACTATTTACAGATAACATTGGGAATAACTCACTTTGTGTACAGTAGAGACCTGTCCACCCTGGTGTACATTTACACTCCCCATCATAGGCACTACAGCGAGCGTCATTATGGCAATTGCAGGTATGGATGCAGTTTGGGCCCCAGTGAGAAGGAGGGCAAGCTGAAACAATTCAAATAAATCAGTTAGTCTTTTTGACAAAAACACAGTACAGAGGTGCTGTCAGTTGGACAATGTGATGTCATGGATTTATCAAGAAATATTGTTCAGTGTATTGATTATATAGTAGAGTTTAAGGCAAAGAGCTGATGCAGGGGAGCTGTTGGGTGGGGGGAGAGACTGGAACATTGGAATGAATGCTGATTGGTGGAAAGTTTGAGAAGATTTGCATATGACTGGTGAATGGCAGTTGGTGAACGGCAGTTAGACAGTTGCTGTTTGAATTTTGCTACAGAGTGGGGATTAGCGAGGGATATGGATGGTCTGCATGAGTGAGTGTGGAAGATTTATGAATAAGAGTCAATAAGGTTTAGGAATATACAAGTGGCATTTTAACGGTAAGTACCAGCATAGTGAAGTGATCTGAGCATTGAGTTACAACTTTGGAGAGCAGGGTTCAAATCCCTGCTTGACTTTGGGCAAGTTATACCCTCTCAGCTTCAGAGGAAGGCAAGGGTAACCCCCCAGTGAACAAACCTGGCCAAGAAAACCCCATGATATGTTCACCTTGGGGTCACATAAGTCAGAAATGCACACAGTCAACCAATTTTACACTCTGAGTTAGCTGGAGTGCAGCGTTAGAGTGTTTTAAATGAAATAAATAATTATTCTGCCTTGTTATCTTTAAATTCTGCAAATGAAGAATGGTTTTTGTCTGTATACACTTTTGGCCTCCAGGAACGTTAGCTAAATAAAAACTTGGATTCAGACAAGGTGCCTGTGGTGGCAGCACTGAATAAAAACAAGTGGTGTCCATTGGGGATATAAGTCATATAAATCCTCATAGAAACCTTACGAGTATTTAGACAGTCCCCCCAGTTGGTGTCACACAGGGAGGACAGGAGTGAGTCCTTACATTGTGGCAGAGACAGGGATCACAGAAAGCCCTCACTCTTGGTAATTGCAGTAAGTACCCTAAAAGAGGAAACCCCACAGCTGATGGCCTAAGTTTTGCAGAGCCCCACAGACATCTCCCAGTGTTACATCAGAAAATATTGTACACCTATTCTGACTTTTCTTCTTTTTTTTAGAAAAAAATGGAAGAACTGACAAGAAAACACGGAAGGATCAGATGATGATGCTTGGATGCCCACCCAGTAACATTCTGTGTTTGAGCCAGCATGAATGTGCAATAACAAATTTTATAAATATTATTCCTTAGTCAAACTGGCATTTCAATTGACTTAAAATATTCACGCTCCAACTTCCCATGAGGATGCTGGTAATAGGGCAACCTGGAGGAGGGGAAATAGGCATACTCCACCACTGCTGTTCTTACAAATAAGTAAAGGAAATGGAGCGTGCATACTTTGGAGAGCTGATGCAGAGGTGTATATGCGTATCAGTTACAAATGTTTGGGAAATGAGCTAAACTCTTTCTGAAAGAACTCATGTATCTCTGACTAAGAAAAGCAAAGGAGGGCTTGTCCATACCCAGGTGGAGAGCAGCGACTGTGTGAACTTTAGGGGTCAGACAAACTCTAGATACACCACAAGTCTCTGAAAATCTGCCCAAACCAGTGTCCCATAGGATAAATGTAGGGATGAACATGGAATCATTTTACTCTGTTCTGCAGTGTGAGACAATCTTAAACATATTTTTAAATTCCCAGACAGTGTGAGCTGTGATCAATTTCCAAATTCAATTATCTGAAGCGGTTCACTGGCCACTGTGAAAACAACAACAACTGGCCAGTGAACTCTGTGGTTACCAGACTATCTAAAGCCATAGTGATTACTGCACTCATAGAAACTACTGTGTGTGGGATCTGGTGTTACAAACTATAGTAAGTTTTATGACACAAAACTGTGAACAATAAGACACAATGAGCAAGAGTTGTTATCTGATAGTGCACTCACACTAAATCACACTGCCAAAATACATTTACAGTATGCAGAACAGCCTTCATTAGAATTTCCTAATGAGGTTAGGATTACAGCTCTTGCCTGAGGACTAATTTTTATTTTCATCAGTCTACCAATCAATAACTCTTTCCATGTCATAGTTCATTATTTATAGAATAAAAGTAAACAACCTCTTAAGCCACGTTTTCAGATCTGTTTGGGGCTACTAAAAAATGGATGCTTTTAGAGCAAATGTATTAATTTGGGTCTAATTATTTCCCCCCTAATTATTCTATGTCAATTATTATTTATACCAAAGATATTGGATGGAGGGCCATTACAAATAAGGATTGTCAAGCCGTAAAACATTAATTTATGAAAATAAACATTAAAATAATTAATAAAAATGTTTTGATATGACAGTTCTTATAACTCTTGTCAAAAAAAAACAGATATATAATTTTATTTTATATGAGCAGTTTTTAAAAAATGAAAATAACAACATAAACATTCCAGCATCGCTTTAGTAATATATAACTATTATTAGCTCAACCCAGTTGTTAGTTCCAGTAAAACCAATGTGATTTATTTAAGTATTGCCTTTCCAAGCTCCCACTAATTCAATAGGTCTACTCTAGTTGGGTCCAAGCATAGGTTGTTGTCTTATACAATGAAACAACCAAAATTTGTAACACGTAAGGCATAAATCAAATCTAGATAGCACCAGATGTTGCACAACAGTAGGATACAGTCATTTAATCTGTGTTAATCAAACTGAGAATGATGTGAACCAGTGAGGCATATTACAAAGCGCTGTACTGTCTTGGAAATAAAACAGCTTTTCTTCATTCTTTGTTCTTACATACCACTGACACTTATGTAACTTTTGCTTAAACTATGCATGTAAAATCTAATGAAAATTGAACTATCAAAACCTTGCAGTAGGTTCTGCCATACCTAATATTTGTCAAGTACTTATTTAATTTCTTGGCTACTGATTCAAACAGAGTTAATTAAACCACAGTTAGACATCCACATTAATTGTGCAGTGATCATGTACAGAGCACAGTCATACTGACACTTAATTTCTTTGGTGAAGCAAGGCTAGAATCTTTTAAATAACTTTCCTCAGAATAATGAAGCAGAATAAAGAGAAGAAAGGAGAGAACCATAGGAATTAGTCAATAAAAGTAGTCGCTTGGAAAAGTTATCATCTACAACTTCAAGAAGTAGGCATTCTAGCTGAGGGATTATGAAAGTTGTAATCCAAAAACTAACTTCTGTAAGCTCTGCTAAAAGTATTCTTCTCAACCTAAATAAATCTATGACACCATTTTAATCTAGATACAGGAGCCCTTAAGACTATCTGGCCCTTTCCACATCCTGCTCCCAACCCACAATGGCAACGGGACCATGACGACGGTTCTGCATGACATTGTCATGATCCTGTTGTGATCCCGTGGCCACCCATCATGGAGTAAATAACTGACGAGTTTTTCTCATCAATGAACTGCAAGTGCGCAGTCTTCCTGCTGCCCTCCTGCACTTACCTGCTGTGCAGAGGGTCAGGAAGTGCAATGGCTGCGGGAAAGTGCCAGACTGTGCTGTGGAAGGGAGAGATGGAGCCATTGTGCTCCCTCTCTTCTAGCAGATGGCTAGTGTGGAGGGGAGGCCTTCTGTCGTACTCCCCTTCTGAGACAGCCAACCCCCGGATCCCCACGCAATGACTTTGACAAAGGGTAAGATGTAGAAAGGGCCTCTGTTTCAGTAATTTCCATATAAGTACCATTCTGAGGCCATTTCTGGACTACACTGTTATAGTGCTATTATTCAACATCCTGTGGAATTGTAAGGATTGTAGTTTACTGAGGCCAAAGAGCTCTCTGGCTGAGAATTCTAAATGCTCCTCCCAGGATTCCACAGGATGTTGAAAGTGGAATAATAGCACTATAACAGTGTGGTATGGAAATAGCTTGAGAAGGGCTTGATCTATGCAGACAAGTGGACTAAGATTCCACTCTGCACACATTCAGTAGACACCAATTCCATTTTAGTTTCACCAAACTGTATATCAAAACCATAACAGTCATGCAAACACATTTTGCATGAATTCTTTTTAATGTAAACTGATGCAGAAACAGGACAAACTGAATTTTAAAACTGGAAGAATGAGAAACTGAGGAAAACAAAAACTGACAGGTTCATCCATTCTTCTCATACAGTTCCTCAACTGGGTTGTTATTTGTTGCAATGGTTGCTGTTCTTGTTGTGTGTGCGTGTAAGTTGAGTAGAATAATTTCAGATTAAACAGCTTTTATTTCATGGCCATTTGAAACTGTTTACAATTTTTTTTGCACTATCTATATCTATAGAGAAAAAGAAATACTCATATAACTGTGCATTTGAACACGCTTTAATTTTCAAAAGCTGGTGGTACTGCTAATCTGTTACTCTAGCTTTTTGAACCATGAGTATCTGGATATAAAATGTAGTAAAGCATTTACTTCTCTATATAACCAAAAAGATTAATTAGAGAATAACTCAATATTCTGTTTGTGGAAGCAACAGGAAAGACTTCATTTAAAACTGAATTTGCTATGTAAACCCCAATTCAAATCTCCTGAAACATATGAGCTATGTACACCTTGATATTCTTCTGATAGTTAAAAAGTCTATCTTCGGTGTCTAGGAGAAAATTAAAAAGAGCCAAATTATGATCCATTATTTCAACAAAACCTCTCAAGAAAGAATATACTTTTACTTACGCTGAGAACAGTCACTACCAATCCAGCCAGGATAGCACTGACAAGATCTGTCAATTGGATTACAAGTCCCATTGTTGGTGCATGTGCAAACTCCTGCACAGTTCTTTCCAAACCTCCCACTGGGGCACACTGTAAAAAAGCAATCACAGAATTCATGAAAAACGTATACACTTGCAGCTTGTTTTGCTTGGAGCTGGTCCTTTTTATTTGGCCTTTAAATGTTGCTGTACTAGTATCAGTTTCTAAATTCTGGTAACTAGAGAGATGCCCACAAAATGATGAAAAATTATAATCACTGAGGACTGGGTGAGCAAATTTCCTTCCTCTATCCCAGCAAACTTTGTTCCACCTTACCTTCTTTTGTTCTTTTGTTCACCCATCACTCCTTCTCTTGATTTCCTTCTCTTTCACATTACTTCAGTTTAAATGTTTCTTCTGCTTATCTTTCATTGCCTTTGCTTGCTTTTTGCTTCATTCTTCTTTTCCAAACTCCAGCTAATGCTTTTTCAGCCTTCTTTCCTTTTTGCTCCTACTTCCTCCTGTCATCTGCTTCTTCCATCACTCTTGTCTCTTCTCTCTGCTTCCTTATATCAAGCCCCTACTTCTCTCCTCTTTCCCCTGAAGCCTCAGTCAGCCCTAGTCTATATTTCTGTTCATGTTTTTATTGGCCATGGAGTAGATGAATCCTTGAATAAGGAGCAATTTTTATAAGATTTCATTTTTTCCTATTGTTTGAAAACTGCCATGCCTCCTATTGTGCTTTGTTTGTGAGTTAAGGTACAAAAGTGAGTAACTGTATTTAACTACAGAATAGATTTTATGCATAGTAAGGACAAATATGTTCAGAACAACAAAATCACCTTCTGAAGTTGTAACATTGACATTAATAAGAAAAAGAGAAAACACTGTATTTGGTACAGGATTATGATTTATACCTTCATTGCAGAGAGCACCTGTGAAACCAGGTAAACAGTCACACAGTCCAGTTACATGATGGCATGGACCACTGCTGTGTACACACTGAGGGCAAGCCTGGCTACAGCGATGACCATAAAATCCTGGTGAGCAAACTGAAAGCAGAAAGAGCTCATTATATTCCCTCTCTGTTAATACACAATAAAGACAAATCCAGAACTGCTGCTTCAGATTCACCTGGACAGACTTAAAAACATTTGAGCATACTAGATATTTGCAGGGTTTTTGTCTCATAACGACAGATGTACTACTGACACATTTACAAACTCACTACTTGGCTAAAAGTCCGAAAGATCAGTTTCAGTGTATTGAAGTTTATTTAAAATAAGGATTGTTGATAATGGTGGTGGTAGTGGCAGCTGCTGTAAAACAGTATAACGATTTAGGTGTTGGACTAAGACACTGGGAGACCAGCGTTCAGATCTTCACTTTGCCCTATAAACCTACTGGGTGACCTTGGGCAAGTCACACACTCAGAGGAAGGCAAGAACAAAACTTGCCAAGAAAATCTTACGATAGGTTTATGTTGGGGTCATCATATGTCAAAAATTTTTTAAAGGCAAACAACAACAACAACAACAACAACATGCTTTTCTATCTGCACAAGAGTGAATTACAGTAACCTGGCAGTTCCCAAAGAATACAAGTATAAAGTGGTTTCCCAACATAAGGGCAATCAAAGAGCAGACAGTTACACATTTCTGCTTGTTTTTATTCAACCCATGGCTTTAAAAAAGAAAGCAATCCAATTTATTTTTATGCCAAATGCACTAACCCCTTCTTCTTCACAGATACATCACCATTTAGACTGACAGAAAAAGAAAGAGACTTGTTCAGTAGAATTTCTTTCTTTGTAGCTCTAACCTCTTCTGGCATTTCTTTCATGACAAATTAGTGTATTAAGCAACTCGTGAAGTTAAGTGCCTGTTGTTAAGCAGCAATTAACATTTACACAGCTAACTTTTGCCTTTAAATTATTTGAGTCATGAAGAAGTCAGCCAGCTTGACTGCACGCTTGAAACAGGTTGCCAGATCAAGAAAGCATTTGAGAAAACCTCATGGCTTTTGAGTAAAGCTATAGGTCAGCCATAAGACCCTACTCCTCTCTTATTGTCCAAGCTGTTTGTACTTGTATAGTTACTGATTAGTGCAACTCCTAGTCTTCTTATATGCTACATCGTTTTAAACACATTGCATCATCTTATTGACACAGAGAGCACCAAAACCCCAGTGAAATTGCCCTCCATGCCCCCTAGGGGCTACCAGGGCATTTGGCAATTCTACATTAATGAAATGATTAACTCTAAATTCATTATAGACTATTACCAACCTTGGAAATGTTCCATCAAGGACTGCTGCTGAGTAGCTTCAATTCATTTTAATAAGGATTTTTTAGAGGGAGAGGAGGGGAACAATGCTACAAAGATGCCATATAACCAGCTGCTTTAATTTGAGAAACCCACACCACTGTGTATTGTTGTTGTTAATTAAGACTTCTATATCCAGGAATGTAAGAGAAATGGCTCTTCATGCTGTGTCAATTCCCATGATATGAGATGTTCCCATAGACAGTAAAAATGACACAAATGAGCAACTGCCAGTGGTCACAGCAGTGTAGGAAATAACTGGAAGGCTAAACTCTTTGCTTCGCCCCCTGAAAAAGCATGGAAGAAGTTATTTTTACCCCAAATGCCCTGGTACCCCCTAGGGGGCATGGAGGGCAATTTCAGTGGGGTTTTGATGCTCTCTGGGCCATTTTAGGTCCAGTCAAGGCCTTTTTTTCCAAGGAGAAGTGACACAAGTATCAAATTCTGAATCAGCTATTTCTTGGGGAAAAGCCCTCTTCTGGTTCTAAACTGGCCTATGGGGCTCCCAAAGTGCCAAAATTCCTTTCTGTAACCTGAAACATATGGGGGCCAAATATGAGGGGGAGATCAGGGGGGAAGAAGAACTGCCCTGGTATAGTCACAGCAGCCTGAAGGCTGAACCTTTCTCACCTTGACTTCAGAGGATTAAAATAATATAACTATACCATATTATCAGTATTTTTCCTGAAGTGTATGAAGTCCAGGGTTTAAGGGTTTGAAGTTTTTTCCTTGAATCAGGACTTATTAAAATCCATGGCTGGGCTTCAGTAGAACCAAACAGAATGCCACAAAAGTGTGCAAGCATTTACGTTCTCTTAAAGTCATCAGTGGGCCATGTGGTGCAACACATAAGGCTTGAGGGAAGAAACAGAAAAATCTACAAAGGCCAGATATAGTGGTCATGAGGTCTAAGGTAAAGGTTTTTCCAAGATAGAGACTGCAGGCTGCTAGGTGTGTGCATCAAGTTATACCCAGGGTAAAGATAATATCCTATGGGATACAATAAAGAACTGCTTCCATTCTTGAAAATAAAAGGTTAGTTGCAACCTTGCAAAGGACTTGTAAACATGTTAGATTATAAGCAATACCTAAAAATTTGTTGTTACTCCTTAGCTAGGCTTTAAGAACACAAACTCAAAGGCATACGGATTGAAATGGAGGCAGGAGAAAGATTTGTGAGCTTAAAAGACTACTCCAGAATTATAAAGATCCTGTATGGGTAATGGAAACAGTTTGGGAACAGAAAGGGAAAGCAGAATCAGTGAAAGGTGTGATAGTTATATGAGAGATCTCAGTGGATAGCTCTCTGCTTTACTAGAGGGAGAGAGGACTAGATATCATCAAATTACTGCAGAAAGAACTGCTCTGAAAGAGTCATATTTAGATGGAGAACAAGCGCTGAAGGACACAGGAGGACTTCTGTCACTCATGTAGCTTCGTTTCACCATTAATATGATTATAAGCCTAAATCAGCAATGGTCAGAGGACAACCATCCTGTTTATATTATTTAGGTGAATTCTAATTTGGTATTTTGATTTATTTGGTAATTTGATTTAAATTATGTTTCCTACTGAACTTGCAACTAAAAGTCAAGTCAAACATTACAGCTCTACATGAACGATGCCAAAAACCACTTCCACAAAGATCAGCCAAGATTTTATGCCAGACCTAGCAGCTGCCAGGGACTTACAGTCTAGATGGGACTACTTGTACTTAGGACTATGACTGATCCATGTGGTAAACAACTTAGAAACGCTACAGCCCCAGCAAAGAGTTGCAACCAATCTTCCACGTGGGTGTTGCAGCAAATGAAATACTTTTACAAGAATATGCTACTAAAGTGAGACTCCAGTCTTGTTAAATGTTTTGTGGGCAAAATAATGGTCATCTTATACATAAGGCACACATAGTGCATATAAAATTTACAAATTAAACTATGAAGAAGGTTTCTGTCAGTACAATTTTTTTGTTATGAGAAAAACATACATTGTAAAAAACATACAAGAAAAAGAAAAAGAATCAAACATATAAAATATCATAAAGGTACCCGATCCTGTCTGATCTTGGAAGCTAAGCAGGGTCAGTCCTTGTTAATACTGTACAGTCTTCCAACCTCATTTGTGGGTTTGGCCTTCACAAATTTAATTATTTGCAAGGCATGAGCGTGCCTCCCCCTGCGTTCTCCTCCTCCCATTTCCTTGCCCTTTGCCTGGTGTGGAGGACACATACTGACACAAAAGGCAAGGGAATGGGAAGGAAGCAATGCACACAGAAAAGGAAAGCATATCTGTGTCTTCCCCGCTCCATTCACTTCCCTCTTGCCCAGTGTGGAGAATGTGTGCTGAGGCAAAAGACAAGGGAATGAAAGGAGGAGCACCACAGGTGGAGAAGAAATACACATAAATGCCTCCCCCCCCCATCCCCTACTTTTTGCCCAGATGCAGAGAATGTACATCAGGCCAAAAGGCAAGGGAATGGGAGGGGAAACCATGGAAGGGAATAGGAGGTGGAGTGATGGGGGGGTATTATTTGTGGTTTTTCCACTTTCATGAGGGTTATGCAACCTGAACTTTGTGAAAGTGGAGGGATCCCTCTTGGATGAGAAACCATTAATGAGTACTAGGTGCTGTAGGCTATAAAGTGACTTGAAGGCAGACACACACACACACACACAATCTGAATTTACCTTACTGTACTATCATTTTGCATTATAAGAAACAAAGTTACCACTTGAGTAAACTCCTGGACTCAGCCCTGAGCCTGGAGGCCCAGGTTTCGATGGTGACAAGGACAGCATTAAAGCTAGAGTACCAATTGTGCCCATTCCTGGGATGTCTAATCTGCCTAGAGTCACTGAGAGTCATATATCTCAGTTACATCCCGTTTAGACTACTGCAATGCACTCTACATGGGTCTGTCTTTGAAAAGCACTCAGAAACTTTAGTTGGCCAAAAGGGCTGCAGCCAGATTGTTAAATGAAGTTGGCTACAAGGAGCACACAACTCCCCGGTTGCAACAGTTCCTCTAGCTGTTCCTTTTTCAGACACAATTCAGAGTACAGATGATGACCTATAAACTCCTATATAGCTTGGGTCCAAGCTATTTGAAGGACTATATTTCCTTCGATGAGCCTGTGTGAGTGATATCCCATTTGACAGTAGGCCTTTTCTCTGTCTCAATAATTTCTCAGGCTCATTTCTCAGGCTCACAACAAGAGAATGGTCTTCTCAGTGGCTGCTCCCAGACTTTGGAACTCCCTCCCTAAGCAGGCTAGGATGGTTCCCTCCTTGATCTTCTTCCATGAGCACTTCCCCAAACTATCAGGCTTTTAGGAGCTGACTGATCTACAGATAGATGTTTCTGTGTGGTTTTTAATCTGTACTCATTTTAATTTGTGAGTCACCTTAAGCTTAATTATTCAGGAAAAGGAGAGATATAAATGATGATGTGAACAACAACAACAACAACAACAACAACAACATACTAAAGAAAGGAAAAGGAGACTTTAACACTTACTTCTTTGGCAGGTGGTACCTCTGTAGCCAGGTGCACATTCACAGATTCCTTCATCTGGAGAACATGATGCTCCATTTTTGCAGTAACAGGACAATGAACAGTTTGGCCCCCAGTGACCTTCAGCACAGACACTATCACAACGCATACCTACAAAGGAAGTTAATGTACAGAGCCATCATTAGTAACACTGGAGGAACTAGTAAAATTTCAAAAATCACATGAAACTGCTAACTAAGAAGCCAACGCTGTACATCTGCCAGAGGCATTATTTATCATAAATTAAACCATGTTCTATAGATCTTTTGCCTGGGATAATTAAAGTCCGACTTTGTCAATGGCAAACTTCATTGTTATGTTTGGAAAAGCCAAAAAAGATACCTGATAATTTGTACCCTTCATCTACATGGACTGTTTGCATTAAAAACTAGAATATTTGTCCAATACATTATGTGACTAGGGCAGACTCCAGTTGAAATAAACAGAAATCCTACTTTAGATCTAAGGAAAGCCTAACTACAATGGGGTCCAAAGACAATAGCACCACAACTGATCAAACGAGTTGCAGGTAAACACATTCAGGTGAACCATTTTCATGATATTAACTTTAAACAAACCAAAGTTCAGAAGTCTGATGTAATCAAACACTGTTATCTATAGTTGAACTTTTGAAAGAAAAAAAAATTGAATCTTCACAATTGGGTCATTGCTTTATAAACTCACCAATTTATAATGCAACAATTAGTAACAAGATTTAATAGACTAATATTCTCTGCTTTGTTTTTGTTTTTTTGATAACCAGCCAAATGTTTCTATTCAGTCTTGAATGAATAGATATTCTTGTTTGGCTTTTAAATTCTGGGGACAGGCAAGTCAGTCAAAAAGATTTAGGACTTTAACTGCTTCTTTGAAAGCTGCTGAAAAGAATGCTCAGTTCTTACTCTCCTGTCATTACAGAGGGTCTGCATGTCTTCCCTGACACTAACAAAGTCTCATCTTGTTCAGAATGGTTTACATCATGCTATAAAGTAGGGGTTAACATATTTTGAAAAGGAAAAAAGAGGACACATTTATCGACTACTTCAAACCACTGTTCACTTTCATGACTATAAGCTGTGCTACCAGAAATTGTATTTAAATGACAACAATTTTGCATTCCCTTTCCTCCTTCCCTGCCTCTTCTGAAAATTGCTGCACCCACTCCACCAACTGCCCTGTTGCATCACCCCCATGGGGCTGAAGGATCCTTCACCCATCTTGCTAAGCTAATATGCCTTTTCCTCCAGATTTGTCTTCCTTCTTCCCACTTCCAAGAGCCTCTGTCTCTCTCCCAAACACACTTATGCTTTAGCAGGCCATCTTCCATCCCTTCCCCTAGCAGATCTCTCAGTGGAGCTGGCAAGACAGTGATGAGAAGGTGGAAGCAGCAGGCAGGAAAAGGACGATGTATGGCAACCCTGTATATAGTTATTCTATAATATGTGTCTGCGTGCATGTGTTTTCAAGTCACCTGTTAACTTATGGCAACCTCAGGAATTTCATAGAATTTTCTTAGACAAGGAATATCAGAGGTGGTTTTGCATTTCCTTTCTCTGATATATAGCCTACAGCACCTCATATTCATTTGCAATCTATACTCAGAGGTGATTTAGCCAGTTCCTTCTTCCTGGTATTCGTCGGCGATCTCCTGTACAAGTACTAACCAGTGCTGACCTTGTTTAACTTCTAAGATCATACAGGATCTTGTGGTTTTAGGATATTTAGGTCCCTATATGAAGAATATTATACAGTTGAAAACAATGAATAAAAAGAAACCAAAAAGATTTGGGAGCTGGAACAGCTTGCTAATGAAAAAGAGGTTATATCATTTGGAGCACTTTTTTAAAATAGTACAGAAAGAAGGTAACTGAGGGAGGACATGACAGAGTCTCATGAAATTATTCATGGTGTGAAAGAAGTGTTTTAAAAAAAGTGTTTCTCCCTCTCCCACAATACTAGAACCCAGAGGTACTCAATGGATCTGACTGGTGGGACATGAGACAAAAGTACTTTTTATATACTGATAGTTAAATTACAGAATTAACTGTCACATAATGTGTTGACGGCCACCAATTTAAATGGATTACGAAGGAAGTGAGACAAATTCATGGTGATCAATGGCTATTTGTCACAACAGTTGCATGCTACCTCCGGAACCAGAAGTATCATCATGCTTCTGAATACCAGTTGTGGGGAACAAGAACAAGAGACAGCTATTGCCATCATTTCCTTTTCTCAGGCTTCTAGGAATCTACGTGGCCACTTTGTGAAGCAGGATGCTATACTATATATGACTTAGCTCTTACATTTATACATTCCTATAGTTGTTTGCTGTAAACAGGAAGAATAAAATCAGAAGCTGGAAAGTAAGTCAAACATAACTTGATGTAACTTCCTTGCCACCTGATCAGAAGGTATCTGATGTAACATTGCTTTTTAGAAAGGGAAAAAGAGCAGAAGTATAGGAAATTATGGGCTCATGAGCATCACTTCTGTCACGGCCAAAAAATGATCTATGGCTAATGGATAAGTTTAAAGTGTTAAACTTGTGAAACAGCTTTTCTCAACTTGATGTTACAATTTCCATTTCTCCTAGCTAGCACAGTGAAAGCAAGAGTAATCCTGATTTCTGCAAAGAGATGATTTCCCTAATTTAGGATTATCTGAAGAGTCTATAAACACATAAATAACGCTGTACCAACAGAAGCAACAGATAATGAAACAATCACATTTATTAACTAGCATTTGTAACTAGCTGAACAGCAATAAGCAGAAGATGGGACAAACACTATTTTTCCTTTTTACAATTGGTGCTATGGGCAGCAAAGTGAGCAAAAGGTTGTAAAAAGGAGCACATCTTGTAACTATTTAACTTATTCAGCACCATCTGAAATCAGAGGTGAGCACTGAAACAGTGAGGCTTGGAAGGCTATGGAGGGAAGGGGAAACCCACTCTGCCAGTGATTTCCATAGACTGGAAGCAATTTGGTGTTAGGCAAGTTAGACAAGAAAGAAAGAAAGAAAGAAAGAAAGAAAGAAAGAAAGAAAGAAAGAAAGAAAGAAAGAAAGAAAGAAAGAAAGAAAGAAAGAAAGCTTAAGAATTTTAATGTGAAGTTCTGGGGATGTGGCTATCTAGATTAGCAGTGCAGCCTGAAAGCAGGTTGCTAGACAACCAGAAGAGCACCTCAGGAAAGAAACCCAGCCCAGCAGTGTGTAGAAGGGGCCTATAGCTGAAAGAAAAAGTTATATGGAGCCAAGTACCTGCGGATCTTTTCATTCCTTCAGTGAGAGCCTAGCAAGCAGCTAGAAAGTAAAGTTCTTTAGTCAGCTAGAGAGTGTGGCCGTTTTGGGAGCTTTAGTTCTCAGTGAAAGCCTAGTGAGAGGCAGAGGAGTAACTAAGTCCTAATAGGACCTGGTCAGAGGGTATGACCTAGGCCCTTTTCGCACGGCATCTGCCATGCGAAAGAGGGTCTGGAGCCTTGCGCGATTGCAAGGAGCGATCTGCATGATGCCCTCACAATCGCGCAAGGCTCCAGGGGCCGGCAGGCAACAATCATGCACCTTTGCTGCGCAATTGTGCATTGCTCCTGGGCCCCGCGCGCACTTAGCTGGCTTGTGGAGCCTCGGGAGCCAGGCCGGTCGCGCTTCCTGTCTCAGTGCAGCCTGGGAAGGTCCCAGGCTGCACTGCGAAAAGAAGAGGCGGGGCTCTCGCACAAGCAGGAAGCTCGTGCAGAGCTAAAGAAGCAGGGAAGTGATAGCCTCTCATAAGAGGCTGTTTGTGTGATCACCGCACCCCAGTGCCAAGAAAAGGTAGGATACAGAAAGGCCCTAGACCGAGGGTTAAGCCTTTAGTGGGAGTCTAGCCAAAGTGCTGTTATATGATAATTATGCCTACTGTGAAAGTCTAAAGATATAACTGAACTGTTTCTGAGCAGGGAGTTAACTGTTAATATTGCCTTAAAAGTGCACTGAAGAAATTATCAACATTGAACTGCATATGAACTGTAACATGCTATTTTATTCTTATTGTAATCATAATAAATGTTACAGTTTATCTTTGTAAATACTGAATTGACTTCAGCTGTCTATAGTGATAGGTAACACAGAAAACACACGACCATAAAATTATTAAGTACAGTTCTCCCCCTACATTCGCAGGTTTGACCCTCGTGGGTTTGATTATTCGCAGTACCCACTTGCTTCCCCCCCACCCGCAGAGAGACTGAAGGGGGAGAAGATCTCCCCTCCCTGCTCTCCTGCAGTCACTGCTTGTGAGATTGTGGGCGTGGGGGTGGCGAGAGAGTAAAGGGGGGAGATCTTTTCCCTCTGGCATCTCCTGCATCGCCCCTATCCACATGATCGAGATTGCACAGGTGAAAGCAGGTGACAGAGTGAAAGCAGGAAGATCTTCCCCCACTTACACTCTCCTGCGCTGCCGCCACCCCGTGATCCCAATCGCACAGGTGGGGTGGTGAGAGAGTGAAGGCGGGGAAGATCTTTTCTAGCCCTCGCTCTCCCCCGCCCACGCAATCACGATTGCACAGGTGAGGGTGGTGAGAGAGTAAAGGGAAGGACAGATCTTCCCCTCATGCTCTCCTGCCGCCCCTGCCCACTGATCGCACAGGAGGGGAGGGGAGAGAGTGAAGGGGGGAGATCTTTCCTCGTGTTCTCCTTTACAGTTACCCACGGTTATACACAGTTTTTTTTACTTTCATGGGGGTTCTGTTTCCCTAACCCCCACAAATGTGGAGGGCCTACTGTAGTTCTAAATAAACAGTAAAAACCCTCACTCTTTTACATGAAAGTGGTGTTATGGGGGGAGACAGAGCTGTGTGATAAAGACACCTTACCAGATTGGAAACCACCACACCAATCTGGAAGAAGTAAGGACCTGTCACAATATCTATGCTACAACAACCTTTGTTAGTATAGTATGCATAGTTTTGATCTTTTCAAAATGGCTATTTGAGCAAGAAAAGATCTCCCTTCAGCACAAAGACAACTAAAATGGTGAAGTGTTGGGACATAGATGTAGCTATGATGGAAGGACAAAATGGGGGCATTGCCCTCATTTTAAGAATTCCCCTCTGCAAATGAAATTTTTCTTAAGTTTCCAAACTTCTAGCATTGGAGAAAAATGCACAACAGTGAAAATCATTCACACACAGAAGAACCCTTATATTTGTTGTGTTTGTATTCTCTTGGTAACTCTGTCTGTCCCTTCTCTTTGGTTGCCTTAACTGTATTTCTAATTGTACAACAGAAAGTTTAAGCAGCACCAGAAACTTGGGGACTGAAGGAAAATAGCACATGGGAGTTGCAGAATTCCTATCTGGGGAGGCCATGACCTTATCCTGCTCTCTCATAGCTACATCTCTGGTTTCGGAGCAGTTCTGGCTCAGGTCTTTTTGCGGGGAAAGCATGGTTGTTCTCAGTAAATCCTATCACCCTCTCCAGGCCACCACTGTCGACTCGCTTGCACTTTCCCTATATGTCCAACCTCTAGAGGTCTCTAGAGGGAGAGCACAAGGAAAACAGAGGATGTTTCTCCATCATCTCACTATTCACACTGTTAACACACTCGAAAAGAGCAAATGAGAAGGGAATGACAGAAAGGAGTGGGAAGCTTCAGAGAGTAGAAGTGGTTCCATTGCTGAGATGCAGTCTTCAGCAGCCACAGCATCTCATAACTTCCATGTCAATAGGAAGGAAATCCACTCTAGATTTTACTCTGAACTTTAAAGAACTATCCCCACAAAAAGAGCTCTGCACATTGGATAGTTTCTTTTGAAGTTTAGACTAAAATCCAGATGCATTTCACCACGGCTTGGCAAGTACCTATTATTTATTCAATCAATACCACACTTTCTTCCCAGAACTAGAACATGAGTCAACTTTAAATATTAAAACAAATATAAAATAGATTTTAAGATATAAAAAACAATTATTTTTAAAACATCAATGAACTGTCTAGTATATTAAAAATCATTTAAAATATCAACTAATTTTTTAAAAAAAATAAAAATTTAAAAAAAAAATTAAAAATAAAAAAATTAAAAAGATAAAAGTTTGAAAGCAATACAGCACACTATTAAAAACCTTTTCTTTTAAAAAAGGTGAGTGCACAAAAACTTGCTGAATTTTTTTAACAGCTTTGACTGATGATAGAAAGACAAGGAAGTGGAGTCACCTACCCTTCCTTGTAAGACTCCTTGTAATAGGAGGTATAGTAGTTTGAGGTTGATCTTGGATATTGGAAAACTGAGGTTTGAATCTCCTTTCAGCCATCAAAAATGACTGGGTGACTTTGGGAAAGTCACACTCTCTCGGCCTGAGAGAAAGGCAAGGGCAAACTCCATTTGAACAAATTCTGCCAAGAAAATCCCATGATAGGTTCATCATAAGTCTGAACTGACTTGAAGGCAGACAGCAACAGCAATAGGAAAATGCTGAATAAAATGGACTTCTGTATCTAGAAAGATAATGCTTTTGCTCTTAGGATTCCCGTTTAATATTTATTTATTATATTTCTAGGCCGCCTTTGTCCTGGAATGGGACCCAAGGCGGCTTCCAACAATAAATAAACACATTAAAACATTTAAAACAGGTAAAAACATTAAAAGGATATAAATCATAAAAAAGCCCTAGAATAATATTCATTTAAAAAAATTTTTTTTAAAAAAATTGTCCTAAATCAGGAAAATATGAAGAACAACAGATACTGAACAAGCTTGCTTTTGTTCCAATTAGTATTAAGCTGATTGCATGCCAAGCTGGGGAGCAGGGACATGGAGAACAAGATTCCAAAGTACTTAGCTATGCTTAGAGTACTGGTCTTTCTCCACCACCCCCGTAACTGAGTGTTACACAAGGATATGCTCCATGAGCCCCAGTGTACAATACAGTCACAAAAACAACAGCTATTTACTCAAATCATAGAGTTCTTTCTCTTTTAAAGTTAATAAAACTCTCTCTTTCTTTCTCTTTCGCTCTCTCTGCATATGTGTGTGTGTGTGTGTGTGTGTTTCATTTCCTTCTAAAAGTCTCCTTTCATGTCAAATGCTTGTGGGCATTCACTGTGGCTCTCAGACTCATTGTGTCTCTACAGTGCTTTCTATTATCAATTGACTATTATTGAAGTGCAGCTACTGAATGAATCATAATGGCTAAAGAAAAAGGGAGAAAGATCCAGAAGAATGATTTGCTTTGTAAATATTCTATGGAAAAAATGCTTCAGGTCCACTTCCTATCAGATTTCTTGAAAAAGAATCAGCCAGATTGACCTGAGATTTTTTTTTTTTGGGGGGGGGGGGATTCTTAAAACATCCCTGAGTGAATATTTTCTATCATCTATCATCTGGAACAGACTGTCCACACAGAAAATTAATTCTTTTCTTTATGCACACAAGAAACAGTCCTACCAAATCACTTTACAGAGGGTGAATCATGTCTAGGAAATTTCTCTTCTTGGATACAAGAAAAGGGACTAAAGGTCAAAAACTTCACATCTTAGGCCTTTTGTACTGATACTAAGATTGCCAGAAAAAAAATTACTATATTGGAAAATGCTTCATGCTGAAATTTGACAAGAACTCAGATACCAATTTTAACCAGGTTACTTAACCACCATAAAGGGACTACTTTTCCTGTATAAATGTGAATTGAAATAGAATTTGAACTGATTGCCAAGATACGGCGGTGGGGGGGGGTTGTTATACTATTAGCATTTTACAAGGTGATTTTTGTCTGCCTAGCTGGGTTTTCTGAATCAAGACACAAAGTAACTTATTTCTTAACAGCTTGGTACAGTCTTTTGCAACTTGAAACCTAAACTGAGTCACCTAAATTTGCATCTGAATTAGGTTCCTAAGTGAGAGACACTGAGCCCCTTATTAGATGCAATGGAATCTGTGTGAACGTCACACCTTTAAATACGTGACCAGGCTGCTAAGTAAAGGGCTAGCTGTAGAAACCTAAGTGTATATGTCTGAAAGTAAAAAAAATGGTAAAGAAGATTCTAATGAAAATAGCTGGGCAATTTTGGTTCCTGTAGAACACAAGAAGGACAAACTGAGAATAACAAGAGAGATTGGTTTTCCTTACTTTTTTTCACCTGACTTCTTATTTAAGTGAAAGCACACTTCATAAATTCAAAACAAGCTTATTAAAGTTGAAAATTGAGTTTTTTCTGCACATCCAGTGTGATATATTATAATAATTTTAAGTAAACATGGTTTAATGACTTTGTATTTAACATACTAATGAAATACAACTTCATATACATTCATGAGTAATTAAGTTGAAATTACATTTGCATGATCCTTGACATAATCACGTGCCCACCTTGTCCATTTCATCCCGTTTCATTTGCATTCTATTAATTTCATCCAGATCTACCCATGCGCATTGTTTGAAATAGGCTTCAAATGTTTCAGCTGGTTCTAGTTTTAATTGTAACATGCATTTAATCTGTTTAAATTATCCTTATTGTCTTAAATTAATTTAAACTATTTCAGGTGACATTATTGTATGCTGTCCTGAGCTCCATGGACACAGGGTAGGATATAAATACTTGTGCCATTGTATTTCTGATTTTCCAGTATGGTTGTGAAAGGAAGGCAGTGAAAAAAGGTGACAGGAAAGAATCAACTCTTTCAAAATGTGGTGCTGAGGGAGAGTTCTGTGGATATCAAGGACTGTCAAAATAACCAATAAATGGGTCCTTGAGCAAATTAAGTCTAAACTCTCCCTTGAAGCCAAAATGACAAATCTGAGGCTATTGTACTTTGGATATATCATGAGATAACATGACAAAAGATGATAATGCTTGGGAAACTGGGAAGGTGCAAAAAAAAAAAAAAGGAAAACAGCTTTACAGGTGGATAACATCAAACAAGGAAGTCACAGCTCTGAGTTTCAACAATCTGACCAAGGCTGTTGATGACAGGGTGTCTTGGATGTTTTTTATTTACAGGGTTGCCATAAATCAAAGCTGACATAAGGGCAGTTAACAATATAAATAAATATTTGACTTGATAACAAAAAGTTTCTCCATGCAGAAAAGATCACAGAACATAAGATTCTCCCAACAGCCCTGCAATGCAGCAAGTTGTACCATTTCAGGAAAGGTTTGCGTAAGAGCATGTGAGAGCCAAATAGTAAACCTCAAGAGACTAAGAATTAGCGATTCTCCTGTTCTTCTCTATTTGAACAAATCACCTTTGTAAACTATAGCTGACAGTTGGCTTGTTTCAGTAAACCATACTTAAGCATACACGAAGTTTATTTAATATCCGATGTACAACCTGTGGTTAGTCAAAACTGGACATGAAAACTTCCAAACTCCTCTGTCTGTCTGTGTCCTAAAGGGGAGGGAAAGTATGCAAGATCATGGTTCACCACAGCTCCTCATCAGAATGCTATACCATTGTTCTGTGTTATGTGTGAATGTAGCCTATGTGCCTTACCTAGAAAGTAAAACTGAAAACCTTGTGTATATTTGCATGCACATGTGTAGCAAAACAGATTTGTTCTAGCTCTTACAGTACAACTAGATAATATTTACCCTCGCATAGCTCATCATTTCTGAAAGAGTTTGCAATAGAAACAGACCGGGGCACGCTCAGATTCTGAGTAACAAAAGTTAGCAAACAGCTGTGCTTTATTTGGTGAATGATATAAGCCTATGGACAATAACACTTCATGGGTAATTTGCATGGGTGGTCTTTGACATAATTTTAACTAATATCAACATGATTAAAACAACTGCATGTAAATTCTGAACATGGAAAATGCCTCATACAAAATAAAAAAAATATTAATGTTTACACATTAATTTCATTCTTGATAAGCAGACTGGTAAAGAAATGTTTTTGCCAGGAGAAAGGACAAAGAACTCTTTGATGGCATTTACAAGTTGCTAGGCAATAGCTAAATGGCCATGATAAACTTCGGCTAAGCAGCTCTGAAGAAATCCTCATGCATTTAATACTCAAAGAATGATGCCAAGAGCTTCATGTCTAAATTAGCATTCCTGCAGCATCTGTAATTGTGTGAATGAAGTAAACAATCCCTTGGATAGTATCATCTATGCTGTTATAATGTTTTTTAAAAAAATCAATACACTTCTAGTATTTTAATAGACTAATGGTACAGTTGTTACTCCAAATTGTGGATGACTCAGGGGTCCACCTGCGATGCAAGTACCTCTATGCAAAGGTGAGGAATTATTGGCTCAAATTAGGAGGCCTGCGAGAGCAGGGTAATCTAGCAAGATCTTTCCATCTATGTTTACCAGTACTTCTGCAGGGAAGAAACAGCCAGAGATCCAAAGATAAACCAAATTGTGTTTTATTAGGGGAATTAATCACACACACGAGATCCAAATAATCACACAGTCACACAAGGCTAACTAAAGGAAAATGGAGGAAAGTTTTGTCACCGGGAGTCCCGGGGATGCTGGGAGCTATGCAAAACTGCTATAGCACTTCCCTCCCAACCACTGAGCTCTGGCAAAAGGCTGTACCAGAGTCAAGTGTACAAAATGCCCAAAATATAGCAGAGATTGGCCACACAGCTATGCAACCGTGCCCAGCAGAGATTATCTTAGCAGCAATGCACTGTAGCCAGGAAAAACTCACCCACGTAACTTGTTATCTTCCATCAAGGAGGCAGTTTATTCTTGAGTTACAATATTTACAAGAATGTCCAGAAGGTGTTCCTGCATTCCTCAGCTTGCTCTTTCTGGCAGAGCCTCCAGCATACACGTTCAGGCACCATGTGCAAAGGTGCTAGTACTTGGCTACATTGCTGATGCAATCTTGGTCTACCTTTGCATTCTCCCCATATCTGATGCAACTTTCTCCCCTGATTGCCCATCAGCATGACTCAGCATGACTCAGCTAGAGTTGCATGACTTTTCACAGGTGCACTTGACAATTTACATCACAAAGTATTTTCTTTGGACTACAGGTTTTGTCCAGCCTTTCCTGACAAGTTTTAGATAGCAAGATTTCAGAGCATAATGGCTCTGAATAGAGCATAATTACCAGTCTCAAAGAGAAGTGAAGAAGCAGCGATGTGGCTTACACTTGCATCTAAGGACAGTACACAATCGGGAATCAGAGCAGCAGAGTGGCAATCAGCTATAGGTGTAGTGGGAGCTGACTGGCCAAAACTAGGGGTTTATATACCTGATTTCTGCCTGGAGGGCAAGGGTGTGAATGGCTTTCCACCCAAATAAACAATGGAGTTTGCAGAGTAGACAATGAGGTACAGAATGGGCTAATAGTCTTAGCATTAGGTGAGAAAGGGCTGGTGGTCACCCTGATAGTTTGATGCTTGTTGGACACGTTTTGGGACAAAGGAAGGGTTTGCTTGGTCAGAGGAAAAAGGAGAAGACAATCAGCAGTCTGGTGGGAATCTCACAGTCACTGTTGTCCAAAAGGCAAAGTCATTAAGGCTAACTATAAGCCTATTATCTTCCTGGTAATTTCCTGATCATGACCTGGCTGTGCCTCGAAGTATTTTCTGACGTAATTCACAATGCACGTGTTTGTTCAGTCTTTTCCTCTTGTCCAGCTCAGACATACAGCCATAGCAGGGCATGTTTTATATTTATTCCAATTAATATATCTTGCCAATTAAATCATATTTCATTAATTAACCCATATCAAGCACCTTTCAGATGTTTGAAGTAGTATTTTTCAGATGTTTTCCTAAACATGTGTAGGGCTACAATTGGAAACATGGCTGTGGGTGCCAAAAGCCTTCCTCTCACAAGTCCTATCTTCACATGTTGTGTAAGTCCTACCTTCACATGTTGTGTGCAAAGTCTGTAGAGGACTTTGCAACCACATTAGCCTGAATGAACAAATTCCATGAACAGAAACCCAGTCTTATCAGGGTTCCTGCTCAGAGGACCTTTATAACTGCATTCAGCTAAATGTGATTTCCTGTGCAAAAAATCATGTTATTTGCACAGAGGGAAATGTTGTTTGTTTGTTTTTTCTTACAGTGGGAAGAAAATTGACTCCATTATTCATTCTTGCCTAGTGGAATCAAAATAATGAAATAAATTAAACATTTAAGCTTAACAGTACTACATTTATCTCCTTACTGTGCAAGAACCTCTGCTTGCCACACATTTCCCACTCCCAGTTTAGAGGAAGCTTATGTTGGAGACAGACCTTAACAAAAGTTAGGTCATATGTAGTGAATGTGGGATAGGTATCTGGGGACAGCGTTCAGCAACCTGATGCTATGCATTTATCTCAGAGCCAACGACATGGGCTAGTGCCCTTTGTAATACTTTCTTTATAAACTAGGGGTTGAATCATTTTATTAAGGAACCACATATGAAAAGTCTCCTCTCTGTGTGCTGCTTTCACTCTTTGGAGGACCACTCCTTTTTCTGGATCTAACTGCTTAGGCCAGCTAGAGGATGCTGTTAAAGATAAAGGCCTGAATACTATTTTTAGTTCTAACTGGAATAGACTCATTGAATCAAGTTAGTAGTGAGTCAACATTTATGTAAATCCCATTGATTCAATGGTTCTGAAGTATTACATTCAGTTCTGGCTGCCTCATTTTAAGAAGGATATAAGCAAGTTGGAGCAAGTTCAGAGAAGAGCAACAAAGATGATAGAGGTCTGGGGAACAGAACATATGAGAAAAGACTGAGGGAGTTCAGCCTGGCAAAGAGAAATCTTGAGGGGTGACATAATTGTACTTTTCCTAAATATCTAAAGGCCTGTCAGAGAGAGGAGAGTACAGATTTGTTCTCTGCTGCCTCAGAATAGGACCAAGTCTAATGGTTTTCAGTTATAGGAGAGTAGATTTTGATTGAATATTAGAAGGAACTTCTAAATTCGTGATTTAGCAATGGTACCTATAATCTAGAGTGGTAGTGGGATCTCTTTCTCTGGATATCTTAACGAAAAAGCTGGACAGCTATCTGCTTGGGATGCTCTAGCTGGAGTTTCTTCATTGAATGGGGGCTTGGACTCAATGGCCTATGAGGCCCCTTTCAACTCTGTCATTCTAAAATTCTACTCTAGTAAGGAATAACAATAGGATTTAAGTAATAGGATTTAAGTAATGGTCAAACTATTCTTGCACTCCTTATCAGAAAGGATAATGACAGTTTGGTGAGGTATAGAGGAGTTCTCTTGCTGAGAATTCTAAGTACCCCTTCCTAAACTGCAAATCTCAAGATTCCATAGAATGGAACCACAAAGGTTAAAGGGAAAACACAGCATATAATTATGTAGTGTGAAAGGTCTGTCTTGCACATTAGTTTTTAATTACTCCTTCAGTTAAATACATTAAGCATTTAAGCCTAATAATGTTATATTAATACACTGTTGCTTTGCATTACAGTCTATGCCTCCTGTGTTGCAATGCACAAAAGCATGGTGTAACTTGTACAATTAAATAAAGAAAAACTTTCCACATTATAGTGCCATAAACAATTCAAAGCTACTCAAATTCTATATGCTGTTTGAAAACACACAGGACCAACCCATAAGCTAGTATTACTGTGCGCTATGATACTACTGCTTATAAGGCTTCATAATACACTAGGAGACCTAATGTAAGTTTTTAACTGTTTTTCCAACTGCTCTGAAGTTATCAGTAAGTTCTGACATTTTCCACAAAATGTCACAGCACAGCAACAAAATAATGTGCTATGACCTGTAAAATTCTTCAGATCATTCTGTAAAAATCTGAGGGTTTTTTTTTTGTAAAGGTTTAATGGAAAATCCTTGTCAAACAGTTCTTAGCTGATCTTAGAGACATACTTCTGAGCACAAAATTAACATGGCTGCTTGGGAATGAGGAAGAGGTTCACTAAGTTCCTGAAGCGTCAATTCTCATAAAGCTTCACCCAGTAAGGTGTCATAGCTTTCAGACTAGGACTACAGAAACTAAAGATGAACTTATACTTTTCTTTTAACTTCAATTTAATTAATATCAATTTATCCCCACCCCAACTTTTCTGTTTCCTTTATTTGATACCTCCTTGGTTATAGTCAGCAGGAGAGGACACTTGGGAGCAACTGTATCAATGATTAAAGAGATCTCTGCATCCCACAGAGTTATTACATCATCAGAAAAAGCACCTATCACATCAATGGAAAATTCTGTAAAGGATCTTCAGACAGGATCTATCAGATTCCATAAACACCAAGGGCAGAGGTGGCAAAATGCAGTTCTTGTCAGGGATTCCAGGCAGGGAACCCTGGGAAAATGATCAGCCCACTGCAAAGATGTTGCATCATGCCCCAGCTGTGGGTAATTGCAAGGCTGCATAAGAAACTGGGGTGGTGTGCAGATGGTAGAGGGAGGTGTGCAAACCTCTACCCGATTGGTTGTAGATATGTATATAACAAAGCAACGCCAGTATGTATTTGTCTGTTGACCAAACCTGGTGCCTGGCGCAAGCTTTTGTCCGTATGTCCTATGTTTTGTATATAACGGAACTTTGCTGCAAGATAAAGTGCCTCCTGTTTTGGAAGAAACTCCTCTGTGTGTGAGTATCCTTACTGGGGAATAAGGCTGCTGCTGCTGGCTCGCTGAACTCTGGTTTTTCCGCTGCGTTTCTGTGGGGCTGAAACCCCTATCATCCCCAACAGTTCTCTAGGTACTATTAGACTATGACTCCCAGCACTCTTCACCACTAGCTGTGCTGGATAAGACTGATTGGTACTGCAGTGCTACAAAAACTGGTAGACCATATGTTGCCCACCCTTGCTCTGGAGGAACAGGTGACTGCCTTGATTTCATACCAGGAAGTGATCAGATTAAAATATTTGTGTGCTATAATAACTGAGACTATCTGTTGTTACCGAAAATGAGAAGCAATCTGAGGCATCATTCAGAAGGTTTATTAATTTATTTATTTTAATTTTGTGCCAGTTAGCATCTGGCTTTATATGAGTTAGAATAGGCTTCAGTTTCATGCACCTAAGCCTTCAAGCAAAATTATACAGCTGTCAGAGATGGACACACAGGCCATTTCCGCACGGGGCGCGGGAACCACCCCGTGCCGGTACTTACCGGACTTCTTGGCTCCACGCTTGGGTCCAGGCTGGTCCGGAGCAGTGCGTGGCTGCCGCTCCGCACTGCTCCGGGGATGGAAATGGCGGCTTCCAGTTGGTCGAGGCTCTCCACCAACTGCTGAAGCTCGCCAGCCTAAAGCCCACCCCTGGCAGATCGCGGGCTCGCACTGGTGCGAGCCTGCAAATCTGCACCGGAGCGCCGGAACAGAGTGGCGCGCTCCATGCTTTTGAAAGACCTGTTTCAAGTGGTCTTTCAAAAGCACTTTGGGTCGTTTGGGAGCGGGCTGAGGTGCGGAACTACAGTAAGTAGGTCTGACCCAGTCCGCTCCCAGGTGCAGACATCCTCCCTGGAGGACGCTCTGCACCATTTCTTTAAACCTGTGCAGAAATGGCCACTATGCCAGTCCTATCTGAGTGAAGCCAAGATCACTGGGATACCTGCTGTTGTGGTACATCCCTTAAGCCCCATGAGAGAGGAGTCTATCTATTGTGCAGAGTGGAAAAGGAGCAGCCTTGTAAATCTGCCCTTTGGCAATTTCCCCAGCTTCAAATAGTATTATCTGCATACCTATGCTCTGCTTAGGAAAGTATGCAATTAAAAATGCTGCTGGAAGCTTCAAACACAGAGAGATGTTAAAGATAATTTGATTAATTTAAGAAAGCAAATGATCATAGAATCATAGAATCATAGAGTTGGGAGAGACCACAAAGGGCCATCCAGTCCAACCCCTTGTTATGCAGGAACACACATCAAAGCATTCCCAACAGATGGCCACCCAGCCTCTGCTTAAAAACCTCCAAAGAAGGAAAGTCAACCACACTCCGAGGCAGCATATTCCACTGCCAGACAGCTCTGACCATCAGGAAGTTCTTCCTGAGGTTCAAGTGGAATCTCCTTTCCTGCAGCTTGAAACCATTGCTCCTTGTCCTAGTCTCTAGAGTGGCAGAGAACAAGCCTGCTCCCTCCTCAATATGACATCCCTTCAAATATTTAAGCATGGCTATCATGTCCCCTCTTAACTTTCTCTTCTGCAGACTAAACATACCCAGCTCCCTAAGCCATTCTTCATAGGGCATGGCTTCCAGACCCTTCACCATTTTGGTCGTCCTCCTCTGGACATGTTCCAGCTTGTCAATATCCTTCTTGAATTGAGGTGCCCAGAACTGGACAAAGTATTCCAAATGAGGCCTAACCAACGCAGAATAGAAAGGTACATTACCTCCCTTGATCTAGACACCATACTCCTATTGATGCAACCAACAATCGCATTGGCTTTCTTGGCTGCCGCATCACACTGCTGATTCATGTTCAGCTTGTAATCTACCAAGACTCCTGGATCCCTTTCACACGTACTGCTATCCAGCCACATGTCCCCCATCCTATATTTGTGCATTCCATTTTTTCTGCCTAAGTGCAGGACCTTACATTTCTCTCTGTTGAAATTCATTTTGTTAGCTTTGGCCCAGCTCTCCAATCTGTCAAGGTCAGTTTGAAATTTGATCCTGTCCTCTGGGGTATTAGCAACCCCTCCCAATTCGGTGTCATCTGCAAATCTGATCAGCATGCCCTCCGCTCCTTCATCCAAGTCATTGAGGAAGATGTTGAATAGCACTGGCCCCAGGACAGAACCCTGTGGCACCCTACTAGTCACTTCTCTCCAGGATGAAAAGCAGCCATTCATGATCACCCTTTGGATTCGGTTGGTCAACCAATTACAAATCCATTATCCCTAGATGTATGCTCCTAGGGGCTACTTGGGAGAAACTGTCAGGTATTTAGGTTTTATATATAGAAGATAAGGCTCTGATGGACAGGAACACATCCTCTTGTATTCACAAGAGCTGATATATTTATACTCTTTTATTATTGCAAATTCAACCCCATATCAGAATGGCTTATAGATACCCCATGTAATTCCTAGGGAGTTGCCCATCCAGTCATATACAGATATACATCTGTCTAGTTTCAGCATGGGAACTGCATTATGCATCTTCAGATTATGCCATGAAATCACTAGTCCTCATCTGAGAGATACAGAGGAGAAAAGACAAAGAGTATTTGTGTTTCACACAAATACTGTTGAAACTTCTGGCGTTTACAAATATTTATAAGTTCACCAAATTATGAAAGTTTTTTTTAGCCTAAAAATGTACCTAAAAATACAAAGTATGAATGAAACACATGTATTAACACATTCATCAAACATATTTGCCACTACACCCTTAGGAATGTACACTCAATGACTAACTTCAATTTACTCCCATATATGTGTAGCATGGGCAGCCACATGATCTGGGTAAAAATTATGACAATAAATAAATAAAATCTAGTAGGGTTTCCCAAAAAGACCTAGGATGAAGAGATTACACTTTGAGAAATAATAAAAGAACGTTTCTGTGTTTATTGAGTAACATTGTCATAAAATATTCTTTTTCTTCTTGTTGCGTACCTTCAGATTGTTTCCAACTTATGGCAACCCTAAGGCAAACCTATCACAGGGTGTTCTGGAGCTAAGAGCATTTAACACACCCAAGGCCATTCCATGGGTTTTCATGACTGACCTTTTAGGCCTGTTGGGGGAAAATGGGGCAACATGACAAATTTTAAAGATTTTTAAAGATTCAATGTCCTTTTTGAGAAAATTCTTCTCATACTATCTGGACTGTATTGCTGCTGGAAAGACAAACAGATAGCTTTCTCACAAGAGTCTGTGTGATCCCTAAAAATTTCAAATAACTATGGTAATTCTGTTCATGGTTTTCATGCGTTTCACCAGTTTTGTTCAGAAGGCCTTCTGATTAGAAACTTTGTATCTTCTTTATGATAACCTGATTCATTTTCTCCTGAATACTTTTCAAAAGTATACAAAAAGATGCATCAAACAGAGGGGAAAATCATATGCTGTATCATATGTTGATTTTCTGTGTAAATGCTTAGACTGAATGAGAGTGAGCACACTGAAGCAAAAAAGTTCAGTGTCTGTTACTAATAGTGACAGGCAAGACTGGCAAAGGAACATATTTTTGATTTCACATAGCATTGCTGACAACATACACATCTCCCAGTTACTGAGTTTCACAAAGTCATAGAACAGAGAGAAACTATTTTCATTCCATATAGGGTTGCCAGTCCAGCATCACCTCAGGCCCTGAGGTTTCCGGGCTAAAACCTGAAAGCTAGCAATGACCCGTAGTGATGTCATTAAGCATTATGTATTAAATACCTATCACAGTTGCTCACAGCTTGTCATTGAAACACATATTCAAACAACATATTTCCATGTCTGGAAATTAAGACAGAAATCTTAGATAAAGGGGCTGAAAGATGAAAACAGGAAATCATAGTGAGCCCTCGGTATTCATTAGGGTTTGGCTCCAGGATGCCCTTTTCACATGTGGGGGGGAAACGGTGTAGAGCGAGCTCCCACGGAGGTCGTCTACACCGTAGAGTGGACTGGCGTGGACTACTTTTAGTAGTTTCACACCAGAACCCACTCAGGAGCAGCCTGAACTAGCCGGGCTGCATGTTTTTTAAAAACCTCTTTTTCGAGGTTTTTAAAAAGCACGGCGTGCGCAGCCCCGTGCCACTCCGTCGCCTGGCTCTAAAGTGAATCTGCAGGCGCGCGCAAGTGCGTGCCTGCAGATCTGCCAGGGGCGGGCTTCCGGTTGGCGAGCTTCTCCGGTTGGTGGAGAGCCCCCACCAACCGGAAGCTGCCATCTGCGACGCCGGAGGAGTGTGGAGCAGCGAGCTCGCGCTGCTCCACGCGGCGACGGACTTACTCGGCTGGAGCTAAGCTCCGTTTTAGCCTGTTTTCGCCCGTTCCCCCCCCGACATGTGAAAAGGGCCACATTCTCAAACACATGTAGGCATTCTGTTTTTTTCTGCTGAGGAGGCATCACAAAATTTCTAAGTGTGAAATCTGAAAGATAATTACATGCCTATCTACACATTAGACTGAAGAAAGGAGATCAGATCAGTTTGCTTCAAACTGGATACCAAACTAAATGCTCAATAATAACTACCACGAAACTGGAAGATGCCCAAAGGCCATCTGTTCCCATCCTTAGGCCCATATCTAGATCATCAGATCACATTGTGACACAAGTAGAGAGCAGAGTGAAAAATAACTGTGATATGTTTTTACTGGCCTGGTATTTTTACCTGTTCTCCAACTATTGGTATTATTGTTATATCCCAATAGTTTTACATTTTCCTAATCCTCCCTTGGAAATGGTAGCACACAGAATAGTGGGATACATATCTCAATAAATGAAATAATAAATTTAACCCTAATTGAATCCAGTACTAAAAAGAAAGAGGGAGAGGGAGAGAGAAATATGTCAGGGATGTCTAGACATACCACTTGATACAAAAAAGCGAGTGTTCTGGTATTTGGTGTCTCAAAAAAAATTCCCCACCCACAGACAAGTGGTAGTATTGCGAGCAATAATACACATGCTGGAATTTGCAAATGTGAGCTATGAAACATGATAATATTTAAAGACAGACTTTAAAATAGTTGGATCATGACTTTGCCATTTAAAAATGTTATTTAGAGTACAGAATTAGTCAAATGATGGTGGCATGCATGTTCACTAAATTAGAACAGCAAAAAAGCAGAAACAAACATGGATAAATGGCTGCAATGCAGAATTCAAATTAATTTAGATGGCCAATAAATTGACAGCATATTATTTTAAAAGCTCCTAAATGTACCTGTAAAACAAAGAAATTGCCAAGTAATCTTTCCTTCTAGCACCAGTGAGTGAAATATTTGTAATCAACTTCAGCTCACATATTTTTAGGGCATTGGTAAATACTCAGGGCAGGGAATCAAGACGTGCAACCCCAGCAATGATAAACTCTGCATTAAATGGTTGAACTGTGGTGGTGCTTATTGAAATGACTACACATAGGATAAATTGAAACAAATCTAATCCTAAACACAATCCATTTGGAATATCATTCCAAATGGTACTATAGCATATCTATAATCAACCAACCGATCAGTAAATAGTGCTAATCACATGCCACAAAATCCTAATCAGCACACATTATGATCTAAAATACATATGTTACAATAAATTCCATAAATGAACAGTATAATACACAGAAGGTACACTAACAGAAAAGCAGGTTGCTTAACTGTAACCGTGGTTGTTCAAGTGGACAACTGTGCACTCGTACATACAGTCTCCTCTGTGCCTGTGCAGATCATCTTCAGAAACTTCTAGAGCTATATCTCTTCAGGTGAAGGCTCACTACCACCGCTACACATGCTCAGTACAGTTCCCATTCAAACTCCTAAGTTCCATGTCTGAGTGGCCATCAACCAAAGAAGTTGAGGATAACAATAGAGGGGAGGGGAGTGGGTTTTGTGAGTTCACAGATGACCACTTGAAGAATCACAGTTACAGGTAAGCAACCTGATTTTCTTCTTTGTGGTCTCTCTTTGTGACCCTTACTATGGGAGATTGGCTAGCTATACACAATTGGATAGAGGGTGGCTATGCTTGCAACGATTGAAGAACAGACAAGCCAAATGAAGTAGAGTCTCTGACCCAAACATCGAGTCTGTAGTGGTTTATAAAGGTAAGTGGCTGTGCCCAAATAATTACTGGGCGGACAGTATGAATGAGCACAACAGCCAAGAAAAAACAAAAAACAGATGAAGTGGGGACAGCCCTCATGGAATGAGAATGGATAGAGGAAATCTTTGGCTTCCTGGCAGTCTGGTAGGCTAATGAAATAGTAGCAGTCACCCACTTGGAAATATGCTGCAAGGAAGCTTGACAACCTCGCTTATGAGTTCCATGGCAGATAAAAAGTCCAGGGGATTTTCTGAAGTGTTTTGTCCAATCAACATAGAAGGTCAGGGCATGTCTGAAATCTAGTGTGTGCCAGGCATGTTTGTAATCCATTGATAGGCTTAGCACGAAGGTTGGAAGCAAGGGCTGCTGTGGCAAGTAAAAGGAGGAAGCTACTTTTGGAAGGAAAGTGATATATAGAAACAGAACTACTTTGTCTTTTCGGAATTGGATGAACTAGGGGTCCATCCTCCAGGCGGCGAGCTCACATGCCTTCATGACAGAGGTAATGGCCACAAGGAACATAGTCTTCTATATGAAAAGCTGCAAGTCACATGAAGCAAGAGGTTCTAAAGGACTCCTCATTAACCGGGAGGGGACCAACCACAAGTCCCGAGCAGGAGTAACAGGAGCTGAAGACAGAAAGGTGTTAATGAAACCCTTGAAGAAAAGCTTATCCCAAGTATGCACAAACAAGGAGGAAAATCTCAAGGTCAAATGAAGACTGAGAGCGGCCACGTAGACTCTTACGGAGGAGATAGAGAGGCCTTGCAATGCCAAAGAAACAAGAACTGAAGAATGTGATTGATGGAAATTCAGTGCCAGTCTACATGAATATCATGGAGAAAAGGGAGGGAGTGACTCCACTTATTGCAACGTGACTTCTTCATTGACTGTCTATGCTCAGAGTGAGCATGACTAACACTGCCAGAGGATATCCTCCCAGCTGTGAGATGAAGGCTGAAAAGATTTGCATATCCAATACGACCATCACCTTGGGTGAGGAGATTGTGGCAAAATAGGAGCCTGCAAAAGACATATGCAGGAGCATGGCAAAAAATGGCTGTTGAGGCCACCAAGGTATCACTAGAATGCAGTCCATGCCATTGTCCCTGACCTTCACTAGGACATCGGTGATGAGTAGAAAGGGAAGAAAGGCATAGAGGAAAGAATCATCCCACCTGAAAACAAATGCATTTTCTGGTGCATCCAACCAAGGAGGTCCCTGGGTGCAGTAGCAAGGTCATTGATGGTTGTCCACACTGGCAAACAGGTCTACTTTTGGATGGCCCCAATGGCTGAATATCTCATGGAAGCCTAGAGAAAACAGTTCCACTCATGAGACTGGATCTGTGATCTGCTGAGGATGTTGGCAAGTTCAAACAGTGATATTCATGGGAGTAGAGACCAACAAACCAAGGTGTGTCGGGGGGGACAGAGTCTCATCAGAGGGCCATCCAATTCTGGAATAAGCACAAAGAGAAACAAGGCCTGGAGAGGTACATTAAAAACTGAGAAAAGAGGACTGTTGCTATAGTCAAGGCCATTAATTCGAGAAGGACCTGCACACTCTTCACTTGAATGGCTGCAACACAATATATGCAAAGAATGGCCTCCACAATTTGGTACACTCTGTTGAGAGACAGGTCAGCTTTGCCCAAATGAGAGTCCAGCATGGTACTGGTGTATTGAATCTGTTGGATCAGATGTAACTGTGACTTTCTGGGGTTTATAAAGAGGTCAAGATCACAGAGTAGAGATATGATAACATGGAGTTGCAGTATAGCTTGGTTTGGGAACTGGAGACCAGAAGCCAATTGTCTATGTAGGGGAAGATGGAGATTTCCCAAAGATGGAAGAAGATGGTCACTATACCATGCACTTCGTAAAAATGTGTGGTGTTGTCACAAGGCTGAAAAGAAGGACACAAAATGGAAACACAAAACATAAAAAGCAAAGATGAACAGGAGGACGTAAACATGAAAACACATATCCTGGAGGTTGATAATTGCAATCCAGTCCCTACAGACAAAAGAAGGAAGACTGCAAAAAGCATCACCATCCTGAATTTCTTAGTAATAATAGAAGAGTCCTCCATACCACTTTGGTACTGTAAAGTTTCCTGAGAGGACACATTGATGAAGATGAGATGGATGGGCTCTGCCTATGGTGTCCTTGTGAAAAAGAGTTTCAGTCTCTTCAGATAAAGCTTGGGACAGTTGTGTTAGACAGTACATCACCGAAAGTGGTAGAGTGTGGCATTTAATAGCATAGTTGTCAGCAGCGATGCTGAGGACCCATAAATCTGAAGTTGCTGAATCCCAAGCTAGAAGAAACTGAGACAGATGGGAACCAAAGAGGGGTGTATCACTGAGGCAGAGGAGAACACTGAACTGAGGCAGAAATGGAATGATGAGCCCAAGAAGACTTTTGCTTGTGCAGATGTGAGGAATGTTGGGGACCATATTTCTTTGGAGCGGTCCTCATTTTTTGAGTATGCTCCAATTTTCAATCCATGGTGGCATCAAAAGGGTCCTCTTCATCGAATGGAAGGCCCTCAGTGATATGTAAAGAGATCTGAAGAATGAAGCCAGGCAAGACATCTCAAAGCAATAGGTCCAGCAAGAGACTTTGCTGCACAATCAGCTGCATGCCAAGCTGTAGTGATTTGTTGGGTAGATGTAGGGTGCTATCACATGAGGCAAGTAAATCACAATTACATCAAGATAATAGCACCTTCTGTTGGGGCTTATCTTATGACATCATGCCTCCTCTGTTGTTTTCCCAACGGGAGATTGTTTGGAAAGCATTTTTTATTGACACAAATCCATTAATGACCTCCTTTCCCACTTCTTTTGCATGAAAGTTCCTGTATGAAAATTCAGCTGCACTTTTATGTCAATTTGAGTGCTCATGGGGTATTCAGTGGGCATGCTGTGGGTGGGGAAACATCAGTCTACCTCCAGTGATCAGGGGAGAAGGAGAAGGGGTAGAAATTTCAGTATGATTTCCTATCAATTGGCAAAGTAACTGAGAATCTTTTTAAACTTTTTTTCTCTATTTAAAAAAAAACCATTGCCAAATGACTTCTCCTCCAACAACAACAGCAACAACAAAAAGCCTGTCAGAGAAACCAAAACTTTGCTCACTGCCTTCTGCCCCTTTTCCCAGCCTTTTTCCAAAATCTCTCTCTCATTCTCTTTCTCCCTCAGTCTCTCTCTCTCTCCCCCCCCCCCCCACTTATGGGCAACCTATACAATAACAATGGTACTTGTTGGAAACTCACTGGACAGTCTCACAATTTAAGGAATTATGGCAGGAATTTCTCAGTTTATAAAACAGATTGACATTCAGGAATAATTTACTATGGGACAGACTATCACAGACTTTAGCTAATAGACTTGCACTTCTTTACAGACAATTCCTGTACCCTTAAGCAGCTAAGCACTAGAAACAACAAGCCTTAAAACATAGATAGCAACACCGGGGGCAGACCCTCCTACAAGCCTAGATGTCAAAACTGTCCTTGTGTCTAGGCTGGGAACCCCACTACTGAATCTAACAATATCACCACAAAGATCAAGTGGTCATGTACATGCTCACTGTGACATATGCCTTAAGCAGTCTCTGAGGACAAGCAATTCAATTCCCATCCAAAGGAATAAATGGACACAAATCACAGTGACATTAGAAACAAAAATGTTCAAAAACAAGAGAGAACATTGCAGCCTCCCATAATAGTCTTCCACTGACTTAAGTTACCACTGTGAAGTAAACTTCACAGAGAGAGTGCTGGGTCCATTGGTTCCATTCTATCAACAAAGGGAATTGGTACGAAGACCTACATGACAGTTCTTAATTGGCTTACCAAGATGTTAGCATTATCAACAGTTTAAATTAGTAATGTAATCAACACTTTCACTGTTTTCTCCATTTAATCTGCTAAATTCAATGTCTATAACCCCCACCCCTGCCTCACTCACATATACTATGGTTAAAGCTATCTGAAATTCTGGATAATAAATACTTCATGCATCTAATGAAATGGCTTATAGTCCACAATAGCTTATATCATCATACATGTGTTAGTCTTCAATGTGCCACAGGAAGACAGCAATGCTTAGGGTTACAATTTAAGAAACACAATTTAGAGAAACTGCTAAAAGAATGGCAAGAAACTAGATAATAAGAAGATTAAGGTCTTAGACTACAGAGGCTGCTAGAAGCTTTCTATGCAAACTGGGTTCTTTTATTTCTTGCCATATTTGCTAATGGCCCTTTTAGCTTGCTAATGGGCTCTATGGACCAAAATCCCATTGACAAAAAGTCAGTGCCAGAATGTTGGCAAGACCACCAGAATGCAACAAAGTCTGTAGTTAAAATTTTTAGTTCACAAAAGGCATACATCCAAGCCATCCAGCTTCCACATTAACAGGTGGAAACATTCCTATTTAACAGCCCTATTAACAAGTTGAGACCAATGGGTTTATTGAGTTTGCTGTCACTTATTCTGAAGCATTCAGCATTTCATAAGTGCCCATTAAACTTCATAGCAGTGCAGTGGGAAGAAATTTTCTGAGCATTCATACTATGATCCTTGTGTGATATTAGAGAAGAGCCACTGAACTCATTGGGATTTAAGTTATGGATGACTAACATAAGTCTTTTTGATTTCAGTGATACTTATTGATACTCAAAGTATGATTAAATCTGAAACCAACAATATTATACAAGAATCTTAATTCTACTGTATTAGAACACCAACTTATTTTCATAGCATCCCTGTCAAGACTTGAATATTTGTGCACATGCTCTGTAGTAACATCTGGCTGAAGTGGAACATTCTCTGGCCCAGGACAAAACTGGACCAAACCAGTCAGTGATTGAAAAGAAATTTCTTCTGGACCTAAAATCAGCCTCCAGGAAATTACAGAAATATAACTCCTAAACAATTCGGGCAATCCAGTGTTGCTGTGCAGTCAATCAGGCATTAAGCATGAATACCTTGCAGGGAAAGATTGGTACCTACGGCTGGACATTCTCATGTAGGCAGTTTCTACTGCCATCACTCCAGATGAATGCTTGTCTCAGGCCCTTTTCGCATGGCGTTTTTAAAGCGTATTAGGCACACTCCCTTCCCCCTTCAAGAGACGCCGTACTGCATGACATTCTGCCAAACCAGGTGCTATCACAGCCACAGATAGTGCTGATAACGCGTTTTCTTATTTTCGCCTGAAAGGCGAAAATAACCTCCCTTTCACGCATCGGTCCCAGAGGGCCTGTGGAGCCGTCGTCCGGTGTGCTTCCAGGAAGGACCCGGGAGTGGGCGGGGTGTGGGCAGTCCCTGCTGCCTGTCCCTCATGCAGCAACTCCCAGGGGATGCTCCGCCCAGCAGCAGGCCAGCCGCTGCCCCCATCACAGCAGGGAACACTGCACGACACGTCACTGCGAAAGGCCACCCCAGGGCTGCGTCGGCGCTCACACTTGAGAGGACAGCAGCCCCCGGGGTCTGGCCAACTGTGTTTTTTTTAAAAAAACCCGGCGCTATCGTTAGCACATTAGCACGTTAGCATGTTACCACGTAGTATGAAACAGCCTGTTGGCAGGATCTATCGTGCTAACGTTAGCACGATAGCTGGCAAAAAAAATTAAAAAAAGAAACACCACCGCCCAATCAGCGGTGGTGGGCGGGGAAAGGGAGAGACCTAGGCATGGCCCAGGATGCCGACATGTGGACAAGCCACCGGGTGGGGACTGGTGCTCTCTTGCCAATGCCCTGCTGTATGAAGACTGCAAGGGGGTCTCTACTGAGCCTCTTGCGATATTAGCAATATCGTGAGGGCTCTGGTTCGTTGTGCTATCAAGGTAAGGTGCGGAAAGGGCCTCAGATTATTTTTAAGTGCCTGCTAGATTTCTCTCAGGAAATCCAATTTGTTTTCCCAGTGTGCTGTGGGTTCCTTTGATTTAGGAAGACCTGCATGAACTAAAGGGGATTTTTCTCCCAATCCACAAAAATGCCAAGATTCTGAAAAGATAATTTCTGTTACCCCAAATCTATTTTCCAGAGCATATTCACCATAAATCAGCAGGCAACTTGAAGGCACATACAGAGACTCATTTTTCCTGTCCATTGGCAACTCCCTCCACCTATCCTTGTTTCCTTCTGTGTGAGTTTTGCTTTAGCAACCTTTGAATCTGATTGCTTACCCCAAAACTTTATAGTACCCCTGGACCTTAAGGCCTTGCATCCTTCAACTGATGTTTCCTTATTCTGAAACAGCTGTGCTACAACTTAGCTAGTTACTGTTTTAGGAATTTATTTTTTGCCATTTATGAAACTCTGCCATAATATTTGATATTCTTCAATGTAGTCATTATGTATATTTTTATCCTTGTCTTTTCAACAAACTTTCCCTTTAGATAGCTGTGTATGGCTATAGGCTATTGGTTCCAATCTGCAATATTTATTGCCATCAAGACTAAAAGATCCCTTACAGGATCTTACAGGATATTCAGAACATGAACACATTCTTACATGTGCTCTAAGAGCACACTGGTTAGCACTTTCTCACAACATAACTCTCATAACAGCCAAGTACTTCACAGAGGCCTGCTTTTCAGACCAAACTGCATATAAAATCATTTATGTGTGTAAATAAGTATGCTTGACATGTCTACAGGCATACCTTCATTAACAAAGCCTCTGATAAAGAAGCTCTTTTTTATAAAGTCTTTTCTGTGCTTCCCAGCCCTCTATTTCTTCCTTGTCCTTTGTCCACCTGGAAGTTTTTTTAGCACCACAGGGATTGGGAAGATGGTGAAGGAGGGCTGGTTGCAACAGTGTCTGCAGTAAACTATGCAATAAAGCTTAAGTAGGAAAAGAATGGGATTCTACTCTAACTGATCCTGCCACTGTATGTGCCTGCTTTCAACAGACAAAGTAAACAGCAGTTGCCTGTAGAATGCCTTGGTGAGTATAAATGAGCAACCAAACAGAGAGAAAACAGGAAAAGCATATCAGACGGTTTTGCCAGTTTCTCCCAGAATATTCCAAAACATCTATAGATCAAAAACAGAAATCATAAAAAGAAGAGGCTAGAGAAAGAAAAAAGGTCAACTGTAGATGTATTTTGGAAGACACTTTCAAGTGTCCTCTAGAAGATGCTTTTATTTACTTATGTAAGGCTTATCTGACTTGCTTTTTTTTTTATTTTGTGAGTGAAGGAAAGACCACCTCCATTACAAGCTAGGAGGTAGTCACATACAGAGGAGTTCTAGCCCCTCCCGTCTGCGGACTCATGACTCTACCTCACCTGTAGCATCTCTCCCTGGACATTGCCTTATTTGGAAGGTAGTTTGTAATTGGAGGAAACCTCATATTACCTGCCCCTCTGGACATTTCCTTATACGGATGAAGTTTCTGGACATTACCTAATATGGGGCGGGTGGTCTGCAATTGGTGGAAAAATGCCGCAGTGGGTGTGTATGCTGTTTACCTGGATAAAAAGGCCTTGCCAAGCCTCTGGCCTTTGTCCCGAACCTCTGGCACCCTGCTGCAGCAGATTTATATATTTTTATACTTTTATACTTTTGGACTCAATAAATCTGTCCTCTAGCCTTTGAACCAAGAAATGTCTGGTCATTTGCCTGTTTCTCAGAAGAAGCTGTCCTTCTTAAGGGCGTAGAAGGTGACAGTTTTCATATGTGCATATTGTTAGTTTTGAAAAGCCTACTGAAACGTGTTGATTGCCTGTTTTTGTGCTACAGTAACCTATCCCTATTACTGTGGTCTTATCTGTGCCTCTGGTACCAAAGGAATACATTCACTTTGTTAAGATAAATGTACCTGTATTTTTTTCTTTTTCAGGGGTGGGGGGAGAAGCAGCAATGTGTGATACAGATTGGATTACTCCATCCTAGCTGCTTTTCATCACTGAAAATATTACTTCCTGCAATCAGAACTTCTAGGGGCAAAGAGGAGTTAGGTTCTGGAAGGGAGAAAAGCCAATTTGCAGTAGAAAATTGAAATGGAGCCTCAAGCCAAATCAGGACCACATTCTTGATGAGGGCCGCAAAAAAATATCAGGCCAAGAATATTCATTTAAACACATGATTAATATCACAAACGGTTTGGCCATTTTCTGATAATATAAAGGGAATACTTGTTACTGTCTCAATCTATCATAAGCTGATCAAGGTATTACCTATTTAGAGGAGAGCTAAGAGCTGCTCCCTGATCGCCCCACTGATGTCAACTTTACCTGACCATCCTGGGAGGCAGCGACAGTAGCCAGTTGTTGGGTGACAGCCATCCGCATGACTGCAGTCACAGCGCTCTGCACAATCCATCCCATATGTGCCATCCTGCAGAAGAAATAATAATGAATATTGTTTTAGGTATAGCAGCTCACACATAGGTGGCTTAAAGTCTCAATTGTTATACCTGATGGGATAAAGAGGAATCAGCTGCCGTCACTGAAAATAATAATTATACATATTTGTATGAGTCATCTGATCTACACAGCAACCAACTTGCACATACCCTAAAGAAACAATAAAAGGAGGGAAGTGATGAGAAGAATTACCAAACAGGAACACCATACCTGCTTACCCAATAAAAACAAACACAGAATGTGTCTTTTCATTACTGAAGACCAAAAGTTGTTTAATTCCTACCTGCAGTGGCAATGTGCAAGTGTGTCAAAACATGCATTAAGCCCACCTCCTATCACTTGTAATTTCTAGTTGACAGTTCTCCGATGTCTGTATGTTTTCCCCAACAGACTAAACAGCAGCAGGAGGAGATTTAAACTATGGCCCTTCCTGCAGAAGACTGTGTACAGCATGTGTACGGGAGAGGAGCAGGACCACAACATTGTTGCAGTCCCATCCTTCTCCTATCACCAGCTGGTACAATAGTGGGTTAAATCACTGACAGATTTTCTCCATCAATAATTCCCAACTTTGCCAGGTTCCAGCACTTACCTGGCACGCAAAAGTGCCAGAAGTGTGATGGAGGCACTTCCTGATGCAGTGCAGCCTGGGAAAGAGCCCAGCTGCACTGAAGAAGGAAGAGGCTTGTCCCTCGTGCTTCCTTTTGGCAGGGAGCCAGCCAGCACGGAGGAGAGAGTTCATGCTTGCACTCTCATACTGGCATAGCTGCTGCTGGGACAATGCCGGGACAATGCCGGAGACAGGTAAGCTGTGGAAAGGGCTTAAGAAAATAGCACATTAGGAAAGGGGTTAACTTGCCTCTGCAGCACCACAGTTCTGGCCCCATTTGCCTCACACCCTTCCCCACACTCTTCTGTCTCACACACAGCTGCTTCTAACAGAAATTACAAGAAACTGAAAATTGGAGGTTAAACTCTCTTCCTATGGGTCTTGATCTTTGGCATGAAAAACTGCCTTCTGTCAGAAGGAAAAGTGCAGACATAATTCACATTCAGCAAAGGCATACAGTGACCATAGTGAAATATGGCAGGAGACCTTTACATCTCCCACTTCTACAGCTACACCCCCCCCAAAAAATGTATTTGTTAGGCAGGGAGAACAGGGAAGCTAACTTTCAGTGCTAAAAATGCTCACAGTGACACTGAAATCTGAAATATAAACGTAATTTATTTGCTACTACTTGACACGCACATCACTATTTTTTATAGCACAGCTTAGGGATTAGTGATCCAGTTCTATCCTTCAGTTCTACTGCAGAGCAATATGTGACAAAAGAATAGCAGTTTTCAGTTCATCTTTGTAATCCATTTGCACATAAAGAAGAACAGAATAAAAGGAGCACTTCCTGCACATGGAATAAAATTTGAAAGGAAATACTTTCAACATATTCTGGTAAAGGTAGTTTGAAGACAGTTTGTATACATACTTTACTTATTTGCACACTGTAATACTGATATCTTAGTTAATCTGCACACTGTAGAGTAAGTGAAGCAAGGAAGCATGTGAAGCAATTCTTATTAAAAAAAAATCAGTTCCTTAATTTCTATACTTTTTTCCTTATTCCACTACTATAACACTTTCATTCACCCTTTAATGGAGTCTGCTTGCTTACCTGACAAGGATGCTCACATTTCTCCCCATGCCATCCAGGAGCACAGGTGCAAGTTCCATCCAGAGTATTGCATGCCCCTCCATTAAGGCACTGGCAGGTTAAATTACAGCCAAGACCCCATGTCCCACTGGGGCAATTTATTGAGCAGTCCACTCCATGCCAACCTGCAACAATAAAAGCAAAATGCATCTCTTCCACATTGAATTCTGAAATCCTTTTTGGATGTAAAACAAGAGGTGTAGTGCATCTGCTCTTGAGACCACTCTATTCTGCATTGGTCAGGCCTCATTTGGAATATTGTGTCCAGTTCTGGGCACCTCAATTCAAGAGGGATATTGACATTCTGGAATGTGTCCACAGGAAGGTGACCAAGATGGTGAAGGGTCTGGAATCCATGCCCTACGAGGAACAGCTTAGGGAGCTGGGTATGTTTAGTCTGCAGAAGAGAAGGTTAAGAGGAGACATGATAGCCATGTTTAAAAATTTGAAGGGATATCATGTCGAGAAGGGACGGGCTTGTTTCCCGCTGCTCCAGAGACTAGGACAAGGAGCAATGGATTCAAGCTGCAGGAAAGGAGATTCCACCTGAACCTCAGGAAGAACTTCCTGACAGTCAGAGCTGTCCAGCAGTGGAATATGCTGCCTCGGAGTGTGGTAGAGTATCCTTCTTTGGAGGTTTTTAAGCAGAGGCTGGATGGCCATCTTTTGGGAATGCTTTGATGGATGTACCTGCATAGCAGGGGGTTGGACTGGATGGTCCCTGTGGTCTCTTCCAACTCTATGATTCTGTGATTCCATGTTTCTATACGAGATATGGATGGAAGCATCTCCAGTATGCAGAGTACATCCAGCTATGCCACTCCTTAATATCAAATCCAGGTGAAGCATTGATTATGTTAATCAGTGGCTGGTTATAGTAGCGGACTGGATGAGACCCAACAAGCTGAGACTCAACTCAGATAAGATGGAGATACTGTTAAAGAGTGGTTCATCTGCACAGCTGAGTACTGTCTTGGAGGTAATTGCATTTATTCGTTTGGGGATGTTCTTGGATCTACCACTGACACCAAAGGCAAAAGTGGTTGTGGCAGTTTCGTGAGCCTTTAACCAGCTTAGACTGATAACACCAAGTATGAACTTAATTGGACAAAGATAGACTGGATACGATTATTTACTGTAGTTATCTGGTATTCTCAATTACTACAACATATTATATATGCCTTTTCAATGTGGGCACCTAAGTTATTGAATGCCCCGTCCCCCAAGAAGCATGACTGACACATTACAGCCTTTCTTGTGCAAAGTAAAGGTCTTTCCATTTACCTGGGCTTTTCCATCTTAAATATTTCTCCTTTTTTTAAAAGTCATAGTTATCCTCTCCTGCTGGTATTATTTTGCTTTAGATTTTATTTTCCTGTTGTATTCCATGGTTTTAATTTTACTAAAAGAACGTTTGTTATTGGACACAATACAAATATTGTAAACAAACTTTCTCTCTTTCACTCTCCAAATGAAAGGACAATATGTTGGATCTAGGCAGGTGTTAAGCAGATTAAGAGATAAAGAGCAGGTTTTATAGAAAAGACGGTAAACAGATAAATGTATTATTGGTACATTCAGAGTTCTGTCATATTCTCTCAATTATCACAACAAAATCAATGTGTCTTCCATTACTGTGGGTACTTGTTTTGAAGATGAATGATAACAATGAAGGGCAATCAGCTTTACTGTTGAATGCCAATAGGATTTGATGATTTCTTAAAAAAACAAGAAACAAGTTTGATTTATCAATAAATCTTATAAAATACAACATCCTCTGCAGCAAAGTTTTAGTCTTCAGCATTTATTCTGCTGGATTCTTTACAGATTTTTCCTCAGATATGGAGGGGGTTTCAACTACTTATTAATTAATTCATTCGCTCACTCAATTTCCTTTCTTCATTTTATATTTATATTCCTTCTATTTTAGGAATCATTTTCAGGTTGCATTTAACACTCCTAAAAGAAAGCTGTGGTTTTGACCGAAAATTCTAGCATAACACGTAAATCAACCATATTAATTATTACTGAACAGGTATAAATGTCTATTAGGAATTATTAGTCCCTCTCTCTGAATATTCTCTACAGAAATCTGATTAATATACATAAATACTTGAATAAAAGTGCCATAGCATTAAATAGAGGATGATATGCCAATGTGAGTTGATAATATTTCAGGGATATCCTTTCAAAGTAAAGCTATGAGTTAAGCCATCTCACGTGATCAGTCCTAGCACAAACTGTATTTTTGAGTTTCATACTCAAGAAAGGGAAGAAGATTACACCTGCTTCAGCATACACTGCACTGAACAGCCCTCCTATTGATCAGAATTAAACAATTAATAAAGTGGCCCTTCGTTTATCCATACATTTTGTGTGTCTGTTTATTCTGTCTGGCTGAGCAAACTATATTTTTGAATTTTACACTTTGTTTACAGGAAAGGGAAGAAAAATCACAGCACTGAATCTAATGAATAAGTTATTCAAAACACACATGTTCTTAATAATCTGTCTCATGATCAGAATCTTTAACTACGAAATTAAGAGCTTCAGTTAGGGAAAGTGCATTGTTCAAGCCTACCAATATGAACTTCCATAACAAATAAAAATGTATTTTGTAGACATAGTGCTGATTACAGTCATTATTGTACTATGCCATCTTTTCCACTGCCTATCTTTTACTTTGGGATTACAGGTGCCTCTTGAGATCAAGATAAGAATTAGATTCCCCAACCATTTTGCATTCATTCATTCATTCATTCATTCATTCATTCATTCATTTACATATGTTGTTGTTTTTTGGCATCCTGCTTCAGTATACTGTAGAATAAGAAAATCAAAGTTGCTGGGTTTTGATAAGAGCTTGATTACAAGAGTGGTGCTTATATGCTACAGAGAACGAAAGAGGGAGAGGAAGATCTGTCTCTATTTTGAGGAAAAGAGCATTTTTGCCTGTAACACCTTTGCAAACATTAAAAAGGATCAGCTGCATTCCACCTTAAATGTTAATGTTAATGATTAGCTTAAAATGCCTCTTCTTGCTTGTTTCAATGGTCCATTCCATTTTTTTTTAAAAAAAATGATTCATATGAATTGCATATTACAAGAAGTAAATTATTTATCTTACCTGCTTTACAGGTACAAGAACCATCCACAAGGGAACAGATGGCCTCATTTTTGCAGTTGCATGTGGACGAACAATTTACTCCATATGTTCCAAGAGGACAAGGAACTGAACAGTCAGAACCCTAAAACATGTTTCAGAGAATATATGTAAAAGTGCAATGATAAAGAAAGGAGTGTAATTTCATTAAGTCCATTCCTTTCTCTTTTCAACTGCAATAATTAAACCAGAAGTTTTTGAACAATTGCTTGTATTTAATTTTAAAGTAGAACATATATTTAAGAGCCACTTCATATGTTACTTTATTTCTGCATAAAAATAGTCTCTGTGCAGAAAATCATCTGTACTTACAGGCTGTTTAAGCATAGCATATTTGTAACAAAAAAAAACCCCACTCCCCAAATCACACTGTACAGCATACAGTAATTTACTTACAGAGACAAAAATGGGAAAAAAATAATATATGAAAATCCCCTACAGCATTCTAGATTTTCATTAGTTCATTCTGGAATTATGCAAAAGCAATATAAATGAGATCGGGTAGCCTATACATGTATATTATATACGTATGGACACACACACAATCAAGTAGGATGTCTGCTTCATTTCCACAGAGTTTTGTACTGTTTTGATTTAGACATCCAAAGAAATTCTACAGGGCGAAGCACAAAACAATGGGCATTCAAATGCAGATGCTGCCTGTTGCACTTAACAGAGTATATATTTGAACACACATCTGAATGCTTTTTCTTAAGCCCTTAAGCCCAAACAGCTGATCAGGGGGCTGGAGGAGCACAAGTTCAACACTGGCTAGCATATTTTGACGGCAACAGGAGGGCACCTGTGGGCCACATGCCCACGTGTGCTTTATTTATAGTGAGTATTATGCAACATCATCATTTAAATCCCTGGATCAGAACTATATCTGCTATACCTCAAGCCTTTACTCTACTGTGGTTAATATTTATACTTCATTAGCAGCTTCCCATTCTTCTCAGTCTCAGATATATATAGGGTAAGTGACTCTAGCAGAACCATGTATTAATTTCGACAATCTGTAGATGTGAGATTAAAACTCCCTTTTGCCTTTAATTTGTCTGAAAGTTCCCAAGTATTAGTTTATTTGCCCCTTATTGGTTCTTACTAGAAGTAGGAGATTCTGTGTCCAAAAGGCAACTGCTGAAACAGCTGGTGAGGTGAATCAGAGCTATTTACCTTAAATCCTGGGGCACAGATGCATTTTCCACTCACACTGTCACAGTCAGCACCATTCTGGCAACTGCAGATCTGTTGACAAGATTCTCCATAGAATCCTGGGGAACATGTCTCATTACAGTAGAGTCCAGACCAACCGGGCTTGCAGGAGCATTCTCCAGACATGGGGTGACAGCTGCCACAAAGGGATGAAAGGAGTAAAACATTTGGAACTAAATATGACACCAGCAACCCAAGGCAGCAAAACATTGTTACAGACACATTATAAAAGGATTTAACACAGAGAACTTCTTGAAAAATGCACACATTGGGCAGTGTGGGTGGGTGCAGACACATGTGTTATATTACACTGCTTAATAATAACAGTAACAGCAAAAAAAATTTCTAGGCACTCCATTTCACACCTCAGATAGTTTAAAATATCTCTTTTTCTTCAGTTTGAATTGTGATCCCAAACCACAGTTATCAAAAACAATGTTTCAAATCACTTTAAAGACCTTATTAACTGTCACTGAGATGATGCTTCCAATTTGCATTCTGTATTAAAATACACTCTCATGAAACATCCTCGAGTTTCTTTATGAACTGACAATATGCTCGAGGCAAAATTAAAAATGATGTAAAATACATCTTTCCATTTCACGTACAATGGGGATTCCCCACCCCACCCCTGCCTGCCACCAAGCAAATACGAGCGTCAGAGGAGGGGATTTTTGTCAGGATGGTAGCAGTGGAAGAAAGGGTAGAGTTCCATTCACCATGCTTGTTGCAGTCTTCTTAATCACCAACCCCTAGAATTCATGTTAGTAGCATTTTTAAACTGTGCAGACCATTTATTTATTACATTTTAAACTTTTCCCTAACCAAAGTTCTCTGGCAGTGTACAAAGATTCATTTAATTCACAGGCAGTTTATTCTTCACTTAACATGACACTTTAGTCTGCAACTGTTTTCTTTCCCAGAAGCAATGCCAAATCACTTTTACAGGGAAAAGGTCAGAGGCACCCTTATAACCTTGAAGAATGCAGATGGCCAGTCCTTTCCATACCTGGTGACAGTCCAGCTGTCCCTACCTGAAAACAGCAGTCTTATTCAATGAGCAGCCACACAGCTGTTATCTTGTAACAAATGGACACCATCAGCTGTGGTAAGATATATGGGCTAGGAAAGCGGACACAATGGGGTGCTCTGTGGCACTCTGGCAGACAAAGCACTTAGCTCAACGCTCACCCAAAGGAAGCCCTTAATATCCAGATCATTTATGTTTACAATAGGCAGCCTGTTTAAAGATGGACTCCAATCACTGATTGAAGTAATATTCCCTAAGGCATCACTTAGGGGGGAAGCGGGGAGAAATGCACCCAAGTCCAGATACATCAGACAAATGAAGAGACACTCCCTTCGTTCATTGATTTAAAGACAACAGGAAACCTCTCTTAGAGATTCCTTGCTCATTTACGTCAATGTAATTCCCTACTGTTTTCTGTTATGAGAAATGCCTATCATTATTTTATACTACCATTATTAAAATGCAGTCACCCTCAAAGGACATTGCTTTTCCTATTTTTTTTTAAAACACCACATACACACATTAAGATTGTTTTCAAATAAATTTCAGTTTGTGCAAGCTGGGAAGAGCAGAGATTTCTCTAACAGATTTTTGTTTCATATTTCTGACATCTTTGGGAAAGGATTAAGTGGATTAAAACTATTATCTGTTATAATTATTTTGTGATTTACGATTTGACACCAGATAAACATAAAAGATGGAGGGATCTTCAATTCAGCTATATCTGGTTTATGTAGTAAGTAGAGCGCTCTCACATACACAATCCTTTTTTCTTTCTCTTCTTTTTCCGTTTTTTTAAACATTTGTTGCTATGGTCCTTCATGTCATTTCTGGTTTATGGAGACCCTAAAACAAACCTAGGCCATTTCTGCACTACACTGTTATAGTGCTGTTATTCCACTTTCAACATCCTGTGGAATTCCAAAGAGCTCTCTGGCTGAAAATTTTAAATGCTCCTCCCTAAACTGCAAACCCCAGGGTTCCACAGGATGTTAAAAGTGGAATAGTAGCACTACAATAGTGTAGTGTGGAAACGGCCCTAGGGGTTTTCTTGGAAAGATTTGTTCAGAGGGGGTTTGCCTTTGCCTTTCTCTGAGGCTGAAAGATTATGAGTTGCTCAAGGACCCCCAGCCAGTTTCTACGGTCAAGTAAGGATTTGAACTCTGGTCTCCAGAGTAATAGTCCAAAGGTGAAACCACTACACCATTCTGGCTGTCTTTAAACATCTTTAAAATCTATATGTAACTATTTTAACAACTATACAGAAATCCTCAAAGTTGTCCAGCAACTTTGAGTACTATGTTATTATAAATCTTTGTGCTCTTCAGTGTCACAGGTAAGAATGAATAATTTTTGCAGCATTTTTCCTGCTGGAAGAGAACACAAAGGTTTCTGTGCAGTTTTCAATTACTGTTTGTAACTAGAAACTGCACAGAAGGCATTTATCTGTAGATAATACAGCTTTTTTTCTATGCAAAAATGTGTTCTCTGTACAAAAAATTCCATACTTTATGGGTAGCAGTACATGTGGATTTTCTATACAGAAAACATTTCTATGAAAAATAAAATTCTATAAAGAAAAAAAATACATATATTCCTGTGCAGGTGAATACTCCTGAAGTGCAAATAATCTTACATTAACCTTGTGGCTGCCTGTATTCTTCCTAACAGGGTTTCTCAAATAACAGGAAAACTCCTTCTCATCCAAGAAACAACTAAAAAACAAATACAGTTCTCATTCCACATTTACATGTTTGACACTCGCGGATTTGATTATTCGCAGTGTGGCTTGCCTCCTCCCATTCTCCCCCTCCCATTCCCTAGCGCAGGGGTCCCCTGTGCTCTCCTCTCCCTGCACGAGGGATCCCACCATCAGGGGTTGGAAGAGTGAAATGGGGGGGCCATTTCCTCCACTGCACTCCTCTCCCCATCGCTGTGGGAGAGATCATGCCTGGGGCAGGTGGGAGAGCAAAGGGGGGTGGCAATCTCATCCCCCGTGCTCTGCTTCTCACCAGTGTGGGTGCAATCATGTCCAGAACTGGTGGGAGAGAAAAGTGGGAGGTGATCTCCTCCCCTGCACTCTGTTCCCTGCAGCTGCAGGCGCAACCCCACCCAGAGCAGGTGGGAGAGAGAAGTTGGGGGGAGATCTTGTCCCCCGCACTCTCCTGGGCAGGGCACCCAGGGAAGGGGGAGTGCTCACTGAAGGGAGTTATTTGTGGTTTTTTGACTTTCATGGGGGTTCTGTGCACCTATCCCCCATGAATGTGGAAAGTAACACACAATTTCAAATTATTTTTCTAATTTGTATATTACAAATGGAATCAGCATTTCTCCTTTAATCAGCCATAATCTGTAGTTTTTTCTCTTTATGTCTAATTGCAATCACCTATATTTCCATCATTATTTAAGATAACATCCATTTAGAAATAGATTAGTATACAATGCACTGCCAATTTTCCTTTGTGGGCTGACTTTTAATTTTAAAAAAAAAGGCTTCTCTATTCTCACATTTAGAATTATTATAACTCTTAGACACTTTATTACATTATTTGGTTGTCTGCTGTGACTTACTTCCAATTTTCATTTGCTCTTCCAGATCAATTTCTGGAGAACATAGAAAGTATTCATTGTTTCTGTTAGCTCAATAGAAAAGTTAGATAGAAATTATTTCCAATTCAGACTTTTCCTTCATATGTAACATAGTTGGACTCCATTCAGCCTCCCATTCACCTCTTGTTTGCCCATGTAAGACTCAGGTTAAAATACTGCAATCTTTCATTTTGAGTAATTTTAACAACCATTCATCTGTCTCAGGTTCTACTTCGTTCTTCCAGTGTCTCATGTAAATGATCCTAGCAGATGTGACCATATACAATATTATCCTCCAGATCTTTTTTGCTAATTGGTTTTTCTGTTTTTGGTAATATATTTATAAGAATAGTTCAGGTGATAGTGAAATACATATTTTTTAGAATTTCAGACATGATTTTGTGGATATTCTTCCAGTATTTTAGTGTGTGCAGACACAACCACCACATATGGAAGAATGATCACATTTCCAACATTTACTGTTCCCCAGTACATTTTGTATAATTTAGAAGGGTTTAAATACCACCTATAAAAATTTTTTAGGTGGTTTTCCTGCAAATTTTGGGACAATGTAAATTTTTGAGTTCTACACCAACTTTTCTCCCAATCTTCAAGTTGAATTTCTTTTCTACTGTTTTGTGCCCACTTAATCATCATATCTTTAGTAGTTTCTATTTCCATTTCACAAGCTAGAATTGTATAGATCTGTGATGTTAAATGGGTTGGTTTTTCAGATATGGCTATTTCGAACTCATTCTTATCTCTTTCACTCTGGAATCCTTCTAATCTTAAGTCCATTTTATATCTCTCCTTCAATTGCATGTACAGGAACCACTGACAAGTGAGGTCTTCATTTGCTAATTCATCTTTTGATTTAAGTCTGGAATCGTCAATTAAAATATCATTGTAATAGATCCAGCTTTCTTTCTGATCTTTCCATCTTCCAAAGAAAGCCTTGTGGGAAGATAACCACTGTGGGATTTTAGTTTTCAACATTGTGATGATACAGCATTCTACCTTTCTTTGCCATAGTGGAAGAAATAAGCATCCACAAATGTAAAGTATGCCAAACCACATTATTACTGAAATTAAGACCTGTGTGGAAGGAACAGTTCTAATTTTTTCCTGTGACGTACCCAGGAGACTGATATCAACAGCCAAATGCAGTATTTCTCTGGGACTCTAAGGTCAGGACTGAGTTGTCCCACAGGAAGCAAGAAGTGTGATGTATTCAATCTTATTAGCTGCCTAATGATCTACTGCAGGGGTGTCAAGCTCAATTTCATCTTGGGCCACATCAGCATAACGGTTGCCTTCAAAGGGCCAGTTGTATCTGTAAGACTATATAAATGTATCCACTCTTTTATCATATTAAATAATTGCCTCTGCATTCAATTATTACTGGTTTTAGTAATAACTAGCTCTGAAACTAGACATCTAGGAAAAATAATGGCAAGCAGATATTCAAGTGTACAACTATTGTACAATTTATTGAAAAATGAGTTTTGAAAACAGAAAGTTATTTTTTTTAATCATCAGACAAATATCACCAAGCACTCTTTATTACATTAACTTTGTTTAACTTTTTGGTCCCAGTTGAAACAGGCAGAACAAATAATTGTGCTCTGATTTAATGTGCAATCTGTGGCATATGAAGTTGACAAGGTGATGCTGCCTGACCCTGTACATTCTTTGACATTTGGGGGCTATTTGATTTTAGTTTATGGTCCCTATACCTCTGTAAAGTGACATAGAATTGGTCAGTATATCCAAAGTGTTCCACTTTCTGTTCCCCAGACTGTCTCTGTGCCTCTTTTAGCCCCTCAGACCATCTCTGTGCCTCTTTCTGCTCCCCCCTCCCCTGTGGCACTTTCTGCCCCCCCTGCCCCTCTCTGTACTGGTGAGCCCTATCCCCACATTGCAGGCCCCCAGCTGCCACTATTCTGAAGAAGGGCCCAGCAGCCAGCACTCGCAATCTACTTCTTCTTCTGACTGATCCTCTGTCCAACTCTTGCAAGCCGCATGGAGCATTGCCATGGTAACCTGTCGCAATGCTCTGACAGCAAGACTTGGACAGAGGAGCAGTCAGAAGTAGAAATAGATTGTGAGTGTTGGCTGCTGGGCCCCTCTTCAGAACACCAGCAGCCAGGGGCCCACAATGTGGGGATTGGGCTCACCAGGCGGGGGGAGCACCACAGCTGCAGGAGAGGGGCAAGGGCCACATGAAATGGCCTGACGGGCTGGATTCGGTCCATGGGCCTTGTGTTTGACACGTATGATTGCTAAATTTAGTAGCTTGCTCAGCGGCCTCACTCCAAAGACCAATCCAGCCTTGTGAGTAGGATTGTCAGTTCAGGTTTGTCCTAGGACCTGAGGCTTCTGAGCTAAATCCAGAGACCTAGCGATGGACCCTGGTGAGGTTATAAAGAATTACACATTAAGTGCTGACTACAGATGCTCACAATTTCTTGCTCTCTTTCTCTCACACTTACACATGCACACCTAAAGAACAAATTTTCCTGTTTAGAAATTAAGACAGAAACTTTAGCTAGAAGAGCTGTTTCTCAGATCAGTATCCAATAGGGGATTATTCCTTATCACTTACATAGGGGAAAGGGAGAAGAACATTTAATCTGGCCTATTTCTATTTAGCCAGAAGGTAGGTTCAGAGGACAGCAGAGCATGATTCCTGGTGCTACAATGAGTGGCAGAGAAGGAAAAAGCTAATTATCTAAATGCATAGGCCTCTGGACAGCGTTTGCAAGCTGGAGGAACAAAGAGTTAAGCTTTGCAAGCTATAGCAAACTGCTGCTAGCTGAGTTGGAGATGGAGTATCTTTCTTCTTGCACTTTCCCCTTTCCTCTTGGCTAGAGCTGACTCCATCAAAACCAGAAAATTTGAACCCTCATTTTCGGCCTGGAGGTGGTCCATAAGAGACTTAGGGGCAGGGCCTAAGACCTGGCAACCCAATTTGCGAGTATCCAGCTAACTCATCTCACAGCCGAGAGGGCCCTCTCAAACACCGTACCACTCTTATGATATATTAGTGCCATGTTCCCCAAAATTTTGAACTTGTGACAAAAGAGAAACAGGAGGATAGACACAGTCAACAGGAGAGATATAAAAAAATGTTGCCTCTTGAAATGAGTGAACTGACAGAAGCTCCATGGTAATCCATGCATTGAAATCATTCAGGTTGGATTATTTTAATACACTGTACATGAGACTGGTTTTTAAGTTCTGGAGTTCTTCTATTGAGAGCTAATTATGTCAAAAATGCATTTATTGTCAAAATTATATAAAAGTTGCTCACATTAGAGATGGAAGATGAGATAATTAAAGATTGTAGGATTAAATAAACACAGAATGTGGGCTAACATATACATATGGAATAATGAGAAAGAACGTGGTCTAAAGATGTTAAATTTACATTGAGTTATGATCTCAGAGAAATTTTTTAATAAAATAATGTACAGATGATACTTAACACCAGAAAACTGTCTAAAATGTATAAATAATCTACAAATCTGTGTTTGAAATGTTAAAAAAGGAGGGATATTTTTTCATATGGGGTGAAAAAGTAAGAAATTATTGGATAATGACTCATTGTGCCATAGAAGATATTTTGAAGATAAAACTAAGGCTAGACCCTGAATTGTTTTTACTGGGATTGATGGAAAGTGATTTTGATCATTTAACAAAGCATCATTTAATCTCTAAGTGAATTGAATAGATCTGGTTTTTAATGTCACAGTAAATGGTTTATGATCTGAAGGTGTTTTAGGGAGTATATCCATCTCCTTAGCCTCAGTAGCTAATCATTTTGGAATCTAAACAATATCAATTCTAGGAAATGAATTATGTCTTTCCAAATATTATGTAAATTTTCTGGCATTTCCATACAGTACTCTCCATCAGTCCACTAATTCCAAATTTTCTATTAAATCTAAAAAAAAACTTAGAAAGTTTTCCTTGCTTCAGTTTTTTCCCCACTTTTCTGTCCAATAGAGGATCTGTGACCTCATTCCAATCCCCATAATAATTATATTTTCACATTGGAATTCCAAAATCTTTTCCAATAATTTCTCAAAAAAAAAAAGAGATAGAGAGAGAGAAAGAGAGAGAGAGAGAGAGAGAGAGATCTGTTTTCAAAAGTAGTGTAGATTCCCAGAATTATTGTCTTTTTTCCCTTGTATTTGTACTTTAACATCCACCAATCAGCCATTTGAATCTTCCAAAAAATTTGTGGATTTAAATTTGGGTTTTATGTATAAAACCACTTCTCTTTTTTCTTTCAAATGTCATTTCAAAGTTTTCTCCTAATCTATTATTTTTCAAATATTTGGTATCTTTTTTTACCTATATACGTTTCTTGTAAACAGACAACATCCAATTTCTGGTTTCCCAAGTTTTCTGTTTTTCCATTTTTTTTTTCTTTTTGGTTAAGGAGTTCAAGCCTTGAACTTTCCAAGACAATAACTTTAATTTTGCAGCCATACTGATGATGCCTGTTCCATCGGCCTCTTCTTTTTTTCTCTCATCCTTGTTTACATCCTTAGGTTTTCTTTTCTTTTCTTTCTCCTTCTTATGGTTCCTCTTGATTTAATGATCCCTTCTGCTAATATTTACCAAATCTCTGCAGAAATTAATCCACAGTTGTTGTAAATGCTGAAATCCTCAAAGCTTTGAAGGTACTATCTCTCAAAGAGCTTTTTAATTGGTTTGTAAATCACTAAGGGTGCTAAGAAAGTTGGTTTCACACTGTTTAGTCTGTGTAAACAGCTGTGATGTGTGGTGGGTTTACAACTGCCTGTTGCCACTCTGTGGCACCTCCAGAGGTCTGTTTTTGAGCTCCTTGGCAACCCGCACTGGTCCCTTGCAGATCAATAGCCAACCTCTGATTCCCCTCACTAGGGGAATAATTTAAAGCTGGTTCTGATGGCTTAAACTGGCTTCTCCTACATATCTCGCCCCAGAAGTGCTTTGGAGTGGAGCCTCAAAGTGCCTAGAGTCAACCCAGAAGTAATTCCTGTTCCTTTTCCAGAGTGTCAGAAAACGACACATGACTGACACCAAAATTAGTTTTCCATAATTTATAAGCAGGGTATGCTTTTGATTATTTTTGCATATATTGGTTAACTGGTAATACCTAGGTAACAAAGATATTAAGTAATGTGACATATATTAGTTTCTTTTACAGTTTACATCTTCTGGATTCTGCTTATATACTTACCACACGGGGCTGTTATACTTCAGTTGCATTGGGTGAATGTTGTCTTTGCCAAGGCTTATTGAATGACGTTATGGTTCTACAGGTATCCTCTCAGCAACTTGGGGAAGCACTCCTTTTTTGACTGGAAATAATCCACTAATGACCTCCTGTTCCATTGTTGTTTAGCTATTACTTCTGGGTCAAATCTTTCCTTAAGATTTCCTTGTCGGGCAACCTCACTTCTACTTCTAGTGGCTGGGCAAGAAGGACCCCAGAATGAATCAAGGCTAAGGAGGGTTGACAAAATCTTTCACGCCCTTCCCATCTACCAGCTTTTCACTTATTTGTTTTTAAGGATAGAACACTGTAATAGTAATATGCCAGCATCAGCTGTACTTGGAGAGGAAGCTTAAGTTTATAATTTCTTTTCCATATATTTCAGGATAGCACAACACTGGCATGACAACACCCTGCATGTGCCAATGCAGTTGGACAAGTGGCAAAGAAAACCAGTTGAAAACCAGAGAAATATCATAAAGCTGCAATAGTGTAATTATATGCAATAGTGTTAACTCCAGGAGATACATGGAATGTAATTAGTAAAGAAAGATACAGCTGGAGGGAAAACATGATTCGTAGAAATGCATGTATTCCAATGGTGTTTTAGAATGACTCAGGCTACAATTCTGTACATATTACCTGAACTCAATGGGACTTCTGAGGATATATGTTGTGATTGCATTGTGCTTTTTAAATATATTTTATTTGAAAGATACATTTATATTCCAAAACATAGTTTCCACTATCTCTACAATTCTATATATAAATATATTAGACAGAGAAAAAGAAAAAAAATATACATGTAAAATCACAAAAATAGAATGTGAGATCATCCATTCAGGATAATAAGAGAATAAGAATAACATATCTCCTTAATTATATTAGGTAATAATTCCTTATCTGACAAAAACTCACACTTCCAAATTCTATTAAATTGTTCACACTGAATCCATAGAAGTCTATATAAAGAAAAGACAGAAAAGAGGAAAAGAGAAAAGAAGAAAAAATTACTGTGTCTATATATCTATTACTATCAGTTTCCCCCATTTTTCTCTCCATATTTTTTTAATACACTCCCATTCCTGATTTACTTTTGTTATATTTTGGTTGTTTAACATATAGGTTAGCTTATCCATTTGAAACATATCAAATATTTTTAAGATATAATATTCAATAGTTGGATTGACTTTCTCTTTCCAGTTCCTGGTATACAAGATTCTTGCAGCCACTACAAAATACATCAAAATTCTACCATATTTTTTCTTATAAAAAGTTCTGATTCCTTTCATTATATTTAACAAATACAGTTCTGCGAACATAGGGAATTTAAACCCTAATGTTTTAGTAATAAGATTATGGCCATTTCCATACTGGGCTTCTGAAATGGTGCAGAGCGACCTCTCATGGAGGTCTTCTACACCGTAGAGTGGACTGGCGTGGACTACTTTTTGTAGTTCCACACCAGAATCCACTCAGGAGCGGCCAGAACTAGCCGCGCTGCGTGTTTTTTAAAAACCTCTTTTTCGAGGTTTTTAAAAAGCACAGAGCGCGCAGCCCTGTGCCGCTCCGTCGCCCGGCTCCGAAGTGGATTTGCAGGTGCACGCAAGTGTGTGGCTGCAGATCTGCCCGGGGCGGGCTTCCAGCTGGCGAGCTTCTCTGGTTGGTGGAGAGCCTCCACCAACCGGAAGCCGCCATTTGGGACGCAGGAGGACTGCGGAGCAGCGAGCTCACGCTGCTCCATGTAGCAACGGACTTACCCGGCTGCCAGTAAACTCCGTTTTTGGGCGTTTTCGCCCGTTCCCCCACACACACATGTGGAAAGGGCCTATGTATTTCTTTCCATTAGTCTTCTGCTTTTTGACAGAGCCACCACAAATGATAGAATGTACCCTTTTTATCTTGGTACTTCCAACATTGATTCAATGTCATTTTATGGATCTTAGCTAATTTTACTGGTGTTAAATGCCAATGAATTAGCATTTTATAATTTTCCTTCAGTGCCAAGCACCTTGTAAATTTTATATTTTTCGACCATGTTTTTTCCCAATCTTCTAATAAGATATTTTCCCTAATATTTTGAGCCCATTTAATCATATTATGCTTAACGCTTTCTTGTTCCAGATCTATATTGATTAATAATTTATATATTTTTGATATTAAATGATCTTTTGCTTACAAAATAGTATCAGATTGGCCTTTACTTCTGTACCTTCCAATTTTAAATCAATTTTATATCTTTCTTTAATCTGTCTATCCTGTAACCAACAGCATTCAAATCCATCCTTCTGTAAATCTTTCAGAGGCTTCATCTTATCTCTTAATAAGTTTTTGATCAGTATGTTACTATAACTTAACCAGTGGGTCCTATGTACATACTCTTGATTATGAAGAACCTCTTGACAGGATATCCAGAGTGGGATTTTTAAGCAGAGTTTCTTTCTCTAGTGTTTCCAAATCTTAAGTAGGGGCCTCCTTGTACTATGTTTATTAAAATCCTTATCAAGATTAGCTTTATCATGCCAAATATACCTATGCCATCCATATAGCTAAAGCCTTCAAGTTGTAATATTCTGTTATTTTCTAGCTTAATCCAGTCCAATACCCAATATAAGGCACAGGCATGGTGGTAGATCTTGAAGTTTGGTAATCCTAAACCCCCTTTCCCTTTAATGTCTAACAAGGTACTCCACTTAGTGATTGCATTGTTAATGTAAATGAAACATTGCTTTGAGGGAAACAAAACCCTTCTCTTGGATTAAGCAAAATCTTTCTCAATGGTTGATGTCTACAGGTTAGTTTCTGTTTTGTTGTACTGTGAAACCTTAAGCAGACAGAGATTAGTAGATCAAAAGGAGTGCATATGGAGAAAAGAAAACCAACAAAACTAAACCTGCGAATATATGGCTTCTGCAAGTATTAAAAAAAACTAGCAAATATCAGAACTAAGGAAGTTAGGAAAAAAACAAATCAGGAATTTTTTTGCCATATTGATCCTATTTGAAGAAAATCAGAGTGGGATGAAACCATGTGTCTGTTGGAAAGAGACCTAGGGAGTTCCTAGTGTGTAACTGAAAGGGGATCCCCTCAAAAAAGCCCCTCTGCACTGTGCTGTTTATTCGTTTGTCTACGTTAAGAAGCAGTCTGGAGTCACATAGTACAAGAAGTTGGAGCGTATGTAAATGGCTAAACCATTGACCATATTTTCAAACTATTAGTTTTCATGTTTCTGCCACAGCACATTTGTAGTGAGTACATTTTTTAAAAAATCAGTGTTTGGTATATCCTCACTTGGCAGAATGTTGAAAGAAAAATGCTTGTTTTCCAGCCCCAGAGTTGTTATTTCTTTTCCACTAATTTGCAAGGGGAAAAGATTTGTATCAATTACATTTGCAAATACAGTATTAAAACTTAAAATCATGATGTCACAGTCAATTGATAACATGTTATCATTCCCACTTTTTTACTCTTTTTACTCTTTACTCTTTTCAGTGCAAACAACTAAATACAGGTGTTAGTCCCAACTAAAGTAAATCCAACTAATCAATAAGAACTTATGTAGGTTACATTGATTCATGAACCTAATTAGATTGGATTAACAGTTGGGATTATATTGTACATACTGAGAGAGATACCTCAGGGAAAGGAGAAAGGATTGCATCAATAAATAAAAGTTAGCTGGTAGGACAATGTATAGCTAGTACAGTGGCAGAGAACAAATATAAATGTATTCTGGTGGTAGGAGACAGGCCTGAATACATTTTAGATATGTCCAGGCATGTCTTGTTTTGTTTTTCTTCTGTGCTACCAATTATATAGTTTGCTCTTCTGAAGTTGTAAAATGAACAACAGATGCTCCCACGCCTACATTGTGGCTAAGTCCATTCAATTTGTCACAGAGAGTGGAAAATGTCAAAAACATATTCAAAGACAGTCATAAGCTTCTGTTTACATCTGAACATTTGTAGTTTGACTTGATTGCAAGCTGTCTTCCTGGCATATAAATGAAGGAACAGCTGTGCTGAACATGAATCAAGCATAATCCCTCAAATATCAGAAATGCTATATGGTACTGTGCCATACATTCTTGTCAAAGTAAAATGTTTACATTCATTTTAGTTAATTTTCTGAGAGCTTAACTAATCATAACTCCTGTGTATACATTTTAATAAAAGCAAGGTGCAAAGGACTAGTGGAATATTCCAGCTACAAACTATTGCTTACTGTTCTACCAACTGCCCACAATATTTTTCGACTACACTGCAAGCAAATGCACATATGAACATGCTCACTAATGAAATAGGGAAAAGATATAGCTATCCCCCAGGTCAATTACTGAGCAAACCAAGCAATCAGAACTTTTAAATATATAATCTTTGCTGCTAATGATTCTACAGAATGGTAGAGATATTTCTATCAAAGCTTTTCCATCATTCGGTCCTACAACAGAATTCAAAAGAAAAAAAAATCTAAGTAAGCAGAAGGACAAATTCTGATTAAAAAAAAAAGGAAGTATTGTTTCATTTAAGCATAAATAAGCTATCCGGATAGTTGTGATAGAAATCTCACTCAAAAAATTTTCTACAAAAGAGATAGGCAAAGTGCAGCACCTCAAGTCCATTTTGTGGTCCCCAGGAAGTTTGTAAAAATGCATTTTGCTTCCTCCAAAATGTCCTCTAAGGGATGTGGATGGCATTTACACCACATTTGGAGGTCCTGTGGACCATCCAGGACTGAAACAATTATTTTTTCAAAATTTTCAAAAAAATTTTTTTTGCTCCAAAATGCCCTCAGCGAGGGCATTTCCACCACATTTGAGGCCCACCTCCAAAAGAGGTGCTGTTTGGCACAGGAAGTGGACAGGAAGTGTTTTTCATTCACTTTGTGTTGTGAAAAAAATGCCTTTCCTGGGCCTAAAATGGCCCACAAAGGCCCAACTTGATGAAAATGCCCTTCCACGCACAACAGGGCATTTGAGAGCTATATATATATATATATATATATATATATGTATATGTATGTATGTATGTATGTGTGTGTGTGTGTATATATGTATATATATATATTTGTATGTGGGTGCATATGTGAAAACAAGTTTAACAAATACTGCAGCCCTCCAAGGTCTCCTCAGGATGGCCCTCCACCATTCTACAGTTGTCCATCTCTGTTCTACAATATGCCTCTCATATTCACTTCAGTCCAGCAAGCTCTTTTGCACGAGTGCCCATGCCTATGCACCCACAGTGGTGTTCTTTCTTTATTAGCATCTATAGCCTACTTATTGTATCAGAAAGAGTGTGAGCAAATCATTTCATTTAATCCCAATTTCATCCACAATAAACCACTTTTCTGATTTTCTTATTACCTATTGTCATAACTGATAAACTGCTGTGTGCTTCCAATGCTGTACTAAACCATTGATGTTCAGGAAAGGTTTCCAACTCTTCTTTGTTAAACCTAAATTCTTAGTCCTTCTTCTACTATAAGGAAGGTATTGTAAAAGCAATACACTTCCTGGTACCAGCACATATAGAGCCAGAACCTAAGTGCTTCTGACCCATGGAAAACTGCTATTACAACTCTGAGTCAGCAAAAATCAGCAAAAACAATATTAGAATATTAACAACAGACAGTTCTTATTAGTCTTCAGACTACTTCCTCCTATGGAATTGTTTGGCTAATCTAGCTTGACCCCCCCAAAAAAACTGGTGATGAAACAGACTATAACAAGTATATCAAAAGTTACTGAAATTTACCTGTGTGTGTTTGGCGAATGACAGGGGCATTTTTTGTCACATTTAATTCCATAGACACCTTCTGTACACAGTCTTGTTTCACAGTGTTCTCCTGTATATCCTGGCTCACAAAGGCAAGCACCACTTATGTGGTAGCACTTTCCACCATTCATGCATCGGCATGTTTCTGCACATTGTACTCCAAAGGTTCCCACTGGGCATTCATCTTGACATCTGTTGGGAAAGTCACGAAGAAGAAGAGATTTACTCATTATCTATTTAAAAAAATTGAAATCCACTTTGATATCCCCATCATTAATAATTCTATCCAGGGCTTTGCTTTCAAGTGCTTCTGAAATGTTCAAGTTTTAATGAGACTTTGATGTACTAACCCTATCAGCCATACCATTGAATTCTAATGTTTCTTTTCCTGCTACCACTATTCATTGACATTTCCTCTTCAACAAACATATATACTGTTATTATTTCTGGTCTGGAATACCGTCATAATTGTGGTAAAGAGAATGTTAAGTGGTAGAGCTGAGAGCACCAGAACTACTTCTTATAGTCATTGCTGAGATACAGGAAACTAGAAGGTCTGTATCTTAATCACTAGTCCTCTGACAATGAAAAGAAAAAAAACACAGTAGCACAGACTAAACACCCAGTATGTAAGACCAATTAGTCTTAAGACGATGACTGGCCTTACTCTGCTTCATTCCAATAGATGTGGTCCATGAAAGAGTAAAGACACAATTAATGTAAAGCTAATGGAGCTGGAACTGGTCTTGGAACCAGGCAAGTGCTACCTTTATAGTATGACCCAAATCATTTATCATATCTTCTGCTCCCTGAATCCTATAATATAAAGGATCGAGTCACTGCTCTGGTGAAGTTTAAAAACTATTTCTGTATTTATTTATGATGTTTACATATTGCCTTTTGCCTTCATGGTGGGCTACAAAACACATTAAAATCACAATGCATCACAATTAATGAAAGTTTTAAAATATGCCAGTTAAAACATAATAAGCAACCATAAAATCATTCAAAGAAGGCTTTATGAAACAAAGAAAGCCTCTGGGACTGTTTGAAGAACCTAAGGAAGAGACTTCTAGGGACACAAAGTCACCTCTGCAAAAACGTTGACCTCATCAGATCTTTTTTCCTGTCAGTCTATAGAGGGAAGCCTTAGAAGCCAACTGTAATCTGCAGATATCACAGACTGTCAAAAAATGAGTCCTAGAGCAACTCAAGCCTGAACCGTCTCTAGAAATCTAGATGACTAAACTAAGACTGTTGTGCTTAAGAAGTATCATGCGAAGACCTGACTTGCTAGAAAAAACAGTAGTCCTTGGTAAGGTAGAAGTCAGTAGGAAAAGAAGAAGACTGCACTGCAAGTGAATACATCCGACCAAAAATGTCACAGTCCTGAATCTGCAAGACCTGAGAAGGGCTAAGAGGATGGCATGGAGGTCTCTCTTTCACAGAGTCATCATAAGTCAAAGCCAACTTGATGGCAATTAACAAAGGCAGTCCTTCAAATAACTTGGCCCTAACCTTTACATATAGAGCTGAAATAAACTTATTTTTCTGTGAGATCTAAAACAAGCAAGTATGTGTGTGTGTATCTGTGTTTGTGTCCCCAGTCAACTTTTCCCTGCATAATAAATCCAGGTGCAAAGGTGTACCTGATTAACTTTCTCAACATGAGATTCTCTAGAATAGATATCAAGAGAACTACTACTTGAATTAGATTGGTGTGACGCCAGCCTCACTATAAGCTGCAAAACACATCTAAAAATTATTCAGGTCAATGATTCGATGCAATAAGAATGTGCACAAAGAAGAGGGTAGAATTTTTATTTTGCCAAGTGAGGTAGATAAAGAACTGTATTGTATCAAATACAAACAGGCAGAAAGAGAAAGAAAGCAAATCTCTGCAGAAACACTGTTTAGACAAGGATAAGGCTAAGAGATTGTTGTTTCTATTTAAATAAATACATAGGCTTTTAAAACCAATTTACATGAAGTTATGTCCCAACCGCAGAATCTCCAAAACTCAAATCTCCGCTAGCATTTTTGGAATGGCTATGTACTGATTCAATCAGATTTTCTATTTTGTTTGGATTTTTTTAAAAAATGTGTGAAGCTATGTTTCTTTTGCCATTTCTGCACTACACTGTTATAGTTCTGTTATTCCACTTTCAACATCCTGTAGAATTCTGGGGTTTGTAGTTTACTAAGGCCAAAGAGCCCTCTGGCTACAAATTCCAAAGGCCCCTCCCTCACCTACAAATCCCAGGATTCCATAGGATGTTGAAAGTGGAATAATAGCACTATAACAGTGGAATGTGGAAACGGCCTTTATCTAGTTATCTTTTAACTATAAAATTATCTGGACTACCAACTCCAACACATAAATTGGTAGCCCACATTTGCCATGCTTGAAACCCCAGATAGCACTTCAGATCCGTGGTCATATTCAAACATTATGTCAGCTTCATCTCCCTTCTGAATCCATCCTTTCCACTCCAATATATCATATTTGCTGTGCAGTAGCACTTTGCCCACCACAGATGGTTCAGAGCAAAGCCAGGAGAGTGTAAAAGAAAAGGGTAAGTGCATCATAAAAACGAAAATAGTTCAAGGTATCTCAATCACCAGCAAAAGGCACCAAAAGTAAAGATGAGTGCAAAACTGAGCTGAGAGAAAATTCTTCTTCAGTTCAATTGGAGCAACCACTCCGATCCTGGAAATAGCATATGGGAAAAATTTATTCAATCAATATTTAGAGTGATAAAGCATATGCTTTGTATGCATAAGGTTCCAGTTTTAATCCCTACTTTCTAGTGAAAACTGGAAAATATCCAAAACTTCTTTTCTGGCAAGGGCTGGGCATCACTTGCAATGACCACCAGGAATGATGAGGCACAGAAAGAGAAGGAATATATTAAGAATATATTAAGGAATTAAGAATTAATCCCAAATTCATTAAGAATTAACCAAGGGAGTTTAGGATTCAGACAAGTTCCATTCAGACCCTGCATGTTCCATTCAAATATCCATTATGATACAGGTCCAGAAATGAGTTTAATAAACACTTTCATCACAATGAGAGTGTTGTAAAAATGTAAAACAAAACAAAACAAAACAAGACAAAAAAAACCCAGCTAGCATCATGTTAATGGCATATGCAGCTGTAAATCCACCTTATCCTATGTGTGTCTTTTTTCTTTTTTTTTTTTGGTTGGTTGGTTGTTGCAAAGATTGACATTCTCCACAACAACCACCACAGCCAAAGAACCTCTTTGGACTCAACATTTATCCACTGCAGTCTCCCCATGACCATTCAATAGCTGATGGGGAGCATGGAGGACTGGAGAAGTGCCACATACCCATGACCAGAGGCAGAATGTTTATATCATATGCTGAAGCCTGCAGAGAACCCCAGAATATCTTGCAGATCTCAACAATGATGTAAATATTCTGTGATTGGCTACAGGAGTATAGCCAGAAGATTTTTTGATTAACAGTAAGTCCAGGGGTTGTTGGGAAGATAGATATAGCATAGTTCTGTATATAGAACGTTTATGATACACTGTGCCATACAGGATTTAGGCCTCTAAGGCCATTTCCACACTATATTGTTATAGTGCTATTATTCCACTTTCATGAGATTTGCAGTTTAGGGAGCGGCATTTAGAATTCTTAGGGCAGAGAGCTCTTTCGCCTCAGTAAGCTACAAACCTCAGAATTCCACAGGATGTTGAAAGTGGAATAATCGTGCTATAACAATGCTGGGCAGAAATGGCCTCAGTGTAATCTGTTCTGAAAGTAGGGTGAGGGTATAGGACAAATGTGGAGAGGGAGCAAGCCTTCAATAAGAGGTGAAAAAAATAAAAACAGAGATGCAAAAGTGTGTGTGAAAAAAATCATGTGCTCTTATTTTATTTTATTATGTAACCTAAGTGATATTACAATGCAACGAAGTCTTGCTCTCCTAATTTTTACTAGGAACAAAACAGCATTGGACTACCTTATTAACAGGGTGGAGGTTTCAAGATAACTGGTTAAAAACTATAAATGGAGAAAGTTGTCTTTGTTTTTATATGGACCGCAGTGAAAATAAAATACAAATTTTGATTGGTCAAAGGATCAACTAATTTGATGAGTAATGAGAAGATCCTTATGGAACTACTGACAAGTAGGAGAAAACCAAAAGATAAGGGGCCTTACTGGAGTAAGAACATAATACTGATACTTAATTTATCATGACTCCTAACCAAATAGTTTGCCCACTGGGTGCCATAAAATCTGTTGTCGGACAAGAAACGAGAAATCTGTTAACAGAAGTGCCTTCATTTCAGCATCATACTGACAATGCATAAACTCACTTAATGTGATATTTCCTATGGTAGTCTGACCAAGAAAAAGGGACAGAAAGCTTGTACCAATAGTCTTTGTTCTTTGTAACATAAAAAAATGGTTATGCAGAGATTTTTGAACGTTTGGGAAAGAGGCCAGGGTTATAGCCAGCTGCTACACATTCTTTTCAAACAACACAGACAGCGTGTAAGATTTGACAAAATATAAATAGAGAGCACAGAGAGTTCTTACTACTCAGTTGCTAAGAAAGAATCCACTGGGAAGTTATCCTCCTCAGTCCCTATTGACATGAAAAGGAGCAAGGCACAAATTCCATTTCTGGCAAGCATACAATGAAATCCATTTTAAACACTGGGGAAACTGCTGTCAGAATATTTTTCTGTCTTCTCTTCCTGAGAATGAGTCCTGATAACGTATATAGAATAATGGAAGACAAGGAGAGAAAAAGGCACAGCAAGCCAATGTGGCATAACAGTTAAACTGTTTTGTTAGAACTGAGGAGATCCAGCTTCCCACTCTTACTCAAGCCACAAAGCTTGAGTAATGGTGGGACCTTGACTAGTCAACATCCCTCAGTCTAAACCTACCTCATAGGATTCCTGTGAGAATAAAACAGTGTGGGACTGAAGCTGTTAAAGAAACTCAGGCCCTTTTCGCACCTTACCTTTTCCCGGTGCTGGGCTGCTCGGCTCGCGCATGAAGGCTTCGGAGGAACGCTGTCGCGTCCCTCGTGCTTCGGCTCCGCAACTGCTTCCTCATTGCACGAGTGCCCCACCTCTTCCATTCGCAGTGCAGCCTGGGACCTGCCAGGCTGCACTGGGGAGAGGACGTGCGACCAGCTCAGCTCCCAAGGCTCCGCATGCCAGGTAAGTGCGCGTGGGGCCCCGGAGCGATGTGCGACCACGCAGCATTTTCTGTTTTGACCCAAAAATGAAAAAATGCATGCGCAGTCCGCATCAGGCCCTTGAGCGTTGCGCAAATGTGAGTGCGTCGTATGGATCGCTCCTCACATTTATGCGACACCCAAGGGGCCCTTTCGCTTCAGAAATGCCATGCGAAAAGGGCCTCAGATATGGGGAAGGGAATACAGAACCAGAAAGGGGGAAATATGCAGTGAGGTATGGATGACCTTGGGTTCATCACATACTCTCAGCCCCAGAAAGCCCTTGATAATTTCACCTTAGGGTCACGTAAGTCAAAAAGAATTTGAAGGCAAACAACAATAACAGCAACAACAAACAACAAAAACATGCCAGAACCCTGATAGGAATCACTTGTTATAGAAATACAAGCACAACAAAGAGCTCCAAATGAGAAAGTATCTCAGTTGTGCTGCACGCAGTGAGGTCCTCACTCTCAAAGACTACTTTTGTCCTTTTGAAGTCAAGGACCAGAGGTAAGGTCTTGGGGCAAGCAATAAAGAAATGTGAGATTTTTTTTCTGCTTCCCATTGTTTATCACCCTGCATCAGAAACTTGTAATATCTACGGTCTCTGATGGCAACTTGTCTGGTTTTGTATTTAGGTTTGGGAAGCTTAAGTTTGTTGAGCTCTCACAGGAAGGTGAATTCAACAAATTTCTAAGTGCCCATCAGCACCAATGACATGGGAAAAACTAGGGGCTGTTTTGGTTTGGTTTGGTTGTGCTGGGAACTAAATTTAGGTTCCTACATAGTAAATTAATCCAGGATTTCTAATGTAACTTTTTCTGAAATACTCTGTTCCATACACAAACAGACATGAAGAATATGAGAAACAAATAGACATTAGGCCATTTCCACATTATATCACTATCCCACAATAGAAGCAGGTTGTTTCCAGTCCAGGAGTCATGCACATCATTGCTATCCAGCTGCTAGCATTGCAAAACTGCTTTATACCATTTCCAGAAAAAATCCATTAAAAGCCTCCTCTAGCACTTCAATCCTGCCAGCCAGCTCAGTGCAGTACTGTAATAGCGCTTGATAGCGCTTCCTGTCCTCCGTGATCCAGGAGTGAGCAGGGTGTGGGTGTGCCCAACTTGTCCCTCCTTCAGCAACTCCCATGGTGTGGTAATCTATCACCTCTCCATTTTTATTTTAGATTTCTCCTTTGAGTTAAAGCTTTTTATTTTTTTAAATACATTTTAAGCACTACAGCACAAAAGTGCAATAGTCTACTGGCATGTTCTGCCATTACAACATTGCTGTGCTATTGCAGCTTCCCGCCCCCCCAAAAAACCCTGACCAATCAGGGTGATGGGGTGGGCTGGGGTGAAGGCAGTGAAAGGGAGTGGCCAAGGACACTGTAGTGCGGAAGGAACACCAGTGACAATACAGCTACTCATCTGCTTAAGGAGGAAGGGTATGGAAAAGAGTGTTTCTAACCTGCTACCATCATGCAAATGGCAACGCTGGGATTGTAACAGAAGAACGTGCTAATGGGACATGGAGCAGAAAGGGCCTCAGTCTGTGGAATGAGCAAAGGGATTTGAATGACCTTCTAGGGAATGTTTCAGTAGAGGCCTAGACTATGAAAAAGAAAGGGTGGGAATAGGCTCCACTTGAGCTGAAACAGAACCAGACTGCTGACACCTAATATTGAAAAAGGAAAAAAAAAGTATAAAAGCAGTTTTTAAATTGATCTTTGGTGAAAACCAACTAGAATTGGGAAACAATCAGTTTTGGATAAATTATTCCTGGAAGGTAAGGATAAAAATGTTTCTGATTGTCCAAATGGGGATAAGATGGAACAATGAAAGTACATTGGGACACAATATCCAGAAAATGAGGTCAAGTGGTCTTTAAATAACCAACATGCCAGAAACATTTAGTGAAATGCCCATGTACAGGTGTTTATATGTTAAACATGTACAGATATTGTATGTTAAAAGTCTCCAACCCAAAATGGGAGGCTTTGTGTACTTGATTTATAATGAAAACACATATATAGAGTGCACAATCAAAACCAGTTGGAAAGGAGAAAACCAGTATGTTATTTCCACATACAAGCTCCATATGAAGGGCATGGAAGGACATACTGATGATGGTAACACTCTGTATCAAAAATAACATAGAATCAGACAAACTTGAAATCTCAAAAGATGGCAGATTGTTTAACAAAATCACTACTGATGGCACTATGTAAGTGGACAATTTCAAGTGCAGTCCAGTACAGTCACTTTTTACTTTGGGGATCTCCTAAAGATGTGGGGATTACTTTTTAAAAAGTTCAAAAGAAAAGGGGTGAAATCTCTTTAGAATGATTGGATATTATTAAAACCACAGTAATAAAAGCTCAGCCAGAATACATGTTGCAGATCAGGAAATATACCACCAAGTTCATCACCGGCATAGTAAAGATTAGAGACAAAAAGGCCCAAATGACAAAAAGAAACTCAAACTGTGGCTCTAAAAAAATGCAAACAGATAATAAAGAATGCACCAAAAGAATCTGAGATAATTGTTAACAACACTTCCAAAAATAAGTACATTAGAAAGATGAAACCTGATACAGAAGATGTTGAATGTCAAGGACGTCAACTCAGCTTCTGCAAAATGAAGTTAATGAATGGGGTAAACCAGTAGTCCTGAATCTGAATAATTTCCTTGTAGCTTTACATTTCCCTTTACATCTTTTTTTATTCTCCCTTTTCTACAACAATGGAGGCAGACTTTGATGAATTAGTATCTTCTTACCGTTCCCCTGTGTAACCTGGGCTGCAGTGGCATTGACCCGTTGCTGAGTCACATGTCCCTCCATTGTGGCACTGACATTCTTGAGAACAATTTTTTCCATAACGGCCTTCAGGACAAGGCTGGCCACAGACTGTACCCTGTTGGGAAATGCAACCAGTTTCATGCACGGGAGTGTAGTTTTGAGTGAGAAAGATGAAGTGGACTTGACAGAAGCAAGGAGAGTGACATGTTCTTATACCAGACAGTCTGTGCATACCTTAAGAATGCCAGATTTTATTTACGTATTCATTTTTTAGCTTCCAGAACCTGAACACTTTGCCCTAAGTGACAGACTGTTAATTTGAAAGAATTTTGATCCTATAAAACAGTAAATCAAATCCAGTCATATTTCATTTCTAAACAACAGTAAATTTTAAGATGTTTAACCAAAGCTTCTCCTTGTTTCTGCATACAAATACTTTAGGACACAAATATTTTAGAGCTAAAATAAAACAAACATACAAATGTGTTATTAAATTCGTTGTGTTTCTTTTAAGATTGAATTTAAGGCCCTTTTCACATGTGGGGGGGGGGAATGGGCGAAAACATGCTAAAACAGAGCTTACCTGCAGCCGGGTAAGTCCGTCGCCATGTGGAGCAGTGCGAGCTCGCTGCTCCACAGTCCTCCGGCGTCCTAGATGGCAGCTTCCGGTTGCTGGAGGCTCTCCACCAACCGGAGAAGCTCGCCAGCTGGAAGCCCGCCCCCGGCAGATCTGCAGGCACGCACTTGTGCGCGCCTGCAAATCCACTTTGGAGCCGGGCGACAGACCGGCACGGGGCTGCGCGCTCCGTGCTTTTTAAAAACCTCGAAAAAGAGGTTTTTAAAAAACATGCAGCGTGGCTAGTTCCGGCCACTCCTGAGTGGATTCTGGTGTGGAACTACAAAAAGTAGTCCATGCCAGTCCACTCTACGGTGTAGAAGACCTCAGTGACAGGTCGCTCTGCACCGTTTCAGAAGCCCGGTATGGAAATCGTCTAAGACAGCACAGATCCCAGTCAAGCCCTACCTTGAGAAAATGTCTTTTAGAAAGGGCTGATTAAGCAAAGAATGCTGACAGTTATAAAATCTAGATGATTCAGGCAGTTACAAAGAGTTGAGTTCACACTTCACCAGCTACTACTGACCAAGACTGAAGCACATGGGTAACCTGCTAACTTAGGTTCTTGTACCTTCTTCCTTGTAATTATAAATCAAGTATAAATCAGAATTTTGAAACAATGCCCTCCAAGTAGTAATCCACAAAAAATAATTGCCAGATGTTCTCCATAACTGGCTATTGTAAGAGAAGTTTATGGAACATTTAGGGAATTTTATTTCAGTTCTTTTGGTTTGGTTCTTTTTCTTTTAAAAAAAAATAGAAAATTGTGATGCTAAGGATGACAGCATCAGCATATAAATCCAATGCATACCTGAGTCAATACATGGCTAGAAAAGCAGAACTGACATTTAAATAAATTCCAGTCTGTGACTTGTAGAATTTTAACTTATTCAACCTGTGGGAGATAAAAAGCATACATTTTCCTTTCCTGTTCACTGAAAGGCTGTTTGAATTACTGAATGCTGAATACCATATGTTTTTGCAATGGTTTGGCTTTGATCCCTTGTGGTGATACTCTATGCTAACACATTTCCTCTTTTCATGCCTGATGTCAGGCTGTATCAAATTAAATTCTCAACAGAGGCCTGCTCTAAGTAGAAATTTATACTATTTTAGAAGGCATATTTACCATCCATCCAGGAGGACAAGCACATTCCCCCGTTACATGATGACACACTCCTCCATTCTGGCATGGACATCTTTCTTCACACTGTGGCCCATGCTTGCCAGGGGGACAGAGATCCTCACAGCTAAAAAATAAAATAAAAATTGATTACAGTATGTACCTGGAAATATTGTGGTATTACTCTTAGGTTTTTTTAACATTTTTTTAAGTATGCAAAAGCAAAATTATAAGATTAGAGACCACAAATGATATCATTAATTTGCAAAACAATTGGAGTATTTGCCCTAGATTTTCACAGCTTTGACCAGTACAACTTTCTCATTTACAACTGAATACGTGTATAATATTCTTAGTAGGTCGATATTATGTTATTAGTTATAGGATTGAAACTATATGTCCACTTCAACAAAGATACTTTTGTCCCAATTTGATTTGCAACACAGTAAAAAAAACCCTATAAAATCTAATAAGCATTAATCTATTAACTGACTTTTTAAACTTTCTTTATATATTTGTGGAAACACTTGCAGAATTTCAACACTTTTTGAGAAATATGGCTGTTTTCTATGCCACTAAAGTGCCGGGTCTCCAGCACCTTACGTCTCTTCCTTCAGCATGCATAAAGCAAAAGAAAGTATATGTCTGAGACAATTGTCTAATTTATTTGGATGGTTCAGACCCCACTGAAGGTAAGTATCAAATCAGCATATGTCTCAATTATCCTTGATTTTGATGTGCTTCCCCTATTATCTGATCACTGCCCTTTCTTTCCTTTGGGGAAAAAAAGGCTTTGATAAAAATTATTAGCATGGATTGCCAGTATAGTCTTTCTAGTTGTTAGCATAGTCATTTGCGTAGTCAGCAAAAAATATGATTTTGTCCATTATGAACCAACCTGACAATTGTAATAGTTTCAATAAGGACTAACATACTGGCTTGCTCTAAGAAACTCAGCACAGATTTCCCCTAACTCACAGGTTGTGAGGTAAATTATGCTGAAAAGACAGGGATCGTTTAGCCAGTGATATAATGACACTGATAACTGAGTATTTGAACCGATATTTCCCTGGTCCCAGGCCAACTATTACAGCAACAGGGAGTATACATTACAGCATGGGAGAATATGATGTGCTGAATGCATCTCATGAATAAGGACCTACTTTTTTTTCCCATATCACTCTGTGCAGAAAATGTCCTGCAGAAAAGATTTATTCTGGCATAAATCTTCATGTACCACTTTCAGTGATAACCTCAGTAAGTCTGACAAAAAGTGAAATCTGATTTAATTCCAACTAGTAGAATCATAGAATCATAGAGTTGGAAGAGACCACAGTGGCCATCCAGTCCAACCCCCGGCTATGCAGGAACACACATCAAAGCATTCCCAACAGATGGCCATCCAGCCTCTACTTAAAAACCTCCAAAGAAAGAGACTCCACCATACTCACTGAAATCAATAGGACTCATGTTAGTGTGGTCTAGAAATCTCATTCTTTGCAATGGGTTTGCCCTAGTTGCAACTAGAATAGTATTTATCCCATAGAGGACACCATAGAAGTGTGTATATGCTACAACACATTTGTTACCCTGTAAGATACCACTGGAGTCTTTTGAAATATTCCAGTTGCTTATGGATCCATGATAGAGCACATTAAGTTAGATTTGGGAAACAAGCTTACATCCTAGCAAAGCTGTGAACATGCTGTAAGGTGTTTAATTTTCATCATTGCAGCAGTGATCAGCAAGATGGAGAAAATCATATCACCCACACTAAGCCTTTGGGAAAGTAAAGATTACTGTAAAATTTGCTGCTATACCACATGTAATAAATATAGTTACATACAAAGCTCCAGTGTATCCAGGAGGACATCTGCATTCTCCAGTCACATGATCACAAGTGGCTCCATTCTGACACTGGCATTTTTGGTGACAATCATTTCCATATGTCCCTTGGTCACAGTGTTCTTCACAGCGCCATCCTTTGAATCCAGCTGCACAATGGCAGGCTCCAGTTATGGGGTTACACAAGGCTCCATTTTTGCACTGGCAGCGGCTACTGCAGTGGGGTCCCCAGTGGTAGCTGTCACATGCTGATCAGAAAATAGAAAGCAAGTTTTACACGGGCTTCCTTAATCACCTATTCTCCAGTAATTTAATTATAATAATTACAAAATAAAACTGACAACGATAAAGGGAAACAGTTTTTCTTTAAGATAAGAAGAAAAATAAACAAATGAGCATGTCTGTATTATTGAACTGATTACAATTCACATTGTTGGAAACAATGATACATACGTGTGAGAGAGGGGGTATAATGCATGTTTTATGACAAGAAATATTACCAAGTAGTGCTGGACATTTTAAAGCAAATGCAGAATAAAATTTGCAGCAAAGAAATTAAAATCTTTAAACTGGGCTGTGTATTTTCACAGGAATATTTTTATTATACCAGGGTTGCTTTCAGCAAAGGCTTAGACCAGTTTTACCCAATTTCTTGCAGTGGAAATCATAACCCAACATATCAAGGCAACCTGCTTGAGAAAAAAAATGGCTCTCTCTTTTATTCCCACCAAATAAGCCTGAGAAGGTAGTGGGACAGAGGGTCTTTCGAGAATAGCACAGAGCTCAAACAGGCTAATATAGAGATGCCATTCTTTATACAGCTTGGATGCAAGCCATATAGGGTTTTATAGGTCATCAGCACTTTCAACTGTGCCTAGAAACAGACCAGTAGCCAGTGGAGTTGTTGCAACAAGTGAGTGATGTGGTCCCTGTAGCCAGTCCTAGTTAAATCTGGCTACAGCTCTTTAGGCCAACTGAAGCTTCTGAATACTTTCCAAAGGCAGCCCCAGAGAAAGCACATTACTGTAATCCAAACAGGATGCAACCAAGGCATATGTTGCCAAGGCCAGATCAGAATTCTCCAAGAACAGGCACAGTTAATGCAGTAGCTTTAACTGTCCTGATCATCTCTCAAACTGGATCCAGGAATACTCCCAAACTGTGAACATGCATCTTCAGGAGAAGCATAACTCCATCTAGCACAGGCTGAATCCCTGTTACCAGATCTATCTTATGAATGACCAGGAGCACCTCTATTATGTTTGGATTACATTTCAATTTGTTCACCCTCATTCAGTCCATAACAGATGCCAGGCACTAATATAGCATGGAATCAGCTTCCTTGGAACTAAGTAGAAAGAAGTATTAGCACTGGGCATTATCAGCATACAGCTGACATGTGTCTTAAAAATTGTAGATAACCTCTCTCAGCAGTTTCACATATAAGTTAAATAACACGAGGGACAAGACAGAATCCTGAGGGACTTCATAGGCCAATCAAACAAAATCCCTCAGCACCACACTCTGAAAGGACTTCTCCAGGAAGGATTAAAGCCACTGTAAAACAGTAAACAGTAAACGGTGCCTCCTAGCCCCATTCTTGCAAACTAGCCAAAAAAAACACCACGGTTGATGGTATAAAAAGCTACTGGAAGGTCTAGCAGAAGAGACAGGAGCACATTCCCACCATCCAGTTCCCAGTGGAGGTCATCCACCTAAATGACCAAAGCCAATATCTACACCTGAGACTAGACTGAAATAATTTAGATAACCTGCCTCATCTAGGAACCTCTGAAGCTGAGATGCCACCACAAAACTCTAGTACCTTGTCCCAAAACTGAATGTTGGAGACCAGCGGTTCTTAACCTGAGGTCTGTGAAGCTCGATGCTGAACACCAACAGCAGCAGCAGCAGCAGCAGCAGCAGCAACAGGGATGTGGTGGGGAGGGGGGTTGCAGCTGCAAACAAGGGACCAGTTTAGGTGCATGCACACATATCCCTGCTGTCGCGTCCCTGACAAAAGGGACACGCCCAAAACATGTGCATGCCCAAAACATGACTCTGGAGACCAGAATTTGAATCCCCACTTGCCCATGGAAACCCACTGGTTTACCTAAGGCTAGATATATTCTCTCAGCCTCAGAGAAAGGCAAAACCAACAAATCTTCCCAAGAAAACCCTCATGATAGGTTTGCCTCAGGGTTGCCATGAGTCAGTTTTCAAAAGGGAGAGACATGATGGCTAGAAAGAACGTCCCTGTGTCAGCAATACTTTGTTGTTGTGTGCCTTCAAGTCACTTCAGATTTATGGGAACCTTAAAGTAAACCTATCACAGTTTGTTGTTGCTTTTTTTTTGCAAGATTTATTCAGAAGAGGTTTGCCTTTGCCCTCCTCTGAGGTCGAGAGAATGTGACGTGCCCAAGGTCACTCAGTGTCTGAGTGGGGATTTGAATCCTAGGCCATTTCTGCACTAGGCTGTTATAGCGCAATGATTCCACTTTCAACATCCTATGGTATCCTGGGGTTTGCAGTTTTGGGAGGGGCTGGCTGGCCCCCGTTGGAGATACTGTTGGAGATATTGATAGTTATCCAATGTAGCAGGATTCAGGTAAGTTTTTTTCAGTGGAGATATTACAACAGCCTCATTCAGGCATGCTGTGACCTTGTCTTATTGTAAAAAAGGCATTAATTACTTTTTGGCCTGTTTTATAAGCCAGGAAGGTCAAGGGTCTAGTACACATGAGACGGCTCTCAACTCTCTAAGGCCCTTTCCGCACGAGGAGAGGGAATTGCTCCGTGCCGTTACCTACCGCTTCTTCTGGGGTCCGAAGCAACGCGGACTGTCCCTGAAGCCCTTCCGCAGGGCTCTTCCTTGGTCCAGGGCGAATTGGAGCAGTGCAAGGTCTGTAGATCCGCACTGCTCTGGCTTCCAAAATGGTGGCTTCCAGCTTCCAAAATGGCAGTTCCAGCTTCCAAAACGGCGGCTTCCAGTTGGTCGTGGGTCCCGACCAACCGCTGAAGCTCGCTACGCCTAAAGCCCGCCCTCCGCAGATCACAGGCTTGCATTGGTGCGAGCCTGCAAATCTGCACAAGGGAGCAGGAACGCAATGGCACGTTCCAGGAAAATAAAGACCGGTTTTTTGCGGTCTTTAGAAAACACGCTGGAGGACCACTTGGGGTCATTTTGGAGTGGACTGGGGGGCGGATCTCTGGTGAGTAGTCCGCTCCTAGTCCGCTCCAAGGTGCAGGCAACTTTCGTGAGAGGACGCACTGCCCCGTTCTAATTGCCTGGTGTAGAAAGAGCCTAAATATCCTATCCACATCTTCAGCCTACACAAATGGAAAAGAAGAGAACAGGGCTACATTCGCTGAAGTCAAAGCGAATCTGAACTATCTTATCTGCGAAGTGGTGGGCAAATTCTTCACAGTGGGCCACTGAATGGCTTACATTGTCCTGTGGGCCAGGTCATAAGAGACCGTCGAGTACTTGAAATGGCTCTGGAAGACAGTTCTTTGAAGATGCAATGGTGGCAGAAAAAACATTGCTACCCTGATTGCCTCACTATAGGTTTTCAGATAGCTATAAACATAAAAACAGAAGCATCAAAAGGACACAGTATCCAAGACCATTATCTTAAAAATTATTTTTGTATCTTTTCATTAGGCAGATATTACATTTCAATGCTTTGAGTCTGCCGCATTTTATACTCCATTCAATCCACCATAGACTTAACACTCAGACAAAGAAGGATATATAGGGCATATTGGAGCTTTATTTCCTCTCATTTTCCATTCACCAGAGAACAGGGATCTGATCAGCTGGCAACAAGGAATGGAAGGCCCCATATTCCTTGTATAAAGAGAGGGAATGAACTGAAAACAAATATGGGAAGCATGCAAAGAGCTCCCATTCCAAGTAATGGCCTTGTAGAATATCTGAACATGTTCCCATATACATACACTGGATAGACAACATGGTACCATTATTCCCTAGGCCAGGTCACTTCATGGGTATTGTAGCCATGGTGGAATGCATCACATCCATTATTTTATATAATGTTTGTATGTGCATGAATACACACTAGGAAAAGCCTTATAAATATGTTATTTCCAAAGTCTCCTGCCTGCTCACACATTAGAAAAAAACTGAGAGGATTTTTTTAAATGGAAGTCCTATAAGTAACATATAGAAAGGTCATAAAAAGTTCATTGAGAATTTCCTAAACATATGCTCAGAACATCTGCTTTTTATTTTCGTATTATACTGATAACAATAGTGTTGTGGCAAAACTCCAATGTAACTATTTGGTGATCATACATACTCAGTCTCCTTAGTGACTGACAGCTATTGTTCTCATAGCTTTCTCCTGAGGCAGAGCAGTCAGGCAGAGAACAGACCTACTTTCTTGTAGGAGACAAAAAGAACTCAAGACATCTCCTCCGGGTGAAAATTACTGCTGCAAAACTAAAGCATTCAAACTACACTAACAGAAAGGGCTGGTCTCTATTGAGGATCATTTCCATTTAACGTGACTGGTAACCTAGATATTTCTGAACTATCCTTTTTAAAAATCTATCTCTTGATACAGATTACTTAAGACAATTTCTTATTCAACAGAGTTCTCTTCTAATGTCATTATGATCTGTAATGTGCAGGAAAAAAATCCCTGTGTTTGTATTACGATGGCAAAAAAATGTTCCTTTATTAGATAGGATCTCATTTGACACAATCAGCTTTTGCTGTAGTTCTTTCCTAGTCTGGCCAAGCTGCACATCCATACAGTATTTATATTTTATGCTATATGTAAATACACAACAATTTTAATGTTCCATTACTTTCAAAAACTGGGACAAGTCTCATGACTATTCACATAAATTCAAGATTGATAGAAATAAATAATTTTGAATTCATTGGATGGACAAGAAAATGTCATGCTTATTCTTGAGCAGCCCTTACATTAATCCCAGAAACCAACAAGTTCTGAGATATATGTATACTTGTACTAAATTGGTTAGACAGATTCATGTTCCCTGAAGATTTAACAAAGATTACCAGACTGAGTTTGCTTAACACCTCCTAGCATATTCAGATTATAAGCCCCTTCAAAGTGGAACAAGACTGCTCCAACCAATCCTCAAGGAAAGATTTAGAAATGAACTTGTATGCCTTGGAATGTCTCAACAAACCACCACTGGGAATTGAAGAATTTAAAAATTTGACCATCAGACAGCAATGATATGGAATAAAGTGGACCATATTTATCTCTGGGGAAGATCTGTCCTAGATATGAACTCAGTCCGATACTTCTAACTAAAGTCAGCTCACTACTGCTCAGAAAAATAATTCTCTTGGCTCACAGAGTTCTGCTTACATTATTTTACCAATGGCTGGAAGTGGGATATTTGATGCAACCCACCAGCAGTCATACAGATGTTTGGAGAGACAGCTTAATCATTCTGAAAGTCACCACAGCAAGTTTATGCTACTCCACATTTGACATGGTATTAATGTAGACCAGACATCACACAGACTGACTTACATAAACTCTTGCTTAACTGATAAAGCATTGTAGATCATGACATGTTTTTTTTTTAAAAAAAAAGACAGCACCAAGCCATCCCCTAGATACCTGGATACTCTGCTCTTTAGAACGTATGTTAAAGTGAGCTATATTGCACCGTGCATCTGAATTTAAACTGTTTCATTTCTAAGATATGACTATTGATGGGAGAAAAAATGGTAATTTATTTGTTCTCTAGTGTAGTTAGCTCATCTGAGTGCACAGAGGAATAATTCTCTATGTCTTGAGAGATGCAACATGGATCTTAATTTTTCAGTACATATGTAAATGAGGAAGGTGCTGCACTGATTGAGACTTAACATCTATAACAGTCTAGTGCAGAAACGGCCCTAGTTTCCAGAAGTCATAAATAAATAAATAAATAAATAAATAAATAAATAAATAAATATGTAGTGCTTTTACATGTTCAGTGCACTTTACATCAGGGATGTAACGAAGATTTGCAAATTTTCCACTCTTTTTCACTCTGTGTACAAGCATTTTTTTGCAAGGTGGCAGGCAGAAGCAATAACAAAAAAATATGTTTCCTCTATACTCATCCACTTTTCCTCTAGCACAAAAACACTGCATTTTGTGCAAAATCCAACCTTTTTTGTGTGCAAGGAAAATTTTAATCAATTTTTTGAAAAAAAAAAGTTGCAAAATGTGAAAAATCACTGAAAAATGTGCAAAACCTATTGCATCTTGCTTAGCAGGGACAACATTTTTGAAATTTTTCATTCTCATTTCTAACAAATTAAGATTTACGTCTCTACTTCACATACATTATCTTGGAACTTTTACAACACAACAGTCCTGTAACAAGTAACTAACCCCCACTGGAAATGGGGACGTAATGTTGGTGCAAGGATTTTCGCTAACTAGCTGCATGCACAGAAATCTAGAGCATTTAGGCATTTAAATGAATCTATCATGGTTTGGGTGATTTAATAGTTACAGAATATTGCTCAGTGGAATTCTTAATAAGATTTTTATAAAGGTGAGGCCAGTCTAATGCGCCTTTATATCTAGAATAATTTATGATTACTATATAAAAATCAGCATGGTTACTACAAATAATATATTTTTTCCTTCAAAAAAAAATCATACTTTTTTTGCAGAATAATGAATGAAGTGTAGTTTTAAAAGTTCTGTGGTGGGAAACTGAAGAGATCTATCCATAATACTTACTTGAAATTACACAAGTAGGGTACAAGCAAAATTGTTATTAGTCTGTTAGTAGTTAAAAAACTGTTATTAGTCTTCATAAAAGTGTACTTAAACACTTCATGAATTAACATTTTAAGATCTCATTGCTTCATCTCACAGTATTGATCGCAATAAAAGCATATACAAACAACACAGCTGCTAATTTGCTGAAAATAGACAGTCTTTCTGTTAATTTGTATCTTCAGGCTACAAGTACCACGCAGGGGGTTAATTAGTATATATACCATAACAACTGCCATGGTTGTTCAAGGTCAGAGATAAGGAAGGGAGAAGCCACAGAAATTAACTTCAGCTAAATCTACAGACCTAAAAACTCAAAGGATGTAAAGGAGAACTACACTGTAAATACAAATGAAGTTATTTTGGTTTGAAGACAAATAAATAAAATATTAATAGACAAATAAATAAAGGCACAATTTAAAAAAAAATCTAGTTAACTAAAACAAGCTATTAATTTTTAAAATCTTGTGGGAAATACCTGATTTATGAACAGAAGCAAAATAGAAATTCAGATTATACTTTGGCTCCAAGACTTCTAGGCACAAATTCAGAGGAGGCCTTGGTATGTTTACTCCCCCTTCCATTCTCATCTCCCACTAAAAATTAAATTTTAATTTCAGAATCAGAAATACCTTAGTTCAAATAAAATTGTTTCAAGTTTATTCATTCTCCTTTTATTGCGATGGGGGAGGGAATCTAAAAACTTAATCTCCCTCTAACTAGAAAGTGTGAGTAAGTGGATTTAAGGTATGTGAATCTATTTTCCATCAGTTCTAATGGATCGTTCATATGTGCTCATTTCAACATATGTAGTTTATCAGACACATTCTTGTAAAATGGTAAGCCAGACATCTGCAGGAAACCTGCCAAATCATGGAGTTTGACTTCTCCCAAATAGCCTCAGTTTGGTCATTTTGGCTTCCAGGGAACATTCAACGTTGATTTCCTCTAGGAACCACTGATTAGTCACTTTAGCAGTCCCTGCTATCCATAAAATTCTCCCCCAACATCACACTTTAAATAAATGAGTTAAATGAGTTGATTCTCCACCTATCAGCTTTCTTCAATATCCAGCTTTCACAATCATACACAAAAACTGGAAATAATAGCATACGGAGTTCCTCAAAGTTCAACACTGTGCCCTATTCTCTTTAACAGTTACATAAAGCCCATGAAGATCAGTATCTAGAGCTTGGAGTGTGTTTTGGATCTATCTCTCCTTCATAACATAAAAAAGTGGTAGGAGTCCTGAATTTTTGGGGTGCAGTGAGTGGATAAATATACTAAAGCTGAGTCCAGACAAGTCAGATGCTCTGTTCATCAGAAGGAAAGTCAACCTTTCATTGAACTTACAGCCAGTTCTGAATGGCTTTGAATTCCTTCTAAAAGATAAAATTTGCAGGTTGGGAGTTCTCTTTGGGCTTTTGCCTACTTTGGACCATGTCAAGACTACATCTCTTCCCAGGGAAGGCAAATTTGTCCGCATGAATTAGGATGCATGCCTTTCTTACCGCCCTGTAACGCACTCTGCATAAGTCTTCCCTTGAAAACTGTTTGGAAGCTACAGTTAATGTAAATTGTGGCAGTCCTACTGTTGCACTTTCTAGATCACATATCCAGTCTTATACCAGCAACTGCACTGGGGCCCTTTTCACATGGCATTCGCCATGCGAAAGAGCCTCTGAAGCATCGTGCAATTGCAAGGAGCCATCCACATGACGTCCTCGCAATTGCGCAATGCTGCTGGGGCTGGCAGGTGCCAATCACACACTATTTCATTTTTGGCTTCTCGCCGAAAATGGTGCACAATCATGCATCGCTCCATGGCCCCGGACGCACTTACCATGCATGCGGAGCTTCCGGAGCTGCAGCGCTCGTGCTTCCTGCCCCAGTACAGCCTGGGAAAATCACAGGCTGCGCTGTGGAAGGAAGAGGAGGAGCTCTCACGCTGCCTGCTCGCTAGCAGGCAGCGGCTGTGGAGGCAAAGCAGCGGGGACATGAGAGCCTCTCGCAAGAGGCTGCTCATGCATCCTCGCACCCCAGCGCCGAGAAAAGGTAAGGTGCAAAAAGGGCCTGGGTCTCACACAGCTTCCAAGCTCAATTCAAGATGCTGGTTTTGACCTACAAAACCCTAAACACAACATACCTTTCTCTGTAATGGCACCTTCAGAAGGAGGTCAGGGTAGTCTCATACCTAATGAACTTCTGGCAGGCAGCCAAGATTGCACTGTTTTGCATACCCTTAGACAAACAGCATGCCTGTGGGGCAGCTTTAATTGTGTGTGTTATTAAAACTGATGTTTTTTAAAAAATGTTTTAAGCTGTTTTTTAAAAACGATTTAGTCCATTTTGATTTCCTCTGCATTGCCTCTGGAGTTCTGGCAAGCAGAGAAGTTATAAGCAAATACTCACAGCAAGAAAAAATGTTACTCAACTGAGTTGTACCACATTCATCTGAATGTTGTAACTCCCTGGCTATTTAATTTTAAAAGTCTAATTCCTTCTGGAAAGATACATGTAACTAGGGAGATACAACATTCAAATAAATGTGGTTACAGACCACTTCTTCCAATATGTTCTCCTTACAGAAAGGAATAAAGTCCTCAAACAAATACCAGCTTGTGAATTTTCTAGAGGATATACCATCTGAACAGGGCCTTTGTATGCCATGTTTTGTTTCTTGTTCTGTTTTTTGTTTTGTTTTTTTGCTCCTAGTTTTCTAGAAGAAGACATTATTCTTTCACAGTTGAACAATTTGTATATTTTCCCTTCTATTTAAGAGAAGAAGAAAAAATACTACCTATTCCCTTCAAATTTAAAGAAAAAAATATTTTAATACATTAGAGCCATTGTTCTTACACAGTCTACAGTCTATCCTAAGCAGAACAAACTATACCATTTACCTATTTATTTGTTTCTTTGTTTGTTTGTTTTCCTGGACATCCTGCTCATCTGGGAGCAATACTGCTTTAGTAGTTAATATCTGTGGAAGAGTACACTTTTACTTTCAGCATCTCAAAAAGATCTCCATTGGGATTATTACATTATGTAAACACTATTAAAATGCACAGGGTTCTAAGACAAGAAAAGTTTACTTCCAAAAAGAACAAAAGCAAATTATAAATGCTCTCTGAAGCTCAGTGACAAGTTACAACTTTATGCAAAGAAATAATCCCAAGTTACAAAATATTCTTCAAGAGATGAACATGGTTACAATGATGAAGATGAATCATTCTTGGAACTTTTGCATATTTGAAGAACATTTCACAGATCAGGTGCAAGGTATTACGATGTTCTTGAGATCCAGTTTTACATATGCTACTACATCAAGCCTGAACTGTGTTGCAATTTGAGAAACAAGGAACTCTGACAAAAATGAAACTCAGTCATACCTGATTGGACTTGAGAGCATAGAATCCTAGAGCTAGAAGAGACCACAAGGGCCATTGAGTCCAATCCCCTGCCATGCAGGAATATACAACCAAAGCACTCCCAACAGATGGCTATCCAACCTCTGTTTTGAAACCTCCAAAGAAGGAGACTCCACCGCAGCCCAGGACAGTGTATTGCACTGCTGAACTGGTCTTACAGTCAAGAAGTTCTTCCTAGTATTTAGGTAGAATCTCTTTTCAGGTAGCTTGGAGCCATTGCTCCATGTCCTAGGCTCTTTCCACTTGATGCACCCAACCCGCCATGGGGATTGGAGAAGGGCCGGGCCGGGATGATGTTTATGCATGATGTTATCTCACTCCCATCCTTCTGCCGTCCCCAGGTGGCATGATTGCACCACAAATCACTGATGGGTTTTGCCCATCAATGACAGCTGTTCACACTGCCCTCCTGCCATGTGCCCGCTCTTACATTGCTTGCTGAGGTCCTGGAAGCTCAATGCCTATTCTTCCTGTCCCTGCACAGCCTGGGACAATACTCAGCTGTGCTGTGGCAGGAAGAGAGACATGGCCATCGCACTTCCTGGATCCCGGAGGCTCCATGGTACTCCCCTCCCAGGAGGGCCACTGCTGCAATTGTTACCGGATGCTGCCAGGACAAAGGTAGGCTGCAGGAAGGGCCCTAGTCTTTGGGGTAGCAGAAAACAAGCTCGCTCCATCCTTCATATGACATCCCTTCAAATATGACTATCATGTCACCTCTTAACCTTTTCTTCTCCAGGCTAAACATACCCATTTCCCTAAGCCACTCTTCAGAGGGCATGGTTTCCAGGCCTTTTATCATTTTGGTCACCCTCTTCTGGAAATGTTCCAGCTTTTTAACACCCTTCTTGTGGTGCTCAGAACAGGACACAGTATTCCAGGTGAGATCTGACCAAAGCAGAATAGAGTGGCACTATTACTTCCCATGATCTGGGCACTATACTCCTATTGATGCAGCCTAGAATTGTATTGGCTTTTTTAGCTGCCACATCACACTATTGACTTATGTTCATCTTGTGGTCTATCAAGACTCTTAGATCTCTTTCACATGTACAGTGGTCAATCCAGGTGTCCCCTATCTTTGCCTTTCATTTTTTTTTTCCCTAAGAGTTGTTGCTGTTGTTATGTGCTTTCAAATTGTTTTTAACTAATGGCAACCCTAAGGTGAACCTATCATGAGGTTTTCTGGGGCTGAGAATGTGTGATGTACCCAAGGTCACCAAGGGTTTCCATGGCTGAGCAGGGAATCAAACTTTCGCCTCTGGGGTCATAGTCCAATGCTCAAACAAGTACAGCATGCTGGTTCTCCCTTACATTTCTTCCTATTAAAATGTATTTTGTTAGTTTTGTACCATAGTGCTCTTCCCATGTGCATTCAAGGCTTTCTGTCAAGTAAACACCACTATGAGAGCCAGCGTGGTGTTACTGGTTTGAACACTGGACTACAGCTCTGGAGACCAAGGCTGGAATCCTTGCTCAGCCATGGAAACCCACCAAGTGACCTTGGGCAAATCACATTTTCTGAGCCTCAGAAGAAAGCAAAGGCAACTTCTTGCCTCTGAAGAAACTTGCCAAGAAAAGCCTGTGACAGGTTCACCTTAGGGTTGCCATAAAACAAAGGAATACAACAACAGCAAACAGCACCATCTTAAGCCAAAAGTTGACTTTAGTTGGGGGGGAAAAAACCCTACTCAGTTGCAAAGTGTCACTAGTACTAGTGTTCAAACCAGTAACACCACGCTGTGTACAGCCATTGCAAAAAAAAAAAAAGTTCAAATGGTGAGTAAGGGGAGGGGAATAGAAAAGCTTTGTTGTGGGACATAGATAAACTGCTATTCATATCTTTAAGATTACCATTTCAGCTTTACAGCCTAAACAAAACAAATAATACAAAAGTTGCCAAGAAATGGTAGATCATATTGCATGGGAGAAGCTTTGCTTATTCATGCTTTAATCCCTCTATTCACATCTTCAAAAAGAAAAACAAAAACATGCTAACATCTGTAGTTATGCTCGTTTTGACAACAATAATTTTGTGTGGCAACATTATTTCCATGTTACGGTGATCCCAGATGAAGCTGTTATTGTGCTACCATCCTGCCTCAAACATGGAATTTCATACATACGTAGACAACATCTGCTTCCATTTATAATCCTCCCATGTTTTTCCACAATTTATTTGGACTTTTTCTTTCCATCAAACAAATCTGCTAAGGATAAAAGAAAAAAATAGATGCACAATGCCTTTTGTTTGGTAGCGGAAAGAGCCATCCATCTGGAATGACCCACTGAAAAGTATATAAACCAGAACAAGTCCTGTGGTAGCTTAAATATTTTTTTTTAAAAGCATAAGATTTCGTGGAATCTTATCTACAAAACTCTTTTGTTTTTACTCTTTAAAGTGTTACAACACATTTTATTACTGTTGCTGTTATTGTTATATTATTTACAATGAGTAAATTCTATTGATTTATTTTTCCTATCTGTTCCCAAAATACATGGCACATTTTTGCAGGTGCACTTTCTTTCACCTCACGGTTTTTATCTACAATCTTTTGTTTCCATACAATTTGATTTGTTATTCTATAGGTTTTCTGCCCTCTGGCATATTCATCATCCCTGCTTATTGTGTGTTAAGAAAGGATTTCATTTAAGAATCACAGTTCTTTCTTTTTTTTTATAAAAGTCTTCTGAACCATGAAGAAGATAAGTGAAAATGTGATGCCCAGAAATTTGAAAGAAAGAACCCGAGTTGCATGTCTTACATGCACTGCACAACGTAGAAGAGGTCTGTGTTTTTGAATGAAATAAACAATATTGAAAAACTGTTTAGGGAGAGAATAGACATGGTCAGGAGGTTGGTAATTATACAGTGAAAAGCAGGAAACATGGGAGGACTGTGATGATAGGAAACAGCAAAACACAAACATGAGTGGTTTATCATCAGTATGTAATCTGCGGTGAGCTTTCCCTGGCTTAAATTTGTGGTCATCTCACTGCTCTTAAGGTCATCTCATGTAGTTCTCATGTAAGACTAACAACAGTACAGAAATTTGATATTAGCAAAAGAGGTTTATCTTAATGGTTGATCATAACTTTTTGTTCTATATACACTTGAAGAAGGGAGAAGGAAATAGTGAAAGTTCCCTCAATTTCCTTATTAGTTTTAGTGTCATCTATTAGTTTTGTAATAAAGTTAGTGGACTAGAGGAAAGCATATGAACTGATTAATCCATTTCGCTGTTGTTGTGTATCTTCAAGTTGTTTCCAATTTATGGTGACCCTAAGATGTGCCTGCCACTGGGTTTTCTTGACAAGATTTGTAAAGAGGGGGGTTGCCTTTGCCCTCCTCTGAGGTTGAGAGAATGTGACTTGCCCAGGGTCAACCAATGGGTTCCATGTCTGAATGGAGATTCAAACCCTGGTCTCCAAAGCAGCAGTCCAGCACTCAAACCACTTCACAACAGTGGCTCAGAATTAACTCATTTAACTTCTGGTATAAATTAAAGGAGTAAAGTGTATTCCACATAAAATAAATACGGATTGAACAACCACAAAAAAGTTACGTCTATGTCAAGGGAAATTTTTTTTTATTAGATTAGAAGCATGCATATGATAACATATGGTAGCATGTTTTCTCACAATCAGATTTCAAAGGACAATGCAAGTGTTTTTGTGCATATTATATTTTGAAGTGATGCTTTTCTCTTTGCCCAGTTGTAGTTGTTTTCTACTGACAGATTATGTTATAGTTTCGGAGCATGCCAAATAATGTTTATATGAAAGCTTTATGCAAATAGCCTCTTGTAATTCTCTGCCCTATTTTGTGGGCAGATAAATATTTCATTAATTCTGTGGGATCAGACACACGATAAGCCATGGTATTGGCAGAGTCTCTTCCATTTTTCTCCCTTTCTTAACACAGCAAACAGCAAAAGCAGAAACTGTGATGATGGACTTGCCAGAATTTTGCACCCCTTAATAACATAGACTAGCTCCAAGGAAAGAGGAAAGAATAGAAACTACCATATACAAGAGAATGAGTTAGTGGAAACTATTCAGGGAGAAAGAATCTGCAAAGTAGCCTTCTCTTTAGGAGGAGGAGACGATAAAAAAAAACCCTCTGGGAACTTTAAATTCAGCTTTAGAAAAATTTAAAAAATTAAATCCAATCTATCCAGAAACTGTTGGGTTTTCTTTTTGTAGATACTTGGGAATTTAACAACTGGATTAATGTCATTTTTAGCCTCTAAAAAACATGCTACTTGGGTGCTGCTGACCACTTGAGCAGCCATACTCTCCCCATTTAGGAATCAGAGAAGATCATCTGCCAAGATGACTGAAATTGTCTCAGTCGAATAGCCAGACTTGAAGCTAGATTGAAATGGGTCTAGATATTTTAATGGCACCTCCAACAATGGCTCAGGTTCTTTTCTGGTCCTCTTATAAACAAGAGAGCCCATTTAAAGTTCAGGTTTGATTTGATTTCCTGATTATTCTTCTCATGGTCTGACTGAATACATTTGTCTCCTTAGATTTATCATTTCAATTCAGTCTTTCAAGGCTTGATTAAAAACTAAATGCTTCTCTGAGAATCTGGCAGTGTTTGTACCTCATGTTCATATCCCACAGAAACTGAGCCAAGGGATCCTATTTCTGCCCTTGTCTGCATCTGCCAGGTTCTGTGAGAAAAATAACTGGGAGCAGGGAACTTGCAAAATTTACAGACATTCTTGATAGTAAATGGCACTGCGGGGTTGCATGATGATTGTATCTGAAAATTTACATAATAAATATGCACAAACTAAAAGCAAAAAGATGTGGGGTATTTTATCGTTACTTTTAAAAAGATCTGCCAAGTCCAGAAACATCACAATTTTTCTTCTTTCTTTATCAAACACTAATCAAACTAATGATAAAAAAAGAGAAGTAAAGTTATGTTTTTGATGGCAGCTGCAATCTTTAACATCTCCTTCTTACTGAAATTCAACTGATATAACTAATGTCATAAACTCTACCCACCCCAAATTGATCCCATAGCCAAAAAGGAATTCAAGATTTCCTATCCAGGTGACAGTTTAGAAAGGAGTCCTGCCTGTTTGAAAAGGGGTAGCCACGTTTGCAAGCAGTGTCTATTTTGATCCTAAAATCTCAAAATTGTGACCTACAATCACAAAGTTGCAGTCACAAAATTAAGAGGTAAGTCATATAGGGCCTTTCCAGATTACCAGATTTTAGTAAGTATTAAAATTTGTCAAATACAGGGAAATCAATGAGCTTCAGCATGCTAATATCTGTGTTCAGTAATTGTGATGTGTGTGTGTGTGCATGCACGTGTGTGTTTTGTGCGTGTTTAACATTAACTCTGTAACATGAGCAAAAATAAAATGCTTTGAGATGCAAAGAACTTTTTATTTTATGCTTTATTAAGATTATTGGAAAAGATAGGGTTTTTTGTTATTATAACCAGTCTCCATTTACCTGTAAGTATTGTCACCAACATCATTCAATATTCTTACAGCCTTGTGAACAATTTTTTCAGCACAATTCTGAAAACATGGTGTGTTGATTCCTGAGCTAAAAGAAAACCTTCAGCTACGGCCCTTTCCACGTGGGGGGGGGGGGCGAAAACGCCCAAAAACGGAGCTTACCTCCAGCCGGGTAAGTCCGTCATATGATAAGTTCTCCAAGAAAAAAATCAGCCAGAAACAAAAACTTGTTTTTGTGAACAAGTTATGTCAAATTCTGATGCTTTTTACTAAATTATGACTCAAACAGAATATGCATAGCATGCCTAAGTGATGAAAACAACACATCACTGCTCTTTTAGCACAACTAATAGACATGCTTTGAAAAATTATTTTGTTGGACCACAACTTTGCAAGTTTCCCCAGCAGCATAGTCACTGGCTATTTTTTGAAGTTGGTAGTCCAAGCTCTAACTACAACAAAACAAAGACACATGAGCAAATCTGATAACAGTCTGCCCTCCAGTTTTGCAGGGTCAGCATTTGCAGATTTGATTCACAGGTTATTTTACATTATTTATTTTTTTTATTTAACAAATTCCTACTGTATTTGCCCCTGCCACAGAAATAATATGTTCTCTTTAGGAAGCTCTAGGCCCTCCAGTACGATTCTATAGTCCACTTCTGCTAGAGTGGATAATAGACTTGCACTGGAAAACCTAGAGATTCCTAGAGAGAACATTTCTTTTGGCATTGTTAGGTCCTCCAGCAAGACTCTGTGGCCCACTTCTGCTGGAAGTTGACCACAAAATCACGCTGGAGGACGTAGAGATTCCTAGAGAAGTGTTCTCAGGTTAAAAAAAAAATTGTGTTTGCAACTTTTATTTGTGGTTTTTCCATTTTTGCAGGGGTTTTGCACCTCTAAACCATGTGAAAGTAGAAAGCTGACTGTACTTAAAAGTTGCTCAGGAGTGTACCTCCAGGGTGGCTAAGTCGAAATTACAAAATGGCCAGTGCCTGAAACTAGCAAGTAGGTCAAAATGCCATAGAATGGTTTTCCTTGCGAGAATGGAAGCATATAAAAGATTGGAAGTCCTCTGAGAATGAGAGGTAGAAGGTTGAAATACATCAGTTGGGTATCTTTCGGCTCGGAGAAGACAAAGCTCCAGCACTGTTATGAATGGAGGCTGAACCCACTACTGGACATATGGCTTTTTGAGAAAGCAGGAATAATTTAATTGCATACTAGCTTATTACTGTAAGCAATGTCATTTAACTCAGAACTATAACAACCCATTTCTGCACTTGAGCTAATCTCATTTTTATAATACAAGAAAGTTATCCTTTTTGGGTGGAGGGGCAACTTGCCTATGCTGTCTCCGCAGCTGCAACCTGAGTGGAGTGCTTCTGCTGCTCAGTTGTAATTACACTAATGCTATCAGCTGGTCTGTAAGGGGCCACTGCACATTTGTCTCATAATTATTTTAATGTGCTAGTAAAATTTGTATGGGTGGCAGAACATGACAAATATAACAGAAATTCTCAGAATCATAGAATCATAGAGTTGGAAAAGAACACCAGGGCCATCCATCCAACTCTCCAGCTATGTGGGAATACATAATCAAAGCATTCTTGACAGATGGCACTCTAGCCTCTGTTTAAAAATCTCCAAAGAAGGAGACTCAGCCACACTCTCAGACAGCATATTACACTGTCAAATGCTCTTACCATCAGGAAGTTCTTCCTAATGTTTAGGTAGAATCTCTTTTCCTGTAGTTTGAAGTCATTGCTTCATGTCCTAGTCTCTGGAGCAGCAAAAAACAAGCTTGCTTCATCCTCCATATGACATCTCTTCAAATATTTAAAAATGGCTATCAGGTCACTTCTTAACCTACTCTTCTCCAGGCTAACATACCCAACTCCCTAAGTCACTCCTCATAGGGCATGTTTTCAGGATGTGAAGAACACAAATAATACCTTTTAACAAACTTACATTGTACCTAGAAAAAAACAATCTATTTGCTCATGAATAAGGATTCACAAAGAAGTATGAAATGGTGGTTTGAGCACTGGACTATGACTCTGGAGACCAAATCACCAATCAGCCATGGAAATCCACAGGGTGACATAGGACAAGTCACACTCTCTCAGCCTTGGAGGAAGACAAAGGCAAAGCACCTCTGACTACATCTTGCCAACCTTGTGAAAAGTTCACCTTAGCATCACCGTAAGTTGGAAACTATTTGAGGGAACACAAGAACAGGATAATAAACTGAATCACGTAAGCTCTAACATTTCATGGATGAAAATTGGATATGTGTGTCCAAGCAAACTCAGAGTGTGGTCAAGACAGCAAAAGTTATTAATGTGGAAGAAACACACAAGCTTGACGAGGCTGCAGCAGTTTATTTTTGCTGGAGCCTTCTGGGACAGCAAGATTCTACCCCACCTATCTTCTCCCCACTGCTGATTTAACTGAGTGCAAACTATTTTTGCACCTTGAACACAGTTAGCACTACTGGAAGTAAGCTGAGGACAAAAGGGAAAAGTGGCAGGAGGAGAGAGAAATGGGGACATTTTAAAAATAGCTGAAAAAATGGGGATGAAAGATTAATTGGGACTGTTCCTCCCAAACTGGGACAGCTGGAGGGTAAGAAACCATAGTTTGAGATTCTTGCACCAACCATAGCATAGTCCACCAACAGTCAGAAGCAGAAGTAAGAAAAGTAGGGGTGTTACTGTTTACTTGTGTGTGAAAAAACGGGATGGTTGGTAGACAGGGTTTGTCTGTGTATATGTGCCTTTAAGTCGCTTGTCAATTTATGCTGACCACATGAATTTCAGAGGGTTTTCTTAAGCAACGAATACTTAGAGGTGGTTTTGTCAGTTCCTTCCTCTGAAATACAGGCCCTTTCCACATGAGGCACCCAACCCACCATGGGGACAAGAGAAGGATGGGGCCAGGACAACACACACGACATCATCCTGGACCCATCCTTGCTTTGATGTGTGTTCCTGGCCCCTGTGGTCTCTCCCAACTCTATTACTCTATGATTCTATGATAATCCTGTCCCCAGGTGGCGTGATTGCACCACAAATAATTGACAGGTTTGCCCCACCAATGACCTGCGATCACACTGCTCTCCCACTGCACATTTGCACTTACCTTTGCTGCAGAGGTCCTTGAAGCATAATGACTGAGCTTGCTTCCCCAGCTCAGCCTGGGACAGTACCCGGCTGCTCTGTGGCAGGAAGAGGCACGGTCATCGGGCTTCCATTGCACTTCCTGGATTCTGCAAGCAACTGGTAAAGAGAAGAACGCTCCACTGCACTCCTCTCTCAAGAAAGCCGCTGCCACCATCATCACTGGGTGCTGCCAGGACAGAGGCAAGCTGCAGAAAGGGCTAGGTCTACAGCACCAACTACTCATTGCCAGTCTCTCATCTATGTACCAACCAGAGTTGGCCCTGCTTAGCTTTACAGGGCCAAGATATATCGAAGGCCCTTTTTGCACGGCATCTGCCATGTGAAAGAGGGCCTGGAGCCTTGCGCAATTGCAAGGATCAATCTGCATGACGCCCTCGCAAGTGTGCAAGGCTCCAGGGGCCAGCAGGCAACGATTGCGCACCTTTGCATTTTCAGCTTTCAGACAAAAATGCTGTGCAATCGCGCATTGCTCCTGGGCTCCGCACGCACTTACCTGGCGTGCAGAGCCTCGGGAGCCAGGCCGGTCACGCTTCCTGTTTCAGTGCAGCCTGGGAAGGTCCCAGGCTGTACTGCGAAAGGAAGAGGTGGGGCTCTCATGAGAGCAGGAAGCTCGTGCAGAGCTGAAGAAGCAGGGAAGCGAGAGCCTCTCACAAGAGGCTGCTCGAGTAATCACTGCACCCCAGTGCCGAGAAAAGGTAGAAAGCGGAAAGGGCCTAAGTGTGTTACATGTGCATAATTGTTACATAATTGTTTTTGGTATGGCAACGGGTCAAAACATCAGGAAGGCCACTCAAAGGGAATCATTCACTTCATTTTATGCTGTTCATGTCCTGTATGTATTCATGTCATGTCATGTCCTGTATTCACACTCTCACATACAATGCTACACTTTAAAAAAAAAGGCAGTTACCAATGGATCAATATAATGTATTTAGGAATCTGAACTAGCAATCCAGGATCAAACTACAAATTATGAAGGAAATCCATAATTAAATTCCCTTTTTAAAAAAAAAAAACCCTGATATTCTCAATTTGTTAGAAGAAAGAGTATTTAAACATTTCCTACTGCAACAGGTTGCCAATCAAAATCTCCTCTAAGCTACAAGCAGTGCGGATTTTGATCAAAAAATATGGTGGAGAAGAAAAAGAGTAAACATCTACAGCAGCCTAAAATAACCTGCCATCTAGTGGTTACCCCAAGATCACTGAAGCAATGATCTGCGGAGGAGGTATAGACATCTCAACTCAAGGTCCCAAGAAAACACCCCTTCCCAAAAAACTCAACACTGTCTAATTTGCTCAAAACTTGTACCAAAGTCTTGCAATTGTTTTGCAACATCTTCCAACAAAACCCCACATTTTGCAACAGCCCCAAAACAGAGATATAGGCACCTCACATTACTTTGCACTACTGCTTCCCTTTCTTCCATGAGGAGAGGCCTTACCTCAGAAACAAGAAATGTGCATGGTTTTGGTATTGTGTCATAAACTGAGGAAAACATATGAGAAAGGTAGCATTAATCATTATTTTAATAACTGCAGTAACTCTCTACAGTTCACCCATTTGCTATGTAGACTGACATCTAATACTGGAAACAGCTATTTGAAAAGCCAAGTTATTGTTAGATTTTCTCCTAACCAGGTTCACCCTACAATACTTGACAATTATCACTGAGTTGAGGCTAAATTTTCATGTTAATTCTTTATAGTACATAAGAATTTCTTTGGATGAACAGGTTTTCCTGTGGCAGATTCAGTTCATCAGTAACACAGGAAGGCATATGAAGAAGGATTAGGGCCTAAAGAAATGTTTTCTGAAACAATCACAAAACTTTGGCACAGACCTGGAGGTGATTCCAAATTTGGGGGCTTGTAGTAAACAAAGCTTTGTTGAGCCTCTAAAGCAGCTTTCAGCTTCTGCTGCTACAGTATGTCAAAATGTCTTGCAATACTATAGAAGAAACCATATAAAACTGTACATAGCAGCCTTTCTTAAGAAATAATGGACTTTTCATATATTGCAAAATTGGACATTAGCAATTGTTCCAGCAGTTCCTGCATGATGTAAATCCATGTGGTCAGTGGAATGAAACTAGTATGTCCAATATGATAATTGATGAGGGGAGGGGCGACTTTGTCCCTATACACATTTTAAAAGAAAAAATAGAAATATGTTCACTAAAAAAAAGGTAGTGTTCATTTTTCCATATTGTTTGTTTTGTATTGGAACAAAAACATATTCAGCTTTGCTCTGTCTGTACTGTTCAGAATAACTTTTCCCCAACTATTTTTTAAAATCAGAACAGACTGAATAGGATGTTCTTAATATGGTCAGAAAGGACTTCCAAACACCAGTTCTCCATATCACTCATTCTTTTTCCTTTTTTTTTCCCCTGAGAATTCCATTGTCACATTGCAACGAAAAAGTCTTGTTTGTCAACACAGTTAAGAAAATCATGCATGTGTTAGAGCACAGACAATGATAAATGGCATTCCTCAAACTACGCAAGCTAAAAGTGTTCTTTCACTTTGGAATGGCTATGGAGAATTCGATTTGCAGCAGGACAATCCAATAAAGGCAGCATCTGATTTCCTTTTTGTCTGCTTGTGGAACATGGATTCCTGCCAGACAGGCCAGGCCTCTTTTCCCCAAATCTTCTCTCAACAGCATGTGAACAAAATGCTCTTTTCGGCCCTAATCTACACGTGAAGTTTATCTTTTTGTTTTTTAAGAAGTTTTTTTTGAACGCTTCACATGAGTTGCAATTATTATGCAAAACCTTATTTTCTAGATGATCCCTAACATCCCAGGAGATCTTTCAGTTCAAGATACAGCAACAAGGGTTCTTTCACATGACTTCTATTGTACACAGACAATCACACAGTATTTGCACTGTTGAACCTGATGACACTAGCAGTGAGTGGTGAATGAAGAGAAGAACAGCAGGAACAGAAGGAGGAGCTTTTAACACAAGCACAATGGAAAGGAAGAGGAACACTGTTCTAGAAAATATGGCAAAAGATGTCATGCCCCTAAATACAATCAGTGGCAAGCTGAATTCAGGTAATATCTTGTAAAACCAAAAAAGGAAAAAGAACCCCTGTTTTACAGGCCTCTATATTCTGCTTTAGGACTGATCTATTAATGGCCTGTGCCCACTTTTTTTGGATAACTTATAACTTTTGGATAATTCAGTTTTAGTCCCAAAGAGGGCAGAAACATTGAAACCAATGGGACTGATGCAAACAATGACTATTTCCACTCCTGGAGGTAACAGGTCTCCTGTAGTTTGGACTAAAATTTGATTTAGCCCCAAATATCAAATACTGAGGTGCAGTAAAGATGAATTCAGCAAAAATTTTTATCATACACCTTGGAGTAATGTTCCATCACTTATAAGATGTATAGCCAGTTTAAGTCATGACTTTTCATGTCTTTCCAGGTGACATAATTTTAAGATGATCATTTGGAGTCCCACTCACATATGATAGCAATTAATGAACTGTGTAAGGATCAATTAAATAATAATAGGTTCAGGCAGTTTTTTGCAATTCAAATACTAGGCATAAGGAGTCATAAAAATGAGGGGTGGGAATCATGTGGCTCTCCAGATATTTTTGGACTGCAAATCCCAGTGTTCATCATTGTTAGCTATGGTGGCTAGGGTTGTGGGAGCTGCAGTCCAGCAGTATTGGGAGAGCTGTATAATTCCAATTCCTGATATAATAACCTTCAAACAAATGCATATAGTGATAGCCCACTGACAGTAAAGTAAAAGTGTTATTTGTTGCTGTTTATTACACCCGAGACATAAATATAGGAAGGACACAGACATCATCTGTGTTGCTCGGTATAACATTCAATGGAAGGAACTGCATTATTAAAATATGTGTAAAAAACAGTTTCAAACACTCACTATGAAAGTTTGACATACTAGTCCATCTCGTAATTAGAAGCATCTCACCCAGCATTGTTGGGCAAATCATTGCAAATATTCAGGTGGCATATGTTTTGGTATGTACTTGGTATGAACTAGGTATCATATTTTGGAATGCACAAAGAGCTACCCTTTTAAAATATTGACTACAATCCAATATCGGCTTAAATTTACTTAAATTTACTTATTTCAAGGGTAGGAACAGTTAGCATGTGGGAGGAGGAGGATACCACCGCCCCAGGAAAGAGAGGGAGGGAGAGGGAGGGAGGGAGGGAGAGGGAGAGAGAAACAGAGGTCCACTGCCTGCTTGATGCTGCCGCTGCATCTCTCCCAGTGGACTGTTGCCAGCTCCACAGCCCTTCACCCCTTGCAAAACCAGGCAACAGATATTCAGCCTACTCCTGGCTAACAGGCCAGAGTGCTACCTGTGAAAGGGAATAAAACCTGGGCATGGGAGGAGGAAGGCCACCACCTCCATCACCCCAAGGGCAGAGAGGGACAGGGAGAGATTTTTCTGCCTGCTTGCCTGCCTGCCTTCCTGCTTGCCCACCCACCCATCTGCCTGCTTGCTGCTGCCTCCCTGCATCTCTCTTGGTGGACTGTTGCCTGTTGCTTGCACCCCTGCAGAACTAGGGCCCAGATATTCAGCCAGCTGCTGGGTAATAAGCCAAAGGACCACCTGCCTCCTTTGAAAGGGGATAAAAACTGGGTGCCTGCTACAGTAGGCCCACTGCAGGAGGGGTCACCATGTAAGGGAGAGACACCAAAGGGGAATGCCCCCATATGAGTTGCTTTGGGAGTGGACCAAGGGCAACATCAATTCCTTTGTCTGGGAGACGGAGGAGGAAATGGGTTTTGTAGCTTGCTTATTTATTTATTTAATTTATATCCCATCTTTCCCCCAGCACGGGATTCATGGCAGCATATGACCCTTAAAAACACGATACAACTAAAAACTCCAAGTACAAAAGATAAAATGCACTTTACAGTGGTCGCTTGACATTTGCAAGAGTTCAGGGCGCAGAACCCTTGTGAAAGTTAAAAAAAGGTGAATGGCTCTCCCCTACCTGAGTAAGCACCCCCTCTTCCACTCCCTCTGAGGGCTCCCCTTCCCATTCCCTTGCTTTTTGCCTTTTGCCTTCTCCACACCCAGGCAAAAGGCAAGCAAATGGAAGAGGGTAGTCCCACAGAAGGAGAAGGTGTATGCAAACCTTTCCCCCTCCATTCACTTTCCTTTTGCCTGGACATGGGGAAAGAAAGCAGGGCATACAGGCAAACGGCAAGAGAATGGAGGGAGGAGACATGCATCAGAGCCCTTCGCCCACCATTCACTTGCCTTTTGCCCAGGCATGGAGAAAGAAGGCAGAGTGCTCAGTCAAAAGGCAAGACAGTGGAGGGAGGGAGGTGCACATGAGAGTCCACCTAGGTTCTCTGTTCAGCAGCAGGTGAGGCTTGGTGGGTGGGAATGTGGAGCTGTAGTAGTCTATCGGGATTCCATCTCCCCAACAGGTGTCCTGTCCCATAGTCTTCTGTGTTTACGTATTTGAAGGTGGGTAGCTAAGACAGAATAGGGATTCTGTTGGTGTACTGTCCACCCCATTGCTCAGCAGTTTCCCTTCTTGAATTGTCTGACTTAGTCTTAGTGTTGGGAGTACTCTCAGCTTATTGTACTGAGGGACTTCAGCATCCATGGAGAGACAACTCTGTCTGGTGCCATCCGTACTGCAGGACACACTCTGCAACTAGTTTTCTGGGGGCAGGATGACGGCGATCTGGTTGTGGAGGAACTTTCTATAGTTCTGATGTCATGGACTGATCACAACCTGGTGGGATTTAGATTCACTGAGACTCAGAATCTCTGCTGGGGTGGGGAGGCTGATTAAGATGGTCTACCCCAAGAGACATATGAATCTAGATGGATTCCTGATGGCTCTTGGGGAGTTTCCTGTTATCTTGGCAAGTGATCCTGTCAAATCCCTGGAAGATTTCTGGAATAGGGAAATGGCCAGATTGGTGAACACAATTGCCCCTAAGTGTTCCCTCCCATGGAGTGGAGCTAAGTGAGCCCCCTGATTCTCTAGGGAGCTGGAAGTAATAAAAGAGTATCAATGACAGAAGACTTGGAGCAAGTCCAGTCAAACACAGGCAAGAACCCATTAGAAAGCCTATGCTGTGGCAAGGTGGAAGTGAAGAAGTTATACTTCTCTGCCACCATTGCGTCTGCACAGTGTCATCTAGCAGAGCTGCCTTGAGTGGTCAGGAACCCTTTATACTCTGGCCCACTAGAAGACAAGAAAGAAGGGAAAGAAGGACAGGATGGGTGGTAAGAGAAGTGGTAAATGCCCCAGAGAAGCAAAGGATGTTTCTATCTTGCCTAAAAGAGGCAGTGGTGAGGCCATTACTAAAACAAACAACTACCCCTGAATCCCACCATGCTCAGGAATTATAGGCCAGTCTCAAATATTCCTTTCTTGAGCAAGATCATAGACTACGTAGATTCAGAGATTCCTGGGCAAAACAGATTATCTAGATCCATTTCAATCTGGCTTCAGACCTGGTTATGGTACAGAGACAGCTGTGGTCGTCTTGGTGGATGACCTACACAGGGAACTGGACAAGAAGAGTGTGCCCTTGTTGGTTCTGCTGGACCTCTCAGTGGCTTTCAACACCATTGACCATGGTATTCTTCTGGGCTGTGTCTCTCCATACAAACTCGTCAGAGTCTTAAGATCCACAAGCAAGGGCTTTCTCTGGTTCCACCACCATCAAAGGTTCACTTAGTGAGGACATTGCAGAGAGCTTTCACAGTGGCGCCTCCCACCCTCTGGAATATCCTTCCAAAAATCGCTGGGTTGGCCCACTCCTGGCTTTCCTTCCACTGGCAGGCAAAAGCATTTTTGTTTAAGCAGACTTTTAATGTAGAGTTTTAAACTTTTGAATGTTTAATTTTTCTGTTTATGTTTAATTTTTATATGCCTTTTAAATGAATTTATGCTGTTTTAATATGACTATTTTCAATTTTTTTAAAAAATTTATGGTTAGGTTTTCTTTTTGTGAGCTGTCTTGAGTCCCACTCTAGGAGTATGGAGCCACACAAATGAAATGAATAAAATGAATAATAAAAAAAAACTCTGAAAGCAGTTTAGCAAAGAAAGAAACAACTAAAAATAGATCTCCATCTGTATCTGACTCTCAAAATAGATGACTGAAACATACCCTCAAAAAGCTTACACTCCCTACCTATTTCCCGTACTCTGATGCAGAAGCTACCTGAAACCAGTGTCTAGACATGTAGATTCACTAGATACGTCTGAAAAATGGGTGCTTTCATGCCTCCTTCTCACAAATGAGGAGAGTGATTTTAAGTCCAATGCTTACCTCATATCTTTAATTTCAGGTCATTTTGACCAGTGTGAATGAAAATATACACGTTTTCCCTCCACTCAATTTTAGAAGGAGGAATTTCCAGTGGCATCCAACTACGTATCATAATGCAAAATTCAAGTTAATTTGTGTGTGTGTGTGTTTGTGCATTGCCTGCAAAAAACTAGGGCCCATGGGTCAGGAAACAAATGATTTCTCGTATTTTAAGAAAGATAATTATCTCTTGTTTTTCAAGAAAGAAAAAAAAAGTGAGAAACTGGATCACGCATAGAGAGCTCCTACACCTTCATGTAATTTCATGTAAATCAGAGCTGATTTCTGAGACAAGCACCTGTAAATCTTAGAATGTTTTTTTTTTAAAAAAATATCTGCCCACTAAGAAGGATAACAGAATAGACAGAAACAGACCGACAGCAGCAGATGTAGACTTACCACTGGAGCAGTTGGGTCCACCCCAGCCAGGCTCACACTGACAGGTGTTTGGAGCAATACAGCGGCCATGGATACATTTATCAGAACAGTGAGCTGTCAGAGAAAGAAAGCAATCAGTAAGAATAAAAATGCTGAACTAGGGGGAAAAAAAGAATAACTGCCTAGATTTTCCACAATCCAGCTGTTTCCTACTGTCTCCTGTTCCTCTTAAAAACAAGGAAAGTGCTAGCATATTTAAAGTTCTTTATAACTTCCTTGCAGTAACTGGGTATTTAATGACCACAGATTGTCCTCTCTCGTTTCAAAATTTTAGCAGCAATCCTAGTGTAGCATTATACACATATCCAGTGAGGAAAAATAATCTCTTTTCTTTTAAAGTCTATACAGAAAACAGCTTTGTCTCTTCTTCTTTTCTTTTTACTTTTTTCCTTTCTTCTTTTTTTCCTTTTTGGGTTACACAATGAACTCATAACTTATTTTACCAGTTGCTTTACCCTTTATTTTCCTGTTGTTCTTTGTCTTTTATTTCCAACACATTATTCAATGTCATTATCTTCATTTTTGAAGACGACATCCACTATGACCTACGCATTGAGAGGTAAAAATGTGGGAAAGTCCATCTGTTGTGAGACCTGGGAGATTCAGCTCCTAGTGCACACAAAGGCATTATACTTCCTAGATGACCAGTAACTATCTGACCTGCCCTACCTCATGAGGATGCTGAGAGGCCAAATTAAGAAGAACAGCTGCGTATGCTTCCTTGAGCTTGTTAGAAGAAAGACAGGATATAAATGTCACTTGACCTAAACACTGTGAAGGTCAGATCTTGTTTGATCTTGGAAACTAAGCAGGGACAGGCCCGGTTAGTACTTGGATGGAGACCACCAAGAATACAAGGTGCTGTTGGCTGTATTTCAGAGGAAGGCATTGGCAAAACACCTCTCTGAATACTCCTTGCCTTATGGGGTCTCCATAAGTCAACAGGCAACTTGAAGGCATGCACGCACGCGTGCGCGCACGCGCACACACACACACACACACACAAAATAAATAAGAACAACCCACATGAGGTGGGAAATGGAAAGAAAAACTTTTCTTTCAGCATTATACGCCTAAAGATTAACATTTCACGTGTGTGGGTACATTAAATTTATTCTCCCTAATTTTCATATTTAGTGAAAAAGAAGAATCATATTGGTTAGGATTACAGGCTTATTTATTCCACCATTTTCTTCCCAGAATGATCAAATAGTTTTATGGTAAATCAAGAAGCAGGCTATAGCCTTAACAGCACTTTACTGTTCATTTTCTCCAGCAAGTGGTATACAAAAGCATACTACCTCTGATGCTAAACACAATAAATTGCTATCATGACTGACAGCCATTGACAACCTTATCCTCTCTGAATTTTTCTATACCACTTTTAAAGTTGTCAAACTTTGTGGCCATCACTACACCACATCATGTAATAGTAAATTCCATGGTTTAACCATACCCTGCTTGAATAAATACTTTCTTACATCAGTTTTGTCTACTTTTTCACTTCATTCCTGTCTCTGAACTCAGAATCACTATTGCTAATAAACATAACCTATCCACACATCAAAATATATCCAATGGACAGAAAACTATCTTTATCCTTTTACCTACTAAAGACGCGCAATATGCACATAAGTTCTGTAAAGTGTTCAGGTGTCAATTCCTATAAATCAAACAATTATAGAAACTGGAAACCAAGCTCTTTGAAGAAATACTTAGGGAAAAATGTATGATTAGCTTGGAGAAATGAAGATAGATTGGTCGTGTGATTATTGTTTTTAAGGGCCATCAAGCTGACTTTGACTTATAGTAACTCTGTGAAGGGGAGACCTTTGGGACACCGTGTCATCAACAAACCTGCTCAGATCCTGCAAATTCAGGGCTGTGGCTTCCATGATTGAGTCTATCTACCTGTAATGGAGTCTTCCTCTTTTTCTACTGCCCCCCACTTCACCAAGCGCTATTGTCTTTTCTAATCAATCATGTCATCTCATCATATGGCCAAAGTATGATAGCTTCAGTTTGGTCTTTAATTTGCTCTAGGATTCATTTAGTGGTCATTTTAGCAATCCATGATATCCATGGATCCATGGTAACCCTAAGGTGAACCTATCATGGGGTTTTGTTCAAGGAAAATATGTCCAGGGAAGTTTGCCATCGCTTTCCTCCAAATCTTAATCTTCTCCTAATTTTAGGCCATTTCTGCACTAGACTGTTATAGCGCTATTATTCCACTTGCAACATCCTATGCAATCCTGGGGTTTGCAGTTTCGGCAGGGGCCAGCTGGCCCCTCCCAAAACTGCAAACCCCCGGATTCCATAGGATGTTGCAAGTGGAATAACAGTGCTATAACAGTCTAGTGCGGAAATGGCCTTAGTCTCCATTTTGATTAATTATTAAACCAAGGTACAGGAAATCTTTAACTATTTCAGTGTCTTAAACAACCACTTTAACTGTAGCCTTGCTTTTGCACTTTCTTCCTTAACTTTCATCAGTAGTCATTCCAAGTCTTTGCTATTATCTGCAAGGTATCATCTCTATATCTTAAATTGGTGATGCTCCTTTCCTAATTTTCATGCCTCCTTTCCTAAAATCAAATCCAGCATTCCTTGTGATATGCTCTGAATATAAATTGAAAAGACAAGGTGATGAAATGCACCCCTACCTGAGCCCTCGCCAACTGGAAACAATTCTGTTTCTCTATATTTTGTCCTTATAGTGGCCTCTTGTCCTGGGTATAGGTTACACATCAGGACAATCATATTGTGGCACACCCATTTCTTTAAAAATTATCCATATTTTTTTAATGATCTACACAATCAAAGGCTTTGATATAATCTATAAAGCACAGGCTGATTTTCTTCTGAAATTCTTGGTCCACACCATTAACCATTCTATGTTTACATGCTCTATAGTTCTTCTTTTTTAAACCCAGCTTAGACATTCAGCATTTCTCACTCTATGTAAGGTAAAAGTCTTCATTGTAAAATGTTGAGCATTATATCACTTGCATGGAAGATTCATGCAATGATACAATTGTTATTGCAATCTCTGGTGTCTCTTCCTTTTAATATTGGAAGTGATGTCATAGGAAAGATGAAGCAAGTTCGTTTTCTGCTCCTCCAAGATCAGGACACAAGCCAGTAGATTCAAATTGTAAGAAAAAAGATTCCATCTAAACATTAGAAAGAATGTTTCTTTAGAAAGAAAATTCCTGATGGTGAGACTTGTTCAACAGTGGAATAAGATTGTCTTGAGACTGATACATTCTCCTTCTTTAGCAGTCTTTAAGCAAAAAGTGGATAGTGCTTTAGTTGTATGTTTCTGCATGTCAAGGGGTTGGAGTAAATGGATCTTGCAGTTCCTTCCACCTCTATAATTCTATGATTCTATAAAATAATTTTGAATACAAATTTCTAAAAAGTGAAATATACGTGGTCAAAATATGGAAGAACCAATTGATAATATATGTTCTCTTTTTGTTCCCTGTTTATTATTCCCACTACTACTGCCCCCAGTCCTTCTTCTCTTTCTCTTTCTCCTACTGTAGAATTCCTTGAAAATTTCTGTGAAATGACACAAATATATATACCAACAGATCTACATATTAATAATGGCCAGGCAATATTAATAAATCATGATAATCTGAAGATGTGTTAAGCAAGTTCTGGTCTTCAAGTGTTACAAAGCATTAAAAAATAGCACAGCTGTTAGAAAAATATGTCACACACTAGTAGCAGCTGCCAGAATATTTACATTTGGGCTAGGTTCAAAGACTTGGAGAGTTTTATTAAGGTATAAGGGGATGTGTTTGTGTCATGAATTGCCAAGAAATTTTAAGACCAGATGTAGGAAGATGTTTAAAGAACAAAATCTGTTTCACAGTGCAATTCTATATGTGCTTTCTTTCCCTGAGGTAAGCCCCATTGTGTTCTATGGAGCTTGCTCATAGATAAGAGGCTATAGCACTGTAGTCATTAAGTTTAGTTTCCTTTGAAGGATGTAACAAGGTACAGCATCTGGCAGCTAGCCTGTCTAGTGTCACCTAACTTTCTATAGCATTCTAATAAAATGTAAAGCTTTCTCAAAAGCAAGTGAGAAATTAATGCTGGGCATAAAATAACAGAGCAAGGTGAGTGGGGTTTGGGTGTTGGGTGGTTTAGGTGTTGACTGGGATCCTGGAAACTGGGGTTTGAATCCCTGCTCCTCCATGGAAACCCATTGAATGATCTTGGGCAAATCAGCCTCAGAGGAAGGCAAGGGTAAACCCCCTCTCAACGAATCTGGCCAAGAAAACCCCGTGATGGGTTTACCTTGGGCTTGGAATAAATTGAAAACAACTTGAAGACAAACAACCACAATAAAATAACATTGTAATTAGTATCAAAGTTCTTGACTAGCAACTAAAAATGTAATAATTCCCTTATACTGAGCTGTACCACTAGATTATTTACTAAGTATCATTTACTAAGACTAGAGAAGACTCTCTGGTGTTTGGGGTACAAGTTTCCTCCCACACTTGCTATTGATTATTTAACTCTGGATATAGGTTGAGCATCCCTTATCCAGAAACCCGAAATCCAAAATACCCCCAAAATCTGAAATTATCCACATGGATGGCTGAGATAGTGACATCTTTGCTTGCTGATTATTCATTAACTTTGTTTCATTAAACAAAGTTTCATTAAACTATTAAAAATATTGTACCCTGAAACCCTCTGCGTGGAAAGTATATGCTGTACCATTGAGTTACGGCTCTTCTCCATAAAATGCCTTGTATGTTGCCTGATACTCCCTTCTCACAGGGAATATATCATCATATCAAGCATTTGCAGGCGTTGGTACTTTGAGATTTGCACTATGTGGACAGTGATCTTTATCTTTTGTTGATACTAGTTTATGTCAATTAATGTGACATTTGAACAGAGGACTACTAGGAATCTTGATATACTGATGCACTTCTGTTTATCACAGGTGCTACAAACATAGGTTTGCAATTAATTTTATGTTATAACTAAGCCCCTTGAATGGTGAAATGCAGTGTTGTATTAAATTTGTATTTCTACTTACATATGTGAACCTTGTAACATAATATAGTGCATCTATGTTCTGAGGGTCATTTGGTGAGCCCACACTCTTAAGTTTGAAGAGTTAAACAAACTTTTTAAAAAGTGCATTTTGTCGTGCAGTTTCTTTTATTCTTTTTTTTAAAAAAAATTTTTTAAAAAACTTAACATTTTGTAGCATCTTGTAACTGTTTACTAAATATGAAATTCCAAATATTTTTTGTCCAGATCAAGCTGGCTAGTAATCTAGTTCAGGTTTGCCATCTCTTATTTAGGCTTAGCCCAAGAAAGATACTTGTATCATATGTACTATTAATTATAATATATAGTCATCTTCCTTGTTATAGCACACTATTTTCTAGTTGGAGATCGTGTAGCTCTTCAGATGTTTTTGGACTGCAACTCCCAGCATTCTTTGCCATTGCCTATGTTGTAGTCAAACAACATCTAAAGGGCTGCACAATTCCTACTCCTGTTCTTCAGAGTGGGTATTAATGTAAAAGGAGCCAAATGTGTGTGGAACAAATGTGAGCTATCCTTCATTTAAAACCTGAGTGAACAGTAAGAGTAATGAAAGGTAGCAGTAGGAGGGTAGTGGCTTCAACTGGATGTTCTAGTTTCAAAGGCTCCGTGCAAATGACAGTTTGTGACTGGGAGGAGGGATTTGTCCTTTAAATGAGAAAACCACAACAGCCCACGGTTTTGTGAATTAGAAGAAACCATCCATACAATAGGGATGGGAATCATTGGTTCTCTGGATATTTTAGACTACACCTCTCACAGTCTCTGACTATTGGCCATATTGGTTGGGGCTCAAATATCTTCAGAGCCAAAGGTTTCCCCACTTCTAATTTAATGTACCTACAAGATGTAATTTTCTTCAACATCAGCTATTGTCAGTGAAACAGAAACAAACTACTCTACTTGTATCCACAGTGTCAACATCAAAACGAAGGAAGTAGGGGTGGGTTCAGGAGGAATGTAGAATTAAAATAGTTGTATTATCTATGTTTTCTTTCTACTTGTTTTATATTTCTTGTGTTTCTATCTCAGTAGCCCTCTTACTATCAGTGATATATGGCCATGAATATAGGTAGTGACAGCAAGAATATTTTGCTCCCCTGAGGATCTCATTATTATTTGTGGCTCTTTTCTACTCCACCATATCAAAAACTGTAGTTTGACAACCAGTGGAGTCATCTCAGTGCATCTCAGAGAGTGGGAGACAGAGAGAATCTGAAGCTAGTAATCCAAGTTTCCTGTGCATCGAGGAAATAAAGTGAGTTTTGTTTCATTAAAAAAAAAATGACAAGCAGATGGGAGTGTTAGGGAGGCTGAGCCTGTGAAGAATAATAATCCCTTCAAGGCCAATATTCATGGAATCTAAGAAATTTATCTTTACCCTCCACCCTGCAGTAAGAGACCATAGTTTTGTTCCACATTGCCTAAGAAAGCTACTGTCCACTTCTAATCTCATGTACTAGGACCTTCCTGGCTGACTGACAGCTGAAGAAATAATCGGTGGCTTTTCTAATCCTGGCACCAGAGATGCTAGACAGGAACTTACAACTGCCAACTGGAGCTGTCTATCAGAAACACTGTGCATCTTATCAGCACTGATATTTCCAAGAAAAAAGAACTGAGAGAAGGCTGAACCACTGTTCTTTTCCATTAACAAACTGTTGGAGTAAGAGCAGGTAGACAAGTAAGTCTAAATTACCTGCATGTGAAGGACTATTATCCATAGACATTTAATGTAATAATAGCCAACAGATGTTGCTGCTTTTATACTTGTTTTTGGAGCCCCCACCCAAAAAAATTGATCCTAAAGCTGTACAGAAGTTCACTGGCAATTCCAACACAGTAACTTAAATGCTATGTTTTTGGCTTTTATTTTGGTAAGAAAAAAAATCATTTAGATTAAGTAAAGATACATCAGAGCCTAAAAAAATATGTCTAGATGTATTTTAGAAGAATTATGCTTCCAAATTGGTGTGCTTCATATTACAATGTGAAATGAAAGTTGTCAGCACTTCACTATTTGTATACCATTTTCTCCACAAAGCTAAAAGCACCTCACAATAAAATCATGACCAAACCAAAACAATAAACTTCTGTCCATATTAAAGAAAACTAAGAACAACTTCATAGCAAATATATAACAAAACTTAGTGTTGACACAATTAATGATTCCACTGCTAGAAAAAAAACCAAATGAGACATGTCCTGGCCTTTCTAAATAGCATCAACGGTAGAACGGGTTTTTCAAAATGCCTCCTAGGGGTAGCTGAAACAGTTGTCCTCCCAGAGATTAGGAAAGTTATTTGGACTACATCTCCCAGACCCCCTTTCCAGCCAACACAGATAGTGTTCATGCTAGCTGGGGAATTCAGGGAGCTGCAGGCCAAAAATATATGGTTACCAAGCTCTGTGTGTCATCCCAGATGTTAGTAGAAGCACAGTAAAATGTCTTCTGCATAGACAATAAGCAGCAGGTAACAAAGCTTTTCCTGCTGGTGGTTGCAGAAAATGCAGAAGAATTACCTGCTTTGGAACAGGAGCTACTGGGAAGGAATGGTGGAGGCAAAAAAAATTGAGGATATCTTAGTCAGCAGCCAGCACCTCACCAGTTTGCACTGGCTCATTAACTAGCAACTTCATTTGAGATCATCAAACACTAGCAGGAGTGTTGAGCAGCCTGCTCATTTGCATGTTGCTGAGACATCTGCCTCCCAACAGCTACCAGCAAAGGCGAATGTTGCCTTCCTTTCCTCACAGCAACAGTCTTTGTGGCTTACTTTGAGTTGTCACATAATGTACATTTGCACTCCTGTTCTTGGTGACCAATTTCCAATAAATAATAGCACAGTTCATAAAAAATATGAATGTAGTAAACTGAAATCCTGACAACTTAAAAGAGAAGAAAATAAGCCAGCATCTAATGCAACTTCAAGTTCAGGAAATATATTCAGGGTGGTTGTGTTGGTCATGTAGCAAAATACGACAAAATCCAAACTCCACAGAAGAGCAACAAATTTATTGGCCAACCACATGGCCAAGAAGGGGAGTGACCTCTGCCTGCATTGAGATCCCTCCAGAGTATCTTAACTGACAGCAGAAGCAACATTGGAGACAAAATGTAGGCCTATGACTTTAACATCATCACTTTCCTTTTCCTCTATGATTTTTAACATGTTTGTCTGATGAAGAAGCCAGTGAAGCTTTGGCCATTTCCGCATGAGGCAAGGGAATCGCTCCGTGCTGGTACTTACCAGATCTTCTGGGCACGGACCAACACGGACTGTCCCTTAAGCCCTTCCACAGGGCTTCTCGTCTTGTCCAGGGTGAATCGGAGCAGTGTGAGGTCTTAGATCCCCACTGCTCCAGCTTCCAAAATGATGGCTTCTGGTAGTTCGTAGATCCCGACCAACCGCGAAGCTCATCACGCCTAAAGCCCGCCCTCCGCAGATCGCAGGCTCGCATTGGTGCGAGCCTGCGAATCTGCACAAGGGAGCAGGTACACAATGGCACGCTCCGAAAAATTAAAGAACGGTTTTCTACCGTTCTTTAAAAAGCTCACTGGAGGACCAGTTGGGGGCGCTTCGGAGTGGACTGAGGTGCAGATCTGAGGTAAGTAGTCTGGACCTAGTCCACTCCAAGGTGCAGATGACCTCCGTGAGAGGACGCACTGCACCGTTTTAATTCCCTCGTGCGGAAATGGCCTTTGAAAGCTTACATGATATATTTTGTGCATTTTGTTGGTATCATTCTTTTGTGGATTTTGGATGTTGTTGTATTTAGCATCTAATGTGATAACAGAGAGAATAAATGCACTTACGGATGCACATTTCCCGGCTTTCATAAAATCCAGGACAACACTGAGATTTTCGTCTGTACATAGTTTTTTCTCCATGCCTGTATGCAGTCCGATAACTGATTCTATCAGATAATATTTAAAAAAAACAAATGTTTGAAAATAAGCAAACATGGACACCTGGAGATACCACCTCCCACATAACATATTTATATTAGTGATTCTATATGGGAGTGCTTAAATATTTCCAACACTGTTAACAGGAACAATTTCTTTAACTACAGTCAGCTCTTTGTATTCACAGGTTTGACATTCACAAATTTGATTATTTGCAAGTTTGAGGGTCAATACCCCCTCACTTCATCAAGCAGCTCCACTCCTCTTCCTCAGACCAGGAAAACTCTATCCAGGTTAGAGACACCAGCAGCAGCTTCCCACCGTCCAGTCACTTCCCCACTTCTCTTCCCCACCTTCTAATGCCTCTCCCTAGTCCCAACAACAGTAAGCCCTCACTTCCCAGTTGAGTTTTCCTGATCTGAAAATCTGGGAGAAGCTTGAAGTTTCCAATGTGTGCAGGAAGAGAAACAGGCATGGCTGTTGTTGGGATGGGAGAGAGGCATTAGGAGGCAAGGAAGAGAAGGTTAAAATCTAGTTGAGTTTTCCTGGTATGAGAATCTGGGAGATACTTGAAGTTTCCAATGTGTAGAGGAAGAGCAGTGAGGGGTTGCTCATGTTGGGACTGAAGAAAGGCATGAGAAGGCAGGGAAGAGAAGTGGAAGGGGAGAAACTGGATGGTGGGAGGCTGCCAGGGACAGGGGGAGGAGAGGGAGTAGGAGAAGGGTGGTGAGGAGCTCCATTGGCCACCATTGTTCCCGCCGACTGATTGTAAAATGGGCTACAGTTTATTCACGGTATTTTCACCTTCATGAAGGTCTTACACCCCTAACTCTTGTAAAAGTGGAGGGAATGCTGTATTTATAACTGAATTCAGCACTACTGCTTCCAAATGTGAGATACAGAATAGATAACTAAGATTCAACACAAATTTAATACAACAGTTGTACTCAACTGACTTCTCTGTAACTGTGCATGCATAAACCAATGAGCTGAGAGAAATTCAAACTGATAATTAGCCTTCAGGCACATGCAGCTATACTCAAGCAAGGATAAGGCAGAACAAAACCCCGAGGAGCAAATTTGCAACCAGGTTGTGTTTGAGGTGGCCTCTATCTACACCCTTGAATATCAAGTATGCAAAAACATGCTTTCCAGATGAACAGACAACAAAAATACTTGTGGCACCATAAAAACAAACACTTTTATTATGCTGTAAGCTTTAATGGAGTACAGGTGCCTTCATCTGAGGTATCCGTGTGTAACTTTTATATACCCGATTGAATGGATTAAAGTCCATAGACATTTATGCCATACTAAATTTGATAGCTTTTACAGCATCATAAGACTCTGCACTGTATTTGCTCCACTATCATTGCCATTATGTACCATACCACTCCAGACATTTCCTGAAGAAACTCTTCTTTGATGATATTATGTTCCATATAACATGGCTTAGCAAAATATATGACAATTATATCACAGAAAAGTTTTACCAGTTCTGTTCCTGGATGATTCACAGCTCAATAAGCCAGTGTTATCAAGCTCATACTTTTTCTCCATAATTCTTTCTTCAATAAAGGGAACTTCTTTCTTCACTGACACATAGCACAGTCTTCTGTAGCCTAATAATCCTTTGCAAATCATATCAAATATTTCAAGGGCTTATATAGTCTCAGTGAGAAGACTATAGTCTTAGTGAGACATAGTCTTAGTGAGAATAACCTGCATATATATATATATGTGCTCACACAGAAACTGTGGTGGCACCCACATGAACTGATTTGTAGCTATATGTCATTGTATTTGAATATATTTTATTTTTTTTAAAAAACAAAGCAACTATTAATCAAACAGAAAGGATTGACAAACCAATCAGAAAAAAAGACAATTTAAAAATCACCTGTGCCGTGTACATTTAAACCAGTTGAGTATGTCTGTACAGCTGGTGTAGTAAACTTGATCAAATGGGTGAGGATAAGATTCTTGTACTGTAACAGAATAACTGCACAGAAACAAAATAAAACCATTAGGCATGTACTCTGTTGGAACTATCATTTGACTGAAAAACTTTAACAGGAAGAAAGATTAACTTTACAGTAAACTTCAGAAATATTATTGGTGCAAATGAACGCTAACTAATTTCAGAACAAAGCAATAAATCAGCCTTAGTAGGTTTTTACCAAAAAAATACGCATTTGATTGCATAAAACTATTGTAAAGAGAATGGATGGTACACTTTTTTTTATGTACAAATCTGAATACATGTCTGCTTCAAGTTTGTCAGAAGTTCAACAGTTCTGGTATATCAATACTAGTTCTCAATGAACATGTACAGACTTTTTCACTTTCTAGGTTATTTTTATATACATATACATATACATACATATACATACATACATACATACATACATACATACATACATATATATATCCCTTTCTATCCAGCAGCCTTCTAATAATTTCATCTAGCATAAGCAACTTCAGCAAACACTGAACACATCAGTCAGAAGACCACAGTTATCAACATTTTAATTTAGCTACTGCATTTGTCATGTGAAAGGGCCTCCGGAGCGCCGCGCAATTGCAAGGAACATTTCACATGACGCCCACACAATCGCGCAACGCTGTCGGGGCCAGTAGGTACCGATCATGCAATATTTCATTTTCGGCTTTTGGTTGAAAATGATGCCCGATTGTGCATCGCTCCAGAGTCCCACATGCACTTACAGTCCGTGTGGAGCCTCTGGAGCCGCAGCCCTCGCACTTCCTCCCCCAGTGCAGCCTGGGAAAACACCCAGCTGCACTGCAGAAGGAAGAGGCAGAGCCCTTATGCTGCCTGCTGGCCAGCAGGCAACTGCTGCCCAGACAGAGCAGAGGGGATGCGAGTGCCTTACAGAAGAGGATGGTTGCATGTTCCCCACGTGACCGCACCAGATGGAGGTAAGCTGCGGAAAGGGCCTATGAGTGGTTACTGTTGTATATAAACACATCCAAATACTGTTATGATGAAAACCATGAATGGTGAGAAATCCAAAGTAATCTTGAAATTTACCTTGTAAAGTATAAGAAAAGTCTTATCTGTCTGGCCATTTTCCAATCTAGCTGCACAAACATGAATGAGTTTTTTAAGAAAATAAAAAAGAGACAACTGGTAGTAAGTGCAACTCTCTTGGAGATTGTTTACATGATAGTATACGGTGTGTTATTTTTCACTGTTCAGAAAACACTATATAATTTAACTAGGACTACTACTGTGGCAAAAATAAGTCCCAGAGTACTTCATACCATAGAACAGGGGTGAGTAACTGTGGAAGGCTAGGGGCCAGATTAGCCCACCCCCTCAGAGACCTTGCAGAGTCCTTCTACACTGCACGACCCCATAAAAAAACAAAAAAACATTTTTGTCCCCAAGAACTCTGTGGGGGCATTTTCTGTGCCATGTTATGCTCAGAACAGAAATGTTTAACAACAGGAAGTCAGTAGAACTCAATTCCTGTTCAATTCTTGTTTCAAAAAAGGCCTCTTCTGCACTTAAATTGTCAAAGGAGGCAGAAAAGGGGTAGTGGAAAGGGACTCACACTACCTACAGGGCAATTTTTTATCCCTAGAACCACAAAAAACAGATCTAGGAACACACATTGCTATAGAACTTCCTCCCAAAACACAACCGTGGTATTTTACCCTTAGCCTGGCACATTCATTCTTTATTTACCCAGTGGCAAGATTCTAATTTTCTCCTATGATCTCAGCCCAATTGTTATTATCCAACATGTTTGCCATAGATATAAGCAGTAATATGTCGGTGGATGGTAGTTCACTTGTACTGCCGACCATCTGTTTCAGTACAATTGCTAATGTCATGGTAACTTTCCAGAGTGTGGTTTTTTTTATGTTCTCCCATCTTGCCACACCCATGAACATGGAAAGACAGATGAAATGTTACTATGCTTAGAAATAACCACTAGTCAGATCTTTTTATGTGTATTATTTGCCAGTTCTCCCCCAACACACTGTGTTACTGTTTGGAATCTTTTTTTCCCAAAAAAGAATACTCAGTGTTCACCCAATAACTCCACATTTCTAAAATGGGAAGATTCTTAAGAGGAAAATTTCTAAAAAAAAATCCTAAGAGGTCTATAATGAAGGATATACAGTATGAAAATTGTGTACAAGTAATAAGACTTTCTGTTTACTTTGTTTCGCTTTGGAAGTGGCACGTTGGCTGCTAAGGAATCACCACAGCACTGCAACTCTTTGTAGAATGTGGGCAATATGATGCATAATGCCACACATCTGTACATTTCGGTCCTTCATTTGCTAAAGAAAAGGAGGCATCTCAGTTCACACGTCCTTGCACATTGAAACAAATAAAACACCATGCTGAAATTGCTGTGGTCACTGACTCTGCTGTGAAAGGACCTTTTAATGGGAAAGAGGTCTTGCACTCCTCTCCACCTCTTCTGTTATATTTTAAAATAGCCATAGAAGTGTTTTGATTCAGTGCTTGGTTAAGCTGTGTAATTGTCTCAATTGTTCTTTAATGTTATAATTGATTTGGTTTTAGCTGTCTTTTGTCTTAATCTATGTTGTAATCTCCCTTGGGTCCTGTTCTAGGAGACAGTCAGGAGATTATACAGAGAGAGAGAGAGAGAGAGAGAGAGACAGACACAGAGAAGAGAGAGAGAATTTCCTGTCTTGCTCAAATAAGAAAATAATAAACCCAACAAGTTTCATACAGATTTCAAAAGCTTCATAATTATACCTGGATGGCTTCCAATAGGGTTAATTATATTTTGAATATGCAGATTCTCCTACTGAGTTAATTGGATTAAAGGAATCAGTTTATAGTACGTCTGTTATTTATTATAGCTTCTACTTTCCAATCCATACATGGATATATTTTAATGTAAAATGAAGTATGCATAGAAATGGTACAGTTTTACTTATTTTTTTTCTATATAGACACTGAAAGATATGTTCCTTAACTTGTTATCATGCATGCAATATTCATTTTTAACAAAAATGAACTAAAATACACATTAAAATACTAGAAAAATAGCATGACTACCCTATTACTAGAAGTTTTACCTCTCCCAGTGGCTGCACACATTTGGATCCTCAAGATTTAGGGATAATGTTGTTACCATCCAATGGTACAAAAGTAAGAGCGGAAAATGAACAAACCAGTCCAAATAAAGAACCATCTTTTCTGCAGAAAAGCCCTGTGAAGAGAAAGAAAAAATATGCACTAATATTATTTCGGGGTACTGTAGATACTATATAGAAAGATGAAAACATGCTTGATACAGCATCAGAGAGAAACAACCTATCAGTATGGAACAGACAGAAGCAGGAACTGTAATCTGAAAGATGTGACATGGTATTTTCAAAATGTTTATCTGAATAGCAGAAAACTGTATAGAATCACAGAATCTTAGGCCCTATCCACAGCTTACCATCTTGTGGCAGCATCTGGTGACGATCTCAGCAGTGACTCTGCCGGAAAGGGAGTGGGACAGTACTGCTCCCTTCCACATGGGACCGGCTCCCTGCGGAAGGGAACATAATGGACATGCAGCTTCCTTCCACAGTGGAGCCGGGTACTTTCCCAGCCTGCACTGGGGAAAGAAGAGCCACCATCAGACTTCCTGCCCTTCTGCAGGACAGGTAAGTGCAAGATGGTGGCATTATCACAGGTCATTGCCAGGAAAAACCCATCCATGATTTAACCTGTGATCACACCACCTGCGGACAGGAGAAGGACAGGACCGCAATGGCATCATGCATAAGTGTTGTTGGAGTCCCATCCTCCTCCTATCCCCATTGCAGGATGGGAGGGTGCTTATTGTTGGAAAAGTGGTCTAGTCCAATCCCTGCCATTCAGGAATACACAATTACAGCTTTCCTTAAAGATACTTATCCAATGTCTGTTTAAAAGGCCTCCAAAGAAGGAAAGTTCACCACTTTCTGAGGCAGTTTATTCAGCAATGAGAGTAAAGAAGTCCTTAATGTTAAAGTAGAATCTATTTCCTCATAATTTGAATCCATTGGTTCATGTTCTAGTCTCTGCAGCAGCAGAAAATGAGCTTACTCCATCTTTACATGACATGTCTTCCAATATTTTAAAATGGCTGTCATGACACCTCTCTGGCCCTTTTCACACGGCGTTTTTTAAGCGAAAGGGCCTCTTGAGCGTTGCGTAAATGTGAGGAGCAGTCCACACGACGCACTCACATTTACACGACACTCAAGAGCCTAACGTGGACTGAGCATGCATTTTTAAAGCCGAAAATGCTGTGCGGTCACGCGTCGCTCCGAGGCCCCGCACGCACTTACCTGCCCTGCAGAGCCTCTGGAGCCGGGCCGGTCACGCTTCCTGACCCAGTGCAGCCTACAGCTCCCAGGCTGCACTACAGAAGGAAGGGCCGGGGCGTTCATGCGACCGGCAAGCCAGCTGCAGCGATGAAGGAGCAGGGATGTGAGCGCCTCGCGCAAGAGACTGCGAGTGCGAGCGCCACCCCCCCCACCTCCGTGAAAAGGTAAGGTGCAGAAAGGGCCTCTGTCTTCTTTTAAGTTACATATACCCAACTCCCTCTGTCATCCTTCATAAGGCTTGGTTTCCATACTTTTAATCATCATGGTCACACTTGTCTGGACACATTTCAACTTTGTAATATCCTTCTTGAACTGTGGTGCCTACAACTGGACACAATAGTCCAGCTTAAGTCTGACCAAAGGAGAACATAGTAGCACTACTACTTTCTGTGATTTGCACACTATGCTCCTATTCATACAGCCTAGAATTACATGTACTTTTTTGACTGCCACATCACATTGTTGACTCATGTTGAGCTTGTGATCTATGAAGACCCCCTAGATCCTTTAGACCCTTTTCACACATATTGTTTTCGAGGCAGCTGTTATACAACCTATATCAGTGTGTTTCATCTTTATGGACTTGATGTAGTAACCTTATATTTATTTCTTTTTTAAAAAAAATATTTTTATTGAAGAGTAAGTACATACAAAAATATAAAGAGAGAAAGCCTCAAGGGTATCATAATACATTTCTACACACAATGGATATCACCAAAACTTAACAGGTTGTGAATGATTTCCTTGTAACTTATAATTAAATATCACTGATAAAGAAATGTTAGCAACATTCAAGAAACTTCATATAAAATTCTTAACTATAGAAATAAATTTCATTCACAGTCCCTTTTACAAAATTAATTCTCTATTTTTTTTTCCTCTGCCCATTATAATTAGATATATTATTAACTTTAACTTCCCTCTTAACCGTATATGGAGTTTTTAAATTAGGAATTTAATTTTATAAACTCCTTCCCTTCCATATCCACAGTCTTATCTGCCTCTTGTTTTGGCCCACTCTCTAACCTGCCAATCTTGTCTTCTGAGTTATTTGCTAGTTTGATGTCATCTCCAAATTTGATAAATATGCCTTCTATTCTATCATCAAAATCATTTATAAAGAAGTTGAACAACGTTATGTCAAGACGAAACCCTGAGGCACCCCATTAGTCACTTGCCTTCAAGATAAACAGCAACTATTAGTGAATACTCTGGGTTCAGTTGGTCAACCAACTATGAAATGTGGGCTAGACAATACCACTGCCTAGCCCACATTTCACCAACTTGCCTGCAAGAATATCATTGGGGGACATTATCAAATGTGTTAACTGAAAACAAGACATACTACACCCACAACACTCTCCTGATCTATCAAGCTTGTAACTTTATCAGGAAAAAAAAAGAGAGAGAGAGAGAGAGAGAGAGAAAGATAAGATTAGTTTGGCATAGAGAAACTCATGCTGGATCTTGTTGGAAAAATTCCAGTTTTCTCTCTCCCCCCAGCTTGTTCTTAGAGCAAGTGGGAATAGTTAGTACAGGGCTTCCTTTCTCTTTTGCATGCCAGAGCTTCACCATTTGCCTTTGTGTCATTTAATTGCATGATCATAAATACCTTTGATGTTTAGGTGATCAGATCATATGACCAGGATTGTTGCTTGGGTCATCAGTCTTATAAAAGAAAGAGACCCCTTCTCAGATCTCTCTCTTCTCCTCCCTTTTTGCTTCCGCGTCCTCCTCTCCAACCATGCTTTGCATTTCCATCAGAAGATGGTGAGTTAAGAATGAAACTACTACAATTCATTAGCTAGGATGTAGGTTCCCCAATGCATATGTAAATGTAGAAGCCATCAGTAAACTTTTCTAAGTTTGTAAACTGAAACTGCCTGCGTTTGTTTTGTCTTCTTAGTCAGTTTCAGATCAGAAAAGCCCCACAGAAATTTGGGCATGCTTTTTCTGCTACTCTGCTAAAAGGAGGCTGAAGCCTTACAGTTTTATCTTCGATAGAATTTCCCAATAGAGCTAACACTCTGGGAAACTCTAATTCCCAGCGGATCTTAGTAATCACAGCATTCCTTTTTAAGTGTGCATAGACTGAGGCCCTTTCCACAACGCACCTTTTTACGGAGCTGGGATGCGGGGATCACGCGAGCAGCCTCTAACAAGAGGCTCTTGTGTCCTGGTTCCTTCAGCTCCGCAGCTGCCACCTGCTCGCATGAGAGGCCCGCCTCTTCCTTCCGCAGTGCAGCCTGGGAGTCTCCCAGGCTGCGCCGCAGAAGGAAGTGTGAGCACCGCAGCTCTGGAGCTCCGCATGCACAGCAAGTAGGCACGGGGCCCCAGAGCAATGCGCGATTGCATACCATTTTCAGCTCACAGCCAAAAATGAAAAAGTGCATGGCCGGTGCCTGCCAGCCCCTGGAGTGTCATGCGATTGTGAGTGCATCGTGTGGACCGCTCCTCACATTCACGTGACGCTCGAGGGGCCCCTTCACATGGCAAATGCTCTGCGAAAAGGGCCTGAGTGTTTGATAATCTCTCTTAGAATCTTTCCTGGTACCAGGAAGCTGACTGGCAAGCTGATTGGTTGGTAGTTGCCTGGGTCCTCTTTTTTGCCCTTTTGGAAAATAGAGACAATGTTTGCCCTCCAGAAATCTGCTCAGACCTCTCCTAATTTCCAAGAATTCTCAAAGATTATTGACAGTGTCTCTGAGATTATATCCAAGGTGCAGGTGTCTAAATGTGAAAGTGAGAAAAAGAAGCTTTCATTTTCATATGCACCAGCCCTTTAAAGTATACTAAGTACCAAAACTGTAGCTTGTTAGTCAGCATACACTGTGGTTTGCAAAACAACTTCAGACTATAGTTTCAGTCCAGCCTAGCTGCTCCTCAAAAATTATGATTGTAAGCAGATATAGCAGGTTTGTACATAATGCCAATTACTCAGTTGGAAGCTATTTTCAATGCAGTATCTTAGGGTCAAACGAGATACAGTGATGGCACAGGCATGTGGTTAAACTTAGATTTGTTGCATTGATCCAGAGAGCAAAGCTTAGGAGAAATAAAGAACTCTCCTCCACCCAGTTTTAACCTCCAGGCCAAGATGATTTCCAGTATGAGTTCCCAAGTGACAGAAAATCAACACACATACAGAAACTATGCCAAGAGAAGTCACATAAGAAGGGAGGATTATATGCTTCTTAGCAACATAGTCTCTTTCCTCTAAGCATCTCTAGATTCTCTAATGTTTTGATCAGCATCAAATCATCTCATCAGTATATAATATTGTGGTAGCTGTTGAGTTATGTTGAATAGGAATTACAAGTGGTGATTTCCTTTATTAAAATGTATTATGAAGGCAAATTGTATTTCCTTTTTAAAAATGTCAATAAATTTCCTTCTGAATATATTTAACTAAAAAAAAAGCAATGTAAAAAATAGACTCAGCTATTTGCATGAACCCCCCAGTGTACAACTTGATTGCATCCTAGTTCTTTTGCTTAATTATTAAGAAAAAAAATCAAAACACAAAATCAGTACAACTGATTAGCATTGCTAAAGTGTTTATATTAGCAATAAAAATGTAGAAGCAGTATTTAACTCTTACTATCTATAATATGCAAGTATACATTTTAAAATCATACTTTAATATATATGTGTCAAGTATTGCTCACACCTGGATTAACAACGTATGTTATGAAAACATGGTAAGTTTCATACTTCAGCAACATTTTCTGGCATATACAATGTACCCATGGAGGAAGCAGCATTCTCTACCCTTTACCCCATACTTCCCTGGGAGCTGCTCCATCACCCTTGAAAATGTTATACGAAGGCCTATGCCAAATGGGATTCTACTGAGTTGGGTAAGTTGAAGGGTTAGAAAGAATCAGGCAAACAGGCACCCTCCATGAGTTAAGTCTTTTTGCCCATGAAAAGCAGATCCTTGATCCAGCCCCATGTATAATGGATAAAAATTTTACTCATTTTTTTTTTAAATTAAAAACCTCTACAGGCTTTTATGCCTCTTAAATACAAAAGTCTGTAGGATCCTGGGTGATCCTCTGTGTCAGGTTACAACTACTGTGGTGATTGGTAACACTGGTACTGATGTTGTATTAGTAGAGAAATAATGCTGCACAAGGGATGGCACTTTAAGGGATAGAAGGGGAACTAATACATATGAGAGAAGGGGAGAAAAGGGGGAAAACATGAGCATACACTGTTGATCATGAAATATTAAATATGCACCAGGCCTAAAACTGGCCTAGGCATGACTTTCAGAAAAGTAGAGAACAAACCACAACTGTTAAAAACCTTCTACCACCAATCTAAATAGGTTCATGTTGATATATCTCAATGTGAGGTTTATACATTGCACAATTTCCATTTTTCACAGTATATCCAGTAATAAACAGAAAAGTGAAGTACAAAAACTTCTCAGTTTACATATGGGAAGCAGCTCATGCCAATGTGGTTATTTTGGTTTTCATGACTAATCACTGCTGAGAAGACTGTACCAATCCCACTGCTGAGCACCAGAAAAACTAATTTCCTTGTATTATGCCTTAACCGGTAGACTATGGTCATTCCACAGTACATCCAACTTTTCATTCTTCAGTTAAATGATAATCGGAAGGAATATGAAGAAATCCAAAATAATATAAAATGGGAAAGATATTAACAACACCAGCATGTCTACGTTTGTAAAATTATTCTCGTCGACAACAGAGAGAATTAATATGCTATGAGATAAATAGTTTATATGCCTTTATTGCTAACTTGAAACAATGGGTTAGACCCAGAGAAAGATAACTACACTTAGTAATACCAGAAAGGAAGCCATGTGAATCTCTTGAGCCAGAACAAAAGAGTATTGGGTGGCACCTTACATAATAAGCTTTCATGGACTAAAAGCGCTATTGATGAATGAGCTGCAGTCCATGAAAATTTATGCCATAATAACATCTAATTGTCTTTATGGTGCCACAAGACTCTCAGGTATTTTAGTCACCACTGAAATCGATATCATTTTGGTAAAGTCATAATTAACTTTTCCATGTCTATTCCTAAAACACCCCACAGAAAATTTTTCCATGACGAAAGGAACCCTAGAACAATTACACATGATTTGGCTGATCAGTCTACATTTCTGTCAGATGATAAGATTTTTGCGACCGCTCTTTTTTTCATTCACATACATTCACTCTATCTTCACAGTCAAACACAGTTATATACCTTTCTACCACATTAATTTTCCTCCTTCCAGCAATATTCATAGAAACAAACTGATTCTGCCAGAAGTGGTGTTCTTTTCTCAAAAGCACTACGAAGAAGTTGAAATTCCAGGAATATGTTGAAGGACTTAATAAGTGGGAGTGTGTTTCTATGATCCATAGAGCCTAACTATCATCTAAACAGCTGCGTATCACATGACAGCTGCAAAAGCAGTACATTTTTACATTTTCATCCATTTGGTAAGATGATTATTCTGTTCACATAGGAGACCACCAAATCAATGGCACTAAATTACCTTATAAGACCTATAATGTCACTATGTATCACCCCATAGTTTTTTACTGGGTGAAAAGACATCAGCTGTTTTCCATATGTTCTCATACACATAAGAGAGCAAGTAAAATTCAATTCATTTTAAGCACTTTTATATCATAAGCGTATTTGAAGCCCTGCTGGTCATATTCCCTCGATGTGAATGTGGAGATATACAGTCATAGAGTTTTATCCACAGACTCAGAAACCCTGATCAATCAACATTCTCATCACCAGAAAACAAAATCCCCACCAAGAATCCTCATCCAGTATGGACAGGTCTCCATTTCTAAGGGTATTCAGTCTAACCACAAATATGACTAGGGCATGCATCAGCAACTGAAGGGAAAGACTTCACCTTCTCATGGACACCAAATATCAGAAAATAGCTGTTTACGGTATACACTCTCTCTTCAAGAAGGGCATTCTTAAGGTAGTAAGCAACAAATCTATGCCAACAGTAAGTAACCAACATAATAGTGTTGGGGGTTTTTTTCCACAGACCCAGACAAAAACATTAATCAAAGCAAACAATGCTGATCTTATCAAAACTTGTATCTAATCTAATCTTGTCAGCCATAATTAATCTCATGTTAACTTGTGGCTATGAATTCAGCTGATTGCTTTTATTGATTGTGCTTGCCGTGTTAATAGATAAAGAGCATGGAATGGAATAGATGTTAACAACAGATTAGAAAGCAATTTCCAATGCATATATTTTCCTGTTCTGTGACATAACTTATAATTTGTCTCATAACCGGTAAGTAAAATACAGTATTATTTATTTAAAAACCTAAAAACCTAAACACAAAATTTAAAAACCTGAATATAAAATAAATAACTAACTCATTTGACACAGTGTACTGCCATAATTTGTGCCAGGATTTTAACTGTGGACTATAGTTCACTAAGAAGGAAAGACATGTTAAATCAATTAAAGTCTGAGCTTTCCATTTCTATAATGAAATGTTTAGCAGACCAATAAAAACAGAGAAACAAAATTCAAACTATTTTCACAAAATACAAGTAACACAAAAAGACAAACATATATGAATATCCATAAACTGACAAAATAATCTCAAAGAGCTATTAAATAGTAGTAAACTGGAGAATATAAATAATAATATTCCATTATAAATGAGAAACTCTTTTATTACATAACATGATGGCCCCGAAGCATGAGATTCCAGTTTGCATAAACCATAGATACTCTACCCCCGTTGGCACAAAGCAATGAGCAGGCTTGCTAAAGCACTCTACCCATTCACTCCTTGGCTCTTTCTCCCAGTGAAATGGCTAAATAAGGCCCTTTCCACACCCTACTTTTTCACTGAGTTCTCCGATGGGGATCCTGGCATCATCTCTGCTGGGAGGGGAGCACAGCAGGAGGGCTCCCCTCTGCACCATCTGGTTCTGTCATGAAGGAAGCATATGGCTATGCCTCTTCCTTCCACAGTGCAGCCAGACAACTTCCCAGGCTGTGCTGAGGCAGGAAGCCCAGCTATTGTGCTTCTCGGGCTTCAGTAGGACAGGTAAGTCCATGATGGTGGTGCAATCGAAGGTCATTGACAGGGAAAACCCGTCAATGGTTTAATTCGTGATTGCATCACCTGGGGACGGGAGAAGGACAGGGCCACAACGACATCATGCAGAACCACTGTTGCAGTCCCATCATTCTCCCATCCCCATGGTGGGTTGGGAGGGTGGTATGGAAAGGGCCTAAATCAGGAAAGCATCTGTGGTGTTTAGCATTACCTTCAAAGTGGGATACATGGCTTGTTGTTCTCATAACAAGCCAGAATCATAAAATAGAGTTTGTCATTAGCTAATGATTCCAGCTTGTTAGAAGAGCTCTAAGGGGTCTCCTGACCAACTTTCTAGGAGAGGAACGTGTTAGGAGACCTATGCGTTTTGATTTGGACACAACACTAGACAAAAGAGAGACAGAGATTCCTTGCAAGGGGAACCAGGTAGAAGTGATGGGCAGAGTGTATCACCATGTTTATTTGTTCCCTTTCATTATATGCAAGTGGATCTTATGTCCAAAAAGAAGCAAAGACAGTTACAGACAGTATAGTCAGCCCTCCACTTTCATGACAGTTAGGGGCGCAGGATGTTTGTGAAAGTGGAAAAATTGTGAATAATATTTTAAAAGCTCATTTGCTTTGGACAAAGAAGACTCTGGCCACAGTGGTGGCTGATCTTGTTCCTTGTCCCCCTTCTCTTCCTTCCCCTCTTCCCATCCTCCAATAGCCCCTCCTCTGCCTTCCCTTAGTTCCTACCTCACAATGCACTTCTGAGTCCCACTTTTCATCCTTCCTCCTTTCTCCTCCTCCAATAGCACTTTTTTCTGCCTTTTCTTATATAACACCCTGCAATTCACCTCCAAGACCTACTTCCCATCTCTTCCCCTTTCTCCCCTCCACCAACAGCACCTCCTCTGACTTATTCTCATTTCATGATCTACCTCTAAGCCCCACATCTCATCTTCTCCCCTTTCATCCTTTTCTACAAACTTGGTTCTACAAACTTGCAAATAATCAAATTCACAAAAGAGAAGTCCATGAAAGTGGAGGGCCAACTGTCATTCATTCCCTGGTAACTTCCTGATTAGACTATTGCAACAAGCTTTATCTAGGATTCTCTGGAAGAGAACTCAGAAGCTAAAGCTAGTACAATGCATAGTTGCTAGATTGCTGATGAAAATACTGTATTTATTTCACTGGTTTTAAAGGAATTATACTGGTTGTTAGTATGTTTTTAACATGAATACAAGAAACTGGTGATGATATGGAAAGCTGTAAACTGTTTGGGACTTGACACTTGAGGGAGCTCCCCTTGCTATATATGCATGCCTGAGGACTAAGAGGGATAAATACACCATGTGAAAACATAGGAAAGAACCTTCTCTGCTTTAGAATGCGAGTTGTGGAATGCTCCCCTTGGAAGGCTAATTGGTGCTAATCCTGGCTTCAGTCCAAGGCTATGTTAAAACATGGCTTTTTATCAAAAGATTTGATGTCTAGTTATTACAGTTGCTTGATTTTATAATGTTTTCATAGAATCATAGAATCATAGAAATGTAGAGTTGGAAGAGACCACATGGGCCATCCAGTCCAACCCCCTGCCATGCAGGAACACCCTCAAAGCACTCCCGACAGATGGCCATCCAGCCTCTGCTTAAAAACCTCCAGAGAAGGAGACTCCACTACACTCCGAGGCAGCATATTCCACTGCCGGACAGCCCTGACTGTCAGGAAGTTCCTGAGGTTCAGGTGGAATCTCCTTTCCCGCAGCTTGAATCCATTGCTCCTTGTCCTGGTCTCTGGAGCAGCAGAAAACAAGCCCTCTCCCTCCTCTACATGGCATCCCTTCAAATATTTAAACATAGCTATCATGTCCCCTCTTAACCTTCTCTTCTGCAGACTAAACATACCCAGCTCTCTAAGTCTATCCTCATAGGGCATGGCTTCCAGGCCCCTCATCATTTCGGTCGCCCTCCTCTGGACTTGCTCCAGCTTGACCATGTCCTTCTTGAATTGAGGTGCCCAGAACTGGACACAGTATTCAAGATGAGGTCTAACCAAAGCAGAGTAGAGTGGTACCAGTATCTCCCTCGATCTAGACACCATACTCCTTTTAACTTGCTTTAAATTGTCAAATTGTTTAATATACTTCTAGGTACTTTAAATTATTCCTCATTGTTTTAAGTTGTTCTAAATGTACATACCATCATAAGATCTTGTGATACAGGGTGGCATATAAATATTTAAATCAATAAATCTCCAGGGAAATGACTCGGATGTAAAGCATGAGAAAGAGGACTTTTTCAGCCCCCAAGTTCTGGGGCTTGAAAAGGAGGCCAATCTTACCCACCTCCCTTTTGTCCTTTTTCCAGGATTTTTGGTTTCTCCAAGTTAACTGTGAACAAACAACATGATGATGTAAGCAGCCTTTCACTTCTGCTTCACTCTTCCCTGTACACAAGCTGCTAAAATTAATCAGAAGAAGCTAGGATGTTAAGCTAGCAACAAGCCATGCTTTTGACTAGTATTCCAGATTCAGACACACAATAATCTATTTCAGGTCAGTTTTACTGCTTTCACAAATCAAGGAGCCAATGGACTCCTGCCACTAACAAACCTGTGGGGCATGCACTTAAATCTAACCCTGCTGCTGATGTTGCCTGTTGTGGTCTGTCATCTTTTTAATGCTTTTTAATGTCATCATTTTTAATGCTTCACTTCCTGGTTTTATTTCACGTAATGCCTTCATAGTGTTTAGGCTAAGAGAGCAAGAAGATATATGACAAAGGAACAAAAAGAAAACACTGAGATTAGAGGAGTAGAGGGAAATGGATCGATTTTTAAAATGTACTTCTTCCCAAAAAAGTACGTCTTACTGCTTCCTGCTGTCACCATCTGTTTCTCTCATAAAAGCCTGCAAGCTCGTGAGCGTCCCCAAGTTCTTTTCTGGTGGTTGGAGATTCTCTATGTATTTATGAACATACACCAGAGAGTGGCATCATCACTGTAGGCCCAGCCTGCCAAAACTCATTTCTTTGTACATCTGGAAAATACCTTCAAACCTTTCCACATAACCAGAAACTCTGCTTTTGATTTCCTAGTGCATCATCACAATATCTTTGTCACAGCATCCGTATAGTATCCCAATTGTTGAAAACAATGCATTTTCAACATTTTGTTTCAACATTTGCCAGCCTTTACTTGTTTACTTCCTAACCCTTAGCTTTACAAACTTACAGCAGATTTACTAATAAAATTACAAGAATGAGTAAATCTGAATCAATTTCTGATTATGTTATTTAGGAATTTTCAGCACAATGTGGATTAAAAATTTGCTTTTTCTACAACTGGCTGCACATTAGAAATAAATTTCTAAAGTAGGGAAAGAAGCTAGTGAATGAATTACATTATTACAAAAATTGAATACAGTATTAGACACTGGAAATAAGCAATAATATATGCTTGTTTACTGGTTTAAACAATTGTATATATTATGCATAGAAACACTTTGATACAGTAATTACATAGTTTGATATCAAAATTCTGAATTGCTATTCATAACAGTGTAGCTTTTCTTAGTATCGCTTTTTAAAAAGAAGATGCCCCATGTCATTAAACCTTCAAATTCATTTCCTTTAATGTGGTACAGAATCTGCTTCACAGGCAGCCTGCTACATCATTAAAGAGAACTAACAAAGGCACTGCCTTAGAAACCCTAACAATCAAAGACATTTTTAGTTATAATTAATATTTTTCCAAGATAATTTCTCCTATTAAAATATGTTAATTGACTCTGGTTTCAGGTTATCTGAAACCTTCTGAAAGTAAATGTGGAAGCAAATTCCTTGCTGTGAGCAGTGATTTGATGTTAAATGAATGACTGTATTTTTATGAACTTAAGAGAAAAAACTCAAACCCATCAAGCCCATCTTGTAGTAGTATCTTCACTAGACCAACTAAAAGACAGAAGAATTTGACACGCAAGCTTTTGAAACCATAGGTTTCTTCATCGGGCAGGGATGTCTGAGAATAAGAGGCAGAAGTGACAAGTCTGTGGACTGTCAAGAGACGGAATGGCAAGATGAGTCTGCAGACTATGAGACTGAGCTCATCAGGCCACGTTCTCAATAGTCCTCAAACTGTGTTCAACCTTCCTATAGAATACATGCGTCAAACACAAGGCCCACAGGCCAAATCCGGCCTGCCAGGCCATTTCACATGGCCCTCGCACCTCTCCTGCAGCTGCAGCACTCCCCCCACCTGGCAAGCCAGGACCCCTGGCTGCCAGTGTTTTGGAGAGGAATACAGCAGCCAGCACTCAAAGTCTACTTCTATTTCTGACTGCTCCTCTTTCTAAGTCTAGCCATCCAAGAGAGTTGGACTGAGGAGCAGGCAGAAGTAGAAGTAGATCACAAGTGCTGGCTGCTGGGCCCCTCTTCAGAATACTGGCAGTCGGGTGGCCCACAATGTGGGGATTGGGCTCACCAGGTACAGAGAGGGGCAGGGGGGCAGAAAGAACCACAGGGGATGGGGGAGCAGAAAGAGGCACAGAGAGGGGCTGGGGAGCAGAAAATGGCACAGATTATTACTAAAACCAGTAATAATCGAATGCAGAAACAATTGTTTAATATGATAAAAGAGTAGATACATTCATACAGTTTTACAGATACAACCGGCCCTTTGAGGGCAACCATAACGCTGATGCGGCCCAAGATGAAATTGTGTTTGACAACCCTGTTATAGAATATTACATTTATAGCTCAAACCATGTTCCTTTATAGAATATTTCTTTTGCATTTTTAAAATCTGACTGCACCCATTTTTGCAATTCAGTGACGTTCATAAAGGGCACACTTCATCAGCTGTATTTATTCATAATATTTATATCTGCTCTTAGTTGTTGAATGATCCTGTGTTGCTTCATAATGCGCAGTATATTACAGAACCAATTAAAATGCACAGCAGTTATTCAGTACCAGGAATTCTATGTACCAACCACAACTATTTCACTCTAAGACAAAGGTCCATCCATTTAATCAAAGGCCTATTTAAAAAGACAGTGTTTACCTGTTGCCAAAAAGGAACCTGTGTTGGAGCCAGTTAATCATCATTAGCTGAAGGTATAAAAATAAAAGGATCCCTATCAAATTTCAATTCACATGCAGAACACAATTCATAAATATGGTGACATAGGAAGAGATATGCCCGTAGGTAACTACAGCCCAAGTTAAGGGCTTTATATGTCAAAATGTTTGCCTTCAACTGGACTCAGTATCAAATAGATAGCCAGTGTTACTCTTTCAGGAATAATATTATGAGGTCTCATACATCTTTGACGCTTACAGGTCAAAATTTTGCACAAGCTGCATTCTCTGCACTGTCTTGAAGGGGTAGCTCATAAAATATGTTGCAGCAGTGTAACTATAGTTGTCATTTACAACATTGTTAGAAACATCTAGGTATTACATGCAGTCATCCAAATTTTACAGACATTTGAATACCTATACAGTGTGTAAGTATGTCTACACACACACACATATACATATATACACACACAAACACAGATACACACACACACACCAGGAAAAAAATCAGAGTGAGAAAGAAAAGTTTCCATAGCCTAACGGTAACATGTTATAAAACAGTGATTGACTGGAGAGTGTGTCAAACCCTATGCTGAAAGGGCAGGGGGGAGCATAATATGTAGACTTTATACCCCAAGTGGTATTAATGGTTCCTCTTTCACATCTACTGTTTGTCATTTAAAAGCTACAGAACTATTACACATGGATTCTGTCACAAAAGGCTTTCATGTCCTGGTGACTGGGTAGTCTTTTATTGCTGATTCTGCTAATTTATTACTTTCACAAACCATTACTAATGCTACATTACTAATGCTAATTTACTTTGTTACTTCAAAGTACATTAGCATTTAAAATATAGGATGGAAAACAGAGAAATAAATGGAAGTTCAGAATATAATTACATGGCAAGATTTCATTTATTCCAATTGGTGCATAAGCATGCTTAATTTTCTGGATTGTATCCCAATATTCATGCACTGGTACAAACAAATAAAATGGATGAAATTTTTAAAAACCTCACTGGAAAAAGAACTGCTTTTTCTTTTCCTATCTGTCTTTCTAAACACCCACACAGAGTATAAATACAAATCCAGCCCTCTATTCAAACTTTGTATTCACTCTAACTGACAGGTACTCTTTGGAAACAGTTGTTATTTACAATATCTGTCTGGTGAAAAAAAGATTAAAAGATCAAGTTTCCCTTGACTTCCAAACTAGTCAAAGCACAGCTGGTGCATCAGATTTTGAGCAACTGTTCCACATACACACAACAAGGCTTCTGTCTTCCCATAGGGTTTGTTCAGGTCATCTGCATATGGCACTGATTAAAGTAGCAATAAAGCTCTATTATTATTATTTTTAAAGTAGGCTAAACAGCGCATTTATACAACAAACTCTGGAGACACTGGTAGATTCTGCCTTCTGACATGCCCTTCAGATGGATTTCCATATCTTGCACACAGAGAACACTGTATAAAGATTCTTTTTTAAGGACTATTGAAAACATTCCAAAAATGATGATTCAGCGTGTATATTGTCAGGTTCTGTGTAAAGAATGTAATGAGCACTAGAAAATAAAAGTAATCTATGTAGAAATAATGTTCTGAGTAATACCGAATTAGCCCCTAATACTACAAGTATTTAACTGAGAATAGCACCTATTTGGTTAGCAATGTAACCATCTTTCTGCTGTGGGAAGAGCATTGCTAGTGTGTACTGAACTTGGACCATTTCACTTTGAGAATGAAATGCATATGACAGCAAAAATGTCCAACTTTATAACATCCAAATATGAACACGCAGGAAAATTCAGGTGTTAATGTTTTTGTTTTTGTTTTTTTTTAAAAAAAAACTTCAGTAATTGAAATAATTTCTGTCTTCTTTCTTAATCTCTAAAGCACTTGTGAAATTTTATGAGATTTCCTTCCTCTGAGAATTACAACCAATGAAACTTGCAAGAAGCAGCAATATGCTAACAGAGATATTGCCTGGAGATTGAAAATTTGTTGATGTTTCTTTGGCCAATATTGGCCAATCATCCTGAGCAGTCCCAGCAACTTCCTTTTTATTTAATTAACCAAAATACAAAACTACATTACTAAACATCTTAATAAACAATAAAGTCAAATCAGATTATTGCTACAGAATGTTTTCTAGACAACGAAAACTGGCCCTCTCCAACTATGTGCCTTCCAAATATGCTGGATTACAATTGTGCTCACACATCTCAACCCCAACACATGTGAAGGTCGCCATGTTGGAGAAACCCGAATGACAAACAATGTACAGAAAGCACTACAATCAGAAGAAGCCTCTTACCATCCAATCCTGAATAAGTACTCAGTTGCATGCAACTTCACAGTTCACAGAATTATTCATTAGAGAGTAGTCAAATCTCTTAACCTGTAGCTTTTCCCACAGCATTTTTCAAATATGTTTGCATTAAGCTACAATCCTATATAAACATGTTTGGGAGTCAAAAGTACTGGTCTCAGTGATCTGAACCAGAAGCCTATGCGTGCTTGTTCAATAGTTAACCCCAATGAATTTCTGTGTAACCATATCTAATACAAAGGAGAAAATTCAGTGTTGCACAAGACACTTTTTGTTTTAACTGCCCCTTCGGCCTTCTATACTTCCCAAATCTTTGCTGAGGGAAAGCCCTTACTATACAGAGCAGATTTAGGAGTTGCATAGGAGCCTGGAAAGAGGAGTGGGAATCTGTTGTGCCAATGGTGCCCATTCAGCTGGTAAACGGAAACCGATGCCACCCCATGCTATTGCATTGTTGAATGGGAACTCTCTGAGGTGGCTTAAGACAAATTCATACAACTATTTGAGGTTACAGAAATGTATATGGGCTGGAATCTAGCTGTCTATATTTATTTAGACAGTAAACTATTTCAATCAACGCTACAAAGGGTTTCTAATTTCAAACATGTGCACCATAGGAGGCCCGAGTGATTTAGAGAAACAGGAGAGAAACCACTATGACAATAAATCCATTTATCACTGCCCAAAAATCAATTCAGGTTAACTTCTGTCCAAACCTATTGTATGAATATGTTCAGGTTAATCTGCTTTGAATGCACGGCAATCAACACAGAGCTTGATGATGGTGATGACTTTTTTAGTAATTACAATGACAAAAAAGTGACACTGTAGTCAGCCCACTGCTTTTGTGAGGGTTGGGGAATAAAACCCTCGTAAAAGTGAAAAAAATCAACAAAAATCACTAATGTTGTGGTTTTTTTACCTGACAACACTTCTGTAGGAATCTCTAGGTCTTCCAGCAAGATACTATGGTCAACTTCCAGTGGAAGAGAGTCACACTGGAGGACCCAGCAATGCTTAGAGAACTGTTCTCTCTAGACATTTCTAGGTCCTCTGGCAAAAGTGAACCACAGAATTGTGCTGGAGGACCTAAAGTTTCCTAGACAGAACTTTTTTTCCCCATTACAGAGGCAAACTTGGTAAGAATTTTTTTAAATAAAGAAATTATGGCAAATGAAATAACCCATGAATAATCAAATCAGTGAATCTTGAACCCACGAAAGTGAAAGGCCAAGTGTACTTGGAACATGTCACATTATCTGACAACACCACATTGATTCCTAGATTGTTGGACAGAATCTGAAACGCTGATTATCCAAAACTCCAAAAAGCAAAGAGGACTGGTAACACCCAATAGAAGACTTCACATCAACATGCCCATCCTGACATTCTACCATCAGCAACAATGCCAAGAGGCACTCATCCATGTGGACATTGAACTTACTAAAGTACACATTCAAGATAACAGAATTTGTGAGTCATAAGGAAAAAGCACACATTCTAAGGCATTTCCACCCTACGCTGCTATAGTGCTATTATTCCACTTTCAACTTCCTATGGAATTCTGGGGTTTGTAGTTTACTGAGGCCAAAGAGCTCTCTGGCTGAGAATTCTAAATGCCCCTCCCTAAACTGCAAACCCCAGCATTCCACAGGATGTTAAAAGTTGAATAACAGCACTATAACAGTGCAGTACATAAATGGCCTCAAACAATTTTCAGTTTGTAGCACTCCATATGTGATTTATACCATCGGGTGTCCTTGAAACAAATTATACATAGGAAAAATATCTAGAGCCTTAAAAATTCATACAGGGGAGGACTTCCGGTTTCAATGGCGTCGCGATCACCAGAACAGTGAAGACTGCTCTCACTGATTCTGCCATCCCAAGCGGAGCAGCCAGAATAAATTCACCGGTCATCGACACACACACACACACACCCAGTAAAGAGTGTCCAGAGGGGCTTGTCAAGGACCCAGGTCCACTCTCTAGGCAAGAAGATAGACTAAAAGACAGATCGTCTGATCGATCGGAAAGCCAGGTGAGAGTGAGGAGGTCGAAGAGTTCCATCCCTGTATGGAAAGTAGCCGCTTGTCGGCACAAACGCCACCCGAAACTTTTTAAAATAATAAATTTAAAGACTACAATAAGAAATCAAGATGGAACCTAGTTCAGTCTTTCTTTTTTCCTCAAGATTAAAGGATCGTGCCATTTCATTAAGCAATAATCTACTACTTAAAAGAGAACTGAACCTTTGTTGGCACAAGAACAATCAGAACTCGAGAAGGTAAGAGGACAAAGAAAGTAGGGATGCAAAACCACCTCCCAGAGCTGTCTCTGTAAAAAATTACAGGAACAATACTAAAATTAACTCACATCTACAAGCTAAATCAGAGACTTATAACTTAAAAGCTTGGAGTCTGCTTAGCTGGAGCTCGTGGAGAAGTAAAGCATACAGAGACAGCAAGAATAATACATTCAGTTCAGAAACCGCTTGAGCTTGCTAAGCAAGTTAGGTATAAACATCAGGAAAGCTTAAAGAAACGGAAGATAGAGAGCAAGCTGGTAACCAATGTACAAACTATCTCCGTAATTTTGGCAACCAACTGTTACAGTAAAGTACTTATGGATGGGATCAAATCAAAAATGAATTCAAATAGACTTTAAATAACAGAATTCTGAATGAATGTTAACCGAACCTTAGACTAGAAATAGAGGGCAGAAAAGAACAACAATAGAGATTACTGAAATATAAGCTGGAGGTTCACAGAGATTCATAGACAAGGAAGTATACACAGCTTGAGCTTGCATAAAGAGACCAGAAAAGAGAGACTGAGACAGAGAAAAGTGAGACCGAGTTGAAAGGTAGCTGTTTGAAGCTCGCTGGAACAGAACAGAAGAAAATATAAAAGAGAAAGACATTTGAATGAAGGAGAGACAACAGCAGGCAATTGAATTAAAAAGTTCATTAAACATACAAAATATTAATGCATGAAGTTTTAATGCCCCACAAATCTGACTTGTGGAAGGAATTTACATTTTACAAATACAGAAACTATGGAAAATAAATTTGAGGTTAACAGACAGCGAAATACAAACAGCTCGAGCTCGCATGAAGAAGGGGACAAGAGACAGACACAGATGGAGACTGAAGAAAGCCGCTTGAGCTCACTGTAACAGCAAACGGAAAGATAATAACAGGAGAGAAGGCAACGGACAACAGGATAAAAAGTTTCACCAATTAAATAATAAATAAAGACTACACAAGGGTATTTAATTCAAACAGTAGTGTGGAAAAAATAATAATATATAATGTACTTACAAATAAACTGTATAAAATACATAGGACAAATTTTATGAAGGCTGGAGAGCAAAGTAATGGGTAACAGAGAAAATATATAAGTATATAAACAAATCACAATTAATATAGATATAGCACGAAGCATATAGTATAATAGAACATGTGTGATTAATTTCTGATTTCATTTGATTGCAGAATATTTCATATTTGATTACATCATACATATATAACCCATACCTATATTATATTATTATATATTACTATATCATACACTGGTATAATTGTCTATATATTATATTGGCAAAAAAAATAGGTTGGATATCATAAATATATATTTGTTTATATAGGTAATAGAAGAAATATACATATAGATAAGCACTCTGATAAATAAGTCAGAAAAAAATACAATTAAGTTAATGGTGAATTAATTCTTAAAGATGATTGGGATAAATGAACGGTTGTTAAGGCAATGGAGAAAAGAACTTTATAGATAATTAATCCAATTTTTCTAAGCAGACGGAGAAGACCTTGAATGAGGATTAAGAGAACGGAACAGTTGACAACACAACGACACAGCTGGAACTCATTAAGACATCAGGATAAAGATAAGAAAGACAGAGTACAGTATCAAACATAAAGAATTAACCCCACCAGAGAAGAAAGCACAGTTGAAAGATTGAACAACTAGCCCAGTCTAGTGGTGATACTCAGTTAAGCTCAGAAGCTTAAAAAAAATGGCTTCAGGGACAAGAAAAGGATCCAAAACACAAACGCAAATACAGTTACTTGACGCAGTAAGAAGGGCATCAACTGAAATGGGACAACAAATGTCTGAAATTCTACAAGAACTTCGAAGTCTTAAACAGGAGATGAGACAAAAACTGAAGGATACAAGAACAGAAATCAAAGCAGATATACGAAAAGAAATTGAGACTATTGTAAAAAGAATAGACAACGCCAATAAATAAATTTAAAAAATGAAATCAGACATTCAAGAACTGCAAGTAAAAACTAAGCAAATAGAAACAGATAACAAAACACTAGGTGAGACCCAAAAACAAGAAGAATTCATGATAAACCAACAAGAATTGAGATACCGAGATAAATGTATCAAATTAAGGGGAATTCCAGAACTGATGGGGGAAAACCTATATGACAGGATAATCCTGGCGTTGGCAGCCTCTATAGATTTGTTACACCCCAAAGTAACCCTAAGAGAGGGCCCCTAAATTGGCATGACTTCCTCCATATTGGATATTGGCTAGCAAAGGTTAGTTGCAAGTAAAATTGGTTTTGAATTCAATTCTCAAGACCAACAATGCCTTTGCTGCTGTATTGGAACATAGACAGCATCCCTTAGGCTAAAGGACAACGACCTATTGTTCCCAGTCACGTATCTCTAGCCAGCCGCAATAGACTCTCTCTTTTGATTAACAAAAAGGTTGCCCCAGCCCCAAGCCACGCTGATGAACTTTGCGAGGATAGACAATCAAAGTCTATCAATTTGGAATGATAATCCTATCATGTATCTGAATTTTGCTGGGAGAAACAATATCAAGGAGAGGTCATGATATTTGCCTAACATTATATTCCGCAATCATCATCCATTAACACCACTTTGCTAGCCTATACACTGCCTGAGGACAGAAATTGGCTATAAAAATCCTCACTTTCTGAGCCTCTTCAGAGAGCCTCCCAGACCGGACAAGGGCCCATTTCGCTGCTACCAAGGCGTCCCACTTAAGCCTCTCAGATGCTGCTGAGAGCTAAACGTGACTTGCGTATCCGACTTGCCGCAAAACCCTGCTGCTTCCAGCCCTCCAGTCCCGGGATCCAGCCTCCCCTTGGTGCTTTACATCGAGCTTTCGCTAATCTTCTCCATTCCAGGACGCCTAGACTAAGGTCCGTATGCCCTCTCTCCCCAACTGCCTCTCATTTCCAACTTTGTTTCTGTAGCCCTTGTATGATTGTAGGATTATTTGTCAACGTGTGTTGTGCTTTTCTTTGTTAGTTTTAATAAATTTACCTTAGACTGTTCCTCTGACTCTTGCGTGGTTCTGACCCCGTAGACGTAGGGTTAAAGATCCCTTGCCCTGACCTCTCACAAGCTTTGAGTTTCTCTGTTAATTCTCTTGATTTGAAGTCCGTTTGGGTGTCCTTGAGATACCCCCAATTTTCAGGGTAACAGATTTACCGGAAGAGGCAATGAAAAAAGAAATTGATAGGATCTTCAGAGCTAATTCGAAGATTGCAAAGGAAAAAAACTGGCCAAGGGACGTAGTTGTATGCTTAATGAGAACCAGGATGAAAGAAAAAAATATACAGGTTAATTACGAATGGAAGTTGATAATAGATGAAAATGAAGTAAATATTTTCAAAGACATACCCTATGAAATTTTGAAGAGGAGACAAGAATACAAATTCCTAACCCAATTATTACAAAAATATAAAATAACCTATAAATGGGAAAGAGTGGAAGGAATCTCCTTTACTTATAAGCAAAGAAGACACAAAATTTCAAATACTACAAAAGCAAAAGAAGTATTTGAAAAGCTGAAGAAAGACTTAGAAAGTCTACCAAAACAAAAAGGTAAAAAGAAAACAAGCAGTGCAGAAGGAGAGGAAATCCAAGAGGACAAAGAAGAAAAGGAGACTCTAGAGGCCTACAGCTACAAGGAAGAAAACAAAGAGGAAATAGACAATACTGGAACAGAGTCAGATCTAGATCAAGAAGAATAATCTCAGAAACCAGAATTAGAAATAGAAGACCTATACGTGGAAGACGAAGAAATATAGAAAAGGAAAGGGAAGTAAACATGAGAAAGAAGGAAATAAAATAAAACATCAGAGAATAAAGGAAAGAAGAGTCTAACGAACAAAAAGAAATGACGATCAAGATACAATCATGGAATGTTAAAGGCCTAAACTCAAATTACAAGAGGAGACAAGTATTCCATTATTTAGAAAAAGCAAAAACTGATGTAATTTGCCTTCAGGAAATGAGAATTAGAGATTCAGATTCCAAATACTTAAGAAACCCTAAGCTAGGGAAAAGCTATATATCAGCCTTCCAAAAGAAAAAGAGAGGAGGGGTGTTATATATCAACCCGAAAATTCCATCGGAGGAGATCTTTCATGGCACACAAGGACATTATGTGGGAGTAGAAGTTCAATTTCAAGATCTCAAACTACTAGTAATAGGAATTTACTCACCAATAGTGGAAAAAAACAAATTCTATTAAAAGATCCAAAAAGAATTGATCAAATATACTCATGAAAGAAATCAAGACAATTTTTGATGCTTGGGGACATGAATGGTGTAATTGATCCAACAATAGACAGATCATCGATTAGGCCCCATAAAAATTTACACAGGAAACTCTCACAATCTTTTTTCAAATTAGTAGACTCCATGACATTACTAGACATTTGGAGACATAAATACAGAAACTCTAAGGGTTACACATTTTACTCAGACGCACACAAAACAATGTCAAAGATTGATATGTTTTTCATATCGAAGCCATTACATAATAAAATTTCTCAGACCATAATCTAATTCAGTTAGAACTGTTGACTATTAAGAAAAATGGAGACTTAATGATCTTTTGTTCCAGAATGACTATTATCTAAAGAAAATAAAAGAGACAACACAAATTTATTTCAAGGAAAATATGGATGAACTCACAATGAACTCACAATGAGGGCAATATGGGACGCCAGTAAAGCTGTTCTCTGAGGCCATTTTATTAAATGGGGCTTGGAATACAAAAAGAAAAGGCAAGAAAAATATCAAAATACCCTGAATGAAATAAAACAGTGGGAAGAAAAATTAAGGAAAAATTCATCTGACAAAAAACTTAGGACAGAACTAAAGATAATACAAGAACAAATAAAAACTGAAAATCAAACGGAGATTGGTAAGAAATTAATGAGAACCAAACAAAAAATGTTTGAGCAAGCAAACAAGCCAGGAAGGTGGCTAGGTTATAAACTCAGAAAAGATAGAGAAAAGAGGCTGATTCTAGAGGTGACTACTGGAACGAAAATAGTTTCAGATCAAGAGTCCATAAAACAAGTCTTTTATAAATATTATATGGAACTATTCAACACCTAAACTCAAGGAACAACGAAAGGCAAGATAAAAGAATACCTAGAAAAACAAAACATCCCAAAAATTTCAGAAGAACAAAAGAAGATGCTGAACTCAACCATAACCATTATAGAAATAACGGAAGCAATTGAGAAATTGAATATTACAAAAGCACCAGGCCCAGACAGATTCTCAGCAACATATTATAAATACTTACAAGAAGAACTTATACCTCCAATGCAAAAAATGTTTAACAAAATCATAAAAGGGAAACCAAGATCATGGAATGAAGCAAATATAACACTCATACATAAAGAAGGAAAAGATGCAAAAGACCCAGGAAATTACTGCCCTATTTCTTTACTCAATATTGATTATAAAATATTCACAAGCATATTGGCTGAAAGATTCAAAAGATTACAAGATATAATACATGAAGATCAAAATGGTTTCTTACCAAAAAGACAAATATGGAATAACATTAGAACTGTACTAGATATAATTGAATATTACGAGAAAAACAATGGGAGAAAACTAGCAATGATCTTTGTGGACACTGAGAAGGCATTCGATAATGTAAACTGGGACTTTATGCACCAACTTTTATCCAAAATGAACTCTGGCTCCCTTTTCATTGCGAGGATAAAAGAAATATGCAAGGACCAGAAGCCTGCCCTTCTAATAAATGGTGACAAAACAAAACAGTTGGAAACAAAAAAAGGCATAAGACAGGGCTGTCCGCTGTCCCCATTACTATTCATCACAGTTTTAGAAGTTCTAACCAGAGCAATAACATCAGACCGGGAAATAAAGGGCTGCAAAATAAAAAGACAAGAATACAAACTGAAGGCATATACAGACGACTTGGTGATCTTTTTAGAAGATCCTAGTCAAAGCATAAACAAGCTAATGGAAAAAATCAAATTGTTTGGGGAAGCGGCCGGTTTTAAAATCAACAATGAAAAAACAAGAATATTGACCAAATGTGTAAAGCAGGAAGAATTAAAAGAACTGGTAAAAAATACAGGATTTAAATTAGAAAGGAAAGGAAAGTACCTGGGAATCTGGATCTCGAAGCAAAACAACGAGCTGTTTGAAAACAATTAAAAATCAATCTGGTCAGGAATTAGAAAATCCCTACAGAATTGGAAGATGTTACAGCTGTCACTATTAGGAAGAATAGCAGCTATAAAAATGAACATTTTGCCTAAACTTTCTCTTGCAAAATTTACCAATTATAACAAATGAAAAACCATTCTGAGAATGGCAGAGAGATCTTACTAAATTTATATAGGAACGGAAAAAAAACAGGATTAAATGGAGGATTTTGACTGACGAAAAAAAAGGGAGATTTCGGATTGCCGGACTTAAAACTTTACTACTATACGAATGGTTTGACATGGATTCAAGAATGGATAATACTTTGAGATGAAAGGTTACTGAATTTAGAAGGTTCAGATCTTCGTCTGGGGTGGCATGCAAGCATGTGGTACAGCAAAGCAAAAATAGACAGAGGATTTCAAAATCATTACATAAGAAAATTGTTATTATTGATACGGCAAAAATTCAAGAATAAATTCTACAGAAAAATGCCTCAGTGGCTATCCCTGCACGAAGCCCTGTATGGCAGATAGAAGGACCCTACAGAGAAATGGATCCGATATAAGGACATATTAATTGAAGAAAATAAACAGCAGTATATAATGAAATCGAGAGAGACACTGGAAACAGAGGGGTTTAAATGCCACTGGCTTCTGTATAGACAACTGAAAGAAAGATTTAAGATGGACTTGAAACTGGAAAGGTTTGAATGTGCTTCAAAAATTAATGAGTTTGAGAAAGCCATATTTGAATCTCCAAAACAACTGACATCAAAACTTTACAGAATATTAATAGAAAGAGAATTAGAATCTGAACAAATTAAAGAAACTATGATCATATAGGCCCAAAATACCGGTCATGAACTACAGCTTGAACAATGGGAAGAAAGTTGGACAGAAACACAAAAATTTACATTGGCTCAGTCAATGAAGGAAAACTACCTAAAGATGTTACACAGATCCTGTATCTAGATCCTGTAAAATTGAGTAAGATATACAAAACTAAGGGAAACAATTGCTGGAAATGCGGAACAGGAAATGGAACTTTTTACCATCTGTGGTGGACTTGTAAACGAGCCAAAATGTATTGGAAAAAGATTCAGGAAATAATGTCCAACATAATACAAACGAATACCCCATTAGCACCTGAAATATTCCTATTAAACATGCTTTATAGACTAGACAAATCTATAAAATTGAAATATTGGAGAATAATTCTGTATACGATTACCGCTGCCAGGATCATATATGCCAAATTATGGAAGAACAAGCAGATACCACGAACAGAAGACTGGCTAGTAAAATTAATAGAACTTAGAGACATGGACAAATTAACAACGATCTTACAAGGAAAATCACAAACCAGAAATGAGGAGGAATGGAATCCTACTGAGATGTATATTTTTAAGCGGGAGAATGTTTCCTAAGAAATTTGAGTCTGAGATTGAAAAAGAAGTTGGTTCTTAAATCATAGATATAAGCTGATAAAGAAAAACAGATAAGATCATATGACAAAATATCAATATTCACTGTACTTTTAAGTTTCAGATAAAAGGAACAATTGAAATAAATCAGCTTACAAAGACAAACTAAAAGTTACAGTATACAGCAGACATAAGTAAAGCAGTAGATACTGTCATACTGAGTTTACTTCCAGCCCCCCCCCCGCCCCAAGCCTGACTTCTACCCTTGAAAAGGAGCAGGAAATTCCCCAGCGTTCACTAATTTCGCATGCTGCCACCACCCACTGAATTCTGAATATACTTGTAACTGAACAGGACAGTGGGACCCTGTCAGTGAATTGCCGATCTCTGTGCTTAAGGACCTTTCCTTTCCCTCCTCCTTCTGAGTGAGAGAAGTTCTATCTAAGCGTGTGCCGAAGAATGGCGTGGGAATGGAGAGGAAAGAGAGGTTTTACAGAAAAGCATTTATTGTAAGGCATGCAAGTAAACAAGACAATAATACACATGAGAGGCTCCCCCCTCCCAGGTACGCTTAAGTTACAAGTAGTTATAACAACAGATACATTCTTAAGATCAGCCAACCTCCAAAATAATAAAAAGCCCTAATGCTACTAACTACCTTATTCTAGTTACTCACGTTTGGGTTCACAGGCTTAGATGGTCTAGGAGAGGAATGAGACCAGGAGGCGAGGTCCAGGCCTGCAGCCTACTACTGGCACAGATCCCATCTCCAGGATTGTTCCAGGAGAGATTGTTGTCTCTCTGCCACATGGCCTCTCAAGGATTTTTTATAACTTCTCCTTCGAAGCATCTCGAAGATGCTCACCTCTTTCCCCTTGATTGGGCAATTCCCCCCCCCCGTGACCTGTGAGGCTGACCCACAATAAAAAGTGTAACGTAATCCCAACACCTCATTAACCCTTGGTTTACATGAAGCAGGAGGTATCCCCCTTCAGCCAAGTCTAGATAATGGGAATCCCCATTATCACAGATACCATAAAGTTAATGATAATTTATCAGAAAAAAAAAGTAAAGTGAGGATTCATAAGAGGATGATAACAAACTGAACTAAGGGGAAGTAGGGAAGTAAATTAATAAATAACTACATCAATCATAACCTGAGAAGATCACATATTGTAAACCAAGTGCATAAGTTATGAACAATTGGCTAAAAATTAGAGTTTGATTAGAAGGGATGTATGATGCATTCTGATCATTAATCAAGATGTTTATCTATCATAATGATGATTTTTCTTTAAGTGATTGTAACATTATCACTAATTTCATCTGTAAATACTCTGTTTTATATAATAATTTTATAATTATTATAATAATTTTATGTTCAAGATAAAAAATAAAGAAAAAACCATACAGGGGAATATCTTAGCAATATCCGGAATAAAAGATCAGGTGCCCCTTTGGTTGATCATTTTCTGGAACATAATCACTCCTCTAAGGATCTGTGCTTTTGGATGCTTGAGAAATAGTTTTCCCAGAATAAGGGGAAAAAAGAAAGAAAGAAAGAAAGAAAGAAAGAAAGAAAAAAAGAAAGAAAGAAAGAAGGAAGGAAAGAAGGAAAGAAGGAAGGAAGGAAAGAAGGAAGGAAAGAAGGAAAGAAGGAAAGAAAGAAGAAAGTCCTGCTTAAAAAGAAATGGATTGAATATTGAGACTTGACGCATTGGTTCCTCATGGTCTAAATATGGACTTAAGAGTAGATCCATCTACTTTAAAACTCAAGTTTTGAGATACCCCCTAACTTCCCATTCTGCTGTAGAATTGCTATAAGGATGCCCTTGACACACCTTGATTTAAAAAAAAAAATGGAACTGTATAATGCTCTGCCTCCTATTTTCCAAACTATCAGTTTCCAGGCATAATCTTTGGGAACACTTTTTTTTCGGAATTCCTGCAGGCAATTTTAAAATTGAACTGTAAGTAATATTTTGTACTTGTATAAGTGTATTTTGATTAACAGGCTTTTTTTAAAAAAATGAGACATTTAACATGTATCCTGATAGAAGATACATGTACCTAAAATTGATATTGCAAAGTGTAACTTACCTACTGTTACATTTTTTTTGTTTTTTATGGATTGTTCCTTGTCTGTCTTTTAACAGTTCCTAAAGAAAGACATTAAATATTCCTGGGCTGGAATGCATTGGGCTAACTACAAGAATAAAACCATCTTTTTCAACATCCTGAGACTTTGTCTCTTCCCTATATCCTATCCAAAACTCCAGTCAGTAGCATCTGGTAGACTGTAAAGCCAAGACAGTGGTAATTCTACCAACACTAATTTTCAATAATAGTAAGGCAATGGACACAGAGCTGCATATGCATATTATATCTGGCACATGAACACCATATATACTTGTGGCTGGGGAAGAGAAGTGGAATAGGACTATTGTCTTAATTCAGCCCCATGAATTTGCCAGAAATATGTTGGAAATGCAATGCTGGACTAGATTGTCTGATTCATCAGAACTTTTTAAAGAGATGTGAAATCCCCTGGAGAAAATAAAGAGGTAGGTAGGTGTTGTACCCTTGCCCCTCCACTACACAGATTTTCAGTTTTTCCTGTAGACAAATTAGAAATTTTGGGGAACACAGGAAAAACTCAGATGAAATGCTTGTGCAACAATTTGTTTTATTCTGGTCAGAGACCAACATATAAAATACAAGGTGTGTCATAAAAGCAGTACAGCATAAAAGACAGGTGTGATAGAAAATGCAATAAAGTAAAATATAGAAGCCATGATGAATATTAAAATATTATTGTTCTATCAATGAGCTATATGATGGCAGCTGCACAAAAACTAGCCATTTTAGCTATAATAATTATCTTCTGACAGTTCTTCTACCAGATCTTCTGATCTGGTACTAGATGCAAAAAAATAAAATTCATCAGATGTGGAAGGGGATTTTTTGAAAAGTTGAAGTAATAAAAATTAATTGGATAACTTGATAAAGGAGCAATTCAATAAAATTTGACTGTTTCCACAGGGAATAAGTGCTCTTAGTGAAGGACCCTCCTGACTCTTCCTTCCAGAAGCATGGATGGCAAAACATTAAATCTAATATAAATTCTATACTGGATTTGGGAATAGTCAAGTTTGCCAGGTAAAAAGGTGGGCACAAATTATACCTGAGATCAGTGGATATGATCTGGCCAGATTCACATGATCTTGCAGTTCTGTACCCCAAATGTAGTGGTCAATGGCAGCTTTAGCCTTAGTAGAAGCAGCCTGAGGATGTTCATGAGAGCCTTGGAAAGGTGAGAGCCACCACAGGCATAATTGGACCCATGCTGCTCTTGGCTCATAAAAGTCACCAGAGAGGGACTAACCAAGGAGTAGTGCATGCATCATTACAGCAAAGCAGGTTTTCAGGTTGCCTAAAAGAAGCAGACGTGAGTCTGTTACTGGAAAAAAAAATCTTCCCTAGACCACTATTTAGAGAATTACTGACCAATCCCCAATTTTGTTTCTTGGGAAAAATACTGGAGCATGTTCTACCGACCCAGCTCCAGGAGTTTCTGGATGAGAATATCAAGATCCATTTAGATCCGGCTTCAGGCCTGGCTGTGGGACTGCTTTGGTCACCTCACTTTGGTCACCTTCACCAGGAACTACACAGGGAGAGTGTGTCCCTGTTGGCTCTTCTGGACCTCTCCACAGCTTTCAATACTACAGAGCATAGTATCTTTCTGGGCCATTTCTCTAGAATGGCTTTTAGGGGCACTGTTCTACAATATTTCCAGTCCTTCTTGGGATGAGCACAAGAGGTAGTGGTGCAGGATTCCAGTTCAACCCCCTAGCCATTAGCCTGTGGAGCCCTCCAGGGTTTGGTTTTGTCCTCTATGCTATTCAATGTATACATGGAACTTCTGGGAGAGATTTTCCAGGGTTTGGGGACTTGATGATACCAAACTTTTTCCTTTTCCTTTAACTCTTTTCCTTTTGATTTAACCCAGTTCTCTCTCTCCTTTCCAGTTAACTCTAAGGAAGCTTGGAGTTAATAAACCATTGTTTATTGTCAGTAATGGACTGGATGAGCATAAACAAATCTGACCTTCATTCAGAAAAAGAGATACTCCTGGTCAATCAAAAGGGAGATCTGGAAACAACTCCCTGAGACCTCAGGTTGGCAGCCTGGGTATGTTCTTGGGCTCAGTTCTAAGCCTGGATGTCCAGGTTTTGGCATTTATTGATTTATTTATATATATCCAGCTTTTCTGCCAAATGGGATTCAAAGCCACTTACAGCATAAATTAGAACAGAGTAGTTAAAACAGTATGAAGTACAAAAGTTTAGAAAGCATTAAATAATACAATTCAATTAAAATATTGTTTTTAAAATATTAAAATTAAAAACAAAACACCTAAAATACACAACGCATATTAAAGCAGCACATGCAGGCATGAAAATAAGTATGGCATAAATTTCATATTTTTCCCAACTTTCCATTTTTTCCAGAACAAAAAACAGGGTTAAGGACTGTTTGTTGTTGTTTATGGCTTCACATCTGAAATTAGCACCATAATTTTACACTGTTTTTTTAAGTGAATGCTCTGAGAAAAATTCTTGTTAAATATTGTGGGGTGCTAACTAATAAGAATAAGAATAAGAATAAGAATAAGAATAAGAATAGAAGATTACATGATGCTTAGAAGAAGAGGGATTGCAAAACCATTTTCAATTTTTACTGTTAGATTTTTTTAAAAATTAAAATAATGTTCACCATTGCTGCAAGACTCACTCATCACATTCAGTCTTCTTTCAAATTATGTTCTATTTATTTCTATACAACAGAAACCAGCCATGTACCATACAGATTATCTGGACTGTTTGACCAGTACCCAGTTTTAAAAACTCTGTCTGAGTTTTTAAAAGCACTTAAAGTCAGCTTTAAATTAATAAACATATGTACACTATTAAAAATAAAATAAAATAGGCCAGCAATCTCTTTTCGGTAGCATTGGGTTAACAATCTGTGGAGTGTGCCACAAAACTCACTTGGATTTTGAGCACTCTTCCTGAAAACACAAAATGCCTAATGGCTGCCAGCTTGCCACCCTTCATTCTCCACTGCGGGAGAGGAATGTCACAGCAGGATATCAGGCAGAAAAAGATGATGAAAGAGAATCAGTGACCTGTCTCCAACCAGGCAAATTACGCTCGGAGGGTATATTGCTACTGGAGATTTTGGGTTTCTAGTTTGACATGATCCCCACTGGCAAAAGTTACTGACAGCAGCACTCTTTTGAAGTTACAGAATGCCACCATGGCTCTTTCATTTTCGTCATAGCCCTCTACTTTCCAGTAGCCTAAACTTGTCTAAAGTTTGTCTAAATTTGTTCCACTTGAGATGGGGAAAGGATACTAGCTGGCTTAAGGATCAGGTGTATAAAGAGAATCAAGGTGGAGGTGATGGGGGTGCTGAGAGTGGACTGAGGATTTCTCTCATAAAGTTAGGAAGGAGAGCTCTCACACTATTGAGTAACCTTGTTCAACAGCCTTGCTAAGCTGGAGGATACTGTGAAGTATACAGGGGGGGAACTTCCAGGCTCCACCATTATGTGAATTATCACACTGCTGTTCTGTGCCTTCAAGTCATTTCCAACTTATGGTGACTCTAAGGCAAATCTATCATGGGATTTTCTGGGGCTGAGAATGTGTGCCATGCCCAAGGTCACCCAGCGGGTTTCCATGGCCAAGCAGGGAATTAAACCATCGTGTACAGTTCACAGGTGAAAGCCTGAACATGTGTGGCCAAGCAACAACACAGTGGGTTCAAGAAGGCAAAAATTATTAATGAGGAAGAACATGCAAGCCAGTAGAAGCTGCAGCATTTGCTTTTTCCTGAGTCTACAGGGAAGAGCAAGCTTCTGCTCATACCTCCCCTCTCTTCTCCCAGCTGCTGAATTAGCTGAGTGCAAACTACTTATGCACTTTGAACATGGTTTGCACCAATAGATGTGAGCCAAAGACAAAGGGGGAAAGTGGAAGAAAAAGAGAGAAACTGGGACATTTTAAAAGCACCTGAAAAAGTGGGACAGTAGAGGATCCATCAGGGCTGTCTCTGCCAAATTGAGAACATCGAGGGGTATGTTATTGTACCACCCCCCTCCTTATGCCCAGGAAGGGGCCAACTGGATTAAATCAGTGTTCAGTTGAAAACCAAACATATCTCTGACTTGCATGTGAATGTGGAAGGAAACCAGGGGCACCCTTGGAAAGTAGAAAATAATGCCAGCTTCTACTTTTATATTTTATGAAACTGTATGTACTTATAGTTTCATATATAGTATAAATGATATATAAGAATACATTATTTTGATTTGATATAAATATATATTCTAGTACTGATTTATAAAACAGAATATTGCTGGAAGAAAAAAAAGATTCTTGAAATTTTAAAACATGTATTCCCTTATCTATTCCTTATCCTACTGAAAGCATTAAAATTTTGTCATTTACAGATTATCATTTTTTAAAAATATAATAAATATATTAATAGTATTAATGAAGGTGACTTCTGCACACAGAAGAAAAATTAAAGTGATAATTAAAACCTACAAAAGTAATAAATGATACTCTGTAGCCTGATAATATTTTTTAACAATACTTCATGCCCTGCTCGCAGGCATCATTTGCAAAGTACTTTGCTAACAGCATACAAAGCTGCTTACTTTCCCATCTCCAACCACTGTGTCTGGAATAACTCAAAAACAAGAGTTTTTTTTTAAAAAAAATAGTAAATAAAACCCCTTCTCTTCAAAGTTGCTTCCTACAGAATAGAAACAGGCTGTCTAGCTCAGCCTACACTTGTGAAGCCTTTATTCACCTAACCCATTCAGCTGTGTTGTCACAGTGATCACTTTTCCTAGGAAGCTGGGTTGAGTCAATGGAAAGAATGTCTGATGCCGATAAGCTAGACAGGGCTCTGTTCCTGGGCCAGGCTCAGCTATATGTCAACTGTCTCTTGGACTTGTTCATTAAACAGAAGAAAGAATAACGAAAAATTCATGCTCAGACCTGTAAAACATATTGCACATGTTTTACTGTTTCTGTAGTTAGCATCACTTCTGTAAAAGAGTACATCAGCTTCAGGCAAAGAAAAGAAAAAAGAGTCATTCCAGTTCCAATAGTCTCCCTATATGAACAGTCTAGGCTGTAAGAGACTTGTGTAGCCAAGACACTCCTGCCCTCCATGCTCACACACTGAGACCATTTCTGTACCTTACCTGATCCCATTGTTCTCCCATTGCAATCCTGGCAGTACCTTTGCCAGAAAAGGAGCGCAATGGGAACTCTCCCTTCCACACCCAGCTGGCTTGCTGCAGAAGGGAACATGAGCGACACGCACCTGCCTTCCACAACGCAGCTGGGTTCTTTCCCATGCTGCACTGGGGAAGGAAGTGCCTCCATCATGCTTCCTGCCCTTCCACACGGCCAAGAAGGACGGGAGTGTCGTGTGACTGCAGGCACTCAATGGATTTATTCCATTAAGCAAATATCCCACAATCATGACAGGTGGGGCAGGATGGGATGGCAGCAGCACCACAACATCATCATGCAAAAGCACGACCCATGGACCACTGCCATTGTGTCCCTAACCCAGGACTGTAATGCCATGCAGAAATGGCTTAAGTGTTTCGCTCCAGCTTACAACATTCAATCACTCCAAGAAGACATTAGTATGCCCATTCCCACCATTTTTTGTCTGAAAGGTTGCCCCTTAAGATTTTTTATGATTTGTATTACTGAATACTGTACGCCAAAGCAAGCTGACTACTTCTTCTTTGTTGGTGGCTTCAACTGTGTTGGGACTAAATAATCTGAGACAGTTATTAAAAGAAATTATGTTGTGAATTGTAGAGCAATCAGAGCAGAGAAAAGGTGTTTTAAAACAATATTTATAAGGCCCTAAAATATAAATCTGCCACTTGCAAAAGCCTAGTCTGCTATCACATCCAAGCTATTGCATTCAGGTGGCCTCAAAGGATAAGATCTCATATCATAAATATAAAATATGTCACCTGCATGCCACCTTGAACACATTTGATATAATTCTGGAAGCAATGCAGGGTCAGGGAAGCTCTCCACAGAGAGCTAGGAAATAATTCTGTTTAAAATCCTGCAGATTTTTTGCTGTCCATCAGAACTGAAAATACTGGGCTAAATGGACCAAAGATCTTATTTAGTGCAAGGTAGCATTCTATGTTTTTATCAGGTATATGCTGATGTCATGGAAACTGAGTCACCCATGTTCAGCTATACATCAGCAGTAGATAAGCAGAAAATGTGCTTTATTTTTAAACTTGTTAGTTTTTTTACCTTCTGCAAGCTACCTTATGGATGACATTGAGTGACCCATTGAAGACAGTGTCAAATTAAAGAGCCTAAAGTGGGTGCCATAACATTAAAATTAAGTCACTGGCTAATTTACGATGACCCATGATCTGCACCTGCTATCTCACAATGAGCAACGTGATTAAAACTCATGTGGATGTGTGTTTATCTGCAGCTGATCTAATTATGGTTTCGGCTGCCTTGAGAAATCTGGTTATGGGGAAAAAAACACAAATTGACTACGGATAGTCCACAGGATAAATTACCTGCGTGGGGAAAGTCTTAATACAGTGTCTGTGTATACAAGCAACCATCAAGTCAGTGTCTGAAACCTAAAGAGTGATGGAGATGAGAGAGAGAAAGAGAAAGCGGGGAGGCTTCTAACTGAGTCTGTTGGAATTGCAGATTCAGCCTTGGAGGTGACCACACAAGTTGCTCTTGATGATCTGTTGCCAGTAGGACTCTGCTTCATTTCAAAAGGCTTTAGCTGTATTTTTTTAAATACAGCAAATACTACGAAGATATTTTATGTCTCTGCTGTTCTCCTATCCACAAAGAAATGAAACTTAGTAGTTCTTCTACCAGAAGAACTTAAAACAGCCTCTAAAAGGGAAGAGTGTGACAATGTGTACTTTCTAACTTTGATTCAGCCAAATTTTGTCTGAATATGAATTTGAGAAGACTGCAACTCCAGTTAGCCGTGCATAATAGCTTCTTTGTCCAGCTGTCACATGAAGAGTGTTGTGTTGCCATTATTGTTACTTGAGGCTTAAAACGGAAGGCATGCTTTCATACATACTATCTACTTTTGTACTTCATTATTAAGGCAGTTTTACTCCCCTTTTTCAGTTAATCTGTTTAGTTGATTAATGCAGCTCTGCAGAGTTGTGATTTAAAATGTTGTGGTAATTCAGAAAGTTTCTAAAATGATTCTACTGTCTCACTGTTTGTTTGTTTGTTTATATTTTTATCCTGCCTTTTTAGTGCCCAGGAGGTTAGCGTGGGCAGTTCGCAACTATCAATATCACAATATCATAACATACAAAAATGCATTAAGATACTACAAAAGTAGGTTCTATAGATGGAACAGGGCCTTTGTTAAACAGTGTCATAGTCAAAATGGCAAGCTTTAAGAAAACAACAACGACAAAACTTGCTGCAAAGGAGTTATAGAATGAAATGGGAGGGAAGAATAAACCGCAACTGACCAATCCCTGAAATTCTCCATCTTCCTAAAATACACATTGAGATATCCAAGTTAGGACTGAGAAGCACCTGTTTGTAAGTGCTGGGTCATGCACCAGACTAAGAAGTAGCCAGAACTGGTAAAACTGCCTTTGATTTATAAAGAAGAGGAAGTCAAAAAGATGATTACCAGATGTCAATGTGCAGAAGACATTTGTACTTTTAATATTTGCACAGATGATAGATTTTCAGATCCCACTGGTTCCTTCAAGTTGTACTAGTGAAACAAGGATTTCTCTATATATCTAAAACAGCATTTTTTAAAACGATAAAAGACAGTATAATGAATTGTTGTTATGCATAACCTCCACACATGCAAATTTGTGTTCATGTAAGGCATCATGTTCCTATATGTAAAATGACAGTGGTGGGCAAGTATTACCGCCACTAAGTATTTTTTCTCCTTTTATGTGCGGGTTCCTGAAACCGAACACACAAAATACAGGGAGGGCACACTGTACCCAGCTAGATGGCCAGAGCTCTGATCTGGTATGAAGCAGCTTCCTATGTTCTTATGATAAGCTTTTATGATAAGTTTTATTTTGATCAAACAAGATTTCATTCTGCAGCTTAACGTAAGTTTCTCATTAAGCTCACTCTCCTCTACTATGAGAGATTTACTAACTACATTTTTACTACAATGAGCTTAAAGAGGCACTTCACCTCCCTACTTTATGCTCAAAATTTTTGATATCATTTCCCCCATGACAACTGCAACATCTGCATCAGACCAGGTATTCATACGGTTTGTTTGTGTAGCATGCTTTCACAGTGTTTGCAGAACTGGGTTTAGCAATATCAACATATGAACTCACCTCCCTCTCACATTAAGGAGATGATTGACATGGTGAAATTGGTTGAAAAATGGTCAACATTTCATAGAATCATAGAGTTGGAAGACACCCCAGGGGCCATCGAGTCCAACCCCCTGCTATGCAGGAACACCCGTCAAAGCATTCCCAACAGATGGCCATCCAGCCTCTGCTTAAAAACCTCCAAAGAAGGAGACTCCACTACACTCCAAAGCAGCATATTCCACTGCCAGACAGCTCTGACCATCAGGAAATTCTTCCTGAGGTTCAAGTGGAATCTCCTTTCCTGCAGCTTGAATCCATTGCTCCTTGTCCTAGTCTCTGGAGTGGCAGAGAAGAAGCCCACTCCCTCCTCAACATTACATCCCTTCAAATATTTAAACATGGCTATCATGTCCCCTCTTAACCTTCTCTTCTGCAGACTAAACATACCCAGCTCTCTAAGTCTATCCTCATAGGGCATGTCTTCCAGGCCTCTCACCATTTTGGTTGCCCTCCTCTGGACCTGCTCCAGCCTTACCATGACCTTCTTGAATTGGGGTGCCCAGAACTGGACACAGTATTCAAGATGAGGTCTAACCAAAGCAGAGTACAGTGGTACCAGTACCTCCCTCGATCTAGACACCATACTCCTATTGATGCAACCAAGAATCGCGTTGGCTTTCTTGGCTGTCGCACCACACTGCTGACTCATGTTCAGCTTGTGATCTACCAAGACTCCTAGATCCCTTTCACATGTATTGCTATCCAGCCACGTGTCCCCCATCCTATATTTGTGCCTTCCATTTTTTCTGCCTAAGTGCAGGACCTTACATTTCTCTCTGTTGAAATTCGTTTTGTTAGCTTTGGCCCAGCTTTCCAATCTGTCAAGATCATTTTGAAATTTGATCCTGTCCTCTGGTGTATTAGCAACCCCTCCCAATTTAGTATCATCTGCAAATTTGATCAGCATGCCCTCCACTCCTTCATCCAAGTCATTGATGAAGATGTTAAATAGCACTGGGCCCGGGACAGAACCCTGTGCACCCCACTAGTCACTTCTCTCCAGGATGAAAAGCAGCTATTCGTGATCACCCTTTGGGTTTGGTTGGTCAACCAATTACAAATCCAACTAACAGTAGCCCTGTCCAGCCCACATTTTACTAGCTTCTTTGCAAGAATGCCATGTGGAACTTTGTCAACGGCCTTACTGAGGTCAAGATATGCTACGTCTACAGCATTCCCTTCATCTATCAAGCCTGTAACCCTATCATAAAAAGAGATAAAATTAGTCTGGCATGACTTATTTCTGAGAAATCCATGCTGGCTTTTAGGGATTACGGCATTGCTTTCTAAGTAATTACAAACTGGCTATTTAATGATCTGCTCTAGGATTTCTTTGACAGGCAGCTGTAATGTAAGCTACTTGCATGATATGGAGAGCCCTTGAAGTAGAATACCTGCTGATGTATCTCCCCTTCAACATGTAGCTCAACATTTAACACCATTTTCTAAATAGCCACTAAGAGATTTCATGTCAATATCAGTAACAGTACCAGGTGCAAAAATGAGCTGATGACTTATAATACTACATATTATGGGACCTGTTATGACAGCAGCAATGGTAACAAGTTATTCTGGGGGGATTCCTTCCAGATAGCTTCATACACCTTGCTTTGTTTCTCAGTTATGTCATCATAACTGAATAAAGTTCATGAACAAAATTTAGTGGGGTGGTTCCACTGAGAGAAATTCTCCATCAGCTGATGCAAGAGGGGAGGCATTCCTCCATCTTCTGTGGCCCACCCATGCATGGAGGGCTGAGAAACTTTCCAGAGCCAGCTTTTAGGCGGAATGGTAAAAAGAAGAAGGGCAGGAAGGTGAAGAAACTTCCATTATACTTGCAAGTGTCTGCTGCAGTATGGTGGGTTGCATCAGTCACATTTCCAACTCGCCAAGCAGTGACAGGTAGTGGTTCCCATGCCAGTAGAGCAATGAATCTCTTCTGAATTTTAGACTTAACTTTAAGGGAGCTATCCAAAGTTCTGAAGCTATTTTGAGGGTAGGGTATGGCAATTTAAATAGCTCTTTTTAACATTCAAGCTAAAAACCAGAACAAACAGACTATCCCATTAACAAAGAAGCCAACAACCACCACTGCACCCAGTCCCCTCAAGCTGTTTTGTGAACAGTAGGTTTGGGAGTAACACAAGGTACAGAATGTGTCCCTTGATTTATCTGAGAATCTTGTCATGCAGGGCTTCTGAAGAGGTACACTTCCACAATTTTTTAAGGTAGTTTTTGTGTGGGGTGGGAGAGTGATCAGAAGAGCAGCCCTGAGATGTAACCCAAAATGTCCCCAGGGTCACGTGTGGGCTGTGGACTGCAGATTTCCCAGTGTTGCACTAGAGTGATGATAGATATAGACCTACATTTCCAGATAAACACTCATGAAAACTCATATAACTTAAACACCTAAGAACTTTTGTTCATGAAAGTGGGAGCTGATGCTTGGCATAACTACCTCTTACCTTTATTTTGTGTAGAAATCCCAACTGAAATGTTTGAGGGATCAGATGCTGGCCTATTTGGCTTGACTGAAGAATTCATATACCAATAAAATAGTCTTAAAATAAACTTTTTTATTGCTCAAGAAGCAGTCCCCAGGCCTTACAGTAGCACTCTAGACACTGAAGAAATGACCTATAACTATTTCTGCTCTATGTTCTATCTCTATTTCCACTACATGTAGAAAAAGACCTTATGTTTTCATTCTTACTGATTGTTCTTGAAACAAAACAACACCAAAATTAGTTCCTATCATGTGATGTAGACACTCCACTTGGTGAGAAAAAGCTTGAGATGAATTAGTCATATAATACTGAACAGTGAATAACAGCTGCTCATTTGGGACAAATAAATATATAATCCAGTGTACTGGAGATGAAATTCATTATTGGTCTATCTTTTCAGGGCTACCCACTAAGAACATATCACTAGCCAAGTTGTCTTTTGAGCCCATGATTTTATTACAAAATGATGCTATTTAACATGTAATAGGAACATGAAATACTAGTTTTCATGAGCAAAATGAAATACATGCTAAAGAGTATGTAAACTTGCAGAATCAGGCTCATGAGCAAGATAGTTCATAATATATTCTTTACTCAGTTATTAAATGTTTCAGTGCAAAATCAACAAGAACCCCCAACCTGCGCTGGAAAAATGTAAACAAGCTATTCAGCAGCACAAGAGCATAGTCACGCTGGCTATTCACTTTTCTGTTTTCCTAAAGCCAGCCACTTGCATCCCATACTGCATGCACATCATGAAGAAAACACATAGCTAATTATGTATGCTCTCTTTCTGAATTGTGTTACTGGGCATTCAGGACTGTTTACAAGGAAAAACGAAGTCTGAAGCCAGCTTTCAGTTTCAGTCTTGCATTAAACAACTCAGTCAATGCGCACATTTCTTTTAAACACAAGACTGGAGGTTATCCAGTGAGAAAACATTATGGCTCTTATTTCTCCAGAATCTCTTATTAATCTTCCCAGGTTGCTGAATAACAACATTTAATCTCAAGGTTCAACTCTGCCCTTAATCTAATTGATGAATTTATTTTGACAGAAACAAACTTATCTTTCATGTTTTGCAAGCAAAAAAAACAAAAACAAAAAATTTTGAGGCTAAATCCTGCAATCCTGTTCACTAATGGATTCCACATTAAAGTCAACTGGACATACCTGAACACATCTGATGGAAAGGCTATATCCCAATAGATAGTCTCATGTATTTATTTTTATTTAGAAACAATTAAAATATCTTATACAATCAGTCACAGAACAACAAAAGACAACAACCACCAATGTAAAACTTCCAGTATTTCACACATAAAAGCCAGAACAACGTGGCCAAGCAACATGAGATATGTACGAGACAAGCACAGCTGAAGACATCAGAGCATCAGGACAGCTACCAAAAAGAACTTGTTCCTCATAGAAGCTAATCTAGTTTCCCCACAAGAAAGAATTATAGTAAAGTTCCATCAAAGTATCTGTTTCAAAGGATGAAAGAACTGTACACAAATAGTAGGAGTTATTCATATGCACATATTTAATTTTTAAAATAACTGGCATTTCATATAACTCCTATAAAAAAATCATATTGAACTTCAGTGGGTCATGATCACTTAATATATTGAAGCAAACATGCATGGGGAGAAGGGGGAAAAGGCAGTGTTCTCATTCTAAGATTCCTCCCCTTAACCTCTGGCCTAGGAGAGCAGGCTGCATGCTCCTGTTTGTTCATCAGGATTTTTCCCAGGCCATTTAGCAAAAGTGCTTGTTCTTTGATGTGGTGTATTTCAATGACCTCCAGACAATACACATGGCAAAATTTCATGTTGTAGCTTTAGCACTTCGTGTTTGTCAAGGATCAAAGACTGTCAAGTGTCCTGCAGTCATCAGCAGAATTCCTCACGGAGCATTCCTCTTTGACAGTGATGCAGTAGGTACATTATGATGTACAATTATTCCCAGGTGCATTCTTTACAGAGGAAGAAAAGATGGCTTTCTTCACTGGCTGCTTTTTTTTTCTTTTAAATTGCGAATTACTTTGGAACAACACTATCTTATAAGATAGCATGCTACCACTGATCCACCCTCAATAAGGAATGCTATAGAGTTGTTCCTGCTTATTGCAATTTGTCATTTTTTGAAGCTGCAACAAAACTTCCCAGCAATCCTCATCACTACCTAGCTCTGCTGGCTGAGGCAGCTGGCAGTTGCAATTCTAAACACCTGAGGGCCAGAAAATTCCCCAATTGTGCAATAGAAGAAAGGCTGCCAACGTATCTGTCATGGTAGGTCACTGATCAATATGGGAAATTTTGAGAATTCTCTCCAACCCACAAACATTCAGGCACCTTGTTGTGTCACCCAGAATCCTGACAGGAAAACCTGGGAAAATACTGCACTAGTTTTATTCATTTTCTACTAGAGTCTGAAACAGTTTTGTCAAAAGAGATGTTTCAAGCACTGTAACCTAGCTTTAAACAGAACCAAAATTTGTCAGGCCTTTAGTAAAATCCATACCACTTTATAAAAGGCAACTTGTTTCTGTTTTATCCATGTCTATTTAGACCAGTGGTTCTTAACCTGGGGTCCAGGGACCCCTGGGTCCGTGAAGAGCTGTTGCTGGACATCAACAGCAGTGCAACAGAGATGTGGCAGTGGGAGTGTGTGCAAACAACCAAGGGAGCAGTTTGGGCATGTGCACACATCCCCCCACTGCTATGTCCCTAACAAAAGGGACATAGCTGCAGGTGTGTGCACATACCCAAACTACGTCTCTGGAGACCAGGATACGAATCCCCACTCACCCATGGAAACCCACTGGGTGATCTCAGCTAAGTCATATCCTCTCAACCTCAGAGAAAGGCAAAGGCAACAAATCTCTTCAAGAAAATCCATGATAGGTTCACTGTAAGGTTGCCATAAGTTAGTTTTCAACATGGAAAGACATGATGGCTAGAAAGAACTTCCCCCTGTCAGTGGCATTTCATTGTTGTGTGCCTTCAAGTCACTTCTAACTTATGGCAACACTAAAGTGAACCTATCACAGAGGTGTTTTTTGGCAAGATTTGTTCAGAGGGGGTTTGCCTGTGCCCTCCTCTGAGGCTGAGAGACTGTGACTTGCCCAAGGCCACTCAGTGTCTGAGCAGAGATTTAAATCTTAGGAGCCTTTAATAAATAAATAAATACTTGAATATTTAAATACTTAAACTTGGATTTAAATCTTGAATTACACCCTGGAGGTCCCTGGCAACAAATAATATTTACAGGGGGTCCCCAGTAAAGAAAAGGTTAAAAACCACTGATTTAGGCTATTGCTGTATGTTACAGATGAGGCTGCCTTTTAATAATGGTGCAGAAACTGCAATGGGCCTAAAGCAGAACTGTAAGATTATCAGCTGAAACTAGGGCACTGGACCACATACGAGGTTGTTCCACTTCTCAAAATGAGAATGGCTCTCTAAATCAGTGCTATTAAAATGAGATACTCCACAGATGGACAGCCAGGAAAAACTAGACTGCAAGGTCTCTACAAACTCAGGCAACTCCAGAGCAGTAGCACATTACACAAGGATCAGTACAAACAACAATCTCCTCCTGAGCCCCAGAAGTATTAAGATTCTACATGGCATACTGGCACAGCAAATCCTCCACAGGCTTTGAAGTGCAGAGAAATATTTCTCTCCCATACTCTAAAAATGGCCAATTAATTACCAATGAAAAACAGCAGAACACAGTGTAGGTGGGCTCTGGCAGGACTCCACAACTGTGGAACTCCCTTCCTCTGGAAACCTGCCAGAGCTCCAACTAATTTCAGAGAGAGGAAAGCTGAAACAGAGTTCAACATTTCTCCCTGATCCTTTCGCCTGACCCAGATCAGCCACTAAACAAAAGGAGCACTGATTCAGTCATTTAGGAGTATAGTGTGCAGCCAGCTATCAGGATAACCCCCACTTCATCCCTCAAAGAGCTGAAGGGGTAGGTGGGGGAGAAGCCCGCTGATGTTGCTGTACTGTTGCAGCCTCGTGATGGAGGAAAAGCTTTCTCCCTACAGCTGGCCCCCAAATTTATTTTGTGTCTTGAGTAAGTGACTGAGGAACAAGGAATGGCTTATTCCCTCTTGCAGTCCTCCAAGTGAATAGAGTCTGAGACTATGCAACATGCCTTCCTAGTGCCTTGCAAACTGAATGAGACAACCTTTCCATCCTCCCACCAAAAAGCAGGCTAGAAAAAGAAATGAACACTACAGTCATTTTCTTGCCAGATAATCAAATAAACACCTGTAGCTGCCCTATGGTGGGAGGCAAGCAGAGTGACTGCTTGTATTAATGCAGAGCTAATATGAGCTGCTGTCTCTGGAAAAACAGGTTACAATCGTGTCCTGTTCATGTGGTCACACGTTAATTACAAATGGCCATAAAAACAATGGAAGAATTCCATTAACACTTAACTTGGTATATTATTTCCCCAGAATCCAGCATATGGCGTATGCTGTAAACACAGAGGTTACTACTGTCAGTAGAGTGACACTTGTGGTAATTGAAGCAAGATGATTTGGTTACACAGCTGTTAGAGTTGCAATAACTGGTACCTGCCACAAAATATTTGGGTGTTATACACTTCTGAGAACCAGCCAGTTAGCCACTCCCATTTCTAGCCCCCCACTTTTTCTGTTCCTCACCCTCAACAAACATCAGCAGTTTGTGCCCAATGAGTTATGCTCAGTTTTCACTAAGCAGTTTTGAGGATTTCCCTCTTTTAAAGTTGGTTGATATTCCTCCAGATCTTCAGATAATTCCTTTTGGGGTATGTGTTAAACAGCTGTAGAAGCAATTACTAGTCTCAACCACAACTTGCAGAAGTCACATTTGGACTACAAGTCCCATAATCGTCAGCAATAAGCCAGTCTGTCTGGGGATTCTGGGACTTACAGTTCTAAAAGTTGACTTCAACAGTAGTCGTAGGGCTGGACTATGAGTATCCTTTCCATAGACTAAAGAAACAACATCTGCAAGTTGGAGGCAGGTGTGATTTTCTTCCCTGTACCTGCCCAGTGGCCACACCAATGTGCTTTGGTACTCCTGAAATGACACAACATCACTTCTGGATGGCATTTTGGCCAATTTTCAGACAATCTGCAAAATGTTTTGGGGAGTTTAGGAGAGCTTTGGAAAGTTAGACAAGCAAACTCCTGTCTTTTCACATTTTAGATTTTGGACAATTCAGAAGCAAAAAAAAAAAAGTCTGAAAATTGTCTGCATTTTTTTAAAAAAAATACAATAAGATATTAGGAAACAACATACAATTAGTAGTTCCTCTTCAGTAGTGAGGAATGGATAGGAAAATGGTTTAAATTGCCAAGGTTAGTGTGGAATATACGTCTCTGATCAATTTCTAATTACTTGCTTTATTGATTTTGATCTAGTTTGTGAGGGCTAGTGGGCACGAAAGGTCCCACACTAATGCAGGGAATCAGACTGCAAAATAAAGACAGAGCTTAATTTCTAAACAGGGAAGGCCTGGGGCAGTTATACTTGACCAGCTATCATTACTTACAGTAGGGGAAAACATTCTGCATATATTCTGCGCTCTCCTTTTTACAGTTACTTCACATGTTCCATGTCCTGACCCTGGTGGTGGAATGTAAACATATATTTCCAAACCTGATCTTCTTTCAGGGCACTTTAAACTAGAAAACATATAAATTCCATTATGGCAAAGCATTATAAAACTACAGCCAAACATCTTCTCTCTCTTTCCCTCTCTAGTTCCAGATCCCTGAAGGACCTGTATACAATGTTAAGCTAGTCAGGTATTCAAAACCCAGTGCTCAGCTATTAACAAAGCAACCCAGACTGACAATCCATTCCTCTGAAAACACAGAAAGCATGCTGAGTGGAAAACATTCTTGCACGAACCTCGGGAGTGGGGGCAGGAGGGGGGTGAAAAGAAGGGGACAAGCAGCTTCTTTCTCAAAACAAAGCTTTACTGGAAAGAGCTCCTGCTAAATAAAGGGGTCTGGATAAGTAGAAGAGAGATGAGGAACCAGAGAAACCACTGCCAAAGCGTAACCATGATCACCCAGAGAATTTAAAAAAAAAAATCTGTGCCACCTTGGTGGCCATTCCTTACAGAGTGATGACCTTTCATGGAGAAAAAGCATCAGACCGATCCAATGGACCTTACTTAGGGATTTCTCCAAGCTGCATGCCACAAAGCAACCGATTACACAAGATGCTTTTCCAGTGTTACCTCCAGTGAACTAAATCCCAAATTAGTCCCCAACCAGTGTTGACCTGTTAAAATCAAGGAGACTCCAGGAAATGGTGGCTGAAGACTCCCGTTCATTTTAATAGGTCTACTGTAGTCGGATTTAAACTCGTTAAGTAAAAATACCGGCAAGCATGTTTAATATAGCGACCACTCTCCTTACACGTCAAAATAGGGCCATTTCCGCACTGGGTTGTTATAGTGCTGCTATTCCACTTTCAACATCTTATGGAATCCTGAGGTTTGCAGTTTGGGGAGGGGCCTTTGAGGCAAACCCCAGGATTCCATAGGACGTTGAAAGTGGAATAATAGCACTATAACACTCCAGTGCGGAAATGGCCTTATGCAGACGACCGCTGAGCGCGTGCTTGCCTTGACCTTGGGTTGCTTTCTCAGACACTGCAACTTACTCCCCCCCACTTATACTCAAACCTATTCAACAGTCGTCTGAATAGCCTGACACGTAAGTGGGACGATGCCGCCCGCACGCTGCCTCCGACACGCAAGCAGCAGCGTTGTGCCGGGAAGAGGTTCTTCGCCTGCGAGGTGCTGCCCTCGCACTTCCTCGCCTTTTAAACACCGCACACACCTTTAGAGGTGCTGCTCCAAGGGGGACGCGGACCTCCAAGCCGGCACAGTTCGGCACCGTCCCCCCCGAAGAGAGATGCGGGTCGCGCGGCCGCCCCCTCGCTCTTCACAAACACCCGCGCAAGTCCCGCGCAACCGCGTCTGTCCCGACCTCGACGCTCCCTACCTGTTAGCCCGAGCGGCGGGTGCGGGAGCGCGCGGACTCCGCTCCTTCTCGGCGCTTCCTCCGGCCGAGCGTCCGAAGCCGGGCGCACAACCGAGGCGGCTCTTTTTCCTCGCCTAAAACCTCTGCGCGGGAGGCGTCATGGTGCGTCCAACTGGCCTGAGAGAGGCCGGAGACAACGGCCAGCCCCGCTCTCGACCCCGAAATGCCTCGAGGTTGCCAGGCTGCCTGAGAGGAAAGGAGCTGGGATGCCGCGGAAGCTGCCAGAGGAGGGGGCAAAAACCCTAAAGGCGCTCCTTTCCACAGGGTCGCTCTGCCGCCGCCTCCTCGGGGTGAGGTGGGATGGAGGGAGCCAAGCCGCCCCGCCGCCCCTCCCGCCACTCTCCGAGCCCCAGAAACCCGCTTTTCTCCTCGCGCGCTCGCTACCGGCGCCTCTTTCGGCCGCTCCGCCGCGCGCCCGGACCAATCGGAAGTGCAGGTGCCTGGCAGCAAACTTGAGGGTGGCCTTCAGGCTGCGGGAGAAGGCAGAGGGGGCGACGCGAGGAATAGGAAGCGAAATGCCGACCGGGCCGCCGCCTCAGGCTTCCCTGCCCCGCCTGGGGAACAGGTGCTGCCCGCCAAGGATAGCAAGCGGAGGGGAGAAGTTCGTTTCCACGCCCCTCCTCTGGTCCCAGCGCAGCCTGTCACACTCGCGCGCGCGCTCTTTGACACAAACAAACACGGGAGCCGGCGGGGGGGGGTCTCTTATGCGACAAGGCCCTCGGGTCATTGGCGGGGAAGGAGTGGGCAAATGGATCCATCCAGAGGACCGGCTTTGAATTTGCAAAGGAGGACCTGCCCCGTGTGGATAGGACGGAGCTCGCAGCACCTAAATGCCACACAGGCTGGTTTTATCCACTCTTGTACTGGCGAACACGCCGTGAACGTGAAGCACTGTGGCCTCTGCGGCTTCAGCGAGGACGGCCAACATCCTTAAGCCGCAGCTGTTTTAAAAACACGTATTGATGGGATCTTTCAGTATCAGGTGCACTTGGGTGAATTGCGTTGTAATCAATGAGGTCTGCTTCTGAACAAAGGTGTATGATATAAGCCAAGGCCAACCCAAGACGTTGCGCTGCCTGAGACACAGTAGTAAATGATACACGTGTAAACACACACATCCAAAGCAAGGTACAGGCAGCCCTCCACATTTGTGGGTTTGACTTTCACGGATTTGATTATCTGCGAGTTTCTTCAACTCTGCCCCTCCCCCATTTCAGGTGCTTCTTTTCGGGGGGAACCTTACCTCTCCATGGCTCTGATCAGACAAAGCAGCCCTTTAAAAATCTGCCTCTGGCCCTCCAGAGCACCACAAACCCTCTCCCAAAGCCGTACCCACCCAAGGAAGGAAATGAGCAAGAGAGAGGAAGTATAGGACCACCAAGCTGACACATCCTCTTTTTTATCTCCTTTCCTTGACCTGATTTGGACCCTGCATGCCCGTTCTTCCTACTGTGCCTCAGCTCCCTTGCCGCAGACACACAAGTACATTATGATATTTGTGATTTTTCCACTTTTGCAAGGGCCCTATTCCCCTAACCCTGGCAAACGTGGAGGGCCAACTGTACTTTGTAGCCAAAGCAGCCAAGTTCTTTTGGCATGTGAGGCCAAGTGAAACAAAATCAAATTCAGAAATCCACAAGTAGAGGAGGAGGGAGTGGGCTTGTTTCCCACTGCTCCAGAGACTAGGACAAGGAACAATGGATTCAAGCTGCAGGAAAGGAGATTCCACTCGAATCTTAGGAAGAACTTCCTGATGGTCAGAGCTGTCTGGCAGTGGAATATGCTGCCTGGGAATGTGGTGGAGTCTCCTTCTTTGGAGGTTTTTAAGCAGAGGCTGGATGGCCACCTGTTGGGAATGCTTTGATGGGTGTTCCTGCATAGCAGGGGGTTGGACTCGATGGCCCCTGGGGTCTCTTCCAGCTCTATGATTCTATGATTCCCTTCAGTCTCTAGCAGTACAAATACAATAGAAACCCATTAAACAGCTAACAAATTGTTGCCCCGTTATATGGTTCAAAATCTGCTGCCTGAAGCAACAGCTTCACTGTCTCACAGTGACTCTGGCCCTAATGACTGCACCAACCGCTGAAGGGGAAATAATTGCCATTAATTACAGTGCAACTTGCTTCTGTAAAAATACACAAAGAACTGGTCAGTTACTGTGGCGTAAGGTTCTCAGGTGCAGAGATTCTCATTTGGCAGAGGACATATAGAAAAATGGTTGGGGGGAACGTATGAGGAGTAGGATTAGCCCTACCATGAGGCAGAGTGGGGCACAACCACCTCAAGCAGCAGATTTGGAGTTTCATTAGAGGATAACAAATCATGCTGTTCATTACTACTGTGTGTTTGTTGATTGAGATTGTGGGAGTATCTTCTTGATGAAAAGAAAGACAAAAGCTGACCTACTATGTACCTTGACCCAGGGAAAGGTGTTTGTTAGTCTGGCTTAGGCAGCAAAATGCCTTCTGGCAGCCTGGGGAGGAGATAGAAACAAAGGTTCATGAAATGTGGGAAATATACTAGTATCTTCTACAGCAGGGCTTTCCAAATGGTGTGTCGTGACACATTAATGTGTTGCCTGTAGTGAGTTGGTGTGAGCCTAACCCACTCTCGTCACTCTTGCTGGGTCGTTTCCCTGGCGAGAGCAATGGCAGAGGGCAAGGACTGGGTAGGAGGAGGCGATCTTTCCCCCTGCCACCATTCTTGCTGGGGCCTTTCCTGGTGAGGGTGACAGCAGCGGACCAGGATAGGGACGGGGCTGCCTTTCCCACCCTAGATACACCTCTGGGTACCTCTGTTTGCTAGTAAAACTGAATTACTGTGTTGCGAAATGATGCATGTCAAAAAAATGTGTCACTAACTTGAAAAGTTTGGAAAGCTCTCTTCTACAGGGATGAACCTACAAAGGGGAAGGGATTAGAGCATTGTTCCCCACATAAGAATTTTCATTGTCAATGTCATTTTCTTTCCATCCCCAAATTTGTAGCATAGTTGCTTTTGCTGTGTTTCTTCAAGTCATTTGTGACTTATGGCAATCCTAAGGCAGACTTATCATAGGGTTTTCTGTGGCTGAGAGTGTCTGATGCACTTGAGGTCATCCAGTGGGTATACATGCATTGCTTCTGTTGTGCATTTAGAAAGTCAATTTAGGCATCCAAAGAAAAGGGGTAGGCAAATTAAGGGAATCCAAACACAACAAATATAAAAAAATCTAGGTGTGAATGGTGTTCAAGAATGCTTTTCTTACTCTCTGCAGTGCTAAAAAAAAATTGGAGACTGAAAGAAAATTTCATTTGGGGAAAAATTCTTATTTTGTGGGGAAAGCCCTCATCCCTTCCCCGCCCTTGTAGCCACAGCCCTAATTCTCTCAGACATTTTAAGAACTGATCTAGAGCTTTTACACCTTTGCATTTTTATCTTTCTACTAGTTTTAATTTGATTTGTATGCTGAAATGTTTTACTCTTTATTGCCAGTTTTATCTTTTATATTCTGCTTCTTTAGTTACTGTTTCATCGTGTTGTGGTTTCATTTTAAAGTATTTTTAATTTTTATAAATTGTACACTACTCAGAAAGTTCTTGCTTGTTGATGATTTAAAAGTACGGTAAATAACAAGTTTGTGACATTTCTTTTTGATTTTATTGCCTTATTAATGTATTTGTTTGTCACGTCTTTTCTGCCTGATGCACAATACAACAGATAAAAACATTGTTGAAATAGCAAACCAGAACAAAAGCTGAAGATAAGTACCATCACCATTCACAGCAGCATCAACTGGTAATATCATATAAACATCCTGCATAGTCTCCACTCAGCCCTGAAGATCACTTGTGCCTTTCAAGGCATTCTTTCTGAGCCTAACCCAGCACAGAGTTGTTGTAAGGATAAAATGGGAGAGAGAAAAACACTGTAGATTTCCCTCATGTCTTTCTAAAAAGGGTGGGTTGTAAATGTAATAAATAATGAAAAAGTTCCATCAAAGAGCAGCTTCTATATAATCAGAATTGAATAATAGTGAGCAACATTTAACATAAGCATATGTGTAGGTAGTATATACATACATTCACAGATCTTGTATTTACATCATCAAAAATGTTGTCATTTGTACACATCAAACTGAGTAATTATAGATTGCTTTTCACACATAATCAAAGAGAAACTTAAACAAACAGTGAGGATGCTCTATGACCAGCAGGGGAACATACTGCTGATCAAGAATTTTAAAAAAGACAATGGAAACAAGACACTGAAGAATTATATAACAGAGATGAAAAGATGACAGATTAGTTCAAAGAAGAACCATTTGATTTTAGAAAGTGGAAACGGCACTCAAAACACCTGGGTGATATAAATCACCAGGAACAGATGGCATACCAATAGAGCAGTTTCAAGCTACAGAGACAACCAAATTCTAACAAAAATCTGTCAACAAATATGGAAAACAAAACAATGACCCACAGAATCGAAATGCTCGATATACATTACAATCCTCAAGAAAGGGAATGTGGGGGATTACAGTAACCACCAAACCACTGCATTAATTTTCATGCGAGCAAAGTGAGGCTCAAAATTCTGCATCATATATGGAGCAAGAAATGCCAAATGTCCAAGCTGGGTTCAAGAAGGGAACAGGCATAAAGAATCATATTGCAGACACTAGATAATGGAGCACACCAATGAATTTCAGAAGAAAATCAGCCTGTGTTTCATATATTATAGCAAAACCTTTATTGTGTAAGATATGAAAAAACCATTTATCACTCTTAAAGAAATGGGCGTGCCACAACATTTGATTGTCTAGATCTCTAACCAGTACTCAGGACAAAAATATAGAATAGTTAGGACAAGATATGGAAAAACAGAATGGTTCCCAGTTGTCAAGGGGTTAGGCAGGACTGCATTTTACCAGGCTATCTGTTTAAATTGTATGTTGAACATATCAAACATAAAGCTGAATTAGACTCTGAGGAAGGAGACATGAAAACTGGAGGAAGAAACGTCAACAATTTAAGATGTGCAGATGACACTATACTACTAGCAGAAAATAGCAAAGACTTGGAAGAACTCCTGAAGAAAATCAAAGAGGAAAGTGCAAAGGCAGATTTACAGCTGAATATTAAGAAAACAAAAATAATGACCACAGATTATTTACATAAACTTAAAGTAGAAAATGAAGACACTGGTGACTGCAATCTAGAAATAAGAAGACTAGCACCATTTCTGTATGATGATGCTTTCCTGTGTCATCCCATTGCAATCCCGGCAGCACCTTTGCCAGGAAGGGAGTGCAACAGGAACTCTGCCCTCCACACCTGGCTGGCTCCCTGCGAAAAGGAGGGTAAGCGATACACACCTGCCTTCCTCAGTGCAGCCAGCCTCTTTCTCATGAAGTAAGCACCTCCATTGCGCTTCCTGCCCTTGCACATGGCCAGGAAGGATTGGAGCATTGCACAATTGTGGCCACTTAATGGATTTTTCCGTCAAGTGAATATAGCAATAGCATGTGTATTTCTATACCACTTATCAGCTAAGTGCTCTCTAAACGGTTTACAATGTGTTAGCTAATTGCCCCCAACAAGCTGGGTACTCATTTTACCGACCTGTGGAAGGATGAAAGGCTGAGTCAAACTGGAGCCCTGTGGGATTGAACTCACAACCTTGTGGCTGCAGTACTAGTGCGCCACCAGGGCTCATCCCATGATCATGATGTGTGGAGATGCAATGGTTGCAGCACTGTGATGACTTCATGTGAAAGTATGACCCACAGACCACTGCCATCACATCTGCAGTGCAGGACTGCAACACCATGTGGAAATGGCCTGAGATTCGGAAGTGAGCCATGAAGGAACTACACAAGATCCTCAAGTATAAAGGTATATTATAAAATACCAAAGTCAGGATTGTCCATGCTGTTCTATTTCTGAGTTCTGTGTATGATTGTGAATGTTGGAAAAAACAAGTGAGAAGAGAATGCATTGCAAAAATGTATGCATCTGATGAAGTAGACTTAAGATTACAAAAGCTTATATTATCAGCTTCTTTCAGTTGATCTCGAAGGTGCTACAAGATCCCTTTGCATGCTGATCCAGAGTAATATGGCTGTGTCCTTGAATTCTACCATAACGAGAAAAGAATAATTTCATTTGAAATGCCATGCTGAAGGAGAGTTCTACAGATACCATGGACTGTCAAAAAGACAAATAAATGGGTCCTAAAATGAATCAAGCCTGAACTTTCCCTAGAAGCCAAGATGATCTGAGGTGAGACTGTCATACCATGAGAAGAAATGACTTACTAGAAAAGACAATTATGCTTGGCAAGGTAGAAGGTGGTAAGGAAAGAAGAAGAATGCATTACAGGTGGATGGACTCAATCAAGGAAGATATGTCCCTGAGTCTGCAAAACCTGGGCAGGACTGTTGATAACAGGGTAACCTGGAGATCTCTATTCACAGAGTCACCATAAGTCAAAGTCAACTTGATGGTAGCATCATATAATAAAATGTAAAGAGATGCACACAAACATGAGTGATACCTCTGGGCAACCTTGTATGAGCACCAAGTAAATAAACAGAAGTTATACTTCTTTCTGCTTGCAAGAATACATAACAAGATGGCTACTGGCTAATCCATTTTGTGTAAGCAAGCACACACTGTAAGTAACAGCCTTTTATGCATTGATAGACCAAGTACAGCTTTCATCCCTGGCACAGATAACTCACAGACATTTTTTTTTACAAATTAGTAAACAAGTACAATTTCAACAGTAAACACACACTAGAGCTTGGAAAAGTTACTTCACTGGATTACAGCAAGAAATGGAAAAACAACACATAATCACAAAACAAAACCACAACCACCGTGCAAATTATAACAGCAGTGTGTCATGATCTGAAACAGACTAACAGAAAAAGGGAAGGGATATACTTTAGACAAAAAGACAATATAGACAAACAAGGATTGCAGCAAGTTACAGGCAGCTAAGAACAGCAGCATTGATGTTCTACTGCTTCATGACCACATATGGGCAGATGGGCTGACAGCACATAATAGGTAAACAAAGACAACAACATGTTCTTCATAAGCAGAGCACAGATGAGGAAATGTGGGCAAATAGGCTTCACAGGCAAACTTGGGTAGCTTCTTGTAATGGGACAACATATAGCAGCACTTCATGGCAAGACCACATAATGTAAAGATGGAGAAGATAGCATGATAACTAAATAGGAACAGCAGAGCTACAAGGGAAGTGGCAAAGGTGAACCGTCACGTGTCCTGAATTCATGGGCACACACGACAAGAAAAGCAGCACACAACAGCAAATTGCACAAGCCCTATTCGGGTATTATTCAAAGTGGTAAAAGCTGCCATTCAGACACTAATAAGACTAAACCTATGGCCATTTCTCCACTATTCTGTTATAGTGCCCCTTTCAACATCCTGTGGAATTCTGGGGTTTGTAATTTCCTGAGGCCAAAAAGTTCTCCGGCTGAGAATGCTAAATGCCCCTCCCTAAACTGCAAACCTTGGAATTCCATAGGATGTTGAAAGTAGAATAACAGCACTATAACAGTGTCATACAGAAATGGCCTTTGTCTGGATTGCGTGAAAGTCTCTGCAAGTACAGCAAAGGCCCCCCACTGGAGGGATTCATTCTGTTCAGATGGAAACCTGCTGGTTGGAGTTATGTGGTGGCACAACATCAGTGGCTTGCCAACTAGGCGCAGCCCTGCCTCTGCTCACTTGACGAGCTGTACCACATCAAACAATGCCTGAACAGGGCTTTGCAAACATGTATGCTTGTGGAATACGCATGAACACACTCAGCCTTTTTAGAATGAGAAGTTTAGCTGATCAGTACAGCTTTAGTACACACTGCTTCTTATCTTCTTTGCAATGCCATTAAGAAGAATTACAAAAGAAATGCAGGCTGTACCCTTTGCAATGCCAGCTCTTAGCACCAGCAGTAGTCCTATGGCTCAGCCCCATCCCTGCTTACTTCAGAGTAAGATCTATTGAACTCAGTGTTCAATGGATCATCTTCTTCTTCCTCTTCTTCCTCTTCTTCTTCTTCTTTTTCTTCTCTGTAAACATTGGACTTCACAAGAAAGCTTTTGCCTGCTTGACCAGCCTTTTCAAGTCTAGGTTCTGGCTTCAGCTGCAATGGTGCAGACTAGTGCCCTTCTGTAACAAAGGGATCCATTTGTTTATTTAGATACTGAGCATTCTGCATACCTCCATAACATAGGTCCAGTATCAAAGGGGCAGATTTTTGCACATGAAATAAATGAGTTCCGTTACACGCCTGTAGACATTTGTTTGGAAACAGAGCCATCTGCTGTTTGTAGTAATCTTCTGTCAACTGTAGCCTTGTTTTGTATTAACAGCTACAGTCATTTATGAAACTGAATGCATACAAGTTCAAAAGGCATTTTAAACCATGCACTAAAAATATGCTATTTCAGTAAAGTTTTTTTATATGACATTTTGCATCTTTATGTGAGCTATCTTACCAGTGTGCTTAGTTTAATGCTTTATAAGAAGCTTTTGTTCCAATGATGATTATCTACTATTTAAAGAATTATCAAGTGGTATGGATATGACTAAAAGCTTTCATGGTGATGATAGTTTAATTTTTTACCTGTCTTAGAGTTTGAAAGCAATTTCTCTGTTTCATCACATTTATTAGTTGTACCACAAAACACACAGTTACTAATATCTGTCTGTTGTAGACATGAGAGTGGTGCCATATAATCTCATTAATTCAGACCAAAAATCAGTCTATATTAATGCGCTATTGATGCTTGAAATAATTAATAAAAGATAACTATCATTTTTCTAACTCATTTTTCTTCTCTCCCTCTTCAATGTACCCAATCACTGTTGCTGTTGTCTGTATTTTTTGGGACTGTAACTTCTAGAGTTCCTCACATCAGGCACTGGTCATGCTGTTTGAGAAATTCTGGAATTAATCATCCAAATAGTAACTTCTTCCAGCTTTCCCCTGAAGCTGAGGAATCTCTGGTATCATGGGGCTGCTCAGGCTGCATGCCTCCTCTGTTATCAGTGCTGGTTCCTCAGCCTCTGAACACGTCACTCTTTGGCAATTAATGAGATACTTGCCTTGCTTTTAATTATCCACAATGAAGTGAAGTGAAATACAACTAAGTCAAATTACATTCTGTTGCTACAGTAAACAAGCACTTCATACCCTCCAACATTTCACAGATGGCCAAGCAATGTCACAGGATGGCAAAAGTCATTAATGAGAAAGAACACACAAGCAAGGAAGCTGCAGCAGTTTGCTTTTGCCTGAGCCTATCAGGAAAGGAAAGATTCTACCCTCTCCTCTCCTCCCACCTGACCCACCTCTCCCCACTGATGCCATTTCCTCATGAGGGAATTAAAACAGCGCAGTGTGTCCTCTCACGGAGGTCGTCTGCACCTTGGAGCGGACCAGGTCCGGACTACTTACCTCAGATCCGCACCTCAGTCCGCTCCGAAACGCCACCAACTGGTCCTCCAGCACGCTTTTTAAAGAACGGTAGAAAAACATTCTTTAATTTTTCGGAGCGCGCCATTGCATACCTGCTCCCTTGTGCAGATTCGCAGGCTCGCACCAATGCGAGCCTATGATCTGTGGAGAGGGGGCTTTAGGCGCGGCGAGCTTCGTGGTTGGTTGGGACCCACGAACAACTGGAAGCCACCATTTTGGAAGCCAGAGCAGTGCGGATCTAAGACTTCGCACTGTTCCGATTCACCCTGGACAAGACGAGGAGCCCTGTGGAAGGGCTTAAGGGACAGTCCGCATGGGTCCATGCCCAGAAAGATCCCATAAGTACCGGCACGGAGCGATTCCCTCGCCTCGTGTGGAAATGGCCAAAGTTGATAGAATGCAAGCTGCTGTTGCACATTGAACTCAGTTTGCAACAACCAAAGCAAGCTGAGGACAAAGGGGAAAGAGAGAGAAGGAAAAAGAAACTAGGATATTTGAAAAGCAGCTGGAAAAGCAGGAGGCTGGAGGATTAATTGGGACTGTCCCTTCCAAATCAGGACAATGTGAGGGTATGGCATTCAACAACTTGCTCACAATTTTGTGACATTTGGGTTGGTCCTAATAAATGTATTGCCTGAGTTTGCATTTGAAAACTTTACTGTGTTGAAACTGAATGAGAACCAGCAGAGGGCAGCATAACACAATTTTGGTTGCTACCATTGCCCTCTTTATTATTTTTAAATATACTATTTAAAATGTCTACTTAATGTCTAATATTTTTCATGAAAATTCATATGACAGATATTTAAACAAGTGATGATGCATCAAAATACCCACTCTTCCACCAAATTATCAGATTAAAACTATAATACATCCTAATAGGAGTCTTTGGATTCTTTTATGATGATTATACAAAAAAAGATTGCAATTACTGGGTGTATTTCCTCACTTCAGATTTTATATTATGTGGGAAAAACCCAAGAGCACTTGCATACAACACTGAATAAATAATCAAATGCTTTAAACCACAGATAAAAATAGTAATCATTTTAAATTACTAGTATGGAAAAAAGGAGGCAAATTTTCAAGTAGCAAATTAATGTACCTGTTCATTAAAATTATATAAATAATACTGAAAATGAGAAAATAAAACCTCATTTATTCATTTGAAAGGGTGAATTTGTAGTATGTGGTATGACATATGAGAGAAAATAAATACTAACAGGATTATAGACAGAGTCATATTGGAAAGATGAATTGAGTCAAAAAATAGATTGTGACGGCTATGAAAAAAGCCTGGTTGGAGAACACTCAATATCATGTAGTGGTCTGATTGGGTAAGAAAGAGGCCCTATGGGTTCTGTATGAAGCAAAAAGGGGAGCCAGAGTGAAACTAAAAGTAGATTCAGTTCGTAGGATTTGTCAATATGAAAACAGTGAAGATGGAAGACATTAATGTGCCAGTCATGATGGTCGTCCAAGCACCCAAGGCACCATCTATTAGGGGCTTGGTACACCAGGGGCTTAGTATAGAACTAATAATCCCAAATACTTTCAAGACACCAGATCCCATCTGATCTTGGAAGCTAAGCAGGGCCAGCACTGGTTAGTATTCTGATGGGAGACTGCCAATGAATACCGGGTGCTATAGGCTGTATTTCAGAGAAAAGAACTGAGTATTCCTTGCCTAAGAAAAGCCTTTGAAATTCATGGGGTCACCGAGTCAACAAGTGACTTGAAGACACACACACACAGCTAATATTTCCACTGAAAATTATTATTTGTTGCCCTATTTTTGTTTGTTTTGTCCTCATGAAGTGTGGCCAACAAGCATTATCAAAACTGAAGGCACAGTTGCAAGACAGGGCAATGTCTATCAAAGGCAAATGAATATAAACATTAATTAAACTCGTTATACCATTCTGTAGGCAAAGATGGCACACGGGGAACATTTTGAAGGCGGCTATTGCTGTTGTGGAGTTAAAAGTAGACCCTGGTAATGCAATGATGTAGACTAGAGTCAACTGACTTGAACTCAAGTTGCATTCAAGTCACTTCCATGACTTGACTTGGACTCGACTCAAGATTCGTCTTTTTTAATGGATCCACTTGGCTGGACTTGGAAGTCCCACCTCCTCCTCCAGCCTTTTCCCAGTCAGTAGTAAGGGAATGTTACACTGATGACTCAGTCAGAGTTGGACATGCTCCTTATCCCTGCCTCTCAGCCTCTCCCTTTGTTTCCCACCATTCTCCATAACCCACTGATAAGAAAGCAAAAGAAAAGGAAGAGTTAAGAAGGGAAAAACAGGGCTTTGCACTTTTTGTGGGCATGAAGCAGTCTCTGAATCTGGGTTGAAGGGAGGGTTAGGGTTACAACAATGTTAATGTGAAATGCTACTCCTCCTCTTTCTTCCCCATCTAGCCACCTCTTTGCTCAGTCAGAAGCAGTTTCCTTCCATTTGATTTTCTTGTTCCTCAATGGCTGAGGGCTTCCTTCCAATCCTACCTGCTTGTGAGTAAAGGGGAAAGAAAGTGCATCCTTGCCAGCCATGGCAGAGGCCATTTCTGCACAAGACCATCAAAGGCCTGACAAAACGAAACAAAACAGACCAAGAAGAAAGGTGTCAGCTGAGCCTTCCTAGGTGCTCTGCCTTGTTTTAGTGAGGCACTGACCTTTCCCTCTTCTCACTCACCCAGGCCATTTCCGCACTAGCCTGCTATAGCGCTATGATTCCACTTTTAACATCCTATGGAATCCTGGGGTTTGCAGTTTAGGCCGGCCCCTCCCTAAACTGCAAACCCCAGGACTCCATAAGATGTTGAAAGTGGAATAATTGCACTATAAGAGTGTAGTGCGGAAATGGCCAGAGTGGAAAGCAGTTTCTTTCAGTTTGCCTTTCCTGTTCCTCGATGACTAAGGACTTCCTTCCAATCCTGCTTGCTCTCAACTTAACTCCCACACGCACACGCACACAGATCACCAGCACCTTTCTTTTCTTTTCTTTTCTTTTTTCTGTTAAAGTCAGCTCCCATACTTGAGACTTGACTTGAAAATGTCTTGCAAGGACTTGAGACTTGAAAATAGGGACTTGAGACTTGACTTGAGATTTGGAGTAAAAGACTTAAATACATCACTATGGTAATGTTAGTACTCTCTTCTAGTGCAGCACATCATCCAAAACACACTTCAACCCACAATTTGGGGAATATTCCTTTCCTTGCTAGAAGTGATTAGCATCTCTAGGCCATCTATATAGTGCCGTGGAAAAAAACACATGGGACTCATCTGCAAATTTTCACCTGAAAATTCATAACACACCACAAAAAGTTCTGTGAGGCAAGAAATTATTTCAAGGATCAATGAGTGCAATTCCACCCAGTGTGATTGTCTTTCAAATGCTTCTGAAACTATTCAAATGTTTGAAGTTTTTAGATTTGTTAGAAAATGAATTGCAGAGTCCATAAGGAAGGATTTGCAAATCTCGCTGGCATAAATGGAAAAGCCAGTAGGCCACTGAAGTAATTTAATCTGGAAGACACAATGGGTTTTGTAGATCAAGAATATTTACAAATCTAGCACTGACGGCAAATCCTCCAATAAATATCAATATAGGGTTGCCAAGTGAAACAAAGGATAGGGTTCCTCTACCTTATTTAGGAGATTGAATTTCAGCAGGTTGTGATTGCCATGCAACTGTTAACAGCACAGAAAACCTGTCCCTTGTTTCTGCTGGCATTTTATCCCTTTTCTATCCCATTCTTTATCTTTCACTTGAGGTTTTGTGGTATTCATATGAGGTAATTTGTTCCTTTGTTTCACAGCTCAGGATAAAGCCACATATTATGAAAAACAAAAAGCTGTCATTGAAAAAACAGCAGCCCCATTTATAGTTCTTGTAATTTATAGTATAGCTTACCTCATCTCTTGACATAATTTTACACTTTCTCCAGCCTTGCCAATGCTGGAGTGCTGGAATACGGAAATGTACAGTGTAAAGATGCCAGGATATGAGGTAAACTGCGAAACTTAACATGGGAACCATATTTCATCTAAAGGAGGATAATGTGTGCATGTGTGTGCGATTGTGTGTGCTCCAGTCCAAATATTGTTGTACTATGGATCCCACCACCCCTCACCATTGCCTATGTTGGCTAAGGAGGATGGGAGTTGCAGTCCAGCAACATCTGGAGAACCACACATTCCCCTCTCCTGATCTAAATTGTAAAATGCTCTCTGTGACTGCTTGCTTTTTTTTTTCATTTTAAAAAGCATCTTAGACATCCTTAAACTCATCTTGAAGAGTCACACTCTATACAAGCATTAATGGAATCAGTTCTATAACTTACTGATGCACTGCAGACATTTTATATGGAAAATGAGAACACTTCAGATGCAAAAGCTTTTTTAAGTGCTCAGAGTATTTTATAAAAGCAGGTATCAAATTCATCTGTAGAGTAATCTTGCTATATGGACACGAATTTTAAACTACCATATATTGAATGTCATCTTATGCGTTAACATCTGTGAACTAGTGTTTCATATGATGTGCAACTTAGATTTTCTTTGTTTACATTCTCTTTGACAATTAAAAAAGAGGTGGGCTGTTTCCAGTAGAATATAAACAGGTTTGCAGGTGAAATCTCTGAAACAACAATTATCTGTCTCTTACTGTTATACAACAATAAGTGAAGATTTTGCATAAGCAAATTTAGAACAGGGGAGAGAAAACCTGTTTGATCCAGGCTAGGGGTCATATTTCAATTTGGGAAGGGTCTTGGGACCCATATTTCCTGCAATAGGTTCAACTAAAGACAAAAGGGTCGAAACAAAATGGCTGAGGCCAGGTGTAAAATTCACCAGTTTGCCAGTTTGGCCCAAAATCTTTCAGACACTCCAGATTTTGTCAAATTGCAAACCATAGCTCATTTCATGCGGTGAAGATGGGCTTCCCAGATTTTAAGTACCTCCTAATCTCCAACAGCTAACTGGAGATGAGCAGAAGAAGCTCTGCAGGCTGACTGAGAAACTCCAAGGCAAATTAGGCCCACAGATGGAGATCCCCCTCCTCTGCCTAACAGTGATAAAAAACAGACCATCAGCTGGAATTATGCCTTCAATGTCTCTCCAACAGGGATGGAGATTGAGGTGGCCACCTTACACAGCTGGAGCTCTTTCACACTATACATTATAGCACTATGATTCCACTTGGGCTCTCGTGGATGTATCTTATAGAATCCTGGGATTTGCAGATTAGAGAAGGTAGGGTTGCCATATTCTACTTAATCAAATCTGGGCATCTTATTTGCATCTTATGCAAATTATTCTATGTACACAAAATTAGACACATTAATGGTTGCATTTTTTCTGCCAAATTTTACATCATTTTTTTAATAGTTACAACAGATCTGAGGAAAATAGTAACATGTTTAAAGCGCTGGAACATGATGACCCAAGTTTAAATCTCTGCTTCATCATAGAATTGATCATGTGACTATGGCCATTTCCACACAACGCTCTTCCATGTCATCTCGCTGCAGTCCTGGGTCCAGAAGGGAGCGTGTCAGCAACGCTCCCCTCTGCACCTGCTTGGGCCATGCGGAAGAGAACACAACGGCACCACGTCTTCCTTCCACAGTGCAGCCAGGCTTTTTGCATTGTTGCGCTACAGCAGGAAGCGTCGCCAATGCGCTTCCATAGCTTCTGCATGGCCAGAAGTGACAGGAGCAGCGCACGATCGCAGATGCAAAACAGATTTTTTTCTGTTTTGCGAAAACTGCGTGAGCACAATGCTCCGCGACAGGATGGCAGTAGGATGGTGATGATGTCGTGCAGAAGCACAACCTGCCAACCAGTGGCAGAAATGAGATAGCGACGTCGTGCGGAAAGGGCCTATGACCTTTTCCATACTAATACTGTTATAATGCTATTATTCCACTTTTAACATCCTGTGGAATTCTGAGGTTTGTACTTCACTGAGGCCCAAGAGCTCTCTGACTGAGAATTCTAGATGCCTCTCCCTAGACTGCAAATCCCAGGATTCCAGAGGATGTTGAAAATGGAATAATAGCACTACAACAGTGTAGGGTGGAAATGGCTTATGATCAATTAAAAAAACCTATCTTAAAGAACTGCTGTTCGGATTAACAAGGAGAGGGAAACCACAAGAAGTGGACATTCAAAGATTTTCCATACCTTGGTTCAGTCAATAATCAGAATGGAGACTGCAGTAAAAAAAAATCAGAAGAAAAATAGGACTTTGAAGAGGAGCTATTAAGGAACTAGACACAATCCTAAAGGATAAAGACCTATCATCGAATACTAAAGATTGGACCATCATCTTTCTAATTTCCGTGTATGGTTGTGAAAGCTTGGCAGTGAAGGAAGCTGATAGGAGGAAAATCAACTCTTTTGAAATGTAGAGCTAGAAAAGAGCTCTGTGGGTACTGTGGACTGCTAAACAGACTAATAAATGATCCTGTAGCAAATCAAGCCTGAAATCTCCCTAAAAGTAAAGATGACTAAATTGAGACTGATCTACTTTGGACACATGGAAAGACATGACTCACTAGAAAAGATAATAATGCTGGTAAGGTAGAAGGCAGAAGCAAAAGAGGAAGAGTGCATTACAGGTGGTAGACTCAACCAAGAAAGTCACAGAACTGAGTCTGCAAGACCTGAGCCAGGGTGTTGATGATATGTGAAGGCATCATTCACAGAGTCACCAAAAACTGAATTTGACCTGACAGCAGTTAACAACAGTCCTAGTGTAGTACAAGTAAAAGAATGACAGCAGTAATATTAACATTTTGCCATGCATAGACACTTAGAGAGGTTTCCTCATCAGATCACTATTTTTTAATTTCTTTCTTGCTATCAGTTTTCAGCTGATGGCAAAAACCTAAGAGCCATGAAAATAAAACATGGATAGTAACTGCCATCTGCTTAGAGTGAGTGCTATCTGATTCACAGGATAACATTTAGAGAAAACTGGGGACAAAAAAGCAGTAGCTGAAAGGGGAAAAGCACAGTCCTATTTCTTTCAGATATACAGAGTAAATCTTTTATTATAACTAGAAAATGGTCTACTTTAACTGTCTTTAGCTGTTTGCCTTTTGTTTAAAATGTTTGTGATAATCAGCTCACCTCTGCTAGAATGTCTATGCTCCCACCCAGTTATCGTTTGCTAATGCTGGTTAAGATAATGATAAATATTTACACTTTCTACCTTTCCATTTCCTCTCATTTCAGTAATTATATCTTCTCACCCCAAACATGTATATAAATATCTGCCAGCTGAAGTAACTCTCCATGCATCTGATGAAGTGGCTATAGTCTGCAAAAGCTTATACCAAATAAAACTTTTCAGTCTTTAAGGGTACATCAGGGTAAATACTAGGTCCTATTGTTTTTGTTGCAAAAGATTAACAGAGCTACCCCCTTGAAAACTTTGAAAGGTATGCATTGCTGTAAGAAAAAAAATCAAAATAAGTCCCAATCAATTGTGACAGATGTGTCACCTGCCCTTAACACCATGCTTTTATATCTCTTTGACATAAATTCTGTCTACACCCTCACCCTTTAACTACTATTTTGTCTGCTGCTATTTCCATGTGTGAGTAAAAAGTTCAAATGCCCATAACAAACATCCAAGACAAAAGCCATTTCCACACTACACTGTTATAGAGCTATTGTTCCACTTTCAACATCCTGTGGCATTCTGGGATTTGTAGTTTACTGAAACCAAAGAGCTCTCTGGCTGAGAATTCTAAATACTCCTCCCTAAACTGCAAGTCCCAGGATTCTATAAACTGTCGAAAGTGGAATAAAAGCACAATCACAGTGTAGTGTGGAAATGGCCAAACAAATCTGGAGTTAGTCCATCAAAACAGACTTCCTCTTTTCTTACTACTAGTTTGGATCCATCTCCAAAAAACCTGGAGATTTACATGAAGTCTCTACCTTAATAAGCTTTCCCCAGCCCCTTCTTTCCTCACAGTAGTATCATAAGATGGCTCTTCAAGAAGCCAAGCAGTGGAGCAATGAACTGCACTGTTCTCCTATTCCAGGAGCACCTCTACTGCTGCTGCTGCCTTGCCTTCTTTGCTGTACTCCTAATTCACCCCACCTTTCTTCATCCCCCTCCCTAGACTCAGCTCAGCCATGCTCTCCTCTCTGGGTCTTTGCACTCTGCTGTTAGATCTCGTATTCCGTCCTCCTCCTCACTCACTTTGTGATATCACATCTCTATCTCCTGCACCTTGCCCCTTATCATGCATACCTCATCATGCCTCTTGTTCTAGCACTGCAACCCTTCCCTTCCCTTCCCTTCCCTTCCCTTCCCTGCCATGCCTGATAGTGCCTCACCAAACTACAAACTTCGTGATTCCATAGGCTGGTGCCATGGCTATTAAACTGAAAGCATAGCACTATTAACTTTAGTGTGTTAAAGGGCCCCAGAGCTTCTGTTTTTCCAAAAAAAAAGTAGCAAATTGTTGGTTATCTGAAGCATTTCATAACTGTCAGACTGTTTACTGTCAGAGAGAGGAACATGTGCGATTTTCTATCCCAGATGGCAAACTAACTTGGCAGGCCTTATGTATTACAGTGAGCCTTCAGTATGCACTGGAGTTTGGTTCCAGGACCCCCCATGGATACCAAATCCATGTATGCTCAAGTCTCATTATATACAATGGTGTAGCAAAATGACATCCCTTATATAAAATGGCGAACAACTCAAATGAGTGCCAGAGAATGCCTGGGGATCTCTGGAAATGGCCAGAGGCTACAGCTGTGTGTGCCTACACATCAGCATAGTTCTCGGCATGTAGCAAAATCAAGGATTGCTTTTTGGATTTTTTTTAAATATTTTCACTCTGTGGTTGGTTGAATCAATGAATACAGAAACCATGGATATGGAGGACCGACTGTATGTGCTTTGAATCAAGAAAGCGCATGCCATTTGCTGCTCCAGCTCAGCAAAATTGTCTTGGGGTGATTCTGCTCTGCACAAATGACAAGTATGCCATGCACAGTTTAATTATGGTGAGGGATGAAGACGAATGGTATACTTGGTCCTTCTCTAGCCAGCGTGAATAATGTGCTGGCTTCTGCTTTCCCATGAGTTCAGGTGTTTGGAGGTTGCCAGGTCACTGATACTTACCCAAATCTCCTATTAGAATTGGTGAACACCATCTAGAAATCCTGTACAAGCAGAGAAAAAGCCTGTGTTCCGATGTCTTGCTGTTATTTTTAAAAGCCAGTTTAAAAAATAACAGTGCAATTCAATGAATATTTATTTGGAAGCATCCCCACTGTATTCACTAAGCCTCACTGCCAGGCAAGTATGTCCATGAACGCAGCCAAGTTATTACTTTCAACAGCGCTGAGATTTTGATGTTTAGAGTCTAAACTTTAGACAATGACAATATTCTCACTGAGTTAGTTCCATTCTAGCACTCTAAAAGTTTTTGTATTTTCTGCGGGGTTTTTTTTTGTTTTGTTTTGTTTTTTTAAGGGGGAGGGTTTGGTGAAGGCACTGGGCTCTTTAAGATCTTACAGTTCAGCCATGACCTTCAGTAAACCCATCAGGACAATCTTCTGGGATATTAAGAAACATCACTGAGTAGAAAACAATAACTGTGGTTACTAAAATAAAAATCCTTGAGATCCCGTGAACAGTAAGAACTAACAATAACAGCCTCTCTTTTAAGACCATCTCATCAAAACAAGATTGAACTAAAGCACCAGTATTAGAGATAACCCACCATCTGTGATAAGAAAAGATCCTCTCAACATTTCTTTAGAAAGGAAAACGCTTGTGATGTTTGCTGGGTTTGAAGAAGGCAAATGTGTAACATTATTGTGAAGTCGACACACATCTACAAAATCGTTATATTCTCAAAAATGATAAGAATAATTTGGTTTGGTTTATTAGCGAATAGCTCAGCTTACTGAAAAATCATCAGCCCTTTCCACACTAGACTGTTATAGTGCTATTATTCCACTTTCAACACCCTATGGAATCCGGGGGTTTGCAGCTTAGGGAAACCGCAGGATTCCATAGGATGCTGAAAGTGGAATAATAGCACTATAACAGTCAAGTGTTGAAATGGCCATCTAAGGGTAAAGGATGCTTTAGTACAGTAATTCTTGATCTAGGGTCCATAGACCTCTGGGAATATGCAGAGCCCTCACAGGGGCCTGTGTAGGGTTGCCATTCATCCCAGAAAACAGAAAATCCATGATTTAAGGGACTAAAAAATATCTCACGTAGTTGATGCGTGAGATATTTTCCCAGATTCTTCATAAGCAGTAGTGACGATGGTGGAAGCAATGGTAATGACAGTCTGGGAGATAACTTGGCCTCTACTAGAGGCTCCAGGAGCTACTGTGCAGCTGTACCAGGGAGCCCAGAAGCGGAGAAGGCAAGAGGACAGCTCAGTAGACAAGGGAAGATGCCCAGCCCAGGCCTTGTGTGATGAGTGTGGCAATACTGCTTGAGCCCAGCACCAGCTAGTGTAGTAGAGCTTTGCTTCCAAGCAGCCATGAAAATGGAAGGGAATGCCTCCTTGGTGCTCCATCAGAGGGAAACAGCATTTCTTTCGTGCTTTCTCCCAAAGCAGCACTGAGATCCTTACTTTCCAGGCACTGCTCTAGGGGGAAGAAAGAGTAAAAGAAATGCCATTTCCCCCAAGGAGCACCAAGAGAGTAGAGAGAGGGTAGAGAAGCATCTATACTCTCTAGTCTCTTGGTTCTGTCGTGGAGGGAAATGGCATTTCTTTCATGCTTCCCTCCAAAGCAGCACTGAGTATTTTCCAGGTGCTGTTTTTTTTGGGGGGGAGGGGGACAAAAGAAATTGCATTTCCCCAAAAGAAGTGGGTCTCTACTCTCTCAGTGCTCCTTCAGAGGGAAACAACATTTCTTTCACATTTCCACCAAAGCAGCATCAAAACCCTTACTTTCCAGGAGCTGCTTTGGGGGAAAGGGCAAAAGAAATTATTCTTTAGGCCTGCCTCCCATTCATAACCTTTATTAAGAAAATTCCAGTGTATTCTACTCTCCTAGCACTTGAAGGATCTCAGCATGCTACTCCACAGACCATTAACAAGCTTCCTTTCCTTTGCATTGTCTACTAGAAGAACAAGGGATAACGGTGAGCAACTGATGAACCACTTCAAATAAATATTTGGATATCTAAATCTGAATTTAAATATTTAAACCTTGAGTTAAGTCTTGCGGGTCCTTGGCAACAAATTATATTTACAGGGGTTCCCCGGTAAAGAAAAGGTTTTTGTAGAACTACCCAAAACCGACTCATACTTTAATGACTTAGTTTAGGGGCAGGAATCATGGGGTTCTCCAGATGTTGTAGGACTGCAACATCCCAGCATCTTTAGCCAGCATAGACCATGGTGAGGAACACTGGAATTTGCAGTTCATGTAGTGAAAAGGATGTGTGATTCCTGTCTCTGTCCTAGTGTATGCAGGCCTAGCATAGACCAGGAGAGGGAATCATGACATGTTTTTCAATAGCAACTCCCAGCATTCTCCACCATTGGCTGCTTAGATAGGGCTACTGGAATTAGTAGTCCAACAAAATCTATAGTTTTGTATGTCAGCAATATTGCTATTTCCTAAGTCGGTCAACTTTGTAGGAATGGAGGGTATGTATGTGGTTCTGTAATCAGAATTATGTGGTTTAGGAGATAAAGAAGATATAAAGTCTTAAGAATAATAGGTTTGGCCCCCAATTGTAATTGTCTGTGCCAGCTCATCTGAACATCTATCCTTATAACCACTTAGAAGAAAATAGTGGGGGGAAAAACTCCAGCCCTAGCAGGCTCTGATGCCAGAACTGGGAAAGGGTTTTGTTTTGTTTTGTTTTAAAAACAGTCCCCTAGCTAATAAGGCCATGGCATGCTTGCTGGAGAATTATCTAAGTCAGTGGCGGAGCTTGAAGTGTGTGAAGGGGGAGCAGGAGGGGCAGGGCCACTGTGCAGGGAGTGTGGCTACAGTGCACGGAGGCGTGGCCAGGGCGCATGGGGTGTGGCCAGGGCGTGGCCAGGGTGTGTGTGGGGGTGGCCAGGTTGCGCAGGGGTGTGGCTACAGGCTGGGACGCCCCAGAAACATTGCCACCTGGGGTGAATCACCCTCCTCGCCCCCACGTTCCTATGCGACTGCTCTAAGTTATGGTCTACCATGTTCCATTCTGGACATCCCACAGAGATTTCTAATCTACACCAGGAAGCTGAATGCTGAAGTTCTAAACCCTGGAACTTTTGCTGGACCCTACATCAGTAAGCTAAAGAATGTGGGTCAGTAATGTGATAAGATTATAAGGGAAGGCGAATTAAGGGCAAGAGAAACATATTTGGTGGGGGAGGTAAGCAATGGGGTATTCACTGTCACTAGGGAGTACAAACCATTAAGGATCAAGGGATGTATTCCTGAGCAAGCATGCATAATATAATAGTGCATAGTTTCTTAGTGACAAATGAACCTGAAATGGTTAATATCTGGTGGAATGTCTGATCAGTGCTCAGCAGGAAAGAAGGCATACATTTGAAACAGTGGTTTTAAGTTTTAGGGGGTTAGAGAGATTTGAGATTTCTTAGCATGAGCTGGTTAGAATCAAAGCATCAAAAGAACAAACCCAGCAAAATAATCAAATTAGCAACTGCTGGCGTGCATATGCTGGCATTTATTAGGGATATGGCATGGAAAGAAGACGTGTACTAGTGCGCACAGTCTGTTTGCGTCAGCTTTGTTTCTTCTGTTTGCCTGAGGCCATAAACAAGCCAGAAATGAATAGGACAGCATTACATCCCAAGCCAGTATGTAGTTTATTCCTCTAAAATAAGCCAAGATTCATAGGATAATAACAAAGCATGGTTTAAAACAGGTTTACTTGCTTTTAAGGATACAAGAAACAATGGCCCTTTCCTCAGGACAGCACTCTTCCAGCGCGGGGACACAAAAGGAGTGGGACCATGTCAACATTTCTGTATGATGTCATCATGGTCCCTCCCTTCTTGCGTTGCCAGTTGGCATGATCACGGGGTATATCATTGACAGAAAAACTCCATCAATGGTCCCTGATCGTGTGAGCCTTCTGTCGCAGCCAGCCATGAAGAAGGGCCGGAATCACAATTTCACGCTTCCTACCTCACTGCAGCATGGGAAGAAGGCTAGCTGCAGTGCAGAAGGAGGCAGCATGTCCCTCACACTCCCTTCCGCAGGCAGCTGGTTGGATGCAGAGGGGAGCATTGGGGACACATTCCCTTCCTGGCAGAGGCACTGCCAAGATTGTGGCAGGACAATGCAGGAGAAAGTTCTCGTGTGGAACAGGCCAGTAATCTGACGCCAAGCTATCTCCCCATGTGTGCAATACTTACTCACTCAGGTGGATGAGCAAAGCAGGAAAGCAACTCAGCATGTAGTTTTATAAGTGAAGATTGCCATGATTGATATGTGTGAACATGCTTATGGTCAACACTGTATTTGGGACGAACAGCATGGGAATTCTGGGGACTTCCAAATGTTGCTGAACTGCAACTCCCAGCACTCATCACAGTTGGCTATAGTGAATAAGGCCATTGAGAGCTCTAGTTCACCAACATCTGAAGGATCACACAATCCCACTACCTGAGGAAGAAGATAGGAATACTGGTTATAGGGTAGCATTACCCCAAAGCACATCCTTTGCATAACCACATACAGCCATATCTATCACTACTTTATCTCTGCTGAACACAACTGTGTTGCACTAGAAATGAGGAGACTAGAATGCTGACCTGCTAGAATTAAGAAGTTAGCAATAAATTCTCAAGTGCACAGCCCAGGGATTAAATAGAAACAGGTACTCTACTATTTAAACAGTCTGGAGGATTTAATTAATCCTGTTTAAAGATTTGGTGTCTTTTTCCTTACTTATATTTTAAAGGAAACTCTGACTTGAGATTGTTCTGTTTGAACTCTGAAGTTAAACTAAGCATGCAATTAATCCTTCTCACAAAGAAAAAGAAGTTTCTTTAAAACAAATGCACCACATTAGATATGCTGCAACACGCTCTCATTGTATAAGAAATCTGGGTGTTCCTTCCTGCATAAGAGAAAGAACGTGTAAAATGTGCTGGGCTGTTCTTGGTGTGAGCTTGTTAACAGTTCTCTAATTATGTGAAATTGTTTGTCACCACCAGACCTTTTACACTCAAAGCCAGATGGCTCATTATGGTCACTGAAGATGTTGTTTAAATCTTGTGTTGAAAATGGCTTCTGAAAGACAAACAAAAGACAGATGCTTCTGCTGCTCCAGCGCCTTCCCTCAGACTTCTGTATCTATATGGAGCTTCATTTCTGCATAAGGGCCTGTCCATACGTACTGTTGGGTTTTGATTTTGGAGAAACTGCTGCAGGTTTCCTCCCCTGTTATAGCATCCATTCCACCTATCAGTTGTCCAAATAAACTCATTTTTTCCTGTTGCTTGGAAAGATATTCAGGAATAGCCATGTTGGTCATGCAGCAAAATACAACAAAATCCAAAATCCACAAAACAGTGATACTTTCAGTGGGCCAGCTAAAATACACAAAATACATCATGTAAGCTTTCAAAGTTTCACTAGCTTCGTCTTTAGGCAAAGATGTTAAAAATCATACAGAAGAAGAAATGTGATGATGTTAGAGTCACAGGCCAACATTCTGGTCCTTTCTGCAGCATCCTTCCAACCTGCCATGGGGATGGGAGAAGGACAGGACCATGATGACACTGCATGACATCATTGTGGTCCCATCCGTCTCCTGTCCCCAGGTGGCACAATCAAAGATTAAATCATTGATGGGTTTTCCCCGTCAATGACCCACAATCGTGCCACCATCATGGACTTACCTGTCCTGCAGAAACCCAGGAAGCACAATGGCTGCACTTCCTGCCCCAGCACAGCCTGGAAAGTACCCGGATGCACTGTGGAAAGAAGCGATGTATCCATTGCACTCCCTTCCAGAGGGAGCTGGTCCAGTGCAGAGACAGAGTACTGCCGTTGTGATCCCCTCCTGGCAGAGCTGATGCCAAGATCCACACCAGAGGACTCCACAAAAATAGAGAGTGCAGAAAGGGCCTTTGTCTCAGATGTTACTTCTGTTGTCACTTAAGATGGTCTGGTTGGATGTGAATGCAGGCAGAGGACACTCCCCTTCTTGGCCATGAGGGGACTATGGACAAAGGACAGTAAAAAACAAGTAATAAAATGTCAACTCCATTAGCAACAGAAAAGTAATTTCCCTTGAGATTCAGGCCATACCTTTCTTGTGCCAAGCAAACTGTCCCTTTCCTAAGCAGAGAATATGGAATTTCTCAAGAAGTCTCAGTATTGTTTGATTGTTTCAGAACAGTTAAAGCCATATGGTATACCTGATAAATGTGGTATAATACACAAAAGATGGTACATCTTTATCATTACGACTTAGACTAACTTGCTATTTTGTGCTGATAGCAACATGACACAACTGCTCTCTTTTTTTCTTCTCTTGCTTTAACATACTGTATTGTTGTTTGTGCCTTCAAGTGGACCCCAACATATCTCAACCCTGTTCTAGAGTTTTTGTGGGGGTTTCTTTTCTTTTTTTGGGAGGAGTGTCACGATTTATTCAGTGGAGGTTTGCCATTGCCTTCCTCTTTGGCTGAGAGAGTGTAACTTGTCCAAGATTACACATTGGGTTTCTGTGGGTGAGAGAGGATTCAAGTCTTGGTCTCCTGGATTGTGCGTGTTGGGGGATGTCTCTGCTTCTCATTATAATAATTTGTTCTTGGAGACTGGTGCTTGACCTGAGGCCATTAATCTGAGTTTGAATGAAGAATTCTCTATTTTTTTATGTGCAGTAATGGCCAGCATGTTGCAGTGGTTTGAGTGTTGGACCAAGACCCAGGAGAACCGGGTTCAATTCCCTGCTCAGATATGGAAACTCCCTGGGTGACCTTGGGCATATCACACACTCTCAACCCTCAGAAAAACCTCTGATAGAGTCACTTGAGGGTCACCATAAGTCAGAAATAACTTGAAGTCACACAGCAACAAAAACAAGTAATGGCTAAAATCTAATCCAGCCTAGACAGTTTAATAAGTTTAATAAGTTAAAAAGTAAATCATTTGCATTAATGATTATTATGCTTGGGAAGTAGCCCATTATCATTACTCGTCACAGCACTGGCAGAGTAGCTCATTGCATTTCATTGGTCATTATGCTTTTTTATTTTTCTTATTTTTTAAAAAAAACTTTAGGATTAAAAAGAAAATGGTACACAACTTGAAAAATTCCTGTCAAACACTCCAAAGTCCCTTTAACAGTAACTTTTAAAAGTGACCAGAAGTTATTTGTCACACTAATAAAGTAATTTCGCTGTCATTCATTACATTACTTTTGTTGGGTAACTTTGCTATGCTCTTGTTACAAAAACATTGGCTGATTTGACACCACAGTCTATATTTTGTGACTTTATGAATCTGTAGCTATGTTACAGAAATGCAGTGAAAGCCTGCTAGTAAATTGTGAGCTTCTGGGCACCAGAAAGGGTGTTCTGATGTGCATCAGATGATTCCAATGTGCATTGCCGGCTTCTGATGAGCATCAGGCACTTCAGATGCAGTTGGGCACTCCCATTGTGCTCTGGCATTTCCTAGCCGGTGCCTGGATATGCATCTGGAATGCCTTGATGTGCATTGCTAACCATTGCACACCAAAGCAGTGGAACATCAGTCACTGTATTGGCTACTATTGTACAACTGATGCTTGTACACTGTAATGTCACAGCAGACCCTAGGTGAATACAGACAGGTGAAACTGCATTATGAAACCATATTCTTCGCACGTGTAAGTCCACTTATGGAGATTTAAGTCCCACAGTGAATTCCGACCATAATTTGTTGCTGGTGATTAGGTTACTTCCGAGCTCCAAATCTAACCTATGGGATCTGGGTTAAGATAGGAATCATAGAATCATAAGAGTTGGAACAGACCCAAGGGGCCATTGAGTCCAACCCCCTGCTATGCAGGAACATACATCAAAGCACTCCAAACAGATGGCCATCCAGCCTCTGCTTAAAAACCTCCAAAGAAGGAGACTCCACTACACTCCGAGGCAGCATATTCCACCGCCGGACAGCTCTGACCGTCAGGAAGTTCTTCCCGAGGTTCAAGTGGAATCTCCTTTCCTGCAGCTTGAATCCACTGCTCCTTGTCCTAGTATCTGGAGTGGCAGAGAACGAGCCCACTCCGTCCTCAACATGACATCCCTTCAAATATTTAAACATGGCTATCATGTCCCCTCTTAACCTTCTCTTCTGCAAACTAGACATACCCAGCTCCCTAAGCCGTTCTTCATAGGGCATGGCTTCCAGACCCTTCACCATTTTGGTCGCCCTCCTCTGGACACACTCCAGCTTGTCGACATCCCTCTTGAATTGAGGTGCCCAGAACTTGACACAGTATTCCAAATGAGGCCTAACCAATGCAGAATAGAGTGGTACCATTACCTCCCTCAATCTAGGCACCATACTCCTATTGATGCAGCCGAGAATTGCATTGGCTTTCTTGGCTGCCGCATCACACTGCTGACTCATGTTCAGCTTGTGGTCTATTAAGACTCCTAGATCCCTTTCACACGTACTGCCATCCAGCCACGTGTCCCCCATCCTATATTTCTGCATTCCATTTTTTCTACCTAAGTGCAGGACCTTACATTTCTCTCTGTTGAAATTCATTTTGTTAGCTTTGGCCCAGCTCTCAAATCTGTCAAGGTCGAAGAAGGAACTGGTGAGTGTTAGCTATGGAAAGCAGGTGAGGTGGTTGATAACATTCTAATAAAATGTTTTATGGTTCATAGACACTTCACTTACTTCTGTACAATTATTCCCCACATGGTATGGGCCATGTGGTACAATAGTCAGTAAAAGCAAAATAATGTTGTGGCCCTCAAAGACTATGGGCCTTTCTGCACTACACTGCTATATTCCAGTTTCAACATCCTATGGAACCCTGGGGTTTGCAGTTTAGGGAGGGCCATTTAGAATTCTCAGCCAAGAACTCTTTGGTCTCAGTAAACTACAACACTCAGAATGCCACAGGATGTTGAAAGCAGAAAGCACTAAAACAGTGAAGAGCAGAAAGGCCCTAAAACATTTATTAGAGCATGGGTTTTCCTGGATCACACTGGAACTTTATAAGCCCCACAAGACATTTATTGATTTTTTTTCTGCAACAAGCTAACATGGCCACACTTTTGGAAAATATTCAGTAAAGTAGTTTCACTGCTCTAAGGGCAAACCTTTATTGGATACATGCTCTACTCCTGACATATTAGAAGCTAGTTTTTTTTTAAATACCTGAGTTTTCCTGAAGCTGGATTGTGTCTTCTTATATCCATGATTTCTCTGAAGACAGGAATTTGAGGGATTGCAAATAAACATAGGGCAAAATTAACAATTTTTAAAAATTCAAAGTCTTGTGCCGTCCCACAACGAAATATGTGCAATTTTATTCACTACTTTAAGATTATAATAATGTATTAACTCAAACGTATGCCCCACTGCGATAAGTGGGATTTACTTTCCAACATGCACTGTATGCTTAAGATTGCAGCTAAAGCCAAATGCCAACACATTTTAAGATTACAGGGCTTGGAAAGTCCATTTGGTATAACAACTCCCACACCTCTCAGCAAGCATAAGATTCTGAGTGCGAAAGTCCTTTTTAAAGGAGTTGCTCAAAGTCTTATGATTTAATTGAACCAAGTGGGATTTCTTAGTAACTGTACACAACTTGACAGCATGTTTACTACACAATTCAGACTAATGTATTATTATATATTATCCTTTTGAGAGACTGAAAAAGTTATTTTTTTTTACTTGGAGGAGTTACAGTCCAAAAAGTAAGATGTATCAAATCATGTTTTGTTTAGTCTAATCTGTTTCACTTGAAATCAGGACTCTTATCACTATAATGAGAGGGGGTAGAAGGACAGGACGAGCAAAGCAAGAGAAAGCAGAGTGGTAAGCTTGGTGCATGCGAACTAGGAATGAGAGACCACCATGAATGGTGAATTATTTATCTGCTTGATGTAGCTGAAAATAGATTCTTTTTCTTTAACATTGTGCTTCACAGCTCGTATGTGACAGAGAGTATGTGCAGCAATAAATGATCCCAATTGAGGAGCAAAGGCCATTTCCACACGGGGTAAATAAAACTGTGCAGTGCGTCCTCCACGGAGGACGTCTGCACCTTGGAGCGGACTGGGTCCAGACTATTTACCTTAGATCCGCACCTCAGTCTGCTTCTGAACGACTCCAAGTGGTCCTTCAGTGTGTTTTTGAAAGACCTGATTTTTTCAGTCTTTCAAAATGCCAGCACGCGCCATTGCGTGCCTGCTCTCTGATGCACCAATGCAAGCCTGCGATCTGCAGAGGGCGGGCTTTAGGCTGGCGAGCTTCAGCGGTTGGTCGAGACCCACGACCAACTGGAAGCCGCCATTTTGGACGCCGGAGCAGTGCAGATCTATGAACACGCACTGCTCCTCCTCACCCCGGAACGGACCAGACCAACAGAAGATCCAGTGAGTAGCGGCAGGGAGCGATTCCCTCGCCGCATGTGGAAATGGCCAAAGACACCAATGGTTTTGAGAAACAAACAAAAGACTATATTATAAGAACTCCATTCTAAGACAGCGTGCTAATCCGATTAATTTCATTTTAAGGAATTGCTGAGAGAGGACAGGAGGGAAAATCCAAAGTGGAAAAACATCCCTAAGAGTATCAGTTTATACCACAGAGGGGGTCAGGCTAGGCAGATAAGAAGGGAGAACACTTTGGGTCACTCAAACTATCTAACCTTATTATGTTACTGTGGACTCTGAGGCATTCTTGACTCTTAAGTGCTAAGCACTGTTGCACTTCTACCTGTATGCATTCAGCTAAAGCTAAATACTAATTATCCAGCTAAAATGGATGGGAATGCAACTTTGCTACCTGCTGAGGGATGTAAGTAACCTCTAACCTCATGCCCCAAAAGACAATAGTCCATTTACTCTTGCAGAAGAATTACTAGCTTATGCACTTTTGTCATTCCTATGAGGATTTTCATTGAGTTCAATGGGATTTACTTAGAGAAGGGAAATAGAACTACACAAGGAAGAGAAAGACTTGAGGTTGCTGTTTTTTTAAAGATTACACTAACTCTTGTTCAATATTCAAGGTGATGGGGGAATATACATTCCATTGAGAACCAAATACATTTTATAGAGTCTAAACTGCTATTAAATGTAGCTGTGGGTGTTGCCAACCTACTTGAAGACTTTGAAAAGTGTAAACTACAGTGTGAGGTCAGTTTCACAGGATTTGTGCTGTATTTATTTGCATACACAAGTACTCACGGTGATGGAATAGGCTGCCTCAGGCTAAGGACTATACAGAACACTGCAGTTAGTTTTGAAAAGGGAGGAGGTTGAGAAGAAGGGCTGAGTCCTAGATGGGGAGGAAATATGTAATTCTGTCTGGATGCAGCTCCCTATCTCCTTTGCATACCCTTTGCAGGCACTGAACTGATGGGCGGTTCATAGAATCATAGAATAATAGAGTTGGAAGAGACCACAGGGGCCATCCAGTCCAACCCCCTGCTATGCAGCAATCCACATCAAAGCACTCCCAACAGATGGCCATCCAATCTCTGCTTAAAAACCTTGAAAGAAGGAGACTCTACCACACTCTGAGGCAGCATATTCCACTGCCAGATAGCTCTGACTGTCAGGAAGTTCTTCCTGAGGTTTAGGTGGAATCTCTTTTCCTCTAGTTTGAATCCATTGCTCCTTGTCCTAGTCTCTGAAGCAGCAGAAAACAGGCCCACTCCCTCCTCGACATGACATCCCTTCAAATACCATATTTAAACATGGCTATCACGTCCCCTCTTAACCTTCTCTTCTCCAGACGAAACATACTTATTTGCCTGTACATCCCACTCTCCATGTCCTCCAACTTTCCTTCCATTCACCAGCATTAAAATAGGTGGGTAGTTATGGTGGGAGCTCTTTTCTTCTTCAGCTCCATCTTAGCCTTGGGATCAAAAATGGAAAGCCAAACTTTTTCTGTCTTTTTTTTTTCCAAAAAAAGTATAGTATCAAAATCTGGAAATCCTCAAGAAAAGAAAAAGGAATAAAATCTGGCTTCACTGCCCAAATCTTTACTTTCTGTATGCAATAAATTAAGGGAAGGCACAATTCATGTGAAGCTGATGCAATTTCTTATCTATGCAAGCAAACTTTAATTAAGCCTGCTATTAACCGTCAGTGCACTTTAAAAGTTATATATCTCTGTGAAGGCAATGCAAATGTTGGCACGTATTCTGCAGCTCATTAAGACCCATCCTTTCTTAATTAAAATGAAATATTAAGTCTCTAAAATGTGACTGCCACATCCTTCTTGGAGGGACAATTTCAGAAGGTGATCCTGGCAGAATCTCATACAGGGCTGTGGCCAAGGGCCGATGGAGTCCTCCAGAGCTGTTTCTTGTCCCCCACTGCTCAACATAAATATGAAATCACTGAGAAAGGCTTTTGAGAACTTGGATATTGGGTGCCAGAGTATGCTACTGGCATCCAGTTCCTTCTTTCCATTTCATCTGGATCCAAGGAAGTGGTTCTTATTCTAAACCAGTGCTTGATATCATCAATGGACTGGATGAAGGTGAAAAAAGTAGAAATTTAATCCCAAGAAGACAGAAGTGTTCCTGATCAATCAAAGGTAGATCAAGCTATAGGGACCGAATCTGAATTAGATAGGGGTTGCACATTCCCTTGAAGACTGATGTACACAATTTGGATGTACTCCTAGATTCAGTTCTGAACTTGAGTGCCTCAGGTTTAGTTGTGGTCAGGAGTGTATTTGAACAACTAATGCTAGGGCGCTGGTTGTGCCTGTTCTTATATGCTTGATCTAATCATGGTGACACAAACCTTCCGTAACATGCATCAAGTATTTGGAAACTGCAATTGCAGTGAAACCGTTGACTGGTGCCAGTTACAGGCAGTCTGCCACTCTTTTGTCGCATCCACTTCATGGGCTACCAGTCTGTCTTTAGGTACAATACAATATGGCAGTTATGAACACTACATATGATTCAGGACAAGGCGGGTTATAAGACAGTATTCTTCCATGAAAACCTATCCAAGTTTTAATATTGTCACAAAGAAACCATTCCTCATTCCACCCACCGTTAGAGGCACATCTGCTGGGAACACAAGAAAGGATTTTCTTAGTTGCTGGTCTCAAATTCAAGAACTTTCTACTGAGGGAAACAACATTGTTACCATCTCCTAGTAATCTTCAGCTGATGGGAAAAGTCCTTTTCATTCAGGCAGGACTTTGACATGTAGGCCAGTCTGTTGTTGAAGGGGAACTTGTATTGGCTCCATCTTTCCTATGTTTTAAATTAATATGCATTGGTGTACTGTTTTAACCAAGATTTTCCCTGTAACTGTATTAGATTATTTCTAGTTCAACTTTTACCCAAAGCTCAGAGTCTAGCAGCATATAATTATATATTTTACTATCGTCAGCCGCCTTGAACACCTTGTTGGAAGAGTATAAATTTAAAACAAAAAGCCAAGGAATGAGTCAGTTAATCACCATCAGGTTCAAAAACTAATGAACCTTGCTTCACATACACTTCCCACAAAATACTCCCTAAAATTATTTAGGCTGTAAAATAGGGCTGGACCAAGTGTAGCATTCAGGACCCATGTGCCTACCTGCACCTTCTACCCCCTCCACACCCAAGTTTATCCACTCGCTCAAGTAACTCAATATGAGCTCTTTGCCATTTAAATACTATTTTGTCCCTTTAGGCCTGTCCAGTCACTTTCTCTGTCTTAAAACAATCACTAGGATTGTTTCCATGGTTTTCCATGGTTGAGTGGGGATTTGAACCTGCGTTACTGCCCTGGCTAGTCCGAGCTTTGGGGATATTAAAAGATATCCTTTTGATATCACAATTCGGCTTCACTTCTCTATTCCCCTCCACGTGCTTGCGAGGCCACCAGACAAGCACGCCACCAAGCTCGGCCGTTAATTGCCGTAATATTCAAACAACAATACAGGCAGGCCAGGAATAGCTGACTCGCTGCTTTAGGAGACCTCCAGGCAAGCACTCTAATTAGGCATGCACGCAACTTACAAAAGAGCCTCTGCCCCGCGCTGGCAGCTTGATGGGTAACCTATACAATACCCAAGTACTCTGCGTTTGCATACTGGCTACTCTATTGAAAACCTCTGTGATAACTCAATCATTCGGATTCTGACCTTTCGGAGGCTTTGTCTCCAACTCCAAATCTATTGTCTTCCCCCAAGTACAGCATAGCCTGCAGTATTCCAAGACCTTCCTCGGATCGCTCCCGAGTTTCATCCCGCCTTGCTGCCGCTTTGCTTGGCGAGCCTCCCCTCAGCTCCACGTGCTGAGTTACATCGCACCCCAGCCTCGCTCTCTATTTTTCCAGGCTTCAGGAGAGGTGAAGTATCACCCAAACCAGCAACTCCTCTAAAAATCCCTCTATACCACTCCAACCTGTATTTTCCTTAGTTATCTTGTGTGAATGTGTCACAACACTGTTTTGCTTGTGTTTTTAATAAAACATCATTTATTGTTTCAACTTCTGTGTGCTCCTTGACTCGACCCGACCCCGTAGACATAGGGTTCAAGATCTCACTACGTTACCCTGCCTCTCATAACGCTAAGCAGTGCTCTGAGTTAATTTTCCCCACCTTTAGTTGAGCATATTTTGGTGTCCCTCCCAGGACCCCCAGTACACAGGATAACAGCTGGGTCTCCAGAACTGTAATCCAGTGCTCAAACCACTACATCACACTGGCTCTCAGGAAGGCAAAAATATCTCCTCAGAAGTCGATTCAAAAAATAACCCTCAAAAATAAGTTGATTCAAAAAATTACCCTTAAAAACCCTCAGCCCTGAAAGAAGGTTCATCAACAAACTGAAAAGGGAAATAAGTTCCATTACTACAGAAGGAGCACCATTTTATGGAGTCAATGCAAAATGTTAACTGAATCCATATTTGTGGCTATGCTTGTACATTTTTGTTTAAACATTTTAATTAATATTTCTCCATAAACATATCTTTCTGAACTAGAGAAATTACCAGACTGAGGATCGTGCTTTGCAGTTCTAATATGCAACAGCGAAGTAAATGCCTGTGTGTGTCCTAAAGAATCGATTGTTGCCAAGTATCTGCTGTATTATTTAGAAGGCTGTGCAATTTGGAGTCATTTTCCAGCTGTGCTTCACAGTATCCTGAAGTACCCTGTGTCTGCCAACATTTTTCCCCAGCCCACAGATTGGCCTGCCAGTGTTTTCCCTTCTGTGATTGCTCTTTGTTCAGTTGCAAGCACACAAAATATGCAGGACAGCACAAAAGAAAAGAAATGAAACCCAAAGCAAGGTATCCAATATGCCCTAATGTGTTAGAAACCAAGAGTTAAATGTTTTCAGACACCAAGCCACCATCCTCTTCCATTTGGTTTCCTTTTGTATTTTCCATCTTCTTCCTTTTTTTCCCTACCACACCAATCTGTTAAAAAGAAAAAAATGTGGAATAACAACACAACGACTTTTGGCTGGTACCATTAAGAATAGTCCTTTGCAAGCACTCTGTCTTTGCATAACTAATAAATAGCATCGATGTTGAAAAATAAGTTATTTGCCTTCTGCCCTTTTGGTCAAGATGGTGAATCCTGTTCAACATTATCTACCAATGGAATGAAAGATTGGTTACAGAACTGACTAGGGTGGTCTCGTATACTCAAATGGTCTCAGCCCCTGCCAAAGCATGTCTCTTATATAAAGAACATAGAACCAGAGGCCATTTCCGCCCTACACTGTTATAGTGCTATTATTCTACTTTCAACACCCTGTGGAATTCTGAGGTTTGAAGTTTACTGAGGCCGAAGAGTTCTCTGGCTGAGAATTCTAAATGTCCCTCCCTAAACTGCAAATCCCAGGATTCCATAGGATGTTGAAAGTGGAATAATAGCACTATAACAGTGTAGTCTGGAAATGGCCCTTGAATCATAAAGCTGGAAGAGACCACAGGGGCCATCGAGTCCAGCCTCCTGCCATACAGGAATACACCTTCCTAGATCCTTTTCACATGTACTGTGCTCAATCCAGGCATCACCCATGGCTAGTTGAAACCATTCTTTTCATGACAGTTGATTGTGAATCTGCCTGGATTGACATTGCAATGTGAGCCTTTCCCTCACACCATCAGGTAACCTCATATGTAACTGCGTCAGAGGTGCCACATGAATGGCACCAGATGTGTCGTTCATATAAATCCTATTCAGGCGTTATGAAAATCTGTCCAATAAGCAGAAGAAGGGAGGAGAAGTGTGCTAGTTCTATCCCCTCTACCACATATGAAAGAGCAAAGTCTATCTGTGAACATTCTAAAGGGGACTGGGCATGCTGATTTTCTGCATCCCAAATCATGCAGAGAGCCTCCACAGGAAGGGGATGCTCTCCTCTTCACCCTCTCTCTTTAGAGAGCAACAAAACTGAAGAGGAGGGGACAAGGCTGCGCACTGCCATTTGTTTTCTTATTACGCACATTTTTCGTAACACTATGATTTCTCTTCACTCTGTTCTCAACGACATCATTAGAAGTATAAAAATAGTAACCTCACCAACCACTGTGAGATGGAGATATAGATATAGATATACAAAAAGCTTTGAAAGTTAAGAATTGATATAGTGAAATACTGCTACTATCCATAGCTGACTAATGGTAGGATGATACAGGCGATACGTGTTGGAAAAATTCCAGCATTCTCTCTACCCTCATCTTAGAGCAAGTAGGCATAGTTAGCACAGGGCTTCCTTTCTCTTTCGCATGTCAGAGCTTCACCATTTGCCTTTGTGTCATTTAACTGCATGACCATAAATACCTTTGATGTTCAGGTGATCAGATCACATGACCAGGATTGTTGCTTGGGTCATCAGTCTTATAAAAGAAAGAGACCCCTTCTCAGATCTCTCTCTTCTCCTCCATTTTTGCTTCCTCTTTCTCCTCTCCGACCCTGCTTCGCATCTCCATCAGAAGATGGTGAGTTGAGAACGGAACTACTAGTATTCATTAGCTAGTTAGGATGTAGGTTTCCCAATACATATGGAAATGTAGAAGCCATTAGTAAATTTTTCTAAGTTTGTAACCTGACACTGCCTGCGTTTGTTTTGTCTTCTTAGTCAGTTTCAGATCAGAAAAGCCACAGAAATTTGGGCATGCTTTTTCTGCTACTCTACTAAAAGGAGGCTGCATCCTTACAGTTTTATCTTCCATAGAATTTCCCAATAGGGCTAACACCCTGGGAAACTCTAATTCCCAACAATATGGCATACAGGATTTTGTGTCAACATGGCTCTTTCCCACAGCTCCACATCACACTCCCTTTATTCTGAAACTATAAACTGAAGCAGGCACAGGAGGAATAACATAAATGATACAATGAACAGAAAATATTCAGGAAAGCATGAGTCTGCACTAATATATTGCTTTTTAGTATATGAACTGCTCCTGAAGGAAAGGTTTTATATATCTACTCTAGGACTGTATCAAAACTGCACAACAGTTTCCTGGCACTTTAACTGTCAAAGATCCATTTTACAAGATGCTGAGGTCTGTAGCTAGCTGAAGTACTTAGGAGTTTGTCCTCCTAGAGAGCTATAATAGCTGTTTGGACTACAGCACTAGAACTCCCTAGAAAATTCTAAGTACCCTGCAAACTGCAAATCCCAGCATTCCATAAAGGAGACCCATGGCAATTAAAGTGGGCTCAAATTGCATAATACAGACACAGTCTAAAGCAAGCAAGTAGCTAGCAGCCAACATCTCATTGATGCAAGACAGAACAAACACTGTGTTCAAAATCTGATCATAGCGATGTACATTTTTATATCAAATTGATAGGCACAGGTGTTTGAAACAGTTGCTTCCACTAGAGGAATTACTAATTAAAGCAGGGTGCTGAGGGAGGAAAGACGTTTGAATTCCTAAAATTTCAAGTGAAGTATTGAAATTCCTTAAGTTACAGTGTTAAAGAGCATTCTTATTAACAAAGCATTGGAATACACAGGTACATCAGCTGAAACGCATGATGAATAGCAATGCTCCAGTACTGTTGAAGTGGTAATTTATCCTTCTGTTTGCAAAAGCAGTTGACAATTGATTCATTTGTTAATAGCATTCTCCTCCATCTTCTTTAAAAGTTACAAGAAAAACCAGTTTTTCTTCCCCAATACTTGACCCACCACAAAACTTCTACTTCCAGAGATATGCCGTTTTCTCCTAGAAAAAAAAATGGGCAGCTGTTCATAAATCCTACCATTTGATGTGGCTTGCAGAAGAATTTAAAACTGCATCAGCCATGAGGCATGAAAAATGCAACTTTTTCATCAGATTCAAAAAAAAGTGACATAAGTGGAACAACTGCAGCAGCTGCCATAAGGCATGCAGTCTTTCACACTGGCTCTTAGTTTGAAAAAAAACACAAAAAACAATAGCTGCCTGTAAAATCCTGTCTGCACAAACAACAATGTTTTGCCGTTGGTCTCAAGAAACAATCCTGGTAATATAATCTATAAATGATTTGCTGTAGCTTGTTGTTTTTCCTAGCATTGCATAGAATAGGGAATACATCAGGGCTAAATTACTATTAATTTAAAATATTATCATTATTATTTACCTTACAGAACTTAAAACAAATACAGCTAAAAGTACACAGCATACCAAAGTTAAATATAACTGAGCTATCAAAAGAATTAAAAAGAAAACCAAAAATACAGACAACCCATTACAGTATTAAAGGTCTTTTCCCCATAAGCAATCAGTCATCAAAGGCCTGACAAAACAAAACAAAACAAACAGGACAAGAAGAAAGGTGTCAGCTGAGCCTTCCTAGGTGCTCTGCCTTGTTTTAGTGAGGCACTGACCTTTCCCTCTTCTCACTCACCCAGGCCATTTCTGCACTAGCCTGTTATAGTGCTATTATTCCACTTTCAACATCCTATGGAATCCTGGGGTTTGCAGTGTAGGGAGGGGCTAGTGTGGAAATGGTCTCAGCTTCCACCCGGCTTTAAAAAAAAAAAAAAGCCAGAAGGGTAGGATTGTTATGCATGTGTGGTGACCTTAACGTCTCCCAGAATCCTGTCCACATCCTCATGCTGTACAAATGGAAGAGTGTGCATTATCACTATCAAGCTGAGGACAGGGTTACATCCACTGTATCTATATTAATTCTCCAAGTGAGAGCAGATCCGAGTAAATGGATTCTCACACTGCGCAGTGTGTGAAAGACCTTTAAGAACACTTGAAACAGTTCTGCTTGCTATCTTTTTGCAAATGCAATGATGGCAAAAAAGAATACAGACTTTTTTCTTTTTTGGTGCCCACATTGCCATGGAACAGGCCTTCAGATAGGCTTTAGTTCATCTTTGATCATATTAGCTCTAAGTTTCCTGCCAGTATCACTCACTGTCGCCAGTTCCTTGGAAAAGTGGGTTGCAGGGGAAGTGTGGTTTGGCTCCACTCCATGAGAGGGAACACTCAAGAGTGATTGTATCCATTGCCTTGGACCGTTTCAGAAGTCAATCTGAACTTTGACAGAATTGCCTACTAAGCCAGCAGGAAATTCCCCAAGAGTCATCAGGAAGCCATTTGTATTCATAAGCTTCTTGGGATGAATCATCTTAATCAGTTCCCCACTCCTGTAGAGGTTCTGAGTATCAGCAAATCTAAACACACCAATGATCTGTCCATGACCCTTTCCACACCTTACCTGTTCACGGAGGTGGGGGGCGGAGCTCTCGCAAGCAGCCTCTTGTGCGAGGCGCTCACATCCCTGCTCCTTCGTCGCCGCAGCTGGCTTGTCGTTCATGCGAACACCCCACCCCCGCCCTGCCCCTTCCTTCCGCAGTGCAGCCTGGGAGCTGTAGGCTGCGCTGGGGCAGGAAGCGCGACCGGTCCGGCTCCAGAGGCCCCGCAGGGCAGGTAAGTGTGCGGGGGTCCTTGGAGCAATGCGCAACCGCGCAGCATTTTCGGCTTTAAGCCGAAAATAAAAAATGTGTGCGCGGTCCGTGTTAGGCTCTTGAACGTTGCGTAAATGTGAGTGCGTCGTGTGGACTGCTCCTCGCATTTACACGATGCTCAAGGGGCCCTTTCGCTTAAAAAACGCTGTGCGAAAAGGGCACATGACATTGAAACTATGGGAAGTTCCTCCAATTTCAGATCACCATCAGCACAAAAAATGAGGTCCAGAGAGTAGCCTGCAGCCTGAGCAGGACAGGATACCACTGGGGATACATCTATGGTTATCATGGCAGACGAAGTCCTGAGCTACTCTCAACAGAGCAATCTCAGCATGGATGCTGAAGAACATATCAGGCTATGAAGCTGAATTCAGAAGTTCACAACTCTTGAAATGAATGACCCATAGGTTTTTTTCATGGAGACAGAAAGATCTCTACTAGAGCTCAGTATCAAGCCCTCGAAGTACAGCTAGTACCAAGAGTTCATCAGTGAATGATAAATATGTCTAACTGTGTTAGAAGGCATTGTGCTGCATTGCAACTATGTGAGCCTGGAAACAAATGCTACGTGAAAAGAAGAAATAGTGGTGCTGTTTTACCTATCCCTGGGCCACGCACAAACATATATAATTGGTATAAGATGGCAGCCAGCATTCCTATTACCACCTCAGCAGGAACTGAAGCTCCAAACTCGAAGAAAATGTCACTTTTCAAAGAAAGTAATAGATAAACCAGTCATTTAAAATGGCATGCAGGGTTCTGGAATACTGTGCTCTGGGAAGATTTTCACTGGATAGCTGAACAAGCGGTCTTCTCCTACAGTCCTGTTGTACTGACCATAGTCCTTGGGAATCAAGCCAAATTAAGCTTCTATGCTGTAGTCCTGTCCCTCTTAACCCTATTATTATTATACTGAGATAGTCTGCTCTAGTGCAATCTTTCAGGAACAAGAATGTATCATTTCCCCATTCTAGTTACAAAAGCACAAAGCGTTCCTTAGCGCAACTTCTACATTCTAGGCATGAAGCTACAGCACGGCTAAGTGAAACAGACCCCAAAATATCAGTTGCATCTTCTCTGTGATCATTCTCTTTGAGAAAGTGGGAAGAATTTTTCTTCATACATGTGCTTAAGTGAGGAATATGCTAGTGAGCTTTCAGAAATTCCCCCTGCCCTTGACATGTGAATAGGTCAGGTCTATTGACAAACACTTGTGGCTACTGCTCCACTGCATCTCATTTGGACCCTCCTTTCTCATTTGTCAACACAACGCTGAGGCATTTTTCCTTGTGAAGAAGAAGGAGGAGGAGGAGGAGAGGAAAGGGAAGGGAAGGGAAGGGAAGGGAAGGGAAGGGAAAATAATGAGCAACGCTGCAGCATAATGACACCATAAGTGCTCTGTTGACTGAATCTCTATTACAAACCTCGTATAATTTAAAACCTCCCTATTTAGGGAATTAGGAACTCAGGAGCTTGATTTGTCACCTTGCCAGACGGCCCCCTTTTAAAAGCTTGCACTAGATCTTCTCTTCAAACGGGCCAATCTGACACTGTGCTTGAAAAGGAGGGAGCCAGCAGGTTTCAATCTTTCAGCAGTTCCCCGGCAGACATAGCCCCTTGCTCTTTGATTAATGCCGCTTGCCATCGAGGCAAGATTAGAATAGAACGTTTCTTCCTGCAGGGCCCGGGTTGCTTGGAGGGGGATGAAGAACAGCGAGAACTTTCTTGGAACCTAAACCACTCATGTTTGCAGGTAAGAGGCAGCTGCAAAGGAGGGCAAATGTCTGGGTAGGAAATCTGAAAAGAAAGAAAAAGATGAGAAAGAACAGGACAAATGCCTAAGGGAGAACACTGCAGGCAAGGAAACTGTCAAAGAGTGGAAACCAATATACAAGAAAACACAGGATAACTACTGAGAGACATTTAGGAGTTTATCACAGGAGGCAAGCAAATCGCAATTACAGCAGGATAATAGCTGGGACTTATCAAATCCCATTTTGTGAAGGAAGTCATTAATGGATTGTTTGTGTTAGTAAAAGAAACGCTTTTCAACACTTTTCAAATGGTCTTCCACCAGGAGAACAACAGAAGAGAAATTATGTCATGTGATAAGTCCCAGCCAAAGACGCTATTATCCTGCAGCAAGTGTGATTTATCTTCTTCTTGTGATAAAGCCCTTATAAACTATCCTTCTGTGGTTTTCAGTGTGTGTGTGCCGGGCAAGCTTCATTGTTCAGTTGCCAGGTTGATGGTGGCTCACACAGAGAACAGCCCCAGCATGAGTGAGAGAAGGAGAATTAAGAGATTAATGGAGTAATGCACTTTCATACGAAAAATCTTGCAAGAAAATAAAAAAAGAAAAATCTAGGAGCACAATACTTAAGTCTCCCCACTGTCAAATGTGAAACAATCTGGATAGAAAAAAGTGCTAAGGGGAGGCATAAAGGATACTTTCATATCAAATAGTTCTGGATTTGTATGCTAACTATCCCACCCCCAGTAATTCTGAATTTGGGGGGGAAGCACAAACAGGGAACGGGATGCAACTTTATGTCCCAATACAAATAGGAGGGTCACAATGTTTTGAAAGAGTTTTGTTTCTGAGAATAAACTTAGCACTGGGACAGATCCAGAATGTCTTCAGAATTTCTCCACAAATTTTTATTGTGAAAACTTTTTCCAGTCTACCTCTCACACCCTTAAAAGTGCACCCCTAGACCTTTCAGTGTCTGTGACAGGCTAGATGTGTGTTCCTTAGACTGAGACACCCTCTAGTGGCCAGCTAGGGTACTGTATATATGAGGCCCTTCTCCTTTCCAACTCTGGCCTTTTGTCCAACTACTGCCACTGGGGCTGCTGCTGAGAAGAAGTGGGCCACTGGTATAATGCTGCAGCAGACCTATGATCTCAACTTTGTTGAAATTGAGTTGCGCTCAACCATGGGGCAACCAAGCAGCTGTGGGAGGCATGGTTTTGTTGTTGTTGCTGCCGAGTGCCTTCAAGTTGTTTCCAACGTATGGCAACCCTAAGGTGACCCTATAATACTGTTTGATGTGGGATGCGAGTGTGCGACACACCCAAGGTCACCCAGTGGGTTTCTATGGCCAAGCAGGGAATCGAACCCTGATCTCCAGGGTCCTAGTCCAAAGCTCAAACCACTACACCATGCTGGGTCGTTCACCTAATGATGAATTCCCTCTCATCTTCAAGCCTCAGAACAATAGCCCATCTTATTTAGCAAGGTTCCCCAATCCTCTGTGTAGGGGCTGCAGGAGACCTTAGCTCTTTGTAACTCTTTTTCACTACTGTGATATTGGAGGTTACCCTGTCTGTCTGCATTTTCTCCTCCACAGCCAATAGAAGCACTTTCTATATTAACAGCCTTGGGAAGCTGGTGTAGGAGGAAAGGGTTAAACCTCCTAGGCTATGATTATACATATTTCTCTCTCTCTCTCTCTCTCTCTCTCTCTCTCTCTCTCTCTCTCTCTCTCTCACACACACACACACACACACACACACTTTAGATGAAAAAGAACGTATCAGAAGATTCTCGTGTAGCTTTTCCTTTCATCTGTAAAAGGAGGTTAGAGCAGATACAGAACAGGTAGCACGAATGTTGGCTCACAGCATGAAAGTGGCTGTTACAAACTACCATGACTGGCCCTGGAGAACAAAGGATTACATATCCAGTCCCTGTACTGGTCAAAAATTGGTCTCCTTTATGGCTGACTCTAAACAAATACCCTTTTTTATTGAACAATTTACTCTCTACCCCCTTCCTACATCAAATAAAGTTAGCATATTTTCATCTCCTTAATCTTCCTGTCTACCCAGGTGATGGGTGCTAGAAGACAAGAAGACTGACACATTGTTGTTATTGTTGTGTGCCTTTAAGTTGTTTCCTACTTGCGGTGACTCTAATGCAACCCTATCACAGGGTTTTCTTGGCAAGATTTGTTCAGAGGGTGTTTGCCTTTGCCTTCCTCTGAGGCTTAGAGAATGTGACTTGTCCCAGTAGGTTTCCATAGCCAATCTCTTTAAGACCTTTGGAGACCAGGGACTTGAATCCTGGTCTCCAGAGTCTTAGCCCAACACTTAAACCACATACACCACACTGGTTCTGTAAGAGTGACACATGCTAACACAAAACACTTACATTCTTGAAATCCCATAGTCCTCACAATCTCATGATGGAGCAATTTAGGCAGGGATCTATGGCACTCAAGAGAAGGCTCAGGAGGACCTCTTCCACCGTTGCCTTCTTCTCCCTTTCCGTTCTCCTCTTCCACCTCTCTTTTCACTTTTTCTTCCAAGACCTAACCTCCTGCCCTCCTTCAGTCCCTTCCTACCCCTTCTTCATACTTCCAGCTGCCCCCCTTTTCTCCACCTTCTGTCCTTCCCCATTTCCTTTCCCTTTCCTCCTATATGCAAATGAAGAATCTATGTACACATGTACACAGACTGTTCCTGGGCTGCATGTGACATCTGAGCATCCCTTGCTTTTCTCTCTTGCCCTCTCACGTCTGCAGCACAAAAACAGAACAAAAGTCAATGTTGGAATCACACACCATTTCTGCACTACACTCTTGTAGCACGATTATTCCACTTTCAACATCCTATGGAATCCTAGGGAGGGCCCCTCCTCAAACTGCAAACCCCAGGATTCCATAGGATGTTGAAAGTGGAATAATTGCACTATAAGAGTGTAGTGCAGAAACAACCACAGTCTGAAGGCAGTTCATCAGTCCAAATACAGAGTTTCCAAGAAAATACAGGCCTAAAGGGAATCCAAATACAGCAGAAATGGTGGGAGCATGAGCACTGTGCACGGCTGGAAGCTAGTGCAAAAACATCATACTAATACTCTGTAGCCACAGTTCAAGGACTTCTGAACCTGAGCCACTGGAGCGGTCACCCTGAGCACATTCTCAGGTAGGCATTTCTATATCCAGGTGCTGACTTAGCTTGCATTTTAGTGCACCTGCTAGGCGCTGCTCAATGTTCCTCTCTACTTCAGAGACACAGCTATCCCCCTCTTGAGGTCAAGGTTCTCCTGTCATCTCCCTGAGAGCCACAGAACCCTCTGATCTGCCTCAGGGTCTCATGACAAAGGCCAGTCTCTGTCTGAAATCAAAGGCAGATTAATATATTTGTAATACTGTATTAGGTTTGAGGAACTCCAAGTTGTACTCTTTTGTCTCTCTCCTTTCCCTTTGTCTTTGTCGACAGAGAAATCTACAGAGCAAGGTCAGAAAAGAAGTCTTCAGCAATCTTAGTGGTAGTGATAGTGCAAAGCTCAGCCAATGCATTTTTCTGTTTGCAAGCAAAGCAGACTGCTGGGGCCCTCCAGCAGCTCCAAAAGCAGAGGAGCTCTCTAGTTTGAGGCCTGGGCCATTTCCACACTACACTGTCATAGTGCTATTATTCCCCTTTCAACATCCTATGGAATTCTGAGGTTTGTAGTTTACTGAGGCCAAAGATGCCCCTCCCTGAACTGCAATTTCTAGAATTCCATAGGATGTTGAAAGTGGAATAATAGCACTATTACAGTGTAGCACGGAAATGTCCTTGATTTTCTGGCTGAGTCAGGCTTGGAGGAAATAAATACCAGGCCATGAAGAGCCAAGACCAGAGCCAGTCCTTCTCGGGCATCTCCTTTGCCTGTTATTGGAATCCCAGATGTTATAACGCCAATGCATGACCTGCCTCTTCACTCATACAAGTGGTAAACAAAGCCAGGTTGAGCAGTAAAAGTTACCAACTGTTGAGGAGGTCAGGGAGAAAGACATCTGCACCTTTCTTTTTCACAGGACCATTTCTGTCTTGTCAGCAATTCACAGTACAAGAAGCTTGTGTGTATATGTACACATGTGCGGTACTGGCAGCACTGTGGGGGTCCTAGCTGCTGAAGTCCTTGGAGCATTTTTTTCCCCAGTTGCACTATTGATAATGTACCCTTGTCTGCAATTAAGAATATAATGACTTCCTCTCTGTTCCACATACTGAAGCTGGCTTGACTGACAGTATAAACTTACTTCAACACTTGGAACAGAATAATGCTCTTCATTCAGCAAGGCAGAAGACAGGCTGCATGGTGTACGTTATCTGTGATCATCAACAAAGGAACAAGGACGGATTTCAGAAGATGCAGCCAGAATTAGGCTCACTAGGTTAGGAGAATTCCTGTCCCAAAAACGGAGATCTAATTTAATCCCGGGGGATGTCACAAAGAGTGTGTGTGTGTCCTAGTGATGGCATTAGGCATGATACATGATCAGAACATACCAGCCAAATAAAAAACATCAAATCTAACAGTGTAGTGCAATAAGGGCACTGAGATATTAATCTTGTTGAAAATCCTGTTTTCAAAGTTCTGTAGTAAGCAGAAGGGGGAAGGTGAACTTTTTCTAGTTATTTTGAACACTTTTGCAAGCACTTCTGTTGATGGACATGTGGGAGTTTTAGTCCAACCAAAGAATCTGTTTCCAAGCTCTGCTTGAAACAGAAAAGTCTACAAAACGTAGGAGCCAATGTGTGTAATATGGTTGCCAGATTGAAAACTGGAGAGGGCTTCTATATCTTAATGGCTGCATAGAAGAGGTGACATCAGCTGGTGTGACTTGTCATACAACCAGGCAAAAACAACACCTACTGAAATCCCCTGTGCTACACAACCCTTAAAGGTACAGGCACCTTCTCCAGTTTTGACTCTGGCAATTGTTTGTGTGTATTTCAGAATTCAGCACACACATACAGTGAATTCTGTTGGTAGGTTTCAGGTAGAATAGATTCATTGAATCATTTGTTGAATGATGAGTCAACACATATGCAAAATTCCATTGATTTAATGGGTCTGCTCCTGTCGGTAGATGGCAACATGAGGCATTTATTTCAAGTAATGTTCTTTTCTTGAGATTCCTTCCTCTAACCCTGAGGACCAGAGAAGAGAGGCCAGGTACTGAGGCCTAGGAACTCAAGCCAGGAAGTTTCCCCCGCATCTGCTGCCTGGAAAAAGAAATGGATTCACTTTGTCTAATGGTGGCTATTGACTCACTGCCAAATTAGACATGCTAAGCACTTATGTGTCACTTTTTCAATTATTTAAAAGCAGCTGTGAGAGATCTTGGCAGAGGGACATGGTTAAACCTTTTTTTTCCTCCGCCAATCTCCTATTCAGTTTTTCCCCCCCTCTGCATGCATTTCCAGGCAATTCTGAACAGTCAAAAGGAAAAGGTTCTATATGTTAATCTCTTGGACTGGGGCCTGGGAGATCTAGGTTCTAATCTCTGCTGGACAGTGACATTCACGGAGCATCCTTTGACTAGTCACTTTGTCTCACAGCCTGCCCCACAGGGTTGTTATGAAGATAAAGTAATGAATAGGGGAAACATCTCTGTTGTCTTGAGCTCACAAACAGAAATGCAGGACATAAACAATACAAACAATCACATAATTTTTTTTTTCTTTCAATGCAACTTAACATTACAGCCCACTACGCGTGCATCTGAGGGCCAGCGTGGTGTAGTGATTCAAGCACCAAATTGGGACTCTGGAGATCAGGATTTAAACCCCTGCTCAACCATGGAAACCCACAGGGTGACTTTGGGCAAGTCACACTCTCTCAACCCTCTGAAGAAATCACGCCAAGAAAAACCCTGTGATGGGTTCACCTTAGGGTCGCACAAGTCAGAAACGACTTGAAAGCACACGACCACAATGTATACATCCGCAATACAGTGAAAAAATAACAAGGCAGAATATAAATGCAAACTAAGTAATATTAACAACAACAATAATAATATTTCCCCATTCCTAGAATCAGAGGTATGTTCTTGTCGATTTCTAAATTTTAAAATACTCTAGAAGAAAAATTGCACACAACTCCCGTACTTTAAAAAATACTTTAAAAAAAATCTACACTTCAGTGAGATAGTTATGGCGTCAACATTTCCACGAAAACCCAGTTTGCAGTCGAGGGAGGAGGCTATCTATTTTCTTACGTCTGTGGCCCAAGACTTCTCTTTTGTTCAGCTTAGCGCGCGGACGGGCTTCTCGCTTTACTTCCGGTCTGTCTTTCTTCCGCGCGCCGGTAGAATTAGTGCACATAGATATAAAACCTGAAAGATGGACAATCACATTGTGTGGAGGTCTGCATTCGTGGTTCCTTTTGACCCAATTTCTTTCAGAGCGGAGGCGAGTGAGATTGTGAGGTTTGTTGTCAAACAGCAGACGAGTCCTAGATTTCCGTGTAGTCTCCGCGGCTTTTTTTTTTCCATAAGAAAAGACGTTTTCATATTTTGGTAAGGCTTTACACGCTCGGAGTGTTCTGCTGCCAAAGCCACGGCCATAAAAATCGCGACTCCCTTTGCAAGCTGACGGGATAAGCGGAACGGCGGCCGAAGGAGCGCCCCTGACGGCTGCCCTGCAGTCCAGTCGCGTGTTACTTCGGGACATCTAATAAAGAGGGGCCTCCCTTTTGTGCAAAAGTCAAGATTATTGAATCCGCCCTTTCTGTTCGAGGTTTGCTTACGATTTTCCAGCCTTTGCGAAAGAAAACCTCTTGCAAAGGACACCCGCGGTTTGTTTGCAGCGAAGGTAAGCCGCGTAAAATCGCTGTCCCGGCTCGTCAGTCACAAACCGCAAGCCTGAGTTGGACTGAAGGCGAAAAAGTCCTTGGAAGCAACCTACGCGGCGCTTTTGGGACATTTCCGCACTAGCCTGTTATAGCGCTATTATTCCATTTTCAACATCCTATGGAATCCTGGGGTTTGCAATTCAGAGAGGGGCCCTTGAAGCCCCTTTGAGGCCCCTCCCTAAACTGCAAACCCCAGGATTCCGTAGGATGTTGAAAGTGGAATAATAGCGCTATAACAGGCTAGTGCGGAAATGGCCAGGGTAAAACAGAAATCACAACCGCACCAGAAAACGGGCATAGGGACTGATATTCTAACAGCTGCCCTTCCGGCTCCCGGGGCAGAAGGCTAGCTGGTAGAAAAAGAAAAGTGGGACTCTAAGAGGCTATCTCTGTGTGTATTCCAGGAAGCGGGGCAAGGCCACGTGTGGACGCTGGGGGCGAGAGCTCGTCCCGGGTTGCCGTCAGAGGAGGAGAGGGCGAGAGCTTGAGGTCAGTGTGCGAAAAGGACACGCTTCTTTCACTGTAATACGGCAGCGCAGCTCCTCTGATGAGTAGCAGTGAAGCGTATTCAGAAAACTCTCTTTTCGCAAAGCAGTTCTCCTGTGCTGTTGTTGTGTGCCTTCGGGTCATTTCTGACTTAAGACGACCCTACGGTGAACCTATCGTGGGGATTTCTTGTCAGCATTTGTTCGGGGGGGGGGGTTGCCCCCTTACCTTCTTCTGAGGCTGAGAGAGAGTGACTTGCCCCAGCTCACCCAGTGGGTTTACATGAACAAGCAGAGATTGGAACCCTGGTCTCCCAGCGTCCTAGGTCCGACGCCACGTTAGATCTCATAGTTCTTCTATTGGCAACCAGAAGAGGATTCTGTGTTCAACCCATAGGAGGTAGAAAAGCGGTGGCGGACCATGCTTTCCTTTTCAGATCCTTTGCTCCCCTTAGATTCCACACTTGGCATTTGCCAGTGGGGATGGCGGTGGCCCTGCATGGGATCGTTAGCACACTTTTAAGAAATCAAATACCCTAAAGGCGTTAGGTCCTGTCTGATCTTGAAAACTAAGCACAGTCAGCCTCAGTTAGTATTTGGTTGGGATACTGTCAATGAATTCCAGGAACTGTAGACTGTATTTCAGAAATGACAAAACTAACTCTAAGTATTCTTTGCCTAAGAAAATCTAATGAAATTCAGGCAGTCACCGTAAAACTAGAAGGTGTGCGTGCACACACACACACACACACACACATTTTTCTTTACAGTAAGAAAGTGTCACACTAGAGACATCAAAGAATGCTGTGGCTTGTAAAATATTAAGAAATATATCATGGTGGAAACTTTTGTAGTGGCATGACATAAAGCATAATACTGTAAATCTCTTCAGTCTTTAAGATGGGACAAGACTCTTGGTTTTCCTGCGTGGTCTAGCATGGCCTGTCCATAAATAAAGTGTCAAATCAATCTCATTAACCAGTAGTCCACACATGAAACATGAACTGCATCTGAACTAGCTACTGACAGTTTCTTTATGAAGTTTTTGACTAGCCAATAGAAGAATGCTTGGAAGGACCCTCAAAATCATCTAATCCAGATGACTGCCAATTATAGGAAATCCAGCAATCAGATAAATCCCAGTGCTCGGTCATCACTCAGCATCTGCTTAAGAACTTATTTAGTGTAGGATAGACCACTGCTGTCTGAGACATCGTCTGTTCCCCGCTGTATAGTCAGAATTCCTTTTCCTGTAGTTTGAACCTGTTCACTTCATGTGATTTCTTAAACTGCTGTCTTCCTGGAATATGAAAACCGTTTCTTCTTTGTTAGTAAGGACAAAAGGCTATTTGTTTCGTTAAGAACTAAAGAACTAAGAATCTTTTTCTGGTTGCCTTAAAAAATTGGAGGGAGAGTCAATGCATTTTCAGGGGATTCCAATTTAGTGATAAAAAGTGTGAATCTGTTCATGAAAGTAAGGCCTGCTATGTTCAAAAGGGCTTCATATTCGCAAAGAATCGTTTTATGAGTTTGGCTGTATAAAATCACCTTTGTTGCCTAGGAAAAGTCTTCCTCCCCATCATCTTGTTTGACATGCTGCTGCAAAGTCATGTGCCTTTATAGTAACCTTTGCAGAAAAGACTGGCTAATGTATTAATTTCCAGGGGAATATCCATGTAAGTCTGTTGCAGAAAAAAAACAAGAGAGAAATTCTACAGAGGAAAAGCTTTTGTGCACCAGAGCCCCCTTCCATCGTATGCAGGTAATGTTGCCTCAGTTGGCAGATTATTATATAGGTAGATGCAGCATTGTAATTTGTAGGATCATAGTCAGCTGAAAGACACACAACAAACAAACAAACATTCCAGCCCTGTGGAATCACATTGACCAACCCACAAATCCAACAGAGAAATAAGATCCTCTGGCTCCCTTAAATGTAACAGGCAGTTTGGATAAGATGTTGAGGGGGGAGACTTCCCAGCACTGGCCTTTTCACAGTACACAATTATAGGGCTATGATTCTACTTTAACTGCCTATGGAATCCTAGCATTTGTACAAAGCCGATGCTTTGACCTTGATGTTGAGTTTCAGGAGTGGAAATCTATACATGAGGCACTGTTGCTGGTGAAGGTGTTCAGGAGGTGGTCTTCTTGGATAGGGTGTCACAGAGATGTTGGAAGTACAAGTAAAAGGTAATTTTGTTCATCCTGAAACTAATAATAGCTGTCTTACACAGCTAAGACAAACCTTGGTTTTGTATAAGAATTTTGAATTTCCGTTGCATGACACAACACTGGGCATCCATTGGTAAAGCAGGGGAATTCAGTTTATGCAGGAGGAAGATCATCTTCCCTTCCCACTGCAGTCCCTGTGCATCCCAAAAATATGCGTCAGAGAGCTAGAAAACTCTCTGAATCTGATATTTGGGCAGCTGTAGAACCAGTGCTATGCTGGATTTTGGCCATCGTGTTTTATATACATTGAATGGCAGTTGTATTTGCTACAGAAAATTCTATTAAAACTCTTATAAAAATAAATAATAGGGAATAAAAATAACGCTGTGAAAAGAAAGGGATGAAAAGTTTTTGTTGTTTTTGTGTGCCTTCGAGTTATTTCTGAGTTATGGTGATGCAAGGGTGAACCTATCACAGGGTTTTCTGAGGGTTGAGAGTGTGTGATGCACCCAAGGTAATCTAGTGGGTTTCTGTGGCTGAGCGGAGAATCGAACCCTAGTCTCCAGGGTTGAAGTCCAATGATCAAACCACTACACCATGCTGATTCTCCCTTGTTGTTGTGTGCCTTCAAGTTGTTCTTGACATTCCGCTCGAGACTGTTGTAGCGCTATGATTCCACTTTCAGCATCCTATGGAATCCTGGGGTTTGCAGTTTCGGGAGGGGCCACTGGCCCCTCCCGAAACTGCAAACCCCAGGATTCCATAGGATGCTGAAAGTGGAATCATAGCGCTACAACAGTCTCGTGCGGAAATGGTCATAGTGACCCTCAAGCAAACTTATCAGGGTTTTTTCGGGGGCTGAGAATGTGTGATGCATGTTGTTGGATTTGTGGGTTGGTCACCCAGTGAGTTTCCATGGTCCAGTGGAGAATCAAACCCTGATCTCCTCTTCTTACTCCTGCACAATTCAAAGCAGGAACTAAGTGGGGAAGATGGATGGTTTGGAATAGCTTGGGACACCTCATTTTAGATTTTAAAAACTCAACAAAATCAACCTGATTCTGATTATCATAGAGGGGCAGATGAGTATGCACATCCCATATCCTCAAAGACCGTTGGCAGTCTTCCCTGGCTCCCCATCCCACTTTTTTTTTTAAAGGGAGTGGTTTTGAGGCTTTTTTTTTTTCCTGTCTGAAAACCACCCAAAGATGCACACAGGCATGGTTGTTTGACTCCCCCTCTACCCCCAACCACCTTTTTGAGCTAAAGAAAAAACTAAAAATGGCAACCAGAACTGATTTAACATGAATTCCAATTCTCCACACCAGTGTGGTGCAACACGGCACTGGTACAACTCCCCATCCCTGGCATAGTAGATTCCTTATATCTTCCAAGCTAACAAGAACAGTTTTGCAACTGTTTGCTCCCAATGTTAATCTGTCCAGGATAGAAGTCTCCTTTTGCCCAAATGTGTCCGAATGTCTCTGTATCATTTATTCTTTGAGGTTTAGATTTATGTGAATGCATTATAACTTTAATGAAACGGTTTTGGTACACTGATATTTTATGTTGTAGGATTTTTACAAGTTTTTGCTGATTTTTATTAAACATTTGAAAAGTTTAAGTATTTAAGGAGAGTTCATTGAAAATGGACAATGCGTGTGCGAGTTTTCTATTCTTGGTGTTGTATTAGAGTTGACCTAGATTTTGTGCCATCTCAGTGCCAGCTCACATAATGCATGAGTAATGAGTAGCTTTCCTTTTTGGATGGGGGCGAGTAGCCTATTTCACTTCATCAGTTATGTAGCTAATCGTGACTTCTAAAAAGCATAAGATTTAATAATGGTTTTAGAAGCTCTTATCATAGTTCTGATTTTCAGCTTTTAGGGTCTGTGGCATTCTTCCAAGCTTTTATAACTGTTATGTTTTCGCCTCCAGGGAAATGGCAGCTAATGTGGAGAAAGGCTTCAGATCAGAAATATGGCATGGGGAGAGTGGAGGGTGAAACCTTCAATCCCACTCACCCATCTGTTCTGCAACCTGAATCCAGTTTGGGGGCTTCATCACTGATTTTTATCTTTTGGAAGTTTTTTGTTTTGTTTTTTGTTTTTGAAAGCCACAGAAGTCTGTCACAGATCTTCTGCTGTCTCATTTAGTCTCACCGTTATCAGCTGCTGGTGATGAAAATGTACTAGAAAAAGTAAAGTAGAGATAGAGAATTTGAAGAGTAGGAAAGCCAGAGTATCTTCTTAGGCATCATTATTTTTTCAACACAGTTATGCCACATCTTGAACTGTATGACACTTACTGAGTTCTGCAGTTCTGAAGAAGGATTTATACCATCTGTAATTTACCCTGAGATAAAACTGGAATGGTGACTGATTTTTACAGTGACAGAAAATGTTCAGCACAATCACTTATCACAGATGCACAGACCCTATGGGATCTTGGATTTGGTCTTTGTTTGGATTAAAGCCGTCCTGACGCTCCTGAGGTCCCAGCCGGCACTACTGAAGAAACACAGTTGCTCAGCACATACTTTGTGTATTATTTTTAACTAAGATGCTTTCCAGGAGCCCTTTGCCTCTTTAAGCTGGAATGATTCCACTGATTTCGTAGTGACTGTTGTAACAAAGAGCCACAAGGGTAAACTTATTGGCCAATTAAAATGTCTGTATTTTAGAAATACGTAAGAAGAAATAACTGCCAACCAAATTGGATTCACTCCCATTTTCCTAAGCAAACTACACAACAGAAATCAAGCCAAATATGGTTCCCTTATTTGGGAGCTTACAAAAGTACAGAAAATGCCCATTCTTTTTTTTATCACCAGGGCTTGGCAACTTTAGAATTCTCCATGATAGAGTAAAGTGGCACCTTTTCTATTTTCATAGGATGGAGAGAGAGCAATGGCAAGATCTCATTTTCAGAAACATTTAGAAGAATGGCAATCTGACCAGACCAATCAATACTCTCCTGTTACTGGAGATTTCAGAGGCAGGGCTGTATGTGTGAATGAAGCTTGTGGCCACATTTCAGGTATAACAGTATCAGTCCAATAAATCATGGTTTATTGGACTGAGAATAAGGTTTTTGTGTGTGGGTGTGTATATATGTTTCCTCCATACTTTTTTTTTAAAAAGTGTGCCCTAATTTAAGCACTGATATTCTGGTATGTTAGACCACTGTTTCCTGTAGTAGCTGAACCAGGAAACTGTGGCTTGATTGCTGCATAAGAACCAGATATGAAACCACAGCTTATCAGACAGTAGGCATAAGTCTGCATTTGACTATGTCAGCACTAGCAGATTGAGCTTGAGAGGTTTGCAGTGTGTAGCAAATTATTAAAGTGATGTGGGAGGATGTCAGCATTGTTGTGGAATGGTTCAAACGTTATTTAACTGTTGAAGCTCTTAATAATTTGGACGTTTACTGAAGTGTTACTATTAAAGAATTATCATTTTCTTTCATTCCAGTAATCTTTATTTATTTAAAACTTTTTTTAAAAAAATCCTGCCTGTCAGCATAAAATATTTAAGGCCACTAATGCTGCTAGCAATTAGAATGCAGTACCTTAGCTGCTACTGATAATCTTTTCTGCAGAGTGGCTTTAGAAATGACAGCATCTGTGTAAATAAAAATGAAATTTTAGACGTGCTCACTGCTGTGCTTATGCAGGAAATACCAGTTTTCAACTTTATACCTAGGAAAGGTTGTGGATTGTAGCCAAGAGTATACTTTGCTAAAACTATTAAAGGGAAGCAGAAATAAATCAGAGATGAAGGAGTAAGTTTTGGATGGTTATGCTGGTGCAAGAGAAGAATAGTTGAAACAATTGCATGAAGGCATACAGTGGCATGGTCTGTGATTCATTTACTCATGAAAGAGGAACTGGTAGATAGAAATAGACTAATACAGGAATGGGGAAACTTGGGCTTTCCAGTTATTTTGGATTAGAAATCCCACACTTGTTTACTACTGCTAAGTTGAGTGGGACTGATGGGAATTGTAAGTCAAAATATCCTAGAGGGCCAAAGGTTCAACTCTGATGAAAAAGTTGGTTAGATATTTAACTGATTTAACCGTTTAACTGAGGTTTTGACCTTTAAATTAAAAAGTATTACTGTACCCTATAAGATTATTTTCTTCTGTGCAATAAATATTGATGGCTAGCTGGATGAACCGATCATTGTATCATAAATGCTTCCTTTAGTTGCTCTAATGAGGATGTTTAACTGCTTTAACATTTTAAAATTATATTTGATTCTAATATAACTGCCTCTGATAGATTTCGAGAATTCTTTCACAGATAGGAAAGGATATAATAGGTACAGCATGTCACTGCTCTTCCTGTCTTTTGTGGAGAAATGCAGAAACAATAGACTGTCTGTCTGCTATAGTCTTACTTCAAGGAACTAGACAGGAACTGGACATATTATATCTGATTATTCAAGGTAAAATAAATAGGGAAGAGAAATGCAGAAAGGAGAAGAACTTCTTTGCTGGAAAACTCTCAAGGAAGGCATGTAAAGCCTGCAGCCATATGGACCTTCCAAGTCTATTTTTTATGGCCCTTTGCTTCCTTCAGATGCCCAGGACTGCTCTTTTTCCAACCCACCCAAAGATTGAAATGCCTCCTCTGGGAACCTCCTGTATCAGCAATTCAGCTTTTGTGTAGGTTGTAACTCACTATATACACACGCTCTCTGTCTAGCGGGGAAAAAAACATTTTTTTGAAAACCCAGAAGTAGACCTCAAGATACCTCTCTCTTTCTGTCCCTCTCCCTCCCCCCCCCCCCCGTGTTTCAATCTGTGCAGCCTCTGGATGGTCCTGAGGCAGAAAATTTGCATGCTGCCCCACTGAACTGGCTCACCCTTGCCTTAAAGTGTAGTGTAAATACAATACATCTTTGTTTAGAACTGCCACATTCAATGGCAGAACAGATGTCAAAATCCAGCTGTTAGAATACAGTCAAACAGGAACTAAGAGAAGATGAGGAGGAGGAATAGAAAGACAGGAACCTATGTCATCAATAGTTTTAAATAAGGCTGAACTGAAAGAGGAGGATGTGCTTTTCCTAAGATGTTCGGTGAAGTTAGATAGCAGAAGCCATTCCCACCCCCACCCCTCAGTTCATTTACTTAAACCGAAGACAGTATCTCCATTTCAGTTCTGGTTTTCCCATAGTAAAATCACCTTGCCCGTTCAGATTGGCTCTGTATGCTTGTGGTGTGATATCTGGTTGGCTGGAATTTCTCATGCCGCCGTTTGAGGAATACAGGTACATGGAGAATGAGAAGGAAACAAATGTTGATGTCTCAGTGTCACGGATCACAATGAATGGGATAAGCAAATGTGATGTTTTGTTAAAATTAGAATTTTTGTTTTGTAGAAAAATTACTTTTTGAAAACATTGCTTGGAAGCCCGCTATTTATAGGCCTGGTTCAGTTCATAGTTTTTCTCATTGTTGTTACAACATTTTCTCCCTGCATTTCCCCAAGGTAGTTCTAGCATTATCTCTCTCTATATATGCTTCTCCTTTGGCAAAGCTGAATCCATAGCCCCTTTGGCATAGATCCTTCTTTGGCATAGCTGAAAAGAGGGCACTGAAAGCTTCTTCCATTCTCAACTGGCTCCAGTTTCTTGTGTTATCGGAACTACATTGATCACACCACAGAATGCCCAAATGAGACTGTAAGCCCTATCCGGTGTTCAAGAGAAGGGTTATCTAAGCATGCAAGGAGGGCAGATGTATGTGAATTGGCGAGACCACTGGTTAATTTCATTGGTCATGCCTCTTGTGAGTAATTATGGAGATGACCACTTTAGAAAGAATTGGGTAGTGGTATATATGGAATGATTAAGAAGCTAAGATCCTCTGTGTAATTGTATATGTAATATGTGACAGATATTGCCTTCAGTTCCTGGCTAGCTACCAATATGTATCGTTATGTTTTTCTGTGAATTCATAGTTGGCCCATCAGGCAGGCCTTTGGCTCTCAATTACACGTGCATAATTAGGCTAATAAAAGATCATGAAAAAATAGATTTCAACAGTTGATTCTAGATATTCATAAGTATGTTTAATAAGCTATTATTTGGTATCCTGTGGCTATAGCAGCCATTAGTTTGAAGCTCTGGGATTATTTAAGAAAACATCATAATTAAATAGGAGCAACTGAAAAATGAGACATATTTATCTCTTAGTTTTACAAACTAATTGGTTTAAATTATAGTTGGTTCTAGTGCCATGGCTTATTTATAGTGTAAATGAGGATTTATTGCTTTGCTTTGCTTCTGGGGATGTAGCACTGGCCAAGTTTTGCCATTGCGTAAAATATTTGTATGATTATTATAGATGCTTTGTGGAATGATGAATGAGAGTGAAGTGCCTGGAGACCTACAAGGTGATCTTTTATTGTACTTTAGATTTATAACACACTTTATGCACATTGGCTCACATTTAGGGTTATAACAACCTTATAAAACAAACTTAAAGCTACTGCTACAAAAGAAAAAGAAAAAGAAAGGGAGATAAACCTTTACTAAAATAACTCATACTTCTCCCTCTGCACCAAAAGCCATTCCACACAATTGGATTTTTGGTGCAATAAATATGCCGTCTTTTCTAATTTTTATTCCATAGTCCACACATTTTACAATGTCTGGGCTTTTTTCCTTAATTAAAAAAGAGTGAGTAAGGCAGAGGGATATTATAGATATATAAAATGATGCATGGTGTGGAGAAGGTGGATAGGAAAAAGGTATTCTCCTCCACTCATAATACTAGAACTCAGGGTCATCCATGGAAGTTAAATGTTGGGAGACTGGGAATAGACCCAGTGCATAATTTAATGAGCGAATTTCCTACCACAGGATACAGTAAGGGCCACCAAACTGGATGGCTTTATAAGATTAGTCAAAATCATGGCAGAATGTAAGGCAGTGTCCCCCTCAATGCTTGTTGCTGCAGAATGTGAACAGAAGTGTGCTGAGGTGTTTGTAGGCGTCCCATGGATATTTGTTTGGCCTTTGTATGAACAGAATGCTGGACTGAAGAGGCCTTGGGTCTGATCCAGCACAGAGCTCTTCATTGTATCTCAGGACACTTCTGAAATATTACTTGCCTGGGAAGATGACCCCTATTCCAATTGCTCCATTGAGTGTAGTTGTGAAAGCATCACACACGTCCATGCTGGCACTGCCTCCAATACTGAGAGACTGTTGTGGGGGTTTTGCTGTAATTCGCTGTACTTGAACTTAGAACTAGCTGCATATTTCTGTGGAATATGGACTATGAAGACCACTATTCTTGTGGCATCAGAGGACTAGAGACTTAGTCATAAATCCTGCATGATGGGCTTTTTTTCCTCAACCATTTCTCAATTTGTATCTGTTTCAAGGTGTTATTTCTCATCTAGAATGGGAAGAAACTGCATGAATGGAGGATATTTATTTATTTATTATTTGTTTGAAGCATTTTGTTGTTGTTGCAAAAGCTCTTCATCTTCTTTGGATTTCAGGAAAGTGTACTATAAATAATCTTAACAAAAATAAATCCATTAATAAAGCAACAGCTAGTACAAACAATTTTAAAAACTATTTCCAGCAGACTGAAATGCTACAGTGGGCAAAAACCATTTTGCCTGGTGCTGAAAAGATGGCGAAGCTGGTGCCAGGCATGGTTCCATAGCCAGGATGCCTCTGCAATGAAAACAAAACCATTTCTCAATCCCCAAATACTTTATTTTTGATAGGCATTTTTGATCAAAGCTTGAAAACATTGCCATTTTTTTCTCAACTACAACTCCCTAAATATTCCAGCCAACATAACCTCTGACTGCAGAGTTTGGCTCTGCATTAGTTTGGCTCCGCACATCTGCGCATAGCAGACACAAGCACAGAATCCCTTCCCTCTGCTAGAAATCATTTCCTTGGGTGTTACTACCCCAGTTCTGCTTTTCTGCCTATTCCAGTCTTTGATCACAATTTGTTTATCCTCACCCCATGCACCTTTTCTTTGCCTTTCTTACCACTTCACCCTGTCCCTATTCTCTCCTTTTTCTCACCCAGCTGTTTGCCTTTGTACTTGTTTTCATGTAGCTTTTGGAGTATCTCTCTACATTGAATAATTATAACAGTTTTATCATACTTTAATTACTGTGAAATCCTGGGATTTGTAGTTTTTGCAGGTCTTAGAATTGTCTGCCAGAGAGCTCTAACACAATAGTTCGGGGGATGCTGAAGTTGAATTAATTCTCTAATTCAAGTGTCCCAACATCAGAATCTACCTCATGTTCTTTCAGTGCATTAGAGCTGTGCAGTTGAACACGGTGGCCCACGAACGTGTGTTCCTCTGCAAGGTATTGGCTCCCAGTCCAGTGCAAGTTTTCAGGATGGAAGAATCAGTTGCAAATGTGGTATTGGTTCCTGGCACATGAGGGAAAAAAATTCTCCTGGTCCCCTGCAGCAGACAAGAAGCACTGCAGTGTAGAATTCAAAGTCCCTTCGTGCTGCCGTTATGTGCCTTCAAGTCAACTTCAACTTATGGCAATTGGCAACCTTATCCGAAGTTTTTCTTGGTAAGATTTATTCAGAGGAGGTTTGCTATTGCCTTCTGAGTCTGCGGGAATGTGTCTTCCCCAAGGGCGCCTAGTGTATTTCCAGAGCTGGGTGGGGATGTAAACCTTATTTTCTCAAACCACATCTCTCTCTCTGTCTCTCTGTCTCTCTCTGTCTTTCTCTCCCCCTCTCTCGCTCTTGTTCTCTGGCTCTAGCTCTCTCTGTCCCTCTGCAAACTGCAAATCTCAGGATTCCATAGGCTGGAACAATGGCCATTAAAATGGGATGAAACTTCTCTACCTGTGCAGTGTGGAAACTCACCACTCTACTGTTTGGTGTCTTTGATCTGATATTGCTCGCAACTTGCTCTTCATCTCACTGTTGCCGTTTGAGACCCTCCCTTGAGTTTGCTCTAATCTCTGCTTCTACCGATGCCCCAGACTTGCAGAGCAAGAGAGCTTTCAACTTTGTGAAAGTTCTCTGGCTAGGTGGCAGGTCTTTAAAATGTCACATTTGGTGTGCCGAAAATATGAACAAGAATTATGCTGCACTATATTTTTATTTCCTTCTAGCATGTAATTATGTCTCATTATAATTTTACTTCCATCCAGCATGTTAAATAAGCTCAAATTAATTTGTTCTTAATACAGTTTTTAATAATGTCACACTGCCAGTCCACTGAAGATTCTTAGTCACTGTGGGAAAGTGCATTAGATCTAACTTGGTTTTTGGCAATCATATTTCAAGGCAATTTTTTAACCTGGATAACATTCTTTCTGAAATATGCAAATTATTCATATGGATTGGATCCTGACTTAGTCAAATAGTAGTTCCATAGAAATCGATTGAATTTAAATTAGTTGTGGCTAATTTAAGTCCCATTGTGTTTTTGAGTATTTTTAAGTACATGATGTTTGGCTACATCAGTCTTTCCCAGTCTGGTGCCCAAATCTGTTGGATTACAGTTTATAGAAAGGCATTAGGATGGAGAAGGCTGGAAAATAGCAACAAATCAGCAGAGCTTGGAGAGTTATTTTTAGGAAGAATACATAAAATGACATGCTCAAGCCATCCATAACCAAGCAGTGTCAAGACACAACTGATCAGTTTCAGGACATGCTGGAGCCATCCATAACTAGCCAGTGCTCAGCTGTGGATGGCTTCAGCATGTCATTACATTCATTTCTCTTAAAAATAACTTTCCACACCCTGCACATTAGCAAAATCCTCTAATCTTGGGGATACTTTATGCTAGAGGAGCAGCAGAGGATGACTGGATCATGATCTACTTATGATCACAATTTTGCTAATCTGATTAAGAATTCTAGGTGATAGTTAGAAGGAACAGATATTTTTCATCTGATACAAACCTTGGAGCCAGGGTTGTGGTTGGACTTTTTCACCTTTACAGATTGCGGATGGGTGGCTCTTATTAACCCCGCAGTCAAACTGGTAGATTTGTGCTAAGGTAGACAAAGATCATAATACATCATGCAATTAAGTAACACTGAACTCTGTAATAAAAGAAAGGCAGGATATAAATATCGTAGTAGTTGAATTATTTTTTTAAAAACTACAGAAATAAGTAAGCTTAAGCCTGTGCTCATACACACAATCACTGTGGGCACAAAAGTGTTATTTACTCGTGAGTAAACATTCTTAAGATTGCACATGTAGAGGAAGCACAGTAATTGTGGTGGAGGATGCAGAGACAATACAGCAATACAGTTTTACACAGCACAGCTTTCACAGTATCTTTTCAAAAACCTTTCCACAAAGTCCTTTAAACTACATTTTTCATACAAAAAAGAAAGCTTGCTTTACACAAATCCAGCAATGAAATTTTCTGTATCTTAATTTACTGTTGTTGTTGTTTTGAACCCACAAGGTAATTTGCAAGCTTTTAAGTCACATTACAGAGTTAAATCATCTTGTCTATATTTCATGCTTTGCTGCAGGATGCATTAATTTAACATGTCAGCAAAGTACAGAACCGGTTGTTTATTAAAACAATTTTGAAGAACGACCAACATTTTATGCCAAGCAATGCAGCAAGATTAAAAAAGGTTCAAAGCCCAGTAGTTTGTATTCTGCTAATACCGGGTAATTCTTAGTGGCATGTGTCTGCTTGAAACAGTGTAATGTATTTATATCAGTGTTTGTGTTGGTGAATTTAAAAGAGGCATTACAGCAAGAAAATGTAATGTACATATTAAGTAGTGTTTCTTGTGCTATATTAAATTATGCTTGCCTTGTGGTAAACTCTGTGTTTTTTCTTCTCATTGTTGAGAGGAAAAATGATTTATAATTGCATTTATGTTTCAGATGTTATCATTAGAGCATCATTGCTATCTGGTGACTGTCTACTGGTATATAACTTATGGATGGCAATTAAAATGTACCATGCGTATAATTGCAGAGGAATGTTTTATTGTCTCAACAGGGTAAAGATGTTCTGGATTCAGAGCTGGACCTTACAACTGGCAAAATGTTCAAGACCACTACGAAGACTGCTTTCTGAAGCAAACACCAATTTACCTGTGTTAACCTTGTTCACCAAGGTAAATATGGCAGGTTCTTTTATTAGTAAATTGGATAAGATGGCCCAAAAGGCAGATTTGAGAACCACAGTTTTCAATTAATCATAATTCACTATCAGCAGCTGTTTTGCCAATAGGCAATGCCTCTTTCTTAAGAGGATTCAGAGGCAATGAACACACTAATAGGGTGAAAGCTTAAAGATTTTATTGGTAAACCACAGAATAAGATTACGATGCTTTTGTTCCTTCTGCTCTTGGGAACCCCTTAGAGAATTACAACAGATGGAACCCTGGAGCTAGTTAGCATGTAAAACTTTTATCGGCATCAATCTACCCATTGTGTTTTATTTGTCAGGGATGTTTCTGAAATGTGTTTACCATCAGGCTTATCCTGATCACATCTGACTTTAGCAAGGTGAACTTTTCTCATGGTCAATGGGCTAGCCTTAATATATTGCAGGCAGCCAATCCAGGTAGCTATGGGGCTCTCCTAGACACTCTTCTGCCTGGTAGCCAACATTGGAGCTCTGTCCAGGAGTATCCTAAAGCAAGCTTCTTAGGAAATAAACAATAAACAGAAACATAGATGGCTGTTCAAAGGATCCATGCTTAGTTAAATAGGAGATTCAAGCGTGAGAAAAATGACTCTTGTACACCAACTAACTCCTCGATATCAGAGTTATCTTATGTATCTGTATTGCAGTAGTTTGCTGGTGCATAGTTTCGGCTCAGATGGAACCAATATCCCAGTCAAGGGGAAAAAGAGCCACGTTGGTTTGCAAAAACAAGGTTAGGCCAATAAGCTTGTATGCCAACAGTAGCCAGAACAGGGCTATCCATATCATTTAGGCAGAGTGGTTTGGGGTGTCATGAAAGGCCAGGAAATGTGGGTTTGTTTGTTTTTTTTACTTTGTTACTATATTGTGTTTCTCCTGTCAGTGAGGTGGATAGGGAGAGGTGCTTGCAGGATTTTCTGCCTCAAATGCCTGAGTGACTTGGTTATCCTTTGGAACTATGTCCTTGGCCTTGGGTGAGTGGAGGATACTATATGCTGCTTTGCCTTAGGTCACAAAATGACTCGTGACCCTAGCTGTTTTTGGGATGCTCTCAGGAAGAGTTTGTTTATATCCTTCTGTTATTTACCTCACCTTATAAAAGCCAGAAGTGTTGTATCCATAAGAACACATGAAACTGCCTTATGCTAAACCAGATCACTGATTTATCTAGCCTGGTACTGCCTACTATCTGGCTGTAATTCTCTACAGTTTCAAGCATAGGTATTTTTCATCATCTGATACTCAGTCTTTCTTACTGGAGATATTAAGGGCTGAAAGTAGAGCCAGCTAGTGTGCTCTACCTATGAGCCCTCTGAGTGGTGGCTCTTAGGAAAATTGGAGATTATGCTTTTGATAAAACCATTAAACATCTATCATATTTGAGTGGTTAGAGGAGCCTGATTGATCTGACCTTTATCCCAGGGGGAAATATGCTATGTGCAGAGTGTGGGTTGGATGTAACCCCCAACCTGTTTTTGTGCTCCCCCAAGCCACCAGGGTCTTCCAATTATTTCAGGTGAAATTTTGCCTGAAAATGGTTCCCAGTGCAGCAAAATGTCATTTGTCTTCCATTGTGCTCCACAACTCTAAGGGGGAAAAAAAACAGCTGGAATTACAGGATGTATAAATATGGCCTCTGGCCATTCCCAGATTTAATTTTTGGTGTGGCTGCATTACCTGCTTGGGGTAGTACAAGGGAAATTGTCCCTCATCCCAGTTGTCCACTGCTGTTTTCCATATTTATCTGAACTTTTTTTTTTTTAAATAGCAACCTTCACACCATCCTTTTGTCTGTTCTCTGCCTACCACTTTCAGTGGAATGACTCCTTGGATTGATGGCATGGAACCTGTACATCAGTTCAGACAGAAATTTCAAAATGTGTAGAGAATTTTTGAAAAAGAGAAAGAAAAACATTGGACACAAAACATATTTGGTTCCCTAGAATGAGTAGCAAATTTGATCCTGGAATATTTTGTTTAGCTAATATCATCCAATTAAGCCAAGTCAAAGCATTATCAGGTATATTGTTCAAAGCCATTTCTTTCTACGTGGCAACATTAAAGTTGCAGGTCTATCTCTGCCAGCTGCCTGTGTAGTTTATAATTCAAAAGTCAATGAGGTGGTGAATAAGCAGAATTACTTATAGAGGTTAATAATTGGGTAGGAGAAAAGTCTTTTGTGATGCTTTAGCACATGCTGAGTTGTAGCCGTTTGAAATTTGAAGGGCAAATTGTCACCAGCAAACTGGAAAGGATATTCTAAACTGGCTTCTTTTCTTAATTGCAAGTCTGTATGAATCTGTGATCCAGGGTTTTGAGGTTTTTTCTTTTTTTTTAAAGGAACATTGAGAATTACTGGCAATTTCTGAGTGAAATTGTCTCCCTTCGTTTAATAGCTTCATTTTGTTTTCTCAGCTTGGATCCACTCAGTCCAGCCTCAGTTATGTTTTTAAGTGAAGAGAAAAATGTGGCCTGAGAATGCGCAGAAGGAATAAACCTGCCATTTCACATTCTTGATGCCCAGCAGGACTGAGTGTTTGTTCTGTAGGAAATGTAGCTTTCCATTTGCAGTGGAAGCAACTGAGGAATCTCGGGAGGGCATTACCTTTTACAAAATCTTCTTTAGTGTCCCATCAAAGCAGCTTAAAGCTAGGCTGCTGAGCATCTTAATAATAAGAGTATTATTTTAGGAGAGGGGTTCTTGCTGGAGCTACATCTCTGTTTTGAGAGTATTCTCAATATATGGCTTAGTATTTTGTAGAGAAAAGGGACGGGGGAGGGAAGCGCCATGTTTCCTATCTTCCTGTTTCTGGAATGTGAAATCTTCTAAATATAAACCTGTAGTGGAGGTTACTTTCCCGCCTACACTAGCTGCATAAAGATTTGACCTGCTTCTGAGTTTTGAAAAGAATAAGACACCCCCTACACTTATTAAAATTTATTTATTTATTAAAATATTTATATCCCACCATATATCATGGGATCTCAGGGTGGCAAAACTTAGGGAAGTGTCAGCTACCAGCTTTCTATGGTCCCAGTCAGGCATTGTCCCATTGGTGATTCTTGGAGCTGTAGTCCAAAACAAAACAAAACAAAACAAAAATGTATTTTCCAGGCTGGTCATGCAACCAAAACTCATTACTAGAGCATAACCATAGATGCAGAAAATTCACACACACTAAATCAAGCTTGTGGAGCATTTGGCCCTTCAGATTTTATTGGCTACAGCTCCCATAATCCTTTACCAAGATCAATGTTGACCGAGGCTTCTGGGAGTTGAAGTCTAAAACACCTGAAGAGGCAAGCCAGAATTTTATCTGTTAAATATGTTAGGGCAACAAAGAGAAATAAGATCTCATCAGAAGACATTGTTATATGTAATAATTGCTGCAGGACTGATATATGCACAATATTGGAAAGAAAGAAACTATATTGACATAAGAGAATGAAAATTGAAAGTTCTGGATATGGTAGAGATAGAAAAGTTAACTTTTTCACTTAAAAATAAGCCAATCCAGAACTTTGAAAGAGAATGGCAAGAAGTTTTGAATTGGATCAAAGAATAAGAAAAGGAAGGAATAAAGAAAGATTGTTGATAATATGGGTCATGTAAACTAATGATGTTATAGAAAAAGCATAAGTTGTAATGTAACAATGTTAAAAGTAACAGTGTAAGATTATTTGTTAAACAGAAACAATGTATGTATGGAATGTAAACACAGACTCAACTGGAAAAAAGATGCTTGGAAGCGGGGAGGGTTTTTTTTTAATTTTTTATTCAAAATTTTAATGTGTGTGTGTGTGTGTGTGTGTGTGTGTAAGTAAATAAATAAATAAATAGATAGATAAATAAAACACATGAAGAGGCAAAGCCTCCAGGTGTTAATGCATCTGTGATAAATGGATGAAGTAGCTGCTGATGGGAAGACCTGTGCCTAAGACCCTGGAGATCAGATACCAAGAAGAGCAAGTGATGCTTGGCTAGATGAACCATTAATTTTCCTTAATTCAAGATAGTCTTACCTGATGATACAAGGCAACTACTTTTGTCCCTCTGATTACAGCACACTGCATGCTGGTTTTGATTGCTGAATAGGCTGCAGAGGGTAGGATTCAGTTAATGTGCCTCCTAGGTCTTATAATATGAAGCAATGAAGCAGTAGTTCAAATTCCATCAAGTGGAATAATTTAGAAACTGTTTAAGGACTGCATCCTGCTTTGCATGACAGACACAACTGCAGTTCATCTGATGAATACCATGAAGACCGGACTGGAGAGGTACATCTGTCAGTATGGGGTAAGCATGTGCCAGGCAGTTGAAACTAGCGTAACTCTCCGATTTATTAAGTGGCACATTATCCCTTTGAGGATAGGCTTTTGTACATGCAACATTATTATTATCATTTACTGTATATAACGCTATTAGCATACATGGTGCTTTACAAGTAAAAGAACCAAAAACAGTGGGTCCTGCCAAAGTTGTACAATCTGAAGTATATGTACACAGAGAGAGAGAGAGAGAGAGAGAGAGATGGAACGAATAGTGCCTTATCAGAGCTCTAGTGCCTCTCCAGACTGCAAACTCTCGGATTTCATAGAACAGAATCATGGCAGTTCAAGTGGGATAATAGTGTTCTAGTTATAAAACTATATAATACTATTGTAAAACAAATTATCCAGATAAAACACAAAAATACCGTATAATTTAAAGAAAGCTAACAAATACATATCATCAAAATACACAAGATTATAAACAATATTAAACTGAAATTCCAAAAGCTTTGGAAAACAAGGAAGCTTTTAATTGAGATTGAGATTTAAAAATAATAAGGGAAGGAGCAGTCTACAATGTTCAGGGAGGTGATTACAAGAGTATGGAGCAGTGAGCGAAAGAGGACAAAGCTGAACCAAGAAAGAGGAAACCCTTGGTTGGGTGAAAAGCTTAGACTTCCTAGAACACAGATCTCAAACAGGCTGGTAAAAGGAAATAAGGGCTGAAAGATGGAGGGAGCTAGGTTGTGTTGGGCATGGAACGTTAAAAGAAGAAGCTCAGTAATCAATGAAGAGTTTGGGTAATCAATGGAGAGATATCAAAAGTGGGGTAACTTGAACAAAATGACAGGTCAAAAAGATAATCTTAGCAGCAGAATATTGAATAGAAACAATACAACTAAGGTGAGATAATGGAAGACCAGTCAAAAGAAGATTACAATAATCAAGGCCAGAAATTACCAAGGCCTGAACTAAGTAAGGTCTTGGCAGAGGAAGCAGAAAGAAAGGGTCTGATTTTTACAATGTTGTAAAGAAAAAAATCAACATGACTTTGCTACAACCTCAATGTGAAGAACTAAAGATAAAGAAGAGTCAAAAAATTAAGTCAAGACTATGTGCTTCCTTCACAGAAGCAAAAGGAAACATTATTAACAGTAATGGAGAATGTCTCATGTAACGTGAGGGGGTGCCACCTTGTTCTCTGCCTCAGGCAGCAAAATACGTTTGTCCATCTCTGGAGATAGTTCTCAGAGAAAGGCTCCTGAGCGAAAGGTGCCTCAGGAGTCTTTTCTGCTGGGATTTGATTGGGAAAAAGAGGGACATTCTTCTTGCCATCCACACAATGAACACTGCCTTCACTGACCAAAGCAAAGTACAGAATGCTGCCTCTTCCCATTCACTGGACAAATGCGTGCTGAACTGGCAGCTAACAATACTAGCCATAGAAAACAGTGTCCTCCATCCACCCAAAGGCAACAGGCTGACACAGGGGCTCAAGCAGGCCATCTGGCACACAGCTTGAACATTTTGCTGCCACCTCTCAGCATCTGCTGCCTGAGGCAACTGTTACTCTGTCTGTTGTTCAGGCCAGCCGACAGTGCCTCATGGTATAAAGCAAAAGCAGGAAGGTATTCATTATTTGATGTGTGCCTGCTTCCACCCTTTCATGTTCAAGGCAAGTAGTGCATCTTTCCTCACATTGTGTGCATCCCACCTTTCTCCCAGCATTGAGCCATGTGACACAGGAGAAGCTGTAATTAGCCCCAGAGCCCTGGCATCTGTTCCTGCACATATAGTGAGATGAGAGGAAAATAAGTGTCACTTCTTCAAATGATACATGGTAGAAACAGATAACATTTGGTTTCTGACATGATCTTCTCCTGTATGAGAGAAAAGACTCTTACCTTTGCCCATTTTGGCCATTGTTTCCTGTGCCGGTGGCAGCTGCCAGCTCGTCATGAGCCTGCAGACTCAGACCTGGAAATGTTATGTGGGTTTGTCCTTTGGTTCTTCCTCCAGTGCAGCTGTACCACTACTGCTCATGGTCCTCGTACTCGTGGGTTCTCAGAGAGTTTCCAGGGGTCCATTCACACTGCAGTACCATAACATCATTAATTCACTTTAACTGCCATGTTTTTGTCCTATGGAATCCTGGGATTGGCAGTTTAGAGTGGAGCATTTAGGATTCTCAGCCAGAGAGCTCTAGTGCCTCGTCAGTGTACAAACCCTGAGATTCTATAGAACAGAATCATAGCAGATCAAGTGGAATAATAGCGCTCTAATTGTGTAGTATGACTGGTCCACAGGAAAGAAATCATTGTACCCAATGACAGATTAGGAAAAGAAAATGGCAATACCCGACGTCAGATAACCTGAGAAGCACTGAGCTGTTATACTCTGATTGTGGCACACTTTGGACCAGGGTGTGTAAATGGTGTTGTCACACTTTCCTCAATACCCCGTTCCTCTGTTCAGTATCGCTGGATCCAGTCATTAACATTTTATAGGATGTGGCAGTGGTGAAGTTCTCATCATGATGTCTTTTTTGAAAGCATTATTAGTAAAGGAGCTACATGAGTCCCACTACGTCTTTTAATTACTCTCTGGTTTCTTTCTGCCCTTCTTAAGAATCCATGTCCCTTGTGTGATGAAGCCAAAGCAGTGCTGGAGCCGTACAAACATAAGGTAATATCACATAGTGATATATTTATTTGAACACCGACAATGCATTTGGTAAAGGACTTTCATTTTATTTGCGTCTCTTATTCTTTCTTCCAACAATGTCTTAATAAGTTGTTACGCCTAATTTCCATTAAACTAATCTTCAGGAAGACTTCAAAAATCTGTAATTGAGATGAAACCCACACAGAAATATGACACCAAAATGTGAGATATTTTTACCACTCAGAAGACCTTCCAACTGAGTATTGTGTCATCTTGCTCTAAATACTCAGCTGAGTCAAAGAGGTTTGCTGGGGAAATAGTAAATCAAAGTTTATTTCGCTCACCTTTTTGTTTAAGATACGGGTACACAACGCTAGGGGTCATTGGTTTACCCCATGGGACCTTGGTGAGCTGCATATCCCCACCCTATGTCCTCACATCCCAAAATTTTCTTTTTCTTTTTTAAATTTAAAAATTGGCCCCAAATTTGGGTAGGGGCATGAAGGTGGCAATTTTGCCTCCTCTTTTACACCTTTCCCTAATCTCACTGTTTTAGGAAGACCTTTTTTTCAACAGAAAGTCAATTGGAAACTTCCACTTGATTTCCGGTTCCAAAAAAGGCCTTTTCTGTGCCTCAAATAGTCCAAAATCCAATAATAATAATCCAAATAATCCAAAAACATTGAGAAATTAAACATCATATTCCTTAGGGAATTTTTTAAGATACAGGGGCAGAGACATCAAAAATGGCCTTAGTAAGCCAAGTGCACCACCCCTTCTTTAGAAATACCAGCTCTACACATTAATCTGAAATGTATTTTGTCATCCCTGTTATTTCACTTCAGTTTACTCAGTAAGCATCGTTAGTTTTTGACTGTTGGCTATTAATTTTTTGCTGTCTTGAACAGTTTCTTTTGCAGGAAGTAGACATAACCCTTCCAGTTAATTCATCCTGGTTTGAAAAATATAAGTATGACATACCTGTCTTTCATCTGAATGGGAAATTTTTAATGAAGCATCGAGTGGACATCAAAAAACTGGAAAATCGGTTATTAGCCCTAGAGATGCAAGATGATGGAAACAGATAAAGAAGAATGAAAATAGTTAATTGTGGACTGGGAAAGAATGCATAAACAATTTTGTATTGCTTTCTTAACAAATAAAACTGTATGAGCAGTGTGACTTTCTTGAAATGCAATATACATATTTAACTCAATTTTGTAGTACTGGCAAAGCCCTTCAGATGATGTGCGCTTTACTTCTTCTAGATTCATAGAATCATAGCATGAAAGGACCACAAGATCCATTTGGTTCAATCCCGTACTGCGCAGGAACGCTCACATTAAGTACTCCCAAAAGATGGTTGTCCAACTTCTGTTCAAAAAACTCCAAAGAAGGAAAGTCCCCTGAGACAAGCTATTTCACTGTCAAACAGCTCTACAGTCTATTGCTGGATTCTCATGGGTTGTAATTTTAATCCATTGGTCCATGTTCTAGTCTCTGGAACTCAAACTCAGTCCATCTTCAAAGATCTCAATCTATAACTCAGAGTAAGCCTCACTGAAGTAGTGTAGTGGTCTGAGCATTGGACTATGACACTGTTGACCAGGGTTCAGTTCCCTGCTCGGCCATGGGAACCTACTGGGTGACCTTGGGCACATCACACACTCTTGGCCCCCAGAAACCCCATGATAGGTTCACCTTAGAGCCACCATAAGTCAGAAATGACTAAAGTCACACAACAACAGCAGAAATGTATGTCAATGTCCAGCCGGCGGCTAAGCAGACACAGAGGCAGGAGCCGAGTTTTATGGCTTTAGTTGTAAATAAAGCAAAACGGTTACATCACCAAAAGAAAGTATACACAAGCGACAAAGTCCCAGGAGTGGCAGACTCAGGCAGCAAGGTCTGACTGGGGCAGAGAGCTCACGACACGGGACGCAGATTCGCAGTTGGTAGAGGGTTGTTGCCCCGTGCCCACCCCCAACAGCGTCTGACTTAAGTACTCAGTTTTCAGCCCAGCCGAGGCCGGTCAACTGTCCGTTGGCCCCGCTCACAGCTGGAGCCTCTCAGGGGTTCAGAGCCGCTTCATCAAGCGCTTCTCCTGCAGTCGCTGAGACCTCCGGACCGCCCCCTTCTCCAGTTGCCTCTGGAGGAACGTGGGGGGAGGGTCTGCTGCAAACTCTGGACTGGAGTCAGAGACCCCGGCCTCTGCCTCTGGAGCGCAAACGTCTGCTGCAGGTGCTGGCCCAGGCTCCGTGCCAGGGACAGCTGGGGAGTCACAGGCAGGCTCCTCCCTAGACTCTGAAGCAGATCCCCCTCCAGGAGGCCCCTCCCCGGGACTCACCCCAGGCTCGGAGTCCAAGTCTGAATCGGGAGCGAGGTCAGCCTGGCTCATGACAATGTAAACCTTTCAAGGATGATGATTTGATTTTTTTTAATCAGTGCAAAAAACTGTTTCTTACTGACACATTTGGTTACATGTTGCTTTATTCATGGCAATAAAGAAATCAGACATCTCTGCTCATCAGGATTTTACAGTGCAACTTCTCATGCTCAAGGTGGAAAAAGGACTTAAGACACCCTTTTATACTAAACAATTGGAGTGCTATGATTCCTTTTTAACTGTGATGACTGCATCCTGTGGAATTCTGGGATTTGTAGTTTGGCGAGGCATAGAGCTCTCTGGCTGAGAATGTCCTTTTACCTAAACTGAGATTCCAGGATTCCTTAGGATGTTGCCCTGACAGTTAACATGGGATCATAGTGCAACAATGGTGGAGTGTTAAAGGAACTTTGTATCTCAGGTCATTGGTGGACAAAATCAATGGGCCTGAGAGTCACTGCCACCCCCACTTCCTGTCTCGGGCTGCTATTCCCACACTTCAGTGGTGTGATAGCAACCAAAAGCTTCTCTTCTTCTTCCCTCCCTCCCTTTCAGATTTTGTGGGAGAAATCCATTTAGTGCTCAGGTTTCTGGAGTACAGGCTTTGTTTTGGAAATCTACACTTCCTGAAGTCTTTTGGGACTGCAGTTCTTCTGTAAAGTCAAGTCTTTGACTCCCCTGGGGAGTGTGGCTATGACCCAGAAATGGCTAGGGGGGGGCACATGCTGTTAAATGAAAAGACAATGGTTAAAGCTTATTTAAAAACATTTGGATGGCATCCTATTCAGTAGTTACGAGATTACAAGTCCACTTTACAATCTCATAACTGCTGGGGATTTGTGTTTATGGTAGTTAATGACTGAATGTGTCCCCAAAACCTGGCAGTCCCCCAACCAAAGAGTTCACAAAGTGCTGCAGATTGGGGCACTGGGAAATCACACCTGCAGCATTGTAAACCGGTAATGGGAGAGACCTTGGGGTGTTGCTGCAACTGCTTCTCTCAATGCACCCTGCAACCTGGGCCCTTTTTGCATGCAAGTCCTGTTGCAAAATGGCCTCGGGAGTATCGTGCGATTGCAAGGACCATTCCACATGACGTCCTCGCAATCACACAACGCTCCCAAGGCATTATACCATTTTTGGCTCATTGCCGAAAATGATGCGCGATTGCATCCCTCCTGTGCCCCACGCACACTTACCTTGTGTGCAGAGCCTCCGGACATGTGGTCATCGTGCTTCCTCCCCCAGCACAACCTGGGAATGTACCCGGCTGTGCTGTGGAAGAAAGGGGCGGAGCGCTCACGCTTCCTTCTGGCCAGCACGAAGCTGGTGCAGAAGGGAAGTGGAGGGGACGCGAGTGCCTCCCAGATGAGGCTTTTCGCGTGATCCCTGCATGATGCCAGCGGCACCAGGTAAGGTGCGAAAAGGGCCCACGAGAGGACTGCAGATGTCTTCTCCCAGTAGCCCAACCTGCAGCACATAAAAAACCCTTGAGTTGGAGTGCTGCCAAGATGAAAAGGTAGGGCTTGCGGGGTAGAGTCATCAGATGTAACTACAACAGTAACAGATCTCTGTCATGATTATGTCTGACAATGCATGATCTTGGCTGTTTGCATTTGCTTGAGTTTTATAATAGCATTATAGCGTTTGCAATACCTTCTTCAGACAGAGTGTTAAAATCTATGCAATTATAGTCATTTATTGGAAACATCTAAGTGCTTTGGGGCACACTGATACCAGACACAGCAGATCAGAGGCATGTTAATAAAACTGAATCTATGTAAAACCAGTTGTCCCCGAAATTAAATGGAAAATATTTGTCTGTAGCAGCTCTCCCTCCATTTTTTAGAATACTCATTATTAAACACTGTAATTTCCTTGTAAGTCTGCTAGCATAAGATAGCAGATTTTTTTTCCTAAGGCAAAAGTTATATACCTTTAAGTGAAGTGCATGTGAACACACAGTTCTCTGCCATGGTAAAGGATGTTTACATTCTTCTTTTAAATTGTCACTGGAGGCAGGAGACATGCCTTTTCCAATGTTATTGAAACAGTGTTTTGGCCTAAGGGTCTTTTGGATTTATTAAACAAGAGGACAGCTAATTAAACAACTAAAAAAGAGGGCCTAATACAAGAAGGCAAGTGGATTTTTATTTTAAAGGCTATGAATTTCCATTGAGTGGGCAGTTTCCAATGGCTAGGGACCAGATCCACTCACCAGGACCCCAGAGGGGCATATATGCATTGCAACACCATTTTTGTCTCCCATTCCTTAGATTTTGGAAATTCACCCCCTACCCCATAACAGCTTGAAGTGTCCCAAAAAGCATTTGACGGGAGGTTGGCCATTTCTCGTCCTTTCTGGTTGCAGATGGTCATTTCCAGTTTTAAAAAGACCTCAACAGGCCAGGGCCCTCAAAAAATTATCTTGTCAGTTGTACTTTCTGTAATAATACCAAACATGGGCCATTTCTGCACGGGCTTAAAGAAATGGTGCAGAGTGTCCTCCAGGGAGGATGTCTGCACCTGGGAGCAGACTGGGTCAGACCTACTAAGTGTAGTTCTGCACCTCAGCCCGCTCCGGAACAACCCGAAGTGGTTGTCCGGCATGCTTTTGAACGACCGCTTGAAACAGGTCTTTCAAAAGCACAGAGCGTGCCACTCTGTGCCCACGCTCCAGTGCAGATTTGCAGGCTCACACCAGTGCGAGCCTGCGATCTGCTGGGAGTGGGCTTTAGGCTGGCGAGCTTCAGCGGTTGGTGGAGAGCCTCGACCAACCAGAAGCCGCCATTTTCGTCCCCGGAGCAGTGTGGAGCGGCGGCCATGCGCTGCTCCAGACCAGCCTGGACCCAAGCGTGGAGCCAAGAAGTCCGGTAAGTACCGGCACGGGGCGATTCCCTCGCCCCGTGCGGAAATGGCCATGGTGTAGTGGTTTGAGTGTTGGGTTACAACTCTAGGAGACCATGACCTCAGGTATGAAAACCCACTGGATGATCTTGGGCAAGTCGTGCTCTCTCAGCCTGAGAGAAAGGCAACAGCAAAACCTCTCAGAACAAATCTTGCTGAGCCAGTCTCATGATAGGTTCACCTTAGGGTTGAGAATTACTTGAAAACTCTTAACAACAAAATCTTCTGGAGACTTTGTGGGTTGCTGTCAGACATTTTGAGGAGGTGTGGGGCCTTCAGGGGGCACGTGCAAACTCAAAAGCCCCATGCAGTTGCAGGCCACAACAGGATTAAAGTTTTTGTTCCACAGCACCTCATAGAACAAATGGATGACTAACGCAGGATTGACAAATGGGAGTGGCTTTGAAATAATTGGAGTGTCAAGTGCCCCCATTCATGATTCTGTTTTCCAGGGTTCCAGTCCTGCCATCTATATTATATACTCCATTTCATTTTCCTTCTTCCTTAAATTTTCCATTCTCTCTCTACTACCATGACTAGTCAACATATATACAGGCCTTGAGGTTTCTCAAAGCCTGATGAAAGTCCCGCTTGTACATGGATGGTATCATTTGTCTTACATAAGAATAGCTACTCAGAGAATGAGTTTGTTATTAGTATATATAATATTCCAACATATTTGAAAAACCGGTATCTAGAATCAAGATTCAAGATTGAGCATGGGCAGTTGTGGCCCTTTATATTTTTTGGCCTATACCTCCTTCTGACTTAGCCACCACAGTCAGTGATGAGAGATTCATAGGCGTTGTCATCCCTAAAAGTACGAAGGGCCATAGTTGTCCATCCATATTCTCAAATAACAAAATAAAGCTAAGATGCTGGAATTCTACACAGGGTTTTATTTAAACAAGGCATAGGGAAAGAGAGATCCAGCGTGATCTGGTTTGAGCATTGGACTATGACTGTGGAGACCAGAGTTCAAATCCCCATTCTGCCATGGAAATCCACTGGGTGACCCTGGTCAGGTCACATTCTCTCAGCCTCAGAGGGGGGCAAAGACAAACCCTTCTGAACAAATCTTGGCAAGAAAACTGCATGATAGGTTCACCTTAGGGCTGCCATAAGTCAAAAATTACTTAAATGCAAAACAACAGCAACCATAATGGGGAAGGGAGGGTCACATGTACCACACTCCTATACTAGAAGTTCTTAAAAAAATTTTACTTCTTCCAATTGTTGTTTCTGTGGAATTGTTCTTCCACTAGAAGCCTTTATTAATGTGTTTGTGCATCATTAAACATCTTTATAAGCACTGCTATGAGGTAGGGACACTGCATTAGCCCTGTGAGATAGCTCTGGATGTGATTTGTTTTATTCCCATGAAAATGTAGACACAATGAGTTAAGAGGTTATCACAATCAGACTAAGTGCACTTACTTGGAATAAAAGATTGAGAAATGCTGTACATAGTGATGTTCAAACTGGACACCTCGCACAGCTAATACAATCGATAAAAAGCTTTTTATAATTTCTCTTCTATAGGAAACTGCTTGAAGAACTCTTTCTTCCCAGGAAACTCAAGAGTATTAAACAGATAATTATTCATCAATGCTGAAAATTAAATATTTCATTAGTCAGTTATGTTGTTAACTCTCTTTAAAGATTTTTTTTCTAGCAAAGATGGACCTTTGGTAAATGGAAATTAATATTCCCTTTACGTGCCTTTTCTCCCCCTGCTTTTAAAAGTCCTCCCTTTCCCGCCTTCATCCAAACTCTTTGATAGTTCTGGTTGCTTTGATTGCAATTTGTGTTCGCTTTATTTAGCACTTTGAACAACTAAAGTATATTACAGTTAAGAACTCATTCATCTTCGCAACTGTCCCATGCTGTGTGAGATTTTAACACACACAAACACAAACCTTAGCACAAATAGGAAATGAAGGTTCTGGCCCAAAGCACAATTAGGTGGCAGTATCTGGCAGTGCAATTAATGAGCTGAATTTTGATGTGATAGCCCTAATCTGTATCATTATTCAGCAGCAACTGTTCCCTGGGACTGCCCCAAGACATCTTGCCACCAGAGGCAGAAAACAAGATGGTGGCCCTTCCCATCCATAAACAGAAGCATTTCTTCCACACTTGGGATGGGACTGTGTCTTTTTATCTGAAGGCATCAAACCGGTTTATGGCACAGGGCAGTGCTACTCACAGTGGTTTCTCTGCACCAGTGCTGGTGTTAGCCCACTGGCATACCCTATCCCAGGGACTATAAATTTGATATTAAATACGCCCGCCATGCCAGAGAGGTTGCCCGAATGGGTACGTAGACAAGGAGGTCGAACGACTGAAAATAAGGCAGGGCAGGAAAATCCCCAGTCACGTTCCCCTAGGAAACCTCAGGCTAAACACATCCGCACTGACAAAGGGTCTTCAGCCAGAGAATAGCCAAGTTGGGTGGATTATTGGGTTTTCCCCAGGTTGAGCAACTCCGACATTAGTAAGCCCTGCACTGCATCTGCATAAGCCAATCGTGCAAACTACCAAGTTGCTATTGCGCGGCATTTCTTCCTTTATTTTGTGCACTGTTCTCCCCAGGAGAGGGCCTGTCCTCAAGGTACGTCCTCCCCTATAAGTAGTCCCAGTTTTTGAGGGTGTCTTCGGAGAACTCCCCGACACGCTGGCAGACCAGCACCCTGCTAGCCGAGCGATCTCCTCAGCTGTTTCTCTTCGCTGAGCTCTGTTCTTCTCTCCACTTCCCGGACTGAAGACTTCAGGGTAGGTGCAGTATCAACGCCTTTACACCCCCTCCGCTGAATCCCCTATCAATTTTCACCTCTTTCCTTTCTCAATAGGCCTTGTGTGCAAGAATGAATGAGTGCGTTGGTGGGTGAGAATACATTTGTTAATAAAATCCAGTGACTGGTATGTTTGTCTGGCTTTTCGCTTGGCTTGACCCCGTAAAAATTGAGTAAAAGCTCCTGCTGGGTTACCCTGCCCCTCCTTTGGCTATTGCCAGTGCTCTGCTAATTCCCCCAATTTTTGCATTTTTGGAGCGAATCAAGGTGTCCCCCAAGGGACCCCCAGAAGTCAGGGTAACACTGGTCCTCAAGCCATTGGCTGCCAGTACACAAAGAGTATTCAGAGGAAATAGAGCAAATTGAGGCCAATGGGTATAATCATGGTACTCTTCCTCGGCACATTGGGAAAAAAATTGTTGGTTCTCTATATCAGCTAGTCTGAGAAGCACTAACATACTGGGTAGGCTGTGTATCACACGGTTGTCTTCTCCAACAATTTTTTTCCTGCCATCTCCCAGTATTTGTCACCTGGGACACTACAGGATACAGCAGTGACTGCCAACTTGGATGACTTTATGAGATTATTTAGGAGTAGCAAATGTGGCTATAAACAGCTACCAGTCATGATGGTTCTGTGTCACCTCCTGGTTTTGTTGCATGTATATATTTATCTGATTTGAAACTCACTCTTTCTCATAAGAGCTCAAGGCAGCTATTCTATAGAAAAACACAATTAATACAACAAATTACAAATCTAACATATAAAAGTCAAAGTTTGTTTGTTTGTTTGTTTGTTTGTGTCAGGTGAAGACCTCATATGATTGGCTGCCTAAGAAGATTCTATGGAATCCTGGGGTTTACAGTTTAGGGAGGGGCCTTTAGAATTCTCAGTCAGTTGCTGTGGAGATGAGGCCTAGCAGCAAGGAGTTGGGCAGTGTGTTCCCTCAGGAACTCAACCTCTGTATGTTAATAATTCTGAATACAGACTGGATTGAGGAAGAGCGGAAAAAGTTACAGGTACTGGACGAGACAGTTTGGGGAATTAGAGACACAGGATCTCAAATCTTTCTGACAGGTATTACCTATCTACTATATAAAAGTCAATGTTTGTCTGTTTGTCTGTTTGTCTGCATCAGCGTATGATTGGCTGTGTGAGGTGGGAAGACCTCATATGATTGGCTGGCTGTGAAGATTCCATGGAATCCTGGGGTTGGCAGTTTAGGGAGGGGCCTTTAGAATTCTCAGTCAGAGAGCTCTTGGACTTCAGGCCCGTTGCTATGGAGATGAGGCCTACCATCAATAAGGATGCCAGAAAACTTTTGGGAGGCATATTTGAGAAAAATTAAAGTGACATACATAGCATAGCCTATTTCCATAGTTCTATTCTTCCACTTTCAACATCCTATGGAATCCTGGGATTTGTAGTTTAAGGAGGGGCCTTTAGAATTATCAGCCAAAGAGCTCTTTGGCCTCAGTAAACCACAAACCCCAGAATTCCACAGGATGTTGAAAGCGTAATAATAGCAGTATAACAGTGTACAGCAGAAATGGCCATAGTTACAAGGTCTTCTCACTTCACACAATAGATTGTATGGGTTCCACATGTGAAGAATCTTAAAGTTGAAATTCAAAGCAAAAAATGCTTCCAGAAAAAACATAAAGCCATTGCACAAATTCAACAGAAAGGGGAAAAAAGCCAGTACATCAACGTCACCAGACAACACAGATTGGATTGGGGACTATGGGGAAAAGTTACAGGTACTGGAATAGGCTGGTTGTCATGGAGACGATGCCTAGCAGCAAGGAGGAGGAGCGTGTATTCCCGCACAAACCCAACCTTTGTATGTTAACAACTATGAATACAGGTTGGATTGGGGGATATGGGGAAAATTTACAGGTACAGAAATAGGCCAGTTGCTATGGACACGAGGCCTAACAACGAGGAGGAGGACAGTGTACTCCCCTAGGAACCCAAATTGTGTATGCAAATAACTCTGAATATAAATTGCATTGGGAAATCTGGAGCAAAGTTACAGGAAATGCAGAAGACAGTTTGGTGAGTTCTTAAGAAGAAAATAAAAATCGCAGGCAACGCTGGGTAAATACGCTAGTGAGAAAATAAAATCTGGGGCAATGCAAGGTATATACACTAGCATTTAATATAACAAAATAGCTAGTGTGGTGTAGTGGTTTAAACATTGGAGTAGGACTCTGGAGACCAGGGTTCAAATTCCTGCTCATCTGTGGAAACCCACTGGATGACCTTGGGCAGTGCGCACTCTCTCAGCCTCAAAGGAAGGAAAAGGGAAACTTCTGAACAAATTTTGCCAAGAAAATGCCATGTTAGACTCTCTGATTCTCCTTAAGGTCACCATAAGTGGGAAGTGAGTTGAAGGCACACAACAACAACAACAAATATAACAAATCTAAAACCATAAGTGAAACATATCCAAAAGTTACAAGTATCTAAAATCACAAATTAGAGATACATCCTAAGATACAATGAAAGCAATGCAAAAAAGCAGCAATCAAAGAGGCTTTAAATACCTACTTTCCTCTGAAAAGATTGTCTGAATTGATTGAAGATCTCTTTATGGCAAACAAAAGTGTAGAGTACAATTACCAGTAAATCTGTGATGGAAGGGAATTTTGTTAACTGGGTTGCCACAATCAAGGAAATGCTGACGACATTACTCCTTAGTACTAGTTGTTGGGAAGCACAAGAGAGAAGGTGTAAATGTGCTCATGACCTGCATCTTCCCAGTCCCTGTGTTCTAGACTGAGCTGGCTTCCATGTCCATGGATCAGTGAATCCACTCTGGGTTTTAATATACTTTAAAGGTGCTGACCCCAAGCTCCAAATAGATGTGGCATATCAGAGAGAAGCTTAGACTAAAAATGCAGAACAGATTCAGCACGCCACTGATATGTACCCAAGAGCCCATCAGACTGATTCAGTCCTGCTCTTCTTGGGTTCTTAATGTTCCCCAAACCTGTTTTCCAATCTGGATAGAAGTGTTGTCTCCAGAACTCCCACCATGCTGAGTTGGAACTCTGAGATCAATAGTGATGAGCTTTATGGCTGTTTATGACAAATTTCTTCAAATACTGTTGTGGACCATGATAACAGGTTTTTGAAGAAGTTGGTTGAAGAAGTTGAGCCACACCTAAGGCAAAAGAGAGGTAACGCAGATGCAAAGACATTATAGTCATGAGAGCATCCACCTGCACCACACCCATGCTCTCAGTGGACGATGTAGCATTTAGTACTTTTAAGTATTACTTTAAAAATGTAAATTCAATGTAATTCCAATAACATTCATACATTAAATAACATTTAATAAATGGAGGGTTGACATAATAGTTTAGGAATTCATGAATTCATGATAAATTTATGAATAAACATGGATAAACGTAAATGCCAGTTCACTAAATAAGCAAGCCTACATTTAAAAAAAAATACTCGAAAGGAATATTTTAGAAATCAGGAGTTGGAAAAGTTTGCTTTTTTGTAAAGCATGTTTTTGGGGAAAAACTGGAAAAGTTTGACTCCCAGTGGCTATGTGGGCTGGAGAATTCTGGGAGTTATAGTCCAAAAATTCAGCCTCTTCAATCTCTGTTTATAATCTCATTAAATTAGGAATCACCATGTATATGTTATTATGAGAATAAATAAGTTATCTAAAACAGTTGGCCCTATTTGAATTTTTTTCCTCCCTTACTTTCACTTTGACAAATTTATCAAAATTATGAACCATGCTTGTTGGGGATTCTGGAAGTTTAGTTGTAGTCTTAAAAAAGTCATTTCTTCAAGCTCTGATTCTATCCCATTAAGGCCAAAGTGAGAAAGCCAGAGTAGTGTAGTGGTTTGAGTGCTGGGCTACAAACCTTGAGGCCGGGTTCAATTCCCTGCTTGGCCACGGAAACCCACTGGATGACCTTGGGCGCATTACACACTCTCAGCCCAGAAACTTCTGTGATAGTTTCACCTTAGGGTCACCATAATTTGGAAACAATTTCAGGGCACACAGCAACAACAACGGTGTCTTCCATGTCAATGCAAAAGCAAATCCATTTTAAATTTTTATGCAGACTTCAAAAGCACTACCCAAAGATACTGAACCTATTGAGAGGACAGAATTCAGCACCTTGTATAGCTCCTTTTACAGTTTGGACTAAAACCCAGAGTGGATTCATCGGCCTACTGACATGGAAGCCACAACCCACCGCTTTTGTTTGCAGAGACTGAGCCTGGGCGCAACCAGAATAAGTGAGACAACAGATTTGCAGAGACAACATGATTTATTTCTCATACGCTTGTAAGGGACAGATGTTTAGTTGTCTTAGTCTGCTGTAGAAAAAAAAACAAAGATCCTTGTGGCTGCTTAAAGAGTAATAAATTATATTACAGCTGATGCTTTTATGGAGACTCCACTTCATCAGATGCAGGAAGTGCTTCTTCAGTTGACAGATTCATATGCGCATGTTTGGATAGGTGGAGGATTGTTAAGAGTAGACCGTTTGCCCCTTAACAGCAACAACCAATTTGGCAATGGAGTTCTCAACACATGAACCAAGCTTTCTGGGAGACCTAGGTGCCCATTATGTCAATATAGGTCTATTTGATTAACACCATGAAAAACATTAATAACATGTATAAAATTGCAGCAATATTATTGAGTAATTATATCCTGAGAGAGGCAACACAGTGCAGTGGTTTGACTGTTGGACTTGGACTCCAGGAGACCAGGCTTTGAATCCCCACTCAGGCATGGAAATCTATTGGGTGACCAAGGACAAGTCACACTCTCTCAACCTTAGAGGAAGGCAATGGCAAACATCCTCTGACATAGGTCATGTCAAGAACGCCCTCTAGTAAATTGGAGTGAACTGGAAAAACAACAATAAACAATGCTTAATGACTACAGTCACTATAAAACACACACATAATAAGCACATTTGAAAATGCAGAAGTGTTACTATGAGGAGATATTGCTGCTATGACTAAAACATAAAGACAACAATTCTGTCAATTCCACAAGCAAGCTAGTCTTGATAAAAAAAGAGATACAAAGGCAAATTACAGCATGAAAGAACTTCACCCTTCTAGTCTATGGCTTGAATTGACCATATTTTCATCCCACCATATGTATTAATCAGCTCATCAATGCAAGGATGTCTGCAGTTACCACACAAACGTTAGTGCTTAATGGCCATTGTTAAGGTAATAATCATCAGTCACCCTTTGCACATTTTAATCCCCTCTGGCCTCAGTATTTACAGTCTCCCATTCTGGCCCTGCTAGCCTAAGGAAAGGTTTCCTATAAGAGAACAATAGCTAAGAAGATCGACACTTGACTCAGAAAGTATTGCCGTGGTTGGTGACCTCAGCTTAAACAATGGAGATACTCAGGCTGGTGAACTTACCCTTAGAAGTTCTCATATGTTCACTGGCAAAGGTATGCCCTAGCTTTGGTACCCAGTATCTAGCATGTAGAGAGCCAGCATGGGATAGTGGCTTGAGTGTTGGATTACGACCCTGGAGATGAGGGGTTGATTCCCCACTCAAATATGGAAACCTTACTGGGTAACCTTGGGTGTGTCACACACTCTCAGCCCCTGAAACCTCTGTGATAGATTCACGTTAGGGCAGAGCTTTCCAAACTTGTCATGTTGGTGACATACTTTTTGGACATGCATCATTTCACAACACACTAATTCAGTTTTACTAGCAAATCAGAGGTTAAACTAACCCCTTATAAGAGATACAGACACATACATAAATTGTAATAACAAAAAGTATAGAGAAACAAAATCTCTCATGAAAACCTTCCATATATTTTTAAGATTTAGAAATAATAACATACACTTCCAAGATTGTAGGCAACACACCTACACACTTCAGGTGACACGCTAACATGTTGCGGCACACAGTTTGGAAGGCCTTGCCTTAGAGTCTTCATAAGTCAGAAATGCCTTGAAGGCACACAGCAACAACAAATCGGGCATGTAAGAGAGAAGGAGGCATTTGCATTTCCCAGCAACAGCTGTTGGTTTCAGTTATTTGCCATCAAGTGACTTTATGAATGAGATGCCTCCATGAGTCCCTGTTAAGGTTTTGCATACAGGGTTGTGTCTTCTGAATTAATCCAAGCTGTAGTGTGGTCTTCCTCTTTCCGCTAAGGTCTGCTTTACCAAGCATTGTATCTTTTCCATGAAGTGACATTGCCTCATGTCCCAGTCCAAGCTACAATAGCATCAGTTTAGTTATCTTGGCTTCTAGTGAGAATTCAGGTCTGGTTTGCTGTAAGACCCACTCATTTGTCTTTTTAGCAGTCCACGGTATCTGCAGAACTCTCTTCCAGCATCACATTTCAAATGAGTTGATTCTCTTCATATCAATTTTCTTCACTGTCCAGCTTTCACAACCATACATAGAAGCTGGAAAAGCTATGACATGGATTATTCTGACTTGGATGCTTCATGATATAGCTTTCCACTTGACGATCGTAGCTACTTTCTCCACAGCTCCCTTTCCAGGTCTTAGGTCTTCTAATTTCCTGACCACAGTCTCCATTTTGATTAATGAGAGAGTCAAGATACAGAAAATCATTAACTATTTCAATGTCTACATTACCCACTTTAAAGTTATGTAAACCATCTGTGGTCTCCATTTTTGTTTGTTGTGACATTTCTGTGCCACGGAGGAAATCCAAAAGGAAGTGATGAGTCATGTTGGCTCCATCAGCGCCCTGTAATGGAACCGTCGCTTCCTGCCTACAGCTAATGTAGTAACTGAGAGAAGAGATACTGGAGGGCCTACTTGCTGGTGGTTTCTATCTAAGTGGGACAGTGAATCTGCTGTATTTTTAGCTGTAACTTTAAATAACTTCAAAGGTATTCAAGGTGCTGCATCTATTTGGGGCATAGCTTTAAACACCTTGAAGAGCTCCTCTAAAGTTCAGGCTGAAATCTGGAACAGACTCTTCTCCTGACCGAAATGGAAGCCACGAGGACCCATTACACAAATATGCCATGTGGTTCCGGGGGCTGGGGAGATGAGACCCCTACGAAATCCTTTTGGGCTTCAGACACACACCACCTCCTCTGATATTTATGCCTTGCAGTTTATGCCTCAAGTAGTAGGCAGCCAAGTTGCTTTGAAAAGATACTGAGCCCAGACAAAATCTGGGTAAGAAATGTGTACATTGCTGTTTGAAAACAAAGCAAAACAAAAACCAAACCCAACCAAAAAAAGCCCTCCATTTAAAAAGTCTTCAACGTGATAGCTTTTTCAAGAGATCAGACTGTTGTTGAAGGGACATTCTCTTCTCACCATAATAACCCTTTTGGGGTTTTTTCCCTTTCACATTTTACAATGAAAATTTCAATTTTTCTGCTGCAGAAGAATCCCATGATCTTTTTGCTTTTAACTTTTAAAATTTATTCCCTTCTACCTCTTGATCCAAAGAAGCCTCTTAGCCTCAAGTCAAGAGGTTCTGCTCTAATTAAAAGCAGCTCCGCTAATTTAAAAAGTATTTATGGCACATATTTCTGCAGCATGTAGAATGGCCATTACAGACGTTGGAAAAGTTACCGTTTTGGACTGTAACTCTTGCCATATCATGCTGGTTGAGGGGCTCTGGGGGCTGTAGTCCAAAAGAAAAGAACTTTTCCACGCCCTCTCTGCCCCTCTGCACCGGGGTGATGGAAATGTCTGTACCCTACAAACAAACGCGCAGCCGTAGCACACTTAGGCGCCGGGGCCGTTTCCCCACTAGACTGTTATAGTGCTATTATTCCACTTTCAACATCCAAAGGCCCCTCTCTAAACTGCAAACCCCAGGATTCCATAGGATGTTGAAAGTGGAATCATAGCACTATAACAGTCTAGTGCGCGAATGGCCAGAGGTGGTCCTTCCTTTCCCACATCCACACCTCCGGCCCGACAGGATGTCCCGGGTGCGCTTCTGCCCTCTTTCCGCCAGGGGTCCCCCCTTCTCTCGGCCTCCCTTTGTCCTACGGCTCCCTTTGGCCGGCCGCCCAACCCCTCCGGAGCCCTCCGCGCTCAGCCTGGCGCGGCGAGGAAGGCGGCGGCGGCGGCGGCGGCGGCTGCCAATCCGGGGCAGCGGCCCCGCCCCGTCCTCCTCCGCCCTCCGCGCTGGCTGGCACCGCCGGCTCGCCCCCTCCAGCCGGGGCTGGCGCGCAGCAATAGGTCGATGAATTGTCAGAAGGCGGCGGCGGCGGCGGCGGCGGCAGGAGGCGGGCTGCGCCGTTCGGCTTCCCGTCCCTGACTCTCGCTCGGACAAGTATGTTGGTGCCGCTGCCGCCTCCTGGAGCGCCCGGCAGCGTCTCCAAAGCCGCGGAAGCCGCGCCGTGAGAAGTGGTGGGACTCCCGAAGAGGCGGAGGCAGAAGTGCGGGGGAGCCGCGAAGGAAGGTGAGTTCCTCTGTCCAGCCCGGCCGTTCTCCTGATGCTCTCACCGGTGTGTGCGCGAAGTCTCTGTAATGCTTTCTGCCTCTTACCAGACTTCCGCACTAGACTGTTATAGCGCTGTTATTCCACTTTCAACATCCTAGGGAATCCTGGGGGTTAGAGACTCCTCCCCAAACTGCAAACCCCAGGATTAAAGTGGAATAATAGCGCTGTAACAGTCTAGTACAGAAATGGCCTTAGTCTCGGCTGCTGGCCGGAGCTTTCGCTGGCGCCTCCAGGGTCGTGCATCCTTCCAACTTAACAACAGCAAGACCCATAATGCTGCCAGCGGACTATTTAAAATAAAGCAGGGGTGACCGTGTGAACCATAAACTCGTTCTCGGTTTTAAACAGGGACTGCCTAGTTGTAATTTTTGTTACTTCGCTTCTTCTCCTTTCCCCTGCTGTCGGATAAATGTTAGTAAAAAGACTTCTGGTAGTTTCTTTACAGGGAAAAGTCTGCCTTTTAGGGTACACGTTATGAATAAAATTGGTGGCAAGGGTGTAAGATCCAGGGATGCCAACTTCTTGCCTTTAGAGAGAGCGTCTCTGTTTGCCAGTAATGTTCATAGGAAGAATTTCCTATTCTGTGGCTGAAGGGGTAGCATGAAAGGGAGGCTTATCCAGGGAGGCTGTGGTATAATAATTATCCTGTGTAAACATGAAATAAAGCCGTTCATTAAACTCGGAAAAGGCTCGTGAAGCTGGACAGATGCGTAATGCAGGTCATATGTTCTAAATAAACATGGGTGCGAACCCATCTATCCTTCAGGATGCAGTTGCTGTGTGTTAGAAAGTGTGCGCATTTGTGCATATGCAAATATAACACATATCATGGCAACAATTTGGTGGTAAACAAACACGAACTAACAAAAACTGGGTGGGTGGGTCTAGATTACCAAACTCTCTGCATCTCTGTTTCCTTCTTGTCTCAAAATAGTGAGAGCTAAGAATAGTCTTTCATATGAAAAATAGATAACCAGGAGCAATTCTTCCATTTCTTTCCATTGCCTGTTTGACCTTTTTTTTTCTTTGCTGTTGTAAACAGTGCTGGATGTTAGCATACCTGTGCAGTTTTTTTTCCTTTTAATTTTTTTTTTTTTACTGTAATGTTCATTGTCAGATACACATATGCCATGTGTCTCTTGTTGCTTGCTTGTGTTCCCATATGCTCCTTGGTTTGGGGAGGTAAATAATGTGGCTATAGGGGTTTTGTTTTGTTTTTTGTTTCCCTTCCTTTGTTTATAGCAGATGAGGGGCTGTATAATGTGTGTGAGAAGAATGTAATTCCGAATGCCAAGTCTTGAACTTCCCCCTGGATGGTTAGGGGGATGGGGAGAGAGAGGCTGGCTGGCAATGTGTACTCTGTGTGTTCTCCCCTCTGTGCGATTGCATACAAGTCTGAGTCTGCCTATGTCCGTGAACTTTACGAGCTTTCAGTTCAATATCACTTGGTGCAGATTCCACACTGCTTGCTGGTTTATAACCCTCACAGTCTGCTGCCGGCCCATCTGTTAAAACACAATCCAGCCAAAGCTGAGGAATCCAGGCATGGGTAGCAAGAAAGAGCTTTCATTCCTTCAGTCCTAAACGCAGATAGCTGGAAGTCACAAAAGTACATCACTGATTTTTTCTTCCCTAAAGGGACTTGCTTCCAAGTAAGTGAACTTAAGATGCAGCCTTGGAAACAGTGGGTTTAAGCCTCTGAATTGAGCTACCATCCTGGCAAATCAAGGCTCTTTGGGTTCTTGCCAAATTGATTTTAATGATAGGCTTCTGTGAGTGGTTGGTTTGTTTAGGCTATTTTGAGGCTCAGAGGCAATTAAGAGTTATCTAATTAATGGGAGTCTTACGCATCCTCGTCTCTACCAAATCGAGGCTGATTAATGAAATGCTGCTCAGAGTTTTCCCTGATCAAACTGTGAATCTGCAGCCATGCAGCTAAGCAGTGTCTACAGCAGGAGGGATGTGTGTGTGTGTGTGTGTGAGAGAGAGAGAGAGAGAGAGATAGTGAAGAGAATTAGAAACACAGGCACTTTGCCTTACTGGTCTAAATCTGTTATTGCACAATTAGTGCAACAGGCCTTTCTCCTCCACCCCACCTCAACAATGCCTTCCTGCCCCTCAGCCATCTAAAGCGGGTTTCCCAGCCATCTGAAGGAGGTTTTGAGCCTGTGCAGGATTGACACTGCAAGGACAGTGGGAATTGCTGCCCTCTTGTTCCAGTGAAGGAAGCATTTCTTCAGTGGAGTGATACTTTGGATCCTGTCCATCTTGAATATATTTATTGAAAAGTCTGGTAGATTACAGTAGAGCTTCCTCTCAACTAAGTATGCCAAGGGTTGGAATAAACCAGCAAATGTGCTGATCAGGTGACTATTCAGCTTCAGTAATGACTGCTTCTCCAATGGTCAAGGCTTGCCCGAGGCATTTTGATGCCTAAGGTGGAAGATAAGATGGCTTCTCTCTTGCCAGACCAGGTACAGAAGCTGACTGGGCTGGTATAGCTGATGCCTACATGAAGCCTCATGAAGACGATCCACCACCACATGGCTTGGGCAGAGAGCTTGTTTTGGCAGCCCAGAACGGAGCATGTTTCATAGGCAACTCTGTCCTCCAGCAAAGGGAAGCTGCTGGGGAGTTCAGGACAGCCAACCAGGAGACTGTTGCAGCAACTGCTGTGGCTTCCCAGGATCTTCTGCCTGAGCTGGTTGCCTCTCTCTGTTTAATGATAAGGCCAGACTACCAGGAGAACTAAGGGAAATTCATATCTTTCTAAATGGAGGGTTGATTTTCTGGTTGGCATGAGGGTGAAGGGGGAATTGTGTGGATTCTCTAGTGCACATATTTGCATTAGCCATGCAAGCAATGCCCTTATTTTCATGTAGCTCAGGCATGTTTAACTATGGAAGGACCATTTTTCACCCCTGCAATCCCTACAGAGGCTACATGAAAACTCCTGATCTTGATGCAATGCCACTTCTGTTTTGTTTTTGTTTTTTTTCAATTTTCAGCTATTTATTTATCTAGTTTTTGCTTTTTTCCCAGTCTAGGATTCAAGGTGACTTACAAAGGATAAACCAATACAACTAAAAATCATATTGTACAAAAGTTTAAAATGTAGTTAAACTTACAATAGAATTAAAGGCAATTAAAAGCATATTTGGCACTGTTGAGGCTTTATGCGTTTTGAGGGCTGTTGGGAGGATTGCAGGGGCATTTTTGAGTTGGTTTTGGCCAAAACCCCACCATTTTTTTTAAAAGGGGGGGGTCCAGAGGCTTGGAGTGTTAAGGGGACACAAAATAAGATCCCACAGTCTACACTTTCTGCACCCCTCATGTGAGATTCCACATGGAACTGTGTTGTTCTTTTGTACAATAGATTATTTATTGGTTTGATTTATTCCCCTGTGGCCCCCCCCCATTTTCTCCCAATGAACCCAGAAGTCACAACTGGAAGTAATTTCCAGTAGCTACTTCCAGACGATCTGTGGTCAAAAATGGGTGTATGTAGCTGCTGAAAGGCAAAAAATTGAGCTCCACCCATGCTACAGTTGACTGTGGCTCTTTAAAAAACAAAAAAAGCCCATTGCCCCATTAGTAAACCAGATGCGCTAAGGAGGAGTCATTTTCCACCAATTGTATTCGCCTTTTTTTAAGATACAGGAAACAACACCATGGACATGAACACTGAGCCGGTGTTACTTGGTTAATTCAATCTTAGCTGTAAAACCTTCTGGGAAAAGCTGCAGCATTTGAAGATGCTCTGAGTGTTCAAAGGGTGATATGTGGCATGCCCATCAGTCTACAAATCTGAATCTTGGCTTGTATCTGGGCATGCCCAGAGCAATTGCTCCAAAGTAAGGCTGCAAATGCTTTTTTTGACTTTGGAACCATTTAGGAACAGATGGAGGAGGGTACTTTGTAACATTTATGTCCTGGTGTAAGACCTTGAGATCCTACTCAGCTCATTTGACCCTAGCTGTTGGCACTGCCAGAAGGCAGTTGGCACAGGCAGTGGATTTGTGGCATCACAAAAATGACAATTTGTTAGCTATTTAATTTGTTGTAGTTCTATTTTTACTGCCAGGATGAGAGATTTGGATCTTCTGCTTCTTCTAACAATATAGATATAAAGGCCTGTTTTTAAGGGGAATTAGGCACCTTGACATGGGCAAATCAAGGGTTTCTACCTCATGCAGAAAAATAAATTAGGCTGGTCTTGCTTATTTTAAGTACAGAGTGTTTACATTAGCACACTGGGCATTACAGTGGATGGATTGCAAGACTGGTTTTCAGAGTGGCTTGCAAGATTGTCTAAAGATATGAACAATGCCTTCTTCTTGAATAGCAGTTCTTAACTTTTGGGGGGCCATGGACCCATTTGGCAGTCTGGCGAAACCTATGGAACCCTTCTCAGAGTATTGTTTCTAAGTGCATAGCATGCTAGATTTCAGCTGGAGAGGCTAGTGAAAATTAAGAAAATATATTGTTTTACCATCCAAGTTTACAGACCCCCTGAAATCTTTACATGGAGTCCCTGGACCCCCAGGTTAAGAGCCCCTGTTCTAGGAATTGTTTAGAGAAAAAATGGGGGGGGTCCATTTGTGCTCTGGCCCCTTGAGAACAGGGTGTCTTGTTCTCCTATAGCTCATTTCATTGGGACTTATTTTGAAATGGTTATTAAGAAGAGCTGTTGCAAAACTTTCTACTATTGATTTTTAAATCTGAAAGTGATGGATTGCCAAAAACAAGGTTGACGTCAGTTTAGCTTAATTTCTGCAACAATTCCTTTTTAACACCTGTCAGGGCATAAACTCTCACAATGAACCAAATCCTCAAGATGGCAATTATTTGAATAACTAAAACTGACCTATATCTTGCAGCATTGTTGAGTTCTCTGCTGTGCCCTAAATGTGTATCAGTAGGTGCTGATTCACACATACACATTTATAAAGAGCCATAGTGGTGGATTATAATGCACTGCTGGCAAGAGCTTCCTATGCCTTCCTCTGAAGAAATGAGAGGCATGTCCTTCAGAAGCATGAGTACAAATCCTTCTTAAATTATGGGTGTTTAATTCTAGATGACTTTTGACAACCGTATGCTGCTGAGTGTCTCAGTCGCACTTCCAATTTGTAAAGTGTGACTAATGGCCTATCTTGATGAGCTGATACACAAAGAACAGCTCTTTCATAAGTTAGTGCAATGGCCCATCTCAGCTAGTAATCAGTCAGAGCTTGGAAATGCGAGTCTGGCCTAGGGATTCTGAGAGTTGTGGTCCTAAAAGTAATTTTCCAAGGTCTGGTCTCAACTGTGGTAGTACATTTTCTAGATATGGTAATTCCAACCTCGGCTGCTAGAATTGTATTGATTCAATAACCTTTGTGCTGAGTCAGTATACTGCTGGTAGGTGTGGTGGGAATGACCATTATATTTATTTTTTGTTACGTTACCATGTTATTATTTAATATATTGAAATACTATTGTAATATATAAATAATGTGAACACACAAGATGAATTACTGAATATAAAGATGAATGGTAAAAAATTAAAACTGTCCCTGATTAACAACGCTTTACCCCACAACCAGGAATGACATCAGGTTTGTGATATCTTAGAGGGACAAAAAAGCTATGTCTCTGTTCTTTGTGTGATCTTAACACCAGAAAAGTGCTGCAGGATGGAAATAACCCAGGGATGGGAAACCTGTGGCCCTCCAGATTTTGTCAGGCTGCAGTTCCCATCATCCCTCACCATTGGCTATGATTGCTATAGAAGATGGGAACTGTAGGCAACAACGTCTTAAGGCTCACATGTTTCCTACAGGAGGGCCTCTTCCTGGGCTAGGACTATGTATTCCTTATAGATTTTTTCAAAACAAATGATAGAAGAAATTTGATGTTTTAAGAGATACTCATAGCTGTAGGTTTAGGGTCTATACCCTGTACTTGCTGCCCCTGAATTTTGTACCGAAACCTACGTACCATGTCAGCTCAGGAGTCTTATGCCTGTCTCTAAACAGGCAGGCTTTGAGCGTTATTAAACTAAATAACTGGTGTGGGAAAAAGATGGATGGAAACAGAGAGTGATGTAATAAATGGGTCCCTATTTTGTTTGCGGTCAGCTGAAGCACAACATGAACTATTTCTGTGTCATTGCTTTTCATATTGGGTGGCTCTGCCAGCCAACCACACTTATTTCTTGTCTCTGTGTTTCAGCTTGAAGCTTGTGTCTTAATACTGCGTGCACTGATGTAAGCCAAATACTTTTGGCAGAGTTCTGATGTAGTTTCTGCCTGTCTTATCTTCATAATAAATAATGTAATTCAAAACATTTGTCATGCATCATCATCTTGGAGGTTCAGTCCTTACTATGAGGTGGCCACCTAGAAAGGAGAAGGCATAGTTTCTGTACAATAAAGAGTAAATGTGTAGAAGAGGAGGAATTTCACAGGTGCATTTTAGATCGGTGCTATTCGAAGTACTGGTCCCTGAACTGGTAATGGTCACTGAGGCATTGGGTTGCTGGCCCCTGGTAAGAATAGAAAGAAGCAATTGAAGCCAATGGACACAAATATGAGTGCCTGTCTGTGGCACATTGGAAAAAAAATAATTGGCTCCTCATCCTACATCAGGTAGGCTGAGAAGCTCTAATTTGGATGACAATTTATACCCTCAGAAATTGTCTTCCAGTTTTGAATAGCTGTATAGAAGTCCAGTTATCTTTTGTTCCAAACTACTCCATCTTGTATTATTTATCATCCTCGCAAAGTTGTTTCATCTTTACCATATCACAAAGCTGAGAGAGAGTAGTTTGTCTAAGGCTCCCTAGTAAATTCATGGCAAAGATGAATGAGGGATAGCCTTCAGAGTTCAACCTCTTATCCACTGTTCTACATTATCTGAAGGAAGGACAGTTGGATTTGACCAGGGAATACTAGTGTTGTACTGCTTTAAGCAAAGTGAACTAGGCCTTTAAAACAGAATGCTAGCTGCTTGCTAGTTCTTCATGGATGCTCTGGTGACAGCTGAGGCAGAAGCCATCAGCCTCATCTGTCATCTGACATTGAAATGATGAGGCTGTAATGCCGACCTTGAATAATCTTATGCCAAGTGAAGCATATACAAGTGCGGGCACAGGACTGGATTCCCAAATTAATTCAGCAGAAGCCCATGATTTTATAGCAATGCTGCAAAGAATGGGGTCCCTTCTAATCAAATTTGAATAGTTTCATCATCTTTAACAAATACATTTAAACCTACACCTTGACTAACACTGACCTGTTTTGAAAAACTGCAGCTTCAGCAAGAAAAGTGCTAGAGCAGTAGCACACACTGTAATGTTATATCAGTGTTACTCCTGGTAATAAACAAACTCAAGAGTCTGCAGGTGATATATGATAAATCTTCTCAAACTTGGAATGAATATAGACAGATAGACACACACACACACACACACACACACACAAACAAACACATGCACACACAAAATCTTACTATACAAGATTCTATATAATTAGATACACGTATTTCAAAACCATCTAATTGATTCAGAACCCAACTAGTCATTCAGTGATTTTAGCAGTTTATCCCCAGTCAAATATTTTTGCATAGCAGAATTACTAAACACATAGCAGCCTGATACAAGGATATATATTGGGAACCTCTTAGAGATCTTTGCCAGTATAGAAAAGATGTGAAAACAGTATTCAGGTTAATAGCAATAAAGCAGTACTTTTGGGTGCCCATGGTTATATACGCAAGTTATCACAGTTTTGTCATGACTAACCATGGATTAAAAAAACCACACAGTCACTGACTACATTTGCATGTCACAACAAGAGCCGCAGTGTGATTTGCTAAAATCTGGCTTGTGTTGTGTGGACCTCCCTCTGCTGAGATTCCATGGTTTATTAACCAGCCATAAACAACACTATGATTTATTTGTTTTAGACTTTTGAACTCTGTGTTGTTTAAATCATGGCTTCTTTAAATCATACCTTAGTAGCTGCAACAAAGGCCTGTCCCATGGCTTGTTTCCCTAACTTCTCACCCTGGAACAGGGGCAGAGAAATGGGACAGGAGAGAAACATACCAACAGTGCAGAAGACAAACTGTGGGCTAAAACAAAAGATGACTTGTTGTGAAATGTGCATGCATCCACTGTGATCATTGTCTGTCATAGTCCAAGGACCAAATCCCAAATGTAGGTAGTTTGAGGAAGTTTTATATGGGCTTAGCTGGATTTCATAATGTATACCAAATGGTTGAAATGTTCGTTAGATATACACCACAATAATACTTTATCTTAATCTATACAAATATTAATAATTTTTATTTATGATTAGTAATTGATATATAGTTATCAAGAACATGGTTGGGAAATATACCATTCTTGGACCACTAAAACATCACAGTTGTATTTCTTTCCTACTTAATTATCAGTTGTTAGTGAATATCTTGAGTAATGTTCAAAAAGTAGTGCTGGTTTTGCATTTTGACGGTACACGCTTGTATTCCTGAAATATATATATCTTGACTATCACTGTGTTGTATGCAATGTTTTGTCTCTGTATTTAACTGCTAGAAGGAATGGGCTTTTCTAAAGCACAGGAATGTCCATAGAGTTTCATACTAGGACAGAGACCATTTCCACACCTCACCCTTTTCCATCGTAGTCCAAGTGTCATCCCAACACACTTTTGCCAGGATGAGAGTGTGTCCCCAACGCTCTCCTCCACACCCGGACGGCAGCCTTTGGATGGGAGTGTGAGCAACATGCACCTTCCTTCCACACTGTAGCTGGTCTCTTTCCTGTGCTGACCTGGGGAAGGAAGCACCTAGGTCACACTTCCACCTATTCCACATTGCCACCAGCGACAGGAGCATCGTGCAATCGTGGGCCATTAATAGATTTTTTCCATTAATAGAATATCCCACGATCACAGTGGGTGGGGACATGTTGGCTGCAGGACTAGGAAGACGTTGTGTGAAAGCACAACTCGTGGACTGCTGCCAAAATGTCCCCATCATGGAATAGTGACACCATGAGGAAATGGCCAAATAGACTTCTGTGCTGAATGATGTTGACTTCTTTTTTGTGACATTTTTGAGAACCAAATGGTCAATATGGTCTTCAGCTTAATGTATTGGATTCAAAACTACACATTCTTTAACCTGCTGATGGATGATAGTATGTTGTGTTTTGTACACTCATGGATATATGGGAGTGGTAACTCTGTATTCCCAGTGCATCTGATATATCAAATAGCAAGATACATTCCAAAGTTCATAAAAGATCAATACTTTGTTAGGCTAGTTCAACATCAAAGAAATACTGTGTAAGCTCTGAGTTTTCCAGTACTTTCTATCAAACAAGCAGTAAATATGGGGAGGGGGGTGGAATCAGGAATTGGAAAGCAGAACCATAGAATTAGAAGGGGCCACATAGGCCATTGTGTCCAGCCCACCTGCTCAGTGCTGGAACTCCAGCTAGAACATTCCCAGCAGATAGCTATCCAACCTGTTTGTGAAGATGTTCAGAGAACAGACATCCCATCACTATTCTAGGTAGTTGATCTAGTTGATGTTCAAGGAGTGGCGTTTGCATGTAAGATGATAGTGGGCTTCAGCCCTTTAAATAGGGTTCAACCTGGTACCGAGGTGCTTTCAAATTGCATGCTAGGATAGGGTTGCCAAAATGTGAAAGCTAGGGACTGCTTCTAGTGATATCGTTAACCATTATCCATTAAGTACCAACCACAGCTTGCATTCAAACACACACAGAGAACGTAATTTACTATTTGGAAATTAAAACAGAAATCTTAGCTAAAGGGGCTGTTTCCAGATCAAAGTGAAACAAGGGGATTATTCCTTTTCACTTACTTAGGGAGACAGGATAAGGAGCATTCACCAAGTTTACCTGCTTCTAGCCAGAAGGTGGATGCAAAGAAGAATGGAGGGTGAGCTCTGGCACTACAGTGGCAGGGGGGGAGGGAGCTAACTAAGTAAATAGGTAGACCATCTGGTTGCAGCAGGAATCAATCAAGCCTTGCAAATTGTAGCAAGCTGCCACTTTAGTAGCTGAGCTGTAGATTTGCGCACTATGCTTTCTTTTTGACTGAGTCCACCAATAGTGGAGAGTTTGCACCTTCATCTCCTGTCTGGAAATAACCTAAAAAACTGGAGATACAGGGACAGGCTCTCAGATCTGACGGCCCTATGCTGGGAGCCTTCCAGGGGTTACTGAGAAAAGGAAACAGGCAAACAATGGCTGATTACCACATATTTGGAGATATAAAATCTAGTTATTGCTCAGATCTGTCTCCAGTCATAGACAAAACACACACTTAAACTTTATAAGTGCTATGTTAGAAATCATGAAATTAAATGAGACCGTTATTTGGTCACCCGTGTAAGTAATAAAGGCTCTGTTTGAAAAATATTTGTGCACATTTCAGGATAGGTATATCATTATATCCTTCTGCTTGCTTGTGTAGTAACCACGATTTGTTATAAAATAAGTATTAATACGCAATCTCCTTTGCAGCTTAGGGAACTAGATTTGCCTTTTGTCACTTGTTAATCATAAACAGCTTTCAAGTAATATTTGATACCTGAAACCAAAATCTTCCGATTAATGACTCCAGCTCACAATTTACACAGGCAGCCTATTATTACAGCTACAGCTTGTACTACTAGGATGTAAGAAACACAACTAAATAATGTATGGGAAGCCATTTGAACTCTTGAAAGCTCTATACATATATTTATCTCTTAGATGCAAGTTGAAGTTAAGCCATCATTTACCAAAGTAGACCTTACACTAATATTACTATTAACATTTGTGTAGTGGCTGAATGTTGGGAGTGTTTCACAAACACTACCTAGTTGTACTCCTTAGAATAACCTGTAAGGAATCGTAATTATTACAGATTATTATTGTACCCCTTACTAAGATGTGAGAACTGAGGCTAAGAAGAGATCACCTTGTTAAATCCGTCTTGTGGATTTATGGTAGATTCACAGTTAATCCCCTTTTGCATCCATTTGCAGCCCACTCTCTTTGCTAGTCTACCACTTCTGCTTTTAAGACATCTGCCCAGTCCCGGATCATGTGATATAAGGCAAGTAGCTCTGAGTAAGCTCAGGGTTTGGTTCACCTCACAGCTAAATAACTCATACACATACACATAACTCTGTGATCTGGTTTAAAGGTGGATTCCTGGCCCAAGAGAATGAATTCCAGTTAGGATAGAGCCTAATAGTGCTAAGATATATAGGGCCAGTGTTGTGTAGCATTTGAGTGCTGAACTAACTGGGAGACCAGAGTTCAAATCCCCACTCAGTTAAGGAAACCTACAGGTTACTTTGGACAAGTCATACTTTCTTAGGTTTAGAGGAAAGCAATGGTAAATTTCCTGTGAAGAGTTTTTTCTCAGAAGTCCTCATGATAGGGTCATCATAAGTAAGAGTTGATTTGAAGGCAGATGACAACAAAAGTTTCTATAAAAGAACACACAGATTATATGAACATTTGTGTGTCCATTGGCTTAAAGATAAAAAGAAAGCACTCTCATGAGAGGACCAGGGAAGAACAGATGGAAAAAAAACTCCTGATGACTCTCAGAGAACAAGAAGTAAACGTTCCCATGCCTGTGTTTAAGGCCATTTCCTCACTACACTGTTGTAGTGCTATTATTCCACTTTCAGCCTCCTGTGGAATTCTGGAGTTTGTAGTTTACTGAGGCCAAAGAGCTCTCTGGCTGAGAATTCTAAAGGCCCCTCCCTAAACTGCAAACCCCAGGATTCCATAGGAGGTTGAAAGTGGAATAACAACACTATAACAGTGTAGTGCAGAAATGGCCACAGTCTACCATAATTACATGTTCTGCCAAATGTTGGGACATTAAAAACAACAACAAAAGAAAATGAATGTTTCATGGAAAAAGCAGTTATATGCCCTAGTATAAATTACATTGACTATTCTGTATCGGTTTTAAAATATGCAACTGCATATAAATCTTGGGTTTACTGATCCTAGAGAGGTTTTTTTTTTTCTTTTACTACTCAAATCTCACCTTAGAAGTACTGCTGTTTGCTATTTTATATGGCAATTGCAACAGGGACCATGAGCAATAAGCAGATCATATTTATTTTACTTTAAAGCCAGAAAGCCATCAGGCCAAGCAGGGCTGTGTTTACTTTATGGCAAATCACATCTTTCTCCTATTATATTCCTAGGAAATCCACCCAGTGGATACCTGAAAGACCAACGTGCATATCTGGAGCTGTCTTGTGTTATAAAATGATTGCCTCCTTCCCCTCCCCCCCCCACCTCCAGTAGTTTGCCTTACCAGTAAAGTCACTTCTGTCTCACCACTGATATTTTATTTTTCATCCAAGTACCAAAAGGTCTTAGATCCTGCATCCTTCAGACCTCTATTTAGGTATGCCGCTTTAGACGTGCAAATTGATGTTACATACCTTCAAATTGTTTCCAATTTTTAGCAACCCTAAAGCGAACCGATCACAGGGTTTTCTTGGCAAGATTTGTTCAGAGTGGGTTTCTCTTTGCCTCCCTTTACAACTGAGAGAATGGCAATTCCCGCAACCTATCTTTTCATGACAGTGTCCAGTGGGGATCCCAGCATCAGCTCTGCCAGGCTGCTTCCGTGATGAAGGAAGCACAGTGGCCCTGTCTCTTCATTCCGCAGCACAGCTGGGTGCTTTTGCAAGCTGTGCTGGGGCAGGAAGTGCAGCCATTGCGCTTTGAGGCCTTTTGCAGACCAGGTAAGTCTGGGATGGCGGCACGATCTTGGGTCATTGATGGGTTTTCCTTTACTCCATGATTGCACTACCTGGGGATGGGAGAAGGACGGGACCATGATGAGATCATGCAGAACCATTGCCATGGTCTCATCCTTCCCCTGTACCTATGGCGGGTTGGGAAGGTGGTGTGGAGAGGCCCAATATGACTTGTCCAAGGTCACCCAGTGGGTTTCCATGGCTGAGCGCAGCTTTGAACCCTGACTTCCAGAGTTATAATCCAAAGTCAAACCACTACACCACACAAATAAACATGCAAATAGTTCACTTGAATTCTTTTCTAACTTTCACTGACAGGAATATACAGACAAGAGTATTTTGCTAGTCAAGGCCATCTTATTGGCTGCTAATTGAATATACCTGAATTTAGAAAGGAGTGGAAGTTTAATTTGGAAGCTGGAAACAAAACTTTTCCAAAACAGTAACCAAATGGCAAAGATCGCTAAAGTTAAACAGGATTAGCAATCTGTTATATAAATGTCCTGTACTAATCTTAACAAACAGCCAGGTCCCAGGCTAGGGGAGCATTATCCATTGCCTGTTACATTACAACTGCTTCCTTCCCATTTTTTAACTCAAAGTCAAGAAAGGTTATTGAAGAAACAGTGCTTGGCAAATCCAGTCTTGGGTGGCAATTTAGCAAAGGAAATGCAACTGCAGTAAAATGTGAGAAGGAGGAGAGACAAGATGCTTTTTAAGCATATCTTGTGTTGAAATTGCTCATAAATGCTGTTTGGGCATTCACTCACACAATTAAGAACCACACAGAAGGGAGAAAGCAGGATCCTACCCATTGTATCATGACACCCCCCCTTGCATGCGGCTGTGGCCTTTCAGATGCCATTAGATTCTAGTTCTCATTACCCAGTAGGGCCAGTAGTGAAGAATCATGGAGGTGATCGTTCATCAGTATCGGAAAGGCCACAGGTTTCCAACTCCAGCTTTAGAAAAACATTTGTAGAGGAGAGCCTGATGTACGTGTGTAGTCTGTCTTAACTATGTGGAACCCTGTTTCTGTGTAATGAGTGTGTTGCAATTCATATGCACCAGACTGTCTCTGTAGACATTTTCCCTACCAGTGAATGGGCAGGGTGGGATGGAATGAGATGGGGGTTGAAAGTGAGGTATCACTGGATACAGCCTTGCTTTCCTTTCCACACAGTTTGCCTTCCACAACAGTGTGCCTGAATAGGGCAATATTGTCATATGCTCTGTTCATTGTGGTCTTCATGTAGCTCCTTCTTGCCTGTGTGGATTTCCTCATTAATTTCAGAAAGGCTAGATCCGTGCATTCACCCCTTCGTGCCTTTGAACTTGTCCCTGCTTGCATGGCAAAGTTCGACTTCTGTGTTCACAGTATATTATTGACTCAGAGTACTTTCTGCCTTTTATATGTTATACTAGGGCCATTTTTCCCCTTTTAGATTAAATTCTGTTATGAGAAAGGTACAGACAGCGCCTTAGGGGAGAGAGTGTCATCATTGACAGAACAGCTCAAAATATCTTGCCCATAACAGTCATGCCTTTCAGAGTAGATTTCTTGGCCAGTGACTACAGCTGGGGCTGAAGAAGCAACTGGGGAGAGGAAAGGAATACATGTGTTACCTGTTTTCCTTTCCCACTGTTTCCCTGATCCAAATTGTATCTACTGTGTGGATAGCATCCATCCATAAGTTCCTATATGATTTGGATACAGAGGGGGAGAAGGCATATATCACAGTTGAAATACATGCTCTTTGACCTAAAGACTCTCCCGCACTGACAGAAAAACTCTAGATAGAAGAACCCTGTTTAATTCATGGGCTAAGAGATATATCTAATCCATGACTCATGTACTTCATACATGCAGGCTGGCTAGATTTGTTTTCATCCATGCGGTTCTTTACTCCTGACTGTTCTCAGGTTCAGTGAGCTGGATCCAAATTTGGTCATATTTAGAAAACAGTCATTGAAATTACAGTAACCAGAGTGAAGTCGTTTTGATTGACTTGTCCCCATGGATTTTTGTGGATCTTTTCAAAACATTTCTAAAAATAAGCATGCTTATGTGGTGGCACTTCTTAATTCACAAATAACCAGAGGGTGGACGTATCTTGCATATCATCTTCTGCTTAGAATTTGGAAGGAATATCTGCTGGGGAAAGTAACAAATGTTCCATAGATAGAATAAAATACACACACACCATTATCCATTGATACTGAGGTCTAAGTTTGTCTAAGTTTAAGAACATATGTAATCTAGTAGATGTTAGACTACTAATGCCACCTAGTAGCATGAGATCTGCGTTATCAGCTGCAGGTAAGCTAATTTTTGTATGGTAAGGTTAATCATAAAAATATGATTGTTGGATAGTGCAAGTTTGAAGTTACTGGGTGAATCTCAAATTTGAGATAGCTGAGCTTGGAAAAGTTACTTTTTTGGACCTGACTTCCCAAAACCTGCAGGTAACACTACATGTTAGTTCCCAGTCACTTTTTTTTCTGGCTCTGGGAAAAACAAAATGAAAAGTTTAATGCAGAGACACTGTTATCAGGATAATTGCCAGCATGGTGTAGCCATTTGAGTGTTGAACTAGGATTTCAGAAGACCAGGGAATGAATCCCTGCTCAGCTACGGAAACCACCTTGGGCAAGTCACAGTCTCTCAGTCAAGGATGAAGGAACAGAAAACCTCACCTGAATAAATTTTCCCAAACAAATAAACAAAAAACCTCTGATGGGATGGCCATAAATTAGAATCAGCTTAAAACAACAACAGAAGCAACCAGGATAACTGGCTTAATATCACTCTGTTAAAATACAGTAATGAAAACCTCTATTTAAACAGTTACACCTGTGCTGAATTCAGTAGAAATAAGCCACTGATGTAAAATATATATTGCAAATACTCCCACATAAACAACAGTTGATAGTAAATCAAATTTATTGTGGGGACACTTCATATTGCCCTCTGGTTAACTCCAAATGCTTTTAGAGTGGGGAATTCTGGTTCTCCAGCACTGAGGCAGTTTTATTAAAAAACTATAGCATAAAATAGAGTATCATTTCTTCATGAGACCTAATTGCTATCTGTAAATGTTTCATTGTAAAACTTAACTGTATTGTATGAAGTGGAGAAACTACAACAACAGAAAAGAAAAAGAAAATGCTAACTGGTAGAGTACAGATTTAAGTGGCGTGTCTTTTGCACATGTGCATTAATCTTCACTTGCTAACTTCTCTGGATAGTGAAAGAGCATGAGTTCATGGAAAATGTATAGCAGAAGCCTTATTTAAAAAAGAATCTGGAATGGGCGCACATACATGCATAGCTGGAATATTTCTCAAGTAATCTGAGCAACTCTCCTTGGGTAAAACCAGAGACGAGCATGTGGTTCTCCCCTCCCCCCCCCACCGCGTGCACACTGTATTTTGAAAGCTCTCTTCTGATTCACAAAAACAGCTGCCTTGGAGTTGAAATGGCACCAGCCTTTTTAAAAGCCATTTTAACTAGGTGAGCGCCAGACCACTTCCATCTGTGTTTGTCTATTTGGTAACATTGAATGTTGGAAATGGTGCTCAGTCACTGTTTTAAAAATGCTTGCAAGCTCCAGTAAAATGTTTAGGATTGCACCTGGCTGTATTTAAATAGGACTGTTCATTGCCGTACAGCTGTACCTTGTTGTGCCATTAATAAAAAAAAGGTTAAAAAGGGGATTTAAAAACATGCTCATAAGAAATTCCTAATTACAGTTTATGGCGGGAGACTAAAAGTGCATTAAAAAACTCCTAGTGATTTAAAATAGAAGGATTCTTTGTTGTGTTTTCTTTTATATACTTAGTAAACATCCTTCCCCTTCCTGCTTCCTCATTGTGTTTTAGGTCTTAGTTCACTCTGAATACAGCAAGCGACACCTGAGCAGCTCTCCACTCCATCACTACTGATCTAAAGCCAAGGAGCAGCTATGTCAGAATACTTTGGAGGTATGCTTCTCATTACATATATTCTGTGGACCTTTTCCAGAGGCCAAGTGAAAACTGTATGTGTCTGGCACTGTCCCCCCTTCCAGCCTCAATGCCAGAGGTGGGAATTGTGTAAGCCATATGGTGCTCCCCCCAGGTTTCCCTCACTGCTGAAAACATTTGGACAAAAATAAGGAGAATTGCTCTTCAAAAGCCTTAGATTTTCCATTTCATGGCAAGTTTGGAGGGAATGAATTTGGGGCCCTGAAATTGCCTCAGCCCCAAAACTGAAAGTGACCATGAAGTCCCTTTGCCACACTGTGGTGAAAAGTGGAGTGGACACATTTACTGGACCCCCTCTGGTTGTCCACTGCATTCATCTGGCTGCTGAGATTGAACAAGTATGCTTACTCAGATGGTGGATGAAATAAGTGGAGGCCCAGTGCTGTTGCTTGCCTCTACTTTCCTTCCTCTCTTGCTCGCAGAAGAGGAATTCAAAGACTCCATCCATAGTGATCAGGTTGGGAATGCCTACTCACTACCACCTCAAACTGCTACAGTAATTGTTACAGTAACCCACCTTTGCATTGGTAGAAGAATGCAGGATAGGTTTACAATGAATACAAAGGAGGAAACTGGAAATACTCATGAGGTTTGTTGAGGGGTCATCTCACACTGCACACTCATAGCACTATGATTTCACTTTCATGGTCCCATCCTAAGGGATACTGGAACCCTTTTCGCATGGCAGTGTACAAGCGAAAGGGCCCCTTGAGCGTCGCGTAAATGTCAGGAGTGGTCTGCATGACGCACTCCCATTTCCACCATGCTCAAGGCCCGCAAGCACAGCAAACATGCATTTTCTTATTTTCGGCTTTTAGCCGAAAATAAGTCGCGCTTGTGCAAGTCTCAGGGGCCTGGGCCGCACTCACCTGCAGTGCAGAGCCTCTGGAGCTGGACCTGTCGTGCGTCCTCTCCTCCGTGCAGCCTACAACTCCCAGGCTGCACTGCAGAAGGAAGGGGCAGGGCACGGGCAGGGCTCTCGCGCGAGCAGGAGGGAGCTGCGGAGCCCAAGCAGCAGGGAAGCAGGAGGCTTGCAAAAGCCTGCCTGCCCAGGCTTTTCACGCAAGGCCCAAACTCCAGCAGCGTGAGAAGGTAAGCTGTGGAAAGGGCCTGGAACTTTTGGTTTAGGGAGAAATATTTAGAATTCTCTGCCAGAGTGTTCCACTGCTACACCAAGCCACAAAACACAATATATCATAAGATGTAGCAAATGAAAAGTTACAGGAGAATCATAGTGCCTTAATTGTGTAATGTGAAAGGATCCTGAATATAATATTACTAATGCTTTGTTGTTATATGAGAGAACCTGTGGCATGTTCATCAGGAGGTGGTCAGAATATTTTTCATCTGTTTACAGATAATGATGGTTTCACGGTGCATTGAAATTTTAATTGCATGAAAAATTTAAACCATGGATTAACTTAACTCTAGTTTATTGAAACATTCCCAAATGGATAAACCATGATTTGAGATTAGATTGTTTCAATAAACCATAAACTTCTGTAGATCTGGGTGCAAAGCTGAACAGCACTGTTAAAAATATATGTGAAAGCAGCTGATCTCCTCTTTGCAGCCATGGTGAAAGGGACTAATTCACTTAATACTAAGCCATAATTTAATATTGTGTGAGTATGCAGCCATTTTTCATTGGTTGTATAACATCTATAAGCAATTTGAAGTCCTCCAGATATGTTGAATTACCAGTTCCAGAGTTCTCTGGACAGCTATACCACCAGATTGGGAAAGACTGCATCATAGTACTTTCATCCTAACAGGCCACTGTTTTGAAGATGTAGATCTCATGCTCTTCTTAAGGAAAGTCTTTTTGGCCTCTAATGATTTTCCTGTCAGCTGACAGAAGATCTCTTTTCTGGGGACCAAGTGCAAGTGAAGTTATTCACCTCATTTATGCTGTTTTTTCTGGTCCTATTTCATTCTGGTTGAACTAGTAGACTATCAGCTACCAGAAGGTTATAAAGGACTGTTTCTTGAACCTCTTGTTTGCCTTCAGTACAACAGTCACAGTAATCTTCTGTATCAACTGATTTTTCTAAATTTGTAAAATTCCAGGTGAAGTCCATCTTGTTATCTCAAATCTTTACTATATGTTAATAATATTTCCTCATTCCTTGATTTTACCTATTTTTATCTTGTTTATCTCATTGTTCTGCTATCTGTCTTATTTTGCTCTTTTATGTTTTTTTAAAATAGTATTTTATATATAACCTCATCCTGTGGCCATCTTTTGAGGAAAGGAAGGCATGCAAATGGCATAAGTAAAATGGACTGTTGTCCACGAAAGGTCATGGTAATCTTTAAAAGTGCCATAGGACTCCCTTTTCAAACTGTGCCTCAGGACTTATTATGTAAACTTAGATTTTAACATGCATTTAGAGAAAGCTTTTTCATCTTGTTGCCAAGGACATCCCCCCAAGTGTTTTAGACTACAAGTTTTACCGTTTTCCAGCCAGTACAGTTAGCCATGCTGCCTTGGGATGGTTAAGGTTGTAATCCACTGGTCCGGGGGAATTTAGTCAAAGGTAGGCTGGTTTGAGCATGGATTATTTTTTACTATTACATTTTGTTTAATATTTAGGATTAAACATGTAAGGAATGTGAAATGGTTGCTTTAGATATTTGTGAGCATTTTATTTTATCGTGTATATATGTCATTGGTTTACATGGCATTTCATAGTGTAGGGTTGAGTGAAGAGAGAGATTCCTTATCCCAAGGAACTTACAAACAATTTTGTACATTTTGATGCGGGACTGGGCAAAATGGAGGCATAGGTGACCTGGAGAGTGGACATGAAGTTCTGGAAGACTCTGTAAAAGGTATACACCTTGTGGCACCTTAAAGGCAGCACATTTACTATGTCATGATCCAAAAGCTGCTGCTGCTGCTGCTGTTGTTCTTGTTGTTATTATTATTCTTAGGCCAAGCTAAGAAAGAAGTTCCAGAGCCTGAGGTAGCCTTCTCCCAAAGGCCCTCTCTCACAACACCAACAGCTGTTCATATGAAGTTGGTGGATAGAGATGCATGCTTCACAAGTATTGATAACTATACCTATACTGCAAAATAATACTTCACACATGTAGTGAAGTACAATTTAAGAGCCATACAGTCGTCTGCTATAGTAAATGCGTGAGTCTGCAGCCAAAATAGTAGTGTCACACACAAACTGTCCCTATGGAAGTAGCTTTGGACAAATAAAAATAGAAGGCACCCACAAAGGAGACAATGTTCTCCTGTTCCAATGGTAAGTAAGTATAAAATAAAGACCTCACATTTCAGATTTGAGACTATAAAGCTCTGACAATCTTGGAAAGCTGAACAAGGAAGTTACTCAAATAGAACATGAGACAGGAAATGTCATGCTTAAGATGAAAAGCTGAACTGATGCATTTTCTCACACCCCAGTGCTCTTCTTTGTACAATCAAAGAGACTGGGAAATATCTAAATTCATACCAGTCAGAGAGAATTAGCAGAACCTCTTCCCCCCAATTCAGATAATACCCTTTTTCATTCAGAAATGATGACTGGATTGTTGGGCTTGTTTACTGCTGTGATCTTAGAACCATACGAGACATCAATGTCTGTGTGTTGTAATAAAGAAGCAATTGGCATGGTGTAACAGGAATGTGAAATAAGCTTGGATCCCATATAATGGGAGTGGAAGGGAAAGGCTGAAAATGCTTAGAACAATGAAAGGAAAGGTTAGAAAGAACACCAAATAGCAACATTTTAAAACTCACTCCATAATGTTCAAGGATTAGTGTTTAGAGTTGCCATCCACCCCAAAGCAGCTTTCCCAATGAGTGTTTGCATGTGCTTCTTAATATACCAGATGTTGTTGTCTGACTCATGCTTTATTGTTTATCTCTTTGGGGTAATATGTGTCCATATTAATGAGCAATTAGTTTAACTGTTATAAAATAGCTATTTACCCCTTAGCTGACTGGGTAGAGCCAGAATGATGTGGAGTACCAGCTTGATACAAAGACATAGATTGTACTGAATTCACTGGCCTATGAAAGTCATAGTCTGACCTCGAGGAATTCACTGTCTCTCATCCTGATCTACTCTAGAGGGTTGTTATGAGGAAAAAGTGTGGAGGATGCCATTATCAGAGAAAGGGTTTTAGGCTATATGTGAAGAATATGTCATTTATAGGAAGGAATCAGAACTGTATTTAGTAACAGACTCAATTTTGAAATTTTGGCTACGTATATGCAATTGTCCAATTTTGGATAATGGGCAACTAGGTGAAAGTCTAGTTCTAAGTCCAGATACAAGGGTTTCAAAATCAGTTTCTGCTTGCTCAAATCGTCAAGCATAGCATGGGTTTACTGTAGAAATATGTATATTTGTATTTTAAATTGTATTTCAGCATTTGTTGTGGGCTTGTGAATGACAAAAACTTCAAGAGCATCTCAGTGTTTTCTCATTCCAGAATACTGTAGCTACTGTGTTACGTTACATCCTCCTTGTGCAAAATATTATCTTCAGCCTTCATTACCAGAGTACAGTACTTATTGGCAAAAGACCTATGTTTAATTCACTCTAAGGATTCTATATAGGTCCTTGGCAAACATAAAACCTCAGGATGCAGGCTGTGTTAGTCTAATATAATGAGGCATCTAAGTTAATTTTAAGCACAGTGATATCACTATTAGTGCATGTTCCTAAGAATGGAGATGTTCAAAGCAGGGCTTAACATTCATATAGCATTTCAGTATATCCAGAGTGAATATACATTTTACTTTCTCCTTACATTCTGAAAACAAAGCTATAAGTTAAGTCTTAATGTTGTCTTTAGTTATTATTTTTATTTAAATGGAAATTAAAGCTGAAAGAGAGTGATATCACCAACAGCCGCTTCTTTTGATGACTCAGTTATAGAATTTTGGATTGGGTGTCGGGGGTGAAGGTATTGCCCCACAAATATGAATTCTGCTCCCAAATGTTTAACAACACTGTTGTAACTTGATACTTCAGTTCAGCATGTAGAAATACAGTTTAAACATCCAAAGAAAAGAGGCAGGAAGCGCGCACGCACGGCAAGCACGCACGGCTGAAAGCCGAAAATGAAAAAGTGCATGGGTGGCGCCTGCCCTACCCTGGAGCATCGCACAATTGTGAGTGCATCGTGCAGATCGCTCCTCACAATCATGCGATGCTCCACACGCCCTTTCGCATGGCAAATGCCGTGCGAAAAGGGCCACAAACAAGAATTCTAAGTATGAACAATTTTCATTTTCTTGCTCTGCAGTGATAAAGATTTTGAGCTGAGGTAAAAAAAAAATTTGCGGGGGAAGAGTCAGAATTCTTATTTGGGGTGGAGGAGCTTCACTGTCTTCATTTCGTCCCTAAGGACCAGCAACAAATCGAACAGTGCTGTGTTTTCATGAGATGTATATCATGAAAAAGCATGTCTACTAGGTAGCATTTCAGTTGAGCAGCAAAGGATTAGTTGTATACCACTTCACTCTACCACACATTGCATGAATTTGCCCCCCTGTGCATGCTCGTGAATTTCTTGGGACTGTAACACACCAAAGTGGTCCAAGGAACATATACTCTATGCTACATATACTATAATGATATAAGATACCTTGTCCTATTGTGGTCTGCTAACTTCACTCCAAGAGCCAAGAATCTCTTTCCTGAGAGCTAGATTTCACTTCATAATAGCTCTCCAGTGTGGCGGGAACAATGCCAACATATTTTAGCTTAAAGGTCTTACTGCCAGTAACTAAACACTAGGAAAAGCATTTCAGCCTTTTAGAATGTGGAAACAACCTATAGAAAAGATTTAGTAGAGGACGAAGTTGGGCAATCAGATGATAGTGGCATGCTGATGGGGGCATGGCCATTCTGTAATTGACTTGATTTGTCTCTCAGAAAGGCTAAATTTGGTCTTAAGGCCTAAGCTTCACCATCTGTGCTATAATTGCTGTGGCTACAAGTTGCAAACTATGATAGGTATGATGTTGCAGACTGTAATAGGTAAAGGTTGTCTTCTAAAGAAATTCCTGTGCTGTGCCTCACAAAGGCCAGAATGCACTGGTGTCCTACACCAATGTGCATAACTACACTGGCATGGTTAGGGTAGCAGGAAGAAACAAAGCAGTGGACGTGAGAACCATGAAAAAAGTAAGGTATTGGAAAAATGGACTGGTTGGAGTTAACAGATTTACACCAAACTTTCTGACCTTGTGATGGTGGATGCAGCAGAAGCTCCTTTTCCCCAACAGACAACCACCATCAGGTGCCTGCCAGGTGAAGCTCCATCTTCTTGGCTGCGTAGGTGAACTCCAGATTGCTCAAACTGATGAGGGTGGAATAGCCTCTGCCTCCAGCATAAGGCTGCTCCTTTCTTCCTCACCAACCAATCAGTGGCAGGAAAGGAGAACTGTTCCCGGCAGCCCCCAGGTTGTTTTTCTGCCCCAGGATAGGGGCCTGGAAGAAAGAGGCACTAGACAACCTTCTTGTACAGTGACCAAAAAAAGAAAGTACATGTGCAAGTATAACTCCTAGTCACAACCAAATATGTCACCATCAGGATGTTGGCCCTGGTCTGCTTTCCTTTGCCATTTTTGTATGACCCTGGAAAAAGTGAAGCTTCTAGTATAGTGGACCAGCATGATTCTGACCATAACTTGAGCTTCCTAAGAACCCCAGCGTTCCCTGGAAGGTGGCCTGAAATCTCCTATTCAGTTATAGAAAAATAAATACAAATTTTAGTACATCGTTATGAATTAGTGAGAGGCTCTAATCTGGTTGATGGAAGGATGTTTTTGTTTCAGGGTGTTCTTGAGGAAGAACATCTGTCTTCCTGGGACACTTCCCATGCTCTTGTTTGCCCAATGAACGCCTTGCATGGGAAGCTGCCATGTGGCTGTGCCCCGAGGTAATCATATGCCGTTTTTTTTTTTTTTAAGAAAAGAGCTGTGGAGGTCTTGACAGTATGAATACTGAGCTTTTGTTGATGAAGTTTGAGTCCTCTTGGCTGCCACTGTGAATAACATGGCATAAAACTGTACTTTTGCTGTTGAGTCTTGCATTCCCTTCTGCTGAAGACTGCCACACAGAGACAAAAGCTCTTGAGTTATTCACTGGGTGAATTCTAATTTCCTTGGATCTGAAGGATTGCATTTGGTGAGAACAAATCTACACAGCAATCTTAACACTGCTGTTTGGGCTGGGCCGGGGAAAATAAACTGAACTTGGGACATATGTGAGTAGAATGGAAGAAGAGGCTTTCATTGACTTAAGAGGTTTTGCAGTAAACCAAAGAGAGGCTGGGGATGGAGAAACCCAATCCAGTTAACTGTGACTCGGTTGAAGCATACCTAATTAAAATACTATTTTTAAATTTGGTGTAATTGTCCGAAGAACATCCTGGCATCAAAGATAATATGGGGTCCTGTTCTGTCTCTAATACTGTGTTTGCATGTGCCACTTTGAATCTAAGCTTTGGGTGCTGATAGAAACCACCTCCCACCCCGCTAGATTAAGCAGTTGATTCTGTGCCTAAAATGCCTGAGGTTATTTGGATGCATCGATGGAGGCATGCAGCGATGATTGAATTTAAATCTGTTATGAGAGCAAGTATTCATGCATTTACCAAAGAGCAGAAATAACTTAAACCTTGTGAATGTAGGATACTCTGCACAGATGGCTGTGGAGCTCTTGTTCTTAAAAGAGATGTTTCAAGGCTCCTGTTGTTTCTTTTCTTTCAAATACAGTTGCATGGAACATGTGTGTTGTCCTCAAGCAGGCTTTGGAAAGCATTCTTTCTCTTTCTGTCCCTGTCTACCTTCAAAGATTATTTTAAGGCACATTTCACTTGAAGGGAAGCATCCTAGGGCAAGTGACCTTTTTAGTTTAAATTTAAAATCCACAGTCTTACTCAAGACTGGACAGATGACCTAGAATATCCTACTCTTTTTGAAAGGGTGGGAAAATTGGGAACACGTTGCTACAGAAAATGGCAGGACATTGCATATATTCAGCTGATGTCACAGGCCTTTGAGTACAGGAGCATCTTTCTGATAAATGAGAGAGGAACAGATTGGCCTGGCGATGTTCTGACTGTGAGGGCTTCCCTCTTTGCCATCATGGCAAAACAAAAGCACACAGCTGTCTTTGCCTGCTGTCTTGCTTTATTCTGTCTGGTTGACCAGGCTGGGATGTTGGTGTTAAAAAGAAGGAAAGCCCTTTATGGGGTAACATGATCAGAGCCTTGTGGGAAAATGTCCATTTCTCAACTCTCCAGCTCTACTTTCCTTCCGCTGTAGCTGATGCAGAGAGCAGCATACATGTAAGTTTTTTTGTTTTTCTCTTTGTTTCTTAATAGAGAAAGGTGAAGACAAAATTCATTCTTCTAATAAAGTAGAGATGTTCCCTTGGAGTATGAAGCAGAAAAGAGACAGGAAATAAAACTTTAGTTGGAAAATTAAATGGATACAGAAATGCTGAGTTGGTTGTCAGAGACTCTTGGGAACTGGCAGTTAGTATCCCTTCTGGTGCTATTTTTGTGCTAATCTTGATCCAGTACAGCGTGACAGTCATAGTATTACATTGAGATTGGAGGGACCCAGGTTCAGTTCCCTATCTGCAGAGGAATCTGACTCAGTGACTTGGAGCCATTCAGTATCTCTCAATGTAACTATCCTATGTGGTATGCTGTGATGATAGAAATGGAAAAGACGATTGTCTGTGTCATCATGAGCTCCTTGGAGAAAAGTGGGTTGTAAATATGATAAAGAAATGTCTTTACTGTTGGGAAAATAAAATGGGTTATATCCACTCTTGCATGACTTCTACTCACACGAAAGCGGGTACTTTATGGTCTTAGGTTCCTTTTCTTTCCCTTGAGCCTCTGAATGTCATTTCCATTGACCTGGAGCTTCTTTCTGTATAGCTTAGGAAATGATGAAGAGGACTGGAGAAGAGCTTTAGGGTGACCATGTGTCCAACATGATTGAGAACAACCCTCAGGGGTTGTCTGGTTCAGCTCTGGTGTAAACATAAAAAAAATATAAGAAGGAAGAGCAGAAGAGGACCCGAAGTTTTGAGTTGACTTTTGTACCTTGTCACAGACAGCTTAAATACTCTAAAGGCACCAGATCTCATCTGATTTTGGAAGCTAAGCAGGTTCAGCCCTGATTAGTATTTGGATGGGAGACCATCAACAAATACCAGGAGTTATAGGCTATATTTGAGAGGAGGAAACTGGCAAGACCATTGCCTAGGAAAACCCCAGGAAAACCCTGTGAAATTAATGTGGTTGCCATAAGTTGACAGGTGATTGGAAAGCATACATACATGCACATACACAGCTGGATGGCAAACTGAATAGCTACTCAGGTCAGCCAGGCACTGTTTTTCCCTCTTTGGAGAGATGTGTTGTATTTTCTGTTTAAATTATAGTGATTCTACATGTTTATCTAGGTAAAAGTATCAGCATAGACAAATATTAGGCCAGTCTCTCTCTGTCTCTCTTGGTTTCTGTATTTGCTCACTTTTATGATATCTGGAAGACTTCCTTTGGCTTTGTGGAAACCTGCACTGAATCTGTCCAAAGAATGTGTCCACACGTGGACAGAAGATATCTTGCATTCATGAAAGGGAATCTTTTGCATCCAACCCATTGTCCCTGCTGCAGGGTAGACATCTGAATTATCCACAACAAATGAGTAATATCTGTGTATCTATTTCATTTAAATTGATAAACTGGTAAAAGTCTTGCTGTCTCTTCTGTACAATGAGAATATTGACCACCTTGTAAGAAAATTGTAATGAAATTTGATAAGGAAATGTGTCCCCTTTGGGGACAAGATGGACTTGGAATCCAAACATTTTGCAAGTACTTAAATGTACTGTCATACATGTAACTATTTATTTTCAGGGAAGAAAATTCAATATTTTCCTTAAGATGACTGCAACAATTTTATACTTAATCCACTTGAAATATTAATGAAGAATTATTGTTTTCAGAGTTACAAATGACAGAAGAAGCTAGATTCATTGCAGTAGGTATGTCAAGATGATTACTTCATGAGTACACTTCTTCTAGCCCAGACTTCTATGTCGAAAAACGTCTCTGTGACCAATTAGTTGTTTTGACCTTTCCTGGGTTCTCGCATTGTCCTCAGTCATAAAAATAGACAGCTGCAGTTGTTGACTAGAGGCATGTATTGTTGAGGGGAAAACTCTGTGTCACAATAGATGAGGGTGACAAAGTAGGAAAAACTGTTCAATCAATTTAACAGGCTCTCCTCCCTTAGGGAAGGCAAAGGTTAGAAAGCTGGAAATGTTTACGTCATTCATTTCAGATGCAACTGTGGGCAGCCTCTTACTTAATGATTTTGTACTTGAATATAGATTCCCTAATATGAGGTACTTGAGAACAGCAAAGGGCACTTTTACATGAAGAACTCTGCTTACTTTTAAAACTCAGAATTGACTGGGAGAGTTTCTCAGTTGCCACTACTGGATAGTCTCTTCAGAAATAACAACATCACATACACAGACTTCTTGAATACAAAATACAGATCCTTTTCAAAAGGAAACTGCTCTTTATATGTGAATGCACCCTTCACAGTTGATGTGATTTCAAATACAGTTATTTGGAATCTCTGCCATGGGCCAAAATGAGGACCAACATGGTGAAGTAGTTTGAGTACCGGACTACAATCAACCCTCCACATTTGTGGGTTTCACTTCTGTGGATTTAATTATTCATAGATTATTTGCTGTCACCCCTGCTGATTCCCTATGCCATTTTAAATAGGGACTGCAAGCCTCATGAAATTGAGAAACTGTGAGCAAGGCTTGTAAGTCTCTTATTAAAAATGCTGTGGGGCAGCAATAAGCCCCACCAGCCAGCCACCTCTTGTCTTATGAAGGAACCCTGATGCCTCAAAGGAATCCATGTTGGGTTGAATATGGTGATCATACTTTTTTTTGTGTTAAATATGGTTTGGGAGGGCCTAGAGTTATTCATGGTTTTTCCACTTTCACGGGGGTCCTGTGCCCCTAACCCTACTGAATGTAGTGGGATGACTGTATAACTCTGGAGACTGGGGTTTGAGTCCCTGTTTGGCCATGGAAACCAGATGGTTGACCTTGAACAAATCAAGGTTCTCAGCCTCAGAGAAAGTCAAAAGCAAGCCCTCTGAACAAATCTTGCCAAGAAAATTCCATGATAGGTTTGCCTTAGTGTTGCCTAAGTCAGAAATGACTTAAAGGCACACAACAATTTGCCAAGGCAGGTGTGCTTCATGTTCTACCTCACATAGATTTTTGTTAATTGACGTAGAGTAAGAAATGGACTGGGACCCTGGCTTTGCCTTCATCATCATGTCTCAGTCGGAGTTACATATCCCACACACAAACCTGCTATTAACAATGAGTAAAAAGGTCACGCTGACACCAGTGGGAGATTTTCTTCCATTGTGAATAGTAGATTAGGAGAGAACCATTCTGGGGACCATAATTCATGTTGATGGAAGGCTTAAAGCCTCCTCTCATACCACTATCCTAGTGCACCCCAGCCCTGTAAATATCCACATTATTTAGTTATTCCAGAATGAACTATATAAGAAAAATGACATGTCTCGTTTGGATCAGAGATGCTAATTCCAGTGGGTCTCTCCCTTCATCAACTGTCATTTAGCAGCAGCCATTCCATCTGGCTACAGAAGAGAAAGAGAAGAGACCTCAAAATTACCTTTAAAAAAATAGTCTTCTGATCACTTCTGTTTCCACTGGAAAAAGCTGATGCAGCTTACGGTAGATTGGGTGATGGAAACAGATCCTAGAATAGTTTATATGAGGTCAATAACAGATAAGACAGTCCCTGTCCAGAATCATATAATATAAAAGACATAACAGAGAAGGAAAAAGTAATGAGGGGGGAAGTGGGAAACAAGTAAGGTCAGTCATACATTCTTAATAGGAAATAGTTGTTATTAACTTGTGCCCAACTTGTGGAAGAAGAGGAGGACCCAAAGTGAGCTAGTTTTTCAAAAGCTGGTTTTACTGAATTGGAGAATTGGGAACAAAGAAGGATGAGGCACCTGGAAGCTTCTGGAAGAATGGTTCTTGCATTTTTTTTTCAAAACTCAGGTTCTCACGGTGAGCCACATGTTGCTACCCCTGCTTTAAATACATTAGAATACACAGCAGTGGTTTGTCTCCCCACCCCCAGGACTAGTAGTTCACATATTGTTTCTCCACACTATCTCGTAGCTGGGGTAACCAGAAAAACTGCACAGTGAAACATGATGGCCTCCTTCCATGTATTAAAAATTGTTGCTTTCAAGTCATTTCCAACTTAGGGCAACCCTAAGGCAAACCTATCACAGGGTTTCCTGGGTTAAGAATGTGTGATGTGCCCAAAACCACACAGTGGGTTTCCATGGCCAAGCGGGGACTTGAACCCTGCTCTCCAGGGTCATATTCCAACACTTATACCGCTACAAACCAATGACTTATTTGACTTGAGAAAACAATAAATGGAGGTGAGGGGAAGAGAGAGAAGGGAATCTCTAGAAAATTTTACGAAGTCACATAAGAAGAATAGAGTTGTTTTTTTAAAAAAATCTTTGATAAGTTCTGATGATAAGTTTGTGGTTCTGAGACCATCAGGTTCCACATATGGATGCTGGAAGAAGAACTTGAACTTTTCTATTATATGGAATTCTGACATTTTTTTTTCCATTGTATGTTAGTTGCCAGGTGCATATGAGCGATTCGCTGGTTGCAAACAGGATGGCATTTAAGTTGTTGCATTTGTTGTTCTTGTCAATCTGACTGTATTTGTCATGGGAAATTCCTTAGGTAACATAAGAAGTTCTCAAACTTTTTATTGAATAAAAAAAGTCCTGCGTGCAGAGGCTTGAAATCTGACCAGTTAACAAATCAGGGAAACTTTTTTTTAATATTTATTTATTTGTAATTTATATGCAGACACTATGCTAAGACACTTTAAAAATTAACTGGAAAACTTCCATGATTTTGTGTGTGTGTGTGACGTGATGAATAATTGCTTTAATTCTCCTAACAAGTAATCTATACACTTTGAGTTACGATAACTGTCTGCGATGGCCCAGGTGGTGATAAGGAGCTTAGGAAAAATAGCATTGGCTCTAAAAATAAAATAAAATGTTGCTGTGTGTGGAAACAGCCGTCATTGATTTCTTCTTCAATCACTTCTTGCCTTGTGACGCCAAAAAGCTGGGATCACTTGGCTAAATTTGCTTGCTTTGAAAGATCATAATTCAGAAGGAGGTCAGATAAACATGTTACTTTTTAAAAACATATCTAAGTACAAATGTTTTTAAAGTGATCATTTGCAGTTGGTTTATATCAAAATAAACTTTCCCTTTGTGGAATTTTTTGACCACAATATTCATTACTCCGTATGCCTTAGAAACTCAAACCCTGATACATTTTGATGTCTGAGGTAAATGACAAGATAACCATATCGCATTCTGTGTATAGACTGGACAGGACTGATAGTTCAGTCTTACTTAAGCATTGGGACTGGGGCAGCATCGTCCACCATACCTAAGGGCAGCAGGCTAACTAGGGGGAAGCACAAGACGGGCCATGTGACACATAGACCTTTGTCCCCAGGCATTTCACTGCCCATTACCATTACTCACATCTTCTCTCTCTCTCTCTCTCTCTCTCTCTCTCTCTCTCTCTCTCTCTCTCTCTCTCTCTCTCTCTCTCTCTCTCTCTCTCTCTCTCTCTCACACACACACACACACACACACACACACACACACACACACCCCCCAAAGTAACCAATTCACTTCTAAGGCTCTCCCTGGGAGTTCATGACACCAGAAAGGTTCAGTAACATGAATGGAATTGTTCACCCTGGTCACAGTTGAAATTGTACTGCAAAAAGCAGCAGCCTTGGTGCAGATGGTGGTTATATCGCAGAATACCAAGTGCTTATTTGTAAACAAGACCAAGTTTTCTTGTTCTGATTCTTGCTGAGGAAAAGCCAGTCTGCACGAGCAGTTTCTTCCTGGTGAGTTTTAAGCAAACAGTTTCTAAGCATTCTTGACTATAGCACTCCTTACTGTCACTATGCTCTGTCCATCCCATCTGTTGCCTACTGAATATCCTTAACTGTGCAGTAAAAGGTGCAACTGAAAAAATGCAAACAGTGGGAATTAATTTGCTGAATCCTTTAGTGCAGAGGGCTGGCCTGCTGGAAATAGCTCTTCAGGCAAGGATGTAATGCTTCCCTAGTTCTGTTTAGCAATTGATTTGATGAGCATGTTAGCACAGGACTCTGCTGCCAGGTAGTCTCACTGAAAACAGAAGTATACTCCAATTAGAATTATATCTTTAGATCTGCAGTAGGTGAATCATAGAAATTTTATGTTCTTATAATATCAGTCGATAATATTCCTGCGTAGAGGCTTATAATATGCTGATTTCTGTTGTCACCACAGGTGTGAAATGCATTGCACAGAAAGTCGACAATATGTACTGGCTCATTAAATGAGTGGTTTGTATTTTATGTGATCCAGATGGCCTGTAACAAGAATGGCTACTACTTCTGCTACTTTCCACTTCGCCCCTACGCTCACTCTTTATGGTTCAGGCAGATGCCAAGAGAATAGCACTGAGGAAGTTGGTGAGAGAACAGTATTCTGGGAGAAATTTCCTCTATGGTAGCATCTCTTTAAAAGAGACTATTAATTTATTTGAAAGAACCGGAGATAAAGCAACTGCTGCACCTGTTCACTGTCATCTTGATGATCCTTGAAGTAGTGTTTTGTTTGGGGGTATCCTTGTCTCCATACACTCAAATATTGTGAAGGGTTGTCACTTCTGAAGGGCAGCCATGTTGTTACTGTTGTTGCTCTTATATTTATTGTCTGGGTATATTTTCATGGTAGATAGGTTTCTAAAAGCAAGGCTTTTAGAGGGGAGCAAAAGCAAGGATATTGTTCTCTGTACATTATCATACAAATGCCATATTACACTATTGTGCTGGCCTTGAGCTTGCCAAAATACTTTTGGAAGGATAAAAAGCAGGTGGGATGATAACTAGACAGCTTTGTCTCATCATAAACAAAGGCCTCTCTATAGACATTTTAAGAAAACCCTCTTGTAAATGTGGTTGATGGAGTAGGTGGAAATGATTTAAAATTCAAATTGCTATGCGCAGAAATCTGGGTATCAAATTTAGAATCCTCTTTTTGCACACATTTTCCCGCTGATTGGATGTGATTGTAAAGTTTTGTGTTTCATCTGTCTGTGTCCACTAACACCAATGGAAAGGGACCTCACCTGGGGTGTGTGGTGACTTCAGTACCAGAAAACAAAGCTATGATGATGTATCTAAGATATTTTATTTTGAATATTCAAGTGGTACCTAAAGCAAGGCTCCGGCAAGACAGTCTCTCTGTCCTGCCTGCTGTTTCTTATTTTTGTTGTTGTTTTCTGGATATCACACAGTATTCCACAATCCTCACTGATTTGCACTAATCCTGGGTCACCAGGGTTTCACTGTAGAGAAAGATGCAAGAATTAAATAAATGAGCAAGGCATTACCTATATAGATGGCTCCAATCTTAGCATATTTATTAGACTATTTTTCCTAAGAATATTGCAAGTATTCAGCCACTAAAAAAGCACAATGCTAATGTGTCTCTGGTTTAAATAGCAAGTTATGTGATGACTAAGAGTTAAAGAAGTAGGGTTGCAAAAATGTAAACCATCTTAATTCTGTACCACTCTGGCTCAGTCCTCCATCATAAATTTGTCAGAATTGCGATGGAAATTGCATCCAAGTATAATGGAACATACATCCAAATAAGTGTGCCAAATAAATGAAAACTCCAGAGAGAATATTGTTATTCTGTGTACTTCTTTCTTTGACAGGTCATTTGCTTCATTTTGCTTCTCTGCTTTCTTATTACTTTGGGCCAATTCAATTGCCTGATTCATTTTGCGGTATTTTTCCGTATCACAGTTGTGTTTGTTGAGATGAAATGAGCGGAAACTCTTGCAATAGTGCTAGGTAAGTCACCCTGTCTGTATTCCTGATATGTGAAGTCATCATCATCATCTTCATCTTTTTTTTTTTATTTCTTATTTGCTCCTCCCAAGGCTCAAGGCAGGGTAGAACAAAGTTTAAAGTCCAAATAAAAATGCATAAAACCATTTAAAATACACCAGTTTAAAATTCATAGTTAAAAATTGACTGGGTAGGCCTGCAGGAAGAGATAGGTTTTTAGCACTTTTTAAAATTTAGATAGCGTGTTAAGCTGTCGAATCTCTTCTGGCAAATCATTCCACGGTTTAGGGTGGCTGACAAGAAAGTCCTCTGAGTGACCACTGCCATTCTAGTCCTGGCTAGTTTAAGTAAATGGCCTCAGAGAACTTGAGTATATGGAGCAGAATGTATGGGAGGAGGCAGTCCTGCTGATAACTTGCATCCAAACCATGTAGGGCTTTAAAGGTCATAATCAGTACTTTGTGCTTTACCCAGAAACTAATTGGCAGCCAGTGGAATGATTTTAATATCAGTATGATATTATACAGTATGATATCCTTGATGTACCTGTAACCAATATGACTGCCATATTTTAAACCAGTTGGAATTTCCAAACTTGATACAAAGGTAACCCTGTGTACAGCACATTGCAGAAGTCCAGTCTTGAGATTACCAGCATGTGTACCACTATCTTTAGGACTTCCAGTTGTAGGAAGTGGTGCAGTTGGTGTGTCAGCCAAAACTGATAATAAGCACTCCTGACCATCACATCTATCTGAGTGGGCATTCGGAGGGACGGATCCAGGAGCACTCCCAAGCTGTGAACACAGTCTTTCAGGTCAAGTGTAACCCCAGATTAGGACCTTTATCTCCTCCAAGGCCATTATCTCCTCCAAGCATTCATTCAGAGAAGACATACACCCTTTTTGCACCTTACCTTTTCGCGATGCTGGGGTGCGGGGCTCACGCGAGCAGCCTCCGGGGGAAGGCTCTCACTTCCCTGCTTCTTCAGCTCTGCACGAGCTTCCTGCTTGCTCAAGAGCCCCGTCTCTTCCTTTCACTGAGACAGGAAGTGCGACCAGCCCAGCTCCCAAGGCTCCGCACGCAAGGTAAGTGTGTGCAGTGCCCTGGAGCGATGCATGACCGTGCAGCATTTTCGGCTTCAAGCTGAAAATGAAAAAATGCATGCATGGTCTGCGTCAGGCCCTTGAGCATCGCGCAAATGTGAACACGTCATGTGCACTGTTCCTCACATTTGTGCAACACTCAAGGGGCTCTTTCTCATTGGAAATACCATGTGAAAAGGGCCATGCTGTCCTTAGCTAAGACTGTTTTTGAAGGCATGGAAAAATATATTTGAGTGTCATCACTGTACCGATAGCACCCCATGCCTCCAGATGATCTCTCCTAACATTTTCATGTAGATGTTAACAAGCCTTGGGGATAGAATGACACCTTGTGGTATGCCATATAACAGCTCCTTTTTTGAGGAGCAATTATCTGCAAGCACCACCATCTGGAACCTGCCTGAATGTCCTGTGCTGGCAGCCAACCAAGGTTTCCAGCTGTCTAATCAGCCTGTTGTCAGGAACTAGCAGACAAAATTTGTCGTAGTCATTTTGCAATCCAAGTTCTCAGTAGGTTTACAGAGACAGAGTCCGAGTTTACCATAAATCCAGGCAGAGAGATTCTAATGGCAAAATCTGTAGTACAGGGTAAGGTCAAGAGTTCTAGGAATGTGAGCAAGGAATTCAGGAGTTAGCTGGGCTGCTACTACCGATGGTTGACTACAACAGCTTCCTCCCATTCTGACTTCCTGTTATATAGGCTTAGAGTCTTAACCAGCTGCTGGCCTACTTAATGAGTCCTTGTTATATAAATGCTGCAGACTCTTGGGTTCTCCCTTTTCCCCCTACACAGGCTGCTGTAAGTACTGTTCCTCTCATGGTTCTGGGGTGTGGCTTTTGGGAAGGGGTCTGTCTAAGTCTTGTCTAAGTTCTGGGACTGGGGCATGACACCAAGAGGTAAGGATTGGAACTACTGCACCGTAGTGATTCTGATTCCCAACCTGCCCCCACTCCCTTCGTTCCAGAAGGATACCATGGTCAACTCTGAGAGAAGTCTAAAAGCACCAACTGGGACACATTCCTCATCAATGCTAAGACTGAGATCATCCACTATGGTTACCATAGCAGTCTCAACTCTGAATCCTACTCTGAACCTGGTTTGAAATGGATCAACAAAATGTGTGTCATTCAAGACCTCCTGGAGCTGGAAGGCAACTATCTTCTAAATTGCCTTGCCCCAAAAAGGGAGATTAGATACTGGTCTATAATTAAGATCCAGAGTATCCAGGGAAGATGGAAAGTTCCCCTCCCTGAGAGATGCATTAATAATACAGTGTCCCCCACCCCCCACACATTCGCAGGTCTGACCTTCACAGATCTCATTATTCATGAGGCAAATGCATGCCTTCCCCCTCCCATTCCCTTGTGTTTTGCCAGGTGTGGAGAAAGAAGGTAAAAAAGGAAGTAAAAGGCAAGAGAATGGTGGGGGAAAGGCACATGCATGCCTCCCTTCTCCCCTCCGAAGCTCCCTCTCCTATTCCCTTGCCTTTGGTCCCAGCACTGAGAACATATGTGAGGCAAAAGGAAAGGGAATGGGGGGGGGAGGCATCTAGATACCTTCCTTCTCCCCTCCGGAATGCCCCCTCCAATTTTCTTGCCTTTGGTCCCAATACTGAGAATGCATGCCCAGGCAAAAGGCAAGGGAATGAGGGGAAGGCATGCATGCTTCTCCCTTCTGGAGTCCCCCCCCCTTCTGGAGTTCTCTCTTCTGGAGTTCCTTTGCCTTTGGCCCCAGCAAAAGGCAAAAGGCAAGGGAAAGGGAGGGAAGGCACATGCACATCTTCCTTCTCCCCCGGAGGTCTCTCCTTGCATTCCCTTGCCTTTGGCTCCAGCACAAAGAAGAAAGGCTCATGAACTAGGGTGAAAGGCATGGGCATGGGAGCGGGAGCCCCACAAGGCAATAGGAAGAGAATCACAGGTAGGGGGCATTCATGGTTTTTCGTCTTTTCAAGGGTTCTGCACCCTGAACTGTTGTGAAAATGGAGGAGTCACCGTATGTTAGATTTGAAGTCTAATTGCATCTCCTTGTCAAGGTCAGAGACCACGGCGGTGAGCCAGCCCAGAGACAGAGAGGGAGAGATAGTAGAGTCCCACCAGGAGGACTCAAAGCAAGCAATTACTCATAGGCAGTCCATTTACCTAAGTCTGAGCAACAAGCGAAAGCCATAGTCAGAGTCCAAAATCCAGGGGCCAGGAGATCAATCTAAGGTATCAGGAGCCAGGTGCTGGAAGCAAGGAGAAGGCTTGTAGAAAGTTTACCACAAGCAAAGGAAAGCTTCCAGGCAGGCAGTTATATAGCCCAGACACAGGTGTGGCCAGTCACCACTTCTTGAACTTAATCAAGGAAGCCTCCCTTTACTCAGCTCTCTTGAGTCTCCGCCTTGTTTGTGGGCTGATTGACGCAGGCTCCAGGGCCTCCTCGGGATCACAGCTGGATCCCTGTTACCCTAAAGGAGCCGGCAGAGGACCGTCTGAGCCTGCTTGGACCATGACGGCAGGGGGAGCTCTTGAGCTGCAGGACTCATCTCCAGCCAGAGCCACAGGGACCAACAGCTGCTCTCGTTATCTCCACCCTGAGCAACAGGGACCAACAACTGCTGCTCATCAGCAGCAGCTCTGACAGGGGCTTCAGTTATCACGCTCCTCCCTAGACGACCAGCCAAGATGTACAAGGATCGAGAAAAGTTGTCCTCCTTATTTGTCGCAGCAGATTGTCCACACTAGTAGTACTCAACAGTTGAAACTGATCCAGATAACCCTACTCACAGAGTTGCTGGATGCCTCATTATTGACTTCTGCTCTTGTAATGGCACCTAACTTGGGTTTTGTGGAATAGATTTTATCTGCATGACAGATAGTGAGCTACTGAAGGCTGTAAGATTGGGTTAAGAGAGGAAGGTGCCTGGGTTAGACCTCTCACCACCCTGAATAGATCAGCTGGATGTGAATTCGCAGATGCAATACATGCAGAGAAGAAAGCTTCCTTCGCTGCACATACTGCCATCCCATATCATATCTTGTTGCATAGTAGTCAAGTTTTCTGCCATCTGCACTCTAGTTATCTTCCTTCCCATTTGAGCTCCATGAGGGTCTCTGTATACCAAGAAGCCTGTTGGTCTACAGGAACAGGTCAGAGAGGACATTTGAGGGTCAACCATGTCAATAGCCCTGGTTAGATTTTGATTCTACTAATTAACCAGAGCTTCAGCAGGATTGTCAGTGTCACCAGCCCTAAAAGTCTCAAAGGCCTCCTGGAATCTCAAAGGATCAGTTAGTCTTCAAGGGTGGACCATTTTAATAGGTCCTTCACTGCTGTAGGAGCAGGCTGTAGCTATGATGCTAACCTTGACCAGAAAATGATCTATTCATGACAATGCTGAGATATTAATCACCTTCGCCAACAGCTCCATATGTTCTTGGCTGAAAACCACATCTAGGGTGTGACCTGCTGAATGTGTAGGCCCGCATTTGTCATGGATACCATGCACTCCCATGCTGCACCTGACAAACTGGGCTCCAATGGTATGTTGAAGTCACCCAGAGGCAAAAATCTTGGAGACTGCAACAACAGCCCCGAGACCAGTTCCATGAACTCATCCAGGGAGTCTGTTAGGCAGTGGAGTGGATGGTACACTAACAGAACCCCTAGTCTATTCCTAGTTTTCAGACTCAAGTATACACACACAACGTGGCTTAGGTCCTGAATCAGTATTCTGGTCAGATTAAAATGGTCTTTTATAGACCACAAATACCCCACCCCACCCCCACCCCTGCTCACGTTCTCTTTGCGCTGGACTATACGAAAAGGGTTTTTTCCATATCATATAAATTATACTTCTTTCAGAGAAGACAGGTTTCAACCAGTTTCCCTAAATATGGGCAGGGGAAGGTGCTTTGATTTGTGACTTGGAGAAAATGGCAGCTACCTCACTTCACTTCTATCAGAATAATGTGGTCAGTATTTGATCTTTGTCTAGAATCTCCATACCAGCAAAGTCCCAAAACTAGAATAATATTGAGTGCAGGTATTGTGACACCACAACTCCTTCAGGGTTTATTAGAATGACTCTGGAGTTAGAACAGGTAAGTTGTATAATTGGCTCACCATTCCCCCAATACTACAGGCCTTTCCCATCCTTCAAAGCTGAGTATGATATGGCACAATGGTGTGTAACTCAATCGTTTTGTTGCTGCATAGAGTAGGAGCTGTGTAGTTTCATCAGTGCACTGTTGTTACTCATTGGGTGGTGGCAGTGCAGGGGATCTAATGTAATGTGGTTGGAATTAGCAGTTGGATTTGGACCCAAGAAACTTTGGTCAATTCTCCACCAAAAGACAAAAGTGGTGGCAATTCTGACATAAACACTAATGTTATTTTTGAACATTCAGATGGGACCTAAAATGGAATGCTGCAGCATCTTTAATCTTCAGTAGCCATGCTGGCTGGGAGATTCTGAGTGTTAAAGTAATTTTTTTTTTTTTTAAAAGGAGAAATTTCAAGCTCTGACTCAACATGTACTTTAGAATGACTGAGTTCCCATATTTGTAGAGACTGTTAACTAGGAATGGGTCAGAAATTACCACAGTTTATAAACATGCTCAAATTTAAGATGGAAATGAACCCAAGGTTAGAGAAAAAAATGTTAGAGAACCTAAAAATGTCTCGCTTGTTGATTCAGGCCCAAGGCGTGCGGAGGCTTGACTTTTCATCATCCAGGTTTGAACCCCCATGTGTTCAAGCATGCTGTTGCTGAATTAGGGTTGCTGGCTCTTTTTTTTGTAAGTTCATCATCTTTAACACCTATATGACAGAGAAGTAGAGCATAACCATTGCATTTGGTCAGTGAGAAAAGGTTTGATTTTTGTTTTAGTTCATTTTCAAGGACTTTACCAACATTCAAGAATTCCTTCAGTTTAAAAATGGGAAAAAATTAAGTTTTTTTTTCTTTTTCTTTTTAATCACAGTGTAGGAGAAAGTAAAATCAGTATACAGTGGGACCTCAATATCCATCTAGCTAGGGTTTGGTTCCAGAACCCCACCCCTATGGATACCAAAATTTGTGGATGCTCAAGTCCCGTTATATACAGTAATGCAGTAAAATGGCATCCGATCTATAAAATGGCAAAATCAAAGTTTGCTCTTTTTTTAAAAAAAATTGAAGCCAGTGAGAGCATTGCACCCCAATAAGCATTATGTCCATAAATGAAATTTTCCTGCATTCTCCAAATTTCTGGTATTGAATGAGACATTGCAAATCATTCACATATACCTTTTATATTTGCTTTTCTCGGATTCCTTTGGTTATGTTGCCTGCTTCATTGTTTCAGGTTTCAAAATTCTGTTTCTAAATGCCCAGCTGAAGTTATAAGGTTACTGCAGTGCTAGAAATTTGGAGAATGAAAGAAAATTCTGGGGAGAGGAGAAGAGAAAAATTTCATTCCCTTATAGTAGCTACACTGCAGGATGCTGGTATGCTAAAACAGGCATTGATCTGCTTCTGAATAGGATAGCTCTTTTTTCCTTTGGTCTCTAGTTACTAAATGTGTAAATTTTCAATATGCTTTTCTTGAATATCTGATTATTAATATATACAAAGTAATGTCTCAATAATTTCTGCAATGATCTCATAAAGTAAGGCAAGTAGCATTATTGCCTCATGCAGCAACTTCTGTTGTTTCTTGTCCTTTATTTCTCTTGTAACTTAACATTGTCTACCATCACCCATGCCTTCAGCGTGATTACTTTAGAGCGCTAGTACAGCATTTTTCATTAGCATGCTCAGGCCAGCATGCACCTGTAAAATCAACTCCATGCTCCATAAATTATGTTAGATTACGATGACTGTAGCATCCCAATATGTCATGCACCAGAAACTCTGACAATTCTTGCAATTCAGCTTGATGAATTATAAATTTTTTATATGCAAACCCTACTGTGTTAAAGTTCTGGGAGTTGGAAGGGGCCACAAAGGTCATCTGGTCCAGTCTTGCAGTGATGCAGGAAATCTGCTAGAAGCTTTGTTATACTGGTGCATTTAGCAAAGATTTTTAAAATTGCTAATAAAATTTAAGGTCTCTCATTGGAAATCATACAACATTATCATACAGTACATACAACACATACATCCCACTATCCTTCCATGTGAGTTAATCCATTGAAAGAATTCTGGGTAAAGTCAACATTTTCTTCAATAACTGTAGTCCTAGGAACTTTTAACACTGGTATTTAGTAATTGCATTACTACATGAATATAGACTCTTGCATTTGGTATCTGCGTGAGCAGCAGAACCAGCCCAAGACGCTTGGCTGTCTCGAGTGACCATCCCATTGCCAAATCGATGCATGTAGTACCCAAGAATGATCGGATCATTTTTGCAGAAAATGGCAGAAAATCCCACAAGTGTATCTTAGCTTCTTGGGTGTTTTCTTTAAAAAATGTGATACTTTATATATTTAATTAACTCAATAATTAATATCCCGTTTTTCTCCAGTACAGGTGCCAAGGTGGTTTACAACAAATTAAACAAAGTATAGCTGAAAACTATTTAATACAAAAGTTGAAAATACATTAAACAAACAATTCTGTCAAAGATAACAAATTAAAACAGTTTAAAAACACATTAAAATGTAGTGAAAAGTATAAGAGGATAGTTTGTTTTTGCTGTGTGCCTTCAAGTCCTTTCTGACTTAGGATGACCTATCATGGGATTTTCTGGGGCTGAGAATGTGTGATGGAACCGAGGTTACCCCCTGGGGTTTCCATGGCCAAATGGGGAATTGAACCTTGATATTTAGGATCATTCTCTAATGCTCAATCGACTATACCATTCCTCTCCCAACCCACCATGGTGATGGGATTGTGACAGGACTGCAACAACGGTTCTGCATGACATCATCATGATCCCATCGCAATCCTGTGGCCACTCATCACAATTGTGGAGTAAATCATTGACAGGTTTTTCCCATTAATGAACCGCAATTGTGCAGTCCTCCTGCCACCCTCCTGCACTCACCTGCTGTGCAGAGGGTCAGGAAGTGCAATGGTTGTACTTCCTCCCCCAGCGCAACCTGAGAGTTTGTCTGGCTTCGCTGTGGAAGGGAAGGGCAGAGCGATTGTGCTTCTTCCCTTCCATCAGGCAGCTGGTGTGGAGCGGAGCGCTTCTGTTGCGCTCCCCTCCTGGAAGAACCAACCCCAGGATCCCCACACAATGGATTCGGTAACAGGTAAGCTGTGGAAAGGGCCCATGCTGGCTCTCCAAAAGGATAATACAACCCATTAAAAGATCCTCCTGCCAGAATAGGTTAGAAGCTAAGGCTTTCCTAAATAAAAAGGTCTTTGTCTGCCAGCAGAAAGAAAACAGACGGGGGGTTAACTGAGTCTCCTCATTCCATGGGAGAGAATTCCATAATCAGGGAGCAGCTAGCAAAAAGGCTCTCTTTCCTACGTCCTTACCAAATATTGCTATGATGGTGGTGGGACAGAGAGAAACATTACTTATAAATAAATACATATTATTTAATGATACTCCATATCAGCTGCCTAAAGTGTTGCAGCATTCATAGTAGGTTTTAGTTTATGTCACAATTTAGAATTCCACTCCCCTTTTATCACAGACTGAAGGCTGGTTAATATGTCTGCTTTTAGAACTTATTTGTCCAGATGGAGAAGAGCAATTCAGAAATTCTGTATGCTTTTAAAGCAAAACTGCAATTGCCTTTTCTCTTTCATTGCTGAAGGAAGATGGAGGTATGAAGGTGGTTCTCGTCTACTACAGTACTCTACAGCTTTTAAGGTATCAGTCATTGCTACAAATACTTAGAATAACATTTGTCACCAGTGTGGTAAATCAAATCCAAGGCCTGATGGAATCTTCAAATAGCGGCTTTTCTAGTTCAGTCTTCCATTTCTGGCAATAGAAGAAAATATCCCTGGGAGAGATTCAGAGTTAATCTACACTATAATGTTTTTCTTCCTCTCCCTGAAATGACATTTGGGGTGCTATGACAGTGTGACTTATAGCATTACAAACCCAGTGTTTTGCATCTGGCTACCTTTCCCTTTCAGCAATTGCCCTGCTATTAAATAAATATTTTCCTCTCTTTCTTCTCTCTTCCTCCCTGCCCTGCAGTCTAGTGCAATTGATTATAGGTAGCCAAAGCTTTTTGTTGATTTCCATGTAGTCAATGCACAAGTCCATTGACCTTTATGGGATTGTGGGAAGGCAATGCAATTAGGAGAAAATATTCTCTCGCCCCACCACCACTTTCTTCCAGCCTTGTATTCCCTTCCCCTGTTGCTTTTGTTCATTTATCAACCTACTGATGCTGAATCTGGGTGAGTGCCATGGTAGAAATCGCTCCTTTTGTTCTACATAATCATCTGTACAAGGCCAAAGGCATCATTTACTGAGGGGGAAAAAAAGTAATGGAAATGGAGGTGAATGCAAATAAGAGCAGCAGTTTATAAATACCACAGAAAGTATGCTGAGAAGTTAGCTTGGAAACTTGTTAGGGCAGGATAAAGAATGTAATCTTTACAAATGTAAAATACTGTTCTACATTCCTTTCCAAAATGTTCTCTGCCTTCCCAAATCAAATCAAAATGTGGTATGTACTGTTTTTAAGTCTACCCCAAACTTCCTAAGTTTATCCCACTGATTTAAATCAAACCATAAAAACCACAACAATAAAAGATTCTAGAAGTATTATGGATTTAGGGCCTTTCTGCACTATACTGTTAAAGTGCTATTGTTCCACTTTCAACATCCTGTGGAATTCTGGGGTTTGTAGTTTACTGAGGCCAAAGAGCTCTTTGGCTGAGAATTCGAAATGCCCCTCCCTAAACTGCTAACCCCAGGATTCCATAAGATGTTGAAAGTGAAATGATAGCAGTATAACAGTGTAGTGTGGAAAGGCTCTTTGTCTAGTGCTTAAATGATAACACTGAGAAGGAGTAGAACAGCACTGGGTAACTTCCTTGGAGAATTCAAGTTGAAATGCCACCATAGAGTAGCCCCTCTCTTAACTTTTGAAGGAACAGCTTCAAAAATTTATGTTAATTATTAGGATGGCATGTGTTGGAAAAGCCATGACGTTACAAATAATATCATACACTGTGGTCTAAAAATTCTATCTACTTAATAAACTAGAACCATGAAGATTAGTTATTAGCCATCTGTGATGGCACTCCTTAAATATACATTGTCACAGTCAAGTGGTGGAATGATCTTTCATCTTTTCCAGTTTTGTACATCCCCTGTGACAGAACATGCAATGAGACTGATTTCGGTTAATTGGGGGCCTTTTACACTACATAATTATTGTGTTATAATTTTTTTAACTGCTGTGGTTGTCCTATGAAATCTTGGGATTTGTAGTGTGACTGAAAATTCAAATGCCCCTCCTTTAGCCCTTCACCAGCCTGGCGTACTGGTTTGCGCATTAGACTACAATGCTGGAGACCGGGGTTCTATTCCCCACTCAGCCATGGAAACCCACTGGGTGACTTTGGGCCTGTCATATACTCTCAGTCCCAGAATCCCCCCCAGGTCATCATAAATCAGAAATGATTTGAAGGCACACAACAGCAGCAACAAACTTCAAATCCCAGCATTCCATAGTATGGAATCATGACAATTAAAGTGAAATATAGTGCTTTAATTGTGCACTATGAATGGGCCCTTGGTAAACCATCTATCTGGATATTTTGACAAACAGAACATCCCTCCCTGCTCCACCAATTTCACTGCCCAAATTACTGGGGATGAAACATATTTTTACCAATGTTTACCAACGTTTGCTGCCACCTGGCAGCTGTGTCTTTACTGCAGGAACCTCCATCAGGATGATGCTACGTCATCAGGGAGTACAGGTGTCCCCCATATTGTAATGCCTGCTTTTTGACAACCTGCTCTTTCATCCTTCTAAATGGTTGAAAGAACCCCCTTTGTTAGAGTTCTCTCTGCAGTTGTGTTCCTGGGCTTCTGTAGTTCAGCAGCTGTCAAATAAGGGGTGGATGCAATACAGTACCCAGACAGAATGAAAAGATGGTGCTTTCACAACGACCACACACTGCTTTTTCTTTCTTGATTCAGTGCCATCTTTTGTTCAGTCTGTGTACTGTGTCCCCCACTTATTTGACACTTATTTGACTGTAGGCCTGCATTTCAACAATTTTTGTTTTTTGACAGTACTCCAGTCCCTAACCTGTCAAATAAGCGGGGGCTTCCTGTATAATTTCTGGGAACGTTTGAGGTAAAATGGAAAGCGGCCAGTTACCAGCAGCTCACAGCAAGCTACTACCGTGTATTTCAACTGTCACAAATCTTGGTCTTTTTTCCTTTGAAACTTGAAGGGCATGTGTTATTCCAGGTTCCTCCTTGTACCTCCAGTGTAAAAATACAAACAGGATTTTGGCTGAGCAGTGTCAGAATCGAATCAAAGTCCTAGTCATCCTGATATTTGGTTCAGTATGATCATACATTAACCTATCACATTTTTATAAACCTGTCAAGGCTTTTGTATGCATCCCTCTTTGGAGTTAGGGGGTTAGGTTCCTTCTGACCTGAAGTGGAAATCCTGCTGGTGGAATGGGGAAGGAAGTGGTGTTCTGCTGATTCTCCTCTGTCTGCAGGGAGCCAGGAGACACAATTAAGGAATCACTGGTTTTACCAGATTTAAAACAAAAAAACTGGGAGTTTCTTGATAAGTCTAAGGACTCCCCCCTCGAAACACATTCTTTACATTAAGTTTTGATTCTGCAGAGCAAATATCTAGTCATTATCTGAGGTTCAGTGAAACTTCTTTGGTATGAAACATACGATTTTGTTCTGAAATGAAATTAATTAGTAAAAAGAGCCAGAATACACTTTGATCGGTCTAAATGCAGGAGGGCATAATAGAAAGACCCCCCCTCCCAATCTAGAACAGGGATGTGGTTCAAGTGGAGGGAGGGATTAACCCTTTCCCCCATGTCGTAATCTCACTGGAAATCTTCCCCCTCCCCATCTGCTGTTTTCTGTAGGAAATAAACTGCTGTAGGTATCTGAAAGTCATCTTGAGTCCCAGTTCTAGGAGGAAGGTAGGATACAAACAAACAGTCAAATAAATAATATCTATTATAAGGAAACTATGTTTTCCTTATGAGGAATTTATCCTGCTGTATCTCTAGACTTGAATCCTGAGTTCCTTCTCTCTGCTTTTCTGTTTATGGAAGGGACTCAGTCCAACTGGAGCTTCTTGCTGTTGGGAGAAGGATGAGACACAATTTTTGCTATTTTCCCTTTGTTCGGAGTATCACTTCCATGTTGTTGCAGTGTCCCCACTTCCTACAGTAAGATATTTGGAAAGCCCAGGGGGCTGTAGGGAGCTGGAATCATCTGCAGACTGCCCCTGATTCTTTAGCGGGTGCATGATTCTTCTCCACTGGCTCTGCTCTCTTAGTATAATAGTTTTTATAGTCCAACAACATATAGAGTTGCCACACATTCCCCAAACCTCATAAAAGTTCCTTTCTTGGGAGTTCGGTTCCAAACCATTTTCCATAATTCAGATTTGCATAAGCTGTGAGGTTTATGCAAAGTAAATGTGGTAATGCAAGGAAAGGAACAGGAATAATAGAGGAGTCTGTCAGGACTGTTCTAGCTGCTGTTCAAGAGAAACTATTGGATGCTAATACACGATATGAAAAGTTTAACTGGTTGTACTGTGTAAATTTTGGAATTACAGATGAGACTCCTGTACTCTTGCCAGAGAGATTTCCAGTCCAGTTCTATCACCACCACCATCACCCTTTTCTCTTATGCTTTCTGGTTTCAGTTGCTTGATCAGTACTCTTGGCCTTCTGCCAAACGTTTACACTGAAGCCAGAAGCCAAATACAAGAGTACTTTCTGCCAAACCAAGGCTAATGCCGTGTTGGTTTATCCTGTTTTTACAGTTTATGGGCTTCATCTGGCACTCATTTATAGACATTTGACGCATCTGCTCTGTTACTGGATGTGCATTTTGAAATACTTTTAAAGACAAAAAATAAAAAAATAAAAAAATACAATAATCAAAATGTAGATCCCTGGGGCCCCAGGTTTTTATTGTTAAAGGAACAGTCACAACTTTGATCCAGACTTCTTACCTAGAAAGCTGACGCCTTCTGATTAAGGAAGAATAAGACTTAGACAGTGTCTTTGTACCTGATTTGCTTCTATCTTGGTTCTCAGGCAACCTAGTTGCAAGACCTGCTGTATGGTAGTGGGCTGCAATATGGGTCTTGCGTTGTATCCCTCAGAGGACAAAGATGTGTACCAAAGACGAATTTCCAAACATCTCCTCTCCACTCCAACCCATAAAACCCTCCCCCCAGATCTCTCTTGAGGGTTAGAGGGCTATTAGAAGAGACCTGGGGAGGAGACTCCAATGAGCGGGAAATGGGATGAGAAATCTGCAAAGCTTGGAAAACTTACTTTTGCAGCTACTGCTCCACAAAGTTTTTTTGTGATGCAAAAAAATAATGTTTCAGATCTCTGTAGTATTGGGTGGAGGTAGCTTGCATAAGTGAATGTAAAAAGGGTCATGACTGAAATCAAAGAACCTTGGCTACATAAGCTGTTGTGTAACCAAGATTCAAAAAGGCTACAAAAGGAAATCACCCCAAGGGATAACAAAGACTGAACGTATTGAGTGGAATAGCAGGCGGATTAGAAAAAGTGGCGATGAGACAAGATGGAACAGAAAGGCCAAAGCAGGAAATAAACCAATGGACTCATATCAGGATGCAAACTGGTTGGCTGTAGCTGATTCAGGTTTTATTTAAATCTGTTATGAAGTGGTGAGAAACCTTGCTCCGTCATTAAAGTTTGCTGGAATAACATTCAGCCAGTTACACTCTCTCTCAGCATAGTCAAAGTATCTCAAAAGGCTGTTGTGAAGAAAAAGCAGGTTAACCAACATCACTTGATGCTGCACTGAGCATAAAGGAAAAGGACAGGGGTATAAATGTGAAATAAAGAAGACTTCATAATCTGCAAAAACAGATTATGGAAGAGGGCAAATGTCGTTCCGTCTTCAAGAAGGGAAAAAAAGAGGACCCAAATAATTATCACCCGGTCAGCCTGACATCAATACCAGGAAAGATCCTAGAGCAGATCATTAAACAGTCAGTTTGTAATGACTTAGAAAGCAATGCTGTAATCACTAGATTTCTCAGAAATAAGTCATGCCAGACTAATCTTATCTCTTTTTACAATAGGGTTACAAGCTTGATAGATGAAAGGAGTGCTGTAGATGTAGCATATCTTGATTTCAGTAAGGCCATTGACAAAGTTCCCCATGACGTTCTTGCAAAGAAGCTAGTAAAATGTGGGCTGGACAGGGCTGCTGTTAGGTGGATTTGTAATTGGTTGACCAACTGAACCCAAAGGGTGCTCACCAATGGCTGCTTTTCATCCTGGAGAGAAGTGACTAGTGGGATGCCACAGGGTTCTGTGCTGGGCCCAGTGCTTTTCAACATCTTCATCAGTGACTTGGATGAAGGAGTGGAGGGCATGCTGATCAAATTTGCAAATGACACCAAATTGGGAGGGGTTGCTAATACCCCAGAGGACAGGATAACATTTCAAAATGACCTTGACAGATTGGAGAGCTGTAACAGAGAGAAATGTAAGGTCCTGAACTTAGGCAGAAAAATTGGAATGCACAAATATAGGACGGGGGACTGGATGTGGCTGGATAGCAGTACGTGTGAAAGGGATCCAGGAGTCTTGGTAGATCACAAGCTGAACATGAGTCAGCAGTGTAATGTGGCAGCCTTTCAAGAAAGCCAGTGCGATTCTTGGTTGCGTCAATAGGAGTATGGTGTCTAGATCGAGGGAAGTAATGGTATCACTCTGTTCTGCACTGGTTAGACCTCATTTGGAACACTGTGTCCAATTCTGGGCACGTCAATTCAAGAAGGATATCAACAAGCTGGAATGTGTCCAGAGGAGGGCAACCAAAATGGTGAAGAGTCTGGAAGCCATGCCCTATGAAGAACGGCTTAGGGAGCTGGGTATGTTTATTCTGCAGAAGAGAAGGTTAAGAGGGGACATGATAGCCATGTTTAAATATTTGAAAGTATGTCATGTCGAGGAGGGAGTAGGCTTGTCTTCCACTGCTTCAGAGACAAGGAGCAATGGATTCAAGCTGCAGGAAAGGATATTCCATCTGAACCTCAGGAAGAACTTCCTGATGGTCAGAGCTGTCTGGCAGTAGAATATGCTGCCTCGGAGTGTGGTGGAGTCTCCTTCTTTTGAGGTTTTTAAGCAGAGGCTGGATGGCCATCTGTTTGGAGTACTTTGATGTATGTTCCTGCATAGCAGGGGTTGGACTGGGTGGCCCCTGTGGTCTCTTCCAACTGTATGATTCCATGTTAGTGTTGTGCAGGTAATAAGTAAACACAAAGACCAGGTACCTCTGTGCTTTTTTCACACAGACTCAGCATTTTCCTTCCTACCTTTTGCCATGATCCATCCCTCAGTATCCAGGCAACAGCATCCATGCAGCCTGCTCAGAGTCCTGCCACTCACACCTTGCCTGTTGCCAGAAGTAGTCTTTTAACTTCCTGTGTCACTGGATGAATGCCTCTAGCTATAGGATTAGGTACTGTCTGCGTTTCAGGTATCCATGGAATCTCTGAATACATCCTCCATGGATAAGGGGGAATTACTTTCTTCAACTGTCAGTGGCCATGGTGGCTGTGAATGCTTCAGTCTGTAGATTCAAAAAGTAACTTGTCAAAGTACTGACAATATGGCCTATTGAATAGCAGTAAGAATGATTGAAAATAGTAACAAATAACTGTTGTTTACCTTGGCCAATCAGTTTTAGGAACGTTCCTCTGTTTCTGATCTTGGATCCCTGGAAGTTTCTTCCATTTTGATCTCCTAAGAATACCAGTCTGAACCTACTTAAGATACTTTACCTTGTTGCCTGGGAATAAGAGCCATTTGGCCAATCTGACTTACTTCTGAATAGATGTGTGTTTGGTTACACTGTAAGGCCCTTTCTGCAGTAGCCTCCCATCCTGGCATGGGGACGTGAAAGGAGCGTGACTGCAATGACGCTTCTGCATGATATACAATAATGTCCTGCTCCTCTTTGTTCCCCAGGTGGCGGGATCATGGATTAAGTCATTGGTGGGTTTTCCCCATCAATGACCCACGATTGCGCCACCATTCCACCCTTACCTGGCTTGCAGAAGGGCAAGAAGCATGATGGTGGTGCCTCCTGCCACAGCACAGTCTGGAAAAGTACCCAGCTGTGCTGCGGAAGAGCGTGGTGTATCCATCATGCTTCCTTCCACAGGGAGCCAGTCCACTGCAGAGGGGAGCACTCCTGTCTTACTCCCTTCCCAACAGAGCCGCTGCTGGGATTGCCACTGGAGGACCATGCAAGAAAGTGGGATGAGGAAAGGGCCTAAGATAGCCTGGTCCAGTAAACACTGAGTTGGCAATAGGTTTTTAAATGAACTCTTCATTCATGACTGCTTATATTTAACAAAATCCTAAAATATTTTTATCATAGAAACCTCTGCTGAGTATTCTGTGTTGGAAACACAAAGATTAACCTTGACTGATGGGGTGTTTTGTTCCACAGTATCTCCTGGAAAAACAATCAGTCAAGAACTTTAATGGCAGCTATTGAAATCAAAGCAATTGGGATACATGAACAGTTGTATAACAAAGAATCAGAAAGAAATAAAAAAACAGGAAAAGAAGAGTGTAATAAAATTGTATTTCCTTAAAACTTGAGTTTTAAATAGAAGTCGTTTTCAGGCTGTAGTTCTGTATACCTCTAATGTGACTTACTTCTGAGTACACATGCATAAGATTGCTCTGCAGACATAGCTTTACTTCTGGTTTAAGTTGTTCTAAAACGTGTATGGGAAAATTGCTACTAAGGCTGTTGTTAGACTCCAACTTCCATCAGCTCCAGTCAGCCTTTGGCCAAAGATTATACAACTTGTCATCCAACAGTATCTTGAGATTCACCATCTGTGTTTTAATTTTTATAAAATTTCAGAAAAACAATTGTTCTCTCTCTCTCCCAGAGCGACCACTATATCTGTTCCCCTTATAACTCATGGAATGCACTCCTTATAAAACCTATCTTTGCTTTAGTCAATTTTTCTTTTCCATACCAGCATTCAGGACCAGAAGTATAGTGAAGAGGCTGTGATAAATACTAATATTTTTGCTAATGGCTTCAAAGACAAATGGCAAAACTCCTTTGTTTCACAGGCAGTTCTGTAATAAAACCTCCTCCACCAAGTCCTCCTCCTCTTCTTTCTCCTCCTTCCTCTTCTCCTTTTCCTTCTCCCTCTCCTCTTCCTCCTTCTCCTTCAGTTTCATAATTCGCCATTTAACACTGAGATGAGGGAACTGTTGCCCAGGAAGGAAGGACAGATGGAACAACTAACTCTAGCTGAAATCCTGGTGGGAAGCTATGCCATCATCAATTGATTTACATTGTGTAAAGTTGAATTGTGATTGCATAATGGTTGTATTGTTGGGGGGTGGGGAGAGAAGATGTTGCTGTATCATTGAGGCTGTTGTGCAAATGGAATTAGCAGCATGGCCATTGCACAACATGTCCTGATGCACGTCTTGTCCCATTGCTCAATGGGAACCCCTTTTTGCAGGAGGACAAGCTGCATGGTATCCCACTGTGCATTGTTATAATTCATTAGCATGGTTGTGTAAGTGTCTTTCATTGTAAGGTCACACATTGCAGCCTTTAATGTACGATCTTGGGGCAAGGAGTTTGATAAAGAGACGCAACTGAAAAAAAAAAGCTAGAGGAACTATTGTATAAGTAGAGTGGGAGCTGCTGGATTGGGAGAGAAGAGAAATTGACTAAAGTATGCCTTGGGCAGAGGGAGAGGGTTTGTATCAAAGCAACAGGATGCCATTTATCTTTAATTTTTTTAAAGATATGTTTTTCATGGGCAGTGGTGTTAAACACTGGTTATAGCCATATACACACTTGCTAATTTCGTAGTGAGCAATACTCTATAGCAGTAACATTTTTTTTAACCACAGCAATTCTAGACAAAGGCAGATTCTGGAATAAATTTGGATTCCATAATGAAAGTTGGAAGAAGAAGGAGAAGAAGAAGAAGAAGAAGAAGAAGAAGAAGAAGAAACCGTATTCGTCTTCCAGAAGCTATTGTAGAAATATATTTTGATAGTTGGACTGAAATAGAGATGCAAAGTGGTGCTCTTATATGTTTGGTTGGCTCCAGATAATGCAACATCAGGTGTTTCTGGAAAGCCTGCTATTTAAATGATATCTTAGAATTCAAAGGACTTGGAATCAGAAGCCTTGGACCTTAAATATTTTCAAGGTTGAGGCTTCTGATTCCATGTCTTCAGAAGTATAAACCTAGCTCTGCTCAGTACTGTAGAGAAATATCCATTGTCTGGCATAAACTGAGTTCTACACAGCCGTGGTTGCTGTGAATGTCACCTAGACATGAGTGGAGGGAAGTGGGAAGCCCACAAATGTCCTTCTGGCCTCCTTTCTCAGAGTAGGGATGCACTGGCCACTGATCTGACAGGGGTACATTTGCTCTGCTTGCTTGTATTTATTTCCTGGCTGAACATTTTAAGCCTATTTGATACAGAATTACAAGTACTGTACTCTGGCTGACCACCCTCCGTATACTGGGGGCACTGTAAAACATGGTGTAGTGGTCTGAGCATTGGACCATGACTCTGGAGACCAAGATCTGAATCTTTGCTCAACCGTTGAAACCCATTGGTTTCAGTTTCAGCCACACTTTCTCAACTTGAGAGGAAGGCAAAGGCAAATCCCCTTTGAACAAATCTTGCCAAGAAAGCCCCTTGATAGGTTCACCTTAGGATCTTCATAAATCAGAAATGACTTGAAGGCACACAACAACCATTCAAAATTCCTATTTACAAACTTGGCATAGATGGAGTCCCTGTGGCCTTCCAGCTACTGTTGGACTCTTAACGCCATCCACCCCAGATAGCCTGCGAGTGATGAGAGTTGGCTCCGAGTCCAGCTGGAGGAGCGCAGATACCTCAATCTGAATCTTACCATTGTATATCCTGGCTAGGGCTGCTGGAAATTTCAGTTGAGTAACTCCTGGATACCTACCTCATTCTACAGGAATAGAAAAACTCGCTCTAAATAATCTTTTGTCAATCCCAAGAAAAATTCCTCTGTCTTTCTTTCATCCTAATTATATGTATTATCTTTCATCTCCAATTATATGGAGCCCTAGTGGTGCAGTGGTTAAATGCCGGTACTGGAGTCACAACATTGTGAGTTTGATCCTGCAGGGCTCCGGGTTGACTCAGCCTTCCATCCTTCCATAGGCCGGTAAAATGAGTACCCAGCTTGTTGGAGACAATTAGCTAAACACATTGTAAACCGCTTAGGGAGTGCTTAACACTGATGAGTGGTATAGAAATGTAGCTGCTGTTGCTAACTGCTATTGCTATATAAATACTTTGCAGAGTTGAACAGAAAGAGAGCAGCCTCTGAACCCTGCTGACTGTTCAGTGCTCAGAGCTGCTTCTTTTTTTAAGGTCTGTCCAGCTAGTTCTGTCTGTCTTCATTATGCTTTTTGAGATCATTTGGGTGGCACTCACACTGAATCAGGTCAGTGTAGCTCTGTTCCTCTGAAAATCTGTGGCTGGCAAAGGCTGAGGTTGTTCGTAGGAGAAGTGACACCAGTGAAGGAGAGCTGTGATGGATAAATATGGCAGATTTTCGCATGAGTTGCAGGCACGGAAGGACTGCTTTAACTTTCTCTAAAAGGCGTGAAGAATAAACCCTGCTTTCTTGGCAGGTCTTCCAATGTTAATGTGAGCCCACTCACTCCCTTGAAGGAGTCTTGGGCCTTTTTGTGAGGCTTTTAAGGATAAGCTTCTGCACTTTTGCATTTTGAAAGTCAATTTAGGTTAATTTGGGAATGGAAGGTCTCTACAGACAAGGCACTTCGTTATCACAATGACATTTCAGGAGCTTCTTGGGCAGTCACAATGGATTAGCCAAAATACCAGCTCAGCAGAGATCCATTCTGTTGCATGAGGATACACTTCAGAGCATGGCATTTGGGTCATGCAGCTGGATGTACTTCATAAAAGTCACTACCATATGTGCTGGCTCAGCGGCTAGAGTGTAAAAGCTGTGAACTTAAAAGGAATGAAGGGGGAACCTTCTGTCTAAAAGCTAATTCCAGCAGCAGTTTGTCTGGCTAATGAAATGTATAAGTGCATAATGATGAAATAGCCAACATAAAGTTGAGCATGTTTGTTGATATCACCTATTATTAATTAATTAATTAAAATACATTGAAATCCCCGCCCACTCCTTCAAAGCAAGGCTAAGTCATTTTGCTACCATTTCTAGTGAAAAGCCTTCATCTGCTCTGTACCCCATGTTTTTTTTCACCTTGCTTTATAGCTGACCATACTTACAAGCCTGAAACAGAAAGTTTTGGGGCCTCTCCTTATGCTAAGCGTTCTAAATTAAACAACAGGTCCAAATGTTCCCTTTGCATATTTGGGACCCCCTCCCTTCTATCTGCCCCAGCTGATGGTCAGGAAAGGCAAAGATGTGTGGTTCATTTTGAATAATTTTACAGTCCTGCCTCCACATTCATGAGGGTTTGGGACATAGAACCCTTGTGAAAGCAGGAAAATTGCAAATAACTCCCCTATCGACTCCCCCTCCCATTCCCTGACAGGGCTCCCTTCCTTCCCATTCCCATGCAAAACAGAAGGGAATGGGGTGGACGAAAGGCTCCCAAGAGCCTTCCTTTCATTCTCTGGTGTTCCTCCTCTTCTACGCATTTTGCCCCAGCACGGAGTAAATGAGTGGGAACGGGGGGGGGGGGTGGAATCTAGAAGAGGAAAGGAAGGCTCTTTAGAGCCTCTCCACCCCATCTCATTCCCTTCGCTTTTGCCTCAGTGTGAGTTCTCCACACTGGGGCAAAATGCATGGGAAGGGAAGGAAGAGAATGGGGAAGGGAAAGCATGCACACTCACGAATAATCAAGTTTGCAAATGTCAAACCCATGAATGTGAAGGGCAGACTGTATTAATTGAACTGAATACTCTTAATGTTGACTTTCTTCTGCACCCCTAGACTACTAAGTCACTTGCATTCCAAAAGGTACCCACCTTTATTTCACCAGGATAATCCAGAAACCATCCTGTTTTATACCCCCTAACTACTTTAGTTCTCAAAGTGTTCCTTTCTCAAATTATGAATATTTATGACTCTGCCAACCAAGCACTGTGCACATTTGCTTTCCATCTAATTAAGAAACAGTATTTTTCTCACTAGATATGGAATGTCTTAATAGTTAGCTTCTATGTGTGTTTATTCAGATTTAAGTACCACTTAGTTCTGTGGCGAAGTTAGTGTGCACAAGCTTGTCAGCTTAGCCTTAATATATGAAGAGAGAGAGAGAGAGAGAGAGAGAGAGAGAGAGAGAGATCTGCATAGACAAGTCTTTCTCTTTGGCTTTCCATATATATATATATATATATATATATGGAAAGCCAAAGAGAAAGACTTGTCTTTGCAGATAGCATCCTGCAGTGGAACCAAATCATATGAAGGTTCTATTTGGTTTTAAACCAACATTGTTTTAATTGTTACAGTGATGAATTTAGAATCTGTGTTTGTCTAGGAAAGGTATGAATTTCAAAATGGAAAGCTTCATTTAAATAAATGGCTTATATCACCTTTATTAAGCCTAAGCCAATGAGAGCAGTTCACGGTATTGGGCTATCTGGATGAGCTGGTTCATTGACTACTTTGAAGAAGTTCTCAAAATTACTTTTTGGACTATAGCTCGCAGAGGCCATTTCTGCACTAGACTGTTATAGCGCTATTATTCCATAGGATGTTGCAAGTGGAATAATAGTGCTACAACAGTCTAGTGCGGAAATGGCCAGAATGTCAGTAGCCATACTGGCTGGGGGATTTTAGCAGTAAGGGGAGTTTAGTCCAAAAAGATAATATCTCCAGGTTGTGTTTACATGCTATATACAGTTGCTTACAACAGTCTCCATTTTTTTTAAGATCTGGAAAGAATTGATGGCAATGGAGGAAGGATGGAATATTGACAGTTGTTATGTGCCTTCAAGTCATTTTCAACTTATGGCAACCCTAAGGTGAGCCTATCACAGGGTTTTCTTGGCAAGATTTGTTTAGAGTGGATTCACCTTTGCCTTCCTCTCAAGCTGAGAGTGTGTGACCTGTCTAAGGTCACCCAGTGGAATTCCATGGCTGAGCAGTGATTTGAACCCCGGTCTTCAGAGTCATAGTGCAAAGCTCAAACCACTATACCATACAATCTTGGAATATTGATAGGGAGTTGTTTAATCCCCACACCAGTTATCCTGCCCAAGCTTCTTTCTAGATCGATTGAAAACATTGGTGGGCTGTGTTGTTTTTCATCTTTGGTGTAAAATCATCCAAGAGTAATACTAAACAGAAGAAAAATGGTACAGGAATTGTAAACTAGTAAATGGTGAAGGAAATGTCCTTATTCTCAGTTTCAGGCTCCCACGCATGCTTTCCATTAAGTACAATAAATGAGGGGAAAACTTCATGCAGCTGTTATACAGAGTTCCAGATTTATGCCCAAACTACACTTTTGTGTGCAGCAAACCACTGAAAGAGGCTGATTTTGTGGGGAACCTTTCTTAGCCCTATGAACTCAAGATGTTTTGGACTTCACCCCAAGATCTACTCTACAACATTTCCCCCAGTACTGTGTCCCTTCATTGTGTCTTGTTCTAGCTCAATAGCAAAGTCAGAATCTGTATATTGCTATTACAGTCAGCCCTCCACATTTGCAGGTTTCACTTTTGCAGATTTGATTATTCATAGATTATTTGCTGTCACCTCTGCTGCCTCTTTATGCCATTTTTAATAGGGACTACAAGCCTCGTGAGACTGAGAAACTGCAAATGAGGCTTGTAAGTCCCTATTAAAAACGGTGTGGAGCAGCAGTGGAGATGACAGTAAGCCCCACCAGCCAGCCACTTCTGCCTTGTGAAGGAACCCTGATGCCTCAGAGGAATCCACAGTGGGTTGAATATGGTGATCATACTTTTTTGTGTGTTAACTATGGTTTCGGGGGGCCTAGAGTTATTCACGGTTTTCCCACTTTCACAGGGGTCCTGTGCACCTAACCCTAGAGAATGTGGAGGGATCACTGTATAAACTTCTCCAAGTTTCATAGTATTTTGCCATATCTCTTCAGGCAAAGATTTATGTAAACATGTTCTTTGCACCTGGAGTTAGTGTGAGTGTCTGGATCTGTGCGATACTAACTTTCTTCAGCCCCAGCCAGCATGGCTAATGATCAGGAATGCTGGGAGATGGAGACCAAAACATCTGTAATTCATCAGGAGGCAGACCAACCCATCTGGAATGGGGCTGACTGTTCTAGGGAATGACATCTGCGGAAGGGTGTGATTTGAAACAAGGAAAATAGGTGTTTGAGAGAAAGAGGTATTTAACTCCATTATCCTCTAGGGAATAGGCTAAGCATTACCTTCCCTTGTGCCTCTGTCTTCTGAATTTCTTCCTCCCAGTAGGGGCGTAAAACCTCAATCTCTGGGGCTGAATCTGGCCCACTTGTCCTGCCCTGTGGGCTCCCCTTTCCCTGTCATACTGTTTGGTTAACTCCCCAGCATTTGTACTAGTCTTTTCCCCTTTTCAAAAAGGATGAACTAGAAATGCCTCTCCTACAGCTGACTTACAGCCACTAAGAAACATGCTGTTGTTGATCCTATCCTTTTCATTTACAGGCATCCCCCACTTAGTCAACAGGTTAGGGACCAGAGCATATCAAAAAGCGTAACTTGTTGAAAAGTGTAACCCAGTGTTGGGAGGAAAAGGATGAAAAAAAAACACCCTTGCATATCCTGCTCTTTCCTCAGCCCTGTCTTTGCCTGTTTTTATACTGTGTCTGGGTTGCTTTCCTTTGGATCTCTTTAGCAACCAAGAAGCCAAAAGACAGGGACATGTGGAGGGGTGGGCTGAGGTGGAAGAACCACAGCTGGCCCCCAATTTCTTGAAAGGCACTGATAGGGACTCTTTCTCTTGCTTTCTTGCTCACACAACCCACTACCAGGGCCTAGAATACTTTACACACACACATTCACACATAGACCCTTTCCGCATCTCACCCTCTTCCAGCGCTGGGGTGCGGGGATCGCACAAGCAGCCTCTGGCGAGAGGCTCTCACATCCAGGGTCCTTTGGCTCTGCACGAGCTGCCTGCTCGTGCGAGAGCCCTACCTCTTCCTTCCGCAGTGCAGCCTGGGAGTTTCCCAGCCTGTGCTGGGGCAGGAAGCGTGACCACCATGACTCTGGAGGCTCCACCCACCGGGGAAGTATGCGTGGGGCCCAGGAGCAATGTGTGATCGCGCACCATTTTCGGCTTCTAGCCGAAAATGAAAAGGTGCGTGATTGGCGCCTGCCGGCCCCTGGAGCGTCCCGCGATTGTGAGTGCGTCATGCGGATCATTCCTCACAATCACGCGACGCTCCAGGCCCTCTTTCACATGGAAAATGCTGCGCAAAAAGGGCCATATACACATGCACCCACAGAACAACTCAGGTGGGCAGGGAGAAGAGAAAGGTGGAAGTTCATCAGATGCGCCAGCATTTTGCTCGCTGCTCCTTGTCCTCTGCCTACCTGAGCGTCCCCTTTTCTGTCCTGCTGGGGAGCCAGAGGTCCTGGAATGGAGGGCACTGTGGGGAAGGAAGAGAAAACAGCACATGGTTGAAAGAGCAGAACAAATGTCAAATATATGGGGTTTAGTTGTAATTGAAGAGTTGAAAGAGTAGATTGTTGAAAAATAGATCAAGGAAAAGTGGAGGACATCTGTACTCCCACCCACTGTTGGAACAAGGCTGCTGAGAACTTCCCTCCGATTGAATTTTTTTCCCTGAATGAAAGAGATTCTCCCCTTTGAGCTACAGGAAGCAGCACTAGGAATCTTTTTTCCCATGTACTCAAGTGTCCTGTGTTGTTCTGCCATATGGCACCTTGTTATATTTGTCTTGTAAAATGGCCTTGAACACTACAGTTGATGTGGTTAGTGTTCAGCTGAAACCAATACAAGAATGTGTGAACAATGGCAGCAGGGGGCCGTTGGCAGCAGGGGCAACTTTTGTCTCTGGGCACCTGCTTCACCATTGCCTTTCCAGTCAGAAATTGGTCAGAAGTAGTACACAGAACTGACAGGATGTCTGCTTCCAGTTTTTAACTCTGGGTGGATTTTTGGTCAGTTTTTGGCTGTGGGGTTGCGGGGTGGGTGGGTGGATTGTTGGCATTTTCAGGGAAATCACCAAGCCTAACAATCAGGATTCAACTGGAAAAAAATGTAGAGTACTGTATTAGCTTTTCTGTGGCTACTTTTCTGTTGCATTCACCAGCCTTAACCTGTGTTAAAAGTATTTTTAAAAAATGACTGTGACAAACTGGGGGGGGGGCAGCAACAGAGCTGCCCTGGCAACCAAGGGGATTTAAATTGATTGGTTGTTGACTGTGAAACCCAGGCTAGTCAAAGGGAAGGGCTAGGTGGAGGGACTAAGCCCAACAGAAAAAATAACGGAAACAGGCTTTTGAAGGGAGAGTTTAGAGAGATCCATGGGGGAGTTTGAAGAGGGGGGGGGGAAGAGTTGAGGAAGTGTTTGCTGGATTAGACCTAAAAGTGCTTTGCTGTTTGCTAATCTTTAATTTGCTAACTATCTTTTCTTTTGTCAGTTTGTTTAGTAAAGATTTTATTATATTTTTGTAAAGAGCAGTCTCCATAAAGTGCCTCTTTGATCTGGAACGGTTATACATGCTAGCACTAGTAACATATTAATTGGTATAAACTAAAACCCACTTTGCCCTATATCTGCAAAGGTTTGGATTTAGGGAAAGCAGTAGAGAGATATAAATGTGGAGAGGGGGCCAGAGGGTGACAAAAATATAGAAGGATGCTGCTTCTCTAGGAAGGAAGAATTCAAAGCAGACTGGATTGTCATAGCCCTGGCTTGGCCCAGATCTCCATGTTTTGACAATGACCAGCATCAATTATTTTCTTAAATGTACACTTCAAAAGAAAGATATAAAAACCTGTTGGCACTAGGGTTTGCCAGTTCAGAATCATTCCAGGTCCTGAAGCTTCCAGTCCAAAACTTGAAACCTAGGAACAATGCTTGTTGGTATTATTAAACATTATACATTATACCTGGTGGTATTATTAGGCATTATACATTTAGTACCAGTAATTGTTCACAGCTTGTCATTCAAACACTTCCAGACAGAGAGTATATATTTTTTTCTATTTAGAAATTAAGATAGAAATCTTAGTTAAAGAGGCTGTTCCCAAATCAAGGCAAAATGAAATAATTTTATTCCTTCTCACTGATTTAAGGAGATGGAATAGGAGCATTTAACCTATCTTGCTTGCTTCTAGCCAGAAGGTAGATGCAGAGCAAAGCAGAGGGTGAACACTCAGCAGTGACAGGGCAGGAAGGAAGAAACAAACTAAGTAAATACACATATCCCTGGGAGGGTCTTTGTAAATTGGCAGCAACAAATCAAGTTCAGCCTTGCAAATCTGTAGCATGTTGGTGCTCCATCACTGAGCTGGAGGTTTGCACACAGCCTGTTTCTCTTTCCTGAAGCTGAGCCCCTCAGAACTGGAGAATTTGTACCCTTGTTTTCTGCCTGGAGATTACCTGCAAAACTGGAGACTCAGACCTGGGCTATGACATCTGGCAACCCTGGTTAGTGCTCTCTGTTGGTGTCTTGTTGTAAAATGTAGAAATTTGCAGCCATCAGTAGAAGTAATCTTTTGAGCAGGTAAGGATATACTGCAGTACTGTGCCCAGAACATAGTAGCTGTTTCTAAGAGCAAACTCTTATGGCTGAGTAACATCAAAAGTGGAACCAAAATGGGGTCATTGAGAAACCAGTCGAAGATACTGGGGTACTTAAAGAGAATGCCAAGGCATACAAAGTGTTGTTCTTGTTTTTTAAAAGAGCACCCCCTCCTCCCCCAAAATAGAATGAGTTACAGCTTGAACAATTAAATTTTTGCACTACATGTCCTAGGATCCTCCAGCCAGCATGGCCATTGTAGTAAAGCTAATTTTTCTAAGCTTTTCGGTGGGCAGTGAGAATTTTTGGCAGTCTTCAATAGTCACAGAATGTTGAATATCTGAGTGGTGAATGTTTCTGGCCTGCTTGAGCCCTTGTGGCCTGTAGTATCCTGGAGAAGAATGTGGGTGAGTGGCTTCAATCCTGGGGCATTACTTTTTTTGACCATATATTCTCAAGTCCCATCCCATTTTGGGGATTTATTACAACTGGTACCTTTCTGAGCTCTGGAGGAGTGATGTTACACAACCACATTTTGTTGCAGGTTCCACTTGTAAAGTTCAAATCCTAAAATGTCTTGCAAGTAACCTCTTGGAAACTTGCAAAGGGCACTTCTTTGATTTTTCAGATTGGTTCTTCTCTTGTGAAGCTTATCTCAGCAGCTGATAACACTGTTCAGAAAATCTGCTTGAACAAATACACATGTTCAGGCACTTGAGATTAAAGTGAGTCAAACAGAAGAAACTAGTAAGACGATTGGATTCAAAGATCACCCTGATAGGATTACAGTGCTGCAACTCAGAAACTGATGCTGTACCATTACATTCTCTTTTGTGCCCTCTGCTGACATGGGAAATTCAACAGTCCTTGTTTTTAACCTCCCTTTCCATCTCTTCTTTGTATCTGTCCAGTTCATGTTCGCTTCAAAGAGGGAGAATCCAGATGTTTATTCAGACAAATAAGGCATATATCCCTGTGGGAGGAAATGGAGGGAAGAAGCTCCTACTTCATTGGAGACCTTCCTGGAGTGGTGATTGCAACTTGGCAGTCCTGCTGCTGCTGCCCAAGAAAGTGGCAGGCATAAAAAAAACACAGCATCAAGGATGGAGGAGCACAGTTGTTTTGCTTTGATGTGTTGGACATTACTTTTAAAAAGTAATTAGTTACAGTTACAGTTTGAGATCGCAAAAGGAGTTAGTTGTGTTAATATTTTAAAGGAGCACATTGCTGACACTTTTTTGAAAAATAATAATAATTGTTTTTGGCTACTTAAAAAAAAATCAGAATACCACAAGTTACTGGCTTGTGATACAAAACACACTGAAGTAATGAGATCACACACTTTTGCAACTGTAAAACTTATTAAAATAGTTACAAGGACACACAAAAAAGAGTGACGTTATCTTTTGTTACATTAAAGTCATAATGTGATTTAGTTATGCTTTACTTACTGAAAAAAAGAATGAGTTACAAATGATATTTCGTATTTATTCTGTGTGATACATTTACTAATATATTTCCCCCCCTTTCCTCTTCTCCCTCCCATGACCCAAGAGTGTTGGTCATGGCATCATCCTGTATTAGTAATGCAAATTTTTGCTTCTTCTGGTCAGCCTGATACTTAATCAGTCTTTGGTAGTAATTGGTGGTAGGAGTTCTGTTGCAGTGGATGGATTAATTTTCTAGGGCTGTGAGAATCTTTCTCCTTTTACAGCATCTTTGCCAGCTGCACCATCAAGTAGTTCTCTTAATGGATGTTGCACATCTAACCCTTAACAGCTGGAAGAAAAATGGCTTTGTTAATGGCCAGTGCAAGATTAGGCATTGCATTCAAAGTAGATGTGAAGAATTAAGTGGCGGATGAGGTGCCAGCCCTTCCACAATACCAAGTCTTCTACTTGCAAGTAGATTTTAAAGGTAGATTAAGATAGGGAAGTTTTCAAAAAAACTGGTAGTTAACAGTCAATAATTCCTTTTCCCTCTCAAAGGCTGTTTGTATTTTTTTTTCTGTGAGAGCATATGCTTAATATTTAATAAAAGAAACTATTCTACTCTTGGTTGCTTAAACTTAAGTAGGTACATTTCCCTTAAAACTGTGGCGTTGGAAAAAGGTACTGGCGGAGAGATGCTCTCCTTTTCCTAGAAACTGGTAATGGAAATCTCTCAACTGTGGAGCAAAAGTCTTCTCTTGTTTTCCCTGCAATACACCCATATCTCTAAATAAAAACTTGATGTGGTTTAATCAAGGCTGAGTTAAGAGCTTGGAAAGTTACTTCATTCTTGCTACTAATTAGAGTATCTGAAGAACAGTTCACTGTCGTTACTTGTTTGTTGTTGCTGTGTGCCTTCAGGTTATTTCCAACTTGATGACGCTAAGGCAAACCTATTATGGGGTTTTCTAGGCAGGATTCATTCAGAGAGTATTTGCCCATGCCTTCCATTAGGCTGAGAGAGTGTGACTTGTCTAAGGTCACTCAGTGGGGAATTCAGACCCTGGTCTCCCAAAGTACTAGTCTACTGCTCAAACCACTACATCATACTGGCTTGTTACTGTTTACCATTTTTATGAAATGACTTGTATAACTTTTCATATTGCTCCTTATTTTTCTTGTTAACTTTACATTACAGTTTTTGGGTGGGGGGAGTTCATTTAGGAGTGATAATAGAGAGTGGCTTAAAATGTGAAAATCCCACTTAAAATGGCTCTAAAATGGCCAGATATTCCATCAGAAACTACTAAAAACCCTTATTGTGTTACTTCTGGAATTCACTCATTCCAGCTTGTTACTTGTAACTCATTTCCCAGCTCGAGTCTGAATACAAAGGCCCTTTCCACACCGGGGTATTAAAACGGTTTAGAGTGACCTCGCACGGAGGTCGTCTACACCGTGGAGTGGATTGGGGCGGACAACTTTTTGTAGTTCCACACCTCAATCCGCTCCAAAGCGACCGGAACTGGTGGCGCTGCGTGTTTTTTAAAAACCTTTTTTCAGAGGTTTTTAAGAAGCACGAAGCGCGCAGCTCCGTGCAGCTCCGTCGCCGCGCTCCGGTGTAGATTTGCAGGCGCGCACTAGTGCGTGCCTGCAGATCTGCCAGGGGCGGGCTTCTGGCTGGCGAGCTTCTCCGGTTGGTGGAGAGCCTCCGCCAGCCGGAAGCGGCCATTTTGGACGCCGGAGGAGTGCGGAGCAGTGAGTTCGTGCCGCTCCACATGGCGATGGACTTACCTGGCTGCCAGTAAGCTCCGTTTTGGCGCATTTTGCCCCGTTTCCCCCTCCACGTGTGAAAAGGGCTAAAGTGTTCTTATTTTCTAAGAATGTGAGAGAGTTAACTGTATACATTTGCAGAATAGAAATATGAGAAACCAAAATTTTCCTTTCTGGTAATGTTTCGATTAGTTGTTTCATCTGCACCCTTTCGGAAGAGTATTATGATCAGAATCCTTTTGCAAATCTATTCTTGATGGTGGGGGGAACTGCTGCAGGAACAGATAAGTAACTCTGTGATGCAGTAGAGCAGTTCAAGGAGTCATTGGACACTTCCTTAAAGGATTCAGTTATTAGAAGAATAACCATAATTGCCTGTCATTAAATTCATTCCATTTGAAAAGGGTTATATGCACTAAAATTTTATGCGTACGATGAGCTCAAGTATCTTATAGTTATGGAGATCAGAGAATAGAAGAGAATAGTTGGCTCTGAACATGCAGTTGTGAGACTTTCAAATGCTTTGTTTGTAAAAAGCACTGACAGAAAACTGAAACAAAATATTAGCTTTATGTACACACTTTGAAAATTCTGAAGATTTGCACCATGGTGCAAGAGACTTAATTGTCTTCCTTTTTGTGTATGAGCCTGTAGGATATTAATAGAATGGGTTTCTGGTTCATAGGATGGGTAGGAGAGAAAATAAAACAAGGATACAGGCTGCTTTTATTTGGTTCAACAGGAAAGTTGCAATGTAAAGTTTGTGGATTATTCATCTACAGAGAGGACTAGTCTTGATTTATTTTGAATGCCAGTAATCTTCAAATTCATAACATATGCTTTAGGAGTAACTAATACAACCTCAAGAATAAGCTCTGTTGTCTCTTCTAATGTTTTTGGTAACCAGAAGTTGAAAAGTAGGACATCCATTGGAAGGGTAATGATATACTAACTTAAAGAGTGGAACATATTTCTGTTAATAATGTGGTGAATGTGGGAAAATCTTTCTTTGCAAGAGCTTCAGTATGGAACAGCTGTGGCAAGCTAGAAAAATATTCTAGTGAATTGATCTGAAAAGTCATCTACTACCCTAAATTATACAACAAAGTGAAACTTCAGAAGGGAAAAGTTGAATAATGCTTTTTAGATGGAACTGTTTCATTTCCAGAATTGGAAAAAACAGTGTCTGGAACTTGGTACTTTTCTCCTTTGAGTTTAGTGAACTGTTAAAAATTTTGAGCTTTTTGAACCTTACTATTTAAGTGTTTAATTTCATCATGAGCTTCACTAGTTAAGGAAAGTTGAAAACAGATCAGATGCATGTAGTCTGTTGTTGATGAACTGAAGTTGTTAATTTCATTTAAACAACAGGAGCAGTTCTGAGAAAAGTAAGTTGCTTTTCCAAATTTATACATTTTCTTGTGATTATATGATCACATTTTGGAAGCAGGAAGTATGAGGGTTTGTTTTTTTTCCAAGCCAGTTAAAATCACCCTCATACCTCCTTCCTTTTCAGGTGTTCTGAAATGGTCTTTTACCCTTATAAAGTCTCCCCCTCCCATTAGTTTTAGTTGTATCATTCATTCTTTTTTCTTTACATTTTAGGAAAGGAAATTAATCCCTGTCAAAATGGAATAAAATTTGGAGGGGGGGGGGATCCTGACAATGTTTCTTAAAGCGTTTTTGCCCCCCGAAGGTGACAAGAAAACCAACAAGTAAATGTTACTTGTTACATGAGGAAAATAATGGTGGTGTAAATTATCATGCTGTTTTGCAAACATAAATATACTGTCATTAGCCCAGAATTAATGTGTTAACAGTAACATAGTTACTTGTAATCCATTGCTGCCAAACTCTGGCAAAGATTTCCCTGAAGTTCATATTGAGTGCTGGTCCACTGAGGTTTTATTTGAACCCTCCAAAATTATTTTAGCCTATAGTCATTTTTGACTTCCTTCAGTTTCTCCCCTCCTCTTCCTTTTGCTAACTCTTCCAAATTTTCCACACATCTCTGGCATTGTGAGAACTGATCTTTTGATCACAGGCCTTCGGGCCTGTGTGTGCATACTTCAGCTTCCCTGCATTTTCAAGCTCCTTACCTGCTAAGTTTGAAATTGGATCACTGTATCTCTTTGGAACGGAGTTGTGTGGTTCCAGAAACTATTTGTCTGTTCTGCTACAGTTTTTTTATCCCACGTTTCCTTTAAGGAGCTCAAAGCAATGTGCTTTGCTTTCCCTTCCTCCTTCCTTCTTTTCCTTACAACAATTGTGTAAGTAAAAAGGAGGATGAGGAGCGAGAGAGATTAAGAGAGAAAGAGAATATTTGAGTTAGAGAGAGAAAGAGAGGGAGGGGGGGGAGAGAGAGAGAGAGAGAGAGAGAGAGAGAGAGAAACTGACAGACTGAATAGCCTAAAGTCCTTCCAGTAAGTATCCCAGTTTAGCAAGTGTTCGAACCTGGATCTCCTCAATCTTCCTAGTCTAGCACTCTGTCTACCATCCTACACTGAGTTTTGGGGGAGGGAAGGTGCTTGGAATTGCTCTCTATTGAGTCTGGTTTCAACAATTTTCTTTGCAGCAGAGATGGGAATCATGAGATCCAACAGATGCTATTGGACTACCATAATAATACAGTACTGTCACTTCCTGCATCCTTCTCTACTGGCTTTGCTGGCAGTACTTGCAGCAGCAATATGATTCTGATCCCTGATTTATAGCATTGAGTATAGAAGAAGTCATATTTTCAGCTAGTAAACACTGGGGTTAAATGACGCTCTCTGTTTCTCATGGGCCATCTGACAGCTGTATGTTGCCCTTTCCTGTGCATATCCATCCTACTCATGCCTGTGTGTTGTGCCCGTGTAATCCCAAATGATAACAAAACAGGCAGGGAGCCAGCCTGTTTTTACATAAATATTTGATTTCTTTCAAAAGGGTCAGTGTGAGACCTACTATAAATGTTCCATTTATCTACACTTAATAGGTCACATTCACTTAAATCATTCAGCCCTGAGGCGAGTGGGTACTTCTGAGTTTCTAGCATTTTTTTTTTTTTTGGCTTCTTTCCATCCTTTTTTTTCCCCCCAGTGCTTCTCTTTAGAAGAAGAAAACGAAACAAGTATGTGGTGTGGTGCTTTAATGTACTTTAGTCTGGTGATGGCGCGAGGCAGGGAAAGAAATAAACATGTACCAGTCCATGGGGTAATCTGGTACCAACTACATGAGGCATCCTTTGATGCTTAGTTTTGCTGTTCCTTTAGGAAGAGGGTCTCAGCCTCTAAAATGTAGAAAAACCAGCAAAGATAACATCATTGCAAAGGAAATGGAATGCAGCTGTAGCTCAGGGGTGGAACACACAATTTGTTAAGCAAAACATCCCAGGTACAGTCCCTTGCATTTTAAGGTGGGGCTGGAAAAAATTCCTAAAGGTGATGGTGGTGATAGTGTAGTGGTTTGAGAGTTGAACTGTGACTCTGTAAACCAGTGTTTGAATCCCCACTGGGCCATGGAAACCTACTGGGTGACCATGTTCCCTGCATTTTCACACTCTTTCACCCACAGAGAAAGGTAATGGCCAATCCACTCTGAATAAAGCTTGCCATAAAAGCCCCATGATAGGTTTACCTTAGTGTTGCCATACATCGGAAACAACTTGAAGGCACACAACAGACCTGAAGGCACTGGATCTTGGAAGCTAAGCGGGGTCAGCCCTGGTTAATACTTGACTAGGAGGCTGTCAATGAATACCAGGTGCTGTAAGCTATATGTTTCAGAGGAACTGACAAAACCACCTCTGAGTATTCCTTGCCCAAGAAAACCCTATGAAATTGTTGGAGTCACCATAAGTCAACTTGCTACTTGAAGGTTTGCGTGCACACATCGATGCACACACTAGAGGGCTAGCTCAAGTGTTGGAGCACACAGGCTGCCTTTTGTACCTCAGGTAGAAAATTCCGTAAGAGCTTCTTTCCTCCCAATGGGGGTGGGGGAACAGTAATGTTGCATTTAGTACTGCTGTTCAGTGCTAGTCAAGAAGATCTGCTTGAGACCTCTACTTTCCTCATAGCATCCTATAATCCTGGCCATCTGAGAAGTAACACCCATGCAGTTCAGTGAGGAAGTCCACGGTTCCCGTCCCGAGGCAGCCTCTCCTCACATGTTGACCTTTGCGGTAGTTGCATGTTTTGCGTCTACCTCTACAGCCAAGCCAACCCTGATGAAGGATGCAGTCCCATAGACCCAGGTCTAATTTGGTCTTCATTTGGACCGTAAATATAACCTCTAAGTTGTTTATCAAGTTTAAATTTGAGTTGTCAAAGTGAATCATATTCATTTCCCTCTTTCTGCCTGTCTTTGGGGGTTTCTTATTTATGCTTTGTTGGCACTATTTAAAATATGACATGTTCTTGTCTGTAGCAGGTTGGAAATGTAAAGCCACTTCAGCTTGTCTGAATTTTCTTTCTTTCTTTTTTTGAAAGAAGTTCCCTTTTATCGTTATTTAAATTATAGAACTGTTGCAGTAATAAATGCTGACTTCCTGTCTGTCAGTTTGTTTTCTGGTATCTGGCTATGCTATAGCAGGTTGAAAGAATAAATTTGAAAGGAAAGGAAGTGTTGTTTCCACATCAACCCAACCATATCTTTATTGTTTGTTACTTGTTTTTCTCTCTCTCAGAGAAATGATTTGCAGTTTTTCTTTGCTCACGTGGGAGAACAGAGCAAAGAAGAGCAGATAACTGCTTATTTTAAAACCTGTAAAAATAAGCTTTTTGGTTAGCATGTGATTTCCCACTCTTTTTCATGTACAGGATTACTTCACAAGCAAATGTATTCCCCAGAAGTAGCTGAGATAGCCGTCTTTGTATATTATTGGTACTTTGGGTTTAATTTTAAACCCACAATGCCCTGAAGTGCCCAATGGAGCATCTTCTCTGGAGCACTGTGGATTTTTTTTTAAATGGCAGATGAGTTCTAGACTCATTAGCCTGCCACTGTGAGCCCAGGGCCAGAATCAGTAGCGGGCCTGGCCAGGGTCTTCGAGCCCTACCGACTGTTTGGATCCCTGAAATTTTATTCTAGAAGAGCTTGGTCTGAAGCCAGGGACCTTGTCAGGGAGGAATGCAAAAAGACACTGTCTGTAGCCAAAAAGAAGAGAAGCCTCAGTGGATGACAGATGTAACTCTTCAATCGTTAAGGGCAGGCCTGAAGCAAAAGTAAAAGGTGACAGAAATAGAGTCAGAACCCTGAATGAAACTGTTCAACAACTTGTGTGCAGGGATTAGGAGAACTACTATAATAAACAGTGAAGAGAAATAGAAGACAACAACAAAAAAGGAAGAACAAGAGAACTCTTCTACAAGATTTGAGAAATCAAAGGGAAATTTAAACCAAGAGCAGGGACACTCGACAACCAGGAGGGAAACACATTACTTGACCAAGTAGAAATAAAAAGACAATGGAAAGAATACAGAGAAGAACTATAGAAAGGAGATGAAAGGTTGATTCATTCCTTGATTCATTCAAGGAAGAACCATAGAAAGATGAACCTTCAGATTTAGAAAATAAAGTGCAAACTGCACTGATAGCACTTGGGAGAAATAAATCACCCAGAAACAGATGGCATATCAATAGAGCTGCTTCAGTCTGCAGAGACAGAATCTACTCTACTTCTAACTAAAATCTGTCAAGAAATATGGAAACAAAAGAATGGCCCACAGATTGGAAACACTCAATATACATTCTAGTCACCAAGAAAGGAGACACCAGGGATTGCAGTAAGCACACGACCATTGCATTAATTTCCCATGCAAGCAAAGTCATGCACAAAATTCTACAGCACCATATATGGAGTGAGAAATGCCAGATGTCCAAATGAGGTTGAGGAAAGGAAGAGGAACTAGGGATCATATTGCAAACATACATTGGATAATGGAGCTCACCAAAGAATTTAAAAGAAAATCAGCCTGTACTTCAAATATTATAGCAAAACTTTTGATAAGTGTGTAGATCATGAGAAACTATAGATCACTCTTAAAGAAATAGGCGTGTCACAACATTTGATTGTCCTGATGCATAACCTGTACACAGGACAAGAAGCTACTGTTAGGACAAAATACAGAGAAATTGAATGGTTTCCAATTGGCAAGGGGGTTAGGCAAGCCTGAATTTTATCACCCTATCTGTTTAACTTATATGCTGAACATATCATACATAAAGCAGGATTAGACACAGAGGAAGGAGGCATGAACATTGGAGAAAAGAGCAGATGCAGATGACACCAGATTACTAGCAGAAAATAGCAAAGATGGAGTGATTACTGAAGAAAGTCAAGGAAGAACATGCAAAGGCAGGTTAGGAAAAGAAAAATAATGACCACAGATGATTTGGACAACCTTAAAGCAGCCAATGAAGACATTGAAAGAGTTTAAGATTTTCCATACCTTGGTTCAGGCTTTAATCAGAATAGAGAGTGTGCTCAAGAAATCAGAAGAAGATTGGGACTTGTAAGGGCAGCTATGGAAAAAACTAGACAAGATTCCAATGTATAAAGACATATCATTGAATACTAAAGGTTGGATTGTCCATGCCATCATCTTTTCAATTTCTATGTATGGTTATGAAAGCTGGACAGTGAAGAAAACAGATAGGAAGAAGATCAGCTCCTTTGAAATGTGATGTTGGAGTTCTACAGATACCCTGGACTGATAAAAAAAGACAAATGAATGGGCCCTAAAGCGAATCAAGCCTGAAATCTCTCTAGAAACTGAGATGACTAAACTGAGACTTTGGACATAATCATAAGAAGACACAGCTCACACAAAAAGATAATAATGCTTGATAGAGTAGAAGCAACAGGAAAGGAAGAAGAAGACTACATCACAGATGGATAGACTCAATACTGCTGCTGAATCCTAGTTCTTAAGTGTACAGTAATCTGGAAATATGACTGTAACCTTATTCAGATGTTTACAAGGAATGTAGAAATGAAGATGGGAGGAAGGGAGCATGCTTGCATTATTACCGTACAAGTGTGGATAGCAACAATCTGAAGAAGAAATGTGTTGAGTCTCTCTGTGTGTTGAGTCTCTCTGTGTTTTTCTTCCTGTTTTTCAGAGTTTCCAATTATATGGAGAACCTCCATCTGTAGCAGAGGTTCCCCTCTTCACACAGTTGCTCAGTAGCAGAGAGGCAAAGTTACATGCATGATGATTTGAACTCTTTTTGTGATTACCTGACTAGGGCTTACATGTCTTAAAGGCTACAGTTATGGGGATAGGTGAATGTTTCTTGGGGAAAGCCAAGCATGAGATGCTTAGCTGCTCATCTGGGTGTTTTCATATTTATAACACAAAGAGACAGAGAGAGGGAGCGAGAGAGGAGGGAGGGAGAAAGAATTTACAGTTGCTTTGGTGTTTAGTCTGGGTTGGACATGATTTGCTCAGTTCTTACAGAAATTCCAGACAAACTCATTGCATTCCTGTCACAATCCTGCATTTTTTCTCCTGTCTTCCTGATTCCCCCGCTCCCCCAAATCTGATTCATAGCAGTTTTTCTTGCTAAAATCTAAAGAATATTGCAAATTTTATAGCTAGAACTGGTTTCCACAGATTGATTTACATAGCACAATCTAATTCTTTATTCAGTCCAGTTCTAACTTCATTGACACCAAATGCAGAGCTTTCCAACAGACATTTATAAACTGTACTTGTTGATTTTACTTTCCTTGAGGTTATTACTGGTGTTTCCAAAATAAGCAGCAGTGGGTGATGGTCCGTATACAGATCTCAAAAGGTCCTGCAGTTGTGACTGTTTCCTTACTATGAGACAGGAAAACTGACAAGCAGACTGAAACACTGATCGTGGCAGAGATTCTTGATCTTAATATATTAATTGATCTGAAATGTAAATCTCACATTCAACCTTTTTCTTCCATCAAAAGGACTGTCTCACAGCTTTCATATTAGGTTTATCCCATAAAATTATGACCGCATAAATCAAATAGTAATTGATGGTAGATCACATACCAGGCCTTCTTGTCAACAGGAACGATAGGGAGCATTCTCTCTTTTTCCCCTAGATGGACAGAACTGAAGGCAGTTGTGAAATAGGTTGATTCCTAAATTGCCAAAGGAGAGGTATGTGACATGAGCTCGATTTGACAAATATTTGTATGTCAGGAGATATGCCATGTGATACAACTCAGATTCAAAGCTGGGACTAGTTTACTGTGTTAGGCCATAGTGGCCCATTGGAGTGAGTGAGTACGTTGATTTCTTGGAACTGCAAAAAATAGAAACGACGACGACGAAAAAGCAGAGGTGCCAAGCAGTTGAAGGTTTTGGTGGGTCACAGCTGACACAGGTTTGCTCTACATATTGTTATTGTGTGTCTTCAAGTTGTTTCTGATTAATAACAGTCACCCTAAGGCAGTGGGTTTTCCTGGCACTGAAGATGAGAGTGTGTGATTTGCCCAAAGTCACCCAGTGGGTTTCCCTGACTGAGCAAGGATTTGAACCTTGGTCATCTGAAATCTTAATACAACTTTATAACATAATGGCTATACGAATATTGAACAAGAATAAGAATGCTGGTAGGCTTATGTTGAGCAAGGACCCATTACTTTAACAGCACTGAAGTATGCTTTGAAGAGAATCAGCATCTCAGCTCTGCTGTTGTTTGGACGTAGCATGTGAAACTGTTAGTTGTGCTAAACTCCAGAAGTGCTACAGGGACAATCAGAATCATAACAAATTTGAAGTGCAATTAATTAATATTAGCAGTTGTAGACTTTGCATTGTTTTGTAGCACAGGGTGCCTAGGGATGCAATTATTTAGAAGTCTAACATTCTGAAGTAAAAATAACATGATCTTTGTTCAGTGTTGCCCTTGTAGGGAAAAAATCATGAATAAGTAAACATTGAAAGACGTAAACAGTTCAGACCTGGTTTTGGAAAAGTATTTGTGGGTGTGAGAATCATGATTTAGCTAAACCCCAACAGCCTTTTTTGGATATGTAGATTTACATTATGCTATAACCTGATGAGTCTTGGAGTAGCAGCAGCCCCTTGGTACTGGAAAAAACTACTGCAAGGAATTTTCATAAGAATTTTGAAAATAAGCAGAGCAGAATCAGACAGTTCAGAATGGATGTCAAAAGAAGATGCTTCAGTTGTCTGCAGCATTGCAGTTCTGTGTTGCTCCATAACAGATACAGCACAAGATAAGCTCAACAATAGGAGGATGTTCAGATGACACTGTATTACTAGCAAAAACAAGCAAAGACTTTAGATGAAAGTCACAGAATGTTCTCAGCATTGCTTCTGGAATATCCAGAACAGTGATAATGGGGTCTTCCGAAGTAGAACCTGGAAATAATCACCATTTCCACATGACGAGGGTCTCCCACGTAGCCCCATCACAATCCTGCCAGTGCTGGGAAGGGGGTGTGACAGGAATGCTCCCCTCCACACCGGGCTGGCTCACTGCAGAAGTGAGCACAAGCAACGTGCACTTGCATCTGCACCTTCAGCAGTGCATCTGGGCCTTTTCGCATGCTGCACCGGGGAAGGAAACGCCTCTGTCATGCTTCCTACCCTTTTGCATGGCTTCAAAGGATGGAAGTGCTGCACAATTGTGGGTACTTAATGGGTTTTTTTCTGTTAAGTGAATATCCTGCAATTGCGACAGGTGGGGGAGGGATGGCAGTGGGACCATGACAACATTGTACAAAAACACAATTTGCAGATCACTGCCATCCCATCCTCATAGTGGGACAGCCCCATCGTGCAGAAATGACCAATGTGTTAAAGGATTGCTTTCTTCTTAAGTAACAACAATAATGAACCTTTGCTTTGGTTTTGAAAGTAACTATAATGAGCATGATGTAAACATTGCAGGCTTTACTTTACATATACTTCCTGTAGCAAAAATATTACCATGGAGGGATGGGGGGATTTTTTGAATTGGTTCTTTTTTAAAATAACAACAACCATAATACATTAATAATGAATTACTTGTAACAGACTTTTTTACTTATAAATTATAAAAAATTAAACATCAAAGGACAAATGATTAATTCCATTTTGTTTTCTTTAAAGTAATGTGTCCAATCTCTGATTTTTTTGTAGAGGCTATTTCCGCCCTACACTGTTATAGTGCTATTATTCCACTTTCAACGTCCTGTGGAATTCTGGGGTTTGTAGTTTATTGAGGTCAAAGAGCTCTCTGGCTGAGAATTTTAAAGGCCCCTCCCTAAACTGCAAATCCCAGGATTCCATAGGATCTTGAAAGTGGAATAATAGAACTATAACCTTGTAGTGTGGAAATGGCTGAAGTCTTCCACTTCTTAATAGCACCCCCATCTCTGCTCTGTGCAGTGTTTGTACCAAGGTCTTTACCTGCATCTAAGAACTTTCTCTTTCAGACATACCACATTCCCTCCCTTTTTCTTTGGGAAACATGGGTGCAGACTGTGAAGATCTCTCTCGCGTCTGAGCTATAAGGTAGCACTCAGAGGACAGCCGGAAGTTGTACCAAGGAGACAGAATTAGGCATGTGAATCCTTGACTATTTCACCCTTGTACGTAGAGACAAATAATTGTGGTTATTTTCTTTCTGCAGCAGGAGAAAATGAACATTCTTCTGCAGTAGTCTCCCTGTATTTGAATGCTCCTAAAGCAGTAGTTCTTAACCTGGGATCTGTGGACCCCGAGGGTACCATGATGTCCTCACAGGGGGTCTGTGAATACTTGAAGAAATGTTTTGAGCTTTGACAGTTGAGAAAGACAGACAGACAGACAGACAGACAGACAGAAATCATTCCAATAAAAATATAGTAAGAGCATGTGCATTTACTTTTTCTCCCTGCTCTCCAAATTTGAAGACCCTTGATGAGCACTTTCAAATAAATATTTCACGAACTTTAGGATTTTAAATTTTGAGTTAAATTTGTGACAACAAAAGATATTTAAGCAGGGTCCAGGAAAGGCTAAGAACCGCTGCCCTAAAGTGTTGTGGAGAAATTATGCTGTGGAGATAAAGACTATGCAAAAGCCCTGCTGTGTGTGTGTGTGTGCGCGTGCAGAAAATAGGTTTCCTGTGCAGGAAACTGAGTTTTTTTGCACAGGAAACACAGTAAATTTGCAAAAAAGTCTATGTATTTTTCTTCCCTGAATAATTCCTCTGCAATACTTCACATCAAATACCAGAAGAAAATTGCACAAAGTTGCACTGGTTTATTATTCTTCCCTGCAGTTTTCCCTGACTGTTGGTAAACCCATTTTTCAACTCTGGAACAAATAATTATGAATATTGTTTCCATCCCTGGACAGAACCAATGATTGTACCATAAGCTGGAACCATGCGAGGCACTAAAATAAAACAGAACAGCCTGGAAGACCATGTTTGCTCTAGCAAAACTCTGTGTCTGAACAAGCAACCTATTGTGGCTAGCTTGGATGAGCAAGGCCAGTCTAGCACCAGAGAATGTTTCACTTATCCAGGGAAACGCTTGAGATTCAATTGCCCTGATCATTTAAAATACAAAAAAATCAGCTTTATTTCTTCTGAGTTCCTGGTTCTAGACCTTGGTAGCTCATGAGAACCTTGCAGTGTAAGAAAATAGAAATCTGTTGTTTATGAGATGGTCAGACTGAAGTGAATCAGTTTTTATAGCTTTTGCTTGTGTGATTTTATAGCTTTTGCTTGTGCTTTCAATCCCTATTGGAAACCACAGTTTTAGTGTTGGTGTAATTGACAGAGAGATACACTTGAGAGCACTATGTCCCATATTTTGTTCTTGTTTTGCTGCTGTTAGTAGCCAGTTAACTGAGTAAATGTGAGAAGTGGTATTGTATCCTTGGCACACCAAATGCACTTTATACACCTGACAGAATAAGTGGGGGTAGGAGGAAAGAGGAAAATGTGGATTAGAATCTCAGTCACATTGTTGCCGGAGATAATTAAGGAGTTGGGGCAACAGACAGCTTTCCTTGATGCTTTTGAAGAGTTAGTTTTAAGCTCATTCTTTCTCTCAGGGCTTTGTTGGGATGTAACATCCTTATTAATAGCAGTTATTGGTTATAAAAGTTGTGCGCTAGTAATCAGAATTTGCAGTACAAAGTGGAACAAACTTTGCTGGCAGTCAGTGGATATGACAATAATATTAATACATAGAAGGCCTGGAAACTGGAGGTGGTGGAACAACTGGTGTTGCTTTCATGTCAGATGATTGTTGCCAGCCTAAGTCGCTTTGCTCCCAGAGGCAAAGGAAGAGATAATGTTCCCTTTGATTCAATTCCACACACAGAAGTCAGCTCAATTTCCTTCAGCATTGCTAACAAGGCAACATCCTGTGCTATATTTGAAGCCGTCAGGCTTATTTTAGAATTTGGAGAGGCAGGCCATGGGGCAAAGGACAAAGTGGTACCCTCTTAAGTTCGATATACCAACTGGACTAGCAGTTGAATTTTACTTCCACAGTGGCAGCCATACACTGTTCTCCACTGTGTATGGGAGTAGCAGACTACCTTAGGGTGCAAGGACAAGCAGATGATGCAGCACACACACGTTTGTCTTCCACCTTGTCACTGCCTCAGCTTGGTGCCCTATATCTTCTGCTTGAGATGGCTGCCTTACTTTGCCTAATGGTAGGACTGGCCCTAGAACACATCTGCCCCTTCTTTCTGCCATAGAATATCCATTTATATATTTCCTCTGCCTATATAACCACATCATAGGCATTGGCATTATTGTCAGTTTGCATTTTAATCCTGCAAACAATAAGAGATGGATAGGTTTGTCATCACAGTCATTCACTGTAGCGCTCATTATTCTAATACCCATAAAGGCTGCCACCCAATACATCCTTTACTGTAACATTCACAAGTGGATGAATTGTAATATTTACATGTGGATGAAATAGTTCAGTGCAGCAATCATAGACTAATGAACACTCAACCAGCAAAAAATTGGTGATATCACTAGAGTGCAAGTGCTTTGCTGGCATTTCATCGCAAAGCACATGTAATGTCAGAAGACAATCTACAGACATTTAGGAGATGAAATAAAAGTTTGTAGGGAATTGTCTTGGCCCATATCCAATAAACTGGTCCATTTCAGAAAAAAGACACGAACTCCAGTTATCTAATTGCCTATCTGATGTTCTTGTGACTGTTTACAGCGCCTTACAAATAGCTCTCCTTCTATAAATAATTCATGACTGAACTTTGTATTGCAGAGAAATATTGTAGATACTGACAGCTCAGAAAACAAGAGCTTGTGTGAGTTGTACACCTACCTTTTCTGTAAAGATCAGACACCAAGAAAAACACTGGGGCATACACAGCCTGGTGTCCCAGTAGATTTGAAAAAGCCAAGTTGTTTGAAATCCCTTTTTGAAAGATACAGGAATGAAAAGAGGTCTGCCATTTTTGTTTTGTTTGTGATAAGAGATCATATGTAAGGATCTCTCTTCTTCTTTGTTCGGAGCAGTATCCTGTATGAACTATCTGTCTTAGATCTCTAATCAGGGATGTTATTGATAGGCTTGCAGTATATATTGTGACTTCTGCTGGGATTTGTACATTCACTGAAAGATTTTGTGACTGAAGAGTGGTCAGAAGTTGATACTTGGTAAAACAGGAGTAGCACTTGCTCAAATACTTGACACATTTCTTTGGGACTAAGTCCCATTTAACTTAGTGGTACTTACTTCTGAACAGACATGCAGAGATAGGAATAAAGGAAGGGCTTGGGGCCAGAGTACCTGGAACACCACATCTTCCTGTATGAAAAGAAAATGCCTTCAAGTCTTTTCCAGCTTATGTCAACCATAAGATGACCTTATCACTGGGATTTCTTGGCAAGGTTTGTTCAAAGGGGGTTACCATTACTTTCTCTGGGGCTGAGAGAATGTGACTTGCCCAAGGTCACCCAGGGAGTTTCCATGGCCAAGCAGCAATTCAAACCCTGGTCTCCTAAAGTCCTAGTCCACACTCAGAACCACTGCATCACACTGGCTCTCCTCCCATATGAAACTGCCTAAAATTTGACATGTTCAGCAGAAGCTTTGTTACACATCCCAACACTTCACAAGCCAGCTTGACAGGACTTTTTTGACAGCCACACCTCCACTGTGGAACTTGCTCCCAAGGGAAATTAGGTTGGCTTCATCTCTTTTCAAGTTCCAGTGGATAGTGGTGTTGTTACACCTGACCTCCGGTCCCTGAAATGGCTAAATAGATAAATAAATAAAGGTACGTATGAATATGTACCTACTCTCTGACATCTCAAAATTCTAAGTTTCTTCTTGAAACAAAAGTGATATTGTAGGAATGGGGGATTGTTGCATTACAATAAAGTGGGTCTGCTCCTACTAGTAATCTCAACAAGTATCCTTTTAGTGAGATGATACCATCCATTCTTATAGTAGAATCACAGGGCATGATAAATAATGGATATTTTCATGGGGACTAATGGAAATTGTTTAGTCTCTCTCTGTCTCTCCCTATCACTCACTTACTCTCTCTGGCTTTCATAGAATAATCATAGAATAATAGAGTTGCAAGAGATCACAAGGGCTATAGAATCCGTCTCTCTCTCTCTCACTGTTGTACACACAGGCACACCTTTAGGACCAGATTGGAACTTTGAAAGTTACTTTTAAAAAGTGATAGTTCCAAAGGGAGCTAAACACTTGCTTTATCTCACTCAACAGTAGTTAGTTACAATTATAGTTATATATACGTGTGTGTGTGTGTGCAGTAAATATTTGCTTTCCTGTTTCTCAAAAGTAACTGAAATAAATAATTTTATTTACTTAAAAAAAAAAAGAATGATACAGGCCACTGGCATGTAGTCCAAAACATACTTTCTACCTCATCATTCCTTTAACATTCACAACAAAGGATGAGGTAGCAGGTCAAGATACCGATGATCTCATATGTGAACAATGTGGTATTTCTTCTTTGTCCGTAATCCTGTAACTGTAAATTGAACAAAATATTACTGTTATGTCACATAGTCATAATGTAATGAAATTATACTTTCATTATTGGGCAAAATAAATTATTTACAAATAGGTCATTGTTTTCAACATGTTATTTCCAAGCTTTGGAGTTGGTGTCAGTAGAGAAAGTAGCTAACCTGACTGAGCTCTGTGTGTGTCTTGGACCAGAACATGTCAGGCAGAAATGCCAGCTTTATTTTCCACTTTGTTAATTTCAAAAGAGGTTCAGCTTTTGGCCCATTTTCCAAGTTCCTAATAATGTGGGTGAACCCACCTACATATCTTGCTGCAATGTGCATTGTCACCAGCTTTCCTCTCATCCCAGGTCCAGTTAGTCCTGACAGCTCTGGAAAGAGACATCTACAAGACATCTCTTGATTATTTAGCATCCAAACTGGATACAGCAACTGTGATGCTTCTCTTTGTCAAGTGTTTACATTGATTTTGAAGGGTTGGGTGTATGTGGCCTCCACATTGCCCACTTGCTCACTGGAGGGGACTCTGGAAACTTCTGTTTCAGGGCTCTAACACAAGGCTAGCCAATCTCTGGTCCTCCAGGTGCTAGTAAACTATTTCTCCCACCATACTTCACTGTTGGCTAGTGTTGATGGAAATTCAACAAGATCTGGAGGCGTCACAAGATCCTCAGTTTTGCTTTAAGCAGCTTCACTCTCTAAATTGTATCTGTAATGAAACAGAAGGCTTCTGTGCAAGCCTTCTGATGGAAGGCAGAGCAAACAGATGTCAGGTAATGGCAAAAAGTGAGTCAACAGTTCTTCTTGCAAAGATCAGGATAAAAGTGCTGTTAACATGACATTACTAAATTGTGTTGGCAATGTAATGCTGAGGCCCCATGGTTTATTGAATGTGAAGATTATAATAATGCATGTTGGATGAAAACTGCAGGCACTGAGGCAAAATGAAAAACATTAAGACAAGCTGGTTTGGCTTTTTGACTGAACTTGACAGGGATAAGAATTTTTTCACAATGATTCTCTCATCCTGTGACCGAGCGCTCGGCTAGCTCTGTCACAATTGCCAGAGATGGAGTGCCATAGTAGTGTTTTGCTCATCTGGAATTTTAGTAACTCAATGGGCACTATAGTGAATAGATTAAAAGAAGAACAGAATTCCCACCTAGAAATATAATGGATACAGAGCAGGTCATCTCTTATACCGGTGCTATTAGACATTTAGCAGGCTAAAACTTCAGTCCTGCAAGAGTTCCTTGAACACTGCAGAGATACTAGATGAGTGATTTGAGAACTTTTAGCCATTGGGATTCTTGCTCTTTATAGTAATTGGTAGTTCATTAAACTGTGGGAGCACCAATAATGCTTCTACTTCAGGAGGGGAAAAAGCAAAGTTGATAAAAGTTCCCATTTAATTTCATATAATGCAGTCATGGGCTTTATTAGAGGAAAGCAGGAGCTGAATGGAAATGTGCTATCTTGACCTCTTCTAATGTATAAGATGTCATTGTAACATTTTACCTACTAAGGACAAAATTGCTTGGATAAGAATTTTAGTTTCAAAAAATCAAGATGACTTAGAACTGAAAGCCTCAAGCCATAGTGGTTTTTGTAATTTCCTAAAGTTTCCAAGCAGAGGACCGTCATAATGAAGTTTTAGTTCATTTGTTTTAATAGAAAAAAAAAATCTAGCTAGCAAAAATTGCCTTTAGATTAGCTCTGAATGTTAAACATTAGCCTGATTTTAATTATGGAGGCCTAAATCTAGTTTCAAGTCCAACTAGAACAAAGTCATTGAAGTAATGGGATTTATATGAGTTTTGATTTACCATCAGCAGTTGATTCCATGGGTCTACTGTAGCAATTGGGTTTAGACTTGAGTGGTCTTGAATAGGTATTAATCTTGGCTGGAATCTCCAAAAAGAACCCAACATTTAGTCAAGGCACTTTTTCTTTAGCAATCTATATGAACCTCTCTTTAAGCAGCCCTTATCGTGAATTGCTGTGCTGCATCAGATAGAACAGTCTAGTCCAGCATTTGGTTCTGACATGGGCCTATTATTGGTCTTTTGATTCAAACAAAAAGTCACTTGGCGGGGAGGCTGCAGCCAGTGTTGAATGGGCCCAAATCTGATGATGGATAGAACAAGAGCAAAACATGGGTGAAGAACTGCAAAGTACTGTCTTCCCTGCCACATAGGGTTGCCAGAGTATTTTTATGTTGTTAATTGCTGTCAGGTTGGTTTTGACTTATGGCAACACTATTAATGACACCCTCCCATGAACAGCCCTGCTCAGATCCTGCAAATTCTGTGCTTTAATTTCATTGATTGAGTCATTATCATCACCACCATCATCATATTCTTCATCATCATCATTGTCGTAAGCAATAATAAAATACTGAGACAATGACTGTCAAGAACAGCCTTTGAGGGCTGTTCTTGAGGAAAGAGGGCTCACAAGGGTGCTCTTCCATTATTTGTTTCCTTTAACAGTCATCTTATTCCATAGTCTTTACAGAAGAATTTTAATACTGGTCCAGACTTCTGTTGCATTTTGTTTGCTTTAATGAAACTTTCCAAAGCCTTGCCTGTAGACAATCCTTTGTATAATCCCTGAGAGCAGATCAATATTTGTTTTGCTCATGACAAAGTGAACCTCTAGAAGTCCTTCCAATAAAAGTCAGGAAGAGAGATTGGCACAAAAGCTTCTTTTTCATTTCACATGCAAGACACTTTTTTTTCCAGACATCACTGGGACAGATCTCAGACATCTCAGCTCAGAGGAATGCCTGTTCCAAAATATGTTTGCATGTATGCGTCTGAAAGGAGTAAAGTACTGGCTGTAGCCATGTCTTGTGATTTTTATTGCCCTTTTACCATCCTTTTCTGTGAGAAGATAAAAGGAACTTGGAGGAAGTCCTGAAGGTAAGGGCTCCCCCTCCTGTTACAGACTTTATATATCAGAGGACTGGCTTAGGTCACCAGTACTTGGTGGAGATGCTTCTGCAGTTGTATTCACTGTCATGACACAGGGAGGGAGGTATCATTAAGGGATCTGTAAGCACTTCTATTTGTGAATTGGTCTCATGTTGTTACTATATTATACTAATTTGCAGTAGGCGGGTTTTGTGGCAAAAACTCTTGGTGGAACATCTATAGGGGGGTGATTCCAGTTCTTGTGGTATCCTATTAGAGACCTAAGGGAGCGTGGAAGATGGCTGCCTAAAATCTTTGGAGGAAAATGAACCCAAGGTACTAAACAAAGGCAGCAAAGGGAAACACTGCAGCATTTGGATTTTTTTTTAAAAAAATTACTACAACATCCCCTAGGCAGCATGGTCACTGGTTAAAAGAGGAACTTTTCAAAGCTGTGCTCCAGGGTAAGTCTAATTCTGAATAATATTAGGCATAGTGGCTCTGTGTTAAGATCAGTGGTTGCAGACAATCCAGCTTCCCTCCTAACCTCTGGACAGTTCCACTGCTCTGACACCAGAATCAGGGACAGGGCTCAGCAGGGCTTGTCACTAAAAGAAGTGTACTAGTACTCTTATGAATATTTATCCTTTTTTTCTTACAGATTTAGCTGCGTGACTTGTGAGAGCATTTTCATAACTGAATAATGCACAAGATTCACTGTGAAGTAAAGCCTCATAAACCAGGGGCTATACAATAGCATGGTTAACATGGTGGGACCCACAAATATTAGATACGCTCTGACTACTAATGTTTTTAGGCACATGATGAAGACATACTTATCCTTGCTACAAGGCATTTGTAAAGTACACCCAGTGTGGTTCAACCTACCATGAATTTTATAGATAATGATGATATTATATATTTTATTATTTTTGCACACTGCTTTGAAATATTTGGATACAAGTAGTTTATAACACTAAACACTAAATGCAAGTGATAGTTACATCACTATACAGAATAAAAATGCTAGCCGTCTTTTATTCCAAGTTTGGCAAGCTCTGAATATTAAGATCTGTTCTAGCTAGAGCAGACCCATTGAATTAATTGTTGAATAGTAAGTAAGCACTTTGGTAAATCCCGTTCATCTAGGGGGCGATTGGATTGAGGGCTAGTACCTAGCTGAGCAAACTAAGGTTATGGTGACTGTATGGTTTGGAATTAGTAAGACATAGTTTGTCTCATGCTAAAAAAGTGATAATGAGACATTAGTGAGAGGGTCATTATTGCAGTGGTTTGCTCTCTCAATACTGTCAAGGTCTAATGACTGTGCCAAAGCACTCTCCTGTGGTGAAATTACAGTGGCAGAAACCCATCGCCAACACTGGTTATTGTTTATTTAGTCATCAATATGACAACAGACGCATTACAGTATGTGAGAGAAATACTGTATAATCAAGTGCTCTGTCGTTTAATTTAGTACTGACATAAGGCTGACACTGAGGTGGATTCAACAATTGTGAGTTCACTTCTCTTGATCTTTGCCACCTTTTTCTGCATGATAACAGAAGTACCTTTTAAAGCAGGGGCAGAGAATCCTTGGTTCTCCAGATGGGTTGGCCAGCATGACCAACTATAGAGCATTACAGAACTGGAGTCCAGAGCATCTGGTGGGTCAAAAGTTCCCTACCTTTGTGTGTGTGTGTGTGTGTGTGTGTGTGTGTGTGTGTGTGTGATTAGTCAGTGTCAATTAGAAGCAGTTTGAATTATTGGCATGAAAAGATGCTGCAGTGCACTCACTGGGTGGCTTTTGGCGTGCAACTGATTCTCAGTCCCTACAGGCTTCTTGCAATAATGATTACAAAGTTCTCTGAGCATTTTAAATTTTATGCTGTAGAAGTGCCAAGTTGTATTCAAAAGGGAACACATGCTGATTTGCAATGAGCACTTTTTCCTGGTGTTTTGATCTTCTAATTGTCTGCTTTTTTCAAATTAATAACCTGCATGCAGAATACTGGTTTTGACATTTTCCCTTGAAATCCACAAATCACTTACTTAAGAGTAGACCTGTTCCTGTCTGTTGAATTACCCTGGGATGAACAGTTGTGCCCTCCTTTGTTCAAGCAATTGTGATTGACAGAGGTGTTTATGTCAGTTGGCTTTCCTGTCAGTGGTAACACACGCAAACAAAATTACAAACACGCTCTGAATTTTGTCACATTAAAAATGTTGGAACGCAGTGTTGTTTACGTATGCCAGATGCTTTGCAAATCTGAGTGAGTTGAAAACTGGCAGAGCATCACTGTCACAAGTCCATGGAGGGGAGAAGCATGGCAGCTAGGCATTTGGTTTCTAAGTGCAGAAGAAAGGCATAACAATGGCATAAGGTCAGCCTGTCTTGTCATCTTAGCAGTTAACAATGCGTGTGGAAGATTCAAGTTTACATGCCTCATTCTCAAAAAAAAAGAAAAAAAGGAAACACAAAGGCCTTTGTTATTAAGTTTAGAAATATATTTCTGCACTTAGTAAAATTATTAAATCTCTGGATACTGACAATTGCCAAACTTCTTAATAGTTTTCATTCTGACTTTAGGAAAATAAAAAAGAATACTTTTTCAAGCAATTCCAAGCATACAAAGCACTTAATGCTATCTTTCCATTTCTGAAAAGAACTCTGAAAGAATGGTATATATTAGAAGTGTGTGGCTAAGGCTGAGAGACTAGTTTGCACAGGACCTGGTGGGTTTGTAATAGAAGTGTGATTCCAAGCTAAAACATCCTCCTGAGACCAGTCCCTTAGCTGTTGTACAATACAAACCAATGTTACAGGTTTATCCATCAGATTGGCATAAATACATGATGCTCTTGAACCCTAATGTCTGCATAATGCACAGATCAGGTATTGATGCATCAGCTTTTCAGATCTTTATCTTATTTCAGAACATTGTCTACTATGTCACCTTCTTTAAATTAGCCAACAGCATCTGGATTTTGAGGTCAAAGCAATGGCATTAACAGAAATCGTGGTGCCTTTGGGATAAAGTCTGAGTATTAGAAAATGAGCAGCAATTTTCAGGAGCTGTGGTTCTGACAAAATCATCCTGATCCACACACCCCTACAATTTATATACACTGATCAGAATGACAGATGGTCTGAGAACTATGGAGATCATCATTAGTGTTATATTTGTGTTATCCCTATATCATCCGCATGGTGAAAATGCCAATTTTAATTAATCCTTGGGTTTATCTTTTATTATATCTGTGACTCTAATAGATTTCTGAGAGTGGGATGTTGCAAGGGGGTTATATTATAAAACCAAAGTGCACTTAAAGCCAAGGGCAGTTAGAAAGTATATTAGCTATCTTCTTAGGTAAGTACTCCTGTATAGCAGGAGTTTCCCCCTTTCAGTGATGCAAAGTAAAATGCCTGATTAGCCGTGAATTGCCACAGGCCTTTTATTGCATAAGCATTTGTATCCTAACAGTTGTCATACTTGCGTAACAAATAACAGTGTTGTCTCTGAGTGAGAGAAGAAGCAGAAGAAGCAAGCTGTAGGACTGCTGCTATTGTTTAACAGGTGCATCAAGTTTAACATTCGTGATGCATTTCGTTCTTGTTAGATCACTTACTACCCTGGTAAGAATGTCAAAATGCTTTCTGTGCATTGATACTTTTTCTTCCAATAAGCCCAAGGTCATGCTTTAGTGTGGGTTCTTTCTTAGTTGAAAAAAACTAGAGTTGGAATTTACCACAACTGCAGTAAGTGTTTTTATTAATAGTAAATTTCATACTTGCTCTCCAGGCATGAGAAAAGAGCCTTGTGATGGGGGAAGCGGAGAGTGAAGTGGCAGGTTCAGGAATCGTGTAGCAAGACGTTCTCACTTCTACTATAGGAAATTAACAAATAGTTATAAATAGAGTAGGGAAAAGAGAAGGAAAAGACTCTGATAGTTAAAGGGGGGCAGTTAATGCAATAGCAGAGAAAAGAAACTAGCACACTAAGCAATTTGAAATCATTCAAAGAGCAAATCATTACATATCATTACTTCCTCATTTCAGAAGAAAGGATGCATTCAAACAAGCTGAACTTGGAAAGAAGTGTTCTGCTTAAAGGTTCAGGAGCCCTGAAAGGCCTCCATACTCTTTTGCCGGTCTATATTAGTGAGGCTGATGGTACAGTTGCTTTTCATCACCAAGGAATACCACCAGTCGAGTTTTTAAAAAATGGGAAGGGTGGTTGAAAAACACTGGAATGCAACAGGTTAATAACATTGTAAGGGGATATTCTTTCTCAGTAAAGCCATGAGTGAAATATGGTTGGTAATTCAAGAAAAGAGAGGCTAGCATGGATCCATCTTCAGACTCCTGTTCAAAATAGATATAACATACGTACTTCTTTGGTAGGATCCAGGATTTGAGGGCGAGGGCTGGGCACAGAATGGTAAACATTTACAGAGGTCATACAGTTTAAATCTGCATTGCAGGGAAAGCAATAGGAGGTGGTGTGAAGAAGTGGCAGATTGGAAGTGTACATGTAGACTGGTATTCTGCTAGTGGTTTAGACACGTGTAAGTGTAGCTTACACATACATAAGTACTTTTCTGGATAGGGTAGAGAGGGCTGCTCATTTGCCCTTACATTCTGTCCAAAAGCTTCCCACTTACCAGCAGCTGTTCAGCCCCAGGAGGAACCCCTGCAGCTGTCACTTACTGATGGAGAAGGGAGGGAGGAGGCAATTCAGATCACAAAGATCTGAATCAGTCATAGGGTGAGGGAATCATTGTGCAAAGTTCATTTCATAGTGCACCCTCCTTTCTTTACTCCATGGCAGAGCTGAGAGCAGCTGCTTCTTTACGGTCTGAATCGTTTCCTCCTTCCCTTCACCACCACCGGGCAGGCCACAGATAGGAGAGACATGTGAATTTTCCTAACAGAGTGAAGAGGTCTTGTCTCACACAGCTCATACTACTACACGTTGAAGGTTGCTGGGAGCGGGAGATGCAGAGTGTGGACCCAGAAGATTGTCTGAGTGAACAGGCAGGTTTGCTAGTTGCTAAGGGACTGTCAGAGAGGCACAGTGGGCAATAGTCTGAAGTGATCCAGGCTCTAAGTTCTGTGAAAGAAGCCAAGAATCGGGGCTGAAAGATGGGTGAGCGATCAGCATCGAGGGCCAAACCAGAAGCCGGGACCTGTAGTCAGGACTGAAGGCACTAAGGCCCAGGAAGATCAAGTTGTCGGATAGAGTCAGTCGAAGGACTAAAAGAAGTTCACTGGGAAATCACCACCTGCATTTCCTTGGTTCATCACATGAGGCAGCCACGTGTAGATTCACATGTAAATGCTTATCTAAAAGGTAGAAAACCTATACCCTTCCTGCAGTTTTTGGATTCCAGCTCCCCTCAGATCTACCCTGAATAACTGGTGGACAAGGACGATGGAGGATGTGGTTCAACATCAACCATATTGCTACAGGTTCCCCATACCACCTAACATAGTGGCCATTTCTGCACTACACTGTTGTAGTGGTATTATTCCACTTTCAACATCCTGTGGAACTCTGGGGTTTGCAGTTTAGGGAGGGGCATCTGGAATTCTCAGCGAGAGAGGTATTTGGCCTCAGTAAACTACAAATCCCAAAATTCCACAGGATGTTGAAAGTGGAATAATAGCACTATAACAGTATAGTATAGAAATGGCCTATATGGTTTTTCAGTTTCATGCAATTTTTTAAACCACATGTTCACTGTCGTCAGAGTGCTTGACCTCTTTTTGTCTCTTCTGGCAATACTCTGTGATTTAATTGTTGTAGACGACCAAAGTATGTTATCGGTCTTTCTGTATCTCTACATGAAAAAGTGACAAGATATATTGGAGGCTGTATTTGATTTGTAACTTTTAAACCATACTGTTTTACTTCGTGTCTTTCAACAGTAGCTGAGAACGTTCATTCTGTGTTTGTCTTTTGAACACATTAATGCTGCAGCCGTCCTTGCGCGATCATTACTTCTTTCTGATTTGGGGGGAGTTTAAACCACACAATAGTCTCTTGGCACCAAAGCTTCATCTCATGTCATATAGTAGCCTTGCCATTGTGTCTGGAATGCAACATTTCCTCACTTCTCTTTTCCCACCCCCATCCGCTTCCCCAGCTGCGGATATAACGAACCTAGAAGGAGGGAATTATTGGAAAGTATAAACTCTGGAGGAAACAATCTGCTCTACCAGAGCTGCTTTTGACAGACCATTAAACAAATTGACATCACATATGAATAACCCAGAACAATGCCCAGATGGTGTGGGAACTGTAATTAACCAAGAGCAATTCAGCCAATCTCAACTGTGTGAATAGCAAACTTCAGAGAATTAAAACTGCATTGTGGGTGGTTGCGGTTTATGGAGGAGTAAAGTAAGATCCTGATAATCCTACATACGTAGAATTGCTTCATGAAATGAAGATCTCGTAACGATAAGTACTTCTCCATTTATTAACAGACGGTTTATAACCATCTGTTACTATACCAGTGCGGTCTCATACTTTGACATATTTTTACAGTTTAGCCCCTTCTCTTTTTGGCAACCTTTTAAAAGGTAGAGAAATATTGAGTGGTACAAAGCTACAGAGCAGGGTTATTGGTTGATGTGTAGCTTTGGAATTTGAACAAACCCACATGCTCCATTAAGCTCTTCTTGAAATGCTGTCACAAATGTAACTTGCTCCCTCCCCTATCCTGCCCCATTCCATTTCTGGTTTATCCGATTTGGATTGTTCTGTGTTAGAGTTATTACTATCCATATCTCTGAAGACTCAGGGTAGATAGCACTTTTTATAAGATGTTACTTTGTAACTTTTTAAAAAAGACACATTTATGGTGGATATAAACTTAAAATACAAATGTTTCTACAATACATTTTAAAGTAATATTTGGCCTATTCTTCATCCCTCAAGGCCTGTTGAAACTTTAAAAAAAAGAAAGAAAGAAAAGAAAGATTTTCCTATTGACTAGAACAGTGGTGCTCAACTTTTGGTCTTCTAGACTCCCAGAAGCACTCGTAAGGGAGCTGAAGTTCTGAATGTAATGTTTGCAAGAGATACCTTGCTTGATCCAGGCTGGGATTGTAAGAATGTCCTTGACTAAGTATGGATACAGTGGACCCTCTATATCTGCACAGTTACTATTTCAGGAGTCCCTGCATAAAAGAAAAAATGTGAATGCTTGTGTCCCATAACACTAAATGCCAGTGCTGTGTGCTCAGATGCTTCAATGTATCTGTATGCATGTTGCCGCCATTTTAGATATAGGATGCAGCCGTGTTCACTCAGATTCACACATTTGAAGGCTGCCAGCAAGAAGGGCCTGCTGTAGTTCTACATATAGACGGGGAAGAAACTACAGAGCAATAAAACCTGCATCTTTTAAGTATTTGAAGAGGCTACAGTCTTACTTCTGAGAACTGACATCTCTAAACATAACACAAAACATCTGCGTGGCTAGAGTGGGAGATTCCTGTGTCACAGGTTCTCTAGTGTGTGTGTGTACATTTTAAAAAATATCATTTTCCTGTTTAAAATTCACTTCTCTTGCCGATCATAATCATCAGTGGATCAAGACTGCTGAGCAGCTCTGGAATAGCCCTTTCTTTAAGAGAAACTGTTCCTTTAAGAGAAACTGGGATAGCCATAACTAAATGGTTTCCTCCTTTGAGAGTGCATGGGGTACTCTGTAAGAGCCAGTAGGGTTAAAATTTTGGACTGGGACTTGAGACAACCATGTTGAAATCCTCAGTGAGCCATGAAGCTCACTCAGTGACCTTCAACAGTCACTGTCTCAGACTGACCTACTCACAACTGGGATCTGCGGAAAACAGGAATGAAGAAATGGTAGTGCGGGTGGAGGATTTCTTGGCTGCTATCACTTGCATTCAAGGAGAGAGAAAAAAGAGATGAATTTTATTAGTAAGAACATACAGCTGTACTGTGCATTATTTCCACTGTGTAGGAACACCAGCCATATGTGTTTCAGTTCAAACCAGTGGCATTTTCTCCAGGGCCTATGAGCTGCCTGGTGGATGCCTTGTCACCTTCCTCATTTCTCTTTCAGAGCTATACGAATATGTAACTGACCAGTTTTTCAATTCATACTATAAATGTGAAAGTCAAAGGAAGGTCAGACATAAAGGAAAGATGCACTATAGTAAATCAATGTGACATAGGATCGAATTAAGCCTTCCCTCTTTTGGAAGTGCGTTGAAAGTGAAGAATCTTTCATCTGTGCAGAGACAGGTCACAGTTTCAGCAGACTGCAGATTCTCAAGAGTTACTCCCTCACCAGTAGAAGCAGGCAAACAGTCTCTGATTCCTTGCTCAGCCACCCAGCCATTATATTGCTCTGTGGCTTCTCCGTTGATAACAGAGATACGCCAAGATTCATGATTCAGTGAAGGCTGTTGCTACTGAAGCTGCGAGATAGCAGTTCATTACTAGATGGAATTGACTTATTGTCAGACACAAAGAACCTAGAGCCGTTTATCCAAATATTACAGATCCTTTGTAATTGGCAGGGAAAAAAAAGTCCTCTGAAAAACAGCAAAAAGTTAAAATATGGGCAGCTGAGCGATAGTGATGTTTGCAGAACAATGAGCAGTGAGATATTAATTTTTATATCAATAGCAGCAGTAACAGCAAAGGCTTGAGCGTGCAAGCAGCTTAAATAAGTTTCCAGGAGGAAAATCTTTTGTCTCCCTTCTGCCCCTGTAGTTGCCTGTGCCACCCCCAAAGCCTTTCTGAAGGGTCAAGGGGGCCTGCCAAACTTGACAGTTCTCTTCCCTCCACGTGCATACCACAGTATTGTCTTGTGCCCCATGCTACATTATTCAGAGGAGTCCCTAACCTTCTGGGGAGTTATTTCAGGAGGAGCAGATTGTTGCAGTGGGGGCAGGGGCATCTATAAACTCCCATCACAGCCCAATCCTATACACATCCACTCAGAAGCAAGTCTGCGCAAGTGTTTTGTGTGTGGTACTAAGCCAGTCAGAAATCTTAGACTGGAAAAGGAGGAGCTGGAGCCTGATGAGGCATGGGTTGGCAATGCATAACCTTCCAGGTATTGCTGGATCGCAACTCCAGTGATCACTCACCTTGGCTGGTGGGACTGATGGGAACTGGAGAGCAACAACATCTAAAAGGCCACAGGTTACCCACTCCTAGTCAAGAGACTGTGGCCATTTCCTCACTAGACTGTTACGTGTTATTATTCCACTTTCAACTTCCTATGGAATCCTGGAGTTTGCAGTTTAGAGAGGGGCCTTTGAAGTGAATATCTTGAGGCCCCTCCCTAAACTACAAACCCCAGGATTCCATAGGATGTTGAAAGTGGAATAATAGCACTATAACAGTCTAGTGCAGAAATGGCATGTGTTTTTTATTCCATATACAGCAACCCATTCACAATTTAGAAAACTTGTTTTGTGTGCACATTTACCGTGAAGTTTGAATGTATTGTTTCTGTTTATCTGAGGAGCAAATACATTGCACACAAGCATATGCGGCAATTTTCTGGTGGATTTTTGTTTTGTTGTGTGGTATGATACAATATCTGGTGAAGCAGAGGTGAAGGAGCATTAACCCTTTCTCAGCTTAACCTTTGTTCTGTTTCATACTATTTCTTTTTTAAAAACACTGTATTCTTACTATGGTGTCAAGATGCATGTTTGTATATTTGCAATGTAAACACGTTTGGAAGGGAGGACATAGTAGTTTAGAGGGCATTCTGGAAAATGGGAAGGGGAATTAAGTTCGCAGAAGGATTTAAATGTATACGTTTTCAGACTCCTCCAGCTTAGTAAACAAAACAACATTCTATTGAGGCATTCGTTATTACCTGTATATGCTTGTAACATATAGTTTCCTCCTCTGTGGTTTTAAACTTTTTAATATGTTAAAAAAAAATCACAATCTTGATGTGGTGAGATTCAAAACTAATGGCATTTACAATTCCAAATACACATTTTTGTACTTGTATCCTGCTTTTACTATCCTTTCCCTTTTTGCTGTTCTCTTTTGTAGTATAATCCTTCAATAAACTGTGCATATAATGAAATGCTGTTGCTGGCAAATGGATTTCATTATTCAGTTTTACAAGGCAAGAAATGGTCATTGACAGAGAGTGGATTGAAAATGAAATTAAGACATATTGAGAAATTAGGTGACTCGTGGATGTGCTCTGAAAGTTTTAAAAGTATGCGATAAATTGAGGAAGAGTCACAGTAGATTGCCTTACTCCTTTATCTAAGGCTCAACATGAATTCTTCATCCCAGGAGTACAGTCTTCCCCACCCACACCCACCCCACACTGTATAGGCAAGTTATTATACAGATTTTTTTAAAAGGCCCTGAAGCTCTTTACACTTCCTTTCAGACCAGCTGAGCTGAAAATGTTTTATTCTCCAAAGCCACCTCTCCAGGAAACACAAAAATCATTTTGAATTCCTTTTCAGTATTGATGAAAATAGAGTGTATGTTTTAAAAGATTGCTGAAAGATTCAATAAATATCAGGCATTGTCAAAGAAGTCAATAAACACCACTTGCTTTTCTGATGGAAATGTTGTAGTAAAACTAGTAGTAGTGGTCAGAGCAGCTGCAAGAAGAGAAGAGAACCTTACCTTCCAACTGTCTCAATTTGGCAAGGACAGTCCTGATTAAATTTCTGTTGTCCTGCCTTTTCAGCTGCTTTTAAAATGTCCCAGTGTTTCTCTCCTCCTCCTTTCTCCCTTTGCCCCCAGCTTACTTCAGTTGCTGCAAACTAAGGGCCGTTTCTGCACTACACTGTAATAGTGCTATTATTCCACTTTCAACATCCTGTAGAATTCTGGGGCTTGTAGTTTACTGAGACCAAAGAGCGCTCTGGCTGAGAATTCTAAAGGCCCCCCCCTAAACTGTTGGAAGCGAAATAATAGCACCGTAACGGTGTAGTGCAGAAAGGCCCTAAAGTTCAGAATGTCAAAGTAGTTTGCACTCAATTAGCTCATCAGGAAGGAGCGGAGAAGAAGGGATGGAATCTTGTGTTTCCCGATAGGTTCATGCAAAAGCAAACTGCTGCAGACTCTTCAAGCTTGTGTGATCTTCCCTATTAATAACTTTGGCCATCTTGACACCCCACTCTGATGTTTCTTGGCCGCATGTATCCTGGTTTTCATATGTGAAACATTGGATGGTATGGAGAACCTAGCATAACTGCCATGCCCCAGCATTTTCATTTTGCTGTCCTGTAAGTCTCTTTGGGAGGAAGGATGAGGGAGCAAAGTTAAGTAACATCCAGCCCGATGGGATGACCCCCTACCCAACACATGGTGGCTTCTTCTGAACTGTATTTCAGCCAGGATGCTGAAGCTCCTAGTATGTAACAAGCATAATGCTAGCAATGAGATAGTGGTCTTTTTGGTTTGTTGATTTTGGTTTTGCTTTGTCAGAGATTGCTAGTACCATGTTTAAAATGATGTTTCTTGTAACACATTAATGTTTGTTTGTTTGTTTGTTTGTTTGTTTATAACAAGGACCAACATCAGTTCTTTAACCTTCTAAGATTATGTGTCTAAATGTTACACGTTTATAGAATGGGTACCACTTACTTTTTATTGTAAGAACTACTTTTAGATGGAGAATTGTAGATTTTGGATTTTTTTAGTGGTCTTTTTACAGAAACACTAAAAACTGAAATTGACAAAATTGCAGCAATAAAACATGGTGTTATTCTATTGCTTACAAAAATTAAGAGCTAATGAATGACATACTAGTTTTGTTTTCACTTTAAAATGCAATATATTTTGACAAATTAGTGTTTGTCACAGACAGCTTTGGGCCCAGAATGCTGTAAAAATGGCAAAGAAATAAAGAACACAGTATCACAACAGTAGATGTTTGTGGAGGAGATTTAACCCACACACACCATTTTTGTTTTTTACAGTGTGTTGGAATCCAATGGATGCTTTTAAAGTCCTAGGAGGAAATAAAAATGAGTGATTGGGTTCAAGGGTTGTTTCTTTTTTAACAAACTAGATGACGGTGATATTAGGTTCCAAAAATATAGTCTAACATATAAACTGTTGAACTCTACAATACTAACTTAAATTCCTCTTCGGTTGTAAAGATGACGAAGAGAAGCTTGCAAGAAATTGGTGCATGCATCTTAGTCATCTGAATCTATCTTTGTTTAAAATTGCTCAAAGTCCATTTGAAATGTATCTTGACTTTTTTGCCATGATTAATGACTGTGATACTCTTTGGTACTTTTACATGCCACTGTTTGCCCTTCTATGTAGCATCTGTGACTCCTCAGATATTGATGAGCTTCTGATCTCATCATCCCTCATCACTGATCAAGCTAAGGGTTGATGGGAGCTGTAGTCCAACTGTAGCCCTGAGAACAGTAGTCCAACATATCCCTGGTCTACAAATTAGGATTTTGAGATAAACTTAAAAGGGACCTAGACAACTGGGAACATCTGCTTCTACATAGTGCTGGTACTAACCTTACACTCCTGAAATCATATCATAACATCGTACTTGGGAAAGTTGTAGTGATGTTACATATAGTTGTTAGGTACTTCAGACCTTTCCCCCATTCTATATGTTGATGCAGTAAGCTCTAACATGTGCATTTTTGGTCCTGTTGTAATTGCTTTGTGAGTTGGTATCAGGGGCCTAAATACTCTAAATGCACCAGATCCCATCTGATCTTGGAAGCTAAGCAGGGTTAGCTTTGGTTAGTACTTGGGTAGGAGACCACCAATGAATACCAGGTGCTGTAGGCTGTGGCCATTTCCTCATTACGCTGTTATAGAGCTTTTATTCCACTTTCAACATCCTATGGAATCCTGGGGTTTGCAGTTTAGGGAGGGGCCTTTAGAATTCTTAGCCAGAAAGCTCTTTGGCCTCAGAATTCCACAAACCCCAGAATTCCACAGGATGTTGAAAGGGGAATAATAGCACTATAACAATGTCGTGCAGAAATGGCCTATATTTCACAGGAAGGAACTGACAAAACCACTTCTGGGTATTCTTTGCCTAATAAAATCCTATGAAATTCATAGGGTCACCATAAGATGATAGGCAACTTAAAGGTACACACACACACACACACACACACACACACACTGGAATTCAACAAGAAAAAATAGTATGAGTAGAATGTGAACATTTATTTCAAGCAATTCTCTGTAAATAGTAGCTTGGGGACAGGGTCTGTATGTGCAAACAGACTATATTTAAGTTCTGCCACTGATTTTTGGGAATTATCACTACGGCAGGAAAGGGAAATAAAATTCAGTACATGTTGGATTTTCAGTTTCCCTCGGGTTTATATGCATCAGAATTTCTTTGTGTGTTTTAAAATGCTTCTTATTCTGTAAGCTCAGGAATTGGTGAGCAGAAAAAATGAAATTATGCAAGGTCATATCTGAGTTCAAAAGAGTCATAAATAGACTGTAAGCCCATAGATTCGTATTAAATGAGATAATGATTAACTGCGCATAATAAATGATTCCATAATTAATGAAATGTTAATAATTAAGTATATTTGAACATCAGCTTATACACATTCACATTGGTTGATCAAGAAATTGTGGGAGCACTGACAGTTTCTTGCAAAGAATATAAAAGATTAAAAATAATTGTTTGCTTCCACTACACACTTAATTTTAGTTTAAAATAGCTGATTGCAAGATGGTTAGGGGCACCTTCCTTTCGCAACAAGCTACTTGTATTATTCTCCTGGTGGTATTGAACTCTCAGGGCTGCAGGACACAACTTTTTTTGACTTGTATTTCTTGAAACTTAATAGGAGTCTCCTGGGAATAATGTGAACTAGGAAGTCAGTGTGGGCTTCCAAGTGCTTGGAAGTATCTGAACACTACAGCTGCATTATGTGCTGTTTTTAATAAAGGTGCTGAAAGAGCACAAATGAGCAATTCACACAAGAGCTCTACTTCAATATTGGTATAACTTCTGCCTCCTACAGCTTACAGTGTAAGAGCTTTTTGTCTCATGTGAATCAGGAACCACTCAGGGTTTTCTTCAGAGGCTCTGAGGAGAATCTCTTCTTGCTGAAACGGAGAAAAACCCTGAGTTTAGTAATTGAATTCATCGACATGATAGCCCTTGATGCACTGGAGAAATGAGCTCGATTTATGCACGGTAGTCAAAAGTGCAAAGAGGGTTCCAACTTGGCTTTGTGTTGTAAATGCAAATGAGCTCTTGTTGAAATTCATCTCCAGCCTGACAAGACTGCAGTTTGACATCTCCATATGTTTGACTAAAACTTAATAAGAATCTTCATGTCTTGCTTCCAGGCATTTGCTGAGTCCTGTCATTTGTCTTGGTTTCCGAGTCACGCATCTTCTGTTCCTTAGCAAAGTACTAGCATCCTTCTGTAGTGGAAAATGACCACTCCATTGATGGGCTGATTTGTTGAATTTCTTTGCAAAGATGTTGACAGACCAATGGCCCTGTTGGCATAGTCTAGGTCTGGAAGCTTTTATAAATTGGGTCACTGTGCTCCACAGTGTCTCTTTGAGTTGGCTAATGCAATACAAAAAACAAACAAACAACCTTGGATCTGCATACTTGTGTATGTTTCAATACAAACTCATACACAGGGGAGACATAATTAAATTATAATACTGATTTGAAGTGGATTAATGAGATAGAATAAGAAGAGATAAAGTATTCTGTTGGACTACTATTATTTCATTTAACATATTTGTTCTGGGTTTCTCAGCCTGAAGGTTCAAAATGGATTACAACACTTGAGAAAAACTAGGACATGAGTCAAAATGAAATAAAATACAATAGATTTTCCAGTCCTAGTAGATTAAAAGCACAGCTTACTTTCTTTCATTCTTTCTTGGGGTATCTTTAAAAAAAAACTTAAGAAAATATGGCAAATTTCCAAGGCAAGCAAATTGCATAATTATAGATCACACCGAGAACCCTGATTGGAGTGCAGCATAGATTGATCCTAATGAATCACATGGGAGAAGGTAGTTTCTGTCAATATTTAAGCCGTTTATGAATGCCTGGTCAAGCTAATATAATGGACTACATAGGAAAATGGAAGCATTGAGGGTATTGGGAGTTACATAGGTGGGGTGGAGGTGTTATCACGTTTTCATGCACTTAGAGGATTTCTGGCACAGTTTTCAAGCAATATTTGCCTGAAAATTGGGTTTAAATTTTTAAAGAATTTTGTGGTGTGGTGTGGTGGGGAGTTGGGAGGCTTTGGGGAATTGGTGGAGAGCTTCAGGGGCTATATGCAGCCCATGGGCTGTAGTCTGCCCACCCATACTGTAGGTGGGAGACACGTGGCTGGATAGTATGTGTGAAAAGGATCTAGGAGTCTTGCTAGATCACAAACTGAACATGAGTGAGCAGTGTGATGAGGCAGCCAAGAAAGCCAATGCAATTCTTGGTTGCATCAGTAGGAGTATGGTGTCTAGATCGAGGGAGGTAATGGTACCACTCTATTCTGCATTGGTTAGGCCTCATTTGGCATACTGTGTCCAGTTCTGGACACCTCAATTCAAGAAGGATATCGACAAGCTGGAGTGTGTCCAGAGGAGGGAGACCAAAATGGTGAAAGGTCTGGAAGCCATGCCCTATGAAGAACGGCTTAGGCAGCTGGGTATGTTTAGTCTGCAGAAGAGAAGGTTAAGAGGGGACATGATAGCCTTGTTTAAATATTTGAAGGGATATCATGTCGAGGAGGGAGTGGGCTTGTTTTCTGCTGCTCCAGAGACTAGGACAAGGAGCAGTGGATTCAAGCTGCAGGAAAGGAGATTCCACCTGAACCTCAGGAAGAACTTCCTGATGGTCAGAGCTGTCCAGCAGTGGAATATGCTGCCTCGGAGTGTGGTGGAGTCTCCTTCTTTGGAGGTTTTTAAGCAGAGGCTGGATGGCCATCTGTTGGGAATACTTTGATGTATGTTCCTGTATAGCAGGGGGTTGGACTCGATGGCCCCCGGAGTCTTTTCCAATTCTATGATTCTATGGATATTCCTTAATTTGGAGAGGTTTCAATCTGTTTTGCTTGGGGCTGCATTTCCTCTGAACCATCACTTTGCAACTTTTTACTGTCATTTGGAGATCATGTGCTCTTGACTGCAGGAGTACTTTTTACCAAAATAAGTTGATACAACAACTGTAATTTTTCCTAGACAAGAGATTGTCTGACAACAGTGATCCATGTTCTGGTAACATCTGTTTTAGATTGTAGATTCAGACTGTGGTACACAGAGCTGCTCTTAAATATAGTTCAGCAGATGGGCTTTTTCTTCTGTGATCTCCTGGTTGAGGAACAGCCTCCCCAAAGAAGTGCACCTGGTACCTACTTTATTCATTTTTAGGTGTCAGCCTAAGGCATTTTTATTCTATCTGCTCATGCACTTTAAGTGAGTTACAGTTCAAACTCTGGAAATGAGGGTGTCAACTCTGTGGTTTTATCTATTCTTTATTGTGTTATTGTTTTGTTTCTGTTCTTATTGTTGTTTTAAATTTTAATATGCATTATAAACCATCCTGGAATAAATATTTATGAAGGGCAATATTAGTTATGCCTCCAATAAAGATAATGAGTGTTGTGGTACCCCTTAAATCTCTTTGTCTATAGAGTCTTCCTCATTTTCCTTTGCTTTCCCACAAAGAGAGAGTCCTCTAGTAGCAAAGATGTCATTGTCAGTAATCTTGGGCTTTTGTTTGTTTGGTTTTGTTTGTTTATCCTTGGGAAAGTTGAACCATTCTAATTTTGCTTGGCTTAAGGTTGCTTACAAGATGAAAATTCAAGGATTCTTTTAGCTGTACAAGCGCTGGTTCTCTCCGTCTTGGGAGACTAGCATAGTTACTATGATGTGATCTGGACTGAGTACTTGGAAGCTGCAAGAACTGCATTTGGAAGGTGCAAGAACTGAAGGTTTAATCTTATGACTTTAGGAGGCCAGCATTCCTAACTTTTTACATCCTGGGAAAAATTATTCCAGCAGTTTCTGCCACAGCTTTGCTATACACAGCATTGCTTTGTTATTTCCTTACCCCACAGGAGAGTTAATTCATTAGTTGAAAGATTTTTAGAACTCCTCAGAGGAGCTGTAGTATGTGTTGCAGTGCTATCGTCATTCAGCAGCCACACAAAAGTAGGCAGTTGGGAACAGTCTGGCTCCCTGCATTTTTCACATCTGTCATTTAAATCAGCAATAGAGATGCAAAAGGGAAATATTTGTGGCTCTATGATGCTCCCTTGAGTGGCAAATGGATGACACTATGTCATAATGATAGTTTCTCTGCAGTGGCAAACATAATTTCTTCAATCATGTCCTTCTGCAAAGTAGAATATCCTACTCCATACCTGCATTCTACAGCACTTTGCTACTACCTTACAAGAAAAAAAAATGTAGGATTAGAAATATATTTTAGAATAGCACTTCTCAAACTATCTAATGTGGTGGACCAGCAACTTTTCCCCAGTGCACGAAGGAGCAGTATTGCATTTATTCCATAGTATTATTGTATTCATATACTTTCTTGGAAACTTACCATAGACTGGTAACTGATGGCTTGATGAGTGGCACATGATGATATGGTTTCAAACCGGATGTAGGATCATCTTTAGAGGCATGCTGTGTTCCCCAACAATACAATTTGAGATTCCCCCAAACTTTTCCTTCTGAAATTTGTCTAAATGGGAGTAAGGAGAGGGCTTTGTTTATGATTTACCTCTTCATTAGTGACCTTTTAGAATCTGAAGACCTTTATTTTCAGAAAGATATCCCACTACTGGAATCCTAGGGCTGCAGGAAGCATTCTTTGTTCTGATTCTCCCTTTCTAAGATCCACGAGTCAGACAGAGGGAGAGATAAGTATCTGTTCTTGGAAAAGAGGATCTGACCTTGGATCTTCACTCCTCTGGAAACCTCTGTGTCTTGTCTTTCATTAGAGGCAAAACCCTACCATTGGAGATGGGGTAAAGAAAATAGAAAGGAGCAGAATTTTTACTGCTTCTTTTTTTCCACCGTGCTGGCATGAGCTCAGCAGGGCTTTGAATACTTTTGGGCACTGATGTCCAAAGCTTTCCTCCATTGACAATCATAGATGACAGGATATGCAGCTCTAATCATCATTGTGACAAAATATTGCATTTGTGCCAATCTATGAATAAATGTGTAAAGTATTAGTAAACACCATATAAGGCTTTCCATTCCCCTCCCTTGAGGTAGACCTGATGGCTAACATGACAGCCATCTGTCCTGAAAATATATAGGTGAGTAATGTGTTCATTTTTACAACCCTTTGAGTATGTAAATATTGGCTGCAGTCCAGAAGGCTGCACAACACACACACACACACACACACACACACTTATTGCTGTCATTGTTACACGTGCTATGTTTTAAGCTTTAAAAAAATGCAGGGACATTTCACAGTGGTTTGTGTTTCTCTTAAAGGGAAAACATAAATATTGAACACTCAATCATTAGGTGTACCTGAAAGGAGCTGCCAGAGTTATAACCATCACTTGCTACAGAAGCTTTCCCTGACCTAGCATCCTCCATATGTATTCAACTACAATTCCCAAACTCCTGGTGCATCTATGCTGGCTGTGGATGATGAAGATATAGTCCAACATACTTGGAGGGCACACTGCTCAACAGATAGATTGTCTTTTAGTCTTCTGTCTCCTTCTTCCCTCACTAATCCCAAGATCATTAATATATGAATTTTGTACACTGTGAGCTGCTGAAGGACAGGGGCAGGTATCCAAAAAGAAAAAATATAGAGTGAATTTTAAATGCAAATCCCTTTTGGATAAGCAGATTTGATTGAACTCAGTAGGATTTATGGATAAGTAAACATACCTAAGATTGTTCTAGCACGTTAAACCCTTCTTGAACAGTAGACATAAGGGCCTTTATGGCTCAGACCAAAAGCTCATTTAGTCCAGCATCATCCTGCTTCCCCTAGTGGCCAAGATGATGCCTTCTGGAAGTGCACAAACAGGGCATGAAAGAAATGCCTACTCCCACTGTTGTAACCCATCAAATGCTGTTCAAAGCGTTATTGCCTCGTGGATATATATGGCCAGTAGGAGAGTATCGACTAATAGTCAGTGGTAGGCTCTCCCTTCACTATTTTGCTTAGTTCTTCTTTCTAAGCCATCTAAAGGTCAAATTACAAGTTGTATTGAACCCTTATTTAGAAGAGGTGATTCTTCAAGTGATTACATGATTTTCCTCAACTGCTTTTTCATTTTTCATTGAAGGTAAACATGAGCTTAATTTACAAGTCTGATTGCTGGGGCACATATGTCAGAAGAAATCCAACTGCATGAGGGGAAACTAGGTAATTGTACAGAATAGTGGTTCTTAACCTTTTCTTTCCCTGGGTCCCCTGTAAATATAATTTGCTGCCAGGACAATTGCCCTCTCTCTACTCTCTTGGTGCTCCTTTGAGGAAATGGTACTTCTTTTGCCCTTTCTTTTCCCCAAAGCAGTGCCTGGAACGTAAGGGTCTTGGTGCTGCTTTGGGGGAGGGATGAAAGAAATGCTGTTTCCCTCCGAAGGAGCACTAAGAGAATAGAGAGGGTAGTGCTTTCAAAGGAAGCACTTACCCTCTCTACTCTATCAGTGCTTCTTTGGAGAGAAATGGTGTTTCTTTTTCACTTTCCCCCGAAGGAGTACTGAGACTATCTCTGCTTTGCTTTCAAGCAGCAACAGAAGTAAAGGGACTCCCTTCTACTCTTGTGGCTTCTTGGAAGCAAAGCTTCACTATGCTGCTTGGTCCTGGGCTCAAGCAGCGTTGCAACACTCACCACACAAGGTCTTCCCTCATTTTCTGGGTTCTCCTCTTGCCTTTCTGACTCTCAGGTGCACCTGAGCAGTAGCACCTGGGGCCTCCAGCTCAGGATGAGAGGCCCACCAGCACAACGTCACCACTGCCACTACTTTGAGGAATGTAGGCCTTTTTTTAGTCTCTGAGGTCTGGGATTTCTCCCATTTTCCAGGATGAATGGCAACCTCTACAGACTATAGGTTAGGAACCACTGGTATAGAATATACATTCCCTTTTGCATCTAGTTTCACCCTAAACTAGTGGCCGTCAAATTCTATGTGCTGTGTGAAATAGTACCATATATACTCAGGTCGGGTTTGGGAACCAAAATTATGGAATTTGCTATGACCCATTGGATAAGTCGAGGGTCATTGTTGAAAAGGGGGAAGTCCCAGAGCTACCTCAGAGGCCAACCACCACCATTTTCCCACCCAGGCATTCAAAAAGGACTTTCACCACTCTATTTAGAGAAGGGGATTTTTAAAAAAAATAAAAGCTAACACAGAGAATTATTTCTTATCATGAAAGGAACCAACCCCTTCTCTGAGTAGAGTGGCAAAAGAGGCCAATCCCCTCTACTCTCTCAGTGCTTCTTTGAGGGGAGGTGCCAGTGAGCCACCACTGCCATTTTCAAGAAGGTTGCACTGTGGTGAAAAGAATAGAGGTTAGTGCACCTTTTAGGTTTTCTTGTGGTGAGCTAAGCTCTCACCTTTCGCCACTCAACTTTGAAAAGTGAATGATTCATTTTTTTATATATAACGGTTAAGGTACAGTACTTACATTGACCCACAGATAAGTCAACTCAGGTTTTTACGATCAATTGTTTGACTAAAATTTCTTGAGTTATGCATGAATATATATATATATGGTACTTTCTTTTAGGCTGTAAAGTCTATGCTAACCATATAGTTTGTTAGAAATTCCACTTGGTAAACACAAAGTTTTGCTTGTCTCAAAAAACTTTTAAATTTCTGCCCATGGCTTCTCTCATTTGGACAAGGTTTCTTGTTCAAGTCGAAGGCTCAGTCCACTAGAATACTTTGTCTCTGTAGTTCTTGTCTAATTCCAGAAATGAAACTCACAGTCTTGAAAATGGCCATTTATAATTAGAATGGTCACAACCCATTTCTGCATGCTCCATATAGAAGGCAATTAAAAGGATGCAGCAGTAGCTACGTGGATAGGATTTGACTAGATAGCAAGAGTTATATGGCCTTCCTATGTGCTGACATTACATTAGTCAATAGGTCCTTCTCAGAACAAGCATTCTTGATATTTACTTCAGAGTTCAATATGTGCCACTTATTATTTGCACCATTATCAAAAACGTATTATATGGTCTGTTTTGTGAGGCAGTGTGTTTAGTTAGAATATTGAAAACAAACTCAACTGTAGAAAGGAGGCAGGATGAGTTTCAGAGTTTCTATCAGAGTTGAATATTTTTGGTTTTTTTAAAAAATGCATGTTTAGAAGGCTACTGTTCATTTTGCATTACTCATTGTGTTGACAGAAGGTTTCCAGAAATCAGACTAAGTAGAAATCAGGGTGTGGCAGATATAGTGCTGGGATGTGACCTCTTTTTAAATGTCATGTCAGCCATGAACTTGCTCAGCAGCCTCAGCTAAGCTGCCTCCCCACTCCTCTGCCCCCAGCTGTGCTGTCTGTACAGTGGAGGTAATAGTGATAATAACTTCAATTACATTTTAAACTACCTCGAAAGTGTTCTACCCATGAAAAATAGTAATTCTTGACATTTTTTTAATGAAGAAGTTGTGCGAAGAGTGGCCACATACCTTCATAAGTTTTGCGCGCTCTCTCTGTCCCTCTCTCTCTCTCTGTCTCCCCCCCCCCCTTAAATAACTAGTCACAACAGCAAAGAGTTTGGTGCACTTTAATATTTTGCTCTTCCTGCACTGTGTGGTAGCATAGAAATACTCAAACTCCTCAACTGGATGATGGATGCCTTTGTAAAGGCTTGGATGGTCACTTTATGCAGAATGATAATCTTGCTGCTGTACATAATGAGGTCAGTGAAGCAGTGAGCAAGGAAATGTATAATTCTGTAGCATGAGTCTGTAAGCACAGCACTATCTAGGCTATTTAAGTTTAATGAGGCAGCTACTGTGCTGCTGCATACTCTCGTTGAACAGTCTCAGCATGTATTTCAAAACTAAAATGTAGCTCATAATCCATGTCCCTCTGCGCACTCCTTTGAGAGGCTGTGGCTCCTATTTTCATAAGTCTGCATTCTTCTGCTTCTCTTTGTGTGCTAATGACATTGGAATTAGACCGTTTGTTTCATTTTGATTGTAAATGTGGATCACAATGGTATTTCTTTTCTTTCTTGTTCTTTGATTATTGGCACTACTCTGAAGTAGTACATAGGCAACCTCTTTGTTCCTTAGGGAATATATTCTCCTCAGGGTAGTTAAAACAATCACTGTAACAATGGGTGCGCACTCAAGCATTCATTTTTCTCTGTAACTATTTTCTAGGAGTACAAAACCATGCTCTGTGCATGATGCAAATAGTTTTGTTGCCATAGTTAGCTGTTTGGCAACCTTTGGGAAATGCAAATTTATGGTAAGAGGTTAGTTAAACAATTTTTTTAACTAAAGTGGTTGACTTATATTTTTAGCATGAACTTAATTCCAGAATTAAGTTACTAATATTCTACTAATTGAGTGAGTGGCAGTTCTAAGCAAACAGCAAGTTTTGTATTCCCTAGCCATTTCTTTACCAAAAGCCTAGTTCTCTTGGATTTTTGCAAAAAAACAAAACAAAAAAACAACCTTCTTGCTTTCTGTTTGTCCCTTGGGGTTGAGGACTTATAATGTTTAGGTCACAAGATCCAAACCACTTAGTTCATATGCAGAGTATGATAGTGTGTTTCATTCCAAAGTTAAGTATATTAAACAAACAAGTAGTAAGGGCAGGTTAGAAGTGGATGATCTTCACTGAATCTAGATAATCATCTTGTGTTCTGCCCTAGACACTACAAAGAAGCTCCATATCTATTTAGGAAATTACTCTTTCTTGAGATTCACATGGAGATCAGTGAGATAAAGAAAGTGTACGTATGGAAATGAGATTACAGGGGGGTAAGAAAGGGAAGCCAAAGAAGATTCTTTGGTAGGATGGGTTAAAAAAATGGGTTTTTAAAAATACTGTATCACTTTTCTTCTCTCTAGAGCTCAAGACAAGAAGGAGCAAGGGATGGGAGTAGAACTAGGATGCTGTTTTTTCATCTTCATTCTGGTGAGGTTGATAGTATAGGGATTTAACTTAAATTTAAATTTAAATAATAATAATAATAATAATAATAATAATAATAATAAATAAAAATATTAATTAATAATTAAGTTTTTAACTTTCTAACATAAAGGCAACTAAGTTAAATACAGTGGTGGAACTCTGTAGTCAGTTTGGATAAATGAATGAATGCATGCCTGCATGCATTCTTGGCTGTTGGATAAAACCAGTAGCATCTAGTCTAGGTAAACCTTTATATGCTTATCATTCTGTTTAGGTTTTATAAAGACTAATAAATATGATTCTTCAGTTATGCTGAGTTGCTTCAAAGGCAGCCTTCCTCAAAGTCCAGAGATGTTATAATTTTCCCACTAGTACTGAGATTGAGAAGGAGCTTTACGATGTGTGGACTTCAGTAAATTAGTCCACCTCTTCTAATGCCATACACAATATTTCTTCTGGGCATCTGTGTGTGTTCATGTGTAAAGTCACCTCCCCCAAATTAACCATAAATATACCCAGTAAAAAAACCCAAACAAAACTTACAATTAGAGGAAGGAGGCATGACATACACAGATCTATAATGTGTGATTTCTTTTTGTCACCCTCTGTTTTAACCTCATCTTGCGACAAAGATAGTTACTACACACTCATTGGCTCTAAGGGGGAAAATCCTTCCTCAATAACTGCTGGTTTTGTGCTTGATGATGTAATGCACTTAGCAATAATGGATTATTTTCTCTGAGGGATCTCAAGTTTATTGTCTACTTTCTCATGTAGAACATAACTTTCTTTATGGCAAAAGGCTGATGTGGAGTCAAAGCGATCACAAACTAGATGTCTTTTGCACTGTGCGACTAGCAAGAAGTCGGGGAGGGAGGAGAGAGACGGACAAAAGGTTTCTGTCTTTTCATTTATCACAAGGCGCTAAAGTCTATAGAGAGGAGTAACACCAGAAAAATTGCTTTAATATGTGTGTGTGTGTGTGTGTATTTATATATACACTTTATAGACATGCAATGCCACTACCCCACAGAATCTTTAAGGCTGCCCATCCACTGGCCATAGCGGAAGTGATTTCTGTTTTCCTTTAAAGGAGAGGGGGGGAATCTCTCATTTTCAAAGAAAATCGATAAGACAGTGTTATACGTTGAGGTGCTTGCTGCATTGTTATTAACAGCCCCTGCTCCCCCCACTCCCCCTGCTTTCTGTTTGTTTGTTTTTTAAATTGTAACAAGAAATGGTTCTGTTCATGTGGCGCTGGATTTTAATGACTAAAATGTTGATGGGTATATATCTAGATGTATAGCCAGCATTCTCTCTGAGCAGCGCTGTCTTCAATAAATTGTTTTCTAATCTTTTTTTCCTAGATGGAAATCCTGTATGAATGTGGAAGCCATTAGCAGAGTAATTGCTGTCTGTTACCATGACAACCAGCCGCTGCAGTCACCTGCCTGAAGTCTTACCAGACTGCACCAGCTCGGCTGCTCCCGTGGTAAAGACTGTGGAGGACTGTAGCAGCCTTGTGAATGGACAGCCGCAGTATGTCATGCAAGTTTCGGCCAAGGACGGGCAGCTGCTGTCAACGGTAGTACGGACTCTTGCCACACAGAGGTACAGTAGTACCAAGCTTGAGAAACGTTTGCTCCTTAAACCATGATCAGGAAGCAAGTGCTGAGAAGGAAGCGGGGTGGATTTATAAGCACTGTAGAGCCTCTGTCGCTGCATTTGGTTCTTTTATTCTCGAAGCCGGGCAAAAGTCTTCTCTCATTAACAACATGATCAGATCTGCGTGACCATTCCGCATGTTCCCCTTTTCCGAATTGAATGTCTTGCTCGCCAGCTTCGTGCTCGGAGCTTCCTGCCCTTAAAGATGCCTTGTTCGGAGTTTAGGATTAAATTCTTGTGCTCGTTCTAACTTTGCCGTTCCCCCATGTAATTAAACTTGTCCAACATACCGGCTTCCTGCAAGAAAGGCAGGTGGGAGAGGAGAACTGTTGAGCCATGCAGGTGGCAAAGTGAGTAAGATGCCACAAATCCTTTGGATTTGGAAAAGAAAACTTCAGGAGTGACACTGTGGCATTTGCTATTCTCAGGAGGAACGGTTGTTCCAGTGAGGTGCCCTTTGTGTGTAAGTGTGTGCGTGCGTGTGTGTGCATGTCTACTTGATAGAAAGAGGAAGAGAGGAGGAAACAAAGGTGCTGCGTGTTGTGTACTCAGTATTGTGGACGTTTTTTTTCCTTACTTGAAAAGTAAGGGTGCTGAGTCTCTCTTTTCTGTGCATGTTCAAAAAGTGGGTCTCGAGTCTTGACGGTGGTGTTGCATGAGATTTTCCCATTGCTGACAGACAGCTGTTTATCCCCCTGCAACTAAGCAGTGGTTTCTGTCTGTGTTTGTGTGGTGCTTTTTTGCTTAAGGTTCATTTAAACAATATCTACACAGCTTAGTAGCTTTATAAGCAAAATCAATCAGGCAGACGGCCAATGAGTGTCCACAACAGTGAAATAAAAGGATGTCATTTTGTTTGCAAAAGATGTAGTTTGTACAACCAAAGTGGGAATTTGTTTGTTTCTGTGTTTAACGGTATTGTATTTCTGATTTAAGACTTTATTTTACAGAACAGATGAGTGTACTGGAAACTCCTGCAGGGAGATGGCATCTTGATATAGAAGTTAGATATATCAAAATGCATGTTCCTATCATATGTTTAAATTCATGGGTTTGTCTTGCAGTATTTTTGTCCTAATGGAGTGGGTGTGTTTTTTAAATATGCATTTATCTATTTGTTTGTATGTTCTATTTGTATCTACACTGACTCCAAGGAAGTGAGGGCAGCATCAGTGGTACTCACTTCAGGGTTGCAACAACAACCTAAGGCAGGGGTGGGCATACAACAGCTCTGGGACCACCTGGGGATCCCAGTTGCACTTCTGTAATCCTCACCTCCTCTAAATTCCTCAGTCTATCCCTTTTCTGGCCCATAAAAGTAATGAATTTGAAATAAGCTTCAGTCTCCTTCACTAATATTTGGGGGGGGGGGATTCAAAAGCAGAAGTAGAATTTGAGGCCAGGGGCTAAATTAGGCTGAGAGAGAATGCTTGAACAAAAGCTGTTTCCTGAGATGCTTGGCTGAGGGGATATCTGGGCTTCAGAGTTGAGTACTGAAGCCATAAGTTCCCCAGTCAGGTACCCCACAGTGACATTGGACTACAGCTCCCATTTTCTCCAGCCAGTATTGCTATAGGTGTGATTGGAATTGTGATTCAGTACATCTGAAGAGCACCAGGTTGGACATGAGTATACTACATCACATTGGCTGCAAAGGAACTGAAGGATGAAATTGCTGAGGTATTGTTAATAGATATATACCCCTTGAATTCAATGGGGAAAAGGTGGAATATAAGTGTAACTACGGTGAGTCCACCATATTCACAAGTGATTGGGTCCAGGACCCCTCACAAATAATTGATATAATGTGTTTTAAAGTCCTGATGAAAAAATGGTGTGGGGAGCAGCAATCGCCACTGCCGTGTCCCTGTCAAAGCCACAGGATCACCAGCAGCTGTCGACAGAAGTTCGTCCCTGCCCTGGGATTGTTGGCAGCAGTGGTGGTCCCAGTCCTGGGGTACAAATAAGTGAGCAACCAGGATCAGTGACAACACCCTCAACAATCCCAGCTCCTGCTGGATGAAGCTCCTTGCCACCTTGCAAATGTTGACAGCAGTGGTGATCCCGGTGAGAGTGAGCAGGATTGGGAATGAAGCTCTCAACTTTCCCAGGGTGGCCAGCAGCTCCTGAACAGTTCCTCACCGCTGCTTGTTTGCAGGGGCATTGTTCTCAAGTCTGATTGCTCACTTATGAACAAGTGACCAGAATTGGGACTCCCCCAACTGCCTTACCCCTGTCTAAGACCCTTTCTGCAGCACCTTCTCATCCCTCCAGGGAGGGATGGGAGGACAGGAGGACAAGACCACAGCGACACTTCTGCATGATGTTGTCATGGTCCCATTACCCTCCCATCCCCAGGCAGCACGATCACAATTTAAATCATTGACGGGTTTTCCCCATCAATGACATCAGTGATTGTGCCACAGTCCCACACTTACCTGTCCTGCAGAAGGGCAGGAAGCGTGATGGTGGTGCTTCCAGCCCCAGCACAGCCTGCACTGCAGAAGGAAGCGGCATGTCCATCACGCTCCGTTCCGCAGGGAGGTGGTCCCATGTGAAGGGGAGTGGTACCATCATGCTCCCTTCCTGGCAGAGCCACTGCTGGAATCACCAGAAGATGCCACTACAAGAAGGTAAGCTGCAGAAAGGGCCTAAGCTCCTCCCTGCCCTACAATTTGTTGAGGTGAGAGAGTGGCAAGTTCTCTTCCTGATGCCCTGCCATCAGGAAACCCACTTTACTGGGCACCTGGGCCTTGCCACCGCTTCTCTTGCTGTCCTGGGGCCACTTCCACAATGGATATCATGTAGTTTAATTTTTTAAAATATTTTTCATTTTTTACTTCACATAGCATTCAACTGGCAAATGCTGAGCTTGCAAACACCACGTGCCCAGTGTAATGAATAAATAAATGTTGTTGTGAATGACCAGTTGACTAAATATTAATTCTGAGTCACAAAGGGTTATCTAATGTGCAGAAGAAAATAAGTGTACATGGAGGGGTAGAAATGTGAAAATACACAAAGGCAGTGTCTCCACCTTACCATGTGAAGGGATGAATAAGGCCTGCTGTTTACCAATTATTTTATGATGAGGTGGGAAGAAGGAAGAGACAAAACAGGACAGTCAGGACAGTCATCTCTAGCCACATGTTTACATTAATGTGGGTTAAAGAAGTGGATTAACTACAAAGCAGGATTTCAAATATAATGAAAAATAACAGCAAGGGTAGGCAAATGTGGAGGAGGTACAGCCAATTTTCATCCATCCCACCCACGTTGGGCCACATCATCCTATTCTGGTGCACCAGTAGTAATGCTGTGTCACATCTAGTTGAAGAAACTGGAGACACATCTCAAAGTGGTCAACTGATATAAGTGTTATTGGTTAAAAAAAAAGTCAAATGTGTTTTGTCTGGTATATGCTCTTTAGATCTTTTATATAAAATCATCTGTTGAGCATGTTGAGATAATGTCTATGGTTTCTTCTGTAGATTTTATTGGTTACAACTCAGTTTTCACTTCTAGCTGCCTTTCAAAACCATTTTTATTGGTTTTTGGGGGGCTGGGTGAGCTGCGGGAGGAGGAGGAATAAACCAGCTCGTTTTCAGCCAGTTTTACATTGTTTGAGCCAGTTTTCTGGCCAAAAGAAGTCCCCCAAAATTTGGTGAGAAAAAGAAATTAGCAATTTTTCTTTTAAGGAGTTGGGAGGCTTTGGGGTCACAAAAGTGGGGCTCTGAACACCATGCGAGTGAGTAAAATTTCAAGTTTCTTCTCTGGACAAATAAAGCATTTTCAGAAGCAACTAGCTGGATCACAGCTGGAAGGACTGGGGCAGATCTTATGTCTGGGACCTTTGGGAGCCGTTGCATGGTAGAGAAAGTAATATGGGACTAGATAAGTTACAGGGCAAACTCAGTACAGATTTGCTTCGGAAGTCCATTTGTTTTCTACTGTATAGCTTTTTGAAGTCTGTTTTTTTCCCCTAAATTTGTAAATTTAGAACAACATGCAGGACTACAAACAAAAAAAAAATTATTGAACTAGTCCTCTTTCCTTCAGTGGTTATTGTTTTCTTTTCCTTTTGTAATTTTGTAAACAAAGATATTTTAAAAAGAAGAATGAAAATGGCAGTGGTGTCTGAACTGATGTCCTTTAAGCCCCACTGTGTTCTGCAAGCCTCACTAATTATACCTTTTCCTAAGAAGGGCAGGACATACAACTCTGTTCAAAGGCAAATGCCCTGCTCCCTGCTTACCATTGGACAAGAATACGCCTGATCTCAGCAAAGCTGAGTCCAGAAAAAAAGTCAAAGGAAACTTAAAGAAATTTAAAGAGATTGAATCGTTTGATACAGTTGGAAGAAGAGAATATTACAGACAGAAAATGTTGCAACATGCAAGAGGACAGAGAACAGTTCTGACATAATGAAGAAGTAAGAGGAGAAAGAAAGATAGGGGGCCATCACTTGAGGGGCAATCGTATGTTAGCCACAAAAGTCATGTCAGGAAATAGATCTGTGATCTCAACAGGAGGTAGGCACATTCTTTACAACAAAAGGGTTCATGTTTTTTTCTAGAGCTGACATTCTAGAGCTGACGTCTAGCATGGCTCTAAAATATATATCACAGAAACCTTGTTCCTGACAGCTAGAAAATGAATAAGGTTGTGTCTTATGTCAGAGGAGGAATATTTAATACTGTTTTAAGGGGGACAGAATTATGCTTCCCTTAATAAAGTTTTGGTTCTGTCTGGTGTGATTTTGAATTCGTTCTTCATGAATAAACATGTAGTAATTAAAATGGAAAACAGGTTGAAAATACCTGGCCTGTTTAACCTAGTAGAAAACAAGCAGAGAATGCATATAATCATGCATGATAAATACTCTGGAGAAGGGGGAATTATTGTACTTGTAAGAAGAACATTAGCAGCCTTATCCAGTGTGTACCAGTGAGCTATTTACAGAGGCAAGTGGTCCAGTTCTGTTTAAACCATAAATCATGGTTTCTTGGGACGAAGAGTAAGTGCTGTGCCACACACACCTCCTCTCCTTCTCTCTTATGTTTTAATGTAGTACTTTCAGCATTTGTTCAACCACACTTTCCTGATGTGTCCAAACCAAGCAACTGTGGCTCAAGCTTTGACTACAAATCAGGATGGCAAACTATGATTTGATCCTGGCTTATAATCTTGATTTGTAATTAGAGCTTCAACGAGAAATTCAGAAGTGATGTGAAAGCAAGTTTAACAGATTTTGACAATATTGAATTCAAGTAAAAGAGAGAAGGCATGCAGGCACAAGGCCATTATTTGATCTGATAAACAATGGGTGGCTGAATTTGAAAGCGTTGTATTAGCTGAGCCAAAATTTGAGTTTTGTTCAATCAAAAGGTTCATCTAGAGGCAGGAATAGATAGAAATTAGGTACAAGATGCAGGGGGAAGACTAGGAGGAAGAAGGTGCAAAAGGTCCTAGAACCCTTTCACCTGCACAGTTATAGCACTACGATTCCATATTAACTGCCATGGTTCTATCCTATGGAATCCTGGGTTTTGCAGTTTAGGGACGGTTCTTAGAATTCTCAGTCAAACAGTTCTAGTATCTCAATCTAGGATACTGTTTTTCTTTATGTTATAAAAAGATGGTTGTGTACTTGAGAATGTAAAAATAAATGTGATTATCCCAGGATTCCATAGGATTGCCTGAGGATTTCATAGATGCAATCATGGCAATTAAAGTGAATCATAGTGCAATAAATATGTGGTATGAAAGTATCCCTGTAGAAGCAGTAGGTACTAGATACAGGCATAAGATTCAAGGATTTCAGCATAAGGTGAAATCAGTCAATCACCTGCACTGAGACAGAAACATGCAAAATGAGGACTTCACCATTCCAGAATCTTGTGCTATAGGCATAGTAGAGCTATGGAACATTTAGCACCCTGATGAGAAGTAAACAAAACTAGTTCCAAAAGTAAAATGTCCCCAGAGCTGTCGAAGTAAGGTTCCCTTTCTCAAGTTGGCACAGTGCATACAGCAGCAGAGTTTCTGCAGCGGGAAAGAAAACGATCCAAGAGGACATCCATCTCTTTGGGCAGATGGTGCTTCAGAATCTAGTATAGTTTATCTCTGAGTTTGTTGGGGGGCAAGAAAAAGTTCATCATTAGGTAAGGTCAGTGACTAGAACATGAAGATTTGTTGTATTATATGGTACAGGTTTGACTAGCTTGGCTGAGTTCTCTGGATGAATGATGCTACTCTGCTGCTAATTCTTCTTACTATACCAGTGTTTATGTTACAGTTAGAATCGAAGGGCACTGTAGTATGAAAACTAGCTGGGCTTTTGGATTCCACTTATGACAGTGAGTGTTAGCAGAGGGTCTTCAGGTTTCTTCCATCTTATGACTCAAGGGCTAATCCACAACCCTTCTTTCTTGTCTTGTAGTCCATTCAATGACCGCCCAATGTGCAGGATTTGCCACGAAGGCAGCAGTCAAGAAGACTTGCTTTCTCCTTGTGAATGTACAGGAACCCTGGGGACTATTCATCGCAGCTGCCTGGAGCACTGGCTGTCGTCTTCAAATACCACTTACTGTGAACTCTGCCACTTCAGGTTTGCAGTAGAGCGCAAACCGAGGCCGTTGGTCGAGGTCAGTAAATGGGGCATGTCCTCAGAAGCTTAGCTTTAATGATGTATGTTTTTACACCAGGATCACAACAGCTTTGCAGCTTCGATGAAGCAAAAGAAAAGCGCTGCATTTGGGGTGTTTAGAGGCAGGAAGGGGGGAAGAGAAAGGCAGCAGGAGGGCAGCAGTAATTAAAACTTCCATATTTCAGCAAAAGAACCTGAGCGAGAAGAGTGGAACTGATGGTTTGACTTCTTTGTGGGCCTCTGTATACTTTTTATTTGCCCCCAGCATGGAGTGTTTAGTGCACATATGGGTGCTCTTTGATTTAGTAAAGATCTCTTGAAAAGAAATAAATCTACAGAACATGAAAAAATATTACTGGTGTGGGACTGCAAATATAGAACTATTTATTTTGGAAAGGGTTCCTGCAGAGATTTTTTGGTGTTAAATTTTTAACAAAGTTAATAATTGTTGGTGCATCTGTTCCTTCTCAGACACTAAATGGTTGTTTTCTTCTAGTTGTTTACAATTTGAGACTTACTAGTTTAGGGTAAAGTTATTTAAATGAATTTGGCTTTTTATGAAATATCAATATGTAGTCTATTGGCAGTACCAGTTTTCCTTTCTTCTGGAATATGTCACAGGCCACCTTTTTATGTTACTGTATATTTGAAGAGTATGAAAATAAAACAGTGATGATGAGAGCTCAGAATAAGATACTGTTTATCAAGGAGTTATAAAAGGATGGTTGTGAACTTGGGGAACGTAAAAATAAATGTGATTAATTGCTGTGGGGGTATTATGGTCAAGATCCTGCATCATACTTGTAAAGCATAGGTTCCCTCCAGTATTCTTACTGGAGGCAGTGGAGGCTGATAATTCTGCCCAGCTGCTTCCTAATATAATAAGCACTGGGAGGATTGTTGGGTGCTGCTCCATTTCCTGCATCAGGAAAAACTTGGAGGGAGAGCAGGTGACACCCCTACTCCAAGCAGATGGTCCTGCTTCTCTTCTTTTCCTCAATAGTCATTGTGGGGGTGGGGGTGAGAAGGGCCCCCAGCCTAGCTGGCAAAAGCAGCACCAAGGTGGGATGACTGAAATGAAATGTGGCGGAAGGAGGGAAGTAGTTGTGTGTGTTTGTCACAAGAGAAAATCAATAAAGAATCTAGTGGAACCTTAAATACTGACATATTTCAGTTGGCATAAGCTTCCTTGGGCTCCGGCCCACTTTGTAAGAAATATCAGCATGCATTGCTGTCTGCCGCTACTGGTCTCCTCCCCAATATTTTATTCTGATGCCATTTGACAAAATATTGTGGCACTCTACAGACTAAAAACCCATTGTAGCCATGAGCTTTAGATATGGATGAGCAGTTAGGTTTAGATAACAAGGCAGAAGTTTCATTGTGATCATGACTTTATAAATCAAAGCCAAAAAAAATCAACTAAACACTCCTAATTTTCAGCAAATATGACACCTTCAGGAACAAAAATAACCCTTATAAATCTAGGGGCTACAAGTGGACAGAGTAAATAGATTTTAGGGCCCAATTTATTTCAGTTTCCCTTTTGGGATTGGCTGCTCATGAAAACATTCTTTGCACAAATGGAATGTGACATTTTTTGAGGACTGATAGTGACTGGGCAAGTTGAAATTGAAAGCTAACCCCTCTAGATTTGGGGAAGCTTTGCTGTTTCATCATTCTGTGGTGAAACGAACATTTATTTTGCCCAAAGACTGAGAGGGAGGAAGGTGGATAGAAAGAAGCAAGAGAGATATTTGTGTCTATATGTTTACATGAGATAAAAATGAGAACTAGCTGTAAGTAAATCTAGGAACACAGTTCATGTCATGGCACTTTTTAAAAGTGCTGACTTCCCAGCTATCCTTCCTTCCTCTCTGATAAGTCTTTATCTGGTAGTTTAAGACTTGCCAAATCTTCCTTCTCCTGATTTAAATCAAAAATAAATGTCTAGTATAGCCACTTGTGTTTCTGTGAAGAAAGGCAGTAAACTAAGGCTTGAATGTAGATTATAGAATACTTTTTATATAAAACAAGTATTTAAAGGATCTACTTTAAAGAATTGTATCTCAAGCTATCTGAAGTGTGGGGCCAGCATTTTTTTTTCTGATGTGCTAGGTACTAGTAGCATATTCATGCCCATTGGCTACACTTGTTTTATTATTTCCTGGAAAGCAACAGGAACTTGCAATCAATGGCTTATGGACCAGCACTGGCTCATGGACCACCACATTGAGTTAAAGTATATAAACAAGAACTTGGGTGCAACACACACTCTCAGCCGCAGAAGACCCCATTACAAATTTGTCTTAGGGTCACCAAAAGTTGGAAAGGACTTGAAGGCACACAGCAACAACAATACATAAATACGATAAACCTATAGTTAACATGGGAAAAAAACCCAAATACAGACAAGAAAACTACTGTAATGTTGTATCAATTCTTCCCTAATTCAGACATTTCTTATTTATAATTCTTACAATTTGTGTAATAATACAGCATAACACAGCATAAATAATACAGGATAAATACAGCATAGCTACCTATGATCCAAGCTGTGGTGATGAGTTCGTCTTAACTATTGCAGGATGGAGCATACGCGGGCCCTGGTTGAGCCGTGGGTCACCAGGGCTGCTAGTGCATAGCTGTCTGTATGTAGAATGTGCCACCATTTTTTTCTCTACTGAACTGTCCTGTTGACTGTTGTTGTTATATGCATTCAAGTCATTCCTGACTTATGGCAACCCTGTCGTGGGTAATTTTTTTTTTGCGGAGGGGGGCAAGATTTTCTGCAGAGGATGTTTGCTTTTGCCTTCTGAGGCTGAGAGAGTGAGACTCACCCAAGGTTACCCCGTGGGTTTCCATGGCCGAGTGGGTTTCCATGCCTTCCTAAATTGCAAACCCTAGGATTCCATAGGATGTTGAAAGTGGAATAAGAGCACTATAAGAGTCTAGTGCGGAAATAGTCCTAGTCTAACAATCAAACCACTACACCATGCTGGTTCTCTTCTGTTGACTACAGCTTTTAGGTAACATAAAAGAGGCTTCTTTTCTTCTGGATTCTTCTTCAGTTCCTAAGCAAACCTCAACATAACACATTACAAGTAATTACTTTAGCAACAATGTGCTGCTTTGGGGTACAGCAAGAGCATAACTGTGTTCCTTTTTCAGAAACTATAACTGGTAATATTGTTACATTCTGCCATGTTTAAATTTACTCATTATTTTTACTTGCTACTTTTTTTGTAGCTAAAAATCCTGTAAGGAAACATTGTGAGGAGATTCTTCCACCCACCCCAAATTAGTTTTTTTTAAATTTTTCAGATGGATTTTTAAAAAGAAAAAGGAAAAAAAAAAGTAATTGAAAAATAAAGTGAAGTATAAGTAATTAACACATTACTGCATTTCTTCTGTTATAGTAACAAGTTGCTTGGAGGTCATGGTCAAAGTAAAATACTTTGTAAGAATATATTTTCAGGCTCTGAACTTCAGTAGGACTTGGATTTTCTTTGTGAGAAAAGAGATTTGTTGCAACATGAGACTTGACTATGCATTGCTTTCATCCCTCATTCATTTTGCAAAAGAGGTGAGCTGCCAGCTGTAACTTATGGCTTCCTCCTCTCCACTTTTCTGTAACTGCAGAATATTCAGGTCTTGTTCCTTTATTTTAAGCAGATTTAGAGCATGGCTTTTTAGACAGTGGACAATTATTGTGGGTTCTTTTTCATGATTTCACTGCCTGGTCTTGGATCTTTTAAACTTGTGGGACACTAATCCTAGAGTGAATGCGTGAGGTCAGCTAAATATTTTATAATTGTGAGGAAATGGAAACCAGAGAATGAAAATTCAGATGCAAGGCTTTGTGTGATGTTTTGATCTTCCTATTGATAAAGAGGCATATTTTTATTTCTTTTTCCTCTTTTTTTTCCCCTAGTGGAAGAGATTACATTTTCTCATTTCTTTTTTCCTGTTAAAAGACCACAGTGCCATAGATAAGAATTGTATAAGAAATATAAAAGACACTGGTTTCTTCAGGCTGTAGTAGAAAGGAGATCCTTACAAAATCAGTTATAAAAATGTAAAGCGAGTAAGCATTTTGGAGGTGTGCACGACTTTATTTTATTGCAACAACAAGAATCCTTTGAAATGGGCAATAGAGACTCTGCATGCTGTATCTACTGCTGCAAAAAGCTGCAGAATTTAACTTTCAGTAGTAAATTGCAGTTCACTAGCCAGAAAGTTGCTAAGATAGCATGTGTAGGTATTTGCCTTCAAGTCACGTGTTGACTTATGGCGACCCCATGAATTTTATAGGGTTTTCTTAGGTGAAGAATACTCAGAGGTAGTTTTGCCATTTCCTTCCTCTGAAATACAACCTACACCACTGGTATTCATTGGTAGTTTTCCATTCAAGGACTAATCAGGGCTGACTCTGCTTAGCTTCCAAGATCAGACAGGATCTGGTGCCTCTAGGGTATTTAGGCCTACTTATCTTTTAATCTTCACTACTACTGAGGCATCAGGCTCATGCAGAATCTGGCTTACTTTTTCACCAGCTGGATTCACCAGGAGAACTCTGGAGTGAGTCTGAGGCTCACATACTTTCCTTTCTTTCTCTTCTTACCTTAAACATAACAATTCCCTGCTTCCTTTTCTAGTTTAAGGCAAAACATCATCTGTTGAACCAGCAAACTGTGGTTTGCACTTGCCCTTGAAAATAGAATTAGAGGCCAGGATCAATTGTGTTTGAACCACACAAGTAACATCAATAAATGCATGTCCTTTCTTGCTGTGTAATAATCAATTCCAAAATATCAGTATGAGAGAGAGAACTGATATTTCAGACACCTGCTGGCATAGTAACAGTTAGGATGAGTCTATATTTTTGTACCAAAGAATTACAGTGTTATTGTAATGTTACACTTAAAACAAAGACAGTGGCCAGAATTGTGTCTGTGAAATACACTGGTGGAATTGTTTGTCACTCTGGAGACACTGGAATGAGATATTCTTTACCTCCTTCTATAGCCTCTTCTGGTGTGGAGGTCAGCATCTACAGTGGGAAAATTCACTCCCCTACAAACACAGACATTTAATGATCAGAGGAAGGTAAGGGGCATCCGAACAGTGGCAGCTGCACTTTTGCTACCAGATGATGACAGGAGATGCCACCTTCCTGGATCTGTACCAAATATAGACATAATCAATTGAGATCTAGGATAGCAACATCTCCCTTCATTGCCCAGCTGCAAAACTATAGCTGATTTCTGTTTGGGTGCTACCCCTTCAACCACAAAATGGCCATGGGGTAACATTCCCTCCAAGGAAACTGCCTTCCCCAGTACCAGGAAGCAGCCCAGTAGAACTGCACTGGTGGAATATTATGGCTCTACCAGCTACAGTTTAAGATCTTGGCCAGGGTGGGTCATTTTTGTATATAACATAGTAATTGTTTCAGGATATAGATACACAGTTAAGCATGGCAAGGTCTCATGGACATTTGACTTGGGTAGAGAGCCAGGAAATTGGGGATTCCAGATCAGATTTCAGATTTTGTCTTCACAGTTTTGTCTTCTAAGTCAGAACCACCTTACATGCTTTGTTTAGCATCTGTAGGGTAGTGCGTAGTATGTTCAAATCTGAATCCTCTGAAGATTCCAGCCACGGATGCATCAGGAGAAAATACTAATAGAACACAGCCTCAAAACCTGGAAAACCCACAACAACCTGTGGATTCCGGCCGTGAAAGCCTTCGACTTTACATCGAATATGCACATCTATTGAAAAGAATAATAAAACCTGCTCTTCTGACAATTCCAATATAGTTAAGACTATAACCTTGTTTATAGTGCTATATACTGGGTTGGAATCAAGATGTGAAGAAGGAAGCACTTAGCCTTCTCCCCATCCACCATGGCCTTCCTTATGTGGAAAGCAACTGATCTGAAGAGGAGAGGTTCCTGTTCACATGAAGGGTTCCTGCACATATAGAGACTTTATTTGTGAACAAGAACTTCTCTTCTTCTGACTTGTCCTGTTCATGTCAGGAAAGGAACAACTGAGTATGGAGCAGGTAGGTGGCTACCCTTTCAAATGCTGATCTCAACTTGGTAAGTGATACCTGAACAGGACTCTTGTGGCTCAGCTGGCTGTGGGTCATTGTGCAAGCTTCTTCCTTCCATGTGGTTATATTCCTCATCCACCCCAGGCCCGAGTCTTACTCTAGTCCAGCATCTTCCTTTTAAAACAAAAAAACTTTGGCTATAAATGAATGTGGCTATGAAGAGATAATAGAGATTGTAGACAAAATTGTGTGAACATTGGTTTTGTTGTGTTTTCCTGACATGAGAAGACAGATCTGAGAATTAACTAACTAATACAGATATCTTATCTTTCTTTCTTACCCCATTCTGTCAAATTAATATTATTGTCATTGAAGCATTGCCTGTGGAAATGCTTACAAATCCAGTATGAAATAGCAAAAGTGAAATTAAATCCAATTGCTAGCCCTTACCAGAATAAATCCACTGAGCCAGTTACTGAACAGTAAACAAACATCTATGTAAATCCCATTGATTCAATGGTTTCCTCTGCTTGAGACTGGCAATTGGATTCAAACATGAAAAGTTAAACAAACAGTAAATAGAACTATAGCTTACATCCTCAGAATAAGAGGAAATGATACAGGAAACAGAAGGCTGTTCCTGCTTTGCATTTTTGTGTGAGTAGCACAACTTAAGTCAGAGATACGGATCACAAGGCCAGAAATGAATTGTTTGGAGTATTCCTACAGACTTTAGCAGATAGTACTGAGTGAGTGGTTTGTGGATTATAGTTTAGGTGTCATCATCAAACAGAGAATTTGGATATGAATTTGCTTGTAGATTTTTATTTCCAGTGCTCGTTGGTGCCAAAATGAAAAGTATAACTGTGGATTACTTTAGAAGTTACTACTATGTTCTTTTGACAGAGATTTATGTTAGCTCTTATTGGAGCGTAGAAGAGGGCTACAGGCTATTTTTGAAAAACGGGAATGCTACTGCAACCTATAAAATACTAAGTTAACAATGCAATATAAAAATGCATGGCAGTGTTCCAGTGTGCATGTGTGTGAGTAAAATGCAAACTTAATAAAGTTCTCGCTGTCTCTCTGGTACTCTAATGCATGTGTGTGTCAGTTCTGCATAGATTTGGACCATAATGCTGCATTAGAAAGGACTTGTTACTTTTTTTTAACCAGTCACTCAGCAGGTGTGAAGTTGATGCTAGTGAGAAGAAAGCAACTTCAGACGTGAAAGGATTAAGATGAACTTGCTAGGTGAATGAAAGCTTTCTGAAACCTTTTGGTGAAATGTGAATATCATCTGACTGAGTTGCCATATTGAGCTTTGAACCATCTTCCCTCCTGTCCTTTTCCTGTTGTACATCCCACCCTTCTGCCATTCAGCAAAATAGGAAGTTTTTATCCTGTTACTGTGACAGAGGGACCAAAGCTCTTTGACACAGCTCACAAAGAGATCGCTGTAAAGGCTAGGAAGAAAAGGATTTTAGGTGTGTAATCCACAAGACGAAAAGGGCCATTAGCTTTAAGAGCTAAAGGAGACTAGAGCCTGTTGCAGCAAAGAGGGGATAACTTCATTACATTCTCCTGAGGTAGCTGAAAGCACAGCTGAAAGATCTATATTTTTTCCTTTCTTTTAAAAGCTCATTCCAAAGATCAGAAATGAGAGCACTGACAGACATTAGCATGATGGAAAAACTGTGATCCTCAACTAGAATAAGCAGTGTGAAAAAGCTGAATTTGCTCTACTGTGCGTGTGTTTAGCTCTCTGAAGTAATCTGTGTATGGTGACCTACAATGCAATAGTACATGCATTTTGGTCTTCTGTTTTGTAGTTTCCTGGGCAATGTAATATAGTCATGTTTAAACAATGCTCTATAATAGACTAGATATATACAGGCAAAATTAAAATGAAGTTCCATCAGACAATGGATTGGATCCAAACTGGGAAATACTTAGAAGAGGCCCACTGAAATCAATGAAGCTTAAGTAAGTGATAACTATCTTAAGTCACATTGTTTTCAGAGCATGTCTGAATTCAGCCCAGTGAGTGCCACGTATACTGTCATCTCTTGGTCAGTAGACCTTAGGCCATTTCCGCACTACATTGTTATAGTGCTATTATTCCGCTTTCAACATCCTGTGGAATTCTGGGGTTTGTAGTTTACTGAGGCCAAAGAATCTCTGGCTGAGAATTCAAAATGCCCCTCCCTAAACTGCAAAGCCTAGGACTCCATAAGTGTTGAAAGAGAAATAATAGCATTATAACAGTATAGGGCGGAAGTGGCCTTAGCTTCAGTCATGCCATGTACTCTTTTTTAAAAAAAACAAAGACAGCTTGTACCTTTTTGTCCTATATGCTGTAATGTCTGTAAGTTCAGAAAGAGCTTGAAAACAAAAAAAAATAATGTCCCATACCAATTTGTGGTTGAAACATGATACTGAGAGGCCAGTGAGTGTTCTTGGATGAAAAATAACCACTTCCTGTGTCCTAAGATGAGAGGATAGCAAGTTCATGCTCACTTGATTCCATGCAAAAAGGACTAAGTGAAGATACCAGAGTGAAAAGACTTGATGCAGATATCCAAGGCAGTTGATTGACAGAGCAGCCAATGACATCATCAGGCAATATGTAAGGCCACAAGAGTACGTAAAATGAGAAACAAAGAAACCTTTGTGAAACAAATAAAAAGGAATGGTGTGTATTCAGAGGATGGATCAAGAAAAAACCCTCCAAAAGTCAAGTGCTGGAAGTACCTTAATATCACTGGGCTGAAGGCATACATGAATCTGTTACTTCTAGCAGGACAACATGAAACCTTATAGGAATTGGGGCATCCCACTTTGGGGCATTGCCACTTCAGAGCAACAATGAGTCTGAAGAAGTTTTGTGCGCTCACAAAGTATTTGAGGTTTGGTAAAAGGAAAATAACTCACAGAATCACTGCTAAACTTCCTTTCAGAACGTAGACTCTGTTGAGTGGCTTGGAACAGCTTACCTAACAGTAATGGATCAAACCACTGACGAGCAGCTAGTAGAGGTCAGAAGTATATGTTCATTCTGGCAGTATATGCCAGGTAAATCAGCAAACTATGGCATAAAACTGTGGCGGTGTTGCAATTGCTATTTTCAGATGGAGACTCTTAGCTGGGCAGGCAGCTTGGTATGCCACGGGAAACCCAGCTTGGTTACATTGTGGTTATAACTTTACTTTACTATACTTCAACCATAGTTCCATATGGAATGAAATGTGGTGGGAGAGTTTTCATCAGCTTAGAACTGACAGAAGGATAGCCAAACAAAGACCTAACATATATTGGCATCATTCACAAGAATAAGCCATAATGCCTCCCCCAGCATACATTCACAGGAAAACCAGCAGTTGGTCCATGTGTGGGAAATGCACACTTGAATGCATTGCAGCATCTAAGGGAGATGCTCTGGTTGTATGTAGAATGTATAGCACATAGAATGGCACTTCATAGGGAAATATTTCCCTCAGTAAAGGAGGGAAATTTGGGGCAGAAGAACAAATGTTCTGCCACATGTGAGCAATTTCTTTCTCAAGATGGTATGGACTATTGTGAAGCTCACAAACACTTACATGGACATGAGACATCTTTATCCTCTGAAATACACTGGAATTCCCATGGGTCCTGTAAATACATCAGAAGTCCTCTGGTACAAGTTTCTTCAATCATGTCCATGAGAAATGCAATGTGTTTATGTTATATTACCACAAAAGGGACTGCCACCCTTGTCTTACAAGAAATCTTGCAGGTATGAAGAAAGTAATTTTAGTAAAAATCTCAAACCACCAACATTCTTTTCCATCTCTAAGTATGACTCACTCTACATTTTGCCATATACTCTACCATCAAAAATTGGAATTAATTAGAATCTTTCAAAAGAGCTTCTGAATTGTGTCTCCCTAAAACAAGACTTTGGCTTATGTCCCCCAGTAGAAATGGAAGAGATATTTCTTTAATGCTTCTGAAGTGTTCTGTTTAGTGAAAGTGTCACCTAATGTTAAGTAACTTTTAACAGGTGATGGTAAAGTAGGCAAACCAATTTTTTTCATAATGTAGTTCAAAAAGTTTGCCCATAAAAGAAGAAAATAATCAATTCTTGTTTCCAAATCCAGATGATTAAACATGGTTTTAAGCTTTTTTGGGGAAGGGGATATAACATTTATTGAAATCCAGTGCCTTGTGTCAATGGACGAATGATATGCGTTAATCAACAGCAAAAGCTGCTCATGCTTTTTTCACTCCTGGATCTGTAATAACAGGGTTAAATGAGTGATTCCAGGAGATGGTAACAAGAAATGATTCTCACCTCAAACAGAAGCAGGAAGCTTCTTCAGAACCACGTTTGCTACTCTGAGGGCCTTTCAGCACCAGTAGATAATAGTGCTATTATTCCATTTCAACAGCCTATGGAATCCTGGGGTTTGCAGTTTAGGGAGGGACATTTAGAATTCTCAGCCAGAGAGCTCTTTGGCCTCAGTAAAACTACAACCCCCAGAATTCAACAGGATGTTGAAAGTGGAATAATAGCATTATAACAGTGTAGTGCAGAAAGGCCCTAAGTTGCAGCACCAGTTTGTTTAATATCTCCATCTGGATTTTAGCTGAACTTCTGCTATAAGGGGAGGAGCGAAGGAAAGGCAGTGAGCAAAGCCTGGAATATAAGCTGAAGGGGCCAGAAGGCAGAGACTGGATGGATATGAATTGTTTAGGTTTCAAAGTCCTGCTATTAGATTATTCTTTCTTAGCTCTCTCAAGGAACATTGCACTCATATTTCTGAATTTTCCTCTTGATCACCAAGACTAGATTTTTAAATGGAGAGAATTCTTACAAGGTTTTGCAACAGGCACAGCTGTTTGATGCTTCTTCTATCTAGTCCATTTCCTTGATACTTGAAAATAACTTCTTTCCTATCTTCATATCCATAATTACTCTTTTTCTTTTAAAATACATTAAAAATTAACTCAATATAATGTCTGGGTATGTTGATTTTTCATAGTCCATTATCTTGCCAAACAGGTCAGTATATATTCTGCTCTTGGCCAGAATACAAATAGGGGATATGCATAGGGAAATGAAAACCCTTCTCATATGACTGGAGATTTGTTGAGGTCTGTGGGGGTTTTTTCCCAGTGAAGGGGCAATTCATTATTAAAACTAAAAGGCAGTTTGATTCTTCAGCACGGGACATATGGCAACAAATACGGCTGACATGCTCTGAATTGTCTCCCCTGGGCACACTGTATCTTTAGAACCTGGTGATATTTCCTTTATTCATGAACAGTGTTTTTGATATTATAAACTTGATAGAATAGCATGTTCAAAAGATATCCATGTTAAGACTATTGGCATGCACATAATTAGAGCCGACCCAGCACAAAGCAGTGTGAAGGCTCAAGGGCTTTGGAGAATCTGGAAAATATCCATGGTAGAAGGCCCCATTTATCAGCAGTTATGACTCTTGACACAGCAGAAGTTCTCCATGGCTAGACCTGGCCCATAAGTACTTTATGTTATCTGTCTTTCTTCCAAAATCATTTAAAAACCTTAAAACCCTACAAAGAGATTTTTATGGAGTAGATTATAAAATTGCCAGGTTGAATCAATGAAGAAGATCAACAGCCCAGCAGTATATTATGACAGACTATAATGTTATGCTAATATGAACAGATTGATACATTAGTGTTACAGGTAGTTATACTATCACAAATGTTCAAAGATTTAGTTTTTAATGGACTATATTTGCAAAGACTTGGAACCAGTACCAAGGGAAATGCTCTGTTATATCATCAGGACTAAAATGTCCTTGAAAACAAAGCCAAATTCGCACAGCTAAATTCAATCTTGTAAGCTAACCATGCTTTCCAAGATGAAATGAACCAAGAGAATATATACATGCAGTGTGTGCCAATCCTAGTGCCACTTCAGTCATTTCATTTTGTTTTGTTTTTAAGTCTGCTTGTCAAGTAGATGATTTCCCCTGGAATTTTAAAATTTTAACAGGTTGAAATGAAGCTGTTCCTTCTGAATTATGCCCATTATTAGGAACAGGTGAAAATCTGTTCGGTTTGCAATTTTTGCTTGAGAATTGGTTCAAAGGCTTGTGCTAATTCTATATATCTATCACAGAAACAGGTGGCAAAATATGTGTGGTCAGTACAGCAACAAATTTCTAAATGCTGGAAAGATATTTGCAAAATTGTACAAATGGGTCTCCTAATAATTATTCTAAAATGAATACTGAAGTAACCTAAATCTTTAGGGATTGAGGGATGAGATATTCTTTATCCTGCACCTTAACGGAATGGTAACTTAAATATACATGTTTGAACCATAGTTTGATCCTAACTATCCACACATGGATACTTGTATTCATCTGTTAGACTCTTCATTTGCCTCATTGTTTCCTTCCCTCACCCTCACGTGAATTCTGATATATGCCACATTGAACACCTCATCCTTATCAAAGAAGCCTGACAGGTTTAACCAATTAACTATAGTTTTAATTTTTAAAAAAATCTTCTGCTTTGTGTTCATATTTTTGTAGCAGCTGTTCTCACAAGCTTCAGTCTTGCTCCACATTCACAAAAACAGCTTTTCTGTTTAAGATCGTCTTGCAAATGATGAAGTAAGCCAGTTTAAGATAAAGCCTGAGTATTGATTTGGGGATGTGGATTTTTTTTCTTAACAGCAGCTGAATATAATGCTATGACCTTTTGGAACATCAGTAGCATACGCTGCTTTGTTACTGTTGCTGATGTTGGTCATCCCATGTCCTATATAACCTTCTTGTATCTCATAGACTGTTTATTTCTCCCATGAGTTTCTTTACAGCTGACAATGTGTGTTTTAGTTTGAGACAGCTTACTCCTTTAGAGCAAGTGTAGTAGAAGGAAGATCTGGATCAGTTGATGAATCTCTGCATGGTTTGCAGTAGATCAGTAAGAATTTATCTCAGATATTTTAACAATGAAAAGAACAAAATAATATCCAATCACTCCACCCCAAATTGTACTTCTAAAATGGAGATACTTGGGGATTACCAGAAGTATAGAAATCCTGGGGTCAACTTTTTAAATTCTATGTCTTTGCACTAGTTTTTCATTGGCAAACTTTACTTAAAAGAATGATATCCTCTAAGCTTTGGCTGATCCTTGCTTTAAACTTCCCTGAATTTTAAGAATAAGATCGAAAACAAAGTATATATTTTCTCTAGTTCTATGTTATTTACTCTTCAAGAAAGTATATCTATGGGTGTTTCAATGGTGACACTCTGTGCTATCTTATTTGTAAAGTAACGCCAATTGAACTTCTCAATAAAATTCTTAGGACCAAGCTATGAAAATTGGCAGGCCTCTGCATATGCATCTAGAACCAAATCTCATTAATAACAGTAGAATTTATTTTTGACTCTACGTAGTTAGGATTGTATTGCTGACTGACTTAAGACCAAGTATACCTGCTGTAATGGTGGATCCTGCCCATGCCTCTTTAATAGTTGATGAATTTAAGATTCCTCAGGGAATTTAATGATTGCGTGCTGGAAATTGCAAGTTAGATCTTCAGGCTAACTTGAATATGTGCAGAGTCTTGTGAAACTGTTTGACTGTATGCTAATTGCTCATCCAAAGAAGGTCAAAAGTGCCATTTAATCCACCTAAGGCAAATGATTGCTTGACATTTGCTTCTGCTCTGAAGAGAGGCTGTATAAAAATAGTGGCCTTTCCTTTCAGAGTGTTCAGTGTTCGTTATTGTTGGCTGTGCAAAATTAAAACAATGAAAAAGGAAGAGATTGTTTCCCAATCTTTTTGAACTAAGGAAGAAAGGTTCCAGACTATGCGTTCAAATATTTGAACAAATGGAAATGAGTCTGTGGTGGAATCAGGTAAATGTTAATGTTCATATTTTTGTACTACTAGTGAGGCTCTAGCAAGCCCAGAGTTTGAAGAAGTTTCCCTTTTGCGCTACAACTCTCAGAATTCAACATGGGGCTGACTACTGAGCAGGTGATTATGAGATCTGTAGTCTATAAGGACATCTGTACCATGAGATAGCCATGTGTTCTGGAAGATGAAGGACTAGGTGTTCCAAAATGCATTTCAAAAATGTCATTATTGAATTAGAATGATGTAAGAAACACTACCTCAGGCATGAAGGGAACCAGTGACCTTCCATTTGTTTAGACTGTCATGCTCCAAATTTCTTAGAAGTAACTAAGTGGGGCTGATGGGAGTTGTAGGTCAAAACAAAGCTTACTCACCCATACCATTTCATCTCTCTAATCCCAATGATTTAATGATTATTGTATATCATAGGCTCACTTGTCATATTATCTATTGGAAAGCCAAAGAATAGGAAGATAGGGTTGGTAGAGTTGTTGCAGAGATGGAGGAACCACTACATCCCTCCCTTTGCCAGCCCTCCATCTGACTAATGAAACCCATGTCAAGTAGGAGTGTGATAGCTGAGGAAGAGAAACCTTTCCATTTAAACAACTTAATACAGAAATGCATTTATGCAAAGGTATATAGGAAGAAGAAGGGATTCAAAATCACCTGATAAGACATGGTTAGTAAGTGTGAGATGCTGTTAATACCAGTGGAGCTCTGCTGGTTTACTTACGTAAATGGATGGTGGGGGGACAATGTGGCTGGTAGCATCCCATGACTGTTCCAGTCATGATTTGGGGGGAAGGGCTCTGCTCCTATACTGTGGGTTTACCAGTAAAATGGGGTTGTGTAAGGGGCTACTGCATATCTTCTTACCCAAGTGTCTAAATAATCAGCATTTATGTCAGTATAGTAAACCACGAAGATTCTAGCTATGGTGTACTGATCACCATTCTTGTCACAAGCCATCTACTCTCTAGGTCCCACAGCTAACGTTTTCTATAGGTTGATTTTCATTTTCATGCATACCTACAGCCATATATATAGCAATGGCATTTACTTCCAGATAGGAGTCTCACAGCTTGCTAGCATCTACCATAGATCTGCATCAAATATCAATCTCCATGATTTATGAGGGGTCATTGTGTAGCCTTTCCTCCCATGAGTGGATCTGCTAGGTTGACTTTTTCATCTGAAAAGTAGGTTGACAGTGCATTTCTCTGAACCGCAGGCCTACAAACTAGATTTAGAATTGCAACATGTCTAAGAAAAGTATATCAATATATCTCAATATGCTATATTAAGGTATAGGCATCTGCTGTTACCAAACTTTACCTATTTTGTTGGAATGCAAAAGTTGCATTTATTTTCTGTTATTTTCTGTGTGTTAAAGTTTTGTGGGAAAATCTTTTTCGGTTCCCTCTAAGGAAGAAGAAAAGTTTTTGAAAAGAAACAGGAAAATTTACTTGTGATACTTGACATAGATTGTGCTTAACACAGAAATGTGCATATTAATCTTAATTAACCATAATCTCATCCGTATTCTTACCAGCAATTATTGATTTATTTTCTTCAGAACTTGAAGATTTAGGCGTTTTTGGACTAAGAGCCTCAGAATCCCACAATAGTCAGAACTGCACTGCAGCCTTGAGTACTGTTGTCCAAAAAACATAACTTTCCCAAGATTCGACTTTCTTCTGAAACAAACGGCTTCAAGTGGTGACAGTGTTGGAATGTGGGCACAATGTTTCATGAAGCTTTATCATGTATCATAAATGATACCAGATGCTTAAGTATCTGAACATGTAATATAGTCTACTGTATTTTTTGCATAAGGAATATTTTATATTAATTGGGTTGCAAGTATACTTTTTTTTTATTTTAATGATTTATACATCACTCTTAAAGAATTCTTCTCTCAAATACCTGTACTCAGGTAAACACCTGTACCCATGTGTGAAGGCCAAACTAGGTATTTTAATGCTATGCTTTAAAAAAAATAACCATGTAGGCCTCCAGTTCAGAACAGGAAAAATAATCATACCTGTCTTCATCTGATTTCATGAAGCTAAGTAGGCTTGGGCCTTGGACTCTTCCACACTATCCAGTTTTGCCACTTCAATTCCACTTTAACTGCCAAGGATGCATGTTGTGGAATCCTGGGATTTGTAGTTTAGGAAGGGGTATTTGGAATTCTCAGTCAGAGAGCTCTAGTGCCTCCCCAAAATAAGAAAACTCAGGATTCCACAGAATGCAGCTATCACAGTTAAGCTAGAATCAAAGTGCTATAATTATGAGTGCTTGGATGGAAAGCCACCAGAGAATGCCAGGGCTGAGGAAGGGTAAGGTTAAGGAAAGGACTGTGCTAGAAGCTCTTGTAGAGCCACTGCCAGTCAGAGTTGACAGTAATGGGTAAGGTTAGGGTTCTCATGAAGAATAAAGGACAGTTAGGTAGAAGAGGAAGCTTCAGCAGGTGTTGCTAGCATGATAGGTAACACCTGATGAAACTCCCTCTTCAATACAACTATTAAAGGTACAGCACTGGCAAACCTTGATAAGATGGGCCAGCAGCCTGATCAGAATGTGGAGTTGCCTGTCTTGCCAATGCGGAGGCCAAGAATGCATTTCTACCACTTCTCTATCTTATGCGTTAAGGAGTGAACTGACCAAAGGCAATTTTGGGGGCTAAGCCCATTTCTGCATTAGACTGTGCAGTTTAGGGCCCCTCCCAAAACTGCAAATCCCAGGATTCCATAGTACGTTGAAAGTGGAATAATAGCACTATCACAGTCTAGTGCGGAAATGGCCTTAATCTGAGTAAGAGAGGCTTAGAGACTAGGGGCCAAGGAAAGCAAAGTCAACTTTGTTTTGCGAAGGGAGAGAAGTTCCCAATGCCCTGAGCTCATACTGTGCACCTGCACTTCCCACAGCAATCAATGAAAAGCCCAGGTGCTTATTATGTAGTGAGGGTCACCTTTTGAGCAAACACTTTTCCTCCAGCTCTTTGCCAGTCACCTTTGAAAGAAGCATTTCTTCCCTCTTTTTCCACAGTTCACTTTTAGCTTCCTCTCAGTTGTCTTAAGGTTTCTCATTACAAGGATTCATGGAAATTGAACAAGGTGTAGGTTGCAATCAATCATGTCTTGAAGTAACACAATTGTAATTGGGGACTGCAGCAAACACCCTTATCCAGCTGCCATCCTCAGCGGCATTTTCTAAGGAAATCGGATAAATCTCACAACACAACCTTTCAACCTTGTATAAGATGCTTGAGCTCTGTATAAAGAGTTCTGGTTGAATGTAATATAATAGGCTGCCTTGTTTTTTTTTAAATGTCATCTTCTCAACCGGCTTGCCAAAAATGTTTAACTAACCTTGAGGTGACAGCAATAAGTGATGTGCTAGGAAATTTAAACATTTAGCCACTGTTTACATCCTGTGAAGTCAGTAAAGACGTGGCAGTTTTAAAGCCCATGTGTTGGAAATCGTAGTGCATCAACTGATCCTCAAAGAGCATGCTCAGCATGTGTGCTAAGTATTGTCTCAGTGTCTTCAACATCTAGAAATGAGCAAAGATGGATGTGGAACTCCCCCCTTGGAACCCACATTGCCTGTCTTGATTTTCCTACAGTTAGATAGAGGCATGCCTCAATTGACAGAGCTTCTGACAAAGAAGCTCCTTTTATACAAAGTCTTTGTATGTCTGCCCAGCCCCCTTATCATCCTTTGTCTGTCTGGAGGTTTTTGAGCAGGATCAGCATTAAGAAGATGGTGAAGGAGGGCTCTAGAAATTAGACTGGGCTGCAGCGGCATGTCAGCAGTAAATGGTGCACCAGAGGTGGGAAAGAATGGGATTCAACTGTAGCCTACTATACAGCAGGCAAGGTAAACAGCAGCTGCCTCCAGGACCTCTTGCTGAGCATGCATGGACAGCAAAACAGCGAGAAAAGAGGAAAATAGATTAGCCTTCCTCACAGCTATTTTCCAGTGTGATAAAATAAAGCGTAATTCCCTAAGTCTGGCTGTTTGTGCACGTGCCTTCAAGTCATCTGTTGGCTTATGGCAACCCCATGAATTTCATAGGGTTTTCTTATCCAGGGAACACTCAGGGGTGGTTTTGACAGTCCCTTCCTCTTAAATAGAGCCAACAACACCTAATAGTCATTGACAATCTCCCACCCATGTACTAACCAGGGCTGACCCTGCTTAGCTTCCAAGATTAGACAGGATCTGGGGCCTTTAGCGTACTTAGGCCCTACCAAAATGGCAATCATAATAAAAGTGAGGGCTGGTGACAGAAAGAAAAATAATCTCTGGATGGATGCATTTTGGAAGAAGCTTTAAAGTAGAAAACGTTTCTGTTTACTTATGCAACGACTATGCAAAGTTGTTTCATTTCAGATGTGCATATAGTTAGTTTTCAACAAAAAATATTGTCAGAATGTGTTTGGTTACTTGTCTGTTTTGGAGTGCAGGAACCTATCCCTGTTCTTTTCTCGTTATTTGTGTCTGTGGTACTGGATTTTCTGTCAAGGAATTAATGCTCATGAACACATCTTATACCAGTCAGTGTGTGCGTGCATGGATGGAGGGATGGATGCAGAGAGGGAGAGAAACAGACCCTAGGGCCATTTCCCCAGTACACAGTTATAGCGCTATTATTCCACTTTCAAGATCCTATGGAATCCTGGGGTTTGCAGTTTAGGGAGGGACTTTTAGAATTCTCAGCCAGAGAGCTATTTGGCCTCAGTAAACTACGAACCCCAGAATTCCAAAGGATGGTGAAAGTGGAATAATAGTGCTATAACAGTGTTATGTGGAAATGGCCTCAGCCTTGGGCAACTGCAAAACGAAGCACCCAGCTTGCCTCCACCTGCCCTCTTTACTTCCTTCTCTGGGATGCCGCTGGTCACGTGATTGGAGGACAGTGTCTGGTGAAGGGAATTGACAAGAGTGTGGGCTAGCGAGCGGATACAAGGAAGCCTGTGGGGCTGGCAAAGGACCTTTGTGTCAGGGATAGCAACCAAAGCATAACACGGCCTGATACTGGATTGAACTGTATCTAGATGACACTCCTTTGAAAATAACCTTCTTAGTTCCTTTCCACACCCTACCTTCTACCTTCTTTTCACACTCTACCTTCTTGTGTGGTCCTGTGGTGGCGATCTTGGCAGCAGCTGTGTCGGGAAAGGAGCGCAACAGGAGCACTCCCCTCCTCACAGAACCGGCTTCCTGCGGGAGTGCAGTAGACACTCCGCTTCCTTCCACAGTGCAGCAGGATACTTTTCCAGGCCGCTTTGGGGTAGGAAGTGCTACCATTGCACTTCTGGGGCTTCTGCAGGACAGGTAAGTGCAGGATGGTGGCACAATCACAGGTCATTGACAGAGAAAACCCGTCAGTGATTTAATCCACAACTGCATTGACTGGCGACGGGAGAAAAGTGAGACTGCGACAACGTCATACAGAAGTGTTGCTGTAGTCCTGCTCCTCTTCTGTCTCCATGTCGAGATGGGAAGCTACTGCGGAATGGGCCTTTGACATGGTATACATTTTTAGTTAATCTTGATTTTTAGCAAGGTAGAATAATTGGCCATAATCATATACACTTTTATTGTACTGTAAATATACACCAGTGTGCTTACACTGAGTCCCACCAGTTGTTCAGTTGTTTCCACAATAGGATCCATGACCTTGAGCTCTTCCGTTGTTCAATAATCAATTAGCTCCCTGCCCAAAAGTCAAAAGTGGGTGAGACTGGCTGTGAGTGTGCTTGTGGAACAATCAGCTGCACTAGACGCTGCAGTTATCCAACCTATAAGAAAATACGCAAATATTTTTACACTAGCATGATGTTCCAACAGGATTCCAACCACAGTTGCAGTATCACATGTAACAAGGCAGATGCTATGATGCTCAGAGTAGTTTCTGTCACTTAAATTTTGCAAATTGTTATCAGAAGTTGGGTTTTTCCGCTTCTGGAGGGTCTTCTGATTAAGCATTTAGCCTGAGTGCCATTGAATGTTATAATGTACACAGTAGACTTGAATCTCACCGCCCCTTTTTAAAACATTCATTTACCTAGGTGGCTTTTATATTTGCATGGATAATTTTTACATTAACAGTTTTTGACACTTTAAGCATTTTATAGTGCAGTCTTTTCATTCTTTTAACAAAAGTTAACTTTTGTTCATTCAGTGTTTCAAAAATTAGTTGAACTGTAGAATAATTGACAATTAAGGTAATTCTAGGGCTGAAAATAGATTTGATAATTCCTTTTTTCACTTTCCCTTCTACTTTTGCATTGGGTTCATAGACCTATGTTTAACAACTAATTTCTCTTAGAAGTTGTGTTCATATTTTTAATAACCTGCATTAGGAAAAAAAAGTTGCCTAGAGAGAGACAGAGAAGTAGTGTAAAGTCAAAAACATTTGGAGAGCCCATCATTCCCTATCCCTGCTTTAGAATTATTGAGTTTGATCAAAATCTAGTCATGTGGGATATTAGTTCATTGTGACTACCTTAGCCCTCATGGATTTCAGTGTGACTCCTTGTTGTGTGCTTTCAAATCATTTACAACTTCTGGTGCCTCTAAGGTGAGTGTATCACAGCAATTTTCTTAGCAAGATTTGTTCAGAGAGAGTTTGCCATTGCCTTCCTTTGAGGCTGAATGAGTGTGATATGCCCAAGGTCACCCCATGGGTTTCCATGGCCAAACAGGAATTTGAACCCTGGTTTTGTAGAGTCCTGTTCAAACACTCAAACCACTACACCATTCTCCTCCAGTGTGTGCCCACTAAACATGACTAAATTTGGATGAAACCTGTGTAAGAAGATGCCCTGCTTAGTACATTTCAAGGAGCTGAAGCATTTATTTTTTACCTCTTCTTTCTGATTTTGTTTGTACTTGGTGACGTTTCCACTCTTCCCTTCTTACACTGTGCCCTTTCCCCTCCTAACTTCAACTTCTATTAAAGCTGCTGAGATTTATTATTGTCTTCACACTATACCTTTAGCACTTCACCAACACAGAAAAAGTCCCTTGGGTTAGGAAACTAAATTGCAGCCTTACCTTCTCTCATTCATTGTGAACTGTACTTTGAGATACTGAATTGACCTGTTGGCTGCAAATTACAGTCTGGAAAAGACAGAAGGCAACTTTGTCCTACTCCTTATTGTAAGGCAATGTCAGTTGCTGCCTCTCCGTATCTCAGCCACGATGGCCAATTCAGTATATCACTCAAAATGACTAGGAGCCGTTTCACATTACCCAGTTATAGCCGTATGATCCCACTTTATTTGCCATGGCAACATCTTCTGAAACCCTGGGTTTTGCTGTCTGGTGAAGCATTAGAGCTCTCTGGCTAACAATGCTAAGTTCTCTCTCTAAACTGGAAATCTCAGCATTCCACAGGATGGAACTATGGCAGTTAAAGTAGAGTCGTAAGTGTGTAGTGTGAGAGGGCCCTAGAAGACTGGGAAAGGTTGAGTACAAAAATTGAGCAGAAAATACTTCTCAGCAGTGCTTTCTCCACCAGTATGGTGTGACCAGAAATTTTCAGTGAGAAGTAATAACAGGTCCACTGAGCCAGTAACTGTTTTTGTAGCTCCTCCGGCCTCATAGGATTGTATGTGGAGTAGAACTAGCTTTTTGGTGGAACAGGAGAAATAAATCCCTACCTAATAAATTAAGTATATTATTAGCAATCATATGATTACTAAGCATGTTTTTTTCTCCCAGTACCTCTCTAGTCATCTCTGTACAAGTGTCAATCTAAGTGGATAAGGATAGTATATCTATAATATGATACAGATCTAAAAGGTTGTTAAGAGTTTGGGATGTTTTGTGCATAGATAGTTGTCTGTGGCCTTGCCCCGGGATTCCATAGGGTAGAACTGTAGCAGTTAAGTGTAATAACAGCACTATAATTATGTTGTATGAAGTGGGCTCTCACATAATGAAGTCAAATTTTTCCATTGTAATCTAGAATTTTCTAATATATTCTGTCTCTTTTGAAATTAGTAGCAAGTTTAGCAGCACTTCTAACAAATTTAAGGGTTTTTTTTCTTCCTTTCCTTCATTTCTCTCTCAGATTTGTCAAATTACAAAGATGAGAAAGGTATCTAGTCTACACCTATATGCATAGATTCTGACAACTGTATAAATGTAAAACACATTTCATAGGTTTTTAAAAATATTTTATGTGTATTTTGATATGATTACCATAACAAATTCACTTACCTAGACATTGCTCCATTTTACCTTGAATTTGCATAATTTGCTAGTAAAAGGCATTTTACAAAGACGTTTACAGGAACATTCAAGTGGGAAGAGGAGCAGGGGACAGCATCGTTATTTGTCCTATATCTTACATAATTTTTCTTAAGTATGTTCTCTTTTGTACTTTGTATATTTTATTTAACAGCATTTTTAAAAATCTCATTTGTTTGGAAGTATTGCACTGCGGATGTGAGAAAGAAACCAATGGGAGACACTTGCTATTAAATGCCTAGGATGTGGCATTTTAGATTAAGGAGCATCTGTAGTTTACTCATCACTACCTTTACAATGCCCATTCACACTGTAGAATTATAGTGCTATTATTCCACTTTAATTGCCATGATTCCATCATTTGAAATCCTGAGATTGCTGGTCTGGTGAGGCATTTGGGCTTTCTGGCTAGAATTCTAAATATAACCTAGCAGTCTCAGGATTCCATAGCACAGCATGGTAGTCAGTGTGAAATAATAGCACTATAATTCTGTAGTGTGCTTGGGGCTCTGGTTTTCAATTTTTAAATCCTCCATTTTACAAATAGGGCAGATAATAAAAGTGATGCATTGCAAGTTGTGACTTCTGTGGAGATTAAGGCCACCCAGTTGAAATCATTCACTTTTATTGAGCATTAATTGTATGTTAATTCTTTCCACAGTGGCTAAAAAATCCGGGGCCCCAGCATGAGAAACGGACTCTGTTTGGGGACATGGTGTGCTTCTTGTTTATAACTCCATTGGCTACCATCTCTGGCTGGCTGTGTCTGCGAGGAGCAGTGGACCACCTGCACTTTAGTAGTAGGCTAGAAGCTGTTGGCCTCATTGCACTCACTGTCGCACTCTTCACAATTTACCTCTTTTGGACACTAGTAAGTACCCTTTTCTTTCAACTTTCGTTTAAACTGGAGAGTGATGGTTCTTAATTTTCTCATGAAGTATTTAGCAATCCCTTTCACAGCAATGTCCTATGAAAAGGTGATCCAACTTAAATGGAAAGCCATTTCCATCCCGCATCTTGAAATCTAATGTATGTGCAGACAGAGAATTTGATTATATTTGGAGAGGTCTAAAGTTAGGAATTGTTGATGGTCAATAATAAGTGAAGGGAAAGATGGGCCATTTCCACACTAGGCTGTTGTAGCACTATTATTCCACTTTCAACATCCTATGGAATCCTTGGATTTGTAGTTAAGGCCCTCCCAAAACTGCGAACTCCAGGATTCCATAGGATGTTGAAAGTGGAATAATAGCGCTATAACAGTCTAGTGTGGAAATGGCCATGGTCAAAAGTGGCCTGACACATGGGAAAATAGGCAGATTTATGGATGAGCAGGAAAGGCAATCCAGCCTCTGATCTGTGCAACCAAAGGCGAGCATAACTGTATGATCCCTTTTCATACCAATGTAGTGCAAAGCAAAAATGTAGTGCAATGTAGTGCAAAGCAAAAATGTAGTGCAATGTAGTGCAAAGCAAAAATCCTACCCTAGAATGCTTTCTTTGTCCCTCAGTTGGAGAGGTGCTGGAAAATGACTTGCTTGAGTCAAACCTGCTTTCTCATCCTAACATGAATTGCGTGTAAGGACTGAAATTGCCTCAGGACTAGGAACTCTAGATATTTTTTTCGTGGTTTCTAAATAAATCTGTTGACACTATGCAGGAACAACCTGGAATGCTCTGAACAAACTTCAGTGGGAGAGATCTGAACTGTTCTCATTCCTTTGATGTGAGCTGACAAAAAGATAACATTTTCCAAGGCTCAGTGTAGTTCAGAAATAACAAGTCTGAAATGGTTAGTTTAACACAGTAGGAGGGAAAGATAGGTTAAACAAAGATAATGTTGTGCTAAAACAAGTGTTTTACTATGTACACTTGCGTTTTAACACATTTTCAAATACGACCTGTTTTCCTAATCCAGACATCTGTTTCTTGTGTCACTAGCTTCTTAAATCCAAGGGAAGGGTTAGCAGCTTGATCTCAAGAACATTTAAAGTACAACACTTGAGTTTGTCATGTTGACTTTCTTGATTTCCACCTTGGTGTGGAGGAATTGCGCTGAATGCTCTGTCTTACTTTGGTGCCTAGGTTTCCAGAGGGGATTGGGTCCTACAGCAAATTGCTGCGTGGGTATTTTCATATAAAAATAAAAGCTGCTTTTGAGCTACACTTCTGCTTCTGCTCTTGTGTAAATACTAATATAGAACAGTAACTTAAATTGTTACGTACTTTGTCACTTACCCAGATGTCACATTTGTAGTAGATGCATGGGAAATAACAAAAATAGAAGGCTATATCCAACATCACACAAGTGTACTGCCATTCACACTCATAAAAGGACTTTTGCTTTTAGTTCACCTCACTAAAAACTCATGCTGCTCATATGCTCTGGAGAATCCTCCAACCCTCCAGGGCAAATTTGGAATCTGTGCAGGAGGCTGCAGGAAGAAGGGGAATTGGCTCTGCCAGTGATGTTCATTCTACTAGACGATGGAGATTTCTGGATATAACCCAGACTAAACAAATTAGCTGACAGTTGTTCCTCTTCTCTAAAAGAAAATGTTGTAGAAATTGGTGTTTTCTTGGAAAGGTTTGTTTGTTTGTTTAGTTGTGGTTCCCAGAATTGTCCAGGCAGCCTGGCTAGCCTGGCTGAGTAAATAGAAGAAAAAGAGGTTTGTTGTGATGTAAGCTTTCACAGACAAGAGCCCACTTCATCAGTAGTACAGTATTATCCTCAGTTGGTAGATACGACAATTTCAAAGATGCATACCTGCAGAGAACATGGTGAAAAGTGACTGCAAAGTAAACAGTGGGTATCTTTCATACGATGAAAGAATTCCAGTGTAACAGTCTATACCTGTGGCACTTGCATTTCATGATATTTAAAACACATCAGAGTAATTCTGCTTCCTAGGAAGTGGGGATGATACTCCACCCACCTGTTGAAGTGGGCATCAATCTCTAAAGCTTGTGTTGCAATAAAACTTTTCATCTTTAAGGTACAAAAGACAATATCCTTGCTACTCTTCTGGAATATGGCGCAGCAAGGAATGGTGTTTCCCTTTTATAAGTTGCTTGTCTGTTAACTTCCTATCAAATAATGTGCTGTGTTATGCTACAAGGTGACTTGTGGTCAGTTTCTGCTGCTGATTTTTTTAAAAAATTAGGAGCAACATAGAGAAAAAATCAGACATAGACTACCATGCTAAGCGCACTTAGTTAGGAGTAGTCTCTGCCAAGCTAATTGCAGCTTACTTCTGAGTAGTACATATAGGGTTGTGCTGTGAAGGCGGCTGCGGCTGCTATTACAGGTCATTTTTTCATTATTGTCTTTGTGCTCTGTCTCGTACAGTTTCATAACTTTCCCTGAATGTTCAACTAATGCTTGTCTGTTTTTCTATTTAAATTGCTTTGGTATATGCTGGCCTTTGAAGAAGCACACCAGCCTTCTGATGAAAGTTGGCGTATGCAACCTCATCCAATCAGTGAATAAAAATGGTTGGAAACATGTTCTGCTTTTGTCCCAAATAGCATTTTATCTGTCAATATTTCACAAAGAGCCCATGGTAGCTCTTTCACTGTCCCCAATTAAGAACCGGAATGAACAAATTTTTTGAACTATATATTTAGTTCTTCTGTGCTTCCACTGCTCTGCTTTTCAAAACTGGTGTTCTCTGATTTTTTTCAAAAATGCATCCACTTTCTTTTTGGCATTTACTGCAAGACCAAGTTAATAAGATCAATCTTCCAAACTAGCAAAAAGAAATCAGCATCTGTCAGCTGTACAGTTTGCGCATAGACTAAAGCATTGAATTTTAGACTGACTGGCTACAGTTTCTTTGACTAGAATTCCTAATGCTCAGGATAAATTATTGGGTGACTGATCAATTATTTTCATGTATCTGTAAGGAGTCTGAGTTTGCTTGATCTCTCTACCAGCTTGTGCCACTGTAGAAATCTTCTTAGCCCTCCTTTGAGCTCATTCACTCTCCTTTAGAGAAAATCTTACTACAAGCAGAGTGGGCAGATCATTGCCTAAATCCTGACTAAAGGAGACCCATAAAATCAATAGGATTTGCCTACATGTTTACTCCCCATTCAAGAATTGATTGAACGCGTCTACTCTGCTTGGAACTAACCAACATGATGTAAGCCCACAACACAGATCATGAGTTAGCCATCTTTTCTGTTCAACCTGCAAAGGATTTCTGGAAAGGAAACTGCCATTTTAGTTTTTGTTATATTTCTGTAAAACAACATGACATTTATAGGATACTGCTGTTTATCACCTTCTACCAAGTTTAGAGAAGAGTAGTCCCTTAGTGCATGGCAAAGGAAGGTGACTACAAATGAAGCATAATTCAATTGATTTCCAGAGTTTAGAAGTGAATATGGATCCCCATGTAACCAAAATGGCACCCTCCATGCCCATGAAGAGTGTTGTCAGCTTATATAGAAAAGTTACAAAAAAAACTTTGGGAGGCCTAAATAATCCCATTGACAACCAAGCATCAAGACTCAGTGTCCATGGATGCAGATTGTTTTGAGTGTGGGGCTGCATGGGAGGGAAAATGGAGTGTTTGGAAGGAGAGTTTGGAAGACCTTGTTTTAATTTGATGTTTGATGAAGTTCTTGACCAAAGACGCATGAGCAGATTTAGCAGCCATAGGTTAAGACATGAAGTCATTTTATGGATTGGAAGGTAGTTAATGAAAGAGAAACACACTAGGAATATATGGGAGGATGTGAGCAGTAGGACTTTCAGGGACTTATACTGCAAAATAGTTCCAAAATTATTTCTCCACTCTGAGGAAATGGCAAATTAAAATGGAAAATGAGATTAAATTTAAGCAAATGTAAAACAAGAACAAAAAGTCTCAAGAACACATGTATACTAATGTGAGAGAATAGCCAAAAAAAAAGAGATCTTGGGGGACAGCTTATTGAAAATGTTAACCCAGTAGTGATTGTTATAAAAACAAAACAAACAGATTCCATGTGGTGCACAATTAGAAAAGGAATCAAAAATAAAACTTCTAATGTTTCTGTTGTGCATATTGTGGTCACCACATCTGAAAACAATACTGTAATGCTGAAAAGGGGGCAGAGAAGGGCAACCAAAGTAGCAAAGAATCTGGAGCATATGATTCCCCCAAGGGTCTTAACAGGGGCCATTTAAAACAGTAATTGGCTGTCATTTGCAGACATGTTCACATTGATGACCTGATCAGCGTACGTAGGCCTCAATCCTGTTTGGCTCAGAATAGTGTAGTAGTTCTGCATATGGACCATCACCATCTCAGACTTATCATACAGCTTTTGATGCCCCCACTACCACCACCACCATTTTGTGTCTTATGAAGAGTGAGGAGGATCAGAGAACCCTTGGTTATGTCCCTGTACCAGGTGTGAAAGGATTGCATGAGCACTGACATCTTTTGAGGCCCTCTGGAGGTCTCAGTGCTATTATAACCATTGTGCATCTGGCTATGGGAACAGCCTCCACAGTGGCCCCAGATAAGTCATACGGAAGCATAAGGGGAAATGACTCTGTATACTGCTAACAGATTGCTAACTGTAATATGATTTCTTTAAAGTCTTGTTGCCTATCCAAGCAACAGGAAATAAAGTTGAAACTCTAGAGGAGTTCTTGTTCAGGGATTGGGAGAGTCCACTGTAAAAGGGGATGATGGAGGTTTTCATGTAGCAGCCAGCATCCTGTCAGTGACATATGGAGATCTAAGCTGTGTTACACATGCTTCATGTTTTTATTGGACATGGTGCAACAGTTGCTTCCAGTTGAGACTGAAGTGAAGGTCCATATGTGGAACATGTACCAAAGCACATTAGGTGAAGTGTGCACAATCCACAATGGGCTTTTGCTCATTTCATAATCAGGCCGGAGGCCCCACTACAGAGCTTACAGCAGCCCAATGCAGAACATGGACTGATGTGCATCACATTGCATATTGCAGTTTTACAGCAGGGTGTGAGCCATGCACATATAGCACTAATCCACATATTTTGCACTGCAGGGGTATCTAGTATAGGGACAATGTAATGAAAGCAGAATGAAACTCCTGTGGCACCTGGTGATGTAGGATCCCAGTCAGCCTTTACTGCAGTCTTTGGTACATACAGAATAGAAAGAGGTGACCCAAACTCTGCTTTGACAACAACCCTGCAAGATAGAATGGCCACCAGCCAGACCTATAGAGAGCACTCTTAAGATTCTGAGAGCTAAGGCTGTTTCTTTCTCCCCAGCCTCAGGCTATAAACCCTTACACAGTAAGAGAAGCCCAAGGGTAAAGACTGCATTCGGTACCAAGGCAGTTTCTGCGCACATAACAAAAATATGCAGCTGAGTCTATGTACAAGGTGTGGGACTATATACAGGCCCAAGTAACCCTTTGGGAAACAATACAACAAGGCCGAAAAACAAAGACAGCATCCAGGACCAAAAGCTTTAACATCTTATATTGCTGGCTTTTTGCCGTAATAATAAACTTGTATTTGTTTAACATCTTATAGATGCCTCATCACAAACGCAAAGCCAACAAGTAAGATAGCATGGCTACTTTCATATCTGTAATCCACAGCAACCAAATTCCGTCCATTTGACCAAACAGAGGGCCTAGATACCCACTTTATGGATGTGCAGATTCCCACACAAAATTAACTGGGTTCCAATTACCAAGCATTGAGGTAACTGTGGGAAAATCAAGTAATGCTGCAGATGCCAGCCCTGAAGCCTGAGTTTTCAGGGAATAGAAAATAAGAACCTGCTAGAAATGAAGAAGAGCCAGCATGGTATAGTGGTTTGAGTGTGGAATTAGGACTCTGGAAGACCAGAGTTCAAATGCCTACTCAACCACTGAAACCCACTAGGTGACCTTGGACAAATCACACTCAGCCTGAGAGGATGGCAGTGGTAAGCCTCCTCTGAACAAATCTTAAAAAGAAAATCCAATGATAGATTCCCCTTTGGGTCACAGTTAAGCTGGAAACAACTTGAAGGTACAAAACAACAATAAACTAAGAAAAATGCTTTTCAAAACAGGCTTCGGGGGCGGGATGTGTGCAAAGAGGGAGAGCAGGAGAAAGCTGTCTGTTTATCTAATACTGTGTTTCATCCAGAATCCCTGTTTGATCTGGCTTTGAAAATGTTACTCAAAATTAAGCCAGAAATGACAAAGAGGTTGAACTCTCCTCCCTCAGTGAGAACTAATATTGTGATTTTGTTTTCTTCTTTTGTTTTCCACTGTCACCCACAGTGACTTGCAGTGATTGTTATAATGTGGATGCATGTTGTTACAGATTGGTATATTTTGGGTGAGAATAGATATTACATCTAAAGCAAAGCTGCTCAGCTAGATTGTTGACAAAGTAACTGCTCCAAACAGAAATGTATCCTCAATTATCCTTACTGATAAGTATTTTAACAGCACTTGTCTGCATGGAATGGCAAGGGAGGTTGCTAATTGCTTAGGTAATTCAAGAGATAAAACCCTCGAGAGAAAGAGTCTGAAGAAAACCTCTCTGCCCCATGAGGCATACCTAGTGCCTGAAAAGTTTTCAAAATAATTTACTAACCTTATTTTTAGGGTATTTCCACATGGGCCAATCCAGGAAGTGAGAACTCTGCATGCAGCTAATGCAAAATACACATCACTGTTGTGACCCATTGCAGTGTGTATTGCTGCATCAAATGCACCTTATGACTTATATGGAAATTTATACACCCTCTCCCCCGGGACAGTATTTGTGAGAAGGAAACATGATTGGAGCTGTTCTGGGACACAGATTTGGGGGGAAAGAACTTCAAACTGCTTTCACTCACAGCGTTTCTGTGAAAGCAGTTGTGTATAATCTTAACAAGCATTTGCACGACCACCATTGCATATGAGACACTTTCTTCCAAACTGATTTATTTTAGTGTAAGCTTTCATGGATTTCAATACGCTTCCTCAGATGTACTTACTGATGGAGCCAGTCTTAAAGGCACAGGTATATTGGCAGTTAAAGCTCTGGCTGTAATATCGACGCCATCAGTAGTCATGAGCACAAAGATTTCTGCTAAAATAAATCAGTCTTAGAACGCTGCTCTGCTGCCATACCTTTCTGCTTTTTTTAAAACTGTGAAACAAACCAATGTAACTATCTCCTTACAATCTTTTTTTCTAGAAAATAGCTTTTTAAAAAGGAATGGTTACTCTGTCTTGAACAGCCAGCAGAGTATATTATTGGTTTTCTAACTGATTGTTTATACCACCCTGCCAAAGTTCCTTTGCTGCGTTGTTACATTTTATGAGTTGTAAATGTCAGCTTAGACTGATGCTGTATCTATATAGTACATTCAACTCTCAGAGTTCAAGATGCTTCCCAATTTTTATCTTAATTATATCTCTCAAATTGCCAGGAGGAATCTGAAGTGATGCAAGAGAACTTTTTTTCCTTTACAGCAATGTTTAAATGTTACCAGTTTCTCCATATACAATGAATATTTTTTGTAGCCTCATTTTTCCTACTCAGTGAATATGTGTTTTGAACAGTAAATGCTAATATCTATTTGCTGGTGAGAAATCTCCTGAAAATAATTACCAACTTAAAATGATTTTGTGAACTTTAAAAGTGGTTTTCTTTAAGCAACAAAAATCAGCAAGCTGTGTCTTTTAAGCATTGTTTTATATTTCTCTACTATGGTGATAAGGCTAATGTGAACACTAGATAAATCATTTATACCTAAAAACACAGTATCAGTTGCATGGTAGTCTGTAGTTTATCTTGGCTGCCATGTGGGAGATCCACTTCTGTTCCATTTCTATTATTAAATCCAGCAGGAGGGGGATACATTAATGAGGCAATGTGCTCTTCAGCTCAGTAGCGGAACAGGTTTCACATTTTCATTGTGTAACAGCAGGGGATCCGTTTAATAGGGAACATACATAATTGTTAGAACGCAAAACCGGTAATATAATAAGAGAGCACAGTGTATCTAGAGGACCAGTACACACAGTTAGTGGAAGCACGTTCAGCTGAACACAGTGCAACACATGGCTAATGCTTGTGGTTTAGGATTAGGGTGTCCATCTGTGTAGAGCCAGAAAAAAGGGCATGCAAGGAAGCACCCACCCACCCCCAAAATTATGTGCAGCTTGCATATATAAATTTGTAGCCTCAGATGCAAACTTTGGAAATATTTCTTAGAATTTTGTTACAAGCAAAATATACTTTGCCATACTGGGAAAGGTGACTTGTGGGTAGGCCTGCTCAATTTGTCTTCCATGGTCCAATTCTTGATCTGCAAATTCAAGGTCCCTGCTTACCCTTCTTTCAGCTCATTGTCTTTGAACTGGACTTGGACAGGGCATGCTTTCAGACAGACAGCTGCCCTCTGTAGAGCAGGACACATGGCCATCCTAGGTAGGATACTGGAGTAAGCTCACACAATTTCCATATTGCCATAGATCTTTCCATGGAAATTGAGGCCTACGGGATCCACCCACGGCAAAGCATGCAGAGATCTCATGAGCCAGGTTGACTCATAAAGGAATGGGTTCACATGGGGTGGGTGGGGTGCAAGTCCAAAGTAACGCCCCCACACATACACACCTCTGGTCTGTGAACCAGGACACATATTAGCCAGCCATACTATTTTTGTTTTAAGCCAGGAGAGAGAGAAATACAGGGCCCTATTGGTTGCATACAAGCTGTGTATAATCCATAGGTCTCTATTTTGTGGCTGGAACCCTCCCAATTTAGATTTAGTTATCACCCCAAATTGCATAAAATGGCTGTTGAAAAATGTTTTTGGTGGTGTGACAGCACTTCCAGTCAAATCCAACTCACCTTGTGGCCCTGCAGGGGAATGAAAAATAGGCCCCACCCCCTCCCCAATTGCCCACTCATGTGTTAGGTTGAGGAATTCCACTAGGATCCCAACGGCATAAGGTACGTTGGCACAGTGATCATTATAGTTTATCATACTTGTCTCTGTGCTCAGGAAAAAATTCATAGCATTTAACTCTCAGAATCAGTATGATGTAGTGATTTGAGCACTGAAGTATGATCCTGGGGACCAAGGTTCATTCCCCACTTGGCCATAGAAACCCACTGGGTAACCTTGGGTGCATCACGCAGCCCTCAGAAAACCCCGTGATAGGTTCACTTTAGAGTCTCCATAAGTTGGACATGAATGGAAGGCGCACAACAATTGCACTGCATTCTTTTTTTAGTTGAACAGTTTTTTAATTGCTGAGTATCGTCCCCATTTCAGTACATTAAAAGGCTATTCTTGTAGGAAGGGATGGGCTGCGTTAACAAACAAATCTTGATCTGGGTTACAGAATCCCATCTCTCTCACCTTCCATCACAGCCACATACCAAATGATTATGTAAAGCAGATTTTCACTGGTAATTGATACTGGGGCAGGCTGCTGTTTTTGACAGCATACTAGTTTTAATAGTTCCTTTAGCTGCCTTACTTCAGTTTTGACTACCACATAGGCCTCACATAGGCATTCCATGCTTCAAAAAGAGCAGGTAGGAGAAGGTATGGTTACCCCCCCTCCATAACCAGACACACAATGATGATATCACCAGTGGGATCTGTAAGAGTCCCCTGGAGGTCTCAGTGCTTCCTTAATCATTCTGCATCTGGTTGGGGTGGGAATTATCAGATGCTTATCAGATGCTTCTCTGATTCTGCCTGTTCCTACTGAAACATAGAATGGCTATGGAAGATGGCTTTTTGGTTTTAAAGTAGGTCTGGAGAGGGTCTTTGGGTGCTTTGTGGAGAGGATGGGAATCCGAAACCCCACAGTGATCAAAAAAGCACATAAGTGTGCATAAGAGACACTTACACATGCAAATGTCCCTGTCTTAATTCTGGTCAACAGCCACACAACCAATGAAAGGTTGCTAGAATTCAGCCACCCAGAAGAACCTGCTTAACTATTCTTGTAAGATAATGCAGCCTTTCAGAGACCTACAGTGAGGTTCAAGTGAATTGCTTCAGTGTTGCTGAGTGTTATGCTCCATAGTTAATGACCACATTGCACATGTGGCAAAGTAATTAACTCATTTGTTCATTCAAAATTCTTATAGACAGTCCTTTCTCCAAAGCAGCTTACAAATACTGATAATAAAAATGGCCAGAATTCTCTATGGCAGTCACAAATGTATAACCTAGGGTTATGTTCTCATGAGTGTTATGTATGCCAGATCCCTACATAGCCCCTACTTTAGAGGCTACATAGGGTCTGTGAAAGTCCCCTAATCCTTACATACCAGATAGTAGCCACAGTGATCCGTGGAGGTCTGTTCCCCTGCTGATTGGAAAGCAATCCTTTACACGGGCAATCTCAGACACACGAGAGAATTGTGACAGGGTTCCTTCTTCTACCTGTCCAACCAGAGGAGGTAGAAATGGATGTCAGCTGCTTCCCAAGCAACAGGGGAACAGACCCACATTGATGGCAGTATCTGGTAAGTGGGGATGGGGGGATGTCAGGCCAGGATTCACTATGCATATGTATCTCCCAGAAAAGATTGCAGTCATTACCAATAAAATCAGTAACAAAGTACAGAAACAAACAAATCAGGAACCAAGAAGCTGCATCGGTAATTTTTTTTTTTCAGCCTATGGCCAAAAACCTGCATCAGGAGATGTGGCTATGTGTCTGTAGTCATGTCTTCTGATACTGCCTTTTCAGCAGTGAAAACCCCATCCCCACCCCCAACACAACCATTGCCATGTTGCCAGAGAACAGAGGGAGGAACCAGGATGCCTCCAGCTTTCTCCTTGTAACTGCATGTACTGCAACAGACATCTGTAAGTATCCTCCTGGATGTTGGGCGTGTGCCCATTTATCCCACAGTTCTCCGACGAAATGGAAATGGCCATGTTGGGGTGGGGCGGGGCTATGATGCTGCAAAATAAGGTTTTGTAGGGAGTTTGGGCCATTGAGTGTGCAGTCACCATAAAAGTGAAGAGCAGTGTTGTAAGGTAGGCTTAAAACATCGGAATTACCAAAATAGGATGCCAGTATTTACACTGGGGGTAGTCACACCTCTCCTAGAAGAGATTTACACTAAAGAGAGGTGGGGGGTACAGAGAGGGCACAAGTGATGTCTTAGAGGACTAAGTTATATACTACATTTGATGCTATGTATCTCAGGGCAATTAATTTTTATTAAAGTTTCTTTTAATAAGCTACATTGCCTTGTATACTGACTGGTGCATGAGACACTAATCACTGTCTGGGCAAGCAATATGCCTTGTAACTCAGTGAACTCACAGAGTTTGGTGGAAGCAGCTATTTTCAGAACAGAGACCCCATACATTTGCAAAGAAGCTATTTTCCATCTTTCCTAAATAAGAGCTGTCTCCGAAAGAGACCACAGCTTATCCTTTTGTATGAATCTCATCGTTGTTTCCATGCTCAACACACAACCCTCATTTCTGTTCTGGACAGGAAGGCTCTGGAGTCCCAAGGTTCCAGTTTTTGTCATTTTATTTTAAGACAACTATTGAAAAGGAGATCTAGCCTTCGCTTTTGAGCTGGATCTCCATGAGATTTTCACAGAGTTATTTCTCCCAGGCTTGTAGATCAGTTTAAGAATAACCTTTTCATAATACGGACTTCAGCAAACTCAGAAAGGAATTTAGAAATCACAAGGCTTTTATTTTTTGTGAACCATTTCCTTCACACTTTTAGCCACATCACAACTGCTGGCAGAAGGTTTGTCTGGTGAAATTTAAGGCCGAGCTGCCCTGGCGGTTGTTGAAATTCAGTAGCTGACATCACTTGGAAATTGCCCGAAGGCAAGAACCCATTGTAAACAAGCTGTCAGGCTTAACTAGGATATCCTGTGAAAATGTCTTAAGCAAACAAACAGTCAGCTGGACCCTGGCTCAACAATGCAGCTATTCCTGGAAAAGCTTTGCTTTATGCCTGTCTGGAGGACTCAAGACAGCCTGAATTTTTCTAGAGGCACCTATATCCAGATGTCCGAATCACTAAGAATGTTCAAAAGATGGATGAGGGACCACTGGAATACATGCTGCTCCAATAATGGAAAAAGAGGTCTCAGTGGTGGGATGAAACTTATAGTATTGCCTCCCAAGCTAGCTGATGTAGAGATTTGGTAATAATATTTTGCCAAGGTGCTAGGGCCCAATAACATATATATTTTGCCCATTGGCTACCATTGCTTTGCTCCTTCCTGGGAATTTACCAGGGACTGATAGCCAATGGCTGCTGGACTGACACCTCTGAAGTATACTTGCTGCCTGCTACAGGCTTGGCTGGGATTTCCTCTGATTTGCTTCCAAAAGGATCCCTCAACTATGCCAGTTCTAAAATTACCATGGTTAATTCCTTCACATTGACCACAATGAGAGGTGGTTGGATGGGGGTAGTAAGAAAGGTAAGAAAAAGTCCACACGTCTCTACCAATACAACTCAGAAAGCAGCAATAGCTCTACCACAGAATCTCTTCTATAACTACTACTACTACTACTACTATCCGGTTTCTCTTGCACCAAGATGATGTGCCAATTGCTTCTTAATGCTTATGTTTAATGGATAGTGATTAACATGGAAGCATTTTGCTATTGTGAGGTAGTACACACCACCTTCAAGGCCTCAAGTCTCTTTAAAAAAACTGTTATGGATGGCATCTAATGATAGATGGGCTGTGAGGCCATAACTTTCTAGTTGTTCTGGCAATTCCATCGCAAGACATTTTGTTGCCTAATGCAGAACCCAAATCTCAGTACACACACATGCACACCACTAAGTCCAGAGCTTTAAATAATCTTGCTGCAGCATTTCAGACACACCAGCTTGTCATCATCCATAGTGCCACCTGACACAGGTTGCTTCATCGTGTTTGTGGACGTACCCAGATCTGCACATTCTGAAATAATGTCTACTGCACATTAAACTGGCAGATTCCAATATGAGAAATGGTTTGCAGTTTCCTGATGTCTTTCACAAGCTAATACACAAATCAGTTTCCTTGGAAAAGGATCCTGATGGCCCTAAGCAGAATCATTATCTTCACCAAAGTACTCTCCCTCTGTAGCTTCTCATCTGTAAATGTGGAATATTAATAACCTAATGGAACGGTCTGTTGTAGGAGATGAGAATAGGTTGTACTGTCTCATGAAGTCACCCCTGTTAAATTCAGCAAAGGCTGCAGCGGCAGGGATTTGAATGGAGGGGGTTCAACAGAGTGTGAATTGGAACTTTGCACAAGCACAAAAACACAGCCTTCACTGTCTAGACCAAGTGTATCAAACCTGGTGCTCTCAGGGTGTGGTAGACTACCATACCCATAGTCCCAAGGTATGAGTGTCACCAGTGGTCCAATGCATCTGGAGGTTATTGATTTTGGAGTAGTCATTAATTTCTTAGAACAATTGGAAGAACTTTGCAAACATAGTTGCCTCTTCTGACATAAACAGGTACAGGGATTTTCCTGCAAGAATTGCCTTTTTATATCTCCAGTACAGCGGTAACCCATGACATCTTGCTGCCTGATGCAGGTTAAGAAACAGGGCTAATCCCAAATCAATCTTTGTAATTCCCAAGACTAGCAAAGTTGGATACTTGAAGCAGAAAATCCCTCAAGCATCTTTCCCCTTCCCTTGCACTAAAAATACCGTAAAAAATGAAGTACTATATATTTGTTTGTTCATGACACTTAACAATGAGCTGCCTGGATAGTTTTCTCATTTGGCCTCATAGAAGGATTATTCCCCAAAGAAAAGGTCTTTTTTTAAATTAAAAAGAAAATCTTATCTTCCCACCCTCACCTCAGGTTCATTTTGAATAATTCTGCAAAGGACATACAATATAGATATTGTAACAAGTATGCAGATATGAGAAGGATATATACTATGGTTTATGTAGGAGATCTAAACATGCAGGGAGGTGATTCATCTTTTCTCTCCTCCTGCTCCCCCTATGATGATGATGGTGGTGGTGGTGGTGGTGGTGGGTGTGTGTACAACTTATATGAAAATGGCATATTTTTTAAAGTCCAAATCCTGAAAGAAACTTTGGTTCTGAGAGGTTCAGAACCTCAGATTTCAAGCTTTTCTGAATCTGATCCACAGTTATAGTAGGCAATTGTTTTTAGGATTGGGTCACTAACTGCCAAATTTCAAAGGACATGATTCCCGTCTCCCCCAATGTTAGCCAAAGAAAAGTAGTTCTGTGTTTTAAACTGAGTGCGTAAAGCAGGGGGGGGGCATCTCTCTAGTTTTAGTTATTACAGTAATGGCTGCTTTTTGTACAGACACATTGTATTTCATCTTTCGATGAAACGGTGCCAGATAACGTTTTGTTTATCCTTTTTGTGTGGACTTGTTCATTTCACATTATAGATTTTGTTATATATGCTATGTTGGGTAGTTTTCTTTTGGAAGTGGAAAGGCAGAGTGTAAGTCCCTTTATAAAATAAATAAGAGCTTACCTGGAACAAGGGGAGGTTGTGCTCTATCCTCAGTCCCCTAGTGTGACAGGAACTCATAATCCACCTAGAGCTTTCTGCTTCCCTGCCACAATCATATACTTTGCATGGCTTTGTTCCTTTTACAACAGCAGTCTCAGAGCTGCTTTTCTGCAGTTTTATCCATCTTGCTACTGCTGTGCTTAAAAGCTTTGGCACCTTGTCGGCAGGTCCTTTCCACCTGATCGTTGCTGAGCAATAATTGGATGAAACGGGCCCACCAATTCAGTGTCTGGCTTTTAGACACTACAGCAGTGACATGGGAAGAAGCCACAGAAAAACAGTTCTTACATCTCTCCTGGAGCCTGTAAAACAGGATGGGAATCATGCAACCCTTCAGGTGTTGTTGGGACTATTAACTCCCAGTGGCCATAACCAGTACAGCCAATGTTGAAGAATGCCAGCAATCGCAACCCAGCATGACCTAGAGGACTCCCAGATTCCCACCCCTGCTACAAAGTAAGGGCAGATCACCTTTTTCAGTGAAAGGACCAAATTTGATTTCAAAGAAGTTGTTGGGGGCTACATTCCAGTGGTGGGCAGGGCAAAAGGGCTGAATCAAAAATTCCAGCATATTTGAGCTTGAAGTGCTCACTGCCAGTGAGTAAGCCTTGGAAGAGGCATTTTGACCTTCTAGGTATGAAAAATGAAATATGCAAAACACTTTTTAAAAATTTGGGAAACCATTAGGAAGTATGATCATTGGGAAAAATCCAGTGGGCCAAACTGGAGCTCCAGTGGGGATTGAATTTGGTCCCAGGATAAAAGATTTCCCATCCCTGCTCTGTTTTTGTTTCAGATATGTTTCCCTCCTCATCCCAATCATCATGTTTGTTTCTGGTCTTCCCGTAGGTATCGTTTAGGTACCACTGTAGACTATACAACGAATGGCGTCGGACCAATCAAAGAGTTATCCTTCTCATCCCAAAGTCTGCCAGCATCCCTTCGAACCAACAGTCTTTGCTGGGCCTCCATTCAGTCAAAAGGAACTCAAAAGAGACAATCGTTTAATGGTGATAATCCTATAGCCGTGAATGGCATGTGGGTTCTGATTCCATCCCAAACTTGTTAGTGTCATATTTGGAAAGAGAGACTCTTTGCAGAGAAGACATGACTGTTGCAATTGACATCATGGATGCTGCAATCATATGATATTTGCTAAGCTGCCAAACATGTTTAAAAATTAGCAGATACTGTATGAAATCCTCTAATACCATGGTGATAGCTGCATCACTAGGGATGCAACTCTTTTTTATTGTTGTTTAAAAATTATTAAACTATGATGGCAAACAATGCAAAACACACCTGTTGCCTTATTTCTTTGACAGCTTCAAAAAGTAGATCATAATGGATGTCCCCTTCCCCAGCCCCAAAGGTAGGTTAATTAGGAAAAGTAGATGAATAAGACTATATATGAAATGACATACAAAGAGATGGTTGAAGGGCAAAAACTTAATTTGACAAGGAGGTATGAGAACTGAAAGAGCAATTCTCAGTGGAAGCTTCATGAAGAGTGTTGCCAACCATGTTTTAAAAAAAACTGTGTCAGGAGATGAACTCTGATCAGTATGTTGTTTGACATGTTAACTACAACCCAAAACTAAATGGGACTGTAAGGTATGTAATACTCCAGAGCCTGGAAACATTAATTCTTTGGACAATAATTCCTCGAATCCTCCTGCCAGCATTGCCACTCACCATGATCCTGGGATCTGGAAAGCTGTGGTCCAAAACATTATAATCCGAAAAGTACTTTTTCTGAGCTCTGTAATGCACCCACCCACACCTTCACTATATGGCCAAGGGTTGCTCAAATATGATCAGTGGCAGCGTAAATTGTACCTGCACCTGTATTTCTTCTGCTGCTGAAGAAAACGGGCTGTTGTTTCTTAAGGGGAGACCTTTCTGTAAACTGAAGATGCCAGTCTTAGCAAGAATTAGCACTCCCTGACAAATTTTATATACTCTATTGTTAAAGGTTAAAGGTTAAAAAGTTGCTTTCCTAACATTTTCCACATCAAAAGTGTCATTAAGTGTGGAGATAGTGGGAACAAATTTCTGACATTGGGGAGGTTAGATATTTTGTGGCTGTTTGATATTATGTGGCTAACCGTAAATTGCAAATGCTGCAGAGCAAGTGCAGACAAAAGGCAGTGCATTTCACCTGCCAAAATTTTCCACAGATCATTTACATATTTTTACACAATTCGACCACCTCTCTGTCTCCAGTTTCCAGGGTGTATGGACAGACAAGGCTTAAAATAATGGGTGCAGCCCACAGTCTATAGCACAGCTGGTGTATTTCTCATACTGGAGGCGTATCAAAAAATCCTGGAGGACACCATTTCCACAAGCTGTTTTCTCTGAGGAAGAGGCGGGGGAAGAATCTCCAGTTTTCCAGTGAAAATAATTATGAAAATCTTGACTGAACACAGGTTTAGACCAGAAGAGAGTTTTCCCCTGAATTCTCTAAAATGTATTTTGTAAGGGGGACTTCTGCATAGATAATAAAGGCCTGGCTCATTAGACATGTTCTAGGAAGCCTGTACCTGCCTCGCATAACAATGAGCAACACTATCGCTTGCTGGATTTTCAGCTTGACAGGTAAATTTAGATGGGAATATAGAAGTCCTAACTCCTTTGTACCAGTGAGACTAAGGACTCTTTGTGGAAAAAAGAAACAGAAAGGAAAGAAACATTTACAACAGCCTTACAATTGTGCCCAATTGCAATTTAGAACTTGGAACACTCACATTTTTATTCGGGGGGGGCAAGCCATGTTCGTAAGTACCCCTTCCTGAAAAGAAAGGGTAGAAGCAAAGAAAAGCATCATTTCACTCCATTATTTTTAGAATTAGACTATCAAATGGGCATGCTTATATCACCAAATGCTGATGGCCAAGCAATGACATGTGGCATATTTGCAGTTGCCATGTTTTTTGCTAAATTGTATCACAAACACGGAGGCAATTTCAACATTTTTTCTTCTGTTTCCTGTGCTGTGCATGTGTGTGTGTGGCTGTGTGTAAAGAATAAAAGAAGATACTTAAAAATAAGATGGTTTAGATTTCAGATGAACTGAGTAACTGTCCTTTGCCGGCTAATAACGTCAGCTTTTAGCCAATTATTACACTGTCTTGTAATTAAATTAAGACCAGCTGCCTTTTCGAAGCAATTAGCATATTTGAATAATTTAGAATAGCATCAAGGCATGGATACAGGGGCCCTTTAGAGTGACTAGAAGTATTGTAAGTACTTCCAGTTCCTAGTAAAAGCTTAGATGGGAAAGATAACTTTAGTCTTTTCTTTCATTTCTTAATTCAGCAGTATATTAGAGCCCAAATTGCCTCAGAATGTGTGCCCTCTTAATGCTCTGCTAATTAAATTGTCTCCTGCTACCCAAGTCATACCCTTTTGGCATATGAGTCAAAAATGCTATATGTGAGTCCTGAATGCGATGTGTATGTAGAAGTTCATGAGAGAATAGGATGCACTTCTGTACATTCTTTGGGGCATGTCAGTGTCCCTTAAACCAGAGCTATTCAAAGTGGTGGTCAGTACTGGTCCACAAGCCATCAGTGAATTTCCACAAAAGAAACAATTATGAGTACAAATGCACCACTCTCTACCTCATTGCGGAGGAGGAGGGATTTCTGGTCCCTTCATGGGAGAGCTTGAAATGCACTACTTTAAACTACATAGGTCAACAAGTTACATCAGGGATGAGGAGCCTGCATTTCCATACATTCCTGCCTTGGTGCAAGTTGGTGGGAACCGCTATCAGCATCTGAAGGCCTACAAGTTTTGTGATCCTGATACACACAGTTGTCAATTCTCCCAATATAGACAGGTTCTGGCATTAGGAGGCCTACTGCTGGGCCCTGGAGAGACCAACTTCCCATCCATCAGGCAGAGAAGCAGCATCCAAAGAGGATTCCTGTTAGAACTGGCTAGAGAAAGAGCTGTACCTCTTATGCTTGTTTTCCTCTTGTCTCATTCTTTTTCCTTTTTATCTATTAGACTGTGAACTTGTGGGCAGGGACTGATTTACCTTTCAATATCTGTACAACACTTGGAACATTTTAGTCACTTTGTGTGAATTAATATGAATAATATTATTAGCAACAACAACAACTTGCCTGTCAGGAAAGCACAGCTGTGCACTCAATGAACAAAACCCAAAAAGATGCTTGAGTAGTACCAATACTACTCAATACTACAATGGACCAATAACATTTGAAAAGGCCAACGTCCATGTCCTCCAGGAGCCCACTTAATAGGGGTGAAGTGGGCAAATCCAAAAATCATTGTGGCTAGTTCTTGAGGTCACAGGACTTTATCTAGAATAAAGTCTCAAGACTGAATTTGCAAACGAGGAATCAACCTGAGGTAATGTTGGCATTAGGTTTCACCTTAGAAGATATAGAACCTTGGAGTTCTCTGTTCAGCTAAGTGTAGACTTCCTAAAGCTGCTGGACTGCAGCTCCCAACATTTCCCACCACTTGCTATCCTATCTAGGCTGATAGGAATTGCAGTCCAACAACATCTAATTTTACCCACCCATATTGTAGGCAAAAAGCTACCAGTCACTCAGTTCCTTGATTTGAACCATGAAGGTCCTGTGCTGGCTGCAAACAGAAGCCCCAGGAATAATGGAATACCCCATATCAGAAAAGCTGGAAATTATTTGGAAAAAAAAAACCTAAAATTTTAAATTTGCTTAATATTCCACCTGAATTAAATCTCTAGCTTTTCATTCAACTTGAACACAGTACAGAATATTCTGTCTACTAGCTGAACTGATACATCATGTAAAACAACCATCCTACTGTACTCATTGCTAAACGAACGCTTGTGTCATCATATCTCATCTTGATGACGAAGAAAAATATTTCAGGAACCAAAAGCTTGACCTTTCTTAGGTTTAGCTGCTTCTTTCTTTACCTTACTGCAGTATGTAAGATGGTGCTGGAATGAACATAAGGAGTCCTAGGAAAGAAATTCCATGAGATTCGTTTAAAGAAGACTAGTCTTGAATTTAAAGATTTCTGATTTCAAAATTTCAGTCAATCTAAAATTTTAAGTTTAGATACAATTGATTTTTGGTGCAGATAGCAAAAGAAAGCTACACATTTTAAGGTTGGAGGAGAAAATTAAAAATTTTCTTCTAAAAATTTTCTACTAAATTTTTCTACTTTTCTTCTAAAATGAAAATACATTTTGAAAAGTAGGTTGAGCACTATGATTAGTTTGGCATAGTTAACAGAAGTGCCTGAGTTAAGAAGGCCTTGCAAAATAGCACATGGCATCAAATTATTGCATCTTAACATCTGAAGTACAGTGGGCAAAGTTTCAATCCAAGGGACTGGTTTTACAGTATTACTTTATTAATCTGTGCAAGAAGAAGCAACTTCATTTGTTGGAAAGTCTAATAGTACAGATTTTCAAAATAATATGGTAGCAGTGAGATTCTGTGGCAAAGCTACAACCACATTCTAAGCCAGGATAGGCAATGTGTGTTCCTGGGCCACTTGTGGCCTTCCAAGCCAGTTTTTGTGGCTCTCAGCACCTCTAGACTTTCTGGATCACCTTTTTTCCTGGGCATATACACAAAAAACTTGCGCCATCATAAAAGCCTTCAGGAGTGGCAATTGATCTTTTAAATAGGCTGCATGCGTGCATGAGAGTGGTTTGAGTCTTGAACTAGGACTCTGGGAGACTGGGATCTGAACCCCTGTTCAGCCATAGAAACCCACTGGGTAACCTTGGGCAAATCACACTGTCTCAGCCTTAGAAGAAAGCAATGGCAGACTTCCTCTGGGGCCCTCCCAGGCTTCTCTGTTCCTTCTGAACTTGCCTGCGATCTTCACAGTAGCTGGGAGTAGATTAAAAGATTTTCCCAGCAGCAATACATTTTTGTGAGCTATGCTTGTTATAGAGGCAATGAGGTGTAGTTTGAGAACTGGGCTAGAATTTTGGAGACCAAGGTTCAATTCTCCACTTGGCCATGGAAACCCACTGGGTGACCTTGGGCAAATCACTTTCTCAGCCTCAGAGGAAGACAGCAACCTCCTCTAACAAATCTTGCTAAGAAAACCTTGTGATAGGTTTCCCTTGGAGTTTTTTGCCCTCCTAGCTCCTACTATTGCAGTCAGTGGGAGAGAATTAACAAGATCCAGGGCTGACATCAATCAGAGCCCCATGAAGGAGAGCATGTCAGGAGCAGAGACTAGAAGTAACTAGAAATAAACAACATGTCACTTGTGATTACTTCTCTCAGTAACAAAGCTTTCGTTGTGATTATGACTCTCACACTGTGATTGTTAAATGAACGAGGGATAATGTTACTCCTTTTCCAATTTAATTTTTAATTACTTCTTTAGTAACATAAAGTAGCCTCACTGAATGGAGGAATGCCATATAAATCAGGTGTTGTGCCTTATGCTGATTCATTTTGAAGTAATTAAATGGTAGCTATTTTAGTTACTTTTGAGGAAAAATTGTAACCACAAGAATACTGGAGTGGCCTTGACTTGAGATCATAACTGTAACTAACTGGGCTCTGAAAATAGCTTTCCAAGCTCAAATCTGGTGGACAAGAAGAATTCAGAATCCTGTAGTTTCTCAACTGCCCCAATATACAGTCTTCTCTCTACATTCACAGCTAGATCTTCATGAATTTGATTATTTGCAAGGAACATGCTTGCCTCCTCCTACCCATTATCTTCTTCCCATTCCCTTGCATTCCTCACCCCAGGCTTGCCAGGCTTGTGTTTAAGATGGACAGTTTTTTCTTTTTGGGTGAGCAAAGTTGCCCTCCCACTGTTAGAAGTGTGTCCTCTCCCCCCCATGGTTGCACTTTCTGCTGTGATTGCTTCTGATTGGTCCGGTGCTCTCTTTGCTTCTAGCCCTCCCTTTTCAAGATGGCAGCTAGAAGTAAATAGAAGGGAGGAATTGTGCTCTTTTTCCTTTGAGGGGAAAGTATGGGTAACTTGTTTCTACTGTCTCTTTTTTCTTCTCCACCCCCCAATGCTGGGGCCAGAGGAAAAGGAATGGGAGGGGGGAGCTCTGGAGAGGAATCATGGGGAGGGATTATTCATGGTTTTTCCACTTTTGCAAGGGTTCTGGGCCCCTAATCCTTGTGAATGTGAAGGGGCTACTGTACCTCCCAGATGTTCTGGATTATCAGCACCTTTGAGACTTCTATGGTTGTAATGCAAGAGCTGAGACAGGCTCCCAGTATCTCTTACTGGTGTGCCATCTCATTGGCATGCCTCATATCAGTACCCTTAGCCCTGAATCCATTACTTTTTACCGATTAAAGTAGACTCACATGAATCAGTTGTTGGCAAGTGAGTCAACACAAAGGCAAATCCTATTATGTTCTGCTTGGAAACAACAGTAGGATTTAGGCTTTACATTGTAAGCTTATACATTAATCAGGACCAAATCCTGCAAACAGATTGATGCTAAGGTTTAGGTCAGTTCAGGAGATGAACCCAGGAAGAAGAGAGAGTAGAACCAATTTGCCAGCTGGGCTGAAATTTTGTATCTTGCCCCTTTAAGTTTCCTTTCACAGAAGTTTGATGTTTCCTTGATAACAGACATTGGCCAAGATCCTCTATTACTTCAGTGTAGTGTCAATATCCACAGGCAATGGGCCAATGTGCAAAGGCAATTTATAATAGCAATGCACATTCATGGCTGCTCTGATGAACTTAATGCACTGCCACATGTACAAAAGTACCACAACTCAAGTTACACCATCACCAGCAGCTGGATATGACTGCTGTACATTGCCCAAAACTCCCTCTGCCTGCCTATGTTACAAACAGGATGCCAGCTGGTAACTGAAAGGTGAAGTAGCCTCAGAAAACCTCTCCCATTCCAAAACAGTGGGACAACTAGGTAGCTGTATGTGAGATATTTGGTTTGACAAACAATAGCAGGCAGCTCAAACTGTGAACAGAATCCCAGCAAAGAATGGACAGGGGAGAGGGGAACGGATCACAGCCTTTTTCAGCTGTTTTAACCCTGGAGAAATCCTTGAAATTTTCAGGTTCTAGGAAACCCCTGCATAAAAATTATTACATTTACATTTAAAAAAAAAAGTCACTATCTCTTGCAGAACTCCTAGCAACCTGTCACAGAACCCTAGACTTCCTGGTAACTGTGGTTGAGAAACCCTGGTCCAGGCAGTTGTAGCTGGGTTCACTTTTGTGTGTGTGGAATAAAGCACACTTTATTCCCTGCTGGGAGATCTAGAAATTCAGAATCCTGTACCATTTCTTCCTTCTTGAGAAGGAAAGTTTGTAGCCCCCAGCTCCTGTTTTTTTTGGTTTCTGGATAGGGCTAACTCTGTTCCATTTTAAGAAATGAATGGAAGGAGTATTTTGCCATGCATGTATACCATAAGAGAAAGGAGAATGTGACAGGCAATGTGATGCTGGAAACAGGATCTTAACACAGTAACTTAACAGATGGAAGTGGGAGCATATTTCAAGATGGAGAATTGCTGAGGTAGACCCTACTCATGCCGTGGGACTACAATTCCCATCATTTGTTATACTGGCAAGTAGGACAGGAGTTCCAGTACGACATTCGAAAGGGCTCCAGTTGCTACCCCTTTGCTAAGGCAAGATAAAGGCTAAAGATTATACCTTAAATTGCACATGTAGGAGAATTACAGGCAAGTTCTACCTTCCCTTGCCCATAGTAAATTATAGCAATATGACTGCAGCTGCAAGCTTTGACAACTTGGAATGAAAAAAAAAATGGGGTGAAGTTTCACATCTGAAGGAACTCAGCATGGCGAGAAAACACTGATAATCAACCAGGAAAATGGGATGAGAATGGAGACCAAGCAAATATGTACCTCATTTGAAAGAAAACAATTGCTTTTGGTGTAGCCCAAACAAATCTAAAGCACTGTGAATCAAAAGAAGAGAGATAATTTTAGAAAGCAATAAGGCTTCCCCTGGAGAACCGATTCTCTGTGCAAACACAACATTCCTATCTCTGGAACAAAACCTATAAAGCTTATTGCAAACATATCACGATGAGCCATTACTAGTCCTTGGTTAAGACATTTGCTACAAATCATCATTATCCAGCAAAAGACAACCCTGGAGCCAGCTGTCTGTAAATATTAGTTGCCTGAGTATATGTAAAATTGGTACTGAAACAAAAATGAAGACACTTAGGATTTGTGTTTCAGTAAACCTTAAGATGGAAGGGAGATAGCATATCATAGGACCATATTAATTAATTGCATACTGAAATTGCCACAGGGAAGATTGATTACACACTCACACAGGCACACTCTGCAAGGAAGATCACCAGCATTCATTACAGACAGGAATAGCTGGAAGGAAAATGTCTCACAAATATTAAAATGGTTGGTTTCTCATAGAATTGTGCAGAAAGAAACCAGGACATGGAGACACGTGATCAGTGGCACAGCTGTGGCTATTCACCTTTGGCTCCTTTATTTAATGCTCTAACATTATGCAAAGTGCAAGCTATTTTGTTGCTGCTATATACTTTCAAGGATCTTCTTGGCAAGATTTTGTTAGAGGAGGTTTGCCATCATTGCCTTCCTCTCAGGCTGGGAGATTCGGACTTGCCCAAGATCACCCAGTAGGTTTCCACATCTAAGCAGAGATTTGAACCCCATTCTCCCAATACTCTAACCACTATACCACACTGGCTGCTGCTAGCTTTTTATAGAATGCAATCATCTCAAACTATCATGTGGCTTTTCTACTGGCAAAGTTCAATGTGATGCAGTTTTGGTTGCTGGAACAATGATATGGAAGAATTGCCATTGCCTCTACATTTTGTCCCTCTGGTACTAGAGAAATTGAAACACTGACACAGATGCTGTTTTGTTGTAAATTGTGTCAAAGGTTTAGTGGAGAACTGAGCTACTTTGTTTCAGCATCTCTTCCTGTATCCCATATGTATGATAGAATGCAGTACTCAGAACTACTCAGAAAATATGGTTTCAAAAATCAGGACAGGGAAGTTTGAAAAAACTGCCTACTATATCAGTTAAGCCTTTAATGTTACTTTGAGTCAATACTTTATTATTTTATTGCTGCTACAATTAGATAGATTCCTAGAGGAGTAATCTCCCTTTTTTTAAAAAAAATTGGGAAATAGTCTTTCAACTAAATAAAGGAAATCCATCGTATTCATTTCAGTAAATGTTTAGATGCTTTGTGGCGGGGGGGGAACAGCATGCTACAGTCCTATTAATGAGTTACAGAAATTGCCGTGGGGGAGATTGCTCACACACATCCACACGCAAGTTGCAAATAAAAGAATCACCCATTTTTGTTACAGACAGAAAGCATGTCATTATATTAGTGGTGTAATTTGTACAGCATTAGGCACTCACTTGAAGTTTTTCACTTTTGAAAACTTACTTCCCGTTAGGCAATTTCTCAAGAGACAGCTGTGCTTTCTAAACAGTTTATTGCTACGCTTCAGGGTTTGTTTGTTTTTTATTAAAGTGTTGCATTCTGAAGCATCTTTTATCTGTACAGTTTCCAGCAGGTTTGCTGAAGTTTTATTATCAGAGAGATCATTAAAAATGATACAAGATTTTAAGGTAAATCTATTCCTGACACTTCTGAATAGCTCTTTCTCTCGAACAAACAAACAAGAGCTTAACACAATTAAGGAGAAAGTTTGCTAGCAGGTTCCTCCAAGGTTTTTCCTATTAGTTAGAGAATAGCATGTTAAGATATCTTTGAAGGTTAAAAAAAAAGTTCCAACTCAAGCTCCTTCAAGCTTTTCGTATAAGTTTAGAGAACAGCATGTTAAGATATCTCTGGAGGGAAAAAAGATTCCCATTCGAGCCACCAGATTTAGCAACACTGTAGCAGGGATAAGAAAATTTCAGGTGTGATGAGGCAAGTGCTAAAATATTGTTCAGAGTGTGGGAACTGAAAGGAGATCACACAAAAATCTACACAACTAATACACACACTTACTTCAGCTTTCTTAATTTCTCCATATAATCAACGTGTGTGTGTCATTTTATTGTTGCTGCTGTTAATTGGGAATGGATGGTTATTGCTGATCTACTTCAAAACACTCCAACATCTACCTACTGTCCATCCTCATATTATTGTTAGTATTGTAGCTGTTGTTGTTGTTATTGTGTGCCTTCAAGTCATTTCCGATTTATGGCAACTCTGAGGTGAATCTATATGGGGTTTTCTTGGCAGAAATTGTTCAGAGGGAGTTTGCCCTTGCCTTCCTCTGGGGCTAATAGTGTGTGTTGTGCCCAAAGTCACCCAGTGGGTTTCCATGACTGAGTAGAGATTCAAACCCTGGTCTCCCAGTGTCCTAGTCCAACACTCATATTACACCACCACCCTTGTCTATGCCCAGACATCACACCAACTAAAAACAAAATACTTGAGCTATGGGAAGCTATAGCCATTAATTTTTCAAATACTTCCTAATTCAGTCTGTTACTTCACACATATATCTTAAAAGGCTTACTTCCAAATTTAAAAAAACCCAGCCTGTTACCTGTTATCATGACTATTGAAAGATCTGACTCTATTCTGTGGAAGAAGAATCACACTTGAATCTAGCAGCCTTGTAAAGATGATGTTTATGCACAAATCATTAGACGTTTTTACACTATGCCATGAATAATGCTATGATTCCACTTCCTACAGCATCCCAGGATTTGCAATTTTTGTATGTGAGTGGATGTGCCTTCACATTGCCTGTAGACTATGGTGACCCCATGAATTTCATAGGGTTTCCTTAAGTAAGAAATACTCAAAGCAGTTTTGCCAGTTCCTTCCTCTGAAATATAGCCTACAGCATCTGCCATTCATTGCTGGTCTCCCACCCAAGTACTAACTGGAGCTGACCCTGCTGAGCTTCAAAGATCAGAGAAGATTTGGTGCCTCTGGGTAGTTAGGAATTTGCAGCTTAGGAAGGAGTGTTTAGATTCACACGTAGAAGTTCCAGTGCTTCAACACCAGCAAACCCTAGGATCCCATAGGATGTAGGCTATTAAAGCAGAATCATAGTGCTATCATTGTGTAGTGAGACAGGGCTCATTGTGACAGAACATGGATAACAAGAATATTAGAATGTTCCTTGCAATGTAAATCTGTAGTTCTGAATCCAAGAAGGTGTGTGTGTGTGAGTGTGTGTGAATGCAAAACTGGGAGGAGAGAAAGTACTATCTAGACTGCACAGTTACAGCAGCTTGATACCACTTGAACTTTCATTACTTCATCCTATGGAATCCTACAATTGCTAGTGTGGTGAGGCACTTCGAAGCTTCCAGTTCTGAAGTTCAAGGGAGTTCAGTGGAGCTCTCTAGCAGAGAATCCTAAGTATCTCACCAAAGTACAAACACTAGAATGGAGCATTGGCAGTTCAAGTGGTGTAACAGTGTAGAGCATGTACACTCAAAGAGTCAGAGCACTAGTACGTTTCTAAGTGGTGTATACATAAATTGCTTGCAGTTTCTTTCTTTCTTTCTTTTACATAAAAGGTGGTGTGAAAGTTCATAATGAAAAGTGGTGTGCTGTGTCTAAACACAATGGAATATTATAGTGGGCATAGAATTCAATGTGTTGAAAACCTCAGCAGAAATAAAAGGTTCCAGCCTGTAACGGTTCCAAAACTAGACTCAAAAGGGTAGGGACAATACATGGTAAAGATGGAGGAACCCAAAAACGCTCCCATTCTTTCATCCTCTTTATACACCCTCTGTCTGTGGCCTCCGTTCCTCTCGTTGCACCAGAGGGGTGCTGTTCTGTCTGCCTTCCAAACATTCCCTGGTCCTTCAGACATCTCCAGTAGGGATGATGATTGCATGGTCTTACACTTTTTCTTGGCTAGGATTGATGGGAACAGCAACCCAACAACCTCTGGAGAGGCACACATTCCTCACCCTTTCTCCCTTACTGCCTAGTACTTATGGAACTGCCTCTTACAATTTAACAGGGTGGTGCCACCTCTCTTACATCCTTTGAATCTCACCCTTTTGACACAACCCTCTAGATTCTAGGGCATAGCTTTCCAAACTGTGCAGCAACATGTTAGTGTGTTGGCTGCAGTGTGTAGGTGTGTCTCGTGAAAATAACAGGTGGCGGGGCTGCCTCTCCCATTGCCATGGAGGGCCAGGCACAGTGAAGGGGCTCTCTCTCCTGTTGCTGCCGCTGCCACAGGCTGAGGAAGACTCTGGTGAGCGCAGCAGTGGGGGGCCAGGCCAGGCCCGGGTGGAAGGACTACCTCTCCTGCCACCACCACCACCCCGGACCAAGGAAGACCTCAGTGAGGGCAGCAGGCTAGGCCTGGGTGGAGGGGCTGCCTCTACTTACTGAATTACTGTGTCATGAAATGATGTATGCCTAAAAAGTGTGTCACCAACATGAAAAGTTTGGAAAGGTCTGTTCTAGGGTCTAGAAATTGTGTGCTGCTGTACACAGTCCTAAATCAGGAGTCGAGAACTTCAATGTCTGGGACTGAATTAGGCCCTGCTGAGACCCACTTTTCACTGCTCCCACAGTTCTTGACCTCCCCAAATGAACTGGAGGGAGTTTGGCAAAAACACTCCAAATTTGCCAGAAGTGTCATTAAAATGTGGATGCTTGCTTTTAAATATCCTGACTCACCACCACATACACACATAAAAACTGGCTGAAAATCAACCAGGAGACCTCAGAAGCAAAAAAACCCAGACTTTGGGACACTTTTGTGTCTCATTTGTGGCCTGTTTTTAGCTGAAAGTACAATGATGTGACTAGCTGCCATGGAAAAATTGGCCCTCACCCCCATGGTAATTTTGACCAGCGCTCTTCAAACAGGTGTACTCATTCTTCTGTTTTCTGTTGGTGTTGAAGTATAAACTCCTTGCTAGGGAGGACATTTGTTCTCATATACGTACACAGTCACAGAATCACGCAAGGTAGCAGAAAGCTGCCTGTAACAAATTGATGTAGTGGTTAGAAAGGCTTACAATTTCTGCCTTCCCTATGATTAGCACAAGTAGAATAATGCATGTTAAACCCATTTTCCCATTGTTTTTTTTAAAAAAAATCTCTGTAATTCATAGAGATAACAGAATTTAATTTTTTAAGTACAGGGTATACACCTGCTTTATTTGGGCAGGTACTACCTAGAGTTCTTCACACCGTTAATTGTTCCATTGCTTCCACTAGCCTATTGGAAGTTTTTAAAAAACATGTAAAATTCTGTGTGCATTAGCGTGTTTGCCACTACATTTGGGACTCTTCAGTTTGATACCACACAGCCTCAGTTCTCTCACCTTCCCAAACTATTCTTTATCTGTGACACCATTTTTATCTGCAAACATATTTAGTACATGTACAGTCAGCCTTCCATATTTGTGAGTTCCACTTTCATGAATTTGATTATTTGTGAATTTCTCCAATTCATGCCCCCTCCCAGCACTTCTTTTCCTGAGAACCTTCCTTCTCAGTGGCACTGGTCAGTTTGCACAGCTCTTTAAAAGCCCACCTCTGGTTCTCCTCCTCCTCCACCAGCCACTGCCTGGCCAGCTAGGAACAGCTCAAACCTGATTTCTCAGCACCGTAAACCCCCTCCTGATGCTCTCCCCATACCCAAGGAAGGAGACAGGCAAGAGAGAGGAATCACAGGGCCACCATGTGGACCCACCCACCCCTTTCCCTCTTCCTTCCCTGATCTAGTTTGGACCCTGGGTACCAATTCTCCCCACCTTGGCCCCCTTCCTACAGACACACACATTTTGATATCTTCAGTCTTTCCACTTTTGTGTGGGTCATGTGCCACTGACTCTAGCAAATGTGGAGGGCCAACTCTACTACCAGTCACAAACAACCTATTTGGTTACTGTGAACAGCTTCAGCCCCATTCCTCTAAGTTTCCCTATTCCACCTTCTCCCATAAACATAACAGCTGTTGCATACAAATGCAATAAATTAAAAGAGAAATTAAAAACAGCTTCTCTCTCACAAGGAGTCTTACTAGTGAAGCACTTTACAACACAAGCCAGTTAAATCCTTTGGTGCTGAACAAGCATCCCTGTAAAAGAACGCCTGCATTTTTTAGGGAATAATCTCTATTTATTAGGCCTTGCTTCTGAGTAAACATGCTTAGAACTATACCATCAGTCCTTTAAGATCTTAAAGACTAAATAAGACTGCAACCCTCTAAATGTCTACTCAGAAGTCTGTGGAGTTCAGCATAGCCAGCATCTAGGAAACTGTGCAGGTTTATTCCCTAAATCCATTTATGGTGTTTCATTTCCATCCCTACAATTATAGCTCCATTTTTGCACTTAGCAAATGGTCTCTGGTCTCTTAATTTAAGTTCCACTTTGAAATTATGTATAATAGATTAAGGGGTTTCAATATTTCCTCCCAGATGTCTGGTAAGTAAATAAAAAAAACATTCCAGCTAGCTGATGTGTCTAACACAAATTTCAGAAAAAAGATAAAACTGACCTTGATGACAGTATGTAATCTATAACATACCTCTGCAACAGAAATAAGAGGCAACCAACCTATAGAATACACCATTCAGCTAGCATTACAAGTCTTACCTGCCTCATTTATTACTTTATTATCTCCTACTGTCCAACACTAAATCCTCAAGTCATGCATTGATTTCCTCATCTTGCATTAAAGACACCCTTCACAGCAACTAATCCAGGGTAGCTTTCCCCAACATCTGGCACACACCAGATGTCTTGTACAATCTCTTATCATCCATGACCACTGGCTATGCAGGCACTGATGGGAGTTGTCCAAAATATCTGGAAGACAGCTGGTTGAAGAGGGCTTATCTATTAATCCTAAATACATATACACTGAATCCCAAATTCCTAATTTAACTAGTAGGTGTGTGACAAATGCAAGCCTGTAGGTACAAGCATAGAAGATAAGCTTTGACGTAAACCTACAATCTCCAACCAAGTCCATCAGATATGGCAAAGGGAAAAAATGCTTTCCAACTAGCAGCACATCTCAGTCTAATTGTATAGGAATGCCACAAACAAAACTCTGCTTTTCCTTTTCCTTTTCCACTGTTCTAATAGTGAGATCCAACAGCCACTTTGCCAGCTCTTACATAAACCACACACACAGAGTCAGTCAATACAATAAATAGAAAACATTTACCCAACATTTGACTGGTTAAATTTTTACTTCTCCCTCAGTATTTTATGACACAATGAAACACATCTTTACTAGTTGGATGCTAATAATTATGTCTCTTTAACAATGTCTTGCAACACTGAAGGGAACCAAGGATCTAAAATTTAAGCAACTTTATTCAGCTCAATCACTAAAGAAGTTAACACATCTTCATATAATTTCTCTCCTTAACTAACCAATACAATCCCATGATCCCTGGGGTAGACATCTCCAGGCCTACACAATAGAGCAGTCTGAGACCAAAAAAGAAATGGTTGTTCTCAGTGATCTTTCTGAGAATCCCCTTTTAAATTAACAAAATTTGGTGCCAGATTTTCTTTTAACAAAGTACAGGTTGAGCACCCCTTACCCAGAATCCAAAAACTTAAAAAAAAAATAAATCCTGAGACTTTTTTTTGACACCAGCTGTCTGCTTCAACCTTCAAGTTGACAGCTGTGGTGTTCCTGCTTGGTTGTCTCTTATATCCTTATTGTATTTGCAGCCAGTCATCTGCTTTTGCCTTCCAGGCAGTGGCTGCTGTGCTCCTGCTCAGTCATCTCTCAGATTTGAGGAGCAGTGCATCTGCCAATGCAAAAGTGGGAAGTTGGAGACAAAAAGAGAGGAGACAGATGATCTATGAAATGGTGGGAGGCATGGATTCACACCAAGTGTCACGCTTGGATCTCTGCCATTTCACAGACTGTCTGTCTCCAGCCTTGTGTCTCATATACAACACAAGCAGTGAACGAGTAAGATGTGAAGGTACTCCAAAAAGGTACAGTATTAAAAAAAAAATCTAAAAAGCACGACACTTCTGGTCCCAAACATTTCCGATAATAGAGATTCAACCTGAAACAGCCTGGAACACATCCAACAAACACCTATTACTAAAGTTCTCTGGAGATTTCAGAGGCTTCATCACTGGAACTCTTAGAGGTAATATTTAAGATTGTTCCTTTAGTTTCCTTATAGTTCTCTTAGCTTATTAGGACAGCCTGATAGATTCTTAGTATATAAATATGAAATTGCTAAAACTTATTTCTCAGCGCTTTTTAGCTAATGCTGTTACAGTGAAAGCTAGCGTCAGATTTTGGGGGCATTTGTCAAGGATATTGGGGACTATCCCAGATTTTGTATATGTAGGTCCTTAGCCACATTCTCTGAGAATGCCATGGAATTAAGAAACTTTTAGGAAATAGAGCAGAATGGGCTGGGGAGACTGTGGCCATATGCTCTGGCCACATTTCACAGTTCTTTGATACACTTGTCAGGCTCTAAGTCACTGGAAATAGTACTAATTAGGATCTGAATCCAATAGAAAAACTGATGAGAAGACAGTCCTCATATATCATCTCATGGAGAGGATGCAAATCTCACTATTCTCCTTAAGGAATAATGGAAGAGACCAAAGGAGGGAAGAGTACATAATATGTGATGGTGTCTAAGACTTTTAATGTGGTTGAGCAACAATCTTCTGCTGAGCAACAATTCAAAGAAATGCTTTCTTTATCCACAAGAGTTAATTCAATTTTTATCAATGAAGTGCTTTTTTTCCAAGTTTTCAATGGACATGAGAAGAGCAAGACTCCCATCTTGTGGCAGAAGGCATCACTGTAACAGGGAGATCACTACAGAAAGCTTTTGGACTTTAGAATCACACCATTGCTTTTTTTAAAAAAACCAAAACATTAGGCCTTATTTCTAGCTGAAATATCAAACTGGACAAGCAGGGAGGAAGAGCTGGACATCTTCTTAAGTCTGTAAGGCAAATAAATGCAGATGGTTTTGTGATCTTAGCAAAAGACCAAGTACCAGTTCCCCCAGGCAGAACATTGCCAATGCTGAAAACTAAACTGTTTCAAGAGCAAAAGTGACTGTAAAATCTTAAAAACTATTCAAGTACATAAGAATATGTTTTGTATTTATGATGTTTAAAAGTAGTAATTCACTGTTTTAACTTTCATAACAGGACGAGAATCTTGGTTCTCTTTTCTGAGTTATTTGCAAAGTAACAACAAGCAAGTTCTCTTAAGATAGCTTTTATTTGTTAATTTCACATGAAAAAAGAATGCAAGTTACACTAGAATTTAAAAACACACCTAACACATTAACATAAGCCCATTTCCTGATTTAGTATCTAAATAAAGTAAAACTAGCACAGGATTTTTTTTCAAATCCTTCATCTTTCTATTTATGATGCAACTGATAGACAATGTTCTTTACAAATGTTCCAAGTAAAATTTATGTAACTTGATTGCTAAAATACAAAAGTTTTCAGTACAAAAGATTTTTTTTTTGAATGTACCTTTCCCTCCTCTTCCAAAAGCACCTAAGGATGTAAAAGGACAAAGAGCAGATGGCTAATCTAGCAACCAAACCCCCACAGTAGTTTATTATTTTTGAATGAGAGTATTAAAAAAGGACCAGCATAAAAATGAGGGCTGTTTGGGGTGGGGGGGAACAGATTATTCAGTGTTGATATTTCACATTTCAAAAAGCTATATATACGGTTTCACTTACAAAAATCTCCATCTCTGTGACAAAGGAAATTAAGGCCAGACACAGCTTTAAAATTCACAAAGGAAATACAAAAATATTTTGTGCTTCCAAGGAGGCTCTCCTCTGCAGGAAGGGATTAACATAATTGAGAAATACAGACGACTGGAGTTTACATAATTGCACAGCTTCTGTTGGCCGCTCGTGGATCTCCCTGTTTTAAACAGAAGAAAACAGCTTTAATTAGGACTATACTGGACGAATTTTAAGTCTTTTTCATCAGTTGTAACGCAGCATATACATTGTGTAGTGTAACAAATAATCTGTCTTTTTTTTTTTTTTGGCACCGGGGCTAGGTAGAGAAGAACAGAGTCAACTTTTCCATTAACAATGTATTCTTCTGATGGGAGCCAGAATGTGAACAAATTCATATGGACCTACAAGGCTCTAGATTCTTACTTGCCATCACTGTATAACACATTCATTTTGTTCCAACTTCTACAATATATTGTTGTTTATGTACTAGCACAGCATAGTAGACCAAAGTAAATTCTTTCTCAGCAAGACCTAGATATAGCTGCTAGTCCTAACTAGACAAGGTCCAGTGAATCAATTGTTTGTCCTTGTCCAGTCCATAACTGATGATAGGCATCGGTTTTACATTAACATTAACTGAAAGTTAATGCAGACTTTTGACTGACTCCTGGTCAGTATATAGACAGATCAGGGAATAGGGATTCAGCCAGTGCTGGATGGGGCTGCACTGAAAAAACACAGGTCTACGGCTTGGGCATATTCCAGGACTTAACCCTGATCCCAGATGCTGCAATTTTGGCTGTGTCCAGCAGTGCATTTGGACAGTTAAGATCTGCACCCCAACTGCATCCATTCCTTGAGATGCCAGATCTAGCCACAGTGACATCTGCCTTAGTGATATCCTGTTGCCATTACTGTAACATGCTGTATGTGGGGCTGCCTTTGAAGAATGCTTAGAAACTGCATGAGATCCAAAAAGCCGCAGCCAGATTATTGACTGCAACAGCTTCATTGGCTTGGCAGTTTGTTTCCAGGCATAATTCAAAGTGCTGGTTATGACTTACAAACACTCATACAACTGAGGTCCAGGTTATCTAAAGGACTATATTCCCTATATGAGCCTCCCTGTGTCTTGAGATCTGCTGGGGAGGCCGTTCTTGCTATCCAACCACCACAGGTACATCTGGTGGGAACATGGGAGATGACTTTCTCAACAGATGCTCTCAGGCTCTGAAACTCTCTTCTTGAGAAGTCAGACTGATGGTCTCCTCCACTATCCTTTTTGCCGGCAGCTGAAGACCTCCGCCCCACTTTTTTTCTACAGGCCTCTGAGGGCTGGCTATTCAGAAGAGACTTTTCTGTATTTATTGTTTATATTTGTTATTCTTTTTAATTGCTTGTTTTTAATTGCTTTGAATTTTATTAATAATTAATTGTCTGTTTTGAATTTCGTATGATGCAGATCTTTAGCTGTATTTGTTTTGTCTTTTGTAAGCCAACCTGAGACCTAAAAAGGCAGAAACAACAGCAGAAGCAGGAACAACAACAACAACAATGATGATGGCAATGTGTAGACTTATGTTCCCACTGATTTGGGTCTCTCCTCTTGCTGGAACTAAGAAGTGCATTTAGGCCCAAATCCTCCAGTGCGAAGGGTAAATACTTAGCACCAATTCCTGTTATCACTGGTCAACAAGATCTGTTGAGACAGTACTGCCTTCCAGCTCTACCTTCCCAATACGCTCCTCTATTATAGATCAACTATTCTTCTGTCCTACAGAGAACTTCTCCTGAATGCCTTTGAAACTAAATGAAAGAAGCGTACACAACTGACATACCACTCAGTCTAACACAAGGTTTCCTGACACAACTCAACAGCTTACTTCTTACAAATAACAGTATGCTCTTCCATGCAGAAACTCTCCGTACTTAACTTCCTAGATTTAAAGGTAATTGTCTGTGCGCATTTGGTCCAACCACAGAAATCACTCATGAGAAAAGAGCGTTCAGCCTTTTAGGCCTTCTACAGTTGTGTAAGACACCTCCCGTCTGAAGCGTAGCACTCAACACTGGTTCATCACCTCATTTGTTTATCAAAACCTCACTAGTTCAAAGAATGAACAGACCTCTCAACTCTTGCCCCATGTCATCTATTCCCAATAAAAAGCTTCTACAACTTCATAAACAAAAGATTTGCTCTAGCTAAGAACGATGTATTCTTCCAGTAACAGAAATAATTAAAATACTCTGAAACTATCAAGTATCACAAGTGCTTCTACTTTCACAACAGCAAAATCAGAATTTACATTTAGAAAGTCAGCAGTAATTTAACTCTCAGTCAGTCAGATAAAAAACTTGCATTCAGTGCCTTAATCTGAAATACTGTCTGTTTTCAATGAAAATCTAATGTATTGTGAGATATAAAAGTACACTGTGTCCACAGGGGAATCAAGATACCCAAACACACACAGCCTGAAAACATAGGTTGACTTTTTTTAAAAATCTCTGCATGGTACAAAAGAGCTATCAATCAGTTGTGTTATACACCCATATAACTATACTGACTGTGATTTTGATATTTGTATTATCTATGAAACAGGAACCTGGTAAATTGAAGATTTATCATTCACGGGCTTAGGTACCTGCTGGTGGAACAGATCCTCTTCTTCCACAGCTTCAGCTGCTTCTTCCTCTGCTTCTTCTCCCTCCTCAGCTTCAAGTAAGGTTGTTTTGAAGACTGTGCTTCTCTGAGCAACCTCCTGTTAATAGACACAGCTACTCAATTACCAAACGTTTCCAATTTCAAAATAAAGAATCTATAAAAACTTAGGCCTGTTGAAAATCTATGCCGCTGTTGTCCATATAAAACCTGACTAGACAGCACAAGTGTCATAGGCTACTACACTACTTCTTTAAGTGGATTTACTTATTTACTTCAGACCACTGTTTACAGAAACAAATTATACTGTGTTAAATCTAGTTAAGCCATTTTTTCTACTTACATCTCCCTGAGAATTTTTCAATACAACTTTCACATCTTTGCCAGTACCCCAAGAGTTTTGGTTCTTCCAGATGAGGTCAGAAGGAGGACTGGCCACAACTCCAGCATTAGCAGCCCATATCTGGGTAGGGAAAAAAGCAACACCATGCAAGTACATAAAAGATCTACGCAATTTTTATTTACACAAGTGACTATATACATACAAAAGGACAAAGACTGCAAACATGTAATTTTGGGATTTTTGGTTTAAAGGTGCTGATCCACAATTAAAAGGAATACTGGATAGCGTGGCAAAATGAGAAATAGCCCAAGTGGACGTTTAATGGGAGGGATCAGAAGATAACAGTGAATTTGACACATACACTCATATTTAAAGTTCTTGCCATTTAGATTCTCCTCTGCCATCATATTCTTGTTATCACAGCGAAAACAGTTTGGGGAACATGCATTTATAAAAAGAGACCTGTCTATTGGAACTATAAATGAATACCTTCTCAAGAAACGATTGCAATTCCTTAAATGAAAAAATAAACAGCATGCACAGTGGTAAAATCCACTGAATCTGGATAACATCTGTATATGCAGGAAAAAATTCACTTACTGTAACAGTTTGGCCTGCTTTTAGCACATATCGTGAGGTAAACTTATAACTGACAGATGCGTCTCCAATTTTTCTGATCATCTCCCAACCTCCCATTGGTTGATCCTAAACAAAAGCAGAGGTAGCATTTCCATATTAAGCCTTTATACCTCTCAACACTGTGTTATTCAAAATGCTGGGACAGTAAACTATTAATCTAGCACTTCCTATAAATGAATCACTATGTAAAGTTCAGAGGTGGGGAACCTCTATCCCTAGAGATAAATCCGGTTCTTTGGGGTTCCCCAAACAACTAAGCCATCTTCTGCTGTGATATCATCTTTTGGTGATTTTCCAAGTTTTGTATCGTTTCACCCCATTCAAACAGAATACAGTACTGCTTAATTACTGGCTTAAGACTTACTTACTGGTAGTGAGAGTTTTAAATTAATATATGCTGATATTTTTGGTCTTATCCTTTTCACTTTGACCCACAAATCACTGGAATGCAGATCCCAAGAATTTCTCTGAAACAGACTGAAACAGTTCCCTACCCTTGATATTCTAGTTGTGTCACATCATTCTGCAAAACTATTCACCAGATTTACAATCTTGAACTACTTTAAACAAATTTAATTTTTAATGGTCAAATTGCTTGCTTTAGGAACATTTTTACTCTACTGAATTCTTTATTTCCCACTTCAGGCACCCAGAAGAATATAAGCTGCATGTTTATTACCTCCAAAATTGGAGCAAGTTACCACTGCTTTATTTTGAAAGAAAGAACATGACCAATTTTTACATACCTGATCGGAAGTATTCTTCAAACGGATGAACTTCCCATCTACATCAATTTCCTCAATGCAGATATTTCCAGTAGCAGAAGCAGAATGAGAGATGCTAACACTACTACTGGCCTCTGATTCTTCAACATCAACCCTCTTCCTTTTCCCCCTGGTGGTGCGCACACTGCGGCTTGATGATGCCCGAGAGACTGTTACACGGGAAGACGGGCTGGGAGTCAGTTTCAACCTGAATAAGATGAGAAAATCCATTAACACCTCCATCTTTCCCTTCTTTTATCCTAGGTGGCGTAAACCAGTATTAGGTTTCGTGAACACAGTTCTTTACAATAGTAAGCTATTTTCTACTACTTGTCTCCAGCCCTGGACTTCAAATGAGTCCACTCTACAAAGACTAAGAGCTTTCAAGACCAGAGCTGGTCCCTGAGTGCCAGGTATGTCATTTACTAGTGTGTTTGATCTGGTGGGAAGAAGAGTGCAGAATTTCTTGCCAAGATGCAAAACAGGCAGAGCAATCCTAAATGGGACTGAGAAGAAAAAGATCTCTAGTTCCATCCTAAGATCTGCCAACTTACATTAGCCCAGGCAGAACGTGGTGATGTGGTGCACCTATCTTGTTGTTTTGCAGGGGAGGTGAGGCAGCTACAACTGTTCTAGGATATCAAAACTTGACAGGCCCAGGTTGCTGGAAGAAAGTGGCTTTGGATCCACTGGGCAAGAGGTTGGTGTTACCTTACTGTCTACCAAGCTTTTAGGGAGGAAGGCAAGGACCTCTCAGTCATGCGTGGAGTTTCTCTCTACTATCAAAGCAGCACTTTCACTGCAACTTGAATCCTACTCCATCAGGAAACATTAACAACTCTGGGACAAGAACATTAAGATTTGGCAGGGAAGGGGTCTTTCCATTTTCAATCTCCAGTTTTCAAAACATGTAGTTACGCCCACATGCAATCAAGATTCCTTCTGCTCTTTATTCAATGTGAACTGTGACAATCTTGAAGTAAGTTGGCCAGGTAGCTGTGCCTACATGATCTTTAGTTTAATTTCCAGCCTCCCTCAATTGGCAAAAATTAGTTCTTACCTTTCTTCTTCACCCTCTAAGAGCTTCCTGTATGCATTGATTTCCATATCCAAAGCCAATTTTACATCTAGCAGTTGTTCATAATCATTTAACTGCTGCTGCATCTGATCCCTTATTTCTGCCATCTCCCTCTCTTTCTCAGAGAGCATCCTGCGGAAGCTATCTCTTTCTTTAGCCAGGATTTCTTCCAGCTCTTGCATCCTCTCTTGCCATCCTCGAGACTAAAATGTTTTTATAAAGGAAACAATTTTAATTTCTGAAACACAGTACTCAAAAAGTGTAATAAATGCAAAAAACCAAGCAAAGGATACATCTCATTCTTGTTTTTAATACAAATTGCCTATTTTGTAAGAGTGTTTGCTTCTACATATTCAAAGTAGCAAAGCTTCTCACTATAGCCAGGAAGCAAGGAAACACACACATATTTCCTATCTTGTGCAAGAATAAATCAAGCAAGTCACTGAAGCTTTACAAAATCTCATTAGAGGAACAGAGATATGATTGATACTATTCAAGATTTCAGATATTTTCTCATTTAATCATAGGTTTTACTAAGAGGCGCAAGCAGGCCTAAATACAGGGGAAGACATTAAAGTCGAATTAATTAATATGGGTGCTGGTACGTATTCTGTATAAAAGTGGAAATTCTGAGCTGAGATCGTTGGTTTTGCCACCACTATAGCTTTGAAAAATAAAGGAAGCTTTGAGAAAATAATCTCTAATCCATAAAAATGATGATTTTCTTAGTTACAGGAAGTCTGAGTTTGACCACTCAAGTCACCCATCTAGCCCTTCACATATGAACACCTATTACCTTTATCCTTTCAAGCACATCTTGGTAACTATAAGAGTAAAACAAAACCAAACAACTGCCTATTACCTTTTTAAGTCAAAATGAATGCTGATAAATTTATGGAAGAGAATTCTGTGTCTAACGCTGTATTTCTCCAAAATTACAGTACATCTGTACAAGCATACAATGATAACACCACTCAGAGGACTACTCATTCTGTTATCAATAACCATCACTGTAAAGCTGGAGCAAACGCTCATACTGCTGTCATATAAGTAGAAACCAAAACAGCAGCTGGAACTGGCCTGGTGTGTACTGAACACAGAAATGCACAAATATGTTAAAGAACATTATAAATGTAACCTGAACAGTCACCTTCATGAATACAACCCTGAATACTAACTTTTATTCAGTTAATCATGTACTGGTGTGCACAAAGGCAGAAAAGGTCACCCACTAAAAAAGAGAGAACTCTCTTTGTGTCAGGGTTAACTCCCAAGGTATTTATGGACATATAAGAAATTTAGAGAAAGGACCCCCTCCCATCCCTAGCTAAGACTCTAAAACAGGCAGAATCATACTGCACACACCTCTATGTTCAGAGCTGACACTCACATGCCATTTCTTTAAATTTAATGGATAAGGTTACCCACTGAAATGGAACTGGCTTAGTTGGACTCTAGAGATATCTCTTTCCCCTCAACTTGTCTACTCTCAAAATGTGGGAATGTGCAGCTAGAGAGATGACACAGAAATGCCATACATCACCACACTAAAAGACAGGATCGATTATCGCTTCCCTTGCAAAGTGGTGGAAACCCAAGCATTGGTTCAGATGTGTTCCTCCTCCTGCTACACAGCTAGCCTAGTCAGTGCTTAGTCCATCTTCAACAGGCAAGATTTACTACTGAGCCAGAAACACAGAAAATATTTTGTTGTGGGGTATTCCTTATGCAATACAGAAAGATCTGCGAAGTACTTATCTTTCAAAGAAATGACAAGATTAGTATCTTTCACTCCTTACCTCTTTCTGCAAATTAGCAAGTTGGGAAGAGAGGCTGTCAATGCGCATGCGACTTTCCATTAATTCTTCTCTTATTGTGTTGGCTGCAGAACTACTCATTTCAGAAGAAAGTCTTGCATTCTCAAGCTGAAAAAGCAAACAGAACATATCCACACGTGGTCTGTCAACCAATACAGAACAAGCACTTCTACTAAAAAATCTAGATTGTTAAGTAAAGCATAACACTTGTGCAATACAGGAAATCTATGAAGCAGGCCTTTCTGGCAGCTACAAATATGCGTAATATTTCCTGGGAGACAACTGTTTCAACCACAGAAAATATGCAACTATTTCTGATGAAGGTATCTGCTTAATGACTGTATTTACAGGCAACAGCAAGGCAGATTTCTTTTAGTATTCCGCCTTGTCATATATGACATAACTAGCTGCTGCAACTGCCCGATTACTACAGCTACAGAAGCAGCTCAACAAGCCACGTACCTACATTCTATCACCTGTTTATCACAACCTCTAAAGTCAGGATTGGTTTATTTTCCACCTGACAGGAGAGACTGTCAGGTTGACACCACAAAACACATACCAGACAGGAGGTCCACGATCTATTGACCTACTCCCCCTTGTGGCAGGAGTGAAGAGCCAGCATACATCACTGTGCTTACACGTTGCCTCTGAATGTATCCAATATGGGAACATTTAATAAGAAAAAAGAGCTAAGATAGGAAATAACATTCAGAGGAGTGTGATATTGATTAGAAATGATACCTATAACAACTGTGTTTCAAGAATTATCAAAACTGTCAGTTGAAAATGAATTCATTTAAGCTGAAGGTACTGTTGCTGGTGCAAGCCAGGACAGTATAGCAGTTTGAGCATTGAATTATTTATTATTCTGGAGACATGGGTTCAAATCCCCACTGAGCTGTGGAAACCCACTGGGTGACTCTTGGCAAAGTCACATTCTTTTGGCCTCAGATGAAAGCAAAGGTAAATCCCCTCTGAGTACATCTTGCCAAGAAAATGCTGTGATAAGGTTCCCACAAGTCAGAACAGACTTGAACTTACACAGTAACAACAAACTGAGGCTGGTTCTTAAAGTCATTTCTTAAAAGAAATATTCAGTAAAGCTGTCTCTCTGTGTGTATGTGCCTTCAAGTTCTCTGTTGGCTTAGGGAGATCCCATTAATTTCATAGGGTTTTACTATGTAAGGAATACTCAAGGGTGGTTTTGCCAGTTCCCTCCTCTGAAATATAGCCTACAGCACCTAGTATTCATTGGTGGTCTCCCATCCAAGTACTAACCAGGGCTGACCCTGCTTAGCACCCAAGAGCAAATGGGATTTGGTGCCCTTAGGATATTTAGATCCCCATACTATAACTTTAGTTAACAATGCAAGGAAAGCTTTCTAGTGTGGCCAACTGCAATTTCACAATACAGCACAAAGAAACATATGCTGCTTAAAGAGTATCTTTTATGGTTTTATGGTTGGCTGAATTTTTAGCTTAGATGTGCTAGGTAAAAGCAATATTTCAAATCCCAGAATCCTCATGTTGGTGCAAGATGATATGAATTGTAATCCAACACATCTGGCAGGTACCAGGTTGAGGAAAACTGGCCAAATGATTTAGAAGACAAATATTTCTTAATACAGAACTTTAAAATCTCCATAATATTGACATTATATATAATCAAATGTAAATTAAAGATTTAATATTACAGGATTATCAGGATTAGCTCAATCTCACAAAGCAAAAAATAAAAGAATAAAGAACTAGGCAGAACAGAAATACTCAGCCAGACAAGTAGTAGCCAGAGCAACTACTCTGAAATAACAGTCTTAAAAACAGGATCTGGCTTGCCCAACACACAGAGTGAGCCACTTGTTCTGCAAATGACCAAGAAAAGTCAGAGCCACAAACTGACTACAGAAAAAGATCAATTCTCTCATTTAAGTGCATAAACTCAATCTGAACACTAGCTGACATTTCCTGAACATTGAAGTGCACTCTTTTAACACTAAAATTTATTTTCCGTTTTTCTCTTATTCAACTAAAAAGACCACACACTGAGTTTTATTGGTTGAGATTAAATCCACTGGATATACTTTAAAGAACTGTTAATATTTTGAACATTATTTTTTAACCCATGGCTACCTACCCCAAAAGCTAGGTGGGCTAAAATCTAAATTAAAATTCGCATCCAGATACAATATCCATTTTAATTGTATTGCAAAGTTTTTCAACAAAGTTATTAGAATATGAAGATATTCAAGAGCAAGTTATCAATACTTTGGCATGATATGTCTCTTCAAGCTCCTCCTTATACAATTTCACTTGTGCATCGTGCTGCTCTCTCATTTCCTGAAGTGCTTGGGCCAGTTTGTGCTCATATTCTATTTGCCGCCCAGAATCCACCTCAACAAGACGCGTTTCATGTTTTCTTCTTGTTTCATTGATTTCCTAAGAATGAACCATAAAATGACATTTTGGTTAGAACTGCTATGTGAAAAATTTCTTAGTAAGACAACTTGTCAGATCATTACACAATATAAAGTATAACTACTGATTTTTCAACTAGATCCTAAGATTGTTTTTTGCACTGATAACCAGAAAAACTTCAGCTGAGCATACTGTGTACTCAGTCTTCAACCTTCTAAAGAGTGCTGATAAATACTGAAGTCCTGGAAACAGAATTCCTTCTTTAATATTAAGGGACAATGTTCTGAGGACAGTATTACCTCTTCATACATATTTTTTCGAAACTCCAAGTCTTCAATCAAACTTTGACAGCGGTTTTCAAGATCCACCTTCAGTAATGTTTCATCGACCAGTTGTTTCTTAGCAGCTGCTAATGCAGCTTCCAGCTTAAAAAGAAATATTAAAAGTATATTATTAAACAATCAACTGCTGAATAAAATAGTAGCTGACAAACTACTCAGTTGCTCTGAGGCACAATGTAACCACTCTGAGGCCCAATGTTAGGCAAACAGCAGGATACAGATGATTACGATGATGGTGATGATGATAACAGAATTGGCCAACTGTAGAACATAAAGGTACAGTTGATGTTTTGAAGTAAATTCGTTCTTCTTTAGTTAGTGATTTTCATGTATAGTTTCTCAGAAAACACTGGTCTTGTTTGGGACAAACAGTATTTATTTCATCTACTTACATATGTAGTTGAAGAAAATCCTTTCTAAGGTAGTTCAAAAAGCTTCACATAGCAAAAGTAATTTACTTTTACACAGAATAGCAATATTACATGTACACAATTATTTATAGCACAGCCCACTTACAATGATTCAAGTACAAATCTCTAATGATCTTCTTGCAATTCTGATTCATCATGGTGTAACTTTCCCAAAGTGTGCCCAGCCCTCATGCCTTCCCCCACCCTCAGTGAACATCCATCTTTGAAAGGTCTGATACATGGGCTGGGAAAGTTTGTTCCAGTGTTTGAAAAATGGAAATCTGAGTAGCATCAGATATGATTTAGAAGAGTGCTTCACAGGCTGATGGGAAGCACTGACACTTTTTTCCTAACGTAACATTACCATTTTAGTGCCCACCAACCGCAAATGTTCCTGTTTACTGATATCTTGTGGATCAGCACTATTGTACTTTGAGTAGCGCTGGTTTGCATCTTGACTTTCTGTTCATCAAAGTCCTTTATAACTGCCTGAGAGCCAGTAATTCAACTGGTGGTGGAACCTGGTTTAAGCACAATGGAGAAATGTTACTTCCACTTTCCTGGATGCCTCAGCAATAGTAGCTGCTACCTGGAGAGAGAGGAATCTCTAACTATTTACAGTGAACCCTCTGTATATGCAACCTCTGGATCTACAATTATGGGTGACCGCAGAGGGTCACATCCTATACATACACTGGTGCCAATGTGTCACTGCCATTTAATAATATGGGACACAATCTTGCTTGCTATTTGTAGGAGGTCCTGGAACTGAACCCCTGTATGTATGGAGAGTCCACTGTATTATGATGGGACTTGCACTCTAGTGCTTTTCCCTTGGGGAGGTGAGAGGTGGAAGCTCAGAAGCCTTCATTCCTACTTTAGATTTATCACTATTATAATTCATAACTACACTTAAGTTGAATCACAACTTAAAGTTCCGCTACAAAGCTGAACAGTGGTCAAAAACAAAAATTTTTCATCTTTGCCTGGCAGTTACAGGCTCCCCACATTTACCTATCAGGTTAGCACTGTCAGAAAACAGAACTGGTTGAAAAGCGGAACCCATGTGCTGTATTGTAGGGATGATGAAGGACTCAGGGAGGCTCACTGACCACGCAAGTGCAGCTTGAAAAGTATCTTACCCCAGGTTACTGCTTTCCCCCTGCTTTCCAAACAGCACACACCATGCAAGCAGTTCCAAGCAAGCCTCTGTAGGCAAGAAGAACTGATGAAAGAGCAAAAAACCTGTTGAATTAATGGAACTTGTCCTTTAATTTGGAAGGGTCAAGACAGCAAGTTGTCAGATAACACAGCATCAAAAGGTGGGAGTTTCTTGTTTGCCAGTGAACCATGCGAGCCTCAAGCTCATAAGCACAATCAATCCAGCTGGCATATCTAAAGGATACCATTATGCAGGACTGTAAGATACATCCAATGGTCTATGTTTAATTACAACAGGTCCAATACGGGTAGTTTAACGTTTTGTTCCCAAACCAAGACAACTCAATCTGCAACAAAATAACATGAAAGATGATTGTGTGTTTGAAAAAACTGATTATATCTTACCTGACCAATCTGATCTTTCAAATCTTCAAGTTCTCCCTCTAGACTCTTCTTATCACCAAGTGCTGTGGCAAGTGCTGCTTCTTTAGCATTCAGAGCTGCTTCAAACTCTCGAAGCTTAACCACAGCTCCATTAAGATCAGATTCTTTTTTTGCATAGCTAAAACCAAACCAGACAAATTCAGTTCAGTTTGCCACTGTTGTTATTTGTGGTCAAGTTGACTTCAACTTATGATTATCCCTATGAATGAAACATTCAACATACCATTTTTTAAACTTGGGCTGTGGCTTGCTTGACTGAATCAATCAATCCAACTGTAGAGAGGTCTTGCTTTATTCCTACTGCCTTCCACTTTTTATCATGCATTATAATCTTTCCCACTGAGTCATATCATCTCATGATATGTCCAAAAGTGCAAAGTACAACAGCCTCAATTTAGTCATCTTGGCTTCTAGTGAGGGATTAGGTCTCATTTGCTCTTGGCCTCATTTACCTCAATAAGACACATCAAATACAGTGGAAAAGACACAAAATATTTTTCTTGCTTAATGACAAAACTCTGCAATATCAATATATGGATATTTAGATTCCTTGTGTTTAGAGCCTTATATAGCTGTCAAAAGACTTCAATTCATCTTTTAAAGTAATTCACTTAATGTTAATACTTGAGAAATGAAGTTCTTTTTTACTATGATTTCTATATTAATTTGGACAGGGAGCTACAGCTTTTAATTCTAATTTTACTCACAGTTTATACTTCCTTCAATTCATCATAGTTGATTTTTAAAAGTGATTATGTTGCATATGAAGCTATGAGCAACAGTTTCATGTGAACTAGTTTTGGCAACATTAAAAGTTTTCTGGCTAAGCAGAACAAAAGTTATAATTAAGATCAGAGAGATGCTATGATTAAGTACAGCTTCTATTTTTGCAGAGAATAAAGAAAGCACTGAAGAGTTTTTTGGCAAGCACAGAACTTCAAATGCAAAATATTCAGCAGTCTCAAATATTTTTAATCACCATATACTAGTTACTATAAAGTTTGAATCAGAGATGTGAAGGTATGGAGGAAAAATGAAAAACTAGCATCTTTGCTATGAATAGGAGATAATTTGTGAAACTGTAGGCTTCACTTCTGATGAATTTGACAAAAAAAAGTCTACCTCTCTAACATGAACCAAACCTTTTCTAGAAACAGAATTTGGGGGGAGGGAGTAGTCTGAAGTGGGATCATGTTACCAGACGGAACAGAACAGGGAAGTACGCACTTGTTCATTTCAACATTCATTCTATTTTTCAAATTTTAATATTTTTTAAAATGTGTGTAACTGAAAGGCAGTGGGCAATAAGTCCTCTATAAAGTACTTTATCAAACTAGATAGTAAATGAATCAAGGTGGGAGAAGATATCAGCATAAATGCCATGGAATCTGCTTTTAGTCAAATTTGAAGGTGAAATGTTATACCAATTGTCAAACAAATAAATAAACAAATAGGGTTCGCTTCTATCAAGTTCTTTGATTGTTTCAGTTTGCATTTTATACCAGTTCTGGATTTTTCACATCTGTGGCTACTTTTGCTTTCTGTGGGAACTGTTGTTGTTTTATACTATTTGTTCCTACTTTCTTTTGAAGGCTTTGAAAAGATCTGTTAAAAAGTAATTATTTGTTCCCTTCTGTTTTGTATTATATATTGTTTAAGGGTTAGTGAAGTAGCTGCTTGTTTGTACTTAGCATTGATTTACAGTAAAATAATCTGGTAATTTGAATAATTGCTAATCCTTTGCCACTGGATTCACTGAGGTTCTCTATCCCATGGGTGGAAGTCTGTTATTAGCCAACAGTCTGAACTGGGAAGGAACTCAGGTGCTCCTGCTTGTACTTGTAGAAACAGCTCCACAAGAAGACTTAGCATTCGTGAAACCACACAGGCGTCCTGTCAGGAAGCTTGGATCCTGTCATGTTAGCATAAGGGAAAACTCTGCTTAGCTTGTAGAGAATAGAATGCACTACAGCAAAAAATGTAACAATTGCTAATTACAATTGCAACAATGTATTGACTATCAATTGCTATATGTATCTGGGTGTGGGTTCAAAGGGTTATAGATATCAGGGGAAATACCTGTGGGCATTTGGCAAAGACGGAGAGAAAATTAGAGGGATGAAGCATGAAATCCCAGGCAGACAGTGTGAGAACAACCAGAAAAGCAGAGATAGTATAGGAAGAATTTAGAAGAGTTCACATACTCTCATCTCCAAAGATGAGAGCGTGTAAACATCCAAAGAGCCCGGGAAGATTGGGGTTTGGTGGCCCAATGTGATATTTATGGCCTTCACCAATCAATATAATTGTGACCTATATTGGTATGTTCTAGTATAAAACCTTACTACTAACAAATGTACCTCAGTTTTGGCAACTTTATCAAGCTGCGCTGCTGCTTGCTTTACCTGCTGCACTCTAAGGGGTTTCTTAGAAAGCTAGCTAACCAGCATGACAAGTCCCCTACTTTTCGACAGGACATTTTTTGATGATATCCTTCTCCGAGCATTTTAAATTTGACACATAGTCCATTTTTTGACTGATTTCATCATGTTTCCACAACCTACCATGTGCTTCTGTGACCACATGCTGCTTTTTCTCTCAATTCATATACTTATCAAAAAAAAACAAAACAAAAAAAAAAACAAAAAAAAAGGTTTAAAAAGACTAGGATCCACATTTGATGATTTTTGGTTTTTCAACAGTGCTGTAGTTTCTAACCTGTCAAATGAGCAGGACATGCCTGTACTCAGCTATGATATCTAACTAGGAAATGGAACTTAAATTCTCCCCAGCATGATAAATTAGATGAAAATCATCAGAGTTTGATGATGATTTACAGTCCTAGGCTGACTGACTGATATGCACAGGCCCCTTTTTAGACAGTCTTTTGTGATTCCTCCCTTTCTGTGGAACAGAGTTGTTATCTTCTATGTGCACAAATCCCTCTTTGGACAGTCCTTTGTGACTCCCCCCCATGGACCAGAGTTATTATCTTCAATGTGCAGAAATCCATCTGTGGACAGTCCTTCTAGGTAGCAGAACTATTGACTTCCATGTGCACAAATCACTTTTTGGACAGTGCTTGTGATCTTCTACCTCTGAGGACAAATTACTGACTTTCATGTGCACCATCTCTATTTTGAATAGTACTTCATGATACCTCACTTCTGGTAGTGCTGGGAAAAGAGGACCAGCTGCAGCCACCTTGTCCCACAGTAGAAGGAGAAGGAAGGAAGGGCTGTGAGCCAGTGCCCATCTTTACAGTATAGCCCTCCTTCCACATTTGTGGGTACGATCTTTACAAATCTGATTATCCGCAAGGCACATGCTTGCCTCCCTGCCATTCTCTTTCTCCCATCCCTTGCATTCCTCACCCCAGGCTTGCAAGGCTTGTGTTTAAAATGGACATTTTTCCTTTTGAGTGAGCAAAGCCCCCTCCCACTGCTGAAGGTGTGGACTCTCTGCCATGTGGCTGCACATTCTGCTGTGTATTGGCTGCTAACTGGTCAGGTGCTATTTTCTCAAGAGGGCCATGGGAAGTAATTACAACTCCAGAACTCCCCTCTTCTCTGTTTGAGGGGAAAGTATTGGTAGGCCTTTTAGGTTGTATTCCCCCCACCCCCAATGCTGGGGCCAGAGCAAAATGAATGTGAGGGGGTTATTATGTTTTTTCCACTTTCACAAGGGTTCTGTGCCCCTAACCCTTGTGAATGTGGGGGGCTACTGTACTATCATCACTTACATCTATAGTTATACTGCTAGTTAAGCAACAACTACAAATGCATGAATAATCAAATTCATAAAAGTTAAACCTGTGAAAGTGGAGGGCCAGCTGTATTTGCAAGCTACCATCCCACTTTCACTAAACATTTATCTTCCAGTAAATGCTGAGCAGGCTTACTGCTCAGGCTTACTGCTAAGGTTGACAATATTTTTGAAAATGGGGTAATTTATATTGTGTCACTGTTTCTCTTTCACTTGAACCAAGGGCAGTGAGCAACCACGTGTCTATTAGGTAGAAACTATTTCAAGAATGGTAATTTTGAGAGTGGTGCTGGGAACCACACTACATGTTGTGTGGTTCCCAGAACCACTGTAAAGGGGGTGGGAGATGGTTTATCCCATGTCACTGCAAAAGTGATTTTTACCTAGCAAGCAGCTGATTTTTCAGTGCAATGCAATGCAGGCAACATTATCAGATGTGTTTCCACACCAACCTAAAAAGTTCTGTCCCCATATTTGAGTAGAATAGTTTCATCATCCCTGTTTATGCACCCACCAAACAGTCTTCTGGAATATATATTACAGTGGGCTCTTGGTATCCATTAGGTTTTCATTCCAAGAGCCTCCTTGGATACCAAAATTTGTGGATGCTCAAATCTCAAATATATACAACGGTGTAGTAAAATGGTGTCCCTTATACAAAAATGGCAAAATCAAAGTTTGCTTTTTGGACTTTTTTAATATTTTCAAACCATGGTTGGCTGAATCCACGGATACAGAATGAAAGATGAAATGAAGAGCTGCATCTAATCAAAAAAGGTCAGATGTACTGTGTCCAGTTTTGGGCACCACAATTCAAGGAGGATATAATGACAAGCTGGAATATGTCCAGAGGAAGGCAACCAAAATGCAGAAACCACGCCCTGCAAGAAGTGGCTTAGGGAGGTGGGTATGTTTGGCCTAGGAAGAGAAAGTTAAGAGGTGACATGATAGCTATCTTTAAATATTTGAAGGGATGTCATCTGAAAGACAGAGCAATCTTGTTTTCTATTGCTCCAGAGACTGGGACACAGAGCAATGGATTCAAACTATAATGGGTCCTCCCTTACCATGACTCTTGCACACACAAATGTGAGGTTGTGAGAAGCATCACATCTCATTGTTGTTAAAGGAGGCAGTGGGTGCGCACCCATGCTGCCACGTGCACACTGTATACATTGATTATATAATGGGATATGACACTTCATGTTCTTTGTTTAACCCCCACAGATATGGTAGGGGTTTACTGGAACAGAACCCCCACAGATATGGAAGGCACACTGTAGAGTAAAAGAAATTCCACCTAAACATTAGGAAGAACTTCTGATGGTAACAGCAGTTTGACGGTGGAATATGCTGCCTCTGGGTGTGATAGAGTCTCCTTCTTTGGAGGTTTTTAAACAGAGGCTGGATGGCCATCTGTTGGAAATGCTTTGTGGATTCCTGCACGGCAGGGAGCTGGACAGGATGGCCTTTGTGGTCTCCTCCAGCTCTATAACTCTAGGTAGAAATTCAGTTCAAAGGCACAAAACTCCAAATGTATTGGCTAAAACAAGCTTTCTGTCAATGTAGAACAGGCCATGAGCACAAGAGATGCATGAATGTGCTGATATAGCTGCACTGTTGCCAGAGGAGAAATACTCCTTCAAATCATATTAATTCTCCAAACAAGGTCCTCCACTTCAATCTACCATACCAGTATGAAACTCAGGACAGCTGTTTCAACTTTACTCATTCTGAACAGTTGGACTGTTCACCAGATGAACCACAGATTATGTTTCTTGAATCAATAAAGTGATTGTTTTAGCAAGAGCCACAATGAATATGCATTTTCACTATGATTTTCCTTTTTTCAAACAAAAAACAAAAAACAAAAAACCACAGAGAAGCGCTAACCTAAAAAAGGGGAAAGTGATTTGCCTAAGAGAAATCATAATGCTCTTGGAACTGGTTCGTAATTATTATTATTTTTTTAAAAAAAACAACCGTATATAGGTATGTATTTAAAAAAATCTCTTAGCAGATGGCAATCCTACTGTGAAAGTTAAAACCTTGCCAACTAACAGATGCAATTTTTCATATTTGCAGCTGTGTATTTTTTGTGAAGGGGTTTCTTTAGCTACAACATACAACATGCAGTACAACAGAACTTTGTATATGTTGCCATTACATATAGTATTACTTTTAAGAATGTTGTTTATTTTTCATTTTTAACTATGTTTTAATTGAAAGTTTAAAAGAAAAGAGAGTAATTGTTCAAACAATGGGAGCAAAATAAAAACAATAGTTGAAGATCATAAAAGCCTACACTTACTTATGTACAGCTTGTTTCTGAACAAGCTGACAACACTTTAACACCAAGTTTACAAGTGCCTGAAAGGGCATTTGCTAACAGGCAGTACATATGGAAAAGGCAACACCCATTTTTCCTCCAACTCTGTCTAGTTTAGTTTAGCCAAATTTACAAGCATACAGTAGATGGACTACAGCAAAGGTGGGAAGCAAGCGATAAATTCGTCTTATCTACAGCACTGCAGCACACCACAAAGAAAAGAAATAAAGCTTTTAAAAAGAATGAAAATCTACCTGACATTGTTGTGCATGTACCATGCATCTATCTTTTCCAGGGAACTGTCTGCTTTGCTTTTACTGAGTATTGCTCTAACATGCAAAAGTTAAAAATGCACACTACCTCCAGAAAGGTTAAGATGTGGTAGCGCCACCGTCGCCGCAGCAGCAGCAGCAAAGGGATTCCCTTGCTGTCTACAAATCAAGGTAAATTAGTGACTCTCGTCCAAAAGATCCAAAAGGACCTCTCAGACATGAATCAGGGACAATCCAACACTATTCAGTAGAGACCAAAACAGTTAAGTACTTTCAAAACTTAATATGACAGCTGCTCCTGATGAATCAAGAAAGCAGGCTGTTGTGGTAGGAAATTTTTAAACTTAACTACAGTACTAAGGAATAGTCAAAATGAATATACCTGTATTCCACACATTAGGGCAAAGGAATAATTTCCATCTGAAAACCAAGAGTTAAGTGATCCCAAAGAACTGTAAAACGTATACTTTTTCATGGTTACAAGATCACTTTTTATGTATGCTGGGTGGGACAGAAAGACAGAGAAGGTAACACAAAGTACCCACAGCGCCCTATGGAATAAAGACCTATGTGCTCTTTGTTGATGAACCTAGACTAGGTAACATTCCTTCCAGCTGATTTTCCAAATATCCTTATGAGGAAGTCTTCCTTTGTACATGCAAACAATACTTAGGTTTGCTGTAGTTTTCCCAAGACATGTCAAACTTACTTATATGTATATGGACATTTTTGTGCTATTCCACACTAGAGATGAGAGATTCAAAGGGATCACATGCTATAGCATTCCTAGGACTTCATGCCTGAATGTTCCTCTTCAAAACTTCCTTCTAATGAAAAGCTGCAAGGCTATTAGAAACTCCTGGGTTCCATATGCACAAAACAGATACATATACATGCATTATGAAGTCTTTAATTTCATAAGAACTGTACCATGTACTTTCTCTGACTGAAACAGTTCTAAGGAGATGGCACAAACCTAAATACCCTAGAGGCACAGGATGATGGAAGCTAAGTAAGTGCTGTAGGCTATATTTCAGAGGAAGGCAATAGCAAACCACTTCTAAGTATTCCTTGACTAAGAAACCCTGTGAAATTTCATAAGCTGACAAAGTGACTTGAAGGCACATACACACAAAGTAAGTAGTTCATGTCCTCTCAATACAGTTAGGAGCTAACTATGATGCACAAAAACACAACCACGAATACTAAGGTCCACAACCTCTATCTCTTTAGGAGTCATTTGGTTAGTGATAGTTTGAAAAATGAGAAACAAAACAGAGGGCAATTAAGGAGAGCATCTTTCATCGTAATTCTGGTACAGATTCAACATAGCTTTTGTTCTGGAAACAGTTTATCTATTAATCCTTTTATCTTTCAGCAATCATATTTTGACTCATATGTTACTTTTCCAACAAGATCAACCCAAAGTGTTTTTCTGTAACAGTTACCACCTCAAGAGAAAAATACTGATGAAGTGTAATAGAATCCCAATGTTCAGTAAGATTCTTCGTAAATGCAAAAGGATAGCACTTCTAACACTGCTGCTTTTTCTCTCTCCTTGGCCACTGGTGTTTTTCCTCCTTACCTGCAAAGCCTTAGAAGTAATTTATCTTATGCCAAGACATTTCATATCATATTGTTCATTTACCTATCCTTCATCACTCAACATTATTGCAACAGATCTAACAGATTTATGTAAGAGATTTATCTACTAACATCAGAGACCCATACCTGGCTTTGTAAGAGCATATCCTCAGCTTAACAAAACCCCCATACTGCAGCAGACAGACAAGTTATTCTACCTCCCAAAAGAGATGTTTATATTCTAACACACCTCACCTCACAAAACCCAGAGGTATTATTTCAGGTTATTACTAATGTTTAGAAGCAGTTTTCCCAAGCTTGAATGCCTGCCCACCTGAAATTATATCATCACAAGGCTTGCTGACAAGGCAAAGTTAATAAAAGACCTTTAAACATTGCAGCAACAAAGCTTTGAACTTTGATTTATAATGTACAAAAACCAGTTCATGATTCAAAGGTGTGTTCTGAATTTAAAAAGCAAATATTAATACAGAGCAATATCAAAAGCAAAATACCAAATGCACAGAATTTTATTACTACTCTGCAACTTTGATCAAGGACTCAAGGTGCATGAGGTCCTACTATATTTAATTCTGGGACTGCCAACTGTTTGCACATAATTTCACTTGCAAGAATCCAGCTGTAAGAAATCTTACTTCAACTTACATTAAATTTCTTTAGATTTTGGCGTGCCAGATTTGGTGTCTAATGCACCAAATACTTCCATGTACAGCTGCTCTATAGCTGTGAAACTCTTTCTGAAAGGCTGTGGTACCACCTTAGAGCTTGCTCATTTTTGACACAACACACCTCCAGCTCCAGACTACTGACAGAAAAAATTTCTGGGATCCCTTCAGAATACAAACACTGGCCAACCTCAATTTAAATGAGAAAGACCTTACTTGGAGTAGGCAATGTGTGTTGTGGGCCATGTGCACACATTTTTGCTCTTGATGGGCAACTATGCATCTAGTGGGCACATCACTTGTTTTAGGTCTATGGGGAACTCCCCCCCTCACCAAAACTGGAAGTGACTGGATAAACCCCCAAAGCCTAAAACAGGTCTGGAGGGATGCAACAAAATGATGCACGGTTGCCCATTTTTGAGAAAAATGTTTTTACTGGACAACTGTGTATGGCTGTCCAACGTCCTAGGCATTACCTCTGGAAATTTCCCCATTCTGTATTAGGCCATGATATCAAAGGGAAACATCAAAATTGTAGTTTTTTTCTACAAAAAAAAAATAGTTCTCACTATTAAAAGCAGAAGAAGCACTACCATACCTGAACAACATTCTAAATTTCCAAGGCAAGAAGACTAAATCAGGGATGATAAATACAGCATTCCATACATAGTTGGACTGCAAGCTACCACCAGCCATTTCCATTTTGCTATGGTGGCTGTCCAGACCTGATCAGCATTACAGTTGAACAGTATCTGGAGAAGAATACATCCACCATCCTCATACCAGATATGAGCAATAAAACTTAAGATTTCAGAACTGATTGAACTACTCACTACTATGAAATCATCCAATATTAGATGGTATTCACTGGACACCTGGAAAGAAGGTAACTAAAAAGAACAACTGTAAAAAGAACCAACAGGAACCAAACCTGCTTCAAAATTATATGAACCATTAAGGACATATAAAAAACTGGATACTAAATTCAGAAACATGTGCATTTTGGATCTCTATAACTTAAATGAATAGGTAACACAATGAACTATAAGCTGCTTCTTTAATCCAAGCTCAACAATGCACACTCAGCAAAATGATCCTAGGTTAAATTTGTTTTGAACTATCTACTCAGTTAACCATGTAGTGCACTGGCCTGGTGAAAAACATAGAGGCAACCCAGAGATTGGGACAAGACTTTAAAAAAAATATGCAGTGCATTCACAATAATGTGGACTCCCATCTCATATAAAAAGGACACATCATAGCAGGAGTAGATATAAGGTAAAATTAAAAACAGAGGGCAAGAAGTCTTTAAAAACTTCATGTTCAAAAAAAGTAAAAGTTATTATCTAAAAACCACTTCACTACACAAGCAAGTAAAAAAAAGTGTACAGCAAACATTATTTGACACAAAAAGTTAGGTTATAGAAGCTGTTACCAAAGTTAGCAAGTACAAAATATTTTTAAATAAAGGATTAGTAAGAAGATACATAAAAAAAAAATTGACTAAGAAGGATTCAAACTATTTTCTTCGTAAAGATGCTTAAAATGTAAGCTTTTCTACCAGTCAGAGGTATGTGGTAAGTTTTTGAATCCTAACTGTATGACCACGTAAGATGGTAGAAAAACTTACATTTCTAAGCACCTCCAAAAGAAACAAAATCTTAACAGCCATATACTCCTGGATGTAAAATGATAAGTTTTCAGGTCTCATGCACATTTAGTAATAATATGTTAATGACCATCCAGTATCAACACAGGGAAAAAAAGTCTTTCACAAACTTTTAAGAGTTAACACTGCATTTAAGAATAACAATTACTAGTATGTAATTGTCGAAATATAACAAACTTGTTAAATCAGTGAAAGGAAATAAAGTGCTTCCCTTCTACTTCAGCTCTGAAACAAACATTTCACATCAACATAAAAATGCAAACCTGCTGTGTAAATGCAGTACAACCAAAAGATTTCTCTGCAACTATCAATTATTCAACCAAGGAGCTATAACCCATAGTATTTAGACTGCACAAATACAGAAGACAATCAGAACACATCCCGTCCCATCAAGAGTATACGCCCCACACTGTATACTATTTCTTCTCTTCAAATGACCGGAAATTCGTCATGAGCATACACGGGGCTGCCAGAGGAAAGAGCAGGGGATCTTTCTTTTCATTCATTCAAAAGCTAACACATCAGCTATAGCACATGGCAGCAGCTGGAGGAGTCAGGCTAATGTACTCACTGTTCGATTTAAAAGAATGAACGGGAGCAAATGAGGAGACAGTAACTTCTCAAAGCATGCACGATTCTCATTTCTTGACATATCAAAAAATAAAAATAAAATAAAAATAAGAAGGTTGTGGACCTGCCTGCTGTAACTGTCCAAACTGGCCATAGTTTCTCAGTAATAATGCAAGCATACAAAAATCAAAGCATGCATGGACAAATATACTGATAACAGTAAGTGAAAGTAGTATAGAAAGTTAAAAGTACAGTATCTACTTTCCTAGATATCCCTACAAAATGGGAAATAAAGGATTATTGAAAATGGTGATGTTTTAGTTGCAAACTTTCCCCCAGGAATGTCAAAAGCCACACAACATCCCCCACCCAGGTAGATGCCAAAGGATACAACCACTTCGCACTTTGATTGAAACTGGAGGACAAATCCAATACCCTTCCTCAGGAGCTGCACTTTGACTCACATTAACCCCATTTTTTGAATACTCAGTTTAAGGCAGCCACAGCCAGTGGCAGAGCATGCAAAAGGGGGAAAATAGCCAGGTTAAGGCTGAAGTCAGGGGTGAGGTGGACAGGAGGCAAATGGCAAGATATTACGGGACACTTCTCATCTGAGTAAAGTTAAAACATACTGAGACCCAGACTCGTACGTGCCCCTCGCCCGCTAAATCCAACTTCGCCGGCCCTTAGTCGCATGCCCATATCGGGGGGCAAGGTGACAGGAGAAGGGGGAGCCTAGGGGGTCCTACCACTGCGCCGCTCGACGCACCCCCTCCCTCGTCAGGGCAGCGCGGCGGCGGGCGGCGGGCAAACAGGGAGGCCACCCAGCCCCGCGGGCCACGTACCTTCCCAGGAGCTGGTCGTGCTCGGCGCGGATCTTGCCCAGCTCGATCTGCAGCTTGGCCCTCTCCCGGGCCGTGTCGTCCAAGGCGCGCCGGGCATCGGCTAGCTCGGCCTCGTAGAGCGCCTTGAGGCCGGTCAGCTCCCGGCTGCGCACCTCCTCTCGCTCGGTGACCTGGAGGTGCAGCGCGCTGTTCTCCACCTCCAGGCTCCGCACCTTGTCGATGTAGACGGCCAGGCGGTCGTTGAGCTCCCGCAGCTCCTCTTTCTCCTGGAGGCGGGTGATGCGCGTCGGGCTCAGCGGAGTGCTGGCCGCGCTGCTCCGGGTCCGCTGCCCGACCGGCGTGGAGGCCGCCGCCGCCGCCGCCGCCACCGCAGCCGCCATGGCGGGAACAATGCGCGGGGCAACACGGGCGGAGAGGCAGGGAGGAAGGAGCGGGGAGCGCGCGGGCGGAAAGAGGGGGCGTGGGGAGGGGGCTGGTCCACTCGGCCCGGGAAGGCGGGAAACGATGAAATAAGCACGGAAGGGGGAAACCCGGCGCGGGGCGGAACGGGTTAAAAGCTGCAGCCACAAAGCTTGCAAGTGCAAAGCCCCGATTTAAAAAAAAAAGGCAGCTTTTTTTTTAAAAAAAAGCACTTCTTGCCTCAGCCGCGGGAGTGACAGAGCCAGAAAAAAAGAGGGGAGGGTGCAGAGGCAATTATTAATGCCAAAGGGGAGCAAACTGGAGGTTTGTCAATGAATGAACACAAAAACTCCAGAGAAGGCGGGAAAAGAAGGGGCAAGAAAGAGGAGGAGGAGAGAAAAGAAATGAAAGAAGCTCCTGCAGGTGCTTACAAAGAGGAGGAGAGGGGTTACAAAGAAGCCCGAGCGGGAAGGGGGGGGACACAAACCCAAGAGAAGGCAACCTGGCAGAGGCGCCCGCTGAGTATTTCGCTGCAGGAAGGCGCGCGAACTCACTCAGTCGCCCGCCCGCCCGCCTCGAGCGCATTCGCCGCCTCCCGCCGCCGCCGCTCCTCCCCGGCCAGAAGGAAACACAAAACAGGCGGGCTCAGCGCGGAACCAATATGGCCGTCGCGCGCTCAAAGCCAGCCGTCCCTCCCCATTCCTCCGTCTTCTCCCCCCCACTACGCGCCTCGGCTTCACGCTCACCCAGGCGCACGTGACCGGGCCGTAGCCAATAGGACGGCGAAGCGCCCTCGGCCTCCCTGTTTACGGAGGTCCGGACGCTAAATTCAAAACCCGCCGACTGCAACTGTCAGCGATGTTGTGGCGCGCGCCTCAGCTCGAGTGCTCCCTCCCTTTCCTTTGCCGGCGTGAGCGCGCACACTTGTGCCTCAGCCGCCGCCGCCGCCGCGTCTTTGCTTCACTCGCAGCTCCTAAGTTTTCCCCCTCAGATGTTACAGGGAGGGAGGAAGAAGCGGGTGCTTCTCGACCCTGGGCACTTTCGGGTGGCAGAGGGAGCTCCTGTTTCCTCCCTCTTTTTCTTTTCCATTCCCTGGCGGCTGCGTTAAACTTTTAGCGGCTGTCCTATGCGGTAGCTTGTGTTTGAATACGCGCTGCCAGGCTAAGCTAATCTAGAGACCCACTGAAATGCCATGTGCGGTGTTTTGAGGTTTGTTGTGACTTCTGCTGTGTGTGGATTTGGGCCCTGTGGATGTCAGGCTTCGAATGGCTAGGAAGCGAAAGGCTCCGCGGTTGCGCTGCGCCGTGCGTTTCCGACTTATGGCAACGCTAAGGGGTTGACGCTGGATTTTCTTGGCAAGATTTGTTCACAGGGGGTTTGTCTTCTGGGCTAAGACCGTGTGACTTGCGCCAGGTCACCCAGTGGGTTTCCACGGCGGAGCAGGGATTTGAACCCTGGTCTCCGAAGTCATAGTCCGACGCTCACACCGCTGCAGCACGTTGGTTCTTACCCATTAGTTTTTCAAGCATCACAGTTTCTCTGTATATGGGCGAGTTAGGGACCTTGCCTTGCCTGTTGGTGACTTGGACCGTTTCCTCACTACACTTTTATAGCGCGATTATTCGACTTTCAACATCGTATGGAATCCTGGGATTTGCAGTTTCGGGAGGGGCCGGCCGGCCCCTCCCGAAACTGCAAATCCCAGGATTCCATACGATGTTGAAAGTGGAATAATCGCGCTATAAGAGTGTAGTGCGGAAATGCTGAGAACCGTCAGTGGAAACTTCCCACCCGAGCAAATTGCCTGCCGGGGAAAGAGGGGTGGATCATCACTTTTTCAACCACAAGCAGCACGGAAGAAAGAAGGCCCTTTCTACAGAAGAAGACCCTAATCTTAAAACATGAACAGGGCATGTAAAGTGCATCTTCCATTGATTATATGTCATGCCTGTTTGGCCCTTGGTCTTTGTGTTTTCATTTGATTCATTCCCCATCTACTACAAAAGGCATTAACCTGTTACTGTTTATTTCTTGCCTGCTGACTAAAAGAAGCTTCAGGACAAGTCCCACTTTTCCACTCTGACACTTTACCAGCTGCTTAATATGTCAGGAACTTCTCCATCCTGACATACACTGATAGGTGCTTCATTTTCGGCACGTCCCATTGTTTAATCTAGAGCTACTACCTGAGCTTTGAAAGTTGTTGGCGGTGGTTGTGTGCCATCAAGTCAGCTTCAACTCTGTGAATTAAGAGACCGCCAACAGGCTATTAAGTGCCCTGCCGGGGTCTTGCAGACTTAGGGCAGAAGCCTCCTTGACTATCAATCCACCAGTAACAGGGTTTTATTTTGTTCCTCTGCTTTCAGTTTTACCAACTGTAAATTTTTCCCCATTGTTCATTACTTTTGTGCTATTTTTTTTTAAAAAAAATCTTTAAAACATAAATGGCCAAGAATTTGGGGGAAAAAAACCTTTGAAATTCCTCCCCATGTATTTTACAGCTAAAAAGTAACAAGAAGTAACAAAATGCTACCATGAAACCAACGAACTTACTAGCTCATACATAGTTTTGCCTATATATATATGCATCATTGCTAGGATTGCCATATTCTACTTCCTCACATCTAGGCATAAATTATTCTAATTATGCAACATTATTCTACTTTGGATTCTAATTATGTAAATCAAGCATGTTAATTGTTGGATTTTTTTCTCCCACTGTATTTCATATTCCATACTTTTTACAGATACAAGTTACCTGACAGAACCAGTAACATTTAAAGTGCTGGACTTTAAATGAGGAGACCGAAATTCAATCTCAGCTTAGTCATGGGATTAATTATGTGATCATCTGTGTTGGATCCCCTCAAAAGAACACCATGAGGACTTCCAGCCGCATGGCGTGCACGAGAGGCTGTCTGGAGTAGCGCTGTGCAACTCCGAACCGCCACCTGAAGGTTTCCAGCTGGATTGGGGCCATCAAATTCCAGCTAGCTATCCCCCTCGGTAAGGGGCATGCGGAAGAGGTCCGAAGGGGATCCAGATTCCAGCACCGAGCCCTCCCCGAAGGGGGAGAGTGGAGGAGCTGTGCAGGATCGCAGGACCACGATGGGACCTTCTGGATCGCCGTTTTAGCGGCACAAGCGCGGACAATGACTTTTAACCAAGAGTGCAAGGCAAGATAGCAAGTAACAGCCCGATCTGGATTACAGTTTAACTTAAAACACAGGAGGTATGTACCTGTTTCAGCGAATATAAACTGCAGCTTGGAGGAGACCCTGGTGGCAGGAAGCAGAAAGGTAATGGCGGATTTCTTAAAGCTACAGAGACCAGAGTGGTAAATTTGAATAAACTTCAATTTTCCTGTATTTCTCTTGGTGGATTATCGAGATTTAACTAGACTGGGCTTGGATTTAGACTTGTTGACGGACATATCAAGAAGAGGAGGCTTCGGATTACCGGACTTACATGTATACTTGAAGGCTGCGGCATTCACTTGGATAAAGGACTGGATGGATTTACAAAATACGAGAATGCTGACTTTAAAGGGAACAGATTTAAGGATGGGGTGGCATGCCTACATGTTCTATGGAAAAGTGACAATTGATAAAGATTTTATGCATCACTTTGTAAGGAAATCATTATATAAAATATGGAATGATTATAAGAATAAGAACATTAGGCAGCTACCCACTTGGGTCTCCCCTCAAGAAGCTTTTTTTGGAAGATGGTCAGATACAGAAAAATGGTTGCAATATGAAGATATATTGGAGAAAACAAATATGAACACAAATACAAATGTTTTTAAGATGAAATCAAGAGAGAAATTGGAAATTGAAGGTATAACGTTAAGCTGGTTTCCCTACAGACAATTATCAGAAAGATTTCAGATGGACGTGAAAATTCAAGCAATAGAACAGAAAGAACAAGAGAATCTGTTGAAGCTTTTATCAGAAAATCCACCTCATTTACTTTCACATTTATATCAAGAGATATTACAACAACAATGTGAGGAAGAGACAATTAAAATAGCAATGATACAATGGGCACAGAACATTGGACATCCAATTCAGTTGGAATGGTGGGAACAAAGTTGGCAACGAACAAAGAGATTCACGGTAGCTCAGAACCTTAAAGAAAACTACTATAAGTTATTTCATAGATGGTACATGACACCCGAAAAATTAAAGATAATTTATAAGACGGGTACAGGTCAATGTTGGAAGTGTCAAAAGACTGCAGGCACACTATTTCATATGTGGTGGACATGTTCTCAGGCAAAAATGTATTGGAATGAAATTCATAAGATAATATGTGGTGTATTGCAGGTTCAAATTGATAAGACTCCTGAAATGTGCTTGTTAAATATGACACATATGTTAGAGGGAACTGCGGTAAAGAAATATTGGAGAATAATACAGTATATGGTCTCGACTGCCTGTATTGAATTTGCAAGGCTTTGGAAAAGTGATATAATACCAACGACAGAACAATGGTGGGCAACTTTTATTGAAAATAGAAATGCAGATATTGTTTCACAGAGATTAAAAGGGAAATCAGATGATGATATCTATAAAGAATGGTAGATGATTTCGGAAGCGAGAGGGGTCTTGACAGGGAATAATACATAATTCATGGTATTAAAGGTTCTTACAAGATAAAATTCAGAAAAATATCATGGAACAAGTAAAGTTGAGTAGAAAAACAGGAATTAACGAATTAAGTAGATAATACTGACAATTTATTGTGATGCATTGATAACAGTTCAATGGAATGATAAAGATTGTAATCCAGAGAGGAAGGAAAACAGTTGTAATACGACAATTGAGTATACAATGATAATTGTTTGTTTTATATGTTGGAACTTTAATAAAATTACTTTAAAAAAAAAGGACACCATGAGACACTGTTACCTCTCAACAAACCTACTTTACAGCATTGCTGTTGGGATTAAAAAGGAAAGAGAAAGCACATGAAGTGGATGTGTAAAGGAACTACAACATTTACATTTTTGCTGTGTACAGGGATTTCCAGTGCTATTCTCATCAGGTCACTATTTTATTTATGTATTTACTAATATATTTACCCAGAGTTGCCCGGGTTTTTTTTTTCTCTTAAGAACTCACCAAACTGTCTTCTGCATTTCCTGTAACTTTGTTCCATATTTCCAATGCAATCTATATTCAGAATTATTTACATACACAGTTTGGGTTCCCGAGGGAGTACACTGTCATCTTCCTTACTGCTAGGCCTTGTGTCCATAGCAACGGGCCTATTTCTGTACCTGTAAATTTTCCCCTTATTCCCCAATCCAATCTATATTCATAGTTGTTAACATACAGAGGTTGGGTTCTGTGGGAATACACTGTCCTCCTCCTTGCTGCTAGGCATCATCTCCATAGCAACCAGCCTTTTCCCCAATCCAATCTGCGTTGTCTGGTGATGTTGATGTACTGGCTTTTTTTTTTCTCTTTCTGTTGAATTTGTGCAATGGCTTTATGTTTTTCTGGAAGCATTCTTTGTTTTGAATTTCAACTTTAAGATTCCTCACATATGGAACCCAAACAATCTACTGTGTGAGGCGAGAAGACCTTGTAACTATGGCCATTTCTGCACTATACTGTTATAGTGCTATCATTCCACTTTCAACATCCTGTGGAACTCTCGAGTTTGTAGTTTACTGAGGCCCAAGAGCTCTCTGGCTGAGAATTCTTAAATGCCCCTCCTTAAACTGTCAACCCCAGGATTCCATGGAATCTTCACAGCCAGCCAATCATATGCGGTCTTCTCACCTCACACAGCCAATCATATGCTGATGCAGACAAACAGACAAATGCGCATACGAACATTGACTTTTATATAGTAGATTTGCCTTCAGTTTGTAACTGATGGCAAAAAGCTACAAATCCGTGAAAATAACACAGACAGCCCCTTCTATATCCTCACCTTTGCAGCTGTTTCCTTTTATTTTTTCCCTGATGGAACAGTTGCAACCTAATGGAGGGCAGGATGCACTCTGCCCTGAGTGCACAAAAAAAGGGGTACAATGTTGGCTGCTTGCCCCTTCTCTCATTGAGGCACCAGAAAAGGGAAGTAGATAGACTGCCAACAACAGGAGCTGGGTAGAAGACACTCTCAGTCTAGATTAAATCAAGCCTGCCTCCTCCTCCCCCCCCTCCCTTTAGAACTTCCTTAAGTAAAACAGAAAAACAAGGAGGAAATGGGGTGGGGCAACCGTAGATGCTGCTTCCTTTTAAAAATGAATCTGTGGATCCTCAAAGGAGTAGCCCTGCTAGTTTGTTGTTACAGAAGGAAAAAGGGGAGAGGGAGAAACAAAAGGAATCTAGCAGCCATTTTAAAACTGATTTATATTTTAGATGCAGTGGCTGAGGAAATGGATTGATATCCAGAAAAGCTCAGGCTAAAACACAAATCAGTCTCAAAGGGTCAGTGGATTCTTCCCTCTCTTTCCCTCTCTTTTTCCTTTGCATTTGTCCTTAAATGTGAGTTATAATTTTACTTCTTCAGTGCTTTTTCATCTTTGCAGAATGGTGAGACCACTGGAGATTTTCCAGAGTTGGGGGAGGGCTATTGAAGGCTCATGTTGTAAAGTTCACATATGGGCAGACTAGACAAACTAAATCCAGATTCCAGGCATTGTACTTGGTACCTGTAAGGATCATTGGCTGGGCTTTGAGAATGTGACCAAATACCAGGCAAGTGTAGGTAGCCTTGACAAAACAACTGGTTGAGGGGCTGAGTCAATAAGGTTGTATTGGGAGGTAAGAAGACAGCACTGACATTTTCATTTACATAGCAAACAGATTCAGGATGGCCAGGTGCATTGTTTACTATTAACAGGACTTTAAATTCCAACCCTTCCTGCTACAAATATCTTTTAACTTCTGGGATGAAGCTCTGGTGGAACCATTCTATAAACAAGATGGCAGTAACCTATACTTTCTTATTGTGCTACCAAAACACAGGCAGATAAATTTTTGTTTTGAAGAGCACGTGGGTTTTTGGATTTGTACACTACACCTGGCTTTATCGTATGACTTGCAGAGTTGCCACATAGAACCAGCGTTAATTGGTCCTTCTAATGCTTTATGACCTGGAGCTGCCTTTGCAATGTTATGAATGTAGGTTCTAGTAGGCATTTCTTTTTTTTTTCCAGAACAGCTCAGTTTCATCGCAGTTGAACAACTTATTTGGATAGTAGCCTTTCTCCTGAGCCAACTTCTTAAGTGGCTCTGGAAATGTGGCAGCAGCTGTTTCACTGGCAGACATAGCTTCATCGCTGAGTTTTATGTTTTTGAGTCCAAACCTGTTCTTAATCTGTGCAGCCATCCCCTACTTGCCGTAAAGCACTTGGTGGCACTTGTTTGCCCCACTGATACTTTTGTATAGCCCCAAGGCTTTGTGGTGCAAGATGTTAATGGGGTTCTTCTTCATGGTTTCTCTGCCTCACACAATGGGTTCTTCACATCTGCATAGAAGCCCTGTCAGAAAGCTCTAGAGCCGAGTAGCTTTGGTGGGAACCCCTCCCCTCCTGCATATTGTGCATGCCCAAGCCCACCAAGCCATCATCTCCTCAGTTTCTCTCTATCCGCCAAATGGATAGCTTCTGTCAGTGTGTCTGGGGCTGAGTAGTGTTTCTTTCTGCTTCTTTTCCCTCAGTTCTCTGTCTATTCCTGTTTCTACTTCTATTTTTTCTCATTTCTGTAAAAAACCCACAACTTTCCCTTCTTTACTTATTTCCCCCCCTCCTCTTATGGCCTCTACTTCCCTCTTTAAACACTGTGTGATCTGCAGATGCAAGATCTCGCTCTCCAGTGCCCATACTGAATGCCTCTACTGTTTTGGTGAGGGGCATAACGTCAAGCTTTACAGATTTGTTGAAAGTTTTATCTCCTAAACCTTCAAAAACAGAGCCTCTCACCTGTTGTTGTTGTTGACAGCATTCTCCGCAGGTCAAGGAACAAGTGGCAACCAGTAAGGTACTTTTTACAACCTCTACTATTGTCTCCTAGACAGGAAATTCATCAAAGCGATGTCGGTATCAGTACCCACCTCATTACCCACCTCATTGGTACCAAAGCCTTCAACTTTGCTGAGGCTGCCTAGGATGTCATACTTGGACTCTTTTGCTGCCTGAACTGCCCTGGAGTGAGGTACCAGAGTGATGCCTCTTCCTATTGTGCCTGCTGCTGCTTCTTAGAAGGACAAGGCATCAAAGAAGTGGCATGCTACCGAAGACCCCTCAGTGCCGAAGAAGAAGAAGAAACGTCTTGACATCCTGCTTGCTTCAGTTTCAACTGCAGTACAAGTTGCCTTGGAGCCCACTATGGCACCACCAGTGGCTGCTCCTACCACTGTGTCAGTACCTACTCCACCTCCATCAGTACCAGCCTTTTGTGTCTCATGCTGTATCTCCACTTCCTCACAGGATAGCCACAGTATTGACGCCTCCTGCATCACTGATCCAGATGTCAGTCCCAGTTGCTACATCTGTCATGGCAGTTACAGCTACTGTATCGTCTCCTCCTATTCCGCAGCCACCTGCGACATTGGGGGTGAGCCACCACACTGAGACCCACTCTGCCACATCCTGACTACAATACCATTTCTCCCAGCCTTACAGGAGGTTATCAAATAGGCCTGGACACAACCAGCTTCACTCCTGCCTATCCTGCATTGTCTGGAGCACATCTATAAGATACAGCACCAAGATGTATTTTATCTATTCACACATCCCACCCCCCATTCCATCACTGTTGAGGGATTTCAAACAAAGGAAGGGAAGAAAGTGCATTCAGCTCCACCTGACAAAGAAGGTAGGCGACTGGGCATTTTTGAGGAGATTCTGCTCCACTGGCTCCCTTGCTGACTGTGTTTTCAATACCCAAGCCTGCATAGCAGCCTACCAGTGTCACCTTTGGGATAAGGTTCTGTCTCTGGTTCCATACCTCCCAGATGAGCATAAGACTCTTGCCTTGCAGTACCACCAAAAGGCCCAGACACTCATGGCAGGACAGATCCAGTCATCTTGCCACTCCGTGGAATGTGTCTCCAGAGCTATGTCTGGTCCAGTGGCTCTCCAGAAGTGGCTTCATTCTGCTGGCCTCTCAGAGGACACAAGGAAGAGAAGATCTTCCTTGTGATGGACAGGGCCTCTTTCACACTCCCATGGGTGACTCCATGGAGCACCTTACCAAGGCAAAACTGAGCCAAAAAGATGGGGTTTGGCCAGAAATAACGACACTGGTTTCAATCCTACAGGGCCTCCTGGAAGCATTCATCCTCTGCCTCTTATCACTCCTGCTTGCTGCAGCACCCATTGAGGACTTCTTGGTATCATGCCCTGCCTTGGAGACCCTGGCAGTGAGGAGGAGGATTCTGAATCCAGGGAAGACGTTTCCCCAGAGGCAGGAGTTTCCCTAGAAGCTTGCTCAGGAGAAGATAACAGGCAACAGCAGAGGCCTGAGCAAAGGGAACAAATATCAGAGAATGAGACAACACAGACACTTACCGTGCGAGAGAGATGGCATCAGAGAGAGGGGATGCGCCGCTCAGCATGTTTAAGTAACAGACGAGCCCTAATGAAGCAACACCTGTGGCGACAGCATCAGTAGATAAAAGACTTTCAGCTGGTGCTTTCCTTTTAGGGTCAGCAACTGATCTTTACAGTTGTTGAAGCCCTGTGCTGTGTTCTTTTGTATCTGGACTACCTTGAACCTCTGCCTGTTTGACTACGACTTGGATTTGCCCTTTGGATTTGTTTACTTTGGATCCTAAACTCTATTTGGACATTTTCCCACTCTTGCCTTGTAACCCTGCTCTGCTGTTTGGTGATTAATTATCTGCTCTGCCCTGGACACGACACTTCAAACCAGTTTACTTCTGATCCCAGTCTGTTAAGCAGTGACAATCTACTTCCAAGAAGTCCTCGTTGACAATGAATGCTTTGACTCCTCTCACAGGTTGCTACCACTCCCATCTTTCCATCTTGCCAGCCTGATTCCATCAAAGGCTCCTGACCAATTCCTGTCATTATTCCACCATAGACACCTGAGTCCTTACCATCATCTGTCTGGGGTATACCATAGAATTCTTAAGTATTCTGCCACTCGACATGTTTCACTTTACTCCACCAGATCCTATCCTTTCAGAAGAAATTTCCATCCTTCTGCACAAGGATGCAACAGAGAAGTTACCTTCTCATTGCAAGATGACTGGCTTCTTCTCCCATTACTTTACCACTCCCAAGAGAGGTGAAGGACCCATTCTGGACCTTTGCGACATCAGCCAGTACATCCATCCTCACAAGTTCAACATGGTGACATTGGTTTCTATCTTTCCATTCTTCAAGAAGGGCAATTGGTTTGCCTCCATAGACCTCCTGTGATAACTGAAGCCCCTGTCAGAGCTGCTGATGACGATCAGCAGCTGTTGGTCCCTGTGGCTCTGGCTGGAGATGAGTCCTGCCGCTCAAGAGCTCCCCCTGCTGCCATGGACCAAGCAGGCTTGGATGTTCCTCTGCCTGCTCCTTTAGGGCAACAGGGATCCGATTCTGAAGACGGTTTGGAGCCTGTGCCAATCAGCCCACAAACAAGGCAGAGACTCAAGAGAGCTGAGCAAAGGGAGGCTTCCTTGATTAAGTTCAAGAAGCAGTGACTAGCCACACCTGTGTCTTGGGCTATATAACTGCCTGCCTGGAAGCTTTCCTTTGCTTGTGGCAAACTTCTTTCAAGCCCTCCTCTTGCCTGTTTCTTGCTCCCAGCACCTGGTTCCTGCTACCTTGAATTGATCTCTGGACTGTTAACCCTTGGCTTTTGGAACTCGGACTACAGCTTTTGCTTGATGCTCCAGTAAATGAACTCCCTCGTGTAAAGTGCTTGCTTGTCTCCTCCTGGCTGGACTTTGCTGGCTCTCACACTCCCTTCTCTGGGCTGGCTTGCCACCCAGGTCTCTGACCTTGACACTTCCAGGAAGTGTATATTCATGTTTCAGTATGCCTTCAATATGAGAAATATCTTTGCTTCAAAGTAAAGGATGATCTGTGTCAATATAGAGTCCTCCCATTCAGTCTATCCACAGCACCCAGGGTATTTACAAAATGCATTGTGGTAGTCATTTCTCACTTGAGGACCAAAGGGGTCATAGCCTACCCCAGTCTGGATGATTGGTTTATTGGTGGTGTCCTGCAAGTAAAAAATGTATCGCAACTTCACTTTGCCCTTTCCTTGCTGCAGGATTTGGGCCTTAACATAAATCCCAAGAAGTCCCAACTAGAACCTTCTTGGGCATTGGACTTTATAGGGGCCACTTGGAACAACTGTGGTGAGAGCATTTCTTCCAATCCAGAGAGCCAAAACCCTCTGCAACATGGTGCTCAACATTCTTGAGAGGTCTGCTTGCTTGGCACTCAGAATTCAACATCTACTGGGCCTCTCTCTCTGTATTTCATCCTCTTCAACATTGTTTCTTCCAGCACTTTGATGTGCTTACAGACGACTAACACATGAGACTCATCATCTTCTGGAAGGTGAAGGCTTCCCTGCTGTGATGGATGGCCAGCTGCAATCTTTTTATTGGGAATGCCATTCACCCTTCTGGGACCAGCAGTAATGGTGATGACCAATGACTCTCTCACTGGCTGGGGAGCACACTGCAGGTCAGCAATGATTCAAGTTCACTGATCACCCCAGGAGAGCAGGCTCCACATCAACACACTATAGCTTCTCATGATCTTCAAGGGCCTTCACTCCTTCAAGAGGCTGCTTTGGAGAAGGGTTATCCAAATAATTTCAGACAACACAACAGCTGTCTGTTATATCAGTCACCAGGGAGGAATACATTCCACAAAACTGCTGGACCTAGCCATTCAACTTTGGGACTGGTGTGTCTCTAGCAAGATCCATCCCATCACCATTCACCTAGTAAGGTTGGACAATGTCTTAACAGACGCCCTGAGCCACAGCAGCACTCTTCATCATGAGTGAACTCTTTCTAACTGTGTCTTCCACCTAATAGTGTCTCGTTGGGGACCTCCAGACATAGGCCCTTTTCACATGTGTGGGGGGGAAACAGGCGAAAACGCCCAAAAACGGAGCTTACCTGAAACCGGGTAAGTCCGTCGCCACGTGGATCAGCGCAAGCTCGCTGCTCCGCAGTCCTCCGGCGTCCCAAATGGCGCCTTCCAGTTGATGGAGGCTCTCCACCAACCAGAGAAGCTCGCCAGCTGGAAGCCTGCCCCCAGCAGATCTGCAGGCATGCACTTGCGCGCGCCTTCAAATCCACTTCGGAGCCGGGCGACGGAGCGGTGCGGGGCTGCACGCTCCGTGCTTTTTAAAAACCTCGAAAAAGAGGTTTTTAAAAAACACGCAGCGTGGCTAGTTCCGGCCGCTCCTGAGTGGATTCTGGTGTGGAACTACAAAAAGTAGTCCACGCCAGTCCACGCTATGGTGTAGAAGACCTCCGTGAGAGGTCGCTCTGCACCATTTCAGAAGCCCGGTATGGAAATGGCCATAGATCTGTTCATGACCAGAGGCAACAGGAAATGCCAATGTTATTGCTCCAGGGCAGAGAAAGGCAAAAACTCTCTGGAGGATGTGTTCCAGTTCCAGTTCTAATGAATATATGGGCTCCACTACCTGTTCCTGTCTTTTCTCCTGCTTAGGAAGGTTGTAGTCAAGCTTGCTGCAGACAGGTCGAATACCATTCTCATTGTTCCCTTCTGGCTGAGACAACATTGTCACAATGTCTCGGGATCATTGGTTTTGACTGCCTTGGTCTTGGATCTTCTCTCGCACTCCAACAGCCACGTACTCCACCTGGACCTTCCTTTCTTCTAGTTAACCAGCTGGAGGATAATCCATTAAATTCACCAAGGCTCCAGGCTGTTCTTCAGGCTTCCAGAAAGACTCCACTAAGAGACCTTATCTGTATAAATGGAGACCCTTCTATATTTGCCACTTCCAGGGCTGAGCCTTCCTCCCTCACATTCTTGATGACAGTTCTGCATTTTCTCCTTTCATTGAAGCAGCAAGGCCTTGTTTTTTCTTCAATTAAATTGTACCTTTCTGCAAATGTAGTATTCCAGCCTGCAGTTTCTTCCTCACAGACTTTCTTTCATGACCGGGTAGTCAGGAGGTTCCTTAAATGTTTGTAACACTTCTGTCCCTCAGTATTACCACCAATTATGCCTTGGTCCTTGTTGCTGGTGCTCCTGAAGTTGAAGTGGCATCCCTTTGAACTGCTGGCTACGGTTGACAAATGTTTACTGACCCACAAGTTAGCCTTCCTTATGGCCATAGCCTTTGATCAACACTCTGGAGAGTTAATTGCTCTTCACTGCAATGGACATTTTCTCATTTTTCATCCTGACAAGGTAGTGTTGCAACCTGATGTTACCTTCTTACCCAAGGTTTCCCAGTTTCATTTGGGTCAAGATATTTTTCTACCCACCTTCTACCTTGAGTTATCTTCTGAATTAGAGCATTCTTTGCATTACCTTGATGTTTGGTGAGCGTTTGCATTCTACATCTAGCACACTGTTCTGTTCCACCTATCTCCTCATCTTTTTATCTGTCATGGTGGCAGACATAAAGACAGACGGTATCAGTGCAAGATTTTTCACAATGGATCGTCAAGGTCATCTGGATTGCTTGTGAACTTGCATGCAAGCCACTGCCCCCCCCCCATCTCTTAGTGTGCATTCCTTGAGGGCCATCTCATCCTCTGCAGCAGTAATCCATGGGATTGAACTTCCAGAACGATGTAAAGCGGTGATGTGATCTCAGTCATTTATTTTCATTTGGTACTATAGACTCAACTGCAGAGCAAGAAGAGATGTGTGCTTTAGTCATACTGTCTTGTCCTCCATCTTCTAGGACCTAATCCACCATCCTTGGGGTAAACTTTTGAATCACCCATTGTGTGGGGCACAGAGACCACAAAGAAGGAGAGGTTGCTTACCTGTAACTGTAGTTCTTCATGTGGTCATCTCTGCCCTCACACAAACCTGCCCTACCTCCTCTCTTTCATGTCCCTCACGTTTGGTGGACTTCAGAACTGAGGAGATGGCAGCTTGGTGAGCTTGAGCATGCATAGTATACAGGAGAGAGAAGGTTACTGCCAAGGTACTCAGCTCTAGAATTTCTCTACAGGGCTTCTGAGCAGGCATGAAGAACCCATTGTGTGAGGGCACAGCTTGAAGAAGTACAGTTACAGGTAAGCACCTGTCCATTCATGTCTTTCAGCCACAAATTTAAAGCCTTATCCATCTATCACTCACTGTGGAGGTAGCCTTTACAGTTTGAGGTTCAACAGCCAAACCAGCATGGATTTCTTTCTTTCTGAGAGGTGTTAAAATGATTCACACCAGGTGTCAAATATGCTAGATACACAACTGTGATAATGTATAACTAAGTGGGACCTATGTTTGAGTAAACAGTTCAAGTGCTTCTAAGATATTGCCAAGGCAAATAACTGTGGAATTAATCCATGAAAAAAAAACTTCATATTTTCCTCATACGTGTTTGGATCCATTTTGTAATAAATGCAGATTCATATCAAGCATGTACCTCAGTAACCTTTAGCCTATCTTCTCCTCTTGCTTTTTCCCAGCTCCTTCTTTCCTCAAAGTACCATCATAAGGTGGACACCTCAGGGACCAGAGCATGAATGGAACTGTTCCCCTCTTGCTGAGGACCTTTTATTGCTGCTCTTTTGCCTCAGTTACTTTGCTGCTAAATTGCTCCATTCCTGTTCTTCCTTCTAGCTGAACACACATCATACCTCAACCATCTTCCCTTCTCTTATTCTTTTCAATCTTCTTCTGCATCTCCTATTTCCCTTCCCGTGTTTCCTGACCTTGTAACACCACACGTCCCTCTTTTGCAACTTTCCCTTGTAATGTCTACTTCCCTCTTTCTTTGTACCCCGCCACTGGAGCTCTCATGCTCCCTTCTCTAATTTCCCCATGCTCACTCCTCCCTTCTAAGTATTTGAAGGGATGCCATGTAGAGGAAGGAGAGGGCTTGTTTTCTGCTGCTCCAGAGACTAGGACAAGGAGCAATGGATTCAAGCTGCAGGAAAGGAGATTCCACCTGAACCTCAGGAAGAACTTCCTGACAGTCAGGGCTGTCCGGCAGTGGAATATGCTGCCTCGGAGTGTGGTGGAGTCTCCTTCTTTGGAGGCTTTTAAGCAGAGGCTGGATGGCCATCTGTCGGGAGTGCTTTGAGGGTGTTCCTGCATGGCAGGGGGTTGGACTGGATGGCCCCTGTGGTCTCTTCCAACTCTACATTTCTATGATTCTACTCATTACTCACTCCTTCACCTCACCCCCTTAGAGTGTATCCCTCCCTTACTTCTTATGCTTCGCCACTTGCGCTGCTCACTCTCCCATCTCTCCTACTCATTTCCTCACATTGCACTATCACAATAAGCCCCTTGCTTGCTTCTTTTGAGCCACTGCTTCCACGGCTCGCTCTCCTGTCTCTCCTACGCCCTCACCTCACTATTCCTCTAGCAGTGATCCCCTTGCTTGGTTTTTGCACCCCAGCACTCTCTTCTCTTACTCTCCTCACACCTGAAATTCCCAGATGGACTTGTTTCTTGCAGAACAATTCGACAGAAGAGTGCACCCGCGTTTTGTGCCATATCTCAGCTTCTACAAGGGCTAGTGGCTTTTCTTAAAGAAGAATAAGAACAAGAAGAGGAGGAGGGAGAAGAGGAAGAAGAAAGGAAGCCTTGAATCTGGGCGAAATAATGGTTCAAACAGGCCCTAGATGGCATGCCTAAAATCCTGGTAAAACCTGGTTAATGGGCAATATGACAAGCCGAGTTGCCTTTGTTAACACAGAAAGTAACACTCCATGTAGTGATGGAATTTCTATTATCTTGCTTCTAAGATCTGCTGACCCGCTTTGACATCCCAGCTTCTGTCACAATCTTAGTGGTTTCAGGAGGGCTCAACCTTGTTGTTTCCTAAGGGGGAAACAAATGGCACCTCCTAGGAACACACCCAAGTCAATCTGCACAGCACACAACGCCAGCAAAATTATTCTGTTAGATGAGGCAGTAAATCCCATAAGCAGTTCTTTATATCTCTGGCAGGAAAATTATCCAGAGTGTTCCTGAATATGTCTGAGATGAGCATTTTCCCTAATAAAAGAGCTGGACTTGCAGGGTTTGAACATCAGGAAAATTACTAGTCCTTATCCTGGCCTATTTCGTGCTTACACATGTACCTCAGTTAGTGAAACAAATGTGTTCCTGGGGATTACTTTCTTCTTCAGAGAAAGCTTGGTACCAAAGGCAGAAATAACATGGAAAGAACAGGGATAAGTTTCTGCATCACAGAAGACGAAAAACAATTCAACATGTTTCAACAGTTGTTTCATTCAAAACTAACAATATGTATAACAATATTGTTATATAAACAATATACTATATAATATATAATATAATAATAATATAATATATAATACACTAGCATATTTACCCAGCGTTGCCCTGATTTTATTTTCTCATAGGTAATACTTCTTAAAAATACCTTACCTCAGGAATTAGATGCGGATGAAATACACAGATTTGAGATCCTGTGTCTATAATTCCCCAAACTGCCTTGTCCAGCACCTAAAGCTTTCCCCCATATTCCCCAGTCCAGTCCGTATTCAGAGCTGTTAACATACAGACGTTGGGTTTCTGAGGGAATACACTGGCCTTCTCCTTGGTGCTAGGCCTTGTCTCCATAGCAACTGGCCAGGCCCAAGAGTTCTCTGGCTGAGAATTCTAAAGGCCCCTCCTAAACTGTCAACCCCAGGATTCCATAGAATCTTCACAGGCAGCCAATCATACGAGGTCTTCTAGCCTGCCTGACACAGACAAAATCATGAACTTTGACTTTTATATGTTAGGTAATATATAAGGTCAGGTAGGCTTTGCATAAGTAAACAAAAACGTTTTGAACTTTCTAGAGACCATTTGAAAGCATTTTCCAAAATGCATCCAGGAATGACTTTTCTCCTTTCGCCAGTCCCCAGTTTCCTTATAATTTCATTTTTTGTGGCCACACTTATAGATCTGTGTTTTTTTAAAAAAACATGCTGGGTGTAACTGATGTGGCAGGCTCCTCTCTCCTTTTCTCTCCATTTTGCTGTTCACACATGCTCAGTAAAGGATTTTGGAGTCAGTTGCTTTTTACTTTGACCATTGTAAGCAGGCACACACAGCTACAGTAGAATCAGCTAGAGTAAAAACCCATTTTTTCTCAGCTCAGGCTTTACTTCATTGTTTACTGCAGACATGCTGCTACAACTTGACACTGAAAGTCAATGGACATTTCTGCACTAGGCTGTTATAGTGCTGTTATTCTGCTTTCAACATCCTATGGAATTCTGGGATTTGCCAAAGGCCCCTCCCTAAACTGCAAACCCCAGGATTCCATAGGCTATTGAAGTGGAATAATAGCACTATAACAGTCAAGTGCAGAAATGGCCAATGTTTCTCCAGCCCTCCTTCATCATCCTGCCAGGGCTAATGCTGCTAAAAAGCTTCCAGCTATGTAGAGGATGGGAAAGAAAGATGAATGGGTCAGTGTTAAAAGGCTTTGTAAAAAGGAGTTTCTTTGTCAGAGGCTTTGTTAACAGATGTATGTTTGTGCTTAAAATCAGTTCCCACTATGTTTGAAACAGTTTAGAACTCCACTCTCCCTATTTTCTTTAATATTTGGTTGAAATGCTACAGTACATCTGGGTTGATAGAATCTGCAGCAAGCATTGGTTGTAGAAAAATGTCTCAGGAAATTATGCAAGATTAGTCGGATGATCTCATGTCCTGGAATAATGGAAATGGAATGCAATTCATAAATGCATGCATCTGAGGACAAATTAACTTTTTTATCTACAACTAGAAGCTGATGAGAAAGAGTCTGTTTGGTTATTGTTGGATCACAAGATGATCTTGGACTCAGTTGATACTGTGTAAAAAGGGCAAATTAAGTTCAGGCAAGGAATTTCTAGTAAGGATGTAGCAGAACCAGCTATTGTACAAGGCATAGGAAAGGTCCCACGAGGAATATCAGGCTTTGTTTAAGCTATCTGTGTTCAAGACAATGTGCAAGTAATAAAAATGATTTACAAGAATCAAATACATGAGCAGATTTATCAGAGTACTGGAGATGAGCGCTCTGTAACATAGCACACTGTGCTTCTGAGAAATAACCACAGAAGCCTAACAGATTTCAAAGTGTGAACTTTGACCTTTTGCATCTCCTGTTAAAGATAAAGTATATTTTAAGAGCTTAAGGCCAAAGCACATGGTAAAAATGATTTCTAAAAATGTGTTATTTAATAACTAATAGGAAAAAAATACAACAATTAATATAAACAACAATCATAACACATTCGTATTGATCCAACAATCGTGTAAACAATTGTATGACAATTGTGACAACAATCGTGTAAGAAAGAAAAGAAAAAGAAAAGAAAAAGAAAAAAATCCTTTGCTACATACAAAATTACTCAAAACACTTATAAATAGTCTACTGAAAACAATTAATCTACAAAAGGCAATTAGGTTGCTTCCTGGTTTCTTCAACTGATGGTGATAACTTCAATTCAACACCTCCTTCTAAATATAAGCATAAATAAAATATACCAGTAATTATATAAATTCTATACATAATTCTTTACATCATCCTTTTCCTATTCTGTTTATATACATAGGTATTAAATTGTATTTTTTTTCCCTATTAGTTACTGTGGAACTTTTTTTGTTTTTTTCTCCCCCCCCCCTTTTCTCCTCTATACTTTCTTTTTTGTATGCGTGTGTGTATGTTTCTTTGTGTTTTTCTATTCTATTCTATTCGTATAAATTTAATAAAGATTATTTATAAAAAATGTGTTATTTAATAGGTTATATTTATTCTGAATTAAAAATTAAAACAGCTGCAGGGCTCTAATCTGAAATGTGGTCCCAACTCAAGCATAAAGGCCCTGCACTAGTTTAGATATACATACCACCCCTGCAGCTATTTGACCCCCAAATGTGCTACTTTAAACAAATGTCCTCTCTGTACATGTCTTCTCTATTTATATTTATGCTAGAATAAATTTGTTAAAGGTGCCATAGGACTTCCTCTTTTTTTCTTGCCTCTCTTTTTAAACTCTGTTTTCAGAATTTCTTTCAAGTCAGATGGCACTTGGTTCAGGAACACTCTATCTAAAATATAAGAAGAAGAACAATAAAGTAAACTTCAAATACAGCAGTAAATGAACAAACAAAACAAGCAACTGCATAGCGAGTAATCATGTTTTCATTTGTCAGTAGAAGCTATATGAGGCCAATCTAATATTCTGGAGGAGGAAATTCTAAGCCTATTGGGTAGATGATCAAAGGGTATGCACTTTCAGATTCAGGTACAGAGCACATAGATTATCCATGGAAGATTCTGCCTTTTTCCTGCAGAACATGGTCTGATTTCTTAAAGTACTTTCTTCATAATTATCTACAGAGGCCATTTCCGCATGTGGCGAGGGAATCGCTCCCTGCTGCTACTCACCGGATCTTTTGTCGGTCCGGTCCGGGGTGAGGAGGAGCAGTGCGTGGTCGTAGATCCGCACTGCTTCGACGTCCAAAATGGTGGCTTCCGGTTGGTCGTGGGTCTCGACCAACTGCTGAAGCTCACCAGCCTAAAGCCCCCCCTCCGCAGATCGCAGGCTCGCATTGGTGCGAGCCTGCAAATCTGCATCAGAGAGCAGGCATGCAATGGCGTGCACCAGCATTTTGAAAGACCTGAAAAATCAGGTCTTTCAACAACACGATGGAGGACCACTTGGGGTTGTTCCGGAGTGGACTGAGGTGCGGATCTACGGTAAGTAGTCTGGACCCAGTCTGCTCCAAGGTGCAGATGTCCTCTGTGCAGATGTCCACTGCACTGTTTTACTTACCCTGTGTGGAAGTAGCCAGAGTTCCATCTCATGGATCCTGGTCCAGTACCTGCACAGACCCAGCTGACCCCATGAACAAAGGGAAATAGAACTGTGTGTCATTAGTATTCCTCAAGATTTCTAATGACCACACCTAACAGCTTCACATAGATACTAAACAGCATGGGAGATAAGATGGAGCCCTGGAGCAACTCAGTGGCCATGAGGCTTAGCAGAAGTTCCTCAGTGTTATTCTCAGGAACCAGCTCCTCAGACAAGTGTATGTGCCTTTGTGCCTGTGATGTTTAGATGGGTATGTCTGTGCCAGGACAGCCCTCAGATATTGTTGGACTATAATTCCCAGCATATTTGCCATTGGCTATTTGGCTTGGGCTGATGGGAGCTCCAGTTCAACAACATTCAAAGAGGTCCATGTTGCCCACTGTGTTTATAAACATTGCACTGATCTAAAACTTGCTTATATAAATGCATCCCTTTTTACAAAAAGAAAAAAAAAAGAAATCAGTAGGCATGAATGTTTGTGCTTTCATTTATGTTTCCACATTCCGGTTGAGAACTGGATGAACAATAAAGATTGTGAAGTTTTAATTCACCAATCTTGGAAGTTTTGTTTATATGGCTGTTTTCATTTTGACTCACTGCTCAAAATTCTCCAGCTTGGTCAGATTACTTCTTTTGATGCACCTCCTGCAGTTCTTGAAATCGCTAATAAATGTGGCGGGCATATAAGGAACAGGGAAATCTGAAAGGGCCAAAATTAAACTGTAACTTATTGGAAATTAACATATTTATCTAGAAGTAGACTGATCGTAATATGTGGGCCTTCCTCCCATTTTAGATGTTTTAAGAATGGGATATGAATCTTTCCCAAGGTTTCTTCTCTGAACTTTTTAACAGAATTTTGAAATACTGTAAAAAAATAGTTGCTTGCATTTCATTCCTCATTATTGAAAGTGTGGTTTTAATTGTGCGTACTGTGTTTTGCACTTGAAGAAAAATGTTTAAACAATGATACCTCCTCACTATTCATTGTGACACATGGGTGTGGAACTCTGAGTCAGGAAACAGAGTCATCTATAGAATCTGCACAGCAAGTACATGCACTTTCTTTGGATCTAAATGCTCTACAGTCCTTCCTTATGTGACTCAGATTATCTGGTAATACGAACAGGAAATAGGCTTTTAGAGTAAGCATATCTCATATTTTCGCTTTATGAGTAGTCTAGAAAAACCGTATCTATTTGTGGGTACAGTGCTTGCCCCCCCCCCCACATTAGTAGAGAGACCTACAAACGAATCCATTTCATACTTTTTTTTAGCAACCAGAATGGCATGGACTCTCTCCCTCTCTCTCCCTCTCTCTCTCTCTCTCTATATATATATATCTGGGCCAGGCAGGCAGGCAGGCAGTTTCTCTCTCTCTCTGTTCTTTTTAACCTCAATTAGAGCCCGGTGCAAATGACATGCAATTAGGTTTTAAGAAAGAACTTCCAGCCCAGGGGTTGGAAGTGTCAGAACTGTATCAGAACTGAACAGAACCCAGTCTTTCACATACAGATGTGTCAATATCTGGTTATACCAGGCATTCCTCATATCAGCAGTATATTGTAGAGAAAGTGTTATTTTGTGGTTGTTTTTGTAAACTATTTGAGAGCAAGAAATCCTTGGCCATTTAGTGCAGAGTTCAGTGAATTATCATCGGATCCAGATGTACCTTCTCGCCACTCTGATGAATATACCAAATTTAACTAACAAGTAGTCTAAGTACTTTAACCATTTTGGAGTACAGCGGTAGTCTGAATTCCCCTTGTAAAAATCTCTGATCTTGCAATTTTTCTAATAATAGTCAACCCTTTTTGCTTATGCAAAAGTCTGTGGACTGCATAAGTACTGAGTGGAGCATACAAGTGTTGCCCTCTCCATCATTGCTTTCCTCATACAAAAGCAACTTATCTGAAGAAGACAGCCTGTTATATCCCTAGAGGTTCTCCACATGGGCCAGAAGCCCATTCCTTCACATTTTGGCTCAAGTAGAGAGGAGATACAAATGTTTTTCTATAAGAAAAGCAGTGATGGAATAGCAGTGCTAGCTCATTACCCATCTTGCATGTCAAGTATGCATGCTTACCAAAATGCTTGAAAAGGTCCAGGGCATCTTAGAATACATGTGTACAAAACTGCGGTTTCCTAGCTAGTCAGATAAGTGTTATAGAAAATTTTACTGTTACAGGTAAACCAGAACTGTCCTACAAAAATGTCCTCCCTCCCACTTTTTAAAGTTATTTGGACTCAACAGTAAACATCTGCTATGAGCCCCACTTTTCTAACACTAAACGTTGTACATTTTATTACCCTACCTCTGATGTTGTGTGTGTATCCATTCACTTGTAACACCAGCTGCTATATAAAGCTATTTGGTAGCATAATCCTAATTCGCTGGCAGTTTTATATTGGACTACAAAGATGGAATCACATATTACTAGTTCCATGGCTTTTATTCATAAATGATCCCTTCTGGTTATAGCAGAGTGGAGAAAATGGAGGAAAATCTATGCATATTATTAAAAGGTAGATAGTGTGCATAGATACTGGGATGCTCAAAACAGAAGTCATAGTTTCATTCTCTTATGTGGTAAGCCCAGCTTCCTCCTCTCTTTGATTTATAAATGACAGTCATTTTCCTGTGATTCCAATAGTGATTCAGTGGTCATTCTTCTACCTGTTAATATCGTTACTTCTTCTGGTACCCTTCCCCTGCTCTTCTTTCTGCATGTGCCCTATATTCATGTTAATATTCCTTTACTCTGCCTATTCCCAAATGAGTTTTTAGAATGATTGAAAATCTCTTCTGGACTGAGAGTAAGAATGGAAAGGACATATTGCTTTGATGTCAGAGACTCCAGCCAATCAGCTACAAAGCAGTTGAATCAGGTTCCTTGAGTATAGCCCAGGAAAGGAATAGGTACATCTAACCAGAACTCACTTCTAGAATGCACCATCTATGGTACCCTTGTAGGGATCCATAACATACTATTGTACAACAGAGAAGATGCTACCCCAATTAGTGTAGCATAGTGGTTAAAAGAGAGAGTTTTAAGCCTCAGCATCTCCTGGATCAACACCCACCTCAGCCAAGAATCTTGCTCTAATCTCTAGATTTTCTTTCATTGTTATACATAGCAGAAATGCTTATCCTCATGAAGGTTAGGATCCAATCCTCTCGACTCTTTTCTCCCCCGCCCCTCAATTTTTTTTCTCTTTTGATGCTTATTCTGCCTTTCTTAGTATTTACTACCCCTCTCCACTTAGGAGCTGTTTCAGGACATGTAGACTTTTGTAAGGGCTCCGACCTATCCCATGGCTGCCACCAAAGGTGAGGACTTCTACTTATCCACAGTTTTGCCACCAGTGTAAGGACCTCCTCTTGCACCACTGCTATGGAATCACATTTAGGGATCTTCTAGATGCCCTTGTGGTTCCTGCACGATACATTTCCCTCTGGACACCACCATGGTTGAATACTGGATTCCTAGCCTACAAAGCACAAATTCAACTCTCTGTTAATCTCTTGCTTCACATAGACTGCAGTATCTCAACTTTTTTTCCTCAGATACTTTGGTTATATCATCTTTCGTGTAAGAAGACTGCCTTTACCCTGTTCAGAAAACAACTGTACCCCAGTACAGGAAATGTACACATACAGTGGCACTTCCACATTCATAAAAGTTTGGAGTGCAGGACCCTCATGAAAATGAAAAAACTGTGAATAACTACCCCCCCCCCCCCGATTCCCCTCTCATTCCCCTCTGGAGCTCCACCTTCCCATTTCCTTGCCTCTGGCCCTGGTGCTTCCAAGGAGAAGAAAAAAGACAAGGCCAAGGGCTTACCTGTACGTCCCCCTCAGAAAAGAGAGGAGTGCTGAGTTCTAGCTACTTTCGGTCTCCATCTTGAGAAAGGAGATTTTTCCCAGAGGGGAAGGGTAGGAGCAAAGAGAGCACCTGACCAATGAGTGGCCATTGCACAGCAGAATGTGCAGCCATGTCACAGAAAAGACACACCTCCAGCAGTGAGGAGGGCTTTGCTCACCCAAAAGGAAAAAAAAAAAACATTCATTTTAAACACAAGCTTTGCAAGGCTGGGGTGAGGAATGCAAGGGAATGAGAGGAAGAGAATGGCAGGAGGCAAGCATATGCCTCACAAATAGGTCAAACCGACAAATTCTGAGAGAGGACAGTAAACACTTGGAGTCAGGATACAGCATGATTTACTAGATTGCTATATCATACCATATGTGTTGCTCCAGCAATAAAAAGACCAGAATTAAAACAGCCTCTTCTGTACATCTCCAGTCTGAAAACAGCCGCAAACATTTTTCTTAAAGCTCAAGGCTTTCAGTTCTTGTAAAGACCCCTACTCTTAAAGACCTCACTGCAAGCTACACATCCATTTACACTGATGATGAGGTATACCCCCTGGGATTGTGGGGATGTATGTGGCACCAAAACCCTTAGGGGGGCAGCACTGGGTCCTTTACCATTCAGAGCAGTCTGGCCCAAGTCTTGCAAGGGGATAACCGTTGTGAGACTTGAAATGGGATCTAGCATGAAATCTGGTGCAAAATATCATAAGATTTCAAAATCTCATGAGATTTTGGGCTAGACTTGGTAGGCTTAGATATATCTATAGGCCTACCAGAATGCTGATCAGTCATTATCAGCTGAACCACCACACGAGCAGTCTCACGGCATCAGGTAAGCCTTATTTTGCTTTCCCATCATGCAGCCTGCCTGGGCATAGTCACCCAGGTAAGTATCTCCTTAACCTACCTACCTACCTTCCTTCCTTCCTTCCTCCCTTCCTTTCCTCTCTTCTCCTTCTTCCTCCTTGCTCTCCTTCCATCTTTCTTATTTTACTGTCTCCCCCTTCTTTTCTTTGTCTTTCTTTTTTTGTCTCTATTTCATTCTCCACATCTTTTAATTTTTTTCTTTTTTTAAAATTGTTTAGTTTTCTTGCACGGGACCAAGGGAATCTAGTGTGGGTGGTTTCAACAGTTCTTTCTCCTGCCCTCTCTCCTTTTTTCTTTTCTTTTGCTGCTCTGTGGCATGAGCTGCCACAGCTGTAGCTGCCCCGTGTGAAAGGAATGAATGGAAATGTGTTGGGAAGGGAGGCCAACTTGCTGATACGACATGTATAAAGATGGCTCTGAACTCATATTATGTGAGGGGGTGGCCAGAGATGTATAAAAACAACAGTCCCAGCACATTCAGACACTGAGTCAAGTATGGACTGGACAGGGCAAATTTGTCCCATTGGTGCCCTCGTTATGGTGACAACCTGCCCCCTGCCATGCTGGTCCTTTCTGGAGTACCTAAAGCAGATATGTAGGCACTGCTAAGAGAAATGGAAGTTAGACAAAAGGAGTGAGTGAGCAAAGGCATTGTACCTGGACATGAGAAGGAGTTCACTAACCTTAGTGACTGTGAAGAATACCAATGTGAAGGCAGCCTTGAAAAGCATGACCTCCTTGGGATTCTTAAGCAGGTTTCCCAATTTCAATATACAAAGTATACGGGGTGTGTGTGTGGGTGTGGAAGGGGAGCCAAGCTAGGCTGTCCCCCTTCTGTGGTAGATATGGAAGGGAAGAGAGGACATAGGACACAAGTTTATTGGTGAATCTCGGGGGGTCAAATTGATGCTAAGGTGGAGGGAATCTGCACTCTAGGCAGATGCAGGTGAACTTACACCACCGGACTGTAGGGGAATGATTCCCCCACCTGGGTGATACAGAATTATCCCCACTTGGATGACACAGCATGCCCTGCCAGATGTTTAACTTACATCCGTGGCTACGTGCCCTGCCTGGTCATTTTTTGGTTCAGGAAACCATCAGGTCCCCTGTCCCCTCTACTTTGTTGGAATATACTTGATTACTCGCAATTACCTAATTGCTATATTTTGCATTAAAGTTGTAGCCAATATCTAACCCATAACATGGTGTCCAGCCTCACTGTCTTGGCGTAAATATGCATTTTAAAACCTGTTGAAGGCACAGAAACACTGTGAGAAGAAAAGGTGATAAAGAAAGGGGGTTATGAGATGCATACAACATTTAGAGCTGCAGGTTCTGCACCCCCTGTATGCATTGCAAAGAATTTAAGAAAGCCCAACTTTCTTCATAAAGAACAGATAGAAAATGAAGACTTATCTATCCATCTTCCACACTTTTCAGTCCATTTATAAGGTACCACATAATTTGCCTAATGGGAAAATAACATGTAATATGCAATATGACTGTCTGGATTTAGAGAACTAGTATATGGCAACCTTGGGGAGCAAAAGAATTCAAGAATCTGCTTGATGAAGTTTTGGACAAATTGTTTTTGAATGATACATATGATGTTATATTGTTGTGGTATGAAATCTGATGGTGCTGGATGAAGTTGTTCTTTGGTAGTTATGTTACCTTATTAGTGTTGATGAAAATTTTGTAATACAAATCAAAAGAGAGGATTTAATAAAATAAAAAAGAATATAGAGAACGGGAGAAGACTGAATAAGTACCTCAGCAGAGGTAGAGAAAATCCAGTGAGAAACGAAAGAAGTTCTGTGCAGGTGGAAAGAAGATGAGAAAGAGAAGAAGAGAAAAAGCATCTGGAGCAGGTCTTAAATGATTTCTGGCACATGACATAAGAGTATTCCGTAGATGAAGAAAAAGACTGCCAAGTTATAAAAAAAGAAGGGGGGGTTAGATAAATAGATTAATAGATTATACCCTTCCATTGCTACATTACAATCATGAGATTCATTTTACCAGGTTTCAATCATATTAAATCATATTTGCCTTCCTGTATTAAGATTTCAAGTTCATTTTGTTTTTTTCCAATGTTCTGTGCATTAGTGTAGAGTCATCTTTATACCATGAGTCATTCTTTCTAGCTGACTCCTTGCCCATTGTTGGGCTCTTCCACTATTGGTCCAATCCCCCTGGTATCATTAGGCTGTTGTTCCCAGTACTTGGTATACCTCTGGCCTCTTAAATACTCCCTCTCTCACTCAAGTGGCTCAATTCAAAGTCCTCCTGGCTAGGTTTACAAGACTCCCAGAAAACACATTCTTTCCCACTGCTGTGAGGCACAACCTGTCTCTTGCCAGAAGTCTGTCTTGATGAAAGTGCAGTCCATGATTCAAGAAGGCAAATCTTTATTGATGGCACCATTTGCAGAACCAGTTGTTCACTTCTAGTATGCTTCTCCGTCTTCCTGGGCCGACTTCTTCAACAAGAAGGAGAAATGAAATAACAATCCATGTCTTAGAGTCCTTTAGCTTCCTCCCCAAAGTCTCACAATCTCTTGCAATATGCTGAAGGCTATATCTTTCAGTACCATGTCTGAGTGGAACCTCAGCTCTTCCGAAAGTTCTTTATACATCCTTCCTGATTTCTTTAGACACTTCCCACTTTTCTTTCTAATTGTCAGTCTGTTCAGCTGCTCCTTTATTGTTTTCTTTTTGCCTATTTTTGAGTTCTTATACTATTGGCCCAGTTCCCCCTGTGCTATTGAGACTATTGTCCCCAGCATGTGCTTTCACCCTGCCCCTTGGAATAGAATCATAGAATCATACAGTTGGAAGAGACCTCAGGGGCCGTCCAGTCCAACCCTCTGCCATGCAGGAACACACATCAGAGCATTCCCAACAGATGGCCATCCAGCCTCTGCTTAAAAATCTCCAGAGAAGGAGACTCCACCACACTCTGAGGCAGCATATTCCACTGCCAGACAGCTCTGACCGTCAGGAAGTGCTTCCTGAGGTTCAGGTGGAATCTCCTTTCCTGCATCTTGAATCCATTGCTCCTTGTCCTAGTCTCTGGAGCATCAGAAAACAAGCCCGTTCCCTCCTCAACATGACATCCCTTCAAATATTTAAACATGGCTGTCATATCCCCTCTCAACCTTCTCTTCTGCAGACTACATACCCAGCTCCCTAAGCCACTCCTCATAGGCCCTGGCTTCCAGACCCTTTACCATTTTGGTCACCCTCCTCTGGACATACTCCGGCTTGTGGTATACTGTGTCTCATCTCTCCACTTCTATTATTATTCACTCTGTCCCTGGGCCACGTCCTTCAGCAGAAAGGAGCAATGAAATAACCTATGCTGCATGGTCCTTTAGCTTCCTGCCTACAGCCTTCTAGTCCCTTGCAATATGTTGAAGGCTATACCTGGCAGTATCATTTGTTTCCACATGGATCAGAAAGAAAGGGTGAGCTTGATGAACTTTGTCAGATTCTCCATTACATCATGGATTTTTACCCTTGGGAGACAGGACACTTTTCAAGACTTCTTGTCAGGTATGCACACTACTGATTCTGTTCCTCTCAGCAGGGGATCACCTACCACTAGCACGGATCTCTCTTTCCGGTGGGAACTGGCAGAAACCCTTTCATCTATGGAGTCCTCCAACATTACCATCATGCTGTCTGAGAGCTGAGACTGTTGTCCCTCTCCCTGTGCCTCATAATCACTGATTAAGGGAAGAGAGTGAAATCAATTGTGTAGCTCCAAACTACACAACCAGTATGGTTCTCGATGGTTTTGCTTCTGTGTGTCACATTTTTTCAAATGTGTGCCTCTTGTATTTGGGACTTTTCCCCCTCTGTAGAGGCATCCCCATTTCTTGCCCTTCCAAGGGAGTCTGCTCTGCATTTTCCAAGAAAGCTTCACCCTTGCTGATAAGCTGCAGTGTTGATATGTAGATATTAAGCTGCTTTGGCTTCTCTTCCAGCAGGGCAACCAGGCTAGACCTGCTACAGGTATAGCCCCCTGATCCTCTTGCAAGAAAACAAATATGGTGCAGATATTGCAGATCACTGCAACAGGTCTCTCTCCATCCATGTTCAGTCATCCTATATAAGCAGTGCTGCAACATTCCAAGCCTCTCCCTTGACATCCATTGCAAAATACCCATGCAAAATATCAAAACGAGTATTTTCTGTTAACCAAGCTCCAGAGACTGAGGCCATTTCTGTACTACATATTGTTATAGTGGTGTTCTTCCACTTTCAGCATCCTATGGAATCCTGGGATTTGCAGCTTAGGGAAGGCCATTTAGAATTCTGAGGCAGAGAGCTCTTTGGCCTCAGTAAACTACAAACTGCAGAACTCCGCAGGATGTTGAAATTGGAACAATAGCACTATAACAGTGTAGTGCGGAAATGGCCTGAGGCACCCACTGTATAGAGCTACTTGCTGCTAGCTCTAATTCCAACCAAACTAATGACTCGCTTCCTCCCAGCTGAAGCCCCATCCCTTGAGATCATATGCTCAGGGATAGTCATAATAGAAATATGGCCCCAAAGAGAAACGAACAGTATCTACTTGTGTTTTTTTATAGCGGAGAAAACATAGAAACCAGACATCTACTATACTTGTGCACTGGCTAGCACTACCATATAATAAAATGGTATATTCTTTTAAAATCCTTAGCTCTGGCTCTGGCTGGTCTAATACCCAGATATCCACTATCATATAGTACCCTGAGATTAAAATATCCCTTGCATACATTTAGAGGTATGAATGAGGCCACTTGCATGTGCACCTGTACAGATGTTAACATTAACAACATTTTACAATATACTTGCATATGGCTATTTGCTTCTAAACATCACCCTGTAACTGTAACAGTGCACTGTAGTCTCATAAGACTATAATCTTTTAATTAAAAATGGATATGTTAATCCCTAGTATACTCTTAATTTAGTCTTGCAGACTATTAGCTCTCTGCTTCACATTAGTGCTAGGCTTCTGAGTCTGATGATACACTTTTTCTAAAAGTGATTTGCTTTTTAATTAAGAGGGACATAAAGTTAATGCAGCCTTTTAACAGCTAGTGCAAAAGCAATCAAGCACAGCTAATAAAGCAGTAGCACCTGTCCTTAATAGCCTTCTGCATATTTGGTGCCACTGCAGCTGGCAATATTTATGGCTAACGGCACTTTCCAACTGGATGATTTCCTAGAGTAATGGGTTGAGACTTTTTCAGAAATTCTGAAAAGAGTTGCTATTGCTTTCCTGGTGATATTAAAAATATAAGGAATCAATGGAAACAAAGATCAGGCATGTAGCCAGTCTAAAGTGCTGGTTCCAAACACCTGTTTTTCTTTTCACTACATGCATGAAATATGATTTCCATCTGTTCTTTAGATTTTCGGAGAAAGTCAGAATGAAGGATGGAAAGATGATGATGATGATGATGATGATGATGATGATGATTTTTGTGGATTGCAATCTCATTAATGACATGGAAAAATTGTATTTTCAGCTTTGTTTGGAGGAAGGTTTTTACAATAACAACAAATATATATTTTTTTAAAAAATGTAAGAGCCACCCGCATCCTGCCAAAGTCCTAGAAAGGTACCATTGATTAACTGTGGGGGAAAAAAGTACATGATGTGTTTGCACATACACAGTGTAGGGCACATGTCTTTTTCTAGTTTCTGAGTACTAACAACATTCTGTCAAATATTTGTACAATCTTGCCACCAGATAAGCCTGAGAACAATTAATGTGGTTTTGCCATTACGCAATTGCCCTACACAATGTAGCTGATTCTTGCCAGAGCTGAATTTCACCATAACCATGACCATTGGGGTCCAGGGGATCCAAACCAAGTAGCCAGAACATCATGCACAAGAATATTAAGCAGACAGAACTACAAACACAACAGTGGGCCCTTCCTCACTACACTGTTCCACACTACACTTTCAACATCCTGTGGAATTCTGGGGTTTATTGAGGCCAAAGAGCTCTCTGATTGAGAATTCTAAATGCTCCTTGTCACTGATATGACACAACTTTATCATGGATAGGGTGTGTGTTGTGGAAAAGTGGAAACTAAAGTAAAACGAAGGAAGGCTGCTTGGGCTAGCCCAAGGTACAAACAAATCACATCTTCTCCCTTACTGGAGAGCAGTGAGCCTTTTCATATTTATTACCATACCCTGGCTTCCTCCCCACACTTATTTATACCCGTGTTTTCCCTAAAACCCACAATCTTTGGCCATTTCCTCTCTCTCTCTCTCTCTCTCTCTCTCTCTCTCTCTGTATATGTGTGTGTGTGTGTGTGTGTGTGTATGTACGTATGTATACATACATACACACATATATATACATACATACATTCACACATATAAAATTAAAGTTTTACACAAAATAATCCCCTCCCCTGCTTCCGAACATCATTTTTCCAGTTGAGTTTGTGTTTACTTCCCATTTATACATTTTTCTATTCTACGTTATTACTTTTGACCTTATTACATTCAGCTTATACTTATTCTATAACATCCTTAATTTTCATTTCCATCATTACCAAGACTCTTTCTTTATTTTTTTCCTCATTCCTTTATCCAATTCAAAACTTCTTGACATTCTCTTTCAAAGTTCTGGATTGGTTTATTTTTAAGTGAAAAAGTCAACCTTTCTATCTCTACCATATCCAGAACTTTTAACTTCCATTCTTTTATAACAATATAATTTCCTTCTTTCCAATGTTGCGCATAGGTCATCGTTGCTGCAGTTATAACATATAACAATGTTTTCTGGTGAGATCTTATTTTTCTTTGTTGCCCTAACATATTCAACAAATAAAATTCTGGTTTCATTTCAAAGTTTAAATTATACATTCTCTCAATTTCATCATGTATTTCCTTCCAAAATTTCTTTGCAACCTTACAAGTCCACCACATATGAAAAAAGGACCCCGCTTTTTCATCACACTTCCAACATTTTCCATTCCCATTTTTTGTTATTTTTTTCAACCTTACAGGTATCATGTACCATCTATGTAACATTTTATAAAAATTTTCCCTTAAATTCAAACTTGGTGTAAATTTTATATCTGTTTTCCATGCCCTCGCCCATGTATCCAACTCAATTGAGTGTCCAATATTTTGCAACCCTTTAACCATATTGTCTTTTATCATCTCTGGTTCCATTTCTCTTTGCAACAATATTTTGAATCTTTGGCCATTTCCACACTACACTGTTATATTGCTATTATTCCACTTTCAACATCCTGGTTGACTGACCGTTCCCAAAGGGTGCTCACCAATGGCTGCTTTTCATCCTGGAGAGAAGTGACTAGTGGGGTGCCACAGGGTTCTGTCCTGGGCCCAGTGCTGTTCAATATTTTCATCGACGACTTGGACGAAGGAATAGAGGGCATGCTGATCAAATTTGCAGATGACACCAAATTGGGAGGGGTTGCTAATACGCCAGAGGACAGGATCAAAATTCAAAATGACCTGGACAGATTGGAGAGCTGGGCCAAGGCTAACAAAATGAAATTCAAGAGAAAGAAGTGTAAGGTCCTACACTTAGGTAGAAAAAATGGAATGCAGAAATATAGGATGGGGGACACGTGGCTGGATGGCAGTACGTGTGAAAGGGATCTAGGAGTCTTAATAGACCACAAGCTGAACATGAATCAGCAGTGTGATGCAGCAGCCAAGAAAGCCAATGCAATTCTCGGCTGCATCAATAGGAGTATGATGTCTAGATCGAGGGAGGTACTGGTACCACTCTACTCTGCTTTGGTTAGACCTCATCTTGAATAGTGTGTCCAGTTCTGGGCACCCCAATCCAAGAAGGACATGGTCAAGCTGGAGCAGGTCCAGAGGAGGGCGATCAAAATGGTGAAGGGCCTGGAAGCCATGCCCTATGAGGATAGACTTAGAGAGCTGGGTATGTTCAGTCTGCAGAAGAGAACGTTAAGAGGGGACATGATAGCTATGTTTAATTATTTGAAGGGATGCCATGTAGAGGAGGGAGAGGGCTTGTTTTCTGCCGCTCCAGAGACCAGGACAAGGAGCAATGGATTCAAGCTGCAGGAAAGGCGATTCCACCTGAACCTCAGGAAGAACTTCCTGACAGTTAGGGCTGTCCGGCAGTGGAATATGCTGCCTCGGAGTGTAGTGGAGTCTCCTTCTTTGAAGGTTTTTAAGCAGAGGCTGGATGGCCATCTGTCGGGAGTGCTTTGAGGGTATTCCTGCATGGTAGGGGGTTGGACTGAATGGCCCGTGTGGTCTCTTCCAACTCTACATTTCTATGATCCTATGATCCTGTGGAAATCTGGGGTTTGTAGTTTACTGAGGCCAAAGAGTTCTCTGTCTGAGAATTCTAAATGCCTCTCTCTAAATGTCAAACCCCAGGATTCCAGAGGATGTTGAAAGTGGAATAATAGCACTTGAACAGTGTAGTGAAGAAATGGCCTTTGTGGATAAAGGGCAAAGCTGACTAATGGTTACTCCAAAAGGAATGGATAAACCTGTGGTAGCATGTACTTAAAATAAAACTGATGAAAATACCCTGTGGATACTGTACTGGTAGAAAAATAGAATGAAATCTTTATTAAAAGAACCAAGAGGAGAAAAGGTGTTGAGGAATCAAGAATATTCAACCAAAATCACTATTTCTTAAAGTTATTTAACTAATTGCTTCAAAACACCTCGGTGTTCACTACCAGAGCGTTCACACATGCCTCTGTGGCTCTCCCAGCTCAAAGGTCTCTTTCCCCTTCAGGGCTCCATCCTCTGAATCCTTTCAGAAGTGTCCTGGTTACTTCTCTGCCTCACACCAGGCCTCTGTTATTAGAAAAGAGTAACACATTATTCTATTTCAATATAAAAAGAAGTGGAAGAGGGAAAGACAGTAAAGGAGTCTTCTGGCACCTTTAAGGCTAAAAGATTTATTTTAGCATGAGTTTTTATGGATTGCAATCCACTTCCTCAGATGACCTGATGAAGTAAAATATTCAGGTCTCAGGTGTATTTGGACAGTGAGATAGTTGTGAGGGGTGGAATCAGAGAGTTATGGAGAACAGAAAGAAGCTTTGGTGACACTGATGATGAAACTGTAAAGGGATGGTTTAGCATAAGTTCCCGGGATCTCTAAGGCCGTACACAGCTCAGTTAGGCTTTTAATTATCTCTGAGGTGATAAAGGAGGGATGGGAACTGTGGGTTTCTCCAAGAAGTTGTTCTTGAATTGCAACACCAATGATCTCTCAGCACTGCCTATATTGGTTAGGGCTTCTGGGAGTTATGGTTCAATGACATCTGGAGCAATACGTTCTGCCTTCTCTTGAAGAGAGTCTTTAATTTTGTTGTTGTGGTACACACAACTGTAATGAAATCCAGTCTATTAGTATACATAATGTGTTAAGAAGCCATTATTTCTGTTCAGATCTCTGCTCATAGATTGGATGTGCTAAATATGTTCAAATCCAGCTGTTTTCTCATTCCATTCTTCCTTTGAAATTCCTTTGTTCCACAACAGCCACTCTAAGATTAGTGATAAGAGCATCTTGGAAGACTGAAGTGTTTTTGCATTGGTTTCCACGTACTGTTAAATCTGTCAGAACTAAGATATTTATGTCCATTTATTTGCTTGCACAGGGATTGTCCTGTCTGTCTTATGCAGAGGGGTGTTGTTGTCAGAGGATGGCATGTATCACATTAGAAAATGAGCAAGCAAATGAATCCTTCATGTAATGGTATTGCTAGTATAGATGTGTGGCGAGAGTTGACATTTGCCATACCCTGATCTTGTTGTAACTTAAAGTATTGTTACTAGGGATGGTGAATTCCTTGCTGAAGAATATACATCGGCCAGAATCCAGTGGTGTTTTTCAGTAGTGGCTTTCAATAGAATCCACTGTATCTACCAGAATTGGTCGTTTTCCTGATCACTTGTAGCTCCCTATGCACTTCAGTAACCTGCTCCAGAAAGCTAGGAAACTCTCTGGCTCAGGTTTTTGCCAGCATGGAAGGAAGCATTAAGAGGTGGGGGGGGGGGATCCTCTAGCATTAAACACAGAAGTAAAATGTTGACTACAGAAGTACACCAGTAAATCTGAACTACCCATAATGCAATATGTTTTAACTTCATATTGGCATGGATTTGTGTGTGTATGTGTGTGTTTCAACTGTTGATTTTCTGAATTTCCCATTTTTAGTTCTTCTTTTAGAAAAGAATTATAATTAAGAATTTCCCTTTTTGTCGCATATCTCTAATGAACCATTTTGAAGCTGCTTGGCATTGCTTTCAGAATAGTATTGAAAAGATTAACTCCACCGATTTGGAGGCTATAGCAAATTACTTCTTTCTCTTTCAGCATTTATTTAGAATATAAAACATCACGCATCCTACTATTCTTATAAATAAAACTAACTATTTAAATTAAAGTGGAAATTATACTTTGCTTCAACTTTTCAGGAGTAACCTAAGCAATCATTGGTGCTGATCTTTGGCAGTACTGGGCTGCAGCACTGCACATGTACCTATGAATTATGACCTATTGATTTTAGTGTAGTCCACTAAATATGGACATGTGCAGGATCTCACTGTTAATCTGTTTAGCCCTTTCTGCACGAGATGCCATAAACGGATCTTTTCCACAGTTAAGGCGGATTCTCTTGAAACACAGTAGTAACACCATGATCTGCACCTCTCAGCATTAATGTGAATCGAGGTGGAGTGTCATTTCTGCATTTTGGCCTGCCCCAACGGCCCTGATTGGCCTCCTGCCAGCACTGCCATTTTCGTAATGTGCAGTAAAGCACATTTAATGTTTCCGCTTTGAGGAGGCCTATGGGATATATGCGGATGAGGTGGGGCAAAATAGTTTTTTTCCGTAATTCAAATAATGCATCCTAGCTACCACTTTTAGAGGGGACTGCTACTGGATCGCTACAATGTCATGTAGAACTGCATCTCCTGAGACAAAGGCCATTTCCGCACTAGACTGTTATAGTGCTATTATTCCACTTTCAACATCCTATAGAATCTGGGAGTTTGCAGTTTAGGGAGGGGTCTTTGAGGCCCCTTCCTAAACTGAAAACCTCAGGACTCTATAGCATGTTGAAAGTGGAATAATAGCGCTATAACAGTCTAGCGCGGAAATGGCCAAATACAACCTGTAGCTACTATGTTTTAGCAACGCCATGTGGAAAGGGCCTTACATTATGAATAGATGTCCTTTGTACTCCGGATTAAGCAGTTACTTTCCTTAGAGTGAAAAGAATAACCAGAATAACTGGACCCAAGAGAGAGAAAGAGTGGGAGAGGAACAGAGGAGGAGAGAGTATGTGTGTCAGGTGTCACATTCTTTGCATCAACACATATTCAAGATTACCTTTGCATCTGGACAACTGACAGACAGACAAGAAGGAGCATTTTTTCTGGATGTCTAACAAACATGTTTGCTATCAGTGAGCAGTCTCCTAATATTGTGACTTCAATAGTCCATTATGTTAGTTTTCTGAAAATGAAGGTTTTGCCCCAGCTCGAAGGTGACATATTCTCTGGCTTCAGCTTGCCCAAGCTAAGGACAAGACCTGGAGATAATGGAGCCATTGATCAAGGAGTCATCGCCCCTTAATCTGGAATATTCCAAACCACTGGCTCTGCTGGACTCCATGGGCACAGTAAACCTGTTTCTTCTAAACCTCCCATAACCCCCCATACCATAAGAGTCAGAATTTGTATAAGAAGGCAGTGACCTGTGGAGGGCACTGGCAGGTCCTCAGAAGGGGCAGGGTTAATAACAGCAGAACCAGACCGGCAAGCCTTCAGAAGGTTTCTGTGCCATGCTATGGCAACACCATCTTCAGCACAGTACTATCAAAGTTCCAAGAAGCCTTGCCTTGTAGCTTTGCTCTGTATTGCCTTGCGTTACCTCAGTTGCCTTGTGCAACCAGTAAATGCCTCTGCTTTATTCTCCTTCCTCTGAGCCTTGAGTCAGGACAGGGAAAAGAAATGGAACCAATACAGACAAAGGCAATATAATCTGGACCTCCCTCTGTAAATCTGTCCAATTTCTTAAATTCTTTCACCATAATTTTCAGATTTGCAGTCTTGATTATAGTGTACAGCAATTATGCAAATGTTTCAGCCAGGGTTTCCCAATATTGGATCTAAAAATGAAATACTACATTCATTTGTCTGGTTTCTGCCATGGCACTGTTTAATTTCTATTTTCATTTAATTATTAAAAGACATTGCACTCAGCCCTTGCGAGTGCCAAAAGAATGTTTGAAGTCCTGCAAATTAACTCCTCCTGGCTAAACCGATAAGAATACAATTTAATGTGGCATCTCAAAAAGGATTAGCTACCATCCTGGTACATGTGGTGGGTGTCTTTTCTGGAAGACTAGCTTGCGGGCAGCTAATTAAAGACTTCTTAACATAAATTAACATAACATAACATAACATAACATAAAGGACCTTGTGGCATTAACAGTACATATTATGAATGGTATACATGACTTGAACAAGTAGGTACAAGTGCTTCAACTATCCTGATGCTGAGCTGAGCCTTGTTTCAGCTGAGTTTGTTCTGCAGGTGTATAATCTGCTCAGAGATAGAATAAAAGTTTCATTGCATTATATTGTTTCTGTGCCAGCTAGAAGAGATTTATGAGCTTGAAGAGGATAAGAGAAAGAGAATGTTTAGCTTAATAGAATTTATTTCTAAATACATGCATACATACAGTCAATCAACACTTTCTTTTGCTAATTTTCCAGTATTTTCATTGGTGTGGTCTTCTTATTATGGATGAGTCCTCCTTAAGCCCAGAACTTTGAGCTATATCTAATGCTATTCAGGTTCTTATATGTACATCTATATTTGCACAGTGTGCTTCCCAGCATGTACAGTGTCCTTTAGATTTTTGGGAGTCTCAGTCCAGCTGCACTGCAATTTTTGTTACTTGGGAATGTTTCAATGCATGAATGTTCATTTTGTCGATAATTTATAAGTTTTTCACCACTGCTGTTGGATGTGTGTAAAAGTTTGCCACCAAAATCTTAGTGACTCTCTAAAAGTGAAAAATGCCAAGCAAAGACTACAATACATATTGTAAATTGTTCCATGACAGAGCGCATGTACTGTATGCAAATAGTTTCAGGTTCAGTCCCTGCCAATTCCTGGTATGGAAGATTATGATCCCAGCTCTGAAACCTGAAATGCTGCTGACAGCCAGTACATATAATCTGGAGTTACATGGAACAGTGATGTGATGTCTAATGGCAACTGCCAATGTTTCTCTTGTTGCAGAATATACCACCCTTCATCCATACCATGCATGTGTTACAATACGATCTTGGACACTGATGTCCCAGTAACCTCAAACTAACTTACCAACATAATCATTACAAATCTTAGTAGTTCTTCTTATCTCAGGAATCAATAGATTTTCTACTTTATGTAATATTTATCCATGCATTAAGCTTTTATGGGCCTACCGTTAGACACAGTGAAGTACAGCAGGGCAGCCCCCAAATATTGACTGTTGCTGCATATGCTACATGGCCTATTGCTCATGCTGAAGCAAGATTTACTTGGCAGCTGACAAAAATATATTTCTGTGAGATCTCCCTGTTATTGAGCTAGTGTGCTGTAGTGGTTTGAGTGTTAGACTATGACCATTTCCGCCACTACACTGTTATAGTACTATTATACCACTTTCAACATTCTGAGGAATTCTGGGGTTTGTAGTTTGCTGAGGCCAAAGAGCTCTCTAGCTGAGAATTCTAAAGGTCCCTCCCTAAACTACAAATCCCAGGATTCCATAGTGGAAAGTCAAATAATAGCACTGTAACAGTGTAGTATGGAAATGGCCTATGACTCTGGGAGCTAAGGTTTGAATTCCTGCTTGACCATGAAACTTGCTAGATGACCTTGGGCATGTCAGATTTTCTCATCCTTAGAGGAATGCTCTTGCAATCCCTTCTGAACAAATCTTGACAAGGTATCACGTGACAGGTCAGCCTTAGAGTTACCATAAGTCAGAAATTACTTGAAGGCACACAAGAACAATCTGTATTATTATGTGAAGTAGTTTAGAATGGATTGGTCTTAAAAGAATCATCCAGTCCCATTAACTTTACAAAAGACCTACTCGTGGTAAAACTGAAAACTGCTAGAACTGCTTTCTTGTTTAGATTTTCTTTAAGAATAGAAATTGATATTATGAGTTCCCGCACTTCAAACCTGTTACATCTAGAATTGTGTGTGTGTGAGTTAAAAAGGAGGATGCTTAGGAGAATGGTAGGAAATGACACATTATTGACTGGCATCCTGTGGTTTATTCCCTATTTGTGTGCCCTCAAGTTGTTTCTGATTTATGGAGACCCAAAGGCAACCCTATCACAGAGTTTTCTTAGCAAGATTTATTCAGAGTGGATTATCCGTGCCTTCCTCTGAAACTGAGAGTGTGAGACATCCAAGGTCATCCAGTGGGTTTGCATGGCTGGGCAGGTATTCGAACCAACACAATCAACATAAGGATGTTGAAAGGGAATCAAAGCGCTATAACAGTCTCGTGCGGAAATGGCCCCGGTCTCCACAGTTATGGTTCAACGCTCGAACCACTACACATCATGCCTTTCTAATTTCAGCAACAGAGACCTATTCAATAAATTGTCAAATGATGAGTCAACACATAGGCAAATCCCACTGATTAAATGGGTCCACTATGGTCAAGACAAGCAACAGGATATAGGCCTTTGTGTCCTGGATGAATACAAGATGTGTTTCTAAGAGGTAAGCACTGACACAAAAACAACAAAGGCAACATCCAAAACCAAGTACAAGACGAATCTCCCAGACTATCTAACATGATGCTAAGGAATTTGCAGAGAACATAGGGCAGCTGTGTATATATGTTTTAAAATGAAAAAACAAGGTTACAATTTATATTCAAGATTACTGTTCAGGGCCAAATTCTTCAGAAGGTGAGGAAAACAAGCTGGTTAACAAAATGTTATTCAGTGTTAGAAAGTATCTTGTTTACACCTATGCCCTCATACCAGTAAGCAGTATTTATGGCTCTCCCTGAAGAGAATGTACATGTCTAGGACATGATTCAAAACACTTGCATTCAGTAAACTTTCTCTAAGGAATCAAGAGCAGAAAGGAGAGGTTACTGTCTTCAGAACACTTTTCTTCCTCCACCCAGATAATCTCATCAGCAAATGGAGATTGACCACAAATTGAAAAGAAAACATTGCATTTCTATTGTTAACAACCAATGTCTTATTGAACTGAGATGACATGTTTCAACGAGAACTTAGTGTCACTCAACAGAAATGGATTAACCTTGGATCTTTTCCCAGCTTCCTGGATAACTAACAGGCACTTGTGCAATGGACTCACCTGAGGAGTCAAAAGATTTATGGTCTAATTTGTTTAACCTCTAGTGCAGGGTTTTGTTAGCATTCTTTGGGAGTGAATCATACATGTAACAACAACTGACACCCCTCCTTCAGAACTCCAGTGCTTCCAAGAATAACATCTGCCATTCTCTTTACAATCTTATCTATACAAAGACAAATTTCTCTTGTCCAAACATAAGATTTTCACTGAATCTTGAACTTGTGTATATCCTGAAAAAAAAATAAGCTTCTGATAATTCCTACACTTTCTGCTCATGTGAACACCTCCTCCTGCTATGTCCACAATTGTCTATTTGTCTGAGCAAAATGGGTAACCGGAGTTTTAAACATGTATGCTGTTTGTTCTCATTAAGCTTAAGTGAAGCTATCATGGTTTGGGTATTGGCCTAGGACTCTGGAGGCATGAGTTTGAATCCTCACTCAGCATGAAAACCCACTTAGGCAAGTCCTATTCTCTCAGCCTCAAAGGAGAGCAGAGGGAAACTCTGGACATTTCTGCACTGGATTGTTAAGGCCCCTTCCTAAACTGCAAACCCGAGGATTCCATATGATGTTCAAAGTGGAATAATAGCACTATAACAGTCTACTGCAGAAATAGCCCCCCTTTGAAGAAATCTTGTAAAGAGAACCTTGTAATAGGTTCTCCTTAGGGTGAACCCTTATAAGTCAGAAACAATTTGAAGGCACACAACAACAAGAGCTTGGTAAAGCTACATTTTTGGACTGTGGCTCCCCAAATGTCCCAGCCAGTAAGGCCACTGACAGTTTGCAGCCTTTCCCAACATGGCACTTGGTCAATGAGCTGGACTACAATACTCATCAGCCCATCCAATGCGGTCACACTGACTGTGTGGAAAGTTGTGATAAACATTGTAGCCCATCAGTTCTGGAGGTCAGGTTTGTTGGGGAAGTTTATTTCAATGTCTTCCCCATTTTATTCTGCCTTATTGACACTCATATCACTGGTGAAACTATGTATAGTAAGCTTATAACTGGGTAGGCAACTTCCTATGGTCCAGAGGCCACACAGTTTCTCACTGAACCTTGGAGGGATTCCTCTTCTCTACTCCTGAACAGTTTTTAAAGAAAATTGAAAGTAAAACCCTGTTGCCTTTAGGAACCACAGGAGGTCATTTTACCAGGTTGCCCGATGTGATTTAGGCCCAGGAGGGGTCTATAAAACTGGACGTTCCAGAAATCACTCTCAGTTTGGAAGCAAAGCATTCCAGAATCTAAAACAGCTCAGGATGGGGGGAAAACACCCTCACAAAGATTTCTACCAACAATTCCCAGAGGATGTGAGGAGCCTATTTCTTTCTATATGATTGTGAAGAGAGAAGCCAGGCAATCACAGCCTTTGGAATGCTATGAAAAGGAGCATAAAGGGTGGGGAGCTATGGCCGAGAGGTTTGTTTGTAGAAGATGAAGGCAGGCAGAGACAGGAGGAAGACCAATCACGAACAGGGGAATCTGACTAGGATTTGGGGAACTGGGAATGTAGGCAGAATTCAGGGTGGCCATGTTTAACTCAACTGTTTATATGCTGGGTTTATTTCCTACAACTGTGTCTGTCTGTTTAAAAGGGGAAAGGGAAAACAGGTCACACACTACTACATTGAACCTACTAATTAGCAGAGCCACTTGTCCGAGATAGCAAGTACCAAATCCTAGGAACAGGAAAGGATCTTGAGGGTAAAAGGATGTTACCCTGATTTCTGGGGTCCCTTGGGGGACACTTCAATGTGCTTCATGTGATGGGGAATGGAAACTAGCCAGAGCACAAGCAATAGCAATGCAAGAGGCAGGTGTTACCACCATGGTGAGCCCGAGCTTGTGGGATATAAAGATATCTTTTGATATCAATAATTCAGCCTCCTATGCCCATTCCCCTCCACGTGCTTGCAAGCCCCCCGGACAAGCACGCACACAGGCTCGGCCGATAATCACTGTAATATTCCAAACAAATACAGGCAAGCCAGAAATAGCCAACTCGCAGCTTCAGGAGACCTCAAGGCAAGTACCTCAATTATGTATGCATGCAACTTTCAAAAGATCCTCTGCCCCAAGCTGGCAGCTTGATAATCGGACTATACAGCGCTCAAGCACTCCGCGTTTGCGTACTGGCTACGCTATTGACAATTTGGATATAATCATTCAAATTCTGACCTTTCGGAGGCTTTGTCTCCAGCCCCAAACTCATTGTTTTCCCCAAGTACTAACTAGCCTGCGGTCACAATTTTCCCTATAAAAACTCCTGACTTTGAGCACTTCCTTGGATCACTCTTGGCTTCCATCCCGCCTTGCTGTCGCTTTGTCCAGCGAGCCTTCCCCTCAGCTCCATGTGCTGAGATCCACGCTCCCCAGCTTCTCCGCTTCTAACCGGGCTTCAGGACAGGTATAGTATTACCCAAATCAACAACTCCTCTAAAAATCCCTCTATCCCACTCCCACCTTTATTTCTTTAGTATCTGTGTGAGTGCGCTGCATACACTGTTTGACTGTATTTTAATAAAACAACATTTATTATTTCAACTTCTGTGTGCTCCTTGACTCGGCCTGACCCCGTAAACATAGGGTTCAAGATCTCGCTACGTTACCCTGCCTCTCGCATTGCTAGGCTGTGCTCTTGGCTAATTTCCCCAACTTATATAATTGAGAGCGCATTTAGGTGTCCCTCTCGGGACACCCAGAAATCAGGGTAACAGAGGGTAACCTAGCGGGGTCTTCTTACCCAGTGTTTACTAGTCAGGCCAAGCCAAAAACCACACCAAATTGCCAAATAATGGATTTTATTGAATGCAAGTCTCATGCACCAATGCAATCACACACACACTCACCCAAGAGCTATTAAGAAATAAAAGAGGAAACTGGACAGGGGAGTTTTGAGGGTTACAGCTGGGGAATACTGCACCTGGTCCTGAAGTCCGGAGGTCCGAGACAGCAGTGGAGAGAGAGATGAGACTCAGCACTTGGAGGGCTGAGGGGATAGTTCAATGGGTGGAGTGACGGTCTGCTGGGAAGCTGGGAGCGATCCAAAGAGCTGCTCAAAAACCGGGTCTATTTATGAGGGAAAAGGTACCTGGAGGGCTAATTCTTTCCTGGGGAGAACAATAGGTGGAGGAGCTAGAACAAAGCTCCAATATGTCAATGTCCTTTGCATGACTGGATTTGCCGGGGTTGTCAAAGCCTCGGCTGTATGCAAATCGTCCTCGCTTGATAGCTGTGTGTCAGATGCGTTAATCCCCTCAAGCCAGCTCCTTGGGGCTGAGGACCCTTTTTGTATTTTATGTTTTACATGTCTGGAGGTCTCCTGGGGCTACGTGACTATGGATTTACTGGCCTGACTGGGTTTTTCCTGTTTTCAGCCGTTCGACTATGCCTGCCTATGTGCTCGTTCGGGGGACCTCTCAAGCACTTGGAGATATTTTTAATATTAAATTGTAGACCCCGGGATAGGGTTTATCTACTGCAGTAACAAGGACAAAGGGAATGACAGGAGCCCTATGACTGGAACTGGGGGATAAGGGTTCCATCACAATGATAGTGATGAGTTTGAGTCTATCAGAGGACTGGAGCTTAGAAAATTACATTCTAAAAGTATTGGATTCCCATAACTTGTTACAAACAACCCATTGCCTGTTGCTCATTGCACAACTGAACAGTAACTTGTTACATTGCTTTTTGTAGTGATCATTACTTTACTCATTACTTTCCCATTTTAGAGAGAGACAAAAACATTAAGATTAGCAAGAGAATTACGTAAAACTTGGAAAAGTCTTGTACAAAAGCTTCAAAAGGGTAAAATTTGAAAGTAACCAGTAACTGTCACATGTTACACCAACTGAATAAGCTCACTCTTATTATTGCAATGTATGGATTATACACTGGTTAGCCCCAAATAGTAACTACTTACAAATTACTTTGTAACTTGTTACTTCCAATCTCTGTTGTAAAGGATGTCGTCCCTGGTGTGTTATAGGAAATAGTATCTCAGAACCAAGATTTTAGAGCAATTTTGAATTACTCTCTTTTAAGAGACTAATGTACTAAACGAAATACTCTGGCTTTCCAAAAAAAAAAAAAAAAAGCATCATAGCTCAGAATTTCTTAAGTGTTACAGTGACACTCAGTGGAAGGACAAGGAAAATGCCATCTAGTGTCTTATTCCCAATATCTTTTTCTTTCCCTTCAACACAGTGTAAACAATACTGGGCTGATATAACTGTGAAGTTAATGGAACTTCAACTTGTTTTCCCCTGTCATCTTTTAAAAGATAGCCTATCCTCAAATAGTTGCTGGCCACTCTTTTCAGTTTAACATTAAACAAATCTGTTTTTTGGGAATGCCCTTCACACTACACAAACACAGCATTATGATTCTACTTTAACTGCCATGGCTTCATCCTAAGGAATGCTGATGTTTATTGTTTGAGGAGGCACTAGAGCACTGCGGCTGAGAATTCTAAATACCGCTGCCTAGGCAGCATAGCGTAGTGGTTTGAGCGTAGGAATATGACCCTAGAGGCCAGGATTGGATTCCCCACTTGGCCATGGAAACTCATTGAGTGGCCTTCAGCATGCCACACACACTCAGCCCTACAAAACCCCATGATAGGTTAGCCTTAGGCCTTTTCCGCACTATCCTCTTATAGCGCGATGATCCCACTTTCAACATCTTATGGAATCCTGGGGTTTGCAGTTTTGGGAGGGGCCAGGAGGCCCCTCCAAAAACTGCAAACCCCAGGATTCCATAGGATGTTGAAAGTGGGATTATTGCACTATAACAGGCTAGTGCGGAAAAGGCCTTAGAGTCACCATTAATTGGTAATAACTACTAGAAGGCACACAACAACAACAAAACTGCAAACTGCAGGATTCCATAGTATGCAAGCATGGCTGTTGAAGTGGTATCGTAATGCTGCAATTGCATATAGCGTGAAAGGGTCTAAGAAGTGGACTTCCAATCACTGCTGGTTTCTTTTGTTTTGTATTGTATTTGGCTAGCCCATGTAGTCTCCAAAAGGTCCCAGAGCAGAAAATTGGTTCCTATACCCATCTTAGTTGGCCACCTCTGATTTAGTTCTTGTTCTTTTAGTATTAAGGCAGCATAGAAGAAGGAATATCTATGTTGTCAACTCAGTTTTCTTAAGTATGATCAGTGCAATTTTCCTCCAGGCAGGGGCAAAAGAAGATTATCTTTGAAAAATAATGTATGCTTTTCCTGATATCTTTGTTAAGATTTGCTGTACAATCTTTGTTAAGGGGTTTGTAAGTTTTATATATATCACTGACTAAGTCCTTCAGAAATGGAGTCACCAGTTTTTCACATAACAATTGCTCTCATTTATCTGCCATTTGAATAATAATATCTGTTCTTAACTGCAGATTTCCCAGTGCTGACTTTTTCTTCTTTTGAAAGATTATCATAGGTTGGTAAAGTTGTTTAATTAGTTATGTTTTTATTAATATTAAAAAGGAATGGTTTTAGAACAGGATTTCAAATAATATTGTGTGTCCATCTGTTTGAAGGAACAAAGTCAAGGGGCCTTTCCACACTACACTGTTATAGTGCTGTTATTCCACTTTCAATATCCTGTGGAATCGTGGGCTTTGCATTTTAGGGAGGGACATTTAGAGTTCTCAGCCAGAGAGCTCTTTTGCCTCAGTAAACTACAAACCCCAGAATTCCACCAGATGGTGAAAGTGGAATAATAGCACTATAACAGTGTAATGTGGAAAGGTCGAAGGGCTGGATCATTGTATGTAAGTTCTGAAATGCCACTTGTCTTATCACTGAAAAATTCTATCAGTCCTCATCTTTCAAATCTTTTGATGTCAGTTTTCATTTGACATGTATTTTCTCTGAATATTAGATAAAGTATGATTTCATTCTGAGGCAATTTATAATCTGTGAGGCTTATAAAAGTTATAGAGAGATAATAGATCTTTATTAATAGTATACAATTAAAATAACAGCTTATTATTTATTACCTGTATCTTTTAAAATACTATCAACAAATATATTTATATTGTAGCTGTGTTTCAGTATAGTTAAAAGGTTCTAGTTTCATTCTCTATCTACCCATGAACCAGTTCTTCTAATCAGATGTACCACAGTCAACTCACTCACCAGACAATACTCTGAAGGCTAGCTAGTCCATCTGGATTCTGGCATAGTTTATAGTCTCCTGGCTCTTCACAAGTTCTTTGGCATGTCTCTGAAGTCTCCTGGTTCACCAGCCACCTCTTTATACCTGAGCCAATGACTTGCACTCTTCTGCGTCCAAAGGAGTTTACTTCACCTTTTCTTCTGTAGCCTTTCTTCAGCTTAGATTGAAGTGATTTCATCTTCTTGGTCTTGTTGTTGCCCTCCAGCTAGTTCATCCAGTCTCCTGAATCTTCTGCCATTGACTGGTTCTGACTCCCTTTGGCTCTTGCTATTTTATATTCTTAGGCAGACTTCTTTGCTAGATCAGTCATTAGGTATATTCAAAATGTTCTACATTCCATAATTGATCCAAGGAATGCTTTACAATTTATCAATTACACTTACCTAATTTGGACCTCCACTCTTGGCAGGAACTTGTTTTCCTAGCATGTTTTTGCTGGCAGTTAAATGGTGCTACTGTGAACCAGTACCCATGGATAAATGATGTATCCTTCCACATAGCCAGGCCTAGCATAAATAGCACACTCCCCCTCATCAGCTGGCTAACCCTTCCACAACTGAGAGAGATTGCAAACAAATGTAGAAACAATTAAAAAAATATTCCCTTGTGTAGACAGAAAGCATAGTGTTGGAAAATGCTAATAGGAGAGAAATTCTAATGAGAGAGAGAAACACATCAAACATCTCAGAAGACCTCTGATGATTTGGCACAGCTGAGCCAGCTGGAGGTCATGTGAATCACCATGGAGGAGTTATCATAGCAAGTTACTTCAGAAACTATGCTGAAGAGCCTGTTGGTGCTTCACATAATTTTCTGTGGATACCTTTCAGATAGTTTGGACAAAGGGTGTGGACTTGAAGAAGTGCAGCTAACCACCTGCCTTTCTTGGCTGCATTAAAGAATGGGGAATGTGTAGCTATCCTTTCACATTATCCTGTTATAGCATTATAGTTCTGCTTTAACAGTCATGGCTCCATCCTATGGAATTTTGAGGTTTACAGTTTAGGTAGGGATATTTCAAATCCTCATCCAGAGAGCTCTGGTGCTGCTATAATCCCTGGAATTCCATAGGATATAGCTGTGTTCGTTAAAGTGCTGTAAGTGTGTAGCGTGAAAGCATCTTAATCTTGTAAAACTCCCTTCATATCTCACTAATGGCCATCTTGCCTAGCAAAGGCAAGTACCTTGCATTCCCTCTGATTTAAATAATTATCAACCTGATTCTAATTTAATTCTTAAACAAGGTTCTCAAGCATATTGTAGCAACATAGGCCCAGGCTAAAGGTAACTAGCTGAATCCTTTTCAATCTGGCTTTTGGTCCAATTTGGAGACCAAAACAGACTTTGTCAGTCTAGTGGGCAGCTTATACAAAACAATTGCCAAGAGTGCAATGCACACTTGAATTACATTAGGACATTTTCTAAATCCTTCTCTGCTCTTATCCCACATTCTCCTATATATTTGTTTCATAACGCTTTACTATTTTCCTTATGCGTAATAAAAAAGTCTTCTTCCCTTTTGGAGAGCAAGTGATGAACAATTAAACTCTTGAGTTCTCTCTTTTTCTAATTACTTTCTTTTCAGCTTTCCCACCTAGATTTTGCCCTCCTTTGCAGATGTTTCTTATCCAGCACTAGGAACTGTACCAGTTCCTCCATGCAAAACAGGCCCTCCAGGGAACAGGTCTGTTTTGATCCTGCCACACTGGCAAGCAGCCTTACTCAAAGAGCAAAGTATCATGTTGCCAGGGGATTGCAAAGGGATCTGAAACTTGCTGGCACCCTCCTTTTTAACCACAAAGTCAGATTAGCCCTTTTGAAGAGGAGATCTAATGCAAATTTTTAAAAGAAGGTTGTTGGGCAAAGTGGCAAATCAAGCTTATAAGCTCCTGCTTCCCTAAGCAGGGACATTTTAATCTGAAATTTATAACAGAGTCCATTTCTGCCCTACACTGTTATAGCTATTATTCCACTTTCAACATCATATGGAATTCTGGGGTTTGTCATTTATGGAGGCCAAAGAGCTCTCTGGCTGAGAATTCTAAAGGCCGCTTCCTAAACTGCAAACCCCAGGATTGCACAGGATGTTGTAACGGTGTAGTGCGGAAATGGCCAGAGATTCATCCAACAGAACACTCATGGTGTCATTATGCTGCAGTGTTCCACGCTGTTTTTTGACAAGGCAAAATGTGTTGGACTTGGCTTCCGAACAGAGTGCTGTCCATTTCATGCTGCTAAAAAATGAGAATGTAAGGGTGAGCAAGAGGCAGTGAAACAGCAGCAGCCATGAGTACTGATCTGCACACCTTCTCTATTCATGTATAAGGCAGCATGGGTCTAACTGCTAGAGGAGGCTATTCATTAAAATATGTTTATCAAACATATTTTTCATGTCTTAATAAACTTCCACTCATTATAATTTGTTTAAACTGTCTCTGGATGTCTCTATCATGCCTGATAAAGAGTCAGGTTACACTTACCACAATGAGCCCACAAAACAACACAGCTACCAGTGCACAATAGGGGGTAACCTTGAGACCCAAATACCCAATTCAGAAAAGAGTTAAGAGGGGAAAGGGGCAGGATGACTAATAAAAGCCCAGGGTTGGAATTGTGTGGCCAGCCTGGCCAGGGGATCCATCACAATCTGTAACCAAGTATATTTTATGTCTTGTAATTTATTTTTAATATTGTCCAAGGTTATTGGTCTTCCTCTTTGACTTAATAGTGTATAATTTACAGTCTTTCCAATGTCTGAACTAGCATGTTTTTTTCTTCAAATGTGAAATAAGGGTGAATGGAATGGATATACAAGATTTGAAAGGAACAGATATACAAGATTTGAAACCCTGTCATGTGAACCTCTGGTTGACATTTGAACTTTTGAGTTAATCCACTTTACTTACTCTACGGCTAGAAACTGAATGTATAAATAATTTGCTTAGGTCTATGGATGTTAAAGTTGGCATTTTAGATCTTGTGATTGAATTGAATTCTTTATTCTTTTTAATTATTGTAGGTTTTTTCTCTTTTTTTTCCTGTCTCTATATTTAACCTGGACTTTATTGTTATTGAGTAATTGTTAACTTGTTAATCATTGAAATAAACATTAAATAAAACATGGGGGAGGGAGAGTGCAGCCCCTGTGGCTCCTAAAAGCCCCCAATTGAAAATAAGTGATTTTTGACACCTTCAAGATCATTCAAAATAGGTTTTGCAGTAGTTTGCACCCATAATCTCAAGGCCCTGATAGACCCCAGAACAGCAGTAACCAGCCTCCTCATTAGCTGAAAGTCAGCCAATGTTAGTCAAAAATGAAACCAGAAGTCATATGACATTACTTCTGTTCTCAGAAAACACATGGTTGTGGGGGTGGATACAGAGGGAAAACAGCCCCATCTCCTCCACAGTTGCTCACCCCTGATCTAGAAGATGATCAGACCAGAAAACATTGCATCGACTAATCTATAATTTGTTGCCTCCTAGTGCTTTTCATGGTGTGTTATGATTTTGCAGGTCAAAAACTCAGGACGTTCCTTTCTTTTAAATATCATTACATAGATGGTACCTATTCCCTAGCTGGACAATGTATTTATTGGGGCCAGTCAAAATGCCATAAAAGTACAAAAAAGCACCACCTACCTACTTTAACAAAGAGTAGTTTGCACAATTTTGTGACACATTGGTTGGTCCTAATAAATTTATTGTCCTAGTATGGATCTTGGTTCCTTCATGTCACCCACATGGACTGGGATTGCTGTCTTGGTTTTTTCAAAACCTGTAGATATTGATCAGATCTTAAGGAAATTGTATAATATGGTAGGTGAAATTATTTGCAAGGTGATGTTGTACATTACATGATGAGCAATGTTCACATTACAATAGGACCCCCGTATCCACGGGGGATTGGTTCTGGTCCCCCTGCGGATACTGAAATCTGTGGATAGTACTGAATGTCCTGTCCCACCACCCGCTCTGGGCCCAATCGTGGTGGCGGCCAGCAGGAAAACAGCAGGGAGTGTGGGATCCCGCGATCCCCACTTTTTTCTCACCAGCCACCGCCGCGATCAGCCCAGGGCCGGAAGCAGGAGGTGGGAAAACAGCAAGGACTGCGACTGCATGATCCCTGCTGTTTTCTCACTAGCTGTCACTGTGATTGGGCTGACGGCGAGGGACAGGAGTTGGCAGAATCCCATGCTCATTGCTTCTCTTCCGCCCACCACTGGCACAATCGGGCCAAGGGCAAGGGGCAAAAGGCAGAGATGAGCGGGATCCTGCACTCACCGCTTCTCTCCCTCCTGCAACCGCCGCGATCGAACGGAGGGTGAGAAGCAGGAGGCAGCGACGAGTGTGATCCCGCCTTCATCGCTTCTCTCCCACCGGCCACTGCTGCCGCGATCAGGCCAAGAGTGGGGGGCAGGAGGCAGCAATGAGCACAATCCCGCACTCATCACTTGTCTCCCACCCGCTGCTGCTGCTATTGCAGTGGTGTTGGGGAGCCAACTGCGGATAACTGAATCAGCAGATAATGAATCCATGGACACGGTGGCCCTACTGTACTCCACTCAGACAAGAGGGGGAAAAGATCCCCCAAAATCTCAACTCCCCATTCTTCAGCAAAATGTTTTCTATTTACCACTTTTGCAAAAATCTCCCTGCCCCCTATTCATTGTTTATAATCATCTGTCTCTTCATGGTAAATGTTCCCAGGTCTCAAAAACTTTCCTTCAGACTAGCAGTACAACACCTCATCAGAGAAAAGCAAAAAAGTAGCTGTGAATGTGAAATAAAGAATTATAGTTATTTTGGGCTTCATGAAAATACTAGCTAGTGGTACGTTGAAATCCTTGCGTGACCATCATAATAATTAGTGGGTGTCAGCACAATAGTCCTCAAATGTCTAATGTTTTTCTTCTTTTCTCATATTGAGAAACCCTGTCAACTGTTTTTGTTGCAGGTTTCACACTAGCTCTGAATTCTTTTGAATTCAGAATGTTCCATCTTAGCCTCTTTCTTAGTTATTTAGTTGACTTTGTACTTTTTATCTAATTGTGCTTGGGGCATAACCTTTGTGATCTGTCTTTTGGCTCTGTTTAATTTTTCTAGTGTGATTCTGCCTGTAATCCTATTGCTATTTCTGCAAAATGTTATTTAGTTCAGTGCACTGACTCCTCCTTGGCCTTGGTCCTGGAAAGAATACCAATGTCTTAACACATCTGGTTAAAAATTAACTATATTAAGTTTCATCTGCATATTAGATCTACTGAGGCCCAGTTAAATATTTCCCCAGAGTACAAGTAAGGTTTATCGCCTATTAACATTAAGTTGTTAATTAATCAGTTTCCCTAAATTAAAAAAAATGTGAAAGTTTGCTTACTTTCAAAAGTTATTATTAATTAATTCATAATAAATAAATATTAAAATAATAAATTAATATTAAAATAAACAACCTGAGTCTCTGCTTGAATTTCTACCACATTCCTCTTCCCCTTTGAGATCATAGTGAAGTAAGAACCTGCTTTTCCATTTAGTGTGCTTGTTCTTTCCTTTAATATCTAAGAATATAAGAGGAGATCTACTGTATCAGTCCAAAGGCCCATCTATTGAAGCACCCTGTTTCATGGCCAGCTAGAGACTGAAGTAGGCAACACATTTTAATAACAGCAATACTACCAAAAAAAAAAAAAGTATGATCACTGTATACAATCTTATAGTTATTATGATGCTTCTATGTGCTTTTCTGTCTAGTTTATTTCTAGCCTCCTTAATGTATTCTCACTTGCTTTGAATGTTTGTTGTATGCAGTTCTTTGAGAAAAATATTAGCTATTTCAACACACTGACAAAGGAGAGAGAGGGGCAGAGAGAGATCTGACAAAAAAAATGTTAAGCTGCCCTCTGCTGGGAAAGTTTTGGTTTCCCTTTACTCAAAAGACTTACTTGGCTGCAGCAACAAAACATTTTTTTATTTATATAAAATTAAAAACAAATCTTGTATTTCTGTATGTTTTCAAAGACTATAAAGTCCTTGCCTATGAATTGATTAAGATTTATTTTGGTAATTGCTCAAGCATGCATGAACCTCCAGACAGATTTGAAAAACACTTTTGTTTGAAATCCTAGAGAGCTGTAGCCGTTCAGGCCCTTTCCGCACAAGGCTGATACAATGCAGTAGCATCGTATTGTCGCTTTTACATCTGCACGTTAAACCGATTTGACGTTGTTCTGTCCTCTGTGGTTTCTCACAAGTTGAGGTCTTAGCGCAGTTAACATCAACGTTAAATCGTTGTATTGTACAAATGGAAAAACTCCAATGTAAACAACCAAACTGTTTCTGCTGGATTCCTTCCTAAGTGCAGAAGCATTACATAGATTCACAAACTTGCACTAAAATGTAGCAATGGTTTCTACAATTTTTTTTTTAAATTGATCAATCAGCAGTGGCGGGGTAGAGCGAGGGAGGGGAATAGCAGTTCCATGAGAATTGATGATGCAGAAGCTACAAACAATTTTCTCTGCTTTACTTCAATAGAAACTGGAGGGCATGCAGATAGGAATCAGGGTATGTTGGAGTAAAAAACACTGCTTACGACACACGGTGAAACGCTCCTCCACTGTAGTGCGGAAATGGCCTCAGAGTAGCTAATATAGCAGGCACACATTTAATGTGAGTTTATTTTATGCAGTTTCAATTGTATGCCAAGCCTCCCTTCATGATGCTCACACAGCTCATGGTATCTCCTGCTGCTGGGTTCCAGTGCTGCTCACTCTGCACATGGTATCTGGTGCTACTGTTGATGCCGCTTGCAGTATCAGCTGCTGGCTTCTCATGCTATTGATGTTGCTTACAGTATCTGGTGCTGCTGGCTGGTGCTACCCCACGCTGCTTGCACTACCTCATGTTCAGCTGCTTGGCTGTATCAGGTGAAGTGGTTGTGCTGGCTATTCTGTGGTACAGCTCCTCATGGAAATATTTTTTTTAAAATCCTCTGACTATTGGAAGCCAGAAATTGGTTATTGATTGCCCTATGTTTTTCCAACCTGGACTAGAGTACCATGGCTATTATAAACAAACTAAGGTAAAGTGCAACTGTTCTCTAGTTAGGATTGCCCTATGTTTTTCCAACCTGGACTAGAGTACCATGGCTATTATAAACAAACTAAGGTAAAGTGCAACTGTTCTCTAGTTAGGATTAGGCAAGATGTCTTTTATGAGTCAAAGAAATTAGCCTTTTCCATACAGTCATTATCTCTGTTCAGCTTGACTGAAAATCAGAGTTCAGATTACCTGATAATTGTAAGAGAGGCAAGGATCACAGACATTTTGTAACACCACTGCACAAAGGAGCGGGGTAGAAATGTTCTCCGATTCTAACCTGTTTTACTGTGAACAGCGACTCAGTCAAAGGGAAGGATGCCTCCAAAAAAACCAAAAAAACCCAACAACAACAACCAAAAAACCCTCTGCCAATCTATTCAGTTTGGTGTAGAAACATGGTGGTTACAGCCGCATAGGAACGGAGGGGTGATGGGAGTGGTGAGCCCCTGGTGGCAGTTTTTTGGGGGTGCCGTAGCTCCTTGCTTGCCCTCCCCACCTGCTATAGACCCGCCCCATGCATTGTAGCCCCGCCCTGTCCATCACAGCAACAGCCCCACATGCTGTAGCCATGCAAATGGTGCCAATTAGAAGGGGTAATTAATATCGCAGAGGTATTAGGATCAGAATTCGAAAAGACCTTAACAGATTGAAGAGCTGGGCCAAAACTAACAAAGTGAATTTCAATAGGGATAAAGGTAAGGCTTTACATTTAGGCAGGAAAAATGAAATGTACAAATATATGATGGGTGACCCCTGGCTTGACAACAGTACATTTGAAAAGGATCTAGGAGTCTTAGTAAACCACAAGCTAAACATGAGTAAACAGTGTTATGCGGTAGCCAAGAAAGCCCATGTAATCCTAGGTTGCATCAATGGAAGTTTAGTGTCCAGACTGAGGAAATTAACAATACCATTCTGTTCTGGTTTGGTCAGGGCTCACCTGGAGTACTGTGTCCAGCGTTGAGGATTACAGTCAAAGAAGGATAAACTGGAATGTGTCCAGGTGAGGACAACCAAAATGGTAAAAGGTCTGGAATCCAAGTCCTTGTGGAAGAGATTCTATCTAAACATTAGAAAGAGTTTCTTTACTGTAAGGGTAGAACAGACTGCCTTGGAAACTGGACGCTCCTTATTTGGAGGTCTTCAAACAGGAGTCGGATGGCCTCTTTCAGAAGTTTTTTAGTTATGTATTCCAGCATGACATGAGGTTGGACCCTTGGGGCCCCTTCCCACATGATTTTATGTACTCAGGAATTGCAAAGGAATAGGTAGTGTGTAATTCAGAAGTGGAGATTCTGCATTGACCAACCTCTGACCCCTCCTGATCCTCACACTGAAAAAAACTGGCCTAAAAATAGCCAATCTCATCTCAGTGGGGTGCAGGTGGCTATTTCAAGGTTAACTCTACCCTAGCCTATTTTTGGTCCTACATACCACTTCCCAAACCAGAGTCACTTCTGCCTTGAACAAAAAGGCAGATGCAACCTGCTGAGATTTGGGGGGGGGGCACTCAAAACGGAGGATGGAGAGCCCCCATATCCTCAGAAGGTGCCCACATCTGGTTAATTGAAGAAATGTTTACTCAGGCCCTTTCTGTGCAGATGCATCCAACCTACCATGGAGATGGGAGAAGGATGGAGCCGGGACAACGCTTATGCACAACATCATCCTGCCCTCATCCTTCTCCCATCCCCAGGTGGTGTGATTGTGCCACAAATCATTGACAGGTTTTCCCTGTCAATAACCAGCGATCACACCACCCTCCTTGTTTGCAGAGGTCTAGGAAGTGCGATGGCTGCACTTCCTTCCCTAGAGCAGCCTGGGACAGTACCCAGCTGCACTGCAGCAGGAAAAGACGTGATCATCATGCTTCTTGCTTCCCAAAGGCAGCTGGTGTGGAAGGGAGCACTCCATCATGTTCCTTTCCCGGGACAGCTGCTGCCGCCACTGGAACAGAGGTAAGCTGCGGAAAGGGCCTCAGAGATAAGGCCTAGGGATACAATAGAAGGCCATGATAAGCCAAAGAAACTCAGGAACTCAACGTAATCTGTTATGAGTAGCAAGCTAGTGTATGCTCATTAGATTTCTCCCTTTTGCAGCAGAAAGAGTGAGCTGTTTATTGTGTCATTCAAGTATGGACGTTTCCTTCCCTGGTTTTTAATTGTCTCCGAGCAAACCAGAGAAAGAAAAAAGGGTTTGGGTTGGGATTTGTTTCCCTACTATATTAGGAGAAAAGCAAACCATATGGAGGAAGTTACCTGTATTTAGATGGCACAAACAAATGGTCCATGAAGTAAAGCTTGCAGTTGGGGCAGCACACTGCTCATACCCAAGAAGGATTCCTGTGCTTTTCTGTGTCATCCAAAACCACCCTAGCCCCTGGGAAGCATGAGAGAAGAAAGAACAAAACCTGAGATATGTGGGAGATGGTATTGCCATGCCGGAAGCATCCCATGTCCTGAGTTTTCAGAGTCCAAATCGTGAGACCTGGAGATGGCCCCTAGAGTTGTTTGAGAGGGGGATGAAAGGAAGGGTGGGCCAGATGGACACCCTGGAGATCTACAGCAGATCCAGCAACATAGAGTAATATGTACCTATGCATGCGCACGCACATGCACACTCACACACACACAAACTTTTTGAGGCATTGCTCTCACCCTGGGATTCTTCTACCTTGCCCTGAGGACGGGAGAGAAGGGCCAGTGTCTGAGATCTGGTAACGCTAGTCAGGTCCCAGTAGCTTTACAGTGAAGAAAGCTGTACCACATTAGAAAAACACTAATGACACATATTAGAAAGTAGTTAAGTGGGAGGGTTTTTAAAAATAACACACGCTAATCTGTTTCCATGGCAACTCCAGAATACTGCTTTAAAAACTTCCTCTACAATATGTTTATTGAGAAGAAGTTCTCCCCAACCTCCCCATTTTGATATTCATTTAAACAAACATTCAGAAAGCATATATTTGTACCACATTTGAGTATGCATACTTTTATAACCCAGCAGTAATGTATTTTATATTTAATTATGATATAGTAGAGCCAAGACAGGTGCTTAATTGTCTTTGTAATCTAAAATGTTTTCATTAAATGCTCCTTGCACATGCTTTTTGAGCAGTTAAGTAAAGCATTGTAGAAATAATCATTAACATCTGTATAATGTTGGGTATTCAAAGGATATTTCCTACAACTCAGTAGGCTGAGAGGGGAAAACCTTGGCTTGTCAGATGTCGGCCAAAAGACCTATCTACCGTATCTAACATGGTCAGTGGTAAAGGAAAGTGAGACTTGTAAACAAAAACATTTTGAGGCCAAATCATCTGGCAAATGTCACAAAGATTCTTAGCCACATAAACTTTGAATGCATTACATTAATTCTGCAATCTAAGTTAAAACTGTATCTAAAGCTACACAGCTGTAGCAGTGTGAGACAACATTAAATATCATGCTCTTATGGAATCCTGGGATTTGTAGTCTGATGTGACACACACACACACACACACACACGCACATACATGCATACATATGCCCCGAAATTAATACAAGATATGCCTGATGGTTTGTAGGAAGTTCTGGAAGGCTGAACCTTTCCTCTTTGATAGGAATTTCCGTCCTTTTCATTTAAATTCTAGGAGGACATGAACCCCACACCCTAATCTCCTAAACAATGCATTTAGGTTTTTTTTAAATACTTGCAAAGTATAAGTAGAGGGATTCCATAAAAAAAAAATAAACAATTCTAGGTATAACATCCATTTTAACTGTGTTTGCCTTACTCCACAGACTAATCTTTAAGGCTGCACATCTCTGTAAATCTTGTGCAGTATTTTTTATCAGCTTACTTACATTAAGATTAATCATCTGAGGCAAGTCCCTAGCAATAATTATACTCAAATAAGTAATAGAATTTGGGCAGTAGTGAAAACACCATGCGTTAAATATGCTAGAGTCCATCTTATCTCTCACTGCAGTATTTCTGACTTGGGCCAGTTAATTGAATTCCCTGATGTTTTAACAAAATTATCAATCAACTGCTTCAGAACAGGTATTAACTGCTGAGGCTTTGAAATGAACAACAAACGATCATCTGTGAAAACAGTGTTTTAAAATTCTAAAGCAAGATACTCAAATCCATTGCTCCCGGAATTGCGTCTAATAGCACATGCTAAAAGTTCCAAGCACAAACTGAATATTAAAGGAGACAATGGACATCCTTGCCTTGCACCCATTTCAGTGTAAAGGATAAAAAAAAAAAAAATTGCTCGTAACTCATGCTCTTAGTGCAGAATATAAATTTTTTATCCATTTCAAAAATATTTTAGGAAAGCTAAAATAAGCCAATACTATGAAAATAAACAGCCAGTAAATTTTATCAAAAGCCTTCTCAGCATGTAAAAAATAAAGGCTGGCTGATCAGTTCTATCTGAGTTTAAAGCAATCAAATCTACAACCAGTCAAATATTGGCTCCTTCTCTGTTTTGATAAATCCTGCCTGGTCAGGACTTACCAAAGATAAAATAGATAAAATAGCTGTCAATATTTTGATATCAACATTAAGTAAGGATATAGGACAGTAGTCAGACAGGAAGTATGATCCGTACCAGATTTAGATAAGATAGGCGTTGTTTAATGATGAAGAGAAGGAGCCAGACAGTTAGATATGCTTGTAAAGCTGGAGCAGCCTTGGTGTGAACAAACTGGGAGAAGTGTTGTACCATTCAACTGGGAATAAATCAGAGCCAGGAAAGTATCCATTTCTCATACTTGCTATAATATCGGTAATTTCCTCTAAGTGTAAAGATTCTGAAAGAAAGTGTATATTACCAGTCTGGACTGCTTTAAAAAAGCGGTCAAGACTGATCTCTTCCGACAGGCCTTCCAAGATTAGCATTTCCATCGCCTCCCATCAATTGTCTTCTTGTTTTGTTAATAGTCAACTGATTGTTAATTGTGTGTTTTAAGGGGTTGGTTTAGGTGGGTTGGTGGATGGTGAGGATTGGGTATGTTTTTAATCTCTTTTAATGTGTTTAATGTATTTTATGTTGTTCGCCGCCTCAATCCTTGTGGAGAGGCGGGATAGAAATAATATTTTTTTTATTATTATTATTATTAGGCGAAAAGAAAGGGTCTTTCCACACTGCACTGTTATAGTGCTATTATTGCACTTTCAACATCTTATGGAATCCTGGGGTTTGAAGTTTAGGGAGGGGCCTTCAGAATTCTCAGCCAGAGAACGCTTTGGCCTCGGTAAACTACAAACCCCAGAATTCCAGAGGATGTTGAGAGTGGGATAATAGCACTATAACAGTGTGGTGCAGAAAGGCCCAAAGTCTCTATATCCTGTTGGTGAATTTTGTTATCAAAGCTATAAAGATCCACATAAACTTCAAAAATTGGAGATTTATATCTGTGGATAATATATATAAATTATCGCCTTTGTCTTTGATAGTTGGAATAACATGGTGTTCCTGTCGATGCTTAATGTGATGTGCCAGAATCTTGGTGGGATTTTTCTCATTTTCCCAATAGGTTTGCTATAGACATGTCAAAGCAAGTTATTCAATTCATATTTAGCTTTTTCTTTATAAAAGTTGTTCAGATGGAAAAACAGCAAATTGAGATACAGAGGCTTTCATCTGCTTGCTCAATAACTCCTTTTTTTAAAAAAAAATAAGTTTTTTTAATAAGAATAAGCAGTAATTCTATCCTGAATGTAGGCTGTACATGCTTTCCATTAAACAGCATATATATCTGCAGAGCCTTCATTCGTTTTAAAATGTTCCATCAGATCTGCTGGGCTAGAACCAAACCATTATTTAGCACTGGAAATTCAATAGGCTCTCTTGATTTCTAGTGGAAAATTAGAAGGCCATGCCAATAATTCTTGTAAAAATGTATTTTAAAAATTAAAATGTGTGTCTAATAATTTAAATAAAAATGCATTTTAAATGAAAAAAAAACCCATTAGTATCTAATTTGGCCTTACGGCAAAATGAGATGCTATGGGGGTGGGGTTCAGCTCATTGGTTTGGGGATGTATGAAACTGGGGGAGTCTAGTTTCTGCATCTTTTCATTTCTGACATTCTGCTCTGACATACAGCTCTGTAATAAGACAAAAAAAAAAAAAAGGAGAGGTCTCTACAGGGCAACATGGTTTGATTTTTTAAACCTGTTTTAATTTTTAATGTGTTTAACATGTTTTCAGCCTATTCAGCCTACTTAAATTATCTTCATTGTTTTAAAGTGTTTTAACTTTTTAATATTGATTTTGCTTGTGCACCATGCTGGGATCTTGTGATATTTGGCCAGAGAGAAATAGTGTAATGAAATGATAAATAAATTAATAAAATGTGGCCCATGGGCCACCATTTGCCCAGTCTTGCTCTAACTAAAGGATGGTGACTCACTGATAGAAATTGGAACCCCAAACTTTGCTACCTTTCAGATATAAATCCAATATAATATCTTGATTCTTTAATACATAAAAGCACAAGCTCCAAATTTTGGGGGGTGATGGTTCTGAGTAGATCAAATGTCCTATTGTTCATTTGATAGAAAATAAAATATTTGTCTGAGGGCTTCGCCTTACTAGTAAAGTAGTGAAAAGATCACATCCTTTTTCCCTTGAAGCAATGTTTAATTCATGGTTGACGCAAATCCCAGTTGGAGAAAAGCAACTCAGAGTTTGATCCTGAAGCCATATGCCACCATGGACTTGTGGTATCGTGAGAGATGGGAGTAAATGGGAATGTCTTCGACTGTCATTTTCTGTGGCACTTTCTGGAGAAGTTTCTTCCGATCCTCTCCGTGGCAATGCCTCTCTCTTTTTTCCAAAAACAAAGTGTCTTCAGGGGCACCGGTGTAGAGCCCAATGTTGTCAGCATGCTAAGAAAGAGGATTAAGGCATTATTCTGATACTATGAAAAATAGTTTTGCCAGTAATGAAGCCGTTATCAATAATTGTAAAAGAAATTCAACCTAATAATGGGTGTAGTCACAGTACTCAGTTATAGCACTTTGATGCCACTTTAGTTGCTATGACTTCATCCTATGGAACCATGGGGTAAGATGGAACCATGGAAGTTAAAGTGTTATCAAACTATACTACACTGTTGTTGTTGTATGCTTTCAGTTGCAACTTATGGCAACTCTGAGGTGAATCTATCATGGGGTTTTCTGGGGCTGAGAGTGTGTGATATGCCTAAGGTCATCCCGTGGGTTTCCATGGCCAAGTGGGGAATCAAACCCTGCTCTCCAGAGTCATAGTTCAATGCACAAACCACTACACCATGCTGGCTATGCACAATAGTAAAATGACGAACTGTGGAAAAGGTACCGTGGAATATACATCTGAGGCCTCGATGAGGCCCTCAGCGTAGTTTCAAGGGTCCACAGGTCTAATTTAAAAAGCTCTCTTGCAGGCAGCCAAGAACAGAGGTGAGGAAAGCCACTGCCAGTATGCACTGGAGGATTGCTATTTCTGCAGTAGATGCCATTAGAGTGATATACTGTTACAGTCCCCAAGCATTGCCGCTCACGCATTGGTAGCAGATTAGGAATGCTATTTTCTGCACCCTTCAGCGAATGAGTAGCGGTATTGCCACCACTGTTCCTTCCGCATTGCACTGTCCTTGGCCACTCCCTTTCCCTGCCTTCATCTTGCTCACTGCCCTGATTGGTTGTTTTTTCCCCCTTTGGAAGCCATACTAAACACATCAGTACACTATTGTATTTTCACACTATAATACTTTAAATGTATTTTTTTTTTAAAAAAAAAGTTTTAACTCAAAAGAAAACTTTAAAATTAACATGAACAGGTGATAGATTTCAAAGTAACCATGCCATGGGAATCACTGAGGGAGGGACAAGCTGGGCATGCCCATAGCCCGCCCACTGCTGACAACAGGAAGCGTTATCAAGCGCTATTAAGGTTCCGCAGTGAGCTGGCTGACGAGATCGAAGCACTAAAGGAGGTGCTTAATGGTTTTTTTCCGGAAATAGAATATGGTGGTGTTGCAATGCTTGGAGACAGGATAGCAGCTGGACGGCCATGACATTGTGCGGTAGCATGGCTCCTGACCCAGAAACAACTGGCTGCTATGGTCGTATAGCGATGTGTGGAAATGGCCTAAGAAAGTAATTTTTACAAGCTCTGTTCCAGAACACTGGCAGAAGTAACCTGTCCTTCCCTTGGTAGCTTGCTGGGTGGTAAGAATGAGGATGTAGAAAAGAAGGGAATCTCATAGAGAAACTTGGGGGGGGGGGGAGGAGTGAGAGAGAAATAAGATGGCCTCATCCACTACTGGATGTGGTCCTCTCCACTGTCACCAGGAAGGCTTGGAGGGAAGGAGAGAGAAAGAAAACAAAATATCCTCCAACATTCCTTATTTAGAAGAGACAATGCTGACAGGAATCCTAGAAACACATGTTTGGGATTAAGCCACACTGAACGAATCTGGGGCATATTCATATTTCTGAATAGATGTGCATAGGATTTCACAATTAATTGCTTGAAGAAATCTTAAAGAACTATTTAGAAGTTGTGATCAGTTCTAAACTGTGATTGTAAAAGCTGTTACATAGCCCGTGGACCTTTGGGGAGAGGAGGAAGATCTTCAGCCCCCCGACTCCAAACTGGGCAGTTGGGCTGAGACCACCTGAAATAATTTGGCAAATTTTGGACAAGATAAAATGGAGCGGGGTGCATCTCCCAGCAGCTGAGGGGCCCCCAACACTGAGAATACTAGGGGAAATAAAAACTTTTGCTAGGAGGGGTGAAATAGCTAGCTCCTTCTGGTGCATAAGACTACCTTCCTGTTCTAATTCTGAAATACAGTGAGTCATGGTTTTGCGATGTCACCTTTTGATGTAGAAATCATAATCCCCAAATGTCCCTATTTAGCAGGGACAGTCCCAATTAATCTTCTGTTGTCTCACTTTTACAGCTGCTTTTTAAATGCACCAGTTTCTGTCTCCTCCTCCTCCTTTCCACCTTTGTCGTCAGCTTCATTCACTTGCTGCAAACTGAGTTCAAAATCAAAAAGTAGTTCACACTCAACTAAACTGGGGTAGCGGGTAACAAAGTCTTCTGCATCTTAGTAGGCTCAGACAAAATCAAATTGCGGCAGCCTCTCTTAGCTTATGTTCCTCATTAATAACTTTTTCCATCTTATCCACACTCCAATGTTCTTGGCCACATGTGTCCTAGTTTTCATCTGGTGGATACTTTGAGAACTACCTTAGGAGAACAAAGTACAGATACATCATTATGCTTTCTTTTGGGGGCACTTGTGACTCTGGATATATTTTAGTGCCTGTGACAGATCTCCTTTCAAGGCCGTCCCCTCAGTTCATAGCCTTGGATATGTGTCACTCTCACTTTACTCTTAGATCCCTGCTTAAATCCTCCCTTGGATTTGAGACATGGCCCTCCAGCGACCTTGGTATGGGCCAATTTATTTCACAAGTAGTTCCTATAATGGAAAGCATGACCCTCCTTGGCTTAAGAAAGCCAGCCAGAGTCGGGTATAACAATGTAACCAATAGTCCAACTTCATTTTCTTAACATACAGGATGGTTGCTTTATCAAGTTCCAGCACTCAGTTCCAACCATATAATAATATTCAGATTGAGTTATGTCTGATCTTTTCCTTCAGTCAATGCAGATACCCACTATACATCCAGTTCCCTCTGATTCTCACAACTCATTCCTTCAAAAGCCGTTGTGTAGGGATGGAGGGCGATGGAGGTGGTGTGCCCCCAGCGGCAATTTTTTTGGGGTGCTGCAGCTCCTTGCTTGCCTTCCCTCATTCACCATAGCACTGCCCCCATGCGTCATAGCCATATCCCCACACACCATAGTCCCGCTCTTCTGCCCTCCTCTGCCCGCCCCCCCTCCACGCACCCCAAGCCCCACCACTGTTCAAAAGTCTTCCTTCAACTGTCCCCAATTGACTCTCTCTCTCTATTTTAAAATCTTCCGGTCCCTCACGGAAGTCCCTCCCTCTCCTCACAGAATTCTCTGTGCTGGGATTGGCTGCCATCTGTAATCCGCAAGCACGCTTCACACCCATTCATCAGAGTTCTCCGGTAACATTTTTTCAAGTTCTCTTCCTCTTTACTTTTCCTCTCACAGTATCAGAATGTTGTTCTGTGACAGAGCTCCTCATGGGAATATTTTTTTAAAAAAACTCTGACTACAGTATTAGAAGCCAGAAATTGGTTATTGATTGCCCCATGCTTTTCCAACCCAGACTAGATCTGCATGGCTGTTTTGGAGTAGATGAGGGCAAAGTTCAACTATTCTCTATCTAGGATTAACTATTGAATTTAGGCCAGAGTTCTTTTATGTTTGAAGAAAATGGCTGTAATCCTTGCTTCTCTTACAATTATGAGGTAAGCTGCACTCTGATTTTCAGTCAAGCTGAACAGAGCTAATGAATGCAAGGACCACAACCACTGCACAAAGGAGGGAGGCAGAATTGTTCTTTGAATCTCATCTGTTTTACTGTGAACAGCAACTCTCTCAAAGGGAAGGATGCCTCCAAAAATATATATTCTGGAAATCTACTCAGTTTGGGCCAGATGGGTCCTAAGGGTCTTTGAGTCCTCGGCCCTTTTCACATGTGAGGGGGGGGGGAACGGGCAAAAACATGCTAAAACGGAGCTTACCCGCAGCCGGGTAAGTCCATCACCACGCGGAGCAGCGCGAGCTCGCTGCTTCACAGTCCTCTGGCGTCCCAGACGGCAGCTTCCGGTTGGTGGAGGCTCTCCACCAACTGGAGAAGCTCGCCAGCCGGAAGCCCGCCCCGGCAGATCTGCAGGCACGCACTTGCGTGCGCCTGCAGATCCACTTTGGAGCCGGGCGATGGAGAGGTGCGGGGCTGCGCGCTCCATGCTTTTTAAAAACCTCGAAAAAGAGGTTTTTAAAAAACACGCAGCCCGGCTAGTTCCGGCCGCTCCTGAGTGGATTCTGGTGTGGAACTACAAAAAGTAGTCCATGCCAGTCCTCTCTACGGTGTAGAAGACCTCAGTGACAGGTCGCTCTGCACCGTTTCAGAAGGCCGGTATGGAAATGGCCCTCGTGTTTCCTGGGTTTTAAAACAGCAGCAAAAAGTTTCAGGCTGAAATTGCGAGGCAGCACAAAATGATCAACAGTTCCTTAAAAAGAAGCTCAGTCCATCTCAGAAGCAAAGTGGAAGCTGAATGAATCACTTTGCTAGAATACCAGAGGTACTGTCTTGCAATTCTAGCTAGCCTGAGTCCCAGTGACAAGGTAAGCCAGAGAAGGGAATCTCAGAGAGGAAGAGAGAATGTCAGAGACAGAGAGAGATGAGATGGCCTTTTCCATTACTGACTTTGGAGCTGTCCATTGCCTGAGAGAGAGAGAGAGAGAGAGAGAGAGAGAAACATATCCTCCGACTATCCTGATTTGGAAGAGATAATCCCTATTAATATCCTGTCATCTCACTTTTCCTGCTGCATTTAGAACGCCCCAGTTTCTTCCTCCTCCTTCCACTTCCCTCCTTTTTCTTCAGCATACTTCAGTTGCTGCAAACTGAGTTCAAAGTACAGAATTAGTTTGCACTTATTTAAGCCATTGAGGGGGAGAGGAGGGGGCAGAATCTTCCCCTTTGTTGTACGCTCAGGCAAAAACAAACTGCTGCAGCCTCTCCTGCCTCATCTCTTCTTCCTCATTAATAACTTTTGCCATCCTGACACGGGTAATGTTGCTTGGCCACACATGTCCTGGTTTTCATCTGTGAAATATTGGAGGTTATGAAGAAACAATTCCCTAACCTAGTGTAAATGGTGAAAATCTAAAACAGCAGTGGTTCTCAGCCATTGTTCTTCCATATTGTTGGGGCTTCAGTTCCCAGATAATACCTGCCCATGCTGGCCACAGCTTGTGGAAAATGAAGTCTAAGGCGAATTCTGCATCTTATTTGTCTCCATCATCGCCCAGTCGTGATCTCCCTGCAATGCCACTGCTGGCATGGAAGCACAATCCAAACACTCCCCTCTGCACCCAGCCATCTGCTTGCGGAAGGGTAGTGTGAATGACATGCACATTCCTTCCGCGTTGCAGCCAGCTACTTCTCATGCTGCACTGGGTAAAGAAGTGCCTAAATCAAACTTCCTCCCCTTCCACACAGCCGCTGCGACCAGGAGCATTGTGTGATCATGGGCCATCGCTGGATTTTTCCACTAACGGAATGTCCTGCGATCATGTCAGTTGGGGACACTTTGACAGTGGGACCATGATGACGTCGTGCAAAAGCAGAACTCACGGACTGCCAGCAATGCGTCCCCATCATGGGACAGCAATGCCACGTGGAAATGGCCTAAGACACCTGGAAGGAGAAAGTTTAAGAGAAACACTGTAACAGAGGAACGGAAACTGCTAGCAATTTCCATACCATGCAGTTAATATTTCATCTTTCCTAAGTAGGGCCTCTGTTGAACGGAAGGAAATGTCTTCCCAGCTTCCATACCTTTAAATTCAATGTGCGGTATTTCATGTCTTGTTTCCAGGGCATCACATAGAGCTTTGGAATCATGCCATGTCTGTATGAAAATCTTGGCAAATGGCAATGAATAAGCCTAAGGATATGACAGAGAAAAAAAATCCACAAAATCATGAATGTTGTTTACTTAAACTTCTTCAAATACAGCAAGAGAAAGAACAGTCTTCACATTTCAATGCCTCTTATTCCTTCCCACACCAGATGAGATAAATCAAGTTTCTCAATAAAATATTCTTTGTTTCGGAGACAGGCAACTGTGTAAAGCTAGAGGACCACATTAGCTCCTCAGGAGGCCTTGGAAGGACATACCAGTCCAGACCTCAAAAAAAAGAAATTTTGCCCCAGACGCATTCTAGAGGGCATAGGGAGGATTTTCACCATGTTTTTAGGCCCAGGAGAAGCCTTTCTTAACAACAGGAAGCAAGCAAAAGTCACTTCCTGCCTTTAAAAAAAAAATCCTGCCAGGGTGTTGCAGTCATTGGTGTAAGTCTCAGAGGGGAGAGATAAGGGTTCAAGTCATCATGTGGCCACAAAGTTCCCTGGATGACCTTGGGACAATTGCATTATTTCAGCCTAACTTAACCTCACAAGATTGTTGTAAAGATACTGTGCAGAGGCAAAACTATGTTTACTGCCTCAAAGTCCTTGGAGAAAAAGTCATTGGAGGAAAACTATGTTTACTGCCTTAAAGTCCTTGGAGGAAAAGTGAAGCCTACAAAGTGAAACTGGGATCCTGCCTCCTGATTTGTGACAGTTGGAAAATCAGGGAAGAAGGATTCCTTCCTTTCCTGTGAGAGATATGCATGTCAAGTCTTATAAGTTACTATATGATGCCAATATTGCAGCACTTTGTGATCCACTTTGTGGATGCTTGGATATTTTGCACCACATGCTTCTGTGCAGAGAGAAATGAACAATAAATGTCCAGAGCTATAGGGAATTCCCATTAAATTGAATTAGATCTTCAAGCATTGGTAACTTCACTCTGGGTTGGATCAGACTTAGGGACTGCAGCAGGCACATTGAAATCAATAACATATAGGCATGACTAATATGCGTTATATCAATTTTAATGGATTGAATCAAAGTATGACTAAGTCCTTCAGTTCCTATAGGACCCAAGCATAGCTAACTTGCTCTTGATAGATGTGACAGTTCATAGGCGTACAGGTGTTAAGTATGAATTCAGTTGTATGTCATGATTCTTTATATTTTGTATCATATCTGTGACCCATTTCTATAGCTCCTTTCTGGAACGACAAGAGTGATAAATATGTAAGAATGTATCCCTTTAAATAATATCTTGTTCTAATGCATCAAGTTCTCTAATTAAAGTCCCCTGGTTATGAATAACATTTTTTTGGTGAGGCACTGAATGAGTGAGCAGCTTTATCCACTAACAATCTTCCTGTTTAACCATGTAATTTATTCTCTTCAGCATTTCTATTTGGAAATATTTATAAATGTCAAAAAGGAAAATCTTTATTTCCAACCGTTCAGACTGAATCCTTGTCAGATCTGTGAAACGGTGTAGAAATGGAATAAAATGATGACTTTGTAAATACTAACATAGTGATCTTATGCATTTCCCTCCACCCAGTATTCATTCATCTGGAGTCATGACCAGGGTGTTGTTAATACGCTTATGACACTAAATACATTTCATGGCTTCAAAAATAGCATCAACTAAGGATAGTGTGTCTCTTCTGAAGAGGTAATGGGCTGGATGAGGAAAAACAAAGGCACTTTATGTTAAGAGTCCTAACCTGGGGTTGGAGGTGTGTCAACCAGTCCTGGAAGACTGTGTTTCCAGATTGTAGGCGCTTCTGGATCTGTTGCTCCAAATAACAGACCAGATAGATACAACAGCCAGGAGCGCTTACTATCAGTTCAGGTGATACACCAGCTGTACCCCTTCGTAGAGCTGGAGGACCTAAAGATGGTAGTGCACACATTAATAACCCCAAAGCTGGACTTCTGCAATGCACTGTACATTGGGCTACCTCTATACCAAATTCAGAAACTTCATTAAGTGAAAAACGTGACAGCCAGATTGATTACTGGTACATCTAGGAGTGATCATGTTGCACCTATATTAAAATCACTCTACTGACTACCCCTTAGTTTCTGGGCAAGGTACAAAGTGTTGCTTGTCACTTTTAAAGCCCTACATGGCTTGGGTCCAGGTTACCTATGGGATCACCTACTCCTTAAAATCTACCTCATACACTCAGGTCTTCTGAGGGACATTTACTTTAGTCAGCCAGAACCAGGCTGGCAACTGTTAACCAGAGGACCTTTTCATCAGCCACCCCTAAATTGTGGAATAAACTGTTGGAAGAGATCTGACAGCCGGATATGCTGTCTGCACTTAAAACAGCATTAAAGACCAATCTCTTCCACCAGGCCTATCCGGATGCTTTTGAAATTATATTTTTTTAAATTATGAAGTGATTATTTAATAATATGTATGCTTTTTAAACTGATGTTATATGCTTTTAACTGGTTGTGTATTTTTCATTAATGTTTGTGTTTTTAACTGTATCATATATCTATTTGTTACTTTATTTTAATCTGTTTTTCCCTAGTTCTATTCATAGCAAGAGATGAATAAGAAATAAATATTATTATTATCATTGGTGGTATTATTATTGTTGTTGTTGTTGTCATCCTTTCATATGAGATATGTGATATTTAGCTTTGATTTATTGTCTAATCCTATACATGTGCCCACAAAAGTAAATTCCATTATCTGCGATGTTTTTTATTCACAGATCACTGTGTATGGGATTACAGCCTAAAGAACAAACCTAAGAGGAAAGAAAAGAGTGAGAGAAACAGAGACTGAAACAGAAGAACCACCAAGTCTGGAGAATTTTGCTGTACATGACCTGTGCTGCTAGATTAACCTTTGCACAGGGATGGAAGGACTTTGGTATCCCTTCAATGGGTGACTGGGTTTTGAAGCTCTATGATCTGGCAGAGACGGATAAGTTAACAATGTTACTAGATAGTAAATCTGACCGATATTTTAATCAGGATTGGAGAATTCTAACTCTGCTCTGGGAATCTAGGTGGGGGAAATTATCGATAGCAGGTTTCAGTGATTAAGACCTGATTTGTACTTATTTATCTTTACTTCAATTATCAGTTAAGTCTTTATTATTTTTGTAGAGATCCTATTTAATTTATCTATATTTCAGGAGTTTAAAATCCTAAGAAAGCACTCAACAATGTTTGGGTAGGAAGTCACTCTTTTTTTCAGTTTTTTTTCTCTCCCCCCCCCCCCGTTTTCTTTATATAGTGTATTATTTTTGATGTTTTTCACCTTTGTTTCTGCATTAGTAGATTGATTGATTTGTTTGTTTGTTTGTACTTATGTTTTTCCAAGTGTAAAGTCTTGTCAAATTCTTGCCAGCAGGGCAAGTAGGGGATGGAATCATGGCAATTTCCCTGTTTTTAGAGGATTCTTTTTCCCCTCCAGACTATCTCTCCCATTAGGACCAATGGGAAATAAAACAAGAACAGCAGCTCTGGGACTGCAATAGGTTTGACAAAATTTGGAAAAGCGACTTTTGGACTACAGCTCTCCAATCTCCCAGTTAGCATGACTACTTAGCCAAAGTCTATTTGCTTACTTTTGGGGAGCCAGTCAGGAGGGACAGGATAACTTTGTGGGCTCCAGGAATATGCCTTTTTGTTTTGTCCTGCCAGGCTCCAGGAATGTGCCTTTTTGTTTTCAAGAGCAAGCAAGCTCTCACACTTGCAGTAGGGAGGCTTGCAAGGTCTGGGGAGCCCTGAGCAAGGGGATTCCAGAGATCTCTTTCTCTAAGGATACTTAGCTGGCCACATAACAGACAGGCTTGGTGGCAGCTGGCAGCATCTGTTTCAGAGGTGCAGTAACTCTGCTCTGGGTTTTATTTTACAGTTTAAAGTTGCTATTCAGGGTGCTGAACCTATATTGGACATAAGCACAGTGGACTTTTAGTCTCCACTAGGGTTTGGTTCCAGGACTCACCTCCCTGTGGATACCAGAATTCGTGGATGCTCAAGTCTCACTGTGTATAATAATGTAGTAAAATGGCAAAATCAAAGTTTGATTTTTGCTTTTTCAAAAAACAAACAAACAACATTTTCAAGCTGTGGTTGGTTGAATCCAAGGATACAGAAACCATGGATATGGGGGATCAATCATATCACATTGGAGAGCTAATCTAAAGTAGGAAACAGAAACAAGAGCATATTCAAGAGCGCTGGTGACACAGTGGTTAAATGCTGGTACTGCAACAAGGTTGTGAGTTTGATCCTGCCAGGCTCAAGGCTGATTCAGCCTTCCATCCTTCCGTAGGTCGGTAAAAAAGAGTACCCAGCTTGTTAGGGGCAATTAGCTGACACATTGTAAACTGCTTAGGGAGCACTTAGCTGATAAGCAGTATAGAAATACATGTGCTATTGCTATATTCACTATATCCCTGACACAGAAGCCACCAACTGCTACTGGGGCAATGAGCCTTTGGCTACAGCTCTTCTCCCTCATAGATGAGGCCATTCATTCATTCTCTCTCTGTCTTTTAATCCATGGGATAGCAGCAATGAGGAACAGCTAACACACTGGCTGCCATATATTTCTTTGTACCCAGAGAAGGTATATATTTTAAAAATTGTTCTACTGTGGTTTTATTTTTTTAAAAAAATTAAGTAAAGGTCTATACTTTTCAGAAAGAGATATGATTTGTGGAAGACTCTCCCCCCGTATATTTCTGAGCTTGTGATGCATTTCTCAAAGGAGGAAAAAAAATGGATCCACCAACATGTATAACATTCTTAAAATGTATGAACTGCCCATTGTGTAGATTTCTAAAATGTACAGAAATATATTTTAGTTGGTAGGGAATGTGTATAGTCAATTGCATCTGGAAATGCATATGAAAATATGCACCTCCCCCCCAAACTGCATTCTTTGGTAGGGTTGCCAAAGAAACTAAGAAATTTGCCATGTGTTTGAGGAATCATTTGGAACAAAACTAAGATATGATGTAACCTGTTCATCTTTAATGGGGGTTGGCCCTCAATATGTTACTTGGACTGCATTTCCATTATTCCTAGGCTGCAAATTGTAGTTCTACGTCTGGAGCTTCACAGTTACCCAACGCTGATCTACACTGTCATAGTCTACTAAACCATGATAATCCAGAACCTTTCCATAAGGCCATTCTTTTTTGAGTTTTATTTAGAAAAGTTGGTTGAATTTAGTTCCTGATCTAAAGATGGGTGACATGTAAATGCACAAATAGTTTGATAGTCTGTCTTGCCATTTTGATAAATAACATGGTCTGAAGCTGGGTTTATTTGCCTCCTTGGAAACAGTCACAGTTAATGTACACTTTTTATGTATGCCTCCTCTAAAGTAAACTACATTGAGCTCATTGAGGGTTACTCCCAGGTTGTAGCTTTAGAGTTTGTTTTAGATTGGTAATTCTAGACTGAGTCATACAAAATTATTTCATTTATTGTATCTAGAAGGGATGTTAAAGCACTGATGACTGAATGTAACATTGACTGCGATGAGCTGGTGTCTGGATGATACAATTTCATAGATCGTGTGGGAGGCTCTGTTGAAATAACAACAGAAAGTATTAACAATAGAAAAGATTAAGACCAGTCCTGTCTAATCCCGTTCTCCCCTCAGCAAGAAATTATCTGAACTAAAGTTATTTGTTTAATTTCAGAATGCTAGGGAAGATAGCTAATTATTAAATGAAAGAAACCCAGAATCCATCTGGATGAGCAGGTGATTCAAAAACCACTACTTTTTTTGTGTACTATATGTCAGAATTATAAATTACCTGGACAGTGGTGGTGTGTTACTATCATTTTTGTGATATCATTAGACATTTGTCTTTACAGAACTCAGTATCCTTGCCTATCATAATTTTTTATCAGATTAATGGAGGGTTTTTAATTGGGGTTTCATGTATCTCGAGATGATTCCATAGGTGGATGTCAGAGGCTCCGTCAACTGGGCACAAAAAATGATTTGCAGCTCCCTGCTTCCTAAACCTTTGAATCTTTTCTATGATAGTGAGGTTTAAAGTAGACATTTAGTCTTTTCAACTGCTTATTATCATCTTTTCACTCCTGACTACTTAGTGTGAGAATTCAATTTCCACTGTGATAAAAACAACTGTATGCAAAATTCTCTCTGTGTATTATCAGGTAGATTTTTCTGCAGAGGGGGTTCATAGCATCTGGAAGGAGTCAGGGGCCCAAAAAGGACTGAAAACCAGTGGATTAATTAGAGAGTGATATGAGGCACAATACATATCTGGCTGGAGAACTAGCACTGTGTGTGTGTCTTTCCTTCCATTGATGTGGGCAATGGATCTGTTGACAGCTGGAATCAGGTTAGTGTCCCATGCTTGTGTAATTTCCCCTATAGTAGTTGCCCATTTTTGGAACATATTCAGTTCAAGGTTGAAGAAATTGAGTTGAACATGCAGTACTAATGCACACACATATGCAGACACCCATGTATATACACACAGGTGCATTGGGTTGCATATTTGGGAGTGCAGTCAGTTGCACAAAGTTGCTACTCAACACAAGGCCTGAGTTCATGAGTACCACAATCAATGAGTAACTCCACATGTGGAGATCTGTACTACGTAACCATGATGAAGGATCACCAGCCATATCATCTTCTCATATGCGGCTCTCTTTTTTTGCTATGATTTAACCAAATATATGTAAAGCTTTCTTTACAATGAACAGAACCCACATAAAATGTAATTCTTTTTGAAGTGTGCCTTCTTTGAATTGATACCTGAGTAAATGTTTCCCCTAGATGAGAAGGAAATCTGATTTGCATCTCTGAAACTTCCATAAAAATGTTGAGTCAACTTTACCTTCAGTTGCCTGAATCCTACAAAATGGAGAAAAGAGCTAGATATCTTCAGTAATTTCTGATTTTTCTCAGTTTTTGTAGAATTCAAAGCACTCACATTAGGGCTATAATGTTAGGCACCGAGGGAATTGTGTGAACCTCCAGATGTTGAACTACAGACCCCAGCATTCTTCACCACTGGCTAAGATGGCTAGGGCTGCTGGAGGTTGCAGTTCAGAAACTCAGATATATGATCTTTCACTCCTTTTCAAAAAATTGAAACAAAGCTTCTTTTTCATATGCCTTTATATTTTTTCCTGCATACCCTTAGGACAACAGTAGTGTGGATGTGGTATTAGGTAAAGTGAGCTACTTTGAAGGGGTCATGTTTGCACAAATCTGACAAAGATTACAAACCAGAAACTCTAGAAGCTACAAAAAGGAAATATTCTTATTATTGTCCTGAATTTCTGAATTGTTCCACTGAAAAATCTGAAGCTAAAAATTTTTACCAGCAGGGCAATCATATAGAACCCACTTTATTATCTAGCTCAGAACACTTATTACTGAAAAATCTTCAGATCCGAAGTTTCAACAGAATAAATACAGCAGTCTGGGCAATAATAAGAATACTCCCTAAAATTTCTGGAACTCTAGAAGCTATGAATAGCTTACATTGCAAGCAAAGTAACAAAAACCCCAACGGAGTCTAAATGTCACTTTCAGTACTCTCTGCATTTAATTCCCCTCTGGCCTCATTGTCTATACTCCCAACCATATGTACTGTTTGAATACTTCAAACCCTGGATAATGCTTCATGCGTCTCTCGGAGTGGGTTACAAACTGTGAAACTTCATCAATGTATTAGTATTTTAAGATGTGCTTGAGAAGGGGAATTGTGAGGTGGAGTCAGGTTTGTGTGGGGAAGAGCTCCAAATACTTCGCATCAGCTCATTTTCTCCTGAAACTCATACATCTCTTTCAATGTTTTTAACCATATATCTAGAACCATATATCTTTTGCAAACCTAGGTCTGGAATCCACCTGCTGGGGAGCTGGAAGTTAAAGATGTAAAGGGAGAAGTTTTGGTGGACAGCGGCTGGCACAGAAAGGGTTGAGCACATCTTCCCTTTCTGGGGGGTATTGTGCAATGGAGAAGGAGCCATCATAGCTTTGTTCCATGCTGCTCCATGTTGCATAGCTTACTCCTACAAGTTTGGCATACTATTAACACAAAGCCTTGTGTCCTGGCCATCATAGGCCTCATTTACACGTCTATGCTCTTCCTTTATTAACTGCTGTTTCAAGTGATGGCTTACATTTGATCTTCGATATTTTTGTACTACTACTCCTACAATCCCTTACCATTAGTCATATTGTGTAAGGCTTCTAGGACGTGAAGTCTCAAACATCTGATGGACTAAACACTGACATGCATCTATGAATGGCCATCACAGATGAATGAACATCGCTGAGATGTTCATATTACTTCAATCAAAAAGCATGTCAGGTTGAGAGGTAATGATATATCAGTTTACTGCAAACCAGTTCTTTGCAAATCAATTTAACTTTGTCTTGATCTCTGCCAACAGTCCTATATAAATTCATTCATCTGTACTGAAAAGTAAACTTGAAAAATTAAGCAAATTTTTCAAGAAAAAGAAGACATTACAAGAACCCCCATTTGCCCTTGTGTGGCTCTTGCTGAGGCTGGCTCCTTCCCAAGAAGTTCTCTCTTACCCTCTCAGGTCAGTATTGACTCCTTTAGAAACCACATTGGATTTAGGCCCTGGTGCTGGTGTAGCTTTTGGGTTACTCATATTGCAGGAGTTGCTCTGGGCTGTCTTGAGAGCAATCAAGAAACTTGGCACCTTCACCTTGGCAGGGGATTATGATGTAGCCACAGCTGTCAGGCTGATGACACAAAGGTTGCAATGGGAGCAAAAAGCAGGTGCAAATATACAACCAGAGTAGGGAGGTAAATATATTTGAACAACAAGACTAAGAAATGATTTCAGTCATGTACCAGAGCATGGTTTTAGTGGTCTTAGCATTGGATTAGACCTCTGGAGACCAGGGTTCAAATCCTCACTCAGCCACGGAAATCTACTGGGTGACCTTGGGCAAGTCACACTCTTAGCCACAGAGAAATGCAAAGTCAAAGCCCCTCTGAACAAATCGTCAAGAAAACCCAATGATAGGTTCACCTTTGTTGTTGTTGTATGTCTTCAAGTAGTTTCTGACTTATGGCAAGCCTATCATAGGGTTTTCTTGGCAAGATTCATTCAGAGGGGTTTGCCTTTGCCTTCGTCTGAGGCTGAGAGTGTGCGAGTTGCCCAAGGTCACCCAGTGGAATTCCACGGCTGAACAGGGATTATGGTTGCTGTAAGTTAGAAATGACTCAAAAGCACACACAACAACCAGACACTTCTATACTGCTCATTGTATAAAGTGATATAAAAGATGTTTCTTGCCCAAAGAAGCTCCCTGTTCAAGAATGAAACAACATGAGATTAAAAGCATGCAGTGAACACGAGCAAATGGCAAGACAATAAGTATCAGTCCTACAGAAAGAGACCTCTGGGCATCGCCTTCTTTATCAATGTTTATGTCTCCCCGCAGACACTTTTAAACATCAGAGTAAAAGTTTAAAGAAGGATTAAAAGCATTCAAGACAGTATGGTTCCTCTGAAAGTGTAAAGGGAATTTTTACTGCTAGGCTTCTGAGCACACCTGTCATAACAAAAGGACTGCAAGGTAATAAAGGGAGACTATAGAAGTTGGGGAAAATAAAACTCTGCCAAAGGCAGTTAAATGATCAAATGTTTTTTGACACAGTGTTGAAACATTTGTGCTCAATGCCGTCTTTTCTTGTCACAACAACGCCTGCAACACTGTTCCCTGTGTGTCTGTACTGAGCAGTCACATCCACATATAATCCATATTGCCAAGTGAAACATCTATACAGTAAGAACTTTAATGACACAGTACTAATATTTATTAAGTTCCATTGATTTCAATATCCTAAATTATGGACAGTTTACATCACTCCCCAGTCTGTTAATTTCATTTTTAAGGCCTCGCTATAAGTTGTTAGACAAATTCAGCAAACAAAGATTTTTCAATTAATGATCTTTATTTATTTTTGTACTCTACAACTGAAAATTAAACCAGATGCGTGCAATTATACTTGCACATATATTATGCTCCAGGCAAATGTACTGCAAGACATTTAACTCTTCATTCTTTCTTTTAAGATCATTTGACATTATGGGCGTAGGAAAAAGTGGATGTATTTTACAGTTAGTTCCCATCTTAGGAACTATTGAGATATTTTAGAGTCTGGAGAAAAATAAAACCCTTCACCAGCTGAAGATGATAGAATTTGGTATAATAAAATGATTTTTTAAAAAAGGAAATATGAAAAAGAAAATGGGGGGAAAAAGAAAATATCCACAGCCTGTTAGCCATACACAGCATATGGTTTGTCTAGAATATGGATTATTGAGAACCACAGGAGAAAAATTAGCTGAAAATAGTAACCTAAATATAATACAGATTTCCTGGCTAACAATTTACTCCTATGTGTGTACACAGAGGAGATCCACTATATTCATTAGGACATGATTCTGAGGACTGTGGGCTCTTCTGATATTAAAAATGGGGATTCCTTAGTAAATGGAATACAAGCTTACCAAGATGACTGTGGAAGGATGATCCACTGTTAACAATGCAACACTAATTTAAATAATTTGATTTCACATAAGAAAACTCTAGCCCATCCACAATATACATTAATAAAGCAACATCTTATCACCTTGAAAGACCATTTTTTATTACATTTGAACAGATTATTTAATCCGATATTTTGGAAAGAAAATGCTGAAATATATCAGTGGTCTGTACATAGTATATTCTGTGATGTGAAATACTGTTCTACTCCTATTGGATTTGCAGCTTCAAATCTGTTGGTCATGACAATCTTTTGTTGCTGTACTTGTGTGAATACTACTTACAACATATTTATATTCAAGACAATATAGTGCCTCTAATTTTCAATATAAAAATTCTCTGATGTTGACTGACCAACTCACATATCCCAGCTAGCATGGCCAATTGCCAGGGATTCTTGAGTTGTATTGCAACTCCAGGGACCCAAATTTGGGGAATCACTGATGTCTGTCAGATTGTAGACTCCATGGACTGTATCCAGGAACCACGGCTTAAGCCTCAACAGCCAGTTGCAGTAATCAATATGTAGATGAGAACAATCCCAAGAGCTCAGCATAGAAGAGTTACTAGATGGGGTACCCACACCTTAGCTCTTGTGTATAATTCAACTGCTTAATACAGGAAAAGTAAAAAACTCAGAACTTTTCCCAAGACATAAAGAGGCAATCAGGACTGTTACTTTTGGAAAGAGTAATGTATAAGTTAAAAAAAGATAACCAAGAATGTGGATTTGGTCCATTGAATCTGGAGTCCTGTACTTAAATGCATAGAGTTGATTTGGGCATAGTCACAGTTTGAACAGAACCATTGCAATAAATGGAACTTAAGTTAGTCATGATGGCATCATGTCCCTTTACAGACTATCTAAAAACAACAGAAGGTAAGTACATCACGAATAACTTTAATTCCATTTACTTCAGTGGGTCTGTTCAAACTGTGACATATGTCTCAACCCAACCCTATGAATCTAAGTACAGAACTACAGTTCTACAGTGAGCCAACTACAGTGGCTTAAATCCACATTCTTGGTTATCTTTTTCTTAATCTATATATTACAAGTAACAGTCTTGATTGTTTCATTACACCTTAGTCTGAATCCAATCCATCACAACTTATATACTACTGAAATAAGTTGCAGTTAAGGACATAACTTGATACAATTTACAACATTAGTACAAACACTGGGCATAAACAGAAAATAACTGAAAGAGTAGTGCAAGAGAACTAGTCGTCCTACTCACTGCAAACCTTTATGAAAAGTGCTTTTTAAATACTAATGGTCCAAGAATATTAGAAAGTGTGATTAGAGTTTGTTGATTTGCTCCTTCACATTTATAAGGAAAAAAAAGTGCCTTTCATTGCCACTAAAATAGGAAATAAATCTCAACACTCTTTAAAAACCTTTAGAGAAAATATTTTTTGAGAGTGAAGGGCATCCTAATTTTTTTTTTTTAAAAATCACTATCCTATATTCCTTTCTATTCTTAAAGCTCCAGCTAAAGATACATTTTAATTTACAAGAAGATGGAATACCAGTTCTCACATGGCCCAGTGTTCCCAAATGTACTAAATGTTCCCAAATTTACCATCAACTGAAGCCATGGTCCTACGAAATGTTTCCTTGCCAGAGTACATTTTGAATATATGTCAGTTTGTTGATTACCTTTGGTTAAATGAATAATGTCCCCATAGTTACAATAGGCCTCATACACAAGTATCGATCTGGAATGAGAGCATTCAGTTTTATTCTTTTCTATAAAAAACCCTGAGGTGAGCAAACAGGGGTTAAAGAGGATGTTGAGAAGACATAAGTTATATAATAAAAGAGGGAGCTCTAAAAACCATGAAAACTCAAGTATTAGCATTGTGACAAATACAAGGCCCTCTTCAACAAATAACTGATTGACGTAATGTGTATTACTCCAATAAAGAGAAAGAAAGAACAGCCAAAATATAAAAACTGCAATTTAATATGTCACAAAATTAAGGTGTTTCAGGTAGCCAATACATTAAAAGATATCTAAATCATGACTGTTATCTATCTCAATAGCATCCTCTGGATCCAATTTCATTTCACTGCGTCCTTCCTGTAAGTCATCCAGAGAAGCCAGGGCTTCATTTGTATCACTAGCAAAAGTCTCTCGAGAGGCATCATCATATTCTTGAAGGTTGAGTCCTTTAATAGCTTGCTTCATCTTTTTCCCCAGGACTTGAATCCGCCTCTTCTTTGCAGCCTTTTTGTTCTCATATTCCTTTTGGTTTTCAATATAGAAGATTTCCTTCAAAGAGAATTTTAATACCTCATGAAGTGCTGAGGAATAATGGGTAAGTCACCCTTTCAGAAACTATCAGCTGCCTCAGTTAACCTTTATTCTAAAGATGAAAGCTTACAAAAGTATCAACACTTTTTTGAAGAATACTATATCTTTTCAAAAGTTGCTACAGAATACTATAATAAAATATTCAATATCTCAAAGTGGAAGGGATGATCAATTTTACACAGCTGTTTGCGCACTGAAGATGTGCAGTTTGTACATAAAAAAATACTCTAAACACTGAGAATTATTACCCATTAAATTTGGTATGGATCAGAAATATTGTAACATTATACTTGTACTGATTTATTGCACATGGACCATTCTAAGAGGCGTCATTTTTACTGTTATTTGTTTTTAAAAGATGCAGAATGGCATTTCGTAAGTGCATCTGGCCTTATTTCTAAATTGAAATATAATAATGTCATAAATGAAAAAGGCCAGCAACTGGACTCCGCTTTTAAAAATAAGAATAATTCAAAGTGACCAACAGGCAATTAATGGTACTTGTGGTGAGTAATATGCTCTGGAGTTTCCATGATGTCTCCCAGTCCTAAAGAGCAACCTCCCCTTTAAAAGCTAGAAGGCTGGCCAGGTTTCTGGTAAGCCCATATTCTATTTCTCAAATAGAGACAAGAACAGGAATTCAATTGTATTCTTCCTTTTTTAATCTTTAAAAGATATAAGCACAAAGCTGGAAGTTGAAAGATTCATACTCCTCTAATGCAGCTGTCTTTAAGACACAAATCTCTTCATTACACACTTAAAGCCATATTCTAAATTTAATTGGTAAAATGTATTAAAGGTATACATTTAAAGGTGACTATCAATATAATATTCTCAGAGAAGCTAAGAAAACAGTAAAATACCATGCATGCAATTAAAATGTATCAGAATGTTGAAGTCTGAAGGAAAGGAAAGGAAAGGAAAGGAAAGGAAAGGAAAGGAAAGGAAAGGAAAGGAAAGGAAAGGAAAGGAAAGGAAAGGAAGGCTGTATATATATTAAAAAATCTTTGTCTAGTGCTCTTACGACAGTGAAGTTTGTCCTGGGCAAAACACAGGACATCATCACCAAGAAAATCCACTCAGCTTCTTGTTCTCATCTTTTACAGAGGTGGCTGCAGCCAATGGGAATTGTGAAGCAGGTAACAGGTATGTCTTCAGGTACCCCAGCTCCATGCTGTCTGAGGCTTTAAAGTCAAGTACCTGCCATTGTATGGGCACATTTAAGTTGAACTGTGGTCAGAAACAGACTGAGATGGCACTTGCAGCTGAGATGCAAGGCCTCCACATGGCAAAAGGCCAAGAAGCTCTTCAACACTTTTTTTTTGCAGGCAAAGGAGGTGTAAGTTTGCCTTTTTTCTTGTTGCAGACCAAGGTGCTCCTGGTGCTTTGGGAGTGCAATGACCAGTAATTCCCAGCTTTCTTCCTGACTTTGGAGATTGAAGCATGGAAGAATCAACTGCAAGGATGATTCCCATTCATCTCTATAGCACCATGATATGGAAGACTTGGTCGTATCATGTTTGATGCACAGCAGTAGCACAACCACTATATCAAGAGAGAACATGGACACGTGCCGAATAAATTCCAAAAGTGCCTCAGGATATTGCATCAAGGGAATGCATATGGTGGGATGAACAGAAAGCTTTACTGGTGACTGCCAGTTCATTGATCATACAAGTTTAGTTATGGATAATTTAAGCAGTGATTTTATATCATCTGATTTAACAAAATAAACTTTTAAAAACCTTGGAAGCAAGGTTTTCAGTCATGTAGGAAAAAGATGTAGGGTTGGCTCCTGGCAATGCCTAATGTACTACTGATGTGGGTGGGCCAGCCTGAAAGAAACAAAGCCTTTTTGGAGAGGGACCTGGTTGTCTGCAGTGCTGCTAAATTGAAGACAAAGACAGCTGAGACTGACCGCCTATAAAAAGAGCCAGGCCCTGAGTGGTTATTCCATCCCACTCTCCCATAACACCACTTACCAAATCCATTTTCAGTTCAACCAATCAACCTTATGTGAGATAAAACTGCATGGCAAAGTGCCTACACGTACTAATTAGTCCACACCAAGTTCTAGGGGCAGATACCTGTTTCCATTCAGTCTCCCTAGGAGGAGAAGAGGTCCATGTAAGTAAAGAAAGACTGCACTGTCCCCAAAGGAACTGGCTGGTCTACTAGAATTGGGACTTAATGTCTTAATTAAGTCCCAGTTCTTAATTGGGACTTACAAAGAAGGAGCCTATCATATTTCTAGCATGACAGCTCTAGTAACCACAGTCACTATGTATTCTTTGGGGCATTGTTTGAATAGAAAGGAACTTTATTTGTAGAGGATGGAACACAAAGCAAAGCATTTAATGATTACGAAATGTTAATTTCACTCATGCAGATTTTATGTTCACCAGTTCTGGTATGCAAAAAATAAAAAATATCAGATAATGACAATAGGTTAAATCAAAATCAAAATGCTACATAATACATGAACATAACTTACTTTGATTTGTTGACCTGTTACGCTAGGTGTGTTTTTCAGCAAATTTAAGTAAACTCCTCCTGGTGTTCTTCTTCTTGTACCATTCTGCACAATGCAAAAATAAAACTTCTTAAAACTATGAGTAAAGAGACTAAATGTACTATTGCTCTTAAATATTTATCTGAATGTATACAGATAACTTTTGGCATGAAGGCTATAGGAATCTCTAGAAAAAAACAGTGATTTACAAGCCTCCATATTCATTGAAAGATTAGTCACATAGGCTGTTGAATAAAAGCCTGGATTCAACACCAAATAGCCAGTTTCCCTAATTGAGAAAAAAAATTCTAATAGCAGGCAAGGTGTATAGGAGCAGAAGTGTGGTAAGAAGAAGGTCTCTCAGGCTGTGCTTCTACTATACCCTCAAGTTACTTTTCTGAGTATTGATTCATTATGCTTAATTGTCCATGCCTGATATTTATGCTAAGTACAAACAAATTAGCTACGTATCATTATGCAAATTTTAGCAAATATTCAAAAAAAACTTAAGTGACATTTCTATTCATATTAATAATTTAGTGAATAATTCGGATTCACTGCAAGAGAACAGTTCTTCTCTTTGGATTTTACCCTAGAAAACTAGCCCAAGCCTATAGCTATATATTTTATAAGGAAACAAGCCAATAAAACCCACCTAACCGCAATTAGAAACAAACAAAACAAAACAAAACAAAAACAAAGTCTATAAGCCAAAAGAGGAGGAAAAAAAGTAAAAAAGTAGGGAAGTTCCTTTTATTGGAATCATTTTTTTTATGTGCACACAAGGAGGCATTAAGAAAATCTTTCAATCACCACCAACTTCAAGGCTTATTTAAGATAATTTGACTAGACTCTAATAACAAATGGGAAGCTGACAATATCTGACTGGCTCAACTGACTACCTTTACCATCCAAGTAGATGGATATCAGGTACAATTTAACACACTACAGGAAGCCCCTGCCTTTTGATGCACCATTATCTGACAAGTCACTCTTCTGACGCTTCTGAATTAAGGACAAGTTCCATTAATCTGACAGGGTTCCACTCTTTCATCAGTTCTTCTTGCCTACGGAGACTTGTTTGGGCTTGCTCGTGTGCACGTGCTGCTTGCAAAGTGAGGGAGAGGGGAAAAAAGGCACCAAGTCAGCTGAAAGACTTTGCAAGCAGCACATGCATACGGTTGATCCCAAGTGAGCCTCTGTAAGTCCGTCATGCTCCCTATAGTACAGTACATGGGTCCCACTTTTCAACCAATTCTGTTTTTTGACATTGCCCCAGTCCCTAATCTGTCAATTAAGTGGGAGAAGCCTGTACAGGGTTAATCTGAGTACTCCAAGTTAATACAAGAGAGCAAAATCACACCTTCTCAAGAGGTTTTACACCTGGCAAATGGGAGGAACAGGGTAGATGAGGAGACCTCAGTGTCTGGCCAGTCAGCAGTGGTTAATGAAGTCAGGCTGGATGTGACTCTGAGAATCAGCAATAAGCAGGATGACCCGGGATGGGAGACCAATCTCCCTCCTGCCTAAATAGTGCTGGCTTTAAACCTATTATCCCAATAAGCTACATGATCAATTGTTTCTTACCACTATGAAAAGTCCTCCATTTTGTTCCACTTCAGCAGTTTCCATCAGTAGTTCTATAGATTTCTTTTTCCCAATGATTTTCACTACCCGTGCAATTAAATCCTTCTTAGGTTCACAAAGCCTAAAAGAAAAATAAAGTTCCATGAAAGTCTCAATCCTTTCACTTTGCAACCAGCCTGAGCGAGAAGACATTTTCGTTTATAAATTTATCTACAGTTACTAGCATTAGTACTATCTGATGTTTGTTCAGCATGATTACTGTATTTGCCAGCATATAAATGCACCAGTGTATAAGATGCACGCCCCATTTATACACCAGCAAGTACTATTTGCCAGTATATAAGATGCACTGGTGTATAAGATGCAGCCATTTTCAAACAGTATTTCTTGGGGAAAAAAGTGAGACTTATATGCCAGCAAATAGGGTAACTCAACTTTAAACTAACTGAATATTAGGAAAACATATATAGTAAGGCTAAAATCCTATGCCCTCAGTGCCCAGAAAAAAGTTCCAGTGAATACAGTGGGATTCAACCCAAATAAACACACAGCAAATTGATCTTTGTGAGTCTTCAGAGTTTTTAAGCTAATTTTCTGAGACCAAAAGGAAAAGTTAACTGAAAAATGTGCCTATAGCTTAAAAAAAAGCAGCTCAAGTAAAATATACTTAACAACATAATTCTGCATAGCTAAGTTCAGAAGTAAACTCTACTTACTTCAAGGAGGTTTATTCTCAGTTATACGGATTTATGTTTCCAGCCTAGAATTACTTTTTGTTTTTCAAATATATTTTAAGATTTTTTTTAGAGTTTCTGAGATACTGCCCACAGCTGTTAATTTAATTGAGTATGATAAGCTGTCAAATTATAAGCAGTCTGAGCATGGTTGCATACCTATTATAACTTCTCACTTTGAAACTTAAATGATTTAGCAAATGCATGTCTTCTCATCTTTTGGAATTTAAAAAGGCAGTTTGCATGACTGCAACATCACCTTCCAGAAGTACCCCCCCGCTCCGCCGCCACTCCTGCTTTGACTTCTCTACATTTTGTTGCATTACAACCTGGAACTTAAATGGATTTAACTGGCACAGTTATCTCGTCATACACTGTGAAGGTGCAAAATATTGTACAGTGGCACAAAAGCTAAGTACAAAGAAACAATCTGACAGTTGTTGGTTGTATGAATATTTACACCTATGAGGCAGTACTTGGTAGAAACATCTATAGCAGTAAATACAGCTACAAGTCTTGTTGCTTAAGTCTTTGTCAGCTTTGTACACTTGAATCCTGCAATTATTGCCCATTCTTCTTGGCATTCATCTTAGGGCAAAATTGCCCTGAGATGAATGGGAACTATTGAAGAACTGCCACTTACTTGTCCTGAGGTTTGGCTTTTAACTGGGTCATTCTGGTTGTTTTTAAACCACTCCAATGTTACTATGGCTGTGTGTTCAGGGTCTTACTTGGAGGTAAATCTCTGCTTCAGTCCAAGCACCATTATAGTATGAAACATGCTTCCTTTAGAATTACTTTGTATTTGGCCCTATCCATCTTGCTTTCAATCTGGACAAGTCTTTCAATCCTTCTCAAGGAAAAGCATCTGCACGTGATGCTGCCACCATTATCCTTCACCATGGGATGGTATTCTCAGGACACCGACTGCTGTTGACATTGCACCACACATAGCATTTTGGGCAAGGCCCAAAAGTTCACGTTTTGCTTCATCAGACCATAGAACCTTTATTTACATTTGTGTGTGTATCTCCCACGTGCCTTTTTGCAAAGTACAAATGGGTTTTGATATGGTCTGTTTCAGCAATGGTTTTCTTCCTCCTACTCTTCCAAAAAGCCAAACTTGTGAAACATGCAGATGATAGTTGCCTCAATTCTTTCAGTTACCATTGGTCTCTTGGTTGCTTCTCTGACTAATACCCTCCTTACCCAGTTGCTCAATTTTCATGGATAACTTTCTCTAGTAATAATGGATTTAAGGGTGCTCAGGGGGAAATTCACAGTTTGGGGTTTTCTTTAAACAATCCAACCCTAACTGATGCTTCTGTGCAACTTTATGTCAGATTGATTTTGATACATCTTTGATCTTCATGATGGAGTTTTATTCTCCTACAAACTGTGGAGCTTGCATTTAATCTGAAACCATGTGGCATTGGAACTGCCCATAGCTAGAATCTATTCAATTATTTAGGTGACTTCTGGAGGCAATGGGGTGCCCCCACCTTATTGAAGTGTGACATCAAAGGAAGTGAACATATTTGCAACCAACAAGTGTTAGTTTGGTTTTGTTAACTTCTGTGCCACACTAGATCTATTTTCTACTTTCACAGTGTCAAGTATTTGCATATATTATATGCTAACAATGCCAGTTAAATCCATTTCGATGCCAGGTTTCAACACAAAAAATGTGTAAAAGTCAAAGGGGAATGAATACTTCCTCAAGGCATTATGACTTGTCCTGAAGAGTTTATAGGACAGCTGTAGCCGCTGGTACTAGACAAAGAAAATACTTACCTGGACTTGCATGATGAATGTCACTGCAGGGGAAGGTAAGCTTTTGATGGTCCCCATGGAGTGAGACCAGAGTGTTATGTCTGATTGGCACTAAGTAAGTGCAAATCAAGACATGTGCTGGGGCAAAGGAGACAGTGAAGCAGTTTGCCTCCAGTGTTCAACGTTGACCCACCCTCTCAACCTCAATGCAGTATGAGTTAATCTGGTCGCTTGGGGCTGGATAGGAATTTTCACCTTTTTTCTCATTTTTTTTCTGCCTATCCCATATTGTATTTCATGGAATTGGGAAAATTGGCTGTGGGTGGTGTCATTAAATAGGCTGTCCTTTGGTAGATAATGGGAGAGAATAAAACTTTGGTGATCATCCTTTGGCACGCCATTGGTGTAGAGTAGGGCTTTAGAATCACCTTTTTAACTCTTCACCTCTGCGTCCCAGAAGGTCGGTGAAAGAGGCTACTCTTGAGGTTAACCTGAAAATAAGACTCTCACTTTTAGAGCCCTGAAGCTTAGATGGGAGTCCCTGTGTTATCTTCTGAGATGCTGACTAGGAAGCAACCAAAGCAATTTGGGTTGCCCCTGGGACTGAGGTGTTATTGCCCAGGGGTAGGCTAAGCAGGTTGTCATGTAGTGACCCTGGCATCAGCTGGACCCGTGTCGTGTTGTTCCCCACTTCTTGTATCTTTCAGGCTAACACAGTTTAAATAAAACAGGTCAATATAAGGTGGCTCTTAGTTAACCTAACTTTGTTTCTGGTCTTTTTATTCCACGGTTGAGCATCAAAGACTGCATTACCTAGAGTACCTCACCTCTTCCAAAGAGGTGGTTCACAATCTTTTCTTTTGCAATGTATACACATTCAAGACTAAATAAAGGTATCCACTAAAAGCTACAGCAAGAATCAGAAACAGAAAATAAAAAATTATCTTTTAACTTAAGATATTATTAAAGAGAAAGAGATCTACACAAATGTGTGTAGATCGACATACAGCCTGACAATCGCAGCAATCATACTTTATTTAAAGACAGAAATGATAACCAACATTGCCATCATTCATTTTGATTCCTATTCATAATCCATTTTATTTCCTGTTTTGCTTCAGCTTCCACAGCAGAATCCACACACAATTGTTTCAGGCAGAAATTTCAAGAAGGGAAAGAAACACTGGCTTATTTACAAGGCAAGGCAAGACATGATTCTAAAGAAATCTGACTTAGCATGAACAAAACAGTGTGCTGGTAAATAATGCTTGATTGCTCTCACATAGTTTGTTTTGAAAATGGGAGCAGCTAAACAACCATTATTCTGCTGTCCATAGTTCATTCATTATTATGTCTGAACCAGGAATTATGGTTTGTCTCATCCCCAAATGTTAAAGTCATAAGCCATGGTTTGTTTTTTGTTTATGATACATGCTTGTCTGAAGAGAGAGACAGGTCAAAGTCCCTTGTTCACATGTCACAAACAATAAAGGTTTGTTTAGCTGCCCTACTTGCTGCGGAACAATCAGGTAGCATGGACCAGTACGCTGCCCTGTTTATGAGGTGTATTGTGCGAAGTAAATGTGGCCTTTATACAAATTGCACTTATTTCAATTAAAATTTTTATGCTAAAGCTATAAAACAGGGAAATTAATTAATAGGATACCCTGTCAGTGCACATCTGAATTTTATTGGAGTTCTGGAGTTTCTGCTTTAGCACAGAGAACTAGATTGAAGAACTCAGACCTCCTTATATCTATATTATTCTGTGTATTGCTTTACAGTGGCTTTTACTGGAAATCTAAGCAAAGCCGTAGAAGGTAAAAGATCAAAATCTTACCGGTAGGCAATTTCATCTGCCACTTTTTCCTCAGGATCATCTTCAGTTATTTCATATCTACCTTTATAATTCATTTCTTGTCTTCTATCCAGTCTTTCCTTAACTGGCCTTTTCCGTTTCAAGAGACCTTGTCCATTTGGCTCTTCTTCCTCCTCCCCATCCTCCTTCGATAGTGTCTTTTTGTCATCTTGCATATATTCATCCAAGTCTTTGTCTAATGTCTTGGCCACTTCTGATTCAGATTCTTTCATGAGCTTTTTTGCCAACAAATAATTGTAAGTCTCTGATGCCCGGCTTTTGTCGAAGGTCCCCTCCATCCCTAGAAACCCAAGTTCTGAGGCCACTGCATCTTGATTCTGTTCTTGAAGCACTTCACCCCAGATGTTGTTAATCTTTTTACTACCTAGATTAACCTGCTTCTGGGGGTTTGAGCCAAACAGAAAAGGATCTGGTTTAAGAGGAGGAAGGTTAGAACACTTCTGTCGCTTTCGTTTCCAAAGACAGCTATCTTCATCTGAATCAGAGAAGCTCTCATCACTTGAGTCCACACTTTGGGTTGTCCGATAAGGGACGTTTGGTGCACAGGGTAAAATGCTACTTGGGAAAGATCTGGCTGAACTGTTGTTATCATGTTGTTTCTGAAATTTAAAAAGAGCAAACAGTATTTTTTTTTTTAGAGGAGCTCTGCTCATGTGCACTAATTACCACCCTCTTGGGATACTCAGCAAAACATATTGAGGTAAACCAGAAAATAAACAATTCAGTCTCTTCCTTTGTTGTCTCAGCCTGAAGGAGGCCTGAAGCCCGAAGGAGAGCCCAATGCAGGATGGGAGCTAGAAACTGTTCCTGTTCTAGCTGTTTCAGTAGAAGTGAGATGGAAGAAGGTCCATCTGAGACAGGAGTCCCATCCTCTCCCACAGATGTAAGTCCCACCATTTAGCCACCTCCTATCAGCTTTCTGGAAGCTGGAATACAGAATTCCAACTTGTCCTGAAGTCCAAATATGCCAACTAGGCTATCTATGATGCTTAATCAACCTCACATCAACTATTTTTCCCTGCAGAAAAATTATTTGAATTCACATTTAGTTTGTTAAAAACAAGCTTATTTTTAGAGACATACTGAACAGTTTACAGTGGGATTTATTTTCTAAAAAATAAAAATTTACTTTTTAATTTAAAATTAAATCAAAGTTTTATACAGGTTGGTGAAAATTTATTGCCTCTTGATGCTTATGCGAGCCTACAGTGTTACAGAATGTATAGTAGATTAACTACTGCAACAAAGGAGCTGTGGTTACCAGTTTTGACAACTGGAGTGCTTTAAAAACTTAGCTAGTCAGGTACCCTCAAGAGGGTTAAATATATAAGCTCACTGTATTTTCTTGCATATTATTGCAGTATGGCTTGAGACACATATTATACATTCCTCTTTTCTTTGGTTACAGATCAGCAACTGAATACCACCTTCAGGCTATTGGCCACATGAAATATTTAGCTGCCTTGAGTTTAAAGGATACCTGATAGTATAAGACACTGCAAACATGTTTTAGCAGAATTCTACTTCTTGAATTCTGTTACAACTACAGGTCTCAAAATCACATGCTTTATAAAATATCTTGAAATGAAAGACAAAATCATCATTTTTGATTTTTGTTATCACAAAATATTTCCGTTTTCCTGTAACTTGTATAAAAATCTAGTAAGAATAGCGAGCTGGAGATTAAATGAGCAGTTCTATAATCCTATTCCATTTGGTTGGGAATTACTCACTGAACTTATTGTAATACCTTAAGGTATTGTAAATAGCCTGAATGCAAAAATGCTAATCCATTATAAATATAATGCTCATATAACATGAACACAGATACATTTTTAAATATGCTAGGAGACAGAATACATCACAAATTCTTTTCCATTTGCAAATATTAACTTCAAAGATCATTTTACAGCAATTCACACTAACCAAAAGCAACAGTGCATATAGCTGTTTGGAAGGTCACACCAACCTGACTTTCTTAAAAAAACAATTTCCATTTTAGCTAGTACAGTTACTGCTTGTTCTACATGAACTATTCTTAACAAGACTGAAAGATTCTTAACAAGATTGGTGCTGTTTTTTTTTTTAAGGGAAAAGGGACACCTTAAGGAAATCTACACACAGTTTCACTAGTTCCCTGTGATACCCAGAACTGTGATTTGCTAAGTCTAGGCATAGGATGACAATATCATTTCCCACTGAACACTGTAACTCATGCAATGCAGTCTGTGGCCTGCCCACTACCTTCTGTGTAGAGGCTAGAAACACAGAAAGCTCTTTTATAATGAGTCACACCACTGGTCCATTCATCAACTTATGCTGTCAGCTCTCCAAGATTTGAAGCAGAATTCTTTCTTTAGCCCTATCTAGAAATCCTTGATATTCACTGATGGTCTCTAACCCAAGTTATAACTAGGACTGACCTAGCTTAGTTCCCCAATACAGATGATCAGGTGTGTTCAGAGGGGCTTCAGTGAGATAATCTTCAATATTCCCAAAAAAGGATAGTATACTCAGAACTGTACTTCTTCATGGGAATTTGATAATGGGATCAGGCCTAGTGAGCCACAACACAGGGAAACTTACATCATAATATGTTTCTGTTGGGGCAGACTAGTGGCTACAACTGGATAAACAGATAGCTAAAATGTGGATGCATGGAGCTAGTCGCATTATTAGTCTTCTTTCATGATCTGCCAATATCTAATTATTAGTGCCACTTCAGAGATAGAAATCGCTATTTTTTATTTATTACATTTATATACTGCCTTTCCTACACTGAGCTCACAGCAGCAGATAGAGCTCTTCTTACTTTATGTTCCCACTGGACCTGTCAGAAGTCTGGGTTGAGTGCCCCCCTGTCACCCAGAATTTCTCAAGTCCCAGTAAATCAAAATAACCAATATACCACACTGGCTCTGAATCCTATTTTGTAATATTTGTAACTTCTTACCTTTGAATAAGGACTTCCTAGTGTCCTTTCTTTTTTTTTTACTTTGTCATACCAAAAATTACTATAATTTAATTGTCAATCAGATGACTGTCATTTGCTATCCCCCGCCCCACAAAAAAACCTGGCAAGCCCAGAAACTCAAAAAATGTATATTACAGATTCTATTCATTTTCTTATCAAAGACACATAGGCTGAGAATTTTCGTATAGGTTGAAGCTTTTGTGAATGTTCTTTACATGAGTATCTCCAGTCAGATACGCAACACCACTGTAATTTTTTTGCTCCTGTTTCATGGGAGATCTATATGCTAAAGTTTGACAAATGATCACTTTAGATACATGTTTTTTCCTGCAATTTTCTCCATGGGACTTCAGTTGTTCTAATAATCAGTGCCCACCTGCAACCTTGGTATATAACTTAAGAAAACAAGCATGGATAACCAGCTGGATGCAGTTCAAGAAGAATCTCTGTCTCAGGACATGCAATGAAACTTTGGGGCAAATCAACTCCTCTCAGACCAAAAAATGCTTATTCCCAATGATTGTGTTTCAAAACATTCTAACAAATAAGGACTACATATCTGTTCTCCTTCAGTCTAACCTATCTCATTGGATTGTCATAAGGATAAAGTGGGAAGGAGAACTATGTTTGCTCCTTTGAGCTCATTGGAAGAAAGGCAGCATAGAAAAGCAACTAATAAATGGCAAATTCATCCTGCAAGAGCAAATCATTATATAGCAACACATGGGGTCAGTAATGGCAAGTTTGGAGAAAAACACAGTATGCAATAATACAGCAATACTTTAACAAAAGATAATCCCAAAGCAAGGATCCCAAAGCAGCTAAATGAAGACTAAGCATACTCAGAGGCCACAGGCTGCAATGTGTCTATAACGTATTTGCGTAAGTACCAACTACTCACTAGCAGAACAGGATATACAAGGATACAGATGCAAAGATCAAGCTCTCTGACAAACCCAAATACCAACTCTGCACACATATGTATCCTGGAAACACATATTAAAAAGGCTAGTAACATCATTCATAACAGCAGGTGTTCATGCACCTGTTCATCTTCCAGTGTTATGCATGCCATTGTTAACAAGTTCCATCCTTCTGCATTCTGTACCTCAGTCCTATTAAAAATGGCGGTCCCTGAACCTTGTAGTCAAGGAGCATAAATACGTCCCTGGCATATGGATGAGGGGGGGAACTGCCAGTCTACCACGCCGGATAGCCTGAGAAGCACTGCTACACAGGGAAACAGGCCAATCCCTATGTAAAAGAAGGAAAACCAGACACAAATTTGACAGCGCAAATGGCAATATGGAAAAAAGGAAGTCTGCGGTGGAACACTTTAACTGCCTTCAAAACTTTGTTTACTAACAGTAAAGTAACTGTCATAAAGCAATCTCTTTAAAGAGAAAGTTTAGAATGAAAAGTGCTGAATTACAACTTATTAGGAAGTTCCAGCATCTCACAAGAGGTTTGAACTGGGACAACGGATTCTTACAACACATGTTTTACATGGCATGCTGACAGCCATGGTTTTTGTGTTATCAGCAACAGTTTTGTGGATGGCCTGTATCAATAATACAATTGCCACTATCAATGCTTTCTGCATTTAACCCTCCCCCTCTCCTGCAGATCCACAATCCCATCACCAATCAAATTTATTGTATATTTGCCTGAAATTCCAGACTACCTTCCATGCATCTACATGTTGCATACACACTACAAAACAGCAGTTAACACGTTTGGTTATTTTTACTGGAAAAATGCCATGGCCAGCTGGAATCCTGCACTCCACCGTGCAACATTTTCAGGTGCTCCCAGTGAACATGCCTTCAAAGTGTATGCATGCCCACTCAGAGATGAGCATCTCCGCACCTGTATTCATTCTGAATCCCAGGTACAAGAATCTTGTCGAATGCAAAGTACAGCGTCAGCGTCCAGCTGTACCATTTTTGCGTGAATTTGCGATCCGTTAGGGATCCCATCTGTCTATTCGATTGCCCACTGAGATACCCCTAAAAGCTCGAGTTACTCTACAGTATGAGACGTGAGCTCTTATCAGCCAACGAGAAGCTGCTCCCCAGTTCTTCCCACAGCTGAGATTTCCAGGTCGAGGGCCTGAGGGGGGCCCCTGGGTGCTTTTAAGAGCTCTCGGTACAGCGGGCGACGTCTCGCCCGGGGCAGCTCCTCTCATTCACGGTTGCGGTGGAAGGAGAAGCCTCCCCAAGAGACGTTCTGCCTGGGGTGCAACCCGAGCTTATTTGCGTTTACTCGGAAAACAGCTCGGCTACTCCCAACGGGACGTGCAAATCGCCCGCCCGGGGCTGCAGGGGAACCCCTCGCAAGCTCCGTCGGCCCTGACGACCCGGCACAGAGTCGCCGGTGTTTCCCCTCCGAGGAGGAGGAGGAGGGCGGGAACCCTTTGCAGCACCGCCAAGGCCTCCCGCCTCGTCAGAGCCGCGGCGGCAGGCGGTGGGGAAGAGAAGCCGCCCGGGAAGAGCTGGGGAGCGGAGGGCCTGACCTGCTGGGGGCTCCTGGTGGCGGCCGAGACCGGCATTTCGCAGTCCGAGTCCGAAATCTCCCCGTCCTCCACGTCCTGCTCCATCCCGCGAGCCTCCAGCGCCATTTTCCTGCCCGCCCCTCCGTCAGGTGCTCGGAGGCGCCAGCCGGAGAAAGGGAGGGGGGGGAGGCGGGCACAAACCGCGCGTCTCCCTTCCGCAAAGTCCCCGGGGCGGCCCGCTGAGACTGCGGAACCCACAATGCTTTGCGCTGGGAGAAAAGGCGCGGCAGACAGGCCTCCCCCCCGTGGAGCACGTTGGGAGTCGAAGTCTTTTTGCTTAAACGGCTTGTGTGGGTGGGGGGGAGCAAACGTTTGGGCGCTGCTTTTAGGTGGGTCGTTCCGTGGTAGGGAATTTAAGTCTTCAGAACGGTCGGATTCTCCACAAATTTGTGCAAAGTGTCGTGAGGTCGTAAGAGTCGAACTGTTATGAGAAAGGTTCCTTGGGGGGAAAAAGTTAGAAAAAAAAAAGCTGAGCGGGAAAACAGAGACTTGAGAATCTACGTGCTGGCAATAATTTTGCAAACCGTGGCAGGAAATAAAAATCTACAGCACAGCCCTATGTTTTTTGAGGAGGGGGGAGGAGCTTTCAGGGTGCTTTACTGGTGGACCATCAGATTCTGTCCTCCGGGGCAAAACTAAAGGAATTTGATACCACTTTCATTACCATGGCTCTGTTCTCTGGAATCCTAGGATTTCTGCTTTATGGAGGCATTTTTCTTTTAGAGAACTCTACTGCACCCTCCTGAGCTACAGCACTAGAGTTCTCAAACGACGTGCTTCTTAAGCGATGCAATGTGTGGGGCTAAAAAGGGTTTTTCTTTAATGGGTAGGGACCAGCACCATATTTATACCCATTGGGCCTTTTCGCACTACAGTGTTAGGGTGCTATTATTGCACTTGCAACATCCCGTGGAATTCTGGGGTTTGCAGTTTACTGAGGCCAAAGAACTCTCTGGCTGAGAATCCTAAATGCCCCTCCCTAAACTGCAAACCCCAGGATTCCATAGGGTGTTGAAAGTGGAATAATGCCACTGTAACAGTTTATTGTGGAAATGTCCATTGACTGCAACTCCTGGAAACTCCTCACTGACCAGTACTTGTCCACAGACCACCACTTTGAGCAGCGCTCTATTGGGAGACAGTTCTCAGTACAACTGCTAACTGAGCATATAAAGCTAAGAATCTTACCTTTACCTTATGTTTACCAATCCTATAAATGTTTCACTTGGAAATTCTTGACAAATGACAGAGGCCCACTGTGTTTTTTCTGCCTAGGATAGACAGATATGAAAGGGGATAAGGCTCCTGTATTTTTAGTAGCTGTGTAGAAGAGGGCATTTCCATAGGTATACTTTGTTCTCTTTTGTTTCTGGCCACCCTACTTCATTTTTTTAAAAAACGTCATATTAATGTTAAAAATAACTAAACAGTATTATTATAAGCAGATAGTTAAAAACAATTTAAAATACATTGAAAACATAATTAAAAACATCCAAGATAAAAACACAACACATTACTTTCAACACTGTTTTGCCATATGATTTAAAAGTCAATCAGAAGCCTGCTTAAATTGAAAAAAAAAAACCTTACCTGCTAGGGGATAGAGAAGAGGGAAGAGGCTAACTGGACCTTCCATGAATGGGAGTTTCACAGGCTTGGGGAAACCACTGGGAAGGCTGTCTTCTATATCCTTACTAAAGATGCTTGTGATAGTGGAACAGGGACAAAGCCCTCTCCAAGGATATTAAAACCCAGGCCAAGTTGCACAGGAAGATATGAAAACTTGGGCTGGCTCATACTGGAAGCAATCCTTTATGATCAATAGGGCCCAGAGTTGTTTGTAAGATTGCAAGTTGGTATCTAAGAGTTTTCCTAGCTTTTGTTTCAATAGACTAATATGAGGATCTATCTGGAATTATCACTAGCTCCAGAAGGGGGACACAGGAGACTTGAGCCCCCTCTAAGACTAGACTGAGCCTCCCCAATATCAGACAAATTAGATCACCAATTTGTTAGGAATTATCAGTCAGCAGTCCGCAAAATGATCAGACATACAAACCGAAAATATTAAGGCAGCGATTGTGGTTGAGCTGTCACATGAATAACAAAGGCTGTGTGCCATCCGTCCCGTGTGCAGTTACTTGGGAATACCACATGTGGTGGCGATGTAAAGAAGCAAATAAATTTTGGACACAAATTCATAGCCAAATAGAGAAAATATTTAATATAAAATTTGCATTTTTACCAGAAATTTATTTGTTAAATATTTTGAAAGGATTACAAATAATATTGAAGAAGGAAACTTTGAGGATTTTGTGTTATTTAATATATGCAGCTAGGACTATATTTGCAAAATCTTGGAAATCCAAAGAGATACCGAAGTTAGAAGACTGGAAGCGTAAAGTGTATGAATTAGCAGAATTAGATAAACTAACCTTAAGGTTGCAAGATAAAACGAATGGTAAAGCATTTTTGGAATGGGAAATATTAAAACCCTTTTGGGAAGAAGAGTGGGGGGAAGCTGCTTTAATAGGGTTGTTTAGCTAGTTATATTAATAATGCTAGATAGCTAGGAAGTTTGTCGAATTGATGGTTAGGTATTTATATTGATGGATAAGAGAAATGAGCAATTAGGTCTAAATAGGATATTAAGTAGTGATTGATCTTAGTATTGGAGTGGTTGTAGAATTATTAAAATAATTAATAATTAAATTAATTAAAAAGTATGAAATTAAATTTTTTAATGTCATACAACTTGCGAAAAGGTGTAAGGAATTTATAGGTTCGATTTAGATTAGCAAGGTGGAAGCGGTGATACCAGTAAAAGGATTAATTGAATAAGAAGGGTTTCAGGGATACAAGAAGAGTTCGTGTATATTTTCCAGTGGTTCGGTGGAAGAAGTCAAGTATGTTAGTTTATGTTTGAGAGAGTGAAGATAGGAGCAAGGAGTTAGAAGAATTGCTCATGGATGAATGGTTTGTATGTAGGTTTGTATAGTATTTTGAAATATAAATTACGGAAATTAAGATCCCCTCCTGTTGAGGGAAGGAGGGGTATCACTCTATGTATTAAGAATTGTACTTGGGAATTAGCTATGCTGAATACATGGAACAGACTTCTAAGTATATACTGTACTTGTAAGAGTCTTAATATTCAAGGATGTTCAAACAAGAATGAGAGAAGTAACTTGCTCTGCCTCTTGTGCCTTACAAGTGATACCTGACATTGTAGATATCTTTTTTTTGTATTTTCTTTTGAAAGTATTAAGTGTACAATCTTGTATCTTCTAACTGATCTCCACAGATTTTGCTTTTAAATGATGAAATGAAAGGATGGATGTTATAGGAGACCTCATAGCCACTTTTGTATTTACCTAATAGAGCATTATATATTTTGCCCTTTGCTCGGTATTGTATTTTTTTATTTACTCAGTTTTGTACTATTTATTTTGCCATTGCTTTCATAGTAGTCAGATTGTTTCCTGCTTCAATTTGTGGTTGTTATTATTTTAACACATTGCATTCTGTGGTGCAGTGATTCAAGTGTAGACTAGGACACCTGTAGACCAGTGTTCAGATTCCAGCTCAGCCACGGAAACCTACACTGGCATTTAGGGATGCATTTAGGATTGCCAAATGGTCCTGGTCCTAAGGACCATTTGGTCATCTCCTGGCAGAAGATGACAGTGCAAATTCTCCAGTTTGGGTGGGCCTGTCTTCAGGTAAGAGGAAAGGGCTGTGTGCAAATCTTCAGCTCAGCTAGCAGAACATCAGATTGCTGCAATTTGCAAGGCTTAATTCATTTTTTGCTACAACTGGCAAAGCATCTACAGGATATCTATGTATTTATGTATTTAGCTTCATTTTTCCTTCCCAGTTTTTTTGGCACCAGGGCTCACCCTCCAATCTGCTGTACATGCAGCTTCTGGCTAGAAGAAGCAAGTGTTTGTTGTTGGTGTGTGCCTTCAGGTCATTTCCAGCTTATGGCAACCCTAAGGTGAGCCTATCATGTGGTTTTCTGGGGCTGAGTATGTGACATGTCCAGGATCACTGAGTGGGTTTCCATGGCTGAGCAGGAAATCAAACCCTGGACTCTGGGACTGTATCCAATGCTCAAAACACCACACCACGTTGGCTCTCTATAAAGAGCCGTTGTTGTTGTGCCCTCAGGTTGTTTCCAACTTATGGCAACCCAAAGGCGAACCTGTCACAGGATTTCCTGGGGCTGAGAGTGTGTAACACGCTCAAGGTTACCCAGTGGGTTTCCATGGCCGAGTGGAAAAGTGAACCCTAGTCTGTAGGGTCATAGCCTAATGCTCAAACCACTGGGTCAGATTAAATGGTCCTTATCCCATCTGCTTAAGTAGATGAAAAGGAATCATCCCCTAAATTCATATTTATCTGGCAACAACCTCTTTATCTAAGATTTCTGTCTTAACTGCCAAACTGGAAGAAATGTTCTTTTTCTCCCGCTTCTGTGTGTGTATGTATGCTTTTGAATAATAAGCTATAAGCAACTGTGGTTGGCATTTAATGCATAACATTTAATGACAATAACAGGGACCATTCCTAGATTTTGGTCCTAGAAACCTCAGGGCCTGGGACAATCCTGATGTGGCAAACATAGTTGCATTAGGCAAGTCACAATTTCTAAGTCTTAGAGAAAGGCAGTGGCAAACTTACTCTGAATAAATCTTGCCAAGAAAACCCTAAGGACTGTTATAAACAGGAGTGGACTTGAAGCTCCATAACAACAAAGAAGGCAAAATTAATAATGGTGTTACCCCAGAGGCAGACCCCATCCTGGGGGGATATAAAATTGATATCAAATATGCCTGCCATGCCAGAGAGGTTGCACAGGTGGGTACGTGCGTAAACGAATAGGTCGAACAACTGAAACTAGGTCAAGGCCAGTCAAATCCCTAGTTACATTTCCCCAAGCAGACCTCAGGCTAGACACATCCACACGAACAAAGGGTCCTCAGCCACGAATAGCCAACTTGAGGGGATTACTGGGTTTTCCCCAGGTTGAGCCACTCCAATTTTGGAAAATCCTACGAAGGCAAGGTCCATTTACATGAACCAATCATGCAAACTATCAAGTTGCTATTGTGTGGCATTTTTGCCTTTATTTGGGCCATTGTTCTTCCCGGGAGAGCGCCTGCCCTCGAGGTACGTTCTGCCCTATAAGTAGTCCCAGTTTTAGAGGGTCTCTTCAGAGAACTCCCTGCCATGCTAGCAGACCGGCAGTCTGTTAGTCGAGTGATCCCCTCAGCTGCCTCTCTTCTCTGAGCTCTGTCCTTCTCGCTGCTTCCCAGACTGAAGACTTCTGGATAGGTGAAGTGTCACCGCCTCTACACCCTCTCCGCTTATATCCCTTATCAGTTTTCACCTCTTTCCCTTCTCAATAGGCCTTGTGTGTGTGAGTGAGTGAGTGCATTGGTGCGTGAGAACACATTTATTAATAAAATCCATTTATTGTGATGATTGTCTGGCTTTTTGCTTGGCCTGATCTTGTAAAAATCGGGTAAAAGATTCTGCTGGGTTACCCTGACCTTCGTTTCACTATTGCCAGTGCTCCGCTAATTTCCCCAGTCATTGCAATTATGTAGCGAATCAAGGTGTCCCCCAGGGGACCCCCAGAAGACAATAGTTTGCCTGCCAGTGTTGATCCACAACACACACCTTAAAAAGAATTCTAAGGTCCCTGGGAATTATTTATCTGAAGGATTTTTATACTGTTTTAAGCCAGAAAAAGTTCCCAGAGCAGCTTACATAGTTGAAACCTATCTCTCTGCACTTCTAAACCACTAATGACAATGTACCTGTGTTAAACTGATGACTGCTAAATTAAATTTATTTCACAATGGCTGGGCTGATTTTAAGATCCAGGTGTTCAGTGTTAAATGTTCTACAATTCAAAGCTTTACATCTAATATATCAAACTGCTTTCTAAGCCTTCAATCTGAAAGCTATCAAGCCTTCACTCATGCAAGGCTTATTGATGAAGACTACCTATGCATTGTTAAACAGTAGATTTGGAAGGATTGTCTGATATCACAGTTTTGTCTGGAATACTGAGGCTTGCGTTTCTCCTAATGAGAATGTAAAGGCTAGAGATATTTTTGGCATAGTGTATTTGTAATCTCAGAGCTAGACAGCAAGAGCATGCATGGTTCTCAAAACAAGAGTGAGATATTTTCAATCTCTTTCTCTCTCTCTCACCCTGCCTGTTCCCTTTCTCTAGAGCTTTACTATAGTTCTGTGGCTATGTGTTAGACTACAGCTCACTAAATTGTATACCACTGGCTAAGGCTGCTGGAGGTTGCAATTTAGCATGGGCCTCAGAGACAAATTTGGTCACACTTAAGAACAGCCGCATTGAAATTAGTAGGATGTAAGTTAATTACAACTAACAAGCTTTGCTGATTTCAGTAAGTCTACTATGTCAGTATTTCTAGATCCAAACCACTGACTGACATTCATGTCAACAATAACCCTTCCTCTTGCCCTAGTGTTTTTAAACAGAAGAAAATAAATGCATTATCACATCCATTAAGTGCTTTATTCCTACCCTACAGGTTCCAATAACCTATACTGCCTATTTGCAATGTAATTCTTCACTAATTTTGTTTTGAAGAAAGCAATGACTAATTTTACCAATTTTCTTCCCACTGGGAGAAAGATAGTGAAAATTACAGTTTTTGAAGGCTATCCACAATTTAGGACTTTCCACAAAATTTGACTTTGACATTTTTGTGCAAAAAACAGAATTTTCCACAAAAGAAATATTTATGCACAGAAAACTCTGTTTTCAGCACAAAAAACAATGTGCAGAATTTTGTGCAGATTAAATTCCCAACTACAACATTTTCTGGGCAGGAAACAGTGTTTTCTTTGCAGAAAATAATACTTCTGCACAAAATATTTTCTGTGTGGAAAGTACTATTTCTTGTGCAGAAAACAAGGCTTTCTCTGTAAAAATACCATGTGCATATTTTGTGCAGAATAAGTCCTGAACCGTGAAGTTCAGGATTCTCCTCAGCAAGATTTCCTGACACTTGAGAAACACATTTTCCAACCATTTGAAAAATATTTTTGAATATTATTTCCATCCCTCCTGCCTAAAAACAGCCTTTAATACAATGTATGCATCAGCTTAGTTATAAGAGTGCAGCGGACTGGACAGATCCTAAAATTCCATAATGATACAGACTTATTCCACATTCATTGCCCATCAGGATCATGACTTAGGCATCTAGTGCAGAGTAAGAAGAAATGCTGCTGCTTTCTAGCAGGAAAGCTGGAATGCCCTATGCTACCTCTCAGACTTCATTGTCTCTTTGCAAGATGTCAGAGTCAGAACTTGTGAACAAAGTCCCTCTGAAGTTTCTGTAGGGTCACCTGAGTTCATAATCTCTGTGAGGCATCTTGTCAGTTTCAAAGGTTCAGTGCCTGGGCTGCTTTTGGCTTTCTAGGTGTTCATTGTGTCAGTGAATGGTAGACCATGGCAGCTATGGTCACAAGAGTCTCTTAATTAAGTGAAAACAGAAGCTGCTCTTTAAGTTTATGTCCTTACTTGATCCACCTCTGGTGCAGTGGAAGTTCCAACTGTATCAGAAACTGCATAACTTACAACCAGCTGGAATCTGCTTGAACTTACAGACTAAATTAACCTTTTAGGAATAAGACTGGTCTAAGGGTCATTGGAACTAGGCAAGTGGAACCACCTGAACTGGTTCAAGAGATATGGGATATAGTGAAAAATATTATTCCGATAAAATGGATATAAAATCTAAAAATGATGTAAATCTCAGAATATCTAAAACATATTTTGTGCATAGATTTTTAGCAGATTTTATGAAAATTATATGTGCCACCTATTCATTTCTGTTTTGTTCAATTAGTATCTGTTAAAACTTGGCAGTAATTGCAATGGCAGAAAAAGCAGCAGTCCCAAAGATTGACTGTATATGGTTTCTTTAAGTCTGTTGTAACATTTTTAAAGCTCAAGTGTTACTTCCTCTGGAATATTTCAATATTTATTGGAAAACAAATATGGAAGTTCTTCAGACATTCAAAAATGTATTAAATGGCAAATTGAATTTACCTGATTTTAGTTCTGAAAAAGCCTTTCAAGGTATGTTTGACAAATTGGGGTTTAAAATGAGCCCTAGTTCTTACCTGAATCCATTTTGATCAATAAACGTAATCCTTAAGATACAAATAGTGAAAGGACTGCTTTAAGCAGTGCTGTAATTAGACCTAAACATCTGCAGTAGTGTAGTTTAGGAATACAGTCATCCCTCCACATTTGCTAGGGTTGGGGCACAGGACTCCTGTGAAAGTAGAAAAACTGTGAATAACTCTAGGCTCTCCCAAACCATATTTTAACACACACACAAAAGTATGATCACCATATTCAACCCACCATGAATTCCTTTGAGGCATCAGGGATCCTTCACAAGGCAGAAGCGGGTGGCTAGTGGGGCTTACTGCCACTTCCACTGCTGCCCCACACCATTTTTAATAGGGACTTAAAAGCCTTGTTCATAGTAGTCCCTATTAAAAATGGCATAGGGAGGCAGCAGAGGTGACAGCAAATAATTTGTGAATAATCAAATCTGCAAAAGTTAAACCCGCAAATGTGAAGGGCTGACTGTATAGCTCTCTGCGGCTCTACAGTGGTTTCCTAGAATTGAATTTCCCTGTTTTATTTCAAAGCATAGCTCCAGTAATAAGACCATTTATGCATTTAGCAGCATCAAGTAGGAAAGCTTTGAAGTCCAGCTTTTTGGGAGATACCTTGCATGTTTGACTGCTCCCCTACTCACAAGTAAAACAAAGCTGCATGTTATAAACAAAGACCCTGGTATGCAGAAACTTTTGTTGTACTGTTGGCCCTCCACATTTATGGATTTGACTTTCACAGATTTGATTATTTGAGTTTTTTCAACCCCTGCCCCCACACCTCAGGCACTCCTTTTCCAGTGGAACCTTCCCTCTTGGTGGCTTTCATGAGGCCACACAACCCTTTAAAAACTCATCTCTGGTCCTCCTCCTCCACCCTCCGGATGTCCACCCACACCCAAGTAAGGTGATGGGTGTGAGGGAGGAAGTACAGGGCCACCATGCCAACCCGCCCCCTTTTCCTCTCCTTTCCCTGACTTGTCTTGGAGCCTAGATGCCCATTCTCTCCAACATGCCTTGGCCCCATTCCTCCCCACACCCATATTGATATTTGTGATTTTTCCACTTTTGCAAGGGTCCTGCGCCCCTAACCCTAGCGGACATAGAGGGCCAACTGTAGCTTCCATCGTGTCACTTTTCTACAAGTAAGATTTTATGTACTGTATATCTCTACCTCCCCTCTAACATGTTACAGTTGTAGAGTCCACCTGATTTTGCTGAATGTGCGGTTTGGGCTTAAGAGATTCAGCTGTGCCATCATTAATTTGTTAAAGAGAAAAGGGGCTGAGTCATGCCCAGAAAGTGCAATGACCTATTTGTTGTTTTGTGTGCCTTCAAGTTGTTTCTGACTTATAGTGACTCTAAGGGGAGTTTATCATGCTTTTTTTGTGTGTGTAGGACAGGGGAGATTAGTTCAGAGGAGGATTTCTTTGCCTTCCTCCGAGGCTGAGACCTGCCCAAGGTCACCCAGTGGGATTCCTGGCTGAGCGGAGATTTGAACCCTACTCTCCTGAGTCATACTCCACTACAGCAAGCTGGCTTGCTATGACCTATACGTGTGGCTTTATTTTTCCTTATTGTTCCCAAGGCCTAAATAAAGGCACCAGATCCTGTCTGATCTTGGAAGCCAAGCAGGGTCAGCTCTGGTTAGTATTTGGATGTGAGACTACGGTGAAAATAATAAAAATGAAATCCTTTCTCTGTAGTTTAGAAAATCCCCTTTCCCAAACTGGACTCAGAGCCCTGAGATCTCCATTTGGGAGGGTCACATAGGCTAACAGATGACTTTTGACTCCATGCTGTGTTTTAAGACAGGTATGCAAATACAGTGATGTTGGAAACTTTATTGTCACAATTGTGCCTTTGGCCACAGAGGACCTCTGATGAATGTAGGGGAAGTGACAAGAGACTTCTGAAGTTTTTTAAAAAATATTTTAAATATGTTGATTCCTGTTATGTTAATTTCTGCTGTTATTTTTGTGGTTTCTTTTGTTTAAGTTATAAACTGAGTTGTAAACTCAGCTCTACAAACTCAAGAGTTGTAAAATGAGAACTTTCTTTCTCTCTCTGAGGCAAACAGCTGTGATGGTCCATGACAAACATACATACAGTCCATGTTTGGGTAATATATAAAGGTACAACCAAATTACCAAGATGACTGTCAGACAGAGTACATTTCATTTTATGGTGAGAAGAACAAAATAAAAACCCCAAACGCTGAGCTGGGGACACATTTTATAGGATATGTAACCTTGAATAAATTTTCAGAGGGCTGTAGCTTTGCTACAGTGAGACACGTCTACAAAATAATTCTTCAACATTTCAACAAAATCGATGATTAGAGTGTAATCCTAATTTGTCAAAGAATGTCCCAGTGTCTAGTTTAAGGCTCCAAGTTTGGCGTCAGTAGGCGATGGGCTTTTTAAACTTCATTACGGCCGACCATTATATTTTTCAGAAACAGAGATCCGCCAACTCTTTAAAGTCTCAGTATATTTTGGTAGGTGCAGTGATGTAGATTTGAGTCAATAGACTCGGACTCAAGTCGGACTTAAGTCACTTCAGTGACTTGACTTAGACTTGACTCGGTCATAAATGATGCACTGACTCCACTGGACCTGAGACTTGAATATTTTTAATGACTGACTTGCTGCCTTCAGTTCAGTAACATAACACATTCATCCAGAAACCTTATGACTTTGAACAACATCTCCACCTCTTTTTTGCCCACTGGTCACATGGCAATCTGTCTCAAGCCCAAAGTGTGGGCTTATTTCTCAGAAAGGAACAGCAAACAGATTAGGCAATAGGCTTGAGGCCGGCAGTCTGTCCTTGCTGCATATTCCAGGAGCCTTCTAAAACTTTTCTTAAGAGCAAAAGATAAGACTCACCCCCCCACCCAGTGCAGGGTGCATTTTTCAGAAGGGAACAGCAAATGTGTTAGACAACAGGCTTAAGGAGGAAGGATCCTTCCTTCTAAAGCTTTTGAAGCTTCAGTAATGGTGAGTAAGAAGGATCCTATTCTCCACTTCTGAAAAACTATCCAGCTTCAGAAATGGAAAGTAAGAAGGATCCTGCTCCCTACAGCTGAAGCTGCAGATGCCAAAATCACAAAAGCGGAGGGCTGACTCTGCTTAAATTGTTAAAACTGACTTTATTTGGCTCTGTCCAATAATTCTGGAATTTTGGTTGGAGTATAAAGTTGACTTCCAGACTTGAGATTTGACTTGAAAGTATCTTCAGGGACTTGAGACTTGGAATGAGAGACTTAAAAACACCACTAAGTGTAATATGATATCCGCACACCTAAGCAGAAGGGATCGGCAGTCTCCATTTTGAATCTTCTTGTGGCTGGAGACCTCCTCCGTCCTTAACCTCTCATCCCTTACTTTTCGCTTGCACCACCTCTCCTGACGAAGAATTCTGGAGATCTCGAAAGCCTGCACGTAATTCTTGTCGCCACCCGCCGTGAGCTCATTAAGAGTAAAGGCTTTAAAATTAATAAATGCAATAAATTCCGACTCCGAGCGAAGAAGACTGCAGCCCCATACGCACGGGCCGCGATTATATCCCAGCGACGAAACCTCCGAATCAAGGAGGTCGAGCTCGGGCTGCAACGAGAACCGCGGCCTCCCCTGCCACTAGGGCCATTTCCGCACTAGACGGTTATAGCGCTATTATTCCATTTCCAACATCCTATGGAATCCTGGGGTTTGCAGTTTAGGGAGGGGCCTAGGATCTGGAAAGTGGAATAATAACGCTATAACAGTCTAGTGCGAAAATGGCCTAGGAGGGTTCCGACCTCCCCGGCCCTCTGCAGCAGCGGCTCTCCCCCACGCCCCCCTCCAACCCACTGGAGAAGGTGGGACCTCTTCCCCTTCTGGTCTCGCTCCGAGCCCCGTCCCCGCCCGTAGCGAGCGCTGGTTGGCGGCGCCCCTCGCCGGAGCCCGCCTGCCGCGCCTCCTTCGCCAATCGGGGCCGCTCGGCGAGGGGGGCGGGACGGCTCGGCGACCCTTCTTCTTCGTCTCCATTGGATTTCCCGGCCACTCCGCGCCTATCCACGCGATGCTGTTGCGGGTCGGCCTCTCGGCGCTGGGTGGACGCGGCTTGCTGAGGAAGCGCCTCTTCTTCCAGGCTTCCCTTCGCGGGCCCGCCGCCGCCGCCCCCATGTCCACGTTGCTGATCAACCAAGCCCCCTACGCGTGGCTGAAGGAGCTGGGGCTTCGGGAGGAAAACGACGGGGTTTACAATGGCTCCTGGGGGGGAAGAGGAGAGGTAGGCTCGGGGGAGGAGGAGGAGGAGGGGAAAGAACGGGGCGACGGGAGGCTTGGCGGGCTACCTGAAAGCGGACGAGACGGAGCCTCGGTGCCCCACATATGGAGATTCTGCGGAGAGAGAGAGAGAGAGAGACGAGATTTTAAAGCACTTTGTTTTCATGTATTGTCTGTTTCAGTATATTAAATCTCAGTCTGCTGCTAGTGGGGGGCAGTTTGAACGAGGGTATTGCCCCCAAATAAGAATTCTGCCCCTTCTGCGTGAAAATATCCTTCAGTCCCCCAAATTTTTGGAATTGGAGAGACAATCGGAGATCGTTCACGTCTAGAACCCTTGTATTTTCTGTATTCGCATTCCCTGGGTCACCGTGCCTGACTCTTTGGGTGTCTAACCTGTACTCTTGAATGTTCAGCTGAAGTGTGCTGCGATGCTAACACTCGGGGACTGGAACGTCAATTTCACGGGGGGGGGGGGGGCGCACAGGAATCTTATTTGGGAAGGAGCAGTGTTTGCATTTTCCTCCTTTGCAGTGGTGGCCCTCTTGCTGCTCATCGTCTCATGGGCCATTTCCGCACTAGCCTGTTATAGCGCGATGATTCCACTTTCAACATCCTCTGGAATCCTGGGGTTTGCAGTTTCGGGAGGGGCCGGCTGGATTCCAGAGGATGTTGAAAGTGGAATCATCGCGCTATAACAGGCTAGTGCGGAAATGGCCATAGTTGGAAGACAAAAAAACAGCATGTCTTTGTCTAATCATTCAGTTATCCCTAGGCTGAACTAGTGGTGTTTGCCCTTCAGAGCTTTGCCTTTTCTTTTGCCCTCTCCCCCAACTTTCTTTAATCCAGTGATCTTAAAATGTGCACTCAACATATACCCTTAGTGTTATGAACAGTGCTTTTGTTGTGTGCTGTGCTTTATCATGATTGTCTGGTTGAAGTTGCCTTTGTCCCAGCTTGATCACCAAAAGTCACCATTTTGCAATCAAGCAGCTGAGACTGAAGAAATAACTAGCCCATAGCCAGTGAATTTTAGGAGTGGGAATTCCCAGATCCAAGTCAAGCTTGCTGTCCCCCAGCTCTACCTTGATTCTTGAGCTAGAAGGATTATGAGAGGTCATCCAGTCTAGCCCCGTGCTCACTGTGGGACTGGAAGTGTTGGGTGCCACTACTATAGCCGGAATGGATAACTAATTGTGTAAATACTTCCAGCCAAGAAGAACCCAACACCTCTTGAAGCAGGCAGTTCTGCTGATTAAGGAGAAACTTCTCTTAATGTTTAGCCAAAATCTGCTATCCTACAGTTTCCAACCTTTGATTCTAGTTCTACAGTTTGGAACAACAAAGAATCAGCCTTTTCTATCTTTTTGATGTCACCCTTTCAGATATATGTAATCTACTTTTGTGTTATCTTTTAATCTTTTCTTCTCTGGATTAAGCATTACCACTTCTTTCAACCATTATTCGTAGAAACTTGCTTGCCTCCTAGAACTGGAAACAACTTCACATGCAGGCAGACCAAGGCAACATAGAACAGAACCATTGCATTTCATCCAAACTAAATAATGTGTACAACTCACTGTGCATTAGTCTACCAAATCACTGACCCCAGTTCCCCCGATGCTGCTGACTATTTTGCCCATTCTGTCGAAGATCTATGTACAGAAGCATGTAGGTATTTGTAGACTGAAGTGCTGCTTTGGGCATGGATTAAAGTGCACATGTCTGTATTGGGATGTATAGCCAAACAAGCACACTATTGTCTTTCCTCAATATATAGTGACTCTTGAGCCATATTCCTTTATATATTCCTAGTGATGTGATGTGACCAAAATGTTTTTCATTTTAGGTGGTGACAACATACTGCCCTGCAAACCATCAGCCAATTGCCAGAGTTCGACAGGTAAGGTTTTTCTTCTGTCTTTCATAGCTGAATGTCTCACTAGAAAAATTTTGTCATATCCTTATATAGCCAAAGGCTAAACTTGGAAGATTATGAAGGATAATTAGAGGGGAAGATTACAGGAGTTGGCAATGCAAGCTGGAAACATTATTGTTGATCCTTGTTTTCTCAGATGGTTTGAAATAGTGCTGTTTTTATGACTGCATCTATTAAGTAGATTCCTAGCATCTTTTTTGTTTTACTGCAGTAGAACTAAAGACTTGCAAAAAAAAAAAAAGCATTGCAAAAGTTTCTTAAGTTTTTGTTGACTAATAAAGATAGGCAAAAATCCTCACGTTTTCTGTTCTTGTTTTAATGTCTGAAAATTCAGTGAAATGCTTCAGGATTTTATGTGATGCCCAGAGCTATAATATCAGTTTGTCTAGTATTGCATAAGCTAAGGTTTGTTCTGCATGTTAGGATATAACTGGCTAACAGGCCAGCGACATACAGCTTCACTGGAATTTGAGTCTTAAATCTCCCACTAGAGTCAGATGCTGTAAGGAGTTGGGCCTACCTATGTCTCCATAAGACTGAGCTGCCCAATTCTTTCAGCTGGAATGTGCTGTTGCAGTTGACTTTCTGCTGTATGGTATAAGGCACTTGAATTTGCAAGCAGGAGGTCCTTCTTTCTCTCATTCCTGTCACTTTCACAGGAACATTTGGTGTGAATGTGAAAGAGCGTCTTCTGTATGGCAGTTCCCATTACTTTCAAACACTCTAGTGAGTAACTGCAGTAAATTACTTTTAAAAAATAATGTCCCAAGCTCTATTGAAAATATAAAAACTGGCTGTTACTTAGACTGTCTCATAGGTTCTTTGGTAGAAGTTGAGAAAAATTAGATTAGTTGTATGACTATAGGAATCATGGAAGTAATTTTCAGTGCTGTACCAGGTGAAAAGTCAACAGAAGCCAAACTGAGTAGCTTCATTGTTACCCCCAAATGATAATGCTCCCAGCTTAAAATGTTTAAAATTATCTTCCTTTAGTGTAGGATCCTACTGCTGGATGCCTGAATGTGCCTTTCTTCAACTTTCACAAAAAGTGAAGATGTGTTGAGCCTAAGGGAAAATCTAAGATGCGTATGAGGACAATGCTGTTATTAGGCCAACTAAAAAGTCAAAGAATACTACACAAGCTTTTTAGATCTTCCAGATTTGTAAAATATTGTACAAGTTTTTCTGTGAATACCATGCAAATCTAATAGAACCAGTGATTGATGAGATCTCTAGGTCTGTTTATCCACAGTCCATGTAAAAAGTTTCAGATGCTCGAGGTGAGATGTTATGAGAACCCAAGTATCTTGCTTGGGAACATGGAATGTTGACTTAGATGGAATTAAATCATTGGGACAGAGAACTTAGTATTGTTTTTCAGACAAGCGACTTCTTCAATCTTATCTGGAGATTCTACAAGTCAGTGTGAATGTCTTGCATGCAGAGGTTTTCTGCCTACGTCCTTTATCTGAAAAACATGCTGCATCATGTCTGCAGGAGGGGATTACTTGTGTGTAGTCTCACATTATATATGTGCCCACAAAATCCAGATTTGCTGGTGTATCACTGTGATAATAGGCTCTCCCATTATCTGGGCAACACAGGTGGGGGTATGGTCTCCCCTGCAGATAAACAAAGGGTTAAGGATATGTTGATTTTAAGTTACTTTTTTTGGGATCAGTGTCATGGAAGAGCAACAGGTATCACTAGATAGAATTTTCCAGTGACGATGTCCAGTTTGGGAAGAAGTATGGAACCTTTGAGATGCTTCCAAAACACAGGTTATGAAAATTTGGGGTGCCACGAGGCACAGTGAGAGGCAAAGAGACTGAGACTTTGGGACTGCTGGAGAGGTGCGGGGGTGCTGCCTGCCTAACTTTCCCTATGGAAGCTTGGTCATTGACTGGACAAAAAGATGCAGCTTCCCGTGACCACCCAAGACCCAGAACACCATGTTTATTGTGGGCAGAATGGGAATGTTCAGCTAGTTGCATTAGGACTTACGTTTCTTTTTAGTCTTAGCTGACAATGACTTAGGCTTTTTATAACATTGTAACTACTCCTGAGTAACACCTGAAGGAATGTGCTTTGATGTACAAGATGCACTTTTGCTAATATAAGATTGCTTGCTTAGAATAAAAGTTTCGCTTTAAAGATCTCTTCTTTCCACACTCTCTTCACATACCTTTGCTTGGTGTATGCATGTGTATGCATATAGGATTTTCATCTCCCACAGGAGTGGGGAGGAAAGTTTGCAGAGGCAAAGGTGGAAAAGTACAAGTTAAGTTACTCATTAAGTTACTGAGTCACATGGACTGAATTAGTGGGTGGTGGCAACTTGATAGTCTTTGGGGGTCGCTTGTCCTATTCAAAGCAGGAGATGGCACTGGAGAGCCTGTTAAGATCACATTGGTTGGATTCTTTTGTCTTTTTACAGCTTATAGGTACTATTATCAAATAATTATAAATAGTTCCTTTAAAAAAATTTCTTCTAGGCCAGTTTGGAAGACTATGAAGAAACGGTGAAGAAAGCTAAAGAGGCTTGGCAAATATGGGCAGAGGTGAGTTGAAGTACTTCATTATTTTTGGAGTGCCGTATATTCTCTAACCCTAGGGTAGGTGGACATTCTTCAGTGAGTCATAAATCTATAAACTCCTTTGCTTGAAGAGTGCTGTTTCTGATCCTTTTTTTAAAACTCAGTCTGTAGAATGTATGAAATACAATCGCAGAGGGAATGCAGCCTAACTGCTAGCTGATCTTTAAATGTAAAAACGAAGCAAGGAAGCAAGGAAAGGAAGGAAGGAAGGAAGGAAGGAAGGAAGGGAGGAGGAGGAGGAGGAGGAGGAGGAGGAGGAGGAGGAGGAGGAGGAGGAGCGATAAAGTCAGTATTTTTCCAACTGAACCATGTCTTGTTGTTGAAACCTTCAAAACTTTTGAACTGGAAAAGTCCATCAGCCAGCATAGATTTACAGAGAAATAGGAGATAGATTTCTTGTGGTTTAGTGTTATTCCTGCATAGTTTCTTAAAGCCAAGGAGCCTGACCTTATGCATATGTATTTATTTTAAAAGAAGCCGTCAATGTATTCAGTGGTGTTTACTCCTGTATAAATATGCATGGAGCTTCAGCCAAAAGAAGCCCTAAAATACTGTACATTAAATTTGATTGCTGAATTCTGAGATCATGTAGAAATAGTAAAACCGTTGATGACATTCTTTAATTTCTAGTTTAAATGTATACCACATAGGAGTTTTAGAAGATTGGTTCTCTTTGAAGAATTCCTGTTGTCTAAGATGTTTCTCTTGAAACAAAATATATGTGATCATGTGAGAATTGCTGGCGGTGTGTAGTTTGCTGCAATCCACGAGTGTGTTAGCAATGTTGCTTACTCTTTATGGCTATATTCATCTGTTATCATATTTTTTTTGTTTTTTAATAATTTTTATTGATATTTTACATTCATTAAAAAATGGAATGGATGTACACCATTTTTTGATACATCCCCCCCACTTCCATATTTATATATATTCTCTAGTTGAATCTACTTTGTTCCCATTAACAAAAGAGAGAAAAGACTACAACAATTTCTTTCTTAGATTTCTTATACATTTATGTTTTTAGCCAATCCACAACTCCTTTCCGTTCCCTTTCAAAGTTCTGGATAGGTTTGTTTTTCAAAGAGTATGCTAATTTTTCTGTCTCTACCATATCCAGAACCTTTAATTTCCATTCTTCTAAGTCAATGTCTTTCTTTTCTTTCCAATATTGTGCATATATCAACCTCGCTGCTGTTATCAAATGTAATAGTATCTTCTGATGACTTCTTATTTCCCTTTGCTGACCTAACATATTTAAAAGAGAGAATTCTGGTATCATTTCAAAGTTCACTGTGCAAATTTTTAAAATTTCATCATGTATCCCCTTCCAATTTTTTTTTGCCTTCCTACAAGTCCACCACGTATGAAAAAAGGACTCAACCTTTTTGTCACACTTCCAACACTTCGTGTTCCCATTTTTAGTTATTTATTCTGGTCTTTCTGGGGTCATATACCATCTATGAAGCATCTTATAAAAATTTTCTCTTAGATTTAAGTTTGGTGTAAATTTTATATCAACTTTTCATGCTTTCTCCCAAGCTTCTAGTTCAGTTGAGTGTCCCACATTCTGGGCCCATCTAACCATTGTATCTTTAGTTGTATCTGGTTCCATTTCTCTCTTCTGTTATCATATTTTGGCTCTGGTACCAAGAGCTGACATCTATGGTGATTGTCCTGGAGGCTTATGGAATTTTCCTTTTTGTCATATGGAGATACTTCATGTGCTATCTCATCCTTTGAAGATAAATAGTCTGTTCCATGTAGAACTAATTGTCCCTAATCTATTTGAAACATCTGAGAGGAAAGTTAAGACTAGTGTAAAACTGCTCCTGGTTCAGTTTACACACCATGTAGCAAAGATGTACGCTTTTGTGTATTGGGCTTGGTTACAGTTCAGGTCTTATGCATCCACATTTTGTCTTGAACTTTGACTGAAAGTCCTTTCTCTCTGCACTTTGCAGAAACACTGAAACTGCTGCCAGTGTTATATGCGTTTGTAATAAAATGAGACATCATTAGAGGGAGCCAGTGGAATGAGTGAAGAGATAGGGAGGAGAATAGGACTGGGCAAATCTCAGTTTTGCTTTCTCCTACATTAGAAATTTTCTCATTTTGATAAAAATCAAAGCCACTTAGTGTTGAACAGATTATAGGGCTCCTGTAGGAGCAAGAAACTGCATGAAATAATGAGACAGTGAGGGCTCTGCAAGAAGGTCTAATTGATGTATGACAGAAATGGTTGAAAGTACAGATAGGAAAATACAGGAGCATTCTTCTCATTCATTCTGTTCTGTCTCCATAATTGCTGCAATATTACCTGACTACATATTGGCTTGTTTGGATACTCTTTTCATGGAAGGAGAATTCTGCCACGTAACAAAGCTAGATGTCGGAGAGCCAAATTATAGCTAATTAGGTTCCAAGGCATGATGGCTTTTTGTAGTTTAAGTGATGTTGACATTAAACAACTGTTCAACAGTACACAGTAGATTTTCAAAAATTAAATGTAAGACACATATTGGTGACATACTTCAGTTTTTGAAAAGTGTCCTCACCTCCAGATGGATATATTTTAAACAGGTCACTATTCTCCAATTCACTTCCTAAAAGCAGTGTGAAGTACTCACAGTAAACACAATCCCTGTGCTTCCAGTTTTTGAAGACCTGTAGACATTTTTCATCTGATTTGTCTGGAATTTAGATAGGTTGTCATTTAACAGACAAATTTTAACTGACAGGACAAACTGTTTCCAGTTTAAGAAATTGAATTCTTGTGATTGAAACAGAATGTATCATGCTTTAACTTTAGACTAGAACATTTTTTTGCAGCTCTCTAATGTGCAACATTTTAGGGTGTGATAAACATTGGATATAACATTGTTATTTTTTAAAAAACTGTTTGTGTTATTAAAATAGCCATGGTATTTTTTACACTTAGTACTCCTGTATTTTGTTGAAATCTTCTTTTTTTTACAGTGGGCTCTTCACTTTTGCAGGTTCAGCACTCGCAGATTTGATTATTCATGGGTTGTTTATTTTATGTATTTTTAAAAAACTTTACTGTATTTTCCCCTGCTGTGGAAAAAAAAAATGTTCTCTCTAGGAATCTCTAGGTCCTCAAGTTTGATTATATGGTCAACTTCTGCCAGACCTAGAGATTCCCAGAAAGGACATTTCTCTAGTCATTGCTAGATCTTCCAGCATGACTCTGTAGCCCACTTCTGCCAGAAGCGGACTGTAGAATTGTGTTGGAAGACCTAGGGATTCCTAGAAAAGTGTTCTCAGTTTTTTTTTAAAAAAAATAGTGTTTGTGATTTTTATTTTTATTTGTGTTTTTTCCACTTTTGTGGATGTCTTGTCCCCAACCCCTGCAAAAGTGGAGGGCTCACTGGGTTTTCAGAATTCAACAGTGACAAGTCAGTCCCTACCTCTTAATTCCTCTGAAATTAAGTTATCTGTCAAATATTGTCATGTTCATACATGTGTGCTAAAAATTCAATTGATTGGTTGGAGGTCCATCTTCAATAGTAGGTTCTTGAATATACTTTAAAAATTGTACCAGGTTCTGCAGAGTTGTCATGGTATATTTGTCCTGTTGTCATATAAAAATTACTGGTTAATTTGTCTCCAAGTGCAACTGACCCTAGTCTGTTATCTGGGAAATGAAAATCCTTGGGTGTTCTTTCCTAGTTCTGGCACTCTGAGCTTTTGCAGTTCCTATCATCCCCAACAAGGATTGCCAACAGTTCTTTATAATGTAATCCTTAATTTTCTTCAGTAAATAATGAAAAAAAGTACATTGGCCCCTCCACATTCACAAGGGTTTGGGGAGCAGAACTTTTGCAAAAGTGGAAAAACTGCAAATGCTTCCCCTTGTGATTCCCCTCCCACATTCCCCTCCCATTCCCCTCCCCCCTCTCATTCCCTTGCCTCTGGCCCTGGCACTCCTGGGGAGAGGGGGAAAAAAGACGAGGTAAAAAGGTTACTGATACTTTCCCTTCAGACAGAGAAGAGTAGAGCGCTGAGTTCTGATGTTCTAGCTACTTCCAGTTGCCACCTTGCGAAATGAAATTGGAAAAGTAGGAGCAAAGAGAGCAGCTGACCAGTCAGCAGCCATCACACAGCAGAATATGCAGCCGTGTGGCAGAGAGAACACCTCTAGCAGTGAGGGGGATGCTTTGCTCACACAAAAGGAAAAAATGTCCATTTTAAACACAAGCCTTGTAAGTCTGGGGTGAGGAATGTAACAGAGTAGGAAGAAGAGAATGGGGTAGGGGGAGGCAAACATGTGCCTTGTGAATAATAAAATTCCTAAAGCTCAAACCTGTGAATGTGGAGGGAGGACTGTAACACAGTTTCTTCTGCAATTACTGGTTTTCCTGTTACTTTACTTGACTATTCAGATACTTCATGATCATAAGGTTTAACTTTTAAAAAGTCTAAAAGCAAATCTTGGTGACCAGTTGTTGGTACAATAGGCTATTAGAAAAATGTCAAAATATTTTATAGGATTTTAATACAAAACACTGTTTCATAAGACTGGGACTAAGAAGTTTTTTTTTCTCATTTTGTATAGGTTCCTGCTCCCAAAAGAGGAGAAATAGTGAGACAGATTGGCGATGCCTTGAGACAGAAAATCAAAGTTCTGGGAAATTTAGTAAGTTTTTCTACAAAAGCACTCACTCTTCTGACTAAGGCCATTTCCGCACGAGGCGAGGGAATCGCTCCGTACCGGTACTTACCGGATCTTCTGGGCACGGACCAACGTGGACTGTCCCTTAAGCCCATCCACAGGGCTCCTCGTCTCGTCCAGGGTGAATCGGAGCAGTGCGAGGTCTTAGATCCGCACTGCTCCGGCTTCCAAAATGGTGGCTTCTGGTTGTTCGTGGGTCCTGACCAACCGCGAAGCTCGCCACGCCTAAAGCCCACCCTCCGCAGATCGCAGGCTCGCATTGGTGCGAGCCTGCGAATCTGCATAAGGGAGCAGGTACGCAATGGTGCTCCAAAAAATTAAAGAACGGTTTTCTACTGTTCTTTAAAAAGTGCGTTGGAGGACCAGTTGGGGGCGTTTCAGAGCGGACTGAGGTGCAGATCTGAGGTAAGTAGTCTGGACCTAGTCCTCTCCAAGGTGCAGACGACCTCCGTGAGAGGACGCACAGCACTGTTTTAATTCCCTCACGCGGAAGTGCCCTAAAAATTACAGTCACTCCTAAAATGCAGTCTTTAAAAAAAATAGCTGTGTTAATACTAGGGAGGTGAATCGATACTAGGGAGATAAATCAATCAGTCATTGATCAGTCAGTGCTGTCTAGTTAAATTTAACTATGCAACTACTTTTTAATGCAGGTGCTTGAAAAAATTAGTTGGCAAATGCACCACTTGGAGGGATTCTCCCCTGCATGAGAGGAGAAATGAGTGAAAGCATATCTTTGCTGTAGAACTTTTTTTTTTTTTTTTTTGGTTGGTTGGTTATGTGAACGTTTATTCAGATCTTGGTTGCAGCTGGGATCCAGGAATTTATTTTGAATATCAAAACAGAAGGGAGCTTGCATTCCTTCTACACAATAATCTTCTCCTGGTTACCCCCCAGGCTTTCATCATTTCAGAAATACAGTTTAGGGTAGGAGGGGCGGAATACTATTGTTGGCTGTTGTTAAATTTTGGGGTGTCAGAAGTCTATTCTGATTTACTATAAATTGCACCGCAAATCTCCCACAATATATTGCAGTGTGCCTTCTGTTCACACTTACGATATCCCTCACGTGACTGCTTTTGAGGGCCTGTTTAGAACGTAGGTAAAAGGTGTCTAAAAAACTATGATCCAGAGCAAAAAAATGTGGTCATAGAATGTCAGAAGAAATATAACATGACAAACAAGTGTTGGAGAGGATTGTCCAGATGGTAAATGTATTTAAGTATAGTCACTTGGGTTATTGCTATGATATTAATTATTATTGAATTAATTGCTGGGTTGTTGATGTTGTCTACAACATCAAAAATATCTGTCTCAAACTTATCATGGAAAAGAAGCAAATAAGTAAATAAATAATCCAACATCACATTAGAGCATCTAAAGTATTTATTACATGTGGTCTACTCCTCTGTAGAACAAAATGAGTTCTACCGAATTTTGCTTTTTCCTTTTTGCATTTGTTTTTAAGGTATTTTGGCAGAATCCTGTTACTCTTATGTACTGCTTAGTAATTTCTTCTCACTTAATAAATGCACAGTACTATATACATGCCTTTTAATATCTTCAGGTTTCTTTAGAGATGGGAAAGATCTTAGTTGAGAGTATTGGTGAAATACAGGAATATGTGGATGTCTGTGACTATGCTGTTGGCTTATCTCGAATGATTGGTGGGCCTGTCTTACCTTCAGAAAGTAAGTTTTTTCAGAAAGTAAGTTTGCCTTCATATGAATATGTACTGGTTGCTGCTAAAGTAATTTGGCCCAGATATCTACAGTACTGCAGGGTCATTAGCTTGAATTTACATATGTGTAGGCTAGTGGAATTGAATTTCCCAGCTCTCTGATCTCTGAAGAAGTTCTCTTCCATGACAAGATTAGAAAGCTCATCTGAGAACTTTGAGCTATTGTCTGTGTGTGTAGGTGGGTGGGGAGGGGAAATCCTTCCAAATCAGAGAAAGTGTCATTTTCTTCTGGTGTGGTTGCACTTATGGAAGAGGACTTTTTAAAATTTTCAGGGACCTTTCTCACCTGTTCCCTCTCTGCCTACTGCATCACATCCTACCTCATTCGTCAGCAGCCCCCACTGCCTGGTGTAATATTTTTGTGCCCTTGGGGGGCTGCTGTGGGAAGGGGAGTGGTGAGGAAGTCCATTTTCATCCCTATTTTGCTCATGCTGAAATCTGAATCCAATCCTTTGTTTTTACTTTGGTGTATCAAATTTGAGTTAGATGACAGCATATATATATTTTTTTCATAGAAAAGCACTAAAAAGCACCAGAACTGCTAATCGCTTAATCTCGCCAAATACAAAATCATACTTTGCAGTCAGATTTTTGTATACATGGTAACTTGAGATAATATGTGTTATGTTAAAGTGTGCCTCAGAATGCAGGCTTTTAAAATTTTTTGAGGTTACATAAAACTGCCTGTTAGTGTTTTATATCATTTAAAACAACCCCTGAAGGGGAAAAAAGCCCAGTATACTGAAAGGCATCTAAGGTAAATTTTAAACATAGCTGATGTGGGAGTGGTCATCGAATTAGGCTCTTAGTTGTGTTTGCTATAAATGGGCCTTTTCTCAGTATACTGTTACAGTACTATTATTCCTCTTTCAACGTCCTATGGAATCCTGGGGTTTGCAGTTTAGGGAGGGGCATTTAGAATTCTCAGCCAGAGAGCTCTTTGGCCTCAGTAAACTACAAACCCCAGAATTCCACAGGATGTTGAAAGTGGAATAACAGCACTATAACAGTGTAGGGCGGAAAGGCCCAATGTCTCCATACTCTTATTGCTGACTATAATAAACACATTGGGTGATTTGAGAACTCAGCCTAACCCAACTGCTCTGAGTGCTCTTAAGAATAAGATTAGACATGACCTAATGTACGTGCCCTGAGCTCCCTGAACAGTGGGGTGGAGAGATGATAAGACATGATATTCTCTGTTTGCCAAACCAAAATGGCTTCTAATTTGTTTTCAGGACCTGGGCATGCCTTAATAGAGCAATGGAATCCTGTGGGATTAGTTGGAATCATCACAGCATTTAACTTTCCTGTGGCAGTTTATGGCTGGAACAATGCAATTGCGTTGGTCTGTGGCGATGTCTGTCTCTGGTAAGAAAATACGTCTTACTTTGTGATGAAGGCTTTAAGTCACTGCAGCTTCTAATTTCTGATGCAAATGCTGTATATGCTTTCAGTTATGTAAAGTCTACCATGTGTAAATTTTCTGGAATTAGCCGTTGAATGTTTTGATGCACTCATAGTTTGCTTCTTCCCTGGTTAGTTTTGTTAAGTTTTGGATCCGAATCTCAAATGACGATAGCATCACCTTTCTTCATGTAACCTCGTGTTAAATATGGTTCTGGTTAATACTCATTTGGTTAGGAGTGTGCAGCTCTGGCCAGATGTTTTTAAAGCCTACAGTTCCCATCAGCCAAGCTGCCATAGCCAGTGGCAAGGGATTTTGAGCGATGGAGTTCAAAAACATCTAGAGGGCAACAGTTGTCTGCTTATGATGCAGAGAAGTAAATTAATAACTGTACATTGCTTTGCAGTGCTTGCATGCTTAGTGAGCTGCTGTGTTGGTGCAGTGCTGAGCTGGTAATCAGTTTGTACACAGCTGCCTATGACTTCAGTAGGTCTTTAGATGAAAAAATATACTCTGTTATTTTCAGTTATCTCATATCACCAGCTTAAAAATAAATATCACTCGCTTAAAAAACAATATTCCTTTTTAAGATAGGTTCTTAGGAATAGAAATAACGTTTTCCTTTTTTTTTTCTTTTTTTTTCCTGAAGGAAAGGTGCGCCTACAACATCCCTCACTAGCGTGGCTGTTACAAAGTGAGTTTTCACTTACCCCCTCTCCCTGTCCCCAGTCGCTAGAACTTGTGGACTCCCTCTTTCTCTCTTTCTCTTTCTCTCTCTTTCTCTCTTTCTTTCTTTCTTTCTTTCTTTCTTTCTTTCTTTCTTTCTTTCTTTCTTTCTTTCTTCTTTGTCCATGTTCTTTTAAGAGCCTTACTGGGAGAAGGTTTCTTTCCTTCCTTCCTTTTTAGCTGAGAAACATAATCCATGTGATGTGCTTTACTGCTTCCTTGCAACTGCATCTTGAGCTTGTCTCTTAACATCATGTAGGAGATTCCACATCAGCACCTCTGCTGGCCTCAAAGCTGAGCAGGGTTATTGTCAGAATACTTTCCATGGGAACTGCTATGAGCTGAATCAGAACTGCGGTGTTAAATATATACTTGATATTGCCTAGTTTGCTCTGTTTAATTCTGGAAGGCTTCTATAGTAAAATACTTCCTTTAATATTAGTCTTATCAGAAAACTCAAGTAAGTTGCACTTCAACAGGTGTGAAAGAGGGAAGAAAAATCTCTTTTACTGTATGGTCTTGTCACACTTTATTCTTGGCCAATGGCAAAATCATTGTTTCTAACTAATCTTATTTTGTTTCTTTCTTAGAATTGTTTCCCAGGTCTTGGAGGCTAACAAATTACCTGGTGCTATCTGTTCCCTAACATGTGGTGGAGCAGATATTGGGTAGGCACAACTGTTTGTATGTTATGTTGAATTCAGAAATGCTGTTATGTTCTTTTAATCTGCTCCTGGTGCCCGAACCGTTGACTGACTTTATCAAAACAAGAAGAGTCATTATTTGATATATACTTAAAAGTGTGAGCTCCTTTATTAAAAGAAAGTCCTTTATGTCAGTGAATAGAGATTGACAATACAGTTCTGGATACATGGACTCAGAAGTAAGTCCAACAGGATTCAGTGGGACTGCCTCCCAAGTTATAGGATTGCTGTCTGAATCTACTGCTGCAAGTAAAACAATTAAGAAATGTAGTTATAATTAAAGGAATATACAGTCACAACCCATTTCCATCATCAGTAAGTTTTTATAACATCCATTCTGATATCAAGGAACAGGTTCTGTGTGGCACATTAATTAAAAGTATTTGCCTTCTACTAACTCTGATTTTTCAGTTTTTGCCAGTAAATGTTTGTTTATTTTGATATAACAGTATAAATCAACATCTTGGGTCAAAGTTACAGTTAACCTTGGTAATACATTTGCAACTTTGATGTAATCTTAGCTTATATGATTTCATCCCCTGTCCTCTGAAATATGGGCTCATCCAATTATTTGTAATGTGTACTTTTAAAAAGTGTTTCATTCACCCAAGCAGGTAGCAAAAATGGTACAGTTGATGGTTGAAGGGTGCAATGTGAACTGAATATTGGGTATTTCATTATTCATTAAAATCTGTTTTAATTTTAAAAGTAAATAACAGGACTATGTTCCCTTGGTGCTTTCTACTAGCTCAGTGTGATTGATGACTGACTGACTGCCTGGCAATATTTCTGTCTTCCCTTGTACAGCACAGCAATGGCAAAGGATGAAAGCATTGATCTGCTGTCTTTCACGGGTAGCACAAATGTGGGCAAACAGGTAGCATTAATGGTTCAGGAAAGATTTGGTAAGTGAACTATTGTGACCCAATCTGTCTCCTTCCCCTTTTCACCCCTCCACTCTGTCATTAAAGAACAAGTGCAGGGGGTGCAAGAACATACAGAGGAATCATTTTTACTTATGTGTAGGAATCAACAGATGTTGGCTTGGATCACTTTCCAACACCACCGATCCTTCCATTCCCAGATTACCATGGCATTTGTAGAGAAGTCAGAGTGAGGGTGGCATTTGGCCTTAAGCCGGTCTTTTTCAGAAAGTATAAGCAGCACCCTGCTATTGCTATTCCCTTCAAAAAATTCAAGGGGAAAGGAGGCTGCAGCTGCCCCAAACCCTCAGGAACAATTGAGGGGACCAAAACAGGTTACAAGAAGGAATAGGTGAGAGCTTCTTCCTTGTCTTCCCGCATATCAGAGCAATCTGTTTCAAGCAAGCTAGTGTGTTCTGGTTATGCATAGTCCCAAGCATGCCACTGCACATGCCCAAGCCATTGATAACACACACCGGAATGATGGACTAGATACATTTTTTGAGCTGTTTGGCTGTTGTGCCAGCTGCATCCCTTCTTAGAGCTGTAGAATCTAAACAAGATAATGCACATGTTGGTAACCCCGAAGCTGGACTTATGCAATGTGCTGTACATTGGTCTCCACCTCCGTACCAAGCTCAGAAATTTCTGTTGGTTTAAAATGTGGCAACCAGATTGATTACTGGCACATCTGGGAGTGATCATATTATACCAATATCAAAATCACTCCACTTGTTGCCAGTTAGTTTTTGGGCAAGGTACAAAGTGCTGGTTGTTACCTTTAAAATACTATATGGTTTGGATCCAGGTTCTTCAGTATAATCTGATCCATACACTCATGTCCTCTTGGGGACACTTATTTCAGTAAGCCAGGACTGGGCTGACAGCTGTTAATTGAGGAACCTTTTCTCCAGCCACCCCTAGACTGTGGAATTACCTGCCAGAAGAGATTCGACATATGCTCGGATATGCTGTCTGAGTTCAAAACAGCACTTAAAACTGATTTCTTCTGACAGGCTTATCCAGGTGATTTTTAATTATGAATTTTAAAGTTTGTATTGAGTGTTTTAATATGTATCAGTTTTACATGCTCTTTTAATGGTTACATATGCTGTTGTAGCCATTATTTGTTCAGTTTATTGCTTTTCCCTGCCTCGATCAATAGAGAAAGGCAAGTAAAAAAATAGATGATAATATTGTTATCATCATCATCGTTATGTAAGCAGCTTTCATTTGTTGGGATTCCCTTTTCTTTATGGTCCTGATGAACTCATGATGACCTGTGGGGGTTGAGATGAGGGGTCCTAGTTAATAAATTTTGGCTAGTTTTCATGTGACTCACCTTTTCTCTCTGCTTCAATAGGAAAGTCTCTGCTGGAGCTTGGAGGAAACAATGCTATTATTGGTAATGAATTCTTCCGTTGTAAGCCAAATCTGATACTAGTATTTGTTCATCTCTGGTTTTCTTATCTAGTGTTTAGAAAAAATTCCCATCTAGCTTATATAGTATATCTTACTTCTTATATTAGCTGCGAAAACAGAGGTCAGACGTTGTTCTACTGTTTGTTCCAGTTCCAGATAAATGCTAGGAACTGAGAAGTAGCTGAAATGCTGCAGAGGTTGGCCTTGTAGTATGTGGAAATAAAATATATGCTCTGAAAAATCTAGAGTTACAGTAATGCCTTAGAAAATATTTTGATATTTTAATATGCTGCTGGTGTGACTTGAGGCTGATTTTAAGCTTTAGATGCTCTTTCTGCTTTGGAAAAGTTTTGGTGTAGAAGGGCTTTTTCTTTTCCTTGTCCAAACTATACTGTATTATATACTTGTCTCATCAACTGTGTTGAGAGCTGGATGATTATCCTTGTTTCAAAAGAAAGTTTTGTTCTTTGTCAAACTCCACACTCATTGGCCATGACAGATATCTTGCTCTTTGGCTATAAATACTATTTAATGTAATTAAAATCAAAAGGGCTGCCAGTTTCCCCTCTTCCCTAATGCTTCTTGATTGACCTCTTAAACCTCTCATTGGAAGGCATCAATTTTGTTCAAGTTGGATCTGTTCTGCCACTGACCTGTTTTTCCTGAATTTCTTGTAGTGTTTGAAGATGCTGACCTGAACCTGGTCATACCATCTGCTCTGTTTGCAGCCGTGGGGACAGCAGGCCAGCGGTGCACAACTACTAGGAGGCTGGTAAGTAAATGTTATCATTTTCATTCATTACTTTATTGTGTAGTGTCGGTTCAGATGATAATCCCCTAGCAGCCTCCATACATCCTGTACCTGCATCAGCACTAGCAGTGGTCTTAAGCACAACTTGGAAGAGTTATTCTTTTGAACTATTAATTCCCAGACTCCACCAACAAGCATGACCACAGGCTTTTCTGATTTCTGATTATTTTAGTGCACACCTCCAGTTTCCCTTACCTGCACATTCAAACCAGTACCTGACTAGGGACATATGATGTGTCACTTATTCTTAATTCAAAGACCTTCTCTCATTCTTCATGTGTTTCATTTTGTGTTCAGTGTGAGCAGAGCAAGAAAATGTGTTGGGATCTAAAACCTTCTCCTGCTTTGGTCTTGTTGTGTGTGCATTTCTAAGGCAATGTATTTGTCTGTGCAAGTTGTGAGTTGTAACTTAACTATTTGCTGTAATAGTATCTTGTATCTCCAATCTGCTCTAGCAGTCTGTCGAAGGAAGAGAAAAAGCCTTCATAAACTTGACTGGGTGAATGTGTCTCACATCATAATGATGAGATTCTCTGTGATTGTTTTTGCTTTCCATGTGTTTGTTCCATTTAGCAACAAAAGCAGTATGTTTTAAGTCCTTGTTAACAAACACACTATTAGTAGGGTCTGCCATGAATTTTACCTCTCACAGATTTCCTTAGAAATAAATCAAAATCAGATTTAAAAGTTTATAAAGACAAAAGAAGTGACTTGAAGATACATAATAAATGTAAAAGAATAAAAAGGTTAACTCTCCCCTGATAGTGTCTTACTCAGTCCTGTTAACTTGGATAGATAGTGAGAAGTGAGTGAGAAGGATCTATTAGATAGTCACTTAGGTAAAAACTAGCACAATTCCCTTACAGAAATATATTAGAAAAAAATGCTTGCTGCAAGATTCAGTAGAGTATGATGTGATGTGTTCATTCACTCTTGCTTAGAAACCAAATCTCAAAACATTTCGTTGCTGTTTAACATGACATGTAATAAATTCCCTTTTTCTGTCAATGTCCCACTCTTCTCACAGGTTAGCATGTTATATGAGCCTCATTCAGTTTGTAATACTTAGAGGGCTTTATTTTAACACTTTTTTAAAAAAAATAATACATATAAATATATTATATTTGGTTCTTAGGAGTTAAAATGTGTAAGCTGTGCTAAGTTAACAGATCATGTAATACAGCAGAGCTTATTGTTCAAAAGTTATAATTAGGAAAATGCAAGTACTCTTAATAAGCTTTAAGAGGATATTTTAGGTCTGTCTTGATTTATATCCTTTTTTAAAAAGCAACTTAAAAAAATTCATTGCAAAACATTAATCCTAAAGGTATAATTTCTACTGACTTGGAAAATAAAATTATTTTTATTTTTTCCTGTTTCCCAAAAAAGTGAAAAAAAATGAATGTATATTTTATTTAAAGAAATAAATTCAAGTAGGTGCAATTCAGAGAAATGTTGCATATCTTATCGGTGTCGAAATGCTTAAGTGTGTTATACCCATGGGATTCAGAAGGATTTAGGCACTCTGATATTATTTGTTCATTATTACATTTTTAAAATCTAGCTTGTTCTCTGAAGGAAAAGTGCTTGAGGCAGCTAACACCATAAAGCAAACAGGAGAACCATTAAAATCATCTGTAATACAAATTGAATAAGAAGATCAATTAGCACCAAAACAGTTTAAAAAAGCTTGAAGAAATATGTTTTCACACCTTTTATCTGGACTGTGTACAGTGGCACCTTTTCTATATTTCTGCCTTTTAACATAAGTCTTGCAGTAAACTGTGTGCTCTTGTATGAGTTATTTGGTTTTGAGTCAGAATTGGCTTGGTCCTTGGTTTCAAGTCTAAAACTAATTGTGATGTAAAAAAGGAAACTTGTATAGGAAGTTCTAGACTGTTTTATTACTTCTGTTGGAATATTTTGTTGTTGCTGTGCTGCTTGCAAGTTGTTTCTAGCTTACGGAGACCACAGGGTGACACTGTTGTGGGGTTTCCTTGGCAAATTTGTTCAGAGAATGGTTGCCATTGCATTCCTTTGAGGCTGAGAGAGTCTGACAGGATCACCCAGTGGATTTCTATGGCCAAGCAGGGGTTTGAATTTTAGTCTTTTGGAGTCAAGCCACTACACCACACTGGCTCTCAAATGGAATATTTTAGACTTTGCTAAAGTGCTACCTACTGTTCTCTAAAAGACTTGCCAATGTCACGCTGAGATTGTAGAAGTATTTTTCTCTCTCTGAAATGGATTGTAACTTGTATCACCTGGTTGGGGAATAAAATATGCAGTTCACTGCATATGAGGAGAGCGACTGCCTGTCACAACTTTAATTTAACAGTGCGAATGACAGGAAAAGAATAGTACTTCAGCTGAATCTTAAGCACTTGGAATAATCTTCAGAAGATGCCAGGTTTGAAGTTTACACTGTAAGGGCTGCAATTAACAATGTTATGCCTTTCTTCTTAGTTTTTGCATGAAAGTGTCCATGACGAAGTGGTATCAAGACTTACTAAGGCATATGCGCAAGTCCGCATTGGAGATCCTTTGGAAGGTAAGAGCTTGTTTTTGTGGAAAGACTGGGGTAGTTCTTTGGTTAGCCAAGAGGTCACTCATATATTGAATCCAAGCTTAAGTAACTGCGACTTCCAGATGGCTATTAGCAGAGATTCCTCCCCTGTGCCAGTATTAGGAGCGAGGTGTCTGAGATGCAGCTGGCTGTGTGGTGCACCTTGGCCTGTGGCTTTAAATTGCACAATGGGACCAATTATGAGAAGTTTTGAAGCACTTAAGGGAGTTGAAACTATTGGATGGTTTCAAAATGTCTTGTGGGAAGACTGAACGCACAGAGTAGTGTCTACAAAGGTGCAGTCCATGATAAGGTATATTAACTATGTAAAAGGTGTCTCTGTACCAAAAGCTATGACTAATGGTAATATACCTGAGGGAATAAATTAAATTAAACTGAGTGGATTCAGAGAATTGAAGTGAAGACATATCTTAGTCATAGAGTGCGTGCCCTGAATATAGACAGTCCATGGTGCATTTTCAGATACATAGTCGAGCAAAAAAAAAGGACAGAGTCTGGAAAAGTTACATTTGGAAGACCACAACTCCCAGAATTTCCCAGCCACTGTGGCTAGAATTCTGTGCTGGAATTCTGGAAATTATTGTCCAAAAAAAGTATTTTTTTTCAGCCTCTGTGAAACATGTCTATCTGAGATCTTCGAAAATTGCAACCAGTCAGAGCAGGGCCAAACCCAAAGTTGTTGCTGCCTAAGCCAGAGCGGCAATTAATGCCCACTGCCCAAGATTCAAGGGGCATAGTATCCAAATCCAACCAAGTTATTTTGGTACATAAGGTAGAAAAATGAAATAATGAGTAGATAGCAAAACTGTTATCCTTGGATGCCACCCTAAAGCTGCTGCTTGAGCTGACTGCTTCAGTTTTTCTGATAGTAGGACTGTCCCAGAGTCACAGATAGTACTGACCTGAATGACATGTTTGACTGACTTGGAGTGACTGCCTCACATTTCTTTGTGTCCAGAGGCAGAGAGGGAAGTTGGTATCGATCCATTGCCTTGCTTTGTTTCCTTCTGGCCTGCTTACTTAAGAACTAGTTGTGGCTGTCCTTTCACATCTTTATTGTGAAGCAGCTCCATGCATGATCAAACACCTGTTTCTCTGTTTATCAAAGAACAACCACATGTTGATACGAAAAAAATTGTGTCATGCTTGAGAACGTGAGCAAGTAGGAGCTATAGCACTCATTTCTTGTTTGTGGGCTTCTCATAGGTGTATAGTTGCCCACTGGAAGTGGAATGATGGAAAAGATAGGACTTTGATCTTGTCCGATAGGACTCTTATAGGGAAAGGGATTTTTGTAAAGATAACTGGATCCTGTTCAAATATGCTTTTTTTCCCTTTTCAGCTAACACCCTGTGTGGTCCTCTTCACACAAAGCAATCAGTAAAGATGTTTGTTGATACTGTGGAACTGGCCAAACAACAAGGTGGCTCTGTGGTGTATGGTGGGAAGGTGATTATTCTCATACCTGTTATTATGCTTAAAACAACAACAACAGCAACAAAGCAAAATTAAACCTGTGATCTTAAGAAGAAGAACTTGTTGATCAAGCAGTGCTATTTTTCCCTGGGATGAGTGAAAAAATCCCTGTTTCTAGATGAATATTCATCTGCTGCTATCATAACAACAGGATACTCTTTTATCCTAAGATTAATTTCACATGGCTTGCACCTATTTTGTGTTAAGCATTCTGCTTGTTCAGTATAGTGTTTATATACCCTACCATTTTACATATCCTGGGCAGAGCAGTGACTTTTGATGGTTGTAGAAAGCCATTGACATCTGAAGCCCCTGGCCCACCCTACTGTACATACTTTTTCACATTGGAAGCAAGGGAAGACTTTCCTTCCCTCTTAGCCATTCTACCAGGAAGGTGAGAATGATTTGAACATCTAAAATGTGATTGGGGTAGAAATGAGATATGCTACACAGTATTCTCACTAAGGGAGACTAAAACTTGTCGAACTGTTAAGAATCTGGTTTGACAATATGCATCTCCAGAGGGTTGCTTATCCATAAAAGACAAGGCTTTATGCTTGGGGCCAAGAATAAAGAAGGACAGACCTTCTGGAGGATCATATTCATACAAACATGGGTGTCATGATCACTGTCCAGCGATCATGTATGCAGTTGCAGTTTTCCAGCTATCTTGGATTCTTCTTTCTATCCTATGAATGCACCAACTGAAGGAGATTCTATGAAATGTTGAATTTATTGCCTGTCAGCTTCCCTTTTATTAGCCAAGACAGGCAATCACACTTTTCCAGAAAACATTTTTTTTATATATATAGAGAGAGTCTGACTTGCTGAAACTAATGGGTGCTGTTCATTGACCTATCTTATTCAAGGTTTTAGATCGTCCTGGGAACTATGTTGAACCAGCCATTGTGACTGGTCTTCCACATAATGCACCTGTTGTGCAGACTGAGACATTTGCTCCTATCCTGTACGTGTTAAAATTTAAGGTAAGCAAGCAATTTGTAGATGAGGTGTTGGGAGGCATAGTAACAGAATCTCCTTTTGAGTATTAAAATCTTCTGTTTATGTTGCTGAACACTGAGGTATAATAAAAGAAAAAGGGAAATTATTCAAAAAATAAATGATGAAATGGTGATGGTGTTGAATTGAGGGCAGAGAACTAATGCGGTTTCACAAGTCACTTTCCACTTGGAAACAGTGCCTTCAGTCCAACTGCTAGTCCTACCTAGAGTAAATCAGTGAAAAATGAATGAATGGAATTTATGTAAGTGTGGACTTAATAAGTTCCCATTGAGTGAATGGGTCTGCTCTAGTTGGGACTAACAGATTTAGGTTAGTGTTTAATGCATTGAGTAGAAAACCTTTGGTTGGAGGATGTTCTCAGCAGAGTGGGATTGTGTGCCTTTTATATGCTCTGTGTTCAGGGAGTGGTAGCCAAATGGTGCTGGTATTCATGTACTTCAGAGCTTTCCAGACTTTTTATGTTGGTGACACACTTTTTAGACAGGCATCATTTTGCGACACAGTAATTCAGTTTTATGTATTATAAATAAATAAAGCATAAAGCATGTATTCTTAAAAATACAAATGAAAGGTTTTCATGAGATATCTTGTGTCCCCATACATTTTGTTGTTACAATTTATGTATGTGTCTGTAGTTACTAGCAAACCAGAGGCTAAACTAACTAACTGCTGTCCTCACTGGGGTCCTTCTTAGCCCAGGGTGTTGGTGACACACCTACACACTGCAGCTGACACACTAACATGTTGCAACACACAGTTTGGAAAGCTCTGATGTACTCTATTACAAATCTAGACCACTGTTTTCTAAAGTTTGGATACATAGGGCACTATGAATTTCTCGTCAAATTAAAGTTTATCAACACAGTCATTAAACACAGCTTGTGAAGAAGCATAGATTTCTCTATAAGTTCCTAGAGTAATGAACCAGAATCCACCTTGCAGCTGATGTCAGACCAATGACTTGTAGCATTCCACTCTATGAATGGGACTGAACGTTTGGGACGAAGGGGATAAGATGATACTTCTCAGACTCCTTCACCCCTGTTAATTGTAGCAGGGACTGCACCGGGAATCCCAGTGCTTTTTTAAATTTCGTCTTTAATTTTTGGAAACTAGAATGATTAAAAAAAAACAAACCTGTTTTCTGATTGTTGCTAACCATATATCTGAGGAACTATAAGAAGCAAGTTTCTTGGCACAGCTGTGAACTTGACATACAAGTCACTTGTCTCAAGTGTCTTAGAGTGTTTTTCTCGTTTTCATTGCTTGAGTGTGCACATTTTAAAATGCTTGCCAAACTTAGATGGAAAACTGTGTCTTCTAAACTACACCATATGTGCCTGGCTTCATTTCTGAGTGAAAGCATTAATTGGTATCATTTCTTCATGGCTTTTAAAATCCAGCTGTTTGCTGGTTCTTTTCATACTTTGTCTATGAGTGATTAATAACAGCAGAAATGGAATTTTATGTATGAATTTAACAAAGATGTAGAGATGATGAATTAAAAATTATTCTGCTATTTACCTTCTTGTGCTGTAGATATTGTGGTACCATGAAACTTATGATCTAGTGAGTGCTTCTCCTGGGGTTAAGGTCATTGGCTGTGTCTTGGCAGAGAGAAGGGGAATCAGTATTGCTGGTGCCTTCCCACCTCTGATGGGCAGAGGATAGCAGATATATCATTTGAGCATTATAAGAAAGTGGCATCTGAATATGTTAATATTACGATGGTTTGACCTCAAGATGTCTGATACACACTGATAGTTTGACTTCAAGATGTCTGATATGCACCAAATTTAGGAATCTGTGCCTGACCCACCCTTTTTGGTATACTCAGTGCTCAGTTCGCATAATTTTGGCTTCACTCTGTACATCTTCATTTCCAGACAGAAGAAGAAGCCTTTGCCTGGAACAATGAAGTAAAACAAGGCCTATCTAGCAGCATCTTTACCAAGGATTTGGGCAGAATATTCCGGTGGCTTGGGTATGATTCTCACTTTTTTTTGTAAAAGTTGAAAATGCAAACTTACTTAAATATATAAGATAAATGTTCATGTGTGTGAACATTCATTTTTTTCCCCGTTAGATGGTTGGAATTTTCCTATTTTAATGGTAATCTGTGATTTGGATGTCACTTTTTTCTGTCTTCTAGACCTAAAGGATCAGACTGTGGTGTTGTAAATGTGAATATTCCGACTAATGGGGCTGAAATTGGAGGTGCCTTTGGTATGTTGACTTTGTGTACTAATGATTGTTTTCAGTGTTACAGGTGCTGTTGTTTTTGTGTGCTTTCAAGTCGTTTTTGGCTTACGGTGACCTGATCCTAAGGTGAACCTATCATGGGGTTTTCTGGGGCTGAGTGTATGATATGCCCGAGATCACCCAGTGGGTGTCTGTGACTGAGCAGGGAACTGAACTCTGGTCTCCAGGGTCACAGTCCAACACTCAGACCACTACTCCACACTGACTCTCAGGCATACCTAGATCTTAATAGCTTTAGTAAAACTGACACTCTGCAAATGGTGCCATTACAGCTTGAGGATAACTCACTTATATATGGTTTCTCTGTTCTCCAAACAATAACCCATGGGTCAGAAATATATTTTGCATGACCCAAAATGATTGAGTTCTGTAAATAAAGTTGCTGCCGTCTGGAATTAAGGACATAGCAGATATGGACATGTATGTTTATTTGTGTTTTCAAAAGGTCAGTTTGAAATTCAGAGTGTCTCAGTTTCTTCACATCATATTGTTACTGTGGGATGATGTCTTGTTACAGTTTTAATTACAGTTCTAATGATTTGACTCTAGATGCATTTATGTCACCTTACCAAGATATTTCATACAAGCCAACAAAGCTGATGCACATCGGCTGGGCTCTTCATGTATACAATAGATTGGAATGCTGCACTCTGTCTGCTCTTTTAATCTCAGTTTTAATGCCTAAGCCCTCTATTTAATCTTTCCTTCCTTCTTCCCACACTACAAAGTTTACCCAGCAGGTTGTGTTCATTGCATGCAGATCCCTATGCCATGTCACTTGATTATTAATGTACATTATTAACTCAAAAAAGGAACCATCCTCTTCTCTCAGTAGAGCAATGATGCTCTCTCATTTGAGGAGAAGAGTCAAAGAGCTACCGCTGCTGCCATTTCCCCACCCAGTCATTCAGAAAGGCCAGAAGCAGCACCGTGGTGAAGAGGGTATTGTGGATTGGTAATTCTTTTAGGTTCTCTTGGGGTGGACTAAGTTTTAACTTTCACCACTCTACTCAGAGAAGGAGATGGTTCCTTTTTTGATAAGAGTTGTGGTGCAGTACTGACATTGACCCTTGCACAGATAGGCCAGTCGAGGTTTTGGGGGTTGATTTTTTAACTAAAATTTCTAGGCTTGCCCATGAGTATGTACAGTAGTACTTTGGTCCACTCTTCATATAGAGACCAAAGGCCTGTTTAATCCAGAAGTGCAGTCCCATAATGAACAGCAATGCCCACAAGTAGAACATGAGTGCAATAGTGCCCTCTCACCTGGGCCCTTCCCTTCAGCTATTACCGAAGGGGATACTGCCTGTCATCCTAGAGGAGGTTTATGTCCACCGTAATTATTAGCTACTGATAACCTTGTTCTCATCCTGGCCCCACCCCCATTTGTCTAGTCATCTTTTGAAGGCCGTGCAAGATCTTAAATTGTTAAATCTTGTGGCAGTGAATTTCCATAGTTTAACAATGTGCTGTGTGAAACAGTTCTTTTTTAAAAACTTCTCTTGAATTTCCCACCATCAGTTTCAGTGGACAAGCCTGAGTTGTATAAGGGAGAGAGAGGGAGAGAGAAGGAGAAAAGTCTTTGTGTCAACTATTCACACACTATGTATAACCTTCTATGCTTCTATCTTTTTTCCACCTGTCTTTCCTTTTTTTCCCCTAAGCGAAAAACAAAACAAAACAAAAAACTACCACGTCTTGTGACTTTTATATGTTAGGGAAATTGCTGCGGCTCCCTAGTCATTTTAGGATTTTATTTTATTTTACTTTTTGCATCTTTCTCTAATGTTACACTGCACACTAAATCCTGTAGTTACACTTACAGAGTAGTTCAGAGGTACGGCTGAACTACAGCTTAGTGCTTTGAGGACAGACACTTGTGCACCCCACTTTTCTGTAATGGCAAGAAATGGATTACAAAAGCACCTGGGAGCATTTTCTATATCAGAAACCACTTGGAAAATTAGGAGTTATGAAGCTGGCTGGGATTAACCATGGTTTAGGGTTTGAACAACATGCTAAATTGTGATTAGTCTAAAAGGCAAGCAGAAGCTTCTAGTGTTCTCCACAGATGTGCCAGAGAAGCAAGCCTGAAATTTGCTATGGCTTGTCCTTATAATGGTAAACCATGAATTAGCATTATGGGCCAGCGTATTGAGTACAGTAGACAGAATATATGCTGCCTGTGTGCTCCCAGTCCTGACTTTCCTTCTGTAATAACATCTGCACACTTTTGAAGTTTTTGAAATGGACTATTTGCTATCATGATAGCTGTAAAAAGGGAGGTGACTTAGATATTTTTAACAGAGGTGTACATTAGGATTGCTCACTTTTCATTGGAGATAAAAGGGGTATAATCTTTCTAGTGTGTCTGACTTAAAATTGCTTTGAGACATAGCTAGGAACATGCTTTTGCTTTTAGGTCTGTAATTTGTGTTTGCTTTTCCCTTTAAGGAGGGAATAAACACACTGGTGGCGGAAGGGAGTCTGGTAGCGATTCATGGAAGCAATACATGAGAAGATCCACTTGGTAAGATTTGGGGGATTATGTCTATTTAAAGATTCTTTGAATTGTCCTGTTTATTATAAGTACAGCTGCAGAGAAAACCAATAGAATTTGGAATCATGGCGTATAGGAGTGAGGTCAGCCCTTTCACTGGGCTCTGTGGTCCTAGTGAAAATCCCTTCTGAGCTACTTATTGCCCCAGGAGGAGGCTGCTATTGATGCAGGTTTCTCTCTCCTCTTAGATGCTATTTATAAAGTAAAAACAAGATATATTGAGTGTGTGTGGTATTTGTATTTTTAACTAGTTTGCTCCTAATTTATTGAGAATAGAGCTTTATTCAGTTTTTCTCATGATGAGATCATTGTTAGAGAGCTGGACATATTTTCTACAGTTGGCCTTCTAGGTTATAATTTACATAGTTAATGCGTAAATAAAAATGAACAAAATATCCATGACATTTAGGGCACATTATGGTCAACTGATCAAGTGTGATGTACCTTATGTGACTTCTTCCAATGGTATGATACCAAAACACCAGGGGGAGCTCTTGCTGTATGGCTTCCTAAAGTGCCTTACTCAAATGCCTTTGTTAGATCTTTCAGAGCCAGCTCCAGCTTGCTGGTTTGTGCAGAGCATGTTTTCAAGCCCTTTTAATTCTGCCAACCTTGGATCAAATATGCATTGGCACTGTTAAATTTTGTTTTGAATTGTCTTACAGGATAATGTTTCTGGGGGTTTCTGGTTCTCTAAGCTACTTTTAGGACTCTTTTCTGGCCCTTGACTCTCCATTCCTGTGTTTTTTTTACCCAAATGCTCAAGTTCAGGAGTTTACCAAAACCGTGATCCCTTTTCTCAAGGTCATGTCACGCAAGGTCCCCTTCTGTTCAATTAGAGGACTCTCTTGGCTGTAAGGCTTAATCTACTAATATATAAAAGTCAACGTTTGTTTGTTTGTCTGTGTCAGGCGGGAAGGCCTCATATGATTGGCTGCCTAAGAAGCTTCTATGGAATCCTGGGGTTTGCAGTTTAGGGAGGAGCCTTTAGAATTCTCAGCCAGAGAGCTCTTGTGCCTGGCTGGTTGTTATGGAGACAAGGCCTAGCAGCAAGGAGGAGGGCAGTGTATTCCCTCAGGAACCCAATCTCTGTATGTTAATAACTCTGAATACAAATTAGATTGGGGAATATGGGGAAAAGTTACAGGTACTGGTCAGGACAGTTTGGGGAATTAGGGACAGAGAATCTCAAGTCTTTCTAACAAGTATTACCAATGAGAAAATAAAATCTCGGGCAACGCCAGATATGTATGCTAGTTACTTATAAGAGACAGTCTTCATACCTGGCTTGAAGAGCTGTACAGGCAATAGTCATGGTAACAGGCTCATTTGTATGCTCAACATACTTGGGCTGTGACAAAGTTTATGATTCCATGCTTATTTCTGGACATGTGCTTAGCCTAGGGTGGGCAGAGTGTGGCCCATGGACCACGTGCAATTACTAGATCCCACTTTTGTGATCTCTGAAGCCTTCTGCCAGTACCTCAAAGGACCCCAGCCCACCATTTTTTTTAAAAAAGGGCATGATTTTCAGGTGGTTCTGCTCAAAAACTGTACGGAGAGCCCCCAAAACATGCAGAAACACCCCATCCACACAGAAGACTGTCCAGAACCCCCACCTTTCATTGGAGTGCTCAAAATCTCAAAAGGAAGTGATGTGGTCACTGTCTGAGGAATGAACTGAGTGAAAGCAGAGGTAGTTGGTTATCCTGTCAGGGCCTGTGGGCGGCAGAGGGGAAATTGGCCCCTGATCCTTACACAGTTGCATGGCCCTTGCTTAGATTCATACTTTCCATTTATCCTGGATCCTGGGTAATCTGTGGCTATCAAAATAAAATAGAGCAATCTGGATTGGTCTGAATGCAGGAACTCCTTCGGTCAAAATTCTATATGTCTGTGGCTCTCCCTGGAGTTGGGAAACTGGTTTTGAAGTAGTTTCAGTATACTGTACATTCTCATCTCTATGAAAGTATTTTTAGGCCCGGTTGGCCAATGTGGAAACAGCACATTGAACTAAGTAGGCCTTTGATCCAGTCCAGCAGGGCACTTCTGTGACTTGCTTATCTAATTTTTCTGTTTGTATTTCAGCACAATCAATTACAGCAAGGATTTGCCTCTTGCTCAAGGAATCAAGTTCCAGTAATTGCCTTCTGAATGTGCTGCCTTAGTTGATCGTGGCATCTCTATGAACCAAACACCTGTTGATATAAACCAGCAGGCTTAGCACCTGAAGATCTAACACTGAAGATAATTGTAATTGCTGCAATGATGCCTTCCAGGAAAAATACCATTATGGTGAACTTTGCTGTCATTTTTATAATGTATCCAGAATTGTGTACTTAAGAGTTCGATTCAAATATCCAGCGGGGGGAAGAGGGCTTTTTAAATACCTAGCTGAAGCTTGGATCATGACCTGCAGAATACTGAAATGCGTCTTGTATATGCTGCATTGGCAGCACAGTGGTGCCAAATGCATTGGAAATAATTCTTACATAGCTACAGTATAGAAATAAAACCAAAACCTTATGGTGTGGTTGTTTTTGTTTGTTTATTTTTTAACCTTCCAGTTTATTGGGAAGTAAACTATTTTTTGTTTGGCCAGATTTTGCTGGAATTAACTAGAATATATATATTGCCAGAGGATACTCTTATGATAGGTGAAGCTTTTCCCCTCTACCTTTGAGCATGTGGAGATGGTGCTGTGCTACATGTACTATCTGCATAAAATAAAATAACAAAGACTACTTTAGAGGTAAGCTGAAAAATCAATGTAGTTTGGGCTTTATTCTCATTACACGAAAATTTCTTATTTTTTTATAGTTTTTGACAGCCCCTCACAATGTTTTGTCCCTTTCATCTGGATGCTAGTATTGAACCACTGTATGTAGGGAGTTGTGTAATACTGTAGGAAGCGATACTGTAGGAAGTTTCAGAAGAGTATTTGTGAGGTCCATGCAAGTTGTAGAACCAGTCTCAAGAAAGCTCCCCAGTCTAGCTGGGCAAATGTTTCCTCATTCTAGTTTCAAAATTCATGCCTTTTCCTTCAGCACATGTTGGTGTTGTGAAGATCAGGGAAAGCTCTGAGGTGCAGGGGAACAACCATGCCTAGCACTTTTGACCACTGAAAAGCCTGATCAGATTTTATTGTACAGACTGCTCCAGTTTCTGATCCTTCCGATATTCTGTGTAACAATTTGTATATATGTGAAATTTATGACCATAGAATAGGTTTGGTAAGGACTGGGGGGAAGTGATAGTTATTTTCACACACCACACCCATCATCAGTGTCAACAAGTGTCAGCAGTAGACATGAAATGCAAGTGGTACTGTAATAGTTTCTGGCTAAATGTCAATGTCCAAGAGTAGCAGTTTGCATCAATGAATATGGGACATAAAGGACTAGTATTTCCTGGGGAGGGAGTATTTTTATTTTTCTGAAAGGTCACACTTCTTAAGGTCCCATTTCCAAATTACATTTCCAAAATCTCGTTTACCAATTAACCTCAGTTCAGCTATTTTCATGTGAGGTTTTCCTTTCGAGGGTAGTGGTGGTTAAAGAATTAATATCAGCAAAGAGTGTCTTCAGGGACTGAAATGTTCTCCCGTACATTTCTTAGACCTGCTGTTTTTCATGTCGGATTTAATGTCCATTCTTTATTTTGTATAGAAACTGGCTTGTGATGGATAGCAGGTGATGGCAATGGCATGTTATCGTGATAGAAAAAATGAGCAGATGAATGAGTTCAGATGAACTCTGTTCCTCCATCTGTTTAGTCATCTGTTTCTGATACATCACTCCTAAGAAACTATACTTGAAACTTAAATTCATGCCATAGTTCCTAGAACTTCATCTACATTGCATTAATGTGAAAATGGATCCACATGGAAATTACGGTGATCTCCCATGCACAGGACTGACCATACCTAACAACTTCTCAACCTGAGACATGTTGTAACATCAGCTCTCAGACCACTTAATTCACCCTGGTTTCCTTAAAGTTAAAATGGCCAACTTACAAAGTGAAGAAACAAGATGGACAAGATGAGGCTGATACCCAGGAGTTCCTTTCTATGAAGCAGTTCCAGATGATAGTATCAAAGCAACACTTTTGAGCTACAATTAGGGATGGTTAGACAGATAAGTCTACCCCATACAAGTGTTCTTACACATCTTTATTCAGTGTGTAAGGAGGAGTTTGTGCTGACATTGCATTGTTCAAATGAAAAGCAATGAGTTTGAAGAGAAGAACAATTCCCAAGCTGTGGGAACTCTCCATGTGATCTGAAAACTTGATTTTCCTGCATTCTGGTTCAAATGGGAAATTCCACAGATAGAAGAGACTGTTTCAGACCCAAGGAAATGGGAGGATGTAGTATAAAGAATAAACAAGTGTAGGGGGGCCAGATAGGACTTCTGTGTGCAGTCTGTGTTATATTTGCATATAATCAGGCAAGATGTTACAAGAAGCAGCCAGAGAGAGAAGGAAATGGAAGGTGGATGGAGACTTGATCTTAAAAATTGTGGTCTGCATGTTGTCTCGAGATGTCTTAAAGAGGAAGGCTCTGCAGACTTTGGTTGGCCTAAAAAAAATCAACACAATATAGATTTTGGATTTTTATTTTATGATCAACATGGCTCCCTTGCTTTTTGTCTGATTTGGGTGATAAGGGCATCTTGTATGTTCCTGAAACACTAGGGAAGAAGTGTTCCTGGCTTCCTGTATGTGCCCAAAGCTGCTTTGCTTGAGTGCATGGATGGAAGGTGAAGATCTAGAAGCTTTTTTGTTGTCTTCATTTCTACAGTGTCCCCAAGCCAGATCAAATAGTATAGCTATAATTCCATCCAGAGGGGTATCTGATCTTTCAGAGTGAAAGGTCAGCTGTTACTTTTACTTTAAGAGAGTTGAAAAGGAATGCAGACCAAGTTAGTTTTTTATCTGACTGTGTGTCTGTAGCTCCATAGGATGGAACCAAAGTGATCAAAGTGGGATCAGATTGCTATGACTGTGTAGGTAGCATCAATGTAGTGGCTTGAGTGTTGGACTATGAGCCTGGGGACCAGGGTTCAATTCCTCACTTGACCATGGAAACCCATGGGGTGGCCTTGGGTGCACCACACACTCAGCCCCAGAAAATCCTGTGATAGGTTCACCTTAGGGTTGGCATAAGTTGGAAATGACTTCAAGGCACACAACAACAAGATTGTGTGTCTATTCAGATGTACCTTTCAACTGCCATAAACTTCAACCTGCTAATAGTTGCGGATGATGAGGAGTATAGACCCTATCATTTAGACAAGCTTCGGTTGAGGAACGGGGTGTGTGTGTGTTAGCCCTCTGTATGGGCTTGGTGATAAGTTCCATAATCCTTTAGTGTTCACCTTGATGGCTGAGGCATCTGGGAGCTGAAGGCTAAAACACTGAAAGAGCCAAATGTTCCTCACAGTGTTTTACAATGCTGAGGACTATTTCCTGGCTTTCACACATGCTAGTGGGAAAAGCCATTTCAAAGCCAGCCCATGTGACCTTTAGTAAACATTGTTGGGATGGATGCCAGTGTTACAGATAAGCTTTTCAGAGTAGCAGTATTTATGAGGAGCTAATAAAACAAAGGACAAGTTTAGAGATACTGTAAACAAGTTGATGTTCCTTAATTTCTAGTTTAATTATCAGAGGCTATTGAGTAGATTATAAACACAGTAGCTGCTAGTTGATTATTGTTCCCTGAGGACCCCTGTTTGAGTAGTTGTAAAATATGTCCTAGAGCTGCTACTGTATTATGTGTTGTGAAAATCTGCTTACAGTTTAATACAGCTGTTGTTTGTAGCCTCTGCTGTTGCATACACTTAATTACCATTGAATGTGTAACATCAGTGAATCCTGAGTGTTAAATTACACGGATGATCAATAATTCATTTGCTAGTGGTGTCTTGTTTTACTATAGAGTGACCTTGTAAGAATATAAAGGCTGAAAATAAATGTCTCCCTCTCACAGTGGCTTTAGAATTCAGTCGATGAAAACAGACACCCTAAAATGTTAAGATTTCCTTGCTCAGTTACTTGGTAACATCTTGTACTTAATAATCATATGACCGATAAAACATACGAGGTGAGTCTAAATTAAGCCATTTCACTTATGAAGCTGCTTTCTTCTCCCTGCTGCCGCCAGTCTGCTGAGAGATGCAATCAGGTGAAGAAATGTCAGTACAAATTGCGTTGCATGTGGATATTGCTTTCATGCAGGAAAGTGAAACATTCAGTATTGTGTGCAACTGGCGGGAGCCCGTCTTACCAGAGCAATGTGCTAACTAGGTTTCTGTGAGGTTGTGCAGGAATATGCTGAGGATCCATGGATATATGTTTAAGGCTACAAGGTTATGGAGATAAAGAAGAAAATGGCATCAATTATTTGTAATGAGTTCTGTCAACATGTTTTTTTTTCCATAGAAATTTTTTGTTGGTTTTCCTCTAAAGGTGGTTATAACGATGGGAAGAAGGGAGAGAGGGGGGTCTTATTTATTTGCTAGGCATACTGTTTTTCTCCTGAATGGGGCGCAAAGCAGCTTAAAATATAAAATAGAACATCTAAAGTTGGAGAACAAAAGTTATGAAAGCATTAATTGATACATTCAGTTAAAACACTATATTTAAAATATTAAAAATTAAAATAATTAAAACACTTCATATACATATTACATACTAAAAACAGCACACCCAACTGCATATCACTACCCTGGTCAGCCACAGCTGACAGGATGGAGAGAAAGCCCTTCCAGCAGACTATAAAGCAGTGATGTATTTAAGTCTTTTACTCCAAGTCTCAAGTCTCTACCTTTGAGTCTCAAGTAGTGTCTCAAGTCCTTGCAAGGTACTTTTAAGTCAAGTCTCAAGCCAAGTCTCAAGTCTGGGAGCAAACTTTATACCCCAACCCGTATTCCAGAATTTCTGGACAGAGTCAAATAAAGTCAGTTTTAACAATTTAAGTAGAGTTAGCCCTCCACTTTAGTGATTTTACTATCTGCAGCTTTGGAAGTGGGGAACAGGATCCTTCCTTGCCTTCTGCTCTTAAGAAAAGTTTTAGAAAGCTCCCCTTATATGAATCAGGGACTGACCGCTGAGCAGGCCTCAACCCCACCTCCAGCCCATTTGCTGTTCCCTCTGAGAAATGTGTCCACACCTTGGGCTTGATACAGATCGTCATACGAAAAGTAAATTGTAAGGTTTCTACAGGAATATGTTACGTTACCGAACCAAGGGCAGCAAATCACTCACTAAAAATATGCAAGTCTCAAGTCGAATCAGTGTGTAATTTTTACCGAGTCAAGTCACCGAAGTGACTTAAGTCTGACTTGAGTCTGAATCAATTGACACGAGTTTACATCACTGCTATAAGGCTTGGGCATGCTCATATGGTGATATATTGAGCATTCAGATTGTCTGGACCTAGGCTGTATAGAAGTTTATTGGTCATGACCAGTACTTGAATTGTGCTCAGAACTGGCCTGACAGCCAGTGAAACCGTTTCAGCAAATCTGCAGTCCCTCCAACCAGCCTCATGTTTGCTGCTCCATGCTGACAAAAGGAAAAGGAATTTCCATTTTGTTCAAGAGAACAAAATGGAAATTCCATATCAAACGTTAATCGAACAAAACTAATTCCACATATAACATGAATAATAACAAGCCAGTAATTAAAGAATAAACAAATGAAAATAACTACTTGAACAGAGTACTACAATATCAACAACATAGCCCTTCTGTACATAACAAAGAACTGAGCACAATCACAGAAACTCAGGCCTAAACAGCCTACCAGCTACTCATAACATAGACTGTAAAAGTGCATAGTAAATTACTAACAAACCAAAAATGGTAAGTTCAGGTCTGCCTAAATACAGTCTATGAGTATTGGCCAAAAATCCAGAAAATGTTCAGAGGTACAGCCCGTATAGTCAACTATTACTTTCCAACCAGCTCCTCCTTGCTGCTGATACATTTAGGGAGGAAATATCTGCAGTATTCTTTTATACATTTGGTCGACCACTGCGTAAGCAGAATGCTGGACTGAAAGGTCTTTGCTCTGATCTGGCAGGGTTCTTACATTCTTAGGAATATATTCTTAGGAAGCCCGCTGACCCTGTGTAGGCTGCCCTCATGACTTGGAACCTGGTACAATCTCAGTTCTGATTTGCAGAAGGAAACTGCGCTTGTGTAGCAAGTGTACAAATACCGCCCTCAGTGTGGGAGTGCTCTCACTCTCAGTGTGGCTGTAATTGTGTGTGCATGGGAGGAGGAGATGCCTGAAAAGGACTGTAACACTTCCTGAATCATCTTTGTTGTTATGCTTTGAATAGCGTCTCCAGAGACTGTTGCTCTGAATTACTTTCTGATAAGATTGTGTCATATCCTTATGTGACTGCATGGAGCAAGACTGGTTTGCTTAGTTCTCCTCTGATATAGAAACCCCCAGGGCTCATTGTTACAATCCTTTTTGTCTGTGGCAGTCACATGGGTGATCTCAAAATACATCATCTGTGCTAACAACACAATCACCTCAATACATTGTGATTGCTTCAGTACTGTGCTATGTCTGAGCCTTCGTGTTTCCTGTTGACTTATGGCACCCCCATGAATTTTATAGGGTTTTCTTAGGCAGGGAATATTCAGAGGTGGCCTGCCATTGCCTTCCTTTGAAATCTAGGCCACTGTAGCCCAAATCAACCCAGATTGCCCTAGTACTGTACCTGCCACAAAATTGCCAATCTAAAATTTATCAGCAAATGTGGATTCAGTATAACTTGAACTCAATCGGTAGTATGTATGTTCTTCATGCTGAAGGTATTGATACCTTTTTGCAAAACTTAAGACACCCCAAGACATTTTGCTGCCACAGGTGAAGAAGCATAAATTATGCTTACCTTTTTCAAAAGATGTAATAGGTAAAGCCAGCCAAATTATTTCTGAAGAACATCCCATAATCACTATCCTCTCTGACTCTTTGGAAGTAAAGATGGAGGAAGGATGGAATTGTTAAGATTTGTTTACCCTTTCTTGACATTGCTGCCTGGGATGGACACCCTTTCCTGCTGATAGTGCCAGCTCTGCTTTCTAGAGATGTCCAGTTACTGAGATTAAGAACTGGTCCACATCTATGTGAGATCTACAAGTTCACTGCTGCTGCTTGTAGTCCTTGGACTTGGAATACTTCCTCCAGTATGTAGTCAGCCATACCTTAATGTCACCTAGAGCAGCTCTTTTTTTAAAGGGTTTCCTCAATCTGAGGCTTGTGGGAGGGGGGCATGAAAGTCAGGACTTTTTTGATAGCAGCCTCTAGCTCTGGAATACAATAGTTACCTTATGAGCATGTGTGTTGCCCACATCATTATCTTTTGATTTCATGCTAAGACTTTTCTGTTTTCTTGGATATTTAAACTATTTTAGCTTATTCACTCTTTAAACTCTGTGCTGTGACTTAATGTTTGTGACTGACAGTGGTTTTAGTTTTTAAAAGTTGCATTATATTTTGTGCTGCCTAATATGTGTTAGATTGTGTTGGAATTCTTTTACTATATTGCATGCTAATTTTTATTATGTTTTATACTGAATGGTGCAATGATTTTGCTGTTGCTGTGTGTTTTCAAGTCATTTCTGACTTATGGCTACCCTAAAGGAAACCTATTGCAGGGCTTACTTGGAAAGATTTGTTCAGAAGGTTTTTTCCATTGCCTTCCTCTGAGGCTGTGGATATGACTTGCCCAAGGTCACCCAGTAGGTTTCCATAGCCACGTGTGGATTCAAACCCAGATCTCCCAGTGACTCTCTGAGGCAATGCTTAGGAAAATACATTTTATGATCAAATATAAGTTAATAAATAAGGATGAATATATCTTGATACACAGACATGTGGTAGAAAGAGACAAAGAAAGAAATATTATTAACATGCTACCTCAGTAAGTTGCCTTTGAGCTATAAAAAATGTTGCCATGGTAAACATTTTAGTCTTTTAAGGTCCCATGAGAATATCTGTTTAAAAATATGTTGCAACAGACACACACAACTGTTGCTCCAGAATAAAGCAGACAACCATTGCAATAATACTATGTTGTTTCATATTCTGGCTTCTTTGTATGTGTTCCTTCTCAACAGGACTCAATCGATTATAAAAATACAGACTTCCCCAAACTTGTGACTTTCAGGTAAGTTGGCCTACAAATCTCATTGCCTCCAGCCAGCATAGTCGATAGCCATAGGGACTGCAGTCAAATACATCTAGAAGTTTCCAGGTTTGGGGAAGGCTGTCATAATATTTTGTGAAGGATGTGTTTTAAAATAAAATGCAGCAAAGAGACCTATGTATGGAAGGCAGGCCTGAAGGAAGAGGTAGACACCAGCCTAGTGTGCTATGTCTGAGTTTCTTGACTGTTATTATTTTGTAGCCTTTAGATGTCACTGTTGGTCAGAGGGAAGAAAAATACCTTGATCAGCTTGAGGAGTGTGCTTTTCCCAGTTCTCTCTTTTCCTTCTCACGAGGTCGCAATAGATCAGCTTTTGCATTCATTAAGGCAGATGTATGAAATGCAAACCTCCACTTCTAGGAGCCCCTTTACATTCCAGCACAGCTGGGGACATTGCATGTTTTTTTTTTTTAGCTGATAATTACATCTACTTCACTCAGCTTAAGTCTCAGTTGATTAATATCATTCTACACATACACACAGCTCCAACAAGTAAGATGAAAATAGTGTTTCAGCTTAATTGCAGTCTAACAATCATATTCTACTGTGAACTGTACATGGTATTATTTAACCAATCTATAGGTCTGCTTCCTCATTTTAAATGTATATTTGCTCGCTTCATGCAATGGGCAATTTCTCTAGATTATGCTAGTGCTCCTGCATTTGCTAGGCATCTCTTTCTTTGTCCCAGTTCTGCTGAGCATGCTTAGTCATTTTTCTCCTAAATGTGCTCCCTTAAAAAAGAAAAAAAAAAGTATCACCCCATTGATCAGACTTATTGGACAAATGAATGCTGCATATTATTGCTGTTGTTGTTGTTGTTAAAACATTCAGTTTGAGAGTATATATACACGCACATGTACAGAAAAAGAGAGAGGGAGAGAACACAATGTAAGGATTATCGTGAGAAAGTTTAATCACAGGAGATAATGGAGAAATTTTGGCCTCAAGAGTGGAAAGAGGTTCTTATGAGGCAAGTTTCCTTTCCTGTGCTGTCTACACTCCTCTCTTCTCCATCCCTGCCTTTCTAGATAGTTAAGAAGGCTTCCTGAACAATAGTGCACGTGTGTGTGTGTGTGTGTGTGTGTGTGTGTGTGTCAAGGTCAGAGACCTGGGCGGCGAGCCAGCCCAGAGAAGGGAGTGTGAGAGCCAGCAAAGTCCAGCCAGGAGGAGACAAGCAAGCACTTTACACAAGGGAGTTCATTTACCAGAGCGTCAAGCAAAAGCCGTAGTCAAGAGTTCCAAAAGCCAAGAGTCCAGAGATCAATTCAAGGTAGCAGGAACCAGGTGCTGGGAGCAAGGAACAGGCAAGAGGAGGGCTTGAAAGAAGTTTGCCACAAGCAAAGGAAAGCTTGCCAGGCAAGCAGTTATATAGCCCAAGACACAGGTGTGGCTAGTCACTGCTTCTTGAACTTAATCAAAGAAGCCTCCCTTTGCTCAGCTCTCTTGAGTCTCCGCCTTGTTTGTGGGCTGATCGGCACAGGCTCCAAACCGTCTTCAGAATCGGATCCCTGTTGCCCTAAAGGAGCCGGCAGAGGACCGTCCGAGCCTGCTCGGTCCAAGGCAGCAGGGGGAGCTCTTGGGCTGCAGGACTCCTCTCCAGCCAGAGCCACAGGGACCAACAGCTGCTGCTCATCATCATCAGCTCTGACAGGGGCTTCAGTTATCACTGTGTGTGTGTGTGTGTGGGAGTGAACTCATCCAAAAGTGAAATCATCACAGCCCATTTAAAGCATAACTTTGAGTTTGAGTGGTTTCAAATATTTTATTTTTCAAAATATTTTGCCTTCCCATAAATAATAGTAAGTTGGAAGTAGTAGTAGACCACAACTTGAAAAGTTACTTTTGAAACTTCCAAGCCCCCCCAATTAGTATTCCACATTTTTTTTAAAAAAATAACTATCCTACTATTCAGAAGTAACTAAAAGCACTTATTTCTTTGCTTGAAGCACCCCTCCTACAACATCAGAATGCTGCAAGCACCTTGGTCCAAACTTTGAAAGGGAATGGCAAGAAGTGTTGAATTGGATCAAAGAATAAGAAAAGGAAGGAATAAAGAAAGATTGTTGATAATATGGGTAATGTAAACTAATGATGTTATAGAAAAAGCATAAGTCGTAATGTAAAAATGTTAAAAGTAACAGAGTAAGAATATTTGTTAAACAGAAACAATGTATGTATGGAATGTAAACACAGACTCAACTGGAAAAAAGATGCTTGGAAGTGGGGAGGTTTTTTTTTTTATTCAAAATTTTAATAAAATATATATATATAAAAATAAAAAGAAACTAAAATGTCTATAATTTTCAAAGGATTGGGCATATTAATTTATGTCTACAAAACAACAGAGAGTTAGTATCAAAGAAAAAGAAAAAAGATTTTTGTAGAGTTAACATTTCAAAAATAAGGGATGTTCTGGCACTTTTAGACTTTTTAAACATAGAGGAGAATATCTTCAGAATGATAGACTTCTAAGCACCTTAGATTTCTACATGCCCTTTGACTAGGCTAGTGATCAGAAAGTAAGCTGAAGACATAATCTAGGGTCATGTCCGCACTACACTGTTAAAGCGCTATTACTCCGCTTTCAACATCCTGTGGAATTCTGGGGTTTGTAGTTTCCTGAGACCCAAGAGCTCTCTGGCTGAGAATTCTAAAGGCCCCTCCCTGAACTGCAAAGCCCAGGATTCCAGAGGAGGTTGAAAGCGGAATAATAGCACTATAACAGTGTGGTGCAGAAATGGCCTAGGACTGACTTACTATATTTGTGTAGGAGAGGCAACTAATGATAATTTTATGTATAAATGATCCAAATGTCCTGGTCAAGGTAACTTTCAAATCAATGAGCAAATATAAAATTGGTCTGTACTGCCCACATGATGCAACTACAGGCTCAAGTTCGCATTTTAATGACAAGAACAGTTCAGGCATAAATGCAAAATCTTCAGTCCTATGCTCCCTTGAGAGTTTCCCAGGAAACTGTAGGATGATTTACATCAGAGGTGGGTTGCATTTCTGTGAGCTGCATGTGGCCTTTTGAGGATCCCACTGCGGCCCTTGGGCTTTGGGGCCCCCAAATCCTGTTTCTTTAAAGGCCAAAAAGTGTTTTCAGGTGACAATAACCTTTAGCGAGGTGTGGTTTGGCCAGTAAACACTGTTGTGTGTGTGTGTGGGGTCCTCAATTCCAAATAGCAAAAAAATGCAGGCTATTGGTAGTTAAAAGATTGTAAGTCAGACTCAGAATCTCACAAGTTCTGGTATTCACATTTAAGAATCTTTATATGACTAGGTGTATCTCTAAAAACCTACCTTTTCTTTGAGAAGCAACTGAAAGGTTTCCAAGGCACTTTAGGTTGGGGTTCTAAGAAATGAAGTCTGCAGGGCTTTCCTGATTGTGGAGTACCCTGAGAAAAGTAGTTATGGCTAGACTCTGAGGGTCTCTCCAGCTACTTATTCTCGATGTACCCCATAACCAATGAAGTGCTGCAGATATCCTTTCCCAGAACCCCAATCTGGACTGCCTCAGCAGCCCTTCAACTGGGGCACTGACTGGCTGAAAAAGTAGAGGTTGGGCAGATGGCATTGTTAGATGTAGCTACACCAGTGGAATTCTCTCATTGTAGTTACATCTGGCAACACAGGATATCAGCCACACTTTCAAGTATCTGGAGGTCACTGTAGTTGGTAGAAACATCACTACTAGTCATTGTTGACCCCACCCATCAAAGACTGGGAGATACCGAAGATGTCCCTCTTACCCTCAGCATGTGTCCACTCCTGTTTCAGATTTCCCCTTCTTTTAGCGCTGGTTTTGCCATAAGGCAGTCTGGCAGTTACTTCAGGTGGCAGATTATAGCTATTGTAATGTGTGTGGGGGTGAATCATTAGCTTCCTGCACATTTACTCTCTCCTGGGGACAAGCTGCTCTGCATGGTGTTAGCTGTTCTACTGTTTTTCAGTGCAGTGAAGAATGATATCTCATCCCTAGTGTTGAAGCAAAGCAGCTGGCCTTGGAATTCAGAAAACACTAGACCCCCAAAATAACCTTTTCAAGCTCCATGTTGAAGAAAGATTCAACTGTGAAATTGTTCAGCTTCTGGAAGTGGAATGGTCGGGTGCCGTCTTGTCTTCACCTCCAGTAACAAATCGTATTGGGCCGGCTACTATTCTGATGGAAGAAAGAGGTGGAAATCTGATCTACAAACCACCTCCCAGATGCTGAAGGAATGCACAATAGCTACGGCCTTATGTTGCCAGACCTGTGGTTAATCATGGGAGTTTTCAGCTTTTAGCTTACATAGTAGGAACAATGGTGGCTTTTTAGCTAAGAACGCTACATGATTTCTAGGTAAATCTTAGAGTTTTCTCAAATGTTTCTGCTTTTCTAAAGAGATTTAGTATTTATGCCCATTTTAAGGTATCTTTGTTTCCATGAAGATATGGGATTATAATTATGGTACATTATTTTAAAACCAGCAATGTCGAAAAATGTCTGAACAAATGGTTTGAGCTAGACTTAAGCAAAAGAGTACCGATTTCCCAATTTCAAGGGTTGCGTGTGAATAGAATTCAGCCACAACCCTGTTCTTTTTCCTGACAGAGAGAGGAAAGCAGGAAAAGCAATGGGTGAAGTCACCTGCAAAACTAGTGTAATATCATGGTCTGACTCAGTAGGAGACATATGTATATATCTGTTCAATTCCACATATTTATGTGAGGTCACAGTGGTGCTTAAGTCTGAACCCCAGTTCTTATTTTCATATTGGTAGGCACCATTTTCTTTATATCTGCAACTAGCACAAAGAGAGTTAATTTTTAATTTTTCACTTGGCAGCACATCCAAATTATTGCCTTCCAATCTCCTGCTAAGCACTGGCAAAATGCCTTCTCAATGGAAAATTACCTCATCAAGTCCTATTATTTAAGAGAACAGGAGCTGGCAATTGCCTTCATGATCTTGACCTACATCTGTGCTGTCTATATGGTCAAAGATCAACAGACTTGTTTATGAAGAGCTGACCAAATTCAGTACCGACCTGAACTTACATAAAATCACATTTCACTTTTTATTTGTCCTGCCTTTCCCTGAAAAAAGAGCTAAGACAGTTTAACACTGTAAATAGCATGCCGTACTAAAGCAACAGAAAATTTTCTTTAGGGAAGTCACAAGGCATCAGTAGTCAAATAAATATTTTGAAACAGGAACAGCCTAAGAAGCAGTACACAAAAATGCTTGTTTGGAAAAACAGAACACAGGTGGAGCAAGCCCAGGATGGATTGCTCTTGAGAAGGTGTAAATACAACCTGTATAAATGCAGATGGATTTAAGCCATGATCAGTTGATACTGGATGTTTTTATGGCTATGGAATGTACAAGCACTGCAGTTTGGCTGATATTAAACATTTCTTTCCAAGAGTAGCTGTTGGAAGACTAGAAGATAGCTGTGCCTAAGAAAGTAAGCACTTACAAAACAAATAGGGTATAATATGTTGCTCATCTCTAGACCAAAATGAATATGATGTTAAATGTGCCACTGGAAGTAGCACCAGATTTTAAGAAAATATGGAACGGGTGTGTGTGTGTGTGGGGGGGCGTTAGGACAACAACATTATCAGGAGATGAGATACATCGCCAACTGTGAACCTGTTGAGCCACCAACCCTCCTATTGGCCTTTGGGGGAAAAAACCTTCTCACTGGGGTCAGTGGAAGCATTCCCTCAAGACTGATAGAAGCATAGAAGCATTGCAAATGAGGACGGAAAAGTTAAATCTTTCCTTCTTGTGAGTGGTGATCCTGATGCAGATCACCCTCAGCTCTGTTCCAACAGGGCGGTGGTTACATTGCCTCTAGTAGGGTTGCCTGGTTAAGACTATCCCAGGCCCTGAGATATCAGGACCAAAACCTGTGACTTAGTGATGACCCCTTATGATGTCATGGGAGAGGACCCTGGTGATGTCATTAAGCATGATATGTTAAGCATGAACCATAGCTGAACAGAGTACAACATTCAGATTAAAAATACCAGATCTAACAAATGAGGGAAATATAAAGATATACACACATTTTTCAAAAAGCAGTCTTGTCCTGGGATTTATTTCCTCCTTAGCCAAGGACTGGAGAAAGAGCCTTGAGATCTGGCAACTCTACCCTGCAATCTCTGCATGTAGATCCAATTTATTTCCTCCACTATAGATCCATCAATGACTGTTCAGGGCCTCATTGTCGGTCATTCTGCACTGATCGCTTGTTGTTAGTTTAGTTCAGTTCAGTTCAGCTCAGCTCTTATCTTGGCTTACTCTACCTCTTTGATCTCCTGAATGTATTAGTTTGATGTTCAAATTATCTTATCAATTAAATCAAAAAGTTATTTATATTAAAGTGTGAATTGAATATAAATTTAGCACACATCTGAATCCCTCACTCTGTACTGAATACTAAAAAGTGGGTTTATATTCACGAAAGCTCATGCAAAAATAATAATAAAAATAACCAGTTAGTCTTAAAGGTGCTGCTACATTTCTTCCCCCCTTCCTTTTTTATCTGAATGTGTGCTGAGTTTAGAACAGACCTTTCTATGTGTGCTTGTTGACACCTTTAGTGGGCTAATAAAGCACTTGGGTGGGAAGAGAAAAATTCATTGCTCTTCAACAAGCTGAACTTGTGTTGAGATAATATGTCTATCCTTTGAGCTAACAGAAAAGCTAATGTGAAGTAGCATTGCTCAATTGTCATTGTGTGCCTTCAAGTGATTCCTAATTTATGTCAATCCTAATGTGAACCTATCATGGGGTTTTCTGGGGCTCATAGTGTGTGATGCACCTGAAGTCACTCACTGGCCAACCAGGAAATCAACCCTGGTCTTCAGAGTCATAGTTCATTGCTCAAACCACAACACTGTGCTGGCTCTCAAATATGAATGGGTATTTAACTGTTGTTGTTGTTGTTGTTGTTGTTGTGTGCCTTCAAGTAGTTTCCGACTTATGTGATCCTAAGGTGAACCTATCATGGAATATTCTGGGGATGAGAGTATGACCCGCCCAAGGTTATCCAGTGGGTTTCCATGGCCAAGTGAAGAATCAAGCCCTTGTCTCCAGGGTCATAGTCAAACCATGCTCAAACCACCACACCATGATGGTTCTCATTGCTCAATTACCTGTAGTTATAAATGCATCTCTGGTTGGATACTGACAAGCCAAAATCAGCTTGAGCAGCCATGTTAGGAAAAAGATAGATGGGAAATGCTGGTAGTTAAAAGATGAAAAGGGGGAAACATTAACCCAGGAGGACTTGGAGTTCCAATAAATGGCAAACTAAGGTGATGTGATCATCTTTGTTTCGTGCGAAAGGGAGGCTTTCACTTTCACTTTTTGTACAGCAACTGATAAAATATTTATAAAGTGTAAGCACAGATATGTTAGATACCATCTAACAGATACAAGATTTCAACGACAAAGTTATTATTTAATTTTAATAAGAAGTGGAGGAGACAAGGCTGTTGAAATAAAGGGGTATAAAAGTGGAGAATCAATCAGAAAGTGAACGGAGATGTATCAGACATGATTGGCTATATCTAAAATAATTAGTGATGCTTATTTACATGATGGCAACGTTTTTAGCTTCCAAAAACTCCCTGGCTAATTGACTCCAGGATTGTCCATGATTCATTTTTTGAAGGCTTGGTGGAAAGATTCAGTATTAATTTCCACTTGATGACTGGAGGACTCAGTGACTCTCTTTGTGGAGGCTACAGAGTTTGTTACAGTGAGCCATTATTATTTGGTGATGATCCCCTGTAGTTGAAGTTTTGTGGAAAAGTGCATGGCATTGCATGGTATGGTACTGTAGGCTTGGGAGCAAAAGCACTGAAGTGAAGCCTCAGGGTTCATACCATTCTTTGGGTGATACACTGAATACCTTGGATTCAAGTCAGTAAAACTGAGTTCTACATTATCCCTTTTGTGGTTTGGATTTCTATTCTTGAACATGCTGTCTGTAAAATCCTAGTAAAACCCAACACTGACCAGCCTCAGTGCTTACATTAATATGGGAAAAAAATCCAGAACAATTTTCCTGTAGTCTGTAATAATATATGTAGCTGTTAAACTTTAGCATCACATGCATTTTGGCCCTAGGCTAGTACCAAACTCTTACCATTTTGTTATCATAAGCTGTCATATGAATTATATGGAGAATGGATTGCTTTTCTGCTGTATCATAGGACATGGTCAAGTTTAACATATCACTATCTAATTTCCAGTACTCTCATTTGGTCTACTCAGAAGTAAGTTCAATTACGTGCAGTGGATTTTTTCCTGGGTCAGTGGGTGTAGGATTAGGATTTTAATTCTTCTAATAAACTCCAGAAATAGCTAAGAGAAAGAGAAAGAAACTGACCTTCCTGTGAGTGACCAGTCTGCAATATTACAAAATACCAACATGAACAATTCTTATTTGGAGTTTATATGAACGTCAGCAATATGTCATTCTACATAATGATCTCCTGTGTGTAAATTTTTTAGTGTAAGACTAATGGTGTTCCTATAACATTCTAACCATTAGTGGAAATTCTGAATCAGATTTTTGTATGTTATAAAACTCCTTCAAGAGTTTGTTGATCTGGATTGCTTGTAGGTCCATGACCGCACCAAGCTGAGCAAACATCATCATATCAGTCCTGGGGCTTAGCAGTAACCATACAGAATACCAATTATTAGAATAATTGCTGTGGGTGCAACAGAGCATTCCTACATATGGGAGTCAACTCATTACTGGAATCTGAATTTCATAAGGAAAAGCCTTAGTTATATAAGATGCCTATGGCAATGAAGGTGGATCTTCTTGTTCATCAACAATAAGGAAAAAAAAAGAGTTTGTTCAAAAATTGCTTCCTGAAACATCTTCTATCCATAGAGGAGAAAAAGGGAATAATATTTATCTCCATAGGTTTTCCCCTACATAACTAGTAGCAGCTCTTGAAGGGCAATGAAGCTAAGGGAAATGTTGGATTCATTTTCCTATCCCTTCTCCATCTAAATCTTCATTTCTACAGCTGCTTCTTCATGATGAAAATTCAACTGAGAGGTCCAGTAGCGCCATACTAACACATAATAGGTCTATTAGTCTCCCTTCCCTTTAAGTTATTTACTTTTGGATGTATGAGAGTTAAATTATAGTGGTGAACCTACAGGGAGGTCATTCTTACAGGTTAAGGGCTGTGTCTTACACAGCCTAGTGTGTAAGTGTCTCACTAGTGTAGTGACTAGTCTCTTACACAGGTAGAACTTGTGAACCCCTGCATATGTCAAGTCAGGATTGCTGGTACATTTGTTCTTTGGATGTCCAGGAATGATAACTCTTTCTTGTTCAGGACTAATCCTCTGTGAAGCAGCTCCAGGATATCTCATTAAAATGTTTTAGATCACGTTTGATTTTAAGTTGCTAGTGAACGTACTAAAGAACAGATATAATATGTGTTAAAAATAGTAAAATATTCTATAAGTACCTCTTCACAATAGTTAACCATTTCATATATATATATGAATATCAATATCTATATCTATATATATCTGTTAACTGCCGTGTTTTAAAGGGGCAGTAGTTTCTTTAATTTGAATAAAATATGTTCACATCCTGTACTTCATTTGCTATGATTATTGTGTATAGCACACCTATAGGTTAAATATGTAATGACAGCATCAGTGTCCAGATCTTGCCATTAAACAACATTCTTACCTAATCTGTTTGCTTCCAACTTGAATTTCCTTTACTGGAATGTTTCTATATAGGACAAAGGGGGCTTGTTATTCCCAGACCTTTCAGTTTGTTCAAAAAGGGCAAAGGACCATACTGGAAATCTACAATGAACAGAAAGATTAGCTTCTGATTTGCATCAGTGTGATAAAATTCTGATAGGCATTTTGCATATTTCTTACTGAAAATGGAGAGCAAAGACAATGAAAGAAACAGGGTCTCACCAACAACCTCTATTCCACTTCTGACCTCTCTTAAATGCCCCAAAAATTTTATAAAAATTAAGACATAAAATTAAGTGTTGGGACAAAGTTAGTATAAAAGTCTAGCATAAAATTATTCAGATTAAGCAGATTTGCATCTAGTTTGCATAATTCACTCTGCTTCTGCTACGCAGAGGAAGAACAGTGGATTTGAAGGACCGTTGCCTTGCCAGACATTGGAAATTTTAGCCTACTTGCCCCAGCCATCTGAAAAGTTTCCAAGCAGTGCCATTATATTTTCATACCTTGCCCAGCAGTTCATAGGCAGGAGATGAGAGAAAGAAGGAAGGAAGGAATGGATTCTTAGTGCTCAACTTTTTGTTGAATCAAGTGCCAAATTCCAGAGTTTTATTGTATTTGCATAGAAGCTTAGCATACATACAATCTGTTTGTGAACAGAAGGGATCCAAGATCTGTCTAGTGCAAATGTGGGCCCTCCAGATGTCAGACTCTAAGTACCAGCAGTCCTAGCCAGTGCAGACAGCAGTGAGGAAAGCTGTAGGTTGCACTCCAACAACAATTCATTTTAAACTTTCAAAACTCAATCTGTCTTTTTAACTTGATAAATGGTTTAGTATATTTTTGGCCCCTTAAAACAATTTATTTTATTCACACACTTTTAAATTGTCAGTTTGGTTTTATTGTATGACACTGGATAAAGGGTAAGATATAAATATTTTAACAAGTAATAAATGAATAAACACCTGGAAGGGCACGTAATTCCCACCATTTGTCTAATGCATCAGTTTTTGATGACAAAAACTTTGGCCCTTTTCACATGTGGGGGGGGGGACGGGTGAAAACACCCAAAAACGGAGCTTACCTGAAACCGGGCAAGTCTGTCGCCACCTGGAGCAGTGTGAGCTCGCTGCTCCGCAGTCCTCCGGCATCCCAAATGGCGGCTTCCGGTTGGTGGAGGCTCTCCACCAACCAGAGAAGCTCACCAGCTGGAAGGCCGCCCCCAGCAGATCTGCAGGCACGCAGTTGTGCGCTCCTGCAAATCCACTTCGGAGCCGGGCGACGGAGCGGCGCGGGGCTGCGCGCTCCGTGCTTCTTAAAAACCTCGAAAAAGAGGTTTTTAAAAAACACGCAGCCTGGCTAGTTCCGGCCACTCCTCAGTGGATTCTGGTGTGGAACTACAAAAACTAGTCCATGCCAGTCCACTCTACGGTGTAGAGGACCTCCGTGAGAGGTCGCTCTGCACCATTTCAGAAGCCCGGTGTGGAAATGGCCTTTGTTTACTGAAGCATTGACTGACCTACTTTAGACACATAAAATTTCTAAAAGTGGGACTGGTAGCACGATGTTACACTTTTCATTGCTTTTTCTCTTGCTTTTCTACTCCCTCTCCCTAAAGAGTCTGCTTTCTGTGGCTACTGAGAATGCTCATAGGTACACAGGAAATTATACTTCCACACTACTACCATAATTGCATTTTGATAACACTTTAACTGCCATGGTTGCTTCCTACAGAATCCAGTGATTTGTAGTTTGTTGATTCACCAAAGCCTTCTGGCAGAGAATTCTGAGTAACTCATAAAACTACAAAGTTCAGGCTTCTGTCGGATAGAGTCATGACACTTAAGGTATCAAAGTACTAAAATTGTGTAGCTTGAAAGACACCCATTGATTCATCTAGCCTATTGTCAAGTTCTGCTGGCAACAGGGTTTCCGACATGTTTGTTCACTAGCCCTACCCACAGATTTTCTAAGATTTCCTGTTGGTCTACCAGTCAAATACCAGTTAGGCCTGTTTCCACCCAGCTTCCAAAATTAGACGAGACTGGGTGCATTCAGGATGGCATATACATTTTGAGCAGTATGTCACCTTGCCATAAGATTTTTTATTTTTCTTTCTGTTTTTTAATTTCTAAAATCCTTTGGAAGATTTAACCCCTTCTTGGTTGTGCATGGTTTTGGCAACACAAACAATGGCATTGATCTTTTAGTATCAGGAAGGAATGGGCATATGAAATAACTGGTTATTTAAAGCCACCGTTACACTTCATGTCTCCTTCAATCTAATGTTAGGATTAATCTCCAATCCAGATAGCCTTCAAAAAAGAACTCTATAATTTACAGTTTTGAAAATAATTTATTATAAAAACAAATAAATTACATTTCACAGAAATGATAAGATATATCTCTACTGTGTAAACAGAACACTGTATTTTAGAGATCGATACTTTAAATAACATTGATATGAACCAACCTATCCGGCAAACAAAAATAATTGAATCACTATGCTTTTCATTGGTAAGGCACTGTGAAGAGAACACTATAGGTCAGAAGATGAGTTATGGAAAAAAATAATATTTTGTTTGTAATTCACTTGTCATTGGAGCTCACTACATCTTCCCTTTTGACATTTTGTCCTCATCAATTTACCATTCTCCCAACAGACTCAATGAAAGAATCATAATAAAGATCCCACTGAAAATCTGACATGCTGTAACTCCCAAACTCTATAAGGGAAGTGATTAAAGTCAAGACACTGAAGGGCTTAAAAATCATTTGGGACCAAACTGGCTTGTATTGAAGGTATACCCATCTCACAAGTTAGTCTACCCTGGGGCAATCTACAGACTTCTGACTTGTTTGAGTTCACATCAGGGTACTCAATGTCTCAATGATAGCTTCTAGTTGAAGTTAATTTAATGAAAAAGAAAAAAAACAATGATACATTATTGTGTTGTGCCAGTTTCTGGACTTTGTGGAATGTGTTTTCAAAAACAAAGACGGCAATTTAGATATCAGGCAGTCTGTAACATAAATTAGTCACCTTTGTACCTTTAACTTTTGTATCTTCATGCCATTTGATGGGCTAGATCTAGCTGGCACGTTTAATTTCCAGTAAAATGTATAGGCTACATCGAGACCAATTTGGTAATACCTGGGTCCCATTGTAATTAACATAGAAAATGATTCACAACTAACTTGTCCCACTGATTTCCTAATATCATAAATATATTATCCTGGATGACACAGCTTGCATTCCTTTTGCTTCAGCACATTAACACAGCTAGCATTTTGGAAACTGATTTTTGTACTTGATCTGAATCCAGCTTTGTGGAAATTATGGCTGTCAACTTTTTAACTAAATCTTGTGATATGTCATTAACATGAAAAAGATCAGTAGCAAGTGAAGCTCAGTCCTTCCCCCACGACCAGTCCCTTTCTTCTGAGAAAGACTTCATTTGATACATTTCTTTAGAAAGTGGAACAAGGCCATTTGGAAGCCCTGTATGAAATACGCCAATTCCCAACCAGAAAGAACATGCTGAAGAAGAAACAAAGAACCCTTTCAAATTCCTCAATAATAGCATTATGCATTCACTTTAATGGCCATGGTACCACCCTATAGGATCCTAGGATTTGCAGTTTATGGAGTGATACTTAGAATTCTCAACTGGAAACCTCTAGTACCTCCTCAAACCAGAAACCCTAGGATTCCATAGGAGACAGCCATGGCAGTTAAAGTGGAATCATAGTGCTAAAAATGTGAGTGTGAAAGGGTCCAGAGGTCACTAAAGACCTCTCAGGATGATGGCCAAAGGCTCCAACTGATTACACGATGTCTGACTTCTATGTCTGAGTAGGAAAGAAGATGAAACAAAGTGGAGTGTGCATTCAAATTTCAAACATAAAAAAGCACAAAACTTTCCAGGTTAGCATGTACATCTAGACCAGGTGAGCAATCTAAGCCTAGTCCATTAAGATTAGCCTACGGAGATTAGACTGCAAAGAGATTCCAGATTACATTGTCCAGACTAGATTGCCAAGGCGATGATCTTCCCTCAGTCCTGCCAGTTATAGAGTGAATGTAATACAGAAAGAAAATGAAATTCCTATAGATTTGAGCAATATAACAAAGTGTTAATATCAAGTCTTCTCAATTATTCACACAGCATTATAGATAAGAGAAAGGCATCTTCTTCTGGGAACACATTCTTGATAAACTTCCAGAGCAGTGCAGTTTTGGACTCAGCTGAAGGACATACACCCCCTGGGGTCCAGAACCTGAAGCCACCTTTAGGGCTGCTTATCAGGAGAAAAAAATCGAAGTCGGAATAAAATATTCAAAGGGAACTGGCAATTCATTCATAGTCTTCAAGCAGTCTCTGCAAATTGTTCTGTATCTTTAAAGAGAAAAATACAAAAGAAAGAGTATAGAGAGAACTTACTTCCACTGGTGTAGTACATGAACCTTCATTTACACAATCCATCTAGGTTAGAGTACTTTCATTTATACCTTGAAGTCAAGGGACTGATTTGCTGACATGGGATTACGTTGCATGTCACTATTCAGGATAAGCTTCAAGTGCCTGTTTATTCTACTGCAAGGATCTGAGTCCCAACATCAGGCATGGAGTTATGAGGAGAAACGCATTGTGTGAACTTGCAAAAAAAAAAAAAAAAGGTTTCCCCTATTATGCACAGAAAAAAGGGCCTCCACAATCAACATGTCAGAGGAAAGCTTGAATAGCTTGTGTATGAGAAAAGAAAAAAAAAAGTATTTTGTGTGAGCTGACCCTAAGAGTAGGGCTGGGGTAGAATGCTCTCATTAAACAGTGTCTGAGGTTATGCACCACGCTTTAATTGCCTCTTCTCCAAGGTCTATGAAAAACAGGAAAAAAGTAATGCTGGTTCAAGAGCAGAAACTTTTACAGAAACTAACCAAAAAGTCACAAAACAAGTGAGTTTTTAGATTCTCCAGAACTCTTAATCAGGATAGCTGGTATAAAAAGCAGGGGACGGAGGAAGAAAAGAAAAGAAAAAGTCAGCATCTGTGATCATGAGGCCTGCTGTTAAATTCAGTCCTAAAAGGGAGACAGTAAACTGAAATCACCAGTAGGTATGCAGGTGTGAGGTTACAGTAGGAAAGCACACTGAGATGAAGAATTAATGACCACCTTCTGTTACTGAAACCACAAAGCTTGGGATTTAGCAGGAGTTGTGCTTGTATTTATCGTGATTTTCAAAAATATCTCACAAATTTCTGGGACTACTGCAACTTTTTAAAAACTAGAACAGGATTCTTCTTCCTTTGTCCTGGGAGTTTCTGATACAGAGAGGTGTAAATTCCCATGTTCATGCTCATTGTCTCAGTTCCTCCTGTACTTCTGGGCTGTCCGACTGATGACCTTTGCTACAGATGTTTCCAACCAACCTTCCTTCCCTCATCACATTTCCAGTTGCCAGATTGATGTTTCTTCTCCTTTTACCCCCCTTCTTTTACTGTTACAGTACTAGGAATCTAACAAAAATGTCAAAGAAATTAAATGTGTGAGTCAGAGAACATAGATAGTGGGAGAAGGAATGGTGGGAAAGTGTTGACTTGATGGGAGAGTGGTGGGGAAGGAAGCAAATTCTACCCACATCACAGTCAGCCATACCTCAAGCAGGAAAAACAAAGAGAGTACATAGACCCTTTGTCTGTTTAGAACATGACAGATATGACAGCAAGAAAAACCATTAAATGTATGAAATTCAGAAACAAAATAGCCCAACATTGACTGGAACCATTGGTCCATCTGGTGGAAATCTCCAAGACAGGATTACTCTTTTCCTTGTGATGAGAAATTTTCTTGTTGCAGTAGGATGGATAAAAACTTGAAGGAGTTTTAAGTGCATGTATTAAACAGCAGAAGAGTAGATGTGTGAACTTTTTGCAGCAAAAAGACTACGCACCATGGTTTCCAATCATGTCTGAATTGGCCCACTATTTAGTGTCTACAACATTTTGAAAATGAGAAACAAAACAAATTGTTTTCAAAGAAGGAATCTTGAAAGGGCAAGCTCCTTTGTAGCAGAGGGCAGGCAGATTTCACAGTTGAAATTATTTTATTGGAGTACATAGTTTAATAACATAATCTTTTGCTTCTCTGCAATAAAGTATGTTCTACTGAGTTCAATGTGGTTTACTCCCAGGAGATAAAGTTGATATAAGGTTATAGCCCAATTTAACCAAGTAGACAGAGGTTGTCCGCCTAGTTTTAGGCTTTAGTCTCCCTTGTGGGGGTTAGCAAATGCATTTATATTTATAGTCGACAAATGAACAAAAAGAGACAGGATCTTCAAGGAACAGACAACTAAACACTAAACAACTAAACACACATTGTTCTAGTAAATGAACAGCAGAGCACTGACCCCATCCAATGAAATTTAAAGACTGTTTTTTGGGATTACTCTTTGTTATATGAACACAAACAAGTTGGTTGACACATTGTAAAAGGGCTTAACATGTTCTGTTATAAAAGGACACCTTCTTATGGAAAACTGTGGCATATGAAATGAATCTCCATCTTCAGTGCTCAGGTTTCTAGTACACATTTCAGTATGGTGGCACTTTTAAAAAAGGAGTCGGCAGAGGTGTATCTAGGGTGGGCCAACTGGGGTGTATGCCCTGGGCACCAATGCCCTGGGAGTGCCCTCCTGCCTGTTGCTGTGCCCCGTGCCCCCACCCCTCCCATCACCCCCCTCACTCACTGCTGCCCCCCTATGCCCACTGCTGTCTCTGCCCCTGCCAGGGTCCTTCCTGGCCCAGTGTGGAGGCAGTGCTGGCGCAGCAGCACCTGGGGCACAACTTCCGCGCTTGCCCTAGGCACTGCTGAGCCTGTATATGCCACTGGGAGTCAGTTTTAATTGTGATAAGCTCTTCCTCTGCGGATGGAGATGTTCATGTGCTACAACCCTTGATGCAAAAATCATTGCTGCATATAATAACTGCATTCTCATGGAGGAAAGGGCATACACAATGTCTAGCATTCTCATGGAGGAAAGGGCATACACAATGTTTGGCTAAGTTTTATAATCTAACAATGATTGTTTTAGTAATTTTCTATATTCACCTTTTCCAGTTTGATAAGGTTAGCTGTTAGCTCTTCACAGATGCCATCAGCATTAAGGTGCAGATGAGATGCCAAGCCTTCCTGTAGCGGATGTCTGATACAAGATACAGATGGGGAAAAGGAAAGAGAGGACAACTCATTTTATTTCATTGAAAATGCTTACAAATCAAATTTTAGGGCAAACTCTCCCACAACAGCAAGCAAATATTTTTTTAGAAACCCCCCCCCCTTAAAACACACTAAACAGCACCAAAAGCAATTAAAGAACAGTAGAAACAAAATCAAATGAAGCTGGATAACACGATACACACCATCACGTCTAATACAATCTTGATTCAGTGATAGTGCCAAGATAAAAAAAGGCCCATCTTCAGGACCTACTTCAGGATCTATAATGATGGTGTCTGAGGGACATCAATTTGGACAGTTTCACAAGCAGAGGGACACTACTGGGAAGGCCCTATTAAATGAAAAAAACCCCCCTAGATAAAACTAGATCTTGAATAAGACTTTGAATAAATTAGATGACAGGAACACGTAGCTGGGATTAGAATGTAGAGGAATATAGCAGTGACAGAAAACATTTAGTGACAGTGCATATTAAAGCCACATCTATAATTTCAAATTTGGAAGCAAAGGTGAAGGTGACTTCTTTGTAATTCAGGAAACATATATTATTAACAGTTATTGGTCTGAGAGGTTTACTAGGGAAAAAATGAAAGAAACTAAGGCTCAGATTATATAAATGGGGTGGTGCCAGCACAAACTCTTTTACGGCTGTACCAGGTCTGCCAGGCTCATATCTTGACCATGCACACATGGAGGTGCCATTTATGACAATTGCATCTCCATATGGGAATGGTTAGGCCTACTGCCATAATTCATCACATTCTGTAGTCTAAAAAAAGTCCTATTTGTATGCAGCAATATTGTGGCAATCAACCACGACATGGAAATTCTCATTTTTATAGGTCCTGGGCTTGCATAAGCTATGACTCATGTTTTGCATAGCATATATCTCCTAGCTTTAAGCTAAAATTGCATATGTGTCATCGAATGACACGATCTAAAATTTCTAACAGAGAAAATTTGTCTCTGCTCCAGTGGCTTTAACAGCAGTCTGACATAGCAGAATCTGGGGAGACATGTTCTCATGACTCTGTCATCGTGCCAAGAAAAGACTCATTTGCTAAATTTCTGCATGCCAAACATCTTATAAAAGGCACAGGAGGAGGGGCAGTAGAAAAATACGGGAACTGAATATTCATGGACTTTGTTAATGAGTACCTGTACTGGACATCAGCATGGAAAGAAGATGGGATAAACTCCGTTCATACTATTTCCAAATGTAAATTACTCAACAGCAAGAGATGCCGGCTTCACATATACTCTTCCTCCTTCACAGATCTAAAGACTGGAATTATGTGACCCTCCAGAGATTGGGGTGTAACAACCATCATTCCCCATCATTTGATATGTCACCTAGGGCTGCTGGAAGTTGCAGTCCAACACCATGTGGAAAGCCACCCAACTCTCACCCTTGTTTTATGAACTATTAAAAATAAAGCGAAGGAATAAAAAAAACAAAACAAAGAAAATCAGAGGCACTGGTTTGAATGGGATTAAGCATGCTTTCGGAGGGCAAGGGTAGTTCCCCAAGTGAATGATATCCTCTTAATAACTTTGTGGCCTGAAGTTTGTCTCTCTAAACAAGGACTCCCTTTTCTGTTTGGAACCCAGACTCATCATAGCCTAATCACTACTCCCCTAACCTAAGGAATGCAAAACAGGAAAAGCCATTGATGTGTACTGTTCAATGATTATTCAAGGAAAGAAGAGAAAGTCTTTTTCAATGTGGAAGGATACAGATGCGATAATAATGAAACTAGAGGGCCCTTTTACACCACATGGTTATGGCAGTACAATTACATTTTGATTGCCATGGCAGCATTTCATGTAGTTCTGGGGTTTGTAATTTGATGAGGCACTAGAACTCTCTGGCTAAGAATTCTAGCTACTCCTTTCTAGATTGCAAATCCCAGGATTCTGCAAGATGCAGCCACAGCAGTCAAAGTAGAATCACAGTGCTGTAACCGGGTGGGTGTCCTATCTCCAGTAGGATACATGTAATGGTAAATATTTAGAGAGATACAGAACATTTAAACAAAGAAAATGCAGTCTTACTCATTAATATATGAATCCCTGAAGGAAGCCAGAGAGCCAAGTTGGTCTTCCAGCATGTACATTTTGTATCTCATGTAGAATGTGGAGAAAACAAGTACACAAACACTGCAGGAGAGTTGTGGTGAGAAAGAGACAAAGAAACACATGTGACCTCCTGACATCATAGGGATGTGTTTGTTGATACTGGAAGCATATTAAAAAACTGTTGCTACATTAATTTAGCCATGGTTAGATTGTTAAAGATTTAAATCAGTCTTCTATCAAGCTGATGTGCTACAGTACAAGTCAGCAAAGCTTAGCCAAGCAAAAGGGCTTTCAGAATTCTCTTGGAGATATTTCCTCTGCTGGAGGTTGTAATACAGGCATGGGCCACATATGGACTCAGTGGACTGATGCATTTTGCTGCACAACATAGCAGGCTTTTCCCACTGACGTTTCATAGCTGCCAGCTTCAGCACTTCCCCTTAGCTGCAGCTTGGGTTTTGATGCTGCTGGCTGGTTCTTACTGACCTGTAATCCTTGAAAATATCTCTCAATCTACTTTTAGTTAGCCTCCAAGAATTTGGCAAAATGCTTCTGGAAAACTACATAAGCCTATTATCCATAACACAAGGCTGAACAATTTAGAAAAGGTCATTTTCCTCTCCTTCCCGCTTCCCCCAGCAGAAACCTTTTCTGTGGGACATATTGAGTACTTGACTGGTGTGTAGCAAATAAGAGGAGAAAGGAATGTGTAAACAATTTCTTTAGCCATAGGAAGCCCAACTTTCTGAATATATCTCAGAATTATATGTGTGCAGTCCTCAGAAAAACAGCTTGATTTTTGTGTTTAGCCTTATAGTGTGTGTGTGTGTGTGTGTGTGTGTGTGGAGATTTGCACAGAATTGTATAGAGAAAAAGTAAGTGGTTCACTTACAGAACTGCATAGAGAATAAGTATGTGGTTCACAGACAAGAACCTCTGGTAATTCAATCGGTAGAAGAATCCAAGGACTCCAGGTGAAACTATGAGATGAACAAAATATTTAGGATTGCCAACATAGATCTTGATATATAGCTGAAAATGTCACAACTGAACATCTAGTGAGAGATTAGAACTGCCAAATAGCTAGAAGATCCAATTCATATTGGTTGGGTTTTCCTTCCTTCCTTCCTTCCTTCCTTCCTTCCTTCCTTCCTTCCTTCCTTCCTTCCTTCCTTATTTTAAATACAATGTAGTAATGCAGGTTATGTTTTGACTTCATTTAATAAAAGTTAATTGGCTTTGTCTACTGCACCACATGAATACAAGATATGCTAAATCAATGGAGCTTGTTGCTTATTGTAATAACATCAGTACTGGGCATTTTTACAGCTAAGGAAGCCTTGATTAAAATCTACAGTTTAAATATGTGATTAATAGATTAGTGAGCTCATGTTCTCAGCCATATGGAAGACAGCATTCAAAGTGTAAGCTGATCTGAATGGAACAATATTCAGAACAGTGGAGCAAAGTAAGAAATTTCAGACAACTGCACAGCTGTATCTAGGACTGCTAGGCATCAAGGCCTGGCCCTGAGTCTCCAGTTTTTGGGGTCATCTCCAGGTGGGAGATAAGGGTACGAATTCTCCAGTTTTGGGGAGCTAATCTCCAAGCAAGAGGAAAGGGCTGTGAGCAAATCTTCAGCTCAGCTAGTAGAGTAGCAGCTTCCTACAATTTGCAAGCCATAACTGATTTGTTTCTGCGACTTGCAGACTTTCTAGGGAGTCTATGTTTTTACTACCTCCTTCCCTTTTACTCATTGTGGCACCAGGGTTCACCCTCTGCTCTGCTTTGAATTCACCTTCTGGCTAGAAGAAAGTAAACTCAAAGTGAAAGTTCCTTATCCCAAATCCCTAAGTAAATGAGGAAGGAATAACTCTGTCATTTCACCTTCAGCTAAGAATTCTGTCTTAATTTCCAAACAGGAAAATATGTTTCCTGCTTGTTTGAATGTGCAGCTATTGCTGGAAGGTAGCATATGATCTGTTCTTAGGTCTCAGGTTTTGATCTGGTAACTTTAAGGCCTGGGATGATCTTGAGTTGGTAACCTTAGCAGCATCACACTATGAGGCACAGAATCTGTACTAGATCTGGTGGTTCATGCAGAGCTCTAGCTATAAATGAAAGGAAAACAGAACTGGAGAAAAGCTTCCAGTATATCGGAAATGTCAGCTAAAGGAAGTAGTGGTCTGTGTACACTCACCAATCCTTTCCTCACTCCCCCGCTTAAAGAAAATTAGAGATGATTTGTGTCTTCAGGGGCTCCTTTCTATTGTATGCTTGAGATCCTACCAATTTTTTTTTACATATGCTACCAGTTTTCCTGAGAGCTAATGCGGTATAATAATTATAGTGCAGGGTTAGGAGTCTGAGGGACTTTCTGCACTACACTGTAGTGACTTGGAGGTACAAAAAAAACCAAAAAACAAAAAACCATCCCCATCTTTCCTCTAAAGTGATTTAACATTAACTAAAACCATGGCTGTCTGTATATTTTTATACCAAAAACTGCATTTTGATTCTAATTAAGAGCTTGCATCCCCCGAAGTGTGAGGTTAAGGAAAAGAGGTGCTAGATGTATTCAACAAATACATACTAATTCATGAGTCAGTGATATAATCTGTAGGTTCTATAGAAGTTTTCATGTTTCTGCCAAAGGCTGCATGCATTCTCAATGAAGTGAAAGAACATCTTTGGAATAAATTTCTCTGTTTGCTCACACTGTTCTAGTACAAAGTATAAAACAGCCTTTCTGTGGGCAGTAGGCACTTTCTATACGTGAATAGGCACTTTGGGATTCAACCCATAGTGTTTTTTTGAAACTATTATTGCAGAGAAACCACCCTTACCTGTCTACATTAGTTTAAGCCCCAGTATTTTGGATATAAATGTGGATTGTGTTTATTTACCATGTCTTGAAGCATTCCTGACTTTATCATCACACAAATATTTGGACTGTACATCTGCATGGTGAGGGTTTGTCTCCACCTTGGAAGCTTTTGGCTGACCCTGAGTGCCAACCACGTGATAATCTATTGAAGCACAAGAAATTTAAGAGAAAAGCAGAAGCAGGAAAAACATTACAAACAATTCAAGAAAGTACTTGAATTTGCACTTGAAGGATGAATTTGTAACCTCAAACACAAGTAGCTTTCTTTGGTGCTGTGAGTTATTGAAACTAATAAAAATTGATTTAATTTAAATTTAAATTAGTTATTTAAAAATCATCTGAATGTTGCAAGCTGATGGCCTGTAGTATGAAACATGTGTGTCTTCCATCTCTCTAATTTGTTTCATTAATGTCCACAAGAGCGCATAATGTATAGAGGTGGCTAGCTTCACATGTGTGATATTCCTTTGCCATCAATTAATTACTGAGGCCAGACCTGCATAACTCTAAAAGTAACTTTAAAGTTATGGTTATGTGGCAAAAGGAATCAAGCTGTTAACCTTGTTAACTTAAATTGCAATGTGGCTTAGTTAAACCTTCATTATTGGGAAAAGGAATTAATTATCAGCTATCTACAGCTAGTTATTTCCAAGCTCTGATTACCAGATGAGGAAACCCTCACCCGTAGTTTGATTTTGCATACTGCATACTGTATGTTTGGACTAAATTATGGATTCTCATAGTATACTGCAGACTGGAAGATTGCTGCCATTCCCAATAAAAGTCAGGCATTTTGTGATCAGAGCTCATAGATATGTTGTAAAAACAGCCACTATAGAGAATGTCAAGCTCTTTGCAAATTCAGACAAGGGTTGCATAAACAGGAACTACATTCTCTGCTCTTTCAGGAGGAATCGTTCTAAAGGCCTTAACAGTAAGGTATCTAATACAGATAGCCTAGAAAGAATGCATTATCTAAACCTTGGAAATGTTCCAGTTCTGGAGTCTGAGAACCAGTGCTGCTGGATTCTTCCATCTCCTGCTTGCGACGGTGGATAAAGCCATCCAGTTCATCTTCACTGTAACCCTAGAAAGGGTTGGTTCATAAAAATACTATTAGCTCTTTCCTTCCATGCCTTCAGCAATTTGGCTTAAAATCAGCACAGCACATTCACAATGAAATCCTGTGTATGTCTACTCAAAAGACACTGAGCTCAGTGGAGTTTACTTCTAGGATCTATACAGGATTGCTGTGGAGAGAAACCTGGAAGATTGCAGTCCTGATCCCACAAAGGTTAAGAGATAATCTTCATGAAGGCACACTCCCTAAACCTAACCTAGTTTGTAGGTAATATGATTCATCTCGAATTGTTGAAATATCACGAACAAGAATATTAGGACTTTGTCAGATCATACAGTCATAGAGTTAGCAGGGGTCCCAAGGGCCATCTATTCTGACTTGCCATGCAGACAATTCTTTGCTTTTTTAGTCTGGTGGGTACACTCTTACATACATGATAAAGAAAATGAGTATCTGAAAGACTGTGGCCGTTTCCCACTACACTGTTACAGTGCTATTATTCCACTCTCAACATCCTGTGTAATTCTGGGGTTTGTAGTTCACTGAGGCCAAAATGCTCTCTGGTTGAGAATTCTAAATGCCTCTCCTTAAACTGCAAACCTCAGGATTCCATAAGATGTTGAAAGTGGAATAATAACACTATAACAGTGTACTGCGGAAGTGGCCTAAATCTTCCTATATGAGCTTGCATGAATCTTAAGTTCTTAGCAGGAGGGCTTTCTCTCAGTCCTACCATAGTCACAGGTACAGTCGGTAAGGATGCAGCAGAAAGCTTGCTTGGTGACATAGAATTCCCTCCTTTGGGAGGCTAGGTTGCCCCCTCCCCGTTTGGTATCTTTTCATCAGTTGGCAAAGTCCTTGTTATTTAATCAGACCCTTGATTTTTTTACTGGATGTGGCAAAAGAGTCTTCTAATGGGAAGTTCTGTATTTTTATGTTTTAATTGTATTTTAAAGCTCTTTCAAATAATTTAATAGGATTCTTAATTTAATGGTTTTGAAACTTTTGCACTATACATTGGCTTTTTTAGCTTGCACTGCAAGCTGCCGTGGAATAAATAAATAAATATAAACATTATCCATGACAAGATTTGTCCAGTTTGTACACAATGCATACACTTTATGGTTTCACATTACGAAGGTGAGCTGAAGCAGACACACCTTCCTACTGGTGTGGCCACAAAGAGAAGAACAGAAACTTTCACTTCTCTGCATGTGGTAGTGGTTTGACTCCTGGACTATGGATGCTGGAGACCAGGGTTCGATTCCCTCCTTGTCCATGGAAACCCACTGACCTTGGGTCTATCACACACTCTCAGCCCCCAGAAAGCCCCATGATAGGGTTGCCTTTCGGTCTCCATAAATCAGAAACAAGAACAACAAGAAGATCAAAGACAGGAGCCAATGTTTGCCTTAGTTTGCTTTCTGGTGGGTTATGCTTGCACATTTTTAGTGCTCTTTAGGGAGCATCCCTTCACTCCCATTTTCACTTTTGCCTCCTTTTTGTCCCTTCCTTTTTTTTTTTTTTTTTTTTTTGACGTGGGAGTAGAGGTGAAGGAAGACAAACTACAATCATTTGGCTGGTTCTGTTGAGTTCTGGGCCATTTTGAAGTCTTTGTAAGTAAAAATTGTAGGTAAAAATTGCTAGATAAAAATTGTAGGTGTTGGAATCCTCCCATCTTGTAGTACTGGGGGATTTCAACATCCACACTGAGACTGCCTTGTTGGGAGCAGCTTGGGACTTCATGTCTTGGTCTGTTCCAAGTGGCATACGGCTGGGCACTCTGTATCTTGTTTTCTCTAAAGGGTGGAGTGAATGTGATCTGGGAATAGAGGAACTTTCTATAGTTTCTATAGTTCTGTTGTCATGGACAGATCACCACTTGGTGGAGGTTAGACTTGCTGGGACTCAGAACTTTTTCAGGGTGGGAGATCCATTAAGGTTGTTTGCCCCAGGAGACCTATGGATCCAGATTGATTCCTGATGGCTCTTGCAGAGTTTCCTGCTGCCTTGACAGGTGATCCCGTTGAAGTCTTGACCCACTTCTGGAATGGAGAAATAGCCAGGGTGGTAGACACAATTGTTCCCAAGTGTCTCCTCTTAAATAGAGTGAAGCCAAACTGTTCCCCTTGTTTTCCAGGAAGCTGGTGGCAACGAAACAAGTGAGAATAAGACTAGAGTGGTGTGGACAGAAAACTGGGAGTACTTTGAACACAGGCTTATCTGAGGGCCTACTCTAGGGTAATAGAGGCAGCAAAGGCAAAAGTCTTCTCTCCCTTTATTGGAGATAGCCAGCAGAGCTATTTTGAGCGGTCAGGGGTCTTTTACACATGGGTCCAAAAGAGGAAAATCCAGATTACTTGATAGCCTGCTGCAAACAACCTGCCTGGTACTTTGCAGATAAAATCACTCATATCTGCTCTGACTTGGATGCTATAATTGATACATATTCAGTGCTTGTAACTCTGGCTTTTCTTCTCCAGTGACAATGGATACTTTTCAATTTGTGCAACCTGGAATGCGGACAGGATTCTTGGAGATATAACAGCCACTACATGTCCTCTAGATCATGACCTTCCTGGCTTATTTAAAAAGCTGGAGGACTGGCCGAGTGGCTAGAGGAAGTAGTTAATGCCTCAGTAAAACAAGGCAGTTTCAGCTTGCCTGAGGGAGGCTGTTAAAAAACCATTACTAAAAAAAAGCCATCCCTGGATTTCACCATCCTGAATAATTATCAGCCAGTTGCCAATATTCCATATTTGGTAAGGTTCTGGGTGTGTGTGGTAGCCTCTCAGCTCCAGGGGTTTCTGGATGAAATGGATTATCTAGATCTATTTGTAAGCTGAAGAGGAGAGAAGGTTTTTTTTTTTAAACTGGTTCTTTTTCTTGTGAACCACCATGAACAGAAATGGCACTCTTTACATAAATAAGTAAGTAAATAAATCTCCATTTCAATCTAGTTTCAGGCCTGGTCATGCGATAAAAATAGCTTTGGTCACCTTGGTGGATGATGTACTCCAGGAGCTAGACAAGGGAGTGTGCCCCTGTTGGTTCTGCTGGACTTTTTGGCAGCTTTTGATATCATCAACCATGGTATATTTCTCAGTCACCTTGCCAGGATGGGACCTGGGGGCACTGTTTTACAGTGGCTTCATTCTTTCCTTGAACAGTGAACCTAGAAGATGGTACTGGGGAACTTCTTTCTGACCTTTTGGTTGCCAGTCAGTGGAGGTCCCTCAGTTCTGTCCCCCACGCTATTTAACATATACGTGAAACCACTGGGAGAAGTTGTCTAGAATTTGAGGGTTGGTACCATCAGTATGTGGATGACACCTAACTTTATTTCTCCTTTCCACCACAAGCCAGGGGAGCTGTTTTGGTCCTAAACTGGTCCCTGTCATCAGTAATAAACTGAACAGGGGTGAACAAATTGAAACTTAATCCAGACAAGATGGATGTGCTCCTGGTCAGTCAAATGACAGGTCAGGGAATAGATATTCAGTCTGTGCTGAATGGGGTAATGCTTCCTCTGAAGACACAGGTTTGCAGCTTGGGTGTGCTCCTAGATTCAACTCTGATCATGGAAGTCCAGGTTTCAGCAGTGGCTAGGAGTGCATTTGCACAGTTAAAGCTTGTATGCCAGCTGCACCTATTCCTTGAGACATCAGTTCTAACCATGGTGGTGCATGCCTTAGTTTATGTCTCGGTTGGATTACTGTAATGAGCTCTGCATACAAGGCTGCCTTTGAAGAATGCTTGGAAACTTCCACTTGCCCAAAGACCAACCACCAGATTGCTAACCTGGCTACAGCAATCACACAACTCCCTTGCTGCAATAGCTTCACTGGGCTGCTGGTCTGTTTCCAGTCATAATTCAATTTGCTGGCTATGACCCTTAAAGCCCTATGTGGCCCAGGTCCAGGTCATTTGAAGGACTGTATTCTTCCTTATGAAACAGCCCATGTTTTGAGATCTGCTGGGAAGGCACTTCACTCTACTGCACCATCCTCACCGGTATATCTGGTGGGAACATGGGAGAGGGCCTTCTCAGTGACTGCCTTCAGATTCTGAAACCTGGAACTTTAACTTTGTTTTTTTGTTTAATTGTTTAATCTTGTTTTAAATTTTATATCTTGTGGATTTTTCACGATGTCTTTTTAAGCCACTTTGTTGTAAGTGGGAGAGAAATAACAGCAACATTAATAAAATAATCAAGGGGTTTTCTTCACAAGATTTCTTCAGGGGGGTTGCCTTTGTCTCTCTCTGAGGCTGAGAGTGTCTGGCTTTCCTTAGCAAACCCACTGTGTTTCTGTAGCCAAGTGGTGCTTCAAACCCTGGCCTCCCGAGTTGTAGTCTAGTGCTCAAACCACTACACCACTCTGGCTCTCAACACCCTAAACTCTAGATACTCTTAACTATGGTTAGTGAAAATAAGCCAGCTTTGTAAACTATGTTGGCCTGTTTACATGAGCCATGTATAATAAGTGCAATTTTCCTTCAGGTAGAGACCAAAGAAGATTCATCTTTCAAAAATAAGGCACGCTTTTCCTGATATCTTTGTTGAGATCTGCTGTACAATCTTCGTTAAGGGGTTTATAAGTTTTACATATGTCATTGACTAAGGCCTTCAGAAATGGAGTCAGCAGTTTTTCACATAACAATTGCTCCTCATTTGTCTGCCATTTGAATAATAATGTCTGTTCTTAACTGCAGATTTCCCAGTGCTGTTTTTTTCTTCTTTTGAGAGATTATATAGGTTGGTTAAGTTGTTTAATTAGTTATATTTCTATTAATATGAAAAAGGAAGAGCTTTAGAATAGGATTTCAAATAATGGCCATTTCCGCATGGGGCGAGGGAATTGCCCTGTGAAGCTACTCACTGGACTTTTGGGCTCCCCGGTCCGGTCCACGCTGCTCCGGAGCAGTGTGTGGCTGCCGCTCCACACTGCTCCAGGGACAAAAATGGCGGCTTCCGGTTGGTCAAGGCTCTTGACCAACCGCTGAAGCTCGCCAGGCCTAAAGCCCGTCCCAGGCAGATCGCAGTCTCGCACCAATGCGAGACTGCGAATCTACATAAGGGAGCAGGCTCGTGGTGGTGTGCTCCGTGCTTTTGAAAGACCTATTTTTAGCGGTCTTTCAAAAGCACCCTGGACTACCACTTGGGGTCGTTCTGGAGTGTGCTGGGGTGCGGATCTACGTTAAGTTGGTCCGACCCAGTCCGCTACCAGGTGCAGACATCCTCCCTGGAGGACGCTCTGCACCGTTTTAAAAACCCCGTGTGGAAATGGCCAATGTTATGTGTCCATTTGTTTGGAGGAACAAAGTTAAGGGAACTTTCCAGACTACACTGTTACAGTGCCATTATTCCACTTTCAACATCCTGTGGGATCCTGGGGTTTGCAGTTTAGGGAGGGGCCTTTAGAATTCTCAGCCAGAGAGTTCTTTGGCCTCAGTAAACTGCAAACCCCAGAATTCCACAGGATGTTGGAAGTGGAATAATAGCACTATAACAGTGTAGTGTGGAAATGGCCACTGAGGCCCATTGAACCATGTTAATGATATTAACTATGAACACTACCATGATCTTAACAGAAAATTATCTCTTGCCAATTCCTTATCATTCATTAGTAGTTTTTCACTACCAATGCTGTTTTTCCTGTCCCCCAGCACCACTTACCAGAGGTAAGCTTGTCGAGTGATCAACTCTGAAACTGTTTTCTGGAGAAGGAAGGTTGGGACTGTTGCCAGCACTGAAATCCTTTAAAGTTTAAAATGATACAGTTGGATCAGCTGATAATAATAAGAACATACTCAGACAGACATATTCAGAGACATTCATAACTCACCTCTAGATGCCGGCAAACAGACTTTAATAGTTTGTAAGCTGTGTCCCTGGATAGAAAGGAGACGAATATGTACTGAAAAGAAAAAGAACTGACAATTATTTAAAACTGGGGAAGCATCCAGATTTTGTATTTAATTGTATGTAATTTTTTAAAAAAAACTTATATCTTCTAGTTCAACAATGACTTTTAAGGATGCAACATATTTCAACAGTTTTCAAAGAAATAGGTGTCTTAGTCTATTGTAGCTTATAAAGGAAAAAGGGAGGGGAAAAAGAAATCTATCAGTACCTTTAAGACTGATTTGTATGGCCCTTTTCGCAAACCACCTCCAACTTGCAATGACCACAGGATTGCCACGGGATCGTGATGACGGTTCTGCATGATGTCATTGCAATCCTGTGGCAATCCCATGGCAACCCACATATCGTTGTTGGGTTTCTCCTGACAATGACACACGATTGCACAGTCCTCCTGCCTCCCTCTCGCACTTACCTGGCATGAGGAATGGTAGGAAGTGCAATGGCTGCGCTTCCTCCCCCAGCGCAGTGTGGGGAACTGCTGGGCTGCATTGTGGAAAGGAGGGACAGAGCAATTGCACTTCCTCCCATCCAGCAGGCAGCTGGTGTGGAGGGGAGCTCAGGAGAAGGGATTCACTCCTGGGAGAGGCTTTCCCTGGATCTCCACGTGATGGCTTCAGAACCAGGTAAGTTGTGGAAAGGTCTATGTCAACATGAGCTTTCATGGGTATTAGTCCATTTCCTCAGATGTACTGATAGAGAGATAGTAAAGCCACTGGTTTTAAAAGATAATTACACAGTTGTGGGAGTGGGATAGCATGTGATAGGACACAGAAAGATGCAAATTGTGACCTTGACCATAAATCTTCAAGGAGTTGTGTGGGATGATACAGGGCTTTCAAGTGGCTGGTAGTAGTCTTTTAAAGTGGTCTGTGAGTGAAAGCAACAAATCAGCTAACCAAAAGGTAGTTCTCCTGGAGTCATATCCTCACAGGCACTCCACAACTACTTTTTATCATCTGCCTCTACCTTTTTGGTCAAGTTATGTAAAATTTGACTCGATTTCTTATGCCAAGGGTTTTCTCATGTCAGTATTTTGCCTTTGTAGTTTGAAGTGTCTTGACTACTTCTCAAAGCAGTTCTGATATCATTAGGCATTATGGTTGATTTTTGTTCCTGACACACATCTCCTCATCTTTAATACTTGCAGAACTGGTACGAAACTGAACAGATGTCCTCTATTATTACAATTTCATGCTAGGAAAACCTGTTGCTGATTTTTCTGTTTCCCAGTTGTTAAAAGCAAGTCTGTTTATCTGTGCAGGACCAACTTTGACAAAATGTGTCGGAAAGATTCATTATTGTTCTCTGTTTAGATACCATTTTCCTCCCTTCCTCCCTTCCTTCCTTCCTTCTTTCCTTTTGCATTTTATTGGTCTTTCTATACAAGTCAACAGATAACATTTTAATCAATGTTATACTAAAAAAAACGCATATGAATTTTATCTGGAACCTTTTCTTCCCAATAATTGTTAAACATTATTTAATATTGTATAGATATAGCTCACATTTCTATAAAATGGTTGTCTTGACTACCTTCTTGATTTCTAAGTAAATTAATCAGCTTGACCATATAAGCCATATCAGAAACCCTGTGTATCCATCCTGGCTTTGTTGCAGAGATTTTTTCCCCCCATTTCTTAGACCTTTTTCACACCTTACCTTTTCCCAGCATCAGTGTGAGGGGATCACGTGAGAAGCCTCTTGTGAGAGGCACTTACATCCCCTCTGCTTGTCCTCTGCACCAGCTCCGTGCTGGCCAGAAGGAAGTGTGAGTGCTCCACCCCTTTCTTCTGCAGTGCAGCCGGGTACTTTCCCAGGCTGCACTGGGGGAGGAAGCACGATGGCCATGCATCCGGAGGCTCCACATACAAGGTAAGTACGTGTGGGGCTGGGAGGGACTCGCGATCCCACATCATTTTCGACAAGGAGCCGAAAATGATATAATGCATGATTGCTGCCTACTGACCTTGGGAGCATCGCGCAATTGAGAGGATGTCATGTGAAACAGTCCTCGCAATCGCGTGACACTCCCAAAGCCATTTCGTAACAGGACTGACATGCAAAAAGGGCCTTAGAAATGCACATTTATACACCTGTTAATAATGATACAATTAATTTAATATTTTCTGATTCTGCTACTCCATTTATACAATGAAAAATATTAATGGTTTCATTGGCAAAACATAGCCACAATGCATTTTAGCAACCTTCCGCGCTGCATAACAAGAATGTACCTATACTAAGAGGCTATAGCAATTTAATGCCAGCTTGGAATCTTGGGATGAGAAGTTTGGTGAGAAACTTAGAATTCTCCAAAAGCGGGCTCAAGTGCTGTATCACATTCAAGTGGACTAGAGCTCTTTAGGAATTCTAAGGGCCCTATCACACTGCACTGTTACAGCACTATTATTTCACTTTAACTGCCGTGATATCATTCTGTGGAATTCTAGGATTTGTAGTTTGGTGAGGTATTGGAACTCTTTGGCTGAGAATTCTAAATGCCTCTCCCTAAACTGCAAATCCCACGATTCCATGTGATGTTGCCATAATAGTGCTATAGTAGCACAGTATCATAGGGCCCCAAGCAACTCACCAAAACTACAGATTGATGGATTTTGTAGGATGGAGTCATGACCATTAAAGTGGTATGAACTGGATATAACTGCATAGTTCAGATACACTCTTAGGTCAAAGGCACCAGATCCTCTCTGATCTTCAAAACTAAGTAGTGTCAGCCCTGCTTAATACTGGATGGGAGATTGTCAACAAATCCCAAGTGCTGTAGGCTATATTTCAGAGGCAGGAACTGGCAAAACTACATCTGAGTATTCCTTGCCCAAGAAAAACCAATGAAATTCATAGGGCTGCCATAAGTTAACAGGTGACTTGAAGGTTCTTTCTCTCTCTCATACAGTACCACTATTGACTAATATCACTGAATGCTTTTTCTTCCTACCACAAAAAGCCACAAAGCAACTCCTAGTAGCTGAAGTTTTCTCTTTGACTGTTTCTTATTATTTGAATTGCTGACATGAAAGCAGTAAATGACATTTACTTCTGTCAATTCTGCACTCAGCTCAGTTGGTATGTGTCAATTCAGTTGAGGCAAGCCTGGTCAACAACTAGTTTCTCTGCAGGGGTTTTGAGGAGTGAGCAGAATATGGGAGGCCTGTTATCTCTAATACTACTAATCCAAGTAGTACTACTCCAAGTAATACTACCAATGCAAGTAGCATTACTGCAAGCCTCAAGGCAACTGTTACCGTTCAGAGGTTGTTGACTTCAGCTCCCCTCAGCCCTAACCACAGCCTAGGTCAAGGAAAGGGATTATGGAAGGTCAGTCAAACAACATCTGAAAGGCCACCATTGTTCGCCCCCTTTCAAGATCACGGGGTTACTTCTACCATGTATATACATCTAAGCTATATCCATATTTGTCAAGACAGAGGGCAGCTCTTAATAGAGTAGACTTTGGCCAGAGATGATGATTTGTATATCTCTACATTGTGAAACAAATACTGTAATATCACTCTTTCCACAAAGCTACTGGGTAGTCCTCTGTTCAGCATGTTCTGGTTTAGCCTTTTGCCTTTCTATCCACTCTTCCATTAGTACGCTAGACAGTTTGCAGGCAATAGGCAACAGCTACCTGATGTTTCCAGCATCTCTATCAGCACCAACACTCAGGGTGAAAACACAAGGGCCAGCATCCTGTTAATGGCATATGTAGGCATGAGTTCCGCTATGTATGTGGAGTGATTTTTTTAAGGGGTGAGCGTAGCAAATGCAGGATCATTGCAGTAGAGTGGAATGCACATATGCATCACCTCTATGCATTGCCTGTATGTACTGCACCTTGCAATTGCATGTAGGTTATCAGCCAAACACATTGGCCATTGGACCATAGATGTTGTACTATGTTACACCATTTCCACATGATGACGCTTTCCCGTGTCATCCTGTTGTAATTCTGGCAGTACCTTTGCCAGGAAGGGAATGCAACAGAAACGCTCCCCTCTGCACCCAACAGGCTCACTGAAGAAGGGAGCATAAAGGACACATGTCTGCCTTCTGCAGTCCAGATGGACTCATGCTGTGCTGGAGAAGGAAGCACCTTCATCACACTTCCTGCCCTTCCACATAGCAGGTAAGGACAGGCGCATCATGTGATTGCAGGTGCTTAACAGATTTAATCCGTTAAGCAATTGTGATGCATAGGGATGTGATGGCAGCAGGACTGTGATGACACTGTGTGAAAGTACGACCTGTGGACTGCTGCCATCCTGTTCCCATAGCAGGACTGCAATGCCGTGCTGAAATGGCCTTGGTAGCGATTGTGTGACGTCACTCTCCTGGCAGATATTTATGCTTTAAAGGATCTCAGTCAGGGTGTGAAGAACAATTTCTATATTTATTTACTTTCTTTGAAAAAAAAGAGTTACATGCAGGTTTCCTTTTTCTGAATACATTCAAAGTACATGGAATAACTGGAAACAACAAAAAATCAAAACTAAAATGTGAACTCACCCTATCAGAGTCAGTTGTTATAACCAAAGCATTTGGCACTAGAAGGGCAGTTTTAGTTTTCTTTATTAGTGTGACAGAGTGGACAGGTATAGTAATCTGAAATGAAATCATATTTGTTATTGCAGTATGAAAATTACAGCTTATTTATAAACAGCCCATGATGGGTAAATTGGTTTTGGTTTTATGACGCTTAAATATTATGACATTTCCATCTTTACTGACAAAGACGGTAAGGTTGTGGCAGTTTTTGTTGTGACTTGTCTGTTTTAGTATCCACCATCTGACACTAAACAGGAGATAATACTTTTGACAAACACTGTTTAAAGTTACAAACATAATAAACGTTACAGCATTTATTTCCCTCAAAAAATCCAGTTATGACAACTATGGTAATTTGAAAATAGAGAAGGCCTCATTAAAATGCAAGCATTAGCACACATCTTAGTGCTCATAAATGCTACTCAGTACATTTTAAATGTTCAGTTGTATTCTTTCCTAGCCACAAGAAGCAGTCTACATCTATAGGATCCTTCTGGACAATGCTATAACCAAATAAATTGTTCAGAGGGTAGTGGGTTTTTTTTTTTTGGTCATGGAGATAGTGACAGGTAAACCTGATTGGATTTTCCATCATTATTTCTCCTGATGGGAAACTTACAATTGATGCGTAGTAACAGGCTTTCAGGAGAAACTTTTCAGGGGCAAAAAAAAATCTCAGGACACACCAGAACCCTCCTAGGAGGGATAGAAAGTATATATTCCTTTTCAGGCTCAAAAACAGACTTTCTATCAGGAAGAATATTAGAGCAGTGAGACTTTTACACCATTTTCCTTGAGATTCAAACATCTCAAAGATTTGCAGAAGAATTATTCTTCATATTAATACACATGAAGGTTTATCTTTTTTCTTTTTTTTGGTACAAAACCCAATTTTTCTCCTGTGCAGAAAATTACTGTTTTCTCAACTTTTTCCTGCACAGAAAACATTGTGGTATGTGAAAAATAAATAAATATGTATTTCTTCATACAATAATTCATACAATAATTCATCCGCAACATTTTGGGATATTTGAATACAGGGAGAATATGATGTAGAGGTATTTGTTTTCTCCCACAGTGGGGAGGAATTCTTTGTTTTTGCATGCAAGGATGAAACAACTGAAGAGTTACATGCCTACCTCCCAGAAAAATGCAGATCCCTCATCCCTCATGTATAGGATTGTGTTATAAGTCTCAGACTTAGTATAGAGATCAAGTAATAGTATGTTGTTTCCTTAGAACTTCCTTAGAACTTGGCTTCTCTAAAGAAAGTACCCTGGCAATACTAGTTAGTATCATCTTCTACAGTACCATCTTGAACACAACCACAGCAGGACTACAAGACTTTTTGTGGAACCAATGCCTAGATAACAGTTTAGAAAAATAACTTCCGTTAATAAAAATGGCTGAACCAAGTGCTATGGATACTGAAATAAGGAGGTTTGATTTTCCAATTTTATGTTTGGCCCTATAGGTTTTACTTTCATGGATCTGATTATTTGTGAGTTTCTCCAACCCTTGCCCCCCTCCAACCTGAAGCTCTTCTTCTGCAGGGGAACATTCCCTCTCGGTGGTTCCAATCAGGCATGCAGCCCTTTAAAAGCCTGCCTTTGGATCGCCTCCTCCTTAGTGGTGTACTTGGAGCACGTGGAGGGGGGATGGGGCTACGGCATGGGGCCGTGGCGACAGTGCACAGTGGGCATGGCTATGAGCCAGGATGCCTCAAAAACATTGCCTCTGGGGCAAACTGTCCCCATTGCCCCCCATTCCTACATGACTGCTCCTCCTCCTACTCCTCCTTCTCCTCCTCCTCCGCCACCACCACCAGCTGTTGCCTGGCCAGCTAAGGATAGATTACAGCCCAATTTTTTAGTACCACAAACCCTCTCCTAATACCCCCCCCCACACACATCTAAGAAAGGAGAGGGTGAGAGAAGAAGTATAGGACCACCATGCCAACCCAATCCCTTTACCTCTCCTTTTCCTGACCTGGTACAGACCCTGGGTCTCTGCTCTTCCCAACATGCCCTGGCCCCCTTCCCACTGACAGACACACATATATTTTGATAGTTGTGGTTTTTCCACTTTTGTGGGGGTCCTACACCCCTACTCCTAGTGAATGTAGAAAGCTGACTCTAGTGTCCATTGTCATTTGTATCATATGCACATTAAATTAGAATTAGGCATTACTCTTTGAATCCAATACATAAAATGTTACTTTACTTACCTTAGTGTCTTTGCCAAAGACCTTAGAATGGAAGCAAATCCAATTCTCTGAGATGAAAAGCTTCCCTTGGTACAAGATTTCTTTCTGTAAGGCACAGGTGAAATCTACAAAGGTAACATGTGACAAATTATCTAACAGTTGCACCTCTGAAATGCTCTAGGAAATGTATGAATATACTCTGCATATTTAAAATAATTTTTTAAAAATATATATACTACAGGTGTTAAAAGATGTGATTCTGGAAGGAAAAAATAAACTTGCAAAAGCCAAATGATCTTAGATCACATCTTAGTTCTTTTATAACCTGAACTTTGATATTTTATGGGGAAAAATACTCAATATTAAATAGACATTGGATTCTAGGAGGAAAAGCAACTCAGCAATTACATCTTGGCTGTGAACCAGAACAGACTGTCAAAAAGCAGAATATCTAAATTCATGAGCCAATAGCTGAAAATCTCTCACTAACATTATAGCAAGCAATACAGGTTGAAGCATAATCTTTGTTGCAGAAGATGCATTAAAGGCGGGGTAATGCGATGGAAAACACAATCCATATGAACATAACATAATAAAAAATGTAATCATTTTCAGCTTACTTTGTCTCAAAGGTTCATCAATTGGGACATCCATAAACAGCTTGTGAAAGTGAGCATTTGCCTTGAACTGCGGTTGGAAAAAAAATGGAATATATTTTAATTATTGCTGCATTCATATTATCCACTATGTCCCTGCTCACCATTTCTTTGCCTATACTTCTCTCATATTTAAGTAACTGCAAACATATTTTCTGTATCAGGAAATGGAATCAACTAGTAGTAAAGTCATACACAACAACCACTTTTGTCAGTAATGGATGAGACAAATAAAGACTATGGATCTATTACCTATAGAAAGGAAGGGAAGCTCCAGAGAAGAGATTGTAATGGTCGTGGACCCAGAATAAGCTAAAGGTCCCAAAGACCGTATCTTGTGTGGGTATTAAGAAGAACGATTTTGATACCTTGGGCAGACTGTGAAAATGTCCAAGGGTGGTTCCTATCACAATTTTCTTACAGGGCCCTGTTTTTATTTTGGCATGATGATAACACATACATCATATTTATATGGTATAGTTTGCTTAAACTGGATAACTAGCCCCAACCCTCTTCTTCCATCCCCTAACCTTTAAAAATAGCAAGGTCTATGAATTCACCAGCTGGCATTGGTTCGCCATTCCTGGGCAATGGAGCAGGAGACAGATCATATGTTTGGTTCTTAGGTGGCATTTACCAAGGTGAAGCCAGGGCTTTGTTTTTGTCCTGTTTTGCTAAAGAAAGAAAGTAATCTACTCTCTAGCATTTTACAGTAACATCAGGGTGTGGTCCAGATGGTAAAGTGTACTAATGAGAAAGAGCATACAAGACAGGAGAAGTGGCAGCAGTTTGCTTTTGCCTGAGTCTACTTCCATCCTTCTTCTTCTCCACCCCATCCTTACCACTGATCTAATTGTGTGCTCAAACTAATTTTTCACTTTAAAGTCAGTTCGCAGCAACTGAAGTAAGCTGCGGACAAAGGGGGGAAATGGAAGGAGGAGAGACAGACTGGTACCTTTAAAAGTAGCTGAGAAAGTGCGATGACCAAGGATTAATTGGGACTGACCCTGCCAAATCATTTGGAGGGTATGCGGTAAAGTTTGGAAAGAACCTATAGCCTTTATTTGTCCCTAGGTTCTTGACTAATGTGTCTAATAGTAATTCCATGATATCAGGAAAAGGATTGTAGAACCATAACTTCTGCTGATAGGTCCTAAGCTCCCATACTCAGTACAGCAAGCAGAGGGCACAAATTGTATGTTACTGGTACTTTATTGTTCCAGCCTGTAGATCCTCTGCCATAACCAGAGTCAATAACAGAATCTTTTGTTCCCTGTGATGAGTCTACTTCAGTCTACATCACAAACAAATTTCTCCTGTGTACCTGATTTGAGGCATTCTTCTTTCTTTCACGCTTTGAGTCATTTTTGCCATCTATTCCTAAGAAGGTATTATCCACAACAGTCTTTGACCTAGAATTAAATTAAAAAAAATACTTAGGTCTATTTTGTTATTTTTCTTCCTGATTTTTTTTTCTCTTGGGAAAACTCATGCATGGAATTATTTCTGGCATTTACTGGTCTGAAGGTTTGTTTGTTGTTTGTTTTTAATCAGATCAGCTGACTCTTGGTGGCTTTGTTTTGCTTCAGACTATTTTAAGAATATTAGCAGATTTTTAATACTTCAGGTCCAGAAATAATTTGCTTATTTTGAAGTTTGAAATGAAGATGATTAATGTGAGGTTCTTGTACCTTGGGCATATCATGAGATGAAGTGACATTGGAAAACATGATAATGTTTGTAAAGCTGAAGGCAGTAGGAAAAGAGGGAGATTGAACTACATGTGGATTGATTCAGTCAAGGAATGCCATGGTCCTGAGTCTTCAAGACCTGAGCAGGGCAGTTGATAACAGCGGCCATTTCCGCACTACACTCTTATAGCGTGATTATTCCACTTTCAACATCCTATGGAATCCTGGGGTTTGCAACTGCAAACCCCAGGATTCCATAGGATGTTGAAAGTGGAATAATCACGCTATAAGAGTGTAGTGCGGAAACGGCCAGGGTCTCTTGGAGATATCTCATTCGTAGAGTCACCACAGGACAAAGTCAACTTGATGGGAAACAACAACAGCAACAAGCCATTGTAAACTTTGAACCACAGACAGATCCATTCACCAGAACTATGAAAGTAATTCATGCATCCTAAGGACATCACCAGAAAGGCACTTGTATGATCTGCAGTGTTCTGCAAACATAAGAATCTGTCTTAGGGTGCATCCAGGCTGATTAAAAAGACCAGAAAGTCCCAGATTTTGTTCCTCTTCTTTCCAATTTTATTTTGGAGATCTGTACACAGTTTGTTTATTTTCTGTCAGTATGATCACAGACTTTGTATTACCAGATCCCCAGGTTGGTTTATTTCAACCCAGTACAAAATCAGAAAGAATAGGAACAAAATCTTGAATTTTTCAATCAATCTGAATGTGACCTTAAACCGAATCAGACTTCTGGTCCATATAGCTCAGTACTGTTGGAGCAGGAGGTAGCACCATATTTGTTTGCAATGGCTCTCTGGAGTTTCAGGTAGAAATTTTCCCAGCCTTAATTCAAGGTGTCAAGGAATAAATCTGGGATTATCTGTCTACCAAATCCATCCTCTACCACTGAATCTCACTTCTTCTGGTTGGAATGAATGTCATGTTATACCAAGACCTAAACCTCTTCACAAGCAACATTCCTTATGTATGCATTGATTGAATCCTGCCTGAACCCCTTAATTGATAGACAATCATCATTTATACCTATGCAGGTTAATGGAGGATGTGAATAGCTTTAGTTGTGCTCTGGTTCTTAACTGGGTATTTATCCTGAGTGGAAGAGAAGAAAGTTAGGGCTCTTTCAGATGGCCCATAGCCCTGCTAATTGTTAAGCTATTCTGTTCCTGAGCTGCATGTCTCATTGTGGTTGTTCCTGCATCCAGTTATATCTGATACAACACTAAGGTTGAGTCTTTTTATTCCTGCTCAAAGACTGGAATAAGTTCTGAGTTCTTCTGATCCAAACACATCTTAGGCTTAAGTGCATAAACTCTGGGAGAACTTTAATGACTGCAGGCTGTGCAGACATTTTATTGGATGAATTTTGACTGTTTATAATTTTGAAAAGTTCACACTGTTTGAATTCTTCGTTACCTTGAGACTGAAATTTTCCTCTGGTGTTCAAAATATTCAGCATCACTAGATGGCATCTGTGACAATCGCGGGGAGGGTTTTCCAGGTTTCTTCCTTTCCTCTGTTCCATTCTCACTCTCTGAACTGCACAAAAGTAACATTCTTTTTTTAGTGACAACAAAGAGATAAAGGGTTCTTCCACACAACTGCAAAGTTGTGAGAGTGCAGTCTGTAAAAGGCAGCAGGGATCTGGGTGGGGTGAAGGAAGCTGTATGGCATGGTAGGGAACTGGCAGTCATCTGATCTCTTCAGTGCCTTTGCTAACTATAGGCCATTTCTGCACTAGCCTGTTATAGTGTTATTATTCCACTTTCAACATCCTATGGAATCCTGGCATTTACAGTTTAGGGAGGGGCCTTTGGAATTCTCAGCCAGAGAGCTCTTTGGCCCCAATAAACGATAAACCCCAGAATTCCACAGGATGTTGAAAGCGGAATAATAGCACTGTAACTATGCAGTGTGGAAATGGCCTCAGTTGTTACAACAATCTTGCTGTACTAATGTAAACTGTTTGTGCTCCTCCTCCCATCCAGTGAGGAGGAGGAGGAGGAGGAATGGTCAAGGAATTCAATATGAATTGTGAGTATTAACCCATAGGAATCTTTGGGGTGTGGATTTCTTTTTGTTTGTTTTTAGTTGTGAAGTATTCTGGATTTATTTTTTAAAAAAACCCCATCCTCTGGAGGGGAATAAAATGTTGTTGCTGGTGCTCGGAATTATTTAGAGTGACAAAGAGAGAGGGAGGAAGGGGGAGAGAAAGGTATAGCAACAAATAAAGCAGCCAGCAGCAACATTTACTCTGACTGGAGACCTCCGTAATAACTAACTGCTTTAATTGCCAGTTTCAACTGGGTACATAGGTAGTGTGCTTTCTATATCTTAAAAGATGCAGTTTAAAAATAAAAACAGAAACATTTCCCAGTACTAGAGTAGCTTCAGTTTCTATATCACAAGAAGAAACACATCTAATTTTCACTGCAGGCATCACTGAAACATCTAAAGTGGAACTAGCATATGTCTTCCCTGTGCTCTTAAAGCTCTCACATCTCACCATGACATGGGGTGGAAGATAAAAGCAAAAGAGAGTCACTTGGGACCCTGAAAAGCAGTGTGGAGTCAATGAGCTTCTTGTTTCATCTGGATCACATATCACATCAAACCAAAAGCTTTATCTGTTTTATTGGACCCATTAATATTTTTTCTCTCCATCAAGAGGTATAATTTGAAAGCAGAATGGATTCTGCTTCATAACTGCATGACCTTTTTGTTTATATAAGTTTATTTCTATACTACTTTTCCTTAAAAAACTACAAAGCATTTCACAATGGTACAAGTGCAACAAAATAAAATAACCCAGATTAATCAATCCTCCTCTTCCTGCTTTTCCTCCTCGCCCCCAATCCTTATATGTTAATAATAAAAGACTTTCTTTGTTTCTGTGGAAGCCATCAATCGCTGGGACTTAAAACATCTCTAAATCTGTCAGAAGTGTTTGTCATCCAAGCTGGAGTTTCAGGTTTCAAATCAAAATTTTAAATCTTGATTTGAAACCTAAAATTTCACCTGAAATCTTTTACTTGATGCAAAAATGGGTATGCAGCCATAATTCTTTATTAAATCATAGTAAATGCTTCCAGATATGACATAGTGTTTTTGTTTGTGTCCATTTTCAGGATGAAAAGGATAAAAGCTGAAGTGAAGGGCTTCCTAAAAATATAAAATAGGGACTGCCATGACTTCTCAGAAAATCATGGTAGACGCTTCTAAATTTAACAGAGTGTTTTTCGCTGTTCCAGTGGCCTGCTTCCTAGAAGCAAGAGGGTGCACTTACACCCTCTCATATAGGTAATGATGTTCCTTCATCTTTAACTAGGATGGACTGGACAGTACTTCATCTACGCATTGCCCAGGATTATGAACCTTCATTCATTCTTGGATGTAAGACAAACAGGATCATATGGTGCAGTCCAAGCAATTTTGCTGCCCAGAGAAGAGTCTTGCCTCCTTTCTCTCTGCTACAACTAATGCTGTGAAAAGTCTTACTGCACCACTATTTCAGCACCAACTCATAACTTCACCTAGAGATGGAATTCAGATTGGGTGACCTTCTCCTGCTCAGACAAGCTTGCCCTGATATTTTAAAGAATGGGACTTGCCCATCTGAGTATCATTATCTCCAGGGTGGAGTCTAAAATTTTTATCTGTGTTAGGTTATGAGCAGGGGCAGCTTGAATCTTCAGATTATGTTTGCCTGAAACATTCACCCTCTTTCTATTTATTTGTATTAGTCCCTTCCTTCCCTAAATTCCCTTATTTTGGCAGGGATAACTGTTTTCATTCTTATACTGTTGTACAGGGCCATGTATATTAATGATACAGAAGAAGGAGAAGAATTATTATAACAATAGAATAAGCAGAAAACTTATTCCAGAAAGCAATAGACATGTTTTGCAATTGTCTGTTTTCACATGCAGATGCAAAAGTACAGCTGAGTCCAGAATACTTCAGATTTTTGTTGCTGTACATTATTTGGCTCATCTCTTTGTCCAGGCGCTAGAGGAAATCAGTAGCCTCAGATAATACACATTAGGGTGAGCATGTCGGGCCCTCTGCATCTTGGACAGTAACGCCTCTCAGGCCTCATGACTGACCTTGCTGGCTTACATTCATGGAGCTGTGATCCATCTGGAGGGCCAAAATTCCTCACTCTGATTTATGATCTTTTTTTTTTTCTTTTTGGAGCTGAATGTCATGCTTCTCTTTATCTGTCCCTTTCTTCTAATGTTGCCTGAAGCAGGTAAATTTACCTTGCGGCAGGGTGAGGCCCGCCCTAGAAAAATAGCCTCAGGAGTCAGAGTGTACAGTGAGAATAGAAAAGGACCATTTGCTGTATCTTTGTAAAAGACATTATTTTCAGAGCTCCTTTGGTGAACACTGCCAAAACAAGCAGGATGAAGGCAAAACACCTTGTTGAAAGGCAAATAAAAGAAGGTACCAGCTGTGTTGAAATAGAATGACTTGGTTTTGCTTGTGCAGTGAACAAATATTGTATCTGTCCCGAGCAACATGAACAGCCACTTGCAATTCCAGAAAAGTTGAAGGAAGCAACAGCTGCCTTCTTCCTCATTCTAGAGGAAAGGAGTAGATCCAGCTAGTTGTGAAGGTTAAGGCATTATTTGGCTTGATTAGGAATCAAGCATGGTATGTACTATGTTCGGTCTGAAACACACATATGCAGACACCAGCCTCAATGATTTCAGTGGAACTAGCTTTAGAATAAGCATACTTAGCATTCTATATGTAAGACTGTAGACCTGTGGTTTTAGAAACATGTCGCATGGGCCATAAGGAGGGGCAGATCTCCTCTTCCCAGATCAGTGACAGTATTTAACAAAGTTCTGATCTCAGAAGGGGAGATACTCTGAGCTTGAAATAGCTACTTTTTGCACGACAACTCCCAGAAAAGCAACTTTTCTATGTTTTAGAGACGCAAATTCCAGATGCCTTCTCTTGTGCCCTCCAATAGTTTTCCACAGTCACCCACGCCCCTAAAGAAGGACAATGTAACCTAATTCCTTCCTATTACTCAGAAGGTTCCAAAAGGTAGGGTGAAACCCACTAAAGGAGAAAGGAGTCAAAAATTGGCCCTGTTGAAATAATTGCCACACTACTTAGAGTCTAATATATCAGAAATATATCAGAATCTCTGAGGCTGGAACATTCCCTTATATGCCCCTTTTTTACTTTCAGGAGTTGGTAAATATCCACTGTAAAATGAAATTTGTTTCAGGCCAAAATTAAACCATGATTCTGCCTGCAAATATTTTCCTCTAGGCTAGCTGAGTTAATTTCTTTTCAGAAGAGATTGCTGAAGCTTAAGACTTTGTCCAGCTTGCATTTACTGACAATGAAAAATGTTGTGCTGTCTTCTGTCACCTGACAATTTGCATAATTTTTTGCCAACAGAAATTGATTCAGTGTTTCTGATTCCTTAGGAACAACCCGCCCCCCAGGTCAGAATGAGAGTTCTCACTCAAAACCCAAGCCAAACTAGGTTCAAGGACAGGCTGAAGTAAATTGAAGACAGTGATGATACAAAACAGTCTTATTGTGAATAGAGATGGTGGATGGATGCAGTAACACAAACCAAAGCGGGGACAGTTTTCTCACATCGCTCCATCTGAAAGCAGTTACAATGATTTAGGGTTGCCAGGCTGAAAACTGGAGATAGTCCCTGTACTTTTAATGGCTGCGCAGAAGAAATAATTTCAGCAGGTGTTGTCTTCCATGCAACCAAGCAACAAGTAGACCCTACTGAAATTCCTTTGAATATGCAACTACGAAAGATATAGGAATGCTCTCCAGTTTTTTCTCTGGCAACCCTGAGCTATTGTCTGGGGATAAATGGGTCATTTTAGTTTCCTGAGTCAGTAGACCTCTGAGACAGGCGCCCAGCTGTGCTCCCTCTAGGACTGACACAAAGGAATGTTTCCACCATTGGGGTTTATAAACCAGCAGAGCTTGCTTGGTAGAAGCTATGGTGAAATTTATAGGTTGGGAGGCTTCACTTCTTATGATCAATGGAATTGGGAGAATGGAAGATTCCTGATCTCAGGAGGAAAAGTGTTGTAATTAGTAGGGAAGTTGGTACAGCCATGAACCATCAGCAAAGATTTTATGTTCTCTTTAGGTTGGAGAGAAATGCAATTTAAATTTTCATTATAAAGAGCAATTTTTTTGCTATGAAGACTGAACACAATAGACTTATTAGTGGCTTTCCTACTATTAATCTGCAGAAAATGTTTGCATAATGCTAATTTTGGCAGATTTTCCTCACAGGCTTTGTAGCAGTGAGCAAAAAGTTGGTCAGAACCAATGTGTTCTTTGCCCTAACTAGAACCCCCTTAAGGTAATGTACAGTAGAGCACCAAGCATTTCTTACCAAAAGTTTCTCAGTGGAGGAACAACATCTGAAAAGCTCTCTTCCTCACCTCCACTCCATTAACTGGGCTACTCAAATGAAAAAAAAGGGTTTGAATGATTAGGAGTGGACTTTCTATCGTAAGGGGGTTCGTTCTTCAATATACAATATACACTAATATACAATATACACTAAGGGATAAACTACACGTACATTGACTCCATCAGTTCTGAAACTAAAAATCAAATTCCCAATCTTAGACTGGGCTCAGAGGAACCCTTTAATTTTATTTGTGTGGCAGAAAGCTAGTAAAGTTTGAGGTTCTAGTAGCAAATCATATATGTCCAATAAGCCTAAAATATTCCCAACTCCATTATAAGGGGATAAGTTCTTCATTGCCGTGGCTGTTTTCTTCTTCTTGGTTTTGTTTGTGAATTTGAAGGTGCCTTAAACTTCATTTTTAGAAGTCCTGCTTCAGTGACGGTAAAAAGTGCTTTGCAGGAAAAGGCTAAACGTCTCTGCTGTTAAATAAAAAGATGTCCACAATTTTGAGTCCTGCTTCTGCATTTCTGACTTGTCTCCCATATTTCCTTACAAAGCCAGGTATTTTTAAAATAATTGGTGCAGCAATAGTTTGCAAATTTCCCATTCTTCTGTGGTGTGTGTGTTTTAATTCTATCTTTATAAAAGCAGACTGGACTTTTAGTGTATGCAGGGGTGTGTGGGAGAATTATTCCTTATGGACAGTGTTCTGTTTGTAGTATGCATGGAGTATTTTAGTTCATTACCACAATCTTTACATTTCTGGTTCTAATAATGGAGCTACTAAAGCAGCTAGCAACACAAACAAAGAAAAATAGTAACACATATAAAATAGCACCAAAAACATTTAAAGAGGAAGGAAGTAACAAGTAGATCATATGAAATACAGGCTGAAAGCTTGTGAAATGAAAAAAAAACCTGTTCAGAAAGCAAGATAATACCATCCATGAAGAGGAATCTTATTCATGAGACTATTCCCAAAGTTAGATGCCACAACTAAGAAGGTCCTCTCTTGGGTTGGATGGATATACAGGAGGCCCTCCTTCATTGACCTTGGTGGACAGGCAGGATTCAGTGGTGTAGCAAGAGCTTTTGCCACCCGGGAGGCGGTCTCTGAGTTTGCCACCCGCTAAATACAATTAAGGTGGTTTTAAAAATGAAAGGATGGCACCTGGTCTCCCAATTTACTAACTCCCCTTCCTTTCAATCTGAAACTTCTCTAGATGCTAATTCCCATCATCCGACCACTACCAGGTCCCCCTCATTCCACCTTTGCATTTCCAAAGTCTGAAATTCTGTGTGTAGATCATCAACCATCCTGACAGTTTCCTCCCTACCCGGAATGGCTTGTTCTATGACAAGTCAAGAACTGAGGTTTTTAAACGCACTCCTTCCTTTTCTTTCCTTCCTTGTGACTTTCCTGCCTAGTTCTTCCCTTTGCTGTTAGGATGGTTGGGTCTGGATCTGAAGATGAAAGAAGAAAAGCAGGAAGAAGGGAAAAGAGGGATGACGTAAAGGAAAAATATTGAGAATGAGGGAAGGAAGGGAGATAAAGGAAATGAAGGAGTGAAAAAGAAAAAAGGAAACGGAAAACAAAAATAAAGAGGGAGAGATTTCAGTGCAGAAGGGTGCAAGAGAGAAAGCAAGGAGTAAAGGGCTGGGAAAAGGGAGAGGAAGAAGAACAAAAGGGGAAGGTAGGGGGAAAGGAGAGGAAAGAGGGAAAGGAAAAGGGGAATGAGGAAATAAAAAAAGGGATAAAGAAAAGAAGGAGCAAGGAAGAGGGGAAGCAAAGTAAGGCAAACTGGAGGCAGAGCTGGGGAAGAGTGCACCTTAATTGCTTTTCATAGAATCATAGAGTTGGAAGAGACCACAGGGGCCATCCAGTCCAACCCTCTGCTATGCAGGAACACACTTCAAAGCATTCCCAACAGATGGCCATCCAACCTCTGCTTAAAAATCTCCAAAGAAGAGACTCCACCACACTCCGAGGCAGCATATTCCACTGCTGGACAGCTCTGACCGTCAGGAAGTTCTTCCTGAGGTTCAGGTGGAATCTTATTTCCTGCAGCTTGAATCCATTGCTCCTTGCCCTAGTCTCTGGAGCGGCAGAAAACAAGCCCGCTCCCTCCTGGACATGACATCCCTTCAAATATTTAAACATGGCTATCATGTCCTCTCTTAACCTTCTCTTCTGCAGAATAAACATACCCAGCTGTGTAAGCCATTCCTCATAGGGCATGGCTTCCAGACCCTTCACCATTTTGGTCGTCGTCCTCTGGACACGTTCCAACTTGTCGATATCTTTCTTGAAATGAGGTGGCCAGAACTGGACACAGTATTCCAGATGAGGTCTAACCAATGCAGAATAGAGAGGTACCATTACCTCCCTTGATCTAGACACCATACTCCTATTGATGCAGCCAAGAATCGTGTTGGCTTTCTTGGCTGCAGCACCACAGTGCTGACTCATGTTCAGCTTGTGATCTACCAAGACTCCTAGATCCCTTTCACATGTACTGCTATCCAGCCAAACATCCCCCATCTTATATTTGTGGATTCCATTTTTTCTGCCTAAGTGTAGGACCTTACATTTCTCTATGTTGAAATTCATTTTGTTAGCTTTGTTCTTTTCCACTTCAGCAGCTCAGCCTGGACTTTCCTCATCTAAACATTTGTCCTCCCCGCCTTGGTTGGCAGGTCAAAGTTGCCCTCCTGAGTTGCCACACTTCATATTTTTGGCTTTTTAAAAAATAGAGGGGGAGGGGATTGAACACAGCCTGTGATTTTGGCTGGCAAAAAACAAGTGTGGCTAGTCATGGATCCTCCTCCTCCTCTCTCTCTCTTTTCTCTTTGTCTCCTCTTCCTCCTCCCAAATCTACTTTTATTTTAAGAGGGAGAAGGTCAGAGAGACCTTTCCGGGTCATGAGAGGTGGTGAAATTGAGGAGAGAGGGTGGGCCGGTGGCAAAGGAGGGGAGGCTGCGGTGGTGGTGAATACCAAAAGTGAAGGGCAGTTGTGGGGGGGGGGAATGTTGGTAGACTATGGAGGGGTATTCTGTTTGATTTGGGAACACCACAGCATTGCCCCCCAAAAAGTGCCACCCAGGGCGGACCACCTCCATCGCCCCCCCCCCCCCAGTCTGCCACTGGCAGGATTGTACAAGCAACATAGTTTTTGAGCTTTCTGGGTCATTTAAGGTTTTTAAATGGTATCACAGCACTTTAAATTGCATCTAGAATGGGCTGGCATTTTGCCTCACGCAAGTCCCTCTCCTTAACTGACACTTTACATAGAATCATAGAATCATAGAATCATAGAAATGTAGAGTTGGAAGAGACCACACGGGCCATCCAGTCCAACCCCCCACCATGCAGGAACACCCTCAAAGCACTCCCGACAGATGGCCATCCAGCCTCTGCTTAAAAACTTCCAAAGAAGGAGACTCCACCACACTCCGAGGCAGCATATTCCACTGCCGGACAGCCCTGACTGTCAGGAAGTTCTTCCTGAGGTTCAGGTGGAATCTCCTTTCCTGCAGCTTGAATCCATTGCTCCTTGTCCTGGTCTCTGGAGTGGCAGAAAACAAGCCCTCTCCCTCCTCTACGTGGCATCCCTTCAAATATTTAAACATGGCTATCATGTCCCCTCTTAACCTTCTCTTCTGCAGACTGAACATACCCAGCTCTCTAAGTCTATCCTCATAGGGCATGGTTTTCAGGCCCTTCACCATTTTGGTCACCCTCCTCTGGACCTGCTCCAGCTTGACCATGTCCTTCTTGAATTGGGGTGCCCAGAACTGGACACAGTATTCAAGATGAGGTCTAACCAAAGCAGAGTAGAGTGGTACCAGTACCTCCCTCGATCTAGACACCATACTCCTATTGATGCAGCCCAGAATTGCATTGGCTTTCTTGGCTGCCGCATCACACTGCTGACTCATGTTCAGCTTGTGGTCTATTAGGACTCCTAGATCCCTTTCACACGTACTGCCATCCAGCCACGTGTCCCCCATCCTATATTTCTGCATTCCATTTTTTCTACCTAAGTGTAGGACCTTACACTTCTCTCTGTTGCATTTCATTTTGTTAGCCTTGGCCCAGCTCTCCAATCTATCCAGGTCATTTTGAATTTTGATCCTGTCCTCTGGCGTATTAGCAACCCCTCCCAATTTGGTGTCATCTGCAAATTTGATGAGCATGCCCTCTATTCCTTCATCTAAGTCATTGATGAAAATATTGAACAGCACTGGGCCCAGGACAGAACCCTGTGGCACCCCGCTAGTCACTTTTCTCCAGGATGAAAAGCAGCCATTGGTGAGCACCCTTTGGGAACGGTCAGTCAACCAGTTACAGATCCACCTGACAGTAGCCCTGTCCAGCCCGCATTTTACTAACTTCTTTGCAAGAATGTCATGGGGAACTTTGTCAAAGGCCTTACTGAAATCGAGATATGCTACATCCACAGCATTCCCTTCATCTATCAAGCTAGTAACTCTATCATAAAAAGAGATAAGATTAGTCTGGCATGACTTATTTTTGAGAAATCCATGTTGACTTCTCGTGATTACCGCGTTGCTTTCTAAGTGATCAGAAACTGACTGCTTAATGATCTGCTCCAGAATCTTTCCGGGTACCGATGTCAGGCTGACTGGGCGATAATTATTTGGGTCCTCTTTTTTTCCCTTCTTGAAGATGGGGACAACATTTGCCCTCTTCCAGTCTGCTGGAACTTCTCCTGTCCTCCAAGATTTCTCAAAGATTATAGCAAGCGGTTCCGAAATGACCTCTGCCAGTTCTTTTAATATCCTAGGATGCAATTCATCTGGCCCTGGAGACTTGAATTCATCCAGTGTGGCCAGGTATTCCTGTACCACCTCTCTACCTATTATGTGCCGCATTTCCCCTGCGTCCTCACCTGCTCCCCAACCGCCAGGTTGAGTGCTTGTATCCTTCTGGGAAAAAACTGAGGCAAAGAAGGTGTTAAGTAGTTCTGCCTTTTCTCTTCCCCCTGTTAGTAATTCACCATCTTCTCTGCACAGTGACCCTATCGTCTCTTTCTTTTTCCTTTTGCTGCGGACATATTTAAAAAAGCCCTTTTTATTGTTTTTAATGTCTCTGGCCAGCCTAAGTTCGTTCTGTGCTTTAGCCTTTCCGACCTTCTCCCTACATCTCCTGGCTACTTGCTTAAATTCTTCTTTGGTGGTTTCCCCCCTCTTCCATTTCCTGTACACGTTTCTCTTAACGCTTAGCTCAGCTGAGAGTTCTTTAGTCAACCATTCTGGTTTCTTCAGATGCCTTCCATTTTTCCTCCTTATTGGCACAGTTTTAGACTGTGCCTTCAGTATCTCCCTTTTAAGGAACTCCCATGCCTCCTGAACTCCTTTCTCTTTCACTATTCTTGACCATGGAATTTCAGCCAGCAGCTCCTTAAGTTTACAGAAGTCCGCTTTTTTAAAATCTAAGACGAGTGTCTGGCTACACTTATTTTCTCCTTCCCACTGAATGCCAAATTCCAATAGGGCATGGTCACTCCCCCCTAAAGATCCAACCACTTCTACCTCATTAACAAGGTCATCCCTATTGGTCAGGATCAGATCTAGAATATTTGATCCCCTTGTGGCCTCTTCCACCTTCTGGACCATGAAATTGTCTGCAAGACAAGCAAGAAACTTGCTGGACCTTGCTGTCTTGGCAGAGTTTGACTGCCAGCATATATCCCGGTAAATGAAATCTCCTATTATTACTGTATCTCTCCTTTTTGAATGCGCAGTCATTTGGTTGAGGAAGGCGTCATCAAGGTCCTCAGTCTGGGTTGGAGGTCTGTAGTAAACCCCCACCAAAATATCCCTATTGGTTCCCACTCCCTTAATTCTTACCCAGATGCTCTCGACCTGGCTTTCTGGGTTTAAGTCATGGATCTCTTCGCAGGTGAAAACATCCTTGACATACATGGCTACTCCTCCTCCTTTCTTGTTTGGTCTATTTCTACAAAATAGGCTATACCCCTCTATTCCTACATTCCAATCCTGAGACTCATCCCACCAGGTCTCAGTGATGCCTATCAAATCATATTTATTTTGTTGTACTAGGAGTTCAAGTTCATCTTGCTTGTTTCCCATACTCTGTGCGTTAGTGTAGAGACACTGAAATCCCCGGGCCCTTCCTGCAAGTCCTGTACTATAGTTTCTATTCCTCCCACCATTGGATGCTTGTACTACTTGGTCAATATCTTTTGGGTCTTTACCCCCTGCACTCGCCGAGTCTTTGCCCTGAATAATATTGTCTCCCTCCCCAGCAGAACTTAGTTTAAAGACCTCTTAATCCTCCGTGCAAGACTGTTTGCAAAAACATTCCTGCCAAGTTTTGTGAGGTGCAGCCCATCCCTTGCAAGAAGCTCACGTTCATGGAAATTCAGTCCGTGTTCCACAAACCCAAACCGTTGCTGGCGGCACCATGTGCGGAGCCAGTTGTTGACCTCTGCTATTGCCCTTTCCCTTTGTGCGCCATATCCTTGAACAGGGAGGAGAGATGAAATGACCACCTGCGCACCAAGGTCCTTAAACTTTGTCCCCATAAGCTCATAGTCCTTTGCGATGTGGTAAAAGCTGCGCCTTGCAGTGTCATTGGTTCCGACATGAACCACAATGAGGGGCTTATGGTCAGTGGGCTTGACCAGCCTGGTTAGCCTCTCCGTTATGTGGTTGATCTTGGCCCCAGGAAGACAGCAGACTTCTCGATTGAACTTGTCGCGTTTGCAAATTGCCGTTTCGGTTCCTCTGAGCAAGGAGTCCCCAACAACCAGAACTCGCCTCCTCTGAGGCTTGTCCGGGGCTCCTCGACGAGCAGGTTCTTCTAGGACTGCCTGGGCACTCTGTTGAGGCTGGGAGTGTTGATCTAGTTCCTGTTGCCGAAGTTGGATTCCTTCTTGTTGACATTCTGTTCCCTCCTCCTGGTGCTCCTCATCGTTCATAGGGCCAAGAACTTTGAAGCGATTGTGTAGGTTGAGAGTCTCTGTTTCCTTCCTGGTCCTCCTACTCCTCCATGTGACATTCCTCCAAGCATCCGTTTCTTGGCCCAGTGTTCTGACTTCCTGATCTGGCAGCTCCCCCGCGCATTCGGTCTTCAGGAAGGTCTTCTCTGCCCTATCCAAAAACTCCTCACCTTCCCTAATAAGACGAAGATTAGAAGCTCATGCCTCCAGCTGGCGAACCTTCTCCTCCAAGAAGGTCACCAGCTTGCACTTGGTGCAGGTGTACACGACAACATCTTGTGGCAAGAAAAGGAACATCCCACAAGTGCTACAGGTGACCGCGGCAACTCCCTCACCTTCCATCCTTGATACTACAGACAGTAGTACAGGGAGCAGGTCTAGAAAGAATAACAGGGCTTTCTTTCTAAAATTCAACTGAATCAAGTATGTCTCCTCTGCTGATCACCAAGAGATGAATTGGAAGGGTTGAAGAAAAGGGCTTCAACTGCGCATGCCTTTGGCGCGCGCCGTTGGGAGCTCCTAATAAGACTCCTCCCCCCTAGCTGGCTCCTCTCCCTCGTTAGTCAGACCGTGTGCCCAGGGAGAGCACACGGTCAGCACAAGGAGACCTAACAAAAACAAGCAAACAAACAGACAAGCAAGCAAGCACAGCCCCACAAGCCTGTAAACAACACCTGGTCAAGGATGTCTTCACAGACCCAGCTCACCCTGTGCTCTCTCCTCTGGGAATGAGCTAGAGGGCCGTTGGGAGCTCCCAATAAGACTCCTCCCCCCTAGCTGGCTCCTCCCCCTCGTTAGTCAGACCATGTGCTCAGGGAGAGCACACGGCCAGCACAAGGAGACCTAACAAAAACAAGCAAACAAACAGACAAGCAAGCAAGCAAGCAAGCACAGCCCCACAAGCCTGTAAACAACACCTGGTCAAGGATGTCTTCACAGACCCAGCTCACCCTCTGCTCTCTCCTCTGGGAACATGGCAATCATTCAATCATTCTGTATGTCAATTGCTGGCAGACATGGTTAAGTTCTTTGCTCCACACCTGTAAGTCCAAGCACAGCTATGAAGCAGCACTTCAGGAAATAGCTGGGGCAAAGAACTTGTTAGCTGGTTGACTGGTTTATTGATAGTTGACTCACAGTCCAATCTTATCCATGTCCACTCAGAAATAGGTTCCATCAAATTCAGTGGGACTCATGGCTGCAAGGGTGCCCTGCAGCACTTTTGTACAAACCAAAACTAGCAGTGTAATCCTGTGGATGTTTATTCGGAAAGAAATTTCATAGTTTCATTTCAGTGTGGCAGTTTTGCAGAAATCTTAAAGCATACTGGTTGCAACAGGGCTATTTTTCTCTAATTTGTCATACTGTATCTCTGGCAGGGAATACCCATTCTCTATGTGTCTCTGAAGAAAACACATTCAACTGCTTGATGAAATGTGTCTTTTCTCCCTTTGTAACTGATCCAACACCATGGTCAAGAACTAGTTGTTTGCAAAAGGGATGGCAGTCCCTTTATATTTATACGTCAATGTCAAATTAATCCAAATTGCATATCCAATCAGGACATTAGAGAAATTGATTCACTGAAACACACACAAAAGTTTAGCTTGTCCTCTTTTTCTACTAGAGAGGAGGACAAAATAAGCAGAAGTAAACAATTTCAGATACATGGCTTTGGGAATTACGTGACTAGCTGCTCATTAGGTGTGCAGCATATTAACATGATTATAGACATAATGTCATTAGGCAACTTGAATATCTCATAGTTTCACTGACATAATTAAGAGGTACAATTCAAACTAATTATACAATACCATGGAAGTTTACACCAAAGTAAGTTCCATTAAGTATAATGGAATTTGCTCCCTGTAAATCAGGTTAACATTGTAGCATAACAGTACAAGTTTTCCCCTGCAATTTAGTCAAAAAAACAAAAACAAAAACATCTCTCTGAGCAGTTTACAAAAATAAGAAATATGATCTTTCTGGGGATTTTCTAGACTGTATGTATGAAATAACCAGGCAATCTGCTTGAGTGATATGTATAATAAACAGACAAGAAAAATTAGACTACACTTGAGTAAAATAAGACCCCCAGAATTTCTCAAAGCAAAATGGCTTGAAATTCACAAAAGAACAAACAAATGCGTTCAACAAAATCTTTACTGAAAAGAAGAGAAAGAAGTGAGGGAGGGGCCGCTTCTCCCAGAATACCCCTTTCAGAATGACTTCTGTAAATTCTGCATATATATTTACATTGTAAATTTGTGTTTGGAACACTCTGTGTGGGCGTGGACACACCCACACACACACACACACACGAAGACTGGAGAAACTTTGAGGGGAAAAAAATGTTCAGCAGGGAAAGGGTAAAGCAGTATCTTCTTGCTTCTCTTCTTTGAACTTCAGACTACCAGGTTGCTTTTCATTACAAAAGTGGAATGATCCAGGCTTCATTATACACATTTGCACGTAAAACTCCAGTTTGGTATTAAACCTAATCATATCTCAGTGGGAAAACTCACAGGAATGCAAGCCAACTAGGCTTTAATGTATGTAGCTGTAATGAAACAGGTGCCAAGCCTTACGCATATAAAACTGCAATGAGTTCAGTGGCACTTTCTTCTCACTGCTACCTACTGAGAAGGCTGCAGCCTCGTCCACTGGGCACGGATGGTTTCTGTATTGCAAAATCGTAAGATCGCATTCCTGTCATTCACTCTCTGCTAAGCTGCCATTTCTGTTTGTGTAGACAGAAACTTCAGCTGGTATTGAACACGGTGGCCTAGTTTTTGGGATATGTATGTTACTAGACACACACTGGTCTTATTTGGATTATCTAATTTCAAAATAATAAGCTGCAACATGAGCATAACTGTAAGCAGGTGCCCTCCATCTTGTACAGCTTTAATTAAATCCAGAAATCTTTAAGTTCCTGTTCCATCTAAATGAAGAAATTATGGCTACCAGATTCAGAACAAAACAGGACTTTAAGATAGCTTCTTAAATGTGGTTTAAAATCTTGGCTTGTTGCAAACCTGGTAACCAAATTCCCCACTTTGGATGAAGGAAGTGGGGAAAGTATGATATGTAAGTTAAATTGTGGCATGGTGAGAAGGGACAAAGGAAGAGGCTGAGTACATATGACAGGAACAAACCTTATTCTTGTCTGAGAATTATTATGCTGAGAACCTGGCCATTTACAGTGCTGCACTATCTGAACTGATTATCAGATAATCTCTAAGAGATCGATTTTGACCAAGAAAGCCTGAACCTGAAATACTTAGGAATCACTCTCTTCACTGAATGCCTTTACATTTTGATTGTGTACACTATTGAGAGAACAGAGAACAGTTTATAAACATCTTTGTTCATAAAACAAGGATGAATAACTCCTAAGGGTCCAGAGGCCTTTTTGGCCCTTCCCTGAATGACAACAGGCCAGATCTCCTCAACCCCTCACCAGAATAAAGGCATGCAGCTTCCTCAGAAGACTTGTGTGAGCACATTCGCCATTTTAGACTATTTTTATGCCTTCTTGGGCATGTTTCAGGCCAGAAAATACATGGGGACCAGAATCATTTCCAGTTTTTTTTTTTTTTAAAGAGACTCTTCTGGGGTTGAAAGAGGCCCTGAGTCTTGTGAAATAGTTTTCTAAGGGCAAATCACACCCCAAGGTTTCTTTGAGCACAATTTGGCATTATCTTATGGGCTTGTTTTTTTTTGCAAGGGGTCACACTACGGGCCTGGGGGGCCCACGGGGGGCCACCTGTGCTTGTAAATCATCATTTGCCCATCCTCCTATAGAACAATTAAATGTGACCACCAAATACTTGGATTATAGTCCAGCAGGATGACTATGCTATCTGTGGGTCAGATTCAGGTAGTGATAGTACATAGTAGAAAATTTTAAGTACCACACCAACTATGAATCATAGGATTCTGTAAGATGACAACACATACCAGTTTAAATAGAATCAGACTGTTATATCAGCATAGTACAAATAATTTTTCAAGTTTCTAAAGAACTAGCAATGACCAGTATGAGAAGAAAAGTACAGGTAATCTGTAGGTCTAGGGGACTATGTGAGAAGTGAATGAACTTGGTTGGTCTGCAAGAGAAAAAGATTATAAGTAGCCACACAGGACATCATTACAATGGTCTTCTTTCAGCTATGGAATTCATGGCAGGCATTGCTGGGATTTTTTTGGACTTAACTTTCAGAACCATGATGGCTAAGAAACTGAAGAATTAAAATGGGAGCTTTACAAAACAAATGCTAATTTCCATATGGGAAAACTGAGTTCTGTATAAACCCATACCAGCCAGAAAATTCCAGTTATAGTATGCATGGGAATACCAGCAGAAGGCAGTCCCAAGTTTAATTAAAGGTGAAATCTGTGTCTGTGAACAAACGGTCAACAGGATCTCATCTGCTGTCATACCACATGTGTTGTTATGACCCTATTAAAATGCGGGGGGGGGGGAGTCCTGATATCCACAGTGATCCTCTCACAAACAACCTGCTCTTGTGACCTGACCCCCCAAGGCATTCTCTTGCAGTAATTATTATTCTAGCAAGATCAGTAGACATAAGTGAATGAACGCAAGCACACTTTGGCACTCCAAATAAAATGCAACATTAATGTATATTTATACCGCTATAGATATTTATGATTTTACTTTAATGTTGATTTAACAGAACGAGAGCTATACAGTTTAAAGAAATTCCAACAAGGAAAGGTACTTGAATGGAAAAATTTAATAAGATATGAAGAGCTGTGCTGAATCACACGAAAGGCCTAGTTCCTTCACCATTCTGTTTTTACAGTGGCTGGTCACATGCCTGTGGGAAGACCACAAACTCAGCATAGCTGCAACAGTACTTCTCTGCTCCCATTCCAAAAAACTGCTATTAAGAGCCATACTACCTCCAGCACTGGGGTTAAAATATAGCCACTGTGACTTTCCATTATTTTGTCTAATCCCCCTTTATGATCATCCAATCCATTGACTGTTGCTACTTTACATCACTTAACTTTTTGTTTTTTGGCTAAAATGTCCCAATCAGTGTAACTTTTCACATCATCTGCTGTTGTTTGACTTTCTAAATGGAATTGCAAGACTGCTTATGTGTTTTGGCAGAGTTGATTAGAGTTGATTGTCACATGATTGATTGTCACATGTCACCAAGCCTGATTAGCAAATTAGCAGAATTTATAACTGAAGCTAATTAGGAGAACTTTTCCATTTGAAATGTTTCAGTTGCTGGGTACAGTTTAGGGGAGAGAGTTTTTCTCAAAACTGTGCACAAAGCAAATGAAACCTATGAGATCTGTGACAGTATTTTACTTCTCCTGTTTCTATGGCCTAAATATCATAAAGGTACCAGATCCTGTCTGATGTTGGAAGCTAAGCAGGGTCAGCCCTAATTAATACTTGGATAGGAGATTGTCAATGAAAACCAGAAGTTGCAGGCTATATTTCAGAGGAAAGAGCTGACAAAGCCACCTCTGAGTATTCTTTGCCTAGGAAAACTCTATGAAATTAACTGGGTCACCACAAGATGACAGGTGTTTTAAGGGCATATATATACCCTCCTGTTTCTTCCCTTTCCGGTTTTGGTTTTAGTTGATGGTTATCCTTGTCTCTTCTGCCCACTTCCCCCTCTTTCTGTTTTCTATTTTCACTTAGGGACCTGGAACAGTTTCACCCTCTATCTCTTTGTTCTGTTTACCTTACTTTATAGAGTTCTATGCACATTAATTGCATCATGCACATGACAACCGGAAAAGTGAGAGTGTTCTTTTAGTTATAAACCACATCCGTACCTTTAGCAGTCTATGTGAGAGGTTTGTACATCAGAAAGAAAGCTCCAGTATCTAACATTAACCAATTCTATACTAAAAACAAATACAATCTGTTACTTTTGCACATGCTCTAGAATTTTTGCATGGCATTTCTGTAGTTTCAATATCTGGGATGATATTTCCACACAGTGAACAGCATTTGAATGCTGGTCTAGCACAAATTAAAGTTGCTGGACATCTTCACAGAGATTTCAGAATGCTTTTAATCTGAGACTGGCTAGCATTTCTTTCTGCTGTTTCTTTAACTGATGCAAGGTATGTAGAAATTCATCAAGTGAAACTTTCCTGTTACGTCATCTCTGCATCTTTAAATATACGTCACTAAATATCTCCTTGTCATAAAATTGCAGGATAAAGCCTATCATTAGGCAAAGCAGGTGCCCATCACAAGTGGCAGGCACTGAAGTGGTGGCATTAAAAGCTTGACATGTTCCATGTGACTTGCTCTGTGACTCTTAAAACACCTCCTGCACATAGATGCAATGGAGAATGTTGTGCTGTCACCACTGTTGAAATAAGATTTAACTGCCAGTCTAGTGAGCTTTTTAAATGGAGTGAGGAGGGAATGGCTGGGGGAGAGGTGCCATCTTGTTAATTGTCTCCAGGGATAAAAAAAAGTTTGGGGCTGGCCTTATACAGTTGATAAAGGCACAGGAAACATGGCAGAAAACATAATTCTCACCCTGTATACCTGTTCCCTTTTACCCCTCTGGTTTGATTCCTAAGCCTTCTGTGGAGAATCAGTTCATACTTTTGGCACACATGATCTGTAAATTTTTCTGAACAAACATTGGGTAGAGAGAAAGGAAAGAGAGAAGGGATGTCAGGAAAAAATGTGTGTGAGAGGGAAGGGGAAGAGAGAGAGAGAGACAAGGGAATGATTCTACGCTACTTTCTTCAGCCCTGCCCATTGGTGTGATGTGCTCCACTTCTTCTTGTCCTGTGGTTAACAGTGATTATCCCCTGGGGAATGCGGCCCTCAACACAAAATATAATACTAATCTTTAGGCTATTCCCCCCTAAAACGTATAGGATAAAAATAAGCAAACTGAACCTGATAATTATAGGAACCCCACCATTTCCATCAGACCTTGGAGAATGCATAGCCCTCCAAATGTTGCTGGACTGCAATTGTCATCAGCCCTCATCTCTGGCTGTGCTGGCTAGGGCCAATGGGGACTATAGAGCAATAACATCTGGCCATGCACTGCATGTCACCTTATTAGGGCACCTTATTTATGATTCAATTTTGTAAAAACATTTATAACTGGGATGGCACAATTGAGGAGGCACTTGCTACAGTTGATGCATAGTGTACCTATGGTATGCCATGATAAACCTGTGTCACAGACTGGCTAATATAGAGAAAGATGTTTTCAAATGCATTTGGGCCCACCATACTGCATGTAAGTATTTCCGACTACAAGCATCAGTGGTCAGTTACTGTGTGTTAAGGGACAAATTTACATTGCAATTTACTATGTATATCTACCCAAAACATATTAAGTTCACTGGGATGTATTACAGAATAAGTAACTAACTTTTTTAGAAAATAAAATGGAAAAGCCCCTCAAACCACTTGGGAGAAATACATTATTAGGAACAGATGGCATACCTATAGATCTGTTTCAAACTATAGAGATGGAATCCATTCAAATTCTAACAAAAAAAAAAATCAACAAATATGGAAAATAAAACAATGGCTCACAGACTGGAAAAAAACCAATATACATTCCAATCTCAAAGAAAGGGGACACCAGAGATTGCAATAATTGGACTATTGCAAGCAAAGTGATACTCAAAATTAAATAACAGAGACTTTTAGTATATAAAAACATGCCAGATATATGAGCTGGGCTCATAACCTGTATTCCTGTAACCTGTAACCTGATAACATAACCTGTATTCAGGATAAGAGGCTACTGTCAGGACACAATATGGAGAATCAGAATGGTTTCCTACTGAAAAAGATCTCAATCAAGGCTACATTTTATCTTCTTAATGTATATGTAGAACACACAATATGAAAAAGAGGATTAAATGTAAAGGAAGGAAGCATGAAAATTCGCAAAAGGAATACCAATAGTTTAAGATGTGCAGATGATACCACATCACTTGCAGAAAATAGCAAAGACTTGAAGTGACGATTGGTGAAGGTTAAGGAAGAAAGTGCAAAAGCAGGATTATAGCTGAATATTAAGAAAACTAAAATAATGACCACAGATGATTTACATAACTTTAATGTGGGTACTGAAGATATCAAAAATAAAGATTTTCTATAGCTTGAATCAGTCACAAATCCAAATGGAGGCTGTAGTCAAGAAATCAGAAGATTCAGACTTGAAATAACAGCTATGTAGGAACTAGACAAGATCCTTAAGTATAAAGATATAACTAAAAAACAAAGTCAGAATAATCCGTGCCATAGAGTTTCTGATTTCTACATATGATTGTAAAAGCTGGAAATGAAGAAAGCTGACAGGAAGAGAAGAGAATCAATTCATTTGAAATGTGGTGTTGGATATGGATGGATACCACAGACTACTAAAAAGACAAATAAATGGGTCTTAAAGCAAGTCAGGCCTGAATTTCACCAGAAGCAAAGTTTACTAAATCGAGGCTGTCATACTTTGGACATATCATGAAACAATATGACTCATTAGAAAAGGTAATACAGCTCTATAAGGTGGAAGGCAGTAGGAAAAGAGGGAGGCAGTACTACAGGTGGAGTGACTAAATCAAGGAAGCCACTGCCTTGAGTCTGCAAAACCTGAATAGGGCAGATGGTGACAGGGGCCTTTGAAAGTCTCTCATTCCTAGAATGATTCCAGCTTTGACTCCATAAATCAAAGCTGACTTGACAGCAAATAGCAGTGATGTATTTAAGTCTTTTACTCCAAGTCTTAAGTCAAGTCTCAACCTTCAAGTCTCAAGTCAAATCTCAAGTCCTTGCAAGATAGTTTCAAGTCAAGCCTGGGAGCCCACTTTATATACCAACCTATATTCCAGAATTTCTGGACAGAGACAAATAAAGTCAATTTTAACTATTTAAGCAGAGTTGGCCCTCTACATTTGTGATTTTGCCATCTGCAGCTTCAGAGGTGAGGAATAGGATCCTTCTTGCTCCCCCTTGCTGAAGCTGAAGGCTTTTGTGCCAATGGGCATAAAAGAGTCTGCAGCTTTGGAAGTGGAGAATAGGATTCTTCTTACTTCCCATTTCTGAAGCTGGAGAATTTTTCAGAAGTAGGGAATAGGATCTTTCTTGCTCCCCATTACTGAAGTTTCAAAAGCTGTAGAAAGAAGGCTCCTTCCTCCTCAAGCCCACAGCCTAACACGCTTGCTGTTCTCTGAGAAACATGCCTTATACTTTGGGGACAAGTCTTGCCTTCTGATCTTAGGAAAAGTTTTAGAAGGCTCCTCCAATATGCAGCAGAGACAGGCTGCTGGGCAGACCTCAAGCCGACCTCAAGCCCATTGCCTAACTTGTCTGCTGTTTTCCTCTGAGAAATGCACCCATACTTTTGGCTTGAGATGGAAGTGTTTTTCAAGGTAGTAAGGTTTCTGGATGAATGTCTTATGTTACTGACCCAAGGGCAGCACGTCAGTCACTAAAAAATAAACAAGTCTCAAGCTGAGTCAGTACATCTTTGTTGCCAAGTTAAGTCATGGACGTGACTTAAGTCTGACTTGAGTCTGCGTCAGTTGACTCGAGTCTACATCACTGGCAAATAGTGACAACAACAAAGTACATGTAGAATTGCAGCCTTAATATTGGTGACTTTTATCTGCAGCATATCCTATTAGATATTGTTTGCCCAGTATTTCCCCCCATATAGCTGCATATCAAACATTTCTCAGTTTCTTAAAAAAAAAAGTCTTAAGCTGAGTGTTATCAAACATAGAATCACTGGCTGCTGGTGGTTCCTGTGTCTGTGGGATCGTGAACCCACTTCTAGTTTTAGAACAAATTTTGAAGGAACCAGTCAAGGTATTAAATCTATTTTAGGGCATAAGGCTTATCCCTTGGATTGCCTTTTTAAAGTTCCAATCAAACTCCACAGTGGATTCACCTGAATGTAGCAGCTGACACTAGTATGAGTCACCTGCTGATCAAACCACGTGCAAGTCAATTAACAGCATAATCAAAATGTGTGTGTGTTGTTCCATTGTGATATAAAAGTTTAGCTGTGTATGTGGTTCACTGTGAAACCTGCCAGGAAAAATATAAGAGGAATATTGTGAGCAAGCACCTGCCATTTCAAATGACCCTTGGAATTAAACCAGTGATCTGCAGAGCAAAAGGCATGATTTGTTGTGCTTTAGCTTTAACAGCCTGCCTCTCTCTGTCTCAGGCTATAACCTCATCTGGATGGGACACCAAGGTGGCAACTGAACTTGATTGCCCAGAAATTACACAACAATAGCAGGGCAAATGACCAAATTTACAAGATTCTATTTAGTTCTTCACATTCACAGAGTGAAATTGACCTTTTAAGTGACAGACTTTTACATGGTGAGTTGCCTAAGCCAAATTTGTTAGATATTCATACTTTTTAGGGCCTTTTGCAGGGAAGTGGAAGCTTTCTGTATGAAGATTTTAGCTGGATAGGAAGGCAAAGATGACAAGAGCAACAGGGAAAAGTAGCTGACAAGTAGACCAGTATGCTATGAATATTCTGGCTCTTGCTGGCACTACCATCCAGGTGTATCCCTGAGTTATCCAAAGGGAAAGAGAAAATTGTATAAATGACAAATAGGACTGCAACCTGCCCCCCCCCCCCATCTGCTGGCAGGCTGAATATTTTTATTTCAAAGTATTCTCAGGCTACTCTAGCTAAGATTGCTGCGAGGTCTAGTCCAACAATACCTGGAGGTTTGCACAATTTCTACTTCTGGATTAAACCTTAGTACACATTGCTTGTGATATCCCCTTGCTTTTCTGAAGTTATAAATTTGATCCAGTTCTCTTGTCTTATGCTTGCCCTCTCCCACTCACTTGGATCTGTCTAACGTTTGTGGCTATATGTTCTTTATTGCTGCTTTTACTTCAGCTGTTTATCCAGAACTACCCATGCCCACTGCTTGAAGTACGGGGGAAATTAAATGGTGGGCTGCTTCCATTATATTTGGAGAAAGGTCATTCCACACCAGACTGTTACAGTACTATGATTCCACTTTCAACATCCTATGGAATCCTGGTGTTTTTAGTTTAGGGAGGGGCATTTAGAATTCTCAGCCAGATACCTCTTTGGCCTCAGTAAAATACAAATCCCAGAATTCCGCAGGAGCTTGAAACTGGAATAATAACATTATAACAGTCTAGTGCAGACATGGCCAAAGTCTTACCTATTATTTTTTAGAAGATAAGGGAGCATGATTTGACTAAATTTTAGGAGATGTCAAGGATGTTATTAGAGAATTTAAATCTTAGTGTCTTGTTGCAAAAGCAGTATATACCTCTGCTTGGAAGGATGAACCCTCAAACTGATGCAATAGTCAACCCAATTAAAGCTTCCATTGATATCATCCCCTTTCTTTATCTTGCAGCTTCAACCCAAGCTGAAATTGGCTAGCATGCATGGGGGCTGATCTTCCAAGCAATTAAGCTTTCAGAACCTTATACCACCTTGGGCTATAGCCTGTCCCTTTTGCCCAGTTACAAATGGGAGTAGAAGTGTCCACACCTGTTCTACTTTTCTCCCATCGGACAGGGTGTAGCAGGTACCAGCTTGTAGCAGAATGTTCTTTATTAGGTCTCATGCTTCTAGTCAGGAGTAAGATTGGGCTGTCCAAAACCAGGGCACAGAAGTGGAAACTATTTTTCAATGACGGAACTTAGCCAAGAAAAGCAAAATTATCCAACGATTTCCTGTGCAGGATGCTTCCTCTTCAGTACTAAATGCAACCACAAATACACTTATTAGAGAAGAACTCCACCAAGACAGAGTGCATGGCTTTCAGGTAGGCTTCTTCTTGGGCAATGTTACCTTACAAATGTAGCCCTGTGTTATAAAAAACTACGGAATGGAAATTTCAAAGAAGATCAATGATTTTATTTGCACCATCTACACGGGAATATCATTTGTGGCGAGCTGGTGTTCAAGCAGATAGGGTGCAGGTAGTATCAAAGTCACTGGGATGCCCTGTAATATCAGCCCAATCCATAATAATATCTGCGGTAAATCCATCATAAAAACAGCTACATAACCTGGACCAATTGTAGCTGTATCACAGACTACAAAACACTATGCCAGCATGTGGTCTGAGTGTTGGACTATGACTCAGGAGACTCAGCTATGAATCCCCCCCTCACCCATGGAAATCCTCCTGAGTGACCTTGGGCAAGTTACACACTCTCAGAAAACTCTGATAGGTTCACCTTAGGGTTGCCATAAGTCAGAAAAAACTTGAAGGCATGCAACAAAAACATTAACATCAATGAAACAAATGCCACAATGAGATCTACCACTGAGACTATTACAAGTCTCCATTCTGTATAGCCATTTGTAGACAACAGATTAATAAGAGTGCATATGTGCCTGTTCATTGCTCTGCTGCGATGTTAACTTAAAACTTGCAAGTGTGAAAGAGACATTAAAAATCACAAATTGGCCCGCTTTTCTTTAACCACTGGTATCATCTCTTATACAGCACTGTTGATGGAGCCTGTTCACACTTTCAGCTAAGAACTATTGAATGCCTATGTACACACCTGTGAGAATAGGATTGAACCAAATTTTTTGTCAGAAGCATTACGCACTGTCCCTTTAGAAACATGAGAAGACAATTACACCTTTCAGCATTACCAATCACACCACCTATGGCACCACTTATCCCACGTTATTGCACTCTTTCAGCAGAGGCTGTTACCAATTTTATTACATTGACAGATTATAAAACCTATTCTCCACCCCATTCTTATCTGCAAGCCTTTGAATTACACAAACGGTCAGATGGGGCTGTAATTGCAGAAAGAACTCCCAGTGACAACCTGAACCATTTATTAATTCTGGCAATACGCCCCCCTTACGTGAGCATGGAAGCTCTACCCTTTTTGTTTTCACAAAGAAAGAACACAGCTCCCATAGCAATCAAATGGTAGAGTCAGTGAAAAACTTTCCAGGAAGTTTACTCTGTCATAAAACCTTTTGCTGTGGTGTTGTCCGTCTAACCTGTCAACAGGCAAGCAGAGAGCTTTTATACACCATATATTGCTAGGCAGAATACTTACTGGATTAAGGCAGGTTTTTCTTTTCTACTGGTCACCCTGACAGGCTTAAGTTCTTCCCCATCATGCTGTAGATCAGTCATTAGCACTATCGGAAGCAAAGTACGTCCTGTCTGTCTAGCTTGCCGACTCCTCTCTTCCCCCTCCCACTAGTCCTAGCAGTGTTTGAACAGGACTCACTCCGAGCTTTTCCAGTCCCTCCCACACTCTTGTCCTGTCACAGTACACTGCTTTCCAACTTCAGAATCCGAATGGAAAATAGCTGTCTCTTCCCTCTCACTCTGCTTACTCGCTAACTAACCACAGCAAGTTTGAACTGGTGGTGCTATTGCCTGGCTCTTTACTTTGATGAAGCAAGTGAGGAGAAGGGAGGGGGAAAACCCAAGGAAGGTACATCCTCAATCCACAAACTAGTTAGGGGGAAGGACCACATGCATGCACACACACACTGAAATAAAACCTGTTGAACAAGCTTCTCATCATAGAGGAAATGATTACTCAAGCACAGGAACACAAATTCTAACACTATCTTAACTTTTTCTTTTTTAAAACATGCAAAGCATTAGGGTTTCCTCAGCCTTCCAGTTTCAAGAAAGCTCTTGTAGAAGGATTTAGGCATGCCAAATTTAAGAAGAGTTAATAATCACAAATCAGCCAGGTAAGAAATGGAGGGAGAGGAAAGAGTTCCAAAGCAACTGACCATCGTCCAGACTCCTTATATGACTTCAAGAGACTGGCTTGTTACCCAGTTTCAATTATTCATACAGGATGTCAGCCTCCTCAGGTATTGTCTCTTGGTTACTTAAAACAAATGGTCTGTTCAACGTTTTATGTGGAAATGAGAAAGGTGACAATGGGAAGCTAGGCTAAGGTGAGTGGCTTATTGGTGCTAAACAAATGTGTAAAACACTTGGGGTGTAATTTTTTGCTAAGTTAGTTCTTAAAGGAGTCAACAAGTAATTTTCACAATTTTGCTCCTCCTGTAAGGATGCCTTTGAAAACTGTGCAGTTCTCCAAGTCTTTATGCAGTTGAGGACTTAATCTGTGCAAAGTTTGTACCTTTCTGAATAGAAAACAACAATTTTGTGCAGGTGCTGTTTTCAGCACAAAATCCTCATGTGGAAATGTTCTGGACAAATGGTGCACAAATTTTGTGTAGAATAAATCCCCAGTTACAGAATTTTCTACACGGAAAATATTGCAAAAAATTTTGTGCAGATTAAGTCCTGAATTGCAAAGATTCTCATCAGTCCATCATTCTGCTCATCAGGGTTTTTTGACAGTCAAGAAATATGTTTGTTGACCACTTTTTGAATATTTCTTAAATATTCTTTCCACCCATCTAAAACAAACATACATGCACCCATACTCCAGTTGAGTGGAAAAGACATAATGTTGTGATTTCATGGGATGTTGCACTGAGGCATTGCTATAACACTCCTATACCTCAGTTTTTCTAGAACTTCTCTTTTTCTTGCCATAATCCTATTTTTTTTCACAGAGGTTTGAGGAGCATACATATGTGAAGTTGTTTTGTAGCCAGGTTTCCATACTACAGCAAAAAAAGTTTCTTGGCTTCCTATCTCTGCTCTAGAGTGAAACTGCTTAAGTCACAAGAGTTTTACCAGAAAGAACTATTGGAAAATGTATGGTTCTTCCTGAGAAATCCAGGAGGTTGCACTTTTGTGTAGGGTTCCCTGCCCCCTCTGCATTAAAGATCTGATCATGCTGCTTTCCTAAGGGGCAATAAACCTTGCAATAGCTTTCATAACATTGGTTTGAATTACATAACACTATGAAACTCCTTTCCTATTGACGGGTGCCGGACCCCTTCACCACAGGCATTTAGGCAAGCAGTAAAGATCTCTTTTCAAATTGCCTGAGCCTCTAGCAAGGAATAAGACAGAGTCTTATCTGATACTGGTTAGAGCATATAGAGGATATAGAGAGAAGTTGCAAAGGCTACAAAGAGATGCATTTGCTTCTTCCTGGTTTGATCATCATTTAGTTTGCTTAGAGAGAAAAAACATATGCACATGCTTTTTATTTAGGATGTACAGTATAATCCTATGTGTGCCTATGCAGAAATAAGCCCCATTGACTACTGGAAGAGTTATTCCCTACTAAGTATAGGATTGCTGCTTTAACCACTTGTATTGTGTTACTAATGCAGTAAAATCTGTTGAATCATTTTAAACTTGAAATTGGTCCAACAATCTAGATATCAGAATCAGAACCAGTAGCACCCTGTGGCCAGAATGCTGTTGGGCCATTATGAGTGCATAACCTAGAGGTACGCATTTGTAACTGTTTTCATTCATGATCCTCACATATTCCCTAGTTTGGAGAACATGTAGGAACTGTGAAATTTTCCCAATCCCACCTTACCGGGTAGCAGCCATGCAATCAGAGGTGGAGGATCTGTTCTCCACTTGCTTGGGAGACAGTTGACTGATGTTCCCCCCTTGTGTGTGAGGAGAATTGTGACAGGGACCCTGCTTATGTCTGCCACAATGGAGACCACTCACAGGAGGAGGTCGGAATGTCAATTGGCAGCTTCCTGAGCAACAGGGCAATGGACTCCTGTTGATCACAGCAGCTGCTTCCCAGTAAGTGGAGGTTAGGGGAACTGGGCCAGAAGTCACCGTTTGGCCATGTAATTGTGATGGTTATGCATTTATAACTCCCCAACAGGAATCCAGCTAATAAGAATAGTAAACTTGATAGTAATTAAGTGAATGTATTAACAGCTTGTTTATATATTCATAAGGTTAACAAAGAACTGTGGTAGGCAGAAATAGAAATATTTGCAACCTCTCTCTGTAATGCATATTACCTTATAACAGTTTAAATGCCATTACTGACCTTAAAAAAAAGGATTTAAGTGGAGATTATCAATATTTCAAAATTAGTCAATTATTTCAAAAATTTGGCACTCTACTGTCTAATTCAAGAGCAATCCTTTTGGTTTACAGCACTGCTGTAGAAAACTCTAAACATCTAAACAATGAAAACACTATAAGATCATTAAAGAAACTAACACCCAGAATCCAATCACTTTTGCTTTGAAAAACTACTTTGGGATTTTCTGTTATTTAAAATATCACATAATTTTACTGAAGAAACTACAATATTAAATTGGCCATGAATCCTAACTTGCAATTTCCTATGGCTTGTTTCTCTAGTATGTGGTGTTTTCTATTAAAATGACTGTTTTTTTTAACAAAGTACACACTTCCATTGGACAATATATCCTTCCCAATCTAAATACATTTTATTTTAAGATTTACACTCCCACTTTCATAGAGGAGGCTGGTGACTCTCATGTCAGTAGGGTGGTGAATTCCCTCTAGGTTTTATTCCAGACATTAAAGAAACTATCCAAGGTACTGGATGCCATTCTCAAACTAAGTTCAGTGCCTTGGATAGTTCCTTTAAAGTCTGAGGTAAAACCTGGATCTGATTCACTGGCCTATTAACATAGATGACATCAGATACCACTTTTACATAATTATTTTTTTACACATGATATATGGGTATATTAAACTTACATGCCAATTGACACGCACAACCTCTGAAACAGCTGTCTCAGAGGATATTGTCTTTTGTTTTGTGCTAATGTTCTGGTGGATAGAGAAAATGTTCTGCTTCAAAGCTTGGAAATTTGCAGTCTTGCAGGTAGAGTAGAGCACTAGTGGCGCAAGATGGAAAGTACTAGAGTCTGATAGTCAAGGCCTCCTGTCTGAGACTCCTGTACTTCCCCACATCACCATGTTGGGAAACTATCATTGCTTTGTTTGCTGGCTCAGACCTGAGTGCCTTGAGATCCCAGGTCAACAAACTAAACACAGTTGCATGAATGAATCTTTACTAAGTTCAGGACCTGTCTACTGTTGTTTAATCCTTACTCATCCTTTTGCCCCACAAAGAACTTTGAGACTTAGAAGTGTGTTCAGCTCTCTGCTCTTAGTCCAATAAAACAGATTAGGCTAGTTTATTTAGCTCAGTAATGTATGCACGTGGATATACTGAATTCACATGGATTTTGTTTCCATACACCATTTTTCCTCCTGAGGAGCAAAGTATTGTGAACAGCATATTTACAGCAGTCCTTCACATGTTCTCACTCTCTGTGAAAAAAACAACTGTGCTACCACAACTAGGAAGTGGTGAAAAATCTATACTGAGTGACCTGCAATGCAGATCAGACATTTCGCTAAAACTCAACAGTCTGTATTGGAAGAAAATAAATGAACACAATTTAACCCAAGAGTTGTCTCTGATTTACTAAAATCTAGGAGTGTACTTGCCCTTGAGGATATTATGTAGGCCTGTAGGGTTATTCAGTCTTTCATTCCAAAAGTGAAATGGATTCTTCTAGTGCACCCACATGGCTTGCTCATTCTGGGTCTTCTACTCTGTCTCATAAAGAGATAAATCCCAACACTACTATCCTTCTGTACATTTCAAGACATGAGAAACCTCCCAAAGACTAGGCCTATCAATTTCAGACAGGACTGTGCTATCAGAAGAATTAGCAGAGGACTGAAAGGTTTTCATTTCTCTTTTTAAAAAACATACTCTTGATTTTTGTTGCGTGAACTGAAATACTCACAGTTTAAAGCGTTAATGTTTTAATGTGCCCTTATGCTTTAAACTCATAGAGTCTTATAAAAGATAAATAGGAAATTGAGCAGTTGCCAACGCGGATGGAAAATCTTCTCAAACTGTAAGCTTTTATTCAGTGGCCAGATCTTGTTACGCAAGTATGAGGCTCAACAGTCGTTGTATTATTATGTAGTCTTAATAGCCTATGTATTATGGATGTAGTGAAACGTCTCTTTGAAAAGCAAATGCACCACAATTGAAACACACTATTCATTCTAGCAATCTACACCCTAAAGAGCCATCTAGATGATTAATAAAATTTCATTTTGCCCCTTAGTGTGACATTCTAGCCATGATCTACACCAGCAGTGCTATGTATCATGATGGGCAAACCCCACTACTTCAATTCTATCACAGTTACAGGGGCTTTTTGTGTTAAATTTGGATGTATTCCTTTGATTTTCCACTGACTTCTGAAATCCTAAATAATTTTCAGTCTTGAAAGGTGGGATCTTGCCTTATTTGCTCTGAACTTCAGGGAGCATTATGTTTCTTGGCTTTCCTACACATTCATGCTGTTGAGAGAAATTATAGCCTCCCCTTCAAACCTTCAAATATATGCGGAAGCAGATATGGCACCAGTACATAGCACCTTTTACAGACATGCTTGTGGAATGTGATCATTGTGAAAATGAAGCAAGGGCAAAAAAAATGATCAAGGGACTAGAGCAACTTCCCTATGACACAAAGGTTACAATATTTCGGGGGGGGGGCTATACAATTTTGCAATTTATGGAGCAATTAGAGATGGGGACATTTTTCTTTCTTTCATATAATACTAGACTCTGAAGTTGAATAGTGGGAAATTTAGGACCATAAAATGATGGAATCTGCTTCCACAAGAAGAGGTCATGGCTGTCAATTCAGATAGCTTTGAAAGCAGGTTAGATAAATTCAGGGAAATTCAGGGAGCCAATTTGGTGTGATGACTTGAGTGTTGGACTATGACCCTGAAGACTAGGGTTCAATTCATGGCTTGACCATGAAAACTCACTGAGTGACCTTGGGTATGTCACACATTTTGAGTCCCAGAAAACCCTGTGATGGGTTTACCTTATAGTCACCCTATGCTGGAAATGACTTGAGTGCACACATCATCATCATCATCATCGCTATCAGTTGTTCCTGATCATGATGGCTGGATATTCCCTCCAGTCACAGAGGCTTAATCTTGTCTATCAGTTGCTGGGGAGCACAAGCATGAAGGTGTTAGCATGCTGGTGGCTTAGGCAACCAGTTGACTACATTGTGAAAAATGGTCCTACTGTGTTCTTCTTAGATTAACAGTCTCATGAGTACCTTGAGCAGTGAAGATGAGTGGCCCCTTGCTTCAGCAGTACCTAACTATTCTTGTGCTTTCTTTCAATAAATGTGCAGGTTTCCCCCTCATCCATAAATCTCCTTTTTGTCATTAGACCTTCCTGAGCACATACTATCAGTGTTTGTTCACCTGTTAGTATTTCTTTCAACAATTTAGTGCCCTGTAAAAGTTCTAAAACCTCTTTGGAATTTGTCCTTAGTTCTTATCCAATTGATATGGAAACACCTTGAACTTATGGCTGCCTGCTACCTTTGTCTCTTTTTTTCAGATACAGTACCTGCGCAAGGAGGGCCACTGAGCTGCATTGCCTGCTCTCACATTCCTTGTGTGGATGTAGAACACATCTGACTATAGAAGAGAAAGCCTATTGCCCCAGCAGATTTTTACATCCAGCCATATTTATTCTTCTTAACATTTCTTTAATTTCTGTTCAGGCTGCTCTTTCCAATTTTCTTGCCTAACCCGAAGCTTAGTACTGAGTAGTATTAAGTCTATATATAGACTTAGGATGTCTAACTGGACAGCAAATCTCTTTCTGAAAAACATTTGTTTGCTATGAAACCCATTCAAAATATGTGTCTCCACACTGGCTTCCCACAGAAATGTTTCTACTATGCCATGTAATTATTTTAGAGAGGATAACTTTGCTTGTAGTAAGAGGACATTCCATTAAAAGCAATCACCATGTGACCTGTTTTCTTCAGAAAGGTCGAATTCCTGGAACTTGCAGAGCAGTAGTCTGATTAAATCTATCTACATTTGTAAAACATTATGCTTAGTACTGGAGGAAATAGACTGGTATTCCCTTTGATAAAGTCTTTCTAAGCAGCCTATTCAGCTGCAGACATGAATCTGCTCCTTTAGGTCTGTCAGCTCTCTAGTCTTCCATGCTCAGAGTTCATGAAAAAACAAAGCAAAACAAGTTGCTTACCTGGAACTGGTATATTTCTCATACTCATCTGTGCAGTCACATGACTCTCCTTCTTCCATACTGCTTTCCCTTCTCTGGGTTATGCTTATGGCAATTATAAAAGGAATGGTAAGAAGAGACAGTGCCTGTCCTTCCTCTGAAAATATACTCAAAAGTCAAAACACTTCACTTGGAGTGCTGGGACAGAGGCGCCAGCTTCTTCGCCTCAGTTCTAGAAAATGTCCAAACATTGCTTTAAGTTGCTACCAATGTGTTGCAGAACAGGGACTGCTTGAAAAGCACCAGTTGCAGTTAAAGAACCTGTTTTTCTTCAACAGCTCTTTAAATATGAAGCATGTCATAGAAGGAGCCAGAGTATTCTTAACTGGGTTCACCATCACTACTCATATCTCAGCTCTACTAATCAAATATATATGAGAAATGAATACTTTCTCTTTTTCTTCTTCCCCATTTTGTCTCCTGGTCATCATTTTTTAAAGCTATTCATCCAATGACTCTCTCAGTTTATTTACCTGTAACAGCTGATAATTGTATGGATGTTGGCCAATCTGAAATCCCCGCGATAAATTAAAGATCAAATATTTGTGAGAAGTATCCATCTATACAGCAAGAACAATATAAATCTGTTTTTTGTTTTTTGTTTTAGAATTGCCTCAGAGTAACTATATGGAACACAGTACATACTTCTATCAGCTATTCTCCTATGTCCCTGTCAACCGGCCATTTCCGCACTAGCCTGTTGTGGCCAACCATGTGGGCTCACCTCTCTCTATGTCAGCTATATTTCTGGCAGGGTTCACAAACCTTTAATAACTGTCTCACCTGGACAGATTTTGCAGTTGAAGGTTTTCCTACCACTGACACAAAACAACTGGGAAAACTTTAGGAAATAATATCTCTTAGAATCCAAACTATAAGTTTTGTATACTGTAAAGTGGTGGTGGAGAGATGGCTGTGTCTCTCCTCATATTCTTGGCCTGCAACTCCAGGAATCTCTCGCTGCTGGCTAGGACAGATGGGAGCTGTAGGCAAAAAACATCTTGAGGTTTGCAGCTGCCCAGCCCCTGCCATAAAATGAAATGTTTATTTACTATCCTTCCCTCCCTCTGACTCTCCCATTCTATATACACATACATATTTGCACAAGAAAAGCCAGCTGGGCTAGGACTCTGGCCGACTAGGATTCCAACCTTCACTCAGTCATGGAAACCCACTGGGTGGCCTTGGGCAAGTCATACTCTCTCAGCTTCACTGCAAACCTCTCTGAACAAATCTTGAAAATTTCTCAAAGAACAACAATAGGTTGCCTTAGGTTTCCAAAAGCTGGAAGTGATTTGAAGGCACACAATCGCAATTTGCATAAGAATATTAAGGGCTGGGTCTGTCTGCATTTTCAGAATATTTCAGAAAGTCTACCATATCATATGTTAAACAGAAGCAAGTAATAAAAGTGAGGCAGAGAGCTTCTTCGAAGAAAGGCAGAATATAAATGAAACCAGTAAATAACTGTGGATATTTTCTTAGTAGCACAACACTCTGGATGCCTTCTTTAGCAGGAGAGTTACAATGATATTACAGCAAGTACATCAGAACATATTGCAGCAGTATCTATTTTCACACAGTAATCCCCATTACTCGGTACATCAGTCAGCTGGCCATAACCCAGACAAATACTGCTTGTTATACCACAATAAGTTTAGCCTGCTTTCATCTACATCTGAAGGCTGCAGATACTTCATCATCACAGGGACACATCTAGGTGTGCGCTTCTATAAATGATTGGACCCTTGCTAGGAATTTCTATTGGTAAGGTCAAAACAGCTGTGTAAAAACAACACTGTGTATTAGGTAAAATAAATAAAGTTTGTAAATAGAACCTGACAGCCTCTTTCTCCCCCATTGTATCTTACTGACATCTGGTACAATACAAACACCAAAGGTGTCTTTCAGATGGCATTGTATGGTTGGTTACTTTTATAAGATGGCAACAATCTAGGAAGACCTGTACTTTGTGCACCCCTGCCCTACAGAATCACTAGTCTCAATTTTTGCATAATGCCCATGAAATCACAGGCAGGATGAGTATCTATCATCCTCATCATCAGTAGTAGTAGTTCACCCCATCTTTTTCCTAGTTCAGGACTCAAGGCAGCTTACAAAAGATTTAAAAGATATTTAAAATTCACAAAATACAAAAGTTAAATGTAAAACCAGTTCACCACAGAAACCCTAACAGTACAACAAAAACAACAAACAGAAGATCTAGCATATTGTACAAGGCCTATCTTGCCTAAGCAATTGGTCCTTAAAGGTCTGTCGAAATAGAAAGGTCATCACATTTGCAGAAAGAGAGTAGAGAGGGTGCCAGTCTAACCTCTCTGAGAAAGGAGTTCCACAGCCTGAGGATAGCCACTAAGTAGGCCCTCTCTCCTTTTCTCTCCAGATGTACCTGTGAGGGTGGTAGCAGATCTTCAAGCTTGAAGCAGATCTTCAAGCATGAATATGTTTATAAGGGAGAATGCAATCCTTCAAATAACCTGCACCTGAGCCACATAGGGCTTTATAGGTCAAAACCAGGGCTTTGAATTGCTTCTGCAAACAGACTGGCAGCCAGTGGAGCAGTTGCAACAAGGGACTTGTGTGTTCCCTGTAGCCAGATCCATTTAGCAATCTAGCTGCAGCTGTTTGGACCAGCTGAAGTTTCCAAACACCCTCCAAAGCCAGCCCCATGTAAAGTGTGTTAATAGTAATCCACACATTGAGATATATGTGGAAGTAGAACACAGGTTACCTTGCAGGGATGTGTTACTCCATTAACGTTCAGTCCATGGTACTTTTCCATATTTTCCTATCATTCAGCTCTGCTCCATTTTTAAAAATTAATATTTTGTTTTAAAAAATCTTCTCAAAAATGCACATTTAAATGTTATGCTTTCTTTCAAAGTATGCTGTATTTCAAAAATACAGTATAAAGTATAAAGTATTTCAAAGTAGAGGGATTGTGTGTGTGTGGGAGCAGCATAGAAATGAAGAAATTGTGCTCTAAATAAGATTTCTGCCCCCAATGAGTTTCTCCTTCATTCTTCAAATCTGTAGCACTTCAATCACTTCAGCTGAGCATTTAGAAATATAGTATAGTCATCAAAAGCAAACAAACTAAACAAACACATATAAGAAAATATAAGAGTTTTAAGTATTTATGATTATCGCTATCTGAAGTTTGGAGTCTGAAGGAAAATTCCATTGGGAGGCAGAACTTTTAGTTGTGGGTGAGTTAATGCCTTCATTTTACTCTCCTCACAGGAACACCCCTGCTTGGATGCATATTTTGATACATTTATACTGTTGAGAAGTGGGCTACAACATTAGAAGAAGTACAAAATACACATTGGATAGCTGAATTCCAATCTAAGCAGTATGGATCAGCTTATTATTGGAATTCACAAAGACAGAAATCTTGATGTAGCCAATATCTGTAGCCCTTCCATTTCTATTATGGGAAAGAAAAATAAATTTGTGTGATTCTGCTTTTTGTCTCTGGAATGAGGACAGGCAGAATGCTCTTTGACAGCCCAAAGTGGCACATTATGGAGCTTGAAAGAAATGGAGTGCAAAAGAACCTTTCTCCAAGTATTCCAAGAATGATTTCCTAACTTGTGGAATGTAGAGTTTACCTGACAAGAGCCTTGATTAAAAAGGAAAGTTCATCAATTGTGAGAAATGTATCAGTTACATTTCACTGCCACTTGCCTGGTGCCTAGCACATGAACAAATATGTACCATTTTGCTTCCTTGCACATTCAGATTTTGAGACTTTTTGGTCGATTCTGATAAAAAAAAATCAACTGAAATGAAGTTGTGATCCACCCCAACTGATGTCCTACTTGGAGGCAGTCCAAAGCAATCCACTGTGTTGGAGTGGGTGTAATAATTAATTGTTAGATCAAGATATTTAGGAAAATGCTGAAAGGAAAACAAAACAAAATCCCACCAGTTATTAACATACCTTATAAACACTGAACCAGTACTATCCGTAGGGCTGAGGGGAGAAGGTTCACCACTTGACCCCCGGAAGCTGAATTGGTTCTTGTAAGAAACATCCCAGTCATCAGAAGTGTGTGTTTTCTTCCTCATGTTGGATAAAGAATCAGTCCTTCTCACCCGACCCTAAAACTAGTATCCTTGTAGTATAAGCATTTGCTGGGTGTGACTTGGATCTTTACTGTGAATCTTCCTGAAGCAGGAAGGTTCCCCCACCCCACCACTCCAGTTTTAATAAGTTACTTATTTGCATGATGTCACATACTGTTTTAACTTCTCATGGGCAACCCTTTGTGTACCTGTTTGAATGTAGTCTTATTGACTTTGGCATAAAGTCTTTAGATTAGTCATATAAAAGCTCTGCTAAAGACATCAAAGAGAGGAAGAGAAAAAAAATTAATTTAACTTTGATCACATCTTATTGAACATGCATTTAAAACGGATACTGTACTGCCTTTATACAAAGCAAAATAGCACTGGTAGGCACAGCCTGGCAAATCTGTATTATAAACTGAACCTTGATATTAGAAATGGACTACTTGAGAATAAAGGAAACTGACTTACACTGAGTCAGATGCTTTGCCTCCCCTGAAAAATTTTTCCTTCTGCCCTTAAATATCTGTCATTGCAGTTGAGAATTTGGAAGTATAATTTAGCCTTCACCTCTACAAAAAATACGGTATGCAAAATCCCAACACTAGTACTTTGTAAGCTAAAATATTGTACATGTACAAAGAAGACTTTCTGAGCGTGCACACTTTGTACACTTCAGGACTCACCAGCAGCACATCTACAACTGTGTGACAAAATTCATTCTCACCAAAGACACATGTGCTGACACAATACTGGCATTCTGTGATTCATCAGAGAAAAGCAAATGTAGTGATCTTGGCTTTTAAAAGTAATATATTTGAAAGAATTTCAAGTGAATAGTTTATCTGCAGGTTTTCAGAGTGACCATGGTGCTTTAGACTTTATCAGATCATTAGGGTACAATATGCATTCATTTCCTAGTCACTGTCAACCTGAATTTCAGGTTACACAGCTGTTCTGTGTGTGGAAAATATTGTATTTTAAATTGATTTTTGGAAGCTTGATAGCATACTTTCTAAGTAAGATGTGTTACTTGGGCCATTTCTGCATTAAAGGCCATTAGCATGTTATACCGTTATAATGGTGGCATCGTCATTTGTGCAATTCTGTCTGGTTAGGGATGCATTTTTCTGCACCCTTCCCCCTTAGAGGTATTGCCACTGGTGTTCCTTCTGCATTACAGTGTCCTTGGCCGTTCCTGTGCCCTGCCTTCACTCTGTCCCACTGCCCCGATTGGGTGGTGATAGTTACCATGCCATGGGAGTTGCTAAGGGAGGGATGAGCTGGCATGCCCACAGTTCCCCCACTGCTGGATCCACCATAACAGATAGCGCTGTCAGGTACTATAACTGTACTGCACTGTGATGGCTAACAGGATTGAAGCACTATAGGAGGCTCTTAACAGATTTTTTTCTGGAAATAGAACATGGCGATTCAGCGATGCTTGGGGGACAGGATAGCAGCTGGATATTAGTTTCGTTTCTAAGTTCATCAAGATATGGAGAATTTCTATTAAAGAGAGACTTTTCTGAGCTCTGTGCGTGAGCTCAAAACAGCAGGAACAACAACAGCAAAAGCTCCCGGACCAGTAACACCCGCTGCTAAAGAGTTATAGCAATGTTCTATGGAAATGGCCTTAGATTACATTTTTGTCATTACCTGTGAAAACCTTTTCCAGCAGAAAACACTTCTACATCCAAACCTTCCACCTCCCCAATTTTGTCTCCACTCCACAGTGAAAATTGTCTCACTGCAGTGCTGCCTCTAGCCCTCTATAGTCAACACTGACTAACAGTGGGTCTGCAAGGTTCCAGGCAAAATAATTTCCCAGCCTGTCTGATCGAATCTGGACTTATGCATGCCAAACATGTCCTCTGCCACTGATTTGCAACTCCTCCCAAGTTTTATGGTTTTAAGGACAAGTAAATCATGTTTCAAACTGAACGCTGCTGGATTCATTGACTTCACTGGGATAAAATGCCGCATATATTGCTTTCGGCAGGGTCGAGGAAGACCATACCTGAGACTTTGGAAATCTGTCAATGCTCAGAACCAAATTGCTGGAGATATGCAAAACGTGTTATTTATTTTCTTAATAGCTCACCGGATTGGAGCAATTACACAGTCTGGGCTTTTTTTAAAAAAATCTCTTGTATCAAACCTTCATGAAGTTACCTTTTTTGGACTACAGTTTTTCAGAATCCTTCATCTTGTATGCCTGAATACTTAATTTGGCACTCAGATAGGCCCTATAAAGGCTTTGTCCTGGTAGTTACTATCAAGGTTTTTTTTGCTTAAGCCTACACACTTTAATACCCAATACCAGATCTTGTCTGATCTTGGAAGCAAAGGAGGGTTAGCCCTGGTAAGTACTTGGACCAGAGACTCCCAATGAATACCAGGAGCTGTAGTCTATATTTCAGATGAAGGAACTGGCAAAACCACCTCTGAGTATCCTTTGCCTAAGAAAACTCTATGAAAGTCATGAGGCCACCATAGGTCAGCAGGTGACATGAAGGCACATACATATGCGCACACAGTTAGGACTAACCAATAGTGTAGCAGCAATAAAATGAATGGGTTGATTCATTGTTTAATAATTACACCAATAGGTATACTCTAATTACCACTAACCAGTAGAATTCAAATTTCAGTTTGTGTTCTGAAAATGATCAGTATTAAAACTTCTGTATATGCAACTGCATTTACTTATCTTTTGCTCATCTTCTGCTCTCAAACAGGATGGGCAAAGTACAGCCCTGTGGTTGCATGCATTTAAACCCCCATCCCTGCCAGCTGATTGGGGTTACCAGAATGAAAACTGGAGATGGCTTATGAACTTTTAGTGACTGTGTAGAACACATGTGTAAGGCCCCGCTTTGGGGGTCCCCAATATCAGTATGGTTTGGATGGGCACCATACCTAATTGGCATCATATGTAATTGGCAACACATTTTATTGGCTCTGATATCAAATTCAAGGTGGCAGAGAGGTCAAACTGAGCAAGGGAAAGAATTTGACTGTAAATGTGAGAAGCATAGGTCAACTCCAAAATTCCTCCAGGTAAGACTGAGTCATTTGTCAGGCAAATGCACATCATTCCTGTGGATAATAGGCTTAAATAGAAGCTGGAATTTTCCAGGGAATCCAACTGTGAGGAGCCCACCAGGACACTGATTGACAGATATCCATCCCTTGTCCACCTGGATTCTTTCGTCTGTCCTCACAGCACCCACAATAGACAGCTATTACAACATTCATCGTGTCTTTGTCAATCAAAGCACTAAGCCCATCAACAGGCGAAAGACCCATTGTCCACGACAGGTTCCCTTTGTCTTGCATCTGGAACCTTCACAGCCACAAGACATTTTCAGGGTACAAATACCCCTGATTTGAGGAGGCCCAGGGCAGTCTCTTGAAGATCTACCCGTCACTCTGTCCATCTGGCTCCTGAATGAGAACTGCCCTTAGGTCCTACCTAAGACAAAATACATTTCTACTCTTCACTACTCTTCTGGACTGGTAATTATAAATCCCCCCAAATCCCTCAGCGTCTCTATAATTTTTCCTCCCTTTCTCTTTCAGCTAGCTCTTGTGTGAATGTGTGATTGTGTGTATCTTGTGTGCATGCATGAGTGAATTCCCCTCAATAAAATCATTTTATTAGACAATTATGCTTGGTTTTTGGCTTGGCCTCACCCCGTAAAATTTGGGTTTAAAGATCTAACTAGGTTAGCCTGCCTTTTGTAGTGCTACAGCTTGCGCTCTGGCTAATTCCCATTGCCCATTATTTGGAGCACATTGAGGTGTCCCCCACTGGACCCCAGAAATCAGAGTAACACATGCGTCAAACACAAGGCCTGTGGGCCAAATTCGGCCCACCAGGCCATTTCTTGTGGCCCTCATACCTCTCCTGCAGCTGCAGTTGGGGGGCAGAAAAAGGCACAGAGAGGATCTGGGGAGCAGAAAGTGGCACACTCTGGATATACCGACCAATTCTATGTCACTTTACAGAGGCATAGGGACCATAAACTATGATCAAATAGCCCCAAAATGTCCAAGAAAAGAAAAGTTGATGCAGAAGGCAATTTAAAAACCAGTAATAATCAAATGCAGAGGCAATTATTTCATATGATAAAAGAGTAGATACATTTATATAGTTTTACAGATACAACCAGCCCTTTGAGGGCAACCATAATGCTGATGCAGTCCAAGATGAAATTGAGTTTGACACTCCTGGTGTAGAAAAGTGAATTTCAGCAGGTGTTATTTGTCACACAACCAGGCAACAAGCAACACCTCTCTGCTACACAACCGGTTTTCACTCTGGCAATGCTACTGTGAATCTTGTCAAATCTTGTTCTTTTAGCCTTCTATTTCACATGAAGTTATATTCCAAAGATGAGGCATGAATGTTAATTCACCAAGATATGGAAAATTTCTATTAAAGAGAGATTTTTCTGAGCTCTGTATATGAGCTTAAAACAGCAGGAATAAAACAAAGCCTCTATATTAAGATGAATCAAATATGACCATCAATGTTCGTTCTGTCCCCTTCCCTCTGTCTCTGCCTCTCACACTTATACTCATTGTGAAATTGGAAAAGAGTATTTCACCTCTATAAATAGATACAAAGTACCTACTGACTAAGAGATCTGTTTACATTTTTTTCTGTAAAGAAGTAAGGGATCACTTTTGTGGACAAGATTGCTGGTCCAGAAATTTCCAAGGCACTTTTTATTTTCCTGTAAGAAATAATTCTTATTATTGTCTGCCTTTGTTACTATAATACTTAAAGTGTCTGATCAGATTTTGTTTCAGTCATTATTCAGTGCAGAACAAATGAAATTAAACATTAGTCAGGAAAGATTTTAAAATCAAACAGCATGTTTTGGAAAAAAAAGATATTTCTATTGCTGAGTGCACAAATTTAACAATGGATTCCTGGCTAGTATTATTGTGTGCAGGAAACACAATGCCTGCTATGGAATCTATTTTTTATAAGACTGTTGGAACACTACGGCGGATAATAAGACTTGGCAGGACACCACCAGTGGCTATTTTCCTTCTGTTTCCATTTATTTGTATCCGACCCTATGGTGAGTTTCAAAGCCATATCATAGCTACTAAAGCTCATGTGCAGACTGAATGGATGGAGTCATCAAATGTGGCCACAGTAACATATGACTTGATGTCATCCAGACTTGGCTGCTGCAACATGCTCTATATGGATTTGAAGAATGTTTGGAAACTTTAATTTAGCAGGGAGGGTCCTTCTGAAATTCATTATCTGAAATTATTTATTACTCTGGTTTAGGATCTTCACTGACTTCAAATTTATTTCTGATATCAATTCAGAATGCTTGTATTCAGGGGCAAGGCAGGGAGGGTGGCGCTTTAACAAGTAAACACACATAAAAGCATGTGTTGAGCTATAAAAAGGCCACAACTTGCATTTGTAGAAGGCTTGGCCTGTATAGGATCAAATCTCTGCATCAGCTGACCTGCCTGTCAACCAGTAAACCCAACCCAGCCCACATGCAGGGTGCTACTGGGGTGAGGGAAATAGGATGCAACTTGAGCTAAAGGCTCTGTGCAGACCCCCGCCACCTGGGGCAAGGCTGAATCTTTGGCTCTGAGCGAGGTGTGACCGTATCCCTGTCACCCCCTCCAAGATCCCCTAAAGGATCCCCCCCCCCAATGTATGACTGGTGTGAATGTCTTGACTGCCTTCAAATTAATTCTAGCCCACGACAAACCACCCCAAAGTTGTGATGAATCTAAAGCAACCTAATGACATTTAGGTCATATAATGACATTTAATTCACAAAACAAAGGGAGAGAGAATGGGATGAAGGTTGAAGCCAAACTGAAGCCTGGCTGTCCAGAGAGCTGCTTATACATTTCTCTAGTGGCCATCCTGCTGCAACCCCAAAACTGAATAACCCTAAGAATCCTGTCAATTGGTCATTGAGTTAATCCTGTCCATTAACTCAATGACTAACCCTCCTTCAAACTCACTTTGTAAGCAGTGCAGCCCCCTAACACAGCCATTTCCATATTGTCAAAAGGCAAGGGGATGAGCAGGGATGAGTCCAGCTATTTTCTTAGAGATAGATGCACTGCAAAAACATCACCTGCAGAAAGGTCACATTGAGGTCTCTGCAGATCTTTTATTGCAGTATGTCCAGCTACAGGGCTGGACATCTCCCTGCTCATCCTCCTGTTCTCAGACCATGGCCATGGGGAGGGCGCTGCACTGTTTAAAAGATGTGGTTTTAGGGGGAGTAGCATTGAGGGACATAACTTTGTGATTCACATATATCTCCTGATGCAGGATCCTGACCGTTGTGTAGTAATTTTCACATCTAGCTATGCTAGAACATAGTCTTAACTCACAAAGCCAACTGTGTTGAATCCAAACTCTCCCAGCCTAAGAGTGTTGGAAATTACCCAGGAATACCATCTCCCTGGTATTTGTGTTCTGCCAGCAGATTGCTCTCTTGGCATATCTCTGACATCAGAGGGCACAAGAGATCTGCACCTTATTATAAACTGCTGTTTTTTGGGGCATTGCCTATGTGCAGCAAAAACAATAATGAGAAAAGCAGGCTGTGATTTAAATATTTTAATTAATTAATTAATTAATTTTTCTTGATTCTAATATTGGGAAAAAATCCCAGATGGGGAAAATGTAGCTGGTGGTTCTGGTTTTTGCAGCAGTAGTTTTTTACACACACAGAGAGAGAGATATTGGAACTATTGGCTGACAATTCATGGCAACAGCTGCAACTTTTTATTCTCTATTTTTTTTTCAAATCCAAATTTTCAAATCCAAGATATACCAGGTTTAAAAAAGGAGGTCTAAAATATCCAGAGCGATTCCTATTCCAGTGCCCTCAATCCTCACTCGCTGGGCAGCTGCTGCTTCAATTCATAGGGCTCTGTTCCCTTGTGAATCAGAAAGAAACTGGTTGATGGTCCAACCCTCTCCCATGAGTGATCTCTTGTGTGACAGCCAGAAGCAAGGTCTCTGTTGCAATCCCTCCTCAAACCAGAGATGGCTCATATGCATGGGTTGGTGGGACTGTCATCCAAGCTGCTTTCTGAGCAACAGGGGAACAGCCCTGAGAAGTGGGGATTGGGAGACTTTCATAGTCCCTGTGTAACCCTGAGCCAGTGTAGTGTAGCAGTCTGAGCATTGGCCTATGGCTCTGTAGACTAGGGTTTGAATCCTTGCTCAGCCATAGAAACCCATTGGGTTACCCTTGGCAAGCTGCGCTGTCTTAGCCTTGGAGGAAGGCAAAGACAAACACCTTCTGAACAAATTTTGCCAAGAAAATCTCATGAAAGGTTTGCCTTCAGATTGGTATAAGTTTGAAATGACTAAAGGCACACAACAACAACATGTATCCCTAAACTAGGGTTATGTATGGATTGTGAGTGTGAAACAGTAATGAGTGTACAATTCTAGGTTATACATTTGTAACTGTTCAATAAGATTCTGGCCAATTTTAATAAAATGATCATAATACGAAAAGACTTATTCTAATCAGTTAAATCAAGAGAACAATTCATAACTAATTCCTAATTTTAGAATTCATTTCTCACTGGAATGGAAGTAGAGCTACACAAGCAGAAAATGCCCCAACACACTTGCAAGGACTACAGGATCAAAGAATACTGTGTTAGATGGCAAGGTCTCTCATCAAAACTGTGAAGAAGTAATTTGAAAAGCCTGCCCATATCAATCTATCTAAGCTGAGCGACCACTATTGAAGAGAAGTTGACATATAAGGGAGAATATGTCCATCAAATCAGATGGTTATGACATCCTGTGGTTTATCAAGCACTGTTTAGAGATGGATCTGTCCAAGAGAAAATAATAAAGGGAATTTTTAAAAGATGTTGAGAAATATCAAATGGCTTACATGTAATTTAGTTCAGTGTGGGAATGGGCAGTTTATGGCTCTCCAATTTTTGCTGGACTGCAGCAGACCTACCCAGCCTAGCCAATAGTAAGAGCAGATGAGAGCTTCATGCAAAACTTCAGCTGAGCATTTAGAAATATAGTTTAGGCACCCAAAGAAAAGGGACAAGCTAAGTTGCCAAGAAAATGCAAACACAACAAATATAAGTCTTCTAGGTGTGAATGATTTTCAGCATCTAACTCTTTGCAATGCAAGATATTTGGAGACTGAAGGAAAATTTCACTGGGCAGGAAGGATTCTTATTTGGGTGAGTCAGTGCCTGCATTTTGTCCCCTCGTCACTCACACCTAGCTGGTTTTGCATTCGCTTGGTAACTTTGCCTGCCCATGTTCTTTGGATCCCTAAACTGTATTTCTAATGCTCAACTGAAGTTTTAAAGTGACTGAAATACTAGAAATTTGGGGACCCAGGGAACATTTCATTTGGGAAAGCAGTATTTTTATTTGCAAGTGCAGTGCTCTCATTTTGACATTCCTACCCTGTAGTTACACCTCTGCTGTCTAGAGTTGCAGAGAACAAACTCACTCAATCTCGTAGATGACAGCCCTTCAAATATTTAAAGATAGCTATCATGTCACTCTCAGCCCATTTCTGCATTGCACTGTTATAGTGCATTTTTGTTCAATGAGCTCTTGCAGCAACTGGTTTTAATGAGGCAGGACAATGCTGTATTTTAAAAGCAGCGTTTTAAATGAAAATACAAGTGTTAAAAATATTTCTGTGCTTTGTTCTTGGGTACCATTCCTGGAGTTGGGGGAAGGAAGTTTGGGCATACTTATATGTTGTTCTTGTGTTAATCCTATAGAAATATTAAAATTCTATCCTGTCTATCTTTGTATTTATTTTTAAAGTAGTCTTAGACCATTGAAAATCCCCCCGCCCCCCCACAGGCTAATGGCTTGTAGCACTCAGGTGCTTTTAACAACAACAATAACAACAATTACTACCACCACCAAGAGAAAAAAAAGTTCCTTTTTTTTAAAGGGAAAGTAATCTGTAACCTTTAATTAATGTAACCGTAGTTGTAACTAACTGTTTGCCTAGATCCCTCAAGCTATAACAGGCTAATTGCTTTTTTGCCCCTGAATGAAATGGTTTTAATGGAAAGAAAATAATATTGTATACAATTTGGCCAGTGTTGAACTACTTTAACTTTTACTGATTTTAGTGACAGAGTGAAGCAACCCTTTAATTGTTTTTTTCTTAAAATCAATGGAATTTTAAGTGCTTAGCTCTGATTATATCTTACCTGGCCTTTCTCTTCTGACTAGGAACAAGGAGCACTGCTGAAACTTTGCTTAGCACCACAGTGTAATCCTGCCATCTACTGTTCTATTTCAAGTATCACATTTAATTTGCCTTGGTACATAAGTCTGGAGATCCATCTATTTTATTTTGGATCTATTGCAAGTAATGGGAGGAAGGCAGACCATGGACTGCAGCCCCAAAACATTTTTTGTGCCCGCATGCCCTCCGCACCTGTAAAGTCTCTACCACAATTATTATTTGGGAGGGAAATCTTGCCTTTTGCATTGCCAGTCTCAATTCCTGGAGTGGCAGCTTGCCACTAAATACTCTTGTCCTCCCTGCCAGTTCTGCAAACCAGCCTAAAATCAATGGAAAAAGCCTACACCCCAAAGCAAAGGTGCAGAAAAAGAATGCAAGTGAAAGTAACACTATGAGAAACACATTAACTTGATGAAAATAGAATTGTTTCCAAACAATGTATTGCAGTATAACATAGGCCCTTTCCACATGTGTGTGTGGGGGGAACGGGCGAAAACGCCCAAAACCGGCAGCCGGGTAAGTCCGTCGCTACGCGGAGCAGCGCAAGCTCGCTGCTCCGCAGTCCTCCGGCGTCCCAAATGGCGCCTTCCGGTTGGTGGAGGCTCTCCACCAACTGGAGAAGCTCACCAGCTGGAAGCCCGCCCCCGGCAGATCTGCAGGCACGCACTTGCGCACGCCTGCAAATCTGCTTCGGAGCCGGGCGACAGAGCGGCGCGGGGCTGCGCGCTCCGTGCTTTTTAAAAACCTCTAAAAAGAGGTTTTTAAAAAACACGCAGCGCGGCTAGTTCCAGCCGCTCCTGAGTGGATTGTGGTGTGGAACTACAAAAAGTAGTCCACGCCAGTCCACTCTACGGTGTAGAAGACCTCCGTGAGAGGTCGCTCTGCACCATTTCAGAAGCCCGGTATGGAAATGCCCATAAATCACATGAAAAAGCACCAAATCAGGGAAACAAAACCACAAAACCATGCAGGTCATTTACTCCAACCCTTTGGTCAGTGTAGGATCAGTAGATGATTTAACTAGAGCAAATGTGGGACTGACTCATGAGGTCTCTCAATTAATACCAAATAGATAGATTACCAAATCAGTCAAATAAATAAGTTACTACATTACCAATATGAATCTGTTCTACTTTCATTTAGACTTTGCTGATGACTATCTGGTATATAAAAGTATTCTCATTGATCTTTGGGATGATACAGATGACAAAGCTACTCTGAAATGATGATTGGTGTGGAGGTCATCCCAAATTATAATATGTAAACCCTTGGTAAAGGTCTTCAACCAAAAGATTTTTTTTAAAAGAATGCCATTTGGTGACAGAGCTTTAAATGGACCATTTACAGGACTGTTCTGAAACTAATTCAGACCTAGGTTGGAGCATTCTGACATCTTCTTGGCCATGGCCATTTCCACACTAGACTGTTATAGCGCTATTATTCCACTTTCAACATCCTATGGAATCCTGGGGTTTGCAGTTTTGGGAGGGGCTGAATGGGGCCCAAAACTGCAAAGCCCAGGATTCCATAGGATGTTGAAAGTGGAATAATAGCGCTATAATAGTCTAGTGCAGAAATGGTCCATGTCAGGATCCTGTTGTAATGGGAGAAGGGAGAGAAGAAAAGCATTTGCCACTCTTTTCCTCTCAGTTTTTTTTTCTAAAAGATTATAATAAAAGTCTTTATCATTGTGAGTAATTTCCTACAGATTTAAAGCAAAGGGAAGGAAGTATTTAGACTGGTTCTTCCTCTGCTCTAAATCTTTTTCCATATTGGGTGTGTGGTATGAGGGCTCTGGATAGGAGCCAGCCATTCCACACTTTTGATCTATTTACCTTCCTACCTTTCTGATGTTGAAGCTCAGACAGTAGAGAGGGAAGCATTTTCAAAAGATCTAAAGAAGGTGGGGGGGGGGGAAGGTGGAATATGAAATTAGGGTTGGATCTCTGTTTCTAGTCCCCAAGAGAGATTTCCCATCTATTTTACCTGATTCTATCAAATGTATTCATAGGCTTTCATAGGCTGCTAGCCTTAAACATATTTGCTTCTCTGCTCTTGATTATTCCAACTGTTCTACTGTTTGCTTCAAAGACATGTGACTTGAAAATGATTGAATCTTGTTCCTCAAATTCTGTGCAAACACTATGCATAGGATTTTGGAGCGACTATAATTCATAAATCCTGCAAGATTCAGAATAAATCTATTTAGGACTGTAATGATCTGCCTATGGGGCAACTTCTCTATCCTGAAGTCATAATGTTTTGAAATGATCCTAAAATGTTATATGAATTGGTTTATGATAGAGTCCACCAGTTTGTTTATATGTCATGTTCATACAACAGCAGATATCACCCATCAAACTTATATTTAGTGTGATGAATGCAATGAGGGTAAGTTCACACATTCTGCAGAAGCCAGCATGCACTTACTTCTGAATCAAGGTATGACTTCCAGTAATAGGAAACTATGTGATACATGCAACAGTGACTGTGCATCTGTTGCATGCATACATAGATTGACATCTTATTGGCTAGTTTCAACCAGAGTAGATCTATTCAATCAATTGTTAAATAACGAGTCAATATAAAGGTAAATCCAATTCATTGAATGACTCTACTCTAGTCAGGACTAGCAACAGGATTTAGGCTTTTGTGCTTGTACAATGGCCCCTCGACTTTTGCAAGGGTTTCGGGCTCAGAACCCTTGCAAAAGGCAAAAAATTGCAAATAACTCTCCCTCTGCTCTCCCTCCAACTGCCGTCCAGGGCTTTCCCCCCCACCGCCATTCACTTGTGTTTCACCTGGCCACGCTGCCCTCCAGGTTTTGGGGTGATAGGCAAGTGAATGGGAAGAGGTGGCAGCCACGCGCATATGAGCTTCCCCCTCCATTCACTTGTGTTGACACTAGATCAGCTAGAGCTGCACTGGATCCAGGCCTCCCTTATTCCAGCTCCTCCTCCTCCTCTTCCTCCTGGCAGATCTTATCTTGGTTGACAGATCTTTAAGATGGGCTGGCAGAGGAAGGTTCTACCAGCAGCTGTGCATTTCTGCCAGCAGAAGAAATGTACTTAATTCTATGTGTCACAGCCAGTGCATCTTTTGAGCTAGGATTGCACAGCTCTTCCGATAATACCTTATAGATTTCCCAATAATAAAAATCAGCTTTGGAAAACACATATTGAGCTTTTCCTTTCTACTTCTGGGGCGGCATTTGAACACTTTACACAAGTTACTTGGTATGACAGTGGTAGGCAAGTCTAACTGGATTACCTTTTATTATATTCCTCAGACATCTTCTTTCACATCACAGGAAATGCATGGAAAAGACAGTAACAACCACCACATCAAGCATTTATGAATGGGACAGCTCTTTCATGTGAATGTAAAATGATCAGCTGCAATAAAGGCACTCAGTGAATAGGGTATAATTATGTAATAGAAGTGGAAAGAGGCAAATTATTGAGCAGGTAAAAGTGTTTTTAGGGTCGATTTATTTTTCTCATTCTTTTACTATGCACTGCCTTTTCTTGCCTTCTGAAATCCTGAGGCTTTATTGTATTTTCATTGACTGCCAGAATATCTGCTAATGAGGGCAGAAGAGATGCAAAGCAGGCTCAACTGAACATATCCAATAAGCTCTTAGCCGCTTCAGCAAATGATGCTGTTGCATTTAGACAAATGGAACTCAATGGATTTTTCTATTAGGAAGCTACAGTCAGTGTTGTAGAGGTGATGGCGGTGAAGCAGCTGGGCAGCCACTGAATACTACAAGTGCACAAAACTCATGATTTACATGAGACCATCTTTATCCACATGAGATCTAATTGCATTTATCAGATCAGAACAAAATAGTTTCTATAACCGTCATTGCAATGTGCTGCTAAAAGAAAATACAATACACATTAGAAAATTTACTTTTCTGGACTACAACCCTGGGAAGAGCAATTTACCTTTTTTAAAAAAAAAAGATTCTTAGGAGTCTGGAGGGGTCATGGGCTACAATAACAGCCTTGGGGACCAAAGGCAGCATCAGGGCAACACTTTCCCCTAACATTCCACGGATGAGAACCAGGACACATGTGGCCACGTGCCATTGGAGTATGGCCAGGATGGCAAAAAGAACACACAAGCTGGGAGAGGCTGCAGCAGTTTGCTTTTGCTTAAGTTTTCTGAGAAGGGCAAGATTGCACCCCTACACTCTTCTCTCCCCTTTTGAGTTAGGCCCTTTTCGCAAGCCAGCCCTGTTGCAAAATGGCTTCGGGAGCACTGCAGGATTGCAAGGACTGTTCCACATGACGTCCTTGCAATTGCGTGACGCTCCCGAGGCCATTCCGTGGCGATCACGCAGTATATCATTTTTGGCTTGTTGCTGAAAATGATGCGCAATCGCATCCCTCCTGTGCACCACGCACACTTATCTTGTGTGCGGAGGCTCCGGACATGTGGTCATTGTGCTTCCTCCCCCAATGCAGCCTGGGAAAGTACCCGGCTGTGCTGCGGAAGGAAGGGGTAGAGCCCTCATGCTTCCTTCCGCCCAGCATGGAGCTGGTATGGAGGGAAAGCAGAGGGGACGCGAGTGCCTCTCTCAAGTTGCTTCCCGCATGATCCCCTCGCGATGACATCAGAACAAGGTAAGGTGAGAAAAGGGCCTTAGTTGAGTGCAAACTACTTTTTCACTTTGAACTTAGTTTGCAGCAACTGAAGTAATGTGATGACAAAGGAGGAATGGGGGAGGAGCAGAGAGAAACTGAAGCATTTTGAAAGCATCTGAAAAAGTGGAATGGCAGAGGATTAATCTGGAATTTCCTTGCGAAATCAAAACAGTTGGAGAGTATGTAAACACAACCCTGTCCTCATATCGAACACATAGCATCAACTGTCTATTATGTCTTAAATTCCACTGTTTGTTCCACCTCAAGTAGGTCCATCAGATCAGGAGTGGGCAAAATGTGTCCTGTGTGTCACATGCAGCCACTGAAGCCTCTTGCCAGTTTCTCAGAGCCTCCCAGCCCCTCCATTTTAACATCTTTATGTGTAATTTTTAAGTGTTTTTCAATTAATAGTGCCAATACAGGCAAAACTTTCCCTAGCCCCAATCAAAAAGTTCCCAGCACCATCAGCATCTTGAAATACCTCTATTTTCATTGCACACCTTCACTTCCAGTTGCCATTTTGGGAAGAACTCAGATGAAGATAGAGGTATATGGGGCCACTCTTAAGAGCAGCACACAGGTGAGTCAGAGGGAGAAGATTGGCTCCTGGCCCCCATGTACCTACATTAAACCAGTGGGATTTTACTTACATGCTGTTTTACCTTTCAGCAATTGATTCAATGGGTCTACTCTGATTGGGACTAATCAATAAGATAGAGGCCTAGGTGCCATAATGGAAATGGGGAACTATAGAAAAAAAATTTGCTTATTTTTTTTCCCCGTGCCTTTTTTCAATTTGGAAATGGAATGACCTAAGTGGCTTTTGGCATTTGCAGGGAATTGTTTCCAGACAGCTGAACACAATTAGGCACTAGTACTGTTAATGTTTACTTTGAGCAAATCGAATACTGCTGGACAAGTCCAGCAAATAATGCAACATTCCTCCCCCTCTGCTCTGTGATGTTCTTATTTATGGTATCCTTAATTGATTCTGTGATGCTGTGAGATTGCTTCAGCAGCCAAGAACGGTATGATTCCAAGCAGATTGAATTGTAAATAACCAGATGTTAGTGGAGTTTCAGGCAGAGGTCACTGTAGGAAAACACAGAAGCAGTTGCCTTTTAACTCCATTACAACACTTTTTTTTCTGCCATGTGATGTTGCTGCCTTGTCTAATTGAGGCACAGTACTGGGATGCTAATTTAATATTGTCTAGTAATCAAACAAATGACCAGGGCCAGGAAGCATTTGTGGTTCTCTGCAAGGCAAATGGCTTCTCTTTGCCCAAGGGTGTTTACTTTGTATGCATCACACAGGAACAGAATACCCGTGATGTAAAAGAAAATGTTTTTTAGATAGCATTACAGCAGAAAACAAATTAGAAACAGAATGAAAATTTGAAATTCATGAGACTTTAGAAAGCTAAATATAGCTTCAAAGTCTGATTTCAAAATGTGATGATATGAGAAGGCTTGAGACTTCTGGGGTCACCTGGTCTAACCTCTCTTCTCCCCCTCTCTTATCTCTAATTTGTTATTTACCTCTAATACTAAAAGCACAGTGAACTGATTTGCTTACAGCATGATTGGATGAGAAAAAAACTTTCCATAGAGATTATTGCTACTTTATGTACTAGCCCCTGCAGCAGCACTTGTAGGAATCTAAAAGCATTCCCCTCATCTCTCACAATTTCTTGCCAACAAAAAGTAGCTCCACATGATGTCTGTATTGAATGGTACGGTACTTCTATATGGGAAATATATTGGAAGAGATCCAGCTATCATGCTAATGATCTAAGATGATATTATTTAAGTTCTAAAATGGGAAAACAATATGATTAGAGGACACATCATGAAATAGCTGAAATGCAAGATCCGCTGATTTTCCCAGACTAGACATTCAGATGGGGTATCTGTTTTCTTAGTAGCCAGAGCTTGGAAAAGTTACTTTATTTTGCACCGCAACTCTAAGAACTCTTCAACTAGCATGGCCATTGAGAATTCTAGTCCATAAAAAGATTCTGGGAGTTTTGGTCTAAAAAAAAACTTCTCCAAGTTTTGTTAAAGCTTTTTATGATTTTTCTAATGTAATTTAATCAATTTACTCTGTGACATTATATTACAAGATGTAATTCATGATGACTTCACAAATCTCATAAGGATCTACATGGATAGTCTGAATAAGAAGCTTGAATATATAAACCTGGTGCTATTTTATTTCAAACCTATTTGATCACTACAGATTATTAGCAGTCAATTTGTACTCCATCTAAACCAGCCTGATGACCTGTAATGACTAGGATTTGAGTCCCATAATCTGAATTTACTTAACAAGATAATTAAATATTTAAAGTCAGTTCATTTACAGGCTAGAAGGGATTACCTCTCAGCACATGCAGATTTCTGTCCTTTCATTAGTATGCATGGCTGCACTCCCCCAATTTTTGTTATAGCTTGTCTTTCAAATCTCATATCTCTGTCTTTGGCATAGCAATTAGGGTGGCAAAAAGCTTCCGTTGTCCTAGGAACCAAGGGAAAGGAGAAAAAGGGTGAAATGCTGAATAAGGCAAAATGAATCTAGACTGCAATGTGGTGGAGAGAAGCACTCAAAAAAGTTAATTAAGCTCAGGAAACTGGCAGCAGGATAATTAAAATGCGGCTTAATTTTATATAGTATGTTTTCTGGGCTGTTTTTGTCCAAGACGAAAGGGGTGTCATGTACAGAAAGAAACTCCACGCCTTTGATCAAATTCTGAGAAAACTGTTATGCTTGATGTTAAGCAGCCAGACAGATGAACGAGGCAAGATAAATGCTTCTGTACATTTCTTAACAATGTTGCTACTTACTATAGCTGTCAACAAATGGGAGTAAGTAATTTGCTGCTGCAGGCAAAGCAACGTGTAAGCTGATCCTTTGCTAAAATAAATGTTTTAAAGAGGTGCTGCGGTTCAAATGTCACATACCAGGAAAAAAACGAGGCTTTATGTTACTATACAGTGAATGCTCTAGAAAATGACTGAACAACCATTTTATATTTATCTGAATTGGACAGAAATGGGGTGGCTGAATATGTACTAAGGTAAAATAGATGAGGCGATGTCATCATATTACTAAACCCTTTGACCCTCAAGCATCAGCCAACAAAGTGGAGAAAGGACAGGGTTAGAACTGTGACATCAGGAAAATATGAATCAGTCAGTTTCTGAAAGACACATCTTCCCATACCAGTGATTCTCAGTCCTTTTACTTCTGGGATCCTTTTTAAATCTACAAGCTGATGTTGTACTCCCCACTCATCATCGTGCCCCCCTGTCCTATTGTCCACCTCATCCCCCCCCCCTCTCAGAGGCTCCTCATCTTGCATGTGCCCTCCGTCTTAATGCTCACCTGCCATGCTCTCCACTTCCGGTCCCCACTTTCCTCTCCTCCACCTGAAAAACAGCATCATGGTCACTAAGGGGCATGTGCCTGCTGCACCAACAATGGAATATGTGGAATGGGAAAAGCATAAAAAAGGGAAGCTCATTTTTGCCATACCCAAGGTTGGAGGAAGCCAGAACGGGGGAAGACAAGTTGAACCACTCTTTTGCAGAGACCTGTCAATTCTCAATGGTGTGTGTGCATACACAGGCACAGAGGGTTGTCCTTCTTTTTCATATGTGCCGTACTTGCAGACTGACTTTTCTTGTGTTCCCTTTGATCAACAATTGCACCTCCTCCTTGGGTTCACACCCCACAGTTTGAGAACCGCTGTCTTATACGAACCTACCCTAGTCTTAAGATCCTCCGCTTTCTTTCAGTACCACTGTTGTCATGATCCTGTTTGGAGAGAAGCTTTTCAGTGGCCGCCCCCAGGTTGTGGAATTCCCCTCCATGAGTGGTTAGGCTAGCTTCCTCTTCTGTCTCCAAGCAAATGCTTTTTAAAAATTTCTTTAAACAGGCAATTGATGTTTAATTGTTTGTGAACCCTCTCTTTTGTGGTGTGTGTATATTTTTATATTATTTTTACAGCTGAGCTCCTGCGTTGGCAGGCATACACGTCTCATGCTGCAGTATCTCTGTCACTATGTCTCCTGATGCCTCTCCCCCATCACCTACCTTGTAAACTGCACAGCCCCTCCCCAAAACATGACCATTTCAAGGTTCTCAAAGAGTAAAGGGCTCAGTGGTGATGCAGCCATATTTTTTCCTTTAGGTGGACAAGCTGTGACAGGCACTGGCAGGCACCTCTGTGGAGGTGGTGGTTCCTGGGACATTGCTGCAGGTGGAGGCCTTGCAAAACATCCAGCTAGAGGAAAATATCACTACTAATTGCCTTGCTCTCCAACCCAGAAATGGACATGTTGGAGTGGGGGACTTGTGGCTTACAAGGTGGGTCTCAGGGGGCCGCTCTTGGCCATTGCAAAATCAGAACAGAAATCGGACCTGTGCAATGACCACAAAAGTGAATTGCACTGTCACAAGACAGAGTGGAGACATCCTAAATTACTAACAGGAAGCGAGCCTACATGTTTTAACATTAATAGGATTTAAAGATAGCGTGTTTAACTTGTTTAGCAAGGACTTTACTTTTATCATGGTTTAGTCTTATTGTAAGCTGCCTTGGGTCCTATGGGAGAAAGGTAGGATATAAATAAAATGAGCAAACTTAATCGTATAATGAGTTTTTCTGTTTCATTGCTTTCCTATTTTTCCAATTTTAGGTTTGTTTTGTCCACTTTTGCCTTTAATTTTTTTTTTGGTGAAAAACCTTCACGGGAAATTCCTATGCATTTTCATTTACACTTTTTTGGATTTTTAGATGCAGTTTTGTCTGCTAGATATATTTTTGGAAGCCATGTCCTCTAATATAACACATTTTTTTTATTTTATTTTCATTACCACATGTTACTGTGTGTCCTTTTCCTTATATATAAACTTTCTAATGCTTTTTTTTACATGAAAATTTGAATTGCAAAATCAAAAGGACTGTGGCCATTAAAATATGGGAACTGAAAGACAAGTATTTTTAAGTTTTATACTACTTATTATTATATTGCGTTTTATTATATTGCATAGCTTGTACTTTTTTTAGTGTTTTTATTTTTATTGTGCCTGCCTGCCTGCCTGCCTGCCTGCCTGCCTGCCTGCCTTCTTCGTATGAAGTTACTCTGAGAATTTGTGTCTGGAAGAATAAATACCAAAATAAATACATGAATGAATTTATTCTTATTTATTATAGATTTGATATAGAAAAGAAAGAAGATAATAACCTATTTCATTTTTTTATTTTTGGAAGAAGTTATACATGTCTGATGTATATTTTTTTGTCAGATAGGGGTCCTTTGTATGCTTATTTCAGCAATGAAAAATTACTCTGTTCTTTGTTCCAGTTCAACTATAAATGGATGTTTGTTGTGAACATTGCATAGAGTCAATTTTTTTTTTTAAAAAATATATATATACAGCAACTTTTGACAGATTGTTTGCATGTATTGATAGTATGATACAAATTTTCCTGCAAGCTCTGCTACACTTAGCAACAAGCATCCTGGGATTTAAAGTGTAAACACAATCTGTGCCACTCAGATTATGTTCAGAGGCTGGAAATCAGGACCTATTTTTTTTTTGTTTGCTCATGTTTACAGTCAATTAAATGCTCGAACCACTTGCTCAACAAGATAATGTTGTTTCAATGGGATACCTTGATTAGTAATGACATTTTGATGGGATTCCGTACAGACAGTTTCTTCTAGGAAGGGATCAACCTGCACCTTACAAATAAAGAAATACTAAAGATGAGACAAAGTTTCAGGATGCAATGGAACTAGAATTTAGGCAGTCAGGTCTCATTTAGTGTAAAAATTTTCCAGGACACCCTACATTTGTATTTCTGTGTAGATGTAGTTGTAAATTAAAAAAAAATCAAACAAGGTAAAGTTCATGTTAAAATGGAAATTAAATCCAGGCTCCCTAAATATACCACTCTTACTTAAGTTCCAAATTTGATTCTCCAACCTTTTTTTCTTCGTCATGGACACCAAGGCTAAGCCATAGCCTGCAGCTGTTCCGATTTGGCAGGGATAGGCCTGAATAATCCTCTGTTGTCCTGCTTTTTCAGCTGCTTTTCAAATGTCCCAGTTTCTCTCTTCTTCTCCCACTGTTCCCCTTCTTCCTCACTTTATTTCAGTTGCTGCAAAATGTGTTCAAAGCACAACAGTAATTTTCCTTCAGTCAACTGAGTAGCAGGGAGAGGAAGGTAAAGATCTGAACCTTGTCCTTCTCTGTAGACTCAGGCAAAAGCAAACCACTGCTCCCTCTGCTAGCTTTTGTGTTCTTCCTCATTAATAATGTTTGCCATCTTGACCATACACCGATGTTACTTGGCCACATGTATCACCATTTTCATTTGTGAAATGTTGGAGGATATACTGAGAAAATCATTTATGGTATAAGCTGTGGACTCTTACTTTTAAATCTCATGGCCTTCCTTGGCATAAAACAGCTCTAACTTGTGGGTGATGTGCTATGCATAATCATGCTGCCAGTTAATTAAATGTTTCATTTTCAATTAAAGCTTTTTCCTGGATGCCTAGTGCTGTTGTTGGCAAGGTCATAGATTAATAGGGAATGAAGAGCATGTCAGTATAGCAGTCTGACATTACATTTTATGTGCTGTTTTGAGTGAATATTTTCACTGCTGTTTCTCTCCAGTTGCTGTGTTGGATGTATCTACTACATCCTGGTTGCAGACTAAAATAGAAAACTGCCCCCATCTCTCAGTTTCACATACACACAGAGAGCTTTGGACTCATGATCATGTAAACACTTTGTATTGTAGGCAAATATGTCTTTTCTGAATGTAGCCTGTCATGTCTTATTTCTTCTGAAAGCTTAGCCTATGTGCAAATCAAATCAGAAATTCAGCTGGATTGCAGTAGAAAAGAGGATTAAGATCATATTCACTCTGATAATTCATTAATACTTAAAATGAAACATTGTTGCAAGTGAAACCAACTCTATTAAATGCTAATTATTATTCTAAGATCCATGATATCATCTACTTTCTGAACCTCCCATCAGTTAAGAACTAAAAAAAATTGTTATTTCTACTGCTAGCATGGTTTTAGACGACTTAACTATTGACTAGAGATGGATATATCTGTCAGTTTCACTTTCCTCACATTCAGATTGTTTTTTCTCCATTAAAATGTTGAGGAAATTATTTTCTATCTGCACTGGGCATATTTAATAGTACAGCAGTGCACTGTAACAGAAGATCGTGCTAAATCTGCCTGCCATGTGGTTATTAAGGTTGGGAACCTATCGGGAAAAAAAAAGGTGACAACTGTAATCCATACCACAAATGTGGTTGAATCCACATGGATTCTCAACATTTTCAAGCTAAGCACTGAAAATCTTTTGCCTAAATGTTTACCTTTCTTCCACATAAGAATTTTAAAAATCTCAAGTGCTTTCAACATAAAGCATGAAGAAATGCATGCATTTTGGAAAATTCTTATCAGAAAATGTACTGAAGAAATTATTGGCTATTGGCAGTTGTCTATTGATCTATTTTAATGTTGTCATTAGTGGTTGAAAAATATATAGTTATACATATTACAAGGACTTGTGAGAGCCAGCATGGTGTAGTGACTTGAGCACTGGACTGTGAACTTGGAGCCCAGGGTTTGACTCCCTGCTCAGCCGTGGCATCCCACTGGGTGACTTTGGGTGCATCACACACTCTCAGGCCCAGAAAACCCACCGATAGGTTCACCTTACGGTCACTATAAGTTGCAAATGATTTGAAGGCACACAACAACAACAACAACATAAGGACTTGTAACTCTTTAAACAATTAAGGACAGTCAAGAAGCAAAAGTAAGAGGTGACAGAAATTGGGTCATAACCTTGAACACAGCTGTTCAACAACTTGTGTAATGTGGTCTTCCTCTTTTCCTACTGCCTTCCATTTTGTCATGCATTATTGTCTTTTCTAGTGAGTCGTGTCTTCTCATGATGTGTCCAAAGTATGACAGTCTCAAGTTGTTGAACAGTTGCCACTTTATTCCCATAACTACCCTATGGGACAGATTAAATTCAGTGATATAATGGGCCAAGGTTATCAGATGAACTTTTAGCTGAGTGTAGATATGAATACAAGCCTCCCAATCTGCTTGTATTTATTTGATTTGTACCATGCCTAGGTATATAAAGAATTTTATCCTCTATGAATATCTCTAATACCTGCTAATGCTCTCCATGTTGGTGGCTATCACTACACCCTGTGGTAGCAAATTCCAGCATTTAGCTGTGTGCTTTGTGAAGAATGACATCTTTTGATGGCTATTGATAAGCGACGACACACATTTTTTAAAAAAATCCATCACATCAAACATCATACTCTGCATGTTTTTGATATGAGGCATTAAAACTATAACTGCTTGTGTTATGAACTTGTAACAACCTGGATGAAAATTTGTTCCTGCACATTAAAATGGCCTGTGTGCGTTAATCATCTACCAATTTAGCTGATTATTTGTCTGTTAAATTTACTATGGTTTTCTGCTAAATGTTATGTCTGTACAGACTACCTGGATCAGAACAAGCACTGGATTATGAAAAGCACTGTTCAAGTTTTTAATGTTTCTACATCATTATTGTTGTTGTCCTCCTCTTCCTCCTCCTCTCTGGGTGAGACAGGTTATCTAGATCCATTTCAGTCTGGTTTCAATCCTGGCTATGGGATGAAGACAGCCTTGTTGGTTGACTTCTGCTAGGAACTGGACAGGGACGTGTGTGTCTCTGTTGGTTCTGCTGGACCTCTCAGTAGCTTTCAATAACAACAGCCATTATATCCTTCTGAGACAGGGCTTGGAGGTACTGTTCTTTCCTGTGGAGAGGTGCTCTCAGGGAGTGGTGCAAGGGGATTCCCGTTCAGATCATTGGCCTGTGGAGTCTCTTGGGGTGCTGTTTTGTCCCCTATGTTATTTAACCTCTACACAAAACTGCTGGGAGAGATTGCCCAGGGTTCTGGGGTCAGGTGTCTCCAGTATGCTGACGATATCCAGCTATATTACCCCTTTCCATAGAATTCCAAAAAGGTATTTCTCTGCTAAATGGTAGTGGATGAGAAGCAACACACAGAGTATAGTGTTTACTGTAATGATTTTTTTTTTTAAAAAAACATGTGAATCAGTGCTTGGCAGCTGTAATGAACTGGATGAGGGTGAATAAACTGAAACTTAATTTCAGTTTGCTTCTGTGCAATCAAAAGACAGATCTGGGAACAGGATTCAGCCTGTGTTATATAGGGATATACTCTTTCTGAAAATGCAGATTTGCAGTTTGGGAATACTCCTGGATTCAGCACTGAGCTGGGAGGCCCAGGTTTTGGTGGTAACCAGTAGTACTTTTGCACAATTAAAGCCAGTGCACCAACTGGGCCCATTCCTGAAGAAGTTGGATCTGGCCAAGTGGTACATGCCTTGGTTACATCTCGTTTGGATTACTATAATGGGCTTTATGTGAGGCTGCCTTTGAAAAGTGCTTAGAAACTTCAGTGGTCCAAAGAGCTGTGATCAGATTGCTAACAAGGGCTGGTTACATGGACCATAAAACTCCCTTGTTGCAACTGCTCCTTTAACTGCTAGTTCATTTCCAGGTAGAATTCAAAGTACTGGTGATGACCTACAGAGTCCTATACAGCTTGGATCCAGGTTATTTGGAGGACTATATCTCTATTTATGAGCCCGTTAGAGCTCTAAGTTCTTTTGAGAGGCCCTTCTCTCTTTCTCACCACCTTCCTAAGCTCACTTGGGACAGAACCTTCTCAGTGGTTGCTCCGAGTCTTAGGAACTCATTCATTGCCCTCCTTCCATCAGCAAATCGGAGCATTCTTTATGTTACCAGGCTCTTGGAGACTGAATGGATTGGACTTTAATTATGTGTTGTGCTTTTTAATGGTGTGTATAATCTTTTAATTGACTTTAATGCTTTTAATGTTTACTGTTTTAACTTTATAGACAGGTTAATTTCACTTAAAATAACTTTCACATTTATACTGTTATCTAAGTTTTGTATAGTTTTTAATCTGTGCTGTTTTAAAACATGTTGTTAGCCATCTTGAGTCCCATTATTGAGAGAAAGGAGGAATATAAATGAGTAAATTAACAGCCAGACTCAAGTTGGATCTTATGTCTTCTTAAGTGGTCTTACATCTGTGGCAATTAGAATGGCACAGTTGTATTATATTTGTACTCACTAAAGGGCTGTTGTCACATTAGTATGTAGTAGAGCTGGCAAAGTACCCAATGTGCATAGCTGTGCAATGCATGTCAGTGCATGATGTGCATTAGCACATAATGCACATTGGTGTGCACCAAGCACCAATGCACAGTGTATGCATCGCACACTAATGTGCATCGAGTGCTCTTCCCAGTGTTCCATTTTTCACCTTCTCAATTCAGTATAGGAGTTTCTTAGTACCTCTGCTATATAGCTAGGTATATATAAAGTTACCTAATATAACAGAGTCATATAGGATTCTGGCAAATTTATTATTATTATTATTATTATTATTATTATTATTATCATCATCATCATCATCATCATCATCATCAACAACAACAACAATTTCTACTTCAAACAATGAATGAGGAAAATAAATTCTGGATGGGGGGATCTAATGTTTGTGCTGTATAGATGGTACTGTGCAGGCAGTATAGAAACAGCCTAAATTTTTTTTAATAATTTTTATTAAGCATATAACACATATAACAATACACAACCATACATACAATTAAAAAAAATACATTACAAGGTGTATAAAATAAAAAATCTTACATAACTAAACTATAAATATATAAGCAACAACTAATAAAGAAGAAAGTACAATCAATTAAAAACTGGTTCGCACCCTTGCTGCAAACAGCTCCTACTAAATAATTATACTTATCTTATAAATCATTACATAAAATCTAGATTAATTTTGTTGTTGATAGTATTTATGCCCCTTACCAAGTAGCTAAATGAAACTCCTAGTGAATAATAACTACCTAAAATCTTGATCCCAACAAGTGATGCAGTACTCAGGTTTGGCAGCTCAAGATTATTCTCAGGTTCTGAGGTTTCAGCCTGAAGCATGAGACCCAGAGACTCTGCTGATGTCACAAGGGGCAGACCGTGGTGGTGTCATTATGCATTATGCATTAAGCATCAGGCACAGTTGCACAGAGCATACAATTCAAATAAAAAACACCAAGCCTAACAAATGAAATGTATAAATATAACCCTTTCAAGGCAGTGCTCTTGATCTGAGATTTCTTCTTCCTTGCCCTGAGAACAGGAGAAGAGGGTCCAGGCTCTGAGATCTGGCAACCCCAGCAATACTGAATATGCTGGGTTAGCTATAGGAAATTTAACACTACTAATACTCCTAGAGGTTAGGAGTTTTCCATTTTTTTCGAGGCGAGGGGGGGCTCTGTCTATTATTTTCAGTGGACTTTCTGCAGTAAAGAAAAAGATGGAAGAAACAGCAGAAAAGCAAAGGAGGATTAGGAGTGGAGAATGACATTGTTGGAGCTCCTGTAAGATTCAATGAATGAGACACAACAGTGGCATGATAAAAGCCTTGCCTGAAACCTTTCCCAATCTCTTCTCTAATTCCATGCTGAACTGTAAGTAGAAACAGGCTTCTACATACAGATTACCTTTGCAGAGTATACTCTCTATATACACAGCTATCATTAACATTTTTATATTCCACTTTATCGTATCAGTCTGAAGAACAGAGCACACCATAAAACAAATACAAAACCTTGGACCAAACAGGAAAACAAGAAACTGGCAGATAAAACCTCAAAGCAGACTAAATCTTGCTTGATTAAAACTGAAGTACCTTTTAAAAGGCTGCAACCTACAAACATCTAATACATAAGAGTCAAAGTTTGTTTGTCTGTGTCAGGTGAAGACCTCATATGATTGGCTGCCTAAGAACATTGTGTGGAATCCTAGGGGTTGACAGTTTAGAGAGTGGCCTTTAGAATTCTCAGCCAGAGAGCTCTTGGGCCTCAGTTAACGGTGTCTGTCTTGAATAGGCTGGTTGTATGGAGATGAGGCCTAGCAGCAAGGAAGAGGGCAGTATATTACCTCAGGAATCCAACCTCTGTAGGTTAATAATTCTGAGTACAGATTGGATTGGGGAATATGGGGAAAAGTTACAGGTACTTGATAAAGCAGTTTGGGGAATTAGAGATACAGGTTCTCAAATCATTCTAACAAGTATTACCTATGAGAAAATAAAATCCTGGGCAACACTGGGTACATATGCTAGTTTTGTATACGTCATACAATCTACCACTGAGCTACAGCCCATTCAATAGGCTCCATCAGCAGTGGTAGCAATAATCTTTGTTGGGGTGGTCACTGGGGCCAATCTTTTCTGTATTCTACAAAATAGATTAAGGAAAAAAAGAAAGAAAGAAAGAAACATCAGAGCTGTCAAAATATCTTTTGTAGCCAGATTTGTCACCCTTATATCTGAATCACGGATAATATGCACCAGTTTAACTTGTACTTTAACTTAACAATGGATAAATAAAACAGAAACATATCTATTACACTATTCAAGTCATCAGACTTCTGCAGTAAATCAAACCAATTCATATTCTTAAGACTATAACAAAATCTACTGTGCCTCCCTGCCTTGTGAACCAAAACAAAATAATATTTTAATTTTTATCTAAAATCAATTCAAGAGGTCTAGAAACTTAGAGAGCCAGCTTGGTATAGTGGTATGAGTGTTGGACTACGACAGAGGCCAGGGTTCAGTTCCCTGCTCAGCTATGGAAACCACTGGTTGACCTTGGGCACATCACACACACTCAGACCCCAGAAAACCCCATGATAGTTTTGCCCCAGAGTCGCCATAAGTTGGAAATGACTTGAAGGCACACAACGACAAAGAAACTTTGACCAAATCTGTTTAGTATTTCATTTAATTGAGCCACCTGAGGCAGAGGGTCCTCCAAAAAGAGGAGAGAACATCATCTGCAAATGCTTTATATTTGTAGTGTTCTTTGCCGATCTTGATGCTGTGGATCTGATCTAGATATTGAATTTCTCTAAGTAAGATCTCTAAAACAAGAATGAACAACAGAGGAGAGAGAGGGCAACCTTGCTTTGTACCTTTTCTATCAGAAAATTTCTGGATCTGTCAGCATTAACAATTAAGTAGGCTTTCTGTTCTGTGTAAATAGCTCAAATCATACATTTCTCTAAGCATGACAACCATTCTTTAATTATCTGCAAAGGGTAACTTAATTTGATAAAGTAAGGGCAACTTGTACTACTGTTCGGTAATGAATATTTTTTTCCGAACTGACCATGTAACTTTGTTTGGGCAAATGGAATAGAAGATATGTCGACATGTAAGTTCTGCGATAATGATACAGATTTATTTATGGTTTTTTTCCCCTATCTTGTTGCTGTGGTCGATTTTTGGATGTTTTGTCAAGGTCTGGGACTTCATAATTAGTTGTTTAAGGGGATTAAAAAAAGTAACCATTGGGTGAAGAAGCCTAATTTGACACATTATTAATAGGAGGAAACTTTGACAAAAGGCTAAGAACTGTAATTGATATGAAAAAAGGGGAAACAACAAAAGAGGTAACATGTTCAATCTGTGCCCCATCAGAGGGGGAAGTCTGTTGTAATTTATGTTAATTGTATTGTCTCTCAATATAGTTTATTGTCTTTGTTTTCTGCCCTTTCTTGTGTATATTTTGTTGGTTTATGTTCACTATACCCTATGATTGTATTTATCTATTTGTTAATGTGAGTTTTTTTCCTCTTCTTTATTTTGGAAACTAATAAAGAAATGGGAAAGAAAACAACAACAACAACAAAGAAACTTAGGTAAGAAGGGACTCTGCAAATAGGCACTGTAAAAAAGAGACCAAGTCTCAGTGTTCTAAAGAAAGGTAATGTTATGCACTGATGAAGTGACATTGATTTAGCAGAGATACATGAGCAGATACTAAATTTAATCAGGTTTTATGTAAATCAAACCTCTGGTGTATCTTTTAATGACAACTGAAAATAACTCACTCTCCTCAAGCAACACTTAGGCCCTTTCCGCATGTGGAGGGAGAAACGGGGGAAAATGCGCTGAAACGGAGCTTACCGGCAGCAGGGTAAGTCCGTCACGATGCAGAGCAGCGCGAACTCGCTGCTCTGCAGTCCTCCGGCGTCCAAAATGGTGGCTTCTGGCTGGCGGAGGCTCTCCACCAACTGGAGAACCTCACCAGCCGGAAGCCCGCCCCCGGCAGATCTGCAGGCACGCACTAGTGCACGCCTGCAAATCTGCACTGGAGCCCAGTGACGGAGCTGCACGGGGCTGCACGCTCCATGCTTTTTAAAAACCTCTGAAATGAGGTTTTTAAAAAACACGCAACGCCACCAGTTCCGGTCGCTTCAGAGCGGATTGAGGTACGGAACTACGAAAAGTAGTTCGCCCCAATCCACTCCACGGTGCAGACGACCTCCGTGGAAGGTCACTCTGCACCATTTTAATACCCCGGTGTGGAAAGGACCTTATTTCTATGTGCAACCTGCTCATCAAACAAGCCTCGGTTTTGCACTAGACAAAAGAGACACTGTCAGTGAGATCACTGAATCATGCTGCCTATGAAGACATTGCTGGTTTCTCCCTCTACATTTAGTTAAGAAGTGAGTACTGTACTTTTTCGTTTTAATAGAAAGAATATTTCCTTCTAAAGGAAAGGTTGGGAAGAGAGGAGAAGCACAGCATTAAATAAGCCTACACGATGGTGTATAAAACATACCAGTTAATTCATCAGCCAAAGCATGTTAAATCTCAATCAAAAGTTATATATGTTGATTATCAAATATTTGTATATGAGAAAATCTGCATAACCACAACCCCTAGCATGTAGAGATATTGCCGTTCTACTTACATAGATACAGCCTCACTGACACCTAAAAAGGTATATCATTCCATATGTCACTCACAAAAATACTGTTGTAGAGATAGCAAAACTGCGGTATGTTTCACAGCTGCACTAATTATTTCACAGTCTCATTGATCAGAGACACACACACAAAAAAAGAATAAAAGAAAATATGTACACCACGGGAAACTATGCCTTGATCATAGGACTTGAAAGTGTAAGAACCTTACTACATCTTCATTCTTAGAAAGAGAAATCAGTACTCCAGGAGGATACTGCTGGCATCGTATCCCTTATCTTGACTGGACAGATCATATTCCTCTCAATAATTATTCAGAACCTCTAAAAGTCATACATTATGGCCAGAAAGCTAATAAAGAGAGGGTGTATGCAGCAGGCAGTTATTATGATCAAGGAGCATTGACACCAGTGGCTACAGAAAATGAACTAAAGTTTTATCACAGGAAATACTATTAAGATAGGAAAGCTTGCTATAGGTGCTAAACTGTTAAGCTAAAACAGGAGGAGCAGGGCTATGTTAGTTTCACATTTGGAGCAGTGAGACGAACAAAAAAGAGGCAAAGAGGCAAAGTGGAGCAATCTCTAGTAATGACAGTCTGTATCTTGGAAAAATTACGATAGGTGGAGGAGATTTTAGGTTACAGAATCACTTTTTGCCCTACCACCGTTTCTTTCTCTAAGATACGTTTCAACTGTTGAAATGCTGAACGCACAACGTTCTATAAATACTGAAAAAAGTAACATTAGAGAAGCTGCGATACCACAATGGAAAATATGGAAAACATAACCAAAGATCAATCAATCTCAGACTAAATCATGATTAACCCAGTGAATTCAATATCCTTTTGTCACTTTTGCAATATACAGTAGATAGAAATTCAGTTTGCATTTAAAAGAAAAATGTTCAATTGTTAGACAATATATTCTGCTACGACATTTATGGCCCCAGTGAACCATCTCAGTGCATGGCAGTAATTAAAAACTCATTTCACAGGAGCATATTATTCCTTGATTTACCATTACTGTGTCTTTCAAAGGCCTCCAGGACCCAGGCATTAGGAAAAACACAATGCTTCCTTTACTTGCATGATTCCTAACAAATCTTCAAAGGAGCTGTAAAACCTTTCTGAAGCACACTGATAAGGATCATGAATTAAAAAAGGGATGATATGAACATTTTAAGTGAAAAATAATTAGGCCACAGTGGATGCTTTCAAAGATTTAAGAGCCAGGCAAGTAGGAGAGAACTCTACCATTAACTAATGTGACATGTAAACAGGAGAGAAACACTGTACTAATTAATGGGGCAAAATATTAGATCTGCAAAGATTCTATCAGACCCTCCCCATTTGTTGATTACAGAGTACCCAATTTATTGCAGTCATCTGCTTTTGTAAACAGATTATACCAAGATATGACCAAACCAAGTAAACTTGGTGAATCTGGTATAATCTGTTTACAACTGCATGTACACAGACTGTGATGTACTTGAAACATCACAATATATGAAAAGCCCAGATTTTTCTGATCTGCATTCTACCAACTTCTTTCAACCACTGCCAGCAATGATTCTCACAGTTGCTTGAAAATCCTTTCTTCCAAAATTAAAAACAAACAAAACAATCAGCCTTCTAGCCAGCATAGTTGGTGGTGAGGGACGATGGGAATTGCATTCCAACATGGTGGGCCACACATTCCCTATCTGTGCTTGTCCAAATGTAGCTTGTTCATTTTGAATGCTTTTTCTGTATACTTCATTGGCTCAAGCCCCTGTTCTTACACTTATTAAATACAGCCTAACAGGCTGTCAGCATCACTTCTTTTCTGTCTAAATATTTTTATTTACACATATGGTTTTTAATGCAATAAAACTACTTACTAAAAACAGAACAAAAAAAAAATTACAGGAATGAAAACAGAATAAAAATTACAACCTAAATAACTACCTAATCGATAAAGCTAAACTACTATAACAGCAAACAACACACACAATATTGACTTTCCATCCCCTAGAAAGTGGTTGCTGTTTATCCTTCAGTCTATTTTCTCAAAAAATCGTGAATCTAAAGTTCTGTTTGTTGTAAATACTAATTTTCTGAATAGTGTTCATTATTTATCCTCAATAATATTTATAAAATAAAAGAGAACACAGTCCTACAAGAATTGATCTAACTTCAAACCCTTCAATCAAATCTTCTTACTGCTTGTCTACTCTCAGTCAATGATAAAAACAATCAAAGCCGCTCCCATCGCTTTTCGTATGCTGTAACAGAATGATCTTTTAACAGTAGCATCAATTTATCCATCTCAGCTATGTCTAATAACTTCAACATCCAATTTTCTTGTGATGGACTCTTGGAATCATTCCAGTTTTGTGCATGCAGTATTCTTGTTGCAGTTGTCATGTGCTGTATGATTCTAACATGTCCTTACTTATCTAATCTTTTATCAGTCCCAACAGGAACAATTCTGGTGTTAGCTGAGTTTCTGGCCCTTTTCGCACGGTATCTGCCATGCGAAAGAGGGCCTGGAGCCTTGTGCGATTGTGAGGAGCAATCTGCATGATGCCCTCGCAATCGCACAAGGCTCCAGGGGCCGGCAGGCAACGATTGCGCACCTTTGCATTTTCGGCTTTAAGCCGAAAATGTTGCGCAATCGTGCATTGCTCCTGGGCCTCATGCACACTTACCTTGCGTGCAGAGCCTTGGGAGCCAGGCCGGTCACGCTTCCTCTCTCAGTGCAGCCTGGGAAGGTCCCAGGCTGCACTGCGAAAGGAAGAGGCGGGGCTCTCGAGCGAGCAGGAAGCTCATGCGGAGCTGAAGAAACCTGGGTGCGAGGGCCTCTCACAAGAGGCTGCTCGTGCGAGCACTGCACCCCAGCACCGAGAAGAGGTAGGATGCGGAAAGGGCCTCTGTCTTCAATGTATTCTCTGTTGTCTGACATGTCATCAATAAATACTTCTTAGCTTTGTCACAAGTCCACCACATATGGAAAAAAATCAGTTCAACTTTGTTACATTTCCAGTATCTATCTGAACAGCCTTTATACATTTTAGAAAGTCTTTCTGTCATTAAGTAACCTCTATACATCATAAAAATTTATTTCAAATCATAAGTTAAAAAAACTTTAAGTGTTCTGTCCACATCTTTTCCCATTGGTCTATTTGGACCAGGTAACACATTTTTAGCTCAATTAATCATACATTCTTTTACCTGTTCTTTTTCCAATTCCAATTTCAATGGCACCGTACATATTTTTTCTATTGAATGTTTATTATATTTACACAACTGATTTTCAAAGCCCATTTCTTCCATATCAAAATGAAGCAATTTTTAAATCCGTTTTAAATCTTTCTGAAAGTTGTCTAGAAACAATCCATCTTATAGTTCAACCCCCTGCATTCATTTCATCATTTGTTTTGAATTGTACTTGATAACCCTCTGTCTTAATTAGATCACCATAAGTTATCAATCTTTCTTTAAATGTTATTTCTCTTGAGAAGAAAGCTTCTTGGGGTGAAAGCTACAATGGCACTTTAGGACAGAATTGGTTTTATCAACACAGCTTCTGTTCCAACTCTGGTCTATGAAGGCATATGGGGTGAGCCACAGATAGTGTTGGGCGTGGAGTATGGAAGTGTTATGTTGAATGATAACAGGATATAACAAGCTTGGAAAAGTGACTTATTGGGAACATAGCTCCCAGAATCCCTCAGCCAGCATGAACATTGGCAATACTGGCTAAGTCCAGTATGAATATTACTGCCAAAAACGCAACTTTTCCAACTTTTGTGGCCACTGGGTCACCACCAATTCATATTACATTAAATTATTTAACAACTCATTTGTGACCTGTTTGATTCGAAACCTTTTTATGAGATTGGGAAGGGAATGCCAGGAGTCACCGTTCACACATATAGTGAGCAGCAAGGGGGGAATATGCAACTTTTTAATGCCCAAGGTTTCCAATGTTTAGGGGTGTGTGTGTGTTTGTGTGTGTGTGTGCGCATGCACGTGCAAGAGAAGGAGAGAGAGAGAGCAACTGTGGGATGGAGCAACTGTGTCACTCCAGGGGCTGTTTCACATATACTGTCCTAGGACTATGAATCCACTTTAGCTGCCACGGTTGTGTCCAATGGAATCTTGGGATTTGCCCTTTAGGGAGTGGCCTTTAAAATTCTCAGCCAGAGAGTTCTAGTGTCTCCTCAAACTACAAACTCCAGAATTCTGTAGAATATTGCCATTACAGTTAAAGTGAAATCGCAGTGCTATAACTGTGTAGCGTAAAATGGTGTGCAGGAGTTGTGGTTTGAGAAAAGAGAAACTTAGGTTTTCCGATATGAAAAGCCTTCTAATAAAGTATTGAGAGGAGGCAGAAAGTGTCAACGATGATCAAATTCCAGAGGAGAAGATGTGTTAGTCTGTTTCAGCAAAACCCACTAAGAATCTGTCTGTACTTCACAGTTATACGAGACTGACTCATGTTAACCATTAGGGCTCCAGCCTATGAAATTCTAGGATTTGCAGTTTGGTGACCTACTTGGAATTCTGCGCTACAGATCTCTAGTGCATTTCCTTGAACTTATCATATGGTGAGAGTCCAGTATGCATTTGTCCTTGTACTGAAGACTGGAAGGGAATGGGGAGGAATAAAAAATGCGGAAGGTCTTTTTGTAAGGAAATACATTTGTGGTATAGTGCAATTGTATAAACAAAAATCACCATGCAAAACAGAGAGCTCATTTTGGGCATGAGTATGCATTCTTCTTTGTCCATTAAGTGTACATTTCTAAAGATTGTAGACAGAAAAGTGAGTTGAACTTGCCAAATTCCATAAATGTATCTCTGGAAGAGTAAAAAATTCTGACATATCAGGTTCTTTTCTAGTAAACATATCCAGTCACAACCTCACAATCTCAAAATCTGAGCTAGAATCTGGTGAAGGATCTCTACTTAAGAGCATTGGAAATGTGTCATTACTGTGAATTAATTTACATTAATACCATGCACAGGCCTATGCTAGAGGTTGCTTGAGTTCACTGCTGTTTTATTAAAGATGCGTATGAGATAAACTACCAGTAACTACACTGTTAAATATTGATTTAGCCATTTGAATTAATGTAATTTTCCATTTTGCCTCTTTACCTAATGCACTGCAGGACTTTAGTGACCCAGTCAATGAAATCAATAGTCCTCACATGAAGCAGCAGTTGACTTACCTTTGCCCTTCTGCCTGCTTATTTCAGCAAGAGGCTAGAACTAGCTCTGTCATAATCTGTGCTGCCTATGATAGGTTTTAAGATGTTCTTGTGTCTGAACATAAAATATTTCTCAGCTAGCATGGAAATATTTTCAGCCAGGAATATACTTGACTTTCCAGCACTGATCATGCAATATCCTTGTGGTAGAGGAAAATGAGAAAAAAAAATAGTGCAATTTTGTATCTGACAATAGCTATCTCAACATATTCCACTATTGATTAGCAGAAGAAATTCCTGTCTGCCTCCTTCCTTTTAATCCATTTCCAATTTAATCATATATGGAAGCTGCAGACCAAAAGTATCCCTCCTTTTGCCATTACAACTCTTGAACAAAAACAAAGGATGTGTGTCTTAGCATCAAAACAGAATTCCACTTTTTTAAAAGGAAACTGACTTAATTCACTTTTTCTGGATGAATATGCAGATTAGAATGCAGTTAGCAGAATGTGCACTTTAGATTTTTTTTTTTAAAGGAACCCTCTGATTCATCAATTGCTCTAAAATAAACATTTTAGTGTTTCTAGTCAACCACAGAGCATATCAGGGAACAGAGATTCAACTTGTTTTGGGTGTGGCTACATTCCCCAAGAAGACACAGGCTCACAGTTTGGGTGCACGCATGGAACTCTGAAACTGGATGTTTTAGCAGTGGTACCCTAAAGGGACCAGATCCCATCTGACCTTGGAAGCTAAGCAGGGTCAGTTCTGGTTTATACTTGGATGGGAGACTGCCAATGAATATCAGGTGCTGTAGACTATGTATCAGAGGAAGGAACTGGCAAAACCACTTCTGTGTATTTCTTGCTTAAGAAAACTATGAAATTTACTGGGTCACCATAAGTCAGCAGGTGACCTGAAAGTAAATGCATATGCACACATAGTTGGGACTAACGAACAGGATGGTAGCCATAAAATGAATAGGTTGACTCTTTGTTTAATAATTACTCCAATGGGTGTACTCTAATTGACACTGACCAATAGGATTCAGATCTATGTTTATGTTCTCAATATGATCGGTATTAAAACTTCTGTATATGCAAGTGCACGTACCTATTTTTTTCTCCTCTTTTGCTCTAAAACCGAATGGGCAAAGTATGGCTCTATGGTTGCATGTGCTCCACACACACCCCTGCTGATATGTAGCCCTCAGGCACTTAGACCACTCATTTTTTGACCCCCACCCCCAAAAGGTAAATTTCTACCCTGGAAATCTTCAGGAGCAGCAATTCACCTTTTAGTTCCTCTACACTGTTAAAAATTCACTTTTCCCCCAGTTTGGTTTATTGTTTGTTGCCATTTTTACAGACCACACAGCCCCCAGTCCTAGGGGCAGAAAATTGGTCCTGAAACCACTGAAGTTGTCCACCTTTGCTAGAAAATATCATGAATGTACCTCAGTGATGCTATCTAAGTTAAAAGAAAAAGATGAATCAAAAGTATATTATTATATTTAATTATTATAATCATATTTTCTTATATATTGTCATTTTAGGATGTAATCCTATATTCCAGCCTTCAACAGCTATCTTGAACACACAGACACACACGGGAGAACATTTGTACAGGTAAAACTAGTGCACTGACTGTGGTTGTAGGAATGCTTTTTTAGAAACTTCAGCTGCTCCAAAGAATGGAAATCAATTGCTAACGGGATCTGATTACAAGGAGTACAGTTAAGGTAGCTCTGTTGGTTGCTAGTCTGCTTCCGAGCATAGTTCAAAATACTGGTTATCACGTGTCAAGCCCTATACAGCTCAAGTCCAGGCTATCTGAAGAACTGCATCTTCCCATATAAACCTGCTTTAAGATCTTCGAAGAGGTGCTTCTCTCCGTCCCACCACCTACAGAGCGATGTTTAGTGGAAAGACTGGGAAGAGACTTCTCTGTGGTTGCTCCCAAACTGTGGAACTCCCTTCCTAGAGAAAGATTGGTACCCTCCTTGCTGTCCTTCCATAGTCAGGTAGAAACCTTTCTATTTCAGCAGGGTTTTCGGAACTGATTGTTTGACAAATAAAGGACTTTTTTCTTTAGTGTGCATTTATACTGTACCTTTAAGTTATTCTATTAAATTATTTAAATTCTATAGGCAGTTTAATATTATTTTAATCTCAATTTTTAAATTTTTTTCAGCTACATTTGATTTTATTTGCTTTAAAAAAATACTGTAAGCTGCCTTGAGTCCTATGCCATTTCCACCCCTCACTGTTATAGTGCTATTATTCCACTTTCAACATCCTGTGGAATTCTGGGATTTGTAGTTTACTGAGGCCAAAGAGGTCTCTGACTGAGAATTCTAAAGGCCTCTCCCTAAACTGCAAATTCCAGAATTCCACAGGATGTTGAAAGTGGAATAATAGCACTATAACAGTGTAGTGCGGAAATGGCCACAGTTTTGGAGAAAAGGCAATAGCTAAATAAACTGAGTGATTAGAGAAAGCTACATGGAAAAATGAATGTAATGTAATGTAATGTAATGTAATGTAATGTAATGTAATGAGTATAATGTAATGCATACAAGGTCAAATATATATATATATATATTAGGGAAATATTTGTCTAAATGTATCAGGGAAATATATAAGGGAACATGCATACAAAATGCATACAAAATCCATGCAACAATTGCATGCAAAAATACATACATTTTAAAATACTGGCTGATGCTGAAACCAAATGGAATGGACTTAAGACACATAAGTGATATGGATTAGAAACAGAATGAGGTGCCCAATCCTATATAAGATGCAACACATTTTTCTTGGGTAGAGGCAGAAAATAAACTTTCTTTAGCACTTATTAACCTATAATTCCCCCACCCCCCAACCTTTTAAAGAAGGTAGCCCTGTTGACTTCACACCTAGAGGCAAGGAAGAATTGTATTTTCTGTCTACTGCAGCCAGACAGCATTGTCTGTGTTGTCCCAAAGCTTCAACCTTCTTGGTATTTTTGCTCCTGTTGCTTAGATCCTTGCTGTGGTATTTGCAATTCCTCTCTATTTCATATAGGCAAGCTTTTTATTTCTGTTGTTGTTGTGCACCTCCAAGTTGTTTCCAGCTTATGGAGACCCTAAGGGAAAACTATGATGTTTTTTTTCTGAGGCTGAGAATGTGTCATGCACCCAAGGTCACCCAGGGGGTTTCTTTCTTTCTTTCTTTCTTTCTTTCTTTCTTTCTTTCTTTCTTTCTTTCTTTCTTTCTTTCCTATAAAATTTTTATTTAATAACAATAAAACAAAACAACATTAACATTCATCCAAGCTCAACAAAAATACAACACATAAATATCTACATACATATTTAATTTATATTCTGTTACTATAATCACATTCTTCAGTCTTCCATGACTCCCCCCCGAATAAGAAATATTAGTAAATCCAAAAGAAAAAGTTCAATGTGTCTGTCTAACACATTTTAAATATTTTGCTCCTGTGTAGTTTCCGTTCATTATTCAAAAATCAATGTTCACCATCTTTATATCTCCCCACAAGTTTCTGAAATATATTATCACACATTCCCAGTCTTTGGTAAATTTTTCAAATTTGTCTCTTCTTAACACATAAGTAAGCCTGTCCATTTGTAATATGTCAAAAAGCTTCATCTCCCATTCAGCTGTACAGGGGAGTGTTTTTTGTTTCCATTTTTGGGCTAACAACATTCTAGCAGCCACTGTCATATAAAATATTAACTTCCCAATCTTTTTTTCTAAGTCATCACTCATTATTGTGAGCAAATAGAGTTCAGGAGACATTTCAAAATGAAACCCTAAGATTTTTTCCATTTGAACATGAATCATATTCCAAAACTTTTTCACCTTTTTGCAAGACCACCATTGGTGAAAAAATGTGCCAACCTCAAAGTCACATTTCCCACACTTATTAGGCTATTTTACATTCATTTTGGATAACCGCTCAGGTGTTAAGTACCACCTTAAATACATCTTGTAAACATTTTCTCTAATGTCTTGGCACGCCGTATATTTTAGCCTTTTATTCCAAATTTTCTCCCGTTGATCTAGGGGAACGGTGTGAGAGAAATTCTGTGCCCATTTTATCATAGAAGTTTTAACAGATTCTTCCTCTGTATCTCATTTTAATAAAATCTTATAAATTAATGAAATGGTTTTTGGTTTTTCCGAAATTAAAATTGCTGTCAATTCTTCTTCTTTTAATTGGTAGCTACGTAGTTTCATATCGATTTTCAATTTTTCTATAATTTGTCTATACAACAGCCAATGACATCTTGTTCCATTTTCATTTAATTCTTATTGTGTTCTTATTATAGATTGACTGTCTTGTAACACAACCAAATCTTCATATTTTATCCATCTATCAAATAACACATTCTCTTTTTTATAATGTGCCTCGTGGGGAGAGACTCAAGAAGGTGTTTTCAAGCAAGTTCTTAAAAAGTATCTCCTCCATACATTCATAATGGGTTTTCTTACATAATGGTTATTAAATTCCTTATTAATCGTAGCTTTGTTGAATCATAAATAGAAGTGCCATTCTGACCATAGATCCACACCTTCTATATTTAGCAACTTTGTCTTATCCAGTTTGATCCAGTCCTTCACCCAATTCATAGAGCATGCATGGTAATATAGAACTAGGTTCGGCAAGGCCTATCCACCTTTTTCCTTTGAATCTTGTAGAATTTTTTGTTTTACTCTCAGTCTTTTCCCCACCCAGACAAATTTAGAAATCTCGCTTTGCCAAGTATGAATCACTTTATCATTGTGTATAATGGGCATGGTTTGATACAAAAAAAGTAATTTGGGTAGAATGGATATTTTAACTAAATCAATGCTCCCCAGAAAAGATAGGTTTAGATTACTTCAATTTTTAAGCTCTTTTTAGATTACTTTTAGATTACTCCAATTTTTAAGGTCTTTTTGAATATTTTTCCATATTATTTCATAATCGTTTTTAAATAAATCTGATGTTTTTTTAGTTATTTGAATTCCAAGATAGTTAACTTTTTTAGCAATAGCATATCCAGAAAGATGCGATATTTGCATTTCTTCTTCCATAGAGATATTTTTAGTCAGTATATTTGCTTTATCTTTATTTACTTTCAATCCCGAATATCTTTCAAAAGTTTCTAGAGTAACTTTTAATTCCTGAATACTCCTATCAAGCTCTTCTAATGTCACTATCAAATCATCTGCAAAGGCTTTGATTGTGTATTCGTGGCCTTTAAATTTCATCCTCCTTATCTTGGGGTTGCTCCACACATTTTCAATCAAGACCTCTATTACCAGTAAAAAAAGAAGTGGGAATAATGGGCATCCCTGATGGCAAGATCAGATAATATTGCTGGTTGGTGTATATGGCTCCCACAGTAAGCAAGAGAACTTCTATAATGAATTAAACAGGAAGATTTCAGATTTGGATTATAACAAGTTGATGATTTGCAGGGATCGGAATGGCATCATCAACCCTAAACTTGATAGAAAATCAGAGAAACCAATTAAAAAGAATCAAGGAAAACTTCCATGATCTTTTGACTTTATGGTAAACAACTTGGACTTGACAGATGTTTGGCAACACCTACATAGTTCCTCAAAAGATTATACCTTCTATTCAGAACCCCATGCTTCACTCTTGAGAACTGACATGTTTCTGCTCTCGAAATCATTAATCAACATTGTCTCAAAGTCTGAAATTCTTCCTAGAAGCCTTTCTGATCATAGTGCAATAACATTATCTTTGAGGAAAAAAACTAATTGCTTTTTTAATTGGAGACTAAATGAAAGACTCTTGCAAGAAAATAGGATAATAAATAAAGCTAATGAGTTATTAAAATGTTACTTTGAAGACAGTCTAAATAAAGGAACTGATTTAGTGACAGTATGGGACGCTAGTAAAGCTGTTCTTAGAGGTTTTTTTATCCAACAAAATGCCGAAATTAACAGGAAAAAGAAAGAGAATTTACAAAAAATAAATGAAGAATTAAGAAATAAAGAAAAGTTACTGAATGAAAATCCAACTGATAAAGCTTTGCAGAAAGAAATAAAAATACTACAAAAGCAATTAGAAACACAGATCAACACCAAAGATTTTTTCAATGGGCCAACAAAGCTGGCAAGTGGTTGGCCACACAGTTAAAACAAAAGAGAGAGAAAACTTTGATTACCAAAATTAAACATGAAGAAAAAAAAATTACAGATCTTTTTAAGATAAAAGAATTTTTTTAAAAAATATTATAGGGATCTGTATAAAGATCGGCAAGTTAACGAAGAAAAGTTAAAGAATTACCTATCCCAACAAAATATCAAGATTCTAACTGATACACAGAAAGAGGCTCTGAATAAACCAATAACGACAGTTGAAATAATGGAAGCTATCCTCAGTGCTAAGAGTGGAAAGTCAACAGGCCCAGATGGATTTTCAGCATCTTATTACAAAATATTCCAATGTCAATTATCACCAGTGTTGCAAGGGGTTATGAACAAAGCATTAGAAGGAGATACTCCTAAGTCATGGAAAGAAGCAGATATAATATTACCGCATAAGGAGGGAAAAGACCCATTGAATGTTAAGAAGTATAGGCCAATTTCGCTGTTAAACACGGATTATAAGCTTTTTGCTTCAATATTAGCAAATAGATTAAAAAAAATACTACAAGATGTAATTCCGGAGGACCAAGCCAATTTTATCCAAGGAAGGCAAATTAAAGATAACATCAGAAATATCAGAAATATAATTGAACTATGTGAGAAATATCCTCAAAAGAAATTGGCTGCAATTTTCCTAGGCATCGAAAAGGCCTTGAACACTGTCAATTGGAATTTTTTGATAAATATGTGTGAAAAAATGAACATGGGAGACTCTTATTTGAAATGGGTTAAAACTATATATACAAATCAAACAGCACAAATTATTATTAATGGAGAAAAAATGGAGAAATTGTCCATTCAGAGGGGCACACGTCACCCAGTGGGTTTCAATGGCTGAGCAGGAAATTAAAGCCTGGTCTCCAGGATCATAGTCCAATGTGCAAATCACTATACCCTGCTGGCTTTTCTTCAGGAGGTGTGTGTGATTTGTGCGTTGGAATGGGTGTCTCTCCTGATTCTTTAGCAATCTGCGTTTCTGCTAGTTTCAAAGGGCTTTTAGATGGTCACAACAGAAAAAGAACCAATAGTACTTGTATGTCTGAATATTTAATGGATTTTGTTTTTTCTTCTAGACAGCTGCATCTCTGTTTTATTTAGAGAAAGGATAGAGACCTACCTTTGTGTCTTCTAAGGAGTGTAGCTTCCTTGCTGTGTATTATAGAAACACTGTTGTGTGTGTTGCCTGGTTTTAAATTAGAATCCTCTAGCACTTGGCTAATGCAGTGATAAGATTACAGAAAGCAGCAGGGATAACACCGGCGCCACATCCCCATGTTTGATGTTCATGACAGGCAAAAGCATGTAGTCCATCCCCCATCTCCTTACTGCCTTCACCCTTTTGTGTAGCTTAGTGAATGTGATTAGAAAACAATAGCTTAAACTGAGTAAGAAGAATTAAATTAACTGGAACAAAATGGTAAAGTGGAACCAGGCCTTTTGTCCTAGCTCCAGATTACACAATGCACTACAGAGATCAATAATGAAAGCCACATGCTTTTTCTGCAGCACCTTCCCACCTCTGAGAATGTGAATTCAGATAACAAGTCCTTAGTTATTTTATGCACTTCATGCCAGACTCCAGGGCTTGAGTAACACTTGGGTTCAGGTAATGCGAAATTGGATTGCTACCAGTCGGCCCAAGGAAGCCAATGGGCAGGGTAATAAAACAGTTTGGTTCTAGGCGTGTGTGAAGAAATCATAACATTAAAACCTAATTCATCATTTGGACAATTCAGCAATGGAAAAGGACATCAGGAGCCACCCGGAGAGCCTACTGGACTGTATAGCCAGGAAACAGGGCAGTCCCAATTTGCAAATGTGTTATTATGTAAAGCTAAGCTAAATTTGCTTTTGTGCTTAAATAAACAGCAACTCCAGATTGGGATAGACAGCCTCTTTTATCTTTCCCGGTTATATTTTCATTCACTTTGTAACGCTTTCTTTTGGATGGGAATGTTAACAGATCAAAAAATACCTCCAGGGAACCTTCTTTCCAAACGGCTGATTTCCTTGTTTATTTTGAAAAGGCTTTCTCAGTGAGAACAAGGACCACATTGGTCTCATGAATATTCTTCCCTCTTTCCTCCTGCTCCTCTTCCTCCTCTCTCATTTGGCTTCTCTCTGTCTCTCTCCTCACTCCCTCATTTCTCAGTCACACTGAAAGATAAAGTGATGATTAAAAATGCTCATCATGACCATCTGTGTGTATGCCCTGTACATTGTCAGTCCTCTGTTGGGTATCAAAGCTGTATCATCAATGTTCTTTGAAGACTAAGCAGGTTGGACATGCAATTTAGATGAAAAACAATTACGCTGCTCTAGCTTGCTTTTGGCAAGAGGAGTGGGGCTCATCTCAGAGACGGTGGAAACAAAAGCAGCACTTCATCTTCATGAATTTCAAATGAGGAGAAGAGAGAAGGGGAAGGGAAAAAAAGGAGGGGGGACTGAGAGCTTCGTCTGCCAGGAGTCATTCCATATAACCTTCCTCTAACTAGCTTCTTTCTCAGAAGAATATGCTTTGCCTCTGCTACTGACTGCAGGGAAAGGAGCATTTATTTCATCTCTTTTTCCTCCTTCCTAAAGACAGATAATGCTAATCATTTGGCTGCAAGAATATCTTTGTAGTCTCCTTTTGTCACAGTATTTACATTTTAAAAGGCAACCACAACCGGGACTAAATTCGTCATTCAAAAGTAAAAGGATCCATTCAACTTAAAAACCCACCAATGTCACATTTATAAAGACACAGAAACTGGTTTGGGGGTGACCTACAGTTTTGTTTTTTTTTAATCTCTTCTCTATGGATACAAGTAGTTTTTTGCTTTAATGCTCACTTTCACCTTTGAGGATCATTTGTTTTCAATAAGCCACCCAGTCACAGAGCACTAAACAGAGATCCTGCTGTTTCTAAATAGTCTTTAAAATTTCCTCATGTAGAACCATTCTGCATATAAACATACTCTCCTCTGGTTCTGCATGTTGTTCAAATGCAGCTTACAGAACAGCATGTGAATGAACATAACCATGACTATAGGGAGCTACTATATACTGACAATGACAATTATCACTATGGTATTTGCGGGCAGGAGCTTTAATCCAATACAAAGTTAGGCATGTTTAAGTCCATTGACTTCTATGGGCTTCAAGTGTGCTTAACTGTGTTGGTCTGGGGCCAGGGACTTAGCAGGGTATGTAGATGCATTCAATTGCAGCTTGAAAAAATTGTTATATTTTGGATTAGAATTTCCAGAATCATTCAACTAGTATGGCCCCTGGCCAGGGGATTCTGGGAGCTGTGGCCCCAAAAAGTAACTTCTCCAAGCTCTGACTCGAATATGGGTTCAGCCCTGCAGCAATTGCAGAATTCAAAGGAATTGGTGGTTCCCATATCACTGATGGTGAATCCATGCTGTGTTTTAGTCCAAATTTTAAATGAGCTGTCCAAGGTGTTGGATCCATTTGGGATAGGAGTCAGTACCTTCAAAGTATGGACTAAAATCCAGAACAAATTCTATTGACATGGAAACTACCTGCTTCCACTATCAGGGCACCATGGTGGATATAAGCCTATTGTGCTCCGGTGTAAGTCTGCACTGGTGTTATGTCTGCCCTGAAATCAAATGACAGCCCTCCCCTACTATTTATTGACATCATAGCCTGTGGCTATAATGGGGAATGAAAAGATACAGTTATAGCACAATGAACTTATCTTCTGCTCAGCTGTAATTTGAAATTGCTACACCTCTATTACTGGAAAAAGAAATCAAATTGTGAGCAATTAGTTATTTTAATTTTTAACTTGTTATTTCCAGGCTGTACTGAATACTCTATGAGAAGTTTTCAATACTTTGACCAATATAAGTGACTAGTTTACATCCAACTGCCTGTCCCAGTTAGAGCAGACTTACTGAATTGATGAGGTTTTGAATTGTGTATGTGAAACATGGTACTGACCCTGCAGTCCTGTGAATTTTGGTTCTATTCTATGTTAAAATCTTCAATTTGTTCAGAAGAACCTGCCGTTGATTTACATAATGCTTTCCTGCTTTTTTCTTTTAAAATCTCATTTATTTATTTTGATCAGGCTCCAATAAGCGTGGTTGTCTGTCTATTGCTGAAGACCAACACAATGTCTTTTGCTCAGAAACCTGGATGAATGTATTTATATTCCACAGCTGTGTTTTATAAATACTTATAGAAATAGCCAGATAGTGTTTTGTGTTTGACAGCTTATAGCTTTTCCCCTCTGTCTTTTAAAAAGGAAGTTTACTTTCGACTCTTCCCATGAGAGTTTAGAGCCATAAACATTCCAAACAGCAATAAAGGCTCTTTTTTAAAAAAAGTGCCACCAAATCTCTGGCAGTGCGTACAAATGTATGGAGTGAAAGGAAAGGCTTTAAAACCTCAAATGTTTACTGCATTAACTTGTATTCCCCTCTTGCCCTTAACACTTTTATTCAGCGGCAGAGCTTGGAGTGTGTGGAGGGGGTGGGAGGGAGGCGTGGCCATGGTGAGTGGGGGCGTGGCCATGGAGTGTGGGGGCATGGCTACGAGCCGGGACTCCCCAAAAACATTGCCTTTGGGGGCTAACCACCCCCATTGCCCCCCTGTCCCTACGCGACTGCTTTTATTCAAGGAATAATAGGAATAACAGTTTATCTGATTATATTAATGGATACATTTTCATAAACATGAATGAGAAAGGGGATGCTATCAATGTTCTTGTGTGCCTTTAAGTTGTTTCCAACTTATGGTGACCCTAAGGCAAATCTATCATGGGGTTTTTTGGGGCTGAGGTTAACCAGTGGATTTCCGTGGCTGAGTGGGGAATCAAAGCCTGGTCTCCAGTGTTGTAGTCCAACATACAAACCACTAGACCACACTGGCTCTGAGATACTTTCTCTGTATTTAGAAAATTTAGGGATGCATGTTGAGTCTCAAGTAACCAACATGGCACCAACTATGCAAATCAGGGAATTTCATTCTTCTCTAAGCAGCCCACTGCAGAATTTGGAATCATAACTTTAAAATGCATTATTACTGGTGTTAATAAGTGGTAGTTAGTTCCTGTTGTATGTTACCCATGATACATGCTGGTAATGGGTGAGGGACCTGTTGGATGGGAGTGTGCTCTGCTGCCTGAGTCTAGCAATGGGCAAAATGCACCCCGTGGCTTATACATAGCTCAAGGCCTTTTTGGTGATAAACACATCTAAAGAGTCTACTGCACCAAAATTAGTTTTAAACAAAATCAAAATTTCATTTTTTCCTGTTTTAGGCAGCCAACACAAATGGCAATTTTATCAGAACAGAGAAATATGTCCTCAAATCCACATGAAAACAAGCTCTCTTGGAAAACCAAGAAATGGAATTTCAACCACCTCCAGGTTTGATTTTCTTTTCAAAGCATTTGAATGGCTGACATAGCCCACCGTGGGTCCTACAGTTGAAAAATTTTGCTCTGAAATGTTCAAGGTTGGCCACCTGTGCCTTAATAATCATATAGGATAGGCCCTCCAGACGTTGCTGGACTGCAACTTCCATCTGCCCTAGTCTGCATAATAAATAAATAAATAAATAAATAAATAAATAAATGGTAAGAAATGCTGGGAGCTATCGTGCAGTGGAAACTACTACCCATAGGAGGAAAAACCTTTTGATTATCACTCAGTTTGATTACTTCAGTTTCGACACTCATCTTGAGTAAAGCACAGTTTATTCCATTTCTAGGCACCAATGAAAGGTACAGCAATTATACAGAGGAATAATCATTCAGTTTGTGGTCTTGTTTTTGTGACTCTCATGATTCTATTACTGTTATGAAATTCTATGTTCTACAGTAGAATAAATGTACGTTCCACAGGAAATACCTTTGAAATCCACAGTCAGTACAGTTACTGACAAATTCAACACTCCCTCTGAGTAAAACCCAAAATTTATCTTGTGGCCGTTTCCGCACTACACTCTTACAGTGCTATTATTCCACTTTCAACATCCTAAGGAATCCTGGGATTTGCAGTTTAGAGAGGGGCCAGAGGCCTTTGAGGCCTCTCTCCAAAGTGCAAACCCAAGGATTCCATGGGATGTTGAAAGTAGAATAGTAGCACTATAAGAGTATAATGCAGAAATGGCCTATTCTAAGTTCCAACAAGAGTTCTATAATTATATAAACGGAAAAATCAATAGGTTTGTGGACTTGTTTATTTAACTATCTGATTCTATTTTTTCAGTGTATATGGGTTCTATGGTAAGGTACATATATGTTCTATTGTAAAGGCCTTATAAATCTCACTCAGTCTGATTACCTACAATTTCCACACTCCTCTTGAGTAAAACAAAGTTTGTCTTGCTTTTCAGCATTAATGAAAAACACTATCATTATATAGATGAAAAAGGTTTACAAGCTTGTTTTTATAACTACTGTTATTGCATTTATCATATGACAATTTTTGTACTTCACAGTATTAAACAAATATACACAGAATATTGTACAGCTGTAACGAGGAAATAACCACCTTTCTGAACTAATATGACTTACCCATATACCAAATTTTAAAATTTCTACTTTATCAAAAACAAGCTAAGGCAATATTCTAAATGGTAAATATAGTCACTAACAGTTATAAAACCATTTTAGGGTCAAGTTCAAGTTTATTATTATGGCAAAAAACCAGCAATTTCAACAGTGACTTTACAATTTAAACACTAGAATACATTTTAACACAGTCACGTTACGGCACAGTACAATTAAAATATAAAATAGAAATTAGAAAAAATTTACAAAGAATAAAACAATTACAAAACATAAATCATAAATCATAAATAACAATTGGACTAAAACAATTAAACTAGAGCACATAGTTAACTTATTTAAAAGTTTGGCTAGAGTAGTTGATTAATCATAAGTTTACGGTAGCTCATAGCTGCTGATTTTAGGGTCAACAATTCCACCACAGTTTTATGAAAACACCTAGCAATATCCCAATAAATCACAGCAATAATTATACAAATCCACATTAAATTCAATGTAGTTAATGAAGTCAAATATATTTAGGTTTTTTTTTAGGGTTTCTAGACTTGTAAACAGTGATCTTATTCCTTGTTTCCTAACTAGATGAGAATTAAACAGCGATGTTACTGCCCCCCCCCGAGCTGATATGGTTTAATTGGCAACACATGATTTAATTGGCAAAATATATTAATTGGCATTGATATAAAATGGACCCTGATGTGACTGTAAGGTCAGGCTGGGCAGAGAAAAATTATTGGCTGAACATGTGTGCTGCAAAGTAGGTCAGAAGATCCCCTTTAGGCATAGCCAAGGTCATTGTTAGGCTAATCATCAGTTAATTCCAGTGATAATAGGATTAAAACTAAAGCTGTAATGTCTCTGCTTCCACACAATAGTGACAGGAAGTTCCCACAAAAACACTGATTATTTCGGACTTTCTTCCTAGCACCTGTATTATGAAGCTATTGCAGCAGCCATTATCTCTTTGTCACCTAACACTAAGACAATTAACTCTGTCTGGACCCCACTGTCCATGTTGCAACTTCCATTGTTTGCTTGACCAGAGAGCCGTTCACACCCATGCCCTCCAGGCAGATTTTGGGAATAAAAACCCTCCATTTTGAGTTATCTGATGCAGTATCTCACTTGCTGAGTGCCACATTGTCACTTTGATTTCCAAATGAGTACTGTCCTTAGGCTCAAAAGTCTAAGCCACATCACTAATTTCTTTGCTGCTCTCCGGACTGGTAATTATTGCCCATTCCCTAAAACTCTGCTATCAACCACTTTCCTCTCTTTATCCCTCAGATAACTCTCATGTGAGTGTTTGGATCTTTTTTCGTGTGTGACTGAACTCTTTAATAAAACATATTTTAGCTTATTTGGAATCTCTGGCTGGTTCTTTCCTGCAGAGATCCTGTAAACATTGCAGGAAGATCTTGTTATGTTAGTCCTCCTACTAGAACAGTCCTTGCAGTCCTCCTAATTGAACATATTAATTCCCCACTGTCACATGGAGGTACTGGCACTGCAGGTGGACCCCTGAGTCACCCACATTTTGGGGTAACAGTGAGGAACTATGGTTGGCTGCCAGTATTTCACAGAGTTTATCTACCAGAAGGAGATAGGATGACCACTTACACAATACCAGGAAAGAAGACCTGCATCACCAAGAAAAGAAAGAAAAAGAAGACAAAGGTTTGCATGAAATATGCACATGCTGTTTATATTATAGATACAAATTCAGAACTATATGCTATAATCTAAATAGAAATTCAGTGCACCTCACTATAATGGGGAAGAGTATGACGGTCTTCTTTCCAGGGATAGCTGTCAATGGGAAAAGTCATGGCCCCCTGTTCTCCTTTTCTATAGTTCTTTATCTTTAAGTTAGAATGTGACTGGACAGCTCTTTTAATAAAAGACAAATCAACATTATCTGAAGAAAGGACTGTTCCCAAGTATCCATCCCAGAGCAAAATAGTGATCACTCAAAATCTTAGGTAGTCTGTTGATATGTATAACTTCATCCTCTCCCCTGAAAGCACCATTTCCTGTTGGACAAGGACAGAATGAACCTCACTTGTTAGAATACAAATGAGATAAAGCTTATTCAGCAATGTTTGCAAAAACCTAGGTTGTCCAATGCAGGTGGACAGCAACGTCCATAATCCATTGAACCTGTGATAGATGACGGTTCTGAGATTGATGAGCAATTGATGGTTCCAGAAACAGAGCCAGTGATAGACTAAACTATCTTGGAAACATCCTACTTCAGCTGAAAAGCACATTGAGACAGAGTTGCTGCAACCAGGGCCAGTGGAAGAGGAGACCAGCAATGATTTAGAGGAATTAGGTTCACCTTTGCCCCCAGCCCCCAATCACAGAGGTGACTGAAACAAGTAGCTCAGAGGGAAGCCATTTGGGCAAGATTGAGTAAACAGAACAATGATGAGTAACACTTGTTTTTGACAACATATAAGTCGGTCGGCATGGCTTGCTGTTTGCTTGTAGCTGATTGCTACTCAAGACTACGACCCTTGTGTTTTGGCTTTCTTGGCCCCTTTGAACTGACCTTCGGTGTTTTGGAACTTTTGGATTTGACCTTGACTTTGGCTCGGCTCAGTATTTCTCCTTGATTGTTTGTATTGGACACCCCCTACTGCATCCTTCTCTTGGGTAAGTACTACTGCCCTCCTTCCCTTGTTGGTAGAAGGGCATGAGGAGGGAGTTGAACTCTGACAGAATCTCTTCTGTCAATGTAACTTCCCTGTTCAGCCACCACTGTATGACTAGTAAAGTCAACAACACTTGCTGTATCTTTTTTGTCTTCCTGATCAGGCCAGTTCTTCAGTTCTGATCACTGAAACTAGCAAAAAATCTTTTTGTTTTGCTGTTCCACCCCCTAGCTTTGATGAATTCTCTTCTCTGCCTCATTTTCTTATAGAAAAATGGGAAGTTGGTCACCAGGTAGATAAGAAGGCAAAACAGTCTCCAAAACATTGTGATATATTTGCCATTTTGGAACCATTAAGGTGTATCACTGTGATATATTGCTATAATATATATTGTATTCAATATTTAAACTTGCACTGTAGCTAATGTAATTCCTTATTGTCCCCATCAGTGCCAGAGTGAATGTGATGGCAGCAGTTATGTGCATTTTAAAATGGCACTACCTCAATTTTGTTAAAAGATATGCTTGAATTTGTTTTTTTAGAAAATCAGGGACGTGAGTGAGAGCAATGGGAGGGGAAATGTGGTTTTGGTCCACATTTTAATACAGACAAACCTGCTATTGATTTTGTGATGCAGTTCTGCAATCAAAAATGTATGAGAAATGCATACATCGGATAAATATAATGTTAAAGACACTTATGTTAATGAAAATTATCTGCAGAATAAAATTAAAAATAGCAGAGAAAATTCACACAAAACTTTGGCATATGAAAATGGGCATATATGTTTCTGTGGACCTACAAAAATTTGTAAACTAAATGCAGAAATGAGATGTAATGAACATATACAAGTGAAAAACATAAGCATGAGATGGAATGAACATACACAAGTAAAAATAGCCATCCATCCCTGTGACGAGTGCGAAACAATTCCCTTTATTTGCTATGAAGTTGACTTTGACCCCTCAAATGAGAGACATCCAAGAGCCTCAGTCATCAACAATGCTCAGGGGCACAACTTCCTTTATTATATCACTTCCTCTGTAATGTGGTCTTCCTCTACCCTGTGTGTATGTGCCTTCAAGCTATGTATATAGCAACTTCGTGAATTTCATAGGGTTTTCCTAGACAAGGAATACTCAAAAGTGGTTTTGCAATTCCTTCCTCTGAAATATAGCCTATAAAACCTGGTATTCATTGGCAGTCTCTCACCCAAGTACTAACCAGGCCTGACCCTGTTTAGCATCCAAGATCCCTTCACAAAGGAGAAGAAAGCACTTTGGTAGTGGAGGTAGGGCCTTCTGCCAACATGTCCATTTGCTTTTAGAACTGGAATCAACTAGTTATGTGATCAAGGCTTTTTGTGTTAAATATATGGACCCACCGTTCTCACATCTCCCTTGGACTTCATTGCAATGCATAAAGAAATCTAAATATTCATTATCCTCTAGACAAAGTGTTTCAGAAAGTGAAAAGCCAGGTTAGCTGGCTCTTTGATCCTTAGGGGTTTGAAGTTTAAAAGATAAGCATTTTCTTAGGATATTTACAACCCTTCTATACTAGATATGTGTACACTCCCCCCATCCACACTTACATCCTGGCTGCATTTTTATTCAGACGGTGATACAGTGATGGATGGCACATCATCATGCCCCACTGGTCTCAGCAACATGTCTAAAGGCTAGCCATTAGCCACCTTGTAGTACTATGATTACATTAGAAAATAAACTTCTATTTGTAAAAGGATGGAAGAGTCTTAAAAATAAAGGGAAGCAAAATTGGCACATTTTAAAGCAAGCCATCCGGCCCTCGCCACAGGTCCTTCTTTTGAAAATATGTTAGTTACTCTCACAGTATGCAGCCACTTACTGGCTGGTACTTAAGTAGTTATCCAAGTTCAAGAACAATTCTGAAAATCAGAATGCCTTCACTCGTTCTTGTCTAACTCTGTCCAGATCAAGGGGAACCCAGGTTTCTTAACCACGTGGGGAAAATACCCACACCCTCTGTTTCCAAGAATGCCAAGCCAAAACATTATGAGAATTCAGAAGAAGTAACCAGGTAGCCAGGTGATGATTTATGATTAGACCACTCTTAGTAATGCCTCACACACAGAGAAACAACATTTTATGGAGGAGTGTTTACTTAAGAACAAACTAATAAAAAGAGATTTCACAGGTAAGCTTTCTGAACAGAGGGCTGATTATTGATTTATGTAAGAATCTTACAGGAGGCATAAAATAAAGCTAACTAACCTTGTTCTCACATATAAATGTGAATATCCTTGCAAACCATGATTCAAGACCATAAGACTAGCACAGACAAAATGAAAGCTCCACAAGGAAGACTCAGCTTTAGGAACTTGGTTCAAAAGAACAAAGAAACTATTCATTTCTATAGAAGAAACTGGCCATAATGAATCAATCAGGACAGCATAAATCCAAATGTTCTAGCAGTTTGATGACCAAACGGGTGTTCACCAAGGAAACCAATTTCTCAGTAATGAAGAAGGCCTCAGAACATCATTGAAGCTGCCTAACAAGAGATGAGAGACAAAGCAAGTGTCTTAAGCATTCTGTTATCTAAGAGAAACTTCTTGAAGATTACATGCATACTGCCCAGCACAAAATGGAGAAAACCAGGAAGATGTAGAAAGACTCAAAAATTAAAACAGAATTCCTTCACAAGTTTCAGGATGTTTTAACACCAACTGCCCAGTTCTTTATTCCTGCCTGGTTTTTCTTTTCTGCCCTGGTCAACTTTGGTCCAGGTAACAATGTACACTACTATAACATAGCACACAGAAAGTTTATTACTATTTTATTTAAAGTAGATGGCTGTTCTTTAAAAATAGAAATTAGAATGGGGAACAATCTGGAAGTCCTTTTCTCTCTCAGCTGCTACCTCTGTTGATCAAATAACTACTTGGTCCTTATTGTCCCCATTTTACGATGAAGAAAATACTGAAACTGCCTAGCATTTCATTCTCTTTATTAACTGAATCTTCCTTTGATATCTTTTGAGAAAAATGACCTTTCCCGTAACCTTTAGCTGGAATTGTTTCAGAAAGTTGTTTACTGAAGTCTCACTGGAGAGAGAGATTTCAGTAACAAAAAATAAAATGCAGTATATGGATTAGAAGTTAAATTCCTTCGATACTTTCTACTTGGCAATGGAAATTCAGAATGTGTGTGTTCTTAAAGATCACAAACTACCAAATTAATATTCCTTTTAAAAATTGTGCTGTTTTACTTCATCCATTGTATATTTCATTACTTTCTTATGTGTGTTCACATAAGTCTGATTCAGGCATTCAGTGAAAGGTTAAATCAACACACCAAGAAGGGATGTGCTAGTCCTGCCCTCACTGTCATTCTCTTTATGTGAAAGCAATGGTTCAGAAGAGGAAGGCCTCTTCTATGTGTGAAGGGTCTTTATGTAAGCCAGAAATCAGAGTTTCTATGATTCTGGTTGGCATGAGGATTCTCTGCAGATAGAAACTACTTTCCTTTCTGAAACCATTGCTTTTCAAGGTGGTGATGGAGAGCGACCAGTATTCTTTGTTGATTTCACAAAGAATAGGAAAATTTCACAAAGAATATTTTTCAAGCAAAATTAGTTTTTGCAGTGTTGTATACACATAGTGCAACATCTCTCACAAAACATGTAATCATACCAAAATGTATTTATCTTTCTTTATATCTATGTTGGAGAGATTTATGTTCTGTCTCAGCATGGTGAGACAGTCCTGGAATTAGTGGAATAATTTTTTCTGCCCCCATACAAGTTCTCCTCTCCAGAATGAGAGTGAGGCACCCAAGACTCTTCAATCATAGAGCTAGTGTTCTGTACCTAAGGATACACATACAATAAGTATCCCCATGCAACCAACTCATCCCATGCACTTTCTTTTTTACAGTCCAAGCAACAAAGTGGCCTTTGTTGCATTTTAAAATTTTCTCTGAAATGTTGGGGGATGATAGGAGTTTCAGCCCCACAGAGATGCAGCGGAAAAACCAGAAGGCAGTGAGCCAACAGCAGCAGCCTTGTTCCCCAGTAAGGATACTCACACACGGGGGAGTTTCTTCCAAACAGGAGGCACTTTATCTTGTAGCAACGTTCCGATATGTACACAACATAAAACAGACGGACAAAGGCTTGCGCCAGACACCGGGTTGGTCAACAGACAACTACATACTGGGGATTGCTTTCTTATATACATATTTACAACCAATCAGGTAGAGGTTTGCACACCTCCCTCTACCATCTGCACACGACCCCAGTTTCTTATGTAACCCTGCAATCACCCACAGCTGGAGCATGATGCAACATCTTTGCAGTGGCCTGACCATTTTGGAGTGGATGGTAGCAGAGGTCGATGGATCGAAACCATCCTCTGCTACCATCCCCTCCAAAATGGTCAGGCCACTGTGTAGGACATTTTCATTATCCATACATGACATGCAATACACATTACATGATGCATACATTCAAGGGTACAATTCATCTCCCACCTTACTCTCTGGTGGCAAGGCCCTGTTTACCTGCCAACTTCTCATGGCCTACTATTGGAATTGCCTTTGTGAGCAGATCCACAGATGGACAACACTGCAAGCACAAAATCCCATCCTGGATCATTTGCCTCACATTCTGATACTATACCCCAATGTAGTCCTACGCTGCAAGTCTTCTGTTTCAGTCACACGGGACAACAAAATACCTTCCTCCTGGCCTTTTAGGGATGAGCATGACTTTATTTCCTGACTTAGCAAGTTGGGTACTTCCTGACCCACTTTTATTGGAACCACTTCTGGAACTAGTGCTGACCTCAGTGCGAGGCTCTTGCTTGACCCTAAATGCAGGTTCAGCACTAGGTGGCGGCGTTGAGCTCTTTGGTGTGACGTTGAGTGAGACTTCTGGCTTCTCCTCCTCAGTACTTTACTCAGTACTTTCTTCTTCATCATCAGCCATCACTGCCCCTCCATCTTCAGAGCTTTCAAGTGGATCTGGGACACTGTCCTTTTCCTCAGACATTACTGCCCCTCCACTTTCAGAACACTCAAGCGTATCCGGGACACTGTCCTTTTCCTCATCAGACATGACTGCCCCTCCATTTTCAGAAATTTCGGGAACACTTTTCACACTTTTACCCAGGGGAATCAAAACCTCTTGGTTACACTGCAGTCTATCCCATCCTGAATGGATTTCAAAATTTGCACTCCTGGAATACACTATTTTGCCAGCATTGTGTAGAAATCTATATTTGTTACCTTCATATCCCACAAAGTGTAACCGTCTAGATTTCTCCTCTCCAGACTTTCTGAAACATGGGGGAACATACACACTAGCAAACTGATCCCAAACACATAGATGCTTCAGGTTTGGTACTCTACCATACAATAGGTAATATGGAGTTTGCTTCACACTTGAGCTCCACAACCTGTTTATGTGGTAGTTTGCTTTCACTATTGCTTCTCCCCAAAGTCCTGCTGGGGCTTGGGTATCCTCCATCATACAGTCCTTCATTTGTTTTAACAGCCCAATTCTTCTTTCTGCAAGACCATCCTCCCCGGGAGATGCGGGGTTGGTGGTTTTATGCCTTATGCCTTTCTTACGCAGCCAGGCTTGCAGGCTATTGAACAGGAATTCTCCCTCTCTGTCTGATACAAGACTGGCCATTTTGTAAGGAAATTCCCTCTCAACAGCACTCACCCACTCTTGGAACTTTTCAGCTGCTTGGCTTTTCTCTTTCAGTAGATAGACATAGGAGTACCTGGTGTGTCTGTCTACAATTACCAGGACATACCTATTTTGCCCTTCAGTTGGCTTGAATGGCCCAGCCAAATCTGCATGTACAACCTCAAAAGGACGTTGGGTGACACACTTGCTTTTCTTGGCAATGGGGTAAGCCTTTACCGTAACCTTTTTGCATACAGAGCAATCTAGAAACTTAGGGCAATTTCTGACTTGTAACCCAGGGCATACCTTTGCCAACTCCTGCAAACTTTTGTAGCTGACATGCCCCATCACTCTGTGGAGATAATGTACACACTTATCATGTAGAGGTCTGTTACACAATGGGTTAATGTTTGCCACTTTTCCTTTGGGCAACATGTGGTACAACCCCTGCTTTTTCACCCCTTTTGCACAAAACATACCATTTTCAGTTATTGTACATTTCTCCCCTTCAAACACCACTTTGTAACCCTCACTGGTCAGTTGGGAGATACTCAAAATACAATTCTGCAGGTTGGTAACACACAACACATTGTTGAATGATTTACCAAAGCATGGCACATATGCAGTACCCATCTTCTGCACCTTGCTTGGTGCCTCATCTGCAAAGGAAATTGCTGTTATATTTGCATTTGTTACATCATTCAACAGCTTTAAATTGTTCACTATGTGGTGAGTTGCACCACTGTCTAGCAACCACACACCACTCTCAGACTGTTCTTTTGCCACAGACGCATGGCCTTCAGCCTGTGACGACACGCCCCTCCGCTTCTGGGCTGTCTTCTTCCTTCTGCTCGGCGCCGGCATTCTGCAGTCCTTCTGGAGATGGCCGACTCTCTTGCATCTGTAGCAGCGTCTGGCATAGCTGCACACTGCTCCTTCTTCCTCCAGAGCTGCCTCTTCCTCCTGGTGGCTGGTTTTTCCCCCCTCCGACTGCAGTCTGGAATCGAACTGCTTACGTTGGAGTTCCTCCAGGATCCTCCCAGCTACCAGGTCTACAGTCAGCTCTTCCTCATGCACACCCTGCAGGCTGTACATCAAAAAGTCCCACTCCTTAGTGAGGCTTCCCAGCAGAATAAAACTTCTTTGCGTTTCTGGAATTTTTACCCCCCTTTCGGCTGTCTCTTGGAAAAGCTGTTTCATCAGCATGAGGTGCTCTCTCACACAGCTTCCGGGACATAACTTTGTGCTATACAGTCTTTTCGTCCATAACATTTTGGACAAACACGAGGAAGGTTGATGCACATGCTTCAAAGCCTGCCAGAGCTGATATGCTGTGTTTGCAGCAGCAGAGTGAATCAACTGGGAAGGACTTAAAGTAAGCAAAATAACTGCTTTGGCTTTTTCGTCAGCACCCCTGAATGCTGCTATTTGGGCAGCAGTTGCTCCTTCTGGTGGCTGTCCCTCATTTTCCATAACATTCCACAGGTTCTCCTTCGTCAAAGCGGCTCTCACATAAATTTGCCAGCTTTGATAATTAGAGTCGGTCAATTTATCAAAACGCAGATAACCTCCCTCAGCCATGCTGCCGCCTTTGTAAGAAAAAATTCAACAAACAAAGCAGCTGGCCGCAGTGACCTTGATGAGCTTCGGACTGAAGATTAACTGTCTCTCTGCCAAAACACAGACTCCCAAGGCACCGGAGAGTCAGGCAAACAGTCAAAAACAGTCCCAGTATCCAGGGGAAGACAACTACAGGTGCGCTGTGGATGCTGTGCACTGTGTGGCTGGGCCCATAACCACTGTTGGGGGATGACAGGAGTTTCAGCCCCACAGAGATGCAGCGGAAAAACCAGAAGGCAGTGAGCCAACAGCAGCAGCCTTGTTCCCCAGTAAGGATACTCACACACGGAGGAGTTTCTTCCAAACAGGAGGCACTTTATCTTGTAGCAACGTTCCGTTATATACACAACATGGAACAGACGGACAAAGGCTTGCGCCAGACACCGGGTTGGTCAACAGACAACTACATACTGGGGATTGCTTTCTTATATACATATTTACAACCAATCAGGTAGAGGTTTGCACACCTCCCTCTACCATCTGCACACGACCCCAGTTTCTTATGTAACCCTGCAATCACCCACAGCTGGAGCATGATGCAACATCTTTGCAGTGGGCTGATCATTTTCCCAGGGTTCCCTGCCTGGAATCCCTGACATGAAATGCACAAAATTCAGTGATGGAAATACACAAATAATCTCTCTGGTACTATCTCCTACAAAACAAAACAACTTCTCTCTCTCTTTTTTTAATGTCTTCCATTCACTATATGAGGATGGAGCAATCAGGATTTACATTTATATATGGTTTCCCTCCACATCTGCTGTGCAGAAACAGGCTGAATTGGCACCTAAATTTAACTTGATTCACAACATAATCCTTCACTTTATCAGGTTGGTTTGCAGTTCAAGTACAGCTGTGTGGCTTACACAACTCCATCCCAGAGCAAAAAAGGAATATTAGAACCATGAAGCTCATGATGGTCAGCCAGAGGATGAGTCTGCTGTCCCAGAGCATCAACCACCAGTGTCATTTGCTTAATTTTGTCAAATGATAGAGGTAGCCCAACGTAACAGTGAGGATTCTATGTACATTGAAATATCCTCAGAGTGTCAAGCTGGTTATCAAGGAGGGAATGATATAGCACTTTGCCACAGAAACCAATTAATTGCTAGTATCTAAAGCTTTCTGTGTTGCTTCTTTGATTATCCTGATCCAGGTGAATGTGTGATGCAGAATTTGGTCTTCAGGAAGCCACTTGTTCACATACTAACCTGTAAGCTATACCACTATCAGGTCTGTGGTGGATTGATTTCTTCCTGCTCCATTGAGTAGACCAAGTACTACTCAATGTTCTTAATGAGTTTCTCTTATCAATACATGCTTGGATGCCTGCTAGGAAGGCTAATCCTGGCTACAGTTCCTGCCAAGATAGCACTTTTGCTGGTTCAAGGCTATAGTCTTGCTTTTGTTACTTATTTGTGTGAGTCTTTCACGGTGGGGCTTTTATACCCTTGCAGAAGTGCTTACATAAATGAAGTAGCTAAGGTTTGTAAGCTTATGATGGGAATTATAGAACAGAGATCCCCCTGCAGGTTTTTCGTATTCTGCTGAGATAAATACACAATTAATCATCATTGCTCAAATTTCTTCAAGAATCTTGTGTTTACAAAGCATGCAATGTGGAAACAATGTAAAATTTGATATTAAAAATGTCCTTCTTAATGTAACCAGCTGAGTGTCCTCATCCATCCTCTTTCATCCAAAGTATTAGCAAGGACATAAGTTCTGGCCAGTGACTTCTTCTTCTTCTTTTAAAATATTTTTATTAAAATTTCTAAAAGAAAGTATAAAATGGGAACATTTCTTCTAAATGTCCCCCCCCCCAAACTCCCATAACAAGTTTTCTTCTCCAGTTTTGCCCAGCTGAATCAAACAAAAAATACAATATAATACAATACAATACAAGGAGTCCAATCCACTATACATAGAATCTTTGGCATAACAGTCATAATTTATCTTTTAACTAGTCAATACATTTTTACCTTTTTTATCAAATTATATCATTATAATCATTAGCTTTACAATTGTAGCCACTCTTTTATTTTGCTCCATTCTCTATTAAATTGTTGAATGGATTTGTTTTTTAATGCATTTGTCAATTTTTCCATCTCCATCATACCCATAACCTTTAATTTCCATTATTTTAAAATCTTGTTTCCAATGTTGAGCATAAGTTAATCTAGCTGCTGTAACTAAATATAACATTTTTTTTTGCTTTCTAATTCCTGCCTTTGGTTTTATTATATTCAATAAATATAATTCAGGTATCATTTCAAAATTCATTTTAAATATTTTTTGAATTTCATCATGTATTTCTTTCCAAAATTTCTTCGCCTTTTTACATGTCCACCACATATGATAAAATGTTTCCCCTTTTTCTCCGCACTTCCAGCATTTTGAATTTCCATTCTTTATAATTTTTTGTAATCTCTCTGGTGTCATATACCATCTATGCAACATTTTATAATAGTTTTCTCTTAAATTTAAATTTAATGTAAATCTTAAATCTGTTTTCCATACCATTCTCCAACTCTCAATATCTATTGAATGTCCTATATTTTGTGACCATCTCACCATCGTTTCTTTAATTTCTTCCCGTTCCATTTCTCTTTGTAATAACAATTTATAAAGTTTGGATATTCTTTTCTTTTGATTTTCTTTCATGAGTACATCAAGTCTGATCAGTGACTTCTAAATGTATGTCAAATGAATATTTTGATTTGTATATGACATGGGCCATCTCCGCACTAGATTGTTATAATGCTATTATTCCACTTTCAACATCCTATGGAATCCTGGGGTTTACAGTTTAGGGAGAGGCCGGCCGACCCCTGTTAGGCATACCTACTGCAGCTCAGCACCAACAGATATGTTGTCTTTCCAAATTCATTTTCAGAATATTTCCATGACCTTGAAAATAAAATGGAATCACAGTATCATTTCTCTGAAGAGATGGCCTTAGGACGTGCTCATTCTTAAAAGATCTTTCCTTATAATTCCTCTAGGGTTCGACCTTCATTGTTCTTTCAAATAAAAATAAAACAAAAAGCTTTGTCTCTGTACAAAACATGGTCCCATGAGTGTCTGTCCAATAGGTTCTTTCCTTCTCCTTTTCAAGTTTTGAAGTCCCAAAGTTAAAGAAGAAATGTGGGGATGAGGACATTGTTTTTTCCTAGCAGTTTGTCCCTCACCCCTTACACTCCACATATTTTAGATGACATTTAAACAATGGATAGGGTGCATACAGATGTAGCTTTAACCAAGGCTCACTGTGTTCTTTCTTTCTTTTTCCCACAGGGCAAACCTGCCAGATTCCTCCTGTGTTCATGACATATTCAACAGACATGCTCATCAGCAATTTCAATGTTGATCTTGGTCTTGGGTGTTACAGAAGAGAGTTTTGCAACAATGTTGACCCAGCACCTGACAGCACTGGAAAAAGCAGAAGTCTCTGTTACTGATGATTAGAAAATGGACTGAAAATTGGATGTCACTATTTGTGATACTCTTATAGAAATCTATGGCCATTTCTGCGCTACACCCTTATAGTGCTATTATTCCACTTTCAACATCCTATGGAATCCTGGGGTTTGTAGTTTAGGGAGGGACATTTAGAATTCTCATTCCTTTTTTGCACATTACCTGGTGCTGCTGGCGTCATGAGGGGATCATGCGAGAAGCCTCTTGCGAGAGGCACTTGTGTCCCCTCTGCTTCCCCTCTGCACCAGCTCTGTGCTGGCTGGAAGGAAACGTGAGCGCTTCGCCTCTTCCTTCCGCAGCGCAGCCGGGTACTTCCCCGGGCTGCGCTGGGGGAGGAAGCGCTATGGCCGCATGTCCAGAGCCTCCACATGCACGGTAAGTGTGTGTGGGGCCTCGAAGGGATGCCCAATCACACATCATTTTCGGCAACAAGCCAAAAATGATATAATGCATGATCGCTGCCTACTGGTCTTGGGAGCATCGTGCAATTGCAAGGATGTCATGTGAAATGGTCCTCACAATCGCGCAAAGCTCCTGAGGCCATTTCGCAACAGGACTGGTGTGCAAAAAGGGCCTCAGCCAGAGAACTCTTTGGCCACAGTAAACTAAAAACCCCAGAATTCCACAAGATGTTGAAAGTGGAATAATGGCACTATAACAGTGTAGTGTGGAAATGGCCTATGACACAATTATACTTGGAAAACTGTAAATACTTCTGGTTACTGCTTCACCAAAATAGCATTACGGATGAAGGAGATATTCAATCTCCCCTCAACAAATATTAAAGTACTGAACTGGAGGAAAATGAACAACTGGAGGCTTTAAGGCCAAACTACACATTACACTTACTGTATAGCATAGAGCAGAAGGAACATATGGCCTTTCACACATTAGACTACAACTCCTCCTAGTCCTAGCTAACAGTCAGTAGTAAAGAATGCTGGGAGTTGTAGTCCAGCAATATCTGAGGAACAACACATTTTCCATCCCTGATGTGCTGTGCAGGACACCTCTTTTTTAAAAATTATTTGTACTCATGAAAGCTTTTGGAAGACCTTGTCATAATGATGGGAAGGCTATTCCTTTTCATGACAGCCAGAGTTCCACAGACCTTTCCCAGCTATCTCACATTGCAGTAAATTTCTTAAGATTGCATAAAGCAATATATTGATAAATATATAAATATGAATTTTATAGAATTAAAATCTTGTTTAATAATTAACTGAATGGAGGTGTACAACTGGATTACTGAAGCAGTAACTTTACAGACTAATGTTCGGTTGAAAATATGGACAATAGATATAAACTTTGGGCACAGCTCAGCTGACATTAAGCACTTTTAAGTACAATGGCTTTCAACTAGAGGAAGAATCTTTCATTGAACTCAATGGGACCTAAAAGTGTTTAACTCTGGATTGGGTCACCACACCCATTAGATGTAATATATTCATTCATCAGGTGATAGTCTGGCATATCAATCATGTTAGTTTCTCTTTTCTGTCAGAAAGAAGAAGTCATGTAGCCCAATCATCTTTCTTTAGGCACCTGCAGTGTAGGTCAGAGTAAAGAACTTTCTTTTCCATGTATAAAGAAAGTTGGGAAAAGAGTCTATGTGAAAGCAAGCACAAAAATAAAGATTAGAGATACTATTAAAGAAAAATGTGGCCAGAGGTCTTTGCCTTAAAAAAAAAATTCCTGTGTGATAATTAACTCCCACATACATTTCCAAGGTTACTTCAACTGTATGCAAGAATTCTCTTTATTCCAGTTCCCAGAAAAGAATATGTGGGAGAACACTTGCTATTTCAATAATTAGTGAGGTTTCAAATTACAAAAAGGAAAGGACATGTTTAATTTTAGGGTGTCAGGTGATTGGATTTGTTATGACATGACTTTACTTACAAAAACTGTTCTCTGGCAGAAAAACTTTCAACTGATTGAAGAGTATGTTCTATGCGTATTTTTTAAGTGTACAAACTAGCCCAGATCTTTTGAGATTCCTTGTGAGACTCCTTGACTTCATAGGCATGGAGATGATGTTATACTATGGCCATTTCCGCACGAGCTTAAACAAACGGTGCAGAGCGTCCTCCAGGGAGGATGTCTGCACCTGGGAGCGGACTGGGTTGGACCTATTTAGTGTAGTTCCGCACGTCAGCCCACTCCGGAATGACCCGAAGTGGTTGTCCAGCGTGCTTTTGAAAGACCGCTTGAAACAGGTCTTTCAAAAGCACTGAGCGCGCCACTCCATGCCCGCACTCCAGTGCAGATTTGCAGGCTTGCACCAGTGCGAGCCTGCGATCTGCTGGGGACAGGCTTTAGGCTGGCGAGCTTCAGCGGTTGCTGGAGAGCCTCGACCAACCAGAAGCCGCCATTTTCGTCCCCGGAGCAGTGTGGAGTGGCAGCCACGCACTGCTCTGGACCAGCGTGGAGCCAAGAAGTCCAGTAAGTACCGGCACGGGATGATTCCCTTGCCCCGTGCGGAAATGGCCTATGTCTTAGCCCTTTCTGCGCCTTACCTTTGTCTGATGCTGGGGCATGGGGATCATGCGAGCTGCCTCTTGCAAGAGGCTCTTGCTTCCCCACTGCTTCGGTTCCGCAGGAGCTGCCTGCCAGCCGGCAGGCACCATGAGCACTCTGCCTTTTCCTTCTGCAGCACAGATGGGTATTTTCCCAGGCTGCGCTGGGAGAGGAAGTGCGAGGGCTGTGGCTCTGGAGCTCCGCACACAAGGTAAGTGCGTGTGGGACTCTGGAGTGATGCACGATCATGCACCATTTTTGGCTACAAACCGAAAATGAAATAGTCCGTGATCGGTGCCTGCCAGCCCCAGCAGCGTCGCACGATTGTGAGGACGTTGTTTGAAATGCTCCTCGCAATTGTGTGATGCTCCGGACACCCTTTCACATGGCAAATGCCATGTGAAAAGGGCCTTAATGAGAACAAGTCTACCTTCTCCTTGGACTCATATGCTCTCATCTCCCCTCCTCTTTCACAGCTGTGAAGAGGAGATTGGAAGGTCCTGCTTCCATTTGAGACTAATCCCCATTTAAACTAAAATGTGATTAGTCTTAAATATATATTTTTAAAAAGCCTGCTTCCCAAGCTATTGTTGTTGCTGTTGTGTGCCTTCAAGTTTTTCTGACTTACAGTGACCCTAAGGTAAACTATCACAGGGTTTTCTGGCGGACGAGAGTGTGTGATGTGTCCAAAGAAAGTGGACTAATAGCACTATAACAGTGTAGTGTGGAAATGGCCTAAGTTGATTGGTTGTTGAATGTTGAGTCAACAATATCTAGTGGACTGAATAGGCTCTACGCCATTCTGGCCTAAAAGAGAATTTAGGCCACTAAGTTTACTCTAGTTGGGACCAGCAGTGGGATTCAGGCTTGAGTGTTTTAGTTTTGCATTTGAAGAAACATTTATACTACTGTTATTACCAACAGCACAGGAAGCTACATCCAAACTTCAGTTAACTCTTTCTTTAGCATAGGTGCTATGAGGACTGAGGAAGTCCTGGGCAAGATATTCCTATGCCTTCTTCTGAGTGGCATGTTCCTTCACCTGGTTGGTACAATGCTTTGTCCAACCCCCAGCACGGCACTTTCTCTCTCTCTCTCTCTCTCTCTCTTCCTCCCTGTGGTCTCTTGGTCTCTCCCCACAGCACTGGATTCCTCAGCATGCCTTTTCTGGTGTAGCCTAGAGGCCAAGTGAGTGCATGAAGATGCATTTTCCTCTTCTTTCTTTATTACAATTCATAGGTCCATCAGGCGTTTTTCCTCTACATAGTGTCTGACCTGTTCTGAAGCTAACAGAAAAGGAGTTGAGGAGGGAATCTCTGCCTTTTTTGGGAGCAATATGCTGGGGAAATGTGAATAGATGAAGCGAACACCATAGTGGAGTTACATTAGGTGGCCCTCTTGACAGTTAGGCCCTAGACCTCCACCTGGTGTTCTAGTTCAGCATTACTGCTCCAGAGAACACATACAAAGCTACTTCATTCAGAGCAGAAAATCCTGATCCACTATGTGGTATTTTCAGTTCTGAAATGCTTTGTGAATGCATCTGAACATTTTGGCTGTGCATCTAATTGCAACAGTCATTCTTGTGGTACTGTGATACTGAGGAAATGAGAAACAAATGGACTGTATTACACCGAACTGACACCAACAGCAAAGCCTCTATTGTAGGGAGTAGGGTTGGATTACATCCTAAAATCCCAACCAAATTTGTAAAACAGAAGAACAACACAGCTTTGAATCTGTTTAGCACAAGCATGTTTTATGTACAGGCCAAAAGAAACATTGTCCTTAGAAGTATGAATTATGGTTTATGAGAAAGAAATAAAGAAAGAAAGAAAGGAAGGAAGAAAGAAAGAAAGAAAGAACCTACCAGAATATTCTTTTATTCATGTTTCTGGCTTCCTAGGAGATGGTAGCTCTGTGAAAAAGAGGGGGAATTGTGGGGAGAAACATTAAAAATTGCTTTACAGACCTTTGAAAACAAAGGCTCTCTTTTGTATTGAACCTTCTGGGCTTGCTGAGAAACATCTGAGGAAGACTTTACTACAAAAATTTCCCTTTGGCTTATTGGAGACCCATTCTGTATTCTCTTTGAGAATGAAGCACGGCGAGAGTTCTCTTCTAGGGGACTAAGGTTATTCTGTTTTTAAAATTTGGATGAGTAAGAAAGAGATTTTTTTTTCTCTTTTAAGTTTGGAGGTGTCCATTGATAAATGTGTACTGAGAGCATTTTACCTTGCCTTATTGTAGGATGATTCTGTATTCTCTTTCAAAATGGAGTAGGCACAGTTCTTCCCTTCCTTGCACTTCTTATAAGCTGATGCTAAGATTTTAAGAAATGAATTGAGAGAATTACTCTATGCTTTAAAGAATATTTTGCTATGTATAGATCACACACACATTACTGAAGAAAATAGACCTTAGAAAATCAAGTTGCTAATTAAGACAGCAGCCTTTTGCCCAGATGAGAGTGAATGGCTATTGGAAGTATCTCCACAGCCTCAAAAAAAGGTGCAGAGAAGAATGTTGCTAATCATTATATCACATAAGCTGGCTATGAGAACTTAAGCTAGAATCATGAATACAGAAAAACTTTAAAAACTCAAGTGTTTTTAAAAAGAATTTAGTATGTTGCTTTTTTCAGGTCCAAGTTATAATTTTCACAGGCTTTGGGAAAATGCTTAGTGATGTAAGCACGTTGCACGCAATACATTGGCATACATTCAATATAACAATGCTGGCTGAGTGAAAATCTCCATGACCACAGTTGTATTGGATTATGTCTTTGTGCAAGCAGTTGTGCAAAGCAGTTGTTCAAGTTATGTAGCTGTGAAATAATTGTGCAACCTCTTGCATAGTTTGTTATGCTACCATTTGCACAAAAAAACCCTCTGTTGGATGGCACTCCTGTACTGACTCTTTAGATGTGTAACAACTTGCACAATAAGTCTTTTGCTAGAACTAGGGATGATAAATCTTGATTTTTCTGATTCCCAATAGTTACAGGGAACTGTTACCACACCCAATACCGCCACTTTGAGTGGTGAGCTATTTTTCATAAATTATATATATGGCTGAAAGCAAGTTTGGAGACTGTACTGAGTCTAAGCATGTAACCAGGTCACGTTGAACTCAACATGGCCAGGTCATAAGTTCAGAGAAGATTAGATGGGAAAGCCTAGTGCTAATGGGCTTGCAACAATCCTTTCAAAAATGCAGGCAAGAAAGATAGTGAAAAATGAAATTGCCCTGGTGAAGCCATCAGAGACCTACTGTGATCCTACCCTATGGGAAATCCTTCCTAGACCTCCTGCTCGTCCAGACAATTAAGAGAATGTCATGACTCCCACCAATGTTTTGTCACCTAAAGTTAAGACAATCAGTCCTTCCTGGACTCCTTTGCCAACCCTGTGGGAAAACCATTAGTATTTTGTCTTTGCACTCTTCTTCAAGGCAGAAAATAGGGTATTTAAATCCCAGGTCCAGGCCAGTAAATTGTAGTACTTTGGACATAGTATCTGGCACCCAGATCTCTGTTCCTCTGCTCTACCCACAGATGTGCTGTCTGAGCCACTCTGCTTCCATCTTCTGCTTCAGGACTGCTAACTATTGCCCTTTCTACCCAATTTCTCTCTATCCAACCCTTCTTGCCTCATCTTCCAATAACCTTGTATGGTTCTTGAGAGCGTCTGATTTCTTGTGTGTTTGTTAATTCTAAATAAAATACTCTGCTTAACTTTTAACTCTCTATAGTTAGTACTAGTATACACCCAGTTGAAAAGACCCTGCCATTACCCTCGTCTCACAGGCCTCCTCTGACCTATAATTCCCTCAAATTCCAAGGAGATGCTGGCATTGTAGAGGGACCCCAAAGTCCCCCACCTTTTAGGGTAACAGAACAATGAAGCAATTATTAGTCCCATAGCTCTGGGACACTGAGAAAGATTTTTTCCTGCGTTGACAAGAAACTGTACAGCTTTTCATAGAATCATAGAATCATAGAAATGTAGAGTTGGAAGAGACCCCAGGGGCCATCCAGTCCAACCCCCTGCCATGCAGGAACACCCTCAAAGCACTCCTGACAGATGGCCATCCAGCCTCTGCTTAAAAACCTCCAAAGAAGGAGACTCCACTACACTCCGAGGCAGCATATTCCACTGCCAGACAGCCCTGACCGTCAGGAAGTTCTTCCTGAGGTTCAGGTGGAATCTCCTTTCCTGCAGCTTGAATCCATTGCTCTTTGTCCTGGTCTCTGGAGCAGCAGAAAACAAGCCCACTCCCTCCTCTACATGGCATCCCTTCAAAGATTTAAACATAGCTATCATGTCCCCTCTTAACCTTCTCTCTTGCAGACTAAAGATACCCAGCTCTCTAAGTCTATCCTCATAGGGCATGGCTTCCAGGCCCCTCACCATTTTGGTCGCCCTCCTCTGGACCTGCTCCAGCTTGACCATGTCCTTCTTGAATTGGGGTGCCCAGAACTGGACACAGTATTCAAGATGAGGTCTAACCAAAGCAGAGTAGAGTGGTACCAGTACCTCCCTCGATCTGGACACCATACTCCTATTGATGCAGCCCAGAATTGCACTGACTTTCTTGGCTGCCACATCACACTGCTGACTCATGTTCAGCTTGTGCTCTATTAAGACTCCTAGATCACTTTCACATGTACTGCTATCCAGCCACGTGTCCCCCAACCCTATATTTCTGTATTCCATTTTTTCTACCTAAGTGTAGGACCTTACACTTCTCTCTGTTGAATTTCATTTTGTTAGCTTTGGCCCAGCTCTCCAATCTATCCAGGTCATTTTGAATTTTGATCCTGTCCTCTGGCGTATTAGCAACCCCTCCCAATTTGGTGTCATCTGCAAATTTGATGAGCATGCCCTCTATTCCTTCATCCAAGTCGTTGATAAAGATATTGAACAGCACTGGGCCTAGGACAGAACCCTGTGGCACCCCGCTAGTCACTTCTCTCCAGGATGAAAAGCAGCCATTCGTGATCACCCTTTGGGTTCGGTTGGTCAACCAATTACAAATCCAACTAACAGTAGCCCTGTCCAGCCCGCATTTTACTAGCTTCTTTGCAAGTAATTATATTACAAGTAAGTATATTAAAGCTGTGCAACTTGCCTAGAAAACTGTGTAGTTTTCTAGAAATTGCACAGCTTTTGGCACAGAACCTGAAAACTGCACAGCTTTCCTCATGGAAAAGGAAATGCACAGCATTCAGATGGCTGCATCTTCAGTAAGCATGCATTTCTTTTCCTGCCATATCATGTTTGGTTTGCACAATATTCAAACTGGCAAAGCCAGGGCATGAAGACCGTGAGCATAGATTTTTAAAGCAAAATTTCACAAGTTCTTAAATCCTGGGTGGTTTTCAAAAATTGTGCAGTTTATTTTGTGCCAGCAGCAAAGAAAAAAAAAAGTCACATTAAGTTGCACAAAATTTCAACATGTTATTTTAATTCATGCACACGTTTCTTAAGAAGTCAGGAATTTGACCTTACAGGGGAAACTGGTGAATTTCCATTCTTCCCCTAGATATAACAATGGCATAATTAGATACTGGCCATTATATTTAAATGCACCTATTATTACCATCTGAGAGCCAGCATGGTACAGTGGTTTGAGTGCTCAATAATGACTTTGAAGACCAAGGTTTGATTCCCCACTCAGCCAAGAAAACCCACTGGATGACCTTGGATGTGTCACACACTCAGCACCAGAAAACCCCATGATACGTTTGTCTTAGGGTAGCCATAAATTGGAAATGACTTGAAGGCACACAACAATAGGAGTTTTTACAGGGCTGCACCCTGTCGTTTCAGAGGTTTGACACCAGTAGAGTTCCTATTTGGCTTAAAGCAGCTATGGGAGAAGCTGGATTCATAGAATCATAAGAGCTGGAAGGGACCACAACATCTATCTAGTCCAACCCCTTGCCACACAGGAATACACTTAAAAGATGGAGTTTTGTGTGTATGTGAGGGAGTAGCTCTGGATTACAGTGCTACAGAGATACCACATGTACATCTCACAATGCCAGATCTTACCTACTGTCAATCAGGAAGAACAACATGGAGATAATAATTTTTCACCTGGCATTCACACCTTCTGATGTGTTTCAAGAAATTATTTGGCACAGAAATACATGTGTGTTTTTTGTGCAGGAAAATTTCCAGAAACTCACTTTGTGGCATAAAATCAGAGTTGTTGTTTTTTTTTAAAAAATCACAGTTTTTATGCAACTTTGCATGTATACTTCTCCTCAGAATCATTTCCCAAAATATTTCTAGATATGTGAACACTGGTGGGTACTGGAGATGTGCGAATTTTCTCCCGTAATGGGGAAAAACTATCCTGCATAAATTATTCATCCTTCTATGTTAGGATGAAATAGTAAAATGAATAAATCCCTACTCTCAACCCACCACAAGATTTACATAATTATCAAATAGTTTGCCTAATATGCAAATTAGGCACCCAGATTTTGGAATCTGTAGTATGGCAAACCTGTTGCATATCAGGCTATGAGAAAGTTTGATGGATGCTTCACAGCCCAAGGGACACTCTAAACTTCTGACTTGCTATTTTCCTTCTTTACTCAGGAAATTATTCTTCATTTACCAGTTTTTTTCAGAATCCTCTTGTCTTTTTTTGAAGAGTAATATTTAACATTTATAAATTGCAGTTCTTAGCTGGTGTTGTAACTCCTTACTTTGCTCAGAGCCTTGTATGAAATGGCCAAATGACTGATGGAAATGACATGATTGTAGCCCTAGTGAGTGCCAAACATTTCAAAAGCTTTCCTTAAAATTGTAATAACTTAACCTTCTACGTGGGGAACAAATCTGAAAAAAGCAAAGGAAATGATCAAATGCATGATACTATACATGCTTGTTCCAGAGTAGAACTATGCCATTTTGAATGTGAAAACAGGGGTTGGAGAGGCCCTGACATATTCATGTAAAGACTAGGACAAACTTGCGTTTTTGATACTAGGACATCCCAACTTACACCTGTCATCATAGCAACAAGATGATGTCACAAAAGAAAAAGGACAGAAAATACTCTGAATAGGCTTCCTGATGGTTCAGTGTAGTCAATCAGATATGACTATGTGATCATGTAATGAAGCCAATCAAGAGTAAAAGTGATGTTTCCAGGTCTTACTACAAAAAAGTCAATGCATTTTTTTTGCTCTTCTCTTTTCTTTTTCTTCTTTCTTTTTGCACCTCCTCTGAATTATTGCTGAACTGGAATTAGGGATTTGATTTATCTGTGTCAAAAACATGCGTAGAACAGGGTGACCAAGACGGTAATAGGTCTGGATACCAAGCCCTAATAGAAATGGCTTAGGAAGCAGGGTATGTATAGCTTAGAGAAGAAGAGAAGACTAAGATGTGGTAAGAGAGCTGTGTTTAAATATTTGAAGGAGTGTCATGGAACAAGCTTGTTATCAATTGCTGCAGAGACTAGGACTTGAACCAATGGATTCAAGCTACAAGAAAAAAGATTCCATGTAACCATTTTGAAGAACTTCCAGATGGTGAAAGCTATTCAACAGTGGAAAAAGACTGCCTCAGATGGTAGAGGTCACCTTTGGAGGTCTTTAAACAGAGACTGGATGAACATCATTCAGGTGCTTTCATTTTGCATTCCAGCATGCTGGGATTTGGACTAGATGGCTCTTGCCAACAAGATATGATTCTGTATATGTCTATAACAGCTCTGCACTTTTTTATGCAGTCAAGGATACTGGATTAAAAAACTACCAACAAGATGAAGCACTGCAAGTCCCATTGATGAAACCATAGGCTTAGCATTTCCTTTAAAAATAAAGTGACTTCACCTCAATTGAGTTATGTACAAAATCTTCACTGTTGTGTTTACAGCACAGCCTGCTTTATAGTGTCTGATCCTACTAAGTTTACTTAGATAAACAAGCAAGAATTCAAGCAAAGTAAATCTTCCTATTAATGTTACTGAATCCCAGTCATTGGTTTTTCAGCTTCATTTAGATTTTTCTTAGATTTTATTTGGTGAGACTAGAACAGGGGTAGATCCCTTGCTGGAAGTAATGCATTTTAATATGATACCAGTGTTGCTGAACTGTGACTCCCATTAGTCCAAAGAAAGCTGGGAATTGCAGTCCAACAAGATGATTCTCAGCCCAGCTTTAATGAAATGACTATTTTTTTAATGAAACTTGATGTGTGCTCACTTTTGAGATGCAGTCAAAGCACCCTTAAATTTTATTGTTATCTGAGAAGAGTTATTACCCAAGAGTTTGTAACTGAAATTTATCAGATTTGGAGAGCGTTCAACCCACTGAAAAACTGTTTTTGTGCAATTAGATTTTGTCCCTTTCCATGTGCATGTTTAAAGGAATATCTTTTGGATGCCAATTTCAGTTCATCTGTTTCTAGGGTTGTAATCATAGGAATGCTATGTTTTCTGTCCTTGGAATGGGATGAAATTATTTTGTTCTCTTAAACAACCCACTCCCTTGAATTGGTGGAATTTACTACCAATGAAATAACTACACTTTAATAAATGTGGCTCTGAATTAGATGTGATTTAAAGTGCCATGACTTTTTGCATCTTTTGACACCCAGTTGGCACTCCACTGTTAATATTAATTGAAGCACACAATTCATTCATTACTCATTCATAGATTTTATTCAACAGAAATTCAATATCCACAGCAGTCAGCAATGGAAGTTACTGTGGGGATTTATGACACAGTACTAATTCTCCTAATTCTAGATCCTAATTCTAATGCTCATAGATATGCATAATTTTAAGGAAAACTTTCTCTCTGTCCTTAGTCACATGTATTTTCCAAAGCCACCCTGTAATCTAATATCTAGCTTTGTGTGTCAGGTAAAACTGATGATTGTATATATTGGGTTGGCTCCAGATTTAGTCAGAGTGGACTCACAACAAGCAGTGGGACTTAGGTTATTTATGACTTTACAAATGGTAAGTCCTATTGATTTTAATGGATCTGTCCAAAATATGACTAACTCTGGAACAAACCCATTATTTATGAGATGTCTTGTGCCACTTTTGTTTAATGCTGCCTATTTTACGTTCACAATTAAAATCTTTATGGTGGATAAATGTGTGGCTAATGACATTCTAAATGTCTGTTGATTTAAATGCCAGATTGCTGTATGATGTAAATGCCTTGTTGTAAATGTCTCTGTTGGCTTACTAAAAGACCAGAGATTAATTTACATTTAAGTTACACAAATAACCTTGACCTTTTTGATCCTTACCTTCCTGTTCTGTTTAAGACGTTTGTTTTCTTTACTGAATATTTGGTGTTTTTGCAAACTGGTGGGCCAGCACCATAAAATTTGCCTCTTTTGTGCAAGAATATAGGAATAGTCAAGGGATATAATTGCTCTCTGCACTTGCTGATGAGATATTCTGGTAAAATGGATGGAGAAGAACTGCACAGCTGACAAAGATGTTCCGCTAGTTTCCAAAAGTGTGACACAGGCCTTGACAAAAAGATAAAAAAAAAAGAAAAAAGACAAGTAGGAAAATGTAGACTTTGCTAGTATATATGGATTTTCTTTTATGACAAAAAAAAGTATTTCAAATTTCAAGATCAAAATCCTGAGTAGCTAGCTGACAGTGTTCTTCTTTCCCTAAGCTTACATACAATTCTTATAATAGGTGGGAAGAGTGGGGAAACTGATTTTCAACAATATATAGTTGTGAGCAATCCTAATTCTAATCCAAAGAATGTGGAGAATGGGTTGGTTTTGAACTGGCAGTTAATATTATTGGCTTTGCAAAAAAAAATTGTGAAGATGAAAATTGTCAGAATGAATTTGTTGACATGGATCAAGGCAACTGTTTTGGTATGTCATTTGTGCAAGTGTCAAATGGATTCATTTTGAGTAGCGTACCCTCCAACAGTCCCAATTTGACAGGAGCAGTCCCCATTAATCCTCTACCATCCGGCTTTTTGAGCTGCTTTAAAAATGTCTCAGATTCTCTCTTTTCTTCCCCCTTTGCCCTCAGCTTATTTCCTTTGCTGCAAACTGAGTTCAAAGCGCTAAAGTAGTTTGCATTCAACTCAGTGGAGGGAGGGGAGAGGAGAGGGGATGGAGTCCTGCCCTTTCCACTAGGTTCAGGCAAAAGCTAACTGTTGCAGCCTGCCCTAGCTTTTGTGTTCTTCATTAATAACTTTTGCCATCTTGACCACACTTAGGCCATTTCCACACTAGACTGTTATAGTGCTATTATTCCACTTTCAACTTCCTACAGAATCCTGGGGTTTGCAGTTTAGGGAGGGGCCTTTAGAATTCTCAGCTCCAGGACTCCGTAGGATGTTGAAAGTGGAATAATAGCACTATAACAGTCTAGTGCGGAAATGGCCTTAGATGTTGCTTATCCACATCTGCACTGATTTTCCTCTGTGATATGTTTGAATGTGCAGAGTAATCCAGCTAGGACTAACAATAGGATTCAGGCTTCAGCATCCAAAAGAGTGGTGGGCAATTTGATGGGTCTGGGGAACAATTTCACCCTCTGGATCTCACCTCACTGCCATGGTTATGTGGCTCTGAAATTCAGCTGAATGTACCACCTGACAATAGACATGTACCATTTCCTGTTTACCAACAGTTGTATCTGGACACTAAAATGAGGCCAACAGAGGAACGAGTGTCTTGTTTTAGAGCAGAAATGCACTCGCCAGAGATTGTGGGGAATGTGATTATACTCTGAAAGAAGTTGAACATTCTCTGATCTCCCTCTTCCATTGTCTAAATGAGATCTCTTTTGCACTGCATTGACATGCCCTGGAATTGGGCAGCATAGGGCTGAATTCAGCAGAACTGTAACAAGTGTGAAGCACCCGCAGAAATGACCAGGGGACCCACCTGTACATTCTTCCTGCAGTCTTGATACTTAGGACCAGAGTTATCAAGGCATCAGTTCTCTGCTTATTTGTCCTGTTTATGTCAGCATTTGCCTAGAGCTCAAGGTGAGGGAGATTTAAGTGCAAGAGCTATCAGGTCTTAATCCTGTTTCAGTCAGGGAGGTACTGGTATATTTATAGCTGGCTATCTTCACACAACTGGTATTTAATAAACTAATAAACTATGAAAGCTCTCTTTGACTCTCTTTTGCTCCATAAAGGCAGGTACCTCATTCTCAGTGTCTTCCTTCCTGCTGCTGGGAGGTAGAATTCTCATCTGTCTGCTGGTGTTGGAAGTCCTCTCCTGTCTCACCATTTGACACAGGTACTGTAATTTCTGAGTCCCTATCTGTATCAGACTCACTCAAAGGGTGAGGCATAACATTATTGCAGAGTAAGTTTTATTGAATTCAATGGGATTCCTCCCCGCCCCCCCAGGTAAATACTTGGAGACATGCAGACAGGACTAAGTTAGCAATGAGTATACATGTGTCATCTTTCTAATATTGTGAGGGAATGAAGCCTCAGCAAATCACTTAGCAGCACATTTCCCTGAAAAAAAAAAAGATGGAATCACACTGCAGTGTAACATTATACACTAATTTTGAGAACTGATAGTGTAGAATAATGTGAAGATGTAGAATAATGTTTACACTTTACAGCATATTGAATATATACATAAAATTACTGCCTGACTAGGGATGAATGCTGAGGAAATCTTTGCTTGCCAATGGAAAAAAAGTCAGTTGACGGTAACAATGGAAAGTTTCAGAGTCTTTTTTCCCCCCTTGAAAACTCTTAGTGGTGACCGCTTAGTTTCCACTGTCTTCTATGATATTGAAGCTATGTGCTTTTGTACAATGAGAATAACCTGCAAGTAGGAACGATTTTCAGCATTTGGGTGTACTACACATTGGAATCTTTAAGCAGGGTTGTATTCTGGAGTGTCGCTATAGGGTGGAGGACAAAAAGGGGGCATTTCTCCCCAAGTAAGAATTCTACTTCTCCAAATGAAATCTTCACTGAATTTCTAGCATTGTAGAGAGGGAGACATTGAAGACTGTCCATATGCAGAACTCTTTTAATTGTGTTTTTTTCTCCTTGGTAACCTTGTTTGATCCTTTTCTTTGGATGCCTAAATTATATTACTAAATGTTCAACTGAAGTTTTAATTTACTGCAATGCTAGAAATTTTGGGACTTAAGAAAAATTTCAAGGATGGGAGACAGCATTCTTACTTGGGATACAGTTCCTGTGTTTCTACCTTCCTCCTGTTGCTGCATCACTTGCTACAACTACAGCCTTTTCAAGAGGGTTTGTTTCTGAATATTGTATGGGACATATCATGAGTATAGGAGCATCCCCTCCCCATTTCAGAAATTACGGAGAACATGATGGCAGTGAGGCTGAGAGAAGCTGTATGACTTGGGGGACAGAAATAAAAACTTGGCCTGACTGTATCCTTTCACCACAGATAGTTTTTTCACAAAAAGAACTTATGAACAAGGCCAAACATCTATCATACTGCAGCAGCAGAAGTTTCATGTTTATCTCTGAGGGAAAAAAGTGGCCATTCAGCAGCCTTTGCAACCATCATCTTGGTTTTAAAAACAGAATTTATTACCTTGTTTTCCTCTTAGACTTTGGCGATGTCCACGTGCAGCTGGCTTTGCAGATGTTTTCTGAGGAAAAGCAGTCAGTGACTTTTAAAGACCTTGCAAATGTCGGCAGTATTACAACTTTGTATGTTCCTACTAAAGCTGTGACACTCAAAATTCATCTGTTGTCCAAGACTGCTAGCTCATACTCTTTCATTCCCTGGATTGCAATATACCATTCAAGGAGAAAAAGCATATAAAGAATAGTACTGTCTTGACAGTAAAAATGACCCAGCTGTCATCCTAGCACAAACACTTCCACGCTCACACCATGTTTGCATTCTGTTTCTAGAAAGTACTTACTTACGGCATTTCTTTATCTCTTCTCAATCCACCAGGACCCCTGAGCTGGGGGGGGGGTACAATGGGTAAAAACATTTAACACATTACAAATAATTAAAAACTAAAACTCCTCCTTTACGATAGTTCTAAAACAGTGGACAATTAAAAACAGCTAAAAACAGCTAGAGCCGTCATTCCTCATTTTAAAAACCAAAAGTTAAATGAAATAGCATCGTGTCTCCTGCCTGCCAAAAACTCACAAAGGGCAGAGACCAACTTGTCATCCTTTGGGGTACAGTCCCACAGTCAGGGTGCTGCTATCGAGAAAGCACAGACATGTGTAGTCACCTGTCAAGCTTCACTGGTAGTGGAATATGCAGCAGGGTCTCCACTGTGCTTCTTAGGCCATTTCTGCACAACAATGTTATAGTGCTATTATTCCACTTCCACATTCTATGGAATCCTGGGATTTGCAGTTTAGGAAGAGGCATTTAGAATTCTCAGCCAGAGAGCTCTTTGGCTGCAGTAAACTACAAACCTCAGAATCCCACAGGATGCTGAAAGTGGAATAATAGCACTATAACATTGTAGTGCAGAAATGGCCCTAGTTTCAGCCAGGCTTATATGGGAATTTTATATCATGGATTCTGTTACAGCATGGAAAGAGATTTTCTCTAGTAACAAAAGAAGTGCCAGTTTAAAACATGCCCATACACACCCCACATGAGTTATATTCACATAGGGCCAGCTCTAGCATTAGGCAGAATGAAGTGACTACCTCAAGATGAAGATTCTGGATATCATGGAAGGCCAGGAAATTGCTAGTATCTCCGTTGTCATCTTATTACCTTTTTGCTATTGGGGGTGAGGAGAAGACTTCATAAGATTTTCTACCCCATATCCCCCAAAAAACTTGCCTGGAGTTGGGTCCTTTGGCCAGAATCTTGTTGGTAGTGTACTGTACTAGTGTGTGCACTTTTCTCCAGGATCACACAAGAGCAGTGAGGGAAGTCAGACAAAATCTACCAGCTTCAAGCAACCTATCTTTCCCATGCCAGTCTTCCTTCACACATGCTGACTTGTGGTTTCCACAGTGCCACTTTTGTCAGCCAAAATAGTGTATCAACAGGATTTCAATCTATGGGCCTGTATTGGGAGAGGGGATTTGCTATTCCTCCACAGGCAGCATAAACTCTTGGGCCGTCCATGTATTCACAGATGCAATAGAAAGTCAATCTTATTCTTAAAATGCAAGTGCGTTCAACCTGTAGGAGAGTGTGGGCTTTCTATCACTCCAGCAATATTGTAGTGAAAATGCAAGCAGATTTTCCTTTGAAAGAGTAGAAGGAAGGAAGAAAATACTCCTGAGGAAGAACTTTATAACATGAAACATCCTAGCATTCAAAGAAGAAAAGTGGCTTTCTTCTGTGCTGTTGGATGTAATTCCTCTTGTTTTTGACAACAGAATTGGTCACAGTTTTGATAAGTGAGGCTCTCCAGCCAGAAAACCAAAATTTGTTAGGAACTACGAAGTACAAAATTAATGAGGTGAGTTGGTAGGAAAGATAGGCATTTCTAGACCTTCAAGAAATGTGTTCTTATTGACCAGATAGTCTCTCTTTCTCTCTCTCTGTGCCTTTACACCTTTCTGGAGCATGTCATTACACCTGGATGCCTTCTCTACCCTGCAAATCCTTGACTTTTGAGACAATAAATTATTCACAGCCCTCAAGACCTTTGTGTTATTCTCTCTTACTTGTATCTCAGACTGTCTTCTAAAAAATTTAGTTCATTTATAGACAATATGTGCATGTATTTATTTACAGTTACAGATAATTATTTACAATTACAGTCATGAGGGCTGGGGCACAGAATCCTCATGAAAGTGGAAAAATCATGGGTGACTCCTCCCCTTGATTCCCCTCCAGAGCTCCCCCTCCCATTCCTTTGCCTCTAGCCCCAGCTTTGGGGGGCAGGAGAGAAAAAAGAAACAGTAAAGGGATTACCTATACTTTCCCCTCAACAGGAAAAAAGCACAATTCCTCCCTTCTAGTTACTTCTGGTGGCCATCTTGAAAAGGGAAGGGTAGGAGCAAAGATTGGCTAAGCAATCCGCCATTACACAGTAGACAATGCAGCCACATGGGAGAGAAGACACACCTCCAGTAGTGGGAGAGGGGCTTTGCTCATCCAAAAAGAAAAAAAAATGTCCATTTTAAACACAGATCTGGCAAGCTTGGGGTGAGGAATGCAAGAAAATGGGAAGAGAAAAATGGGGGCAGGGGAGGCAAGCTCATTCCTTGTAAATAATCAAATTTGCAAAGGTCAAACCCATGAATGTAGAGGAAGGACTGTAATGATTCTCACAGCAGTAATCTTCATTAATCCTTGTCTCTGTCCCTGTACTTTTACACAGATGGATCCTGCTTTCCTCCTTCCCAGGCTGTTGCCCCCACCTCCAGATCCAGCTTCTGCATTAGCTCAAGTCCTACCGCCTGGAGCAATAGAAAACAAACTCACTTTATCTTCTAGATGACAGTTTTTCAGATATTTGAAGATGGGTATCATCAAATATTTGAAAATGATTATCATTTTACCTTTTAATCATCTCCCCAGACTAAACATACTCCACTGTATTAACCATTCCTCATAGGGTTTATTTTTTAGATCTTTACTATCCTGGTCACTATTCTGTTAATATCATTCTTAAACTGTGATGCCTAGAACTAGACACAGTACTCCAGGTGAGGTCTGACCAAAGCAGAATAAAATAATTCTGTTATATCACTTGATCTGGACACTATAGTTCTGTTGATGCTGCTTGGGATTGCAGTAGTCATTTTTTTGCAACTAGGTATTACACCTGCAATGTACAAAGCTATCTAAACTCTTTTCACAAGTACTGGTGTCAAGCCAAGTATCACGTGTCTTTTATTTGTGAATGTGATTTTTCTTTTCTGTATAAATGTAGAATCTAACATTTATTCCAGTTGAAAAAAAATCTTAGTTTTGGCCTAGCTCTCGATCTGTTAAGATAACCTTGAATCTGTATTCTGTTTTCTGAGTATAGGGCCACTTCTGCACTACACTGTTATAGTGGTATTATTCCACTTTCAACATTCTGCTTTGGTCAGACCTCACCTGGAGTACTGTGTCTAGTTCTAGGCATCACAGTTTAAGAATCATATTAACAGAATAGTGACCAGGATAGTAAAGATCTGAAAAATGAACCCCATGAGGAATGGTCAATACGGTGGGGTATGTTTAGTCTGGGGAGATGATTAAAAGGTAAAATGATAATCATTTTCAAATATTTGATGACATCCTGTTGAAAGTGGAATAATTCTCTGGCTAAGAATTCTCAATACTGCTCCTTAAACTGCAAATCCCAGGATTCCATAGGATATTGAAAGTGGAATAATACCACTATAACAGTGTAGTGCAGAAATGACCTTAGTTATCCCTTCCAGTGTGGCGTTATCCACAGATTTGATGAGCACTCCCTCTATTTTCTTGGCCAAGTCATTTATAAAGATGTTGAACGAAGCTGGGACAGGGACAGATCCCTGTAACACCCTACTTGTCACTTTTCTCCTGGGTGATAAGGAATTATGAGGAACTGCTGGTGAGAACTTTTGCGACTTGGTCTGCAAGACAGCTACAAATCCACCTAACAGTAGTCTCATGCAGACTCAAGAACTGAGAAGCAAAGAGCAAATCACCCAGGGAAGGGATACATGGTATTGACAAACTGCAGCATCCCTGCAGACATGCCCAGTGACTCTTTTCAGTATTTTTGTTTTCGATATGCATAGAATCTGGTTGGCTTTGGATTGTGTTTCATTGAAGGAGGACTGGATTCAGTGATCCAACTCCCATGCAGGGAGGGGAAGCCAAGAAGAGAGTGGGAGAGGGAGCTTGGAAAGAATTGGATGGACTTGGCATAGCCAGTAGCAATGGGACATGAAGATAGCATCAACATCAGTAAATATAACTCCAGTTGTCCACTCTTCTGAGTAAGGTTCTTAAGAGCCCAGAGGACTACTGATCAGACCATGGGGTAACTCCACCCAAAGGATCTCATTACTCCACAATGTGCTGCAGCTACCAATGTCACACCTCTAGGGCCAGAATGACCCTGTTTCAGTTTGAGTTTTGGCAAAGGAAACCATGCTTTCAAGGCCGGTCCTTGTCAACTGTCCTTTGTTGCCCTTTACACTTATCTTTAATGCCTGTTCGTATGCCCAAACAAAGCTTGAAAAAGGAATTTTGGGATTCCAGAATCTCCCAGGCAGCATGGCCAATTTGAGAAGAGGGTCTGGAAGCTGTACTCTAGAAAAGCCACTTTTCCAAGCTTTGCCTCTAAGGAAGATGAGTCTGGAAGCAGAGAAGGTGTCCTTGTAGGAAAACCTCATCAGAAGCTAAGATCTTTAGTGACCACTGTTCATGAGTTTTTGACATGCTCACTGAAGTACAGTCTCATGTGTTGCAAGGTTTTTTGTAAAAAAATTTTTGGCCTCATTGACTTAAGAAGATATTTGAAGGTGGTCATTTTTATTTTAGGCCCTCTATTCCCCAGCATTTGTGTGGGATTAAGCTATTTTAAGCCTCAGGAATAATGGTTATAGCCTTTTGTTACTGTTGGCTTGTAGGTAACTCATCCTAAAATAACTCTGTTCGCTTTCTTCATGCTCTTACATACAACAGTCGTCTATTTCATACAGAGCTTGACATTTGTCACCATTTCCACATAGACTGTTATAACACAATTATTCCTCTTTTAACATCCTATGGAATCCTATGAAATCCTGGGGCTTGCAGTTTCAGAAGGGGCCTTTTGAGGCCCCTCCCTAAACTGCAAACTCCAGGATTCCAAAGTGTTGTAAATAAAAAGGAAATTCAGAAGACAAAATGGGGAAAAAGAAATAGTCTTTTATATATTCTAGTTAAAAGATAAAAATAGCATATGGATTCTTAATGTACAAAAGGTTAAAAGACTACATGAGCAAGTTTGGAAAGTTTAAATACAAATACAAAATATCAAGATATAATACAATACCACAATGAAGCAAGATATGATACAAACTGCAGCAACAGCAGATCAGAGCAAATGAGGAAGTGAGTATTCACGAAGAGAATGCTACTCTTATAGAGCCTTTACAACTGCTTCCAATAATAGTAGCAGGTGAAGGTTCTCTATAACACCAATAGACCAATTAACCCCGTAATGACTAAAGTTGTAAGTCTTGTCAGTTCCAACACAAAGGATATTGAAAGTGGAATAATCACACTATAACAGTCTAGTGCAGAAATGGCCTGTGAAAGGGATGTTTTGAATTAATTCCTCCTCGTTAGAAACACAGATTCAGAGAATGCACTACCACTAGCCTAACTTTGTTATGACAGATATGTATTTAATGCAAAGCAAAACACAAAATACACACAAAACTGCATTGAAAGTGCATTGTAACTGTGCTCAAGCAAAGTGAATCCTATTAATAACTTGTTATTGTTAAAATGTCAAGAATCTTTTCTTTCCATTTTGAAGGATCATTTCTCTGTTCAGGGTATTTGGCTTTGCTTATCGCTCCTGACATGGAAAGAAAAATGTAATCTTATGTGAAATGTGCACATTTCCCCCTCCCAGTTTTCTAGATGAGCTGAAGGAAGAGTTACAGAGCTGACACATGGAATGCGGCTGCAAACTGAAGCAAGACAATTCACTAAAATTGAAACTGCTTATTTAAAGCAGAACCTGGGCAAATTACTTTTTGGACTACAACTGCCAGAATCTCCCAGACCAACATGGCTACATTCCTTATGTTAGCTCTATTACCCAGGGAATTCTGGAAACAGTAAAATCAAATGTGAAGTTATTTCTTCTAAATCAGCTGAAGGAATAAATAGTCTTACATTTTACAGCTCCCCCAAATCCCTTGGGTAAATTAATGAAGTATTATGCAGATCACCAATTATTATCAGTGAAAACATTTATAATGGATTGCAATGCCATTTTTCTCCTCGTTGCCTTAAGGAAGATAGATTCTGTAATCTGGGACATCCGGAGGTCCCTTCCACACAGAGCTTGGAAAAGTTACATGAAGTCCCAGATCCTGATTCTGGCTGGGGAATTCTAGAAGTTAACAGTCCAAAAAAGCAACTTTTCCAAGCTCTACTTTAACATTACAGGTAGTCCACTTTGAAGTAGGACTATTCCAACTCTGCTCCTGACCTCCTACTCTACCTCAGCCAGAAACAAACTCAAAGAGAACAAATGCTTGCATGAGAGATTTATGGATAAAAGTGAAAGATTCTTGGTACCAATCCATATCTAATTTATTTTAATAATAAAATTTATTGTGAGATGCAGTATTTGTGACAGATCCTTGATCTAGGCCAGCATTTCAGAGGTAAGCACAGGCTAGACTACTCTAAGAAGTATACTAAACAGACAGGGTGGGGGAGAATTTGGAAAGAAGAACTCCAGTCTACTTGTGGACATTTGCAGTGAAAGTATAAGATAAAACTACACTGAGCCAAAGACAGGGAACTTCAATCCATATTTGTTCCCCATTTGGCCTGGTGTACTGGCATCTCCCTCTTGCTTTACCCCTTCTCATGTTCATTCACAAGAAACCCTTCTTTTAAGGCAAGAATTCTTGTGGATAGCTGGCACCCAGTCCATGTTTTCTGATTTCTAGCATTCTCTCAGGCCATTTCCACAGTACACCATTACAGTGCTATTATTCCACTTTCAACGTCCTATGGATTCTTGGGGTTTGCAGTTTAGGGAGGGACATAGAGAATTCTCAGTCAGAGAGCTCTTTGGCCTCAGTAAACTACAAATCCCAGAATTCCACAGGATGTTGAAAGTGGAATAATAGCACTATAACAGTGTAGTGCAGAAATGGCCTTAGCTTAAGAGGGAACTCTGGCCCGGCTTCTGACTTGGAGGCAGCAGTCCCCCTATCTTGGGGTGAGGATAGCTCAGCACTTTCCCCCAAGGGTACATGGTTTTCTGGAGTGGCCACTTCTTCAATGGCCTCTAGCCCAGAGCATTTTTAAGGGAGGTTCACAGGATGACAGACTTTGTGGCTTCATTATCAAGTTAATATTTTGCTATTGTGCTTAAGTTTCAACCTGATGTACAGAGTTCTGCAGGCAAATTCAAAAGCCTACTGTTATTTAGCGCAATCCTGTCTTCACTTTCGGGGTGGGAGAGTCCTACCAAACACTGAGGGAGCTGCTGCTGCATAAACCTGCATAGTATCAGGCTGTAGAATTTAAGCAGGGCAGACAGGTGTCATGCTTTGGAAAAGATTTTATTTCCCTCCCTCAAATTTGGAGTCGCATTTTCTTTCGTCGTCCAAAATCTACTCAAAGAAGGAGAAAGACAGCTTAAGTCATTGTTTTAGTATGCTGGCCAGGGCTGTGGCAGCAATTCATTCTAATGGTTTTGCTCCAGCAAGCCAAATCAAATTCAAAGTGATGTTTTCATCAGAAAGTCTATTTGGATCTAAGATGGATGAAATGTTTTGTTTTAATTAAAGCCATTCCGCCCAGCTCCATAAATAAATATACTACTTTATATTCCCACAGAGAAGAAAATCTGGCTACAAGGTTGGCAACAGCAGTAAAGCTTTCTTTCCTCTTCTCGGGGAGTGAGGGGGGGGAAGGCTCAGCTGGCGTAGATCAAAAGTATGTGTTTATATTCTGTCAACGTTCCCCCTTAATTTCTTTCCCATCTTTCATTAGATTCACGTGGCTAGTAAGCGGTGGTCAATAATGCTCAGTTCTGCAGTTTTTGCATATGCATATTGATTCCCTTTTCAACTATTAAAGATATTTACAAGCATGGGCCTGTATCCCAGGCCAGTCTAAGATGCTGAACAACCTTGGCTAAGGGTGGACTAAGCTGTCAGTTTTATTTTATCCTCCTTTTTTAAAAATATCAGGTTTCATTTTTAAAAATTCTTATATGAAGAATTTTTCAAATGCTGCTAAATTCTTATAAAACAATAAACTGAACAAAATTCTCAGCCGTGATTGCTGTCCAAGTGCAATAGGAACCAAATTTCCAGCATCTATTTTTTTTCATCAATGTTTTTGAATCTTGTCCAGTATTAGGATACAGGGTGGCTAATAACAAAAAATAATAAAACAACCACAAAAATAATAACCACCTTTCAGATCATAATACTGATGTAACAACAAAAACAACAGCAAGCCTACAAATCAAGGTTGGGCACAGAGCTGTAGCTATGGGAGAGGGCAGCAAAATGAGGGCATTGATCCCTTGCATAAGAATATTGCTTGCCCAATGAAATTTTCCTTCAGTCTCCAATTGTCTAGCATTGAAGAGAGTGAGACACTGAAAATCATTCACACCTTGGACTCTTCTATTTGCTGTGTTGGGTATTCCCTTGGTAACTTTGTCCCTTTTCTTTTAAAGTCTAAACTGCATTACTAAATGCTCAACCGAAGTTTTAAGTGACTGGAATGCTAGAAATTTGGAGACTGCAGGGAAATTTCAGGAGACAGAATTCTTATTTGGGGTGACAATACCCTCTTTTTTGTCCTCCTGGCAGCCATACCCTGTGCGGCCGAAATACAGCCCCAAACACATAGAATTGTTGATCTGGAAGGGGCCTTGTGGGCGTCAAGACAAACCCCTGCTCAGTGGAGGATCTCCAGCTAAGGCATCCCCAACAGGTAGCTGCCCAGCCTCTTTCTGAAGACACACAGAGAAGGAGACCCCACCATCTCTCTAAGCAGTTGGTTCCATTGTCAAACCAATCTCACTGTCAAGAAGCTCCTTCTAGTGGTCAGTCACTCTCCTGTAACTTAAAACTTTTAGACCTTGTCCTACTCATTGGGTATGCAGAGAACAGGCCTGCCCCCTACTCTCTGTGGCAGCCCTTGAGGTATTTAAAGAGAACAGTCATGTCACCAGTTCTCTACACCAAGCTGAAAACATCCACCTCCTTCAACCTTTCTCCATACTTCTTATCATCCGTATTGTCCTTCTTTGAACCTACTCCAACTTGTCTGTATTTTTCTTAAAATGAAAAGCCCAGAACTACTCCAGATGAGGCCTAACCATCTCAGAACGCAATGGGACAACTTGGAAACTATGCTTCTATTAATGCAGGTTAAAATAGCATCCACCAGCTTCTTTGCTGCTGTTTTACACTGCTGGCTCATGTTTAACTTATGATCAAAATTAGTCCCAAGGTCTTTTTGACATGTAGTACTGCTGAGCCATTTATCCCCCATCCTATACCTGCACATTTGTGGTTTTTTGTGTGGCTCAAATGTAGAATTTTGCAGTTGTCTCTACTGAATTTCATCTTCTTAATTTTTGCCCAGTTTTCTAGCCTTTGTGATTCCTCCAGACTCTCTATATTGACCTTTTTCTGACTAGAAAAGTATGAACTGCCCCCAGAAGGTTTCAGGGTTGGCAAATCTCTTTGTAAATTGTAAAACCCTCTCTCCCTATATCATTAACATTAAAAAAAAACTCAGTAGGAGAAATGGACTTCTGGTCACTTCTGCTTTGTTTGCTTGCTTGCTTGTTTTCTGTCATTTTTGGCAATAAACATAGCCCCCAGACCATCCCAAGGGCAGAAAACTGGTCCCAGACACACTACAATTATCCATTCCAGTTAAAAATTAAGATCCAGAAGCCTGAACAAATGAAGGTTTCTTCCTGTGTTGGAATTACTGTACCTGCAGAGAAACACCAGGATATTAGGTAGATAATATCACCACCGCGGAGAATGTCCTGTCTCATGCCATGACCTGCCTAGCCTCTGCTATTGTGGGATCACAATATTCTGGATCATATATTCTGCTGATTATAATGTATGGGTTGGTTGGTAATAGGGGAAGTGCTCCTTCAAATATTTGGATTGCAGATTGTTGGCTTTATATTTTCAGTTGGGCTCAGTGGAAGCAGTTCACTTCACTGGAGCAATGTGAACAGATCTCTTGTCAGGACCTGGCTGCTGCATTCTCTACCACATGCAGCTTTGGGAGAGCAGCAGAAGGGAATGGAGGGGAAAAGTATAGCTCCAGTTAGAGCACATTGCAATACACCGTCTGAAATGTTGCTAGAATATGTGTTGCTGAGACCATCCCATCCCAAAGAAAGCCATTTGCTAGTGTATTCACTCATCCTGGTTATAGATATCTCTTGCCACCCTCCCATAACATTTGTTTAAATAGCAAGGTATAGATTTTACTATAAATTATTTAAAATTTGAGGAAGAGAAATTGAGGAAGAAAATGAATTTTCTGTTACTGCTTCAGGTTCTGCATGTTATATATCTATTTGGTTAACAAAAGAATTGTGTTATTGCACAATTTTGTGGAATTTGTTTTTTTTTAAAATGAATTTTCTTCAAAGACAAGTCTTTCAAAAAGCAAAGATATAATACTGAGTCTAAAATACATCTGCAACCCCTGGACATTATTATTTGCATGTTTTAAATTTAGTCTGCTTAGCAAGATACTGCAGTCCAAGAACCTTCTGTTCTTAAAATAAAATATAATAATTAGGTCTATTCTGGACAGCTTTTACTGATTGCTAGAAGCAATGTTCAACAATATCTTGCTGGTTCTTAAATTATATAGCACAAATCAATTATTCTTCATTATAATGAGCTGGAATATGAAGCATATGGAAACAAAATCTATTTCCATCATGTCGTCTTGTAATTGAAATATACCTTCTCCTAGTTATGAACTACAGATTGTTCTTGTTTCCATTCTTTTTCCCAAGAGCCGTTCCAAAAGTTTATTAAGAATATATTTATTTATATCACTGCCTTGCTGCAGCCTTATTTATCAGCTTCCCTTTTGTAGTTAAGGATTGAGAATGAGCTGTTTTTATAATGACCAGAGTTTCAGATAATATAAACATAACACATATAGTGCCCCCTCTCCTCCCTGTTCCACGAGATAAAAAGAACAGACCTCGATGTTTTATTTATTGGGCTTCTTAAGAGGTAATCTGAAAGCTTCTGTATTCTAAACGACTGCTTTTTAGACAAACATGATTTTTATAATCACATAGTCAAAAAAAGTCAGGCAGATTTCTTTCAGAGAGAGAGAGAGAAAGAAAGAAAGAAAGAAAACAAAGGGGTCCTAGCCAAGTAAAGCTCTTTTGCAGCCTATACTTAACAAAAGCCAAACTGGCAAATGTATCTATTGTTTGTGCTTAATGGAGGCAATTTTTAAGAAACTGCCTGAGGCTACAACACAACTCAGAATTAGGTGTACTTAAACCCACTGACTTCATTTTCAGCTGTGCCAAGTGGATGTAATTGTTTCTCTAAGAGTACCCAGAATTCAATGCTCTAAGCCACTGCTGTTCTGTTGTACATATCCTGCTCATGCACTGCAAATACTCCTAGTCTGTCTCCCAGGAGGGGAATTCACACAACTAGTTTTTCCCATGTTCTTATGGCAATTATCAAGTGGTACTCAGCTGGCTTGAAACTTCCATCATCCATTGTGCTGTCTTCAAGAACCACTTTCAACAGTAGCTGTAGCTGTCAAGGGAAAGACAGCTTAGCCACAGCCAAATTAATTATCCCATGGGTCAGTTATCAATTGGCTAAGGAGAATCCACCACAGAATCCTTTGTACTCCAGCCATCTAGTTCCCAGTCTAGCAGTTCTTTTACTTTAGTTCCATTGCAGTTAACAGGTTCCTGTTTATGGTGCTTTGTTTTTCATTGCAGGCTTTTTTTTTTTTTGCATGTCATCTATTCATAATAGGTTTTGATATAGTGAATTAGCTTTTCTACATGTTGTTTCCTTTTGTATTTGCCAGACTCTGCTGTTCTCTGTTTTCCAGTAAATTATTATTTTCTCTGTATTACTTTACATGTTGTAATTGCTTTGTTATCTGTAAAAAAGGGGGAAAAAAACAAAGAAAAGAAAGAAAGAAAGAAAAGAAAAGGAAAAGGAGGGGGGAAGGTAAGTTCAGTTTCCTCCTTTCATCACTGACAGAGCCTTAGTGAATGAATTACAGCTCTCTCCTGATTACCATAGCTTTCTTTTGCTCAGTTTTTAATGATAATTGCCTTGTCAGCTCTGTGTAACATTAGCTCTAAAGTCTTGTGGTACGCGTGCGTACACGCACACATACAGAGGAAACAAACAAGAGATTAATTAGGTAGAATATTTTCTTGATAAAAGAAATATTTGTCTTTCATATCACAGAATAGCTGGGTTGAGACTCATGGAATAAACATGACAATAGACATGAAAGCTGACAAAGATACTGTGATCAAATTAATATTACAGGACTATAGTTTGGTCCATTTTTGTTAAGCCACACCAGTTTGAAGTTTTGTTTGCAGTTCTGCAAGAGGTGCACTTAGATGTCACATCTTAGTATATCTATAGCTAACATCTCTTCCTTTTGTTCTCCTCTAAAATGAGTATCATCATTCAGTTCTCCTCCATAGGGCTTACTCAGGGATTATAAATTGTATTGGGAAATTTGGAGTACTAAGAACCTCTTTATAGATAACTTCCATCATAATCTGTAACACTCCGTATTGCCACCACCACGGAAAGGCAGGGAAGGGTCTAGGGGGTGAAAAAAATGCTCCCTCAAGGTTTCCCTGGACCTCCCCCTCTCTTTCCTATGCATTTTGCCTTGGTGGGGAGAACTCCAGCTGAGGCAAAATGGAAGGGAACAGGGGAGGGGGCAGCCTCACTGCCATATAAAATACACCTGTACTAAAAATGTTTTTCCCAAAAAATAACCCTCAAAAATGGTGTGTGTCTTTTACACCGGTGCGTATTATACACCAGCAAATATGGTACTTCCTACTTCTGCCCCACTCTCTAGAAAACCAAGGAACTCCAAGTGATCACAACAATGAATAAAGCAAAATCAAACAATTTACCAAACAACCTCATCTGTGACTATATAGGAGCTTAATGCTCACAGAGCAGCCCATAATATTACTTAAACACTCAGTCTCATAGTTCTGGAGAAGCTGTTCTATTCAGAAGACCCATGACTTCTATCTGATGTGCAACATGTTTTAGAGGTAATTGCAAGTCAAAAGGAACACTTTAGAATAGGCTTTCAATTTTTGTATCTGCTTCTAAGCGACAGTTACCACTATAAAACCGTCTAAAGTATAATGGTGCACAAGAAATCCACTTTAGCTAGTTTTAATTATCATGAAAGATGATGTAATAGTTCACCAACAAAGAAATGCAATCCCTAACAATTTGTTCCAAGTCACTGAGCTTTGAAAGAGAGCTAAAAACATTCTTCTCCCCCCATCCAAAATAATTACTGTAATTCTCTATTTTTTTTTCTTAAAGGTACAGCTAATGTCAACAGCCCCCCCGCAACCCCCCCAGCAGTGCTGACTTTTTTTTCTTGTGAATATTCTGTAAGTTGAACAAGAATAAAAGATTTGAGGTGGTGATGCCAGTAAAACTAGAAATCAGTTCCTAAATTGAATCTGGTATCTGCATAATTCTTGATTGCATAGTGAGCCCTGACTTATATCCAAAAGTTTTTAATTTCTTGTTGAAATTCAGATTAAATGTGTTTCCTTCTGTACCTGCCTTGTACATTCTGAATTGTGGACAGGACAAATGTTCTCAGAACCTTAATACAACTACTTCGACTTCCAAATATTGAGCTAATATCGACAGAACTCTCTCGTATAAATTTTCTCCTCTTTCCTCAACTAGCCCTCTGAGCTTCAGGCATCTGTCTCTATATCTTAATTCAAGTTGTGTGATAGCTATTGCATCTCTGTCCTGTGTCCTGATTATCTGTTGCGTCACTGTTTCTGTCTGTTCAACTTTCTTCTGAAGTGTTCTAATATCTGTTTTTATATTCGTTATATCACTGGAGATTTTTTCTAATTTTTACCAAAAGAATTCAATTCTTTTTTAATCTCAGTTCTAATTTCTGTTCTCTCCTCCTTTAATTCCCTTTGTATTTCTGTTTTAAAATTCTTAAATTCCTGTAACATTTCAGTTATTTGTACAGAGACGTCTGCTATTGTTACAGCTAAATCCGCCTGAGGCACCTTTCCTTTTGGCATTTGTAATTGTGCTGTATCTGTCAGATCTGTGGCTAGTCCTAAGGAAGATCTTCTTTCTTTTACAGTTTGTGTCAATGTTAACATAGCCTTTTTTGCTGCCATTCTATTTAATTTCATAATACTTTTCTCTTTTTTCCTTGTTGAATTTTTTTCCCTTCCTCTATCTCTCCTTGTTCTCACAACACACAACACAGCTACTAAATGTAAGTTTTTCAATTCGTAATTAGTTCCCAACTTTCCGGTATGTTCCAATTAATCCTATATATTATCATATATATAATATATATATTATCACCTTAATCACCCTCTTTCTCAATCCCTTTTTTTTTCTGCCACCGACTTCTTTTCCTCTTAGCATCCTAAGTCTTAGTTTTTTGAATATCGATAAACCATAAGTTCTCCTTTCACTTTACCATGTATAACAAAAGACCAAAACTTTCAACTTACACCTGCTTACATCAGCTCATCAAAATGTTAAATAAATGTAAATATGACTCATATGTCTAGGATGCAAATAATAAGTAGTATATGGATATTATATGCAGTATGCCAATACCAATGTAACTAATACAGTAATTCTATGTATTTCCCTCTTTAGTTATTAACGAATATTTTAACCTTCAACTTAAACCCGCTTACGTCAGCCTTCAATAGTTACATCTGTTGTAAATATTGCTCATATATCTAGTAAATTAGTATTATTTGTAATATACAAAATATACCAAATATATCTAATATATAAGTAATATATATATATAAGTAGTATATATAGTATTCTTAATTTATGCAGAGTTTTTCAAATGTACAGAAATACTGATACACAGTTATCCCTGTATATCCTCTTCTTTATAAATTAATAAGTAATTGATTGAGTTTGACCAAAAGAGAAAGATGGAAATAATATTCTTCTTGTACTAATTAATAAATAATTCCTTATTCCACGTTATTCAGTTTACTGCAGTGTTTACATTAAATTAAGCCAGGTAGCAATTATTCCATTCACTTGCTCAAGCTCAGAATTTAACTCACAGTTTTTGTTTTTGTTTTGCTTTTTTCTTAGTAGTTCTGTCCTTTGTTCTTCAGATTTATTTTCCTCTTATTTTCTACTCTCCTATTTTCCCTCAGGATTACATTTAAGGTTACCACTTCTTCAGCCCCCCCCCCCCGTTCTTCGGGTCCTCTGTTTCTCTCCCCAACTTTCTTCCTTTAGACCTCTCACTTTTATTTGAGTTTTGTTGCTTCTTGTGTAGCTTTTGCTGCTTTACAGACTTTTAAACCCACTTCTGTCCATCTCTGCGAGTCTTCTCTATATCGTTGTTCCTTGAAAGTTCACTATTTTGAATCCCCTGTGTTGCCTTACGACCCTCTGGGTCTTTCCTGCAGGCTGCTTTACAGTATATGTAATTTACAGCAGGCTACTTTACAGCATATGTAGTTTACAGCAGACTGCTTTACAGCATGTGTAGTTTACAGCAGGCTGCTTTACAGCATGTGTAGTTTACAGCAGGCTGCTTTACAGCATTTGTAGTTTACAGCATATGTACTCCTTCCGAGTAATCCGGCTTGCTCTCTCTTCTTTTCTCGTCTCCGTTCTTGTTCACAGAGTTCTGACGGTGAAGTATTGTCTTCAACACCAGCAAGTAGGTTGTCTCAGATTTCGAGTACTGTATTATTATTTTCTTTAAAATATTTTCCTGGCATCACTGGTGCTGCGTTTAAAGCAGCGGTCAACAAATGGCTGTGGCAGCTCTGCGACCCCACTTTCACCTCTTCGCACCTTCACCAATTGGCAGAGGGCTGGGCTTGCTATGGGGTCCCCTCCAAGCCCCCACTGGACTTCTTCTTCCAAAGAGGTATTTGGACCAGCTGGGTAGGCTTGAAAAATCCAGAAACTCCCCTGGCTACACCATTTGTGACACAGTTTAGTTGGAGCTCCTCCGCTAAGCATACAAGCACGACGCCATCGGAAACGGAAGTCCATCCCAGGAAACAGAAGTCCCTCCAAATGGAAACGGAAGTCCATCTGGACATTTTAGACCAAGACATTGATCAAATATTTCGGATCAATTCAAGGATAGCCAGAGAGAAGAAATTACTGTGAGATATAGTGATCAGCTTCATAAGAATAAAGACAAAGGAATTAATTCTACAACAAAATTGATAATAGACAATAGGGAAATAAAAATCTTTAAGGATATTCCAGGCCAAATCTTAAGAAGGAGACAAGAATATAAATTCTTATCACAACTTTTGTATAAAAATCATATCAATTATACCTGGAACAGAATAGAAGGACTGTCTTTTATATATAAACAGAGAAGAGTTAAAATAAATACTGTACAAAAAGTGCAACAATTTTATGAAAAAATAAAAAAAGAATCAGAAACAGATGAACAACACAACGAAGGGAAAAAGCAAAAACAATCAGAAGACAACGAACAGAGATATACACGGAAAACAGAAGCTGCGAGGATTAAGGAACAAGAAAATCAGAAAGAAACACCTATAAGGAAAGAACAAGGAAAAGAGAATGAAGAAGAAAAGGAAAGGCAGGAAGAGGAAGAAATAAGCGAGGAATTGGAAGAAGAAGAAGAAAAAGGTCAAGGGGAAGAAGAAGAAGAAGAGGAGGAAGAAGATATAGAAGAAACTGCAACTGAAGAACTTTAAATAAAACAGAAGTAAGAATACAAAAAAGAACTATAAAAGTAGATTATATAAGTAAAAAAAATCAACAGAGGGAGAAAGAAAAATAATAATAATAAAGTAATAAAAACTCACATATAAATAAATAAATTAATAAATACACCGAAACAAAATGTCTCTAAAAATAATATCCTGGAACGTAAAAGGACTAAACTCAGAATATAAGCGTCGACAAATATTTCACCATCTAGAGAAATCCAAAGCAGACATAATAACTTTACAAGAAACGAGAATTCGAGAAAAAGATAGCAAATACCTAAAAAATCCAAAATTGGGTAAATGTTTCACAGGAGGATATCACAAAAAGAAAAGAGGGGTAGTAATATATATAAAATCGACCTATAACGTTGCAAAAATCTTTGTGGACCCAAATGGATATTATATTGGACTGGAAATCACTTTACCAAATTACAAATTACTTAGAGTAGGCGTTTATACACCGCAAGAAAATAAGGAAATTTTTTTTAGAGAAGTACAGCAAAAAATAAATAAGTACCTCAATGAGAGATGTCAAGAAAACATACTGATCATGGGAGATATGAATGCCATAATCAATCCCTTGGAAGACAGAAAGTCAGTGAAACAGATAAAGAAAATCCAAGGGAAACTTCCAAGGAGTTTTTTCAAAATAATGGATAACCTCTCCCTAATAGACGTTTGGAAATTCAAATATCCTGATGAAAGAGGCTACACATTTTATTCGGATAGACATCAACCAGTGTCACGAATTGACTTATTTCTTCTGTCAAAGAGTTTACATGCAGAAATACAAGATATGGAGATTCAACCAAAAACATACTCAGACCACAACCTAATTAAATTAAGGTTGGAAACAAGATATAAAGAATTTGCATGGAAACTTAATGATTCATTGTTAACAAATACACAATACGTAGAAGAATTAAGGGTGACCCTGAAAAGGTACTTTAAAGAGAATGACAGTGAAGAACTAATTCCGAAAATTATTTGGGACGCTAGCAAAGCCATTTTGAGGGACCATCTTATTGAAATAGGGCATATAAACAAGAAGCAAAAAACAGAAAGAATCATGAAAATTTATAATGAACTTACTCAGAAAGAAAAAGATTTAGAAAATGATCCTACAAATAAAAAATTAAAAGATGAAATCAAACTGCTTCAAGAACAGTTAAAAAATACACACACGCAAGAGATAGAAAAGAAGATAAAGAACTGTAAGTTAAATTACTTTGAAAATTCCAATAAGCCAGGAAAATGGCTTGCTTATAGATTGAGAAAAATTAAAGAGAAGAAGCAAATTATTCAGTTGAAGGTAGCTGGCAAAATTTACACAAATCTGGGTTCAATTAAAGAAATATTTTACAAATACTTCACAGATTTATACAAAGAAGATACTAGGTACAAAGATGAGGACCACCAAATACAATCCTATTTGGACAACCAAGAAATATTAAAAATAACAGAAGAACATAAGCTAATACTAAATGAACCAATCAAGACAGAAGAGATTTCCACTGCTATAAAAAAATTAAAAATATCAAAAGCACCGGGGCCGGATGGCTGTATGGCAAAGTATTATAAAATATTTGAGCAAGAGCTGTTGCAACCTTTATGTAATGTGTTTAATCAAATAACAACAGAAGGAATTCCAAAAACCTGGACAGAAGCGAACATCGCTCTAATACCAAAAGAAGGGAAAGATTTAACATCACCTGATAACTATAGGCCAATCTCACTATTAAACATAGATTATAAAATATTTACGAATATACTAGCAGAGAGATTGGAAAAAGTGTTGCAGTCCATAATACATGAAGATCAGAATGGGTTCTTGCCAGAAAGACATCTGAGAAACAATGTAAGAATGGTGATTAACATAATAGAGTATTTTGAGAGACACAACGAGAAAGATTTGACAATAATCTTTCTAGATGCCGAAAAAGCTTTTGCTAAGGTTAAATGGAAATTCTTAATAGCAATTCTGGAAAGAATGAGCTTTGGAAACAACTTTACAAGATGGATCCAAGAAATATACTCACAACAAACTGCCAGAATTATAGTGAATGGGGAAAAAACCAAAGAGGTAAAAATCGAAAAGGGAACCTGACAGGGCTGTCCTATTTCGCCTCTCTTATTCATTCTGATCTTAGAAATATTAAATAATAAGATAAGAAAAGACCCAGATATAAAAGGAGTAAAAATAAAAGATCAAATATATAAGCTTCAAACATACGCTGACGATCTAGACTCTTTCTGCAAGAACCGTTAGAATGCATTGATAAGCTGTTAGAGATTATTAATGAATTTGGAAAGAATGCAGGTTTTAAAATAAATACAGAAAAAACAGGGATTCTAACAAGAAACCTGACCCCAAGTAAAGAAGAACAGCTGGCTAAAAAGTCTAATTTTCATATCCAAAAAGAAACTAAAATATTTAGGTATTTGGATAACAAACAAAATACAGAATTGTTCAATAACAATAATAAAAAAGCATGGGCAGAAATAAAAAAAGATTTAGAAAAATGGAATAAATTGCAACTGTCTCTTCTCAGGAGAATCTCGACTGTTGAAATGAACATCCTTCCTAAAATGATATTCTTATTTCAAAACCTACTGATTATAAAAAATGATACACCATTCAAACAGTGGCACAAGGACCTAATGACATTCATCTGGGAAGGAAAAAAACCGAGGATAAAGTGGAAAAATATTATAGATTTAAAAGAGAGAGGTGGATGCAGTTTGCCAGACTTCAAATTATATTACTACACTGCAGGTTTAACCTGGATTACAGATTGGATCAAAGTACAAAATTCTAGAATATTAACGTTGGAGGGAGCTGACAACATGGTGGGCTGGCACGCCTATCTCTGGTACAATAAAGCAAAAGTAGACAAGGAGTTCAAAAATCATTTTATAAGGGGGCCTTTATTAAGAATATGGATGCAAACAAACAAACAAAAAAAAAAACAGTTATATAATAAAATTACAACGTGGATATCTCCCCAAGAAGCGTTCTTTGGGAGATGGGTAACAACACAGAAAGGGTGGTTAACATATAAAGATCTATTGGAAGTAGGAGAATCAACAATACCTCAATTAAGAACAAGAGAAAAGTTAGAACAAATGGGATATAGGTTAGAATGGTTTCCATACAGACAATTACATGAAAGATACAAAATAGATTTAAAATTAGAAGGATTTAATCTCAGATGAACATCGAACGAATTGGAAAGAATCATATTTGATCAAGCAGACCATCTCACAGCAAAATTTTATGGTTATTTGTTAAATATTAAATTAGAGGATGAAGTAATAAAAGATACAATGATAGCGTGGGCTATATTAATAGGACATACAATTGAATTGGAACAATGGGAAACGTCTTGGAAATTAACACACAAATTTACTTCATCCCAAAATCTGAAAGAGAACTACATAAAAATGTTTCACAAATGGCATATAACACCCGCCAAGTTGGAAAAAATGTATAAAACAAAGCAAAATAAGTGCTGGAAATGTCAGGAGAAAACAGGTACGTTTATACATATGTGGTGGAGCTGTCAAAAAATCAATAATTTTTGGAAAGAGCTAAATAAAATCCTCTCTGAAATCTTTGAAATCCAAATACCTCTACAACCAGAAATATACCTGCTTAATATGGTTCAAATGGTAGATTCAAAGATTTCAAAGAAATATTGGAGGGTCTTATCACCGTGGCTAGACTGATAGTAGCGAAAGATTGGAAAAATACAGAAATCCCCACAGTAGAACAGTGGATGCTAAAAATACTAGAAATGAAAGAAAATGATCAATTGACTGCAAAAGTTAAGGAGAAATCTGAGGAAACAATGAAGGAATGGGACCCAGTAACAAGGTTTCTTCGAAGGAAATGGGGTAGAACATTTATCGAATAAGTACAAACCCGATACATTTGGTTTTGAAATTTAAAATAAAACTATGGTAAAAATAAGGCATAGGATAGAGCTAATACAAGTGTAAATGTTAAGATATTCTGGCAGAGTTATGTGTTTGTATACCTATAAGAACATATGTTTATATGTATGTCTATACACAAAAACATGACTGGGAAAGAATCTCTAAAATCAATGACAAAGGGATTGCAGAACGTAAAAGGTAATAATGTGATATAACGGGGACTGTATGTGTGTGTGTGTGTGTGTGTGTGTGTGTGTGTGTATATATGGGGAGGAATGATACTGTGAAACAGAGATTTGTTGACAGAAACATGGGAAGGAAGTATAAGTAAAAGGTAAAGGATTGTTACACCAAGCAATGGGATTAGTAACTAAAGGAAGTAAGGATTTTTTTCTTTTTTCTTTTTTTTCTTTTTGCCTTTTTCTTTTTGTTATTTAGTTTGTATTCAAAAGTAAATGTATGTAAAATCATGTATGTAAATGTATGAAAAAAATGGTGTAATATATATAATTATGTACTACAAAACAAATATGCGAAGACAACAGTGGAAATTTTGTTGAAGTCAGAAAAAGAAACAAGAATGAAGAAAAGATCGAAACAATGAAGAATAGATTGTAATAATGAAGAAATAATGAAGAAATAATGTTTTGTTGATCTGATTGTTGATTCTTATTTAGTGCCTATTAACCTTGTCATAGTTAATGATAAAATTTCAAATGCTTCAATAAAAACAGAATGAAAAAAAAAAGAAGAAGAAAAGAACCTTAATACAACCACTAAGCAGCAAAACTGGTCCATGGGCTGAATATAAATTAGAACGACCTGAAACTAAATCTATGAAAATAAGTAGTGAATTGTATGAATTTTTTGAACAAATATACATGTATAATAAGACTAAAAAACTTATGTTAGTGCACAAAAAAAATTTGTGCATGTAAATACATCAGTAGCGTATTTGCTGGTGTATAAGACGCACTAGCATTTGAGACTCACCCCATTTCTGAAGGATATTTTTTGGAAAAACTTTTTTAGTTCAGGTACATCTTATACGGCTGCAAGGCTTCCCCTCCCCTGTTCCCTTCCATTTCACCTCGGTGGGGAGTTCTCCCCACCAAGGCAAAATGCATAGGAGAGAGAGGGGGAGGTCTAGGGAAGCCTTGAGGGAGCATTCCTTTTGGCCCAGACCCTCCCCTCCCTTTCCTAGGCATAAGGAAAATACATAGAAAAAGCAGGAGAAGGGCTGGGGGCAGAGCCAGAGCCTCCACGGGGCTCCCCAGCCCCTCCACTGCCTCTCCTAGGCATTTTCCTTATACCTAGAAAAGGCAAGAGAGGGTCCAGGGGGTGGAGCCAGTGCCCGTGCGGGGCTTCCCCAACCTCTCCCATGTCTTTTCTAGCCATTTTGCCTAAGGGCAGGGAAGAAGGGTGGCTGAAGCCTCATGGGAGTACTCCTTTCACTTCCTCTGTTTTGCAGGCATTTTGCCTCAGCGCGGGGTGTGTGAAAGGAGGGCTGCCAGTGATGCACTGGCGTATAAGACACACTTCATTTTTAAGGGCTATTTTGGGGGGGAAAAGTGGGTCTTATACACCAGCAAATACAGTACTATAAATATAATATATGCAGCATAATTGATGATTCGCAGAAAACAAGAGAAGTGTATATAAAGGTCCTGAAAGACTTATGAGGGTGCTGGTATTCAATGTACAGTCACATCTCAATGAACCGTGCTCTCCAAACGTGATAAAACAAAAACCTAATGGTAGGTAAATGCTCCTGCACTTCTCTTATGGAGAATATTCCTCAGGTGTAATTTTCAAATAGTGGACTAAAACAATCTTCAGGTATTCTAAATAGTCCAATCTTCTTCAGTTTTCAAGTTACACTGTTATAGTTCTATATTTCACTTTAACTTCACAGCAACATTCTATCAAATTCCGGGGTCTATAGATTAGTGAGGCCCAAGAACTCTCTTGCTGAGAATTCTAAATGTCCTGCCCTACACTGTAGATCCCAGGGTTCCTATGATGTTGCCATGGTAGTTAAAGTGGAATATAGTATAATAACAGTGTAGTATGATAGGGCCCTTAACAATGACATGAGGAAGTCTGAAAGTTTTAGAACTATTTTTTCCCCAATTTTCTCTTGATGAGAAACGATGTTTCAACATACCGAGATACCTTGTCAAAAATGGTTTATTGTCCTGAGGTTTTTATTTTTTATATATATATATATATATATATATATATATATATATATATATATATAAATATATATTGCATTTTTATTGTGAAAAAAGTTTCTGCAAAAAGTTTTTGCCTGTGAATTTTTTTCACAGTGTTTGTGCTAATTCTTCAGGAAAAATCCTGAAATCTGAAAAAGTAATCAAAATGTAAACTTGTAATCTCACCCAATAGCACAAAATCTTTTGAAATTAATCCTTCTTGTGTGCAAGAACAGTGTAAGTGAATAGTGATGTAATTTTTCAGTAATTTCATTATTGAAGGAAACGATAAATAATTTTAGTGGTTTTCTTTCTGCTGTGAGAATTTGTGCAGTCTTCACAAAATTTGTATGTGGGTTTTTTTGTATAGAAAAAAAAAACACTTTCTGGATAGGAAATGTGGAGGCTAGGCTTGCTTTCCTTCCACCCTGCTAAAGCACTTTTCTCTTTATATAGCCCTGCTTTACCCTTTAAAACCACCACTGTCACGTATAAAGCTTCTCAGTTGTTATTCAGAATGATTTACTGATCTGTGGGAACATATTACTAATTGATTAGAATGAACAGAAAGTACTCTAGTGAGTCAGAATTTAGAAAAATATAATGTGATCTTTATTAAAATAAAAAACAGGGGAAGGTATTGTCGTAAGTATCCAAGCACTGCAGAATTTCAAAAGATGTTTATCCAGTTTTTTATAGCTGAACTCAGTATACAGGTACAGAAATTTCATACTTTGGCTTCCCTTTTGCTGAAAGACTTATTTCCCAAGTCACACTTCCTGACTCAACTGATTTAGTTTCTCCTCTGTCTCTCTTTTTAGACCTCTGAGAAGACTACTACTCTTATTCAGACAACGCCCCTGGCTGACTGAAGGCTCTGTCCTAGAGCTCTCTCTCTCTCTCTCTCTCTCTCTCTCTCTCTCTCTGAATATCACTGAAGAAATCTGAAAAATCCAAGTTACTGTGTAATACATACAGACCTTCTCCTTTCAAACCTCAGCCCCTCCTTCTCACTAGTGGACTGGGTTTCTCTCTCACGGAACCACTTTGGTTACATGGCAGCCTCTTGCTGGGGCTGCCCTGCCACTCAAGTTAGCCACACACCCCAGGCTTCATCAGAGAAACTATTCCCTTTTTGCACACAATCTGCTATTTCCTGCACAGAAACTGGACTACAGTGGGCGCTCTGTATGTGTAGGGGTTCCATTCCAGGAACCCCCATGTAAAAGAAAAAAATGTAAATGTTCACATCCCATAATACCTAATGGCAGCGAAGTGTGTGCAGATGCTTCAGTGTGTCTCTGTGCATATTGCCACCATTTTAAGTATAGAATGTGATGCATTTGCATCTGCTTAAAACCACATATCCAAAGACTGAGGTTTAGGAGGGTCCACTGTAATTGGGAATTTATTCTGCCTCAAAAGTGCATATTTTCCCCCAGAGAAATAGCATTTTTCTCCACATGTGCAGAAATATTATTATATGTGCAAAACATGCTGCTTTCTATGGGGAAAAAACACATGTGCATACTGTTCATCCTCCATAACTTCTTCACTGGTAGCTACTCTTTCAATCATCCATGATCTGCACCAGGGCCATGGTTGGTGCCACCAGCATCTTTGCTCTGTGCAGCCATGCCAAGAGAGGCACATGGCAAGTCACACCTGGGCTACCTGCAACTCTCCCAGCTGTGAAAAGAGATGGATGCTCCTTCCTCAGTTGAGAGAGGCATGGAAAGCCAAGTTCCATGAAACTACATGCCTCGCTTAGTTGAGGAAGGAGATGAACGCTCCTTCCTTGTCTGAAAGATGTACACAGCTCCGAAAAGTCAGGTCTCCCAAAGGCTTTGGTTCCTAGGGAGGAGGCTGCTCAACAAGTTGCCCCAAGAAGGAAGGCAGGCGAGAAGGATGACTGGGTGGTGGAGCTGCTTCTCTCCTTCACTATCTTGCCTGGTCTGGGAGTCAAAATGCAGTTCTACCCCCACATTCGTGGGTTTGACTCTCATGGATTTGATTGTTTGTGGTGCCCACTTGCCTCCTCTCGCACACTCTCCTGCCCATGGCTGCCAGTGTGATTGTACTGGCAGTGAGCAAGAGAGTGAAGGGGTGCGAAGATTTCCTCCCGTGCTCTTCTGCTGCCACTGCCCACATGATGGCGCAGGTGGGGGCAGCAAGAGAATGAAGGGGGGGAGATCTTTCCCTGCCTGTGCTCTTCTGCACAGCTGCATGCAGAATTGTGTGGGTGGGGGTGGCAAGAGAGTGAAGTTCTTTCCCTGACCATGCCCTTCTGCGCCGCTGCCATTCCTGATCGTGTGGGTGGGAGACAAGAGAGTGAAAGGGAAGGAAGATCTTCCCCTCCATCCTCTCTTGCTGTCTTTGCCCATGCAATCACATAGGCAGGGGGCAAGAGAGTAAAGGAGAGGGAAGATCTTCCTCCTGCCCTCCTGTGCAGCTACCTGTGGTTATTCGTGCTTTTTGACTTTTGCAGAGCTTCTGTATCCCTAACCCCCGTGAATGCGGAGGGCCTACTGTATAGCATTTGGTATTGTCCATATTTTTTGCCATCTGTAATATGCCTGCGAGCATATTCCTCGCGAACATGGGAGACCTACTGTATTTAGCACAGAATAAGTCCTGAACTGAAAAGATTCTTATTGTCCAGGATTCTTGTTATCTAGGTCTGTCAACTTTTGGAAAAGATTTTTTTTTTAATTCCCACATCTGGATGATGGAAAGTATTAAAGCCAGTTTGGATGGGGCCAGAACTGTGAAAAGATGAAGCCACTTTCTCTCTTCCTGTTACCCAAAGGTTGCCAAAGGATCCACTGCTGCTTTAATAGCAAATCCACTCTTAATTTTAACACCCCTTCTCCTGCTGTTGCTCCAGGCTGAATGGGGGCTATTCTGATACTAGACCTCAGGTTGCCACACTTTCAATATAGCAATAAGGGGCAGTCAAAATTCATGATGAGTGAGGTTGTCAATTAGGAAATTGTGATAACAAAATTTATTAGTTGGTGTTTTTTTTTAAGTTGACACAGAATTGCTCTTTTAAACTGCCTGGCCATATACCAAAGTTCATCCTCCTCTTGCCTTGATGTTTCAATTAAAAATCAAGACTCAAAAACTGTTCTTTATTCATTTCAATTCTGTATTATTCCCTCTTTATCATCAGAACATATAAAGGAAGCCTCCACCTTTTGGTGCACCATTGTTTGATGGCTCGCTCTTTTGACACTTCCAGATTAAGGACAAGTTCCATTAATTTGACAGGGGTTCTGTTTCTTTCATCAGCTCTTCATGCCTACAGAGGCTTGCTTGGAACTGCTTGGATGTGTGTGCTGCTTGCAAAGTGAGCTGCGATCTAAGCCGGTTGAAAGACTTTGCGAGCAGCACACACATGGACAGTCCTCAGTAAGCCTCTGTGAATCCTTCATGCTCCCTGCAGTACAGTTCATGGGTTCTGCTTTTCAACCAGTTCTGTTTTCTGACAGTGCTCCAGTCTTTAACTTGCCAGCTAATTGGGAAGACCCTGTATCTGCCCACTGGGCTAATCTTTCATGCATCTGATGAAGAGTACAGTGTCAACAAAAGTTTCTGCAATAAAACAATTGATTAGACATGCCACAAGACAGTTTCAAACTGGCAGCCCATATACTGAATTCTTCCTTCTATGACTGGATGCTACCACATAGAATCAAAGTGCCTATCAAGGGGAAGTTTTCTGCCCCATGGGGGAGGGTCTGTTGACCATCTTTGCTGCTGTCAGTTTCTCTCTGTGTGTGTATTTCTACCCACCTGGTATGTTACTGGGGAAGATCTTTCTTATAAAGGCTAGAACTCATGATAACCCCTGGCAATAGGCCAACAGTCATATGAGATCAGACCAAGGGAAACCTGGAGACCTAGGGCTGCAACTCCCATTAGATTTCTCAACATCAGTTTTAGAGATTTTTTTTTATTCCCTCCAAATTCCCTTTTGCAATATGCAAAAAACCCATCCTTTCCCCTTTCTTAGCTAATTATGTGCATATACACATAAACCTGCAAGCACGAAAAGAGGGCCTGGTTGATCCGAAAGATCCAATCAGCCAATCCAATACTGTATCTTTGTAATAGTCCATGCAAAACAAGGCAACATTTATCACTTATCACAGTTTTGATTTGTGCATATTTAAAGAAACAAAAATCAGTCTTAAAAATGTGCAAAATCTCCAGTACCACCACCACAAATCCTGGTATGCCAAGTCATTTTTTAAAATACCTTTTCTAATTTACTGTGTGAGGTTGAACCACATCATAATTCACATCCTTAATTAAAATGGACTGGTGGGCAACATATCAGTTGCTTATCAATGAATATACAGTGTTGTGGTTATACAAGGTTTTTCTGCATCATGTGCTGCCCTAGTGACAAGGACAGACACCCACCACTATTCGAAGTGGGCTTTGTATACCCATTTTGTGTTTGTGTAGCACCGGCATGGGAACCATGCAATTCTCCAGATATTCACATCTCTCATAATCAACTCTATGGCCAGGTCTGCTGGGATTTGCAGTCCAACTATATCTAGAGGCTGCATGCTTCCAGCATCTGTTGTTGCCACTTTAGCTAAGTATTCAGCTCCTTTCATTTTCAGGTCACTGCTCCTTGTTTCCTTATTACATGCTGGGGCCAGTAGATACCTAGAAAACAGAACAGAATGCAAGAGAATAAGTCTAGATTAAAAATAATAATAATAAAAAATAAATAAATAAATAAATAAAATACTCATGTCCAAATGAAGGAACTGTGACATCAGCATGTGACAAACTTATCTTCTGGGAAAGCAAAATAAACATTTTGTTGCATGTATTCAGGGCATCCCAGTGGGAATATTTTTCAGTGGAAAAAGTTGACATCTGAATGCTGCTTTAGTTATACACTATTGAAGGAAAATAAGATTTTGCATACAGCATGAAACCTATTATAACTTCCCAGCTTGGGCGGCTGTGAAAAGATAATTGTTTGAGATTTCCATGATTTTTTTTGTTGAAAGTATCACATTAGAAAAAAAAATAGCAAGGGTATTATAATGGTCGCTTAGGACAAAGTGTCAGCTCAAGATGATTCATTGTGTTACTTTTGCTGAGATGACAGCCAGGGAATATCTCTGAAAGGTTTGGGGGGATATGCCACTGCTGAACAAAAGGATACTTATTATGTTTAAAAGCAGCTATAATAGAAGCAGCTATGATTTTTAAACACTGAAATAGCAGAGATACAAATTTAATCTCTTTGCTGTGATTAATTAATGCTTATGGCAAATGAAATTCTTTACTAATAAATGCTGTATAGACTTAGTGGGAGTTACAGCCTGATTTTCTGAGTGGCTGCTGTGAAAAATAAGGATTGTCATGATTAATGTATTTTCAAGTAACGGTGCAATCCTCACTAAAAGATATTCTAGCTGTAGGGAGTTAGGAACAGGCAGAAGCCTCTTATGCCAGCTGGCCTTATGCTAGCTGAAATGCCCTTAGGCTGGCAGAGGTCACTTCTGCTGGCTGATCTCAGTGATTAGCCAGCAGAGGCATCTGCCAATGCAATTGCTCTGCTGGCTGAGGTCAGCTGGCAGAAGAACTCAAGAGGCAGATGTAGAAGGGGCAGGAACCAAGTTATGCTGGATCCAAACCCCCACTAGCCCATGAATTTAACTGCTATGCTCACATAAATGTAGTCCAGGGCGAGAGTACTGCTATACAATTTCTAACACCCCTAGTTTGAGAGGTGTATTGTTATGGCCCCATGCACCCCCAAGAATTGATATGGTTTAATTGGTGAAATATTATTTAATTGGCATTGATGTAAGATGGTACCTGAGGTGGGCAGAGGAAAATTAATGACTGAAAACACATGATTGCAAGGCAGGTCAGCCAACACCCTCCTCTAGGCATAGCCAAAGGTATTGTCAGGAAGATTACCAAGTAACTCCAGAGATAATACACTTAAACTGAAGCTGGAACATCTCTGAGCATATAATGGTAAAAAAAAGTTCTCAGCAAACACTGATTGTTTCAAATCTGTTCCTTCACACTCAGACATTTCCCTGCATTGTCCCCCAAACCTCTCCACAATGCAGAGTTATTACAACAGCCATTACCTCTTTGTTACCTAAACACTACAATCATTAACTCTGTCTGAACCCCATTGTCTGTTTTGGAACTCCCATTGTCCACTTGGCTGGAACAGCCATTCATACTCATAACTGCAGGGTAGTTTTGGGGTATAAAAATCCTCAGTTTTGAATGACTCAGTACAATCTCTCACCTTGCTGAACACCATGCTGTTACTCTGATTCCTGAACGAGAACTGTCCATAGGTGCTGACCTAAGCCACATTGCTGCTTTCCTCACTGCTCTCTGGATCAGTAATTATCACCAGAACCCTACAGTTCCTCTATCCACAACTTTCCTCCTTTAACCCTTTGGTTAGCTCTTGCTTGAGTGTGTGAGTGCTTGGATCTTTTGCATGCATGTGTGAATCTTTCAATAAAACACATTTTAGCTTATTTTCGAATCTCTGGTTGGTCTTTTCCTGCAAGATCCCATAAACATTGGTGGAAAGATCTCATTAAGTTACCCTGTTCTCGCTGACTTCCTAATTTGAGCTAATTAATTCCTCTCTGTCACATGGAGATATTGGTATTGTGGGTGGACCCCTGAGTCAACCACATTTTGGGGTAACTGTTTGGATTGAGTGCAACTTCGGCCCACTCCATGTCAACCCAGAATGCTGGTTAGGATCATAGTCCAATATACACAGGGCTGTACTGGTTGGTAGAATTCTGTGGGTTCCACTTGTAATTCACTCAAGATGCATTGCATAAAGATTTCAGTTTTATTGAACTCATCCTATACTGTAGTGAAGGATCTGTGTCATGGGAGGGGGTGGAAATGTCAGTCAGCTGCTTCCTGATTGACAGGGGAAGAGACTCCTGTCATTTCCAACAGGTTCTGCATGGAGGTCAGGATTAGTGTGGTCAGGCTAGGAGATAGAACTTAGCTATATATGGTTATGTAGCTAAGTAGCTGATACAGCTACATATGGTTATGTAGTACGTATGTAACTAAGTAGGTAATCTCAGCTCAAGTTTCTTTTTGAAAGGAGAAAGAACAAAATGGAAGAACTGTAAAATAGATTTGGGAAGCACAGGGTTATATGCTGAAATGTAAAAATAAATGCTTAACTGCTTCTGTGCAATGGGTAATGTGGTGTTAATACATGAAATATTAATTAGAATATGAGATCCCCATCTTGAAAATGAAAGAGAATTTTCTGTGAGGAACAATCACTGAGGGGAAAAAGAGGACACAGAATAATATCTGGTTGTACAATTTTTCATTCTGATGATGTATCCAAATGGGAGATGTTCTTGTGAGCATCTGATTTTTTTTCCACATTAGAACTTTCTTGATAAGCTTCTGAGGTGTAGGAAAATGATCAGTAAAATACAATAGGTTTTGATAATTCTCTATGCAACATAGGAACCCTTAATATTTTTTTCACTTGGTTCTATCTTTTGGTATATATGGATTTCATGAAATTCATGGTGGTTTGAGAAAGAGTTTGTAAGAGAGAATGGAGTCATGCAACATCTCAGAGCAGGTGGAGATGAGTGTCATTCAAAGTGGTGGTCTGTCATTGGATTACCCGGTTGGATATAAGACAGTGCTCCTATAACTTTAATTCTGACTAGAATGTGAAACAGGACAAGGTACTCTAAATCTCTGTCAAGCAGGATGAAGGCACCTGTCCTCCCTCACCTTCCAGACCTCAACTTTCAGTCACATCTGTCTCCTTCCAAGAAGTCTATTCCCTAGTATGCGGGTCTGGTGCCAACCTGTAAACTTTTGGCTTCCATTCATGAGTTTCTAGGAAAGAAAGTGAATACAATAATAATATGGCACAAATATGATACTACTCCCTAGCCCATTGGGAAAAAAATACCAGTAGACCATAACAGGAAGCTTGAAAAGCATTGCCATAATGAACTATATGTGTTGTATGGAAATCCATGGAATAACTCTTTAGAGGGATGTAAGTGGGCTGTTTCTGAGCAAAAATGTGAAGGACTAGAGTTTTGTGAGAGTGATTTTCAAATTGCATTCCAAAATACCATAATATTTGGAGATGCATTTAGCTTGGAAGGAGTAAATCCAGTGCTTGGAATGGTAGTAGAAAAAGCACAAAGGGAGTTGTGTTGAGTATAAGATAAATTTCAAAATCCATATGGGATTTTATGGTTCTGTGAGGCAAGAAGCTATGTTGCCAACAGCAATGTTACAGGTAGGGTCTCCCATATGATACAGGCTTTTGCTGAGGAGCCACACTAAATGTGCCAAACAGCTACTAGGCAACAGCAATAGTCAGGGGTGACACTGGTCGAGGATCTCTCAGAGACAATGGCAAAGGCACCACAGCTAATTCTTGTTAGTGCTGTGCTGGAGAAGGCAATGGTAAACCACTCCTGAACACTTCCACCTTGAAAACCCTATGATGAGATAGTCCAAAATGAAAAAAAGAGATAGTGCCAGGAGATAAGACTCCCAGGTTAAAAGGCACTAAATGAGCTACTGGGAAAAGAGCAAAGGACATCTATAAGTAACACTGTGGCTAATGATGCAACTGGATTCAAGCTGAAAGGATGATCAGCTGTTGACATCTCAGAGGTGAAAGGAAAGTTGAAACTACACAACACATATTTTAGGAACATGGAATGTGAGAAGCAAAAATCAGGAGAAGTTATACATTGTAGAACAAGAAATGGAATGTATAAACATTGAAATACTTGGGGTGAGTGAGCTAAAGTGGACAGGAGCTGGAGATCTTTAGTCAAATGACTACACAGTGTTTTACTCAGGAAATGGAAGTCTGAGAAGAAATAGGTTGGCATTAAAAGTGAGGAGAGATGTAGCAAAAATAGTCAAAGGATATAATGCAAAGTCTGACCAAATAATATCAATAAGACTTCAGGGAAGAACCCATGAATATAACAATAATCCAAGTTTATATTCCAACTACATAGCCAGAAGAGGAAGAAACTGAAAGATTCTATATAGGAGGAAATTGATCACACACCAAAATAGAGCATGTATGTAATCATAGGTAAGGAAAGGGAAAGCAGGAAACAGAGCAGAACCAAAGATTGTAGGATAATTTGACCTAGGATAAAGAAATGAACCAGGAGAGTGACTGATTGAATTTTGTGAAGCCAACAGTTTGTTCTTTGCAAAGACATTCTTCAGGCAAAGAGGTGACTGAACGCACGGACATCACCTGATGGCCAATACAGAAATCAGATAGACTATACAGTTAGAAGCAGAAGATATAGAAGCTCCATTCTCTTTGTAAAAACAAGACCAGGAGCAGATTGTAGCACAGACCATTAACTATGAATATCAGAATAAAGCTAAAGAGAACACAGATCTATCTTTATGCCAAAATACAACCTGAAGAACATCACTGTAGAATGTAAAGATAATGTAAAATTAGATCTGAACCAACTAACTATAACCATATGACCATAAGCCAGAAGAACTCTGGACTAAAGACAGGGACATTGTGAAAGTAGAATACAAAAAGACACTAACTGTAGCCAAAAAGGAAGGAAAGGCTCACTGGATGACAGATGAAACTCTCCAGGCAGTAAATGTTGGATGAAAAGCAAAAGTGAAAGGGGACAGAAACACAGACAGAACCCTGAACACAACTGGCCTAGAAAGATGGTGAGAGGCTGGTAAAATGACTCCTATGACTTCCTTTGCAGCTTCTTTCTGCCTCTAAATTTGTAAAAGCAGTTTGCTGCTACTTTGCTGCTGAGCTCCTCATACCAACCCCTCTATTCCATTTTTTACAGTAACTCTCAGTCATTCATTTCAGATATTTTGGTATATCTTCCTCTTTCATTAACACACACACACACATTACAAATTTCCATAACTAACCCACATAGCATTTTTTGCTGATCTGCAAAAACCAACCAACCAATCAACCAAAATGTAAAATGATGAGAACTGGTAGCCAGAAATAGATGGCAATTTATATCAGCGATTAGTCTGCAACATAGAGGCAAACATTTTCTGCAAGTTCATGCTGGCAAACAAACAAAAGCAGGGATGATACTGAGTATGGAACAGGAAACATGGGCATCACCCTCTCATGCAGGCACCTTAAGAATGATGCTTTGTGCAGGTACAGCTCTCAGCTCTCACCTCTCCCAAATCACTTGGTATGGCCACTGGAATGGCCCAGAATAGTCACTGGAGTATCACTGAGCACATTCCTGCAGCCTGCATACATTAGCATGCGACCAGCAAAGAATAGAATTTTGGCCATTGGATGAATATGAATCATCTTAGAAACTGATTGTCATCAAGAGTGTGTGTGATGGGGAAGTTGTTACTCATTTGTCATGGTAGTCAGGGAAGGCAAGTCCTACAGATTGCAAGCAAATGTAGGTCACAGAGTCTTGATACTTTGGAGGAGTCAATGAGCAGAAAAGCAGCTTTGAGATTTTTGACAGGGGAGGCAGAGTGTGTGGGGAGGGTATGTGGCTAACTCATTCCTTGCCTTCAACTTCTGCTGTTCAAATCATCTTCCAAAGCTGCTTAACACACATACACGCATATCATGCTGAGTTCTAAATGTACACTTATTCAATCTGGATCTCAATATAATGAAAAAAAAGGGAAAGGATTTAGAATTTTTATTATGGATTTGGGTCTGGATTTATGTATTAAGTTCAGCTTTTGAATACCTGTTGACATCTGAATCCTTCATAGAAAGATCTGGATTTCCAATAATGATCTGCTACCTCATCTTTGCTGACATACAGTTGGCAGGCAGTCAGCTGTGGCTAAGGTCTGGATTAGCTTGGTTTGCAGGAGGCATACTGGCTCAGTTACATGGATAAACTTGCCTTTTCTTTACCTAGACAAAAGAGCTCTGGGTAATGCTTTTCAATTCATCTGTCACCAGCTGCTGCTGAATTGTGAAGGAGTGCTCGCAGGCAGCACTGTTAAAGAGTAGTTTGCAAGCCCTCTACCATCTCTGTACAAACCTGATTAAGGGAAAGAAATGTGGATGCTCTTGCTTCACTAGAATTCAGTCCAAGTAACAATCACAATGTTCCAACCAATACTGATGTTGCCATCTTGACCAGATGTTTCATAAGCAAAGGATATAGGCCTTCATATGGATTATGAAACAGTAAAACTAGCATAAAAGCTGTACCAGAGGATAGGACAGGACTCTCACTCGCTTGAAAACTTGAGCTGTTGAAAGGGGAAATGAGATGGGAAGCATAGCCATTCTATCAGCCCTGTGGAAAGACTGCCTCCACCCAAGTAGGTAGTCATTCTCAGGGACCCTTTCACCCTACACAATGATAGTACTATGATTCCATTTTAACTGTCATGGCTGTATCCTATGGAATCGTGGAATTTGTTTGTCGACTCACTAGAGCTCTGTGACTGAGAATTCTAAGCATCCTACCTAAACTGTAAATTCCAGGATTCCATAGGATGTTGCCATGGTAGTCAAAGACGAATCATAGCATTATAATTGTGCAGTGTGAAGGGAGCCCAGAAGACTGCAGCTGAGAAAGAAGACATGAAAAACAAACAGAGATATGAATCTTGAATTGCAATATTCTTTCACATTGAGGATGAGAAAAATTGTGGGAATCTATTGTATACGAAGAACCATGGCCACTGGCAGCAGCTGCACTGAACACTGTGTCCCCTCTTTCATTTGTAGGCAACTTCAGAAGGCCTAGGAGACAGTTTCATTGGGCTCACTGCAGGCTGCATCATGCTGGAAATGTGGAGGAGTTAAACTCCCCACCAACTCCAAACAAAACAAAACTAGATATGGTTGGAAGTCTACCTCTGATTTTGCTTTGCTTAAGTTTTTTTTGGTGGGGGTGGGGTGGCAATTTAAGTTTGGACGGTTGTCCCCTGAACAGTTGGAGAAACCAATTTTTATGTTAGAAATCTTTTTGATGCAAGGGACATGAGAGAAGATATGCATCACAAAAATAGCTTTAAGGACTGTGGACGGCATTTTACCCACTCTCGTTCAGGGGCCTTGGTTTGATTGGTTATATGCAAGTTCTCTGGAAGGTTGAGGAGTGGGATAAATTGGTATAAACAAATAAATAATAAATAATAAGCATACATATACTCATCTCTTGAGTATGAGGGGGCTGGAGAACAACAATAAAATATATTCCCATACTGAATGCAGTGCATATACATATTTCCAAAGTTCCACACAATCAGCGAGATAGTGGTATAAGACTTGCTTACAGAAAGGCCCAAGATCTGGCTTAATGGTTCTTGAAGGTAAAATATCAGATAGCTATAAATATATGAGGATACTAGAAGGGATTAACCCTTCCTCCCACACCAATACATTAAAATCCTGTTACCTAATTCAAGGTGACAAAGGCCTAGTTCTTGCTCCAAGATAAAGCTCCCTGACTCTCAAAATCTCTTTCTGAACTAAAATATACAGTCCCTTCCTTAACATATCCCCACTTATTGGGCTGAACCACTAATCCAAAAGGGTTACATAAACTTGTGGGCATGCTAGACATGAGAGGGTGCTACGGTCATTTGCTGCATCTTGTTTGTGATGACTATAGCTTCCAACATGAGAGGAAGGTGGATGAACAGTGTCGTATTTTTCTTGAAGGAAAAGTGGCTTGTTTTAGCTTTCCTCTAGATAACTGTTACCTTCAGAACAAATGTTACACCTTTCTTGGATTGTACTGCTTTAGGGAATATGTGGGGCAATAGAATATATAACCATTTTATACAAAGCAATGTGGCATGCCATGGACAAAGCTAGGTTGAATTTTTTCTCCCTGGTATGCCTGTTTCTGCAAACAGAGAAAGTTGTGGGTATAATGTGTGCATGCTGTTTAAAGTGGGACATTCTGTGAAAATCCTTTACCACTTTATTCACCAGTGTGTATAAATGGGGTGTGTGAAGCCAGTAACCATCCCTCCATATGCTGATAACTCCCTAGTCCCAGCAGTCATCATCACTGGCCAGGCTAGCTGGGTCAGATGGTAAATGGAGTCCAACAGTATCTGTAGGGCTACACAGTCACCAGTCCTGCTACAAACTAGCTTTTTTATCTATTGGCAGTACACAGAATGCTGAGGCAGAAAGATTATTTGTCTGAATGAGCACACAAATCCTGATATCCTTATGGGTCAATCAAAAACAGATTAGCTGAGTGCAAACACATAATCCCCTGCATCAGCCAAAAATCTGTTGCTTTCTATGAGTCTTGTGGACATTTGTAGTCAGAAAGCACATCTTCCTACTGTTTCAGTGTCTGCTGAGAACACTGCACATTATGCATCATAAACTGGAATGTGCAAGCATAGCAATACTGTTGGAAGAAAAGATACTTTGTATCTGGTGTAATACTGGAATGAGTAAAATAGCATTTGATGGACAGCAGGCATGTTTTCCTGCTATTTTCAGAACGTCTCAGATACTGCTGAGATTTTATGGGATAGCTTGGTTCTTTATTGAGAGAAATTTATATGTAAAGAGATGATACACTGTGTAGCTTCTAAGTATTATTTAATGGAAGTAGTTTTGAAAATTTAGGAGGACAGTTACTTTTTTGCTGTGGCGCTGTTGTTGTTACTGTTGATAGGCCAAGAGCATGTTAATATTACCCTTGTACTGACTAAGGAATGAGGGAGAAGATCTCTAATAATGAAGGCTGTGTGACTGCAATATTATTGGGAAGGAAAAAGATACAATCATAAATTGGGCAGAGTCAAGAAAAGAGATGAATCTACTGTGACTGCTGAAGGAGTTTCTTTTCTTTTCCCATTTAGAGGTTGGTGTATCTGGTTGAAAATCTGTCTCCCTATTTTGTGCCATCTCGAATGGTGAATATTTTGGATGGAGGCCTCATTTGCCCTCCCATGAGAGACAAACAATTGGATCAACACTTTATTTTGAGGCAACAGATGGGGGCGGAAGGAGCAGGAGCCTGTTCCACTCCTCCTCCTCTTATTGCTGTGTGCCTTCAAGCTGTTTCTGAAGTATGTTGACCGTAAGGTGAATCTTTCACAATGGTTTCTGGGGCTGGGAGTGTGTAACACCTCCAAGGTCACCCAGTGGGTTTCTCACGGCTGAGCAATCTACAGTGGTTTGAGTCTAATGCTCAAACCACTCCACCCCCTCTGGCTCTCCCACTCCTACAGTGGTTCAATCTTTCTTGGTCCACTCACTTAACTCAGATGTTAGTACAGATGTTAGGATTGCATCCAGCTACTGGTCAAAATATGGCTCAGATGGGCACCATATCTATTTGGCAACACATTTAATTGGCAACATACATTAATTGGCATTGATAGCAAAATCAAACCTGAAGGTGACTAGGAGGTCATACTGACCAAGGAAGAATTCTGACTGTGAATGTGAGAAAGAAGGGCAGTTCAATCTAAGCCACCCTCCAGGTAAAACTAGGTCATTTTTCAGGCAAATGAATGCTGTTCCTGTGGATAATAAGCTTAAGCAGAATCTGGAGTTTTCCCAGAGAATACAATAGCTAGAAGTCCACCAGGATGCTGATTGACTTATACCACTGAAAGTCCCACTTTCGGTGTAGTCCCACAGATATGGATCTGTTCTGGGCTCATAGCTTTGCTAGCCATAGTTGCAAATAAAATTGATTGACCTTCCTTTTCCACCATGCAGTGATCTACCTCATACACTCCTGTATATTTAGATAATTTCTGTATCCTTGGAGCTGGCTCATGCTTGCTTCTGTGTAACCTTTTCAGTGATAATAGGCCCAAGATGTTGTTTCTACAGTCAAATTATGATTTTTAAAAAAATGCTATGTACATGACATTACAAGAGCTACTATATGAGATAAGACTCTGTTTCCTGAACAGTTATTTTAAGAAGCCCATCTCACTAGGAAAAAGAAATGAGTGCAAACTGCAGTGACAGAGATTGCCTACTGTTTTGGCTAGGGATGCTCAATCACAAAATACTCAGGCAGCCTTGGGAAGGGATAGGTTATAAAATGGCTGGATATTTTCAGCTGCTTGTAGTTAGTCACTAAAGCTGGCCTTCAATATTCTCATAAGGCTTGGTGACAGACAGTAATCTAATCTGTCCTCCCATTTGTTCTTTGTTCTTATCGACTAAAAGCAACTCCATCTTCTAGTTGGCTGAGCTGTGTGCTATTTAAAGGATGAACATAGCATTCCATCTTGTTGACACCCGGGTAGCAGAGGTGTTTATAATCGCCACTGTGTAGAGGCAAGCAAACGCTGCCAATGATTTTTCATGATGATACGCTCAGATTTCAAGTAAACTCAGCTGATCCCCTTTGCCTCAACACAAATACCTTATTTTGTTGTATTTTTCCACAACATATAAATCAGAAAATGTTGGATGGTGAACTTGCTAGCAGCGCTGGTTCAAGCAAGTTTCTTTCTTGAGATGAAGCAGCAAATGGCACCCACCACTGATATCTGTCAAAGCACATTGTATGCAAGGACTGGTGAGTAATTTTGGCACCTGCAACAGAAAATCCCACGGGCATCTCTCCCATTCCTGTCAGTAAAAAAGCAAATATATAACTAAAAATTTTCTACCTGTTTGTGAAACCCAAAATGTGTTGTCTGAAACAGCTGCCTCCTCTGCTTAATGGTAGGGCCAGTGCCAGTTATAGTTGCCAGGTACCTCTTAGTATAAAAGGCATATTTTTTCTACAGGCTGTCAGTTCTTGTTGAAAAATCACCAAGGACTGAATTGTATCTCTGAAAACCATATTGCTAATCAAAAAGGCATTTGACAGAAATTAGACCATCTGTTGAAGTAGGCTTTCACTTCTTATTTCCTTATTTTTCTGTTATGTTTATATCCAGTTTGAAGGGACATGGTCCCACAGCATAGACTATGTTAGAAATATGAAGTGTGTGGGCCGTGCATGAAGAAGTTCAGATCAGAAGCCAAGGAAATAGAGTAGATTGGTACAAGTTTATGCAGCCTAGTCCTCAGCTCACTCTTTTTTTTTTTTTTTTTTTGTGGTGGGGGAGGGAATGAGGCTGCTATAACATGGTTCCTCTAGGGATACTCCAACCTTTCACCTTGTTTATGGGTAGCCCTGTTTTGTCTCCAAAGTGATTGGCTCAGAAATGGTGGTGGAATTTTTTGTTAAGAGCTCGCTAGGCCTGCTCTCAAAACTATAATTTCCACACAGTCCCTAGGGAGACAGAATAATGATAAAACCTGTGTAACGGTAGATTGCCATCTGGAAGCCTGTGTGGTATAATGGTTTGAGTGCTGAACTATGACTCTTGAGACGATCAGAGGAAGTCAATGGCAAACCTCCTCTGAACAAATCTTGCCAAGAAAATCCTGTGATAGGGTCACCATAAGTCAGAAACAATGCGAAGGCACACAACAAGAACAAATGGTAGACTTTTTGTTAATTGCCATCAAGTCACTTTTGCCTTTTGGTGACCTCATGAATGAAACACCTGAAGACACGTTGTTATTTTACAGCCCTGTTAAGATCCTGCAAGCTCCGAGGCCATGGCTTCCTTGATAGATTCTATCTACTGGGATGAAGCCTTCATTTTTTCCTTCTGATTTCCACTTTGTTGAACATTATTATCTTTTTTAATGAGTCATGTTGTTTTATGATGTCATATATAGTCTTAGGACATTTCCACACATTATCTGATCCCGTTGTCCTCCAGTCACGATCCTGGCAGCACCTTTGCTGGGAAGGGAGCACAATGAGAACATTGCCCTTGTCACCTGACTGGCTTCCTGCAGAAGGGAGTGCTAGTGACATGTGCCTGCCTTCTGCATTGCAGCTGGCCTCTTTCCCATGCTGCGCTGGGGGAGGAAGTGCCTCCATTGTGCTTCCTGCCCTTCCACATGGCTGGGAAGGATTGGAGTGTTGTGCGATCGGGAGTTTCTCTGTTGATGATTTACTCTGTGATTGTGATGGCTGGTGACACAAGAAGAATGAGACTGCAACGATGTCATGAAGAAGTATTGTTGGGGTCCCGCTCCTCTCAGGTTCTTATGCCAGGATGCAGTCACCATGCAGAAAGGGGTTCTGACTAACACATATATTTTCTCAAAAGTAAGCCTCATTGTTTTTAGTAAGCCTTCCTCCCAGGTACGTGTGCCTAGGATTGTGACCTAGCTATTGTGTACAGATGTCTTGCATCTCAATCTATCAAGGCTGTGTGCTAATTTAAATGCATCATATAAAATGAGGTCAATATTAGTTAAACTGAGCTATTTTGAAGGCTTGAATCTGCCTCTTAATATAAGCCACTCTCCAACTTGGTTAGATATTTGCTGTTCACCTGGGATTACTGAGAGAAAAAACAAATGAACCTGTCCTTGCCTTAACCTCCAACACCTATTCAGTTGCATAAATTCTCCTCTTCAAAATGTCTCACCCTTTACTCCTGAGGGAAGAATAAGTGTCACTCAAACTCAGTGAGTCGTGCCTTTAACACCCAGCTGTTTGCTGAAGTCCAGCAGAATTCTGCCATTAAGTAAATGCCACAATCTAAAATGAAATATGGATGTGGTTGGCTTTTCCTCCTCTTTTTTCTTTGCTGTTTTTTTTTAAGAAATCAATAAAATTGTCAGCAAGTGGAGGGGGGAATATGCATTTGATTGGAGTGAGGTGTTCTTCTTAAAACTGTTAAAGATGCGAACACTCCATTGTAACATTCTGTCTTTTGCCAGAGCCAAAAAGAGAGATACTGAGCCAACACAGCTGGTCTGGCTTCATGCTTGCAATTGTAAACTTCTTTGAGGAATGCTTGTATTTTGTCTCTGATTTGATGCCTGCATGCCTGGCTTCCAGAACGTGAATGAGTCTCCAGAAATGGGCAAGAATCTGTGTTCTGTTTTCTTTTGCAGATTAGTGGTCTGCTTTATGTCTGCTTAAATCTCAGTCCTGTGCTGTTGTTGTTGCAAAAACTCTCTGCAGCATTTATGAAACTCAGCTGCTGGACACTCCCAATGGAGAAGGATCTTTCTGACTCTTGGATAACTGAGTTGGAAAGCTTACTGAAAACTACTTCATCCTTGGAAGAAACACCAGCATGAATTAAAATCTGTTGAAATGGAATAGGGCTTGGAAAATGAATTATTATTAAGGAGTGAGAAAAATATTTTATGGGCTTCCCAGATGGTTTTTTTTTTAAAGAAAAACCACAAAAGCTTCTTAAAGAGCATGTGCACTAGCCACAATCCAGAACTAACAATAAGTTTAATTCACCATAAAAAATGTGTGTGTGTGTATGTGTATGTCTGTGTGCGTGTGTGAGAGAGATAGAGAGAAGGAGACCAAGTGTACAATAAGAACAATATTTACCGAGGGAAGATTTGCCTTTCGTGCTGTTGTCGGATTCTAGCTGGCATAAGTTCCAGCTACCATTACTAATGGACAATGATATAGCAGGCCATAAATATTTGAAGGCCCGCTGCTTGTTCATCTCCGGACTTTACGGCTCTCCTTGGTTTCAGACACTTTTCCTCTTCTTCATCAGGACATGTTAATGATTGAACTTGGGATATTATGTTTGTAATCCTATATCCCTTAGCATGACTGAGCCATTTAACAATCCCCTAGGCCTACTGCAGAGTTGCTGAAGCCCCCCTGTCCATGGCCATTCCATGTGTGGAAGAGAGCAGAGAGATTGCAGAAGCATCTGGCTACCTCCTTGTAGCTAGATCAGCTGGTGAAACCTCCAATGGACTCTGCACACATGTCAAGATGATGTAATCAATTTGTGTCTTATTACCCAGACATAGGCCATTTCCGCACTAGATTGTTATAGCGCTATTATTCCACTTGCAACATCCTATGAAATCTTAGGGTTTGCAGTTTCAGGAGGGGCCAAGTGGAAATGTGTGGAAATGGCCATAGACAGATGCTTCTGCAAAACCACCCTGTTCTGCTTCAGACATGGAATAGTTTTGGGTAGGGGACTTCCATGGCTATATGATAGATCAGTGGGGACTTTGGTCACTTAGGTGGGAGGAAATGAATACCATCCTCTACAGTGGCAACAATAACAAAATACACAGGCAAAATGTTAATTTACATCTATGTGTGCCACAATATGCAATTCATATGATCTATCACAAAGTTATGGCTCATGTTACAATGTGAAGAGTACATTTGTATCTAGGCTTTAAAAACATGGGGAAGGAGTGTGGAAAGGTGATTAGCGTTTCAGACTCAGGCCATTTTCGTACTACACTTTTCTAGTGCTACTCTTCCACTTTCAACATCCTGTGGATTTCTGGGGTTTGTAGTTTACTAAGGCCAAAGAGCTCTCTGGCTGAGAATTCTAACTGCACCTCCCTAAACTGCAAATCCCAGGATTCCAGAGGATGTTGAAAGTGGAATAACAGCACTATAACAGTATAGGGCAGAAATGGCCTAAGACTTGAACAGGTTCAAATCTCCACTAAGATGTGAAACTCCCTAGGTAAATTTGGGCCAGATAACTTTTTTCAGTCTAACATATCTCACAAGGTTGTTGAGAAGATACAGTGAGTGGGGAAAGAGCCACTGTATGCTTTGCTTGAGGTCAATGAAAGAATGGCAGGATAGAAATGTAATAAATAAATAATAATAAATGGTCCAAGATACCGAAATGACTATCTCCATTTTGTGGGGAACAAAAATGGAAAAATAGGTGTTTGTGGGGAAGGGGTTCCTGTAATTACAAGGCCATTCCTCCTCCAAATCTGAACAAATTGTATGTATTGCATATAGATGATTGTGTAGCGGTTCTCTCTCTTGAGAACTTGAGGCAGGAAGGGATCCCCTATAATATAAGTCCAATACCATCCCATTTCTACTTGATAGAGGAAGAGTTTCTTGATAAACCTCCTCACTAAGATGTTGGCTTTTTTTTTTTTACATATTCTTTCCCCTGGAATTGACACCATACTGCCTTTCAGGCATCACAAATAACTCATGTGATGCCTTAGTCAAACAGATGTATTTTGGTATAAACCCCTTGTTGCTCAGGGTATTGACATTGTCCTTCACTGTGGTAACTCTGAATTTTCTGCGATGGCTTGTTTCTGAATTCAGAACTTAGATTGTGCTGGATGATTGATGGAGGTTGAGGAAGTGGTTCCTGGACCCATAGCCCTCTCAGCTTCCAACATACCTATACCCTTTCCTCTCCCATTGGTTATAATCAAAGGGTGTTTTTGTTTTATTTCTTGTGCTTGGGTAAAGGGGGAAAAAAAGCCCTGAGGAAGGGAGAAAGAGCACAAAATCAACTCTACCAATAATTATATCCTACCAAAGTAGTGGATGGAACATGGACTTTGAGATGGGAGTGCTCCACCCATTGTGCTCCTCGCTTATGACTGCGCTCTTAATTATACACACGTCAAAGATTATCCTAGATTAGATCTAAATATTTAGACCTCATCACTTGATTTGACTCTGAAGTGTAATTCACCATATAGTAAAGTGGATGGTATACTAAACAAAAACTCTCTCAGTGAAAGATATGTGTCAGAAACAATAATGTCCTTCATGTACATCATCATCATCATCACCATCACCATCATCGATTTATCAGCTGTTAAACAACAACAACAACAACAATCATTACCAGCACTTCTGGTGTGGAAAAAAGGAGAAAAATAACTGTGGTTCCAGGAGTAATAAGTGGTCTGGGAACAATTTCAAATGGACTAACAAAACATTTGAATGAAATTGCCATAGATAGGATCACAATAGCACAATTACAAGAAGTAGCACTACTCAGAACATGCTTCATTATCTGACCATACCTTACTGATTGCTAGGCTCTTGAGCAGAATCTAAATCAGGAACTGTCCAAGGCTTTAGTCATTAACACCTGATAGACTGTGAAATGATGACAAACCTCCTGTGAAATGAAATAAAATTTGTATGCAATATTTCTATTATACAAAATAAGAAACTAAAGTATACAAACCAGTTGTGAATCAGTTAAAACCAGATTTTGGATGTCACATCTTTATTTTTTTTTATGTATTAAATTTTGAGATAGTCCACCCCCTGTGAATAACAAGGGATGTAATAGAGATGGCATGGTGCCCTTCTTTTCTGTTCAGTTTATAGTATTGGGCTACAATCTGTTTTTAAAAGAGATAGAGAAACACCACAAACAATGAATAACACTGGTTATTCTTTAAAAATTAAAATAAAAGTAAATAAATCGAGATACTTAGAAAATTAAACATTATGTCAGAATATAGTTCTGTATTAACTATAAGATATAAATTAATATGTATAATATTGGAACAAGAGCCGACAGTAGCTTGGAATGTGTTGTTTCTCTGAGAATTTTCAGAAGAGAGCTGATTTAACAATATGAATCACTGGTTGAAAAATGGCACTGGAAGTATTCAAGTGTAACCAGTGGCAGCTAGGGAAGTAATTATTCACTAATTTTCTTCTGAAATGAAGCAAGAAGTAAATTTTACAATTTTCTTCCCAATGTGAGAAAGTCTTTGAAAACCATGCAGTCTATTCTTAATTTGGGACTTCACAAAATTCGCACATGGTTGTTATGTACAGAATTCAACAGCAAAACATGCTCTCTGAATTTGAAAAAGTTCTAAAGGCCTATCTCTTCCAGCAGGCCTACTCAGTCAATTTTTAACTATGAATCTTAAATTAGTGTACAGTATTTTATGTGTTTTTAGCTGTATGATGTACCTCTCCCTGAGCCATGGGGAGAGGCAGTTAATAAACAAACAAACAAACAAACACTATTACTATTAATAAATCATCCAAGGCATTGAGCTTTATCCTCAAAATAGGTTTAGCATCTTGGATAGCTCTTTTGACATTTGGACTGAACCATGCAGCAGATTCACCGCTCTTCTGAAACAGGAACTGCCAGCCATCTCTGTGTGTAACACTAAATCATATTTCGGTGCTATGCGCCTGCACAGCAAGGACTTCACATGCTCTGCTTCTCCCACTCCCTTTCATGAGACCGGAGAAGGAATGAATCAGCATTCAGTTTCACTTCAGCATATTCCTGGTTTATTCTATGTGAGCCAGAACCTCAGTGCAAGATAAATTCTAGTTTATTAAACAAGCCAGCAAAACAGCTCAAGCTTTGTTGCTGACTTGTTTAGAAACTTAGTAGGGCATCTTTCAAACCATGATCCTTGGCTTGTAGGTCATAACAAGCAAGGAATCTGCTAAACTGAAGCTGCATTCTCCTTTAGTCCTTCTCTGGGACAAGCAGAGGAAGTCAAAGGGAGCAGTAAATCCATGAATCTAAGGCCCTTCCTGCACCATGGCCCTTTCCGTACCTTACGTCTTTCCGGCGCAAGGGCACGGGGATCACCTGAGCAGCCTCTTGTGAGAGGCTCTCGCATCCCCTCTACTTCGGCTTCACAGGAGCTGCCAGCCAGCTGGCTGGCAGCTTAAGGACCCCATCTCTTCCTTCTGCAGAGCAGCTGGGAATTGTCCCAGGCTGTGCTGGGGGAGGAAGAGGGAGGGCCACTTCTCCGGAGCTTCACACGCAAGGGAAGTGCGCATGGGGCTCTGGAGTGATGCGTGATCATGCACCATTTTTGGCTACAAGCCAAAAATGAAATAGTGCGCGATCGGTGCCTCCCAGCCCCGGCAGCATCACGCGATTGTGAGGAAGTCATCTGAGACGCTCCTTACAATCATGTGACGCTCCAGAGGCCCTTTCACATGGCAAATGTTGTGCTAAAAGGCCCCATATCTCAGCAGCATGTTATTCGATTACAATCCCTGCATTGCCATTTTCACGATGGTGTTGGGTTACAAATGCTCTCTTCTGTACACTTTTGCCTTAAGCAGATGAGTAGCTTATTGCCACCTCTGTTCCTTCCACACTACAGCATCATTGGCCATTCCCTTTCCCCGCCTTCACCCCACCCCACCACTCCTGATTGGTGGTTTTTTGTTTGTTTGTTTTGTAACTCATACTAGCTTACCCACAGTGTAATGTCATGACACACGGGTACTCTATTGCATTTGTGCACTATAGCACTAAAAAATGTACTTAAAAAATTAACTCAAAGGAGAAATTTAAAATAAACACAGAGAGGTGGTAGCTTCAAAACTTTCCAGACCATGGGAGTTGCTGAGAGAGGGACAAACTGAGCACATCCACACCCACCCACTCCTGGATCCGTGATGACAGGAAGCACTATCAAGTGCTATGATGTCTCAGCTGACAGGGTTGTAGCAGTAAAGGAGGCTCCTAATGGATTTTTTCTGGAAATGAAATAGGGCTGATTTGCAATGCTTGGGAACAGGATAGCAGCTGGATAGTGACAGTGTGATGTGGTAGTACAGCTCCTGAACCAGGAGCAACCCATTGCTGTGGTGGGATGACAATGTTGTGCAGAAAAAGCCTGTGTCTTTGCATAATCTCCTTTTTGGCTGGCGTTAAACCACATTTGTAGCATTAAAATTATATACCTTTTAATTTATGTAGCATTAAACTGGTGTTTTCTTAGACACTATTTTAACATGTAAATGTGAAATGCGTGAATCAAGAACATCAGATTATAATAAATTCAGCTTCCCTTTCTATTTCCTAATCTGAATACATTATTAACACAGCCACTAAGCACATTTTAAATAAGATTAATCATTTTATTTAAGCGTGTTCAGAGCCTTCCAAGATATTAACAGATTTACTCAAGAATTAAATTGAACTGCTGTTGTAACCTGAAAAAAAAACCTGCTTTGCTTTTTAAATTTACTTCAAAATGCCTTCATTCTTGCCTTCCCGCTGTAAATTTAGGAGTGTTTGTTTTGTTTTTGCTATCACTCAGGTATCACATGTTTCCTTTCATTTTATAGATTGTATGCAGTAATGCTAACCTTAGATATCAGGCAACCTTACTCTCCATTGTACGTGTAGGCCTATGGAACATTAACCATGTGGACACAGCCTTTATTATAAGTAACAGTTGTTTACTATCCTATCCTATCCTATCCTATCCTATCCTATCCTATCCTATCCTATCCTATCCTATCCTATCCTGTCCTATCCTTTTTAAAAATAAAAACAGCAGCATGTCTGTCAGTGATAGGGCATCGTTTCATATTGAAGGCTGGATTCTCTTCAGATTCTTCTGTGGATGATGTTCAAGCCATGGCATCTAAGATCTCCTAGAAGCCCTGAAAAAGTTGCTGGCTTTGCTTACCTGCCTTGTTCCTGTGTGAGGAGGAGAGCAGAAGAGTGAAGTACTCTCACCAGGTGCTTCAAGGTATTCCTGGTAGCAGATGCTCTTGGTGGGAAATAGATTTCACTCCTCCACTTCCTTGCATTTGCTGGGAAGGAATTGAGCACTTTGGGTTGATGCTGGAAAGAGCTCCTGGAACCTCAAATTCAGAGTTGTGAACTGTGATGAAAATTATAGTCTTCTGCCATGATGCAAATATAGACCCTCCTAGAACCAATATAAATTAACCCAGAATTAGGAATCACATGTCCTCCTGATATTGCTTGACTTTAACTCCCTGTAACATCTGTTGCCATTAATATAAAACAGACTCATAAGCCAGGACTCCAAAGGCAGCAGAGGTAACACTTATTTCTTCACAACAACAGACCACTGTGGACTAGATCTGAGAAACACACAGGAGTCTCAACCCACTAAATACTCTACCACTGCAGTAAAAGCAAATTCACTTTAAAGAAGCATTACACCACACACTCAGCACTCTTCATCGCTGCCAATGCTGTCTGCTGGAACCTGCAATGTGGCAACAGCTGGAGGGCTTCATGATTCCTGCTAAGGGATTAATCTTTTCCTATCTATTTCAGTGGAAGAAAATTAGTAACAAAACAACATAGAAAAATTCCACTTGGAAGAATTTTGGATACTTAGGACGCTTCAACATGGAAGCTTTCTACCTAACAACAGGATTGCCCTGTTAGTTTAAATGTCATGGCATCTTCTACATACATCTAAAATTACTGAAGCCTATGAATACAGATCTTCTAATTCTCAACCTAACTGTGTAATTAAGAGGCTAACACCATTCGTTGTCAGGTTGCTAATAAGAGGATTTTGAAAGCCATTGTTTCCTCTATTTTGGAAGCTTTAGGTTGTAACGTCTAACAAATTGGAGTATTGAGTAAGCCAGTTCAGTTGAGTTTCCATAAGCATGGTTTTATAGCTGCAACAAAATATGCATTTTATTTTCAATTGAAAAAAAATCTAAGTTGAGTTAACCATTAAATACAAATATTACTCACAGGTAATGCAGTCTTTTGTTGGATGTTCTTTTCAGAAAATAATTTACTACACATATTTTTACAGTTTATAAAGTGACAAGTTTTCTGCTCTTAAATTTGTTAAGTACATGTATGAAATTTTATGTGTTTTTATTTAGGATTTTAGGATTCCTCTGAACAAAGAAACTTGACTTTCTGAAATATGTTGACTCTTAATAAACTTTGGAGCATAGTTTATCTCTTCACCATTTGCTGCATTCAGTGTCTTTCCTTTGTTTATCTTAGGGCAGCCTAAAAAATAACACAGCAAGGGCATATTGTTGCCATCATGAAACTATCCTGCCTTTCAAGCATTTAGACTCTATTAACTTTGCTGTCTTTTTTTAATGCTGAAGGTGTCATGTCGGGTTCCTTAACCTATGTTGTAAGAATCATCATTAGCAGGACACTGTAAATACTGCTGAAATTTATCAGAGCAATTGTTGTAATTTCATACCTTTGCTGGTAGGACTGTCCAACCTGATATGACTTAGTGCTTTGTGTCTGCCCTACAGGAGAGTCTTCTAAGCCTGAGAAATATTGTTGGTCATTAGGAAATCTAATGCCAGCAGAATGTCACTGATATTTGTTGCTTTCAGTTTGAAGATACTTATGACCTTCATGCCATTTTGATTCAAAGAAAAGGATTTGTGCAGTTCTTATTAAAGGGGTTCCTTTGCTACACTGGACTGATTTCCTGTGGTACACACTACTCCCTCTCCAATCACTTTGTTGAAATGGAAGCTTTTGAAACTCAACATATTTGGATATTTTATGTGGATTCTATTGACTAGCTTAATGTGGTCATTGTGAATGGGTAAAGCTAACACACAGCATGATTTGTCTTGTCAAAATAATGCAGTTGCATAGGGATGGGGTTCGGGGGGCCAGTTTGCCCTGGGTGGCAAAGTTTTTGCGGCGTCCTGGCTTGTAGCCACACCCCAGTGTGCCCTGGCCATGGCCTCATGCACTGCAGCCATGCCCCCACACACAGTGGCCATACTTTTTGCTGTAATCCCGCCCCCTCCTCCTCCTCCTCCCCCTCCCCCTCCACACACTTCAAGCTCTGCCCTGAAATAATGAGACACAAGATAAGACTTTTTTGTTGGATTGTTGCAAGTTCTATCAGACTTAGAATTCTATCTTTTACATGGGCCAGGCCAACACTTTTGGGAACTCCTGAAGGGTTCAAATTGGAGATTGCTATTTTCAGTTGCTTACAGCTAGCATCAGATGAACACACTCTTGATAGATTTGCCTTTGTCCATATGTTAAGAATTCAAGAGATACAGCAAGATCTGCACTTACCATACTGTGGAAAATAAGCAGCATACTGCTATGTCTCTCCCACTCCTGTTAAATATGGAAGAGTTCAGGGGCAGTACTATGGCTTCCTTTGGGTGAGAGAGGGCATTGGAGACTTGTATTTGTTGGCTTAGCAATATGCAAACAGAACACATTAGAAACAAACAGATACCTACAGCAGGCAGTACAACCAGTAATCATGCAAGATATTCCCATAGCAATGATGTGATGACTATCTGAAGCCTCCTGAGCCTGTTTTGAGCCTGGTTAAGATCTCTTGTACTCTGACTTTGAAAATTACGGCTGCTGTTTCTCTCCTTGTTGAAAGACAAGGAATTCTCCCAAGAGTAGAAACAATTTCTATGCATTGAAGTACATATAAAACAAGTGACGATCTATCAGTTGTGAGGCAAAAGGGCTCATTAAGAATAATGAAGGGAATTCAAATAGATAACCTGAACCAAATCAGGATGTACTGGTCAAGATTTGACATCATGTTTGCATAGTATAATTCCACACTGCTGTTATTATGTGGTGGTTGTCCTATTACACTACTCTTCTGCCAAACACAGACATTGTGGAACTAATTGTGTACCTGCCAATGTGCTTGCTTATTGTCCTGTTGTTGAATGACAAATGCATAACGGCTGTTTCTACAATCCCAGTGAAGTAGTATCCTGAAAGCACTGGTGAAGATAGCATGACTATATATGAAATAGTTACACTTGTGGGACTACACTTATGTAACTATCAACCAAATATGTCTCTTGTTCAATTGCCAAAAAGGAAAAAAAAAAATAAGGGAACTTACACAGGTGTAAGACATCAACAGGATCCTGGATACTGAGTTTTGATTTCTTATGTTATCTATGGTCCTTTCTGCATGAGGCGCATGAATCGCTCCGTGCCGTTACTTACTGGTTCTTCTTGGCTCGAAGCAATGTGGATTTTCCCTTAAGCCCTCCCACAGGGCTCCTCTGTTTGTTCCAGGGCGATGTGGAGCAGTGCGAGGTCTTTAGATCCGCACTGGTGAGGTTTACAAAATGGCAGCTTCCAGTTGTTTGTGGGTCCGGACCAACCGCTGAAGCTGGCCACGCCCACAGTCTGCCCTCTGCTGATTGCAGGCTTGCACTGGTGCAAATCTGCGCATCTGCACAACTGAGCAGGAACGAAATGGTGTGCTCTGGAAAATTGAAAGACCGGTTTTTTCCGGTCTTCACATAGCTGGAGGACCACTTGGGGGCATTTTGGATCAGACTTAGGTGTGGAACTAAGGTAAATAGTCCGAACCTAGTCCGATCCAAGGTGTGGACGACCTCCGTGACAGGACGCCTTGGCCTATCTTAACTTCTTCGTGCAGAAAGGGCCTATGATGCATTATAGCATAGGTGGGCCAAGTGTGGGCTGTGAGTTGTGGGCACCAAGGCTGTTCTTATGTCTCCTGACAAGAAATTATTTTATTTTTTCCAATTTTTGTTTCTATCCCAATTTTTCGCCCTCAGATGCTCTCTAGGTGATGTAGGGCAGTGATGTATTTAAGTCTTTTACTTCAAGTCTCAAGTCTCTACCTTCAAGTCTCAAGTCAAGTCTCAAGTCTGGCAGCCAACTTTATACTCCAACCTATATTCCAGAATTTCTGGACAGAGTTGAATAAAGTCAATTTTAACAATTTAAATAGAGTCAGATTTCTATTTTTGTGATTTTGCCATCTGCAGCTTTGGAAGTGGGGAGCAAATCCTTTTTACTTCCCATTTGCAAAGCTGGAGGCTTTTTCAGAAGTGGGGAATAGGATCCTTCTTATTCTGCATTACTGAAGCTTCAAGAGCTTTAGAAAGACAGATCCTTCCTCCTCAAGACCATTGCCTAACACATTTTCTGTTCCCTTCTGAGATTCGCACCCTGCACTCTGGGCATAAGTCTTGTCTTTTGCTTCTAGGAAAAGTTTTAGAAAGCTTCTTTTATGTGTATTGGGAACAGGCTGCTGAGCAGACCTCAATTCCACCTCAAACCCATTGCCTAAGCCATTTACTGTTCCCTCTGAGAAATGTGTCCGTACTTTGGGCTTGAGACAGATTGTAACATGATCAGTAAGTTGTAAGTTTTCTGGATGAATGGGTTATGTAACTGAACCAAGTGCAACAAGTCAGTCACTAAAAATATGCGAGTCTCAAGTTGAGTCAAGTCTCTGAGCAATTTTTGCTGAGTCAAGTCCGAGTCAAGTCTGACTTGAGTCCGAGTCTATTGACTCAATCCTACATCACTGGTGTAGGGAACATTTTTGTCACATTTCAGGGCACCCCAAGTCATGTTTGGTCCAGAAGAAGCCTTTTTTTAAAACAGAAAGTAAACAGGAGGTGACTTCTGTATCATTCCCTGTTCTAAAAAAAAGTCCATCTCCTGTAAATAAATTGGCCCAGAAGGTCTTAAAACATGGTGGAAATGCTGCATGCTCCCTATGGGGCACAAGAAGAATTTTGGGAGAACTACATTTGGTGAGGAGGTGCAGAAGTATGTGTGGCCTTCCAAGTCTCTTGGTGGACAAGTTGTCAAATGATGAGTCATCTCATCTAAAGAAATAAACCTCACTAAGTAGTGGTTTTACGACGTCAGTTAGCCCATCACAATGACCGTATAAATCTATTTTGAAGCTGACAGAATTTTAAAACAGAATACAAGGTGAATGGAATGAACATCATTCAACAGGATAATCTGCTTTATCCCTTCAGTGATGCTGTAAACTTATTAAATATTTGTACTTCAAAAAGCCCATTTTGAAGCTACAAATTGCCTTTAAAAGCTCCTGAGTTGTTGATATATACAACTGTGCATGCCAAAATCAAACCTTACAAGATGTTGTAGCACTGAGAGAAGAAGTGTGAATACATCAGTGATGTAATATTGTGCTTGTTCACTCAGAAATGAGTCACACTATGCTGAGTGGGACTGATTCTTAAGTAAATGTGTATGGGATTGCATCTTAAGAAACTTTTTAAAAAATGTAATTTTATTGGGAAACTTTGAGTACAAAGCAGCCAACCAAATCCTCAAATCCTTGAATCCTGGGTAAGGATTTGAGATTCCCGAATCCGAATCCCTGTGCCAAAATAGACAAACCGAATCTTTCGAATCCGCCAACTAAATAGGTTGTTGGAGACTGGGATGCCTGAAAACCAGGGAGACCAGACATACAAAGGAAGATAGTAAGTAGGTGAGGTTTTCCTTTGGAGTAGTAATGGCCTTTGTTAACAGTTTCACAAATTACATCTGGGCTTGTATTCTAAGATATTTAAATTGAACATTTCATATTTAAGTTCAGTACTTGACTGGAAGCTACAGGTTTGAGATTTCAAGGACAGCTGAAACATTTCTTTCCATAGCTCCCTTACAAACCTCTTTCATATACAATTCTGGGGTCTGGAGTTTTACAAGGTGTCACAGCCTTCTCTGCCAAAGTGTGCTGGTGCATTATCAAACTACAAACCCTATGATGCCAGAAGGAGCTATGCAAAGAAAAGCCAGTTTTGACGTGGATTAGCTCTCTACTGTAGTATGTGGCCCTGTTTACACAGGCAGGAAAATGTGGGATTAATCCTCATTTTCTTGCCTGTGTAGAAAGGGCCTTCGTGTCATTTTCAATCTGGGGAGATCCTGAGTCAAAACTATGACAATTGTCCTTGCCAGATTTCTTCAGAGGGAGGTTTGCCTTTGCCTCGGCTTTTGCTAAGGCTGAGAGAGTATGTCTTGCCCAAAATTATCCTTCTTTCCCTTGCTTTTTAAATTCTTTTTTAAAAAAGAATTCGAAAGATTCAAGATTCATGAGATTTGTGGATTCCCAGAACCTTCCAGGGATTCGGATCCAGAAAAGTCTGGATTCGTCCCATCCCTACATAAAAGCATTAGGCAGTTTCTAAACAAAATGCAATAACAATAACGTAAAAAGGAACAATAAATGCCGATAAATATCATGTGACAGCTCATAGACTAGGAGAGACAGACATAGTAATTGTTACAGATGGTCATTTCATTAAGTGAGGCAGTTGTTGTTGTGAGCCTTCAAGTTGCTTCTTGACTAATGGTGACCTGATGGTGAACCTGTCATGAAGTTTTGAGGCAAGATTTCTTCAAAGGATGTTTGCTTTTGCCTCCCCTTGAAGCTGTGAGAGTGTGACTTTCCTAAGGCCACTCAATGGGTTTCCATGACCTAGCAGGGATTTGAAACCTGATCTCCAGAGTCATGGTTAATGCTCAAGACCACACTTGTAAGATAAGGTACTGTAAATGTTAAGTTCCCTATATGTGCTTTTGCACAGTTGCTTTACTTCCTTCCTTCCTTAATTCATGTTTTATTTACATCCCATCTGTCTCCTAGTCTGGTACCCAACGTGGCTTACAACACAGATTAATTTAGCTAAAATCACTGATAATAGGACAAAAATAAAAAGACTGTCTTATATAAAATCTTATATAATCTTATATATTTAATCTTATATATTAAAAAAGACTGTTTAAAAAAGACTATCTTATTAAAAACAGCTTTAAAAGGATTGAAAACATAACAGATATATAAAAATTAAAAAGTACAGTGTTCCCTCTCATTTTTTTTTTTTTTTTTAAAAAGCTGTCTTTTCAAAAGCTTCCACAAGTGATTAAAATCCAAAAACCAGTATGGAAGTGTCCAATCCTGTTACGGTGACAACTAATAATTACAAATTGCTATTCATTTTACTGTCTCTTGAAACAAAACAGGGGTTGATCTGGGCAGTAAGACAATGTGCTAATGTTCCCATATATGGTTTAAAAAAACTTAGCTCTGGAGGAGGTCCACAGCCTCTTCTGGACCATATACTGGCATTATATATAGTGTTTGTATAAAGCTTTGGTTTATAGTCTGCTACTCAGTTATGCTTCAGAGACCACACACATGCTTGCAAAATAGGCAGGCTTTCTCTCCCTGCCTTTTCTGTTTACCTTGCAGTTTACCTTACCTTTCCTGCTGATCTTTCACAGCCAGGCCTAACTTATTTACACCATATTTAACAACATGCAGTACTTCATTTCTCAATAGATGCAAACAGGCAGCAAATTGGAAATACAAGCTCAAGAGATACAGGTGGATGTTATCATGTAAACACGGCAAGGCTTTCTGAAATTACAATTATGACACCCCTGGATGATCTCTGATCCCACTGTATTATGACGTGACAGATCTATATTGCAGTGATTTCTCTGGTGATGCTTGCTCTTGCTTCCTTGTCAGCTTTAATAATAAAGCAACTGGACGGGCTAAATTGAAATGCTTTATCTTCTACAAATGTTATAGTCAAAGCATGCTGTCATAGTAACAGGTTCAGCTTCTTCCAATGAGCTTGTCACACACAACAGGCTAGAGCTATTTGAAACCACATGACGTCGTATAATGTCACTTTTAGCAAACGCCTCCCCCTGCCCTTCAATCAAATCATATATAGCCTGTTCTTTGCTCCTACTCTTGGTCCCTTTTCAACGTTAAGAGGATTATCAAATTGCGATTCATACCTTCTTTATTAGGATGATACCTAGTTTTAAAGAGTTTAGTGTCTTGATAGGCAGAATGAGGAAACCATGTCAGATGCTGGTGGCAAGCAATGTTTGGCCATTCCTCCTGAGGCTCTTAGCTGTCCCCCATTTGCCAGACTCCTAAATTACCCTGCTGTCCTCAGTTTATCCCTGTACGTGGAATGGAGGATCTTGTGGTTTTGCTCAGGCAGCAAAATGTAATCTTGGACATGAAAAGTCCATGTTGCTTACCTTTCCCTTTCTCTAACTAAACCAAGAACAGAGTTATTAGACTCTCCCTGTTAAAGTAAGGAGAATTTAAACCTCCCTTCAACTCATTTAAATCAGAAAAGAAAAGAAAAGAAGAGTATCATTGCCTCTATTTGTACCAATGGAGAATTTATTTAAACCACCCAGGGGAGCAGCCTGTTAAGATAAAAGACAGAAAAATGTAAACTTCCTGCACCCACGCTCTCCATTCCAAATCCAGTTCAGAACCACATAGACTTACTTGAGAGTAAAAAAAAATGTGATTTATCTGCATGCTATGTGTTTAACATGGCTTATAGTTCACTATAATATTTAACTGCACCATACCTACTACACAACATTTTAGGGCCATGCGTCTCTAAGCAAAAGAGTTTTCCTGCACAGCTACAAGGAACAGAAATGAACAAGAGTGAGAGCAACACAATCAAGACCATCAAAAGAGTAGGATTTTGAACTCAGATTTCCTAGGTCAAAGTCTGAGGGGGCGGGGGTTAGATCATATTGCTTAAATCCAGAAATCACATATTTTTCTGTTGCCCTTTCTGCATGGCATTTGCCTGAAGTGTCGCGCGATTGTGAGAAGTGATTCACACAACACACTCACAATTGTGCGATGCTGCAGGGGCTGGTAGGCGCTGATCGAACACACTTTCATTTTTGGCTGGAAGCCAAAAATGGTGCATGATTGCACATTGCTCCCAGGTCCTGCATGCACTTACCTCGTGTGTGGAGCCTCCAGAGCCGCACCGGGCATGCTTCCTGCCCCAGCGCAGCCCGCGAAACTCCCAGGCTGCAGTGCGGAAGGAAAAGGTGGGGCTCGCTCGCGACCAGGCAGATCACGTGGTGCTGAAGCAACAGGGAAGGGAGAGCCTCTTGCAGGAGGCTGCTCGTGTGATCCCTGTACCCCAGCACCGGAAGAAGGTAAGGTGCGGAAAGGGCCTGTGTTGTAAACACAGACCCTCATAGTAAAAGAAAAGTGAAATATACCCATAAATATATTTAAAGGAACACGAAGCAAATCACTGGTGGTGATGGTGGTGAAAACTATGCAAGTACCAGATAGACATCTGGTGGTGTCTGTCACAGTTGCTGGCATCCTGTTAGTGGCTTATGTGCAGCTTACACAAATATAAGTTCCATTTTGGAAAGGGCACAGAGGCTTATTCACTTGCTCGTGCACTACATCCAAAAACCTCCCACTACTTGGCAGCTGTCAAGCCCTGGCAAAGACACCTGTTGCTGTCACTTGCTGGTAGAGAAAGGAAGACGTGATTCAGACCATGAAAATCCAGCTCTTTTCAGCTTCTGAGGGGGGAAAAAAGTCATGTGCACTCCATTTGAGCATGCTCCCTCATTTGTTCCCCCCACAACTGAGCAGAGGGTGACCAACTGTTTCTCCATGATCTGAATTGCTTTCCATTCCATCTCTTCTCCACTCACCAGTGACAGTACTGGATGCTTCTCCTGGGACTTGACAGCAACTGGGTAGTGGAAGGTTGCAGAATCATGTAGGAGCATATAGGATCTTTGCCAATATATAAAAGTAGTGTTATGTTATCTTTGGCTTTATATTTGCTCAACTTCTCAGTCATGATTGGTGCATAAGAACAAGCACCAAGCCATAGTGCAGCACTAATATAAAGGGGCATTGGAGTGACTCCAACCTTGGCACCAGCCCAACTATGTTCTGACAAAAAGTGTTATCAAAGTATTTTAATGTAAGGAGTGCTTGATGCTTCTCGAGATGCCTTGCATAGATTTAGGGTGTATGTTACTTTATTCCTGTGCCATTTTCAGTGGCTGATGGTTTGTTTTCAGGTATATTTAAGGGTGCTGATTATTAACTCTAAACAGATGAAGGCTAAGATACTTCAAGGACCAGCTTCTCTCATATGAGTCCCAGGATCTTAGAACCACTTCATTGGCTCTCAAGATGCAGTGGAAGAATCTCAGGTGCTAACTTGAAAAGTATATGTGGGTATGCCTCACCTGGTCTTTTTTATTTAAGTGGCATGCTATGTGCAACTGTAGTTGTTGCTTAAGGTGTCAGGCTGAATGACAGCATCAGGGGCTGCCTTCTGTAACACTGCATTTGTTAAATTGTCAGATTTGCCCTCCTATGACATCTCAACAAGCCATTTCTAGATCTTAGGTTCTGGCACTGAAAACTTGAGGCTTGGGATAGTCCAAACCTGGCTACCCTTCTGTTTCACTTTTCCAATCAACTGAAGAGGCTTTTCTTCATCTCCATACTGAATTTCCCCATGATTCAACAGATTAGCAGTTGGATTTAAGGCAGAGTTGGAGGACGACCTAGTTCAACCTTATGCATGATCCTGGAAATCCAGAATCTGTATATTCCCAACAGATGGTTCTTCAGCCTCAGCTTGAAAATGTCCATCAGGGAAGAGTTACCCTCAACCAAGTAAAGAAATGGTTCTACTGTCAAGTACTAGTCTTACCATCCGGACATTTACTCATTGAAACTTATATTCCTACAACTTTTCCCAGAAAACCTAGTCCCTTTATCTCCTGGGGCAGCGGAGAAGAAGTCTTTGTGTTCCTCTTTATGACAGCTCTCCTGATATTTACAGTGTAGGTCATGTTCCTCAACAATCTGTTGTTTCTGCCCTTCTAGTTTCTTTGGCCTTGGGTTTGCTTTCTATAGTGTTGGCCAGGGGCAGGGGAAATGTAGGACATCAATAACACACAGCTCCATCCCCTTTTTGCAGCATCTCAACCCCACTCCCCCACCCCAGTCCTAATATTTGAGAGGAAAAAATGCCAGAAAATGGTCACTTGTTGTGTCTAGAGGCCTCCAGGATCAGTGGATTTTTCTTCCTCTCTCTCTTTTTTAAAGAAAATGCCCTCCCTTCCCTCCCTTCCCATGCCAACAAATGGGAAGCCAGAACTGGAAGTGACAACTGGTTCAAATTTTTACTGAAAATGCAGCCAATCAACCTGTTGGGGACGAGCTCATCACAGTAAGCAGCCATCGTCTGTTTCCTCCTCTGAATTCAATTTGAATATATAAATAATGGAGGTAGAGCATCTGGAATGGGACACAGTAATCCAAATGAGATTTGACTGGTCAAAAATAAAATGGAGCTTTTACTTCACATAAGATGGAAACTATTATTTTCTTAATGGCGACTAAAATGATTTTAGTTTCTTTTGCAGCAACAGAACCTTGCTAAGTCATGTTAAGTTTGTTATAAACTACAATTCCAAGATACTTTTCACATTTTCTCCAGGTATTCCCCACCCAATGCTTGTGCATTTGTTTCTATACATGCTAGTATAGGGCTGAATGCGGTCTCTGTTAAATTTAATGTTGTTAAATTTGGTCTAGTTTTCCATCCTATTAGGCAATTTTGAATGTTTATTCCTCTCTTTGGAGATTTTAGCAATCCCACCCAATTTTTGTTTAATCCACAAATATGATAGAGATTCCATTTACTTTTTTTTCTTTTATTGGATTGATTTCATTTTCAAGCTATCCCCTAGTTAACATTCTGTGATCAATGTTCAGGCTATTAAAAATATAAAATATAGTGAGACAATAAATCAGAAGAATATAGAACCACCAGCAGATGCTAAACTATTTCTTCATACAAAACCCAATTAAAACAGAATAAAAATGAAAAAGTATTGAAGTGTAAAAAACAGTTCCTAAAATGCTTGACAAAATCATCTATACTGCTGGTAAAAATACACAATAATACCAGTCCTTGAATAGAAACTTACACCACTCAAAACATCTCTCCAGTTTCATGACAAATTATTGATGAGCAGTATTTCTGCATGGGTTTGCAACTAGCTAGGAATAAGCTATTAATAATAATAAGCTCCTAACATCTTGCGTACATTTAACTAGCTTCCTAGTCAAAATACTAATGAAATCTTTGTCAAGAGTTATGTCGAAACCAGGATAAATTATGTCCCGTTCATTCCCTCAATCCACTAAGGTAGTAACTTAGTTCAAACAAGAGAAGGTTTGACTGGATTTATTCTAGACAAATCTATATTGGTTCCTTTTTATCACCACATTCTTATCAAGATACTTACAGATCAAATTTCTTAAAATCAAGTCTTTAGGTATCTTTAAAAATATTGAAGTGAGGCTGTCTGGTCTATAGTTTTCTGAGACTATCTCCTTTCCACATGAAGACTGGAAAAATATTTGCTTGACTTAATTTCTGTGGCACCTTCCTTATTCTGCAGAAGTTTTCAAAGATTACAGAAGGTCTTAGGCTCTTTCTGCAGGACGGTTTCTGCATGACATTGTCATGGTCTTGCCCTTCTTGCATTGCTAGCCAGTGCAACCGCGGGGTATATCATTGATGGAAAAACTCCATCAATGGCCTCAATCGTGCAAGTCTTCCATCACAGCTGGCCATACAGAAGGGCCAGAGGCACGATCATGCACTTTCTTCCCCACTGCAGTATGGGAAGAAGGCCGGCCACAGTGTGGAAGGAAGGAGGGTGTCCCTTGTGCTCCCTTCTGCAGGTAGCCAGATGGGTGCAGAGGGGAGTGTTGGGGACACACTCCATCCTAGGAGAGGCACTGTCATGATTGCGATGGGATGACGCAGGACAGCTCATCAGTTAGGATACTTTAGTACCCTAGGATGCAAGTTATAATATATGATTGCCAACCCATATTTCTTTTTCTGTACACATAGAATCTGATCACTTTGAAATAACTGCACTTGAAGCTCTTGATATAAATAGAAAGGCATATAAATATAAAAGACTGACTTTCAAATCTAAAATGCAATTTTCATGGTCAGGGTAAGGGAGATTCATTCTTTTGTTTAGTCTATGGTTACCCCAATAAGAATGCAAATTTATTCACATATTTTGATCTGAAAGTCTATTGTGGGTCATTAGTCGTCTCTTTAAAGAACAGGTATAAATCAGGTTGGATATTGGGGCTGGGAATGTTGAAAAGACTTTTTTCATGGTGAAAGAAAGAAAAGAGGGTCCTTTTTAGAAATATGCTATAAAAAGTACAACTCAAAAGCCATACCAATGAGAAGTTCATCAATTGTTAAACTGTCTATGATAAAATGATAAAATAAGTCTCCTCTGTACTTTTGGGAATAAAACCAAGTCTGTAGCTCCTATTAGCAGTAATGGGGCTTCTTATTCATCCCCCACTGTGCTGAAAATGTGTGCTATAATGACTAATTTAAATTTTTCTCTGTTAGGTTTAGTGAGTTAGAAAGTTTATATTGGAAATAGACCAGCTGGTAAATATTCATGCACTGCAGCCTGCCATAAATCATTAGGTATTTGGGTGAAGAACATTTCATATTGTTTTTTTGTTACTTGGGAAAATTGCTGGCTAGAATCTAACTAAATCATATAAGCCATCAGAAAAGGCATGGAGCTTCGTGCTATTTTGTCTACTTTGCTCTTTCTTTAAGTTCTTATCTTTTAAAAATAGTAAACCTGTTGCAGTCAACTGCTCTTTTTTAAACACAGGCTTGTATATCAGTATCCCTTAATCTAGTGTACCCCAGATATGTTGGACTATAATTCCCATCATCCTTCAAAAGTTTCTGTGGTCCAACACATCTGGCAGGCATCATATTGGCAAAGGTTGTTGCATAATCTTTAGGTTTTGAAACACTTTATAAATAATAAATATATGAGCTGTGGATGTTACTTACAGTTGTAAATGTCAGGGCCAAATGTACAAGTGGACATAAGCTATGTTCTTTACCATTTGCAAAAAAGTGGTTTTCAATGCTTGTAGAGAAAGCTCAAAGGAAATTATGTGTTCCAGTAATATATCTCTCTGTTTAGAAGGGCATACGCCACCCACCTGTTGTTGGCTCTCAGGACTCCTCTTTCTGTTTGATTTCTTCACTTAGTACACCTGAGCTATGTACCCCCATCCTATTATACTTGTGCATTTTTTTGTGGCCTAAAGGTAGAATTTTGCATTTGTTTCTATTGAATTTCATTTTAATAATTTCTGCCCACTTTTTTAGTTCATCAAGGTCTTTTTGGGATTCTGTTCTTGTCTCCAATGTGTTAGCCATCCCTCCCAATCTTGTATAAACTGCAAACCTGAAGAGTATTTCCTCCATCCCATCATATAAATCACTTAAAAATGTTGAAGCGTAAAGGTGCTAGAACAGAACCTTGAGGCACTCCACTTAAGACTTCCTTCCCTTTAAAATGCAACCATTGATGACAACCATTTGAGCATATTTTTCCAACCAATTTTGGATCCATCTGATAGTGTTTCCATTTATTCCATATTTAATTAGTTTGCTAATCAAAATATTGTGTGTTTGTGTATGTGCATGTGCCTTCAACTCACATGTCAACTTATGGAGACTCTATGAATTTCATAGGGGGGGTTTTAGGTATGAAATACCCAGAGATGGTTTTGCCAGCTCCTTTCTCTGAAAGTCTACAGCACCTGCTATTCACTGACAGTCTCCCAGCCAAACACTAACCAGAGTTGACCTTGCTTAGCTTCTAAGATTAGTGCTTTTAGGGTATTTAGGTAGAGTTTTTGGGGGACCTTGTCAAAGGCTTTGCTAAAAACCAGATAAATGACATCTACAGCATTCCCATCATCTACTAAACTAGTACCTGATCAAAAAAAGATGTAAGATTAGTTTGGCAGGATTTATTCTTGACACACCCATGCTGACTCCTATTGATCACTGTATTGTCCTCAAGATACTTGTAGACAGACTCCTGTATAATCTGTTCTATATTTTTCCTGGTACTGAGGTCAGGATGATTGGCCTTTAGTTTTCTAGATCTTCTTTTTTCCTTTTTTGAAGAAAGGGACAATGTTTGCTTGTGTAAAGACCCCTGGTACCTCACCAATTCTCCAAGACTTCTCAAGAATGATGGCAAGTTGTTCTGCAAGTACGTCAGCATTTTCTTTCAATACTCTGGGATGCAGTTCATCTGGCCCTTCAAATTTGAACTCATTTTGGTTAATGGCTGATTTGGTTAGGTGGTTAAATGATTCTGGTTGAGTGATTCCTAACACCTTATCAATTTTAATTTGCAATCTGGATTATTTGCCAAGGTCTCTGCTGATGCGTGGAAGCACTCAGCCCTCTTTTTTTGAAGGGAGGACTGAAGCAAAATAGGTATAAAACATTTCTGCCTTTTCATCATAATTTGTTGGCGTTTTACCATCCTTGCTGAGCAATGGGCTCACAATTTCCATCCTCATTCTCTCACTTTGAATGTATTTGAAAAAATCCCTTTTTGTTGCTCCTTGCTTGCCTAGCCAGTCTTAGTTCATTTTCAGTGTTAGCTTTCCTCACACTATTCCTGCAAGCTTGGGCTAAATGTTTGAATTCTTCTTTGGCAAATCATCCTTCCTTCCATTCTTTATACATGCTTTTTTACTTTTCTCTTCCTCCTCAAGTTTACAGCGTAGCCACATTGGCTTTTTCAGAAGTTTCCAATTTTAATTCCTTCATGGCATGTCTTGTGACTGTGATTGTGTGAGTGGTTCCTGTACCATTGCTATTAGCATAGAAGAGGGAATTTAAGCACGTGCTGCTTGTCACACAACTAGGTAAGAAGGAATACGCCAGAGGACAGGATCAAAATTGAAAATGACCTTGATAGATTGTACAGCTGGGCCAAAGCTAACAAAATGAATTTCAACAGAAAGAAATGTAAGGTCCTACACCCAGGCAGAAAAAAATGGAATGTACAAATATAGGATGGGGGACATGTGGCTGGATAACAGTACGTGTGAAAGGGATCTAGAAGTCTTGGTGGACCACAAGCTGAACATGAGCCAGCAGTGTGATGCAGCAGCCAAGAAAGCTGACACGATTCTTGGTTGCATCAATAGGAGTATGGTGTCTAGATCAAGGGAGGTAATGGTACTACTCTACTCTGCTTTGGTTAGACCTCATCTTGAATACTGTGTCCAGTTCTGGCCACCTCATTTCAAGAAGGATATCAACAAGCTGGAGTGTGTCCAGAGGAGAGCGACCAAAATGGTGAAGGGTCTGGAAACCATGCCCTATGAGGAGCAGCTTAGGGAGCTGGATATGTTTATTCTGCAGAAGAGAAGGTTAACAGGGGACATGATAGCCATGTTTAAATATTTGAAGGGATGCCATGTCGAGGGGGGACTGGGTTTGTTTTCTGCTGCTCCAGAGACTAGGACAAGGAGCAATGGATTCAAGCTGCAGGAAAGGAGATTCTAACTGAGCCTCAGGAAGAACTTCCTGATGGTCAGAGCTGTCCAGCAGTAGAATATGCTGCCTCGGAGTGTGGTGGAGTCTCCTTCTTTGGAGAGTTTTACACAGAGGCTGGATGGCCATCTGTCGGGAATGCTTTGATATGTATTCCTGCATGACAGGGGGTTGGACTGGATGGCCCCTGTGGTCTCTTCCAACTCTATGATTCTATGAACAGCTGCTGAAATTCCTTCTTCTAACACAACCATTAAAAGTAGAGGAGCTATCTCCAATTTTGACTCTGGCAACTGCAGCAGGGATTATAGGAATTATGGTCCAGCATGCCCCATCCAGAAGGCCACATGTCCTAGCAATCATGAGCGAAAAACTATCCCTGGTGCAGCTGAAAGTTTTCATCCTAAAGTAGTAAAATAAAGATCCTGACTTCACTGACTTCCAACTTTGGACGGGGGTGGGTGGGTGGGGAGCAAATTCAAGGTGCTAAGTTTGATCTATAATCAGTAAACATCTTGGGCCAGGATAGTTGAAGGATTTCCCCTGCTTTTGAGCGACTTATTGCTACCGCTGCTCAAGTACATTCTGTCTCTTTTTCTGTCTCACAGTTTATTCCTCTCCCACCATGATTTTCCTATCCTAGCCAGCTGGTGAGTGAATGTGCAAGAGGAAGAGAGTTCCTTTGTGATTTCCTCCAATTCCAGTCAGATCACTTCCTCATCCCTTTCTTTCTTCATCTTCACTATCTCAGCTAACCTGAGCTCTTATGAGGAAGAGTAGTATATAAATATTATAATACAATATAAATATCTTGGTTCCTTGTAAACCCTAAACAAAATTTTGCTTGCCTAGCTAGTTACAAGATCTAGTCAAATGATTTTATTTCCTCTCTTCTTTGCTAACTTACCATAATGCTATAAGGTTAATTAAAAGATCAACAGTGTTGCTAAAATGTATAGTGATCTCAGTATTTTTTAAAGAAAAAAAATAGGAGCATTGAATTATAGTGTTACAGTTTACAACACAAAAAAATTAATATCTTAGCATTATAATACTACTGTTTAATTTAAAAAAATAACCAGAAAAGCTAATAATAATAATAATAATAATAATAATAATAATAATAATTTAAAAAAAATGGACAAGGTCATAAAAAGACACCCATTGCTCTTCCCTCCAACTTTTCACAGATGAAAACCTTGTCCATTTCCACACTAGCCTGTTATAGCACTGTGATTCCTATGGTTTGCAAATCCCAGGATTCCATAGCATGTTGAAAGTGGAATCATAGCACTATAACAGGCTAGTGTGGAAATGACCCAGAAGACATGTGGTGAAGCAACAGCTGACTGTAGTTAAGATGGTAGAAGTTATTAACAAGGAAGAACATATAAGCCAGGAGAGGCTGTCATTTTTTCTCCCTAAAAATATTGGGGAGGACAAGAAACTGACCCCTCCTTTCCTCTCTCTGCTACTTTGTAAACAGAGTACAAACTATGTACTATGAGCTCAGTCTGTAACAGCTGAAGTATGCTGACAAAGGTGGAAAGTGGGAGGAAGAGAGAAAAACCAGGATATTTTAAAAGCAGCTGAAAAATGGAATGACAGAAAATTAATCGAGACCACCCCTGCCAAATTGGGACAGTTGGAATGTATGCATCGCAAGGCTTTTAATGAAAATGTGACAGGCTTCAGACAGCTCCTGCCACTAAAGCTATGTCATGCCCATGGGGGTAGATAGGCCGTAACAATATGTACACAGAGGAGAGAACCCCATACTCCTGGTAGTGTAGAATGTCAGTTCCAGTTCCACTTATAGCTTTTAGCACAGCAGTTGGGCAATATTGGAAGCTCTGTGTCTGGACACAGCCCTCTGTAAATGTGTTGATATGTAACTGTACCTTGGCTCACATGGGCAAAAGAGGGTTGGATTTCAGTTTCCCAAGCAAAAGAGGAGGAGTTCATTCCCAGAGTCAAGGCTTGTGTATAAGTGTAGTCATAATTTTAAGTTCTGTTGCCCTTTTCCATCTATGCCATATGTTTCTATTCAAAGCCATAAACCTATTCCTCTTTGTATACCCAGGATGTGCGGTACCCCTCTTTTCCAAGTGTGCACTGTTCCAGCTGTTGAGAGTATTCAGACCTCATTGCATCACTATTTCTTGTTTTGTTCTGTTCCTACTTTGGACATCTTCAAATATGCAGATGGCAATCATTCAGTCTCTACAGATGTTGCTGAACTACATCATCCAGCATTTGTCACCATTGTCTATGGTATCTAGGGTAGTTTGGACCTACAACATCTGGAGATTAGAAATAGCCACAGAATGGGGAAATGTAGATAGGTTTATCTTTCAGAATGGTTAAGTAGGGTTTGGGCAGTAGTAATTATGGAAAAGTTAATCTATGAAATTGAGAGCCTGGAGCAATGACAACTATAAGAGCAGTTTTATGGGGGCTGGCATCCTTTTATTGTATTCACAAGTAAAGAGTCTTCATCTTATCCTCCCCCTTCCTTGTTTCTGGAGAAGCTAGTTTTGTAGATTGTATCAGTGCCTCATCTTCCATACCTGCTTTGCCTATTTTATTATTAAATTGTGATTTTTCTATTACTTATAAGTTGTGATTTGTTAATTATGACACATTTAAAAAGACATATGAAGGGTTTGATCAACCCAACCCCTGTTTAAAAGGAAAGATGAACTCTGCATTCAGCAGTGGAATAGATTGACTGAGATTCTCTTTCTTTGGTGTTATTAAACAAAGATTGGATGGCTGTCTCTCAGGAATGCGTGACAGAGTGTAGGTCTAGGTGGCATCTATGGTCCCTTCCAGCTCTATGATTCTAAGATAAATAAATAAAACATGAATACTGAAGCTATGGTTTCGTTGCATGTTGCATCAGTTAACAATTGGTTTGGTGCTCTACCCCCTCCCTCATTTTTATCACCTTGCACTGAGGTTGAACTAATCATGCCAAATTAAAATGGTTCTTTTCAGTACAATGTGTGTCCTTTGCAAGTTGAGGTTTGTGTTACTAGGAACACAATTCTCCAGAGGCAGTTCAGATTTGTAGTTCCCTTCCTTTTCTAAAAAGGGAAAAATAGAAAGAGTGAAGTGTTGATGAAGCCACTGTGAATTTTTGCTTTTTAAAAAAAGAGTTTGCAATTACTTCTCCTCTATCTGTCATAGTTCAGTTCAGGAGAGACAGCCCTTGAAAATATAATAGCTTGATGATCTTAGGATGCAAGGGATGCTTCAGATGTTTTCAGAGGCTCCTTGAAATGTGCTTCAGCCTGACAAAAGCAGGAAATGTTAATTTTCACCTCTCTTATAAACACTGAGATGATATGTAAAGGGAATGCTATTGTCATAGCAAATGCACACTTGAGTGATTCAAACCCAATTAGTGCTTATATGATGCACTTTGAATATATTTGATGCCACAGAAAGCAAACTGGTAAACAGCTTTTCATATTTAGCTGGTGGGGGATGCAGGAGGAAGTCTCCTTTTTTATTTTCTAACATAATAGCTATCTCAAACCCTTCCACTTGAGTTTAGCACAGTGTCACATCATTGTCTGACAGTTTGCAAAAATCCTTGTTAAAACATATGTCATTTTCCTTTGTGCATTTCTTTTTAAAGATCTGTGCCAGATAGCCCTTGGGGGTTAAGATATCATGAAAGGTATACAACATGATTGTGAGATGACCACATTTATTCACAGGGGAGTGATGCAAAAGAGATGGGGCTCTTGGATCTCTCCTGGTGATATGAGAATATGGGTTCAGCTAACAATTTATCAAAAGATTCACCTTTATAGAAAGGAAAGTACTTGAGATTACAGGACTTTTGAATGATAATTCTACAAAGTGTGAGTTGAATCCCTAGGGATGCAACCATGATGTTGCTGAATTAGGTTTGCCATTTCTTTCTTTAATGAAATGCTCCTCCTCTTTAATACCTTCATGGCAAGCAGGTACAATGTGATTCTCCCTGGTCTAGAAGTAGCTGTACCTATTGGATCTGGCCAGCGTAAATGGGGCAGCATTTTATTTCAGTTAATTTTTTTTATAAGAATTTCTCCAAATTCATATGTTTTGTCACATTTAAGATGGAAAGAATTTGAGGTTTGAAAATTGACATATGTGAGAAAGCAATAATAACCCATTTCCTGATCCCCAGTCTCCAACATTTGTATAGAAAAGAGAATGCAAGCTTTGTTGCTATGTGCCTTCAAGCTGACTCTCACCTATGGTTACCATATCATAGGGTTTTCTTGGCATGATTTATTTAGAAAAGGTTTGCCATTGCCTTCTTTTTAAGCTGAGAGAATGTGACTTGCCCAAGGTCACTTAATATGTTTCCATAGCTGAGCAGGAATCCTTGTCTCCTGGAGTCCCAGTTCAACTCTCAAACACTTCACTCCACTGTCTGTCATTCCAGAAATCCTGCTTTCTGCTTGGAAGACTATTAGAAGACTTCTTGGAGGAGGATGCTATTGCATTCATGCTCTGTCATGATTCACCACACTGTGATATGCATTCCACTGGCTTCTTTTCCAATGGAGGTCAGCAAAATGGAGGTCAACATTGTGGAGGTCAGTCCACAATGCTATGCACTGTGGGGTGGGAGCTGGATTCCATCTGATGTCTCCTCCCATGATGATTTTGGCAACACAAAACCTTCATTGCTCCGGAATCTTAGCATCCTCAGTGGTCTGGTCTTTCACAAACATGTTGAAAACAATCTTTACAAGGACAAGAACAATAACAATAACAACAACTCACACCCAGCATTCTAATTCTTCTTCTACAACAGTGGAGTGAACTCTATTATCCTTTCTCGTCACCTCAGATAATATATTCCTGGCTACTTATGGTATTTTGCCATTTCCAATATACTTTAAAACAGCAGCTACTTTATTATGGGCATCAATATTCATATAGAATGTGTGCTTCTGTTTTTTTAAATGGGATTTTTGAGAGATAGAAATAATGGGAACTTCTTGAAAGTGAAGGGAAAGAGTATGGCAGAGTGGCGAGCTTCTCAACAGGGATCTTTTCTTCCTATCAACAGAGCATGTTTTATTTCACAAGGGTGAATCAGGTTTTAGCTCTTGTTTGCCTGACATTACCAGGTACTTTATTAGACTTCAGAGATTCTTGTTTTCATCAGCAGGGAACCAGAGAGATGGCATTCTATGGTGTCATCTGGTCTTGTAAACCATTTATTTCCCTGCAGCTTTTCTGTAATGGGTACAAAAGAAACAAAAGAAAAGAGAAAGGAAAACTGCCAGCTTTCCTGAGGACATAAGTTCTCTTCCTCCTCCTCCTCCTCCTCCTCCTCCTCCTTCAGAATGAACTTTGAGAAAATAATGCAATGAAGAGGTAGTTGCTTAGAAGTAAACATCTTCTTTTCCTCGTTTCCATTTTATGTTTTCAAAAAACCTAATATGATGGGCATTTTTTTTTTGTCCCAGCAATACTAGGCTGGCAATGTATGTATCCACACTAGAAAGATGTATCAGCGTGATACTATCATGGTTCTTCCGATCTGTAGTTTGACAAAGTCTTTCAAATTATCTGCCAGTTTCTTAGGGAACTACACTAGAGAATTCCCTCAGTGAACTACAGATCCCAGGATTCCATAGGATGGAGGCCAGGTAGTTAAAGGGGTACCAAACTGTTATAATTTTGTAGTATAGATACATACTGGCAGAAGGGATTATAGTAGATCACATTTTAAGCCACCGTAGATCTTTAAAATTATGAGCTGTTGTATATCTAAAATCCTAAAGTACTGTCATTTCTTTTTGCAGTCAATGCCTAGGCACAATAAGGTAGGTTTTGGAGAAAAATGGAGGAATAACTATCATCATCGTGGTATGCTTCCTTAAGATAGGATCAATCCATTATCAACAGTAGAGTGATAAACTAGATGAATCTACGGGAGATCACTCAGCTTATAACCATTTACTTTACATTGTTTCAGCTTATTAAATCAGGTCTTCTCATCATTTGAGGAAAAGAGAAATGATTTGAAATGTTTTATGATACAAATGGATTATAAACATCAACACTTATATATGATTGTCTTCCAGAAAGTTTACATCTACCTTTTTGTTTTACATGGAAATATTTAGTGAAATGCAAAATAATTTTCAGCATATGAAGAAGTGTTAAGATTTTGGGCAACTTGGAATGTATAACTAAATCTTTTTTATAAAAAAGCAAAACAAAAAAACAACAACCACCTCAAGCTGTTGCTTGTTTCATTGTCCTGATTTAATGTCTGTAGGGAACTTTTTGTGTAAATAACCAGCCCACATGCACATTAAAGCATGCATAAAACACATCAATCCTTTTCATTGTGTTTTGTAAGCCTTGGCACATTTGATGACTTCTTTTCATTGTTCATATTTCAAACTCATTTTCTTATGATTCCATTATAGGGGAGCAAACATCTTCATGCTTTATCTTATTAGTATGTGTTTGTCATATGTTTTCTCTATAATTACTATCCTTAAATAATGCACACAGCATATTAGATCCTATCCTTCTAAAATGTGACAAGATAGAATCAACTGCTAATCCCCTTCCTTCTTTTTAGACTCTTGTGCATTGACATTTTGATTTCCTGTCAGGAATAGAAAGGATTCCTACTGTTTTGTCACTTTATTATTAAAGAGGCTAAATAGAAGAATAGGTTTGCTTTCCAGCAGCAGTACTGTATTTTCTGATGCTCTGCTATAGTGAATTTTATTCAAAGGTTTTGGCCTCAAAATATTTTATGAGGTGTAATTCTACTCAACCAGTTAGCAATCACATCTGTGCCCTCTAATGGACTGACGTATTTTTAGTTGGTATTTGTGTTTTTAACTATGATATGTGTCTACTTGTTGCTGCATTTTAATCTGTTGTTTCCTGACGCTATCCACAGGGAGAGGTGGGTAAGAAATAAATGTTGTTGTTGTTGTTATATTTACATTTGGGTCAATATTGCCTCAAAAATTCAGTATAGAGGCAGAATCCACATTTTGCAATGCAGGGATGTGGCATAGGGATACACCACTAGGAGACCATGCTCAACTTCTCACCCAGTAGAGATTATTTCAAGTGATGAGGAGTATTTTGAGTGTGGGCCTAGAGAGATCGGATTTACAACCCATGGCTACCTGCTGTGAAGAATTTGTTAGGTTCTTCAAGGAGAAAGTTGCTCTCATTCTCTCATAACTTGACATCTAGAGAGGTGGCCAGTCTTCTATCTGGTCAACTTTCATAGGGTCACTTTCAGCTGCTGAGGCATGTTGATGTGGATGAGATGATTGAAGAAATTCAGCTCACCACATGTAAGCTTGACCCTTGCTCATCTTGGCTGATAAAATCTAGCAGGAGTGGATTGGCTTGGTGGGTCTGGGGAACGGCAAATGCCTCACTACATTAGGGTAGTGTTTTATACTGCTGTATTTTAATTCCATTTCTGCTCTATTTCTCATTGTTGTTGGAATCACTGGGGACTCTGCAGGTGCTGGACCTGTGCCGTGATGCTATAATGGGCTGGATGAGGGCCAATAAACTGAACCTGAATCCTGATAAGATGGAGGCACTGTGGGATTAGTAGTTTTGGGACACCGGAGTTGAGTAAACAGCTTGCCCTAGATGGGGCTGCACTGTCCCTGAAAGAATAGGTGTATTCTTAGATCCGTCCTGCCACTGAAGGGCCAAGTACACTCTGTGTCTCAGAGTGCTTGGTGTGAGTTTCAGCTGATGCACCAACTACAGCATTTCCTGGACAGAGATAGTCTAGCTACAATAGCCCATGTACTGGTAAACTGCTGATTAGACTACAGTAGGGCTCTCTACATGGGGCTGCCCTTAAAGACGACTCAAAAGCTGCAGCTAGTTCAAAATGCAAGAACTCACTGCTGACTGGAATATAATATGTATACGTATATACCATACAGACACACACACACATATACATATAATATACTTATAATGCCAGGCTTAAAAGGATTGTACTGGTTGTCAAAATGCTTCTGCATCTGCATTTAGGATACTTGTGACAACATTTGAAGCCCTAAACACTTGAAACCTCAATACTTGAGGGACTGCCTCTCCTTATATGTGTCTGTCTGAAGATGGAGGTTTGCTGAGGAAGCCCTCCTCTGTGTTCCACCACTGAGGACAATACACTGTGTTGGGACATGAGAGAGGGCCTTTTCAGCTGTGGCACTCCAACTGTGGAATGCCTTCTCTTGGAGGCCCAATTGGCACCAACACTTATTTTGTTTAGGTGCCAATTTGAAAACTTGACTGTTCAACAAGGCCTCTGGATATCATTAATTCATCTCATACATAGTTTTAAAAGTTCTAATCTTTTAAATCTGTTTGAACTCATTATTATATTTAGTATATTTTCAGCTTATTTAAATTATTTGTATTTTTTAAACTGTTCAACTGGTTGCTACTTGTTGGTTTAATGTTACTTAGAATCCCTAGCACTAGAGAACAGGCATTTTTTTAAGAAAAAGAAAAAAAAAGCGTGAAGATCAAAATGGAGACAAATCATTTGTGACAAATCATTTCTGGGCTTATTTGGACTGGCTTCAAGATTTTGCAGGAGTTGAACATGTAGTTATGATTTTTCAAAATATCCATGCAACGTACCTTCTGTTCTGGTCTATTTGTTCTGAATTTCTGGGACTAGTTGTAACTTTTAAAACCCAGGGCAGAGTGTTTGTATGTTTGTCTTTTACTGTCTCAGGAGTATTTGATACAGACAAGGGTAGATTCCCACAACTGTACCCAATATCTTGATTCCTCCAGCATTTTTGGGTGATCCCACAAATGACATGTGACCTTAGCCATGGAGGCTTTCCTCTAACTTTCCTTCTTTCATTATGTTTCTAGTTACCAGACTGAATTTTTTTCTCTCCCTCCTTCTCTCCTCTGCCTTTATTTTACAATGTTAGTGCTAAAGTGGTGTAGCACATTAGCACTATGTCTACAGCAGAAAAATGTTTTTAAATGTGCAAAATAAGGAATATTGATGCTTGGGAGGACCATGAGTGGAGGTGAAGAATTCATGGAGGTGATGACATGGAGAGAAGACAGCCCTACCCACACTACAATTAACCACACCTCAAGCAGGGGAAAAAAATAGAATAGACAACCCCCAAGTATATTTAGGGCATGACTAGGTGCAGGAGTGAGAACAACTGTTACAATGCATGAAAACCAGAAACAGAGTAGATCAACATTTATGAGAACTATTAGCTCAACTGGAGAAGCCACTTCATCAGGATGAAAATGCACACACACATCATCATCATCATTAAAGTAGCCAACAGAATATTGAAATCTTTTGGTCGGTCAGAGATGTTGATGAGAAAGGCCAAATTCCTCCATCAGGGTTGGTGCAGAGTAAATCTCTGCACATGGACTAGAATTTTCCAGTAATAGTGCTTATGTGTCCTCTGATTTGAATGACAATGTTATATTACTCCATATGTAATTGAGTGCACAAACTGGATGCATAACTAGATAAACAACTGAATGTTCGTACACATAAACAATGGTATGTAATGCACCGCTCATATTGAACTGAATGTGGACATTTTGCACTAGACAAAAATGTCTTACTGCAGCTGTAGGAGAACCTACTGATGTGTAAAACACCAAAAGGATTTGGGCCAAAGTTTTCCACTTATGAATAGCTACAATAACAACGGATGACGTGAAAGTTTCATAGCCAGTTGTAATGGCCAGAATGCAGGACATACAGTATTCAGTGGATCTTCTCTAAGCATGATGATGTTTGGATCAATCTACTCCATACAGGACTATCTTTGAAGACTTTTTTTGGAAATTGTAGTTGGCTGTAAATCCAGCAGCTAGATTATTGTCTGGGGCTAAGCTAATGGAACATATTATGACATTATGAAGGTATTACAGTGGTTTTCAGGACGTTTCTGGAAATAACACGATTCTTTTTATGGGCAGAATATTACCCCAAACAGAATTTATTTTGATTCAGTTTTATAAGAAGTTACCAAAATGTTCAAATTGCTCTGGCATGGAAAGAACTTGAGAGTTTAGAAAACTTAATGTGGGAGAAAAGGAAACTGACTGATTTCCTTCTCTAGTAAGGAGTCTTTCTAATATGGAAGTTAACTATGCTGAGTTGGCCAGACTTTAGCAATGAGATCAGCAGCTTCAAGTTCTTTCATATAAATTTAGGAGGCAACAATATTTCTCTCTTTCCTGTGCCAAGTTTTCTAGACATAGACTTGCTGTTAAAAGTAGAAGGCCAGAGAAAGGTAGCTACATATCCTCCCTTCCCCCAAACTGAAATAAACCCTTTTGAAATAAGCCCTTGTTGCTGGTGCCTAGCATATACCATCCACTCTCAGAGGGTTCCTATGCCCATGTTCAGAATAAAAATAAAAGAACACTTTCCTCTTCTACTCACCGATTATACTTGGTCATGGCTAAAAATATTACAGAAAGGGGAAGAGAAGGATAAAAAAAAAGCCCTTAGGTGTACAGAGCAAAGGATGGTATTCTGAAAGTGGTCAGATCAAAGAAATGTTGAGGGGAACATTGAGTAGAAATGTTTCAGTATGTCAGACATGTACCTTTGATTGGTAACTTCCATTAGCAGCTCATGATACCTGCTGCTGCCTTTATAAATCCCAGAGGGAGGTTCTTTCTGGAAAAATGGTGGAATTGGCTTAAGATGTGTCAAACCCAGTGAGCAAAGATAGTTTTTCCTTTTGTAATGAGCAAATCAATTTTGCTTAGATGAACTGTGTAGATTGGGAGCGGAGTGTAATTAGAGTTCTCTATGAACATTCCTAGCAAAGATATGTGTGTGGGGAGGCATGAGTGGCTGGTTCTTTCCAATGAATGTTGAAGCCTGTTGCAGAAATGTTCATGGCAGAGTGCTGACTGTTTCAAGTTTTTGTTTAAATTTGAACATCGATGACTGGTACTTTCAATAACAGTTGCTATATATTTCTTTCCACAAGGCTCCACTGTCTTCATCAGTAGGCTTTGCCTACTGCATCCCTCTCATGAGTCTTTGATTCTTATGATTTCTCAACAGAATGCTACATTTTTATAGATGCTCTAATTCAAACAGTGCATTTTTTTAAAAAATATTTTATTTTATATTATTTTATTTTATTTAAAAGTTTTTCTCTCTTTCCTCCCAGGCCACAAGGACTCCTGAGGTGCTGAGCAAATAAAAATAATGAAAACAGTACAAAGATAAAAACATTTAAAAACACATTAAAATACTCTTTAAAAACTTTTAAAATCATGTGAAAGCAATCTTAAAGTTCAGTTGTTGAACTTTATTTGTAATGTTTGACAGGGAGAAATTCAACAGTTGGATCACTACTGCTGTCATCATTTCATGCTATGAAAAACTACACATGTAAGATTTTTTTCTGCAAGAGGCACTAGATCTTTTCACACCAAGCAATTATAGCACTTACGATTCCATTTTAACTGTCATGGTTCCATCTTATAGAGTCTTGGGATATACAGTTTAGGGAGGGGTACTTATAATTCCAAGCCAGAGAGCTCTAGTGTCTAACCAAACAACAACCTCCTCGCCCAATTCCACAGAGTGCAGCCATGGCAATTAAAGTGGTTTCAAAGTGCTGTAATGGTGTAACATTAAAAGCACTTGAAAAATCCAGCTACTGTGCATGTTACTTATCCCAAGTAAATGCAGAAGCTATTAACCTGCTATTAACCTGCTATTAAGGAGAAAGGGCCAGTATAATCTGCCTAAATTTGAGCCAGTCAGGACCTGTCAGTTTAAACTATGTCACTTTGTTACCGTACAGGTAAAATGAGGAGGGGGTGAAGAACAGTTAGTGTGTCACTCAGTGGCATCTGCTTCCTGCCATATCAAGGACGTGGTGAATGTGCTCTGGATTTTATGATAGAATTTTAATTTTAAGGAACTCTACAAGGTGCTGAACTTATTTTGAGGATAGGGCTCAGCACCTTGGAAAGCTCATTTAAAGTCTTAGAAATAACCCAGACCCTATTCACCACACCCCTGACATGGAAGCCATCAGCTGCCACTAATAGCCGTTCTCTTCCTTCAGACAAAGTGCAGGATGCAAACGTGATGGGCCATCAAGAAAGCCCTTTCAGATGTCCCACCATTACTTTTTGTCCAGTATCACATCCCTTCTGTGTACTTTGAAGAGCTGTCTTCTTGTTGAGGGCATTTCACAGGACTGTGAGTCCTACTGAATTTGCCACCATGTGTATATGCAGCAACATCTGCATTTGCCACTCATTTGAGCTTGGAGAAAAATTACTTTTTGGACGATAACTCTCAGAACTCCCTATTAGCAGGAACTGCACTAATGCTAGCTATAGGATTCTGGGAGCTGTTGTCCACAAAGTAAGTTTGCCAAGCAGTGTAAATTATAGTGCATAAGTAATGTATTTATAGCATAAACATCTTGTGGAAAGCTATGCTTAAGCCAATGTTTAATTAAATGTAAGAAATCAAGAAATTCTATTGCTTTTGTGGTACACAGTTATTCAAATCAAATCCATACAGATTTAATACCACAGTGAATGCTTTAATCCCCACCCCCAAATGAACCATTGAGAACAACTGATATTGCTTGTTTTCAGTACAGAGACTGGTCTCTAATGAAGCCAAGCTTCATTGATTTAGAACATGCTATTAAACAAATCCAGGATAGATTTTGATATACCATGCTAATGTCTCTTAAGAATAGAATTTACATGGCCTGAGGCAACAAGTACATTTTGCTTATCTATGTCTCTAGTCCATTTTTTTTTAAAAAAACTAAATCATGATATTCAGATGACTACAAGGGAAATTTTATCAAAAACAGGCATCTTGAAGTGTGGTGTGTTAAGTATCAGCTGTTCACCAGGGACTTTAGGCACTTCTGATAATACTATGGTGGCAAACAGTGCAGTCCAATTTTTAAGTTAACATTGGTGGTGGTCTTGACATGGTTAGTTGGTATCTATAAAACCAAACAAAAACACCATCTTGAACACACCAATTTCAGCTGATTCAAGCTGTTGGCAGTTGATGGTGGTCTAGATGGATCAATGATCTGATTTATTATAAGGGAGATTTCAACAGGCCTAAGATCTTCCATGTTTCCAGCATGTAAGCCGAGAAGAGAAAATCAGCAGTGAAAATAAGAAAGAGCATAGTCATTCTGATAGGCACGTTCCCAGTGACTATGGCAACCCTGATGCATATTGACCACAAAGGGGAATGCTGATCATACCCCTCTCCCATGGTAGCCATGCACAGAAATAGGCGGTGCTTGGATGGTGATGGGTTAAGAACATGTCTTTACTGTACATGAACACATACAGGACAAAGTTCTTCAGACCCAAGAAAACCACTGTCACACTCAATAGTGTCAGCCGTTATGACATACTTAGCACAAGGTACATAACATAACACACATCACTGAGGAAGTTCTGTTGACAAAGCTCAAATCCTCCTGTGCTGCCCTCTCTTTTACCAGAGAACATGAAATCAACCTAGCTTTTAAAAGAAAATCTTGTCAGAATTTGCCTTCAGAAATGGAGTGTATACACACAGACACAGACAAGCTGTCTTGTGACAGTTAGAGGGGGAGGTTTGGGACCTTTAGAAAAAAAATGTGCTTGTCTGGTTAAGCTGACAAGCTTTAAGTCCAGTCAATTTCTGTCACAACTGTTATTCTCAAGTTCTTTCTTTCTTTCTTTCTTTCTTTCTTTCTTTCTTTCTTTCTTTCTTTCTTTCTTTCTTTCTTTCTTTCTTTCTTGATACAAATATAGACACGCATATAAGCAGGTACAGAGAGCAAAAGCAATGTAAACACCTTGGCAGGGCAAATTGCCATAAAATAAAGGAGTGAGGCAGTCACAAAGTGTCACAGACTGTAGCTCTTATATTTTATGGCCTTTTGCTTACAGATATATCTTCTTTCTTCCTCTGTGCCTGGGTATACATGTATATCTATAGATAATATGCCTATTGAGGAAGACACTTCATGCCTCTCATAGTGGACTCTGCTCTATAAAAGCTTACAGCATGCTACATCTTTGAGGCTGGAATAAGCTCCGAAGTTTTTTGTTGTTTTGTTCCGTTGAAAAACACATATCCTAATTCCCAGTGGTTAGTGCTGTCCAGCCTGTTTTTATGGGTTTTTACTCAGAAGTGAGGCCTACTGAGTTCATGTGTATTTACATTTCCAGCCAGCAAAAATGAAGACAACATTCACTTAAGGGTAATTTCAAACAGAGTTAAGAAAAATTACTTTGAGGGACTGCAATTCCAAGACTCTCCAACCTTCTTGCTGGGGTAAATTTGGGAAACGCAGAGAGCCAGCATGGTGTGGTGATTTGAGCATTGGACTTTGACCCTGGAGACCAGAGTTTGATTGCCCACTTGGCCATGGAAACCTTCTGGGAGACCTTAGGAGCATCACATACTTTCAGCCCAGAACCCCCTGTGATAGGTTTGCCGTAAGGTCACCATAAGTTGGAAAAATGACTTGAAGGAAAACATCAACAAGAACAACAAATCTCTCAAGTAAATTTTCCAAGCTTTGGTTTCAACATTTCAACATTTCCTTCTGAGAGAAACTCTTTGAGAAGACAAGCTGTATTTCATATTCTGTGTTAATTGTGGAAAACAGACTCAGGGCTTTGATCTTTGTTTTTACGATAGCTGCTTGGTAGTTTCTTGCCTTGCCTTGGGAAGAGCTGTGTTTTCCTGCAGTTTTGGATAAGACTTGAATCAGGCAGTTAACCAGGAATACTCTGGCAGTTTGGTGTGCCAGTTACAGCTTATGAGACAGCAGTAGCAATGGCATTTTCTCCTTTGATGCTGAATGCTGGGGGTAAGACTGTATGAAGCAATCTGGTCAGTGTAACTTTGAATGAGCTGTGGAACACTGTTTCTTAAACATTTGAAGTAGCAGCAAAAAATTGTCCGCCAATGTCACTTGACTATACCACCTCCTCTAACCCCAGCCCCTACACTATGGCTTCAAAAGTGGCCTGGTACAAAGGATGATCTGGATGATATACTTTAAAAAGAAAAAAGGCATTTCAGCAGGTGTGGCTTGGTAACAGGTCCAAAAGTTTTAATTGAGAACTATGGGCTCAGCCTTCATGTGCATATATGTATTTGATTCTCACCTGTCTTTCTGTCTTTCCCTCTCTCCCACTCTAGCTTATTAGAAAACACCCTTATCTTAAATCATGTTTCTCTCTCTCTCTCTCTTGACTATAGCTCATAAACCACTGTGAATTCTGTAAGTATAAATTATAACACATCCAATCGTTTTATATTCTTGAATTTATGCATAGCCTTGAGCACTCAAACAGAATGCTAAGCAGTCAGCTGTCTTTGTGATAGGTGATTATTTTTTTTTAAATAAAACTGTTCTGCATTGCATCTGTAAGTCAGAAAATGAACAAGGTTGCAGATCTAGAACAGGATTTTAAACAACACAAACTATGTAGGATTGTAGCCTTGATGTAAGTAGACATTGCTTTAATATTACAAATGAAGTTTTCAACCCAGAAACAAGAAAGAGGTCAACTAATTTGATATAAATAGTGGGAACTCTCAGTTTACACCCCCACTTGTGCCTTTCCTTTTGTCATAATTCAAAATGAATTGTGTGGTGGCTCTGAGTGTTTGTTAACAATAATGATGGTCATCCTTGGCAGCAGTGAAAAGTCATTTGGTTGCTGACCTTGAAGTGCAGGTTGCTTCACCACAGTGACCGGGCAACTGTTTGATAAAGGGCTTGTTTATAGATTATGCATTTTATCCCTGAGTTCAGAAATCACTGAAAGGAGCATAATAGATTGTTCAAGGAAAATCTTCCCCAATCATTATATTATTATCTAGTGAATATTTATTATTGTTGTTATTTTATATATTTTACGTATTAAGGCATATGTGATGCTCCTCCTCCTCCATACTTTATCCTCACAACACAGGTTAGGACAGGTTAGGCTGAGAAAAAGTGACTGCCTCAGATCAGCCCAGGTCACCTAGTGGGTTTCCTGCTTCGATGGGGACTTGAACCAAATCCTAGCCCAACACTTTTCTTGCTACACCAGTTGTGCCAGTTTCACTAAGAAATGCCCTTATAAAACTCCAGTTTCAGGTTATGCTAACTGCAGTTCTAAGTGGACGCTACAATAAGAGGCCACTTGAAAACTGACTATGTATTTATGGCCAATGTCAGGTGGAAGGCGTTATTCCCTCTATATTGTTCCTTGTATACCAATCTAAGAGCAAGATTTTTAAAATCCTTCTTCTTGTATGGAAGTGCAGCTCCGTGTATGAAAGTGCAGTGAATTGGTTCAGTTTCTTTTGAGTGGTATCAATAGCTATGTGACTCACAAAATGGCTGTCTTCACTTCTGCTGCAAAAAAAGCTTGAGAAGGAATTAGGTAAAATTGCTACAAATGGTTTTGAAGGCAGAGTATTAATTAGAGTTTGTTACTGGGAATTTTGAAAATTATCTTATATTATTGTCAGTAACATCATCTGTTACCACCTGTAACAGCATTTTGCTGTTCTTTGTAAATGTTGTATATCTCTGCATATTTTAACGTATTTGTCACGGTCTTTGGCCAGCACAATAAACTTAAAATCCAACTCAGCTATTATACTATGCTGTCTCTTAGTGAATGGCAAACCGCTTTATGTAATGCAGTCTCTTTGTTCACATTACAGCTAAGTTTTTCCCCCCCTTGTATAGTATGTCATGGCAGTTTTTTCCTATAGTTTTCTGGCAGCTCGTCACCATTCCTTTGCTGCTGGTCACAGTTTTCTGAACAGTTGTTACATTTTAAACATGACCTGATCTTGCTTTTGTTAATTATTTCTCTCACTGACCTCATAACTCATATAATTGGTGTAAATTGTAATGGAAAGTGTTTAAAGAACTATCACAAAGAACCATCTAAGGTCCACTGCTACACTGTATAAAGTACACAGATTTTTGGGTCATCTCTGAAAGAAGATGGCATAACTTACATGAGTAAACTAAGCTGAAGCTTCCCTCTGTTGCAAGGACTGGAATTTTCCCTTAGGGTTTAATGGCTTTCCTCTCACTTAATAACACATCTTCTTGCAGTATACCAGCAGGTTAAGACTGGAAACCATGGGCAGAATTCCAGACAAAGAAAATCTGCAAAATAGGCTTTTATGATTACCAAATATCTCTGTTGTGTCCCAACAGAGAACAGCCTTCATGGAGCTGGTTTACACATAAATTCACTTAAGATGCTCTTTACAAGCAAAGTGATTTCCAGTTCTTCCTATTGTTGATTTTAAAAAATGTTGAAAAATCACTACTGTTAAAAAATACCTCTCTCCCCAAACTCAACAGAAATTCAAAACACAATATAAGTCACAATCAGTTGGAACCAGACTTGGTCATAGTTAGAATAGTGACACTGAAATCAAGGGGATTTAACTTGGCCTTAATTAATGTAAGCCGTTGTGTCCAATGTATGGTATATATCTATATGATACAGACTATTACCACAAATAACAGAGATCAACAGACGGATATGATGGTGGTCCTGTAATTGCAAAGTGTAATCTGTTGTTCTTGTAATAGCAAGTAAAATCCATTTTGAAACTATCCAGTCCATTGCTATCCATAAAATGTTGTCCTGTAATTATTTGTAGTACAGTGATGTTCTAGAGTGCATTGCAGCATTCCAACAGCTACTTTTTCCATTTAGCTATAATGCACATCTTAAGAACACTGAGTAAATTCTTAGCAAACCAGTCTTTCATTTATACATGCACCACTCATTCACACACAGACTTGGCACTGGAGTCAGCAAGAGCTATCTAATAAAATGAACCTAACAGCTTCATTGACATTTCCCTCCTCATGAAAGTGAGACAGGCTGGCTGACTATATCTTATCTTGAAATAACATCCACTTCCTTGCTGGGTGCTTCTGAAAACTAAATTGTGTGTTAATTATCCATGACAGAGATTTGACTGATTAAATTTATTCCAAAAAGATGGCAACAAACAACCGTGATGACATGCTCTTAACATTCCTGCCCTCAGTTCCCTTCCCCTGACAAAAAACTGAAGCACTTCTGTGTTGTGTTAACGCTACAAGTGATCACTTAAAATTTTGAACAAGGAAGAAAAAAAAATTATCAGTGATTAAAAAAAATACTGTTTTGTGTCGGCAAAATAATTCAGCAGTGGCTCATTTTCATCAGCTTTACTTCATAGCAATTGTAAAATAAACCACTCAGAGCACATGTTGTTAATCTCTAATCCCTGGAGTATAGCCGCCGTTACACAACATAGGTCACGTACCAGCTGAAGTGTGCAATAAAAAGGTGGAAATTAATAGCAGTAGCACCGATATTATTCAATGGGCAATTTAAATCCCCTTAATAGCTCCATGGCAGTATAGTGCCTTGCAGTTGTCCTTATGGCCTCAGGCAAAACCTGGACTAGTTTGTGGCCCTTGCTTCATGAAAAGAACATTTTTTTGAGGAGACTGTGGGTGGGTCAGAGGTGAAAGGATCCACATCTGTGGATGTGGGAATAAAGTAATGTGTCTACTAGTGCAAACTTGAGAGCAAGAACAGTAGCTTGAGTGTTGGCTGGGACTTGGGAGATCTAGTTCAAGTCCTCACTGAGCACAAAACTCATTATGCAACCATGGGAAGTCATTCTCTCTCAACTTGACCTGCCTTTCAAGATTTTTATCTTGAGGTTAAAGGAGAACAATGGATGCCACTTTGAGCTCACTGCAGGAAAACTGGGATGTACATGGAAAAACAAATAAATACCAAACCATATACCTGAAGTGGAAACTCCTCTAAAAATGCAGATAAATAAACTTAGAAAACTCTGTTCCTCATTTCAGTTTCCCGGAGTAAATAAGTAATCCTAAACACACATGCTTGAGAGTAAGTCCTATTGAACTCATTTCTGAGCAGTCATATGTAGGCCAGAATACTGTAGATGGTTTGTGCTTGTGTGTCCAGTTGTAGTAGGAAGTATCCTATACTTCTTTGTGCAGCATCTTGGGCCAGATGTGGAAGGACAGTAGAGAATCCTGGGCACAGCTTTGTCCTCCCCCTGACCACTGATTGGCCAAGAGGGTGCATACCAGAGCTGTCCAGCTGTCCTTGAAATGAACCAGCAGCTTCTACTCTTGTGTGTGAAGAGATGAATCATTGATGTTTCTTCTCCTCCTCCATGTGTACAAGGACATGTCCAGGTACATGTCCATACCCTATGAGGCAGAGCCAGGGGCAGAGCTATGTCCAAGAGTTAGTAGTGGTGGAAGAGAAAAAAGTCTCCTTCAGACTACCAGTGTGACTACACTGCTACAGACTTACATTCTTAATAACTGACCATTGACTATATTGTGTCATTGCCATTCTATTCATGTCAACTCAGAAATAAGCCTTATTCTATTCAATAAGACTTGGCCAAAAGTAAATATATACAATAGTTTTGATAATCCTGATAGTCCAAAGCATTCAACCTGTCTAGGCAAAGTTTGATTGAAGAAAAAGGTGAAACTCCTCTCCTTGAACACAACAATTTAGCTGTTGCAGTTGGCAGTACACAAGGAAACTCATAGTAAACAGGTGTCTTGAGAAAGGACCAGGTCAAGTTAAATTGACCAGACCTAAAAAATAAAGAACAAAATCCCCAAACCAGACTCTTACCAATGTAAGTACCTTTAGTCACAACTTAACGGCTTAAAAAAAAATCTGTCCCTCAGATGCATAAATTTTTATAATTTCTGAACTACAAAATATCAGTGGCTATACAGGAAACTGCATGGCTGATATCTATGAACTGTTGGATTGTTTCTGTTAGCATAGCATAGGGACAAGCAACCAAAACTTTTCCAGTACTCCAGAATGTAACATTCAGCTAGTCTTATGTAGTTTTTCCTTGATCTGGATTCTTTAATACTTCCTTCACTTCAGATTGTGTTAACATTTCCTTCATCACAAGATAAACAAGGAGTGGCTATGTTCTAAGGGTGAAGATATTAAAAGCAGTGCTCATAATATGAAAAATGGAATAGTCCTAATGAAGAATTCACTCATGCTGTTAAGAACTGTATGGAGGGGGACAATGGGGTTGCACTGCACCCACACAAGAGGATGGGGGACAGAATTTGTATCATTAAGTCAGGATTGTGATGGTTATAGTACTTATCTATCTATGGATGTGAAAGCTGGACAGTGACAGAAAAAAGAACCCACCCTGAAATACAGTGCTGGAGGAGAATTCTGCAGATATCATAGATTGCCAAAAACACAAATAAATGAGTCCGACAGCACTTCCAGCTTGAACTCTTGCTAGAAGTCAAATTGATTAAACTGAGGTGATTTGGCTACATCATGAATAGTATGACTCATTAGAAAAGATGATGATATTCAGTAAAGTTGAAGGCCATGGGAAAAGAGGAAGACCACATTACAATTGCATAGACTCTATCAAGGAAACGATGAATTTGATTTCACAAAAACTGAGCAGGGCTGTTATTAACAGGATCTCTTAGAGATCTCTCATTTGTAGAGGCTGTCTTGATGACACATAGCAACGACATCATGTTTGTGTAGGTTTTTCCCTCCCTCCTCCACCCCTGTGATGAGCAGACCTGCATAGTCAGGGTTTCATATCATAAGGTGGTCCTGCATGCTTACAATTGGGTTCTGTCTGTACATGTTGTCCTCCAAGGTGTGATTGATGACCATAGGTATAGGTGATGGAGACATGATGGTACAGCCAGAACACATGGATAAAGCTATTATCTTGTTGTATTGTATCAGGTTACAAGTATGGGGCTATAGAATGAAAAATAATGTTTTCTTTTGTGTGGTACATTTTACAAAAAAAGAGAAGCAGCTGTGTGTAATACCAAATTGAGAACCAGTATGAGTCATTTAAGGAACACTGATCTCCCTGTCAGCTCACCTGTTTTGTGGCACCATGTAATGGTGGTCAATCCATGCAGTGAGCTAGGGCAAATGAATGTCTTATCACCCGGAAGAGCCTCCAATAAAGCTATTGCAATCACACTCCAGTTGGAGTCATATTGTGTTGTGGGAGGCAGCACTTCTGTTAGATGGCAGCCCTCCTGTGATTAAGCCCATTCAGACTGGGTAAAAAGCCAACAGTTGGTGGGAAAGTCTTAATTCTCTTTCCTGCTCAGAGTAGCAATATTAGCCTGAAGTTTCCAGAGTGTCATGAAAATTTTTGGCAGGCTGGAGCCTCAGATTATATTTTCATTCACTGGAAATGTTTGGCTTTGTGCTGTGGTTTATTAGTTGGATTAATTTTATATGACCTTCTGAGATCTCTGTGTTGGACCATATGGCAGCATATGGGAAACATTTGGCTTTTATTAGCAAGCTCACTTTTGCCCTTGTTTTTATTGCTGGTAAGAGTTTCATTCTCTTTAATAATACACGGCTCTTTGTCATCTGTATGAAATATTTAATATTTTATCTAACTGTATTTTGTTTGAGGTTTGCCTGAAGGTGTAAACATTAGGGTTCACTGAAATTTTTACAGCGTTTTATTTTTTACTGGAAAAAAATACTTTTGATGGAGAAGATACTTTTTTAAAAAATCTTGAACAATCTTTATTGAAAGTAGGGATTTGTTTTAAAAATGTTTTTGCTTTTTTATTGAAGAATTCTACCCTTTTTGTTCTTAAGACCACGGTCTGGAAATGCTGCTTTGGGGGACTATGAATTCTAGTGCCTATGCTGGCAGGGAGATTCTGGGAACTGTAGTCCTAAAAATATGTTTCCCAAGTTCTGGTTAACAGATAAGCCTTTCTCACACATTACTTACACACAGGACAATCACAGACGTAAACCTTGTCTCTGCCCAATCCTGCATGAGGATGGCCCTGGCTCTTTTCCATCAATGCATACAGTACCTGTTATTGTTACAAAACCCCTTTGCAGACATCCATGTTGAACATCTTGATGTCAGTGGAACAGGATCAGTGGGAAATGTGCAGGAGAGGTAATAGCAAAGTCCTGTTCCTGGCTGTAACCAAAATTGCCCCCCGGTGCAATAGTAACCCACGGAAAGATCTATAACATTTTCTACGTACGAACTCTAAGGCTATAGATCTAGACATTTCTTTTCTCTTCAATGTTTTCTCCCTTGTGAAAGTTTTTGTGCATTTTTGGTAACTGCAACTGTTTTTCCTCCCTTTGCAACTTTGATCTGAAATTTTTGTGAAAGTCTTTTTCATTTAAAAAAATTGTACAAAATACATTTCTGTGAAAAATACAGTTTTTATTATTGATGGTGCTGACAAAACATACTTGCTCTCTCTCTCTCTCTCTCTCTCTCATGCAGAGGTGAAGAATCTTGTGGCAGCTAACAGTTATTTCCTTAGGGTATCTTACATGTCAAAACACTTTCTTGTTGAGGTTCAACTTTTTTTTCTTTTACTTCTACAGTGAGTTCCTATGTTTACTGCATTCTCCTTAAATGTCAGGAATACAAATTCCCCACTTTAGATGTTCAGTTTTGTTACCTGTTCCACTGTTAAACTTGGTGGTTTGCATGACTTTGAGGAGAGCTGGACTTTGAGGGAAAAGACAGCCACTGTGGGAGTGAGTTGCTGATAGAGTCATATGAAGATGCTGCACTGAGACCTGGAGTCGATCCAGCTTAATGCTATCTTTTAGTGGTAACCGCTCTCCAGTGTGTCTTAGGCAGAAGTTTCTCCCAGCCCAGTCATTTAAGATCATTGAAAATTCTTTATTATTCATAAATCAGAGATGTCTGGGATTGAACCCAGGACCTCCAGAAGGAAGGCTGCATGTTCGGCCACTGAGCTTCCCATGTTGCTACTTCCTTTTTAAAAATAACTATTATAGATTAATTATGTGATATGGATACCAATCTGTGATACAATATGACACCGCAGAGTACATTCTAGTTCTTTATGCAGCCACTTAGCTGCTGTGATTAATTAATTGATTGATCTTCATTTTCCCATCTTTGTCCCAATGCAGGACCCAAATTATTTTTAAATATGTGATTTAAAATGTTGTTTGTACCAGCTTGGTTCCAGTGTTGAAGGAAACAAAACTCTGTAAATTGGATGTCCCTGTGGCTGGAGGATGGAAGATAATACTTTCCTACATCTTCTGCTACCAGCAAAAAACAAGCCCTGCAAATCTGCCCATGAAGGATTGGGGGCACTCTAGAACACCATGTGAGGGGATGCTGGGTGTATAGGGGAAAAGAGGAAATGGCTAAATTTAGTATTCTTCTTCTAATTGGTTGCTTCCCCTAGATCTTGATTCCCTCTGCCATTGGAAAGATCCATGAATTCTGGAAGTAGCAAATCTGGATCAAACCCACGGTCATATAGATTAGGAATTGAATTCAAACTGAAAAGTGGATTATAATACAAAGATAGATAATCCTGACTCCACAAGATGAACGTCCCATCCCAATGGCCTCACTGTAGCTGCCACTGTTTGAATTTTGGTGGTATGGTGGGAGGGGAGAAGAGCTGTAATATGCCTCCTGGAAGGCTAGTGGAAATGCTAACCAGCTGGGAAGTAAGGTGGATGTGCTCAAATGTGCTGGCACTACTGATAGTCCATTGTCCAAGCATCACCTGCATTCACACAATAAGGCATGCTCACAGTTGGATGCCAGTATTTGTCATCAAGATTAATTGTACCTCTTTTCCTAGAGGCACATTAATGTGCTGACCGTGGAAAGTGCAGCCTGACTAGGTTTGCGGTAGCTTATCCATAGACAGAAGTTTCCCATCACTTTTCATGGCCTTACTATCTTCTCAGGTGTGTTTGGTGGGAACACAGGAGAGGAGCTTCTCATTGGCTGCTCCCAGGCTTTGGAACTCCTCCCCAGGGAAGTTATGATGGTTCTTTCCTTCACTTCTGCTGGCAAGTGAAAATGCTCTTTTGTTCTGATAGGCTTTTAGGAATTGACTGCAAGGGATTTTAGTAGTGTACTCATTTGCTGATTTTTATCTTTTCTCTTTTAACAGATTTGTTTTAAATAGTTTTAACTCTATGGATAGTTTCAACGCATTTTAGCAATAACTTTTTATATGTCCTTACTTATGTCTTTCTAAGTGCTTTCCCAGTAGTGTGAGAAAGGTAAGGTATAAATGAATTACAACTACAACAACTATTGCCGCTACTATTAATAATAGTACCATTGAAAAATCATATGGGCTAAGATAACAAATGGCTTACTGCATTCATATCACCAAGTTGATGAAGCATGATGTTAGTAGCTATGTAAAGGCAACTAACAGCAGACACTATACCAGTTACTAGATTTCCTTCTGGATTGCATACTCTTGGCTTCTTTGTCTGTGTTGTTGCCATGTGCCTTCAAATCATTTCCAACTTGGGGGTGACCCTAACATGAATGTATCATGGGGTTTTCTTGGCAAGATTTGTTCAGAGAAGGTTCCTCTGAGGCTGAGAGAATGTGACTTCATCCAGCAGATGAGGATTCAAACCCTGGTCTCCAGAGTTGTAATCCAGCATTCAAACCACTACACTGTTACCCTGATTTCTGAGGTCCCATGGGGGACGTCTTAATGTGCTCCATGTGATAGGGAATGGAAGCTAGCCAGAGCATGAGCAATAGCGATGCGAGAGGCAGGGTAACCTAGTAGGGTATTTTTACCCAGTTTTAACAGGGTCAGGCCAAGCCAAAAACCAAATGAAAATGTCTAATAAATGATTTTATTGAATGAAAGTCTCACGCACCGGGGCAATCACTCACACACTCACTCAAGACCTATTAAGAAGCAAAAGAGAAGAAACTGGATAGAGGAAATATTGAAGGGATTGTAGCTGGGATAATACTGCATCTTTTCCTGAAGTCCTTGGTCCAGGAAAAACAGCGAAGAAGTGGAGCTCAGCATGGAGAGGGCTGAGGGGATTACTCGACGGACAGAGAAACGGTCTGCTGGTATGACCAGGAGTGATCCAAAGAAACGCTCAAAAACTGGGACTATTTGTAGGGGAAAAAGTACCTGGAAGGCAAATCCTCTCCCAGGGAGAACAAAGGGTGTTGCAATGAAAAAGAAGCTCCACAATGGCAACTCCTTTTGCATGATGAGATTACAAGATGTTGCCAAAGTTTCAGGATCTTCAGTTACTTTGGGTTGTGGTGTGAATTTAAGTAAATGGTCCTTGCCTGATAGGATCTTATTGCTATCAGTGTTCAACTTGGGGGAAAACACACTAATCCCTTCAAGTTCACTTCTTAGTGGCTGAGGACCCTTTGTCTATGTGGGCTTGCACAGCTTGAGGTCTCCTGGGGCTACATGATAGGGGATTGTACTGGCCTGACCTGGTTTTCGGTCGTTCGACCATTGCTGCCTACACGCCCATCCGGTTGACCTCTCAGGCACGTTGAATCATATTTTAATATCAAAATTGTAGACCCCGGGAGAGGATTTACCAGTGAGATAACAACACCATGCTGGCTGTTATTATCTATAGCTGGATGTTAGTTAACGGAGGTGGGCAAAGTGTAGTCTGTGGGGTCATATGTGACCCTAGACCTCTTTTGTACTCCTGAAAGCCCCTGAACCCCCCTTTTTTAAAAAAACAAAGTATATTGGGCGGAACAGCAGTCCGAGCACACACAAAAACACTTGTGAGCACACAAAAATTATGTAGTTTGGAATTATTTGTCCTTTCCGCCAAAATAACTCCAGGAAAAAATCAGCCAAAAGTAATGAGACAAATCCAAAAGTGATCAGAAGTTTTGCTTTCTGCTCATATTCCCATCAAAAGAGCCTACTGTGGGAAGGGATTGGCACTTCCCTGGTGCAATAGTATACAGTCTGGTATCTTATTCAGTGTCTGAAGTCTATCTTGCACCATCACAATTCACTTTTACAATAATTGAACACACAACAACCCAAAGTCACCACTCCCAAACCTACCTTTTAAGAAGTGCAGATGTCCACATTGGAAAGGGGGACCGCACTGCTGTAAAGGTAGTTTAGGGCGGATAGCATTGGGAGACATAGTCTACGGAGGCATAGTTACATCTCTGTAGCTACTTCTGATGCAGGATTTTGACCAAAATGACACCAACATAAAATTTTTTAAAAGGGTTTCTATTCCCCCCATCCAAACTATTCAGTGCCTATGTGGTGTGCCTCCTTTTTTAAAATGAGCAATGATTTTAAGAGACCAGATGAACAGTGGCAAAAAACAAAATCCTTTCTTGCTGTCTTTGATGTGTTTTGTATTGTTTAGCTGCAGAACCTTAAACGTGACTAGGGTTACAATTTCATCCCTGTTTAAATGAAAAATTGGCTGTACCAGCTGAAATATGACTTACAGGATATGAAGAATGGAAATTCAGAACTCAGCTGGGCTTAGTTTGGAAGCAGGGGAGTGGAGGGAGGAAATGGCAATAAAAATAACCAAAACCAAATTCCTAGCATTCTTGACAGATTGTTTGTCTTAACATATGCTTCTCTTAATTAGCATGTATGCTTGTACATTTGCCTCATTATAAAATTTCATGAAAGAACATTTGTGCTTTTGATCTGTAGATGCTACTTTCATGATGAACATGTATATTGCCTGAGTCTCTTGGCTCCACATTTAAATACCAGACATTAAGATTTTCTAGAAATTCTACTTAGCTGAAAGCTTTAGCGCACCACGTGGCTTTTCCTGAGAAATATTACTAACATTTTGGCTTATCTGTGCCTTTAGTGTATAGCAGTGAGGTTCTAGAGGAAATTAATCTTTTATGAATTCCATAATGAACTGACCTGGCTGTCCCATCCCAGATGAACATGCAGATCAGAAGAGAGCTAGCTGTTAGATGTCACGCTTCCTTGAATGTTGCAAAACAGTTCTTAGTTCAAACAGCATACTTTTGAAAAAGCAGCAGCATTTTTGGATATGAAAATGCATATTTTGGGATCAAAAATTTCAATGCATATTCAATTGTATTTTTTTCCTCTTTTAAAAAAAAGCAAATTACAGAATTAATTTGTAATGGAACAGAATGAACATGTGTGAATATATGTGAAAGTGACACAAGACTAGAAATGTAGGGATCTATATAGCAGGATATTAATTTCAACTGACTACATTCCCAGGCAAGATATCTAATTCCTGGCAACATTCACACTCCCAAAGCTCTCTGTGGTGGTCACAACTCCTCCAGGGAGCCAGATGCATGTCTGATGATTCCTGCAGCAATACATAGCTGCACATAAACAGGCACAGGTGTGACTCACATGCTTGCAAAATATGACACAAGGGAAAAAGAACTATCTGCTCCAGTAATCTGTAGTTCAGAGGTCTTGTTAAGATTATCTTTTAACATAAGAGTGATTTCCATTTGCAAGGCTTCTTCGCTTCTGTACACACACACATACACACACACAGTCTTCAAGCAGGAGACTTAATCTAACCAGGTGTGGATGTTTTTCTCATTACTGAGATAATGTACATGAAGCATTTTGAACTGTTTATAAATATTAAGTACAATTGCTTCATTTCTCCTGGGAACCTTGCTTCTCAGCCTCTAAGCCCTGTTGAGCTATCAGTTGCACAAATGTTGTAATTGCTTTCCTATCACTGGTTATGGACACTTTTTTTTTTATACCTACAGTACACTGGGCTAACAATGGGTCAAATATTTCCCATGTATCTGCACTTGTCTTTTCTTCTAGTCATAATGTGAGATGCACATTAATGTGTTTCAGTAGTTGTAGAGTGTATTGACCAGGACAGTTCCAAGAATATAGTTCCAGTATTGACAGTTGCATGAAAGTTCTAGTGGAATTTATTCAGTGATCTGTCCCCAACATGGTAGAATGCCTCCATTTTGTTTTCATCGGTCACTTCCTTTTCTTCTTTAGGTTCCTCCCTTCCTCTTTAGCTGCTGATGCAGAATATTTTTTCCAGACTGTACCAATCACATGGCAGTCATACACCTACCAAGAGTAATTGCAAATTGTCTCATCCTTGGTGAGAAATGGTGTTTCAACACATTAAGACACTATGCTGGGAAAATGATCAATCACTGCAGGGGTTTTTTCCCTCAGCACATTTTGACACTTTATTGTGGAATCAATGTTTTGTGGAGAATACAGTGTCTTCTACACAAAAAGGCACTGTTTTCTGTGCTATAGCTAAACATTTTATTTATTTATTTATTTATTTTGGGGAAAGAGTCTAAAGTTTTAAAAATGATCATAAAAGTGCAAAAATTGTCATAATGTTGTCTAGCAGGGAGAAATCTTCTGAAATTCTTCGCTGCATGCAGGAATGAAGATTCGCATGTCTACCACTGAAGACCACTAAGAACATTATTGTGTACATTTTCATCATATCTTTATCTGTATTATAATATAAATACTGCATTCCAGCATGCTCATATGTGTTCCTTTTCATAGACAGCTGCAGTACTGGCAGAAATCAGTAGGTATGCAGGTTTTCTCATTGCTGAAGCTTCACACCATCTAAGGATTCACCTGTTATTTTCTGTCTCTTATATTAAAGATAAAGGCAACAGTATTCTGTTATGCACATTACTTCAGACTTTAAAAATGCACATATACACATGCATTGTTGTTGACTGAAGGGGAAAAAAACTGAACTTATTTCATTTGGGATCTATCAATTAATCTGAACTTAATGAAGTGATCCAACAGTTAACCAGTTCAGAAAATCTGACCCAAAAATATTATTTGTGGGTTTTTTTAATTTTGTTTTGTTTTTTTTGCAGTTTAGCATTTACAAAGATTCATCTGTCAGGACAAAAACTGAACTTGCCTGAAGACTTGATTTTTGTTTCTACTCTTGTGCATCTAAAAAAAGAAAGAAAGAGAAGTGACAGACAATAAATAATGCAGCTTGTGTAAACTTCAGAGACATCATCCTTCTAAATTGTCATGTCATCTGAACACATCTGACACAAATGTTTTTCAAGTGTTAGGAAATCTGACTTAGATTATTAAGCCTTTTCTTTCTATGCCAACTCTCTTAACAAAAAAGGGTTGTTTCCAAATATCTTTCAAACTGGTGGTATCGCATGCTAACACAAGTGGTGCCTAAGAACATCAGATGGAAAATCCAAGCATATTAATTACATCATTAAAGTAACATTTGGTATACCACCGAGATACATTACAATAACAATAACCTTCATGTATAATAAGATGCAAAGCCAGCATGCAATGCTGTAGGAGTCTACAACTGAGAGATTCCACACAATTGTTTCCTAGGGTAACTGAATACAGTCAGGGACCAACAATAATTCTCTGTTTCCACTAAAAATGACATTGAAATTCCATGTTTGAATTTAATTGTGTGTAATTATTATTTTTTAGTGATTTACTGTGTTTTAGTGTAATACCTGGGCATGGGAGAGACAGAGGAAGGAAGATGCAATAAAAGTAGACTGGGGTGGGTAGGAAAGAAGGTTACAATCTGAAAGGCAATTCATATATTCCACTGGTGTGGAAGCTCATGTTAGTCTAGTAGTTGCCAGAGATGAGATACAGCTAGAGCAAAATTTCAACTGCAGCTGACAAATAAATAATGACCACATGATTAAGGTTTTAATTACACTTATGTGGTAAAACCGTGTATCTAGCTGATTGGGTGACTGCCAAACAAACAAACCATTTGTAATTCCTAAATTTATTCTTGCTGCTGCTGCCAAAACAGGCCTAAAGTCACAAACATGTAGTCTCCTCTGGAAGATGTCTGTTCAATATGTTCACCTTCTGGCCTCTGACACAAAATCAGGAGGGAGGATGATGGAAGTTATGCAAGAATTATGAGGATATAGCCTCCCTGGATCGTCTTTTAGTTCCTTTCTGTCTCCCTCAGGTGAGAACAGAGGATGGGGATAGACAAGTGAGGAATGGAAGGCTATAGTCTTTTAGACCTCTCTCTTGACTCCTGCCCACTCTTTGCATGACATCTGTAGGGTGGGAGGGAAACCAGGTGAAGGTCCTTCCTGGATCCTCACTTGGCTCCCCACCACTTGTCTGTCCCCCATATAATATTGGGAGGGGACAGGAGGAAGCTGGATGAGGATTGGGGAAGACATGACCTCACACCTCACACCTGAGTTCTGATACATGCTTCACAATGATACAGATATTGTCATCATGGAGCAGCTATTGGAATACAGCTTCTAATGAGGACACTCATTACTAGGGTGTCTCCCACCTTCCCAGGTTGGGAGGCACAAGAAATCGGTGAGTCTGGGGTAAAGAGGTGAAAACAATCTGCAAGTCTATTTCAAGACTGGGTTGAAAACCAGGAAGGTGCTTAAGGAGGATTCTCTTTGTTTTCAGATACTTTCTCATTTTTAACCTTGAGTATTTGAATGTTATTTCCATCTCTACTTCTGAGTATGAATTTTCTTTGAAATTCCTCCCCAGTCTCCTCTACAGCCTTTTCATTCACATCCATCACAACCACAAATGTTCAGCACAGATAATATTTGTATTAGTTAGTCAGAATAATTCTAACACATTTTCCTCTTTTCTGTTTACAAAGAGTTCACTGGCGGGGGGAGAAAGTAGTGATATTTCAAGGCATTATCTTTTTTTCTGATTTATTCATTTTGATACTGCTTTTACTATGTGAAAGATCAATATAAAGATCAATATAAAGTCATTTTGTCTTTGAAAAATGTGTGCAGCTTGGTGGGATGCACTAATGATTGGTAACCAGTATAGGACCCTGTGCAGTAGGATTTACAGAAGTGGTGGGCAAACTGTGGACAAGATGTTGTTGACTGCAGGTCCCAGCCCTTCTTACCATTTACTATGCTGACATGGGCTAACGGGTAGCTGCAGTCAAACAACAGCAGGAGATGACACTTTGCCTACCCACGGCCTACAGACAAAATGTGAAATGGGATAAGAGAGCAGATGGAATGTACTGGTAAAACTGCTGGCATTTGGTACGTGGTGGGCGTAGGTCAGCACGTGAAAACCATAGTGTGGGATTCTAAAATTTAAAAGTAAGTCTCTCTCCACCCCTCAAGTTCTTACTATTGTATATATTTATTTGCAATAACTATGGTTCTTTCTGCACATTACCTTTTTTTGATGCTGGGGTGCAGGGATTGTGCGAGCAGCCTCCGGTGAGAGGTTTTCGCATCCCTGCTGCTTCAGCTCTGCACAAGCTGCCTGAAGCCCCACCTCTTCCTTCAGCAGCTCAGCCTGGGACTTTCCCAGGCTGCGCTGGAGCAGGAAGCACAACCGCCGCAGCTCCAGACGCTCTGTATGCACAGCAAGTGCACGTGGGGCCCTGGAGCAATGCGCGATCGTGCACCATTTTTGGCTGAAAGCCGAAAATGAAAAAGTGTGCGAGCGGCACCTGCCAGGCCCTGGAGTGTCGCAAGATTGTGAATGTGTCATGCGGATCGCTCCTCACAATTGTGCAACGCTCCAGGCGCCCTTTCTCACGGCAAATGCAGTGCAAAAAGGGCCTAGGTTCCACCTTTCACTAAGGATTTTCAAGATAGATTAAAACAAAGTACATCACAAAACTACAACAAAAGTGTGGTAATAACAATTAAGGTGAGATCAGATAGATTTCCCAATATATTCATTCAAAGGTCAAACATTATTTTTCATTTTGTACTATATGTTGTTTCAACTATATTTTAACTCCAGTTGTGAGCTGCAGTGGGTCCCAGTTTGGGAGAAAGGCAGGATATAAAATGAATGAATGAATGAATGAATGAATGTATGAATACCACAAGTCCTAGGGACAGAAATATTTCCATCTGTTGCTTAATGGGAAAGTCCTTTGCTCTCTTGGGAGCTGCTGAGTGATGCCCGAACCAGGGGAGGTCATCCCACAGAAGTCTTCCCCAGATAGTGAGGGAAAGCTCTGTGGCCATTGTTACTGCCCTGGCTAGTCCGAGCTTTGGGGATATTAAAAGATATTCTCTTGATATCACAATTTGGCTTCACTTCTCTATTCCCTTCCACGTGCTTGCGAGGCCACCGGACAAGCACGTAAACAAGCTCGGCCGTTAATTGCCGTAATATTCCTGGACAATACAGGCAGGCCAGAAACAGCTGACTCACTGCTTTAGGAGACCTCCAGGCAAGTACTCTAATTAGATATGCATGCAACTTACAAAAGAGCCTCTGCCCCGTGCTGGCAGCTTGATGGGTAACCTATACAATGCCCAAGTACTCTGCGTTTGCATACTGGCTACTCTATTGAGAACCGCTACGATAACTCAATCATTCAGATTATGACCTTTCGGAAGCTTTGTCTCCAACTCCAAATCTATTGTTTTCCCCAAGTACGGTATAGCCTGCAGTCACATTCTCCTTATAAAAACCCTTGATTCCGAGACCTTCCTCGGAACGCTCCCGAGTTTCATCCCGCCTTGCTGCCGCTTTGCTTGGCAAGCCTCCCCTCAGCTCTATGTGCTGAACTACAACACACCCCAGCCTCGCTCTCTATTTTTCTGGGCTTCAGGAGAAGTGAAGTATCACCCAAACCAGCAACTCCTCTAAAAATCCCTCTATACCACTCCAACCTTTATTTCCTCTAGTTATCTTGTGTGAATGTGTCGCATACACTGTTTTGCTTGTGTTTAATAAAACATCATTTATTATTATTATTTATTATTATTTATTATTTCAACTTTTGTGTGCTCCTTGACTCAACCCGACCCCGTAGACATAGGGTTCAAGATCTCGCTATGTTACCCTGCCTCTTGTAACGCTAAGCAGTGCTCTGAGCTAATTTTCCCTACCTTTAGTTGAGCACATTTTGGTGTCCCTCCCGGGACCCCCAGTTCACAGGGTAACACCATCATTTGCAACATCAGATATAAATCAAAGACACAAAATGATGAAAAGAATCAACCAATGAAACATGTATTTTAACATTTTAATGGCCTTATTTCTACACAACTGTGTGTATTGATAAACACTGAAAAGTAAACAAAGAAAAACAAAAGTCACACAGAGGGGCATAATGATGGTCTCTCTCTCTGTTTGGCTAATTCTTAATTTTGATGAAGATTTACCCAGCCAACAAACATTCCATTTTTAGTGGACAAAACTGGAGGAAAATCTTTCTCTGGTGCCCTCTTACCACTAATAAGCAGTTGAAAAACACTTGCTGATATTCTATACCCGCTACCTAGTTATGTATGTGTAATCAAGTAACACCTTGTGGCCTAACTCTCGTCTCAGCTTACCTTAAAAACCAGCAGCCATTTTGGATGAAGGAGGTCTTTCACTTTTTGATTTGGCCATTTCCAACCCTCTCACACCAGCAAGTGAGGACTTGTAACAGGAGCCCTGCTTCTGATTGTCACAGCATCACTTGCTGGTGGGAGGGAGGGTGGAAGCAACCTCCTCCTTGCACACTGATCAGAAGTTGAATGAACCTCTTTCACATAATCTGGCAACTGGTTCTTAAGGTGGGCTGGGGTGGCATTTACATAATGTTACAATAAGATTATAAAGTCTTATTAAAAACAGAGCAGTTACAAATCTGTAACTGTGATACTGAATGCCAGCCAAGCTTTACAAGCGAATGCTATTAATCAAAGATAGGAAAGTATTTAGTACCATGGTGATGTGCAGTATATGTATGTGTGTGCATATATATCTGTATGTGTGTATGTGTGTGTATACATACACACATACACACACACACATACACATACACACATCTATGTATCTATATTTCTATATATCAGGTTGTCTTTGCTCTCCCTGCCATGATTTTAGGTAGCTACTTTGTTGCAATGCTTTGTGGGCTTTACTGTGCTATGAGGAGATGATGGGATTTGTTGGTGAGTGGTATGCTGGGAACACAGGGATGTTATTGTAACAAACTGTGATAACAGAGGCCAGATGCAGGTGGACAGATTTGGCTACAAGGTCAAACTGTTGACAAGCTGAATGAGAAAATGGGAGGGGGATGGAATAGCCTGGGAGAAAGGGTGTTATGGTTAGCCATCAAATGGGATGTTAGTGCACAATAATTTGTAATGTTTCAGTTTATAAAGTACTGCTAAGGTGTGTTGTTGTTTCTTCAATGTTCCTGAATAAGGCTTTTGAATCCTGTAAGCCTCATTCCTTGATCTGGCAGCTAGCCTTTATATCACACTATATTCTGCCTTCCTTTTGAATTCCATCTTTCTTGTTGGAAAAGGAAATATAAAAACAGTGGATATGGAAATGGAACAAAACCATATCGATAAGAAGTTGGCAATACAACTAGCTTATATTTATTCCAAAGTAATCTAAATTAGTTTTAAGAAATGTTGCCAGATCATGGATTACTATAAAAAAAACTGAAGTAGACAAAATCCAAGAAGAACTGTTTAGTTTCCCAATACAGGAAAAATCAAATCTTCTGTGGTTTTTGTTCTGTTGATGGTTAAACCTGACAGAAGAATTTAACTGTTCTGTGCATTTCCATACTCTCTCACAGCTGTACAACACCAAATAGCAAAGTATAACACACAAGATTTTCAAAACTGTGATAGCTGGTGATTTTACAGAATGGTTATTTTAAAGTTCTCTTTCTTATTTTTATGTTTAATTTATTTCAAATCTTGCTGTTATTGTAGAGATTTATAACATTATTCTGGGGAGTTATCCCAACCACACAGCACTTTTTTTTGCACTGAGAGATACCAGTGGTCAGGCTGGTCACACTGAAATCCCTTGGGCATTGTTCTTTGGGTTTCATCTCGATCTAGCAAACCAATATCAAGGCCCACCTTTGTCATCTATGATTTACTGATGTTTGTGCTTTATGAATTCCATCTCATTGATCTTCCCCATAGCCTTTGAGGGAAGCTAAATACAGAGATATTTAATGAACTTTTGAAGCCGAGGTAGTGAGTTTTATGAATGAACAGGAAATTGGAAATAGGACTCTGTTATGGTTTCAGATATTGAGGGAACACCAATTTTGGTGAATGGGGGAACTCAAACATAACATTCACTGATGCATCAGTTGCTGATGATGGAGAAGGTGAGGCCTTGCTATGGTTCTGAAAAGCATCCACAGCAGAAAGGAGAAATAATTACTCTGTCCCCATGAAGAAAAAACAGTGTGCTAAAACTACAATAGACTTGTTGTTCTGTTCTTCAACTTTCTCAGTTAGTTCAGCTTGTGAAGCTGAACTAACTGGAAATTATCATGTAGCCTTTCAGATGTCATTGAACTGCAATTCCCTAAAACCCCAGCAGAACATAACCAATGGGAAGGAATTCTGGGAGTAGTAGTCAAGCAATGCATGGAAGACTGAGTGATTTCCACCACTGATTTCCACCTCCTCGAGTAGCACAGTTAGGTTGATATGAAATATTTATTGTAAACAGTGCTCATTTTCTATACAATCCATACAAAGGCCAGCATTCTGGCCAGAACACTTACAAGCAAGGAGCCTCTGGGAATGATGGGAATACATTCCCTTGTCTATTGGGAAGCCACTGCCTGACAGCTGCCTCCAGTGAGTGAGCTCTGGAGTGACTGGCAGAAAAGGGACTCCGTCTCAAATCTCCTTCATGTAGGAGATTGCTCGCCCAAGGGTGTGGGTTTGTAAGAATGTCAGGCAGCTGCTCTTTGATCAGCAGGGGAATTGGCCCTACTGATCCCAGCAGCTGCAATTATTATTATTTTTTATTTATTCATTCATTTGTTCACTGATTTCATTTGTAGGATGTCTTTCTCCCAGAGTGGGACTCAAGGCAGCTCACAAAAGAATCAGTTAAAACTTGGCAATATAATTTTAGAAACAATTAAAATGATCACATTTAAAACAGCATAAAATTAATTAAAAGCATACAGAAGTTACAATAATAAATAAAGGACACACTCCAATATGAATCCTCTCTGTGGGCACTTACATATTAAAAGCCTGACTAAACAAAAAGTTTTTTGCCTGGATGGAGAGCAGGGAGGGGGTTAGTCTAGCCTCCTGCAGAATTCCAGAGAGTGGGAGCAACCACTGAGAAAGTTCTCTCCCATGCCCTCCCCAAGTGAGCCTGCATTGGTGGTGGACAGAGAGAAAGCCTTCCCCTGTAGATTTTAAGACTGTGGCAGGTTCAGACAGCGAGATATAGATTTTCAGATAGTCCGGACCTAAGCTGTAACGGGCATTGTAGGTCATGACCAGCAATTTGAGTTGTGCCTAGAAATGAACCAGTAGCCAGTGAAGCTGTTTTAACAAGGGCATCACATGCACCCTGTAATTGGTCTCAGTCAGTATTCTGGCCACTGCATTTTGGACCAGCCGAAGTCTCTGAACAGTTTCCAAAGGTATCCCCATGTAGTGACTCCACCACCACCACCACCACCACCACCACCACCACCAAGACCAGCTCAGGAAAGGAGGCTGCTGAGCAGTGGAGTGGGCAGTACACCAACAGAATCCCTGATCTGTCCCAGCCATCTTCCTTCAAATAAACACAGTCAAACCCAAAAGACTATGAGATGAGATACCTGGTAAGGGACATGGACCTCTGACAGACCACCACAATTTTGCCTCCCTACCTCCACCCTCAAGCCATGCTGTTGCTATATGGAGAAGCCAGGCCAACCACACTTTCCTTCATCTGGCCAGGTCTTGATAATACAAGCCAGGTCCGGGAAAGGTTACTCCTCCCCCACTCAGCTTCATCCAACCAGGTCTTGATAATATAAGCCAGGTTTGCATGTTCATCTAGGATCAAGTCCTGAATCAAAGATGTTTTTCCATGCATTGACCTGACATTGAGCTGCAGGATTTTCAGCCCACAGGGCCTGTAGCCAAGGGTAACCAGCTTGGAAATAGCCAACACCCTGTCACTATCTCTTTTAACATAATAATAAGACTGTCTCCCCACTCCATATCACTTTTGCCCATGGCTGCTTCTTGGGCTGCTTAAAGGTAAGCGGGGTTTGTGGAAGGGGACTTTCATAGTCCCTATGTAGCCCCTAAACTTGGGGCTATGTAGGGATCATGAATATGTAGCAGTTATGAATGTGTAACTGTACGTTATGCATTTGTAACTGCCCAACAGGATCTTGTCCTCATCCTTTTCTCCCACAATTTGGACTTGTTTTCCCTTGTGACCTATCACAATCTTTCCTGGAGGCCAAGGAGACCGGCCCCAACAGGTTTCTGACATTCAGCAACACAGATGGTGGCTAACACAGTGCTGGATTTAGGTTAGAAATGCTAATTTCTAACTAACAAAATACACAAATAGAAGAAAAATAACTTTGAACAATATTGACACCAGAAAGCAGATTGCTAAAAATCATGTTGCATATTTTCTAGCTACGCAGGTAGAATTACTGACCAAAAAACAATTATGTTCAGATGAACAACCGTCACTGCTTGTATTCATTTTATACAACTACATATAGATTCAATTCAAAGTGATGTTTTATTTTTATTTTTTATGGTTTACTGCTGTTTTCAGAAATAGAAAAAATTAAAATGGGCTGGTTCTTTGTTTACTTGTCTGATTTTTTTAAAAAAATGTTTTAAAATGCTTATTATTATTATATTATAGATTAATGGATGTGCAAGAAAATCTGCTGTGCTTTAAAAGAGTCAGAGCCATGAAAATGGTCTTTTTGAAAATTTTATTCATATGTGCTTATGACTGATTAATGCCAGAAACAGAAAATTATTTTGACATATTTTGGCCTGGCTCTGATAAAGAGTCAGTGGGATTCAAAGGGCCACATTGGTCCATTTTGCATGTGAACCTCAGGACTTTTCTCAGGGCTTGGATGTAACACATTACAAATAATGATGTTATCTGTAATGAATTATTTTGGGGGGTAATGAGGGCATATTTTTCAAAACAGCGTAACATTCCAAAACATAATTCTCATTTATTTGTTGCTTTTTCTTGATATTTTCCAGAGGTAAAAAACAAAAACAAAAAAAACCCTTTGGTGGGGACTTGTTTCCAATTCAGGGAATTTTCTATTTGTTTCGGAAGATTTTTTTTTCAGGAAAGGAAGTAAAAGTAACAAAAGTAGCTAACGGTATTCTGTTTTCTTGTCTTAATAGCAATGATTAACTTTTTCCCCCCACCAATTTTAGGTCACTTTCTTACTTTCTTTTAAGGTACTTTCCCCTCAGAAAACTTCTCTAACCCTCTCTTCTTTTGAAGCCCTGATACCACCAGAAAACAGTTCCTGAGAACAGAGGAAAAGCGTCTGGAGCAAGAAGAAAAGGAGGTACACGGTAGTTCTAGTGGAACTTTTCCACACTAGACTGTTGTAGTGCTATTATTCCACTTTCAACATGCTGTGGAATTCTGGGGTTTGTACTTTACTGAGGCCCAAGAGCTCTCTGGCTGAGAATTCTAAATGCCCCTCCCTAAACTACAAAGCCTAGGATTCCATAGGGTGTTGAAAGTGGAATAATAGCGCTGTAACAGTCTAGTGTGGAAATAGCTTTAGACTGTGGGAGAGGGTAAGTTTGCAAGAGGAAATCCTAAGTTTGCATCTGGTCATTTTTAGTTGAAGGGATCTGAGATAAAGCTGGGAGAGACTTCCACTTGAGACTTTGGAAATCCTTTACAGTCAGAGTAGGCAAGTGTTGAGGAAAGTATAGCCCTCCAGATATTGTTTGACTATAACTCTCATGACCTTTCATGTTGGCTTTACTAGCTAGGGCTAATGGGAGTTGAAATCCAGCAACATCTGGATTACCATGTGTTCCTGGCCCTTGGTCCATGCTTAAAGAATCACTTGAATCACCAGAAATGAGGTTTTGTTTCCATACTGTTATTTCTCTTGGGTTTGTACTAAGTAGTTGGTATTGCATTTCTTTGGTTATTTGTTTTTGTATCACACAGACTGGTCCATAAGTACACCATAAAAATAACATAAGCACAATTTTATTTGCTCCATTATAAAATATATGACAATATTGTGTTTACGGCTAAATACAGCCGCAAGAACCTTGAACTGGTGCCAGATGAGAAAGTTGTTTTCAATTAAGTACACCAAATCAGAACTCAGCAAGTATACATGATTATTTATGTATGAACACGGCTTGATGTTTTGAGAAAATAGGCAAAAGGCATATTTGCCTTGCTTTTATTTGGGTTTAAATATCTGAAAATTTAGAGAGTCATAAAAATATTGTTATCTGCAATATGAGCTTTCTCTGGCTGTGTTATGTTCGTTACTTATGTTCGTTACTTCAGAATGTATGATGGCTCCTAATGATTCTGTTAGAGCTTAAATAACAGAATTCAGCACAAATGCATTTGTTGCGAGCAGCAGAAACATAATTTCTCTAGAACTGCAGCTGCTGTAGTTGAAGATTAGGCTCTTACTATCCATTAGGGAGATTACCGTCTCTGCCAGCTGACTTAGTTTTTATACAGCCAGCGATTTATTAGATTGCTTTGCTCTTAAGTGTGATAATAGGCCTTATGCTTAGCAAGGTTTAGAGACTTCCAGTACATTAATATTTTATGGCAATGACAGTCAAGACACATTTTGTTTACCTAACGAGACAAGCCAAGCTAGAGCTGATGTGTGTTAGAGATTAGCACTTAACTCATGCAGGAACCCTGCCAATTTAGTGCTTTAGTGCTTTGCAATAGCTTTTGGAATTGTAATCTAATAATTTACATATTTGGTGCATTAACACTGTGTGCAAACACTGTGTGTTACTGCAGTTCAGCAGGAGGTATTATTAGAAGGAAAAGGTCTTGCTTACCATTCAGGACTAACAGCTCATACAAAGGTACATCAATATTACTCTCCTGCAATACTAGGGCTTTGGACGAGCAGTCTTAGATACAGCAAAACACAGATCAGCAATACTATTAGAAACCAAAACACAGTGAGACTAGCTGCTTTCACCATGTCTCTGGGTGTATTTATACTGCACAATAGCAGTTTGATACCACTTTAGTTGCACTTGAAATAGTTGCCTTGCTTTTTGCCTAACAGAGTCATATATCATTTCCTATAGCATTTCTCTTTGCCATTGAGCTAGCAGCCAACTCTTGGTGTTGATATCTGAAGGTTTGCCCTTGCTATTTCTTGGTCTGTGGTGTGGTTTGAAATGCATACAACAGTGTCAGTGCACAATAAGAATCTCTATAATAACTTGGGTGGGAGAAGGACTTACAAGAAAATTCTACTAAATAAACATTGCTGTCCTCTCAGTTAAAATTAAGTTACATGATCCTGAAATATGGCTGAAGACTATGGCCTTTTCCGCACCTTACCTTTTTCTGGAGCTGGGGTGCAGGGATCGCACCAGCAGCCTCTGGCGAGAGGCTCTCGCATCCAGGGTCCTTCAGCTCCGCACGAGCTGCCTGCTTGCGCGAGACCCCCATCTCTTCCTTCCTTACGCAGCACAACCTGGGACTTTCCCAGGCTGCGCTGGGGCAGGAAGTGCAACCGGCGCAGCTCCGGAGGCTCTGCATGCCAGGTAAGTGCACGTGGGGAAAATGAAAGTTGTGTGATTGGCACCTGCCGACCCCTGGAGCGTCGCGTGATTGTGAGTGCGTCATGCAGATCGCTCCTCACAATCGCGCGACGCTCCAGGTGCCCTTTCGCATGGAAAATGCCGTGCAAAAAGGGCCATAGACACAGAATCAGAACAAATTTGTACCAGATTTCATCACCACTCTAATTGAGATGGGTGTTGCCTTTTGTATTTTGTATTAATCCCTGGGGCCAAGGAGACAACCTTTTGTTTTATCTCTTGGCATTCTGCGTTGTGAGTGGCATGTAATCATAGGTGTGTGAGGCTAATGAGCTTTGTCAGTTATTCAGTGCAACCTGATTATAACTAATTCACAGAACTCCAAGAGTAAGAATTATACTGGTCCTGACCTGTATGAAGTCAGATACTTGCCATGTCAAACAGCAAAACCAAACCAAACTGAATGCAGAAGTAAAAGTTTAAAAGCAAGACCCTTCAAGTAACTTGGACTTCAAGACATGATTGCAACATCAGTGCCAAACCCAATTTGTTTTGCCTAAAAAATACCAACTGCAAGTGAGGACAAAGTTGAGGAATTCTTGCTGAGGTCTGCAACTGGAGAGGGGATAAAATGCAGAACTGACTGATGTGTAATTAACCTCCTTTTCTTTAAAAAAAATTGGTTTGAGAAGATACACACAGTCAGGGATTTTGCTTTGATGTATGTGTCCTCAAACCACCTGTTGACTTATGGCCATTCTATGAATTTCACAGGGTTTTCTCAGGCAAGCAATACTCAGAGGTGGTTTTGCCGGTTCTTTTCTCTGAAATATAGTTTACAACATCTGGCATTTTCTGGAGGTCTCCCATCAAGTGCTAACCAGGACTGATCCTGTTCAGTTTCCAAGATCAGATAGAATCAGGTCTCTTTAGGGTATTTAGGCTTTGATACGGATGATGCTATGTCGTTTCTCCACGTATGGAATTCTGACCTTTTCAAGGCAAACCATATGTGAACCAGGGGCTCTTTCACACTATACAATTATAGCACTATGATTCCACTTTAACTGGCGTGGTTCTGTCCTATGGAACCTTGGGATTTGCAGTTTAGGGAGCTGCCTTTAAAATTCTCAGCTATAGAGCTTTCATACCTCACCAAACTACAAACCCCAGAATTCCATAGGAAGCAGCCTTGGCAGTTAAAGTGGAATGACAGCACTATAAATGTATACTGTAAAAGGGTCCAAACATTGTGCATTTGGCCAATGCAGTTTTCATTAGCATGAGTGTACTTTTCCCAGATGCTATCTTCACAGGAATTGTTCTGGTCATGTGACATACAAATCCTAGTTTGTCCAATATGTGTATTCATAACAGGTTGATGAAAATGGACTCTCCAATAAGCAAGTCCAATAGGCAGGTAGTACCTATTGGGCAAGTCAAGAGAGCTGGCGTGGTGTAGTGATCTGAGAATTGGACAACGACCCTGGAGACCAGGGTTTGATTCCCCACTGGGCCATGGAAACCCACTGGGTGACCTTGGGTGCATCACATACTTTCAACCCCCAGAAAATCCCTTGATATCTTCACCTTAGTGTTGGCATAAATCAAAAATGACTTGTAGACACACAACAATAACAACAACAACAACAACAAATAAATAAATAAGAATAGGATTTCAGGAGGCAGACAGCCAAAGATGGGGATTGGGACCATGAAAATCACATCCACATTACAAGAAGCTCAAACCTTTCACACAAACATAATCAACCAGGAAGTGGCATATCTGTCTGACCCTATCATTAGGCAGACTGAGGGAGCCACCTCAGGCAGCAGTCACTGAGGGTTGGGAGGCAGATGGAGCTCTGTGCATTGTCTTTATGTCCCTCACCTAGCCTGATCTATTTAGCTGTGGTGAGTGTTGCTGTCCCATCAGAGCTGCTGAAGCTTACTTTACTGCCGGTCCGGTTGGCCTCTGTATGCTGAAAAGAAGGCTACTATCTTATCCTTTGCTTTGCAGTGGCATTGGTCATGAGGACTAGAGTACTGAGTAAAGCACTTTGATCTAAATCTAAATGTAAATGAATACAAATAGCTTGGTCTAAAGCAGAGCTCTTTCACACTACACAGTTATGGTGCTATGATCCCACTTTAACTGGCATGACTCCATTCTATGTAATATTCGGGATTGTACTTAGTGAGGCACTAGAGGGAAATGTAGAAACATACAGGCTGCAAAATTCCCATCTCTGCTGTAAAACACCACTGTTTTCTCTAACACACTATGCCTTGGATTTCAGTGGCTCTGGTTACTCTGATGCTTGTCACGCCTTTCTGCTGCCACACCCTGATGGCTTCCACTGCCTGTGTAATAGAGGACGCTAGAGAGAATTTTGGGATTTTTTTTTCTTGAGATGGCAGATCCCATAGACCATCCTATTCAGTTCCTCAGACTATGAATTTCCTGTGTGGTGTTTCCTTGATCTGAGTCACCACCATATTTTTTCAGAATGCTGCTTGCTCCATCCCAGCACTGCTTTGGCTCCAGCAAACTGGGAATACTAATCGCTTGCAAATACTAATTACTCTTCTTGTGAGATACACTACTATCTCTCACATTCCCAAACAGGTCATTGGGTCCCAGGTGTGAGCAAACAACCAGATTATTCAGGGTCTATTTACTTTTGCATATTTTTGATGGTGTTCATCCCTGATAGCACTATCCAAAAAGTAGCTCTGGACAGAGTCCCAGACCTTCAGAGCCAGTTTTTGCAGTGCACTGGGAGGCTATAATGAGAAAGGAAGATTGTCCTGGTGTTTTTGTTGGATTCCGCTATCCTTTTTTTTCCTCCTTTTCAGTGCATGTTGAGTGTCAGATCTTACCCAGTGTGTTTTCATGCCTAATGCAAATATTGAACAATTGGATGTTTCCTCCAATAAGTTTAAATATTTGAAAAACTGTCATTCCTTCCCCTGACTATGATTTGATGATTCAAAATCATTTTCCCCCAGTCAGCAATGCAAGCAGAAGCAAATGTCATGGTTACATGCCTCCATTTCTATTTCATGATAAAACTGCTATATGTAAATGCACATCCCAATTAGACATAGGCCTGAGGCCTTGGCAAGTTTCCAGTGTGGCCCATGGAGAAATCCTGTTGCAAGGGATATGAAACTTGTTTAGCATGGAAAGCTTGATGGCAGAATGGTCTAATGTGGAATTTTTACCGGCAAAGCAAAATAAATTGATGAACATGTGGTCTAAATTAACAGGTTGCAGAGGATGCTTTCAATGTACTTTTGCAATATTTTAGGATGGGGAAAGGTATAAAACTGCATGTGCAAACATCTTTCTTCCATTTGCTCTAGCTTTGTGAAATGGAAGCAAAACTGGGAAGAGATGGGACAAGAAACAATCTCAAGTCCAGAACTCACATGATGCTCTAGAGATCATATGTAGTCCGAAAGAAAATGCAGAAGATGTGTGGGTTGCTCCAGATTGGTCTAAAGAAACATAAGTTCTTGTGATACAGCTCCTTGTGTTTTGCAGGATTTGCCATTGTTGTTGCCTCCTCACCCACTTTTTCTATTGTTTCTGGGGGACTGTTTATAGTGATTTCTTGGATAGGCATTAGGGCTTTCCCAAAGTTTTTAGAAACTGGGCCATAGTTTGCTGAAGTGGTCTTATGGTTTGATGGAGAAATTTCCCCTCTCTGGGCTTTTTTTAGAGTGCTATAGTACAAAACTGACATTTCACTGAAGCACTGTTGCACTTTATTTTTCTTTTTAAAAAGAGAGAATGGAGGAGAAGAGAAGGATACCCCTTTGTTCTGATACGTCTTAGAAACCTGCTTAAGGGTAGGAATGGCCAATGTTCAAGTTTGTGCTGGAAACTGCCAGAAAGTAGCCCAGTTCCACAGAAATGTCATCTGGTTATTTAACCAAAAAACCAGCTGCTGTTAATATCGCTGAAGGGAAAGTCATCTTCTGTAAACATCTGGGTTTTTTTGTTCTATGTTGAGAAATGTGTATCTTTTGGAACATCTAAATTTCTTCTCAATGCTTTGTAGTTGAGTAATGCAAGGCTTCAGGGTTCTGTGTAAAATTACCCAATAGCTGATGATCTGTACACAGAGTTATACATTGTATAATTGAATAATGATTTACTTATTGCAGTTTAACTAAATAATGACCAATTCCTAAATGGCAATAAAATTCTTGCTTATCTTTAAAAAAACCCCTGAGAACTACAGTAAGAAATATTGCAACCTCCCAGCTCATTTGTCCCAGCTAGAGGAGCCCTACAACATTTTTAGTACTACTCTCTAAACTATTGCTGGTTTGAGCTCTTTCCTACTGGATATCTATTGCTATCTATACTTTCTTTCCATTTTCAGTTCCAGGAACAGCTGATATTCTAAGCAGATCTAATGGTTGTTTACCTTGCTTAAGCAAATTGAATTGTTTTGTGGTAATTTATTGTGAACTAACTTGGGTCTCAAATTGGAAGAAAGGTGAGATATAAATTAATTACCTAACTAAAAAAGAAACCCTCTTATTCATTATATGTCACTTCAGAAACAGAAACAAATAGTAAAAAAAATGGGTGAAATACAAATGTGTTGTAGTTGATTTCAACACAGTATGGCATACACAGCAAATGGATAGGTTGATTTGGATCCAGATTTTGGTGCACCCAGGAGTGGCAAAAGCTGCTTTTCACCCCCTGTCCTTTTCATGGCAAGCTATGCTTCTCTCTTCAATTGCTATCCAAAGGTTTCAGGAGAGGATTGTTGAATGATATAGGTTGCAGTCAGGTAAGAGGAAGAGGAGGAGGAGGAAATCCAATAAACCTGGGCATCTACATTTATGAATTGTACATTTTCTCTATTTTTGTAACACCTGCCCAGATGCTTTGTTATGGTAAGCTTCACAAGAAATTATATTATTCAAAAATATGCTGCTTAAAATGGTGTGAATGTTCTGCACTGAAAACAGTGTTGATTTATTACAGTTCTTGGAATATCTCTATTTATTTTAGATTAAGTTTCAACACCTGTACAAATAGAATGAAGGTAATATGAGAATTAAATTATTCTCTAGATTTTGATTTTGCTATTGGAAATACATCTGCATGCTTTCCCTAGCCAAAATCTTTTGACTAATTAGTCTAAATGTGTGTGACCTGCTGTAACAGAAAACATGCAGGGAATTAAGTAGAAGCTGAGAGTCACCGGGGACCTGTCTGGAGAACCAGAAAGGCTGCATGTTGAATGAAAGGGATTTAATAACTTTTGCTCATGAACAGTTGCCCTTTACCCATTCAAATTCTTTAACATGGACCAAAGAAAGTGTCTGCAAGTATGTAGTCTTAGTGGAGTTTACTATGGGACTATCATGGCCCAATAAATGATGTATTTCTTGGATGATGTTGAGACAGGCGGTCAGTGGCTGGACTAGGAGTCATCTACACCAGTGGCCCCTTTAAATGTGCTGTAAAAGCATTTTTATTTCATTAGACCATGGCCCTTTTCGCATGGCATTTCTGATGCGAAAGGGCCCCTTGAGAGTTGCATGCATGTGAGGAGCGGTCCACACAACGCATTCACATTTGCATGACGCATAGGGGCCTGACGAGGACTGTGCACACATTTTTTCATTTTCAGCTTGAAGTGGAAAATGCTGTGCGGTCGCGCATCACTCCAGGGCCCCATGCGCACTTCATAGAATCATAGAATCATAGAAATGTAGAGTTGGAAGAGACCACACGGGCCATCCAGTCCAACCCCCTGCCATGCAGGAACACCCTCAAAGCACTCCTGACAGATGGCCATCCAGCCTCTGCTTAAAAACCTCCAAGGAAGGAGACTCCACTACACTCCGAGGCAGCATATTCCACTGCTGGACAGCCCTGACCGTCAGGAAGTTCTTCCTGAGGTTCAGGTGGAATCGCCTTTCCTGCAGCTTGAATCCATTGCTCCTTGTCCTGGTCTCTGGAGCGACAGAAAACAAGCCCTCTCCCTCCTCTACATGGCATCCCTTCAAATATTTAAACATGGCTATCATGTTCCCTCTTAACCTTCTCTTCTGCAGACTGAACATACCCAGCTCTCTAAGTCTATCCTCATAGGGCATGGCTTCCAGGCCCCTCACCATTTTGGTCGCCCTCCTCTGGACCTGCTCCAGCTTGACCATGTCCTTCTTGAACTGGGGTGCCCAGAACTGGACACAGTATTCAAGATGAGGTCTAACCAAAGCAGAGTAGAGTGGTACCAGTACCTCCCTCGATCTAGACACCATACTCCTATTGATGCAGCCGAGAATTGCATTGGCTTTCTTGGCTGCCGCATCACACAGCTGACTCATGTTCAGCTTGTGGTCTATTGGGACTCCTAGATCCCTTTCACACATACTGCCATCCAGCCACGTGTCCCCCATCCTATATTTCTGTATTCCATTTTTTCTGCCTAAGTGTAGGACCTTACACTTCTCTCTGTTGAATTTCATTTTGTTAGCCTTGGCCCAGCTCTCCAATTTGACCAGGTCATTTTGAATTTTGATCCTGTCCTCTGGCGTATTAGCAACCCCTCCCAATTTGGTGTCATCTGCAAATTTGATGAGCATGCCCTCTATTCCTTCATCCAAGTCATTGATGAAAATATTGAACAGCACTGGGCCCAGGACAGAACCCTGTGTCACCCCACTAGTCACTTCTCTCCAGGATGAAAAGCAGCCATTGGTGAGCGCCCTTGTGTGCAGAGCCTTGGGAACCAGGCTGGTCACGCTTCCTGTTCACTGCAGGCTGGGAAGGTCCCAGGCTGCACTGCGAAAGGAAGAGGTGGGGCTCTCATGAGAGCAGGAAGCTCGTGCAGAGCCGAAAGAGCAAGGAAGTGAGAACCTCTCTCTGGAGGCTGCTCGCGCGAGCCCCGTAGCCCAGCACCGCGAAAAGGTAAGGTGCGAAAAGGGAGCATGTCCTGCTCTACTGGGATCTTCTTTGTCTCTCGATTTGTGATAAATTTTATTAATTTTTTCATTCAGTTTTAATGATGATATTGTCTGATTGCAGAAGCTGTTTTTTTAAAATGGTTTTCACTGAAAGCCATCTTAAGTGTGATGCAAATCTAAAAATAAACAGTAAACAAGTGAAGAGAGCCACCATGGTGTGGTGGTTTGAGCATGGGTCTATGACCCTGGAGACTAGGGTTCGATTCGAACCCCACTGGGTAATCTTGGGCCTGTCACACACTTGTAGTTCAGAAAATCCTGTGATAGGTTTGCCTCAGAGTCATCATAAATCAGACATTACTTGAAGGCACACAACAACAACAGCAGCAACAACAACAGGCAGGTGAAACAGTCAAAGACCCATTCTGAATATTTGGCCATATAAAGAAACTAAAAAAAAACACAGACATTATAATATCCATCCCTTTGATGGAAGTGTGGCTGGGATATATAGACTTCATTTTTCTGATTTTCCCTGTTACCTGTTGCACTGCAAGAATCACATTAAATAACAACAACAATGAAGACAAAAACAAAACAAAAACCTAAACCTGTGGACCCAGTTGTTACTGAATAGGGAATTCCCCTTGAGATCTGAAAATGAAGCCATTTATTCATAGAAAAGAAAGTGGGATGGCAATGGAAAAGAACTTGAAAAGAATGTTTAACTGATATATGAAACGTACTATTAAAAATCTAATACATGACAAGAAAAACAAAAAAGTCACGTCAGGAAAATGTTTTCCATTTCTTAGTGTCTCTTTATTTCTCAGGAAAATTTCCAAAATATACAATACAGGAGGTAAAAACCTTACTTGGAGTCATTTGCTTTATTGAGTTCTCTGAGCCTTGAAAATTATGCTGGAGATCCCTGGAGACTCCTATAAAGATGTATTACATCATAAAGAAAATGAAGGATAGTAACCCATGTTATTAAACTGTCAACATACATTATATGACAATTTGTCCACAATCCAGTTCAACTTAAAGCCTTACCGTTGGCTGTAACTTTAAAGAGTGAGACTAGTCAGTAACCGTCAAAAGCCCAAGGTATTTTTTTGGGGAAAAAAAGGTCTAATAATTGCTCCACTGTTCCATTGCATTACGTGTGAATTTCATTGATTCCTGTACTGCAATGGCTCACCTAGTACTTGGAAGGATTCAGAGGTATTATTGGTTTAAAAGCTTTTATTAGCTATGCAGTAGATTTTTCATTTCATACCACATTAATAATTGTTTGTTGTAATAGTAGTAATGAAAAATAAATAGCAAAGCCTTATGCATTTATAATTTCCACCTGGATATTGAATAATAAACCTGAGAAAACAGCAGTGCTTTAAAAAATTCCCACTATTCAAATGGTAGAACTGACAGTTCTGAAATGAGGACTGGTAAGATGGTCCACTAAAGATAATATATGCAATTAAATTCACCATTTAAATGAATGACAAGGGGTTCTACTTCCCTATGGGAGATTGGGGTGCTGGGTTAGAATTCACATTTAGTTCTTTGATGGCAATATGTGAAGATGAATTATAGTATTCTTCTGTAAAATAACTAAGGCCATTTCCGCACTGCGTTGTTATAGCGCAATTATTCCACTTTCAACATCCTATGGAATGCTGGGGTTTGCAGTTTTTTGGCCCCTCCCTAAACTGCAAACCCCAGTATTCCACAGGAAGTTGAAAGTGGAATAATCGTGGTATAACAATGCAGTGCAGAAATGGCCTATATCTTGAGGTAAATGTTAGAATGATCAATGAAATGTCTAAATAAGAATGTTTGCTGTGATAAAGAATTATTTGGTATGTGAATGGCTACTGTATTTGCCGGCATATAAGACGCACCGGTGTATAAGATGCACTCCATTTATATGCTGACAAATACTATTTGCCCATGTATAGGACACACTGGCATATAAGACCCACCACATTTTCAAACAGTATCTTTTGGGGAAAAACGTGAGTCTTATTCTCCAGCAAATAGGGTATGTTGAAGTAAGAGGGGCTACACATTCCTAACTAAATCACATTCAGGATCTCTACATGTTTAATACATTAGGGAAAATGGGGGATCGCAAAAGTCACCCAATCCTGACTTAACAGGCAGTAGTCTCTGAGAATGGTGAAAGTCTGTTCTGTTGATCTGAGTTCAGCAACTGACATTTGTATTTCCACCCTCTCCTGTGATCTCTACTGTGAGGAGGAATTGTGACAGGGATCCTGCTTCTGACTGTCACACTGCAGATTTGTCACCCTGTCACCTGGAGGGTTGGGGAGGCTGGGAGCTACACAAAACCACAATAGCGTTTCCCTCCCGACCACTGAGCTCTGGCCAAAAAGCTGTACCAGAGTCAAGTGTACAAAAGGCCCAAATATAGCAGTGATTAGCCACACAGCTATGAAAGCATGCTCAGCAGAGTTTATCTTAGCAGTAATGTACTGTAGCCACGAAAAACTCACCCACGCCACTTCTTATCTTCTATCAAGGAGGCAGTTTATTCTTGAGTTACAATATATACATATTTACAAGAATGTCCAGAAGGCGTTCCAGCATTCCTCAGCTTGCTCTTTCTGGCAGAGCCTCCAGCATACACGTTCAGGCACCGTGTGTGCAATGTTGACTAGTACTTGGCTATATTTATACAGACACATAGCTGATGCAATCCTGACCTATCATTGCATTCTCCCCAGATCTGATGCAACTTTCTCCCCTGATTGCCCATCAGCCTGACTCAGCATGACTCAGCTAGAGTCACATGACTTTTCACAGCTGCACTTGACAATTTACATCAAAAAGTATTTTCTTTGGACTACAGGTTTTGTCCAACCTTTCCTGACAAGATTGCTCATGGAAGTTGGGGGTAGAAACATCATTCTGCTGCAAGCCAGTTGGCAAGAGACCAGACCCCCATCACTCTCAGAGGCTTCTTCCTGTTCAGTCAGAATGGGGTGGGTAGGTCAGAAGACACAATTTAGTTATACCTAATTATACAGTTGGGCCTTCACATTTGTGGGTTAAACATTTATGGATTTGAGTATTTGAGAGTTTCTTCAACACTTGCTCCTGCAACCTCAGGTGCTTCTTTTCCAAGGGAACCTTCCTTCACAGCAGCTTTCTAATAATATGCCTTTGATCCTCCTCTTCCTCTTCCTCCTCCTTCTCCGAAGGAGAGAACTGACAAACATGCATGAAAAGTAGAAGTAAATAGGAGACAGAGCTCCATGTGTTGATTAATGATCATTTACTTTATTTATATTTATAATAAGCCCAATGCATTTTTAGCCTCTATCAAAGTTGGCCTTTCTTAGGGGCTGCATTAAAAAATACAAATATAATTCTATTTAATACATTAAGAAAGACAACACCAAATTAATTATAATCTCTAAGAACATATAAATTACATTATTCAACAAAATGAAGTGTATATTTATATTTGTATTTTTCAGCGTAGCCCCTGAGGAAGGCCAACTTTGGTGTGGCCAAAACGGTTTGGGCTTTTAATAAGTATAATAAAGCAAGTAACTATCAATCAGCATGTGGAGCTCCATCTCCTGTTTACTTCTGTTCCTCCTTCTCTTCAACCAGCTGCCACCCTGGCCAGTTATGGATGGCTCACAGCCCAATATTTCTCCTGATGCCCCACCATACCCAAGGAAGGAGATGGGTGCGAGAGAGAAAGTATAGGACCACTGTGCTGATCCTTCCCCTCTCATTTCCCTGATCTGGTTTGACCTTGGGTATTTGTTCTCCCCACCATACCTCATCCCCTTTCCCACAGACAGGCACACATACATGTTTTGATATTTGAAATTTGAAATTTTTGCGGGGGTCATGTGCTGCTAACCCTAGTGAATATGGAGGGCCGACCTGTACTTTACTTAAGTATACCTAACTAAGACCCTTTTCGCACCTTACCTTTTACCAGTTCTGGGCTGCTCGGTTCGCGCACGAAGGCCTGGGAGGAACGCTCCCGCTTCCCTGCTGCTCGGCCTCCGCAGCTCCTTCCTCTCGTGCAACCGCCCCGCCTCTTCCTTTCGCAGTGCAGTCTGGGACCTTTCCCAGCCTGCACTCCCCAGGAAGCGCGACCGGCCCAGCTCCGCACGGCAGGTAAGTGCGCGTGGGGCATCAGACTGACGTGCGAGTGCGGAGCATTTTCAGCTTGAATTCGAAAATGAAAAAATCCATGTGCGCTCTGCATCCGGCCCTTAAGCGTCACGTAAATGTGAGTGCGTCATGCAGACTGCTCCTCACATTTGCTCAAGGGGCCCTTTTGCTTAATAAATGCCGTGCAAAAAGGGCCTAAGTAGCTAATCTAAAATCTCAGCCATTATGTAGGTGTGGCCTTTAACTGGTAGTTTGACAAGAAGTAACAGAGTTGAAGGAGGTACCATTAACCTGAGGGGATTACAGAACATTACAGAATTTATACCAGACAATGACATTGGTCATATTCTCATTTCCCTACCTTTTCCAGGATCCATTGCTACTCCTTCCAAATGTTTTAAATCTCAACAATTCTCCTTCTTTTGAAAGAACATTCAGTTTTGAAAGTTTTGCTTTTTATCATGAAGCCCTAAGCCTCTGGAATACAGTGCAAAGTTTTGCAAGATTTTCAAAAGTCCTTCCAATAATGATAGCATCATCTAGTTCTGTAAAAGAGGAAGTGATTTGAAGATCTGCCTAATCATATGAGCATACTATTAGCATTTTGGTTCCTGTTGTTGATTATTCTGATTCCAGATGATTCTGATCCAGCTAAACCTCTTCGATCCACCCTTCAATAGTCCAAATATGTCTCACTGACTGCTGGCTGTAACCTTGAATTGTTGGCCTGTCATTTTGTAGTTAGGCTTTCTTACTATCAATACCTGATACAGTCCAAAATAAGAACTGTCCTTCCTCAATTATATTTATATTTCTGAAACATGGAAAACAGGATGATAAAATACATTTCAATATGAATTTTTTTCAATCACTTCCTAGGAAAGCATATTGTATAGTTTTCTTGGTAACCAAGCACTTAAGAGCCTATTTTTATCCATTTAAGGCCTAAATCCAAATACTAGTAGGACTAGTGGTAGTTCACTGAATCAACAGGGATATATGTAAATGTTTACTTATTCTTCAACAGTTGCTTCCATGGGTCTTCTCTATGACTTAGATTTGTGCATATGCAAGTACAGTATTGACCTATAGAATGAATTTCACCACTGGCCCTTTTTATAACCCTTTCAAGAGGCCTGAAGACTCTGAAATATTTCTTAAAATGTTAATGTATAAAAAGGAGGCTGGGATTCCTGAGAATGTATGGAATATATATTCTGGTTTTAATTCCTTAATAGTTGACATCTAGTTCCTATGACTCCCTAAACTAAGTTCTACTTGAATGCTAAGATGAACTAGCAATATAGGGAGCTCTATTCATTGATTGTGTAAAGCTTCCTTGTTTATCAAGCTCCTTTCTTCTTGGGATATTTCACCTATAGTGGCCTGTTTTGCCACACTCCCAATGGTCGTTTTTGAAATTTTCATCTCCTGTCTCTTCTAGGGAGACTGCTGATTTGACCTGAGCCATTCTTGTTTGAGTATTTTCAGCCTATTTAAACTTTAAATGGTGACAAAGATACTCTTTAAGAAAATTAGTCACTACTTTCACTACTGAAATGAAGTGAATTATTGTCTGGCACCATGCTTTAAGTTTTTGTGAGGAAGAAAACCAGCTAATAGTCATCTTAAAAATGGTGAGGGAGGCATTCACTCATCATCTGAACACTTAAGAATAATCAATTTGAGGAATTCCAGTTTATTTCAACTAAGTCATCTCATCTTGTGTCTTACAACTGAAATAAAATAATATCCCTTGGGGCATATTATCCTTTAGCAGTTCACACAGCAGAATGCTTCTGAGCCATGCACAAAAATAGTAAATTACTCAGAAACAAAACTCTTCACACTAAAATTTATTTACAATTTTCTTGAGCTAGACTGCAGTTGAATGTTAGCTACTAATGAGAAATTACAGCATGCTGTCCACCCTTGGAAGTGTCTGTACAGGCTTCATTGTATATTCTAAACCACTTTTTTTTTTAAAAAAAATCCAAACTTGAGACTAGCTTTTAGTTACATAACATCCCAGGAGGGTTCAGCACTTCACTCAAGGAAATAGCTGTGCCTTTGACAGAGAGGAGGAGAAGCTTTTTTTTAAAGTGGAAGCTTATTTTTTCTTACTACTTGGATTGTGAATAATATTTTTTTCCTGTTCAAATGACTATCAATAGTCACCTATAATATCACTTCTTTTATGTGCCTTTAATGATGATAAATAGCACTTAAGACATATTGCCTCTACTTGTTATTCAGGTACATGGACCCAAACAGTTAAACTGCAATTTAATATAATGTCTGCATTCTTTGTCTGTAACCTCCTGTTCTGTATTTGAGTTGTTATCATGTTTTGCATCTTTGGCATGTCGCCTACCATTCTCTGCAATTTTAATAGGATTGTGGGAGTGATAAGAAGCAAGAACTGTGTGTGTTGTTTCTCATTCCCTGTTGAATGTCTGCAATAAACTCAGAGTATCTGTTGAAATCCTGGTTGTTGGAGTTTCTTTTAAGACATTTTGTATTTTTGGCTTCTTTTAGATTGATAACATTATCACTTGCAATGGAATGCTGACAGTTCATGTGTAGCACAATAGGTTCATATGGGATGTGAGTAAACCACTGATCAAAGAAAGATGGTATTGGGTACTTGTGATTATGATATCGTACTGGCACAAACAGAACATTCATTGCTCACTTATTCTTTTAGTCAGGAAAATAACCTTGGGAAAAATTGTTAGTCACTTTGGACTGGGAATGTATTTCTTTCCATTGTGGCAAAGAAGAAGCACATTATCATTCCTGTCTCTTTAATGGTTCTTTCCATTATTCATTTTGCACCACTGGAATAAAATTCTCAGAAGGTGTTGGGACAACAAATCATATGCTGGTTAGTTTTTCAGTCAAGATATAAAAGCTGGTTGGTTAATAATACTTGAAGATACAAGAAACCAGTTACTGGAACAAGTACTTGACGCCCTAGTTAATTAGTTAAAGCAGTCTGAAGATCTAGACCTGTCTTAAAAGGTTGTGGCAAATTGAAAATTTAGAGTTGGAATAATTGTCCAGTGTCACATAAGAGGTTAGAAACATGGAGGAAATTTAAATAAATAAATAAGTGTGTATTTAGTGCTTTGATCTGTGGACCACAGTGCTTTGAAGTCTGAACGGGCAAAATCAGTTTGTCGTCTTTATTCATATTGTTTAGCAGTAAGATCTAAGTTGAATTAAAATACATTTCTTTTCTTTTCTTTTCCTTGTGTCTCAAAATGAAGCGATTTAATGGGTCACATTTTCCCACCTTCAACAAAATACAGCAGTCCTGATTGAGCTCAAACTCACAGCTGTAATATTGCCCGTATATTTTGTTTTTACAGTTGTCATGTGCCAAACTGTGTGCCAGGCAGAGACAGAAAACTGGCACTCTGATAGTGAAAAACTAAAGAAGGCTATGCAATGGCTCCACTGTTGAAGTGTTGCCTAGACATTGTGGACAGCAATCAGCCTGCAGAACATTGCTTTTTTGTGTCTCTGCAGAACAATTAATCAGTTGGAAAACTCCCAGAATTAACAATGCTGTGGCCCAGAGTAGAGGAGCAGAGGCACTGTTGTTGTGCCAGGGAGACTTAAGAGACAGGGAACTACAATCTAGAGTAGTTGATATTTGTTGGCACCAGCTGTGAGGGTTTAGCAGGGTCCTCCAGTACACTTGTGGTATGGGAAAGTGCTCTGACTCTAAGCTTGCCAGCTACTCAGCAGGGACCATTTCTACAAATGGACTGGAGGAAGCATTTGGATGAGGACATCTCTGGCTGTGGGATGAAAACCTTCCCTCATCAAGAAAGCCCACACGCCACAGCAACTTGCCAGTGGATGACAGCCCTGGGAATGAGTCCAACCACTTCACTTATGCAGGATACAGAAGCAATTTTCCCCCCTCTTCTTAGTCAGAAGGGAAAGGAAGGATTGGTAAATCCAAAGATTAAGTCTACTTTTTTTAAAAAAATCCTTGAGCAAAATTGCTGAAAGCAGAGGGACTACTCCTTGAAAAAAATCAGGAGGCTTATTAGCTGCATTACACAGATTTAAGCCGATTCAGGCCAATTAATGGATGACAATGCCTTCCCAAAGTAAAGTATGCTTCTGAGACTGCAGACACTGAAAAAAAATCAATACATTTTGGCCTTTTCTTCTGGGATAACTCTTACTTGATATATCCTTTTCCTGTTTTCCCTTTGGAATCCCCAAGCTTTCCTGATGATTGTATCCAATCAAAACTGTTCTCTCCCTTATTTCTTCTGGTCCTGTCCAATAGGGTTATTCTCCCCAATTAATGTTCTCATTGGAACAAAGAAGGGACAGTTTTAGCTAGTCTCTCTTCTTACTACTGGAAGTGTCAGTTTTTGATATTGTAGCCAATGGCAATAGTAACAGCTTAGGAAAACTTCAGCGAGAGTTAAGACAAAACTAGTGCCCTTTATCATTTTTAACTGAGGAGTAAAGGGAGGAGAGAGACTAAAGGGCACTCTACTGGACTTTGTGAACACACAGATCTCTTGGGCACTACCCAAGACCCTAAGCCTATAATGTCAGTATGGGCAACAACACGGGGGTCCCACAGCAAGCCTGAATATCTCCATTGTCCTATGCAGACCCTCTCAAAATGGTGACAGGAAGTCACATCCTACCACCATGTTGAAAGGGACTGGGGTTTTGGTGTGCTTGTGAGTGTGGGGATATTTTCACAGATTTTCACACTTTGGGAGCTATTTTAGAGTAAATATTGCCCCCAAATCTCATTGGTTTTACTTTTGAAAAATGGGGGTTGGGAGCTTGAGGGGACCAGTTGCTGGGGTTGAGGGGCTGCAGCCATGGGTTCCAGCAGGTTCCTTTGAGGGAAAAAGGTGAGGTATACATATAATACCAGACTGACTGGGTTGGGTTGTTATTGTAACTGCCTCTGATTGCAACCATCTTGCTCATGCTGTCACGATAAAGGGACTCTGCCACCAGTAAAGTTCATTTTTAAAATTACTTTATGGAGCTCTAGGATTTTGAATGAAAAGAGCTGGGAGCTGAGAACAAGGCAGCAATGTAAGTGTTTATGTGCCCTCCTGAGTTTGTGGGACACTGTCATATGCCAGGCCTGGGGGTAAATGCCCCCACTCAAAAAGGCCCTGCTATTGTCCTGGTGCATGACTTGACAACTTCCTAGGCTAGTTCCCAAGGCAGGTTCTTCCAGTGTGAGAAACAGTCAGTCTATTTATGGATCACCAATATGGCATTGCATTCTACCTTGCAGTAGTAGTTTCCATGCTGCAATGGTGAAATCTACTACAAATTTAATATAATTAATATTTCTTCACTGAAGAAAAAAGTTATCATTTTAGGTTTTCTGAATAATCAACAATAACTAGATCAGAGTTTGGAAAAATTACTTTGTGGGACTACAACTCCCCAAATCCCCAGCCATGCTGGTGGAGAAATTTTGGGTCTGAAAAATTTCACATTTCCAGCCAGGGCACTTTGACAAGGAGACATTCAGTTTCTCTGTCAGTCAAAGTATTTGCACGTTCCTTCGAGGTGCACCATAAAGTCTAAGTAAATATTTTTTCAGGCTGAACTCTAGTTCAGCATAGCAAAAACAGTGTGTTCCCTGGGCTAAGCATGCTGAAAATGTATGCTGCTTTCATTGTGCTCATGATCAGGAGAGATAAAAATTCCCCAGTGAAAGAGTTTGCTGTGCTTTTACATTCCCAGAATCTGTGATACAAGTTCCTGGGGCCTCCATTTCCACTCACACAGAAACATGGGGGAGATTTTTCTCCCCATTACAGATACAGCTGGAAATGCTAGTAAACGTATATCAACAATGCTGAAAATAACAGTGTTTATGTACCAAAGTCATTTGCAGCTGCTGGGCTACAAAAATGTTTCCCTGCTGGAATAAACAATGATTGCAGAGCCTTTGGACACTCTTTCCTTCACTTAACCCATTGGTGACCATTAGGACAAGACAAACATAAATGTAACACTACTTCCCGGCAATATTGCTTCAAGTAGTGACTCTACTTAAAGAAATAGAAAAGAACAAAAAATATTTGTTGCTATTTCAGTGGGTCAAAAGCCTAATGAATGTGAATGATGCTGGCCCTCCTGCACATTTTGAATTTTCTAGCATACAGCAGAGCTTTCCAAACTACGTGTTGTGACATGTTAGTGTGTCAGCTGCAGTGTGTTGGTGTGTCACTGCTGCCCTGGGCCAAGAAGGACCCTGGTGAGGGCAGCAGTTAGTTAGTTTAACCTCTGGTTTGCTAGTAACTACGGACAAATACACAAATTTTAATAATAGAATGTAAGGGGACACAACATATCTCATGAAAGCCTTTCATTCATAGTTTTAAAAATATATGATTTATGATTTACTTATTTATTTATTCATGATACATAAAATTGAATTACTGTGTCACAAAATGATGCATGTCTAAAAAGTGTGTTACCAACATGAAAAGTGTGGGAAGCTCTGAGCTACAGAGAAAAAAGCAAAAAGTTCCTCCTGGATGGAAAATATGGTTGAGCTACTTCCAAGTCCACCTGTTACAATGCCTTAACAGGACCATCTGAAAGTTAGACAGTAATGAGCAAGCTTTGGGCCTGGATACACAAAATAATTGTGCTGTTTACCTATGTCCCACTGAAGTCCATGAGACTTGTTAGTAATGACTAACTTAGTCTGAATTCAACTGAATGCAAGCATGACCAATGGTCTAGATCAGGAATGACACTCTTATTTCCCTCCCCCGGATAATGTTGGACTGCAGCTACTAACATTCCTCACAAGGGATGTGAATATCCAAGTAAGTTGTCAAGTATCAAGTATCAAATGTGAAAATGAATAACTTCTGAAATTTTCTCCTCACTGCTGAGGAAAATGAACATTTCTGCTCAGTTCTTGCTTGGCAGTCATAGATCCTGAAGTGTTTGGGGAAATTATTTTGTGCAGAAATGCATGTATATTTCTATGTGTGAAAATATTTTTGTGCAAAAATACCGTTTTGACATATTCACATAGGGGGTTTTGCACATAAACCAGTTGTCTTGCACAAAATGGCTTTGGAAATTGGGTTTTGTACCAAAAATATATTTTGGAGATTGTGCATCAGGAAATGTGGCTCATTGTCACATCACCCAGTGCAAGCCTCCAATACTCACCTTACAAGCCAAGCAGCATCACCAATATGTTTGTATTATTTTATTTTATTTATATCCTACCTTTCTTCTCACATGGGTTTCTGAGGTGGTTGGGAGAAGGGTGCTGAGTGAAGACGTGTCCAGCCTTCTCCTGGGAATGAGGCACTTTCTGACAGAGAGCTACAGGGAGTCTAAGGGGTCCTGTGAGAGCTGATGGTTGCACACTGCCTGGCTGCTGGAAGAGGGCTGGATGCTTCTTCACTCAATGTCCTGCTCCCCTGTGCCTCAGAAATTACTACATTGGTGGCACTCCCTGGCTTCAAAGAAGGGGTTTTGAAGGCTTTCTCCATTGTTGGATTGCTCCTGTGACTATAAGCATGAATTCCAGTATTTACAATGTTATAAGTCTGGCTTATGACATCATAAATACTGAACAGAGTGTCAGCCCTGCTTTTGTGTGTGTGTGTGTGTGTGTTGAAAATCTGTTTTTTGATTTGGGTGAAAAAAAATCCAGTTAGCTATGAGGCAGGGTTTTTTTTTGTGGGTGTGTGTGGAAAATTGTTGGCTGTTGTGTAAAAATATCCGGCAGATTTGCACAGAAAAGTAACTGCTTGGAAAGGGTTTTTCGTACGAAAATTGAATTTTTGTGCAACCTGCCCTATTTTTTTTACCCTCACCTGATTTTCAGATAGACATGCAGCTTTTCGGTGAAAAATTGTTTGGTTTTCTGCAGCACCCCCCCCCCCCCCCAGCAATCCTGTAGAAATATTGACTTGGATAGTTGGGAAGCTTTTTCTGCAAAAAGCCTTTTTTTACACAAAAACACTGCAAAACACTTTTTTGTGCAAAACCATAACCATGTGCTTTTTTGTGTGAAATTGCTGGTTTTTGTACAAAACGTATCAACACTATACAAAAAAAAAGTGGGAGGGTGCTTGAAAAATGTGCATTTTCACACAAACCCCACAATTCTCAGGCAAAAAGGGAAAAAGCCACCTGCATTTCTATGCAGAACAATTTCATTAAACATTTCAGTCTGTACAAATACTGGGTGATTTTTTTTTTCCTGAATTCTCACCACTGTGTTATTCTTCATAACTAGGGTTTCTGGGTGCTGGGAAACCTTCTTCCTCTGCTTATTTTGGCCATGAGATGAATAACAGCTAATATTCTTCCAGATCCTGTGTGATATCAGAAGCTAAGCAGGGTCGGCCCTGGTTAGCACTTGGATGAGAGACTGTCAATGAATATCAGGTTCAGTAGGCTATATTTCAGAGTAAGCAACTGACAAACCACCTCTGATCTAAATCAAACATTTTCTCTGTGAAATGTGACTCTGTCAAAGTCATTTTGCATTGTACACAGTATGCGACCAGCCCAAATGGAAAGAATTTATCAGCTCTGTTCCACACTGGAGGTGTTAATATGTTGTGTGATGTCTTTAATGTTCAGATGAACAGTGGCAGATCTGCCTGTATCTCTCTCTTGAGTGTGGCATAAGAAATCCCAAACAAGTAAATGTCATCACAGAATGTTTTAGGGGAACGTTTGGTGATGCATAGATAGCTACCCCATTAAGAGGGAAACTGATCCCTCAGTACGTTATCTATGGATGGAATAAAATGACAATAGCATTCTGTCTTTTCATATTTAACCAATGTTCAGCTTCCACTGATGGCTTTGTCTAAATTCTTGCTGTTCTGCTTCTATCCATGACATATGCAGCAAAACAGACAAAAAAACCCCAACCCAAAACATTTAAGCAGATGAGTTTCAAGAGGAAAGAGATATTTCAGCTTTAAAACTCTGTTTCTGATGGTCTGAAGCTTTTTTGTTGTTGTTGTTGTTGTACAAAGTGCTGCCAAACTGGACAGTGTTTGAGCTTTTTGAATTAGAGATTCAGTTACATTGGACCCATTTTGAATTTTTCCTCTTCATCACCAGCTGTTGTCAGTTCCATTCATATACCACATTTGGGGAGGGGGATATGCCATGCTGGAACCTGACTTTAGCGAATGTGCCAGACTTTTTACTGTTGAATGTCCTGGAGTGGAAAGAGGTTTTTAATGTTGTGAATTGCTTCTATCTACTTTGATGACTCTGGGGTGCGGTCAGAGGAATACCTTAATTGACAACTCAGCTTTACATCCAATAGTTGCTAATATTGGCCAAATATTATTGGTTCCTAGAATCCTCCAACACAGTTTCTGAGACCTGATAAAACAATCAAGGGAATACACACAGACACAGACCAATATCACAAGTGCAGCTGACATACTGATGGTGTAAAGGTGAGAATTTTGGACAAATGCTTGAGAAATCCAGGTAGAAGTCCTCACTTAGCTGTGATAGTAACTGGATGACCTTGAGAGAGCCATTGGCTCCACCTGACCTTCCTTGCTATGTTCTTGTGAAGATGGTGGCAGTGTATGTTACCTTGAGCTCTCTGTGTAGGATATAAATGTAACAAACAAACATTTTAAAAATGCTTGGGTGACCATATGTATTGGCCCTGAATACCATTGCCAATAGAGAGGTTCACATGTGGCCATACTCCTTGCATTGACAGAATGTGTAAGGAGAATACATGGCCACGTGAGCTGACCTCATTGCGTGGCCTCAGTCTGCTGACTCAGAAGCAGTTCTATGCTCTTTTCCACCTTCTTCTACCCAGTTTCCGTATGATGTTACAAAGGACCCAACCCCATGACATCACAATTGTCTGTTCCTGTGATGTCGCAAGTTCCCAGCCCTTGTAGTTTTGGCACTTAAATCTCAGGGAATGGGGTGTTGTGGACTGGTAACCTTACCTACCAGCACTAGTTTGAGTGAGTCTGTGGGCTTGGGAGCAGTGCTCATGATAATATATAGGCCTTTCCAGATGTGGTTATTAAGGCGGGCCAATGCGTCTTGCCACGGAGGTCTTCTGTATGTTGGAGTAGACTAGGTTCGGTTTATTTACCTTCATTCCGCACGTAATTCTGACTAAATGAGCCCCCATGTGGTGGTAAAGTGCATTATTTGAAAACTGGAAGAAATCGGTTTTCCAATTTTCCAGATCAATCCGATCCGTACTTTCACAATGGTGCAGACACGTACATTCGCACCAATGAGAATTGGTGGTCAGGGGAGGGCTCTTGGGAGGGGCCAGGGGGTAGTATGAACTTTCGCATGTATGCATGTACGGAATGACGTACTAAACCATGCAAAAAAAGAAAAAAGAAAAAAAGGGCCAATCACAGCTGATGGGGTGGGGTGAGGGGAGTAGTGGGAGTGGCCACGGTGGACGCAGTGTGGATTCATGAACTCGCACTCCTCCGAATCAGAATGGAACATACGCAATAGCTGTGTGGAAGGAAATGAGGGAAAGTCCACCTTGTTTCAAGCCCAGAAAATCCAGTAAGAAACGGCACGAACCAATTCACCCAGCCTCGTGTGGAAAGGGCCATAGTATGGTCCTTTCCCCCCTAGGAGTCAGAAGAAGTGGTGGAAAATAATAGCCAGGGAGAAGGTGAATTGGGGATACTGTAATAAGATAGCATTATTCAGGTCACTCTTATACAAGATTTTTTAAAAGCAGATATTTCAACTCCACAAATTACCCCCCAGTTTTTAAAAAGTGGAATACAAACAAACACCCAGCATGTTTTGCTCCTTGCTTATGCCCTGTGTCAGTGGATATTTCTTCACAGAAATCAGTCACTCTAAACTGCTATACAGAAGGAATTCATGTATGAGTCAATCTTAGTTCATTAACTAAGAGGGCAATCCAAGGGCTCATGCACCAGTAGAAATCCTAGCCCAGTGGCACTGCAAGAACCATCCCTTCTGCTTCATCAGATCAGCACTGCCAAAACTGATATTTCTCTAAAACTGGGCTTCTCTTGTTCACACCAAAATTGCCAGTAAAACACCATCATTTAACTGCTTAATAAATAATGAATCTAGTATCCCTCCTATTTTTTCCAACTACACATTAGTTTTGTAACTGCACAATTTTTTCCAGTGGCATAATTGGATCCAACTGCACACAAAACACACACACAGCAAAGCTTCAGTTATACAGTAAATGCAATACTTTATGTAGAATTGTGAGTGCAAAGCTTTAGAATGGGCTTCAGTACAACCTCCCTGATTTATTCCTCTGGATGTATCTTCTCGGGAATCATAGAGTTGGAAGAGACCACAGGGGCCATCCAGTCCAACCCTCTGCCATGCAGGAACACAAATCAAACCACTCCCAACAGATGGCCATCCAGCCTCTGCTTAGAAACCTCCAAAGAAGGAGACTCCACCACACTCGAAGGCAGCATATTCCACTGCTGGACAGGTCTTCCTGAGGTTCAGATGGAATCTCTGTTCCTGCAGCTTGAATCCATTGCTCCTTGTCCTAGTCTCTGGAGCAGCAGAAAAGAAGCCCTCTCCCTCCTTGACATGACATCCCTTCAAATATTTAAACATGGCTATCATGTCCCCTCTTACCTTTCTCTTCTGCAGACAAAACATACCCAGCTCTCTAAGCTGTTCCTCATAGGGCGTGGTTTCCAGACCCTTCACTATTTTGGTCACCCTCCTCTGGACACGCTCCAGCTTGTCGATATCCTTCTTGAATTGAGGTGCCCAGAACTAGACACAGTATTCCAAATGAGGTCTAACCAAAGCAGAATAGAGTGGTACCATTACCTCTCTCAATCTAGATACCATACTCCTATTGATGCAACCAAGAATCAGCTTTCTTGGCTGCTGCAATACATTGCTAACTCATGTTCAGCTTGTGATCTACCAAGACTCCTAGATTCCTTTCACACATACTATTATCCAGCCACGTGTCCCTCATTCCTATATTTGTGCATTCCATTTTTTCTGCCTAAGTGCAGGACCTTACATTTCTCTCTGTTGAAATTCATTTTGTTAGCTTTGGCCCAGCTCTACAATCTGTCAAGGTCATTTTGAATTTTGATCCTATCCTCTGGGGTATTAGCAACCCCCTGTCATGAGCCCGGCTAAGCATGCTGCCAACTCAGACGGGGACTCTGAGTTAGACGGGGAACTCCAGGTGGGGGTGGATCCCTGGGAGGGAGAGGGGGCTCCTGCAGAGGCAAGGGAGGGGCCTGCCAGCGACCCCACAGTGGTCCCTGAGCCAGTACCTGCAGCAGAGGAGACCAGTGCTTCGGGCTCCACAGAAGCTACTGTTCCTGACTCCAGCCCAGAGTTTGCTGCAGACCCTCCCCCCACGTTCCTCCAGAGGCGGTGAGAGAAGGAGGCGGTTCGCAGATCAAAACGCTTTCAGGAGAAGCGTCTGAAGTCTGAGGGCCTACAGCTGTGAGCTGGGCCAACGGACGCTTGATCAGCCCAGCTGGGTTAAGGACTATGTATTTAAGTCAGACGCTGGGGGGAGTTGGGCACGAGGCAACAACTGTCTTACATCCGGGGAATCTGCATCCTGTATTTTTCATTCCAGGCCAGCCCTAGCTGTTGAGTTTGCTGTCTCTTTTCGTTTGGGTGATATAACCTCTTGTTTATTTTACTACTTATTACTAAAAGCCATACACTTCGGCTCCTGCCTCTGTTTTCTGTTCAAGCCGCCATCTGACATTGACACCCCCTCCCCCAATTTGGTGTTATCTGCAAATTTGATGAGCATGCCCTCTACTCTTTCATCCGAGTCATTGATGAAGATGTTGAATAGCAATGGGCCCAGGACAGAACCCTGTGGCACCCCACTAGTCACTTCTCTCCAGGATGAAAAGTAGCCATTGGTAAGCACGCTTTGGGTTTGGTAGGTCAATCAATTACAAATCCACCTAACAGTAGCCCTGTCCAGCCCACATTTTACTAGCTTCTTTGCAAGAATGTCATGTGGAACTTTGTCAAAGGCCTTACTGAAATCAAGATAGGCTACGTTCACAGCATTCACTTCATCTATCAAGCTTGTAACCCCATCATAAAAAGAGATAAGATTAGTCTGGTATGACTTATTTCTGCGAAATCCATGTTGACTTTTAGTGATTATGACATTGCTTTCTAAGTAATTACAAACTGACTGTTTAATGATCTGCTCTAGGATCTTTCCTGGTATTGATATCAGGCTGACCGGGCGATAGTTATTTCGGTCCTCTTTTTTCCCCTTCTTCAAGACGGGGATGACTTTTGCCCTCTTCCAGTCTGCTGGGACTTCTCTTGTTCTCCAAGATGTCTTAAAGATTATTGTGAGTGTTCCTGAAATGACTTTTGCCAGTTCTTTTAATATCCTTGGATGTAATTCATCTGGCCCTGGAGACTTTCATTCATCTAGTTTAGCCAGGTATTCCTGTACTACTTCTCTACCTATTCTGTGCTGAATTTCCCTCCCTTCCTCACCTGCTCCCCATCCCCCAGGTTGAGTACTTCTGTCCTTTTGGGGAAAACTGAGGCAAAGGAGGTGTTGAGTAGTTCTGTCTTTTCTCTTTCCCCCATTAGTAATTGGCCATATTCTCCGTGCAGCGACCCTATCATTTCCTTGTTTTTCCTTTTGCTGTGGACCTATCTAAAAAATCTCTTTTTATTTTTTTTAATGTCTCTGGCAAGCCTGAGTTCATTCTGTCTTTAGCTTTTCTGACCTTCTCCCTACTTCTCCTGGCTATTTGCTTGAATTCCTCTTTGGTGGTTTTACCATTCTTCCATTTCCTGTATATGTTTCTTTTAACACTTAGCTCAGCTGAGAGTTCTTTAGTCAACCATTCTGGTTTCTTCAGATATCGCCCATTTTTCCTCCTTACTGGCACAGTTTTAAATTGTGCCTTCACTATCTCACTTTTCAGAAACTCTCATCTGCCATGAATTCCTTTCTCTTTCAGTATTCTCGACCACTGAATTTCAGCAAGTAATTCTCTAAGTTTACAGAAATCAGATTCATGGTTAGCTTGTGTTGTAGCAGGAGCTGCTATTAAAATCCCTGCTTCAATTAGACCCATTAGGACCTGAATATTGGTTTTAAGACCAGAAATTTCCTTTCTTAGATCGTCCATGGATTGGAAGATTTTCTCATTAGATTGTGCTGTGAGGAGGCATTGGTCCCATAAACATTTATACACTTCTGCAAGAGGTTCCTGACCTACTTTATCTGTATCCTTAGCCAAAGGCTGGGCTTGTACTGTGTTTGAAGTAGGCCGTGAGGTGTTATAGGCAGAAGGAGCAGAATAAGATTTTTCACATGAGAGTTCTGAATATAGGGACCAATTACCCACCTGTTCCTGTTCCTGGTCACATAGCACTGCTGAGAATTCCAAAAAGTCTTCATCAATGTTGTTATCCCCCAAAGGAATAGAGTTCAAAGCTTCTGTTGCAAAAAAAAGCAGAGGTGGAACTATCCTTGCATTTGGTCTTCTCCATAAATGTTTCTCTAGTTCCCCTTTGCTGGCAAAAGTCCAAAATAGTCTTTTGTGTGGATGAAGAAGTGCGTTCTGTAACTCTCCCCTGCCTTCTCTGAGCTCTGGTTACAACCATGATCTCTTGCCTTCGCCAGGGAGCTCTGAATGCAGTTCTCTTTCCGCCAAGCTTATTCCAACAGCTCTACTAATGAAGTAAATCACAACACCAAATGTTGTCCTAACAGTTCTCTTTCGCTTTGATAGCATCCAGTTAAAAAGTTTTGAATTCTTATATATTTCCCGGGATTCCAGCCAACTAAGTCGGCTAATCAGTTAATTTGCAGGAGGCCTGATAACGTATACATTTAGCAGGCTAAATTAAAGGCTCTTGGCAAAGGAAGGTTAACAAATTAAAACCTCAAACAACATTTAACAACAAGACGGTTTGAGGGACTAATAAAACTAATAAAAATCTTGTTAAAAAGTGAAAATGCTGGAGCTCTGAATACAGCGTCCTACCGGGTTGCCGCCATCTTCCCAATCCGTTTACAGAAATCAGCTTTTTTAAAGTCTAGAATGTGTGTCTGGCTACATTTGGCTTCTCCTTCTACTGGCTTCCAATAAAGTATGGTCACTCCCCTCTAAGGATCCCACAACCTCCACCTCATCAACAATGTCATCCCTGTTGGTCAGGATCAGATCTAAAATGGTTGATCCCCTTGTCACCTCTTTCACCTTCTAGACCACGAAATTGTCTGCAAGGCAAGTGAGGAACCTCTTGGACCTTGTGGTCTTGGCAGAATTTGACTGCCAACATATATCAGGATAGTTGAAATCTCCCATTACTACTGAATCTCTCCTTTTTGAATGTGTGGTCATTTGCTCTGGGAAGGTATCATCCAAGTCCTCAGGCTGGCTTGGAGGCTTGTAGCAAACCCCCACAATAACATCCCCACTGTTTCTTACTCCCTTAATTCTTACCCAGATGCTCTCCACCTGGCTTCCTGGATTTAAATCATGGATCTCTTCACAGGTGAAAACATCCTTGACATATAAGGCTACTCCTCCTCCTTTCTTGTTTGGTCTATTTCTGCAAAATAGGTTATACTCCCCTATTCCTACATGCCAACCATGAGACTCATCCCACCAGGTTTCAGTAATGTATACATGAATATGTTCTGAAACCTGTTATTTACAGAAGGCTCTTTCAGACAGAACTGGCTATGTTGGCTAAGGTATTTTAGAAGTTATAGGGTGAAAAATAACTTTTCCAAGCTTTACTTTCAAAAGACACTGCACTGAGGGTGAGCAGACAGAATGCCCAAACACACCCATATTGTTGCATCAATTGGCCTTATATTTTAGCAGGCCTGCATATGACAAGAATCTGAAGAAGGGCTTACATTATATGTGTACTTATGGCTCAACTGTGTGAACAAGTTCCCCAAGTTCCCCGAACATGTACATTAGGATTGGGAAAACCATGGGCTACATCACCAATAAATTTCTCAATGCCACCACAGTTCAGGAACATTTACTGGATCTCGCACCTGTCATGGAAATTGCTGCCAAAATTCAGCAATAAAACTAGTTATTTTTTAGGTACACGAGGGTAACAGAACACCCTTCCACACCCTACATTCCTGCAGGCTTCAGAAAGACCTTTCTGCAAGGAAAGAAGAGAAAGTCCTATCTTTTAAAGTGCTGCTGCTGGCTTTTGGCAGTGTGGTTATATGTGGCTATCTTGACAATGGAGAATTTCACTCACATTGTTTCAGCAACAGCAGCAGCAAATGGGGACAGCAAACACTTTAATCTAAACATTTAAGGAGCTATCCAAAGTGGTGAACCCTTGCTTACACATAGGTTCAGTTCCTTGGATATCTCTTGAAAGTTTTGAGAGAAACCCAGAGAATATTCACTGCTCCATCGACAATGAAGCCACCATCTGCCATGGGCTGGAGGTTGCCCTCCGCAGTGTACATTTTTTAACTGAATTATGCACCCTGTCAGATTAATACAGAGTGCAAAGCCACCAGAGATCTGTAGGGAGTGAGCACATTGGCACTGGTTGGCAGGGCTACTGGAAAAATCGTATGCCATCTCCCATGCCTGGACGAAACACATGAAGGAGAAGGTTTGGTCAGACTTACTGTGAAAATCCTGCCTGTTTTATTAAGAGATTTAAGAAAGTCACAGGCTATGTATGTGTTTTCTGCTCTTAAACACCATTTTATGGCACCTTTAGAAGATTTGCTGCATTGATTTCCTTAAATTCAGCTCAGAAAAATAGTTTTGAGAATAATGTTGGGCATTTGAGCTTTGTGTACCCAGATCAAACCCCCTACACAGTTGTTAAAAGCCTATGTCATATATAAACTGTTTTTATAGAACTAGAGTAAACAGTTTTTTAAAATGTGCAGGAGGTAGCTGTATTAGCCTGTTGTGGAAAAACAACAGCAAAGAGTTTTGTGGCATCTTAGTGACCAACACATTTTTATTATAGTATAAGCTTTTATTAAAGTGCAAACAAATTACAGAGCAAACAAAAACTCTTTAGCAACTTCACAGGTTGCTGGTCTGTTTCTGGGTAAAAATCAAAGTGCTACTAATGACCAATAAAGTCCTAGGTGGCTTGGGCTCAGATTATTTGAACGATCTCCCTATATGAACATAGGTTGCCCCCACCACTGTTTTCCTTCCTCACTCAGCTAAAACCTTCATATTGAGATGGGCCTTTGGCCACTGACCTGCTGTGGAATGGTAAGGTATTGTGCTTCCATCTTGTTTCTTGTTATGCTTTTGAAATGTGTTTCAACTATTTGTTTTAGAACTGGGCTTATTGCTGTGATTATTAAATGTTTACTTAACATTTAAGCTTATTAAATATTTTAAATTGCTTTGTTAGTGTTACAACCCACAGTTTTTCCACTGCACTTTGCTTTAAGTTTATGCTATAAGCTGCCTCAACTCCTGTACCAGAAAGAAAGGTGGGATATAAACAAAATAAAAAATTAAAATAAAAACAAATACAGTGGGCCCTCGGTATGGTCTCAGATTTAATTTCAGATGCCCCTGTGGATAGCAAAATCCGTTGATGCTCAGCCCCATTAAGTACAATGATACAGTAAAATGGCATCCTATATATAAAATAACAAAAAATAAGTTTGCTTTTTGGATTTTTTTCCAATATTTTCAAGCTGCGGTTGGTTGAATCCATGGATGCAGAATCTGCGGATACGGAGGGCTGTCTGTAAGCATTTGTGTATCATGAAGTCAACAGTGCTGATGAAAGCTAATGCCATATTAAAATGTATTGTCTTTAAGATGCCATTGTTCAGTGATTATTTTTTTTTAAAAAATAACATATAAATAACACATGTTTTCAGGATTTTTTTTTTTTGTGTGTGAGAGTGATGGCATATGATCAGTTAGGCTGAATTGCTTTCAGAAGGGGAGGTTTCTCTTTATTGGATTATGCAACCCTAGCAGTCAAAACCTGACAACCTGCAAAGTTCTTATATTAAAAAAGTGCTCTAATAATTTTAAATGACTCTATCTATATTGCACATGTTCAGGTCTTGGATCACCTCAGTATTCAAGCACTTATAAAATTGCTTCAATAATTTTAAATTGCTCTGCACAGAGTGATTTCCAATTGTTAAAAGTGGTTTGATTTTTTAAAACAGCTACTTTAGTCTAGAAGTGAGTTGAACAATACTTCAGTGAAATTTCAAGAGAAGTAAAAGTTGAGTACCTGAATTAAAAAGTCAACTTTCTAAAAGAAAAACTTCCATCTTTGTGCAGTACACACTCACCCACCTACAGAAAACCTGTCAGGGGAACATATATGGGACAGTGATGAGATCCTATCATCTTCAGACCTCTAGAGACAATAAGACTATTATTTATTGCATGTACTTGGCATTGATATCTGAATATAATTAAAGAGCATCTTTAAGAATTGTGGAATCATGATGTCAGTCTACATTATGAGAAACCACAATTCAAGTGGAAGTATCTCAACTAATAAATAAACATTAACAGCACCATTCTACATTTTAGTTCCATAATGTGCTCCATAAAATAGCAAGTGTTTATTTGCACAATCACCTTGGTCTTCCATTGCAGATCCACGCTTGATCTTACTTTGCTATATGTATGATGTTTTGTTACTACATTAGCAAATGTGTAAATCCCAACCCAGAAGTTGTTGTAACAATAAGAATGGGTGATGGGGAGAGAAAGGGCACTTTCAAGTGATGATCAGCAGAAAGCAGGGATTTTTAGGTAACCCATTCCATGACCACTTTCTATTTAAAGTTTACAGGAGGGATATCATACAATCTATATGCCTCCATATTATCTATTGGTTTTATTGTGTAATTTATTTATTTATTGCTATTTTGTTTTTGTTTTAGCCACCATTACTTCCATTTTTACTTGCAAATGAAGTGAAATGAAAATATGATGATGATGACGAACATGATGATGATGAGAAGAAGAAGTATTTGCATATTTCTTGTTTTCCAATTGCTTTGAATGCAAGGTTACCTTTCATAGATTTATAAAGAATGTTTCAAAATGTTATATTCATAACCAAAATCTTCTTGATCTACGAATATTAATTGCATTTGGCTTTTGTGTAATTTAAATGGTATAGCTTTGTTTAATCTGTGTACACAGCTAGAAGCAGATGTTGATAAAGTTACTTTCGTGGACTACATCTCCCAGAATCGAGAGATAGTACATAATTAATTAGAATTATAATTTTAAAGCCCTAAAAATACATCCATTCCAATTATACTTACAACTTTCAAAAAAATCTCATTACTTTCACATTTCCCAATATTGCCAAATACAGCTATTTCTAGTTACTTTAAAGCAAAGAAACACATGAACATTACAAGTTGTTGATCTGTGATATGAAACACACTCTTCTCTCTACTTCATTGTTGCCTTAATGACCACAAAAGAACATATGGAGCAACATGAAATAGTACTTGAAGTGTTTAGAGAAGTCACTACCTTGTAACTATAAAGTTTACTAAACTGTGCTAAACACTAGTTACAACTACATCACAAAAATAGTTGTAATTCCTCAGTATGTTAGTCATTGGTCTAAATTCTAATTTGTAGTCCTACCTAGAAGAGACTATTGGATCAATGGAATTTACCTTTTAGTAATTGACTGAATGGTCTATTCTAGTCGAGACTAACATATGGCACGTGATGTTTGTTCCCTCCCAGTGCAGTCCTGGATCTTTTTGTGTCTCTCTCAGTTCTCAAGCTGTATTCATACATTTGTTGGGTGTTCCAACAACCTTAGTATTATTCAAAATTAGTACAAATAACCTGGATTATATTGCTGGTTCTGCATTTCCTGAAACTAGTGATGAGAGGAAACAGGAAAAAGGTAGTTCTTTTAATGACCATATTTATTGATCATATTTATCAATAGAAAAGTATCTCTGCCATTCATCAGTTTTTCTTCATGGTCCAGAGGGGATTGTGGGGGCAGAGAAAGGGATTGGGAGGTGCCCATATTGTCTGGCAGCCCAGACAAGAGCTACATTCCCTTCCCTTTTACACCCAGCAACTATTCAATCAGCTGTACTATGTTTTCCCTATTCAAAGTGAAGGCAATAGAATGCAGGAAGCATTGCTCTTCTTCTGAATTGGCTTTGGTTGAGAAGCTGCCTTGCTGCCCAATCTGATTAGCTACGTGGTTTAGCTATGTGGTCATCATTAGCCCTATTCAGGTATTCATAATAGGTTTAAACTGAATACATGAGTAGGGAGAGCATGCAACTCCCACCCTCTCAATACGCAGAAATTGTCCATCCTGTTGGGAATGCAGATCAAGAAGAGGTTCCACACTGGGTGGATATGCAAAGCAACGATAGAAAGGGTGGGGCTAGCACACTTTCCCTACTCACAAATTCAGTTTAAGCCCGTTATGAACATCTGAATATGTCTACATTCATTCTGAGATTATTCTAGGAAGGACAAGAAGCTGTAATCAAAAAGGAAAGAAAAGGCACTGAAGCAGCAGAGAAGGAAAACAATTACTATGACAATGCTGAAATAATAAAAAAATAATACCCAGAGTGTTCTGTGGAACACGTTACCCTTCTATGAGTGCATACCTTTCGTCTTGAAAATGTTGAGAGGAAAACCTTCACTGAACGCCTTAATGGGGACAGATTCATTTTGCTTATCACCACAAATTAAAAACCTGCTGCAGCAAGCACTCCCCTGGTTACTCGGTCACAACAGCCTTAAGGTAGCGTGTGAAAAGATCAATGATCTGATACCTCTTCATTTTCCTGCCTCATGCTGATTAGGCCCTTTACTTTGTTTAGTGTGTAAAGAAGGTAGGAAGCGAGCACTGGTGGATAGAAAAGACTGTCTCCCTGAGGTATATATATTGACATTTCCAGATGCAGGCTGAGCACAACATGAAGAGAGTAATGAGGAATTTGACTGCTTTCTCTTCTTTCTCTGGCTTTCCAGCTTAGCACTGCTCTATCCCACAGTGAATTACTGGCTACAAAAGAAGGGCTCTGTTTAGAGACTGACAATTGAGAGCATTTACAATTAGCTGAATTGATTAACCTTTACAAATGCTGTTACCTTTCGGAGGATTTTCACTCCCCCCCCATGCCCTCCTGCCTCTCCCCCTCCAGCAGCAGCACCTGAACAATATGCCTTATTGATCAAGTATGCAGCACTTTCTCAACAGCTCTGATTTGCTTTTGACTTTGTCAGTCATATAAAGCCTGCTTGGGGGGGGAAAGAAAAAAGCAAAGAGGCAGTGGTAGAAGATGAAGCTGCCATGTGTTCTCTTCCTTCAGGCTTGATGACAGCAAAGATTGGCAACATGTAAACGGCTTTCTATCCCTCTACTCCCAAGCTGAGAGAAGATGTGATGAAAAAACAAAAGCTGTATAAAATCTGCCATCCATATGTTCATGGAAAACCTTGGTCTGCTTATCAACAACGTTCGGTGCTGAAGAAGATGATGTCTGGGCTACGTGAAAAAGATTGGCAGCTATGTCAGGAACACTATCTATGATTCTCTCTCTCTCACACGCACGCACGCACGCACACAGAAGTTATATAGCACTGCATACCATAACAACAACAGAAGGTTCTTTTGCAATGACTGGAATTCTTGACATTATAAAATTATTTGAGAAAAGCTGATTGTGCTATTCTTCCTCTCAGCCTCAGTATCCCTAAGCTATCTCCCCTATGACTGATGTCACTCAACTGGTCCTTACGCTTGGAAATAATGCATATTATTGTTGGATGGATGTCTTCTTAACCTCATGCCCTACAAAGCTTCTTGAACACACAGACAATTCCATCTGTGAAGCTCTGAAGGAGGCTCTTTTCTTTTCTCTCCCCGTTCTTGTTTCAAAAGATTATTTTCTGTGATCCTGAAGGTTAATGGACTGACAGCAGAGGTGACTGCAGTGCAAATTCATCAGCATCCCCCACCAGGGTCTTTCACACTTGGTGTACCTGTTAAAACAAACTATCCCCTTTGAGAGAATAGCAGTGAGCTTGATTTTCCTCCTAGCAATTTAGACAGGTTTTTCCTAACTCTAAGCCTTTGATCTATTTTGGATCCTGCTGCATCACCCAGTTTGGCTTCTTGGTCTTAATCTGTGATTCAGCAGACACTGATCTCAGAGCACTAGATTAATTTTGTTTCCTTAGGCGGGATGCTGTATTCATAGGTAGACTGAAAAAAACAGTGGACTCAGTGGAATTGGCCAGGACAAGGTGATTCCCCCAGCACATAGGAAACATTAAATATTAAGATTGAGGAGCAGTTCAGTTTAGCTAAACGTTCTTCATTTTCTCCTGCTATCTTAAAACAAGAAACAAAACTCTGATTTAAAAAAATATCCACGGCATAAGTAAGAACCTGGATATAAAACTGCAATTCCATTATGTTGCTTGTTGGGTCAAGAATTAAATGTACAATATCTGTTATGTATTTACTCATAGGTATAATCTTTAGTCTTTATATTTATTTTCATAAGCAAAGGGAGGAGGAACTCACTTGATATTTTCTTCATTAAAAAAAATCCATTATATTAATTGTTGAATCAAGAATTAAATGTACAATGTCTGATCTGTGCCTACATGCAGATATGATTTTAAGATTAAGCTAGTGTGTGTGTTTGCGTGTGTGCGTGTGTGCGTGTGTGCGTGTGTACCCACAAAGTTAGGTGGACATATTATGGGGAAAAAAGACTCATTATTTTCTTCAGGATATAAAAAAAGACATGATACTGTTCTGAAAAACAGAGGAACAATGATGGCACTCTGCCATTTCTTCTCTGAGTCAGTGGGGATTTTTACCCTCCCCTTTCCAAGCAAAACCAGGGAGTTGCTGTAGCAAAGACTGTAGCATTCACAGCATGACAAACAAATTAGAAAACAGCAGATGCAGCACAAATTAAGATGTATTTAGCACAGCAGTCCATCAGATGTGTGAAAGTCTTTTGTATAGCAGCTTTGCGAGATTGATGTATTGCACTTTCGACAGCTGATAATGAACCCTTCTAGCAATTAGAGGTGGAAATTCTGAGGATTCAAAATTACTGTGATTCCCAGTGGGGTAAAAAGAAACCAGTGAAGACAATGTTATTATGAAAGTTACTTTCTGGGATTTGTTGGGATTTGTTGTTGTTGTTAAATCATGAGAAAATGTACACTTTCTGAATTTGTCAACACAAACAGGTCTCCAGACCCTTCTGCAGTCTAAAACAATTCTGAACACTTTTTCAATCTCCTCTTACGTCCAGAGCTCTCAGAGTGCTTGTCGGGAGTGCTTTGAGGGTGTTCCTGCATGGCAGGGGGTTGGACTGGATGGCCCGTGTGGTCTCTTCCAACTCTACATTTCTATGATTCTGTGATTCAGAGCCATCCCAAGACTATTTCTAGCCTGAAGCAAAGCACCAGGATGCCATTTCCTGCCTTGGTCAAAACTCAAGGGCAGTCATGCTATTTTTGCATCTGGGGCAGATGATGTCATTTACAGCAACACCCATGAGGTCATGCCTCTTCAGTGTAGACTCAAAATGTATTCCTGCTTGTGGCAGAACTCATATTGTTTCACTCCACTGGGTCAATGGTTTAAAACAGACAAGAGCATCACATAGTCTGCAGTTTATTGGCACCTCCATAGCTGTTTTTACAGGAGTCCTCTGAAACTGTGCAGCCAGATTTCCACAGCAAACTGGGAAAAGTTATTCAAGCAAGTAGAAAATGTGGCTGGTATCCTGCATTGCAGTAATGGATTCATAATCTACAGATCTGTAACTGCTCCATATTCAGATATGCTTCATTTTTACAATTGATGCACTATTGCCAAGATTGTAAATATTCCCTGGAACTCACCCTAAACTCTAGGGAGTTGCTCCAAGTGACAGAGGTCTGCAGTGTGGGTGAATGAGATTTTTCATGATAATGTGTTTAACCTCTCTCCTTGTCTTGGGGGGCAGGTGAGGGTTAGCCACATCATGCTGAAATTCCCCACTCACATACACCACAGACCTCTGTTGCTCAGAGAGGATCTCTTGAGTTTTAGATGGGCTTGAGTTTAAAGTAGGTCCCTTGGGTCACTTGTAACTACATTTACACAGTTTACATAGTGATGTAGAATCTTGATTTATTTGTTGTAATAGGTTTTCTGCTTCCTTTTAAACAAGTACTTTCTACGTTTAATGAAGGTTACATCTTGCTGCTGGAGTCTAACAGCACAATTTGTAATCAAAGGTAAGTGGCATACCAACAGGGCTGGGAGTATGGCCAGTGTTATATCTGGGGAGGTATAAAATTCACTCTTCAACCTACAGAAGTGATTCATCCATCTTTATAAAAATTTTGGGGCAACCTTCATACACCAATCCTTGCTTTTGCCTGTCCCCCACCCTTCCTCATTCATGGTGCTGCTTCACATAGGTTACTTCACCATGTTCCATGACTTCTGATCCTTCCTTCACACCCAAGTTCAAAACCTACTGTCATGGATCACTCCTGCCAGTTACAGAGCAACTAACTCTGGAGTTTTGCCCCTTTGTTTTAAACTTCACCGCTATGGAGCAGAATGTGTACTCTTTCTGGTTTCAGGCTTGTGTATGCATGACCAATATTTTCACAATCCCCTTACGTCGAAGGTGGGGAAAGTGTGGCCCATAGGCCAAATACAACTCATTGGGCCTCATATTTCAGCCTCAAAGCCCAGCTAACGCCCCCCCCAAGACCACAGATTGTCCCCTTTTCTTTAAATGTGTTTATTAATGCTCAGATGTCTCAAACTATCACAAAACAGAGCGGTTTGACTCCACTATTGCCTAAAAACCCTCACAACAAGTAATATCCCCAAATCAGCCAAAAACCAGCTAAGAGTTAAACTAGAAGTGGCATTACCTGATTTCCAGTTGCATTGGACTTGCTAGTATAGCTCATGAGGTGGTGCAAGGCTGAAAAATGCCCTGCACCCCATCTGCAGCTGCCCACCCCTGTGTTAAATTGGTTATGCTTAGGCAGTAGTTAAAACAATAATAGCAGTAAAGGGTTTAGCAAAAGTCAGGCTTTTTCAAAACTCCAAGCTTTTTCAAAACTCCTATTGTTGCTGTTGTGCCTTCAAGTTGTTTCAGACTTACAGCAACTACAAGGTTAACATATCACAGGATTTTCTTGGCAAGATTTGTTCAGGAGGGAGTTGCCTTTGCCTTCCTCTGAGGCTGAGAGTATGTGACTTGCCCATGGTCACCCAGTGCATTTCCATGGCTGGGCAGTGGTTTGAACTTTGTTCTCCAGAGTCTAGTCCATCACTCAGACCACTACACCATGACTCACTTTTTATTTCAAAATTTCAATTTGTATCTCCTTTAATCCTTCCGGAGCATTCACTTCAGACACTCCAGTAGCAGCTCCCTCCTTAAACTCCCTCTGAAGTCAAACCAGTTCTCTGAATGGACTCTCCAGAACCCCCAATTTTCAGCCTTTCAAGGGCTGTGATTGGTTGGTTAAACATGCTGGACAGGCCCTCTGCTGTGCTGTCTGTCAAACCCACCACTTGCACAAAGACATTGGCTTAGGCTGTAGTTCTAAGTGGTAAGTCCGTGGACAACTGCATTTGTAAAACTGAGACATAACTTTCTTATTACCCTTGCCTCTTAACATCACCACTCTCTCTTGTCTTATTCTCACTCTCCCTGTCTGAATCCAGATGCTTAGGTTCTTGAAGGCAGGGATTTATCTTTTGCTTATATTACTCTGTAAAATGCCATTATGTCTCTAAAATTTAGTTTGTCTAAATAAATGGTATATCATATAAATCACAAGAGAGAATTAATTTTAGAGGCTGCTGATGTTATGTGAACTTTAGGATTAACTTGGTGTCTGTTGTCTGCACTATGTATTATTTTCACTAATCTGGTATTATTTCTGTAAGCTGGTTTTTAAGTGTTAAGAAGTGTATTAATAGTTTCACTTCTTTGTATCAATACATTGTGTTTGATTATGTGCTTATATAAGACTACAGGAAGGACAAACATGGGGAGAAATGCAGAAGAGAACATCAACACATTGTGGGCTGTGATTGATATTTCTAAGGGAACTGAGTGTACTGTAGTTTGTATCAGCCCATACAAAGTATACATTAATTTTAGCGCTGTTTCATACTTTAATATATTCCATCATAGATATTGTCTCCCCATAGGGAAACCATGCCATGAGGAGTATACTTCGAAACACAATGAAGGTTCATGTGTCTATGGATGTTGAAGTATATGCCTGTGCGTTCATTCAGAACCAACGTGGCATACCTGTAAGAGTATTATAACAAAACTAGGGGGAACTGATTCAAACTTCACTTGGCCAAGAAGCTTACTGGATAACTTGTGCTGGTTACAGTACTTCTACTCATGCATTGTTGTTGTTGTGCACCTTCGAGTCATTTCCGACTTATGGCAATCTGAAGGCAAACCTATCACAGGGTTTTCTTGGCACGATTAGGTCTGAGGGGGTTTACTTTTGCATTCCTCTGAGGCTAAGAAGATATGGCTTGCCCAAGGTCATCCAGTGGGTTTCCATGGCTGAATGGGGATTCAAACCATGGTCTCCAGAGTCCAGCGTTCAAACCACTACACCACACTGGCTCTGGAGGGTCTGCCTCCCCACCCCCATCTCGAAAAAAATTTCACTAAGGTCCTGAGCTCACTCTCAGAAGCACTGGTGCCCATCCATGTTCTAGCCAATAGAAATGGTCCTACAGTTGTCTTGATGAGGACTGAACTTCATCCACATGCTATGGTTTGTGTGATTTGAATACAGTGCCTATTTTCATATAAAATATAGTTAGTCAGGGAAATATATGCAGGAAATCACTGGCAATGAAGTTACAAATACCTATCATTAATATTAAGAGATGAAAAATTAATGTAATATGCATTAAACATAATCAATATTCTTAGCTTTTTAATAATCTAAAAGTCACCTTTGAAATCTTTGCTGCTATAGGGATTGTAATAAGATCTTCCTAAAGTTCTCCAGACTAATTAACAATGTTAGTGAATACCAGAAGATGCATTTTATACTTTTTAAAAAGAGCAACTGTTGTAAAATTCGGGAGTCAACACACTTTTATTAATCTAATTTTTTCAGCACTTCTCCACATAGTGCAAAAATAACTGCAGAACTTCTTCAGTCTCCAAAGCATTTGACATCCTCACATAAAAGAGTATAAGAATGAAAACTATTATTATCTGAGTAACAGACAGCGCTTGACTCCAATATAACATTCTGCTTTCACCAGGGACTGTCTCATAGGAGCTGCTATTATGGGATCTGCTATTATGGGATCAGATTCAGTTATAATGGCCTGACTATGCAGAGGTGTTGCTTGTAGGTGTTGCAACTGGCAACTGTCCCTTAGATCTCTTCCTTTCCAGGTTGACTACATCTTGTAAACTAGCTGGATCTAGGATATGGTGATTGTATCTTTGGGTGTGGGAGTGGTGTTTTCTGCTTTCGAACCACAAGCAAGTAAAGTGTGGCCTTCTATATGTTGTGAGGAATGTTAGGAACTGCAGTCTAACAAAACCTGGAAGGTCACACTTTGCCCACCCCAGCTTTGAGGAGATAGTACTGCAAACACTTTTGAATAACACACAATGAAAAGGGACAACCAGAAGCAGAAGAGACAGAATATCTATATCAATGTCAATGTATAAACACACGCACACATAGAGACATACATAAAATATAATATAAAGATATATAAATAAGAAGAATGAACCAGGTTTCCAAAATGTGAATATAAGTATAATTAGAAATGTTATAACACAATTAAAATTTATTATAATTGATGTGCCAAAACAAATAGCGGGGATGTGTAAAAAGAACCCGGTATAATAAGTTACAATACATACATAAAGGGAAGGAGACATAGAGAGAAAGAGAAAAAGAAACTTATCAAAGAACTCAAATCCAGAAAAATAAATTTGCAAACTTGAGGATTTCATGGACTCAACTGCTGCACAGTCTGTAGAAAGCAATAGACAATTCTCATTTATGGTTGGTTCAATCTACAGTCTACAAAGATATACAGTAGTAGCTTTAATCAAACTAGCTTCAGTCCACAATGATAACTAAGCTGGCTGTTATCCACAATGATCGGGTGATCACATCTGGGAACCTTTGATGCTATTTCAGTAGTTCTTCCATCAGCTTAATTACGTGGTCTCAAATAAACATACCAGTCACCAGCAGTAACTGGTGACCACACTTGCTGGTAGAACTCCCCAGCGTTATCAGAAGAAACAGCAGTCATTTTAAAAGGACAGAACAGTCTCCAACAATTCTAAATAAAACGAAGAAAAAATACATCTTCAATAATAACAGAAACATAATTAAGATATTTTGAATTTTTGAATTAAGATATTTTGATATTTTGAACAAGTACCTTGTTCTTTTGATTTCCAACAATTACTATCCCATTTATAGGGAAGGTGCTGGAGTGAGGAGTGGCCAGGCAACTGAAGGCATAAATGTCAGGGACAACGTGATCTAGCTTATAGGTGGGCAGACTAAGGTCTTGGTGCCCGTGGCTCTTCAAGACTTTTTGTGATCCCACTAACATAGGGGTGGGCAAGCTGAAGCCTGTGGGCTGTATTTGTCCTCCAGGACCATTTTTGTATCTCTTGTGCCCCCCCAGGATAATTTTTTTTTCAATGTTTCCTCTCACATTTTTGGTCACTCAGGTCATTTTAGGTCCACGACAGGCCTCTTCAAAATCATATTTAATCCGTTCATTTATTCAGACAATTTATACTCAGTCCTTTAACTGTAAAGTTTCCCACAGCTGTTTACCATTAATTAGCTTGACGGTTTTTAGGCTTACAATCTAAATGAGACATGACACACCAGGGATGCCAGGATGGACAACTTCAACAATTCCTGGCTGCACTTCTTTCCCCTCAGAGGCCACAGCAATGGGAGTTGGAACATGGATGAAGGTGCTATCATAGCCACTGGGACCTTGGCATCATGGAGCTGGACCTGACTGCTCTTCAGTCCCCAGAAGCCACAGCTGAAGAGGCTCACACCAGCTGATGGGACCCAGGCATGATGGAGCTGTGTCTGGCTGCTCTTTTCTTCCTTAGAAACCACAGCAGTGGCAGTTGGAACATGGAGGGAGAAGCCCTCACAAGTCGCTGGAGCTGAGGCACAATGTTGTCTTAAAACAGGAAGTAAATAGGAAATGAATTCCTAAAATAACTTGAGGGTCAATAACATGGCAAAAACATGGCTCCACATCTTAGAGTGTGTGTGTGTGTGGGGGGGGGGGAATTCGGGGACAAAAAATAATTTTTGTTGGAGGGGAATGCAGTGTGCAGGTATGCTTCCCAAGATGTTCTTGGGGGCTAATGTGGGCCCCTAGTTTTCAGTAGTGTATTATGTATTATGTTTGAGTAATGCACAAGCATCATTCTGGCCAGAATCTTCCACATGCCTCCAAAGGAACTGTCGCTTCTTTTGGCTAGCATTATTGATTCATTATTGTAGAAGGAGATTGAAACAGAGGCCCCTTCTGTAGCCTACCTTTGTCCCAGTGGCGTCCAGTGACGATGGCGGCAGCAGCTGTCCCAGGAGGGGAGCGCAATGGAACACTCCATCAGCACTGGCTGGCTCTGGGATCCAGGAAGCTTGATGGCCATACCTCTCCCTGCTACAGCACAGCCGGGTATTGTCCCAGGCTGTACTGGGGCAAGAAGCACAGCCATTGCACTTCCAGAACCTCCGCAAGCAAGGTAAGTGTGGGTGCACAGCAGGAGATGTGATCATGATTTGCAGTGCAATTGTGCTGCCCAGGGATGGGAGAAGGATGGGACTGGGAAGACGTCATGCATAAGTGTCGTCCTGGCTCTGTCCTTCTCCTGCCCAATGGCGGGTTGGGTGCATCAAGGAGAAAGGGGCAGAGAGTCAATAGCTTATCTAAGGTGAACATGTTACCTGTAGGATCTTGCCAACAGCAAACGGCAGAGTCCAGGACTGAACTAATGAAATCATTGAGCTTAAGTGCATCTAACTTGCTGCCCAAAGCCATGTTGGTAACATTCTGAAATTTTGGTTGAAAGATTTGATATGTTTTTGCAGAACAGATATAGATTTCTTGAGAACATGGGAAGAAATATACAATTTAAATGTGGCAGCTGATACATTTTTGGCTGTTTTGATTTGCTGATGCATTATAGTGTGAAGTTGCGGATAAAAAAATGGTGGTATCAACTGGTCAAAGCTTATATATTGTACTTTCTATTTATTTATTTCACCATATAATCATTATAACTGTCATTTGCTGCCATAGATAATGCTGGTGATAAACAATTTCCTAATCATGAGAAGGTTCATGGTTTAAATCTGTTTGGTTTGGTATAGTTTCGGCTTGGTATAGCTGGTATAGCTGTATCACTGGAAAAGAAAATTACTGAAAATAATACTCTTGTTTTAAGAAACTCCAGAAATGTTGACCTCACTGGGCAGTTATAGCCACTTCTCAATCTGAACTACCAAGAAGGTGAGCTATGAAGACTATGATTCAAGAAGCTTTAATCTTGTTATCATATCAGCCATATTCTTTTTCATTAATAATATAACGACAGAAATAGGTTGGCTCAATTTTTAAAAAATCAATGTTGTGTTTTATGAGGATCTCCTGATAGACTGAGTAGCAGTAATCTATTATGAGGAACATTTCAATGAGTCTGATAGCTAAAACCTTTAAAGAAATGAACAGCATAATGTCGCACCATTTTATCATGCAGCACTTTCTGCAATCTTACCTATATTAGAGGTGAAACAAGTCAGCCACTAAAGAATTTATCAGGGTGACCTTTTGGGTAGAAGCAACAATTCTGTGCCTTGAAGAACCTAGCTGAGCCTATTTAGCTTTCAAGTCACAGTTTTTGACCTTCATTTCTGATACTGTATAATACTGGAAGTTATTAGCAGTTATCTCCTGATATGATTGTTATTACATTAGACCAGATTGCCAGGCAATGTACACTGATTGCATTTAATCAGGAAGCGAAGATGATTCTCCCTAGGCAAATGGGTTGCTTTCTGCAGCTCTGAAAAGAGGCAGGGAGAGAATATCAATCAGTCCACTTTGTTATCTCTGGCCTTCTTACTTACACACTGGCAAGTGTATCTAATAATCAAAAAGATCAAAGGCAATTTTTTAAATTATATATATGTGTGTGTGTGTGTGTGTGTGTGTGTGTGTGTTTGAAAAGAGATGATGTGATTTTACTAGTCCTCCAATAGCCATGCTGTGGCCAAGCAGATAATTTATTCTTCACACACCACACAGTTTTTACTTTCATTGAAAATCTTCATTATTGTACTGCTGCTACTGAGCTTTTGAATTACCATTGAAGTTGGAGTTGGGCTACGCAGAGCATGAAACTTAATATGTAGCACATATATACATGATAATTTATATTCCCTATAAAACAAGAACACAATATTGGACTGCAAATATAGAACCAGTGAAGAATTGTACATTGTGTAAAACAACTAACCCACAAATATATTAAATATAAATACACAGTAATGAAGGGACTATTGTGAAGGGAGGAGGAAAAGTCCAGATGAACGATCATGCTACAATGGCAGACAACCCTGACTAACTTAAGCATGTGCCCCGATGTGAATTCCAGTCAGTATGTACTACTCCTGAAGTTGCCAAAATCTGTTGGGTGGCTCCCTAGACCCATCCTTCTGGAATCTTATTCTGATTCCATTTGTGAGTTTGTACAAGAAGAACAACCATACAAAATGATCACAGTTTGGGAAATGTTTGTAAGAAATGGCCAGCCACAAGCCTATGCGTGTTCTTAGAGGGAATAATTAACTCATGTACAACCAACAATCCTGTGCATAGTAAAAGTGTGCACTCACTACAAAATAGGAAGGAAAAATAGTTTTAAAGGGTCACCTGATATTTAAATTCTGGGATCCTCCTCTCTCTCTGCCTGCCTTCATATCAGCTGAGCTGTAACAAACGAACAGCCAAAGGTCATAGGAAAAAGCTTTAGACAGCTGCTAGAAGGCATTAAATCCAGCACAGCTGTAAAAATACGTAACAATATTTTCAATATCCAAAAAGGCTATACTCCAGGGAATGCAAAAAATATGCTACTTATTTATTCTCCATCTTTCCTTCAAGAAAATAAAAATGACATAGATTTTTTTCTGCATGTTACCTTTACAACAGTGCTGTGTAAGGTAGGTAAGGCTGAAATATAGTGATTGGTTTAGGCCAGATCATTCAGTTAGCTAAGTAGAGACTTGAAACTGGGTGTCCTCAGTCTTAGGGCCTTTCTGTCCAACACAATTATAGTGCTATTATTCCACTTTCAACATCCTATGGAATCCTGGGGTTTGCAGTTTAGGGAAGGGCATTTAGAATTATCAGCCAGAGAGCAATTTGGCCTCAGTAAACAACAATGTCCAGTATTGCACAGGATGTTGAAAGTGGAATAATAGCAGTATAACAGTGTAGTGTGGAAAGGTACTAAATCCTTACTATGACACTTTCTTAGTACAAAGTGAACTTTTAATGATGGATGATCCAGAATTTTTCACCTTCCAGATTAGCTGTGCAATAAATATCTGCAATACAGATTACTTCTGAATAATGGTTTCCTTCTATCCCCATGTACAATGTCTTCCAAGTTCATGTGAGTTTATCATAAAGAAATTTCTGACAGAAAACCACAAGCCTAAAAAGACCTGTGGGACAATATTAAACAAGACTAAGACACCATTGGCTTTGTTGTCATCTGTACACAGGATAGAGGAGGCACTTGAGGTAGAGAAGGAAAGCATGCATTCCACTGAATGTGTGACAGGGGGGATTTTTAATCCAAATCAAGGTAGGTTATAGATGTGACTAACCAAGTTCCAGTTTGTTCAGTAGTTACTTTAGCTGGCACTAACAACTATATTGAGGTCATGTTCCTGTTCCTGACAATCAACTGATTCCATGAAAAATGTGTACTCAACAGTTTTATGCTTATTAGACAACCTACCCCAAAGGTTTTTATTTTTACAACTATTCTAACTGCTGCATCATCTCTTCTTTATATATTTTGTGAATTGTTTCTTCAGTTTCCTGAGGACAGCTATGTATTTTTTTCTATCACTGACTCTTCTCTTTGAATAAGACATGACATAGCCGATTGCTGCTACCCTTGCTCATTTTGGGAGGATAAGAGAGAAAGTGGGCAGAGTGAGTCCATCTTGCTTTTCTCTGGCCTTTTCAAGACAGCTGCTCCTACTCATCACCACCTCAAGTGTACTGTGGGTACACGGGACTGATACACAGACATTGCATTGAACATGTAGAAGTGAAAAGCAGAGCTAGTATAGGTGAGTCCACTTCCTATCCACTGTGTACTTATTGTAACATCTGCAAAAGTTTATAGAAATGACAGGATGCTGGTTCTAGCCATAGAATGCAATAGAAAAACCTATACAAAAATGAATGAAAGCAAAAAAAAAAAAAAGAAAAGAAAAGAAAAGTTACTGGTGGCGATACATTAGGGGGTTTCATTACTGGGGCCAAATCAAGACATTTTGTAGGCTAAGGCAAATCAAGAAATTCTGCCCCACCCCTAAAGTCAGGGTACGCACACTTTCCAAGACCAACCAAGTTATTTTGGTATCTGAGGCAGAAAATTCCATGAACACCACTCCTGATCTCCTTAGAAGTAAAAATACGACAGTAATCAATTAAATAACTAACAAGTTGTTGCCTTATCACAATCTACTGCCTGAGGTAACTGCCTTTGCTTCTAAGTAGCCCCAGTTCTGCAACTAATAGTATTACAGAAGTTTAAAATGGTACATTATACACAAGGAACTGAGATGCTTGATAAATTTATGCCCCTCTTGTCCTGGGCACCTTAATGAACCAGTTTTCCATTTTGCCAGCATGACTTGCCAGCAGTTGAATGCTTTCTTAGAAAATGAAATTGTCTACTGATTTTCCTGGACTATATATTAAACACTTATCTTCTCTACTGAAACACTAACTGATTACTAATTCTTTTTCTTTTATCTAGCTTCTAAGGTTCCTCCACGGTGCCCCTGGCTCTTTAGCACATAACTCCATAAAGCTCTTATGCTAGGCTCCCCTTCCCACTTCTCAAGAGTGCCTACAGGAGCCCTGCCTGGAAATTACAGCACTTTGCACTTAACCATTCAAAGCTGAAACCTTTTCAGCATGTAAGGAATAAATGATCAAGCAACATGGCGTTAAGAAAGATTAATGACCAGGTGGGAGGGATTAATGGCATGAAGGGTGTCCAAGGGACCATTCACCCCAGCTGCTGCTTAAACCCCAGGATATGCTCAATTGCAAGGTCATTATTGCCATTATGAGATAGTCAACAAACATTTAGAAAACATTTCCCGGGAGATCTCTCCCCGCCTTTCTCTTCTGTCATGTGTCATGATTATTGTACTGCTGCTAGTGATTTGCAGTACGCCTTCTGCTTTAAAATCTCTAATATTCTTTTTCAGTCTTTATCTGATTATGTGAGTCATTTTAACTGTTTCCTACTTAATGCTAAGATTTATTCTCCAAGCCATTGTAAAGCTGTATTTGTGGATAGGAAACTGGGATACCAAGTGTCAGCGTGCCTAAGCAAGGCTTCCTAATAGAAAACAGGGAAATGCAAGCTAGATTTGTAATGACATAAAGGAACCTTGTACACAGTGAAATACTAGTACATACCATTTCCTAATCAACTTAAATAGGACATCTTATGCAGACTACATTATCACAGTTGCCAGCGTGGGCGGAGGGGGGTTTGATCAGTAGTCTTTCTCTGACAGAGCAAAGATTTGGGTACGATTTAAATATTTTTAAGTAGGCAAGAAACATGTTGTGCATTGCACCAGAGAAATCTGCTTCTGACCCATGTCAGTTTCCCCTGTTTTTGCTCATAATTCCACCCTGTTTCTGCATTCTGCTTGTTCAGAAGCCAAATGCACAGGCAGAAGCAGCCACTGGCCAATATGAATCCAACAAAGAAACTGATTCTGTCAGAAGTGATTGATGGCAGACTTAAGGATAATTAACATTTGTATAACACTTCAAGCATTCAAAACACTTTACATAATTATCTAACTGGAGTCAGAGCTGGGAAACTTTTTTTTTAAAGGGAAACAGTTCCTAGAACCTGGATGGCTGGAGGATTCTGGAAGTAATTCTGGGAGCATTCGCCCTAAAAAGCAAGTTTTCCAAGCTCTAGTTATAATCTCTACGAGTCCACTGTAGCTGATGTCTCCCTCAGTCTGCCCAGTTTAGCTTTATACATGGGAATCAATCTCTGTTACAACTGCAGACAGTAAATGATGGTAGGGAGGCAGGTATAACGTAGCAGAGAAGATGGACCCACATTTTGGGCCATTTAACCATGAAATTCCAAAATTCCAAAATCTATGTCTCATATGCATGTTTTGGTCTGTTACTTAGATGTAAAATGTGGGAAATAGCAGTGAAAATTGGGATAGAAGGCCAACGTGGTTGTCCTTTTCCCCCTCCTTATGAGCAGACTTTACATGCATACCCTTCAACTATACCAACTTGGCAGGGACAGTACTAATTAATCCTTTGTTGACACACTTTCTCAGGTGCTCTTAAAACATTCCACTTCCTTTCTCTTCCTCCCATTTCCCCCTCATTGTCTTCAGCTTACTGAATGGTGAGCTTCCTTTATGTGGGAGCTGAATGTGCATATTACAGCTCCCAGCTCAAGACACTCTGGATCATGGTGTATTTACCATTATATTATTAACTAGTTTCCTTTATCAAACATGCTACGTGTGATGATGTACAAAATTGGCTTTTGAAACTCCTGTATCTTAAACATTGCAACTCCCCACCCCACCCTTTTGTGACCAGTAGTTCATTAGAGAGTAGTTTAGGCAAATTATTATGTCTAACAAATATTAGTCAATTAAAGCTTCTTCTGGCCTATTTTAGGTCACTTCAATGATGTGTTTAAATTTTTGTAAAAAACAAATGGTAACAACCTAGTATTTTATAAACAGATTGATCAAATACACTTAAACAGAGCTGTATTGTCACTGTTTGAAAGAGTGTTATTGGTAGAATTCAGATAGCTGTCTAAACAGAGTATTTCTCATCTTTGACATGACTGGAGTATGGAATATGGAGATATACACCTCTAAGATGGTAATGGAAATGTCTGCTGGAATCCTATATGTTATGTAACTTTATGTAGACCTGACTGAATAGCAGAGGTGCTAAGAAACTTAATTGTGAGAATGTGTAACGGCAGCCAAGAAAGCCAACGCGATTCTTGGTTGCATCAATAGGAGTATGGTGTCTATATCGAGGGAGGTAATGGTACCACTCTATTCTGCATTGGTTAGGTCTCATTTGAAATACTGTGTCCAGTTCTGGGTGCCTTAATTCAAGAAGGATATTGACAAGCTGGAGCGTGTCCAGAGGAGGGCGACCAAAATGGTGAAGGGTCTGGAAGCCATGCCCTATGAGGAATGGCTTAGGCAGCTGGGTATGTTTAGTCTGCAGAAGAGAAGGTTAAGAGGGGACATGATAGCCATGTTTAAATATTTGAAGGGCTGTCATGTCAAGGAGGGAGTCGGCTTGTTTTCTGCTGCTCCAGAGACTAGGACAAGGAGCAATGGATTCAAGCTTCAGGAAAGGAAATTTCATTTGAACCTCAAGAAGAACTTCCTGATGGTCAGAGCTGTCTGGCAGTGGAATATGCTGCCTCGGAGTGTGGTAGAGTCTCCTTCGTTGGAAGTTTTTAAGCAGAGGCTGGATGGCCATCTATTGGGAATGCTTTGATGGGTGTTTCTGCATAGCACGGGGTTGGACTGGATGGCCCCTGTGGTCTCTTCCAACTCTATGATTCTATGAAGACTGGCAAGAGTGCCCAATGCATGTCAGTACACATTCTGCAGTTATGTATCTTGCATACCAATTCACATTGCACACTGATGTGCATCATGCAGTGATGTGTATTGCGTACCAATGTGCATTGGGCACTTTGCTGGCTCTGCTACGTAACAGTATAACAGCAGCCCTTTACTGGATATGGACATCATGCAAATGCACGATTCTAATTTCCACAGATGGTAAGTAAGTTATGAAGGTATAAGGTCCCACAAAATTCAAGTGAATGTCCTTAATCCAGTTTAACACTCTCTCCTAGCACAGTTGCACTAGATGCATAGTTGCATAGTTCCACTTTGCAGATATGGCTGTGTAAAGCTTTTGTTCAAGGGGTTGTGTAGCCAATTACACAACCAGTTCTGCAAGAGGTTTTGCAATTGCTTACATGACCTCTTATATGAATACATTGCACAATCATTTGTGCAATAAAAACTACATTGAAAGCCACTCCTGTGCTGATTCTTAAATTACACAACTGCGTGGAACAGCAGGACAGTGACACCCCTGTCAGTCATCATTACAGTGACATCTCTGAATACAGGCCAATATAGCCTACTTGGGTATATGATAAGGTTTGAGAAGGTAATAAGCTGCACATACCTGAAATTTTTCTTCAGGGCCAAATTAAATCTCTGTTCTTGTATATTGCTGTCTTAAAAAAAGAAGAAGAAGCAAACACTCAATATCACAATCACAACCAATTCCTTCCCACACACTTCCAATTCATTGTGAGATTAAAACTCTCATTGATACCTTGAGAAGGCCAGAGTCTTCTCAGGGCTGCCGTGGTGACAAAATGCTAAAGCTCCCTTCCTCTTGCCATCATCCTGATCCATCTCAGGTCCTTAATTTTATTAAAAGCCAAGCCAAAAGATCCAATAATTGTATTGTTGTGTGCCTTCAAGTCATTTCTGACTTATGACAGCCGGGCTGCACGGGAAATTTAACCCTGTTCTCCAGGGTCACAGTCCAACACTCAAACCACTGGCTTTCATACTAATATTATTTTACAATAATATTACACCCAGTTTGGCCTTTAGTTGTTGTTGCTTCTAGAGTGATTTCTGTCAGATATATGGTCTTATTTGGAGCAGAGCATGCATATATTTGTGACCTACTGTGTTTGTCCCAGTGGAGGGAACAGATTTATCACCTTCATGTGCAAAAGACTGTGCACTGGATTTTCTCCCTCTTCTATTGAAATAACTGGGGAAACTGGAGAGTAGTAGAACTCCATAGGTTAACATCAGGCCTTCAAACACATGAAATAGAATTAAAATACAGGGGTACCCCTAAACACCCCATTGTTACACAATTTAGTGGCTAAACCCAGCCACTAAACATTACATAGTAGCAGAAATATCTAGGTTTGTAAAGGTTAAGAATTCCATAGCCTCTACTCTGATATTGGCCATTTCCATACCGGGCTTCTGTAATGGTGCAGAGCGACCTCTCACGGAGGTCTTCTGCACCGTAGAGTGGACTGGTGTGGACTACTTTTTGTAGTTCCACACCAGAATCCACTCAGGAGTGGTTGGAACTAGCCGCGCTGCATGTTTTTTAAAAACCTCTTTTCCAAGGTTTTTAAAAAGCACGGAGCGCGCAGCCCCGCACCGCTCCGTCACCCAGCTCCGATGTGGATTTGCAGGTGCGCGCAAATGTGTGCATGCAGATCTGCCGGGGGTGGGCTTCCGGCTGGCGAGCTTCCCCGGTTGGTGGAGAGCCTCCACCAACCGGAAGCCGCCATTTGGGACGCTGGAGGACTGCGGAGCAGCAAGCTTGTGCTGCTCCGCATCGCGACGGACTTACCCGGCTGCCGGTAAGCTCCGTTTTTGGGCGTTTTCGCCCGTCCCCCCCCCACAGGTGGAAAGGGCCATTCTCTCTGTTTCCGTGTGTTCATTCTCTTCTCACCTCTTCTGCCATTATTATTCATTCATCTTTCTCTCCTTTCCCTCTTTGGGGGAATGTTTTCCCCCAAAACATTCTATGTTTGGTTTTGCTCACTATCAGGGTCACTAGCATCTAACCCTTTTAATAGGTTCTCTCTTTTTTTCATTCGAAGTTTGGACGCCCTGAAAAGGAAGCAGATATGGAATTCCCTAGGGATACTCTGGGGAAGTAACTCTGCCATGGCTCTCTCCAACTTTGCCTCTGTTATTAAGGATGGTTTGGCACATAGTTGCTGGAGATTGTACTACAAACTACCAAGAGTTTTAATTAAGTAAAATTAATTAAACAATTTAATCCTGAGAGCCACAACCTGCAGGATCCTTGTTGAATCCATGTCAAGTTTCAGGCGTCTAAGTTTCATAGTCCTGGAGCTATGGCAGAGACAAGTACACATAGAGAGATGCATTCTCTTTTATTATTATAGATATCATTTCACAACATAATTATTATACCAAAGATCACCATCTGAACCCTCGCACCTTACTATTTTACATTGTTGAAGGCTTGAGTTGTCTTCTTTATCACTATTTTCATTTTCCCTTCAACAGCTCATCCCACACTGCTTCAGAAACTGAGAAAGAGCTGGTATTTTTGGTTACATTAGATATATTAAAAAAGAAGACATGCATTTATATTCATCTCAACAAGCTGCACTGTCTATCAACACACACTCCTCCTGCGTAACAGCTATACTGTGTTGAAATGGCAGTCTTTACACTGTTCACTTACGCCTGTTTTCCATCCCCACTGCATTCAGAGATTTGGAATGTAGAATTTTTGCAGGGCTTGCCTAAAATGGTGAACTGGGTAAAAGTTCATAATACTCTAGACCAGTTAAGTTATTCTGGCACTTGGGTCAGATAAACTTACAAGCACTTTTCTTTCCTGGCAGTCAAATGTTAAATTGAGGGCTTGGAATTTGATGCCTAACACTGAACATCTGCAGCCTGAAGCAGCTGCTTCACTTTGCCTTATGGTAAGGCAGGATCTGTGAGCTGGGGGTGGCTGCTTGAACTCTAGAGAATGACAACTCTCATAACATCTTCTTCCCTTGTGTCATACCAGAGATCAGCTTAAACCACTTAGCATGTGATGGAAACAGTCTTCCATTGCTGATAGTTGCTGGTTGCCAGACACATACAACACTAAGTAACCTAAAGGAAGGTTAGTGTCAATGAGCAGAAGATTCTCACTCAGCCTAGAACTGAAGCAAAAAGCCATTGTTGGCTAAGGAGAAACGGAGAGTTGAGACTAGGGATGGAAAGAATATTTGCTGTTATTCATTTCCTGGCCAAAAGGTGAGGGAGAAAAAAGGAAGAAGAAGAAAAGGGTTTCCTGATACCCAGAGCAGCTATGAGAATTCTGTTTGGGTTTCACCTGCTATCTGCACATCTTAAAGTGTTGTGGGAAACTATTCTTTGCAGAAATACATACTTTTGTGTAAAATGTGAGGGGGATTTCCACAAACCCCGTGTTTTCACACCAAACAATTTTCTGAAACACATTGGGGTTTTTTAATGCAAAAATTGTGGGCTGTGCACAAAACCATTCATTTCTTCCCAAACCATGAGCGCTGTTTTTTTTTTTTTTTTGGCATGAAAATTTGCTTTTTGTACAAAACCACCACTTCTGCATAAAAACCCCACATATATTTCTGCACAGAATAATTTCCTGAAATGCTTTGGGATATGTGCATGCTAGGTGAAAATTATGTGAAAATATCCATTTTCTCCTAAAACGGGGACAACTTAGGAAATTGTTTGACTTCATATGTAAGGATAAAATTGATAAAGATTTGCATCCTAGATTAAGACTGTGTATACAGTAGTCACCCTCCACATTTGTGGGTTTAACTTTCATGGATATGATTATTTGCAAGTTTTTCCAACCCCTGCCCCCCACACCTCAGGGTCTTCTTTTCTGGCACTGATCAGGCTGTGCAGCCCCTTTAAAAACTCACCTCTGGTTCTCCTTTTCTCCTTCCTCCACCAACTGCCTGGTCAACTAAGGGCAACTTGCACTCCAATTTCCCAGCACCACAAACTCTCTTCCAATGCCTCCCACTCCCAACGAAGGAGATGGATGTGAGAGAGGAAGCATAGGGTCACTGCTTTTCCCTCTGCTTTTCCTGAACTGGTTTGGACTCTGGATGCCTGTTCACCCCATCATGCTTTGGCCCCCTTCCCACAGACACACATACATTATTTTGATATTTGGGATTTTTCCACTTTTGTGGGGGTCCTGCACCTCTAACCTTAGCAAATGTGGAGGGCTGACTGTATTCTATTTATTAACATCTTGAGAATTCTGGGAAGTAGCATAAATAACTATACAAATTTAACTACATGAACACCTCAAATCATTCTGTCTTTTCCTTTCAAACTTTCTCTTCCAGGGCAGCTCAGTGGTTCCTGATATGAGATTTCAGATGGAAACTTCTGTGAAAAACAGCACAAACTGACATTTCACCACTATTAAATGTCATCAAATAGCGTAAGTGTTTTGGGTTTGTGGTAGAAGCAGATTTCTTGTGAACTGAGTGAAATTGAACAGTAGTAGATTCAACACAGAGAAAAAAACACAGTTCTTCACACAGCACATAAATATGGAACTTTCCACCATACATTTGATGACTTTAAAAGGGAACAAAAGTTCAAAGTTGCATGGAGAGCCATTATGATTTTAGGAGGCCCTTTCTATCTCACAATTACCATCCATGTGTAAAAACGGAAATGGAAATAGTGACAAAGAGGACACTCGAGTTCCTTCTGTACTAACTGTACCTGACTTAAGTATTCTATCAGCATTTTTCAAGATAATCTAAAAATCAAAGGAGTTCCTTGACTCCTTAAGAACTCCTCAATACCCTGAAGGTGGGAAGTTTGAAAACCCTGCATCTAAATAACTGAATGGTCTGTTGTGATTAAAATTAATTTCTAATTAACTTTATGTTCAGAGTCATCTTTCAACACATTGTGAAAGGAATAATTAAGTCTGGAAATAGTAAAACACACACACACACACAAACACATACACACAGCTGATTCTAGAATATAGTGTTTCACCATCAGGATATATTTAAAGATATCTGCTGTTCTAATACAAAAGTAATCTTTCCTTTTCTAGCTGTTTCACATGAAAAGATTAATAATTTACATATGTTGCTATGACAACTAGGTATCAAAGTACAATAAGTCTAGACAGTGCTGTTTCTGCCCTTTGAAACCAAAATCGAATGTAAATATCAGGTTGTGAATCAAGCTGCCAAGAATAATTTACTAAAAATTAAAAGAGTTTAAAAAATGGCTGCTGGGCTTACAACCATTAAACTCAATTTTCAAAGCTAGTAGAAGGATTTTTTTTTAAAAAAAGACATGTACTCAAATTTAATGGTATTCTATTGCTGCACAGTAATTAATGAATGGGTCTGAATCTCACTCCACAGTACCCAGAATTTTGATAGTCTAGTAGCAAACACTCTGGAAATTCAACTGTCCTAGCAAGGCATACAAAATCAGGTGGTAATTATGCAACAGCAAAGCAAAACTACTTTGTTTAATGTCTAAATTGCAACTGTTACAATAAGCCTTTGGGCAGTGAATAATTTATGATTGTTGCATCCAGTTTAACATTGTGTGTGGAATTACTTTTAGAAAAAGAGAACAACAACAACACTGCAGTACATATAAGGATCCTTCCCATTAATGCTTTAGGGATTGCATGTGCATGTGGCACTTTAAGGGTGTCGCATAACAAAATAAACTGCATAAAATGAGGGTCAAGTGGACAGGAGGTAGAAAAAAACCCAGGGCTCTTATAAATCTGGGGCCCCTTCACACTACATAGTTATACTATTATGATTCCATTTTAACAGCCATGGCTGCATCCTGTGGAATCTTGAAGCTTGTAGTGTGGTAAGGCACTAGAGCTCTCTGGAGGAAAATTCTGAATACCCTTTCTTACAGTCGCGTAGGAATGTGGAGGTGGGGGGGGCGATTCACCCTGGGCAGCAATGTTTCTGGGGTGTCCTGGCCCGTAGCACACCACCCGTGTGCCCTGGCCATGCCCTCACACCGTGGCCACGCTTCTGACACCATACTCCTCTCCCTCCCCCCCACTCCAAGCTCCACCACTGCTTTCCTGAACTGTAAATTCCAGGATTCCATAGGATGGAACCATAACAGTTAAAGTGGAATCATAGTACTATAATTATGAAATCTGAAGGGGTCCCATTTCTCACTAACCTTTTCAAGGAAGGAAAGGATAAGAATGAATGGTGTATTCTCTCAGTGCAAGCTGTGAACAGTGGGATCTCTCAAGGATCTGTTATGTTTAGTGAGGGCTTATTTTGGAGAGGACTGGTCACACATGCTGCCTTTTTACCTTGACTTAGGCCCTTTCCACACGGGGCATTTGAAACGGTGCAGAGCGACCTCCTACGGAGGTCTTCTGCACCGTAGAGTGGACTGGGGCGGACTACTTTTTGTAGTTCCGCGCCTCAGTCCGCTCCAAAGCGACCGGAACTGGTTGCGCAGCGTACTTTTTAAAAACCTCTTTTTAGAGGTTTTTAAAAAGCATGGAGTGCGAGACTCCGTGTCGCTCCGTCGCTGTGCTCCGGTGCAGATTTGCAGGCGCGCACTAGTGCATGCCTGCAGATCTGCCGGGGGTGGGCTTTAGACTGGCGAGCTTCTCCAGTTGGTGGAGAGCCTCCACCAACTGGAAGCTGCCATTTTGGACACTGGAGCAGTGCGGAGCGACGAGCTCGCACTGCTCCTCGTCCCGACAGACTCGCCTGGACGCTGAAGAAGTCCGGTGAGTAGCGTTTTCATGCGGCTCCCCCCCCCACATCTGGAAAGGGCCTTAGACATGTTTGTTAGAATTTGTTAGACTGTTAGAATTCAAGGGTGCACAGTGTCTGGTATATGAGGCCTTGTGACTCCTCCTCCAACCAGCAACGGCTAAACAAAACAGAAAACTTTCACCTGTGGTTTATTTATTGTGGCAGGACTTGAAGATCTGTAGTTGGTTTAGCATCCTTCTTCCTACAGTGCCAATGATCATATATTGTATTATGTACCAACTTATTGTGACATGAGAGTTAGGTCAGCATATTTACAAATGTACTCATGGTACATATGGCAAGCTGCCTCTTTGAGACTAGTAAATCTAGTTCTTCAGCTACACACATTTAGATGAATGTGCCTTGTTAGGTAAGAATGATTTGATTCTCCAGATGCCATTGGACTGCCAGTCCCATCATTCTTCATCATTGGGTATACAAAGTAGGGGCGCTTGGACTTGCAGTCCCAAACCATTGGGGGGAACATGATTCACAACTCTGAAGTTTTGGTTGGGATGGGACATACTCCTGCAATTTAAGCCACGTAACCCCTTCACTTATGCTGGGTATCAATGTGACCAAATGCGACAGTTATCTGAAAGGGCTAAGGCTGTATGTGTAAGATGCACACCCCTGCCACAACATCTCTAGTATAGCTGGTCTTTCAGAAGATGTCTGGTGTTTTTCAAAAGTTATTCAGATAATTCAAGAGCTCTCATTGGTTCTCGCAGGCTGTGAAACTCCATTACTTGGCAGTAATTAATTACAAATGCTGGTAGCTACAAATAACATCTTAATTTTAATTAATTCTTTATCATAATCACAAAGCTATATTACATTAGACAATCACTCTTTTGTGGTATATTTTACTTTTTTAATTGTTTTGATAGCTAGTGATCTCATGAAATGGAAAGGAAGGAAGGATCACATGATTCCAGTGTTGGCTTTTGTTAACTGCTGCATGCTTTTTGATGGGCCTTGTTAAGGTTAACAAAGAAAATTTTAACAATGAAGTTAATGGAAAGAAAGTTAGTTTTGTATCTCAGGCCAGCAGCTTATAGCATTCAGATACTTTTAAGTAACTGAAAGTAATTGGAAAAACCATCTTTGAGTATTCCTTGCCTAAGAAAGCCTTATGAAATTCATAGGGTCACCATAAGTTGACTGGCAACCTGAAGGCACATACACACATACACAAAATCTGAATTACCTAAGAGAAATAAGGAAGCAAAGTGTTTCTTTTTAAAATTTGCAGGGCAATGTCTGGTAACTAAGTTATTTCTGATCCTTGGAAATATAAGTTTAGAAAATTATATACATAAGTTATTTTATTGGAAAAGCATATGTTATACAGTAGTTCAAAAGTATGAATACAAAATGCGAGATACGCAAATAAAGAGTTCAGTTCATAAGAGTTTCATAAGGCCAAATTTGCTTCTTTTCTTTTTTTTCATTTACAAGGAATAATATCGTTCAAAAAATCCCAGAACTTGCAGAGAGCTTTATTTGCAGCTGGGGTTGCAAAATCCATACTATAGCTTTGTGTTAAATAATTTAACTTTAAAAAAATAAGCTTGACAATTTTCATTTTAGCATTCTCTTGAAGGTCCTGGATGTAGCATATTTGAAAACACCTATTTCTATTGAAACTCACTTCTGAATATTATATGCTCTTTGTAAGCAGAATCTCTGCTGGTTCTGCTAAATTTTAAATATTAAAAACTTTTCTACTGTACAATGTATTCTTTACGCTCCTTTCTTCTCATGTCAGTGGAGAGCATTGGGCTATACCAGTAAAGTAACTTCTTGTTTTAGTTTAGCAAAAATGTTGTCCATATTTTTCAGCAGACTGTGTAAAGAACAAATTCTGAAGCATTATACCTTTCTTTAAAGAAATATTACTTTTCAACCTCTCCCTTCTTATCTTGGTATGGCTATTATAATATTGTTTTCCTCTGAGTCCACCTGTGATAATAAGCACTTCCATTACTGCCTTCTTTTGAAAAATAAATGTACTAGTGTCTTCACCACTTCGGTAAATATCAGCTTTCTAGCATCACGGTGATAGAGCAAAATGAAGAACTCATGTAAAGTGATAGCTTTGTGACACCATAAGAGAAATCCTGACAGACGTATTGGAACTTGAGCCTCCAATGAAAAAAAGCCAAATTTATGTACAGATTACTGTAGGATTACTACTTACTTTTTGATAGATATGAGCTGCACCTTATCATTTTTCCATTTCCTGGAAATTTAGTATTTGATAAGATAGTGTTCCACAAATGCACTTTGAGACATCATGAGTATGCAGTTTAATATACAGATAAGGTTTGGAAATCCTTATGAACAATAATGGCTTAACTATGTTTCTTGTTCAAAATATACAGGGAAAAATAGCACACATCAGTTTTACTTACCAGGCATCCCTGCCTGTCAAAATGGCCACTGTGGAAAGTTTTTAGCAGCCATGTTTTATCCAGTTTTGTTTCAAACATTTGATCTTCCTTGAAGATCAATGTGAGTGGCTTTATACCTCAGTTATTACAGTCTGTGTCATATACCATACTACCAATTAAACGGAGCAACAATTTCTACATTTCTTTGGGGATACTTCATATATACATACCTATCATTTTAATCTCTCATCACCTAGTGACTTGTAGCTGAATAAGGCCCTTTCCATAGGATGCTGTCATCCCCGCATTGGGGATGGGAGAAGGACGGGACCCAAACGACACCTATGCATAACATTGTCATAGTCCCATCCTTCTCTCATTTCCAGAAGGTGCAATTGCACTGCAAACCATTGACAGGTTTTACCCATCCATGACCAGTAATCGTGCAGCCCTTCTGCCACCTGCCTGCATTTACCTTAGGTGCAGCACAATGGCTGTGTCTCCTGCCCCAGCAGAGCCTGGGATAGTACCCAGCTGTGCTGTGGAAACAAGAGGCAGCACTATTGTGCTTTCTCCATTCAAGGTTGCAGCTGGGGCAGAGGGGAGCATGACAGGACCACTCCCCTTCCAGGAGAGGCTCTACCGAGATCCCCACGGGACATCACTGGGATCTGGTAAGCTGTGGAAAGGGCCTAAGAAATCTAACTGGCTCCACCGAAAGACATTGTTTTTGAAGTGATATGCAAGTTCTGTCAGGCAGCCTTCCTTTCGCAATGATGATGATGGCAACCTTGACTTACTGCCTTCATGGTTGCTGTGCGACCTGAGTAAAAGAGAAATTGCTAAAGTAACATACTGTTACTCCAGCATACTCTTTCACTACAGGATTTTTGGGTCCTTCCACATTATACAAATAAAGTGCTACAAGTGGAATTCACAAAAGCGGTTATGAATGTATAACCACCTTGGTTATGTAGCTATGTGGTATCTCTCAGCCTGACCCCCAGTGTGCTAACTTACTAGGCAGGAGTTATTGTGAGCAACAGGGATCTGTTCCCCCAATCAGGAAGCAGCTGACCTGATATGTCCAACCCCACTCCAAAGTCTCATGAGAGGGGGAACTGTGACAGAAGCCTGCTTTGAATGGTTGTACTGGAGATTGCTCATGACAGAGGTGAATAGGGAACAGATCCCTGTCACTTGCAGTGGCTGCTACCTGGTCTTCACAGGGGGGTTTTACAGTTCCAGTGTGTTCCCTATACTGGTGAATATGAAGGGATAGTGAACATGAAATATTCACAAATATATAAATCTAAGTTATGTATTAGTAATTGCCTAAGTTATGCATTAGTAATTTTGGCAAATGGTTCTACTTTAATTATCATGGATACATCCAATGGAATCCTGGATGTTGTCATCTGGGGATGTGCCAGAGCTCTTCACCTGAGAATTCTAAACACCCTTCCCTAGATTGTAAACCCCAGGAATCCATAGGATGTTGCCATGCCAGTTAAAGTGGAATCATAGTGATATAATTGTGTGGTGTGAAAGGATCCCTGACCTAAGTCTTGTCCCATAAGAATGTTGAAAAATGGAAAAAAAAAATTCTCCTTCTAAGCTCCAAAAGATCTATAAGGTAGGATCCGGTAAATGTTGGAAATGTCAAATTGGTACGGGAACGACATACCATCTTTGGTGGACTTGTGAAAAAGCAAGAAAATATTGGAAAGATATCCATAAAAAAATAGAGGAAATTCTTCAAATCGAATTTGTGAAGACGCCTGAAACATACTTATTAAATATGCTACATATGATAGATCCAAATATTAAGAAGAAATATGCTAGGGTATTGTTATACATGATAACCCTAGCAAGGGTAGAATATGCTAGGTTGTGGAAAAAACATGACACACCAGATATTGAGCTCTGGATTCATAAATTGCAAGAAATTAAGTTAACAGATAACTTGACACAAAGACTAAGAGGACATATAGAGGGAAAAATAGAGAGAGAGTGGGCTCCGGCAAATTTGTTTCTCCAAAACTGGAGAAAATCTTAATATAAGGAAAGAATTCTAACTTTATTGTATGGTGTAATAAAGACGGATCGAAAAGAGAAGGATTGGAAAGAAGCTACTATAAATAGTTGAAGATATCATGATCACATAAGGTAATGGATAAAAATGATTTATGTATATAATCTGTATATGTTATATATGTAATTTACGTACAAAGCAAAAGTTACACTGAAGTTTATAAAGTTGAAGTAGTTATACTACGTTAGCGAAAAGATCTGATAAAATTTACTCTGTGAATAACACATTGGGTAAAAATACTTAAGGAATAGAGGACAAGGTATAAAGTGCAAGAATAATTATTTGCTTCGGAATAGGTTACATGGAAGAAAAATGTATATATGGGATAGGATTGTAAACTGTACGCAAATTTTCTTTTTTTGTGTTTATTTTTTATTTTGCTGAAACATTAATAAAAATATATATATAAAAAAAATTGAAAAAAGTAACTGAAACTCAATGAGTTAATTTCAAGAAATAGAATTTTCCCTATAATGGTAAATAATTACTTTTGGAGGGCCTTCAGAACTATAAGTGTAACTAACTATGTTAAAAAATTATGGCTTAGAAAGAAATCAGTCTCCCTTTCCAGGGGTGCCATAGCAAATAATGAACAAAACAAAACAGATATGGGTGGAGGGGGCTTGAATGAAATTCATAATCAAACTTTGAGATTCCCCCTCAGTTTTTGCAGATTCTTGCATCTCCTTTTAGAACAGTTGCTGTGAAGCCAAACATTTATTGAAGAGGCCATCCTGTCAGGGAAGTAATTCACTGACATTTGCTTCCTTGCATGAGAGGCTGAATAACTTTGATTGTTTTCACTTTGCTCTTAGAGAAAATGAATATGCAAACACATTATTTTCCCGATATTCAAACATCCTGAAGTACTGCAGAGGAATTCTTCTGTTGAGAAATCCCCCACCCTGTTTTCTGCAAATGAATACCATTGTCTTCACAGAAAATAGCCTTTTTACACACACACACACACACACACACACACATCAACTAATTTTTTTCTCTGCGGAATGTTTCCTCTGTGCAGCACTTCAGGCCATCAAATACCAAGAGAAAATTGCACAAAATTCTCACTGATCTATTATTCTTCCTGAGTGTTTTGCAACAGTTGGGAAATTGCTTTTCAACTTGGGAATGAATAATCATGAATATTTTTCCATCCCTGCATCACATAGGGGTGCCTCTCACAGTACAGCAAAATACCAATAGGGTTTTAAGTTCATATTGAGCTCCTCTTCGCTGTTACCCTGATTTCTGGGGGTCCCGAGGGGGACACCTTAATATGCCATAATCAATGGGGAATGGGAATTAGCCCGAGCACAAGCTGTGGCAACAAGAGGCAGGGTAATCTAGCGAGATCTTATCAACCCAATGTTTAGGGGGTCAAGCAAGCCAAAAACCACACCAAATTGCTAATTTAATTATTTTTTATTTAAAAATCAGTCCTTGCACATGTTCGCACTTATGTACTCACTCATACAGACCCTAGTGAAAAATAAAAATAGAGGAAAATTTATAGGGGATTTTGAGAAGGTATTTTCGGGGTATACTGCACCTGATCCGAAGTCCGAGACAGCAGCAGGGCGAGAGAAGCGGCTCAGCACGTGGATGGCTGAGGGGATAGCTGGACAGAGTGGCGCGGAGCTGAGAAGAAACCAGAGTGATCCGAGGGGCCGTTCAAAAATCAAGTCTTTTTATAGGGGAAAATGTACCTGGAGGGCTAACCCTTTCCCGGGGAGAACAATAGATTGAGGAGCAAAAACAAAGCTCCGAAATGAGCATGATTAAGAGGACAAAGCCCCAAAATGTCAGAGTTCTTAGCTTGATGGGTTTTAACCGGGCTTGTCAAAAGCCGCGGCAGTATGCAAATTGCTCTCGCTTGACGGACTGTTTGTCAGGATCGCTAATCCTGTCAAGCTGGCTTCTCGGGGCAGAGAACTCTTTGTAGATTCTGATGTGTGCATGGTTGGAGGGCTCCTGGGGCTACGTGACAGATTAATTACTGGCCAGACAGGGTTTTTCCTGATCGCAGCCGTTCGGCCATGCCTGCCTGCATGCTCGTTCGGGGACCCTCTCAAGCACGTGGAGATTATATTTAATATTGATTTTAATAAATTGCAGACCCCGGGAGAGGGCTAACTACCACAGTAACATAGTGCGTCTAGAAAAGGTATCTTCAAAAACAAAAAGGTGAGGTGGATTTTGATGAACCTGAATAATTGCTTTATGACTTGTAAGTCTGTCTCATTTAATGAATGATGGAATGCACTCCAGTGACACAACTGGTGTGGTGGCGTCAGGCTTGTAAAGTCAAAGTGCCAGGATTTTTTTGACTGGGAAAAATGATAAGTTCATCCTCCAGATCTCTTGATCTCTCTGAATTTAGCTGCAAACCTCACAGCAAGGAAACACAGTTTTATAGCAATTATGTTTTGTTGTTGTAATATCATGTATCTGGGACTACCTTGAAATCAAGTGGATGACTAGGATTCATTAGAATTAACAACAAAACAAAACTGCTCTATGTGCCAATGAAAACCACTGGTTTGTCAACATGGATCAACACAGCTGCATGCATTTGGATTTTCCTTCAGCTAGATGATTGTCTAAAGTGAGCTCCTACACTTCAAAATTTATTGTTACACCACTGGATACAACAGTCTTTAAAAACAAACAATGATTTATTTTGAAGAGTAAAGAAATCTGAGCAGTTATTTTCACTGTCTTTGCTTCACCATTAACAAAGCAAGGATTTGATATAGTATTGTTTGGGGACAGCTTTCAGCACACAATAACATTGAAAAAAACTTGCTCTTTTCTGAACATATACTAAGAATAGCAAGTCCATGATTAAAAATCATCTTGGTGGCTTACTGCCTCTGTAAACTGGGCTGGATTGTTCCTGTTTCGCAGTAAGGTTTGCTGTTCCTGAATTAATGTGTTTGTAGCTTGCATATTAATACTAGGCTGCAATGTATAAAGCTTTAAACTAATCCCTTTAGTACCAGAACCTTAAATCAAGCAATAGTTTTAGGAAACTTTTCAGCTTTGTTCTGCTGCTCAGAATACATTATGATTTTAAAGCCCAGTAATTAGGTATCAGTATAGAAACATATGTAGTCTTTCAGAAGTCAATCTACATTTGCAGGAATATTTCTGTTTTCACTCAGGATTTTAGCTTTATTTTAAAAAATGAAAACATCCTGTTTTCATTTGGGTCCAAGACCTTGAGTTACATTTTTACCTCAGTTTTTTTAAAAAAACAAAAACAAACCACTTTTTAAATTTGTAATATATGTACACACTATACCCATATGCTTCTTCGACAGAAAACACTGTACTAAAGAGGCCTTTACTCTCACAAACCTCCACAAATTCCCAAACCAGCTTTTCTCCCATGAGGAACCCTTTGTTCCTGTCAGTGTGTAACTAAGTGCTTGATGCCACTTCACTGATTCTACCAGCTCCAGAATATACCTCGAAGGACCATATTGGATTTGAAAATACATTGTGTGTGAGAGAAATGGTTTTGGATCCTGGTAGGGGAGCTTTGCTCTCACTGGTCAGGGGTGGCCCATGGTTTGAGTGTGTTTAGCATTATACCCTGAAATAATGGCATCAGGTGTCACCTAATCAAACCTGGAGCTGTCAGTTGTCTCTGTAAATCTACTTCCCGAAAGGCTTGCTGCTTGAAGCAGAAACATCAAATAGCATTGCTACTCCCATCGATAAGAGGAGGTATATCATAACCTCCAACTGTCCCAAACTGGTAGGAACAGTCTTGATAAATCCTCTGTGATCCCATTTCTTCAGCTGCTCTTAAAATGCACAAGTTTCTCTCTCTTCCTCCCATTTTCTTCCTTTGTCTTCAGCTTACTTCAGTTGCTGCAAACTGAGTTCAAAGTGCTTGGACTCAACTTAGCAGGGAGGATGGAAGGGAATGGAATCTTGCCCTTTCCAATGGACTCGAGCATAAGCAAACTGATGTAGCCTATCCTAGCCAGTCTTGCAGCAACGGGGAGGGGGGCGATGGGGGCAGTTCCCCCCTGGCAGCGATGTTTTTTGGGCATTCTGGCTCATAGCCATGCCCCCATGTGCTGTGGCCATGCCCCCATGCACCGTGACCACGCCCTCTCCGCTCCCCCTCCACACACTCCAAGTTCCACCGCTGATCCTAGCTTGTCTGTTCTTCCTCATTAATAACATTTGCCACCATGTCTGCACTCTGATGTTGCTTGGCCTCATGTGTCCCAGCTGGTTGTTGGAAAGGGTTGCTTTCACCGATCGGTAAAGCCCTTTTTGTTTAAACATGCATTTGATGATTAATGGATTGTATTAGTCTTTTTATGGTGCATGTCTGCTGTATTTTTATCTGTATTGTATTTTAAATCATTTTATACTTTAAAATGAATGGTGTGTTAGTGTTTTAGCTTGTTTAATTAAGTTTTGATTTTTTAAAAATGAGATATTTAGCTGCACAGTCCTCCCTTCACATTCATGGGTTTAACCTTTGTGAATTTGATTATTCATGAGGTGTGTGCATCCCTTCCCACAATTCTCTTCCCCCCATTCCTTTGCCTTTACCTGGGCACGTGTGCCTTCTCTCTCCATGCCCAGGCAAAAGGCAAGGAACTGGGAGGGGGAGCACCATGCACAAAAAAGGAAGGTGCACATGTGCCTCTCCCCCCACTCCCTTGCCTTTTGCCCTGGCTTATGTGCCTTCCTTCTCCATGCCTGGGCATAAGTCAAGGGAATGTGGGAGGGCAGACCCAGAAGGGAATGGGAGGGGGAATGAAGGAGTGGGGAGTTGTTCACAGTTTTTCTACTTTTGCAAGGGTTCTGCACCCCAAACCTTTGCAAAAGTGGAGGAGTCACAGTATCTTATTTTAACACTGTTGTAAGCTGCTTCCCCATGTTGCAAAAAAAGATGGAAAAGAAAGGAAGAAAATAAATGATTCCCTGCTTTACACATTACGGAGAAGAAGAGATCCAGCTCACCTTCTTCCTTTGTAGTTCCTCATTTAGCAACAACAAATCACACAAGGGGGAAGTATATGGTAAACACTGCATCCACAGATAAGCTTTAGGACAATACTGAAGATTAAAATTGTCTCCCACATTAAAGTTTTGCTTCTTCTTAAAGCTAGGGATGGAGGGGGACACAGGTATCCCATAGTGGGAACAGTCCTGATAATGTTCCAGCTGTGCATCTGAAAAAGGGAATTGAAATCCATGAAAGAACCACTTAGTCTTAAAAGTGCATTAGATCCCTTCCTACTGCCTTTCTTTCTTATGCTGAAACAGACAAACATGGCTATTTCCTTAAGGGAGCTCAAGGCATAACTTTTGAAATGCTTAGTGGGGCTAGTAATGTTTAATACTATATAATAACAGTAATGCTTCCCCCTAGAAATGGCTGCTTTTATTTCCAGTTCTGTGGCCTCATGTGCATATTATACTATCAACAAAGTAGTATCTGAGCCTCGTGTATAATTGTGTTTGAACAACAAAAAACCCCTTGAATACCATTGCTCACCAACAGTAATACACACTCTTCTCAAAAACTAAACATTACTGAGCTGTGATGTTTGTCCCCCATTCTATGCCCGCCTTAGTTAGCACCTGTAATGACAAATCCTTTCTGACAACATGGTGTGTCTTTAGGTGACCTGATTTGGAAGGTAAGAAGCACAGTAATTTAGTCTAATAAAATGGTATGGGAGGGCAAGCTCTTGGAGCACTGTAAAACAGCAATGGTTCTGCCTTTAGCAAACAATTGGACCACCTTTGCTTTTAATTACTGTCTTAATAGGCTTAACTGAAACATATGTTTGTGGCACTGGTTTTTAACCATCTGGCTTTTTAATGCAGAACAAACACAAATATAGCAACCAATTTTTTCCAGACGAACTACTTCTTCCTGAGATGACAATACTAATGGCACTTGCTCTTAGATTCCCAGCCCTCTTTACCACATCTGAGAAGAAAGGGCTATTGAATGGTTTTGTGCAGTACTTACTACACTGCATAGGCTGGTGCTACTAAACCATGTGGAACAATAGTAATCAACAAGATCAACCCTCAAACAAGTATATGGCACAATGCTATTTTTACCAAAGAAATGATGGCTGGAAGTATCCAGTGCCAGAGCTTAGGACAATTACTTTAGTGGATTACAATTCATAGGCCATTTCTGCACTAGACTGTTATAGTGCTATTATTCCACTTTCAACATCCTATGGAATCCTGGGGTTTTGCAGTTGAGGGAGCGGCCTGGCACCTCCTTAAACTTCAAACCCCAGGATTCCCTAGGATGTTGAAAGTGGAATAATAGCGCTGTAACAATCTAGTGTGGAAATGGCCATAGAACCCTCTGCCAGCTCTGCTGTGGCTCTTGCCTCTTTAAGGAGCTGTGGTGCCAAGAGTGAGATGATGGGGGAATGCAACCTGTACATAGATATTTTCACTGCCTCCCATGTTCAAAATCGTGAATCTTTAAAAATCCTGAACCTTTAAAAGCTCTTGATGGCCTTGGTTCAACTTATCTCAGGTAGCGTGATAGATGATGCTGCGGTGATTGAGGAGCAACTGATTGTGCATGGGGCCAAGCCAGGGAGTAAGCAAGTCAACTTGCAAACATCCCCTGCACTCGAAGGTCAAACAGAGACAGAGTTGCCCCAGCCAGCTCTTGACGGAGAGGGAACCAGCAGTGATGCAGAGGAGTTGCAGCCATCTGTGCCCATCAGCCCTCAATCACGCAGAAGGCTGACATGGGCTGCTCAGAGGGAGGCTGCATGGACTAGGCTGAGGAAACAATAACAAGCAGCACCTGCTCACAGGGGCTATTTAAGTCTGTTGGTGTGGTTGCTCCTTGCTTGCAGCAAATTATTAGCAAGCCCTCACAACCTTTGTGTCTCCTGCTCCCTGAACCCTCCGGATGGATCTCCTGAACTTTTGGACTGGACCTCGACCTGGCTCGACTTGTGTTTTCCTGGTGTTTTGGTATTTTCGGACTCTCCAAGTATTCCTGTCCTCTCTCCTCCCTTCCTGGCTGCAGCTCAGCAGGGAGAGATTCCTGACAGGTAATCATTATCTACTAATAGTCAACACAGCTCTCTGACTGACAGCCTTTATGTAGCCAAAATGGCACCATCTACATACAAGAAGGCAGTACTGGCAAATGATGGATAACTCAAAGTTGCTGTGTGCTTTTAAGTTCTTTCAGACTTATGATAACCCTATCATGTGGTCTTCTTGGCAAGATTTGTTCAGAGGAGTTTTGCCTTTGCCCTCCTCTGAGCCTGAAACAATGTGACATGCCCAAGGTCACTCAGTGGGTTTCCATGGCTGAGTAAGGATTGAAACTCTCCAGAGTCATAGTCCAACACTCAAATCACTGTACCACACTGTCACAACTCAAAGCAGAGGAATCAAAAATATTTAGGAAAAAGAAGCAGATAAGTAACCCATTGAAACTTATGCATGTGCCCTTAGGATAGCTGGAAAAACAGATATGGAAGGGATGGAAAACACAGCAAAACAGCACAACTGTCTGGTTGTAGTCCTGAACAAGAACACTTTGCATTAAAATATGTTATTATAGATTCCCCTTGTGCTTTGTACCATACAAGCATGTCTCCAAGATCCTTATGTGCTGGCTAGCCTAAATATCCTAAAGGCACCAGATGGATGGTGTTGGGGTGAGGACAAGAAGGAAGACAGCTGCAAAGCCAGCAAAGAGGTGGTGGCATCAGTTGGCAGGAGACAAAGTATCCCTGGACATTTTAAAAATCCACCTGGACAGAAATTTTAGCTTTGTAAAAAAGGACATGTCTGGGAAAATGAAGACGTATGGTATCCTGAGTTTTGTCAATAACTTAAAGCTCAATCTGACAAAACTGGTGCCAATATTAAATAGAAATAATGCTTTAAAATAACACATGGATAGCCTCCCTTGGATTAGGAGGGGATTTTATCTATTTTATTTTAAGGCAAACTTGAGTTTGCAAATGGTCTACAAATTCCCCATCACAAAGCTTTTTATAAGAATAAAGTAGAAGCTGAATTTCAGCAAGGAATTAGAGACCAAATTTATATTATGATGAATGAAGGAAATGAGATTTGGAATAATAAAATGACATTTTTTCCTCTGCCTTGTGTGGGCCAGTAGATGTTAAGTGAGGTTAAAAGGGGGAACCTTTCCTAAAATCTACTTTTTGCCCTTGTTTGATTTCCTCATTGCTCTGGTATTATCTATTGGAAAAGAATTCCTCCAGCAGCCTTTAGGGAAATGGTCTTTGTTTTAAGTCTTTTACTTTATTCTGCAAAAGAAATGAAGCAATTGGATATGATCCTTTTATCCTGCAGAAAGGGCACCACTTCTTTATTTTCAAGGTTGAACATTAAAAAAAAAAAGAAAGAAAGAAACCCTGTAAAACATACTTTGGTCTTGAAGCCATAATTATATGCACTTGTCAGTCATTCTTAACCTACTGTGGTATGGCTGTGGCATTTTATCTAAAAAGAGGAGGATTAAAGGCTTTGAGTGAAATGAAAGGTACATATAGTAAGGAAAGTATAATGCATGTTATTAGAATCGTGGAGAGGGAGAAAGAAACAAGGGAGAAGCAGCGATTACCAATATTTGATTTTTCACAGGCTTAAAGAATTATGTATGGAGAGATATCTGCCGCAAAGGTAGTAATTTCCTAGTTTCCTTTGTTCTGCCTGCATCCATTCCTTTCTACATTCACATATATGCACAGTTTAGACACATTTTCTCCTAAAATTCTGATAGGGTGATAAACATGCTTAAACTAAAACGATGGATTCTGCATTATGGATAGTCACATTATTTTTCACCATAAACTCTTAAGGTGAAAACCTCTACTTACTTACTTCAAAGTAACTCCAGTTTAGCTCAGTAGAGCTCATTTCTTACACATGAACATAGGATTGTGCTGCTAAATGCCTACATAAAACAAATATTGATCTACATCTGGGGATGAGCTGGTGGATGCCTGCTAACCAGACTTTGGAAATAATGTGTCATAACAACTAACACTTTATCAGTAACACATTATTTTTTTAAGAATGACAAAGGGATAAAAATGTCCTTTGTTAAAAAACAGAGAGAGAGCAAAATATGAAGCATCATTACTTTTTCCTGTGTAATAAGTAATAGTTACATGTTAGGTTTTTGTTTTGTTATGAGGGTGGGCTAAAACGTTTTAATCTGTTTTTGTACTTTAAAAAATGGTACCAGAATAGTCATGAGTGACATCAGAAGTAACACAAATAATTACTAAATTAATTTTTGTCACAGTAATGGAGACTTGAGTGGTCCATAAACCTACTGGTGATCACATAGTCTCTGCATACTTAACACAGAGACATAAATCCCATTGGTGTCTTGTGAGTGTTTATGTGCCTTAAAGTCACGTGTTGACTTATGGTGACTCCATAAATTTCACAGGGATTTATTGCTTCTGAATACTCAGAGGTGGTTTTGCCAGTTTCTTCCTCTGAATTATAGCCAATTGCAGCTGGTATGCATTGGTGCTCTTCCATCCAAGCACTAAACAGAGCTGATCCTGCATAGCTTCCAAAACTAGACAGGATCTGGTGCCTTTAGGATATTACACATGCATAAATTCTGTGTAGATAGGGTTGGATTTTTTTTCCATGCAGAATATCTGCATTCAGTTCAAGGTAGTGGAAGAGGAATTTCCTGTGTGGTGCCATTTTGCAAGCAGATGCATGTTCAGCCATGCATTTCATAGCACATGCTGTTGTGTATTTTGTTATGCAATGTTGCCACTCAGTGCAAGGGCTACATAGCACAATTGGTGCATAAATCTCCCCATTCAAAGATTTATGCTATACAGCCCTGGTATGGGATCTTGGTCAACAAGGTTATCTTTATGGACAGAGCCAGTATGTTGGAAGACCAGGGTTCAGTCCCCACTTGGCCATGCTTGGAAACCCACTGGGTGGCCTTGGGCAAGTCCCACTCTCTCAGTTTCAGAGGAAGACAATGGCAAGCCTCTTCTAAATAAATCTTGCCAGGAAAACCCTGTAACAGGTCCCCCTTAGGGTCTCCACAGGTTGGAAATTTCTTGAAAGCACATAAGAAAGATGCGATGGGTGGTTTTACAGAACCAAGAGGGGATGATCCCCATGCAGCTTCCTGTGCACTTGAAAAACCAGCTATAGATGTTGGGAAACTACAAGAAAGCCTTTTTTCACTGGGGGGTAGGGTTTAGATTGCTGCAACAGGAAAGGGACCATGCATTTCATAGCACATGCTGTTGTGTATTTTGTCATGCAATGTTTCCATTCAATGCAAGGGCTACATAGCACAATTGGTGCATAAATCTCCCCATTCAAGGAACAGAGCTTAGAAAGTTACACTTTAAAAGAATTTTTATGCAACTCCTTCCCAACTCCTTCCTCCACTAAGTCATTTGAGGCAGTTGCTAATGCCAATTGCAAGTAACCGGCAAGACTTGTCAATAAATTCTTATATAGGATATACGAAAGTAACCCCTACATAAAAGAAATCAACTGAATAGCAATACTTTTGGGATTTCCATAGACACTGAGGCTGTAATCCTGCAAAAGCACATGTGCCATCGGATAGGTCAGCTTTTCCCCTTCTAAGGACAGAGATCATGTGCATCAGATGAGGCCACATGGATCATGTGAGACTCATGATCCCCATGAGTCAAAACCCTCTTGCTACCCAAACATCCCCACATACAGGGGAAAGGCGTCTTGAGCCAGCACAAATATATGATTTCCTATTCATAAACTCCTCCCTCTACCCAGGATACAAGAGCAGGAGGAAAGGTCTTTGGACATAGTTGCTTGAGTGCTGCCAGTTGCTCTATTAAAAAAGCTATTCCTTTAAATAGAGGATTCCCAGATCCCAGGACCTAGAAGCACTTCTCTGGTCCTCAGAGTTAGGGGGAAGAATCTCAAGGCAAGAGAACTGTCTTTAAAAGGGTGTTTATCTATCTGTTTTCGGAATGGCAGCTGTCACTATGGTTGATATATCATGCTTAATGACAGCATCACAGTGTGGTCCTTGTAGTATCATCCTTGTAACATCACCAGGGCCTGCCTCCAATGATATCACAAGGAGTCTTTCCTTGTGTTCAAGTTTTGCTCCTGAAGTCATAGGCCTGGGACAGATTTGACCTAGCAACCCTGTCCTAACTGGAAGATATTCATTCCTTATGCTTAGTAGCAGAGATGGGTTGGATAGATAAACACTCTTTTAACGACAGCTCTCTTGTCTTGAGATTCCTCCCCTAGCCCTGAGGACCAGAGAAGTGCATCTAGGTCCTGAGATCTGGGAACCCTATATTAAAAGGAATAGCTTTTTTAATACAGCAGCTGCCACTTTGATAGAACCTGCTTCCAACTGCAACTACAAAAGGCCTCTTTCCCTACAGGTTTGCTGAGACTAGAAGACAGGGGAATACAAAGGAAGCAGTTGTTGGCTTACACAGCAGCTTGGGAACGACCTTCCCTATCTCACTAAGGCACAATGCAGCTCTGACTTGTGAACAAATGGAAGAAGATACCTCTGCCTTTCTTTCTCAAGTGTCAACCAGCAGCAGGTATTCTTTCAGGCTACTTGAACCATTTCCATCTTGCTGGCCATTGTAAGAACTCAAACTGTTTCTCCTCCTCCCTTCGCATCCCCTTTTCCTTCTGTGTTATGTCTTCGTTTCAGATTGTAAGCCTGAGGAGGGCCTATTATGTCATTTATTTTATAAGCTGTTCTTCTGAGACTTTTTGGTTGCAGACTGGCATGTATCTGCTGAAAATGAATAAATAAATCTTTTGATAACAAAAATTAAAATCAGATTTGATAAAAAGGATCAGAGTTTACAAGCTTTTTAGAATTTTTTTTTAAAAAGAGGTAATTGCCATTTTTGGCTTTTTGGTGATGATGTAGAGCCAGGGTACCTTTCATATTACACAGTTATAGTGCTATGATTTCACTTTGTCATGGTCCCATCCTATTGAATTCTGGAATTTGCAGTCTAAGAAGAAGTATTTAGAATTCTCAGCCAGAGTGTTCCAGTGACTCACCAAACTGCAAACCCCAGGATTCCATAGGATGCAGATAAAATGGAATTACAATGATGTAATTTTGTAACGTGAAAGGGCTCCTGGAGGCCTCAGCTCTTATTTGAGAAAATGAAGTTTCAAAGTCAAGCTTATTGGGGTACATATTGCAAACAGAGCAGGAAAGAAAGTAAAGCATTCTTCTTCTCATGGTACTGCGGAGCCTTCTTTTCCCAGTAAAACAAAGGATTATTGAGTTCTCCTTTCAAGACAGAAGAATGTTTTGAGGTGGACAAGGGACAATCATGTGTCCTTCCACATGTTACTAGACTTTAACTCCTAAGTGTGGATAGAGTTGCTGAGAGTTGCACTCCAATAATATCTGAAGGGATGCAGGATTGACACCCCAGAAGGGAAATCAAAATAAGAAATGGATTAACTTGGTGCTGCAGACTGATAATCTCCGGGATTGCCATTTCTCAGTGCCTGGCCTCCTTTCTAGTCCTCAGGGAGAGGGGAGAACATCAGCTTGAAAAGTCTCTCTATGGATATTTTTTTCATTAATTTTTTTTTTTTACTCGAAAAGCATATTTTGCATAATTGTGGTTGCAGTGGTTCCCAGACTTTGATCTTCTAGGTGTTTTGGACTTAAGCTCACTGAAGCCCCTGCCAACTTGGCCAACAGTAAAGAATTCTAGGAGAAGAAATCCAAACACCCTGAAGGACCAAAGTTTGGGAACTATTGGCTCAGTGTATCATGTTTAACACGATCAGGACCCAACTCACAAGAGGCTGTTCCTAGATCTCAGATTTTAATCTCTAGAATCTCAGGGCTTTGGATAGTCCAGACCTGTTAGTCTACTCCCCCCCCTTCTCTTCTTCCTCCTCCTCCTCCTCCTCCTCTTCTCCTTCTCCTTCTTCTAAAAAAAAGTTTCCAGCTGCAAAGACTAAAAAATAAAGATCAGGAAACACACATGAGCTTACCTTTCAATCCTATTTCTATGCACTTCCATTAAGGTGAGTGGTGATATACAAGTGTATTCAAGGACCAAACCTGACTGCTTACTTTATGCTGAAGCTCTCACTTTCAGTCACTAGCTTAAATATGTTTATAATAAATAAAATGCTGCCTTCTCTCAGACACTGGGAGTGCATTGAAACTCCTTTCCTTGAGTTCTTGGGGGCTTAGACAGACATGCAGCCGACACTATTGTTTTTCAATCCCTGCTGTATTACTGAAAGCTTTTGTTGATCCTTGCAGTGCAGTGCGGTTTGTCATTTTTGAGCTCTCAGGCAACAATAGCCTCTCATCATGATTACAGAGCCTCCTGCAGAAAGATGGCCCTAATCCCAGTGCTCCATCAACTCAGTAATCTATTCCAATCAGGACTTGATAGATTTGACAGGCCATCTGTAGCCAAGTGAGGCAGATGCACAGGCAAAGAGAAGAAAAAAGAAAGAGAAAAGGAAAAAAAGGAAAACACAGAGATGTTGAGCTTTTCCTGCCATAGACAACTATAATGCATATAAACCTAGAAATACATATGTAAGAAAACATGTAATTTCAAAAATGAACATTTTTTCACAGAAGACTCATTTCCAAATGTACCTTCTTTCAGAGTGCCCAGTTCTATTTAAAAGATTTTTTTTCCTAAAAAAATGCACATTTTATATACTATGAGAGAAAGTAGCTTTTCCAAAACACAGAACCCTCAGTCCTTTAGGCAACATGGCTTCTGATGCTCCCTGCATCAAGGTTTATACCCATGAACTCAACAGCTGCTCCTCAGACTCTTCTTGGAGTGACCATGTTGTGAACTTGCAGCTTAAAGCCCCTCAAACTCTCTCCTAGGTTTCCATGGTGTTTTGGTTTATATATAGATATGGAGGAGCATAAAATTTTTCATTATACTTAAATTGGCAGCGATTATTACTGTTAACAATTTCCTTAGGTGGGGCATGGAAAAAGAAAACCAGAATGGGCCAATTACCCAGTACCCTCCCTGTTGCATTTCCCTCACCTGGTGCCCTATCAGACTACACTGTTATAATGCTATTATTCCACTTTGAACATCCTAGGGAATCCTGGGGTTTGAAGCTCTGTTTCAACTGCTGCTGAACCTCATGGTTGCTATGAATGGCAGTGAGTTCACAGACCTCTTCCTTCTCCTAAGCAACACACTTCCCCTTGAATCTCTTGCTCAGAATGTCAACATTGTCCATTCTTTACAAAAATGCCCAGTGTCCTCTCCCAAAAAGGAACTAGATGAGGAGCATCACAACTCGGATGTGGTGGCCAGCTGGTTGAACATGGGAGCATTTGCAGGAATGAGAAACTAAAATAAGACAAAATGGAACTGACCCCATATCTTCCAAAACAGGGGAGCTGCCCACATCTGATGAGAATAATAAGTTGGCCCAACCCACAGATGACATAAACAAGTATGTCCAGACATGTCCTCATCCAACCCCTTTCCTGGGTCAGTACCAACTCTAATGTGGGATGTGATACACAGGCAAACAGGGGCTCAGATTAAAAGTCTTTAACGTTGCTTTTATTCAGAGTTTTTACCTTCAGGCTGTGGGGAAAAAATATGGCTGCTTCTGACAAATACTTTGGATTCATTAGGATTGGGGCTAAACTGCTTTTTTCAGCCCATGTAAATTCACACAGTTGGCTGTGAAACAATGTAGAAAATACCAGGTAAGAGTGTCAATATTTTCAGTTCTAATGGTGTAGATATATCTCTACTGAGGGGGAAAAAAAATCTTAATTGGCAATGACTCACACTGAATACTTTTCAGTAATGCCATCTCTTTGTTCCCATAAAGTCTGAGGAAAATTTTGATGTGATCTGAAGAGCTTTTAACAAACAAACATTTAAGATAAGCAACAGTAGCATTCTTGAAGTATATTTTCCCTTTAGTTCTTTATTTCTAAATCTTTCCTTTCAAATCCCTTGTAACATAAACACATCAAACTATAACCCCATGTCTTTCTTGGGTCACTTCCTAGCCGGCAGCTGTTTTGAGTATGTTCTTTGGTTGAGTTCAGCTTTTGCAATCTAATCACATCTGAGTACCACTGAATTCCCTATTGAGTGCTAATAGCATGTTAGAAGGAAATGTGAAAAAGAGTCAAAGGAACTGACTGCCTTTAATAAATATAAAAAAGCACTGTTCCCTTCTCTAATTTAAAATTCAAGAATACCACCACATGAATAGATTCAAAGACAAGGAAAACCATAACAGGTCTGGTTTGTTAAATGCAAGGAAGAACTCTACAGTAGGGGCTCTGTTTCTGTCATATGTCTGTAATAACGTGTTTTGAGAGAAGACATTTTAATAAAGGAGTATCTTAAAACTAGGAGAGGGGAAGAGATGAAAAATTCTTTCCTCTGTCCTGTCATAATAGGCTGCATGAACACATCCTTGAGCATTTTAAGTAGGCAGCAGGGTGAAAATACTTATAGTCTAATTAATTTTACAAGCCTCGCTGCAACTGTATACTTCTGGTTACTGCATAGATCACTCACCCCTTACTTTACTTATCATGAGAGATTTTTTTTAAAATCAAGTATATAATTTCCTCAAATTGAATATTAAAGACTCTCTGCTTCAGTTTGCTGCCAGCTAAATGGAGAAAATGAGGAAAAACAACAAGAACACATATTTGCTTGAATGAACATGGGCAAAAGTCTTCTCCAGTCTCTCATACTGCCTTTTATGTACAAACAAAGCTTCTTGCTCTCAGCCATGAACGTCTCTCACAGCAGAAAATAGGTTTCCATTGACCAGAAAATGGAACAACATTTAGATGAAGGTGGCTTCATTGCTCCCTGAAGTGTCAATTTATGGTGGAAGAAATGACTAGGCAAGACTAGGAGAATTTGATAGACAGAGCTAGCTAAGATAATCAGATGCAAAGGAAAAAAGGTGTTCTGTGTTGCTAAGACTTGCATGGAAATTTGGATTTCATAACCTCCAATTTTTCTTGCTCCTGCAGGGTGAGGTGGATCTGGCAGAATACATAAGCAACAGTGGTATCACTAATCAGTTATGGATGGTATCAGTATGTAATTATACTAGTTTGTCTTAAAAGCAACATTCCAAAAACATTCCTTGAAAGTAGCTGATCCATTTACATCAGAGGAGAAGACTTGGAATCGCTGCAGATTTCTGTTCATGAATCCAACTCATCATAGGGGAGAGTCAAGGACTTAATTCTCTCTTTACAAATCAAATGAACATTTCTGGGTCTTTTCTCTTCTCTTACTGGTTTGAGAGTGACAGCTCGGTGTGATCTTCCTTTGCCTTCTAAGCCATTATTTTTGCCTCTCCCTCCATCAGTGTTATGAGCTACTCTACTGCTTAATATATATTTTTGTTCTCCCACCCACCCTAAGTCCATCCATTTGGACTTAATTCCCACCCAATATGTTGGAAGCAAAATATTATTAACACATCCCTCTTGTACGAAAGTGCAGGAGGCCTGTGCTGCCTCCAGTCACTAAGATCACTCTTATATCAATATGGTCAGACATATGAGTGGAAAAGTTATACTTAAGAGCCAAAATCTTCTGGGTGATTTACGGTGGCATAACTGGGGCCCTTTTCGCACGGCGTTTTGGAAGCGAAAGGGGTGTTTTGGAAGCGAAAGGGGCGTTTTGGAAGCGAAAGGGCCCCTTGAGCGTTGCATAAATGTGAGGAGCAGTCTGCATGATGCACTCACATTTACGTGATGCTCAAGAGCGTGACGCGCAATGCATACGCACCTTTTTATTTTTGGTTTTTAGCCGAAAATGGTGCGCGCTTGCACAACGGTCAGGGGCCTGGGGTGAACTTACCTGCCCTGCGGAGCCTCTGGAGCCGGGCCAGTCACGCTTCCTGGCCCAGTGCAGCCTACAGCTCCCAGGTCGCACTGCAGAAGGCAGGGCAGGGTGCAGGCAGGGCGCTTGCGCCACCTGGAAGCTGCTGTGGAGCCCAAGCAGCAGGGATGTGAAAGCCTTCCTCCAAAGGCTTCTTGCTCGAGCGCCGCGCCTCACCTCTGCAAAAAGGTAAGGTGCAAAAAGGGTGTGGGTGTTATACTAGCATAAGTACATTTTTGGACATTGTGCAAGAAGGTTTCCAATCTCTGCAACACCAGCTGTATAGCACTGGGTGCAGCTTCCTCCCTGACTCAAATGGCTACTGACTGGCCGCAGGTGTGTCCAGGAATATACTAGAAAATCTCCAACATGCTATTGCATAACTGGACATCTTCACATTCTCAGACCTCCACTGACCTCTGCAACAGTAGAAACATTCAACATTTCTGGTACAAATATGATCTCAGTAAAGGTACACTCCATAGGAAGAAAGAGAAAAAAAGGAAATCTCAACTCCCCCCCCCCCATTCATCCAACACAATCAGTCAACACAATGAACAGGTAGAGAGAAGGCATGGAAAAGGAACTTTGTTTCTTGCCCCTTGGCACAGCAAAATAAAATCTAATAAAAATGTTGCTGCTATGTTTGGGCATCACATCATCCTTTGCAAACATTGGTTTTAGGCTATGATAAAAGCTTTAACTGAGTTTGTTATCGTGTTCACCATCCCATCATATTTCAATAAGCTCTTAAAAGGAGTGGATCAGTTCATCTGAGAGGGCAAAATGAAATGTCCTTGCCACTTTGTAACAACCTCAAACATTAAGACATTTTACTAGAAGCATCTCTTTTTTAGCCAACCGCCATGGGAATAGAAATGCTGGTATAAGCAGAAATGGAGAAGTGTGCCATTAAAATGTCAGCTCTGATGGATTTAAATGCTTGTACCACAGTGTTTATTGCAAACTCCTTTCCTCTCCTAGGAAGAGTAATTGGTATTAGAGAACTGGATGATATTGCAGGGTAAAAACAAAAACAACAAAAACACATGAAAACAGACAGTAAAAGATGGTTGCTGTTTGTTCTTCCATTTGAAAAGTGCATTAAGGTATAATATACTTGGTAAATTTTGACTTGTGACTCGCATAGATTATAAAGCTTATCTGTGTTCTTTATTATTAATACAATTTTCTGTGTGTGTGTGTGTGTGTGTGTGTGTGTGTGTACACACATATATATCTGGAAACTAGCCCAACAGTTTATTATAAGCATATTGTTCTGAGTTTACATCTTTTTTTGGATGTTGTATTTTGGTCTCCTTTGGGAAAATAAATATGAGATAAGATTTCCAATTTCTTTTTCTATGTTCCACATTAAAAGTCACAAGAAATGATGCACTGAATGATAGGGGACTTAATTTCACTTTTCATAGCTGCATAGTATTGGCCTGTATACAATGGGACACAGTACCGTGTCAAAACATTTTTTTTAAAGTCATCTTTTCAGTTCATTCTGAAATTTGCCAGTGCAGACATTTAAGTGGCAAGCAAGTGTTTCTGTCTGGTTGGTTTGGGATTTGTTTGGGGAAACGAATGAAACAAGCAAGCAAACAAAATATCATTAGGAGAGGTAATGGGAGCCAATTCATTTTGGTGGTACTTTCTAATTTCTTTTTTAAATTGCAGTTAAGTTCCCAGCTCACTAACAATGTTGAAAGCTGGCAGAGAGACGCAGTGGAGTATGTTAGGCAACATTTTTTAAAAGCTAGAGTTCTGTCAGGAGATGCAACCTTAGTCTTTCTGGATGACTCAGCAGAATATATCCACAAGCACTGTGTTTGATATATTGCTTCTCAATTTTCATTTTGTCAGATTGTAAAATAAAAAGAGAAACCACATTATTTATGAAGACCTTGCTGTAAAAACCACTGGTGAGTGACTGCCTAGGTAAAAACATCATTAACTATCTTAAATGAAATGTCAAACCTAGTATATCCTTGATGTTATGCATCCATTTAAAGCTTTTTTTTTAAAAAAAGAAGACATGATTTCCTTGGCTTTGGGGGAGGGGCAATAGAATAGCTGTCATGTCTTGTCTTTCTTATAGCATAAGTCAGATTTAGACTAAACATTCATGGTCTGAAAAACAACAACAGTTTATCAGCATTACTATTATGCCTGCTTGCCTCTTCCTCCCTATCCCGCCTCCCATTTCTCATATATATCTCAATTCAGTAGTTCAGCGATTTCTAAACCACCATCTCTTGTTATGTTTGACCTGGAAAACTATGGTTTAATTTCTGAGTACAGTGGCTTGCAAAACCAGGTTCTGGTGGTTGCTGGCTTCCATGTCAGTAGAATGCTGAACCTACTCCATTTTCCCCCAGACTTTAAAATAGCTATCCCCTGTGCTGAACCCCATCCAGCAAATAGGTTCAATACCTTGGATAGTTTCTTTAAACCTAAAGTTAAGCTTAGGGCAGATTCAGGGCCTTTCCTCACTACACTGTTATAGTGCTATTATTCTACTTTCAACATCCTGTGGAATCCTGGGGTTTGTAGATTAGGGAGAGGCATTTAGGATTCTCAGCCACAGAGTTCTTTGGCCTCAGTAAACGTGGTGTGGAACGGCCCTCAGTTTCCCACTGACATGAGCAACATAAGCACACAAAATTTGCCAGGTAGCTTCCTAGTCATCGCTTGAACCATGGTTTCCTTGTCTCATTTAACAAACTATAGCAAACATGGAAGGAGAAATATGTTAAATTATACTAGAGGAGGAAAGGAGAAGGGAAGAGAAGGAGGATGAGAGTGTACAGGCATTCATAGATTCACCAAGATTGTGTAGGCATTCATACATTACTGGACCAAGCCACTGATAGATTTTCTCTGTATTTGAGGGACCAGAATAACTGCCTGGTTAAGTTTATTGAATGAAATATAGCTTGAGATCCTAGACTGGGAGACATCTCTGTAGCACATAGCTTTGCTACGTCTTTTGCGCAGCCTTCCCACTGCCAAGCCCACTTTTTCATAGTGGTAGATTTCCCCCAAGATGGCCCTGTAACAGACATCCTTGGGGACCTTGGAGGTATCTAAGAAAGGAAAGTAGTTGGATAGGTCTGTGCAGTCCCTCCTTTCCACCAACATAGATGTAGGGTGGGTTTGAGGGGATTTTGCTTATAGGTTAGAATGGAATTCTGGCCTCCACAATGGCCAAAAAAGTGAGTCAGGATGACAGAAGTTGGACTTCAGCCATCATTACTTACTAACAAGATGCCAGCTATAGTTCTCATTTTGTGAGGCTTAGATAGAATAAGGTGAGAATGAGGTAGTAGAATGAGTTGTACCATGCAGATGAGTGATTTTGGTTTTTTTAATTTTACCATTTAAAAAAAAATCCTGCAAGAATAAACTAACACCGCAGGGAATAGCTAGGATAGAACTTCCCCTCTGTTACTCTTTTATTAACAAGGATCCTTTTTTCAATATAGAGAGGTCTGAAAAAATGAGCCATACACATCTGCATTCTGAAGGAGGATGGTCCATTCTATTATCTCAAGATTTTATCACCTTGTTCAGCCATTTGGGTAGGAAAAAAGCCTTAATCTCCAAAGATTTGCAGCTGCCTGTGAGGGCTGAAATACTGTGAAGGTCCCAAATTCCAGTTCATCTTGGAAACTAAGCAGGATCAGCCCTGGTTAGTATGTGGACAGGAGACTGCCATGGAGAACCAGGTGCTGTAGGCTTTATTTCAGAGGAAGGAACTGAAAAACCACCTTTCAGTATTCCTTGCCAAATACAACCCTATGACATTCATGGGGTCCCCATGTCACTTGAAGACACACACATGCACACACACAGAGTTGCCTTCAGTTTTATGGTTCTACACATTTTACAGAGTTGCCTCCAGATTTTAATTTCATATGTCTTAAACTGTTCCTGAACCAATGGACTGAATCTATTTTTCTCTGTTGAAATGAATGGGGTTTATTAGTCATCATTCCTTTTAAGTCCCATTGATTTTAATGGACCTAGAATCATAGCATCATAGAGTTGGAAGAGAGCCCAGGGGGCATCCAGTCCAACTCTCTGCCATGCAGGAACCTCCATCAAAGCACTCCCAACAGATGGCCATCCAGCATCTGCTTAAAAACCTCCAGAGAAGGAGACTCCACCACACTCCCAGGCAGCATATTCCACCGCCAAACAGTGGAAAAAGAAGAGAGAGAGAGAGCAACAGAGAGAGAGAGAGAGAGAGAGAGAGAGAGAAGAAACCCCCTTAAAAGAAAACAGCAACATAGTAGGGTTAATTCCTATGTAAATATTAATAGGGTTGCTCTGTTTATTGAACAGTCATATGGCCTTGTACCCACTGAGTTCAATGAGACTTCCACCTAAGTGTGAGTGCGATGGCTGCTTTAGCAAATCTATGTCAATGATTTTCATATCTGATCTCTCATCTTACCTGTGGTGAACCTCTAGGTCAGGGATGGGCAACTTGTCATGCTCCCAATGCTATTGGACTGCAACTCCCATCAGCTCTTGGTAGCTTAGCTAATTTTATTGGGACTAAAATTGGTTTTATTTCTTCATTTGCAGTCTGGCAGGTGAGCCTATCTCATCACCAGCTACAGAATGGCTTCCGTTTACAGAGCCATGCCTTCTGCAAACCAAAAGAGGACCCAATTGTACATTCCAGTTGAGATCCTGTATTTACATTCTGACAGATGGAGTATAAAATTTCTATCTAGTGGAATATTACATTCTGTGAGATGGGACCCCATCCAAACCCCTCTCTGTGCATGGTGAATGTACCTTCCTATTGTGCCTCTCCAATATAGACAGTTAAAATTATGCCTGTGTATTCACACTTTCAGCCCCAGAAAACATTGTGATAACATCTTAGAATCATCATACATTAGAAACAAACTGAAGGCACCCAACAACAACAAGGTCAGTGAAGGACACTGGCCTTCACTGATTGGACCAGGTCTAAAAGTGAGGTCCTATGCATTTCTATAACAGGAATAAATATATAACATATATTTAGTCTGGTAGAGCGAGCCAGTGTGGTGTGACCAGGACTCCAGGAAACTGTGGGTCAAATCCCCACTCAGCTTTGGAATTGACCACACAGTGACTGTGGAGGAGTCATATTCTTTCATTCTCAGAGGAAGGCAATGGTAAAACTTTTCTGAATAAATCTCGCCCAGAAACATTAGGATAGGGTCATCATAAGTTGGAGCTGATTTGCAGTATCTGACAACAGTTGATTATTAACTGTAATGTGACTTTCAATTAAGATAAGCTTCAGGTTATTTTCATGATTTCTTTTGAGCCATTTTATGTCCACAATTTCTAAAGAAACATTATAATAAGCCAAATATATCAGTCCTCTATCTAACTGCTGAATAAGTGAGCGTGGGTATTAAGGGTGACAGAGATAAATGAGATTAACTTAGAGGTTGTTGGATTTTTTTTCCTTGCTTGACAGTATTTTCCCACAACATATGTTCAGTGCTCTCAGGGTTATTAGAAAGTACATGGACTAATCAGGTAGCAAGATTTACAAACAATGACTAGAAAACACTGGGGGACTTTGGTGTTAAAAAGAGCATCACAATCATTTGTAAGCATGACCAAGTAATGTATTTATCATTCTGACTGGTCTTGGAAAATGGTAATTGGGTTGTCTGCCATTTGGAATTTGCAAAATAAAATGCCTCTTAGCATGATAGAAAGTAGCAAGAAAATCTGCAGAGACCATTGTTATGGTCCTTAATATTGATTAAATCAAGTAAGACCTTATCTTTAAAAGTACTTAGGAGTACTTCTTCCCTTGCCTTCAACAAGGTCAACATAATTTATCATTACAGGTATTAATAGCATCTTCCTCCACTGAAAATGCTGCTAAAACCAAAACATTCATTTACTAAATACCACATTTTTCTGTAAAGGTAGAGCAAAATTGATAGCAGGAGAGGGAACTAAATTTTCTATGTGAAAGAGGTAAGTGCTGTAAAATTTAGTTCACTTAATTTTATAGACAGTCACAGACCAAATTTGTAAATAGACTTTTGTATCTGAGCAGTCTCATGACACACATGTCCTTGCAAGAGATTTCTGCAGTATTTGTACAAGCTGCCAGAGATCAGCCTTAACACCATTTACTTAGATGCAGCAAAGGCACAAGCAGAGAAATAATTTAACAGTCAGACACCTTGGCTATATTTACTGCTGCTTCAGTAATCACCTTGCAAGAGTTTCTGAGCAGCAATAGCAAGACTTGCCTTACATATTTTTGCAACACAACAATTCAACTAGAAGTTTGAAATTGTGCAAAATAAAATGCTAAAAATAGTTTTTGCACTTAAAACAGGTCATGATTATGTTTAATCCCAATCTAAAACTCCACCTTTGATCTCAGTTAAGATCTTTCTTTCTCCTTTTCTGGGTGTTTTTATAGCTAGGCAATGTATTTTCCACAATGGATAGATTACATGAATTTGTCTCTATTTAAGAGTGGTCCAAGTATGTCAATGTGTCCGTCTGTCTGTCTGTCTCTCTCTTTCACATGTGTGCACGCGTGTGCGCACACATAGATAATTTTTACTGTATAGCATAAAGGAAAGGGAAGACATGTATCATGGCGAATATATAAAATCCAGTAATTCTTTTCGTGAGCTCAGATGTGGAGGAAACAAACACGCATCAAATACATTTAGACTGAGACTATTAAGCTGCTGGGTTTTTAAAAAATCATGTAATATATATTACTATACTTTTAACAGTGTTTTAATTTAAAGTTGTAAAAATAGTGTTTAATTGGATTAATGGTTTAATGGTTTTTAAACATTTACACTCTATTTTGTTTTACTGCATGTTGTAAGCCACTTCGAGTCTCATCTGGGGAAAAGGCAGGATACAAATATAATATAATAAAATAAAAGTTTTGCATCAGGGATCTCAATCTGGGCTTGCCAGCAGGAGGAGTTTTGTGATGAGTCACTTAGCAGCAGGATGGCTTCCTGCAGCACAGACACAAGTTGTGGCCCTCTGCGGCTGGACTTTGGCCCTCGGTCATATATACAGCTTTGCAGTCTGAGGGTCTTGCACGCTATAGCCTTGCACGTTATAACAGTGTAGTGCAGAAAGGCCCTACATTTTTGGCTTTTTTTAAAAGGATGTCTTGAAGGGGCATAAAAAGTGTTCATAGCATGTGTGAAAAAATTTACCAAAGTAAATAGGAATATGTTTGTTTGTTTGTACATGTTTATGTACCACATAACTAGTAATGCTCACTTGGCAGTTTACAAATGTAAAAATCTAGATGATCAATAAAATTACAAATGATGCAACAAAAATATTTTTACAGTAACTTGCAGCAAACATTACAGCATAAGTGTTCTTTAAAAATGAAACAAAACAAAACAGTAAAGCAGATCAATAAGCCAAAACAAAGATTTCCTCTTTAGCTGTGTGATATCATTAAACTGCTGTAGTACAATGAAAGAAGACATGCTATAGAACATTTACTAAGGGGATTAAGCTGCTGCTTTGTGACTTTCTTGTATCAGTGGGACTTCTGAGCTGATGCTTTCTGTCTTGCCATTACCATATGGCTGCCTCAACAATAGGTTGTTTCCCCTCCCCAAACAAATGTGGTAAACAAAGGCTTAATTTCCCCTTAGTGAGGGAATCACACTGCCAGCTCTAATGACTATATGACACTGTGACATGTAAGTTTCTTCACAAACTTTGGTTGGGTTCACTTGTGGAATAAAACCAAAGGCAGTTTTTTCAACCTGCTAAAGCAAGACAACAGGAGAAAATATGAGCTGTCAGTTACTGTAAAAAACTGCAAAAAGACAGAGTTTAGGAGGTCTGGGGAGATCATTTTGCACCTTCCAAAAATCTCATTTCATCTACTTTTGTTCATGGGTAAAAAATCAGCACAGCACCCCTAAGAGCATAAAGGATTTAAAGGTCTATGTTAGAACATTTCCAAGAAATACATTAACTAAGTGACAACTCACACACATTACAGGTAGAGGTCCCTGATCCCATTAGCAGGAGAAAGCCTGGAGAGGAACCTACAGTATGCAGGAAAACTTGTTACTTAAACCTTGGCTTCAGGTCAAGCTGCAAAATTACACAGAGAATAATTCAGTCTGCTTTTGTGAATCTGACATTAATTTAAGGTGTTTGTGAGAAGAATGCTCGATGACTGCAAACAGCGTAGCTAAACAGAATGCCAACATTGCAAATTACCTATTGAATGCATTGCTTCAGTTCAAGCACTTTCAGCACAGTGGCTATCTAAAGCAATTTCTCCTTTTTGCCCTTTGGTTTATACATCCAGACATTGCATTAGATGTCATTGCTACTGCATTACTCTAGCAACTCACATGGGGATGTTTTTATGTTATAATTTTTGAGTGTTTTCCCATAACGCTGAAGCTGGGGCTGTAAAATGCCGAACAATATAAATCTTCAGAGAAACACAGTATCATTTGTCTGAAATATTATATATCATTTTGTGCATATTTGAAATATGGAAATATACTGGATCTGTTAATGGATTAAAAGGCTTGTTTAACTTCCATTCTTTTGTTTTCCAGAATCATTTTCTTGCCTTTAATATTAATGTTAATGTCTATAGTGTGTTTCCTCCCAGAACCTCTTGGCCCTTGGAATATTTAGACCTCAACATCCAGAAGCCCCAGAAAGTGTGGTCAAGGATAAAGGATTACAGGAGATGTCATCCAAAACATCTGGAGGTCCAAAGATTTCATCCATCCTTGTTCTGAAACCTTGATACAAATAAGACATAAAGTGAGGGATCTGTGGAACTTACCACCTATAACTGATTTCTGAGTACTAGATACAGTTGCACGAGATCATTTATCACATGAAACTACATGGTATGAAGAAATTGCTGATTCTGCTTAAGAGAATGGTAATCACGATTAGTTGTAGGTCTGTAAAAATTTAATAGTTAAAATGTTTTAAAAATATGTGAGTTAGATTAATAGGAGCTCAGCTGCATACACAAGCAGCAAAGTGTAGTATGTTTTAAAGAATACAGGATGTCAGTAGATTAACACATCACCATTTCTTCTATGCTTCCACCTCCACCATTTCATCATCTTCATGGGAGCTCTTCTCAGACTGAGTCTGTCTAGATCTGTGTTTCCCAAACTTGGGTACCCAGGTAGTATTAGACTATTGCAACTCAAAGAATCCCTAGTAGTTCTGGGAGTTGCAGTCCAACATCTGGAGTCCCATATTTGGAAACCACTGATCTAGATGTAATATACATGAAGGGGAACAGCATCTCACACTATCTATTGTCATAGTACAACTCACTGTGAGGACTCATTACCATAGCACCAGGACTTTCTCTGTACTAGAGAACACAAAAGAAGGGAGCTGATGTAAAGTGGGCTACTGGACCTTTATTTCACCATCTTATAATTAGAACCAAGGTGCTGCACAGGGCAGTTTCTTAGTAAAGTTGTTGGAATAGAAGTAGATTCCTGGAGTGTTAGCCACCTTTCTGGAAAAGATGACGACTGGTTCAATTGAGACTCAGTCTCCTTTAACAACATTCCCAAATGGAAGCATTTGGGAACAACATTTGGGAACAACATTCCCAAATGGAAGCATTGAATCCCTGAGCTGCTGAACTGCTCCTCTTCTTGAAACTTTCCTGTAGTTAGCTACGGCATGTATATATGTTTGAGTGTACCCTTAAATGTAATTAGTAAAGTTTTTAGCTGTTAAACTTGCGTACTGCCTGTTTGACTTACTTTGCTAAAACTAGTCTCAGAGAGACCTGAGTCTTAAGTGAACCAGTCTTCATCTTTCACAGAAAATGGGCTAACATCCTGGGAATCTACTTCTAATTCATCAAAAGTACCTTCAGGTCTTTAAATGATTCTCAGCCTAGCTATTGGATCTCGTGGGCAGGAAAGAATATAAGAGAACTTCCTACCTCATATGAGCCTTGAGACAAGAAGGTCATCTTCAACTCTCATATGGTCAAGTGTCCTTGGATTTGGTTGGTTCTGACTTGTTCCTTTCTGCTAGTTCACTGTTCAGGCCTGAACCCTAGTTTGACCTTTAATTTTAACTAAATTCTTTATTCTGTTGTTTGTCATTTCTAATAGCTTGTCCAGTGACAGACTGCCACCCACAACCTGGGCCCAACATTGGGTCTGGGAGAATCAAAACTGTCCGTTCCTCCAACCTTTTACTGCTGATGTTTCTGCAGGAGTTCATTGCATGTCCCCTTAACAGAAGTAAGCAAATCAAGACTCATACAAAAAAATGCTACAGGTAGCCACAGTTTGGGTGTTTGGCTCTGTGGGGAGTGACTGAATGAACTAGGCACATATGATGCAGAAAGAGAGTAGAATTAGCTGTCTCCAGAAATGAGTGACTAGAAGGACATGAGGCTAGACCACTTTGTCTTTCAGTAATGCAAAAGGCAACCTTCTTTGTAAGTGAGTACTTCCCATCCCTTCATTACTGAATTAATTTCTTCCTCACAATGCACTGTCACACCACATTTTGAACTCTGGGTTATCTCTTTGGAATTACTGTTATAGACTAAACTGTAGTGTGTTCTTTGTGGCACAGTCTTTATTTAATCACACATCTGTTAAGAGTTTTGGAAAAATATTAAGACCACTAAGCAGCTCTTATTTAAGTAGCGCATAGATTTCACAATGGTAGAAAAATGCAGTTGGATGTCAGGGACTAACTTAAAAAAATGTTGCAGGGGCTCAAAATCATTCAGACAAATGGCACATCACTTTACCCTGTTGGGGAACTTCTCTACTATGATGCATCTTCAGCAGTAGTACCTTGTCTTAATTTTCTTAAAAAATAATTAAATTATTATGTAAGCATCAATATGGGTTATTGTATTTTATGCATTCTGTATAGTCCCACGAAAGAGGTACTAAGAGTGGTGAAATAAGAAAACTTGTCAGCTTTTAAGGGGATATTCCTGGTATTGATGTTATTTCATTTACATTAGTGTAAAGCAAACCCACAAAGCATATGAGGAAATGACATCTGTTAGCAAAATTCTCCCTAATAGATTTATCTGTAATTATATTACACCAGTCATAGCACTAAATTGTCATAGAATTGTGTATTTTTTTTGTAACATAGACCTTTTTTGGCTTTATCAAAAGAATGCTTAATCTTAAAGACCTATCAAAATATTGATTTCCAACTTCAGATCTAACTGGGTATTCTGCAATTATGCTGTCTAGAAAAAAAGAGATGGCATTATATCTAGGTAATTATTCATACAAGAGTAAAGAGGTTAGAACTGCAGATCAATTACCTATTGCCTAGGACCAGATTCAGAGAGAGAGAGAGAGCATATTTGATCAATGATTTATTTTTCCTCCAATAAGACTGTACGCCAAATTCTCACGGCATGCACATTTGATCACAATTATGAATGTATTTATGAAGCTAATCATAAATCCAATTTTGTGCTCATTTCCCCTTACAGGTAGCATATAGTGCAAGAAGGCTGTGCTTGTAATGTATGGCACATATCTAGAATGAACTTACATTGCAGTTTTTCAGTGAGCCGTGTGTGATCTTTAAATCTTTTGCTGACCTCCTGGGTAATATTAACTTGTAGTGTCACCAGTAAACAGATTTGGAGGTAGATTTGCGAGTTAGATCAATCCCATGTATACTGAACAGTGAGTTTCACCAGATTAAATGAGGCTTACTTGTAGGTAAATGTACATAGGTTTGCAGCCTCCTCTTTATACATTTTAGCAGATAGAATGAAAGCATCAATTATTTTACAGTATAATTTGTCAAATATAGATCTATGGGTTGTTGTGGGTTTTCCGGGTTTTGAGGCCATATTCTATTAGTATTTTCTCCTGACATTTCACCTGCATCTGTGGCTGGCATCTTCAGAGGATATGCTCCTATCCTCTGAAGATGCCAGCCACAGATGCAGGTGAAACGTCAGGAGAAAATAATAATAGAACATGGCCTCAAAACCTGGAAAACCCGCAACAACCTATGGATTCTGGCCGTGAAAGCTTTCGATTTTACAAGTATAGATCTTCTCTACTTAAACTCGTACTAAAGGCTCTACGTATAAGATAATAGGACCATACTGAATCTGGTCCCAGAAAAATGAGAAATTGAAACATTCTATCCTATGAAAACAAGGATCTCAAACTTAAGACATTTGCAGCAAAAGAAATCTGCAATGGATGTAGCTGTGAGGAACTTTATGGATTGCTAAAGCAGGAGGATATTCCCATATCCCCCTGGTTAATTAAAGAAGGCATCTATGACCTAACCCTGAGTCCAGAGAGATTAAAGTGTCTATCTCCTCTAAGGCTGCAACCTTTCTCATTAAAAGCTGAAATGGGTCCCTTTCATTATTCCACCTCTCACAATTCTGAATGGCAAATGTTGAGAATTTTCTTTTACCTTCTGGGCACTCATCGGCAATTCAGCCCTAACGCTCTACCTATTTTGCCCAAAAACAAATGATCAGACTTTAGCCTGTTTGACAGCACCACAACTCATAATATAGTTCAATATCCCTGTTGTTTGACACCCATAAAACACAAACACCCCTGGTACAATTCTGATATTTGGCCCTTCAAAGACCAGCATCTGGCTACCTACATATGCTTTAAAAATTCAGAAGTAGTGATCCAGTTACTTTCTTCCAGCCATTTTTTTAAAAAGAAAAACACCCACTGCTATACAGGCACTCATTGTAAACAAAACATACACAGCAGAAAACAAGAAAGTACTCCGTGTAAACAATATGCACAGAAAAGGTCCACCAAAACTAAAATTTCAAAAGACAGAATATTACAAAAAAGAAAATGCATCTCTGTAATGAGAGTCAGCCTGCTGTAGTAGACTATAGTGTTGACTGTAATGAAATAAAATAGTATTTTAGTGTTGGATTACTACCCTGGAACACTAGGACTCACACTCTCCTCAGGGAAAACCACTGTGTGACTCTGAGGAACTCACACACTCTCAGCCCTATAGAAGGCAATGGCAAGCCACCAACTTTTTTTATTCTGATATGATTGAAAGTAATAGAAATGATTTTCACATATGTACTGTAATAAATTAAAGTGAGTCACGTTGTGAGATATGTTGTGAACTCATAATATGTTTGCTTCATATAGAACCAGATCCAATTCAGCAGTATGATCAAATGTAACAGTAGGGTAGAGGGGATGTGTAACAATGTGGTAAAGAAATCATGTTACTCCATTCATCTGAAGTGGAATTGCTTTGCCCAGCTGCACCAGGAAAGATTAGCTGGCCATGCTGGTGAATCAAGGATCCAACTTTATTTGGAGAAAGAAATCTATTTCTGATAGACATGTATCCAAACAGAACAGGAGATCTGAGTTGATATATCTCAATATAGTTTGTCAAGACTACCAGGCTGCTACTGCAAAGCACATGGAGTGGGAAAATTCCATGAAGTGAACAAATTTGATAGAAGTTTTGTCTGTTAGGCGTCAGATGATCATTGCAATCTCCTGGAAAGTAAGCAGTCATTCCCCAGTTTTTGCTCATTCCCCACTTTCTAGGCATCTTTAGAGAACAAAATAGACTAAGCAACCTTCACAGTCTCTGCTTGATCTTTTAAAGGAATTTCCCTAGCACTAGGACACATAAGAAGCAGAAATGCAGGCATTCTTTAAGTTAGTACAATTGGCCCTCCAGATTTGCGGGTTTGACTTTCACGGATTTGATTATTTCTGAGTTTCTTCAACTGTTGCCCCCCCTCCGCTTCAAGTACTTCTTTTCCAGGGAAACCATCCCTCTCCACGGCTCCCATCAGATCATGCAGCCATTTAAAAAGCTGCCTGTGGTCCTCCTCTTCCACCAGATGCTGCCTGGTCAACCCAATTTCTTAGCACCACAAACCCTCACCTGATGTCCCACACAGCCAAAAAAGGAGATGAGTGAGAGAGAGGAAATGTAGGGCCACCATGCCAACTCACTCCTCTTCCCTCTCCTTTCCCTGACCTGGTTTGAAGCCTGGGTGTCCATTGTTCCCAGCATACCTCAGCCGCCTTCCGGAAAAGACACATAATCATTTTGATATTTGCAATTTTTCCACTTTTGAGAGGGTCCTGCACCCCTAACCATAGCAAATGTGGAGGGCGAACTGTACATGCAAAGTCATTTTTGGTTTCCCCTACAAATCCATCCTCTCCACTCCAAAAGCCAGTAATCATGATTTCAAGAATTGGCCTCTTGGGAAGGCAAGTATAATTTGGGGCTTGTAACAGTCTGGAATAGCAGCTATTTTATTTTCCTTTTAATTTCTAAACATCAGTATAAGACAATAATAAGAAAGCATGAAGCTCATATGCTTCTTTGCCTTTTCTTTTGCTATGTTTGGTCAACTGAAAGCCCACTTTTCTCCTCTAGGATATAGAAACTCTGGCAGCCAAAGTCCTTTGCCTCATTTCACTGGCATTTTCCTATTTTTTTAATTAGAGAAACTTCTAGTGTTTGAGTTTCATCTCAAATGAAGACACTCCTAACTGTTAAATTCTTTGAGAGAAAGGGATGTTTTTTTCCCTTCTTCCTAGCCTTAGCCATTGAAGAGAATATATTACTGTAGCTTTTATTACTTGAATAGGACATAGTGATCTTTTCTCTGCAATGACATTTATTTTAAAATGGAAAAGGGACAGACCATAGGTAAGCATTTTTATTGAGTTACTTGGTGTTCTTTCAAAAACTGATTTAGCTGCACTATTAAATTATTACAACAGGAAAGGAATTGATCCTAACAGCCTTTTTTCCCCTGGTATAAGGACATTTCTATAGCTATGGTCTGAAAAATCTGGTGGTAGAGGCGAGTGCTTAGGCTTGTGGGAGTTAATAGGATGTGTACAGTCTTGAAGCTATAGGAAGCTTCCCTGTGGATCTGTAATTACTTCATAAATCTTAGTGGGATACCACCAGAGACCTCAGTGAATAAGAATAATGGTGCAGATGGCCAGAATAAAATCAGTGGTGTCAAAAATGGGTAAAATGTAGAATGAGAAGGAGGAAATATTCAGCAATGCTAAGAAAAAAAAATGAATCAGGGGCCATTTCCACACATTTGCAGTTTGGGGGGGGGGCTCAAAGGCCCCTCCCTAAACCACAAACCCCAGGATTCCATAGGATGTTGAAAGTGGAATAATAGCACTATAACGGTCTAGTGCGCTAATGGCCAGGACCTTTTCAAAAATATCTGTCCTGCCATGTAGTGCAAACTCTCTCCACCCCCACCCCAATAACTTGTGGGAAATGAAAAGGCAAGAGTGCTCACTTTAGTAATGGTCTCCTTCTTCCTCTCATTCAGGTTATGGAACTTCCAAATATATGCCTTTGTAGTCCTGGTCAAAGACTACCTTTGAGCTATTTTTAAAAAGGATACCATCTTGGTAATAGTGATGTCATTGTGCATCAAATCAGATTTGGTTGCTAGATCAAGGTCAATGTATTCTCTGTGAATCAGCCGTTGTTCACTTTCAGTGTTACTGGCTATCATTGCGATTAGATAGGAGACTCTTTACAAAAATGAAGCTTGAAGCAGAACTCAATGAAGGCAATGAACACTAATAAACTGGCATTTTAAAGACGGGTTATTGGGGAAAACTTTGGAGAAAAAACATTATGTCATCTGAAAGATTTCTCTTTTCATGTGTGTATGCTAGGATGCTTGCCTGCGGAATTTGTTCCAGCTCAGGGTACACCTCATATTGAAGAATATTCTGACATCTGGTAGGATGCTGAAATCTTGGCAATTTTTCTTTAATGCTGGATCTCAAAATTGGCACTAAGGCTTCCTTCTTTGAAACCAAAGTATCCATGGCACATTTAAAAACAAAAAACTAAAATGTGCTAGCTGAGGATGATGGCCTAAATCCAGTCTCATACTACTGGCAGAAAACAATGCACCAGCAGAGTTCCCTTTTATTCCCACAGTCTAAAATATACATTATGGTAGCTTTATTAGGCCAACCAAAAGGTGCAAATGTATCACACTACCTTTCAAAGCCAATTGGTTTCCTCAACAGGCAAAGATGACAGTGGCAATGTTAGAACCACAGATCTGTATCTTGTTCAAGGTGTTCCCTTAAGGTCATCCTGTCAATGCAGACAAAAGATGAGGCCAAACCTACTAATGGCCATGAGGCAACAGGGAACAAAAATAGTAAGAGAAACATATTTTTTCCCATGGTAGCAACAAAGTATTTCCATTTGAGAAGTGGATCTGTCCCTGTCCTGTGTGAGGTCGTAGGCTACATCATGTAGAAAAGATAGTGAATTCCTTAGGAAGCTCTTCTACTCTCAGATCTGGAAATAAATGTAGGTGTTGGATCAGGCAAAGCATGGCTATAAAAACCAAATTTAGATAGCTTTACCTTATGTTGGAGGCAACACCCTCAGAAAACAAGAGTCTCCAATCAGTCTGTTCCCTTGAGGTTAGGATTTCCCTGATCCAACTAAGTTTGGCATCTTCAGAGTAAAATTAAAATGAAGAAAATAAGGGCGGGGGGGGGGAGAAATAAAAATACCCTGATCTATTTAGCACTTTTTGGTTGGCCTAACAAGAGTATCCACAAGGTCCGCTTTGGACTTTTTTAAATGACCAATATGGCTCTCCTGAACTTTTGTATGTACATTCATGTGTGTGTCTGTGTGTGTGTGTATACACACACACACACACACACACACATACATACAGATATAGGGGACGGGGAGAGACAATTTGCAAAAGCACCACTGCACTTGTTCTAGCTCTCCCAGTACTCTGGCTCATGTTACTGATTGCATAACCACTCTGTCCCATTTTTTGGCCTGCTCGGAACATTCCTTTTGACACCCATGCTCTGCCTGTCCCATTCATCTTATCCTGTATTCAAGTTCCAAATTTCCAGTTATGGCAACAAGGATCCAAAACTATTGTATGGGTTACTAACTAGACTGAATTTGTCTTCACATTCACAACACATTGCCGGTGAGATATAGAGAATGTAATAGAAGAAACTCCATCTATTTTTTTCTTTTTTGAGCAGAAGCACTTTCTTCATGCCCAGCATGACATCTATTGCTTTGCCAAGTCTTCTGGACTCACCTGAGAGGTGGAACTTTCACATATTCTGAGACATGAATTGGTAGTGAAAAAAGTGATGTGAGATAAGACAAATGAGATAAAGGACACAGCTCATGGTTTACCTGCAGAAGGTTTGTCAGCTTCAATCCCTAGAATGTCCAGGTTGAGTTAGGAGAAAACACCCATCTGAAGCCCTGAGGAGCAACAGCAACACATTGTAGACAATACTGAACTTAGGTGGGCCAATGATCTGAGTCAGTATAAGGCAGCTTACTGTGAATGGGCTTTGCTTACTTTCAAAGCTGTCTGGAAAGCTCACTTGCACTGAAATTTGGATAAGATAAGAATCAGTAGGAGATGGTCTTGTTGTTTCTCACCTTGTGCACATTACAACAGAAAAGAGATGCTGTGGGAGACTGCTGACAATCTTCTCGTCAGGGGATTGGGGTACTCACCACTGTTGAGCTGGTGATTGGATTTGTGGGTTGTGTTGTTTTGTGCCTTCAAGTTGTTTCTGACTAATGGTGTCCCTAAGGTAAATCTATCATGCAGTTTTCTTGGCAAGATTTGTTCAGAGGTGGTTTGCCTTTGCCTTCCTCTAAGGCTGACAAAGTGTGATTTGCTTAAGGTCACCCAACGGGTTTCCACAGCCTAACAGGGATTCAAACCTTGGCCAGCAAGGACTGCATTAACCTGCCAATGGAGAATCCTGTTATGCCCTAAATTATGCTGGCTTTGAAACAGATGTATTTGTGTGTACGAGAGAGAGAGAGAGACTTTTGAAAAGTTCCCCATATATCTAACATGTCTGATATGATCCCGTATTGCTATGATGGCATTCTACCTTCAAAAATGAGGATGGAGACTTGAAGACAGCAGAACTTGAGAAGTTACTTCTTTGAGACTACAGTTCACAGAATTCTGCAGCCCACAGGGTTCCTGTGGTCTTCAATAGAAGACTGCAGTCTCTTCAAAGCTGTTCTGTGTTCTGTCTGGGTTGTGAAGCTCTCGAAGTGCTGGCAAAAAATCCATTTAGACCTACTATCTTGCAAGAAATGTCAGATTTCAATAAACAGGTCATAAAGTATAAAGGGATAAAATAGTATCTTCATCTGTATTTCATTTGAAGATGTCTTTGTAGAACCCTCCATTTCAGCATGAATAAATTGCTGCCAAACACTTACATTGATTTCTGCCTTATTGGTCATAGAGAGCAGACATGATTTAATGCTGTTATTTGGCCAAAAGGCTTTTCTTTTGCCTTGCTTGCCTTCCAGGAGGCACTCATCTGTCTGCTTTTCTGAACCCTCTTGCATCTCAGTACTTAATTCCGATAATGGCAAATGCTTTACAACTGCTAAGTGCAAATGCAGCTTTGAGGCTGCTCTGTCCTTTACTCATTGTGGTAGGCATAACTGCTTCTCTTGAATGGCAATACGATGTGTTTAACAGAATATTACACATTTTTCTGTTGATCTTTTCTTATAGAGAGGAAGGTTTTGATCTCTGAATATCTTTTGAGAGACATTACTCTATATTACTATTACTGCTACTACTACCTGTAGTTTTTTAAAAAATAAATCTCAGGCTGTTTTTTTGGGGTGGGGAGGGGTTAAAAAGAGGATGTGTTTTTCCAAAGAAGAGGCAGCAATGAGAAATGCGAAAGGTGTGTGTGTGTGTGTGTGTGTGTGTGTTTGAACACAGCTTTAAACAAACTATATGGATTCTTTTCATGATAGGGTTAAAAATCAAATGACATATGCACCTCTGTATGAAGAGGTGCTTCCTTCAGTGGAGAAAAAATGTCTGACTCACCTCACCTGCCCATTTTGCGATTTGCATGCTTAGTTTTCTGACTGATCGTTCGACAGTAAACATGAGTTTAATCTGTAGTCTACAAAAATAAAGGGCAATGAGATTTTTTTGAAAAAATGTTTAACTGGCCATGAGATCACTTGTTTGATTCTCCCCTCTCCCCCCATCAAGCAAGCAAGAAAGCAAGTAGCTTGGGTCAAGTGGTAGATATGGACCAGATACCTATGTCATTGAAAATCAGGGTTTTATTCCTCACTTGGCCATGGAAACTCACTGGGTGATCTGGTGCTTTTAGGGTATTCAGGACTCTTGCATGAATATTACTCCTTAATTACAATCCTTCTTAATAGTGACAAGATCCTGGCTATGCTATTGTTTTCTGTATTTAAACTGTGAACATCAATTCTCCTGTGTACAAGTTAACAATCTTTCTGTCTGTTAATGGGGAGTGACTCCATACAATGGGAAAATGGAGTCTCAGATACTGAAGACAAATGGAAAGACATTATATACTACCTTGCATCATAAATATTTTACTGCTTCTATAAAGCATGGGCAGATGCAACCATTTCAATGGAATGACTGAAATATTATATAATGGAAAGTAGAATCTGAATGGCACTAGTAAAAAAGTGATCCTCCAGGAAGCGATGCTTGAAAGAAGGTGCTTTTTATGAATTATTTTTAAAACAAGGAAATATGAACTAGCCCCAATCCAGTTCTTCAGCTGTCTACACCTTGTGGTACACACAACCAGAGCTTGGGAAAATTCCTCTGTTGGACTACGACTGTTGGAACCCCCACCCCACCCCACCCCTACCCAGCCAGGATGTTTGTGGTTCTGCACAAATACAGCTATAGATAGTTTGGAAAATTTTTAATACAAATTTTGATCAAAGTTGTATGTATGAAAAGGAAAGGGAACATGTAGTACAAGACTGGATTTTGAACTTCTTTGTTCATGGGATTGTATGCCATGAGGACCAGTCCTTGAACTTCAATTGTATAAACACTCTTAAATGAAAAATCATTAATAGGTATGCAGCTTCCATGAAACCCTCTTGATTCTTTTGACAAATAACAGAGGTTTACAGTCAACAGCCCTGACAATTTAACTCTCTCCAAACAATACTCAGTCAATATATTATAAGATTTTATACAACATTACTAAGAGATACATCCCTACATCCCAAGAGGAATAGAAACCCATTATAGAATTTAACAAAAGAAGATGAGTGATAAAATTATATTAAACATAGGCTGCTTCTGAATATTTTTATTTCTTGATACAAAAGATTCTCAGAAAATGTGATTATAATTAGAACAATAGTGGAATGACAAATTAAGTAGAGTATATGGGGAGAAGAACAGATGAAATTATTTGTACATATTGAATCCCAACTAAAATCTATTTAAGGGAAGTCAAGGGGGGAAAGGGAGATTAATAATAATAAAGTCAATGTAGACATTGATTTGTAGATGAAAGAACCTGGCATACAACTGCTCCCACTTCTAGCGCTGTGTGAGAGGGCTAGCCTTTATTTCTAGTATTTGTGCATTAACAGGAGAAAACCTTCTCTTCTTCTTCAAACATTTGTGTAGAACGTATGACGCCGGGGATAAGGGCTTATCTCAACCATGTGACATCAGAGAGTGGGGTCAATTGTGTAGCTCTGCTCCTTTTGCTCCAAAGGGCCTCCATATGGAAATTTCTGTTCTTTGCCTAATTTTGATGCATTTTATTTGCCTGACTGCTGCTGGAAATTGTATTACTGAATGCTCCTGGAATTTCCTTTAATATTTGTCAGCAATTTGCTTCATTCATTTGATCACTTCATTCATGTTATTTAGCAAATTCACTCATAAGAATGCTGTTCCTTTCACTGTCTCTCTCTCCTTCTGCACTAGACTGTTATAGTACTATTATTCCACTTTCAACATCCTATGGAATCCTGGGGTTTGGAGTTTAGGGAGGACCTCAAAGGCTCCTCCCTAAACTGCAAATCCCAGGATTCCATAGGATGTTGAAAGTGGAATAACAGCACTGTAAAATCTAGTGCAGAAATGGCCTCTCCCCCTCTCTTCCCTGCTTTCTCTCCCTCCCTCTCTCTCTCTCTCTCTCTCTCTCTCTCTCTCTGATATGGGCTAATTACATGAGATAAATATTGCTTACTAACTTGGCTTTGGCTGTTCTGTTCTTTCAACAGCATGTATGCCAGCAGTATCACCATCCCATTACACATGACTTTTTAAAATTATGAATGATGATATAAAATCCAGTATTTCATGTACTTATTACATATTTTTCTCTAGAATTTTTAAATATATTGATGTATAATTTTATAGTACTAAAATGCCAAAACCTGATGTACAACACAGTAAAAAGGCAGATAAAAGTTTTGCAGTTGGCTTTCAACCTCATAGATTTCCAACAAATGAGTCAAGAGTTTCAGGTCAAATGAACAATGATTTACCAGAGAGCTCTTGGCAGCAGCAATGATATACATGGTTCTACTTGAACTTCCTAAATTATAATTACTAGTCAGGGGAATAAAGTGCATGCATGAGAGATAGAATTTCAATAGATGCAGTTAAAAGTGAAATAATTTTGTCATTGGAATTTAGCTATAATGCAGCTGAGTGTTTTTGCAAAAAAGTATGACAAAGCAGACAGCTTCTGGCAGGCACATTTCCTGCAGCTCAGTCCTATGTCTGTTTGTTTGCAATTAAATCCCTTTGTGTTCAATGAGGGTTACTCCCTACCATAGTAAATGAGATTACCACTGCATTCGTACACAGCAATCCTACCATACATTTACGGTGGGGAGGGGTCTGCCAACTGTCTTGTTTTGTTGTAGGCATGGTAGGAAGTGGAGTGTATTTTTCCTCTTATTCTCATCCATTGATTACAGTGGATTACTTTGGTCCTAAGAGTGGCATAGAATTGCATTGTTTCTCTGGCCCTTTAAAATAAACAAAGGGATTATTTGAACTCAAAGACATTGCTATTTTGGTCTGAATCAAAGGGATCCTGTAGCACCTTTGAGACTAACTGAGAGAAAGAATTTGGTAGCATTTACATGCTTCTGGTGAACTAGACTTGACTATGAATGCTTATGCTACCAATTTTTTTCTCTTGGTCTCAAAGGTGCTACAAAATCCCTTTGCAATAGGGTTATTTGGAATTGGTGTATCCATGCTTGCCCTACACGCACACCATATTTCCATTCTGCTCTTCTATGGAATATTACATTGATAGATGTTTCTACTGGAGTGTGAGGGTATGTGTGTTCTATAAAATGGTGGTAGCAGTGGACTCCAGTGGTATTAGTGTCATCTCAGTGGCATACCACTGTCTTCACCAATAAGCAGCACTTGTGCCTCTTCCTGTGGCCCCTTGGCCAGTTTGCTGGTGGAGCCTGAAATTGCACTTTCAGTCAAATATACTTACTTATTAATTAACAGGGGAATATTGCCCTTTGTACACTAAAGGGCAACAGAGCTTATAGGTGTGGGTCCACTTCCAAGTAATGAAAGAGTTAATAGTTACATTTATTAAGGTACCATTTTAAAGCAAAGATGTAACCTGACTATGCCACTCTTTAACATGCTGTGAGCACCACTTCTTTCATTGCACCTTTTTGGGATGGGTGCTCAATTATTGACAGGCAAGTCATTCATTTTGTGTATTTATAGGTATATATTTTTACAAAACAATGAAAGTGCAGAATGCATTGAGTTAAAACAACAACAACAACAACAACCAACTGAAGCAAGGAATAATCTGACTACCATGAAAATAATGGCAAGATAATGCAAACGTGTCTATAAGATCTCCTCTCACATCTATCCTTCTACCACACCATTTTGGAAGTAAAATCTCTGGAGATATGTTAGAAGATACAAGATCACAAACCTAATATTCTCAAAAGAAAATGTGAAAGGATATAGATTTACCAAGTTTGAGATGTAGAAAAACAAGTGGTACAGCACAGTCAAAGTGAGGGCAAATTACTTCTCCCATCCAGCCTTAAATATGAACGTTCTTACCAGCACAATGTGTACTTAGAAGTTCCTCCCAAGTGTTCTGTGTAGCGTATTCCTACATAAGTGTACATAGGATAGGATAGGACTCTCTCTCTCTCTCTCTCTCTCCCCCTCCCTCTCTCTGCATGTGTGTGTGTATGTGTGTATACTTGATCACTTAGTACACTACCCATTGATAATTCCTGGGCCAGGAGGATCAACTACATAGAACTCTTCGTGGTCCAATTTGCCTTATTTCAGAGGAAGGCTCAGCCCCTCCAGCGTGGTCTTAGGGGACTTGAACCCTCTCTTTTCTCTTTGGAAGGGTATTTAAAAAAAAGGACTATATAAATATTTACCCACTCCCCAAAGTAGTGAAAACTTGTTAAGAAGAGTTTCAAGCAGACTTGCCACAGATCCTGAGTTCAATCCATCAGCAACCTTTCCAGAGGGTAGACATGTGTGATGAAGTTGTTCTGGGAGTCAGTTATTTGGAATGCATCTGCAACTTGATGGTAGATTGCTAGACAACAGGAGTAGTACCTTAAGAATGAAACCCAGCTCAGCGGTATGCTTAGGAGGGGCTTATGGATGAGAGGAAATATATATAGGGCAGAGAGTCTGTTGAAAGAGAACTTTCAGTGAGGTTTTGGCCAGAGAGGGTGGCTGGGTTGTGTTTAAGCAGCTGAGGAACTGACACAGAGAACTGATGTCAAAGGCTGGGAATTATTGGCACAGACTGTCAGAAGTTGAAACTGGTTAATGTCATAACACTGTACTCTATATGAACCTTAACAAGACACTTCATTTCTAATGTTCTATAATAAAAGATACAGTTTGTTTTATAACTACTGAGTCTGCCTGAGTTGTCTAAAATCACTGATAATAAAGAACATGCTCTCATAAATAAATGATTTGGCTCTGAGGGAAAATTTAAGAGCCTAGTCCTTTAACATGAAGGTGGTGTTCAAAGGGTAGAGTAAGAGCTAAGTGTAAGTGCCAGACTGCCGTTAAGTTGGAACTGCAAAACTGAAAAGAAATAAGGACCTGTCACAACATGCTAATCTGTTGCAACAGAGGGTGCATCCAGTCTGATAGACAAGTCCCAAATTTTGTTCCTGTTCTTTCTGATTTTATATTGGCTTAAAATAAACTGACCTGGGGACCTGGTATAAAAAGTGTTTTATCATACTGGGAGCTGACAGAAAATATTTAGGGGAAAATGAAATGTGTATGGATCTCTAAAATAAAATTGGAAAGAACAGGAACAAAATGTGGGATTTTCTGGTCTTTTTAATCAGTTTGGATGTGCCCAAAGACTTTGAACTCTTAATGATTTTCAGACAGATGTCTGTGTTAGTTTTCTTGCAGTACAAACAATAAAGATTTCTGTGACACCTTGAAGGTTAACCCATCTATTATGGCATAAGCTTTTGTGTACTACAGCCCCCATACTCAGAGGCATGCTGAGTTATTCAGAATTTCTGGTTTACACCCAGCACAGCTGGCTGGAGAGGGAGACTGTAAACTGTGAAATGAGCAGGAAATTAAATGTGTGAAGAAACTGACAATCTTAATTAACAGTGGCCATACAAAATGATGTTGGTAAAAACACAAATATTCCAGCAGTACGGAAGCCAATTAACATCTGTAGGCTGGTGTCCTGTTAGTAAAAATTAGGTGTGAGTAGCTATACTAGTGAGCAGATCAACAGTCGGTGTACCTCTGCATAGCATGATGGGTTTGCAGATGAAACTACTCTTTCCTCTTCTCTTCTCTTCTCTTCTCTTCTCTTCTCTTCTCTTCTCTTCTCTTCTCTTCTCTTCTCTTCTCTCTTCTCAGCTCCCTTCTCCAAACTCATACAGCCATTCAGTGGGTAGTAGAGAGTGGGGTGGGGTGAGGTTGGGTGGAGAAGCATTTCGCTATGTCCCCACAGCCAAATGTAGTTCAATGATAGACCCCAATCCCTCCCACTCTCCAACACCCACCCATGGACGTAGCTGCAGGGGCTAATTAATGAGTATAGGAGTGTGCCTTGATCATTGTAGGTGATGGAAGCGAAGAGCATCTTTACAAAGGTGGAACTTATGCCTGTATATGCTACAAACAGAATGCCAGCCAGTAATACCCCAAGAACCAGGTGCAGGATGCACATTAGCTACTGTTCTGTGTTGCTTATTTAGAACCCAGAGCCTCATAGAGGTCTTTTAAAAATCCTGCCTTCTTTGTGTCTCATATCACGAAACTGTTGTTCCGAAAAAAAAAATGAAAAGAAAGATAAATAGAGCATAATCTTTCACCATGAGAGGATTTTCAGCCATGCTTGGTACAAATACATTATGAATCACATTGATTTTTCTCTGATATAAGTGAAGCAGTTTGAAGACTTATCCAAAATTCATCCTCATCTTATTTGTTATAAATCACACATGCCGATATTTTATATTTGAATGTTTTGTGCACATTAGCAATATTGTAAAATCATATTGTATTAAATGACAGGACAGTAAATTTATAGCATGCAGCAGGGTTCATCTTGGCACAACATACCTAAGGAATAATAAAACAGTTATGGATTTTTAATGACAGATTATTACAGCATTATAATAATAGGTATTATTTTTTTTCCTTCGAAGTTTTGCAATTGTTGTTGCATAGATCTAAGTGAAAACTCTACTGTCAAAGGAAGAGTATCTTGTGCTGTTCATCATAATTATGTCATGTCAGCACATACGAGTAGGTCAGCTTGAGTTCAAAAGTACAGCCACCATTTCTCTTTGTGTTGGAAGAGATGCTTCACTTCCTTGGCAAATGAGCAACGATTATGCATGTACTGTAAAGAATAATTCCTGTTAACTGGGATCAGAACCAGTTTGTCCTTACATTTTTAAAGAAAACTATTCCTGAATATAAATTAGACCAACCAGGAAGTATCATGGGGAAAAAAAATCAAATGAGACTGTGGCACGCTGTGGTGATTTGTTAATTGTAGTTACATCTTGAAAAGAGCCCAGACTGTTGTTAATGATGGTGAACGTGAACTGATTGCTGGACTAGGAGAGTGGCAATCAGGTATTGTATAGAAAATGTGTTTACTATTTTCAGTTTAGTTTGCAATTACCTTTCTAGATGCAGTATGGCAGTGTAAAGACCTATTTTATGCCATTTTAGAAGGTAGGACTAAGCTTTATGTAGGGATTTGCCTGAGTACCTGGAGGGCTAAAATTGGGGCCACCATGTAAGATACATCCTCAAGTGTCCCTAAACATCTGGAAGTAAGTTAGACCTTTGTGTGTTGAGCATGAAGGTATTAAAGGGGTTTGTGTCCATGTTCAGTGAAATATAAGTAGAAAGCTCCCATCAGTTGGAGCTTTCTTCATCAAGGTTTTCAAACATTCTTCTTGCCTCTTGAGACCTCTACATTCAGTTCTGAAAAGGCTATGATGCTCTTAGGTATGTGACAATGTCTGCAGATAGAGCTTACCTGTCTACCTGCATCCCCACTAGCAATTAGTCTGCCATAGATTTCAGACAAATGCCTGAACAGGGGCTAGATTGAATAGCCGATCATTAAGAGAAACATTTTGACAACAAGAACTACTGTGGTCTCAGTCTAGAAATCAGGAAAAGGAGGCTGGACAGCTAATGGTTAGATATGCTGTAGTTCTGGATTTTCTGATATATAAGCCCCCCCTTCCTTCCAAAATATGTCAGTGTGTCTAGTTTGGGACACTAGTGTAACACTGCCCCCAAGCATGTCAAGAATAGTGAACAGAAAATAGGGAGTATTCAAGTAGAGGCACAACATACTGAAGTGAATGAGATACAGTAGGAGGAAAAATAGTGTAAATGTTTATCTTAGGAAACGTATAACCTAAATACAAATTTCCAGTAATTTTTGACTACATTGAAAAAAAAAATGTAATTGACTAAAAAAATGCAGCAATAAATAGGGCATCATGTGCTTATAGATAAATGGAAATGAGTTATTAATTGGCCAATATTCATATCAGCAATCATTAAAATCTCTTTAACCAACTAATAGTTGTAATAAAAACACTACAGTACAATGGCTAGAGGTGGGGGACTCTAATATGCATACAAAGTTGGTTTACCCAACAGAGCATCTCCATTCCTTCATTGAAGGGACAAGCCTAAGCAAACCCATTCCAAATTCTAAATACTACAGAAGCAAAGGTCCAATATTTATTAGCTCCAACTAGGGTAAATCAATTGAATCTATGGGATTTATAGAAATATTGACTTACTATTCAGTAGTGGGTTACCATGACTTGTCTTTCAGCAGTGGGTTTAATCTAGATGGAATTGGTTGAGAAATCTAGAATCAGAAATCAGAAATCAGAAATAATTTGTCTATGAATGGTGACAGGCAACTTTAAAGCAATGGATTTGATTTCAAGACTGAAAGAGTGGTGAAGACAAATATTGCGACAGCAGAGGATCCCCTTATACTTTCCCTGGGTCAGTGGATAAGAGGAATGGAGGAAGGAGGCTGGCCTTTTGAATGGGTAATTTCATCCCTTTCTATTTGATTTCCCTTACTCTTGTCGGATGGATTGGAAGCTGAGGGAGAAAGCAAGAGAGGAATTCATTATTTTAAAGCTATTGCACATTCACTTACTACAATTGATTTTATCTACTTATTGTACTTCACTTTGGAGGGCCTGGCAGGCGGAAAAGGGGTGTGGTGAGTTGTTGGTGATGGTGATGATGGTAATTCTGTAATTGTTTGACAATTAATTTGTGATAATTTGAGATGTAGCGATTAATCTGTTTGTGGTTCATGTTACTGTTTTGGGTGTTCATTCTTAAATCTGTTTTGTTCCATTCCTGCTTTACTCTGGAATATTTTTTTAAATTAATCTCATGAAAATTTGAATTCAAATAGGGTTTGTGATATATTTTATTGCACAGTTAGATTTCTAAATATATATTCTCTTTATGTATTTATAAATGTATTTTATCCTACAACAGGAGTTTTGAACCATTTTCTTCTTAAAACTGAGAACTGTATCACAACTTTTGGAGAAGTGTGTAACTAGAAGAATAGCTGTATTCTGATTCACATTTTAGTCCTGGAGGTGTGGCTTAGTTTGGTTGGCTTTAAAGATCTGGTTCTCTGCTAATTAGGCTGAATACTCTAAATCTTTCAAGGCAGAAGTCTCCTTGTAGGAAAGAAAATGTACATTTGAAAATAATGTTTCTGTACCTCTCCTCGGATTTTTTTTTTAATCTGTTAACTGGAGAGGACTTGACAGAAGTAGGAATTTAAAAGGCAGTTTGGGAACAGAGCCAAAGGCAAAACCTCTGTAGTTTTGGGGTATCCAAAGGGGTAGTGCTTTGCTCAAACAGGAAAACTGGCTCTTGTATCCTTTATAGTATGGACTTAGATAGCTTTCTTTAAAGTGGCAATGGATATACAAGCTACCTTTAAGTAAAAAGTGACAATGTGCAGCATCATACATCATTGAAGCATTCTCCTTTTTGTGTTGAAGCTTTTGCAGATTGACTAGAAATCATGAGGAATTGTTAGCATTTTTGCCCTGATTGTTTACCCTTAAATATTTTCAGAATGAGGGGATCCTTTGTGCAGGCTGGGAAAAAATGCTTCACAAAAATGAAGGATTCCAGTGCTATATTTTATGGGCATATTGCTTTTCTTTTCATTTATTACATTTGTTCTGCACATCATATTTTCTGGAAAGGTTTAGGTGTCATTATTATCAAGGCGACTTGAATTCCATAGCACTTTGTAAATTATGCAAAACAAGACCTATTAAATAATGCACTGTGGATTAAATAAATCAATGGGTCTTAAAATGACAGCCATTTTTCCATTGATTCACATGCAAGCCACTTTCTTGGAATTGCTCATAATAATAAGATATAAAATATAGTGAAGGTTTAACTCTATGCACTGGATAATACTAGAAAAAGGTCTGAATAAAGCATGAATCTCCTTTCATACAGCTTTGAAACAGCCAATTACATTGCATTCCATACTGTTTTAAGAAAAGTGATTAAATGCCAAAGTTCTACACCTGGTCTTAGCAAGTTCTTCTGGTCCTTTAAGATTAATGTGACATTGCACTTCATTAATGTCACTTTAAAACATGCAAAATTTTAAGTTTTCATATTGAGAAGTATAGTTAATTATACAAGAAAAATGAAATTCAATTCGCAGTTATAGAATGTGTGTGTGTGTGTATGTAAACACAAATGCATCCATACAAACACCTTTTTCAATCATGTTATGAAATCTGCTTCAGTTTTATATTACCTTTCTGAGATCTCACTGAAAGCCATGCTGATCAGTTGCTTTTTCCAACTAACACTCTCTCACACAAAATAATAAAGGTACAAATATATAATTCATTCTGCAGCACACTAGATATATATTCGTTCTACAAAACAAGAATGATGATGCCCTAAGGATGGGAGATGCTATAGCTAAAGATACTTTCTCTTACTTTGATAAGAATAATTGAGCTCCATAGAATTCTTGTAATAAGAAAGAAATCAGGAGTATTTTGAACAGCACAAATCATCAATCTAAACATGTCAAGGGAACTGCTAAAAATGACTCCTTCAGTCTTCATTCGAGCTGGCTGTGTGTTGTCTATTTATCTTTATATTTTATAAGGTCACTGGGATGAAAGATTGTGCTTGCTTTTCAAGTGTTTCTCATAAACACAAAACTAGATATGTAAGGGTCATCAGTGATGATGAATATCATTTCTGATGGCTTTCTGAAGCTCAAGGTTTGCTGGACATCTGCCCAAGGGCGTGAGGACAATGTAAAGACAATTTTATTAGGACAGTTTGCATAACAATCAGCTTTTAGCCCATTCACTAGCAGACATTATTAATTCATCACCATACAAGTTCAGCCTCCATTGCTCTAAAACCACAGACATAAAGTGTTTCCTTTCTGCCTTTTTAAACTGCACAGATAGTTAGCACTGACCATTTTATAGAACATTCAGAAAGCAAAGTCAAGGGTACTATTACATTAATACTAAGACTACAGTTAGTAAGGGTGACTTGGAGACAAGGTTTTGGTTTGAACCATCCTTTGGTACATTGGAAAAGGCCCCAATTTAGATTCAAAGTGCTTTGCAGGATGTTTACGATATTTGCTGGCATATAAGATGCACCGGTGTATAAGATGCACCCCATTTATACACTGGCAAATACTGTTTGTTGGTGTATAAGACACACTGGTGTGTAAGATGCATCCCATTTCCAAACAATATTTTTCTGGAAAAAAAGTGAGTGTTATATGCCAGCAAATACAGTACTTCAACTCAGATCCAAATTTAAAAAAAAAAAACTTGGAAAAATTATTTATTTAAGTATTTATTAAATTGTTAATTGATTATAATGGGGAAATCAAGAAGTGGTTATTATATTTTATTGCATGAAATTTTCAGATCAGAGGGATCTTAAATGTGACAGTTTCCAGAGAAATGGGTATAAAGGGTTTGGACAAGTAATCTTCGCATTCTGAATTTTTTTTAAAAGAAAGGAATTGTCTATAATTTATTAATTTCTTACCAGAAGTGAATGAAATATGCAGGCATTGTTGCTTTTTCTGAAGGTATAAATTTTGCCAAATTTCAGGTTATGAAACTGGAAGTTCCATGTAAGGGAAGTTTGTGGGTTTTAAAGGCTAGCATTGGGGGGAGGGGTAAGAATATATAAATCTCCATATATTTTTGTGGGTAATTTGGAGGATACATGCTTGGCATCAGATATAATCTACTCTACCCAAGCTGCTTAATCTGAACTTGTTTAAGGTAAACACACTTCTCTACTATTTAACAGTAATCTAGAGCCCTTACTCAGTATACAATTATGACACTGGGGACTGCAGTTTAGAGAGGATTCTCAGCTGGCAAGTTCTAGTGCTTAACCAAACTACAAATGTCAGGATTCCAAAGAATGTTGCCATGGCAGATAAACTGAAATCATACTGTTATGTAGTGTGAAAGGATATCAACAATAACCTTAAGGCAGGGCATTTGTTTTTGTTTTCATTGTTGTTGTTGGGTTTTTTTTTCTCTTTTCTGTTTTGCTAAAGAGATAACAGTATTTTTTGTTTCCAATTACATTTGAACAACATCCAATAGCAGTCAGAAAAATGTTTTCTGAATTTATTGGTACTTCTTGAAATTTCATCATAAAGTTGTAACACATATTTTGAAACATCTGCTATGAGGAAAACATTTTCTTCATTCTTTCTTCTCTTCCTTGTGTTATATTTTATCACTGATTATTAACAGGGTTGGTTAACAGACCTTTTGGATTCATTGCATATTTTGCCAGAAGATGTACTTAGGCAAGAATTCATAAACAGAATAGAGCCCTTTTTTGCAACTGTAGTTTCAGGCCCTTTTCACATGTGGGGGGGGGGAATGGATGAAAACACGCTAAAACGGAGCTTACCCGCAGCCGGGTAAGTCCGTCGCCACACGGAGCAGCGCGAGCTCGCTGCTCCACACTCCTCCGGCATCCCAGATGGCAGCTTCCGGTTGGCGGATGCTCTCCACCAACCAGAGAAGCTCGCCAGCCGGAAGTCCGCCCTCGGCAGATCTGCAGGCACGCACTTGCACACGCCTGCAAATCCACTTTAGAGCCGGGCGATGGAGCAGCACGGGGCTGCACGCTCCGTGCTTTTTAAAAACCTCGAAAAAGAGGTTTTTAAAAAACACGCAGCGCGGCTAGTTCCTGCCGCTCCTGAGTGGATTCTGGTGTGGAATTACGAAAAGTAGTCCACGCCGGTCCACTCTACGGTGTAGAAGACCTCCGTTAGAAGTCGCTCTACACCGTTTTAGAAGCCCAGTATGGAAATGGCCTGTCAGCTGAAGATGATTTTCAACTGTGTTGGTATTGGTTATATACATACTGATATCATGTGGTGAAATAAGCACCAACCATATCACCAAGCATGACTCTCAAGTACTTTGAATAGTATAGAATGGGCACATGGAAAACTTTTGGCCCAGGGATGGAATTCCAATTGGGAAGGAATTTGGAGGCTACATTCCAGGAATGATTGGTGCGAAAGGGTATAGAGTGGAGGCCAAAGAAAGTAAGTGGGACCAGATGTAAATCTTGTCAATTTGCTCTGGTATAACTGGCATGCCAGTCCTTCCCTGTCTGTAAACCAGAGTTCCTTTTCAACACATGGTTCCAAGTTTGCAAAAGAGTGCTTCTGTCTTGCACAAAGAATTCCCAGTCTGCAAACTAGAGTTCATATTTCTAATCTGAAAACCAGACTTCGATTCCATGAAAAGACTTCTCAGTCTGCAAAATAGGGTACCCCTCTTTCAGTCTGGAAACTAGGTACCATTTCAGTGGAAAACAACTTCTGATCATCAATCAGAATTAAAGACAGAAAACATTATGGGGGGCAGATGAGAAATGCCTATGGGCTACATTAGGCCTGTCATCCAACAATTCCATTGTCTTAAAAGAGCCCTGGTGGTGCAGTGGTTAAATGCCAGTACTGCAGCTACAACATTGTGAGTTCGATCCTGCAGGGCTCCAGGTTGACTCAGCCTTCCAGGCTACCAAAGCTCAGTAAAATGAGCACCCAGTTTGTTGGGGGCAATTATCTAACACATTGTAAACTGCTTAGGAAGTGCTTCACACTGATAAGCAGTATAGAAATGTAACTGCTATTGCTATTGCTATTAAGCCAACCCATATCAGCTGGTATGTGGAACTGGCAGTGGCTGAAAGTATGGGAGCATAGCCTGATGTCAACGTGTAATGACATGTTGACAACACGGTGAGCATATGCTGAGGAAGTAATAAAGGTATATGATGGGTGTGGTGTGAATGTAGATGAGCCTTGTGTTCATATAGTGAAGTGGACATGGATGTAGCTTACCACTCAACTCATATTTATCATGCTGTTATCCCTTGGGCGCTGAAGATTTGCATAAGGAATATAAACTGACTGGCAGTGATGAAACTTGCCCTTACTGCTTACAGTTTTCATTCTGCATATACTTGACAGAAAAAACGGTTTATCACAATCTAGGGAGATAAAAAAATCATGTGCAGTGGGTAAGATTTTGTTTGGAGCAAATCTTTTTTTTTTTTTTTTTACAATTTCCCCAGTACCTAGGAGTTTAAATCCACTCTTCTCTGCCTGGTGAGATATGTATTTGTCTTCCATGATGATACCCACTGACAGCATGCCTTAATGCGTTAGTATTTACATAGTTGTTCAACATTACAAAATCAGCACATGAGAATATCTGTTTCTTTAGCTAAGATATGAAAAATACCAGAGGCTTGCAAACTTACATCAACATGATTTGAATGCCATTAGGGGCTGTTGGTACATGCTTTTCTTTAGAGCTGTTAAGTTCATAACCCACAACATACTTGTGCTACATTGTTTTCTTTGGAAAGTTCAGTATAGGTCCCTCAGGCACTCCATTTGCATGAAATCCCATGTGAGACAGTAACAGCAAGAGAAAAACAAAGCACAGAGAAAACTGACAGCAGTTCTCCAAACAAGCTTTCAGTTGATCTGAGAAATGGACAACTGATTTCAAACATCTGAACTATAAACATATGATGTATAGTTTTTTTCAAGGCTGTTCAGAAAAGCCACTTTTTCCCTCCTGAGACATACTCACAAAGTATGCCGCATCTGTCCTCTATCTCGTAAACAGTACTACGAAGAGATATTTTCATAAAGCAAGTTGCAAAAGCTGTGAGTGCTGTTTCTGTTGGTTTCATGTGTGCAGGGAAGTATAAAGCTGAAATTTATATAGGATTGACAGATAGGGGCTGGGTTGATGATGGCCTTTAAGTTTGGACTCCATGAGCATCTCTTAGACTTCTTTCTGAGCCTAAGTGTGGATTTATGTGGAATACGAGAAAGTCTTGATATTTTTACCCTAAAGAAATGAAATCAGGGAAAGGGGAAACTTTATATTGGTGGAGCTTTATGCTACATTCCTCCCTCTCAGACTTCTTGCATACCTATACTGGTGGATCTTAAAGCATTGAATAGGAATCTTAGCCATTGGAGCAGCATCATTCAGGGGCTTCTGTCTAGGGTACCCTCCCACTCATACTATCCTGCATAGATGTTCTGGAACCATGAACATAAAAGAGAGATGCAGGAATCTGGGAGAGAGAATGGGATGCAGCTCTTTCAGGCCCTATCCAGCCAAAAGACAAAATTGCCACCAGCACCACCCAGCTGCTCTGCATAGCCTGGAGAAGAGTATTATGAATGCAGGTTCTTGATGCCTCCTTGTGCAACAACCCCCAAATGATTTACTAATATAACCCTGATTATACCAGCATAAGTCAACAAGAAAATATGTCCATACATATAGGTCATTCTCTCTTTTCATTATTGAAACCCTGTGTGTAACTGAACCTCTATAACAAACAAAGACTGACTCATTTCCACAACTTATGAGAAAATAAATCTGAGAGAATGAATTGACACATCTGTTGGATAATTCTGGCAATCTCTCTCCCTCCCTTGTTCTAGGACAAATGAGGCTTAGCTAGCATAAGCTTAATTTTCCTTTGCATGTAAAAACCCTCTGGCCTCTCACCTAAAGTTTCAACTGTTGCTCTGTTATTTAAAATGATTAGCTATGGTATTCAGACCATGTGACCCAAGATACACCCTGGAATCAGTCATTGACCTTCTATAGAAGACCACCCCTCTCTATCTTTTTTTTTTTGCCCTTTTGCAGTTTTGCTTCTAGCACCTTCTCTCTGCAATGCTAGCCTCTCCACCAAGAAGTTGGTGAGTTACAAATGAAACAACTGTCTTCCCTAATTCTCTGGTTAGTTAGTCAGGATCTAGTTTCTCCAGTGAGTATGTAATTGTAAAGTTTATTAATAAATCTTTTAAGTTTGGAACCTGAAACTGCCTTCCTTGTTTTGCTTTCAAGTCAGCCTCCAGTTCAGGGTAGCCACACAGAGATTCAGACATGCTTTTTCTGCTGCTCTACTAAAAGAAGGCTAATTCCTAACAGCTTTAGCTTTCATAGAATTTCCTCAAAGGGCTAACACCCTGAGAAACTTTAACTCCCAACAACATCAAATCAGTTATGTGGAAAGGTCAAAAGGAGACAAGATCCTTAGAGCTACTCAGCAGTATACTTGTTGATTGTTCTCTACTTTTCCAGGTTACTTCATAGAACTCACTAGGGCAGCTCTTGGATTGGTTATGGTGTCTCTGTTTAACTTTCCTCACAAGGTTTTTGTGGGGCCAAATTTTCACAGTGGTCTTCTGAGAAAAAGAATGATATGCACTACCTTGAATTCTTTATCTGAAAAGGCAGAGTATTAATCTGCTAAATTAAAATGCAGATTAGAAAGCTAGGTAAAGCACATGCTGCATCAGTTCTTTGAATACATCTCCTTTCCCTGTTTACATTTTGAGTGTTTTTGTTAGCTAATCTATCATCCATTGTATTAGAAGATCCATTCATCTGGATTAATCATCTGTCTATCCTTTTTTCTGTCTTCCAGACAAAATAAATACAAGTCTGGTTTGTGTATTACTTTATTTGCAAATTTTAATCATTTTTTTTAATGATCTTTAAGGTCCTCTTTTATTTTAGATCTTTGATTATCGTGCTTGTGTCATGAGGTCCCTTACAAAGTCTTTCCTGGCAGTACAATTTTACTGTTAGTTTTGTGTGCATTTTTTCGTTTGTATTCAACTGCAGTACGATATATTGTTTTTGCAGGGAAATTGGATGATGGTGACATTAGAAACCTGCAGGAGGTCTTGAATTAAACTACTGGGACTGTTTAAGCTGGTGATTGTGATTTTATTCAAATGACTCTTTTGTGGCCACTTACTTCCCATACTTTAGGAATCATTAAATCCCTGACACAGCTTATGTTGTGTGAAGTAGTTTTTTAAAAACTACATAACAAATTATCACAAACAAAGCCTTTGCATTTATACATCCTAAAGTACCATGGTGATATATGTGCTTGCATTTGTTCACAATTTACAACATTGGCTACAAATATCACCTACTGGTCAACTTTTCATTTCATTGTAGATCTAGGTATTGATATGTCATAGCTAAGATTCTGAATGATGCATTAGGAATCCTCCAGTTCAAATGTTGCTTGTGTCATGAGCAATTTAGATAGCTCCTTTTTTATTGTTCAGGTCCCATCTGTGATATGAGTATTGTGTAATGGTAAATTTTGGAGTATAGGTGCTCAATATATCACCTCAATAGTCACACCCACAAAGGCAGCTAGGAGAAATCAAAAATGCAGATAACTTTGTGGTAATAGTTTTTTGGCCTGAATCTTATTGGTATTCCCACTTACAACAGATCCTGAACCAATGAGATTTACTTATGTATTGGCTCACCATTCAACAATTTATTCTATAGGTTTATGCTAGTTGTGACTAATCAACAGGACAGAGGCCTTCCTCCCTGTTTGTAGCTGGCCTTTCATAAAGCCAAATGTCCAGATTGTTGGCATGAAACCAAGCCTCCTCAAGCTATTTTGCATCACTAATTCCACAGGTCTCCTGTACAAAGACTACCAGCTTGATTTAGTCCAACAAATCCAAAGTGCAATCCATAGCATCTGCAGGAGGTCTAGAGAGCTGCTACCAGTCAGCATAGTCAATAGACCTAGTCAAACTTTCATAATAGTGTTAAAAGAAGCATTGAAGAGAAGAGAGAGTACTAGTCTGCATCCTCCATTGTCTGTGTCCATCCATGGGAAGCAACAGCCTCAAGGAGAGATTCTCAAATACACATGGAACCTCTCCCTGCAATCTGAAGTACTGTTTTTTCAGGGTTCTGGAACATGTGAACAGCTGTGGCATGTAGCACAGGTTCCCTTCTCTAGATTGTCAACCCTCACTGGAATCGTGATAACTAGAGAGAGGGCAGGGCTAGTGGGCTCCTCTCCATCACATATTTCTTTTAATCCTATTCAGAGTAGGATAGTATTTAGCCAGATCAGGAGTAGGCAAAGTGCATCCCGTGGACTGCATGCAGTCCTTTTTGTAGCCCCCCCCCCCCAGAATCATTTCTTTTTCATCTATGGGGGTTATTTTGCCCCATTTTTGCCACTCTGGGTCACTTTAGCCCCGGGACAAGTATTTTGTAAAACAGGAAGTGAATAGGAAGAGACGTTCTACTTCTCTTGGGTTTAAAATGGCTGCTGGTGGTGGGGTTCAAACATGGTGGAAATGTTCCTATCACCCAAAAGGAAATTTGGCAACAAAAATGTTATTATTTTTGGAGGTATGTTTGTATCTTTCCAAGGTCTTTTAGGGAGCTAATGCCGCCTCCTCATTCTCCACAGCAACCCACCCCTGAGTTAGATGGACAATTTGGCTCTCTATCAGCAGCTTCCTAAGTTCCTATGATAACTTCTTCACACACGTCCAAAGACCTTGCTATATTTTCTTAGTTATCTGTTTATTGATCCTGGTTCTGACCCAGAGGAAATTTCAATGGAAGGCTTGCAACACAGTACTAAGTATGGATGTACCATTTCCCGGTACAGAGCAGCATCACAAACTGGTGTAACATCAGCTGAAGGCCCGATGACCATTTCTCCCCTCTCTCCTTTCCATGCAGTGGCATCAAGTGCAAGTTATGTTTATGTAAATCACAGGGTTAGACTATATGGTAGGTTAAAAACATGAAGTTTCACATCATACATTTTTTACTCATTACACTTTTTAAATCAAGATTAAATACACAGATCCAGTTTGGATATGGGACCAGCATGTGTGGGTGGGAGAGGTTTAAATCCTTCTGCCTTCTGGTTTTTATCAAAAACTTTAGTCCTCCATTGGCACCAATTGAGTTTTTTATTTTAAAAAAAAGTCCCTGCAGAGAAGTGGATAAAACTCTGACTAAAGGAAAATTTAAACCTCTCATGTGTATGTACACCTTAAAAAGAATGTTGCCATTCAACACAAAGAGTGCATAGCACAATCAATATAACTTCACTTGCAGAGATTTCTGACTTGTATGTTTATGTGTAGGGACTGTATACATCACTATAATGGAAAGACTGTGGTCATGACCACTTGTGCTTGGTTATACTTCTGTCTCAGTGCTACTGCTGATAAGAAGCTCCAAGACTCCATCACTCCCTTCTTCTAACTCTTTAACTTTAAACCAGAATTGAACTGTTTTTCAAATAGAGGATGCTTTCAAACTGAGAACTGTCCTCTGTAAAATAGGATACAATGTTACCCTAGGTTATGTTACCTCTCAGTAATGAAGAGACATCCGCTAGCTTTCATCATAATGATTAGAACAACACAATTCAAAAACTTTACAATCCTGTGCAATATTGGTGTTAGCAGGCTTAGACCCATATCTGGCCTTCTTTATTTCTGACTTCTGTCCCACCCAGCTACACACACTAAACTGTTTGGAGCTGCCATTTTAAATTTCCTACATGCCTCGAAGGCAGCCAAGAAAGCCAACACGATTCTTGATTGCATCAATAGAAGTATGGTATCTAGATCAAGGGAGGTAATGATACCACTCTATTCTGCTTTGGTTAGACCTCATCTGGAATACTGTGTCCAGTTCTGGGCACTTCAATTCGAGAAGGATATCAACAAGCTGGAACGTGTCCAGAGGAGGACGACCAAAATGGTGAATGGTCTGGAAGCTATGCTGTATGAGGAATGGTTTAGGGAGCTGGGTGTGTTTAGTCTGCAGAAGAGAAGGTTGAGAGGGGAAATGATAGCCATGTTTAAATATTTGAAGGGATGTCATGTCGAGGAGGGAGAGGGCTTGTTTTCCGCTGCTCCAGAGACTAGAACAAGGAGCAATGGATTCAAGCTGCAGGAAAGGAGATTCTACCTGAATCTCAGGAAGAATTTCTTGATGGTCAGAGCTGTCTGGCAGTGGAATATGCTGCCTGGAAATGTGGTGGAGTCTCCTCCTTTGGAGGTTTTTAAGCAGAGACTGGATGGCCATCTGTTGGGAATGCTTTGATATGTGTTCCTGCATAGCAGGGGGTTGAACTGGATGGCCCCTGTGGTCTCTTTCCAGCTCTATGGCCCTTTTTGCACAGCATTTGCCATGTGAAAGGGCGCCTGGAGTGTCACACGATTGTGAGGAGTGATCTGCACAATGCACTCACAATCGTGCAACGCTCCAGGGTAGGGCAGGTGCCGCTTGCACACTTTTTCATTTTCGGCTTTCAGCCAAAAATGGTGCTCGATCACACATTGCTCCAGGGCCCCATGCGCACTTGCCATGTGTGCGGAGCCTCTGGAGCCGCGGTGGTCGCGCTTCCTATCCCAGCACAGCCCGTGAAACTCCCAGGCTGTGCTGTGGAAGGAAGAGCGGGGCTCTTGTGCTACCTGCTCGGGAGCAGGCAGCTCATGCGGAGCTGAAACAGCGGAGACACAAGAGCCTCTCGCTGGAGGCTGCTCATGCAATCCCCGCACCCCAGAACCAAAAAAAGGTAAGCTGTGGAAAGGGCCTATGATTCTATGAATGATACTTTAGAGGCATTATTGGGATCATAAAGAGCCTGCTGGATGGGAGCAGGTAAGGCCTGTTTCCATAAGGCTGCTTTCTCCTTACTATTTTTCTACACTCAAAAGAGGGCCTTTTTATTCTGGTAGACCTTTGAGAGTTGGTTGTGAGGGGATGAGTTTGTATAATGTATTTCATTTGTTGTTCTTAATGGTTTTAATTTGATAATTTAATTGCTGTTCAAGTTTTGTATGCTCTGAATTTTTAACTATGCTTGTTTTAACTGTTAGAAGCTGCTTAGAGTTCTAAACTAGAGGAAAAATTAAAATTGTCTTCATTCCTGACACTGGACAGAGCTTAGAAAAGTGAACATACTGACCATGGGATTCTAGTTTGGTCTAAAAACATAGTTCTTCCCAGATCTGGCAATAGAACATTTGAAGAAGTCTATTTGCAATTGCTTAATGTTTGGCAGCTTCCACGTCTACTAAAATATTGGCTGAAATTTTCAGATCTTTATATTCTCTTTCACAATGAATCTGACTGCTATGTTCTTTGAAGAATCTTTGTCCAGTTCTGGGCAAATCTCCCTCTAGGGTAACCAGCAGGCTTTTCTTGACCTTTTCTCTCAGAACATAATAACACTTGACACAGTTGTAATTCATGAAAATCAATCCATAGAGAATATGTTCATTTCAAGTAATTACAGGCGAGTTTTAGATCTAAATAAAGGTGAAAAGGAGGTCATCAGAGGGAAACTCCATGGTACAATGAAAATAAAATTAGAAAGCAAAGTTCAAAGCATTATTCCACACAACAAAGCTCTAAACAGTGGTAAGAAGGTAATAATTGCAGCTCAGGTCAACAACTATCTGTCTTGAATACGTTGAAGGCTGCAGTAAGCTTTCTATTCCCCTCTTTGTATTTGTTTTTAAAGGTAAATAAGATTCTTTTTTTTTTTTCAGAATGAAGCATTTACAGTGCAATTCTATGCATGCCAACTTGGAAATAAGTCCCAGTGGATTTGATAGCATTGGGTTCAATATAAATATATATAGTTTTGCAATTCTTTCCCTTTCTCCAGAAAGCTCAGGGCAAGATCCCATGGTATATTTCTTCTGGATCCTGCTATTCATGTCAGAATCTGAATTTCCTTCTTGCTGTCCCCCTTGGATACTAAAAACTAAAAAAAGGCTGGTAACCCCTTTGGAGCAGGTTTTGATGATATGGTAGACTGTTGAGGGAGGTAAAGAAAGTTCTGATTCTACTGTCATTGGATATGAAAGTACACCAGTGAATGTTGGTATTGAGAACTATTTTAATTTCTTCTTCTTACCTTGTGAAGGTAAGGCTAAGATATGGGTGAGAGGTCCAAACTCAAGCAGAAAACTTTGGTCCAGTATTCCAATTCAGAGTGAAGAAACTAAGGCCTTTTCTGAAAAATGACACTTTCTTATGTTGTCCAGTCACAATCCCTGCAGCTCCTGTGTTGGGATGAGACAAAGTTCCCAATGTGCCTTTTTACATGTGACCAGCTTACCTGCAGAAGGGAGTGTGAGGGACAAGCTCTGTCCTTCCAGACTGCAACCAGCCTTCGTCCCATGCTACAGTGGAGAGGAAGCATGTAGATTGCACTTCTGGCCCTTCTGCATAGCCAGCTGCAACAGAAGGCTCACGCAATTGGTGCAATCACACTGGCTGGTGACACAAGAAGGGTGGGACCACAATGGCTTCATGCAGAAGTGTCCTGCTTCTCTTGTATTTCCATGCCAGGATCCCATTGTCATGCAGAAAGGGCCTAAGGTTCCTGGCGCCAAAGGTGGCCCTTGTAGAGTCCCAGTCTAGCCCTCTCTATAATCGCTTTTGGATAACTTTGAATAGCTTTGTGCCTGAAATATCACCTCTGTGAAATCACCACCATCAAAACACCAGAGATGTAATTGTTCACTAAGTGCATTCTCAAATAAATCAGAGAATAATTTTAGCAATTATTTTTCCTACTGTAAGAAACTCTGAAAAGCGTTCAGTTTCTGAAGAGTATTCATAGTTTGAGACATATTCTGTGAAAATTTCACATGAAGAATTTTATCCAGAAAGCAGCATTTTTACACAGGAAACATTTTCTGCTCAAGAAATAATATTTCTGCACTGCACAGAGAATTATATTTTTTACACCTAATATGGTGCTTTCTGAGAAAAAAAAAAGTAAATTTAGTAGAGAATAAATCCCAAATTGCAAAGATTCTCACCAGTCCAGGATCTTCCTTGTTAGGATTTCCTGGCACTGAAGAAATATTTTTTGAACATTTTAACATGCTGGTCATACTGGCCCTCTCTCAGATGTATTACTGATTTTCAAAAGAGACAATTACTGGGAAATAGAAAATAAAAAGAGTAACAGAGATGGCAAAACTAGCCTGCTTAGGCCCATATTTTTTTCCATCCCTATAAAACACTTCAGGGGAAAAAACCCCATTCCATTCCACCATTTGTGGCTTGGAAATACCATATTTGAGGATGTTGGAGACTCAAGAAAAAAACTTCTATTCTGAATTTGATCATATGGGCAATCTCTCACCAGTAAAAAGTGTTTAGAATGCATGCATGATTAGTCCATCTCAGATACAATATTCTTCTGTGTTTTCAAGTTATTTCCAGCTTATGGTGACCCTAAGGTGAACCTCTCATGGAATTTTCTTGGCGAGATTTGTTCAGAGGAGGTTTGCCTTTGCCTTCCTTTGAGGCTGAGAGAGTAGTGTGACTTATAAGAGGTCACCTGGTGGATTTTCATAACTGATCAGGGATTTGAACCCCGGTCGTGCTGGCTCTCTCTCAGATGTATTACTGACCTTCAAAAGAGACAATTACTGGGAAATAGAAAATAAAAAAAGTAACAGAGATGGCAAAACTAGCCTGTTTAGCCCCATATTTAAAATATATAATATTATATTGTAATATTTAAAAATATTAAAGTGGAACAGATAATAAAAAAGAATGAAACCTCCAAGTCACAAACTTCAGAAACCTGACCAAGGTGTTCAAATAGTTTATAAACATTTTAAAAATGAGTGATAGTCTTATTCAAATAAAGAAATTGTAAAGAACACAGTCTCTGCCAATACCCTCCCTTAAATGGGTCCACTACTTTCTCATGTTCCAATCTCATAAGCTCGGACAAGACGCAGAGTCTCAGTATATAGACTATACCAAGCTAAATGGATATAATAAAGGGGGTGAAGATATGGAACCACTTTTTTTTTCCGGTATAAGGACCACCTCTTTCACTTGCAACATAACTTGAGGAAAGGGCATCAGAAGTATAATACCAATTTAAGAGGCTGTCCAGATATGTTGGATTATGTTGGATTACAAATCCTATCATTCTTTACCAATATGGCCATTTAGATGGGAATGGTAGTCTAACACATCTTGAGGCACCTAGGTTGCAAAAGAGTGTTTTACTGTGAATCTTGGGTCACAAGAGTAGACCAAAGGTTTGTTTGTTATTATAGATAGTGCAGTGAAGCTTTCTTTAGTCTGAGATCTTTAAAAAGAAAACCAAACTATATTGTTCTTTGCTTTACTCTGGGTGACAATTGAGACAAACATTTCCTAATGCCCTAGAAGACTCATGGTGTCAAATGGGTGAGAAAAGGTAGATGGCCAGTTGTATACTAGCACCATATGGAATTTAGTGCTGCACTTGAATTGCTGATGGGACTGTCATGCTGGGAGGTTGCTCTAGGATGTCTCTTTGTCTCTCTTGCAATTGTGAATCTTTCATGTGCTTTTTTTTTTCTTGGTGATTTTCCTCCCTCTGCGCTCTCTCCACTTTACTAATTAAAATTCTAATCACTCTGACAGTTAGAGCAAGGGGGAAATCATTCTTCCATGCTGGAGAAGGTAATTTCAAGGTGTTTTAGCTGCCACAGAAACAAATGGAAATTAGACAAAGGAGCTGGTTGTCATGAGGACAAGCTAGTTCTGTTGTCTCATTGTACATAAAAGAAAGAGGGAGGAGAAAAACACACCAAACATGAAGAGCCTTTCCTCTTCGTATACATCATTGCCACACATTTGGGCACAATAAACAATGCAGCATTGTTGTTGGTTTTTTTTTTTTTTTTGGTACGATGACAAATCTGTTTTGTTTATTGGTAACCACTGACATCTTTGTTTATCTGAAACCAAACTGTGAAATAACCCAAATGTCAGAAATGCAATTGTGTTCAAAGTACTGTTGTAGATTATACATATTTCTTTCTGTGGTTAGGAGCAAGCATAGATTATCTTCATGGGACTGTACATACATAACTATAGACACATGTGGTAAGAGCAATCAGTTAAACTAGGTACCAGAATTCCAAGAATTGGCAGGCTAGTTCAAAACTAATTCTGGCTATCAGCTTTTGCTGGTTAGCCCTCTCTGTCCGTTTGGGATTGCCAGCCTTCAGTTCATACAGTGATTATCAAAGCTGCAATTGGCTGAACTCCCCTATTTGCACTTAGTTTTTGGGCCTAAGAAATCCATGCCTACCTGGTTCATCCCTTGGGTGCACAGTCCCTCCTCTCAAACAGGACATCCTACTTCCATTTTCCAATTATGCTCCATTTTCATTTTTTCTCCTTTTTTGGAACTCTACATCTCAATAACCCATACTTCCTGTACCTTCTTCCCTTTTCTGCCTGATATTTGCATCCGTTCTTGAAGCCACTGTTGTTACCCCAAAATGTAGGTGCCACAAGGGCCACCTTGCAATGCCAAATGCCTCCTTGCAAAAGTGGGGAATTAGCTCAAAGAGGAGGCTTGCGAGAGGGGGGCAACTTAGCGAGATCTTTTCTACCAGTGTTTACAGGCACATGCAGGAAAAGAACCAGCCAGAGATTCAAAAGTAAGCTAAAAATGTGTTTTATTGAGGGGAATTCACTCATGCATGCACATAAGATACACACAATCACACATTTACACAAGAGCTAACTGAAAGAGAAAGGGATGAAAAATTATAGAGAGGCTGAGGGGTTTGGGGGATTTATAATTACCAGTCCAGAAGAGTAGTGAAGAGCAGAAATGTATTTTGACTTAGGTAGGACCTTAGGACAGTTCTCATTCAGGAGCCAGACGGACAGAGTAACGGGTAGACCTTCAAGAGACTGCACTGGGCATCCTGAAATCAGGGGTATTTGTACCCTGAAAATGGCTTGTGGCTGTGAAGGTTCCAGATCCGAGACAAAGGGAACCTGTTGTGGACAATGAGTCTTTCACCTGTTGATGGGCTTAGTGCTTTGATTGCCAAAGACATGATGGGTGTTGTAATAGCTGTCTATTGTGGGTGCTGTGAGGAAAGAGGAAAGAATCCAGGTTTACAAGGGATGGATATCTGTCAATCAGTGTCCTGGTGGGCTCCTCACAGTTGGATACCCTGGAAAATTCCAGCTTCTATTTAAGCATATTATCCACAGAAATGGTGTGTATTTGCCTGACAAATGACTCAGTCTTACCTGGAGGAAGTTTTGAGTTGACCTATCCTTCTCACATTTGCAGTCAAATTCTTTCCCTTGCTCAGTTTGACCTCTCTGTCACCTCTCAGGCTTGAATTTGATATCAGAGCCAATAAAATATGTTCCCAGTTATATATGATGTCAATTAGGTATGGTGCCTATCCAAACCATACTAATATCAGGGACCCCAAAGCAGGGCCTTACACTGTTGTCTTTTATCTTGCTCAGTTTCCTTCAAAGTTTTTTCTCTTCCTCATTTAATAGTGCACATTTTCTCAATAATACAATAGTAGTAATGATAATAACAACAACAATAATAACAATAATATAACAATGTTTATTTATAATGCCCTTTTCACCAAAGGAACATCAACATATACAGTGAGGGACAAAAACAATAAACATAACACTGTAACAATACATGGACTGAAATCTCCAACAGCCCACCAGTCGCTACCCATCTCAGCACTGCAAACACAGCTCAGTGGCTGAAGATGGTGAATCAAAGAGGAAGGTCTTCAGCCCTTTACAAAAACAGGTGAGATCCTTCTTCAGTCAGAGGTCCAAAAGAAGACCATTCCACAAATGCAAAGCGAGATCTTGAAGGGCTCTCAGCCTTGATAGAGTTGTATACGTTGGTGGAACAATTAGTAATCCTTTGCCTGTAGATCTTAAATTCCTGGATGGAGCTTACCATACTAGCTGAGCTGCAGGAGTGGGGAATGAGAGTATTTACCCCAAGTAAGAATTCTAATGAAATTTTCCTTCCGTCCCCAGATTTCTACCCTGGCAGAGAGCGAAACATTGAAAATCATTCATACCTAGAGTTGTTACTGTTGGTTTGTTCATATTCTCTTGGTAACTTTGTGTACCTGCCTTCAGTTTGCCAGTCAATTTATGATGACCTCATGAATTTCAGAGGTTCTCTTAGGCAAGGAATACTCAGAAGGTGTTTTGCCACTTCCTTCCTCTGAAATATAACACATAACACCTGGTATTCATGCGTGGGTGGATGGGTGTCTCTCATCCAAGTATTAACCAAAGGTGTCTGCCCTTTTTCTTTAGATGGCTAAACTGTATTTTGATTGCTCAACTGAAGTTTTAAGTTAGTGACATGCTAGAAATGTGAGGACTGATGGGAAATTTCATTGGTGACAGAATTCTTATTTGGGGAGCAATGCCTCCTCCCAGTAGCAACATCCTTGGTCTCCTCAACTCTGTGCAATCCATATTTTAACATCCTTTTGACCTTAAGGGTTTTTCCTAGTCTTTTTAAATCATTTTTATCAAATGGACAACTTTCTTTTGCCTTATGGAAACTGGGCTGGAAACTGTTCTGTGCTTTCAGCAATTGGACAATTAGACCAGCTCATCCTGTCAATATCAGAAGCTTTCATTCCTGTGAAACTGATCAAAACCAGATATAGCTGCACCCATTCTTACTAGATAGTTTGTATTTTGGATAGAAACTGAGAATATATTGAAAGAATTGGATACCACACTGATAACTATATTCCATGATATTCTGCAATCATAAGGCACAACATTTTCTGCTCTTGTCTGGGACTCGGATAATGAACTATTTTCCAACGCTTATCTATTTGCTTCCATTAATTTTTGGAGGCACTGTATTTATGCTATTGTCATACAAAAAAAAATTGCAGGAAACTCTTGTCTAAAATTGTACTACTTGTATTTCATCAGTTCTATCATATTAAATTGTACCAGCTATGTGACTCAATGTGTTCTTAATCAGAGGGCAGATACTGCTGAGTACATAATGGTCAATGATATGCAAGAAGGAATTGTTCCCCATGCTGTTCAGTTGACGATGCTGAACCCTTGCTTGATTTGTAACTCCAAAAGACTTTCCATTCTGAAATATTCATTAGTAAGTTACTTTCTCCTTTGGCTGAAGGATATTAAGAGTGACATCAAGAAAGAAACACAAGATTTTAGCCAGATAGATAGGGCTCTAACTTTATCCCCCCCCCCCCCGTGGGTTTTATAATGGAAAGTCATATGAACTTAAAAAAAAGAGAGAGAGAGAGAGAGAGATTCCTGCTGGCACCTATTGACAACATTTTCTATAAAACCCATGTGGCTATTATCTGTGTATTATTCCATATATGGTATCCATGCAAGAAGGCTAAGATGCCCCCCTCCTTTCTCTCCTTCTGCCAGCAAGTAAAAACATGCCTACTCTGTCAGGCTTTCAGGAACTGACTATGGCCATTTCCGTACTACACTCTCAGAGAGCGATTGTTCCACTTTCAACATCCTATGGAATCCTGGGGTTTGCAGTTTAGGGAGGGGCCAGGCGGCCCCTCCCTAAACTGCAAACCCCAGGATTCCAGAGGATGTTGAAAGTGGAACAATCGCGCTCTGAGAGTGTAGTGTGGAAATGGCCTATGATGGGCTTTAATGGTGTGCTGTTTTGTTGATTTTTTATATTGTCCTTTAATGAACTTTACATATTTTCAACTCTACAAAGTCTTTCATTTTTACAAAACAATTTTTATATTTATATTTTTACCAATGTTTTGTATGGTTTTTAATCTGCACTGGTTTTAATAATTTACAAGCTACCTTGAGTTCCATTAATGAGAAAAAAGTGGAGTATAAATTGCCATTACAACAACAACAACAATAATAATAACAGAATCAACAACATATTTTCTCTCTCTGCAGTGATAGAAATAATTCAAAAATATTGTTTTTGAACAATAGATTATATTGAAGACCTTCTTTACCCCAGAAGTGAATTATCCTCAGTTTGATATTGAATGACTAGTTTTCCACCACTGTGGGAGCAAACTTTCCAAAGCCTATAATTTCGAAAAGTGAAGCCTGTAAGATCACAAGACCCTGTTCCAATGAAATATACTTTTATTTTTTTTTTGTTTTATTATTCAGTAAATGGTGGAAACTGCTTGATAAGTTTAGAGTGCAGGCCTATGCATGTCTTCTTAGTAGTGAGTTCAATAGAAATTACTCCCAGGAAAGTACATATAAAAAGAGCATGGGTCTTGGGGATTCAGTTCACCAACAGCCTATTGCCTGAACAAATGGGAGTAACTTATTTTATCACTACAGAATGAGCTCCCCTCACTTAGACCATCAGGCCCTAGCAATTAATCCACAATACATTTATCATGATTGATCATGTGTTCAGATTATACCATGTCTTCTTCCTCCCCTTCTCCTTCTCCTTCTCCTTCTCCTTCTCCTTCTCCTTCTCCTTCTCCTTCTCCTTCTCCTTCTGTAGCTCACATGCTTGAACTGTGTGGAGTGAAGTAGTGAGAAAAAGCCCTGAGACAATTACTATCACCTTCTGGTGTACTTCTAAATATTCGTCTTTTCTAAACCACCAATATACATTTGTGTAAGGGTCATGTTTACTTATTTATTTATTTAGGTGAATTTTTTAAAAAAATGTTTTCTAAACAGTCCATTAATTAAAACCCAAAGTCGACAACACAGGATATTGGCAATATTTTCTTACAGTGGTTTCTCCCTTTTCTCATTTCTTCTCTCAGCAGCCAGCAAAATGGGCTGACATGAGGAAAATGTCTGCCAAGGAGTTTTAACGAGAGGCAGTTTTTAATTAACAGGGGCCAAGGAAGGTGATAACCCCAGGAGTGCTGGTGAGAAATTAACATGGAAACGTAGTTCCACGCTTCTGTGGGTCTCAAAAGGCCAGTCGCATTACTGGTGTCTGTTCCCATTGAGCCTTTGCTGTGTCTTTTTATTGATTCACTTGTCCAAATCTGACAAAAACAGTGCTGGCCATCAGTTGTTCGGTCACGGTGGCAGCTCATGGTTAGAAAGAAACAGCTTAGTTGTAAAACACTCAGCATAGTGAGGTCTGCCATTGTGGTAGCATTTCCTAGAACACATTAATTTGGAGGAGCATAAAATGAGCATTAGAAGAAAAAAAAACAGTGAAATTCTCTACATTGTTTCTGTTCAGGCTGCTATTTTATCACATTCACACATAGCTACTTGCCAAGTTTTAGATTTTAAAAGTTAACATATTTGTAGAACAATTTAGAAAGACAAAAATTGTGAGCACCTTGAATAGCATATTGAATAATAATTAGCATTTTGATTAACATCCATTTCAGACAATAGTATCTTAGGGGTAAATGTTTTAAAGGCTATGCATAAGCCCAGTGATCACACTGGCACTTCTGGTGTACGTGATCTTCTAGGACACAAAAGAAAGAAATCTGTTCAGGAGGCAAAAACACACAGTATTATTTTGGTTGACTAATGAAAATGTTACAAACATCAGTGTATTTCTTTTGAAGTAAACCTGTTTAGAAATGTGTTTTGGCTTTTGTTACCAGATATATTTGGAAATATCTTGGAAATGCATTTTCCTTCTCTCTCCAATTATTGTGGGTGTTGTATAGATTACATAAACACAGAATCTTTTGGATCCTGATATGGCTTTAATTAATCTATTCTGTATTTTTTTTAATTTAAATGAACTTCCTACCAATGATAATTAGTAAATGGTTTCTGTTTGTGACATGTGTCAGGAATCCCTGCAAATCACTAGCTAAATAAGTGGAAGAAGGGCTACATTAAAACATGGGGGGGGGGCCAACTGTATCGCCCAGCACCATCTTGCTCCTCAAGGTTTCCCACAGTCACCTGAATTTGGGGGGATAATTTTTAAACAGCTTTTTAAACAGTTTTTTAAAAACAAAAATGTCCACTGCCACTCCAGAACATCTGGAGGAGATAATGAACCATTTAACCACAATTTTGACCCACTCATGTATCCATCCATCCATCCATCTTGTCACAGACACAAACAGAGAGAAAGGGGGGGGGTCCTGTAACAGGCATGTGGGAGTGTTTGGAGTGCTGGGATGTGTCAGAACAGCCAGTTGTATCCTCCAGGGGGCCAAGATTTTTTTAAAAAATGACAAAAACTTTGGGCTCTGTATGTGTGTTCATGCATGCATTAAGGATGAAAAATAGGTACAGCCTTCTGGGCTCCTAAGGAGGGATGATGTGTCCCCCACCTCTGGCGTAAATAAACAAAGGTCATCAGCACTGCTCTGGTTAGAGTAGGTTAGACAAAGAGTGGCTTTCCATATATTCTTGGACCTCAGCTCCCAGAATGCCTCCTGATGGGCTATACTGGTTAGGATCCATTGGCATTCCAGCCCAACAACATCAGGGTCTCTTTTACCTACACAATTTTACCACTATGATTCTAGTTTAACTGCCCGGTTCCTTCCTATGGAACCCTGGGATTTGCAGTTTAGAGGGGATATTTAAACATCTTGGGCAGAGAGCTCTAGTGCCTCACCAAATTACAAGCTACAGGATTCCATAGGATGTTTGCATTGCAGTGAAAGTAGAATCCTAGTGCTATAGTTGTGTGGTGTGAATTTACCGTTGGAAGCTCATCCCTGGGTTAGAGGTTTACAGCTGGCCCTATACAAGATTGAACTTCGATTACAATTTAAAGTCTGTTTAAATTTTAGTTAATTTAAATTTAAAGTCTGTTGTACTTAGCACTAATTGGAGATGGTGGTGGTAGCCAGGAGTGCATTGTTTGAATTTAGGCTGGCCTATAAACTGATAATGTATCTAGAGAAAATGGTATCTGTGTCAGTTATCCACATTCCAGTGGCATCCAATCTGAATATTGTAATACATTTTCTATTTATACTTCTGCTGGTATAAATTAAGCACTGATAGGGGATGGATAGTAGACCAAGTGCTACCTCTCCTTTATCAGCTAGAATGAGCTTCTAGGCTCAGTTTGAAGTGCTAATATTTAGTACACTAAATGGTTTGGTTCAAGGTTACTTCAAAGACCATTTTCATCCATACCGATCTGTGCACACTTTGAGGTCAGTATCAGAAGCCCTGCCTAAGTATCTTCCTTTAAGGATATATAGGGTAGTGGGCATGAGAGACAGGGCATTCTTGGTAGTGACTTCCCACTCATTGAACTCAGCTTCAGTTAGTGTCTGAGAGTTACCATCACTACAGGCCTTTAAACAGCCCTAAAGATGTATCTCTTCACCTTGACCTATAACTGAGTTATTTTATGGGTGCCATTGTATATGTGACACTAAATGATTTAAACTCGTATTTGTTGTCAATTATTGGTTTTGGGGGTTGTTGTTGTTTTTAGGATTTTACTTCTGCACAATGCCTGGGAGTTTACTTTCTCCTCCTCTTAAATAAAACAAAACAAAATAAAAACATTATATTTCATGGGAATACTAGGTTTGCTTCACTGTTTCATTACTCTGCAGCATCGCCATTTAATTTAAGAACAACAAACAACCACAAAAACATTGGTTCCCAGAGCAAACAAATCTTAGAGAAAGTATTGACAGATGATATTTTAATTGGTTTGACCTCTAAAGTGATTAAATAATCATGAAACCTCTTCTGTTTAACAAGTGCTTGAAGTACTTTATATTCTTGTCTCAGAGTGGAACAGTATCTAGCAGTAATGGTGTGATTGATTTTTCCATATCAAATACAATGTTATGGTCTGTTGTTTCCATAGCAAACGTACAAGAATCTATCTTCAGGCTTTGGCTTCAGCCTGGCACTCTTAAGCAGTACTTTATGTGACCACATCCTTCCATTACAAGTATGAGTGGATTAATATTGATTCCCTCCATACACCCTTCTCATCCAGGGCTGAAGGTCCATTTTAACGGTAATAAATTACACAGCTGACATATGAGGATATGCTTGCTCCTCCTTGTTCTTCATGGAAGGATTATTGCTTTCTTTCAAAACCAACAGATACTGTTTACTATTAGCCAGAGTTTGGAAATATGTTACTTTTTTGTTTTTTTAGAGCACAACTCCCAGAATCCTTACAACCAGAGTGAAAGTTCACCATGCTGTCCAGGGGAATCTGGGAACTGGATATCAAAAAAGTAACTTTTTAAATGCTTCTCTTAACCCATAACAAAGCTTCAGTGTGAAGGCTCAGCTCAGGACTTTTGTTCAGCTCATTTTGCCAACAGCAATTCTAGGTTGCCAGGATACTGTGGTTCCATAAAAGTTTTAAACTTTTTCCAGATGTTGCCAAGAGGGACTGTGACAGATACATACACACAATTTTTCCTTATTGTGAGATTCAAACGCACAGAATGTCTTTCATGTGCATCCTGCTCATCTATGGCTTCACTGACTTTTGGGAAAAGACCAGCTTCCTGGATAGGAATTCATGTCTTCTGTCTGTGTTCCCAAGAGCAAACTGAGGAACAATACCTTGACTTGCCTGATGCTGTCAGTAAGTTGTCAACAGCTTCTCTTCCTTTGTCAATCATTTACTGTGGTCTTGGATTAAGATAGAGGAACAGAAAAAAAATATCCCTTGGCTCTAAAGTGAGGCACAGTGTCATCTGGTGTGGTTTATGTGCAGTTCACACTGTAACCCTATTTAGACATGCTACTGAGCAGGAGAACAGCCTCAAGTGGAGTCCTTCCTATACTAGACAATGAGAGATGGGGACAGGGCAGCAACTGGATGCTTCAGTGAAATTAAGAGTATTAGAAGATCCTCACAGGGTCAGACAATTCAGATTGATATTCTTCTGCACACTGATCAACCAGTTAACTCTCATCATGGGCTTCTCAAAAACAAACCATGGAAGACTAATCATCTATCTTTAGTTATAAGCTTGGTAGTTCAGGAAAATGCTGTGTAGTGTATTGATTTCAGTAAGATTTTTGATCACATCTGCCATAATATTATTGTGGACAAATTTGTAAAATGTGGGTTTGAGGGCTGTTGTTCTTGGGTGGATTAATATTTAGTTGATGGACTCTACTCACAGTGTTCAGCAGTAGTTCTTCAACATCCTGAACGGAAGTGACAAGGAAGGGTACTGCAGCAACCAGTATCAACATCTTTATAAATAACGTGGATGAAGGAGTAGAAGGGATGTTTATTCCATTTTCAGATTACTCAGACTGGGGTGGGTAGTTAACATCTCAGAAGATGCAATCATGATTTGTGATGACCTTAACATATTGGAGAACTGTAACAAAAATAACAAAATTACAACAGGAATGAATGCATGTGCAAATAAAGAGTAGGTGCTGCCTGTCTTGACAGCAGTTTCTATGAAAAGGATTTAGGGGTCTTAGAAGACCATAAGCTAAACATATCAGCAATGTGATTTGGGAGGAAAAGAAGCTAATGGAATTCTTCTAGACTGTGTCAACAGAAGCAAAGTGTCCAAATCAAGGGAAGTAATAGTACCACTTTATTCTGCCTTGGTCAGACCTCATCTGGAGTACTGTGTCCACTTCTGGGCATCATGTTTAAGAAGAATATTGACAAGTTAAAGTGTTTTTAGAGGATGATAACCAATGTGATAAACAAGCTCTATGAAGAATACTTGAGGAAGCTGTAGATATTTGGAGAAGCCTGAGAATTATATATGGTAGCCACCAAATATGTGAAAACCTGTCTCATGGAAGATAGAATGAGCTTATTTTCAGGTTCTGGACTAAAACCAATAGATTCAAATTACAAGAAAGATTATTCTGATTATTAAGAGCTATATGATAGTGAAAAAAAACCCCTAACTTGTAAGGTAGTGGATATCAGAGTTTTTTAAAAAGAGGTTGGGTGGCTATCTGTCAGGAATAGTTTAGCTGTGCATTCTTGCATGGCAGGGTATTAGACTAGTTGACACTTGGGGTCACTTCCAGCTCTACAGTTCTCTTGAACCTATGCCGCATGGCTGGAGAGTCATGCATCTGAAACATACAAAATATAGGGTGATGGCATATGTCCCCCCCCCTTTTTTTAAGCCTTTGTTTTTGCTGGTGCAATTTCATATTTGTTACTGCTGTTATCAAGGGAATATCACTGCTACTTTCTTGTCTGAAGAGGAAGTAAAGAAAATGGATTGGAGCAAACATCCAATTTGTTACCTAGTGCCTCCTGTTCAAAGACTCTTAATTTGAAAGTCTTAGGAGGATTACTGCCAGAGAACCACTATCTGGATTGATAGGTCTCCTAGTAAACTGCCAAATGGGTGGGAAAATTCTGCCTACTTTGCTGTGAAAATATTCACTTCTGTGACAACTTGCAGTGTTGGCCAAAATAATGAATAATTTTGCTACAAAATGTAACATTCTATCTGAATTGCTTTGAAGTTAAAAGAAATTATTTTATGACATCCCAGAAAATCATTTCACTTTCCAACGCTGGAGAAAAGCAAGAAGTTAATTGTGATACTGACAGCTCACTTTGTGGAAAGTAAGGACAATAAAACATCAGAAAACTGCGTAGTAATATAAAAACAAGCAGAAGTTAATGGGGGAAGAACTCGATTGCGTTTCTGTTGAAAAATTATACCTCCTTAAAAAGAAAAGTTCTATGGTGTAAAAGGGTTCCTATGAGTTTGCAAAATCTGCCAAATATTGATTGTTTGCAGACATATGTTTCAACCCTAGTGGTTACAGCAGGAATCAAATCCATGCAAAGTGGATTTATGTCTCCTAGAAATCAATAAAATTCATAATGGGTACATGGAAAGCATTCCAAAGGGGAAAAATAGTGAACCGTAGGGTTTTTTTGTTTTTAAAGCCAAATGTTTTCATTTGTCCATTTTTTAAAAAAATCACATTATACTCCTGGAATACATTTATTTCTCAGATTCCTCTTAAAGGAGACAGTCTGTTTATTTCTGTTTTAGGAGGAACCTTGGGGCATGGTATATAAAATGTCAGCAATAAATTTGAAAAATGGCAACAGTAACACTAACAAAACACATCTGTCCTTAATACAGAAAATAAAAACATGGAACATTTCTAAATGAAGAAGGAAAAAAAAAAAGAAATTAAAGCATTACCTGAATGCTGATAGGTTTCTTAGTTGCTGCAGTCTGTAGGGTCCAGGATATTTACGTCCAATGAACTTGATTTATACCATCCTGTCTAAGCATGCAAAGTTGCTTATACTGGACTAAATCTGAAAAGTCTCATTTGTCATGTATGGTAATGATTAAGACTAGTACTTTTACCACCTACCACTCCCATTTGAATTCAAATGGTAAGACAGAGAGAAAAAACAGGTGAACATATGGTGTTGCTGTTGGCACATGGATGTGGGGTCTGGTATCATTTCTCTTAAAGTCCATGTGTGCATTAATTTCCCTAAAGGCAACAATGAGGATTTTTTGCCCAGTTAAGGCCATCCCTGTAGTCAGAATTTTTAAGGAACAGATAACTTTTCCTTAGAGCTTAAGCACAACATTTTGCAGTACATGATTGATTTACTCTACTATCCCAAAGGTAGATGTAAAATGCTTGATAACTAAACAGGCATTTTCCAATACTTTATGAAAATTTGGCTTATCATATTGAACAAATATGAAACTATCACTGTCAAATTTTGAGGCAGAAAGTGTGTTAAAGATCCTCTGGCTCTCTCTATAGCACAGTGGAAGATCTTACAGCTAGATCATCCTTGTGAGATGGACTTCCATCCTCAGTTCATATAACTCCAGACGAGTAGACCATACTACTTCCAAAAAGACTGTTCTTCTGTCAGGTAACTCTTACCACCACAAAGGACATAGCAAATCTCCTCCAGCCTCCTTTCAGAAACACCTCTTATTTAATTCACTTTCTATCCCTGGTTGCAGGGAAGCAGAATCCTGTATTCTTATGTGTTTCTTAATCTCTAAACAATATAAACAATCTTGAATGTTTGCTGTTCCCTGTTTTGACCTGCTGGCATTTCCAACGAACAAAATCTACACCAAGGGCACGTAGCTTTATCCATTTTCATGCCGTTATTGACTTACACTTTTGTTATGATGTGAGGGCTATTCCACCTGTCTTCTGGAAAGAAAATAAAATTTTGGAAGATCGATCATTAAATTGATGGCCACTGTGAAGGCCACTGCGAAATCAGAATATAGAGAAACAGAACAATTTGCCATTGGCAAGGGAGTTAGGAAATTTATACATTAATCATACCATAGAGAAAACTGGATTAGACATGGAGGAAGGATGGTGTTAAGCGTGGGGGAAAACCACCATCCGTCAGTGCCGAGTGTGAAAGGTGCAGCCAAGCCTTGCACTCAAGGGCTGCCCAGCCTGACACCTCTTTGTGTTCAGGTCCGAACAGCCAGGGAGATCTCTGAATCAAGCCAGGGCCAGGACAAATGGGTCTGCCTCAGTTCTCCCTCTCTGAGAACGCCGTCCCTTCCTCACTCTTGTCCCCCCTTCCTTTCAGGACTCTCCCCCTTTGCTGCCTTCCCTAAATCTGCCCTTCTCCCAGATGTAAGGATTAGCAGTGATTTATGTTTTCCCAGACTGTGGTACTGTTGGCACTAAGGTCAGGATGTTATTATTGGTAGCGTGTATATTCCAGAGTCAGAATGAGACTCTATGACACTGTTTTAAGGAACACAGAACTTCAAACATTTATTGTAACACTGTTGCTTTAAATGCACCTTGTATCTAAATGTTTATAAACAGCACACCATTCTTCTCTCTCTCTCTCACGCACACACAATTCATTCACTATCTTTCGTACACCCAATTTCTCAGTTCTCTCTCTCACAGAGCTCTTCAAATCTCCAAATCTTCCCCCAAACACACCACAAATCACACTCCTCTTGAAACACACACCAGACAGTTAAAATCCGTTATTTTCCTCTTTCCACCAGCCCCTCCCCTGGGCTATCCAAGGTTCCATTTCACCAGCCAATCAGCTTAAACGCTCTCAGTTGCCAAGGAGGCTCTGCGGTCAAGACCCCCTCCCGTCAGGTTCGTCACAGATGGATTAGACATACAAATTGGAGGAAGAAACATCAAAGCACACAGATGGTTCCATATTATTAGCAAAACGTAGTAAAGACTTGGAACAACTATTAAAGAAAGCCAAGGAAGAAAGCACAAAGGCAGGATTACAGTTTATTTATTTTTACTGGAATGATTGTATATACAAAGTTTAAATAGGAGAGAATTTTCACTGTCTGTCTTTCTTTGCTGGCCATTATTATTATTTGTTTGATTTTATGATTATGGCTGAAACTACTTCTGTTATAGAGAGGAGGGGGGTTTCAAAATGATCCTCTCTGGGTGTCAAATATACTAGGTATGCTGCTGGTGCTTGGCTTCATGAGGCATGGTGGCCTGGTGGAAAATAACAATCTCTTAAACTTCATTCCTCGTTAGAGCTAAGGTGGGAACGGTAATGAATTATCTAAGAACAAAGATTGAAAAGTTCCTTCCACTTTGATTATCAATCATATATACAAATAAATAAAGATGACAGTGTGGTGTACTTGCCTTCGTATTTCCAGCCAGCCACATCTTCTATCTTGATTTTCCACTCCATTCTACCTTCTCTATTGTCTCATCCAGCAGTCGGTTGGCATAACCATGTCTCCTGAGCATGCAGAGCCCTCATTAGGCTGTCTTAGGGTTCCCTTCCTTTGATACTCCCGTGAGCCTAGGGTTTCCCTCAGTCTGCTGATACCACCCACTTCTGTGTGGACCTTTGCATTTACCATGAAAACATGGTTTTTAATAATTGATGAATAGTCGAGCTGGTTTCCCTTGAATTAAGATTACCATGTGAAATACAGGACAAGCTTCTGTCCCTTTAATGATTGTGCAGAAGAACAAATTTTGGCAGACGCTACTTGCAAGACAGAAGCCCTGTTCTGTTTTTCACTTGGTAATGTACAAGCCAGTGTGGTGTAGTGGTTTGGATGTTGTACTATGACCCTAGAAACCAGGGTTCAATTCCCCACTCGTCCATGGAAACCTTCTGGGTGACCTTGGGCGCATCACACATTCTCAGCCCCAGAAAACCCAGTGATAGGCTCATCTTCGGTTTGACATAAGTTGAAAACAACTTATAGGCACACGACAACACAACAGTACTATGATTATGAAATCTTGTATGTTTTTAGCACAGTAGAAACATATTCTAGGAGCAGCAGATTTTTTTTTTGATTTATTCATTCGCTTTGACTTTAAAAGTGAAGAGAATGAGGAATGTCAAAATCTATGTTTGAAAACCCAGATATAATCAAAATATTTTCTCAGAAATACTGCAGTGTTAATGGTGCAACCCTGTGTCTCCTGTGGTGGCATGCAGCTGTGTGTCTTCAAGTTGTTTCTGACTTATGGTAACCCTAAGGTAAACTGATCACGGGGTTTTCTTGGCAAGATTGGTTCAGAGGAACAGTATGCTTTTGCAGCTGAGAAAGCATGGCTTATCCAACATCACCCAGGGTTTTTCCATGGTTTGAGTGGGGATTCAAACCCTGCTCTCCACAGCTGTAGTCCAGTACTCAAACCCCTGCACCAGGTGGCTTCTGGGGATCCTAGGGTATCTCCCTCTCTAAGGACAAAGATTTTAGGATGAAAAATTCTGCCTGTACTTCCTTGATCCCAGCATTCACAGGAGCATTCCCCCCTCCCCACACCTTCCATTTCTATCCTCAAACTTCCAACATCAGAAAATAGGTGTGCCAGGGTATGGTGAGGGTAATCCAGAAGAGATCTAAAGCACTCCTGGTTTCAGGATGTGACCCCAAACTGTCTGCCTGGTAATCTATGCCAATTGTGGATTAATTTCCTCCCACTGGTTTCAGTGCCACACTTTGAATAGGACATAAAAGAAACTGGGGAGGGGAGAAAGGGATCGAGAATCCCACACCTCATCAACTTGAGTCTGTTGGCATAAAGTCACAACAGCTTTGGGTTATCTTAGAGCCTCTAACATCACAGCTCTCTAGTGTAAGGTTTCGGTAAACACAAATGCAAATATATGTTATTGATCTATATGGTATAGTAATAAATTCTGAGTAAATTTATTTCTCAAAGTTATTTATGTTAGGTTGTTGTTTGTGAGTATATTTTGTGAAGTGATGTTTTGATAGTGGTCTAGATTAGCAATCATGAAATAAAACTTGTGGTAAAGAAGAGCTATTTTATCTTTTATTTTTTATATTTAGTTAGTTATTTTTGGTGATTGATTGGGATTCTCCCCTATTTTTGAGACATCTGAAGGAATTAAAGTGTTGTGTGTGTGTGTACTTATGGACACACACATTTTCTCATACTCTGCTTGCAAGTTTATTCTCTTCTAGGAGTCATCAGTCCAGAACCCTTAGTGAAAGGATGGTGAAAACTTTAAATGTTATCTTTAAATGTCATCACTGGCAGATGGATTTTTTTTTCTTTATTAGACACCCAGTGCTTAGTTTGTAAATGCCATTTGTGTATGTGTTGTGTTCTCTTGGTTAACTCAACAAAATAAATGAATCTGATGAAATCACATTAAATATTTGTTTTAGTGTTCCTCTAATGCAGGATAAATGGTTATTTATGAGGTGCCATTGAAGAAAATTCTGGAGGAAGTTTAGTATAAGATTAAGGGATTATTAAATCAACTTTATTGTTTTTCCAAAACTTAAAAATGCTTTACAGCTGCAGTAAATTGTATAAGTGTGTTATCAACCCATAAATTTTAATAATTTAATAAACCTTTTTCTGTAATGTTGGGCACAGGGCCAGATCCTCAAGCTGTTTGTACAATTGGTTTTACTAGTAATATACTTTTTATCCGGCTAATACATACATGAGCTCTTGTCTTTTATAAGGGGTGGTTCTAATGATTACTTATTACTTTTTAATAGGCTACCAGTTGGACATCAAAGTCAGAAAAGAATCTGTCAGCCTCACCTCCTTCCTTCTCCTAGGGTTGTAGCTTGGGACTCATGTTTATCAGTAGGCAGAATAAGAAATGGTTTGGTCTATTTGCTTGGTTCTACACATCTTTGATTGTGAAAGTTCAAAGACAATACATATAAAGACAAAATACATACAAGAAAGGCAAAGACCTGCAATGTCTCTCTCAGTTTTCTGGTGTTGTTATCCTATGGTGAGAACCAGTATGGTAGAGTGCTTTGCGTACTGGACTGGGATACTGAGAGACCAGGGTTCAGATCCCCACTTGGCCATGGAAACCTATTGGGTAACTTTGGGCAACTCACATCTTCTCAGCCTCAGAGCAACGCAAGGGCAACCCCCTGAGAACAAATTCTGCCAAGAAAACCCCATGATAGATTCACCTGAAGGTCACTATAAATCAGAAATGACTTGATGGCAACAACAACAGTCTTATGGTCCCTTGGAGACATGGATTTTCCTCTCCACTGGGAAAGGGGTCAACCCTCAGAGCAGGAGATCTGACCTCAGAATCTTCCTATCAATTGCAATGGAAGCTTTATTGTATCATGTGTCTTCAGCATCAGAGCTTTGATACTGGAGATGACGAATGGAGGTGTTTCATAAGCATGACGGGAGAAATCAGGGATCTGCAGAATCCACAGCCTCTCTAGTTTGCAGACATGACCTCCAAACAACAGCAAATAGACCGTCATTGAAATCTATAGGAGAGGTCTGTTGTTGCTTTTAGTGGTCAGGAAGGAAAGACTTCTACCATGCTAGCATGAACCTAGATGACCGGGAAGCTTGCTGACTGTAGATCTCCCCACTCCCAGTTGTCCAAAGATTTCCTCTGTGTGTGTTATGTTTGCTCTGCTTGCTGAGCCTCCCAGTGTTTAGCAGGTGGAAGGGGGAATTGTGTCATGCCACCATTTTTATACTTTCACTAGCTTTCTATATTAAAAGCTTCCATTTTGCCAGCAGAAAAAAGCTTTTTTATCATAGGATATTGGAGGAAAGGGCCATGTACATTCACTTGTAATTTTAAAAGTATCTCAAGATAAGACTTTTTTCTTATTTTAACTGACAACAGGGAAATAGTGTAGTCTGGTAACTACTATTGCTATAGGTCAAGGTTGGACAACATGGAGGTTCTATCCATTTTTCTGAGACTCCTGATTCCTCTCCTCATATATGGACTTTCAGTTGAGTGAGAGCAGCAAAAAGCAGCATTTTTCTTTAACTATACAATATTTTCATTAAATACATTAAAATAGAATTGCATTTTCAATAGGCTTCCAACAGGTACACTTCCCATGTGCCTTGTTATCAAAATAAAATGCAGGGAGGTTTTTTGGATGCATGACAGGTACGGCCCTGAGTTGGTTTGTGGAGTCCAATGTGCCAAACCAGAGCCCAGGAAGTTGACCAATCCTGTTGAAGGAGTTGAGAGCCTTAGATTCAAATTCCTAGTCAGCAGTCTATTGAGTAGGCAAATACAAACCAATATCCCTCAACATCACTCATTGTTGAGTTAAACAGGAATTATAATGGGTTATGGATGCTCTTATGAACTATGGATTCTATCATGAGACTGTGGCAGGTATCCAAAATGATGGAAGTGTATAGAATTGCCATTGCTGTCTATTTAGTATCTAAACTGCTGAGTGAAAGGATGAAAACTCTTTGTTCTTCCTAGTCATCTTGAGGAAAGCATTTATTTATTTATTTATTTATTTATTTATTTCATTTTATTCCTGTTTTCTCCAAATATACAATCCAAGATGGCTCACAATTACATGGGTAAATAATCCCAATAAGCATTAGGTGTGTGCCCAATCCTATTTTGCTGCCTTCCAGTCTAGTTTGGGATATGAAGTTGTAGAAGGCTAGGGAACTCCCTTAGCTCTCAGAGACAACCACACTCCCAAAACCAGTTTTTGTCCTGAATGCCCTATAAGGATAGGGTGCATAATGCCATATTTTTTAGAAAACCCTGGCCACTTTAGACCCAGGAAAGTTCTTTTCAACAAGAGGTAAGCAGATCTAGATCTTCATCCTCACAAAAGGCAGATATATATTTTCTCTGTGGATTCATCTACCTGTAGGAAGTTTCTCTACTGAAAATAACAAGTCTTTTGTATACATTGGAACTCCCACACTTGTGGCAAAAATCTAAATTGGTCCACTAATCACAGGAACCAGCATGGTGTAGAGGTTTGAGTGTTGGCCTGTGACTGGACAGTAGGGTTCAAATTGCCACTCAGCCATGGTAATGCATTGGGTAGTCTTGGGAAAGTCACATTCTGTCAGTCTCAGGAGAAGGCAAAGGCAAACCACCTCTGAACAAATCTTACCAAGAAAACCCTGTGATAAATCATCCTAAGTTGGAAACAACTTGAAGGCATACAACAACATGCACTAGTCAAAACAAATTACTATTACCAGTGCAAGTGAGGTATGAGAACTAAATAAATGAGAGATATGGAGAAGATTCAAAAGTCCTCTCAAAAATTATGAGATGATTAAAAGCAGTAAATGAATACTCAATAAGCTGGCTGGAGGGAATGCCAATGGCTCTTAGTAAATCTTTAAGATTCATGCAAAGGGCTACCAAGAAACATTCAGGTGCATGAAAGAAAGATGGTGTTGAAAACAAATGCTCAGTTGGGTGATCTAGTCCTGAGCTTGGAAAATTCAGATGATTAGGATTTTAAAATATTCTAGTGCTTTCTTCTGAGATGCTTATTTTAATGTCTCTTATTTTACTTAGATCGATACAGTAATTTACAGTATAAGTTACAATAAAGTAGCTAAAACAATATATAGTACCAAAGTTAAAAACACATTAAACAATGGGGCCAATTACAACTTTAATCTAAAATAATTAAAAACACATGTAACACATAATAAAAGATACAGTGTACCCACTGAACATTCTTCTGCTCCTTCCAGTGAAAAGCTGAAGGCCTGTTTAAATAAAAAGATCTCTGTATGCCAGTGGAAAGAAAGCAGAGTAGGGGTCAAGTGAGTTTCCTCTGGGAGGATTGGCTGCCAAGAAATTTTTTCTCTCATGCCCACACCAGATGAACCTGTATGGGGAGGGGGAGGGGGAGAAACATCTCCCCTGAGAGATTGTAAAGCTTTCAGACAGTCTGGAGCTAAATCATACAAGGGTCTAATAGTTCCTTTTGGTGGAAAACTGGTACATTAACAATCTTGTTTAGGGTATTTCAAATGCTTTGATTTCACAGAAATTTTTATATTATATTCCTGTGTCTAAAGAAAAACAACAACCCTGAAACCATCCCTGTTCGAATGTTCAAAGGATACATGTGGGCATAAAGTGTGGAGAGAACATGGAGGTGTGCACCCTAGCTCTCCTACCAACCCACGTCAACTCCTCACAGGACCTTCTTTCATTGAACTGGAAGATGAAGGGGGACTGTATGTGCATCTCAGCTCCTTTCTGTGACTGGAAAATAACAGTCAAATGAAAAAGCAGCTTTCCTTCTCTCTTTCTCCAGAAAAAGATTCCTTGAAATGATCATAGCCCCTTGTGTCAGTTTGGTTATGGCGTCTACGCTGAGCTAGAACATGCTGAAATACCCAGCCTCCCCAAGGGCCTGTTTTGTATTGATACCTATTGCCTGTGACTGCTGTAAGATAAGCTTTACTGTTGGTCCACTGATGTAGCAGTCAGTTTACAGCTGAGAAAATAATCACAGGTCTTTAGCTGTTGGATCCCAGCATTCACGCAGGTGGTAGGATCAGGCATTAAGCAACAAATTCTACTCAGACCTTCCCAGGAAAAGCATTGCCAATCCCTGTAGCTAGATAATGGGTTCCCTGGACTGGGGTACACCTTCTCTCAAGGCAAGGCAAATAATCCACAGGATTACGATGGCCACAACCATACAAGGGAAAATAAACTACATAGGTGTCTTATCTCCCATCCTAATAGCCACGAGAACAGCCCAAGCAAGTTGATAACAGGAATGATTACTCCTAGATCTGTTCCCAGTTCCTTCTACATCTCTGGATTTTCAGGCTAAAGTGAAACTATCTAGCAGAATCTACTGAATACAAAATAACCCCTTTGTATTCCACTAGACAGCAGCTGACATTTGGCCAGAATGCTGACACGGATTCTAGAATCCAGCTGCTACACCATCATCATATTTTGAAGTAGGACAAACTTTATAGCTTGTTCAATATGTGCTGGAACATTTAGAGCACCGTATGCCTGGCCCAGAAGTTGGACCAAAGTAGGTTACTTCACAGTGTAACTGCTAGATAAAAATGGCAAGTTGTTTCTTTTAAACTGTCCTTGACTATGAAATATATTGTCAATCCTCAGTGCATCCAAGTGTCAAAATTGTTAAATGCTGTTTGATTGCAAGAGATACCAATGTGATATAGCGTTAATCATACACCTACACTTTATTGGTAGATTTAAAATTATTGCGGAAAACTGCTTTGATTTAACAGTTCTATCGCACTGTTAACTACATTTCTCCCATAGGAAATAACACACTGCTCTATTCAGGAATGCAGTTACTTACACATACACTTTGTACTGTCACATATTAATTATTTACACTACTTGTTGTACAGGATGTGTTTTTAGTTAAATAAGAAATAGTACTCAGGAAATCTTAATAAACATTATTTCAGTGAAAAAGGGCTTCCCTTTTTTCTGTTCTGTAAAGGCAAATAAAACCCACTTACTTGAAAACTCATCTTACAGCTAAAATTGTTTTGTTTATTTCGGTTTAGCCAGGCAGTGAGAACTAAGTCTTTTTTAGGATATACAGTGTGTGCTTCCCATTAAAGCATAATTTTGAAGGCCTGAAAAAAGAGTACTGGACCATATTTTAACAAAAGAGGATTTTGGGCTCATCCAGTTTGTTTAGTGCTTTTTTCTGAGATGCAAATCACATTTTGCTTATTACAGAATCCTTCAGGCTTTTCCTCCTCCTCCTCCCATTTTTTTTATTCCTATTTAAACAATGACTTGTTTATTTTGAAAACAATACTTTCTAGTGCTCCTTGTCAGCTGGCTTGCAACATTCAATGAGGGTGCATCAAATCCCCCTCATCTCCTCCCTATTTTCCAGACATATTTGTTTATGCCCCACAAACGTGTGTGTATGTGCTTTCGAGCCATGTGTTTATTTATAATGACCCCATGAATTTCATTGGGTTTTCTTAGGCAAGGAATAGTCAAAGGTGTTTTTGCCAGTTCCCTCCTCTGAGCTATAGCCTACAGCACCTGGTATTTATTAGCAGTCTCCCATCCAAGTACAACCAAGGCTGACCCTCCTTAAATTCCAAGATCAGATAGGATCTGGAGTTTCTAGGTTGATTAGACTAGGTACAAATACCTCAATTTTGGAGAGAGGGTAATATATCTGTAGCATTATCATTATTTTCTAAGCTCCACTGATGATACTGTTGTGCTGAGAAGAAGTTAACCCTACACACACATGCACATACACACAGAAAGAGAGAGAGAGAGAGAGAGAGAGAGAGAAAGAGACTTGCCAGGGAGTCTTACAACAGTATTGCATTACCTACTCCATATAAACCAGGGGTTGTGGCCCAGACCTGTGAGTTCAGTTTTGTGACCTCTTTCTTCTAAGCTGCTTCTTCCTTTCATCCCTTTGTCTATCCCTTGTGCACTTTAACCCCATCCTTTTAAGTTGTGTATGCCTGTGTATACACAAGAATGGACATGACATTTCTTCCAAATGCTTTCCAGGTAATAGTGAATCCCAAGAGAAGTGTATTTCAACACACAGAATCAGTGGAGGAGAGAGAAAAAGGAGTTGGGGAGAAGAACCTACACATAAGACTGTCCATTCAGTTTAAAGTGCCATGGCAGTCTCTTGTTTATTTGGAGTGTTCTAGAGCTGAGGTTACATTTGTGGACCACATCCTCTAATTTATATGGCATACATTGATGCATGATTGCTGTGTCCATTAATATACCATATTTGCTGGCATATAAGACGCACCCGTGTATAAGATGCACCCCATTTATACACTAGCAAATAGTATTTACCAGTGTATAAGGTACACCAGTGTATAAGATGAACCCTATTTTCAAACAGTATATTTTGGGGGGGAAAAAAGTGAGTCTTATACACCAGCAAATACAGTAAATCAATTGTGTGAGAAGTAGTTATAATTCTAACAAAAAAAGGAAACTTAATTTATTTTTTTAAATGTAATTAACTTCAGTTAGAATTTTAATTCAGTTAGAATTTTAATTGACTTCAGTTAGAATTTCAGCATTAACTTAATTCCAGAATTTAGCCATTAGTTAAGTTATTAATTAGTTAAAGGTAAGCCAGGTCTAAGATCCAACAAATTTAACATGTCCCGGCCAGTTCTTTACCCAGAACCTTGTTCTCTTGCATTTTTGACAACTACTTCTCATATTTTCTTAGTCCCTCAGGGCTGGGGAATTAAAATGCTTAAATCAGAAAGTTCAACACACTGCAAATGCAAATCACTGTAGGAATCTGTTTCTTTTTGTTTCCATTTAGAGTATTATTGTTGTCATGTGCCTTCAAGTCATTTCTCAATTATGGTGACCCTAAAACAAACCTATCCTAGGCTTTTCTTGGCAAGATTTGTTTGGGGGGGGAGGATCCATAAGCATCCCTCTGAGGCTGAGAGAGTGTGACTTGGCTAAGGTCACTCAGTGGGATTCCATGGCCAAGCAGGGATTCGAACCTCAGTCACCAGAGTTGTAGTCCAAAGCTCAAACCACTATAATACTCTGGCTCTCTTAGGCCCTTTTCACATGTGGGGGGGGGGGAACGGGCGAAAACACGCTAAAACGGAGCTTACCCACAGCCGGGTAAGTCCGTCGCCACGCGGAGCAGCGTGAGCTCACTGCTCCACACTCCTCCGGCGTCCCAGATGGCAGCTTCCGGTTGGTGGAGGCTCTCCACCAACCGGAGAAGCTCGCTAGCCGGAAGCCCGTCCCCAGCAGATCTGCAGGCATGCACTTGCGCGCGCCTGCAGATCCACTTTAGAGCCGGGCGACGGAGCAGCACCGGGCTGCGTGCTCCGTGCTTTTTAAAAACCCTTGAAAAAGAGGTTTTTAAAAAACATGCAACGCGGCTAGTTCCCGCCGCTCCTGAGTGGATTCTGGTGTGGAACTACGAAAAGTAGTCCACGCCAGTCCACTCTACGGTGTAGAGGTCGCTCTATACCGTTTTAGAAGCCCGGTATGGAAATGGCGTTAGAGTATGAAGGGGTAGTAATTTTCATTCTAGAGTAAAATATTTTCAAATAACAAAGAGTAAAGGTAACTTGGAGGGAGATGGTCTAATCTCCCTCCAAGCTTCTGGTTTTGTATACCAGATATTACACAAGGGCACATTATTTGTTCCAGGAAGCTGTATCTTGAGTTCCTTAACATAAAGGCCCTTTCTGCACCATACCTCAATAATGCATTGTTCTGTTAAAATCCCAGCATTGCCATTTCCGTGATGGTACTGGATTAGAAATGCTCTCTACTGCACACTTTCGACTTAAGTGGATAAGTAGTGTTATTGTCACTTCCTCACTAAAGCATCATTGGCCACTCCCTTCCCCTACTTTTTCCCCACTCCACAGCCCCTGATTGGCCAGGGGTTTTTTTGATTTTTTTGTAAGCTGCACTAGCACAGACATGATGTAACTTCATGACACACCAGTACACTATTGCGGTTTTGTGCTATAACACTATAAAAATGTATTTAAAAAATAAAAAAAATAACTCAAAGGAGAAATTTAAAATAAACACGGGGAGGTGATAGATTCATGCCATGGGAGTCGATGAGGGAGGGACAAACTGGGCATACCCACACCACACCCACTCCTGGATCTGCGATGACAGAAAGTGCTATCAAGCACTATTACAGAACCAGACTGATCCAGCTGACAGGACTGTAGTGCTAAAGGAAGCGCTTAACGGATTTTTTTCTGGAAATGAAATAGAGCTGATTTGCAATGCTTGGAAACAGGATAGCAGCTGGATAGTGATGATGTCATATGGTACCATGGCTCCTGAACTAGGAATAAACTATTGCTGTGGCAGGATGACAACGTCATGCGGAAAGGGCCTAATTCATTTTCTGGGATCCATGCAGGAATCAGCAAACTAAAGAAAGGGTAGGAAGATGAAATTATTAAGAAGAAAATGAACTTCATGGTAGAGTGGATGAGAGATGGGGTTTTTGAAAATTCAAAGCATGTTTCCATCTCTCCCAAGCATGGGGATGGGGATGGGCTGGTAGGTGTGAATCATCAAAAGCATCTTTCAATTTCATTCTGCAATAGCTTTTGATTAGGGTTTTATCTTAGGCCATTTCCACACTAGACGCAAACCCCAGGATTCCATAGGATGTTGAAAGTGGAATAATAGAATTATAAGAGTCTAGTGAGGAAATGGCCTTAAATTCAAATGGCCAATTAATATGAACATAATAGTTATTTCCCCTGCTTTTAACATAAATGCATTTTAATGAAATCGTTTAGCTTGATCATAGAATCATAGAAATGTAGAGTTGGAAGAGACCGCACATGCCACCCAGTCCAACCCTCTGCCATGCAGGAACACCCTCAAAGCACTCCCGACAGATGGCCATCCAGCCTCTGCTTAAAAAACCTCCAAGGAAGGAGACTCCACTACACTCCGAGGCAGCATATTCCACTGCCGGACAGCCCTGACCGTCAGGAAGTTCTTCCTGAGGTTCAGGTGGAATCTCCTTTCCTGCAGCTTCAATCCATTGCTCCTTGTCCTGGTCTCTGGAGAGGCAGAAAACAAGCCCTCTCCCTCCTCTACATGGCATCCCTTCAAATATTTAAACATAGCTATCATGTCCCCTCTTAACCTTCTCTTCTGCAGACTGAACATACCCAGCTCTCTAAGTCTATCCTCATAGGGCTTGGCTTCCAGGCCCTTCACCATTTTGGTCACCCTCCTCTGGACCTGCTCCAGCTTGACCATGTCCTTCCTGAATTGGGGTGCCCAGAACTGGACACAGTATTCAAGATGAGGTCTAACCAAAGCAGAGTAGAGTGGTACCAGTACCTCCCTCGATCTAGACACCATACTCCTATTGATGCAGCCGAGAATTGCATTGGCTTTCTTGGCTGCCGCATCACACTGCTGACTCATGTTCAGCTTGTGGTCTATTAAGACTCCTAGATCCCTCTCACAAGTACTGCCATCCAGCCACGTGTCCCCCATCCTATATTTCTGCATTCCATTTTTTCTACCTAAGTGTAGGACCTTACACTTTGATGATTGACTTAAGTTCACTAATGCTTTTCTAATAGCTTTCTGATTGTGACTGTTTGCGTGTGTGTGTGCGTGTGTGTGCTGGGGGAATGCTCTCATCCAGCACAGCAATAAGAACACTGGAGCTTAGGGATATAATAAACAGTGCTCAAGAGAAATTATTAAAATAATGTAAAAATTAAAAAGAATCATTTTGGGGCAGAAGAAGGAGGGGACCATGGTGAAGTTTTTGTTTTGTTTTGAATAATGAGTGTTTGGATAGGGAAAGAGAAAGAAGCAAAGCAACATTCTGTGACATTGAATTGAGTAGCAGAATTCTTGAGAGCCACTGTGGGCTAGTGGTCTGAGTGCTGGACTGTGACTCTGGAAATCAGGGTGCAAATCCCTGGTCTGCCATGGAACCCCATTGGGTGACCTCAGGCAAGTCACAATCTCTCAGCCTCAGAAGAAAGCAATGTCAAATCATCTCTGCAAAATCTTGCCAAGAAAACCCCATGACAGGTTTTGCCTTGTTGTTGTTGTTGTTGTTGTTGTTGTTGCCAAAGTATGACAGCCTTAGTATAGTTATCTTGGCTTATAGGAAGAGTTCAAGCTTGATTTGCTCTAATAACCATTTACTTGTTGTTGTTTTTTAAGCAGTCTAGAGAATTTGTAGAACTCTCCTCCAGCACCACATTTCAAAGGAGTTGATCTTCTTCCTGTCAGCTTTCTTCACCATTCAGCTTTCATAACGATACATAGAAACTGGAAACATGTTGGCATGGACAATCCTAAAGTTTAGTATTCAGTTATGTATCTTTACACTTCAAGATCTTGTCTAGTTCCTTCATAGCTGCCCTTCCAAGTCTTCTGATTTCTTGACTGCAATCTCCATTATGATTAATGACTGAGCCAAGGTATGGGAAATCTTGAACTATTTAAATGTCTTCATCATCAAATTTGAGGTTATATAGATCATCTGTGGTCATTATTTTTGTTTTCCTAATGTTCAGCTGCAAACATGCCTTTGCACTTTCTGCCTTGACTTTCTTCAGTAATCAGTCCAAGACCATTTCTGCACTAGACTGTTATAGTGCTATTATTCCATTTGCAACATCCTATGGAATCCTGGGGTTTGCAGTTTCAGGAGGCCCCTGAAACTGAAACAGGGGCCTCCTGAAAATGCAAACCCCAGGATTCCATAGGATATTGCAAGTGGAATAATAGTGCTATAGTGCGGAAACGGCCCAAGTCTTTGATGTTTTCTGCTAGTAGTATGGTGTCATCTGCAGATCTTAAACTGATGTTGTTTCCTCCTTCAGTTTTCTGTGTATATCAAGATGACAGCTCATACATATCCAGATGTTGTTGTTGTTACCATCAAGGCATTTCTGACTTACAGTGACCCTAAGGCAAACACTTTTTTTTTTTTGCAAGTTTCAGTCATTGCCTTCCTCTGAGGCTGAGAGGGTAGTATGTTTAAAAGTCCAAGGTCACCCAGTGAATTTTCATGGCTGCGTGGGAATTTGAACTTTGGTCTTCAGAGTCATAGCCCGACATTCAAACCACTACACCACACTGATTATCAGATTAATGACATCCAGATTAACGATTTCTTATTGTAGGACTCCAATTGCTTTAAAGCTTAGTGCTGACCATCCCTGATATACTATGAGGCTGGACTGAAAAAAAAAAATCTAGCTGTGGTTTCTACATGAAGAGTAATTGCATTTGGAAACTATACATCTGTATTTCTCTCCCTCCCTCCCTCTCCCTCTCTCTCTCTCTCTCTCTCTCTCTCTCTGCCTCTCTCCTTCTCCCAGTATAATACTATTTATAACACATATGAAAGTAGTGCACGTTGCTTCAGCTAGAATTTTGACTTAATGAAGAGCTTAATAAAAATCGGCATTCATAGCTCCTGTGTAGACCGATAAATTAGCTAATGCAAAAACTAAGTCCTTATGTATTATGCAAAAGATTAGTCTTTACATTTGCATAATGTGCTACAAATGACCTACTGTTTCAAGGAGTAGCAGCTCAGTTAAATGTGATCTGAAAGCCAAAGTGACGTCAATAAACTAATTACTCTTAGCATGGCATATCTCATTCATCGTTGGGAGTTCAAGACCTCCCTCCATGCTCTGCAGCACTGAGAGGACAGCTGAAAGGCATTGAAGGTGGCTCAAGGAAACAAGAGAGCCTTAATGAAAGAACGATATAGTAGGTGGGGTGGGAGGCTGCTTATTCCCATTTTTCTAAGCGTCTAAACTTATTCAGTCTGAAGGCTTTTTCCAACGGCATAGAGCTTGGGTGATTAGATCTGCTTTCCCATATGCTTCTTTATCTCAAAAATGCAAACAAACCACTAGATCTGAAGAATGTCACCCCCTAATTCATACATCAGGGTTATTTGAGGCAAAAGCTTTTTCAGGAAGACCATTTAGGCAAGTCAGAAAGGTGCCTATGTATCAGAACACATGTGATTTGAAGTGTCTACATTTGTAGCTCATTGAGAAGTGAACTGAGGCAGCATGTACTGGAATGTATATTTTTTATCATTTCCATGAATTATATTATTGAAACAAAAAACATTTTCAAAAAATGTATGCTTGAGTCTAAGTAAGGAATGAAAATGGTACATTAAATTCTAACTCCCAGCACTTGCTAGCCAGCATGCCTAGTATAAAAAGGAATTTTTTCAAGGTTCTGCACTGTAAAGAAGGCAAGAGTTGTTCACTTCTTTCCTATTGCCCATTTTTTCATCCTATGCATCCCATGGGGAAGAAGCCAGTTTTGAGCAGTAAAATAATGCCCAAACATAAACACCTCTTTGCTCTAGGCCTTGTTATCTTTATTCTTTTTAAGAATCGAAGGAAAGGATAAACCAAAGTGTATGTCATACCTGTTTGTGGCCTCATTGATTTTCGACATGGGGTTGTTATCATCATAAACCTTTAAACGGGACTGTGTGTTTGGTATAATGCCAAATCCTTTTTCATTTCCTTTTTAAAGCTGGTGAGTGAATTACCTTGGTAACGCTATAAAATGTGTTACCAGAGATTTTTAAAAGTTACCATAACAAATAGTTTTTGAAATGTTCTTTGAATGTACTTCTCCACGTCCCTCTCTCTTTTCCTCTCTCTCTCATTTGCAATTTAATTTTGCAAAAATATCATAGAAGGGACCTTTAAGCCTTATTAAAAATATTACTGGAATTTAAAAAAATGAAATGACCTCCCTATATCTTGGTAATGTCATGGACTGCATTTTCACTTCCTTGTCTAGTGTGCAGTTTTAGATATGTTTTATCCCTCCCTTTTTGAACACAAGGACTTTATAGACTTACAGTGCAATCCTAACTCAAAAGATGGGCTGGTTGGAAGGGGTTAGGAATAGACAGAAGTCTCTTCTGCTGCCTGAATTGGCCTTCTGTGGGCTGAGCTGCTGTTATTCATTTAAGCATCTAACAGCTTACCTCCGACATCTCTGTCTGAGGGATCAGTTGGCCGAGATCAGAAGTAAAAACAGGGCGGGGGGAGGGAGAGAAGGGGTAGAGCAAGCAAGAAGCCATGTTATGCCACAGCAAAACCTCCCTCAGCACAGGGACACAGTCACTATACCAGCACAAGGTTAGTTCAGAGTCAGTTGTATCCGAAGTAATTTTTCAGCATCCCTAGATTGAGAGATATTGATGTTCAATGCAGTTTCAGCTGGCCTAGCATTAGCTAAGCTGTACCTCAACCATCATGAGAAATTAGCGTTGTGTTACAACGCTCTGAATGGGTATTAAGTTGGATGCTTTGGGGACAAAAATAAGTGTGGCTAGACTCAGACTGGACTTTGTTAGCTTCTTCATTAATTGGTCCCTGTATAACAGTTTATGTGAATTTTCTTTCTCTGACTGTTTTCGTACTGGTTACTAGTCAAAGGAGCCTATATTGTTTCAAGAAGTACACAGAAGTAAAGCTGCATTCTTACTGCAGCATTAGTGCTTAGCATGTCTCTAAAAATATTACTCTGTAGCAGTGAATTCTAAATGCCTCACTAAACGACAAATCCCAGGATTCATAGAGGAGAGTCACGGCGGTTAAAATGGTGACATCAAACTGCTATGATGTGTTGAGTGGACAGAGCCTTAAGGCCTTTCCACACTACACTGTTATAGTGGTATTATGCACTCTTTGCCCTTTGGCTGAGAATTCTAAATGCCCCTCCCTAAACTGCAAACCCCAGAATTCCACGGGATGTTGAAAGTGGAATAATACCACTATAACAGTGTAGTGAGCAAAGGCCCCTAGTCTTTAATTGTGATGTGCTAGACCATTAAGCAAAATGAATTAATTGTTTCAGGTGGTAGATTCCTGGAGACAGCAACAGAAGCCTCCTTGACAATTCAACCATTTCTCTCATTTGGAAGACAGAATTGTAGGTGCCATGTGGCACATCTTACATCTCCTGATCTGGCTCACATCACTCAGCTGTAAGGAAGAGTACCATTTCACCATCAGTGTTGAAATAAAATTCAACAGGCAGTCTAGTTTTCTTCTATGCCTGAAATGGGTGATGTGAGGTCACCACCTTGTCCTTTGCTTCAGGCAAAAAAACAACAGATTGGGCTGTCCCTCAAAGATGTGGTAGCATTCTTTTTGCTATGACCTGGGAATGCTATGTGAAGTTATGAACAATTTCAAGTTATTACTAAGGCTTAAAATTAAATTCATCAAAATTGATTTAGTGGTTGTGAGGTATTATATCTTCTTCATGCCTGTGCAGCTGTCCTTCCAGCAACCAACACACTGCTTTAATTAGTAATGTTATTTCCACTTCACCCACAGTATCTTAAAGATTCTCCTGAGATCTATATTCAGTTATGATTTTGTTTAATCCTATTATTAAAGATAATAAATCTTTACTACATTGGACTATCATCAGTATACCAATGATGCCATTATTTAACCAAATAATTATTAAGCTTTACAATTCTACTTAAGACCTGACAATAACAAATCATGGTTATAGGTTATTCAAAGTAAATTACTTATAAAACACTAATAAAATTAATTGGGAGATGTTTGATTGGGCAGATTGAAATGGGAAGCCTTTATTACAGCTTTGAAGAAGCTGTTAGTTCCAGCTATCTTGGTTCTTGTTTACTAACAAAGAGTAACAACAGCCTAGCTGCTGCGATACTTATTTAACTATTTTTATTATTAAGTCTAGTCTTGAGTCTTTTCAATCATCATCACTATTGTTCATCCCGCAAAAATTAAATGCATTACAAATGTGTTTGACCAATATGCTCAAAGATTTTTTCTTTATCTCAGTTCTTCCTCCTACCTCCACAACAAGATCACTGTGCATAATTTTCTCTAAATAGTCTCCATCCCCCCCTCCTACTCCACACATACAATAATGAGAATGATGCTAAGTCTGGGATACTGTGGAAGATACAAGACAGTGACTACGCGGCTACTGTCATTGTTTGTGGGGGTGGGGGCAACACTTTAGTAGACATTGTAATTCCCACAATGGGTTGTTTAGCACTAAAGACTCTTCCGCCCCCCCCCCCCAAAATAAACTTTTGTGCCAAAATCAAACAGCAAAACTGAAAGAAGGACTGTCTCCATAGCCCTTGAATTGTTTCTTTTTCTTAAAGAAAAAGCATTGGGGCAGCAGCATAGTGGAGCTCTTTGGCAGTTTTATGGCCACTTAGCTTATTGAACTCGAAAGGTTCCACTGAAATCATGTTAACTTTGCATGAGACTAATGCCCTTTCCGCACCGCATTTGCCATGCGAAAGGTCGCCTGGAACGTCGCGCGATTGTGAGGAGCGATCTGCACGACGCACTCACAATCGCCCGACGCTCCAGGAGCCTGCAGGCACAGATCGTGCACCTTTTCTTTTTCGGCTGGAAGCTGAAAATGGTGCACAATCGCGCATTGCTCCCAGCCCCCACGTGCACTTACCTGGCGTGCGGAGTCTCCGGAGCCATGCCGGTCGCGCTTCCTGCCCCAGCGCAGCCTGGGAAACTCCCAGGCTGCACTGCGGAAGGAAGAGGTAGGGCTCTTGTGTGAGCAGGCAGCTTGTGTGGAGCTGAAGCAGCAGGGATGCGAGAGCCTTTCGCCAGAGGCTGCTCACGCAATCCTCGCACTCCAGTGCTGGAAAAAGGTAAGGTGAGAAAAGGGAGTAAGTCATGAAGACTGAAATTGAACCAATTCAGTAGGCTGCCATTTTAAGAAAGGCACAGTCTCTTCATCTCAGTTTACATCCGCAACAGGGTATGGGCATATTTGTTTCTGCATATGCTTGTCCTGTGTTATTGTATATATTTCAATTTGTCCAACTTGAGGATATGAGTAGGATCCATGGAGATGTGAGAGCCACCATGTGCATGCTGGCTCCATCCCTCCCTGGCAGGTCTAATCGCAATAATGAATGCCAGCAAGGCAGGTTCTCCCTTGCCTAAGAGAGGCTGCGGCAAGGCCATCATTTGAACCTCTGGAACAACATTTGAACTTTGAGATTAACCCATTTTAACCATTTATAACTAGAAAATAGACATATAATTTGCATATTTCGCACTGCTGATAGAGCTGATACATAGATCTTGTGATGAAGTTTAATGTTATATTATTAATTTATTGTAGATTTTTGTTTTGCCTTTTTTTTTGTAATTTTATTAAAGATTAAAAGAAAAAGAAAAAAAGAAAAAGAAAATCCTTCTTAGAACCCACCAATCTGGAAAATTATTGACCAATATCTCTGTACTGGGCAAAGTTTTCTTTTATTAGTAATTCTGTTTTAGCTGTGTTTTTAATGGTTTTTAATCATTTTTTTTTTCCAAAAAATGACTGGAATCCTGTGGTTAGTCCCAACTAGAGTAGACCCATTCATCAATTTATTGTTGAATGGTAAGTCAACACATAAGTAAATCCCATTGAGCCAATTAGACTGCTTTAAGTAGGATTAGCAACTGAATTCAGGCCCAGATTATTATTTAATTCTTTGTTCAACTTCTGTAAAAGAAGATTTTAAATTAATATTTTTAAAATTATAGTAAACCACCCTGGGAGAAAGGCAGGGTATAAATTAAGTACATCCATAAATAAATAATAAAATATAAGGCTGTTTGACATTGGTTAGGCATAGAGTGATAGATTTTCCTCTCACGTAATTTATATAAAGTATTTTGAACACTCTAGAGGAACCTATGAATTCCAAATATTGTACCCATCTATTTTGGCAATATGGTGCCTTTCTGATGTAGTTATGAAGATATTCCTGAATAAGCCAGCCTCTGCCCACCCAGTGATGTCACTTCTCATTACATTGATATTTTATGAGAACATCCCAGCCATGTTAGTCTGTTGCAGCAAAAAATAAATAAAATTAAAGTAAAATATCCAATGTGCTTGAGAGACTACAGGCAAGATCCTATTGGCAAACCAGTGCAGGATATGACAATGGGAGGAAAATAGTAGTGGCTGCACCTGCTGGAGAAACAGGCTGTTCAGATTTTGTTTGCCTCCTTTTGCAATAGCTGTATGACCCTGGGGAAAAAATGTAACTGTTAGCATAGTGCACCTATAGGATTTTGGCCTAGCATGTTTATTATAGTATGAATTTTACTGGACCCAAGTTTCAAGATTTGTGTTTGAGATGCCACAAGATAACTTTGGCTGGAATCCTGTTTGCGATATGCATGCATATAAGTCATGATTAGACACATTTATGTTCTTTTTGGAAAGTTGCTTGAAGAGCTAGTCTCTATTTGACAGTGATGTGGACTCAAGTTGATAGACTCGGACTCAAGTTGGACTTAAGTCTCTTCAGTAACTCAACTTGGACTCGACTTGGCCATAAATGATGCATTGACTCGACTTGACTAGAGACTTGTATATTTTTAATGACTGACTTGATGCTTTTGGTTCAGCAACATAACACATTCATCCAGAAACCTTGCAACTTTGAACAACACCTCCATCTCTTTTTGCCTACTAGTCACATGACAATCTCTCTCAAGCCCTAAGTGTGAGTGCATTTATCAGAGGGGAACAGTGAGCAGGTTAGGCAATGGGCTTGAGGTCTGCTCAGCAGCCTTTTCCTGCTGCATATCGGAGGAGCTTTCAAAAACTTTTCCTAAGAGCAAAAGACAACACTCAGCCCCAGAGTGAGGGTGCGTTTCTCAGAGGGGAACAGCAAATGTGTTAGGCAGTGGGCTTGAGGAATAAGGATCCTTCCTTCTAAATCTTTTGAATCTTCAGTAATGAGGAGTAAGATAGGCTCCTATTCCTCACTTCCAAAGCTGCAGATGGCAAAATTGCAAATGTGGACAGCCGACTCTGCTTAAATTGTTAAAACTGAAATTATTTCTCTCTATCCAATAATTCCGGGATTTGGGTCGGGGTATAAAAAGTTGGCTTTCAGACTTGAGACTTCACTTGAGACTTGGAGTACAAGACTTAAATACATCACCAGTATTTGGCCATGCAGTGAATCCCCACCTCCATGCCTGAACTGTCAACCCATGTGTGGTGCTACCATAGTGATTTACTGGCCAGGAGAGAATGGGACAGCAACCAGCCACACCTGCCTGAAGTGGAGAAGGAGAGGAATGAGGTCACTCCCGTGGATCCTGTAGACTCCCCTGGCTATAGCTGGCCACTGCTGGCCACTTCCCACAATCCTTCCACCTAGTAACTGAATTGCCACGCCAATGACACCAAGGGCTTGAAGGGCTATATATGTGGAACATTACATTCCACATGTCTGGATGCAGGATCTCAGCTTTGATTATTTATTTTTACCTAGTGAAGTATATTAGGCTAATAAGATTCAGAATCCAAAGAAAAAACAATCCCTGTTTGTCAGACAGCAGCTCCTATGGGCCCAGCACTGATTACGTCCCTAAGATTTCAATAGCCCATCTTTGAGTCTGATCCACATGCCATCTTCCTTAATGCTCATTTATACTTTTGCCCCATATTTAAAATTTACCTTGTTAAATGCTCTTACATATTCCTCTACCTTCTTTTTTTTCTTTTTTTAAAAGACATTATAAGATTTCAAAATAGTAATAAAAGGAAGCACAGTGTGCCTTTTACATGATTTTCCTTCCCTGCAACAACATTAATTTTATGAGGAAATTGGACGAATTGTGTGAACCTCAATTAAAACAAAACAAAACAGAGGAAAAATATTACCTTTAATGGCCCCATATTGTTTTCTGCCATTCAAGGTAGTAAAATCTGTATTAGTTGGGGAGTTTTGGTGTTGTGAAAATAATTGCTTCAGGCCTGTGAGGTTGAGGACAAAACCCTCCCTTCAGCTGTCAGCATTCAGGCAATTGATCTTCTCATTTTATTTTAATCTCACCAGCCACTTTCCTTCCTCACTAAATAGACCTCCCCCTCCCTCAGCTCAGAAGCTAAATGTCCCCACTGCCAGGAATGCTTAGTGTAAATGTAATATTACATGAATCAAAGACCCTTTAGGCTATAATATAGGCTGGTAATTTATTACTGAAGAACAGAGGATTTTTTTTAAAAAAAATCCTTTCGTTGTGGCAAATCACTGTGAATTAACTAGCAAGAGGGCAGCAGGTGCTCTCATTAAATTTACAGTCCCTGGCAACAGATATCAAAGTTAAAGTGGGGAGAGGGATGTGTAGCTCTACTGACACATGTAATTCCAACCATGTACAGAAACCATACTAAGGCAAGAATGCTTTTTGTTAGCATTTTAGCCTTTAAAAATTCATGCTATAAATTTGAGATCGGAAGTATGGAACTGAACAATGGCACATAGCAATGAAATAGGCCAGACTGAGCAGGATTCAAAGACAAGAGAAGAACTAAAAGAAGCCAGTATGTTGTACTGCTCAGTGACACTTGCTGATCTTGGGGTCTTTCCACGCTACACATTTGTAGCACTATCATTCCACTTTAAATTACCTTCGAACTGTCCCAGTTTGGGAAGGGCAGTCTCAATTAATCCACTCCAGACTCACTTTTTCAGCTATTTTTAAAACGTCCCAGTTTCTTTTTCTTTTCCAACTTCTCCCCTTTGACTTCAGCATGCTTCAATTGTTGCAAATTGAGTTCAAAGTATAAATATAATTTATTCTCAATTAATCCAGCAGGGAGGAGAAGAGGAGAAGAGTTTTGTCTTCTCTAGCAGCCTCAGGGAAAAGCAAACTGTTTCTGCCTCTCCCAGCTTGTAAAGCATATTTTAAAAATACTCAAAAATGGTCTAAAAACATGTTTGTTTGTTTTTATTTTCATGCAAGCCCAATGAGAGGAATGAGAATCTTTGCAATTTGGGAGTTATTCCACGGGAAATTTGCACACACACACACACAAATTCTGAACAAGAAACAACACTTTCTGGAAAGAAAATAATATTCCTGGACAGATAAGTAATTTATGCAAAGAAAAAACTGTTTCCAGTGCAGAAATTCTTTTATTGGGGACTTATTCTGCATAAAGTTCACCCATTCTGAGCACAAAATAGTATTTTCTACACAGAAAGTAACACATTTCCACAGAAATACTGTGTTCTGCACAGAAAACGCTGCTTTCTTTGCCAAAAAAAGGAGGGGTACATTTTTCCTGTGCAAAACAACCGTGTGCCAATTTTCCACATAATATGTCCCAAATTGCAGATAGCCTTCAAAAACTGCACAGTGCTCTAAGGCTTTCTCACAGCAGAAAGAAAATTGCTAAAATTACCTGTTACTTTCTTCAAGAAGAAAATTGCTGAAGAATTGCATCTCCAGAGTTCTTCCTCTTCAATAACTTTTGTCATCTTGACCACTCTCTAATGCTTCATGGCCACATATATCCTAGTTTTCATCTGTAAAATGTTGGAGGATATGCTTTAACTGCCATGGTTACGTACTGTGGAATCCTGAGACTGGTCTTTTTGGAAGGAGTCCCAAGAATTTTCCAGCGGAGAGATCTAATGCCTGGTCAAATCACATACCTCAAGATTCCATAATATGTTGTCATGGCAGTTACAGTGGAGTCATCATGCTATAATGGTACAATCCGAAATAACCCCAGGTTTGAATTATCATTGAGACATGGAACTCCTATGATAACTTTGTACTGGTCATATTATCTCACAAGGTTTTTGTGAGAAGAAGGTAAAAAAAAATATGCCATTTTGAACTCATTGAAAGAGAGGTAGGGCATAAATGTAACCAACAAATAAATAAGATAATAAATATTAAGAGAAAGGCCAAGAAGGAAGGAAAAATATTAAGAGAGAAAATTAGGGATCTTGGAAATAAAAGGAGCTTCTTCATACTGCACAATTGTAACACTATGATTCTGCTTTTGACTGCCATGGCAACATTCTATGTTGTTTGGTGAGCTGCAGTTGAATTAAAAGCTTAAGAAGAACCCTGCTAGATGCATTTAATCTATTGTCTTCGTTCCCATAGTGGCAAACCAAATGTGGGCTTAATTTAAATGGAAGCTCTGAATAATGTTAACTGAGCATCTCAACTGTCCTTATGTGTCCTGAGTTTCTATTTCTGCTATACAAGCTGACATACTTCCTCTAACATATCATTTATAATACATTTGAAAGGGCTGTAAGACAGAATTTTGCTTTCCCATGCCTTCTGTCCCCACCTGCAGCAGACAAATAACTACTGGGAGCAAGCCACTGTCTGAATATATTCACTGGATAACACTGTCTCACTTTGGGATTCTTGTATACCAAAAAAGCATGCATACTCTTGCCAGAAGTCTAAGCATTTTGCCAGATATATGACTAAACCAATAGAAAAACAAGCACAGTTGCCTGTTTACAGTTTCAGGAATGCCTTTCTTCTCTTCTGATTCTTGTCTACGCTTCCTGTACATTTGCAAAGTAGTCAGAGGCTAAAGCCGTGAGCTAACCACAGCGTTTCCAACAGAGCAATTTATCTACTCCTCGAGAACATTAACGTTCAATCCCCATAGACGATCTTTAGATAATAAGAGTAAAATGAGTCCCATTTGAGTACCTCTAAACAAATTATATCATATTCCCAAAACTCTTATCAGACTGTGTCCTTTTCTTATAGTTCCTTTGGTGGATATTTTTTTCCCTGACTCTCTCAGTGTAGAACTGTCAGCTTCCTTCCCGTTCCTCATTCCTTACTCCCACTGCCCATCTATCATTTCTTAGTAAAGACCATTATGATTAAAAATAAAATAAAACTAAACAAGAAACATCCCCTGAGGAGAAGTTACACTTCCTGCCAGCCATGGCTCCATAACACACATGTTCTTGTCTTATATTGTTGTGAATCTAGGCCAACTCCTTATTTAGACAGATGGGAAATAGACATAATTTGGTGTGTTCATTATATTGTAGAGGATGTAGTTATGGAAAATCCATAGGACTGAGGCCACACAGGCTGGGGGGTAAACATAATTCAGGCTTATAGGTTTTATGGAACCCTGAGATCTTCCATTCAGAGCCATGAGCAAACAGCAGCTCGGGCAAGCAAAAATATCCTAAGAATTAAATAACAGAGTCTTTCTGAGCACGTCTTAGTCCAGCAATTAGTGATGAATATTACAGCAGAGCTCAAGAGTTCTTTCACACACAAATCTAGCTCTAATTTCCTCCTAATATTATTTTTCAAACATCTATTTTTGCATGAGGGGAGCTTGTGTGCGTGTGCATGTGTGTGTGTATACACTCTCTCTCTCTCTCTCTCTCTCTCTCTCTCTCTCTCTCTCTCTCTCTCTCTCCCCCCCTCTCTCTCTCTCTCTCTCTCTCTCACACACACACACACCCTACTTGCTGACATATAAGACTCACTTTCCCCCCCAAAAAATACTGTTTGAAAATGGGGTGCATCTTATATGCTGGTGTGTCTTATACGCCAGCAAATGCAGTGTGTATGCATACGTGTGTGTGTGTGTGTGTGTGTTGATTGGTAGAAGTTGGAGATCCTTGCTGATCTACTTCAGGTCACCAAATGATCTATCACACAGCGGTGGCTTCTATGTCAATGGGGTGGTGAATCCAATCTGAATTTTAAACTGAACTTTAAAATTGCTCTTTAAGGTAATGAATCCATATAGTGTTAAGTGAAAACAAGGAATGAATTTACCACCCAACTGCCATGGAAGCTGAGAGTCATCAGAGTCTACCAGTAAATGCTGACCTACATTCCATCCACCCCTGATGTGTAGACCTACTTGTGTGTTTTCACAATACAGAAACTTAAAGTTTAAAATGGACAAACCATAACACACAGGGCCAATATGTTCAACAGATTTCTTTAAAAATCATCTCTTCCAAGAGGACTGATAAACATTTCTTTGATTAAAAATGTCATAAAAGTGCCTGGAAGTATTTCATGGATCAATAAAAGGCCAGAAACGATATGTGACAAAACCATCTGCATATAAATTGAGTTCTTCTTGTGCTGTTAACCAAAGACAATATGAGGTCATCCTCATGTCAAAAATAGTTCTTTCATTAGAAAAGTCACAAGAATGATACAGTCCAAAGAAATGCTCAGTAGCTGTTGAAGTATTTAGCAATACTCACACACCTGTAAAAGAAAGCTGAACCGTTATAAAAAGTCTACTATAGATTTTGCCGTTTTGCTTTTATCTGCTTTTTCAGTGATTGTATGTATTAAAAAGCTCCAAAAGAGACCCAGAGTTGGTAAGGATATTTTTTTTAGGTAAAAAGTCCTCAAGAAATTTATACACATTTTTGTACACATTTCTTCCACTATATGCCTTTTTGTTTGCCTTTCCCCCATTGTATTAATATTTTGTACGAAGTTCTCCTAATGTGCACATCTCATATTCATTTCTCCTAATATGTATTTCTGCATGTTTTCCTTCCACTAATTTGTACATAAGGAGAAGTGTGTACAAAAATGCATATATCAAAAGAGGTGCACAAAATGTGGTGGGAGAAATAGGAGGAAAAAAATACATTTCTCTACACACTTGTATATTTTAGCATGCACTTTTAGCTTTAAAGCTTCAGTGGAAAAATTTGGAGAGTTGTTTTCTGGTTCAAATATTCATTTTGGAATTGAGAATTAGATCAGTTTATATTAAAATATGAATGAAACAATCCCCTTAAATGTGATCTATGATGATGTTGTGCTGTGCATCATTATACAGACACCACTATGCTGACAAAAGTGTTCATCACTGGATATTGTGCAGTATGGCAGTTATATAGGGTTCAAAATATTATTTTGAATATTGTTGTTATTGTGAATATACCACAATATGGCAGTTGTATAGGATGAACAATATTATTTTGATTACTGTTGTTATTATTTTACAAGGTGCCTAAAATTTTCTAAGCTCTGTACACATATTGGAAAGGGAGAAAAATAAAAGCTCTTGTTCATAGAATCATAGTCTAATAGAGGAGGGAATACTGAGGAGGGAACAGCAAAATAGCAAAAATGTCACTCTCAATGGCATTGGTCACCATGAAATTATGTATGAAAGCACTACTCTGTGTGTCTAATGCATTGCAGTATGGTTGCCATGTCAGGCAGGAATGTGCCAGTTAATCACTGAACAACACAGATTGGCAGGGCTGAATAGTGAAATAGAAGGTTGGTACTTACTTCCACTCTCTGTAACGTTCTGTTGTGAAGCTTCTTTGCACCAAGGTAGGTGCTAAATTAAGAGAGAGAATAAACAGAGTTTGAGAATGTCTTTATTCTGCAACAGCATGTGAGAAATGACTGTTCTCCTTGCACAGAGGTAGATAATGTGTTGTCCTAAGATGTTTTGTGCTACAACTGCCCTCAGTCTTAGCCAGCCTAGCCAATGGTAAGCAACATAGACGGTTGTCCAACAAGTGCAGTCCAACAACATCTGGGTTACACTTTGCCCATTCCAGTTGTAGCATTTTGTCTATCTTTGTTTCAGTCTAGAAAGCAGTTAGAAAGTAAGCCCCATTGAACAGAATGGGGCTTTAGAGTTAACACACAGGCTTACCCTAAGTTATTTTATGGTCTGCTTTTGCAGTGTCTCTGACAATTTCCACACCGTACCCTTTTCTGTTGTTGTCCCAGCGTCATCCCAGCAACTCCTTTGCTGGGATGGGAGTGTGTCCCCAATGTTCCCCTCTGCACCCAGCCAGCTGCCTGCAGATGTGAATGTAAGCAACATGTACCTTCCTTCTGCACTGCAGCTGGCCTCTTCCCCATGCTACATTGGGGAAGGAAGCACCTAGATCACACTTCTGCCTGTTCCACATGGCTACCAGTAACGGGAGCATTGTGCAATTGCTGGCCATTAATGGATTTTTCCCTTAATGAAATATCTCACAATCACAATGGGTGTGAATGCGTTGGCAGTGGGATTGTGATGACATTGTGTGAAAGCATGATTCACAAGCTGCCAGCAACGTATCCCCATTGCAGGACAGCAATGTCATGAAGAAATGGCCTTTGTCTCCACTATGATTAATTTCTCATCATCTAAATAATTTCATTAGAAATCTAAAGTAAGCATAAACTAATATTTCTTACTTGAGTTTTAAGGCTGTCTATTCTGTTGTAAGATAAAAACATGCTTAATTAAAATTCCATTGAAAAGGGTCCTCTTATAATCATATGAAGCACATTTTTCCTTGTTCCAGGTATATTTTAGAACACTTTCATCCTTTTTTTTTTTTAAAAAAAATATTGTACCTAGGGTTAGAAAGGTGTGATGTGGCTGCGCCAGAGTGCAAAATAGTAGGTGTTCCCATATCAGTCCATATCTAAATTAAATAAACTGAAGATTTACACTTACAGCCTTTGGGCCAGGATGCTTCCTCTTTTCTCTCACCACTCCTTTCCATTCATTTTCTTTTTATCCCTGCTTCTTTTCCTGTCTGACTATGCAATGCCTGACATGTAGTCCATCTACTACAACACCACAATATAAACTTCTGGCTGGGTGGTAGCTTTCTTATCTATTCTGTCTAAACCATTCTGCCAGCAAGCCCATATAATTCCCAACCAACAATTCTTTTACCTTTCTTTAATATAAATTGCCAAGTTAGCTAGTACTACAATTGTGAGACACTAATTCTTTTCAGTCCTTAACCATGTTACTTGCTTTTGGCCAAGATGCCCCAAGGTAGTCCCTCTGATCTTTAAACAGGCCCACTTCCTTGCCTTTTTATCTTTTCAGGTCCTCTTGTGTTGGGTCCACTCTTCACTACCACCACCACCACCACCCCAAAAGAAAATGGAAAATGGTGCACTTTGTCTGTCTACTTATCCTTGTCTTTACTCTTGGAGAGGGAGGTAAACCTAGAGGAAAAGATGAAGCAGGAAGGTCTGAGAGTTGGTAGTGGACTTCCTATTCTGGTGGGATGGGATTCACATAGCCCAGATTTCTTGACAACTGCTTTCTTGACTAAGGCCCTTTTCGCACGGCATTTCGATGTGAAAGGGCCCCTCAAGCATTGTGCACATGTGAGGAGTGGTCCACATGACACACTCACATTTGCGCTACGCTCTAGGGCCTGGCAGGGACCACTCACACACTTTTTCATTTTCGGCTTTAAGCTGAAAATGGTGCGTGGTCACACATTGCTCTGGGGCCCTGCGCACTTACCTTGCGTGCGGAGCCTCGGGAACTGGCCTGATCATGCTTCCTGTCCAGTGCAGCCTGGGAAGGTCCCAGGCTGCACTGCGAAAGGAAGAGGTGGGGCTCTCGTGCGAGTGGGCAGCAGCTGTGGAGCTGAAGGAACTGGGAAACGAGAGCCTCTCGCTGGAGGCTGCTCGTGCGAGCCCCGCACCCCAGCACCATGAAAAGGTAAGGTGCAAAAAGGGTCATAGATGTTGGCTAAGGCTGCTGGGACTTGGAATCCAGCAACATCTGATGGGTCACATGATTCCCAACTCTCTATTAACTTGTCCCTAGTAATATCAGCCCAATTCCCTAAGTAAAATCAATGATGGATCCCATCACCTTGACACAGCTGGAAGTTTCATGGGGACTTTTACACTATAACATGATAGTACTCTGATCCTGCTTTAACTTGCATGGTAACATCTGGTGGAATCCTTGGATTTGTAGGTTGTGGAGGGTATTAAGAATCTGAATTGATGAACTCTAGTGCCTCACCAAACTACAAGACTGAGGGTTTCATAGGATGTTGCCATGACAGTTAAACTGCATCATAACTGTGTATTGTAAAAGAGCCCATGGTTCTTAATAGGGAGAGATGCTATGGTTTACTTGGCAATTCCTTGCGCTTTCTTAGGTTACCATTTTTTTCACCTAGAGCACAGGTTGCATTCGATGGACCACAGGATTGTTACAAGCCTGTGACTCTTCTATGCAGCACTATTCTTGTATGAAAGCCTTTGTCTTCCCTCTACGTTCATGGATAGCTTTTCTTTGTCAGAAACAGACTTGAATAGTTTGCCTCCCCACACGCCATTTTGGCAAGTGTTTGGAAGTCTAGTTAAAAGGATTTCAACTTTTCAGCCTTGCTGTTTTGTTTGCTTCGGAGACATTTGTAAAGATGTTGTCAGCAGATTTGTAGGAAACAAAGCAGCATGAAGGAGTGAGGGAATAGTTCTGAGCATTGCCAAGAGCTAGAATAGCGGCTTGGAGCCTATGCAAAATAATTCAGCCGGCATTTGAATTCAACACAACATAAAAATTAACATTACAAATCCCTTTTTATTATTTCTGCTGTTCTTAGCCCAATCATTTGCCAGACTCATTCAGCCTGCAAGAGAAGAATTGACAAACCCATCCCAAGAGTCAGCAAAAGAGGTCTTCAGAAATCAGTACTCTACAAGAGCACTGGAAATTACACATTTATATATTCTAAACAGCGAGTTGGAGAGTGTTTATGTGATAAATTCCTATCCTTCTCAAAATTATGCGCCCATGCTCAGGAAATAGATGTGGCAAAAGAAGAAAAAAAAGAAAAAATATATTAGGATCCAACAAAGTGTAGCAGTTTGCATGTTGGATTAGAATTCCAGGAGATCAGGGTTCACATCCTTACTCAGCCATGGAAATCTGCTGGATGACCTTGAACAAGTTACATTGTCTTAGGCTAAGAAACTTTTCTGAATAAATCTTGCCAAGAAAATGCCGTGATAAGGTTTCCTTAAATTGGATTCAACTTGAAGTCACATACCAATAAATAGATCTAATATTTATGAACATCTGTTTATCCATCTATGGTTTGGTGTCCATGCTTCTGCACATGTGCGCACGCGCGCGCTCACACACACACACACACACTCTTATCCTCTGGGGAATTTGCCAGTTGCTGCAGTTAGCAATTCTGTTGATGCCCTGATTGAGCTGTGGAATAGAGAGATGACCACCGGAACAATCAACATAATTGCTCCTAAGCACCCTTTACTTGGCAGACTGGGGGTCGTTGGTTTCCTAAATTGCTTAGGGCTATGAAGTGCCCTGGTAGATAAATAGAACAACAGTGGAGGAAGACTTGGGATGAATACAATTGAGCACAGGTTAGAGCCTATTTTAGGACTAGGTCTGCAGCAGTGAGATCAGCAAAGAAGTAGTTTTTTGCTACCTCTTTTAAAGCGGTACAATCTCACCCATCAGAGTTATTCTGTTTGTCAAAGTACTACGTTCTAGACCTCACACTGCTGAGGAGCAGCCCTCAGAAACATCTTGTGATGAGCTTACCAAATATTTTTTCAGAGAAAATGGTTTGGATTCATTCTGTCCTGGACTCCAAACTGAAGGTAGAATCTGGGGAAGCTACAGAAGAACATGAATGAGTTTCAGTTTGTTTAACATTATGATGTAGCTACATTCTGTGAAGTGAGGCTGATTACTTGTCTCTTAGACCTCTCTAAATGTTTTTATTGGCTTTATTTATCTATTTCATATTTTTAAAGTGTTTTTATTCATTACCTATGGGGATCTGGTAGGTTGAGGTTATGTTGCTGTTGCTGTTGTTGTTATATTCATTTATATCCTAACTTTTGCTAAATAGTGAAACTTGGGGCAGCTTCAAATTATTGAGATAAGTACAGGCTTAAAGCAAACAAAACTATCAGATAGAGACATGATTTTTTAAAAGCTAAAACCATTTAAAATTCATTAAAAGACAGACTGTAATATGAAGACAGTCTTCATATGATTTGATCAGACTCTTGGTTATATTCTTGACTTCTTTTGCTACATCTCTCCTCCCTATTAATTCCACTCCATTTCTTCTTAGATGTTGATTTCCTGAGTAAAACACTATGCAATTATCTGACCCCCAAATGCCCCAGTCCTGTTCATTTTAGCTCACTCTCCCCAAGTATTGCAATGTTTATAGGTTTCATTTCTTGCTTTAGTATGTCTACCTTCCCCTGATTCATGCTTATCACATTCTATGTTCCTATAATATTGTCCGCTCCTAGGCTTGGCAGGCAGCCCAAGAGCCGGTTCACAAGTCTCTCGCAACTAAGGCAATAAATCAAAGAGCTTTCCAGGCTAACGCAAATGAGGAGATAAAGCAGCAATAAATAAAAGAGCTTCTAGCAGCAAGGAGACCCACTGGCTGTTACTTCACAGCCGAGTTCTCAGTGAACAGTTCAAGTAAGAGAAATTACCAGAGCCAGTCCGAGGTCCAAAAGGGGGTGAGGTTCCAGCGGGTCGGGCAGCGTTCCAGGAGGCAAGGCAGGGATTTAGGAGACCCAACACATAACTCTCCCCAAACGGGACAGTTGTGAGCCAACAACGACTCAAGGCTGAGTGTGTGCTTTTATAGCCAGATCACTCCTCCAGGTGTTTTCTCAGCTGGACCCTGATTGCCTGGCGTTTCCTATTTAAACGCTCTGACCTCCTGAGAGCACTCTTTTGCTCCCGATGCTGCTGGTAAGTAGGTACCTGCTCTTGCACCTCACTATCTGACTCTTCTGGCTTGGCTGGGTCTGAGGCAACCCCTGGCTCTGTTGCTGGGGCTACTGGGGCCAAGGGCTCTGTGTCTGGGGCAGCAGTATCCAGGGTCTCGGGCTCGGACTCAGAGCTTGAGTCCTGGAGCTCCAGGGTCCTGACAAATATGTGTTGTGCAGCTTCAGACTTTCCTTTTGTCTCTGACCACGTCAACAACTGAACATCCTTTCAGCTTGAGTCCTGTTGTGTCATTAGCCACAGCACTACTAGCAGTTGTCCTCTGCTCCGTGCTAGTAGTTCACTGAGTGTCATCTGATCTGGGAGTCTCATCTTCTGGCACTATCTCTTGTTTCATTTTGGATTGTCTCATCATAGGGTTTCAAGATAAAAGACATTCAAAAGGCGTTTACTAAGCCTCCCTCTCCATTATACTGGCAAGTGTTACCCATAGTGGCACTACCATTGTCTCTGATAGATCCTCTGCCAATGCCACCTCACATGACTGCTGCTGCCCAGCAGTTGTTTGGTACATCTAGTCTGCCTCCTCAGAAAAAGCATGTCTGACATGGGAAACCCTACTAGCAGCACTGGTGATATCAGCATATTCTCCTGCCTCACAAGAGCATCCAATCCCAGCACTGTGGAAAGGTAGTGCCAGTAGTGTGTAATCTATACTACTTCAGGTTTATTGAGGAGTTACTACTATAAACCTCTTCATTAAAAGTATCTGTTGAAAACCCAATATGGATTTACTGTCCTTAACCAACAGACAAACTGGCCAACCTGAACAATTCTCATTCTCTTGGGGGTGACCTGAAGAACATTAGGTCTGTAGGAGCTCCATGCTACAGTGCATAGAAAGAAAGAAAGAAAGAAAGAAAGAAAGAAAGAAAGAAAGAAAGAAAGAACTGGTCCCGGTTCTGCTTCCCTTATCTAAATTGTCTTACTCTAAGTCCTATACCTCTATTCCCTGCTTCTTCTCCTGCAACCAAGTGTTACCATACTCTTGATCCTTCTCCCTGTAGCAATGAACTACCTCTGGGACTGATACCAGTGATCAGTGGGATGGATAAATGGTCACACATGAAGCTTAGAAAAATGGTTCCAGTTATTCTCACCACTTAGACATTCTCCTAAGGTCAAAGTCAGAGGTCATTTTTAAAGCATGAGAAAAGCTTAAGGTTATTCCCTGCTGTGGAGTTAACCTTTTGACTGGAGAAGATAGACACATGACATGGCAACAGTATGAAGGTAGGGTCATACTCTAGGAGGTCTTAGGCCTGAATCAAGCACTAGTCTGTATTGTTTTGTTTTGCTTTATTTTTTGGAGAAAGATTTTTTTTTCCTGTAAGCTTTCTACATGAGATTGTTGCTTGCTTGTTTGCTTTCCAGCTGCAGTCTAGTGCTAGTTAAAAACACATTACATGCCTGAATGGGAGTACTTGTGAGGCAAAAGCATCTAGAATCTGATGTAGTATTTGCCTGCTACATTATAGTTAGGCTTTTGTTGTGCAGTGTCAATGCACAAACAACCACTCCAAGTCTTCTTTTGGTTTCTGATTTTCAGCAGAAGGTCAAATGTGAAAAGGACACCACATGTTCATGTTTTAAATGCCATTTTTCTTTGTCTTCAGTATTGCAGACTAAATATTAAAGATGTTTTGGGAATTGCATGTCTTCAAGCAAAGACAAACTTGGCCATAAATTAGTCTCTCTTTTTAAAAGAGAAAATTGGTCTGTGTGTGTGTCCACATATTTATTTATTTATGTGTGTGTGTGTGTGTGTGTGTGTGTGTGTGTTATTCCACTCCATTTCAGTATCCATATGTTAGAATCATCAAAGGGATTATTAGTCAGTTGAGGTCAATTGAGAAATTGCTGTATTTGCTTTCATAATAGTGGGGTGTGTGCTATGCCCTGCTTGAGCTGGAAATCACACAATGATTTTTATTTGCCTCCAATCACTAGCAGATGCCAAACAGTCAGATCATTTCCCTTTAAATTGACCTTGGGGATTAAAGGAATTCAAAGAGTTTCTAACTAACTAGTATCTTTGCTTTCTCTGATTATCCTTCTTCAGACTTCAGGACCTGAAGATTTTCTTGCAATTTAATTTGCCTCTCCTCCATTCTGATTTCATCACTACTTTCCTCTGTGTCTTTAGAAGTGCACCTTGATAATGACACTCCACCAAGGTTGATAAGAACATGAGCAAAAATGTTAAATTGATACAACACAGTTCATGGAGTTAAGAGTGGGAGGAATTAAGACACAAATAAAAAAAACCCCTTAGTATCATATTTTTATGTGGCATTGTATAGGATTATTCAAAAATGGAAAGGCCTAAACAGTGTGTCTTGCAACTGTTCATACGGTCTTTCATTGTCATGGAAAAAACTAACACAACAGGTTCGTTGCTCAAGAAATAAACATTGTGATGCCTCCTTTATTACAGATTTGTTTTCATTTATTTATTTATTTTACTAATAGAAACAAGTAATCTTGATCTACTTCTGATCGGGAATAAAATTTGGAACAGAAATTTAACATGAAGTCTAGAAAAACAGGAATGAGTACATGTTTTGCTAAGGAATACTGTCAGATTGCAAACTTTATTTTGTATTAGTTTAATGACATGGTAAAAGAGAGAGGTGGGGGGGGATATAGACTCAGTGGCACAGAAGATGCTTTGCAAACAAGAAAGCCCTAAGTCCTGGCATCTTTTGCTCAAATTATCAGCTGAGATTTTACATAGCATTGACCAAGGTCATTTTCGCACTGGACTGTTATAGCACTATTATTCCACTTTCAACAACCTGAGGCCCCTCCCCAAACTGCAAACCCCAGGATTCCAGAGGATGTTGAAAGTGGAATAATAGCACTATAACAGTCCAGTGCGAAAATGGCCCTGATGATAATGCTCCCCCTCCAATGCAGTTCTGCCCAGCTTATAGCTGTCTGAGCCCTAATATTCTCTCACTTGGCCATTGAGTGATCATGGGAGGGTATGGGGTACCTGGGCAGTGGCCAGCTGCACTTCTATAGCCATTAGTAAACAGCAGCTTCCCCCTTCCACCAGTCTCCAGTGAGATGATTAACCCTTTCTGTTGATTGAAGTCAACTTCCACCCAAGTACTCTATAGCCTATGTCTCAACTAGCAGGACAGGATAGGAGGGTGTTGTATGGCTAGTTTCCTCTTGGTGATTTATGCTGAAGTAATGCTCCATTATGTCAATGTAGGGCAATTTGTGAGGTGTTATCCAGTTGTGACAGGGGAAGAAAGACAAAACCATATCTGCCAAGAAACAAAACTGCACTACTCCCTCCTGAACAGCTCAGAAACTCGAAGGTTAGATTTTACCTTGACAGAGATGACTTCCTAATCCGTCCCTCCTCCCATCAACATGGTTACTCTTGTTAGTAGACCACGTTGTATATCACTGTCACCAATGCCAATGTAAATATTGTCTGAAAATCATATTGAATATTTAAATAAAAATTGGAGGTGTTGAGGGGTTTTGGGAGACTGGTGGGGAAACTTAAGGGGCAACATAAGTGTTGTCTAGAGACCTTAGTCATTCTGTGGGCCACACTATCTCCACTTCTGACCTATATAATACAACATCCAACTTACCCAGAGCTTAGATGGTTTCTCTTTCAATGTAGTTATAGTAGTTACCTTGCTATCCAAGGTCCAAAAATTTGTTAGCTTACCTAACTGGTTAATTTAAAAACACCTTTCTGCTTTCTTATTATTCAAAAGTAACTAGAATCATAGTTGCTGCTATTTAAAAAGACTAGGATGCTACAAGCTACTGATGTGTGCTACAAAACATACCTAAATAATAAGGCCACATCCTCCTGTACATATAAAAGTAACACATACTGGTGTAACATATACTTTCTTATGTATAAGGCTCACTTTTTATCCTGAAAAATATTGTTTGAAAATCGGGTGTGTCTTATATGCTGGCAAATCCTATTTGCTAGTGTATAAATGGGGTGTGACTTATACACGGGTGCATCTTATAGGCCAGCAAATACGGTAGTTATGAAACCAATCGGATTAATATCTCCTCATGTTACAATTGTAAGAAAATTGCCCCATGCCTTAGTTTGGAGGAGAGGATGACTAATTATATAGTGCAGGTGTTACCCTGATTTCTGGGGGTCCCGGGAGGGACACCTTAATGTGCTCAAAATAATGGGGAATGGGAATTAGCTTAGAGCACCAGTTAGCAATGTGAGAGGCAGGGCAACGTAGCGAGATCTTGAACCCAATGTCTACGAGGTCAGGAAGAATCAATAATCAAACAGAAGTTAAGAATAATTTTTGTTCTTTATTTATAAAATCACAGCAAACGTACACACTCACTCAGTTAGAGAATTAAGAAATACTGCACAATTGCGCAGTCACGCACACAGTCCTAAAGAAATAAAGAGAGGAAAATGGATAGGGGATTTTCAGAAGGAATTTGTGGGAAAATACTATACCTGGTCCTGTAGCCCGGGATAAGCAAAGAAGCTGGGGAGCGTAGCTTCTCAGCACGTGGAGGCTGAGGGGAGGCTCGTCAAACGGAGAGGCAGCAAGTCGGGAGGCAAGTCATGAGCGATCTGATGAGACGCTCAAAGTCAGGGGTCCTTATAGGGGAAAATATTCCCGCAGGCTAGTCCGTTCTCGGGGAAAACAATGGATTTTGGGCTGGAGACAAAGCCTCCGAAAGGTCAGTACTTTAGATGATTGAATTATGACAGCGTTGTCAATACCGTAGACAGTATGCAAACGTGGAGTGCTTGAGAGTTGGATAGTCCGCTCATCAAGCTGCCTGCTCGGGGCAGGGGATCTTTTGTAAACAGCGTGCATACATTATGTGATCTTAAAAGATACTTGCCTTGAGGTCTCCTAAAGCTGCAGTTGGCAATTACTGGCCTGTCTGGATTGTAATTTGAATGGTTCAGCTATTTTCGGCCGTGCTTGTGTGCGTGCTTGTCTGGGTGCTTGTCTGGGGGCCTCGCAAGCATGTGGGGAGGAATGGGTAGTGAAGGCCAAGTTCTTGATATCAAATGATATCTAATATCCCACAAGTTCGGACTAGAAAACTGCAGTAACACAGGGGTACAGAGAGTATAACCCACAAACTACATATTTTTGGTTCCCAGATCTCGTCAGGGTCCAAGATATTTGTGTGGTTTCCAAATGCCCACCAATGCACTTTATGGTGTGTGGAGGCCAAGTACACCACATTTGCCAAGCTGTTTTAAGCGCTGGAATGCACTTCCCTTTCTTAATAGGAAGTGACCTGGCAGTTGACTACCAGATCATTTCCTATTGTAAAAAGTCCTTCCCTGGCCCTAAAACAACCCAAAGAAGGCAAGTAATGTGGCTATTTTTTTCTCTCTACAGGGCATTGCAGGCCATTTGGAGGCAAAATCTGAAATTCTCTGGGATGGTACCATCTTGAGTTCTTCTTGGAAGAATGGTAGGAACAGTATAGCCCCCTAACAACATTGATTTGCATAGGGATTTATTATTTATAATTAGTTGGCTAATACTTTGAAAAATTATTAGGTGTGGAGGAATCTCATTTAATCTCCAAAATATATAAATTATTATTAAAATTGAATACAGAGGAAGAACAGATAAATGAAAGTATGGTATATTGGGCTCAATGTTTAGGACACAATATAAAATTATAACAGTGGGAAGAGGCATGGGGGGAAGGTTTGAAATTCACTAGATGTAATGATCTTAAAGAAAATTTTTAGAAAATAATGTATAAGTGGTATTTAACTCCCAGTAAATTGGCCAAGATGTATAAAGGGGAGAATAAACAATGTTGGAAATGTAAACATCATGAAGGCACTTTTTACCATATGTAGTGGCAATGTCAGAAAGCAAAAAAAATTGGCTAAAGATTTGCAAGTATATGCAAAGGATTTTTAAGATTAAAATAGTATTCTGGCCAGATTTTTTTCTTTTAAACATGATAGATAGGATGGATAATATGGAACAGAAATATAAGAATTTGATTAGATATATGGTAATGGTAGCAAGGATTATATATGTGAGATATTGGAAAAATAATGAAATTCCAAAACTGAGTGATTGGTTGAATAAACTAACGGATTTTGCAGAAATGGATAAACATACAGTTTTGTTGAAAGAAAATTCTATAGAATCATATTTAAAAAGATGGAGACCTTTCATAGACCGTACAAGGAAAAAGAAGGGGGACTTAATAGTCATCAGTTTTAATATGTAAAAGATAAGATTGATTTAAGGTAATAGAGAGAACAGTTGCTACTGATTTATTTAAATTGTTAGAGGTTTAAGATTAGAATCCAGAAATAGAACCAATAGATGAAGGATTTGGGAAGCATCCTAATTGTTTTTTGTTAGTGTTTATGTAAGTCAAGATCTGTTTGGGCACTCTAGGAATAAGGGTGGGGGTGTTGTATTTTTTGTTTTTAATCCTTTCTTTCATCCTTTAATGTTCTCTTCATCTCTTTTTTCTTATCTTTCCCTTTTTTTTTCTTTTTCTTTAGCTATTAGAGACTTTACTTGTAAATGTTAGATGTTACAATTGTGTTGGTGTGTTTTATGTTATACTGGTGTGTTTTATATTGTATTTGTATTAGTTTTCTAATATATATTATATTAATAAAGACTATTTTTTTTAAAAAAAAATGATTAGTTGGCCACCCCAGCATAAGAATTTATTATTTTTAACTGGTTATTTTCAAGCCCTGTATTTTCCCACTGAGAAATCCTGAAGTTTTTCTATAACTGTCTTGTATTTCTACCAGTTTGGGACAGGAATTTTTAAGAAAACCATCTTCCTGTCCAGCATTCTTATCCCAAATATCAGATGCTTCTGTCCTTATCCCCCCTTACCCCAAATGTTCCTGCTGCAGCTTCTCTGCTTCACTGGTTCATTTTGTGCAACCAATCATTTTATCTTTTCTGTGGAAGAGAAACAGTATTAACATTAGCTTTGTCTATATACAATTAGAGATGAAAACTTTTGACTCTTTCAACCTCACACATGAAAAAGAATTATTTCCACAGTTTTCCCCTCACTGCAGATCCGCCCCTCAACTATGTATGGTCAGTTCTCACCTGATATTCATGCAACTAGAAGTGTTTCTGGTTTCTCTTCAGACTGTATAAATCTTTTGCCTAAAATTTTTCAGGAAATAATGCTGTGCAGAAATACACATGGGATTCTGGGAAACTGGACAACAACTTTTTGGGGGGTGTATGTGAGATTGGTGTTTCTTTTCTGCACAAACCCATCAATATTGTACAAAAATATCACATAGCTGTTTGTCCAGGATCACTTTTCTTTTGTACAAAGTCAGCAATTTTGAAAAAAAAAAAAGAAGCTCTGAAACATTATTGTACAAGAAACACAAAAACAAAACCCAAATTCAGAAAAGCTTCCCCCCTTACACACAGAGAACCCCACAATTTTCATTCAAAGAATTCAACTGTCTTTCTCTGCGGAATATTTCTCCAGTGCCTCATAATGGGCCAGGTAAATACAACACAAAAGTCTTGCCACTGTGTTGCTCTTCCTGACAATTCTTTTCTGATTTTTGTTTTGTTTTTAGTCAGGAAATGGATAATGTCAAATGTCCTTTCTATCCTTACATAAAAGCTAGTCCATTTCTTGAGGTTAATTACATAGTGAATAAATAAAATATTCATGGTTGGCAGATGCTAGAATTAGTTCATTACATCAATGTGCAATGCACATCTATGCACAATGCATGTTGGGCATTTTGCAGGTCTGCTATATAGTAACGTAACAGAAGCACATAACTCAATACAGATGTTATGAAATTTACCAATTTTAATTCCCACATATGTAAGTCCCCTTACAAAGAAGTAACCCCCATACAGAATTCTGGCCAATGCTTTTGTTTCCAGCAACAATTAACAACTGGAAATAAAACTGAATTCTTTCCTGCCAGTTATCAGGAGAATGCCCTGAATCACCTGTGTGTCTGGAAACAGTATCTTATGCATTAGGCTCTGTATATTCCAAGCTGTACCAGTAGCTTTGTCTCTGTTCTGAGCAAATACAAATTGCCACTGAATTTGCTGTGGTGTATTTCCATTATTGATGAGTTTCTTTCCTGTTCCAAATTACCATTGATTCCATTGTCTTTTTTTTTTAGTGGCTACAGACACAACCCCTTGCCTTGGTAGCTGTTGCAAAGCAAAATGTTGTTTGCAGGTGGTTTTACAGAGAGAGCAGGGACTTAAAGCATATTTCAGCATTATAGCTCTGCAAATGTTTCATTTTTATTGAATTGATCTTTGTTTTACATTACATTTCCCAAGGCATATTAGCTAGCATTTTCCCCCCAGACTGGAGCTCTTATTTTGTTACTTCCTGGCCATGTTTCTGACCTCTCTAGGCTCCTTTGTTTTTATTATTAAACAAACCTGTTCATGAGTGCTATGAAAGGAGAGAGCATATATGTTGAGAGCTTATTTTTATTGAATTGTGGTGAAAATTGCACCTTGAGGGAGGGTTTATTATATTTAACTACTTAACAAGGATTTATTAAAATAAACATCATAGGAGTCAAGACAGACTTGCACATGAGATAATTTCACAAGTTCATAAAACAGCATTCCAAACATTAACATACTCTAAAGAGGTCCTGGATTTCCCAGCCAACATGATGAGTGGTTGTGCCAGCCCAAGGATTCTGTAAGTCATAGTCCAAAAAAGTAACTTTTTGCAACATCTATATGGCTTTTGCTTTTTCATTCAGGCTAACTCCACTCGTGAAAAATCAAGAACAGAAGAATGAGTTTTTGTGCTCCACTGACAACTTCACTCTACTGGCTTGTCAGCTCACATTTTAGAAAATATTTAACTGTTCAAGCCTGATTATAAGCACTTGTCTCTATTTTACTATCTGTCTGCTGAACTCTTTTCATCCCAGAATGGTGTTTTGGTGTTTTTATAGGCTTTCTCACACTCCATCTTCCTTCCTTCCTTCTTTCCTAGCTTCCTTCCTTCCTTCCTTCCTTCTTTGTTAGTGGATTTTTCCTTAGATTGATTATGGTAGCACTTCCACTTTAGCTGCATATCCATTAAAGTTAGAATCACTGAATGCCTTTATATCTTTCAAACTCAGTATCTTCCAATCCAGGAAACATATTTAGGGGTAGCCATGTTGGTCATGCAGCAAAAACCACAAAAGAGACATACCTTTATTGCCCATCTAAAATACACAAAATACATCCTCAGAGCTTTTGAAGCTTCATTGGCTTCTTCATCAAGTAAAGATGTCAAAAATCATACTGGAGAAGAAACATCGCAATGACTCTGACAACATGGCTTCTGGAAAGTTAAGACCGGCAGAGATATCAGCATCCTCCTCAACCTCCTGGTCTGATCCTTGGTACCTATGCAACTTCTTATGCAAAAAAGCTTGAAATGTCTTTCCTTGGTAGCACTGATGGTGCAGCTCTCAGGTGTTCTTCTTTTTCCAAATACTGCAACTGGGATAGATGAATAGTGACAATGATTCCAACATCGTCACTTTTCTTCTGTCCCTTGACTTTTAACATCTTTGCCTAGTTAAGTAGCCAGCGAAGCTTTGAAAACTTGCATGATATATTTTGTGCATTTTGGTTGGCCAATGAAGGTATTGCCCTCTGTGGATTTTGGATTTTATTGTATATTATTTCTTTAGTGGTCTTGATGCAGTAGTATTGTTATGCATGGTCCTCTTTTTTTTCTTTCATCTCCTTTTGACTTTACTACAAAATAAAATCAATTCCCATGAAGAAGAAGAAAAAGAGAAGTTAAGGCAAATCAGGAAGTAAAAATATAAGTAAAAATTAAATATATAATCCCAATTAGAATTAGAATCAGCTTGGTCAGTGTTGCTCTCCTAGAAGCCATTCCAGCTATTCCACTTGGAATAAGAAAGACCCTGAGGACTGAATCATCAATGCTACCAAGGAAAGACATGTCATTGATAGACAAGGCACACAGAAAGCTGAATGTAGGATGAGAAAGAAGCTGACACTTCCGCCAGTCTTAACCTTCTTGAAGCCATCACAGCTGCAGTCTTGTCCTCCAAAAAGAAGCATTAAGGACTGGTATGTCAACCCTACCAGCGGAAGAACTCCCAGGTTCTTTTCCCATAAGAACTTCTGTACCAACTTTGTGGACAGCTGGACAGAAATTAACAAGAACAAATGCCATTGGCTGGACTGTTGGCTGTTTTATTTTTGTACAGTGCCTCGCCATGTAATTTAATGATAGTAAGTAATCATCATCGTCATCGTCATCATCCGGAAAAGGTTTTTTCTCTAAAATGTCATTAATTTATTAATATACAAAGGTAAGTAATCAAACAATATAATATGCAAAACAGAATAAGTTACAAACACTTTGTGTCATGATCTATTTATAGCTTCTTACAGAGGAAGAAACACCAGCAAAAAATTACAAGTGCAAATTATCACACTCCCAACCTACATGGCAGATCAGACAATATTCCTCAGCAAGCATGCACAAATTTCTAGAGATCTAAATAACAACTTGCCAAAAGTAAAACTGTCTGGAGGGTGCTCATACAGTGACAGGTTGATGGTGGTTCATAGAGACAAACCAAGTGTCTTTTTTGTTACATCCTCTATACATTCTTCGCTTAGTCCTTGCATACAAGCCAATTTTTTACAAAGTGTAACTGACCATACCTTAGTAATCTAAGATTGCACATTTAATCCTTTCAGGTCTTTCTGTTTTATCATAATTTCTATTCTAGCTGTGACTATACACACTGCTATAAAATCTTTGTGTTAACAATGTGGCTCTGGCCAAATTGAAACAACACAGCATGTGCTTCTCCAGTGCTCATACTACAGGGACATTCGCCTCAGCCTTATTTGCTCTCTCTTGCATAAATACCAAGGACACACTGGAGAATTCTACACTTCTTTGTTACTTTCAGACACCAACCCCCATATAACATATAATGTTGCCAGATTCTGTGCAGCAGCGGTTAAAATTCGTCAGACACTGACCTCTGCAGTAGACTAGTTCCAAGCTCATCTTGTTATATGGGAGCTGTGCAACCTGAAGGAGAATTTCAGTGCTGTCTTTAACCTGTTTTTAACCTGTGTTTTTATCCTTTTATCCTTTTCTGTACCCCCTTTTACCTGTGCTGGTCTATGACCGTAATAAAGTATAACTGTAACTAACTGTGTTAACAATATGCTATCTAAGCCATCAAAATGGTTAAAAGTGAAAGGTAACTACAATTGCCAATTTCTTGATTGTTATCTCATTATAGTGGTGATAACATAACCTTATAGCCTGTCAGTGTACCACCAGTGAGGGGACAAAGAAGCTCTGACATCTACATCCTCCTCAACTGCTGGATGAAATAGACTAATCTTAATTGGTTCCAATCTGAATCTTATATTGTACGACTTAGATACCTTTCCAAAACCTCCTTAATTCTAATGAACATTCCAGATGTTTGCTCAAGATTCAAGTATTTATTTTAGATACTTGTTTCCTATGTCTGAGGGCCCTTCTGCCCTACGCTGTTGTAGTGCTAGTATTCCACTTTCAACATCCTATGGAATCTTGCAGTTTGCAGTTTAGGAAGGGGTGTTTAGAATTCTCAGACAGAGAGCACTTGGGTCTCAGTAAACTAGAAACCCTAGAATTCCACAGGGTGTTGAAAGTGGAATAATAGCACTATAACGGTGTAGTGCAGAAAGGCTCTTACTGTTTGATGCACTAATACATCTCACCAAAAGCTGTGAAAATTCAGGTGGACCCTGGAGGACAGTAAAGGTTCTGGTGGATCATGTCATTGTTATCTTAGGTTGCTGCTTCTTTTCTTTGTGAGCCACCTTAAGTCCAGTTCTGGCAGAAAGGCAGCTTATAAATGAAATAAAGTAAGTACATAAATAAAATATTAAAAATGATAGTCTTTCCTAGGTTTTTGTTTTATATTAGAAAATGTTCCAATGAAGAAGTTGTTGCTGTGTGCCTTCAAGGCATTTCTGAGTTATGACTTAACAAAGAAGAACTTTTAAAAACCTGTTGGGAGCCAGTGGTACTCATATATTTAGCAATTAATGATTTTTCTTCCCAAGAAGAATGACCAATTCAATTTGTGTTTTTTTAGCTTCAGAGTATTAATAGCCAAGTTACTGCTGGCATCTACCACTTCTTAAATCAAATAATTTAAAGCATAATTGAGTCAACTGGAAATGTGGGATGCCATCATATGATTACATTCATGTATGGTGGATATACTTAAAAAGGCGAGGTTTCTGGGAATAAGTTAGATAGGATAACTGGGTATAATGTGTCCTTTATCAAGAAAAAGCATATTGTTAGATTGCTTTCCATCTCCCAAAAATTCACCAGCAAAAAATTGTACCAGTTGTATTGCTATGAAGTGAGAAAAGTACAGAACTAATTACACAGAAAGAGTGATTAATTAAATTTGGCAAATAGTACAACTATTGAAAATCAATGAAGTACTTAGATTGAAAGATGATAGACAGAACTGTAAATTTACAGAGGAGGAGAAACCATTTGCTGAATATTGGAACATAATTATTGTATAAAAATTAATATTTATTACCATTTCACTGTCTTCCAAGTTATCACTATAATTATCAGTATAATGCCAAGCAGTATTTGACGCTTTGCACTTCTTTGTATTTAACTTAAGAAGAGAAAATCTGTACTACATGTTGTACATAGTTTTATTCTATTGTATGATCAATGTTTCTTATATAATTTAGTGTGATATATTGATGGTCATGAAAGCCTAAAAGCAGTGTTGTACTGGCACTGCAGCACCAGTAAAAAAGAACTGTATTTCTCCCCACAACCGCTGCAGTGAAATCTGAAAACCATTGCACACTGCAGTGCCACCTGCAAACCATATGAAACAGGTTTTGTGGCTGTATAAGGAGCTCTAGTGAGAAGAGGAGGTCTGGGGTCCACCCACAATGCCAATGCCTTGGTGAAAAGGCAGGGAATTACAGCTCAAAGGAGATCTGTGAGGGGAGAGGGTAACATTGGGATCTTTTCACCTGTGTATACTGGTACAAATGCAGATACACCAGTTGGAAGTTCTGGACTGCAAAAATATGTACCATGTCCTCTTCGCTTACAGAAAAAGGGTGAGATAGGGGAAAGGAGATGGGGAAAACCCAGCTAGAATGAACATTGGAATCTCACCATATCTGGATTCACTGTATCCAGCAGGTGCCAGTCTCACATGCTTTCCCCTGCTTCTCCTAAACATTGTGACATTGACTTGGGGAATATAAGAGAGCCAGCTGTTCTTGGGAAATGGGGGCAAACTTCCTCCCAACCCCACATTAAGAGGCATGGAAAGAGGAAAGCTCATTTCAGGGATAAGCATGTGAAAAATCTCTTGCAATTAACAATGAGGGGATTGTGTTATGTGGGGAGAGTATTGTTCCCTCTGTCCCTTTTCTGGTACAATTTATGCACCAGAATCTAATCTAGCACTAAGATTCACACTTTCTATGGTAAAAAACCACTTTTCTATGGTAAAATAGCTGGGCAACACAATGTTCATCAAGATAAGCCACATGATAACAGAGTGCAGAAAAATTAACCCTCCCTCTCTGTCTGTCTGTCTTTCTCTCTCTCTGATCACTATTCTTAATGGATCTTAACAAGTATCTGTAAGGGCTATAAGTATATACTGTAGAACAAAAGACCCTGTCCTGTGTATCAGCTGACTTTAGTTCTCAGATGGCAGTCATGTGGCATTGAATGTATTGTCTGAGATAGAACCATGAATTTGCTGCAAAGCAAATTAAAATGGCAGATTACTTGTTCCCCAAACTGGAAAAAGGAATTGTGCATTATGTCCATTGAATGCAGAACATCACGTAGGATACAGTTGAGCATGCACACACATGCCATAAACCTTATCTGTCTTGGTCTGAGTGATCTAGTACCTCACCACACTGTAAATCCCATGATTCCATGGGATGTTGTCATGGCAATTAAACTGGAATATGGTACCATAGTATGAAAGGGCCCTATGACATGTGTAAGGGTTTGTGGCTGGAATCCTACATCATCAACCATAGCTTAAATGTTCTACAAGTGAAACTATGTTACAGCTCCCTTTTCACCATGTCTAGGACCCATCCTTTCACTATGAAAGCCTCTTTCCTCAATGTCCATTTAGTCAGTGGTGGAAGGTGTGCGGAGCACTGGAGAAGTATCTAGCTATGTCTTCACAGCAAGGCATAAAGCAATGATATCATCCAGTGAGATCTGCTGGGTCCTCCAAAAGTTTCAACTGTTGACATTATCATTCAGCATCTGGCTATGGAGACATAGCCAGCCACTTCTCTGATGCTCCCTGACTCTCTGCCAGCCCCTGAATGTGTGTGGAGTGGGGAGGGGCGGTGGGGTCTGTGAAATGGTGAGTCCTGCAAGGGTATTTTGGTCATTGCAGTGAAAGGAAGAGAGTAACAATACAATGGGGGGAGAGGAGAGACAGGTATATGTTGGACATACGCTTGCTCATGTCATTAGCAGGATGTCAGCCTGTATATGTTTTGGGTAGGGAGGAGAACACATAATTCCAAAATTTGAACCTGTGCATCCTCATATGTAGACAGTTAAGTAATTGTATTAATGGATCTTTATGGCTGTATTGGATTGGAAATCCTGCAGTAATGTCATTTAGAACCTCAGATGGAGAAATAAAGCTTTGGATAACTACCTAGCAAGAATTTTCCAGATCAACTCCTTCCCCATATCAGCATGCCAACGTCAATGAGGAGTAAAGGGTGCGTGTGTTTCAGTTTTCACAACAGCCCCAGCCCCACCACCCAATCTATAGCCATACCCTAGAGGTGAAGTTAGATGTCCCTCAGAACAATGCTAAGCTTCATTTTCTTTGAATGTGAACACAGACGTTTTTTCTTTTGCCCACATTATTTTTTTTAATAAGCTGCACAAAGGGAGGAAAAACTTTAAAACTTCTGAACATCTGCCTTGTTTGCAAGATCCTGGCAAAACTTGAGATAGATCAAAGCTCGAAGATCAGAATGGTCAGTTATTATGCCTCCTTCCCCTTAAGGTTGCTGTCTAAACTTTAACTTTTATAAAATACAGCCATCTTAATGTTTATAGTAAATGAGGTTTTAATGGCCATAATAGCTCAGGCAAGACAGATTGATGTGTCAGAATTAGTAGTGAAGTCTGATTTGCATGGAATGCAATCAGGTTCAGCATCTCTTAGGAGGGTTAACAGTCTGCTGTCTGTGTTGATGGCATTTCAGTTTTTTTGGAACTCTGACTCCTTCAACAAATTATTTCATTTGTGTCCTTCTGAACCTTATCGAGTAAATTAGAGGTTATGGGATGTTGAAGAGAGATGTGGGAGAACTGGATTTCTGCACTGAAAATATGTCATTTTGACGGAAGATTTGGCACACTTGAGAATCACTGGGAAACAGTCCCACATATTTGCAAGGCTTTGAGTTGAAATCTGCTTCAAAAAAATAAGAATTATAGGATTGGACACACACTGAGAAGCTATTTAGCTGGTTTTCTAAAAGTTACACTGGGATATATTTGGAAGCTGAAGCCTCTCAGGCATGCTGTAACAATTTTGCAAGACATTTTGTGGATAAAATCTTTCAAGACTGACTGCAGTTGGAGTGCCGCAATTGATAACAGAGGCTATACTTCCAATGTCACAGTTACTTAGATTAATTTCACTCTGCTGTGTCCTCTGTTGCTGAGTAGATGTTCTGGCAGATCTTTATGATCTCATATGCTCCTTTTCTGGGGCTCCTTCTAATGTTATCTATGAATGAGAGGTACTGTAGCCCATGCCCTTTTCCTGTGGCTCAACCCATGTCAGACATTCCAGCCCTCAGGGATGAGGGAGAAATTTGTTTGGTCCTCATTTTTTAGGAGCTGTGGCCTAGTTTGCACTTCCTGGCTAATATGCATATTGAAACACATTTGTCCTTTAGCCAGCTCAGCTCTTTGAATTTTGTGGTATATTTTTCAAAGCTTGCAGGCAAATATATATGTTAGGAAATGTGACCTAACTACCCTGACATACGTGCACGCACGCACGCACACAAACACACACACACATACATTTGGTTTTGTAATCTCATTGGAATCAGGCATGGTTAGTATTTGGTTGGAAAATTCCTAGGGATGTCCAGGGAGGACTAGAAAAGAATCCTGCCTGAAATCCAGAAAAGTTGCTGCCAGTCAGAGTTGAAAATACTAGGCTTGATGGACCAACTGTCTAAATCACAATAAAACAGTTTCCTACATTCCGTATATATGGGGGAAATTGTAAAGGTGCATCTGTTAGGGAAGAGTGCATACAAAACAATTGTAGGTGTTTGTGCTTTATTCTTAGAAAGAAATCTGACTGGTGTGAAAATAGGATGCAACAGAGTTAGGTGTTAAACTGCAATGCACAGAAAACTGGAATGTAATATTTCCACCCCCATCAGTCCCCCATGACAGCAGTCCTTGGAGAGGTAGCGCCAGAGGAAGGAGTTACGTAACTGGCTCTTCACATCGTAACCAGGAGAAAACTGACACCAGACCATTATAGCACTTCAATCCCACTTTAACTATCATGGCTCTGTCCCCAAAACATTGGGTTTGTAGGTTGCTGGGGTAGTTATAATTCTCTGTGAATTATCTCTGTTGAAGCAGTTCAGAAAAGTGGACACCACAGTTGCCAGGATTCCATAAGATGGTATCATGGCATTTAAATGGTAGCAAACTGCTATAACACTGTATTGTAGATACACTCCTGGAATTTCTGAGACTGCTGGTATGGTTCATGAAGATCTAGCAGCCCGTATGCTATTAAGGTAGCAGAAGGTGCCCCTATAGCATGTAATAACCAAACACTTGTTCTGTCTGCTGTAAGTTGTGAGCAATCAGTTCAGAAGGATCATTCTGGTTGTCAGCTCCATTGAAGGAAATTGTTAGAAACTTACAGTTGGCCCTCCACATTTGCTAGGGTTAGGAGCACTGGACCCTCGCAGAAGTGAAAAAATCACAAATATCAAAATGTGTATGTGTTTGTACATCTGTGGGAAAGGAGCTGAGTCATGGTGGGGACAGTGGGCACCAAGGGTCCAAACCAGGTCAGGGAAAGGAAAGGGAAGGTAGGTGGGTGGTACCCTTATACTTCCTATCTCTCATCCATCTCCTTTCTCTGGTCTGTGTGTGGGGGCACTGGTAGAAGGTTTGTAGTTTGTGGGGGAGGCAGGGGTTGGAGGAACTTGCAAATAATCAAATCTGTGAAAGTTGAACCCACAAATGTGGAGGGCCTACTGTATTTCTAAAGAAATTAACACTGGATAATTCTTCTTTCAACTCATCCCTATTGTTCCATTTGTCATTTTTGAGCAAGGTTATTTGCTATGTTTTTGCACCACAGTTTCAATCATTCTTTTAATGTTTTCTGTTTCCAGTGTGGCAGGAATAACACAGCTCCCATCCTAATGAATGATGTTTATAAGGATGTTGACTAGGTTCCCTATTGATTCTGTTGGATGCCAGAATCTTTTAATAAGCTTTCACTAACGTTTGGAGAGTTAAGTAAAGCTGGTGTTCTTCTACAAAACAGATATTCTTATCCTCATGAGGACAGAGCAAAGACATTTCAGTTAGCTGTGTCCTCCCCTCTTGCAGCAGCATCAGTGTGCTATCACCCTCCATGCAATGGAGCTCTGTAGACATTTGCCCAGCAACATGTGGAGAGTGGTGGTGCCAATAATGAGGGCACAACACAGGGGACAGAACTAGTTAACGTAGCCCATCGTACCCTGAAAGAGGTGAAAAAAACCCCCACTTGAATAGGGTTTCATTGTAATCTCCTCCAGCCTCTTTCTTTTTCTTTCTCTTTTTTTCCAAAACAAGCAATCAACCAACAAACACCTTAAACAAACAAACAAAAAAATGGCACTAGTGCCTCTGAAGTAAGTCACTTCAGTTTCAGGACATAAGCCATGAACTGCAGTTCAAAATCATAGTGAGCCCAATGCAAATAATGATTCCGCCCCATCATACATGAAGACTAGTGATATAAGTGGGTTTAAAGAGGCCACAATGAATATTTAATTTAACAGCAACTGCAGTAAGGGAATATCGCCTGGGCTCAGAATGAATCAGTGCAGATATGAATCAGTGCAGAATGTCAAGAGGCAACTGGGGGTTTGCTACTCTTGCTATCAGGGACATGAAAGCAACCTGGCTTCAAGTGCTGAATCCAGCAATTGCCTGTTGAGGAGGCCCAGAGGATGTAGACTGTGACCTTTTGATGCTAGACAACCATCAGAGCTCAAAATAGTTGTCCTTCTGGACCCCCTTGCACAAGTTGGCTAAGTGAGGTCAGGGATATGAAAATGCCTCGGGGTGCACCAAACTAACCTATGCTTAAACCTTCCCAAATTGCACATTCTGGCAGCATTAGTTCTGGTAGCTTTTCTGTAGACATTGGTGTGCTGAGAAGTGTGCTTCCCCCCACCCCTCCTAAAAACAGACTTGATGGTATATTCCACGCAATCTAAGACTAGACTTGGTATTTCTTGGATTCTTTCCAACTGTTGTCCACATTTGGACTCGGGAGATCCAGTTTTTATTTCTGATTGTAATCATTTATGCTTGTCAGTGCCTTGACCATAACTATCTTTTCAGTGTGACACTTGAGTGCTTTAATTGTGCCGGAAAGAGACTTGAGGAAGTTATCCTCCACTGCCTTCCTAGAAAAATGACCCATTTCCTAGATTTAGACAACAAACTTCCCGGCAACCTGGTGCCCCTTGATTCTGAGGTCCATGTCTTTTCCTTTTCCAAGGCGTTCAACCCGATAGGAAATATGGGTCTTCCCAGACACAAGGAACACAGCAGGTAATGTGGTGGCATAAAAGAGCTGCCAGGAGCGAGAAAGATGAATAAGGTCAGCAGACTGCAATTGCTGGATATCATTCCTTCCTGAAGCTAAAGATGGGTAGACAATCATGTCTCCTGCCACAGCTTTGTCAGATGGGAACAAACAGCAAGAAGGCACTTTGTTGCCACTTAAGAAGTGCTCCAGAGACTTGGGGGATGGCCTGGATGTTTAATCCTTGCTCAAGGCCAGCTTTTCAAAGCAAGCTTAGGCCACCATAAGGAGGATACAGTCCTCCTTGTCTTTTTTTATCATTAAGAATCGTATGAAAAAAATGCACCTCCCCAGCTAGGTATTAGGGTGGAGAGCCATATCAGAAACATAGACTAGAACTGGAACAGAATGAGAAAACTACCAGTTTGAAATGCTTTAATCTGTATACAGGCAGATGTATAGAACACATTCCAAAGAAAAATATTTATGCTGACATTTCAGGCTCTAGTCACACCATTTGAATGCAATGACTGCTAGCTAAGATAGCTGAAAACAGATGATCTTGTATGATGGTTGGCTTCCCTTCCTCTGTACACTCAAGTGCTCATTACAGTTCTTTCTTTAAACTGCTGGCTAGACAGCTGCCTGTGCCTCTAAGGAGCATTGAGTGAGGGAGCATATAAATTACTGTAGCATTTTACAGCCAAGATAAACTCAAACTGCAGGGTTATAGCCTGAACTGACAGAGAAGAAGAACCAAGCAGAGAGAAAAGTATTTATATTGAGTCATGTCACACCCACAAAAAACATTTATATAGAAATATTTTTCTCTCCATACATTCCCTTCCAACCTTGTAAGCAGCTCAAATATTCTGAGCTGTGTAACATAAACCACTGATTTCTCCCCTTTGGTAAAATGTTATTCTAAGTTTACTACCTTAGTGCTGATGTCAGTTACAAATCTAGCCTGCTTTGTGATTCATCTTTTAAAGCTTATCTCACAATCAAGAAAACATTTAAAACAAATTTATTTCTTAAAATAAAATATTCTGAAACCATCCAAATATGAGAAAATATAGACCTTATTTGTAGGTTAAGCCCATGGGAGGCAAGGCATGATGGATAATTTTAGTGAAAATAATGGAGAAGCTGAGGGCATCTCAAAAATGGGCTTGCCATGCAGTCAGCCTGCAGGCTGCACTTTGCCTGCCTTTACTCTAGTACACAGGCCAAAAACTGACAGGATAACAGAAGAGCACTTTTTGTCATTTAACATTGACCCCAGGAACTGGAAACTGGAACTGATATGAACTCATATATCCATCATAATGTGAGACTTCATTCATTAGCTAAACACATTCAAAAGCATGGAGGGGCAGGCTTGTTTCTTGCAAAATGATTGAACAGAAGCTTAACTACACTTTGTTCCTGCAAAAGCTAGCGGCTCATTCTTTTAAAATATTTTTTTAAAAAATGAAGACCTAAAATCTGAGCCAGATCAGGGTCCAAATAGGCACCAGGTGGCATGCCTAAAAACTAGGAGGAATCTGACCATCAGGATAATACGGCCACCTTACCTGAAACGTCGATACAGACACATAAACCAGAATCTATAGCAGACCCACATGCCAATGCTACCCCCACATCTGCTCTAGAAACAATTATTAGAGGATCTATTAACATCTTCCTAAGCACCAAAGATTCATGCTCATCTTTTAATGTGACATATGCCATTATTTGACGGCAGTGCCCCACTGCATTCTATATGGGACATTTCGCCCCATTTCTATTCAAAATAACAAATAGATACAATCAGAGATTGACAATCACTGGTGTCAGCAAGTCGAAGGTAGTTGGACCAGTCATATGGACTGGTAGAAGTCAACTTTTTATATTCTTGTTTTGTTTCTGGCCATTTCCGCATAGGGGAATTAAAACCGCACAGTGCGTCCTCTATGGAGGACGTCTGCACCTTGGAGCGGACTAGGTTCAGACTACTTACCAGAGATCTGCACCTCAGTTGGCTCCGAAACGCCCCCAACTGGTCCTCCAGCATGCTTTTTAAAGACCAGAAAAAAGAGGTTTCTCATTTTTCCGGAGCGTGCCATTGCATACCTGCTCCCTTGTGCAGATTTGCAGGCTCGCACCAATGTGAGCCTGCGATCTGCGGAGGGCGGGCTTTAGGCGTGGCGAGTTTCAGCGGTTAGTCAGGACCCACAACCAACCGGAAGCCACCATTTTGGAAGCCGGAGCAGTGCGGATCTAAGACCTCGCACTGCTCCGATTCACCCTGGACCAGACTGAGGAGCCAGAAGATCCGGTGAGTAACGGCACAGAGGAATTCCCGCACCTTGTGTGGAAATGGCCTCTGTTTCTCTTTTTTAAAAAGTGGCATCCCTAATTAATAGTGAATGTTCATAGGAAAAGGTTTCTGAAGCACACATTCAGCCTCTGATGAGTTCTCCAAGGAAAGATTTTACTAATTATGCATCTTAAAAGCCTCTTCTGCATGTGTAATACTGTTTTCAATTAGAGTTGAACAACAGATCCAGAAATATCATGTGGCACAGTCCTCTGTAGATGGTGTTAAGCTTGTAAAAGTTACTTTTGATACTACAATTCTCAGTAGTCAGACTATGGAATCATGCCAGAATGCTACAGGCAAATTCTCCTGAAGCTAAGATCAAGCAAGGCTAGAAGAATCCATTTCCTTGGTTCCTCTGGTTCGTCCTACTAGTATAATATCACAGAAAAAAATAATAATGTCTGCCATATCAGTAGAGCCACCATTCACAACACTGCCAGAAACTGGCCAAGAAAAACCATCACTGGAACCAATAGTAAGCACCTAATACATTTCATATCAGGATCTGAAGTTCAGTTTTCATTTATGCATATGTATACCAGTATTCAGTTTGGTTTTCAGCTGTAATTATTTAAAATGGACTCCATAATTCTTCCTCGTGTGCTGTTTCCTTTTATTGGAAAACCAACTCATGGCTTCTCATTTGGACTATAGCATTTAATTTTGCATTCAACCAATTACTGTGGGTATGGATTTTTCTTTGTTTATGGATCACAACACTCAGGCAGTTATTTTCATAAATATATGGTGTCTTTATTGCAGCCAGCAGTGTCAAATGAACTATGCTTCTTTCTAGCAATTTCAGTCCATTTTTCGCCTCTCTTCTACACCACTAGCAATTTTCTCTGTGAGCTGTGTATAGTTTGTGAAACCTTGAGAAGCTGAGAAAATGTTCTGCTGGCTGGTTCATTCCCTCAGGAAACACCACTTGAATGTCAAAAGAACCACAAAGTAGAAATTATTCTTACTTTCATAAAACCAAAGATTTAAACACAGTGTGTGGGATGTATTACTGCTCTGCTGCAAGGCAACATAAAAAGGAAAGCTTTATCTTTCTGCCTGAAACCTGACAACCTCTGGGAGTGCACGTTCAACACTAAAATTCAAAACATTTTCAGAGCACAAACAGCACATGGAAAGTCACTTTTTGGATAAAGTAAGAAAAGATAAAAAAGATAACTTTGAGACATCCCCCACATAGTGCCGAGTGTTGATAAAAACAATATTAGCCTAAATTGTGTCTGTCATTCACTAGCCTGAAAAGTATCATAGCTGGATACCTTAAATATAGAGATATTTTTGTGTTATGGCATATAAACTAAAAAGCCAAAATGACTGAAGTTAGGTTCTTGTATTTTGCACATATCATGAGAAGAGATGACTTGTTGGTAAAGATGACAATGTTCAGGAAAGTGAAAGGCAGTAGGAAATGAGGAAAGCCATATTATAGGTGGATAGACTCAGTGAAAGATGCCATTAGCCTTAAAGTTGCCAGACCTGGGCAGGACACTTAATAAAACTCTTGGAGGTCCCTACATATGGTTCCCATAAACTGAATCTGACTTGATAGCATGCAACAACAAAAACAAAATATGATCATATGTGTTGAGAGGATGACCGCAGCATATGTAGAGGCAAGGTCAGGTCTGATTCCTCCCTGCATATGTTCAGGGACCTCATTAGCATATATTACATGTGTTTACACCCAGAGCTCTATAGGCATTTGTACCTAGTGGCAGGTGGTGGCTTCAGTATCGGCAAGGCTGTGAATTTGCTCTAGGACTTAGAATTTTACAGAAGCTATCCTGAACCTATTCTGGGGATTGGGTTCAGCATCCTGGATTGGACTTCCAAAATTTAGGTCAAAGCCCCGAACAGATTCATGGCCTCACTTGATCTTGAAGCCGTGAACCATCACTGTCCCTATACTGGATCCAGATTTCAACAGTATGAGCATTTTGGCCATAGCGTGCTCAGCATGAAAGCACCATCAACAACTGAAGCCATCTTGTTGTAATACTGAATTGAACTGCTGAATATACTTTATTAGTGGGAGTCAGTGTTGCAAGCTGTAAGCTAAGGTGGACACACTTTAATATAGTCCTATCTTGGTAATGTCACTTGTACTTGGAGGAAATTCTCTAACATCTTCCTTGCAGCTGAAATTAAAGTACACTTTTTTTCTTTACATTATTGTCCTGTTGTCCTACATTATTATCCTAGAAATATAGACACACTGCAAAAACCTACAAACAAATCTTTCCACTTTGGACTGGCTGTGTTCATTTTGCCTATGTATTTAGTAATTAAAATATGTATATCCCACCCCATATATAAGGACCTCAGGCCAGAATACAATCAATAAGACAACTTAAAATAATTTTAAATGTTTTAAATACTTTTGTTTCTGGGTATATGAGACTCACTTCTGTGTGGTCCACTCTCCCACCCTCAATGCAGTGTGAGACCTGTATACTAGCTCTCGGGCCTTTTACCTGTCCCTCCCCATCCCATATTGTATCTGTGGGACTTGGACAACTGGCTTCAGATGGTATCTTTAAATAGGCTTTCCTTTGACAGGAAGTGGGAGGAGAATATGAATCCTTAGTGATCACCTCTGGTACCCTTTTTGTTGTAGAGTAGGATTCTGAAACTTTCCCTTATAGAGTTCTGAGGCCTGAGGGGTTGGAAGCTATCCTTGAGATCAACCTGGGATCTGGGCACTCACTTATAGGCCATTTCTGCAGAATGTCACTGTCCCAGGATGGGGACATGTTGCCACCACTTTGCTAGTTGTGCTTTTGCATGATGTCATCATGGTCCTTCTGCCCACATATCTCCAGCCATCGCAATTGTGGGATATTCCATTACCACAAAAAAAAAAAAACGAAAATGGCCCTTGATTGCACGACACTCTCATTGCCAGTGGCCATGCAGAAAGGGAGGAAGCATGATATAGGCACCTCCTTCTCCAGTGCAGCATGGGAAGTGGCTGGCTGCACTGCAGAAGGAAGGTATTGTCACTTGCACTACCCTTCTGTAGGTAGCCAGCTGGGTGTGGAGGGGAGCATTCAGGTTGTGCTCCCATCCTGACATCGCAATGGGATGATGATGGAAAATGATAAGTTCTGGAAAGGGCCATAGAGTTCTGAGGCTTGGGTGAGGGTCTCCTGGGTTATCTCCCAATTATGGATGGCCAGGGAGCGATCAAAAGTGTTTTGGATTGGCCTTGGAGCTTTGCCCAAGGGAAGGCCAGATGGGGATTGTCATAGAGATGGCACCTGAACTTCAGCGGGAGCTGCATCAGGTTGCTCCCCTCTGCTTGCTTCATTTCCAGGCCAACAAAATTTAAATAGGTTAGGTCAAATAAAGTTACCCTTACTGAGTTCAGTTTTCTGTGTCTGGTCTCATTATTCCATGGTTGGTTATCAACTGATATGTCTGGGATTGTGCTGCAAATGCACAAGTCACTGTTCTCTGTTACCAAGGCCATCATGTGGCATGACCAAGATGCCCATTTGCAAAGACACCCAAGGCCTGAATACAGTTTAATATTAGAAGTAAGCCAGTATCAAAAAGAGCTGAGTTTTTAAAATGAAGCCAGCAATAATCCAGTAGGCAAGATCCATTTTCTGTGTAAACCTGCAGCATATCATGACTGTGACTAATTCCTTAGGAAATAATCTTTTCTGGAGTAGCTAAACTGAATTTGGTACTGACAACATGTAAAGAGTGTGTAGTGATTACCTTCTACAGTAATTCCAAAAGCACTGAAGAGAAGTAATCGAAGGGGAGAGGTGTTACCCCACTGGCATACCCTATCCCAGGGACTATAAATTTGATGTTAGATATGCCCACCATGCCAGAGAGGTAGCCCAGGTGGGCACATAGGCAATGAGGCTGAATGACGGAAACCAGGTCAAGACCAGGAAAATCCCCAGACATGTAGCCTAAGGAGACCACATCCACATAAACAAAGGGTCCTCAGCCAAGAATAGCCAACTTGAGGGGATTAGCTTGTTTTCCCCAGGTTGATCAACTTTGACTCTGGAAAATCCTACAAGGCGAGGTCCGTGTACATATACTACATATACTACACTACTGCAACCCTACATAAACCAATACTGCAACCCAGCATAAACCAACCATGCAAACTACCAAGTTGCCATTGTATGGCATTCCTTTGTTGTGGCCATTGTTCTTCCCAGGAGAGGGCCTGCCCTCGAGGTACGTTCTGCCCTATAAGTAGTCCTAGTTTTTGAGGGTCTCTTCAGAGAACTCCCTGCCACGCTAGCAGACTGGCACTCTGTTAGTTGAGTGATCCCCTCAGCCATCTCTTTGTTGAGCTCCGTTCTTCTCGCCACTTCCCGGACCAAAGACTTCAGGATAGATGCAGTATCACCGCCCTACATTTCCTTTGCTACATCCCCTATCCATTTTTCACCTCTTTTCCTTCTCAATAGGCCTTGTGTGCATGAGTGAGTGAGTTGGTGCGTGATAATATATTCATTTAATAAAATTCATTTATTTGGTACATTTATCTGGCTTTTTGCTTGGCCTGACCCTGTAAAGTTGGGTAAAAGATCCTGCTGCGTTACCCTGCCCCTCGTCTTGCTAATGCCAGTGCTCCGCTAATTTCCCCAACCTTTATAACTTGGAGCGAATCAAGGTGTCCCCCACGGGACCCCTAGAAGTCAGGGTAACAGAGGGTATACCTAATCAACATTTTTTATCCCATGGCAACAGTTCATATTAATTTTTGAAACAGAATATGAAACTTTTGAATGTGTGTCTTTAAAGGAATGCTTGAGATTAGCATAGGGCTACAGACAAAACCTGTCAATTAGATCATTAAGAAGTCAGTTTCTAATCACTTAGAAAGCAACGCGGTACTCACGAGAAGTCAACATGGATTTCTCAAAAATAAGTCATGCCAGACTAATCTTATCTCTTTCTATGATAGAGTTACTAGCTTGATAGATGAAGGGAATGCTGTGGATGTAGCATATCTCGATTTCAGTAAGGCCTTTGACAAAGTTCCCCATGACATTCTTGCAAAGAAGCTAGTAAAATTTGGGCTGGACAGAGCTACTGTCAGGTGGATCTGTAACTGGTTGACTGACCATTCCCAAAGGGTGCTCACCAATGGCTGCTTTTCATCCTGGAGAGAAGAGACTAGCGGGGTGCCACAGGGTTCTGTCCTGGGTCCAGTGCTGTTCAATATTTTCATCAATGACTTGGATGAAGGAATAGAGGGCATGCTCATCAAATTTGCAGATGACACCAAATTGGGAGGGGTTGCTAATACACCAGAAGACAGGATCAAAATTCAAAATGACCTGGTCAAATTGGAGAGCTGGGCCAAGGCTAACAAAATGAAATTCAACAGAGAGAAGTGTAAGGTCCTACACTTAGGTAGAAAAAATGGAATGCAGAAATATAGGATGGGGGACACGTGGCTGGATGGCAGTACGTGTGAAAGGGATCTAGGAGTCCTAATAGACCACAAGCTGAACATGAGTCAGCAGTGTGATGCGGCAGCCAAGAAAGCCAATGCAATTCTCGGCTGCATCAATAGGAGTATGGTGTCTAGATCAAGGGAGGTACTGGTACCACTCTACTCTGCTTTGGTTAGACCTCATCTTGAATACTGTGTCCAGTTCTGGGCACTCCAGTTCAAGAAGGACATGGTCAAGCTGGAGCAGGTCCAGAGGAGGGCGACCAAAATGGTGAGGGGCCTGGAAGCCATGCCCTATGAGGATAGACTTAGAGAGCTGGGTATGTTCAGTCTGCAGAAGAAAAGGTTAAGAGGGGACATGATAGCCATGTTTAAATATTTGAAGGGATGCCATGTAGAGGAGGGAGAGGGCTTGTTTTCTGCCTCTCCAGAGACCAGGACAAGGAGCAATGGATTGAAGCTGCAGGAAAGGAGATTCCACCTGAACCTCAGGAAGAACTTCCTGACGGTCAGGGCTGTCCGGCAGTGGAATCTGCTGCCTGGGAGTGTGGTGGAGTCTCCTTCTTTGGAGGTTTTTAAGCAGAGGCTGGATGGCCATCTGTCAGGAGTGCTTTGACGGTGTTCCTGCATGACAGGGGGTTGGACTGGATGGCCCGTGTGGTCTCTTCCAACTCTACATTTCTATGATTTCTATGATTCTATGATTCTTTGTTAGTTTTGCTTTGTCAAAGATACAGAATAGCACGTGTTTGGAATGTGGGACTAATTAGTGGAAACAGAAAGGTAAATCCAGTATTCTGCACTTAATAGAACATGAGCAGAGTTAATATAAAACCAGATGTGATGTGAAACATTCATGGCTGGATCTTTCAACATTTTTTTCCCTTAAGTTTATAACAAAAGCAAATATGGGAAACACTGATTTGATGAGAGCTGTGGCACTTAAGAGAGGCTGTTCAGTCTCCTCCCTTCAGCTGCTATTAGCCCTGGAGCAGAACACAAATACACAAATAGGTACCTGTATTGTGTCCATATATTTTCCAATGAGGGGTTTGCAGTAGTAACATGTGGGGGATCATTTAGACTGAAGGCAAAGGCCATTTCCACATGGGCTAAAAAAACAGTGCAGAGCGTCCTCCAAAGAGGACGTCTGCACTGTAGAGTGGACTGGGTCAGGCTACTTTTTGTAATTCTGCACCTCAGTCCGCTCCAGAACGTCCAGAAGTGGTTGCGCAGTGTGCTTTTTAAAGACCTGTTTAAGCAGGCCTCTCAAAAGCATGGAGCACACCACTCTGTTCCGGCGCTCCGGTGCAGATTTGCAGGCTCGCACCAGTGCGAGCCTGCAGGTCTGCCCGGGGCGGGCTTTAAGCTGGCGAGCTTCAGCGGTTGGTGGAGCCTCCACCAACCAGAAGCCACCATTTTCGTCCCCGGAGCAGTGTGGAGCGGCAGCCACGCACCGCTCTGGAGCAGCCTGGACTACAGCGTCAAGCCAAGAAGTCCAGTAAGTACTGGCACAGGGCGTTTCCACCGCCATGTGTGGAAATGGCCAAAGTGCATAGAAAAAGATTTTTAAATTTTCAAAAGTGGAAACTCAAAATTTATTTCTTTGCATTAACCTGAAACTCCTGAAAGAGCAAGAGTTGGTGTGGATCTTGTCACTTGTCGCTTGGTTGGTAGAGAGCTTGTTAGCAAGTAACTGGATGGATGGAACAAAATCCCAGTTAACTATGAGAGATGATTCCTGGAGAGGTGAAAAAGCAAACAGTACTGAGAGACATAAAAGGGAGAGATAAAACTACAAAGGAATCTTAAGAGACCTAATTAACTTACTCTTCAAAGTATTCTTGTGATTTAAGATCAAATGAGAAAATGTCACACATTGACATTTTTTAATGGAGTAGGCAAGTGAGGAATGACTGAATTTATCTGGAAAACAAATATTTGATTCTATTCAGTGGTATGGAGTTTATTTACTTTTTTTTTTACACTATTGGATTATATCCTTATAACAGTGGCCCTATTTTTACTATGTCGGCACCAACATCCAGAAGCTATAAAAGATCGTTCCTCCCTCAGTGATGTACCCTTTTCTTGTGTGCTTTGCCTTATTTAAATTGTAAACCTGAAGGTAGGGAACTGTCAAATTAACAATCTGTAATCTGCTGTGGGAGATATTTTTGGCTGAAGGGTAAGGTACAAATGCAACAAATAAATAAATAAATACACATACATACATACATATGTACCTATCTACCTACCTATTGGAGGATTGAAATATTAAGGAAGTCACTGTGAATCTTTTTGCTAACAAAGTACAGGACCAGCAAGTTTCACAGCTAGAGTTGAAGAAAAACAAGTTTGCCTTGCTGGGAAGATGTGTTTCGATACAGAACAGTAGAGGTTTTAGTCTGAATTCTATAAGAGCAACCCAATGTGCAGAACCTTATATTCAATATTTAGACTAAAACTCAAAGTTGATTCACTACCTCAGTGATATGGAAGTCACCAGCCACTTGTTTCAGATTGGCTTATTTCCTTAAGCTAATGGGGAACTAGCTTGCATCAGGTATAAGTCAATATATTCCACATTGGCCCATGTAGTCCATATTGCCTACAATCACAAGCAGAGGTCTTTCATATTGTCTTGTACCTGGGCCTTTAAGTAAAGATACCTGGGCTTGAAACTGCAATGTGTTTTCCCAAGGAATACATTCCTTTGCCAATGAATATTATTATCCCTCCCACCTATGGTAGCCATGTTTCCTCTCTGGCATACTTCCTGCATGTTATTGACAAGCAGTTTCTAGCTACAATCTTGAAAGTGGGTTTTAAAGAAACAAATGCAGTGACATGTTAAAGCCATCCATAACTGTGCAGTGATGGGATGATGATCTATGACCCAGACAATCCTACCAGAGGCATATCTAGGGTGGGCCAAGTAGGGCATGTGCCCCGGGTGTCAATTCCAGGGAGTGCAAAAAAGCCGTGCTGTTTGATAAGCCTTCTTTCCCCCCTCTGAGTTCCCCCTCCCATCCCTATGCATTTTGCCTCAGTCCAGAGAATTTGCAGGAGGCTTCCTCCACCCCCTTCTGCTCCTTGGTGGGAGTTCTCCATGCCAGAGCAAAATGCATAGGAAAGGGAGGGGGAGCTTTGGGGGTAAAAGGAGGACTCATGCAAGGCTTCCTCCAGCCCCCTTCTCTTCCATTTTGTGGTAGAGGGAGGATTGTACTCAGCTCTGATATGCATATAGGGATGGGGCATGGGGACAAGGGTAAGAAGATAGGGACGCAACTTCCACGCTTGCCCTGGGCATTGCTTAGGCTAGATATGCCACTGATCCTACCAACCATTGTTCAGTTATGGAGGACTTGAGCATGTCATTCTATTCATTCTTCTTAGAAGTAGCTTTCAAAGTTCTGTGTGATGAGGGAAAAAAACTCACCCGCTAAATTTCTTCCAATCATGAAAGAGAAAGCGACGATAGCAACTCTCTGCAGAAAGCTGGTTAGGAAATCAGAAGCAGCTGTTGTAGATTGGACAGTAATGAAATAACAAGCTCTGTTATTTGTTATTTGAAAATCTTTGTTATTTGTTTGGTATTTGTGATTTACATTTAAGCAGAAAATATTTCTAGCTAGTTGAATAAACCTGGCAATATGAGGGAAACAACAAATTCTTACAATGGTTAAAACTGCAGGAGAGAAATTTTTAAAAAAGTAATGCTGGCTACTAAATCAGAGTATTAACCACTAATCCCTAAAAGTTTTGGCAAGCAAATCCTTCATTGAATTTGAACTTGCTCAGACCCAAGGTGAGCATCACACAGTCTTCCAGGTGTTGCTAAGACTTCCACGGGCTCTAGCAATACAGCCAATGATGGGTATGGGGAATGTTAGGGTTGCAGTCAAGCAATATCTGATGGGCAGCATGATTCCCACCACTGACTTAAAGGCTGTGCATTTTACTGCTAATATTACTTGTTGATTCTTGCATTTCAATCTCCATATTCCCGCTTCATGATATGTATCCTGTAGCCCTCTCATAATTTATCTTAAATCATGAATTACAGATTCCCATCTGATAGAACCCAGCAATTACCTGTTACAATTTGCCATTCTTTTTGTATCTCATTGTCTGATTTCCCTTTTAATCTCTGAGAGACCATATCCTCATTTTTGTTTTCAATAAGTGTACCCCACCATTGTTCTGTTGTGGGTATTTGCTGAGTTTTCCACAACTTTGTATATTCAATACGAGCTGTTGTTATCATATACAGTAATATTCTCCAATGCTTCTTTATACCAGTACCTTCTAATATGTCAGTCATATTTAATTTTTGTTTGTTTGTTTTTACAGTGTTGTTTGGATAAAGAATATTTTGGCCACCGTTAACAAAGAACATCTAACTCTGTTTAAGTAGCAGTACAGTCATCCATCCACATTCATGGGGGCTAGGAGCACAGGACCTCCATGAAAATGGAAAACTGCAAATATCTCTACCCCGCCCCCCAGCATTATCTCTTAATTTTTAATAGCAGCTGCCTGCTTCCACTGCTGGAATGAATGAGCGCAAGCGCCATTGAGACCCTGCTACTTGTTCCAAAGGCAGAAGCTGAAAGATGGTGGGTTGAGCCTCCAGCTTGCCAACAACTTCTTTTGCTTTTGGAAAATGAGCAAAGCCAGCAAAAAGGAGTCTTCTTTGCTCTTGCCAAAGGCAGAAGCTGATGGCTGGTGGGATTTCCTGCCCTCTGTCAGCCAAATGGGCAAACACACACATGCACCCTCTCTCCTTACAACCCCCTCACCACATCCACTTCCTTCCCAGCAGGTGTGCTAGTGAGGGAATGCATGGGTAGCCCAGCCACTGTACCCGGTTGGTTTCCTCCCACCAACACCAGCGTTATTGAAATGGCAAAAATGGAATAGGGCAGCAGTGGAGGCAGGGCAAATAATCTGAAAATGATAAAATACCAAAAATGAAACCCACAAGTGTAGAGAGAGGACTGTATTTAAAAACAAACAAACAAACAAAAAAACCAAATTTATGTTTGAAGAATGGCACAACCTCTAAGCATTAACTTATTTTATATATTTTTCCTATTTACATTAAGGACGTGTTATCAGGACTATTGTACCTTTCTTATTTATTTACTGTGCAAATGTTTTCAAGGGTAGAAGACAGGGATTGTTGGGTCTTACTACTTCAGTTTGTTGATTTCCTTCTGAAACAGTTGTACCAGTGCACCAATATAGGTTTTGCCATTAATTTCCATCGCAGCAGCAGATGCTTGTTCGAATACTTTTGCTTGCATGGATCTCTACCCCTTCCGTGTCTGGCAGAGCTTCCTATGGAAACTGAAGCTCACAGGGAACTCTGGGTGGAAGCTTACATCAGTCAAGCACAATGTCTAGATCATTTATCAACTTCCGTGTCTGCAGAAACCTACAAATAAACTGAAACAATGGAAGAATCTTTGGGGTTGGAGGCATTGTTTTTGGTTAGAAACAATAAGTAATATAAATTACTTTTTGGAGTTTTTTTTTAGAATATTTTAAAAACTTTTTTTAAAACTGCAAAGCATAGAATATATAAAAGAAAAAAACTTTTCTTGATAGACTTACAGAAATCTGGGAAGTTTTTTTTTTAAAGTCTAAGACTATACTTTTTTCATGCAAGGCTTTCAAGAGGTTTCATTTATAAACTTAAGAAATATTTTCTCTGATGCAAGAGTGACCTTTCTAACTTTTGCCTTCACAAAGAGCTTTTTTCGCAGCATGTGATTCATACAGAGCTAGGAAATTTTGCATAATGCAAGTGACATTTTTTGATCCATTTTCTTCTTCTTTCTCTTTCTTATGAACAGAAGATGTTACATCTGTGCCTGTTTCCATAGAAACAGTCAATTTTGGACTTTAAAAGGGGGTGAAGGGTGGGGTGCAGAAGAGTTGAGTAGCTTGGGAACAAGTACACAGGTAATGGGGTTGAAACACTTCTTCATTTTAATGCTTGTGAAACATAAAACAAAATTAAACATATGAATCATCTGAGGGGCTCATCAGAGGCCAGAAATCCATGATTAGCTATGGACTCCAGTGTGAATTTATTACTAATGGTACCTTGCAATACTCTTATTTCTTAATGTTCCCTCGCAACACACAAAAGTAAGTAAAATTCCCACAACACAGAAATATGCTCGCCACGCTTATTTAGGTAAAACATCTAAAGGGAAGGAACTAATGAGCATTAGGAACAAAGTAAAACCCAGCTTTTTTGCACTGAGAATGTTTGTGATTTTAGTAACATCTTTTAAAATGACAAAGAAAGATTGTGTAAGCTCAGTTGATGGCTTGAGGATCAAACAGAAATGCTTTAAAAGAGGGAGGTTATATACTCTGTGAAGGCCAAAGAACAGAATGGCGACACTGTGACCCCTTTGTAGTAAACTAAAGATGATAGAAGGGTCACAGCATCTAGGCAAAGAAGCAAAGTTTCTCAGCAGAGTGAATGACAAAGAAAAACAACTTTAGTGAGTCAGTTCCAAAAAGAAAGCAATGGTGTAAGAAGAAGAGACACAATGACTTAGCAGCTAAAACTCTACTTTTCCTTTTCATTATTACATTGAATATCTACCTCCTGTAAGTTTTCAGGAAAGGTCTTTTTTTTCCTCATTAAAATGAGAAGAACCACAATACATAATTGGAAGTGATTTAGGATAAGTAGAGAAAAATAGGAGTTGCATGGGAGCATGACCTTTCAACCTTCACATTTTGGCATGAAACCTCTTATTCAAGTACCAATTAGTCTTTAAATAACATATGACAGTGGATTTTTTTCCCCTATACACACTTCTCACCAAATGTTCCATAATAAAAATGCTCAAGATTCTCAGCATTCCAGGTTGGCTGCCTAGCCCCGGGTACAAAGAAACACTAATGTAATAATGAAGAATTTATAGTTTTTATTTTGGGGTGAGGAGGAAGAAATGGAGCATAGGATCAGCCATATACCCATGTTGTTGTTGTTGTTAAACTTATAGCCAACCTTTTTCCCAGTTTGGGACTCAAAGCAGCCTGTAGTAGAATAATAACAACAAACAAAAGTTTTAAAAATCCAGAAAATACAAAAATGTAATTAACAAAAACTATCAAAAATTTAAACCAATTAAAAATATAATCCACTTAAAAACCCAGAATTTTAGAAAACTTTAAGACAAGTCCATTCAAAGAGGGCAAATAGTACCTAGAGATGCAGTAATTCGTTAATTTCATTCTCAAAGCAAGGAACAAGAAATTTTAGCAGTTTTCTTCCCACTGCACGAAAGTATCTGAAAACTGCACTTTTTCAAGGCTATTCGGTTCGAAACGTATTCTGTGCGTAATTGTGAACATTGTTGTGCAAAACCCCAGGATCTTCTGTACAGGCAACAACCTCTGTGCAAAAATGGTGTTTTGACAACATAAATGCTCTTATATGCATGAAAAAATGTGTGGATTTTGCACAGAATAACTTCTAAACTGCAAAGATTCTCATGAATCCTGACTTCTCTTCATCAGGATATCCCAACACACACACAAACACACACACACAAATGCATTTTCAACCATTTTTCAAAAATTTTTGAGTATACTGTCTATCCTTAATAGTACCACACAAACATTTACATTGAAACCTATGATAAAATTGTAGGACTGGGTATTCCTGAAAATCAGCCACGCTAATCCATTTGTGACTTTAGGCTTCATACCAAGGGATCTCTTTGAAAAGTGACTCAGTATCAAGTGTGACCAAAGTTTGGCTCAGAAGCCACCCTGGTAGTTCTGGTGGTAGACATATTCCTTTAGGTTCCATTGAAGATAGAAAAGTAGTCCCAGAATGCACTGGTATTGTAAAGTCTGGTCTCATCCTAACTCAGTTAGTAGCATTCATGGTTGGATACAGAATGCTTTGGACTAGTTCAGCACACAGACAACATTCTTGCCAGAATTGGGAATACCCAGATAGTTTCACTTTTTTGAACACCTCTTGTCCCTCCCAACTCTTTCCTGCTCACATTCCTTTCTTAAATATAGGATGGGGAATGCGTGGCTGGATAACAGGACATGCAAAAGGGATCGAGGAGTCTTGGTAGATCACAAGCTGAACATGAATCAGCAGTGTGATGCAGCAGCCAAGAAAGCAACGCGATTCTTGATTGCATCAATAGGAGTATGGTGTCTAGATCGAGGGAGGTAATGGTACCAGTCTATTCTGCATTGGTTAGGCCTCATTTGGAATACTGTGTCCAGTTCTGGGCATCTCAATTCAAGAAGGATATCGACAAGCTGGAACATGTCAGAGGAGGGCAACCAAAATGGTGAGGGGTCTGGAAGCCATGACCTATGAGAGCGGCTTAGGGAGCTGGGTATGTTTAGTCTGCAGAAGAGAAGGTTGAGAGTGGATATGATAGCCATGTTTAAATATTTGAAAGGCTGTCATGTCGAGGAGGGAGTGGGCTTGTTTTCTGCTGCTCCAGAGACTAGGATAAGGAGCAATGGATTCAAACTGCAGGAAAGGAGATTCCACTTGAACCTCAGGAAGAACTTCCTGACTGTCAGAGCTGTCTGGCAGTGGAATATGCTGCCTGGGAGTGTGGTGGAGTCTCCTCCTTTGGAGGTTTTTAAGCAGAGGCTGGACGGCCATCTGTTGGGAATACTTTGATGGGTGTTCCTGCACAGCAGGGGGCTGGACTCGATGGCCTCTGGGGTCTCTTCCAACTCTATGATTCTATGATTCTATGATTCATGCACTAGACTGTACCAGTCTGTTGAAATGACCTTGGTTCCCATGCTCTGGCCCAACTCCCCCCTCCTATCACACAAAAATTGACGGAAGCACAGCAAGATGGCTACAATACAGCTAAGCTGGACATGGTAGAGATGGCGGTGCCCTCAGGCGTGGAGAATGGTGAGTTTCTCATCCAGCTGTAGATAAAAATGCAGGTTGCCTGTCTTTTTTCAAAAGAAAAAAAATAGGATATGAAGTACAGGAGGAAAAAATAATATGGATGCAAGGCCAGCTCAAGACATTTTCATCCAAATCACAAATATTAAAAAGGACTGCTGGACCACTCAGACAACAACTTGTTCTTCTATGCCACAAGACAGACAGAGCTGGCCCTGCTTTGCTGCTCCACTAGCATTAGAATAGCCTCAAGTCAAATAGGTCAGTTAGAATCAGTCATAGCATTGTCCTCACTCCCCCACCCCCACCCCCAAAAACTGACTTCCTCTGTCTTTAGTCATGAACTATTTTCAGTTCATCACTGTGGCAAACCATTATTATGTGTAGAATGAAAAGCAAGTGATTCAAGCAGTACTGCTCATTTATTTTTTTTAGGGTCATATTTACTGTGTCAGATGTCAGTGCCAAGAATATACAGAAAGTAGCACAGCTTCTGTTTGCCTTATATGTGCACTGTGGAAAGAGGCTCTCATTTGGCAATGAAGTCAGATCTTTAGTCCTCACCAGAGCAAACATATCTCCTACACGCAAGATTATAAATATTCTCAATAAAATCCACAGTTTCTAGCTTGAAAGGGGATTTATGCTTTCACCTGAGGTGATCTCACAAAACTTCAGGAGAGAGTACCTGAGAAGAGAGAGAAAAGATAACTAGCCTTCTGTCACCAAACAGCCCACTTACCATCAGAAATAGAGAGCCAGTTGTTTTCTTGTAAGCACAGTAGATATACATAACTTAAAAATGTAAGTGCTTTTGCACAAGCAGCTTGACTAAGAGAGGTGCACAAATCATTGGCTTGTATGAGGATGAGAAGCAGAGGGAGAATCATCCTTGAAAAATCCATTGAGAGTTGGTTTTCTGTTGCTAATTTACAACCTCCTGCTGCACCTGTCACTTTTACAAATCAATGGGAGTGCCTAGCCTTTAATAACACGGGGTCACTAATAAAGGTTGCAAGCCATGGCCGTACAGGCAAGACCTTTTGGGATGTCAGGAAAAGAACCATAGTGATGCACATTAACACCCACACGCTCTTTTATGTCACTTCCAATTTACTTTATCTTAAATTGTCAGCTAGCAGAACTCTCTCCCATATTAATAACTCTAGGTTTGTATCCAAGCCAGGAAAAATAAACCCTGCTGCTCTACAAGGCAGCTGGTTTGCTCAGAAGAAAACCAATCGAGAAAAATATGTCTCAGTCAGAGTGGAGAATGAGGAGTGAGACACAAAGGATTTTCAGAGTTTCCAAGGGAGTAAAACAGAGAACAGTACTGGTGCTCTGTCCTTCTGCTAAAGCAATCAACCAGGTAATACCGAGACTTAGAACTTAGGACACTTGACAGTTAAATACAAGTAAGAGTGGGCTCACAGAACTTTCTCCAGGGGTTGTTTGTCCTATTAACCTGGAGTGTATCTACACTACAGTTATAGCACTTCAGTTCCACTTTATTTGCCATGCTTCCATTTTATTTGCCATGCCATGCTTCCATTTTATAGAATCCTAGGTTTTATAGATTGGGGAAGTTTGTATGTAGATCTAGGGAAAACTGTGAAGTCAGTTCCAAGTACCTCAACAGACCACAGACTTTCATAGGAGTGAGCCATAACTTGACTTGAAGCTTGGAGGCTTACCACATGCTAATTGCTTCCACTAGTGGTCTCGTCCAAACTTTGTGTTCAATTGCTGATCAGTGTGCAAAACATGTGTGGGCTAGCCAGTGACAACTGATGGCTCACATGTCTGCCTTGTATGAACCATTCTTTAGACCAACAGATTTTTAAACATGCATGGTAATCATGGATATAAAAATCTTCATGTCGACAAAGGCATGGAAAGAGAAAGAAAAATCCACATTTTTAATACTCCAAATTTAGCAAGGAATTCAACTCAACTTCTTAATATTTCTATCACAGGGAGATAAGGTTCTAGTGCACATGTGGTGGCTCTCACCTCTCTAAGGATCCTGTCCACATCCTCAGGCTGAAACATATCCATTAACCTGAGATAATCAGGAGCCAAGATTACATCCATTGGACCTGTATCAACTACAGCATCCAGGTGGGAGTGGATTTGAGCAATTTTATCTGCAAAATGTCATGCAAACTCTTCATAGTGGGTGCTGAGTGGTCTACATGATGCTTCTGTGGGGCAGAACATAAAAGGTTGCTGACCATTTGAGAAAGCTCCTCAGGATGGCACTGTGCAAACACAACGAGGCAGAAAAAATGTGCTATAATTGTGTAATGTGAAAGGTCTCTTGCTGTTTTTTTTTTCTTTCAGTGGATTTAGTTTATTTTATTTGCAAGAACAAGTTGCAGGCAGCATATCTTGTTTCCAAGGAGAAGCATACCCTCTGGAAGTGCTACTTCTTTTTTTAAAAAAAAGAATTGATGAAAAAGGGGGACTCTGGAAATCTTAGAAATGACATGGTAAGCTGCTTCCTACCCACAGACTGGCTGATTCCCACCTCTGTTATAGAGAAACCGTAATTTATAAGCTAGAAGTGAATTCTCATGCTGACCGTTTCAGCCCACCTATGACCCTTCAGAACATAAATTATGTCAATGGTCCAAGAAATGCGTTGAGAAGTACACCTTGCAGGGAACATGTTGTTACGTATTGCTAAGCAATAATTAAATGCCAAGGGACTTGCAACAGAGTTTCATTGTGCCCAGATCCTAATCCTGCCATGTTACTATGTTGATCAAAAATTTCATATGGGGCAGCATGATTCATTACAAAGTCTAAATGAGATGAAGTTGATAGCAGCAGCATGCCCTAGGCCTGAAAGAGGAAGGTGTGGAAAAGTAGGCTGTTACAAGCATATCTAGCACAGATCCCTCTACAATTATGCTGTTGTGGAAATGATTTATAAAATTACCATGGAAGTTTGCCCTGGGGCTGTATCTCTGGATCTATTAAGCTAGTGTGTTTTTTTTTTTTTACTCTTTCTCCTTCTCTTTCTTTGCAAGCATTTTTACTTTTGTATGACCCAGAGTTTCTTAAGCCGACAGCTCAAACCACTTAGCTGTTCCCTGTAGAGGATAGTATGTCTTACTGCTAAAAGGGGTGGGGGAGTATTCTAAAGGATGGAACTGGCTAGAAAAAGAAAAATGCATTACTGTGAAGGATAATTTTATTGCTTCTGGTGTATTTATTCTGTTCCTTCAGTGTTGTGAAACATCCAAGATGTTATACAATTATTGTTTTCTTTTCTTTTTTTTTCTTTTTCTATAATCGGCAATTGACACTTGAGCGCCCTGGTTCTTGTACCTTAGAACAAATAATGACAACTAGTAAGGTAAGAAATGATAAAAGAATATACAACAGTTAAAATCACATTAAAATTACAAGTATGCTGCATCAGAACGGGCAGAGCTTAGAAAGTTACTTTTAAAGGTAATTAATTATTTTCCCAACCCCTTTCCCCAGCAGCTTGTCATTATCATAGTTACACATTTTAAAGTAATGCTTTAGTTTCCTCTGTATTTACTTAAATATTTCTGTCCCTGCTTATATTGGAAGATGTTGAGAAAGTGTAACATTTCTCAAATGTAAATAAAAGAGTTTTTAAAAGCTCTCTAAACATCTGGATGCTACAAGCTGCTGGACTGGGATACAAAACACAGAAAAACCACTGTGATATTATTATTCTTCCCTCATCCAGTGTTGCACACCCACTGTCTAAAAAAGTAACTGAAAAGTTTCAGTTACAATACAAAATGAGCGAACTTATCCTTCATTCATTTATAATTATGCTATAATGTAGTTATATTCTAATTACTGGCAAAGGAAATAGCTGAATGTAAATAGCATTTGTAAATAGTTATTTGTAAGCACAGGACATAAAAACATCTGGTAATCAATATACCTGTGCTCCAGGGCCATTTCCGCACTAGACTGTTATAGTACTATTATTCCACATTCAACATCCTAGGGTTTGCAGTTTAAGGAGGGGCACCCTCCTAAACTGCAAACCCCAGGATTCTATAGGATGTTGAAAGTGGAACAATAGCACTATAACAGTCTACTGTGGAAATGGCCCAGGTTTCTTTTGATGTCTAGCTTTTTACAGCATACCTATTGTGCCAGGTAGGCCTCCTTCGGGAGAGTATTCCATAATGTTGATGCTATGACATGTGCTGCCATGTCTTTCATGCTTCCCAAAGGTTGGAGGAGCATGAAGCAGAAATGTGGATCTTGGCCTTGTTGAATGGGTAAATTTTATTATGTTTGCTTACTTTTAGTTCTTCACCACTTTTCAGCAAATGTAATAGCAATATGTAGGTCAATGAAGAATTAATATGGGCAATGGTATAAAAGGAAAGTCAATTAAAATGGTGGCCAAGTAGCATGGGGGTGGAATAAAATGTTGACTCTTATGTAAAAGGGCTGCTTGTGGCTCCTTGGAAAATACATAATGTCTCGTGCCAAAGGTCATTTCTGGGCCAATGGCTGTGGCTGAATTGACAAGTGGGTGGGGCCTCTTAGTTTGGGGGAGGGACATAAGTCTGGGTACAGGATCCAATGCCCAATGGACTCTGGTGTTGAACAGAATCACAGTGAAATTAGTTTTTTTCCCCCAGCAAAGGCTGATTTCCTTTTGTAATTCATATCATCCCCTGCCTTCAGTTGGAACGTATTGACCAGAAAATCTCATGCTCCTTCTTGTTAATTAAAATTAAATCTGTGTGTCTTTTGCTATAATGCAGGCCCTAGACTATGTAACCACCTCAAAAGAAAAGAAAAAAGTGTGGAAATGCTTTGCTAAAAAAAGAGGACAAAGAATGTATTTATTTATTAAAGTAAATATATAGAGCTCTTTATCACATAATCTTGGGCTGATGTACATCTCAAAAGATGCTTGGCCACGCTGGCATGTTTGCAAAGAAGAAAATGGAAAGGACCCACCTGTGTTGGTCATGCAGCTGAAATCTCAACTTATTTCGTAATTTAACAGTACTTTGGAACCATCAGGAAGCTGTTGTGATTGTGCTCTGAGGATCTTGTAAGAAACTCATCTCCATTTAAAACCTGTCTGTCTGAGGTCTTTTCTTCATCCTACTCCTACTTTATTTGGCAAGTATTTCAAATTATACTCTTACTATCACATTAATTTTCTCTTCATATATACCTTTTTTCCAAAATGAGTGAGCTATAGAGAGGAATTATGCAGTTAAGCCCTTGGGAAAATCTTACAGAAAGTGCTGCACTAACAAGAATAGCTTCAGAACAAATCCTAAAGTTTCTGCTTTGGCCTCATTTGTCTTCTCTGGTGTACTTCACTTCCTGCAGGGAAGATGACAAAGACAAGAGTAACAATGACACCAACAAGGGTTGAGGGTGATTGTGTTCATGCCCTGCTTGTGAGCTTCCTAGAAGCATCTGGCTGGCTGATCTAGTTGAGTTCTTCTTGAATTTTATCACTGAGCTCACAGAAAAATCTCTAGGGATTTGTGAATCTTCACTGTGTGGGAATTAGTATGAACTTTCCTCAGAAGTTGTCAAGAAGTTGTTTAAAAATGAGTTATTTATAATTAATTCCCCCTTTTCTTCCCCTCAATGACAAGTTACTGGAATTCATTTATTTTCTGATAACAAAGGTTACATTATATTATGATTGCAACTGAATGACTATAGTACTTTTTGTAGTGTAACTATTCCAGTGTAACAATAAATTTTAAATTGTTTCTGCTACGCTCCCAGCAATGTAACCTCACTATATGGTGGAGGAGGAATGTGACATGGTTCAAGTGAAGCCTTACACTGTGGTTTCCTGTTCTGATGTGGGTGGTAATGGGTGATGATGAGCAGCATAGGAGGAAGGTATGATTTATACCACAGGCCAATGACTTGTAACAACAAGATTTTTAAAGAACTAGAAAATAGCTATTTGAGATGTTTTTCACAAGTAGGAAAGAAAATGGCATGTTAAAAAAAAGCCACAATGATGAAAACTACCTACTTTTGAAGGCCGTGGAGTTTAAAACCTTAAAAACATAACTTTCTGCACTCTGGTTTACCCTGATCAATCTTATGGTTGTGCTTATGGAAGCACTAACTGACATCTAAGAAACTATCAGGGGATCCTGATACTACTGCCATCCCCTCATGTTTTTAAAAGATATTCCACATCAAAAAGTTCCTCTGGGGAAAAAAAACCAATTCAGCAATTCAAGATTATTTTACATTTTGCTTATTTTAGCATTTTGAATAAAAATGGCTATTACTCCTAAACCGTTTTTAAATTGATTTTTAATTATGGTGTCAAAGGAAAGAGGATATACAAACATATGCACTGAACTTCATGAATCAACAAAAAGCATCAAAAGTTAATTTAAAGTAGTTCTTCTATATAATAAAAACCATAGCTGTTAATTGTATAAAATTAACTTGCATAATTGTACAATTAAACACAAATTTAAGCAATGAAAAAAACCCATGTTATTTGTACTCATGCAACTAATGTCATCTGTAATTTGGCCATCAAAATTCTTCTGTCCATTACAATTGTACTAAAAATTGACATCATCTCAGCAACTTAGTCATTGGCTAGATGATTTGGTTTTATTTGCAAAATGAGTTGAGACCATCACATTGTGAATTCCCCTGTTCACAATGACTCTCAGTGGTATCTTCGGGTATGCTGAGATTTTTCTTTATGTGAAGCCCATAACAAAAATGGTGAAGATTCTCTTGCTCTCTCTCTCTCTTTTCCTCTGTATCTGTTTGTGTTAGGATGGTAAGCAAGGTTGATAAATTTTCTAGTCCATAATGGGGAAAGATCTCTCAGTGTATCAAAATTGAGAAAAAAATTGCCCAGATGTTTTTTGCACAAAAAAAATCCTTTGGGGAATTTTCATTAAAAATCATTAAAAATATGCAAAATTTCTCATAATTTCACAGAGGAGGGAGGAAAACAGGAGGAATGAATTTTTTCATCTGTATTTGTGAAAGTGAAATGAGGAAATCTCTAGAGTGTGTGTTTGTTATTTATGTATTACAGGTCCTCAAATTGCTCCTCTAATTATTTTGAATAAAAACATTGTGTCAACATGGTATTTTGTCTAACACCAGCTACACGTTAAAGAAAAAAAAATCCTCCGACACCTAGTCTTGTACTTATAAGTGTTTTTTGAAGGCATGGAAGTGAGATATGTAGACAACACTGGTTTTCTCATTTAAGATCTCTGAACCATGTTACAATCAGTCACTATTGTTTTAAGCAGAGCTGACAAGTGTAGCACTGAAGATATCCAGAAGCTTCAGTTGCAAGCATTTAATATAACAACAATAATTTATAAGCAACCAAAGGTTTACCAGAACAGATGCTTCAATATGTGTAGTATATGGTAGGTATAGAAGATGAAACCTGGAGTTTGCTATGAAAGTTGATGATCCCTTAGAAAAATGAAAACCTAGAACCATTTTGGCAAGAAAGTTACACACATAGGGACATACACATACAAAGAGAGCTTCTGCCTGGTTTAAGATTTTGGTTTTCCTTATTTTGGAATAATCTGTTAGCCATCAGGACCCAGTCATGTGACTGAAAGTTGAGAAGGTTAAGATGGTACTGCTGTACCACCACAAAGTTGAAAACCTGGGGATATATTGAGGTATATTGCAGGTGTGCCAGAGTTTTAACACCCCACTGATGCCACCTTCATGACACATTCTAAAACTCTACCTAGGACCAACGCTTGAAGCCTATTTTTTTTAAGAAGGTAGGCTGAGATCTTGCATTGGGAGATATATGTCTGGAACATAGCTATGTATCTTATTGCTATCTGCACCAGAATAACCTTTTAAGCAACACAGTTCCCTCCCATTCATTTCCATGTTAGCAGAGAGCAGGGAGATCAGCGGAGATGCATCCTACTATTCTCCTGTAGCTGGATGTGCTGTAAGGATATCAGCTTTAGGTACTCCTGATGGATCCCTCCCCCCTCAAGCAAAGAATTCCAGCCTCTGCAATGACCAAAAAAGTCAGTTAAGCCATGTTTTCTACCTTTAAAAAACATTCTTGAATTAAAATTAGTCATCACTTTTCTGTACCATGCTATTAAATATTAAACGTTCCTGTTGAATTGTTTTAAATTTGTTCTTTTTTTAATCCTAAAAATTAAAACATAACCAATATGGCCAAAAATCTGCTCAAATGATGCTTTGTTTTTAGCAGTAATAAATAAAAGCTATTCATTATGCATGTGCACGCATGCACACGCACACACACACACACCACATTAACGTTAACACTTCATTATGGCCATTTCCACACTAGCCTGTCATAGTGCTATTTTTGCACTTTCAACATCCTATGGAATCCTGGAGTTTGCACAGGGATTTCAGTTCAGTTCAGAACCTAATTAGGCACTTCAAATCTGAGCCTGAATTGGTCTACAATGATCTGGAATTTGAATATGAACAGAGATTCAGGAATCTTAACCACCAGCTTTCCCCATTGGCTTGCACTGGAAAATCTCATATGGCTATCACTTCTTTTCACACAAAATTTGCAGGCACCGTAGTGCTTAAAGAGGGAATTTGGGGTGTTGCTGTAAAGCTGTTAAAAAAGAATCATCATGTTTAAGATTCTTGACTGCTCCATCTTGGCAATTTATGCTGTGTTCACCAATAGAGCCTGTTAATGATATTTGCAAGTATAAATTCAATCTCTCTCTCTCTCTTTCTCTCTCTCTTTCTCTCTCTGTGTGTGTGTGTGTGTGTGTGTGTGTGTGTGTGTGTATTGGAGGCCTAGTTCTTCTTCCATAACAACCAAAGTCCCTACCTTCTCTTTCACTGTGACAGCTCTGCATCAGTGGTTGTTCCATAGCTGGTGGAGAGCTGGAGGTATCAGAGAAACATCTGGCGATGCCCTTATAGTCTGCAATATAGAATCTCAGCCATCATCTGTTAAAGTTTTACTAAGATAAAGATGATGATGATGATGGTGATGATCATATAGTTAAACAAAGGCTCTTTGGCTTTTTTGCTTTATTCTACAAGCAAAGAAATTGGTGAGATTCAACAGCATAGCATAAGGAAATGAAGGGGGCTTGATAAGAAGATATTTTACTGGTGAGATTTTTGTGTCTAATCCCCATCCTCCCCTTTAAGGCATCAGTTAACAAGGCCAGCATCAGAAAGTTAGCTCTCATGGACCTATACTTCCCATCTCTTCCAGAATTGGTTATCCAAGCCACATGCAGTGGTGTGTGTGGAAGGGTGGCAAGCTGCTTCCTTTGTTCCTACCCTGTGGATTTTGCTCCTACTGCCTGGCTGCTCAGACTTTTCTTTTGATTCTGTCCTCAGCAAGACTGCTTGGTGCTACAGGTTAAGATATTGCAGGTAAAATAACCTTGTATATTTTGGCAAATTTGCTGTCTACCAGGAAGCCAGATAGCAATCCTGGGATCTTTTTTTTACCTGAAAGTGATTCCACATAATGCTCTTCCCTTTTATGTGGTGACTCAGATTGCTTGCCTTCCATCTAACACCTAAATAACAACAGCAACTAAGAGCAGTTGGAGTACTGGGGGAGTGGAATATGTCAATGAGCAGACTACAGCTTTCTCCCTAATCCCTATGCACCACACCTCCTTGGTCTTTGTTACATGGTCATACTAGCAACACATATTCTGGCTTTTTTCCCCTACTTATTTTTAATATCTGGTCTTCTTCTGGAACAAGACATTTTTGAAATGGTGGCATTCTGCTCCAGTTCATTCTGTTCTGAGCCAGAACATGTATTAATCAGGCTGGAGCAGCCCTGTAAATAACCCTGTAAAATGGCTCCCTTTGTTAATAGTGGGAGGTTTAGGGGTAATTTACTCACAGTGGTGTGTGCCAGGGGAGAGTTCTTTATAAGGCTCATAGTTAAAGGAGAAGGGCTATACTATAGTGGAAAATATTTTCTTATTTATTACAGACAGATTTGACTGAATTTCAAGCTATTGTACTACTAAGTATTGCCTCTCTTGCTTTCATTAACCAAGGGCCTTTTAGTCTAAGTTGGATCAATAAAGCAATTGTGTAGCATTTTACATAACATTTGTGCAGTATTATTGTGTGTTATGATTATTTTTTTAAACTTTATTCCTCTTTCTCCTGCATACTTGTCAAATAGGATTAATCTCTACAGTAGTAAACTTGTTTATCATCTCTAGGCCTGACATAAATGCCATTAGGGCTAAGCACTGTAGTAGCACAATAGAGGGATTCTTAAGGAATTATTTATGTATCTGTGTTTGAACATTTATTTTAAGCCTTTCTAACATCTTTCTTTTGGCATTTCAAAACACAGCGGTGTGAAGTGAAGAAGATGTATATGCTTCTGTGTTTCTGTGTGACATAATGTTATGAGCCATAATTAGCACGATATTGCTTTATGAAATCATCATCATCATCATCAATTTCTAATGAAAATTTGTAGTTTTTAAAAGTCAAATGCTAATTATGATAGGACTGGATAGTGGCAATCAATCTTATATTCATAAACTTACTCTTCTCCACCATAGGCAAAGGCAGTTTCTAGACAGGATTTTTTGCTTTAAAAAAGTAAGTGTTCTGACAGTGTACTTGCTGGGTATATCTTTGCACAAGAAAACATAAAACAGACTTCTGATGTAGTGTAATATAACTCTGTTGAATGTATGAGAGAACAGAAAAAAACCTAGACTAAACTAAAGCAATAAAATGAGAACTTTCCATGAGAGAAATATGATGGTTTCTTAACTGCGAGGAATACTGTCTCATTTGGTGCATTCAAAACTGCTCTCTCAGTATGGAATTGATAAGATGATTAAGAGCAACAAATTTCAATTGCTTTTAATGACAAAAGACATAATGTTTTTATCGACAAAATACATTTAAAATGTTTCACTGGATTATCCCATTGGCATTCTCCATTGATGGAGAGCTCTTTAATCAGAATCCTGTTGGTCTGCCGTGCTACCAGTTGCTCTTTTTTTGTAAGGGTGTACAGTGGCAGAGAGAGAAGGCGGAGAAAAGTTGTCATTAGTATCGTCAGGTAGGAAGGCTGCCAGCTTGCTCATACGAATGGCTTTGGGATAGGTCCTTGAAGCCAATAGGTTTTGGGAAAGGCTGGCTTGGAAAATCACCTTTACCACAAGACAGACAATTTCTAAGCCATCAAGGCTGGGTAAGAGCAGGGAGGGATAAAAGGCACTCTATGAACCATAAAGCTTACGGAGAAGATGACATTAAAATAAAGAGTAGGGAAGCTGTTATGGACACAGAAAGAGGAATCACATGGGTTGGAACCCAGGGGGACAATAAGCAGCCAAAGAACCAGAACTTGACGACTACATAACGTATTTTATGCTTTGGAGTTGACACAATAAAAGTATTGCTGCTTGTGGATTTTGGATCTTGTTGTATGTTATCCTATGGTTGACATGGCTATCCCTGAATGTGACAACTACTTTTAGCAACATTTCTTTGCATGCCATGCTACTGAAAACCAGACCCACTGTAGTTTAATATTTCGACTATGAACAAAAGAACGGCACTAAAGGAGGAGGAGGAGCAGGGAAAGAAGAAGAAGAATTGTGCTGTCTCCCATCAAAACATGTGCATGTATTACAGTGGACAAAAATGTAGAGAAAAAAAGTAAGACTGTAATATATAGATAAAAACACGTCCGTAAGTTCCCTGTAGTAGCATATGGCAGTTTGTGAAAGACTGCAACTGGCAACAATATTTCATGCTTCATCGTATAAGGAAATGACTTGATTTCTATTGGAACTCTGTTCACCATTCCTACTCAACAGAGACCAAATTGACTGATTTTGACATAATATCCTCCACAAAAACTGTGGCTATGGAAGAATACACTTGAAGAATTACATCTGCAAGAAGCAGTAAATGGAAGCATCATTAATCTTTTTTACTTACCTAATATGAAATTTTGATCCAACATTTTTTCAGAGGCAGTATTTGTTTATTAAGAGACAGGTTAACCAGAATGAGTCTGAAGAGAAGGTCACCATAATACTATGACCATTCCCACAGTATACTGTTATAATGGTATTATTCCACTTTCAACCTCCTGTGGAACCCTGGGTTTTGCACTTTAGGGAGGGGCCTTTAGAATTCTCAGCCAGAGAGCTCTTTGGCCTCAGTAAACTACAAGCCCCAGAATTCCACAGGAAGTTGAAAGTGGAATAATACCATTATAACAGTGTAGTGTGGAAATGGCCTGTAACTCTTGGTTTTACCTTTCTGTGCTGTACCCTGAGGATTTCAAGAACATCACTTTATGTGGGCAGATTTTGGTTATTTCAGTGAAACATTTGGTGACATGGTGTTTCATCATCAGGCTGTCCATACAGACAGATAGTTAATAACAGATAACTGATATGTTTCAAGAGATACATCTGTTGTCTGTATCAACCATTTGATGATTCTCAGTGTGAGTCAAGTAATTTCTTAGATTTACATCCAGCAATCTTTTTTTTAAAAAATAGTATCTACCTTTGACAGTCACAGGAGTAGGCTTGTTGAGAAAGATATACCGTAGTCAAGCCAGTCACATTTTAGACTTGAGGCAAACAGTGAGATGAAAGCTCTGTGCTGAAGAACATTTGCGAAACATAGAGGAACTGTGTTTTCTCTGCAGATTCTGCCTTGTTGAATCATGCAGGAAGTATTGATTATATTTCAAAGTTTCCCCCTCTTCCCTTCCTACTTGCACTGATGCCTATGACTTCATCTGTCTGGTGCTGTCTAAACTTCAAACAGATTCTTGAAATGTAGGAAGGAAAAAGTTCGGGAAAATACACTATACTACTAAACAGTAAACCTCGTTACTATCATTTTTTTTTTCCTTTTCCTTATTTAGGAATAAAGTTCATTCCTTTTGTATAAGGAACAGCTAAGATTCACATATTTTTGCAAATACTCATCTCCTTTCATTCCAACAGACTTTAAAAAAATGATTTTCTTTTTAATTACATCTGAGGTGAAACAACTATTGAATCTTCAACTTAATCTTAATATAAGTAAGCTAATAAAATTATTGGACAAGATTTAGAGAGATGGGTGGGCTTAAAGATGAGTCTGTAAGGTAAAATAAACATGCTTAAAATGAATATTATACCTAGAATTGCTTATGTTATTTGTGGAATTCCTCTACTTATATTTTCCAAGTATTTTCAAAAACTAAATGCTATGCACAGGAGATTGGGGGAGGGTATTCCTCTCCTTTTATAATAAAAAGGATGTAATATCCAGTCAAAGAAGCAAAGTTCAACCTTCCAAATCTTCTTACATATCACTGAGCACATCTGTTATCTTGTACTAATTTGGGGGTATCCAATTATAGTAAGTAATCCACCAAAGTCAGCCTACAAGTCTTCATTTCTGGTACCTTTATTCAAAGGGACAATAGAATTATAAAATCATAGAGCTGAAAGAGACCACAGGGACCATCAAGTCCAGCCCCCTGCCAGACAGGAATGCACAGTCAAAGCACTCCTGACATAAGGCCATCCAGCCTCTATTTAAAAACTTCCAAAAGAGACTCTACTACATTCCTAGGCAGTGGATTCCACTGTTGAATTGCTCTTACCATCAGGAAGTTCTTCCTAATTTTGAAGCTATTGCTCCATGCCCTAGTCTCTGGAGCAACAGAAAACAAGCTTTCCCCATCCTCTGTAGGATATCCCTTGAAATATTTGAACATGGCTGTCATGTCACTTCTTAACTTTGTCTTCTCCACATTAAACATACCCAGCTCCCTAAGCTACTCCTCATAAGCTGTGGTTTCCAGGCCTTTAACCATTTTGGTTGCCCTCCTCTAGACACATTCCGGCTTGCCAATATCCTTCCTAAACTGTGGTACCCAGAACTGGACATAGTATTCCAGGTGAGATTTGAGCCAAACAGAATAAAATTATTATTTTCCCTCATCTAGACACTAAACTGCTCTTGATGCAGTCTAGAATTGCATTGGGTTTTTTAGCTATCACATCACACTGTTGACTCATGTTCAGCTTGTGGTCTGCCAAGATCCTGGATCCCTATTACTTGTACTGTGGTCAAGCCAGGTGTAACCCATCTTAAATCTGTGCATTTCATTTTTACCCCAAGTCTAGCACCTTATATTTCTCCCTACTGAAATTCATTTTGTTGGTTTTGGCCCAGCTGTCTAATCTGTGGTCATTTTGAATTCTGATCCTGTCCTCTAGGGCATTAACTACCCCTCCCAATTTGGTATCATCTGCAAATTTGATAAGAATGCCCTCTGTTCCCTCATCCAAATCATTGATAAAGATGTTGAATGTCACTGGGCCCAGGGCAGAACCCTGCAGCACCCCAATAGTCACTTTTCTCCAGGATGAAGAAGGGCCATTGATGAGCACCTGTTGGCTTTGGTCAGTCAATCAATTACAAATCCAGCTAAGAGTAGCATTGTCTAGCCCAGATTTTACTAGATTGTTTGCAAGAATATCATGGCGGATTTTGACAAAGGCCTTACCAAAATCAAGATATGCTACATTCACAGCATTCCTTTCATCTACCAAGCTTATAACTCTACCAAAGAGAGAGAAAGATTGAGAGAAAGGGAGAGGGAGAGAGAGAGAGGATTAGTCTGGCATGATTTGTTTTGAAGAAGTCCATATTGACTGTCAGTGATCATGACATTCCTTTCTAGGTGCTTACAGACTATTTGTTTAATGATCTGTTCTAGAATCTTTCCTAGTATTGATGTTAAGCTGACTGGGAGCAATTGTTTGGGTTTTCTTTTTTCCCCTTTTTGAAAATAGGGACAATATTTGTCCTCCTCTAGTCTGCTAGGACTTCTCCCATTTTCCAGGAATTCTCAAAGATTATTGCCAGTGGTTCTGAGACTACTTCCGCCAGTTCTTTTAATACTCTTGGGTGTAGTTCATATGCCCCTGGGACTTGATTTCATTTAGAGTAGCCAAGTGGTCTAGTACTACCTCTTTTCCTATACAGGTTTGCATTTTCCCTACTTCATCATCTGCTCCATTTTCCTCAGGAAGAGCATTGATCTCCTTTTGGAAGAAGACGGGGGCAAAGAAAGTGTTGAATAGTTCTGCCTTTTCTCTGTCCCCGGTTAGAATTTTGCCATCTTCTCAATGTAGTGGCCCTACCATTTCTTTGTTCTTCTTTTTAATGCAAACATAACTTTTAAAAAAGTCCTTTTTATTGTTTTTAATGTCTCTAATAAGTCTGAGCTCATTATGTACTTTAGCTTTTCTAACTTTCTCCCTACACTTGCTGGCTATTTGTTTGAATTCCTCTTTGGTGATTTTCCCCTTTTTCTGTTTCTTCTACATGTCCCTTTTAAATCTGATTTCAGCTGAAAATTCTTTAGGCATCCATCCTGGATTCTTTAGACACCTCCCATTTTTCCTCCTCATTGGAATTGTTTGAAATTATACCTTCAGTATCTCACTTAAAAAAAAAAAAGGCTCACATCCATCACGAACTGCCTTCTCTTTTATTATTCCTGATCATGGGATCACACCCAGTATTTCCCTAAGTTTATTGAAATCAGTTTTCTGATAGTATAGAATGCATGGCTGACTACCCCTTCCTCTGTATAACAAACTCCAGGAGAACATGGTCTCTCCGATCTAAGGATGAAATTGTTTATAAGGCAAGTGATGAATTTGTTGAACTTATATTCTTGGAAGAGTTTGACTTCCAATAAATATCAGGATAGTTGAAACCTCACATTATGTACTACATCTCTTCTTTCTGAATGGTTTGTCATCTTTTTCTAGGAAGGCATCATCCAAATGCTCAGTCTGGCTTGGGGGTTTGTAGTAGACTCCCCACAATGACATCATGATTGTTTCTCTCCCCCTTAATTTTAACCCGTATGTCTTCAACCTGACTTCCAGGATTTAAATCATGGGTCTTTTCAGAGGTATAAGCATCCTTAATACTCCTCCTCCTCCTCCTTTCTATTTCTCTGAAATATGTTGTACCCTTCTATTGCTACATTCTAATCATGAGATTCATCCCACCAGGTTTCAGTAATGCCTATTATATCATATTTGCTTTGCTGCATTAAAAGTTCAGGTTCATCAAGAATAATAGAGCCATAACAAGCATGCAAGCAAGCCTCCTCCCAGCTCACACAAACACACAAACAAGCAGCCTTACCCAACAGACACAACCTCAACCCAACAAACTTCCAAAAGACTTTCCAGGGCTGGGGAGGTTTAACCTTCTTCTCCTTTTATAAATAAGGCAGTGTCTTGCCAACAGTTTCAACTGTTAGAATTGTGTGACAAATGTTGTCTCATCAATTGCAATTTGACTTACATGCTCATGCCAAATTTACTTTATGAAAAACGGCAAGGAACCATTTTTATGGAAGGTGTGGGGGGATAATGGGATTGTTAACTTTAATTAGATACTTGGTGTTGATTATGTTTGCCTTTTTCAATTTAGCAAGAGCAGTTTAAATTATTTTTATCAGCTAAACAGCAATATCTATAACTGAAGCATTTGTCACAATCCAGATTTGGCCCTACAGCTTTATGTTCATCTGAGGTTCTCTTAATATTAAAGACATTAATAGAGGCTAAACAAATATCCAAACCAACAATTAATATACATAAATTTCTGTTATCTATAAACAGGTATGATATGTGAAGTTTATAGCGAAAATGGAACAGAGAACTGAAATATCCAGTTCTGACTGATCAATGACCATCACTTTTAACATCTGTAACTAGTATGGCTGTAGCTCTGCAACTACATCTTATATAGCAGAAATGTTTCTTTCAGGTATATTAGTTGCCACAGTGTCTATTCAAGAAAGAGCTTTCAAAATCAGCAGCTTGTTGAAATTGGAACACTGCTAATGCTTCCTTAACACGTATGTTGTGATGTCGTCCCAAAGTACCTACATTTTGATAGAAAAGAATCATATGAGTAAATTTGGTTTTGGAAAGTTCCTTCATACTCAGGGACATGCATGTTCTTTTGAATTAATTACTTTTTTCTTTGAAATTGATAAATGGTCAATGGAAGAGGATTTTCACACCCCTTCAACTGCTAGAAGATTGATACTTTGTGACTAGAAAGATAATTTTTCTCCACCTGGGTGACAGGAATATTTTGAGATGGAAATCCTGACTTTAAGTTAAAGAGGGATATTTCCTCAAGCTATTCCTGCATTGGTGTATTCTTGGTGTATTGCAATTAGGCCACCCCCCCTTCCCCTTCCCTTCTCTGTATACGTCAAAAATCCTCTAGTTTTAGATGTGTTTATGTTGATTTTAAAGTTTTAAAGTTTGAAATTTCTGTTCAAAGTTCATAACTGTATTTACAATATTCACTTTCAAATCTAACCTCATAGAATCCAAGTTAGTGGTACACTGACAAAAGACTTTCTGACATGTCGTAGTTACTCGTTAAGCTGAATATGATAAAAGTGAGTACTTCATAGTACATTCTGCTTCTCTGCTTCTGGATGAACATATTGTGTACAATCTAACCAAAGAATCCTACATACATGAGGGGTTTTCTCACTGATGAGTATGAAACTGGAAAGAAATCTTTGCATTTCTAGAATGGTATGCCATCACCAACAATGAGAAGCCATTTGTCTGGGAAGCAAGAAGCCTATATCATGCTAGTGTCTAGAAGCAAAGAAGCAGCATTATTGCTAACACTTCATGGAACTGTTTGAACTAACATGATTATCAGGCCCATTGAGCACTAATTACAGTTTCTAACTCATCCTAAGATGCATTGTTCATATAGGCTATAATATAGTATGCCAATGTGGTATGACTTGGCTTACCAGCAGAATCTTCAATAATGTCCAAATAAAATGGTAACCATAAAGCATCTAAAATTTTGCTAATCTTTTAGCAACAGATTGTGGGGGGCAGGATGTGGCATTGGCCATATCAATACCATTCTAAATTATTTGTTTAATTATGGTTAAATTTATAACATATTTTTTCCTCCAATGGAGATGCTGAAAACACTAAGAAATTGTGTGTGTGTGTGTGTGTGTGTGTGTGTGTGTATACAGGAACCTTCAAGTTATCTGTTGACTTATGGCCACCCCATGAATTCAGTAGGTTTTTCTTGCGCGCGGAATACTCAGAAGTAGTTTTGCCACTTCCTTCCTCTGAAATATAACTCACAGCACCTGAGATTCATTGGCAGTCTCCCATCCAAGTACTAACCAGGGTTGATCCTGCTTAGCTTTCAAGATCAGGTGGGACTCTGATGGCTTTAGGGTATTACAAAACAGAAACACAGCAGTCAATCACTGTAGAATTGAAACACACACACCACCAAATGTCAGAACTAACACATAATAAACAGAATAGGATTCAAAGCAAAATATAGCTAAAAAAGCCTATTTTTCAGCTGTAATTTTTTTTCCTCATAGCACTTTGGGAATAAAACATATTGACTCTGAGGTGACACTGATGCCATGTTAGAGTAGATCCTAATGAGTAACTCAGTGCCACTGCTAACACGTTTTTGTGGGATCATTTTCAGTGTATGTGATCTTATGACATGGATATCAAATCTTAATTCATGAACAAATCTTGGCAAAACTAATAAATGTTAATCCTACATACTTGCAGTTCTGTGACTGACAATGGCCATTTCCATACCAGGCTTCTGAAATGGTGCAGAGTGACCTGTCACTGAGGTCTTCTACACCGTAGAGTGGACTGGCGTGGACTACTTTTCGTAGTTCCACACCAGAATCCACTCAGGAGCGGCCGGAACTAGCCAGGCTGCGTGTTTTTTAAAAACCTCTTTTTCGAGGTTTTTAAAAAGCACAAAGCGCACAGCCCCGTGCCGCTCTGTCGCCCGGCTCCAAAGTGGATTTGCAGGCGCGCGCAAGTGCGTGCCTGCAGATCTGCTGGGGGCGGGCTTCCAGCTGGCGAGCTTCTCCGGTTGGTGGAAAGCCTCCACCAACCGGAAGCTGCCGTCTGGGACGCCGGAGGACTGTGGAGCAGCGAGCTCGCACTGCTCCGCATGGCGACGGACTTACCCGGCTGCCGGTAAGCTCCGTTTTAGCGTGTTTTTGCCCGTTCCCCCCCCCACATGTGGAAAGGGCCAATATCTCCTTTTATTCCTGCTTCTCCTATTGCTTTATTGCATTTAGGATCTGGCTTTTGATTGGATGTGTCAAGGGTCAAGGCATCTTTGTGAGAAAGTTTTACTCACTGTCAAGAGGAAAAAAAGGGGCATTCAATGATTTGTGGCTGTTATCAGCACTAATACCCCATTTTTAGGATGAAGGCTTTACAGGGCATTGGGTAGACAACTGCAAAATATTTTTTCTGTACATCCTGGTTTGCAGACTAGTTTTGGAACGTAGCTTAGTCTTGATCACCCTTTATCAAGAGATGGCTAAAGTGACAATGACCTTGCTACTTCAGCTCAATATCTTTGTGATAATTGACCATGATATACTCCTAGACTGGCTCTGGCCAATGAATATCAAGGTCAGTTCCAAATAGTAGCAGTAGCCTGTCTGTGCTACTGTGCTGGTATCTGGGCTCTGTGGTATGTCAGGGCAGCATCTTGCCTTTCAGTGCTGTTCAACAGCCGTTTGCAGCCACAGCAGGTGGATGATTAATAAGATGGTTGACTCAAAAACTGTGTGGTGTACATTTAAACACTGAATAATAAAAACTGAGAAGAACCACATAAGCTCCCTGATCAGCTTGGAAGTATATTCCATTGACCTGATTAGTTGCTCAGCTAAACATAATCAGAATTAGACTGTTAGATAGTTAGTGAAGAATAGTTCCTCTTGATTTGTGAAGAAAACTCCTTATTACACATGTACTTTTCCCTTCCAACATTTCTAAGACATAGTTTAACAAGCTCATATTCTCAGGTGCCAAATCTGCAAAAGTGTAATAAAGTGTTACTAAACGTATGAAATAATAACGTAGATCAGTTCATTGGAGGAAAAAAAAAACAGCATTAGTTTTTCATTTCCTTGGCATATTTCTTCTCATTTCAAAAGACTTGTTATATTTGACTTTTCAGCCAATCCCCACGTTTCTTCTAACCACTCAAATTTAATAGGTAGCATTTCAGTTTTCCAGAGCTAAGCAATGTTATTCTACTCAATAGAACATCCAGTGTTGTACTCAAGTAAGACTTGAGGACATGTGCCCAGGGTCCCATTCAGCAAAATGAGCAGAAGGCACCTTCAAATGCGCATGAGCAATACTCTTAAGTAAAGAATGCACATTGCCAGTTGAAGTGGGAAGAAACATAAGACTGTTAAATTCAGACGAGAGCCCCCTGTAGGGCGACCAAGTCCTAAATCTAAATTTTCCTAAGTATATCAGAAATAGCATAATTTGTTTACCTTTGGGTTCAGTCTTGTATCTTTTTTATTCAGAATATTACTGATTCATTGAAATGTGTTGTACCTACACATAAGCAATAGGTACAAATATATATATATAAAACATAACACTTCCACAGTTTTGGTTTGTCTCCTGAAAACGAGAAGCCCTATATCCATGGTGAATATAAGAATTTCAGCCACAAAGCCCTGAACTTGTTGGCTTTCTAATGTAATATAAATCTAAATGTGTTCCTGCTTGACATCCACAGCTGGTTTTGATCAGTCACCTATGAAAAGGAAGTTTCAATTAGTGCTGATCCCAACCTTTTCTCAAGATAGAGTTTTATGGCCGCTCAACCAATAGGCCTCTTTGTCCAAACATCACTTACGAGACTGAAACAAAACACAGCCAGAACAGTGAGTCATCCCTGTAAGAACTCGACTTTGTTGCAGAGGTCAGGCTGTGCCAAAACCATAAGAATTAGCTAGCCAAATTGAATTAGTGGTTGAAACACATTAATTTATACTAGATAAATGTTATTGTGGCCCTGTGGGCAAGTACTTAGGTCATAGGCTTTATGAACTATTTGCAACAAGAGGGCTTAACAGCTGTAAATCAGAACTGGTGCATACCTTTGGAAAATATTTACAGCTCCTTGCCATCCCCTCATCCCCAGCTATTGCGGAATGGTTCCCCATTCCTTAGGGGGAGGAGGTTCACATGTTTTGCAATACTTAGTATACACATGGCAGATTAATAGTTTGGGTAGGCCCAGACAGAGTCTAGTTGAGACATGGCTATCTATTATGCTTGTGGCCCTTTCCACAGGCGGCTGTGTGTTTATCATTCCAGACAGCTCGCTGTGGGTATGAAGTTCTGGCTCAGCACCAGCTTTTTGAAGCAATGCAGCTGTGCAATAAATGGAAGCCTTGATGTTTCAAACACACACACACAACTGAGCTTTGACAAGGCTGTTTCTTTTCTGGAGTGGAATTAGATCCACTTAAGGCTGGACTATTTCTAGAGTCAGGAGAGGAGAAATAAGTGGTTTCTGGCTGCAAATTGTGGCAACTGAGGAAAGATGCCAAGAGGGTATTATACATAAATGATAGTGTTTAAACTTGTTTTTATGTCTTGGAGGAAGTCTTTGCCAAAAAAACCTGACACAGTCTTATTGTCATAGCTTTTCATTGTGAGGGCTTAGACTACACGTACTGATTCACTCCATAAGTGAGGGAATAATTGCACAGTTTTGACACACAAGCAGGTGCCAACATGTGTTTGGGATCCAGTAGTCTAGCAGCATTGATCAAGACAGTTTACAGGAGTGAAGTAAAGAGAAACATTAAATTAGTATGAAATATCCATGCTACAGAAAAGAAAATAAAGTTTAATAGGCATTACTGAAACCTGGTGGGATTAGATTTGCTTCCAAAATGAAATAACTGAGGAGTATAAACTATTCATAAATTATAACTTATTCTAAACTGGAATAACCTATTCAAACAGAAAAGCAGCAGGAGTAGCGTTATGTGTAAAGGATGTGTACACCCTTGAGAAAATCCATGACTTGGAGAAACAAGTATAAAAGATGAACAAGGCAAACTACTCTTAGAGGATCGATTCCCAGAACATTCAAAAAAGAGAGATTTAGTACCAATAGGATACTACCTGGTATCTGTGGGAAGTTGAAGACTACCAAGAATTTAAAGTTCAACAAGTTTATTTCATTTTCCAGAAGGAGAAAGAAGTGACAAAGGGATTGCTTATCTTGACCTGATCTTCAGCAACAGGAGAAATTTAGGGCCTTTCTGCCCTACACTGTTATAGTGCTATTATTACACTTCCAACATCCGGTGGAATTCTGGGTTTTGTGATTTACTGAGGCCAAAGAGCTCTCTGGCTGAGACTTCTAAAGGCCCCTCCTAAACTACAAACCCCAGGATTCCATGGGATGTTGAAAGTGGAATAATAGCACTATCACAGTGTAGTGTGGAAATGGCCTCTGTCAACAAAGTGGGTATAAGTGACTGCATCCTCTTGGGCCCTTTTCACATGTGTGAAACCGCGAAAAAGAGGTTTTTAAAAAACACGCAGCGCGGCTAGTTCCGGCCGCTCCTGAGTGGATTCTGGTGTGGAACTACAAAAAGTAGTCCACGCCAGTCCACTCTACGGTGTAGAAGACCTCAGTGACAGGTCGCTCTGCACCGTTTCAGAAGCCCGGTATGGAAATGGCCTTGGTCACAGTGGGAATAAGTGACCATATGAGGGAAAGCCATCTGGACTTTAAGAAAGCAGATGTCAATAGGCTTAAGGAAATATTGAATGAAATCCCATGGTCTAAAGTAATCAAAGGGAATTCATGATGGATGAATTTCTAAAAGACAAGATATTGAAGGTGCCATCACAAACTATTTCAACTGGAAGAAAAATGGAAAGCATCTAAAGCAGCCAGGACTGCATAATAAGCCTTCACAAATGCTGAGATTTAAGAGGAGTGTGTGTATGAAATGGAAGAAGGGGTAAATCACCAAGGAAGAGTACAAATGAGTAGCCAATATATATGTAGAGAAGGTCAGGCGGGCTAAAGTTCAGAATGAATGTCAGGCTTGTGAGTAGTATTAAGACTAATTAAAATGTTGTGGTTTGGGGGAGGGGCTACGTTTGGGGAAAAAGGAAGAAGTAGGTCTACTCTAAAAAGAATGGCAATAGGTGACAGAGGAAAAATGAAATTGCTCAGCACTTCTTTTCCCCTGGTGTTTTCCCAAAAGGGAAATTGTGCTCGCATTGATAAAAATAGAATAAATGATGCAACATGGGTATTTCAACCCAAGAAAGGTATAGAGGTAGTGTGGAGACACATAGGCCCTTTCTGCATCCTACCTTTTCTCAGCGCTGGGGTGCGGTGATCACACAAGCAGCCTCTTGTGAGAGGCTCACACTTCCCTGCTTCTTCAGCTCCACACAAGTTTCCTGCTCGCACAAGAGCCCTGCCTCTTCCTTTTGCAGTGCAGCCTGGGACCTTCCCAGGCTGCACTGAGACAGGAAGCGTGACCAGCCCGGCTCCCAAGGCTCCGCACGCCAGGTAAGTGCACACGGGGCCCAGGAGCAATGCGCGATAGTGCAGCATTTTCGGCTGAAAGCCGAAAATGCAAAGGTGCGCGATTGTTGCCTGTCAGCCCCTGGAGCCTCGCGCGATTGCAAGGGCATCATGCAGATCGCTCCTCACAATCGCACGAGGCTCCAAGCCCTCTTTCGCATGGCAGATGCCATGCGAAAAGGGCCATAGTTAGCTTTAAATGAATTAAAGTATCTTGAGCCAGATAAACTGCATCCAACAGTATTAAAGGAACTTACAAATGCAATGTTAGGCCTTTGTCTACAATTCTCTGAGAATTCTTGTCTACAAGTGATGCCCTTGCAGACTGTTGGCAGGCAAATATTTTCCCACTCTCCCAAAGGGTGAAAAGGGTAGGTCTGGACAACTACTGTCCAGTCAGTCTGACATTTGTACCAGGAAAGGTCTAGAACAGATTGTTACACAGTCAGTCTGTGAAGTCTTAGAAAAGAATGTTGTGACTTCTAAGAGATAGCATGTTACTTTTTTTTTAAAAAAAAATAATAATATCAGACTATTCTTGACCCCACTATTTTTTTTAACACACTTAATAGATCAGAGGAATGTTATAAGTGCAGAGTTATCTTGCTTTTTGGAAGGTTTCAACAAGTTCAGCCAGAATATTTTTGCAGAGAAGCTGATAAAGGTTGATCTTGACAATGCTGCTGCTTGGTAGGTTTTTAGATGTTTGATTGAACAAGACTGAAGAGGACATAAGGAAGAACTTCCGAGACAGACTACTTCAGAAGGCAGGTAATTTTCCTTTGTTGGGGGTTTTAAGGTGTGAGTTGTATGGTCATCTGTAAGGGATCCTTTAGGAGTGAATTCTGCATTAACAAGGGTTGAACTGGATGATCTTTGGAGTCACTTCCAACTCTACAGTTCTATAATTCTGTGACTAAGCCTCATTGAACTTCACAGTGCTTAGATATGAGTAAAAAAATTTAGAGCGGAACTTCAGTCTCTAAGAGGTACCTGAGCACTTGTTAACAATTTCTGCTTTGCTTGATCGTGTCCATTAATTCTCATACAGTGCAATCAATACTCAAATCGGAATGGGATATTGTTTTATATTTCAACTTGTCATACAGGCATACTTGTCCTAAATATTCCTTTTTTTTTCTTCCTGCTTTGAAATTTTCCTATATGAGTGGAATCATATGCATGTTTACTGAGAAATAGCCCTACAAAATTCAGTGAGACTTCCTCCCCAGGAAATATGTGTAAGATTGCAATGTCAGTGTTCTGACTAACTAGAGTAACCTGCTCAGAAGGGATGGTGCGTTTGATACGATGTTCAGGAAACTGAATATTATTTAATTTTATCATGGTGTAACCAAATAAAAAGAGTCATGTAAACTTTATTTTGTAACAGATCTCCCATGATATGGTCTCATCATTTTAAAATTATAATTTAAATTGGATTATCATAACTTGGTTTGTGAAATCAGAAACAGAAAGTGTTAAGTAATGGTAAATTTCCTAGGAAAACAGTGCATGTGTGATCATGATCTCAGAAAAGTATGTCCAAAACTAAAACTGCATCTCAGCAGCCATAATTGACTTATATGTTACAAATGCCAACAGCTGAATAAGTACATTGAAAAAGCTACACTCCTGTCTCTTTGGATGGAACTGTTAAATCATGAATCTCTACTCAGCATCTGAGGCAAACCATTAATAATGATCCTTTGAATCAAAGTTTTGGTCCATTAAGTGAGGACATAACTTAAAACTTGCCAACAACTTAAGGCCAAAAAGAAGAAAAGGAAAGGAAAATGTGTAAAGCAAACACGCAATTCATCTTCTTCATCAAATGTAGTCAGCTTTATTGGCCTGAGGGAGAATATGGCAGCCAATAAACATAGGTTAGCAAAAATAGTTATTCTTTCTCCTTTTCAGAAGCAACATACTATAATTTAACTAGGGGGCTGTTTATTAATCAGGAACATGACTAATCCTTAAGATCTAAAATGTGTCTGGCATTTTTGATTTGAAAACTTTCTGGAACTCTATAACTACGAGCAACAGCATGATGAATCTTAATAAAAGGCAGAAGAGAAGTCTCACCAGAACAAAAGTAAAATATATGGTAGTTACAGTTTATTGAGAATCTTGTCTCAAAAAATTCCATAAGAACTTTTCTGAATATTTAGGGTTTTTTTTTTTATACATAGTATAATAGAATGTTCTAAAACAGGGGCTTTCAGTCTTTTGAACCAGAGGAGCCTTTAATATATCAGTTTCCAGAAAGGTCTCTGCTACAATAGGAACAGGAAAAAGTCTTGTAACACCTAAAGGTCTTGTAGCATCTCAAAAGTTTTACAGAAAAAAGAAGCGAGTTCCTGCTTGGCTAAGCTGAAGTTTCTATGTAACTTTTAAGCTGAAGTTTCTAGGTAACACTCTTATCTGATTCCATACAACAACTACGAACTTTCCAATATTTCTATTTGGAATTTTATACTAATGGAACCTTTGCCCAAAGCAAAATACCAGCTCTGTGAGAATTATTGGAATGCAGCAGTTCCTGTTAACTACCGTCCTAATTCTGATCAGTTGCAATTTAGACATTTTGTTTTTAAAGGCAAAAGTAACACATTCAGTGGCACTGTGGCTTGACCTTCAGAAGGGGTGAAACAATAATAAAAATACTACAAATGTCTTTTGTATTCTATGCTCTTACTCCACATTAGGTAGAGATTTCCAGATCTCTGTGTTGGTGTAAAAACTGCTTCCAAGATACCTGGGGGTGGGAGTATGTGGGTGTATCTGCAGTGGAGGATGAACACAAATGTTTTATGAAGAAAAGGAAACCTAATGTTGCAATGCTCTTTAGGAACAAAATGTCTAAGCATCAAGGTTCAGACCCTACAGACAACTGAGACATCATTTTAACAGCATGCAGGTTACTTCCCATCCTGCCCTAGGATGCAGATGGCTCCTCCTCCCAAATGCAGTGATGGCTGATAAAAAGCATGTCATTAGGAACGTTGAATCCATTCCATTTTCACTCTCCCCTAAATAGATTCAGAACCTTGCACAGCACCTTTAAATCTGTACCAAAATCTGAAATGGATTCACCACCTGTGGACATAAAACAGCAGCAGAGCTTGGAGTGTGTGGAGGGGGAGCGGGAGGGGTCATGGCCATGTGCATGGGTGTGTGGTTGTGTTGTGTGGGGGCGTGGCCACAGCATGTGGGGGCGTGGCTACAAGCTGGGACACCCCAAAAACATTGCCACTGGGGGTGAACCACCCCCATTGCCCCCCTCATCACTCCATGACTGTCATAGAAGACACTAACTAGTCACTCCGAGTTCACCACAGTACTGTTTATATATTCTTTGCAACACTGATGAAGGAAAATCTGGCATTAAGGGATGGTAACCAAGGAGATACCTCTTTTCCTGCCTTTATAGCTCAGATTTAATGTATGCAATAGGGTTTATTGAAAAGTTCTATCAGCTGACTAGAAATTTCAATGGGACAAAGGGGAAAAAGTAGTTTTGCAGAAATATTGGATTTAAGCCATATATAACTACAGCAGTTCCATTTTGTAATCCTTGTATTCATAAGTATGCATGTTTTATTGAATAACTGTAGGTCCTATGTGAATAAGAGGATAACAGAAAGAGAGCATTTTGATCCACGAAGTGATTTGTTTTTAAGTGTTCTGGTATATATTTAACAGATTTTTTTATAAGTTTTAGGCTGGGGTTATTTGCTAGTGTTAGGCTGTTGTGCAACTCTGCAGTGGTTGAAATCCAATATGTTATAGTTATGGTAGGTTTGGGGGACTTTTGATAGATTGAATTTGCATAACATCTGGATTTGATTTTCCAAATTGCTCAAAGTGCAGGCCTGTTTTGTCACAGCCTGTATCTTGGTTGTATGAGCCTCTCAGTTTCGTAGTATACTCTCTCTCTCTCTCTCTCTCTCTCTCTCACACACACACACACACACACAGAGAGAGAGAGAGAGAGAGAGAAGCACATACTAATGCTAAAATCTGAAGGCAGGAGTTCCATTTGAAAGCAAACTGGCCAAAGATATTGCACAAAGGCTTAGGCTGCCAAGGAACACATCCTTGATTGAATGTGTTTTCCTCTTACACTTAATTCCCTGGGAGACCCTAACCAAAATTTCACTTCCCTCAAAGCACCTTCATTACCTCAACAAGGAGTCAGGGGACTCCTATTCACATAACATATACTGTTATGCTTTCCCATACTTGGGAAAAGGCAGAAGAAGTTTGAAAATGCATGCAAAGAAAGGACTTACAGAAAGAAACACATAGCTTGCATCAGGGATGGACAACTTCAGCCGGTCTGAGGGTCAATTTTCTGTCCCAAGATTTTCCAGGGGCCACACAGAGTGAAGAGAGGAGGAGGAGGAGGAGAAAAATGGTGGTGGTGGTTTTCAAAACAAACGAAGTGAGTGCAAGGAAAGGAGTGTGACCTATTTAAATGTTGAATCACAATTCCTAAAGGCTTCTAAGAGTGATAATTTACCATCTCCAAGGCTGACTGCAGGAAAAAGGGCATTCTGGGGGAGTTAGGGGTCACAGCCATAAAAACAGCCGTTGGCACCACATGCAACTTCAGGGCCACACTTTGCCCACCTCAACTTACATGATCATAGACCACAGAATTAAAATCTTCTCAGATATTTCCCAGGTCATGTAGGGACATATCTCATGATGTATTTACAAGTTTAAACAAGATCATTAGTGTGTGCCCTGAAAACAGCCACAGTGCAGTGGCTGAATTCTGCGGAGATGATGCTATGTCTCTGCCCTTTGCTTTGAAATTCCCTGCCAAGGGAGGCCTGGCTAGCTCCAGTTCTGTTTCTTTCCTCAACAGGAAAACGCGTTTTTATTCAGGTGGCATTCGGGCATCTAACCTGACATATTGCTGAAGTCACTTTTAATCTGATGGGGCTGAGTATAATCCTTCTTCTTATTGGTGCTTTCCTTGAAGTATTTGGTAAGCTTTAATATTTCCACTCTCCTATGCTATTTGTATACTATTGTTAGCCATTTTGATGACAAATTTTAGTAGCAAAGGTAGGAAAGTTAGAACAAAAATGTGTTAAATAAATACAGATGATCAATCTTCTGAAGAATGATAGAGAATGAAAGTGATTCCAATCAGGGATAGTTTGGTAATCTGCAGGAATCCTCAGAAACCTGTGTGAGGATACTCAACATCTCAAGGACCATTTGAATGTCTGAACGAACACAGTAACTATTACACAATGCAGGTGAAATGGAAAATAATGGCAAATTTTAACTGTCCACGTAATTGTGCAGCTGCTTGAGGAAGCAACGCACTTGTTGTACTAAAGCTGTTGAATTATTGTAGATTCTGCTTAATAAAATAATCACCTCATGAGCAGTAGCACTGGAGTGTGTTGTCGTGACCTTCAGTATATTCTTATTCCAATAACTGTGTCAAGCTGTCTTACTGGCAAGGTCACAGAAGGCAGGAGCAGCATGGTAGAGTCTTTTAAGGTAACTATTTCTCTTGCAGAATTTAGCATGCTGGTGGTATTATTGTTCTTCAAGAAAACTAGTAATATTCGACTGAAAAGAAAACAATTTGCTTGGTTAAGCACATCTTAACTTTGGTTTCTTCTTGCCAGATCCAAAGCTGTGAGGTTTTCAAGTATGTTTTGTGCGTCAGATCCCATCTTAGTGGACATTGAACTTCCTTTCAGCTGCTGTTCTCCAGCTGCAAAAGATATATTCTAATGGATCTTCTTCTGGGGTGACTGTGAAGCAGAGATAGAAATTCTCAATTTTCCCACTTCCCAACAGATGTCAAGGGAAAGATATTATTATTTCTTCCTGAAGTGTCAGAACATTTGGGATTTTTTTCTTCTTGTCAAGGGCAGAAAACTCACCACAACATTAAAGTACTCCACGTTTTCAAGAAACTCATGCCGTTTTACTTGGAACTCTGCAAGTTAGATCATGCTCTGGCCATGACTGTTTCATTTTGCACAGTTTTTTTGAGAAAGACGCACAAGACAAAACAGGAAAGGATCGATTAGACAGCAGGAATTAATAAATAAAGGTGTATTATGTGGCTGATTTTCTAGTCTTGCTTGATAGAAGAGCAAGGCATGCACCAAAAATCACTATCAATCCCCTTTCACCCTCTAGTGTAAGGAACCCCAAACAGTGGATTCTCTGGGCTCTGAGTCTGTGCTCTGCCTTTCTTTTTTGACCTGCCTGCCTGCTCTGATTTTCTGATTCCTTCTCATCCCTGCTAATTTGCTTCATCCTCGCCAAAACTGCTCCTCTCTTGCTGACCACTTTTCTGCTGCTCTATCTTGACTGTTTTGTTTTGTTTTTTGGTGCAATTGTTTGTTTCTCGTTGTTCCTTTCCACTCCCATGCTTTCTGGGCTGTTTGTGTCTCTCTGTGTGTGTGCAACTTGCCCCCCCAAACACTTTTAGTTTTAAGTCACAGGATGATAGAATCAGAGTTGGAAGTGGCTTCATGGATCAAGTCCAACACCTTGCTCAGTGTAGGATTTCCTGCTAAAGCATCACCAGCAAGTAGCAATCCAGCCTGTTTTTGAAGATGTCCCAATAAGCAGACCCCCCACTTCTCTAGAGAATTGGTTACATTGCTGAACTGCTGTTACTGTCAAGAACTTCCTTCTAATGTTTAACTGAAATCTATCTTCCTGTAACTTAAAGGCATTAGACCTGGTCTTACCCTCTAGGGCAAAAGAAAACAAATCTGCACTCTCCTCTCTGTGGCAGCCTATGAGGTATTGAAAGAGTGCAAGCATGTAGCCCTCAGTCTTTTCTTTATTAAGTTAAATATGCCCAGCTCCTTTAAACTTTCTTTGTACGTTTTGTTCTCCACCTTCTCTCCCCTTGTCTTTTGACCTGACTGCCTACTCTGATTCCCTGATTCCTTTTCATCCCTGCCAATTTGTTTCACACCTGCCAAGGCTGCTCCTCTCCTAATCCCCCACCACCACTCTTTCTTGACTGGTTTTGTGCACAACTTGTTCCTTGGCTTCTCTGGATTCTGTGCTTTCTTTCTTTCCTGACCTGCCTTCCCACTCTGATTCTGGGAAAGAAGCTGAGAAGGATAGGGAGGAGGGGGTGGCTGGAGAGGAGCAGCCTTGGTGAGGATGGAATGAATTAGCATGGATGAGAAGCAATCAGGGAATCAGAGCAGGTGGGCAGGTCAAGAAAAAAGGGAAGCTCAGAGTCTAGAAAGTTCAAGAAGTATGCTGGGGAAAAAAATGCTGCGAAAGAGTGACTTCGGAGGACCAACCTTGACAGGGGTGAAGTGAATTCAAGGAGCGGATAACAATAGTTTTCACAGTTAAGAATCAAAACTTCAAGGCTTAGCATTCAGAGAATATTCTACTCCATTCTCTCCTTTTCAACATTCAACCATTCAGATACTTATAAAAATTGCACAGTTTTAGTTAGTATAGGTGTGGAACTTTGACTTGGAGAGTTGTGTGGTATTCCAGCTGTGCAGCTTTTAAGACTGTGCAGAATCAACAAAGTTGTGCTGTTCTGCTGTGCCAAGAACAGATAAACAAAAAAAAGTTACCACAAATTGTGGGAATTTTCCAAGGGATGTTTTTCTCTCCATAAGTCTTTCCCAAGTTGTCAGGAACACCAAATTGTGACCACATTCAGGAAAAAAATTGATTACCTATTCCATCCCTATTATGAAGCCAAGTTGTATAAGCATTGTAGCATGCTTTTAATCATAATCATAGCAATAATAGAAAAAAATTTATCTGCATACACATGAGTATTCCTACCAATACTCAAGAAGCCACTTTCCACCATTTCAGGGAGAAATTCAGTTCAGCATAAACACCAGTGTGCATAATAGTCTTTCACATATTGACTTATTTCTGCAAACGGAAATTCCACAAGGAAAGCGACACACACACACACGCATCTGTGGTTTATGATATCGCTTTGAAGAGTGGCAGGAGGGGTGGCTGACAGATTTACCACTGTGAGAGTAGTGAACCCACTATTGATTTTACCACTATTCTTCCTGCAGTTGCTGTAAGCTTAACAGAAGTTTTGCCTGTGCCAGACTTCTGGTTCAGGACTAGTAGAGCTCCTGAGCTATCTCCTTTCAGTGGCAATGTGTATATAACACAGTCTTGGAGAAGAGGCAGTTAGTGTTCTGATGGAGCTGTGCTGGAATCAGATTCTATTATGGGTCCCTCCACACTACATAATCATAGCACTATAACTTACTTTATCTGCCATGGCAGCCTCCCATGGAAATCTGGGATTTGCAGTTTAGGAGAGAATTTAAAATTCTCAGTCAGAGAGCTCTGGTACCTCACCAAACCATAAACTCCAGGATTCTATATGATGTTGGACTCATAATGCTATAAATACCAAGTGTGAAAGGGCCTTAACTCTCCCATTTTCTTGAGAGATGACTAGTACTATCAAGATTGGCAAGTGGGAAGGTTATCTTATGCCCTCATGTAACCTAATGCTGAATGTGAGCATCTGCAGTCTGGGTGAAAACAGTAACTTTGTTCCCTTTCTCTAAACTGCTTAGAGAGTGCTTGCACTGATTAGTGATATAGAAATGTACACGCTATTTCTATAATGTCTTTGTCCTTGATTGTATATGTCATTGCTGTTCTGCCCTTTGGTGTAAAGGGCGTTATAAATAAACAATTATTTATTTATATTTATTTATTTGACCATTAATAGCAGATTTTAGAATTTTATAGAGCCAGCATAGTGTAGCGGTTTGAGCATTGGACCACAGTTCTGGAGACTAGAGTTGAGTCTCCACTCTGCCATGGAAACCCATTGGATGACCTTGAACAAATTACATTTCCTCAGCCTCAGAAGAAGGCAAAGGCAAACCACCTCTGAACAAATCTTGCCAAGAAAACCCTGTGATAGAGTCAAGCTAGGGTCTCAATAAGTCAGGAATAACTTGAAGGCACACAGCAAGAAAGCATGTGAATACTTTGGAAATGAGATCAAACCAGATCATGAGTATTGCCAGTGCTGCTACTATGTCTTCCTGAAAAATCATTTGATGCGCTGACAAATCAAGCAATTGTTACTAGACCAACTGAGATACTGTTTCCTTATCCTGCAGTTATAGAACTGAGTATTAAAAATGAAAAAAAAAATGCATCTGTCATGTCGAACTCACAATATAACAGATCTGGTTTTGTGCATCCTTGTATTTCATTTGCAAAATATTTGTTAGATGAGCCCTTATTTTTCCAACACATAAACATTTGGAGTTTTTACAACATCATTTTTGTCTCTGTTCTTTATTATGTCTGCTTTTGTTTCTGTTTCATGTACATATCTTAATTAATAAACCATTACACTGTGATTCTCTACTTCGAAGATTGACAACAAAATGTATTTTTCATTTGTAATTTAGTCCTGGGAATAGCTACCTTGTCAAAGCCTTGATTGCTTTTCTCATTCTTTGGGGACAATATTGGAAACTCTGTAGAATTTTTTTGAGTGGAGTGGATTTGTGTGTGTGTGTGTGTTTTGCATCTATAAAATCATTTGAATTCAAGACAACATCTTAGTTGATGTGTGCCTGCAGTGGAAAAACAATTACAGAAAAACTGGCTGATGTTCATTTCTATCTGTTCTGGCAATAATTGAGTGCTAACATATTTTAAATGAAATGACAATCACCATTGTTTCCCTTTTTCCTGGATAAATGCTAAAATTAGAAAGAAAATAATGTAAAGCTTGACAGTGCTGATGAGAACCACTCTGCTTTTAGCTGACAAATGCAGGTGGTAAGCCTATTAACATTTCTCATCCAATTTTAAACACTGTAAAGTTTTAATTTATGAAAGATAATGTAAAATCTGGAGAGGATAACTGCTGTACTAAAACTAAACACTATATGGAAGATCAAACATATCTTGGGCTTGCAATTAAAACTATAATTATACATTTTGATAAGTTTTTAATGACTCTGTCACATTGCTCCCCAATTAGAATTTAAACTCATTTGTCTCCTATAGTTTTTGTTTAGCTATGCTTCATCGGATCTAAAGCTGAGTCCTTACTAATTTGATATTGGTCCAACTGGTCCCCGATTGACTGAGCCCTTATCTTATCTTCATCAGTCTGACATCATTTCATTTTTTTTTTCACATGAAAGTTTGTACTTCATTGAAGATATAAAAATAGTCATTTCACATAATTCACATCTGATGGCCTCTGCCTAATGATCTGAAGGATATTTGCAAATTTTCCTATCTTCAATGAGAGGGGATGTCTTCATACAAAGGATGTAATTCTTCATTAATTTCATTTTTGAAAAAAGCATTGAGTAATATTAGTAATCTCCTTCCTCCTGTCAGAAAGTCTTCAAAAAAAGTGCGGTTTGCAAAAAGTATTCATAGTTCTAGATTTATTTTGTGCAAAATTCACATGTAGGGATTTTGTTGTTGTTGTCTGTGTGCGTGAAGAAAACAGCAAGTTCCGCACAGAAAACAGTCTTTTCTGTGCCATACCCACTGCCCTTTGGTACAAAAATATTATTTTCTGCACAAAATATGCCACTTTCTGAATGGCATATCCTGCAGAGACTGAAGATCCTTGTCAGTCCAGGATTCTTCTTGTTAATCTGAATGTTCCACTCCAAACTGAAACACTGAGATATGCTACTGAAAAAGAACGTCACCAGAGCGACAGCAAAATTTTTTCAAAAAGAAGCATTTTGTATGAAATACATTGCTTTTGTCAAAAAAGTCCCACTATATATTGTGCAAAATACAATATCTCCTTGTAAAATACACCGCTTTAGCACTCAATATTGAAATTTTCACCAAAATAATCCCTCACTGTTTTGATACAAAAATGCTGCATATTAGAATAGAATAGAAAGAAGCACACCAAAATATTCTAAACCTTGTGTAATCTTTCCCCACAGGGAGAAAAATTTTGAAATGTTTCATTCATGCATATGAAAATAAAATTAGGAAAAAAAAAATCCTAACTACCATGTTCTAGGACTGTCAGTGACCTTGAAAATTGGTAAGAATTGCAAATAGGTGCAAATTTCCTGAAAAGACAGCTTCAGTGGGAGATGGATGGGTACACTTGTTATTTGTGCCATTATAATGGCCCCTTCAAACCTTCCATATTCACAAAAAATCTGTAAGTATGTGATCAGTTTCTACCACCAAACCATTTGGTTCTGGAACCAACTCACCTCTCTAATATCTCATCTGTCAGTATCTTTAGCAAAACTCAATCGAGTTATTTCCCATTTCCAGTAAGTACTTACCTAACAGCCCCATCTCAGAGTCTCCCTCATTTGGCCATGCTGCAGTATATTTATTAGAATGTGTATTTTACACATTTTAGAATTAAAATCGAGAATGAAATGCAATTGCTAATTCCAGTTATAGCAGTCCTAGTGAATCAATTGCTGACTAATGCATCAGTAAGTCCCATTGAATCTGTGGGTCTGCTCTAGTTGGAGATAGAATTAGATTTAGTGATTAAACTTACATGCCTGTAATTGTGGAGTGAGAAGTTCTACATATATGGATAAAAGTGTATAAAAAGCAGTACAAACAGGTATAAAAGGGATGCAAAATGAAATGCAACACAAATAACCAGGGAAAGCCCTGTAATTCAGTTAGAAAATGTTACTGTTTTCATATAAATATTGATGTTTCTAAAAGTTCCTTGTTTTAAAATATTTTACACCTTCATGAATTATTTTTATATCATCCTAATATTTGTGTCTTGAAATCTTTCTAATTGCTTTCTTGTCCACAACTGGTATTGGAGTCATATGGATAAGGCATGAACCTTTAAATCATAAGGTTTTACCAAAGGTCCTTCCAGTTCTGCTAAGTGAACCATTAAGCCTGGGAAGCCTAAATTAAGCCAACGTACCTGGATTTTAATTGAACTCTAGTACCTTGTAGGGAGTGCTGAAACACTTTCTGGACCATAGCTACAACTGAGGTGTTGATAGCTTTCTTAGATATTGTGGCCAGCATATTAAATTGGATCAGATTAATGGAATTCCCTTGATACAGCAGAAGATTGCTTAAACCTTCTAATTTGTGACCTTTGATTGTTCTCAGTTAAATGTGATATTAAGGTCAAGGTCTAACATGAAGTCACATGGCAGGCCACAAATTCATTATATTACTTCATTTTAATTCCTGTAGCAAGGCAGCTGAGAACATGCTCTTTTACCTTTGACCCCAAGTTGCAAGGGATATCCATCTTCTTTTAGTTGGTTTTATTATGAAAAGCCCTAGAGAATCAATGGCAAGGCAATAAAAGCTGGTAATACCGGAACATATTTGTATACACACACTTAACATGGATGCCATATGCCACTGTTACCAGTAAGAATAATGTCATAAATGAATCTTGGCATTTATAATTTGTTTATACAGGGTCAACCATGTTCCTAGTGGCTTACAAAGTAATAACAAACAGGTCCTTGCCCCTAGGAGGTTACATTGTAAAATAAAGACGCCAGGCTGGCAATGCATACAAAGTTATCTCTGCTCTTTTCTGTCCCTCACAATTCTAATTCTTAGTGTTAGTTTTAAAATAACAGATATGACCCACATAGTTTGTTTGCTCAGTGCAACACAATTATTTATAAGTACCAATCCAGACATTTTCCCTTGAAAATGTATTTTTAGCTGGATGCTTACTCATCATTTGAGGCACATTTTGTGGTATATATTCATTCAAGTTATACTGCATGATGGAGGAGATGATATAAAAGGTTGCAATTGCACTGTTTTCTGTAGCAGCTCAGCTGAAAGAAATGTTATATAGTTGGTCATAGCTTTTTCATTAGCAGTGTCACCTGCCTGTCAATCTTCATATTTACCAAGAAGAAAAACCATCAGCCACCCTGCTGTGTGCTGAATGCAACAGCATTGTAATGTCAGAGGACCATGAGATGGGTAATAGTTTATGATAGAAATAAATCATTTATAAGAGCAAACCTGGGAGAATTGCAAGCTTTTGTAAAGGATATATTTCGGTTTAGTTATTACTGACAGTTTTCTCAAATGCACCAGTTTGATAAGGCAAGGGTTTATTGCATATAATCATGTACTGAGGCAGAAAGAAGGTCTGTGCATTTCCCCACAAGTTAAAGGAAAGAAGTGGGGGGGGGGGGTTCCACTTCATTCACTTAAAAAAAAATAGTTCATTTGGTCTGCTGTATTTTATTAGGAGATCTCCTTTTTAGCATTCCAAAGGATATAACACTGATCACTCATAGCATTAATGTATTAATGCAGTCTAAAATGAGATGCTTGCTTTGGTAAGAAGACACTATTTGAAATGCAAAAATCTCTGAATCTAATTGTATGTCTTCAGAGCATGAATAAGTGAACAATGCAGCAGCTCTGTGCAATGCATTGCTACAGGCAGTGTAAATAGACTGCATAATCACCACACTAAAAAGGGTTTTATTGTTTTCAGAATATGTATAAACAAAATAATGATTTCCAGAATATACACATTTAAAAAAAAATCTAATGGAAATGAGGGCCACGTAGAGAAAACCCTCATGGCTAATTCTGCAGTAGTAGACACAATATTCTACATCCAATTGTCGTTGTAAAGACAGGGATGTGGCAATAGCACAAAGAACTTACATTATATGATCTCTAACACGCCATCTTATTGTCCCTCCATCTGAAAATTGTTCTTCTTTACTTAGAAACAACTCTGGGTGCTGGAATCCTATGATGACATTGTTCCTGCTTAAAAATATAGGTCCTGAGCAGAGTACACAATCCTTGGCTACTCCTTATGTGGCCCCAAGGCTAAACAGGGGATGTAATTCTTCATAAATGTCCTTCTTGAAGTAATTTTTTGGCAATTATCTTCTCTCTGCGAGAAAGTCTTTAAGAACTGCACCCCTTTTTGAAGATTATTCATATTTTGGAACTTCATCTGTGAAAAAATTGCATGTGGTACTTTGCTGCAATTGGGGCCGTCTTCTGCATAAAATTAACACAGGGCTTGGGGGGCATAAAACACAATTTCCTGTGCATGTAGCTGAATTTTCTGTACAGAAAGTTCAGTTTTCGATGCTTAACAGCAACATGCAAATTTTTGCTTAGAATAATGCCCAAACTGCAAGAATTCTCATCAGTCCAGAATTCTTCTCATCAGGGTTTCTTGGTAGTCCAAAAACATATTTTTTCAACTATTTCTGAACATTTTAAAATATTACTTCTGTGCTTAGGTGGAGGGTCATAAGGCCAGTATTTCTTACAATACAGCTAATGGATTCCATAGCTTCCACTACTGCTGTTTTTCTGCTGTTACTAGAATCTGAAAGACCTGTTGCAAAGCAAATGTAGCATGCCATATCTGATGGACTTGTGATATATTTTCGAGGAATAAAATAACCCATACATTTAGAACATACAGGCAGCTAAATACACACACATTAGGAAAGCAGAAACATTTACTAAAACATGCTTTAGTCAATGGTAAAACTGCCAATAAAAGAGTACATTTTTGAAGCCTCAGGAAAAAGCAGTAGTTCACTTGCAAAAAAAAAAAATAGACTTCTAACCTGATATGAAATATGTATGAGACCAGAATGCAAGAGGGAGTCAGAGAAATGCAATGAAAATTGAGACTGAGAATCCCTAGGAAAAGTCTTCACTCCAGAGCACGGGACTTGAGCCGAAAGACTGAAATTGCAAGAAATTTTTGACTAAAGATTACAAACAACTTTTATTGTAAAAGGTATACTCAGAAGATGGCCAACTCTCTTGCTGAAAGTTTTTCAATAGAGGTTGGATGGACATTTGTCAGGGATATTTTAGCTGTGGATTCCTGCATTGCCAGCAGGTTGAACCAAACAGATCCTGGAGCTGCATTACTAGACCACTTCCATAATTCTGTACTGTATTAAAAGAAATGAAATACATAGTATTGTATTTGTTATACAAAGATACTTTGTAGTCTGCAGATCCAAGCATATTGGGTGAGTCTGAGTGAACCTCCAAGTAGATCTGGTGCAGATAGTTGTCAATCCAAACTCCAAATCACTGGGGACAGGTCTGGGAGTTGCACATAAGAACTTCTGACTCCATAAAGTGTTGTAGCATAGATAATAAATGAAACTAAAATATAAAACCCCTGTTTTGCTCTCTATCTTTTCCAGAAGTTATATTCTCCATTCTGAAATGCTCAAGTGTAGCAATTATAAGTCATCTTTCCATTCCCTATATTGGTGGTTTATGTGTTTATTTTTACATTCCAAATTCATTAGGACCCCTATGGGAAGTAGCAGAAAACTGTCTCTTCCCCAAAGTCTCATTTTTGGAATTTCCTCTGATATCAAAAGCATAGGAAGTGGTAATATGAAACATAGAAGTGGCTTGATATGTACTGCAGCCTCTTCTGAACATCAAAATTAACAGATGAAATACTTTCAGTTCTTCAAAGACCTGTGTAATTATTGAAACAATACCAATGCATAACCAAATCATTGAAGCCCTGGGGTTAAAATCTGGTCAATTCTGTTTTTAAACCCAAGACACAATTCATTTTTAATATTATTCCTTTAGAGTAAATGTAGTATAGTAAGAAAATGTAGTACAGTAATCCTATTAGTTTCTGAGGAAGTTCCAAACTGGCACAACTGATCTACTTATTGATGATAATGGTGGTGGTGGTGGTGGTGGTGGTGATGATGATGATGATGGTGATTTATGTATTTATTTGCATAGCACCATCCAAGTACATGGTGCTTTACAAGTAAAACAACCAAAAACAGTGGGTCCTACCGAAGGTGTACAAATCTATTTCAACCAAGTATCAATGATTTTTTAAAAATTCTTGCAGGCCTTATTTATATCTTCAATAGATTTGTTGAATTATGTTGTAGCTGTTGGAAGAAAAACTGTTAGAGCTAGCATGGAGACCAGGGTTGAATTTCCTGCTCGGCCATGGAAACTCACTGGGTGACTTGAGGTGCGTCTCACACACACACACACACACACCGCAATGATAAATGTGTCTCCTTAGTCAGAAACAACTTGAAGGGACACAACGACAGCAAACTATTCAAATCTCTCTTCAACAGAACATAGACATTTTTGATAAGACTTTACAATTAATTCTAATTTCATAAGACTTTATAGCTAATTAATAGCACCACATCCACAGCAATGATATGGTATTTATCTTAAAATTTTAAAAATGTACATTTATAATTTATTTTTTAGAAGTGCTAAAATAGCTATCTCTATAAAACTGTGACTTTAAAGTCTGCGCCTCTGCAGTCTGTGTCTTGGGCAACTGCCTAGCTGGCCTAATGATAACACTGTCCCTGTAGGGAGTGGACTTTGAAAGCTTCACTCTTAACATTGGGGATGGGAATATTGGTGATCAATTATTTGGTGATGAATTAAGATTGGTATCTCCATCCAATCTTTTGTCCTTGAAAGCCTCTTTGTCTTTAACCCTTATATGTAGATGTGTGCTGACCACTGCTGATAAATTTGGTCCATTCAAATGGATGGGAATTCTGGCCTGATACAAATTTGCCAAAATGCTTAGATTTCTTTGTATTGAGAATGGAAAGATTTAAGGATTTCTTTTCAAAAACCAAACATGATGTAACATGACACTGACTAGATTTTTCCAAGTTGAGCAAGAAACAGAGTTTTGCTAATGGAAGGAAAAGCTGAACTGAACTGATGCCTCTGTGTGCTGTGTCTTTGTATGTGTGAGAGAGAAACAGGGGGAGGGAAGCAGGGAGAGACTGAATGAGGCTAGGACTGAACCTTTCTTCAAACATGCTATATAATATTTTTGAACTTAAATACAAAATGTAATATCATACCATCTGAGTGTTCCACTTTGGCAGTGACAGGCCTGATTAATCTTCAATATTCCCACTTTTTCTATTGCTTTTAAAATATCCCTATTTTCCTGTCCTGCTCCCTTCCTCTTTTCTCCTCAACTTATTCTATTGCTGCAAACTGAGTTGAAAGTGCAAAGGTAATTTGCACTGAATTAATACTGTAGTGGAAAGAGAAGGTGAAATCTTACCTTCGCCAGTAAGTTTAGGCAAACGGACACTGCCACAGCCTCTCCTAGATTGTGCGTTCTTCCTCAATAATAACTTTTTCCATCTTAACCACACGCTAATATTACTTGGCCACTTGGCTATGTCACAGTTTTCATTTGCAAAATATTGGAGGGTCTGTAATATTCACAAAGTGGGATTTCTTCCTCTGTACTGTCACAAAGTCTTTGGAATTTAGTTTTTTTTTTAAATTTAATATTGGATTTTCTTGAGCCTAACACCATTTTAAAATAAAATTAAAAACATTTTTTAAAAAATTAAAAATTAAAACAGAGTGAGGCTCCCTAGAGCTAACATTGAGGGATGAAAAGAAAAGATGGGAAAAGATGTGTCCTTGGCTAGCTGGAGAAAGATGACAGAAAAGGGGGAATGTGAGGAATTTTGCTTCCTTCCCTACATTATCATGAAATTAGCACCAGGAAGCATTCTTGTTTCTCTTTCTTTTTCTGGAGAGCAAATAGCAACTTCCCTCCACCACCATTGCTGTGGGCTATGGGAAGTTAAGAATCTAGATTCTTGGTTTATTTCTGTCAAGCTGATTCCTCCAAGGGCCTATCCACATTTCACTGTTATAGTGCTATTAATCCACTTTCAACATTCTGTGGAATTCTGGGGTCTGTTGTTTACTGAGGCCAAGGAGTTCTCTGGCTGAGAATTCAAAATGCTCCTCCCTAAACTACAAACCCCAGGATTCCATAGGAAGCTGAAAGTGGAACTATAGCACTATAACAGTGTAGTGCGGAAACACCCCCAGTCTGATAGAAATGGACTGATCTACCACCATATGTGATCTGTTCCATTTCCCACTATCCCTTCCCTTCCTACTATTCCCACTATTCTTTCTGCTCTTTTCTATTTGACAAGTAAGTTTTCACAGGAACAGCAACCCACAATCTCCTCAACCTGAAGACCCTTTGTGCACCATCACCACACTGGGGCATAGTTTCCTGCTACTGTAAAATATTTTCCTCAGTAAGTGATCTACATTCATTTTATTGCTTTTTATGTATTAGATCAAGAAGTGATTAGCCATAAGCTTTAGTGAGGTTTTGGGAAGAAAAAGGAGGGGGGAAATATTACGAACTATATTTACTTTGGATGCTGTTTGCTTCCACATAATCTGTTTATTGAGAATCCTGCTGCTTTGTCCAGATGGTATATTCCTCTCACATCAACTCTGTTTCTTGCCTGTTGGCTTATTTGTGGAAGTCTCTGGAATTGCCATCAGATCCCATAAACAGCGTGGATATAAGCCAGGTTATTTTTTTTCCCCAGGGTTAATATCTTGGCTGCACAGAGAGCAACTTTTTTCTTTTCCCTTCTTCCTAGAGCATAAGAAGTGCTTGACCTAGCAAATTGTCAAGAGAGCTTTCAGTCTGGTGAAGTGGCTGTGGAAAGATCTCTGATGGTAATAAGAAATGGAGCATTTGGTGAAGTGCTGGGTTTCACAACATTTAAATCTTGGCTAGTTTTGATTCTGGAACCTATACAACATAAATACTCAGTCAACTTGTTTCTGAGTTAGATTAAGAAAGGGATATATATTATGGGGGAAAAAAAGGATTCAGACTGCTTAAACCGCTTATACCCATTAGTTGATACTAAATAATATGCATTATTGGAATGTCTTCTTGTTTCAATCATTGGCGAGGGCTTCATAAATCTAACTCTGGAAAGGAAATAAAAATCTGAAAAGGCTTCATGGTAGTTATTAATGGACTTAGCACACAATCCACAATCCACTCCCATTGAAATGCTTCTGAATGAGAGTAGCAGGAGAGGACAGCAGTTCTGCCACTCACATCACTAACAAAGGATCTCCTATAGGAGGATGTGTCCATGGATTTTACTGTCTTCAAGTAAAAGAGCATTTTAAACAGAAAATGTGACATGATAACAGAGACTGGTATTCAAGTTTCTGTTGTATTTAAAATTTAGATCTGTAGCTGGTGGTGGCTTCCATAACAATGGGATGGTGAATCCATTGTGGGTTTTAGTCCAAACTTCAAAGGAGGGGTTATGGGGTTCACCTCATTTGATGCCTCTTTTAAATTTCTGAATAAAACCTGGTGCAGACTCACCTCCCCACTGACATGGAAACTGCCAGTTGCCATTGAGTTAAACAGCACATATAATTTCCAGCAAGAACAATCAACAGCTATTCTCCCTTCTCTTAAGTTTATCTATTCCAAGGAGGTTATATATGAAGCAAGGGTCAAAATCCAGCGAGAAAGTAACACACAACAGAAAATATAAACAGCATTTGGACAGAATGTAAAAAGAGTATTTTTTTTTTAAAAAAGTTCTAAATTGTTTTAACTAATTTTATCATACACCCCTCAAGATCTTGCGGATCTAAATATAAATGTTTTAATAAATATAATAAACAAAATAAATAATAACTAAAATTAATTAATAAATAATGAAAAGTAAGAAAGAGCCAGAATGGTGTAGCGATTTGAGTGTTGGGCTATGACTCTAGAGAGCAGGGTTTGAATCTCTGTTCAGCCTAGAAACACACTGGATGACCTCGGGCAAATCACACTCTCTCAGCCTCAGAAGGTGACAAAGGCAAACAACCTCTGAACAAATCTTGCCGAGAAATCCCTATGATAGGTTTGCCTTAGGAAATGACTTGAAGGCACACAAAAACAGACACTATATTTATACACTATACTTACAGTGATGTGCTATGATGTAAAGTCAGCATAGGCAGATTCAGAGACCTGGCACATGCTTCAGTTCTTCACAACTATCTTAGAACTCACCTACTGGATGGTATTTAGAAATGAGGGCTGCTTCAGAACAGATATGCACTAGGGCACAGCTTGGAATAATTACTGTTTTACAGAATTCCCCCAGCTATCACGTAGTTCATAAATGGACCAAAAATGTACTGGAGGAATTCAACGTCTCTCCCCATAATGACCACATGCATATATTGCCCCCAATGTGAGAACTGAGGTCATACTTTCACACAAATATCCACTTCTCCTTCTGTCCTCAAGTTTTCTTTATTTCAGTGGTCGAATTCTTGTTTGTTTCAGCTTTCTTTCTCTTCTTAGCAAACAGAGAAAAAGAAAGCTTTGCAAATCTACCTCATAGAGATTTATCAGATTCTTGATCTGTCCAGTGCATATTTCTGTTAATAATCTCAACAAGGACACTGTGATTCTCCTAATGTTGTGGATTCCAGCTATCTCTCAGCCCTAGTCAGCATAGCCAGTGGTGAAGAATGATGTGAACCATCAGACAATGTGCGGAGGGCCACATATTCCAGACCTTTTTTTTAGAATAAAAACCTCTAAGAGGTTTAATGATTTCTATATTAGGAATCATTAAAACATAAAATTTAATATTTACTGTATTAATTTCATTTACTACTTATCTTTAAGGGAGCAATAGGGAATGCAACTGGTAATGTGTTAAGATAGGTGTGTACCTCTCATCTCTCTCCTACAGTGCAGATTCATGTTTGACAATGGCCATTTCCGCACTAGATTGTTATAGTGCTATTATTCCACTTTCAACATCCCGGGCCCCTCCCTAAACTCCAAACCCCAGGATTCTATAGGATGTTGAAAGTGCTATAACAGTGCTATAACAGTGCTATAAAAGTGAAAGTGCTATAAAAGTGCTATAACAGTCTGGTGTGGAAATAGCCAGTGTTCTGTCTCTCGTATAGTTAGGCTCTGCTGACTCAGTGAAAGTTTAAATCAAAATACACAGGGCAGCAGTTGGTTAGCTAGATGTTTTAATAATCTAGAATTGGCTTTCAGTCCCATGGAACAAAATACATCCAGCTAGCCTAGGTTTTTCTTTATTCTTGTCAGGGAATGGTCAACAGACAAAATAAGGAAGGGATAAGAATCTTAAACACCATTTACTCTATCCCTTCTAACATTTGGGGTCTAGGAAATTGATTATAGCACACCTGTGGATTCCAATTAGAGGGGGTTCCAGGTTAATAATTCCTGGTAGATATTCTCATCTATTTTTCAGCAGCTGCATGAGAATTTGCTGATGTTACCCTGAAAATTGGGGGTATCTCGAGGACACCCAAACAGACTTCAAATTAAGGGAATTAACAGAGACGCTCAAAGCTTGCGAGAGGTCAAGGCAAGGGATCTTTAACTCTATGTCTACAGGGTCAGAACCATGCAAGAGTCAGAGGAACAAAGAAGATCACAACACACATTAACAAATAATCCTACAATCACACAAGGGCTACAGAAATGAAGTTGGAAATGAGAGACAGTTGGGGAGAGAGGGCATACGGACCTTAGTCTAGGCATCCTGGAGAAGGAGAAGATTAGTGAAGGCTCGGTGTAAAGCACCAAGGAGAGGCTGGATCCCAGGGCTGGAAGGCTGGAAACAGTGAGGTTTTCTGGCGAGTCGGATAAGCGAGTCGTGTTTAGCTCTCAGCAGCATCTGAGAGGCTTAAGTGGGACACCTCGGTAGCAGCGAAACGGGCCCTTGTCCGGTCTGGGAGGCTCTCCGAAGAGGCTCAAAAAGTGAGGATTTTTATAGCCAATTTCTGTCCTCAGGCTGTGTATAGGCTGGCAAAGTGGCGTTAATGGGCGATGATTGCGGAATATAATGTTAGGCAAATATCACGACCTCTCCTCGGTATTGTTTCTCCCGGGAAAGTCCAGATACATGATAGGATTATCATTCCAAATTGATAGGCGTTGACTGTCTATCCTAGCAAAGTTCATCAGCATGGCTTGGAGCTGAGGCAACCTTTTTGTTAATCAAAAGAGAGATTCTATTGTGGCTGCCTAGAGATACGTGACTGGGAACAATAAGTCATTGTCCCTTAGCCTAAGGGATGCTGTCTACGTCCCCATACAGCAGCAAAGGTGTTGTTGGTCTTGAGAATTGAATTCAAAACCAATTTTGCTTGCAACTGACCTTTGCTAGCCAATATCCAATATGGGGGAACTCATGCCAATTTAGGGGCCCTCTGTTAGGGTTACTTTGGGATGTAACACTGAAATAGTAAAAAAATATTTCTAAGAGGAAATAGCATTAGACTCCAGCTTTCAAATGCATACAGCAAAATGTTTGTGCTTCCCAATTCTAAGTTCTTTGAAAGGATTTAAAAAAAAAAAACCTGGCATAACCTTGTAAAATGAGTTTGGATTCAGCATATCATGCTTTTTTATTAGGTAATAAAATATGAATAACAAACTGAATGCTTTTGCCAATATGATTCAACAACATAGATATGCTTAATGCCTTTCCCTGTCCTTTCTGTTTTGTTCATTTGTTGATTTTGGAAAGAAGAAGTTTTATTGATGTGAATAGAACTCATTAGACTCTTAAATAACATACTAAAATAAAAGTCTTGCTTTCTTGGAGTGCTGTATCACTTCTTAAGTGACATATTACTAATATTTATGTCTGTCATTATCCTTAGCCTTTCTTTGGGCATATCTTTCATTGGTGCCTGTGTGCCTTCAGGTTCTTTGGCGTCACCAGAGCACTGGTAGAGTACTGCACATACTTGTTGGCTGATACTTGCTGATATCATACTTTGCATACTGTCATCTTGACAGCATTGTGCCAGCAAGTAAGCACTTATTACAAAGTGTACTTTGAAGAGATTTTTCCAGTGAAACATAAATCATGGTATTATATCCTAGAATTTCAGGAAGGCACAGAAGCATAAATATTGAGGACAGTTGAGTCATTTATATCATTTGAAGGATTTAAACCCATCTTCAGCCCCTTCCCCTAGCCCTCCTAGCAACTTAAAAAAGAAAAGTAAGATGGTACTTAGATCATAGAATCACAGAGTTGGAAGAGACCACAAGTGCCATTGAGACCAACCTGTTGCCACACAGGAACGCACAGTCAAAGCACCCAACAGATAGCCATTCAGCCTCTGTTTAAAAACCTCCAAAGAAGGAGACTCCACCACTCTCTGAGGCAGAGTAGTCAATGGAATGGAAGGCTGTCATCAAGTACCAAGTGCTGTAGGCTATATTTCAGAGGAAGAGCCACCTCTGAGTATTGCTTGCCTAAGAAAACCTATGAAGTTCATGGGGCCACTGTAAGTCAACAGGAGTCTTGAAGGGACATACACACATAAGAAAGTTTATGTCTCCAATAGAAAAGTGATGACTCAAAATGAAAATAAATGGAGAGTGGAGAGGAGGAAAGAAGCAAACTTATCAGTGAATTAATATTTTAAAAGCTTGAGTTGAAAACATTATAGGGTTTCTTTACTGAGTTAATTGAATGGCCCATGCTCCCTTCTTTTTCCTCTGTCTGCTACAGCATGATGAAATTGTTGCATGTCAGTTCATTGAGGGCTGGTGGAGCTGGCTAATCAAGATGGAGTGACCTTTTCTTCCTCTGTTACTGCCTGATAAAATTACTGCTGCCAAGTAACAGTAGATAGAAGAGGGTACACTTAAAGACTCTGTTGGTAAGACTGCTGTGACTAAATTCCAAGAATCTCTCAAAGAATTTGTATGTAATGGTTGGACCGCCCTTGTATCTGTTTCTTAACATCCCTGCGCTACTGAAACAATTCAGTGGTATAAAATATTAGCGCAGTAATAGAAGCATTCCTAGACTTACTACATAAAGTCTGTTCTAAGCTTTTTACACATGAGACATGAGCCAGTTCCATGCAATTTATTTGGGAGTAATTTGGGACTTTCAAAGTCTAGTAGGATCTAATTCCTAATAAGTAGCTTACATTAATTATTGCATTTTCTACTGACGCTATACCATGCCAAATGTATTGGTTCCCATAAATGGTGCTACCTCATCACTTTCTACTGGTGAGGAGACCAGTCCCACAAGGTGGTAATTTTTCCAAGCTCTGTATCCAAGTAATAATCTTGTGCAAAAATGAATTAAGACACTGTAGCATTTGACTCATAATGATTGATGTTAATAGTATGCTTAACTTGTTTAAAGTTAGCTTATACTAAATTCAAGATCATACCAGTAAGGACTCCTGAGGCCTCTTTTTGATAAGAAAAATCCTTAACTGTATTCAAATCAAGTAGGTGTTCTCTTTGCTTTTTAATCAAAACAAACTTTTTTTTTTCACTTGAGGGAGTTGGATGCCATGATTTCACATGCAGATATCAAGACAGTCATTGGAGAAAATAATTTTTTCTGCTTTTGAGTTTCACAGCTATGCATTCCAGGGCCATGATTATATCACTTCTTTGTTTCCCCTCTGGTAGACATATCTTACATCTGATCTGAAATCAGGGAAATGGGGAATATGCAGGTTTTTCAGCTGGACTCTGAGCTAGATGAAAAGACCTCATGTGCACTGCACTGAATATAAATATTGAATGATTTAATGGTTTTACTTTATGGCATTGTAAAATTCTATTGGTGTGCCAGGCACTCAGGCACTTAGACTTTTAAAACGTTTATTGCAGGCATTTTACTGATTATATCCAACAAGTTTTGCTTTGTACAGAATCTTTTTGGTCTCTGGTCTTGCTAGCTACATTAATTAAGAAACAGTCTTTACTGTTCGCCACTATTATGCTAAAAGGATTTGCTGGAAACCAGTTCACTCATTTCATCAGTCCTAGTGGAAAGGTTCTGCAGCTATACTACATGCCAAAGGACACTTGTAAAGACCTTCAGCTCATTGGCCAGCATCCTATTGGGGCATTATTCCAGTGTAATTTGAGGTTATGCTGGCAATTCTACTTTTTACATGGTAATAGAGGGAGGCACACAATTCCCCTTCATCTTCCGACCAGAACAGAGCTGTGTGTACCATGTGGCCTGGCCTGTAATTTCTGAGCTAGCCTGCGTTACTTCACTTTCCAGTCTGTGTGGCTTCTATATATACACTGAGAAAGGGAGACTGTCATGTCCTTCACCTCAGACAGCTAAATGTCTTTGGTCAGCTCTTATTGTAATGGCTTCTCCAACTCTTAACTCTCTCACTCTCTCTCTCTCTTCCATATATATATGGAGTGGATTAGGCCAGGGGGGGAGCTGAAATTCCCAGTATTCCTCATCATGGGATATGCTGCCTCAGGCTGCTGGGAGTTACAGTCTAACAACACATAGAGAACTGTACAATTTTAACCCATTTTAGAATAACTAGCCAGCATTTGGCTGCATGTATTTCTTTGTATCTATTGTATTACATTGTCCATCAATATAATAAAGTGTTATTTTACAAACACCAGGAGGCCAATGCTAATGTGGACCACTACTTCCTTTCCAGGCTTTATGCTGAGCAATAGAATTTGTAAAATAGATTGTTGTTTTTGGAGCTCACGTAACCCATGGCAGGTCTCTGCATGTAAGTACCAGTCAGCATTCTTTCATTTGGCTTAGAGCACTTTCCAGTGAGTGCTAAAGAATTGCTTTAAGAGCTAGGAAAAGCTGTCAGATCCCCTGTGAGATTAAATGAATACACTTGCTGGAACAGAAGGGAAAGAGAAATCTGCTTGTTCAGGACAAGCATGCTTTGGCTTGCTGCTGTCAGAACACAAGCCGGTTAGGTACTGGTGGTAAAGATTTTAAGGCCTGTAATATTTTCCTGCACAGTTAAGTAAAACAGACAATTGAATGTCTCTCTCTCCCCCATTTCTATTCTGTAGTATATTAAAGAACATGGGGGAAAATGTAAATATATAGATGGATGTTAGAGCAATACTAAACAGAGGTAATTATTACTCTTCAAATTTAGCTATAGGTTAAGAATTAACAGTCTGTTAGCCTTTTCCAGGGCTCTAATTTTGAACAGCAAAGCATTCATCATTCCTTGACAGATTGCTTTGCTTTGTTTTTTTCTGTCTCTGCCTACTAGGGTGGCTATTTATGCATTACCTTCCCCAAAAAAGGCAATGGTGGGGGGACAAGAAAGAAAGAGAGAGAGAGAGAGAGATTGAGAAAGAGAGAGAAAAGATGAAATGCATCACAAAAAGAGGACAAAGATGTGCCTAAAATTTGCATGGACTAATAGATGAAAATTTTAAATGGAATGGATATTCAAAAATAATAAAATAGACCTCAATGTGAAGACTATGACAAGCTATCTTGTGTACAATTTTGAGGCCCCTGCTCTATCTTCTTCTTCTTATTTGCTGTACAGTGAACTCCAGATTAATAGTTTTTCAGCACAAGAGAGGAGTTATGTGCCATCCTCTTAAGCTGAGGGAGTATGACTTTCCCAAGGTCACCCACTGAGATTCTAGGGCTAAACAAAGATCTGAAATCTGATCTCCCAGAGTTCTAGTCTACTATTCACACTACAATATCACAATGGTTCCTCCCCTTTCTTAGTTCTTTATTTTTATACTAGACTCCTCTGGATAGTCTTTTAAACAGAGGACGATCCTCTGTTGAACAGTATACAGAACCATTTTTTTTGTCTGCAGATAACACAGGGCAACTGGAAAGTCAGGTGCCTTTTAGCAAGTCAGTTTATTAGTTCATCTAGCTCAGTGTTGTTTGTACCAGAAATAGCAATCTGGTTCCCGATAGATGTCTTGTTCTTTAACTCCTGTAAACCTGGGCTTATTAGCTGTGGTGGCTAGATCTTATAGGAATTCAAAACATCTGGAGAGCACCAGGTTGTCTACTTTGGTCTATACTGACAACAGCTTGGAAGAGTTTCTTTTTGGGCTATAGCTTCCCAAATCCCTCAGCCAGCACAGCTACTGCTTTAGACTAGAAAAAGGTAGTGGTCCCAACTGCTGATAGTGATTAACAATAGTTTTCCAAGATTTCATTTCCCTATCTGGTGATATCAGGAACTGAGTCTAGAATGTTTTGCATTCTAGATTTGCAGATTATTTGCATACAAATTTGGGCCATTTCCACATTAGACTGTTATAGTGCTATTATTCCATTTCCAACATCCTAAGGAATCCTGAGGTTTGCAGTTTAGGGAGGGGCCTTTGAGGCTCCTCCTTAAACTGCAAACTCCAAGATTCCATAGAATGTTGAAAGTGGAATAATAGCACTATAGCAGTCTAGTGTGGAAATGGCCTTGGATTTGGACCAGAGATGAATCAGGAATTTTTCTAGCCAAATTGGTCTGAACTGCTAAACTGTATTCCAAATTGAACCTTGTGTTAAGTGGACACCTCTCATATATATGGTGTGAGTGTTTAAAGCCAAAGGTAGCAAAAGATAAGAAGTGGCTGAGCAGTATTTACATGCAGCCAGCAACATAATCTGATCCTTAATGTTCTATGGGAGCAGAGATATAAAAGAAATGAATTTCATTCTTTCTGAGGAGGCCTGAACAGTATACAAATGTGCGTTCTTATGTTGAACTGCAACGAGCAAATCTCAGAATGGGGAGATCGCTAATTGCAAAGCTTGATTGCAACAGCTAATCAGACTCGTAGGGAAAAGAAGTGTGGGGAATTAATTAGGCAAGGACCTTCAGAACAGCAGCAGGAAACCTCCTAGTGACCTTTATTTACAGTCAGTTAAACAGAAGTGTGACTAAAAATGCCAAGGAGCAAATCACATTATTAATATTGATTGCTTAAAGAAAATGAATAATTTAGAGGTAGCTGGAATAAATATGCCATAAAAGACAGAGAAAAGCCTAGTGCAGTGCCTTTTGAGCATTCCTTTCCCATACAGCAATATCCCAAGCTCTGAAACAGAATTTTTGCCATCACAAAACAGAATTGGTATCGTGACCCAGCATGCTCACTTATTCCTTCAACTAAGATGTTTCTAGGTTGCAAAATGAGACAAACCCACTGTTGCGCAAAAGGTTTCTATTTATTAAACAATATGCCACTGTGTTTTTGGGTGCTGTAACAGTGGTGGAATACAACTCTTTCAAGGAATATATTCTCTCAGAATCGTAGACAATTTAGAAGAAATATCTTCAGATATACTGTTTCTCTATGCACTATATATGATTACTTACTATTGGTCAATATTTATGTCAGATGCAGTGTAGGCACTGCAAAGAGCAAGAACAAAAGTTTGTATATCGGTCTCATTTTTGTGGTATTCTTCCTAGAGCCAGGATGTAAACCTTCTCTCATTCTACTTTTTTTCATGCTCTTGTGGGGTTTCCTCCTCAATTGCTAAAGTAACTTGACTGGCCTAAACTATCATGCACTTTGGAAGCAAAATGTCTTAGACTGCCCCTACTTTGCAGTGTTGAGAGTACATTTTGCAGTGCTTTTCTGGATATCTCTATCTGCTGCTTCTCTCTTCTTTCTTGCAAAGAATACTTTGATGCTTCTATATGCCCCATGGCTTTTCCAGGCTTCACCAATGTTTCCCTCCCAAAAATCCAGCCACATTTGGTGCATATTTATATGATCTGTGGTTAGGAATGGTGAACAGATGTGGAGCAGTCCACACCGCAGACTGTAAAATGAATGAATATCAAGTAAACACATTCACCCACATATATATCATCTAGAATGTGCATCACATGGTATTTTGGTAATTTAGCCACAAAATACTGTTAAAAATCCATATGATTGCAAGAGTAGGTGTCACATTAGACTGTTACAGTAAAACCAACAGTCTATGAGCAAGTTAAAGACTAAGGTATACATACTGGTAGAAGCTTATGTGGAATTGAGTTTCGAACATAGAAACATTACTTTTTGGGTTATATTAACTCCAAGAAAACTGTAGTCCAGTGTTTCCAAGCTCAGTTTAAATTTATTATTAGATACTTGAAGTGTTATCCTCAATAGTAGGGATGGGACGAATCCAGAATCTTCCAAATCCAAATCCAGATCCGAATCCCTGGAAGGTTCTGGGAATCCATGAATCTCACGAATCTCAAATCTTTCAAATCCTTTTTTTAAAAAGAGTTTAAAAAGCAAAGGAAAGGTGGATAATCTTGGGCAAGACACACTCTCTCAGCCTTAGCAAAAGCCTAGGCAAAGGCAACCCTCCCTCTGAAGAAATCTGGCCAAGACAATTGTCATAGTTTTGCCTCAGGATCTCCCCGGATTGAAAATGACATAAAGGCCCTTTCTACACAGGCAGGAAAATGTAGATTAATCCCACATTTTCCTGCCTGTGTAAACAGGGCCACATACTACAGTAGAGAGCTAATCCAGGTCAAAACTGGCTTTTCTTTGCATAGCTCCTTCTGGCATCCTGGGGTTTTTAGTTTGCTGATGCACCAGCAGACTTCGGCAGAGAAGGCTGTGACACCTTGTAAAACTGCAACCCCCAGAATTGTGTCTGAAAGAGGTTTGCAAGGGAGCTATGCAAAGGAATGTTTCAGCTGTCCTTGAAATCTCAAGCCTGTAGCTTCCAGTCAAGTACTGAACTTAAATATGAAATGTTCAATTTAAATATCTTAGAATACAAGCCCAGCTGTAATTTCTGAAATTGTTAGCAAAGGCCATTATTACTCCAAGGGAAAACCTCACCTACTTACTATCTTCCCTTGTATGTATGGTCTCCCAGGTTTTCAGGCATCCTGGTCTCCCTGGTTTTCAGGCGTCCCGGTCTCCAACAATCTATTTAGTTGGTGGGTTTGAAAGATTCGGGTTGCCTGTTTTGGCACAGGGATTCGGATTCGGGAATCTCGAATCCTTACTGAGGATTCGAGGATTCAGTTGGCCCATCCCTACTCAATAGACTAGTCCATGCGTGTGTGTGCACACACATACACACACAAAAAGAGAGAAATTCAGATGTGGGAGAGAGGTGACCTGTGCAATCTAATAGCAATGAAATTTAAAAAGAACTCTCTGTGGCAATTTAACTAAAATGTAAAATTCATGACAACTAAGCATATATTTTCTTCTAAGTGTTGTGAAAGGCTCCTTGGCTTATTTCAGTGTACTTTTCCGGATGAAGTGAACTGGCCCCACACAGGTTAATTCTAATATTAAGAATATGACGTAACCATTAACACATAAAATACTACTTCTTTTATATAATTATTTGTTTTATATCATAGCGTGTGGCATATATCATCAAGTTAGCTCAAAGTACTCTGGAATGTATAGTATTATCAGGCATAAATATTTTAGTTTTAATTTTCTCTGCTGCCACAGATATAATAACTTACAGATGTGTAAAAAAAAAAGTATGATTTGTTTCTTCTGTAATTGCCCCTGCTTCAGCAGGCTTTCAGTATTTGCATTTAAGTGAGTCCATTTGAAATGTTCAGAGTGAAGAAAAACCCTTACTCGCAGATTTGGATATGCTTCAGTAAAATTGAAATGCACCATCAAATTAAGCCTATAAATAACATACCCTGTAATATTACTGAAGGACAAATTGCTACTCATTCTTGGGGAATAGAAAGATGACACTGACAATGCCAGTTCTTACACAAGCTAAGATACCCATCATATTCCTTGTGATGGGGTGAAGGATTTTTAGGGCAAGGGATATAGGTAGTTTGATTATATCCCATCAATTCTGCATCAGTCTCAGGGGCCCTGTTGTGAATCTTTTCACTACATTTGCAGATAAATACTAGGTACCAGGGTCAAGGTTTTTTTCAGTGGTGAAATTTCAGCAATCCTTCCATGAAAGCTTCACTATGCCTCCTTTCTTGTGGCCTTTAAGTGATACCTGAAGACCTGTGTATTTCTCCAACCTTTGTTTTGCTGGGCCCATGTATGAGTTTTAATCGGATGTTTTAGTTATACTTGTTCAATATTATTGTTTTTAACTTTTTTTAAAAAAAATGTAAATGTCACTTTGGAGGAATGTGTGGTAAAAGGCAGGACTGACATTATTAGTGTTTGGGCACCTGTACATATGTATGTATTTTATATGCCACCTTTTTCCTTGATGAGATTTTATTTTATTTTATTTTATTCTATTCTGTTCCATTTTATTTTAGGCCAACTGGTTTCCAGCTATTTTTGAAGAACATGCTGAAAGAGGGGAAAGAAAATACTAAAAAAGATTGAGAGAAAAGACTTTAAAAAAATTATGGGGGATTGATGGTATAGTGGTGCTTTTTGCTTATTTTGCCCAGTATTAGAAAATACCTTTTTGGAGTACAACTGCCAGAACCTCTTAGCATGGATAGTGGCCATGATAGCTGCAGGATTCCTAGGCTTATAGTTAAAAAAAGTAACTTCCATATTTCTGCAAGTGATTGATCACATTCCAGTAGTCGGTGGCAAGATGGGAAATTAACAAGAGGTTTGGCCTTGCTGGTTGGGGGATCCTTGAAGCTGTAGCTAATTTCCAAGCTCAGTTCTTAGTTATCTTACAAGGTGTTTGAGTAGTGTTTTCTTTTAAATGTTTAAAACCACCCTTATGCATTTCTTGGAATTGCCATGGGAATAAGTTGTATCATGATGTCCTCTCTCATGGCATTCCAAGAAGCTTTGCAAGCTGAGAGGCCTCGCAAGAAACCAAAGAAAGAAAGAGAGCTTTGTTTTAATGTCTAAACAGTATCAGTTTGCACAGATGCTTATTGTATGACCAGAGGTAATATGCAAGAGTTGTGTATTGCTTAGGGAATGACAGGAATCCCATATGAACTGAGAATGCCTTCCAATTCCCACTGCTCCACTCAAAGTACTCTGGTTATCACAGATGCATCTGAATTCTTTGGATAGAATAATGGGTCTTTCCATTATGAAATTGATGCTGGGTTTAACCCACATCTGTGCCACACTAAAACAGATTTAATAGTTGTCTGCTTCCCAGAGATGGACAAAGGATCTCTTACATAAAATCTTCACCAAACTACATAGCTATCTCTTTAAGTGAAACAATGACAGTCATCAGGTATAAAAATATGTTGGTCTAGAGATACACTGGTAGATAAAATATATTTGTACTGTCAAAATTTCTTTACTGCTTTAGCTGTGACAAGCCTAATGGTCTGTAATCTCTGTTGTTTTCCCTTGAACAATTCCATATATAGCTCAGATAAGATTCTTTCATTCCTTTAACATAATGTACATGTCTTAAGGGTCAGTGTAATTTTCTGTTTAACAAATGACCTGTTGTTGATACTGATGAGATTATATTATAGCAATAATTTCTATATTAATTTTGTTTTTTAAAAACATCTGCTCAAATTGAAGAGCCAAGATGTCACTGAGATGCAATTATCTCAAGCAAAATTCCTGATTTTGAGATTAGGCTAAAATGGACAATGTCCAAGAACTAGCCAAAGGCATATTTAAAAATAGGGAAGTGAATTAGCTATCCCTCTCCAGTTACATCGAGTATATTATTTGTCATCTTACATTAACTGCAATGGCTCCAGCCTTTGGCAGGTACAATTGAGAGTGGTGGTTATGATCCACAACAGCCAAGGTGACTAGCTTATCTAAAAGACTGCATGCTCCCAAATGAGCCTGCCCAGCTTTTAGGATCTTCAGGAGAAGGCTACCAATATTTCAGATACTTCTAATGGACACATGAGAGAGAAGCTTCTCAGTGGCTGCTTCCATGTTCTGCAATTCCTTGCCTTTCTCCAACCTTTCTCCAGAAGGCCAAGGCATTTTAGATAAGCCTTTGATACCTCTTGAAATGTCTTGAAAATATACTGTAACTGATTATAAATAGAAGATAGACTTAAGTGATACTTACCTGCCTTGTTTTTATCAAGGTTTATTGGTTTGACATTCATCTTTCACTCCTGTGTAGTTTGATAGTAGTTAAACGCTTTAAGCATCAGTTACTGAAAAAATGCAGTGAAAATTTAGCAAACAATAAACAACAACATAACCAAAAAAGTTGAGTTACATATGCAACAAATTTTGATACAGTTTTTTACCAGATGTATGTCTACTGCCTAGGTCTCACTAGGTAGAAAAACCTGTGTCTGATCTCATCTGGTCACTCAGAGCATAGACGCAAGCTTACATGACTGAATATTGGAAACAAACAAACAAAAATTGTCCTGCATATAACATCTCAGGACTGAAGGCTAGACAGAATTATTTTTCCTGTCTTACATGTTTGTTTGTTGTTTGTTTGTTTGCAATCAGAAACATCCAGGTGTCTCTAGATAACGTATATCAAGACTAAGCTGCAATTGTCATGCAATTGCCCTGTTTGAATAGTACTACTGTAAGGCCATTTCTGTATTACACTGTTATAGTCCTATTATTCCACTTTCAACCTCCTGTGGAATTCTGGGGTTTGTAGTTTCCTGAGGCCAAAGAGCTCTCTGTCTGAGAATCCCAAATGCCCCTCCCCAAACTGCAAACCCCAGAATTCCGTAGGAGGTTGAAAGTGGAATAATAGCACTATAAGAGTGTAATGTGGAAATGGCCTAAGACTTCCTAATATAACTTCATATTAATCTAGCATCTTGCTTGTGTTATGTTTGCAAATGGTTTGATATATGCTCCCCATTAATAGTAGCCAGTAATTGCAACAGTGGTTGTAGTGCTGCCTCAGAGTGTGAGAGTTTCATGTGAATAGTTTATAAGTAGTGACAGGATGAAGATGAAATTTGATCCTCAAACTGTGACCGGGCATTGTCATTGATACTATATTGAGAAGAATATAATGTATGTCCTGTGTAAATAGGATATGGGTAGCTTTATTTAGGAAGCCACTGTGGTCATGTACTGTGACACAGGTACAAATTAGAGTGCAAAAGGTGTTCTAGCTCAAATCTCTCTTGACATGATTTTAAATGCTGTGGTTTTTTGAAACAGGAATCCATGTCTCTTAGATATTAGTATATGAAAAGACCAATGTGCAATAATGTTTCCCATTCCTGCCTTCACATTCCTGCTTTACTCTCCTTCTTCCTTCAAGAAAATCCTTGTCAAAGGGACTGTGGATATCAGACACTTCAGATGACCCAGTTCTACAGGGACTGCACTGCCAGTTGACAGGAAAAAGTTTCACCCATACAGTGAAATTGTCATCTGAGAGTAATTACAACTGTCTAGTAAATATTTACCAAATCTCTTCCTGTGTATTGAGAGTTGTACATGGATGACATTAGTAGAGATAATAGGAAGATGAAAAAAAATTACAGTTGTCATCCCAAGTTAGACTTTCTACCTTAGCATTCTCTTTCTGACACTAGTCAGCCACATTCGCTATAAGATCAACTTAAAAAACAAGATGATATCCTCTTGGCTGCGAGACAAATGTTTTGGAGTAATTAACTGTGCACAAGAGACTCACCTATATTTATTTGATCACTTGTAACTGACTTTTAAGTCTTCTCAATGATGCTGTTTCAGCTTCTCCTTGCAACTTCAGGCCCAGATATGATTTGGAAGGTTACTCCTGGAGGTCCAGATCCTAGCAGTCCACGAAGAAGCAGGAAGTGACATTCCATGAGGCAGGAACAGAGAGGAAGCAGCATTCCATGAGACTGGAAAGCTAGCAATGAGAAGAAGGAAAATGCCACTCCTCAGAGGTACACATGAGCACTTTGTAGGTAGAGAGCAAATATTTATTTATTTGTGTTTTTCTTATTTTAATAATCTTTATGCTAGCCTCTCCATCTCAGGACGAAAAGACATTGTAATAGATACCAGGTGGTCCTCCCTATGCTAGGGAAGGGAGTATACAAAAAGAAAAATGGGATCTTGTCTATCATTTTGCCAAATAATCAGAGGCTGCAAAGCAGGGGTTGGCAACCATGGCAGATCTAGGGACAATCTACAGCTCCTGGAACCCTCCTAGTGGACTGTCAAAAAATCAGAAGTGGTGGTGAAGGGCCTTCAAAAACAGGTAATTTGATGCTTAAAAAGAACAGCCTCCCACAACTTATTTAAAACCTCATTGTCTTTGGTGCAACCTTCCAGAAAAGGAAAGCCTGATTTTTTTCCCCACTTTCAACATCTTGTGGAACACTGAGGTTTGTAGTTTACTGAGGCCAAAGAGCATTCTCGCTGAGAATTCTAAATGCCCCTCCCTAAACTACAAACCCCAGGATTCTATAGGATGTTGAAAGTGGAATAATAGCACTATCACAGTGTAGTGCGGAAATGGCCTTAGTCCTGCTTATGTCCCTGCCATATACTCTAGAGGAGAAGTAATTGGAGGTACACTCAATGGAGCTTGTTTGTCTGAGGCCATTTCCGCACGTGGCGATGGAATCGCCCTGGTCTGGTACTTACCGGACTTCTTGGCTTGACACTCGGGTCCAGGCTGCTCCGGAGCAGTGCGTGGCCACCGCTCTGCACTGCTCCGGGGACAAAAATGGCGGCTTCCGGTTGGTGGAGGCTCTCCACCAACCACTGAAGCTCACCAGCCTAAAGCCCGCCCCTGAAAGATCTGCAGGCTCGCACTGGTGCGAGCCTGCAAATCTGCACCGGAGCGCAGGAATGGAGTGGCACGGAGTGGCACGCTCTGTGCTTTTTAAAAACCTGAAGAAACAGGTTTTTAAAAAGCATGCTGCACGACCACTTCTGGTTGTTCCGGAGCGGACTGAGGTCCAGAACTATGTAAAGTAGTCCGACCCAGTCCGCTCCCAGGTGCAGACATCCTCTCTGGAGGACGCTCTGCACCAGTTTTTTAAGCCTGTGTGGAAATGGCCTGAATTACTTAGGATCCAACCGGTTTTGTTTTTTTAAAATATGGTAAATAAAAATCCTTACTCTAGTAAATGTGTTCTTTCTGTTCATAGCTGAATAATGTTGATAGAATAAACATGAAAAACAGATACATTGCTTTAAAAAAAAACCATTCTGTGTATACTTTTTGTTGTTGTTCTTAGATAATACAAAAAGCAAGAAGATTCAGTACCCAAAGAGTTAAGAATACATCCTTAGTGGCTTGTTTTTAGCAGAAGAAAATGTTATGACCTCCACTGAAATCAGTGTTAGCTTTTAGAGCAGCTGAAAATCTGTTGCATATTAATTATGCTATAAACTCATATCCAGACTAAATTCCTGTTGTGCGTATTCTAAGACTGGGCAAACACTGTAAAAAAGTTTCCATGAATATTTATTGAAATAATTAACTACAATTGGTTGCACTTCTCCCTGCTTTGTGTTTGTATTCTGCCAGCATTTCATTATTATTACAAACCTGCCTGCATGAGTACAAAGCAAATATTAAGTTTCCAAAACTGATATTTACAGCAGATATTTTATATGTGCTTTAATGGGTGAGACCTATGTGGTAAGAGTAGTAAACACATTTCTAATTTACTCATAGATAGGTGATTCAGTTTGCTGATTTTAGTGGCACATCCATCCCTATGTTTCTTTTTTCCTCCTTATTCTTTTTCTGAAGCTTGTGCACATATGCTTTGCCAAATAACAATACAGGCAATCAAAATGGGGTCAATTCAAATGTAAACAAGAAGAATTGAAACCAAATAACTCCAATGCAAATGTATCCTAAGGCCAGGTTATAAAAGCATTGTGCATCCCTCCAGATCATGCACCTCTCCAGATGTTGTTGGACTGGATCTTGGCAGCATAGCGGGTAGTGAGGAATGCTAGATATAAAAGTCCAACAACATTTGTAAGGCCAGACATTGCTCACGTTTGGGTTATAAGAAGATAAGAATAGCCATCCAGAATCAGACCAGTGATAGAACTACTTCAGAGCATCTCCACGTGGGTCAGTTGTTGCTGGAAAATGGGGCATTTGTAGCTGTAGTTTTCTGTGTGTGCATGTGTTTAACAAACATAAGAAAGCAGACTACAGTTTTGTTTCCCAGTACCAACTGTAATTTTTTTTTATTCGCACCCAGAGGGTGAATTTTGTAACACTATAAGATATATTGAGACAAAAAAAATTATAAGGCGCTCTGTTTTCCCCTTGTCTCTCCTACACTCCAATCGAGGTTCTCTCCCTGCCCATTGTAATAGAGACTTTTTCCATACCCCAAGGCTCTGTACGCCTCATATACTCTGCAACAGAGACTCTGTTTTCTCTACCTTGCCTCAAAAAAACAAAAAACCAGAAATGGCCCAACAAGTTTGACAGGATCCTGCAGTGACCAAAACTCCAACATAAAACATTTAAACAGACAGTGCTCCATAGTGTTCCTTTTTCAAAACTTCCTGAGTTGAGAAGCAGCCATGTGGAGGCAGCTGTGGGTTCAAAACTTATTATGGAGTAACTTTCATTTATTGATTTCTCTTAAAATGTATGCCCCTCTTTTTTAGATCCTGTATACACCATTCAGATCATTGCACAATTTAAAACCAGAATACAATATAAAATTAAATATTCATTAAAGATATAATAGAAATATAAATTCCACTGAACATAATGAAGCTAATAGGCTACTGCAATCAGATGTCATTCCTCTGAGTTCAGTTATAATTACTGTCTGGTACGTATGGACAGGTTTGCAGATTTAGTTGGCTGATACAAATTTCTGCTACTCCAGAGAGCAGGACATATACCCATGGATTCATGTGGAAAGAAATGGTGGTTGTTGTGATCATTTCTAACTCCGTACTTTCAATTCCAATTCTATACTTTCCGTGGTGGTGACAAGACCTGTGCAAAATTCATACAGACCTGGATAAGACATCTCTATTCCTAAGCATACCTTTGCCATGGGTACATTTTTCCCACCTGGAAAATTCCCAGTTCTGTTATAGTAACTATGCCACTGAAAACTACCCTGAGTGTGTCAGCTTGAGATGTTTATCTAAAAAAAAACTCATTTACTAACTAGATAAGCTTCCTTTTGTTTACAGCCTTGTTAATTTTGCTTATGAACTGGAAAAAACAGTTGCACAAGTAAAGATGCTACATTAGATTGAAGCCAGTGACATACCTACAATTCAGGATGTTTTAGATCAGAAATGTATGGACCAGTCCTCCTTCTCTGGACACCTGTGGGAATTTGAAACATGCAAGAAAAGCCTCCTTAAGATCTTGGCAAAAGTGGCTGCAGTTATCACTGCAGTGTTATGTACTTCTTCTTTCTTTTCATAAATATATTTGTTAAACATATATAAATAAAATACAAATAGGATGGTTCAAGTAATGTTCCTCCAAATCAATGAAAGATCACATTTCAAATCGTTAAACATCGAAATTAAACATATTTATAATTGTATAGATTTCAAATATCTTTTAGATGTAACATTGTCGTTAATCATGCTTTAAGTCCAGTGTTATGTACTTCTTTTAAAAAGCATGAGATTCAGCGCAATATCTACAGCACCTTAACAGGCCATAACTGAATGGCAGAGCAAATTGTTTACATGCAAAAGGCTCCAAATCTTCTGGCAAGGCTGGGAAACATTGGAAAGCTGCTGCCAGACCCTGAAAAACAGAGGTAGGCGATGTGTGACCCTCCAGACTTTGTTGGATTGCAACTCTTATAGGCTCTTATTCTGCATCATGTAGCTATGTCATTTAGCTGACTCTCGCAAACCTACTAGTAAGGCAGCAGTTGCACTGAGAGATGGAGGTCTATTCAGTTGGATTTCAAGGTGCAGAAGGATGATGTTTCCACCCCACTCCTGTCAGCAAGCAAAGCTGTGACAAGGAATTGCAACAGGGGTCCTGCCTTTGATTGTCATAGTCTCACTTGCTGGCAAGAGGTGGTGGTGGAAATGTTATCCTCCTGCTCCCTGACTGCCAGAGGACAGATCTCCATGTCTTGGTGCAGCTGCTACCTAGTAAAGTAGGTTTGAGAGGACGGTTACAGTGCTAGAAATAGTGCCAAGATCATGACTATGTAGTGTTAGTGAATACAAAGCAGTTACTGATCCTTAACCCTAGTTTATAGATCGATGACAGAGATATAGTCATACTCTCTAGCTAAGAGGCAATAATAAGACATAATGGGATCTTCAGTCCAATGTATGGAACTATAGGAGAGCTTTCCAAACTTTTGATGTTGGTGATACTTTTTTGGACATACATAGTTTTGCGACACAGTAATTCAGTTTGGCTATCAAATGGGAGGTTAAACTAACCCTTTATAAGAGATACAGATACATACATAAATTGTAATAACAAAATGTATGGGGACACAACATATCTCATGAAAACCTTTCATATATGTTTTAAAAATATAACGTGTCAGGGCACACCACTTGGAAAGCCATGAGCTATAGGGTACTCACCCCTGACATAGTACTTCAATACAAAAAGGGTATCCAGAGCCCTACAGTGATGCATCATGTGTGTAAGTATTTCTTATGAAAAATTTTATTTGAAAGCTGAGCTTCTGTCTTATTTCCTTTTTTTCCCCTAAACCCCCCCCCCCCCAACTAGAGCATGGTGGAACTGAATGAAGCTAAATGCTTTTAAAATATATTCAAGGAGAAAGAAAGAAGATTCTTTAAGTTAAGCATAAGAATGACCTTATGTAACTTAAAAAAAAAAGGAATCAAAATATTTTTGACTTTGTTTTGGTAATTTTGCCATCAAGATCAAGAAGCTTCTAATACACAATTTATTCTTGATTTCAACTGATGGCAACCCCAAGACAAGCCAGTCATGGGCCCTTTTCGCACAGCATTTTCCATATAAGAGGGCTCCTCGAGCGTCGCACAAATGTGAGGAGCGGTCCACACAACGCACTCACATTTGCACGACGCTCCACTGCCTGGCAAGCACTGCTCGCGCACTTTTTCATTTTCAGCTTTAAGCCGAAAATGATGCGTGGTTGCGCATTGCTCCCAGGACCCGCACACACTTACCTTGCGTGCAGAGTCTCAGGAGCTGAGATGGTTGTGCTTCCTGTCTCAATGCAGCCTGGGAAGGTCCCAGGCTGCACTGTGAAAGGAAGAGGCGGGGCTCTCACGTGAGCAGGAGGTTCATGTGGAGCTGAAGAAAGCTGGGTGCGAGGACCTCTCACAAGAGGCTGCTCGCGCAAGCACTGCACCCCACTCCAGCGCCGAGAAAAGGTAGGATGCGGAAAGGGCCATGGAGTTTTCTTGGCAATATTTGTTCAGAAGGGGGTTGCCTTTGCCTTCCTCTGAGGCTGACAGAGTATGACTTGCCAATGATCATCCAGTGGGTTTCCATGGCCAAGCAGCTATTTGAACTCTAGTCTCCAGAGCCATAGTCCACCACTCAAACCATAACACTCCACTGTCTTGAAGTGCAATTTGGGAAGTAGTAAATTAATGAAATTCAAATCACATGTAATTCATTCCCATCTAAATATCACCCGCCTGGAATGTGAAGAGCTCTGCTCTCTGTGAAGAGTTCCTGCTCTGTAACTTCAGGAACATATGAAAAACCATGCTGGAAAAGGGCAAAGGCCTATTTAGTCCAACATTCTATTCACACAGCAGCCAGAAAGTTCTCCATGACACTCTGCAAGCATTACAGGAATGCAACGGCATCATCATCTTCTATGTCCCTAGCAACTGGAACTGAAATATAGCCTTCTTGATTAGCATCCATTGATGAAGATAATAGGAGGAGGAGTCCTTTAAGGCTAAGTCAAGGGTAGGAAACATGTAGTTCTCCAGATGTTGTTGGACTGTAACTTCCTGTATTCCTTACCATTAGCCATATTATATTGGATTGCTTGGAATTGTAGTCTGACAATCTCTAGAAAGCCACAAAGAGTAAGAGACTTTTGTGAGGTGGCTCTCAGCTTTTTAAATATCACCCTGTTGAGATTTAGCAAGCATAGATAAAGAGCAAAACTACCTGGTATATTATCAATGCTGTTTTTAAAAAAGTGCACTTGACTACTTTTCTTTTGAGAAAAAATGGTATCTGTGAGGGGCCCAGTAATGCATTGTACACCACACCACTTATTAATACACAACATATATTATAATGGTGACTCATTAGACATCACATGAGCTAATTACGGTCTTCTTCAAAGAGTCGAGCATTTATACCTTCTCTAGAACTGATAAAAAATGGGGTAGCAGTCTTGGCATGAAATTGCCTAGAAGCCTCTAGAGAACAAAAGAATGGAACTAATTCAGTATCCAGTGTTCTTTTTACCAGTTCCCAAAGGGTTTTGAGGTATTAGTCACAAATACTTAATTAACACATGGAGGCTTTCGTGTGGCTTAGGGTTTAGTGGTGTCATCGGTTTACCTTGTCTTCCAGCTTAGTTAAACCAACTCTGGATAAGGGCTATTAAAGATCCCAAACCATATTAAGTTTTTTTAAAAAAAAAATCAGGAAGTTCAGCACAAATCTAAGTATATATTATCCACAACTACATGGGAGACAGTAGCTTTTTAAAACAACAACAACAACAACAACCTAGAATAATATTTGAAATATATTTTTTTCAGTCCCAGTAAAAAGAGAGGCCAGATAGCACTAAGCAGAAGACATCTCCCTTCCTGCTCTTTTCCCGTAGTGTATAAGATAGCCAGTTTGCTAAATTTTCCTTCAAAGAAATATCAGTATGATCTTTTTTTGTTGTTGAATTTTTTTTAGCAGCTAATGATTTTTTTTTTATTATTGTTATAACTCATTTCATAATCTCTTTTTGGCCAGTCGGAGTCTTAACAATCAAAACAGATAATATGTCTTTGAATTAATTTACTTTTTCTCTTTTGATGGAAGATTATACGCTCTTTTTTTTTTTTTTTAAATAAAGAAACATCTGAAGTATGGCGTAATTACCTCCTGACTTCCTCTGGTAGAGTGTAAAGGATGAGCTCTTTGTGCATCCCATGGCCCTGCTTTTTAATTATATCTTTCCCATGTTTACATGAACTTTAGTTTCCTTTTCAATAAGCTCAGAGAACAATCCATGCCGCTGACCCGTATGTACTGGTGAATTTCGCCATAAAGTGAGTATTGATGAGCTGAAAAGTTCAGTGAACAGGAAAATTCTGCTGCTTTTATTGCCAGTGTGACAGGTTACTTTATTACCATGCCTTTCACAGCAATTTAACAGTTACCCTGGTAACGGATTCGGCGAGGTAATGGGATCACAGGCATTAGAGAAGAGGCAAGGCTAGCTACCAGAAAAAACCATCTGCTGGTTTATGTTCCCGGGGCTGTTTGCTCATTGGATGCCTCTCAAGCTGACAATCATTGTACTTCTATGTAAATGAGGTGGGTTAAACCACAGGCCTGCCCTATTTAGCTCAACTCTGGTGATTTGTCTTTCTAAATCTATTGAAATAATAATCAGGATTTGTTTCTGATTAATTAACTAACCTTTTGGTAAAAAGATTAGATAACGAAATTGCTGCCTATTCAGACATAATGAGATTTTTATTACTCTGTCAAATTGGGGGACGGAGAGAAGAGCATTTATGTGTCACTAGCCACCATATGGGGGGGGGGAGAGAGGAGGGGGATCTAAATCTTTCCGTCAGACATTTATTTTCCCCCGCAGATTAAGTGTGCACTTAGTGCTGTGGCACCACATCATCTGCTTTAAAACATTTCTTTGAACACGTGCAAATAAGGTAGTAAACACATTGGAGATGGTGATGGGGAGGGAATGTGCTTTAGTGCTAATTAGTTTTAATGGTGGTGTGGGGAAGGGGGAGAGAAAAGCTCCAAAAATGGGTGGAAATTCAGCAACCCACTTATCCATGATGTTGGTATATTTATGTAAGTGTGACAGTGTAAAGAAAGCAGTAAAATCTCAGGGAGAGCACTATAAATTGACACACATTTGTAAGTACACTGCAGTTTTTATTCTATTGGCCTGCCAAATAGTGCTAGTAAATTCATCAACTTGTAGATGTCTTGACTACATTTACTACAGATGAAAAAGTTCACACAAAACCCTTCACAATAAATGCTGGGAATAATATATATGCAAGTACATATAGATATTCATATGTATATATGTGTGTGTATGTGCGGGTGTGCAGGTCTTGCAGATTCAGAGTCTATCCTCTGTAATGCAGTCTTCTTCTTTTCCTACTGTCTTCTTCCTTACCGATCATTATTGTCTTTTCTAGTGAGTCATGTCTTCTCATGATATGGCCTGTGTGGGCGTAAGGGGAGACAAAGAATCCTCCACATGGTTGTGAACCATCTTGATAGCTGTCACTGATGCACAATGCACATTACTATTTGTATCATCTGAGAAGTAAATTAGATAGATTTGTAACTTTACCAGTCAAGATGGTGGCAACCATGTATGATTGTTCAAGGCTCTGCCTAGCTGCAAAAGATAGCCAAAGAAGGATCTTTCCTTAAACCTTATTAGAGATACTGTAAAAACTTGATCTGTATTAATTTCAGTGTGAAATAACCTGATCTACACATACACCCAGCAAAAAGTGTAGATTGAGATTGCAATGATGGTGGTGAATTTTTTTTAATTATTCACAAGTTAAAACATCAATGATTAAATGGGCACAGACACTTTCTCATGTGATTCCTTTAGATCAATGGGGAAAAAATTGGAATAAAAAGTTAAAATGCAAAGCATGTCAAGATATCAGAGAAAATGTGTATAACATGTATTTTAGGTGGTACCTTATACCCGAACGACTATCAAAAACGCATACGAACTGTCCAAACAAATGCTGGATATGTGAGTCAGAAGTTGGCACATTTTCCCACCAATGGTGGTCATGTAAAAAGGTTGGAAAATTCTGGAACACAATTCACATCCAGATGGAAAGAATTCTAGGGTTACATTATGGAATGTCTCCTGAACTTTATCTGCTTTCAATAATGAGTGATGACTTAGAAAAAAAGGCCGGGAAGTTAATATTTTATATGACAATGGCTGCCAGAATGTTATTAGCTCAAAAATGGAAACAAAAAAAATTCTCCCTTCAATAGTCGAGTGGGAAATGAAGCTTTTTCATATGCTACAAATGAATAGGTTTACATAATTATTAAGAGGAGTTAAATTTGAAAGATTTGCCGAAGTTTGAGATTGTGTGATAACATATTTCAGAAATTTATGGGGGGATATTGAGATGGTCAATACTGATTTTTGATAATATTGCTGTAATACACGGGTACGTAGGACTTAGAATGTGATGGACAGACAACAGAATTTTTTTCGGTTATGTTATTACTTCTTACTTGGGGGGAAGTCATGGATGAATGAGGAATGAAATTTGTGAAAATGGGATGTATAAAATTAGGTATATATATAGGCATTTATATACTCCATCCTTTCCGAGGTAGTATGATTGTTATTGTCATTGTTTTGTCTTCTTGTTTGTGATGGTGGTGAATTTCCTTCATGTACACTGGCATAAAATAGAGGTGCAATTGTATCTACACAATAGCTTTTCTATCATGTGTGGTAAATGAAGGTAGGGGGGAAAAAACATACAGGATGTAGACAAGCATGGTGTTGAAATGGGAGGTATCACTATTATATAAATGTAAGGGTAGCTGTGTCTATCAAGTTCCAAACTCTATGTTATGGTAAAATCTTTCTTAAGCCAACCAAAAAAAGTACAAAATTCTCTGTGCAAGCTTTGGAGAATCACAGGTTGCTATATCAGGAAAAAATAGTAAAAAAACATGCAGGGGAAGCCAACCATTTAAATGCTGAAGTTTCAGAGAGAAATTCTTGATGAAGATGATGATGGTGATGATACAGTACAAGGGAGGTATGATGGCAGCAAAGAACAAGCTCACTTAACTCATCACATTCTATATCGAGATGTATGTATAAATGTATCAAGCTATTTTTTTTAAAAAAATATTTTTTATTATTTTTTGTTTTTTAAGGTACAAACAAAATACTTAGGAAGAGGAGAAGGAATAGCCTGAAACTTCATGTGATTAGCAAAATGTCATGTTTGGATCCCCAAAAGAAGAAGCAATAGTTTTCATGTCCCCACACATTTTCCCTGTCTGGGATACCCTGTGATTCATTTTGCGTGTGTACATGCCTTCAAGTCGCCAGTCATCTTATGGCAATGCCATGAATATCATAGGGTTTTCATGTGTGTGTGTGCCTTCAAGTTACCTTCAACTTATGGCAACCCCATGAATGTCATAGGGTTTTTGTGTGTGTGTCTTCGAGTCACATGTCAGCTTATGGCAACCCAATGGATTCCATAGGATTTTTCGTAGGCAAGAAGACTTAGGCCCTTTCTGCACAAGGCTGAACCATTGCAGTAGTGTCGTACTGTCACTTTTACATCTGCACGTTAAACCAGTTTGACGTTGTTCTGTCCCCCGTAGTTCTGCATGAGTTGAGGTCTTAGCGCAGTTAACATCGATGTTAAACCAATGTATTGTAAAAATGGAAAACCCTGATGTAAACCACCCAAACCGTTTCCACTGCGTTTTTTCCTACATGCAGAAGTGTTGCATCAATTCACACCACTTACACTAAAACATAGCAACGGTTTCTACAACTTTTTTTTTAAACTGACCAATCAGCGGTGGCGGGGTGGAGTGAGGGAGGAGAATAGGAGTTCCACGAGAATTGACGATGCGGAAGCTACAAACAATTTTCTCTGCTTTACTTTGATAGAAACCAGAGGGCATGCTGATAGGAATTGGGGTAAGTCGGAGTAAAAAACACAGCTCATAACATGCGGTGAAACGCTTCTCCACTCTAGTGCAGAAATGGCCCTAGAGGTGATGTTGTCATTGCCCTTCCTCTGAAACCTAGCCTACAGCATCTGGTTTTTGTTGGCGGTCTCCTATCACATCCAAGGACTAAGTAGGACTGAGTCTGTTTAGATTCTTGTAGGCTACTTATACTTTTGATGTATGAGAAAACTTTGCTGTATTGGTAGTAACAGTTGTTTATTGTATTTAGGTGGATTTATCTGTGTTATTTCCTCAGTTTTTTCTACCATTGTTGTTAAACTTAGACAGAATCTTCTCTCTCCTCTCTCTCTCTCTCTCTCTCTCTCTCTCTCATTCTCTCTCTAAATCAATCAACATTAACAATGTTTATTAAAATCCAGTAAGTGCTGCCAGGCAACCTAAATGGAGATCCCAGCCTTCTTTGCCCCCCTCTTTTTTAACAGAAAATGACATCTGCAGCTTTGCACGTTCATGAAACGGCTACACTTAACAACATTACTTTATTGTCATGGTATTTTCTTTTGTGCCTAGCAGTAGCAACCCTGTAGTTGTTCACTTCAATTACAACATTACTATTTTAAACCAAAACTCATTTTATCTGCATGCCAGCTTTTTATTTGTTTTACCAACTATATCTATTTCCACTACTGCAAGGCTGATGGTTTGTCTCAAGAGGAAATCAAATCCATTAATTCAGAAATTTCAAGCACGGCTGGTTCTGCCATAAGCAGCATTTCTTATGCTAATAGCAAATGTACCGAGAGGGAGGGAAGGAGGAAGGGAGGGAGGGAGGGAGAAAGACTGAAAAGAACTGACACAGACCTGGGCTGGGTTATTTTTATCATAACTTAAGCATTTTTGCAAAAAGGCAAATCTAATAGTACTAGGAAAATTTAAGCGTTATATATAATTCACTTTAGTGGGATCTGTTTGGACCTCTGGTTTTCTCAGTAGTGGTTTAAATCATTGCTCTGGCAGGTTTTTGCTTACTAGACAGTTTCAGCTGGAACTTTATCTTGATTACCCAGAGGTACATCTAGATCTCAGATAATTATGTTCAATTTAGCTGGGTGGTGATCTCAGCCACGTACAATGCAATCACTGGAAAGGAGCACATGTTCCTTTGAATTCTGCTAGAATACCAGGCACAACAGACTTACCAGGCTTTCTTGTTTTCGTTTAAGAGGGGGGAAAAATAAAAACAATTCTGCTCAAAACAACAACATCATGACGTTGGATCTGATGGTTATGAGTAGAGGGTTTTTGTTTTGTTTTGTTTTGTGATGGAGGAAGCAGAGAAAAATGGGTTTCATCAATACTCTTTCTTTCCTGCAGCCTCTACAGCTACTAAAAATCTGATCCAGAGAATTGGGGGACACTCCAAAGTAGAATGAGAGGAGGAGGTTTACAAGGGAAGAGGGATTAATGGAAATTATGCCACCCTCCTCCTCTAGCAGGGAGCCTTTGCTAGACCTTGGACCTTTCTATGAACAAAAGGAGTCCTTTTGTTAATGGCACAGCCAGTGTGGATCCAACCCATGATCTTTTCATCTCATTTCACAATTGAATAGCCAAAAGGACAGAGGAAAGGGAACTCAAGCATTTTCAGCCTTTGATAGCCATTGCAAAGTTGTAGCTCCTTACTGTGAGATAAAAGAAACATGGGATTACCTATGAGAATACTGGAACTAAAGAGTTGGCAAATGATCGGACATAGCCAACTCAGATAACCCACACTAAACATTTGAATAATATTCAGAGTGAATAAAACAATAGCATTATTACATCCATTAAATCTTCAGGATTAGGTATGCTAGCTTGCAAGTTACACAGGATTCCATCTCGGTGGATATGTAAGAACCATTTTTTTTAAAGTGGGAGAAATTATAGTGTTGATGTGATAAATGCATCTGCCATGGTCTATATATTTCATATCAGTGGATTTGAAGTATATTTCATTACATGAATAATTCTGTCTCTGCTGAAGTTAATGGGTAATATGCTTGTGCAAAATGTGGGCATGCATCTTTTGAATTCTGGTCTTAGCAGTAGCTTAAAACTATACTATGTCTTTATTCCCTCCTGTCCCTGAAACACACATAAATATTAACTGAGTGACTCGTAGCTGAATCTTGTTCACTCTGACAAATCACCATAGGTACACTCAGGCTATATTAAACAACTCTGAAGCAAACATGTCCCACAGAATGCCACTTAAGGAAAATCTGTCCCAACCTCCCCCACTATCACAATCTTGTCTCGTCATTTAATGCACTTGTCTCATTTGTAGCACATGGCTTTGTGTTCAATTAGTGGGCTTAACAAGATAAAGCCAGACACTGACCCAGAAAAAAACAAACCAGATTGCTGATGAGTTGTCTGTTAAGCTTTTCTGGGCACTGTGACCTGTTTATGTCGATGTAAAAATGCAAGATATCTCTATCATACATGTTCAGAATCAGTTTCTGAGGTATTTAGGTTTTGATTTTGGGGGAGGACAAAAAAGCCCTATACTACGGCCCTTGTCCTTCATTTTCACTGCAACCCCCTTCAGTGCTGTAAATCAGAGCTCATTGGAAGCTCTTATATACTGACCGCTGATAAGCTGTTGAGAAGCAGACAGGGCTTTTAGGAATTGCTGAACCATGAAGCTGACCTGCTTAGTGTTTTGTTGTAGGCTATTAAATCCAGGATTGGTGTTTTAAGATGATTCGGCTTTCTTCTTCTCTTGGCCTGGTTAAGCAACTCAACCCCAGCTCATTATTTTAGCTGATTAAAATAAAGACGGGAATGAGCAAACCTGCTGTTTGAGAAGCATACCTTCAGCCATCAAATTTATGAGAGTGTCTCATGCTGACATAGTTTATGGGCTTATGCAATTTGACACTAATTTCCGAGCTCTGAAAAGATTTAATAACTTTATGTATGCAGTTCTCTCTTTTACTGGCTAGGATATGGTTCTTCCATCCAAATGCAAACACTGAAATCTTGTGCAAACATGCATTCTTTGGTTGCCATGCTCAACATAGATCCAGGTTATTTTGCACCATGAACTCTCTTCTCATTCACTGGTAAAAGATCTGCTGCAGGAGGAATGAAGGTATAAGGTGAGGACAAACTGAACACCACAAAAAAAAGAAAATACAAAATCAAGACATTTTTTCTAGGTATGGGGACTGGAAGAAGACGGTATCTTAAACTAGAAGGTGAGCAGAAGAAACAGTTTCTCCAGAATTTCTGAAGACATAAAATTGTCCAGTCACATGGATTTTAATCAAATTAAGTATGCATGGCTTCTTTTCTGTATCTCCATGTTTCATAAACCAGCTATGATTCAGAACAAAAGGAAGACCAAAGAGCCCATGTTGTCTTGGCTTTGTAGAGATCTGGATTCCTCTTGTTATAAACAAGAATTTAATGTTTTAAGCATTAGGAAACTCAAGGATGCCCAGCGGAGCATTGTATTTTACAATATGTAAATTGTGCATGGCCCAGTGTGGCTGTCACTGTGGAACAAGATACACTCCTCTTGTCTCTGATTTGTTTGATAAACCTAAGCAGAGTGTTTTGTTCCCAGTCCCAAAGGATATGGATCAGTATGCCCAGCCCTGCCTGTACAACCAAAACTTCACGCCTTAATGTATAAGAGAATATCATGTTGCTCAGTTAGACGGTAGTACTCAGTCAGTTGTAAAATATTTACACAATACCTTAGGAGCCTGTTCTCAGATCACTGCACATGCATAATTCCCATTACCACTAATGGAAGTTATACACTAGCAAGAAAATAAAATGGTTCTTTAATTAGAAATAATGGGATTCCAGGCATTGCAAGCTTTTAGAAACAGTGGGAAATCGTATTTACTTTTAACACATCCAACCATTCAAATTAGAAGTCACAATTCAACCAAACATTACATACCACACACACCAGGAATGAAATTTGTGTGATGCAATGTTCAGTCTGGCAACACTGGTTTCAGATTTCGACGAAAACTTAAAACTAAAAGATCACTATATGGGACACTTTATCTTACACTGAGTTGCATCCAATGCTCCCTGTAGCATTAAACGTTTCCATTTGTGCAAGGCAGCGTAACCAATTTGCATTCTGTTCTCACTCTAACCACTCCAGCTCCTCATGTTTCTTCCCAAATTGTTCCTAAGGGCTGGGGAACAATCTGAAGCAACATGGCACAGATGGCTGTAGCAGGGGCAGAAACAGTCAGTATCTTGCCTTGCCTAAATGGGAGATATTTCTTTTAGCCCAAGTCCACCTTTGAATACAATCCATAGTCTGGAAGAGGATAGTGAAGTGCAGAGTTGGGGGCCTGGATATCAGATTTCCTATGGATTGTATCTAAGCTTTCCTGAAAGCTGACAGCCCAACTGATGTCATGTCAGACTAGGCTCCCTGGCTGATCATTGCCAGTCACTAGCTCTCAACCTGACACATAGCCTAGAAATAACATGTTTGTTCTTAATATGTCAGTCTCGTGCATTTCAAATTTGATTACCGACAGCACAATAATGTTATCCAGACAATCAAACAAAATGATGGCTGAAAAGATTGGTAAAAATAGCATACTATTAATGAATTTTTGATTGATGATTGCCATGTGGCTGCAGTGAGCAGCTGGAACCTGCTCAGGGGACCTTGTTTACTTATGACAGTTCCTTGTACGTGTGTGTTTTTGTGTGAGGGAAGAGAGAGAAGAGAGTGAGAGAAGGGTTTTGTGATGTGGAAAGAAATCTTGTTTAAGCAAAGCTGCAGGACAAAGCCAAGCCAGACTACAAACCATAAGTTCTTTATAGATAAAATATTTATTACTTATATTTCCCTGACTTTATTTCAATGAGCTCAAGGTAGCATGCACCTTGGCACTCTCTTTAGAAGGCATCTTTCCTCACTTTATCCTGGTATCAACAACTCCTCTGTTACCTAATGATTAACAGCCATAATTAATGAAACAAATAAAATAACTGATTAAAAAGTTCCCTTAGTAAGGGAAACAAACTAGATTTCTAAAAATTGTTGGCTGGAATCCTATCAATTTCCCTACAGAGGTGTCTGGACATTTTTGTCTAACATGGAACATCCTCATTATGTTGCAGAAGTGGAGTCAGGTATGATGCACCATTGTAAATGGATGTTTATGCTCGTTTGATTGTACATTAACTAATGCATTTGGCACATTGGTTCAGTTGCACAACACTGCTATTCAACACAAAGCTATTATGCATAACATAATGGATGCATAACTCTGCATCTAGAGTTTTATGCTGTTTAACTCTACTGTAGGATCCTGGCTGAGAAAATGAATCAAGCTTTTTATATTGGGGTTCCAAGCTCCAGCATAACCTAGAACTGTTGTGAATCAAAAAGGGAAGGAAACACAGATACTTTCCTCAAAACTCCTTTAGGAAAAGATTGGAGGTAATAAATATTAATGAGGAGGAAGAAGAGGAACAGCAGAACAAGTTGTCGCTGTTAAGTGAACCAGAGAATGGGGCAAAAGAAGGGATGGAATGAATATTACGGGTATAAACACAGCACAAGGTTTAGAGATTTATAACACAAAGATGTTTTTTCTATATTGTAAGGTGATCAAAATGAATGCAGCTTGCCAAGAACAAAGATGGCAGGAAAATTTAGTGCAAATCCAATTTGAACTTCCTAGACCTATTAATTTGCTGACTAGGTTTGGAGGCTTTCCTAATTACTTCTTAATGTTTTGCAAAAGTCATCAAATCAAAACCTGTTATTACATCTGTTGAGCACACAAGTGGCTAGATTTAATTTTAACATCCAAAGGGAATATATAAGTATGGATTTCTTTGTCAGTATGTAATCTACTTAATCATTTAAATAATGCAAAGGTGACAGTTTGCTTCCAGGTTTTGCAACCATTTTTAACTTTCACTGTAGCTCCTTCACTCTTAATTGTTCTGTCTCTTGTTTATTGAGAGGGCTTTTCATTAGTACCAAACTTTTAAATTATATTAATCAGAAATTTCCATGAGCCAAAATTTGAATGTTTCATTGTTGAACTGTGTGAAAGCAAACTACATATCAAATTGGTGAAGAAAAAAAATGTTTATGGAACAATTGATGTTATCTTCAAAATTTTGGTTTAATACATCTGTGCCATGGTATAAGAATAACACCAGTTCTGTCTGTCTGTCTGTCTGTCTATTTCATTTGTATGCTCCCCTTTTCTAAGAGTGGGATTCACTCTTAGATGACAGCATCATTTAAAAGGAGTTACAAAAGTTTAAAAAATAAATGAAACAAACATCCTGTTATAGCTTCCTTGCTTACAGATTACACTAAGATATCTCTGCCTCCTCAGCTGGTAAATAATCTAACGAATTGTTCTTTGTTGAAATTTTCTCACTGTTCAGGGTTAAAAAAGAGAATCTAAATTTTCTTTCCAAGGGGTGAGTTTGAGAAGTATGCATGACCAGCTCCCAAGTTGTGAGCAGCCTACAGTCATTCATGCCTGAGATGCTACAATGCACAGGCAGAATGTAGCCCTTGACTTGTGGAGTTCCACTGGACTATCCCTTCCATCCCTAAACAGGTTCCTAGCATGAGAGAATATTCTCATGGTCACCTGGTTGAAGGATGGTGGAGGTATCCAGGCAATATCTTGCAGCAATGCAGGAGAAGTAAATACACATTGCCTATGTGGATCTCCTGAAAATATCCTAGCATAGGTTGGGGAGCCAGGGAGTGAGGTCTCTTCTCTTCACTCAGTAGAACTGCAGCTATACCCTGACCAGGCACCCCATCCTCCTGCAGCCACTAAATGGTTGCGTAGACACAGTCCAGTGTCAGAAAGTCACCTTTCATGGCCATATTGAGTTCTCCTCCTACACAACCCTAAAAACTGCATATGCTAGGATGAACCCTCATTGCACCAAGAGTCTTGTCTAGATGTTGATAGACCACAAATCTTATACTCCCATGATTATTAGTTATGTTGGTTAGGGATGACAGGAATGGAAGGACAACAACATCTGAAGGCCAGTGGCTCATCCATGCCCTCAAGAAATGATCTGTGCATAGATTACTTAATACCAAGTGGCCTTTTTTATTATTGAGATGTTTTACTTTAAAAAAAAATTGTATGTTTTAATAATGATTTTACACTGTTTTTATACAGCTGTTTTAATTGCTTTAAACTATCATATGTATCTTTAACTTTTTTGGAAGCCAACTTGGGTCCCACTCTGGGAGAAAGGGGCATATAAATACAAGAAAAAAAGGAAGGAAGGAAGGAAGGAAGGAAGGAAGGAAGGAAGGAAGGAAGGAAGGAAGGAAGGAAGGAAAACAGAGGGGAATGGGGGAATACATATGATATTAACGTGGTGTAGACATATATATTAATATAAGCTGACTATATTTCCAAAAATACATATTCTTGACATTGACACTGATAAAATAAATGTTTATGGGTAGCTAAGACAGTGAAATCTTCTGACTATTGTACAACAGCCTTGCACAATGTTTCCAACCTTTGACTACAAGTTTTTTGGCAACAGTAAGAACATGAAGGAGCCATACATGTTGATCATTAATAAACTTCCATCTCTCAGAGATATAATTTAAAAGAACATGTGTACCTAAAAATATTACAGGTTTTTGCTATACAAAACTGACATGTTGTAGTATTATCCAACCAAAAAGGGGAACACATCTTCTTTGAATAAAACAAGGAAACATTAGCAGACTTACATTGCTAGCATTTAGCTTTACTAGACAATTTCTTTCTAAATAGGTGTAATGACATTCAGTATACCTTCAGTATCAATTTTTGCTGAGCCAAACAGTTTCAAATCTAAAGAAAATTTAGATATTGAAGCAAGGGCAATTTTCAAGGGTTTATTTATACAGAATGATCTAACAGTGCATCCATTCCATATTGATTTCATTAACATCAAATTTAGTACATTCCAACAGACAATTATAAATTTAGATGTATTAGTTTCAGTTTTTCTGAGGATATAATCAATCCTTCCATCACAGCAGGGATGGCTGGAAGCATTCAAAACTGAGGGTCCATATATAGATATCAAAAAGTGTTGCAATTGTGAGTATTACCATAGTGCACCATGGGTAGCTGATAAGAACACTGAATATTGAAAATGGCATGATTTCTTGATCTGGGACTATCAATAAATCAAAAGTATAAATCCCACAGTCCAATAATTTATTCCATGAGAAAGGCTGTTTCACAATCTTCATTTAGGATTATCCCAATTTAGCATAATCATATGGGTTAAATTACAGTTAACAAAACACTTTTTTGCAGGAGGCACTGTTTCTTTCTTCCTTAAATTGACAGAATTTAAAGCAGTTCATTGGGGAAGAGACTCCAAATAAGTTGCTTCCAAGATCACCCAAGGAGAAATATCTGAATTACACCTCCAATTTTTTTCCTAATTGTTTATTCAGATCCAGAAATATGCTTTATGATACAAATTCAAATCTGGAAAATGAAATCCACCTTCTGAAAATGACAGTCATATTCTTTTGAGGAATGGGGCAGTGAGGATCCCCATATACATTTCACAAATATAGCATTAATTAATGATTAATTAATCATTTGTGTAATCTTCCAAGGAACTCATATGCCTAAACATGTTATGACTTCTGAACATCGATGAAATTACCATCTGCAAAGCAACTAAGATGGACTATAAGTCCCAACAGGCATAACTTCTGCTTTGGATTAGTTTACAGTGTAGCCAGAAAGCACCCCAATAGAATTTATTAATTACGTCAACTTTGAAAAGAAGGATGCAGTCTAGAAATAAACAACAAAGATCATCAGCATATAGCAATGTCTTTTATGTATCATATCTTCCATGTATGAACCCAGAGATTGCCAGATTTTGCCCTACTGCGTAGGCTAAAAGCTCAAAAAAAAATCAAGTATCAAGGGAGATCTTTCTGTAGGTGAAAGTATCCCACTGTATATAAAAAAGATGAAAAAGATCCCATTAGTGATCACTCTTGATTTAGGAGAAAAGTAAAAAATCTTAATTTCAAAAAATCCTGATTGGAAACCAAATTCCCTTAAAATCCTAAAAATAATCTGCCAGCTAATTTTGGGCTGTTTGATCTTGTTGATGGATTCTCTTTACAGACGTGACCAACTGATTCCATTAGCTTGCTTGTCATCAATCTCTCAAAATCCCTCGAAGTACTACTCTTGGCATCTTCCCAAACTCCTATCATTGATCTTTCTAAGACTTGCCACAAAATACGTTTTAATTCTGGTATGGGTGGTGACAGTTCAAATCTTGACATAATGGAGCAGTGGGGAGGGGGGAATAAGATGATACGGGCTTTAAATAGTTGCAGAACTGGAGTTTGCAGCACACATGAATTTTGCAGTGCATCAATCTGAAATGAGTATAGGTTGACTATATGATTTTAGGTACTGTGTTAGCATTTAGCAATGGTTATACCATTTAGTGCATAACTCTTTTAGTTGCTAGATGTAGGCCAGAGAGGGAGAAATGAAGTAAGAAAACCCCATTTTTGAACAGTGTTTCTGAATGTTTGATATATTTTATGATCTAGTCTACCATCTAATTATATACTCTGTGGAATACTAAGCTCCAGTTTATACCTGATGATCTAGTCTGTAGTACACTAGGGAATATGTGAACCAATGAAGTCGTAAAGTGTAACCTAATTTAGACTTTTGAATAGTCTTTAGTAGTATTCTGCATAGATGACACATATCTGGTGCATAACTAATTTTCCCTTTAGGGTCTACTACACACTCAGTCTTATCATTTCCATTTTGTACAATACATTTCATACATCTTTCTTATGCAATTTCTCATAATACGGTAGACTAAGAGATCAATACTTTTAGTTGTGGACAAATTGTAATAGTTGGATTGAATTTGATCATCATTCATATTTTATCATTACTATTTTAAAAAAGTGGGTTCAAAGCATATTTATAAACAATGAGTTCAAGCTAGCTTCAAGTATATAAACCCAGCCTGGCAGAAGGTCTCCTAGGTTTGTACACAGAGAGGATTAGGAAACCCTGCTGAGTGAGGTGAGATGATGTCTCTATGTGGAAGGAGACCTCCCCATAAAATCAAGTGGAGGCACCTTTTGTAAACAGAACTCTTCTGTCCACAGAAGGAACTCCTCTTCCATAGAAGGTAGATCATAGAACTAAGCTATAATGCTATTTTGTAAATCCTCAAGCCAAATAACTCTAGAATTATGACACATTTAAATTAATGGGGGCATATGTGATATGCCACTCATAAAGTAAGCTAACTGCTTTGCCGCATAATGCCCCTTGGTTGATCTGTTCAATGTTAGTTGGCTGCAGACAGCAAAACTAAACTAGAAGATTTTCATTTTGCATTATAGTTCTGGAAAATCCAGGAGAGCACAGCAATTCAAGTAAGGGCTCAAGTTGTAGTCTGCCCTTTCCAGATTCAGAGGCAAAAGCTGGATCAGACAGTATTACGGTTACATCAACAACACAAAGGTGGACAACTGAGACAGTACTAGGAGCAGTGGGATAAGTGCAGAAGATAAAAAAGCAGAGATTCATCCTTCTTCAGAATGAGATGAAAATTTTTTAATACCTTTGTTTTATATTTGCCTCTGTTTAGCAAATTGAAATAGGCATAGACTCTAGACATAAGACAAGCAATGAGAGCAAGCTTGAATATGGTGATTCCTGATTCATTACCTTCACAGAATCAACTGGTAAAGGGTAGAGCCAGATAACACACCTGTATCCATTCCTGAGAAATCCAAAAAGACATAGCCTGGTTTGTTTAACAAGTCCTTCATGGAAGCATAGTGCAAGAAACTAGCCAGAAGAAAACTCCTAAAGTCTACAATTAGGAAAAGCCTGAAATGAAATGGTCCAAGAAAATAAGTGTGGAGAAAAATCACTGAAAAATGCCATACGTGGTGAATTTCACAAAGGTAGTGATGATTCAGTAAGTGATTATTATTCTATAAGGTGTTATAAGAAAGTGGGAATCATACAGGGTTTATTGATTAAGGTCTCCTGTATAGGAAGTGGAGTTGCTGTGTATATGGCAAGCAGCACCTGCTGAAATTCCCTCTCCTACAGAATCACAGTATCTCTGTTCCTTACTTCACCTTGCAACCCTAATAGGAAGCTTGGTCCTACCAGATAGCCCAGGCTTAATCCTGAGATGATCTGAATAGATATTGCAAAACAGAATTGAAACAGAGTCTGTTTTTTGAGGGATGCATGGAGAGAGCTGAAATATTAGGATGGGTGCTTACTTGGCTAGTTGCTTTGTTTAAACTTTCCTCAGACAGTATTTCAGAAAAAGAATATTGCCAATCGTGTGCTGACATTCCCTTCTAACTCTGAAGGCCACAGCAGTGATAACGTATGTCTTGGTACAGCTGTCACCTTCCATAAGGAGAAAGAAAGAAAGAAAGAAAGAAAGAAAGAAAGAAAGAAAGAAAGAAAGAAGATGCTCCCTTCTCTCAGACAAAGAGAGCTTTTAACACTGTGTTGGACTACTTGAAATACACACAGGAAGAAAGTGTTACTATTTCACTCAAAGGTTTCTCCCTCACGACCTTCTTCATTTCATTACCATTAATAGGGTGCCTTGTAGAAGAATTAAATGGTGGTGGCTGTTTTGACTTTGCTGTGGAGTCAGTTGCATGGCAATGAGCACAAAAAAGGAGAAGTGTTTAAAGCTCACATAGCTCAACAAAACTCCTCCAGTGTTGTCAGAAATTCTTGGGATCAAGGTCATCTGGTCATAGATGTGCAAATAGCAAAGAGTCAACAACATCTGGTGGGGATTTAACCAGACAATGTAAAGTAAACATCCTCAAGTATCTGTGAAAAAAATGTCTTCTACATGTGCAGCTGATGCAAATGGAAATGTACAGTTGATTTCACATCCTACTCTGTACTGGAAAGCTTGCCTAGATCATTACTCTGCTCTTCTTAAGCATGTGGGTAGGAAAATATGCTAGCTTTTCTCATGTGAAAAGTGACAGGTTCAAGCAGAAGGGGCTACTGTCCCAATGGAGGTACTACCAGAACATGGCAAAATCAGGCTTCTGGTTTTTATCAAGTTCCTCCATAGTTAGAGTTGTCACTCCTCTTCAGTCCACTCTGATGACACAGGAGGGATGGCCACGGAGGGGGAAAAACCCATGCTTATGAATATCTGAATAGGTTTCAGGTCCCACTAAATTGTGTTGGACTCTGGTCCTGTGAAGCAAGAGGCTATACTGAAGGCAGCAGTGCTGTTGGCAAGGGCTTCCCATGTCAGACTGGCTTTTGCAGAGGAGCCAGACTAAATGTGCACAACAGCTACTGGACAGCAGCAATAGTGTGTGTGTGTGTGTGTGTGTGTGTCAGAGAGAGAGAGAGAGAGAGACATTGACAGAGGATCTCTCAGAGACAACAGCACTGGCACCACAGCTAATACTTGTTAGTATTGTGCAGAAGGAGGCATGATCAATCTCTTTTGAATGTCTCTTACCATGAAAACCCTATGATGACAGAATCCAAAATGAAACAAAAGATAGTGCTAGAAGATGAAACTCTCAGTTTGGATGGAGCTGGAATGGGACATTTTGAGCCAGATAATTACACCGTGTTTTGGCCAGGAAATGAAAATCTAAGAAGAAATGCATTGGCATTAATAGTGAGGAGAGATGTAGCAAATCCATCAATCTAAGTTTATGCTCCAACTACAGAAGAAGAAGAAACTTAAAGATTCCATACTGAAGACTAGGAAGAAATTGATTACACATCAGAACAGGACTTGTTAATCAAAAGTGAATGGAATAAAAAAGTAACAAAGAGAGCAGGATCAAAGATTGTAGGAAAATTTGGTCTAGGATCAAGAAGTGAAGCGAGAGAGGGGCTGATTGAATTTTGTAAGACCAACCATTAGTTTATCACAAACTCATTCTTTAAGTAACCAAAGAGGCAACTATAATCATGGACATCACCTGATGGCCAATATAGGAATCAAATAGACTATGTAATTGAAAGCAGAAGATGGAGAAGCTCCATTCTATATTCAAAAACAAGACCAGGAGCAGATTGTGGCACAAATTATGAACTATCAAAAATTAGAGCTAAAGAAGAACGCAAAACCAACCGCCATGCCAAAATATAATCTGAAGAACATACCCAAAAAATAAAAAATAGATTTGCACTGTTGAGCCTAATTGACTGGGAGTCAAAAGAATTCTGAACTGAATCCAGGAGGAATGCAAAAAAACCCCACTCCATTTAACAATAACCAAAAAAAAAAAAAAAAAAAAGACAGAGAGAGAGAGAGAGAGAGAGAGAAGCCTAAATGGATGACAGATGAAACTCTTCAAGCAGTTAAGGAGAGATGAAAAACATAGGTAAAAGATGACAGTAATAGAGTCAGAATCCTCAATGCAAGTGTTCAACAACTTGTGAGCAGGGACAAGGAGAACTATTGTAGTAATCAGTACAGAGAATCAGAAAATGATAATAAAATGGGAAGAACAAGAGAGTTCTTCAACAAGATCCTAAAAATAGGGAAAAAATTGAAAAGGGAAATTTAAGCTAATAGTGGTGAACACATCACATGACCAAGTAGAAATAAAAAGACAATGAAAAAAGTACACTGAAGAACTACATAAAAGAGATGAAAGGATGACAGATTCATTCAAGAAGAACCACTTGAAGATGAACCTTGAATTTTAGAAAGTGAAATGGAAGCTGCATGCAGGGCACTTGGGAAGAATAAATTACTGGTAACCGATGACATACCAAGAGAGCTGCTTCAAGTTATATAGTCAGAATCTACTCTAATCCCAACTAAAATCCATCAACAAATAAGGAAACCAAAACAATGGTCTACAGATTGGCAATGTTCAAGATACATTTCAATGCCCCAAAACTTGAGGACATTAGAGATTGCAGTAGCCATCAGACCACTTCATTAATTTCCCATGCAAGCAAAGTCATGCTCAAAATTCTACAACGTTACCATATATGAAACAAAAAATGCCAGATGCCCAAGTGGGTTCAAGAAAGGAAGAGACACCAGTGATCATACTACAAATATATGCTGGATAATGGAGCACACCAAAGAAATTCAAAAGAAAATCAGCCTGTGCTTCATAGATTATAGCAAAGCTTTTGATTGTATAGATCATGAAATGGGTGTGCCACAACATTTGATTGTCCTGATGTGTGCTCTGTATTCAGGACAAGAGGATACAGTTAGGACAGAATATGGAGAATATGGAGAAATGGAATGGTTTCCAATTGGCAAGGTGGTCAGCCAAGGCTGTATTTTATCACCTAATCTTTTTAACCTCTACATTGAACATATCATACCTAAAGCAGGATTGGATTTGGAGGAAAGAGACATGAAAATTGGTGGAAGGAACATGAACAATTTAAGATCTGCAGATGACACATACTACTAACAGAAAATAGCAAAGTCTTGGAACAACTACTTAAGAAAGTTAAGGAAGAAAGTGCAAAGGCAAGTTCACAGTATAATGACCATAGATAATTTATATAACTTTAAAGTAGATGATGAAGACATTGAAATAGTTCAAGATTTTCCATACCTTGGCTCAGTCATTAATCAGAATGGAAGCTGTAAGCAAGAAATCCAAAGAAGACTAAGGCAATTTCTGCATAACGTCACTATCCTGTGATAGGGATGCATTGCTGGTGGTCTGCGAGTCATGTTTTCACATGATGTCATCACAATCCCACTGCCGATACATGATATTCCATTACCAGAAAAAAAATCCAGTAATGGCTTCTGATTGCATGATGCTCCCATTGCAGGCAGACGTGCGGAAAAGGGAGGAAGCATAATTTAGGCAGTTCCTTCCCCAGTGCAGCACAGGAAGTGGCTGACTGCACTGTGGAAGAAAGAGACGTGTCGCTCTCACTACCCTTCCACAGGCAGCCAGCTGGGTGTGACAGAGAGCATTCATGTTGGGCTTTCATCCTAGCAGTGGCACTGCCAGGATAATGAAGGGACAAGAACAGAGACAAGTAAGGTGTGGAAATGGCCTAAGACTTGGAAGAGCGGCTATGAAGGAACAGGGCAAGATCCTGAAGTATAACCATATATCATTGAATACTAAATTTAGGATGGTCCATGCCATGGTATTTCTAATTTCTCTGGACAGTTATGAAGCCTGAACAGTGAAAAAAACTGACAGGAAGAAAATCCTGAAATGCGGTGTTTGAAATGTGATGTTGGAGAAGAGTTCTTCAAATACCATGGACTGCTAAAAAAGATAAATGAATGGATCCTAGAGGAAATCAAGCCTGAACTCTCCTAGAAACCAAGATGACTAAGCTGTCATACTTTGGACATATCATGAGAAGACATGACTCACTAAAACAGACAATAATGCTTGGCAAGGTAGAAGGCAGTAGGAAAAAGAGGGAAACCACATTACGGATGTATAGATTCAATCAAGAAAGTCATCGCTCTGAGTCTGTCATCAATTTGGCAAGACCTGAGCAGGGCTGTTGAGGTGACCTGGAGATCTTTCATTCATAGGATTGTCATAAGCCAAGGTCAACTTGACAGCTCTCAACAACAAACATTGTGTGGATGCCGGTGATGTTTATCCCAATCCATGGTCATTTATTGTCTGCAAATAATGACAGCTGGATAATGACCATTATTTTTCAGCTATGGACAGCTTTATAGATTAACATTTATTTAACTTTTAATTGATATATTTATAAACTACCTTTATTAAGGACGTTAGGGCTGCATGAAATAAACATGAAGAAAAAGTAATGTTTGATAAAAATGAGAAAAGGATATCAAAACACAAAAGTGGAATAAAAGATGAAGAATGAAACAACATAAAATGCCTGAATAAAGATGACTTTTCTTTCCCCTTGCACCGAAATGAATACAAGAAAAGCATCAGTTGTAATTCCATGGGTTCAGCTGTCCATAAATAAGTCATTGAGACCAAGAACATTTCCTCCCTACACATCATATAGTGAATGGAAAGGCCCTTGGAAAGATCATAAGACATAGGTCCTTTCCGCACCCTACCTTTTTGCGAAGTTGTCTGGTGGGGAGCCTGGCTGCAGCTCTGCTGAGAGGGGTGTGTGATGGCAGCACTCCTGTCTGCACGGGACCAGCTCCCTGCAGAAGGGAGCACGATGACCACACCTCTTCCTCCCGCAGCATAGCCGGATACTGCAGTGGGGCAAGAAGTGGGGCAAGAAGTGCAACCATTGCGCTTCTGGGGCTTCCGCAGAACAGGTAAGTGTGGGGTGGTGGTGTGATTGCAATTCATTGACAGGGAAAACCCGTCAATGATTTAACCCACAACCACGCCTCCTGGGATGGGAGAAGAATGGGACTACAATGACGTCATGCAAAAGCATTGTTGCAGTCCCATCCTTCTCCCATCCCTATCCTGGGATGGAAGGGTACTGTGGAAAGGACCATAGGCAGACAGGTGTAGAGAGAGACCAATGAAAATATCAATGTTTTCTATAGCAGATATTAATTGTGAACAACATCCACCCATGTGGATAGCTAATCAGGAATCCTAGACATATAACACATCACTATTCCTGGGGTGAGAATTATGTGGCCCTCCAAATATTAAACTTTAACACCCTGCAGACTTAGCCACTACAGCCATTGCTGAGGAAAACAGGAAATTGCACTCCAGCAGCTGGATGATAGCACAATTCCCACCCACATACTCTCCTCATTCAGTTCTTTGTGTCATAAGACTATGGCTGCTGGACCTGTTTCCTACGTTAGTTCATCCTTTTAACCATACCTCTAATATTTGCACACTGAGCTGCATTAACAAAAGGGGAAAGTGCAGCTGGACAGGAATCTTCACATGATCTAATGTAGAATTCCAGATGATCGCAAATCCTTCTTCATGTACATCTGCACTTATGGAAGCCCCCTCTTTATTAGTATACTATCATGTATGTTGGGGAATTGAGAGATTTTTGGTAATGAGACTCTCAATCAGCAGAGTATCTTAGTAATTGCACAAAAACGGAAGTTGAACAGATTACCAGTCCCACTTCTATCACTCCACCCCAAACACACTTAACCTAGCTCAAAAGGTCCCCTTGTGCTGGCCGTGTGCTCTCCCTGAGCACACGGTCTGACTAACGAGGGGGAGGAGCCAGCTAGGGGGGAGGAGTCTTATTAGGAGCTCCCAACGGCGCGCGCCAAAGGCGCGCGCAGTTGAAGCCCTCTTCTTCAACTCTTTGAATTCATCCCTTGGTGATCAGCAGAGGAGACGTACTTGATTCAGTTGAATTTTAGGAAGAAAACCCTGTTATTCTTTCTAGACCTACTCCCTGTACTACTGTTTGTAGTATCAAGGATGGAAGGTGAGGGAGCTGCCGCGGTCACCTGTAGCACTTGTGGGATGTTCCTTTTCTTGCCACAAGATGTTGTCGGGTACACCTGCACCAAGTGCAAGCTGGTGAACTTCTTGGAGGAGAAGGTTCGCCAGCTGGAGGCACGAGTTTCTAATCTTCATCTTATTAGGGAAGGGGAGGAGTTTTTGGATAGGGCAGAGAAGACCTTCCTGAAGACCCAATGCGCAGGGGAGCTGCCCAATCAGGAAGTCAGCACAATGGGCCAAGAAACGGATGCTTGGAGGAATGTCACACGGAGGAGTAGGAGGACCAGGAAGGAAACAGAGACTCTCAACCTACACAATCGCTTCAAAGTTCTTGGCCTGATGAACGACGAGGAGCACCAGGAGGAGGGAACAGAACGTCAACAAGAAGGAATCCAACATCGGCAACAGGAACTAGATCAACAGTCCCAGCCTCAACAGAGTGTCCAGCCAGTCCTGGAAGAACCTACTCGTCGAGGAGCCCCGGACAAGCCTCAGAGGAGGCGAGTTCTGGTTGTTGGGGACTCCTTGCTCAGAGGAACTGAACCAGCAATTTGCAAACCCGACAAGTTCAATCGAGAAGTCTGCTGTCTTCCTGGGGCCAAGATCAACCACATAACAGAGAGGCTAACCAGGCTGGTCAAGCCCACTGACCATAAGCCCCTCATTGTGGTTCATGTCGGAACCAATGACACTGCGAGGCGCAGCTTTTACCACATCGCAAAGGACTACGAGCTTATGGGGACAAAGCTTAAGGACCTTGGTGCGCAGGTGGTCATTTCATCTCTCCTCCCTGTTCAAGGATATGGTGCACAAAGGGAAAGGGCAATAGCAGAGGTCAACAACTGGCTCCGCACATGGTGCCGCCAGCAACGGTTTGGGTTTTTGGAACACGGTCTGAATTTCCATGAACGTGGGCTTCTGGCAAGGGATGGGCTGCACCTCACGAAACTTGGCAAGAATGTTTTTGCAAACAGTCTTGCACGGAGGATTAAGAGGTCTTTAAACTAAGTTCTGCTGGGGAGGGAGACAATATTATTCAGGGCAAAGACACGGCGAGTGCAGGGGGGAAAGGCCCAAATTATATTGACCAAGTAGTACAAGCGTCCAGTGGTGGGAGGAGTAGAAACTATAGTACAGGACTTGCAGGAAGGGCCCGGGGATTTAAGTGTCTCTACACTAACGCGCAGAGTATGGGAAACAAGCAAGATGAACTTGAACTCCTAGTACAACAAAATAAATACGATTTGATAGGCATCACTGAGACCTGGTGGGATGAGTCTCATGATTGGAATGTAGGAATAGAGGGGTATAGCCTATTTTGTAAAAATAGACCAAACAAGAAAGGAGGAGGAGTAGCCTTGTATGTCAAGGATGTTTTCACCTGTGAAGAGATCCATGACTTGAACCCAGAAAGCCAGGTCGAGAGCATCTGGGTAAAAATTAAGGGAGCGAGAAACAATAGGGATATTCTGGTGGGGGTTTACTACAGACCTCCAGCCCAGACTGAGGACCTTGATGATGCCTTCCTCAACCAAATGACCACGCATTCAAAAAGGAGAGATACAGTAATAATAGGAGATTTCAATTACCCGGATATATGTTGGCAGTCAAACTCTGCCAACACAGCAAGGTCCAGCAAGTTTCTTGCTTGTCTTGCAGACAATTTCATGGTCCAGAAGGTGGAAGAGGCCACAAGAGGATCAAATATTCTAGATCTGATCCTGACCAATAGGGATGACCTTGTTAATGAGGTAGAAGTGGTTGGATCTTTAGGGGGGAGTGACCATGCCCTATTGGAATTGGCATTCAGTGGGAAGGAGAAGATAAGTGTAGCCAGACACTCATCTTAGATTTTAAAAAAGCGGACTTCTGTAAACTTAAGGAGCTGCTGGCTGAAATTCCGTGGTCAGGAATAGTGAAAGAGAAAGGAGTTCAGGAGGCATGGGAGTTCCTTAAAAGGGAGATACTGAAGGCACAGTCTAAAACTGTGCCAATAAGGAGGAAAAATGGAAGGCATCTGAAGAAACCAGAATGGTTGACTAAAGAACTCTCAGCTGAGCTAAGCGTTAAGAGAAACCTGTACAGGAAATGGAAGAGGGGGGAAACCACCAAAGAAGAATTTAAGCAAGTAGCCAGGAAATGTAGGGAGGAGGTCAGAAAGGCTAAAGCACAGAACGAACTTAGGCTGGCCAGAGACATTAAACACAATAAAAAGGGCTTTTTTAAATATGTCCGCAGCAAAAGGAAAAAGAAAGAGGCGATAGGGTCGCTGCGCAGAGAAGATGGCGAATTACTAACAAGGGGAAGAGAAAAGGCAGAACTACTTAACACCTTCTTTGCCTCAGTTTTTTCCCAGAAGGATACAAGCACTCAACCTGGTGGTTGGGGAGCAGGTGAGGAAGCAGGGGAAATGCGGCACATAATAGGTAGAGAGGTGGTACAAGAATACCTGGCCACACTGGATGAATTCAAGTCTCCAGGGCCAGATGAATTGCATCCTAGGATATTAAAAGAACTGGCAGAGGTCATTTCGGAACCGCTTGCTATAATCTTTGAGAAATCTTGGAGGACAGGAGAAGTTCCAGCAGACTGGAAGAGGGCAAATGTTGTCCCCATCTTCAAGAAGGGAAAAAAAGAGGATCCAAATAATTATCGCCCAGTCAGCCTGACGTCTGTACCCGGAAAGATCCTGGAGCAGATCATTAAGCAGTCAGTTTCTAATCACTTAGAAAGCAATGCGGTAATCACGAGAAGTCAACATGGATTTCTCAAAAATAAGTCATGCCAGACTAATCTGATCTCTTTTTATGATAGAGTTACTAGCTTGATAGATGAAGGGAATGCTGTGGATGTAGCATATCTTGATTTCAGTAAGGCCTTTGACAAAGTTCCACATGACATTCTTGCAAAGAAGCTAGTAAAATGTGGGCTGGACAGAGCTACTGTCAGGTGGATCTGTAACTGGTTGACTGACCGTTCCCAAAGGGTGCTCACCAATGGCTGCTTTTCATCCTGGAGAAAAGTGACTAGCGGGGTGCCACAGGGTTCTGTCCTGGGCCCAGTGCTGTTCAATATTTTCATCAATGACTTGGATGAAGGAATAGAGGGCATGCTCATCAAATTTGCAGATGACACCAAATTGGGAGGGGTTGCTAATACGCCAGAGGACAGGATCAAAATTCAAAATGACCTGGACAGATTGGAGAGCTGGGCCAAGGCTAACAAAATGAAATTCAGCAGAGAGAAGTGTAAGGTCCTACACTTAGGTAGAAAAAATGGAATGCTGAAATATAGGATGGGGGACACGTGGCTGGATGGCAGTACATGTGAAAGAGATCTAGGAGTCTTAATAGACCACAAGCTGAACATGAGTCAGCAATGTGATGCGGCAGCCAAGAAAGCCAATGCAATTCTCGGCTGCATCAATAGGAGTATGGTGTCTAGATCGAGGGAGGTACTGGTACCACTCTACTCTGCTTTGGTTAGACCTCATCTTGAATACTGTGTCCAGTTCTGGGCACCCCAATTCAAGAAGGACATGGTCAAGCTGGAGCAGGTCCAGAGGAGGGCGACCAAAATGGTGAAGGGCCTGGAAGCCAAGCCCTATGAGGATAGACTTAGAGAGCTGGGTATGTTTAGTCTGCAGAAGAGAAGGTTAAGAGGGGACATGATAGCTCTGTTTAAATATTTGAAGGGATGCCATGTAGAGGAGGGAGAGGGCTTGTTTTCTGCCGCTCCAGAGACCAGGACAAGGAGCAATGGATTCAAGCTGCAGGAAAGGAGATTCCACCTGAACCTCAGGAAGAACTTCCTGACAGTCAGGGCTGTCCGGCAGTGGAATCTGCTGCCTCGGAGTGTGGTGGAGTCTCCTTCTTTGGAGGTTTTTAAGCAGAGGCTGGATGGCCATCTGTCGGGAGTGCTTTGAGAGTGTTCCTGCATGGCAGGGGGTTGGACTGGATGGCCCGTGTGGTCTCTTCCAACTCTACATTTCTATGATTCTATGATTCTATGATTCTATAAAATAAACACAAAAACCAATTTGGTTAAAAATGTAAAAGAATTTACTCACAAAATCTTGTGCATAGTCTACACAGGTTCAATTCTTGAAGAAGGTAGGAAGAAAATTAAGCACTCACATGCTTGCTGAAAATAATCCCTGTTAGGAGATCTGAGGGCATGCTTTCAAGACAAAAGGCAAAGACAAAAGGAAGGAGTAAATGGCAAGAGAATCTTTTTAAGACCAAAGAATGTGTACGTGCTGGAGGAAGAGGTGTTGACCAAAACAAACAGGAAGTTTTCTCTAGGCTATCTCTCTATGCCTACAATAAACATGCAAACAAACTAGCCAGTTAATTAAGCATGCAAAGGTTGCCACTTCCAACAATGTATACCCGGAGTTGCTCGAGATTTTATTTTCTCATAGATAATACTTAGAAAGATTTGAGATCCTGCATCTCTAATTTCCCAAACTGTCTTATCTAGTGTCTGTAACTTTTCCTCATATTCCTCAATCCAATCTGTATTCAGAGTTATTAACGTACAGAAGTTGGGTTCCTGAGGAAATACAGTTCCCTTCTTCTTGCTGCAAGGCCTCATCTCCATAGCAACCAGCCTACTCAAGACACACTGTTGACTGAGGCCCAAGAGCTCTCTGGCTGAGAATTCTAAAAGCCCCTCCCTAAACTGCAAACCTCAGGATTCCACAGAATCTTCTTAGGCAGCCAATCATATGAGGTCTTCACCTGACACAGAAAAACTTTGACTTTTATATATTAGATGAATATTCTTAGCAAGGAGGTGAGGGTCCATGCGTGCAGCTCTTGCAAACAGATTGTGTAATTCAAGTAATTTTCCCTGCTACAAGTGACTCCTTGAAAACTGTGCACTTTTTGAGGAATAATTGCAGATCACAGAATTTTGCACATAATTTGTCTCGAGGGCTTTTTGAACAGAAAAATTGGATTTTTCTGCAGGGGCAACTTGGTTTGGCACAGAAAAATGGGATTTGTTTGACAAAGGACAAGTTTCCTACACAGGTTATCCAATTCTTTTTCCTGTGGGAGGAGAAAGTTAGCAAAAATCTCAGTGACAAAGATTCTCACCACATCCAGATTCTCTTCATCTCTTTCTGATGCTTAATACATGAACTTTTTCATTGCTAATTTGAATAATTTTTAATATTCTTTCCATGCCAGCTCTTATGTATTTACTTGAACAGAAAGACACTGGGGGAATAGCCAAAGATATTTGCCACATTCAAGAATGGGGTCTAATAGGTGCAACCCCCTTTCCCTCTGCCCGCTCCCACACACGGGGAGGAGGAATACGTGGTATAAATAGATGAGAGCCCATGAAGAGTGACAAATTAAATTTAAAAACGTGTATAGTGTCTACACTTGAACGGTAAACACTGGTTTAACAATGTGTGTCATTGTCTGAGATAATAGGAGAAGAGTTTTACTTGGTCCTGTACTCAGGTGCCTCATAATAAGTCCCACTGAGCTCAATGCAGAGGCAGATCTAGGCTAGGGCAACTGGGGCACATGCCCCAGGCGCCAGTGTCAGAGGGGCGTCTCCACTGCCGCTCGCCCCATCCACCTCTGGCTACTGTTCGCCCCACACCCACTGCCGCTTGTCCCCCCTACTTCCACTCATCCCTCCCCTGCCTGCTGCCATTCATCCTGTTCACTTCCGCTGCTCGCCACGCCCACCTCCATTCACCCTCTCCCTGCCCACTGCCATTCGCCATGCCTACTCCTTCTGCTTGCCCCCCCACTTCTGCCTTCTGCTTGCCCCACACACCTCCCCCGCCTCTCCCACCTCCCCTCGCCCCTCCCATGCCTACTGCCACTCACCCCACCCCCAGTGCCGCTCACCCCGCCCACTTCCACCCACAGCTCACCCCGCCCTCCTCCCCTTGCCCCTTCCCTGCCCACTGCTGCTCACCCCGCCCACCTCCACCCATCTCTCCCTGCCCGCTGCCACTCGCCCTACCCACTTCCACCACTTGCCCCACCCACTTCTGCCTGCCACTCACCCCACCCACCTCCTCTCACTCCGCCCCCTTGCCCTGGGTGCTGTTAAGGGTCCATGGGCCACTGGCTCAATGGCAGTAGAAACTCACAATACTGCACTGCTGAAGTCTGGGGAATGCTGAAAATAATGCAGAAATGCTAACTAAATGATCAGAAAGGATACTATCAAAACAAAGGAAAGTATTTGTTTACAGCGCCTTTTCCTATTAGTTTAAATAATAATAATAGGATGCCCCTCTGACAAGTGCTATTTGTTCTTCAGGTACATTTTAAGGAAAAAAAAACAGCCTTGGTCCCTTTCAGAGTCACTCAATTTTCTATTAATTTTCAAGTACATGGTGTTCTTTCTGCCTTCAGGAAGAACAAATATTGTTCTGACAATCTCTATTTGCTTGTACCCGATACTGACTAGAAACATAAACAGGGCCATTGTTCTGCTTGCGACTCATTCTTGCCTCTGTAACTGGAGTGCAGGAAAATGGCTCTGATTATATCTAGAGGTTGACTCTCAAGGTTTTCTTTTATTAAGTAGCAGCGCTCAGTTAACCAGCAGCCTTCTTTTTTACAACTTCCCCTTCCATTACAGACAGTTAAGCTCCCACAAACTGGATCAGCTCAGCATCAAGACTCAGTTACAGTAAATGAAGTGCTGTAAGCTTACATCAGACTAATTAGTCTGAGAGATAAAGGTGGAGGAGGGAGAGGAGAGAGAAGGAAAGACTTTTCAGGTTGCTTTGTGAAAGGCAGTTTCCTTAATTAAGCCTACCACTAATTGTTAAATATTTTTCAGGCATTAACAGAGCTACGCGGAGTGTAATTAAATTTTGATTTTAGTGGTATTTGCAGGGATTAAAATCACAATCTGCTGAGGCACTGGGGTTAGTTAATATTCACTTCACTGCCACAGCTGTCCTCCATTACATTACAAAGGACAGGAAAAAGAGACAGCAGAATAGGGTGAAGTAATGAGAAAGCTATTCATTCATTTGAACCAGCTCCACACTGTACAGCCTTGTACAAATAGATCTGATCTGTATGACACACAGCAAGGCATTAAACTGGATTTAATTCTATACTAAAAGTGTGAGGGGGGGAGCTAATCTGCAATGTATTTTTATTTTTACACTCAAGCACTATACAATGCATCAAAAGCATAGACATATGACTATTGTATAACTAAATTCAAGTGGCATTTCTCTACAAGAATCTTCTTGGACGAAATCCACTAGGACCACAAACCTATTCTTGTTAAGCAGTTGTTTGTCTCAGGTATGCTTGAATGAACCCTGTGCATTTGTGAAACATGACATTTCATTTCATCCTGAGGGGAATATTTACTAGCAAAATTGGTGTTTTAAGCCACAGTTCTATACCACTTACCTAGATGTAAGCCTTACCGAAATTAAAGGGATTTCTGAGTAGCCAGAGTAGATAGCAATGCTTTGCTTTCTCTCTCTCTCTCTCTTTCTTTCTTTCTTTCTTTCTTTCTTTCTTTCTTTCTTTCTTTCTTTCTTTCTTTTTCCTTCTCTCTCAAACTGACTTGTTAAATGAGAACATGGAGAATAGGACAGACCAGAACTAAGATTGTTTTCTTGAATTTTAGGGTAGTGAATCTTACCATGAGCATATAAGCATTGTCACAAATATAGTGGAAAGAGTTTATTTTGAAAATCTGTTGGGGATCATCCTTATTTAACCTTTTAAAATTACTGATTTAGGCCCTTTCCACACCAGGCAATTAGAACGGGGCAGTGCGTCCTCTCACGGAGGTCGTCTGCACCTTGGAGCAGACTAGAAGCGGACTACTTATCGGAGATCCGCTCCTCAGTCTGCTCCAAAATGACCCCAAGTGGTCCTTCAGCGTGTTTTCTAAAGACCGCAAAAAACAGGTCTTTATTTTCCTGGAACGCGCCGTTGCGTTCCTGCTCCCTTGTGCAGATTCGCAGGCTCGCACCAATGTGAGCCTGTGATCTGCAGAGGGCGGGCTTTAGGTGTGGTGAGCTTCAGCGGTTGGTGGGGACCCACGACCAACCGGAAGCCATCATTTTGGAAGCTGGAAGCCACCATTTTGGAAGCCGAAGCAGTGCAGATCTACAGACCTCGCACTGCTCTGATTCACCCTGGACCAAGGAGGAGCCCTGCAGAAGGGCTTCAGGGACAGTCCGCGTTGCTTCGGACCCCAGAAGAAGCAGTAGGTAATGGCACGGAGCGATTCCCTCGCCTTGTGCGGAAAGGGCCTTAGAGTGTAGTACAATATAAATAACCAAACAAACTAGATGTTTGGATAAGTGAATGGTTTTTACTTGTTAATATAGATAAACACAAAGAACAGAAGAAAGAACAATAACTCACATGCCCAACATCATGGTCTAAATTTTTTGTTAAATGCCTGAGATTTGCAGGAAATGTGGGCACACAGGGATTAATCAAAGCAATAGAAATACCCATTCAGATTTCATCTAGGCAATAGACATACATTTCTGAGGCTTGAAATGTTGAGTATAGGCTTCCCCCAATTTATCTGACATGTTAGGGACCTGAGCATTGTCAGAAACCAGAACTGGTTGAAAAGCGGAAACTGCATACTGTACTGTAGGGAGCATGAAGGACTTACAGAGGCTCATTTTGGACCAACCAACTGCGTGCTCCTTGCAAAGTCTCTCAGCTGACTTGGGGCCTTTTTTCCCCCTCTCAGCTCACTTTTCAGTCAGTGCATTCACACAAGCAGTCCCAAGGAAGCTTCCATAGACAGAAGCCTCCATAGACAAGAAGAACTGATGAAAGAGTAGAATGCTCATAAAAGTAATGGAACTCGTCCTTAGTTTGGAAGCACTAAAAGAACGAATCATCAGATAAACAGGACATTGAAAGGCAGGGGCTTCCTGTAGAAAGAAAGAAAAATAGAAAGAGAAGTAGAAAGAAAAATATATGTGTATGAAACATAATTTAAGATGCAAGGGAAGAGCCATGAAATGATTGTATCAGAAAAACTATTTCATTGAAAAACACAAATGAACCAAGACAAACTTGAAGAACTAGAACCTCTGTCCCTCATATAAAATAGAAGTGGGGAAAATGATTTTTAAACAGCACTTCAACACAAATCTATTCTGGATCTCAGAAGGATTTGGTTAATCCCTTAAAACATATCTTTATTAAGCTGACAGAATGGAAATACATTGAATATTATGGCAAGATGTGTCAGCTTCACCATTCTTCATGAAGCTCTTACATAACGATTTCATCCTAATATATTTACTCATACATGACACTGCCTTATTCAGAAATTCCACCACCACCACCCCAGCACATTAAGAAGAATCAGAAGTCCTTCTCTACCTCACCCTACCCAGTGTCCACTGATGAATTGGGGGGCACCTACTTATTCCTGAGCAGACTGCCTACTTGTGCACGCTCCCCAAACTAGTCACACCTCTGATTTTGTGAGAGTTCAAATCAGGCAGCAATACGTAGGTACACATACAAAGGTCTTTGACTGCTGGTGGAAGGAGTAATCAGCCTACCTTCCCTCAGTAGGGAGTTTGAGAGTCTGTAAGTCGCCACTGAGAAAACACTAGATGTTTCCTCCACATAGCTAATAGTAATTGTGGGAGGGTGGGAGAGATTGTGGGAGGGACAGATTTCTACTGAGGAAGCAGCTGTATACACATTGGATTTTTATTTATGCTTAGAATCATAGAATCTTAGGCCGTTTCCGCCCTAGAGGCCATTAACATGTTCTACCGTCATAATGGTAACATCACCATTTGTGTGATGCCATTCGGTTAGGGACTCTCTTTTCTGCACCTTTCCCCATTAAGCGGATGGGCAGTGGTATTGCTACCGGTGTTCCTTCTGCATTACAATGTGCTTGGCCACTCTCGTGCCCTGCTTTCACCCTGCCCCACTATCCCTGACTGGGCAGTGATTTTTTTGTGGGGGGAAGCTGTAGTAACAAAACAATGTTGGAACAGCAAGACATGCCAGTATACTATTGCGCTTTTGCCCTATACTGTTTAAAAATGTATTTAAAAAATAAAAAGTTTTGATTCAAAGGAGACATTAAAATAAATAGGGAGAGCTGATAGGGAGTTACCACACCATGGGAGTTGCTGAGGGAGAGATAAGCTGGGCACGCCTACAGCCCACCCACTGCTGGATCCGCCATAACAGGAAGTGCTATCAAGCACTATAACAGTATTGTAAACTCTTGTTAGTTTGTGGTCCATTAAGATCCCCTATATCCTTTTCATGTGTACTGCTTTCCAGCCACACATCCCATATTTGTGCATTCCATTTGTCTTGTCTAGATGGAGTGTATATGTGCATATATATGTGCATTCAAGTCATCTGTTGACTTATGGTGTCCCAAAGGATTCTAGGCAAGGAATATTCAGAGGTGGTTTTTCAACTCCTTCTTCTGAAATATTGCTTACAGCACCTGGTATTCATGGGTGCTCTCCCATCGAAGTAGTAACCAATACCTTATATTTATCTCTTGAAATTCACTTCGCCCAGTTTTCCAATCTGTCCAGGTGATTTAGAATTATGATCCTGCCCCCCCCCCCACATTTGGTGTCATCTGCAAATTTGGTAAGTGTGCCTTCTATTCCGTTATCTATGTCTTTTATAAGGATGTTGAACAGCGGTCACGGGAGAGAATGCTGAGGCACCCCACTTCCACTTGCATTGATCAAAGTCAGAATGTGTAGAAGGACTAGATACATTGATATTGGGTGCAAAGAGAGTGGTGGCAGCTATCCATTACTGTCAATGTCTTTTGTGCAAACATGGAAGGGAACTTCTGAGCAAGGAACATTAAGCTTTACTTCAGTGGGAGGGAGTGAGATCTTCTGGAGTCTGAAATTTGGATATTATTATATTGACATCAACTGAGATGTTTATCTCCTCTCTCCTCTGGTGCCTCAGACTTGTTCAAGTTTTTTTCCTTTTTTCTTTTTCCTCCAGCAGAATGTACCAAACAGCTTACCAGGAAGTGGGTTGTCCTTTTTAAAAATCGATATACCATTTAGTATGGCCCTTTCCACAGCATCCTCCCATCTCACAATGGGGACAGGAGAAGGAGGGGACCGTGACAATGCTTCTGCATGACATCATCATGGTCCCATCCTTCTCCCATCCCCAGGTGGCATGATCACAGATTAAATCATTGATGGGTTTTCCTCATCAATGACACATGACTGTGCCACCATCCCACACTTACCTGTCCTGCAGAAGCCCCAGAAGCACAACGGCTACATTTTCTGCCTCCATGCAACCTGGGAAGGTACCTGGCTGCACTGCAGAAGGAAGAGGCATGGCCATCACGCTCCCTTCCAAAGGGAACCAGCTGGTGTGAAGGGGAATGCTCCCATCACGCTCCCCTCCTGGCAGAACTGCTGCCGGGATCCCCACTGGACAACTTTGCTTAGAGGTAGGGTGTGAAACGGTCCTATGTTATGTTTTTATTCTTTTTTTAGGGGATAATTTTTTATTAAACATTAAACCAAAACATATAAACACAGATAAATCATATGTGGTGGACTTGTAAGGTAGCAAGGAAATTCTGGAAAAAAAATACATGATGAAATTCAAAGAATGTATAGCTTAAACTTTGAAATGAAGCCAGAATTTTATTTGTTGAACATGTTAGGGCAACAAAGAGAAATAAGATCTTCTCAGAAAACATTGTTATATGTAATAACTGCTGCAAGAATGACATATGCACAATATTGGAAAGAAGGAAATTATATTGATATAAAAGAATGGAAATTAATGTTGGTAATGAAATGTTGGTAATGAAAGTTAAGGATGTTATAGAATATAAGTTGAATGTAACAATGTTAAAAGTAATAGTGTGATAGTGTGATTAACTCTTAAATTAACTCTTAAATAGAAATAGTGTATAAATGGGATGTAAACACAAACTCGACTGGAAAAAAGATGCTTGGAAGCGGGGGGGATTTTTTTGTGTAAAATTTCAATAAAAATATATAAAAAAAATAAAAAAAATAAACACAGATAAACAATACAAAACATAATCATACACCAAACTAATCCAAAAAACAAAACAACACAACACTTATATAAAAGTGAGCCTTAATTAACTAAACTATCAACATACAGCTAAACTAAACCAAACAACTAAATTAGAACTAGACTAACAAACACAAATTTAAAAATTGGTTCCCACCCTTGTAGCAAACAGCTCCTACTAAATCAGTGTATTTACCTTTCTTAAATCATTACCTACATTCTAAATTAATTTTGTTGCTCATAGTATTTATACCTTAAACACAGAACAAAAAAAAAGAGAGGATTTAATTAGTAAATTATGACCACAAAGACTAAGAACTATCATTAATGGTGTTGAACTAATAATATATATCTGTTATTTTAAGGTAAATTGTTCTAATTATATTTATAACAATACTAATAAAATCATATTATTTGAACCAAATATTATTTCAATAATACAATACTACACAATAATAATTAAGGTAGTAATTAGTTCCTAAACATTATTGATAAATTTAGAACAACATTCATTTCACTATATATTACATATAATATATAATTACATATAGACTATATTCTGGAAAAGCAACAAATTAAAGTCAAGTAAAATTTTCATAGTGCTTTTTTTAACTATAAGCCAAAAAAAATGAAAACTCTTAAAATCTTATGCAAGTTTAAAACTCTATTGTCACTAATTCACTATTCTGTCTTAAATAATTAATCAAACATTTCTATTCAGAAATAAATTTATCTTCTGTTTGACCCTTTAATCTGGATGTAAGTTTATCCATTTCCATTATTTCTATCAGTCTATTAACCATTCAGTCATCAATGGGATCTCCATTTTTTCTAGTACTTTGCATATACTCGTCTTGCTGCCAACAACATATGTTGTAACAATTTTTGTTGTTGTTTGTTGATTGCAGTATCTTCCTCCCAAATTCCAAGTAAAAATACTATAACTCAGGATTCTTACAAATTTGACACTTCAGAATTTTTTAGTTTTTATATTTTTCTTGACATTGCCTGAAGAAAGACATCTTGGTGAGATGGAGCGGAGGCATGATGTATGAACTAGTTTGCCAATGGAACATGAGAAGATGACAAGAAAATACGTGAATCATTCACAAATGGCTGTATTCCTTCCCGTGATCAAGTACAGAATCTACTTACTGTAACTTAGGGATGGAGAAAATATTCAAAAAAATGATTGAAAAAATGTGTTTTTTGAGTGTCAGGAAACCCAAATTAGGAGAATCCTGAGTTGGAAAGAATATTCACAGTTCAGGACCTATCGTGGGCACCATTTGAATATGGGCTTATGGAGGCTGCACAAAAAATACTGCTTGCTCCATGGGGGGGGGGGGACCAGTGAATTTTGCATGGAATAAGCCCACAGCTACATTATTTTCTTTACAGAAAACAAACATTTGCAACATGCAAATAAAATTTCTACACATAAATACTATTTTTTCTGCTGAAAATGTTATTTCCTGTGTAGTTAATGCTGTTTTCTGTGTAAAAAGTGTGAATGCTGCACTGAATGAGTCCCAAGCTGCAAATAGTTTTTAAAAACTGTGCAGTAGTTGAAGCCTTTCTTACAGTGAGAAGAAAATTCCTGAAATGACTTTTTCTTGTTGCTCAAAAGTGAAATTAATGAAGAATTGCATCCCTAGTGTAACTGGAGATAAGAAATTGGCAATTGAAAAACAGTGGGGAGTTTTCTAAGTACCAGATTCCTTCTTTAAATAGATATTTTTCAAATGTTATCTTTGTCCTAGACATACAATGAATGGTTCTAAAGAAAGAAGGAATATTAAGGATTATAACTCATAGCAGAACTATATCACATAAGTAAATGAACAGTAAAAATGATACATTGTCCAGTAGAAAAGATTAGAGAAATAATGCCTTCACATATTCTGCATTCATTACATTGACTTTCCTGGGTAATTACTTTAACATTTTTACCTATGATTCTCCATGGAGTTTGAGATCATAAATTAAGCAGTGAATATTTTACACATTCTCACAAACCTGATCTTAAAGTCTGTTCCAAAAAATATGTTAGCTTTCTTATGAGTGGTTGAAGAGAGGGGCGCCTCTTGACAGAATTTCTGTGGCAACTTTGAGTCTGTTGAATTGTTGAACCTTTGCTCCAGAGGTGTTATCCCAGATTTTAGAAGAGGCAGAAAGAGAAGATGTTCAGAAGAAAACTGGATAGTCCTCTCTTAAATATATTCAATTAATTAAAAAAAAATTCAATATTTTGAGCCTGTTTCTTGCTACTACTTTTAATACATCTTTATATATCTCATAATAACTATAGCAGTATTATGAGAACTTGACAGATATCTCTCCTTTCCTTTCCTCTCTTTTTTTCCCCCCTTTTGTTTCAGCAAAAGAATTTGTGGCATATTTATTCATAGTCCATACATGGTCTCATTCATATTCCAAATGGTTACATGGGTATTTTCCTACCCTACATCTCTCTGCTAATGTATAGTTGAAAAAGAAATGCTATGATATCTCAATCCATGGAAGCAACAGCCAATGAGGTTGAGGAGGTGGGAAATACTAACATGATAACTGCCACAATCTGTACTGGAGACTCAGCTACAATAGTTTCTCATTCGTCCCCTCATTGTAAGAAACTACATTTTCTCAGCTGCAGCTCTCCAAGCCCACCTCTTCCCTGGTTGGTGGAGAGCAGGGGAAACAGCAGACAAGAGTCCAGATATTTTCTTATAGCTGTGCACACAGAGACAAGTATCTACAGAGAGGGCTGCATTAAGGTTTTCATAGACCCTACTCTTGTATTCAAATCTTCGCCTCATCTCAACATACCACTAGAAATGTTTTCATAGGCACCAAAGTCCTGTTTTTGTAGGCGCTAAAATTTTTCTAGGTCCTGCGCACTGTGCCTAAAGTGCCTAATGGGTAAGGCAGCCTTGTCCACAGAGGACTCTAGCAGTGTTCTGGATGTCTTTGTAGATGATGTCATTGCTGTACTTCCAGCTATAGGATGCTTGTCTAGTGCTCTTCCATGCTCAATACTGATCAGGAAATGGTTGAGTTTAGTGGGGAGCTACAGCTGAAAAAAGGTGGGTTTGTGCGGGAGAATTGTGGTCATTGCACAGTTGGTAGTGAATAGTGAATAGTGATAGTGAATTGCAATGGTGTAAGTCTGACTTCCATCACTGTAATTCACCAAGGGGATGCCAGCTATTATCACACCATACATTTTTAAAACAACATACCTTGTGGGAGACAAAATGGAAGACGTTGTTTCTTTTGTTTGATTCTTTGTTTCTTGTAAAATCTATTGGTATCATTTAAAACTACACACATACACATACATATACACACATGCCATGATAAGAACAATCTTTAATGTCTACGGACTTTTTCTTGTTGTTCTCATATTAAATGAGAACCTCTCCCCCAAAGTGTGACAAAGTGCTTTTAGTTCTTGCAAAATATGTTGAAGATTTTATTTATATTTAATATTATGGAGAATCCTCACCCATCTAGGTCAGCCTTTTTAGTCAGTTTGGTAACCCTTTGGTTCATGGTACCACCAGTTTAGCCGGTCCCCTCTTTGATGCTGTTCGTGCAACTTCCTTTGACTCCCTCTCCCCCCCCTCGTGTAATCACTCCTATGTATTCATCCTTTATCTAGTGTGAACATTAGATAATCAAATGGCAATGGCTGTCTAGCTAGGAGGGAAAAGCAGAAGAGGAGGAACAGTTTCTAAAAGTGATCTTTTTTTAACTCTAGCTCATATTGGATCATTCTTTATGCCCTTCTGTTTTGTTTTTGTTGTTTTACATCAAGTCAGCTTTGACCTATGGGAATCCTATGGACAACAGATCTCCAAGAGCCTGGCTCAGGTCTTGTAAACTCAGGGCTATGGCTTCTTTGATCACATCTATCCACTTGTCTTCCTTTTTTCTTACTGCCTTCCAGTTTACTGAACCTTATAGTTTGTTCTTTTTAAATCAATGATACAATAAGTCCAAAGTACAACAGCCTCAGTTTAGTCATCTTGACTTCTAATGAGAATTCAGGCTTGATTTGCTCTAAAATCATTTATTTTTTTCTGCTTAGCAGTCCATGGTGTTCACAAAAGTCTCCTCCAGCATTTCAAATGAGCTGATTTTCTTCCTGTCAGCTTTTTTCCCCCGCTTTCTCTCCAGCTTTCAAACTATACATAGAAATGGGAAATACTATGTCATGGATGATTCTTACTGTGGTGTTTAATCACAGATCTTTACAGTTGAGTATTCATCTAATTAAAAGAATTTATATGTTTTATGTGATTTTATATGTGTTTTTTTTCCTTCAGATTAAGACATGGCAACATTCAGAACATCAAAAAGATGGGTGGGAAATCTAGATGGAATAGAGATATAAAAGCTTCACGTTAGATGTCCCTACTAGGGAGAGGTTTAGACAAAGGGATAATTAAGGGTGATGGCTTGTAAAGATGAGTGACATAACTGGTGCAATAGGACTTAGCTCCTTGCAGAAATTCAGTTTTGAGATCTAGTGTCCATACCACAGAGAAGGAACCACTGCAGGGGAGAGGGAAATTCTGAGGCGGTTATATAACATTGCAGAGAAGGAGACACAATGCTACTGTGAAACAACTGATTACTGCACAGACCAATAACAAAGAATTTCAGCATGCTGTTTTAGCACTCACACTACAGAGAGTTAAATGTAGAACAAATACAAAACCAGAAAGAACACTTAAAAGGAGTAGGAGAATTTGAAGATTTTGCACCAGGCCCTTTGATACTACATGATTAGAGTACCATGATTCTACTTTAACTGCAATGGTAACATCCTACCAAATTGTGGGGTTTGTAGTTTGATGAGATACAAATGCCTTCTGACTGAGGCCATTTCTGCACCCTACCTGATCTTGTTGGCCTCCAGTAATGATCCTGGCATTGCCTTTGCCAGGAAGGGAGTGCAACAGGAACACTTCCCTCTGTACCTGGCTGGATCCCTGCGAAAGTGAGTATGAGCGACACATGTCTCCCTTCTGCAGTGTAGCTGGGCTCTTTCCCATACTGCACTGGGGAAGGAAGCACCTCCATTTTGCTTACTGTCCTTCCTCATGGCCAAGAAGGACGGGAGCATTGCACAATCACAGGCACTTAAAGGATTTATTCCGTTAAGCGAATATCCTGTGATCATGATGGGTAGGGGCGGGATGACAGTGAGACCATGATGATATTGTGCAGAAGCATGACCCGTGGACCACTCCCATCATGTCCCTCTTGCGGGACAGCCCCATCATGTGGAAATGGCCAGAAACAAAATCAGGAGGGTAGCAACCACATTCCGGCAAAATATTCCAGATCTCATGATAAGCCAATGCCCAGAAATGAATTGTAAAAAGCCACTTTTATGGATCATACTATTGAGGTTTTTTTTTTCTTTTAAAAAAAAGGATAACTAAAGCAACATTTGGAAGGGGAAATAACAAGGGACAAGTAGCAACATTAAATGGCAGAGAATAGTACAATACAAGAACAACACAATAATATATAAAGATCATAGAATCATAGAGTTGGAAGGGGCCCCATGGCCATCAGGTCCAACCTTCTGCTCAATGAAGGATCTCTAGAAATCTTTCCCCCTATAACTTAGAATCATTAGACCTAGTTCTACCCTCTGAGACAGCAGAGAGCAAGCCTGCATTCTCCTCTTTCTGACAGCCACCTCTCCCAGTTTTCCAGCCAGTTATGGATCCTTTTGACAGTATTCTCATCTATTCCAAATTTAATCTGTTCGCAAATCAAAATATTATGGGGTTGTTTTCACATGTAGTACTGCTGAGTCCTGAATCCTCCATTCTATACCTATGCATTTAGTTTTTTTGGCCTGAATGTAAAATTTTGTATCTGTCTCTCTTGAATTTTGTTTTATTAACTTCAGCCCAGTTTTCTCATTTATCAATTCCTTTTGAATTCTGTTCCAGTGTTCCAATGTGTTAGCTACGCCACTCAGTTTAGTATCACCTACATATTTGATAATGATTACTTCCAACCGTTGATAAAAATGACAGTGTCTAGAAGAGATCTGCATTTCTTATCACTGTGCTAACATTACGTTAGCCACATTCAGACTGTATATCCCATTCAAACATACTGCAAGTGGTAGAACTGACCTTGCAGGTGGCCAGTGGTGGACTCACAGTCTTTATGAAATCATATCCAGATGCTCTATCTTTTTTACTTTTAGAATTGTGTAGTGATATGGATTGTAAATGGCACTTGTGCTCTAAGAAAAAGGGTCTGGGACAAGGGTAGGAGAAACAATTCCAAAGGAAAAAGAACTATTTTTCCTCTCTCTTTCCTTTTTAAAAATGGAAGTATGCATGTGGCATGAAAATATATGCTACAATATATGTGTCTTCAAGGTGCCACAAGACTTTTTTTGTTGTTGATGATGATTCTTCCCTTTGAAATACAGTAAAGTACTTCTGGAAAAAAAATTGAGGCAGCTGAGAGATGACAATGCTTTTTTCAGTGTTCTGTTTCTACCACATGAGTAGCATGAGTAATACAAGGTTATTGCAGTAAGTACACATTTCTTATTGGGTATCAGAGAAAAATAGGTACGTAAAATGCATGTAATTTGATGGCACATAGATCACCCCTACCCTTGAGAGTACTGTATCATAGAGCTACGCATTTAGTGCAGTAAAATATTTCTCTGCATTTCACTGAGGAAATTCTACAAACGTGAGAAGCAAAGTCTTATAAATCAAGTCCCCTGCACACAACAGGCGAAACGATGTGCCATCCATTTTGCTATCATGACATTTTGCTTTAAGTGTTCCCTCTCCCGTCACTGTTTTTAGCAATGGCGTTAAATTACAGTGGCACTCTTTATGGGAATTCATGCGCTTGCTTCTTGTGAATACCAAATGCCTTCTTTATGAGCAATGATGAATTCCAAATGAAAACAGTGACTTTTGTCTGTGTGTGAGTGTGTGAGAGAGCACGGAGGGGAGGGGAGAGAGAGAGAGAGAGAATGTGTATGTATGCCTGCCTGCAGATGTGAATGTCTTCACCTTCAAAACAAGTCAACTGCATTTCAGACAATCTAAGTCTTTTCATTTGTAAAGCAGATTTAAATAACATCACAGCTGACAAAAACCAGAGCTACTCAAAGCTATGAGGAATGGGGGTGGGGTTGGAGATGGGTAGGTAGGAAGACAGCACTGTGAGAGAAAAAAGAGCCAACAGCAGATCCCCTGGGGCCTGTATTAATCAGCAGACAAATGGTCTATCCTCCAAGCATGTATTCATTCTTCAGCAAGAAGCTGCCAGGGAGAGATTTTCTGTTGGAAATACAGACCAAGCTTTCCTCCATTCAAATGATTGGGGATGAAGAGGAGGGAGGGAAACCACCCTGCTGACAAACACTGCTTTGGGCATTTGACACCGCTTTTTGAGCTAGTTAGAGCGAGAGTGCAAAATGAACAAACCAGGAATCCACTACAAAGGAGCCTCAGTTCTTGCCTGCTTAGGCATTGCTTAAACATTGCTGATGTTTTATAAAAATAAGGACTAGATCTTGCCTTGCCTTGTCTTCTTTTGTACCTCCCTCCTTCGTGAGATTTTTTTTTTTTTTAAAAAAAAACTTTCCTTTGCATTTGAACTAAGCAAATGCACATTCCTCTCCCCTTCCCACCATGCTTAATTATGCTGTCGGAATCTTCCCAGCTATTTCAATGAAATGAAATCTAGGTTTACTTGGGAATATTTTCAGATGTTCAGACAACCACTTTGCATTTGAAACTTTTGCACAATTGTACCTGCATTTAGAAAGGAATATACAATATACATATTCAATACCATTACCTGTGAATGCCACATCCACAGTCAAGTTTTAAAAAGTCATCTTCATTACAATGTCTACTGAAAGGAATGGCTGAATTAGGGGGAAAGATAAGTCCCCTCCATAGCCCTTTCCACACCTTACCATCTTCTGGTGCTGGGGTGTGGGGATCGCGTGAGCAGCCTCTGGCGAGAGGCTCTCGCATCCGGGGTCCTTCAGCTCCTCGCAAGCTGCCTGCTTGTGCGAGAGCCCCACCTCTTCCTTGTGCAGTGCAGCCCGGGAGTTTCCCAGGCTGCGCTGGGGCAGGAAGCACAACCGGTGCAGCTCCAGAGGCTCCGCATGCCAAGTAAGTGCGCGCAGGGCCCAGGAGCAATGTGCGATCGCGCTCCATTTTTGGCTTCTAGCCAAAAATGAAAAGGTGCACAATCGGTGCCTGCCGGCCCCTGGAGCATCGCGCGATTGTGAGTGCATCGTGTGGATCGCTCCTCACAATCGCGCGATGCTCCAGGCCCTCTTTCACATGGAAAAGGGCCCATGTCATGTTCCCTATCATGACAACACCCTTAGCTATTGTTTTTATAAAGCTATACGGGTGGTATAATTTCATTAAAACTGGGCAGAATTCAAGTGGAGATTTCTCAGTTTCATGAAGGCATTCTGCTAATATGGACCATAGAGTGGGACTTGTGCTGTAACAAAAAGGTTCTGCGACAAGGATATGAGAAACAATTCCATAGGAAAAGGAGCTGTTTTTCCTCTCTCTGTCCTTTTTAAAAATGGAAGTATACATGTGGCATGAAAATGTATGCCACAATATATATCTTCAAGGTGCCACAAGATTATTTTTTATTGATGATGATGATTCTTCCCTTTGAAATACAGTAAAGTGCTTCTGAAAAAAAGAAATTGAGGCAGCTGAGAGATGCTTTTTTTTTCCAGAGTGTTCTGTTTCTACAATGAAGTGAATAAAAAGTAAATTCTGCAAAAATGCATTTGTGCTATCAACAGTTGACATTGTGTTATCATGTTTGGTCATTTGTATTTGATACAAAAAAAAATTGAACTTTAGTTCACAAGGGAAATGATGCTTAAAAGTGCAAAATCCATAAATGTATGTTTGAGAATCTTTCTTTTTGTCTGCTTATAGCAAGAGTTAATTAAGGACAGCTCACCTTTTATCCACTGTAATGAAGTGTTATCTAATAATTATACTTTACAAAATACATTCTAGCCATTCATTTGCAAAGTGCATTGGCGTCTCATGTTTATAAGTTGTTAAAAGGCATTTTGATGTCAGTATATAATCCCTATGAAACATGTCCACACAGAGACTATGTGCTCTGAAGCATGCCTTGAGAAGTGATGAGAGCATATGGGAAATATTGGGATCTAGCCACATCTCATTTTGGAAGGGAAAGTAAAGAAATGGAAATAAGATGGGCTTGTCAACAGTAAGCCAAACGTCAGATATTTCAGGCAGAGTCCATTTATGCATAACTAAATTTAACGGCATTGGGATTTTTTTAAAAAAGAAATTGTTCTTGTTGCTTCCGTGATGCATGTAGATTCAAGGGTATAATGGTATAGGGCCCTGACATTTTTAAACTACAAATAAGCTCTTATATAGATATATGGCTGCTTTGTAGCATATTATTCTTTTGTCCTGTCAGTGGTTGTGCTATCAATCTGCCATTGTAAAGGCATTTCCGCTCTTTCTGAAACAAAATCATAAGGTATGATCAAAGCTCTTCAGAAATCCACAGCTCTTCAGGAAATCATGAACTATTTTGTAATAGCATTGGAAAAAGCAGGGGGATGAGAATGACTGCCTTATTTTAACACAAGTTTTCATGGATATCAGTCCACCTTTTCAAATGGCCTGATAGAACTGGAAATACAGCTTCATTTTCCCCATTTCTTAGAATCATAGAATCATAGAGTTGGAAGAGACAACAGGGGCCATCCAATCCAACCCCCTTCTGCCATGCAGGAACATGCGTCAAAGCAGTGATATATTCAAGTCTTTTACTCCAAGTCTCAAGTCAAGTATCAAGTCTCTACCTTCAAGTCTCAAGTTGAGTCTCAAGTCCTTGCAAGATACTTTCAAGTCAGGTCTCAAGTCAAATCTCAAGTCTGGGAGCCAACTTTATACCCCAATCTGTATTCCAGAATTTCTGGAGAGAGTTGAATAAAGTCAGTTTTAACAGCTTAATCAGAGTCAGCCCTCTACTTTTGTGATTTTGCCATCTGCAGCTTCAGAAGTGGGGAATAGGATCCTTCTCACTTCCCGTTTGCAAAGTGAAGGCTTTTTCAGAAATGCAGAATAGGGTCCTTCTTATTCCCCATTACTGAAGCTTCAAAAGCTTTAGAAGGAGGAAACCTTCCTCCTCAAGCCCATTGCCTAACACATTTTCTTTTCGCCTTTGAGATATGTACCCTGCACTCTGAGCATGAGTCTTGCCTTCTGTTCTCAGGAAAAGTTTTAGAAAGCTCCTCCTATATGTAGCAGGGACAGGCTGCTGAGCAGACCTCAACCCCACTAAAAGCCCATTACCTAACCTATTTGCTGTTCCCTCTGAGAGATGTGTCTACATTTTGGGCTTGAAACAGATTGTCATGTGACCAGTAAGTTGTAAGGTTTCTGGATGAATGTGTTATGTTACTGAACCAAGTGCAGCAAGTCAGTAACTAAAAATATGCAAGTCTCAAGTCGAGTTGAGTCAGTGTGTAATTTTTGCTGAGTCAAGTCCGAGTTGAGTCACTGAAGTGACTTAAGTCTGAGTTGAATCTGAGTCTATCGACTTGAGTCTACATCACTGCATCAAAGCATCTCAAGAGATGGCCATCCAGCCTCTCCTTAAAAACCTCAAAAGAAGGAGACTCCACCATGCTCCAAGGCAGCATATTCCACTGTTGGACAGGTCTGACCGTCAGGAAGTTCTTCCCGAGGTTTAAGTGGAATCTCTTTTCCTACAGTTTGAATCCATTGTCCTAGTTTCTGGAGCAGCAGAAAACAAGCCCACTCCCTCCTCAACATGACATCCCTTCAAAAATATAAAAATGGCTATCATGTCTCCTCTTAACCTTCTCTTCTGTAGACTAAACATACCCAGCTCCCTAAGTTGCTCCTCATAGGACGTGGCTTCCAGACCCTTCACCATTTTGATCGCCCTCCTCTAGACATACTCCAGCTTGTCAATATCCTTCTTGAACTGAAGTGCCCAGACCGGACACAGTATTCCAGATGAAGTCTAACCAATGCAGAATAGAGTGGTACCATTACCTCCCTTGATCTAGACACCATACTCCTATTGATGCAACCAAGAATCATGCTTGCTTTTTTGGCTGCTGTATCACACTACTGACTCATGTTCAGCTTGTGACCTACCAAAACTCCTAGATCCCTTTCACACATACTGTTATCCAGCCACATGTCCCCCATCCTATATTTGTGCATTCCATTCATTTTATGCTGAAAGAGAGTGATATAATTATCACTGGGATCTAGTGTTGCCAGGTTTTCAAAATAGCAATAAAGGACAGTTGACATTCATTATAGTTCAGTGTTGACAACCAGGAAATAGCTTTCGGTATTCTACCTAAATACCAAGTGGAAGTTATTGATTTCAGTGAAACTAGTCATGTATTTCTCTGTAAAATTAACATATTGTCCACATTCATAATTTATATGAGGCATACATTTCTGCCTTTATGAATGGACTACAGTCCAAAATACAGGATTTTTGGCATCCTGTCCAATTTGCCGACGTATAAGACTCATTTTTTTCCCTAAAAAATGCCTTCTGAAAATGGAGTGCATCTCATACAATGGATTGTCTTATACACTGGAAAATATGGGTAACTCATGCTGGGCCTAAATGCATAGGAAAGGCAGGGCAGCAAAAGGAGTGTGCATGCTAGCACTCCTTTCACCCCTTTCCTGTCATTTTACCTGGGTGGGGAAAACTCCCCAATGAGAAAAAATGCATAGGAAAGGTGGGGTGAAAGGAGCAGTCACACTAGCACTCCTTTCACCCCTCCTTCCTGTTGTTTCGCCTGGGTGGGGAAGACTCCCTTGCTGAGGCAAAATGCATAGGAAAGGCGGCAGGGGCCAAAAGGAGCTCCTACGGCATTCTTCCCACTCAGGCAAAATTACAGGAAAGAGGGGCAAAAGGAGTGATAGTGCTAGCACTCCTTTTGCCCTCCACCTTTTCTATCCATTTTGCCTCAACGGACAGTTCTCCCCACCCAGGAAAAACAGAAGGGAGGGACTGGGGGAACACTGCCAAGGCAAAATGGAAGGGAGGGGTTGGGTGGGGGGAACCTTGCATGACCCCTCCTTTCACTCCCCCTCCCTTTCCTATGCAATTTGCCTTGGCCAGATACTAAAAAAAATTTTCCTAAAAAATATGGTCTGAAAGTGGGGTGTGTCTTATACACCAGTGTATCCAATACACCAGCAAATCTAATATATAAAAGTAAAAGTTTGTCTGTTTGTCTGTATCAGGCAGAGAAGACCTCATATGATTGGCTGCCTAAGAAGATTCTGTGGAATCCTGGGGTTTGCAGTTTAGGGAGAAGCCTTTAGAATTCTCAGCCAGAGAGCTCTTGGGCCTCAGTCAACTGTGTTTGTCTTGAATAGGCTGGTTGCTATGGAGATGAGGCCTAGCAACAAGGAGGAGGGCCTTGTATTCCCTCAGGAACCCAACCTCTGTATACTAATAACTCTGAATACAGATTGGATTGGGGAATATGGGGAAAAGTTACAGGTACTAGACAAGACAGTATGGGGAATTAGAGACGCAGGATCTCGAATCGTTCTAACAAGTATTACCTATGAGGAAATAAAAGCCCAGACACGCCAGGTATATACACTAGTACTGTATATAAAAGAAACAGCTTTGCAACACTCAAAGAAGAAATATCCCTTACAACAAGGGACACCTGCCAGTCCTATAAGGGACAAGCTTTCTGGCTGTCATAAATGGGGCATTCCTTTCAAAAAAGGAACCTTGTTGTTGGTATACTAAAATGACTGTCAGATAGGAGTGGGAGCCACTTTGTTACAATGGTTCCTCATGGTAGAGATGGTTCCAGAGAGTAGCACTGTGAGTTATTAAGCTATGGGCACTGCTGGGTTCTATCCACCCTGGGGATGGGGTTGTACTACTCCTGAATGAACACATACTGAGCTTGGGAGGATTACTAGATCCATACTATCACTGGAGCCCAGGTGGGCTTTGCAGCTTGCAACCACCTTCCACCAGTACAGGGATATCTTAGCCACAGGAGTTTATGCACTGGTAGTTTCCTGATTAAATTAGTGATGTGCCTTGAAGATAATGGGAAAGCTACAGAAGCAGCAAGATTATCAACCAGAATACCTTATAGAAAACACACAACACTGGCCTTAAAGGAACTGTGCTGACTGCCAACACACTTTGCCTCTGAATTCAAGGTGATAACATTCAAAGCCATGAACAGTTTAGTTGAAGGAGCACCTCTTCCTATATACCGCTACCTGAAGAATGAGGTCTGCTGAATGGGCCTTTCTCTGTTCCTTATAAGGAGCAATACACTGCAGAATATTGTGGAAGAGGGCTTTCTCTAGTGTGGCACCATGTCTGCAGAATGTGAAACTGGTGTAGTTCCCTCATCCCCTGTCTTTCTGTAGAAGACTGAAAGTTTTTCACCTCATGCTCATCATTCTGTTCTTAGACAGTGTTTCTTAGTGTTCACCAATAGATCCTTTGGGATTCAGTATTGTCTAGTAGGCAGATCAACATTATCATTCCTTAAGAATACCTTAAGCTTTGAACTTTCAGGAAATATATATTAGGGGAGAATAAACAAATTATTTATATATTTATTGTGTAAATCAGCTTATGCAATTACACACTCTTTGTGAAGATACATAAGACTGCGTAAGTATTTCCACTGAAAGTCCATTCTCTTCGAAGAGATCAACATTTTCTTATAAGAAACATTTTTTGTACTTGTAAGGTACAATTTAAGTAAAACATGGTATTTGTAGTACATTTGTATCATGTATAATTTCTTAGGCATTATTAATCTTACATTTTTTCATCTGATGAGGAAATCCAAATCCAAAAGTATTTATGCACTTTTCTATATCTGTTAGCATTTCAACATGTCAGTACAGGTATATCACAGTTAATGAACTAATGTGTTTATGGGCATTACTTCTTTAGGTGATGATTTGTTGCTAGAGTTACTGTCCATGGCTGCCTGATTCATAAACCCATAATTCTGAACACACCTGATTTCATCTGAATAAGCACTTTTGGGCCTGGTTAACATTTGGATGAGAGATCACCAAAACACAACAAAGTACAACAACAACAACAGACCATTAATGAGTATGCATGATAAATACAGTAGTTGTTGTTGTGTGTATTCAAGTCATTTCTGACTTATGGTGAGCCTATCATGAGGTTTTCTGTGGCTGAGGGTATGTAACACACCCAAGGTCATCCAGTAAGTTTCCATGGCTGAGCAGAGCATTGAACCCTAGTCTCCAGGGTAGTAGTCCAGTGCTCAAACCACTTCAAAGACTAGGACATGGAGCAATGGCTTCAAATTTCAGGAAAAGAGATTCCATCTATTGCATTCCTCTCCCGGGATAGCCACTGCCACTATCATCACTGGACACTGCCGGGACAGAGGTAAGCCACGGAAAGGGCCCTAGAAGCTTCCAGTAAGCAGTGAACTCTGAAGATATTAACATGTAGGAAAGTTCCGATGAGAAGTCGGCAAAAATAGAACAAAGTGCTATTTTCATACCCTCTAATATTTCCCAGATGAAAACTGGTACACGTGTGGCCAAGCAACATCAGAGTATGGTCAAGATGGCAAAAGCTATTGACAAGGATGAATTCACAAGCTAGGAGAGGCTGCAACAGTTTGCTTTTGCCTGAGGCTACTGGGAAAGGCAAGATTTAAGCCCCTCCTTTCCTCGCTGTCGAATTAATTGAGTGTCAACATGTTATGTTAGTGGAGTCTATTTCTTCAAAGCCTCTTGTTGTCTCTACTTTCTAAGGCCCTTTCCACACGGTGTAGTCACTGCGTAGCTGCAATGGCTTGAGGAGATGTGCATCCGCATGACATCGTTGCTATTAAGTGGACATGAAGTTGCTGGCACGCCTTTGCATGTCACTAAAGCATTTTATTTGATCGACAGAAAAAATGCGTTTTCACTCCCTCGGACCGCTTCTACTACATTTCCACAACTACATGTGGAACCGTTGAAGTCCTTTTTTGCAGGAATGGGTGGATTGAGGGCATGCCGGCTTGTCCTTCCATCACTTCCTGTCCCGGCTGGCCCCTCCCGAAACTGCAAACCCCAGGATTCCATAGGAGGTTGAAAGTGGAATCATCGCACTATAACAGACTCCTGTGGAAATGGCCAAAGGTGCAGAGGCGGGGTAAAAGCGAAGCAGGGGAGTGGTCATAGGTAGTACGGAAGGAGAAAGCGATCTTCTCCACCTCAAGCAGAGGAGCGTGCGGAATGCAGCGTCACAGAAACGCAGTCATAAACTATGCTTTTGTGACACCACGAGGCGTTTCTGCCATCTCGTGCAGAAAGGGCCCAAGGCATGGCTTTACTATGCCTTCTGTAGGAACAACTTGTCCTCAAGCAGCAAAAGGCTTGCCTCTCTGTCCATTTAAGGTCTTCAAATGACTCTTCCCCTCCCTCTGGTCCTGTTCCTGGGGAACGAAAGACCCTCCAAGGGCACTTACCATTTAGCACTTTTTCTCCCCATGTTGCGTAATAAACGGAATCATACATAACATAATTATAAAGCTATGTCCATGTGTTTTCAAAGGGCTGAAAACATATTAAGTTCCATTCAAGAATCTCTGTGTGGTATCATACATACAACATTGCTCTGGTGTTTTTATTTATAACAAGGTGACCAATAAGACTTGAATGGCTGAAGGCAAAAGAAGGAACAATATTTTCTGGAAGGGCTGAGTTTCTTTTCTTTCTAGTATTGAGCCTTTTCTAGTTTTTTTGTTTGATATTTTATTTTATTTTGTATTCCTATTTTTTTTCTTCATACTCACGGACTTGGGCAGAATTAAAGCAGATAGAAGCAGCAAACCTTGTCAGCTCATTTTCTGATTCACCCCAGCCCCTCTTCCTCTGAAGCCTCAGCATTGATCAGTGCATGAAATGTTTGGCTGCAGAACAATCATAACAGTTTTGAACTGTGTGCAGGTAGGGGGATTTCTCTAGAGGAACAACATATTCTGCACCAGCAACCTTCACTCTTTCAGCAGAGGTGGCAGACTGAAATCTCTAAAGCATTGTTTAAAAACACACTTGATCAAAGACTAGATTTCCACTGTGTCTTCCATTGTCCATAAGAGAACATGTACTAGGTAAATTCCACAAGAGATGCACCAAGAGGATTTTGACAAACAGGAAACTGAAAAGTATACTTTTCTCAGGCTTTCAGCTCTTCTTTCTAATATCATATCTTAAAAGTAGTGTGCATGTACTTCCCTAGGTATTACATAGGTTCTGTTCCTGTCCAACAATCTACCAGACAGCATCTAAGCTACAGAAGAGCGAGTCAGAAAAATGAGGTCAATCAATTTTCCCCCCCCACAGCTACAGTGCCACAGTTATGGACAGCTACTAACAGATTTATACACATTGTTTCTGCTGTTTCTCAAGGAACCAGGATCCATATAAGAAAGAAAGAAAGAAAGAAAGAAAGAAAGAAAGAAAGAAAGAAAGAAAGAAAGAAAGAAAGAAAGAAAGAAAGAAAGAGAAGAGAGAGAGAGAGAGAGAGAGAGAAGAAGCTGTTTCCATGCATAAAATATACTTTCAGCTTCTGTTTTTTGAACACCAACATTAAAAAATATTTTTGTAACTGATATTTAAAACAGTTTATGATATTCCATAGAAGAGAGAGAGAGAGAGAGAGAGAGAGAGAGAATGAGAGAGATTCTCTCTGTGTTATCACATATCCTAGGTTTATCTTAATAGTTCTTTGGTTCTATCCATGGCACTCACTATACTAATTCATTATTCCCATCTTAAGTGTGGTCTTTTGGTATCTGGAGAAGATTTTGGCAGCAGGCCCCAGACATTTTGATCCCCAAGGGTCCCAAGCAGCTCTGTGACAAAGTGGTAACTGACTTGATTCCAGCTGTGCTGCAAAGCTACCAAAGAATGGCCAAATGTTCTTCATACCAGCTGCATCAAGAGGGAAGAGGTTAAAAAAAAATCCACTCCACTGGTGTGTGCATGTGTGTGTGTGTGTGTGCGTAGAGAGAAACAGAGACAGAGTATTCAACTAGCTCTGCATCTGCTACAGAACTGAACACAATAGTAGGTGAGAAATCTGTACATTTCCTGGATTGTGGTTCATATTTAATAGAGGACTTTTAACAGAAAGGGAAGCTGTGCACTCTCAAAGGGATATGCTTCTGAACTGGCCCTCTGAAGTGAATAGAGAAATCTGCCCCTGCAAGATAATCCAAAATATGGTTGCATATTCAACTATCTTTCTGATAATGAATATAGTTTGCCATTTTCGTTCCAACAGTTTCCTTACCTTGGTGGGCAGACACAACCCTACACAGCAGACAAGGACAACATCTTCTCCATGGTTAGGTTAGCTGTACTTACTGACTTTGACCAGGTGTAGATGGTACATAATGTCATTTATTTGCTTTTGATAAGAATTTATTTTAAAAATCTGCAGATCTTTTCATTAACTCAAAGAAAAGATCTGAGAGAAAGAGAAAAAGAAAGTGCAAGAGAAAGTGAAACTGACAGATTCAGCCATCTCTAGCACAAACATATGTTACACCCTTTTCACATGGCATTTGCCATGTGAAAGGGCCCCTCGAGCGTCGCGCAAATGTGAGGAGCGGTCCCACACGATGCACTCACAATCGCGCAACGCTCCAGGGGCTGGCAGGCGCCAACCGCACACTTTTTCACTTTCAGCTGTGAGCCGAAAATGGTGCACAATCGCGCATCATTCTGGGGCCCCGTGCGCACTTGCCATGTGTGCAGAGCTCCGGAGCTGCGGCGCTCACGCTTCCTGCCCCAGCACAGCCTGGGAAACTCCCAGGCTGCACTGAGGAAGGAAGAGGCAGAGCTCTTGCATGAAGGAAGAGGCAGAGCTCTTGCGGCAGCTGCAGAACTGAAGGAACCAGGACACAAGAGCCTCTCGCTAGAGGCTGCTTGCGCGATCCCCACACCCCAGCTCTGCAAAAAGGTGTGTTGCAGAAAGGGCCTTAAACAACTAGAAACTTTGCTTCGTTGCCATGTAAGATTAAGTAGATCACCATGTCTACTTTATGGTTATTGGAAATACATCACCATCCAAAGTGTTTTAAATGGGATTTCCAAATAAATGTGCTTAGTCTGAGCTGTAAATTAAACTAAACTGATGACTAGTTTAAAGGATTTGCTCTTATGAGGAGTTTTGCCTAACCCAGCTGAAGAACCAAATTATAGTTAAATAGGATTAAGGTAATATATACCAATAGGAGATTAAGTTTTAAGGCTGAGTTAAAGCCAATACATATTAAGTTTTTTTAAAAAAGAGTCATATCCTGAGCACTTTTTATTAAACCTGAAAATATGCCTGTGTGTATGAGCTTTCAAGTTGCCTGTCAACTTATGGTGACCCTATTAATTTCATAAGGTTTTCTTAGGCAAGGAATACCCAGAAGTGGTTTTGCCAGTTCCTTCCTCTGAAATATAGCCTACAGACCTGTTATTTGTTGGTGGTCTCCCATTGAAGTACTAACCTGGGTTGACCCTGTTTAGCTTCTAAGAAGAGGCAAAATCTGATGCCTTTAGGGTATTTAATACATACATTTGATAAACATTGCAGACTTCTAGACCTCTAGCTCAATTCCATACCGTTCAGTGAATAGGAAGCAGGATCCAGAAAGATATTAAAACATACCTTGATCAGTTAACCTTTATTTTCAACAATACTAACAATAATACCGAGCTGTGATTTATATTCATATAGTCATGAGAAAGCTAAGGAATGTCTTCCTTTTTCGACATGCACAAGGTAAAGTTCAAGGAGCTGGGGGTCCTAAAGATATTTACACGACAAGAGGCAGCTGGTTTAGTCCATCAAATATTATTGGACTGCAACTCCTTTTGTTGGAAATTCACAACATAAGTCTACAGGAAGAGCCATGCTGGATCAAAGACATTTGATTTAGCCAACCAGTTCTCTGTGGGAAGCCTGACAGCAGTGCAGCTACACCCTTCATCTCATGTTCTTCAGCAACTGGCATTCCAGAGTGATGTATACCCATATTGATTAGTTGCTATTTACTATTACTCTCTGCTTCCTATTTAACCAGTTTTCAGTCCATAAGAGGACTTATCCTCTTACCCGATTACTGCTAAGTTTGCTGAGGACTTTTATGTAAGCTTCTTTAACTCCAAGTAAACAATGTATACAGGATCATTTCTGTCCACATGTTCACTGAGGCCATTTCCTCCCTACACTGTTATAGTGCTATTATTCCACTTTCAACATCCTGTGGAATTCTGGGGTTTGTACTTTACTGAGGCCAAAGAGCTCTTCTAAATACCCCTCCCTAAACTACAAACCCCAGAATTTCACAGGGTGTTGAAAGTGGAATAATAGCACTATAACAGTGCTGTGTGGAAATGGCTTGACACTCCAAAACTCCCAATATCCTCATGTTCATTCAAGTCCAGAAGATTTAGTGAGACAAGACATAACTTTTCAGAAGCCATGTTGATTCTTGTTCAGCAGAGCCTGTCTTTCTATATGCTTGGTTATTTTACCTTTAATCTGACTTTTGGATGATTTAGCTAAAACAAGTATTAAGTAACTGGTCTGTAGTCTCCCCTGGATCCCTTTTCAAAAAAATTGATGTCACTTTGGCCTCTCCCCAGTCCTCTGACACAGAAGCTGATCTTACAGATATCGTACATATGGAAATGACTTGAAGGTACACAAGAACAAACAGTGAATATATTTAATTAAAAGATAAGCAATTTCATTTTTGAGTTCTCTAAGGACTCTAGGTATATATAATATAGATGATTATCTATATAGCTAGTACATGAGATAAGTCAGTTGTTGTAGTGCATGTTGGCACCAATGATTCAGTCACGAAGTTTCAAAAGCCAAATTTAGGTTGTTAGAAAGGTGGTTGGAAGCTCTCTAAGACAGATTTCTATGAAACTCTATCTGCTATGTAGTCAGGGTCAGCCAGATAGGTAACTAATCTCAAAGTGTGAGTGAAACAATCACGTAGGAAGGAGGCCTTTAGATTGTTAGGTACTGCAGAACATTCTGGAATAAAGTGGGACTGTACAATAGTGAGCTCCATTTAAAAAGAATGGAACGAGTTAGCGTCATGTAACATAATATGGAAGAACAGTTCTTAAAGTGACTGCTTGGGGAAAATCAACAAGAACTGGAAAGCATACAGTTTAGGCTGAATAATACTCAAAAGATGAAAGTGAAAATGTTTCTGATTATCCAAATGGGGATGGGACAGAAATCATGAACATGTGACAAAACACCTTGCTAAACAAAGTGGTTTAAGAGTCTACATCAGCCTTTGTCAATCTTTTCACCTTGGATGAACTATTCAAATAATTTTCAGACCTCATGGAAACTCTGTATAAAATGACAATGACCTAAATCCTGTTGTTAGTCCTGACTAGAGTAGAACTATTCAGTCAATGGGATTTACTCACACTTTGACTCACAATGCAACAATTAATGAATAAGCCTATATCTAAAGCTAAAAAAATTCTCAATTTTTTTCTGTATTTTTTTTTTTTAAATCATGATCTCTATTGACCTTTCATGGAGCCCGCAGATTCCATGGAACCCTGGTTGGAAAACTCTGGTCTAAGTGCAGGATGCATTCATGAGAGACATCTGAAGAGACGGCTCTGTTCTGATGACAGAAGTTTCTGAGCCAAAGTGTGGGTGTTGGTGTGCCTGATTTCAAAACAAATCAAAATGCTTATAAAAAGGAGAGAACCAGTGTGATAAAGTATCTCTGGATACAAACTCAGTATAAGATGATAGCGAAAAGCATACCGGGGGTGGTGGTACTGTATATTTTGGGGAAAATATTGTACCAAGTAAACTAGGAAAGAGCTGACTCATCATTAGGTGTGACAATACCGAACACCAAAACTAATTCAGTACTAGAGACATCTTGTTGACCAAATTACTTAGGGGGATCTTGAGAAGGAAAATGAAATGAGGGAGTCATCTATAGTAGATAATATTGTAATAATGGGTGATTTTTAACTACCTTCACATTGATGGGGTAACTGTATCCAGGCCTCTTTTGTTCCTTACTGTCGGAAAGATGAGATATAACCAAACAAATGTTCCCATCGTAACTGTAATGGCTGTACCCTCGTCTTAGAACATACCAGAGGGGACATAGTTCTGGACTTAATTCAGATGGTATTGCCCAATTACAAGTTGTGAGCGTAGTTGAATCAGCTGGAAACAGTGAGCATAATGCAACCAAATTTAATTCATATGAGCGTCAAGAAACTCCAACACAATTGATTTCATAAGATGGAACTAATAAAAGAGAGAGAATGGGGGAGAGATTAAAAACAAGGTCCAGTTTTCCTATAATGCTTGAGGTCTACTCCAAACCATGTAAATAGAGATTTTTATACTTTTAAATCAGAATTATTTTATCTTTTTAACAACAACAACAACACTATGTTGACAGTCCAAATACTGTCCACTGGGGATATAGGTGTAAATGTATAGAACCCACTAGTGATGTAAGTTTCTAGGAGAAATATAAGTGCAAAAAAATATTATTTTTTAAAAAACAGAAAACATAATTTTCTTTACTGAAAACAAGCCTCCCATGCAGAAAACTCAGTGGCCCTTATTTTGATAAAATCATGAGATGATCACTGGAATAACTGCAAAAGCAATCATCTTCTAAAATATCTATAAAACTATAAATGTATTGGTGGGGGGAAAGGATTTTTCCATTCTAAACAAGGTGCTACAGTTTAAAAGTATAGTTTCTACCAGTTTAAAAAAAATCACAAAGTTTGCCTTCAAGAGCAAGGATCAGTGTGGAAGGTTATTCATTTTTAGTTTGAGTTTTGCAGTAATTGGTAACAGAGAAATAATGAAATTGACATAGAGTGTACTTTCATGACCATAAATGGCTGGCTGTCCTATGCATCTGTAGACTACTGTTAACCTTGTCTTGAGAGGAGGTGGTGGTTGTAAGAATTATTATTCTTAATGGCCTCTGAATACAACTGCCCCAAGCCACTTAACTCCCTGGTGGATAACATTTCTTAGCCTTTTCCAGATGAGAAAATGATAAGGAGGCCAGAAAGATACTTGGTCTTTCTCTGCCAAGTGCCAGCAAAATTACTGTAGCATGAACCACACATGTGAGGTGATTTATCCAGAACTTTTCTCTAGAGTAGATTAAAGAAATCCCACTTTGGTTGCCAACTAAAGCTGAAAATACAATGATGATGATGATGATGTGGCTTAAATAGGATCATTCTTTAGCTTTTGCAAATAGCCTTTGTTTACGGCTCAACTGAACAGACAATGATACCAGAAAACTGAATGCTGCTTCCGGTGGAGGCTGGTGTCTTAAATGGCACTGTGATACTATATCTACTTTGGGTTTTAGTCTGAACTTTAAAAGAGGTATCAAAGGTGCTGAACCTATGCTAGGGGTAGGGTTCCTCATTTCAGATAATTCCTATAAAGACTGGAGTAAACCATTCTAGATTCATTTCATCTCTGACATGAAAGCCACCATCCCTCAAATGATTCAGGCTGTCATTGTTGCCCCTTTCCATTCATTTCTTCTTTTCTTCCGCTGTTTCCTGCTTGTGCTGCTAATTCACCATGGGGAAAACTAGCAAAGCACTCTGAAGGTGTGTGCCTAAGCAGGCTTCCTGCATCAGGCACATCACCTACAGAGTGATTTGTTCATTTTCAACAAATAGAAAAGAAGATAAGAGAGACAGAGGGAGTTCTGACCTGGCAAGGATTAAGCTGAACTGATCAGTTTCATTTTGAAAGTGCTTTAACCATGCAGAATTTTCTTGTCCCCAGAACTAGAGCTACCCCTTCCCCCGCCCATGTGAATGACTCAGGGGTCCACCCGTGATGCCAATACCTCCACATGACAATTGGGAATCAATTAGCTCAAAATTAAGAGGCCTGCGAGAGGGGGTGGGGTAAGATTTTTCTACCAGTGTTTATGGGATCACACAGGAAAGAACCATCTGGAGAATCCAAAATATAAACTAAAGTGTGTTTTATTGAGAGAATCACACATGCATGCAAATTATCCAAACACTCATACACTCACACAAGGACTAACCAAAGATAAAGGGAGGAAAGTTGTGGATAGAGGATTTTTAGGGCTTGGATGATAATTACTGGTCCAGAGAGAAGTGAAGAAAACTGCAATGTGGCTTAGGTGGGCACCGAAGGACAGTTCCATACAGGAATCAAACAGCCAGCATGGCATTCAGGAAGTTGAGAGACTGTGCTGAACCACTCAAAACCAAGGGTTCATCTGAAAACCCAGAAACTACTCTGTGGGTATGAGTGTTAATTGCTCTCCCAGCTGCATGGACAATGAGAGTTGCAACACAAACAATGAGGTCCAGATGGAGTTAATGGTCTTAGCATTAGGTGACAAAGGGGTAATGACTGTTGTAATAGCTGTGTTTTGTGGAGAGGTTGGGAAGACAAAATAGGGAAACATCCAGGTGTGAGGGATCATGGTTAGAACAATCACAGATTGGTGTTAACTTCCCATTTTTGCTTCAAGATGTCCAGCTTTTAGCATAAGTCTATTGGGCTAGAATTGCCTTGCAATCTGCCTGACAATGACCAGTTTCGCTTAGGAGGGGGTGTGGCTGGCCTGTCTTGCTATCTCATGTTTACAGTCAGTAATTTTCCTCTTTTCAGCTTGACCTTCTAGTCACTTCAGGCTTCCATTTTATATTGATGCCAATTAAATGCAGTGTAATAATATTGCCAACTAGCGAATTTACCTGGCGTTGCCCAGGATTTTTTTTTTCTCATAGGTAATTCTTGTTAGAAATACCTTAGAAATTACCTTACCTTATCTTCGGATTTAAATGCGGTAGAAATACACAGATTTGGGATCCTGTGTCCTCAGTTCCCCAAACTGTGTTGTTCAGTACCTGTAACTTTTGCTCATATTCCCCAATAGAGTCTGTATTCAGAGTTAACATACAGAGCTTGGGTTTCTGAGGGGACTTGCTGCTAGGCCTCGTCTCCATAGCAACCAGTCTAGCAACCAGAGCTCTCTGGCTGAGAATTCTAAAGGCCCCTCCTTGAACTGCCAACCCCAGGATTCCATAGAATCTTCACAGCAAGCCAATCATATGAGGTTTTCTTGCCTCACACGGCCAATCATTGCTTGCCTGATGCAGACAAACAGACAAGATCACTCACAAGCTTTCACTTTTATATAGCAGAGTAAACCATATCAATCTGTGTGTGTGTGTAGGGCCATATCACTAGAGAAAGTTACTTGTGGGGATGCAGTTCACAGTATCCCCCAAACAACAGGGGCATTCACTGGTTGGAGGATTCTGGGAATTACAGTCAAAAAATAAAATTTCCAGGGACTGGTTATATCATTTACCCAAACATTCTCATCACTCTTTCCTTTTATTGCAATTACTTGAACCCCTTGATCATCGTAAAGCAGTGTGCATTCAGTTCTCTGTCCTATAGTTTGTGAACACAAACACATAGCATGAATGAAAATATCTAAGTCAAGTTATTTTAGCCTGTTATTTTGTCAAATAGAAAATTGGTTCTATGTACCACATATTTATCATGAAACTAAAAAAACCCAAACAGACTCTGATATCAAAATCTTTCCTCCAAGCAATCCCATCTGGTATTTTAGCCAGAAAGTTTCTCCTAGGGAAAACATACAGTGGGCAATATAGTCTACTATATACCGGCTGCCTGTTGGTCACAGATGCAGAAGTGTAGATTTACAGGAATCTTTACCTTCCTTCCCAACAAGCTGAAAAAAATGTCTAGAACTGAAGGATGGCGAAAGCCTTCCACAGGAGAAAGAACATTAGGTCATAAATGTAAGTCTCTGGTATGTTTTGAAATTTTAGAAAGTGATGCCATTGATATAACAGTTGTTATAAACTTCTCTGTCTACCTGTACACCTGGTTTATTTTATTTATATCTGTGTTTTTCATCTGCATTGATCCCTGCAGTTTTAATTCACCTGTCATTGTAATTTGACAGTACTGTTTTATAGCCTTTTCTTCATACACTCAATGCTATTTCATGTGTCTAAATACTATTCAGGAATGACCTCTTTTGATAATCAACTCTCCCAAAGATACTAATCGTTGAAAATATGGCAAATGCATGACACTGTTTTGAATTATCATTTTAAAAAAGCAGTCTTTAGACAGGTATCTTGCTGTCTTTGATAAGCTCTGTGAGATCATTGATCTGATACAATAAAGCAGTTGACAGGACTGGTTCATAAATTTCTTGATGGCATCAGAGAGGGAATTCTCCGATGAGTTGCCACTGGCGTTTTCATCACAAAGGTTTAGCAGCAGGGTCTGAAATCTCCACATTGTTGGATATGAATTTAGAAATATAGCCACAGTTCTCTTCCAAGCACTCACCATGCAGATGAGCTTTTATCCTATTCATTATTATTTTTGGAGATTCTGACAGTCACACAGGTAATAGTGCAAACCAGTTTTGGATTTTGTTTGACCTATGAAATTCTAGTTCTTGGATTGGCAGTACAGTATTGAATGGGAATCATGAAAAAGCAAATTTGCTTTCCCTTTGGATATCAACATGTTTTATTTTTGTATTTTTCTCACAGCATGGGAACCAAGGAAATTCAGACATGTCAACTGGATGGAAATCCAATGTTGGGTAAGTCATGTAGGGCTCTTCCATCTCTCCTCCATTCTGTAGCTCCTGGTTCCAAACCAATATTTACTTTGGAAGGTCTCCCAACTCTCAAGAACAAACTTTGAAAAGCATAGTGTGAAGAGAAATTACCCCTTTCGTAATTCTTCTAATGAAGATAGCTCTGTCAGCAAGAGACTTCATTGGATTCCACCTACTGGACAATTTGTGAACGTCTGTCTCTTTCACAAATATGTTCTAGCAGATGACTATGCACAACGAAGCACCTCAGTTTCAGCACGTATGTTCAGACTGTAGATAGTGAAAACACTATGGGTTTGTGCAAGTTTCCGGACATCAGGAACCAGTCATTAAGAACATAAGAACATCTACGCTGGGTATGATCAAAGACCCATCTAGTCCAGCATTCTGTTCACATAGTCACAAATCTGTTGCCTATGGGAAGCCCAGAATCAGGACATCAGCCCTGCTCTGCATTCACAATTATGGCACTATTACCAATATCACATTTTTTTCTTTACATATTAACACTGATATACATACAAGTAATTATTCCAGTAATTAATACAAAACAATCAGTGCTCAACCCACAACCAACAAATTAATTTTCCCAATAAATATAATACTGCTTTTGCTCTTCCCTCCCTCCCACTCCCACTGTTACTGCCCTGGCTAGCCCGAGCTTTGGGGATATAAAAGATATCTTTTGATATCGATAATTCGGCTTCACCTATCCCTTCCACGTGCTTGCGAGGCCCCCGGACAAGCATGCATACAGGCTTGGCCGATAATAGCCGTAATATTCCTAAACAATACAGGCAGGCCAGAAACAGCCGACTCGCCACTTTAGGAGACCTCAAGGCAAGTACCTCCATTAGGTATGCAGGCAGCTCTCAAAAGATCCTCTGCCTAGTGCTGGCAGCTTGATGATCTGACTATACAACGCTCAAGTACTCCACGTTTGCATATCAGCTATGCTATTGACAATTTGGCTGTAACTCAATCATTCAAATTATGACCTTTCGGAGGCTTTGTCTCCAACTCCAAATCTATTGTTTTCCCAAAGTCCGACCTAGCCTGCGGTCACAATTCTCCTTATAAAACCCCCTGATTTGAGCGCTTTCTTGGATCGATCCCGAGTTCCAGACCGCCTTGCTGCCGCATTGCTTGGCGAGCTTCCCCTCAGCTCCACGTGCTGAGATACGTCGAACCCCAGCTTCGCTCTCCATTTTGTTCCGGACTTCAGGAACAGGTTTCGTATCACCCGAACCAACTATCCCTCTGAAAATCCCGCTATCTTACTCACACCTTTATTTTCATTAATTATCTGTGTGCGTGTGTTGCTTACATTGTGTGCCTGTATTTAATAAAGATCATTCATTATTTTCAACCGGTCTGCTTCTTGGCTTGGCCTGACCCCGTAAACACTGGGTTACAAGATTCCGCTGCGTTACCCTGCCTCTCGTTTTGCCAACTAGTGCTCTAGACTAATTTCCCCAATTTGTGTAATTGCAAGGTTATTTAGGTGTCCCTCCCGGGACCCCCAGAATACAGGGTAACACCCCCCCCCCCAGGAAACAAAGTCAATTTTTATTTAAAACCTCTTTCCTATGATGTGGAGAATTGTATTAATTGTATTTTTTATAATTTTGTACCCCTTGCTTTCTTTGTTTCTGTTAGTTTGTTCAATTTCCTTAGCCTTCATTTGACTCACCCATATACCCCATTCTTCTTTCTAATATAAAATCAAACACTGCATTTTCTGAAATATAATGTTGCCATTTTTCCACTTTCCATTTTCTTTCATCTTCCCAACCATATGCAATAACAGCCTGAGCTGCCCTCAACATTTGTTTCAGGAAGAATTCCTCATTCCTATCCTTAGCATGATCACAAATGTCTCCCCATCACAACTTCTCGCTGCACTGTAGATCACTGGTGGTAGGGGACTGGAAACATCATCATGCTGCATCCCAAATAACCAGAAGGACACCTGCTGATTCTTAAGATAGGTTTATGGAGTTGGTTTGGGAAACCAGACATAGCTGTGCATTTGTAACTTTTTCTGTGATGCAGGATCTCGGCAATCAGTAACACAATATTGAAATCACCCAGCCATTCACCATAAAACTTGGGAAAAGGACAGCTAAGAATCAAAATCAAACTGAAAAAGCTTTCAGGAATAAATCAATAACTCAAACACTTTTAAAAATCCAAATTCCCCTTCAGTTTAGATTTAGATTGGGGGAAAAAAATCAAACCTTGCAGCAACTAATCAGCAACACAGAGACAAAAGAAAGGCAAAAAGATTCTTACGCACATGGAACTAGACAATTGGAGAGCTGTGGGAGCTAGAAGGATGAGTAATATGCATGCAGCCTGCCTCATTACTGGAGAGTGAAAGGTCATCAAAATCAATTTGCAGCATGATGTACAAAGGTCATTATCAGACTCAGATTTTCTGTGCCCATTTAAAACACAATAAAAACACCAAGAGCTTCCTTAATAACTGTGATTAGTAGAAGAAAATGGCAGATTATCGAACCATTTATTTAAACATTTGTGCTGCCTTAGGTATTATTATTAAGCATATCACAAATAAAAATATTTCCAGTCTTGTAGTATTTCAGATTGAAAAATATGGATGGAATCATTCCCCAAAAATGACACCCCTACAAAATAAAAACAGGTATTTGTTCTTTCTGAACCATTTTCATTATTATTTGTGTGATTATTTTACAGAGTGAACTCAGCTAAAATTCAGAATCTTGTTCTGAATTATTTTGAAGACAGACAACATGAACTGACGTAATAATATAATAGTCTTAGAATGGTGCACAAATGCATATGCACCAAAAAGAACAACCTTTCATTCACTAACATCAGAGTTCAAGAGGCTGATAACAAATAATATTTTTGTGACCATGAAAATAATTAATGTGGAGGAGTGCAGTTAGCTGAATTCTTTAAAAAAAAAAAAAGGAAAGTGGGGAAATTCCCACATGGATCTCAGTTTCCTCTAATTAAGAGTGAACTCACTCAACAAAGTGTTCACTCATGAAATCAATGGATAGGTTTATTAGGTCATTCCATGTTGACACATAGAACAACATAAGAGGCATAGTTTCTAGACTGAAAGATATGCTAGTTGTCAATTTTCCGTTCCATAAAAGGACATAACTGACACATGAAATGCACATAACATTGCTTGTTTTTCATACAGGCTAGATAATCAGGCTAGATGGAGCTTACTGACTTTAGTTCTGGGTCAAGTACAAGAGAGCCAACATCTGTTGCTCACCAATTTCTGTGTAGGCTGCTGAGACAAAGAACAGAATTTTCCAACATCTTTTTTAAAAAAAGTGATCAAAAACACATGTTGTCAAGTATCTTCTCAGTTCAGGATTTATTCTCAGCAAAATTAGTATGTGGTTATTTTGTGCAGAAAGCAGCTTTTTTTCTGTACAGAAAATACTATTTTCTGCATAGAAAGGTTATTTTCTGCACACAAAAACCTATTTCCTCCACAGGAAATGCTGTAACGGAGGACTTACGTTATGCAAAATTGGCATATGGTTGTTTTGCACAGGAAACTACATTTTCTATGCAGGAAGTAGCTTTCTCTGTGCATAAATTATTTATATTCGTATTATTTTCTGCACAGCAAATGTTTCCTGTAGAGAAAATGCTGTTTTGTGTGCAAAACAAGCACATGCAAATTTTGAAGAGAAGCAATACCAAATTGGGAATAGTCTTTGAAGATTTTATGGATTTTGAAGACTTTCTTGCAACAGGAAGAAAAGAGCTAAAATTACTTGTTGCCTTCTTGAACAAGACATTTATTAAAGATACCAGTATCATGTACGGGAGATGCAGTTTGGTGGAACTCAATTTAAATAGAATGCTGGAGAGAATGAAAGGGGTTAAAGAACTCTTGCCTTTTCCTTTTTCTGTTGTTTTTCCACTTTAACTTGCAGCCTTGGAGCCTGCTTACACACAGCTCTTTATAACTGACCTTCATGTGACCTATCCTAACATCACAGAAAAGATGTCATGTCATGCCATGGAATTTGTTTCAGATGCACATTTTGGATTTTTAAAAAATGTAATTCATAGAATAAAGCAATTTAATATTTGAAACACATTTCCCATACTGTTAGCAATCTGTTTGGGGCAACTGATGTCAGACTTTGGACTCATATAGTGAGTTTCATATTTTATTAATGATCTTCCTCAAAAGGGTGTTAATTGTGCTCACTCAAACTGTCTAACAATCTGCCCAATAAATTTGATTTGGATTAACTGTGTGAGTAAAAAGAGCAGGCCTACTGTTCTTCCTCTTCTTCCCCCTAAAGTGATGTTTCTATTTGATTTACATATTTTTAAAGGTTGTTTCCATCCTTCAGTTGGTTGATGATAAAATAGATGACAAAACAACTGGAAGAAAAACTTTTCCCCAGTAATAATAATGCTTTTTATTAAACATTTGCCAATACAATAGAAAAATCAAAATATATATAAAGAAAAGAAAAGAAAAAAAAAGAAAAAAGAAAACCCCAAGAAAAAAGAAAGTTAAGACAAAGATAACAAAGAATAACTAAAAAAGAATTTAAGTTTGACTTCCAGCTTTCCTAATGATAATCATACCTGATTATGTAAAGCATTTTTTCCAATTGTGAATTTCATTCCTATACTTCTACTGCTTGTCTTTTTTCTGATATACTAGTTATCACAACCCACAATTGACATATTATTCTCCTTTTCTTGCAAAAATCCAATTAAAGATACCTAGTCTTTCCAAAAAGTCCCCAGAGAAACAACTAGTATTGTTAATTTGTCAATTTTGGCTAGGTCTGTTAATTTCAGTAGCCAGTCCTCACTCTTTGGTATTGCTGTGTTTTCCAATTTGTGTGCATATAGTAATCTTGCCACAGTGGTCTTAACCCATAATATTTTCCCATACTTCATTTCCAACTGGTCATCCACCAGTCCCATCAATATAATTTGGGTTTCAGTGCAGTAATAATAATGATGATGATCATTTTTTTCTTCCCTCTCCCAAATAAATGTTGCTTCTTACATCCTTGTATGTATTTTGTGTTTGTTTCAGCCCTTCATTGTGTCACACTGACCTGCAGTTCCAATTATGGTTTTCAACATTGCAGTAAAAACCTAATAAAACTGCATTTAAATCAGCAACAGTCTCTCTAATCATAACTAGTGCCTTGTTTAGTGTGCTAGAATGTCACTGTGCACATCTGGAAGCAATGAAAATAAATGGGATGTTCATTCTGTTTCAGTACAGGAAATACTGCAATGTACTTTCTGCATGTTTTGTTCCTAGTGTTCCTGATGTAAGAGAAGGCTGGGCAATGTAAAATGAAACAGTGTTAAATTATGGACCCCAAGATATGCTTGAAGAGCTGACTAGTCTTGACTAGGACTATGTGGTTTTAAGAGGGCTTGGCCTAATGCAGGATGGGCAACTGCACGGAGCCAGGGGCCAATTCCTCCCAAAAGGCCTCCTGCAAACCACACAAATCCAGAGTGATCCTAATTTCTCCCCTATAGTCCCTCTCAAAGTGTTGACAGGCAGGGAGGTGTATCACTTCCAGTTGCTGTTTTGAGAGGAATTGAAACAGAAACAGGAATATCTGGGGTAGTATGGGGTTCGGGTTGCTTGTGAGGTGCAGATATTTGTGTTTTCACATATTTCAGGGCTGTCTGCATAGTCTGGGAAGCAAAGATTGAAAGAAATTTGCACCATTCTTTCAAACATTTGGGGGACTGGTGTAGGACTTCAAGGGCCACAAATGCAGGATCCAGTGGCCACATGAAGCTCATAAGCTAAACTATGCCCGCTAATGAGACCCACAGTAGGATCCTACCACTCTTTAGTTATGGGTGCTGTCAGAAGGATATTGTATTTATTCCATTATATTCATTACCAGATCTGTTCAGGGAGCAGAAGTCCATGGTGCTACTGAGCAGAAGGAATATATGGGGACCAAACATAGCATGTGTGCCTTGCCCTACATTTAAGTAGGCAAAGTAAGTGCCTTGCTTGTTAGAGAGCCTCACTCTGGTATGGGACCCTTAAGTCTCAAGTCTCAAATTATCCAACTGCCCCACTGCTTTCTTCTGTCCTTACACATTGTCTCAGGATGCTAGTAGCAAGCACAACACACAGCATCTCTTTCATTCTCCCCTGGGACAAAATTACATTCCAATAAGATCACATCTGATTTAAAGTCAGCTCTGGCCAAACAAGGGATTCTATAAATATTATGTTAAGATTTTTATACATGTTTTCCTGTTCAGACTCGCAGCATTTATGTAGTAGAAGGTTTAAACAAAAGCTAATTTGGCTGGCTTGCTGCTTTACAACAAAGGTCACTGTGTCACTTCCTGCATCCTGTTTCATGATCAGTTCAAGCTTTCCTATCAGCTGTTGACATGAAGTTTGCTGATGAATGAGCCCAGAGAGAACCATAAAACAATTTGTGGAGCAAACCAGAGGGAACGTCACATGCTGTTCCTTCTTCCCTCCTCACTACAGCATGTATTTACATCCTCCATACAATATGCACAAAAGAAAAATGAAGATTATAATAGCAACCTTCTTTTACTTCCCATCCCTCTTGCTGCATCCCCACTGGACTTTTCACTGGACTGGTTGATAAAAAGATAAAGGGATCCCATTCACCAGAAAACAGTTATTTGGGCAGAGTCATTTGTATTTTGTCATAATATAACGGAGAGTGTAAATTTCCCTTTGAAACATGTTTCATTAACTCCCCCCCCCCTCCACAGAGTTACATCAAAAGAGTCTATAAATAAGTGATGTGTTCAGTCTGCCAGCTCTTACATGCATACCAATTACCTCTATTGGTTTCAGGGCACGTAGTCAGTATTTTAAACAACTCAGATAATATTGCCAACTGAAATATTCAACATCTCCATCTTGGTATGCTGTCACCAAGCATAGAATGATTATAATTGGTAATCAGTTTCACTGCTGGTACGTTGAGTGGCATCATGCATTTTATATCCATGCTTATGTCAAACTCAATTAACATTCTAACACACTGTGTTTCAGAGACACAGACCTAATCTGAGTGAACAACTCATTTATATTTTTTTCTCTCTTTTTCATGTCGGAAATTCTTCTATTCCATGAAGGGATCTTGAAATGCAAATACATTTATTAATATAATCACATTCCCCCTCCCCACCCTGGTTTCCAGAAGGAAATGGAAATGAGCTTATACCTTTAAGCCTTATATTCCCACTGTATGCAACAAATGCCAATGATAAGACAAATGGTAGAGCTGAGGCTTGGGGACTTCCAGAAACACAGAATAGTCTTTATAATGGCAACTACAAGCTGCTGCACTTGAAGATGACTTTCACTGTGAGCAGCACGGAAATGAAAAATTCATTTCCCCCATAATACATGTGGAAGTATTTTCTGTTCAAGTAGGTTAGCTCTTGATAGACAACCTGAAGATATCCCCTGGATCATAAACCCATTCTCACATTAAAGGACCCAAACACTCTCATAAATCCATTGGGGTCAGAAACCAATTCTCATCTTAAGCATCTATGCAGCTAAGCTAAAAGAAACACACACACACACCAGGCATAAACATCGCTTATTGGTCATAAAATATAGAGAGCTTTGGTATTGCAATCCCCCACACTCTTCAACATTGGCTATGCTGGCTCGGGCTGATGGGACCTGCAGTCTATAAATTGCTCATATATTCACTAGATCAGAGGCCATTTCTGCACTACGCTGTTACAGTGCTATTATTTCACTTTCAACATCCTGTGTAATTTTGAGGTTTATAGTTTACTGAGGCCAAACAGCTCTTTGGTTGAGAATTCTAAATGCCATTCCCTAAACTGCAAACCCCAGGATTCCATAGGATGTTGAAAATGGAATAATAGCACTATAACAGTGTAGTATAGAAATGGCCATAGGAAAAGTCTATATGAACAGGTTTCATACAGTAGTGCTCTGTTGTATGTAAATGTGGAAGGGGCCAGGCCTGCTTTTCCTTCTCACAGACTGGAGTAGCAGCTTCCCTTTCAGCCTGCAAAAGCACCCTGCCCCCTGCCACATACAACCATGCTTTTCCCTTTAAAACCACCACCTTAGTGTATAAGAGGTAAAGCCTCTCGGTTGTTAACCAGAACGATTTTCTGATCAGTGGTAGTGTGTTTCTAATGAAAAGCACTCTATTGAGTCAGAATCTATAAAAATGTAATCTTTATTAAAATAACAAACAGGGAAAAGGTATTAGGTGTCATAACTAATTCCAAGCAATCCAGAATTTCAAAAGATAGGTAACCAGTTTCTTATAGCTCCACTCAATATACAGGCACAAAACTTTCATACACCCACAAGCCTTTGGCTTGCCTTTTGCCCAAAGGCTAAATTCCCAAGTCTAGGTTATGCCTTCTGATCCAACTCAAAATGGTTTGGTTTCTTCTCTATCTCTCTCTAGACCTCTGAGAAGACAACTACACTTATTCAGACAACCACCCTGGCTGACTGAAGAGCTATAACCTAAAACTCTCTCTTTTTCTGGAAATCTCACTGAAGGAATCTTGAAAATCCAAGTCACTGTGCCTTATATATAGACCTTCTCCTCTCAAATCTCAGCCCTTCCCTTTCACCAATGGGCTGGGTTTCTCTCATATAGAGCCACTTTAGTTACATGGCAACCTGTTGTTAGGGCTGCCCTGCCACTCAAGCTAGCCACTCCCATAGGCTCTGTAAAGTTAGGGCTGCCCTGCCACTCAAGCTAGCCACTCCCGTAGGCTCTGTAAAGGCACAGTAAAGTGGGTGGATTTATTGCCCTTCCAACAATACCATTTTTGGGTTTTGAGGATACTTCTTGCCAGCCAGCCAGCTAACTTGCTTAGGAAACATATTCTTAACTGCAGCTCAATGACAGGCAAGATAAATAACCCAGTCTTTATGCATATCAAAGTCAGAATTGCTTTTGGTGGAAATGCCTACCTAAATATGTTGTACAGATATTGGTCTGAGTAGTTTTACATCCAATAAAAAAGTATTCAGGTACTGGGAACTGCTTAGTAAAAATAAAAAAAATGATGAACTATTGAAACTTACACAAGTTATGAGTTGGGCCAAAAATCTCAACCGGTCTCATCTGTTTAAGGTACAGGAGTGGGAAAATAGATCAAGTTATGAATGTTCATATTTCATCTTTTTTCCCAGCCCAGGAAGCATGTTATCTGTCCATTGGGGTTGGATCCTGGTATAGTCTGGGTAGAACTCATTGTATTTCATAGTTTAAGGTTCTGATCCTACCGCTTGCTGTGAGAGGATGCTGGAACCTATCAGGTAAAGAACTATGATGTTTTCCCTCTATGGTAGATCACCTGCTGCATCATTACTACCAATAAAACTTATCTTATCACAATGATGTGTGCCATTTTTGAGTAACAAATATAGTCCTGGAATGGCCTGGAATTGTAGGCAGTTCCAGTTCTGAACATTGTCTTACTTTGAATGACAAGTTTGAAAATATATCTTTAGCTATCTGCTATTTAGCTGTCTGTTAAGTTGGCAATAATGGTCAGGAGCAGATTGCGATGTCAGTATACCACTTTCTGCATTATTCCACTCCTCCTGCTCCAGCTTTGTTTCCTTTCAGTTGGGCTAGGTGAGATACAGGTCACAGGAAGCCCTATGATAATGTGGTTCCTCACAGTAAATCAACCATATTCCAACTTACCTCCTTCCCCAATCAATCCGTTGGTTTGATACCAAAGAGAACTTCATTATATAGGCATCACAGATGTTTGGATCCTTTTCTTTCAGGGTGAAGAGGCAGCTGTGATGTGAGTCCTTGGAAGAAATACATAGATAATTGAAGCTTACAGTCCTTTCCATGTATAGTGTTTGGACACTCTCCAATAGCCACAGTGTCAACTGGAACAGCCTATACCTTTGCAGTCACTCATTAGAGGATATCTTCAGCCCATGTGAATACAATTGGGTTTGCTGGCTTACTTGGTTAGCAAAGGGGAGCTTTCTTTGAAGGGATCCCTGTTGTATTAGAGCACTTGTCTGTTTCTCACATGCTTTCCCCTATGCAGATAGAGATTCTCTTACCCTCCTTTAACAGACTACAGATTCCTCCCTCCTGTTTCCTTAAAACAAGATCAATATTGCAGAGAAACATTCCTGACTTGAAAATACTTTTCTCCTTCACTCAGTTCTGTAGATCTGTTTATTTTTGTTTTGATTTGTTTTAGTCTTTTTCCTACAGAACAATGTTCCATTTAGATTAGCAAAGCAATTGTACACATGTCTACTTAGAAATAAACCATAATATGTCCACTCAGAGTTATTCCCAAGTAAAAGTTTATAGGACTGGAGCCTAAATGGGACATTATAAAAGGCCACTGGAATTCATTATGACAAATATGGTTTTTCATTCATATGTTTTTAATAACTAATTTCATTTCACTTCTCTCTTGGAATGAAAAGCATTGTACATTTTCCCCACCTACATTTTTATTCCCCCCCCCAAAAAAAAAGCTTTGTAAAATAATTTAGGCTGTATGTCTGATTAGCTCAAAATGACTACATTGCTATGGTTATGGATGTTATGGGGAAATTAGTGCTCGATCTGTTCTATAATGTGGAGGCACACGTACACATAATGTTCATTGGGGTGAGGAAGAGAGAGTAAGCCAAAACTCATGCAATGACCATGGACTGAAGAAAAAAAATGTAATTCTGAGCAGAACCTACTAAGGTGATTTGAATTTACAATATTCTCCTGCCCTTGTCTTCCATCCAAAAGTCTCCCATGTCCATCAGCTGTAAAGCCTTGGCAAGGGCAGCTGCTGCTGCTGCTTTTTCTTTCCAGAGGGGAAGGGAAAAATGGAGGAAGGTGAGTAAGACCATAAAGATCCAGCTGCTCTGTGCTCTTGGGGGAAGGAAACAGTGGTTATACTCCATTAGAGAATGTGCCGTAATTCCCTCCCCTATCAAGTTGACACCAATTGCTTTTCTGTGACTTGAATTGACTCCCCTCTCCCCTTCTTCACCAGTAAGCAACAGCAGCTGAGGGGTTCACTGGAGCTTGATATCTACCAGGTGATAGGAGGATACAGAACTACATGTGCAAAGCTCTCTACCTTTGTAAGATCTTGACCTTTATATTATGCAATTACACAGAGAGAGAGAGAATATAATTTGTATGTTACTGAATAAGAGATCTACATTTCTTGAGCTTTCATTTTCATTTTGTTCTCACTGCTGGAATTAATCAAATGTTTGGGAAACACTTCACTTAAAACAATGCCATAGACTATTTATACTTACAGGGCTCAGATTATCTACCTTTTGTTGACTGCTACTTGAAATCTCCACAAATGATAAAATACTGATTTATTGCCTTGCTCAGTGAAATACATTCTCAGTTTTGGATACTGAATATTTAGGCTAGGCCAGATAAAGCGTATTCCATCATTGCAACAAAAAAATTGAGGGCAATAATTTCCTGTGGCTTAAACTCAGAAACATGGCTCAGTGGGCTGATCTGAAATTTGTTGGTTAAGCAGAGGTTAGTTTGAGGATAGTCTGTGGCAACTTTGCAGTGAGTTTGACAGGTGGCTTCTAGCAATCTGACAGGTGTTGTCTGATTTTTTGCCCCCTCATAAACTTGTTAAGTTAGATCTGATGGCTGATTTTACCATTTGTAAGCTTCTTTCTACCAACAGTTTGCAGAGGAGAATGTCTAGTATATACTTTCCTTCAGTAGTAGCATAAGCTTTTCTTTCTTTTTTTCTTTTTGCCCTTCTTTACTAAAGAAATTATATTCAGCATAAATTAGTAATACTTTCATAAAATATGACTTCCCTCTGCCCTCACTGCTGTGGAATTCATACAGTCAGCGCTGAATGTGCTTAGAAGTTTTTACATATCTACTGAAACTCTCTTAAGACTTTCAGGAGGGAAGCAGTATAGGATAGGAATGAAGGCAGCTAGTTTTCAGGGAGATGAGATAGAATGCAGTGCAGGAGGCCTGCTCTTTGCCATCTGAAAGACGCAATAAAGTTTCAGACAAAACCTGAAACTCTTTCCTGCTGCCCCCTTAAATACTTCCTGTAATCCTATGCGGACGACATAGGTTTCCAGATGAGTATTTGTAACACAGAACAGTAGCTTCAGTTGCAGGATAGCTTCTGCTGTAGTTTATTTCAATCAACAAGTAGACGATTTGCTTCCACTAGTTTGCATTGAAAGTCATAAAACTCCAAGGTAATTATCATGCTAGAGGTAACCACACAATAGGATACCATAACATGTCCATTCAATTTCCAAGTATTTGGGAGTCTGAATAAACATAGAAAGTCACTTAACATAGTCTATTAAACAGGGTGGATTTCGTGTATTTACTGATAATTGGTTTTTTAAATATATTTTTTTTGGTTATAAGTAAATGTCTTGATACAATTGTCTTTATTCATAGATTAGAAAGCTTATCTACTGTACCGATGGTCACTTAAAGAATCAGCATATCTTCGTGTTTGCAAAAGAATATGAATATGGAGCTGCCCACTACTCTAAAAGTATGAGCAAACTTATTAGTTCAAAAACTCAGTATCTCTCATCTTAGCCTCACAACTATAAAATACTTCTAGATGGATTAACTTTGTTCATCTCAGGATGAGCCAGTTGCAGGCTTACATTAGAAATGAAACTCTATCTATCTGTCTATCTATCTATTTACTTATTGAATTTATACACCACATTTTCTCCCAACATGGGACACAAGACAGCTTCCAAAAGGTCTTTTAAAAAAAGTTAAAAGTATAAAAACAGTTGAAACATTAAAAGATATATACAATTATAATACTAGCAATAGATTCTTTAAAAACAATCAATAAATAACTAAAAGGTCTCCAGCTCACCCATTAAATGCCTGCTTAAAAAGAAATGTCTTTGCTTTCTTACGAAAGGAAAGAAGCGACAGGGCCAGCCTAGCCTCTCATGGAATAGTGTTCCACAGGGTGGGAGCAGCCACTGAAAAGGCTCTCTCCTGTGTCCTTACCAAGCAAGCCTGGGATGGTGGCAGGACCACAAGAAAACCTCCTCTGCAGATCTATGAGCTCTAGCAGGTTCATAAAGGAAGATATGGTTTTTCAAATAGTCTGAACCTAGCTATATAGGGCTTTATAGGTCATGACCAACTTTGATTTGTGCCTAGAAACAAACAAAGTTAAGTAAGTTAAGCTGTTTTAACAAGGGAGTTATATGTGCCTGGTAACCAGCCCTGGTCAGCATTCTAGCTGCCACTTTTTGAACTTGCTGGAGTTTCCAAACAGTTTCCAAAGGCACCCCCACGTACAGCATATTACGGTAGTCCAACCAAGATATAATCGAGGCATTTGTCACTGTAGCCAGATCTGACATCTCAAGGAATGGGCACAGCTGACGCGCAAGTTTTGACTGTGCAAATACACTCCTGGTCACTGCTGAGACCTGGGCATCCAGGCTCAGAGTTGAGTCCAGGAGAACACCAAGACTGAGAGCCTGAGATTTCAGGGGGGGTGTAACCCCATCCAGCAAAGACAAAGTCCCTATTCCCTGATCTGCCTTTCAACTGACCAGGAGCACCTCTGCCTTGTCTGGACTGAGCTTCGATTTGTTTGCTCTCTCCAGTCCATTACTGACAACAGACACTGGTTCAGCACTGAGACAGTTTCCTTGGAATCAGATGGAAAGGGGAGATAGAGTTGGGTGTCGTCAGCATATTGGTGACATTGAACCCCAAAACTCCAGATGACCTCTCCCAGTGGTTTCATGTAGATGTTGAACAAACATGTAGATGGGGGACAAAACAGAACCCTGAGAGAGCCCACAGGCCAACGGCCGGGGAGTTGAACAGGAGTCCCCCAGCACCACCTTCTGAGTTCTCCCCTCCAGGAATGACCGGAGCCACAGCATAACAGTGTCTCCAAGTCCCATCCCAGAGAGTCAGTCCAGAAGGATACCATGATTGATGGTATTGAAAGCCACTGAGAAGTCCAGCAGAACCAACAGCGACACACTCCTCTGTCTAGTTCCTGTTGTAGGTCTTCCACCAAGGTGACCAAAGCTGTCTTCATCACATAATCAGGTCTGGAGCCAGATTGAAATGTATCTACATAATCCATTTCATCCAGAAACCTTTGGAGGTGGGAGGCCACCACACACTCCAGAACCTTGCCCAAAGATGGAATATTGGAGACTGGCCGATAATTATTCAGGATGGTGGGATCCAGAGAGGGTTTTTTTTAGTAATGGCCTCACCAGAGCCTCTTTTAGGCATGCTGAACACCTTCCTTGCTGCAGTGAGGCATTCAGCATTCCCCTTACCCAATCAGCCAGTTCCAGCTGCTTTCAAAAGCCAGGAGGAGCAAGGATCCAGTATACATGTGGTGGCTCTCACTTTTTCAAGGATCCTGTCCACATCCTCAGGCTGCACCAACTGAAATAAATCCAGTAATACAGGACAAGCATGTGGCAATATTACAACCACTGGACTTGTCTTAACTACAACATCCAAGTCAGAGCGAATATGAGTGATTTTGTCTACAAAGTGTCTTGCCAATTTATCACAATGGGCTATAGAGTGGTCCGTATTTTCTTCTTGTGGGCCAGAATGTAAAGGCCTCTGACTACTCAAGATAGCTCTGCTTGACTGCACTGTGCAAATGCAATGGTGGCAGAGAAGTATGATTTCTTAGCTGCCATGATTGCCACAGTGTGGGCCTTCCAATGAGTTCTAGCCTGTGTTCAATCAGACTCACTCCAAATCTTTGGCCAACTTCACTCTAGTCTCCATCTCATTTGTTTCATCACCATCAGTTCTCCAGTAAACTAAGGAGCTCACTTGGCTCCACTGTGTGGGAGGGGACATGTAGGAGCAACTGTGTCCACCACCTTGGCCATTTCTCTGTTCCAGAGATCAGCCGATGGTTTGATAGGTTTACCTGCCAAGGCAAAAGGAAACTCCCCACAAGCCACTGGGAATCTATCCAGACCCATAAGCCTTGTGAGGTGGACCATCTTAATTGGCTCCACACTCCTGCAGAGGTTCTGAGTCCCAGTGAGTCTAAACCCCACTTGGTAGTGATCAGTCCATGACAATGGAACTATAGAAAATTTATCCACATTTAGATCACCATCATCTTGCCCAGAACAGAAAACCAGGTCCAGAATGTGTCCTACAGCATGGGTGGCACCAGCTATTACTTGGGACAGGTCCATAGTTGTCATGGCAGACATAAAGTCCTGAGCCATTCCTGACGAAGTAGTCTCTGCATGGATGTTGAAGTCCCCTAGTACAACAAGATGTGGGGACACCTACATCACTGCTGATATCAGCTCTGCCAGCTCAGGAAGGGAGACTGTTGAGCAGTGGGGTGGGTGGTACACCAACAGAATCCCTACTCTGTCCCAGCCATCTACCTTAAAAAATGCACATTCAAACCCAGCAGATTGTAGGACAGGGCACATGATGAGGGAGATGGAATCCTGATAGACCACTGAAACTCCACCTCCCGCTCCCCAGGCCATGCCTGCTGCTGTACAGAGAACCCAGGTGGACAAAACTGAGAGATTAACTCCCTCCGACTCCTCGCTTCATCCAATCAGGTCTCTGTAATACAGGCCAGGTCAGCATGTTCATCCAGGATTCACCGACCTGGCCTTGAACAGCAGGATTTCAACCCGAGAGGTCTATTGCCAAGGCCATCCATACAATCTGAAGTGGGGGACAGAAATGTTTGAGTTAAGGTCTGTAATGTTTGAGTTAAGGTCTGTATGTTCTGCTTGCAGAATATCCCTTCTCCCCCTTTTAGTACTGTTTCATGTCTCCTTAGGCTGTAGTTTTTCACCTCTGAGAATAACTTTATTCCATTCTTGGTGAGGAAAAGCTGGGCTGCAATCCACATGGTTCGGTGTGTTAGAGGCTCAGCAAATTCTGTGACCCCTGATGGAAGTGTAGTTGGGTCCTCACAGCCTTTCCAGTTTCTGCTTCTAGCTGCAATGAATGGTGTGGCAGCATCTCATGCCTTCAGTGAGAGAAATACTTAATGTGTGAACCCAACACATGGGCAGACACAAAACAGCCACTATATTAAACAGAAGTCATATGATGCACTACATACATGGACATCTGCAAGGTCCCACAATATTCCCGTTCTCAAATGGGCTAGATGTTCTATTTAAAAAAAAAAAATCTGTGGTGCTCTTCTCTCAACTGTTTTGAAAAACTTTTAAATAATTTGGTGCACAATTGTAAGTATGCATTGATTCTGCTGGCATAAAACCAAGTATAATAGGGGAATCTCTTTTCAGAAGATAACTCCATAATCTCATCCACCTATAATAAAAACAAGCAAATTGACGCCCTGCCAGGAGTAGCCAGAGGAGATCTTAGAAGAGAGTTCTTAATGATACCATTGCCATATTGCATGCCTGTAAATAATTCATTAAGTCAACCATCCCTTTGTTTTAAGCAAACATGAGCATATGCCTTTTGAAATGGAATGTGGGCACTTTTTTTCACAGGAAAACATGAAGGCAATATGATACTTGAAAAGAAAAATGTCTTTTTATATATTGATCTTTAGTCTCTCATAATTAACAATGGTTACATCTATCACTTATCAAGAACCTTCATTTTCCCCTTTCCTTTTTCTTCCTCCTTTCCTCTTTTTCTTTCTTTCCTTCTTTCTTTCCTTCTTTCTTTCTTTCTTTCTTTCTTTCTTTCTTTCTTTCTTTCTTTCTTTCTTTCTTTCTTGGTCTATTTGCTTAGAAGCATATTGCATTTCCTGCTTTTTTGTTGTTGTTTATTGCTGTGTGCCTTCAAGTCGTTATAGCAACACTAAGGTGAACCTATCACAGGGGTTCATTGGCAAGATTCATTCATTTCCCTTCCTCTGAGGCTGAGAGACTGTGACTTGCCCAAGGTAACCCAGTGAGTTTCCATAGCTGAATGAGCATTCAAACCCTTTTCTCCAGATACGTAATTCAACACTCAAACCATCCACCATGCTGGCTTTCATTTCCTGCTTTACTGAAAGGTATATTGTTAGGTTTCATAAGCACCATCAGCCCCAGTAAAAGAGAACAGACAGGATATAAATGAAGAAATAATAATTACAACCATCACCATCACTGCCATTGCTTAGTAGAACACAGACTTCAACATAAAAAAAGGTTCCCTGATACTTTCTTGCAGTCAGATACTCACAAGCCAGACTTCCATCTTCCCCAGCCAGTGGGTTGTAATGATTTAAGTGCTGGACTAGGACTTCAGGAGACTGAGGTGCAAATTCTCATGGAAACTCACTGGGTGACCTTAGACAAGTCACGCCCTTTCAGCCCCAAAGAAGGGCAATGGCAACTCTCCACTGAACAAATCTTGACAAGAAAACCCCATGATAGAGGACTGCCATAAGATGGAAACAACTTCAAGGAACAACAACAAGTAAAGGCCAAGGTATCCAATTTCCAAATCATTGTGAGGAGGCAAGAGTAAGAAGCTAACAAATCAGAGCAGCAGGAATGGGTTGGGGAGAGGGACTGCTTTCCACAGAGCGATGCCATTGCTGACTCCTTAGTATTTGGCTCATGGAGTAGTTGTGTTCTTTCCTCCACACCATGCTTGTAAAGGATGGAGATGGCTATATACACGTCTCTGGCTTTGTTCTGTTTGCCTTCGCTATAGACTGAAAAATAATGTTCTTGGAAGGAAAAATAACTCACACCCTATAATCCTATTTATCAAATCTGACTTGAATACTGATACCCATTTTAATGTAAAAATGTTTCACCTCCTCTCAGTTTTGAAACCAAAAAAGAAAAAAAGAAAGGAAAGCTTTAAATTGCCTTTCCAGATCTCATTGCATTCTGTGCATGTCTTGCTGCAGGACATGTTAAAACAAAGGATGTCTGTTGATTAAAAACAAATCACACACTTGAAAGCTCAAGTGAAAAGCCTGATACATGTCTGTCTATCGTTTCGACCATATCAGTTAGGTAAACAACATGTGTAAATCACAATTTTCAACCCAGTGTCCACAAAAATCTCATATTGTTCCCAAGGTTAGACACAAAATATTCAAGCCTGTGAATTTCCTTCGGAGTCACTGAGTTCAGTTTTGCAATGGTGTTTCATAAACCAGAAAACCTAAAATCCTTCAATTTCAACTAGTAGGGAGTGGGGAACTGGGGTCCACAAGCCCTTCTAATCTCACTAGTTTGAGAATCACAGCTTTTTGATACATGTTACTAGGAATGTTTCCTGCCTTTCAGAGGCATTTTAAGGGCAAATGCCAAACAGATGTTCTGAGTCTTGTTGTAATCTAGTAATTAATGTGGAATGCATAAGAACACTTTATCGTTGGAGCTAATGGTACTGAAAGGTTATAGCCCCTTTTTTCTCATTTTTCATTGTGTTATGAGCTGTGTAGTATAAATTCTTAGTATGGGAATTAGATCTTTTATGTTCTAACAAAGCACTTGAAAAGGTCTTTGAGTGATATATTTTTCACCAGTTATAGTTACTTTGGGCCTGCTTCTCCACATTGTTTTGATGCTCCACTTTTCTAATTACATTGTTGCAAGCAATGCAAAGGTCCATTCAAGATAATTGTTCTCCTGCCATTTTATAATATTGATCCTGATGGTATAGGGAACTCTGTCCTGTTTTCCAGTATGGAGTTGTCAGATCTGAGGATGCTGGCAGCATGCTCTCTGCAGCCCAGGAAGATGGTGCCGAGATGGGCTCCTTGGGCTTTTGGGAGAGAGGGATCAGCCAAGATTGGAACAGATCATGAAAAGTAGAAGTGTGAAGAAAAGTCTATCTCTCTCTCTCTCTCTCTCTCTCTCTTTTGTTTTTGTTCATGTTCTTGGAGAGAGCAACTTTCTCATCACATCACAGCAGCCTTCTGAGAAATAATCAGGCTCCATGAGACTTTTCACCTCCAGCATGAGAACAGGACACTGGAGATTTTACTTTTCATTGTGGTTTCCACACATTGCACAAAGATGTCTCTGTGCAAAACTACTGCCTTTTCTCTCAGGCAGTGATTCTCAAACTTTGGTCCTCCAGGTGTTTAGATTGCAACTCCCAGAAGCCCTTGCCTGTGGTTAGAGATCTTTGGAGATGAATACCAAAAGATCTGGAAGACCTAAGATTGAGAACCACAAGCACAGAGTATACACATAAACATGCAGAAAGAGAGAGAGAAAGAGAGAAAGAGAAAACATGTCCAGAAGGGAAGGCATATCAGTACTTCTAATATTGAAAGTTCAGGCAGCAAAGCAGTAGCCAGCATGGTTTAGCAACACAAACTGCACAACATACACAAAAAACACTCTCATGAATGCAAACATGCTTTTGCCACTGACAGAAAATATCTTTTCCTTCTCACAGGTGATGAATTTTTTTTTAAGTTTCTGGATTTTGCACACATGAATGAGAAAGGCAGTGGTTTACATTTCTAATGGGAAGTTTGTTTTTTTAAGTAATCAGTTACCATTATTTTATTCCAAGCTCTGTTCGCACCTCATCCCGCAAGCAAACTGATTATTGTGATGATTGAAATTTGAAGGCAACTATATATTACTTATAGCTTCTTTTTCTTAGTGTTGCTGTTGTTGTTGTGTGCCTTCAGGTTGTTTCTCACTTATGGTTGTTCTAAAGTGGCAAAACCATTTCTGAGTATCCCTTGCCTAAGAAAACCCTATGAAATCCATGTTGTTTCCATAAGTCAACAAGACCTTATCATGGGATTTTCTTGGCCAGATTTATTCAGAAGAGGTTTGTTGTTGCCTTCCTTTTGGGCTGAGAGAGTGTCGTCTGCCCAAAGTAACCTAGTAGCTTTCTATGGCTGAAGGCGAATTTGAACCTTGGTCTCTCAGAGTCCTGGTCCAACACTCAAACTACTACACCATGATGGCTTTGCTTTTAGCTACTTCTTTAAAAAACAGAATGATACAAGGCACTGCATTGTAGTTTAAAAAATAAACTCTTTTCTTCCATCTACTTTGGCCCTTTCCGCATGTGTGTGGGGGAAATGGGCGAAAACACCCGAAAACGGAGCTTACCTGAAGCCGGGTAAGTCTGTCGCCACGCGGAGCAGCACAAGCTCACTGCTCCGCAGTCCTCCGGTGTCCCAAATGGCAGCTTCTGGTTTGTGGAGGCTCTCCACCAAACGGAGAAGCTCGCCAGCCGGAAGCCCGCCCCCCGCAGATCTGCAGGTACGCACTTGCACGTGCCTGCAAATCCACGTTGGAGCTGGGCGACAGAGCGGCACGGGGCTGCGCGCTCCGTGCTTTTTAAAAGTCTCAAAAAAGAGGTTTTTAAAAAACACGCCGCGCGGCTAGTTCCAGCAGCTCCTGAGTGGATTCTGGTGTGGAACTACAAAAAGTAGTCCACGCCAGTCCACTCTACGGTGCAGAAGACCTCCATAAGAGATCGCTCTGCACCATTACAGAAGCCCAGTGTGGAAATGGCCTTTGTCCTCCTATAGACAATCAGAACAGAGGATAAAATACAAACATGAAGTACATACAAACCAGCTTTCTGCCTTTCCTCCTCAGCCATATCTCATAAGTGTGAAAGTAACTAATCCTTTACCGGTGTCTTTTTAAAATTATTTTAATTTTGTTACAATTTTAATTGCTTTTAGAATTTGTGGTACTTTATCGTAAGCCGTTTTGAGTTCCATGTGATGGAGAAAAGTAGAATATAAGTAATACCTATCTGGACTTGGGTGGCAAATGTCTCTGCAGGGGAGTGCATGTTTTTGATGGTCTCTATGGAGTGAGACCAGAGGGTGATGTTTGATTGGCACTAAGCACCAGATCAAGGTACATGATAGGGGCAACTGAGACAGCAAGCAGTCTGCCCCCTACATGTGCCATTCAACTTTCTGCATGGACCCACCCTTCCATCCTCAATGCAGTGTGAGTTAAACTGATCCCTTCAGGGCCAGATAGGAATTTCGTCCCTTTTCCTCAGGTGTTTTGTTTTTGTTTTTTGTTTTTGGCCTATTCCATACTGTAGTTGATGGAACTGAGAAAATTGGCTCTAGGTGGTATCTTAAATAGGTTGTCCTCTGGCAGGTAATGGGGGAGAATAAGACTTCAGTGATCATCTCTTGATCTTCTCTTGGCACCCCTTTGGTGTAGGGTAGGGCTTTGGAACCCCCTCTTTAGGGCCCTGTGTCATGGGGGCACTGAAGGAGGCTATCCTTGAGGTCAACCTGGGAATAAGGCTCTCACTTCTAGAGCCCTGTGGCTTGGGTGGGAGTCCCTGGGAAAACTCAACATTCATGTTAGTTCCACTGATTCAATGGGCCTTCTGTACTTGCGACTAGCATCTAGATTTAGGGCACTACACACAGTGATTATAAAGAGGCCTAAAATACCCTGAAGGCACCAAATGCCATCTAATGTTGGAAGCTAATGAGGGTCAGGCCTGGTTAGTACTTGGAAGTGAGACCACCAAGGAATACCAATGTTGTACGCCATATTTCACAGTAAGCAAGGGGCAAACTATATCTGATATTCCTTGACTAAGAAAATCCTATGAAATGCCATACGATACCAGACAAGTTGAAGACACAAGATGGACATAATGACTGGTTAAGTACTCTCCTACTTTCTTCTTCAGTGAAGACCATTTCCCTTCTTTCCTTCCAACTTTTATTTGGTATCACTGTTCTCAGTGCATCTCATCATCTTCTCATCATCTTCTCCTGTGCCATCAGCTTGGTCTGCAGAAGATGATTTGAAAAAGTAAGGGAATGAGGATCCTGTTTCATGATAGGAAGCTGGAGTAGCATTCACAATCTACTGTCACCATTCATTACTCTCCATGGTTTACAAGGACCAAAGAGACAAGAGTTGTAGTAACCTCCCCAGTTACAAAATATAAACAGTGCTTATGGATGATGATTACTGCTGTGGTGTTTATTTGGTGTTTACTGACCTTGACTTTGGTTGGTTAGTTTAAAATGAATAAAACATGTAATAACAATCATTTCCTTTAAGGCTGGATGTAATAAATAGCTTAATTTTTGTGGTTGTTGTTTTGTTGCTGTTTGCAATTATGTCACTTCCAGAAGATCTATGGCATGTTTAATTTTGTTTTAGTTTGCAAGATGTATCAGCTCAAATCTTTCTGAGAGATTTACAGTATTAATAACTACATGATATTTTAAATCACAGTTTCTCCAAATGACAACTGCATATAAGCTCGGATGGATATTCTTTCCTGCTTCTGGAGGCAAAAAAATATACTTCTTTGCCTCTAGCAATCAAAAGTACTCCCCAGATTGCACCTCTCCCAGCTGTTATACAGTATCTAGAAGTACCACAGGTAAACTAGATTGTCTAAGCAGAGAATCCCAAGTATTCTTATTCTTTCTCTCAGACCACCGGATTCAATTTCTGCAACTTTTCTCTTTATCAAGGCTAAATCCTTTAGGGTCATCTTCTGACATAGCTAAAGAGTTGGAAATAACAACAGCTGCAAACACCAACCCATGAGAAGAAAATGGTTACAAATGTTCTTATTACATGACCCTCAGACAGGGAGAGAGATTTTCTTTCTTTCTTTTTTTTGGGGGGGGGAGGTGAATGGAAGACTGCTAAGAGTGCTCAGTTTTTACCTCAGTTGTTGATGAAGCTTCAGGTTGAAGGAATGCCCCTGTATCAATAGTGGATGGAGATAGCACCAAGAATGTGGAAGAGAAGGCAGTATGAACCATTTTACCTCCCACTACCATGACTAGCACCATTCAATATAGGGAAGGACAGAAACTGTGCTTCCAGTCCCAGGGATCTTGTGTTTTGGGATGGCGCTCCTGTCTTCCATCCTTAAGATTTTATGAACTTGAAGGCTGACATCTCCAGACTCAGGAACATAATTTTTAATATCTATACCTATAATCATAATCTTGTACTTCATTTTTATAACCTGTCTTTAATACCCTTAACTCTCTTATCTCTTTTGATTGAACAAGCGAGACTAATGCAACATGGAATAAAAACTACCTTGGATATTTGTCTTTTAACCGTCAAAATGTTGCAGGCTGTGGTGAGCCAAGTTGTGCCCCTCCCAAGGTTGTTGGACTGTACCTTACATCATGCTCAGACATCAGAGATCATGAGAGGAACAATTGGAGTTGCTGTCCAACATCTGGAGAACCCCAAGTTGCCCAGGAGGAGTGGAGTTGTTGGGTCCAGTGGCCTTTTTTTTTTTTTTTTTTGTCTGTAGGATCCTCCAGTGGTTACCTAATGTCCTCAGAAAGGGGCAAGAGGTGAAGATGGAGATCTACTCCTGGTTTTGAAAAATGGGTGTTTCTTGATGTTAAACAGTGGAGGGGTGCTGTGAAACATTTATTTAAAAGATGAAGTACTTCAGAAAAGACAATTGACCTTTTTCTTGCCAGAAAAAGGGTAGCCAGGGGAGTCTGGGACAGGGAGTCAAGGCTGGAAAAACAGCTTAAGGGGTTTCATGCAGCCCCAAGGATTCAATTTGCCTGGTGCAGACCAAGCTTCACCAACTTCCATGGCAGGAAGTCAAATGCAGCTATCAAGGCAAAATGCGGGTTTATCTACCTAGTTTTGCATTTCTGGGCAAACCACCAGCTCAGCCTTGTTAATGGTGGGACATGGATCCCTTGCTATATGTGGCTACTGGGCTACATTTAACTTGGTAGAAGAAGAAAAAAACCTGATTCTCAAGAATTGCAGCTCTATACAATTAACAATTATGCTTGAGAGAGGATGTTTATATATTATACAGCATTGTGATTCAAATTCAACAGAATTGGTTATATATGAAATGATTTTGACCCACATATTTTCATGATGTGATAAACACTTTTCCTGTACTATTCCTGAAATTAAATGCTTTAAGTGGAAATTCTGTACTCACTTATCTGGCTGAAAATTCCATTGAACTCAGTGGGACTTATGTCTTAGTAGGCGTTTATAGGATTATGGTGCTTCTTACCTTTGGAGACAAAAGAGGTTTGCCTAAGTCATAACTAAACTTTGCATGCAATTCTACTTAGTGATATATTTTGCTACAAGAGTCAGTGTGTTGTAGTGTTGGAGTCCCACACTAGGACCATCTCCACACCACAATGTTATAGTGATATTATTCCACTTTCAACATCCTGTGGAATTCTGGAGTTTGCAGTTTACTGAGGCCAAAGAGCTCTCTTACTGACAATTCGAAAGGCCCCTCCATAAACTACAAACCCTAGAATCCCTTAGCATGTTGAAAGTAGAATATTACCACTATAACAGTGTAGTGTGGAAATGGCCTAGAAGTTCTGGATCTGATTCTTTTCTCAGCCATAGAAATCGCTGAATCCTCTGTCAGTCATGGAAACCCACTGGATAGATAACCTTGGACAAGTTACCCTCTTTCAGCCTCACATGAAGGCAGTCGCAAACATCTTCTGAATAAATCTTGCCAAGAAAACCTTAGGATAGAGCAGGCTAAGACAAAGTTGTCGCTAAGGTACATAACAACAACCGCTAAGACATTCCATGGTAGGAATTTATTCCATAGAAATTTAAAGGACAGCTAAGGGTGCAGAAACCTCGCAAAAGTAGAAAAACCACAAATAACTCTCCCCACACTTCCCCTCCCATTCCCTTCTGGGGTTACCCCCCATTCTCTTGCATTTTGCCTTAGTGCACATTCTCCGCACCAGAGCAAAATGCATGGGAATAGAAGGGGGGGGGGGCTCCAAAGGAGAAAAGAAAGGTTCACACAAGCCTCCCCCCCCCACCTTATTCTTTTGCATTTTGCCTTGGTGTGAGTTCTCTGCACTGGGGCAAAATGTACGGGAATAGGAAGGGGGAACTCCAGAGGGGAGAATGAGTACACATGCATTCCCTTCAATACCCTTGCTTTTTCCAGGGCATGCTTGCCTCCCTTTTCCATGCCTGGCAAAAATGCAAGGAAATGGGAGGAGCAGAACAGGGGTAAAGGCGTGTGCCCTTGCGAATAATTAAATTTGTAAAGGTCAAATCTGAAATGTGGAGGGAGGGCTATATTCTCCTATAAGAGCCTTTCTCTCTGTCCCACCATCCTCACAGGCACATCTGGTGAGAACGTAGGAGAGGGCCCTCTCAATGTCCTCCCCCAGGCTCTGGAACTCCCTTCCCAGACAAAATAGACCTGTACTCTCCACCACTACTTTCTTTCCACAAACAGGTAAAGACATTTCTGTTCCAACAAGTATTCAATGAGTAACTGTATAAGGCCTGTCTCACCTAAACAACACACTGGACGTTGCTAATTATGGTGGTAAGTGTGTGTATGTGCATGTGTGTGCATCTTTATGTCATATGTTTTAACCTGGTTTAACTTTCTGATTGTCTAATCTCACTTTAACTGTGTCTTGTGAATTTGTAATGATCTCTTGCTTCACTCCTTTTGATGGGGCTCCTCTTCTCATCTTCCTACCTGATTTTTACATGAAAGCAGTGCAAAATTTAGTGTGCCTTCAGCCATGCTAGATTGTTTCTTTTTTTCCTTATCTCCTCACAGGATGCAAGTTATTCCTGCTGCACTGGGAAGAATGCTTGCCTACCAGCCTTACCCCTTTCATGTATATGCATGGAAGAGACTAAAACTTCTGTATGTAATTGTCTTTCACGACAAATTCTGGAGTTTCAGCATGACATTTTATTTTAAAACATCTAGGGTTTTTTTCCCCATTAACATCTATTTTTAAATATATTTTATGTATCTTAAGATATGACGCAATCCTTGGGAATGAGCAGCTGACAGTCTAAATGTATGAATTAATAAATGACGAGGAAACTCCACTGGCCCCTCCAAATAACTTTTTTTTTTCAGGCACATCAACAGCACTTCTGTTTCCACAGTCTAATTGCGTTAATCTGGAAAGAGCTCAGACACACATATGAAAAAGAGTTCCCTTTGAACCGTATGAATCTCCTTCTTTCTTTCTGAGTCTTGCTGATGCCCCATCCATCCAGTCATTTTGTTCGTTAAATCATTCCTCATTAGCCTTCCTCAGAGCACTCTCAGGCAGCAGTATTGAGCGTTGCCATAGCAGTGGGTTATTACTTCCATAAGGACATGAAAACATTGTTGACAATTTTTTTTCTTTCTGTTGCTCTACAATAAGAGCAACAATAAAGCATAAGCTGATTTTCTCCAAGAAAGAGGAGCACTCTCACCAAACATGAAAAGGAAAAAAAGAGAGCATGAAATGCATTAAAGAGCTGATAACAACTCTTTTATTTCTCTGGCCTTACATGTCACTTTCTCATCTTATATTCTTATTCTTAACATTGGGTATTTTTTCTTCCGATTTATGTTGTGCCCTGAGCACAGTCTGACTCATAGACAGTGGCAAATTTAAATGATGTCTCTTCCCCACTTAGCCTTGAAGTCCACTGGGTGTTTTGGACTAGTCATTTTTTCTTCCCCTCAGCCTACACATGGTTGTTCTGAGGGGAATAAAAGCACATTGACATTTCATGGTGCCGTGTGGAGGCCTGTAGAAACAGGTGATCACATTATGTGCCATACTTTAGCTAACGGCCCACACAGCGTCCTTGTCTCTGTGGCCCTACTGGCCAGCCACTGCTGAAAGCATAGCAATGTGGGAACCACAGTAATGTCCTCCTCACACAGCTCTGGTAGTACTGGAAGTATCAGTTTGTGTTGGAGAAATGAGCAATGTCATTGTTTGCCACACAAATGGCATCTGAGAGCAATACCGACATGCGAGAGATGCTTAGTGGCCTTTTCCCATAGGACTTGAGCAATGTTGCCAAAACAGTATGAAAGGCAATGTGGGACAGGGCTTCAAAGTCTTATAATGAACTGCAAAATCACTGGGTAATATTGGATTAGTCATTTTGTCAGGCTGCATGACAAGATTATTGTGAATATGAAGGCAAGGAACTTCTCTTTAATCCACTTGAACTCACTGTGGGAAAGATGGGATATAAATGCAACCAGGAGTAAATAGAAGGCCATACCCTATCGGGATCTGAGATCAGAGGAAACAGGCTTCCACTGTGGGCAGCCCAAATTGTGAGCTACCATGTTGCATTACCAATACCAAACTCCCTTGTGCTTCTGTTGTGTTTGGGAAGGGATTTTAACTCCTTTCAATACCTTGACAGAGATTCAAAATTATATATGGATACAACACACAAACATCCCAAGGACAGCAAAATATTACAAGTACAGAGTTGTTAAATTTCCATCAAGTGTTTTTTTTTCCAGTTCGTTCATCATGTGTGTACGTGAAGTAAGCCTATTAGAAATTCAGATTAAATGAGTGTATATTTCTGTTATATCTCGCTTCTGTTCTTTATAAGACTTTAGTTCTTTATTACTGTTATTTGTAATGATACTGGATTTTTTTAAAAAGGGGAGATTAAGAAATTGTTTCGTTTTTTTCTAATTTAAGATTTAGAAGCAGAACATGGGAAATTATTTCCAAGAAGAATGAATATGTTGAAGCAGTGGTACAATGATGCTCAATATGTCATTATATTAATTCTACTTAAAATAACTTCCTACACTCTGTTAAAGAAAAGCTATCTGTGCTCTTACTCTCACTGTGTGGTCTGACATAGCATGTTGTATAGTTTGGATGATCCAGGATAGGCACATAATGATATTAGGTGTGAAGCCTTTTGTCAGCTTGCAAGGGACTTGACCCTATTGAGTGGCATAATTCTACAGATCCATACACTTAATGTTAAAATCAAGTTACAATTACATGTCTTACTGAATTGGGCTCACACATTTCAGGAATCTAGAGCAATTTGCTCAGTGGTACACTTGATCACTGGTTGTGCCCTGTCTGGCATGGGTTGTATGAGCTGATGTGTGTGCAGTTGTAGAATGGTATTTCGTAATGTCACAGGACTAGGATAGATACTTCTTCATCTATTCTGACGCTGACACTAGCACTGGACATGAACTGATTAGTGGTAAACATGTTGACTAGTTAAACACACAAGCCTCTGCAATGTGCTCTATGGCTTCTCAAGTACATAAAGGAATTAAACAGTTTCATTTACACACATAAATAGTGACTTGAGGTGCTGAAGGAACTCCTTCCTACACTTCTTTTGAGTGCTGGGTGGTAAGATGCTAGATGTAGTAACTTTAGCATAACTGTATTCAGTAGTTGCTATTTTGCATATCTTGCTAAGAGATTAAGCATAGCATGTAGTCATATAATTTCCTTTTTGCTGGTCTTGGACATACCTCTTCCTGCACCTCTGCCTTCATATCTCTTCCTGCATCAGTTGCTCTGCAATTAATCTGAGATATATTTTGCCATATCTTTTGAAGTCTGCAGTTTTCTCTGTCTCTCCCTCCCTCCTTCATCTTTAAACAGCTCATGTTGCAGACTCCCTTGCTACATCACATTTAAGATTTGTAAGTCAATCTATTTTGTATGTTTTTAGAAAAAAAGATTTGCTTTATTCCTCTGGTAGACCTTTTACTGAGGAGAGGGTGGTGTGGGGTGTGGGGTGGTGGGACTTGTAGTTGCTCACCTTCTGCTTGCAAATGCTAATACATCTGCTTGTGAGATACACAACTAACACTCACACTCCTCATCATAGGAAAGAGAACTGCTTTTTTTTTGGTAGGATCCTGACTTCGGTATTGCCAGCAATGATGGAAAGACATTTTCACTTCAACCAGCACCAGGCTTTTGGCCTCCCATGGTTCACTGGATGCAGCCTTTGAGGCCAAACAGATTGTGAACCCATGGTTCTATCATTTGAGGTCCCATTCTGGTGGGGAAAAACAAAGATATAATGCACAGCTCTCCATCAGCTAGGCTGACATAAATAAGTGCCTATTTAGTGCAGCTTCCCTTATTCACTGTATATAAGCTGCCCCCTTCTCTGATTTACTTCCACCAATAGGCACAGACTTTTTATTTAGACAGAATTTTTGCCATTAAGTAGTTGCTGTAGAAAGTCCTTTTAATGAGACGTGTAGGACTTTTCTTCTCCTTTTTAAAAAGCTTTTAAGTGCTTTTATTCCAGTGTTTGGTTTTAATATGATAGCTTATTTCATTGCCTTTTAAAATAACATTTTGTTTTTTGTTTGCTTATTAATCAATCAATTAATTTTAATTCATTTATTCATATCCCAACTTTCATCCGAAACAAAACTTAAAGCAGCTTGCAACACAGGCATGACAATGTACAATGTTGTTATAATTGCCTGATTTTTTTAAACCCTCATTCTGTTTGAATTCATGTTGGCATCTTTTTTTTAGGAGCTAGAGAATTCATCCATCCATCCACTCATTCTCTAGCTCCTAAGATAAAGTTACCAGCCTCTGGGACTCCAGTTGAACTTCAGGATCCATTGTTTCTCCCCTGTACTTTTCCCTCATCCTTTAGATCTTTACAAGCCTTCTAAAGGCTTAGGGTGAATTTGAGCTAAACCCCAGACCTTTCCTTCAGGTCTGGAAATTAATATCCACTCTTCCTCGCTAGACTGTGGAATAGCAGTCGGCCTTGGCTGACACACAAATGCCTGTCTTGGAGGTTGCCATCCATCAATCACAGCCCAAACAGAAAATTAATTTGCAGAGACTAGGCCAGCATCTTTAGCGGCATTGCCCCTTCGGAGGAGAGAACCCAAGCTATATCAGAAGCCATCCATTCTACCCCAGCCTCTTAATCATGTTTATATATAACTTGCATATTAAAAAGCAATATCCAGTGTCAATGGCTTTGATATAAAAATATCTTAATAGTTGGTAACTGACTAATGAATACTGCAGTAATAACAGTTTAATTTGAAGTATTCTGGCAGCTGGTTGCCTTGATGAGTGCTGTTACCAAGGAGCTCCAGTTTCACGCTGGGAACATCCGCAGCATGCTGATTTATAGCAGCAGTGCAGAACTGTTTAATGTCAGCACCTCCCGGCTAAAGCAATAATAAACAGGAATGTTATGGTTTATTTTTCTGTATGAATTGTTCAGGCTCTGAATGGTAAGTACCAACTCAATAGGGGATAATAGCTGCCATAACCCTAGAGAGTTGTAGTGGAGGTTGAAGCATTTTTGTTGTCCAGGTTTGTACAGCAAATATAATCTAGTACAGATTGTGTTTTCAAGCATCTTTAAAAAAAAATGAAAAGGAAACATATTGGAGCAAAGAAACCAGGAGCTTCTCCTACAGAATCCACACAGCTGTGCTCTCGTGAAGTTCTTCATCATGGAATATGTGTTAGAAAACTTCTCAGGAGGTTCAATTGTGTCTTTGGTGGCCTGTCATCTTTCCTTTCTTAACTAGCATAGAGAATGATACTAGGCAAAGTTATAGGCACCTTAGTTGCTCCTATAGTGCTGATACTGAGAAAGCATCCTTATTTGAAGTTACTGAGAATATGATTAAACGGATTAAATCTACAACTTGCCAAAAAAAAAAAAAGGTCACACAAGGCAATCTACCCATCTTTAAATGGGCAACCTTTGAAAGAAGGGTAGAAATAACAAATAGATGACATGTTCTTTTAATAATCAGTGGAGTTTTTTTTAATAGTTTAAATGAACCATCAATTCTGCCTACTGTACAATTTTATCATGGTGTAGGAAAGCTGCAGATGATATGACCTTAGCATTCTCTTGGCCCTTAAAAAAAAAACATTTCAAACTATTATATTGTGAAAGCAAGCTTTTCAGTGTATTGGCAAATCTTACTCAAAACTGAGTGTGGCTCAGTAGGTATCCCAATGATTAGTTGTTTGGGTATCAAGTGCCAGGATGTTGCATTGCACCCATGACTTAGGCCTTTTCCACACGACAACACTCTCGAACATCGTCCTGTCACAATCTCAGCACCATCTCTGCCAGGATGGGAGTGTGTTCCCAATGTTCCTCTCAGCACATAACCAGCTGCCTGCAGAAGGGAGTGCAAGGGACACACTCCATCCTTCTGGACTGCAGTAGGGGAGGAAGCACATAGATAGTGCTTCTGCCCCTTCTGCATGGCCATCTGCAATGGAAGGCTTGTGCAATTGGGGATCAGTGATGACATTTTTCCATCAATGATTTACTCCGCTATCACACCAGCTGGCAATGTGAGAAGGGCGGGCTGCAACAACGGCCCTTTCCGCACCTTAACTTTTTCTGGCGCTGGGGTGCAGGGACCCCGCGAACAGCCTCCAGTGAGAGGCTCTCGTGTCCCTGCAGCTTCAGCTCCGTATGAGCTGCCTGCTCGTGCGAGAGCCCACTTCTTCCTTCCACAGTGCAGCCTGGGACTTTCCCAGGCTGTGCTGGGGCAGGAAGCATGATCGGTGTGGCTCTGGAGGCTCCGCACGCTAGGTAAGTGTGTGCGGGGCCCGGGAGCAATGCGCGATCGTGCACCATTTTCGGCTGGAAGACGAAAATGAAAAGGTGCACGATCGACACCTGCCAGCCCCTGGAGCGTCACACGATTGTGAGTGCGTCATGCAGATCGCTCCTCACAATTGCGTGATGCTCCAGGCACCCTTTTGCATGGCAAATGCTATGCGGAAAGGGCCAAAGTCATGCAGAAGCATCGTTGCAGTCCTACTCCTCTTGTGTTTCCATGCTGGGATGCCATCATCATGCAGAAATGGTCTTAGGTAGGAAATAGATACATGCAAATCTGTTTCCTATGCATAGTTCATGTAAGTCACATCATCACACCAAATATGGATTTTCCTTCTGCAGCATTTGATTAAAAAAGAAAGAAAAGAACAGACTGCACAAAGGTCTGCTTAAAAAGATCAAGAGCAGCATAATGGACATTACACCATTCTATTAACATAGTACAGTAAACCATTTGTGGAGTCTGAAGACCATAAAAATTCTTGCCTTTTAAGATGACATTTTAATATTATGAATACCTAGCTGAATACTCCATGGAAGAAAAAGTAGCCAAACATTGTATTATATTATTGACTTAGATTCATTAATATTACAGTCTTCCTGCCTCAAAATGATGTAAATCCTCTTTTAGATTCATTTTCTGTTCTAAAGATGTCTTATTCACAGTGCTGGTATATTACAGCTGTGAAATATAGCTCCCATTCAGTACCATTGCTTGGAGTACTGTGTGATGTGGCCTTATATAACTCAGCTGACATCAAGCTAGAAATGATCAGACTCTCACATTGTTGCAATTAATTAAAAGCTGTAAGACGTTCCAAGTCATTTCCCTTCAGTATTTACAAAATAGATTGTTGGTCTGAATTGCTCCTGAAATGACAGATTCCCTATCTATTTTGAGCAAACTGATACATTGGGTGATTATATTTTTGAAGGATAGAAATTAAAAGCAACATGCAGTGTAATGCTTTGCGTGTCTACTCAGAAATAATCCTCTTTCAGTTCAATATTACTTGGTTCCGTGTTAATCCAAATAGAACTGCAGCATGATCTTTTATTTTTCTGTAGTCATATATTTTAGGTAATTATTTTTATTCCATCTTTCACTTCCACTAACAAAATCACAGGAATCTTCATCCATAAATTATGCACCTATAATGCAACAACTAACAATAGTGAGTTAGCTAACAAAGCATTTTAGAACACAAACAATCCAACTAAGGGGGGGAAGCACCAATTATAAAAACCTATCAGGTGTCATTAAAAGCTGAGAGAAAAGTGAGACTTTGTCCGATTCACAGTTATAGTAAAGAAATCACCATATGAACCTGGAGAATGAAGTTCTATAGTTTTGGTGCCACAGGGAAAGAGGTGACAAAAGGAGACAAAAAAGCAAAGGTACCCAGACAACAACCTCTGGTAAACACCCTTAAGTGACAAGTAACTTTGGGTGGAAGAAAACAGTCTGTCAGATATACTTGTCCCAGTCTGTTAAGAGCAAGTATTGCAGTCCAACTAAAGTTAGAGACTTCTGTGTTCCAGTAATTTCAATGAGGAATAGTTATGGACTCTCTGCATGTTTGCAGTGTCCTTGAGGTATGGCTTTGGGGACTTACGTCAAGATGTACACCTGCACTTCAAACTTACCATCAGCCACGACAAAGGGCTATGTGTAACTCTTTTCAATAGCTTGGTGACAAATGTTGGAATGCTTGCAGTCATCACAACAGTTCCCACACCTACAAAATCTCTCATATAACAAGGTGCTCACAATAACATCATATCTACATCAGTGCTGTAGTGATGATACACTCACCATAACAGTCACATCCTCAAGAACAGTAAAAAAACCCCAGGGAGCTCACATCAGACCAATTCCACCAGCTTTAAACATGCTCTTAGCCACACTAGAAAACAGTCTGCGGCATGTATTTTGCTGTAGTTTCTGAACATGTTTCAAGTGCAGCCCCAAGTAGATCATATTACAGTAGTCTAACTGTGAAATAATTAAAGCATGGATCACTCTTGCCAAGTATAGTAGGGTTGGTATCATGATAGGCTTTCCTGTTTCTCTAAGTTTTGCAGTAATCATGACAATAGGTAGGGATACTAGAAGACCAATATTCCCCGCAATAGTATATATTTGTGAGCTATATGTGTTGTAATGGAAGGCATATTGTTGTGCCTTGGTCTGAATAGGAAAGACCTATTATTGGATTACAAAAGGCAGTGGGGATGCAAACTTCTATAATGGAAAGTCCTGCTGGCATAATTACACACAAACAACAGAAGGAGACAGTCCCAACTGTAGTGGTAGTAGTTTGGCTGTTCCCACTGTATTCCATGGCCAATTAGTGATTGTTCCAATCATGGGAGGTGAGGCATAGGAGTTTCTCAACAATGATCAGCCTAAAAGCCATGCTGCAACACAGCAAACAAACAGGACTCTGCTTGTATAAGGGATATCATTGTTGCTGTGTGGCATCAAGTCATTTCTAACTTATGGCAACTCTAAGGCAAACCTATCACAGGGCTTTCTTGGTCAGATTTGTTCAAAGGGGATGAATAAATTTTGAGGCTGATAGTGTATAACCCACTCAGTGGGTTTCCATGACTGGGTGGCAATTCAAACCCTGGTCTCCAGATTTTTAGGCCACTACTCAACCCACTACACCATGTTGGCTCTCTAGAAGGATCTTATCTACCCCTAAGGCCCTTTTCACATGAGGAAGTTAAAATGGGCCAAGGCGTCCTGTCTCGGAGGTCGTCCGCACCTTGGATCGGACTAGGTTCAGACTATTTACCTTAGTTCCGCACCTTAGTCCAATCCAAAACGCCCCCAAGTCGCCCTCCAGCGCACTAAGTGAAGACCGGAACAATCTGGTCTTTCAATCTTCTGGAGCATGCCATTTCGTTCCTGCTCAGTTGTGCAGATGCGCAGGCTCGCACCAATGTGAGCCTGTGATCAGCAGAGGGTGGGCTGTGGGCGTGGTCAGCGTCAGCGGTTGGTCCAGACCCACAAAGAACAGGAAGCCGTCATTTTCAGCCTCAGCACTGCGGATCTACGGACCTCGCACTGCTCCGATTCGCCCTGTGAACAGAGGAGCCCTGCAGAAGGGCTTAAGGGAAAGTCCACATTGCTTCGAAGAGAGAAGAACCAGTAAGTAACGGCATGGAGCAATTCACTTGCCTCATGCGGAAAGGGCCAAAGAACCACAATAGGACCTATCTCAGAATGGCCTATACATCAATGATCTTGAACCAGCTGCCACAGCTTCCCATTTCTCTCTGAGCTCAATTTAATGTGCTGTTTTTGACCTATAAAGCTCTAAAATGCATGATGCTAGGTTACTTGAAAGACCTCCTGTAGAAGTTGCTCTTGAATTTGACCTCTGCAACAGAAGCCTTGTTGTATATCCCACTACTCCAGAAGGCTAGGCTGTTGAGTACACAAAACAGGTTTTTCCCCATATCAGTACTTCCCAAACGAGGCAAACTGGCACCATCTGCGTTATGATTCTGGAAAGTGTGTGTGGTTAAACTGGACTTATTCTTCCTGGCCTTTGATTTTTAAGATAGTTTTTAAACTTTTTTAATTGTTATAAATCATTTTTTAAATCATTGCTAAAAATGTTGTTTGCGGTACCTCACTTTTGAGCTTTCCTGGGCATGGCAGTGATTAACAAATAATTTAATAAATTAAAATAAATCATATCAATTCAAAAATTCAATACTGCAGCACTGCAAACTGTGGTTCAATTATACTACTAGCTTTCCGACTGAAACCAATGAACTCATCTTGAGAAAGATAAGCCAACTTTTTTGCCTGTGTTTCATTGATCAGTCAACTTTTCCCTCTGTGTTTCAGCATCAAGTAAAATAGTCCAGGAAACAAAGACACAAAATTTATGTATACTGCATTTCAATTCTAGGATTGTTGCATCTATGCTGATAATACTTTATTTAAATAACAGTGGGGAGTTCTACTCTCTAATTTTAAAGTATGTCAACAAACGATCTGGATTATGTGTGAAATGTGGCAATTATTAGGAAAAGTAGTAAGCAGTGAAATATAAGAAGCTTTATTTCCCTCCCTCCCTCCTTTCCATCCCATTCCTCATTCTGGAACTGTTTGGGTTAGAATGTCAAAAATTGCCTGAGGGATTAGCTCATACTGAATGGACTGTACCATCTGTTTGTGCAAGAAAGACTTGGTATTAGCAAACTGTTATCTAGGTGGTAGGCCTCGGTCTGTCAGCTCTGCTGTCAACTGTTGTCCTTGTTGAAACCATGACCCCTAAAGGAATTAGTTGCATGATTGACTGACTGATGATGATTGACATACACACAAATACATGCTTAACTCTTTAGATGCAAAAGCCAGCAAACTCTTGAATGAGATAGATGTGTTTGAGAAGCACAAGTATAAGCCTCTCACTGCTTTGCCTAAGCCCGCAGGTGAGGTTTAAATTCACAAGTGCATTTAGTCTGCTAAAGTCATTGTCATTTGCATGCCTGTTGTTCTCCATCACATGCCTGAAATGGTCAGTTCTGAAAATGTGCTGAAGACACTCTTGACATGACCAAAAAGCAGTGATGGTAACACAGCCATACAATGAAACTCTAATGTTTCAGACACACATTATTACTGACTGTGCAATCCTGTACATGCCTACTCAGAAGTAAATCATGCTGAGTTTAATGAGGCCTGTTCCCCAGTAATTGGCTAGAGGGACTACAATCCTATATACACTTAACTGTTAGTAACTCCTGTTTAACTGGCTGGTTTTTACTTCTGAGTGGACATCCAGAGAATTGCACTATTAATGTGCTATTAGAAATTACCAAAAAGAGAGAGAGAGAGAAGTCTGGGATATGTTTTATACCCCAACTTCCAGTTGATTCCTGTAGATTTATAATAAGAAATTACCAAAAATATAAGGATGGAACATAATTTGCAAGGATAATGAACTCTGAGATGTAAGGCTCCAGCATTCCAGTCTGTGGTTTATACTTGGAAATGTAGGGACTGCTATGCAGATAGTGCTATGCAAACAATCCAAGTCAAATGTCTGCACATTGTTTTAATTCAGAATAGAATATCCATGTACCCATGCAAGCAAAACCCAATCCTGGCTGCAGTCAAAATATAACCCCATTTGAGTGTTCTCTTCACGTGTAAAGTTTACATGGTGAGAGATGGAATGGGATGGGAAAGAGATAAGTGCACTAGGTCCGCCCTTTTGGAAAATCCTGTGTTTGTGTATATGCCTTTAATTTGCCTGTTAACTTATAACCCACAGTGAATTCCATAGGGTTTTCTTAGGCAAAGAATACTCAGAGATGGTTTTGCCAGTTCCTTCTTCTGAAACATAGCCTGGTATTTCTGGTATTCCTGGTATTCATTGGCAGTCTCCTCCATGCTTAGCTTCCAAGATCGAATGGGATCTGGTGCCATTAGGTATTTAGGCTGCAAAACCCCAAAGAAAGCTTAAACACAGCTTGTTATTCATCTTTAACAGACACTAGCCCTCCTGCAAAATTGTTAATGCTGTTTGACTTTAATACAAAGTCATTGTATCAAAGTCATCCTTTTTCCTCCCTTTTGTCTCTTTCTTTCTTTTTCTCCCCATTTCTCCAACAGAATGTAGCTTGCTTTGTCCCCTTTCCTTTGCTCAAGTTGGCCACCAGCATAGGAGAGAGAAAAGACCTGATGGCTTAAGGAAAAGGCTAGAAATCAGAAAATCTTGTTTGTGTTTCTGGCTAGACTGCTGACTCAATGTCTGACTTTACACAAATCATGTCTGCACTCTGTGCTCAAATTTACTGCTCCCCAAAGAGGGATTCAGCTGGGTTTTGAGAACATATAAACATGAATGACTACAAAGTGTTTTGAGAATCTTCAATTTAACACACTATGGGAATATATTATGGCTGCCGTGTTGTACATACTAGTGTGTTTAGATTCAAATATATGGAATATCTGAATATTTAAATATATGGTTGGAGCAATACATGAGAAGCTAGTATCAAGATTTTATTTTTCAAACATGTTTTTGGCCTCTTTGTGTTGTGTTGGCAGCAGAACATCCTGTTGGATTTATTTCCATTTAATTTGTTCCCTTGCAACAATTCTCAGGATTTTCCCATACATACTTCCTCATCATGGATTACTGGACTTGTTCTTTAAAAAAGGTGCTCATTGATCACATCCAGGTTAGAGCTACTATAAAAATGGCGTCGAGTAAAAGGACTTATATAACGCTTCCTAAATGTGCAAAATGTGCACTTCGCAGGAAGATATACTCAGAGCTTGAAAGTAACCAGATATAAATAACCAGTTGCTTTAATTAGGTCCTTTCCCCAATAACAAAGGTGTACTTTTATTACATAACAAGTGTAATTCAATGAGGCATAAATTAACTCCTCTCTCAGTATAATTCTGTTTAAGTTCCTTCTATTGCTGTATATCTATGGTCTCAGTAAATAGAGGAGAAGAAACAGAGCATGCTTCAAGTACTGGGTAATGCTGTTCCCTGTGCTATTGAGTGTGTTGATGTGACACTAAGACAGACAAGAGGAGTGTGTATTCTGTACCTCAGCTTAATAGCTCAGAGCAATCAGACTTTAAAATAGTAATTTTATTAACTATTCTAGTTACTTCTCAGAAATGAGAAAAACAAGAAGCTACTTTGAAATTGTAGCTATAACTAACTACTTTGACTATTAGAACTATAATTACAAAACTGTAAAGCCTCTTTCCAAGCAACAAAGTATAATTTGTACACAATAAGACAACTTTTGCGTACACAGATGTATTATACACGGGCCATTTCCACATGGCATTGCCATCTCACTACGGGAATGAGATGACAGCGATCTGCAGGTTGTACTTTTGCACAACGTTGTCATGGGCCCTTTCCACAACTCACCTTTTCTCAGCGCCGGGGTGCAGGGATCATGCAAGCAGTCTCCAACAAGAAGCTCTCACGTCCCGGTTCCTTCAGCTCTACAGCTGCGGCTGCTTATGCAAGAGCCCCGCCTCTTCCTTCTGCAGTGCAGCCTGGGAGTTTCCCAGGCTGCGCTGGGGCAGGAAGCACGAGCGCGACGGCTCCAGAGCTCTGCACGCACAGCAAGTGTGCGCGGAACCCTGGAGTAATGCACAATCGCTCACCATTTTCGGCTTAAAGCCAAAAATGAAAAAGCGTGCAAGTGGTGCCTGCCAGACCCTGGAGTGTCGTGCGATTGTGAGTGTGTCGTGTGGACCGCTCCTCACATTCGTGCGACACTTGAGGGGCCCTTTCGCATGGTAAATGCCATGCGAAAAGGGCCATGGTCTCACTGCCATCCCATCCCCATGCATTACAGTCACGGGATAGTCACTTAATGGATTAAGTCCATTAAGCACCCACGATTGTGCGACGCTTCCATACTTGTCTGCCACACAGAAGGGCAGGAAGTGTGATGGAGGCACTTCATGCCCCAGTGCAGCATGGGAAAGAGCCTGGCTGCACTGCGGAAGGCAGACGTGTGTCACTCGTGCTCCCTTCCCCAGGGAACCATTTGGCTTCAGAGGGGAGCATTCCTGTGATGCCCCCTTCCTGGCAAAGGCACCACTGGGATTGCAATGGGATGATGTGGGAGAGCAGCGTCATGCAGAAATGGTGATGGACATACATACACATGTAGAGTTCATACTTACTGTATATAGATAGTGTGTTTTAAAATTCAATTAGTTTTTTTTTCCTTTTAGTTATGAAAATGTTAAATCTTATCATGTGTTTCTTTTATTAAAAAAAATAGCCAGGCCCTGCAGTTGGAATGAACATGCATAACAACACTTATCTATTTCTATTGAACTCAAGTGATGTGCTTAATTTTCACATTTCATTTAGGGTCAGTGGCAGCTGCTAGCTTCCAAATCAGTGTGGTACTGAATCTCCTCTGGATTTTAGCCCAGAATTTCAAGAAGCTATTTAATATGTACATTGGGGACCCTCTTCTCAAAACAGGTTCAGCTCCTTGAATAGTTCATTTAAAGTTCAGACTAAATCCTGGAATGATTCATTGCCCTGTGACTTTGGAAGCCATGAACCAGCCTTGATTATGGCAGGGGTGGGTGTTAGTCAGGGGTTAGCAGGCTGCACTGGCCAGTCAGGAGATCTGCACCCTCTGCCACATTCTACCTCCACAACATACACACAAAATCAGTGTTTGCCACCCCAAGCCTCTAGGGTATATGGGGACATTTCATCACATTTTTTTTCTACAACAGCAACTTCCTGTTTTGTTTTAGTAAAAACAGCCTCTCCGAGGAGACATAAACATTGCACAATTGCCCTCCCATGTCCCCAGAGGGCATTGGGGCATACTGGGAACATTTAAGTACAAATAAAAATGGGCCCCTAAGTGGCCCTGGAGGCCAAAAAAAAAAAAACCTGGCCAGTTTACAGTTACCATAACAAATCGTTCCTAGAACTGTAACCTAGAACACACAGGCTATTTTCACACTAAAATGACACTGGTTCTAAAGCTAGAATCTAGCAGTGATTGTACTTTAAGTTCTGAGCACACATGAAAGCTATTCAATGGATGAAAGATTGGAAACAGGTCATGGTGGAAATGAAAGCTCAAGAACAATGCACCTATTACAAGAAATAAAAAGACTACATGGAGGAAGTAGTGGTGGGTTAGGGAAAGATGGAAATAGTTAGAGGGAGAGGCAATGAGAAAAAGGAGAATAGGATGAGAAATTCCTTCCTATGAAGTTGCCAAGGGACTGCGAAATAGAAGATGAACAAGGAAGAAAAAGACATGACACAGTGAATCTGTAATGTACCAGGTTATTCCAAAGTAGCCCTAGTGAATTGAGCTATCAAAGAGTTGTGTCCCACTCCATAAAACCCATTTCTGGTTGCAGATGAACCACTTATATGCTCCAGAACATGGCACATATGCTTCTGTTGGAGGATATAAGTGCAGATGGCTCAAATATTTGAAGGTAGAATCCTCAAATTGTTTCTTCTTGAGTAATTTACTTTAACTAGACTAGTCTAGGCTAGTATATAATATTCAGTATGAAGACTGAAAGATGCCGTTGAGTTTATTTGAAATGAAACGATTGGAATGAAGGCACTGGTCTTTGTGGATCAAAACAAAATATATAGTATACAAAACTATTTTAAACACTAGGCTGAAGGGAGGAAGCCAGAAAGAAAACAGTGAAACAAAACAAAGGAATGAAAAGTGACATGAAATAATCCTCTGACAATACGTGCTCACAGTGCGTCTGTATATGTTTGTGTACATGAATGCTGCAATTTACAATATTGAATTAAAGTGCTGATCATTAGTAGCTCTGAAAAAGTGTATAATATCCCCTTTTAATAAGCATTAGGAAGGAAAAGTGTATTTTATTTATAATTATATTTTATGAACCCAAATACAAGCTGACAGTAATGAGAAGCCGCTGTCGCTAAATCTATTTTTATGTTAATTGCTACAGTTAAAATATTCCAAGAGCTGTAAGGACAGTTAATGAACCTTGTTAGAAATGCCTGCCTCAGACCCTGATCTTCTCTTTAAGCCATGATAACGATTATCCCTTCATAGTTTAATATGTTTATTGTTTCCCTTCATGACACTGTAATTAGAGCAGTTTATCTTACAGTTCCCCTCTTATTAGTGGGCATCTAACGGGCCACGATTGAATTCAAAATGAAGAATTATTAGGGTATAAAACATCAATTTAAAAATCAAGACTCTTGCTAGTTGTTCACCCTGGAAGGGGAAAAGGATAAAGTAACTGGCTTCATTATACAGGCTGATCGCCTAGAGCTGTTATAAAGAAGAGTACGATCAGTTTCTCTCCAGTGTACCACAAGCTCCTCTTCATGTTAACTACATTTTTAAGGACTCTTTCTTTCAAAGGAGCTCTCAGAGCTAAGAAGGAACATTGCATCGTGACTTCTTAAAATTATTATGGCAGTGCTTAGCTTCTCAAGAGAGGAGAGTGTCGAGCAAGATATGCCCCTAAATCTGTCTAAGGATCACTTCAGCATAGGCACAGTAAAGAAGAGGTGTGCTATGAACTGGTTGCTTTGCAAAATTAATCAAATGACTGGGTCAACACATGCCAAATACTGCATGGATCCATATACCCAAAATACCTTTTGGAGTGTACATTATTTCTCAGGCACAGAAGAAGCTATATAGATTACTTTGTGGGGGGAAAGGCATATTACCAAAAAAAAAAAAAAAAAAAAGCATTCCCATTCTTCAACCATGCTGCAAATTTACCTTAGGAACTGGGTTTGGAATGTTGCATTTTTGGCCATGCTGTCTGATGGATTTGGAGAATTGTCGCTACAAAAGTACACCAGAAGCTTGTATTATATTCGGGCCATTTCCACACAACACTGTTATAGTGCTATTATTCCACTTTCAACATCCTGCAGAAATCTTGGGCTTGTAGTTTACTGAGGCCAAAGAGCTCTTCTAAATGCCCCTCCCTAAACTGCAAACCCCATGAGTCCATAGGATGTTGAAAGTGGAATAATACTACTATAACAGTGCAGTGCGGAATGGCCCATAGTATATTATATAGGGCCGAATCAATCCTTCCTCCTTTGATAATGCCGTATCCCACCCACTTTCTTCCTCATGCCAATGATTGTGGCAACAGCCCTCAAGTTGTTGTTGAAAGGCAACAATTATGCTTAGCCACTCAGCATCCAACCACTGTCAATATCCAATCAGCACACTCTTTGAGAATTCACAAATATTTGTTTATTCAAACAAAATATCCTGCCCTGTACCAGAAGATCTCAGCATACAATAAAATCATTTTAGATAATTAACAATCATGTTAACAGACTAAACGTATGTCAGATAATTTATCACTTCAAATAGAACAATTTAAAACCAGTTAAGCAATTTAAAATAATGCAGACTATGGGACATGCGCAAATTTGATAAATTCAGTTAGGCCCTAGAGGCTATAATGAAAAGCCACATTTTGACTGGCAGCAAAATGACACCAGTGTCAGCCCTAGTTGACCTCCTAGGAGGCAGTTACCTACCTGAGCTGCCATAGCAAAGAAGGCTCCCTCTCATGGCCTCCCACGGTGTATTGCCCCCGCTGGTGGGACGAAGCGAAGGATCCTTCCAACAGAGCTCAACTCTTGGGCAGGCATATATGTATAGAGAGAGACACTTCCTTAAATATCAAGGTCTCAAGCTTAAGGTCTTTAAATGTTAACATTAGTACCTTGAATTCCACGGATTAATAAATGCAGCCTCATCTGCATGTTGAAAGAGCAAACTAAAAACTAAGGAAGATTTATCTACACATCTGAAAAAAAAATAGCTTCAGAAATATATTTTCCCCCCTATTCAGTATCATCTCTCAGGTTAATTAAGGACAAGGACTGTGTTCGACACAAGCCCTGTTTTAATAAGATTAAGTTTATTAAATTGATTAAAGAACTGTTTTGTGTCTATAACCAAACAGAATAATGTTGTTCATAGAGTTAGAAATGAATTAAGATACACTCAGCCACAGTGATTGTTTTCCACAAAAAATTCAATCAGAGAGTGAACGGGGGCAACTGTGCTTTAGTAGGTTTTCAGGTTTGGTTTGCTTTTGTTACTCACTCGGCTGCACTCTGCAGAACTGTGCACTTTGCCTCTCATTTGCTCAAAAGAAAAAAAAAAATTACAATGTCTCTGTCACACTCGAAGCATCCTGCCTGCCAACAGTTGGGGCTCTGCTACCCTGGCAATATGACATGCTGCCAAAAGCCAGAATTGCATCAAAGCAACCTGGCTCCTTTCCTCCATAAACTGGAGGGTAAATGAGCACATCACGGAGATGGTGATTAGGAACAGAAGAATCTGCTAGGATGACTGCCTCTGTTTCTGAAACACAAGGCAGCACATGCTGTACTCAGAACACTGTAAGTCTGAACCAAAATTTCTCAGAAAAGAATGTTCTGATAGATGTTGAACATTTTTTTTAAAAGCTTCTGTTCAGGAGAATATTAGATAAAATTTAGCTTAACTGCCTGTGTACACAGTAAGAATTTCAAGAATTTCATTATCTGGTGCAGTTCTAATATTGGAAAGACAGAGAGAAAGAGAGAGACAGAAGAAGCAATGGTGTCAGGTTGTTCCTCATTCCAGTTTTCCACCACTATGAATTCTTCCTTCATCTACCAATATCAAGCAACTGTAGCTGACATCTTATATCACTTCAGCATTGTGTAAATATCTGCCAAAAGAGTTACCCTATACAGTATACTGGACATCAGTAGATGCCATAGTCAGAATCATCCATGCCATAGTATTTCTGTTTTGTGTGTGTGGATGTGAAAGCTGGATAGTGAAGAAAGCCAAAAGAAAATCAATCAAGTGATTTGAAATGTGGTGCTGGAGGAGAGTTGCCAGGGACTGGGGAAAAGACAAATCAATGAGTTCTAAACCAAACCAGACCTGAACTCTTCCTAGAATCCAAGCTGACTGAAAAGAGGCTGTTGTATTTTATACATATCATGAGATGACATGACTCCATGGGGGAAAAAATATTTAGTAAGGAAGAAGACAGTAGGAAAATAGGAAGACCACATTACAAGTGGATTTATTTAACCAGAGAAGCCACAGCTATGAATCGGCAAGACCTTAGAAAACAGTCGATGGCTGGGGCTCTTGGGCGTCTTTCATTCGTAGGATCACCATAAATCAAAACTGACTTGATGGCAAATAACAACAACAATACTGAAGACCAATGCAGTGCAATATATGTGGAACTGTATGTGCTGAACTGTGCAATGCTCAAAGGCAATATACATTCACACTCTAGTCTGTGTACTTTGATGGGCTACTGAGTGTGCAGTGGTCCCACATGTGCACCTCCACTTATATTGTCATCAGTTGGATATGAACATTGTGCATTGTAAAAAAAGCAAAACAAAACTCACTCTATGTGCTTAGCACAATTTATGCCTGCATGTGTCATGAATATCAACATTGAGTCTACTTTTCATAAAATAGGCTTTTCTGAGATATTTTCTAGAAATATTCTTTTTCAACCCTTCCTCGCTTGTCAGAGAATTTTACATCCTCCAACAATAACATTCAGCCAAATGTCACTTCCACCCTGTTTCACCCTTAAAGAATGTGGGGTCAGGCCTAGGACATTGTTTGTGTTCATATCATCCTATAACTTTCCAATCTTCACATTCAGTTGTGGGGCTGTAGCATTTAATTGCATCTTATTGAAAGGAGAGATTTAAACGAAAGAATAAGAACCAAAGGGCAAAGAATGAAAGCCCCCTCCCCCACAGCACTCTTTAGATGGAAAAGTTACTTTTGCTATCCTGGGGGCAGGGTGGATTCTGAGAGCTGAGGTCCAAAAATAACCTACTCAAGTCAAGTTGATTCAACAGCTTATGTTGGCCTGACCTGCATATGGAAACTTACATGTATAAAGCTCTCAAAGCCTAATTACATTTTCTGATGAATTAGACCCTTGCCCACAAAACGTCATGTTACAGTAAATTAGTCTTTAAGATGCCACAAGTCTCTTTGGCGTTCTAATCTAATGCATCATATTGGAATCTTATGCTGAAAGCAGAGGAGAGCCAATTTTAAATTGAATTATGTTCTGGTCAACATAACTCTTTCATTCAATTTATGGCTGCAGGAAATTCAAGCACCAATTTAGTGAAGAAGCTCTCTTTATTTGGGGTTTTAGAGGTAGGATGTTGCCTATCAAATGTGGGTCACTGAAGCCACAGTGTTTTACATTGCCACAGATGAACGTGATCACAGCAAGGATTCATATGACTTCATATTTATAAATAATTTCCCAGTGTTGTGCATTTATATGTACAAATAAATTTGCATTCTGTGCCTCTTTATCTGGGGGATAATGCATCTTGAACACAATAATTATAATCGAGAATCACCCCATTAAGAAAAAGAAAAGACAATCCTTACCAGTTTTTCCTCCCCCTTTTGCCACCATGTTCCCCTGCAAAAGCTTTTACAAATGGTCAGAAAACTTTCCAGGTGAATAGACAAAACTATGTAAAAATTGCCTTTCTTTTCATCCTTTGTTGGTTTTCAGTCCATTAAGAAGCTTTTCAATACATGGAAGAACAAGTCTGGCTCCAACTTGATAGGATTCACTTCTAGTTAAATACACTGAAGAAGGTACAGTTAGCTCTCCACATTCACTAAGGTTAGGGTCACAGGATCCCCATGGAAGTGGAAAAAATGCAAATATCCAAATGTGTGTGTGTGTGTGTCTGTGGCAACGGGGCTCAGGAATGGTGGGGAAAGCAGGCACCCACAATCCATACCAGGTCAGGGAGAGGAGGAGGAGGAGATAGGCCAGCATGGTAGCCCTATAATTCCTCTTTCTCGCCCATCGCCTTCCTTTGGTATGTGTGGGAGAGAGAGAGTTTGTGGTGCTGAGAAATTGGACTGTTAGCCATCCTTAGCTAATCAGGCAGTGCCTGATGAAGGAGGAAAAGAATCAGAGATGGGTTTTTAAATGGCTATGTGGCTTGATCAGAGCCGCTGAGAGGGAAAGTCCCATGGAAAAGAAGCACTTGACGTGGACGGGGCAGGGGTTGGAGAAACTCACAAATAATCAAATCCATGACAGTGAAACCCACAAATGTGGAGGGCCAACTGTAATGCTGTTCCTACTGAAATTTAGGCTCAACTTTTCTACACTCGTTTGCCTTGTCTAACAGGAGAAATCTGTAGGTGGAAGCTCATTAGGGTTACTACCCTGCATATGGGACAGGGCTTCTGTATCTTTGACAGTCAAAAACATAATGTAGCATAAAGCTTCACCAGATGGAAGTATCAAATATCTCCTCTCTCACCCCCACATCTACTTTTTAATTACTGTGTATACTCATACAGGGTCATTTACTTGCTTATGGAGAGTGGAGACCAGGGGAGATGGTAGATGGTGTCCAACTATCTTCCATGTCATCTTTCAGTGCTGTGCATGCTGCACTGTGAATCCCCTCTGCTCACCATCAGCCAATAAATGGACATGTTGAGGGTATGTAGGAGGAGACATCACATAGTTTGACCTGGCAGAATTTTATAGTACGTCATCCTGCTCCAAGGTCAGTTAACTATTACTGAAACACAAGCCCTGTCTCATATTCAAGCTGCCACTCTAAAGCTCATCTATCTGCAATGATTCCCTTGTTCAGCTATGAAATTTATTTATTTATTTATTTATTTGCTTGCTTGCTTGCTTGTTAGTTTAATAAATATCTCACTTTTCTCTCAGTGTTGCACCAACGGTGGCTTACAACATAGATTAAAATCACATATGAATACAGATCTCTTTGCTATGGGGTACAGCAGGGAAGGCAACGGGATACATCACCTGTGTAATAAATGCTGATATACCACACATACAGATCTCGGGGTTGGCAGCTTGCCCTGGGCCAACTGAAATTATGCTTTTGAGAGAGACAAGATCTTTAGAATGTGGATGGAAATGCACATTCAAATGAGCATCTGGATGAATGCTATGCAGTGGATAAGAATGGCATGGGTGCTGCAATGCCCATTCCAACATGTATCTGGATGTACGTCTGATTATCCCAGAATGTTGACAAGTGACTTTTTTTAATTGCAGTTCCCAGAAGCTCCTAGCCAGCATGGCCATATTGCTGTAAGATTCTGGGACTTGTAGTTTTTTTGTTTTTTTTTTAAGAAAAGTATTTTTTTTTCCACGTTCTGGACTGGCCCATGACTCCTGCTGTGTTACAGAATTGTATGATACAGGATTGAGATCTGCTGGGAGAGCCATCTTCTGCTCCCACCAGTGGGACCAAAACATTGTGTGAGGACATGGGAGAGTGTCTTCTCTGCTGAGGCATGCTGGTTGTGTAATTCCCTCCCCTTGGAGGCCTGATTGGCACTGACAATGGTATCATTCTAGTGCCAAGTTAAAATTTGGCATTCTGTAAAAGCCTTTGCAGTTTAATGACTTCACCCAAGATGTACACAAACATGGTGTTATATTATTTTAATTTTTAAAAATAAGTTTGATTGTTTGGTGTGGGTTTTTTTTAAAATTGAATTACTTTCGTTGTTTTAAATTTTTGTAGCCTGAGGCTGGTGTTCTGCATTGCTATTGCAAATTCTTAACCTAGATTTATGGATCTGTAGTTGCTTCATATTCAGATGTGCTACATATTCACAACAGTGGCACCATTGCCATGGTCATAAATACCTCCTGGGATCTACCTTAAATAGAGGGAGCTGCTCCACGTGATGGAAGGCTGCAGTGAGAGCCAGTGGGGTGCTTCAGGATGACACAACAAGCCCCCTCCCACCCCCAAGCAGGAGTGTGACAGTCTCCTTCCTGCTCCTGAGTTTCACTGTGATAAGCAGAAGTGTCTGCTCATTGCAGCATAGGTGGGAGGGAGCTGGTCATGGCACCTTCCCTACTTTGTTTTTGCAGACAAGTAAAGACTTTTCTCCCCCAGCAGGCATTTGATGAGTTACTGTACAAAGGCTTTTGATCTAATCTGCATCTTGCTAATCGTTTCACCAGGGTGTGTGTGTGTGTGTGTGTGTGTGTGTGAGATGTATGTCTTAATATGATTTTTTTTAATTGTTTAATTTTAACTTTTGTATCTTCTGAGTTTTTAATATGTTTTTGAAAAAAGATTAATAAAGCACTTTGAGTCCTGAACTGGGAAAAAAGGTGGAAAATAGTATTAAGATTAATAATGGCAACAACAATAACAATAACCAAAAAAAAGTAGGTCATCCTGAAGTGCCCTACTTACCCACACCAAGGACCTTTGTCACTTGGAGCAGCTCCCATGAGTTTAAGGTGGTTTCCAGAATTCAGTTGCTTAGGTAATTCACAACTATATTTACACAGTTAGAAATGAGATATAGTATCTCGGCTTTACGTTTTAATTGTTCAAATTGATATTGTTAAAAGCTGCTAAATATCTTACCATATTGTGTTGGACAGAATTTTTTTTAATAAATAATAAATCCATGCATGAGTAAATGTCTTTTGCAGGTTTGGGCATGGTAGTCTTATATAATCGTTCTATTCATTTCATTACACTGGAAGAATATTAAGCAACAGTAGACAGAGAATACAAAAAAAAATGAATCTGGTAAAGTTATTGTCTTTTTTATTGTCTTTATTGTTATTGTCTTATCAACTTATGGTGATCCTATGAATTTCTTAGGGTTTTCTTAGGCAAGGAATACAGAGATGGTTTTGCCAGTTCTTTCTTCTGAATTATAGCTTACAGTACCTGGTATTTGTTGGCAGTCTCCCATCCAAGTACTAACCAGAGCTGACCCTGCTCAGCTTCTAAGATCAATGTTAGGCTAAATAGCTAGTAATTTTTTAAAACAATCATGATGAAATAAGCACTGAATTGCCAGTGGACAATGGAATTGAAAAAATTCTAAAAAGTTTCTCTACTTATGGCCAAGACAGATCTTGATCTTGTCATGCTCTGTTGCTTTTAATGAGACATAAGTGCTAGAATTTGGGCTTTCACTACAAATCAATGCAAATGTCTTTGTGAAATTTTACTGGGCTTGACAAATAATACACTCTGTGCCGTCTTGATGCATTTAATTAGAAACAATATAATGAATTCAAGTTGCGGAGAAGGTTAAGTCCGAATATGCCATTAAAAAAAAAGACCTGTCTTGCTTTTTGAAACTTTATGTGGACTTGAACATTGTGCAAGACATTAACTTTCAATGCAATGTAAGCTTAAATAGAAAGATTGAATATATTACCTAAAAGCCCAGTATTTTTATTATTACATTGAAACTTTTCGGTGAAAATATCTTGAGTGTTTGGCACTCATTACAACATATCAATTTCAGAGTTGGGAACTAACTAAACACAAATAACTAGTTATTCATGATCATGTCCTTTATTCAATAACCAAGGCATAATCAAGTTACATTATGATTGCAATGTAATGATGGACCACATCACTGTTTCTGTGGTCTAACTGTAGCTATTTTCGTTACCATTGTAATTGTAATTGTAATTGCAGGGTTGATCTCTCTACTTAGACATATTACCTACCATAGGACAGTGGTTTATAGCATTCTGCTTGGTTGTTTTGTTTTGTTTTTTAAGCAAGGAAAGAGTAACCATTTTAGTTATTTTTGAATAACTCTAAAGTAATGAGTTACCTTCTTAAAACCTTTGGTATTCAAGCATGTTGCTTAGATTCAATCAAGGATTGGATACAAGTAGAAAATACAACAATCAAAGAATTGGAAGGAATAAATAATAGGTTTGGATGGCACGGATATTTATGTTATGATAAAATAACAGTGAATAAAGAGTTCAATAATCACTGCATCAGGAGGACATTATTGAAAGTTTGGTCACAAATAAAACAAAAATTTTATAGAAGGCTTCTGATATGGACTTCACCTCAAGAAGCATATAAAATTGCCCTACCAAAACAAGGAAATCTATTAACTTATCAAGAGTTGCTGAAATAGGAAGGGGACAAGCCAAGAATGTGTACTGAAGAAGAATTGAAAGCTTCAGGATATGAATTTAACTGGTTCCCATGGAGACAACTCAAAGAGAGATTCAAAGTGGACCTCAAATTATATCGATTTGAAAGAAAAGAAAATGAATTAGATCTATTGATGAGGGGGGACCAGAAGAAAAGAATTTCTAAATTTTATAAACCGTTGTTGCAAAGAGAAATGGAATCAGAGGTTGTTAAAGATAATATGGTTAGATGGGCACAAAATATTGGTCATTCAATTGAATTGGATACGTGGGTGAGGGCTTGGAAAACAGATATAAAATTTACACCAAGTTTAAACTTAAGAGAAAATTTCTATAAAATGTTATATAGATGGTATATGACACCAGAAAGACTGCAAAAAATAACTAAAAATGGAAATACAAGATGTTGGAAATGTGAGGAAAAGGTGGGGTCGTTTTTTCATTGTGGTGGACGTGCAAGATAGCAAGGAAATTCTGGAAGGAAATACATGAAGAAATTCGAAGAATTTATAAATTAAATTTTGAAGTGAACTGAGAATTTTATCTGTTAAATATATTAGGGCAACAAAGAGAAATAAGGTGTCACCAGAAGACATTGTTATATCTGATAACTGCTGCAAGATTGATATATGTGCAACATTGGAAAGACAAGAACTATATTGATATAGAAGAATGGAAATTTAAAGTCCTGGATATGGTTGAGATAGAAAAGTTAACATTTTCTTTGAAAAATAAACCTATTCAGAACTTTGAAAGGGAATGGAGAGAAGTTTTAAACTGGATAAAGACATAGTATAAGAAAAGAAAAAGGAACACAGTAAGATTGTATGTAATGCAATGCAACAATGTAATAAGGTAATGCAACAAAGCAACAATCTGACAATGTAAGATGTAACAGTGTAAGATCATCTTTTCCTTTGATTATGCAGTAACAATGTATGAATGGCATGGAACAAGCAGACTCAACTGGATAACAAGTTTGGAAGTGGGAAAGGTTTTTTTTTTTATTTTCAAGTATACACTTTAATAAAAATATTTAAAAAAAATAAAAAACAAAAAAACATTGGTATTACAGTAATTGGCTCCTGTTCTGGAGTTTGGACCTGTAAATGTAGCTAACTACTTTTTAATGAATCCAAAGAAGCTGTCTTTTAGTAACAGATTTATGACTTTCACATAGGGGCAGAGCTTGGAGCGTATGAGGAGGGTGGGAGGGGGGCAGGACTACAGTGCAAGGGACATGGCCACTGTGTAGGAGCTATGGCCACTGTTCGGGGGCGTGGTTGTGTTGCATCGGGGCATGGTCAGGGGGTGTGGGGGCATGGCCAGGGCTCACAGGGGTGTGGCTACGGGCCAGGACGCCCCAGAAACATTGCCGCCCGTGGCAACTTTCTCCCCACCCCCATGTTCCTATGCTACTGCTTTCATACCTCTATAGTACGGACTGGCTACCTGAAAGGCCTATATCATTTTACACTACTCTTTGAAGCCAGGGTCATAATTCACATCTTTCTGTAGCCTACTACATTTTTATTCAATTCCCAGAACTATGCAACTTCACTTAAATACGTGGACTGTGATATTGTACTCTTATCAGTACATCTGATGAAGTGGATTACTATTCACAACAATTCATGTTGAAATAAACTAATTAGTCTCCAAAGTGCTGTGAGATTCCTTGTTCCCATCATGCCCATTTTCCTTTTTAAGCTCTGACAGACTAGCACAGCTTCTTTAGAAACTACTGACTGTTTTGAAGTAACTTTCCAAACTCTAGGTAAGGATGGAATCAGGCAACCCTCTGGATGTCGATGGACTGCAACTCCCCATACAGACTGTAGCATTCTTTGCCACATGTTTCACATTCCTACCCCAGATTATCTATATTTCAGAAGGGCTGGAACTTAAAACACTAAAAACATAAAAGACATTGTATAAAAAGAAGATAATTGGTTGAATCCTCTGCCTTCCATGAATGGAAGCATGTTAGTAGACTGTACTCTGATATAATTTAATTGGGAAAATATATTAATCGGCATAAATATAAATTATACCCTGCTATGGCTGAAAAGCTGGCTACACATTGCAAAATAAGGTCAGAAGAGACCTCAGGAACATAACCAGGTCATAGTCAGGAAATCACCAGGAAACTCCAGAAATAATGGACTTATAGTTAGCCTTCAAAAACTCAACCTTTAAGAGATAATAGCATCCAAGATATTCCCACAGGCTAGCTGATTGTCTTGTAAGGCCCCGCTTTGGGGGTCCCCAATATCAGTATGGTTTGGATGGGCACCATACCTAATTGGCATCATATGTAATTGGCAACACATTTTATTGGCTCTGATATCAAATTCAAGCCTGAAAGGTGGCAGAGAGGTCAAACAGAGCGAGGGAAAGAATTTGACTGTAAATGTGAGAAGCATAGGTCAACTCCAAAATTCGTCCAGGTAAGACTGAGTCATTTGTCAGGGACACACACATCATTCCTGTGGATAATAGGCTTAAATAGAAGCTGGACTTTTCCAAGGAATCCAACTGTGAGGAGCCCACCAGGACACTGATTGACAGATATCCATCCCTTGTACACCTGGATTCTTTCCTCTTTCCTCACAGCACCCACAATAGACAGCTATTACAACATTCATCGTGTCTTTGTCAATCAAAGCACTAAGACCATCAACAGGCGAAAGACTCATTGTCCACAACAGGTTCCCTTTGTCTTGCATCTGGAACCTTCACAGCCACAAGCCATTTTCAGGGTATAAATACCCCTGATTTGAAGAGGCCCAGTGCAGTCTCTTGAAGATCTACCTGTCACTCTGTCTGTCTGGCTCCTGAATGAGAACTGCCCTTAGGTCCTACTTAAGACAAAATACATTTCTACTCTTCGCTACTTTTCCGGACTGGTAATTATAAATTCCCCCAAATCCCTCAGCCTCTCTATAATTTTTTCCCCCTTTCTCTTTCAGCTAGCTCTTGTGTGAATGTGTGATTGTGTGTATCTTGTGTGCATGCATGAGTGAATTCCCCTCAATAAAATCATTTTATTAGACAATTTTGCTTGGTTTTCGGCGTGGCCTGACCCTGTAAAAATTGGGTTTAAAGATCTCTCTAGGTTACCCTGCCTCTTGTAGTGCTACAGCTTGTGCTCTGGCTAATTCCCATTCCCCATTATTTGGAGCACACTGAGGTGTCCCCCATGGGACCCCAGAAATCAGGGTAACAGTCTTCACTCCTCTCCTTCAGACCAAGCAAGCTTCCCTTTTGTCCACACACCTGTCCGACAAAGAGCTATCAAAGCTACCATTAGCCCTTTGTCACCTAATGCTAAGATCATTAGCTCATTCCAGACCTTATTGTCCACTATTTGAACTCCATTGTTTACTCTGCCAGAGAGCCATTAATACCCTTGCTTTGCAGGCAGAAAAGGAGTATTTAAACCCCAATATTTAGCCAGTCAACTTGCAGTATACTGATTGTTGGGCTCCACTCTGCCACTCTGATTCCCATTTGTGTACTATCCTTAGACTTGCGTCTAAGCCACATCCCTCCTTCACTGCTCTTCTGGATTGGTATATATCACCCACCTTGCCCTGAAAATCTTGCTATCCTAAACTTTCCTCCCATTTCCTTCAGTTAGCCTTGTGTGATTACATGACTACGGTGATTTTTTGTCTGTGATTACAATCGCCCCAAGAAAACAAACAAGCTTACTTTTCGATCTCCATCTGGTTGTTCCCTGCACTAGGTGTAAAAGTTCTCACCAGGTTACCCCCTCTTGTAGGCCTTCTCTTTGAGCTAATATTCTCTACCTTTTCACAAAAGTACTGGCATCACTGGTGGACCCCTGAGTCATCCACGTTTGGGGGTTGATAAAAGCTCCAGTCATGGTAGGTTGCTCTATTAGAACCTCCTTCCCTTACTGCATCATAACTCACTTTGTCAGGAGGCTTTCCCCACCTATTTTGCTATGTTTTGAAGGGACTGAAGGTGCTTTGGGAATAGGGGTAGGTCACACCCATCAGCTATTATGTACACGTTGAAAGTTGGATCCACTCCAATAGATTTTATGTTTCTTGACACCACCCACAATCTGCATGCACTGCAGAATTATGTACAGGTTTATCTGTAGCACTCTGCACCATGCAGTTCACACTGAGGGTGCATCTAGACTTACTGAAAAGTCCTAGATTTTGTTCCTGTGCTTTCCAATTTTATACAGGGTTAAAATAAATCTACCTTGGGAGCTGGTATACAAAAAGTCTCAGTGCCATACAGGGAGCTGACAAAAAATATTCTGGGATAAATAAAATGTTCATGGATCTCCAAAATGTAATTGGAAGGAACAGGAACCAAATCTGAAATGTTCTAATCTCTTTAACTCAGTCTGGATGTGTCCTGACACAACTCAGGTTTTATTTCTTTATTTTATTTATGTGTTAAAATTTTTATATTCCACCCTTTATCATGGGATCTCAGAACAGCATGCAATATAAACAATTTAAAACACTTCCAGATTTCAACCATAAATTATTTAAACAGAATAAAAACATATTAAATCAGAAACAACAATGTACATTTCAAAGTATAGACTTCTGAAGCTGTCTGGCTCTTCTTTACATAGATTTTTCACTGGGCCAATTCTACACATGTGTTACATCCAAAATGTACTTACTAACAGTGGAAGTGAGCTTTAGTTTTCAGTGGGAAGGAGCAAGGTTCAGCAAAGCCCAAAGATCCAGTAAAATATTGAGCAAATATTGCAATGGCTAGAGGACTAAAACAGGCGTGGTCTTCCATTTGTATATTTCCTATAACTTCTGTCAGACCTAGCCAGCATAACCAATGATGTGAAATTATAGAAAATACAGTCAAAATATTACCTATCCACCCCAGTGTAAAATAATAATATTCAAATGCCAGTTTTGATTTTCATAAAATTACTGTTTCTTACTACCAGAGACTCAAATGTCAAATGTAACTGCTATTCGCTAACGAAATCCAAATATCTGACTGTGACAAGGCCTGCTTTTAATTCTCATTGACTGGTATGGCAACTTCTCCTCCCCAAAGTCTGCTAAAACACCTTGCCACTTTATACAGCTCTGGCCTTCCCTAAAACACCATCTTTGTGTATTAAAGGTAAAGCCTTTCCATTGTTATTTTGAATCCCTTTGGAATTTATGGTAGCTTGGTTCTGTTTGGTTATAACTACTGAAAATCATTCAGCTGAGTCCAAATTTTATAAAAATATACTATAATCTTTAAGACAACAAAGACAATAAAATATTGGTTTTGTATGTACATCCAAGCTCAAACATATCTTTAGAATGCGGTTGAGCAGTTTCTTCTATCTTTTCAACAGTATAAGGCACAGGTCTCCCTCCCCTCCAAGCCTATTTGCCAAAAGTCTTGTTCCCAAATCTAGATCACTCTCTCTGACCAGATTCAAAAGTGGGTTGATTTCTCTTCTGCCCCTCTTGTTACGCTTTCTTTGAGAAAACACCCCGTCTCATTCAACCCTCCTTGGTTGAGTGAGAACACTCTCTGGCTGAAGAACTGACTCTCAGCCCTCCCTCCTGGCAGTCTGACTAAACCCAATTCAGAGCCTACTATGTATGCATTTTTTTCTGAGGCCTCCAACACCTCCTTCACATTAAAGGGGCTGGATTCCTCTCTGGAGTGACCATTCTGGATGTCTAGCAACCTGTTGATGGGCAGCTTTCTACCACTCAGAATACCACTCCCCCTAGGGTCTGTCGCAATGACTATTAATTATGTTAAATCCTATATTTTATAAACCAGTTTCATTGTTTCATCAGACCCAACATTTTGAGCAGATGAATCTAGAAAACTTCTGATTCTTTCTCTTTTTGGCTTCTACAGTTATTTCATTTAATCACTGAACACAAGGATTAGTGGTGTGTGGTTAGACTCTACTTTCTGCATTTCAACTCATCCCATCTTAACCTACAGAGCTGGGAGAAGATATAAGTCTAAGCCCTATACAGTACCTCAAAAAACCACAAGAAAGAAATTTCCACTGTACTTAGTGGCCTTGTCTTTAATTTGCCCAGATATTCAGGATCAGGATTCTACAATGCATTGTGTGGCCTCCAAAACAAATAGATTAAATTTTGCAATTTTATTTTTTTTAAAAAAGCACAGAAACTGTTTCCTTGTTCACTAAGAAACATATGCTCATTAGTTACAGGAACTAATTTAAATGATAATGTTTTAAAATGGCCAACATCAAATAAACTTAGGGAGCAACTATCATTGCAACATGATAAACAAGCAATGAAGTGCAGTTGAGTGTGGAGACGATTATCAAGGGAAAGGGGTTTGTGAGTACAGGGCAAGTAAACCAATCTACTTTCAGATAATAATGTAATTTTCTCATGCAATATGCCAGATTACTTCTCCCTCAGCTCCTCTTGTGTTGCTCTCTACTTCAATAACATCATCCATTTGGTGCACTCCACTCCTGAGCAGGAGCTTACAAGGCCAATGTCAACCAGGCTGTGTGTGTGCACACACATGCTACTGGTGCATTAATGTATTCATCTGCTGTAAGATGCTCACTGTTTCCAGGATGCTCATTGATTTGTTTCATCAAAGAGGAACCACTGAAGTGCTTGTAAACCAAAGCACATGCAACGTAATTAATCTTTCCTCTCAGGATACAAATGATTAAAAAAAAATCACCATGGTGTAGAATCAGAATGGCTTTAATTGTACTTAGCTCCTTGTTTTAATTTAGTCTTTTTGCTTTGTTTTGTTTTTTTCTGAGGTTATGCATTTCATTAGACAAATAAAGGGGGGAAAACTCCACATGACTATTTTGCATGCATTTGGGGCAATCACTTTAAATCATTTTTTGTGTTCATTTTCTGCCTTTCTGTACTGTAAGATTGTGGACAAATGTCTTATTTTTATTTTTTAAACATAGTGGTCATTTCTGCACTGTACTGTTATAATGCTATTATTTCACTTTCAACATCCTATGGAATCCTGGGGTTTGTAGTTTAGGGAGGGGCATCTTTGGCCTCAGTAAACTACAAACTGCAGAATTCCACAGTATGTTGAAAGTGGAATAGAGAGCAGAAATGGCCCTCATGTTGCTGAAAGGATCCTTTTACGGTAGGAATCAGAGATGTTCGTGACTTTTTGAAACCTGTAGACTTAACACATTATGAGAAATTTGTTAATAGTTGACTGGGCTTTGTAAAGTTGGTTTCCTGGCAACCAGAATCCCCCAGCCAGGAGGGGGGTATGCTGGCTGGGAGTTTTGGGGAGCTGTAGTGACCCTCACCCCCCAAAAAAATCTTCCAGGCTCTGATTTTGCCCTTTATTGGGTTTTAATGCTAGAGTTTCTGTTGGGTTTTCTCACGCCATTCTCTAATTGGTCTTTGTTGACTACGATCTAGACCATTTCTGCACTACGCTCTTATAGTGCGATTATTCCACTTTCAACATCCTATGGAATCCTGGGGTTTGCAGTTTCAGGAGGGGCCAGCCGGTAGGTAGATATGATGTCAGCTGAAAAAATGGTCATTGGAAAAAGTGGGCAGATAGGATTCAATTTGGGAAACAATGGCCATTTCCATACCCGGCTTCTGAAATGGTGCAGAGCGACCTCTCACGGAGGTCTTCTACACCATAGAGTGGACTGGCATGGACTACTTTTTGTAGTTCCACACCAGAATCCACTCAGGAGCGGCCGGAACTAGCCGCGCTGCGTGTTTTTTAAAAACCTCTTTTTCGAGGCTTTTAAAAAGCATGGAGCGTGCAGCCCCGCACCGCTCTGTCGCCCGACTCCGAAGTGGATTTGCAGGTGCACGCAAGTGCGTGCCTGCAGATCTGCCAGGGGCGGGCTTCCAGCTGGCGAGCTTCTCCGGTTGGTGGAGAGCCTCCACCAACCAGAAGCCACCATTTGGGACGCCGGAGGACTGCGGAGCAGCGAGCTCGCACTGCTCCACGTGGCGACGGACTTACCCGGTTTCAGGTAAGCTCCGTTTTTGGGCGTTTTCGCCCATTTCCCCCCCCCCACATGTGAAAAGGGCCAATATGGAGCGGCTCTTACTGAAATCTAGGAGCTCCATTCTTTCCTCCTCCCCAGTTGTGCCCCCAAATTAGTATAGAGGTCTGTGATGGAAATAGTGCTGGTAGGCATATCTAGTTTCCACAGAATTCAAGCACTACAGAACAGAAGATTGAGTAGTCGTAAACTATCTTGTGCTTCTAGTTCTTCACTGAATTCTGCAGGGATTTTTTTATTTGAATGTGAATTTATAGGAATTTCCAAAAATGCAAATTTGATGTAAATTATCAAAATCTGTCTGAAAAAGTCAAAAGAACCTACCTTCTTTCCAGCCTGGTTCTTTGGTAAAACCTAGCTTATGGCTGGTGACCCGAAAATACACCGCTGCTAACTCATCCCATGGCCCTCTAAATCATCTGACAGATCAGATTTAGTGAATTATTGTAGGACAGCCAGGGCATTTTCCTACTTGAGGTGAAGGAGGAAATGGTGAGCCCCTTTACCAATGCATTTAGTTCCTAAAGCTAGCCAAATTATTTAGATACATGAGGCAAAACAATTTGCAGACACTTCTCCTTTAAAGTACCTCTCATGTTTATTATTAATAACATTTATTATTAATAACATTTTATTGCTATTAATTATTTATTTTTGCTTGATTATGTTGATGATATCTATGTTATTTTTCTTCCTCCTTCTCTTCTCCCCTTTGTTCCTCCTCCTAAAAAAAAAATCTAACTATAGATTGCTTTTCACTCTGTATTGCAGTATGTCGGGCTCAGGCTTTTATATGGCCTTAGGCCTGGTGCAGGTATATTGAACTTCCCACTGTTGAATAGCTTTTCTGACCTGAGGTAGGTAAATACACTCCAATACTGACCAAAGCATGGACACATTACTTTTTTGGATTACATCTTCCAGAATGTCTTAGGCAACATAGTCAGTGCATACAGAATGTCCCCCATATTTAATGCCAGCAGTTCCTGTTCAGTGGGCATAAAATGAATAACCAGTCAGTCTTCTGCCAGAGTCCCTGGACAGCCAACTGCAATAGACACTACTGAGCCAGAGGGACCAATGGTCTCACACAGATAAAGCAGCATTGTTTGATTTTAGGTTGTCATTTGTGGTGGTGGTGCCCTTCAAGAATTATGTCCCTGGGTAGAATCTATAAAGTAGGGCTTTCCAAATGGTATGTTGCAACACATTCGTGTGTCACCTGTAGTGTGTTGCTATGTTACCTCCCCAGCCAAGAAAGACCCCCCTCACCCAAGTCTGGCTTGCTGCCATCACTCTTGCTGGGGACTTTCCTCAGCAAGAATGATGGCAATAGGCAAGGACTGGCTGGGAGGGGGCTGCCTTTCCCCCTGCCGTCGCTCTTGCTGGGGCCTTTCCTGGGGTGACGGCAGCAGGCCAGGATTGGGGGGGCTGCCTTTCCCCATCCTAGATATGCCTCTGGGTACCTCTGGTTTGCTAGCAAAGAGGAGTTACTGTGTCGTGAAATGATGCATGCTAAAAAACTGTGTCACCAACATGAAAAGTTTGGAAAGCTCTGCTATAGAGGGACAAGCAACCACTGTTGGAAATGTGGTGGGGTAGGAGGTACCTTCTTTCATATGTGGTGGGGATGCAACAGCGCAAAAAGATTCTGGTACATGATAAGATCTAAAATCCAAAAAAATCTTACAGACAAAGATTGATCTAGACCCAGAACTCTTTTTACTAGGCCTTTCTAAATTTGACCAAAAGGAAAACAAAAAGATTGGAAGACTATTTTGGCACAAGACTTTGGCAATCTAGCTCCCCCCCAACTGAACAAGAGTGGATGGAAAAGTTGGTTGAAATTGCTGAAATAAAGTCACCTATATATTAGATGGGAAAGCTAACAGCAAATTCTGTAAAGATTGAGAACCATTCAAACAATATTTACACTCACAAACTGGGGACATAAGCATCATTGGATTCGATATCTGATTATCTGACAAATCTCTTATGGCTTACCTTAATCTATTACTTGAGTTTTTTGTTGAAGGAAGTAAATAACCTCTGGGAGTATATAGCAGCTATCTCAAATACAGCATCCTTCTAACGTGTGTACAGATATATTATTCATACTATATCTGTGACAGGAAGTTTTTCTAACAAATCTTGGCTACATCAACAAGGTTACAGAAAAGACTGCCTCTTTACCTATTATGGCTTTTGCTGTGGGAAAAAAAGGAATGAAAAATTTGGGGAAAAAGGGAATGAATATCTGAGTTTTAGTAATAAGATTATCAATATTATAATTTATTTTCTCTTGTTATGTTTTTCCCTTTATTCCTTTTTCTTGCCTAAGGAAGATTGACACTGAACTTGACTTTACTTATGGGGAGGTTCACTTTCTTCTCTTTTTGCCCCCCCCCCCCATTTTGATCACTTAGGCCCTTTTTGCATGGCATTTGCCATGCAAAAGTGCCTCCAGAGCATCACGCAACTGCAAGGAGCATTTCACATGACGTCCTTGCAATTGTGCAATGCTGCCGGGGCCAGCAGGTGCCAATTGTGCACTATTTCATTTTTGGCTTGTAGCCGAAAATGGTGGGCGATCACGCATTGCTCCGGGGCCCCGTGAGCACTTACCTTGTGTGCAGAGCTCCGGAGCCACGACCCTTGTGCTTCCTCCCCCAGCGCAGCCTGGGAAAATACCCAGCTGTGCTGCAGAAGGAAGAGGCGGAGCCATCATGCTGCCTCCCCACTGAAGCAGCGGGGACGCAAGAGCCTCTCACAAGAGGCTGTTCACGTGGCCCCTGAGCCCCCGCAGTGGACAAAGGTAAGGTGCGGAAAGGGCCTTCCTAAACATGTAGATTTAGACAGTATTGATATACATACTTTGTTCAGTACTGTACACTTTTCCTTTTTGCATTTCCTTTCTTTTCCAGAATCTACTATGTAAGTTTTTCTTATGTCATTGGTTTGTATGTAAGCATGGTTTTGTATTTTCCGATGTCTCTGTTTTTCCATCTGTTTTTCCATCCATATAAAAATAAATTATATATATAAGAACTATGTCCCTGGAGAGATATGTTTAGTTTGGTTGCAAGGAGGTCAGTTGAGCTGCATTGTTCTGCCACATATTTGGAAAATAGTGACGTCTGCCCAACCAATGCTGAACTAAAACCTGACGCTGTTGCAGGTTCATTACTGAAACTTTTATGATTCTCTTTTTTGATTACTGCCAGTTGCCCTGAGATTTTCTGAAGCCATGTGGTGGGATATAAATTGGAGGAATCATAAATAAAAAGTGATGTAACTGAGCTATTCCTCTCTTTTAGGCAGGTTATCATAAAAACGTCCCCAATGGCACTAAAGGTTTAACTGAAAAAAATCACTCATGCAGTTCCTCTTTGCAGCCCGACTCAGTTGTCACAAAACCTGTTATGCCAGTGTATAACTATGCACCTGATAGACCGCAGTAAACATTGCTAATGCATGTGACGTGTAGTCAAGCAAGTCTTATACCCTCTAACTGAAGATGGAGTTCAACTTTAACTGTTGCAGTTTATACAGACTAGCAATTTGCAGCTTAACAGGATTAACAAAATAAAACTCAGCAAATTTAGAAAGCCAGGAACCCTTCATTTTTACTTTAAATGGCGACAAGATAGCACCAACAAATAATTTATACCCCGCTAAAAATGTGACACTGTAGTTCATGGTCTTTTTCAGTCCATTTATTCCTGAGATGTCATAGTGGTTATTTCTATATAAGTGACATCGTTATATTGCCTTTAGTTAATCAGCACAGTGCAATTCAGGAGCTAAAATGGAAGGTCCTTAAATGCCACAGCAGTCCAAGGTCAATAGACAGGGCTTCAGTAACTGTCACTAGAGAGATACAAATTACACATGAATATTTCTAATGCCTTAAGTATTCTTCCACAACACCAAAAGCCACATTGGCCCAGATCCCTTTACTGATCAGGCTTAAATCCTGTCAGCTTCTCACCACAGGCATAAGCACTTAGCACTGTTAATGCAAACAGACAGCCATGCCTGCTATAACCAAATTGCAGATACAGAACAAATATCAGCTAAGGAAAGGGTAATTTCTTTTGCTCCTACAGTTCATTTCTGCAAATAGTCTAGTACTTCTACCAGCCTCTTGAGAGACCTGCTCAACAGCTTAAAAAAAAAAAGAAAAAAAGAAAAAAAAATAACAGCATAGAATTTTACTTCACCTGAAATGAACTGATTGTTTCATTGTACAAAATAGTTCCAAAGAAGCACAGAAAAGCTTGTAACACTTACCTAGCCTGCAATTTTCTGGCTTGTTGAAGAACCAGCATTTATTTCAGAAACCTCTTTGGATTTTTTTTTAAAATGTATACAGTGTGACTTGGATTAAATTTGCTAGCCTTACAAAGAGGATAATGCTTTACATCTATAACTTCATGCAAAAACTCAAGCTGGAATCTTGTTAGGGAGTTACGAATGAGTAAGCATTGTAATTGCAGCGCTTCACAGTGAATCCCATCCAGATCCCTCCATTCCCTAATTATTGGGCAGCAACCACTTCAACTGATTGGGGTCTGTTCCCCATCACATAGGAAGCAGCAATCTGATGTTCCCACCCACTCCCATGAGTGATCTCTGGTACAATAGGAAGAAGCAGGGCCCCTGTTGCAATTCCCCCCTCACTGGAAATCGCTTGTGTGAGCGGAGGTGACACCATTAGCCATCTGTTTCCCAAATGATAGGCATTCAGACCCCAGTAGTTTGCAGCAGTTGTTGCCAAGTAAGCAGGGTTTGGGAGACTTTCACAGTCCCTGTGTGTCCTAATGATGATGATGATGATGTTTTATTTGTTACCTGCCTCTCCCCAGGGCTCGAGGTGGGGTACAGCATAGATACAAATCATGATTAAAATACACAAAAAAGCAAACCATTTAAAATACAAATATACCATAATTAAAATATATCATGTTTAAAAGTACAAATACAGTTGAAAGTATAATTAAAAGTATGTATAATTAAAAGTATATACTTATATACTTATAAAAGTATAACTAAAAATAGACTGAGTAGGCTATGTAGGGACCATGAATACAAAACAAGTCACAAGCATGTAACTCTGGTTTACATATCTGCCACTGCCCAGCAGGAACCCAGCCTTTCAGGCACACTGACTACTGACTTGCCTAGCACATTCAGTCTGGTCCCATGGAGAAGGGGCACTGTAGAACTTGGAAAATGTCATCTTATAAATAATTCCCAGAATCCAAGTTTTTTGAGGATTCTGGGAGTTAAAGCCTAGAGAACTAACACTTTCAACCTCCATCAAAGCTCCATTGAATGGCATATTACCTATCCCTATCTGCTGTTAAGGTATACCAGGCTTGTGTAGCTTGTGGCCTTCCTGGCCTCTGTCCCCAGTTGGCTATGCTGGCTACAGCAACAGGAGTTGCAGCACAGCAACATCTGAAGGACCACAGCTTGTCCGCCCTCCTACTATATCCCCATTTAAAATGAATTAACTCCCTGATCCTAGCCAGTATTCCAGAAGCCCCTGATAGCAGGCTTACCATTTGCAGTCTGCCACTGGATTTGCAAATTAAAGGGCTCTCTAGAAATACAAGCAGGGTGTCATTTAGTTCTACATTTGCATGTATCTGGAGACAGTATTTGGCAATGGTTCAAAACATCAAGGTTAAGATCATTTCCATATTACACTGTTACAGTGCTATTATTCCATTTTCAACACCCTGTGGAATTCTGGGATTTGTAGTTTACTGAGGCCAAAGACCTCTCTGGTTGAAAATTCTAAAGGCCCCTCCCTAAACTGCAAACTCCAGGATTTCATAGGATATTGAAAGTGGAATAATAGCAGTGCAGTGAGGAAAGTGCACTTGTTAGATGGGTTTCTACACTTCAAATGGGAAGAGCAAAAGTCATGATGGTTTCCCTTCTACTCATAAGACTCTTGAGAGAATACTGTATTTGCCGGCGTATAAACACAGTGCCATATAAGACGCACCCCATGTATATGCTGGCAAATACTATTTGCCAGGATATAAGATACGCTGGCATATAAGACGCATCCCATTTTCTTTTTTTTTTCCGCCTCAAGCTCTTTTATTTTCAAATTACAAACACTTACCCAGAGAAAACAAAGAGAATACATTATAAAAAGAAAAGCCAGTACATCCCAATACAATACTAGAAGTACAAGAATTACATACAATTATCAATTTCTCATTAAAAATATCCCCAATACCAATATAAGGTGAGTAAAGTAAAATAAAATAAACCTGACTTTATGATCCAGACTCCATAGTAATAGCTATCCACAATCTCTCAGTGCGATTACTGACAAAGCCTCCCATCTCTTTTTCAGGTAATTACCTGCCCATGCCTCCCGGTATCTATTCAGAGATTTATCTTTTAACAATGTAGTGAGTTTGTCAATTTGCATCAAATCATATATCCCATACAACCAATCATCTATTTTTGGCACTTTCTCTTTTTTCCATTCTCTGGCAAATAATAATTTGGCTTTACTTATCAAATATAAAAAGATTTTTCTATTTTGCTTCCCAATATATCCTTTAATTAGCTCAACCATGTTCAACAAACAACATTTAGGTAGCATGGGAAAATTTGTATTTAACATTTTTGAAATTTCTAAGTGGATGTTTTTCCAAAATATTTTGGCTTGTTTGCAGTCCCACCAACAATGAAACAATGTACCCCTTTCAACCTTACATTTCCAACATTTCTCGTTATTTCCTTTGTAAATCTTTGCAAGTTTTGCTGGTAGCATCTATTAAACATTTTATAATAATTTTCTTTAAATGTTTGACATCTTGTAAAATTCAAATTTTTCCATGTTTGTTCCCAGTTTTGTAATTCAATTGGATGCCCAACATTCTGAGCCCATTTAATCATCATATTTTTAATCACCTCCTGCTCCAGATCCCATTTTGATAATACTTTATAAAATTTTGATGTTAACTGTTTATCTCCTCCTTCCAGAGTAACATCTAAATCTGTCTTTTCATTGTTTATCTTCCCTTCCCTAAAATCCTGATTGAATCTAGAGAGCAAGTGTACGTATAGGAACCATGTGCAATCAATCCCCTCTTCCAGGAGTTCCCCTCTTTTCTTAAACATACATGTACTATCTTCAAATTTTACCATTTCTCTATAAGTCCACCGCCTCTGAGTTTTAAGCTCATCTTGGTAAAAGGCTTCAGTTGGAGATATCCATAGGAAGACGCAACCCATTTTTTGGAGAAAAAGTGAGTCTTATACACTGGCAAATACTGTACCTGCTGAAAAAAGGGGGTTCCAGGACAGAATTCATGCATGGCAGCCATGGATTTTTGACTGCATGTACACAAGAAGACCCTCTTTACGGCCCTTTCCGCGACTCACCTATTTTTGGTGCTGGGGTGAGGTGCTTGCGCAAGCAGCCTCTGGAGAGAGGCTCTCGCGTCCGGGGTCCTTCATGTCAATGTCAGGCGGCGGCTAAGCAGACACAGAGGCAGAAGCTGAGTTTATGGCTTTAGTAATAAAGAAATTAAGAGGTTACGTCACCAAAACAACCATCCAAGTCCCAGGAGCAGCAAACTGAAACAGCAAGGTTTAGCCTGGAACAGAAAGCCCATGCCACAGGACGCAGATTCCCGGTTGATAGACGGTTGTTGCCCCGTGCCCAACTCCAACAGCGTCTGACTTAAATACACAGTCTTTAGCCCAGCTGGGGCTGATCAAATGTTCGTTGGCCCAGCTCACAGCTGGAGCCCCTCAAGACTTCAGGGCTGATTCATCAGAAGCTTCTCCCGCAGCCGCTGAGACCTCCGAACCACCCCCTTTTCCAACCGCCTCTGGAGGAACGTGGGGGGAGGGTCTGCTGCAAACTCTGGGCTGGAGTCAGAAACACCAACCTCTGTCGAGTCAGAAGCACTAGCCTCTGCCTCTGGAGCAGAAACATCTGCTGCAGGTACTGGCTCGGGATCCATGCCCGGGACAGCTGTGGGGTCACTGGCAGACTCCTCCCTAGACTCTGAAGGAGCCCCCTCTCCCAAAGGCCCCTCCAAGGAATCCTCTCCCAGCTGGGAGTCCAAGTCTAAATCGGAGTCCAAGTCTGAATCGGCAGCACGCTTAGCCGGGCTCATGACACCTCAGCTCTGCATGAGCTTCCTGCTTGAGCGAGAGCCCCGCCTCTTCCTTTCGCAGTGTAGCCTGGGACCTTCCCAGGCTGCACTGGACAGGAAGCATGACCAGCCTGGCTCCCAAGGCTCTGCACGCAAGGTAAGTGCGCATGGGGCCCGGGAGCAATGCGTGACCACGCATCATTTTCAGCTTAAAGCTGAAAATGAAAAAATGTGTGTGCGGTCCGTGTCAGGCCCTGGAGCATCATGCAAATGTGAATGTGTTGTGTGGACCACTCCTCACAAGTGCGCAACGCTCGAGGGGCCCTTTTGCATCGAAAATGTCTTCAAAAAGGGCCTACCTCTGAGTGTCTGTTGAGGCTATAATAAGATATTATTGTTGAGGCTGCAATAAGACTAAAAAGATGTTTATTATAAAGGAAATTGATCTATGGACATCTGATAGATATGATATATCAAAGGAAACATTTCAGTATGTGGCTGACCATGGTGGTAATTTCTGTGGTTACCTTCCAAAGATAAAAGCCAGCTATTTGGGCTGGCTGCAGCATTAATGATTTAAAAGATAAACACTGAAATTACAGTACAATGTCATATAGAACAAATCCTTGTCAATAAAACATCATACTATATGAGCAAATTGTGTGTTGTTAGAAATAGTGGCCAGAATTCACTTGGGGACTTGTGTCTTTGTAAGTGAACTTAACATCCACTGGAAATAGAACTGGCCAGTTTTTCAATGGCTGTATTAAGCAAGGAGCTGCTGTTATGCTGTGGAATAGGAGAGCCAGGAAAAGACGCATGCACTGGGACCAAGGTACAATGGGAGCTGATGCACAATGAAATCAATGTACAACAGGACCTAATGCACAAGGAGGCCAACATGCATCAGGCAGCAGCTAGTGAGTGCTGAGACACATTAGTAGAGTCTGATGTGCATTGGGACACTCCTTCTGGTGCATCTTTTTTCTCCAGTGAGAGGGTTTCTCTGCTATGTAGCTAATTATGCATAAAGGTATATAGTGTAGAACACAATAGAGAATTTCAACCAGTATTTTATACCATTGTATTCATGGTATACAAAGATTCTTACTAACGAAGTAAATCTCAATAGGCCATGTATCCATAGAAAGGAGATGTTCTCTTCTCTCTTTGGTTTATTAAGCACTGCTCTTTCCCCAGCCTGACAAAACAGAGTGGGGAGAGGGGCAGAATCAGCACTTGATCACTATGGAGATATTTGTTCATCATGTTCTCTGTTCCCTGTGAGTGTGAAAAATAAGTCTGTTGGAAAGCTCACAGCAGTGTAATTGACTCTATGGAACAGCTGTCATAGGGAGTTTTACTATAAGAAATCATATTAGCTTTCCTTTTAAACTTGCTAAAGGTAATAAGTTATCCTTGACATTCACAAGTCATTCAGTAAAATGTCTCTTTTTCCACCAACACGATATGCCTGACGTGTAATTAATATCAGATTTGTAAAGGGCTCAGATTCAGGCCATCTTACAGGGAACCTGTGGAGGGAAAAAAGGGTGATGAGCTGATTTTTAGCTCTGGAAATTGTTCTGTACATACCAAAAAAAATTTATTGAGTACTTTTACCACTGCATTTTTTTCTCTACCAAAAAACAAACAAAAAACAAACAAACAAGAAAATGGAAAAAATAGAATAAAAGGTTAAAGGAATGGGAATCTTACCAATTCGTGTGTGTACTGACATGCTTTCCAACCATTCTAATGTATCGCAATCCCTTTATATTTCATGTGTGTGTGTTAAGAGCTTCAGGCACATTCTGTAGTACCTCTTACCAATTAGATCATCATTCTACACCTTTACTTCATTATGTACCATTATAAACTACATGTTTATACTTTATATACGTTTATATGGGGTTATATGTTTATTGTATATAGTTTATACATGTTTACAGTTCATAGTTTTATGGTATACAGAGGTATATGACTGCAGTCAAGAAATCATAAGAAGATTAGGCCTTCAGTGGGCAGCTATGAAGGAACCAGACAAGATCCTCAAGTATAAAGATATATCATTGAATACCAAAGCCAGGACTGTCCATGGTATTGTATTTCCACTTTCTATGTATGGTTGTGAAAGCTGAGCAGTGAAGGAAGCTAATAGGAAGAGAATCAATTCATCTGAAATGTGGTGCTGGAGGAGAGTTCTGAGGATACCCTGGAATGCCAAAAAGACAAATAAATGATTCCTAGAGCAAATCAAGGCTGAACTCTCCCTAGAAGCCAAGATGACTAAACTGAGACCGTTGTATTTTGGACATATCATGCAAAGACATGAGTGTGGGCGTGAGTGCCTTCAAGTCATTTGTTGACTTATGACAACTCTATTAATTTCACAGGGTTTTCTTAGGCAAGGAATACTCAGAGGTGGCTTTGCTGGTTCCTGCCACTGAAATATAGCCCACAGCCCCTGGGATTCATTGGCAGTCTCTCATCTAAGGCTGACCCTGCTTAGTTTCCAAGATCAAATAGGATTGGTGCCTTTAGGGTATTTAGGCCCTAAGAGGACATGACACATTAGAAAAGGCAACGATGCTTGGTAGGGTAGAAGGCCATAAGGAAAAAGGAAGACCACATTACAGCTGGATAGATTCAATCAAGGAACCCACAGGCCTGAGTTGATGACAGGGTAACCCGGAGGTCTCACATTCATGGGCTCACCATGGATCAAGATTGATTTGATGACAGTTAACATCTATCTGCAGTTAACATCCATCTATCTATCTATATATCTATCTGGCTACCTAGCTAGCTAGCTAGCTAGACCTAGGAAGGGCACTGTAATTTCCTTCTCAGTAGCTGCTCCCAAGCTGGACAATTCCCTCTCACAGGCCATTTCCGCACTACACTCTTATAGCGTGATTATTCCACTTTCAACATCCTATGGAAACCTCAGGATTCCGTAGGATGTTGAAAGTGGAATAATCACGCTATAAGAGTGTAGTGCGGAAATGGCCACAGAAGGTTCAGCTGGCCCCTTCTCTGATCTCTTTCTGCTCACAAAGAAAGTTTTTTTTATTTAGGCATGCCTTTGGCTCTTGGCTCTTTGAGGCAGAAAGGTCTTGTAATGGGGTGTGCTTTTTTATATTGTTGTTATTATTGTTATTGTGTTTTACTGTGTGTTTTAACTACCTTGGATCCTGTACACAGACAAAGCAGGATATAACTAAAATAAATAAATAATGTCTAAATTGCTTTCAAGTTGTGGTTTTTTTGATAGAATTGTTCCTTTACTTGCTTCTGAAGTTTTGTATCAATAAAATTTGAGCTGCAGTTTTGTTTCGAATTTGTTGTAAGCTGCCTTGGCTCCTGTGCAAGGAGCAAGCTTGGGTACAAATTATATAAATAAATAGTTTTAGTGACTGTATTTAGTTCCACTTTTTTGAATTTCAGTATTTCTTTAATTGCCTCCCAGCTGCTAGGGCTTCAGAGGCAATCTACAGCAAGTAAAAGCATATAAAAGAAGGTAAAACACTCTTCAAAAACAACCTTTTTTTTTTTTTAAAAAAAGGGTTTTGAAAAACAGCTACACAGTTGCAATTAGGGGGGAAAAACCCCTCTGGTTTTAAGAATCAAAGGCTGTGCGAGACAGTACAGACTTAGCTGGAAACAGAGATCACCTCCAGATGGAGGACTGCCTTCCTTAAAATAGAATCCATGACCAACCTGTATTAAATACGTGGCATGGCTCAAGAAATACACATCAGTTTTTCACAAGAATGAAATTAGCAAAGAGGACACCTTTGATTAAAGTAAGATCTTAACATTTTCATCTTAATGTGATGAGTAAATCAAGGCAACATGAATAGATACTGTTGTGTTTGCTGATACTTTTGAAAACCATTTTTTCCTCTACACCGTCCTTTCCAACTGGCTTCCAGTATGCCCTCTTTTTGCTTTGCAACATGAATTCCTAAAAAAACAAAAAAGTGGAACACCATTTCCCATGCCACCTTATTTCATTTATAATTTTAGGCTGTTGCTAACGTTAAGGTTGCAAAGAGACTAGAAATATGCTGTTCCAAGCCTTCTAATTCTGCTCATTATAATCCTGCCGCCTGCTTTATACTGCTTTAAAAGTGTTATTGGAGTTGGAGTATCGCCTAGTAACCTTTGGATTACTGCTGGGCGATTTTTGCAGAAGTGGAATTATCAATGCATTAAATTTGAATTAGCTCGTAGAAATCATGCAGATGTATGCACAGAACAGTACAGCAAGCAAGACCCTCTCTACAGGACTGAATTGCTTTTATGCAGTTTTAAGGAATCACTTGAGCAACCCTTAAATTGCACAGACGATGAAGCTGAACCAGCATCTTTATTCTTTAGTACATACACAGAGAGAGAGGGGGCGAGGGGAGGGAGAAACACACATGGCAGATGTGGCATTCAGTCTTGCCTTTCAGGGAAACCTGATCACAGAGTGACTACTGCTGAGTGGGCCATTTAGACTTCAACCTGCCGTATTGGTAGGCATTGGTGCATATGCTGCAGAAGTGTCACTTAGACTAATGATTATGAATTATGCAGAGGGTCACATCCTCTTAGTTACAAGTCATTTCCACAATTTCCCTCTAGAGTGGCTAACCTAGTTCCATTTTTATCCTGTTAGCTGGTAGCAACAACCGCTTCAAATAGATCCTCTAAACTGAATGTATTGACATTTGATTTATTTTCCTCACTTGGGATGGGAAAAGAAATAGAATGATTTTTGAAAAAATATTATTTTAAGAGAGTTGTCACTGGCAAGTTAGGAACACAATTCCACCTTTCAGTTTGGGGCTGAAACAGGTGGCAAATGAAACCAATAGAGAACTATGCTATATGAGGAGGAATGTAGGAGAGGTAAACTTTCCATATTTTCTTATATATTTTTCTCCCCTCAGGTTGTCATATATTAATGCTACCTTAAAATGAAAGACAGGACACAATGAACATCTTAGGAACATCAGGTTTTTTTTCTTCTACTAGGAAGTTAGTCTGAGATCTTTAATGTCTTTTTTATTTATTGAATTAATATTAATATTAATATAATATATTGAATTAATATATTGAATTAATATTAATATTACTATTAACGTTAATATATTAGTATTTATATTAATATATTAATTTGTCTCCTACCTTTCTCCCACCATGGACCTAAGGCAGCCTACAATAAGGGTAAAATTAGAAACGACTAACAACCTTATGAGACAAACAATTTTAAAAAATTAAATTAGCTATCTATAATTTTGAAATAGTATGTCATTTTAAAAACAATAAGAAAACATAACTCTCCCATGTTAAGTGCTTCTCTTTCTGTTGCCTCCGTATGACAAGGAACTATGAAAAAGCAATCACATCCCTTCATGTTTAAAATAATGGAGATAGAAGCTTCTATGAGACTTTTCTGCTCAACAAGGCAACACAATATCAGCAATTTACCAGTTGGGGAATGGGACATTAGAGGCAGGTTTTCTGTTTGCAAAGCTAGTCCCACCTCCCATTTAGTCCCTCTCTGAATGACAACATAGGGCTGTAGTGACTGAGAAAAGAGATCGTGTGAACAGCTTGTTGTGGGAACAGAAAGCCAGTCAACAGCAAAGACAGTTCTAGGAACTATCATGGAAAGGAAGGAGGTTCATTCAGAGAGTCATTTTTAAACTAACGTGTTCTTATTTATATATATATATAAACAGAAAACCAGAAAACCAACATATATATATGTTGACATTATTGTTGCCCTGTTTGCACCTTTACATATGTTGTGTATGTTACTTTTCCATTACTCTTTTTAATCTTTTCAAAATTAGTACAATGATTCCATATCCTGCAATTCACCTGACAATCCTCCCTCAAAATTAATGTTTTGATGTACTGATTAAACACTACTCATTATAAAATTAGTAAAACTAGAATAAAATTACAGCTTGTTACTTGACATATTAAAGGTAACCATTTGTTCCTCATTAGAAAAAAAAGTTACCAGTAACATGTAATACAGTTATTTGTAATGTGTTACTTCAAACTCTGAGTTTGTTGCTAAATTTATCATAGAGTTCCTATCTGCTGTTCAGTGCCTTCAAGTCATTTCCAACTTACTGTGACCCTATGCTGAACCTGCCATGGGTTTTCCTGGCAAGATTGTTTCTGAGGCTGAGAGAGTGTGACTTGCTCAAGGCCACCCACTAGGTTTTTGTGGTCAAACAGGGTTTGAACTCTGGTCTCCAGAGTCATGGTCCAACACACAAAGCACTACACCATGCTGGGCCCTATACTATATCAAAATTTGCTGTCTTCACTTCCAAGCACTAACTTGAAAAATAGGAAGTGGCAGAGAATATCTTTCCTGCGTAGCATTCCAAGAATAACCATGAGACCATTTTATAGTATGCATGTTCACACTTTACTTTCTAGGAATGAGTTTAATTGTGGTAATATCCTTGAGTTTTTGTGGTTGTTCTTAGAAACCACTGCTGCACATGGACAATTGAGAACTGTGGTGTTTTGCATGACTGAATATCCTTCTTTCCTTCATTTTACAAAGAAATCAGAAATGAGTAGTTTGTCTATTTCCTGATTCTATCAGAATGAAAAAAGAGAGTTGACTTGTTGTCTAATGACAACAACAAGAAGAAGGCAGCTTTGCATTGGCTGAAGCACCTGGTACCTCCCTAATGTTTTGGAATACAACTTTTATTAGCTCCATCCATCCAGTCAGCAGTGGAGGGGGGTGGGTGGGTTGCAGTCCAAAATATCTGAGGGGCTCCAGCTTGAGGAAGGCAGGGAATTCAGTGACAGCATTTTGACATCTGGCCATAGAACCCACAATAATTGTCTCCTAAATGCTATTCCTAAATACTATTAGATGGCCTAACAGAATTTTTCCAAGCAAATGTTAATAACCTTGAGCTTGGATTGTTTCCTGTATGATCACTGCAAAGATACTGCTAAAGATACTCCTCTAGATTATTAAGTGAGGATTTGAGTGTAATGGGAGCGGGAGAGCTTATATAGTGCATATATAATGTCTCATAGAGGACAGCTCTGAACAGGTGGATTTGGCAGCTGGAGCTCTGTCCCAGACAGTGAACAATAAGCTGAGGAATCAGAAGAGCAACTCTAGAGAGGGAGCAGGTGGAGAGGGCAATGAGAGGACAACACTCTTCATCCTTCAGTTGTCATCAATTAAAACCTCAGGGATTGTTCCATAACACTTACAAAAAATGCTACATGCTGAAAAAAATATATGTAATTCTGTGGTTATCTTAGGCTTTAACCTTGGAGTCTCTCAGAATGTTTTACTTCTCCTCTTTTCTCCAGTCTACAATAATGTGGATTGCATTTCTTACCTCCTTCTCTTTAACATTCCTGATTTTAGCTCTCTTAGGCTTAGCTTATCCATTAAATGTAATAAGTAACTGGAACTCTTAAATATCTAATCTGGTTTGAACAAACAAGTGACAATTGAGAATTATCAACTGTCAGGTGATAAAAAGTAAATTTTGTAAGTATAAGTAAAGAGGCTAAAATAGTATGAGCAGACAAAAAGTGGGAACATATTCAGGTTTGGATAAATCCCAAACCAAATGGGGCTGATTTGGATTTATTTGGAAGATATCCAAATGGAAGCAAGGCTCTTCTAAAGTGGACCACCAAAAATTGTTATATTTTTTTCCCTGCTAGGTTTCAACAGAATGGAAATTCTGATGCTGGTAGCTATGTTAAAGGAGAACACAAAGTTAGAGTTGCTTTCTTCATTGTCATTCTTCATGTTGGGCATGAACCATCCAGACTCTGATAAGCAAAAATCCAGTCCAATCTGCCTGTCTATGTGTAACTGGCAGAAGACATCTTGTACTTCAACTCAAGAAGCAGGCCTAAGCATGTGTTCCAGCTTGTACACTGGCTGCTGTGAAACCAAATACTGGACTAGATGCAACCTTGTTCTGATCTAGCAAGACTGTTCTTGCCTCCTTATGAGCTTAAAATCCTCATCTCATGGAAAGCATAACAAACATTCTAGCAGATGTAGAGAAAAAATTCAGATTTTATTCACATACGACAGCTTATAAAACCTCATCCTACCTACTATGAAGGTTTAAAGTGGATGTTGTGTGTGTAACTGCCTTCAAATCACTAGTTGACTTACAACAACCCTATGAATGCCAGCACCTCGCATTCATTGGTGGTTTCCCACCCAAGTACTGACCAGAGCTGATCCTATTCAGCTTTCAAGATCAAAGAGATTTGGTGCTTTAAGGGCATTTAGGTCCTAAAGTGGGTATTACCAGACTTCAAAAATGAAGATAATGCTCCCATTTTCCCAGTGGCAGAGCTTGGAGTGTGTGGAGGGGAGGCAGGAGGGGATGGGGCTACCGCATGAGGGGCGTGGCCACTGTGCGGGGGGTAGCTGCAGTGTGCAGGGACGTGGCCAGGGCATGTGGGGGTGTGGCTACAGGCTGGGATGCCCCAGAAACATTGCCACCCAGTTCAAATCCCCCCCCCGCCCCCAGGTTCCGACGCGACTGCATTTCCCAGAAATCCCGGGCTGTATTTTGAATTGTTCTCCATGCTGGGAGATTTTTAACAAAACAGAAACAAAGTAGAAGCCATTGAAATGAGTTTTTAGCCATTTTATGAAGTCTTACCATTGGAAATAGTATAAGAACATAAAATGGGACAGAAAGAATGAAAATGTTTGTAAGGCAGAGAAGAACCTAACAGATTTAGAGCTTTATAAAAAGATGCTAAGCAGTATCTTGGGATGTCTGTCACTAGGGTAATCAAACAACAATGCTAAAAGGTCATGATGTGAATTATATGCTTTCTCAACTCCTATTCAGTCTACTGGTAATATTAATTTAAAACAGGATGATCTCTCTTAAATTGACCCATTTGCCCAAAATGGAATTGCCCTGTCTTCTCGGTCAAAAACACAATTCCTACGAAATCCTTTTTAAAATATTTATTTATTTATTTAAGAAATCAGTGCTTGATACAGTGAAATACCATGAAAATGCTTCTGGGGTATACAACGAGCAGAACCATTAAAAATGTCAAATAAAATTAATTGCCACAGTTCAATCTAAGGATTTAGGATGCATGATAAAGTAACAAATGAAAACACAAAGTAATTCTGTATAAGGAGAGGGCTAAAGGCATTATGCTTCCACATACCAACAACTTTGTGCTCACACTAATAATTTTATGCCACATTTAGGGCACAGGTCATGATTGGATCAAAACACTTTATAAATGTATACCTACAAAGAAATTTTGCATCACATGTGGATATTGAGGACAGAAGGTGAATGCAGAGAGCTCATCCATCAAGCAGTGGTGGTGGTCTCAAAACCAGCATGACTCATTAACAGTCATTGTAGAAACAAGGGTTAAAAATACTAGTTCTCGTATAACATACACTAGCCAACAGGCAATTAGCTCACTCTTCCAGTTACTGCCATATGGATAACATAGTCCATAGTCAAAGCATTCCAATAGCCCCCTCTCCTTGAAAATAAGAAACTACAGTTCCACTATAGGCTGCTACTTTTGCTGCAAGATCAATCCAATAATTTTGAGCCATGATTTATTCCAGCTTGGAGCCAGGCTGAGCAATGCCTCAACAGCTGCTATCATCCATCATCATTGTTCTACTCTCTTCAAAATCGGTTTGAACCTGTGAAGAAGGAGGAGGAGGAGGAGAAGAAGAAATAAAATTACATATAGCAGAGTGAGTGGCTTCAGTAAATAAAGAACACATGATGTTCAGCTTCAGGCAGCAATATGCCTTTAGGTGACCCCTACAGAAGGAATATCTAGGAGATAAATAAGGTGTTTCACGATCAAGAACTACAGAAGTGAGCAACAGTTGCATATTGATTTGAAAAAAAAAATGGACAATTAGTTTCAGGTCTTTAGAATGTGCTACAGAAATAATAGGAACTGGATTTTCCAGTATCTATTTGTGTGTGCCTTCATGTTGCCTATCAACCCAAGGCGATCCCATTAATTTAATAGGGCTTTCTTAGGAAAAGAATATTCAGAGATGATTTTGCCAGTTCCCTTCTCTGAAGTATAGCACCTGATACATGTTGGTAGTTCTAATCCTAATATTAACCCTGCCTAGCTTCCAAGATCAAAATCAAAGTGGTTCCTTTATTCTTTCCTTATTATATTTATATGCTGCCTTTCTCCCAGAGTGGGACCCAAGGTGGCTTTTGTGCTTCTAGCAAATGTTTTTTAACAGGATTTGCACCATCTTTTTCCAAATTCCATATCTAAGGATTTGTTTCATCCCCCCCAACTCATTTCTCTCAAGAGACATGTGTGCTCCTAGGTTGCTCAAAGGAGCTCATCTCTTATCTCTTTTGCCCTAGAGACAATGAATTTCTCAAGACCATTTCAGAACCCAAGCAGTTTCCATATTGTACCACATTGACACACTGTCTTTCTTCCCTGGATTTTAAGAGAGTGGAAAATGGCCAGAGCTCACACAAAGCCCCACAAGGTTATTTTAAAGCACCAGATCCCTAGCACCCCTAGTTTTTTTTTTAATGGCCAAAAAATGTGTCTTTGCCTTTTAGCAGATGCAGTGGAATATTTCACTATATTCTTAGACTCTTCCGGACTGTTTTAATCCTGAGCAAGCACTTTTTTTGAACAGGATGTGAACTAGAACTTGACTGAGGAATGAATTCATCAGTGTGCGATGAATCTTCTCTTGGTTTTAGTCTAAAGTCAAATGATGTCTGCAAGGTTCAGAATCCTAACCCCAAAATAGGGTCAGCACTTTGAGACTATTTAAGGTCTTGCTTATTTTAAGGTCTTACTTTCTCAGGCCAAAACACAGAAAGCCACCAGCTACCATTGGCCCCAGGAAGGAAGGTTTATAGTCATAGACTGGGAGAAAGAAGGTAATATCTAGAAAAGTTTCGCAGCCATGTAAGAAACACTGTTTGGCTATTTTGTCTTGACAAAATCAAGACTAGCGGAAGCTGTGGTGAAGACAATCCAATCCTATGCATATTTAGGTATGTTCATTTGAATTCAATGGGTCTTACTCCTAGACATGTGTGTATAATAGCCTTCCCAATCTAGTTTCCTCCTGATGTGTTGGACAACAACCTCTATCAGTGTATATGACTGCAACCTCAGACATTTCAGAATGTTTATAGATGGCTATAGAATGCTGGAGCTATCTATAAACATTCCAAAATAGATGACCTTGGAGGCATGACACACTCTCAGCCCCAAGAAAACCCTATGATAGGTTTGCCTTAGGATCACCATAAGTCAGAAATGGCATGAAGGCAAACAACAACAACAAATAGAATGCTGCTGAAGAAGCATGGGTGGGAAATTTGGAGGAAAAATCAATGTTTTAGCTCAAGAGAACTGATATGGCTGCTAATTTGGTTATCAATGAAGTCAAATCATACATTTAATACTAGTGATTTGACAAAGATGATTTGAATAATGAACAAAAGCAGATGGCTCAGTAACGGTGTTTGAAATATTATTGGAACTGCAGATATCACAAGCCTGCGCAACATGCATGCATTTATCTGTAACTTATACTCAAATTCATTAACAGTATGGTATACTTTGACGTTTCAGATGATGATTTGGAAGTGACAAAACTGCAACACTCAACCTAATTCCTCTTTTTTTAAAAAAAAAAGAAAAAGAAAAAAAGAACAACCCCACTAAGCAGTAAATCCCACCTGAATTCCAAATTTTTTTTTAGCAGAAACTCATTTTCAGGGCTGTCAGTGTGTTTTTCTCTTTTTCCCTGGCAACTGTCAAGACTAACAATCTCATTTTTAATTAGTTGTCATTTTCAGGATGGTGGTGGGGAAGAAGCTATCTCATTCTATGTTAGAGGTCATATCCCACATTTCACAACTAAGAGCTTACTCTGTTAAACACGCAGTTTTGAAGAGCCTTTGTGCTTGCTGTTATGAAAGCAATGTGCAAAAAAAGTACTTGTGTTTTGCATAACCAAAAACACTACGTTTCTTTGGAGGCATTATAAGGATCGAGACAGCTGTATGCATGTATTTTTTTTCTTTATTATTATTATTATTATTATTACTACTACTACTATTAACTCGTGATTTTCAGGTCAAAAATTCTTTTTGAGACATTTTTGAATGCATAGTGCACATTAGATATGAACATGCATGTGTACTTGTACCACACACTTACAGAAGTACAATACCACATTAGCTGTCATGACTCCATCCTATATAATCCTGGGATTTGCAGTTTGGAGAGGTACTTAGAATGATCTGCTAGAGAGCTCTAGAGTGGTCCCCAAAACTATAGCACTAGAGTTCTGCAACAGAAGATTCTAAGTAATTCAGCAACGTACCATTAAAAAAATAAGATAAGAGGGAGCAGCTCATATCACCCAATATTTTCAGATCAATGTTCTGAAAGAAAATGGAACCCCATCTATTATCTGGCATGAAAAAAATTGTCCAGTGCTCTTAAAATATACTGCTTCATTGCATTTTTGTAGTATTTCTGAGAATAATCCATGCCATTGCACTATTCCCTATAATCCATGCTACTGCACTATTACCATTGCCACCACCACCACCACTTGAAATGGTGCCACAGATCCAGTGATTGCAGTATAGAACCCATTGGTGGCAAGTCCTATTCTACATGAATTTGAACAAAACAACTCATACACCCTTCTACAACATGGATGCCTGTCTTAAACTATGTATTCTTCCGAGTTCATAAATTGGCAAGAATTAAAACTGTCCAAATGTTTTCTGCATCATTTCTTCCTTAAATATTTATTAAGCAGTTTTTTTCTCCTTCACAGTATAACGGAACTCTGGAACTGGTGTAAACAGAAACCAGTACTCTCATATATAATAGCTTATAAGCAAACCACAACTTCCTCTATCCCATACCCTGCAACTGTCCTGACTGGGCAGGAACTGTCCAAGTTAATGCTCTGTTGTCCTACTTTTTCAGCTGCTTTTAAACTATTCCACTTTCTCTCTTCTCCTCCCACTTTCCTCTGCTGTCCTCAGTACTTCAGTTGCTGCAGACTGAAGTTCAAAGTGGAAAAGCAGTTTACACTCTGTTAGTTGGGGAGGTGCAGAGGAGAGAGAAGGTGACAGAATCTTGCCCTTTCCTGCTGCAAACTTCTGTAGCCTTTCCTAGCTTGTGTGTTCTTTCTTATTTATAGTTTTTGAGATGCTGCTTGTCCATACACATCTTAGTTTTCATTTGTGAAATGTTGAAGAGGATGCCATCCATGGCTGACTGGATTTGGGAAAGCAATTTAGATAGGCAATATTTACATATGGCAAAAGGGAGGGTCACTAGGAAAGGCCTTCGGTTTCCCTCAAATTCATTTGAAAATGAGCCAATCTTATGCAGGGGAAAAAAAAATCAAAGAAATAATTTCTTGGAGCAGTTCAGGGGAATCCTGGAAATTAGTAAGATTCTCCCATCTTTCTTTTCTGGAAGACATAACGGCATTGGTCTGGAGGAAAATTCTCCTTCTTCTCATTTTCTGTCTTCTTTTGCCAGTACTATTGTGCCATCCTGAGATAAAGACAAATAAAGTGGCATGAGGGTGGGAATGGGATGGAGATCCTTCTCAACCTGAATATTGATTTCAGCTAGAAAAGTGTTTAAAAGAACCTTAAAAGCCAACTTCACCTGTGAGTGTCTCTCTCCTAAGAACATACCCTCAAACTTTGCACAAAAGAAAATTTGGGACACATGTGTCCAAGCAATGTCAGAGTGATGTGAAGAAGGCAAAAGTTATGAGGAAGAACACACAAGTTCAGAGATGATGCAGCAGTTCGCTTTTGCCTTAGTCTACTGAGAAGGGCAAGATCCTGCCTTCTTCTGCTCTTCTCACCTCCTGCTGAGTTTATTATTTGAACTCTTGCCCCTTGAACTCAGTTTGAAACAACTGAGGATAGAGGGAGAAAGAGGAAGAAGGAGATTGACTGGGACATTTTAAAAGCAGATGAAAAAGTGGAAGGACAGAGGATTAAGCAGGACCATCTCTGCCAAATCAGGACAATTGGGAAGCATGCAAGAGATCATTTTCTGAGCTGGATCTAATGACACACCCTAATTACAACTTCAAAAGTCACTTTGAACTAGTTCTGACTGGACCAGGAACACAGATTGTTGCAATCAGTTTTGACCTGACCTACAATATCTGCCAGGAAACCTTAAGGACCTAGAGGCAGTCTTAAGCCCTAGTGTTTCGCCACAACCTTTAGCTGTTGCCTGGCACTGCAGTATTCCATTTTGCTGTGAAAGTTTTCCAGCATCAAAATTACCTCTGGAGACACCTGATGTTGATCCTGTTAGTTTTGATCAACACATCTTCCTCCCTTTTGGTTGTTTTGTGCCTTCACATCATTTCCAACTTATGAAGACCCTAAGGCAAACCTATCGTCAGGTTTCTTGGTAAGATTTGTTCAGCGAGGATTTGTCATTGCCTTCCTCAAAGGCTGAGAGAGGTTGACTTGCCCAAGGTCACCCAACGGGTTTTCATGACTTCATGGGAAGTCAAACTGCAGCCTCCAGAGTCATAGTCCAGCATTCAAACTGCTACACCATAGTGGCTCATCTGCCCCCCTGCAAAAGCCAGGAATTTTTGCATCTCCCCACTGCAAAAGTCAAAGTGCCAACCCAACAATCCATAGGCATTACTGAAACAAAGATATCTAGCTTGAACCCTTCAGAACAGGAAGCCACCTATTAAAAAACTTGTTGGGAGGGGACATATCCTTCTGGTATTCCTCAGTGAACATCTGGTCAGACATCCACAGTGAACTCTTTAACCCAGAAAAACAAATATTGTAAACAGGATGAAATAAAGGGTGGGGGGCTGTAAATCAGGCCTGCCAAGTCATATACGCATGCCTGTAAGTTAGTCTCATCTCTTCTGGAATCCACTAGGCAGACCCACCTCTGGAGATAACGATAATGGGGTTTTCTTCTTCTAACATGTTCTGAATGCCCTACCATCACCAGCACCAGCACCCATATTTTGCTTCTCTTGCCGTTGGGACAGCCCAGCCACCATTGGAGGCTCATCCAGATAGTTGAAACACGTATCCAAGCCACAATTATAAGTCAGGAGTCAGAAGGAAAGCCTTGTGAATGAGGTTGATTTCTGCTGAAACACTATCCTCTTTGTCATAAATTGCATCTGCAAGACTTGTTTCCTATGTCAGGCACATATTACTTCTAAATCAAATGCTGAAACATCTGTTACTTAGTCAAAAGTAAGCAGAATGTTGTAATTTATACTGATTGCAAAGCACACTGCAGCGAAAATGAAAGAAGGCGATTAAATTTTAGTGCCTTGTCTGACTCCCTACGAAGTGAATTGCTGGCCAGGCTTGATGTGTGGGTAATATTTCTCACACTACTGCAAAGGCACATAAGTTGCTTTGCATTTGCCAGTCTGGTTGGAACTAGTAAAGTGGTAAGAAAGGGAAAATTTTAAATTTTTGGTTTTTTGTCCATAGTACAATTCCCTATCCTTTCCAGTTGGTTTCCACTGCCCCAGCAGCTTGAGGACTAGAGCCATTAGATACTGCCACCCATTCAGACATAATGGTCTTAGATAACACATGGCAGGACTTCAGTCCCCTGTGCTTTTGCCTCCATCCTCGTCACCCTTTTAGCTTTTAACAATTGCCTGTTTTTCAACCTGGCTGCCTGCAGTATACCTGCTAGCAAATATTCATTGGAGTGTCATTTCTGTTTAAAGCACTGCCCTACACACCTATTCATCTGTGTTAAGTGAACAGCAGTATCAGCTCAAATTAAGCTGGCATGAAAACAGCCGCTGTTCCAATTTCCAGTGATTCAACTTAGCTTTGGATAACAGGTGAAGATGTTTCATAACTGAGGCAATTACAGCTTTGCAAGCCCTTTCTAGCTGCCTGCATAATCAGAGGAATGGAATCCTATCACTACGAGTGCACGCAGAATGACCAGGCCCAGTGGCCATCAAACCACATTTGTTATCTGCTAGACTGAACAGACTGCCTGTCAGGGACAGATGCTTAGTACAGTGATTAGAACATGAAGCATTCAGAAAGACTGAATGAACTGAAGTTAATGTCCTCTATATAAACTTGCTACAGGCCTTTCCACTCATATCAAAATCTTGTAAACCATCTTTCTCTTGATTGTAACTGAAGCTGTATGGATACCTTATACACACATATAGACACACACAGAGATATTCAAGTTTGCTGAAGTACAGTGGTTAACCCAGTGTAGAATATAGGGATCCATTTTATACATCAGAATGCTCAAAACATGGCTTGCAGAAATCTACATTTTGGGGAACATATTTAAGACAAGGTCTGTCAGGTCATTAAGCATTAAGTCTGAGTACTTAATGTGTACTTAAGCAAGACAACAAGGAAGCCAAGCTAGTAAAAATAAATTGCTCCCAATGTAAACAGTTCTTGTTCTTAGGATAAATCGCACATTAATCATGAATGTTCCGAGGTGAATGCATCTTCGGATTCAGAACATTATATATCCACATAATCTAATAATCACATAATCTATTGTCTAATTGTTTACATGACTTCTTGCATCAGTAACATCTGAGTCGAATCACACAGAACAAACTACCTAACAATATTGACCCCATTTGTAGCTAATTTCTGGTATCTTTTCAACCCATCCACTCACTTTAGGGAGGAGGAGAGAAACTAAGGCAGCTGAAACAGAATTTTTATGCATCCATATTTCCAGAAATGTAATTCATAATGGTATCTGATGTGCCTAAAGGCATGAATCTAAGGCCCTTTCCAGACGTGGGTGAGGAGCCAAGGGAAAAAGCTACTCATCGGACTTCTTCAGCATCCGGGCGAGTCCGTCGGGACGAGGAGCAGTGCGAGCTCGTCGCTCTGCACTGCTCCGGCGTCCAAAATGGCGGCTTTTGGTTGGTGGAGGCTCTCCACCAACCGGAGAAGCTCGCCAGCCTAAAGCCCCCCCCCAGCAGATCTGCAGGCACGCACTAGTGCGCGCCTGCAAATCTGCACCAGAGCGCAGCAACGGAGTGACACGGAGTCGCGCGCTCTGTGCTTTTTAAAAACCTCTAAAAAGAGGTTTTTAAAAAGCACGCTGCACGACCAGTTCTGGTCGCTTTGGAGTGGACTGAGGTGCGGAACTACAAAAAGTAGTCCACCCCAGTCCACTCTACGGTGCAGAAGACCTCTGTCGGAGGTCGCTCTGCACCGTTTCAATTGCCCTGTGTGGAAAGGGCCTAAACTACTTTTAAAAGAGATGAGCTGAGGGGACAATTTTAACAAAAAAGAGTTCTGGCTTTTATTGCAAATATTGGATTTCTATTGTGTGCATTAACCAATTTGCTATAATGCTGTAGAATCTTTGTAAAACTCCAGACAAATCATGTGTCATATTTCAGAGGCACTTGATTGTTAAGTCTGCTATAGCTGCACAATGGGTAAGAGTATATGTATTTCTGGGATGGCTGTGAATGGCTGTATTAACATGTTTATCAGGGTGTGTGTGTGTGTGTGTGTGTGTGTGTGTTTAAGTATCTTACTGCAAATTTTCCTGGATTCTTTCCTAGTTTCAGTGGCATGTTTAGTCTTAAACTGACGTTGCTTTCATTTCCTATCCAATCCATATTAATGTTTTAATTGCGCATGCATCTCATGCTCCCTGTTTATCTAATTATTTCTCAACAGTTTGAAATGTATGCTCAACTGCAAGGCTACATACAGCATATTTCTCTAACAATTACTGCTTTTTCCTTATCCTTCCAGCTTTTAAAGCTCCGTGTAACATTAGCCTATCTAGGCTAGTGAAAATGTCTTTACAGATTAGTGTAAAGTTAATACTGTTGGCTCCCTGCTTTTGACCTGAAGTGGAATATATTGCACTCCTGGAGCAGATGGAATCAGAGCTTCATTGGGAAATGGAGATTGGTTGGCTGCCTGCCAACAGCTCAGTGCTGCAGGCGGATTGAGCTGGAGCACAGACCATCCGCCTTGAATCTCTGCTCTGCTGTTGCAAAGGGGGAGGGGAGAAGAAGAGGGAGTATTTATACTGAACAAAAATACACTTAAAAGAGCTCATCAGTTTATGTTTACAGCACATTCTAAACATAATTGAATCTTTCCAGGGGGAAAAAAATGGAGGTAGCTGTGGTTAGTCCTGAAGCAAAATAAAATGGAAGTTTGACTAACCTTTGCAGCAAACACACATGGCTCAATCACAGTGCTATAAACAGTTTCCCCATATATTAACAAAATTCCCAAGAATACCTGTGCTCTTTTGAATCAATGAAAGCTGCAAGGCAAAATGAAAAGAAAGCTACGAGCCCTATAAATAAAATAGATTTGATTTACAAACAGGCAATAAGTAATTTCTGCTATACAAACGGATTTGAAAAAAACAGAGAAGGGGAGAACCAATTATGGCATATACATTTTGTTCAGTGAGAGACTCAGGCTTTCTATATTAATAATGTCATAAACATCAGCTTTCATTACTGGTCTGAAAGGTTCTTTCATTGAGCATGTGTTTAATATCATATCTCTACATTTTGTCACAACTGCGTTTTTCCCACTCCTAAGTAATACGTTTCCACAGAAGTAGAACATATCATGTTTTCTGCTTAAGTAGATGGGTAATGCAAGCTGTGATGGGTAGTATAATTTTTCTTATCATGTTCTTTTGAAGGATATGCTTATATCTATACAAACACAGAGAAACACACACATACTTTCTTTTACTTACTTCTGTGATTTAAAAAACTACCATCTGGTACCTTAAATGGGCACAGATGATACACACTGTGAAAACACACAGCCTTTGTATATGTTTCAAAGTATGTATGGGCAGCCTTTTAATAAAATCCACGTATTAGCTGTTTGAAGATATCAGCTGCATTCATAAGCTAAATGTATTTACAGACAAAGAGGAATTAGGTCTGGCACATTGCCACATGTGTATTTATGCCAGAGGTACTGTGGTGACCTTTTAATATCACATTGTTTGTAACCTATTTCTAGCAAATAATTGTTTGGGTGGGGGGGAATAGAAGCTCTTTGACAAGAGGGAAGGCCTTTGTATCCAAGGAGTGGAAGATTTCGTTCTTAGCATACCAATGAAGCAAGAAGTGAACTGCACGGAGAGGGAGAGAACATATAAATCTGACTTCCTTTGACCTTTAATCTGGAACACCAAGAAGAGAAATGCACTCAGAAAGTTGGTTTGTTGCTGGCTAGAGACTGATAAGCTGTAATAAAGATACGCACAGCTGCAATTCATCCAAAGCTTCCATTGCTATCAGCCCCTCTCTCTCTCTCTCTTTTTTATTTTTGTTACCTTGAGTGCTTACCTAAATCCCTTTCAATGCCAGCTTGAATGCACTTTGTATTCCTTCCAACTGTGTGACTTGTGCTGTGTATTTGCACCAGAGTGTTTCAGCAGACCCTCTTTCCCCTCCTCGTTTGACAAGAACCAGTGCCAACACCTAATTAAGGATAAGCCACAAAGCTCTCTGTTCTCCCTTTGTCAACAGCTCCATTCTGAGCTTTCTGCCTAGTTGAGTTTTTAATGACATGAGCACAATTTCATGTTCAACCTGTGATAGGCCTATAAGTACTCATTACAGCCTACAGCATATAGTGGCATTTTACAGCTAGCTGTTTGCTGGAAGGAATTTTGGGGGTGGGGCAGAGGAGAGGAATTCTTTCTATAAGCACTTGAGGGATGATATGTCACTATAGTAAAACTTTTATCCAAATGTTGAATATTCTGTTCTAAAGTCCTTGTTATCCAAGCTCATTATGAACCCCCTATGTAGCTTCTTGCCAGTATGCTGCTTTGTAAAGATTATTCTTGCTTCCCTATCTGATTTAGGGAACACTGAAAAGTGTTGTGCTATCTTACATGTCATTCAAATAAATAAGGTTGTATTATACTGAATGGGAGTGTTGTGCTAGCATGAAGTCAGCCCTCCACATTTGCAGGTTTGGCTTTCATGCATCTGATTATTTGCAAGTGTCTTAAACCCCTGCCCCCCGACACACACCTCAGGAGCTTCTTTTCGAAGGGACCCTTCCCTTTTATCAGACTGTGCGTCCTTTAAAAACCCGCCTCTGGTCCTCCTCCTTGTCCACCAGTCGTTGCCTAGCCAGCTAAAGATAACTCACAGCCCAATTTCTTAGCGTCACAAACCCTTCCCAATGCCCATCCACCCACTCAAGGAAGAAGATGGGTGAAAGAAAGGAAGTACAGGGTCGCCGTGCTGACCTATGTCTCCTTTCCCTCACTTGGTTTGGATCCTAGGCGCCCATTCTTTCCACCATGCCTCAGCCTCCTTCCCACAGATGCACATACACACATGTTGATATTTGCAATTTTCCCACTTTTGTTTGGTGAGGACACAGGAGAGATCCTTCTTAGGCCATTTCTGCACTAGACTGTTACACTGCTATTATTCCACTTTCAACATCCTATGGAATCCTGGGGTCTGCAGTTTTGGCCACTACCTAAGGGATTCCATAGGATGTTGAAAGTGGAATAATAGCACTGCGACAGTCTAGTCCAGAAATAGTCTTATTAGTGGCAGCTCCCAGACTGTGGAATTCCATTCCACAGGAGGCTAGGCTGGTCCCCTCTCTGTGCTCCTTTTGTGGACATAAAGGTCTTTCTATTCAAATAGGCATGACATTGGTTGCAAGGAGTCATTTTTTTTATGAGGTGCACACGCTGTGCTGTTAATTTTATTGTTATGCTTTTAAAATGTTTTTAACACTTTTTAAAATGTAATGGCATTTTAATATGATGACTTGTGTAAGTATGCTTAACTTTTTTTTTTTTTCATTATGCTTTTGGCTTTTTCTTGCTCTAGCATTTTGGTAAGCTGCTTTGGGTTCCATACCAGAAGTAAGGTAAGATAGAAATTGAAGCAAGTTAAATTAAATGAAAAAGACATTGAATAAAATAGCACAGTCTTCTGTTTGCACAGAGTGACATGGCCCTAAGGGGCAGTTCGCCCCAGACAGCAATTTTTTGGGGTGTCCCAGCTCGTAGCCATGCCCCTGCGTGCTGTGGTCCCACCCCTCATACCGTGGCCACACCCTATGCACTGTGGCCATGTCCCCACACACCGTGGCCACACCCATGCACTGTAGCTCCGCCCCCTCCCCTCCCCATGAACTCCAAGTTCTGCCACTGCATTCACTCATAGGGTCACCTTAGGCTGAAGTCAACTTGACAGTGGTTAGAAACAAAAACAGTTACCTTATATACTAGTACAGTGCAGATAGTCTGAGGTGAGAATGTTGTTGTTGTTATGCTCCTTTAAGTCAACTGCACTTATTCTGACCATATCATAGGCTTTACTTGGAAAGATTTATTTGGTGAAGGTTTGCCTTTGCCTTCCTCTAAGGCTGAGAATGTGCAACTTGCTCAAGGTTACCCAGTGAGTTTCCATGGCTGATAGGGGATTCAAACCCTGATGCCCTGGAATTGTAGTCTGATACTCAAATCACTACACCACACTAGCTCTCTGATGTGAATCACTTTCCATTTTGTAACCACAACAAACAATGTGATTGCCCATTCTGTTATCACCTCTGTGCATAAAATTCTTCCTAAATCTAATGTGTACAGGTGGTGAATCTCCCAGGGACAGCACTTTAATGTATTCTGCCTTAATTATATATCTCCATTTAGGTCACAGACTAAGAGACTGTCAAAGGGTTAATCATTCTGCAAAGTTGGAGAAAATCAGATTAACAAGGCTGGTATCTGACCATCAGACAGGGAATTTAATAAATGGAAGTTGAAGATATTGTTTCACTGGACAAATAAATGATTGATTGATTGATAGATGATGATAGATAGGTAAATAGATATTCATATATAATACATATATATAGAAATGTCTCATTTTTTTAAAGGCATTTCTTAAAGGGATTGCTATACTTTAAAATAAATAACATTTTCTTTAATTGTTACAGCATAATGACAAAAGAAAGGCATGTTGTTGATTAGACTACAAATTGTATACCACAGTTAGTTATAGCTGTACTGAAAGCAGAAAGGAAGTTCACACTATTATATTATTTGGAGAAAAACAGAACTAAGGTACATTTGAATAGATCATCAATCTCCTATTCCCAATGAACTCATGCTTATTGATTCACCGTTCTGAGCCTAATTAGTATTGCCTGTTTCCTCCTATTTTTCAGTTTCAAAACAGATGCAATCACAGCTTTCTCTTGTAAGTTTTTTCATGGAACAACTGTAGCACACAAGATCTATTTTAACATATATAGGGAAAAACATATTTGTCCCCTAATGTCCAGCATATACCAGGAAAAATACTGGTATTTACCAGGAGTGTTCTAAAATTTTACTAATGATTTTATACATGCAAAGAAATTAAGGCCATTTCTGCCCTACACTGATATAGTGCTATTATTCCATTTTCAACATCCTATGGGATCCTGGGACTTGCAGTTTAGGGAGTGGCATTTAGAATTCTCAGCCAGAGAACTCTTTGGCCTCCGTAAACGACAAACCCCAGAATTCCACAGAATCTTAAAAGTGGAATAAGAGCACTATAGTATTGTAGTGCAGAAATGGCCTAATAAGTAATATCATCATTAATAATCACAACAGCAATCCAACAGGATTTCTGATGTTATCCCTCCAACTCTTAAGAATTCCAAAGTTGCTGGAAGTTCCACATGAAGACCTCTTCATTCCTAACAATCAGCAGAATTTATTTGGTATCTTAAAGCTCTACCTCTCCTTGTTGCCAGAACTACTTGAGGCTGTGCAGATGATAGATGCTATAATGAGCTGGATGATGGCCCAAAAAAACTGAAGCTGAATCCTGGTAAAAGGGGATCTCTTTGAATGGATGATTCTCGCATTCTGTAACTGGGTATGTTCTATGCCCTAGATGGAGTTGCACTCTTCCTGAAAGAGCAGATGCATAGCTGGAGTTACTCCTTAAATATAGCTTTGTCGCTGAAAGCCCAGATAGATTCTGTGGCTCAGAATGCTTTGTTCCAGTTTTGCCTGCTCTGTGCTCTTTCCTGGATAGGAATAACCAAGCCACAGTAGCAACTTTGTGATAGATTACTGCAATTTGGTTTATATGGGACTTCTCTGGATGATAAGTTGAAAGCTATAGCTAAGGCAAAATGCTGCAGCAAGATTACTAACCAGTGTACCATATAGACAACATATTACAGTAGTCATAAAGAAGCTGCCCTGGCTGCCAGTTTGCTACTAGTCTGAATTCAAGTTGCTGATGATAATATTTAAAGTCCTAAGCAACATGGGACCTCAAAACCTGAAGGAGTCACTCTCCCTATATATACCTGCCAGGTGCAGTCCTCCAGTTTGTGAGAGTTCCTTCTCAGTTGTTGCACTCCTGTTGTGGAATGCCTTTCCTTTAGAGGTCTGACAGGTGCCAATACCAGTTTCTTTCCAGCATGCAATGAAGATATGTCTTTAAAAAAAAAAAGCTTAATTGCTTAATTGTTGCTTAATTTACTTTAAATATACAGGAACATGGTTTTAATTGTTATAGCCTTTTAGCGTGTTTTAACTGGTATTTAATATGTTTTCATCCTGTGGAAGTTACTTTATTGTTTTAAAGTGTCCATCATTTTAACTGTATGCTACCCTAAAATCACACAATAAAGTATAGAAGGAAGGAAGGAGGAAGGATGGATGGATGGATCATGCAACTGATATTTTTGACAGCCGCTTCATACTGGGCCAATGTCTTCATTATCTACTACTGCTCCAAGATTTATTTCCCCCTTTTCTGGTTAGCAACCACTGGTTGGGCCATTGATGAGTCTTGGAGATTTTGTCTCAGGAATGAATAATTTGACATTTATTTTGAACCTAGTTTGGAAAGATTCTTCTAGACCTTTAGACTACCAATAGCATTAGAGCCATAATTAGCAGTTTTGTGCTTTTTGAATGCAAAACTTAGCACAAGGGACCCAATCCAGGTTAGGATTAGCACCCTATGACCAGTTTGGAGTGCCATCTATCCATTCACTCAGTTCATTTACATTGCTGGCTGGTGGATTCTAGAATACGGATTGCCCTCCTGAAAGCATTACCTTGCTGTATCCTAGCCTGGGGAAGTAAGGCTGTTTTGGTCTAGATGGGGGCTGTTGCCATCTTGAGATGTTTGGGGTTCAGAAGAATTCTATACTTGAAGATCAAGGCTGGAAAATACACACACACACACACACACACACACACACACATTAAGCCACTGTTAAGATCTTAACCTTAATGTTGGTCACATTAGCCACGCTATGGCTGCTTTCTTTAATTAGATGAGGAGGACAGAGACAGAATGGATATAGATGGTTTATAAAAAAAAATGGAAGAGATAGAAGATATCTCAAGATGCTCAAAAGGTGGTTGTTTATTAGTGGAAAAGCCCAAGTTGTTTTGGCCTATGTGTTACCTCAAAACGTGTGCCACAAGGGCTACCCCATGATGCCAGTGCCTCCTTGCAAAAGTGGGGAATGAATTAGCTCAAAGAGGAGGCTTGCAGGAAGGGGGCAACTTAGCGAGACCTTTCCTACCAATGTTTATGGGCACACGCAGGAAAAGAACCAGTCAAAGATTCAAAAGTAAGCTAAAAATGTATTTTATTGAGGGGAGTTCACTCATGCATGCACATAAAATACAAACAGTCAAACACTCACACAAGAGACAACTGAAGGAAAGGGGAGGGGAAAAAATTATAGATAGAGAGGCTAAGGGTTTTTGTGGGATTTATATTTACCAGTCCAGAAGAGTAGTGAAGAGGATAAATGTATTTTGGCTTAGGTAGGACCTAAAGACAGTTTTCATTCAGGAGCCGGATGGACAGAGTGACAGGTAGACTCTCAAGAGACTGCACTGGACATCCAGTGGTATTTGTACCCTGAAAATAGCCTGTGGCAGTGAAGGTTCCAGATGTAAGACAAAGGCCCTTTCCGCACGAGGCAAGTGAATTGCTCCATGCCATTACTTACCGGCTCTTCTTGGGTCCGAAGTAACACCGACTTTCCCTTGAGCCCTTCCACAGGGCTCCTCCATTAGTGCAGGGCGAACCAGAGCAGTGCGAGGTCTGTAGATCTGCAATGTTCCGGCTCAAAATGGCGTCTTCCGGTGTCTTCATGGGAGTGGACCAACCGCTGATGCTGGCCACGCCTACAGGCTACCCTCCACTGATCGCAGGCTCGCATTGGTGCGAGCCTGCGGATCTGCATAGGTAAGTAGGAACGCAATGGTGCATTCCAGAAAATGTAAAGACCTGACTTTTCCGGTCTTTACTTAGCACAGGGGAGGACCACTTGGGGGCAGGTTGGATCGGACTGAGCTGCGGAACTAAGTTAAATAGTCCGCACCTAGTCTGATCCAAGGTGCGGACGACCTCCGTGCCAGGATGCCTTGGCCCGTTTTAACTGCTTGCTGCAGAAAGGGCCAAAGAGAACCTGTTGTGGGCAATGGGTCTTTCACCTGTTGATGGGCTTAGTGCTTGATTGACAAAGACATGACGGGTGTTGAAATAGCTGTCTATTGTGGGTGTTGTAAAGAAAGAGGAAGGAATCCAGGTATATAAGGGACGGATATCTGTCACTCAGTGTCCTGGTGGGCTTCTCACAATTGGGTTCCCTGGAAAATTCCAGCTTCTATTTAAGCCTATTATCCACAGGAACGGCTTACATTTACTTGACAAATGACTCAGTCTTACCTGGAGGAAGTTTCAAGTTGACCTATCCTTCTCATGTTTACAGTCAAATTCCTTCCCTCGCTCGGTTTGACCTCTCCATCAACTTTCAGGTCTGATTTTGATGTCAGAGCCAATTAATACAGTTGCCAATCCAATATCATGACAATTAGATATGGTGCCCATCCAAACCATACTAATAGCAGGGACCCCCAAAGTGGGGCCTTACACATGTATACTCTTTTTTTTTAATAATCATTTTATTCAAATTCAGATATAAAACAAACAATTATAACTGTCAACTTGTTTGAAATATTTCTGATCTTCCACACTGATCTAGATTTCATTATCAATATTTCTTAACATGCTTAAAATATTGTACTACATTTTAGTGCTGTTATTACTTGTTGATTCTTGCATTTCCATCTCCATATTCCCACTTCATGATATATATCCTGTAGCCCCCTCATAATTTATCTTAAATCATGAATCACAGATTTCCATCTGATGGTACCCAGCAATTACCCATTACAATTTGCCATTCTTTTTGTATCTCTTTGTCTGATTTCCCTTTTAATCTCTGAGAGACCATATCAGCATTTTTGTTTTCAATCAGTGTACCCCACCATTGTTCTAATGTGGGTATTTGCTGAGTTTTCCACATCTTTGCATATTCAATACGAGCTGTTGTTATCATGTACAGTAATATTCTCCAGTACTTCTTTATACCAGTACCTTCTAATACATCGGTCATATTTAACAAATACAATTCTGGTAACTTAGCAAACTGTACTTTCATTAATGCACATATTTTGTTATGTATTTCAGTCCAATACATATGTCTACTCTTAATGCCTTCTTCAGGGGATGTCTCTGCATATTACATGTATGTATACATGTATTACATGTAAATGAGTCAAGAGTTCCTGATTCAGAAAGTTTTGAAGATGATTCTAAATAGATATCCATAAGCTATAGGTAATGCACAAATGTAATAATGATTTTAAGCAATGTAATTTAGGTGTTGAAGTCCTTAAGAGTATACATAGCTCAAAACACTTTGGGAATTTCTACCAATAAACAACCATCTTTGAGCATTTTGAGGCATATTTCTTTTGTAGATTCCATTGCTTCTTTAAAAAGAAAAAAGAGAAACAGGTATTGTTATAAGCTGAGGTTAAAGGTACACTTCAGAGCTAAGAAAGGCTGGAGAATGCTGGTCGCCAGTATTGAGCGCTAACCTTGGCTGCGATTAGAAAAAGAAGGCCTCTCACTATAGTAACCTGGACAAGGAACACATTGCAGGCTGTGATGTGAGTGTGGTAATTACTAGGTGCAGTCAATAACACCTCTCTTCAGAATGATTGCAAATCCAGTACAACCATGACCAGCACGAAATTGCTTTAGAACAATCAATAGGAATCTCCTGATTGCATTCCCTGGTGTATGTCTCAAATAGAAAGAGGAAAAAGTGCCCATTCAAACAAAAGGTCAATTTTACAAAGAAATAAATAAATGCAGTCTAAATCTAATGTGAATTAGTTTTGGTCAATGAGTAGATTTATTGTGAATGGTTTTCAGAATGAGGAAGGGCAGAATAAATCCTTGCTATCAGAAAAGGGAAAGAAAAGGTTGTCAGCAAATGGTAAGGCTTAGCTGAAGAAGTTGAGGGCCTTTGTAATATTACATTTCTTCATGTGAAATGTACTCCTGTGGAAAAACAAATGTGGAAAACATATAAACCATCACGTATGACAACTGCAACAGATGTAGCTTATTTTTCAGTAAAATTAATTCTTCAGGAAAATCAATTTGATCATCACACCCGATACTTGATACATAGTTTTCATCTTTCATCCTTCACAAATGTGTCTTCATATAGGAAATTCATAACTGTGGAAGTTTCCTTTCAGGAAGAAAGATTTCCAGATTATACTTTCATCAGACCCAAAAATGGTGAAAATCCTGCCAGAGTCTGCACAGTAATTTAATAAAAATGGAGTAATATTAGTTTTATCATGTTTTCAAACACTGTATTGTTTAAAAAGCATCTCTTTCTTCTTAGTTGGGGGTCTCTCTCATGCTATTTCATTTTACAGATAGGAAATTTTGGTTTTGAGACAGAAACTTGAGCCAAAGCTATATACTGAGTTCATGGGTGAACTCTGGTTCTTTCCCTAGTTAAAGTTATATATATTACTGTTGTAGCAGATGGGACTCAGATGTTGAGAAATGCACTGCCAAGCAGCTGTGTCAGTGCCTTGGAAATCCTGTAATGGACGAAGGCAAAGGGGCACATGAATTTGTGTAAGCTATACATGCTTCTCAATTCTGGGTATATTTTCCACCATACTTTCTTTGAACTTTACAATGGACCAAAGAGCAAATGCACTTTTTTCTTGCCATTGCTGTCAGTGGGAAAGTCCTACATTTATGTGCACGGCTATACTGCTGAACTGTGGTCAGTTGTTCTGAAGGATCCACAACTGAATCCAGATGGCTTAGCAAGTTGGTAACTACAAAACTGCTTTCACCTGATAACAGAGTATAGTAAGTAATTAGGGGAAAAAATCTTGGATCAGCCAAGTTCACCAGGATCATTTGTAGTTATATTCTTCTTTTATGTTAGGTTCTTATTCGATCTTCCAGCCAGGAAAAACCACAGGTCCAGGATGTCTGGGTGGCAGCCTCCCCTTCCTCACCCACATTTGAAACATGGACAAACAACGTTTACTAAAATAACAAACTGTGTACCAACCCAAGGAACAGAACCATAAGTACAGAACTTCCCACCCCTTCTCAAGGTATTGATGGGCCAGCAAAAATCTGTCTCTTTTTCCTTTCTCACAATAATGCAGTCAGTAGATAGAAGTCTTTTGCATGTTGCAGACTTCGAGAATGTTGCAGTGTATCTTCTTCCAATAGAAGGCAACACAAAGTGGTTGCCTTGCAATGGACTCCAACTGACACATGGCAGCAATGAAGCTCCTGTAGTTCCTTTTGGCTTCTCCGGTTTCATGCCAACAAGAGTTGCAAAGCCAAACCAGAGCCATCAGAGTAGCTCACTGCCTCTCATCCTAATAACAATTTCTGCCAGGAAGAAGGTGCACACCTATTTGTCTTTTCATTAAATAGGGATTACAGCCTAGGATTTCTGTGGCACAGATTATCAGTTCTCTACTGCAAGCATTCAGCATGAGGAGAGTTCATCTCTTGTAAAGCCATTTCCGCACTAGACTGTTATAGTGCTATTATTCCACTTTCAACATCCTATGGAATCCTGGGGTTTGCAGTTTAGAGAGGGGCCTTTGAGGCCCCAAAGGCTCCTCCCTAAACTGAAAACCCCAGGATTCCATAGTACTTTGAAAGTGGAATAACAGCACTATAACAGTCTAGGGTGGAAATGGCCTAACTCCCATAGCAAAAAAATCTACTAGCCACCAGTTATTTAATCTTCAACCCTCAAAGCAATGGATATCAAATTTGGATCCCCACATGAGGCTGGTCTACAATCGTGGCAGTACAAATGAGGTTGGCCTACAAATGGAGCCATTGTTTCCCCTCAAATAAAATGAAAATTCCTGCCCCCCCCCCCCCAAAATGGAATTTTCCTTCAGTTCCCAAATTTCTATCATGTCAGTGAGCATTTAGAAATACAGTTTAGGTATCCAAAGAAAAGGATATGGTAGAATCCTATAAAACCCCAACACTTACATTCCACAAACTAACTAAAACATTATACATGTACAAGGAAGCCTTTCCATGTATGTAAACTTTGTATGCGGGAGGACTCACCTGTAGTGCATCTACAGCTGGGTTTGGAAATTCATTCTCTACTTTGAGACATGTGCTGCCACTATATAGAGGTTCAGTGCTATGTCAGACCCAGTGATTCATGAGACAACAAGGTTTCCAAAACATTCAGTTTTTCCTAAACCTGTTACTGTACAGAAGGTCAGAAATGGGAATCATGCAACCCTCCAGGTACACTTGGGCCCTTTCCGCACAAGGGAGATACATCGCTGTAGCGTTGTTGCATCACGAATACATCTGCAGGTCAAACTGGTTTGACGTTGTTCTGTCGTAGATTGTTCCACACATGTTCAGCTCTTAGCATGGTTCATATCGTTGTGAAACCGGTGTAATATAAAAATGGAAAAGCTCTGATGCAAACCAACCACAACAGTGCCGCTGCTTTTTTTCCTACATGCAGAAGTGTCACACCGATTCACACCACAGAAGTGGGCATTAAATTGACCAATCAGCAGCGGCAGAGTAGAGGAGGGAGGGGAATAGGAGTTCCAGGAGAACTGATGATGCAGAAGCTATAAATGATTTTCTCCACTTTACTTTGACAGAAACTGGAGGGCATGCAGATAGGAATTGGGTTAACTCAGAGTAAAAAACACGGCTCATAAAACACAGTGAAATGCTCCTCCACTCTAGTGCAGAAATGGCCTTGGACTACAACTCTCAGCAGCTCTAGCCAGAAAAGCCAGTGTTGAGGAATGCTGGAAGCTGCAGTCTAATAACATCTGCAGGGCCACATAATTCCCTTCTTTCTAATAAAGCATATGCTAATACTCCACCCAACATTTAAAAAGACTCTCTCATAGTAATGAATGTCAGATATTCTTACTAATTGTCCACTTCCTGCTTTTACTACTTGGTGGCTTGGTTCTCTCTCTCTCTCCATCCCCTTCTCCCTTCCTCTCTCACTCTCTGGCCATTTCCACACTAGCCTGTTATAGTGCTATTATTCCACTTTCAACATCCTATGGAATCCTGGAGTTTGCTGTTTAGAGAGGGGCCCTCCCTAAACTGCAAACCCCAGGATTCCATAAGATGTTGAAAGTGGAATAATGGCATCATAACAGGCTAGTGCAGAAATGGGGTCTGTTTTGATACATTTGTCTCAATTGCCTTTATCCAGTGTTGTGTTGGCAGCCACAATAAAATTTCTTCCCTTCCTCTCCCCCTGCATCCCTTTGTGCTACTGAAAAACTAGTTCTGGAGTTTTTCCAACCTTCTAGGGGGTGTGTCCACTTTGCACAATTCCAGCAGTTTTATTCCACTTTAAATGCCATGGCTCAATACTATGGAATACCTGTATTTGTAGTTTGGAGAGGGACTCCATGAGATGGAGCCCAGAAGGTAAGGTGGGACAAAACTCCTATAACTGTGCAGTATAGATTCACCTCAGGCCTGATTTGGGGAGCACAGGAAAGGGTGTGCTAAAGAGAAGCAATTACCCTCGGCTGGATTCTGCTAATCCACCAGCAGTGGAAGCCCCCAGTTGGATCCTGCTTATTGTGGGAAGGCCTTTCAGCATTCATAGTAGTATTACTTGGAATCCTGCAGATGGAAAATCCCTAAGAGCTGTTCTTTCTACTCTTTTACAGTGTTAATAGATGTGTTTTTCAAACTGCTTGAATTTCTTGACAACATATACAGTTTAGCATAAAACTGCTATTTCTGTCATAGTTTCATTTTCTTGATTGGCCAGAAAAACACAGAACACTGAACAAATAATTCTCACAATGTTGTGTTGCATGCTATTTTGTGAGTGATGCTGCCTAGATAGACAGTGTTGAAAGCAAATATTTCTCTTTCTATGCTAATCTATATTGCATCTGGTACATTTTTTATTACAGATTTCTAAACTCAACATTTCAACTGGTACCAGATTTGGGGGGGATGACAGGGAGAGGCTTTCTGATCCACAAATAACGTTGGCAAGTTTATAAGTAGCAATTGCCTTAGGAGATGCATTCCCTTCGTACCCCTCCCTCCACTTCTTTCAACAACAACAAAAATATGAAAAGGATTTGCATTACATTATGGATTAAAGTGCTACACTCCAAATAGCATAGAAATACTGCTATAGCTGATAATTTAATCACATTTTAGCAAATATGAAGGTACAATGCAACTGCATTAGCACAGTGATGTCATGGACATTTTCAATTACTATGCCTAATCCAAACTAACACAAGCCCTGCCAAATACAGTGATGAATAATGGCAAGACATATTCCCTTCCCCCTCCAGAATTCTCCATTCTCTCTCTTATTATCTTCTCCTCACTAAACTTTGAATCACATTGGCCTTTAACAGTGTGTGGGAGATACTTTCCAACAGTGGCTTCTTCACACATTGTTCCAGAGGGCGATGAATAGAAGGCGGGTAGGCCAGCCCATATGGAGCTGGTTTTCAAGTGTTTACCACTCACAAGTTTGTTCTTCAACTATACGCGATCACCGCCAACAAAGAAATGATGTGGCGTGGGATGACACATTCCTTGTGTGGTGTAGTAACAGGTAGGTTAACATTTCCTCACCATATTCCAGTGCAGAACTACACCCCAAATAGATTCCACAGACTGCCCCACGGGTTCCCTGTGTTGCTTTGCCACTTCTTACCAAAACACCAATGAAGGCAAAGACATTGTGCCTAGGGCTGCAGGCACACTGGCCATTTCCACACTAGTCGGCCCCTCTCAAAACTGCAAACCCCAAGATTCCATAGGATGCTGAAAATGGAATAATAGCACTATAACAGTCTAGTGCAGAAATGGCTATTATTATACTATTGCTACTTGCACTATACTACCATGTCTAATAGCAGTATTAGTAGCATTGGATGTGCACTGAATTTCTCTCTCTCTCTCTCTCACACACACACACACATACATACACACTGTTTTGAGTTAAACCTGTTTTAATATGAGAGCTAATTTATTTATTTTTTTAAAAAAAATCTTTGGTATTATCTGGGTTTGAGTTGTATTTTGATTTTGTTCCTCCACCATGCATGTTCACCACCAACAAGGAAGCCTGACAGCAGGCAACTGTCAAAATAATCACTTGTAAGCCACTCTGGGAACCTTTTGGCTGAAGGGTGATGTATAAATACTCCAAATAAATAGAGGGAGGGAGGGAGCGAAGGAAGGAAGGAAGGAAGGAAGGAAGGAAGGAAGGAAGGAAGGAAGGAAGGAAGGAAGGAAGGAAGGATGCAATTCAGGAGGACACATGCTTAGTGGCACATAGTTACAGGTAATTTAAAATAGCTACCTTGGGTCCAACATCAGGAGAAAGGAGGGTTAGTAAGTAAGTACATAAGTATATAAATAAAATTTAACCTTGTCATAAGCTGCCTTGAGCCCCACATGGGGAGAAAAGCAGGATATATATTAAATAAATAAATACCGCTATGTCAGTGTCATCATCGCATCAATGCTTTTACCCCCTCTATTTCTTTTAGGCCTATGTTTCCAGGTAGCTCACCAAACTAAAAATAATAAACAAGGGGGTGGGTATCCATTCACATTAGAACATACTCTCCAATATTTCACAGATGAATACTGGGTCATGTGTGTCAAAGCAACATCAGAGTGTGGTCAAGACAGCAAATATTATTAATGAGGTAGAACACACAAGCCAGGAAGGTTTGCAGCAGTTTGCTTTTGCCTAAGCTTACTGGGAGGAGCAAGTTTCCTTTCCTCTCCTCATTTTCTGCTGAGTTAATTGAATGTAACTACTTTTTCCCTTTGAATTCAGTCTGCTGCAATGAAAGTAAGCTGAGGACAAAGGGTATAGTGGGAGGAGCACAGAGAAAAAGCAGAACATGTTAAAGGTAGCTGAAAGAATGGGACAACAGAGATATAACTGGGACTTTCCTTGCTAAATCAGGGCAGTTGGAGAATTTGTTAGAATGTTCTATTGAAATTATGATGGCTTTTATTAAAACACCTTCTAAACTTAGCTGTGAGTCATTTAACTTGAGTGACTTAATGATTGCAGCCTGCTATCACCACCACCTCCACCCTAGATCTGCTTTTCATTATTATTTCTTTTTGCCAGAGTTCAGCCACTTTTGGGAGCTCCCGAAACACTATTTCTGTCTCTTCTTGTCCCATCTGCTTCTAATTACATCTCTCACTGACCCTATTATGTAAATCCAGTATTCACATAGCAGTGAACATTTATAAGATGAGTGATCCTGTTGGGTCAAATTCTCATTCTCATTTGACCAAACTCTCTGAAGACTGTGATATTGGATGGATCAGGTTTGGTCAACTCACTTTAAATATGGCCTCAGTTCAGACAATAAACTCAGCCAGCTTATGGAACTGGCTATATGAAGCTTGGAGGAGAGATGGTTAAGAGGTGACATGATAGCTATGTTTAAATATTTCAAAGGGTGTCACACGAAAGATGGAGCAAGCTTGTTTTCTGCTGCTACAGAGATTAGGACACAGAATAATGGCTTCAAAGTTCAGGAAAAGAGATTCCATCTAAACATTAGGAAGAACTTCCTGATGGTAAGAGGAATTCAACAGTGGAAAATGCTGCCTTGGAGTATAGTAGAGTCTTCTTTGGACTTTTTTAAAGCAGAGGCTAGATGGCCACCTGTTGGGAATGCTTTGATTGTATATTCTTGCGCAGCCGGAGGGTTGGACCTGTTTCTCTTTCCAGCTCTATGATTCTATGATTCTCAGTGTCTAAGGCCTGTTCTGTAATCTTCAACAATATGAGAAAATGCACATATAAGATTATATAAATTTAGATTTGTGACAAAATGCTGCAGTATTTTCTCACCCCCTTACTGGAGCTGTTTTCTACGAGACTCTAAACAGCCCGTGACAGGGGCTGACCATTTCCCGCCTGGCTAAAACATCTGCCTAAATAATGCTAAAGACCTCAGATTGATTGCTTTTGCTATAGAGTTGGGTGGGCATCACATCCTCTCACAACCAGCATAGCCACTGGGCATCCTGCCTGTAGGATTCTGGAAATTGTTGTCCAAAAAAGTAATGCCTCAAGCTTCTGCTTCCAGAACAGTACAAGCTGTTAAGAACTTGAGCAAATTCCACCCCTCTAGTTTTCTTTTGTTCTCTATCACCACCTCTGCAGATGCAAGGCTTAAACGCTAGACTCCCACAATATACTTGATTTCCTATATGCTCTCTCCTATATATGGATGCAGAAGGTAGCTATAGAAAATCCTGAGGAAACAGGATTTTATCATACCTGTGCTTGGGGAGCAGATTCCCTTCTCCTTCAAACAAAATATTTCAATAAAAATAGGCACTGGAAATTTGAGCTTCTCCAAATTTTCCTCTTCAGACAATGAGATAAATCACTCTAGTATTTATCAGTATCCCAAAGTCTTGGAGGCTCACAAGTTATGATTGCTCTCAGGGCTGAGAGAGGGGGTAAAATATTTTCATTTTAATTTACAGATAGTGGTGTATTTGCCTTTTGCTCTGAATCTCAAGTTAAATCTCAAGTCTCTACCTTCAAGTGTCAAATTGAATCTCAAGTCCGTGCAAGATACATTCAAGTTGAGTCTCAAGTCAAGTCTCAAATGTAGGAGTCAACTTTAACAGAAAAAAAAAAAGGTGGTGATGTGTATGGGGGAGGTCAATGGGCTTACAAAGGTCTGCAGCTTCAGAAGTGGAGAACAGGATCTATCTTACTCCTCTTTCCTCAACCTGGAGGCTTTTGTGTCAGTGGGCATAAAAGAGTCTGCAGGTTCTGAAGTGGGGAATTGGATCCTTCTTACTCTCCATAACTGAAGCTTCAAAAACTTTAGAAGGAAGGATCCTTCCTCCTCAATATGTTTCCTAACACATTTGCTGTTCCCCTCTGAGAAACATGCCCTGCACTCTGGGAGCAAGTCTTGCCTTGTGCTATTAGGAAAAGTTTTAGAAGGTTCCTCCAATATGCGGTGGGGACAGGCTGCCAAACAGACCTCAAGCCCGCTTCAAGCCCATTGCCTAACATGTTTGTTGTTCCCCTTTGAGAAATGTACCCACATTTTGGGCTTGAGACAGATTATCCTGGGACCAGTAGGCAAAAAGAGATCGAAGCACTGTTCAAAGTCATAAAATTTCTGGTTGAATGGTTTATGTTACTGAATCAAGGGCAGCAAATCAGTCACTAAAAATATACAAGTCATGAGTTGAGTCACGTCAGTGTGTAATTTATTGTCAAGTCCAAGTCGAGTCACTGAAGTTACTTGAGTCTAACTTCAGTGGGAGTCAATCAACTTGCGTTTACATAACTGTTTACAGATATATTCTTCTGCATACTAGGGAATCTTTCAAGTACGTAGAAACCACTGCCATATTTTTGGGTGGTCACACTTCAGTTCCAAACAGTTAAATACTTGACCACCCAAGCCTGCTGCCTGAGCAAATGATTTAGAACAATTCAACAGTGCAGGATTCCAGATAACACACTCTTTGGGCCAAATGCCATAAAGTACAGAATGACCTAGTTCTTCCATATGGCTTATTGGCTTACCTGCCAGGTGTTGTTCCATATTTCAGCTTGATTTTTTCCCATATTGTTCTCCTGTTGTGTTTTTAATATCATCCTGCATGGCCTTTGCAGCCATCTCTCTGATTTGAAAAGGAACCCGCATAGGCTTTTCCACTATCTCTGTTCTGCATGTTATCTGCTCTATAGACTTGTTTTATTTTTGTCAAACATTATCATCATTCAGTTTCAATATACTTCACTGGAAGAGTTTTCAGCTGCGCTGGATCTTTGAAACCCTAAAGAATAAACAGTTTGCTTTAAAATCCTTAATGCTTGTCGTCCTTTAGATCTTACCATCTGTTATGGTCCAGCAGTAAAGGTAAATGGGATTTTTTTTTAACCTTCCAAGCTCCTTTCATTGTCATACCTCCTGCAGGTATCACCTGGGTTGTTTTCTCCTTCTCCCCAGGCACTATCACCTGAGATTTGATGGCAGTTTTTACAACTCATACATTGACTAGCAGTGCTGTGATGTTACTACTATTGCCTCTAATTTTGATGTTCTAGTGCAAGGTGACTTGGAAAGAGAAAGACTATTCACGCTTGTTGCTTCTTCAGTACAGTTCTTTCATCTGGAATTTCTTTCATTCTGTGTCCATTTTAGCTTGACTAACTAACTGAGAGATTTCACCAAAGAAAAAACACATGCGGTAGCCAATATAGGAGTAAAATAATAATAATTAAAAAAAACACAGTAGCTCAAAAAGACAAAGAAACCTAGCAACTAAAAGACATGCATCAGTAAATGTTCATGGTATCAGAACCACTGAATGTTCATGATACCAATGAACTACACAAAACTAACAGTCGTGAAGTAAGATAAAAGTCTTAAGGAGCACAAGACGTTTGACAGTGTGAATCAGCAAAAGGAAGTGCTTATCTATCTTACCCATTGGAGCCTGAAGGCTGTTTATCCACTGATCACCTTCCTTCTAGATTGGTCCTGGCATTGCTTGAAGAGAAAGAATGCTCTGTGGGAGAAGTGGATAAGGTTGGACTGCAGCTTCCTTTAGCTCTAGCCGGAAAAGTCTATAGTGAGGAGGGCTGAAAGGACTTGCAGTTCGACAACATCTGGAGGGCCACACATTGCCAACCCCTAGGAAAAAGGTCTCTAAATTTGGCCATCCATAATACCTTCCAACTGTCCCAGTTTGGCAGGGACAGTCCTGAATAATCTTCTGCTGTCTCACTTTTTCAGTTGATTTCAAAATGTCCCAGTTTCTTTTTGCTCCTTCTACTTTCCCTCTTTGTTCTCAGCTTACTTCCATTGATGCAAAATGAGTTCAAAGTGCTAAAGTAGTTTGCACTCAAATGGCATAAAGAAGGGGAGAGGGTGAAATCTTACTCTTTCTTGTAGACTCAGGCTAAAGCAAACTGCTGCAGCCTCTCCTAGCAGTATGTCCTTCCTCATTAATAACACTTGCCATCCTGATCACACTTTGATGTTGCTTGGCCTCATGTGTCCTAATTTTGTCTGTGAAATATTGGAAGGTATGACCTACATGTTATTTGACTACAACTCTCAGTATTCATAAGTCAGGACAGCCAGTGGTCGTTGTTCAACATCTGGGGACCTAAGCTTAGAAACCACTCACTGATGTAGGGAACAGCAGCAGACATCTCCACTGCTTTAGCTACTTCTCCCTATTAAGCTGCTGTGTAAGAGTACTAAAGGAACTGCAGGGCAGTTACTATGTTCCATAATGCATCTTAAGTGCTGTATGGTGGACCACTTCTAGGGTTGCCACATTGGATTCTAGATGAAGCTCCTGATCATGGACCAGGATAAGGTACCATTAAGCTCCACCAAACAGGACTAAGGTACCTGTCTGCCCTCATATTCCAAATACCAACTTTCATCTGCAATCATCCCTTCACAATATAGCTATTGCTTCACTGGTGGAGAGTGGGGGAACTTGTCAACCATGTCATTTTCAGTGGTGTTATGTCAAGCAAAAAGAACAGAGCTGGGAGCTCTTCCATACCCCACCTGCTGTCCACTAGCAAGGTGATAGCCATGTTGGGAGATAACACACTAAATCTGGCATTTGGAAGGTGAGAGAGGACAGGTAGTTTCATCCTGCTTGAAAGAGATTTATATACCTTGGCTTATTCCAAAATGTGCTAAGGATTAAAGTTACAGGAACTCCTTTCTGGATCCATTCTGGCATTTCTAGCCTACCACAATGTGCAATTAGGCAGAGTTTGGTTTAAATAGTATTAGCCAGACTTCTGTGTAAAGTAAGAGTATTTAATATGATGGTTGGAGAACTGTAGTCCCCACAGATTCATCAAAATGCATTGTAATTGCTTTCATAATGTTTAAATTTCTTATATTTGTTTTACTTTGTTTAAAAAAGTGACATAAATGTTACTTAATGAATGAAGAAATGAATGTCGTTGTAAGAGTGAAGTTTTGAGCAGTATTAACTCTTTCTGGGATAACCAAACTAAGAAAGGGGGAGAACAAAAACAGATTATGAATTATGATTGATTTCCAACTACATTCCATAATGTTACAATTCTGAGTTTTGAGATATAGAAATCTTTGGTTTCTATGTATATTTGAGGGCAAACTGAGGCTATAAACCTTACAGTAAATGCAATGAGTAAACCTCATTGCAATCATTAAATAATATCTAGGCAGATTTACCTAGGGCTGACCACAGATATTACAAATTGAGGTTCACCAGTTTGCTTCAGGCAGCAGCCTACATAACTTATACATGTATTTTGATACAGTACTAGTTCAGTAAGATAAACGCTGAGCTCTTATTCAATTTTGCGTAGTGCCTTTCCATTTTATTAAGATGTTTGATAGACTAGCTAGTCTTTTATTATTGGTGGCACAAATGAGTGAACAGCAGCAGAGCTCAGGAAATTTACTCTTTGAACTACATCTTCCAGAATTCTCTGGTCAACATGCTGGTAGTTGTAGCCCAAAAAATAAGTTTTCCAAGCTCTGGGAAGAATGCAGAGAATAGCTGGCCTTTATTTATTTATTTGTTTGTTTGTTTATTCATAATAAAACATTATTTAGTTATAATGAAGCTATTGCCATTCATTACAAGTGTCATCCTGGAGGCAAAAATTCTGCTAAATATATAAATGGGCAAACTGATTTGCACCAAAGACACCAATTCATTCATTTCAGGCATGTTACCTTTGGCATGTATCTCTGTGTTACGATAATCTGACAAGAGGTGCTAAGACTGAGTAGAACCAGCTTCCAGTACGCCAGACATCCAACAAGCTGTTGAAGGGATGTTGAAGATTCTCTTTCTTACCAGAACCAATCTGAATGAAAATCTTCCTGCCATTCATTTTTGTCAGCTATCAAACTACCCTCCGATTCACATTGAAGCCTCTGTTGTTTTCTGCCAGTTGTTGCAGTCTGTCAAACTATTTGTTTGACCTAAAATCTCTTCACTGTAACAGCTGTTGCATCATGTCTTTGAAAGGCGATGAATTGGAAGCTCCATTCCACTTTCTGTAATAGTGAGATGCCCTAACTTTGTCTAAAGCAAAAGAACTCCGTCCTGCTTAGTTCTTATTATACATTGCTAATTTAAAGGTATGCTGTTATCTTGCAAAGCAGTTGGGAAGAGTCTGTACTGCCATAAAAAGCCATATTGGGAGTGATGCAAGTGACAAGGTGGGCCAGGGCCTTTATAGCTGGGAGAAGCCTTAAGCTACAACCATTGAACTCAGCTATCAAGTCAGATATGAATGCCATGGATAGAGTTTGGAAAAGTTATTGTTTAGAGTACATCTAAACTACATCTTCCCATATATCCCAGCCAGCAAGCCCGTGGAGCTTTAGTCTCCACACCAAACAAAAAGAAATTGTGACTGGGAACACTATGTTTCATCTTCCAATCTGATCCTCCAAGCCCACCTTAAATCCAAGCAGCTGTATCAAGCAGAGGAGTTCAGCAGTGCTGGTGAGCAGAGCACAGAAGGGTGGCATGTCCAGGCTCCTCCCACCAGTAAGTGGTAGTGTGATTAGCTAAAACAGGAACACCTTCAGGGTCCTGTTTCAACTCCTCACCATAACACAGCTTGCTGTCAGGAAGGGGCTAGATGTGTAATCCTGCAGCACCCTGCTTGCCAGTGCTGGAGAACTCCTTCGCTAAGTACAGCTGCCTGGATTTTAAGGTGGGTTTAGGGGTGTTATTCAAAATGATTTACTGATCAGTGGTAGCATGTTACTAATTGATTAGAACTAATGGAAGTACTCTGCTAGGTTAGAATTTTTTTAAAAATATAATCAGAATAACAAGGAAAGGTATTGGGTGTCATAAGTACATCCAAGCAGTACAGAACTTTAAAAGGAATTTATCCAGTTTCTTATAGCTTAACGCAGTACTCAGACACAGAACTTTCATACACACACAGGCCTTCGGCTCCCCATTTGCTCAAAGGTTTAATTCCCAAATCAGGATCACACCTTCTGAACCAACTAAAAATGCTTTGATTTCTCCTCTTTCTCTCTCTGTCTCTAGACCTCTGAGAAGACAATTACTGTTATTCAGACCCCCCGCTCCCAGCTGACTGATGAGTTCTATCCTAAAGTGCTCTCTCTCTCTTTGGGAATATCAGTGAAGGAATCTGAAAAATCCAAGTCACTGTGTCTTATATAGAGAGACCTTCTCATCTCAAACCTCAGCCTCTCCGTCTCACTGGTGGGCTGTGTTTCTCTCATACTGAGCCACTTTGGTTACCTGGCAACCAGTTGCTGGGGCTTGCCCTGCCACTCAGGTCAGCCATACCCCCAACCTCTGTCACGGGGGGACACTGGCAGTCATGGCAAAGGTGCCACAATCATAACTGTGAATACCAGACAGTGGAGATCATAAGCCTAGCTTACAATGTCATAACTGCCTAAAAGGTTGCCAGACAATGTTTCTAAGCTCTGCCTTTGGCCCTGGCTTGGGAACTTGTAGCCTTTCAGAAATTTTTCAGCTCCAGTTCTTATTAGCCCAAGTTACCTTGGCCAATAGTGAAGCATAGTCACTTATCAACATCCAGGAAGCCAAAGGTGCACCACTTCTGCCCTTGTTAATATCTTCTGTAGGTTCTTCTGAACCTTATTTTTGTGTTTCTGCTTCTCTCCTTGCAGAGATTCATTGTTGCCTCTTCCTCCATGTTCTCCTTCCTGCAGTCACTGGACACTTAGAGATTCTGTGCACGCAAAGAAATCATGGAAAACCAGGAATTTATCATCACGTCAGGGAGAGTTGAAGTCAAACAATGGAAATACATACCTACTTAGTTCCCAGCATTACAATTAATGAGCAAATGTCCCATGTGGGTAACTTAAATTCCTGTGATCTCAAGAAGACAGTGAACTGAGATGAATAAAATGTATAGTTCTGCATATTTCATTGATGGGGGGAGAGGCCTGGAAGCCATGTTAGTGGAGCGGTGATGCCACTCCAGGTTTTCTTTGAACTTTAAAGAGATTTTCCCTTTTGTACAGCCTGTTTGGATGGCAGGGCCCAGTACCTTAGACAGCTCCTTTAAAGTTCACACTAAAACACAGAGCAGATTCATTACTCCCTCCCCAGTATGGAAGCCAACAGCTGCCACTGACAGACACTTGTCCAGTGCACAGGTATTTTCCTGTTGTAAAATACTCTTACAGACATCTTCACACATCAGTCATATTTCTTGTTTTGTAATGAGTGGTGATAACAATGTTCTGTTTTCCCAGACTATTTTTTAAAGAAATTTCTTGTGGCAGAAGGGACTTTGTAGATCTTTTCAAAGCTATACTCTTATCAGGGCTTTGTTCTTACACTGAAAGCAATCCAGGGGCCCAGCAGTTCACACTGGTCTCCTGTACCTCTTGATCTCAGGACTGAAAAGAATATGGAAGTTCTCCAGTTAGACAGGAATACTACTAAAGAAAATACGACCTTTATCCAAGCAAGTTTTTGTTTGCTTTTAGAAGTCTGGAACCTATTGGATTTCCTGGAGATGCTGTTCTTTTAAGGAGTGCTATACTTTTCCAGTGAGCACAGCTGTTGATATTTTCATTTCATATCTTCTTTAATAGGGACTTATAATTATATAATAAAATTACTTACAACGTCTTTAAGATACTTCAGCCACGGAGACCTTTAATAAACAAATATGCACTGAAATTAAAAATACATCTCCTTTAAAGTTAAAGTGAAACAGTGGGTGTTGGTGAGCTTTTTACACGCTTTTGCAACCTATGGGCAATTTGGATGCATGTTAAATATAATTAAATATTTGACAGTAATACCTCTAAGTGGTTGCCCTAAGGGCATTGTAATATCACATTCATAATTTCAGTGGTAGTAAAGGTCACCCACCACCATTTCACAGGCAGCTTGCAAGAAGAAATCAGGACTGTGGCAAATCCCAAACTGATGAACTCCTAATTTGGAATGAAACATTCACCTCGATATATAGATATGAATTTATTTTATATCTCTAGCCCTATGTTCAATTTCTCCTTCCTTCCTTCCTTCCTTCCTTCCTTCCTTCCTTCCTTCCTTCCTTCCTTCCTTCACTTTTTGAGTGTTGGTGATGAAATAACTCTGTGAAATATAAGCCCAGAAAGTAATATCCTATTTTTTTTTTTTTTATGTGAAGCCTGCATATGTGTGCAGCACTACCACCTGCACACTCAATCCATGTTCCTCTTGGCCAGTTGGTCCCTGGGTGGGGTCTCATTGGATGGTAAAAGTCAGTTAATAGCACTTAAAAAAAACTTACTTTGTAGAACCACAACTTGCTAGTGGGAAGATTATGGGAGTTGTAGCCCCAAAGTAACTTCCAAACTCTGAATGTATCACTAGTCCCATTGGCATTGAAGATGGTTATCTAACTCCTATTAGATAATTACTGTTGGCCTATCTCAATAGTATCACATAACTCAATAGTCAGATAATGGTATTATCTAACCCGAAGCTTTATCTAACACAATAATGTTATCTTAACTATTGTTATCTCACTATTGTTAGTTAATTACTGTTGGCCAGTCTTAAGTTGTCCTTTGAAATAAGGTAATTGAGCATCTGGTGGCAGCCCATATCTGGGTGCTCCTGAATGGGATACATAAACAAGTCTATCCTTTTCAGTCTCGTTTCTGTCCTGGAATGGATTGTGAGTAGGGCTGTGCGGTGAAGTTTTTTTCTTGGTTTGGGTTGTTTTTAGAGGAGGGATCCAAGAAACCAGTACTGAGAGGGGGTGGCTGTAACATAATAGATTTGAGGGACCCCAGGGCCCACCCCTGTGGGCACTGCCGCCATTTCACCCAGTACACTTCAGAGTTCTGGGCCATCATCAGTCTTTGTTGTCATCTGTCCTCCTGGTAAGTCAAGCAGTAGGAACTGGTGTAAGAATACAGCATTAAAACAACTGGAGTAACACTAGCATTATTATTTGTCTAGAACGGCTCTGAGTTCCAGACCAAAATCTTAGGTGGCATGAATACATGGCACAGATGGAAGTGGTGGCATAGGCAGCAGTGAAGTGGCAGGCACTGGGATGATATGATGATAGTTGGAAGGACAGAAGCACTAAACACCATCCCTGCTAGGAAAGAAACTTACCCTACAAACATCCAAGCTGTTCAAGAGCCAGCAGAGCAGTTTCTGTTGCTGATGAAAGTACCTTTCTTGGCTCTAACCCCACCGTCAGTACATATCATTTCATGTATACTCTTACACTTATGCTGGTATAAGAAATCATTACATGGGTGTAATGATTTCTTGAGTGTAAGGGTGTAAGGCACCAACTGGATTTGAGCTTGCTGGAATTCAAAGCTGCAGCCACTCACTCTAGTACTTCTCGTTGGGCTACTGGGTCAAAAACCCTCCTGTTTAAAGAAAAAAAAAGCATTTGGAACAAACTTCCCAATGAATCCTTCAGGGCCTGTGGGCCCTTGGCATTTGTCTTGCTGTGCCACACACTGAGACTAGTTTTGAGTGCTGTAGTGAACTGTTTTGACATCATACTGTTTAACATGAAGAGCTCAATGCAATCTGCCAGGAAATCTGAGGATGAATGATGCCAACATGTAGTTGATAGCCTTGGGTTGCCAATTCAAGGCTGTCCCAGACTATGATGTTTTGGGGCCAAAATCTCAGACTTAGGGATCACCTCTTGCGATGTTGGACTCTGGTGATATTACAAGGATGATAGGCAGTCCCTAGTGATGTCATTAAGCATGATACATGTAGTATCAACTATAGTAGCATAAAGTCATTCATTCATGTAAAAAAATGGCAGGTCTAAGATTCTTGCCACTTCTTGCCATAAGAACTGAGGAAGGGGTCCTAGTCCTGAGATGACACTCAGTTCTATCTATGCTTCCCAGCGATTTGGATATGCTGATGGAAATTATGAGAATATTTGATGTTGGGCTGAAGCGTTCAGGGTTGGCTATAATTCTTTGGTCTGTAAACATTACTGCTAAACAAAGAGACACTGAAGTTCTATAGTTTGGTTATTATGACCATCTCTCTTTGTTCATGAACTGGTGAGTTGAGTTGTTCTTTGGAATCATGTTGTAGGTCCATCAGTCATAAACCCTGGAGAGCCAGCCTGCCCACTGTACCCTTGGAAGAGAGTTTGATCTCCTTCTTTTAGTCTCAGGCCCTCATTTAAAAAATGGTGGCCTGAGGGATTCAAGGAACTGGTCAAGCAAGGCCAGGAGACCCATGAGCTGCATTTTCAGCACCCTTATGTGACCTTTTTTTTTTTTTTTTAGCTCCTTTGCATTTCTACCATAAGATATATTTCTACCATCAGTTCTGAATTTCTACCATGAATCTCCCTTCGAAACTCATCTCTGGGGTATCTAGGTGAGAATGACAGGAGTTCAGTGGTGAAATACATCTGGAGAACACCAAGCTGAGGAAAGCTTTGTCCCTCAAGGTTACCATCTAAGTTATAAGGGACTTAGCCATCAGTCAGGTGACTCTCAAGACTCATTTGACTGAATAAGTCTTCAAAAATCCCAGTCTCAAAGTGTGGTCAAAGCACCACTAAGTGTCCAAGCAAGAGAGAGACACCCCATACCATTGCTACTGGACAAAGCTACCCCTGGTGAAACCACACAGTGCCAGTGGGTCTGACTGGACCTTACCTGGTTAATTGCCTGCTCCATTCTACTCTCTTGGGAATCTCATCTTCTGCCTAACTTAAATTATATTATTTGCTTTTTGCTCTTCTGACCTTTTCTTACTGTTATTATAAGCCACATCTCACCTGTCCTGGAATGTACTAGTCATGCCTGTCCTTATTGGACAGAAAAGTAACTTTCCCCAATGCTCCAAACTCATCAGACATTGACAGGTTGAGTCTTGCATCTTTAGCATTAAGGTTGATTTCATATCCCTAAAGGTCTTATAGACTGAATTTTAAATTTATGCTTTACAGGTTGCAGTAAAGTTATGGCCACAATAAACTATATCTTTTCTTCATTTTGATGTCCACTGTCAAAAGAAAGCACCAAACTGAGATGTATTATACCACCAGCTAACATTTCACCATGGGTTTTCATTTCTTGAATAGTGTACATTGGCACTTTAAAGTTCCACTAAAAAAGATATGAAGATTAATAGGGAGGGAACATGCCTTTTCATATATAGCAAATTTGGGAGAAGTGTCTTGAAAAAGTACACTATCCCAAAGGTTATACTGATCTTCTAAAGCTGTTGCATGTTCAGTTTTTAAAGCACACTGAATGTTTTTAGCATTCCCCTTGTATAGCTCTGTTTCGAAGAAGATTTCATGAGCAGAATATTTAATTACGGTCAAAACCTGTAACAGTCATTTCAGAGAAATCCAGTCTGTCTTGCAGCATTTCAGTACAGTGTTGACAGTCTTCTATCTGTTAACAGCAAGACACAAAAGAAGGGAAGATAGAATGATGTACAAAATAGCGAAAGCCTTTAGGGACATTAAACCAATCTAGAAAAATCTGGAAATAATCAAGAGTCAGTCAAGAGACAAAATAAGACATTATGAAATGAAAGTACAGACCATAACAAGGGTTGGATTGCGCTCAATGCCATCTGTTTATGTAATAGTCCAAAAGATTATAAGAGTTCATTGTAGATGAATTAGTTGATATGGTTTACAGCTTCATAATCTATAAACCTATTGGTGCCACCCACCTCACATTTAGATATGGATCTACGCCACAAAGATACAGTTTGCACAGTGGTTCATCGATATTACATATTTTAAAAGATCTGGAAATGTGATTCAATTGTTATTTACTTGAGAGTTCTAGTCAAGTCAGCTTATTAGTTTTCAGTCCAGAGAAATTTGGTCAAAATATTTTGGGGTGCTTTGGTCCCAACATAGGCACAGTATTTGTGAACTCATGAAAAACTGGCATGGCAGCTGATTTTCAATATGATTCATTCTTTTTTAAAAAACACACAAACATCTCTATTATACAAATAGTTTTAATAGCTGTCTTCTCATGTGGAAGGCTTAAAATCTAGATTGATATGAGCAGGTTATAGTTAGAAAGCTGAACACAGTAGGTAGGTTTCTACAGGAGAACTTCCTTGTGGACTGTGGTTCTAAATTGCAAAACAGAACCCAAAGGACCTGCAGTCATATATTATTTCTTTTCCAATTTAATATACAGTGAGGCTTGTGTCTGCCTACTATCTTATTTTATATGGCCAATAACTTTGCCAAGAGATAGAACAAGGAGATAATTGCCTGTCTTGAGATATAACGAATTGCTGCTTTGCAACTATGGCCCTTTCCACAACTCACCTTTTTGTAGAGCTGGGGTGCGGGGATTGCGCAAGCAGCCTCTTGCGAGAGGCTCTCGCGTCCCTGTTGCTTCAGCTCCGCAGCTGCTGCCTGCTTGTGAGCAGGTAGCACGAGAGCCCCTCCTCTTCCTTCCGCAATGCAGCCTGGGATTTTCCCAGGCTGCGCTGGGGCAGGAAGTGTGAGCACCACGGCTCCAGAGCTCTGCATGCACGGCAAGCGCACGCGGGGCCCCGGAGCGATGCGCAATCACGTATCATTTTCGGCTCAAAGCCAAAAATGAAATAGCGTGCGATCGGCACCTGCCAGGACCTAGAGCATCGCGCAATTACGAGTGCATCGTGTAGACCACTCCTCGCAGTCGTGCAACACTCCAGGGGCCCTTTTGCATGGCGAATGCCGTGCAAAAAGGGCCTATGTGTGGTTTACGTGCTGATGTTGCCATAGGACAGCTTTGTTTCAATAAAGATAAAGTTGGGAAAGATGCAGTTGCACCTAAGTGTCAGGGACCAATATAGGTTCAGTTCATTTTAAAGCACTGCTTCACACAATTGACTCAATCTGTATCATTGTTCAATAAAGACACATGTGCAGGTAACAGGTACTGCAGGAGGCACTTGGCCATGGTGTGATCTCAAACTGTTCTGGGAGTGTGTGAATAACATAGCCTTATGGTCCATAAAAGCTTTATGAACATGTGACTGTTCCCACCAGAATCTGTGCCCATCACAGATTCAAATGATCATGTGCATGACTTTACAGTGCTGTTTTCAACATTCTACTAGTACTACTTCTTGGGAGACATGGAGAAAGAAAATTTATGTAATTATTTCAGCTCAAATTCAATAACAGTAGAGCTTTTTAAGATAAGAAATACAAACCAAACTATACTAGGCAGAAGGAAACAATAATGAGAATTACTGGGAATAACGTCTCTGTCTCAATTATGTGTGACATGTTGGAAACTGTCACATTACCGCCAAGATTCTGTGGAACAGCTGTCAGCTCAATTGTATGTTGGTCTGGCGGTGTGTTTCTACTGGTTTATTCTTCCTTCTTCAGTGAACTGTGTCATATCATGTAAAGATCAGCTGAAACCCAGACAGACTTTATGAATTTACAAAACATCTAGCATTGGGGGTATTTCTGTTGTATCAAACAAACAGTGCAAATATACATCATTTAATAAAAATAACTAATCATTACATACACTATCTATCTTTTCTCCAGTGGATACATGCATTTGTTTTGACAAGTGAAAACACCCAGCTTCTCCTGTGTTAGTGTCCACTCCACCCAAGAGCTTGCTCTTCCATCACTACCCCAGCAGCTGTTTTGTTTTGTTTTTTTCCTTTCATTCTGGTGTCTTATTATTCACCACTGTAGTTGTTCAGTTTGCTTCACCAGCATTAGAAACCCCTTTGTCCTACCACCACCACCACTACCACCACAGTATTGTTTCTTTTCTCTCCTCCCCAACTATTTTTCTTACTGATCTTTCTCTTCATCCCACAGCACTTATTTAATCCTTCCTTCTCCACCCTTAACTGACACCAGAGGTTCCTGTCCCTCACACTCTTAATGTTGCAAAATTCTAATTCTCCATCTGCTATCCATACTACCATATTTTGCAAATTATTTGCTTTTTCTGTAGACCTTGTGCTGGGTCATGACACAGGACACACTAGTGGCTAATTCCCTACTCAGAAGTTCTCCTCTCAGAGTTGCTTATAGAAAGGAAGCACTACCTTGGGCTTTATGAGATTCTTCATATGTAAGAGATGGATGTAGAACTTTTAGCCCTATACATCCTCATGACCCCTTCTCTTACTAAATTTCTCCTCACAGGGCTTCTGTGCCTTTAATAGCTTCAGGAGACGGAGGCATCCAGCAACATAGTGGTTGCATGGTGGTTCATTGGGAACTACAGTTGATCAGGGAAGGATTTCCAGGATGGGAGAAGACACCTTTAAAACATGAAAAAGAGCACTTTTTCCTGTGGTCTGTCCTGGAAGTTAACATTTGCTATAACAAGTTAAGTAATAATAATGTTAACCAGTTAAATGAATTCAGTAATTTGTGCTGGTAGTAATGAATTCCTTCCCCAGTTTATAATGTTTACCATGATCACATTAGTTGCCAAACTTTACTGTCCAAGCTGTGACTCAGCCTCACACCCACATGCCAGGTGTCTGCTATCTCTCTGTCTCTCTCATTCTCTTTCCTCACACCTTCCTATAAGAAAGACCACAAACCACATCTATGCGACAACATCTACTGAGTATAAGTAAATGAGAAAGGATATAAGCAACTTCAGCTTTTTCCTCATTCCTGCCCACCTCAGATACATGTCACATAAATAGAGTTTGGGTGAGTCAGAAAAAGGAATATCTGCTTATTCCAGAAGCAGCTGCAACCTCTTCACCATTGGTTAGCCTTTCCTTCTCTCAGTAGGAAGAACTGGGCCTGTATTGATAGCCAGTCTCTATGGTTGCTCCCCTGCCCTCTCTCTGTGGAATGCCCCAACTATTTGTGCATCCAGTCTTCTGGGGAGAACAGGAGGAGGAAGAGGATGTAACCATCCAGATCTGGATAAGAAGTTGAGTTTTTCCTTCTCTAAACAAAAACAAAACAAAACAAAACCCCTCACAATGTGTGTGTAAAATTGAATGCCAGAGGGAGGAATGGTTAAACTAATCCTGTCCATGAATACTGATCCTGATCCAGGTCAGGGACGCAGGTGTTTGGATTAGAGTTTAACTGTCTTAAATGTCATATATAACTTGATCTGAAATTAGGGTGTGAAAGTAATTTAGGATCAGATAGCTCATTTCTACCCACACAGTGCTCTGTAGGTAGAAAGCAGCACCATTCCTCTTAGTAACAAAGTATGAGATCCCATCACAGAAAATTTGAGGAACTGGGCAGGTGAGAGTTATTTCATTCCCCCAATAGCCATGTCATCATAGGGTTGCTTCTAAATGTGGTGTAAGATATAAAAAGATTCACCAGGCTGAAGTCCTGCCAGAGTACACCTTCTCATCTAGTTGACATCAGCTTGATGGCTTGGACTGAAGTGACAGATCACAGTTTTACTATTTTGTGATTTCACTTAAGCTTGCAGTTTAAAGGATAAAAATAGATTTCCTCTAAAATGGCTGGTCAAAAGGAAGTGTCTCAAGTTGGTTTTGAAAAGGTTGTAGAACAAAACAGGCATTAGTCATCAAATACATTCATTCTACCATGTCTAAATTCTCACTACACACATCCCTTAAAAATATTTATTGCTTTTCAGTTTTGCCATGCATGAAGTATGTCAGTTATTGATAATAAACACAATATAGCTTTCACAGTGTGCTTGGTACAAAACAAGATGCTATCCCTTGAAGTAGAAGCTGACCTTCACAACATAGCAAACAAACAGACTGAGGTAGTAGGTCTTAGACAAGCTTGCAACAAATTAAACAAATTTGTCTTAGGTTGGCATGGAACTTTAATCTTCCAGATGTTTTGAACTATGAGCCCTGCATTCTGCCTTACCATTAATCATATTGGTGAAACTGATGGGAGTTGTGGTCAAAACATCTTGGGGACCAGAGTTTCCTCACCCCTGCCTTTGACAGAGAAACTTGTTAAGTACATTAAAGATGTGTTTGAACATTTCATTCATACCTTGTGATCTAGCCAACTCACAGTGGAAGCCAACCAAGTCAGTGCTCATCTACAGCATCCACACACAAATTCCATGGAGTCTAACCATGCTCCAAGGATTTTCTGTGGCAAATGCAGTGTTGGAGATATAGATTTTAAATCCCCCCTAACACAGAATGATCAAAGCAAGTGCTGATCTCAAAAGGAAAAAGATAACTTAACCATACAGGCAAAAAGGACTTACTGCATTGAACAAAGGAAGAAATGAACTAATTAAACATATTAGTCAAAGAAAGAACCAGTTCAGTTTCAAGTTCATTTCTAAAACCTATACTTTTAAATTGTCTGGGAAATGTGGTTTCCAGATGGATTATGAAAATCTGCTTCAACACAGATTTTCTTCTAGGGAAGTTATGTTTCCATAACATCAGAGGGGGTGCTGCCCCACCACTATTCGACATGTTGCAAAGTTTAAAGTGATATATTTGCTTACATAACTAAATGCAAGTAACCCAAGCTTTAGCATCAGAATGTATATGTGGTTCACAAGTGCATCTAGATGACCTTATTCTCCTGTAAGCAGTTGTTTTCCTCTCTTGAAAGAAATCTAATCTTGGGAATGAAGCCATATACGCTCCCAGTAATTCTAACAAAACTAAACAAAATGTCAGTAACTAATTTATAAGCACAGTACAAAGTACGATGTTTGCTTCTTGGTTCCTTTTCATCATCTGCGCACGTAAATATTCATAAAATATTCAATATCAGCCTCATTTGTAACTTTGAATGCAGGAAGAAAATAGCTGAGTAACTGGGCTTTTCTTTTTCTTTTCTTTTTTTCAGATTATAATGCAAGATTCTTCTCTTTTTTTAACTACCCGCTTTTCATTTCTCTTTAAAAAAAAAAACCCTTCATTTCCCAACTTGATTTCTGCTTTCTTATTAAAATACCAGTCTGAACATTAAGTCATGTCCCTTGTCAATATTTGGCCTGTAGCCATCCTTTCAACTGTGCATGCACACGCAGTACATTTTGGGTCCTCTTCCAGAGAATGAGTTCCAGGAAATCCTATTTGTTTGTCTTACAAATGAAACTGGTTTTACACAGTGCTGATTGGTTGGCCTTGATATGAATCATAAAACCACTTCCTTGTTGCTTTCTTTGTTGATGCCTAATATTACTCTCTCTGCCATTAGATTCCCACTATGGGAACCAAAGCACTTGCTCTGTGATTTTTTCATTTCTTCATTGTGCTAAATGAGGGTCACTGAGAGCCCCCTTGCAGAAACGAATCCCAGCAGTGAAGCACCTGATTTACCATTCATAATCACAGTACAGTCACTGTCAATAATACAGTTTTATTACTATTGCAGCAATATAGAGTGGGATCAGATTGATGAATTATGTGGTGATACAGGATAATTCAAAATAAATGTTTCTGTAATGATTGTATGCACTCTGCTTGAACAGTCTTAAAATGACACTGCTTTATATTATAAAAAGCTTGTTCTTTCTATAATGCCATCCTAATAGAATATGGGTGGATTGAATAGTTCCCAGGATGTATTAGTAAAGTGATTTCATAAAAAAATATTGGCTTCATGTCAGAAGCTGTATCCTGAAGGGAACTGACTATGTACTATGCACATATACCAATTTTAAATAGAAAATATCCAATGCAATGATATAACCCAAGAATCTAGTTATGTGCCAAATCTTTTTAACTAGGTTCAGAATGCACCCACTATTTACCTGTTTGAGGTTAAATTACCAGTTTGGATTCACCTGTTGTTCAGCCCTAGCTCTGACTGAGAACTGTTTTGAGATTTGGTTTCTTCTTCCAAATGCACCCAAGAACAGGAAAGTGGTTTAAACCAGAGTAAGGGACAACAAGGTTTCTTCAGGTTGCAATACGCAGTCAAAATAATTGGAATAAATAGACTAGATGGGCATCAAGCTTGGTCATAGGGTTCCACAGCAGTAAGAGTTGGATTGAGAAGAATGGGCTTTACGCATTCAGGAACTTCTGCATTTAGAAACATATGATATATTAAACATCTGAAATTTAATCGAAGGTGCTGCCAATTATATTTCCCTGTTTGGAATGTCTTGTGAACGATTTGTTACTTGTCATCTGATGTTATTTTGTTTCCTTATGTTTCTTAAATGTTTCACTCAAATCACAGAAAGCTCCATTAGGAAAAAAACCCTCTCATTTGGACACAAATTTCTGGGTAAGATGGTGTTTGAAACTTGCAGTCTGCTGTCTGTCTGCAGTCACACCAACAAATAAGCTTAAGAACACAAACATTTGCACACTTGGAATGTAGTCCCTCATATTGCTCTCATTTAGTTGTGGGTCAAAAACTGTTAGAACATGCAACCTTTCTATGTGATGCTGGTCTATGACTGTAATCATAAAGATTCGATTCAATTCAATTCAATTCAATTCAATTCAATGCAACCTTTCTATGCTTTTGCTCAGTAACTGCTACTTTGCATGTGACTCTATAGAACAGGGAGGCATAGCAGGCAGGGGCCATTTCCCCCTATTCTCACACTGCGTATCACACTGGCACATTTCAGTGTGTCCAGAGTGATGCAACATCACTTTCGACCATCTTTTTTTTCTTTTTCATTTTGAGGTTTTTTGGGCATGGAAGAGGAGATTTGAGGAGTTAGGGGAACCAAACCACTGCATTTTCGGTAAGTTTGAGTGGCTTTTGGTTGGTTTGGGGACAAAGATCAACCCAAAATCACCCTTCAAATGTTGAGATCTAGGGGCTCTGAGGCGCTTCTGTGAGCACTCAAGGTCCATACTTCGAGATTCCAAAGGCTGTAAGCAGCCTACAAGCTGCACTTTGCCCACCCCTCCTCTAGAGTTAAGGCACAATATATCTTTATGACAGCCTCCCTCTTCCTGCATCAGCCTAAGCCACAACCAGTTTCTGCTTCCTTCTTTCTCCTCCATAAGACCCTATTTGATTATGGACAACTTTCTAAGTAAAGCTACCTTTATCTATTTTATATATTTCACAAAGACGACTAGGCACGTTTTCTTATCTATACTAGAACCTTGCATGGGTGGTCAGGCAGGAGATTGGCTGTTGTTCAGCATCTGCTTTGTCCATTTGCTCTGCTTCAGAGATCCACTACTGTGTCCCACATTCCCCAACAAAAAGTGCTGATCACATCATTTAGTTGTTTGGAAAGGAGAATAAATGGATTATATTGTTCTCATTGGCCTATTATGCATCCCAGGCCCTTTCTGCAACTCACCTTTTTGCAGAGCTGGGGTGCGGGGATTGAGCAAGCAGCCTCTTCCGAGAGGCTCTCGTGTCCCAGTTCCTTCAGCTCCGCAGCTGCTGCCTGCTCGTGTGAGAGCCCCTCCTCTTCTTTCCACAGTGCAGCCTGGGATTTTCCCAGGCTGCGCTGGGGCAGGAAGCGCAAGCGCCATGGCTCTGGAGCTCCACATGCACAGCAAGTGTGCGTGGGTCCCTGGAGCAATGCGCGATCACGCACCATTTTCGGCTCACAGCCGAAAATGAAATGGGTGCCTGCCAGCCCCTGGAGCGTCATGCTACTGTGAGTGTGCCGTGTGCACTGCTCCTCGCAGTTGCGTGATGCTCCAGGGGCCCTTTCGCATGGCAAATTACGTGCGAAAAGGGCTCCAGTGTGCACAGTTGCTGATTTTCTAACTATGCTAAGTGGACATACACTCGTACTTGTTTGTTCAGAGGTGGTATTGCTCCTTTAGATCCTTTACAATGAACATACCAGAAAACTGAATGTGCTGGCTGAATTCAGTCTTGTTCTGATGCACCATGATACTGCGGCCGTTATTAGTACATTATAAATGGGGCACAAACAGGATACTTTATTCTTCTCTCTTCAAGACTTACATTGCCCTTCTGAGAAGCACACAAGACAAATAACAAAAGTAGACAATTTTGAGGTGTCCAGTGGCCAGTTTTGTGTACTGGGATGCTCTGTGTCCACACAAACTGGCAAAAGAAAATGACCAGAAATCTACTTCTAAATTTGTGACAGTCACCCATCCTGTCAAATTGTATCATTGAATAACCAATAATAATAATAATAATAATAATAATAATAATAATAATAATAATAGTTATTTAAGCTATGGTTAAACAAAGACTCCCCTTTGTCAGCAATTATTATACAAATCTACTAAAAGGTTGTCAAGAAAGGCTGCAAACCATATTTTAACAACACAGATTGGAACAAGATAATCCCAAATTCCTCTCTGCTAATTCTAACTGCTTAGGCGATTTTCCAAGGTATACTTTTTATTCTTCTGTGCTTTGGTGCTTTATGACAGCTTTGTCTGCCAGGGCTGCTAACACTGAGTTTTGGTCAGCATTTCCATTATCAACATTTTATTTAGAGTTTTATAGCTCATCTCTTTAAATGTGCCTTGAGACAATACTTGATAAAGAAATTCTCAGCCAAGGAAACATATTTTAAAAATATCTGACTCTATTAAAATTTGTTCAATGACAAAAATACAAAATTGGTTTTTTTATTGTTATTAATGATGGATTATTACTTTCCTAACATCCAGCAAAACAACCTGGATTTGAAAGCAAACCATTTGTTTTCTCTATTCACATCGCAAAAGAACTATTTCCCTGCTGAGGCAAAAACACTTCCCCTCGTTATCAAAACAAATTACTGATGCTGGGATTTTTTTTTCTTTTACAAAATCACTTGTATGGCTGCTGGAATGCAAATCAAGAAAAAAAAAACTTTAAAGAAACAGAAGTTGGAATTCCTCCAGAAGCATAGAGCAGGGGTGGGCAACTATGGAAGCCTAAAGGGTCACATTTGCCCCTTAGGAGGCCTCCCAGCAATAGCAATAGCAATAGCAATAGCATGTGTATTTCAATACCGCTTATCAGCTAAGTGCTCTCTAAACAGTTTACAGTGTGTTAGCTAATTGTCCCCAACAAGCTGAGTACTCATTTTACTCACCTATGGAAGGATGGAAGGCTGAGTCAACCTGGAGCCCGGCAGGATCAAACTCACAACCTTGTGGCTGCAGTACCAGCATTTAACCACTGTGCCATCAGGGCTCCTTCAGCACACCCACATCTGGCAAAAACAATTAATTTTTTGCCTTAAGATGCCTTCTAGGGGGCACTTCCATCATGCTTTGGGGCTTTCCTGGGATGTTTTAGGACCAGGAGAGCCTTTTTTAACAACAGGAAGTGTTCACTTCCTCTTTCAGGAAAGGGTTCTCCTGGGCTAGTGGTGGAAACCCCACCACCACCATTTTCTAGAGGGTGTTTTAGGCCAATTTTTTTTTTAAAAAAAATTCAGAACATTATTTGACACCACCATTCCCATGGGACTCAGGGGGCCTCAAAATGTGGTGAAAATATCCCTTCACACACCCCTAGGGAGCACACTGGTGCACTTTGGAGCAAAAACCATTTTTGAAAAAAAAAAAAAGATTCAAGGGGGCCCTGGGGACCACACTTCAGTAACCTCCGGCAAAGAGGGACATAGCTGAGAGATTATTGTTAGATCTGGAGAGTGGTGTATCTTTTGAAAAGTGGTGAGGAAAGGAATTTGAGAGGACATCACAGAATGACAAGAACATGTTAACTCTTGGTGTTATATGTATCTACAGTAGCCTTCCCAAGCCCAATATTTTACAGATGTGTTGGAGTACAAGATTTGCCATGTTTTGGAGTACAAGACTGCACAGCAAGGCCAATCAAGAAATTTTTAAAAACCCAGTACAAAACCACAAATCAATACAGTGCTTTTTGCAATTGCCTCTGTTGTGACGGGGCGGGGGCGGGCGGAGGGATCACAGGATGAAAAATTCTCACAGTGGTATCAAGTATCATTGTGTTGAGACATCCTTTTCATCAAGGAGGAGAAAATGTGCAAATATTCTTTATATGTCTCTACATTTCACTGAAAGCATGATTTTTTAAAGAACATGAAATAAAAATAAGCCTCAACCTACACACTGTTTTCCATATAAACAATGAAACAAAAACACAAGGCGGTGAATAAAATGGATGCTCAGCCACTCTGGCTATTTATTATTCCTTCTATTGTATTTTGTGTAATACACATTTTCTTGTGTGCCAGAACACCAGCAGAAGCCGTGTGTACAGCACATCAGGCTACTAGTAAATTACACTGAGAGCAATCAGATAATGTTGTTAATATGACTCACATCAGTGCAATTTCTTTGCTCCTCCCTGTATGATTAATTACAACTAAATTGATGTTGCCAGCAATGATTAATTTACAAGTTCAGATGGAGAGTAAATGAGCTAAGCAAAACTGAATTGGCACTGTCAGTATTTTAGAAGCTCTACAACAAAAGATTCTCCTCCACAGCAACTGACTTCCAGCTTTTTGTAAATGATAATTAAAGCCAAACATTTCTAACAAATATCTTATTTGCAATTTGTGGTAATGCTCTCAGATGACACAGCCTCCATTTAAAATGATGAACTTATGCTAAGGAGGTGCCTATCTTTTTTGTTGTTGTCTATTTTGGAAATGCATATGCTGTCTAAGCTTTTGAACAGACAAGGACAGTGGCCTAAATGATAATCTAGTAACTGAATGTTCTACCTTACAAGCTGAACCTCTGCAGAGTTAGGCTCACCTAAAGCCTTCAATGGGTTTAGGTCTGCCATCCTGTTCCTAGACCATTTCCACACAAAACTGTTATAGTGCTATGATTCCACTTTTGACATCCTATGGAACCCTGGGGTTTGCAGTTTAGGGAGGGGCCAATTGGCCCCTCCCTAAACTGCAAACCCCAGGATTCCATAGGATGTTGAAAGTGGAATCATAGCGCTATAACAGGCTCTTGCGGAAATGGCCCTAGGATCAGCTTTGAGTAGTTAAAGAAATATATGAGACAAAGGAAGGATTCTTATTACATACTGATGACAAACACGAGGGGATAATTATCCTTGCACAAATGAAGTACTTTATTCGCTGTATATTCTGCTGGGTGTTCAGTTAAATCAACAGAACTCATTTCCATATTATGTATTCATTATTAGGAGATGGAGGTATTTGGCTAGAAACAGGGTGTAAAATGTACACAGTTGCAGTGTTATCGGTGCATCCTCCTTTCCCAATATACTTTTTGAAAATCTATAGATAACTCAAGGTTCGAAACAAGTATTATAAGGATATACAAAGCAACTAGGGTTGCTTTACTGTACTCTCTGTCTTCATAGCATAATTTAAACAGCTGGTTCTGCTGGAACAAAACAGGCATTGGCAAAAGACTGATAAATCACAAATTGTACTTTAAATTCAGTCACGTATGGATGGGGGGGACCATGAGGGCAATTCACCGAGAGCGGCAATGTTTTTGGGGTGGTTGAAGCCATAGCCGCACCCCTGTGCGCCCTGGCCTTGCCACCCCTTGCCATGGCCACCCCCTTCCCGCCCCCCCGCCCCCCGGTACACTCCAAGCTCTGCCACTGTTTAAATTACCTTCGTGTTGTATCCCTGGATTGACCTGCTGCTTATATTCAAGGGCTTTTGTCTTGGAGATGCAGTTTTTCCTTCCATGTTCACTTGTTTACTGGATTTCTCTCCCTGCCTTAACCCAAGGATAGGACTCAGGGTGCCTCTCCATAATACTGAATGAAAAATACAATTAAAACACAAAAAAACCATCAAATATTCACATAGAATTATATGCACAGTTTAAAAACACATGGATATTAAAATGCAGCACTGAAAGAGTAACTACTCATTCCTCAGCAACTGGACAGTTGCTAGAAATATGCATGAATAAAAATGTTTTTACCTGTCAGTAAAAAGACCCGGGAGGACACCAACCTAGCCTTCCTCAGCAAGAGGTTTCAGAGTTTGTGAGAATCCCACCAAAAAGGCCTTTTCCTATATCTCAACTGGATGTGTCTCTGAGATTAATAGGACAAAGACAAGACTTTTCCCCAAATATCTCAAACCTGGTTAAGCTCACGTGGGAGAAGTCCTTCAAAGGGCCTGAACTCTAGTCACATAGGGTTTCATCGGTCATAATCAGGACTTTGAATTGTGGCTAGAAAGAGACTACTAGCCAGGGAATCGTGTTGTCTATAATCAAGTTTGGCCACTATATGACCAGCGGAAGTTTTTGATCCTTCCTAATTCCTGACCAATCTGTGATGTTCTGGTGGTCAGCGTGCTGTGAAATATGTAGTAAGAACAAGACAGGTTTGCTATCTGAACTGCTCAACCAAATCCTGTTGCTCCAACTGCTTGTATTTGGCAGGGACAGTCTTGATTAATCCTCTGTTATCCCACTTTCTCTGTTCTCTACCCACATGCCTCTAATGTCCTCAGCTTATTTCAATTGCTGTAAACTGAATTAAAACAGCAAAAATAGTTCGTATTGTTATCTCAGCAGGCGAGAGAGCAGAGAAATGATAGAGTGTTGCGCTTCCCAGCAGGCTCAGACAAAAGCAAACCACTAAGCCCCTGCTGGCTTGTGTGTTCTTCTTGTTAACAACTTTTGCCATCTTGACCAGACTCTGATGTCGCTTGGCTACAGATGCCCTGGCTTTTGTCTGTGAAATATTGGAGGGTCTTCTATTGACCTGGCATTGGGCTCTGGCTATTAATTGAAGTGGGCAACTTTGACAGATTTAAGGGCAGATTTTCTGTATAGGCTGATCAGATAGACTGCCAACAATGTAAGCAAGCAAACAAAAATAAACCTAGATTGCAAGAAAGACCAGAGCTTGTTTTTAAAAACAGGTACTTTTTGACGTAAACAGTACGTGAGGGCCCTTTTAAAAATGTTAGTCTGACAAGACAATTTGCCCTCTTATTTTGCCTTTTAAAAAGGTGGTGGAGGGAGGGCAGGGACACATGCCCCAGCACCGTACTTTACACACCCCTGCTTTAAATAAAAGAACACAAACACAAATTGTGTAGTTGTAACTACAATTAACCTGTTAAGATCCCACTTCCTGTGAAAATGTAAAAGCTCTTTCTGGCAGAAGAAGTTTTAACAGTATTGTTCTTGTTATGTACTGTCAAGCCAATGACTAATATAAACCTTATTATAGGGTTTTCTTGGCAAGATTCCTTCAGTAGAGGTTCACCATTTGCCTTCCTTTAAGGATGAGAGAGGGTGGCTTAACCCAAGATCACCCAGTGAGTTTCCATGGCAGAGCAGGTTGGTCTTCCAAAATCCTAGTCTGGGAGACTCAGCCACTACACCATACTGGCTCTTACCTATAATGTACTTATTTTAACCTAAGAGTCACCTGAAGTCCCACTTTTGGCAAAAAGACAGTGTATAAACAAACAAACAGATAGCAGTGAGATATGCACTTTTATGCTTTTACTTATGACTGACTTGCTTTGGTTGTATACATGAAGGGCAAAAATAATGCAATCCCACTAAACACACATCCATCAATCCATGTCCTGCTGTGTCTTATGTAAGGAAAGCCAATTCTTTCCTTATGTAAAGCAAGCAAATTCTTAATGTTCTCTAATGAAAAGAAAGAGAAGCAGACAATATTTAAAAGGCCAAATGGATGAATTTTAATTATGACTCTCAAGGAACAAATAAGCATCAGAAGAAAGGGAGAAAGAGAGCCACCATACGCATAGTATATTCACTGTCACGGCTCCATGCTGATTAAAACACCACTTGTCGTATTATACATCATTGTACTATAGCAGCAACCAATGTTCCTTGTAATGCATTTTTCAAGCACAAAAATTGCTTCAGAAAAAAAAAAGAGTATTCGGGAAAGTAATTCTGTTGAAACCAATGAAGTAGTTCACATACACATTTTCTGATGCAAGTTTGTTTAAGGGGAGCTTATTTTAAGCTATTAAAGTGTGGACCTTAAGGGGGGGAAATCAGTGACTGCTTGGTATAGTGACTTAGAGAACATTGCAGCAGTATGTTCAGCAAGAAACCCTTCATTAATCCTTTCCTGTAATTCTACCCTATTCACCTTCTCCCTTGCCTGACTCAATAGAATGTAAAACCTGCTGTCAGCACAGTAACTAACTCAGAACCCATTCATTACTCAGTCAAGGCATTTGTAACGTTTGCTGATTTATCCATGAATAGAAACACAGTGTAGAGCAGGACTGAGGCGAGTTTTCTTCCTTCCCTTCCCCCTCCCCGGTATAACTGCTGTTTGTGTGATGTGCTCGAGTGTTAGAAATCATCAAGGCCTTTGATACATTCAGCATTATGAATAGTGCTGGCATTTCATTCCATCTAACCCAAGAAGTGAGGTGGGAGGGTGTTTGCAGCTGAGAAAAATTGTGCATCACTTATTAAAAGCTGCTTATTCATAGAAGAGTGAGCCTCTGGTCACAGTGTAAATGTCCAGAGCCAAAGCTTCTGTTCACACTAAAGAGAAAAAAAGCAGACCCACAACCTGAATCCCAAACAAGCCTTCATGTGTGGGGGAATTAACCACGTCTAAAGATGAACCTGGGAGGACTAGCTAACTGAGTGGCTTCAGTGTTGCTAGAAAGCTTCAAAGAAACCATTTTACAGGATATATGGTGAGCCAGAGTAAATGTAAATAGATGTCCTTTTGCCAAACCAATTTGGTAGAGGCTAACTTAAACCATCATAAATTAGGCATTGTTTAGAGTTCCCTGAACTTAAATAGCAGCTCTTGGGCCCTTTTCACACAGTATTTTCCATGCGAAAGAGAGCATCGCGTGATTGTGAGGAGCGATCTGCACAACGCACTCACAATCGCGTGACGCTCCAGGGGCCAGCAGCCACCGATCGTGCACCTTTTCATTTTCGACTAGAAGCCAAAAATGGTGCGCAATCGCACATTGCTCCTGGGCCCTGAGTGCACTTACCTGGCGTGTGGAGCCTCTGGAGCCACGCCAGTCATGCTTCCTGCCCCAGCGCAGCCTGGGAAACTCCCATGCTGTGCTGCGGAAGGAAGAGGTGGGGCTCTCGTGCGAGCAGACAGCTCATGCGGAGCCGAAGGACCCCGGACGCAAGAGCCTGTCGCCAGAGGCTGCTTGCGCGATCCTTACACCCCAGAGCTGGAAGACGGTAAGGTGCAGAAAGGGCCTTGGTCTGCAGTTCTCCCATTCCCTCTTACCTAGGAGTAAGCCTGGTCAACACAATGATTTTGCTTAATTATTTATTAAAATATTCATATGCTGCCCTATATCACAGACCACAGGGCAACTTAAAAATAAAATAATTTAAAACAATTCAGAGCATTTTTTTTTAAAAAAAGATTTTACAGTAGGAATAATTTAAACATCTAAAAACATATTGAAAAATTAATAATTAGAAGAAATTAAAACAGTTAATGTGGACACATGCATTGAGTTATGTTACTGGTAAAACTCAAATTCTGAAATTCACATATCTGTATTTTAAAGTTGTAGTGGGATTTTCAACAATCCAATTTTACCTCTGAGGCCTGGACATTTTCTTCAATTTCAGCTGGACAAAGAAATGAAATAAAAACTATTCAACAAAATTATTTGCTTTATTCAAAAATAATTTTTTGTCCAAATATATTTGTATATATGTGCAAATATTTGTATATTTGTATGTCCAAACATTTGTATATTTTTAGGATCATTAAAGAATTTTGAAAAAATTAATGTTGCTCAGTTGCCCTAATCTAATTTAATAAAGTCAAATAGTTAGTTTTATAAGGATAAACTTCAACCCTTTAATCTAAAGCATGTATAAAACATCCATAACTTGCCATCAGTACTCAAATAGCATCCAGCATTATAGAACAGTTGGTAACATTCCCCTCCTGAGTACAGAGTTTGAGACAGTGATAGTTGGCTACCTCCAATCGTTCTTCAATAAAAGCAATTATTTATATTCATTTCATATGAATGTCATGCCTGATATTGTGACAAAAATTCCTTTGGTCACTAGAAAGACAGCATTTACCAAAAGAAAGACGTGGGATGGGCATATGATCAGCTTGATTCTCTTGGACTTATCAATGCATTTTGGTTCTGACCGTGGCATGCTTCTGGAAAGGCTGTCTCAGCTGGAATCACTTTTTGAAAGTGGTTTATCTCCTACTTAGATGGAGGTAGTACTTGGAAATTGATGTTCTACCAGTGGTGGAGCTTGGAGTGGGGGGGGTCAGGAAGGGGGTACCGTTGGAGGGGCATGGCCACTGTGCACGGGGGCATGGCTGCGGTGCATGGGGGCATCACCAGGGAGTGCAGGGGTGTGGCTATGGGCTGGGATGCCCCAAAAACATTGCCGCTTGGGGCGAATCGCTTCCTCCATCCCTATGCAACTGTGTTCTACCCCCTGGCAGTTATGCTTGGAGATTTTGCATGATCCTGTTCTTTGTCCTGCCCTGTTTTATCAACAACATTAAATTGGTAGCAGAGGGCATTTGGCAATCAAGTCTGAAGTCTATGAAGATGAGAGCAAGCTTCAGTAGCAACCAGGTGGCTCTCATGTTGATGGAGTGGAGAATCCCTTTTTTTGGTTTTAGAGTAAAGTGTAAATGGGCTATCCAAAGTTCTGTATCCTATGCCTCAAACAGGCTGAGGATACAGCAGCCACTATCCACTGCTGCCTAGCCTTATTTTTCTTTTTCATGAATGTAGATGGCTGCTTTGAACTGACGTTTGAATACAATAATGGACTGGATGAGATTCAGTCCAGATCAGAAAGAGGTACTGTTGACTTGTGGTTTCTCCACTTGTGCTAGATGAAGTTCAGCCTATTTGAGATGGGATCACATTCTCCCTAAGGGACCAGGCTCACAGTTTGTTGGTGCATATTGACTCCACTTATTCTTCCATACAGAGCAAATACGTTAGATACAATCAGTGGTTTATGTGACATCAGACATTTTTTTCATATCCTGCTTGTGGGCTTCCTACTATGGGAGTAGAATGATTTACTAGTCAAACCTTTGGTTTAACTAACACAGCTCTTATGTTGTGTGTGTAACATAATGATCCGGAATGGTGAAAACTACCAGGAGATTGGTATGTATGGAACTGCATGGGAGAGAAACAAGGTACATATTTGTTTAGGAGGTGATGGTGCAGCAAAGAAAAAGAGACATTGGAAAGGTGGATTTGCTGGTGTGGGAGAGAGGAATGTGTGATTGTTGTTTGGCAAAAGGGATGTTCCATTAGAGCAGAAAATTTTGGGTTCAAAACATGTGTGGTTTGGGGTTTAGATACCAAATCTTGCTTGTACTTAGCTCCTTGGGAAAGTTGTTGTCTTTTATACTTGTCAGTTTGCCTTATGAGAAATGGAAGTTTTGGACTAGCCATTTCTATTACTGCAGCCATTTTATCAAAGAGCATCGTAGCAGAGCAGACTGCTTATGGCAGCATCCATAATATTTGCTCAGAATTCCAAGGGCCAAAGCATAATAACCAAGCATTATTGTCTTTTCTAATTAGCCATCTTGGCTTCTAGAGAGAGTTCAAGCTCTATTTGTGCTTGAACCCATCACTCTTTTTGGCAGTCCATGGTATCTGCAGAACTCTCCCTCAGAACCAGGTTGCAAATGAGTTGATTCTCTTTCTATCAGCTTTCTTCACTGTCCAGCTTTCATAACCATACATAGAAATGACATGGCATGGATCCTCCTAACTTTAATATTTAATGATTTAACTGGACACTGGATACTCTAGTTCCTTCATAGCTGCCCTTCCAAGTTCTAGCATTCGTCAGTTTTCTTGACTGCAGTCTCCATTTTTATTAATGTCTGACCCGAGGTACAGAAAATCTTGAACTATTTCAGTGTCTTCATAATCTACTTTAAAGTTACGTAAATCTTCCGTGGTCATTATACTGGTTTTTTCAATGTTCAAATGTAAATCCACTTTTGCACTTTCTTCCTTGACTTTCTTCAGTAATCATTCCAAGTCTTTGGTATTTTCTGCTACTAATCTGATGTCTTCTATATATCTTAAACAGTTGATGTTCCTCCCTCCAATTTTCATGCCTCCTTCCTCCAAGTCTAATCCTGCTTTATGTACCACATGTATAACATGCAAGTTAAATAAATTGAGTGGTAAAATGCAGCCTTGCCTGCCAATTGGAAACCACTCTGTTCCTCCATACTCTGTCTTAATGAGAGCCTCTTGTCCTAGTACAAGTTATACACTGGGATAATCAAATGTTGGAACAAGCCCATTTCTTTAAGATTGATCCACAGTTTTTCAGGATCTACACGTTCTGTACTTTTGCTATAATCTATAAAGCACAGGTTGATTTTCTTTTGAAATTCTTTGGTGCACTCCATTATCCAATGTATGTTTGCAATATGGTGCCTAGTACCACTTCCTTTTCCTGAATCCAGCTTGACATCTGGCTTATGTCACTCCATATATGGTAAAAGTCATTGTTGTAGAATTTTGAGCATCTCTTTGCTTGTATCGGAAATTAATACAATGGTCCTTTGCTTACTGCAGTCCCTGGTGTCCCTTTCTTGGGGATTGGAATGTATATTGATTTTTCCCAATCTGTGTGCATTGTTTTGTTTTCCATATTTGTTAACACATTTTAGTTAGAACTAGTAGATGTTGTCTCTGGCCATTTCCGCACTAGACTGTTACAGCGCTATGATTCCACTTTCAACATCCTATGGAATCCTGGGGTTTGCAGTTTTGGGGGGGGCCAGGCAACCCCTCCCGAAACTGCAAACCCCAGGATTCCATAGGATGTTGAAAGTGGAATCATAGCGCTATAACAGTCTAGTGTGGAAATGGTTTCTGAGGCATGAAATAGTTCTATTAATATTCCATCTGTTCCTTGTGGTTTATATCTCCAAAGTGCTAATAGCAGCTTCCACTTTCTAAAATGGTTCTTCCTTGAATGACTCCATCATCCTTTCATCTATTTTATGTCATTCTTCAGTGTATTGTTTCCATCATCTTTTTATTTCTGCTTGGTCATAAAATGTGTTCCCCTGCTTGTTGTAGACCATCCCCACTCTTGGTTTAAATTTCTTCTTCTTCTGTTTCTGTGGTTGGAGCATATACTTGGATTATGATTATATTGATGGGTTTTCTCTGAAGTCTTATTAATATGTTTCAGTCAAACTGTCTATTATGTCCTTTGACTGCTTTTGCTACATCTCTTCTCACCATTAATGGCACCTCATTTCTTCTTACATTTTCATTTCCTGAGTAAAACACTGCATAATTCTCTGACTCAAAATGTCCCATTCCACTCCATTTTAACTTGCACACCCTAAGTATTACAGAGTTTATGCATTCCATTTCTTCTTTTAGTATGTTTAGTTTTCCCTGATGCTTGCTTTTCACATTCCATGTTCGTATAACATGTGTTGTGCACCTTCAGACTTTTCTTTTGCCTCTGAGCATGTCAACAGCTGAATGTTCTTTCAGATTGAGTCTAGCTGCATCATTAGCCACAGCACTAATTGTAATTATCCTCTGCTCTGCCCCAGTAACTTATTGAAGGCCATTTGATGTGTGAATCTCGTCCTCTGGCACTATCTCTTGTTTCATTTTGTATTGTCTGATCACACGGTTTTCACGGTAAAAGACATTCAAAAGAGGTTTACCTGGCCTCTTTCTGTACAGTATTAACAAATGTTAGCTATGGTGCCACAGTTATCTCTGAGAAATCCTCTACCAGTGTCACTCCCTGACCCTGCCCAACTATTGCTGCTGCCCAGTAGCTATTTGGCACATTTAATCTGTCCCCTCAGCAAAAGTCTGCCTGACATGGAAGACCCTAGCAGCAGCACTGCTGCCACCAGCATAGCCTTTTGCCTCATAGGAGCAAGCAATCCCACCATTGCAGAAAGGTAGTGCCACTGGTGGAACAGTGTATGTACACATCCTATGAAAGCAATGTGTACAGCCAGTGGCAGTTAGATAGGTCAGCTAGGCATTTTCCCCCTAGTTTTGGATTTTCTGTTTCTTTTTGGCCAAGGAGAGTCTGGAATTCAGTTGGGGAGATTTGGTAGCAGCTTGGAAGCCCTGCAGTTTTAAAGAGAAGAGCTAAACCACTGATCAGTGAGGCTAAGTATCATACCCTCAACAGCAGAAAACTGTATGTGTTGAGCTTTTCCCTGCACTTCAGGGAATCTTGAGCCCTCAAAATTGTACCTTCCCAACTGTCTTACAGAAGAAATGAATTTGGATAAATTGGCCAATTAATTGTTAAAGGCTTGTGGTTTTGTTGTGTTTGTTTTTTACCTGCAGCAAATGAGAAACATTGTTTCATCTAACTAGTTCTGTTAAATGTCTTTTTAAAAGTAATTCCCCTTGCAGTTCAGGGACTCATGCTGATCCAGTTGACATGGCGTGAATCTCTTTGACCTGCTACTGCTGTAGTAATCCTTTGATCTTCGCCTGTTTGCAATTTGACCCATTCAGATGACTTTCCTAGAATAGCCTAGCAAGACAAAAGCCAAATCAGCTCCATTTATCTTAATGGGCTCTTCTCCCCCTCCCTTGTATCTCAGATATGAAGCCTTGCCAATCTTTTGTAGAGAAGAAAAGGGAATCTGTATATCTGATGGGCTTTGAACTACCATCTGGTGGTGTTTAATGTTTTTTGTGCTCTGTTCTCATCGTGGTGTGCTGAATCATAACTTAGAAGTTCAATAGCCATTCAGTCACACAGCCTCAATTCAATATGACTGTGTCATTATCAAAGCCTTGTTTACAAAACGCTGCCATGCAAACAAAGCAGATTTTAGAGACAGTTTTCCCTGAGGCAGAGTCCGCTGACTGAGAGGCATTTTTCCAATGTGAAGTCTGTTTGTCTTACATCTTTGACTGCCTTTTGGGCACACAGCAGTGCTGTTTAACCTCTAAAATTACTGCCTGAGACAAGTAATTGTAGGTGTTCAGGCCAATGTAAAGGGAGTTTAATTAGGGGCAGATGAAGCACATGGAATTCCCTGGTCCTGGGAACCACACTATTGGAAGGAAGTTAGCAAAACCAGTATCTATAAACTGTTTACCACCACAGCCATTCAAAACTCTCTCGTATACATCATGCAGTCCTATCCTACACACATGTATGTAAAGGAAAATCCTGCTGACTGATGGCTGCCTTTAAAAGATATGTGCTGTTTTCTTTCTTGTTTGTCAGAATAACTCAGGCTACCCAAAAAAAAAAAAAAAAAAAAAAGGACAAAGCATGAATTTCCTGTGCAGATACTATTTTATTTAGGAAAATTTTGAGTTCTCTTAACTTTTCCTGGTTGTTTTCTTCTTCTTCTTCTTTTTTATGTGTATTTTATTCTCTAATTCCTACCTTCAGTATTCAGTGGAGACCAGGGTTTGAATTCCTGCTCAGCCACAGAAACCCAGTGGGTGACCTTGAGCAATCACATTCTCTCAGGCTCAGAGGAAGGCAAAGAGAATTCCCCTCCGTACAAATCTTGCCAAGAAAACCCCATGACAGGCTTGGCTTACGGTCGCCATGAATTGGAAATAACTTGAGGGCACACAATAAGAACAGGAACATCATATCTTTATCTCAAAACTGTATGGCCACAATTGTGAATGAATGAATGAATGAATGAATGAATGAATAAGAAAAATATATTACAAAGTCCTGTTGTTGTTATTGTTTTAATTTACTATGGCAAAGACTCTGTTATCCGGGATTTTTATTTTTATTAGGATTTTTCAGGCCATAAATCTATTGAACGTTTCTATTGAACTAGATTCATCATCTACTAAAATATGCCTGCCTTAACGACCACTTTTGCACTACGCTCTTATAGCGTGATGATTCCACTGTCAACATCCTATGGAATCCTGGGGTTTGCAGTTTGGGGAGGGGCTGACCGGCCCCTCCCTAAACTGCAAACCCCAGGATTCCATAGGATGTTGACAGTGGAATCATCGCGCTATAAGAGCGTAGTGCGGAAGTGGCCAAACTCCTTGGAAGAAGTATGGCATGCAGATTTGATTAATGTCATTGTATCACTCATCAAGTGCAGTGCTGGAGGTGCAAGTGGCAAGCTGATAGAAGAAAAGCTGCAATACAAGCCCTGGCTCTCATGATGCAAAGACATTTCTGGATCACAGCCATTGTCTACAATAGAGTGGACAACTCCATGGGGGTCAGAGGCCCATTTTTTTCCCCTAGAACTACTCAGACAGGCCACAACCTTCCACAGCAAGCCTAAACACACCACTTGCCTCATAGTCTCTCTCAAAATGTCAATAGAAAATTATATCATGTAACTTGCTGTCACCATTTTGAGAGAGACTGCTTAGACAAGTCACACACTCTCGACCTTAGAGGAAGGCAAAAACAAAGACCCTCTGAACAAATCTTGTCAAGGAAATCACATGATAGGTTTGCCTTAGGGTCATCATAAGTCAGAAATGACTTGAAAGCACACAACAACAAAAGGCAGAGGGAAAGAGGTATTTGAGTAGTGCAGGATTCTGGAATACTTGTGAGGGTGAGAAGAGGTATTTTACTTATTACTGTGCATTTTGGAGGATTTCTATGAGGTTTGGGGTGGGAATTGCCTGACAATTGCACTGAATTTTTGGAAAAAATGAGGGGCATGGGCTGGTGGGGCTCTACAAACTTGCCTGATGCAATACAGCCTCAAAGTTTTCCTTGTGAGAAGTAGAAGAGTCATTTCAACACAAGATGTGACTTACAAAAGGACAAATCACATCAATAATGTGCCTAATGAGCTACCACATGCATTCACAGACCACCCAAACAGGGGCCTGTCCCTTTTCTTTGGATGTTGGAACTCTGTTTCTAAACGCGCAACTAGTTTTAAACTACTGCAATGCTAGAAATTTGGAGAATGAAGAAGGATTAATTAGGAGGATGTAATTCTTCTTGGAAGGCAATGCCCTCTTTCTCCACAATTGCAACTTCATAGATACACCCTCATAAGAGGGCAGGTTTGATTGCAAATTACTGGAGACCTACAACCAAAGTGTCTCCCAGTTGCTCCTGTTAAGCTGCTGTCCCTGCACCAGAATCCAGGTATGTGTGAGTGAAGGAAGGACAATCTCCATTACAAGCCAGGAGGTAGTCACATACACAGGAGTTCTAGCCCCTCCCGTCTGATGACTCATGACCCTACCTCACCTGAAGCACCTCTCTCTGGACATTGCCTTATTTGGAAGGGAGTTTGTGATTGGAGGAAACCTCATATTACCTGCCCTTCTGGACATTTCCTTATATGGATGGAAGTTTCTGGACATTACCTAATATGGGGCGGGTGGTCTGTGGTTGGTGGAAAAATGCCACAGTGGGTGTGTATGCTGTTTACCTGGATAAAAAGGCCATGCCAAGCCTCTGGCCTTTGTCCCGAACCTCCGGCACCCTGCTGCAGCAGATTTATATATTTTTATATTTTTATACTTTTATCCTTTTGTACTCAATAAATGTGGCCTCTAGCCTTTGAACCAAGAAACATCTGGTCATTTGCCTGTTTCTCAGAAGAAGCTGTCCTTCTTAAGGGCGTAGAAGGTGACATATGGATGTGAACCATTACCACCAGTATGAATGAGAAAATGAAATACTTGCTTACATTGGCTAGGTCACATCCATTCACATACCTGAGCCTTCAGAGGATTCCTGTTTAGACATTATTGGTGGATCACCAAGAAAGCCAGCAGGGCCAGTGCATGATGGCTGGGGATCTTGGGAGCTATAGTCCAAGCAATTAAATTTTCTGTGCTCTGAGCAGAAAACCAATATTTAAGAGTTTGTCACCTTGGCATGATATCCATTACATTAACCCTAATTTGTCTTGTCCACCTGGGACAGTTTAGAGATTCAGAGCAGAGGTATGGGCAGCTTGGCAAAATTGGTTTGAGCATAGAAATATTCATGAAATAACAATTTCTTCCCAAATGCATTTTTTGGCCTTTATGGTTGATATACTTCAGTGAGTGAGGCTGTTTGAGTAAACAATCTATCCTTGACTTATTTTGTATACGGAGAGAAGATCTGCCTTTGATTGTTGTTTTTATAAACTGGAAGGCTGCCAGGATTCTCTGGGAAGAGAAGCAGCGCATTAACGATAGCACTGTGAATATAGCTCTTGTTTGGTTTTCAACTAAATTTAACCTTCACATGTCCTCCTCCAACTCCTGATAAAAGGTATCTCTGGTAGTGTTTTCTAAAGCTGCCTGGAAAGAATTTCTGATACTCAAACTGAATGGGACCCTTTTAAAATGCTTCTTAGAGCATCAAGTGTCAGCGGGTTTTGACTGATGAGTTTATCTATTGAAAAGCTTCAGTTTACATTATTTATCAAAATGCATTTATCAACCTGCTGGCACCAGGATTTATGGTGAAGGAAAACTAGCTATTGTGATTGAATTCTATCAGATGGGGACATTCATGCAAACAAGAGGAAGAGATCTGTTACTATGTGGTTGGTTCTATTTAATGGTAAGCTCCTAAATACCCTAAAGGCACCAGATCCTGTCTGAGCATGGCTGCTAAGCATGGTCAGCGCTTTTTAATACTTGGATGGAGACCACCAATGAATACCAGGTGCTGTAGGCTATGGCCATTTCCGCACTGGACTGTTATAACGCTATTATTCCACTTGCAACATCCTATGGAATCCTGGGGTTTGCAGTTTCAGGAGGGACCAGCCAGCCCCCCTCCGAAACTGCAAACCCCAGGATTCCATAGGATGTTGCAAGTGGAATAATAGCGTTATAACAGTCCAGTGCGGAAATGGCCTATATTTCAGAGGAAGGAACTGGCAAAACCATTTATGAGTATTCCTTGCCTAAGAAAACTCTATGAAATTCATGGAGTCCCCATAAGTTGACTGGTGACTTGAAGGCACATACACACACCCATAAATTGCTGTTACAGAACATCTGTAAAATTGGGGGGATGAGAAAACTTCTCCTCCCACTGTGTAGAATTATTGAATTTCTATGTTGCATTCATCCCCTTAAAAACAGCAACTCATCAATAAGTAGATAGCATTCAAATCATTTTGTCAGTAATGCTCTACAATTTCTCAGCATTTAGCAGAATTCACACTTTGCTAGATCTAATAAGAGTCAGATGTGGAGGGGTTTATGTATAGACAAGTTATAATTGCTGAACTTTGTTAGGGAAGCCCACGTGTGCTTTACAAAAGGTCCACTTTCCTCCATCTGGCAGGCTGAAAATTCTATATGTAAAACTCAGAACAGCAAGACAACATGTGGTCCCCAACTGCCCTCTCCACTTCTTTCCCTCCCACTTCTTCTATTGGTTTTGATATTAACATATAGATATTGAAAACACAACTATGGAATGTCATCCTTTCTCAGTTTTTTGTCACATGATGCCCATTATATCCAAAAGCGGATTTACATATAAACCAGGTAAACTACTGCCCAGTGTCTCAAATTATGTTGACCCACTAAATTCCAAGCATATATCTTTTGTCAATAGTGTGGGTCCCCTTAAATTTGCCATAGCTTAGGGGCTCAGTGGTTTGAACTCTGGCCCTGAGTGTGGTTGTTCCCATTGGAGATTGCTTGTAAACAAGGAAAAGCTGTGTGCACGAAATATTCTTGAATTAGAGATAGTTAAAAGACTATTCCTGAGACTGAAGTGTAAGAAGAAAAAAATGTTGTGGTTGTTAATACTCCAATTCTTAAAAAAAAGATCAATGGCAGGCAGTTAACAAACGACATTACAGAAGTAAATGAATACATCCTACCACCTTTGAACCAAAAGATCAGGATCAGAGACTAACCCTCTTTATCCAAGTCCCTCTCTTGTGTGAGTTCATTTATGCTCTCTTCTTTTTTATCTAGTGAGGTATTCAGAGGTGATTCCCATCTCTATTTCCTATACCAGATATAGAGAATCAAAATTTTAGGAAAGCCTTTTTACATGGTAAAAGCAACAGTGGTTTTTGTGTAAGGTTGCCAGGTCAGCACTTCCCTTGAAATCTCAGGACCCCTACCTGATGAGATGTCACAGGTGGCAAGCCCTAGTGATGTTACAAGGGCAATCTTACAATGAGCAGCCTCTGGTTATTGCATTAAGATTGATATCATAAGGATCAGCTATAGCTGTACAGAATATGTCATTCAAATCAAAAACACCTAAGTCTAACAAATGAGGAACACACACACACTTTTCAAGGCAGCACGTCTTGCCATGACATTCCTCACGCTGAGGACCAGAGAAGAGTGTCAAAGACCATAGGTTTGGGAACCCCAGTTCTTGTAGCAACTGAACAAATGTCTATCTTCCTTTACTACAGTACTTAGTGCCAGGTTGTACACATTGGAGCAATGGAATCAAGCTGCAGGAAAGGAGATTCTACCTGAACCTCAAAAAGAACTTCCTGACAGTCAGAGCTGTCCGGCAGTGGAATATGCTGCCTCGGAGTGCGGTGGAGTCTCCTTCTTTGGAGGTTTTTAAGCAGAGGCTGGATGGCCATCTCTTGGGAGTACTTTGATGTGTGTTCCTGCATAGCAGGGGGTTGGACTGGGTGGCCTCTGTGGTCTCTTCCAAGTCTATGATTCTATTATTCTATGCTGCAAACCCCTCTGTGATGAAATGCACTCTTTCCTCAGTTTTCTGCATCATGTCCCTAACGCTATGTCTTGTATATATACCTGAAGCTCCAAGACATCTGAGGAAGACCTCTGAAGAGCCAACAAAAGCTCATGCTATAATCAGCCTGTTAATCTTAAAAGAATCATACCACTTTTTAAAAAATGGATTAGGGCTATTTCTTCTGTTTGCATGGAGGGTCTTCCATGATTTCAGGTAAGCAGATAGATAGGCATAAGGATCAGGGTGGAATTGTAGGCAGCCAGATTGGAGGAAAATAAAATGCAAAAAAATACTGAAAGTACTGTACATATCCTTGAAATTATAAATAATGGTTCATGCATCTCTTGAAGTTAGCTATTGTCTACAACAAACAACATGTTATAATAAATTTGCTAGTCCTTATTTCTTCTACAATAGAGAAATATTGTTATTCTGGAAATCATCCTAGAAACAGAAGATAACTCAGAGATCTGCAAAGAGCCCCTGCTCAAAGACCCTTTTCTTTCACTATCTCATGGTCCTCTTAAGAAACTGCACCTTGCTGAGAATTCAGCAGACCTATGTCTCACAGTTTCCCAAATAATTTACTCCTTATTTTTTTCCTGTGAACTAGAAGGCCCATCAGTACACTGGAGGACATTGGATGGATGACTCCTAGAAATGTGCTGGAGGTGGCAAAGCAGCAGTGTAGGAGAGAAGAAAATGGTGTTTTGTGAAAAGGGATTGGTATCGATTTCATTTGACAGATACTCTGGTCCTTTATAAAAAGACTATTGTGCTATAAAATATAGTTCAACAGTGAGATCAATAACATATCAGTAGTGAAACCAGCCTTGATGTCCTTTTCTAAGTTATAAAACATATAATGTAACCTTGAAAAGTTCACACATTAGTGACAGCTCATTCGTTGCATCAGGAAACCACGGACACAGAAGTATATGTTTTGATGGAAAGAACATGCCATTATGATACATCACAAGAAATCTAAATGAAACAAAATGAAAATATAAGATATGCATGTATCTATTTGTTCAAGAACAAAAACTGGCTGACAACAATTGATATTTCAAATAACTGATAACTGTCAAATAGCATTAGGAAAGAGATTTGGGTTATACAATCCAGATGGAATAACCTGAGATTTATAGTCCAGAGAACTGGAATCAGGATCTCCGAGAAATGATTTTCATCAAAATTCCATCAAACCAGGAAATAGGTTGACAAGAAAAGCAAGCTGTGCAGTCTATGGCTTAAAACAGGAATGGAACTCCTATGGCCCTCCACATGTTGTTGTCCTGCAACTCCAGTACTCTTTACCATTGGCTATGCAAGCTAGGACTGATGGATGTTGTAATGGAACTATATCTAGAAGGCTGCATAATTCTAATTTCTAAATCCAAATACTCATTTAGTTGTTAGACAGTAGGTTAACACTAATGTAAATTGCCTTGGTTCAATGGGTCTAATGTAATTGAGACTAGCAAGTGGATTTAGACCTGGATCAGCACTGGTGGTACAGTGATTAAATGCTGGTACTGCAGCCACAACGTTGTGAGTTCAATCCTTCCAGGCTCCAGGTTGACTCAGCCTTCCATCTTTCTGTAGGTTGGTAAAATGAGTACCCAGTTTGTTGGGGGCAATTAGCTAACACATTGTAAACTGCTGAGGGAGTGCTTAGCACTGATAAGCGGTATAGAAATGTAGCTGCTATTGCTATTGCTATTTTATACAAATTTATAGTATTGATATAGGCCATTGATATAGGCTGTGTGGCCTGTCTTTCTTGCCAGATTGTTGTTCCCACTAGAGATTTATATACCACTGATCCTCTATTGCTCATCCATGCAAATTTCCATAGTAGACTCTGTCAATGGCAACAAAATAGATTAGGCAAGATATCAAAGAGCTGGTTGAATAACGAACAGAGAACGAGAAGCATCTGAGCAAGGTAGCTTCCCAGATTAAATATATATAGAGAGAGAAGTGTAAGGAATAGAATCAGAGTCCTCTATTCTGGAGAAACTGATTGTGTTGTGTTGGGTTGAAGGTCACTTCATACATTCTATGTTTTGTGCTTGAATTTACACATAGATAGGGAATACCTCATCTGAAAATATTCTCTTGTTTTCTTGTTTTTTAATACTTTTTATGGTGTTTAAAATCTTATAGATAGCATTTGTTTGAAACTTAATAATGTCAAATGTTAGAAATGTTAGAAATTCATGTAACTGGTGAAGTTATCATTGACTAACTCATTTCATTATTGCAATGTTAGCTTTCAGGGCAAATTTACAAGGAAAAGCATAGAGGCTGTCACTGTTGATCCTAATGGGCATATTTTGATATTGGAGCCTTCAAAAATACTCTTTTTCTTGTCTCAAAGTTGCCTTCTCTTGAGCTGGAATTTCTCCCAGTGTGGTACCAAGACCCTAATAGAACTGTTGCATGGTGATTTTGGGACTTCAGCTCATCTGAAAACTGTGGGAAAATCTATCTTAAAGGATGGGATCACATCTTAACTACTGGTTCAAATTAATTTTCTCACTGATCTGTATTTCTTCTCTTTGTTCTACCCCCTTCCCAACACATACACTCTTGTCTTTCCAGTGCCTGGTTTGTTTACAATTAATCAGGAATGAGGTTAAAGCAGGATGGGAATTATGCAACCCTCTAGATTTTGAACAGCAACTTCCAGAATTACTTAAAATTCGCTATGCTATGTTGTAGTCCAACAACATCTGGAGTGTAATATGATTCTCATCTCTATTTTAAATGTCAGTAAGAAATGATGTGTTAATTTTACCTAGATAACACTGTTCTACTGTACGTGTTGTAATAAGTAGGTGGCTAAAAATATCAGTCAGTGAATAAAAGTTGGAGAACTCTTAATCAGAAATATTAGGAATGACTCTGAGTGTGTGAAGAACATTTTTTGACACAATTCAGTATTGGCAAGCTCTTTCCTTCTGCACACCCTATCTCAAAATATGATCTTCAACAATCAGTGGTAGATATCTGTTTGGTTCATTTAAATCAATGGGATTTAGTTTAGATTGGATTCTTGAAAAGGCATAAGGAAGTATGAGGACAATCTAAACTAAATTTAGTTTAGATTACATTCTTGCAAAGACAAAGAAATATGAATTTAGGTCTTTTTGTCTTTTCATTCCAAGCTTCAATCTTACCCAACCCCTTGATGTGTATAATTCATTGAAGAAAGGGTAGGTTAAAAGCAGAATGTGGCACTGAGGAGAGGACAGCTCAAACGCAAGACAGTTTGATGGGATTAGAATGATTAGACTGGAACAAAAAGCCATTTACCTAAACCTATGTCTCTCCATGTCTACTCAGTACTCAGTGGAGGTGAAGAAAACATTCTACTTAATTATCTACAAGCTTGCCACTCTGTGAGCAATAATAAATACACTGTAGGATACCCAGAGGTTCAATGGGATTAACTTTTCAGTAGACATAGAGAAGACATGGCTTGTGGTAAATGAATCTTTGGGGCTCAGACTAACCTCATGAAACTCCTCAAAATGAAACCCCACGGAATTCGGGGTGGTGGAAAATAGAATGGAAGGAAGAGAGAAAGAGGGGCAAAAGACAAGACAGGCCATTCTTTTTTCAGATTTTAGCCAGTCCTGAATCTTCAGCAGCTATCCAACTCACCTTCTGCAGGGTTTTGCTGCCAAGGAACAGATCTGCATGATCCATTTCCACTAGTCCTAATCCTTTTTTTTGCCTTAGGCCTTCTCATCTTATTGTATCCTGCAGAGGGACAGCCACTGATTCTAACTCATGCTACCATTTTAAAAATCAACCAACTCCCTATGCATAAGGTTAATTTCAGTGCTAGTTAGCTTATATCACAGAAAAATCTAGTGAGTTGATGATATAATGAGTAGATTAGCTAATCATTTTCAAGTACTGATTGACAGAAAATTAAAACTGCTTTCCTTTCCCTCTGTCTCTGTCTCTGGAAACTCTCCTGTCCACCCTGCCATTAATCATAGTTGAATGCATGTAGCAGAGCTTTGAACAACTTGAAAAAGTTCCTTTTTGGATGATTACTATTATCCATTATCCCTTATTGCATCCACTGGTGTTGGCTAGGAGGTTCTCAAAATTATATTCCAAGCTCTTGGAAACGGAAATGGCAAACATTACTACATCCTCCCCATGCAGTGTTGATCAGATCTAAAATACTGTTCTCAGACAAAACTACAAACCTTCATGGAATTTGTGTGTATGTGACTGCTAAAAGATAGGGAAACCTCACAAATCATCTGTTTGCACGGGTATGGTTGTGGAGAGGAAAAATCCAGTCCAGTCTCTTTCACTTTTGCTTCCAAATAGATGATCAATCATATAAAATTTTATTCCATCAAGCAAACCTGGGATCAGGCTCAGAAATCATGTGAGCTGCATCTTTTTCCACACATGATGGTCCCTGTGCAGCCACAGATGCTGAAACAGACAGGGCCAACTGTACCATTAGACAGGACAGAGCAGCTGCATTGCATAGCAGATTTGGGCTGTTATGAAAAGGCAGCAAATAATCATTTGAACTGCTGTTATTGTATTTTTACTGCTATGGATGAGGAGAGGTGTTTTGTTTCCAATCATGATCCAAAATGCCTTGGTTGATTCACTATTTGCCACTCTCTCCAAGGCAGAAAAATGTTTTAGACCAGTCTTGTGAGCAGAAATCTAATATTGCATACCTATAGCCTCTACCTGTATCGGGGTATATGCACCTAGCCAGAGAGTACTCTTATTCTATAAAAAGAGGAATGTTAAGAGGAACCAATTCTGATCTTTTTAAACTCTTTATTTTCACCTTTGATCAATGATAAATACCAGAGATAACACAAATAGGAGATTGTCTTTTTGGCAGGAGAAAAAAAAATGTCACAAAAATGCAATGCAGCTGATTTGATGTAAATCCCCTGTTTCCTAGTAACAAGTCTCTTACCTTCAACATACTTGTGAAATGCTGGCTGTGCATGACATATAACATAACTTAATGGAGATAATTAAATCTAACTCGTCTGGAATAACTGTCTCAAATAGCACAATTAAAAAAGGTGAAATAATATCTGTAGACATAGTTGTCCTCCAAAGTGGGACACATAAAAATGTAAAGATGAATTACTATGTTGTGACAGCAATATTTTTATTCTAGGAGATTTATGGGCTGTTTCTTTTAGGTCTTCTTCCATGCCTTGCTGATAGGAGTTCCATTCCAATTCAGCATGCCTTCTTCTTCAGTTTCTGTACTTGGTCATTATCAAATACCTCCATCTTGTTCAAATAACAGAGTATTTAACCTCTGTTTGATGTTGGAAACATAGGGCTGCTGAAATTACATCCAAGAGGATATGAACATGCATGTGTATGCACATGGAGAACTTTAACTTTCTTTGAAACATTTTCTCAGCCAGCTGATTTATTTGCATTCTTTAAAATGGTTGTGCGTGTAGCAGGGTTCCAGTTTCTTTGAATTTATAATTATTACCTTGCTGTGGTTAAAGATACACAAACATCACAAAATGCCCCTAATGCAGACATCACTAATACAAGATGCTTTACCTGGAGAGTTAAGTTCTGTTGGGTCCAACGAGATTTCTTTCCAAATAGGTATGCATAGGTATGCATGGTTTCATATTGTGAAACATATGGCTCTGCTTTTCATTTGACAATAAGAGAATTCCAACTTCATGGAAGATATTTCTGTTAAGTACCATAGGCTGAAAGCAGTTTGTTATGAGTAGGTCTATTGATAGCTCTTACTTATTGCTAAATGGGGCCCTTGCATACCTCAAACAGAAACAGTATCTTTCTGAATACTGGCCATTGTATTAAAAATACAAACGTACCTCACCTTCACACAATGTTTGCAAACTTTTGGAAGCATCTGACTGTGCACCATTAGAAACAGAATGCCCAACTGATCCACCAAGGCAGTTATTGTGTTCTAATGTCCTCATTTAAAATAAAACTAATAAAAATAGCAATAATTGGGGACAACATAGAATGCTCAGCCAAAAAAAAAAAAAGAAATATCCTTTTGAGAATATTTCCATTAAAAAAAAAGAAGACTACTTGACTACTTGCTCAGGCTTCTCATGCCTAAAAATGAAATGCCCTGTTCTTACTTCTGCCCATAAACAAATCATACTTTGTACCAAATTCAGAAACCTCCGCTAGTACAAAATATGGCAGCCAAATTGGTTACTGAAGCAGCTAGGAGTGATATATTATACCTATATTAAAACTACTCTACAGGCTGCCAGTTAGTTTCCAGGCAAGGTGCAAAGTGTTGGTTGTTACCCTTAAGCCCTACATGGTTTGGGTTCAGGTTACCTATAAGATCAATTTCTCCTGTACAATATGTGCATACTCTCAGGTCTTCTGAGGGACATTTGCTTCAGTCAGCCAGAACCAGGCTGGCAACTGTTAACCAAAGGTCTTTTGCATCAGCTGACCTCAAATTGTGGAATGACCCGCCGAAAGAGATTTGGACAGCTGGATATACTGTCTGCATTTAAAACAGCATTAAAGACCAATGTCTTCCAGCAGGCCTATCTAGATGGTTTTTAAATTACAAGTTTTTAAATTATGAATTGTTTTTAATATGTATGCTTTTTAAACTGGTTTATGCTCTTTTAACTGACTATGTATTTTTAATTGGTATTCATTTTTTTAACTCTGTTATGTGTCCATTTGTTGAAATATAGTCATCCCTCCACATTCGCTAGGGTTAGGGGCAGAGGACCCCCGTGACAGTAAAAAAAAATGAGTAACTTTAGGCCCTCCCAAACCATATTTAACACACAAAAAAAGTATGATCACCATATTCAACCCACTATGGATTCCTTTGAGGCATCAGGGTTCCTTCCCCGTCGTTATCATCATATCTATTGCAGCATCAATGGCTGTTCACTGTAAAATGGGTATTTGGTTCTCTGTCATGCTTGAATGTGATGCAATGTTGGGATAGTAAAATGCAATGCCATGATTAATGATTTCTCTCTCTCTCTCTCCCCCCCACCTCTCTCTCTCTGTCTTTTTCACTCACACACACGTGCACACACACACACACACACACACACACACACACACAGACAATATACAAAGAGAGAGATCAGGGAATGATGATTTTGGAAGTCCCAGAAAGATGTTTTTAGTCCTTTTCTGTATGCCTTTGTTGAAAGATTTCTACAGCAGAGTAAAACAAACTTGTGACCAACAGTCCACCCCCCCCCCACCTGATGGCCACTAATTCCTGTGTATCTGTGACTAACGCATTCACAGCTGTTCAGTCAGCCATAAATAAAGGAAGGCTACAGTTTTATATTCATAGCAACTATGGCTAATCCTATTTAAGAGCTCTACAGTGGCACCTGGCCAGATAAATGCTTTCTTGATTTTTTTATAACCAGGAACGATTGGCTTTCCTGCTGACCAGAGCAGCAATTTTATTTACCCTCATTTCAAAGGCTCTCCACTCCTCTCCTTATGCCAGCTTCTAAGCACTCTGCTAAGTACGCACAGGTTGTAATTGCATTCTTTGTATTATCAACATAACATTAACTCAGACATGAAAGAAAGTTCAGAAAACAGAGCATATATGCATAAACCAAGGGTATGTACCTCCCATGAGTTTATAGAAAGGATAAGTGGGATGCAAGCCATATCCACACGGTATGTTTAAATAGCTGAATTTGGAATGTCAGAGCAGAAAAATAATCTTGCTTTGTTAACATTAATCCTTAATTTATTTACATTAATGTTAGTAAAAATTATTAAATAATGTGTTCCAATGCCTGTTTCATTAACATTTTTTTCAATAATAATTGTTTAACCACTGTATATACAATCTGAAGTTCAGCATAGCAACACATGCTTTGTCATACGCTGGCTTGTATCCTTTTGGTTAGTCCCAACTAGAGTGGACCCATTCAATCAGTTGTTGATGATATGTCAACGCATAGCTGATCCCATTAATTCCATAAGTCTGCTCCAGTTAGGACCAACAGCAAAATTTACACGACAATCTCAACAATGACGTTTTGTTTTCTGCACAAAAATGAAGTAAGGAAGAAAACTGCAGTGTGCCTCAGAAGATCTGCCAGGCCCCTGAAATCCTCAGGAGAAACTTGTGAAGAAAAAAGCTAGGCAAGCGGTTACAGCCAGCCAATCACAACTCAGGGAATGCTGGGGTGGGGGTGCTATGGAAGAGAAAGGATGCAAAACTGAGGCTTGTCTGTGTCAGAAGGGAGATGACATAAACATTGGGAAGAGCTGCAATAGATATAAGAGAGCCAGCCAGGGGGAAGAACTAAATAGGGCTTTGGAGAGCTGTGAATGATTCAATAGTACAGGGGTTAATGCTTAATCTAATTTTGTGTTAATAAACTTCTACTTGTCCATTCTGTTTTTACAACTGTGTCTGGCTGTTTCTGTTAAGGTTTGATAGAGAGTCTGGTAACACTTACTACATTGAACCCACTGAACAACACATCCATTGGTTCAGATAGAGATTACCTTGAGGCCCGAGTACTAGATTCAGGGAGGGGCCTTGAGGGGAAAGGGCAAGATGAGTGACAGGGCCTTAAATTGTGGATATGCAACTGTGGGGCCAGCCTGGACAGGAAATCCATCACAAGAATCTTCTCTCAGTCTCACCACCTTCAAAGGCATGGGTGATGGAGCATGAGAGAGTGCCTTCTTAATAGCTGCCCCTAGGCTCTAGAATACTCTAACGGGGGTGTTGGAAATGGATTGCTGTGACATTTGCCCCAATTAAAATACTTTTGATGTGCATGTGGGAAAAGCACCTGGGGAATGACTTGGCAAGTCATGATGTAATCCCCAAGGGACAGTAAAGCTGAGTCATGGTAACATGAAATCCTGGCAAGGGGTTACATCAGCCATGGTCCCTAGCTGATGAGCTATCAGCCAATGTGTATATAAAGAGGTGAACTCTGACAGGCTTTCTCTCGGTCTCCCTAACTCTTGCTGACACCGAAACTCTGTCCGAGCAAACCTCTGCGTGATGTAATGATGATGGAATGCTGAACCTTTGACTGAGGATCTGCCAATCCTGCCTGTAGAGATGTATATATTGGAACTCCAAGAATAAAAGCCTCCAGGTATTTTTTGGATGACAACACTGTGTGCTAGTGTTTCTGACTGGTGGGTAGTTTGGGGTCAGAGCTAATGCTGTATGTTCACACTCTGTTGCTGCTCACGCTTGTGGCTGTATTTTGATACTCTGCTGTGTGTGTTTTTGCTTGCCTCTGAGCCACGTTTTTGTTCAGAGTGCAGTGGTTCCAAGGAGGATTTTGTGCTATGTGCTTAAATCCATCCCCTGCCAGGCTAGAGTTGCCCCCTCCTTGCTATCTTAGTATTTCCACTACTACTACTATTCATTTCAATAATAATACAAAGAACAGGCTTTTAAGAGGTGCTGTCTTGTTTTAATTGTACAGTTCTGAAACTGCTTTTTTATTAGCTAAATTGTATGTTTTACGTTGTGTTCATACATTGTGGATAGTTTAACTCCATTTTAATCTTGGGCTTTTTTAATGTTTTAACTGTATTTCATTTTAATTTTTAAGCTTCCTGAGTGCCACTTTGGAGAAAAAGACGGAGTATAAAGATGGTCAGACTCCTATATCAACTGCTTAGTTAAGTGTACTTAAGTATACTTAAATTATCTGTATTTAACTTAGTAATCTCTCCTATCCTGATCCCCACAACCCCACCCCCAAACCTTAGTTAAGTAAACTTAAGCAAATAGCTGATACGGGATTTTGGTCTATAATTGTAAACTACCCCTTCAGTTTCCTGCAGCTTCCTTTTAAAAACCTCACACCCATCTTTTTTATCAGCTGAAGAAAATATGAATAGGTCATGGGAGTGGTAGATTGGCTATTTTTAATGAAATGGCCACCACACACATGTTTCCCTGTGCTAGAAGTCATTCTCATTGCAGAAGAATGTGGACATAAAATGGACCAGGCAGTGGAGTCTGCCTGAGAGCTCTAACTGTAGACTCTGGTAGTACAGTTGGGTTGTAGAGTAATCTTCTCTTCTCTCTCTTCCTTCTGCTCCTTCTTTTCTTCTAGGCCTAGTGTTTCACTCAGCTCCTTCTTTCATAATTTTACTCCAGTGATCCTTCTCGTCCTTAATACGTGGACATGCTCTCTGATTGTATCTTCTTTTCCCTGTCATCTCTGGTTTTATTCTCCTCCTCCTAAGTCTGCTGTTCCTGGAAGTGGTCTCACTTCAACGTCTGGGGCTGACCAACTAATATAGGGAGTTTCTGGCAGTGGTGCAGTGCAAGAGACAGCTACACAATGAATTGTGAGAGAGTCTTTGAAATAAAATGAGTAAAAATAAGTAAAATAATATGCTTCTCATTTGTCCTTCTTTCACTTCTAACAGCTAATAAATAGAAATAATATGAATGGCAAGCTCATTAACATGAAATCTTTTATTGAGAAGAGCCAGCCCTAGTTAAGTTATAGAATGAAGTTAACTTTGTTACATGAATAAAACAAAAAAGGTCAATGAATTATCCCTATTTCATTAAATCTACTGTGTTATTTCCAAGCTCTGCTAAATAAGATACACAAACATGAATAAAAAAACAGAGTCATGAAACAAGGTCGGCTTCCAACAACTCTGACCTCAATGCATATATTTCCAATCAAGGGTTTGGTTGGGTGTATTTCCAACAAGTTGCAATTGTAGTGATGGGTTGTGGTTTTTGAAAAAAAAATTCCTCTACTTATATTTTTAACATAAGCATTATCAGAAGTGGTAGTTGCATACTGACACTGTAATCATGACTGCCTTTGCCATTTTATATTGTTGAAATAAATCTTGAAGGAAATGGCCTGACTTTAAAGAGAAATTTCAGCACCATTTTAAAGTTACCATTGCTCCAACCCAATGCCTATTCAAACATTGTCATCTGTGAACAGGATGTATAAATATGAACACGAGGGATGGAGTCACACAAGTTGGTCCCCTCAGAAATGTCACCTTCTCTAGTCCCATCGTCTGCACTCATATCCCTCTGTGTTGAATGAGAAAGCCTGCAGTAGCTTCTATTTATATTTGCTTGAAACAAGTACAATGCTTTGCACAACCGGGAAACCTGATAAAGTCAGGGTCCCTATTGTGTAGAAGTGATAAAGCTCTATATGGTTTAAGTACAAACTATTTGAAAGCCCATATATCCCCATATGGAGGAGGTCATCTTCTGATGAAGACGTGGGAGACAGCTTAACTAGTCTGCTCCTAGGCTATGAAACTACCTCCTCAGTTGGCTCCTCTCTGCTCTCTTTTTGCCTCCAGATGAAGGTTTTCCTATATAAACAGGTCTTTAGCCTTTAACTGATTATGATAAAAGAATGTGCTATGGGTATGCTGTTTTTCATATGTAGTAAGTACTTTATGTGTTTTTAATAAAACAATGTTAATACAATCTCTTGAAGTATTTGATTTAGTTGAGGGTTTTTTCATGCTTTTTAAAACTTGCGTACCTTATATCGTTTTAGCCATTTTATTTTAAGCTATATTGGGCCCTATTTTGGTAGAAAGTCAGGATTATGAATATATAAATATGTTTCTACTCAGTTTTAAACAAACGCGAATACAGCCCCCCCCGAACCCCCCATCAAAGTCCTTTATGATTACAATGTCAGATTATACCACTTCTAATTAAGCCATTTCTAATTTTCAAAAGTAAGTAAAGGAATATTGCATTTTTTAAAAAAATTGCTATCCTCTCTTTACATTATTGGTGTTTCTAGAGAGATAAACAGTTATCTACAATCCTAATAAGATGTGTGCAGCTGAACCAAGCTCATGTTACTTTGTAAGACTCTTCTTAACTTGGAAGTATTTTGAAATCCCAATGTTAGGTTTCATATGTAAACTTTTCTGAATAATTAATAGTTTCTCTTGAATAATGAATCCTGGGAAAGACACTCCTCTCAAAACAGGGACTGCCAGTTTATTTTCCCTGTGCTTGAGGACACTCTACAATTTTCTTTGAACTTCCTGCAGTAATTGGCTGTTTTTCCATGTACCATTATCAGTGGCTCTTCCTTTCCACTGCCATCATCGTGCATGTACAAAGCTCTGTGTACACAGTTGCTAATGCCTTTAAAAGGAGATAATCCATGGCTTCAGTATACTTTTGGCCACTTCATTTATTCAACTGACTATACTCTCAAGCTCAGTGAGTAGTCCACCTCCTCTAGAACCCCAACCCTGATCAAACACATTCAGGGCCTCTCCACACTACATTGTTATAGTGTTATTATTCCACTTTCAACAACCTATGGAATCCTGGTGTTTGCAGTTTAGGGAGCGGCATTTAGAATTCTCAGCCCAGAGAGCTCTTTGGCCTCAGTAAGCTACAAACCCCAGAATTCCACAGGATGTTGAAAGTGGAATAATAGCACTATAACAACATAGTATGGAAAGGCCCTCAGTTTTTATTCTCATGCCAAAGTAGTTCCCTGCTTGACTCCACAGCTATTCTACACAAAGTGTTTACTACAAAGAAGTCTTTCTAGAAGAGAACTGGACTACTGCACTGGGGGCATGTGTGAATTTTTGCCCCATACCTAACTGATGTGGCACTCCAGCATGTTTTTGGCCATTTCTGGTTTCACTTTTGGCCAGTTTGTGGCTCTTTGGGGGAATTGGGGGATGATAGGTCATTAGTAAATCTAAACCAGCATAGTTTTGTGTGGTATTGGGCCATTTCTGCATGGAAAACCATATGGAAAAATGGAATTGGGGGGTTGAGGGCTTTTGGATGTCATGGGAGCTTGGGAGATCATGAAAATGAGGATTTACAAACTCTTCATTCACCTCTTTTCTAGAACCTGGGAGACCGCTTTGTGACAAGTTATGAGAAGCTGACAATTCAAGTAAAGACTAGTGGTGCCAGAATATATCCAATATGGCTACCGTAGGTGTCTTGGCTGTTTTCTTTTCCCTGTTCTTCTTTGAAAGGTATCTCTCATTCCAAATAATTTTTGATTGGAGTTTATGATGTTCTTCTACACTGTTGTGGGTTCTAAAAGGCATAGAATGTGATTCTAAGAGCAGGGAGAAGGAAAAAGAAAGAAAGAAAGAGAGAGAGAGAGAGAGAGAGAGAGAGAGAGAGAGAGAGAATATATGTAGCCTTTGAGGGTTCTCACCAAGATAAATATTCCAAATGCATTTCCTGTATGTTGAAAACTGTGGTGTCTTCTCCTCTAAATAAGCAATTTCAAGTCTTCCACATTTTTAAGGAAAAGAAAGAGCCCTTCTCTAGCACAACTCACTAATGAAAGGCAATGTCTGTGCCCTGTAATTTATGCATTTATGAAGCGGCCTTATAAGACAAGGAGAGTGTTGGGGAATGAAAAGGAATGGTTAAGTTTTGAGGATTCTTTTGATGTTTGAGTGGGAGTAAGGAGCCAAGGATCATATAACAGTTGCTAACTTGTGCCCTTGGTGAAAATAGTCCTAGGATGAAGGATACAATTTCTGCTGGTCCACAATGGATATACAATCCTCATTCGCCTGAAAGTAGCCCATAAATCCTCCCATTAGAACCAGATGGGATTGATTAGAAAAGCTGTTTTGAAGAATTCCCCCCACCTTCTAAGGAGGAGGAAGAATGGTTAAAATTGCCTAAAGGGCTGCTTAGCTGAGAAAGACCTCCAACCTCATTTCTAAATTCTCCCTCCCACCTTGTGCTCCTCCCCCACCCTCAGGTGTTTTAGACTCTGTTCTACCAGAAACCTGACTGACACAAAGCAGGGAACTTAATTCTCTCTGCACAATGAGGACAGAAGCTTTTGAAGCAGGGGAAGTGAGGAAGAAAGAAAAATCCCAGAGCCACTGTAGTGAGTGACACCAGATTCCCTGTAAATCTAGTTAGTCATCATGCCTGCCCCCACGTCTGGCTTGCCAGGCTGCTTCCAATGTAACTTAGACCATGTTGAAAGCTCATTGCATGAGTGTGTGAGTGGGGATGCATGGGAGGAAAGGAAAAGGAAGGAAGGAAGGAAGGGAGGGAGGAAGGAAGGAAGGAAGGAAGGAAGGAAGGAAGGAAGGAAGGAAGGAAGGAAGGAAGAAATATGTAAAACAACCCAAAATAGCACACTGTGGGTAGAAAGAGAAAAATAAGCATATACCTTTATGGTTACCTCCCCAGGGGAAAAAGAAAACATAAATTATAGCACTAAAGGATTTTAATTCTGAAAAAAGGGAGCTGCCACCATTTCTGGGATACAGAATCCATATAGAAGCATTCTGTTTCATTGTTCATTAAGTGCATTATGAGGAGGAGATACAGCAATTAATGACAAATTGTGCAATAATGAGACCAGACAAAGAGAATTGGGTTAAACAAGGGCCACTTTATTTGACCTAAAACCTATTTAACTTGCACTGGCCTGGAAACAGAGCAAGAAGGGGAAGCAACCTCATGCAGTTCCAAGTGGGGCCACCCCATAACTACCTCAGCCTTCCCTTGGGTGAACATCTAAGCCTTGAGGACAATTCAATAACTGGGTTGCTCTCTAGCCAGCTGTAATTGAAAGATAACCCAGGGGTCTCCCACCCAGATCACAGGACTCTACAAGTCAGAGTCCAGATCTGAGGTTTACCTCAAAGGTAGTCTCCTTCACTACCCCCAGGTCACAAACCTTAAGAGCCCTACCCTACACCAAAAGAGTGCCAAAGATGTACACTGAAGACTTATATTCTCCCACTGCTACCTGCCACAGACAAGGGACAAGCTTCTGCTTAGTTCCTTTGCCCCATCAGGCTGGCCAACATGACCCTCACCCCATGTTGTAACTCCTCCGCAAGCAGCATATTACCTTCTTCTGACAAATGAATGCCATCAGCCCTGTAGAGCTGTGGCCGCTGGAAAATTATTATAGGATGTGGGAGAAAGTGCCTTAACCTCTTATCCAGGGCTTTACAGACTTCTCTATTTACTCTTCTCTGGGCAAGATCAATGCATCAAGGGTCACCCTCATCCCAGCATCACCTGAAAGAGCAAAATATATAGATAAAAAAGGAAGGGGAGCTCCAGGCCAATCTTGTATAAGCCAAAAATCACTCAAAGCTTATAAAATCAGGACCTTATCCTTCAGCAAGCTCAAGTCATTCCCATCAAGATGAATTACTAAGTTATGAGGCGGTACAGTGCACTCTTTAAACATGAGAGGCAACAAACCACTACATCAGAGGCCTCTTTTCCCAAGCCAATCCACAACATTGCTCAACCTCAGTTGAGCCCATAACTCAGTGCACCTGCAGATGGATGCAAATCAGGACCCAAAAAAGAAAGAATAACAATATTAGTACATCATAATGCCATCAAAACTTAAGAGGATGCATGTATCTCTTCACTGCAGATGACTTCCAATGCCCAATGTGCTGGGCCAAAAAAACATGCAAAGGCTATGGAGGCCACCCCAGTCTGGAAGGAGTGGGTGCCAAACTTAATGTCTTGCAGGCCCAAACTCTGCAAAGGCTTTGAAGTGACATTACAAACTGGTACCTCATGAGGGGTGAAAATTCCACATGGCAAAAGAGAAACCAACATCTGATCCCCTCCTCAAAAAAAAAAAAAAACACCCTGATATAATGCTGCAGAGCATGAACCAGACAGAGCACATGGTCAGCACACAATCCTAACCTGTCTCTTCTTCCCCTCTCAGTTCAGTCTTGGAATTCCTAATCTGTAGATCCACCTGTTCATCAGCAGGATTAAGTCCCCAAAGGCCAGAGCTCTACCTGAACTGTTACATTTAGCAGCTAACCCCAACTTGCTACGCAAAGACCCAAAGAACATGGTCAAAGCCATTGCATGGAAGAGCACAGAACTAAAATTAAAGACCACACATTCCTCAACCCTCTAAGAATGTCAAGGGATAATGGCTCACACTGGTCAGCCATATGTGTTCTTTAAAAGATCTACCTCTTGAGAACCTTTCATAGCTTAAAATCACAAATGGTATCGTCAAATCCCTGACCCTTAGTCACAAGCACCAATGCTGACAGCCTAGTCCTAATAAACTGTGGAGTCAACCCATTATCTCTTAACGAAACTGTCATGAACCCGAATGAGCATGCTGCCGACTCAGACGGGGACTCTGAGTTAGACGGGGAACCCCAGGCGGGGGTGGATCCCTGGGAGGGAGAGGGGGCTCCTGCAGAGACAAGGGAGGGGCCTGCCAGCGACCCCACAGTGGTCCCCGAGCCTGTACCTGCAGCAGAGGAGACCAGTGCTTCAGGCTCGACAGAAGCTGCTGTTCCTGACTCCAGCCCAGAGTTTGCTGCAGACCCTCCCCCCACTTTCCTCCAGAGGCGGCGATAGAAGGAGGCGGTTCGCAGATCAAAACGCTTGCAAGCGAAGCGTCTGAAGTCTGAGGGCCTTCAGCTGTGAGCTGGGCCAACGGACGCTTGATCAGCCCAGCTGGGTTAAGGACTATGTATTTAAGTCAGACGCTGGGGGGAGTTGGGCACGGGGCAACAACTGTCTTCCATCCGGGGAAATCTGCATCCTGTATTTTTTGTTCCAGGCCAGCCCTAGCTGTTGAGTTTGCTGTCTCTTTTCGTTTGGGTGATGTAACCTCTTGTTTATTTTACTACTTATTACTAAAAGCCATACACTTCGGCTCCTGCCTCTGTTTTCGGTTCAAGCTGCCACCTGACATTGACAAAAATGCAGCACTGCAAGATATGATCCGCAGGAATAGGCCAAGACACCCTCAGCCCATAATCTGTCCTGAAGCTCTCAGACTTTCTCCTGGCCTTCTGATAACTCTTTTTAGCACTGGGGACTAAGTAGAGACCAATGGCTGTGACAACCTCACCTGTTCAAGGCTTTACAGGTGTATGGGCATCAGAACAGGACTGGAATCTGCATCTGGGGCAAGATGTCTGGAACACTCCATCTGTCAGCAGAAAAGAGCATCAGCTATCCCATTATGTACCCCAGTCACCTGGAGTACTATATACAAGAGTTTATAGTGTGAACATTGTAAAACAAAAGCCCAAATTAGGTGTATGATCTGTGGGCCTTAGAAGACATGGAGTTATTAACATGGACAGCAGCTATGTTTTCACACTAGAAATGGACAGAGGAGTTAGCAAACTCTTCTGGCCAAATTTGAACAGCCACAATTATTTCCCTGTTCAACCTGATCTAAGCTTAAGAACCCACTCCAGAAAAGTATTAGACTTTTCAAAGCCTGAAAAGGATACCAAGCACCCCATGGGAAGAGCCCAGTCTGAATAATAGAGACCTTTGAAAGAAAAGCCTAACAGCTCAAAATCTTCTGTAGAAGATGAAATCCAGACTTAATGTTGCATTTTGACAATTCAGTCCCTACTACATTCCTGTGCATTTTCCTAATGGCGGCATCCAATGATACAAAGCTCTGCAGGAATGGTGTTGTTAACTGATTCATCCTTAGTGTAAAACAAATGATGAATAAGCTGCTATTCACTGCGTGCCTTTTAGGAACAACCCCCAAAGCTGATGCCCTAAGATTTACAACTGGAAGGGGAAGAAAAGGGGCCAACTACCCTACCCTCAGCCATATCCTTGCAAGTCTTGTCCCTAGCAACCTCCTGTTGGGCAATTTCTGAACAAAAATTCTTAGGGCTTCAGGATACCCTGCAATGGGATCCAGAAGCCATCTATAAACCCCTCTCAAAAGTAATATGCTGCCTCCCTATTTGAATAAACATGCAACAAAATCTTGAGCCTATCCAACCTAAATGAACTGGGCCCCTTTTGAAGCTAGATGAGGATGACCAGATCCACACTTACTTCCCTGTTCCCTGGAGCACATGCGCCTTTTCTTTTTGGCCAATTTCAAAAAGAATGCAACCCACTGCAAATACAGCACTTACACAGGTGCAGGCTACAAGAACTCTGCATTTAAAATTCCCAATAAAACTTGGTGTAATTTGTGGTAACAGCCTGACCCTGACTCTTTGAGCCAGTCCCAACTTTCTGGACCATGTACCCAATTTGGGATTTTTCATTCTGTGTTGGCTTTACAGGGGTCATAACTTTCATTCTAACCAAAAATAGCCACCTGCACAGCACAGCGACCAGCACAGCTCGGGAGGCTCCGCATGCCAAGTAAGTGTGTGCAGGGCCCAAGAGCAATGTGCGATCATGCACCATTTTTGGCCTCTAGCCAAAAATGAAAAGGTGCACGATCGGCACCTGCTGGCCCCTGGAGCATTGCACAATTGTGACTGCATCATGCAGATCGCTCCTCACAATTGTGCGACACTCCGGGTGCCCTTTCTCATGGAAAATGTCATGCAAAAAGGGCCCAGGACTTCAAACACTGTAAACCAAATGAAGAAAATCTGAATACAATGGAAACAGCTTGTGAACCAAGCATGCTGAAGGTAAATGATCCCATGAGGCCAAGACCAGGCACTTCCAAACTGCTAAACAGAAAAGAAATGGCATCAAGAGAAAGCCAAAGGGACCAAAAGCATTGTTGCTGAACCCACAGCCCTGAATAATAAATAGGAGAGAAGTATCATGCCAGAATCCCATTCCAGAGAAATCAAGCCCAATGAGACCAGCTCAAACAACAAAGATCCTACCCTCACCCCAGCTGATGGACTATTACTACCAGTGACAATTGTCCTAACTGGAAAAGGCCTAAATTAACTAAATTCCCACCAAAACAACCAAGAAATATTAACCAATAATCAGATTAAAGCACCCCCCACAAGCCAGATAGGTAAAAATATCAAGTCCTTGTACTGCCTCTACAAATTCACCCCCAAAACCAGTGCCTTCAACTCCATGCAGCACACGATGTCCCAGATTCCTGTGCTGCAAAGATCCAAAGAGGACACATGAGGATATAAGCAAGCCTTAAACAGCCTCTGATTCCACCCCCATCACATGGAGTGTTCTGGCATCCAGCACCAGATGCAGGAGACCCTGATCTCTCCCATGGAGGATCTCAAACTACTACCCTCCCTCTCAGCGTTGTTTACCACATCAGTTCAGGTATATAGTACATTTGGTAAGTTTCTCCTCCATTGCTGTCCTTGTCCCAGCATTTTTGGGTGGTGTAGTCCAGTCCCTTGGATAGCTCCAAGTTTAAGATCAAAGTTTAGACCAAAACTCCAAGCAATTCTTCCACCTTACTGACATCAGTCACCACTGGTCACCGGGCACTGCTGGTCTTAAGAAAAAGTCAAGATGGTATCATCTTTCCTGTCTCTCTTCTTGGGGCAGGGGTAGTGATAGTCTTAAAGGAGAGAGGGAGTGTACTACATCTCTGCTCCCATGCAGCTTTGACCATGCCCCTCAGTTACATTCAGTCCCTGATGTCTTACTTGCAAAGAAATGAAGCCCTTAGCCACGCTTACAAGATCTCAGGTTGGTGTACAGATGAAAACCGGTTTAAAACAACTTTGAGCCATTTACATTTAAAACAAAGAGGAATAATTTTATTGAACAATTTCACAATTAAACATTTGAAAATTAAATAATTCAAAGAGTACAGTATAAAGTAGTAGATTAAGCTACTTTCTGCGGGTTGTTGTTTTTTACCATTTATTTAGGAAATAATGGATTCACGCATGTTGCACAGATCAGGATAGAATTTATTATTAGCAACCTATTTGAATTTTGTTTTTACTCATTTATTGATATTTGCCATATTTGTAAGGTCTGTCACTTTAACGTTGCTCTTAATAAAAAATATATTTAAAAAAAGAAAAAAACACTTGTATAGATGTTAGACCCTAAACGCTTTGCCAAAAAAACATGTATTACACTAGTTCTGGAAAGAAGTCAGTGTCAATGCCAATCAGGTCTTTAAGGGGAGGACATTCCAATTGGAGTACCACAACAGAGAAAGCTACTATTACCTATTCTGTGTAATAGCCAAACTCTAGGGCAGGACTTTCTGAATGGTGTGCCATGACAAATTAGTGTGTCGCCTGAAGTGTGCAGGTGTGTCGCCTGCAATCTTGGAAATGTATGTTGTTATTGATAAATCATATTTTTAAAAATATATGAAAGGTTTTCATGAGATATGTTGTGTCCCCCTACATTTTGTTATTACAATTTATGTATGTGCCCGGATCTCTTATAAGGGGTTAGTTTAACCTCCAGTTTGCTAGTAAAACTGAATTACTGTGTCACAAAATGATGCATGTCTAAAAAGTGTGTCACCAACATGAAAAGTCTGGAAAGCTCTCCTCTAGGGCCTAAATTAGGCATCTTTTCAGAACTCCTGCTACTAATTCCTTATAACTGGAAAGGTCTGGGATTGAACCTTGAACATATGGGTGCAGGGCATGTGCATTCTGCCCTTGAGCATTGGCTCCATCTCTGTTTTCCTACAAGAGAAAAATGCAGTTATAACACTGCAGTGGAATAGTACTATTACGGCTATATGTAAAGTTGAATTATAACTGTCCTAGTTTTCTCTCTGAAAGTCTATGTATGATCAAGAGATCAAAAAAAATTGCAATTGTATTTCCCTACCACCCACAGCCTTTGGCTGTTATAAATGTTATTTTGGTCTCACTACCTCAATTATTAAGAGATCTAATATAACATTAATTATATTTATTGTGACACTTTATATATTGATTTAATAATAACTCTTCTGCATCAATTTCTGAATTATCTGTGTAAGATTAAAACTGTTTTCTCGGTGACACTTTACTGTTCATATCATTTTCCCTTTGAACTGTTTATCACTTTTTTATTGAACTGCAATTGGATGAATGCTATTATTTTTACTGTGCTTGAAAAATGGCAGTCCTAGTGCAGGATCCTAAAGTCAAAACTACATCTTCAGTTTTATTGTAATCAGCCTCTGGTCTGTGTTCTATGTAGTTTTGATTTAGACCTTCCAGCTGAGACACAGTAGGGGAGATAAATCCTGAACAGTTTGATAATTTTGCCCATGTCAAATACTGGAAATGAAGTCACCAGGGGATGCCAATTGACACGTACAGTTTTTTGCTGCCAGTTTGTTTTTGGTTTTTTTAAATGAAATAAAAAGATGGGGGGAAAGACCTCTGAATTTTAGGGAAAAGCAGTTAAAGTAACTGAAAGAATATAGCATATGATATAAAAATGCAACATTGTAACATTCTTATTACCATTTTAAAGAATGCACATAACCCCTACTTTTACATATACCATAAGGGGATCAGTTCTGCGAGCTGTTATCCCACAAGAAACCCATCATAGTCTAGTGGTGGTCAACCCTTCCATCAAATCCTACCAAGAAAACCCTATGATAGGTTCGCCTTGAGATTACCATAACTCAGAAATGATTTGAAGGTACACAACAACAGCAGCAACAAATATGGCCCAGGGCTAGCAGAATTTATTTATTTAGATCCATAGGCCTTACTGATTCTGGGCAAGTACACTGGGATTTTCTAAGCATTCAGTATGAAAAGCTGTCTTCTTGAGAAGCAGAACAGATCAAGCTGGGAGATCCCCTAAATGCCATGCAGCCTCAAGGCTGTGCATGCTCAGGAGAGAGGTGACAACATCACAACTTATGGCTGTAGCACAGCTCTACAACTTGTGTTCTGCCAGCTGCACAATCACTTTTTAAAGTGCCAAACAATCCTATGAACAGCTAAATATGCAGGGAGCTTGGAAAGCGTCCTTCGACAGGCAGTTCCAAAGATAATCAATAGGTCTAAAGAAAGTCTTGCTTGGAGGAGTTTTGTAGCCAGAATATATACCATCTGAAGAACCCTTGTGTCTCCTGTGTGGTACATGACCCTTATTGTATTTAGTGGACATAAACATGATCCTTGCCTCAATATTAGAGGGAGGAAATGTCCTTAGAATGAGAGGGTTTCTAAAATATAAAAATGGCAGTTGAATGTTTGTACTACAGTCATTCCCTTTAACCATGAGTAAAAAATAAAAAATAAACAAATCATATCCAAGTCATTGATTTTTTGTAAAAAAAAAAATCCACTTTTTTCCCCCTCCTTCTTTTTCATTCTCTTTTTTCCAGTGACATTTCCTATGATGAGTACTCAGAAAGAATAGCTATTGCTGCTCTTGTCAGTTTTGTTTTGTCAGCTCGATATTCTAGGCCTTGCTTTGCCATTTTCAAGGTCTCTTTCAATCCCTGGAACGCAGCTGGCACTTCAATCAGGAGCTCAAACCGTGAAGAAACTGGCAGTTGATCCCCAACCAACTATGTGGAAGATATATATTTCACAGTACACAGTGGAATACCCTTTTCATTTCATCATTGAGAGAGACTGCATCACTCATGAGCTCTTCTCTACAAAAATATTAATAATGTCCCATTCTCCTAAGGGATGAGAACATTTCAGAACTGAACTTCAATGACCTTAGCTTGTCAGATTGATACGATTTTACAAAACCTGGGAACGGTGCTTTTCCTCTGCCCTTGTGACTTGGTTTTAAGCTCTCGTGAGGTCTCCTGTCACAGGAAATTTTTTAATCATTTTCCTGGAGAGGTGATAGAAAATGTTGAGAGTGCCTTGCTAGGACTAAATGGTATAAAACATTGAAAGTCAATATAAAAACAATACATAGAATAAGTGACATAAAACAATGTAAGTACAAATAGCACCTTTTAACTTATTTTTCTTTTTCTATTTTCTATTCATTGAAGATTTCCTTCTTTTCTTTTCTACTTGATTCAACATTTCTTATGACAATTTGGGATCCCAAACATGGTGCCCTGCTGCTGTCTTGGACTACAATTCCCATCATCTCCATATGACATGAATGAGAGTAACAGTTCAATGCCTCTAAAGGGTGCTGAATGGCAAAGACTGGCATAAAATTGACTGTGCCACAGTGATACCTAATTACAGTGCAAGTATATGTGTGAAAAGAAAAATAGTTTCAGTAAAGTTATATGATATGGAAAGTAAAGGTAGGTTTTCTCCATTTAATTTCTTGTCTTCTCATTCAAACCTTTCTTTGACTTCTTCTTCCTGGAAGTAAGACCATCGCGCTAAGCTTTCCTGAAGGTGGGGTCCCAGACCTCCATATGGCTCTCCATGTTTAGCACCAGGTCTGATTCATAATATTACAGTGGTGGGGCGACATGCTCATGCACCTATTACTGAACTCAAATATTCTTCAAAAAATTGCAGCGTTAGAAAAAAATAGAATTCTCATAGAAATATCTTTAACTGATTTTTACTAATGACTAAGAATATTTCTAGGAGATGGGGAGAATAATAACACTATTGATTAAATCTGATTTTTATTGAAGTTCCTGCTTTGTTCGTTACATTTTGACACACTGTTCATGGAGCTGCCCTTGAAGAATGTTCACAAACTTCAGATAGTTTAAAGAGCTGTAGCCAAATTGTTAACTTGAGCTGGCTGCAGGGAGTACATAGCTCTCTTGCTGCAACAGCTCCAATGGCTGCCCATCCAGTTCCAGGCAGAATTCAAAGTACTACTGACTGATTAAGCCCTATGTGGCCCAGGTCCAGCTTATTTGAAGGACTGTTTCCTCTGCACAAACCTACCTGTGTCAAAGATCTCCTAAGGATGCCCTGATCTCCTTCCCACCACCCTCATGTGTACATTTGTTAGGAAAGCAAAATAGGACTGTCGTGGTTGCTCCCGCACTTTGAACTCCCTTCCCAGAAAGACTAGACTGACACCCTCCTTGTGATCTTTCAGCCAGCAGTTTAAAACCTTTTTATTCTGTCAGGTCTTTGAAAATTGATTGTTTTAGGGGAAACAGGCCTTCAATAATGTGCTGGACTTTTATTTGTTGTTGTTTAATGTTTTATGTTTTTTAACTGGTTTTAATTTCATCATGGTTAAATGGCTTTTTAACTTTTGTGTGTTGTAAATATAACAACACAACAACAACTTCAATCTGCACACTTGAAACTCTGGGACAGCTGTGTAGAGACAGGTGAAACATTGTCCCCAGTAAATTAACATGGAAGTGAGTGCCAATCCTTCTCCCAGCGAACATTTCCGTGCATTTCTACACCTTTCAAGAGGCAAAACCAGCTAATTACACATACATGAATTCTTCACAGGTGACATTGTACTTCAGAATATAGTTTCTGTATCTCAGAATATAGCTCTCACATATCAGAAAGCCTGAGGGTTGCATAATAACTCCCCACCACCAACAAAAACCTCCCACAGGTTTCAAAAAAGATACCAGATACTTTGTAAGAGTTTAATGAGCTTGCCTAAGGGTTTTATATTTGGCACTTCAAAATTTGCTTTATTATAGACAATTGGGAGGACAATTAGGATTCATTTTAGTAGACATAAACTATAGTATTGACTCAGTGCACAGACTTTCATGCTTCAAAGCACTAGTTTTCATATTCTAGTGCAATAAAAATTGCCTTAGGGAAAAGGAAAGGACAAACCTAAGAGAGTTCAATAAGCAGCTCTTTAAATAAAATTAAAGAAGTTTTTTTTAATGCACTCCCTTTAACAACTCTGATAAATGTATCTCAGAGGAAATACTAGGTTAGAAAGGAACGGATAAAGTAGATCCTATACATTTCCTTATCAGAATTCCAAACCTGAGTTGCAGTCCTTATTCAGGGCATCCAGCCAAAGTATGTGTAATGGTAACCTGTTAGAATGGAACAGAACAGGAATATTCACTTATGTTGGGACAACTCATGGCAGAAAAGTAGCAGAGGACAGGGATCTCCTACTTTTTCCCTGTTCATTATTTCTGGATCTCCCACAGCAAAAGTCTAAACAGAATATTGTGTGAGCTGTAGTTTGGGCCACAGTCCTATTGAAATGAGTAAACTTCAGGCATGCATAACTCATCATATGAGTGCAGCCATGCCAGGTCTGTAGCTTCATACTTGAAGTCTGTTCTTTATTGTTCTTCAGCTCTTTATCATATGTGCAACTTCTAAGGAGGTTTCAAGATAGAGGCTTTGATGTGTGATAAATGTGCCCATTTCAGCATGCTTGGCTTTGTTGGTCCACAAACAGAGTGTGCTGATCTCACTGTGTCGAAGTGGCCTAGCAGAACATTTTTCAGCTGAAAAGTGATTTCAGTACTAAGCCAACAGCAGCTGCCAAGCCCCAAGGGATGATAGTCTCTCTTTCAAGAACTGTTTTTGTCCAATTCCTGTATATGCAGTTGTTTCCAAGGGCTGGGAAAGAGCAAGTAGACATCTGAAAGCTTACTAAAATGAACCCAAAGTCTTTGAATGATAGATGGGGTGGTTAGATTCAAGCTAAATTAGTTGTGCTTAAGTCCCATTGAATTCAATAGGAAAAATTAGTCATCAATCAGGAAGACTTACTAATATCAGTGGGATCTAAGTTCAGTGACCCATTATATTTTCAAATATCTGTACATATTCACAATATGTCTAAATCTATTTAAAACATAGGAAGGATAATTGATCCCTCACAAGAGCTCTTCTTTTTATTATCCTTTACAAGTAAAATAACCCTCTAGGAACTGGGATAACACTTATGGATTTATAGTTTTCTTTAAAAGTGACACCTGCTGTAAGCATCTCAATATACATACAGATGGTTTTAGCAAGGCAGAGAAGTGTTACATGGTGGAAACAACTGGTAGAAATAAATGACATGTGGAAATGCTGAAGTGAAGAAAGCCCAGGGTGAAAAAAAAAACTGTGGTTGTATCTAGCCCACTAAAGTTTTCTTCTCAAATATGTTTTCATCATATTTTATATTTTAATATTGATTATTGGGCAGGAGATGCCACTGGCAAGCTGCTATGCCAAAAGAGCTTAAGACATTCAGCCCAAGTACCATGTTTATTCCATCTGGTGTCTTATGTGGCCTTTCATGCACTGAAGGCTGTCACCACTACTGAAGACATGAGGAAATGATCTTGAATTGTGGAGAGTACTTGGAAAGCATTCACTGTATCAAGCCATGTGCAGGTTGAAAATATGAAAATATTTAGTGAGTCACTGTAATTAGCTAGTATCATAAATAGAATGTCATGATGAGCTTAAATACAAGGCCTATCAGTGAGGAATCAGAGATGAATATGTCCTGAAATATTTTACAGCTAAGAAGCATTGTCTAACCATGCAACAGGATGGCCCACTTCTGACTGAATTTGGCCAAGGAAATCTGCCTTATTAAGATAGTAAGTGCTCACCTTGTGAAATCTGAATTGTTCTTTGTTCTGAATAAGGACACATCCAGACAGAGCTTGTTTCTTTGTTTTGACCGTGACTTGCTTCTAAAACAATATGAAACAGTTAAGCTTTAGTGTCCAGTGTTTTCATTGATTTCATTTGTTCTTATCAGGTCTAGGGTTGCTTTTATTCCAGCTTGCTGTTTTTGAAATCACCTCATTGAAGATCAATCTCATCACTGTAGCTATTTGCCTCCCTTTGCAACTACTACCTGAACATATCTTACACAGAACCTGGGAGAGAACTTTATTAGCATTTCTCCCCATATTGGAATCTAGTGCTTGGATCTATAGGTTTTCGTTTTATTTTCTGTTTTATCTATTTACTGTGCATAGGATTCTCAATTGCCTTAGGGTTAATTATTTCCATATTAGAATTCACATAATTCTTCTTCCCTCTTTCTTAATTAATTATCATTTAAAACCAGTAGACCAATAAGAATAATCAGATTTTAAAATACTTTATTTAATAATTATTGTTAATTACTACAGTTTGTCTGGAAATACAGTTCCTGTTACTGTTATATGCCTCCAAGTAGACTCCAACTTACGATGATCCATTCATAGGGTTTTCTTGGCGAGATTTATTCGGAGGAGAATTGCCATTGCATTCCTCTTATACTGAGATAATATGACTAGTTCAAAGTAACCCAGTGAGTTTCCATGGCCGAGTACAGGTTTGAACTCTGATCTCCTGTAGTCCTAATCCAACACTCAAACTTCTGTACCATACTGGCTCCATAGAAATGCAATACATCTCACTATATTTGCCAAGTAGCCTGTGTGCTGGCTTAGTCTGATATCTAAATGTTAACCATCGTCGGGCAAATTTAAAGCTCCTGCTTCCTCTTTGTAAGGCTTTTGGTCTTTAAACCAGACTTGAACTAGACAGCTACCATGTATCAGAGGTATCCTCCAGAAATGATTACTTTAAGCCCCAAAACCTGAAGATTGTGAAGAGTTGGCTGCTGTTGCAGATCTGAGACTAAACCTCATATAGAGACACTACAACTCTGGGATCTGAATAAGAGGCTCGACACCCTCACAGTTTGTGAAAATCATGCCAAGTGAAAACCAGGGCCTGGTCTGATGTTACCAGGCCACAAGAAAGGACTCCTCAAGAGCAGGGACTTTCCCAAAACTAGGAAAGGCTAGAATGCCCAGAGCCCAGGAGCTTAGTGATGTAAGCCTCACAAGAAAATCCTATGAAATTTTTGGTATTGCTGTAAGTCAAGAGGCAACTTGAAGACACGCATACACAGAAACAGAAGAACAAGGACAAGTCTACATAAGTCTACATAAAAATACCAGAAACAAGTTTAGTGGAACAATTGCTTGGTGAAATGAAGAAGTGGTTTCTCCCACATCTCAGGGAAAGTTAATATTTGGGATCGTAGCTGTTAGAGTTCTCTTGTAGGCATGGCAACTGTCTGGAGAATATTGGGAGCTATAGTACAGAAAGTAACTTTTCCAAGATCTTTTTTCTTTTTCCATGTGGTCTTATTCTCTAGTACTTCAATTTGAGCTCAGTATTGGCCTAATTAAAATAAGCAGTCCATTCCTCATAATAATCTGCAGTGCTGAGCTTCCTTCTAGTGTTAACTGGCTGGCTCACCATAAACTAGAAGACCAGTTTAGCATGGATGATAATAACGTCACTGTAAATAAAGATAATCCTTTCTGGGACTTGGTGGCAAATAATAAACAATTTATTTTCAGCAAGTTCATGAGACAAGCTAAATAGGAGACAGGGAAATGCATTTTCTCTCATAACATAAAAGCAAAGTGGCACTTCTAGTTTGCAGTTATTTCTTCTGATTAAGAAGATACCAACAAACCTAAAAGACAAATGGTTTCTTTCTATAAGATGAAAAAAAAAAAAAGAAAAGAAAAAGGAAGCTCTTTGGGACATGGATGAAAATGCCTTATTGCTGAGAACATATCAGTTCTAAAAGCAACTGTGAAGGTGCTGTGCTGTTTCAATGAACTGAATAATACTTGACATGCATAGTGTAAAATCCAATAGACACAAAAGCATGACTCGAAGAAGAAAGCAGGCAAATGCCCCAAATGCTATGTTCACATGACAGTGGATAGTGGTGAGAGATTAGGATACAGAATATGGATGTTAGCGAATGAGGAGAAGATTGACTACATCCCCCAGGGCACTGAGGAGAACCAATTCAACATCATTTGCAGGACCTCACAGTTCTTACCCCAGAATAGGTTATCCAGGGGTGCAGCTAGGGCTGGTCCAGTTTATCACAATCCAAAAGAGAATCTAATGACTCTTGGAGTAGAGATGGCCAAATCTGGAGGCTCTAGGAGGAAAGTTTGATACCTGGTAGGATCCACAAGGGATCGGTTCTGACAAAACTGCAGCTTATAACCATAGTTGGCAAATATTTGGGGTGCGGATTTATTTATTTATTTTGTTCTAACAGATGAAGCATGCAGAAACAGTAGTAGTTCTTGAAATGATAGGGAGAAACTGGGAAGAGATTAATCATCGAATCATAGAATCATAGAAATGTAGACTTGGAAGAGACCACACGGGCCATCCAGTCCAACCCCCTGCCATGCAGGAACACCCTCAAAGCACTCCCGACAGATGGCCATCCAGCCTCTGCTTAAAAACCTCCAAAGAAGGAGACTCCACCACACTCCCAGGCAGCAGATTCCATTGCCAGACAGCCCTGACTGTCAGGAAGTTCTTCCTGAGGTTCAGGTGGAATCTCCTTTCCTGCAGCTTGAATCCATTGCTCCTTGTTCTGGTCTCTGGAGCAGCAGAAAACAAGCCCTCTCTTTCCTCTACATGGCATCCTTTCAAATATTTAAACATGGCTATCATGTCCCCTCTTAACCTTCTCTTCTGCAGACTAAACATACCCAGCTCTCTAAGTCTATCCTCATAGGGCATGTCTTCCAGGCCTCTCACCATTTTGGTCACCCTCCTCTGGACCTGCTCCAGCCTGACCATGTCCTTCTTCAATTGGGGTGCCCAGAACTGGACACAGTATTCAAGATGAGGTCTAACCAAAGCAGAGTAGAGTGGTACCAGTACCTCCCTCGATCTAGACACCATACTCCTATTGATGCAGCTGAGAATTGCGTTGGCTTTCTTGGCTGCCGCATCACACTGCTGACTCATGTTCAGCTTGTGGTCTATTAAGACTCCTAGATCCCTTTCACATGTACTGCTATCCAGCCACGTGTCCCCCATCCTATATTTCTGTATTCCATTTTTTCTACCTAAGTGTAGGACCTTACACTTCTCTCTGTTGAATTTCATTTTGTTAGCTTTGGCCCAGCTCTCCAATCTATCCAGGTCATTTTGAATTTTGATCCTGTCCTCTGGTGTATTAGCGACCCCTCCCAATTTGGTGTCATCTGCAAATTTGATGAGCATGCCCCCTATTCCTTCATCCAAGTCGTTGATGAAGATATTGAACAGCACTGGGCCCAGGACAGAACCCTGTGGCACCCCGCTAGTCACTTCTCTCCAGGATGAAAGCAGCCATTCGTGATCACCCTTTGGGTTCGGTCGGTCAACCAATTACAAATCCAACTAACAGTAGCCCTGTCCAGCCCGCATTTTACTAGCTTCTTTGCAAGAATGTCATGTGGAACTTTGTCAAAAGCCTTACTGAAATTGAGAAATGCTACATCCACAGCATTCCCTTCATCTATCAAGCTAGTAACTCTATCATAAAAAGAGATAAGGTTAGTCTGCTATGACTTATTTTTGAGAAATCCATGTTGACTTCTTGTGATTACCGCATTGCTTTCTAAGTGATTAGAAACTGATTGCTTAATGATCTGCTCCAGAATCTTTCCGGGTACTGATGTCAGGCTGACTGGACGATAATTATTTGGGTCCTCTTTTTTTTCCTTCTTGAAGATGGGGACAACATTTGCCCTCTTCCAGTCTGCTGGAACTTCTCCTGTCCTCCAAGATTTCTCAAAGATTATAGAAAGCGGTTCCGAATGACCTCTGCCAGTTCTTTTAATATCCTAGGATGCAATTCATCTGGCCCTGGAGACTTGAATTCATCCAGTGTGGCCAGGTATTCCTGTACCACCTCTCTACCTATTATGTGCCTCATTTCCCCTGCTTCCTCCCCTGCTCCCCAACCACCAGGTTGAGTGCTTGTATCCTTCTGGGAAAAAACTGAGGTAAAGAAGGTGTTAAGTAGTTCTGCCTTTTCTCTTCCCCCTGTTAGTAATTCGCCATCTTCTCTGCGCAGCGACCCTATCATCTCCTTCTTTTTCCTTTTGCTACGGACATATTTAAAAAAGCCCTTTCTATTGTTTTTGATGTCTCTGGCCAGCCTAAGTTCGTTCTGTGCTTTAGCCTTTCTGACCTCCTCCCTACATCTCCTAGCTACTTGCTGAAATTCTTCTTTGGTGGTTTCCCCCTTCTTCCATTTCCTGTACATGTTTCTCTTAACACTTAGCTCAACTGAGAGTTCTTTAGTCAACCGTTCTGGTTTCTTCAGATGCCTTCCATTTTTCCTCCTTATTGGCACGGTTTTAGACTGTGCCTTCGGTATCTCCCTTTTAAGGAACTCCCATGCCTCCTGAACTCCTTTCCCTTTCACTATTCTTGACCACTGAATTCCAGCCAGCAGCTCCCTGAGTTTACAGAAGTCCTCTTTTTTAAAATCTAAGATGAGTGTCTGGCTACGCTTATCTTCTCCCTCCCACTGAATGCCAAATTCCAATAGGGCATGGTCACTCCCCCCTAAAGATCCAACCACTTGTTATTAATTAATGTTAATCCTGTTCTTCATCAAACGAAGAAATCCAACATGATTGCTAAAGCCTCCCTCTGTTTACAAGGGAGTGTCAAAACTTCCTACTTGGATTCTCCTAAAGAATCACAGAATAATATAATTTGAAAGGACTGCAAAGGCCATCTAATTCAACCCCCTGCCATGCAGGAATACACCACTGAAGCATAAATATATGAAACAAGATAAATCCTAAGAGATGGCCATCCAATCTCTGGCCCTTTCCACATGATGATAGCTTCATGGCACAGAGATGCGAGAGGACTGGGACTGCGACAACACTTATCCATGACGTTGTCATGGTCCCACCCGTCTCACATCATCAGCCAGCACAATCCCAGGGTATATCAGTGACAGAGAAACTCTGTCAGTGACCCCCAATTGTCAAGCCTTCTGTTGCAGCCAGCCATACAAAAGGGCCTGAAGTACAATCTATGCACCTACTCCCCTACTGCAGTATGGAAAGTAGGCTGGCTGCAGTCTGGAAGGACAGACCATGTCCAGGCAGGTGGTCAGGTGTGGAGGAGAGCATTGGGAACACACTCCCATCAGGGCAGAGGTGCTGCTGTGATTGTGATGGGGGAGAGTGTAGTTGTGCAGAAAAGGCCTCTGTTAAAAGACCTCCAAAGAAGGAGAGTTCACCATCATGTGAGGCAGTCTGTTCCACTGTCAAACAGATTTTACAGCAAACAAGTTCTGCCTGATGGTTAGGTGGAATCTTGTCTCTTTCACTTTGAAGAAAATGCAAAACTCAAAGTGGGACTATGTTGTAAGACTGTTGTTTTATATTTAAATCCAGTTGCTAGTCCCAGATAGAATAGGCCCGCTGAAGCAAGAATGTGGTCATTAATGGTCATGTAAATTTAATTGATTCAATGGCCCTATTCTGTTTGGGACTAACAACTGGATTTAGGCCAATGTGTGGTAAAAAGCTGCAAAACTTCATTTGGTGTTTTCCCAGCTTCAGATATACTAGGTTCAATATCCCATTGTCTCCAGCCACTGTGCTCAATGGCTTGGAGATGGCACCAATTCCTGTGTTGTGATGGGAAATTTATTCAAACAAATGTGTGGGAAGTGTGATCTGCTGAATCCCAGAGTATGATTTAATTACAGCCACATTTATCACAAAGCATCTTCTTGAACAACATACTCTTAACTTACCTCACATTAACAGTATACTTCTAAAAGTATAGCATTGCATTTACTTTGCATGACATATATATGCATGACAGTTCCTCTACAGAGAGGAGAAAGCATTTGAAATAATGTTGGGTATTTTGCCAAGTCTGTCAAATGAGTAACACTTCCACTTTCTCTGTTCCATCTCATTAAAATTGTATTCTAATTCTGCCTCAGCTTGGTCTCTTTGCTTGGTAAGTCATTGCCTGCTCATTACTTCTACTGTGAGAGATGAATTTTATTCTAACTTGATAGCAAGGATAAAGAACTGAGAGACAGGCAGCTGGGAGAAATGAAATTAGCTTATTCTAATGCTTTTTTGAAAAGGCTTTTTCATAGCCATGGGTTACGATAAGTGTCAGTTTGGATTTGTGACACTATCTTTGTTTAGCTTGTTTTCTTTAAAAAATAGTAATAAAAAAGTACGTTAAACCAGCAAAATATACTGTCTTTCTCACATTGTTTCCAAGATCAATGTTGTTAATAAGGTCACTGATTATTTCATCTGCTATACTGTAATGATACAGCTATTGTAATTACTTAGTTATGATTCATATTTTGAAGGTTATTTTATCCTAGAGAAAAAAAGAAAGCCGTTTATGTCATACAGTGGCAGTAGTTTGAAGAGTATCATCCTGATTCCAATATTTATGTGTGCTCATATCTATGTGCATTTATTTTCATCAAGTTCGCGTTGCCTTTCTCACAGTTGTAATCATAATATTTTTGTACTTCAGATTTTCCCACAAATACCCCGTGCTCAAAGCAGTTGAAAATACAGTCAATTTAAGTACAGTACTAGCAGGAGTCAGTGCTACTATTAGGCAGCCCATTGCCTCAGACAACAAATTCTGGACATCAAGAAAGGGCAGCAAGCAGTGAGGTACTTACTTCATTGCTGCCAGGAGTGTGTGTGATCACCTGACAAAGCAACTTGCACAGCTTTGGAGACTGTGCATCATGATTGAGTGTGGAGGCATTATTTGCTCCTCTGCCATAGGAAGAAAAATAGTTCAAATCAGCCTTGAAAATAAGAATACAGTGTAACTTTAACAGTTCAACAATAATCAATTCAATTGAAGTGCCAACTATAAACATCGTCTTCATAAATATTGCAATTGTATTAAGTCTACAGTCCTATGGTTCCAGGAGGGGTGTCCTGGGTACCATTAGCTCCTTGGTGTGTCAATTAGAATTGTCCTGCTTGGTTGGAGTCCTCCAAGAATTCATCCAATGATAAGTCACTTTGGGGCTTTTTTTTTCTGAATAGACATATATAGGATTGTATTGCACACCTTTGTTTCCTTCCTACGTATTCTTATTGCGGTGATTAGATACATAGGGAAATTCCATGGATTCAGTGAGTATACTTTAATTGGGACCACCAATAGAACTGATGCCCAAATCTCTTATAAAGAGATTTCTGGATTTGAACAAGTTAATTAGTTTGTATAGTTTAATGCATGGTTTCACTGTCACTGCAGAATATCCTTATGTAAGTAGCTGCTGCATACACTCTGTTTTTGAGCCCTGGTCAATATATTATTTTGGGTAGTATTGCTCATTCTTACTTCCCCTCTCAACAATGCAGATGGTGTTAACAAGTGAACTGAGCATGTCAGCTGACACCATTTCATAAGATTTCCCTCCCTCAAAAGAGCAGGGCATATTTGGATCACATCACATCATCACAGTGGTGGAAAAAGAAAGGTATGGGTAATGAAAGAAACAAGGTTTGACTTGTGCAAAACAGAATACATGCTTCACTTGATCTGTATATTTAAGTCTTCTGTATGTCAATAGTGCAAACATGATTACATGTGTACCTCTCCTTGAATATAAAAATATATAATTGAATAGAAACATCAGCATTGTCCATGCTATCGAATATCCAGTTTCTATCAGTGGTTATGAAATCTGGACAGTGAAGAAAGCTGACAGGAAAGAGTCAACTCATTTGAAATAAGTCGCTTGAGGAGAGTTCTGTAGATACAACGGACTGCCAAAAAGACAAATAAATGGGTCCAAGAGCAAACCATGCATGAATTGTCCTTTCAAGCTGAAATTGAGGCAATCATACTTTAGACATATCACGAGATGGCATGATTCACTGGAAAAGATGGCAATGCTTGGAAAAGTAGAAAGCAGTGGGGAAAAAAGGAAGACTATAGATAGATTGACTCAATCAAAGAAACTATGGCCTTGAACATGCAAGACCTGACTAGGGCTGTTGATGAATGGGAGTTCTTTGAGATCTGTCATTATAAGGTCATCATAAGCTGAAGCCAATAAAATAACAACAATTATGACTATGACTATGCTTATGATTATTCATACCCTATCTTTTCCTAGTTCAGAACTCAAAGTGGCTTACAACAAATTAAAAAACATGTTGTTAAAAATTTACAAGCTACAAAAGTTAAAATGAGATTAAATGAGAAAAAAAAATGGATTAAAACATACACTATGAAAAACACCAGTACACACACCAATAGAACAGTTAGCAAGATCCAGAGCATAAAATGCCTGTCAGAACAGCAAAGTCTTTACTTGTCTGTGAAAAGAAAATAAGGAGGGTGCCAGTCTAACCTCTGGGAGAGAGTTCCAGAGCCTAGAGGCAGCTGCTGAGATGGCCCTCTCCCATGGTCCCACCAGATGTACCTGTGAGGATGGTAGGACATAGATACGAGCCTCCTCTGCAAAAATCTCAGGCTGATTCGTAAGGGAAAATACGGTCCTTCAAATAACCTGGACTTGAACTGTATAGGGATTTATTGGTCAAGGCCAGCACTTTGAATTGGGTCCAGAAAGAGACCAGGAGCCAGTGAAACTGTTTCAACAAGGGAGTTGTGTGCTCCTTGTAGCCAATACCAGTTATCAATCTGGCTGCAGCTCTTTGAACCACGTGAAGTTTCAGAACACTCTTCAAAGGCAGCTCCATGTACAGCTTGTTAACAGTAATCCAACCAGGATGTAACTAAGGGATGTGTCACCATGGCTAACCACAACCAGCACTACAACAGCAACATATCTATCCAAGCTGTACATTAGGAACCTTCTCGTGGATTGAAATTAAAAACATTTTAGATGTTAATGTACTTAAAATGGAAATACTGTCAAGATATGATCGATGAATGTGGCAATAATTACATGTTTGTTCTGTGAAGGCGAATTGTATAATTGATTTCCCAGCTTGTCTTTTTTGTATGCTGCTGTTGTTATTGGCTTGGACAGTCACTTCTCTTCTACCAATAGAAAAAGAGAAGTTTGAAGCAGAGCCTTGATCTGGCCCAAGTTCCTCTGATAAATTTAAATGGTGATGCTTAAAATACAGATCAAAGGCTTAGCTGAACCTACTGCATGTACCAGTACACTGCTTATCCCTGATAAATCAGAATTCCCATGGGAATCTGACTTACAGCAACATTCGAAGTCAGTCACTGCCCCTGCAGAAAGAATGATCCTGGCCCATCTATAGCAGAGAGGGCAAAGTGTGACTCGTGGGCTACATATGGTCCCAGCATTTTTTATGTAACTCAGGGGTCTTTTTTTAAAAAAATTTTAAATGGCTCCCTCAAAATGACCCAAATGCCTTTCGGGGAATGGAGGCATTTTTGCCCCAGTTTTGCCCCCCTTCTGGTCATTTCCTGTTGCTAAAAAAAGGTCTCTCCTGAGGCCAACATGACTCTGACGGGCTCAAAAACATGGTGAAAATGCCTCCTGCACCCTCACATGTTATGTAGAGGCATTTGGGGGCAAAAAGGGGTTGTTTTTTCTTTTTTGTAGGAGCTACAGTAAAGGGGTAAGGTCCTCCAAAGTATCCTGAGACAGGAGGGATTAATATGCAGTTCCCACCCCGATCTACAGGCAGAGGTCTAACTGGGTTAAGACAGTGACGTTAGAAAGTGCTTTAGACTGCTGTTTTAGGCCTAAATCCGATTATTAGTCCCAACAAAAGGAAGACCTCTAGAATGAATGAACACTGTTTCATGTTCATTAATTTAATGGTTGCACTTTAGTTGGGACTAGTTATTTGGATTTAGGTGTCTATTTTGTAATATTAAACTAAGTTGGTCCTTATTTGATGTTTAATTTTGTTTGTTTGTTTGTTTTTTGATGTGAGCCATCCTAGGAGAGTAGTCTGCTCTGAAACAGAGTATAGAAGTACTGATAATAAGTAACAGTCCTGAATACCACAGAAAACAGGAGAGGAAATGTGAAGGTACAGTAGAAGTACATAGTGAACACAAAAACAATGCTTGCTAAAGTATATTCAAATGCACTTTACATCAGAAACATTTCTATTGCACCTTGAAGTTTCTTCTTCTGCAAGGATGTCACAAAGTTGCCTTGCACTAACTCAGACAAATGGTCCATATTGTTCAGTACTGTCTAAAGCAGGGCTTTCCCAATGGTGTGTTGTGACACATTAGTGTGTTGCTTGAAGTGTGTAGCTGTGTCACCTCCCTGGACCAAGAATGACCCCCTCCTACCTGAGCCTTGGAATTATTTATAAATCATACATTTTTAAAAATATAAATGAAAGATCTTCATGAGATATATTGTGTCCTCATACATTTTGTTATTACAATTTTGTATATGTGACTGTGGCCATTTCCACACGTGGCGGTGGAAACGCCCTCTGCCGGTACTTACCGGACTTCTTGGCTTGACACTGTAGTCCAGGCTGCTCCAGAGCAGTGCGTGGCCACCGCTCCACACTGCTCCGGGGGCGAAAATGGTGGCTTCCAGTTGGTGGAAGCTCTCCACCAACCGCTGAAGCTTGCCAGCCTAAAGCCCGCCCCTGGCAGATCTGCAGGCTCGCACTGGTGCGAGCCTGCAAATCTGCACCGGAGCGCCGGAATGGAGTGGCGCGCTCCATGCTTTTGAAAGACCTGTTTAAACAGGTCTTTAAAAAGCACGCTGCGCAACCACTTCTGGACGTTCCGGAGCAGACTGAGGTGCAGAATTACAAAAAGTAGCCCAACCCAGTCCACTCTACGGTGCAGACGTCTTCTTTGGAGGACGTGTTGCACCGTTTTTTTTAGCCCGTGTAGAAATGGCCTGTATCTCTTATAAGAGGTTAGTTCAACCCCTGGTTTGCTAGTAAAACTGAATTAGTGTGTTACAAAATGACGCATGCCTAAAAAGTGTGTCACTAGCATGAAATGTTTGGAAAGCTCTGGTCTAAAGTGACCAGCAACAGCTGCCCATGGTTTCAGAAAGTCTTTCCCAAATCCAGCTATCTGGAGATGCCAGGTACTGAAACAGCAAGCTTCTGCATGTGGTCTGCCACTGTGCTTCTACTATCCCTGATGCTGTTATTTCTGTACTATTTGTTTAGGAACTTTAGCCATACTATTCCAAAGTTTGCATTCTGAATTAAGGCAAATATTTAATGAACATCTACAAGATTAAAAGAAAAGAGGTTCCCTCTAAACACTGGGAAAACTTCTTTACTGTAAGATCTGCTCAACAGTAGAATAGATTGCCTCAGAGGATGGTGGATTCTTCTTCTTTGAACAGAATGAACAGAAACAGAACTTGGAACAGAAGTTGAATGGGAACATTCCAGGACTGCTTTAGGCTCTTTCTGCAGGACAGTGGCATCCCAGCATGGGGATATGAGAGGAGCAGGACTGTGACAGCACATGATGTCATTGCGCTGCCGCTCTTCTTGCATTGCCAACCAGCATGATCATGGGGTATATCTTGATAGAGAAACTCCATCAATGACCCTCGATTATGTGAGCCTTCCATCACAGTCAGCCATGCAGAAGGGCCAGAAGCGTGATCACGCACTTCCTTCCTAACTGTGGCATGGGAAGAAGGCCAGCTGCAGTGCGGAAGGAAGGGGTGTGTCCCTTCTGCTCCCTTCCGCAGGCAGCTGGTCATGCGCAGAGGGGAGTGCGGGGGACATGCTCCCATCCCAGCAGAGGCATTCCCAGGATGATGCCTAGATGATGACAGAGCAAGGTAAGGTACAGAAAGGGCCTTAGTTTTATATTCCTACATGGCAGGAGTTTAAATTAGACCATCCTTGTGGCCCTTTCCAACTCTAAGATTTTATGAGTCTATGGTTAGCTATGGTTAGCCAGCTGGCCCCTCTCTAAACTGCAAACCCCAGGATTCCATAGGGTGTTGAAAGTGGAATGATAGCGCTATAGCAGTCTAGTGTGGAAATGACCTAAAACTTAAAGGGAAGGGTCTTGTGGAGGGCAGAATTGGTGAGTGAGATGGAGCAATTGCCCTGCACACTGGTCAACTTTCTCAGATAACCACCTTCCCATCCCAAGCTATTGTTTCAATATTATTTTTTCTCCCAGTTGATTTGCCACAACTCTACAACTTGTAGAATTATGGCAAGGAGTGATTGAGGTGGGGTTTCTCAGAGCTATATTTCAAAAAAGTAAGGTTTACAAACTCCTGCTTCAAGAACAGACAAATATAGGCCATTTCCGCACGAGGGAATTAAAATGGAGCAGTGCATCCTCTCACGGAGGTTGTCTGCATCTTGGAACAGACTAAGTCCGGACTACTTACCTCAGATCTGCACCTCAGTCTGCTCCGAAATGCCCCAACTGTTCCTCCAGCGTGCTTTTTAAAGAACGGTAGAAAACTGTTCTTTAATTTTTCAGAGTGCGCCATCGCATACCTGCTCCCTTGTGCAGATTCGCAGGCTCGCACCAATGCGAGCCTGCGATCTGCGGAGGGCGGGCTTTACACGTGGCAAGTTTTGCGATTGGTTGGGACCCACAAACAACCAGAAGCCACCATTTTGGAAGCCAGAGCAGTGCGGATCTAAGACCTCGTGCTGCTCCGATTCACCCTGGACGAGACGAGGAGCCCTGTGGAAGGTCTTAAGGGACAGTCCGCGTTGGTCCATGCCCAGAAGATCCAGTAAGTACCAGCACAGAGCAATTGCCTCACCTCGAGCGGAAATGGCCATAGTTTGCAAAGAAGAAGTGATCTGAAGCCATTACATGGCCTTGGGAGTCATACTTCCCAGTAGGTCTCTCCTCCAACAGTAGTTGCTGATGAGTTTTTTTGAGATTGGAGAGTGGGGCTGGCAACCAGAGACAGCAGAGTGCTAAGCACCCCCATTTAATTTTGTCAGAGTGGCCAAGAATAACACTCGCTACACTGGGGAAATGTGCGAAATTATGTGACCCCTCCCTAAGGTCATTTTTTAAAAACTTCTGTATGTGTTTATAATGATTTTAAACTGTTTTTATATAGTTATTTTAATTGTTTTAAATTATATTGTAAATGTATTCAACTTTTTTGGAAGCTACCTTGGCTCTCCCTCTGAGAGAAAGGCAGCATATAAATTTAATTAATTAATTACCTAAATAAATAAATAAATTTAAATGCATCCCCTCCAACCATCCCCATTTGGCAACAACTTACCCAATTAATCCTCTATCATGCTACTTTTCAGCTGCTTTTAGTTTCTTTCTCCTTCTCTTCCTTTCTCCCCTTTGAATTCAGCTTACTTCAATTGCTGCAAACTGAGTTCAAAGTGTAAAAGTAGTTTATACTCAATTAAATCAGTAGAGACGAGAGCAGAGGTGGGGATAGAATCTTGCCCTTCTCAATAGGCTCAAGCAAAAGCAAACTCCTGCAGCCTGTCCTAACCTGTGTATTCTTCTTCATTAATAATTCTTGCCATCCTGACCACACTGTTATGATCCTTGTACATGTGTCCCAGTTTTAATTTGTGAAATGATGGAAGTTATGTAAATGGTGGCCAAATCTGTTACCAGGCCATACACCCCACACTGTGATAAGGTTCAATTGGTGAAATATGACTTAATTTGCAAAATACATTAATTGGTATTGATATAAAAAGGTACTCTGTGATTGTATGGCTGAGACTGACAAGTGAAAGATGCTGTCTGAACACGTGCACTGCAAAATAGGTCAGAGATCCCTTCTAGGCATAGTCAAGTCATAATCAGGAAATCACCAGATAACTCCAGAGATAAGAAGCTTAAGCTAAACTTTAATGACTCTGCTTTCAGACAACAGTGATAGGAAAGTTCCACTGAACCACTGATAAAACACATTTTAGCTTATTTTTTGAATCTCCAGCTGGTTCTTCCCTGTGAAGACCCAGTAAACTTTGATGGAAAGCTCTCACTAGGTTGTCCTCCTCTCTTGCAGGCCTCCTAATTTTGAGCTAATAATTCCTCATCTCTGAAAGGAGGTACTGGCATTTTAGGCTTGCTAATTTTGTATGGCTGACACAAGAGTATGACCAAGTGTTCCTGCAAAGCATATGTTAAATCAAGGTTGGTAAAAGTAGGATTATCATTCTTTGGATCCCCCAGCAGCAAGGGCATCGGCTTATCTTTAAGCAGAAACATCAACAGCCATCCAAAATAGGTGACCCTCAGATCTCAGCAAAGTTACTTTTGGGGACTATTTTTCCAAGCTCCGATGGCAAACTACTTTGAATGACTGTTGATGCTTGTAAATAAAGATAAGCATTTAAATGTAAGATCTGCAATAAATAAAATAATGGAGCAATATTTTTCACGCACTCCACCCTCTAAATTAAGTATTGAATCCCCCACATTTCCCAGATTCTCCATAGGCACTATTGGCTCACACATTAAATGGTAAGATTAGTTATCTTAGCAGTTAAGCAACTGCACCACACACATCAAGCAACAAATAAAACTGCTAACACACTTTATTCATGGCAGGTTTCCAGCAAAGTTAATAACATTTAATGGCAGACTATTTATAAGGTTCTGTAAAATTTGAATGTGTTGGGTCTTGCATATAATTCTTGTCATGACCTAATAGCACCAAAACAGCAGGAGGGGGGCTCAGATAAATGAATGTACTGATCAAAGGAAGCATTATAATAACAAAGGGTGTTACTGTGCAGAACTTCTCCTGGATTCAATAAGTCATCCTCAATAAATCATCCTCCATGTTTTATTTTGGGATGATTCTCATATTACATGCACTGAGCAAGAAACACTTTCACATGGTGGCAATACACAGTAATCTGTAACTGGTGAGAGCTATTTGCCATCTAGATTTCCTTGATTACTTAGTGTTCTGTTATTCTGCAGCTCAACGGAAGAGCACATGCTTTGCATGCAGATGATCCCAGGTTGAATTCTTGGCACTTCCAGTTAGGCCTGACAGAAACTCCTGCATGAAGTGCCTAATTTATGCACATGGAAAGTGAGCTGGGATGTAAAAGAAGAAGTGCTTGCCTTAACATCCTAAAGAAATCAGATCCTGTCTTCTCTTGGAAGTTCAGCAAGGTTAGCCCTGGTTAGTACTTGAATGGGGGACTGCCAATGAATACCAGGTGCTGTGGGTTATATTTCAGAAGAAGGAACTGAGTATTTCTTGCCAATGAAGTTCACGTAGTCACCATAAATTGACCCATGACTGGAAGGCACATCCACACAAGCAGAACAAGAGCAAGTCTACATAAAAATACCAGAAACAAATTTAATGTTGCAACTGCTTGTTGTAAGGAAGAAATTATTTCTCCCACATCACAGGGAAAGTCAGTTTTTGGGACTGTAGAGGTATGATTGAAATGACAGAAAGTTTAAAAAAAACACATAAAAGAGGCTATAGCAACAGGCTATGAATTAGAGCTTTGGAACATTACTTTTTGGACTACACTTTCCAGAATCCTCCAGCCAGCATGGCCAGTGGTCCAGTTAGCTGGGAGATTCTGAGAGCTGTTACTAGGGGATTACTGGGGGATTCTGGAAGTTGTACTAGGTAATATTCCCAAGCTGTGCTTTGCATTCAGTGTAATGTATACTGTGTCTTAAGGTTTCTAGATTCCACAGTCAGAGAACTTGTAATCAGTTCTCCAAGATTTCTGAGGCAAAATGTTTATGTACTGCTAAGTTTTATTAGAACAATCATGCCAATTAATCAATGAGAGTTTTCAAGCCAAATAGAAACTAGTTCTACCCTTTTCATCAGTCAGAGCCCTTGTAACAGCTGCATTGTTGTTATGGAAATAATTGTGACTTTGAATTAGTTTCTCAGGGGATATAACCTGAAGAGAATTTATCAAGTACTGAGAATCTTACTCACAGATTTTACAAAAGAAGCTATATCCTTTAAAGCACGTCAAAAAATCTGGTTTGGAAGACACAAAAGGGCACAGAATCACGTATGAATGTGGCTGTAATGGAGAGTGTCTTGGTTTCACTGGGCTGTGTGAAATTCCCACAGCCCTGAACAAACAGCTCTGGGCCCTCTATTTCCTTCGCCTTTGTTCCCCTACTTTGGAATTCTTCAAAGAACACATTACCAAGCCAACTGGATTCACTACAAAGCTGCAATGTAGCTCTTTTTATCGCAATGATCAAGACAACAATTGTGTGCCGACAAGAAAAGAACAACTAAAACCATCGAGCAAACATTAAAAGAACAATTCCAGAGATAGTTGCCTTTGAACTGTAATAATGGGCAACATTCAGTCCGAGATCTGAATTCTGTGTAAAAGAATTCATTACGCACTGCCTTCCCTGGTAATTATCTGAGCTGCTGGCAACATGTACTTTCAGCAGCATTAATTTTGTCAAATGTAATATTTTATAGGCTTGCTGAACTCTGCACAATTGCTGTATTGTCAAGCTTTTTTTATAGAGTTAGTTTTGTTTGTTGTAGAGCCCCTTTAGAAAAACCAAAGGAATCTAAATTTTGCCTTGGCTTTGTCCCAAACCACAGAAAACAGAGTACTGTTTGACAAGACATTGTCTTGAAGTATTATTGCATTTATTAAAAAGAACCTTCCTTTTTGCTACAGCCCAGTGCAATTTTAACTGAATAGTAGCAGACACTAACAATTGAGAATCAATGTTCTGTTTGGGAGGAATTCAACCGCTGCTGTTTTAGTTTTGGAGCCAAACTCTATAAATACTTGCTGGCAACTATTCTGCCTGTACTTTGTATGCATGTTTGTGTGTGTGGTTTTATCACAGGAGAAAAATGCAAGAATAATGGAGTTGGATTCAGCCTTATGCTTGGAGGAACCCATTGAAATCAATCATAAAAGTAGTTATAGCGAGACTAAGGTAATTCACATTGATTTCAGTGGGTCTGCTCTATGTTTAACTAAGGATCTTTCCACACTACACTGTTACAATGCTATTATTCCAATTTTAACATCCTGTGGAATTCTGAGGTTTGTCGTTTACTAAGGCCAAAGAGCGCTCTGACTGAGAATTCTAAATGCCTCTCCCTAAACTGCAAACCCCAGGATTCCATAGGATTTTGAAAGTGGAATAATAACACTATAACAGTGTAGTGTGGAAAGCTCCTAAATCTTGACTCAGTTCTGTGGCTTGCCCAAGCTGGATTAGACTCATTGAATCAAGTGAGGACTAACAAAAGGATTTAGGACTATGTCACTTAAATCAGTGCTCTGAACCCTTTTTAAATGTTGGCTTGGCTATTCATTCTAGGATATGGAATAAATACTGGTCTGTGACATGTATTTTTATTAGCTTATTCATACAAACATTTATATACTGCCTTTTCAGCCTGACAAATTTTAAAAGATCTTGACTCTCCATAGGCCAGCAGAATATCTCCTTTTAGAAGGTCCTGCAACCAGTGTCTTATCCACCTTATCTCATGTTACTGCATACCCTCCAACTGTCCCAATGTGTCAGGAACAGTTCTGGGTAATCCTCTGTGATGCAACTTTTTCAGTTGCTCCTAAAACGCCCCAGTTTCTCCCTCTTCCTCCCACTTTCTCCTGTTGTCTTGAGTACCTCAATTGCAACAAGCTGGGTTCAAAGTACAAAAGCAGTCTGCATTCAATTAACTCAGCAGAAGGGAGGGGATAAGAGGGGGGAAGAATCTTGCCCTTCCCAGTAGGCTCAGGCAAAACCAAAATACTGCATCCTCTCCTAAATCATGTGTTCTTCCCCAATAATAACTTATGCCATCTTAATCTCACTCTGATGTTCCTTGGCCACACACGTCCTAGTTTTCATCTGTGAAATGTTAGAGGGCATGTTACTGCCATGCCACCTCTGTTAATGAAACATCAAACAGGACTTCCAATTATGACTGTAATTTACAGGCAGATTCATGCAGGTCTTTCAGATATCCTGGCCCAAAGCCATTGAGAGCTTTCTAGGTGGTAATTACCAGGATCTTGAGTTAAGCACAAAAATAAATAGGAGGCCCTTGCTCTATATATAAACAAAAAAAATAAATACGTGAAAACATTCTGGTTGCTACATTTTATACCAGCTGCACTCTTCAAGGATATAGCTGCATGGTATGCCTTGTGACACATTTGAGATGATCCAAAACTTGCATAACTGTAGCTAGGTCCAGGAAGAATTAAACTTGTCACATTTGGCAAAGGCTGATAAGCACATTTGTTGCCACCTGAACCATCTAGGAGCAGGATTTGACTTAGGAGCACCACTTCTCCTTCAGGGTGTAGGCAATCTTCCCGGAACAGGCTGCGTTTCCAATCCAAGATGATTTTGTTGGCTGATCAGTATCTCAGTCTATTCTGGATTAAGCCTCATCAACCCATAGCATAGTGCCCACCCCACAGTTCCTCATTTTCATTTGAAAGAAATAAGTACCAAGTATTTGAATCTGTCCTAACTAGCCTATACTTACAAGAATTTTTAATGTTAAGATAACTTACCTTCTAAACAAAGTGATATCAAAGCATTTCCTTTTTTTTTTCTCATGACATCACACTGACTTGGCTAAGATAATGTAAGCTCAGAGGTAATTGTACTAATAGCCTTATCTGCAAATCCCACCAATGATTAAATATGGATTCATTTTAGGTTGGTATGAAAAATTGAAAGCTAATGCACAACAGCATCTATGCTGTTATAAACCAAATATTGTCCTGTAAAAATGGTGCACAGGAATGATAATATAAAGTTTGGAGCCCATCAATGTGACATGTTGTGGCAAATACATGGCAACTGTTTTCAGTTTTCTTGTGTGGCAATTATTATCATTTGGTATGTTTATCAGATGGTTTCGTCACTCTCCACTCTCCATCAGATCTTTAATTGCACGTGTTTGGAAAAACCACACAATGTATATGGATCACCGTGGGCTCACAGCCATCACATGGCATAGTCTTCTCTGGTGGACTCTAAGGCCCTTTCCGCACGAGGCGAGGGAATTGCTCTGTGCCGTTACCTACCGCTTCTTCTGGGGTCCGAAGCAACGTGGACTGTCCCTGAAGCCCTTCCGCAGGCTTCTCCTTGGTCCAGGGCGAATTGGAGCAGTGCGAGGTCTGTAGATCCGCACTGCTCCGGCTTCCAAAATGGCTGTTCCAGCTTCCAAAATGGCAGCTTCCAGCTTCCAAAATGGCAGCTTTCAGCTTCCAAAATGGCGGCTTCCGGTTGGTCGTGGGTCCGACCAACGGCTGAAGCTCGCCACGCCTAAAGCCCGCCCTCCGCAGATCGCAGGCTCGCATTGGTGCGAGCCTGTGAATCTGCACAAGGGAGCAGGAACACAATGGCGCGTTCCAGGAAAATAAAGACCTGTTTTTTGCGGTCTTTAGAAAACAAACTGAAGGACCACTTGGAGTTGTTTTGGAGCAGACTGAGGTATGGATCTCTGCTAAGTAATCCGCTCCTAGTCTGATCCAAGGTGCAGACAACCTCCATGAGAGGACGCACTGCCCCGTTCTAATTGCCTGGTGCGGAAAGGGCCTAAGACAGATTGAATTTAGTTTATGATGGAACTTAAGAGATTAGAAGAGGAAAGGGATAGTGGTCATGTTGTTATAGATATCCTTGTATACATAGCAAACACGTTTTCTATATACACAAGGAGGATGTTCACTAAGAAAGGAGAAATAGCACTGTTACCCTAGCTTTTGGAAGTCCCCTGGAAGACACTTGAATTTTACAAAGGTTGGGGAAATTAGCAGAGCACAACTTGGCAAAAGAAAGGGCAGGGCGATGCAGTGAGATCTTTTTATCCTATGTTTAGGGGGTCAAACTGATGAGAAAGAGAGAAGTCAAGTGTCCTTTTAAATGGTCTTTTAGTTGGTAAAATTGGCAAAATTCCTCACACACACACACACACAAAGCATTCACTCACATAAGCACACAAGGGCTACCAAGGTTGAGAATCCTGAGAAGGAAAAAGATTGAGAGGACACAGCGAATATGCTGCACCTGATCCTCAAGGCTGCTGTTTCAGGAAAACACAGGACAACTTGTCAAACAAAGAGACAGATCGAGATGAATGAACGAACATATGAATGGGCCCTGGAAAGCAAATGAAACAAAGTCTGCCAAAACTGAAAAATGAAGCCCAATTATAGGGTAAAACATCCCTGGGAGGGAGGGCAGACCCTTTTCCTGGGAAAGGATAGAAACTGGATTATGCAGATGGACCTCAGCTTTGTAGTTCTTGCGATCTGTGATCACTAACTTCAATCAGGAGACCCATAGTCTCTCAAGGTGTCAAAGCTGCAGTCAGCCCATTTGATATGTATACATGCCTTTTCCGAGGTCTTCCTCTGGATACGTGACTGAGGCTTCTTGGTCTGACCTACACCAAGAGAAGGGGGGTTCTGTTCTTTGGAGCTGAATATCTACGTTTCCATCCGGTTAACCTCTGGCTAAATCGACATCAAAAGATTCTCTTTCCCAAGATAGGGTCTGTTGTTATTCAGTGGATATTTCCCTCCCGCTGTCAAAGGCTCGGGATCATCCATCATGGGTTACAGCACTTCTCATGCCTAATTGTGCAGGTCCAATCTTTGGCACCAAATCAGAGTTTGAAAACATGACTTTTTGGACTACAGCTCCCAGAATTTCCCAGCCAACATGGCCAAGTTATTTTTCTAAGCCCTGTCCCAGGTGCTGCTAGACTACAATCTCTACCATTTCTAATTATTGGCTATGGTGTTTGGGAGTCGTAATCCAGCAACGTTTGGCAACCACTAGGTAGATGATCTACAAATCAGTCACTCTGGAGTAGCCCTCAGCCAACCTAACATTGCTATCCTAAGTACGTCTGTATGGGTTCAGTGGCATTGATTCCCATGAAATAGCCAGTACATGATTCTAGCCTAGCAAATTTCACTGAGATTGCTCTCCAGCAGGTAGCCTATGGAATCTGGACCAAGCTAATTTTCTAGGTTTCTCGTGTTTCATATTCATACACTCAGAATGCTAATTTGAAAAATTAAGCACAAAAGTTTTCTTCATAAACCTCTGGCTGCAAAATTAAAGAATATTTGGGAGGAATAATGTATAAAACATAGATGAGATTCCACAGTAGCCTGACTAGCAGCTCAAAAATGGGAGATTACATTAAAATGTAATCATGAAATCATGCATTATTTATACCATCATAAGAGCAGCACTGGGTCTCACGCGTTTCATATTATTGTATTATTTACTTCAAATTGCAAGTCTTCAACCTATTAAACATAAATGTACTTTCTAAAAGGATATTATTTTAAGAAAACAAATTATTTAGATTATCTTTCAAAATCCGTTAAAGCCCCATAGGCAGAAATAATCCCCTTAACATTAATTGCTATTTTACTAAATGAACTTGTTTATTCTAAAGCCCCAGATCCAGCAGAAAACTCATTAGAACACAACTATTCCCTGTGCAATCCTAATCTGGAAGTGAATGGCCCTATCTGTCTGTGATAGGGGGTGTGCAAGGCAGCTAAACCTGCAATTCTATAGATGCTTACTAGGATGAATACAGGGTTAACCTTAAAGCCTTAATGAATACAGGGTTATTTCCAAGTTAACATTGAGAGGATTGCACTATTCAGGCCTTTTCCTGTATATGCACGCTACAATGTAATTCCCATGATGAACTAGCCATAATCTCCAATATAGCATCCATTTACAACTGGGCAGGACAAAATGTACTTTTACATGTGTGAAGGAATACGGCCCATCACAGAGGGAGCGATATACATATACAGTCAGGGACAAAGACAATAAACATAACACTACAGCAACACATGGACTGAAATCCCCAATACCTCACCAGTTGCTATCCATCTCAGCACCTTAAACACAGCTCAGTGGCTTAAGATGGTGAATCAGAAAGAAAGGTCTTCAGCCCTTTACAAAAACATGCAAGATCCTCCTCCAGCCAGAGGTCCAAAGGAAGACTGTTCCACAAAGTATCATGTTTAAAGCCAAATGGTGCTTCTGGTGGGGGAGACATCTTCCTTCCTTCCTTCCTCTCCAGGCAATTAACAATTAGCTCCAGGGTAAATGTGGTTCACAGCCCTGTTGATGGGGTGGGTCTGAAGAACAAAATTATTTAACTCCTGGAGTTCCACGGTCATCTTGATCTCCCCTGATACCAAAACATACTCAGAACATAGAAAACCGACTTTTTATATCACAACTCCCAGAATCCCATGCTGATGGTGAATTTTGCAAATTTCAGTTTACAAAATAACCATTCAAAGCCCATCACACTTTATTTTCATCCCTACTGCCAGCTGCAACACTCCAGATTAGCTTTCTGCTAATGTTTGGTGTGTGTGTGTGTGTGTGTGTGTGTACATGTGGGTTTCAGGCAGTTGGATACTGTCCCACCATCAGATTTCCTCTCTAAAGCTTGGCCACATCTACAGTACTTCCCAAGGTATTTCATCACCCTTTGCCTGGCTATAGGATTGTAGCTTCTGTACAATCTTCTTTCCTTACATGTGTTCCTTCAGACATTAAGTTCCACTTAATTTGATGGAGTTACTTCCTAACAGGTATGGAATAACAGTAAAAACCCACAGACTGTGGTGCCATTGTTGCCCCTATAAATTACTGATTTGGCCCAATGGGCGGAGAAATCCTAAAGAAGACAGTGTGCTTACTAGATCAGTTCAGAAGGAAGAGAACTGGGGCTGGAGAGGAGCCGTGGTTGCCAGAACTAAGGAAGAACACCTTTTTATCTTGAATAAGGTAGTGATATTTTCTGCAAAGTATTTAGGAGGGTACAGAAATGATAAATTCTTTATAGCGGAATTTCTATGGCCATTTCCACACTAGACTGTTATATTGCTATTATTCCACTTTCAACATCCTATGGAATCCTGGGGTTTGCAGTTTAGGGAGGGGCCTTTAAGGCCTATATTGCTTTTGAATCTATTTTTTATCTTTTTTTTAATTTCAGATTTTAAAACTACATTCATATGTTGCAAAATTACTGAGTGGTAGAGGCAGAAGAATCCTGCTATCATGTCTTGTACTTGGCACCCCATCCAATGCATAGAACTTTGGGGATGGTGTATATTTGTTAACTTTAATATATAATTTGCTGTATTGTTGCTAAAAATATACTGGGATTTAAATTGTGACTGTATTTATGATGTTCAGTTATAATTGGCCCATACAATCCAAAAAGAGGTACAAAACTGAGCAAATATTGCTAGAAATTCTACTATAAAACTAACTCTTTTGTTTCCTCCTAAATACAGCTTGAGCTCTTCCTCTGTTTCTAAACTAGTGAGTACAACCTTTTCTTTAAGATTTCACCACCTACTGGGCCAACCCAATTTTTTACAGGGATTATACTTTCAGAGCAGGACTTCAACTGTGAAGTCCTGGATCTTGTTCAACACAATAAACAAAAGAGTCCTAATCATAGCAGATCTGACTTGCACAAGAAGTACACATTACCAGCTAAAGGGAGGGGAAAGCATTAACATCATTCAATTCACAGTCCTCAGTTCCACAACTGCACCAATTTTATTTCAAGAACAGATCAGAACCATGCAAAATCCTACAATCTAGAGCATCTTCCTGAGCTAGTAATGATCAAGGTTACTGTTTGAAATCATGATGGAGGACAAGCCAGGTCCATATGCCTTAGAAGCCACTCCTATACAGTCCTGGTAAAAGTCATCAACATTACTAAAGAAACAGAAAGACTGTGTGAGGCTTGGGATTTCTTCCTATATAAGCACACTATGGACCAAAATAGTAGAGTAAGAGATCAGAAATGGAGATGACTCTCTGCAGTTGTCCCCTATTTTAAGCCAAAATATACCCCATTGGCCCAAGATTATATTATCAGTCCTGGAGATTTAAAAGACGCAGAGATGTATTCTACTATTTCCTTTGGCTCTATGTGGCTGCAAGGTATTGGAAGTGGGGGAAAGGAAATTAAACTCACTCTTTCACCTCTTTCTTCAGGGCTTATTCTCCTCAGATGTCTCTGCTGGCAATAAACCAATGATAATCAGCAGGACTGTGTTTTTGTGACCATCTAACGTGTGTTCAGTTAGTACTGGCTCTACTTGACTGTGTCTGTCTATGTACGCATGGCCCAGATCTGTTCCCTGTGTAGTGATTGAATAGGGGGGAAAATGTGGTGGTTGTGTGTTTTTTAAATCACCTTGGGAGTCCTCAAGCCTTGAAGTCACCGTGAAAAGCCATCTACAACATCTTTACTATCTTTCCTTCACCACACTCCTTTTCATGCATACTATTTTCCTCTTTTCTTCATCTTATCTCTTGCCAGCAGACTTGTACAAAAAAAAAAAAGTATGCAGGAAAGCTTGAGGCAAAGAGGCTTTTGACATGTTAGCCTTTTGAAAAGCCTGTGAATCCTCTGCAGATACATAATCCAAGACTGTGAATAAGCCTGTGTGTATATGTGGGTGTTCCAATTACATCATAAAACCATCTTATGAACCACTTTTATGGTTTTCATCAAATAGTGCTTTATATGCCTAACTTTTATTCACATACAGGCAAAACCTAGGTGTGGCGCGGATCATATTTCTGCAATTCAACAAAAGTACCTACTAGCGCTTTCTCTCTTTTCTGGCACAGCATGCATCAGCTTTCCCCAACCTGATGCCCTCCAGAAGTTTTACATCACAATTGCCATCATCCCTGTGCTTGCTGTGGCTGATGAGAATTAGAATCCAGAATAGACAAAGAACACAAGGTTGGGGGAACCTGTGTGATCATGGATACCTGTAGGATCTTAAGGCTCACCCTAGTTAAATGCTCCCTCAAAAATGCAACAGCTCTCCTTGAAGTTTCAGTGTCCTATAGCATACAGGTGGGGAAAGTGTGATTGATGGGTCACATGAAGCTCCAAAATATCTTCTTCTCCTTCCCTCAGCCTCCTAAACCCCTCCTTCCTGTTCCACATACAGAAGCTGACTGGTGCTTTGTCTTTCTTCAGTGCTGCATATGGGACAACATCTTCCTCAAACCTGAAGAGGTGGTAAATTTAATTGACCAGGACAAGTCATATGGCTTACAACAGGCTGTCCTCTAACAGAGGAGAACAGTCAAGAGGAACAGCTGTAGGACCACTACTGCTGCACCCAAAATCTCCCACCTGAGGTGGTTGTCTTATTCTGGTTCACAGTAGGGCTGATCCTGAAGAGGACTCTCATTTATAAGGAGAGAGCTTTTATATTAATGCCATGCCACCTACTTTGTTATTTCTTTAAGCTTGGCCGTCTATACAATTTTTTTTTCAGATATCTTCAAGAGGTACGGGGACAGTGGGGAATGGTGTGGTGGATCTGTTATGCATTAAGAAGCTGGCCACACAGTGGAGGCCACCTGAATGTTCATGGCCAGTGTACCCTTTTCTCCAGCCTGGGACAAAGAAAATCAGCAAGGATGATGGGATTAATTCTTGGTGCTCAATATAGCAAAACCTCACAAAACAGCAGGAGAGCAAGAGTGCCTTCATAGTGATCCACACAAGCAGGTCATGGCACAAAACTGGCTGCTTGTCAGTGGGGGAAGGGGAAGAAGGGAGATTAAAACACAGCACATCAAAGTGGAGAGCCCAGATACCCTTGACCTTGGAATGGTGTTAATTTTGACAGCCACAAAGCCCCAAACAGCCAGAGCACTCTTAAATGAATGGAAGGAGGGAAACCTGCTGGGAAGTGCCATGAACTCAGGTCACACTGAAAGTACCCCCAAAACTAATGACTTCTGCAGGGAATATAAGCATGTGAATACCAAGAAAAGAAAGGAAGAAAACTATGAGCAGACATTAAGAGTCACAGTAAGTGCAACACTAGTTAGTCTTGCCTAAGAAAATGCACTCATTCTTCAGCTGGGTTAGAGATGCACGAGACATTTGCAAATGCAAATGTGAAACAACCTAATAGGCATCTCTGATATTAATCTGCATATCAGAATTTAGTTATCCAATGGATTTCACAGTTTTCCAAATACTGCAATGCAGTTTTCCTCCATTTCAATTATGAATTCAAAATCAATTCAAATGTGTGTTTGAGAGTAAATGGAATGCAAAGACATTAGGAAGAAAGACATGATTTACCTTAACTTGAATTTCAATATACATGTTGACATGAACAGTCCATGTCCCTTTTCAGCAGAGGACAGATTCAAAAAAAGAAGGCTGAATTTTATATTCTCAAAGGGACAGCTGCTATTTGTATTTTTCTCCAGTAACTTTTGGAGCAACCAAGAATTTTGTATAATGCCTGGATACACCATGGCTCTGATCCTACATCAGGAGATGTAGCTATATCACATCTTTGTAGCTACGTCTCCTCATATTAATCCCCCACAACTCACCTTGTAAACAGTGCTGTTGTCTGCCCACAATATGGGCATTCCTATGTTGTCGGGCAGAGGAGGATGAGTGGGAATGTAGCCATCTATTTTCCCTTAGCTAGATGTGTCATAGGATTCCCAGGTTGGATACCAGATGGGGCTCTTGTAGCTTTAATAGATTGAGAAGTAGGATGAGATAACGCTCCATAAACACTCCATCAAGATGGCTGAAAGTACCTGTCTTCACTTATTTTTCAAACTCAGACTTTGGGCTGAATCTGTTCTCTCCTAAGACAGCTCTTGCCTGTCCAGTGGAGAGTGGTGGAAAGGCACTGAGGCACTAGTGACATTTAGTGCTTCTCCACCCTCCTCCCACACTATTAGGGATTTAAGTCACAAGAGACCCATCTTATATCCAACATGGAAATCCTAACGTGGTATGGCATCTGTACACATCTCTGGAGTTTCTCAGGAGGTCTCTCCAGCTGACTTCTCACAGTTCATCCAGCTACAGAAAAACGTCTGAATGCATCCCCACTCATTCTCCACTCTCTGACAACACTGAAATGGCTGTGCTAGGGGTGCTGTGATGCTTACAAGGTGAGGTTTGGTGAGGTTTTGGTTGTTTCACAGTTGGAGCAAAATTTTGACCTTCACAATGACCAAAAAAAATGAGTTCTGATGGCTTTAAGTTCCATTTACCCCATTGTTATTCACCATCAGGATGTCAGCCCACATCTAAAGTATAAATCCTTTACCCCACTAGAGTAGACCCCCATCAGATCAATGACAACACAGAAAGTCAACAGTCCCAGTGATTCAACGGGCTTGCGCTAGTTGAACAAACAACTGGATTTAAGTCTTATAGGTCTACCAGTGGGTGAAAGCTGTAATAGGCTTATATTGAAAAGGGTAGAAGAGAACTGAGAGTGGTTTTGTTGTTGTTTTTTCTTACCTGCCTCCACCCCACTTCCTCCCTTCTGTTCATTTTTTTTTCTCCTTTTCTCTTATGATTTCATCCCATTGGTCGCAATGACAGTGAATCTATGCATGCCAGTTCCAAGTCTAGCACACATTTCCCCCAATTCCAAGGACATGTCAAAGGAAATGGATGGCTGAGGACACTGTAGATCATAGTCTTCAACATGCTATAGAATGCCTGGTTCTCTTCTATCAGTCTTGAACCTGTGGTGCTACAGTGGCAAGAGGCATGGAGGTTTCTACAGAAGCTGGGCAGGCTTGCAAGGATGCACTTCCTCCTCTGAGTCATACACACTGTGAGCTTGGAATTAACTCCTTATTAACTCATTAAGTTATTAATTCACTGAACTTTTCTAGTGATTTAATTTAACTTTCTAGCTCCTGCAATTAAGGGTGATGTGTTTTTTTTAAAAAAATGTTTTACTGAATTAGGTCATACAAATTTATTAAGCTGAATGCCTCTCCCTTCATTAGGCTGACTGCCTCTCTCTCTCTGGCATGCATAATAAAACAGGAAGGCTTGCCAACTCAGGAGAAGAAATACTAGAATTGGAGGAAATGGGTCACATGGCTCTTTTATTAGTGATTTCTTAGAGAAGATAGCAAGGAGGAGGGAGGGGAGCCAAGATCAGACAGTTGGGCCTGTGGAGCAGAAGAGCAACTATGTTTAGAAAGAAGGGGGAAAAGAAGAAGAAGGGAGAAAAAGAAAAAGAAAAAAGGCTTGGAAAGGAATGGAGATGGGAGGGGGTGATTTGCTTGCTCAACCAGAGACCAAATCCCTCAAGCAGCCAGGACCCCTCATAATGACCCCCATGCACCTGGAAAGTGGAGTCTTTCGGGGTGGGGGACTTGTTTATCTGATCAGTAATTTTTCTTCCTCTGTTGATTATGTTCTGGGCTGGTTTCTGTTGTATATTTGTGGTGTAATGTATAATAATTATATCATGTTTGGGGGGCCGGGATCCTTTCAGAAAGTCCCTGGAGGCTTTTTAGGCTGAAGTGAAGGTGCATTTCCCCAGGGCCTCTGGGAAACAATAGGAGTTGGGGGTTTTCTGAGATGTTAAGAGTATGCTTTCTTCTGTAATCCCAGTCCATTGATTATATTCTGGACTGATCTCTATTGTGTATTAATGTTTACTGTAATGTAAAATGTTGTACACTGCCTTGAATCCCATGCTGGGGAAAAGGGCAGGATATAAATTAAATAAATATATACATCAGTAAATAGCCCGCCCACCCCCCAGCAGCCACTAGTTGTATTTTATTGTACAATACGCATTGTAATATTAATAAGAAGAAAGTGCAATGAACTCCTCTGCAGTTCTTTAATTCTTTAGCTCACATAGTCCTAGATTCTAAATAATTAACTGTCCTTCCCTGATTTCATTTTCTCTTGGCTTTTACTTCTGTCTTTCAACGCCCTTTACATTCTGTTTTACCAGCCCCTCCTCTTCCTTTTTCTTATTCAGCCCCTTTTAATTACATAGTTAAGGTGAACAGGGTTCAGAGAAGAGTATGTTGTTAGATACTTGATTACTAAAATTGTCCATGCAGATGTATTTGAGATCTTTAACCCCTCTGTTCAAAAACCTATGCTCTGCCAGTGATCTCTCTGTCCACACTTCTTTGATTGGAGTGAAGAGGCAAAGGATGCAATGATTCAGTAGCGCAAAAAAATATTCTGCATATACGTAGAATAGAGACAGACAGTATTTTCAGGTGCAGAATTCTCTGTTCTTGATTCACTAACCACACTAGTGTGACATCACAGTAGAGGGCCACACTTTGCTCACCCTGCCCTAAAATATTATCTCCACAACCAAAGGATGATAGTGTATATGTGCCTTCAAGTTGCCTGCCAACCAAATGAATTTCATAGGGTTTTCTCAGGCGAGGAATAGTCAGAGGTGGTTTTGCCAGTTTCTCCCTCTGAATTTTAACTTACAGCATCTGGTAGTCATTGATGGTCTCCGAGATCAGAGGGGATCTGGTTCCTTTGGAGTATTTAGGCTTTATCCTTATAGGTCCAAGTGGCATTAGTGTCCCACTAATAGTTGTAGCCCCTTGAGGAGCTACCTGTTGTAGAACTTCCTGGACAGTGATAGCTAGTCATGGATCACACCTGGATTAACTTCTGGCTTAGACCAGTTCAAATGCTTTTGAATACCACTTGGAAACAACAATGTTAATTAATTTAAAACAAAGCTGCTAGACTAGTAACAGCAAGCAGATGGCCAGAATACATTTTACCAGTACTTAAAGAGTTCCACTGGATTTTCATCTATTTCTGAGCAAAATTCAAAGTGCTGGGGCTCATTTGTAAAGTCCAACATGGCTTTGATCTGCATCTTTGATGGAATATTTGTCCCACAGTGTAGCCTGCGGACTGTGATTGTGGGGTAAACAAAGGTGAGCACAGCATGGGTGATCTTTGTTGATTGCCTTGAAGTGAAGGATTATATTTGTATGAAAATAACTAAAAATAATAGGATCCTTCTCATCTTCCATTTAGCTTAATAACAGGCTACACAGATTTGTCAATCAAATTAGAATTACTGTCAGCCTATAAGAAGGCATTTTAGTTTAGCCAATATCAGTCAGTCCTCATTTGTTTGCTTAATACATATCTAATTGATTTGCAGCCTGTGTGTCTCTTTTCAGCTCTCAACCGACCAAGTACGACTTTAATTTCCAAGACCGATGGTTTGGTACCATGGTTGGGGAAGAGACTGATTTGCATAAGGCCCCAGAAGGGTGCCAAAACTCTTCACGCTTTAAACAACAGCCTTTATTATTCTGTAAGTGGATGTGTTGCATTTTCATGCTTTTGTTTCCCTGTTCAGCCCTGACAGAAAAGAATAAAGTCGATTTTGCCAGCACCCCTGCTGTGCCCTGGGGGACTTATTCAGTGTGCCTCATTTGTCTTAATTGGAGAGACACCCTTAGCACCAGCTTTTTCTATGAATACATTAACACAGCAGACAGAAAAAGTCCAAACTCACTTCTGTACAAGAGATGTGTGTGTGTGTGTGTGTGTGCACGCACGCACACAGTTTCTTACTTCTTTTTTAAAACCAAGGAAGAAAAGCAAAAGAAATATGGGAAGACATACATCATCTTTTATGCTTCTTCCAGTTGTTGTTGTTGTAAAACACTCTATTATGGTAGATGTATTCAGTCTCCTTTATCTCTCCAGCATTATTCAAGCTGAGTAGAGAAAAAATGTGATAAACACTAGCTACGGTAGAGAGGTGAAAGCTGCTCTTTATTCTTCATAATGTGCTAATCCTGTGTATTTGTTCTCCAATGGGTTATGTTGCTTTTTCAGATGGAACAAATAGTTTTACATGCAGGCAGACTAAAGTATGGTGAGTATTAAACAATCGAAAAACAGACAAGGGAAAATCCTGGCAAATAAGAATTTATTAGGGCTGAAACAAAATGTACTTATCTTTGACAGTGTGAGATTCTGAGCCCCATGCCTATTCATTTGCACAACAGGAAATTGATTCATATTTTTCCCCAATTTCATAAAAGAACTCTAAATCTGCACAAACAAGTTAAGCGGCATAATTTTTGAAATGGAGGTCAAATTGAATTAATGAGATGTAAAAGGTTCTTTGAAAAAAGATTCTTATGAAAAACATGTCCCCATGACTGATCTGACTGGGGAAACTTTCCACCTATAATGCCAGGCAGGCAGTGGTGTGGTGATTTATGTCATCCCTCACCTAGGGTTTCCTTGGCAACATTTCCTATTCAGAAGAGGTTTGCTTTTAGGCTGAGAGAGGGTGACTTGTCCAAGGTCACCCAGTTACTTTCCATGGCTAAGCAAGGATTTGAACCCTGAGCTCCCAGAATCCTAGTTCACCATTCAAGCCACTACACCACTCTGGCTCTTGATCGTTCTTTAGAAAGAAAATAATGGCTCTTCATCTAAAAGTTCATGATATGACAATGAATGGTAATAGTTATAAAAATAACAGAGAGCTAATGCAGTACAGATATAGATAAAATGGTGGACAGACATGTAAGAGATTCTTGATCAAGTTCCCATGAAACTCCCTAGTTGACCTTGGGCCTGCACCAGCCTAACCTATTTGGAGGGATAATATAAGGAGGAAGAGAGTCATGCGTGAACTGTCTTGAATTCAGGGGCAGGAAGATAACAGGAATTAAGATAATAGTAAATAAATAACATTTGAGAAAAGAGTACCAGTGAAGTGTCTAATGATAGACACCTTTTAATAACAGTCTGTGTGTGTATGTGCCTTCAAGTTGTCTGATGACTTATGGTGACCCCATGAATTCCATAGGGTTTTCTTAGAGAAGGAACACTCAAAGGTGGTTTTGCCAGTTCCTTCCTCTGAAATATGGCGTACAGCACCTGGTGACAGTCTCCCATCCCAGTGCTAACCAGGACTGATTCTGCTTAGCTCCAAAGATCAGTCAGGATCCAGTGTCTTTAGGGTATTTATGCCTGGTCCTTCTTCTTCCCCATGCTGTTAAATAAGTAGTAGGGTGGCCAAGCTGTATGAATGTTGGCGGATAAGTGTCCTCTAAATTATTATTGTCCTGTTCCTGAATAGATGGGGCCCAGGAGTACAACCTACAGTCTGAGGTCAAGGGCCAATCAGGACCCAAACCTCAATTAGGCAAGGCAGGCAAGATGGTCTACAGCACCTGATATTCATTGGCAGTCTCCCATCTAAATACTAACCAGGGCTGACCCTGTTTAGCTTCCAGGATTGGACAGAATCTGGTGCCTTTAGGGTATTTAAGGTCCTTGTGCCAAATTTTGTCCTATATGACTTCAAAGTAATTCTTACAACAGCCCAGTAATGTGGACTGTATGATTATCCCCACATTGCAGATGCATATTCTGAAGCTGAGAGAAGGGAGGCTTGCCTAAGAACATCCTGTATCATGTTGGGTCGAGGTGAGCTCTGAGCCAGGGATTAATGTTTCCACATGACCACCACATTGAATCACCTCTTTCAATGTAAAAGCTTTTATTTAACCAGGACTTGAAAGGTTGATATGGGAAATAAATAGCTGCGCCTAAAGAGATACTTGCCTGAGAGTCAGATTTCAACAGCAGCTGGCTTGGGAGTGAAGCATATGCAGAACCAATAAAACGCTCACTTGCAGTGTTTATTCTCTGAGCTGCTAATTCTGTGTAGCACTTTATCAGATCTCGTCAGCCCTGTAAGGGAAAAGGAGAAGGATCTGGGAGGGAAGGAGGGGGAAGGGACTGGAAGAAGGTAGAAGAGAAGGGGGGGAGCAAGAGAGAAGGAGAGAAGGAGAAAAGGGGGAAGAGGGACGGTAGATGAGGATGAGAAAGATGGAAAGGAAGGGAGAGACTAAGGCCCTTTCCGCACGGTGTTGTCACCGCGTAGCTGCGACAGCTTGCGGAGACGTGCATCCGCACGACATCGTTGTTATTAAGTGGACGTGAAGTTGCTGGTGCGCCTTTGCATGTCGCTAAAGCGCTGTATTTGAGCAATGGAAAAAATGCGTTTTCACTCCCTCAGACCGCTTCTACTACGTTTCTACAACTACATGCGGAACCGTTGAAGTGCTTTCTTGCAGGAATGGGCGGATTGAGAGCGTGCCCGGCTTGTCCCTCCGTCACTTCCCGTCCTGATTTGTCCCTGCCCACCAAAGCAGAGGTTGTCGCCATTTTTCCTCCATGTGAGAAATGATCGAGGAGAAGAAAAGCAGGAAGAAAGTGGCAGATAAGTTTTCTCTAATAAATCAATCCTTGTGGAACTTTGGAACCCTCTTCTCACTGGGCTAATTTTTAGGGGGAGGGGTGGGCTGGGGGACGGTCACTTCAGGCATTCTGGCTGCTCACACGGATTTTGGGAGTTTCAGCCCTTCCCCAAGTAAACGTTTCCAAGTCTCATGGGAGCTGTGGCCGCTCAGACCCCCCCCCAAACACGCCACTCCCCTCCTCTCCCCTCACCCACCCATACCACCCCCCGGAAACCGCGAAACATGCCCCACTGCAAAAAGGACCACTCCCAATGTGCTCTTCCAGCCTTATGGGACCTGCAGTCACTCAAATCCCTCCTCAAAAACATCCACCACCCTCCCTTGGCCAACACCCCCCCCCGCCAAACATGCCCCACCACAAAGAGGCCCCCCCCGCTATGCGCCCTGCCAGCTCGTGGGACCTGCAGTCACTCAAATCCCCCCCAAAAAATATTCCACCACCCTCTCTTGGCCAACAGAACCCCCCTCCCACCCTGCCAAATATGCCCTGCTGCGAAAAGGACCGCCTCACTATGTGTTCTGCCAGTCTCATGGAACTTGCAGTCGCTCAACCCCCCCCCCCAAAAAGCATCCATTAACCTTCCCTCACCCACCCATGCCTCCCTGGAAACTGCCCAATATCCCCCATTGCAGAAAGTCTATCCCAATATGCGCTTTGCCAGCCTCATGGGACCTGCAGTCCCACAAAACCATCCTGAAAACTTCAACTAACCTCCCCTGGCCCACACATTTCCCCACTGGAAACTGCCCATCTTGCCCTGCTGCACAAAGACCCCCCCCCGCTATGCGCTCTGCAAGCCTCATGGGACATGCAGTCACTCTGACCTCCTTCAAAACCTCCACTGACCTCCCCTCACCCACCTCTCTCCCCTTTACAGACCAGCCAAGATGCCCCTCCACATGAAGGCCCTCCCTGCTATGCACTCTGCAAGCTTCATGGGACCTGCAGTCACTTCAAAATTCTTTGTATCTTTTCCATCTTTTTAGGTACTTGGCTGCACTTCCCTCCACCTGAGCGGGGACTTCATGGATTTTACAGTATACTCTGAAGGCATTCCCCCCAACAACGGAAAGCATCACGTATACTGCAGTTGAGCAGGCTGTCCATCCGGCACACAGGCATGATGGGAGCCGCAGGCCTTCCTACCTCAGGAAACACTCTACAAGCCTAATGGAACCTACAGTTGCTCCAGTAGTCCCTGGGCACAACTGACAACTGTTCAGATTGACTTCAGACCATATCTACTGAAGATGTTAATGGTCCAAAGTTAAAAATTTAAAGCCATCATGAGAGTTGGCTAGTATATGTAATGCTTAGGGTTATTCATGTCCTCCTTTTATATACTCTGCTAATAAATGTTGCTGTTTGTTGTTTCCCAATAAAAGCTGATCTTTACCCTCTCCCTGTGGCTTCTTCTCCCTTTCGGTAGAGGGGGCGGGCCAGCTGATGGGCATTTCTTATGTAGCAGCAAAGGTACAGCACAAACACAGTTACTGTGAAAAAACAACATATTTATTAGCCGTTAACATCATGCTGGTGACAGTAGCCATGCCGAGGCAGACACCCTCCACTCCCCAGGCATCCATAGACTGCCCTCCCTTTGTACTTAGCCCTCCCATGTGGCCCTGAGATGCCCCCAAAGTGGGCAGGGCAGCCAGCTCAGGTCCTCAGAGGGCACTGTGGGGGAACTGGAGATCCCACCCTGATGCCCAGGAAGTGTTTCAAAAGCGCAGGGGTGAGCACTGTAGAGCCCATGGTGCTGGCAACAGTAGCCATGCCAGGGGCAGACATTCTCCACTCCTCAGGCACCTACAGACTGCCCTCCCCCTGTATTTGGCCCTCCCATGTGGCCCTGAGATGCCCCCAAAGTGGGCAGGGCAGCCAGCTCAGGTCCTCAGAGGGCATTGTGGGGGAACTGGAGATCCCACCCTGATGCCCAGGAAGTGTTTTACAAACCCAGAAGTGAGCACGGTAGAGCCCATGGTGCTGGTGACAGTAGCCATGCCAGGAGCAGACATCCTCCACTTCCCAGGCACCCACAGACCGCGAAATGCTGCCCTGCTGTCGCATTTCAAACGGGACCGGAAGTTCCATGACGTTGTTTCTACATAGAGATGTTCCCATGCAGAAATGTCGTCTGGTGAAGTTAAAAAAAAAATGAAGCGTCCAATCAAAGGCGCAGGGGGCGGGGTAAAGGCAAAGCAGGGGAGTGGTCATGGACACTGTAGTGCGGAAGGAGAAAGCGATCTTCGCCGCCTCAAGCGGAGGAGGGTGCGGAACATAGCATCGCAGAAACGCACTCATAAACTACGCGCTTGCAATGCCACAAGGCGTTTCTGCCATCTCGTGCAGAAAGGGCCTAACTCTACACAGGTCCATCGCTCATAGTAGGATGAGCTGATATATGCCAGATAGGAGGAGAAGAAATGTTTGCGTTCTTGTGTGAAGCTCCAAAATAGTTCCTGTGTACCATGTGCTTTTGGAAGGCTTCCTGCTCCACCAGTGGTTTCATTTACATTACAAAAAAGACAGTTATGTATCATGCAATCCTCCCTCACCTTTGTTAAACAAGCAGTATATATGAAAGGCACCTTTCCTGGCACATGGAATCCTTAGGGACAACCTGAAGTCTCATGACCCCTTTTGGTCTAAACACTGACCTTTGTTACCTGGGCAAAAAGCTTTCCTTTGAGTCAAGGGAAGAGACATTTTCAAGTCAATTCCAAGTTGCAAAACTGGAAATATAGGCTTATTGTGTTGCCTTTGCTTACATTTAAGATTGAATGTAATTGTCACAGACTTTTGCAGCTCATTTCCCTCGGACCTCCCCTACCCCCGGTTTTCCCAGCTGTGTCTTTCCATTCACTGGAAGTTCATTGATCCAGCAGTCACCGATTAATAGTGTTTTCAGATCTTTAGCTTTGCTTCCTCTTCGTTAGATTCGCAGCTACCACAGAGAATCTTCAGGTACACTGGTATAGGATTGCAGTGTCAACTGTTTCCAGGCTGAGCTAGACTTTGCTTGAGATGAATAAGGGGATGGGGTCACTTTCCATTCCTTGACAAAAGCTGGCAGTATGGGAGAGTGCCAACAAATACCAGGTGCTGTAGTCTATATTTCAGAGGAAGGAACTGGCAAAACCACCTCTGAGTATCACTTCCCTAAGAAACCTCAATAAAATTCATGGGATCACCATAAGTCAACAAGCATCTTGAAAGCACACACATGCACAAATCTTTCTTCAACATGGGTGATTTGACAGCATCTATCTCTGCACCTGGAGCATTGCTTGGCAAGTTACCTTTTTAAAGTAAGGTACTTTGTTCCCATTACTCATTGAAAAGTAACCCATTGCTGTAACATGTTCTGATGTTGAAAAAAAGGTAACCTCCTTTTTCTCTGCTTGTTACTTTTATACTATTTTCAATTACTTTTGAAAGAGAAAAAAAAACTTAAGATCAACAAGAAAATGGCATAAGATATGAAAATTGTTTTCAAAATTCCTCTAAAAATGCCATTAAAAGTAACTTTTTGAAGTAACTCAAAATGATTACTCCTTCACCAAGAATCTACCTTCACTGTTAGGATTTTTTTCTGCTTTGGAAATGTTACCAGCTGACAAAAAAAGCTAGTTATAAATAGCTGTTTTACTTGTAATTCCTCACTTCTGAGACTGAAGGCAGCAAGTTAGCCTAGGGGGCACAGAGCAAATCCCATGGCACCTAGATGTATCCTTCCAAACCTTGCCACTGCTTCTCAGTATTTGTAACCTGAATAAACTGCCTCAGTCTGCCTATAGAAGGGCTAAACCTTGGCTGCTTGACTAAATATAACAGAGCTGGTTTTGCATTCCACTCCATTTGTCTTGCTGTAAACCCTAAAGCCATAATTTTATTGGTGCAAAGGGCATGCCATTAGCAAACTCCTGCAAACAAAGCTAACCCTGGTAAACATGGATTTTAACACTCCTGAATATATTTTCTTGAATGCTTCAGCAACATGAATTGGTGTGAGAACAGCAGTGAATTGGCTTCATCCTGAGGCCACTTTAAATGTACAATCAGGTTTGCTGAATAAATGTGTTTGGATAAATTTGAGTCTTGTGTATAGACCCTCTTTTTTCAAAATGTTAGCATAAACCTTAATGTTGATTATTGTAAAGCTGTAGATTCTGTGCATTCTAAAGCTTGGAAGAGTTACTTTTTTGAAGAACAGAATGCTAGCTGGGACTTCGCGGAGCTGCAGTTCAAAAAGTCACTTTTGTAAGCTTTGTGGTGTATACAACACCTTGTCATCTCTTTCCAGTTATATTGCATTTTGCCATTTTTTAAAAAAGGTATGTGCATGGTTTAGTTTTACACAGTCATCACATATTCTCCATTCAGCTCAGTAGATGAATAAATACACAAGAAATTCCCACATTTTTAAATGGTATAATTCTAACCACTCTGCGTAATGATAACTTGGATATCATATACTCCATGTTCCAGTTGGTGCACAACCAGAAAGAGGCTTTCAAAACCTAAACACAAAGTGTGCCTATTCATGCACAACATAAATAATGTTATTTTCCAAAAGTATGGTCTTTCAAGTCATAGCTGGCTGAAGCTGAGCTGGTGTCACTCTTAAGATGCTCATGAATAAGGCAGTGTGCAAACTTCACAAGACAGGTACCTTCTGTGAAGCGTCTGTGTCTCCAACATTAAAGTTCTTTCTGTCTCAGAAATAAAGTTGCCAGTCGTGTCACACAAAGCTTACCATAGTATACTCTTATTGCCGATTGAATTTGGAAAGCACGTAAAAAGAAAGCTACAACCTCTCACAGAGTGGTGGTTGCTAAAACAGATGGTTTTATTAAATTTAACAGAATTAGTTCCAGTTTTCGCTACTGAAAACTGCTTATCTGTGCAATCACTCAGAGTCTTCCCCAAGTGCCTTTTATGATTTCCACAAGTCTTGTGAACCCATGCTCTGCAACCCACAACAAAGTAAATGCTTCATCATATGTAGGGTTACAAACTACAGTGAATGGATTGTTCTACTGCCTCATCTTTCTTCCCCCTGCCCACCCAACACCACAAGATGTGTACTCAACTACATAGGTTGACACTGTGGCAAAATGTCTCATGTATATTTTATCTCATGCCTTCCCACATTACAGGATGTGGCCAAAGGCCAGTCAACCACACTTTTACAAGATCATTTGTTTCCAGTGAAAGGCAGAGGGTGATACTCAGTGACTGGGCAGACAATTCCCAAGACTTTCTGGTGGCTTATCTATGAGATGACTGAGAGTTCTCCTCCTCCTCCTCCTCCTCCTCCTCCTCCTCCTCCTCCTCCAAGTTTTACTTCCACTTAAAAAAGCAACTTGGCTGCTTGGAACCAAATGCTACTTGGAAATGATACCATGTCAGCAGTATTCTTGAGGAAGTGATTGGTCCCCTTAATACAAGGAAATGATGTTGCTCATAAGCAAACTTTTGAGGTTTTTGAATATTAGCAAGTGATTCGCTATGGGGATCATAATGTTTGCAGTCAAGAGTTCTCAGTGCTCCATGTCAAATATCAGGTGAATTTTACAATTACTTCTCTGACCTTGATTTTAATCTGAGCCAGATTAGAATTAATTTCTCATACACCATCACTGATCCCTTAACTCAGAAGGGGGCAACTTGAAGATCTTGGGCAGTCCAGTATTCTACCCCTGAGAATCTCCACGGGTTGCATGGACAGTTAAAAATGCAGAAGAAGAAAAAAAAAGGGAAATGGCCATTTTCTGACCTTAAATTGAGTCCTGTTTAGTAGCTTCTCTTGGAAGGTTCCATGTGATGCAATTCAGTGTTTATGGTAGAAAGGGCATGGGGGAATCAGGCGAGACATTGTTCTAATGAGCAGCTGGAGATATTTTGTGCACTAGGAAAATTAAATGTGCAGGGGGAAATAGGTTTTGGTGCAGTTGGCAATATGGACTTTAATTAAGAATAAAGTTATTTCACAAAACACAGAAATGAGAAAAAGATGAAGAAATAGAAAGTGCAAATGGCTACTGCTGGCTTTCAGTCTTCATAACATTATATAAATAGAATATCATTGGGGCCAGCTACCAAACTGCATCTCTGTCCTGGAGGATACGTACATGAAGATACGTCCACCTACTTTGGATACAATTGTGTTGCTGCAGGCATTGCCAGCCACATCCAGCACTCTGTTTGCATCGTGGTTGCATGGTTCACTGACACCTAGAAAGCACTGCTTGTCATGACCTGATTTTGTAACAACTTTTACATTCTCTTGGAAAAAAACAAGATTGTTTACATGATCAAATATTTACATGATCAATCCTAACTGCGCTTGAATCTTATTATTCATAATAAAAGTTACGAAAATATAAAAGCATTTTCATTGTTGCTGCTGCTAGTTATCTGTATTGTGCCTGAAATGGGAAAAATTTCAATAAAATATAAACTGAATAATACATGTTTTACCTTATCTTCAGCAGCAGCCTTCGGTAGCTGGGCTGTTTTTGTTTTCTGTTTTAAAGGGTCTGTATATTCAGTTTCATCTCCTAGAAAGAAATTGGAGAGAAGAGGAAGACTGTGTACTCTTAGTTGACTGCTCTAATATTAAATCTTGTTTTACAGGCCTGATTTAATATGTCATTGGCCAGCCAGGAAGCCTTCAGAATACATTTCTCACTGGATCAAAATCAAATATGTACTCTGGCTGTTAAGTGAGGTTTTCTTGGACTAAATGACTGTGCCATTTTAGACTGTCCTGCAAGATTAATGATGACACCAGTTGACCAATTTTCACCCTTGGGGCAGTATTATAAAGATGTGCTCTTTCTCTGCACCTGCTGTTGCCCATGTAAGTGCATCATTCCTTCTGCTCTGGTGCTAGTAGTGGTCCAAGATTCTTCAACTGAGAAAGGCTGTTGGTATAATTTATCTTTTTTTTTTAATGATAGGCATATACTTAACTGCAGTTTTGTTGGATAGTTAATCTTCTAATCACACAGATGATTTTGCAAGTGCTTTTTCCTGAAAGAATGGAGGACTCACTGGCTGACAACTTCTGAGGCAAAAAAGACCAAAACAAAACTCTTTCTCCTCTGCTTTCTTCTTTAGAAAGCCACTGTAGTTGCCCTTGAGGATGCAGTGCTACCATCAATTACACAAAGACACTTTTTGGTACAAACTAATAGTTAGTCTTTTAAATCCTGCATATGTTCTAACAGGAGGTAAGGGGATATAGCAAGATTTCTCCCGCAGTGCGGTTGTGGTGGACGAGTGTCCTTAGTAACCTCAGCAAAGCCAGTCAGTATGTCATCCACAACCACTGCTGCAGACATGCATCACTTAGCTTAACTCTGGAGATGAAATGTAATTTTGGCGTGATTGTAGGCAGGCAAGATGCTTCCAAAATGGCCACAGTCTTCCATCAATAATCACTTTTATCAATAATCACTCTCTGAGAAAGAGATAATTTTGTCTTAGCACTTGTATTGTATCTATGTGAACTGCAAAGGCACATTTTAACTTCTCAACAGCCCTGTGTAAAAGGCAGTGGGCATATCTGACAGGAACTGGTAGTTTTTCAACTACACTTTCTTTTTTAATTAGTGAATTGACACATAATTGTGCTTATAAGCATGTGAAAGGCAGTAGACTGTGTGGAGTAAGGCAAGCTATATGACACATGTGGCTCCATCTTCTAAGAGAGGAAAATGGCTGGCAAACTCCGGTAGAATAGATCGGGTTGAGGGTCCTTAGTATTTTCCCCCAGTCTCTGCCACATGAGGCAATTGCCTCACTCTGCCTCATATAGGGGCAACTCTATGGGGAGCCTCATATAGACCAGCAATTCATCTCACAGCTCTGATGCTATTCCTGGATCAGTTTGAGTTTGGGTAACAACTGAAAACCCATGTAAGCAGCTTTGTTTTGTTTTGTTTTGTTTACATGCACACAAATTATAAAATATATACTTGTGTGTGTATACATGCATACACATACACTTTTTTAAACAGCAAAACAAGAGGAAAATCTAGGATAAAAGAGTGTTGTTGATAAAGGCCATTTCCACACCGGGCTTCTGTAATGGTGCAGAGCGACCTCTCACAGAGGTCTTCTACACCGTAGAATGGACTGGCGTGGACTACTTTTTGTAGTTCCACACCAGAATCCACGCAGGAGCGGCCGGAACTAGCCGCGCTGCTTGTTTTTTAAAAACCTCTTTTTCGAGGCTTTTAAAAAGCACGGAGCGCGCAGCCCCGTGCCGCTTCGTCGCCCGGCTCCGACGCGGATTTGCAGGCGTATGCAAGTGCGTGCCTGCAGATCTGCCGGGGGCGGGCTTCCAGCTGGCGAGCTTCTCCAGTTGGTGGAGAGCCTCCATCAACCGGAAGCCGCCATTTGGGATGCTGGAGGACTGCGGAGCAGCGAGCTCGCACTGCTCCGCGTCGCGACGGAGTTACCCGGCTGCCGGTAAGCTCCATTTTTGGGCGTTTTTACCCGTTCCCCCCCCACATGTGGAAAGAGCCAAAGAATGTTCCTTGGTTCCATTATATGTATAGTGAACAGTTCTGAAATATTTTCCATTTGCCCTGGTGTTGACTTTACTTTAGTTCCGATCTTTGTCCTTTTCTGTGTTCATGTAGTATGTAACAGTGTCATCTCTTGCCTTCTGCTGTTCATTGCTGTTGAACTTGGAGGTCAATCTGAAGAACAATAGAACTGTATGACACCAAGACTTTCTGCAAAATCCTCCAAAACCTATTAGAAACCCACTGTGAATCACAGGAAATGTAGCAATAACATATGCTTTCACCAAAAGCTAGTTACCTCTTTGTTGAAAAGTGTTAGGCAAATGTTTTATTCTTGAATTTAATCTCCTCTTCTTAGATTTTTAGTAACATTCTCCAAAATAAATTCTACAAGCACTACAAGTACATAAAAGAGGATATATAAAAAGAGAAAAATAATAATAATAATAAAAGAACAACTAAGCAAGCAAAAAAACCCCTATGGATTAACATATGAATTAAAAAGTCAAAGACAAAATGAGAAAGGAAAAGACGGGGGGGGGGGGGAGAGAAAACAGAGAAGAATTGATCTTCCCCTTCCTTTGGGCAGGATATAGCTTACTCCCATTCCAAGCCTATTTAAAAAAAAAAAAGGATAAAGAAAAAGAAATCTAACCTCTTCCTTTTGACCCCTCCCCCAATTCTTACTCTCTAAAAGCAAAAACATATATAAACTTTCTATTTTTCGTTAGCATACTCAACACCATATTAACATTCCTTCTTTCAGCTTCTATTGCATTCTGTTACAACATACTTGCATAATAATAATTTTTAAAATTTACATCATAAATAACCTTGATGCTGCTAAATAATAATGCAATTGATTTCTCTAAATACTACTAACTGACTTAATCACTTATTATTTTCATTAATTAAAAGTGCCACAGGGGTCCATATCCTAAATAAACCATTTTATATTCTAAAGACCGTTACAGAGTTCATACACCAATCCATTTATCATCCTTAATCTATTTCCAATCATCCATATAACATATTTTACCATATATCATATAACATATTTTACCATATAACATATTTTAATCAATTTTCATCTTAAATTTTATTCCCCTTCAGAGAAAAATATTCTTTTCCTGATTTCTTCCCACATAACATTTTAAAAACACTATCCTGAGACAGCATCTTTTAGACATATTTCCTTCTCTTTCACTTTCACTAGGTAAATCAGCCCTCATATATGATGCCAAAGAATCAGTCTTGAAACAACACCCTTTTTTGTTTTTGTTTTGATTTTGTTCAGTTTGCATAGAGATTTCAGTTAAATTCAACCCTCCCTTCTCCCTTCCATGAGATATATCTCCTTGTCATCAAACAAGCCCTCCTGGTCATAAATCACCAGGGTTCTGTTTCTTGTCTGTCTGTCCAGTTTCCATCTTGTTTTCCTTCCATATCTATTTATATGTCTTTTCCTTTATCTTTTGTATGTCCCTCTTATCTCCCATTTCAGTTCCTTGAATTCTTGAATCGTAATATCAATCATGCATTTAAAATCTAGACATATGTGCTCTAGTATCACTTGTAGAAGACCCTCTAACTGTTCTTATGCAGTTAATAAGTCACTTCCCTGGAATTTGGCAAGAGGCTGCCAAAACAAACAGCACCAGCTGATCACAGTCAGTTCTTTCTCATGCTTTTATTTCCTTTGCTTTCCTTATTAGTGTTCAATATCTTTTTGCAAGCTAAATACAATTCAGTAGATTCGAAAAGTGAACATCCTTAGATTTTCAATTCTTCATTCTCTTTTTAACATGTCAGCCCCCAAAAATTCAGTTGTCCCAGTTTTATGAGGCAAATCAACTAACCCAATTCTTGATTATAGGAAGATTACAGCTGCTAGAGGCTCCACTGATCTGTCTTACTCAGAAGGTTTCTTCACTTTTATGACTTCCAAAGTTAATTGAAGTTTCTTATTTTGAGAAAACAGGTTGCTGGCATAAGGCTGTCAGATCTTACAATCTTAACCAGTTGTGTTTCATGGCAAAGGGAAGATGTTGCTCCCTCAGTCCTTGCCATTTCCAGTAAATGTATATAATGGGAATTCCAGACCCAAATGTGTAATTGTCTGCTAGCTCTTTGTCTGGGAAGGGTGGGTGTGTAGAAACTCCAGCTGAAAATCCCTCCAACTGGTACTTTACCATGAAAGCTCTTCTCACTGCAGAGTTGCAGTAAAAAGTGTCTGCTGACCAAGCAGTGTTCATTATTGAATTTAATCTGAGCTAAATGTTCTGTAACTCCTTCTATGCCTATTTCTTCCTTCCGATTTTTTTATTTTATTTTTCAATTTATTAAAGACCAAATTATTGATTAAAGAAGTTTGCCTTTCATTTACTCTTAGGTTTACCAGTCAGGAGTTAACATTTCAAGTTTGTTGTTCAACATTATTCATACATATAATTTATTATATGACCATGCCTTGAAAAATATGAGTAGGCTGTGGTCAAAGGTATTCTTAGCCATGAAGAAAGTCCCATGAAAATCTGTGGGGCTTACATCCAAATGAACATACACTGGATTGAATGTTTAAAATTTCTGAAAATTGGAAAGGTGAGCCCCTATAATGGGGAGGAGTTTATACATGTTTTAACATAATTCAAAGTTGCCTTTAAAGGTGGAACACTCCCAATATAGAAAACAGCCCAATAGTTTAAGCAGATGAGCAATATCTATTTGGCTTTAATTAATACACTGAGTAAAATCATTGAGGACTGAACACCTGAGGCCTTTAGAAGCCTTAGTGGAATAGGCTTACGTTGGTGTACCAGAATGAATTTCTCAAGACAGGTCTGGGGAAGCACCCAGATGTGGTTTGTCTACAAGAAGCATAATCAGTGACCATTGTCTATGGTAAATGGCCTGATGAAAATTGGAGTCTAAACAATAAATGGAAGGCTATATGTTCCTCATTCTTCTTAAGGCGTCTGTAAGCGTGATAGCACTCCCTCACCCCTGCTAATATAATACCATGCTATCATCATATTGGGAATGGCAGTATGATAGATTGATTATCTTGCCTTTCTCTTGATATAAGATCCAAAGCAGCTCACAACATGGATTCAAAAAGAATGCAAACAGAAAAAGTTCAAAACAAATAAATTTATTTTGCTAAAACCAGTACTCATTTAAAGCAATCTAAAAGCACTGAAGACAAAACAATGAGGATTACAGTACAGAAGCTCAGCATTAAAAGACACTTTTGTACCAACCAGTTAATAACTAGAAGCCTATCTGCATAAAAAGGCAAAAGGAGAGCAGATGGCATGGTATTTAAACAGCAGAAAACATACTGTTATGCACTGGCATTGCCACATTGCTTAACCAGGTAAGTATGGAACATCCAACAGCAAGGCATGGAGGCAATAACACCCTTCTGCTTGTGTTCCCAGTGATGAGTATACAGAGATATTAGGGTTGTCAGGTCAGGACTATTCCAGAGTCTGTGACTCCAGTTACAATACCTGAGATGTAGGGAAGACCCCTTAAGATGTTACAGGGGGCAGACCTTGCCACTGCTATTAAGCGTGACACATTAAGCATTAACTATAGTTGCACAGAGTATGTCAGTCAAATATAAAGCACTAAGTGTAATAAATGAGGACACACATGTGAATCAGCATAGTGTAGTGGTTGGAGAGTTAGAGCTGGACTCTGGGAACCAAGAGTTCAAATACCCACTCAGGCATGGTGTTACCCTGAAAATTGGGGGTATCTCGAGAACACCCAAACAGACTTCAAATTAAGGGAATTAACAGAGACACTCAAAGCTTGCGAGAGGTCAGGGCAAGGGATCTTTAACCCTATCTACGGGGTCAGAACCACGCAAGAGTCAGAGGAATGGTCTAAAGTAAATTTATTAAAACTAACAGGAAAAGTCACAACACACGTTAACAAATAATTCTACAATCACACAAGGGCTACAGAAATGAAGTTGGGAATGAGAGACAGTTGGGGAGAGAGGGCATATGGACCTTAGTCTAGGCGTCCTGGAAAGGAGAAGATTAGCGAAGGCTCGGTGTAAAGCACCAAGGGGAGGCTGGATCCCGAGGCTGGAAGGCTGGAAGCAGCGGGGTTTCGCAGCGAGTCGGATACATGAGTCGCGTTTAGCTCTCAGCAGTGTCTGAGAGGCTTAAGTGAGACACCTCGGTAGCAGCGAAACAGGCCCTTGTCCGGTCCGGGAGGCTCTCCGAAGAGGCTCAAAAAGTGAGGATTTTTATAGCCACTTTCTGTCCTCAGGCTGTGTATAGGCTAGCAAAGTGGTATTAATGGACGATGATTGTGGAATATAATGTTAGGCAAATATCATAACCTCTCTTCAGTATTGTTTCTCCCGGGAAAGTCCAAGTACATGATAGGATTATCATTCCAAATTGATAGACTTTGATTGTCTATTCTCGCAAAGTTCATCAGCGTGGCTTGGGGCTGAGGCACCTTTGTGTTAATCAAGGAGAGAGTCTGTTGTGGCTGCCTAGAGATACGTGACTGGGAACAATAGGTCATTGTCTTTTAGCCTAAAGGACATTGTCTACATTCCCATACAGCAGCAAAGGCGTTATTGGTCTTGAGAATTTAATTCAAAACCAATTTCTACTTGCAACCGACCTTTGCTAGCCAATATCCAATATGGGGGAAGTCATGCCAATTTAGGGGCCCTCTCTTAGGGTTACTCTGGGGTATAAGAATGGACCTTGGGCAAGTCACACTCTCTCAGTCTTAAAGGAAGGCAATGGCAATGGGAGGCCTCTGAACAAATCTTGCCAAGAAAACACCATGATAGGCTCACCTTAGGGTTATCATAAATCATAAATGATGAGGGAAGTTCATTATATATTATATATATATTCTTCATACGTATATACACACACATAATTCAAGGCAGCACTCTAGCTCTGAGATTCTTTCCCTTGCTCTGAGGATCAAAGGGGAAGACTGAGTCTCTGAGACTCCAGTTTAAAACCTTAAGATCTAGCAATTCAAAGAGGCATGTTGCCTCTGATCTTGGGGTTGGTATAGAGCTGCCATAGTCAGCAACCATTGATAGCCAAGTTATTCATCTTCACTGTGCCTTGTGGAAGCAAATTCTGTAATTAACTATGCACTGTGGGAAGAAGCATTACTTTTTATAAACATTTTTCGGCCAAAGTTCTTGCTATTGTTTCAGGAATTGCACAAAGCAATCCAAGATATGTTGACTCAAAATTAAAGCCTATTGAGTTCAATGGGGTGTTACTGCCCTGGCTAGCCCAAGCTTGGGGGATATAAAAAGATATCTCTTGATATCAATAATTCGGCCTCACATACCCATTCCCCTCCACGTGCTTGCGAGGCCCCCAGACAAGCACGCATACAGGCTCGGCTGATAATCGCTGTAATATTCCAACACGATTCAGGCAGGCCAGAAATTGCTGACTCACAGCTTCAGGAGACCTCAAAGGCAAGTATTCTGTTATGTATGCACGCAACTTTCAAAAGATCCTCTGCCCCGTGCTGGCAGCTTGACGACCGAGCTATACAATGCTCAAGCACTCCGCGTTTGCATACTGGCTACCCTATTGACAGTTTGGCGATAACTCAATCATTCAAATTCTGACCTTTCAGAGGCTTTGTCTCCAGCCCCAAACTCATTGTTTTCCCCAAGTACGAACTAGCCTGCAGTCACAGTTCTCCTTATAAAAACCCCTGACTTTGAGCGCTTCCTTGGATCGCTCTTGGCTTCCATCCCGCCTTGCTGTCGCTTTGTCCAGCGAGCCTTCCCCTCAGCTCCACGTGCTGAGATCCACACTCCCCAGCTTCTCCACTTCTAACCGGGCTTCAGAACAGGTGAAGTATCACCCAAACCAACAACTCGTCTAAAAATCCCTCTATCCCACTCCAACCTTTATTTTCTTAGTTATCTGTGTGAGTGTGCTGCATACACTGTTTGATTGTGTTTTAATAAAACCACATTTATTATTTCAACTTCTGTGTGCTCCTTGACTCAGCCTGACCCCGTAAACATAGGGTTCAAGATCTTGCTACATTACCCTGCCTCTTGTATTGCTAGGCTGTGCTCTTGGCTAATTTCCCCAACTTATATAATTGAGAGCTCATTTAGGTGTCCCTCTCGGGACCCCCAGAAATCAGGGTAACAGGGACTAATTCTCAGATAAGTGATTATAGCACATGAGTAAGCACACACTAAGGAGTAAATTTCATGAAACACAATGGGACTTACTTGGACATAAGCATAAACATAATCCCCCAGAACTTTGGCCCTCAAAACAAAGTCCGAAGTGCACTTCAGCTAGCTTCAGAGCAAATGAAGCTGGTAGAATATTTCTCTAGTACATCCAGGTGCCAATTATGCCTTTTGCCGAAGTAGTCATAAACGTTCAGAACTGGAAAGCTTCAGTTATTACATTTTTCAGACAAAATTATCAGACTGGGGTGGATGGGTTATGAATTTCTGTAGCCACTGTTCCTCCAGACTCTTTATCCTCATTGAAAATAGAGAAAAGGATAATAGAGAAGCTAGGTTCCAAAGACGGTGATGGTGATCAGTTTGGATGGCTCAGATAACCATGTGGAACTCTCCTCATGGTTGTAGCTGTAAGTAGAGGGAGGACATTGCCCCCCCCCATGAAATTTAACAGTTCTAGGTGTGAAGGATGTTTGGACTCGTTCTTTGCTCTTCTAGAATTTTGGGGACTGAAGGAAAAATTCATTGGTGGGGCAGTATTCTCATCTGGATAGGGTCAATGCCCTGTTCCTCCTCCCTTTGGCTACATGCTGAAGATACTACTCTTGTTAAAATTACTGATGCAATTGCTATGTGCTGAATGCTTTAAATGCAACAGCTTACTTGCTTAATTGCAATGATTCTAGCAATAACGTCATGGCCTGTATTCATAGTCTGCCCTGTATGATCCAGCATGTACAAAAAATGTCTACACAAGGTTGAACTGCTCCTGCAGGATTGTGCTCTTGCTGCTACATCTCCTTTTAATCTACCCGGTGGCGTGCAGAACCATAGACTGTTCCTAGTGCTTTGAAAACAGGTGCTTTTACAAGCCAAAAGATATGTGATGCCCCATCCTGCCCCAAAGGAATTCCTTGGGACTGAAAAAGCCTGGGCCACTTCATCATCCTGACTCTGCATCTCAGAGACAGTCCATTTCAGCCTAGGTGTAACAAAGTAATCAGTGGTTGTCTGCTCTGTACAAGTTGATTCTGCCAAGCATGACTGCCACTTCTTCCGCTGAAATGACACTATTGTCTCTTTGCCAGAGAGACACAGTTGAAGTACTTTCTCTGGCAAACATGCTACCATTCCTAATGAGAAAGTGGCATCTGTATTGGACAGAGGCACATCTCCCTGGCTGTGAATGAACAAGTGTTTGTGGAAGAAGGGGGTAAAAAGTCACTCTTGTAGATATATCCTTCACTTCATTATTTAATCAGAGATCACTGAAAGCATCTGTGATGGAAACCCTTGGCCTATCTAACTCACCTTGCCCTTCTACCCTCAGGGTCCCCCTTTGGATCTGGTACCTGGGCCTCAAGTTGACTGCTATTCTGGACAAGTGGCAGTGTTGATCAGTGGGTTCAGTATGATAAAGCATGACCAGGTCTGTCTTTCACTTCTTAAACAAAAACAACTGGACACATTTGTAGAAAATAACATCAGTAAAGATTTATTATATGACAAATAAAATAACGACCTAGCTTTTTTTCCAATCCACATACACAATAACCGTTCTGTTTCCAAGCAAATAATACTTCTCCCTGAATACTTTTCACATTTTCATCTCCCCAAAACCTAGTTCAGATTTTCTCCATTTCCCTCCTCATAACTAGGCCTTAGACTCCCTAATTCTAGTTCATCCTTCCCCTATCTAATGCTTTAGCAGACAAACTTCTTGATTATATCGTCCATGGGTCCATTCTGAAAGCTGTGATTGGCTGGCTCTAACCAAGCTTGCCAGCTTCTCATTTCACATCATCTTTCGACATTATTTGGGTTTTTGTTTTTTTTAAAAAAAAAGGTTATTCAGTGGGTGTGTGGTATATTGCTGACAGACTGGTTGTTTCCTCTGTGATTCTGGACAAAAGAAAAGTACCTGCCCAGCTTTTTCAAAAATGTAATTCAAACTATTCACAACCAAGTAATCACACATATTTCTACAACTGTAGCCTCTCATTTTCACTTTAAAAATACTGGAAAGGATTGAGCTGTTTCAAAGAGGCTAGGCAGGAAAATGTGCCAATCTCTCTGTCCTTAAAGTTAACAAGATAGTACTACTTTAGCAGGAAGGAAGGCTTCAGTGCAAATTCTCATTTACGCTGTATAACATTTATGCAATAAAGAATGAGTTGAGTACATGATTTTTCATTGCTGAATAGCTGGGAACTGTAACGCATGAAATGCAGGAGAGAGCATTAATCTCAAGCCTCTAAGAAATGAAATGTCACATACAGCAACTTCTTTCCGACTGCTGCTTTCTATGCTTAGAGTTTTATTCCGCCACTTTCCCCCTCTGTAACATGCTTTCCTTAAAAGGCACCACAACACTTCTGATTATGCCAGACTGGAGCACATCAGTGGGCTTCCAAGCTTTCCAGTTTAAATATTAAAATTATGAAATGGCACCTTTGAGTAATAGCTCTCTTTGATCCTTCAATGTATGTGTTTCATCCATTGATTTATGCATTTCTCTTCTCTTTCAGACAATATTACATCATATAGCTGCTTTAAGTCCGTTTCAGGAGAAAAGCAAGATATCAGTCAATCAAACAAACAAACAACATATTTTGCCATATAAAATTCTTATCAGCAACAGATTGTGTTACAGGATCATGTTGACAAGTGGCTGGCAGGTAAGGATGGACAACTCTCTTCAAAGGGCCTCTTGTTCAAATACTTTGGAGCTGATGCCTTTGTTCTTTCTAAAGTTGGCATGTTACAGACTAAGTGGCATAGTCATTTGTTTGTTTACATATCTTATATGCCAGCCTTCTTCCAGCATGGGACTTAAAGAGGCTTACAAAAGGCTAAAACAAGAAGAATGAAAAACCTGACAATAAAAAGTTAAGACATGTACGTGGTCAAATCCGGACATGAGTAACTGATAGCATCAGAAATTAGCACAATGTGACTAACAAGAAAGTATTTTTTCTAACATTTAGACCCTTGCTGGCATGCATCTGAACAGGAGCTAAAGTGCATTTATTGTTATTAAATGCTTACCATGGCAACTTACCTTGTCAAATGTACTTTTTTATGGGAAGACTAGAAAGACTTAGGGTAGGCAAGGAAGTCATTTTTTTTATTTTGGTGGAAGAGAGACTTTTGTATTCTGTTAAGCCATGTGGCAGAACAGTGGAATGCTGGGAAAATGTTCTGCATTTCTATCATGCATGGGGCTTGAAAGTACTATTCAATCCGCTGCAGAGAAAACATTAAGTAAAGATCTCCCATATCAGTATAAAACATGCACACACAAACATATTCAGTGCTGTTCACTCCATGTATTCCTTGAGGCAAGAAACTTCTGTTCACTATTCCTTTCTACTTACAAAGAAAAGAACAGCAGATACTTTTAGAAATAATAAAAGAATAGTTTGTTTATGGGGAATTTGCTTGAGGCTTGTTTTAGAAGATGGACTGAAGATCCAACAAAAAGTAGAACATGGATGAACAGTAAAGGATCTCTTTTCTATGCAGGCATCAAAATGCAAAGTGCCTTGTAAAACCTTGGTGGAAAACAGTATGTTTTAAAATGGGTCATTAATTGTTCCTTTTTTATTGTCCTCAGATAGTATTTTATGATGCTGTTATTAAAATAGCGATATAAAATAGGGTAGCTATTATCCAGAGGATTTGTATGGACAGAATCAATTCATAATTATGGCCATGATCCACAGCTGCAAGCATGCAAACGGCATTTTCATTTCTTTCTGGGAAGCAGGGAAATGTTGGTGTGCAGGCTCAGTGAGTATTGTATATGTCTATGTGGTTATTTGGAGCAAATATTTTCTCTAGAAGAAGTTCTTATGCATGAAAAGCACTGGTACCCTATTTATGTATGCAATGGCATTTTTAGATACCTGATTTATGATCAAACATTAGTCGAGTGGATGGATTCACTACTTCTCTTTCATTATTGTTGTTAACAGCCATCAAGTTGACTTTGGCCATTGCTGCACTAGATTATTATAGTGCTATTATTCCACTTCCAACCTCCTATGGAATCCTGGGGCTTGCAGTTTAGGGAGGGGACTTTAGAATTCTCAGCCAGAGATCTCTTTGGCCTCAGTAAACTACCAACCCCAGAATTCCACAGGATGTTGAAAGTGGAATAATAGCACTGTAACAGTGTAGGATGGAAATGGCCATAATTTCCTCTAACATCCATTTATTTGTCTTCTTGGCAGGTCAGAGTATCCACAGAACTCTTCTCCAGCACCACATTTCAAATGGGTTGATTTTCTTCTTGTCAGTTTTCTTCACTGTCCAGATTTCACAACCATATATAGAAACCGGATATAACAATGACATGGGCAATCCTAACTTTAGCATTCAAAGATATAGCTTTACACTTTCTAGTTCTTTCATAGCTACTTTTCCAGTCTTAGTCTTCTACTGATTTCTTGACTGCAGTTCCCATTTTGATTAATGACTGAGTCGAGGTATAGAAAATCTTTCATTATCTCAGTATCTTCATTGTATACTTTAAATTTATGTAAAGCATCTGTGGTCATTATTTTTGTTTTCTTAATATTCAGCTGTGAACCTACCTTTGCACTTTCTTTCTTTCTTTCTTCCATCACTTTCTTCAGTATTTGTTCCATGGCTTTACAATTTTCTGCTGGTTGTATGGTATCATCTGCATATCTTGAACTGTTGGTGTTCCTTCCTTCAATTTTCCCCCTCCTTCCTCAAAGTCTAATCCAGCTTTATATATGATAAAATCAGCACACAAATTAAATAGATATGGAGATAAACTACAGCTTGCCTAATCCCTTTGCCAACTGGAAACCATTCTGTTTCTCCATATGCTGTCATAAGGGTGGCCTCTTGTCCTACACATCAGAATAATCAAATGTAATGGTACATCCATTTCTTTAAGAATGATCCATATTTTTTTATGATCTTACAATCTGTAAAGTGCAGGTGATTTTTTTCTGATTTTTTTTTTTAATTTGCACATTTCATTTTCTACCGTATGCTTGCGATATGAACCCTAGCGCCTCTTCTTTCCCTGGTGGTTACTGAAATCCCTGAGGTCCCTTTTCTTGGAGATTGAAATGTACATTGAATGTTTACAATCTGTGGGCTAATTTTTGTTTCCCATGTTTGTTGACAGATTTTAGTTAGAATTCCAGTGGATTCTGTCTGTTGCTTGAAACAGCTCTATTGATATGCAATCTGTTCCTGGTGATTTATTTCTCCCAAGTTCTTTCATTGCAGTCTCCACTTCACATTCTAAACTTGTAGGTTCATATTCAAGGTTCTTCCTTAAATGATACTGTCATCTGTTCATTTCATTTATGTAATTCTTCAGTGTATTGTTTCCATCATCTTTTAATTTCCTTTTGATCCCCTGCTCATCATAGGACAACCACACTTTTGGTTTAAATTTCTCATTGAATTATCAGATCTTGTTGAAGAGGCCTCTTGCTCTACCTTTTTTGCTGTGGTCTTCTATTTCTCTGCATAACTTGTTATAGTAGTTCTCTTTGTCCCTGCACACATGCTGCTAAACAGTTGCTTTCAGAGTTCTAACCCTATTTCTGTCCCCTTTTTGGTTTCTTTCTCTCTGTTGCTTGAAGAATTTGAATTCTTGCTTGAAGAATTTCATCTGTTCTCCACTGGGCTTTTTCTTTCTTTTTGGCTAGAAATATTGTGGGGTTTGTTTTTTTTGCATTCTTCCTTCACAGTTTCCATGGCTTCAGTCCAGAGTTCTGGCTCCTGGTCAATTAGGCTTCATAGTGCAAACCTATTTTTTTACATTATCTTTACGTTCTAAAGAGATGTTCTTCAGGTTGTGTTTTGGCACAGTGGTTGATTTAGTGTTCTTCTTTAGCTTTATTCCAGTTTTTGATATTGGCGGTTCATGGTCTGTGCCACGATCCTCTCCTCATCTTAGTTTTGCAGAGAGAATGGAGCTTCTCCATCTTCTTCTTCCAATTATGTATTCTATCTAATTTCTATATTGGCCATCTTGCGATGTCCACTTATACAGTTGATTCTTTGCCTGAGTAATGTGTTTGCAATGAACAAATTGTTGGCTTTACAACATTCAATCAACCACTCTCCTGCTTCATTTCTTGATACTAGGCCAAACTTTCCTGCAGTGTTTGGTTCTGTTCTGTTTCTTATTTTAGTGTTCCAATTGTCTGTGATTATCAACATGTCTTATATTGGTACCTTATCAATTTCCTCCTTGATTCCAGGAAAGAATCTATCCATTTCTTTCTCTTCTGCCTCTTTAGTTGGAACATGAACTTAGATTCGGATTCTATTGATAGGTTTTCTCAGAAATTTTATTGATATGATTCAGTCAGACTTTGTGTTATATCCCTTGACTGCTTTTGCTACATTTCTCTCATTATTAATGCCACCTTATTTCTTCTTAGATTTTCATTTCCTGAGTAAAGCATTGTAATTATCTGACTGAAAATATCCCATTCCTGAACACTTTAGTTCACTCACCCTGAGTACTGCTATGTTTATACATTTCATGTGTTGTTTTACAATGTCTAGTTTTCCTTAATTCATGTTTCTCACATTCTATGATCCTATGTGTTGCACAGCTTTGGATTTTTCTTTCTCCTCTGAGCACATCAACTACTGAGTGTCCTTTTTTGCTTGAGCCCAGTTGCATTATTAGCCACAGGGCTAATAATCTTCTTCCTCTGCTCTTCTCTAGCACTTGTTTAATGCCTTCTGACCCAGGACTCTCATCTTATGGCACTATTTCTTGTTTTATTTTGGACTGTCTTATCATAGGGTTTTCAAGGTAGAAGGTTTCATGAATGCTTTACTATTGCCTTCTTCTGGCCTCCTTCTGAGCAAACAAGCAAATGCTAGGTATGGCGCTACTGCCATTGTCTCTGAAATATTCTCTGCCAGTATCCTCCATTATTATTGTTGCTGTCCAGTAGCTGTTTGGCACATTTAGGCCCTTTCCACAGCTTACCTTCTTGTGGCAATGTCCAGTGGCAATCCCAGCAGCAGCTCTGCCAGGCAAAGAGAGTGATGGCAGCACTCTCCTCTGCATAGGACCAACTCCCTGCGGAAAGGAGAGTGATGGATATTCCACTTCCTTCCTCAGCACATCTGGATACTTTCCCAGGCTGCACTTGGGCAGGATGTGCCACCATTGCACCTCCTGCCCTTCCACAGGACAGATAAGTGTGAGATGGTGGTGCAATCACATGTAATTGACAGAAAAAAACCATCAATAATTTAACCTGTGATCATGCTGCCTGGAGACAGGAGAAGGATACAACTGCAATGACATCTTGAAAAGTATTGGTGCAGTCCTGTCCTTCTGCTGTCCCCTTGGTGGGATAGGAGGGTGCTGCAACAAGGGCCTCAGTCTGACTGTTCAGCAAAAGATTCTCTGACATGGGAGACCCTACCAGCAGCATTGCAACTAGCAGCAATGCCTCTTGCCTCAGAGGAACATACCACGGAAAGGGAGTGCCAAGTTGGGAATTCTCTTTCATACCAGTTCCACAAATAAGAACACCTCAATTAGCAGGTACTGAAATGCTGACTGTAAGTAACTGTTTCCAACCACACTTTTTAAAACTTCAGCAAGTTGCCATGATGCCATTTATCCCCCCTCCCATTTTCAATGACTTTTCCCCACATTATCTGAGGAATTAACTCATGTCTCATTGCAGTCTTCCATCAAATGGCTTCCATCTTCCCCTAAACAAACAAACAAACAAACAAACACACAAACCTTTTGCATTTGAACAGATGTGGGCTGGGCTTCATCAGATGGGATTAGTACTTGCCTGAACTGGTCATCTCATCACTAAGTTAATAGCATTTTTCCTATGGAAGCACAAGATGGGGCTGGGAGGGGGAGAGAAAGATTCTGTTCTGTAGCAATGCCTGAAAGAACACGCAAGGCAGTAATCCTAAATCCAGGGCAATCTATTAAGCATTACCAATCCTGAGACTCAACAGATAAGCACATTCTTCTTATTCTTCTTCTCCCTCTCTGTTTCTCATTCTTTCTCCCTTTCTTTTTTTGCCTCCCAAAAGTTAATCCTCTTATGGATTGTGCTAAGTAATGAAAGAGTGGGATGAAAGATGCCTTTTTATTACTACCACATAAACTGCTTGTGTAAATGTTTCATTAACACACTGCTTGATCAGTATTAATTTCTCCCTTTCCCCTCCCTCCCTCCCCACTGCAGACCTTCTGTTTCCTGCACTGTTCTGAGACACAGTCCATCTCTGGAGACTGTGCTTCTTTATGAAGAAAAAGGCAATGGGAACCATGAAAATACATCATATATTGCAGAACATTTTTCTTGTGTGCATTGGACAATCTGTTGCTTCAGCTCGGTTTAGGATTAGCTCTTGTTTCTTGAATGTCCTCCAAGAGCTGGTTTATACATGTATGTATTGTCACTTGTTATCTGACAGTGTGATTAATTAATCATTGGGTCATTGCCAGGGAGCAAACAGAACTTTCTATAAGAGTGAGTTCCACAATCTGGGAGCAGAGTCTGAGAAGGTTCTCTCCCAGGTCCGCACCAAATGTGCCAGTGATGGCGGTGGAACCAAGAAAAAGCCTTCCCTGAAGATCTTAAAACTACAGCAGGCTCATATAGAGATAGTCTTTCAGATAGTGTAGAACCAAACCATATAAACTTTTAAATGTTAGCACTTTGAATTTTGCCTGGAAGCAGTGGCGGAGCTTGGAGTATGTGGGGGGGGGGGTCTACAGCATGAAGGGCGGGGCTTCAGTGCATGGGGGCAGGGCCAGGGCAAACAGGGGCATGGCAAGGGTGTGCGGGGCATGGCTACTGGCCAGGATGCCCTGAAAACATTGCCACCTGGCACGAATCGCCCCCACCCCCATGTCCCTGCGCAACTGCCTGGAAGAAGACTGGTAGCCAATGAAGTTATTTCAACAGTTCCCTGTAACCAGCTCCAGTTAACAGTCTGGACACAGCATTTTGGATCTGCTGAAGTTCAGCAGAACAGTTTCCAAGGCCAGCCCCATGCGGAGCACATTACAGTAATCCAACTGGGATGTAATCAAGGCATATGTTACCATGGCCAGATCTGGTGTCTCAAAGAATGGGAGCAGCTGACACACTAGTTTTACCTGTGCAAATACACCTCTGGCCACTGCTGAAATCTGAGTTTCCAGGCTCTAATCAGAATCCAGGTGTTTGTCCTGAGATTTCAGGGGAAGTGTAACCCCATTCAGCACTGACTAAGGCCCTTTTCGCACAGCATTTGTCATGCGAAAGGGCCTCCAGAGCATCGCGCGATTGCGAGGAGCATTCCACATGATGTCCTCGCAATTGCGAGATGCTGCCAGGGCCAGCAGGTGTCAATCACGCAATATATCATTTTTGGCCCAAAATGATGCTCGATTGTGCATCGCTCTGGGCCCCCACATGCACTTACCATCTGTGCGGAGCCCGCAGAGCTGTGGCGCTCACTCTTCCTCTCCCGGTGCAGCCTGGGAAAATACCCAGCTGCGCTGCAGGGGGAAGAGGCAGAGTCCTCATGTTGCCTGCCGGCCAGCAGGTAACTGCTGCAGAGATGGAGCAGAGGGGACACGAGTGCCTCATGGAAGAGGCTGCTCGCATGATCCCCACACGACTGCACTGGATAGAGGTAAGCTACAGAAAGGGCCTAAGACTGGGACACTAATTCATAGACATGATTGTTTAATTCACAGCCCATTTAACTCATGTATATGATTATGATTCAGTTTTCTAAAAAGGAGCAATCATCTACAACCTCGCCCACTCCCTTTATTGCTCCCAAAATGAAAAAGCCAGAGGAGGAAAGTTGTTGTCCTCACAGTACAAACATATGAAACCATAAATGGGCCAATATATTAAATGGCGTCCTCCACTTTTCCCTTTCTCTCTTACTAACAGGTGATTGTTGCATTTTTTTCCCTTTACTGATAAAAAAGTCGACATGATAACCATATCTACACTACCCCATCCTCTATGCAGTATTAATAGAGTGGGCTGGCCATATCACCAGGCTCTGAGGATTGTACATTTGAATCTGCAGTGAGGAGCATGTCAGCTGCCCACTTCTGCCTTTGAGGCGGTGGGGTTCCTCCGCGAGCCAGAAATGGGCAGCCGGAAGGGGTTGCTGCTGTCCTCACTGTTGTCCTATGCATGTGCAGTCTCTCGCTAGGCCTTGCAGATAGACTGTGAATGCAAGTAAAGTCTTATCAGTTCCTATTAAAAATAGCAAAGGACAACAGTGGAGGTGGCAACAACAGTGGAGGTGGCAACAAGCCTCAGCTGCCAGGCACACCACATGCTTCAAGCTCCCCTGCATCCATGAAGCCTGCCAGGTGGCTTCTTCAGCCTTATGCCTCGAAGGCAGAAGTGGGTGGTTGATGTGCTCCTGGAGGTGGGGGAGCCTGTAGAATGGAGCAACCAGGGCTTGCTGCCTCCTCCACTGCTTCTCTATGCCATTTCTAATAGGGACTTAGGCATGCACATTTTTTGGTATCTGTGGGCAGTCCTGGAACCAATCCCCCATGGATACCAAAGGCCCTCTGTGTTAAAAAAGTGAAATATTTGGGGAGAAGTCAGAACTTAAAGTTATTTTTGGAGTACAACTACCACAATCCCCTAGCCAGTGCTGGTTGCAGGATTCTTGGAGCTGTAGTCCAGAAAGTAGTTTTTCCCAAATTCGGGGGGAGGGGAGTGCTAGAGGTTTTTCCTCCCATTACTAACAGGTTGCCTGAGAGCCAATTCACCCCTTAGGCTTCAATGGGTTCCCAATCCTTTATATAAGTCATAGGCCCTTTTCGCATGGCATTTCTTAAGCGAAAGGGCCCCTTGAGCATTGCGTAAATGGGAGGAGTGGTCTGCATGACGCACTCCCATTTACGTGACGCTCAAGGGCTGGATGCAGAGTGCACACAGATTTTTTCATTTTCAGCTTCAAGCCAAAAATGTTCCATTCTCATGCATCGGTCGGGCGCCCCACGTGCACTTACCTGGCGTGCGGTGCGTCGGGAGCCGGGCTGGTTGTGCTTCCTGGGCAGTGCAGGCTGGGAAAGGTCCCAGGCTGCACTGCGAAAGGAAGAGGTGGGGCGTTTGCGCAAGAGGATGGAGCTGCGGAGGCCAAGCAACATGGAAGCAGCGACGAAGTGGAAGCATTCCCTCCAAGGCTTCTCACGTGAGGACCCCAACCCAACGGCGTTAACAGGTAACGTGCGAAAAGGGCCATGGTCCAGATTCTTTTATACCACTATTTAACAGAAGACAGGTTATTTGTTTAATATCTGAAATTAATAGCCAAACATGTTATCATTAATAAAAGTAACCACATTTCTATATCATCCAATGATATTGCATATTTTTTAAAAAAAAAACGGAGCAAAGAGCATTCTTTACCAGAAAAGGAAAGGATGATAGATTTTCAAAGTACATACCTAATGTGTTTGTGGTGAGCCATTAATTACATCAGGGATAAAAGTCTTAAAGAAATGCATTTGTTTGAGTCTCTCTCACATGTATACATTTATACCTGTATTTCTGGCAATACTCTTGCAGGTGGAAAAATTAATAAATCTAGCTTAATATTAGAAGCACATGTTACTGCCCTGGCTAGTCCGAGCTTTGGGGATATTAAAAGATATCCTTTTGATATCACAATTCGGCTGCACTTCTCTATTCCCCTCCACGTGCTTGCGAGGCCACCGGACAAGCACGCATACAAGCTCGGCCGTTAATTGCCGTAATATTCAACCAACAATACAGGCAGGCAAGAAAATAGCTGACTCACTGCTTTAGGAGACCTCCAGGCAAGTACTCTAATTAGGTATGCACACAACTTACAAAAGAGCCTCTGCCCCGCGCTGGCAGCTTGATGGGTAAACTATACAGTACCCAAGTACTCTGCGTTTGCATACTGGCTACTCTATTGGGAACCTCTGCGATAACTCAGTCATTCAGATTCTGATCTTTCGGAGGCTTTGTCTCCCACTTCAAATCTATTGCTTTCCCCCAAGTACGGCATAGCCTGCAGTCACATTCTCCTTATAAAAACCCTCGATTCCGAGACCTTCCTCGAATCGCTCCCGAGTTTCATCCCGCCTTGCTGCCGCTTTGCTTGGCGAGCCTCCCCTCAGCTCCACGTGCTGAGCTACATCGCACCCCAGCCTCACTCTCCATTTTTCTGGGCTTCAGGACAGGTGAAGTATCACCCAAACCAGCAATCCCTCTAAAAATCCCTCTATACTACTCCAACCTTTATTTTCTTTAGTTACCTTGTGTGAGTGTGTTGCATACACTGTCTTGCTTGTGTTTAATAAAACATCATTTATTATTTCGACTTTTGTGTACCCCTTGACTCGACCCGACCCCGTAGACATAGGGTTCAAGATCTTGCTACGTTACCCTGCCTCTCACAACGCTAAGTAGTGCTCCGAGCTAATTTTCCCCACCTTTAATTGAGCACATTTTGGTGTCCCTCCCGAGACCCCCAGTACACAGGGTAACACACAGATTTGGGGAGAGATTTCTCATAGGAAAAGCTGAGATGCAATGCTAAATCACCATGAATAGAAAAAGAATTGTTTTTTCCTATGGAAATATCTGCAAAGTTTATATTGGGAGTGAATTTAGGATTTCATCTGGAAATATTTTGGTTGGTGTCTTGTTAGTGGGACATATGCTTGTGTAAAACCAGCATACATCTTTTTCTGATAATTGTGGGGGAAGGAATTCACCACCACCTCACAACTCACAACCTCAAAACTCATTTGTTGCCTATATTCCCCTAACCAACATGGCCATCTAGTAGCCAGTGGAGACAAAAGATGAGTGAGGAATGTCCAGCTATGTCACTATAGCTGGATACAGAAGGACAACATCCTCTGATACCTCCAGAGGACCTCAGGAGTTCCCAAAAGATTCCTTTGTTGTTGTACATCAAACTTCCTCCACTGCAACTTCCCCTCTCCACCAGCCACTAAATGGCCCTATGTATTTGGAGTAGGATAATTAGACAATCTGTATTCAAGGGTCCATAATCTCCTATGACCCATCTGGATTACTTAGTTTGCATTACCACAGTGTGTTTTATATGGGACTGCCTTTGAAGATGAGAAACTCTTTTGGGATAGAATATGGCAGAAGTTGTAACTTGGATCAAATAAAATAAGCATATTACCCTTGTTTTTCCTCACCTTTATTTTTCCTCTGTTACATCTGTGGTTGGCCTTACACTTAGCTTTTCCTTCTGTTGCTGTTTATTGTTTTTTGTTTGCTTTTAGTATTGTGTAGTATTTTTTTTAATGATTTTACTTTAATTGCTTATATATCATTCAGAGAACTGAGGCTATAGAATGATTTACAAATACAATAAAGAAACCAAATTATGAACTGGTTTGTTGAAACTGACTTCTGTGTTTAAATGATTGAAATCAAGCTATAAAGAAACCACAGTTTAGGGCCTTGGCTTATTCAAAAATCATAGTTTAAACAGGCCACAGTTTCCCAAGTTTGGGAGTCACAAGTTTGTGACTTGTTCAAAAAGTGGAAGTGAAAACTCCTAACCTTTGGGGGAAGCCACATAGGAGGAAATCATGATTTTTTGTTGCTTCTTATGTGTATCAAAGTTTCAACACAAAGCTGTACTTGTTGCCAAATTATTTTCTTCCTTTATGCCATCAGCACTACTATTTTAATAAAAATTGGAATAGCATTAAATATCAAATTTTCTCAGTAACATTTTTATGTGCAGTAAATAAATTTGGGGTACAAGGGGGAAGAAAAGCAAAACAACTACTGCTGAGTAGCTTTTTCATGAAGATTGTGTTGTGTGGATTAAGCTGTTGATAAACAGAATATTCTTTGTGGCTGCGAGAGATCACATTTCCAGGGAAGCTAAGCCTCGAAAGCTTAGGCACACGTCAGCATCTCACAGTTAATTAAAGGAGTGAGTGGAAAGCATCAAGGCTTGCTCCACTCTGCATGAATAATTCACTGCTGGTATCCATTATTAAAGCCTGTTACTTCACCACAATGATTTCCAGCCCGAGATGGATTGGTCTCAGAAATGAGAGATAAATTGCAACAAGGCCTACAGCTATATTAATAAATTGAACTGAACATTTATTTGCTCATCTAATTAGAACTGTAGTTTTTCCAAATAGTGTAGTAATGCATTACCTTGACAGCCTTTACCTGCTGTAAGATATAATTAACAGAAGAGCTATTCCTTAAAAAAAAAAATCTGCATTCACTTAAATATTTGGCTGCTGGCGTTCATTCAGTTGGAGGAAGCTTTAGGTGCCACATTCAGCAAATCTACTGGATTCTATGACAAGCAATATCTATTTTGCTGATCAACATTCCTGTACAGGCCCAGACTTCTTCTGTTTAGTTTTATGAATAGATTTATCTGGCCCCTAAAATGCTCCTCTGTTCTGGTATTCTCTTGTTTCATTATATAATCTGATACATACTGTGTTGTTTCAGAATTTTGCAGACCAAATTGAGAGGTAGCATCCCAGAAAACCACAAAAGAAACGAGATACATCCCATGATGTTCAAAATATTTTTCTATTATTATTTTTTTTAAAAAAGAAGGAAAAAAATTGAAGTATTTTGGCTTGGTGTAGTCTTAAGAACTTCTTCAGGGGGCTATTTAGAATCAAGCCTCAAAAATTTCTGCACTAGGAACCATTCAAACCATTTACTGGACAAGTTTTAGACCAGAAAAATAAAATATAAATGCATAAAACAAGGCAACAAGTGTATTCTTACATATTTTCATATAGCATAACTTCCCACTGTCCTGATCTGGCAGGGATAGTCCAACTTAGTCCTCTGTCATTCCTCATTTTCAGCCGCTTCTAAAATGTTACAGTTTCTCTCATATTCTGATATTTTCTCCTTTTGTGCTCAGTTTACTTCAGCTGCTGCAAACTGATGTCAAAGTGTAAAAGTAGTTTGCATTCAGTTCACTCAACAAGGGGGAGAGGAAGGGGTGGAATCTTGCCCTTCCAGTAAACTCAAGCAAAAGCAAACTGCTGCAGCTTCTCCTAGCTCATTGTTCTTCCCCCTTAATAGCTTCTACCTTCTTGACCACACTGTGATATTGTTTATCCACATGTATCCCAGTTTTCATCTGGGAAATACTGGAGCGTATGATATAGTAGAGAATTTGCAATGCTCATCTGGTTGAAAACCTGGATTTTTAACCTTCCATTGTTTCTTTGTAAACCATCACATTTCAAGACTTTCTAGACTAGAGATAACCATTGATTGTAAGAACAACAGTAATTTAATCGTATGCTGAAGAAATGCAGCCTAAATTGCATGTGGTCACTCTTCTATAGTTTCCTAAGCTGCCCAAACCCTTACCATGGAAATTTCAGGGGTACAGTGGTAAGAAAAGGCCACATTTATTCCTTTTAGAAAAAGATACAGTTATAGTGTGCACCTGCCTTTAAAAAAAGGATTATGCTCCAGGAAGTGCAATTTTACTTTAGATCAAGAAGTGTACTTTTTTGCTGTTGCCATGCTGCTAATTGTTAAAGAAGATTTTGCCCATCACTGCAAAACTGGGTGTCGTAGCAGCAGGATGAGACCACTGGGGTGTTAAATGGCAACGTGATCTCTGCCCCGAGATGCTGTCCATCCCTGTGCTAAACCATAGCTTATTACTAATGTTTAAACCAGTGGAAAGAATTCAAATGAGTTCTTCAACATTTTTAAACCCTGTCTCTATTTTATTAATGGGGAAACTGCCACAGCAGAACCCCACCTCTGAAGTTCCTGAAATCCCTCATCAGTCCCCAAACCTTCCTAATCCCCCACCCATTTTTCAAAAAAAAATCAGTGCGATTATTGGGCAATTTCTCCCTGAAAACCATGAAGAAAACCCCACAAATGTGCCGAAACACCCACACAACCCTCAACTACCATTCTCAATATCTCTGTTTCCATCGGATTTCCTATGAAAATGCCAATAGGAAATGAAAGAAGATCACTTCTGGCTGACATTTTGAGCAGGACTTTGAAGAAAACTGAAGATTTTTTTGGTCTATAGGTCGTGCAGACCACAGAGGCAGTGCAGGTGGGATTGGCCCCTTACCCCCATCTAGTTACCCATTCCTGTTCTATTTCCTAATACACATACAATTTGCAACCAGTGCAGCCATGTGATCTCAGAAGTCCCATGTGCCCATCCACATCTATTTGTACACACTGGCCTAAAACCAACCATAAAATACAGCTAGAGTAGACTTCTTGAACCAATATGAGTTTGATAAATTAACACGTTTGTAGCTTATGTAGTCTCCAAAGTTATCACTCAACACCCAAACCAATGCACTAAACTGGGGCACTTTCCGCATGTGGAGGGGAAAACGGGGGAAAACGCGCTGAAACGGAGCTTACCGGCAGCCGGGTAAGTCGGTCCCCATGCGGAGCAGCACGAGCTGGCTGTTCCTCAGTCCTCTGGCGTCCAAAATGGCTGCTTCCAGCTGGCGGAGGCTCTCCACCAACCGGAGAAGCTCGCCAGCTGGAAGCCCGCCCCCTGAAGATCTGCAGGCATGCACTGGTGCGCTCCTGCAAATCTGCACCGGAGCACGGGAACGGCGTGGTATGGAGTGACGCACTCCGTGCTTTTGAAAAACCTGTAAAAACAGGTTTTTAAAAAGCAAGCTGCGCGACCACTTCAGGTCACTCCGGAGCGGACTGAGGTGCAGAACTGTGACAAGTAGTCCAACCCAGTCCGCTCCCAAGGTGCGGACGACCTCTGTCAGATGTCGCACCACGCCGTACTACTTACCCCGTGCGGAAAGGGCCTGGCTCTCTCAGCAAGAAAATACAACTTGTGAATGTCCAGCAACCCATCAGAACCGAGCTGATAGGTGTGGTGGGAAGGAAGGCAAAGACTAGAGATTTAAATGAAACAGGTAGATTTAATGAGGTAATCATATTCATTCCTCTTGCATCCTAGGCAGCTACAGCTTAGAATTTAAATGAAACAAATAATGCTTCAAACATTCAGTTGGTGATTTTATCCGGTCACTGTTGTTTCTCTTCTTGCAGGAATTCAATTTGTTTCTGTTACGCCAAGGTCACCGATTGGGAAATCCTCGTGAGCATTACAGGTCTACTTTGATGCCAAGGGTCAGGGCATTAGTACAAAGGGGGAATTAATCCAATGTGCCAGCTCACCAAATGATATTTAAATCATTTTCAGTGAACAACTGTGGGTTCCTATTCTTAGTTTCCATCTGGACGGGCAGAGGCAAATCAAAAGAGAACTTCACACATGAATATTCAAGGCAAAGTATTGCTTCATTGTCAGCTCTAATTGCTAGTTTTACCTTATTAGTAGAAGCTTTTCTGAAGCTGAGGCTGACATCCATTTGTTTGCACACTGTTATTAGTCAAGACTCAGTGAAGTCTTGTAATTAACACCTCCACAGTGAAAGTAAAGACAAACACATATGACTCACTTTGTTTCAGCTTTGTTCTTGTTTTGCTATACCCAAGTACTTAAGACAGAGTGTAAGCTCATCAGAGTGCCATATGGGATGAACAGAAACCATTAAAGGCTTTTTTTTTTCTGGAAGCAGCGCATAGAAGCTCATTACTCACTGAACAATAATAACCTCCAACCAAATTTAAAACTATAGAACATATTGGGAACCCTTGTTCCCAAGCTATCTTATATTTTATCAACCGGTGAGATTTGCCATCATGGTAGAACAATGTAAAACCTTATGTGTGTGCTGTGGGAAATGAAATCATGTTATTTTACATTTCATCCTGAGCTCCTTCTTGGGAGTTTGGAGTGGGCAAATCTTGGAAAAAGTTAATTTTTTTCAACCAGCTAGAATTGTCACTGGCCATGCCAGCTGGAAGATCTTAGGAGTTGACAGTAAAAATTTAACTTTTCTAACTTCTAAGTTGGTCTATACGGTTCTCTTCCCTATGCAACAATCCTCTGAGTTAAGTCAGGCCAAGAGAGAGGAACTGACCTAAGGTCACTGACTGAGCATCATGGGAATCTGAACCCAGAACTTCATGGTCTTATACCAGGACTCTAACCACTACATTATACAGGTAAAATTACCTTGTTTGATTGGTCTAGCACAGGCAGTAAAGACAACAAAAGAGTTATGTATCAGCATCAGCATCATCATTTTGACATATTTTCATGGGAATTCATTCATCAGATATGTTCAGTGCTCTGTGTGTGTGAGAGAGGGAGAGGGAGGGAAAGAATGAACAGAGCAAAAAAATAGTAGGAGCAAATGGGGATGAAATGTGAAAAGTGTTCCTGTGTTTACTTGTTCCTACTATCTGATTCAAACTGAATGAATCGGGGTGGCTGGGGATTTGATGGCACTGAATTTCCAAAAAGTCACTGAACCATGAATTCTAGCTCAGTTTCTCAAACACAGATCCTGATGTACTACCACAGGATTTTTAGATGATTTCAGATCATGAGTCTTCGGTGTTTTAAATCACATGGTGAACCCAGTGTTTGGAAAAGTTATTTTCTCAGATTACAGTTTCCAGGACTTTTCTAAGCTCTGGGTGATAATACAAAATTACAGCAGCATCTCTACTACCAATATTCAGCCCAAACACATGGCAGCTGTGGAAGTGGGCTGTCAAAATACAAGGAGTGGAACTGGAATCACATGAAAGGAAAGAGGTGAACCAGGCTTATTTAAAGGGAGAATTTTATGGTGCCTTTAATATCAAGAGAATGTGGACAATGCAATGCATATAACTCTCTTCTTCTACACACCACTACCACCACCACCACCAACAACAACAACAACAACAACAAAATGACCAACAAATGTGCATTGAAAGATATTATAAAGTAATATAAAACAAACCCCAACATTTCAGCATATATACCAGTTTCAGTCACGAGTGTGTTGGCAGAATAATTAACAGAATGATTTCTTCAATCCATGATAATATACGAAATCTCTTCTTATTAAACAGAAATAGTGCTATTCTATTGTAACTTCTGTAAACACAGATGAATGATGCACGTGCATTTCCCCACCCATGACCATCATGTCTCTTCCAGCCCCTGGTAGTCTCTGCATTAACTCATTGCTAGCATGGAGTACTCAGGTCTCCCTCTTCATCTTCTGGAATGCTTTATCAGTTCTTTCACCATGGCTTATTGATGTGAAGCACAAATCTCATCCTTAACGTATAAAAGCAAGAGGTAAATCTGAGACTAAAGTAAATTTGAAGTGAGAAAAGAGCCATCTGGTGTTTGTGAGCCCTTCATATGGATTGTGTAAATAAATAAACAACTATATGGCATTTTTTGGCTAAAATCTTGTGAGTATCAGAAATGGCTGCGGATCTACTTGGCTTAAGGAATGTTGTTGTTACTCCTTGGATGCTGCCATTTCTTTCCAATATGAGCAGAAAAAGTAGAGTGGAGGAGAGAGAGAGTCTGATGTAACAACCATAAAACAGAGATAATTCTGAGCCTAATCACACTACACTGTTTATAGTGCTATATTCCACTTTAACTGCCATGGCAACATCCTAGAGAGTTTAGGGAAGGACATTAAGAATTCTCCACCAAAGAGCTCTTCCACATCATCATGCAACCCATGAAGCTCAACTGGATCCTCAGAGGAGTCTTTATGGTCTTGCAGCCCATCAGCTTTATAAAAATGTATCTTCTTTAAAAAAAAAAAAAAGGCAAAACAAGCAACAAATGGGAGGATTGTGCCTCTGGAAGCTTCTTATCCCAGGCATGGGAATCATGTAGCCCTCCAGGTAGTGTTGAAACACCATGTTGGCAGCCTGAGCAGGCACAGATAATAATGAGGAATGATGAGAGATGGACTCTATCATCTAGAGGCCCACACTCTGCCCTGTTGTGCTTTTGACAGTGACAGTCTCATTTAACATCACTGTGCTGCTACATCCCATTCCAAAATAGCTATCTACTCTCTGATGGAGAGCAGGGGAGGAGCAGTGAACCAACATCCAGCTATGTTCCTCAGGCTAGATGCTCTGACAAGCATCTTCTAAGACATTTCAAGGACCCCGGAAGATGACATTGCTGTGTGTCAAGTTATAGAAACATAGCCTGATGCTGCTGTACCTTTTGCCCTCACCTTCACTAGCCAGTAAGTGGTTTAAAAGGTGGGTTTTGGAAAGGAATTTAGTCACTAATAGGTCAGTAGATAATTCCAGCTTTTGCAACAATCAAAACAGTAAGTTACAGAGTTGTATATCACTAGCAGGATGCTATACATAATGCTTTGTTTTTTAATCACTTCTGATCATTGAATGAAAAACATGGGATTGTATAGCAGTAACAGGTCCAGGGAATAGTGGAAAATGATCCCCAAAACCTCTAAACTTGCCTGCTCCTATTTTCTATTAACACAGTACCCTTTCAATTTTTTAAGTTATCCCAAAGCATTACAGAACCCAGTTGTGGTTGTGGTCGTTGCTGTGATTGTTGTTGCTGCTGCTGTAATTATTAGAGCTTAGCTCTATTTACAATACAATGACTATCTCTTAAAAAGTCCAACCTAATTTATTCAATGGGATTCCCTCCTGTTCTGAAGGATATATAAGATATTCACAGCAGCCTTGAATATTGCTTCAACCTTGTTTACAGAATGGATGCTCACCCAGGACACTTAAGGAAATCAACCCAGTTTTAAAATGTTCCCCCTCATAAAAGTAGTCATAGGAGTTATTTAAGATGTGTCTGCCTTGTAAAATGCCGTTTCATCAATAGACAGGCCATAATGAAGCTCTTTAGCTGATACATTTTCAATCATTACAGTTATTGATCAAAGAACCATGTGTGTTTTGTTGGTTTATCATCATGAAGAAGAGCTTTTAAAAAACAATTAAGCCACCAATGTCAATGCCTTGTAGTGGTTTGGAAAACTAATAAACTTGAGCGCCTTCATTTATTTTGATATCAATGCTTGTTTTTCTTTAAAATGCCCCCATATCCATACAGAGAGCTGGGAAACCTCCCACAGCAGAAAGCTGATAGAAGAGAAGGAAGAGGTTCTATTGTTTTCGCAGAAGAGCACTAGTGCAATGTTGGATTAAACCCTGAGATTTATTCTGTTGATAGCAATGTTGTGAAAGCAATGGTTTCCCTGCTCTCTGGAGCAGATTTTAAGATTGTATGGGGAGCACTGGGGGAGAAAGAACTCCCCTTTTCCTGCCCCACTGAACAACATCCTTTCATCTACAAAATACCATTGGGCCCTGACCAAAACGTATTATAGCATACCTCTTGCATCCCCTGCACAATAGTTCACATTCTAATCAAAAACATATGATTTTTAAAGAGACGTTCTGACTAGCTAAGGATCCAAAAAGTTCTATTCCATTTCCACCTTTAATTCCTTCATCTTTTTTTTCCATCTTGGTGTAAGTGTTGCTTTCATTAAAACTCTTTCAGCTAACCTCTCAGACCAGCAAATACTTACACACAACTGATATCATCACTCTTTTATCCTTTAGGAAGACAAAAGCCATTAAACGGATTGAAATCATAAGGCATCATGTGTGTTCTCGCTATGCCATATGGCACTCTGGGGAAAAAAGAGCCACCATAAAAAAAGAGGTCAACATTTCAGAGTGCAGCACAGTAAGAATTTTAAGCCATTCTTCTCCTAAGACTATTACAGAAGTCTTTAAAAGAAAGTTTGGGAGAGATGCTTTTGGAGAAAAAGATTCAGTGGCTCTGCAGATTCTTGAACAAACCCACTGCTGCATTGCTGGCTTGCAGCTATGGAATCAAAGAAATCCAACAGGGATTGGCTGTCTGCTGGCAAACATTCAAGAACCTAAACTGGTTTCATATTTGACATGCAAAACCTAGGCCATTTCCACATGGGGCGAGGGAATTGCCCCATGACGCTACTCACTGAACTTTTGGGCTCCCTGGTCCGGTCCACGCTGCTCCGGAGCAGTGTGTGGCCACCGCTCCGCACTGCTCCGGGGACGAAAATGGCGGTTTCCGGTTGGTTGAGGCTCTCGACCAACCGCTGACGCTCAGCAGCCTAAAGCCCGCCCCTGGCAGATCACAGGCTCACACCAATGTAAGCCTGCAAATCTGCATAAGGGAGCAGGCTCGCACTGGCGTGCTCCGTGCTTTTAAAAAACCTCAAGAAACGGGTTTTTCAAAAGCACGCTGGATGACCACTTGGGGTAGTTCCGGAGCGGGCTGGGGTGCAGATCTACCTTAAGTAGGTCCGATCCAATCCACTCCCAGGTGCAGACGTCCTCCCTGGAAGATGCTCTGCACCGTTTTAAAAACCCCATGTGGAAATGACCCTAAGCTATGCTTCCGGTTAAAAGCAGGTGTAGTTACTGTTTGCATTACAGCTCTCAGAATTTCCCTGAGCAATGAACATGGTGGAAGTTGCATTCTGGGAGTTGTAGTCCAAAAGAAGCTTCTTCCAGTTTCAGGTGTTATAACTGAAGACTGATATAGTATTACTGAACACAACAATGTAATAATAAAATTAATAAACATTTTATTTATTTATCTTATTTATTTATTTATCATTTACTTATTTTGGACAAAATCCTGTTAGGGCATTGCATGCTTACAAATGGATTGGCACGTGCAGGAAATAGAATTGCAAAGATGTGCAACATCTGTAACCAGTAGAGGGCTGCTATGACATAACTGCATAGCAGAGCTGGCAAAGGGACCAATGCGCAACAGGACCAAAACAAATCAGGACTGATGTGCTACAAGCCCAGTCGAGGACCTGTGCTATCCCATGATATCATCACTAATCAGCTTCTATCATTTTGCTATGCATTGGAAATCTGCCCTTTTTCAATGCTGGAAAAAATCTGGTAATGGCTCCCTTTCCTGCCACAATCCCTACAGCTGTGTGAGTGCAGTTTCTCAATAGCACTTGATAGCACTTCTTGCCATAGCCAATCCAGGAGTGGCTGCGGTTTGGGCGATCCCAGATTGTCCCTCCCTCAGCTACTCCCATGGTGTGGTGAGTTCTAAATCTATCACCTCTTCATGTTTATTTTAAGTTCCTCCTTTGAATTAATTTTTTTAAAAAATTTTAAAATACATTTTTAGTGTTTCAGCCCAAAATGAAATAGTGTACAGGTGTGTCATGGCATTACAACATTGCTGTGCTAGTACAGCTCTAAAAAAAAAAACCTGACCAATCACAAGCTGTGGGGTGGGGAAAAGGTGGGGAAAAGGACTCACCAATGACACTGTAATGTGGTGGGAACACTGGTGGCAATAACGCTACTTATCTGCTTAAGTGAAAAGGGTGCAGTAGAGAGTGCTCATAACTCAATACCATCACAGAAATGGCAATGCTGGGGTTGAAATGGAACAACGTGCTGTTGAAGTTTGGTGTGGTAAGGGCCTCAGTCAGGGACATTACATTCCTGATTCCACAAGACAGGAGCAGGGCTGTCGATGACTAAATGAATAGTGGTTTCTCACAGACAAGATCACCATAAGTTGAAACTAACTTGGGAGCAAATAACAAAAAATTCTCATCCTCAAATGATTATTAAAGTAAAATATAGGAGTCATGTCAAAAGTTGTGATATTTATCCCTTCAATATTGCTAAGAAGTTCTAAACAACCCAAACTCCTGAATGCATCCAATCTCTTCATTTGTTTTTGAAAGCTAATCAGAGTCAGAGTGGTTAGTGCTTGGATGGAAGAACACCAGGAAGACCAGAGATATTCAGGTAACTCTAGGGGGAAAAAAATCTCACCAGAAACCTGGAGCTGACATTAGGCCAGAAAGATCAATGGTCTGAGTCTGTATAGGTCAAATTCTACTTTCCTAAATCACGCCTCCACCTGTATGATTTCATGCTTTAGTTCAAGTCTTACACAGTCAGGCTTTCACAGCAGCCACAATATTATGACTAGGACCCTGCAAAAGGGAAAAGCCATCCACCCAAATCAGTGTCTCCTATGTCACTGTGGCAAGTAGCTCAAGTGAAGTATTGTTATAAGGAACCAGGAAGAATACCACAGCTCATGAAAATGACACATGTGATATAGCAGAGTCCATGCCTCTATCCAGAGACAGATTTGCATAGGAAGAACAGCATGCATGTATCCAAAGCAGCACTCAGGGCAATCTTGGGCATCAAATCTACATCACAGTACTGTTGAAGGGATAAAAATAAGTAAACTCCATGGACTTTGCCCTGGCCTGGGGGAACAAAAGCTCTAAGATGTCAGTGTTAATGCAGATGTTTGCATAAATGTAATTGTCACTGCTAGTAATTATCTTCAGTGGTGAGGAATTTATATATTCAATGAACTTCCTTTGTGTATATTCCGCTTTTCTGAGAAGTAGTTCATGGCTCTCTCTCTCTCTCCCCCCCCCACCCCATTTTAATCACAACAACAAGGTCTGCTAGGTAACTTGGGCTGAAGAAAAAGTAGCAAGTTTAACTGCAAAGTGAGGATTTGAATGTAGGACTCCTTGGTCCTAGTCTGATACTCTAATCACTATAAATCATTGTCTTTCAGGCATGGTACCTATGTGTGACACTTAAAAGGAGGGTCAGCATCCTCCTTCACAGTGTTTTGTGCATGACTTACATGTGCGCAAATATTGGCTAGCATTCTGGTGCCATAGGCAGGGAAACACTGAGGCCCTTTCCGCACCTTACCTGTTTGCGGAGGTGGGGGGCGACGCTCGCACAAGCAACCTCTTGCGTGAGGTGCTCACATCCCTGCTCCTTTGTCGCCACAGTTGGCTTGCTGGTTGCGCGAATGCCCCGCCCCCGCCCCCCTTCCTTCCGCAGTGCAGCCTGGGAGCTGTAGGCTGCGCTGGGCCAGAAGGCGCGACCGGCCCGGCTCCAGAGGCTCCACAGGGCAGGTAAGTGCGCGCGGCGCCTCAGAGCGATGAGCGCAGCATTTTCAGCTTTATGTGGAAAATAAAAAAATGCGTGCGCAGTCCGCGTTAGGCTCTTGAGCGCAAATGTGAGTGCAAATGCGTAAATGTGAATGCGTCGTGTGGACTGCTCCTCACATTTACGCGACGCTCAAGGGGCCCTTTCGCTTAAAAAATGCCATGCGAAAAGGGCCTGAGTTCTGTGTGAGGAGTGGTGGGGGTTTTTTTGTTTGTTTGCTTTGAAAATGCACAATGATCGTATCTAGCAGATGACAACATAAGTGATGAGCATAATATTGCTCATGTGATACTGTTGCCTTTGCGGAGTTATGCATTAAAGTAGACAGACCGGGATGTGCATATGCCTTACCTCTGTGTATTGCTTTTGCACATTGGCTATTGCAATCGCAGAATGATTGTCAGCCATAGATATTGACCATTGATCCACATACCTTGTGGTATTCAGTACAGGGAATGTGTAACAAAACTCCTCTGTCAGATATTGACACTACACTGAATTGAGGCGGAATCTTGGCCATTGTGTTATTTCTTAAAGGAAAAGACACCTTTCCGTGCTAATTTCGCTATTACCATGAAAGATTCAAGCAGGTGGGGCCATCAAGCATTTTTCAATGTTAAAGACATCTGAATATTCATGGCAAAGATATCGGTTGTTACAAGCAGTTAACATCCATTTTGTTGGTTGACCTCCCATGAAAGGTTAATAGTCTAAAATCTGGTCATTAAGTGTGGTAACAAATGTTTTTTCAGGGAAGTTATTGCTTCCATAAACTCCAATCAATGGCTTCTAGGCAGCAGCTTCTGGTTCAGTGTTCTGACTAATGAAGAATTAACTATTTCCAAGCAGTTAATAAAGACTTTTCAGCAATCTGATGCAGAACATGATTTCCTTGCTTTGTAATTAACATATTATCCCCAGGGTGCTAACTAACTCCCACATATGCGGACTAAGATTCTACCCTCCTGGAGATGACAAGCCGTGAATGTAATACTGTTTCAGCTGAGATTAAGTTGGCTATTTAAACCAAACAAAACGGGTTCTCAGGAAGAAGACAGAGTGTTGAGTCTTTAATGAATATTTGCTCACGAAATCACACTGGCAATTTTTTGTTATGACTGAAATTTTTACACTCCAGTCTCCTCCAAGCTGGAACACAAAGCCAATTAATAAACCCACAAGAAGGAAGGAAAGGAAAGGAAAGGAAGGGAAGGAAGGAAGGAAGGAAGGAAGGAAGGAAGGAAAGTAGCACTAATGTAAGAGAAGCTGACACCATTGTGTGAAGAACAGACAAAAGGATTAATACATATATACCTCATAGTAACAAAGTGTGGGGTAGGGAGGACATACCTCTGTGGCCTTAAATTTATAATCCTACACATGTCTACTCAGAACCAAGTCTCACTAAATTCAGTTGGACTTGCTGTCAAGTAAGTATTTATGTGGAGGCAGGAAAGACAAGTGGTTCTGGGAGCCAGTTCTCTGCCCCAGTGACCCTCCAGAGGCAGCACAGACTGTCAAAAATGAGCCCCAAGCCAGCCAAGAAGTTAATACAAATCCATTTCTGGTTTTGTAAAACTGGCATTTTTAAAAAGTTAAACAGCTTCCTCTCATGCATACATATCACCTACTTGAAAGGTGAACTGCCACTCCCGAGGACTTCTAGGCTGGCATCCTGTTAATGAGTTACAATGGCATAAATCCATTATACATCACCATAACAGATCTTTGTGATCACTACAGAAATAAGAATTCTGTGCCAACCACACAATGACCAAAATCCACCCCCAAGTCCCGCTTTGTAAGTTCCTCAACACAGCCATTTCTTGGCTGGTAGTGGAAGCACTAGAGAAGCATCGAGCTATTTTCCTATAGGCCAATGCATTCTGATAGGCATCCTCAGGTACTCCAGAGGTCTCTGAGGCTGATGTCATTGCTGCATGTCCAGATATGGCAAAATACCCAGATGTTTCGTTGCCACTGTCCACCAAAACTCTCTTTCTATACTAATGGCCAGGAAATGACTTTGGTAAGGGGACTACAACAGATAAAAAATATGGGTTGGGAGAGGGTTGAGTGGATTATGTCTTTTAGCTATGCATGTGTGATTGTTGTTGTTGTTGTTGTTGTTGTGTGCTTTCAAGTCAAGATAGGCAAACCTATCACAGGGTTTTTTGGGGCTGAGAGTGTGTGACACATCTAGGGTCACCCAGTGGGTTTCCATGACCAAACAGGAAATCAAACCTTGGGCCATTTCTGCACTGGACTGTTATAGTGCTATAATTCCATTTTCAACCTCCTATGGAATCCTGGGATTTGCAGTTTGGGGAGGGACCAGCTGGCAAACAGCAAAGAGAAGAAGCTGCAGCAGAGAGTCTGTGTAACAACAGTAGGGCCACTTCTGAAATATAGACACCAACAGGTGTGTAGTAATTCTGAGTCCTAATTTTCCGTTGGTTGGTGGGACTGGGTAAATCAGAAAGTATACAGGACTTAACTAGCTCTTAACTGTAGTCTGTAGAATCTAAACAGTTTAGACATTTAGACTGACATCTTTTCAAACAGTCTGGGGATCAAGTTAGTTATACCTCTCTGTGGAGTCAACCTAGTGTAATTACCTGTGCTTACACAATGACATTTTTGTCAACAGTTTGAAAATTTATACAGAAAGTACAGTAAACTAATATTCTTAAGAAGACTGTGGGTGGGTTTGAGAAAGCAGAGGTTGAGTAATGCTGGAATATAATCTGTGCAATGGAAAGTATTCCTTCAGAACTGTGTGAGATGGGTTTTTATGCGTACAGGGAGGAAAACTAAGCTTAACAGAGCTAGGGAAGAAGCAGGAGACTGGAAAAGCATGGGAATGCTCTCAGGGAGATTGGTGAGGAGCTATAGTTTAAAAAACCCTGACTGTTCCCAGTGCTGAGAAGAAGGCATGGAACTTTGAGCACCACAGCCTTTCTGGAGAACCAAGAAATATCCACATATCAACTTACCCCTTAGTTTGTTTGTATCTGATTTAGCTCCTGAGCCACAGATGTAAAACCACTACTTTTGCAATTATTTATAGAGATGCAATGACTGCCTCCATATCATGCTTGGTTTTATTTTGCATTTCACTAAAATGCCAGCAGGATAAAAAACAATGGACAATATATGATTTCATAACAGTTTTACTTTTTACATTTACATTTTTTACACAAAAATACATACATTCCATACATTCAACTTGTCATGAGACTCAACTGATTAATTGCTTTGAATTAGTTCCCCTTCAGATATATACTTCTGGAATAAATTGGTCCAGGTTGCCTGGAAATGGATCACAGAGGTCTCCATGTATCCAAAAGGAACCACAGTACACATAGTCATTTTATCTATATGTTTGCTATATGTTTATTTATTTGTCTTATATCCTGCCTTTCTCCTGGCATGGGACTCATAGCAGACTGAATGTTAAAATCCCTCCTGTGTCTTTGTCAACACTCTAGAACAAGGCCACCTGAAAACTCTATCCACTAACCTAGTTTTGTTTCCTATTCACAACTTTATTTTATTGCTTTATAGCCACCTTTTGCATATTGGAGGAATTGAGAGTGGCCAGAGTGGCCTGAATTAACCCCACACTGCAAAATCTAGTGTGGATTGAAAACATGAGCGGACAGCTTATGACCCTCCAGATCAGAGCTTGGAAGCATCAGTTATTTGGAATTCAATGGCCATGCTGGCTCAGAGATTCTGAGCACCGTCTCCTCCCCTCTGAAAAAAACAACTTCTTCAAATCTGTTAAAGGTGTTGTAGGATCATGTCTCAGAACATCATTCACTGGGGCTGGGGCTGGAGCTGGGGAGATTTAGAATCCAGTGATATCTGGGGAATATAGGGCCTTCATCTTTATATATAAAAAAGTGTGTTAGGTAGACATAAGTGCAATGGGAGAGAGTCTACAGTTTGTACTTGGAGCAAGAAAGAACCAGAAATATGAAACAAAGTTAACAGAATATATGAATTTCAGAACATTCTTTGGGACACATTATATTACATCATCACCATCACCATCATCATACAGAGCACCAAACACATGTTAATATGCGTATATACTGCACAGACATTGAAATGCAAAAGACCTCGACAGGGCCATGATATAGCAACCATGAGACAAAAGCAGAGCAAAGAGGCTGCACATCTTTTGTTAACTGTGTATATGTGTATTTATTTAGAGGCAACCTTTCTGCTGTGGTTCAGTTCCACAGAAGGATTCTTTTTTTTATCAAGTTTAACTGTGCAGAAATCAAGCCTCTGTGTGATTTTCAACACTGTTTCCCTCCTCCCTCTCCCTGCCCAAAGGTCATACTCATCAGCGGTTCCAGAAGGATTGCTAGGAAGGCTATGGCAACTATGCAGTGACTGAACCGTGGCTCTGGATTTCATTGCCTTGAAGAGCGGAGTCACGATTCCTGGTTGTATCACAAAAAGATAAAGAGACTGCTCACTCACTTGAAATTCAATTTGTTCATTACTCAGGCCTTTCCTGCATCTTTCTTTCATGGTACCTAGCAGCCACTTGCCAGTGCTCTGCATTTCAATGCTTTGAGTTGCAAGGCACCGGTTTATAAATGGGATAGCTTTTGATTAATGAAACATGCTGAAGGCAGACAATGATGTAATGCATATTTCAGTGAGAATCCGGGGGTGGGGGGTGGGGAATGGGGAATGGGGGAAGCTCAGATTAAAATATTTGTTTCAAGAGAAACTGCTGCAACAGAGGTTGCCCATATTTATATTCTCAAAACATCTTGAAGGCTGAGAATGTACAGTGTCTAAGATTTTAAAGCTGTAATCCTTTTCATCCAGGTGACTGTACCAACAGAAAGTTGAAAACTAGGCTTAAAACATGACACTGAATCAGTTCCAGCACTGCATTTCCAAAGAACTTAAGGCTTCTGCAAAGAGAAGATGGCTACAAGGACCTTTAGAACTTGCTTATTTTGTTTTAAATTGACATACTAATATCATGTGAAATTATGGCTGAGATCCTAAATTGGGAGACATACATCTATCACATAGCGACATCCTGTACTTAAGTGGTAGTCTCCGTAGCTACCTCCTCCAATGCTACCCCCCCAACCAACCTTGTAAGCAGTTCAGCCCCTTGCTAAGACAGTCATTTTTGTATTGGTATCTGCAGGGACTTCTAGGGGTCCTTGGGAGATCACTGCAGATGATGTCCTTGCAGGGCTTCCAGCTAGATGAAAATACCTAGATATGTTCCCATTGATTCCCCCTGCTCTTCAACAATATGGAAACAGGTTTGGGGTGAGCTGCACTGTTTACAAGGTAAGTTTGGGGGAGGATTTTTGGCATTTCATGGTTGAAACAGAATTCCAGTCTCCACAATGACCAAAAAAGTGAGTTTTGATGGGGTATGTCTTACTTATGTCACTGTAATTCACCAACAAGATGCCAGTCAATGTTGTGCTATAATAAGGACTTTTGTTATGCTCATAGCTTGGACAACTTATTTTTGAGGTGGTTACTTTGGATATATATTCCAAAAAGCAACCATTTACAAGGTCTGCTCATATATAACATAGTGCCCTTTCAGGGCTTGTAGTGTAATAGCTAAACTGTGTTACCTTTAATAATAGCATATGCACTTTTACAAATATAAAGCTATATTTGTGTTATTCATTGACTATACTGGCATTCGGGAATGGTATAAAATTGGGATTTCCTCCTCTAAATCGCCGTCACATTGGTCACCATCCTACTCCACATTTGGAAGAGTTCTAAACTGGATTTCAGGGCTGCTCTTGAACAGTCTTAGGGAGAGAGAGAGGCCTCAATCCTGCTGTTATTCCTGACTAGAGTAGACCCATTAAATCAATGGGATTTATCTGTGTGTTGACTCATCATTCAGCAATTGATTGAATATTCTAGTTGTGACTATTCAACAAGATGCCAATCATATTGATCCAGAACAGAAAAGGATTAGATATAAAGGCTAGTCATTTACAATTTTCAGTAAAGCTTGAGTCATAAAAATTACAGGCCTCCTACAAGATTTTCATCCACCCAGATTTTATCATAGCAAATGGACATGGAAAGTGTTTACACGACACCTTCCAAAAACATTGAGAAATGAATCAGTGCTTATTCTCCCCTAGAAGCCAAAATGTCTAAACTGAGATTTTGGAGATATTATGAGAAGATCTGACTCATCAGAAAAGATAATAATGCTTGGTAAAATAGAAGGCAGTAAGATAAAAAGAGATAATGTTATAGACGGATAGCCGCAATCAGGGATAGCTCTGAATCTAGAAGACCTGAGTGGGCTGTTGATGATAGGGTGACTTGGAGAGCTCTTATTCATAGAGTCACCATAAGTTGAAGTCGACTTGATGGCAGTTAACAACTGCTGGGAAAATTACCAGATAAAGAATTTGTGTGTGTGTGTGTGTGTGTGTGTGTGTGTGTTCTATCTATCTGTCTATCTATATGTCTATCCATCTATATATATAAATGCTATATATATACATACATACACACACACACACATATACATATACACACACACATATATATGTATATAAATTATACACACACACACACACACAATTTCTTCACATTTACAGCACATTTTTTATATCCATTTTGTTTTGAACCCAAGTTTGCTTTCTGCTCACATAGTTCCCTTTACAGTTTATTCTAATCAGTTTTGATTACTCCACAACACATTTCTGAATTATTCTTGCAGAATTCAAATAAAAGCATTCCTAAACCCTACGGAGTTGTAAAGCCCTAGAATACGCCAATAGGTAGTCCATATATATTAGGACTCCAGGATTATATTTTCCATCATACCACTCAATTAGACAGACAGGCTATCAATAATTCTAATTTTTCTAAATGGTACAAATTTTATAAACTTGACCATCAAAGGGCCAGTTATTTGACAAAGCTCACCTTTCCAAAGCTTAGGCAAGCTTTTACAGCCCTTCGTTTTCAAAGTATGCCTACTGCTGTGATTGACGGCAGATACTCGCATACCCCTTTGGCTCTCCGTTTATGCATTTGTGGGGCCCCCGAAATAGAGGATCTGCTTCACTATTTGTTTTCCTGCCAGCTATATTCTGATCCAAGAGCCAAATTTTTGAGATCTATCCTGCCTCATTTGGAATCTAATACTGTTTCAGAAAAGATTTTTTATCTCCTCGCTGATACTGGTTCCATGGTAACTCGTAAGGTCCCTCTTTTCACTCTGGCAGCTATGAAGATCCGGGCCAGATATGTTGCCGATATCGCAGTCGATTGTTCTGGAGACACGTTCACTTAATTATAGTTTTATTGTATACGTTTTAACTAAACCAAATTCTAAATTTCTCTCACTCATGTCCATTATGTAGCTTAATGTATGATGTACTTTTGCTATGCTGTCTCTATATATGCATTTTAAATTATTTTATACTAACATTTTGTATTGTATTGTATTTTAATACCTTGTATGCAAATAGCCTTTCGTCTACGCATTAAATAAATATATATAACAATATATATATTAGGCAGTGAACTCATTGTTCTGGTGGAATACTGTTAGCACATTTGGTAGAATTCTGAGCATGATAGGAATGGAATGCACCTAGGTAGAACCAATGAGACTGGCTTAAAAACAAGCAATGTAGGTAACAACACCCCCACTAGACTCAATGGAAAACCCCAGACTATTTACCCCATTCAATATTATCCTTTACAGCCACCACTGAGAAGAGCATTCTAATGAATAGACTTGCCAGTAATAGCATATCACTAGAAATAAATGAAACACAGAGCACATATTCATTCAGCAGAGCTTAGAAACCCCACTGCAAAATCTAATGCACTGACATTACTTTTTAAATGTAATTTGTTACTCTTCCTAAAGTATTCTGTCAGCCTAGGGATATGGACTCACCATATCTGTTCTTGTAGAGTGTCATGCTATAAATATGGGCTGGACAGTGCTACTGTTAGGTGGATTCCTAACTGGCCAATAGACCGAACCCAAAGAGTGCTCACCGATGGCTTCTCTTCTTCCTTGAGAAAAGTGACTAGTGGGGTGCCACAGGATTCTGTCCCAGGCCCAGTGCTATTCAACATCTTCATCAATGACTTGGATGAAGGAACAGAGAGCATGCTGATCAAGTTTGCATATGACAGCAAAGTGGGAAGGGTTGCTAATATGCCAGAGGACAGGATTAAAATTCAAAATGACCTTAACAGATTGGAGAGCTGGGCCAAAGCTAACAAAATGAATTTCAACAGAGAGAAATGTAAGGTCCTACACTTAGGCAGAAAAAAAAATGGAATGCACAAATATAGGATGGGGGACACGTGGCTGGATAACAGTACATGTGAAAGAGATCTAGGAGTCTTAGTGGACCACAAGCTGAACATGAGTCAGCAATGTGATGTGGCAGCCAAGAAAGCGATTCTTGGTTGCATCAATAGGAGTATGGTGTCTAGAACAAGGGAAGTAATAGTGTCACTCTATTCTGCTGTGGTTAGACCTCATCGGGAATATGGTGTCCAGTTTTTAGCACCTCATTTCAAGAAAGATATTGACAAGCTGGAGCATGTCCAGAGGAGGGTGACCGAAATGGTGAAGTGTCTGGAAGCCATGCCCTATGAGGAGCGGCTTAGGGAGTTGGGTATGTTTAGCCTTCAGAGAGAAAGTTAAGAGGGGACATGATAGCCATGTTTAAATATCTGAAGGGATGTCATGTCAAGGAGCGGGTGGGCTTATTTTCTGCTGTTCTAGAGACTAGGACAAGGAGCAATGGATTCAAATTACAGGAAAAGAGATTTCACTTAAACCTCAGGAAGAACTTCCTGGCGGTCAGAACTCTTCAGCAGCAGAATATGCTGCCTCGGAGTGTAGTGGAGTCTCCTTCCTTGGAGGTTTTTAAGCAGAGGCTGGATGGCCAACTGTCAGGAGTGCTTTGAGGTGTGTATCTGCATGGCAGGGGGTTGGACTGGATGACCTCTGTGGTCTCTTCCAACTCTATGATTCTATGAAATACATGCATACACACGTGCACGCACACACATACACACACACAGAGTTGTTACTGTTGATACAATATGAGCACATGAGATTCAAGCAATGTCCTACAGACATATTCATGAAGTAACAACTGAATTGATAATAGGTCTTCAATATAAACAATTGTAAGATACTTGCAATCAACTGATTGAATTGGGAACCATTTGCTAGATGGGATGAAGTGGGCTATGTATAAATGAAAGTCATATTGAAGAAGTAACAAGTCCAAATATATTTCATTATCTACGTCCATATTGGTAGAGTATACAGGTGTGAATTTGTCTACATTAGCTTTTACAAGTAATAAAAATTAACTGGCAGTTTTATTTTTATTCATTGATTTAATGGGTTTAAAACAAAACTTGTTCTCATACAGAAAAAGGTACAAAACCTATTCTTGCAAATTACTTTCCAATTAGTTTGCCATATGTTATTAATAACCCTTATGCACAACAAAGTAGAGTAGACTGATACAAGACAAAGATATTGGGGTAGCTCAGCTGGCAGGACTTACTCGGTGCCTGTCCACCTTAGAAGACTGTTCTGTTCTATGGTTCTCCCTTGAGTGATGGATCCACATGTGATTCCTTCAACACTACTGTTAATGGATGGAATCCTACGAAGAAAACACCATCATGGGCTAGTCTACAATCTTTATTACTTCCTCTGTCTATAGCAGGGTTAGGAGTCATGTGGCCCTTGAGGGGGTCCTGTGTCAACTTTGTTCCCTCCCAAAGCCCGTGATCCCAATTATTCTTTTTTGTTTTTTCTTTGTTAAAAAAAAAAAAGAAAAATATTTTTGGACCCCTAATGCTGTCTCAGTCCCCCAACACACAACAGAACATAAAAAATGATTTATAACTTCTAGACACCCAAATGTCACTTCTGGTTGCTGCTGGGAACACCAGTGTGCCCTGATGAAGGTCTGGAGTAGCAAAAAATGCACTCAACTTTCCATACATGTCCAACTTTGGCATACAATTAAATGGACAGAATACAATCTATTACCATAAGCCCTGAAATGTAATTCCTCTGCCACTAGCTGAATATTTAAAAAGTAGAATCTACTCAAAGAATCATCCAGAAGTGCAATACCTCTCTATTTTCCATGCTACTACTCTTTTCTACTGATTCTCCAGATACTTTGTGGTAGTTCTCCTTGTGCGTGTCTCATTTCCATTCTTCTTTATCAACAACAACCTCTTTCAAATTCATCTTCCCATCACCACATGATGCATGTGCTATTCTGTCAGCATTATTCAGGTATTTGAGCTGCCAAAGAATTCAAATTCCTGCCTGAAGTAGGCCCTGCAGCATTCAATACTGTCAGTTGCTGCTCCCCTAAATATTATGCCAGAAAGACTCACTAGTAAAGCACTGTGGGCTCTTCTGAAAGCCCACTCAGAGAGTCAGCCCTAGTTATAGGCAGAGGGATGCAGCTACCACAAGTAGCAGATCTGTGGTATCATGGAAATGGAGCTAATTGCTAATTTATTCTTTTTCTAATTTTGTTGCCAAGAAGAGGAAGAGGCATTTATGGGAATTTCTGCTTCACATACAAAATCCCTGGGCACCTCAAAACTGCGCCATTGGTCAGCTTTGGGCACAATATACATCTTGACTCAGGTGAGTGGACAAGCATCATTTGCTTTGTTGTGTGCCTTCAAGTTGTTTCTGACTTATGATAACTAAGGTAACTCTATCACAGGGTTTTCTGGGGCTATGTGTGATGCACCCAAGCCCACCCAGTGGATTTCCATGGCCAAGTGGGGAATTGAACCCTGCTTTCCAGGATCACAGTACAGCATTCAAACCACTACATCATGCTGGCTGTCTTTTGCTATTCCACCTTAGACAGCAAAATATATTGGTCTGATTTGGCCTTTTTGTGTATTAGAAGGCACATGCAAAGAGGAAGATATCAGTGGAGCATTCTCATCATTGTGATGACTTGCTGTTGACTTCCCTGCAACCTTGATGAACAATACTGTGATTGGTAATGATGATGTGATGGTAATTATGGAGCAGGCCGAAGCGTGCTGGTGTGGTTTTTGGCTTTGCTGTCAGAACTTGTATCTGTTGCAAGTGTGAAGGACTGAACCTATTTTATTCCAATATCCACCCTGTTGAGACAACCACAGGAACAGCAGCAAAACTATCAGATCATCACACTCATAGGATATTCTTTGAAATGGCATCTTTCTAATTGTTGTTGCATGCTCTAAAGGCATCAGATCTTGTCTGAAGCTAAGCAGCATCCACACTGGTTAGTACTTGGATGACTGCCGAGTATTACCAGGTGCTGTTGGCTAAATTTCAGAGGAAGACAATGGCAAACCACCTCTGAATATTCCTTGCTTAAGAAAACCCTATGAAATTCGTGGGGTTGCAGTAAGCCAACAAGTAATTTGAAGGTGCATCGCTATACACCATCGTTTGTGAATTATCTGAAAATCTGAAGATCAGCATACAAGTATTTGTATTCCTATCTGCTTAATATTTGCCTTGAAAATGTCCTTTCATTGTACCTAGAAGCCAGTTTATAATAACATCTCACATAGATGAGTGAGCTCAGACACTCTTGTGCCTACATACAACATGAATAGTGAATAGCAAACTCTGTTAAGTGCCCTTTTGTGCCTAAACCATAGGCTGAAATTTGTTCACATTAAACTATTCAGAATGGATGCATAATGTCTATTTTCGTAAAATTTGGATCGTTTCTCTAGCAATTCACAAATGAAGAACAGAGCTGCATTCAGATAGTTCACAATAAATAATTAAACTGACTCTGGTAGGGATGCTCAGAAATGCTGAGCGGCTGGCAGGGGGTAGACTTGGTTTATTTTCTGAAATGCATACAGTAGCACTTCATTTTGAAGGCAGTAACACGATATTTAAAGTAACCCATGGACACAGACAGGTGAATTAAGCAGGAATTATGAATGGTCTCCTTAATGAATTGATTAAAAGTAATACAATCAGCTATTTTAAAAGCAGCCATGGCAACCATATGAAAAGTCAGAAAAGAGCCGTTGGTTTAAAAGAAAAGAAATGGTAGACACTTTTTTGAAGATTGTGAAAAAACTACTGAGTTCAAAATATGCCATAATATGCTGCTGTGCAGCCTCTTTTCATTTCTGCCACAAGGCTTGTTCAGTCTTTTTCTAGCCATGTAACTGTCACCAGCACATGGTTGACTTGTAGAACTAAAGGGAAATGAAAATATTTATTTAAAAGGCAGTAATAAGAGTCTTGGACTGGACAATAAATATTATGTGCCAAATGTGCCCAGCATCAGTCTGCCAACACTGGAAGGAATTAAGGCCTAGTCCATGCATTCAGCAAACCTCATTCAAATTTCTGCTCATGAACATGTGGTAGATCTAGTAGACTCATGGAGTGAAGAGGAACATATGGAGGTCATGGTTATATAAACCAGCACTAAAACAGAAAGCAGAGTGTGTGGAGAAGTGAAAAAAAAACCTCACAAAATTATTTGTTCTTGGTTAGATTGGTTGTCTTAGCCTATTGAAAGTTCATTAACCTATGCAAAACTTATTACCTCCAGCATTAAGCATGGGGCTGCAAGCACTTTTTTCCTACTGAGCTTTCTGCAACTTAAAATGCAAGAGCACAAAACTGGTCTCCTTTCCTTTTGTGAAGCACAGCGTGCAGGCATGCACATGTGCGCGCACACACACCACACACACACACACACACACACACACCAAGCACAAAAGGATTGGCAAATTGGCGAAAAACGAGGAAATAACCAATTCTTGAATTCCTAAATGTCCAAGCAACAAGGCAGGAGCTAGCATAGTTTAGTTGTGCAATTTTCATTTTTAAAAAGTTCTTTCAAAATGTTAAAATTTTCTTATGACCAGCAGAAAATGCCAGAAGTGATGAGTCACACACGACGAGACAAGTGAAGATTTATATACCTAAATTTTACATACCAAGTGTGTGTTCTTGTGGAATAGTTCTTGGAGGGGAGAGGGATCCACACCAATGTATTGTCATGTTACTCACAAGTTGACCTATTAGACACACCTGGAAATACAGTGTGTGGAGCAAATAGAAGGTCAGGGCTTAGGATAGAGCAGGACTGAACAAAGTGTGATCCTGGGTCTGCATGAAGCTCTCCAAACACCCTTTTAAAACACCCTTCCCAGACCACTTTTTTCTTCAAGCAAGGGGGGGGTAGTGAATGGCCTCTCCTGGAAGCATCGAGGATTGATCACTCACCGTTTCATTAGATCACAGGAAAGCTGGCCAGTGATGAAAGGTGATGGGAAGAAAATCAACTCATTTGAAGTGTGTGCCAGAAAAGAGTTCTATGGATACTATGGACTGCTAAAAAACACATAAATGGATCCTAGAGCAAATCAAGCCTGAACTCTCTCTAGAAACCAAGATGACTAAACTGAGAGCATCATGCCAGAGACCAGAACAAGGAGCAATGGATTCAAGCTGCAGGAAAGGAGATTCCACTTGAACCTCAGGTAGAATCTCCTGAGGTCAGAGCTGTCTGGCAGTGGAATATGCTGCCTCGGAGTGTGGTGGAGTCTCCTTCTTTGGAGGTTTTTAAACAGAGGCTGGATGGCCATCTGTCGGGAGTGCTTTGAGGGTGTTCCTGCACGGCAGGAGGTTGGACTGGATGGCCCGTGTGGTCTCTTCCAACTCTGTGATTCTATGATTCTATGATTCTATATCTTGGACATAGCATGGGAAGACATGACTCAGTAGAAAAGACAATAATGCCTGGCAAGGTAAAAAGCAGTAGAAAAGGAGGAAGACCACATTACAATTGGATAGACCCAGGTCATTTCCTCATTACACTATTACAATGCTATTACTCCATTTTCAACATCCTGTGGAATCCTGGGGTTTGCAGTCTAGGGAGGGGCATTTAGAATTCTAAGGCAGAGAGCTCTTTGGCCTCAGTAAACTACAAACCCCAGAATTCCATGGGAGGCTGAAAGTAGAATAATAGCACTATAACAATGTAGTGCTGAAGTAGTCCCAATCAAGGAAGCCATAGCCCTGAGTCTGTGAGACCTGAGCAAGGCTGTTGATGGCAGGGTGACTTGCAGACCTCTCAGTCATAGGGTCGCCATAAGTCGGACTTGACTTGATGACAGGTAACAACAACAATCCTATAGATGGGAATATTAAGCTGGTTCTAGCAGGAAATGGTCTGGGTTTCTTCTTGTCGCCCTAGTCTAATTTGTTATTGTGAAAGAAGAAGTGGGAAGGATTATAAAATGTGATCATAGAAGAGCTCATCCTGATAAAAGACTGAGTTAGACCCATGTTGCATGAATAGCATGATTCACAGTCATTGAAAGATCAATCATCATGAGTTCACTGAATCCACCCAGTTGTACATCAGTGTGTAGGTAGAATCATAGAATCAGAGTTGGAAGAGACCACCAGGGCCATCCAGTCCAACCCCCTGCCATGCAGATACACAGATCAAAGCACTCCTGACAGATGGCCATCCAGCCTCTGCTTAAAAACCTTCAAAGGAGGAGACTCCACCACACTCCAAGGCAGCATAGTCCACTGCTGGAAAGCTCTAACCATCAGAAAGTTCTTCCTGAGGTTCAGGTGGAATCTCTTTTCCTGCAGTTTGGATCCATTGCTCCTTGTCCTAGTCTCTGGAGCAGCAGAAAACAAGCCTGCTTTCTCCTCGACATGACATCCCTTCAAATATTTAAACATGGCTATCATGTCCGCTCTTAACTTTCTCTCCTGCAAACTAAACATACCTAGCTCCCTAAGCCATTCCTCATAAGGCATGGCTTCCAGACCCTTCACCATTTTGGTTGCCCTCCTCTGGACATGCTCCAGCTTGCCAATATCCTTCTTGAAATGAGGTGCCCAGAAGTGCACACAGTATTCCAGATGAGGTCTAACCAAGGCAGAATAGAGTGATACCATTACCTATTTCTATGATGGTTTCACACAATGGTGGCTATCAGATAAAGAGACTTGTAAGCAGTGTCACCCATCTCTGAAAAGTTTTCCAAAAAGAAGTCTGTTTGGTGTCATCAGTAGTAATATTTACATGTGAAGATAAGGCTTTCTACTTGGTACAGATATTTGGTCTTTGTTTTTCATTTTTAACAGTACTTTTTTCTATCTTTCTGTTGGTTCTTCACATTCTGACCAGTCTAATATTTTAGCATGTTGACATTGTCTGAGTGGATTTATTGCTGGTATTGATTATTCTTCATTCATCATTTTTTAGATATTTGCAAGCCACCCCAGTGCAACTGGGCAAGATATTTAAAAAAAATTATTATAAACAAAATGATTTTTGATGCTGGTGGGAAAATTGTCATAAGTCTTGTCTGTTGTAAGAAAAGTGCCAGGTGCTGCAGTGTACTGCATGAACATGAACAAATACACACTTATGTCATTGTCTGCTGGCAATATTTTGGTCTTTAGCATGTGCCCCAACAATTTTTCAAGCATGTGATGAGCTGGTTCAGTGCAGCCAGTACCCACAAGACATACAGCGCTCCCTCTAGTATTCTGCAAAGAGAGAGTATAGACATGGATTTATGGATTTCCCACACATGGCATAGTCCTCACTTGACAAAATATGCACAGCCTTAAGGAAAATATGTACTCCCCCCCCCCCCCGGTCATTCTTCCTGAGGTTCCAGTTTGGAAATACAACACAGCAGCAGGAATAAATGAAGCCTCTGTATGGTTATGTTCTCAGTAACACTGCTGAAGCATCGATGATATTATAGCTTACTGCCAAATGCTGGGCATGCGTATGCAGCCAAAGAGATAAAAGGCAATGGTTGAGAAAAGATAGAAAGGGGGTGATTCAGCAAGTGAAGTGAGAACACATCTCATTAATTTTACAGGATGTTGAGTATGTCTCCCTGTAGTGTTCTTTTTCCTCAAGAAGTACAAGGCTGTGGCCTATATTCTTTTAAAAGAAGGATGCTTTTGAAAGCTTGAAGAAGACAGGGAAGCCTGAAGAAGGGACATGAGCATAATTCTATAGCTTAGTGGAGAAAGCGTGAGAAAATTCAAAAATTTACAGAAGGAGGGTGGATGAACCTATAAGAATTATGCAAAGAAAAAGAGAACCAGTTAATATCAGAATGACGCTGAAATTTCAGAACAGATACTTGGATCCTATTGTACTACTGTACTAGAGGACTCAGCCCACAATTATAATTCTGTCCCTTCTAGGTCTTGGTTCTAGTACTCTGGTAACTTTCCTAAACACTCAATGTTTCTGTTAATGCGATTATGAATCATACATGAACACAGTATCTATCTGTTCATGCCACCTACATTTTTTTCAACCGTCCCCCTTAACATCATACCACCTTTAGTGATTTCATCCATTCTCATTAAGGAAATAGAACAGAACACTTGTTACCTATCTACTACATTCACAGAATATGGCTGATAAATGGTAAAAAAATCACTTTCCAAAAATTCACAATTGAAACTGTCCTAGCCTTAACTCAGAAAGCAGTAGCAACAGAAGACAATAAAAAATGAAGTATTTGAATCAACAGAAAATAAAACAAAAGGAACAGAATCTTGCTTGATCTCATCACTGAAGGCTCAGTGAAGAGGCTAGCTTTCCACCTTGGCTGGAAAAGAAAAAAAGAGAGAATAGACTGTTCCTGCTGAACATCCAAGATCAAGGAGTTCCACAGCATGGAGGCCGCCCATAAAAGAACATTGCTTTCTGATGAGGACAGCCTACTTGCCACAAGTGATGGGACACAGAGCAATGGTTCATTGGCACATGTTTTCTGAAGAAGACAGTTCTGACATATGCTGCCCACTGTTACTGCCCTGGCTAGTCCGAGCTTTGGGGATATTAAAAAGATATCCTTTCGATATCATAATTCAGCTTCACTTATCTATTCCCTTCCACGTGCTTGCGAGGCCCCTGGACAAGCACGCATACAGGCTCAGCCGATTATCGCCGTAATATTCCTAGACAATACAGGCAGGCCAGAAAACAGCTGACTCACCGCTTTAGGAGACCTCCAGGCAAGTACTCTAATTAGGTATGCATGCAACCTACAAAAAATCCTCTGCCTCGCACTGGCAGCTTGATGGGTAAACTATGCAGTACCCAAGTACTCTCCGTTTGCATACTGGCTACTTTATTGAGAACCTCTGCGATAACTCAGTCATTCAGATTCTGACCTTTCAGAGGCTTTGTCTCCAACTCCAAATCTATTGTTTTGCCCCAAGTACGGCATAGCTTACAGTCACATTCTCCTTATAAAAACCCTTGATTCCGAGACCTTCCTCGGATCGCTCCCGAGTTTCATACCGCCTTTCTGCCGCTTTGCTTGGCGAGCCTCCCCTCAGCTCCACGTGCTGAGCTACATCGCACCCCAGCCTCGCTCTCCATTTTTCCGGGCTTCAGGACAGGTGAAGTATCACCCAAACCACCCTCTACAAATCCCTCTATACCACTCCAACCTTTATTTCTTTAGTTATCTTATGTGAGTGTGTCACATACACTGTTTTGCTTGTGTTCGTAATAAAACATCATTTATTGCTTCAACTTCTGTGTGCTCCTTGACTCGACCTGACCCCGTAGACATAGGGTTCAAGATCGCGCTATGTTACCCTGCCTCTCGTAACGCTAAGCAGTGCTCTGAGCTAATTTTCCCCACCTTTAGTTGAACACATTTTGGTGTCCCTCCCGGCAACCCCAGTACACAGGGTAATACCACCCCTTCCATATTTATTTTCGGACTGCATTACTGCAGTCTTCTGTACTTGATGCTGCCTCTGAAGACAATCCAGAAATGTTAACTGGTCCAAAGTACAGAAGTCAGATTATTATCTGGAGCTTAGTTGTTCCAGTATAGTATTTCAACTTTGCATCATTGGTACTGGTGATTATTCCAAACCTAGGCTCACTTTGAAATGTTGGTTTTATTCTCTAAAATTCTAAGCAGGTTACTCCAGGGTCAGGTTATCTCAGCCAGTTGCTCGCAAATGAGCCCATCTACTAATGAAAATTGACATCCCGTCCTTGGTTTGTTGTCCTGTCCCTTTGTGGGAATAGAGAAGCAAAAACCCAGGATAGAAAAATGTATGAAAAATAATAAACCTAAAATGCCTCTTTACGCAGTTTGACTACCACAAAACTAATGCTGCAGCATAGTCCCAAATTCCAATGAATTGGAATGAATTGCTAGAAGTCTGTTAACTGGCATACAAACAGACTCAGGTGAAATTTAAACTAGTCTTATTTTTCTGCAATAACCCACTGCTCAGGATTAGGAACTGGAAAACGAGATAGAAACTCTTCAACAGAAACTCTCCAACATATCCAGAAGTTAGGTGGTACAACTTACTAAAGGCACAGTTAAAGCTTTAGTGTTGAATTATTACAGAATGAGATTAAATTTTATGGAGTTATTTCTACACATAGGTCTTCTTTCATTGTTTTCTCTTTCAACAATGCTTTACTGTTTTTTTAAATTCACTCAAAGTGGGTTAAATTACATCAGAATATCTCATTTGTTTTTGTTCTCAAATATCAGTTAACATTTAATTTTGAACACCTCAGTCCTTTCTGTCTCTTACTATAAATGCATAAATCCAAGTTTCCGTATGATAGAACACAAGATAAATTTTCATTAAAGAAAACATTTTATTATGACACCACTAAATGAATTATCTGCAATCACTTTTAAAACACGTGATTTATTTCCCACTGTTGGGAAGGCTGTACATTATAAAAATATTTTCACTGACAAGTATGAAATATAGACCATATATAAATAAAAAACTGTGTCTGTCAATATGGTAAGCCCTCCAGTTTATACCTAGTCACATGTACTTCTTTGATAATAATACTAATAGTGGCGGTGGCAGAGAGAGGGAAAATAAATTGACCCCCTCACACAGAATCACATAAAATTCATCACAGCTGAAGATAATATTTTTCCCCATGGAATGATTCATATGCACATAGCTTTCTGGAGGATGTTCATATATTTGGTGACATTGTGAAATGTCATTGAAGAAAAGGCAATTTAGTCTAGCCTTGAGCAAACATGAAAAAAAAAAGCAGAACTGTGCATATGCAAAAGAGAGAAGCTTTCTTCCTCTTCTTCTTCTTCTTCCAAAAAAGAATTTCTCTCTGTCTACCCTTCTTCTGCCACCAAAGGTACGTCATACATACGGAAGTGAAGCTAATCTTAACCTAGTGAGGAGCTGCATGATAAGAACTTGGTTAGAAAACATGGTTGTGCAATCAAATGACTTTAATAACGAAATCCCAGCAGAGTAGTTCAGAGCGAACTGCGTTTGCACTCTGCAAGGAGATCAATGTGTTCTCCTCATTGATTTTCTTCAACTGGGATACTTGGATTATGCATCAAGCAAGAGTCCTCCATTATGGCTTCTGAGCTAGCATTCAGGATGCCTACCTCCGTACTACAAACAGAAGGTAATAAAAGTATAACATAGCCCTTATGTTACAGCTGCAGCATGATAAACAGAGCACAGTATAATACTCTCAGGCTGTTATATCAATCATACACAAAAATACCATTATATTGGTGCTAAACCTACTCCTTTTTATTGCTTATGTAGCTCCTTAATAAATAGGCAAAGATACCATGCCTACAAAATGAAACACTTTGCATAGATTTATTTAAACTTGGAGACACTTTAAATGTAATACCATTTCCCTTCCAGCAAGAAGTCAGATTTCAAGGCAGCACATAAAATGTGGGCATAATTCTATCCCAGTATGAATTTGGTACATCTTCAGGAATCAAAATAAGGCTACTGTTTACTATGCATGCACATTTTTGTTAAACTATCCATTCCCATAAATAGCAACATACCTCAGCAAAATGTGACTGCTGATGATGCTTTTTATTAAGGAGTTGCAGTTTTTCGATATGCTAGTTTTGCCAACAGATAACAGAAATGCATCACATTTCTCCATTCCACTCCAGACAGGAATTAATATAATGTAAAAAGGTTTCCACATACTGTTATGAAACCAAACTACAGTTCAAAGTTGGACACAAGCAGAAAGACAGCAGACCAGACCCTGAAAACAAGAAGCAAAATACCCCATTTTATCTCTTGTTCTAGAGATCAGTAGAGAACCCAAAACCTTTCCCAAGAGTGTTTCTCACACCTCGGCTGCAATCCAAAATCTCCACAGCATAATTGTGAACATCCACATGCAGAGATATACTATACAAGTAGTATGCAAGCCCCATTCAGAAAGGCAAGTTGCATAACACATGTCAATGACTAGATGCCATTGTGCAATCCACAACAATATCACACAATGCACAATGGCAGTATGCAATGCACAATGGGCAACTATAATGTACTCCATGTGGGGCTGCCCTTGAAAAATGTTCAGAAGCTGCAGGTAGTGCAAAATGCAGCATCTAGACTGGTACCATATAATACCAGTCCTGCAAGAACTCCATTGTCTTCCAATTTGCTTCCAATGTCAATTGAAGGTCCTGGTATTAACCTCCACAGCCCTAAATAACTCCAGATCGAGGTATCTGAAAGAACACCTCCTCTCACATGAGCCTGCCAGAAATTTGAGATCTTCAGAGAAGGCCCTCTTGCATGTCCCAATACCTCATGAAGTTAAGTTGGTCTGTACACATAACTGGGCTTTCTCTGTAGCAGCAGCTCAACTGTGGAACTCCCTGCTCAAGCAAATTAGGCTGACCCCATCTCTTTTAAGCTTTTGTTGGAAGCCAAAACAGTTCTGCTCTCCATGGCATTCAGTGTTTGAAACTGCTCTTTTAACTGGATTCTAGGACTGATTCTAGGATTGTTTTTAGACTACTTTTAGGAGTTTTTAAAGAGTATTTTGTATGTTTTATTGTTTTAATTTAATTGGTTTGAATTGTTCATTGCCTCGGGAACTCTTGTGGGCTGGGAGGTCACCATGTGAGGTTGGTGATGGTGCAGAGCTTAATTCTTCTCACTTCTACCAAGTGTTTTCTCTCCAAACACTTATCTAGGAGTTTTGTATGTACAGTCAGCCCTCTACATTTGCAGATTTCACTTTTGTGGATTTGATTATTCACGGATTATTTGCTGTCACCTCTGCTGCCTCACTATGCCATTTTTAATAGGGACTGCAAGCCTTGTGAGACTGAGAAACTGTGAATAAGGATTGCAAGTCCCTATTAAAAATGGTGGGGGCAGCAGTGGAGGTGGCAGTAAGTCTCACCAGCCACCCACTTCTGCCTTGTGAAGGAACCCTGATGCCTCAAAGGAATCCATGGTGGGTTGAACATAGTAATCATAGTTTTTTGTGTGTTAAATACAGTTTGGGAGGGCCTAGAGCTATTCACAGTTTTTCCACATTCACAGGGGTCTTGTGCCCCAACCCTCACAAATGTGGAGCAATGACTGTACGTGTGTATGTTTGCTTGCTTCTTTATTTGCATCAGTTAAAACCATAGAGCTGGAAGCAACCACAAGGGCCATGAACTCCAACCCCCTGCCATGCAGTAATACACCACAAAGCATTTCTGACAGATGGTCATCCAGCCTGTGTTTAAAAACCTCTAAAGGACTACTGGAAGTGCCTTGCAACACCAGTGCTAAAGGAATGGCCGATGAAATTATATGATATAGCTGAAATGGACAAATTAACAGATAAGCAATTCCTTTTCTTGACCTAGACACTATCGCCCTTTTCTCATGGCATTTCTGAAGCAAAGGGGCCCCTTGAGCGTCATGTAAATGTGAGGAGCTGTTCATATGACGCACTCACATTTGTGCAATGCTCAAAGGCCTGATGCAGACCGCACATGCATTTTTTCATTTTCAGCTCAAAGCCGAAAATGCTGCACGGTAGCACATCACTCCGGGGCCCCGCGTGCACTTACCTGGCGTGCGGAGCCTCGGGAGGCAGGGTGCTCGCATGACCAGGAAGCAGCTGCGGAGCCGAAACAGGAGGGATGCGAGAGCGTTCCTCCGAAGGCTTCCTGCACAAGCCCCGCACCCCAGCTCCGCAAAAGGGTGAGGTGAGAAAAGGGCCTATATTCCTATTGATGAAGCCCAGAATCACATTGGCTTTTTTAGCTGCCACATCACAGTACTGATTCATGTAGTGTTTTACTAAGACTCCTATATCCCTTTCATATGTACTCTGTTCAAGCCAGATGTCACCCATCTTATATTTGTGTATTTTATTTTTTCTGCCCAAGTGTAGTACCTTACACTGTCTACCTGTTTAAATTAATTTGTTATTTTGGGCCCATCTCTCTAATCTGTTAAAGTCATATGGAATTCTGAGCCTGTCCTCTGACGTGTTAGCTCCCTCTTCTAATTTGGTGTCATCTGCAAAGTTTATAAGAATGACTTCTATTCCCTCATCAAATTCATTGATATAGATGTGGAATAGCACTGGGCCCAGAACAGAACCCTGCGGCATTCCTCTAGTCACTTCTCTCCAAGATGAAGGGAGCCATTGGTGAGCATTCTTTGCATTCATTTGATCAACCAATTATAAATCCACCTAACAGTAACACTGACTAGCCCACATTTTACTAGCTTGTTTGCAAGAATATCATGGTGGACCTTGTCAAAGGCCTTAATGAAGTCAAGATACGCTCTATCCACAGCATTTCCTTCATCTACAAAGCTAGTAACTCTATCAAAAAAAGAGATAAGGTTAGTCTGGCATGACTTGTCTTTGAGAAACCCATATTGACTTTTAGTGATCACAACATTCCTTTCTAAGGCCCTTTCTGCAACGCACCTTTTCATGGAGCTGGGGTGCGGGGATCGTCCGAGCAGCCTCCAGCGAGAGGCTCTCATGGCCCGGTTCCTTCAGCTCTGCAGCTGCCGCCCACTCGCGCAAGAGCTCTGCCTCTTTCTTCCACAGTGCAGTCTGGGAGTTTCCCAGGCTGCGCTGGGGCAGGAAGCGTGAGTGCTGCAGCTCTGGAGCTCCGCACGCACAGCAAGTGCGTGCAGGGCCCCAGAGCAATGCACAATCGCGCACCATTTTTGGCTCAAAGCTGAAAATGAAAAAAATGTGCGAGTGGCGCCTGCCAGACCCTGGAGCATTGCACGATTGTGAGTGTGTCATGTGGACCACTCCTCACATTTGCGCAATGCTCGAGGGGCCCTTTCGCATGGCAAACGCCATGTGAAAAGGGCCTAAGTGTTTATAGACTGTCTATTTAATGATCTGCACTGGAATGTTGTCTGGTATTGATGTCAGGCTGACTGGGCAGTTGGGTCCTCTTTTTTTCCCTTTTTGGAGAATATTTGCCCTCCTCCAGTCTGCTGGGACTTCTGTCATTCTCCGGGAATTTTCAAAGATGATTGCCAGTGGTTCTGAGATTGCTTTACCAGGTCTTGTAATACCTTTGGATGGAGTTCACCTGGTTCTGGATACTTGAATTCATTTACTGTATCCAAGTATTCCTGTACTACCTCTTTGCCTTTACTGTTCTGCATTTCCCCTACTTCATCATCTGCTCAATCTTCCCCAGGTAAAGTATTGTTTTCCTTTTGGAAGAAGACTGAGGCAAAGAAGGTTTTGAGTAGTTCTACCTTTTCTTTGTCCCCTGCTAGCATTTTACCATCCTCTTCATGCAGAGGCCCTACCATTTCCTGGTTCTTCCTTTAGCTACGGACATAACCAAACGAGCCCATCTTATTATGTCTAATCTTGCTAGCAAGCCTAAGTTTGTTCTTCATTTTAGCTTGTCTGAACTTCTCTCTATATTTGCTGGCTATCTGTTTGAATTCCTCTTTGGTGTTCCCCCCTTTTCCATTTCTTGTACATGTCCCTTTTAAATCTTGGCTCCATTGAAAGTTCTTTAGATATCCATCCCAGACTCTTTAGACAACTCCCATTTTTCCTTCTCATTGGAATTGTTTGAAGATGTGCCTTCAATATCTCACTTTTAAGAAACTCTTTTCTCTTTTAGCATTCCTGACCATGAAATCACTCCCAGTATTTCCTTATGTTTACTGAAATCAGCTTTCTTAAAGTCTAGAATGCATGTCTGACTATGCTTGGTTTCCCCTTCCTGCTGTGTAATAAACTCCAGGAGCACATAGTCACTTCCACCTAAGGATCCTGCGACCTCCACCCCATTAACCAGGTTATCATTGTTGGTTAGGATCAGATCTAAAATAGCTGTTCTCCTTGTTCCTTCTTCCATCTTCTAAATTATGAAATTGTCTGCAAGGCAAGTGAGAAATTTGTTGGACCTGATACTCTTGGCAGAGCAGATAGCTGAAATCTTCCATTATTACTACTTTATATTTCTCCTTTCTGAATGTTTGGTCATCTCTTCCAGGAAGGTATCAGCCAAGTCCTCAGGCTGGTTGAGGGTCTGTAGTAGCCTCCCACACACACAGACATGCAATAACATCATTGTTGTTTCTCTCCCCCTTCATTTTTACCCAGATGCTCTCAACCTGCCTTCTAGGATTTAAGTCATGGATCTCTTCAGAGGTCTAAATGTCCCTGACATATAGTGCTACTCTTCCTCCTTTTCTGTTTGGTCTATTTCTCCGAAATAGATTGGAATGAAATACATTCCAATCATGAGACTCATCCCAACAGGTTTCAGTGATGCATGTAATATTATATTTACTTTGTTGTGCTATGAGTTTGAATTCACCCTGTTTATTTCCCATGCTCTGTGCATTAGTGCAAAGGCATCTGAGACCATGGGTCACTCCCCCAGCTGCTTATTTAATTACCTTTAAGTTGGGCTGGTTATGTGGGGAGAAAACTTCGCAGAGGGATTTGCAGAGTTTTGTGCATCTCTTTCTACCTTCTGACTTGTCCTGCCAAGTTTCCCTTATGATGAAAGCAGAAGGTTACTTTGAGTTTCTGGGAGTTGTAGTTCAAAATGTAACATTTCTTGGCTCTTGTTGGACTTTCTACAATCATTGAATGTGGCCCTCGAACAGTATTTTTAAATACAACAATCTGTCTGTCTCATTTCTATCCTTTCTTTGTTTTTCAGTTGATCCTACCATTCAGAAAACAAATTGTTCTCCAAAATGAACTACAATACAGTTTAGAGGAAATCTGATATGTTTTCTCAGAGGCAGGCCCAACAAAGTTAAACAGGACAGATTCCTATGTTAGTGGGCAGAGGATTATAATTTTGCAGCATTAAGTTTCAAGAATTAACAGCACCCAAGTAGTGTAATGACCACAAACAATACAGGACGACATATATAAACCAAATCTACTACATTTAAAAGCTCTTAAAAGCCTATGCAAATAAAAAAAATGTTTTCAGCCAAAGTACAACAGTAAGTGAATCTGGGACATATAGGCCCTTTCCGCAACTCACCTTTTTGAGGAGCTGGGGTGTGGGGATCGCGCGAGCAGCCTCTTGTGAGAGGCTCTCACACCCCCATTGCTTCAGCTCCGCAGCTGCTGCCTGCTCACGACCAGGTAGCGCAAGAGCCCCTCCTCTTCCTTCCGCAGTGTAGCCTGGGAGTTTCCCAGGCTGCGCTGGGTCAGGAAGCATGAACGCCGTGGCTCCAGAACTCCGCACACACAGCAAGTGCGCACGGGGCCCCAGAGCGATGTGCAATCTCGCACCATTTTTGGCTCAAAGCCGAAAATGAAATAGTGCATGATCGGTACCTGCCAGGCCCTGGAGCACTGGGTAATTGCAAGTGTGTCGTGTGGAGCGCTCCTTGCAGTCTCGCAACGCTCCAGGGGCCCTTTCACTTGGCAAATGCCGTGCAAAAAGGGCCATAATCAGGAATGAATCTCAATCTTTCTGAGCACTCTTCCAACAACAACAACAACAACAACCCTGTAGCTCAGAGCTTTCTAAACTGTGTGCCGTGATATGTTAGTGTGTCAGCTGCAATGTGTAGGTGTGTCACCACTGCAGCCCTGGGCCTGAAAAACCCCAGCAAGAGTGGTGGCAGCAGGCCAGGCTTGAGTGGAGGGACTGCCTCTCCTGCCACTGCTGCCCCAGCCCAAGAAAGACCCCAGTGACGGCAGCAGCAGCAGGCCAGGCTCAGTTGGAGGGACCACCTCCACTTGCTGAATTACTGTGTCATGAAATGATGCATGTTTAAAAAGTGTGTCACCAACATGAAAAGTTTGGAAAGCTCTGTTGTAGCTAGTCAGTTAGGTTCAGAGGTTGCTCAGCACCCCACTCCCACCAAGGTTTCACAGCTGAGTAAGAATCTGAATTTGGATGGATTTCACTCTTCACACAGTTATACTAGAATTGCACTGCATTCATCTTGCCTTTGTCTGAAGATTATCAATGACATCACAGCTTTCCCAGTGCAGTATCATGCCATACCATGGTTATGTCATTTGGAAATCAATTCTTTTCCAACTTAAAAGAATGTACTTCTCATGAAGCATTTCCCGCATTGAAATAATGACACCTCCCCCCATTCCACTATGGTTTAGCAATCTCTAAGTGAGAATGTCCCATTCTGCTTCACTGCAGTATTATGATTATAGTGGACGTGGTGTGGATTCCCTGGGGACCACTAAAACAAAAAACTCCAGACTATTTCTGACATTTGAGCTGGGAGGATACAGTGATTCCTCAGAGTTCCCAACATTTGTTCTCCATTTTCCACTATGTTTTTAAAAATATTTTTTAAATTATTTTTTAAATAAGGAGAGTAGTGCAATAGTGCAATTCTGAGGTAATCCCGGTAAGGATTAGTGCCCAGAGAAACCACAGTGCTCAGGAAAAGTTTAAAGATTAAATACAGAGCCAGCATGGTGTAGTGATTTGTGCATTAGACCATGACCCTAGAGACTAGGGTTTGATTTCCCACTCAGTCATGAAAACCCACTGGGTGACCTTGAGTGCATCATGCACACTCTGCCTCAGAAAATCTGATGATAGGTTTGCCTTAGAGTAGCCATAAGTTGAAAACGACCTGAAGACACACAGCAGCAGAATTTACAAAAGTGTAAAAAGTACTGTACAAAAGCAAAACCAGACAAGTGGTGGGTCATGAGAAAAATACAGCAAATAATTATGGAAATGGCATGGTGCGTGTTCATCTTCCCAATGGAACGTGGTGATTCTGTAATAGCTTCATTACATAATTCCACAAATGTGCAATTAAAAAAAAACACTACTCGTGGAGCAGGAGGTGGAACAAACAGGGTGACATAAATGGTATTTTATTTCAAGTATGAAATTGCAAATGTGGGAATTGAAGTGCAAATGCAGTGATGGTGTGAAAAAGTATGCTGCCATTTCACTACTTTTCTTAGAACAAAAGAAACAGCTTTCAAATGGAATGACCTGAAACGACTGACTAGTGTGATAAGCACCATAGTCAAACTGTGGATGATATTTGTTCATGTCAGTACTACAAAAATAAATCAGACCATTTTTATTATGAGCTGTTGTTATTATCAAAACAAATACCACTGCTTACCTGGATATTAACAATGGCTATGTTAGTGAACAAATCCAGAGCTTGGATTTTTTTTTCAACTATAACTCCCACAATCCTTTGATGGACTGTGGAGATTATTGTCCAAAAATAACTTTTCCAAGCACTGAATAAGCAGAACATATCAACTTCTGAATTAATCCTGAGATCAACAGCTTCTTTTGATAAATAACCAAGATTTTTGACAAATTGTTTAAGCTACTTGATTTGTGTTTAATCTAATTAAGTCCTATTGTTTTATTTGTGTACATATTTTAACTCAATTAATTACTATTTTGTTAAATCTTCCTGATGTCAGAGTGCTGATACTCTGGCATATTTACAGACTAGTAGTGGGGGTGGAAATGAGAGTGGGGATGGTGTTTTCGATCAAATTGTTTTCTTAAATGTGTAGGTTATTTTCGATCCAAATATAAGTTGACCAAAGTGCAAGAAGACACACTTAGCAGCCATGTAGATTGCAATGTTAAGTCTCTAATATTAACACTGGAAATGGAAAGGAGTCTTCCCATGGAAGTATCAGATTTCTTTTAATTTTTTTTTCACTAGATTTCAACTGCTGTTTCTTTAACATTTTAAACTCCTCGTACCAACCGATATGGAGAATACAATTCATTTCAAACTTTGTGTGCTTGATCTACATGATAGGAAGCTAAATAAACATTGTAAAGTAATTTGATAATGAATAAGTAGAAGGATACACAGAAGGAACTCACACCATTGTTTAACCTCGAAACTATGCTAATAAGTGTTGGGTGATAGACATGAAGCTTTGAATAATGGAGCTGTTATTCTAGCCCAGCAGGGCTGTCTCTAGGGACTCATAAGTGGATTTGCCATGCCATGACTAAACACAGCTCCAGTACTGCATTTTGCATTGCCTAAAGTATCTTGTTGCAGCCTATCCGCACATTTATCAAACTAAATCACATTTGGAGGGAAAATATGTTCTTCCATGCCAGATAGGAGACATCTGTGTACACGATTTGCATACTGTGTGTTGACATACAAAAAAATGATACCATTTCCAGAGGGTGGGGAAATCTGGTAGTGAAAAGTATGATAGCAGTACTAGGGTTCTATTAACCTTTAACTTCTTGGGACATGAGTGTGTGTGTGCATCTGTGTGAGTGTGTGTTGTTGAACAAGGTTGTATACCCAGTTGGTAAGAAAAACCCTGAGGAATGCAAAAGAGGAAAATAATTTGTTTATATATTGTTGTTGCTGTTGTGTGCCTCCAAGTCATTTCCAATTTACGGAAACCCTAAGGAAAAACTATCATGGGGTTTTCTCGACAAAATTTGTTCAGAGGGTGTTTGCCTTTGCTTTGCCTTTATCTGAGGTTGAAAAAGTGTGACACTCCCAAGGTCACCCAGCCGGCTTCCATGGCTGAGCAGGGATCAAACCTCGGGCCATTTCCACATTAAAGTGTTATAGCGCTATGATTCCACTTTGTTATAGCGCTATGATTCCACCGCTATGATTCCTGGCCCCTCCTGAAACTGCAAACCCCAGGATTCCATGGGATGTTGAATGTGCAATCATAGCGCTATAACTGTCTAGTGCGGAAGTGGCCTCAGTCTCCAGAGTCATAATCAATGCTCAAACCACTACACCACCCTGGCTCACACACAGCATGTTTATATGGACTGGAAAAAAAACCCCATGTCTAAAGACATAGAATGATATCAGCAGTTAGTTTACTTGGGTTAGATGGACCAATAGTCACACTCCATCTCACAAAAGTAAGTTAACTTTTTGAATTACAACTTTCAGAATCCCCCAGATAGCATGGCCATGTTGGCTGAGGGCTTTTCCACATTACGTTGTTATAGTGCTGTTATTCCACTTTCAACATCCTGTGGAATTCTGGGGTTTGTAGTTTACTGAGGCCCGAGAGCTCTCTGGCTGGGAATTCTAAATGCCCACCCTTAAACTGCAAGCCCCCTAGGATGTTGAAAGTGAAATAATAGCATTCTAGCAGTGTAGTGTGGAAATGGTCAGTGTTGCTGAAGCTATCAAATTAAACATTACATTACATTGAATGTGTCCTTCATCAAATTTCCCAAGACCATATGACGCATTAGAGATATGATAATTTCAATAATTTTTCTGTCCGATAGACACTAGTCCACAAAAACTGGTGTTGTTATTGATAATGACAATCTGCAATGTGTTCTAAAGGCTCCTGTTGGTTTTGTTGTGAAAGCCTGGAGTATACTGGATGAATGCCTTTGAAATCTGAGATTTTTGTAATCATTTATGTACTTCTGACAGACTGAGCTGTTGTAAAGAATTTTAATAATATTTCAAAGCCATGTTTATTTTTTTAGTGTTAAAAAATTATTAACCTTGTCAAACATCTTGGGGATTTAAATATTTTTCCATTGTTACTCCTGTTTTGTTACTTCATTAATGATGGAAGAGGCTTCTATTTTCTTGGTTTTTATTATTGTAATCTACTTTGGAGATTATCTATTTTTAAAAAAAGAAAAAGAAAAATATTATTAAAAAATTCTTAAAGAAAAATATGTTTAGAACCAAGTACCAGAAAAGAGAAAGAGTTATGCTAGATAAATCTGTGTGTAATAAAATTTGTGTCAACCCACACGGGCACATGCAAACACACACACACACACACACACACACACACATTCATGTTTGCTTGACCTGAAACTGATTATTAGGCAGATCATAATGCTAACAATATGAGAATAGCTTCAGGGGAAGCCATCTGCAGTTGTTCAGCTCTGAATACTCAGTTCATTTCTTTCTTTTTACAACAGCCTTGCCATGCCAATAAAAGATCAAATGCTTTCGGTTACTGGGCTGAATTTTGAGAAAGTACTTGATGTTCCCTGTGAATCTGCTCTTAGTTACAGCTCATTAAAGGAACCGGTCTACTGGTGATTCTGTAAACACAGACATAAGTCGAAAGTGCCGTTTTCAAAGCAGAATGCACAAGGCTGATGTTAAGTGATTTCCACTTTGGTCTATCTTGTTTATACAGTCCTCAAAGTGTACGGTTATGCAAAAGGTGGGGAAGAGAAAGGGGGAGAGAGAGAGAGAGAGAGAAATCTGTTAAAGGGTCAACATCCAATTTTCAATAGACCTTTTTCTAGCACATAACTACACAATTACATTCCTTTTGGGGGAAAAATACTCAAATGAAGCAGCACCAGCTTCCATATGTTCACAGTGGAATGGTTTTAAATAAAATTACCGTACTTTAAAAGCTGAAAAGCAGAATCTTTCATGGTGGTTTTCTTTCCAATCATTGCCAACTAATTTCCCTGCCATATTTACACTGATAATTTTTAAAAGAGGGGAGCTGATAGGCAGAGATTCACCGTAGGTGTGTGCCAACCATTCATGAACTGTGTGCCAACTTTTCGTTTCACTGCAACAGCAGTGGTTCTCTTCCTGCTCTTCCCTCCAGTTATTCTTGAGGCCTTCAAGTCATTTTTTACTTAAAGAGGGACCTCCACAGAAGAAGGCGACTGTCAGAGGCCAGGGTATGATGCTCCTCCCTCAGGAGACTTTGCACTTCTCTGCACTTGCTGCACTTCTCTACTGCACCCCATGGGGAAAAAACCATCAAATTTTCACGTTGAAAGCTACTAGGGGGCATGGGGGATAATTTTGCTATATTATGGTCCCTCTCCAGGCCATTTTAGGCAAAGTAGAGGTTGTTTTTCAACAGGAAGTGAGGAAGCCTGGATTACCTCTTGCTAGGAAAAAGACCCTAAAATGGCTGTGGGGGGTGTAGCAACAGAGCCTCCCTAGCAACCAAGAGGATTTAAATTGATTGGTTATTGACTATGGAACCCAGGCTAGCCAGAGAGAGGGGCTAGGTGGGGGAAGTGATCCTAACACAAAAATAACTGAAACAGAATTTGATGAGAGAGAGAGAAATCCATCCGAGACTTTGATGAGAGTGGAGGGGGAGTGTGAAAAAGAGTGAAAGGGTTGGGGAAGTTTGCTGGGTTAGAGCTACAAGTGTTCTGCTGTTTGCTATCTTAAACTTGCCAACTTTTCCCTTTTCAGTTTGTTCAATAAAGATTTTATTATATTTTTTGTAAAGAGCAGTCTCCATATAGTGCCTTTTTGATCTGGGTCAGTTATACACGATACCACCAATGACGTAGTCATTGGGATAAACTCAAACACACTTTGCCCTATATTTACAAGGGTGTAAATTTAGGGAAAGCAGTAGAGAGATATAAATGTGAAGAGGGAGCCAGTGGGTGGCAAAAATATAGAAGGGTGCTGCTTCTCTAGGAAGGGAGAATTCAAAGCAGATCAGACTGTCATAGCCCTGGCTTGACCCAGATCTCCATGTTTTGACAGGGGGCAACATGACAAAAATGTCTCTCATATACCTAGGGCTCATTTGAAGCAAAAAAAAAGTGAAATTTAAAACATTAGGGAAGCTGGGGGAGCTGGGAACCACAAAAGAGCCCTTGGGACTCTTTGTGGCATACAAGCTACATTTTTCCCACCCTTGCCCTACCAGCACACTAACTTATTTAACTTAGCTAGATTTTTGTAACTCCCCCTGGAAGGAATGTATTTATCAATTACTAACCATGCTATATTTGCAGTGATTTTTCCCCTCAGAGGGAGAATTCATAAATTAAGCTGTTAATTAGACAAAGAATCCAAAACTTAGAGTAAGAATCAGTTGGTTGAAACAAATCACATCTACTCACCTTTGGCTCCCAGACAACATTCCCTACCACTATGCAAAGTTCTGGTTATAGGATCTAACCATCCCAACATATGACCTTTAATCCAGCATCCATTCAGAATACTGTAAATATTCACATACAGAGACACACTAGGCCAGTACCAAGCAATCGTCCTGCAGAACTGTAACATTGCACAACACATGTCAAGGACTGGATGCTGTTGTACAATGCACAATGCATAACTGCAATGCACAGTGATCACAATATGCAACCACACAGCCCAGTGCTGCTCTATACAAAACTCCACTTCCACTGCTGTTAACAGATTATCTGTTGTGCTACAGCAAATAATTCACTGTGGATAAATTGCATGATTTAACATATGTCTATATCACTAACAGCCAATAGCCATTGTGTAGTTATTAGGTTAGCAATATTTCATGTGATACAGTCTTGATTGCAGTATGGAGGAATCTGTTTTGCTTTAAGACTTTGCTCTGTGGTTCTGGGGATACTGGGGACATGTATGTTGTTTTATTTCAGATCTTATCAAGAGGCTAGAATGAAGCTAATGCAGCAGAGGATTATCATTTCTAAAAACAAATACCTCCAGAACAAAGCTTAAGGCAGGTGGCTATCTTTAGCTATTATTTGTAGTTGATAAATACAGTGAAGACATAAACTTGTTACAGGGTCTATCCATTATATGGTTTTTTGCACTGCCTACCACTGGCCTATTGATACTAACATGCTATCTCAATGAAAACACCTAGTGCTCAAAAGGAAGAAAAAAAAAACTTTGACATAAAAAGTATAATCTCAAGATAACTTGTTAGAGAACTTGCTTTATGATAGCAGGAACCCAGTCTATGTCCAATTCTTGACTTGTGAATGCTTCTGGGCTCAGGTTTAGACTGTGTTTCTCAACTGTCAGCTCCCGTATCACTGGGCTTCCCCAAATCACTACTGATAAATGACAGGTTACAGATCTTTCATTTTGGAAAAAGTAAAGTGTAGCATGCAGGACCAGCATTTTTGTGAGGGCACAGTCCTCCTTTTGTTCCTGACACTGGCTGGCTTGACACTCAACACAGATGTAGCTATGTGTGGAGGAATGACATCATTGCCTCCCAGATAAGAACTCTGCTCCTCAATGAAATTTTCCTCAAACTTATAGCATTGCAATAATTTCAAACCTCAGTTGATCATTTAAAAATTCATTTTAGGTACCCAAAAGAAAGGAGCAGGCAATGTGACCAAAGAAATGTGAACACACCAAATAGAGGAGTCCTAGGTGTGAATGATTCCGGAACTTTGGGGTGTAGGAAGATACTATCTGTCTGCACAGCACTGGATTCTCTACTCTGAGAGAGTAACTCCATTAACTCTGCTGGTTATTTTTTTGGGTCTCAAGCTGAGAGCATTTTATATCAACTTCTTCCTGATCTTTTTAACTGGATTTGGCAGGAATCAGACCTTCTACTTGCAAAGCATATACTCTTATCAATAAAATATGTCCCTCACCAAAAGACCTAGTTTGAGTGACCCAAACTGCAACAGAGGCCCTTTCCGCAGCTTACCTTTTTTCGGTGCTTGAGTGCGGGGATGGCATGAGCAGCCTCCAGAGAGAGGCTCTCGTGTCCCCTCTGCTTCAGTTCCACATGAGCTGCCTGTTCCCGAGCAGGTAGTGCAAGAGCCCTGCCTCTTCCTTCCGCAGTGCAGCCTGGGAGTTTCCCAGACTGTGCTGGGGCAGGAAGCGTGACTGCCACTGCTCCGGAGGCTCCGTATGCACGGCAAATGCATGTGGGGCCCTGGAGCAATGTGCAGTCATGCACCATTTTCAGCTGAAAGCTGAAAATGAAAAAGTGCACAAGCGGTGCCTGCCCAACTCTGGAGCATTGCGTGATTGTGTGTTGTGCAGATCGCTTCTCACAATCGCGCAACACTCCAGGTGCCCTTTCACATGGCAAATGCCGGTGTGAAAAGGGCCAGAGTCTTTGTAAACCAGTCACATACATGTGTTGCTTTCCATGATGATGGGAATTTTGCTGCTACGTAAATGAAATGTTTACCCTTCCATGAGGCCCAGGTTTCCCTCTTGCTGTCTATTCTTTTCCCTTCCCTGTTCTACCATTTAGTACTCCTTGTTATTGAACCACTTTTTAGATCACTTCATTAATTTCCCCATAGAGCTGTAAAACAAAATTAATACATTTGTTTTCATTGCCAAATTGCTGAAAATATATATTAAAGAGCACTTGCCAGGACGGTAGTACTTGAAAAGATCGCTCATAATCATTAGAAGCATTCTTCTTCTCCTTGTTCATTAATGTCCTGATTATTAAATGCTGAAAATAATCTACATCCCTGAATTATGATCCAATTCATTCCTTTTATGATCCCTAATCAAGGGTGATGCAAATATTGTTTGGCTTGAAAAGACAGAGGAGTTGCTGTTTATTAGTTTCAGTGACCTCCTGCCTCAAGGATTATCTAAGGAAATGATCAGACATATGGAAACTGCAGGGGCCTACGCTGAGTACACTTAAATAAAATGATGTCCTCATTACCTGCAAGTAATGTTGTTTCCCTGGGCTTGAAAATATCCCATATATAACTGAAACGTGCATAAAAGTCAAGGTAGAGAGAACTGTTTTCTGTTAATCTGATCAATATGCTGCATCTGTCGTTAGCTGTGCTGTGGCACAACCATTTATGCAATCTTCCCCTCTGCCACACGCACAGAGCAATCATATGTTCAAAATATGTCAAAATGACATTAAGAACCGCAAAGACCTCTTATCAGTCTTAATCAGTCTCATCCAGTATCTGGGAAAAGCCAGGGGAAATAAGCAGATCTTGTAATATGCACAGATCTAGGCTTCAAGAGACCATATGTTGTATCTCTCAGGCACGCATTAAGTCATAGCCCATATAACTTCTAAAATAGCTACAAACAAATGAAATCTGGACACTGGTGTCCAGATGCCAGTTAACACAAATTAGATCAACAGTCTATTTTCTACAGATAGTTGACCAGAATGACCGTTCTTATTATTTTCAATACTTGAAATGACAATTTAAGTCACAGCCATCTGTTTTTAAATTTCTTTATTGTTTGGAAGTCTTTCATTCACAAAGTCAAAATCAACTGACTAGAAAAATTCTGGAGGGAAGTTGTATCACCATGTTGTTGAAAAATCAGCAACAGAGTCTTGGGGATCCTAAAGACTAATGATGCAATTTTATGTATGTGTGTCTAGCAGTGAGTCCCATGCAGTACAGTAAAACTTACTATCAGGTAAGTATGTATAAGGTAGCTTTTTTTTTTTTTACTGTGGATTAAGATTTTGTGTATTAGAACTCATGAGGTCACATGCACAATGGTGAATACAAGATAACATTAAATAAACATTACTTGTTTATTTTGGACCCCAATTCAAGCATTCCAGAGTATCATTGTCATCTGAAGCAGGGGTGGGAAACCTAAGATCCTGGAGCTGAGTACAGTCCTTCATGGGACTCAGTCTGGCCCTTTAGGGTTCCCCAGGCAGCCATGATATTATTGTCTGTCGGTTTCCTTTTGTGCAGGCCTCTCCCCTTTCTAAAAAGTGGAAATGCCTTTTGCAATGCTTTCTTGCAGTAGAAGCCATATGCTGAAATATACATTGTTGGTGATATCACTCTGTCACTGGCCTGCCCAGCAACAGAATGTAAATTTACATGAAACTGGATTTGGCCCATGGACTGAAAGATACTTCCCACCCTCATTCAGCAGCTTACACTGCACAGTGAGGAGGATCTCTTCTTGTCCAGTAGGCTTGTTTGGCTTACAGAGCATTGTATAGTGTCTGCTTACTAGAAACAATGACTCGTGTAATAGAGACACTCTAACAAACCCATCTATGTATCCACTGAGATGGCTTCTGGCAGCAAAACTAGGAAGTCCCATGTCCCTACAAACACACCCCGTGCATCCTCAAAACCGGCTCTGGAGGACTGGGCAACCCTCCAAGGCATTTATCAGGTACCATAAGTAGGGGGACTGCAAAGGGGAAGTGGAAACAATTCCCAAGGTGCCAGCAGACCTCCACTACTGCAACACAGAATATAGGCTAGCGTGTCTAAGCAGTAATCCAGATGCTTCCAATCATGAGACTTTTCAGTAGAGCCCCAGACGCTTGCCAATTGTGCACTCTGGTGTAGCCCAGTAAAGCTGACTGAGATCCCAGAAGCAAATGAAAGGAAACATAAAATGAATGCCATAAATACACAAAATAATAATAATAAAGACATCACTACTCAAGATGGATTGCTGTCAAAACAATAAAGAAAGCTGAAAAGGTCATCGTATTACAGCCAATTACTTCAGCCAGTTGAAGAGGCTATGAAATATTGCTTGATCCAATATGAACTTTTCAGTAAAAGGATCACATTTCTCACTGAAATATTGCTACTCATAAAAACTTACGTGAAAGAGAAACTTACACTTGTGAGGTGTTTTCTGAATATTATATCCCAAAAGGTATTACATATAAGGAGGTGCAGTTAAGATCGGGGTTGGTTTAGAAACAGACCAGTTAATTAACAAGTACGAAAAATAATTGGGAGATACTGACAAACATCCTCAGGTTGCTTAAGATAGTATTGTTAATCCTTGAACGGCAGGCACTGTAGAGTTGCCTGTACCTGACTTGCAACAGCAGCCCTTCCCTCCCCTCTTCCCATCTTTTTTTCCACTTTCCAGCATTAGAGTGTAAGTAGAAAATTTGTGGCAAGCAGCAGTAAGTGATCTTCTTTTCAATTTGTTCTTGGGTGGTGAGCAGCGTTTCCTATTTAATATACTTCACCTCCGAAAATTACAGCAAGAAACACTGTGCCACACTTAATATTTTGACCTCTGAAAATCTTCTTCCCTTCTGGAAAATAAGAATGACCTCTTCAGATCTTGGAGTGGAACAGAGAGTTGAATTCCATTTTTGATCTTTGTCCATCAAGTCTCAACATTTTAACCTTATCTCCATAGCTGAAATATCTAAAAGGAAGTGTCTAGAGAAAGCTCCCAGGTGGTAGTTTGCGCTGGCATTTGAGTGCCCTTTCACATCAACTTTCATGGTACATCTTGTTTCTGACTCTGGTTACTGAGCAGACCTTTAATGCAGTTTTCTACATCTGTTCCATCAATCCCCCTGGCAGATCTACCAGCTTGACTTTATATCATTTTCTCAGAATCATCTATCTTGGAAAGAGAAGAAATCGTTTGGCAGAAGCAAGCTTTTGGCTGATGCTTACTGCAACAGACGCCCTCTAGCCTAGTGCCCTCTAGAAATGTTGAAACATGATTTCCCACATCCCAAGCCAGTTCAGGCTGCTCTCAACCTAGCGCCCTCCAGGCGTGTTTTACTAAAGCTCCCACTGTCCCCAGACAACATGGCCAGTCTTACTGGAGATGATAGGAAATTTAGTCCAAGCCATGTGGAGGGCAACCAAGGGGGCAAAGCTGCTCTAGAAACTCGTGTATCTTATTGTTGTTGTCATTTCAAATTGTAACTGTTTTGAATATGGTTTTTTAAAAGAAACAGTGTTGTGCTATTTCAGACAGTTCAACATTGTAATCAGGCCAGAGTTTAAAAAAAAAAATCCCAAAAGATTTCATGTTCAGAGTTCTTAAGCATCTAAGGGCATTTATGTTGAAAGCAATCAAGCTATATGTCTTAGATACGGTAGGAACATGCTGTTGACCATTTTGATTTCTTTTTTAATTGTATACACAGCCCTTCTCAGCTGATCTCTTAATTCCCGTTCAAAATAAATGTATAGATGCACTAAATGGCTTAGGCCCATGATACTTTGGGAAAGCATCTCCTCCCAGGCTAGCCTACACACACCCTAATATCTGAAATTGAGATTCCCTTCTCAATTTCCTAAGTATGTGAAGGCATATTTGATGGCGATAGGAAAAAGGACCATCTGGATGGCTCCACCAAACATTTTGGAATTATTTGTCCTGGGTAGCTAGCTTGGCATGCTAAACCAAAATAGAAATTGTGAGAAATGTGAAAGCTGCTGAAAGAAAAAAAAAATCCTGGGAAGAAGTTTGGAAAAACCTTTGAAATGGTTTCTGGAAGATTCAAAATGTTTTTATTTTCTTAATGCAAGGCGTACCTGACCTGGTTGTTTCATTTCACATGTGCATAATGCAACAACATCCAAAATCTACAGAACAGTGATACCTTTACTGGGCCAACCAAAAATGTACAAAATACATCATGCAAATTTTCAAGGCTCCACTGGCTTCTTCGTAATGCAAAGGTGTTGAAAACCATATAGGAGCAGGGGGGGAGGAATGATGATGTTAGAGTCACAGGCCCACATTTTGTCAAGGTTTTTTTTTTTTTTTGTCAGTTAAGATAGTCAGTGCCTAATTTTAGTTTTGAATAAAAAGTTTGTGGAAACATGTTGAAATGATCTTCCTTTTTGTGCTGTAGGTACCTATCCCTATTCTATTCATGTTCTTTCTACCCCTGGTACCAAAATGTTTGTTGAAGAAGAAAAGCCCAGGAACGCATCTACTTTTTTAACTGAGGTCTAGCTGTACATTTTCAGCCTGAGTTCTGCTGGTAGCCCAACTTGCATGGATCCATGTTGACTCACCACTTAATGGATGATTCAGTGGATCTATTCTAGCTTGACAAAGCCAACAATATTTCTACTATTATAATGGCTCCTGTGAACTGTTTCAAATTTGAAGCACAGATTCCAGCTCCCATGTGTCTAAAGACAGCTGTTAGAAAGATGTTAAAAATACAGCTTGGGAAAATATATGTATGTGTGTGCATTTGTGTGTGATGCAAAGCTTCAAGAATTTAATTTTCCACCAGAGAAATCTTTTGTGTAACTTGGTGTATTATTATTTGAATGACAGGCTCTGAGTAACTATTGTTGTTAGTTCATGTGTCATGCTTAATGGCATCACCAAGGTTCATCCCATGTGACATCACAGGGCCTAAGATGTTCCTAACCTGGCAATTCTGGTAGAATGCAAGTACACACCCTAGCCTATGAGCAGTGAAGTAAACTTCTGAGGACCAAACTGGGCATGACAGTAATTATACTAATGCGAGTAACACACAAGCTATGTAGGAATATATCAGCCATGGAACTATGAGAAGCAACAGAGGAAAATTAAACTTACATTGTTGCCATATTCCCACGAAAAATTGACTCTTCAAAGAAAATCTGCATTTCCCAATAGGCACCAAGGTTTGACAAGATCGTAGGAAGGAGAGAAAGAATTAAATTTTCTTTTCCCATGGTTTGGAGATTGCTCAGGTTCCACATGGCTGCTATTTATGCAATTTGAACGTATGCATGTTGTCTTTGTGCTATTAACTGCATCCATGCAATTAATTTATCATGGGGTTTGCCCTGGAGGAGGGGATTGTGTGTGAACTCTGTGTGAAATTTACAAGCAGAGGGCACATTTCAGAGAAGTTCTCACACTCTTTTTATGAAAGAGCTACAAGCCACAACAGGCTTATATGGACATTTCTCAACTGATGGATGATATGATTCCTTTTAATGTCCATTTACCTCATCTCTAAATGTTATTGAAAGTGGATATGAAGCTAAGTAGATTTGTGTTCAGAGCAAACATATTCCATGGCAGCAACTGTAGGTCATTGAACTGCATCCAAATGATGGCCATTTCTGCACATTACCTGATCCTGACATCCTCCGGTCGCAATCCCGGCAGTGCCTTTGGCGGGAAAGGAGCATGACAGGAATGGTCCCCTCTGCACCCAACCAGCTCCCTGAAGAAGGGAGTGCGAGAGACATGCCTCTTCCTTCCACAGCACAGCCAGGCTCTTTCTCATGCTATGCTGAGACAGGAAATGCCTCCATTGTGCTTCCTGCCCTTTCATATGGCTGGGAAGGACAAGAGTTTCATATGATCAGGGATCATTGATGGAGAAACTCTGTCAATGATTTACCCTACGATTGCATCAGCTGGCAATGGGAGAAGGGTGGGACTGTGACAATGTCATGCAGAAGTGCTGTTGCAGTCCTGCTCCTCTCGTGTCCCCATGCTGGGACGTATTAAGTGTGTGGAAAGGGTCTATATCCCTGGCACTCTTATGTTGCATGAGTCTTTCATTACAGGTAATAGTTTAAAATGAAAGATGGAAGTATCTCCTCTAGTCTTACTTCCTGGACAAAATATATTTATATCATCAGTTAATCTGGGGGTATCTCCAAGTACAACCAATCTGCATACAAATCAATGGAGCATGTGTTTAGCTGCTGTGTTATGAAATTTCATTTATTCGATCAATTTATATTTCAACTTTCTCTCTGCATGGGATTCAAAGTAGACATGACGTGGGGGACATGTGATTGGACATGTGGTTTCTATGAGCACCTTGGACTTGCCTTGCTGGGAACACTTGCCATTGTAAATTAGGAAATGACCTACCCTGTGCTTTGGATATCTATCTGTCCTTTCTGGTCTCCTTTTTAAGCCATTCCATTCCATTCTACTCCACTCCACTCCACTCCACTCCACTCCACTCCACTCCACTCCACTTCCCTTCTCAAGCAGTAGTTTTTGGGAACTGGTACAAGGGAAGTGCTCAACAGTTAGTCAGCATTTTTCACATAAGCAGGTTACTGCTGGATCAGACCAGAGGCCTATTTAGTCCAATATGCTGTTTCCACAATGGCCAACCAATTGCTTACAGCAGGATTGGGCAACTGAGATGCTTCTGGGGGCCCATATTTGACCTCTGCGTACATCAGGGGACATCATGACTGCCAGCAATGCCAAAATACAAAACAAAACCTAGAGATGTTCAAAAGTCCGTTTCTGCTTTAGAAAAGCATCTATTTATATTAATAATCAGTGTATGTGTGTAGGGGTAAAACATATCCCTCAGGCTGTAACATCTGTTCATCCAAATTGGATTACAGAGGCCCCTTCAAATTTTCAAAGTTAACATGCACAGGTCTAACTTACTTCCATTTGCTTGGGGAAATAGAGAGGAGGAAATTCACAGGGGTGCTCATGTCTCTGTCCCCAGTTTTAGCCTTACGTATTCAAGATAACACCTGAGAAATGCTTATATTGCTCTGATATCCATTGATATCCTTATCCTCCATGAAGACATTCTGCATCCAGTATGCATCTTCAGTCCTCACTTGATTCTTTTGGATCATTCCCACCCACTTAGAGTTCCCAGTGCCTCCAAAAAGATAATTTGTATTTTTGTAAACCTCCAAATTGATGTGTTGCCGATACCTCCCTTTCATATATGGTTGTTGCTGCTTCCTCTCCATAACTATAGAGACAATCTCCCACTCCCTTGAAGACTAGAAATAAACTAGCTGTATGAAGGTGTGTTTTATATTAATGATATGCTTACAAATGATCACAGAGATCCTACATCACTGGTCTTGGTGTATAATTTTATGATGACAGAGCTATGTCACTGACGCAGTACACAACAGTGCTAGAGAATGGTGACAATGTGCAACTTGGCAAGATGTCCTATTGTGCAAAGGGGACTACCACTACATAAGGGGGCACCAAAGAAGATATTCCATTGTGCAGTGGGGGCTTCCACAATGGAATGGGACACTGCAAACTGTGTTTTTCTGGTTGAGTGCAGGGCATCCATGAATTTCTACTGCCTTCTGTTCTGGATAACCAGTGCCTTCTGGCTCTGTTGGAGGCCATTGCCTTTCCTCTTCCTGCATTATTATTGCTTAGGGTTAATCCTGTACCACAGAGTGCTGTGCTGTGGCGCATCATGACCACTGTGGAATTCTGACATTGTTTGATGTGCTTCTCCAATGGTCTGGATGGCACAGCTACAGCAATGCTCCCCACCTGGGCAATATGACTATTGCACAGTGATAAACTATGAATTCACAAGTTGGTTTACAACACTGTACATGCCCAACAAGATGTCAGCTAAAATTTTCAATGCTTAATACTTTTATTAATTTTATGTTTAAATTTTTTGTCTTTCATTTGATTGTAAGGTCCTTGAGTCACCTTCTTGGGAGAAAGGCAGCGTATAAATCAAACAAATGAAGAAATACAAAATTCAAATGCTGAATGTGGACATCTGCCATTTCTTCAGCTGCCAGACAGAAGTGGGGCTGGAATCCAATAAATACTTACATGGGAATAAATAAGCAGTAGAAGTAAATATACCTGAGTAAATAAGGTCAAGTAGGCACTTTTTTGTTGGAACAAGCTGTTCCAACAAAGAACCAACTACACTGTGTGCAATGCCTTTTCCAGTGCAGCAACAATCTTCTTCAGTTGTGTAAATGGAGCAGCTCCTTGTCTGCTGTGGTCTGGATTGCCAGAGTGCTGTGGAATTGCAGTCCCAGCCTGAAAATTAACGACATGTAGACAGGTCCTACCAAATGAAGTAAGATGTGTCCAGGCAACTGGTAATCTAAACAAATAGGATACCCTTTAGAATCAAGTATGAAAGAGGATGGGCATATAATGCTAACTGGGTTAAAAATAAAATGGGATTATGCAGGCCTTGAAAGACAGCAGTATACGAAGGAAATGGAGCAAAGAAAATGTGACAGTTAAAACAGGGGTGAAGAATCTGTGCCCCTTTAGATGCCGTGAAATTCTAGGCCAATCCATCAAAGCCAGCATGATCAGGGATGATGGATATTGTAGTCCAACAACATTCAGAGGTCCACAGCTGCCTCACCCTAGGATATGGCAATTCTCCAAATCTGATGCCATTTAGATTCAGTGATGTTGACTCGAGTCAATTGACTCAAGTTGGACTTAAGTCACTTCAATGACTCGACTTTGATTTGGCTCAGCAGTAAAGGATGCAGTGACTCAACTGGACTTGTGACTTGTATATTTTTAGTGACTGACTTGTTGCCCTTGCTTCAGTAACATAACACATTCATCCAGAAACCTTACAACCATGAAAAATGCTTCCATTCCTTTTGCCTAATGGTCACATGATGAGTGCAGGCAAAGTGTGGACAAATTTCTCAGAGGGGAACAGCAAATGGGTTAAGCAATGGGCTTGAGACAGAGTTGAGGTCTGCTCAGCAGCCTGTCCCCACTGAATATCAGAGGAGCCTTCTGAAACTGTTTCCTAAGAACAGAAGGCAAGACTCACCCCCAGAGAGCAGGGCATGTTTCTCAGAGGGGAACAGCAAATGTGTTAGGCAATGGGCTTGAGGAGGAAGGATCCTACCTTCTAAAGTCTTTGAAGCTTCAGTAATGAGGGGTAAGAAGGATCCTATTCTCCATTTTGAAAAAGCCGTCAGCTTCAGAAATGGGAAGTAGGAATGACCCTATTCCCCATTTCCGAAGCTGCAGACTCCTGTATGCTCACTGACACAAAAGCCTCCAGCCTGGGGAAGGGGAAGCAAGAAGGATCTTATTCCCCACTTCTGAAGCTGCAGATGGCAAAATTGCAAATGTGTAGGGCTGTTTCTACTTAAATTGTTAAAACTGACTTTATTTGACTTTGTCCAGAAATTCTGGAATATAGGTTGGGGTATAAAGTTGTCTCCCAGACTTGAGATTTGACTTGAAAGTATCTTGCAAGAACTTGAGACTTGAAATAAAAGACTTAAATACATCACTGTTTAGATTCCACTGGAATCTAATACAGCTCAAAATCTATAACAAATTTTGTCAAATAAAATCCACATTTAGCTTAGAGAAGAGAAGAATAACAGGTGACATGATAGTTATGTTTAAATATTTCAAGGGATGTCATACGGAGAATGGAGCATGACTGTTTTCTACCACTCTAGAGACTGGGGCCCTTTTCGCATGGCATTTGCCATGTGAAAGGGCCCCTCGAGAGTCGTGTGACTGTGAGGAGTGGTCCACATGACACACTCGCAATTGCGCAACGCTCCAGGGTCTGGCAGGTGCCAATCATGCACTTTTTCATTTTTGGCTGTGAACCGAAAATGGTGCACAATTGTGCATCGCTCCGAGGCCCTGTGCACACTTGCTGTGCATGCAGAGCTCTGGAGCCGAGGCGCTTGTGCTTCCTGTCCCAGCGCAGCCTGGGAAACTCCTAGGCTGCACTGCGGAAGGAAAAGGAGGGGCTCACGCGAGCAGGCAGCAGCTGCGGAGCTGAAGGAAGTGGGACGCGAGAGCCTCTCGCTAGAGGCTGCTCACGCGACCCCTGCACCCCAGCTCCACAAAAAGGTGAGCTGCAGAAAGGGCCTAGGACATGGAGCAAGGGCTTCAAACTTCAGGAAAAGGGATTCCACCTAAACATTATGAAGAGCTTCCTGATGATAAGAGCAGTTCAACAATGGAATATGCTGACTCAGAGTGTGATGGAGTTTCCTTTTTTGGAGGCTTTTAAACAGGGGCTGGATGGCCATCTGTTGGGAATGCTTTGATGGTGTATTCCTGCATAGCAGGGGGTTGGACTCAATGACCCTTGTGGTTTCTTCTAGCTCTATGTTTCTATGATTCTACATTTCAAATGCGTGCAGTGCTCTAATGATGATCGCATCTCTTTTTTTTTCCTTCTCGCCCTGCAATTTCTCTTTTGAATGAAAATAAAATATTTTCCCCAAATGATAACCATGTGGACTGGGAGCACCAGAGTAAATACTAAGGAATTTTGAAGACCTCAGCTTCTTAAACCAGGCAACAGCTTGGGGTCAAATGTCTGCTGAAAAATAAAAATGTTTTACAGCATTGGCTGTAAACGCAGCATTGGTGGTAACGCAAAACCACACTCTCACACAAAATGCACCACAGCAACCTTTCTTTTAACATTTAGGCAAGATTAGGCACATAAAAGAAAGAAAGCAACATGAGGACAAAGTTACACAAGCTACAGTTAAAGCAGCCTAAAGGTCAAAATTGTAATATTAAATAAATCTTACATGGTTTTATAAACCTTAATTTATTGTCTATGTGCAACTGACATTTTAGCTCTTGGTTTAATACCACACATTTCAAAGTAGTCTTGTAGAAGAAAGCTTGATAACCCTCTTACGCAGTATAATTGGAATTCTGTATGTTAGAACACTTGGATTTGGAAAGATTTTTGTAAATGTTAATAGCCACCTTTTAAAATGCTGTAAGTGTGAAGTGCTATGAAAAGTAAAGGTTTAAATGTCAGAATGTCTATAATTTCCCATACTGCAAAAACTAAATACTATTTTTTTGAAGGGTAAACCTAAAGCCCTGCTTCAGGTTTCAAAAAATGTAAACCATCAATGCATTACTGTTTTTGTTGTTGTTGTTCAAAAAAGATGTAACAGGCAAATATTAGAAAATTTGTTCCCAGATTGTTGAAGTGGACAAAGAAACTTTATGATCCACATCTTTACCTCACAAGCTTTACTGGACTTCAGCACTGTTCTTTCTGTTATTTCACTGTTACCCAAGTTGCAGTGAAATACAATATTTGCTTCCTCTCACAAGTCCCTGTCCATAAAGACTCCTTCTGTGTAAACCGGCTTATGGGCTTAACACACACCTGGGACCTGGATTTTGTGATGTTTTATTGAGTAGTTAAGGTTACTCAGACTGACTGTGATATCCAGTGTCTTTCTGGTGGACAGCCAGAGTAGAAGGGCCAGAATGGACTTAGCTTGAGAGTCAAGGGCCTTACTGGCACAAGCAATACTTAAAGAAAATAAAAGAAACTGTAGGCATGATCTAACAAAGAAATTAAACCAAAAGATATATTAGTTGAATTCATAGGATGTATTGGAGACCTCTCATTCATATGTTCTTGATAAGTCAAAGCTGACCTGACAGCAGGTAACAACAACAATTTTCACGACACAATTATGTCAGTTTTGTACCACTTTAATTACCATGGCTCCATTCTACAGAAGTCTGGACTTTGCAGTTTCATGAAGTACTTGGAATTATGTGCTAGATTGTTCTAGAAGGGTAGTTCAGGGAAACTGAGAAGATTCTTAGTATTTCATTGTACTGCAAATCACTGGATTCCACAGGATTAAGCCATGACAATTAAAGTAGTCTGAAACTGCTATACTTGTGTGATGAAGATATGCCCCTAGTCAAGGCTGCAGTTGTATTTTAGTGGAAAATTGGCATGTATTCTGAATTACCATGATTTCCTGGCAGCAGTTTCTGGTTTTCCTGTCTATGAATGAACCTATTCAAACAATATCTGTACTGGGAAATCTCTGCTCCTATGCTCCTGGTTAATCCCAGAATAGCCCTCTATACTTTGAGAGGAACTCAATATAATTTTCTCACATAATGGCTGGCATCTTGCCTTCATATCTGTATTTCTGTTTGCTACAGTGGTTGGTATTCCCTTCTTCCCTCTGCAGCAACTGAAGTACCTCCCCTAGATCTACTGTAGAACCACTGAAGTCTACCCCCCAGAGCCTTATGTTCCTGGAAGCAGGAGGAATCACAGAGGCATCTGGTAATGTACCTGTAGCCAGACATGAAACAATTACCTCAGCTGTTGGGACCTTTGGAAGACCATGGTGGGCATCAGTAGATGGTGTAATAGATTTGTGGCTGGCTACAGGATATAGCCAGACACTCCTGTGATCTCGCCACCTCATTCTCCTTTAGGAATGAATTTCCCTGGGTGGGACACTTCGGTGGCTCAATGGTAGGTCCAGGGGATGGTAAAAAGTTCAGCATAACATAGTTCTACATGTTGACCTACAACAGTACCTAAGCCATGCAGGACTGCAGCCAATGTGTGGTCTGTGTATTGCAGCCAGTGAATGCTAATGTACTAGGGGTATAGCAAAAAAAAATTAATTAATTTTAAATTAATGGTTTATTCTGTATTCTGTTTTACTTTATATTGTGAGCTACCTTGGGTCTTATGATGGGAAAAAGGCAGAGTATATAATATATTTATAACATAATATATATTCTAACAATATAATCTAATTTAGAGATAAAACCTGACTTTGAAACATTGCAGGCTCAAGTGATGCTTAGCTGTTGGCAAATATATTGTGTTACTGTTAACAAAAGCTAAATCAAAGTTACTAGAATGTGTGCAAAAATAAAGTATGGTATTGATGAGAGGTAACAGTGAGACCAGACCAGCCAAATGCTCTTTATCCTCACATGTTAGATGTAAAAAGCCCAAACATGTTTTACCTCATATAGAATATGGAACAAAGATTACACTCCGGCAAAACAAGACAGCCTGTGCTAACAGGAAGTCATTTCTAAGTGATTTTGTAAACTGGTAGACTACTGTGGTCATGCAGAGGTTAAGGGATACAATTCCTTCTCACTTTTTCAGACCCTTTTTGTCAGCCTCAGATATTCAAGTCTGAAAAGTAGGAGTCTAGCTTTCTGCTCTTATAATTATGCCTCTAGAGTAGCCTGATTCTGGTTTCCTCATTGGATGAAGGCTTAGGCTGCAAATCCTGTTAGTGCATTACAATAGTGTAAGGCCAACTTAGGATACTATAACCCACTTTTTTGGGGTCCTTGCAGAAACCTGAAACAGTCAAAATCCGCTCACCAAAAAATTTAGACCATTCAAGCAACAATTGCTCCATCCCAACCAGACCATTTCCATGTCACTGGAAACGGGGGAGATTTGAGGAGCTGTGTCCAGCTATTTTCCTGCAGCTGGATGAGTTGAAAGGACATCACCTCCAGGCACCTTCTGGCAACCCCAAGGAGGTCCCTGTGGATTCCTGTTGCAATGCATCCAACCACAAGAAAACTTCCAGGCTCTTCTCCACTGGTTCCCTTGCTCTCCAATGCCATGGAAATGTCTGTGTTGGGGAGGGGCTGCATCACTTAAAAGGTGAGTTTAGGAGTCTTCAGGATCTCCAAATGCAGGATCTCACTCATCATCATCTCTACCAGGCCAACCACTAGACTAGTCCTAGATCTTTCTCCCAGCACCAAAGAATCTCTCCCCCCTGCCCACAAATTCCTGAAAGACCACTAGATCCCAGTATTTTCCTATCATTCTGTAAGCAACACATAGCAGCCAGACCATGCCCCCATAGTTGCAAATATAAGTGAAGTTTATTTCTTTAATTCAGCAGATCCAGGAAACTCTAATACACCATAAAGGATTGTCTTTCTATGTTTCTAAAGGCTCTTCCAGAGTGGTCTAAAAAAATCATGAATTCTTGTGTTATAGCTACTTGGGTTTTGCTGGATTTTGTCAGCTGCTGTTTGCCTCTGCATGCAGTCATTCAGTTTTTGTTTTTTGTTTTTTTCTTTTTGGTGGGGAGTTGTAGTGATTTCTTGGATCTACACTTGGGCCTCTTCCATTTTTTTTTTAAACTGGGGTGTCATTTGCTGAGATGGTTCTATGATTTGAAGGAGAATTTTTCTCTTCTCTGATTTTAAGGTTCTATTTTAAAGAGCTATAGTGATAAAATGTAACAGTATCACTTCAATCATGCACTGATGCATTATAATACTGTAATTCTAAAGAAGAGAGAGAGGGGGGAAGTATGAAAAACAAACTTGAGGGTGAAAAACAAACTTTTACCACTTAAGGGTGAAAATAAAATGTTACAGCTAGTTGCCAGAAAATAGTCCAGACACCAGAAACATCGTTTGGATTAAGAAAAAAAAAGCCCTGAGCACTATTTCAACATATACCAAAACCAATAGTAGCATTGATTTCACCTGTCTGGAGGAGCCCAGAGAAAGACAATTTCTCTTTCACTTAGAAACTAACTGCTGAAAACACCAGGATTCTAAAGCTTCCGTTGTTGAAAACTAGGGCTCTTTTCACACTTTACCTGGTTATGGAGACATCCGGTGTGGGTCCTGGTGTTGGCTCTGCTGGGAGGGGAGCACGACAGGAGCACTCCACTCCACACCGGCTGCCTCCGTGTTCCAAGAAGGTCAATGGTCATGCCTCTTCCTGCTGCAGCACAGCAAGGTAGTTTCCCAGGCTGCGCTGGGGCAGGAAGTGCAGCCATTGCATGTCCAGGGCCTCCGCAGACCAGGTAAGTGACAACGGTGGTGCTAATGCTGGTCACTGACGGAGAAAACCTGTCAATGATTTGTAGTGTGATTGCACTGCCTGGGGATGGGAGGGTAGAGTGGAAAGGGCCCCAGAAAAGGTCTCCACATATGTGTGTTCCCTCATAATCTTAAGAAAAATCCAGTTAAGTACCCTGATGCTTCCATCATAGGACTAGATAGCCATTAATTATCACACATATTTGCTTATGAATCCAGATGGATTCCTGATGGTTCTTGGGGAGTTTCCTGTTGTCTGGGCAGGTGATCCTGTCAAAGCTCTGGCTGATCTCTGGAACAGGGAAAGGGCCGGGACAATGGACATCAGCATCCCTAAGTGTGTCCTCCCATAAGGTGAAGCCAAATGATTTATAAGTTTACTAGGGAGCTCGGGGCAATAAAATGAATGAGATGGAGACTAGAGTGACATTGGTGGAAGGCTCAGAGTGAGTCTAACCAAATACAGGCAAGAGTTCATTGGAAGGTCTATGCCATGGCAATGGTGCTGGAGAAGAAATTATACTTCTCTGCCATTACATCTGCACAGTATCGTCCAGCAGAACTGTTTCAAGTGGTCAGGGGCCTTTTATACTCTGGCCCACAAGAAGCAAATAAATCCCACTCAACCACCTGCTGTAATGAATTTGCAAGACACTTCTCAGGAAAAGAATCACTCAGATTTGCTCTGTCTTGGATGCTGTAGTTGAAACAGGTCCAGTGGGTGTAATTGTGGCGCCTTCTTGTCCTGTATTACTGGATGCATTTCAATTTGTGTAGCCTGAGGATATAGACAGGATCCTTGGAGAAGTGAAAGCCACCACAAGTATACTGGATTTTTTTTCCTCCTAGCTTTTGAAAGCAGCTAAGGGGGAACTGGCCAAGTGGGTAAGGGGAGTGGTGAATGCCTCATTGCAGCAAGAGAAGTTTCCAGCCTGACTAAAAGAGGCCATGGTGAGGGCATTACTAAAAGGGCCTTCCTGTATCCCACCATTCTGAATAATTATCAGCCAGTATCTAATATTTTATTTTGGGGCAATGTTTTGGGGGCGTGTGGTAGCTCTCCAGCTTCAACGGTTTCTGGAAGGGTTTCCATTTCAATCTGGCTTCAGACCTGGATATGGGGCAGAGACAGCTTTGGTCACCTTGGTGGATTACCTATGAAGGGAACTAGACAGAGGGAGTGTTGGTTCTGCAATTGACCATGGTATCCTTCTGGGCCAACTCTCTGGGATGGGACTTGGGGGCACTGTCATGCAGTGTTCTGGTTGTTCCTGGAAGAAAGAACTGAGAAAGTGATGGCGGGGGACTCCTGTTTGATGTCCTGGTCATTAGCCTGTGGGATCATTCAAGGTTTTGCCCCCCATGCTGTTTAACATCTGCAGTTCCAGATGAAACCTGTGAAAAGTCATCTGGAGTTTTGAGATTCTGTGTCTTCAATGTGCTGAGGACACCCAATTCTACCTCTCCTTTCCATCTGATTCTATGGAAGTTGTCTCGGTAATGAACCAATGTCTGTTGCCAGTAATGGACTGGATGAGGGCACATAAATTGAAGCTTACAAGAAAAAGGTGCTCCTTGTCATCATGAGGGCTGAAGTGAAAGGGAGATGGGGGGGAGGAGTCATGATTTCACTGGCACTGTATATGGAAGTACGCAAGTGGATAATTTGATACATAAGCACAATATTGGACCTTGGCCAATTTCATATTATATCCCTGAATCCCAAATTAGATCTGAAGACGCACTTGCTGTATATGCTATTTGGTCTGTCATTTTTCATTCAGCAATGACAAAAATATTTTATCTGAATCCAGGACTTATAAACATGTGCTGAATTTTTGTTCTGTGGCAAAACTGATGAGATAATTTATTCAAGAGCATGACGTGTTCTGATGATATCAACTTTTAAGCAAGCACTTGTTGTTTCGAGAACTGAGCATGCTTTATAAAAATGCTTTGTGTTTCCACATTCGGCCCAGTGAGACCAAAAAGAAAAAAAAATCCTGCATTACATTTTGCTACCCATCTATACAGCGGGAGCAGTGTTTTGAAGATGTTCATATATACAACATATGTACCTTGCCACTGCCTGCTTGTAAATAAAGTACAAAGTACTAGTACCACATTGATATTATGGGGACGGCATGGCAGCAGTTCTAGAAATGTGTCAAATTGACTTAGCTGAGTGATAAATAAAACACAGAATCATTTTATACACTGAATAAAAGTTTGAGGTGGCCACCTTTTACAATCTTCACATTTTTCACACATATACACACACAGAAAGAAAGAGAGAGAGAGCGTGACAGAGACAGGGGCCATTTCCACACTAGCCTGTTATAGTGCTATTATTCCACTTTCAACATCCTATGGAATCCTGGAGTTTGCAGTTTAGGGAGGGGCTGGCTGGTCCCTCCCTAAACTGCAAACCCCACAATTCCATAGGATATTGAAAGTGGAATAATAGCACTATAACAGACTAGTGTAGAAATGGCCAGAGAGAAACTCAGCAGAGACCAAATGACCTTGAAATCAGCACTGGCATTTTGCTGGCAGAAAAAGAAGCTCCCTTTTCTCATTTGCAAAAATGAATAACAATTTGATCATTCTTAAACTTCTAAAAGGTTAATTATGCTCTCTCCATGAGCACTGAATAAAAGCCTGCTTTATCTCAGCCCAGATGAACCCCACAGGGTTTCTGTTCCTTCTAACTCTGCGTGGAAACCAAAGCATGTGAGCTGTCAATTAACTCCTATCAGCTCATAGATCTGTGTGAGCTACACTTTATTTTCTCATCCAAAAACTGACGGCTCTCAATTGCCAGAGCTGTCTGCTGACTTTAAAAAATTCACAGCAGGAAAAAACATTATCTAGCTGTGGGTTTAGCAGTTGGAACTGGTGGGGGGTGGGGTGGGGAGGGCACAGAGAGAAAAGCAAAAAGAAACAGACACCAAGGTCTTGCTTGAGGGAGGTCAACATGAGCTAGATTTCTGTTTGCTTGCAAAAACCCCGTTTGAACTCCAGTTGGAGGTTTAAAAATAAAGCAACTCAAAAAGCATAGAGCCAAAAGGTGACACAAGAAAGGCATCATGTAGAGGCTTCCTTTCCCTAACACCAGAATAATGGTCAGACCCCTGTAAGACAAAGCAAGTTCATCTCAGAGAGAGGCAAAAGGGAGAAATGTCAGCATGAAAGGTTACAGAGTTGCTGCTGTTTCCTTATTGGTGCTTTAGTGAGAAGCAATAACAAAAGCCAGCAGCAATAACAAAAAGCAAATGAAAAAAGAGAATATATTGCATATGTGGGGAAATAATATTTCATGTTTATTACAAGCAGAAAAAGTAATAACCATAAAATAAAACTAAAAGAAGGTAATAAAATTTTTAAAAAAACTTTATTGGAGGGTTAATTATCCCACATATTTATTTATTTATTGTTTGGTTTTCAGGGATTCTGTATGAGCCATAAGGGTGTAGTGGTTTGGGCACTGGACTACAACCCTTCAGATCAAGGTTCGATTCCTCGCTTGGTCATGGAAACTCCCTCGGTGGCCTTGAGTACATCACACACTCTCAGCCCCAGAAAACCCTGTGATAGGGTCACCATAGGGTTGCCATAAGTTGGAAATGATTTGAAGACACAAGAAGAAGAAGAAGAAGAAGAAGATACAGTGTACAACTTGAGAAAGGGACTTTTTTGGACTACAACTTCACTTGCTACTCTGTTTGAAGAATTCTGATGGTTGCAGTCTGAAAAGGTTTCTTTCCCAAGGTCTGATTCAGAGCTATTGGGACACTACCCCATTGACCTTCAGCTGCTAGGTCAGAATCAACACATGTGTCATGGTCTGACCTAAGGTGTATTGTAAAACCAGCACAAATATAAGATAATAGACTAAAAAATGGCTCACCAAATGTCTTTCAACTAAAATGTTCTAGATCTGAAAGGCTGTGGGCTGCTACACTACATGACACAGTACACTAAGTGTGGTCCAGCCTCTATTTAAAAAAAACAAAGATAATCACTGGAATTGAATGAACATCAAAGGTCAACACCACTAACCACACTGGTAGGAAAACAGAAGGGCTATTTCCCCACCACCGGTTCTCTTTACAGGGCTGCGAATCTGTTCTAGAAACCCCTGACATACACCAATCCCCTCCACTTGCTACATGCTGATATATAACTGGAATAAATATGACTGCTGGCCATGCTAATTAGCAGATTTTGAGAGTCGTGGTCCAAAGCGGTAAAATTACCAGACTCTGAAACAGACATGCCTGCATCTGTTACAGGAGACCAACCTGTTTTGGGACCCTTGGTTATTCATTTATTTGTTAAATATGCTGCCTCTCTCCCAACATGAATCCCAAGGTGGCTTTCAACTTGGGTAAAACAAGAGAAAGCTAAAAACCTGACAATGAAACTTGTTGAAGCACAATTAAACAAGCTATCATATTAAAATGTCATTACTGTTTTAAAGTACAAAATATTTTTTAAAAAATAACAGTAAGGATGAATGTACAGCATGCATACCCCATAAACCATCTGTTTAAATAAAAAGATCTTTGCTTGCAAAAAGAGATTAGAGGGAGGACCAGCCTAGTCTGTCATGCAAGTGAATTGCACTGCCTGGGAGGAGCCGCTAAGAAGATCCTCTCATATGTCCCCACCTGACAGGCCTATGATGATGACAGTGATGATGCTGGTGCCTTCAGCATTTTGGTGACACAGAGGTTTCTGAACGGTTTCCAAAGGTAGCCCCACACAATGTGGCTGTGTGTTAGAGTAGTCCAGATTTTAACTATGCAGATCCACTACTAACCAGTTTTTAAACTTGGGTATCCAGATTCAGGATTGAATCAAGGCATATCCAAGCTACGATCCTGAGGTTTCATGTGGAATGTAATTCCATTCAGCACAGGTTGAATCCCTGTTCCCATCTGCCTTTCAACTGACCAGGAGCGCCTCTGTTTTATCTGGATTAAGCTTCAGTTTGTTCACCCGCATCCAATCCACCACTGTCAGCAGATACTGGCTTAGTACTGAAACAGATTCCTTGGAATTAGATGGAAAAGAGAACTAGAGTTGGGAGTCACTAGCATGATAAAGGGTCTGTAGAGAACCACAGCTTCCAAGTGGGTGTAGAAGTCCCATTAATTTTAATATACTGAAACATTCAGAAGACAAACTAAAGACCACTCCATACTTAACTGGATTTCATTCCCCATCTGATGATTTCAAACAAACTGACTGATTACAAATCAGAGATGCTGATTTCTGTGAGACACTTGTTCACTCTACACACTCAGTGACTATTGTTATAAAAATGAAAGGGGTTTATATAGGAGGCACAGGGTGCCAAAGTAACAAATTATTTCCTCTGGAAATAATCTTACTATAGTAATGAAGGATAATTTTTTTTAAAAAAATCGCCATAGCAAACACTTCAAAATCTAGATTTGACTGACTGCAATTAAATGATGCACACATTGGGGCCGGGGGGGGGTTTGATCTCTGAAGCTTGCTGTGAGTTTTGGCTTTCCACACCAAAATCTCTCTGTCTTTTTAACTCTAGCTGTTGTTGTATGCCTGTAAGTCATTTCTGATTTATGGCGACCCTAAAGAGAACCTATCATGGGATTTTCTGGGGCTGAGGGGGTGTGTTTCCAAGGTCTCCAGGATCGTTTCCAGCGATTAGACCACTGCACCATGCTGGCTCTTACTGAAACTCAAATGGCTGTCCCTGCCAAAAGTCAGTTGCTGAAAGATGTAAACATAAACAAATGCCTAAATAAATTGCAAAGTAATTTGTCCACATGGGAAGAGTGATACAGCCAATAAAGGCCATATTCAGGGTAGGAAGAAAATTATGTGTCTTCTCTTCCTCTGGTTCAAGGATTGACAAACAACAGTCCTTGGGCCTTATGTGGTTTCCAAGGCTGTTTTTACAACTCCTTGACCCACCAGCCACCACCACTCCCAACTGCGCTTTTTCTGGCACAAAAAGGGGGTGAATTACCCCTCCTAGGACTCTTTCACTCTCCACAAATATAGCATTGTGATTCCACTTTTACCGCCCTTGTTGCATCTTATAGAATTCTGGCATATGTATCTTTGATGAGGTAGAGCTCTCTGGCTAAGAATGCAGGATGCCCCTTCCTAAAGTACAAGTTTCAGGATTCCAAAAGATATTGCCACAATTATAGCACTGTGGAATCACAATGCTATAATTGTGGAGTGTGAAAGGACCCCTGGAAGCCCCCAATTCAATAAATAGCTTACAGTTCTCACTTTTCAAAATAGGTGCCTGGCCACTACCATGTGGGTGGTTGGGGGCAAGAACAGCTGCAGAAAATTGGCCCCCAGACCTGCCAAAGGTGCCCACACCAATGTAACTGGAGAGGGTGTGGTGACATTTAAATGGCCAATCATGCAAAATAAAGAGAAGCTTACACTACTGAATCTGTCCTTTTGATTTTAGCAAGTATCATGAAGTTTGCAATGTGGGTGGATATCACAAATTAATGCCAATGGGCAAGTTAGTGCTAGAGACTTCAACGAAATAGAAATAATAGATTGCAGAAAATTATCCCACAGTGATTAATGCCCTACATAATTATATTCTAGACTATTTTTTTATAAAAAATAGTTTCTACCTTTCTAATTTTTTTGTTATATATATAATCAAAAGTGACTTTTTCAGCAATATAGTGCTGCTATTAGTAAAGCATGAGTGCAGTAACTGATATTTTTACAAACCTCACAACTATTACAAAGCTGTATATTAAAGTGTTCTCAATGAGTCTTTATTTCCCAGTTCATTAAGCAAGAAAACATGCAGAAGTACATGTTTAGGATATCTTATTATGTATGTATCAACATTCTTCTGCCACTTCTAAGCAGAGATCATAAAGAACACAGCTTCAAAATTATTTAACTACACTTTAGAGAAAGAAAGAAGATGTAATATGCTGAAACATACACAAATACAGAAAGACCTAACTTTTCTGCTTGGGCTATCTGGAGAGCCTGAGTACTAAGAAAGATTCCAATCCATTCATGTACTCCAGTTACAATGCTGCATACTAAAAATGTGTCAAGTTACTTTTGTTCTTATGACTAAGTAACTATGCTGAAAGCTGCAATATCCCCCAGTCCAGGTTGAGCAAGCAGTAAGGCTATGAAGTTTCTACCAGTGAACCTGGAGAAGTTCCTTTTTGGACTACACTTCCCAGAGTCCCCAATCACCTCAGTCAATATCATTATGTCTGGCTGGAGGAATCCAGAATTTATTGTTTAACAAAAGTAATTTTTCGAAGCTCCCTTCTACCCTTTAGCATAGTTGAAGCGTGATGAGTAGGCTGGCTAGAAGTTTAGCCAGCTGGAAACTAGAATAGCTTTTTTAAAGGTGACGATACTGCCCTGCAAGCACAGTTCACAATCACCCAACCATCTAATTTCTGGCAGCAGAGGATCAGTTGGTTGGCAGCAGTGCAAAGTGTTGTGTTCCCATTCCTACATTAGCTACAGAGAGGGAGCTTTTTGTCCTTTTTCCCGATATTGTCTGAGTCATGTGGGTTCATGTACGGACTTCATTTGGCAGGCTTAATGTGGGATCAAAGGTTGGACAGAGAGACCCAGTGGACTTTGGTGAACTTCTTGAGATAACAGAATGGTGAAGGAAGCAGTACCATAGAGGGTAATGCAGGTCAAAAGCAGAAAGCCTGAAATGGATAGGAAGGTGGTGCAACTGGGAAAGCCCTGTCATAAAATGATTGAATCTGCTAGTTGCAGTTAACAAACAAGTAGCTGTTCTGGGACCATCTGCAGCTTCTAGGCCATTTCTAAAAGCTGCCCCTCTTACAAAGCATTGTAAGAGCTTAAACAGAGGGCTGCCAGAGCACTGGCCATTGGGGCCATCCTATCTCTATCCAGGCAGGGTTCATGGAAGGCATTCCAAAGAGTCAATGTGACATTGATAAGTACCACCAAACTGTGGCAAGGGGCAATATTTTATTAATGTCAAGAGTGCATTCTTTTGAAGGTACACCATTAGAGACTGCATGCAGTGTAGCGGGTAGGGAAGAAGCCTGCACTGGATGAGAGTAAAGCCAAGGTAAATGAGGCCATTTCTGTACCAGACTGTTACAGTACTATTACTCCACTTTCAACATCTTATGGAATCCAGGGGGTTGCTGTTTAGAGAGGGGCCTCAAAGGCCCTTATTCCTGTGCTAGACTGTTGTAGTGCTATTATTCCACTTTCAACATCCTATGGAATCCTGGGGTTTGCTGTTTAGGGAGGGGCCTTTAGAATTCTTAATCAGAGAGCTCTTTGGCCTCAGTAAACTATAAACCCCAGAATTCCATAGGATGTTGAAAGTGGAATAATAGCACTATGACAGTCCAGTGCAGAAATGGCTTGAGTCTATCCTTTCTGTCCTTGCCACCCTTTTTTCTCCCTCTACAGTTCTCTTCTCTCTTCCTCTTCCTCCACATCTAGCACGTCAAAATGGAAGGGACAAATTGCTCTTGATAAACTTGCATTTGTAGAAGACTTCTAAGATTATTCCAAAGACTACCTGACATGAGGGTATGGGCTCCAGGTGGTCCAAGAACAGAAAGCTTCTCAATCCTGTTTTGGGAGAGCAGAACTCATTCTCACTGGAGACCACTGGTTCTGATATCACCAGAGAAATGAATCTGCTTTGGGTTTTAATACATACCTGAAAGAAAGTATTCAAGGTACTGGACCACTTTTGGAATGAGCATGTGGCTCCCTGAAAAATGCCTTCACTTTTTTTCACTACAACTCAGGGCAGATTCATGATGCCACAGAAATGGAAGCCTTCACGGCCTGCTCCAGGACAGAATGAACACATCTCACCACAGTACTGGAATGGAGCAAGTGCTGGACTCTGGGATGATTTAAGAGACAGGAGATTTTGCATGGCTTTAAAACTGTTCAGCTTTTATATTCTTTATAGTAGAAATTTTCCTGTTAATAGAGTTTCTATCAGCAGATACTTTGTATGGAAAAGAGGAGGCACAAATTTTCAAAAGTTCCCCTGCTGCAGTCTGAAATACTAGAACCCTAGTGCAGCCAGCATGAAGTCATGGTTTGAGTGTTGAACTGGGGATCTGAGAGACCAGGGTTCAAATCTCCTGTTAGCCATCGAAACCACTGGGTGACCTTGGTCAAGTCACACTCAGCCTTAAAGGAAAGCAAGAGCCAGCCACCTCTGTATCAATCTTGCCAAGAAAACTCTCTGATAGTATCACCAGAAATCAGAGTCAACATGAAGGCATATAATAACAAGAAGAACTACTGCTGCTACTGCTACTCCCCTCCCCCCCAAAATATTTTTTTTTTTTTTAAAAAAAAGTCCCTGGAAGCTTGGGACATGTGATTTTTCTGAACGGTTCTCATATTCCACGACCAAGGTGACTGCTTCAGCCACAACTGAAAGACCCTTGGATTTATGCTGCTTTATCCTTGCCTCAAATCTAGCACTCATTTAACAATCTTGGGATCTGGGTTCATAGCATTCTGAGCTGTATCTGATCTGCCAATCAGCAGGATAGTCTGCAAATATAATTGACCTGAACAAGAATATGTCTTTCCTTGCCAATATACCAAGCCCTTGCACAAACAAAGCACTTAAGCTAACATCAGTCACTGACTTTCTATTCATTAATGATTGTTTTATTTTTAGTGCGATCAAACTTCAGAACCAGCTATGCTGCAATAACCATCTTTCATTGCAGCAGGATGGAGGTGAAAGGAAATACAAGGAAAGCATAACAGAGGTATTGAGTAGCACAGCATGCAAAATTTTGCCAGGCGTTGGTTGCCAACAGCACATCGATCATCAGCAATGGCGGTGATGACATTTCATCAGCAAGGCAATTTTGGACATCACTAAGAAAACAAAACGGAGAAAATGAAATCAAAGCAGCAGCATTAGCACAGGAGAATATGCAGGCATACAAGAGCAAATGAGGAGAATGAGTTGGCAGAGGAACACAGATAATTCATGTGACACCCATTGACATATCACCTCCCATAAAGATGTTGATCTGTGTTCTTGGACTCTGCCCAGAAGTCAGTAGGCCACTGGGCAAAGAAAGACACAGTGTACACAGAGATTAACATCAACAGGGATAGAAGCCATTATGCTTATTTTGTCTATCCATTTTGTTCCATTTCTTGCATAGTGTGTCCTATTTGTTTTTGAAGGAGCCCAAGGTGATCTACCCACAGTAATTCCATTTTACCTTCACAGCAATCCTTTCAGGTTGCTAGGATTCTGGAGCAGGACAGAAGCATCACTTTCTGGTTTTGAAAGAGAGGCTCTTTAGCTTTCATAGCTGCGTAACAGAAAAAATATTAGCAGGTGCAGAATCTCCTGCTATAAAAAAACAATATTGTGAAAGTGAGTGAGGGAAATAAGCAGCCCTATACAACAGGGATTAAACCTTCTTCAAACAGAATTGGGTTGCTGTGTTAGGCTCTGAATTTCATTGCATTTCACAGAAGGCAATGTGCTCAGCCACTTCCCACTAACTGATGAGGAACATACCCACACTCCATCAGGAAATCTGCAGATTCTTTTTCTTCCTGTTTAAAGGGACTGGGGAAACACACTAAACATTCCTTAAAAAGAGGGAATCAGAAACATGGGGCCTTTCCCCACTGCACTGTTATAGTGCTATTATTCTACTTTCAACATCCTATGGAATCCCGGGATTTTTAGGGTTTGTTTGTTTTTTGGTTTTTTTGGTAATCTTTATTGAATATATACATACTTGTACTGCATTGTCAGAGCCTATAGAACATGTATCTCCCAATGTACAGCAACGTCATATACACAATAAGAAATAGACAAAGTTATGTGAGTAGCGTTACATAAGTAAGCAAATAAGCAAGGTAACCTAAAGATTGCCTAAAGAGATATCATTGTCATCATAAAAAGATATCATTATATCAAAATACTTGGGGCGTTTCAAAGTATCAAAATACTTATGCTACAATCTAGAAGCTGCTGTAATCAGGTATAACAGAATCCTCCATAATTTAGAAAGATTTAGAGGAAGATCTTGAGTCATATTTAGCAAGTAAAATTTGGGAGACATAGGGAATTTGCAGTTGAAGATATCTGAGATTTTATGTATAGTGATCCAGAAATTTTTGTTTTCTTACATGTCCACCATACATGGTAAAAAGTGCCCAGCTCATTCTTACATTTCCAACAGTTTCCAGAGGTGGATTTGTAAATTTCATTTAATTTGGCTGGTGTTAAGTACCAACTGTGTAACATTTTCATGTAGTTTTCTTTCAAATTTTGGGCAGTGGTAAATTTATGTGTCTGTTTTCAGCTTTACTCCCAATGCTGTAATTGGATTGGTTCCCCTATGTTCCTCGCCCATCTAAGCATGGAGTCTTTTATCGTTTCTTCTTCTTTGTCCCACAAGAGTAAAATTTTATATAGCTTAGACATAAGCTTAGTCTGGTTATTGAAAATTATTTTTTCAAACTCATTATTGTCATCTTCTTTCCCCAAAATTTCTAATTTTGTATCTATTTTGAACCTTTCCAATAGTTGTCGATAAGGAAACCAATTGCAAATTATATTTTCTTTTGCCAATTCTTCTCGTGTTTTTACTCTAATGGGAATCTGAGCGGCGAAATAAATTATATTTTTATATCGCAGCCAGGTATCAGCAGAAGTTTTCCAATGCCTGAAAAAGGTTTCCTGGGGTGAGATCCAGAGCAGCAATTTGGTGTAATAAGATTTCTTAAATTTTGTCCACAAAATTAGTAATGCCTTTCTAAGATAGTGGTTAGAGAATTCCTTATCAATTGTGGCTTTGCCATACCAAAGGTAGGCATGCCATCCCATTCTCAAATTAGCACCCTCTAAGACAAGTAGTCTTTCATTTTGTAAAGTTATCCACTCAGTCACCCAGGTTAGAGCACTTGCATAATAATATGTTTTTAAACCAGGTATTCCACATCCACCTCTTGTTTTGAAATCAGTTAGTATGCTCCATTTTATTCTTGGCTTATGTCCAGCCCAAATGAACCTAATCAGGTCTTTTTTCCATATGGCAAATGGCTTATCGTTATTTATTATAGGTATGTTCTGAAAAAGAAAGTTCATCCTGGGTAACACATTCATTTGGATGGTCACGATTCTTCCAAATAGAGAGAGATTTAGTCTGTTCCAGTTTTCTAAATCGTTTTGGTACTGTTCCAAGTCTTGACATAGTTATTGTCAAACAGTTGGTTGTTTTGCTTGGATAACCAGATACCTAGGTATTTAATTTTCCATTCAGTCTTGAACCCTGAAATCTTAACTAGTTCTTCTTCCTTCTTACTAAGATTTTTAGTCAAGATGGAAGTTTTATCTTTATTGACTAATTCCCGAGTGTTCCCCAAAGACATTTAGGGTGTGAATCAACTTAAACAAGCTTGAGGCTGGGTCCTCTGAAAAGAAAACTAAATTGTCCACGTAAGCCTTTAATTTAAAATTGTAACCCTTTAAATGAATTCCTTTTATATGAGGGTCATTTCTCACTGTTCTGTTCAAGAGTTCAAGAACTGATATAAAAAAAAGTGGAGATAACGGACAACCCTGACATGTCCCTTTTCCCAGATTGAATGTATCCGATTTTTCTCCATTCACCAATATTTGGGCTTGTTGTTTGTTGTATATCGCTCTTAGCCAAGACAAGAAATTCTTTCCCACATGCATTCTTCAAAATGTTTCCATCAGAAAAAGCCAGCTAACCGAATCAAATGCTTTTTCCACATCTATAAACACCAATGCCATCTGTTTCTCATTGTGGCATTCATAGTACTCTATTATATTTAATACTGTCCTAATATTATTGCTTAGATATCTTCTTGGTAAAAAGCCATTCTGATATTCATGAATTTGAGAGGAGAGTACTTTTTTCAATCTACCTGCCAGAATAGTTGCAAGAAGTTTATAGTCAATGTTCAACAAAGAAATTGGACAGTAGTTTTTAACATCCACCGGATCTTTGCCCTCTTTCAAAATCAAAGTTATGTTGTTATTCCTCCATGTCTCTGGGATACCTTTCAAGAGAATCTCCTCACAAGTTTTTTGAAAAGGAAGTGCTATGTCATCCCCAAAAATTTTATAAAAATTAGAAGAGAAACCGTCTGGGCCTGGGGTTTTGCCCATTTTCATTTTCTTGATCGCTTCTATTATTTCTACATAAGCTACAGAACGGTTTAATATTAGTTTCTGATTGTCTGAAAGTTTTGGAATATCTTGACTATCTAAATACTTTTGCAAGTTAATAAGTTCCTTCTCGGAAGTAGGTTTCATACTGTACAGCTGTTTGTAGTAATCTAAGAAAGCATTCTTTATGTCTTCTTGGTTGGTGCAACGTTTCCCACTGACTTAAATTTCTGAAATTAGTCTCTCTTCTTTTTCTTTACATAGTCAGCGCTAGCCATTTTCCTGGCTTGTTTGCAAATTCAAAGTGTTGCTGCTTCATCATTCTTATCTTTTTCTCCATCTCCATGAGGTTCTCTTCATTTAGCTGATTCTGTAAAGATCTAAGTTTCATGTTTAAATTTCTGTCTGAAGGATTATGTCTTATTTCTTTTTCGACCTTAATCATCTCTTCCAGAATTTTGTTAGACTTTTCTATCTTCTTCTTCTTTGTCTCTGCACCCCACTTTATGAATTAGCCTCTTAAAACAGCTTTAAAAATGTCCCAAATTGTTCTCATTGGAACCTCACCATTGATGTTTTCTTTAAAGTAGGATGAAATTATTTCTCTAATTTTCAGAACAAAACGCTGGTCATGGAGAAAAGCTTCATTTAGTTTCCAACTTCTCACTGGTGCTCTCACAATTAATTCCATATGCAGTGGATTGTGATCAGAGATCTGTTTTGGAATTACGTCAATCTTATCTATTTGGAGGAGAAGAGATTTGGAGGTAAAAATGTAGTCAATTCTGGACATCGAATGGTGACGGTCTGAGTAAAAAGTATATCCTTGTGGGTTGCCTTCTTTGAACCTCCAAACGTCAACAAGTGTTAAATTTTCCGCCATTGAGAAAAAGCACTTAGGCAGTTTACCTTGATTGTGTTTATTTTTGTTCTTGTTACGGGATGATCTGTCACATGTGGGGTTCATGACTCCATTCATGTCCCCCATCATTATTATGTTTTCCTGATGTTTTTTCTCAGCATAATTTGATATTTCATTGTGGATTGTTTTGAAGAAGTCACCCTTGCTTCCTATTGGGGTGTAGATTGCCATGAGCAGTATGGTTGTGCTCTGTACGCAAACTTCTACACCAATATAATGACCTAGATTATCTTTGAAAACTTGCTGGGCACTATATTTTGAGTTAACGTAGACAATCACTCCTTTCTTCTTTTTCTCATTAGTTGAAGTAAAACAGTAACCTAACTTTGGATTCCTCATGAATTTTAAATCTTTAGAGTTCGCTCTTAGGCGAACTTCTTGAAGGCTTATTATATCCAGGTGAGCTTTTTCTAAAATGTGAAAAATCTGTCTCCGTTTATACCCTGAGTTAATACCTTTCACATTCCATGACTGTATTTTAATATTCACTATTCCTTTCATTAATTAGATTATTACTAAATTATTCGTGTTAAAAAGGTCCCTTACTCAATATCAATGGATCTGTTAATTCTTCCTCAAATTCTTCTTCAGCTCCTTCTTGCCTTTCTCCCTCAGAGACAAATTCTGATGCATCATATCCTGCAGAAAGTCCTATTTCCTCATCAGTGACTTCTTCTTCTCCTAACACAACAGCTCCTTCCTTCTCTCGATCATATGCAACTGTCTCTGATGCCATGGCAGCCTTTTCTAGTTTCTATGCTTTTTTAAGCTTACTTTTAGTCACACTCATTAAAGCTTGAGCATCAGTGAAATCTTGAGTATCATTTCTATTCTCATCTGTTTTCTCATTAGGTTTAGCTTTCTCAAATTCCTTCTTGAGTCTGATCATAATCTCTTTAAGTTTTGGCAATGAGTTGATTTTATATCTTCTTTGATTATATGAAAAGGATAATTCTTCCATTTTTTCCCACCTAAAACTTATATGGTTTTTCAAGAGAAGTTGGGCAAGAGGTTTGTAATCCTGTCTTCTTTTAAGAATTTGGAATGGAATGTCCTTAAAGATTTTTATCTCTTTTTCATTAATCAGAAGTTGCTTATTGTACAGTTCAGTACAGATCTATTTAGTCTGATAACTATATCTCTGGGGAGACCTCGTTCTCATGCTACACGAGAGTTGAGTCTAAAGATTTTATCAATACTCAATTCAAATTTCTCTACCGAAGTCCCAATATAATCTGCTAAAATAGGAACTAGCAGCTCATAAACATTCTCGTCTGTCATTTCAGGAAGACCTCTAAGTTTAATACACTTATATCTGTAACAGAGTTCTTGAAGGTCAATTTGAGTCCGCTCCTCACTTTGTTGTTGTGCTAAGCTATCTGTCACTTTTTCTAATTTTTTATTTTGTTCCCTCAACTCTTTTATTTCTTCCTTCAGTTTTGAAATATCTTTTGAGAAAGAATCCAATTTACGACCAAAAGTTTCCAACTCTTTCTTCATGTCCGATCCTATATCTACACAGTTAGTTTTCGGCTCTTGTCTTATTTCTGATTTGAAGCTCTTAAACTCTTCCAGTAAATGTTGAATTTGTTGAGCCATACCTAACTGCTTTGTATCAACGTCATTAGTTGTTTTAGTGGGTAAGTCAACTGAGGATCTTCTTACTGTTGCTTTTGTTTTAGTTTTCAGCTTGGTATCCATATTCTCAATCACTAGTATTCTAATTACTAGTGTAGCTGCTGTAGTTCCCTCCCCACCCTTCTTTGCACTATTTCACAGTACTCTAAATTGAAGGGTATTCCCTTATGTCTGATAGGTAATCCCCTTTCCAATCTCCTATCTGGTTAAGATTATTGCCTGTTCTTATATCTGATAAACTATTTAAATTCTAGAAACGGGTTCATAATTCCCAAGTAATTCCTAAGTTTCCAGAATAACAATGTTGACCCCAATATCGTCGAAGTTTCATAAGTCTTAATAAGTTTCATCCAAATCCTCTTAGTTGTGAGTAAGATTTACAATCAATACGTAATCAGTAATAATTAATTAATTAATTCATCAATCAATTAATTAATTTATTAGCGTAGCTACATATAATTAAATTTTTCCAGTTAACTGAGATGCACTTATCCTGGGAAATCCCAACTGGCAAATATATAGCCCAGAGATCAGATCTATCAGAATACTATCAATTTCAGTTATATTTTTATGTTATAATTATGATTACCATTTGATTTAAAAAAAAAATTATAATTATTACAAGCGTTATCATAAATACATTAGCGTCATCAAGTTAATTATTGACTTAAATCCACAATCAAATTATCGCACTTTACACAGTTAGTTAATTGATTCAATGCTTACCAATGACCAATATAAGAGAAGTCAAAATAAGTCAAGTAAATCAGACCATCAAAAGTAATTCAAGAGTAATTCATTCAATATAAGTCTGAACAGAACTAATTTATTTATAGACTTCAGTTACTATTCAATTACTTCAGTTACCATTACACCATTTAAGATACCCCAAATTCTTTCCCAGGTATCAATGTTATTCCTATTCCTAGTAAACCTATCGCATCTGTTTCCAGTTCAACTATACTTCCATGTCTGCTTCTAAAATTCCAAAGACTCATATTATGGACCACCTTATGGTATTTTCTACCCAAGTATTCTTTACTAATATTAACTAGCAGATAATATTAACTTCCCTATTAAATTTCATCAGCTGTTGGCGTCCATCAATGTCAGTAACACTCAGAGTGTGATCAAACATTTTCTATGGTCAAGTAATGTTGATGCCCACAGTAAGGGGAGTCCTAACCTTCCTTTTTGGAGGCGGTATGCCAAGTTGGTTAAGCTTCAAACCTAGCTTAAAGCCAAGCGCCTTTACGGGCAGCTTTCCTTTTCAAGACTCTCCATCACCCCGCTTTGCAGTATGTGAAGAGGTCACTGGTACTCTAAAAGTCTCTATCACACAGACTTGGTGAGTTATTAAATAAATAGATCCTCTTTGCCTACTTGCTTAGTCTCGGCCACACCGCTGATGCCACAGTTACTCCCTCTCCCTCTCTGTCAGTATGGATATGTCGACTGTGTTCTTTCAGCACTTCCGCCAGGGTTCCAGTTCTCTTTACTGTAAAGTTGTTGTTGTTTTGCCTTTTTTTTGTTTTTTTCCCCCAGTCTGCAAGTCCATGAGCTTCCCATACAAGTTCCCCAGTTTGCAGTGAGCCACAGTCCTTTATGGTCCCAGATTTGTAAGCAACGTTAAATCCAATGCTAGCTTTAGTCTTTTAAGCAACAAAAACTGGACCAAGCAGCTAACTCCTCCTCATATTCACCAAGGCAAATTGCTAAGTATGACTGGAGGGTTCCAAAAAAAAAAAAAGGAAAAGTCTTAACAGCTTTCCTCACTCTGGAGTTAAGCTGGAGAAGCCTTCCAAGAACCTTGCAGGCTTACCAAAAGTATTTTTAAGTTAAAACTGTTGACGGTGACGCTAATGCCTGGGCTGGCTACCTCTGCATGGGTGTGGCAGCTCTTTGGTCTCTCCCATTCCAGGCGTTCCCCCCCCCCCAGCATTATTGGAGGGGAAGCCTGGAGCCGGGATCCAACCCCCTGCAAGTCCCTACTGTACCCCCTTTACCGGGGTGGTGTCTGCCGAGCTGAGATGAAAAGAAAAAAGAAAAACCTCGACTTGTCCATGCGAGGTGGTAGCTTGGCTAGGAGCTCACAGTGGAGTTTTTTCACCAAGCTGTCTCCATGGCGCCATGAGACCCGGAAGTCCCCAATCCTGGGATTTGTAGTTTAAGGAGGGGCATTTAAGAATTCTCAGCCAGAGAGCTCTTTGGCCTCAGTAAACTACAAACCCCAGAATTCCATAGGATGTTGAAAGTGGAATAATAGCGCTATAACAGCGTAGTGTGGAAAGGGCCATGGCCACAGAGTTGTGATCCCACTATAAATTTCATGGAAACACTAAAAGTTAAGAGGTAGCCGATATGTGAGAAGTCAATTCAAGATTATTTTGTCAGAATGGGAATTAGACCCAAACAAAATCAATCCTTAGTTCTGCAGAATGTGAAGTTCTCTTAGGAAGAACTTCTTGATGTTAATAGATGTTTGACAGTGGAACAGTCTGCCCTTCTAAATCTGTTTCCTCAATAAATTCCATTGAATGTTATAGAATTTATCTCCAAATAGCTACACTTAGGCCATTTCTGCCCTACACTGTTATAGTGCTATTATTCTACTTTCAACATCCTGTGGAATTCTGGGGTTTGTAGTTTACTGAGGCCAAAGAGCTCTCTGGCTGAGAATACTAAATATCCCTCCCTAAACTGCAAACTCCAGGATTCCATAGGATGTTTAAAGTGGAACAATAGCACTATAACAGTGTAGTGCAGAAAGGCCCTAAGACTTGCTGTTCAGGATAATGAAATGAAGGGAAAGCCAAGTTCCATTGCAGTACCTTTCACTGCTGAATCTACATAAGCAGAACTCTGTGCCTGTGACCATAGAAAAATAGCTGTATAACTTAAAGCAGATTGCACATATATATCATCTGGAGTACATAGTGTTCATTTTGTGTCATAGCTGCTCTAAATCTTTTCCATATTCTTTATCTGTTGTTCTACGGTAATGGTGGTCAGATAGCGGTTTTGCTCCGCCAGAGATAAGCAGGTCATTTGATTTCTGCTAAGCCATCTATCCCACAGCGCCCTGGGAATGTTTCCACTTATTTCCAAGGGTGTTAAATGAAGGCTTCACTTACAGAAAAGAAACATAGAGGAGTACTGTTAACTGGCATTATCTTCCAGACATTAGCAATTGTTCAATGACTCAGAACTTTTAGTTGTCTCCCCCACAAACCTCATTTATAGAGACCTTTATATGTCTGCTGTATCTATCCAAATCACAGAGACTTGTTTAATTTATGGAGAATTTGTACCTGTCCCAATCAAAATGTTTGCAAAATGTGTGTAAGGGATGTCAGAATATGTTCTGGAAGAGTAAAAGAGAAAGAGAGACTTAAGGAAACAATATTTGTATAAATTGATCCAGATTCATCTTTAATCAGTCCTCACTTCCTTGTCATTATCCCCCCTCCGCATGAGAAAGAGAAAGAAAAGAAAAGGTGATTGCTACTCAATAAGTTCTTTTTAGAAAAACTACTTGAAACTGAAATAAATCACCTTTTTCAATTGACAAGACAAGGTGGTTCGTTTTATAGCCCTCAAGCATTCTTTTCTCAATTCTTTGGAGCTACAGGCCCATGTATTTTGAGTAATGTTCTTTTTTTTTTCTTTTTCTAATTCTGCAGACCCTTTTTTCCTCAACTTCAAAATCGCAAGCTCTTTGTCATACTAACAAAAGCTGTGAGAAAGCTCAAGTGAGAAAAGAAAAAGGGGAATATCATTTTGCCTGTTTCTGAATTTTGTATGAACCTGTTCCATTAAAGACTGTCACTCCCTACGACAAATTACCTCTGAACTGTGTTATGTAATTTGTATTCTGCTGGTGTTTATTAGACAACCTATTAAATACAAGTTCAAAGTCACAAATCAAGAGGCTTTGCAAAACAAAAGGTACACAAAGTATGGCCCACATCTCACTGAAGAAAATAGCACAAATATTCCTATTAGTTTTAATGAATCTACATTTCATTTTAGGTTGCATATCTCCTAGGACAGTTTCTTTTTCTACAAGGTCCTGCTGAGATGAATAGAATTTGTAAAATCATGGATTGTAAAGGGTTTTGTCCTTGACAAAACTTCCATTGAGTTTTTAAAGAAAAAGAACATCACCTACTGCTTTTAAAGTCAACAGAATTAGGTTGTGCGTTAAAATGAGCAATATTTCCTTTCTCCCCTATTTTCTGATAGAAATTAAGTTTTTCTTTAAAAAACTACTGCATTCAAAGGTTAAATGTCTGGACCATTTTTTTTTAAATACCCTAAAGTAATCTAGCATGGTTTCAGGTTTTGGGGAGGTTTTGGTCCAATTTGAAATGTCAGAGATTGTTCTTTTTACTAAATATTTACTGCCCAATCAATTACCTACATTGCTGATTCACAGATAGTGATGAATTAATGGCTGGCTGATAAGGGTTTCTCCAGAGGAAAATTGATTGTGCTTATTCTCCAGGTTCTTTCTGCTCTCAGCCATCCTGATACAAATTTACTGTCTGGAAAATAGCACTGAAGCAAATGTCAATTTAAAATGCTACCTTTTCAGCTTTCCTTACATTTTGACTTCTTGGTCAGAACCAAGGCCAGAATCAAGCTGACCAGTCAAGGTGAGCAAAGAAAGGTGACCCCTTCAGGCAGAGAGCAACAACAAGGGGCTAGAAGGTAGAAGCAATTGTGCTGTGCCCAAAGTTACTGGAGGATGGTGTCCTACACTGGAATATGGTTGTACTGAAGTCAGCAGCCACTACTGCTGCAAGATGGTGTCATGAATATTATTGAAATGAGTCAATTTCCTGTCTATTTGGCTTTTGTATGTGGAAGGGCTGGGACAGGGGAGACATGCCATCTTGTGTTTTGCTTTAGGCAGCAAAACACCTCTGGCTTCCTGTGTCAAAAGGTACACATATATAATGGTACATATAATTAGCACAGAGACAGTGTGGTGATTCCTAGATGAATGGAACTGGATTTGGATTTGCATAGTAGCCATTTCTGCACTAGACTGTTATAGCGCTGTTATTCCACTTTCAACATCCAATGGAATCCTAGGGTTTGCAGTTTAAGGAGGGACCGGCTGGCCCCCTCCCTAAACTGCAAACCCCAGGATTCCGTAGGATGTTGAAATTGGAATAACAGCGCTATAACAGTCTAGTGTGAAAATGGCCAGTGTTGCAAATTATACTGACCCTGGTACAATTAAAAAGTAGCTATACCAGTGGTGATGGCAAACCACTGGTTTAGCTATGTTCTTGTTTGTACCAGAGTCAGTGTTAACTTGCAATATCCCCAAGATGTTTTGGACTTCAGATTCTAGAAACCCTTGCTAGTGCAGATGAATGATCAGGGATTTTGAGTTCCAAAGTCTAAAATATTTGGAAGGCCGAAGGTTGAAAAGCAGTAACCTAAACAAAAGGATCCCTGGTGTTTATGGTCACAGACAGTACTGAAAAAGATTCAAAGGCAATTAATCATACATTGAAATCAAGTGTATGCTGTTAAGTCTATGGAGGTGTGCAAATTCCAATGGTGGGGAGATACCTCTCTCCTTTTTTCTTAGTGATAAGGTGAGGTACCTAGTTTGGAAAGTTTTCAAATTAAGTTGTTATGCATTTTGACACATTGGGTGGGTATCTATCTATGCCTTTCTAGGATTTTGCACATTCCCTTTGTCCAAACCACAGTCAGGCATTTTCAGCACTCATTCCCAGAAATGCATCAACCATTTGGTCTCTCTCATTCCTTTGCCCTCTTACCCATCATGTAGAGACTGGTTGTTGTTGTTGTTGTTGTTGTTGTTGTTGTTAGTGCCATCACTGTACAAAGTACTTTACAAGTAAAAGAACAACAAAACAGTTCCCTGCTCTCAGGCTTACAATTTAATTAAGACATGACACAAAAAGAAAAGGGGATTGCAGTATGGGAGGGGATTAATTCCAGCTTACTCTTTTTCCCTTCCCTCCAAGGCCACATCAGTGGCAATTGGGGTTGTTGGGGGCTTTCATCTGCTTCTGGACCAAGGCATGACAGAACTGTGCCTGGCTCTTCTTCTGTCCCTCAAAGGCCAGGACACTGTAGGTGGAATGGAGAGCCTTTCATACATTTCTGGGCCTAGGCACAATGGAGCTGTGCCTGGCTGCTCTTCTCTCTTTCAAGACCACAGCATTGGTAGTTGGAATGGAAGGGAAGGCTGTTCATCTGTTTCTGGGCTCAGGCATGATGGAGCTGTGCCAGTTTCTTGTCTGCCTTCAATGCCAGGGAAGTGGAAGTTGGGGTAGAGGGAGGATCATTTGTTCCATGCTTATTTATATAAGCATGGATTTGCCCTCAGCCCTAACAGTTAGTCACAACTCGAGAAAACAGCACAGAATCAATTGTTGCATGATGGGTCAACACGTAGGTAAATCCCACAGACTCTACTGACATACTCTATTTGGGACTAACAATGGGATTCAGGGCCTTGTATCTTCTACCAGAGGTGTTACCAGAGACCTCTTTGCCTTATTTATCATCAGCTTCTGTATACCTAAGGCTTCCCACTCTGCCCAAGCCTTAGAGCTATTGGCACCAAAGGTATGTTAGATAAGACAGATGTGCAGTAATAACCAAAATGGTGTGACAGTGTGCTGTACTTTAAGCCAGGTAAGGCTGAGCATTATTGGAATTTTTTCAAAAGGTTTCAGTGCTAGCAAAGTCCCAACTTTTTAGATGTACAAGTTAGTCTGTCTCAGCGTACCTGTATGCTAGAGCCATAGTTCAATGACAAAAGCACTTGCTAAAGTTCAGTCCCTGGCACCTCCAGATCAGAGCATGGAAAAATACTTTTTTTGAACTCCCAGAATTCCCCAGAAGACATGACCAGTAAGTGTGCTGGTTGGGAGATTCTAGGCGCTGCAGTCTGAAAAATAACTTCCATAACTTACTTGTTTGCAAGCAGAGTTGAAACTGAATTCTGTCTGAAACCCCTGAGAGCTACTGTCAGTCAGTGTAACAGACAATGCTGAGCAATATTCTGGCTTGGTATATGGCCACTTTCTGTGTCCATTCCAGAAAAGCAACCTCATACAGCTTCTGGCAGTTCTCCTACACTTGCCAAAGAATCTTCTTTAAAACCAAAGGTCCATTAAAACATTTTCAGTGAACAAGGACACCAACTTACTTGTGAGAGGAACAGTTAATGAATCTGTCATGCTCTCTCTTATTATTAAACACTGCCTCACCAATCATGACTTAACTGGCTGTTAATGTTCAGTTAGAGAGTTAAACTTTAAGCTGCTTCAATAACACAAGGTGATTTAAACATTTCAGAGCATAAGCTATCAGAAGTGGGCTTGACTGGATTGCTTTTGACTGATAAAGAAGACTTCATCTGCCACCTCCTCAAGTTCCCCTGTTTACTCTTAATTTTCTCAGAAATTCAGAGGATAGATTTTTCCAAACAAATAAATTGTTGTGAGCAGTTCCTGTTCACAATGTATTTGGGGATGGCTTGGTCTTCAATGAACGGATAAGATCCATTAGTTCTATAAGGTACCTATTCTTGGTGGGAGGAAACTGCCAGAACTGTCTTTGCTGGCTTTCAGCCAAAGTGTGTGTCCATGGCACTAAGGAAAGACTGTCATGGTAAGAGCCTGCACTTCAGAATTTGCTACTGCACCACTGCTCATCAGCCTTTAGGGTATGGGCTTTACAGGAGAATGGACTGAACCAGCCAATGCATTCAGGACTTCACCCTTTGTGGCACAGCATGACTTTCTTTGTGGGTATCATCTGTCTAATGGCAAGTGGATCAAATGTAATCAATTAGCAGTGCCTGTAGCTGTTATGAGAATGCATGTTGCCTTGCTTCAAAGAACAAATTCAACATACATATCGCTATAACGAAATCAAGGTTATAGGCAATCAGACATCATAGTAAAAGAATCTAATAGAGAGCTACACTATGGAAAAGAATAACAGAATGGAGGGAGTGGGAAATGACTGGAATCTTTAATACTATTGTCTCCTACTCATCATCACAACCATGGTTTTCCCTTGTTCAGTATATATAATTTTTGCCATATTTATTCACACTGTATTTCCATCAAACGTTACAAGTCTTCTGGAAACTAAGGGAGCAATTCTAATGACTGGGTAAGATAGAGTGGTGTTGTTAATGATGCTTCTTACAAGTCAGGGTGGAAAGCAGGTTGTTCTCTGCTGATTTTGACTTTTTTTCTTCTTTCATTTTTTTCCCCCAGTTATTTTCTATAGAAGGGGATTAACTATGGCAGATCAAAACCGGTGTAAATCAAGAACACAATTCTGGGGACTCTCAGAAAGAAGAAAAGTGGCTTTGGATGAAGTAGATCCAAGGCCGTGTCCAATGTGTCCTTGTTCTGGTTGGCCCCTAAAATATCCTGCTTTATGACCTACCCCTATCTATAAACCAGGCTTAGGCACTTTTTTTCCCAGTGGCAGCTGTAGATTCTCCTGTCAATGGAGTATGGAATCTGCTCTGAGTTTTACTTTGAACTTTAAACCAGACTTCACGGGTTTTGGGGCAGATAGTAGAAATAAGTATCATGAGAATCCTCACCATACTGACACCAGAGTCTAATCTTCCATTACAGGTGCTCATGGATCATGAAAAAAAATTGTTTAAATTTTGAAATTAGCTATAAGGGCTACATTTCTGGGAAATGTCCACTTCTGCTACTTTATTCAATGGTGGTATCCAATTCAACAGTGGTATCTAACCTAATAATTAGTAAAGAGGATTATCCTCTCAATTTCTTTAAAAAATTATACTGGACTGATCTGAGGGCAAACACAAGGCCAATGAGTTTTAAAACTTTATTTTTTCTGGTATGTTTCATGATAAAAGTCATGAATTAGCCTCTCCAAAGTCAATATTTCTCATGCAAGTCCACAGTCAATAGGCAAGATAGCTGGATTATTAATTGTTTTTGCCCCACTCTAGACCAGCAGTTGTTCATGAATGCTTGTCTGGTAATACCTCTTCCAGTTTCTGTTACAGTCACTGGCAATGTGCAAAAAACGCATAGGATAATACAGACTTCATAATTAGTTGAAGCTTTTTCTAAAACTCATGTACTAACATAACTAAGGGAAGTTCACATTCTTTCATTCTTTTGTAAAAATAGACTTGAAGTTTTTTTTTCCCAGGTGCATCCTTTTACATGAAAAAGAAAATCCTCAGAAATATCTGTAGTATACTGTGGACTGTTCTAGTGACATATATTTTAAGGTTCAGTGGAATATATACCATACATTATTGGCTGTTTAGAATCTGTGCTGGTATGCATATGTGGCCTTTTTTAAAGGTGCATCGAAACTGTGACTGTGAGTAATTTGAAACTTAGGGGCCCACAAATCCTATAGGGGGAAAAAAAAACAGCAGAACCTGCTCCCACTGTCTTATGGTGAAAAACTTTGCTCTTCCCAACAGGCATTCTTCCTGCTGTCTAAGTACAAGAAAGTCTGGGACAGGTAGTTCTCAGTATGGTACAGCATGCTGACGGGAGGAAAACAAATTTGTCTGTCTCTACCTCATACAGTCTAAGTTTAACTGGGCAAGCAACTTCTGTCTTTTCTAGATAAAGACTTTAAGCTGCAGATAGGCCAAGAGGTGAAACCATTTAGAAAACCGTTAGAGATTCCTTTAACAGACATTCTGATTGGCTACAGTCAATCTGCAAAAGAGGAGATGAACTATGTAGTTATAGCAATTTGATACCACTTTGATTGCCATCTTGTAGAATCCTAGGACCTGAAGTTTTTTGTGATAAATCCAATTCACACAAAAAGCACTAGAGTTCTAAAGCACAGCATTGTAAGTACCTCACCAAACTACAAATCCCAGGATTCTGTATGATAGAGTCATGGCAGTTAAAGAGGATCATATTGTTACGACTCTGTAACACAGTAACACCTCATAATTCTTAAAAGACTGTATGGGTGTAATGCACAGGTTTTACTGATTTTAAATCTTATGTGGATTAAATAAATTCTTATTTTGTAGTGTTTTATGTGTACAGATTATGAACAGAAGTATGTCTTCTCGTGAAAAAAAGAGTGTTCTGGTCTTGTTTGGAAGGACAAAAGTAGTTGCTTTCTATGCCAGAAGTCTTGGCCTTGGCAATGTAATGTGAATTCTCCAGGGATGAAACCACTGTGGAATCTTCCAGCATTAATACATCAGTCATCATCATACATACCTACAGCTGGGGATGTGTGAACCTTATTATGGCAAGGGCACATCCAATGGCAGCTACTGTGTTAAATCCATGGTGAAGTGTTAATATGAACACACCCCTAATTCAGTTGTTTTCCCAGAGGGAAAGAGATTAACCAAGATGGTACATTTTTTTTACACACACACACACACACACACACACACACACATATTTTCATCAAACACTTTTCATCACTGCTAAAAACGATGAAAAATATCACCAAGAGAACTGGTAATTCCAGAAGAAAACAAGAAATAGTCTTGAAAACTTTTTTAACAGTTGGCGTTTAGTTTTAGACAAATCAAGGGCAAACTAGCCTTTTAAACCTATCTGTTATTCTGAATAATCCAGGCTAATCAACAGTTTTCCTTTCTCAGCATTTTGTCTTCATCCTCCCGACCCCCATGGTAAGCATCTTCAGTGCTTTCTTTATGTGAAGCACTAGATAAATTCTAAATATGATTACTATTATGATGACAATTAATAGAAAGATGGAAATGCTGAACCATTTCCTGAATTTCATTTGCCACCTTCTCGTTCTCAAGTATAGTTGGGGGAACATTCCATTCTTCCTCAAAAAATTTCTTTCTGCTGGAAAATGACAACACATTTAAAGAAAATATGAAGGTTTTCACAGGAAATTTCTCAGGCTTTGTGAAAGTCCTACCACCACCAGATAAGGCCACAAAAGAACTGTTTCACATTTCTTTTAATGCTTTGGGGGCTAGAAGAGGCCCCAAAAGATTAAATTATAGTGTATGTCAATAGCAAGCCCTTTCATGTTGCCTGTTGGAACATGATTTGACCTTTGGGTAGCATTTTTTTCCCAGAGGGGATGTTGTCAAAAGGGTGGTGCAGCTTGCCAAAGTTCAGGGGAGGGGCAAATGGCTCTGGACCCTCAGAAAATGTCCACCCCTGATGTATTCAGATCTGGAATATCTGAATGGGAATCAAAATTTCAACTCACCCAGGATTTTGCTTCCAGCAATAGTCATTCTTTGCTGCCTGTAAGGCAATGACCATCTCCCTTATTCTTTTCCCTCCAAACTTGGAATTTGGTAGTGTTTTTTTTTTTCAACCTACAGGCACTATTTAGGAAAGAAGTATCATTTTCTTGATTCCAACTAGTACCACTGATTGCATTAAAAATAAAGATAAAAAAGGTAATGGCGATGATATGTTGTTTTGAAGTGTTGACTCTTCATATATGATAGCTGTGTCCATAGATGTAATGACAACCACATACATTTTTACACTTGAAGGTAAAGTTAAAATAACTCATGCACATTTCACCTATTTCTCTTCTGTACATACAGACAAAAGAGCTTGGGACAAGGACATTTTTGTTCCAGACAATTACAGATCAAATAGTTTCCCATCAACAAGTACAGTTATAACACTGTTACAGAAATAATCACATTCTTTCTCATTTGTTTCTTTTTTTTTTTTTCAAATATATTTTTCTTATTTTCTATGAGCAGTATTTTGGTTTATAGCTCCTGGTAAACCCAAATTTTCCTTCTAGATGATTTCTTGAATTAAATTGAAGTTGCATTATATATCCCTTAACCTTCAGTCTTAATTCTTTTCGCAGGGGTGGCTGTGCAATCGTGTATACTAACCTTTCTCCTTCAGTCAATAGGCTTTTTCCAGTAATTTTAAAAGATATCAGTAAAGGAACATACTCTCAGTCAAAAATGAGTGAGAAGAGAATTTCTGGATACAGAATGACTTAAAAAGGAAGTATCATTGTTACAGTCATCTCTCCAGTTTCATGGGGGTTAGGGGTACAAGACTCCCACAGAAGTAGAAAAACTGTGAATAAAAATAAAAAATAATATTGTTGAGAACCCTTAGCTAGGAATCTCTAGGTCCTTCAGCATGATTCTATGGTCAAATTCCAGCAGAAGTGGACTATAGAGTCATGCTGGAGGAATTAGAAATGCCTAGAGAAGTGTTCTCTTTGGGAATCTCTACATCCCTCAGCAGAGTCTCTGGTCAAATTCCAGCAGAAGTGGGCCATAGAGTCATGCTGGAGGACCTAGAAATTCCTAGAGAGAACTATCTTTTCTATGGCAGGGCAAATACAGTAAGAATTTTTTAAATTAAATAAATAAATAAACCCATGTATAATCGAATCCACGAATGCTGACTCTGAGAAAGGGAAGGGACAACAATATTTAGTTCTTAGACAAAATTAGTAACAATAACATAATTATGAAACAACTGAGTTGAGACCTTGCTTTAGCTCACCAATTCCTGTTAATATGCCTTGATATTTAATACTACCCACCTGCCTGTCCACCCCCACACATAGTGTATGTATTTCAAATTAATGTGTTCTTATGAACTTCAAACGCAGTTTCAAAGTCCTCAGCTTCATTTGCCAGCAGCCAGTTTCATATGATTGGGATTACTGAATATGTCAACATTTCAAGCAGGAACAGTGCACTAGTCTTGCAAGGACACAGTGCTATCACCATATCACTTAATAAAAAGCACAATGTTAAGGGGTTATAAATATAGTACTTTTTATAAAGTTAAATTGAAGTTAAATGTATCTAATGATTGTTCTGTATGTATATGTTTATACAAATGAAGTAAAGAAATTCCTGTATATCATCACTCATTTTCTGTACAAGAACATGTGCAACTATCTGTTCATGTCTTTCCTAATGATGAGAAAATTAAGATTAATCCTTTTTTTTTTAATCAGACCATTAGCTCAGTGGATTGTGGGAATGCTATGTACGTAATGTGTCTCAATTTCAGCAAATCATTTTGAAAAAGTCTTCCAAGATATTTTAGTTAGAAAATTGGCTTAATGTATGATAGATAGATATCATCAGATGGAGCTGGTTGGAAGACCAAGCTCAAAGAATGCTTATTAATGATATGATATGATAAAAAACACCCAGGTATCACGGTGGAGTGAACATGGAGAAGTTAAAGTATGATTACACTGTACAAAAGTCTATTTTGCCCTTCATCCCAATTTTATCCCTGTACTTTTTTTTTTTAAAGAAAAGGTTACTGCTGATTAGCATATTATCCAGAATGGCAGGAGAGATGTAGTAGGTAGCTGTATACATATAAATCCCATGGAAGTAGGATTCCATGGAAGTAGGACATGCATAATTCTTAAATCCACAGTTCTTTGTATGTATTTCTTTACACACAAATATATATTTTACATGGAAGATAGTTTGAAACACATTAGACTAAATCCAATAGTCTATCGAGAGCAGACCCATTGAAATGAATTTGTCTTGTTAGTCATAACAAACTTGTCTCAGAGATTTCAGTGTGTGTACGCTAAGTAGGACTAACATTAGACTATATTATTTAATGCATAATGCATTTCAGTTCCCATCTTCATCAACAAATTGCAATGATTATTCACAGAGACTAATACCCATGAGCTTTATATTACTTTACTGAATATTCTGAATTTCAAAATTCCTTATTTCAGCAAGATCGCATTTTAAACTAATCTCTCTTATCTGAAGAATGTTTTAAAGAACAACTCTGCTGTGAAGAATAATTTATGACAAATAAAGTATGAATCACGAGCACTTGCTCAAAGAAAGCCCCTTAAATAATCCTGTGTACAAATTTGACAGTCATTTTCGTAGCACATGACAGACCCTTGGAAAGGTTTAACAGAACAAGATCTGACTCATGCTTTCAAAAATTCATCACTGAATATTTGTTAACCTTGCTGTCTCTGATAGCCGTAGAACCAAGATAATAACTTTCAGATGGAGATAAACTGCTATCTTTTAAAAGATTATCCTCCATCTTAATCGAGTTTGCTGCTACAGCTGAACAACCAGTGACCTTATTATGTATGTAACAAACACAGCTACTCTTTTATGTTTATACCAGTTATATGTAGCCTCCTGAGCTTCTTGTAAGGGTTGGTTGTTGCTGCTGGTGGTGATGGTGGTGGTGTTATAACTTCTATAAGGTTCCAGCTGAAATCCTACATACACATATCTTGGAGTCAGGCCATTTCCACACTAGACTGTTATAGTGCTATTATTCCACTTTCAACATCCTATGGAATCCTGGGCTTCACAGTTTAGGGAAATGGCCTCAGTCCTACTTAAGTCCATGGAGTTTTATTTCCGAGCAGGCATGGGGTGATTGTGCTGTAGGACAACCAACCAAATTAAATGATTTTGAAGATTTATCTAAAGTAGAGCACCAAGAATGCTATAGATAATATTTACACTATCGACAGTGAAACAGTAAGCATGCTTTGAGAACCGAAAGGCTTGTTACATATTATTTAACAACTGTAATATCACTAGACTAAGATCCAAAGGACTAACATACTTAGACTGATTAACAGCTATTTTAAAAAGAAACAAAACTCTTAGCCTGGCATGAACACAAAGCTTCTGTTTTATATTTATGCGATCTGAAGGTACCCTTCAGTATCTATGTTGTAATAAAGAGTAGAAAGATGATACTTCATATTTCCGATAAACCACCAGCTTCAGTTGTGTAAGAACATGAATACAGGATGAGCTTGTCACGAAGTAATATGGGGTGAGCTTGCCAGCCCTGTCATTAACTAAAGCGATGGAGTCACCTTAGCCAAGTGATTTTGGGTGTCATTTAAAAAAAAAAATCACTGAATTCTTCTTTCTAAAAGTCTATTTCCTGTTGCTATTGCTCTTGTAATACTTCATCACTACCAGGGAGGACAGGATGACAAAAAAACTTTCTGACTCAGACGTACTGGAAGAACTTGACAAAGCTTGGGTGTCATTACTTCTAGACCTTGGAAGAGGGGTATCTTTACCTCCAGATGCGCCATTACCTACTCTGTCATAGAAAACAAAATATTTGGGGCCAGCTTGAACATACACTCACTGAAAATACAACACACATGCAGCCTTTTTCTAAGAGAGGATAGGTTTGGAGAATGGGAAAATACCTATTCAGTAAACAAGTTTTTACTTTTGTGCCACAGTAAAAAATCATTTGCACCTTCAGTGTTGAGCATCAAGAGGTAATAATGCCAGTTAAATCCATTTCAGGTCCAGGTTGTAATGCAACAAAAAGTCAAAGGTGGGGTGAACTAGGTATTGTTATACTATACATAAAAAGTATTGAAAAATAACACTGAAAATCATTTAACAATAAAATATACAGTATCCCAAAAAGTACACTCAGTATATGGTAAATAAGATACATTCCTCTTCTAGTTTAAACGAATAAGAAAACATACCTGACCAGTTCATTGAGCAATGTGGGATGCTTTAGAAGAAAACTGGTGGGGGGAGCATTGTTTTTACTGAATTTATCTGAAAAGTGTGTGAGAAAAATACTAGCATGTCAATCTTGTCTTTGCTTTGGCTCAGAGGTCTGACATATTTACTGGATGTGCCACAGAGTTCATCCTCCACAGAAAGTATCAGAGTGCGAATTAGAATGGAATTAATTATTAAATGATGACATTTCATCCCACTGCTGTGCATTCTATGCCAAATGTAAGAGACTGTGTGTGTGTGTGTGTGTGTGTGTGTGCGCGCGCGCGGCAGGCTTGGATGAAGCCTCTCAGATATATGACATGCAGCTATTCAGGCTAAGCAGCATTTTTTTTCTCCCCTCCAATAACAAAATGACCTTTTCTGAGTTGAGTGTTTCATGATGTCAAACAATGGCACAGCATGGCAAGAGATCAAGCCTACATAATGGAATGGCCTTTTGCTCTCTCAGACTGCCTCTGCTCCAATGGGCTGTGCTGTTTGAACGGAGTTCAAAATGGGTTGTAACTTGAAAGAGAAGCCACTGCCAATTTAAGGTAACATATCTGGTGCTGGCGCAAATCCATGCATTGTAACCACAAGGGCATTCTGATCCCTATCGCTTAGTTATATAGAAAACTGTCAGATTAGTTTGCTTGGCAATAAAACTGTGAAGGAAAAAACACTGGTGGATAGATAGTTGCTTGAAGTATCAAAATAGTATAATTCTCCATGATTTCCAAAGCAAAAATTAGGTACATGTACTCAAGACAAAAAATTACTACATCTAAAGGGCTTTTACATTCCCTTTTCTGTAAAGGTGGCCATTGATTTAGCATACCCAAAATAGTTGAAGCATTTCCTTGTCATCTAGAAAAATAACATTTTGTGCCCAAGTACTTCAAAGATAGTTATGTACAAATGCTGTGCTCACCAGAAGAAGCTTAATGTTTTTCAGGAAGTCTATGGGAAACAAGAAAGGGAAGGTGGTAGCATTCAAGGTGGTGTGGTAGAAGTGGTACGGCTAAGCAGCAAGGCATCAAGTTCTATGAACAGCTGCTGAAGTTCTGCTTCAGTTATCCAGCCTTGTCTCTGCAGGTAGTTTCGTCTTCTGCTTATGTCTCTCAGAAAATTGCCATCTTGCTGAGTCTCTCTTGAGTTGATCCACACATATTCTGATTCTTTTCTATCTAGCCCTTTGTGATTTCAGTCAGTGACCTAAGAAGAATCCCTCTGTCCTCTCAAAAGCTTACAGTGACACTCTTCATTGCCTCCCACAGTTGATTTTAGGTCCCCTTCAGAAAGTCACTCTACAGAGCTTATCCACATTCCAAACATCCTTAATATAGTTTTCCAAAATGAAGACTACAACTGCTTCCTGCTCTGCAGCCCATGATGCTTTCAGGATGCAATACAAGTTCTCATGAGGTTGGACTGAATATAGTAACACTGCACAGACTCTTTAGGTGGCTACTCTTAGACTGTATCTTCCTTCAAAGTCAGAAAACTCATGGAGAATATTCAGCATATGGAGTTTTACTAACTATATCTTCAGAATGGGTCTTTTGGAACATGTCTCAACCCCTCACCTGTGTTTGTTGCTTTCTCCATCTGTTCATTTATTTTTACTGTTCTGCTTCCTTGTGTTTTTCCCTTGCAGAAGAAAACTGTCCAGACTCATTTCTGTAACCTTTTCTGAAAATAATATTCTAGTCACATACACAGGGTCTTCCTCTGTTGTCTTTGCTTCTTACCAGTTTTAATCTTTGGATTCTCCAGACAAAGGGTTCAGAAAGACAACTACCTGAGTGTTCAAAGAGTCACTGCTGGTTACAGATGAAGTCAACCAATACTTGTTATACATACAGTGTGGTTTCCTTCACAGTGGTGGAGCTTGGAATGTGTGGAGAGGGTGTGACTACGGTACTTGAGGGCGTGGCTACAGTGAGTGGGGGCATGGCTACAGCATGTGGGGAGAGGCTACGGCACATGGGGACATGGCTACAGTGTGTGGGGGTGGGGCTATGATGGATCAGGCAGGGCTATGATGGATGGGGTAGGGCTATGGCATGTAGGGGAGGGCAAGCAAGGAGCTGGGACACCCCCAAAAAATTGCTGCTGGGGGCAAACTGCCCCCATCACCTCTCCGTCCCTATGCAACTGTACCTTCAGCAGCTAATATCTGTTGGGATAGTTAAGCACTTAAGAATTACCAATCTGTTTAAAAATTAGCTAATTGCTGATGTTTGCTGAAAACAATACATCTTTTTCATTACACCTCACTCACATAAGGAAATAGTACTAAGAGTCTGCCACACTGTCTGTTTTAGTGGCCAAGAATGGTCCATGTACCTCTGTGTAATATAACCTAGTCTACTATATAAAAGCCAAAGTACGTCTGTGAGTTTGTCTGTTTCTCTGCATCAGGCAGGCAAAGACCTCATGTGATTGACTGTGTGAGGTGAGAAGACCTCATATGATTGGCTGGCTGTGAAGGTTCTATGGAATCCTGGGGTTGGTGGTTTAGGGAGGGGCCTTTAGAATTCTCAGCCAGGGAGCTCTTGGGCCTCAGGATGGTTGTTTTGGAGAGGAGGCCTAGCAGCAAGAAGAAGGCTGGTGTATTCCCTCAGAAACCAAACCTCTGTTATATTAACAACTCTGAATACAGATTGGATTGGGGAACATGGGGATAAGTTACAGGTACTGGAATACGCTGGTTGCTATGGAGATGAGGCCTAGCAGCAAGGAGGACAGTGTATTCACTCAGGAATCAAACCTCTGTATGTTAACAACTCTGAATACAGATTGGATTGGGGAATATGGGGAAAAGTTAGTTACTGGAATAGGCCGGTTGCTATGGAGATGAGGCCTAGCAGTAAGGAGGAGGACAGTGTATTCACTCAGGAACCCAACCTCTGTATATTAACAACCCTGAACACAGATTGGATTGGGAAATAAGGGGGGAAATGACAGGTGCTGGAATAGGCCAGTTGCTATGGAACGAGGCCTAGCAATAATGAGGAGGACAGTGCATTCCCTCAGGAAACCAAATTGTGTATGTAAATAATTCTGAATACAGATTGCATTGGGAAATAAAGGGAAAAGTTACAGGTACTGGAGAAGACAGTTTGGGGAATTAGAGACATAGGATCTCAAATCTGTGTATTTCAACTTCATCTAATCTCCAAGGTAAAGTAAGATAATTCCTAAGATATTTCTAACAAGTGTTACCTATAAAAAAATAAAATCCCAGGCAACACCAGGTAAATATATTAGTATAATATAAACATGTTTACTATTAGAAGGTTATTCATATTAAAGTCAAATCTTTACATTGCCAATATCACCATAGAACAACAGTATAGAATATTACATACAGAGATTACTGCTCAAGAAAACATCTATTCACATAGATCTCTTAACAGTTTTCTAGTATTTTTTATAGGAGTTCAATATGTTACACAGCAAATAAAATAGCTTTGCGTGAATACACTACCTGACTTGTCCAGGGTACAGCTATGTACAGCTGCTGAAAAGCACAGCTATGTATTTATGGATTGACAGAAGTTAAAAACAAAACCAAACAAAACAAAACTTAGGAGGGAGCAATTTTTGTTCTCCCAAAATGTGAAATGGCCAGACACACACCCAAAGTTCTCACATTCCTTAAACCACCTTGTGATAGACCCTTTATCCAGGCTGGCCCAGCAGTTCCAACCCTATGGCCTTATCATTCACCTTGTCCTTTTACATTCAGGACACTTCCCTGAATCTGATACTTGGGCCTCAAGATGAACTTTATACTGAACATGTGGCTATGTTTATCAGTGGATTCAACATGGTACATTTATTCCCTGGTAAACATGGAATAAATTCCCCCTTTCACAGCTGTAGAAATAAAACCAGCAAAGATTTAGTATATAATGAAGTTAAACATGAAGTCCCTGAACTGTTTTCACACTCCCAGTTTCTGAAACTCCATTCAGTCTTATCAATTCCTGTCTTCCTAACTGGTCTTCACACTCTGGTAATTTCCATACCACACTATTATAGTGCTATTATTCCACTTTCTTTTTTTTTTTAATTATTCACATTTTGACAAATAAAAGAAAAAAATACAAATTATATAAAGTACAATTATATAATTAATTGTAGCTTATCAAATAGTATCATTCTTCCATCACTTCTTTGTCAGAGCATATAATTATTCATTCTTTGTCACATAAATAAGTTACTCTATTAAAGAAAAAGAACAGTATTACCTAAGTTTTCCCCAGATTAATCCTATCCTTAACCTTAAATATTTTTCTTGCTTCCTTATTTGTATAATTTATCAATACTCAAGTATCATCATATCCTGTTAATTTTATTCATATTAGTATCTTCTTCTATATAATCTCTTTCCATTCAATCTCACATTTGTTACCTATTTTAATGCCATATTCCTCCTCATATTCAACAAAAAATATTTGTCTATTTTATGTTCTCTGACTTTGAAGAAATTGATTTATAGGATCCCACTCTTTCTCTATTTTTTCATCTGGCAAACCTTTGAGTCTTTGAGTTAGAATATCTGCTGCTTTTATCTCTAGAAGGCTTTGAAGCCAGTGTTCTATCCTGGGTGTTTCTTCTTTCTTCCAAAGTTTGGCATACTCTGTTCTTGCCACCGTTATAACAATATCCTTGAATAATTTTTCCTTGTGGCTTGGTCTATTGTGTGGAGCATGTTTAATAAATAGATTTCTGGTTTTTTGTCAAATTCAATTTGTAAAATTTCTTGTATATTTTTATGTATGTTGTTCCAGTATTTTTTGGCTTTGCTACATGTCCAGCATAGATGGTAAGTTGTTCCGATTTCAACTTTGCACTTCCAACATTTTCCTGTTCCTGCGTTATATATTTTTTGCAATCTACTTGGAGTCATATATCATCTATGGAAGATTTTAAAGTAGTTCTCTTTTAAATTTTGAGCTGCTGTAAATTTTTGAGGCAGTTTCCAGCTTTGTTCCCAATGTTCCAGTTGTATTGGATAACCAAAATTTTGAGCCCATTTAATCATTACGTGTTTAATAGTCTCGTCTTCTCTCTTCTGTAACAAAAGGACCTTGTAAAGTTTGGCTATTATGTGTGATGGATTTTCTCTCATAATTTTTATGATCTCATGTTGTTCTTTCATATCAAATCTGTAGAGTTTCAAGTCCATCTGGAATCTTTCCGTTAGTTGTCTATAGGGAAACCAATTTAAGGTTATCCCTTCTTCTTCCAGCTTTCCTCTGTCTTTAATTTTTGGTGGTCCTGGAGAATGTGTATTTATTATGTCTTCATATCGAAGCCATTTAGGTGTACTTTTCCATCTACAAAAAAAAAACTTCCTGGGGGGAGACCCACATTGGAATCGCATTGATAAATATAGGTCTGTAATTATTCCATATTTTTAAAAGTGATTTTCTGATGTAATGATGTGTGAAATCCTTGTCAACTTTAGCTTCATCATAACAAATATACGCGTGCCAACCCATTCTCAGGTCTGCACCTTCTAATGTCAGTAGCCTTTCATTTTGTAGATTAATCCAGTCTGCTTTCCATGTCATTGAAACAGCTTCATAGTATGTATATATATCAGGTGCTCCAGCTCCTCCTCTAGTTGTTAGGTCAGTTAAAGTTTTCCAACTAATTCGGGGTTTTTGTCCTTCCCGGATGAATTTAGTTAGATCTTTATGCCATTGTAAGAATGGTTTTTTATTGTTTATTATAGGTAAATTTTGAAATAAGAAAACTAATTTTGATACTATATTCATTTTTATTGCTGCTAATCTTCCCATCAAAGAAAGTCATTGTTTTGCCCAACTTTCTAATTCCTTCTTTACTTCTCTCCATTTTTTTTTTCATAATTGTTCTCCTTTGGTTCATTGTTTCGTTTGGAGATCCAAATTCCCAAATATTTAATCTTCTTGACTATATTAAAACCAGATATCTCAGTTAGAGTCTCTTCTTCTTGTTTACTTACATTTTTTGTCAATATTGCTGTTTTTTCTTTGTTTGCTTTAAATCCTGAAAGGTCGCCAAATTCATTCATCATTGTGATGAGATGTTTCATGCTGGTTATTGGGTCGTCCAAAAATAGTACCAGGTCATCAGCGAATGCTTTCAATTTAAACTGGTACTTTTGCAATTGTATTCCTTTTACTGCATTACCTTTTCATATTACGTTGTTTAATATTTCCATTGTTGTTATAAATAATAAGGGAGATAATGGACATCCCTGTCTAGTTTCTTTCTTTACTGTTATAGGGTTCGTTTTTTCACCGTTAACGATCAGTTGAGTTTGTTGTTGATCATAAATTGTCTCAATCCAAGTCATAAATTTAGAGCCTACATCGATCTTCTGTAGTATCGCTTTTAGAAATGGCCACCTCAATGGGTCGAAAGCTTTCCCGGCATCTACAAATATCATGGCTAACTTCTTTTCATTATGTTTCTCATAATGTTCTATTATGTTTAGAACTGTTCTTATATTGTCTCTTAATGTTCTTTTTGGTGGGAACCCATTTTGATCTTCATGAATTATTTCTGGAAGGATTTTCTTTAGTCTCTCAGCTAATATAGCTGTAAAGATTTTGTAATCGGCGTTTAAGAGAGATATCGGGTGGAAATTTTTCACATCTGTATGGTCTTTACCTTCTTTTGGGATCAATATTATATTTGCATTATTCCATGATTCTGGTATTCCTGCGATTAAAGCTTCATTTATTGTTCTTTGCAAGGGGATGGAGAGTTTGTGCTCAAAGATCTTGTAATATCTCGCCGTAAATCCATCAGGGCCTTGAGCTTTGTTCAGTTTTAATCCTCTGATTGCTTCCATAATTTCCACTATAGCTACTGGACGATTTAATGTGCCTCTTTGTTCTTCTGTTACTTTACCTATATCACTATTTTCTAAATATTGGTGTATTCTTTGTATTTTCTCTTGAGAGATTGGATTTGCGTTGGACAATTTTTTATAGTAGTCTAAAAAAGTCTGCTTAATGCCTTCTTGTTGTGTAATTCTAATATTTCCTTTCTTAATTTCCAAAATCTTTTTCTTTTCTCTCTCTTTCTGTAATTTATAAGCCAACCATTTTGATGGTTTGTTAGCTTGTTCAAAAAATTTTTGTCTAGCTTCCTTTATTTGATGTTCAATTTCATGGAGATTTTCTTCATTTAGTTGTACCTGAAGATTTTTATACTCTTTAATAATTGTGTCATTTGAAGGTTTTTCCTTAGTTGCTTGTCTACTTCTTTCATCTGATTTAGGATTTTTTTTATTCTTTCATTCTTTTTTCCCCCTTAATTCCGATCCCCATTTAATGAAAAGACCTCTTAGAACAGCCTTACTTGCATCCCAGACCCATTTCATTGATACCTCTGAAGTGATGTTTTCTTTAAAGTAGTTGATGATAGTGGTTTTTGCTTTTTGTATATAGTCTTCTTTATGTAATATATCCTCATTTAACTTCCAAAATTTTTCTGTTGTACCTTGTTTCAGCTCTATTTGGATGGGGTTGTGGTCTGAGTATAACTTTGGTAGTATTTCCATTTTATTTATTTTGATTAGAAGATTTGTAGATGCTAACATTAAGTCGATTCTAGACATTGTCTTATAACGGTCTGAGAAGAATGTATATCCCTGTGCATTTCCATTCTTGTACCTCCACACGTCGAATAAAGAGAGATCATCCATCATAGAAAAGAAACTCTTAGGTAATTTTCCGTTGTTATGCACAATTTTCTTTTGAGAAGACCTGTCATTAATAGGATTTATGACTCCATTCATATCATCCAGAAGAATAACATTCTCTTGTTTGGAGTCTTGAGTGTATTTCCTTATCTCGTTATATAGTCTGATAAAGAAATCTCCCTATTATTCCACTTTCAACATCCTGTAGAATTCTGGGGTTTGTAGTTTACTGAGAATTCTAAATGCCCCTCTCTAAACTGCAAACCCCAGGATTTCACAGGATGTTGAAAGTGGAAAGATGCACTATAACAGTGTAGTGCAGAAATGGCCTCTCTCTGACAGCCCTAATTCTATTTCATCCTTTCTCTATTTCTGCTTTTAAAACTAGCCTCTGGGTTATATCCTCCCCTCCAGCCCCTCCCCTAGCCTTCCATGACCTGTGATTGGATGATTCTACTCAGGCTTGTCGGCCTTCTCACTTCAGATCCTTTAAACATTTCTTTACTATCATCCAAAAAATTGGCCAAAAATGAAACCAGAAGTGATATGTCATCACTTACACTTTTGTCTAGAAGTTTTTTAAAAAATAGTTCCCATCCTCTTCACAGTGTGCTCACTCTTAATTTAAAGGATCCCCTGGTGCTCCTCTGGCCTTTGGTCACCTTCCCATGTTCCCACTCTAAGTTTAAAGCTTTCATTGTCATATTTAATGCTTTGTTAAGTCACTATTTGACTGATCTATTAACTGCTATTGACAGTGTAGCATGGGGCTGGATCTAGTTCTGACTCTTTGCAGGAGTCCCCTTAAGAGCCCTCGGAATTGTAGACTACCAGGTCTAGGCCCAAGCCCAGATCAGAGATTGTTGGGCTTACCTTGCACCACAAATGGCAAGGAAACCACACACTGGCTGGCACCCACATGGATTTGGACAGTTGAGCATAATGGATTACTTAGCTAGGTTCTTCCTTCCCTTCAAGTAGATATGGCACTAGGGCTCACCTTTCACTCTGTTCTGCATCCACCTCCTGAGTAGAAGCAAGGTAGGGCCAATATTAAATGGTCCTTATCCTGTCTCCCTAAATAAATGAGAAGAAATAATCCCTCATCTCTCTTTGGCTTATGAAGAGCCCCTTTAGCTAGATTTCTCTCCTAATTTACCCTAAATATGTTTTCTCTCTCTTTTTCTGTATGTGTGTATGTGCACACACACACTTGTTTAAATGTCAAGTTATAAATAATTGCCATGAGATCTAGAGACACCACCAATGGTTATCCCTTCATCTCAGGTTTTGGCTGGGAAACTTCAGATTCTAGGACAATCCTGAATTGTCTAGGCTAGCTACAAATGGCTATCTTCCCTATGTCAAAATTGTTGATGTGGGGTGCCTTCAAATCATTTTCAATTTATGACAAGTGTAAAGAAAACTTATTATGGGATTTCCTGGGGCTGAGAGTATGTGACTGACTGAAGGTCAGTCATAGCCATGTGGAGAATAGAACCCTGGTCTCTAGGATCATTGCCCAAAACTCACACCATTAAACCACACTGGATCTCTAATACAGGTTGTTAATTGCTGGCAACTGGATCTTTTACCCTATGTTGCCCTGTAAAGTACCATATAGGTTGATATTGCTGTGTAAATAATACATTCCTCCTTCTTCTGTCTGCTTCAAAAAATATCACTGAATATCAAAATCAGGATCAACCATGTCATAGTAGTTCTATTTCTGTGTATGACTGTGAGAGCTCATATGAAGAGAATAAATTAATCTGAAACATGGTGCTTGCTAGAGGAAGGTTCTGTGGATACCAGAGAGTGCTAAATAGACAAATGAATGACGTCCAAAAGCAAATCTAGCCTGGACTCTTCCTTGAAGCCATGATGACTAAACTGAAGCTATGCTGATTCGAACGTATCTTGAGATGATACAACTCACTAGAAAAGACAATAGCACTAGGCAAAGTGGAAAGCGGTAGGAAAAAAGAAAGACCACACTATCGATGGATTGCCTCAATTAAGGAACCCATGACCCTGGGTTTGCAAGACCTGACCAAGGTGTTAATAACAAGGTGTCTTAGAAGTGTTTATAGCAATTGACAGCAAAATTTCTTTGTTTAATCCTTTTATACCAGGGAAGAAGCCCTGAGGCCTTTATGAGCCCTTGTTTTTGTGTCACAGAATTTGTAGCAAAAAGTAGATTTTCATTTCAAAACAAGGATTGTGGTGAGCATGTAGTTTTGCCCATGCATTGGTAACCACACACATGGTTGGCAAAATATGGTTGATGAGGCTGATGATTTAGGAACTACTATCTTGAAGATTCCAAGATTCCAGAAGAACACTTAGGACAAAAACAGACCATGAACTTGTAAGCTGCAGATGGGAAAATATGCATTCTTCACTGGCACATCCCCATTACTTTCACTGATAAATATGGTGACATTTGGCTTATGTAAATAGCTTTTTACAATGTTCTTAATTTGTCACCAATTGTACTTGGAACAGACTCATGGGAATAAACAAGACTTGTTCAATACTGACATGTTTTTAGTGAGTCTACAGATAGGACTAACCCTGGATTTAACTTGAAGCATTTATGATATGCATGTAGATATGGTGCATACCAGCTCTTTGTTGTGCTGTGCCCTGGGTATAAAAATGCCATATATCACGGGTGTCACAGCCATTTCTCTTCAAATCAAATATTTTATTTGTATCTTGGCTGTGACACTTCATTTACTTAAAGATAGTATCAATACAAGATAAATAGGTGATGTTTGCATTGCCTTCATCAATCCAGTTACTCAAAACAGAACCTAGCAAAATATCAAGCTGTTTGAAGCAGAAATACACCAAATCATGTAGGTATAGGCCATTTCTGCACTAGACTGTTATAATGCTATTATTCCACTTTCAAAATCCTATGGAATCCTGGGGTTTGCAGTTTAGGGAGGGGCCTTTGAGTCCCCTTTGAGTCTAGTGTGGAAATGGCCATAGTTATGTCTGCTTTTGTATTCCAAAATGTTGCTGCCTGTAGAACTAATTGGTCAGTAACACTCATTAATATAAACTGATGTGATCTAATTTTTTTATATACAGGTTCTTCATATTTTGGGCTATGAAAGGAAATGCTATGTATAATTAGAGTTTCCTCCTTGCATCCAATAAATACGTTGCTGCTCATGAAAACAAAAACTGAAGAATTCATTGTACATTCTGAATGTATTGCATCCAAGTTGGCATAAAATTTCTTTTTGATCTCACTCATAGAATTATTTGTTGTTTATAACATTAAATGACACAATAATAATAGAATAGTTGTATTTACATAACACCACCTCCATTTTCTCATTAAACTTTACAACAGCTTTGTAATGTATCAGTATTACCTTATTCCTAAAATTTAGTTAGAGAAGGAAAGAATGAAGATGACAGATGATGGCTCACAGCAGACTACTTAGGGAGTTGAAAACAGAGCATGTTTTGAACTAAGGAATGCTCTGGTTCATAGTGCAATCTCTTCATTGCTATACTTCACCACCTCTCTATTAGACCATGTTTTAGACATTACAGTTGTCCCTCCATATCCATGGGTTCTGCACCTATAGATTCAACCAATCATGAGTCAAAAATATTTTTTAAAAAATCCAAAAAGCAAACCCTGATTTTGCTGCGTGCTGAGCACTACACTGGTGTGTAGGCATACCCTGCTGTAGCTTCTTGCCACTTCATGGATCCCTGGGCTCTTTCTGGCACTTGTTTGAGTTGTTCCTCATTTTATATTAGAGGCACCATTTTAGTATGCCATTGTATATAATGGAACTTGAGCATCCATGGATTTTGGTACTCACAGTGTGTCCTGGAACCAAATTCTACCAGATAGTGAGGCCCACTGTATATTACACCAGCTCTGTTGTAAAGGAGATAATTGATTAAATATATTACCTCCATATTTTGATTGCTTGACCTGTTGATCAATATATAATTGCTGGGAGCTGTCTATAAACTATGTCATGACTAGTAGGTATCTCCACAGTAATTCAGGGGATCTTCACTCCACACAATATTGTTGTGCTGGTGGGTGTACTATCAATAAGGCTGAACTTCACAATCCAGTAGTGTCCTGGTTTATTGGTTGATGCATCCTTTTTTCAATGATGTAGACTCAAGTCGATAGACTCAGACTCAAGTCAGACTTAAGTCACTTCAGTGACTCAACTCAGACTCGATTCAGCCATAAATGATGAACTGACTCAACTCAATTCGAGATTTGTATATTTTTAATGACTGATTTGATGCCCTTGGTTCAGTAACATAACACATTCATCCAGAAACCTTACGACTTTGAACAACACCTCCATCTCTTTTTGCCTACTAGTCACATGGCAATCTCTCTCAAGCCCAAAATGTGGGTGCATTTCTCAGAGGGGAACAGCAAACAGGTTAGGCAATGGGCTTGAGGCAGGCTTGAAGTCTGCTCAGCAGCCTGTCCCCACTGCATATGGAAGGAGCATTCTAAAATGTTTCCTAAGAGCAAAGGACAAGACTCACCCCCAGAGTGTGGGGGGCATTTTTCAGAAGGGAACAGCAAATGTGTTAGGAAACGGGCTTGAGGAGGAAGGATCCTTCCTTCTAAAGCTTTTGAATTTTCAGTAATGGGGAGCAAGATAGGATCCTATTCCCCACTTCCAAAGCTGCAGATGGCAAAATTGCAAATGTGGAGAGCCAACTCTGCTTAAATTGTTAAAACCGAATTTATTTCACTCTATCTATTAATTCTGAAATTTTGGTTGGGGTATAAAGTTGGCTTCCAGACTTGAGACTTGACTTGAAAGTATCTTCAAGGACTTGAGACTTGACGTAGAGACTTGGAGTAAAAGACTTAAATATATCACTGCCTTTTTTTTTTGCTTTTGAAATGTGTATGTGTTTTAATGATGCTTTAGCTTCTCTGGGTGTAGCAATATTAAAGGTGATATATACATTTCTAAACAAATAAAATAGGAGATGCTAGTGTTATTGCCCAAAAGCTAACAGCAGTAGAGAAAGCCCCACCAGCACAGCAACATAGGACACCATCACTTGCCCTTGTGCACACAGAATTCCTATCAGCAACAACAACTTCTGCTTTTCCATTGAGTTTCGTGGATTTCTTGAGTGTGCAAGTGATGAAACTATCAAGTTGCTTATGCAAACAATTCAACACAAAAGGATCCTGGCCACTGTGGATCAGGTTGCTGCTAATTCCTGTGTTTGTTCTGGAAAAGTTGTTTGTTGTTAATTTGCTGCTCCACTGGATTGAGCTTGTATGGATGGAAACTCATGTACAGCAGCAACCATCTTGTCTAAGCCATAGGATTAGGCTGCCCATCTGTTTAGTCCATTGTGTGTATTCTGCATTTTTTAGAAGAAAGACAGAGGCTAAGAAAGTATATATCTGCTTTTAATTCTCTCAAAGATAATTGTCATTCAGAGCATGAAGGAAATAATATTTTTTCCATGGGACACAAAGACTCTTGTATTCACATCTTGTGGCATGGTAAACAATGGAAAAAGGCTATGTTTGTTTTGGTTAGCCAGAAGCAAAGAAGTTAATTTTCTTCAAGAAGCTTCTTACAGTTTGAGATATTGAAATGGGACAGGTTTTGTTTACTCAAAAGAATGTCTCCACCAAGTGTCCTTACCTTCTGTCAATAGCAAGCTAATTTTGCTTTCATAAAATTAGAGGGAAGAGCACATAAGAAGTAGATTAGACTTTTCCCCCCTAATATTACACTACATTCATATATGAATGGTAAGACTTCTAAACTGTTTGGCATTCTGGCTAAAATTCATCCCCAGTTCACATTACTTCTGGGAAGAAGACTGACATAGGAACAAACTAGATGTGCAACCAACTGTGAATAAGCATTTTTTTCCTCAAATTAAAAAGGTTGCCAGTGGAGAGGAGAGTAGTATTGGAGTTGTGGCACATGGTGTTTAACACACACACACCCCAGCCACACACAATACACTGTGGTGACCAAAAAAAAAAAAAAAAATCACAGCTACTATTAGCTCCAGAAGACAAGCTCTCATTGATGATAATGTAAACACACAAAGCCCTTTCATGTTTTATAGTTGTATGAAGAAGCTGTGGATTTTTAAATTTGTATCAGGGAAGCCTCTCTTTGTTCAATCCAACCATTAAAAGTACAAGTGCCCTATCCTTTTTTGCATCTCAGTATCCTATTCCAGGCATATCTAGCCTAGAGTCTACAGACACTAGTGAGCCTGCAAACATCTTAGAAAGATTGCTTTTTAAAGTTATTATTAACTGGGAAGCTAGTATCTTGCACAGCAAGGCAGTGGCCTTGAGTGCCATGGGGTGATGAGAAGATGGCAGGGAGCCTGGAGAAGATAGCAGAGAGTGAGGGCTGTTTTGTCTCTGTTGTGTTTGTGTGTTTTGCCTGTGTACATTCATAAACATGTGTGCTGTGCTGGCTCACGTACTTGTTTGTTTTGGGGTGTTATATATGTTTGTCTATTTCTGTGACCATCACCATACTTTCCAACATTTCTCAGATGAAAATGGACACAGGTGGCCAAGCAGCAACAGAATGTTGCCAATATTACAGAAGTTATTAATGAGGAAGAACACTTGGAACAAAGGGGGAAAGCGGGAGGAAGAGAGAAGCAGCCGAAAAAGCAGGGTAACAGAGAATTAAATGGGATGATTTCAGCCAAACTGGAACAGTTAGAGGCTATGGTACCACCCGTTTCTTTTCTGTGAAATGAGCGTTTTCCCTGTGCTTTGTGGAGCTAAATGTGTGATTTGACATTTTGGACTCAGCCCCCAACTTTGCCTCATTCCAAGTTCCTTGTTCTTTGAGCTTCAGCAGGTTGCCATGTGCAGAACAGGTAATGTTGCAGAAAATTATGGCCTGAGAAGTATAGCTTTGTAAATCAGACCACACCTCTTTCTGGTACTTATGTTCCTGGAGATATTATCTTTCCCTTAGCCTTACCAGTTTGCCTTTTGGGAAACAGATGTTTCATAACAGGCAATGATCACCATGGCAGCTATTTTGTGAGTGGGGAAGCACCCTCAGCCGTGCTGTGAGAGTTCTGACAGCGCTTTCTCAGCATTCCAAAGCCTAAATCCCTTTGCTAGTCCCAGCTAGACTTAGACCAATGATGCAGCTGATGAATGGTAAATCAGGTCTTATACTAACTGGGAATATATCTACGTCACACAGTTATAATAATACCACTTGAATTGCCATGGCTCCGTCCTAAAAAAAAAAAATCATTGGATTTATTATTTGGTAGGAAAATTCCCTTCAACTCCAGTGCTAGATATTTCTGGCAAAGAATTCTTACGTTTGTTGTTGTTGTGCCTTCAACAGAATGGTTCAGAAAAGTCACATGGGCCAAATCTCCAGGGATTGTTGTTGTTATTTTTGTTGTGTGCCTTCAAGTTGACTTTAACTTATGGCAATCCTATCGTATTCTTTTCTTAGCCAGATTTTTTCAGAGGTGGTTTGCTTTTGCCTTCCTTCAAGGCTGAGTATGGCTTTCCCAAGGAGGATTTCCTTGACTGAGTGAGGATTCGAACCTTGGAATCTCAGAATCCTAGTCCAAAACTCAAACTACTACACCACAAATCCCACACATCACTGCAAATCCCAAATTTCTGTAGGATACAAACCTTTCATTTAAACTGATATTGAACTGATATAATCATATAGGGTAGGTACACTCTGGGGAAAAAAACAATCTAGCATCAGCTTTCGTGTACTACAATCTACTTCGATTTAGCACACCACCACAAACAGCCAAACATTTAAGTCTATAGCACTTTATAAACCAGTGTTTTGAGAAAACACTGTTTTAAGCGCTTCCCCCACCACCACATAACATCGCTGAATCTTTTGAGACACGTTTGTCAAGAGACTTCACCTTTTGAAGTGCATGTTCCCTCTGCACAACAGAAAGTGTAGGAATATCCATTCCCTAGTTAACAATGAACAAGTTAACATTTTAGCTTTCATACTAATTTTAATATAGCTGTGTGCCGTGTGTGCTGGCAGCATGAAGGCACTGGAGGAAGGAGGGGCTGCATAACCATAATGACATGCTAACAGCTTGGTGAATGGAAAAAAAAGACCTGGAAAATTAAAAAGGAGCCCTAATTGTGCAACACAGCCAAGAACAGATTGGGACACACCTGCAGGTTACCATCTATTGTTTAGGAGGCAGTGGTGTAAATTGTTTAATCCAGCACATGAAAGTGGCTGTACCACAAGTCCACATAGAGCCTTTTCAAGAGGCCCAACAATTAGACATAGTTTGGATGATCTTTTCTTTTCTCTTTTCTTGTCTTTTCTTTTCTTTTCAAAGCAGGTTCTTCAAAGCCATGTGCAAGTAAACAAACAATGCACTAAAGCATTTCATTCTTCTCTCAGCAGCACAGCAAGAGCAGTTCCTTTGGTACAACATCAGACTGGTCACTATGCTTAATGCCATTATAGTAATTAAGGCTGGCAGCTTGTAAGGTCAAACAAAGGTAGCTACAGAACAACAATACGCCAGAAGAAAATTACTGACATTTTCAAGTAAATTATGTTCTCCAAATTGTTGTCTTAATGCTAAATAAATACTATTATGCTAATAACAGGACAGATTACAGCCTGAAAATTAGTGCAACTGCTTTTTCTACAGGCTGCTAGGGTTAACATTTTTTAACATAATTAATAGCTTTTGCTCAGTGTATCTGGTTATAACTTCGTGTATCTCATTTACATTCCTTTGTAATATGCTGACAGTGCTAAATGTCTCAGAGAAAGGAAGAATGGGGATGGGGCACAGATTTCAGAGACTGGAGCAAAATGGTTTCCTCTGTTTGCCAGCATATAAAAGAAATGCTGCTATGTGTGTGCATGTTTCACCCTTTATTAATAATGGCCAGGAAAGGTGGTGGTCGGGAGTGAATCTTTTTTCTGTTTTTCCTTTTCAGTGGTGTGTTCCAAGTCTTTCCTGGAGTCAATGTGAAATGTAATTGCTCTTTTGACCTCTATCTTCTCTCTCCCCAGGTCTGAGGAAGAGCTACACTGGTTGATTATTGCAGGAATGAAAGGCACTCTGACCTTGTCGACCGAATGCCTTGCTGCTTTGAATGCTGCCCATTATGCTGAAGGCAGGCAACTCCTGGAGAGAGGCTGGAATCTGTAGGAGAGCTGCTATCTGGGCAACCTGCCAGCGCAAGCTTCATCATCAGCAAGTCAGTCATGGCCAAGCTGCCTGGGCAGTGAAGGAAAAGAAGCGAGGAGAGGGAGGGAAAGCATCTCAAGCCATAGTTAGCACACAGCCTAAAGAGACTGCAGGCACTGATCACAGATTTCTCTCCCATTAACATGATTTTGTGTCATCCACCAGAATGAGCAGGGTGGGGGCTGGGTGGGAGCAGGAAAGCAGAGAAGAAAAGGGAAAATCTGGCATGGTGGAAGTTTCAGTTACTTGGAATAGAATATATTCTTTTTTTTCCCCAAGCTGTAAACAACTGGTTTTCATAACACTAGAAATAGAATGATGAAGACATTTCTTTTCCTAGCAAGAATGGACCATATATTGAGTGTTGATAACTAGAGCCCTTTCTGCACCTTACCTTCTTCTGGCGCTGGGGTGTGGGGATTACGCGAGCAGCCTCCAGCAAGAGGTTCTTGCGTTTGGGGTCCTTCGGCTCCGCACGAGCTGCCTGCTCATGTGAGAACCCCACCTCTTCCTTCCGCAGTGCAGCCTGGGAGTTTCTGCCGAGGCTCCGGAGGCTCCACACGCCAGGTAAGTGCGCACAGGGCCCGGGAGCAATGCACGTTCGTGCACCATTTTTAGCTTCTAGCCGAAAATGAAAAGGTGTGCGATCGGCGCCTGCCGGCCCCTGGAGCATCGCGCAATTGTGAGTACGTCGTGCAAATCGTTCCTCACAATTGTGCGACGCTCCAGGCCCTCTTTCACATGGAAAATGCTGTGTGAAAAGGGCCTTGGTTAAACTGGAAGATAGCCAATGCTCTTGTTGTTATTTAAATGTCATATCATTTCTGTAGCTGTGAAAGTTGGAAAATACTGCCTGGAAAAATGTACCTACCTTTTCATTACATTTTTCAAAATTCTCTGAAATCCTTTCAGATTTTAAAGATGGCTAGAAGTGAAACAATAGTTTTCCTTTGAACGTAACTTTGCTTTCTCTGTTCTGTGAAGAACACTGCCTATGATCCAAGAGCAAATGCTGCTTTGACATAACAGCAAATGTAACAAATGTGATGAATTTATTCGCTAGTACTAGTTTTAACAAGGCCCTCTGAACCCGCATGAATTCATTTAGAGTTAACTCTTTTCAAGTTCCTGTCAAGCTTTACCATCTCATTCCAGCTGGCCAACATGGGACATCTATCACCACCAACAATCCATAGATAGATCTATAACCTATAATAACTAAAAGAATACCTGTCTCTGGCAGCCATAATTCCTCAGGGCATTTTGCTAGATGCTAAAAATATGACCAAGTGTTTTTGGTTGCCATCCAAGCTAGAGAGCTTAAGTATGAGATAAAAATTCCAATCTGGAGAGACAATTGCTAGAAGTAATAGAAGGACAGCCATAACTTACTGGAAAATTGTGGTACATGCCTCAGTTTTGATAGACACTTTTTGGTTATTCAAATTATAGTGACCTGTTGCAAGTCAAAAAGTGAAATTCCAACCAAGGGGCTGTCTAAAGCAAAAGCTCACAGGGAAATCATGGCAGATGCCTTGACATTTGACAGTCTGTTTTTCTTGTCACTTAATTTACAGTGGAAAGTTTCAAACTGCAATTCCAAATAGGAGCCTCTCTAGAAGCAAAAGAGGGACTGCCATAACTCATCATAATTTTTTTTAAAGGCAAGAAAACAGGAGATAGCTCTTTGAGGCACAGCTGCTAAGATCGCCAAAGTGAGGAAAAGGCAGAAGACACTCCTGCAAAGATTCCTGAAGTTAGGAAAAAAGAGCAGAATAATGAGGGCTGTTGTTACAGAGCTACAGGAGCTAAAAATGGCCTCCTCTTAAAGGAGCAAGCCAGTTGAACTCCCTCAACTTAAATTGGCTAAAGAGTGGAAGAACCAAAACAAAGTGGAAAAGTAACTTTTTAAACATAAATTGGGGATCAAACTCCAAAATATTTACCATTACAAAATAAAAGTAAATTTTAATTTCTCTTTCCCAAGAGTGCCTAGCTACTTTTTTCATGTGAATGCTAAAATTTTAGCCATTCAGGATGAAGTCCACTTGTTGTCATCCCTATATTACAAAGCCAGCATTTGAACTGCATGATACTTTTCTTCCACAATTTAGTGAGGCCATACCCTGAAAGTAGAAAAGTAGCTAAACATTACAGTTATGCCATTAAGTTATTCCCTTGTTACAACTGTAACATAATATGGTTTTACCTTTTTTAACTAGAAAAATGAATTTATTACAAATAACTTGTTATTTATAACTTGTTACTATATTTGTAATTGGTTTCAGTCAAACTAGCAGCAAGAAACAACTATCTGTTTTCACTGTCCAACAGTTTAACAGGCCTTAAATCCTGAAGCTTTCAAAGTTTGCAATGTCAACACTTTGAAAATTTGAGTTGTTGTTTATTAGTCACTGCTAAGGCCTTTCTTCCTTCTAGGTCTTGTCTCACAGTCTTCCTTTAGCAGTCAAATGTCAAATGTCAGGGTGTGCCTGGCACAATGGAAATCATGTTGAGTAATCATTTATTGCTGGGTTGATAACTGAAAGAACTTGTAAGCATGCCTTTCAGGAAACACAAATTCTTCTTTTTTCAAAAATATTTACAAATTGCTTGCCTTTTTGAACCTTCTCATATAGTAAGTAGCCCTTTCCTTCAAATACCTAGAAGCTTTTTAGGTATGCAGGAAGCTTCATGGTATGAATGTAGAAGAACAAAGCATTCTTTCTATATAATGCAAACAAATCCAATATGGATGAATCAGAAACCTGCCTACATTATAAACAATCACTTACGTGTGAAAGCTAACAATCACAGCTCCTAGGCCAATGCTATTCAGATTTATCTTAGTTATTGAGGAGGAGAAAAACCACAGCTTGGTGGATTGCACCAACATTACCAATTTGTGAAAAAATCCAAGACAATGTTTTTTAAGGATAGTTGCTATGTAACTAGCACAAAAGAGATACTATATTTTATCAAGCAAGGTTTATTTGTTTCTGTGCTAACAAGTAGAGATCCTTATGAAGCAATTGCACCAGCATATAATAAATGTATACACAAGAGATCTGATTGGATTCAATAATTCCAAATGGGGATTAAGTATGATACTGCATATTAAACAAATAGAATACAGATCCAAACATGTAGCTTTTGCTATTTCGAGTGGCAGGCAAATTCCTCTTTGCTCAAAAAATATGCAGTGGGGGTAGGGTGGCAAACTCTCAGAAGTCACACCATTTCCTATGTGCTTTTGTCTGGTGCTTAGCACTGGTAGCTGCATGCTCATAGTACTGCACGCACACACCTTTGCGTACAGAATCTTGGAAACTACAGTATTCAACACACATAAAAAAGGAGATCCAAAAGAATTGTTAGCATATTACTAGTATTTTTGACTTTTCAAATTTTTAGTTTGTTAGTTCTTACTTCAGCCCAATATTAGTAAGAGGTTCCCTCTCCCCCCACCCAGAGCACTGCTGTTGTCTCTAGGACCATTTCCGCACTAGACTGTTATAGTGCTATTATTCCACTTTCAACACCCTGTGGAATCTTGGGGTCTGCTGTTTAGGGAGGGGCCTCAAACACTGTAACAGTCTAGTGTGGAAATGGCCTAGGAGATCCTCTGCCAGTGCCACCTCCTGCTACTGCTGCTGCACAGTAATTTCCCTTCTGGATCTTGCCTACCACCCTTACTACTGGAACCTTCATTTCTCTTCTGCTGATTTGACTTTTATTTCATGAAGAGGATAGATGCACCTTAGTCTGATGTCTCCACATTAAGCATTCCAGATGCCCAGTAGTTGTTCAGCACAGTTAGGCCCTTTTTGCACCTTACCTCATTCCGGTTTCGCTGCAAGGGGATCACACGAGAAGCCTCTTGTGAGAGGCACTCACGTCCCCTCTACTCCCCCTCCACACCAGCTCCATGCTGGATGGATGGAAACGTGAGTGCTCTTCCCCTTCCTTCTGCAGCGCAGCTGGGTATTTTCGCAGGCTGCGCTGGGGGAGGAAGCATGATGGCTGCGCGTCCGGAGCCTCTGCACACAAGAGAAGTGTGGGTGGGGCACGGGAGGGACACACAATTAAGCATCATTTTCGGCAATGAGCCGAAAATGATATAATGCATGGTCACCGCCTAATGGCCTCGGGAGTGTCATGCAATTGCGAGGACGTCATGTGGAACGGTCCTCACAATCGCACGATGCTCCAAAGGCCATTTCACAACAGGACTGGCATGCAAAAAGGGCCTTAGTCTGCCTCCCTGCCAAAAGCCTCTGTGACTTGGGAGACCCTGCCAGCAACAGTGCTATCATCAGCAGATCCTCTTGCCTCACAGGACCATGTAATCCCACCACCATGGAAAGGTTTCTGAGCCACCTTGGGTCCCACATCAGGCGAAAGGCAGCATGTAAATAAATGGATGGATGGATGTGAAAATGAATGAATGAAAGGATAATAAGAGTAGTGCTAAGATGGACATTATCACCACAGAAAAGTAGTGCCAAGGTGGACTGATTTGAAATGTAGTGCCAGAGGAGAATTCTATGGATACTACAGACTGCTAAAAAACACCCCCCACAAATGAATAGGTTTTAGAGCAAACTAAGCTTAAACTCTCATTGGAAACAAAGGGCCTTTCTGCACTACACTGTTATAGTGCTATTATTCCACTTTCAACATCCTGTAGAATCCTAGGGAAGGACCTTTAGCATTCTCAGCCAGAGAGCTCTTTGGTCTCAGTAAACTACAAGCCCCAGAATTCCACAGATGTTGAAAGTGGAATAACAGCACTATAACAGTGTTGTGTGGGAAGGCTCAAAGATGAATAAACAGTGGCTGTTATACTTTAGGCATTTCAGGTGGGACTCCCTAGAAAAAGACAATAGTGCTTGTTAAGGGCCCTTTTCGCACGGCATTTGCCATACGAAAGGGCCCCTGGAGCGTTGCGGAACTGCAAGGAGTGGTCCACACGATGCACTCACAATTGTGCAAAGCTCCAGGGGCTGGCAGGCCCCGATCGCACACAAATTCATTTTTGGCTTTGAGCCGAAAATGGTGCGCAATCATGCATCACTCTGGGGGCTCGCACACACTTGCCATGCGTGCAGAGCTCCGGAGCTGCGGCACTCGCACTTCCTGCCCCAGTGCAGCTTGGGAAACTCCAAGGCTGCACTGCGGAAGGAAGAGGAGGGGCTCTCGCGCTACCTGCTTGCAAGCAGGCAACAGCTGTGGAGCTGAAGCAGCGGGGACTTGAGAGCCTCTCACAAGAGGCTGCTCACACGATCCCTACACCCCCCACTCTGCAAAAAGGTGAGTTGCGGAAAGGGCCATGGTGGAAGGCAGTAGGAAAAGATGAGGACTGTACTACAAGTGGATCAATTCAGCAAGTCACAGCCTTGAGTCTGCAAGATGTGAGCAGGGCCTTGGTGACTGAACATCTTGGATGGCTCTCTTCATAGGGTCACCATAAGTTGAAGTCAACTTGACAGCAAATGCAGTAACAACAACTATTACGATCATATGGAGATTGTGTGATAGAGGTCTCTCTTTCTCTCTCTCTCGCCTTCTTATCATTCATCTTTACAGTCTCTATGGCCCTTTCCACATGGCATTTCTGATGCGAAAGGGCCCCTTGAGCACATGCGAGGAGCGGTCCACATGATGCACTCACATTTGCGCGACACTCAAGGGCCTGACGTGGACCGCGCACACATTTTTTCATTTTGGGTTTGAAGCCGAAAATGGTGCACGGTTGCATGTCGCTCTGGGGCCCCACGCGCACTTACCTTGCGTGCGGAGCCTCGAGAGCTGGGCCGGTCATGCTTCCTGTCCAGTGCAGGCTGGGAAGTCCCCCGGGCTGCACTGCGAAAGGAAGAGGCAGGGCTCTCGCGCGAGCAGGAGTAAGCAGGCAGAGCCGAAGGAGCAAGGAAGCGAGAGCCTCTCTCCGGAGGCTGCTCACGCGAGCCCCGCACCCCAGCAGCGCAAAAAGGCAAGGTGCGAAAAGGGTCTAAGTGTCTCCAATCACTTCCATAACAAAGCAGCCCTCTGTACTCCGTTCCACATGCATTTAGAAATCTGGGTGTAAAGGGTTCTAAATTGTACTGGAAGGCTACCCAAGGATTCCCAGTGCATTTCTGTGGGAGCAGATGATAAAGCAAATTAAGGAGATATGATCAAATGGGTTCATCCATTCTCTCCACAAGCCCATGTGATTCTAACAACAGGAAATGGATCTTCTGAACAGGTGTATTGTATCTCTAATATGCATTATGATAAATACTAACTGAAGTAATCCACAAACATGAAATTCCGAACACGTTATAAATCAAAACTCTTTTCAAATCAGGAGTTGTTCAGTGAAAAGAAATGGAAAGTTTTTTTATTTTTAAAAAATCATAATTTATTATTTTAAGACTTAACAAATGAGAAACAAATATAAAATCACATTTATAACCATATAATTATATGTGGACATTTATTTTTGGGAAAGCCAAAATTATTCAAATAGATAAACTGGCTTCTTTTGCTTTTTGATTTATGTATTGACATAGAAGAGGGCAGCAGATGGAAACGAAACGGTTTTGAAAATATATGATGGCTTGCCATTGTACCACATGTTGTTTATTTGGAAATGTAACATTTTCAGAGGTTTCCCTCAGTCACCGACTAGATGCGTTATTTGATTTATTTTTTTAATTCACCATTTAAAATTCAACCTATCGTATCACTTTAAGCAGTGAAGAATGCAGTTCAATTATTGTTCACAGGCTTGGGTAAGTAGATATTTGTTAGGCTGTTTTAAAGATTCAAAAATTAAACAGTGTGTTTTCATTTATTTTATTAACACAGCAATATTAAAATGGCTCTGTAAACTAGTATTGATATGCCAGTCATGCCTCAAAAATATTTAAACATTATTATATCGTAGCTGAACATTCCAAGGGTTTTTTTTCCCCCTCCTGTGAAATTAATGCTTTTAGGCTGAATTTATGTCTGTCAACAAATAATGATCATAGATGTGAGCTGGCTCATAATCCAGAGGTAGTAGGTTACAATGTGTTGCCATGGAAACAGTGTTTTATTGCATTTTCTCTACTTGATTTAAGCCATTTGACAATCATAGCAACTGTTTGCCTGTCTTCCCACATCATAAAAAATTCAAAAACACAAACAACCCATAACAGAAAATATACCAGGGTTGGACCTCTGTATTAAAAGGAAGAAAAAAAGAGGGGAAAGGAAATGACAAGCTTATATTTAACATGGACCTTTTGTGAACAGTTTATCTCACAGAATGTCCAGGAGTGTTGGAAAATTCAATCAGTGGTTAGTCATCAAACGGTTCTTTCTTGCCTGTGGTTCATTTTGTTTATTGCATCATATATCTTTTATGTTCACTAGGACTTTAGCTTGAAACAGCATTTTCTTTAACAAGAGCCATGTTTCCTCTAACACTGTTTATTGCATCTGAAACATTATTCTTTCAAACCATGGTCCATTTTCAATCGAGCAAAGGTCTGTAACTGAACACTGCATGTCTGTGTTTATTCAGGATCTAGAGTAAGAAATATCTCTGTTCATGTAACATTAATCACTTTCCCAGTGTTCAGCTGAGGTCATTGCCACATTCCTAGCAGTATTAAGCCGAGTCAAGATTAATCACGTACATTAAACCCTGCAAGAGAAAGACGTGAAAAGGATCTGAAATTAGATGTTTGGTAAGGGGTGGCAGGGAGGGAAGGAGGGAGAAAGAACAGTGTAACAAAATATATCTGTATTGCTGTGCCAGGCATTTAGCACTGTTTTGGATCATTCTTTTATTTTGACATAGGTTACCGGTGTCAATACTTTTTATTAGAAAATTGACCACAGGGAAACAATACTTATTGTGTAAATGTACTGATAATTCTTGTAAACTACTTTGGGGGGGACTCTTTTTTTAGAGCCAAAGGGAAATACAGAGGTATTTTGTCAATAAATAAACTTAATGCCGTTCCTGAAATAATGTCCTGACATGTCCAGATGGTTAATGGGGCATTAAAGCATACCTAAATTTCAAAGAGGTTATATCAATGTTGTTGCTAAAGATAGTTACATATAATTCCATAACTTTGCTTCTGCAAGTAATATTCAAACAGGATCTATAGTCTTCAATCTAATCTCATGATAAATGAACAGATTATTACATTTTTTAAAAAAAAGATTAATATAAACCCTTCTGCCTCTCTAGCTAATTACAAATGGAAGGACTTTTGTCATGTCAATGAAACAATTACCTCAGTAAACATTTATGGAAGGCATAAGTCTACTGCATATATTCAAATGGGGTGGCTCAAAAATGTTTCAAGTAATGCCAGATGTCCATATGGAATTCCCCATGGAATGATGTCATTCCTTGCCAATATTCATTGACCTAATGCAAGTGGTATACTTTTAATAGAGGCCCTTTCCGCACGGTATTTTCCATGCGAAAGGGCTCCTGGAGCATCGCGCGATTGTGAAGAGTGATCTGCATGACGCACTCACAATTGCACGACGTTCTGGGGCCAGCAGGCACCAATCGCACACCTTTTCATTTTTGGCTAGAAACTGAAAATGGTGTGCGATTGTGCATTGCTCCCAAGCCCCACGTGCACTTACCTGGCATGCGGAGCCTCCGGAGCCGCATCAGTCGCGCTTCCTGCCCCAGCGCAGCCTGGGAAGGTCCCAGGTTGCACTGAGGAAGGAAGAGGTGGGGCTCTCGTGTGAGCAGGCAGCTCGTGCGGAGCTGAAGCAGCAGCGACGCAAGAGCCTCTTGCCAGAGGCTGCTCGCGCGATCCCCGCACCCCAGCGCCAGAAGAAGGTAAGGTGCGGAAAGGGCCTTAGTCTTCACTACTGAACAGGAGGAAGAGGATGTAAGAGTGAAGGCTGCTATTATTTGCACTGCCAGAGTCAGTTCATGTTCTGTTGTGGTTTAGTCTTGTGGCTCCTCTGCCCCTCTATAAGGGTGGAGGAACCTATCAGGATGGCCTGTCCCCTGAAAACACTGGAATGCAATAAATTCGTGGGGGCTAAGGGGAATTTTCTTGCTGATATGGCTGGCACTACTTTATAGCCTTGGTACTATCAGGACATGGAAATGACCACAATCACTGTTGAACGTCTTCTTCCCTTTGGGCAAGATTGGGAAAAATGATTCAACTCCACTTTGGAAAGCTGATCCAGAATGTGGTACTGGGGGACTATTTTTCACTCCTACTGACACTCTGTTTTTTGTTCCTCAAGGATCTCTTTTGCTCTGAATAATTTTTAACACCTACATGAAGTGTTGAGTGACAACTGATGGAATGAGACGTGGTCAGTTTGCAGATGATACTCAGCTCTAGCTTTCTTTTTGTCAGATGCAGATGAAACAGTGACTATCCTTAATTGGTACTTGGCCTGGTTGAGAGCCAACCTGGATGGGCTGAATGAAGATTAATAAACTTGAGACTCAATCCAGTCAGGATGGGGATTCTCTTAATAGGCATTTTGTCTGCCCAGCTATGATGAAGTTCATTCTGGTCTAGACAGGATGGGCTGCACCATCCTGGAAAGAGGAGTTTCATAGTTCAGAGGTGTTTGGAAATCCAGTTTTGTCAGCTTAGACCCGAGCAGTCCTAGTGGAATGGAGTGCCTTTTATCAGTTTTACTTGAATTACCAGCTGTGCCCCTACCTGGAGAGAGAGAACTTGGCTGCAGTTTTCTATGGACTGGTAGCATCCTGTCTGGATTAATGTGTGAGTTGACTTCTCAAGACAATCAGAAAACTTCAGTTGATGCAGAACACAGCAGTGTTGTATCAACTGAGGCAACAATTACTACTCAGTTTGCAAGGCCAATTCAAAGTTCTGGTACTCAGTCTTGAAAGCTCTAAAATCTTAGGACCAGTCTACGTAAAGGAGCACCTACTTTCCTAAGTTTCAGGCCAGGTTTTAAGGCCATCCTTGGAGAGTCTTCTCTAGGTACTGCTGCCCAAAGTGGTGCAATGGATGGCTCTCAGAGAAAGAAACTTTCCAGTGATGCCCACCACCTGTAGAAAGCTCTCCCAAGAAAGATATTCCTGCATCTACATTTATACACCACACAAAAATCTTCCTCTTCCAGCAGGCATATAATTTCGACTTCTTTGATTTTATCATCAGTTCTGTTGCTCCATTTTTACAAGCTAAACATTGATATTGACTGTATTATAGTTTTGGTTGTTTTTTGTTCAATTGACTTCCTTCATTTCTTATAATTACGAACTATCATCAGAGCACTTGGCTTTATAAAGATGGCATAGATGATTACATGACATATAACAAGTATGAGAAAGATCATTGGAATGATCCTGAGAATCATGATTAGGTGTGACAACAGCAGGTCCCACTGAGAATTTTGACAATTCCATTAAAAATGCAAGCCACACTAGATGTCAAAGCATATGGCAAATTTTCTCCTTAGATAAATAGATTGGCAGGGATGGGGAAGTCACCAAGACTATAGTGAAGGTAAAGGATTAAAACATTCCTTACTCTGTGTCACAATCATTCTTAATTATTAGTATCTGTAAGATGACAAAAATGAATATCCATCTGTGAAACTCTATGATAAAGGAACACCAAGAAATATTTGTTTGATTTTTAAAATTTTTTATCAGTTTTCATCATTTATCTTCTAAAGGACATCTCTCATCAATACTTTCTGCTCCTGTGTCTAGAAGTCTTTGATTTCTAACATTATCCAAGTCAGAGGATGAACTGTCCTCTATTATACTCTTCAAAGTTATTTCAAAGTATATTTCCATTGGCTATCATCATGGATATCAACAAACTTTCTTTGAAAAGGATGGAAATATCATTTAAAAAAAAAAGCAAACACACACACACACAAAAACCCCAAAACAAGGATACAGCTTTCCCCAATTTCAAATAGGTATAATGTCTTTATAATGCAATAATTAGAAGGGGGAAAAAAAAACAATTATGGGAGTCTTATCTGGACCTTGCAGCTGTACTTCCTCATTTTGCATTAGCAATGTGTGTTGGAAGGTTATGACAAACCATGAAAATTGCATCTTAAGAAGAGTTTTATTTCTTTTCCTATGATTTGATTGAAACAGACAGCTACATTTTGTGTATATATAATTAGGCAGTAAAATAGTCTTTGAAGGCAGATTTCCATTTAGTATGTGAGTCACACACACAACAGGCTTTCATTCAACAGCCAAAGACTGATCTTTTTAATGTCTGAGCTCACTCAGCCTGTTTTCTGAATGCTATATCCTGTGGAAAGAAAGAGGGGAGAAAAGAGGAAAAATATGGGAGAATGAGCTTTTAGGCCACATTTTTCTCTCCCAAGGAAAAACAGAAATCCAATTGGACAAGTCTGTGGTAATTTTACCCCAGAACACACTGACTCCCCAGCCCCCTCCTGGCTCCCTGACTGTTGGCCAGCATGGCAATGAATGCTGCACCAGTTCTAGGCGTGTCTAATCCCCCTCATAAAAGGCTATTGTAGCAATAAAACTGAAACCAATGGCTTTTTTCCCCCATTTATTCACTGCCTCCAAGCACTCCAACTAATAGCATGGGTGGGTGTGTTTCTCTGCATATTTTCTTTTCCAATCTATCCCCTTTTTAAAATGATAAAACAAGAAGAAATATTAAAGAGGGAGATTAGTGCAATATTGTTCAGTAGGCAGTCATAATGTCAGAAGGAGTCATCCGCAAAACACCGCAGCTATCATGGAATGTGTGACTTACATATGTAGTCTCTCAGCAAAATATTTTCTTACCGCCTCTGACAGATATGAAAAATCACATTGAATAAGTTGCTACTTCAGCATCTGTCCTGATGTTTTCTGAAGACCTGTTTGTTCCCACTTTGTTCTTTGGCCTCCAGGCAATAAAACAGGTGATAAGTGATACTTCATGCGATAGGCGCTGAATTGTAGCTGCTTTAAAAGTAGGTGAAAGGAGTGCTGCACTGTTCCTGGGCATCCATATGCCAGACACAGAATTCCAGTTTCACGCAAAAGGGAAGATGAATTCCCTTCTCCAAGTCTGAGTACCTAGTACCCAAGCTCCTGGCTCTGGTACCCAAAATTATTTGGCACTTGAAGCAGAAAAACCCCACAAATCACTCTCCACTCTTTCTGGCAGTTAAAATACAGGATTTCCAAATTAAACAATTCGCCGCAATTCCACGACACCCCAAAGCAGCTGCACGAAGCAATTACCTCACCTCACCTCCTCTTCAGTAGCTGTATAAATTTATGCCAGCACAGCTGCACTGGAGGCACACTGTATCCGAGAATACAGGGTCTCACTGCTGTGCAGCCAACAACAATGTCTTGGATTTACTTCTGTTCTAATGGATATCCAGCTCAGCAAATCCTCTTTGGGATACCAACCTTGCACAACCTCCTAGAAAGCGCAACCACATTTGTAATAGTAATTATGCAAGAACAAGTTCCCAAAAGGATTCCAACCGATTTCATTTTTCACCACACCACCAAAAATCTTCATCGTTTGGGATTCCATCATAAAAACTCACCAATCTACTGTTCACTCAGGAGGCCACCTCTGCATAAGCAGGGTGGGGAAAGTATGGTCCATATACCACTTGAAACTCCCCAAGGTAGTTTTTGAGCCCCAAGAGCCCCCAGCACTGCCTACAAAAATTTTGCCATCCCCAACCAGGAGGGGGGAGGGATGAGGAAATTTCACCATGTTCCCCTCCCCATGAGCCTCTGTAACTCAAGGAAATCCCTTTGTTCAAACAGGAAGTGAATTAGAAGTTGTCTTCCTTTTTGTTTAAAGTCCTCTTTTAGGCCTAAAATAGCCCAGGGGAAGTAAAAACTGTGATAAAAGTTGCCCTCCCTATACCCACAGTGGTGACTGGGAGTATCTAGGGCCAAACCTTTTTTTATAATTATTTCAGAGGTGGGGTACTTGAGGGGGTGGCCCTCCAAAGTCTCTTGGGGAGCCAATGTTGTTCCCTCATGCCAGACTGTTGCTCACCTCTGATATAAGGGAAGGAGAAAGTGTGGTTTTTCAGAGGTTGATTAACTAGTGTTCCCATCATCCCTCCCCACTGGTCATGCTGGCGGGGGGTGTGTGAATTAGAGTCCAAAAACCACTAGAGGACTACAGGTTCTCCAGTCTTGTACTATGAGACTGGTTTCAAAGCAACTATCAGGCTGATTGCTTTTTCTGTGTTTTTGGTTTTAAGCAAGAGAACTATTTTATTTATGATGGGATTGAATTAATTACATTAGTGTAAACTAACCAGCGGAGAAGGAAAATGATTCCAAATAAGGTTAACAAAAGTGTGAAATATACTTTTAAAAATGTGTTTCATAGATAAATAGAATGACTATCCATAAGGAACATGTGTAATTTATGCTAGTAAACTGTGAATGCATTAACCGGTTGAGAAATAGTAGTCTTTTTGGAAGTGGAATGCAAGGAAGTGTCAAACTGCATTAGATTACAGTCTTTAATTTTGTCCTTGCAGGATTTTTTTTTCTTCCAAAAAGGAGGAAACCGTAAAACAGAACAGAATAAGCTAGAGCAAATCAGGCTGGCTTGTATTAAGAAAAGGTTCAACATAAACATTAAACTTATTTCCTGTAGGATTAGGTCACTTAAAGCTAGCTCCAAAAATGGACATTATCAAACTAGCTTTGTTCTAGTTTAAGGGCTTTGCCACCAATGCTGCTTTAAATATGTCACACACATTTAAGAAAGATACAGCTTTGCTCTTGGGTGAAGCACCCATATTTTTATACAGGCAATGGATTGTATTTAGTGAAGTGAAACTGGGCTGGCAGAAATAGACTTCCTTGCCCACTCATCCACACAGCAGCCCCTCCAGCCCCTGCCTCTCACCAAATGTAACACAGATGTCCAAGGGACTGCTGAATGGGTATACTTCGGTTCAAGAAAACATCAAGGGATATCTGGAGGTACTTTCTTTGAGCAAAAACACCTTCTGATAGTGACATCAAAAGTCACAGGGGAAGAAGAAAAGGAAAAAACAACAACTACCACCACCCAAGTGTGTGTGTTTGTTTTTTTAAATTGTCTTCCAGTATCTCCCAGCCAAATTTATGTATCTAATGAGTTCTGGGTCTTTTGTGTATCTGAGGCAAATCTTGCAACTGTATCCAAATTTAGTTTGCCTACCATTTCCAGTTCCTGGTTAACTCTAATCAGGCAACTCCTAATGCTACCAATCACTGTCAACTACCAGGAGAATTGTTATCATCCCACAAGATCAGACACACTCCACTTTTCTATGGGTTGTTGTTGTTGTGTGCCTTCAAGTCATTTATGACTTATGGTGACCTTAAGGTGAACTTATCACAGGGGTTTCCGGGCCTGAGAACGTGTGAGGCACCCAAGGTCACCCAGTGTGCTTCCATGGTTGAGCAAGGATTTGAATCCTGGTCTCCAGGGCTGCAGTCTAATGCTCCAACCACTACGGTACACCAGCTCTATGGGTACATATTCCATCCATAGTTACTGGGCATGACTTTGTTGACCAGAGAGGGAGTTCTAATTTACTTTCATGAATGTTTTAAACTACCTTTTCCCATGAGCAATGATTTTTAAAAAATAAATCAATATTAAAAATGTCATTCTTCTAAGCAGGATACCTTCATTTATGTCCATTACCACAATAATGTTTATTATAACAATAATGTTCTCATACGTTGTATGCACACAACATAGTTTTGTATTAATTAAAAATAAAAATGGGGTGACAAAGTAGGGTGAACAACTATTACAAGATTTCAAAGGTAAGATAAAACCAACCAAAACATGAGATGTTTCAGTGTATACCCTGTTTTAGTCAACTATTACCTCTAGAATAGTTACGGTGAGGGTGTACTCATATTTCACCTGCCAGATATGTCACTGCACGTGTTGAAACCATTCCTCTTCTAACATTATAAGTGATCATCATCTGCAGAGATTGTATTACTGTTCCATTTCTTTCAGATAAATCAGATTTTCTGTGATTCTTTTTTTAAAGAGTCACTGAGAAAACACTGGCGGAAGGTGATTTGAAGTTACCACTTTTTGGATAACCTGTGAAAAGTAAGGGAACAAACAATGGCAGTTCTCCAACTCACCCTGCCTGCGAAGGAGGCAAGATTCAGGGACCTCTAGAATGACACACAAAAAAATCAGACCACTGAGGTGTTTTCAACTACAATTCTTTTAATAACTGATCAACCTGTATGGGATTGTAAAAGCTGTAGTCCAAAACATCTAGATGATACCAAGTTATCAATTACTGTTTTCATCCATGCTACTACAATTCTTCATACGGAGCCTGGCTAGTCATAGGGCTGGAGACAAACAATATAGATATTTTTTCCTGTCTGACTCTTATCTCTAGTCAAACAGGTTTTATATGATATAATGGGAACGAAACAACATCAGCAACAACAGCTTTACTCCTTTTCAATTTTCTGGAAAACTTTTTTCTTTTCCAGCCAGAGTTTTCTTAGCTAGACACTAACCTAACTGCCAGTCTCTCATTTCTTACTGACAATTTTCACAAGCCTGGCAACAGAATAAACTGATGGCAATGTTGCAACATGTCATGGAGAAAGCTTTTCCATTGTCTTTGCTTCTAGCTGTAGCAGTAAACTGATAGATAGAACAAAACCATAGCCTCCTAAAATCACACATTTTGATGTTTTGATTCATGGAGAGAAGCACTGTAGTTCTATGAAAAGAGCACCTCTTTTTCACAGAACAGTCCCCATTTCAATTTCTGGCATCCAAAACCAGATTAAAATCCTGGATCAGTGTCCACTGATCTAGATCAGGAGTAGGTAGTCTGGTGCCCTTCAAGTTCTATGGACCATAGCTGCTAAATCCCAGCTCACTAGCCATTCTGGTTGTGGTTGACGATGGCTATGGTTGAAAAATCTAGAAGACAGTAAGGTTACCTGTACCTTAGCAAGACAGACCTATGGCATGACTGTTTCAGAGCTGGATAAGACCAACGCCTTAAAATACTTAACTGTTCCCTTGCAAGCACTTTTAATAATGTGTTTAAACAGAACTTATTTTCCCCAAATATAAAAACAAAGAAAGAAAGCAAAGAAGACTATTTTAGTTTAAAACAAATAAAGTAAAGTAGAAGTTATACTTCCAAAAGAATGGAAATCTGAAACACAAATTAATCTTCCTCATGTTAACTGAAAACATGGGCACATTGATAGACCCTTTCTGTAACTTAAACCCAAACCCGAGTGAGCATGACAGAATACTCTTGGTGTCCACCATCCCCTACATAGCACATTACTTGTACTGTGGAAAAGCTGAACTGCGACACTCTCAGTGTCTACAAACAGCAGATTTGCAGTGTAGTCCTTTTTTAGTCCAGCCTGATTGATCTATATTTGGAAGAAGGAAGCCTTAATAGACATAGTCCCTGGATTCCACTTATAAATGTGCTGCGAAAAGCAGATAAGATTGCACCCATAGATTTAAAGTTTGCTTCCTAATGTCCATTCTACATGTTATAAATGGTTTGTCTTTCAATCCAAAGCTAACAAAATCTGCGCTAAATATTACACGACTTCACGTATAACCTCCCCACTTTGCAAAGTAAATAATCACTCACTCCAGTTCTGAAACAATGAGTGACACCAAATTTTGATGCCTCTTATGTTTACTTGGGGAGGTAGGGACCACAATGTGCCCATGTTCAGAATTTGCTGAGGAGGTTTAAATAGTTTAAATTTTATTTCCAGGGGTTGGAGCTGCCTCCCTTAACTGTTCATTTGCATTTTTTCCCTTAAAGAATCAAAGGCTAGAACATAACATAATTGACTTGGAGTAGAATTTAAAGTACAAGAAGGGGCCATCACTGTGCACTGCATAATTTAACTCCTGTTTAACTGTTCTATCAAGATACTTTTTCATTTGTTTTTAAAATCACAGTACATCTACAATACAAAAGTTCCCCATTCTCATCTCCATATCCTGTGGAATGCCCCTTTTATATGAGTCATAAACAAGAAGGGATATGTCTGTAGCTCATTGACAAAGTGCATGTATTGGAAGCAGAAGGTCCTAAGTTTAGCATTTCCAGATTGGACAAGGAAAAACCCCTCTCTGACAAACCTGACAGTAACTGACAAGATGTGAAAAAAGCACACTCCCTCAATGTTTTAAAACGGGTTCTATAATAGGAAACACACAACATACAAATACAAAATAATAAAATACAAAACCAAGACATCTACTGGCCAGGCATTCAAGTTGCAGGATGTGGAAGCAGCATTTCACAAGACAACTTGGGCCATTTCTGCACTAGACTGTCATAGTGCTACAAACCCCACGGTTCCATAGGATGTAGAAAGTGGAATAATAGCACTGTAAAAGTCTAGTGCAGAAATGGCCTTGTTGTTGTGTGCCTTCAAGTCGTTTATGACTTATGGAGATCCTACAGCGAACCTATCACAGGGTTTCCTTGCTTTCCTCTGAAGCTGAGAGACTGTGACTTACCCAAAGTCACCCAGTGGGTTTCCACAGCTGACTGGGGATTCAAATCTTGGTCATCAGGCTCACAGTCCAACACTCAACCACTACATCACACAATGTCCTATAGTTACCTAAACTAGCTACCTATAAATCTCTGCTCAGATCTATCACAGAACATCATTCCAAAGTCCAGCATGAGATTCTGGAGGAATTGGTATATCTTTGTATGTTTAACACAATCAATAAATGGAAACCAATCAGTAAAAAAGTGGCTTCATAATGTTCATTTTTAGAGTGTCTGATTTTACCATTAAATTTCTCCATAAGGGCAAGTGATGACATTCTGATTATTTTTTTTTAAATAAATCCAGCAACTTCCAATGAGGTCTAAAATAAATCCAAAGTGCTGATTTTGACCTATAAAGCCCTATATGGCTACTGAAAATCCTCCCTTTTCACTCTTTGTTACGGTTATTGATTTTCCTCAACTATTCCTATCTTTCCATTGCTTATTCCATCTCATCTTTACACACTATTTTTCACATATAATTTATTGTGTATGTTTTTTTTAAAGGCCCAGTGCCTAACTGGTATTTGGATGGTTATTACAGGTATGAATAATCCCAGTAGTAGACTAAAAAGTGTGCACAATTAAATAAGAAGAATAATAAAAAAAAATAGTGATTAATTTACTTGATTAATTCTCAGTTTTTACTAACATGCAAATGCACTTAAAATTAATAATCATTTGGATTAAACAACACAAATTTATTCAATCAGCTGACAGACCTCAATTATAACAACAACACAATACCACCAAGGTCATTCATTCCTAAAACCCACTAGTATTAATAGCAGAAATTTATTCATATGCACCCACCTCTCCTACTGAAATCAAAGCAAATGGCAAAGTTATAAAGCAACTACAATTAAAAGTGTTTCATTTTGACACAAGAATAGCATAGAAATGTTCAAAAAAGATGTAGATTTTTAAAGGCCATTATAAAGTTAGTGAGAAATGGAAATGCCGCACTGAAGCACGCTTACAAATCATTTGATATGACTGATAATAATAACTAGTCAGTGGGGAAAATGTTTTCATGACCAATGGATCTTAATTATCATTATTTTTATTATAGAAGTGGCAATTAACTCAAGTCAATTCAGCATTGTTATCCCTCAATGTAACAGCTAGTCTGAGCAGACAGACCAAGAGCCTAGCCGGCCAATTACATTCATGCTAGTTGTATTTGATCTATCTTCTGTTTTCCTTTCCCCACAACAGCAAGGAGCTCACTGAGAGAAAACAATTATTTATGCTTTATTAAGATGGTGCTGCAAAATATGCAATAACAACATGAGTGTGCGAATATGCTGTGGGGAATTGCACCTTTAAGACGGCTACATGGGTCGAAATTCACAGCCATTGAAGTAGGCTTACTTTTTTGAAAAAGCCTGCTTATTTCCATTAAATAGTATCTGAAGTATCAGAATGTGATGGGGTAGGGTGATGCTTCACCCCGGTCAGTTTCAATTATTAAAACATTTGTTCAGTAGACTATCCTTCTGTAACATCAGGATTGTATAATGCAGATAAAGCAGAAGCATGTTTTGCAATCTCACCCAGTGACCATTCCTTGGCGAGCTAACAGACTGACTATTCAGAAGCAATTTTCTTCAGGCTGAATTTATGTGCTGACCGTAGCAGATCACTTCCCATAATAACCCTTCCCCCACCCAGTGTTAAATACAATCTGTCTCCCACTCACTATATTAATAATGTGCAAATGACTGTAATTTTGCAGACATGAAACAGCCTAAAGTGAAACATGTCTAAACAGAGGTCGCTTTTGAAAAATTGGGGCTATTAACCAAATAAGTAAAATATATATTGGTTTTTTAAAAAAACAATAGTGACCTATGGTATAACAATAATTTCTTTAGCCCCTTCACTCTGAAAAAAAACAACAACAATAAAGTCCCAACCACTTGCTTTTCTGAAATATGCAAATGAATGATAGAAACACTCACTGGAGAAAAAAAGGGAAGGACATGCCCTGAAACTGCATGCAATAACATGATAAGGAAAGCAGACAGACAGGAAGCTGTGGTGAGAGCCAACATACTGTAGTGATTTCAGAGTTGGACTGGGACTGGGAAACAGGATTTGAATACCTGCCCTGCCACGGAAACCCACTGGGTGACCTTGGGCAAGTCATACTCTCTCAAGCCTCAAAGGAAGACAAACCTCCTCAATATTTGACTAACCTCCTCTGAACAAATCTTGCCAAGAGAAAGCTGTGACACGTTCATCCTAGGGTTGCCATAAATTGGAAATGACTTGAGGGTATACAACAAGGAAGATGCATTGGCATGAATTCATCATTAGGAGAACTCACTATGGCAGAGTCTGACAGTCCCAGATTATAATTTACTCCTCATGGGAAACATTTTATGTTTTGCCAAATGTTTTGGAAAATAATGGATGCACTTCAATTGTTAATCCCAACTGAAGTAGTCTCTTAAATCAATGGAAGTTTGATAAGGCACACATTTGATAACTGTAACATAAATTCTATTGATGCAATGGGATTACATCCCACGGGACAACAATTTAGACCAATGTGGATGTTGGGGTAGGCATTATACAGCGTCCCAGACATTGGTGGACTATACCTTCCAGTATTCATCACCACTGAGTATGCTGGCTAGGACGTATGGGAGTTGTAGGTTACATCTGCTACATCAGAACATCTGGTGTTCTGCATGACTTTTGCCTGTGGTAAAAGAGAAAGAGCTGCCAATAACACATTCTATATGATTATAACTATATAGCTATATATGGCTATAATAACTATAATGTGAAGTGATTTCAACCATTTCTTTTTTTAAAAAAACTAATGTATTTCATATTTACTAGCAATGTAATTTTTACAATAATCGTATAATGCAGATCACATTGGGGCTCACAGTTCACGCTCGTAGTCTATAATCGTTATACATTTACTCGAGAGTTAGCCACACTAAACATAGCAGGACTTACTTTGAAATAAACATGCATAGGATAGCACGGAAAACTGAAATCCTATATACACCTAGCAGGAAGTATATACAGAAACATCAATGGGACCTACTTACCCTAAGGGGTCATTTAACAAACTTGTAAAAGCTTTATTTTCACAACTGAAACCAGAAAACCAGCACCACCAAGATATTCTAGAAAGGTTTACAGTGCCCAGAACTCTATGACTGTTTTTGAAAGTGTTTATAGTGAGCTGCATTTTGCTAATCAGTAGCCTTATCTTGTTTAGAAAACACCCACTTTGCAAGCACTTACTCTTGTTAGCACAGAGCTGTGTATTCTGGCTGCCGGTGTAGGAGGACCTCCTAAGAGCTGACACAACAGACCTTATTTACATTGCAACTGCACAGCTATAAACAGAACAGTTCTCAAGAATTTCTCTTTTCGTTTCCAGGAAGCATTCCATTTTAAACATTAGCAATGCTATGGTGGTTTAAACGGCTCACAGAAGTGTTTCTGAAACTTTTGAAATATCACAAATAAATTGTCCCAGCCCTTCATTAATCTACTTCAAAATTTCTCATCTCATTTCTACCACCACTATGTGTTTTGTGGTCAAATACACAATGATCCTCTCATTCAAGTTCAGTGAACACAGTTCTCTCTTGTATTTGCAGAGCTTGGGTACCATACTAGGATGTTTGAAAAGGAAAACTCAACATCTCAGTACCTCCTAAAATTGCACTCATGGAAACAGCATTTCTCTTAAATTTCAGAGACATAGTACCGGAGAAGTAGTCATACTTCCCCCATGAATCCATCCTGGATCAATGAAGTACATCTCTACTGCTTGTTGATCTCAGACTCCTCCAGACACAGCAATCTGTCAGAATAACTGCTCTGCTGGCTAAAATCTACGAGAAAAGAGCCAGAAAAGGGGTGGGGTACCTAAGGAGTCATGTTGTGCCAAATCTAAGTCTCCTCTGACTCAGGGATGCAGGTATTCATGGTTGCTCAATGTTAGGCTGGAGGATATTCACTTAGGATCATTTCTGATACCCCAACTTGAGAGGGATTTCGATTCACCACAGCTTCAGGAAGGCCAGTATTGGCTCAGCTGGCTCTTTGGTTTTCTTGGCCAATTAGAACTAGGCTGAAAATGAATCTTTAGTACAATGATACTCAAAGTTGCCTTTGAGGCCCCTTCCCAAACTGCAAGTCCCAGGGTTCCATAGAATGTTGAAAGTAGAATAATAGGACTATAACAGTCTAGTGCGGAAATGGCCATAATTTGGGCTGGGTGCAAGGCAGACTCTTGAAACCCTCCAGCCCTTTCCACACCTTACCTGCATCCGATAACATCCCGGTGTCATCCCAAAAGTGCCTTTGCTGGGATGGGAGCATGTCCTGAATGCTTCCCTCCGCACCTGGCTGGCTGCTGGGGGATGGTAGCAGTTGGGACATGTTCCTTCCTTCCACAGTGCAGCCAGCCTCTTCCTGTGCTGCACTGAGGAAGGAAGTACCTAGATAGCAGCTTCCGTCCTTTCTGCAGGGCCCCAGCCGACATGGTCGTCACACGAAAGAGGCCTATTCCAGATTTTTTTCCAGTAATAATATAGTGCATGATCGTGATGGCTGGGGACATGACAGGAGTGGGACTGCACACATGCAAAATCAAAAACTGGCTTTTTTATATATACTTTTTACAGTTTTATAAACCTTAACATTAAGATTTTATTTTATATTCAATACAATGTATCACCACCAAAAAAACAGAATTTAAAATTCCAAATAGTTATGATCCTTTCCCTGCCCCCCAAGCACTGGTCCAGACACTTCTTGCTGATGTGTTTCCAAAAGGGGACCATGGTATCAGTGGAGAGGCATTGCATGGTAAAGCCACAATGAAGTCTGCTGCAGTGAGTAAACTGTTCCACACGTGCTCCCCCCTCCCCAGTTTGGGTGAAATTAACATTGTATTGTAAAACTAAAGAATAATGTATGCCAGACACAGTACAACTCAGGCCAAATTGGACCTACCATGCAGAATGTGCTTGCAGAGCTTTGACCAACCTGGTGCCCTGCAAATATTTTGACTACAACCTCCAACATCCTTAATAAGCATCACTACTGGACTGTGATGAGAGTAGCTATAGTCAACACATCTAGTAGATGTGTAAGTTGAGAATAGCTGACTTTGGGCATCAGCATTCACTTTCAAACAATGTACCATAATTTCTGATAGGGCAAAATGGGCTAGAAGACATGTCCCAAAGTATCCAAAGTACAATTCTTAAGTGCCACATATAGCTTCTTAGTTTGCAAAAAAACAGTTATCATTTCCTAAGAATGACTCCAAAGCCTTACCTTTGTGTAAACAGTTATACAACTTAACTGGTAGTTTTCATCATCATCATGAGTGACTTGAGATTTTTAAAATGGCGCAGGGATGTCTCAGCCTTTGCTTTAATGCTCATCCAGATAGATTTAAAAAAAAAGTAAACTTATAGAGAGTGATTTAATCAGTGGATTCTGATCCCAAGGAGAATTCCACTGTTTTACAGGGTGTAAAATCCCCCACCTTGACAGGAGAGTTTGTGGATACAAAATGAAATCACAATACCCAAACACTCAGTGACAGAAAGTACATGTTCACATGGGGTGCTGGAACTTTTGTTTTGAGTAGCTGTCAACTGTCCTTTTTTGGAAAATGTTTACCCAACACAATTTCTGTGTCTTGGAACACCACTATTTTTGCCTGTGAAACACAAAGCAACCTGTGCATGGCAGGTGGCTGAAATTCACGGACATTGTTTATAACTCATCAGGTGACAATGTCATAAAATGCCTACTTTGCAGGTCTAGTTCTGGGAAAATTCAGCAAAATGTGACTCTAGCTGCTCTACCTGGACAAACTAGCACGGTCTAGTGCAGAGCTTTCTGAACTTTTCATGTTGGTGACATACTTTTTTAGACATGCATCATTTCGCGACACAGTAATTCAGTTTTACTAGCAAACTGGAGATTAAACTAATCCTTTATAAGACACATACATAAATTGTAATAACAAAATGTATGGGGACACAACATATCTCATGAAAACCTTTCAGATATTTTAAAAAATATATGACTTATAAATAATAACATACATTTCCAAGATTGTAGGCGACACACCTACACAGTTCAGGTGACATACTAATGTGTCATGGCACACCATTTGGAAAGCCCTGGCCTAGTGTCTTGAGGCTGGACTAGGGCTCTGGAGACCAGGACTTGAATCCCTGCTTAGCCATGGAAAACCCACTGGGTGACCTCTGCCAAATCACACTCTCTTGCTTTCGAGGAAGGCAAAGGCAAACCCTTCTGAACAAATCTTGCCAAGAAAAGGCCAAGATACTTTTGTCTTAGGGATGCTATTAAGTCAGAAATGACACAACAAAACCTGGATGAGAGTTATATATCAAGGGAAATACAATAATACAGTACAATATGTACATGTTTGCAGCTTAATGTGGACAATGCTTGTAAGAGAGTAATTTTAAAGGGAGGGAAAATGTGTAATGAAATTTGATTTAGTAATCTTGAACCTCCATGTTGCCTACAATTGTAAGCCTTTTTTCCAAGTCAATAGGATTTATGAGCATGCAAAGTAGCTCATGGCTGTAGTCAAAGAGAATATTTAGTCAGGCAAATGCTTTCTTTTTAAGTGTTAAATTCCAGAAACGAGGAGACTCATCTAATGTTTACTTATCACACAATTTTTTACACTAAGTGCCGTCGTTGATATCCTGATATAAAACACTAATGCACATACTTTGCTCAGTCGGACACAAATCTGTTGTCATTTGGTGCGGCACATGGCAAATTTCATGCTTCAATTTGGGAAGAAAATTGTCTATTATCTGCTCCAAGATGTCTTCAAAAAACGCATTCTTGATCTCCACCGTCCAAAGCCCTAAAGACAAAACCTTTCAAGCGAACCAGTATACATAGGCGATAAAAACAACAGCACACCCCATTCAACAAAGATCCCTGCTAGAAGGCGTGCATACGCTCAATGTTGTATTAAAAGGCACGGCCCTTGGGAAACGGAACCCATCTCGCAGGAATCACTGATTTTGATTATTAGGCAGTCTTTCAAATCAGGTGGGCTCAAGCCACTTGGGCAGGTTGGAGGTTGTTTGGAAGCAGAAGAGGGTTTACCGCTCTGCAGGAAGGCAGGCTCGGGGAAGGGCAAAGCCAATGCAAAGCTGTCAGTTTTCTAAACGCAGGGACAGACTGATTTCCATCACGTTTGGGATACTCCCTGCCAAACGAAACGCGATTCCTAAGGAGTTGTTTTCAAAGGAAGGAGGTTAACTGCAGGAACCGAGGCGGGGGGCGGCCAGAATCGTCTTGTCACTGCTGCGGATTCACGTGGTCGGGAAAGTGGTTTTTTTTCTTTTTTCAGTTCTTTTGCTGGCGCCAGTCAATCCAGCAATCTGAAAACAAAAGGGTTAGTCCTTTGCATAATAAAAGATAAAAAAAAAAGATCGAACTGGCCTATTTAAGTCCCGTTGCCGCACATACACACAAAATGAGGCTATGGGAGGAGAACGGAGGGCAAAAAGCTGAGAGGGAGCACAGAGCAGCCCGCCTGCAAAGCCCTGCAAAACACGACGGCTGGGGGAAGGGAAGCCTGCCGTCCTTCGTGCCCCCCCCCCGTCTTTTTAAAGCCAGTAAAACGCGAAAAATGCCCGCACATCTGCATTAAAAAAAAAGATCTACAGTGTCAAGTTGTGACAAATACTCAGCGAAGAGTCGTCGGGAGAAACGATGAGCTTTTCACTGGCTCTTTGGAAAAGACACACACACACACAGAGGGAAGCCATTAGTTGCGGTTTTGCAAAGCCACACCATCGGGAGATTATTTTTGAAATGTAAGTTAAAAATGAATGGGGGCATCTTCCCCCAGCCCTTGTCAGCGATATTGGCACGGTCTTCCTTGCCCACTCACCCCCACCTGATCCTCTGATTTAAATAAAATGTATAGGCTAATGCCGTAATTGAAATGGGAAATATGATTTGTATCTTGCTGTAGCAGGAGACTGCCTATTGGAGCACTCGCTGCAGTCGGGTGATTGCAAAACACAGGGCTTGCTGTGTGTATGTGTGTGCGTGCGTGCGTGTGTGTGTATTTCTCACCCCCTCCGGCAGAGAAGAGGAGCAGCTGTCCAATCAGAGAGCCCGGTTTCATAAAAGCTGGCCTCTGATTGGACAAATAGGAAAGGGCACTGGGAACAAAGAAAAGTCCCTTTCAGGTACGGAGTCTGTGCTTTGCTTTCACGCTCTCCCTTCTCTCCAGTTCTGATTTTTGCCGCTCACTATTGCAGCGAAACAGCAGCTGGGTTGTGTAGTGTGTTTATGTTTGTGCGTTGAGTGTGTGTGTGTGTGAGTCTGTTTTAAAGGATTCCCCACCCCCCAATTTTAAAAGATTCATGCAAATCTGGTGCTCTTTTCTTAAGAAAGAAAAAGACCAAAAAAAAAAATAAATCCCCCCATAAAATCTATGGAAGACCTTTATAGATTTTTTTTGCTTCCAAAAATTATATGCAAACCAAAAATCGGCTGCCACCAAAACACACTCAATGCAATGCAGTTGTAGAAGGAAAAAGGTCAACTCGATTCAATACAGACCGTAAGTACGGCTGCGTGGTGTCTCTATAGCACTTTAGAGGGGAATAGCTATCTTATCTATAATCTGAGTATCTACTCATATGCAAAGGGGAGAGATGTGTGGATTGGAAATGAAGCGTGGATTTGGGTTTTAAAATAAGAATACAAAGACCTCAAGGCGAGGAATATCGAGGAGCGGGGGAAATAGCGTTGCAGTTTCTGTCTCACACAAATCATCCTTAACGTGAACTTGAGATGGGGGGGGGGAGGGCGCGTTAAAGCCTTACCTTTTGGGGTTTTAACTGACCAAGCGGGGGAAATAAAAACTGACAATTAGAGACCCTCTCGCCTTGCCCCTTGTCTCAGAACCCTGCTCTAAAACGAGGGAAGAGGGGGGTTAAATACATAAGATTTTTCTGCAAATATATTTTTGGCTTCAGTCACATGCAGATAATCCATGTAGAAGGGGAGGGAGGGAAACTGGAACGGGAGGGCGCCTTTTTTTATTTTTGTGGTGCAGTGAGCATTTGTTCCTTCACCCTCTCCTCTCCCCAGCCGAATATATCTATATTATGGATTACCTCAGCCTGCCAGTGCCCAATAAAGTAAAAGATTAATTTGAACGCCATGAAATGTTTCGTTGTGCCGGATGGAAAGCATTTTTAAAGCGTGGGGGGGGGGCGGGGGGGAGAGAGAAAGAGAAATGCTCTGAAAACGATCCCTATCATCGCGCGTCTCTTAAGAATTAGGCATAAAGAGAACTCGAGGAAAAGGGTTACAAGGCGCTTCTATCGCTCGCTCGCTCTCTCACACACACACATTTTTTTTTGTTTTTGGCAACATACGCTTTGCAGCCGTGGCTTGCTTGCAAAGCGTGCATTTCACACACACACACACACACACACACACACACACACACACACACACCCTTCCTTTATGTTTTTTTAACTCCCGAGGCGCCAGTTGTTGGGGAGCAGTAAGTACTTCGCATTCAGAACTTGTAGGTGCGCCAAGCGGCAGAGAGAGGGAGAGACGGAAGGAAGGGAGAAAAGAGACCTTAATTCCAACCCCCCCGCCTTTTTTTCCCCCCCTTCTTCTTTTAAAGGCCAGATCAGTATTTTCTTGATACGGTTGTCACCCTTTTTTTTGTTCTCACGACAACCAATTGAGCCCTTGATCCTCACGTGATGTGAAAAGCTTGAACTGTAACAAAATCGCTCCTTTTAGATGGTTGGTTGTTACTAACGCGCCCATCCCCCCCTTTCTCTGTCTCTCTTCTCCCCTAACATACATTTTCCAGAGAACCGACTCTCTCTCTAGTTTGCAATCTATCAACAATTCATTACAGCTTTTTAGCTTCCAAAAACGCCAGCTAATTAAAAATACTCCGCCAAGCTCCGAAGGGCGAGGAGGAGGAGGAGGGAAATGAACGAGGACGATGAACCCGCGTTGGCTGAGGCGATTTTGAGAGAAAGAGAGGGAGGGGGGAAACCTCTGTCCTGGAAACAAGGTCGCCCATTTTATCTCTTTGGATTCTAATTACTTGTGTGAGCCACCACATGACTGACTCACTTGTGAGCGCTCTCTCTTTCTCTGTCTTAAATCCTTTTTTTCCTGGACAGCGTCGACGATTTGATTGAAAAAGCCAAACACCAAACCCAACAAACCCCCCGAAACTTTAAATGGTGGGAATTGATGTGCTTGGGAATATTGGCTTCCTTGTGAGAGGGACTCGTGCTTCTCCACTGCCACCAAATGTTTTGATAACTGGTTTATCAGAGTCTTGATTTTATTCCCTCCCTCTTCTCTCCTCTTTCCTTTCTTTCCCTCTCCCCCTTCCCTCAAGTTAGTTCAAGAAGTCAGATCTGTCAGGACTTGGGGGGGGGGGAATATGCCACTTCCCGACTAACAGGCAGAATCCAGCCCAGATTTTCAGTCCTTTCTTTGCCCCCCCTCCTCCTCTTTCACTAATTTTCCCCGATGTTAGCACATCCAGCCTTGTAACAACCGGACGCCTGTAGGTTTGTTTCGTGGAATCATTACTTACTGATCAGGATGGCTGCAGAATCTGGAACTGAAGACCGGATGTGAAGTTGGGGGCAAACATTTTGCAGTTCCCCCCCTTTTTTTTTAATTGCAATTTCATCTTGGTGCTTGTTCAAGCCAGGGAGAAAAACAAACAAAACAAAAGATCTTGGGTTGTTGTTGTTTTTTTTAACCTTTTTTGCGGGGGGGTGCTTGAGGAGGCTTCTGGTGTTGTGAATGTGAAATACTATCTTCCAGCCTGTGGAGTTTGTGAGGAGCAAAATATTTAAGGAGGAAAACCAAATCAGACAAAAAGTGGAGGAAGAAAGAATCTCTGTTTTATGTGCCATGGTGGAAGGAAATATGTTACTCGACGATGACTCTGGCAGAAATGTTAGTTGGTTTCTACTTCTTGATCACTTGCTCTTTAAGTAAAATGAAATGGGGCACTGAGCTCTTGCTGAGACCAGTGAGGACAGAATTTTTGATTTTCTGGCTTAATTAAAAATGGTAAAGGATTAAAGGTAAGCAGTGTACATAATGTGTATGTAAATATTTGGACACTCAACTATTGGAAAAGGGCAGATTTCTTTAAAAGATGTTTTAGTTGAGCTGTGTCAAACACATGCTGGTTTGCGGTTAGAGGCCACCTTGGTGTAGATCATTTAAAGTGTATGTCTTAATCAGTTTCCTGTACAGTCAGTAATGCTATATTTAACAGAGGGAGCTGTAGGTGACTTAAGAGGGCATTAGAACCACTTTTAGATGTTATCTTGTGAGCATTTTAATACAAATGGTTCCTACTACCTCCCTCAATTTTTTAAAAAAAATGTAAAATGAATGCACTTTTATTGGTTCTTTGTGTGTAGGTGTAAATGCCCTCTCCTGCCCCCCCTTCAATGAGCTAATCCAATCTAGGGAAAATTCAAAGAACTTGAAGAGGTCTGGTTTAAAATTACAAAATTTGTGGAATGCAAATGGGAGGGAAGCTGCCTCTCTCTTTGTGCCAAGGTGATCCAGAATCATATTCCCGTCCTGGATATTTGAGCTTTGTGGATTTAAATCCTGCAATATAAAAGGTTTGGTTTTTTTAAAAAAATTTTTGCTATATGACATAAGAGAAGTCCTGGATGATGGGATGCAACTCTAGGAGAGATGCTCATTATCAAATGCTTCAATTTAACAGACCTCTTAAAATTAATATGTGGAGTGCCCTTTCTCTCTTACTTGCCTCTCTATTTAATTTTATTATATTCTGGTAACACCCAGCCAAGAAATATTCGACTTTTCCCCTTCCTCACAGGAAAAGGTGGATCTGGACTTCAGGGTATATACCCAGCTATACCTGGGGAAGGAAAGGAAGAAGAGTTACACTTTTAAAAAGCCCCACGGAGATAAACGAATGTCCCCTCATCTCCAAAGGAAAGTTCGTCTGATTTTAACTCAAGAGGACTCATCTTCAGGATGTCATTGAACACTTCGACTGCTGGCAAAGGTGTGGATCCAAACACGGTTGATACTTACGACAGTGGTGATGACTGGGAGATTGGGGTTGGGAATTTGATAATTGATTTGGATGCTGATTTGGAGAAGGACAGACAGAAATTTGAGATGAATAACTCTACCAATTCCAAGGATTGTGGGGGTCTTGCTTCTAGTGGAGTAAATGCTACCTCAGCCTTAGCTGATGGCCTAAAATTTGCTTCTGTTCAGCCCCCTGCTCCTCAGGGGATCTCTTCACACAAAGAAACTAGCAAATCAAAAGTGAAAAGGAGTAAAACTTCGAAGGATGCTAGTAAATCTCTACCTTCTGCTGCCTTGTATGGAATTCCTGAAATCAGCAGTACTGGCAAGAGGCAGGAAGTCCAGGGACGCCCAAGCGAGGCAACTGGCATGAATCCAACGTTGGGTCAAAGTGTGAGCAACAGCCCAAACGGCAATAATACCACCAGCAGCAACAACAACAACACAATTGCCTCTTGTGGGAAAAATAAAGAGGAGAAACCAAGTAAAACCCAAGGTAGCAGAGGCTCCAAAAGGGATAAGGATGGAGGGAAATCTAGGAAAGACAAACAACTTGACCTGCAGCAGGGACACCCCAACAACAGTAGCCAGGCTCCTCCTGGGCACTTGTATGGGTTTGGGGCCAAGGGAAGTTGTGCTGGAAGCAACAGCCCTTTCAACTGTGCCTCCTCCACAGGGGATGTGAACAAAAGTGCCCCGGATTCAGGGTTAATGGGGAACTCTATTTTGGTAAAGAAAGAAGAGGAAGAGGAGGAGAACCACAGGAGAATAAAGAAACTGAAAACAGAAAAGGTAGGACATATGTGTTTTTTTCCTTGTTCTATCTCTTTCTTCATTGTCTGATAAACTTTCAAAAGGTTTTCTTTGCTTATCTTGTTTGCATATTGTTCAATATTTCAAACTCCTTTCTTTGTGGTTAATTTTTCCCCAGTCATCTGCTTGTACCCTGGAGTAAAGGTCATCTTGGTTTTGGTGTACATTTTGTTTTAAAAGAAAAAGTACCTGCATTGTAGTTTTTATTAGACTTGGCTTCAGCGTGTTTATCTTGCAAGTTGCGAGCTTGCTGGAATTACTGCTTGGAATGCAAATCTTATGTGTGTGTTTGTGTATTTTTCTCACACCACTAAAATGGTGGTAGTGTCCTGCCTCCCAGGAGGGAAAGAAGCTTCCTTCTCAACAGCAGGGAGAGGCATAAAACAGATATTTGACTCTTCTGACTCCACAAGTTAGCTAAAAAATCACAATGAGTTCCTGGAGTCATGTAGGCATGGATGTGAGTGCGTGTGAGAGAGAGAGAGGGAGTGAGAGAAGGAGGTGGAGTAAGGGGGAGGAAGTCACTGTTGCCTGTACAAAACCCAAGCAGCTCTACATAATTCAGAAACCACCATAAGGAGTGCTTTGTCAGCAGGCGTGCAGCGTGCTTATAACCTGTTTGGAATGAGAGTAGTGGGGGAAGGGCATGCCATACTGAAAGCTGTGTGCAAAAATATTTGTCTCCAAATACAGGGGAACACTTTGTCCTCTGTCCACCAATCTCTCTCTTTCTCTCTCTTATCTAGATTCTCAGTGAGTTCTTGGATGAGCACTGCTTGTTTGTGGAGTAGCTGAAAAATGTGTGTGTTTTTCCTTCCTCCTCACTGAAGTCTGAAGGATGTTCTCAGTTCAGGATAGATGGCCTTGAATTGTGCAGAGAGGTGGAGAGAACTGGTTTCTCTTGGCTTATTATTGTTGCTCACTGGGGCAGGATTTGGTGTAAGCAACAATTGTTCTGTATCCAGAAGGACAGAAGGTTTCTTTGTCATCCATGGAGCTATTGTTGGCTTATAATTAAGAGTCAAATTAATTCTACAGGTTGTTTAAACAAAGACAGCCCCTCCTCACACACTCCACTCAGGGTAATAACTTGTGACATGATTCACACAATTGTTCTCATGTTACTCCTTTTTACAGATCCAGGCAAAAATTTTTAGAAAGGGGGAATTTCTTAAATGATACATGAAGTGCACCAAGTTGTTTACAGATGTTCAGGAGGGCTGAAGGTGTTGGACAGGATTGTGCTATTTACAAGATGACTCTTTTTCTTGCATTAATTGATGCTCAGCACTTTAGTAAATACCGTTCCTGCCACTCTCTAAACTTAAGAGTTATATCTTGCAACAAATACTTGTTTTAATTAGACAAATCACTATGAATAAAAGATGCTAACTGACTGTAATTAGAATGCTTAGCCTTCTATTGTATAATATTTAACTTCTCTTGGGTTTAATGCTTGCTAATGTGGCTTCTAGGATTGGTCTGTGTGAGTCTTTCCTAAATCAGTTAAAAAAACAGTTTGTTTTGCTTCCTAAATCAAAATGTGTCTGACTTTTGGGTCAGTAAAAATGCTGCTGCTTGTTCTGAAAACTTACCCTAAAATCCCATGCTCTTTTTTATTAACTCAGTACAGTAGGCATTTGCTTTTGTTGCCAATAGTCTTCAAATTGCAGCTCTCTAATCTGCTTTAACTATCTAGATAAATTGCCCTAATCCAGTCTTCACAATGGTTGTGGTTAAAGAGTCAGAGCCATTTGATTGGATTCAGTGGATGCCTGGAATGTGGGAGGTACTGCCCTTTTGTAACCCCCTTAGCCTTTTAATCTTTCAGCCAAATGTTCACATTCAACAATTTTGTTTAGCTGGCAATCTGAACATTTCAGTATCTCAAAGGCTGCTGTCATGGCAACAAGAGATTAGAGAGTGGTGTGGTTTTCTCCAGTTTTTGTGTTCCTTTTCATACCAGTCACACAGGAAATTATATGAGGAATGAATTCATATACAACAAGTACATTTCAGCCAGTGTAATGTAAATGAGGTAATGTGTAAACTAGGAACAAACCTGTCTGGAGTAGCTTTTTGCCAGAGGAACACTTATTGCAATCCTTGCCTTTATAGTATTGCTGGAGCCTGAATTACTAGTAACACCCACTGCTCTTGGCTTGTACTGACTTTAATGGCTTTACTTGTTAGAGCCCTGCAGTGCTGCCGATTGTCTGTCACACTGGTGTGTTGGCTTACTGTCTAAAACATCGCTCAGGTTTTTACTTCTGGGAGAAATTCCTTTCAATCAAGGCTATGTGAATGTGAAACCTTGCTGGAGAAGGATGTGGCAGTTTTGTTTTTGGTATGTGTAGATGGTGCTCCCCCCCACCACCTTTAGGCAATCAGTGTGCTGAGATGGGGAAAAAGAGATACTTGGTAGATCAAAAATCTAATCTTTCTTTACAAATAGATGTAAATATGTGAGTAGCAACAATAATAGCGTCTTTATTGATTTTAGCATGAATTTATCAACAGTGGGCAGTCAGATCAATTTCCATAATCAAATCTGAATATCCTTTACATGGTTTCTCATTTAATTTAATAATAAGGTGTTTAAAATCTTGATCTTCTCATATAGAACAGTGCCTATTCCATGGAAATGTTATATCCCCAGAGGTGTGGTCACTATTTAAATTTTGTGTCTGATGCAACTCAGTTTTGGCTTTGTTTCTCTCCTATTGAGTCATGCAGAACATGTTCACCGGAATCTTGTGGGACCCTGGGCTGTGTTTCTGTATCCCCTGGAAAGTGCCACTCCCCTAATACGTAGGTGAAGTCAAAGCCCATGTTGGAATTCTAACATGTCTGAGGTTACCTGTTTCTTAGCCCACTTGGTAATGAGCACACCAGTGACATGTTTAGAGATGTACAACCCAGGGAATGGTTTGGTTGTCAAGTTGTGACAAGTAGATTAGTAACTGCTCATGTCACAGTAGGAATAGTAAAAAGGTGACCCCTTTCATCATTGCCAAGTATGAAGTTATAGAAATTGTTAGAATCAGCTCGAGTTCTTCGTGCTGAAGGCGAGTTTTGCAATGTTCTGTGGTTGCTGCCCTGTGTGTACTTTCAAATGGTCTGGAGGAATATTTCCGATAACTTCATCTGTGATGCATATGCACAGTTGAGCAGTTGCCTTAGTAATTAGTCATTTGGTCTCTTTCCAAAATCTGTTATAGTATGTGCATAAATATCTAGCAGAAATAGTGATACTGTACTTTGATCAATCAACAAAGACTTGCCACTCATTCTTTAGAATTCATTATCTGTATATTTATGTGTATTTTCCATGGCTTGGCACCTGTAAGTCCAGTGACTAGTTGTTGTTGTACATATGCATGTGTTTCATGTTTACTGTAATGCCATGGGATTCTGAACATAGTCTTTACAAAGTGAAGATATGCAAGTGTGTTTTGACTTCGTAAGTTATGAAGATGCATTTTATTTTTTAATTTTTTTAAAAAACTGTGTCTGCAAATGCTAGTATTTGGGGTTCATTTGTTCACTATAGTAGGGATAAAGGGGCAGAAAGGTCACTGGTTGTAATTAAAGAACAAAACTCCATTGTTTGACAGCAAACTGTTTTGAAAGCTGCATAAGGGATTTAGCTGTTGAAAACACTGATAACTATTGGGTGCTTAACAATAAACACAACTCTGAGTTCTTAATGTTCTATAGTGCTGTCTGGTAGTGTGACAACCTTTTGGAGATCTAGGTGAGGAGGTGCTGCCCTTTAGCTGACTAAAGCTTTCTTTGTGAACCCAGTGACCTTTCAGACCAGATCCATTTTGTATTGAATCCTCTGCAAGGTTAAAGTAACACTGAAACAATAGAGAATGGTCTGGAACATTTATAAAGCAAAGTATTTTAAAGGCACAAGGTTGCTGTGAATTATTGGGGTGGGGGGAGGGGGACAGGAGTGCAGTTCACACAGGACACCAGTACTTTTTACTGTTTAAATAACTTCATAAATACCCTGTTAAGGAAAAAAAAGAAAAGAAAAGAATAGAAGGGATTGTCAGGGTGTGTTTGTGGTTAAGGTTGTTCCCCATATTGTAAAAGGCTTTCCTGCAATCCTGTTTTAATTATGGTATATAAATACTTTTTTTAAAAAAGTAGTATTTTATAGTCTAGTAAATGAAATATATGTTAAAGTGCTAAGCAAAAATCCCCTGTAACCACAGAGGTGTTCAGTAACCAGGTTTCAGGAATGTACCATCTGTTCCTAGTTTCTGATATAAAAACAAAGCTTGAATAAACAAATTTGTTCACATTTTTACTTTCTCTTTAAGATGCTCACCTGTAATTTTGTAGAAACACTTTGATAAACTGAAATACATATTTCAACTCTTTGCGCTTGTAAGGAAAGCTTAGCTGGCACTAAAGAATAAAGAATCAACTCTAGCATGCAAACATAATGAGGGACAGTTGTTCAAAGATCTCATTATTTAGCAAGCAGTTTCATTATTCTATTTTTCCCCAGAGGAAAGTGAGGAAGGGAGAGGAAAATCTCCCCAATAATAATTTTAGTAAGTTAATAACCACTTTTCAAATTGCGCGTAATAAAAGCTGTTCACTAAAAATTTCCAGGAAACAGACTCTTAAAAGTTAACTGAAATTATTGGTACATGAGGTGGAAAAAAATCATCTTTAAAGAGTATGAACTAAATTTCTGAATTTTTAGGCAGTAGTATTCTTGGCCGCAGACTATGTACCTTGGATAAAACATCATCCGGCTTTTGTTTGAGGTCTGTTATTGAAGCTAATGACTGGTCTTGTGCCGCCTTGAGATAAATGGCATTATCTCTGAGTAGGCTGACAGGAAACAGACATGTTAATGGTGAAGCTGCAGGGAGGATCTGCTGTAGTTCTGACAAAAGAGTTAAGCAGAGACCCCTGGTTGCAATCATTAACACATAATGCATTCCTGCTTTTCCTGGCAGGTCTGTGATAATTGGAAAGCTACTTTATCTACAATTACTTAAACCATAACACTAATTCTTTAGTACCACTGTGTATAAAAACTTGTGGACCTTTTCCTAGGGAGAAAAAAAAGCAGAAGCATTGAATGGGCAACAATTCTATTCCATCTGCAACTGATATTTATAGAAAAATGGTGGCCTTTAAATATCTGTGTGTGTGCATGTGCATATGTTTGTGTGAAATGAACAAACCTGATTTGGAAATTAAGCTCATTCTTACTGATTTGGAAAAGTAATGTTCTTAAAATGTTGCATTAAGAAGTGAGAAGGTTTGTCTTACTTACTCCAAAAAAGCATCTGTTTGGATGAGAACAAATGTGTATACATATTGTGGAAATTAATTTGTGAAAATGCCATTGTGTTGTAAAGCCTTAAGGGTGTCTACATAAGTTAATGGAGATAACTGATAGGAAGCTTTTAAGGGCTCTTGAGTGATATGACCCAGAAATTATATAAATAACTTGCAGATTCACACCTTTCCATCTCCTGTTGATTACAGTATACCCTAAATGATGGAGTTGATGTGTTTCTGGTTATTATTTCTTTAACGGAAAACTTGGTACCAGAGGGCAGAAATAAATGGGAAAAATAGGGGTAGATTTGCACACCACACACACACACACACACAAAGTACTTCAACATATCTCAGCAAGCCTTCTATTCAAAACTAACAATATGCACAGGTAAAATGAAATAACCAGATCGGGCAACTCTTATAGAAGTAAACAAAAATAATTTGACCATTCTAGAGACTACTTGAAGACTTCTTCTAAAATGTATCCAGTGTGGACTTTTGTTCTTTCATCTTTCGTTATAATTTCCATTTTGGACGCCCGACTGTAGAACTATGTTTTTGAATATGCTGGGGGTAGATGGACAGGTATATCAGCTGTCTTAATTTTTTTTTTCCTTGTTTGCTTTTCACTTACTCAGTAAGGAATTCTGCAGGTAGATTTAACTTGCCTGTTACAGGCGGACACACATACAGCCACAATAGAACCCACTAGAGTACAGTTCCACTCTTTCCTAGATCAAGCTAGCACTGAAAGTCTCTCTTTCTCTAGCCCTTTTTCACCATCCTCGCATTGCTGATGAGGCTAAAAATCTTCCAGCTAAACAGATGATGAGAAGAAATAGTGAAAAGAGAAGTTTTATTAAGTGTTCTTTAAAAAATTTTTAAGTTTTCTTAAAAAACTGCACTGTCAGAGTTTTGATTGACTAAGGTATACCTGTAAGTCCAGAATCAATATCACCGCTTCTGTATTTGAAATAATATGTACAGTGGCCCTTTGATTTTTGTGAGGGTTCAGGGCGAAACCCTTGTGAAAGTCCAAAAACAGTGAATAATTCACCTTACCCATTCCCTTCCAGGGCTCCCACACATTCCCTTGCATTTCACCCAGGCACACTGCCTTCCAAATGCCCAGGCAATAGGCAGATGAATGGGAGGGGGCAGCCTCACACCCAGAGAAGGCATGCACCCTGCCTCCCACTTCACTTGCATTTCGCCTGGGCATGCTGCCTTCCAGGTGCCTGTGCGATAGGCAAGCAAATTGGAGGGAGGAGAGACCAACCAGAGAAGAAATGCATATGGGACTGCCCCCTACCATTTGCTTGCCTTTTGCCCAGGTCCTTGGAAGGAAGACACATGCACCTGGGAAAAGGCAGGGGAATGGGAGAGGGAGAATGGCAGAGAGGCAAGCAGGTGCCATGCAGGTAATCAAGGTTGCAAAGGTCAAACGCGTGAATGTGGAGGGAGGACTGCACTGCTTAGAATTTCACCAGTTAACAGTTCTTTTCAAAATTTGTCCATGTGTTGTTTTTAAGCAAATGGTTGACAGTACTTACAGAATAATATGGAAGAATAATTCCTATTTTTTTTTATAGAGATTATTCCTTTGCTTAAGCATTCATTGGCTCAAAAATTCTTATGGCAGCAGTACAGGGTAGTCTAGTATTACTCTATATTGCTGGCAAAAGAATGAGGCTTAGAAATGGTTACTAGCTTTATACACTGAATGCAGCCAAATTGAAATTGGGACCCCCAACTCTTAGTTCTTGATCTTAACTGCTGAACTATGTATGCTCCTAGATGCTAAGAAGATAATTTCCTTTTACTGGAGCTGCTTTTTCCTGAGTCAGGAGGCCACTGGTTCATCTAATTCAATATTCTTTATGCTGACATGATGCTCCAGGGTTGTGTCTGCTGGTGTCAGGAACTGAGCGGGGGATATTTTGTACAAAAGGTGAATTGCATACAGTGGTATAGACCCAGACGCTGAACTATATCCTTTCTTCAAACAAGTCTTTTCTTTAATTTTCTGAGCTATATTCATAAGTAATGTTTAGAATCTTAATTACACACAAATAACTTAGTGAAAGAGAGAGAAGGAAAAAACTCTTTGACAACTTTCTGGAAAGCTCAACATAAATTATTCTACCTGCATTTGTTCTATATGTTCTGTTTTCTAATGTACTCCTGTTCATTTTGCATGTGGTCAAGTAACAAACAGTTGCCTTCCTCCCCAGTGCAAAAGAGCACTCCTAGATGTATATTTGGTAAATATGTTGGTAATAGGGATGAGAATGATAAATCAGGACTAGGAATTCTTCCCAGTTTGGACATCTAAGCCTTGATACAAGCAACTCTCTCAGTACATTTAAAGCATTTTTATTTATTTAAAGCATTTATTTAAAGCATTTTTAACCCTGTTTTTCAGCTGGGAGAGGTCTCTGAATAGCTGCGGGTGAATGTGCCTTCGAGTCACCTGTTGACTTATGGTGACCCCATGAATTTCTTAGGGTTTTCTTAGGCAAGGAATACTCAGAGGTTACAGGACGGTTTAGAAAAGAAAAGAAAACACTACATTAGATTGTCTCAAACAGGGAACAAGTACTGTTCAGAAATGCTGCAAGTTTACCCTTTGTCTATTCACATCAAAGCACCCCCTCCCTGTTGACTGAAAATGGTGCCCGGTATAGTTATATTTGCCCTTTGATACTATTATGAGAAATGTGCATCTCAACCCGGTTTTTCATTCTGACTGGAGAATTTACTTGATAATTTTTTACACCACATTGTCTCTTTCTATTGCTGAATTGCAGAATGTTATGTGGCTAAATGACTGCAGTAGGATAATGGCTTCGTCTTTCTCACTTCAGAAGATGCTTATATGGCTTAGAAGCAATTTACTGAACATTTCAGTTTTCACTCTGGAGGTTTAGTGGGGAGAGAAGGAACATGCAGCCCTGAGGACATAGGTGGCCCCTAAATGAAGTTTTTGTGTCAAGACTTTGATTCCTTAAGACTGTCTTCTTTGGAGGTTATACAAAAAAAGCGGGATGAATTGCCTCTCTTAGAAGCATCTGGGAGTGGCGATTTTTCTTTAAAATAGGTCATAGGAACCCAGCACTGTTTCAAAAGGATGAAATGTTGTTTTTCAAAACTAGAAAAGAACTTCCAGTCATTTCCAGTTTTGGGCTCTATGAGAGTGGGTCACTGGATTAGCACTGCAAAATTGTAAATATGCTTGTAAATATTTCCATATACTTATTTATAAAGAATCATGGAAAACAGCCAGTGTTCTGTCATGTTCAAAGTATTGGATTTGGATTGGGAACACTTTCAGATTACAATAAAATTCTCAACATGTCTGCTCAAAAATATTCCCCATTGAGTTCAGTGGAATTTATTCCTAGGTAATGTACATGTAGGGTTTCAACACTTGGAATTCACCCATGGTGTCGTTTTATTTCTCTAAGCTTCATATACCTCATCATGATGTTTTATTAAGATAAAACGGGGGCTCAGCAAAGCAAGAGCAGAGTAAGAATTTAAAATGTATCTTACATTTTAATGTGGGATTGGTAGTTGGGTGGTTGAAAACCAGTAGATTACAGCTCAGTTCTGATAAAACAGGAGTGTTGTTGATAAGACTTAGAAGATGATGGATCAGCTTCATGCATTATAGGAGGTACTTAATTTGATCCAGTCTATCGTAAACTTTCATGACATGAAGTACTTCTCATTGGTTTAGCCTGATGTGCCAACTGAGGCACTTTGCAAACATGCTGACCATAACTGTTTAGTGTCTGTAAATATCCTATATGAAATTTTGCATGTGACCAAATCAGAGCTTGGAAAAGTTCCTTTTAAGACTACAGCTTCCAGAATCTTCTAGCATAGCTGAGGGATTCTGAGAGTTGTAGTTTAAACAAAGTAAATTTTCCAAGCTTGAGCATAACTTTATCAGTTATGAAACGTATGAACTCTGGTCTGGAAACTATATTTAGTATAAAGTATAATACAGAATGTAGCGAGTGTGGTGGTTAGAGTATTGAACTACAACATGGGGAGATCAGGGTTTGAATCTCTGCTTGGCCATGGAAATCCGCAGGGTGACCTTGGGCAAATCACACCTTCTCAGCCTCAGAAGAGGGCAAAGGTAAACTCCCTCTCAACAAATTTTGCCAAGAAAACCTTGTGATAGGTTCACTTTAGGATTGCCATTGGGTAGGAAACAACTTGAAGGACTTTAGGGTTGACATAAATCAGAAGTGACTTGAAGGCACAGAACAACAAAGTGCTACTGACAAGGGAACCTTTTAAAACTGAATTATGGTCGCTCTATGGTGAACCTATCATGGAGGTTTTCTTGGCAAGATTTGTTGCCTTTGCCATTTTCTGAGACTGAGAAAATGAGACCTGCCTGAGGTCACTCAGTGTGTTTCCATGGATGAATGGGGATTCAAACTCTGTTCTCCAGAGTCACGGTTCGGGTGTGTGCACACACCTGCCATTGTGTCCCTTTCATCGGGGATGTAGCAGCAGGGAGTGTGAGCCCTAGGGGACATGGCAGCAGGCGCATGCATGTGCCCAAACTGCTATTTCATTTTGCAAACAAGGAAGAAGTTTTGGCACCCACCCACCTACCCGCTATCATGTCCTTGTTGCTACCACTGTTGGTAGTGTCCAGCAGCGTGGCTTTGCAGACCCCAGCTTATGAACCACTGTTATACCTCATCATTCACTTTATCAGAGGATCTGGGCCCCATCACAAATAAAAAGCAAAAGCCCACTTTTCCCAGGAAGGATATTTCCATGCTCACAGGCATTTCATACTTATATTTAGCATTTATAGTAAGTTTTAAGGACATTAAAAACTTCACTATTGTTGTTGGGAATCAACAAGATGGATCCAATCTTATGAAGCACAAAGAAGCAAAAAATACTAGTTCGATTAATATTTGGGCGTTGTTATGAAAATCCAGTGTTCCAGCTATATTACTTCTACCTCTTAGGGCCTTTTCTCACTATCCTCTTATAGTACTATTATTCTACTTTCAACATCCTGTGGAATTCTGGGGTTTGTAGTTTCCTGAGGCCAAGGAGCTCTCTGGCTGGGAATTCTAAAGGCCCCTCTCCAAACTACAAACCCCAGGATTCCATAGGATGTTAAAAGTGGAATAATAGCACTATAACTGTCTAGTGCAGAAATGGCCTTAGAGATGGTGCTCATACTGCTAATTGTCCTGTCTTGTGCCAGTGGGGGCTCACCAGAACAATAGGGAAAGTTTTTGGGAGCCTGCAGAGGGAGCAGGAATAGGTAAAGGTCATGTTCCTTTGTTCTTCTGGTGTTAACATGTTCTGAGGAGAACTCTGTTCAGCAGTCATTCCCTCTGGGGGAATAAAAGCTGGATGCAACCCATTATTTTCACAATGATAGTGTAAAACACATGGCAATTATAAACCATTATTATTTTGAATTGCATGCATCCTTTAATATAGCTCATGGAAAACCAGTAGTTTTGCAAAGCCATGAATTGCTAGTTAGGCATATAGTAAAACATTTAGATCAGCTCTCTTTTGCTGACTTGATTTTACTAATTGCTGAGCTTGGCAGAACGCCCTTTGGATTTGAATGAAGAGTTGTAAAGCTAGCCAGTTTGTAATTTTGAGTTGAAATAGTGCCCAAAAAGGGTGGGTGTTAGCACTTATCTCTTGAATCCAAACTTAACATTGAGTTTAACTCAAAATAGGCTAGCCAGTGGATCAGTGAAACTGGAATCGGAAACATAAAAATGTACAAAAGGTGTTTATACCACAGCCATAATTTCAGTGTCTTTTTATTCCCAGTGTTACTCCCATTTCATGATTGACTTCATGTGCAACAGGGAGTGTTTTTTACTCTACCAAGCTTTAGCAGTTTGGTACCACATTAACTATCAAAGTGGGGTATTGTGAAATCCTAATTTGTAGTTTGGTAAGGCATTTAGATTTCTCTGCCAGAAAACGCCAGTACTGCAAATTCAGAAGAGGTCTCTAGCAAGAGAATGCAAGTCCTTTACCAAACTACAGATCCCAGGATTCTATTGGATGGAACCATAGTAGTCAAACTGCTATAGTTGTGTAATGTAGTTACGTATTTCTAACACTGTTCGAAGAGGTTGTGCTGAGTTATGTATGCCTTGGAAATAAGGCTCACAGAGCCCACAGCCAGCTCACAGAATGCATATGCATAAGGAATACACATGTGTGGGACACTTCTTACAAGTTTGGTAAGTGTCTCATAGAAAGGTGATCTCTTGTGAATTTAGGTGTAGTTCCAGCACTCTGCAAGACTTGATATGGTACTAAACAGTGATATGTGTTACTGCTGTAAGTTAAGTTTTATAGATGGTAAATGATGCTGCAGATGATATAGAGCTGAGAAGCATCCAAATTTTTCATTATTAGGTTATTTTTTACTATTAAATTTAGATGTTATTTTGATACCAACTTGATGGGGAGTGAAATGTACCCTGCTTTGTGCAGACATGTATGAGATCAGATCAGTTTGTTAAAGCAGAAGTCAAAAAGGATTAATGTGAACCAACTCTTTAGTCTTTTATGGTACATTCTTTGCAAATCATTTGACTAGTTTGATGAGGAGAGGATTACAGGCAAATTGTTGAAAATATCCTTGCTGCTTTTACCTTTTCTTTTCTGTTTCATGCTAATTCCATAGTAATATTATTTAATATCAGTACCCCTTGTCTGAAGCCAAAATACCCTAAAGGAACTAGATACCATCTGAGCTTGGAAGCTAAGCAGGCCAGTCTTAGTTAATACTTGGATGGGAGACCGCCAACAAATGTCAGGAACTGTAAGCTCTATTTCAGAGGAAGGAACTGGCAAAACCACCTTTGCCTAAGAAAAACCCTATGAAATTCATGGGGTTGCTATAAGTCAATAGATGAGTTAAAGGGATGCATGCGTACACACATACAAACGCATCTATTTGAGTATGTTTTCATGTCTCCTGGGAATTGTCATTTGTCAGCTACTAACATGAGGAAAGTGTGTTCACACGGATATTTAAACCTGTTTCATATGAATGCAAGTTTCAAAATGAAAGATACTTCCTTGAAAATGAGAATCTGTTCAATTAGGTTTGCTCAGTAGTTTTGGAAAGCTGATATTTTAAGCTGTAGAATTGGGTCGTGTTAACCAGGAAGCAAATGGCATTGTGCCACAAAAAGTATAATTTTACTTAAAAGAACTTTAAAGGTTTTGATGTTTTTCTTTTTTCCCCTTATTTCCCTGATGGTTTCTTTTTATTGAAGGGTAACTTGAGGAGACCTGGTAGCAATTTTATTGCCTTCCCAAGACAGTTTCAAATAATAGCATGGCCTTTGGTTGCCAGTCAATTTTATACCAGTCAACCTGATTCTGGTTTTTATCATGTTGTAATAGACTATTAAAAGTATATGCTTGTAGTTTTGCTGAAGAATCTGACTCTATTTTTGTGTTTCTGTTAACAGTAGAAAACTAAGCTTCAAGTGGCAATAACATGCATTCTGTCTTTCATTTCGTTCTTTAAAGAAAATGCCTGAGTATAAAGACTCAATTTCCTTAGAAGGTGTCAGTAGGAGTTCATAGTATATTGTTTAATTTTGCACGTGTACATCTTTCTTATTAACTATTGATTTTATCCCAAAGTGTTGTTAACCATAAGATTCCTTTGTATAGAAACCCCTTTTTTCTTTTGATTTGTTCAAGTTATGTCATATAGTACTAGCAAGATGGGAAAATGCCGTGTTTTTCTTCTCTGGTGAAATTAGTTTATACGTTCTGTTTGCTTCAGTGTCGGATTAGGCAGAGTTAAAAAGAACATGTAAAGTCCTTTCAAAAGCCATACATAGTCAAGCCATATTATTTTTGGATTTCCTATCATTGTCTTAGGTGATTTGTGTGGTTGGCTGATATTAAAAGGAATCACACTGTCTGTACAGGAAAGTTTGGATGATATTCAACAAAGTATGTCAACCAGTAGACCAATGCCATTGGTAGAATGGGCTCCTGGGAGAATTTTAAAGTAGTTTTGGTGTGTTAATGGAGAAGAGGGAGAAGTTCTGTCAACTGAAGAGATACTGGTTGGCCATATCAAAGGTGCATTTAAATCCATTCTCAATTATATTCCAGACTTTAAAGGAGCTACCCAAGGGGCTGAATTGTAATTGAACTAAGCTAAGCACCTTGAAGCACTCCTTTAAGACTTGAATAAAATGCAAAGCTGCCTGGGGAGAGGTGGGTAACAAATAAAAATTCATTAGTATAATTTATTATTGACCATACTCCTGCCCTGGAAACCATTGGCTGGCTCTGTAGCTTGCACAGTATAGGTGTCCCCTGCTTATTTGACAGATTAGGGACTGAAGCACTTTGAAAAGTAGAAATCATTGAAAAGTGGAATCCAGTCTTTTTTTAACTTGTGAAAAAAAGAAAGACAGCAGCATGAACCCTCTCATTTCTCCCTCCCCCCAGCCCATCTTTCCCTGTTTTTACATCGTGACTGGGTTTCCTTCCTTTCTATGTCTTCAGCAACCAAGAAGCTGAGCGATTGGAACATGGTCAGTGGAAGAACAGTGGCTGCCTTTCAATTTGTTGAAAAGGACTGCTAGAGGTTCTTTATCTCTTGTCCCTCCCTCACACAACCCAAAACCAGGAGGTGGTGTGCCTCACACAGAGTCACATGCATACCACACATGTTCCTATAGAGCAACTCCTCATGCGCAGGTTGGGGAGGAAGATGGAAACTCATTAGAAACACTGGCATATTAATGATTGTTCCTGCTCCTCTTCTTCTATCTGGGTGTCGTCTTTTCTATCTTGCTAGAGAGCCAGAGCTTTTCCTGGGAAAGAAGAAAAAACAGCATGTGGTCACTTTTCCATGATCTGCTCTTTCAACCCTTTTCAATTAGTATGCATGGTCAAAAGAGCGGACCAGGCTTCAAATGTATGAGTTCTGGTTGTAATTGAGAAGAGTTGAAAGAGTAGATAATTGAAAAACTGAGTGTCAAAAGCGGGGGACACTTGTATTGAATGTCACCAGTTGGATTTCTTAGTTATTCTTTATAGTTAGTGGGATATTTTTGCTGATCTATAGTCTGCCATATGAAACAGATAATGGGAGGAAATCCAGGGACTTTCTCATACTTGTTTTGCTGTAGTCAGTCAACAGTAGTTATAGGTAAGGTTTATTTCTTCCACTTTTTGTTTCTTTTTAGAGGAGTACAGGCAAAAGATTGTCTTCAAAAAGGGAGAAAAGCTTTTCCAAGGTTTTCATTCATACGAAAGTATTCTGAGAGGATAGTACTTTTAGATATTTTATTCCTTTGAAAAAGCATGTATGAAAAAAATCCATGTAACATAACAGATGAATGATTTACTCTAGACATGTATGCATGTGGAAGTATTGTGATCCATATTTTCAGAAAGCTTATCAGCCATAAATATCTAATATAATAAATATTTGTGGGTAAAGTCTTGAGTTATAATGGCACTATAATGTAATGTCTAGTCTTTGAAACTGAGCAGAGTTAGTTGTGCACGGAAACCAGAGTGGCTGTAATATATATGGAATAACTAGGCTGGATGGAAAAAAGTAGACTGTACTGATTGGAGAAATATATGGAGAATTGCACATGTTCCCTGCACCTGGAAATGCCCACGTACAGTGTGGTTCAGTGTAGTGTAAGAACCAATGTATGTATGATGTAGTCCTTGTTTGCTTTCTCACAATGCTTCAGTTTTCAGTGTGTGCGTGTGTCTGTCCTCTTTTAATCTAGATTTCCACCTCAATATTCACTTCTGTCCCACAACACTTTACTGTAAAGTATTTGTCAATGGCTTTTTTACTTTAAGTTTTTTTTTCTTTCATTTTGATTTCCTTAGGGCAGGGCTTTCCACATGGTGTGCCATGATATATTAGTGTGTCGCCTGAATTGTGTAGGAGTGTCGCCTACAATCTTGGAAATGTATGTTATTACTTATAAATCATACATTTTTAAAACTATATGAAAGGTTTTCATGAGATATGTTGTATCCCCATACATTGTATCATTACAATTTATGTATGTGTCTGTATCTCTTATAAGGGGTTAGTTTAATCTCCAGTTTGCTAGTAAAACTGAATTACTGTGTCGCAAAATGATGCATGTCTAAAAAAAGTGTGTCACCAATGTGAAAAGTTTGTAAAGCTCTGCCTTAGGGTTTTGTTCTTAGCTCCCTACTCTTTAGTCTTGTTGTTCTTCTTAGCCATCTGATTTCTGGCTTTCAGTAACACTATTATACTGATCATTTCCAGCTCTGCCTTTTCTGTCCTGTCACTATTCTCTCCTAGTATTTCCACTTAGCTCTCCGGATATCAGATGATTATCCAGCCTAATCTAGTGAAAGAATATTGTGTCTACTCCTATTTTTTCTTTCATTTAATATCATCACCTTTATGTCTCCTAATTAAGTAAAGTAGTTGGATGTTTGAACCTTCTCCTTTTTCTTTTGCTTCACATTATTACTATAGCTAATTTTGTCAGTTCTGTCTATACAATATAAAGTGTAATTCATATATATAGATATAGATATAGATATATTTCTGGGGACTCTAGCCGTTACTTCTTGAGTTACATGTGAAAGAAGTAATGGTACTGACCATGGTGATTGTTGTAATGTTTTGTTCATTGGTATTGCTCTTAGCTTTTCTTAGCTACCTGTTGTGTCTTTTCTGTTCCACTTGTTCAGTTTTTTGATCTTGGAACTTTAATTGTACTTCATCATTTCATGGTTTGAGTGCTGGCTTCTGCTATTTTTGCATATTAAGCATAAATATAATCCTATTTTTGTTTAAGCTTCTATGCAGTTAAGCCCATATTTCTTTGTGATGTGTGGTTAGGACAGCAATCCTATACCCATTTATCTGGTAGTGAGTCTAATTGAATTCTGTAGGGTTTATTTCAAGTAGACATGATTTGAACAACCCTATGACCCTGGAGACAAGGGTTCAGTTCCCACTGGGCCATGGAACCCAATGGGTGACTTTGGGCACATCACATACCTTTAACCCCAGAATATTCTATTATAGGTTTGCCTTAGGGTCACCATAAGTTGGAAACAACTTAGAGTCACACAACAACAAGACATGTACAAGATTGTTCAGTTACTCACCCAACTTGGTTGCTTTCTCCTTCTTCGCTTCCTAAAGCTCTCCATTCATTTGATCTTAATCTTTTTATAACTACCTGCTTGTGTCCTTTCTCATCATGAGGTCTATTCTTTTGTGGACCTTTATGTACTAAACTCTGTAGCAGAACAGTCTTCAGCATTTCTAATCAGAGGTAAGTTCCATTGATATCAGTGGGATGTCCTCGGTAAATGAATGTAATCCTGTACCTATTTACATGGGAATAAGTTTAACTGAAGGCAGTAAGATTAGAAAATTAGATTAGAAAAGTAGACACACAGAAATTCTGGCTTCTTATTTGTCCCACTCTTAAAACATTACCAAAAATTCATATTTGTCTGCATTTTATTCTTAATATTATATTTTAATCTTAATATTTTATTTGAATATTAAATCCTTTCCTGAAACTAGGTGTTCTTTAAAAATTCTTTAACTTCCTGTACCACAGAATGGGCTGGTTGGGAAGGGTTATTAATCCTTTTATTGCTCCTATGGATGCAAGTGGCCTCTGTGGACTAGAGTGCATTTTACTAGCCTCGACAGGTACTTTATTTTGGTTATGATCCTTCCTGGACACAGATGACCTTGCCTGAGCCATCCGTGCTCTGGTGACCTCTCATTTGGAAGACTGCAGTGCATTCCATATAGGACTTGCTTGAAAACTGTCCCAAAACATTAACAGGCATAATTTACTCTGCCTTTACCCTGTGGTAACTATGCTTACACCTTTCCATTTCAGGAATAACTACTGAACTTGTTCTTCTCTTAGAGTAATAGTCTTTCACATGTCAATCCACATTCTCTGTGTCTCTAAACACTTCCATGCAACTCTTGTTTCTTCTTACCATGTCAGTGCAGGTTATTACTGTACAAACTCCATGCCACATTACAATGATATCTGTGTGCAAAGTTCCTAAATGGGATTGGATGTAACAGACATAACACCAACAGTCTGTTATCTTCATTGGAGCCAAGTCTGCTTCTGGGTGCATTTCAAAGTGCTTTTTCAGGCTTTGACGAAAAGATTGCTGAAGGTTAAATGTTTTTGTCTAGGAAGATAAAATTCCTGGAGCTAAATGGCAGTGGACTCAGGAATGCTTAAAGAACCCAGTCAGTTTCTAATTATGTACTAGATCTTGTGTCTTAAGTCTGTAGAAGGAATCGTTATGCTGCCTATATTTGCATTGAGTCAAGAAGGTGAAGCCTAACAGAAGAGAAGGAGCAGGAACAGTAGGGGGAAATGGTTCTGAGTATGTGTTTTGTATTGCATGAGTTTGCATTTGCATTTCTGTTCGGAAAGAAAGAGGGATTGTTCTTGGTGTAACAGATGTGTGTGTGGCAGGCTTCAAGCCTGTAGGAGGGTTTTGGTGGGTTTACATTTCCAGCAGCAGGGAAGATTCTGAGCCATGACAGATCAGTACATAAGGGGTGAACGCAGGAGGAGGTTGCTCAGATGTTTTCAAGTACGTATGGGACATTGTTTTAAAATAGTTTTAAAAAAAACCAAAAACCAAAAATAGATTTTCATTTGTACCAGTTCTGAGTGTAAGACCTGATGGTTAACGAATATCAGAATGATTTTGTTGTGTTCCTTCAAGTCATTTCTGATTACCCTAAGACAAACCTGTCACATGGTTTTCTTGGTAGAATTTTTTAAGAGGGGGTTTGCCTTTGAGACTGAAGGAGTTCTACTTGCTCAGGGTCACCCAGTAACTTTCTGTGGCTGATTCAAACCCTGGTCTCCCAGTGTCCTAATCGAGCACTTAAACCACTATACTACATTGGTTGTCATCAGAGTGAGAATCAAGAGAAATAAAAAATTAAAACACTCTATAAAACAACACAACAATACAGCATAGTAAAACGACATCAACTTGGGAGCTTCTTGACCAGTTAGTCTCAGATGTTGGTGCTAAGAAGCTTGTGCTCTTCTTCCCTTTAGCTGTGGGATGCTCCAAGTTCCACTTTTTGATCTCCCTACAAATTAACATCTATGTGAAACTGTTAGGGAAAGGTCATTCAGAGTTTGGGCCATAGTGTCACCAGTATACAGGTGACACATAGCTTTGCTTTGGGTTCCTATCTATAAATCCCAGAAGCTATAAAACTTTTGAAAAAGATGTTTGGAAGTAGTTTTAGGATCAGTGAAAATAAACAAACTAAAGACCATTCACAACATGAAGTACGTCTGGTACAGAAATCTTACAATATAGATAGAGCAGATTGAGCTGGTATTGGGTGAGGCAGCATTTTCCTGAAGAATGAGTCTCCTAGCTTGGGAGTGCCTTCTGGACTCATAGCTGTAACACAAGTTGCAGCAGTGGCCAGGAGTGCCTTTTAGCATCCTCTGTTGGTACATTGATGGTGGCATTGTCTAGCAAAGGGATAACTAGCCTGTGGTGCACATCTCTGTTGTATTGAGACTTGACTGCTGTGATGTGCTGTGTATAGGGCTGACCTTAAAAGTGATCGGGAAATTTCATTAGGAACAAAATGTGACTCATTGCATCATTGTTGAGATTTTCCTTTTAAATTGACAGGACTGAAGTGATCTTCAGATTGGCAGTATTTAGACCATATGTATATTTGAATGATAATTGCCTCAAACCTATGCTGTTTGTGGCTTTAGAATTTGCTGGCTGTATCAGTTTGTCTCTCATCATGAAAGCTTCTCCTTATCAGGAATTAGTGATTGATAGCACTTCAGCTTAGTATCCTCTATGACCAGGCAAGGTGTCTGATTGGAATGTTATATTCTTCACCATTTGTTTTATTATCTCCATTGTTTGTCATTTCTCTTCATTTGTTCTCTGGATGCAGTTCACCTCTCTGGATTATATAATACCAAAGGAGGGCAGCATGAACCATTAACTTGGTGGTGTACATTTTAAGCCCAAAGCCTCTTCCTCCTTTCCCCCACCTTGCAGAACAGAATCTGCTTGTCTTATTCCATGTGGACTGTTTGCTTTGTAAAAGCAGCTGAGATAGAAGCCATGTGCCTGAAGCTGGAAGTGACTGTTAAAGTCGTGCATCATCTAGTCACAGCAGATGGCTGGCTGAAACCCTCCCCTAATGTGCTTTTTTGACCCTCTGGCAGTGTAACCTTGAGAAATACATACTTCAGTGTTAATAATGTTCAGGACATTTTTTTATTTTGTAACTGCATCTCTTTATAACCTTAAATAGTAGCTGTGGAAATAGTTCTGGGATTACCTGCATGAGTAAATATTACTCATGATGAATAAGGGATGCGGAAAGGCCCTTAAATTAATAATTTGACTGATTATTACTCTAACAGATTCAAGTTATGTGGGCTTTTTATATATGCAGTATAAATAGCTGCTTTACATTTTTATACTTACCTTCTCCGCCTCCACTGAAAATAATAGTTTCATAGCTGTATGCTGTTATTGCTGAGATATGACTGAAAGAACTGCATGCAGTACAGTGAAGCACATTCATTTTCATCTAGTACCCATTTATTGCCTTGAGCACTGTAAATCTGTCAGCTCTTCACGATGCTTTCACCTCTTTCTTCATTTGCTCCAGCTTCTAGTTTGACAATGTTCCCCTGAGGCAGAATTCTAATCTGCTTCCAATTAGTTGCAAAATGTGACTGAAATTTCCACATTACAACTGCTGTTTTACTTGCACGAACACATCTAGAAACAAATTAATGCTCTTGAATATTTATTTTCTGAGCACTTGGATTTACTTTTGAGGGGAAATTGCCAAATGTTTTCAAGTGATGTCCATGGGCTACATTATTTTTTTTATTAAAAGTCTAATATTTACTTCAGGATTCTCATCTAAATTCTGTTTGAAAGTTTTGAAAAATAAAATGTTTTTGGCATTTTGGGGTTACCGACAATGTATTATGGATGGTGAAGTGTGTGTGTGTGTGTGTGTGTGTGTGAGTGAAATGTTTTTGCTTAAGTGCCCGGAGTAATTCGTTCTTGCTTTCACAAAGGTCTTTAAACAGGGCGCAAATATATAAAGAGGGCACTCTTTTTAAATCGCTTGGCTGACTAATACATTACACCCATGATATACACAGTGGCCAGAATCCATAGGGTCTTATGCAGCATTTTGCATGTACACCAAACTTTTCAGAATCCTCCTTTAGCTATAAAATTACTCTTGAATGTCAGGGAAACACTCTGAGTGATATTCAGTGAAGTGTATGAGAATGCAATTCTAAAAAAAAGGTGGGGGAAATTCACAACCTCTCCATACACACGTGGAAGTGTCTTCGGCATCATGCTGGGATGGCGAGAAATATGTTGTTGGACTTCAGCTAATATATTGCTACATGAGTTTTTATGAGGTATAGTAAACCATAGTGTAAGTGAATGGAGGTATGATTATTATTACTAGACATTTATAGCTAATCTGTATACAACTTTACAGAATGCTGATATTGTGTTGGGCAGAATCTGACAGCAGCAAATTAGACGAGCAAGCTAGAATGAAAGATCACCTTCCATACAGAATAAAAGTGAGGGAAGGAAAGATGGTATCCTCTTCATTAAAGTCCTCTACTAGCATAAGGGTTATGAAATGGTAGGAAATTACTACAGCTTCCACACTAATGTCTTGTGTCTCCTACAGAAGACATTAGTGTTTAGAATCTGTCTAAACAAATGAGCCATTAACCATCATAGCTTTTATGGAAGTGCAGATCAGTGTCGTTAGAGGTATCTGGTATGGAGGACTGACAGGTTCCCTCCCACCTGAATCTCTAAACGAGATTTCTACATGTACATTTAGTTATTGGAGTATTATCTATAATTCTATTATTTATTGACATCAAAAAATAATAGTAACTTCATCCCAACCTTTTTGTATAGACAGAAGAGGTTATATCACGTTATTGTGCTTTGACCACGTACTTAATAATGTGTACGCTAGCTATTAAGCTCCATTAATGGTGGTAGTGGAGAGCACTCACCAGTTTTGATTCTTACAAATCCATACAGGGTTGTTGTCAGGATAACACTGGTAGACAAATTCTTTGTACTCTTACATGATCTTTTTGAAGAAAGGATGAGATAAAAATGTTTATATCAGTATATTTTCAGTACCTGTAGTCTTGGGAATTTAACTTACAGCCAAAGTGACATTTTAATTCCTTTGGAAAAACTTAAGTGTTTACAAGCATTTTTTGTTGACAGTTTGATTCTTGCAGCAGTTAGCATATTTGTGAACATTCCCAATTATAGCACAGCCAGGAGCTCTGCTAATGCAAAATTCCTTAGCATTTTACTAAATGCACTGTGTGGTTAGAAAAATAAGACAATCAAGAACTTTGGAGTTTAGATTTATAACCTCATATTGTTAAATAATTTAGCAATAAAAGTTCTTCAAGGTTTTCTGAAACAAAAATGAATCTACAACTGCTTAAAGTTTAACAGATATGTATTTGCGTGAGGTTTTGTGGACAAGAGCCCATTTCATCAGATGTACACTGTACATCTAAAATTAAAAATGTGAATACTCATGTCCCATAATACATAAAGCAGCAACATGCATGCACACCTCCACAAACATGTCACAGCCATTTTAGATACAGGAATGCAATGCTTCACATGAGATGGAGATGGCACACGCAGAGGTTGCAGTAAGGGAGGGCCTACTGTGTTTGTTGAAGAAGGCTGTAGTCCACAGAAGCTTATAGTACCTATGTGAACCTCTAAATTGCCACAGGATTCTTTGCTGTTTTTGTTGCAACAGGCACAGCTATCCTAAAATAGCCCAATAATGAGTCTTCATGCTGAGTCCAAGTGATAACTGGCAGAGGGGGATTAAAATGAAAAACTAGAAGAAAGAGGGATTTGAATAGGGTATTCTGGAGAAGTGTGTTTTGTGTTTTTTGGGGGGGAGGGGAGGAACATGTACCCCACTATAGGTAGGAGTAATACCTGCACAGCAGTAAGCTGTATCCCTAGCTGGACTTTGGAATCAGATTTCTTAACTTGGATCACCAGAGAAGCTTTTTAAAAAGCTGAAGGTAGATTAAAAATTTGTTGAATCCTGTGGGGTCCATGTGTTAAATTCTATATGGAATTCACAAGTCCTCCGTTGCCTGTTTTAAAGGAACATATAAATCTGGGACCATATGGTACAGATTGGTACTGCAGAGGTGTTCTTTTGTCCAGGTGCTGATGTGGCACCTGCAGGTGAAAGAAAATAATTTGTTGTGCATACAAGCTATCTGGGAGAGGGAAAGTGGTAGATTTGGTTTAGATTCCCCCACTGCACTGCCCTTATGTGTGTTGGGAAACCCTATCAGCAGTTTTGTACCAGAGCCCTGTATGAACAGGCTCATAAGTTCTGTGTGCATATCTAGATAAGAGCATAAGCTTTGTTTGCATTTGGACAATTTATTATTTTGTATGAGACTTTAAATTTATTATTAAAGCAAAGTATCAGAAAATACTGGCCATTATGCATAAAATATTACTGGTATTACTTTTGGTAATGCTGTGCAGTTTTATAAACTCTCAATGAACTTATTGCTTTTAAACATCATGAGGACCTAAATAATAGAAGAACCTATGAGCCTATACATTGGACTATGGCCAAGCAGCTAGAGAAAGAAGGAAAGAGAAAGGGGAGGGGGCAAGGCAGAAAAAAGATGAATGGTTTAATTGTAGAGCAAATCATTTGTTTACAGATTAAGACCTATTTGGTAGCCAAATCCTCTGGACAAGGAGGTGAAAGAATGAGGCTCTGAGGTACAGGAAATGAACGTCTGGCTTTATATTTTGTGACCACGATTTGCTATTTTTACCCCCTCCTGAAGCAGAGAATCCGAGGGGAGGGGGAAAATGCGAATTGTTTAATGGCAAGCACTGCTGAGCAAAGTGCATATTTGAGAAAACAACAAAAGGGTGGGGGAGGGGGAAGCATTGGTAAACCTTGCTGTCTGACAGGAGCCTGACAACTCTGAGGCACCAATTGTTGGCAAATGAAGCTTGCCTCTTTTGTTTGCTTGAATTTAAAAAGGGGAGAGAGAGCAAGACAGAGAGTGGGATACTGCTGTTAACCTGAACAAACATAATACGTTCGCTCAGACTTGTCTCCGTGCACTGCAAGTTAGCGTGCCTACAGAACCTTATCCCTCCTTTCCTTAGCTCTACCTACTGGCAAAAATAGGGCGAAATTGCATGAATTGACTTTTGTTGTATTCTCCTAACTAATTGCAGGCTGGGAAAAAGCTCATAAGAATAATTACAAACAATAAGTCAACTGTATTTGAATTATTCTTGTTGTGGTTGCTGCTGTTAATATTAATATTTTTAAGACTGCAGTTCTTTATTCTAACCTGCGACTAAGCTCCCTGGAATCTTATTTTTACTTGAGTAGGCATGAACAAGGTTGTAGCATAAAGCAGTATTTTCAGAAATGGTGTTTCAACAGAAGCACTTGATTTTATTGCTAATCATTTAGAAGATTTGTGTAGGGATATCCAGTAATGTTCCTGCATAACACCAAGTAAGCTGTCCCTCTGAATTGTGAATATTTACTGTGGGTTACAGGCCGGCTGGAGACGACGCTTAATCATATTGACTCGTAAATGGATAACTGCCATTTATCCCATGGCAATTACCAACTTTACCTTGACAGATGCTTGAACCTTGTCTTTGTGTGTTACATCTGTAAAGCATTCTGGTGCTACAAGGAATAAAAGCTGCAGAAACAAATGAACATCCTCTCCATCATTTAGGCCATTTCTGCACTAGATGGTTATAGCGCTATTATTCCACTTTCAACATCCTATGGAATCCTGGGGTTTGCAGTTTAGGGAGGGGCGTTTGAGGCTTCTCCCTAAACTGCAAACCTCAGGATTCCATAGGATGTTGAAAGTGGAATAATAGCGCTATAACCATCTAGAGCGGAAATTGCCAGAGTTTTTATAGTAATTAAATTATATGTTCAGTTCCCTGCCCTGCCATGGAAACCCGCTGGGGGACCCTGGGTGTGTCAGCTCCCAGAATACTCTGTGGTAGGTTTACCTTAAGGTCACCATAAGTTGGAAATAAGTTGAAGGCACACAATAACAGCAGCAACAACTAGGACATTTGAAAAGATGAGCACACACAGTAAAAGATTTATCAAAGAAATACAAACCTGAAACCTCCAAAGTTTTCCATAATCCCACCAAGCTACAGCACAAGGTGGGATTTTCCCATTGGCTGTCAGGGGGCAGTTTTCTGCAACAACAGAATGTATATATGGGCATTAAAGTCAGCGAGAAATTCTTTTTTGTCCTGGAAAATTTGTTGTTGTTGTCAGTCCCATGGTTACAAAATAAATATAATTCAGGGCGTGCATCTTCATTTGTCGGCAGTTCTCAATAGCTTGTTTCCACTGATCGCTGTAAAACTAATTCTAATGCAAAGGAGTAGGGGATTGCAGTCTGCTTATTAGATGATTGTATCATGGTTATCTCATTAGCTGCCTTGCTATTTTGTACCCTGTATACTGCGCAGGCAATTGTAATATCTCTGTGGAAAGAGATCTCCCTGCTATGAATATGTGGCTTCCATCTGCTATGCTTCTTTCTCTTTCCCTCTTTCATTTACAGGAGAGAGCCTAGGAAGCAATTTAAGTTACCTCTGTGGTGGCTTAAATTCAAGATGGCAGTATAAAGGGATAGTAATAGTAAAGGTTAAACGTTCAGTTTACAATATTAGAAATCTTTATAGTATTCATTGCAGTGATTTTTCTTTCACAATTTGTCCAGTTTATTTGTAAAGTGAATTACAAATGAATATTTTAATATATTTGGGGTCAAGGTGATCTTGTCATCCTTCAAAATAGTTAAGATGTGTTTGGAAATGTGAGGCAAAGTCATTGGCCACAGCAAGAGTCTTAGATGTAATTTGGGAAGTGAATATTTAGAATTTCATTTTATTCATATATAAAGCTTCCATCTCTTTTTTCCTCCTCAGTATAAGAAAGCATTTTCCCTTTGAAATCCCAAATGATTTTCTGTTATCAGTGTTTCTTGATTAAGGTGTGTTGTCACAATATATTAAATGACAGGAAGCAGTATTCATTGAAATCTTTGCAGTGTACTACTTTGCATTACATTTTGATATTTGTAGCTGTGTTCAAGTTTTCTTATCACAAACTTACATACCATTATAGATTTCTTTACCACTATAATTCCCAAACGCAAGAATCTCTTCAAAATAGTAGCTTTCCTTCTTTCTCGCTTATGCTCTTGACTGACAACAGCAGTGTTCCTATGCCTGTATGCATTTCTTTCTTAGGCCAACTCACTTGGGCACACTGTATCAGTCCAAACCGTTGTGTGGTACAGAGATATGAACAGATGGGCAGCTGGGTTGCAGCCAGTAAAAGCAACGCAGCTTGTGTTCAAGTAGGCTTACTTAAATGAATTGTGACTAGCAGCCTAAATTAACTAGGGGAATTTTAATAACTTGACTTCATTGCACAGGGAAAATGATGATACTTATACGTAACACTCATGTAATGTTGAGTGTTTAAAGTCCATTACGTATGCTGTTTTGCTCATTCTTGCAATAGTCCTGTAAGGTTTATGAACATTGTATATTTTGATAGGATAAGTGGTAGAAAAGAAACAAGATATTATGACTTGTCTAAATTCATGCAACATTTGACACAGAGGCTTTTTGGGTCGTGTATCACTTTCTTAACATTTGACAGTTCAGAATTTCTGAATGGTCTTCCGTTAGTAAAATAAAGTTAGTAAAAATAAATACATCAAATCACATTGATTCATTAGTTAAGTGCCAGGAGCTCTGATGTGCAAATAAAGTTCTTCTACCAAAGAAGTGTTCCTGTTGATTTGTTGGATAGGACAGTTCCTTGTGTATAAATGAAAGCATGCGCAGTTTCCCCTTCCATAGAAATGAATGAAGAAGTCCACTTGTCCATTACACTCTGTGGATTCTAGGTTTGCATTACACTTTTTTTGAATTATGGAAAGTTTGAATGACTGTTTAATCCAGTCCTGTAGCTTACTAGCTGTTGGCTTTCTTTTGGTGAGTCCCTGAGTGGTAAACGGTACCTTTCAGTCCTTTCCCCTTGAATTATAAAAAAGGAAAGTGGAGCCACAAACAGGGACAGACAATTTTCCTTGCTACCTTCCAAATTTAAAACACTGGGGTAATAAAAGCAGTGATCAGGGCAGTGCTAGTGAGATGACAAAAGGCATATTTGGTGAAGAGAGGTGGTGGGAGTAGGGAGACCAAAAGTGTCAACCAACACTATTACAGTGCCAGGAAGATAACTAGCTCTTTGTTGAACAGTCATGGCAGTTTATAAGAGAGCCAGCATGGTGTAATAGTTTCAGCATTGGCCTGTGACTCTGGAGACCAGAATTTGAATCCCTGCTTAGCCATAGAATCTCGCTGGGTGATCTTGGGCAAGTCATAGTCTCTCAGCCTCAGAGGAAGGCAATTACATGCCCCCTCTTAACAATTTTTGCCAAGAAAAATCCATGATAGTTTCGCTTTAGGGTCACCATAAGTCAGGAATAACTCGAAGGCACATAACAACAAAGCAGTTCACAGCAGAGGTAGAGAAACATTCATCTTTCAGATGTTTTGAGGTCACCTCCTAGAAACTGTGGCCCGTGGTAAAGGATTGTGAGGGAAGAGACCTACTCCTACTTTAAAGCTTCCAAATGAGGGGTGACAGCCTTTCTATTCTGATCGCCACAAAGGAATTCTCTCCCTTGGATGCCGTAGATTATTTGTCAGCAAACACATCTAAGTCCATTTACAATTCATATTGTTGATCAGCTATATGTTTCCCTTTGGCTGCGCTGTCTACACAGGCCCTTATGTCCTGGTTAGCCCACTCTATATTCTTCAGTCTCTGTGGTAGAGAACCTTAAAGAAAGACCTAGTGGCTCATCAACTGTAAACTGTTACCTCCGAGCTAGCTTTTGCATTTTCTCTCTCTGTATTTTTTTTTAACTGACTCTTCAGGCATCCTTGAAGGATCAGTTGTTCTGTGACTCTCAGGTGGGCATATATAGTCCTGGGGGAGAAATGAGGCTTTTGGAGGTAAGTTTTTTTAAAAAAAAAAATAAGAAGAACAGTGCGGAAAGACACCATCTTAACTGAAGTTCATCTAACACCATCAAATCTTCCTTCATGGTTATACATCAAAGAGGGATCACAGTTAAGGAGAACAAAGAACAGATTTTAAATCTCAGTCTTGATAAAAAGAATTGAGTCAAGAAAGCAGATAAAAAGAATAAGTAGATGATACTGGAAAATAAAGAATCATGTCAACAGTGGTATGCTAACTGAATTCAGTATGAGAAGTTTATGGCATTGTCATCTTTTCTGCAGGTCATGCCCTATGTCTTTAGCAGTATCCTGGTAGAAAGACATTTAGCAGATAAAGCTTTACTTGGCTTGAAGAGGCACTGGGTGTGCATGTGTGTTTAGCTTCTGTAGCTAAATTTATTTGCGTTTCGCTGTTGTTGAAAGCATTGAAGAAAGCCTAATAAAAACAGGAGGCCACCCTGGATATTTGCTATATCTATTAAAAGGGCTTATCAGATTTAAGATTGTGTCAGTTTCTGAATGGTGAAAGTCTACAAGATAGAGCCTGGCACCAGTTTATATTTGGTGTCTGGCAGTTAACATATTTGTGACCTTTGACAGTTCTGGCAACATTGCAGCATTTTCAGTTCACAAGAGTTGGTATATTCTTACTGCTGCTCTTTCAAGCTCATTTCCTTTGTTTTGTTTTAATTTATGCTCCTTTGTGTGTATTGACACAGAGCTTAATATGGTATTAAACTGTTAACAGAAGAGTCATATCTTTTATGTTCATGCCCTTTTATGAGAGATATTTGGGGCACTCATAAGCAAGGTTTTTCCTTCTATCTCACTGGGATTTAAAGGAAATATACAATGTGCATATTACCCCATGTATATAAGGATCTCACCTGAAACAAAAGTCTGTTACCTTCAACCCCACCCCCCAGCTAACCTGCTGTTGAACTTGACAGTTTCAACTGGCACAAGCTCATCAGTAAATTCTAGAACGTCCCTATCCAAATATTTGCAGTGAGAAGTTATGGGAGTTAACTACAGAGGTGACTGATATAATTTTATTCTGAAACAGGAGATGTTTCACTCCTAGTTTTAAATGGCCTTGTATGACAAGTTGAAGGTGAACAGTAGGGGAAATATATTTTACTGTAAATCAGTAGGGAATGAATGCCTTGTCATATTATTTTCACATTATTTAGTTAAAAAAAACAGGGCTAATTGAAAAGAGAAGGATGTGTTAACTGTGCTGGGTGTAGGATTAATCCCCAAATTCATAACATGAATATTTTTGTACAGTTAGGATTTGCAGTTTTAGATATCCTTAAATGAAATGAATACAAACCACTATTTTTCCAAAGTGCCTGTTTTGCTTAAGCAATGTGGAGTCAAGCAAAAATCTTGACCTGGTTTCTTTACTGTCTATCCCTTTCTATTCAATTTATTTTTGAAGCAACAAACATTAGTTCCATATTTTATGATAAGATGTATTTCCTCTTTAATCATTCCTATGAAAATAAAGTTCTTACTGCCTTTCTGTGAAAATAGTTCTCAAATTATCAGTTCTTCACTGCTTAAATTGCTTTGTAAAGCTTCAGGATTTCTTAAAAAAGTTGAATGTTATGAAGCATGGTTCTTTTAGTGAAACTACAACTTGGAATGTGAAAGAGGATATGGCCATGTTAAATTGATCCTTTTTAGATGGCCATTAGTATTGCATCAGCTCAAGCCTTTTTTTTTTCCCCAGTTGAATTTTTTTCTTCTCAGTTCTCCTCCAGGAAATTAAATCTTCTAAAGAAGAACTGCTGTGACTCTCTCGCCATTCATGCTTTAATTCATAATTTTTCAGAAAAGATAAATAAATTAACTTGTCTTTTAAAATGACCAACACAGCTCCCCTGAATGTGTTTCAGTCATCCTCATTTGCATGTTTTAACCACTCTTCCTTTGTTGCATGGGGTACTGCTTAAGAAAAGAAGTTATTTTAAAAAAGCCCTCTCTTAGTACAGTCATCCCACATTCTAAATTGATGGTTTTAAAGCTGTTTAAAGTGATTTATATAAACAAGTGAGCACAGTTCTGAAAGGTAATAGTTTCGTTCCATCATGATATACCTGACTAGTCAGAACTCTTGCACTGTAAGAGATGTAACTTTTTTATAGTAGCTCATGTTGCTTGGTCATATACAGTAACAGCTTGCTCTGTCTGGTCTGAGTCGCATGTGCTAGTCTCACAGAAAGGAGACCTGCTAAAATCAATGTGATTTGTGTGACTGATGAGTAACATATTACATTCATTCCTGTTGGGTCTACTCTGGTTGAGCCTTAACACTGGGGCCCTTTCTGCAACTCACCTTTTTGTGGAGCTGGGCTGCAGGGATCGCGCGTGCAGCCTCTAGCGAGAGGCTCTCGCATCCCGGTTCCTTCAGCTCCGGAGCCGCTGCCTGCTTGCGCAAGAGCCCCTCCCCTTCCTTCCGCAGTGTAGCCTGGGATTTTCCCAGGCTGTGCTGGGGCAGGAAGTGCGAGCGCTGCGGCTCCAGAGCTCCGCATGCACAGCAAGTGCACGCAGTGCCCTGGAGCGATGTGCGATCGTGCACCGTTTTCAGCTCACAGCCGAAAATGAAATAGTGCGTGATCGGCGCCTGCCAGACCCCGGAGCGTCACGCGATTGTGAATGCATCATGTGGACCGCTCCTCGCAGTTGTGCGACACTCCAGGGGCCCTTTCACATGGCAAATGCTGTGCGAAAAGGACCTGGGTTTAGTCAGACAATCTCTGTGGAGGAAGGTGAATATTTTATATGATGCTTGCTTAGGGCAAGGGGCTGGACTTGATGGCTCTTGGAGTCATTTCTCCTTGAACACTATGATTCTATGTCCGTAGACTACTTCTTAGCGTCCAATGATTCATCCCACGTGCGGGATATGAGTGGAAGGGGGGATTTCTGCCAGGCTTTCCATTCCCTATTGCTATCCTGGCTCAACTCTGGTGGATTACAGGCTGATGAGCTGCCCCTAAAATTAGCACATTCTACAAATGCAGTGGGCCAGTAGGCATAAGCATGGATTATTTTTGACAGAGTTTTTGTAAAATGAAGTTCGATTGATATAGTGATTGTGAAGGCGGTGACAGAGGAAAAGGCAGGTGGTGTGGATGTGAAATGATACTACCATAGGGGCTTCACTGTGACTTTCTTGGCATCGTTAGAGAGAAGGGGAAAGTTGCAGTGGAAATCAACAGTCCATCAGTAACAAGAACACAAGACCTGTTCTTCCATGTGATTTACCTGAAAATGGAGAAGTAGATCTCCTTTGCACTAAAATTTTCCTCCATCCTTGATCACCAGTGCCAAATGAAAGTTTTCCTTAGCAAGATCTACCGAAATTGGAAGTTCAAGAAAGAAGCACTCAAGATCAAGGTTGCCATATAATTTAAGTTACATGCTGCTGTTGTTGTTGCTGTTACTGTTGTTGTTGTTGTTGTTTGACTTCAAGTTAACTCCATCATAGGGTTTTCTTAGTAAGACTTAATATAATAAAAAGAAGTATTTGCTACTTTTTACAAATTTTTAATTAAGGTACAGTGGGCCCTCTTCTCATGTGACCTCCACACGAAGGAATGTAAGGTTGTACTGCTGCTCCTCCTCCTTTACTATGGGGAGTCCTGGAAATGGAACCCCAGCACATGTGGCAGGTACATTGCACCTTTTTTAACTCATGTGTCAGCCTCCACTGGTTTCTTTCGGGAGAAAGGCAGAATATAAATTACAGAAATAATAATTGTTTATTCAGAGGAGGCTTGCCATTGTGTTCTGCATCAATGCATCTGAGGAAGTGGACTGATAACTTCAGAATGTTCATGCTCAAATACATCAGTTAGTTTTGAAAGTGCTGCTAGATTCTTCCCTCCTGCTTCTTTTTATTTGATGTTCAAAATAGTTTTTATAAAGTATGCCCAAAACCTTAGGATTCTGCATATCGATCAAAATGTGATAAATAATATACTTTTTGTAAGTAGCACCAGAGGAATGTTGTGTATGATTTCAGGTGATCCTCAAGGTAATGTGGAATCGTCTCTCCTTTATTTATATAAAGTCATCTGTGTACAGACTTAACTTTTATAGTCCCATTACTGTACCAGTGAAAGCAAAAGGACTTTTTCAACCAGTTTGACGACTGAGCTGGTGAAAATTGATACACTCTTTAGAGGAGGAGTGGGAAACTGTGGAAGAATACGGGGGCTCATTAGAGACCTTGGAGGACTGCATACCACATACATCTCTGAAAAAAGTTTCCCATCTAGGGGGCACTTTCGTCCTGTATTGGGGCTTTCCTAGGACATTTTAGGCCTAGGAGAGGCCTTTTTTAACAATAGGATGTGAGTGGAAATCACTTCCTGTTTCAAAAAAGGCTTCTCTGGGAGCTAAATTTGTCCAGGAGTCTCCCCCAGACATGGCCAAAAAGACCCCTGGAGGTCACAAAAATGGCCCTGGAAGACCACATTTAGCCCATCTCTGATTTAGAGGAAGAAGGCGTGTAGTCTGTGTCCAAGTAAGAAGACATATGCCTTCAAATTGTTTTCTTCTACCATTTTTGCCACAACACCAACTTCTCCAGGGCCATTTCATCTCACCAGTCCCTCTTTGGAAAGACTACATGATGATGTCTCTTTTTTCAGATTCATAGTTGCAAGGCATGGAGACTGGCTATCCAAGTAGGCCCTCCTCCAGTGCTAGCCCTGTTTGTTCATTCAGTATCTATTATTACTGAATATGCAAAAGGATTTTGAAGAACATGTGTGCCGCCCGTTACCCCAGGAGTGCATACTGGTCACAACTCTGGCTGATGCATGATTAGCATCAGCCTGAAAGAGGCCTGGTAACTTACAGATGTGTAAACCTCTGGCTCTCCCCATGGACATGGGAACCTTGTCAAAAATTGTATGGATAATGGACAGTTCAGCCTCTAGGGAATGCTAGTTAGTATAATAATCGGAGACCTTTCATGCATGCTGTAGGTGAGATACTGCAAGAGTATGAGTTTTTTAGATTTCTAGGACTGACTGGTCACAGTTCTGGTTGATGCATGATTAGCATCAGTCTTAAGGAGGCTTGGCTACTTACAGATGTATAAACCTCTGGCTCTGCCATGGAAATGGAAACCTTGTCAAAAATTGTATGGGTAATGGACAGTTCAGTCTCTAGGGAATGCTAGCTACTGTAAGGTTTTTCATCCTTCTTGTAGGTGGAATATTGCAAGAGTATGAATTCTCTAGATTTCCAGGACTGACTAGGAAACTTGATTTGAGACCATTTCTGCACTAGATTGTTATAGTGTTATTATTCCACTTTCAATATCCTATGGAATCCTGCGGTTTGCAGTTTAGGGAGGGGCCTTTGACCTCCATAAACAGCAAACCCCAGGATTCCATAGGATGTTGAAAGTGGAATAATAGCACTATAATAGTCTAGTGCAAGAATGGCCTGAGCAAATCTTTGCAGTAATAGCAATACCAAAATAATCAGGTTTAGCAACATGGCAGATTGGTAGAGTTTCAACCCTTTCTTAGTGGCCACAGTTGCTGTAAAGCTGCTGTTAGTTCCATCAGAGATACTTCCACTGGGACCATATTGTAATCTATTTTATATGGAATGCCGTGAAGGATGGAAGCTGCAGCCGGTACAGAATTTGTTCACATTTAGCATGAGCCACTAACACCTCAGCACATTTTTCCTGAATGAACAACAGTGTTTGCCAGTTGCCTTCTAGGTTCAATTCAGGCCAGTTTTTTTTTTTTAAAAAAAATCTTAAATATATTAAATGACTTGGATGACGCCTGAAATTAGCTAATACAGGCTTACTCGCATGTCTTGGTAAGCCAGAATTCTTGACATTTATTATGAATGAGGCATTGTGTCAACGCACATACTGGTCAGTCACTTCTCCTGTAGGTAAGAGTGGGTTAACAAGCCGTGGACGTCCTATCCCTTACCATGACAACTTAACTTGGTACTCTGCTTTGTTTCATCCTCACCAGCCAGAGCAATGAACCAAAACCAAACTGTATATTATTTCTGTGTTTTGTCAAGGAAAATAACAAACCAGATTGCCAGGCTCTGAGATCTTTACTAAGATTTACTAAGCCTCAGTCAGAAGGTCAGTGACTTGTTGATATACTTCCACTTCCAGAACAGTTGGTTAGCATGCCTCAGTAAATAGCCTTGCTCACAGTAAGCCAGATTTCTTGAGAATTTTGAATTACTGTGACATCCAAATGTGTCCATAGTGTTAATGCCAGATAGTATCAGAACCTTAGCTATTAGGAACTTTACAGAAGATTGTTGAATCTCAACACTATTCATTATTTAGGAGCTGGAAATAAGTTTTATTTTTAAAGCCAGTTTTAACTTTATATCTTGCACTGTATCTTTGTGAACTCACTGTTCTTATTTTAAAATACACACAGAGACATATACTGTAATCTTGCTTGCTTTGTATTGAAATATTTTCAAAACTTCATAATCTACTTTGAATTAATTTAGAAATAATATTTTAGTCTAACTGGAAGAGAAACTTAAGCCAAAACATTTAAAAGGGTTTATCTATGTTATCTTGGAAGAGTCTCCATTTTTGCCAAAATCATGACCAGCAAAATACTTTGGTAGTGGTATTTTACATGGAATCGTTTTCATCAAGTAATACTGTGTGAAGATCTGAATTCCTGTTGGTTGTGAATTTAGCCAATTTCAGTTTTGTACTTTCTGAAGCCAGATTTTTATTGGGAGCTGTTGTCTTGAAATAGGGAATGTAGGCTTCTTCTTTGTGGTCTCTGTGCCTCACATAATGGATTCTTTGTGCCTGCATAGAAGCCCTGTCGGAAAATTCTAGAGCTGGGTAGCTTGGTGGGAGTCCCTCCCCCTCCTGCATACTGAGCGTGCTTGTGTTGTCTTGAAATAGGGAGTGTAGGACTTATCTATTCATATGCCAATTTTACGTCACTACAGATGTGATTCTTTTCATTGACTGTTAACTATTTTGAAAATCAAAGGCCTAATATTGTGTTCTAAATGTTATCAACGCATTTTACATCCACTGCAGTTGTTAAAAAATGTTATAGTGTTTGAAACTCCTATAGTTCTTGGTGCCTAATGATCCATTCCCAACACAATAGCACCCCTCTTCCAGAATAATTAGGTGGCAAATGCTCATCTGCCAGGTAACATCTTGATTTTCAGTGTGTCATTGTCATTCCAGAAATGTCCCATTTAACCTACAGTCGGTTTAACCTGTTTGACACCAAGTTACAGCAGTATCGAGCTGATTGCAAGTTAAATAGTCTTATACAACATTTAAGGCTATTTCAGTTAAGTCAGATGGGGAATTAATGGAGCTGAGGTAATAGAAGCATTTTCTATATTTGGGTAACTGGCCTATTTGCTGGTAAGTTTAAGCCAGTACTGACATTGTAAAACAATCTTCTTTCTGGTATTCCTGTGCATTTTACTTCAGTGGCAATGGGAGGTGGGTCATTAGCTTGGTACTTTTTTTTTTTTTACATTAGTGTCTGGAATCTCGAAAGTGAACTACTAGTAAAAATCTTACCTTTGTTAGTAGTACTAGGATTTACCTTGAAGATTACATGTGCAGCGTATGTTGTTTATGTAGTCACCTCTTTTTTTCCTCACCCTACCCCATTTTACAATAGTATAGGCTGCAATACTAGATGACAATGCATTTCACTGTCTTTCCCTGCTTCTTAGGTTTTTTTAGTTTATTTTAATCACTGGAGATGTGTTTGTGTTAACATAGGTCACAGTGATAGGATTATGAACACTTGAGTATTTTTTAATACCAAATAGAACAAATACACTAAATGTGACCTGTACAGTTTGTATTATTTACTTCATGATGCCAAATAATATAGCTTGTGTTGTTTTCTTTTGTTCCGCTATGCAAAACTGTAACCTTGGCATGAGTGTTTACTTGCATTAGTCTTCAGTGTTAATCAACTAGTACTGAAAACCTTCATAAACCTGAAATGTAGTGACATAGATAGCCTGGGGAATTGAGTTCAACAACTGTATATGACCCCTGTAATTTGAGCCAATATATTTCATTAACATATCATTACTAGGAAACTATTAAAGAGTGGATTGATTATTTTGTTTAATTCCTATACTGCTGTCCTACAAACAAGCATACTAGAGGAAATCTTGGCATTTGCTTATGTAATTGCTACTTAACAACCTTGGATAAGCTAATGGAGTTCAAAACAGCCAGGACTCAGTGACCTGTGAGTGACTTTAGATAGCAAATGATGGAGTGTGATGGGAAGCGGGTGGCGGGGTGGGGGGATCACTGAGATTTGCTATTGCCCAAAGTACGGTTGTGATTCCATAATCACAGTCTTAAACTGACCACACAGAATCCTGTGCTTACCCTATTCATACCCAAGCATCAAATAATAGATCTGAAAATTAATTGTTTAATGTCAAGCAGTAGAATTTGTAAGATTAATTTGTTGTTACTAACCCTGATAATTGAAATCATTCAGTTTGTTGGTTTAACATGCGTATTTGTTGCTTAAACATAAGTTTTCAAAACAAATCGTGGGTTTTATGGAAAATGACATGGAAGTTGTCACCACTGACCATATAGTGTCATGTTTTTATTAGTACTGCCTTTGTAGTACTGTTGTTTTAAAGTTGTCTACCCACAAACTGCCAGTTGATTGCCATTGTGTTACAAAGCCTAGGTTACTATTGTTGTTTGAAATGGTGTAAGTTCTAGTTGGGAAACACTGTCCTAAAGCACATTTTACAATCTATTCAGTAAAGCTTTGTCACTGATCTACATCTCTCCTCCCTACTCCACCAACATGTATGCTGGTCTCTCAGCCTTCAAGCACCTTGTTGCATAAAGGTTGATAAGAAGTTATGTTAAATATTAGTAAGGCAATATGCATATATTTCGGCTAGAGGATACTGATCCGCTGCACATGAAGCAATAAAAGGCTGGGTACAAAGATGGGTTAGATAGTCTAGGGTGGAGAATTTATAACAGTGGCTGTAAGCATATGCAGAACATATTTTGTGTGTGTTGGGGGGTCAACATGAGTGAATCACTGTACCGTTTCTGCTTCCTCACTTCCAATCAAGAAGAGTGGTGTGCAGAGATTAGTAGCAGAGTACATGTTTTTCAGAGAAGAGGTCTGAAGCTCAGTCTCACTTTCAAAGTCCAGGTCTTTTATCAAGGCCACTTTTTTACTTTGTAGTTTGAGCATAGTTAAATAAAGTGGTTTTCGTACTCGTTGTTTTCTGTCACAGTTTCATATGACCCACTTCAATGGTTTTCAGCAAGTGTTCAGAAAGGAATCAACATAGCCTGGGAACTGGTGAATCACTGGCCATCTCTGGCCTAGCTGTAGGACCTCCTGAATCTGTCCTGTCTCCTGAGAAAAATGGGAAGATTAGAAATGGATGCAGCAGTCCTATATGCTCTTAGTTGGGAGTAAGCCTCAGTTGAACATACCCACTTTAGTTGAACATACACCTCAATAGACATGGGGAGAGCTTGGATTTAGCTAAATTAATCTTTTTGCTCTGGACTTGCAGCTCCAACCTTATCAAACCTCTTAAAGTATGTGACTCATAGAACCAATGGGTAACTGGAAGACAGACAGGAGAAGACAGCAAGAATCCAGTAGGGGAGAAAATGAGGGTAGGAATTTAAGGGAAAAAATTGCTGAATTATCCAAGTGCTCAGCTCTGTGTGCAATAGACAAGATACAAGAATATAAATGGGTTCATTGCATTAAATAGTAATGTACACAACCTGCAAATAAAATAATTGGAGGCCATTCTGAAAGGCCATGGCTCCCTGAGGTCTCCTCCTGAGCAAACAAATAACTTTACTCCTCATACACATTCCATTCCTCCATTACAACAAAGACCTCTGCATTTTCTTGCTTCTAACTCATTAGACAGCAGGCAGATTAGAACAACAAACCAGCCAGAACAGTCATGTCATGCATGCATTTCTTCCAATCCTGATTCTTCTCCTGGGGTGTTTTTATTTCATTTATTCTTTCAGAGAAAAAACCCTGTCCCCATGAATTAGGACAACCTAAAATAATTGTTTTGTTTAAATGTAAGACTAATTTCAATGTTAATCAGGAAATCTGTAGAGCCATTGGGGAGAGGGGCTAAGAAATTCAGCAAATTAATAATTTTTTCCAAGGTCTGCTTCTGTTTATTTTGATAGTATTTTTTCTGTCACTTCATTTTCAAAGTATCTCAGTTTGTGACTTCTTTCTCTACAAGGAATACAATGTGAAAAGCAACCTTCTTACATTGCCTTATACAGTACCTGTCAAATATTGTCAGGTGCTAGCAAATGTTCTGTAGTTCAGATGGGTGAATACTTGTCTTAATATTAAGTTAATGTCGTTTGACTAGTACAGTGCTGCTGAAATGTTACATGATAACAGTTGCATACCTACTGTATTAAACAGAACTGAGTACTGATTTAACATTGATTTCCCCTTACATTTCTTCCTTAGTGCCTGACATTTTTTTTAAAAAAATGTTACAGGATATAATATTTACAAAATTAGATTGAATGCAAAATAAAGTTTACTTAAACATTATCACTTTGGGGAAAGAAATCACAACTGTGGATTAATGGTTTTAATAGTCTGTCATTTTGTATGTACGGAACTCTTTGCACATACAGTGCATCCACTTTATACATAGGGTTCCTGGAATCCTGCATAAAACAAAAAATGTGAGACATGACATCCCATTATAGTCAGTGGATGTAGTATGCATGCGCCTGCAGCACATCCGTGGACTATAATGCGATGCAGTACTTCTTGGAATATGGACTGTAATGGAACAGAATGCTTCACACAGCCTCCAATTCATGCATGTGGAGATCGCATGAGAACAGGGCCTGCTGTATATACATTCTGTACATACTGAAGAAGTTTGCTGTTGGCTTCCTGTTGTCCTTCCATATATAGTTTCTCCCACCTGTGCTGCCCCAGGCCAAATGTGCAGCAGTAGGGGTGGCTATCTCCAGCAGATCCTGTACCCAACTTAGATGTGCTTATTCCTCTCTGCTCCCCCCCACCACATGTCTCCCACAAAGATTACAGTGATGTAGAGCTTTTGGAACCTGAGGTGGTGTGAGTTACTGGCTGAGTGTAGATGAAATGCCAGAGTGGGGATGGGTCACTTAATGTGTGCTGCTCCAGGTCTAGTGCTGGAAATCTCCCTTTCCATTCAGAGTTAATACATATGGAGACTTTGCACATCCAGAATTAGGGAAATATCATGCAATTTATTTCCTTGATATTTTTAAAAACACCAGTTACCTCTTCAGCAGAGATGCTGTCTTTCTGCAAACTGGCATTAAGCCTCTTCTGCAGCCAGTGAAGCCAGATGCCACCTAGGTAGAAAGATTTCTGCTAGCTATCAGAAAGGCAAGAGGGAAGGAATAAGGTGTGTCTGCCAGAGTAGAGAGATACGGAGCGTAGGAGAGCTTCTGAGAAAATCTTTTCTTGCATCACCATTAGGGATCATAGAGCTGGGAGAAACCGCAAGTGCTGGGTTTCCAGTGCCCTGCCTTGCAGAAATTCACAGTCAAAATATTCCTGATGAATGGCCATCCAGCCTCTGTTTAAAAACCTCTAAAGAAGGAGACTCCGCCACACTCCAAGGCAGCATATTCCACTGTCAAAGTGCACTTATTGTCAGGAGGTACTTTCTAGTGTTTAGGTGGAATCTCTTTTCCTCAAATGTAAAACCATTGCTGTATGTCCTAGGCCCTTTTCGCATGGCATTTTCCGTGTGAAAGGGCCCCTCGAGTGTCCCGCAAGTGTGAGGAGTGGTCCACATGACGCACTCACATTCGCGTGACGCTCCAGGCCCTGGCAGGTACTGCTCACGCACTTTTTCATTTTCGGCTTTAAGCTGAAAATGGTACACGGTTGTGCATTGCTCCGGGGTCCCATGCGCACTTGCCGTGCGTGTGGAACCTCGGGAGCTGGACTGGTCACACCTCCTGTCTCAGTGCAGCCTGAGCACCACACCCCAGCACTGAGAAAAGGTGAGTTGTGGAAAGAGTCCTAGTCTCTGGAGCAGCAGAAAACCAGCTTGCTCCATCTTCCATTTGACATCTCTTCAAATATTTAAATGCAGCTATCATGTCACCACTTAACATTCTCTTCTCCAAGCTAAACATACCCAGGCCTTCAAGCCACTCCTTATAGGACAGGATTTTCAGGCTTTTTACCATTTCAGTTGCTCTCCTCTGGACACATTTGGGCTTGTCAATATCCTTCTTGAATTGTGGTGCCCAGAACTGGACACAGTATTCCAGGTGGGTCTGACCAAAGGTCCAGGTCTTGGTCTGACTGTAGCAGAAATGAGTGGTACTATCATTTCCCTTGATCTAGATACCGTACTCCTACTGATGCAGCCTATAATCTCATTGGCTTTTTTAGCTGCCATTACATTGCCGACTCATGTTCAGCTTGTAGTCTACTAAGACTCCTAGATCTCTTTCACAGGAAACTATGGTCAAGCCAAGTATCTCCCATCCTGTATCTGTACCTTCCATTCGTGTCTACCCATATGTTCCCTGTTGAAAGTCAGTCTGTTAGTTTTGGCCCAGTTCTCTAATTCTGCTAAGGTCAATTTGAATTCTGATCCTGTCTTCTGGGGCAGTGGTTCTTAACCTTTGCTTTACTGGTGACAACATGTAAATATAATTTGCTGGGGACCCCCAATACCTAACTTAAGATTTAAGTATTTAAATTTGGATTTAAATATTCAAATATTTATTTAAACATTTATTTATTTCTTAAAGGCTTTAGGATTCAAATCGCTGCTCAGACATTGGGTGACTTTGGCAAATAACATTCTCTCAGCGTCAGAGGAAGGAAAAGCAAAGCCCCTCTGAACAAACCTTGCCAAAAACAAGAACAGGTTCACCAAAAAAGTCAGAAGTGCCAGAAGTCAGAAGGGACTTGAAGGTACACAACAGCAAGATGTTGCTGACAGGAGAAGGTTCTTTCTAACCATCATGTCTTTCCCCTTTGAGAACTGACTTATGGTGGGTGCTGAGTGACATGGTGGCAAGCATATGTGCACATGCCCAAACATTTGCAAATGAGTGAGCATGTGCACACGCTTACCACCATGTCCCTCAGCAGTCAGACCCCCTACTGCTGCATCCCTGATGAATAGGACATGGTGGCAGGTATGTTCGCCCACCCAAATTGCTCCCACATTTGCAAATGAGAGAATAGTTTCAGCACCTGCAGCCCTCATGCTTCTGCATCCCTGTTGCTGCTGCTGCTGGTGTCCAGCAGCAGGGCTTTATAGACCCCCTGTGAGTTCTCTATGGACCCCTCTCCAGGATGAAGAAAAGCCACTGGTGAACACCCTTTGAGTTAGGCTGGGCAACCAGTTAAAAATCTACCTAACAGTAGCATTGTCTAGTCAGCATTTTAATAGCGTGTTTGCAAGAATGTCATGAGGGACTTGTGAAAGGTCTTATTGAAGTTAAGGTGTACTATATCTGCAGCATTCCCTTCATCTACCAAGCTTGTAAAGAGAAAAAAGAGAGAGAAGATGAGAGAGAGAGAGAGAGAGAGAGAGGATTAATTAGTCTGGCATACTTGTTTTTGAGAAAGCCATGTTGACTTTTACTAATCACAGTTTCCTTTCTAAGGCCATTTCCACACTAAATTTTTATAGTGTTATTGTTCCACTTTCAACATCCTGTGGGATTCTGGAGTTTGTAGTTTATTGAGGCCAACGAGCTCTCTGTCTGAGAATTCTCAATGTTCTTCCTTAAACTGCAAATCCCAGGATTCCATAGGATGTTGAAAGTGGAATAATAGCACTGTAACAGTGTAGGGAGGAAATGGCCTAAGTACTTACAGACTGCCTGTTTAATGACCTCTAGAAAAATTAATGTATGGATCCTGGGATTTGTACTTCTTCTGGTAGAGTTAGAATTGTCTGCTAAACAGTCCTGATTCTCTGTATGCTAGAGAATTCTAATCCCCTCACCAAATCAGAGACCCCAGGATCCTATGGGACAGAACCATGGCAGTTAATGGTGTTAAATATTATAGATAGGTCATGAGGATACAGCTTAGAAAGGCCTCAAAATATGACAGAATGAAGATCCTCCCTAAAGATCTCGAAGCATAGGCAGACTTACATGAGAGAACATAGTCCTTCAGATAGCTTGGACTAAGTAGTATACACATCAGACAAATGTTTATTAGATTGCATTTGTTGATCATTTCAGTTATCCTTCTAAGTGATTTGTGTTCACTTGTTAACTCTGTTGAAGACGTGCTTGAGAAACTAATTTATTATCATTTTGAAACTATGTGATTTTGACTGAGAGGATGGGTGATGTTTTCTAAGATCTGTGCTATGATTTTCCCCAATTGTTTTTAGTAGTAGCTGTGCTTATTTCATTGTCATGTTTAAAAGAAGAGACACAAAAGGCTTTACTGTTGTTAATACACAAAACAGAGCTGCTGCAGCCTTTTACAACTTCCCATATGTTAATGAAAACATTTTCTGAAAATTGGCAGATCCACACATAGATGCTTATGCCAACTATTTTCATGGGCCAGTTCAAGGCGTAGCAGGAGGAGAAGAATGCCTTGTTTTAGTGGCTGAATCAGTCTGACAGGCTTTCACATTGCCCCTCCTCTTATTAATATTCTTTTTGATGTGAACTTGTAAAACAGAGGATTGGCTGTTAATCTCTAGGATCTCAAGGGCTTTTGGCATTGGCCCATAATTGATGTGTTCACATGGCTGTTGTCTGACTACTAATGATTAGACAGCCGTGTTATCTCCCAGCTAAATCAGTGTTGCTTATAAATCACACTTGATAAACGGCAGTTTCATTTCTTCAAAGGCTCTGTACACGTATACACACTTTGATAAAACTGCCAGAGGCATCTCATAATTTTACAAGGGTTTAGGGTGGGTTTGTTTACATTTTCCTGGGCAAAACATTTTGCATTTCTATGAAGTATTAAAACATTTTTTCTAGTGATCACAACAAAAGAAATGCATGCTAGAACAGCGGAAAATTATATATCCTTGGGAAAAATTATATATCCTTATGAATAACAGAAAGTTCATGGCTCTTCCTAATCTAGGGAGAGTTTTTAAAGAATTACTTTCACTAGAATTTTAATTGCTGGGAGCAAAAAAGAGAGGAAAAATTAATTCATGTGCATAACTGGACTATAATGTCACCTTTCTGTTGAGGCATTTGTCTTTCTTTTCTTGGTCTGTCTTTAAAAATATCAATATTGTAAACCACTCACTCACTTCCTGCCTTGCCTGCTATCGTGGTAGGTGTCAAATAACAGCACTTTTCAGCATAAAATCATACGTCTCATTTAAGATTACATATCACCTGGAAGTCTCAGGTATAAAATACATTGCTTGTTGCATCAGTTTTAATAATGCAGAGAAATACTTTGGTTAAAAAAATGGTATTAAGTAGTGGTGAGGTTAGGGTGTTTTTCTTTTTTGTTTTTGGTATGTGCACTCTCTTTAATTGAGCTACAGTGTGTCCAGTTAGTAATATACAGGAGGAATCCTGAAAGAAACAATGCAACTTCTTTCTTTCAATTCTTTATGTGAATTTTAATGTGATTTACCATTAATAAGTGTTTTAATGACCTCAATTTTGGGATCTTGGATTCTTCTACTATAGTTTGTAGCATAAAACTTACCTGTTGTTGTCTATTTGAGGACTGGCGTGTCTCCATTTGTTTTTTGTTTTTGTTTTTCCCCTCTGTTTCATTCTGGATTCCCTCCGCTCTCTGAAAAATGCATGTATTTTGAATTTAACAGGTAACTATATACCTTAACTCTGCCCTGTGAGGGCTGATTCTGTAACTGAAACAATTTAAAGCAGAAGAGCAGGTTTTATGCTTGTTTCCAGAGAACCCCGAAGTTCTTTGGGGCAGTTTTCAAAATGATACATATGTTAGTCTCTTAATGAGGAAAAAGGGGAGGGAGTGTCCAGCTACACCTTCAAGACCCTAATTCAGAGCTTTCCAAGCTTTTCATGTTGGTGACACACTTTTTAGATAAGCATCATTTCGCAACACAGCAATTCACTAAGTAATTCAGTAAGTGGAGGCAACCCTTCCACTCAAGCCTGGCCTACTGCCCCTGCCACCCTCACAGGGGTCTTCTTCCCCCCAGGGTGGCAGCAGCGGTAGTGGGAGAGGCAGCCTTTTCAATTGGGCCTGGCCTGCAGTGGCGGCAGCAGGAGAGGCAGCCCCTCCACCTGCCACACGACATACCTACACACTACAGGTGACACACTAGCGTGTCGCGACACACAGTTTGGAAATCTCTGCCCTAGTTGGTTATAGCATGAGCTTTCAGATCCAGTGTGACTGAGGAATGGGTTGAAAATCCTTAAAGCTCCTGCTGAAATAAATTAGTCTAAAAGGTACTGCTAGAGCAGAGCTTTCCAAACTTTTCATGTTGGTAACCCGTTTTAGACATGCATCATTTTGCAACACAGTAATTCAGTTTCACTAGCAAACCGGAGGTTAAACTAACCCCTGATAAGAGATACAGACACATACATACATGGTAATAACAAAATGTATGGGGACACAACATATCTCATGAAAACCTTTCATATATTTTTTAAAGACATATGATTTATAAATAACATACATTCTTCTTCATGGTCTCTGTGCCTCACACATTGGGATCTTCGCACATGCGCAGTAGCTTTTGGAAAGTTATAGAGCTGAGCAGCTTGGCGGAAACCCCTCCCCTGTCTGTTACTGAGCATGCTCAGCCCACCAAGCCAACAGTCTCTCCTCAGTTTTCTTTCGTCTGCCGGCGTGTTAACAGTGAACAGAAAGACCTCTTCAGTTGAGCAGCTTTCTCTCGTTTTTTTCTTCTCCTTTTGGCTTCATCATTTCTTCGGACTTTGTGAGACCCCCCCCCTTACTTCTTCTTATGTCTTCTTTGTTCAAGTATTGCCTTTCGTGTGGTCGCAAAGTTGCGTTATCTGACGGGCTTTCCGAGTGTCTCTTTTGCCTTGGAGAGGCCCACAACGTCCGGGCATGCTCTGTTTGCAGGGAGTTCACAGCCCAAACTCTGAGGAACAGGGCTTCCAGATTAAAATCTTATTGTTGGGAGCAAGCCCTGAAGATTAAGGAACAGGCAGCTTCCAATACTGCCCTCTTTACTTCAATGGCTTCCCGTTCCTCTGCTGCTCCACGGCCTGCGGCCATGCCCTCGTCGGTATTGACGGCTGCGATACCGACCTCGACGGTACCAGGCTCGGTACTGTCCTCGACGTCCTTGCCTCCAGTATCCTCTTTGCCCAGGATTCTGAAGCTTACCAAGACACCGATTACCTCCTCTTCTTCTGGGGATGCCCCTGTGAGCTCGCAAGGGGCTCAGCCTTCTAAGCCCCTCACGGCGGCTCAGCGGAAGCGGTCTTCTTCACATCTTTCTGACCCTTCCGTGAAGGGCAAGAAGAAGAAGAAGAAGGAGAAGCACCGATCACCTTCACCTGCAACTCAGTCGTTGTGTCTCCCGACACCTCCTCCGACCCAGCCTCCTATGGCTACTGCCGAAGAGGAAGGCCCCCCGATCTTTCTTTGGAGCAGAACAAGGCCCAACACCCAGTGCTTGTATTACCAACGTCACTGGAGCTGCCTTCTGAGGATTGCCCGGCTCAACCTGAACCACCTGTGCAGTCCGCGGCGCTTCCTCTGCACGGTCAGCCTGAACATGGACTGGACCATCCGGGCGCCTCTGATTCTGCTCTGGATACCCTGCGGGTTTCTTCCCGACCGAGGGCGCTTTCCCATGACTGCGTCTGCACTAGTGCAGCGTGCTCTCTGGGCCGTGCAGACAGGCTTCAATCCCCGCGACGGCGGGATGCTTGATCTGAGCGTGGCAGGTCGTAAACAAGGTTCGATTCGCCTTTCTCGTCAGCCTCATACATTGCACGTTATGGCCATGAGCATGTCTGGTGGGAGCAGCTGGGATCGTACTATTTGTACTCCCCTGCATACAGAGCCCGATACCACGCCGATATCTGTTGGTCGCCGTACTGCTATTGTTCTCGATCTCCATCTTCGGTATCCCACTACCAACCAACACCTCGGTACCGGAGGTCTCCATCTCAATCCAGATCGCGGTCTCCGTATTACCGACGATCCCTGTCACATCGTTGCTCTCGAGACCTCTTACCTTGACACCGGCCTGTCTCGCTGCTTCCTTGGGTAATGGCCACTATCTCTTGTCCACCCGCCGACACCCATCCGCTGCCTCTGCAGTCATTGACGGCTTCAATTCCGACACAGTCCATTCTACGTCCAATTCCGGCTGTTCTCCTGGTGCCGACGTTGACAGCGCCTACACCGCCTGTTCTGCCATTGGTACCGTCTTCGATACTGTCCTCAGCAACTGTTCCGGCCCCTCCGGTTGTGGCACCACCGGCCCAGCTATCTCGTGGCCAAAGACTGCCCTCCCACTCTTCGCAGTCCTATGATTCGGACTCAGATTCCGGCAGCTTCACACCTGATTCACATTCTTCTCCACCGCTGGCATTTGGTGAGCCTACACCGGACTCGGCACCCAAGGACGTGAAACAATTTTCAGACATCTTGCTGCGGATGGCCGACGCCTTTGGGCTTGATGTCTCTGGACCGGCTCCGACAGTGCAGGACCTGGTCTTCCATTATGTGGACACCCACCCACCCTCGACAGCTCCGATACTGTTCTTACCGGTGCTGCAAGAGTTGTTGAAACATCCATGGGCCCAGCCAGCCTCTTTCCAACCGATACCCAGTCGTCCGGAGCACCTTTACAGGACTCAGAGAAAGGACGTTGATTTTCTGTTCAACCACCTGGTGCCGAACTCCATCGTCATAGAGTCGTCGCAGACAAAAGGTGGCAAGAGGGTGCATACCACTCCATCAGATCGAGAGGGCCGCAGATTAGATTCATTTGGCAGACGCTTCTATTCTGCGTCTTCCTTGATTGCGAGAATCTCCAACACACAGGCACGTCTGGCCACCTACCAGCGTAATATTTGGGACAGGTTTTATTCCTTGCTGGCTCATCTACCAGATGGCCATAGGACAAGTACCGTCCAATTCTATAATGTGTCGGTAACCTTGTCCAATCAACAAATCCTGTCTTCCTGGCACGCTGTCGAGGGTGCGGCTCGGCTGATGGTGCGGTCGCTCTCCGCAGGTTCACATGGTTGCGGTTCACTGGGCTCCAGGAGGATAGCAGGAAACGAATTGAGGACCTACCCTTTGATGGACAGGGCCTGTTCCACTTTACCACCGATGATGCCATGGACGACCTTGTGAAGGCGCGTGTCACGGCCAAGAGGGTGGGGCTCCATCAGACTCTGCAATCCCGTTGGACCTTCGCTTCTCATTCCTCCTGGCGCCTTTCAACCTTTTCTTATGCGTCTCGTTCACCTCGCCGAACCTCTGCTTGGTCCTCTCTTCCATTTTCAACGCATAGGACCTTGAGGAGGCATCAACCTTCATCGAAGAAATCCTCCTCCACGGCGAAGTCACGGTTTTGACTTCCGCCGCAGGTCGCCACCACATCCACTCTTCCGCCTGCCCAGCAGCTTCAACGGAAACCCGGGTCTGACCCGTCATCTCAACGAATGGCGTCGCATCACTACGGACTCTTGGGTTCTTTTTATCGTCCGTCTTGGTTACGCCATTGAATTTCAAAGTATACCACCTCAAAGCGTCTTCTATTCCACCGCAGCCAACCCGGCCTTGCTAGAGGAGATACAGTCCCTACTGCAGAAAGGGGCCATAGAGCAGGTCTCGTCCTCGGCCAGTACCACCGGCTTTTTCTCCCGTTACTTTACGGTACTGAAATTGGATGGTACCTTGCGACCAATCCTGGACCTCAGGGGGGTGAATTCGTATATTCTACCCCAGAAATTCAAGATAGTCACTCTGACTTCCATCCTTCCCTTTCTGCGATGTTGGGACTGGTTCGCCTCTATCGACCTGCGAGACGCCTACTTCCATATCGCAATTCAGCCCCACCACAGAAGGTAACTTTGGTTTGCGGTCGACGGTGCTTGCTACCAGTACAAAGTCTTGCCGTTCAAACTTTCCACCATGCCCAGGGTCTTCACCAAATGTATGGCCCCTGTGGTATTGTACCTCCGCACGAAGTGCGTTATGGTATACCCGTACCTGGATGACTGGCTGCTGGTGGCGCCCTGCAAACAGAAGCTGTATGAAGACATTCACCTCACACTGTCTCTTTTGTCCAACCTCAGCCTCAGGGTGAACCCAAAGAAGTCTCGCCTGGAGCCAACCCGTGTTCTGGACTTTATTGATGCCACTCTGGACTCTGTCGCTGCCAGGGCCTTTCTTCCATGAGATGGGCCCACACTCTACATCAGGCCACTACTGCTATCCTCCGAGCCCCGCTAGTCTCCACTAGGAGGATCCAGCAACTTCTCAGCTACATGGCGGCGACGACGGCAGTCACCGACCTCTTCCATCTCCGCGGCTGCCCACTGCAGCACTGGTTCATCAGAGTCTTCGATCCTCTTCAAGACGACCAGACCCTCCTGTTGCAAGTCCCTTGGCAGGTGTGATACTCTGTCCTGTAGTGGCTCTCTCTCTGGCACTTACTGTCAGGAACATCATTCACCGACCTCTACCCTGCGGTCATGATAACGACGGATGCTTCCCTCTCAGGATGAGGAGCGCATTGCAGCGATCTCACGGTGCGGGGTCACTGGATTGGCCTGGAGATTCAGCTCCACATCAGTGCCTTAGAGCTCCTGGCCATCCTGAAGGCATTGCGGGCTTTCCACAACCTCGTTGTGAGTCGGACAGTGCAGATCTGTTGGACAACACGACGGCCGTCTGCTATGTGAACAGGTAGGGAGGCACCCACTCCACTACCCTTCTGCACATAGCACTTTGACTTTGGGACTGGTGTGTACCACTCCGCATTCACCCTGTCGCCATCCATCTGGCAGGCCAAGACAATGTCACAGCGGACACCCTCAGCAGGGACACCTCATGTCGTCACGAGTGGTCCCTTTCCGATGCCGCATTCCAGAAGATAGTGTCTCGATGGGGCCATCCATCCATCAATCTCTTTGGCATCAGTCGGAACACAAAATGCCCCCATTACTACTTGAGGGCCGGCCTGGGCCGGGGCTCTTCTGGGGACGCTTTCCAGTTTCGGTGGGACAAGGAGCTGCTGTACACGTTTCCACCATTCTGTCTTCTGGGTTGAGTGGTAGCCAAGATTCTCTCGGATCGCACCAACGCCATCCTGGTGGCCCCGTATTGGCTGAGGCAACACTGGTTTGACCCCTTCTTCACGGCCGTTCGAGGCCGCACTTTGAAACTTCTATCAGCGCCAGATCTCCTTTCGCACTCTGACGGCCTTGTGCTGCATCCAGACCTGCCACTCCTGTGTCTCCATGCGTGGAGGATAATCCCTTAGATGCTCCAGCTATACAGGATGTCCTCACGGCGGCCAGGAAGGAGTCTACGCGCCGATCTTGTCGTTACAAATGGCATAGGTTCTTAACCTTCGCTGATGCCCGTCAAGAACCTGCATCACCAGTTGCTCTCCCCATGGTACTACATTTTCTTCTGCACCGTCGGGAACAGGGCTTGGCCTTCTCATCTCTTAAGGTGTACCTCTTGGCTATCGTAGCCTACCAGCCACGCGGTACCCCTTCTGCTGCACTCTTCCATGATGGTACCCTCAAGCAATTCTTGAAAGGGGTGCAACACCTTTTTCCTCCAGTCACCCCACCGCTTCCACCTTGGTCGCTGTCCTTGGTCCTCTCTGAGTTGACACGATCACCCTTTGAACCTATGGCTACTGCAGATGACCAGCTCCTCACTATGAAGACGGCCTTCCTTGTTCCTGTCACCTCAGCTAGGCGAGCAAGTGAGCTTACTGCGCTCTGGTCGGATGAACCTTTCCTTGTCTTCCATCGTGACAAGGTGGTCCTGTGCCCAGACATCTCTTTCCTGCCTAAGGTTGTCTCCGATTTCCATGTCAACCAGGATGTCATTCTTCCCACCTTCTATCCTGACCCGGCTATGCCTCTGGACCGGTCACTTCATTCGCTTGACGTCCATCGAGCTCTGGCTTTTTACATCCAATGAACTTTGTCCTTCCGCCAGACTCCCCACCTGTTTGTGTATTATGGTGGTCGTCGAAAGGGCCATAAGGTGTCCACTCAGAGGTTTTCCAAGTGGGTGGCCCAGACCATTCTCCTGGCATATGAATTGGCTAAACAACCTCCACCAGCCCTACTTTGTGCTCACTCTACTAGGGCCGTGGCCTCTTCAGCAGCTCTCCTTCGAGGGGTTGATCTGCAAGAGCTTTGTTGAGTGGCTACCTGGTCCCGACCCTTAACCTTTGTGCGCCACTACCGTCTGGACTGTTGGGCCTGACGTGATGCCCGCTTTGGTTGTGCAGTGCTGTCTTCCGTTCTCTAGGACCTGACCCACCGTCCACTGGTAGGCTACTCAGTCTCCCAATGTGTGAGGCACAGAGACCATGAAGAAGAACAGGTTGCTTACCTGTAACTGTGGTTCTTCGAGTGGTCATCTGTGCCCTCACACACACCCACCCAACCTTCCCCTCTTCAGGTCCTGCTTTGGCAGACTTCAAAACTGAGGAGAGACCGTTGGCTTGGCGGGCTGAGGATGCTCAGTAACGGACGGGGGAGGGGTTCCCGCCAAGCTGCTCAGCTCTAGAACTTTCCGAAAGCTACTGCGCATGTGCGAAGACCCAGTGTGTGACGGCACAGATGACCGCTCGAAGAACCACAGTTACAGGTAAGCAACCTGTTCTTTTCAGGATTGTGGGCGACACACCTACATGTTTCAGACATCACACTAATGTGTTGCGGCACACCGTTTGCAAAGCTCTGTACTAGAGTCTCTCTCTGTATCCCCTTTTCTTTTGCTTCTGAAGTTCTTTGGAAGCTTTTCCACGGTTCCTTAAAGAACAATAATGGTGGGGAGCCACCCGAAAGGTAACTGCTCTCTCTTTCTGAGGTTCAAATCCAAAGGAATTCAGTGTGTTCTAATTTAGGTCATGCATTTAGCTCATAGGTTTGTCAGGGAAGGCCCAGTAATACTGCATGACTAAGGCCTAATTCTTAGTTGAGGTTGTCCAAGATGTACCTTGCTTTTCCTGTTCTAGAGGCTGTTGCTGATTATTCATGTTGCTCATGTTTGCAATGGAAAAACAAATGGACAAAAATCCTTCCCCACAGCATGTCAGTGGAATGCAGCCAGTCTACAAGCCTTCCAGGTAAAGGTGATATTTTTGTATGGTGTGTGCTAGATTTTTTTTAAAAAAATTCCAGTCGTTTTTAATGACAGTTGTGCTTGTACAGTGGTTGTGTTTCAGAAGTGCCAAGAGCACTCCATGCATTCAGTAAACAGTTTGGAGCAGATTAGTGACAGTAATTTCCACCTGCTGCTGGCATCTTACATGTAGTCTGACATACTCTTAGAATGTCTGGGCATAAGAATCCCATTTACAGGGAAAGGAGGTCTGAAGGAGGGAGAGGGGGAATTCCAGACAACCTTTTGATGTTTACTCTACTTTTTTGAGGGAAACACATGCGCATTCACACACACAGAGGGAAAGAGAGATAGAGATAGAGATTAGCATTCCTGGAGTTACAGTAGAGTCTCGATTATCCGACATAAACGGGCGGGCCGATAGTCGGATAGCTGAAAATGTCGGATAATCCGGAGGGTCTAAAAAGGCTTGGAGCGACTCGCTATGAATTGCAAACGTTCTGAAACCACTATGAATTGCAAACGTAAATGTAAAGAAATCACTGACCAAGTTTGCTTGGGGCCGTGTTTTGGGGCGAGGCTTCACTCGCCCTTCTCTCCTTGCCCGTCGCGGCCGCCATGTTTGGGGGCGTATCTGGGGGCGCGGAAATGCCTACAGCCATGCCCCCAAGCAGCCGCGACGTCGGATAATCCGGAATGTTGGATTAGTGAATGTCGGATAATCGAGACTCTACTGTAATGAAAAGTGGAGTGAAGATGCCTTAAGGAATATAGTGAACTCGAAACATGATTCTTACCAAGGTTTTTAGTAGGTTATGGGATAGGATTGTGTCATTTCTCATTGTTTATATTGTTAAAAATATCTGCTGCATGCCAGTGTCAGCTAACATAGTATCACCTTTCACATATTCTTGTGGAATGATTAGTTATAAATTTAACAAATGTAGCTGGAAAATGTTGTATCCCTACCGTTTCTTCATTCTTCATGTGATCATTCTGGAGATTGAATGGTTATCACATATGTATGTATATGTGTGTGTGGTTTGCATGAAAGGAACTGAGTGACCAGCTTCTGTTTGTATAGAGCAAGGCTTCCCAACCCATCTGATATGGGTTTTTTCCCCAGTGTGTCAATGACTAGTACTATCGTGCCTATTTGGTACAACTTTTAGTTCCTTTCCTGGAAATTCAGCAGGGATCGGCAGTCTGTAGCCCTACCCTGGCAAATATCATTAGAGACCAGGATTCTTCCATAGGTCACTCTTGCTGGAGTAGTACAGGCCCACAGGCTGATGCACTGATATTGTGGTTTTCACGCTTCACTTCCTGTGGCAGCAAAGAAAAAAAATACAAAATAAAAATAAAAACTCTCAACAAAAGTACTCTGGACCTGATCCAGATGTCCACAAGGACAACCTGAACCTACTTGCTCTATCTATGTGAGGGCAAGGAAGGGGGGTGGCTTTGAAAATATTTGAATTCCTGGATCTTTTAAGCAGTTCATTTCCATTTTTTAATTCATTCTGCAAAGGATGCATTTTATTCATTGTTTATCTGACATCTGCAGAGGAAAAGCTTGAAGGAACTTGGAATCCTTGGTTCCCGAATCAAAGTGTTGCTCATTTATAAATGGCGCTTGAAAAGACATACATTTCTTTTTGGAACTAAATCTGTGTAAAGATAGTAGCCACAATGTTGGTGGTTCATCTATTTGTAATTTCTGTAGTATTTAAAGTAAGAAGGTTTGAATTACCTGCGTGTGTGGTCACGTTCACATGTGGGGTGTACACATATGCGTGCAAAACAGGAATAAAATATTTCCATTTGAGGAAGTTTTTTGGGGTGTTAGAGTGATGGTCTTTTTCTTTATGTAGCTTTCTCGCCACTAGAATAGGAGGGAGGTAAAAAAAAATCTGGCACTCAATTCTCTACATTTCCTCCTATCCAGATGGAAAGGCGTGTCTGTTCTACAGGAACTCTCTGTTGTCAGTGGAATCCGCCCTGCAGGGCAGGAAATCCCCTCTAGGAGAGGTGGAATTTTATTGCTTCAGGAGTGTAATTCTGGGGATTTGTGAGCACATCAGAAAGACCAGCTTTCATATGCACAGCTTAATTTAGTGTTTGAGAAAAGCAGCAAAAGAAATTGAGGAGTGCCTGAGTACATAAAGAAAAGATCGCTTATCTTTCCAGTAATGGTGACATTCCCTTTTATGACTCACTCTTCCCCCCTCTGTCTTGAGTATGTGTGTGTGTGTGTGTGTGTGATTTTCAGAATGAAAACTGCGCACTGGGGCACTTACTGTATTTATTGGCTGATATTCACTGTCAGCTTTCTAGTATGGAGAGCCATCATTGCTGATGCAATCGTACACCTGGGAAATGGAAAACTGCCAAGCACAACACTCTGAAACTTTGTAGCCTTCGTTGCTAATCAGGTCCCCAAAAGCTCATGAAATAAGGCAAGGGGGAAAAGATTGCTGCAGTATTTCTGTAAGTTTTTAAAGCCACCTGACTGGGTACAATCTGCAGTCTGTATAACTAACCTGCCTTGGATGTGGCTTGTTGTTGTTTTTGATCCTCCCTGGAACCTGTTTGGTGATAAATAGCAAGGCTACTGCTCAGCATGCCCTAACACCTGGGAATAATCATGCAAAAATAACAGTGAGGAACTGCAGAGCGTCTGTTCTTGACATTAACTTTCCTCAGCTTGACAGACTGCCACCAGCAGATGTTAGACTTTTGTATCTTTTCTCTTCGCCCTCCCCCCATTCTTGGTGGCTGCGTTGCTGCTTTTTGCCTCTGGGTTCTTCAGAAGGCTTCCTACAACTCTTGCTGAGAAAGAAGCACTGTATTTCGTTGATCTTGTGCTTACTGAACAAGAGGAAATGTTAGCAAGATTCTGAGTAGTGGCTGAATCAGAGATGCAATTTTAGATGTCCATATTTTTGTTTAAAAATTGGGGAAATGTTACTTAACTCCAGGCACATGATTTCACAGCCGGTTCATATGTGGGAAAACAGTTCATGGAACAGTTGTTTTGGGACTCTATTATTTAAGACTGCCGTTGGGGCAATTGAGGGGGGAAATTCTCTGTCACAGGAAAAGTATGGGAAAAGTTAAGTATGGTTTGGGAAGGCCTAGAGTTATTATTCATGCTTGTTCGACTTTCAGAGGGGTCCTGTGCCCCTAACCCTAGCGAATGTGGAGGGAGGACTGTAATCCTTTTCACTGCCTCATATTCAGAGTATCGTTATATCTAAACACAGCAGCTACAAGCAAGAGGTATCATACTGGTGATACTTTTAAGAGTTAACAGCCTAAAATTCCAGGCACCTTTTGCTTTGAGATAGTAGCACATTTCGTAAAATGGAACACAGTTAGAAGTATACTCATTCTTTATTTAAATTTTGTGCTATATCTATTATCTGTCATTAGTTTATGAAGCTTATCACGGACCCCGTACAGGAGAAAATATTTATTTATTTTTAACAAATAGCCCACCTTTCCTCTTATAAAGGATCTAAGGCAGCAGTTAGATTGCACCTGTCTTAAAATACTTTTCTTCTGCTCTATATCTGAAGAGTTGATCACATCTTAGGTACTGAACCCTCACATAATGAGTGCAATCGGTAAAATACTTTTAAAACAATTGTAAAATAATTTACTAAAACTTGCAGTCTAGAGATGAGGCTTTAGATCTTGTGGTTCTTGTGCAACTCTTACAAGGGTCTGGCATGAACCTTGGGACCCCCAGAAAGCCTAAAAAACATTTTTTTTTCCCAGAAAAAGTTGTTTTCAACCCCTTCCCCAAAACATAAGTAGAAATGTTAAAACTGTTTTAGGCTGTAAAGTGCTGTTTTGAGGGGTTACCTACCCTGGAATCCTCCCCGCCCATATTATCTTCTCCTGTTTCAATGCTCTTCAAAATGGTGGTTCTTTGGCCAGTGAACCCTGAGCCATTGGCTGCTGGATGTTGGTGAGTTCCCAAAAGGAAAGAAACAGTCATAGCCAGAGGACACAAATATAGCACTGGTCTCTGTCACACACTGGGATAGCTTGAGATGCACTTGTTATATTCTGTGAGGGCCACACTGCTCCACTTTCCTTCTGAAATTCAGTGGAACAGTGTGGCAGTGGCAAAAAAGTGCAATTTTTGCTTTTAAACAGGGCACATGTGCTTTAAAACAAGGTGTGTGGATAGCCTATGACTTGTTTGGCAACTTGTTAGCATTTCCTTGAATGATAATTGGCTCTCAAACTGTTTTGTGCAACTTCAGTATAAAATGAGGGAAGACCTCATTTCTTCTCCAAACTCTCTGGACTGTTCAAACAGTTCCTGGAGGAGCCAGGTCTCCTCGGAATTGCAGTGAGATTTTGAGAGGGTAATAAACTGCTGTTCTTATCTTCTGCATAGGTCAGTGCAAATGAGAGAAGTACTTGTTTTTTGTTTTTTGTTTTGTCCTAGATCTTTGCATATACTGCTAGAATCATGAGGGACAAGAACAGTTAAGTAGAGAGTTCAGTAGCAGACAGAAATAGCAGTTGGATAGTTAGCCAAGCTGATATTGATGGTCCCCTGAATTAATGGACCCTTATGTATATTCTACAGAATATATGTCTTTCTAAGAAATGGAACATCATGAAAGTGCACAGATTACAAAGTACCTTGGACCTTGTGCCAGGAGAAAAGTAGGATATAAATTGATTGATTGATTGATTGATTGATTGAATGAATAATATCCATGGTATAGGAATTAAATGGGTTTGTCAACAGTAATTTAGAATAGCCTTCAAAACATATGAATGATGTCAAAATATTAGTTAGTTTTATTTATTAGATTTATGTTCCATTCATCTTCGAGGGATCTCAAAGTGCTATATGTGCTCTCCCCTCATTTAACATCACAACAGTCCCGTGAGGAAAGTTCATTTGAGAGAAGGTTCATTTGAGAGAAGGTCAACTAGTGACCTTCATGGCTCAGTGGGATTGTGACTGTCTCCCCCAGTTCTAACCCAACACTGTATCTGCTGTGCGACAGCAGAATTCTTTTAAAATGAATTAAAAGTATTTGAAAATAATTTCAGATGGTCCAGTCACAATTGGCTGATGTTGTGGCATGCCACGTCTAGAGAACTGTCGGAGGGCATTTTGGAACAAACTGCATTTAGATTACTTTAGAAGCATGGAAAGAAAGCTAGAAGCTCCTGTGATGAGAAGTCTCTGCAACTGCCAAAACTCATGTAGTGCAAACTCTGGCCCTGTGTCTTGAATGTAGTTCAAAGATAAATATTGTTTTATTTCATCCTTACTTAGCTGACGACTAGTTTGCAAAGAACATCTGTTTTTGAGGTCAGTTGGTTTTACATTTGCCTGCATGCTTGGCTTCTTGTTGAAAAGCTTTTTTTGCTTTTAATACTGCCAACATCTTAAAGTCTAATGGCAGCAGGATAAACACATAACAGAACTGCAGAGCTTCTGTACTTTGTTGTGTTTTTGCTTTTCTTTTTCTTTTTGTCAGGTAATTGCCAAACCTGGAGATTCAAAAATCATGTATTAACCTGCTTAGAATATGTTTATCTTTCAGGTTTTAAGTAAGGATTAGTGGTGGGGCTATAATATAGAATATAATTACGTTCTGTTCGTCTATGTACTGTGTTAGTTTACATTCAGAGCTCCAGGGTGTCAGTTGTATTGTACAATTATCTATACACTACCATTTGTCAGCTTACTGAGTACTTTCCTCCCATGTGTATTTTCAGTAGTTAATAGTGAAGGATCTTTCAACCAGATTCACTTATCACAATAAGACACAGTGTGGTTTGTTGAAATTTGGGTTGTTCTCAGATGCAACCGCATCTCTGCTAACAAGCCATACTTTGTTAACCAAGCACAAACCAGAACCTGAGCCAATAGTTCATGGTTAGTTTATGAACTCTGCTTTGTTTAAATCATGGCTTGTTATGACATCCGGAACAACAACATGGGTTTTTCCTAGCTTATTTTCTGAATTTCCCATTCTGAAACAGATTGAGGTGAGAAAGAAACTGAAAACAAACTTCAAATGGGGAGACATTTGCCATGGTTTACTTTGTCATATGCATTGCCAGCTGTGACTTAGCCATGGTTAACACGAAACATGGCTTATCACAAGCTGTGAATGGGCACTTTAGAAGGCTCCTCTTCTATTTCCCATCCTCTTAAACTGCAAACCTCTAAGGCCAGGGAAAGAGAAGGAAGAAATAATTGTTTCTGTTTTGTTGGTTGAGTGTATGATTGAAGAGGAAATGAGGTAAGGAACACACGTACAAAAGAATTATCTCCCTGCGTATGATCAGGCTTCTCATTTCCCTCTGTCTGTTTCCCTTGTCCTTCCAGAGCATTTCACATAAGGCAAGAAGAAACAGTAAGATAAATGGGTGGGGGGAGGAATCTTCCTCTTTGTCTTTCTGCCTCTCTCTCCTTAAAAAGATGGAAGCAGGAGAAGAATTGAGGGGAGACAATTGTTTAGGAAGCTGACACTTGTCATGGGGTAAAGTTTGATGCTGGGAATCATCTGTTCTTGGAAATGAGTGGACTATGGCATGAAATTTTGCATACTATCAAATGCATGAACTGGAACAAAATTGGTTTGTGTATGTTCATTTGTATAGATGCAGTTAAAGCTATAGAAATGGTTTCATCTAGTGGCAGTTTACAACATGATTATTCCTTTGAAGGCAAAGGCCTTCAAACCTTCCCTTCTGCAGTTCTCTGTTTTATTTTCTAGGTTTTTCTAGACTTGCTTGATTCTCAGTTGAGGGGTTTCAGGGTTCTAAGATTTACAAAATGCACATGGGTGGGGCAGTTTTTTTAAAAAAAAAATCTTTCTATTCATGGTATCCCATTAGTTTCAAGGCTCTTTTGTGAACAAAAGAGCACCGTTGGATCTAACCCATAGTATTAATCTACTGCTTTTTTTAAAAAAATCTTTGTACGTTGGACAGTATCATGCCATAGTAAAGCTCAAGTAGTTTTTGCTATATTTTTACTAAATTGTAGTTCTTTACTGTGTTAGAGAGTAAAAAACATAATTTTTCCACAGTCTTTTTTAAGGACATTGTATGCAGTGCTTTATGAACTGAAAGTATAATTTATCTTAGGTCAACAAATGACCTTGAATGTCATTTACATAAGGACAGATTTTTGCCTTAAATATCACTCACTGATCTTGTTAGTATTAGGAAAGAAGAGTGACACAGGACAAAGCCATTAATGAAATTCTGTTATGGTTTTGAAACAACTATGTGCCCTTTCACTCGGCACAATTATAGTGTTATGATTCCACTTTTACAGCCATGACTGCATCCTGTGGAATCCTTGGGTTTGTGGTGTTGTGGAGAGCAGCGCTCTTTGGCGGGGAATTCTAAATAACACCCTGCACCCCAACTGCAAATCCCACGATTCAGTAGAATGTTGTCATTCCACTTAAGATGGCATCATAGTGTTATGATTGTGTAGCGTGAAGGGGCCCAATATTTCAGCCAGAGAAATCAGTTTTTGCTTTTGACTTAGAAGTGAAATGTGTGATTTGTAAATAGAGTCTTCTTTTGTTACAAATAAGAAACAGATGACTATGTTTTTTGGGAGGGGGGTTGTTTTGTTTTTTGCTTGTTTTTGGTTTCTCTTACACTGAGGGAAACCGAAAAGTAGCAAGAAGCAACTAAAACTGAAGCAACTAAGAAGTTTTAGAGAAGTACTAAAATGAGAGTTTACAATATCATAAAAAGACAATAAATGCATGAATTAGTAAAACAGATTGGTAGCTTATTTTGCTAAGATGGTAATAGAAAAAGATTTAACAAGTTAATTTCACTTTTTAAAGAATTGATGTGTAATGACAAAAAGTTTGCTTAGAGGTATGCGTTTCTTGTTACCTAAATGAAAATTGCTCCATTTTGCATGAAATCAATATGTTCGAAAGCTGTGTTTGTCTAAAAACAACCTTTACTTATATCCTCAATATAGCATTGTTTCTTTGCTTTACTTTTAGGTTGACCCCCTCTTTACAGTGCCTGCACCTCCACCTCCTATTTCTAGTAGTCTCACATCTCAGATTCTGCCTTCCTACTTTTCTGCATCTTCATCCAACATTGCAGCCCCAGTTGAGCAACTTTTGGTACGGACTCGTTCAGTGGGTGTGAATACTTGTGATGTTGGAATAGTAACAGAACCTGAATGCCTTGGACCATGCGAACCTGGGACCAGTGTGAATTTGGAAGGAATTGTATGGCATGAAACTGAGGAAGGTAAGATGATTGTTTTCAACTTTGGTTGAAGTTTACATTTTGTTTGCAATGTATATTAAAGGATATTAAAACAGTATTTTATAACTTGAAGCAACTCCATGAACTCTTAATTCACATCCTTTCCAGTGATTCTAGCCAGCAATTTTTGAGATTTTTAAAAAAGCAAAAATTCTTACTAAGCAATTCTACTAACTGCTTGATTATCTGGATAAAATTGCATAAATATTTTGGATATTCATTGTCTTGAATTAAAATTAAAATTGTTCATAGAATAACAAAAGAAACTTAATAGGAAAATATGCTCAATACCAGAACTATATTCAAAGCATATAATTCTGTTTGCAGTAATATATAGACAGTCTGTATTTATATCTGTATTTTTGTTGTAAAATTACATTTAGTTAGTGTTTGTATTTGGATCTTGTTTTATGATAAAGAGAAACACTTCTGCTACAGTAATTAATCTTACATAGATGGTAGCAGCTGAACGTTTTATTAAAGTGAGTGGAGAAGCTAATGTCATTTGGTTTTGAACTCATGTTTTCTGAGGTACATCAGATGTTGTGATGCAGAATTTTTATTCCATTAAAATACAGGACAAGTGAAAAACTTGTTGTTTCAAAAATAAGTAGAAATTTCTTGAAAACGGTAAGAAATGAAAGTTAGCCCAGGAAGGGAATTTAATATTATTTTTCTTAAACTTAAGGCAACTTGTAAAAAACAGATTTTCCTTATGTCTTTCCAGAAGATCAGCCCCAATGCTTGTACCTCTTGTTGTTCATGGCTGAGTTGCTGCTTTTGTCAGTTTTATGTTTTTGATGTAGATTATAATCTTCAGTATGAACTGCTTGAATGGATTCAGTTATAGATATTGTGCCAGTCTAATCACCATAATAAACTTCATTCATGCCATTATAGACACAATACATTCTCCTGTTTGCTGGAATAGTGTTTCATTAATTGTAATTTAATAGTTTTGCATTGAAAACAAGATAATCCACTTCCAGAGCCCACAACAACATAATGAATCAGTGATAAATCCTAACATATTTTAGTTACATGCTTAACAGTATTATACGTAATGATATATAAGACATCCAAAGTGCTTTACGCTGTTTAAAAATCAATAGAAAGAGTCTGACATATTTGCTTTTATATGATCTCATCCATACCTCGTTTTCTGTGTGAACATATACATTCTCTTTATAAACATCCTGACTGAAATGGCTACCTGTCTTGTCTCTAGTGTTTCTTTCACAGAATTGTATTAGCCAGGAATACGTGAGTGTGAATTGTGGTGACATGAAAGAGCATCACCTTTTAATAGTGTTATTCTTGCTGAATAAACTAAACTTCTGACTTCTACTGAATTAAGAAATGTTTCTTGGTAAAGGTCCGAGTGGGGCAGCAATGTGATATTTTATAATATGCTTCCATGCTCACAAGAATGACATTCCATCTATCTTCCTTTTGTGCTCAGATACACTTAGTTGAAAAGAATTTTATTTTTTGGCGTAAGTTATTTTTTGATTCTGTGCTCACAGAGTCACTCACAGTTGAGGAAGAGCATAAGCTAGGAAAAGTCTAGTAGTCATTCTCTATTCTGTTTGTGCATCTGCGAATCTGGAACTTTTGTATGGCATTAACAGATTATAAGTCTGTTGGCAGGGAGCTGTCAAATTAACAATTTGTAAGCTGCTCTAAGAGCCTTTGTGGCTGAAGAGCAAGGTATAAATACTCTAAATGAATGAATGAATAAACAAATAAAATATAAATGAACACTTTACCTTCAGAACTTTTGAGAACAGAATATCAGGGTAACAAAGATCTTGCTGATGTCTGACATGTTGTCATTGATTGATTACTTTTATGTATTGCCAGCTGGCAAATGCTCCCAAGGTATTTTGCAGGCTGAAAACCTAAGACAATAGAATAACAACCAAATTAATAATATAGCCAATTTTCAGTGATAAGGTACAGAAAAGCAGGAAGCTAAAGATTAAATGCCTGCCAGAGGAAAATCTTAGCATGGCATTGGGTACACATGGCAGATCTCCGTGGTGAGGAGGTTCCACAGATGAGGGACTGCTAAGGAGAAAACCATTTCTGTGGCAGCTGTTCATCACACTGTTGTGGGTAACAGTACCCATGCAGGAGCCTCCAAGTGTGACCTTAATGATTGGGAAAATATGCTAACAGTGTTAAATCATTAAAAGTAGATAATCTTATGTTGGCTATTTTGTTAGCTTATAAGAAAGGAAAAACTACTTTAGAACACGTTTAGTAGAGGATAGTTTGCTATATATGGTTTCTCCTTTGTGACAAAAGTTACCTTGCGCTATGTAATGAAAAAATTGCTTACTCTTCATTCTAAATCATTTTACTAAATCCATTCTGCTGACAATAAATAGTAAATACTAATTTTAACAATATTAATTTCATAGAAACTTTGTTCTACAATATCAGGAATAGCTTATCTAGTTTGTGTCAACAGATATAGAAGGGAGTGCCTAGCCCCACTTCTCAGTTGTCATTTTCTTTATCTGGAAAGCAACAAGTCAGAATAGGAGAGGTTCCTGCTCACACGGAGAGTTTCCACACAAGCAGGGATCCTGTTTTTTCCATTTTCTTTGCTCATGTGGAGAATGTATCCTCTTCAGTCATATCAGTGAAGAGTGCTATAGACATTGATCAGAACTTCATTTTGATCTCTCTCTACCATTTTCCTCATGGAGCACCTGAAATCAATGCTGTTTACTCAGTTTGGTAAGATTTCTTGCACAAACCAGTTTCTCATTTATAGACCAGTTTCAACAGTTTGTGTGAGATAAGAAAACCTCTAGGTTTTGTATTAAAACACAGCTTTTGCTTTTTTTCCAAAATGAAAGATATTGCCGAGCTTTGTGTATTTGCACAGGTTCCCTTCTAAGATTTGTCTATGAAGGTATGCATGTATGTCTTGGTGGCTGGAAGGGAATCATATCTGACAAAAAGACAGAAGAAGAATTAGCCAGTGTTTAAAAAAGGAAGACCTTTCTAGTCAAACCCTTGATCCAGAATCATATTGCAAGGGAATGAGGAATCAAGGGTGTTGAGGGTACTGGTTAAATTACTGGGTATGAATAATTACTGTCAAAGAATGAGTTCTCCTTTTCATTGTGGCATCCTGCAGTTGGCAAAGAAAGGGTTGGTAAGGAAATCACACGGATAGAGAAGGTGAGCTATATAGCAGGGTGATCTCAGCATGTTTCTCTTTTGTTAGTCAAAATACCTTCATAATTCTCCCACCTAAATTAGGTGACCCTTAGCCAGAAAAATGATGCAGGATTCTGAGGCGCTGGAAGATTATGAAATGAGCAAAGCTTATACACACTTCTATGACTCCAAAAGATCATAAGAGATCCCACACTCCAAAGGTAATTGTATTCTGGAGAAGGGACCTTTTTGCTGCCTCTACTGTAGATCACTCAAATTCCTGGTTAGGTCTTTGCCCAACTCCCCTTTAAACTGAAGTTACTGAAGCCTGAATGTCTAAGCTCACCTGAAATTGATGTCTCATACTGCCCCCCGCCCCCTGAAAATCTCATTAGTCTGTTTCTTTTCTAAAGAGTAGATTATTCCTCTTCTCCTCCCAAGAAAAGAGAGATCACGGAACAGGGAGAGTAAAGATAGGGGTCTGTGGGTGGGGTTGGAGCTGCACTTGGTCACAGTCTGGCAGCTGTTACACAACCTGGCAAAATGATTCTGTAAGAATATCAGCAATAAGTCACCAAGAAGATTTTAGATTAAGGCCATTTCCACACTACACTGTTATAGTGGTATTATTCCGCTTTCAACATCCTGTAGGATTCTGGGGTTTGTAGTTTACTGAGGCCAAAGAGCTCTCTGGCAAGAATTCTAGATGCCCCTCCCTAAACTGCAAACCCCAGGATTCCAGGATGTTCAAAGTGGAATAATGCCACTATAACAATGTAGTGTAGAAATGGCCTAAGTATTCTGTCTTGTGTTCATGCTGGTTTCTGGCTACACTCTTACTGTGTGGCAATATACAGAAAAAATTTGTTTCTTTTATAGAGTCTGCCTGGTATTTGCAATAATATGAAATGGGATGTAAAATAAAGGATTACGTATGAATCCTCTTACAGACTGAAATCACATGAGAGGGCATTGCAGAGTTGTATCACCTAACTCTCATCTCAGCTGCCAGCAACACTGCCACCAGTTATGTCTTTGGAAGCCATATAAAATTATCCATTAGTTTCAACTGTGGTGCAAAAAGCCAATTAGATGTACTGCAGCTGAACAGGCAGAAAGCGGAGGCAAGCTTATAACCCTACAAGTACTGCACATACAAGTTGTACTCTGTTATAGAAGCAGTATGCCAGTAAAAGACTAAGTACAGTTTTATAAGAAAGTAAGAAACTGTTATTAAACATTTTATGCAATATATTTTGCCTATTCATAGAATCAAAGAATTATAGAGTTGAAAGAGACCACAATAGCCATAGAGTCTAACCCCCTGCCATACAGCAATACACCATCAGAGAATTCCTGACAGATGGCCATCCAACCTCTGTTTAAAAACCTCCAATGAAGGAGACTCCACAACACTCTGAAGCAGTACATTCCACTGTCAGAGTGCTCTTACTGTCAGGAAATTCTTCCTAATGTTTAGATGAAATATCTTTTCCTGAATTTTAAAGCCATTGCTCCATGTCATAGTGTCTAGAGCAGTGGAAAGCAGGTTTGCTCCATCCTCCATATGACGTCCCTTCAAATATTTAAATGCAAGTATCATGTCACCTCTTAACCTTCTCTTTTCCAGGGTAAACATACCCAGCTCCCTAAGCCACTCCCCATAGGGCACGGTTTCCAGGACTTCTACCATTTTGGTCGCCTTTTGGTCCAGCTTGCAAATATCCTTCCTCAGCTGGAAACAATATTCCAGGTGTTGTCTAACCAAAGAAAAACGGTGATATTATCACTTCTCTTGATCTAGCCACTATATTCCTGTTGATGCAGCCCAGAATCACATTGGCTTTTTTTAGCTGCCACATCACATTGCTGACTGACGTTCAGCTTGTAGTCTGCTAAGACTCCTAGATCGTTTTCACATGTACTGTGGTCAAGCCAGGTGTCACCCATCTTTTATTTGTGTATTTCATTTTTTCTGCCCAAGTGTAGTACCTTACACTTCTCCCTGTTTAAGTTCATTTTGTTAGTTTTTGCCCAGCTCTCTAATCTGCTAAGATAATTTTGAATTCTGATCCTGTCCTCTGAGTTGTTAGCTCCCCCTTCTAATTTGGTGTCATCTGCAAATTTGATCAGCACGCCCTCTGTTCCATCATCCGAGTCATTGATAAAGATGTTGACTAGCACTGGGCCCAGGACAGAACTCTGTGGCACCTCACTGGTCACTTCTGTCCAGGATGAAGAGGAGCCATTGGTGAGTGCCTTTTGGGCTCAGTTGGTCAAGAAGTTACAAATCCACCTAGCAGTAGGATTGTCTAGCCCACATTTTACTAGCTCGTTTGCAAGAATATTGTGAGGACCTTGTCAAAGGCATTGTTGAAGTCAAAATACACTATATCCACAGCATTCCCTCAACCTACCACGCTTGTAACTCTATAAAAAAAGAGATAAGATTAATCTTTTGAGATACCCATGTTGACTTTTAGTGATCACAGCATTTCTTTCTAAGTGCTCACAGACTGTCTGTTTGAGGATCTGCTCTAGAATCTTTCAAGTTGACTGGGCAGTAATTGTTTGTGTCCTCTTCCTCCCCACCTTTTTGAATAAGAGGTCAATTTTTGCCCTCCTCTAGTCTGCCTGCCTTTTCACATTCTCCAGGAATTCTCAAAGATTATTGCCAGTGGTTCTAAGATTACTTTTGCCAGTTCTTGCAATACCTTTGGATGAAGTTCATCTGGTTCTGGAGACTTGAATTTATTTAGAGTAGCTAGGTATTCCTGTACTACATCTTTATCTATTGAGCTGTGCTCCATTTCCCCTACAACACCATCTGCTCCATTTCCTCTAGGCTGAGCATTGTTTTCCTTTTAGGAGGAGACCAAGGCAAAGTTCTCCCTTACTGTCTATGTAGTTCTGCCTTTTCTTTGTTTGCCTTTTCTCTGTTTTGCCATCTTCTCTATGTAGTGGCCCTACCATTTCCTTTACAGACATAGTAATGGTACATTTCCTACCATTACAGACATAGTCCAAAAAAAAAGTTCTTATTGTTTTTAACCTCTAGCAAGTCTGAGCTCATTCTGCACTTTAGCTTCTCTGACTTTCTCCTGCACTTGCTGGCTATTTGTTTGAATTCCTCTTTGATGATTTCTCCCTTTTTTCAATTTCCTGTACATACCCCTTTTAAATCTTAGCTCTGTTAAAAGTTTTTTAGACACCTCCCATTTTTTCTTCCTCGCTGAAAGTGTTTGAAGTTTTGATTTCAGTACCTGTGAAGCACCCAAGTCCTGCCTAGCCTGACACCACTTTTTGTCTAGGTCTGAACAGCCAGGGAGCTCTCCAGATCAAGCCAGGGCTATGACAAACAGGTCTGCTTCCATTCTCAATTCCTGAGAAAACAGCACCCTCCTCACTCTTGTCCCCACTTAGCTTCTCCTTCCAGGGTTATCTCCCTCCACTTGCTTCCCTTAAATCTGCCCCTTTTCAAATGTAAGGACAAGGAGTGATTTATCTCTTCAGTGAATGTGATACTATTGGTACAAATAGTAATAATTGTACTAATGACAATAATGGTAGCGTGTATAATCTGGTGTAAAGAATGACACTCTCTTGAGGCCGCTTTTATAGAAACATATAAACAAATCTTTATTAAACACATTGCCAAGGTAAAACTTATTCTCTAATTAATCATGGGATCACTCCTACTATTTCCCTAAGTTTACTGAAATCAGCTTTCTTAAAGTCTAGAATGCGTGTCTGACTATGCTTGGCTTCCCCTTTCCGCTGTATAATATTCTTCTAGAGAACATGGTCACTTCCACCTAAGGATCCCACCAGCTCTACCACATTAACCAGATCATCATTGTTGGTTAGGATCAGATTTAAAATAGCCATTTCCCTTGTTCCCTCTTCCACCTTCTAGACTATGAAATCATCTGCAAGTCAAATGAGAAATTTGTGATCTGATATACTCTTGGCAGAGCTTGACTCCCAACAAATATCAGGATAGTTGAAATCTCCCATTACTACTATATCTCTCCTTTCTGAGTATTTGGTCATCTGTTCCAGGAAGGCATTATTCAAGTCTTCAGTCTGGCTTGGGGGTCTGTAGTAGACGTCCACAATGACATCACTGTTGTTTCTCTACCCCTTAATTTTTACCCAGATGCTCTCAGTCTGGCATCTGGGATTTAAGTCATGGATCTCTTCAGAGGTCTAAATATCCCTGACATATAGTGCTACTCCGTAATGCTTATTGTATCATACTTACTTTGCCATGCTGTTCAAGCAAATATTTACTTTGCTGTTCTATTCAAGGGAAGGCCACTCCACCATCTGATATCAAGAGACATGATATTGTTACACCATTCCCATCTGAACAAGAACACAAATCTTCTGGATTTAACTATAAATTAATGTCTGTTAACAATTCACCTTTCTAATCTGGGATTGGCAGACCAATTTCCTTGTCCTGTGTTACCCTTCTCTCCCTTCTACATCCTATCATTAAAACTTTAACTAATGGGCAGAGCTTGTGTCTTACATTGGTTATCTATGTACTATATCCTCAGAGCAACGGTGCATAATGCTTTTAAGTTATTATTTATATCCAAATTTTGTTTGTTCTGAACCTTTTCTTTGACAATAGTATGGAAACAAAATAAGGATTCTGCGAATAGTGGGCACCTTTAAAATATTATCATAAACTGAATTTTCCACAGAATCATAAAGTAGGAAGGAATCTCAAGAGCTGTCCAGTCCAGCACCCTGCCAATGCAGGATAACTATACCTAAATAAGGGCAGATAGTCATTCCACCTATGTTTAAATGCCCCCAGTGAAGGAGAGTCTTCCTCTTTGCATTTCTGTTCCACTGTCAACTGCTTCTTACCATCAAGAAGCTCTTTCTCATGTTTACTTGAAGTCTCATTTCTTTAAATTTGTAGATTTGGATTCTACCCCCAGGATAAGAAAAAAATGTTTGCTTTATATTCAGTATGATAGCCCTTCAGGTACTTGAATATGTTTTATCGTATCACTTGAATCTTCTTTATGCTGAACATACCCAACTCCTTCATCCTTTCCTCATAGGACCGGACTCTCAGACCATTTACCATGTTGGTCACCCTTCTCTGGACAGTTTACATAGTTTAAAAAGTCAATATACTACTTAATTTGTGGTACCCAAGTGAGGTCTGAGCAAAACGGAACAGAGTAGTACTTTTACTCCCCTTGACCTGGATACTATTTCTGTTGATGCAACCTAGAATTGCACTTTTTGGGGTGGGGGACAGGGGTGAATTGGCCCCACAGCGCTGTTGATTCTTGTTCAGCTTGTGGTCTGTTAAAACTGTTCAGATTTACATTATTGCGTTGGATTTTTAAAAGTATGATTACAGAGAGAGAGAAAAGAAGAAGCTGAAGAAAGAAAATTTGGGAGGAAGTGGGAGATACATAGGATATGAATGTGGTCTAGGCGTATATATACGCATACATATAAGCTGACCATATTTAATTTTTTTCCCATGGTCTCTATAAATTCCTGATTCCATTTTTTGTGGTATGAACTATCTCTCTCAGTTAAGTGTCATCTGAAAATTTGATGAGTATTGCCACTACTACTTCATGCAAGTCATTTATAAAAATATTGGGCCAAGACAAAGCCATGCAGCACCTTCCTAGTCAGTTCGGAATGACAAAGAACCCTTGGAGAGCATCATTTGACTACAGTCTATCAACCAACTACATACATATTTCTCCAGTTGAGAGCCTTGGAGAAGATCTGCATGATTGAGCTGGAAATTACAAAGGTGGTGATGGTTGTGGTCATGGTAATGATGATTTGAGCTATTGGGGGAGGTTTCACAAGAAGGCTGAAGGCAGGTAGGGTGACAGCTTGCCATTAATGACATCATTAATGACATTTCCCTGCTGAGATAAAAGTGGCACATAGGCAGAACCACACTCCCTGTGGACAGTCATTTCCTATATTACATGCTGTCTTAGTTCAGAGCAATTTTCTGTGTAGCAACTGAAAATGTGCTGGTGGTTTGAAAATCACAAGAAGCTGTATTCTTTTCATCAGCTTTCAACATGAGAGAAAATCTTACAGTTGTTTAGATTGACATAAATCTCTGTAACATGTCAGCCACAATTAAAACAAAGTACCTGAGTAGAGAATTCTTTATATTCTAGCATTTGGGCTGTGAAGTAAGATCACTGAGGGTTAACACAGAGTCAGTGTTGATAGTAACTTCCAAGCGTTCAAATATCCCGTGGAGGTTTGCCAGATCCTGAGCGCAAGCATTTTTAGAGGCAAATGTCAAAATCTTCATACTGAATCAGATATGCAGAGGCTGATGGGTAGCCTACATGTGTTCTTCTGCTTAGTTTAGCTGTTTAAGTCACTCACAGACAACAGAAATAATTTAAGGAAAAATAAAAAAAGAACTGATAGTGCTGCTGCAGTTGTTGTTTCAGCTACTGCTCCTAAGAATTTTGGTAATGGTCGTAGCTATAGTTTCTAAATAGCGCTAAAGTGGATGTAGAAGAGGAGAGACTTTTAAGATTGGCAGGTGAAGTTCACAAGTACAATCATTCTTAAATATCTTAGTTACAAGCAGTAAGGGACATTTTGAAGGGGGATCATACATCTGGCAGAACGCAAGTTTCCAGCAGCATATTTACAATGGGTTGTCAGTTGGGTGGAAGTTGCTCTTTCTTCCAAGGATTTGCAACAGCAACCAGGGCCACTTGACTACCAATCAGCCATGAGGGTAACTAAGTAAGGCTCCTCCTTCTTCCCCAGATGTTCAAGGGCAACTGGACACACCTAGGTTGACCTCAGTCATTCAGTGGCTAGGAGGATAGTGTTCTACACAAGAGGTCCCTCTCAGGGTTAGAGGCCAAGCTTCCACAGTATCCCCAAAAGAACTTGTCCTGGGTTATGCCAGTGTATGTCACCAACAGGATTCTAGACTGTTAAGACAGCCTAAACTAAATACTTGTTTTCTTTGCTACACTGAATTATAACCTTGCTTTGGTGTTGAATGTAGGAAACACTGAGTGTTAGCTATGAGTGGTTTGTTCTGATGATGAATATTTGCATGAAAGCTCGTCAAGAAACAGCTGTTATGTACGTCCCTGCCGTTGGCTGAAGAAAAAGTTGTCAACTCGTAGCATTTGTTTCTCCTCAGGCTGCTGGAATGGCATTTCTGTTGTTAGAACAGTGTGTTGTTTTGTTATATAATAACAAGAAGAAATATATATTTTTAACAAGTTATATTCTCGCTATGGAGAGCTAGGGTTACCTAGTAGTTTGAGTGCTGGATGACAACTCTGCAGACTAGGGTTCAAACCCTTCTCAGCTGTGGAAAACTGACTAGGTGACCTTGGGCAAATCACACTCTCCCAGGCTCAGAGGGAGGCAAAGACAACCCCCTTCGAAACAAATCTTGCCAAGAAACCCCATGATAGGTTCTCCTTAAGGTCGGCATAAGTTGGAAACAACTTGAAGGCACACAGCAACAGTATTCTCACAGTGCTTTGGCTTGGTAGTTTGTGAGATAGATTTGGAAAGTGAAAATAGTGAAAATTTGTTTGGTTATGTTTTTGTTAATGTTGGGATCTAAGTAAATTGTTCCCATTTGTTGGCCATAGATTCTCTTCATCTGTCCATTGGTTAACCTCTGAAAAGAAGGGGAAAAAAACCCTAATTGGATCTTTCTTATTTATAGTATAGCCTTCCTCATATATTCTTAACTGAAGGTCATTAAGCAGTGCCACTCTAAACACTCAGGAGTGAGCCCCGTTAAATAAATGTAATATAGGGTTGCAGCTTAAAAGACTAATAGTGAGTGTCATGGGTGGAGAAAGAGTTGTATGGCCATGCTGACTCACTGCAACTAGGGCAGAAAATGAATGGGACTTATTTTCTTCTTCCAATTGATTTTTTTTTAATATCCTTCCGAATAAACTCAGTGGACAGTAAAATTGCTGTACCGGATTGAGACTGGTATACTGTTGGCCCTCCACATTTGTGAGTTTGACATTTGTCAGTCTGATTATTCGCAACATGTATACGTGCCTTCCCTCCCCTCTGGGGCAAACAACACGGGGCAGGCAAGGAAGGGCGTGTGCCTTTCATCCCTGCTGGACAAATGATGGGGAAAGCAGAGGATGGCATGGGGACAGCAGGTAAATGCATGCCTCCCTCCCCACTTGAATAAATGATGGGGATGGAAGTAGAGAGGGATGGGAAGGGAAGGAATGGGTATATATTCCATTGCTCACTCACTCAGGCGGGGGGGGGATATTCATGGTTTGTCATTTTTGCGGGTGTCTGCACACCAAATCTTTGTGAATTTAGACTGTAGTTCACAGTCCTGATCTGTGGCCTTACTGGGTGATTGTTTGAGCTTTGCAACTGGCAGGTGCAAGGCTGGCCTAAATACACATGCACACACACAAACGCACACACAAAAAGCCCTGCTTGTCTTCCTTCTGCTGGCAGCTACACCATCATCACTAGATCTACCCTTGCAGGGGAAAGTCTGTCATGCCAGTTTCCAGCAGGGATTGCGTTTGCTCAGTCCATATGGTCTGTGTGTCATTAATTTTGAACTTTTTGTCCAGAGGCTGATTTCTATTTTCTGAAGCTTGCTTGCCCTCAGGTTTGGTGCACCTCTTGTTGTCTTATGAGTTGCCTGTTTGTAAGACCCTTGGTTAGTATATTAATTGTCAAACATAGTTGTGTGACCATAGATGTGTTTGGCAGGGGAACGGGGAGCAGAGCTCAGGAACTGGCAGATCAAAGGCTGTCTTTAACATGTACCTTTCAAAAGGCTTTGGAAGTTGTTCTCATGTAGGCTAGACTTGTTAAGAATGGCCACCTTACATGTTCTTTTTATTTATTCTTGTTGTTATAAATCTGTGGAAAGCCTCACTGTCAGTGAGCGTGTTAGAGATGGAGTAGGTAATAAAGACACATTTTATTCCAGCTGCTGTGGGACAGGAAGCCACTCAGCAAACATGGAAAGTTTGTGAATCTCTATTGAATGATGTACGAAGAAGGATAACAGCTTCACAAGGAACATTATTGTTTATGCTGTATGATTATGTCCACAGTTGTACCATTAATCCTTTCATTTTTTTTTACTACAAATGCATGCCTACCAGAATCATACAACTAGAGATAGTTATAGGGATTTTTGGATTTAGTCTATATTTTATGTAGTAACTTTACTTGGTTGTACTGCTGTATATCTATGCTCTCAAATAAGTGGACTTTCTTTACCAGTTAATTTTCTTTCAGCAATTAAATGGAAAATAAATTGGTGCCCCATTGTTCAGTCATTTACTAACTATTAGTGAATTATGTAATAAAAGGATCAATAAAAAATTAAACATCTTACTTTACACTGCCGTCATAGAGAATCTGAGATTAGAAAAAAAAACATACATGGGTAAAACCAAATCCAAACAAAATTGAAACAAGAAGCTCCACATATTCCCATCTGAAGTGTCTGCCATGTGTAGATCCCTGCTCATTTAGAAGAAGATAACCTTTTAAAAACAAGTGAAGTCTATATTTTTCTGCAGAGATCAAAACATGTAAAAAATAATAATAATAAAAACTTTAAAATTTGGGTATACCAGAAGCAGCATTTGTCTTCACTGCATCACGTGTCTTCACTGCATCTGTTCGCTCATATTTTGTTCCAGAGTTTGTCTTGTTGATTCAAGTTGAAAGGCACAGATATAACAATAGTCCTTTCTCACATTTTGTTTTGACTGTAGTTTAAATAGCTGATTGAGAATGCCTGTAGGTAGCGTGTGCCTACATAGCTGGTAGTTGGAAGTAAGTTCCATTAGACTTAGGGTTTACATCTAAGTAAACATGCATGGGATCAGATTCAGTGTCGTATTTCACTAGGGCAACAAAGAAAAGCTTGTTGAAAGGAAATCAGCAAATGTCACTTTTCGTAGATCAATGAAGCTGTCTTTTTATAACCTAGAGCAGAAGCCTGAGAAAAGTCTGTCATTTTATTCTGACTCGCTACTTCACTTGCTTGTCTGTGTTTAAAATAATAACCATCTTTTAAAACAAAATTGTAAGAGTGGATACCATTTGAGGAAGGAGAAGCAGAGACATGAGGCTAGATACACTGTAATCTTAACAGCTGAGTTGAAAACAGTGATTTATTCACAGGTGTGATTACTTGAAGCCAGTCAACTTACTTTTAAAAAATGCATACAATTAGCAGATTGAAAGACACCTCAATTGAATGAATTCTGTGCATTTCATGTTTTAAGAGAATGTTTTGGAAATCAAGGATGGATGGTATCATGCAAACATGGTAATATGGAATTAAGTTGTATTGTTAATATTGGTCCTTTTATTGGCTGATGAATTTAGTAAAGCTAAAATACACATCTAATGCAGAAATAGCTGTAGCTTACAGCGTGAAGATCTGTTAAGGATATTTCACTGTGTGTGTTTTTATATGTACCTTTTAAGTCACCTGTCAACTTACAATGACCTCATGAATGTCATAAGATTTTCTTCAGCAACGAGTATTCAGAGGTTATTTTACCTCTTCCTTCCTCTGAAATATAGCATGTACAATCACATAAATATAACAATCATGCCAGTAATTATCCACATTTTATTATAGAAAACTGCTCACGCCATTTTGTGTTGGTGTTAAACTTCTTCAGGTAGTGCCTTACTGTCTGGAGATCACTACATTCATTTTCTCTTTTTAAATATGATACGTAGAGAGAATAACATCAAAATTCAGTTCTATATGAAGCTAATTTAAAGCAAATATTTTAGAAAAGTTATTTCTTTGGCCAAATAATATGAACATTATAAATCCCTTCTGCTTTATTTTGAGTTAGAAATTTATTCAGGCCAGAATATCTGTGCCACTATATTATCTCCTTTCAGATACTGTGGTGGCTACCTTGTTGGAATTGGAATTTGGAAGTGAGTTGGAATCTTTCTCATACATGATATTTAGACCATTATGCAAAGCTACAAACTTCAATACGTACAGAGTTATTTTGTTATGTTTTTCTTGGTATAGCCAAACCAACTGATTTTATGAGCTGAGAGATGCTGCAAGGTAGAACATACATCTTGATCTTAAATGGGGTATATTCTATACTAGAATGCTATAATAAACTATCTCCATACCATCATATTTCTGTTTTGTGTGTGTGTTTCTGAAAGCTGCACAGTGACGAATGTTGATAGGAAGGAAATCAACTGATTTGAAATGTGCTTCAGGGGGATTCTGCAAATACCATGGATTGCCAAAAGGACAAATAAATGAGTCTGAGTCTGTCTCTGCACTACACTGTTATAGTGCTATTGTTCCATTTTCAACATCCTGTGGAATTCTGAGGAGTGTAGTTTACGGAGGTTAAAGAGCTCTCTGGATGAGAATTCTAAATGCCTCTCCATAAACTGTAAACTCCAGGATCCCATAGAACACATATGTCAAACACAAGGCCTATGGGCCAAATCCGGCCTGCCAGGCCATTTCATGTGGCCCTCCACCTTTCCTGCAGCTGGAGGGGCAGAAAAAGGCACAGAGGGGGGCTGGAGAGCAGAAGGTGGCACACTCTGGATATACTGACCAATTCTATGTCACTTAGGGTATAGGTATGGGGACCATACACTACGATCAAATAGCCCCAAAATGTCAGAGAAAAGAAAAGTTGATGCAGAGGGAAGCCAACTTAAAACCCAGTAATAATCTAATGCAGAGACAATTATTTAATATGATAAAAAGAGTAGATACATTTATATAGTGTTACAGATCAACTGGCTCTTTGAGGGCAACCATGATGCTGATAAGGCCCAAAGTGAAATTGAGTTTGACGTCCCTGCCATAGAATGTTGAAAGTGGAATAATAGTACAATAAATGTAGTATGGAAATGGCCTAAGCCTGAACTTTCCCTAGAAGCCAAAATGACTAAGCTGAGGCTGTCATACTTCGGACACATCACGAGAAGACATGACTCATTAGAAACCACAGTGATGCTTGTTAAGATAGAAGGCAGCAGGAAAGAGGAGATCTTGTACTACAGATGGATAGACTCAGTCAAGGGAGTTCAGGGCCCTGAATTTGCAAGATCTGAGCAGGGCTGTTGATGACAGAGTGGCTCGGAGGTGTCTCATTTATAGGCTTACCATATGTTGAAGATGACTTGATGCCAGTTAACAACAACAAATTCTTTACTGCTCATAAATTTAAAAATCTTTTAAAATGTAAGAAAAGACGCTTCTGAATTAATAATAGTAAAATTCAAATTAAAATAGAAAATGAAGTTAAAATATAAAAAGAGATTTAACCTTCATGCATAAGGTTGGTTTAAAAACAAAAAAACACTGAATTGAATGAGTTCTGAATAGTGGAAATCCAGTTTGCTTACGATGTTGAAAATGGAATAGTAGCACTATAACAGTCTAGTGCGGAAATGGCCAGGGTATACTTCTGCTTCCCAGCGTCATGGTTCACCAACAAATGGCACAGGGTTTTTTGGTCCCAAAACTTCACATTGACTGAGTTGCAGCAAAAGATTCTCAGTGGCAAATGCCAATCAAATAAATAAACAAACACCTGGCAGGTAATTGTTTTCAACCATTCAGGTAGCAATAGTTTAGAATTCATGTATTCCAGATCCACGTCCCTGTGAATTATGCGAGAAAACATGATTCTCTCTGTGTGTAGATGCCTTCAAGTTGCCTGTTGATTTATGACTGTATTTCAGAAAAAGGAACTGACAAACCACCTCTCAGTATTCCTTGGCTAAGAAAACGTCACTCTAGGGAACTGAAAATGACAACATAATTAAAAACACATCAGTAAAAAGAAACAACATTCCTTTTAAGGAGATCTCAACTTATATGCCCAGTGCCACTTGAATGAAAATGTGATGGTCTGCGAAAGGAGGAAGGAAGAGGGACAGGGAGTTCCAAAGGCTTGGAACAACATGTAGAAAGTACTTGTTTAGATCCTCATGAAAAATGCTGCTGCAAATGGCAAGGCCAGGAAAAGGTCCTTATCGTGAAGATCGTAAAACCTGGACAATCTGATGCAGGAGAATCCCGTCTTTCAAATATCTTGATCTGAAGACATATAGTGTTTTATATGTCATAGCCAGCACATTCAGTTGTGCCCAAAAGCAAGAAGTAGCATGCTGTTACACAAAACACAAAAAGAAGTACATCATGCTCGCACAGATATACAGCCCTCTCTCCACATTTGTGGGTTTGACTTTTGTGAATTTGATTATTCACGAGGCATAAGCTTACCTCCCCCCATCATTTTTCTGCTCGTATCCCTTGCATTCCTCTTCCCAGGGTTGTGAGGTTTGTGTTTAAAATGGACTTTTTTGTTTTTCCTTTTGGGTAAGCAAAGCCCCCTCCCACTACTGAAGGCATAGCCTCTCTGCCATGTGGTTGCGCATTCTTCTGTGTATTGGCTGCTGATTGGTCAGGTGTTCCTTTCCCAAGATGGCTGCCAGAAGTAATTAGAAATCCAGAACTCCCCCCTTCTCTGTCTGAGACGAAAGTACCACTAAGCCTTTTAGATAGCTTTTTTTTCCCCTCCCCCTGCCCAACCCCGGGGCCAGAGGCAGAGGAATGGAAGAGGGAAGCTCTGGAGGGGAATGGGAGGGGAATCGTGTGGAGGGGGTGTTATCCATTTTTTTTCCAATTTTGCAAGGTTTCTGTGCTCCAAACCCTTGCAAATGTTGGAACAGCTACTGTACTTACATGTCACCATGGCCCTGAGTTTGCAAAACCGGCTTGGGGCTGTTGATGACACAGTTTCTTGGAGATTTCATTCATGGGGTCACCATCAATTGAAGCCAGTGATGGCAGATAACAAAACAAGCTTATGTGTCTCACACTCAAGAAATGCACACTACTGCAGCCTGCTCATTGTGGCAATGTCCATTTTCTTTCTGGAAAGCATCATCAGAGAAGTTTAGTTGCCAAACATACATGAGCAGCATTCCTCTTTCTCCATAAAAATACTAATTTAAATTAGGAAATTTGAAAACTTGCAAGAGCACATAAAATATTCATCAAATCAGTCAAAGAAACCAAGTTCTATAACTTGAATTCTGACATAATCTAATGTATCCAAAGAAGAATTTTTAAGTACATTTTAGTAACAGAACAGTTGCAAACACTTGTCTATCAGTGCAACATAAAATTGCTGTCATAATTTTTAATTTCTTCTTTGTATGGTATAATATTATGAGGCACATCTTCATAAAAAAATATTCTCTCTGCCAAATTTTTCACAGATAGAATAAGTAGCCTTGATTTTCATGTTATTCAGCTGCCCAAATGACAGAATGTTGTAATGACCATTAATAATGAGGGCATTCCTGCAGCTCTGTAATTAAAATCTGAAGAATCAAACATTATTAAGCTGTATATTGATTTATATGATGCAAGTTCTGCAAGGACACTGAGAATAATTTTCCATCATGTTTCACATCTAAGATGCAAGGGTAAAGGTGATAATTGGGTTACAAACTGTTGGTGACAATATGAGTTAGAAAACCTTTCTAGCCAAGAAAGATGCAGCAGATAAGCTAGAGAAAATGTATTTTAGAGCACCGTAGTTTAATGAGACTAGTGGAATTTAAAAGACAAACTCCATTCAGATGGACAGCTTGGTTCAAGCAAACCTGCTAATTTGTTTTCACCTTCAAGGAAATTTAGACACCTTGCATTTTGGCAGTAGCACACAGTGTAATTGTTTCTTGCTCCTTCATTTTCAGGCCCTTTTCGCACGGCATTTCCGAAGCGAAAGGGCTCCTTGAGCTTCATGTAAATGTGAGGAGTAGTCCACGTGACACACTCACATTTGCGTGACGCTCAAGGGCCTAACGCGGACCGTGCATGCATTTTTTCATTTTCGGCTTAAAGCTGAAAATGCTGCGCGGTCACGCATCGCTCTGGAGCCCCGCACGCACTTACCTGGTGTGCGGAGCCTCGGGAGCCAGGCCGGTCGGGCTTCCTGTGCAGTTCAGGCAGGGCGCTCGTGTGACCAGGAAGCAGCTGTGGAGCCGAAGCAGTAGGGACGTGAGAGCCTTCCTCCTCAGGCCTCTTGAGCTAGCCCCGCACCCCAGCCCCGCAAAAGGATAAGGTGCGAAAAGGGCCTCAGTCTGGTTGCCTAGGAGTAGCGTACCTCGGAAGGAGGATATGTGGGCTGAATTTGCTGCACTATTCCTTACCATCTTGCCATCTCTGCAGAAGTTATTCTTGGTTTGTGAAGTGTTAAGGAAATACAGTAGTCCTTTTGATTATGCGTACTTACAAAAATTGTTTGCATTAGGACAGAGTATGTCCTGATAAATTTTGAAAGGTGGATGATGTACAATTGTTGTGGTCAAACAAGGCTTTTGGTTGAATTCACTCAAAAATTAACTTGGTATCAAGCAACCCTTTCTCCCTAGCAGCCTCATTTCTCTGTTTGGCTCGTGTTCAGGAGCATATATTTGCTGTATTAGTTAACCAAAAGGAGATAACAGACAAAGCCTGGGGACAGCTTTTTTTGGCTCAGACTGATGTCAGTATATGTGTTAATAAGGTATGTTTTTAATTCAGCCTAGTAGGCTATTCAAAAGAGATCTTAAGCCCAGTGAACCTTGTGTTCTGGGTGAGTTTGAGTTCAGATGAAGTGCTGTTAATATATGCCCTGTGTCATCAAAAAAAAAAAAGGGAAAGACTGAACCAGGACTGAAAGTTGTATTTCACTGCTTGGATATATTCCCTGCTATGGATAAATGTTTAAAATATAAGTGCTTTGAATCTTGAAACATTTGGTAGTCAGAAGGTAGTTGGGATGTGTTTAAACCCAATAGTTAAAGCACCAGTGGAACTATTATTTGCATGTAGCTTTTGAAATGTTCTAGTTCTAATTTTACACGTGTGCACTCGCACGCACACACACACCCCACAAATGGAAATAGTAGTAAATTAGTGTATATTGGATGGCAAATTGCCATGCGCTGAGAACAACACTGGATATACTGGCTAGGAAACCAGAAGATAAGTTTCTTTCTCTCATTTTTGTTTCAAAACCCTCTTTGGCTCAGTGTTTTTATAATGCTGAGAAGGTGGTAGGAAGAGGGATGGGGTAAAGAGGAGAGATCCTTTTCTTTGTCGAGACTGACTAATAGTCTGATTGCTGGAAGGATTTACTTTATTGATTATTGTAAACTCCACTATTACAGTCATACCATGGAATCTGTTTTTAAGGAATCCTTCTGAGAATTAGTTGGAGAAAAAGCAATTTGCTTGTGTTTTCTAATCATGAACAGGCTGAACAGATGGGAGGCCAGACCTGAAATAGTTTGTTGGCTGCCTGCCACCATCCTATGAATTTTTATTTGTGTGGATGTATAACAGTTTTATTTTTCCCTTTTTGGGGAGAGTATGCATGTAAGTCTTGGGAAGATTAATCCTTCGTTTCCTGCAAAATGTGTGCTTGTAAAACAAATGTTGCAGCAATGTGCCATGCAGACCCTGCATTGTGTCAATTAGGAGGCGTGACATGAGGAGACTGCACAAGCTGTCAAAGGCTAGAGTGGTTTTCAGAAGCGTCTCTTATTCATGACTTTTCTGAAAAGAGGAGGGGAAAGAAGCAGCCTCTCTCCTTTCCCCACCTCTATAAAGAAGAGCAGCTAAAATAGCATTCCACACTAGTCCATTGTTGAAATTTCTGCCCTTATAAGGCTGTGTAACCATTTGAGAAGTAAATCTGTAAACACAAAATTCCAGCCAGAGCTGCTGTATTTCCCAACCATTACCCAATGAATAGGAAGAGATGTTCTTATATATGTTGGCCTCCACTGCTGTGCATGTAGATGTATGTAGTCACGACTAACACCAGAATGTAAGAAAGATCACTACTTTATGAAATGTGGTTTGAATCCTTATGGGGCTGGTGAATGAGAGGGATCTTTCTCTTTACAGATGAAAATAAGAATGAATAGGGGATCCTGCTTGCAGAATGGCAGTGGGATTTGCTGATCCTCTTACCTACAGAAGGGAAAGAAGTCCAATGGAAGCTTGTTGTGTGCCTTTGAGGAGTTTCCAACTTACGAGGGCAAACTTAGCATGGGGTTTTATTGGCAAGATTTGTTCAGAGGAGGCCAAGAGAGTGTGACTTGCTCAAGATCACCCAGTGGGTTTTCATGGCTGAGTGGGGTTTTGAATTCTGATCTTCAGATTCCCAGTCCAACACCTAAACCACTGGCTCTTGTGGAAGTTTCCTTACCTCTGTCACCATTGGCAGCAACTACCCGTGAAGGAAATTCCGGTGAAGTGACACTCTTTTCAGTGAAGGCAACCTCTCCCAATACAAACAAAAGCTGTGCTTGCTTATAGCAGAAGCAAATAGGAACACTACTACACATAATGGACTACAACCACTTTTCTGGTCATATTAATGAGTTTTTAATATCCTCATCTTGGTACATTATACTCACAGTCACTTTTTGTCTGGTCAACAAACTTGTGGCACACCTGGATACAGAGGTAAGGTCCACTTTCCAGATTATCTGAGCAGAACTCCTAGTTGTTTACAAAGCTCTTGTTTGGTACTGTAATTTAGGCTTTGTTTTGGTAATAGTAAACACGGCAGAAGCCTCTTCTGAATAGCAGATAAAGCTCCAATTTTGTATTTAAACATTTAGTGAGAGAAAGTCCAGTTTTTCTCCAAGCCATGAACAAAACCACTGTCTGGCTAGTAAGCCAAGCAGATATTTATGGTTAGGAGCTTGAGCATCTGCAGCTTTGGCAAACCATCAATTGTGCGTTTCCCCTTGACTCTTTTCTTTTTACTCCATATTTGCTAGATCTTATGTTCTGTAGGCAAAATAATTCCAGGGGGAAAAAATAGTGCAGGTCACATGATCAAATGGTCACATTGTGTGATAGCCATCTGACGACCCGAGCATGGCAAGCATCACAAGTTTTTTCTTTATCTTGTATTACATGTCAAAAAAAAATCCTTGTTGGCTACTACTGATCATTGCAGAATGGGCAAGCAAAGGAATTTAGAGTTAAAATTCACCACACTTTTACATATTAAAAATAGCATTTTAATCTTCAGGAGAAGCAGTAAGCCAGATATTTGTACAGTGTTTTGATTTCTGGACACACACACACACACACAGATGAATATTATCTGACCAGTGAGCAGTCCGACTATTCCTGTCTTGCCCTGAATACTTGGAAATCCAAACATCACACTGTAAAAATAAGAGCAGTCATATTTCTCTTTTGTTAAATATATCATATCAGTGAGCTGAGCAGCAGGAGCGCTAAGGCCATTTCCATACTAGACACCATTAGTGCATTATACTGTTATAATCCCAGCGTTGCCACTCCTCTGGTGGTAGCAGGTTACAAATGCTTTTTTCTGCACCCTTCCACCTTAAGCAGATGAGTAGCGGTATTGCCATTGGTGTTCCTTCCTCACTTCAATGTTTTTGGCCCCTCCCTTTCCCTGCCTTTACGCTGTGCCACTGCCCCTGATTGGTCATTCTGTTTTGGTTTTCGTTTTTCTTTGGAAGCTGTACTACCGCAGTAGTGTTGTAACTGCAGGACATGTCAGTACACTGTTGCATTTTCACGCTATAATGCTTAAAAATGTATTAAAAAATAAAAAGTTTTAACTCGAGAACTTTAAAATAAACACGATGAGTGGTAGATTTGGAAATTACCATGCCACGGGGATCGCTGAAGGAGGGAAAAGCTGGGCATGCCCACAGCCCTCCCACTGCTGGATCCTTGGCAACAGGAAGCACTATCAAGCCCTGTTACAGTACCACACAGAGCTGGCTGATAAGATTGAAGTGCTAAAGGAGGCGCTTAACAGATTTTTTTCTGGAAATAGTATAAGACGCTTCGGCAATGCTTGAGGATGAGATAGCAGCTGGATATTGATGATGTTGTGAGTCATCACACAACTGCTCGACAGTTAACAACTATGGAGGGATAGCCACATTCTGTGGAAATGGCCTAAAATTCATTAATTTATTATTTTTTACCCTACCACTCAGGCAATATGTTTTCCATTAATCACAGATGAAACTAAGTAGACCGTATGTAGCAAAAACAAAACAGTTCCCGTGGCACCTTAAAATGATCGAATTTATTACAGAATGAGCCTATGTAAACCTCATCTTTTTAGGCCATAGTCCATAAAAGCTCATGATATAATGAATTAAGCTTTCAGACTCTTGTTTGTCATTTTCTACAAGATTTTATTTTATTTTTTTATGAGTTGTCAGTGTTTTGCTTCTCACCCACAGGTAAACCAAGAACTGAGCACTGACTAGTTACAAGCTGGAGGGTGTAGTTTAAACACTGTAATATGCCAGAGATTTACCACACAGCAGACAGCACAGGTCATAATTAGGTTCTGCAGTTTCTCCTTGGTAATACAAAGAACTCCGACTCTCACTGTTCCACATTTGAACCTTTTAAGATCAAAAGGGCCTTTTATTTCAAAGCACTTAATGTTATTATTTAAATGGTAATGGGCTCCATCTTTGGTTTCCAGCTCAAAGGGTTTTAGTGGGGTTTGGATTTTAATTTCATTGTTTTGGTATTTATCATAGAAAGGAAAACTTGAGGACCAGTGGAAAGACTAAAGCCAGTTTAGAAGCCTGTTCTTGTGTAAAGAGCTGGTAACTTTTTGAAAGGCACTGAGTCATTTGAGAAGCACATGTTTTAAATGCTTGGTTCTGCTTTTGTAATTGTGTGTATTGTATTGAATTTCACATCTGGAGCAGTTTTCTTACAGACAGCTGAAAGTTTTCCTTACAGTGTGGACTATTTATTAAGCTCAAACTGTGAAACTTGATCAAATCACTTCCCTGAAAATGTTTTGTCTGATTCAGTAATCTCTGCAGAGGAAAAGCCTGTGCGTCTTAGTACTTTTTGATTTGATTCCTGTATAAAATTGTATGGATAATCGTTTGTCCAAGCTTTCTTTGCTAGGGCTTAAATTTCAGCCAGGACTCAGCCTTATGACCTATTTCGTAACAATGGATGCACTGGCACTAGCTGGAACGTTTCTGTCTGGAAAGTATTGTTAGCATCTATGCAAGTGTGTTTTCCTCCCTGTGGAATAACCACAGTAATTCTTCACACATACAGGCTTAGATAACATGGCTTCCAGTAAAGTTTGACACTGCTCACGTTACAAATTAAGTGCTTGCTATTATAATTCTCAGAACTGGATGTACAGGTATGATCCATTAATACAGTGCTTGCTGTGTTCACTGTCTTGTAGTAAAGCACCATGTACACTGATAGCACTATACAAATTACTACTACCACTAATAATAATAACAACAACAACAACATTTTGAGCAGCTTCGAGCTAGTAAACTTCTCAGCAGAGAGAACTCTAAGATCATCTTGGGTTTTATTCAATATGCTCTGCCATACAGTTCTTCATATTTGTTTCTAATTTTATGTTGTTTGTGTGTTTTGGGTCTTCTGTCTTACCTCTGAAAAAATGTTAACTATTTGCTTGTATTTTATTTGGGGCCATCAGTGCTATCTAAAACACAGGAAATCTCTAATTTGGAAAAAAAAAATAACTGATCAGTAAGGTAGGCTTTGTGAATGACACATTTAAAGGTGTTTAGTCAAAGGCTAGTTCCAATCAGTGTTGTTGAATTCTTGAACAGCTAACTGCCCTATACCTGTCTTGCAGAAGTGTGTCCAACTGAATTCGGTACCATTTCCCTCCGAATAAGAACTAAAGATTTAAAGACCTGATGTTCTTTCTTATATCTGTTGTTTGCTTCTAAGCTTAGACCACAGAGCAAATCTAACCTGTCGCCTTTTTCCCCCTCTGTTCTTTGCCCCCATTCAAACGCATGTTGCAGATGTATCTATGGTTTTGCTTTCCATTCACAGAGGTATCCAGCTGGGAAAATATAATGTGTACAATACTCTGTGCTTCAACTGACATTTCTCATAAATTGCAACAGAAACACTGCTATCAGCGGCTTAATAGCAGGTAGAATACAGCTCTACATATCAAATCTCAGCAGGATTCAGAAACTATGGTTACCAAATTTCTGGTGGGTGGGGGAAGGGGAAGATAAGCTTCTGTAACAGACTCACAGTAGAGGGAAAGCCCACTGAAAACGGATTCTTTGGAAGCTGCCTGTTTGAAAAGGTTTTATGGGGTCTGAACAAGTGACTGCATCACTCTTGCATTTTGCTGAATTGTTATTTTTCCAGGTTTCATATGAGGTTTTTGTGAAAAGCGGAGCAGTACAACCTATACAGATTTTTCCTTCTAGATGTTGATATGGCAGTCCGAGATTAATTATAGTTATAATATATGGGGTTTGTCAAGGAAACATATCTTGCAGCAGGAGTGACTTGTTCTTGAGAAACTATTGGTAACTAGCATTCTCCTTGTTCAGTTAACTGTAAGATTGGAGACAGGATCTTCCCATGTATTTTGGTTTTTGTATTTGGTTTGGATACCTCACAGTTATGCTGATCCTTCCTCCATGTATCTCCTTGACTGTCTAATCTGTTTTGCTAATCTGTACATTACACTGACCATCTTTTTGTGTTAAATTATATAAAAAATATGAAACTAAATGTTTATTTTTTTTCTTTAACCAACATGAATGTAGTCATGGATAGCAATTAGTTTTATTGAAGGCATTGCTCTGCAGAAGGTATTTTATTCTGATTTATAGTTACATGGAAGCTTATGAAGAAGTCAGAACAAAGATGATTTCCTACAGTTTCTGAATGAATCATAGATTTAAAATATTTGTACTTATATTTTATGTGGTTTACTCTACAGAAAAATAAATGGCTTGATAAATCAGCAAGTTTTTCTTTGTGTTCTCTTGACCCAAAAAAAGAGTTATCTGTATCTGTGCAGGGCATCATTCACAACTTTCTAGAGCTATTACATAAGAGCTTTGACAGTAACCCCTCCTCCACTGATCTGGGTGAAGAGTGTGATCCCATTTAGTCCCTCAGCTCCTTTTTTGGCCACCATCTTAGTAGCGTTGAAGGAAATGTTTGAAATTCAGTTGTTTTACCTTCATGGTAATTTTGGCTGGATTTTCTCTTTGACTTCTCTTTGGATTGCATTTTGGTTTGGTTTCTTGGACTTTGTATTCTGGCTTGACTTTTGGACTTGTTTGGCTTCAGTAATAGACTTGGTTTGGCTTCAGTAGTTCTGGATTGCTGAGTTGCTTCAGAGATGATTTCTTTGACTTCTGTCAAGAAGTGCACTTCTTCTGGGGCTAAGATCCCTGAAAAGTATGGCATTTCAAGGTGCCTTGTTATTCCTGGGCGAAGGTCGTAACACATTCACTGTCAGGCATTCAACCCACAGGCATGCTCAGCCTGCTCAAATGGTCAAACTTGAGACCAAAGCTCTCATATAGAATGGTTTGAAGTTTTCTGGGTTTGCACTGGAGAATAGGTTAGTCTGTTTGTCCTTTATTGGGATTGCCTCAGCCTATTAAAAAATGGCATCATGTTTCTTGGTCTTGACTGTTTCCAGTTGCTGAATCTGGGTGGCAATGAAGATGTCTCTGACAGAGAATGCATCCCATTCTGAAATGGCCAGAGACACCAATGAATGTTTCTCTGCATGATCCAGAATACTCTTGTTACTGGGTAAATCAAATCAATTGAGGCAACCCATTCCAAGTCTCTTTAGAGAAACACGACACCTGCCAATAGAAAGGACAAGAAACTTGCATGTTCTGTGTGCAGCTGCCCTGTCTTTTAGGATCTAGAATTACCAAGGTTGTATGGGAGCATACCAGCAGCTGTTATGGGGAAAAGATATCTTCAGTTATCACCAGTCTTTATGAAGTAAATAGAGAAGTGGCTGCTATCCTACAGGCTGAGGTGCACAGTTTGGTGGCCCAGCAGATAACCACAGTGAGGCACACTACAGACTGCAGTGGAAGATGCTTGTAGAAGCCATTACTTTGTGGCGATATGCATGCAGCTGGGTCTATCTCAGCGGCCGATGTGACTGTTGTAAAATAGAAATTCAGAAGACAAATGGTTAATAAAATATTCTTTCATCTATTCTATTTAAAGAGAAGAATAGCAAGCAATATATCTATATAAAGATAATATACAAAAGGGAAACGTAGTCAAAATGTTAAAATGAATATGAGCAATATAGGCTAGTAAAAATAGAAAAATACAAAATATATCAAACAAAATACCACAATGAAGCAGGATCAAACAGGATACTATACAAGGACAAACAGCAACAACAGCAGCAGATAAGCTCATTAAAGAAAATGCTAGTCTTATAGAGCCTTCACAGCTGCTTTAAATAATGTTTACAGTCTTCTATCTCACTAACGCACAACCCTATAATGATTGAAGTTTTAAGTGTTGTCTATATAGCTCAAGTGTGCATGTAAAAGGTGCAATGCAACTTGCAGGTTCAGCTCCCAGTCACAGGCTCAGTTGCCATCCTCTTTTCACTACCCCCTGCACATGACAATCTTCAGTGCCCTTCAGCTTTTTGACATCTCACCAATAGAGAGTGGCTGCTCTGCCCTCTTCTTCCTCTTCCTCTACTTGGTACCACTTCCAGAGCTACAGGAAAAAGCACACTGTGGCTTTGACTTCTCTGCTTATCTCTTTCCACGTCCACTCTGCTCTTACACAGCAGGTTCCAGAGATAGCATCATGCTTGGGCTGCTATACCACAGACCTGTGAATCCTCAACATCATATGAGAGGGGTATGCAATAGAGTTTTGGAGGCACCCTCTGCTATGGGTAATTCACATCATTCCCCTCTCTGGTGCACTTGGTAAGGAGGTCAATGCTCTTCTTTCCAAGAGCATCCTTTCAGCGAGGAGTTTTCTCTCACTGCTTTATCATGTGCTAGACAAAAGGAGAACTCTGCCATATGTCTTCTGCTGTAGAAGGGGGATTGGTTTGCTAATCTTAATTTCGGGGACAAATACTTCTTCATCTCACCCTTCATCACACAGATGTTTCTTTTGCTTTGCTGGGCCCTGTCAGTGCGTGCATCTTTTCATTCAGATTCTGTGCTCCTCCTACGGTCTTCACAAAGTGCATGGCAGTTACTACAGTGTGGCTGAAACAGCAAGGAATCATTTTCTTTCTGTACATTGACAACTGGCTCCTTGTCATTTATTCTTGCGGCTACCTCATCTCATGCTTCGCTTTCTGGACTCATGTGGCTTCATTGTCAATTTCAAGAAGTCTTACCTGGAAACATCCCAGCAAATGAGGTTTATAGGTGCCTTCTGGACTCTTGTGTTCCTGCAGCCTACTTGATAGGTACTAGATGTTTCTGAGGGACCTGGTAGGATACTAGCACATTTGTAAGGTGTGTACAAGAGATGTCCTGAGAGCTCCTTGGATTCATAGCTTCCACAACATCAGTGCCATTGTTGTGAGACTCAGGATGAAGGTCTTGGAGGTGAATCTTGAATGTGTTCCTAATTATTGTGAAATAAATCCTGTTGAATTTGGTGGAATATATAGACATTTAATGGCTGTATCCTTTTGTTGTTGGACTATTGAAACTTAGGATATATGGACTTGATCTCTGGAGAGAGATGTTCTCATACTTGCACAATGGCAGAAGTTAAGGTTGTGTTTGAAAGCAATACCGAGACCATAGAACGTTAGTGTTGTATGCTTTTGGGCTATATATTTCATATATGAAAGCCAGCATGACCGGTGGTGGTGAGTGGGACTTACAGTTCTAACCTCTGGAGAGTGCTGAGTTGCCTATAGCAAGATTCCAGGTACCAGAGAAGGAGTAGACATGATACAATGGTCAGATGATCCTTTATCATCCTTCTGACCCTCAGTGATCCACACCAGTGCTGTTATAATCAATCCACAAGTAATGTTCAGGAAACTGAAAGTCACTTTCAGATGGTTTTGAGTCTGTTTGAAAAAATGCAGAGTAAAGGGTTTAGGGGTACCATGGATAGGATCCTGTGGGTCACACATCTCAACAGCCACATGTGGCCCACAAGTTGCACAGTTCCTACCCTCATGTAAGCAGTGGTATTGTATTTAGAGAGAGGGCACAATGCATTGTGAAATACGGACAGAAGGCATGTTTCTGAATTGTTACAGAACAGCTTCCCTTATTGGCCAGGATAAAAAAGTAAATGTGAACAAATACACCGAAACTGCCCCGTGGGTCACAAGATGTTGAAACGATGTCACATATTTTGCTGTCTTGCATTTTTTATAGTCAGAGTCACAATCATTTGATCTCTCCGTTATTGATCTGTATGCCGGACTGTTCAGAAAAGTTTTATGTAAAAATCCTCTTGGAGATCATACATCCGAGTGAAACCCTATCAGTTGCTAAATTTCTGTCATTGTTTTAATCCAATTGTATTGTGCTAATGAGATGGAATTAATGAATGGCTATCTATATTTTATCTAATAATCCATATTGTTTATCATTTTAATTTATTTTATGCATTTATATCTTATCTTCAGTTGGTGTACCTTTCTTATACTTGATATTGTACAATTTGGATGGTTCATTATGTTGAGTCTATGGACTATAAAACAAAGTTGGCTTGCTTTGCCAAATACACCAAGACACTTTGTTTAAATGTAAACATAGTATGGTCATAAAATACTTCTTTTTTTCACTACCAACCTCCATCCCCCTCATTTGTTAATTTGTTTGGTACTTCAGAAAGTTTAATCAGCATGGAAAGGTATATCAGTATTCATTAGTGAGAGTGGAATACTGGTCTGCTATTAGCAGAACAGGAAAGTGAACAATGTTTGCTGTGAAATTGCCAGAGCCAGCTAACTATGGGAAATATTTTTGGACGTCTGCATATATACTAAGGTGCACTGCCAGTTCTTTAATGGAGAGAAATGGCAACCAGTCATCAGACAATGAGAGTTAGGTAAAAAGATGGTACAACAGGGAGAGGGATTCTCTGTGTGGCATTGTTTTTGTTATCAGACTAACACACAAATAAAATAATGCCGAAGTTTAAAGCTTTTTTCTCTTTTTTCTTTCTAAGAGAATGTTTGGTTTGTTTTTAATGGCCATCCTGTAAATATAGTTTAACACCACCTTATGGGGAGTTACTGATTCAGCAGCTGAATGGATCATTATAATCCTTTGGTGTGGCAAAAGCTGCTTATTTCCGTGAAATCCAGAAGTCTGCAGACAGTGCCAGAGTTATTCCACAGTTTCCATCCTAGAGAAATGCCTTTTCAGTGTAACCCCCACAACTGCATTTTAAGGTCTCCCAGAATTTGTTATGCCAGATCAACTGAGAGTGCTATTTGGATTGTGCCAAAGAATACATAGGCAAGTATTCTTGGTGCCTATCCCACAAATAGAAAAATCACTTCCATCAGAGACAGTCATCAAAGCCCAAGTATGAACACTTCTTGGAAATATTGCAAGACTTCCCTGCTTGAGTTTTCCTCAGAGGAATGGAGCAGTGGTGCAGTTACAGAGGGGTGTTGTATCATTGAAATGATTGAATAATTGAAATGCAAGTTAGTTAGGAACGTTCAGGAGTATTGCAGCTTCTGTCTACCTGCGTTCCCACTATCTTATATGGGATGCTGTCCTGTGGCGTAGCAACCCACTCTTCACTGTTACAATGGATTTAATGCAACAGGGGAATGGGAGAGGGAAGCCCCCTCTTTCTCACAGATCTTCATCTGTGCCCCTTTTCTCACAGTGTGAGATGGCTTCCCTTTCTTCACTGCATGAATAGGAATACACTTTCCTCTTAGAAGTGAAAATAATTGTGGCAAGATACACAAGAATTTTGAGGCAGTCAGCTGGAAATAGTGTTAGCCATTTAACCTAAGTGAAGTGGGGAAAGTGAAGGAACAGTTTCACGGTTAAAATGGTTTCTCAAAAGTTCAAAATATGAATAACAATTAAAAGTTATGGTAGGCTATGAATACAGATAGTGGGACAGACTGACAGCGATGTGGAATATTTAGCTGAAGTAATATATGATTTGATGCCTATAGCACTTTTATCTAGCTTAACTCCTAGGGATATAAACAATTTGCAATACAACCCTATAACTTCCTCATTAGAAGTAAATTCCATTGATTCAGTGGACTTACTTGCAGGTAAGTTGGTATAGGATTGCATACTTGAGTGAAAATAAGGTCAACTGTGATGCAAAAAGAACCTATAAAACAAAGAGAGACTCTTTAATATCATGTAGAGAAAATAATCTGCTTTCCTGTAATACAATACGCTAGATAGGATCTACGTTTCTGAGTAAATCTCCTTGAAATCGATTTTAGATAATGGCACATGCAGATTGAAGCACATGAGTTTAAGATTTACATTCTGCAAATAAAATTTATGTACCCTGAAAGGCAAAGAAGACTTTTGCTTCATCCTGAGTATCTTTCACTGTATATTTCCCTTTGGTACACACAGCTACTCATGGGTGTGCACCAGCACACATATTTTGGATGAACAGCTTTATGCTCTGTTGCATTTGCTTTATAAAAACCTTGTTTTCTTTATTGCCTTTTTCTATTACATCTGTAAAACTTATTTAAGCAATGCCAAATCTCTCTTTTGGGCCCAGTGTCTAAGACAATATCCACTGTCAAGCTGTTACAAGGAGATTTGTTGGATATGACTGTTCATTAAATTGCAAGGAGCTGAGGATGCAGTTGTCTGTCTGAATCTGATATGGTTAGCAAGTAGACATTAGCTAAGAGACAGTGATATCCTGCCAGATTCTTGTTGCTGTGGTCCCATTGAACTTTCTGTAGCTTTTAGTGCTATTTTTAATTTATTTAAAATGCTGTATACTTAGGGGCTGTACAATGACTATTGTTGTAAAATAGTCATACCAATCCAACATGCAATAAGCAGTGGGGGAGGGACCAGTAAAACACATAAACCCAATGGATGGTGAATCCCTTCTGGATTTTAGTCCAAATTTAAAAAAGCCATCCAGAGTGCTGAGTCAGTTTTGAGAAATAGAGCTCTGCCTGTTGGGAAAGCTGCCTTTAAAAATAGGTTAAAACCTGAAGTAGGTTCATTGGCATTTTGACATGGAAGTCAACATATGAAAAACCCTACTTAAAATGTCCTGCCAAACAGAAGACATTTAACTTGATACCAGAAAGATTGCAATCTATTTCCCTGGGGAAGTTATTCCAAAACTGCGTGTGCTACAACGGAAGAGATTCTTTCCTTTATAGACATACATAAAAGGAATTCCAGAAAGGGTTTCTCCCTAGGATCTTAAAACAGAGGAAGAAAGCATGCAAGATCCCCCCCTCTATAAACCATACTGTTTGGCCTTCACATACACACACACTAAACTAGCATGTAGAAACATACTGCATGGATCCATTAGCTATTATTTGAGAATTTGCCTAGAGTAGTTGTTAAAGACCTTAGATGGGATAGTGGTTGGACTGTGATTGAAGAGACTTGAATTCATACTCCCAGCCTTAACCTTTCTGTAGGGCAGTGGAGATCCATAGGATGGAAGAAACCCATGTGTATGATGCCATGTTTTTTTTTTCTTTTGCAAGAAGAGTGACGTATAAACAGAATAAATGAAATGAAATTTAATAAGTGTTCTGCCTACAAACTTAACAAATCCCTCTTCAAATACATCTAAACAAGTGTTTATAATCACACTTTAGCCCTGTTCATACATTCTGTAGCTGAGCAGAATGAATGCACAGGGAGGGGAAGTGTGCTACTCCCATCACTGTCTGTTGTTTCCACTGTGCTCCATATGTGGTAAACCAAGATTCTAAATAGGAGATTCTCTTCTGTCCATTGAAGCTCTCCACATGATTAGGAACACTGGGAAATCAGAGCAGATTTCCAGTTTGTTTAGCTGCTTTCATGTGCAAAGGGAGCATTTGGCCAGAATGCACAGTCATACCGCTCATGAACAATAAAACAAAAATTCTCTTTACAGTGGGCCTGTGGTATCAGCAAGCTATGGATCTGTGGATTTAACCAACCGTGGGTTCAACATATTAAAAAAAATAGAAAATACAGGAGATCTAATAAAATGAATGCCATTATATATGGAGAAAGAAGAAAGGAACCCAAATAACTCATGCCCCATTACTCTCCCACTCACCTCCACAGTCTGGCTGAGCTCTAGGTTGAAGCCCATCATGCACATGCAGTGCAAACAGGTAGCAGTGGAGGCAAGAGCAAGCTCTGGCTGCCAGGCGCACGTTTTCCCCTGTCTCTGCAGAGCTTGTGAGCCTCCTGCTTCCAGCACTCCTGCTCAGTTGTTCATGAACAAATTTGTGGGAGTGCTGCTGGCACCACCACCAATTGCAAGGCAGCGAACAGCTTCTGCAAGGGTATGGCAGTTGGTGGTGGCAGCGTTCCTGCTCAGTCATACTCAAAGAAACAAGCAGGAGCACCACCACTGCCAATTGCTGTGTGCCTACAGAAGCTACTAGAAGGCAGAAGTGGGTGACTAGCAGGCTCCCCAGAGGCAAGGAAGAATAGATGCCTAGGGCTTTCTGCCACTTCTGTTGCTGCCCTGTGCCATTTTTAACAGGGACTTGAACATTTGTGATTTTTGGTATCCACAGAGATCCTGGAACCAATCCCCCAGGAATACTGAGGACCCACTTTAAATCTGACCTTTAGGAGATGTGTACTGGGCCATATAGAGTTATCCAACACAGCCCAAAGGTCTTCCTGAGTTATTATCAGATTCTCATCTGTATGTATGGGATTTGCCTCAATAGTCATAATTTTACACTCATTTATTTAAAATCTTCTTTCCTGTTCAAGTTTGAAGAAACCGTTTTTCAGGCTAGTTAGGATTTACTGTCCGGAGAGATTTGGTATTATTTGCAACTTGGCTGTCTCACTGTTCACCCTTAACTCTAGGTTAAGGGTTAAATAGCAGTGACCCACAGACGTTTGATATGGCCTCCTTTTGTGTTTCCAGGAGTCCAGTTACTCCCATTTTCTGCTTCATGTTGTTTAACCCGTTACTAGTCCATCAGACTGAAAATGTGTGCTTTTGTTTTCTTTAGACTCTAAAGTAATTGATTTTTTAAAATGGCTGCATCTGATTTGTGGCAAGATGATCAATAGCTGTCTATTGCAGAACCGTAGTGGTATTTCTTTGCCTCTTCTGTGGGATCCTGTTAAGCTCCCAGTTTTAATTTTAATTTGTAAAAGACTTCAGATTTCGTAATGCTAAGCATTGCAAAAGCTTTAATAGAAATAGTACCTTAGATATTTTCGGATGTACTCGTAGTTGGCATTTAATACACTATACATTCTATAGCAAACATAAAGTGGGTAAGTCATACACAAATTATTCAATATTGCTACTGAGTATACTGCTTTCAAGACAATTTTTTTATCTCTGAGTAAATTATGATAGAAGAATAGAAGAAATTTCATTAGGCTTGATAGCTTCAACAAAAGTAACAATTGCACACCTTCCAATACGTGTTGTGAAAAAAGGTGTACCTCACTTCAAGCATCTGTACATTTGCCAGACATTGAGGACATTTCTAACATATATAAGACAATGAATATATTTTAAAATGTGGGTGACTGCAGTGGGTGTAATTGAAAAAAGCCACAAACACACTTTTCATCCATGCAAAAGGTTTCATAAACTAGTTAAATTGTATAAACAAATGCAGCCATTCAGAAAAAACGTATTAATTGTGTGCAAATTTCAATGCAGGAAGAAAAACTGACTCGCAACCTGATACAAAATAAAAGCTGAGAATAAAATGCAAGTGGGATTCAGGGAAGACTCAGAAAGATCAGAACAGAACTCTTTTCACATAGCTAGTTGTGACTTTATTGTTAAGATTTTGTGGAATGAAGAATGTTTCAAAAAGTGATAAAATGAAGGAAAGAAAGATTGTGTGCTTGGAACTAGAGGGTAGATATTAGCTGCTAGAAAAAGGAATTGCAACTTCTAAAGGTACAAAAGACCTGTCCCCTGATCACTTAGAACCTTGGTTGTAGCCTATTTGGTATCTTAATCTACAGCAGTCTTCACTTACATAGTTTGGGGAAAAAAATGAGCACAGGGCTTTTTGTCCCTCTTGATTTATACAAAGGTGACACTGGAGTCTAGCACAACATGAAAAATAAATGTATTTATTTAAGACAGAAGATCAGTCATGACAACTTAACTTTAGACATGTTTCTGTGCATATTCATTTTTGGTGGTTTAGGATACATAATGGCATGTGAATTGCATCAGAAAGAGTTATAGCTACTAGAGTGCTGATAGGAGCAAGGCCCTCATTCGTAGTGCATTTGTTCTGTATCAGTTGCTTTGGCAGCCAGTTGGTTTCCAGGTTCAGTTTAAATACTGGCAATAACCTTTTAAAATGAGCAAAACAAGTGAAAAACACAGGTTCGGCCATAGAAAGCAAGGCTGATTAAAAAGAGGTGTGTGTGTGGGGGGGGTCCATTCCAAAGTTTCTTATTCATAGGGTCACTATGAGTGAAAGCAACTTTGATAGCACATAACGATAACAATAACCTTTAAATCTCTATATAGAGTAGAACCAGTTTGTCTTAAGAATTCTCTTTTCAGCACAGAAGCCTACATGAGCCTAAAGGTCACCATCAGAGATCCTATGTTTCTGCCCTTAATTACCTGTTTAATGGATACCAGTCACAGAGTTCCCTGAGCACCAGTGGCATTATTGTAGAATTTCTTCCCAGGGAAGTCCAACAGCCTTCCTCTCTTCTTGTTTTTATACATGTTAATTCCAGAAGGCTTTATGTGTCTGAATTTGTTGTTTTTTAGTATTTTGCTTGTTTTCAGTCTCAATATATATAGCTTTTACCTGATTTTAATACTATATTTATCGTGCTTACATTTTTAATGTAAGCTACTTTGGAAGAATGTGTTTGAACTAATAAAATGAAAGGTTAAATAGGCTCTAGTAGACCAAGTGGTTAGCACACGCCATTAGTTTGTGTGTGTGTGTGTGTGTGTGTGCAAGAATTTGTGTGAGAGACAACGTATTTTCTGTCTCTTGTTTTGAAAGAGAATTCCTATTACATTCAAGAAAAAGGAGACTGATGTGTAGTCTAGAGATAGTCAACTGAGCTGCTTACACTGTGTTTCCCTTGGATTCACCCTAAGTTCATCAGAACAGAGCAAAGAGGTGAAAGAAGAATGTGAACAATAGGCACTATGGAGTTTGACTTGGGCCTAATGTGGGGAGCTGTAAAAGCTGTCAAGCATAGTGATTGATTGGCTCTCATGTGCTGTCCCCAGTGCAAAGCAATAATGTTCCTGCCTCTTTGGAGAGGGTTTTATGTGCCACTCGGGGTCATCGCTTATCAGACAGAGGGGCCAACGCTTCAGATGAGGCTAAAGTGCAGTCGATAATTCAGATGAATTTGTGCGTGTACTCCCCAAGTGAAACAAGTCAAAGCACTTTATGCAGATAGTGATATTTGAACAGAAATATGTGTAAGTGAAGAGTCTTAGCTAACACAATTTGTAGTTAATTTTATTTGGGATGGAAAATAGTAGATTCAAAGAAGATAAACCTGATGTATCTATGACTTGCCCTTAGTGTCCAAAATAGTTTTGGCCCCAATCTACTAAGGTCAGAGGTAGACTCGCTTTACAATGTGTGCAAGTGAAAGGAAACTGTAGTAGCTCCATGGTTCACTGCAGGTCAAGGAAATGGCAAGTCACTGTGTTCCTAATAAACAAAGCAATCAGCACAGTGTGCTAGAAAATATATACAAGAAGATTGGCCATTTAATCTGAAGCAGGTGAAGAAGGTGTATACCAAATCCCTTGGTGGTTTTGTGGGGGCAGTTCCCAGTGTATCACAATACCATGGAAAAGCCACCATCAAGTATTTTGCTCAGTTCAGCTGCTTGGAAGGAAAGCAACAACAGAAAAAACCTGCCTAGATATTGAATAGTGACACCTACTCAGTTTGTTCATATGACAACCAGATAATTATTACAACCTAGCAAACTAACATCCTACTTTCCTTAGATGCTAACCAGGATCTTTTTTACTTTTCATCTGGCACAAAATACCGTTATTTATATTTCATCTTTCTCATTTACAAGGTGACTATCTCTAGGAATTTTGCAGAGAATCCCTTTTGACTACATATTCTACTTCTGAAATATGGGGAGAGCAAAGATATCAATCATGTTTTCCTAGAAAACCTAATACATAGTGGAATTACATATATTAATCAAGACCCACATTCCTTTTTACAATAATAGATATGCTTCACCACTTTGCTTTTCATTTACACTTTTGTTTCAAGAAAAAATAGCTGTTTTATTTTACTTTGTCCCAAAAAAATAGTATTATCTAAATTTGTGGTCAGCGTTTTAGAGACATGAAGCTCAGAAAACCCATGATTTCACACCAGGATCAAATCAGACGAAGATCTGTTATGACAGACTGTTCTGATCAAGTTCGTAGAAGCTGCTGCTATAAAATTATTGTATATGTTCAGCCAACAAAATTATATAATCGGCCAACAAAATAATGTATTTTAACCAACACACAACACCACAGTCCCTTGCTTCCAGTGGTGTAATGTCTGTAAATACACTGCAGGTTCTTAATAGCTCCAGCTATGCCACATGCTGTGGGTTATGTGTGAATGATGGATCATCAGGGCTGATGCCAGTGGTGTGCCTTTTTCCCAGGAAATTGGTCCTACCCTTGTGGTTATATCAGTCTAAAGCCTGGTACAAGCAGCTCTCATGTTGCAGCAGGTATATGTGAAGAGGAGAGCTGTTAGAGGATAAATGTAATACAGTAAAGTACAAATGGATGGGTATTATAACCTTAGTCTGTCATCCTAAAGACTGGAAGAGCACAAATGGAGAATAATTTAGCAAAAGTGTAAATATGTAATCCTCAGGGTCTATATATAGTGTTTTTCACAGGCTCATTTTTGACAAAAATTTGCTGATACTTCCACAAAGGTAAGAGTTTTAATGGCATTCTATCAAGATGGCTTTGAGCAGTCATCAGAAATTTTGATAGTTCAGTTGAAAGCAATTAGCTAGTGAACACATTTGTTAAGGATGCATGTTCAAATATAAATCCTATTTGAATAGTGTCCCTTATTTGTTGTGGGGATATCTGGTGTAGGTATTTTGCTCATTCCTGTCCCTTTCTTTCAAAGTGGAGACAATGAAGTCTTTAAACAGTATGTGAAATTGAATGCCCACCTGCGTGTTGGGAAAATGCAGTTCAGTGACTTTCACAATTTTTCAGCTGCTGTTTTAAATTGCTATTTTAAATTCCTTTGAGTAGGAATAATAAAGGAGTGATCATGTCTAGTAACTGCAGTTGTCCTTTGTAAAGAATGGTTGGTTAAGAGGCTTTATGATTTACCGAGACCACAGCTGGCTGCCAACAGAGCTATAGGAATGTGTTCTCTCTTGGGTCTGGTAGCTAGAGATGAAAAGGACCCCAGAGCTGGCACAAGAGCAAATAAAATGCTTTGGCTTTAAATAAAGCATCATAATTTATATAAGGCTCTGCTTTTCAGCCCTAGAGAGATGCATGGATCAGTAGTAGCTTTGGGAGATTGTGCTCATCTGTCAGTCTGATCCCACTATGTTTTGATATCCACAACCTGAGACAGAAAGTGGATTTCCTTCCCCACAAGCAGGTGTGCATGCATGCACGCGCGCGCACACACACACACACATACATGTTGTTTCTCTCATCAGCAAACTGAACCTCTTCCTTCCTTCCTCTTAATGTTTCATTATGTGGTGTTGGACAATTTGCCATTGTTCACACCTGACAACCTTTTATCACCATAGAAAACAGTGGGGGAGTAATCACTAAATGCACCTGGAGGTTTATTTATTTGTGGTTTACATATACCCTTCATGCTGAGAGCTTTCTATAGATGTAAGACTTTATAGATCCCCTCTTTTCACAGAACGGGAAACAGAACTACCTACCTCTTTTTCCAAAGATAACGAGAAGGATTTTGAATGAGACTAAATGCTTATCAGGTTGGATGTTTGAAAGAAAATAAGAAAATAAATTTTTCAGAGGTATATTTCTGAGCCAGACTTATTCCAATATGGGTAAATGTTTCTTTCTGAATTTTTGAATGATAGAAATTGTACTAGACCTTGGATTAAGTTGAAACATAGACTTAAATGATTAACTTGATAAATCCACATGTGTAATCTGAGGCTGTTTCAGTTTGTCTCTTTGAATCTAAGTAGGAAATGAAAACTACTGCTTTTGGAAACTTTAAAATAAGACACATGTCTGTACACAGCATTCCTGGGAAGCTATATAATTAGGGATTAGGATCTCAGAGAGAGAGGCAAAAGAGTCATTGCAAAGCCAGAAATTAATGTTAAATGAAATTAAATGTGAATTTTAAAATACTAAATCCAATCTGCCCTATACTCTTCCTTTGCTTGTACTTATGCATGTTGAAGGATCAAGAAGTATTCATTTTTTAAAAAAGCTGCAGAACTGTTGATGTAGAAGATAACTAAAAGACCTTCTTCCATTCTGGTAACATGTGGCTGCTGTAGGTATTTTTTTCCCAGCAGATAAAATAGAAGTCTCACTGTAAGAAAGTGAGGAAGGGAGATTGTGTGGAGAGCAACTGAATGTCTAACATGAACAACCTTTATATAGAGTATATTTATGCTGATTTTATACAGATCAGTATAAGAGATTTTCCAGAGTCGAATGCCTACCTGACTAGGTTATAATTTAAGGACGAAATTGATTGTTGTGGTCTTCAAAATTAAGAGATTTTAGGATATTTCCAGTGTTGTTTTCCTTTAAAAATTATCAGGAATTTTCTTCTTCAGCTTCCAAGTCAGAAGCGGGCAAAGTGAAGCCTGAGGACCACATGCGGTAGGGCCATTTTTGTGCCCCCCGAGTCAAAAATACCGTATATCCTTGAGTATAAGTCGAAAGGTTTATGTCAAAAAGTCAGCTCAAAAATGCTGGGTCAACTTATAAAATGGTCAAGCTGACAGGGACACTCCAAAGAGCTACCACCACAGTGGGGAGAATGGAAGGGATCAGGGCTTCTTTCAGAGGCTCCTAGCCCCTTCTAATCTCACCATCCTGTCAGGAAAGATTCAAAGAGCCTTTGCTGCTGTAGTAGAGAAATAGAAGCCATCAGAACTTCTTTCAGGATCTCCTGGGATGGACTATAGTGAGAGCTTAGTCCATGCAGAGAGAGCCTAAAAGAAGGACCAACTGCAGAAAGCCACAATCCCTTCTATTCTCTCCACTGTAGCAGTGGGTCCTTAGAACTTTCCTGTCACCCTGAATTAAGCCGGACTTGATTGCTTCTGTTTCCGAGGAACAATGCAAACTAACAGTGAAATTGGAAGCAATACGACACTTTCTCTTCCACCTCTCCCCGGCAGAGTGGGGGAAGGTCAAGGGAGAATGGTGTCATGGGCATCCATTTCAGAAAGCTTTAGTTTGGAGAACCATGTTGGGTAAGTGATACAGTGGAGGCACCTCCCAGTATGCAGGCATTGTGGGAAGAACAGTACCGGTGGTGTTAGACACAGGGGGGAGGCAGGAATCACCAGAAAGGGATGGGGGTCTCACAATCTATGAATCTGTCAAGCCTAGTCCTTCTTTCAAAGCAAATCTCACTCACTTTTGTGAAGTCTCACTGGTTTCCCAGGATCAGTCCGCCAGCCTCCATGCACTGACTTGGAAGAAAGTCCGGTTAATCTTAGTGCCCCCCCCCCCCCGATTCTCCAAAAATGTCCTGGGGAAAAGCAATCCCTGGGCCAGTTTAGGCCCAGGAGAGACCTTGCATGAAACTGAAAGCATGGTGAGAATGCCCTTATACTCTTAGAGGTGTTTGGGGGAGGGATTGAGACACACACACACATCCACACACACAAACACATTTGGTGGAAGCAAGTGCAGTCCTCCCAGGTCTCCTATGGGGTTAATGCACCCTCCTAACCTTCCATAGCAAAGTGCTCTGGGTTCCCCTCATAGAAAGGAGAATTAGTGTATTGCCCCCTGATAGCTGTGGGTTGGTTTGTAAGATGAATCATTGCCATTGTGTACATATGAGACACTAGTCGTCTTTCCATACAGTCCTAGGCCACCTAACCAGTCCTTCTAATGTTCCATTCTTATACGACAGAATCTGGATGAAGTGTGTTCTGTTGATAGCCATTGTGCAATGTGCTTCAATCTCCCACTTATTCTTTGTTTACCGGGGCGGGGAGAGGTGAGAAGATGGGGCCTTCAGAGTACATTGTTACCCAAAACCTACCACAGCTTTGATATAAATGGTGAAGTGAAAAATATTGAGTCGTTATTGAGGGTGCCACTTGAACAGAAAAAGACAGAATCTGAGACCTTCAAGGGAATAGTCATCAGTGAGTAAGAACAGGAAATAGTGTTTGAAGTAGATATACTTGAGGCATTTCTAGAACAGCCGCGTTGCACTAAAAGAAAACAACTGGCCTCACTCTAACTTTTTAGCTTGAGAACTAATCTAGAGCTTCCTCTGTAATTTTTGTAGATGTGCTAGGGTGGCAGCTTCTCTTCCTCCTTCCTCACAATATTTCTCATACAGTAGGTCTCCTCTTAATGTAAATCTAAATACTATTTAGAAGCAAATTCAGTGTGCCTCCTACTTTTGTTGCAAGGGTATTCCTCCTGTTAGTTTTCCTCAATCCTGGCTTAGCTAGGTAGTTTTTTTTCCTAGTTTGTAATTAGTGTAGTGATATAGCTATATTTTATGTCAGCAGTAAAGTTGTTCTGTTTCCTGTTCATGTTCGTTGGATAACATTCAAAAAGTTCAGCATATGTGGCAATATAAAGTACCTACATCTAACATTCCTAGTCATGGCCTTATTTGTTTAGGCAAAGAGAACAACACTGAGTGCTGTGTTCACTGCCAAAGCTATACTAAGCAGACTTGAATAAATAATTCATTTTGACTATTAGCTTCCTTTGGTAATGAGCCAAACAGCAGCTGCTTTAGTCTTGACTTCTGTGGGTAAGATGGCTGAACCTGTAAGACTTTGTGATCTTCATCTGCTCTAGTTTCCATTTCCCATAGTTTTTTTAATCTCAGTGGATGACCAGTTTCCAAAACCTGAGTGTTAGCCAAACTTAAGCATGCCTCATATGTAGGCAGTTAAAGAATTGCCAAGGGAATGTATGTAGGACTGCGTTTTTTCACCCTTATGTATGTGGATGAAAAGAGAAAAAGAAGAAGCTCTGTACAGAAAGAAATACAACATTAAAGCTTCTAGACTGCCCAACCTAATATTTTACCTCACTGATGGTATTCCTTCATTACTGGCAATGAAGTAGTTCATACCTGGCACTATTACAGTTATTGTGTCCCAGGATGATGCAGCTATCATTATTGTCTTCAAAAAAGTGAAGTTGGAGACCATACACCAACAGCATAAACTGGACAAACATCTCTGTCCAGTAGTACATACACTATCTGTTGTATAACCCACTGAACACTCAGATTCTATTCTGAATATTTGAAGAAAAAGATTATTTCCTCATTCTGTCTGTCTTGATCCCAACTAAATAACTGCTTCTCAGTCCTGCTCTTTGCCAATACATTTATCCTGAGTACCAGCTGGCCTACTGGGCATGTGCTGGGGGATGCATTTCTATCAGCTTTCATCTTTGATAGTTTCTTTTTACCTCTGCAATGTGGCCTTTCCTTCCACATTTTCCTTTCTCTGTGCTCCAAACATCAGAACCCATGAGGCTATTTTTGCAAGAGTAGCACTGTAGATTCCTTTTTTTTAAAACCTCAATTGAAGTTGGTTTTCCATTTTGACAATCATTTGCTTGATTTGAGAATTACACTGATTATTCTGTTTTTGAAGGATTGTTCTCTAATATGTCTGGGTGTTCCTATTTTTGCTAAAAATGTTTGTATGTTTGCAAAAGAAACATATTTTCCCTCATTCTATGTTCCTGTGATTTATAAAGTTAAAATCCTGTGACCTTGGTAGCCACAGATTTTTGATTCAGATGTATAAATAAAACATGGTGGAATAAATCCCATTTGGCAAATGAAATTTTCATTTGATCCATAGGTTGGCAGATGAATTTTTTTTAAAAAAGGCAATATGTGTATAAGAGCTATTTCCTAGCGTACACCTCCAGGTATGTTTACATCAGGGATCATCAACAGCATGGGGCAAGATGTCAGTTTTCTCCTCAGTACCACCATGGGCCACCAGACACACACACACACACACAGAGGAAGCCCAGGTACTTCTGTTTTACTCTGCAGTCATCCTCAAAATGGCAATAGGAATTGACATTGTGTTTAGGGGTCGTTTGGGGTTCTGGGGCACTTTTACATGTTTTCACACATTGAGGGCTTCTAGAGCAAACATTGCTCAAAATCATGCTAATTTTTTTAAAGAAAGGTTCATTCAGAACTGTATGTTAGCCTGTTGAGTCTACTAATAACTAGGTAAAACCTACAAAACTGGGGACTTCCTCTTGAGCATACTGGGTTGGATCCAAAGCTTTATACCAGCAGCTGGAGTATCCACAAATGAGCCTGTCTGGTTTCTCCTATCAGGTAAAAAGAGATGGGAAGCCATATTTGACAATTCCTGCTCCTTTCTTCCTCATTCCCCAGAAGGTCTCCCAAACCACGGGAGCAGTTGGTGAGGAGTAGAAAAAATTTACTGATGTGGGGAATCAATGAAAATTACCTTATCCGTTATTCAGACAACAGGAAAAGTCCAATGACCCAAAACAGAAAACCTCTTGTGATGGAAGGACTCTAGCCTTCCGTTTGTGGGAGGCTTTTGCTATATTTCGTTAGACTTGGTAGAATATCATAAATTGAGGTCTAGAGGCAACCTGTTGTAAAAATATTTCAGCTTTTAAAGAACAACTTAAAACATTCCCCTGGGTTTTTTCTTTGCTCTTGCTGTAATAATCTTTCAAAACTGGGTAGGGCCTTTTCTTTCAATTCATTTGTAATTCATCTCACCATTTACATTCAAGTTAACTAGTAGGATGTGCCACAGCTTAGAAACCAGATGCTACTCAAGATGCAAATAGAATAAAAACCACAAAAACCCAGCCAGTAGCACAGCCAGCTGAATATTGACCAGCTGTCTTCCTGAGAGAAATAGCTGTCTTCCTGAGAGAAATAGAGTCTAGTTTTCCAAGAAGCTCAATGATTTTCCCAAATCAATACAACTCATCAGGCCTAAGAACAAAGGCTGCTAGGAATGTGACAGTGATGGAAGTGCCCATGTGTTCTTTTTGAGTATTAAAGCGTAACAGTCCATGGGGAAACAGACTCCTTTTGGTTGTGGTTTTCATTCCTGTGTTATCTGGGAGAAATCTTTTAGGGGTAAGAGAAGGATAAAAATACTGTATCCTCAGTGGCTGGAAACAATACGTTCAAGAACTAATATTTCTTGCTGTAATGCTACTTATTCTATTATTACTCCTGTGTTTTGTATGAAGTGTTTCATCAGTTGCTTAGTAACACAAGGATGTGGTGCAGATTCCACGTGTGTGTGGATTTGTTACCTCTTAGGAAGTAATCTGTAGTCAGATCATTTAGTTTTTAAGGTTTATTATTGTGCATGAGATATTCAGTTTGTATTAAACGTCCACGGTAAGTTAATATATTTTAAAGCTTTGACAGAAATTGCATGAAAATAGGAACATGACTCTTTGAATTTGCTATCAGTGAAACTATAATGCCAATTTGATCAAATGGTCTTTGTTGCAAACTAACCCACTAGCTATATTTGTCTTTCAGCACTTTAATCTTTAAACGCACATTGTTTTCCTGGAGCAAGACCACAGCAGCGTACCTGAAAGATTTACAGTCACTGGTGGTGCCCTAACTTGCTCCACTGCCATACTTTATTTGTTGACATAAAATTCAGGTGACTAATCATAGTTATATTCCAGATGGTTTGATTGCAGGATATGTTTAAAATGTGATTCTTCAAACATACAGCTTAGCAGTAGGTCCCTTTAAAATAACTAGGCACCTTCCTTCTCTTTTACATATTCTGTTATCTAAGGAATATGATATTTTCCAGGCATTTCTAATATTAACTTTTGTTAAATACACACACTGACAGGCAGGCTGTCCAGTTCTCAAATAAGTGACAGAGTGAATTAATTTAGTCTTCCTGAGAATGGGAAGACTTACAGCTCTATTCGAAGAGCCTTTCTTAATTGCAAGATACCCAGGAACATGGGATGTGACAAATATGAACCATGGAAAGCTAGATGTTGTCAAAAAAGAAAAGAAAAGAACATACAAACATTACAGTAACTGGTATAAGCAAGCTTGAAGTGGACAGGAATGGGAGTGCTTGAATCACATAGTTATAGTATGTCTTACTCAGGAAATGAGAATCAAAAAAAGAAATAGGACCGCATTAGTAGTAGAGAGAGATGTAAGAAAAGCAGGCACGGGTATAATGCAAAATCTGTCCAAGTAATATTTCTAAGACTTCAGAGAAAATCTGCCAGTGTAACTGTAAACCAAATTTATGGTCAAACTACAGAGACAGAAGAAAAATTGAAAAACTCCGTGCTGGAATCCAGGAGGAAATTTCTCACACACCAAAACAGCACATGTTGGCAATCATAGGCAGTTGAAATGCAAGAGTAGGAAACAGAGCAGAACCAAATATTGTTGGAGAATTTGGCCTAGGATCAAGAAATATAGCAGGAGAGTGACATGTCAAGTTCTGCGGGGTCAGCAGTTGTTCATTGTACATTTTTCTGGTAACCAAAGAGATGGTTGTAATGTGGATGTCACCTGATGGCCAATATAGAAATCAAATAAACTATGTAATTGGAAGCAGGAAATGGAGAAGCTTGATTCTCTGCAAAAACAAGACCAGGAGCAGATTTTGGCATAGCCTGTGAACTACTAATGTTAACAATTGGAGTAAAGCTCTAAAGAACAGTAAATCTATCATCATGCCATCTTATGTGTTACATAGTACTTTATATCACTCAGTACAGAGTGAACCGAATCTCCTACAGAGATCTCACCACCATTTATCAACAAAAGTGTTAGAAATCTCTCACTAGGGTCGCTATACATGGGGCAAATTAACATGTAGCATATACATATATTTGTTGTTGTTGTGTGCTTCAAGTTGTTGCCAACTTATGGTGACCCTAAGGCAAACCTATCATAGGGTTCTCTGAGAGCAGTGTGTGTGTAATGCACCCAAGGTCACCCTGTGGGTCTGTATGGCCAAGGGGAGAATTGAACCCTGTTCTCCAGAGTCATAGTACAACTCTGAAACCACTACACCACACTCTCTCATATGTGTACATACATACATATACATAGCTATAGCTATAGAAATAATAATTTTTATGTATGAGTTCCCTGAGATTCTCTAATCCCTAAGATCCCTTCTGACTCACTTTCTCACTGTCTCCCCCTGTGTGTGTGTGTGTGTGTGTGTGTGTGTGTGTTTGATAGCCATTATGGTATAGTAGTTTGAGCGTTGGACTGTGATTCTGGAGACCAGAGTTTGAATTCTTGTTCAGCTGTGGAAACCCTCAGGATGACCTTTGGCACATCACACTCTCTCAGCCTCAAAGAAAGGCAAAGGCACGCACACACCCCTTTGAAGAAATCTTACCAGGAAAACTCTGTGCTTCTCCTTAGGGTTGCCATAAGTTGGAAGCAACTTGAAGGCACACTATTACAATGGATGGATGGATGGATGGATGGATGGATGGATGGATGGATGGATGGATGGATGGAGAGGGAGATAGACAGACAGACAGACAGATAGATTTTTTTAGTCACACTCTTTTGTGGGAACTCTGGTGATCTCTTGTGGAACCCAAGAGTTCCAGGGAACTCTGGTTGAGAAACCTTGGTCTCATCAAGCCCATCTTTAGTGAAGGGTACAACAACAGTGTTGTGACATATTTATTCTATTCATAGAATTTTTTAAAAAAGAAATAACTTTTTTTAAAACTATATTTCTTGAAAAAGTATTTGAACTCAGGTGTTAGCTTAAACTTCCTGAAAGGGTTGTTCTGAGAATGAAAGATGGAGCAGCATATATAACACCTTGAGCTGCTCTGAGGAAATGGAGGATATAAATGTAATAAATAAATATTTTCATGGAGAAGGAATAGTGCAACTATTTTATTTCCTATGAATGATCTCATTATACTTCAATCTCAAATAGGTTCAAGCATCTGTGCTTTCTCACAATGCTTATAGTATCAGATAGTTACTTGACTTTTCTATCATACGATGTCTCCTTGAAATTCCTATCATATCTTGGCTTCAAGTGTTTGGGTGTGAAATTGCAAGCAAGTGTACTCAGTCTTATGTAGATAGTGAAAGAGCTAGTCTGTCTTAAATATATGCAGATAAATTATCCAACCACATTATTTGTTGATCGTAATTTTAATTCACAAAGGGTGTGTGTGTTAGGGAACATCTCTGTGTTAACATCATTTACAGTTGCAGTCCTCCCCCTGGTAACTCTATCAAGTGCTCTGTTGAAAAATATGCTTTCTGTCTGTTTTGATTTTGTTGTTGTTGTTGTGTGCCTACTGACTTTCGGTGACCCTAAGGGGAATCTATTACAAGGTTTTTTCTTGGCACAGTTTGGTCAGAGGGGTTTATTATTGCCTTCCTCTGAGGCTGAAAGGGTGTGACTTGCCCAAAGTCATTCAGTGGGTTTCCATGGTCGAGCAGGGATTCAAACACTGGTCTTTAGAGCTGTACTCCAGTGTTCAAACCATTACACGCTGGCCCTCTGTGTGATGATCATCTGCTGGTTAGTACTAGTGCAACATTACTATTCATACCAGAAGCCCATGCCTATACTGTTGATTTTACTTTGTGGAAAGGTTTTGTTACGTGTAAAAATACACATACATAACTAGCTAAATATCCATCCTGACATTCAGGGTGTATGGCCTCTATTTTCTAGAAAGTTTAGAATGAAAAAAAGTAGCTGTCATGGGGTCACTGTCAATTGGTGCTACACTGTCAGGAATAACTTCCACTCCAGAATTGTTTAGAAGTCACCTAAGAGTAAATGACATATTTAAGTAAAGTAGTATCTTCTGGGAGACTTTTGGAGTAGGTGATAAATTTGCACTATGTCTCTGGTATATCTAGTGCCTGGGTTGAGAGAGCGCATCTGAGGCAGTAATCCATTAACTTGATTCCATTAATTTCAGTAGCAGCCATTTTGAACAGTCAGTTCCATGTTTATTAAAAATATTTTTATGCCATCCTTCATTCTACACTGCTGAGGTAGTTCACAAAATATAAAATTTATTTATGTTAACCTTATATGCTCTGCACCTCCATTCCAGAAAAGATTTCATGGTGCTATACTTAAAAATTTTGAATGCATATAATAAAACAACTTGACTTCTAACATAACAATAAAATTGAGAAACTTAAAACCATATCCACCAGCAGTTTTTTCTAAAAAAAGAAAATTATAAAATCTTCAAAATTCTTCTGCAGATAAAAAGCTTTTATATATAGTGTGCTAGTTTTAGGTGACTGTTCTCATGGAAGGGCATTGTTTTAGTAACAAACAGCTCTAGTGAAATTGCATTAGTATGCAAGAATAAAAGTTTTAAAAAACATAAAATATCAACAGTTACTTGACATCTTAATGCTTGGACAAAGTAAATAGCACCAGAAAGAAAATAATGTCAGTACCAGTCCCTCCACCATCATGAAGATCTTCTACACCACGGAGGGGGCAGTTTCACTTGTCACATAATGTAACAAAGGTTCCTTGAGAAGCTTTCCCTGAGGATCTTGAAGTGTATGAAGGTTGATGTAAGGAAGGAGATGTGCTATTTCCAATATTTGCATTTGCTGATTGAACAATAACCACTCACACCTTGGTTGGACTTGTAAGTGAATAGGTAGAAAATGCAGGTCTTTTAGAATCTGTGTAAATCTATTTAGATGGGCTTAGTACAGTTTCACCCCAACACATTCTGTGCTAGCTGAAGCTTCCAGGTCCTCATCCGAGCCCCACATACAGTGTGTCACAGTAATCTGATTACCAGAACATGAAGCACTGTGGCTGTTCTGTCCTAATCTCAGAACAATCGTAGCTAGCAAACCCGACAAAGCTAATGAAGTATACTCTAGGCCACCAAAGGCACCTGGGCCTCAAGGGACAAGAGAACAGTGGTACTCAGAGTAATGGTCAGTGGACCGTTGCCTGTGCACAAACCATCAGCTTCTGGTCCTTGAAGAATTTCCAGGAAAGAAAGTAACAGTTGTGGTCAGTGGGCAGAAATGTGATACTGGACCTTGGCACACTGAATGAAATGACAGCCCCACATATATATCTGCTATTGCAGGAAGAGTATGTCCCTGTTTAGAGCATGCTAAATGCCTAATTCCTGGATGTGAGAACCTTGCAAGGTGTCTGTGTTGGCAGAATTCAGTATCATATGCACTGCTCCCTGTCATCTAGAGATCTCCAACTCCAACTTCTGTTTCTTGGTGTCAGGCTACAGTGTGGTCATATCTGAGGGGGATTAGCATAGGTAGTGCTTCCTCTGATCTATTCCATCTATATTTTAATATTTTAAAAAAAAGTCTTTGAGGGATGCTTCCCTAGTATATTGTTGCCATCTGCGCTTGTTTGTTGTATGTCTGTTTTGTGGCAGAGCAATCTTATAAAGGTTAGATAGAATGGAGGTAGGGATTCCATGGCAGAGGAACCACTGTTTCCTGTGTCCTGGGCAGGAAATAGGTTGAGCATACCTCGTCCCCCCGCCCCTTTGGTTGATTTGTTTCAGCAGGAGTGAAAATTACTTTATCAGCTCCTTTATGCTGAGAAACAAGACAGCTACATATCCACTAGGTTTAAGGCTTCTGCTGGCTAGTTCCTTTTCAAGCCCTGCCACTCTGCCTGTGAATCTACCATGGGGTGGGGGGCAGCTCTGAAACCTCTAGTAGTCCTTCATGGCTACCCCCGCCCCCACCCTGCCATGAAAGCTTAGGGTTTTCCTCTTTAAGAAAGAAAGAAAGAAAGAAAATGGTGTCTTTATTTATGATCAATTTGATTAGTAGCAGGTTTGTTGCCCTTTGTGAAGCTCATTTTGAACCTGGATTCTGAAACCAGGCTTCTGTCCAGCTGAAAACTATGACAGGAAAGCTATTTCACTTCTGTGTTAATACGTACATACAGCAAAATGTCTTAAGCCATATGGCCTACATAGCAGAAGGGAACCAGGATGGTGTTTTCATTATATCCATTTCCATCTACCGCTGTTGTCTTTCCAGTTGCATGCTTCCTGGTGTAGCAGTTTATTCGCTTGACCCACTTCTACAGTAGGTTTGCCAAATTAAATGCTCTTACTTCATTGCTTGCTCTCACGAAATATTCCTGTGACTGAAGTGGAGAGAGCAGATTGTGCAAGGCAATGAATCAATTCTCCTCTGGCCTTTTTTAGAAGGAAAATACTCATTTCACTAATCTTAATTCCCTCAACCGTGTACATCAGTGATTTTAGTTTTAGGGCATTTAAAAAAAATGTAAGGAATGAATGCATGTAATAGGTTATTTTGCTGAAACTAAAAGTGCACAAAAATGCATATTCTTGAAAAAGAAATAATTAAAAATAGTATGTCAAAAATTCTGCATGTGCCTTTAAATTATAGAAAACAAGAATGATTGTTACAACTGAGGAATAGGTAAACTTCAAAAGATAAAGTCTTGGATTTTTTTTCCTCTGAAATATAGAAGTACTTTGTGATTTTCTTGTAAGAGTATTTTAAAATGGCTAAACATATATATAGAAAGGAGGAGGGGAAATCAGAGATATAGTAGCACCCATATATGTGTGTGTATGTGCATATGACAATGAAAGACAATAGACAATTGAAGACAATTTTATTTTGGCAGGCATTGAATGTGTGATCATTGCTTGGCTGATGAAAGGTGCTGGTTATTTTTAATTTGTAGTAGTTGTGATTTGTTTTCTTTTTTAAAAGTACTGTAAATCACTTTGAGTACTTCTGAGGAAAAATCAAGAATAATAATTAATAATATGTTCATGCACTTATACTTTATTTGGTGAACACTATTTATTTTATCAGCTAATACCAGAAGAACACAGTTTATTTATATCACTACCTCTTTGTTGTTAATGTTTCCAACTAAGCCCTTATTTTCCCTCTGCTGATTTACTTTATAACTCTCCTTTTTGCAATTTTGTGGGTAACTCCTTGCCTTTAGGGCTGGGCTGGTACTTAGTTGATTTATTCATCATGCAGGCAATAATATCACCCAGTCTTTGTGTGTTACTTAAAAACATCCAGAAATACCTATCAAAGTTTTGAATCTTTCACTGATTTCAGGTTTCGCTTTCGTTCAGCCAGTTGGGCTTGCCATATCACCCAGAGAGCCAGCACCCTAATTAATTGTTTCTGTAAGTCACCATTTTGTCAATCAGTAGGCAAACTCCATGCCCCCCCCCCGACCTAACTATTTGAAATCTACCTCGTTTTATTTGGAAAGAATGCAGTTTAGCAGACAGTAACCTTTCATCACGTTGGCAAGCCTAGTTAGAACAAACAAACCAGTGTGATTACAGAAGCAGGAGGCATTTAGCCTCTCCCATTGCTGAGAATATTCTTGGCTCACGCCCTTCCCTTCCCCCTCACCCCGCCTCCTTCCGCTTCCACAGGACCGTGGTGTTACATCACTATTTTCCTTTGCTCTTTGTGGCCTGTGCTGCAGTGCTGAACCTGGCCAATGAGATAGCAGCATTCCCAGCGTGTGCCAGCCAATCCAGAATCTGTGTTTGCTGGAAATATGAAGCCCTTAGGGGAAGGCAATAACAAAAGCCTTTCACTGCAGACAAATGTTAAGTGTCTGTGCAGACTTTTCCTGTTTTTAATTTTATTACTCTAAGAATGGAGGGCTTGTTGTTTCTTTCATGTTTCCCTTTCAAGCAATTTTAATTATACATTTGTGCTACATCAGAGACTCAGGAACAAAGTGATTCAGCCTATTGCATCTTATGCTAAAAATGCGGTAACCTTCTGGCAATACCAATATATTCTAGGGCTGTAAATATAGCTGACATGCTGAAGAATTTTAAGCAGTTGGAAAGGTCTCTGACACCACACGTAGTGCCCTAGAGAGCAAATGATGAGAAAAACAGAGCACTTTTTTTCCCCTCTCCACTGTTTTATCGGGTGTCTTTTTTCCTCCCTTTAAGGGGTGGAAATGAAGTGTGTTTTTCCAGCTGTTAAATTTGTTAAGAGCCAAAAGAAGCATAAAAATAAACTATTTTAATTGCTGTTAGTCTTACCTCAGCAAAGATTTTATCTTTCATATCTGGAGTTTATTTTTTAAAAAAACACTGAAACCAGGGAACATACTCAATACGGTATCCTACTGTCATTTTACAATAACAAGCTAAAACCATGCAGGGAACCATTTTTTTCCTTGATACGCTGTTGAAAATGCTTAAAGGAAATCCCTTCTTCCCAAGTACTTTAGCTAATAGCATTTCAAAATACTTTCCTGCTGTTAAAAGGACCCTGAGGAAATAAGTTGCAGGTTACATGTTTTCTTTACGTTGGTGCAGCAGTCTAGGGAAAGGTTTTATGCAAAATTAGAAATCACACTGGTGATGTAAAAAAGCCAACAAACTGGGAACTGAGGCATCATTTCATTATTTATTTATTTACTTACTATTTCACTGGTTATAAAGCAGAAATTGGAACTAGAAGATGCAAAAGAATATAGTAAGAGGGGGGGGATCATTCTGACTTGACAAGTGGTCTTAGCTGTTTCGAAAGAATATCTTTGTGGAAAAATTATATTATTGCTTCAGCCTATTTGATCACATATTTTAACACTTTGAAAACAGAAATGACTGCTACATGTATATATACCATGTATAGATCTAATGAATTAAAGATGTCATTGTGTTCAGTAGCCTACAAACCTAATTGTTATAAACGGTCCTTATCTGTGAGAGCACCACTGAAGAGATACCACATAACAGTTGTTTGTTTGTTTAATAAAGGATTGGAGAAGAATATTTATTGGCACACTGAACTGCAGTTCTTATCTCTTTCCAGAGAAAAAGCATATATAAAGGATTATATCTAAAGCTGATGCTGTGATGCTATCACTTTGTCTATTTAGATTGTGGCTAAGATAAATGAAGGGCATTCCATATCGGCTTGTAAATAATATATAGATGTTATCTGTGTTTAATGGTACCTAGGGTATACGGTGTCTATCAAATATGTATAATTTCAAATAAATTGTTATTGTTATGTTTCTGTAGCGCACCCATTGTGAACTCTAGCTTTAAAATACATGTAATTCAAATACATAGAATCACTATTGTTGTATTATTGAAGATAAAGCAGATCCCTCACAAGTCACCTACTGCTTTAAGCTCTCCTTATTGGCACTCCATTTATGTTAGCTGGCTGCCAAACAAAAGCAATTATGTGCCATAATAGCAAAATTAAGAGGTGCTGTTGCCTTTTTACAGCAGGGCATAGTGAAAACCATTTCCTTCTCACAGCTGTATCTTGATTATGCTCTCCTTCTGTGTCTTGTGTGCACGCTAGCACACACACCTTCCTGTGGGTTTTAATTGGAGGTCACTGAAACCCCAAAAGAGGAAGCCTATAAACCGCAGTATTTGAAAGCAAATGAGAATGGAAGTCTATGTTGTTGTTGTTGTCTCTTTCCATTTTTAAACAATGCTCAGAAACTCTTGTTCTTGCTGTGATAATTTTTGTTTCTCTCTCATCTGCAGGTGTTCTAGTCGTAAATGTTACATGGAGGAATAAAACTTATGTTGGAACATTGCTTGATTGCACGAAACACGATTGGGCTCCTCCCAGGTAAGCTGTCAGGTTGAGTCTGCTTTTTCTCTGCTTTCTCTTCCAAATTCTGACATGAAAACTGGACAGAGGCTCATAAAGACAATTCGGCGTAACTGAAACCATAAATGAGAAGAGCACATACTCAGGTTAGGTGCTGTAAAATGTAGATATTAAGGAGGAACATATTTTGTGGTGTTGGAAGTGAGTTCACTTTTAAGATGTTCCCTCTCTTGCCATAAAATCTGTAGGAAAGATCCTGTTATGGGAACCCTTCCTCCAATATGTTATGAGTCGCAATCAGCCAGAGGAGTTTCTCCATTGTGATGCTTACCCTATGGACTGCCTTGCCAAGGGAGGCTTGGCCTGCTTCCCATCTCACCATTTTATTAGAATTGACTTTTTCTGCTTTGTGATGCTGTTGTATCTTGTTATTTGTTTGTGATGTCATTATTTTGCTTGGACTAAATTTTGTATGTTTTAACTTTGTTTGCTTTGATGGCTAAGAAACAGTGTGTAAAGGCACATACTGAATAAGAACTCAGTTCTCAATCCATTAAGACACATACAGACTTATCCTACCCTTTTCTTTTATCTTCTTCAGATGACATGATTGAAGGTGTCCTTTGTGGCTTCCATTCTAGTTTGATGTGTACTTTGTTGTTTATGGTATTTTCTCCTGTTTACCCATTTCTGGTTTGATCTACACAGGTTTTGTGAATCGCCAACAAGTGACCTGGAAATGCGAGGTGGTCGGGGCAGAGGAAAACGAGCAAGGTCTGCAGCAGCTGCAACCACACCTGGGACTGATGTTAGCTTTACAGAGTCCAGAGGACTGCAGAACAAGAACAGAGGTGGTGCCAATGGAAAAGGAAGACGGGGCAGCCTTAATTCTAGTGGCCGCAGGACCCCTCCAAACTGTGCCATGGAGGATGTCAAAGTTAGCCCCTTGTCCACCAATAAGAGGAAGAATAAGCCACCCATGGAGCTAGATTTGAACTCAAGTTCAGAGGACAATAAATCTGGAAAGCGTGTTCGTACCAATTCTAGGAGCACTCCAACCACTCCCCAGGGGAAGCCAGAGACTACTTTTTTGGACCAAGGCTGTTCTTCTCCAGTTTTGATTGATTGCCCCCACCCAAATTGCAACAAGAAGTACAAGCACATTAATGGGTTGAGGTATCACCAGGCTCATGCACATTTGGACCCAGAGAATAAACTGGAATTTGAGCCTGACAGTGAAGACAAGATCTCAGATTGTGAGGAAGCGCTCAGTAATGTGGCACTTGAATGCAATGAACCAAGCACAAATTTATCACATTTTGATCAGCTGAAGGCACCTACATCTCCTTGTTCCCTCAGTACTCCTGGGACGCCAAAAGGGAAAAGGGAGCAAGGTAACAGTGGTAGGAATTCTGGAAAAAAGAGGGGCTTAAACAGTGAACTGAACAGCCTGCCAGTCATTTCTAACATGACAGTGACTTTGGAGAACTGCTCAGTGGCAGAAAGCGGTCTGGCCACTGAAATGCCCAAACTAGAAGCTGAGGGATTAATAGACAAGAAGAACATGGGAGAGAAAGACAAAGGGAAAAAAGCCAGTAACTGTAAAGTAGATAAAAACCTTTCTAAGCTAAAAACTGCCAGACCCATTGCACCAGCTCCAGCTCCAACACCTCCTCAGTTAATAGCTATACCCACGGCAGCCTTTACAACCACCACCACTGGTTCAATGCCGGGATTGCCCTCGCTAACAACTACAGTTGTGCAGGCTACACCAAAGAGCCCTCCGCTAAAACCTATTCAACCAAAGCCCACAATTATGGGAGAGCCAAGCACTGTAAATCCTGCTCTCACATTACTCAAAGACAAAAAGAAAAAGGAGAAGAGAAAGCTGAAGGACAAAGAGAGCAAGGAGAGTGGAAGTCCTAAGATGGATTTGAAGCTGGGAAAGTTAGAAGACACAAAGGGGACTGGGAAAGAGATTGCTGGGCATTTTTTAAAGGAACATCTCAGCAAGAATGAAGTGTTAGCTAATGGACTGTCAGAATCTCAAGAGAGCAGGATGGCGAGCATTAAAGCTGAAGCTGATAAGGTTTACACTTTCACAGACAATGCGCCCAGCCCTTCTATAGGGAGTGCCTCCAGAATGGAATGCAGCACTTTGGTGAATGGACAGCCTTCAATGGCGCCGCTGCATGTGTTGACACAGAATGGTGCAGAGGGTGCTGCTGCTAAAACCAACAGTCCTGCTTATTCTGATATCTCTGACGCCGCAGATGATGGTGGCTCTGACAGCAGGTCAGAGGGTATGAGGTCAAAGGCCAGCTCCCCTTCAGATATTATTTCTAATAAAGACAGTGTTGTAAAAGGGCATTCCTCGACCCCTGTACAACCGGCACAAGTGAAAGAGTCCCATTCTCCCTATTACCATGGCTACGATCCTTATTATTCTCCAAGTTACATGCACTCTGGACAGGTCAGCACCCCTGCAGCTGGCAACAGCAATAACACACAAGGAATGAAGATCAAAAAGGAAGCAGAAGAAGAAGCTGAAAAGAAAGATAAGGCTGAGCCAACAGAGCCCAAAAAAAGTGAATCTAATGCTACCAACTTACAGCCTCAACACCAGTCAGTAATAACTCAGAGGCACCCTGCACTTGCCCAGTCACTTTACTATGGCCAGTATGCTTATGGACTTTATATGGACCAAAAGTCCTTAATGGCCTCTAATCCAGCCTATAGGCAGCAGTATGAAAAATATTATGAGGACCAGAGATTGGCAGAACAGAAAATGGCACAGAGTGGGAGAGAGTGTGAGAGGAAAAACGAACTCCCCCTCAAGGACCTGGGAAAAGATGACAAGCTGAAAAACATCCCCTCAGCTACTATCTCAAAAGCGCCTTCCACACCCGAGGCCAGTAAAAACAACACTAAAATAGGGGCATCAGTCCCTAATAAAACTGAGGAAACAAGCAAATCACAGCTTCTGTCAAATCATCAGCAACAGATTCAATCAGATAGTTTTAAAGCAAAGCAAATGGAAAATCACCAGCTCATAAAAGAAGCTGTGGAAATGAAATCTGTCATGGATTCTATGAAGCAGACAGGAGTAGATCCCACTACAAGGTTTAAACAGGTGAGATTTTGGGGTGGAGGAATGATGATGATTTCAGGCCTAATTAATGTGAAGCAAATGTAGCCTGCATTTTTATCCACATTTACTGGGAAGAAACCTCATTTGATCATGGTGAGACTTCTGCCTAGGACTGTGCCATTGGTGTCTTTTTCTTTGCTGCAAAAGTTATTACTGCACTATCGTTTTGTCGCTCTGTTTTACCTAGCTGTCAGGATTGCAGCAGAGGTTACAAGAGAACCTCAAGCACAATTTCCCATGACAGAGTTCTAAGTTAAGAGTGATCCATTATTAAACCTGTGTGCTGCATTCACTCTGATGTGTCAGTAGGGACTTGCCTGTTCTGCTGATGGCTGTTTTTACTCACCTTCAGTGACCAGACAGATAGCAAACTGGAAACCTGGCAGGATGTGCAAGTCCCTATAGAGAGAAGTTAAGTCCAATTATCGCTGTACTCAAAGTAAATCAATCCCACCATTTTGGAAACATAGTTTGTATAATTAGAGAAGAGCTTCTTATTGCCTTCCCAATTTAATAATAGCTTTGTTGTTTGGATTTTGCATTTTGAAAATCATGCATGTATTCCCCATTAATACTCCCCACTACACTCAGCAAAGGAAAGGTTTTGTTCATGGCTGGTTGGTCAGCAGGTAACTGTGGACTTTGTGGCTTGATGAATTGTGAAATCACAGCAGGGCTGGATGAAATGAAATAACTGAGTCAGTTAACTTTGGAAGGCTAGGGACCTGGTTCAGAGGAGCCCTGTACCTGAATTGTTACATCATCTACTCTGTACTGGATTTTATCACCAGTCTTCCAGCGCATTCCTTTCTTGTATGCAATGAGAACATTTCTGTATAGTAAACAAGTAAGTGCTGTTCTTTATGCACTGTTGTTCTCTTGGGCACATTTCCCCTGAACCTGTAGAGGAGCTTATGTGACTTTAATTCTCTATTTCATTTGTTAAATTAAGACTTACACCATGTGTGCTCCTTAAACTGTGTGGGTGAATGCTCATTTATGATTCCAGCTTTGCCTATATGATAGTTCCATTGAATGAAATTCTGTTTATTGGATAAGGCTTTATAGGTTGCAGCAAGTCTGTTAAGGAGGACCTCAAGACTTTTTATGGAGACACTTATTAAGGCATGTGTCTTAAAGTGTCTGTAAATCTCACTTAAGAACTGTTTGAGCAGCTACTTTACTCCTGAGAAGGTAATGGAAACACAGGGGTTTAGAACAGGGATTTGGTTCATTATTAATATTACAGTAATTTGTTCTCCAAGAACTGTCCTCTTTTTTTCCCCTCTTTGTGTGGTACATTTGTAACAGACATTGCTTCATGTGTTTGATACAAAACTGTGAAGAGAATGGCAGTGGTACTGTTGTCACAGCTAGAATCAAGCTATTACCAGAGTCCAGGTTTTACACTCTGTGTCTGGTCCTGGTAACTAATGACATTCTGACCTAGTATTCTAGTGTTCATGAGAGAGAAAGCTAGCTTCCACTTCTCTGCAATTACATATAAAAAGAAAGGGAGGGGCATGTAAATTACATCTCACACAATAAAAAAGTAATGTTTTCCTTCTTTCCTTTTAAGTTCTTACAGTATGTACCTAATAGCAGATATGTACCTCACTAGTTTAGTTTATCCTACCAGGAAGTTCTCACATACATAGATAACAAAACATTTTGTAGTTTTGTACTTTGCAAAATATTTTCAAGCACAAAAAATAGAAATCCCACAAGTATGTAAATAATATATCTCCATGTTAATTGCTGGTTTCTACTCTGTCCAGAGCAACAGCCACAAAAGTCTGAAGTCTCAGGTGCTTCCAAAATGTTCAAATATAAATTTACCATGCATAGTAATAATGATTGTGCCAAGTTTGTACACCATTCTTGAATTACCAATCAGAATTTCCATGTTTAATAAAAATGAGGCAAATTTGTTCCCAATTATTTGTTTTCTCACAATCCTAGAGCTAGTAATTAGCTTAATTTCTAAAAAAACCACAGAAGGAAATTCGTTTCTGCTAAACCTCACATTACTCCAGTGTTGTTATTAACTGTTGTCAAGTTGACCTTAGTGCACGCTTAATAGAAAAGTATAATTGTTCTTCTATATTCGCTAGGATTAGGGGTACGGGACCCCTGCAAAAGTGGAGGAAAAAAACACAGATATCAAAATGTGTTTGTGGGGAGGTGCCAAGAAATGGTGGGGAGAGCAGGTGCCCATGGTCCAAACCAGGTCAGGGAAAGGAGTAGGGATGGGTCATTATGGTGGCCCTATACTTCCCTTCCTCTTACCCCTCTCCTTCCTTGATTGTGTAGGGGTCATTGAGAGAGGGTTTGTAGTGCCGAGAAATTGAGCTGTAGGTGGGCCTTAGCTGGCCAGGCAGCAGCTACTGGAGGAGGAAGAAGACCAGATGTGGATTTTTGAAGGATTGCAGGGCCTGATCAGAGCCATCAAGAGGGAAAGTTCCCCCAGTAAAGAAGCACTTGAGGTTGGGATGCAGGGCTGAGGAGACTTGGAAATAATTAAATCCATGAAAATTAAACCCTCAAATGTGGAGTGCTGACTGTCCAGTTATCTGGATTACCAAAGCTTCAGCTATATGTTATGAGTCTGAAGCTTGTTGAATTCACCTTTCTTTAGAAATATGTGAGATGTCAGTATATTTATATTGAATTGGCTGAAGTGTGAACATTCTCTATAGCACCCTTGATTTTTGAGCTTACTCTCACATGCTTGCTTTAGTCATCATCAAGATTAGTTCTTCCAATAGAATTAGAAGGCTGTGTTCCTCAGAACCTACCACAACTAATCTAAGAGCCTAGAGATGTGAAGGCTGGCCATGGGTAGAGCCAATATGCCAGTATTTTCAAAGTTGCATTGAGTTGAATCCCAGCTTAGTCATATGAGAGACCTGCTGAAATCAGTAGGGCTTAAATTAGTATGACTAAATTTAAGTGTTATGCCTTATTTGCTGGAATGGAGTCGGTGTCTAACTAAGTATGATTTCAGAATACCATATTTGCCAGTGTATAAGATGCACCCATGTATAAGGTGCACTCCATTTATATGCTGGCAAATACTATTTGCCAGAGTATAAGACACACTGGCATATAATATGCACCCCATTTTCAAACAGTATTTTTCAGGGAAAAAAGTGAGTCTTATACACCAGCAAATACAGTTATTAATTTTGTCTACCTTAACTAAAGTGTTCGTAGCCCATTTTCTGAAGGCTTCAGCATTACAGTGGATCCTCTATATCTGTGAGGGTTCTGTTCCAGAATCCTTGCTCCCCATGAATGGTGAAAAACATAAATGCTCACATCCCATATTATTAAATGGCAGTGATGTGCTCATGGATGCTTAAGCGCATTCACATTCACATCATGCCATTGTAAATGTAAAACGCAGCACTCCATGATGCTGGAATTCTCAGATGCAGAGCATGTATACAGAGTGTCCACTGTACTGGCAATATGTAAGGAAATGCTCAAATATATTCCTGTTCCTTAATTAAGATGTTTCTGGTCTCAACCTTTCCTACTGAGACCATGAGTTTTCTCCATTCCCATGTGATAACACCAAGACCATTTCCCCACTAGACTGTTATAGCGTTATTATTCCACCTGCAACATCCTATGGAATCCTGGAGTTTGCAGTTTCGAGAGGAAACTGCAAACCCCAGGATTCCATAGGATGTTGCAAGTGGAATAATAGCGCTATAACAGTCTAGTGCGGAAATGGCCCAAGTTCGTTGTACTGGCCCCTTTCCAAATAGCTATTTCAGGTGAGGCCCAAGAAACTGAGGTATACCTGACGGAACCTATTTCTTGAACTGCAACAATGCCATCTTGTTTTCAGTTGCAAAAAAAAAAAAAAAAAAATGGCTGCGAGGCAAAGATGGTAGCTGAAATTGAAGAAGCACAAACCCTAAAACCTCTTCTAGTATACAAAAGTATTAATACAGTTCTTTGATCCTGGCCTATCTTTGTAAGCCTAGCTAGTAAAACTTTTATTAGTTTCCTATTGATAGCTTCTATTTTAAACTTTTCCCAGTGGGTACAAACTTAGATGAACTTAACTATGTTAGCAGTGCTTCTAATACAGAGATTATTTGCAATAATTTTTTGAATAAAATTAAACCTTTTATATTAATATTTTTCATAAATGTACCAAAATATACAGTTGTATCTGCTAATTACGTGTAGTGAGTTTCCTTTACAAAACAGTAAACAAAGAGTGCATCCAGACTGATTGAAAAGTTGCAGATTTTATTCCTTATTTTCTGATCTTGTACTAGGCTAAAATAAATAAGACAGGGAGGCTGGTATAAAAAGCATCTGATTATGCCAAGAGATGACAGAAAATATTCTGGGATAAACAAAATGTATAAAGATCTCCAAAATAAAACAGGAAAGAACAAGAACAAACTGTGGGACTTTCTGGTCTTTTTAATCAGTCTGGATATGCTCTTACTTTAGGTTTAATTTTTTTTTTTAAGTGTTGCCTGTATTTCAGGTTTTCACCAAATTGTATTTTCCAGCTTCAAAAATTCTGCAAATATTCCTTTTTTTGGACTGATAGGATTTTGTTACTCAAAACGACACTCCTGTGCTGCACAGCAAACTGCTTTTGCAACCTATAAATTCCACATTTCCTTCCAATAAGTACACAGGGACAAAGTAACTCTTAGATTGTGTGACTCCCTTGCTTTCTTCAGCTCACTCTTCTGCTGGACTGAGGTAGCCGTGAACATGTTTCTTTTATACAATGAATTAAAAAATGAACTACTGTTGTTTTTTTTCCCCTCCCCTCCTGTGCCAGGACCCAGATACAAGAACGTGGCATCATTATGTATATCAGCCAAAATATCTTGATCAGCAAAAAACAGAGGAACTAGAACGAGAAAAAAAGTTAAAAGAAGATAGCCCCAGAAAAACACCTAATAAGGAAGCCTCCTTCCCTAACCTTCCTGTCTCATTAAACAGCATTAAAGAGGAGCCTAAGGAGGTGAAGCGTTCTGATTCCCAGTCACAGGAGGAGAACAAGATAAAAAATGATGATCGAAAGACTCCTGTAAATTGGAAGGAGTCACGGGGTGCTAGAGTGGCTGTTTCCTCTCCAATGACTCAGCATCAGTCATATATACAGTACTTGCACGCTTACCCTTACCCACAGATGTATGATCCTAATCATCCTGCATACCGTGCTGTCTCTCCTGTTCTCATGCACAGCTATCCAGGTGCGTACTGAAAGTAATGGGGCAGGCACAAATGAAGCAATAGCCAATCTGTTTTGACACTCCCTGTTAGCAGCAAAAGAAAATTAGAAGCACCACAAATGATGTTTGTTTTGTAAAGTTCTAGGAATAAAAGAGATTTAGCACAACTTGTTGCTTTTTTTATGAACTGTCAACATTCCCAGATACAGTTTCCACATTCAGTAACATTCTGGTATAGTTACCCTGACTTCTGGGGGTCCTGTGGGGGACACCTTGATTCGCTCCAAAAATGCAAAGATTGGGGAAATTAGCGGAGCACTGGCAATAGCAAAACGAGGGGCAGGGTAACCCAGCAAAATTTTTTACCCAATTTTTATGGGGTCAAACCAAGCAAAAAGCCAGACAATCATACCAATAACTGGATTTTATTAATAAATGTGTTCTCACACACCAATGCACTCACTAACTTATGCACACAAGGCCTATTGAGAAAGAGAAGAGGTGAAAATGATAGGGGATTCAGCAGAGAGAGTGTAAAGGCAGTGATACTGCACCGATCCTGAAGTCTTCAGTTTGGGAAGCGGTGAGAAGCACGTCGCTCAGCAAAGAGAAGTGGCTGAGGGGATCACTAAGCTAACAGAGTGCTCGTCTGCTAGCATGTCAGGGAGTTCTCCGAAGAGACCCTCAAAAACTGGAACTGCTTATAGGGCAGAACATACCTCAAGGGCAGGCCCTCTCCCGGGAAGAACAATGGTCAAAATAGAAGGAGAAATGCCACACAATAGCAACTTGGTAGTTTGCATGATTGGTTTATGCAGATGGGCCTCACCATGTAGGACTTTTCTAAAGTTGGAGTTGCTCAACCTGGGGAAAACCCAATAATCCACTCAAGTTGGCTGTTTTTGGCTGGGGACCCTTTGTCCATGTGGACATGTTTAGCCTGAGGTCTCCTAGGGGAAACGTGACTAGGGATTTTCCTGGCCTGACCTAGTTTCGTTTGTTTGACCTCTTTGTCTGTTTATCCACTTGGGCAACCTCTGTGGCATGGCGGGCATATTTGATATCAAATTTATATTCCCTGGGATGGGTCTGTCATAAGGGTAACAGTATGGTCATTACTCTGACAGATAGTTTATTGCCTATAAAAATATTCTAAGTACTTGCTGTCAGAACCATTATACTTACTATTCCTTTCAGTTAAGAGGACCCATAAATGATGGAAATAACTGTAAGCTCAGCCCTCTGTATAACCCTCTGTTCATTAGTTTGAATTAGCTGAGGTGTGGGCAGAAAGTCAGATTGCTTGCGTACAACTTTTGTAATTTGAATAGGATGTATTTGGAATTGTTCCCGTCTCCAATAAATGCACTTGATATTGCATTTATTTGCATTTATTGTTTATCTGCAGGGGCCTATCTCTCACCAGGATTTCATTATCCTGTTTATGGGAAGATGTCTGGGAGAGAAGAGGTGGAAAAAGTCAGTACCAGCCCTAGCATCAACGTAAAATCAACCACTGAATCTAAAGCATTGGATTTGTTGCAGCAGCATGCCAACCAGTATCGCAGCAAGTCTCCTGCTGTAAGAAATCTCTTGTTGCTTTAGAATTGCATGTTGCTGTGTTGTTGTGTGTCTTGAAGTCATTTGTGATATATGGTGACCCTAAGGAGAATCTATCATGAGGTGTTTTTTTTTTTTGGAGTCCAGTGTGTGAGGCACCCAAGTTCACAGTGGATTTCCATGCCCGAGTGGAGAATTGAACCTTGGTCTCCAGGATTGTAGTCCAGTGCTCAGACGATTAGCTCGCTCTCCTAGAACTCCATACATAGGACAAAATAGAAGGAGCTTCATTTGCATTGTGGTTTTAGAACAAAACAGGGATTTTGCAATGCTATATATGTATCCATTCAAAAGCTCTCAAGCATCGTCAGACCTGCCAAAATTCTCTAACCCCTGAACCTGACTCTTCACCTCCTTCTCACAGAAATATCTCTGCTTGTAGTGGTTTACAGTACATGGTACCTTTGCACTGCCATCAGATAGAGGCAGGGATTCAGATGACAGCAGTCACCAGAGACATAGTTCTTCCTCGATGGAAAAAAAAAACTGTGTAGCCAAAGCACATCTTATTTGGATACAAGTGTATAGAGATAGCTGATTGTGTATGTTGCAGTGCATCAATAACTTACTTTAGAACTAATAATAAAGTGAAGATTTAGGTTGCATTACTGATTTGATAAGACAGGGCTAAGTATTTTAGTTGGGCTCTAGTTTTAAATCTCTTGTGGCCCAGATTCATTTACTAGTCCCAGCTAGAGTTGGCCCATTTAATCAGTGGAATGTAAAATAAGTGATGACTTACTAAGCTTCCATTGATTCTTTGGGTCCACTCCAGATGGGTCTAGCAGCTAGATTTGGGGTTACGTTGGTTCTGTATGATTTGTTGCACTGTATTTTCCTTTGATGAGTATTCAGGTTAATTTGACAGGACAAGGTCTAGTACAGAAGCTGAACTATCTAAAAATATAACATACCCAGAACAAGGAACACAATAATCTACTTTGAAAATTTGCTTAAGTTTAATAGTATCACTATTAAAATGTAAAACAATTTTTACATTTTAATTGCTGAAACAAAGGCTATTCTAACCTTCTGTTAAAATTAAGGTGGGTGAGGGTGTTGCTTCTCAAGCCAAGTGTATGCTGATTTTGTTCCCAGAATAAATTGTGGTTGCCCTGGAGCAAGTTGACATAGACTGGCAGAGGTTCAGACTGGATGTAAAATAGGTTAAATCTACAGAGTTGATGAGATATTAAATAGTTTGGAGTAGTGGTATGAGCCTGAAAAATCCTTCAGTGCCTTGTTACAAAGCACCTCACCTAGTGAGAAATGAAATCTACTCTGCCGTAAAAGTATAGAGCCTAAATATTCTAACAGCAACATATCCTATCTGATCTGGAAAGCCAAGCAAGGCTAGCTCTGGTTAGTACTTGAATGGGAGACCACCAGGTGCTTTAGGCTATATTTTAGGCTGGAAAACCCACCTCTGAGTATTCCTTGCTTAAGAAAACCTTATGAAATTCATGGGGTCACCGTAAGTCAGCAGCCTACTTGAAGACACATTGTTGTTGTGTGCCTTCAAGTCATTTCCGACTTATGGTGACCCTAAGGAGAACATATTGGGTTTTCTGGGACTGAGACTGTGTGATGCACCCAAACCCACTCAGCGGGTTTCCATGGCCAAGCGGGGAATCAAACCATGGTCTCTAGGATCATAGTTCAATGCTTAAACCGCTGTACCACAAAGATACATACACACACATAAAAGTAACCTGAGTCAGAGTGAAAATTGTAAACCACAGTGGATTTTTTTGGATCCTCCAATATGACATTGTTTTAACATCCTTTCATTATCAGCCTGTTGAGAAATCTACAGCTGAGCGTGAGAGAGAAACCGAGAGGGAGCGAGACCGTCATTCTCCTTTCAGCCAGCGGCATCTTCATACACATCACCATACTCATGTTGGAATGGGCTACCCACTAATTCCAGGTCAATATGACCCATTTCAAGGTGAGCAGCAGCTTCCCTTTTTAGAGCTACTGAAATGAATGAACTCATTTTGTGAACTTGGTATAAAGCGTTATGCATATGAAGGAATGAAGATATACTAGCCTTGGATATTAAGTTTTCCTATTTGTGCATGACAGTATCTCTTTTAAATAAAATAAAATCCTCATTGTTAACCTCCTTGATGTACTATGAAACCTATCAGGAATATTTTAAAGCAAAGTGGAACCTTAAATTAAACTGGTAAGAGACAGCTGAATGGTTTTTTGAAATAAGGTGTTCTCTATTAATTAGTATTAGCAGACAGTATTAAAACTATATTGAATAAACATTTTTAAAAACCCATCTTTAGAGCAGTTGTCTGTATGAAAAGACCTACCAATCAGCCCTAAAATTCTTCCAGCTCTAGAATCAGGACTGTTTTTAGTGGTTGCGTATGAATGGAGGTACAGATGGGTTCACAGTCAGAAAACACAAAGGTGCTTTTTCCTTCTGCCCCTGTATTCTAGGAATATTGAAAAGAGGTTTTTCTCACATGCTGCAAAGAACTGCTATAGTATTTGTAGCTTTAACAGCATTAATTCATTATGTTCACTCAGTGCTTTAGCAGTTTCTTTTCTTTCTGGTGTAGAAGTCTTGACTGTTTCAAAATGCAATTCAATGGGACCCTATGCCTTTTGGGATCCATTATGTGCATTCAAAAGGAAAAATGTTAAAATGATAGCTGTTATGAAAGTATTATGTTCCGAGTAGCTACCACGTCGTTGCTGTAACTTACTGTGACTTTTGATTCTTGTTGTTTCCTGGTGCCTATTATTTCTACTGAGCTTCCTATTCAAGAATTCATACAAGCCATTTAGCACCATGCAGTGTGGTGCTTGGAAAAGAATACAATAAGGCGGAATGCCTTCTTCCCTTATAAAATGCCTATTAGATGGAATCTTAAGAAGGCATGCTGGTTAGAGCAAGGAGGCAGGTTTTTTTCTCCTTCTGCTTGCCTGCCATAATTATGTATGCCTTCTGCACGGAGTACAGCAGTGCTATTCTGATTCATGTCTTGTTAAAACGGAGGTCTGTACCTATTGTCGACTCTAGCGAGGACCGGAAAGCTGAGGAAATGCATCCACTAAGATATACTGTTTCACCTTTCCTCCAGGGCTGACCTCTGCTGCCCTTGTTGCCACTCAGCAGGTGGCTGCTCAGGCATCTGCATCTGGTATGTTTCCTGCACAAAGAAGGTAAATATCCTAGAAACCACAAATTATTCTCAGATAGATCTCTTAATAGGGAAGGGTAGAGAAAGCAAACTGCAGTGTTTGAAAAAGAAGGTCTTCATAGATTTCTGGCTTTATAGGGCAAATGCTTTGTTTGGTTAATAGCAGCATTATTCTATTCATGATAGCATTTTCCACTGAGCTGTTATCATAGCATGGATAATTAATTGCTGAAGCTGACTATGTTCTCCTGAAATATTTGTACATATCTTGCCTATCATGTCAAAGCAAGCCATTTAGAATCCACAGAGTAGGACTTTCAGCTGTTTAATGTACATAGTGTATGCTCCTTTGTATATGCACCTTTTCTGACATTTTTGTATATGTGCGAGAAGGCACATATTAGTAGAAATAAGGACAGCATTCTCTGTTTTTATAATGTGCAATATGTATTTCTTTATAAACAATGTATGGGCTTTTAAACAGGATAACTTTTTGACCTTTCAGAGGAAATTGAAACCTTGAATATAATTAAATACAAGGTTAATTCAAGTCCTTCCAGTATTGTTACAACATAACTCATTTTCATTTTTTTTTTCCTATTTACTGTCCTTCATTTTATTGAGATTGTTGACAGGTGATTGAAATATGTTGTTCTAAACCCAATTCTCTGTCTTCTGTTGTTTTTCAGAGAATGATAAATATGGAAATGTACATTGTCATGTGACTGGATCACGTGAAAAAAAGCGCTTTATTACAGACATCAGTTCCATGGTGTTAATTTGAAATGCCTTAATGGCAGGCAAAAACCAGTCATTTCATTTTTGTAAATTGCAGATTTTTATCACAGAGTAACAAATGTTGCTGTATTTAGACTTCTGTTTTTATATATATATATGCTTATATATATATAAATATACATATATATATATATATATATTCTTTACTTTTTTGTATTGGTAATCAGGCTCACACAGAGTCTGCTGCTAAGTTGTAAACCACAAAGTAAATGAAAAGAAGTGTATTTGTCTTGTTTAGAAAGCGTTAACCACAAAAAGGTTGTTTGTTTCTTTTTCCTTCCTTTTGCTTTTCTTAAATTGTAAATAACTAATGTTATGTATCTGTGTGCCTGAATCTTGCATACCCTTCTAATATTGCCCACAACCCTCAATAGAGGCTAACTGTGATGATGACAATGACACTTTGGTACAATTTAGATGTCTATTTGGTGGCTCCTATTAAGATGCATCAGTGTAAAATGTTACTGTATTAACTGTTTCATTGTAATTGTGTATTGTGAAGAATATACATTTGGAAGGCATGGGCTTGCCAGTACCACAAAAACTGTGTTGTACATAATGTACAGATTTTAAATGGGGAAATAATGAGCATCTGTGAATAAAGAAATGTCCTTTTTATAATCTTGAATGGCAAATAACCCAATAGCCTGCATACCAGAAGACATCTGTGATTGTTCTATTACTTGAATAGTCCTGCAGTCTTTTTTTTAATGTTTACAATTATCCCGTTTTAGAAGAAGAGACTTTAATGCCATTGCCTGGTTACTTGTTTTATGCTGTAATCTAGTTTATTTTATGTAAAATGTATATTGAATGCTTTCATTTTTATACCTGCCTTAAATAATTTGGCAATCAGAATTAAAAAAAAAGCTGTTTTTGTACTTCGTTGTGTTATGTGACTCATTTAAAGATCATTGGGTATAGGTCACCTTATCAAGTTCACATGAGAGTTCCTGAACTGCGTTTGAAACAAGGCATTTTGGTACACTCTATAAGGAGAAAGAAAGAGCCTCTTGTTTTCTCTTTCTGTGACTAAAATATAGTTGAAGACTACCTTGACTCTAATAACTGTGTCATTGGTGCCCTGGGAACTTTAATACTGTACAGAAGCTAGGAGACAGTAGAATTTTCATCAGTTTGTTCTCTTCCTTGTCCTAATGTTAGACTTGTATAATTTATTAGCTTATAAGCAAAGCAGGGCCACCTAGCAACATGGCAGTAATTTCTAAATATTCAGAGAACCTTATCAGTATGCAAAAGCATATGGATTTTTACATTTAATAGGCAAGATCCTTCTTTGTCAGATGTAGATTGGTTTTGTAACATTGGAGCTACGTCTGATGATTCCCCACCATCACCTTGGAAATCATACAGCTAGACCAACCAAAAAACTTACAGGACACTGAGAGCAGGACACTGAATGACGATGTGTAGAGCCCTCTCCTACCAGTGAGGTGCAGAATGAAAAGCAGCACAGGGATCTTTGCAAGGATGTGTTCCAACTGCTTTTTGCACAATACCTTGCTGGCTGAAAGTTCCTAAATCTTTCACTGTTCAATGCTCCACTCTCCAGCACCTCAAAACTCCTTTGGTTGGTGGGGCTCCTTGGCTTCTAAGGTGGCATTTGTGGTCACGGCAATAGTGGCACAACTGTGAATGAATTGCAGTATTTACAATGTCAAAGGTTTGGCTTATAACATTGTAAACACAGGATGCTAGCCAAAGTTTTGAACAGGATGCTAGCCAAAAATTTTTTAAGAAAAAAAGAAGAAGAAGTGTCCTGTGAGCTTCAGGGACCTAAGGAGTATTGACAGCATAAAATAAGAAAATCTAGAGGATTTCTAAGTTAAAAATGGATGCCAAAGGTAAGAGAAAACCTTTGGATCTGCATGTAACTCCAGACCCATACTTTGCTGATCACTCTTGTGAAGGAGCAGAAGCAAAAAAATGGAAGTTTAGCAATGAGTAGCAGAGTACAGTTGTATGCTCAATATCTCAGTCAATATATACACAAATATATTGAAAGGTATTAATTGGCATTCCATTGCCAGCATTAGTTTCTAGAAACCCTGAGGTGAATGTTTGGTTTGAGTGGAACGGAATAACACAAAATTAAACTGCCCCTGGTTCAGGTGTAAGGTGAGGGTCTCCTTTCCCATGTTCCAGAAACCTTGCTGCCATTCAGCAACATAGAGCAATCTGGTTTGAGACAGACGTCTGGCTTCAGGAAGCTATAGCCCTGAGTCTGCAAGACTTGAGAGCAGGCCTGTGGATCACCAGGGCTCACTGAGATCACTTGTTCAGAGGATTACCATAAGTCAAAACCAAGATGATGGCAAACAACAAAAGCAAAAATCTGCCTTCAACCCACAGCCTTTCAGAACTTATGTAACAAAGTGAGAAAAGTTGTCAGAAGAGCATGGAAGCACCGAAGTGGGCTTTCCCTTTTCCTGAAATCACCTTACCATTTTGCAAGCCCCAGCAAAGTAGTACAAATTTCCTGTTACAATTTTGCTGAAGTCTTAACTAGGAGCATCCCTATTAGGGGCTGGAGATACATTGTAGTGCTTGATGTCTGATGTTTTCTCTCAGTTGCAGGAACTCTGCTTAGCTCATTATTAATGAGATGGGATCATAAACCACAGTTTGATTAAAGCTGCTTTTTGCACAAACCATAGTTTAGCCAACAACACAGATTGGTTGAATACAAGCCTCTATTTTTTTCTTGAAAAGATACAGCTTTATCACAACTACAAAAACATAGATGATAGATGTAGCAAGGGCCATTGTTAATTCTAAGAACTATTATCTGACATCTCCCAAGGGCTGGATGAAGACTTGTTTCCTTAGTCCATGCATAGAAAGGCACAAAGTGATGGTTCCTTTCCTCTCTGCATGGAAGAGGACTGACAGGGCTTCAGGGATCAGGAGGGGCCTCCACCTAGACAAGACCAAGAGGCATTCAGTGTCCATAGAGAAGAATCCGCTAATTGACAGTCGGAATGGGCAAGCCCCTCCTTGGGGGGAGGAAAGCAACTGTCAGTAATTAGAAGACTGCCTTGTCCCTACAGGGAACCTGGAAAGGCTGCATCCCAATCAAAAATAGATAGATAGATAGATGGATGGATGGATGGTGGGTGGATGGATGGATGGATGGATGGATGGATGGATGGATGGATGGATAGTTGAATTATCTTACCCCAAATGTTCCCAACACTCCCAAGGTGATGTGGAAGTGGCTTTTACCCTGGTTTTGCCACCTCTGACACATTTTTAGACCTGGAAGAAGCTTTTTTTTTAACAGGAACTGACCTGGAATTCAACTTTACGTCATTACTTGTTGAAAAATAAAAACCTCTGCTCAGCCCAAAACAACCCAGAAGACCAAAAACATGCCAAAATTGCTTCTCACGTGTGTTTTTCATGCCATGTAAGTCCTGAACTGTGCATTTTTTGACTACTTTCTTTCTGTGAGGAAAAATAATAAAATTATTCTTTCTTGCCTGCAAGAAAAAAAAATACAGTAATTTACATCCCTTATACCAAAAGCAGTTGAAGCAAAATGCAGGCACAGTAAAGGAATTAACACCGGGCAGAATCTCCTAGAAAGTGACAGTTCTATAGTAAATTTCCCACATGTTACAGGGCCAGAATCTTGCAGGAATCCTACAATGCTCTTAAGAAGTAAGTCTGAGAGGGTGCAGAAAAAGTCAAACATACTCAGGCTAGTTTAGCTCAGCTTTGGAAAAGGCTATACAAAGGCAATGTCTACCATACTTCGAGAAAGGGCCACAGAGTAAACCTAGCCTAAGGTACAGGCTGTAAGATTTGGGTTTGAAAACTACAGCCTCCAAGGCAGATTTCTCTGAAATGTTGCCTGTTCCATATGCCTGCTTAACCACACCTGAAAAGCTTATTATTGTTGTTTTCATTCATATCCTACCTCTCAATAATGAGACTCAAGGCATCTAAGAACATAGACTAACAAGCCTAGCTTATGTGGATGACATGATGGTGAAGGATGGAGGCCTTTAGATTCACTAGGCAGTGGAAAACTTTCTGTACAAAAATGACAGAACCTAAATGACAAGGCCTACTTGAACCAGTAGAGTGTCAGTGTGATATAGTGGTTTGAACATTCAACTAAGGCCCTAGAAACCAGGGTTGGATTCACCAATTGGCCATGGAAACCCACTTGGGCATATCATACACTCTCAACTCTAAAAAAACTGTGATACATTTGCCTCAGGGTCACCATAAGTCAGAAATAACTTGAAGGCACTCAACGACAACTTGAATCACTATAGGACCAGAAAACTAGGGCATAACATTAAAAAAGTATCACAGCAGCTTTGAAAACTGAACACAGGAGTAATGCTGATGAATGCACAATTAAACAAGATAATCGAAGAGGCCTTAGTTTCCTCTTCGTGGTCTCTGTGCCCTCACACAACTGGGTCTTGCACCTGCGCAGAGACATCTTCTGGAAAGTTCTAGAGCTGAGCAGCTTGGTGGTAACTCCACCCCTCGCATGTATCAGGCATGTCCAGGGTCGCAAAACTCCTCTATCTTTCAGTTTCTTTTCATCTGCCATTAGAGTCTGCCTCCCCCCTACCTCAGATGCTTCTTTTCTGGAGGAACCTTCCCTCTCAGTAGCTCCAATCAGGCTGCACAGTCCTTTCAAAATCCGTCTCATCTCCTCTTCCTCCACCACCAGCTGCTTCCTGGCCAACTAAGGATGGCTCACAGCCACAGCCTGCAAGAGTCCTGCAACCCTAACCTTAGTGAATGTGGAGTGCCCTGTAATCCTAATGACAGGGAACTAAGGCAAACTATTGTTCTTTAAAGAACATAGAAAGCAGTCTTATGTAAAATTGGACTGTTGCCCATTTAGCCAACTACAGTCTACTTTGACTGGCAGTAGCTGTCCAGGGCTCTCAGAAAAGGAAAACTGTTTTTGTGGCACCTGTTACCTGATCCCATGTAAGAGCAGATGTCAGATAGTAAACCTAAGAGCGTCTATGTGAGAAAAGTGTGCTTCACCACTAAGCTGTCTCCAGAATACATTTAATAGTGCCCAACATTTTCCCCACTGTAGTATACTAAAATGGATGTTAATAATTCCATGAGTGTGGAGTAAGTCATAGCCATAATAATGCTTTAGATTACATCTTTAGTTTATATACACACACGCATATATATCTTTAGATTATATCTTTATTATACACTGTCACAAAAATCACCCATAGTCAGTACTCAGAAAGTGAAAACCAGGTGATACTACAATGAACAATATTCCTCACAGCAAACATATGAAGCCTTTCTGTATGATTATGAAGAGATTGCCGTTACCATTCCTTCTGATGTGATGTTATAGACCTTAAAACAGTCTCTTTAGTGACTAGCAGTAAGAATTATTGATTAGCAACCATTTTTTTCCCTGACTTACTCATATCATCTTGTCCTGAACATCTGTATGTTAATATATAGGCTCTAATGCTTCACAATTTAAATTTCATTAAGTAAAAGGTAGAAGAGAGAAGTTACTCATTGTGGAGACCTTTTGTGGACAGAATTCTCAGACAATTAAGTATGTTCCATATTCCCCTCTATTAAAATCTCAGAAGGGTTTTATATTGAAATGTGTCATTGATTTTCACCCCAGGGCCATTAACACTTCTCCAGCAAGGCAGATCTTATAAATTTATACTATTGGTAATTCTGACCTAGTGCAATTTAAAACTGACTGAAGGTAAGCAAAATGAATTTCCTTGATGAATGAAGCTTAAATAATTGCCATTAAAGATTTTATTATATATTTGAGCCTTGAGGAAATAGCTTAAAGCTATTTCTGGTTATTGTTTCCTTTATTATTATTTTCTGCCCCATAACTATGAAAAGGAGGTGTTTTAACATTTGCTTCTAGTCTCTTGTTTTATACCACTAATTTTATCATTTAACTGTGTGATAAAAGAGGAGGTTTGTCTCAGAATTTATGGAAAGAGTATGTAAAAAATTCAGTCAGATTGTACTACAGAGCATCAGTGAACAAAAAGAGAGTGTAATGAAGAGTTTAGAGGAGAAGAGGAGAAGTTTAGAGGAGAAGACCTACATCATGAGGGCAGCAAGAGGTGCCTTATGCCCCAATTGCACGGGGAGATGACCCCCTTTCTCACACCACTAACCAATAACCACCGCCTTCTCCTCCTCCTAATCCCTTTCTAACTCAACATTTTCTTCCTCCTCTGTAAAGCCTCCCAATTTCTCTTTCTCTCCATTTCTCAACCTATGGCTGTGGCCCACTGACAAATATCCTGGAGTTAGAGAATGCTTACCTGGCCACCATGCAACTCATTCTTTATCCATTTGTTTACTGGTTACTTCTCTCCCTGAACTGCCTGTATAAATCCTTATTTGGGTCCTTTCTGCAAGTTTATGTCCTCATTGAGCCATTAGTCGTGTACAAGACGTGTTGCTGGATTTCCTTTTCACAGGGACAATAAATAGCTTCTGTGGCAGTGGAATGGGAAAAACTGCCCTAGGCTTAGTTGGAAATTAAATGAGTTGTCCACCTTTTTTAGGGCCAAGTTTCAGTTCTTTGGACAGTTCCTTTAACGCCCAAGTTAAACCCCAAAGCAGACTCACTGACCTACTGACATGAAAGACATAGTTTTACTGAAATGATGCATGCAAAGTAAGGAACAGCAATCGCGCAACAAAAAGCTAGTTAAACAAATAAACTCCAGTGTAGATTACTGAAATATCTTGTGTTTGGATTTGTTTTAATTTACCTACTTCATCTTTCCATTTTACATTTGCTGTTCCTTACGTTGTCTAGAACCTTGACAGAAAATAGTCTTGATAAGCCTTTTATAAAAGTCCATACTACAGCAGATCCACAGAATCCTTTAGATTTTTTTTTACGTTGATTCATCACTCAACAATTGATTGAAAGGATCTTCTCTAGTTGGAACTAATCAATAAGATGCCAACTATAGTGTGATAGACAGCAGGGTCCTAGCAACATTGCACTATTGTCAAAGGTAGATATATATTTTCCATCAGATGTGAGCAAAGCCTTATCAGCTTTGAGAACTGTAGGCATACCTCTTGCATTCTTGTGAGATGTTTTTCACAAGAGGTGTGCCCATTGATTTGGGACACTTTTGTAACCATTTCAACATATCTTGAGATGTTCTCTTCACCTGCTTTCATGGCAGGGGTGCAAGAAGATGACATGAACTATTGTAATTCACAAATTGGAATCCAAGGCTGCATCACAGAAGAATGCAGAGTTTTATTTCCCTCTTCAGTGATTGTCTGTAGTCATTGCTGTCTACTCTGGTTCCTGTCTTGCTCTGAAATCTCGGATGCTCTGAATGCAGCCTTATCCATTTTGTTCTGCTCTGCCATCTCAGTTAATCTTGCTGACCTATTTGCTAGTTGTTGGTTTTTTTGTTTTCGTTTTGTTTTCTTTCTTTCTTTTTTTTGGTAAACTGGCTTCTTATAAATCTCCTTTTAAAAACAGGATACCTAGTCCTGAATAATAACTGTGCTGTTGTTAGGGAAGTCTGCTGCATAGTAACGGAACATGGTACAACTCACAAAAGATAAATTTAAATTCATTAGCATTAATTAATGTGCTTTAAAAACCAAATAACCCTGAGGTGCACACCCCTGAGTCCCATTAGATTCCATGCCAAGTTTCAGATGTCTTGGCTTTACAGTCCTTAAGCAATGAAAGACAGACAAACATGGGTAGCTTTATCATTATAGAAAAGCAGTGTAGCTTGATGGGGTGAAGTGGTCAGAACAATGTTATCAAGTAGGATGTTTTCTCCTGTCTTTTCCTTAGATAATATTACTCCAGAAGTTCCAAACTCCCAGTAGATTCACTAAGCTAAAAAGAAATAGGTAGCTCTGTTGTGTATATTTCCTCCACCCTCATCTAGCCTAATAGTGACTAGATGGGGGATAGAGGATTGGTAAGAGGATGTGGAAGATAAAGGAAATATCAGCGATTCAATATCAGTAACACGGCCCAATCCCACCCACTGCTTACAGTTTCTGTAAAGCAGATCCAGCCCTACCATTAGGCAGAGTAAGCGAATTTTGGTTTCATAAAGGGCAGCGAGAAGCAAATTGTTAGATTTGCTGTTATTATGTGATTCTCTGCTTCATGTGCCAAAATAACTTCGTTTTTCTTGTATACCTGTAAGTCCTTTCTGACTTATGGTGAACTTAAGATGAACCTATCGGGGGGTTTTCTGGGCGATAAGAGTGTGTGACATATCAAAGGTCAACCAGTGGGTTTCTATGGCCAAGCAGGGAATGAAACCATGGTCTCCAGGGCCATAGTCCAATGTAACTTAGCTGGCTTTAAAAACAGTCCATCTTGCTGTGTGTGGGCAGACATTTACTGATTTGCCTTAAATAACAAAATGCCTTGTGCCTAATCTGCCAAATAAATAAATAAATAAATAAATAAATAAGGTGTTCCCATCATGGAACACCCATATCACTTCTGCTTCATTTTTCCTCTTAGACTTGGGCCATTTCCTCACGAGACTGTTATAGCACTATGATTTCACTTTCAACATTCTATGGAATCCTGGGGTTTGCAGTTTCGGGAGGGGTCATGTGGCCCCTCCTGAAACTGCAAACCCCAGGATTCCATAGGATGTTGAAAGTGGAATCATAGTGCTATAACAGTCTCGTGCGGAAATGGGCTGTCATGCAAAATATTGCCTAAGAACAATGACAGCTTGCTGCCATGACACTACTTTCTGTGCTTCTCTCTCTCTCACACACACACTGCGCTTCCTTATAGTGTTAGGAATATCTATAACAAGTAGATAGATTAAGATCACACAGACACAGGGTGGGCCCTAGTGCTAGACAGAGGAAGCAGCTGCCTTAGGCAGCAGCTCTTGGGTGTCATGTAAGGGCAGCAAATTGTTAGTGATTTCATTTGCTGTGGGTACATTTTAACTGTCAAGTGTGAGGGGACATGCTTGTGGGTTTTTTTCTGCCCAGTTTGCCAAAATAACTTGCATGGCTTTGAGTACCATGTATCTTGATCTGTGTAGATGACAGGTTCCATTTCCTGTTCTCCCTCAGGCAGGAAAATGTCTTTGGCTAACTCTGCATGTGAATGGCCTCAGAGGAGAAGATACACTGAAAACAGGATGAGGGAAGGATATCCATATTTGACAGAAGCAAGTAGGAGCCAGAAAAAGAATAAAATCGTGGTTTATGATGCTTGCCAACGTTCCAGTAAGGTTTTTAGTAATTTTGAGCAGTTGTTGTTATGGGCTTCAAGTCATCTCCAGTTTATGGTGACAGTATCTTAGGACTTACTTGGCTAGGTTTCTTCAGAGATTTACCATTGCCTTTACTTTAGGCTGAGAGTGTGTGACTTGCTCAAGGTCATACAGAGTGGCCCTTTCCGCAACTTACCCATTTTTGGCACTGGGGTGCGGTGCTCGCGCGAGCAGCCTCCGGAGAGAAGCTCTCGCTTCCCTGCTTCTTCGGCTCCGCACGAGCTTCCTGCTCGCGCGAGAGCCCTGCTTCTTCCTTTTGCAGTGCATCCTGGGACCTTCCCAGGCTGCACTGAGACAGGAAGCTCGACCGGCTCAGCTCCCGAAGCTCCGCATGCGAGGTAAGTGCGTGCGGGGCCCCGGAGCAATGCGTGACCACGCAGCATTTTCAGCTTCAAACTGAAAATGAAAAAATGTGTGTGCAGTCCGTGTCAGGCCCTGGAGCGTTGTGCAAATGTGAGTGTGTTGTGTGGACCACTCCCCACATTTGCACAACGCTCAATGGGCCCTTTCTCATTGGAAATACCGTGCAAAAAGGGCCAGTGTCTCTATGGTTAGGTGGGTACTTTAGCTCTGCTCTCCTGAAGTCCTACTCTGACACTCAAATTGCTACACCATGAACACTATTAGAATTAAAGCAACAGTAAATCCATCTTTCAATGTAAACCAATGTAAACCTTGTAACCTTTTTTTTTTACCAGGGACCCCACGTAAAAATACTTTGTTACTGGGGTCCCCCAAGGCTTAATTTAAGATTTAAACATTTAAATTTAGATTTAAATATTCAAATATTTATTTGAATATCCGTATATTTTACTTACTAGGCTTCTGGAGACTAGGATTCAAATCTCCACTCAGACACTGGGTGACCCTGGGCAAGTCATGTTTTCCCAGCCTCAGAGGAAGGCAAAGGCAAACCCCCTCTGAACAAATCTTGCCAAAAAACAAGAGAAAACCCTGTGATAGGTTCACTTCAGGGTTGCCATAACTCAGAAGTGACTAGAAAGCACACAACAACAAAGTGCTGCTGACAGAGGAAGGTTCTTTCTAGCCACCATATTTTTCCTCTTTGAAAACTGACTAATGGTAAACCTAAGGCAAAGTTATCATGGGGGTTTTCTCGGCAAGATTTGTGGCCTTTGCCTTTCTTTAAGGCTGAAAGAATATCATTTGCCTGAGGTCACCCAAAAGTAGGGATTCAAACCCTGGTCTCCAGGGTCATAGTTTGGGTGCACACACACACCTGCTGCCATGTCCCTTTTTTGTCAGGGAGTCAGCAGCGGGTGTATATGTGCACATGTCCAAACTGCTCCTGAGGGAGCACCTTCAGCACCCACAATCCCCGCCACTGCTGTTGGTATCCAGCAGCTGGGGTTTGTAGACCCCCTGTGAGGACTCCATGGGCCCTCAGGGGTCCCCAGACCCCAGGTTAAGAACAACTGCCATAGAATATTAATGAAGGATTTTTGTTTTGTTTTTATTGTTGTTTTTTTGTGAGTTGGCTTTGCAGTAGCAACAGCACCACAGTGCTAATGTATGAATCAAGATATGAGTATTGAATGGCTGAGTGATGATACACAGATACATACAGATATATTACTGACAGATCTCAGCATCCATCATTGGGATACTATGTCTGAAGTTGTTCCCAAAAGACACTTTCTATAATGCCTGTGACCAAGAGCTTACAAAAGTTAGTTTTGGACTACAACTTCCAGAATCTCCCAGTCAGCAATGGATAGTTGTGCATTAATCCAAAATATTCTGGCCACAAAAGCTCATTTTCATAACTATCAGCTGAAGCACATTACATGCCTAGTAAAGGAAGAGGAAGCTCAGGATCCAAAGAACAGTGTTACTCACTTTGGTCACTCCAAGCAAACTTTGAACTTCAAGTCTTTCAAGCGGTATTTCCCAATTCGATATGGCAAAGTACTTTCAAAGCAAAGAGGGCTTTCAAAAAAAAATTGTTATATGGCATAGTGATCTGCTGGTTTGTTCAAAGAAGGGAGAGAAAGTAAACACTTCATATAGTCTTGCCTCAAATGTTCAGTCAAGGTTTTTGTAAATTATGTAGTGGCAATTTTTTAGCAAGTCCAAATTTTGTCTCTTGATATACCAAGACGATCCACAAGAATTGGCTGTAAAAAGAAAGCTGATAGCTTATCAAAGTTAATTACTTGGAATATTTCTTATTTCCCACTAATATCATAAGAGGTTGCAAAGGATACTCTTAGAAACAGCTTTTATTACTGGCAAATGAACCATTACATGCTGCACTGGTACTAGCAGCCTGTTTCAGTGGATTCTTATATAGTTCTTTCAACAACAGGGCTTTTGAATTTCTATAGCATTGTACCCTAATTATATGATTCCTGTTATTTGAGCCTGTGGTTAGCAGAGTAGTGCTTATTTATTATTGTTAGCATAAAGCTACAGTATTTGTCCATAACAGATTGTGGAACAGAAATTTCCAAAGCATATCTAGGCAGAAAGTAAGCTTCTGAAGAGCTTACTGGGAAGACGCCAGAGAAACATTTAAAAACAAAACAAAACATGTTCCTGTGGCACTGACTTTCTTTAGGGACAAATTAGACATTGAATCAGCTTTGTGTGAATGCAACAGCAATGGACTGGCCATGAGAATGAAGCACATATCTCACAATGTCATTCAATTGTGGGCAACTTGTAGCCCTCCAGATGCTCCTGCACTGCAAGTTCTATCATGCCTACTCCATAGCCAATAGGGCAGGATGATATGGGATGTAATTCATCAACATCTGGAGAGCCACAAGTTGCTTATTCTGGATTATCATTGAATGAACCAGAATTCACTGGTCTATGTATAGATATATAGATACACTAGCATATTTACCCAGCGTTGCCTGGGGATGTTATTTTCTCATAGGTAACACTTGTTAGAAATACCTAAGGAATTACCTTACCTTACCATAGGAATTAGATGCGGTTGAAATACACAGATTTGAGATCCTGTGTCTCTAATTCCCCAATCTGCCTTATCCAGTAATGTAACTTTTCCCCATATTCCCCAATCCAATCTGTATTCAGAGTTGTTAACATACTAAGTTTGGGTTCCTGAGGGAATACACTGCCTTCCTTCTTGCTGCTAGGTCTCGTTGCCCAGGATTTTAGTTTCTCATAGGTAACACTTGTTAGAAATATCTTAGGAATTACCTTGCTTTAGGAGTTAGACGTGGTTGAAATACACAGATTTGAGATCCTGTGTCTCTAATTCCCCAAACTGTGTTGTTCAGTACCTGTAACATTTGCCCATATTCCCCAATCCGGTCTGTATTCAGAGTTGTTAACATACAGAGGTTGGGTTTGTGAGGAGATTTGCTGCTAGACCTCATCTCCATAGCAACTGACCTATTCATTGATCTCTGCTTGAGAATTCTAAAGGCTCCTCCCTGAACTGCCAGCCCCAGGATTCCATAGAATCTTCACAGTCAGCCAATCATATGAGGTCTTCTTGCCCTGCACAGCCAATCATATGAGGTCTTTGCCTGTCTGACACAGATAAACAGACAAGATCACTCACAAACTTTGACTTTTATATAGTAGAGAAACAGATCTCCTGATAAAAGACTCCTACAGTTTAACATGAGTATAGGCAAGATGACCACAGTGAACGCTGGTTCACTCAGTGATAATCTGGAACAAGCAATTTATATCTGCTACACAGCAGTTTTGTCATAAAGCACTAACGCGTTCTTTTCCATCATCCCCAAGAAAGATTTTGGAAGAGTATCTTAGCAACACGTTGGTTGCAATCCAACACACTCTCAATGTGGTGTAAATATATGTATGCAGAAATATGCTGCATCAGCTCTACGCAACCCCCATCTAGAATAGTAACACCACACAACCCATGTCAATGATTAGATGCTATTGTGCAATGCACAATGCATAGGCCCAATGTGAAATACACAATACATAATGAGAAATTTCAATACATAATGCACAACCACAATGTGCAGTGCAAAATGCTCAACCTCATTGTGCAACTGCAATGCACAACATTGCTATATGCGCAACTCCACTTCCGCAGCTATCAGTAGAATATGTCTGGTGCATTATTGTGAATAACTCACCTTGTAATTGTCATGTGATTTATATGTGTGTATGTCACTAACAGGATGCTAGCCCTTGCATGGCAGTTCCCATTAATATGCCTTTCACACACAGTAGTCAGTACAGCTGATGACTGATCATTATGTCCCAAACTACAATTGCACAATCTATTTCCTCCTTCATGTGATAAAGGAACTTCCACAGGTATTTCAAGAAGCCCTTATGCTTCTTATCTCCATTGGACATGCCATTCTTATGCTGGGTGTGTTTCAAGGTACCCAGCCATCACAACTCCTTTTTATAGAGAAGAAGGGGAAATGTGGCTCACTAGATGGTTTGGACTTCAACTCTCAATAGCATGGCCAATGGTAAGGTAGGTATAGGAGCTGGCACCCAAAACAGTTGGAGGATTGTTGCTCCAGTTCCAACAGCAATCTCAAGGTTCTTATGTCAACAATTGTTCTTGTTGTGTGCCTTCAAGTCATTCCTGACTTGTGGAGACCCCAAGGCAAATGTATCTTGGGGTTTTCTGGGGCTGAGAGTATGTGACACACCCAATGTCATTTAGTGGGTTTCCATGGCTGAGCAGGGACTAAAACTCTGGTCTCCATGGTTGTAGTCCAATGCTACACCACACTGGCTCTCTTATGCCAACAATACTGGAACTATAATGGGACCAATGAAAAACAAGAGAGAAATAGCAATCTGCTCAGGAGGTCTTTATGTTTGCAGAAGATGATAGATAATAGGGAGGGAGGGAGGTAGACAGACAGACAGACAGACAGAAAGACAGGAAGAGTATGAGAACTTGCATATAAATACTGAGTCGGAGTAGCTAAAGAAGCATCAGGAAAACCAGTGAGAGAAGGGGAGAAGAGTGAACTGGCTTGCTTGAACTTAAAATAATTTAATAACATGCCAGAGCAATATATGGCTGGTTGGCAAGAACCGTGAGCTGAAGCAGTCTTATTAACAAGGTGTCAATACCCTGCAACTTTTTGTTACTAGTCCCATTTGTTCTCACAGCTCGCTTCTAGTGCGGAAAGTGTCTCCTTGATTCTGCGAGCCAACCCTCTCCTGTAGACAGGGAAATCATCCCAAAGATGTATTCCATTTCACTATTCTATATTATTATTATTGTTGTTGTTGTTGTTATGCTCATAGGCATTACACATTTCTGCTCAGATAATATATATTGTTTGGATTTATTTTCCTCTTTAGCAACACCTGTTACATATCTTGCTGAAGGATCAAGTCTGGTTCTTTCTTGTTTCTTAAAGCCAGGATACCCCACACACTGCAATTTTGCATTTGAGAGATACTGAAATATCGTTTTGTGACGTGTCCTGCTGTGAAAATGATCTTTTCCCAGAAGCCAAGTCTTTCCAGTTTAGTAGACTGAACTGCTGCCAGAATGACCCTGAGAAAAATGGTCCAAAATGAATTAGCCAGCATCTTTGAATAACTCCAGTTCTGTTGGGAAAAGAGTCTGCAAGTTTCCAAATGGCTGAAAACTTCCTCAAGTGTTTTGCATAAATTGAATATTTATGTTGCCCATGCTGGTAGGTGAAGAAAAGGCCTTTTGGTCTCTCTCTGTGTTCGATCCTATGTTCTGAAAACAAACCAAGACTTAAGTCATAGCCAGATAACTTTTTACAAGTTCTCAGATCCTTAATCAAGGTGCCTCTTTGTTGAAGAAATAAGGTAAAGGCACTCTTTCGGCTTTATTCTATTTATTTATAAGAATCATTTCTGGTGTTTATGGCAATGGACTGTAACTAAACAAAATAAATGTGAACTCATTTCCAGCAAATCCAAGAACCAGTAAACTCAGAAAAATAATACCAATAAAACATACAGAACTGTCAAGTGAATCACATGAAAAAGAACCCAAAGCATACTTCTTTCTTTCCGAACCTTGGCACAGTTCAATATACACAGTTTTTTCAGGAATAGTATAACTTGCAAAAGGGTTTGCCCCATGCTACCACTACCATAAAGCAGCTAGATAATGGGAGGAAGAGAAACACTTTGCCATCATGTTACTGGCCTGCACACACCCGAGATTTGATGTGGTTTAATTGGTGAAATATAATTGGCAATATGTATTATTTGGCATTGATATAAAATGGAACCTGATGTGACTGTAAGGCCAAGCTAGGTAGAGGAAAACACTGGCTGAACACATGCACTTCAAAATAGGTCAGGGATCTCCTCTAGGCATAGCCAGGTCATTGTCAGAACAATCACCAAGTAACTCCAGGGATAATAGGCTTAAGCTAAGCTGTAACAACTCTGCTGTCAGACAATAAAGATGGGATGTTCCTACCAAACCACTGATTGTTTCAACCCTTATTCCAATTGACCTGTTCATTTTCCCCATTGTCCACAGACCTACCCACTATTACAGAGCTATCATGACAGCCATTAAGTCTTTGTCATTAATTCAGTCTTGACCTCATTGTCTGCTCTGCAACCTCCATTGCTTACTTGGCAGTAGAGCTATTAATACCCTTGCCCTCCACGTAGATTTGGTGTATAAAACCCCTCCATTTTGACCAGTTACCTCACAGTATCTCATTTGCTGAATGCCATGTTGTTGCTCGGATTTCCAGATGAATAATGTCCCTAAGCGCAAGTCTAAGCCGCATCATAGCTTTCTTCACTTTTCTCTGGATCAGTATTTATCACCCAAACTCTGAAACTTTGCTGTCAATCTTTCCTCCCTTTTCCTTCCATTAGCCTTCTGTGAGTGCGTAAGTGTTTGGATTTTGTTTGTGAATGATTGAGTTCTCTTTGTAAAACATATTGTAATTTACTTTCTGAATCTCTGACTGGTTATTTCTTGCAGAGATCTTGTAAATGTTGGTGGAAGATCTCATTAGGTTACTCCCTTTTCACAGGCCTCCTAATTGAGCTAAATAATTTGCCACCATCATGTGGAAGCACTGGCATTGCAGGTGGGCCCCTGAGTCACCCACATTTTGGGATAACAATTGCTTGTGCCAAGGCTGTCTGGACAATAGTTGAAAGCCATACTCTACCTCCCTGAAGCTCCACAGGAATCCCCTCCTCTCCATTACCATTGCACAAGAATTCTAAAAAAAAAAAATGCTCCTTAAGAATGAACAATTTAGGGAAGAAAGATGAAAACAAGTATGTGCAAGGAATACCAGCATGTGAGCATCACACATGCATCTTTTAGCATACAGCCTAAAGATATGAGAAACTATAGGATCTGGAGTGCTAATATAATTTCACGCTCTGGGATTATCCATACATTTCTTCCTAAAAATTATTAACTTAGGAGATAGTTTTTCAACCTATATATATAGAGCCCTGGTGGCACAGTGGTTAAATGCAGGTACTGCAGCCACAATGTTGTGAGTTCAATCCTGCAGGGCTCCAGGTTGAATCAGCCTTCCATCCTTCTGTACATCGGTAAAATGAGTACTCAGCTTGTTGGGGGCAATCAGCTAAACACATTGTAAACTGCTTACAGTTTACAGACCCTGGCATAAATCCAATTACTAGTCTCAACTAGAGTAAGCCCATTGAATCTATGAGATTTATATTGATTGATTGAATGGGTCTATCCTAGTTGGGATTAGAAATTAGATTTAGGCTTCTCTCTGAAGAGATTCTAATCCACACAAGTCAAGATGTGACCACCTTGAACCTGTACAGAGCTCTCCAGCAGCTATCTGGTTCTAATTGTATCATTAGTTAAGGTTGCAGTCAATGCCTTTTCTTTCTTTCTTTCTTTCTTTCTTTCTTTCTTTCTTTCTTTCTTTCTTTCTTTCTTTCTTTCTTTCTTTCAAAATCTGCTTATATGTGCTATCACCACTAGCAGCCTTCTGACTTTTTAACTGCTAGCTGTTTAACAGAAATGTCTGTATGGGAGGAGGGAGAGACACAAAGGTGAGAATGATAGCTATTAGGCTGCTGAAGACAAGGCAGATTGAATGGAAACAATTTATTCAGCTGAGCGTGGGTCCTGTACAGAAATGTTCTGTTGCTGAATTTAAAGTGTGTCCACCCCAGTGCCACATGCTACAACTTAGCAAAAGGCTTCTTTTAATGGATCTAAATATTCTATTAAAAGACAAAGAAGATCCCACAGAGCTGAAGTCTGTTCACCTCACAGCTGCTCAGACTAGGGGCCTAATTGGATTTACACAGACTCTAGTAGGTATGTGGTTTTAGATCACTTTAAACTATTCTAACCTGTTAAATAGTTTGATATGTTTTTAGCCTTTTAAAATCATTTTTATTATTTACACTGTTTTAAATTTGCCAGATTGGCTTTATTGTATGCTGCCCTCTGATCTCTGGCTAGAAGTTGAGATATAACTATTTTGATTAAATAATAGAGAGAGAGAGAGAGAGAGAGAGAGAGAGAGAACCAGCTTTCTAAGATTTCAGAATGCAGTCTTTCTCACTCCAACTGGTAGATGCCAGGAACTAAATTTAGGGCTTCTGTATGTATAGTAGAGAGCCAATATGGGGTAGTGGTCTGAGTGTTGGACTGGGACTCTGGGAAATTAGGGTTCAGATCCCTGTTCAGCCATGGAAACCTATTGAGTGCCCTTGAACCAGTCACAGTCTCCTAGGAAGGCAATGACAAATCTCCTTTGAATATGTCTTGCCTAGCATAAGACTAGCATAAGTTAGAGTTGACTTGTAGGCACATAACAACAAATGCATAGTAAGTCCTCTTCCACTGAACTAAAGTCCTTCCCAACAAAGTCCATACCTATTGCACAAATCAAAACCAGTATGACATGTAACTAAGGTCACAGCAACCTCTACTCTATAGTATGGTGAGCATATACTTCCCTCGCCTGCTATAATTGTGCAACATCACATGAATAAGCTTTCTGACATGTGGGTGGGCAGTTTCTACTGAAGTGAATGGACAGCCCTTCTAGTCTTGGGAAATCTACATGTCCATTACAACATTGACACCTGTGAGGAGTGGCTAGAATAGGGAAATTATCTTTCAAAAGAGATATTTAGAAAAGAGAAAAGTGAATAAGAAACAAAAGCTCAACCACTCCAGTGAAAACATGAGATATGACAACACTATGGAGCCTTTTTTTTTCCATGCATAAAAGAGAAAATACATTTAGGCACAAAGAATACCTTTCTACTAATATTGCAACATCTCATAGAAACTGGTACAATGCCCATTCAGTGTGTACAAGATTTCATTTTGTTGGTATGTTTGTGATGAGCAAATCTGCCACCCTTGCCTTTCTATTTGTCTTCCCCTTTGGGTTCTTGTAACCCTGCTTGCTGGGGGTCCCTTAGGGGGGTTCCCAATGCCTATCAAAATTATCACTTGTGGAGAAAATTAGCTATGAACACTGCTTTAGCAATGCAAAGAGGGCAGGGTAATTAAGGATCTTTTACCCAATGTTTACGGGGTCAGGCTCAGTCAGAAATCACACAAAAAGGTCCAATGAATGACTTTATTGAATAGTAATAGTTCGCACTAACACAAACATGCACACACGCATCCAAGGGCTAATAGAAATAAAGAGTGGAAATAAGATAGAGGGATTGTTGAGGGATTCACAGCTTGGGTGATACTGTACCTCTTCCTGAAGTCCTTGGTCCAGGGAGCAGTGATCAAACAGCAGCTCAGTGAAGAGACGCTGAAGAGATAGAGCAGCTGTTGGGAGGGGGGACCGGTCAGTTGGTATGACTGGGAGGCATCATATTCCTTCTCCTTGCCTCGCCTTTCTCTCCTGCCTCTCTTGCCTAACTAGCCCCAAAACAGGGACTATTTGTAGGAAAAATTTACTTTGAAGGCAAATCCTTTCCCAGGGAAAACAAACAGGGACAGAAAAGAAAAACAACTCCACACCTGGCATTTCTCTGATATCAGAAGATAACAAGGTGTCATCCCAGTAACAGGATCTTCCTCCACTTTGAGGCTGTGGTGTGAATTTCTGGAGGTGGATTTGATAAGCTTTTATTGCTTCCAGTGCCCAACTTTCCGGGAACACTTTTACTCCCTTCAAGTGGACTCCTTAAAGGTTAAGGATCTTTTGTCCACCATGGGTTATCACAACATGAGGTCTCCCGTGGCTGGGGATTTTACTGGCCTGACTTGGTTTGTTCGATCGTACGATCGTTGTTGCCTATGTGCACATTCAGGTGATCTCTCTGGTGGGTTAGATTAGTTTTATATCAAAGTTGTAGACCCTGGGACAGGATTTACCAAGGGGGCGACACTCTGTACAGAAAAATAACAAAACAAAACAAAAAACACATTTTGATTACATTGCCTCAAAGACAGTGAGCTTTCATTTGTACTCTATGTTGCAGTAAACTTGAATTCTCCCTCTTAGACTCATAGATGAAGCATAGGGAGGGAGGGAGAGGGTGGGTATCATTCCAGTTCTCAACATGTGCTCGCAGGAGCTCTATTGCTTTTCTAGGGTGATTGATTTTGAGACAAATGTACAATTCCTCATTATCCACAGTATCTACAGATGTATCCACATATATGCACCCAAGACAGAGCTTCTGTAGCTGGGATAGGATTATGATCCTCTGCATGTTTTTACAGAAAAAAGGTGACTAAAAAGATGTCATTTTAAAGATAAAATACAAAGAGCAGGCAATTTACAGTTTAAAACATATACAAGATACCATTAAGTGGCTGGGTGGATTAACAAAACCAAAGAATTTTAGCTAACTAAAGGATATTGTGAATCTCTGAAAGCCTGACAGAACAAAGGAAGGATTTCATTTTATATTAGCACTTAAAACTTTCCATGCAAGTAGCTATACTATTTATTTCTAATTATTAAAAATAAGCTGTACAAAACAAAACAAAAAAATATAGTTGTGTAATACCCTGTGGAATGTTCCTGTGTAAATACTTACCGGTCAGTGCATAATACCAACTCAAGATGTTTTCCTATCTGAGCCAAATGACAATGGCCAGTATTCTACTTATCTAACTAGACTCTGCTGCTCTGCACCCACCCCCAAACATGAAATAAATGGCATTCACCCATGCTCTGTTTGCTGGCAGGGTGGACTTCCCTCTCCCCATGCAGCGAATACCTGGTAATACAGGTTGGGTGAAGGAATTACTAGCACAGCAATAGTGGCACAATTGCGATTAAGTAGTGATTGTGAATACAGAACAGCTATGGATGAGGAACTCTAGTGACTGTTCTGTATTCATGATCACTACTTAGCGATGTTCCAGGGACTGGCAGGCACCAACCTTGCACTTTTTCATTTTTGGCTGTGAGCCGAAAATGGTGCAAGATCCCGCATTGCACTGGGGCCCCACACGCACTTGCTGTGCGTGTGGAGCTCTGGAGCTGTGACGCTCACGCTTCCTGCCCCAGCGCAGCCTGGGAAACTCCCAGGCTGCACTGCGGAAGGAAGAGGCGGGCCTCTCGTGCGAGCAGGCAGCAGCTGCAGAGCTGAAGGAACCAGGGCATGAGAGCCTCTCGCTAGACGCTGCTCGTGCGATCCCTGCACCCCAGCTCCATGAAAAGGTGCATTGCGGAAAGGGCCTTAGTCACGATTATGACATTATTGCCACTATCTTGGCTCCTCCCACCCATCATTTTACTGGAGCAAGAGAGGGTTGTCAGTGATTGGTGCATGGATGAATGATATTTCTGTCAGGTTGGGTATTTTTTTGAGGAGGGGGCAGCTCAGAAGAGGTTGCTTACTTAAGGAGCTGATGTAGAACCCTGGCCAATTATTCCACACATTCCATAACCACAATTTCCTGTACAAAAGTGGCTTCAGAGCTGAATCTTATTTCAGCATGGGTGATGGGACAGCATTGTCCACTAGGTTGTAGGCCAAAGACTAGCTTAATGGGTAGGAGGAAGGAGAAGTATTTCAAACATCTTGTTGCTGCATGCTCACCCCTCTGTTTGGCTGTATGCCTCTAATATCCATCATTTGAAATACATTCCTCACTCTCACAAATGATAGGGCCATTCCTCCATGATGTTGCTATGATTAAGCAGGGCAAAAACTTCTTTATCTTATTGGCCATATTTGGTAATCTGTCTTTCTATCCTTATCAGAATAGGTGTACATTTTTACATTTCTTTTGAAGACAAGTGTTTTGCTGTGATGTTTATAATGTCAATTCTGTGTAGTGCTATTTTTATAGTAATGCTTTTGTGATTGTTTTAAGATACTCCTCAGAGTAAGAGCAAAAAGCATGAAACATGGTGGGGACAGTGATGTTCTTAATAAAGCTGTTTTCTGCATCTGCTGGATTTTTTTTCTTTTGTGTGTTTTAAGAAAAAATAACAACAGAGCTGTTGTTATTTCCACATATGTTTTGTCATTTACCGTCCATGTCATATAGCTCTAATCAGTAAACACAATGCCAATCCTGTATTAAACCACCTCCCCATGGTAATTTTACCTTGACCTCTCCCAAAACGTAATATGTAGAGATATATCACAGATCCTCCGTTAAAAAGAATACTGTTGCATAGATAAAATCTGCAAAGTGTGCATACATGCAAAGTGTCCATATAAAGTGAATGGCAGAGGGATTTGAAAACCTTATTTTCCAGAGTTATTTCTTGCTTGTACCGCTGCAGTTTCAATTGCCAGAAGGATTGTAGCTTTTGTTTATTATCCATTTTGAAAGGAAGAGAGAGAAAATAGTTTTCCAAACTGGTACTATTGCCACAGAGAGCCAATGTGGTATAGCGGTTTGAACATTCAACTACAACTGTGGAAACTAGGGTTTGAATCCTTGCTCAGCCATGGAAAGCCACTGGGTAACGCTGAATGAGTCATAGGCCATTTCCGCACTAGACTATTATAGTGCTATTATTCCACTTTCAACATCCTGTGGAGTCCTGGGGTTTGCAGCTAAGGCCCCTCCTTAAACTGCAAAACCCAGGATTCCATAGGATGTTGAAAGTGGAATAATAGCACTATAACAGTCAAGTGCAAAAATGGCCATACTCTCTCAGCCTCAGAGAAAGGCAAAGACAAACCCCGACTGAACGTATCTTGCCAAGAAAACCCCATGATTGGTTCACCTAAAATCAGAAATAACTTCAAGGTGCACAACAACCAAAACAACACTGCGGTCGCAACACAATGGTTACATTAACTTCCTCAGGAAGAGATGCTAATGGGATTCCCTGCCCCCCCCAAACCTTAGGCTTGAAAGGTTCTTGCCACTGGAATGGGAAAGACTAACGCTCACTTCCCTCTACTCCATAATCATCACCTCCCAGTATTCAGTGAAAAAAATTACCCCATTTGCTTCACATTTTTAATGTCTTTTTTCTGGGTGGGAGGAGGGGCAGATGAGAAAAAGAGCAGGGAGAGAGAGAGAATATATGTATGAAAGAGGATGTGTGCGGTATTGTGTGGATGTGAGGGAAAGAGGTGTTCCTTCTTTTTGCTTTAGTCCTACGTTTTGCTTTGACCCTACCTGCCATCAGTACACTGACCTATAACATGTGAAAGATCAGACACAAAGAATGATTCCCTGAACCATCTTCCAAAAGGTCCTTCAAACCATGCAGTCCTCCAGCATTTGGTGGACAGGAAGTCCCATCAGCCCTAGCCAGCACAGCCAATGGTAAGGAATGCTGGGAAGTGCAGTCAAACTGCATCTGGAAAGTCACTCAATTTCTACCCTGATCTAAGATTCACAAAGCAACAAAGGCATTATTCCTTCTCTTGCATGGTGTACACTTATATGCTTTTCAGCTGGGGTAGGGAGGGGAGAATCAATACTATGCTAGTGCTAATGTTTGCTTGCATGAAAAATTGGCCATAGTCATGCTGGCGGGTTTTACATGAAGAATTAAAAGCAATTTCAAATGTTTGAAAGGTTCTAATTGTTTTTTTTCCCCCTTGCACCATGCTGAAAGAGTAATAATGGGACAAACTGAAAAGCAGGACTCTCCCGTTATTTTATAACTGGCACTAACAAATCTCGCCAATTACAGAGTCTATTCTATAAGCAATGAAAGTGTGGCTCCCAATTAATCTCGTGTACCTCTAGGCAAGGTCTAAATCAGCTGGATACAGCTAAAGCAATTTGCACCCAGCTAAAAGCAAATTGGAAAATAAGTGTTCCATGCTCCCACCTATCTTCTCAAGCCAAATGCACAATCAGTATTCTGGCACAGGCCCTTGGTCATGTTATTTGCAGCTATCAATTTTAATTATAACAATTATTGATTAGTTGGGAAAGTGAATAATCTAATGTTCCAATGAGATCAAGGGAGGCTGCTAGAGTCTCTTTTCTTTCATGATGCAAGTCTACTTTTTCTGTGTGTGCGTGTAGATATTTATGTTGGGGGGAATCCATCCATTGGAGTCTGTGTTTACACATCCCAAGGCTGTGTTTTACGAAGCTGTAGTTAAGGCTTCACTTGTGTGAACTTTACACCCAACCTGCATTTTGAAGCTTTCAAAGCTTCTGCTGTAACAATATATTGAGAGCTGAATGACAGCAAAGTGCATCGAAGTCCAGAGACAGAAGCCAATGTAACAACGGAGATTGTCAACAGCATAAATGGGAATTAGGCAGCCAATTCCTACTGACTTTCAACATGACTAACCTCTGTGCCTTTTCTTTCTCTCAGAGAGTACTCTCTAGCCATCTACAATAATTCCATCCTGCTGTCATCTTTCAGTAGTTAAATGAGTGGCTTGCTTAGAAAAGCGCTGTGTAGCAAGTGCTCCTGCAAGCTAAATCCTGATATCTCGTCTTATATGGTGCCAAATACGCGTGGTTGTATGGTATGGAGTTACAGCTCCCCACCACCCCACAAATACCATCCAAGTCTACCAATTTATTTCCATCCCATAAAAGAAAGTAAGAACTACTTTGCTGGGTCAGAATGAGATCTGTTTAGCTAATGAATCTGTATCCAGCAAAGCAAATTGTCCCAACAATGAATGTTATGTCTACACAACTTTGGAACAAAGAAGCTACTTACCTTTGGGTGTGCCATTGTTTTGGACACTGGTGTTATCACAGTTGGGATGTGTAGTTAGAAGGACTCCATTCTCAGACCGCATGCCACCAATACTCCAAGTTACCTCAGGGATACCAATGAGTTCCTAAGGAAGTACAGCCTGTTTCCAACTTCCCAGAAAATATTATACAAGCTATCATGGCTATTGAGGTCTTTTACAACATCTTCAAGATGCAGTGGGAATGGGGTGGGAATCATGCACCCCATGGCCATATGCAGCCCCTATGTCCTTCTTTTGGCAGGCTCTAAGCCATTCTCAACCCCTTTCCCATGCACTCCCAGAAGCCTCTAGAGCAAGCAAGGTATAACCCCTCTCCCCATCTGTTTGAAGCTTAATGAAACATTTTGAGAAAACTAGGAACAGATTCTCAGTGAGTTCTTGGCCAAGGCAGGTAGAGTTGGCATTCCCTGATGTTTCATCAAACTTAGGGCCTTTCCACACTACACTGTTATAGCGATATTATTTCACTTTCAACATCCTGTGGAATTCTGGGGTTTGTAGTTTACTGAGGCTCAAAGCTCTCTAGCTGAGAATTCTAAATGCTCCTCCCTGAGCTGCAGACCCCAGGATTCCATAGGATGTTGAAAGTGGAATAATAGCACTATAACAGTGTATGCAGAAATGGCCTTTTATTAAGCTATCAAGAATATCACTGTTGGACATGCTAAGCACATTTAGTTTGCAGAAATTGCTGGATTGTGAGTGTGTGTGTATGTGCCTTCAAATCTCTTGTCAACTTATAGCAACTCCATGAATTTCGTAGATTTTTCCCCCTGCATTTTACATGCCTATATTTCCCCCCCTTTCTTTTTATAAAAGAACTATGTTGCATAAAAGAAGACTATTACATCCACATCAGATTATCAACATATAACATCCATAGATAGAAAAGAGAAGATATAAAAGAGTTTATAGTTGTATTAGTTTTGGAAAGAGGATATATCCTCATATCAATGGCGCTACCATGGGTACGCACATGACTCTACAGCATCTTCAAGGCTAATTTGAAACAACAATTTCTCAGATCCCCAAATGCTCTTCACTACTGAATATTTAACTGGTGACAATTGAATCATCTGGGCTGGGACCTCTGACAAAGGTCCAGAAGAACAGGTCATGTTGGGTGATGATTCTGAAATTTGTAAGCCTGAATTCTATTGGTGAATCACAATTAGAATAGATCAATTGAATCAATTATTGAAAGGAGAATCAACATGTAGGAAAATCCCACTGATTCAATGGGATTAACTAATTCTTCATTAGTTAAGAAAAGTAAGATTTAAACTACAGTCTTTTAGTGTTTACTAGCAATTCAGTAACTCCAAGAATTTACTATATGGTTCTGGATTCATATGCTAGGCTCTAGAAGTGCCTTACAATGTGACAAGACAACATGTCTCGTGTATTACAAGAAAGTCTTAAGTAAATAATAAGTAATTTACATATATGTGTGTGTGTGTGTGTGGTGTGTATATATATGTTTACGTATGTGTATATGTATGTGTGTGTGTGTATATACATATATATATACATATACACACACACACACATACATACATATATATACATATATACACATACATATACATACATACAATTAAGCAAGATTTGGGAGGAGGGCAGACAAATATGGTGCTAAATACAACTATCTCCCAGGAAAGTCAGTGAAAGGACAGAAGCAAGTAAAGTTGGCCATCTCCATCCTCTTGGCCAGATGCTGATGGGGCTTTATGCTCCCCTGATTTTCAATCGGTTCTCAGTCCACTCAAACAGAGCATGTGTGTCTATACCTTTCACATGACATTCTTCATTTGTGAATTGTCTCAGAATCTGTTGTATTCTTATCTGTACTGTATTCAAATCTAGGGATACTTTAGCTAGAGTCCTGTTGGTGGCATACATGCAACTCAAGGTTATACCTGTGTCTGTCTTGTTCTGGACAATTTACAGTGTGCAAAGACAGTAGTCCCCCTTCCTGTCTGTTTGAAACTTAACAAAACTTTTTGAGAAAACTAGGAACAGACTTTCAGCCGGTCCCTGTCTGGTCAGCATGCTCCAGTGGTTCATCAGACTTAAGATACCAAGAATATAATTCTTGAACATGCTAAGCACAATTAGCCAGAAGAAATAGATGGACTCTCTCTCTCTCTCTCTCTCTCTCTCTCTCTCTCTCTCTCTGTATATACCTTTAAGTTGCCTGTTGACTTATGGTAACTCCATGAATTTCATAGGTTTTTCTTAGGCTGCATTGTACATATCTATAATTATATTAGCTTTGGCTTTTCCTCACATCTGTGCAATGCCATGGGTAAACACATGAACCTACAATTTACCAGCATGTTCATGGATAACTTGAAACAACACTTTCTCAGATCCCCAAAGTAGCTTCACTACTGGATATTTAACTAGTGAACCCTCTCCCTCAGGTAGATGTCCATCCCCATGGGGTGCTGCTTCAGGCATTTAATGGCTGGGAGAAGGGAGGAAGCAATAAAGCAGTGGGGACTGAGGCTCATCCCAATTGCAGTTCTCCCTCTCTCCATTTGAGACACAACCTCAGTTTTCTTCCTCTAGCTGGAGAAGTGATCCCTCAGATAGTAGCAGTATTTTCCGTGGCTAGAGAGCTGCAACTGGTGGTGGCGACAGTGGGGCAGGGGGCACTGCAGCCCATACTGCTTAGTTACCTCTGTCCCTTCCACCTCTGAGCAGCAAAAGACTGCAGCAACAGGCTGTGGAGCTTGGCAGCTGTCTAAGGCATGGAGGGCATGGAGCGCATGTGCAAAACATCATGTTCCACACACTTGTTGCAAGATTGCAGTTTTTGTCTACGAGGCATTAATGAAATTCAATAACAAATCATGAAAATTAATAACATAGATACCTCACTGCAGTTTTCTTTTAGTGTTGTTGTAGGAAGTTTCAGGACAATTTCTGAAAAGATGTATAATAACTAATTACTAAAAGAAAATGTCATTTCTAGAATTTTATTCTATTCTTTATAGTTCATTTGATACTTTAAAAAAAAGATCCTGGAACAAAATAGAATAAACCAAATAGCTTCAAATGTCTTTCTTTTTAAAAACTATGCCTGTAATTCTGAGAGTCTTTAACCGATCAATTAAAGCTGTTGGTTGTTGTGGGTTTTCTGGGCTTTGAGGCCATGTTCTATTAGTATTTTCTCCTGATGTTTCGCCTGCATCTGTGGCTGGCATCTTCAGAGGATCTGGTGGCATGGAAGTGAGACAGAGTATATATACTTGTGTAGTCCCTGGGTGGAAGGAAGGAATTTGCATGTGTTACAGTTGGCCTGTGTGATGGGCTATTGTTAAATGGGATACCCGCAAGGGTTGTGTTGTTAGTCAGGAGATATGCATAACAGTGCGTTAAGTACATTAGCAATCTATTGTATTGTTTCTTGCAGAAGGACTTTAAAGCTACCGTTTATTAATTGGCTGAATGAACCATTTAGTGTGTGAGGCTCTAAAGACAATACAATATAATTACCATATGACAGAAAACAGTCACAAGCTATCTACAATATCTTATCAGAGAGCAAAAACTCTTTATTTCCAGAGTGTCTTTTTAAAGATAGGTCCAGTTATATCACTTCTGCTGCTTATTATTATGAATGGTTCAGCTTAAAAACAACAACAACAAAATCTAAAATTGCAAACTCATTCTGAATTATATGAGAATATATCTCTGCGTTAGGCCACTGATGACCTCAGGGAAAAAGCATGCTTATAGCTTCTGATCTTATATATAAATAAAGCATAAAGAATAATTAGAAATTGAAAACTTTTTCATACTTTACGCATTCAATTCAATCTAGATTTAGGCATATGCAACTGGACCCTCCTCTTCCTCCCCATAGTAGCCCTTATAGCCCTGCTCCCCACATTACATAGGATACAGAGGGTCCCACTTTTTCAGCTTCTTTTAAAAGGTGACAGTTTCTCTCTTCTCTCCCCACTTTCAACCTTGGTCCTCACCTTGGTTCACCTGGTGCAACTAAGTTCAAAGTGCAAAAGTAGTTTGTACTTCAACTCATCTAGGAGGAGAGGAGAGGAGAAGAGAAGAGCGGAGAGAAGGATATGGAGTCTTACCCTTCCCAGTGAGCTCAGGCAAAAACAAACAGCTACAGCTTCTGCTATCTTGTCTATTCTTCCTTGCTAATAACTTTTGTCATCATGATCACCCTCTGAAGTTGCTTGGCCACATGTGTCCCAGTTTTTATTTGAGAAATGTTGGAGGGTATGATAACACTTTGGAGCCAATAAACATCTGTGCAGCAAAATTCTTGGGTCTGTCTCTTTGGTAGATGATGGCGCCAGAGGGCTATGATATGCATTTCTTCATGGTGGGAGTTGGTGGTGTCATAAGGTTTTATATTAAAATAAAGCAGAACAAAACAAATACAAGGATTTCTGCTTGTATATATGACACCAGTGATTTACAGCACTCTTTAGTTTGTGGTGTATTGTAGTCCTTTCTGGATAATTTCAATTCATAACTATACTGGAAATAAGATACATGCAGGCAGCGCCTAGATTCTGCAGTGCAACAATTCAGTGTGAAACAATGTGAAAATTCAGAACATGGAAATATGTAGATTAAGTTCTCTTCTCCCTTTAGAAAAAAAAAAGAAGGGAGAAATAAATGCCACTGTTAAATCTCTTTCCATTGAACTGAAATGGAATGTCTGGCACTCCTAAATGCATGAGAAAATCTCCATTAAAATTTAGGGGGCTATCAAGGAGGAAAGAACACACACGATTCATTTTCCTAAGCCTTGAAGAGGTAGCCTGCTTTAAAATCAAGCCCACTTCTACTCTGTTTGCTCTCTAACACGGTAGTTGTCAAGTTTCTTTGCTGTTCAGATTTCACTGGAGGCACAATAGAGGCTTCTGTGAATACCAAGCCCTCAGACAGCCATTGGATGAGAGAGAATCTCAGGCCCGAGTCACATACTTCAGACCTGAGTCACAGCACAGTCACCAGGGGTTCGGAAATATTTTACAATGCTGCCCTGAACCTTGGTGCATGGCTGACCTGCTTTAACTCAAAAGGAAGAATAACCGCATTAGCATGTGAGCAAAGGAAGTCAAAATGATCTCATTCAGAGAGTCCCCTTCCATGACGGCAAAGGGAGAGGGCCTTTACAAACAGCCATGCCTTTCCCTCAGCCTCACTGTGTTGTCTACCTACATTTTTTTCACTCTTAACCTTCAATGAAAATGTGAGATAAGCTTAAGACTTTCTGTTCTTTTCTTCTTATCTCTGCTAAGGAGGACAAAAGTGTAAGAGTTTGCATTCTTTTCCTCCCATCTCTGTTAAACAACACACACAAAAAATGGCATTTTAAATGTGGGTACCATTAATAGATTATTTGAAAAGTACAAGATGTGTTTTGGATGATCATCTGAGAATTCCTAGTTGCTGGGTTGCCATTGTTTTCATACTAACCTATACTAGAAAAGGTATAAATAAATTTTCAATTTCATTCCTTTATTTATTTCAAAGCAGCCTTGTACATGAAGAAAGAAAGACTTATATATGTCTGCGCTTGTACAAATGTATATACAGGAGTACCTCAGTTGATGAAGCTGATGTGTTCCTTACCATTATTTTTTTAACAGCAGTAGAAACAACAAAAGTAACAAAGTACCAGGAGGCACAAAGAACCTGGAAAGAATAAGTGTAGGTTCCTGCGTCATAAAAGGAAAAAAAAATGTTTCAGCAAACTCTTTATTCAGAAACCAACAACACGCACCTGTGGAATGAATTAACTAGGTCAGGTAAGCTTACCTAAGGGAAAAAAATTACCGGTAAACCTTGAAGGTTTCTCCCAAATGCATTGAGGAGTGGCTTTTTCATTTGCCAGCCTCTGCTTTTCTTTCCGCACTGCACATATATAGTGCTATTATTCAACTTTCAACATCCTGTGGAATTCTGGATGCTCGCTGGCTGAGAATTCTAAATGCCCCTCCCTAAACTGCAAATCCCAGGATTCCATAGGATGTTGAAAGTGGAACAATAGCAGTATAACAGTGTAGGGCAGAAAGGCCCATGGTTTCTGTTGTGGTGGATAAACATGCTTTCTTAACATACTGCAGGAGCTGAAGAGAAAGGCTTATGTGCTCCATTTGTTTTTGTCTGTTTTGTTGTTCATGCTTGTGCTGCAAGGGATTCCAGAGGCAGCTGCTGTTTACCTTTCCTGTTGTAGGCAGAAACATATGGCTACAATAGGAGTAGAGTAGAGTAGAATCTAATTCTTTCCCAACTCAACATTTATTATGTTGTTCACTGCAGACACACTGATGCAACCTGACACTGGAAGGCTGTTCATCCAGCCCTCCTACACCATCTTTCTGATGCTGAAGGTGCTAAGAAAACTTCTAACTAGAGAGAGAACCAGGATATAAAAGGCAGGGGAAGGGACTGTGTAAAAAGGTTTTGTAAAAGGAGCTGCTTTGTCAGACGCTTTATTAACAGAGGGAGGCTTGGAGCAATGCAGCCATGCTGATTGGGAAAATCTGGTTATTTCACAATAATAACCGAGGGGTAGGCTTGAGCCGAGTCTCTGATGAACCCTTAGGGCCCATGGTGTTTATACAAAGCTTGCCTGAATCCTGGCTGGTTTTTTTAATTATTAAACTATATGAACATAATTATCTATGGACAAACAAACACAATCTTATTGTTATGTGCCTTCAAGTTGTTTCCAACTTATGGAGACCCTAAAGTGAACCTGTCATGGGGTTTTCTAGGTCTGAAGCTATGTGATGCACCCAAGGTCACCCAGTGTTCCACGGCTGAGCAGCAATGACTTTCCACACCATACCTGGATCCCGCGACGTCCTGGCATCATCCCAGCAGTGCCATTGCCAGGACAGGAGCATGTCCCAAACACTGCCCTCTGCACCCGGCCACCTACCAGCAGATGGTAGTGTTTGGGACATGCTCCTTCTTTTTGCAGTGCAGCCAGCATCTTCTGGTGCTGCACTGAAGAAGGAAGCACTCTGAAAGTGCTTCTGCCCTTCCCGCATGGCCTCAGCTGATGTGACAGTCATGTAATAATATAACGTGTGATCTCAATGGTTGAGGATGCAAGATGAGTGGGACCGTGACGATGTGTGCAGTAGCACATGTCGTGGACCAGCTTCAATGCATTCCCATGCCAGGATGGGGCCATAGTGCAGAAATGGCCTTGGTCTCTAAGGTTATAGTCCAAAACTCAAACCACTATTGTCATGCTGGCTCTCTAAACATAATCTACACCATATAAATATGATCCAACATGGAGTAAGGTGTACTTTAGCTTGTTGGAAAAATATGTATCATACTCTGGTTTAGACTATGGTTGTGCTCTGTAGGCACATGCTGTGTTATGGATGAAACCCCTGCCATTGATTCAGAAAATAAAACCACAAATCTCTACTACCACAGTCTAGCTGAAACAATGCAGGTATGGAAACAATCTGGTAGACCAGGACAATCATGTGCCTGTATGGTTCCCAAGAAGAGATTACTGCAGTCAGAGCATCAAATTTCCAACATTTGAATACATAAAGAGAAGGTTGCCTCATGATAGCTCTTGCTATTTGTTGGTGGTGTGATAACATACTTAGAGTTCAGCTTGATCTAAGGTGTAGACTCTGGTCTGCATAAAAACATAGGGAACCGGGCCAACATGCACATTACTGTCCCTTATGTTTATCTATTCATTTCAGATCATATGCCTTGGCTTAGTTTATATGCTGACAGGAGACATGCACAGAGTTACATATGCTCTCTTGTTTACTTGCATCTATGGACCAAAGTTACCTGCATTTCTGCACAATCTATTTCACAAAACACCTGAAAATCTATTAAGGAAAAGTAAGATTTGTGTGTACATTTATGTGTCTGTTGGTAAGCAAAGCTAACGCTTGTCATGTCAACTTGTCTGTCTCTGTTCCATTCTTATGAAAAGTATCTTCTGATGTTTTAGCCAATGGCTTAGCCAGTTTCATTTTAAAAGCAATTTAAAACAAATTCTGAATTATTGTGAATTATAAGTTTGTGATGTCCAAGAGAAAGGACTGGTGACATCTTGCTTATTCCACACCAATTTTGTTTTAAGTGTCAGAGGAACACATTAACTTTTAATGTTTTTACTTATATCTTTGTTGTTTTTAATCCTTTTTTTTTTTTGGCAAGCTACTTTGCATTCCAATTTTGGGATGAAACTAGGGTATAAATAAATAAAACAATGACAACAGCAACAAGAACAATAACAGCTGCAACAAATCCATTTATTTTAGCTAGTTGGGAAAGATTTGTGACTTATTTTGGCATTGGCTGCCTTCAATGGTTCAACAATCATTTCTTGATGCCCATACATACTTGGTGAGAAAAAAAACTTGTTTAATCTTTAAATTATTAAACTTGTTTTAACTTTTAGTAACTTCTGGATTTTCCTCAGAATGTACAACCTACTTCTTGATGAGTAATGTTCTAGCTTTACAGTAAATCCTAGTTTGCACAGCTAAGTTTTGAAAACTTGAATACGATGGGAAGAAATCTAAAGCAGGCAATCCTGGCTGCCACCAAGCATTCAAGGTCAAGACTAAACGTAAGTTTGGGTCTAGGCATCTGAGGTCAAGGCTTAGCCCTGGAGAACCTCCACACTGTAAGCCTTTGTTTTCAAGGTGCATATACATCAAACAAAATATTACCTAATATAATTGAGCTTGAATTTCCATTCCAGTGTAACCTCCATTAAGCCTTTCTGTATTATCTGCATTCAGAATCAGTCTATTAGACTACATAATATCCTTTATTGTCTCTTGGTAATGGATCTTGAATTTCCCACCAAATACAAAGAAAAGGCAGATGCGCGTTAATCACAGGTATTGGTGACCTCCCTAAATGGTTTAATGTAAATGTAAAATGGTGGGAGTGGGGAATGGCCAAGATAGAACTAAGAGAGATACCACAACATACTACAAGAATCCTGTTACCCTGTTTTTGGTGTCTGTTGGGGGGACACCAAATTGCTATAAGTTGGGGAAATTAGTTCAGAGCACAAGTTGGCAAAATGAGAGGCAGGGTAACTCAGCAGGATCTTGAACCCTATGTCTACGGGGTCAGATCGAGTCAAGAAGCACACAGAAGTTGAAGCAATAAATGATGTTTTATTACAAACACAAGCAAAACAGTGTATGCGGCACACTCACACAAGATAACTAAAGAAATAAAGGTTGGAGTGGTATAGAGGGATTTTTAGAGGGGTTGCTGGTTTGGGTGATACTTCACCTGTCCTGAAGCCCGGAAAAATGGAGAGTGAGGCTGGGGTGCGATGTAGCTCAGCACGTGGAGCTGAGGGAAGGCTTGCCAAGCAAAGCGGCAGCAAGGCGGGATGAAACTCGGGAGCGATCCAAGGAAGGTCTCGGAATCGAGGGTTTTTATAAGGAGAATGTGACTGCAGGCTATACCATACTTGGGGGAAAACAATAGATTTGGAGTTGGAGACAAAGCCTCCGAAAGGTCAGAATCTGAATGATTGAGTTATCGCAGAGGTTCTCAATAGAGTAGAAGTATGCAAACGCAGAGTACTTGGGTATTGCATAGTTTACCCATCAAACTGCCAGCGTGGGGCAGAGGATCTTTTGTAGGTTGTGTGCATACCTAATTAGAGTACTTGCCTGGAGGCGAGTCAGCTGTTTTCTGGCCTGCCTGTATTGTCTAGGAATATTACGGCGATAATCGGCTGAGCCTGTATGTGTGCTTGTCCGGGGGCCTCGCAAGAACGTGGAAGGGAATAGAGAAGTGAAGCCGAATTATGATATCAAAAGGATATCTTTTAATATCCCCAAAGCTCGGACTAGCCAGGGCAGTAACAATCCATTCCAATCCCACTCTGTCCTTCTGAGACTTTTCTTCAGACAGAATTAAAGCTATGATAATACTGTGCCCCCAAAATCTCATTCATGCAAACTGGTCCAGAAGGATGCCGTGTTCAATATTATACATAGTCAATGGTCTTGAAAGCTGCAGGTGGTACAACTGTCTCTACTATATCCAGGATTTTAAATGCAGTGAAATCAAAACTGTTTGACTAGAGATTATTCCTTTCTGCATCTCCTAAAGCAGAATGATCAAAAGCTATGAGTTCTGTTGGAACTTTAACAGTGTTGAAACAAGGAAGTTTATGTTTGTTTAAAAGAACTGGTAAATGGTTAGTTTGACTTAGACTTATTTTTTAGGGGAAAAAAAACACTTAACCCAATATGTTGAATGCAGATGTCCAGCTTTGCCACTTGGCTGTGGTTTTTCTTTCCCAGGTACTCTAAAGAAAACCTGCTGGTGTGTTTGTGCCTCAACTCTGCTTGACATCCGGATGAAGAATGTGATTAAGAGCCAGTGCCAGGCCTTACTTGTCTCTGTGGGCAAACACTCACAGGTCTGAAATTTTCAGAGTCTGCTGAACAGTGTTCTAATTAAGCCAGTGGAATGCCAGAGGAATTTCTCTAAAGGAATTAGAGATTTTCTTTCTTTAAAAAAAATGAAGGCTATTAAGGGACTTTACCCAGTAGTTGTGGAGCTACCCTCAGTGTGAACCCCATCCTTCATCCTTTCCATCCTCTTCCACCACAATGCCATTACCAGAGTTTAGGGGAAAATAATTGAATGCTCCAGCCAGCCAACATGGTCAATGAAGAACCGTGCTCCAAAAATATGACTTTTCCCAATCTCTGGTCATTACTACCAACTAGTAGGCAAACAGGTGACACTGTCACTTCTGTCATTTCTGCAGTTGCTGCACATTTATTCACCCTCTCTGAGCCAGAGAAAAACAGCAATGCCAGGAAGCTCTTGGTTGTTGGCTCCTTACCACTTCAGACAGTCCTTGACAGAGGCCCAAACAAACTGATCTCTGACACTGACCCATCGAACTAGACATGTGGACATCCCCGGGGCACATGGGAGGAGGTTGTGCTGTGATATAATGCGTACTACTGTGAGGTAACAGAATCTTCAGCTAGCAAATACCAAGTCCTAAAATGTAGGCAAAGGAAAAAGAGGAAAAAGCAAAGGAGAAGAGGAGGTCTGACTAAAAAAGCCGAAGAAAGAGACCTGAAGGGGAAGAGAGGAAACAATACTGACATATCTAATGATGGCTGGTGGTTTCTATAGAGTGGGATGTTAATCAATGCTGGGCTTTAATCTGAACTTTAACAGAGCTATTCAAGGCGTTGAACCTATTTGGAAGATGAGGTTCAGCATTTTAGATAGCTTCTTTAAAGTTCAGAGGAAAATCCAGAACTGACCTACTATATCACTGACATGGAAGCCACCAGCTGCCATTGGAGTTGGCCTCAGAATGGAGAGTCAAACTGAAGAAAACCATCAAATAGGCTGGCAAAAATGTGTACCAAAACTGCCATTCAACTGGCAACTTGTTTATTTTTAAAAAAGATTATAAAAGATTACATTGTTTCTTATAAAACAACTGTAAGTTACTAATATATCATTAGAATAACCACAACTCACTCACTTGCTTACTCAATCAGAAGGAAAATGTCAAAAGTAAAACCAACAGAGTGTTAAAATTGCACAGTGGCATGACTAACAAGAAACCAGCAGGACTTATAAATTCATAGCAATTAACCAAACCATAACAACAACAAAAGTTAATTGACACTGTGCTGCACAACCATTAGTAGTTCAGGACTGGGTAACTTGCATATTGTTGTTGTTCTTTATTCTTTCTAAGATGTTTAATTAATTTGTCATGTTAAATGTTATAAATTTCTAACCTAATTTTTCCATCTTATTCCGAACGATTGGCAATCTGCCTCTCTGGTAATGCAAAACCATAGTCAGCACTGTAGGAATAAGGCTAGACAAGGAATGGGCTTATTTACTTCCCTTCCTTTCATCAATCCTTTGACAGAGCCGTGGAGGAGGCAATTAAAAATACTCATATTTGAAAAAAAAAATAAATCTAGGAATGCCTCTGTGTCTCTGCTGGTCAATGTAAACCATTCTTAAACAAACCAGGAAGTTCACTAGAGTTTGAGTCCAGTTTGTCAATAAATCATAATTTAAAGTAAGCACAGTTTGTCCTTGTTGGATGCAGAGGCAAACTATGGTTAATTTCTAAAGGAAGCAAATGCAGCTGCACTATGCATCTGTACTGTAGAAGTTGGGAGGGGAATTGTTTGAGCCTGAGGATCTCTCAGACTCATTTCTGTAGCTCCAAATTATGGTTTAGAGTTATATCTGAAGCAAACCAGCAGCTGTTCATGAACAAATGTTAACCCATTTTTTAGGAACTTTAGTGTTAGTGTGTGGATGAGCTGCCTGATGGGCTTCTCCTCCTTATTATTCTGGCTTTGTAAGAATCTGAGTACAATTTCTCTTCTGCCTTACAGGTGTGACCTGGAACGCCAACAAATCAACCAGAGTTTTGAAACAGTATCTTTTAACAGTGATTTACAACTAGAAGCGAGAGTCCTAAGCAGTGTCTGGGCTTTATGTGAATATGGTAGGTAAAAGATGTGTGAGACACTACTAATTGATTGAGTGATTATAAGGATGGAAGAAGGTGTACTGTTAGTAAGGCCCTTTCCGCACCAGGCAATTAGAACAGGGCAGTGCCTCCTCGCACGGAGGTTGTCTGCACCTTGGAGTGGACTAGGAGCAGACTACTTACCGGAGATCCGCACCTCAGTCTGCTCCAAGACGACCCCAAGTGGTCTTCCAGCTTGTTTTTGAAAGAGTGCAAAAAACAGGTCTTTATTTTCCTGGAACACGCCATTGCGTTCCCGCTCTCTTGTGCAGATTTACAGGCTCGCACCAATGTGAGCCTGCCACCTGCGGAGGGTGGGCTTTAGGCGTGGCAAGCTTCAGCGGTTGGTCAGGACCCACGACCAACCGGAAGCCACCATTTTGGAAGCCTGAGCAGTGTGGATCTACAGACCTCGCGCTTCTCCGATTCGCCCTGGACCAAGGAGGAGACCTGCAGAAGGGCTTCAGGGACAGTCCGCGTTGCTCCGGACCCCAGAAGAAGCGGTGAGTAATGGCACGGAGAGATTCCCTCGCCTCGTGTGGAAAGGGCCTAAATGTACTTAAAATCTAAATTTTTTTAAAAATTATCCTGGTGAGCTTGCAGACCATTGGAGTAACTTAGGGACCCAGACAAAACCGATGAAGTTGGCAATACTTGTTCTTCATTCACTGGCCGGAGACTAGGATTTGAGACACTGGTGAATACTTTTAATACTTGTCTTTATACCAGTGCCAACCATAAAACGCAAGGTAATGGCAAAATTAATTTAATTAAAAATTTAGTAATTTAATAAAATAATTTAATAATTTAATGAGACTAAGCCTCAAGTCATAGAAAGACTGGAAGCCCCAGCCTGGTGAACACAAAGGATTCTAGTCTCACTTTGACTATGACTTGAAGCTTTAGATTTTGACTGGACTAATGACACTGACTGTATGTGGTCACCCTAGCCTAATACTATTTTCTAAATCAAAATCCCCTCCCCACCCAGCAACAGCTTTTAAACATAAATAAAAAGTGTAGAACTGCGCATCTCGTATCATTGGCTCTAATATCAAAACTTCCATATCCAACTTAAAATGCTAGCTAGATATGGATGGTACTAGATAACACAAATTAGGAAGCCCTTCTGATCTGAGAAGACTCTGAAGGTCAACTTCTTTAATCAAGTATGGGTACCATGACTTAGATTTTTGTTCTTGAGATTGCTGCACCATTGCTGGAACTAGTAGAAGAGTTTGCTCTGGTATGATAAGCTATATTACTAAATGCAGTTGCCTATGACATCTCTAAGACACCTCATATTTTCAGAGGACTAGCATATGGAACATCTGAGGCTGCCAACATTTTAAAGAGATAACAATAAAAGTGGAGAGGAAGGAAAGATCCTCTTTTCTTTCAAAAGACTAACTGTCCTATGCTATTCACCATGTCTTTGCAGAAACCCTAGAAAAAAAGTGTTGAAAACTGATGTTGATTTTCTTTTCATAATCAGCAGCTGTAAAAGAAGGTTAACAATCTGTTCGTAATAAGTGCAGTTATTCTGCACAGACATCCTTCTGAATTGGTGGAATCATATATGGTGACCTAAATATAACTGGGGTAAAAAAGAACAGCAAAACTAGTAGTAGACATTTAATGGCATCATATATTTTTTTCCTGTTCTTGACTTGAGATTGGGATATACAACTACTTACTAGTGTTTTCTCACAAATAAAATAAAATAAAATAAAATAAAAATAAGAAATACCCCATGAGTTTTGGATAAAACCCTGGGGGGAAAAAATAACCTGCTATGATTGAACAGATGACTACTGGCAGATACCTTTAGGTAAATAGTGAAAATAAAAGACAATCTTCTGTTTTAGAAAAGATAAAAAGAGCAGCCACATCCCAGAAACAAAAAAGTATCAAGAGAGATTTTTACATCTCAAGTCAAAGCAAAACAAAATGTCTTTGATGACAGCAGTTTTTACCCAGAGATTGCTTTTTGAGAACAAATATGCTGTTCAAACTGTTGTCAGAATTACAATGGATTAACTAAGCACAGTTCAAATGAACTCCTGGCATGGCATCAATCAGCTGCTCTTTTCATGATGCACCTAGGTTAATATAAAAGAATCCAGTACAATATCAATTATTTCATTTAACACCTTCAAAGAGAAGATCATAGAACTCTTTATTGGGAATTACTTCAAGACAGAATGTACAGAGGGGAGTGTATTCATAGGGCTGAAAGAAAAAGGGAGAAAGTGTTCAAAGACACATAGTCCACTCCACAGCTCCCAAGAAAGTGATTTCAAACTGGAAAAAACGTGAAGGAGGCTTTATCCAAGGTTAGAATTTTAGCTTTCTGTGTCCTAGTCCAAAGGCTATGATTCCCTACAGGAAAATTCCTAATTTAAATATATTGTTGTTTCGTGCAATCCATTTGTAATCAGCAAAGCCATTCAAATGGGTAAAACCTGAATGCATTGCAGTGATTGCCAATATTCTGCTGGTCCAAATTTAAGGTGTCACTGATGGCATTTTAAAGCCCTATTAGGAACTCAATACTGGAAGGAGAACCTCTTCCTGGATATACCTGCCCAACCCACTGTTGGGAGCAATATAGTATGCAGAAATATAGATGAGGGAGATGTGAAGCACTCACCTCTTAGAGGCTCCTTTGGCCTGATTTTAGCCCTATGTTAGAATATGGTGTTTCATAGATGCTTTTGTGAACACACACACACACACAGACACACACACACACAGACACACACACAGAGAGAAATATAATTGTTCAAACAAGCAAATTAAAAACATCCTGCCCTATGACTACAACAGTGTTCTTTTTGTTTTCTCCCTGCCTCATTCATTTTGGGTCCTGCAGGCTACCTTGGGTACTGCGTAAGAAAAGACGCAGGATATAAATCAAATAATAAATAAATGAATAAATAAGCATAGTGATTTTTAGGGCTTCTGGTTTGTTACCCTGATTTCTGGGGTCCCGTGGGGGACGCTTCAATATGCTCCAAATAATGGGGAATGGGAATTAGCCAGAGCACAAGCTGTAGCAATGCAAGAGGCAGGGCAACTTAGCAAGATCTTAAACCCAATGTTTACGGGGTCAGGCCGAGTCAAAAACCAAGCAAAAGTAAATTATAATTGATTTCTTTATTTAAAAGACAGTCATCGCGCACTTACGCACTCACTCACGCAGACCTAAGAAAGTAAGGGAAGGAAATTTGATAGGGGATTTTGAGAAGGATTTTTCAGAGGGAATACTACACCTGATCCTGTAGCCCGGATAGCCAGCAGATTCTCAGCACGTGGAAGCTGAGGGGCAGGCTCAGCAAACGGAGCTGCAGCAAGGCAGGATGGAAGCCAAAAGCGATCCGAAGAAGGGCTCAAAACCAGGGGTTCTTATAGGGAGAAATGTGCCTGTAGGGTAGTCCGTTCCCGGGGAAAACAATGGGTTTCGGGTTGGAGACAAAGCTTCCAAAAGGTCAGTACTTTAAATGATTGGATTTTGACGGAGTTGTCAATAGCGCAGACAGGATGCAAATGGAGAGTGCTTGATAGTTGAGTAGTCAGAAGCGCTAATCTCATCAAGCTGCCTGTTTGTGGCAGAGAATCTTTCGTATACTTGGTGCATACGTAATTTAGGTTTAAAGTGTACTTGCCTGGAGGTCTCCTGGAGCTGCATGCCAGAAAATTACTGGCCTGCCTTGATTTGTCTTGTATTTTTCAGCCTGTTCGGCCGTGTCCATGTGCGTGCTTGTCCGGGGGCCTTGCAAGCACATGGAGGGGAGCAGTTTGGAATGGCCAGTCTCTTGATATTAAATTATATTTAGTAAGCCCTGGGCTCGAACTATAGACCACAGTAACAGGTTGGCCTCATAAAGGTACTACCAATGTGCATTTTGGTTTTGTTTTATAGTCAACAAAACGTATCCCTGTGTTTTTCAGATTCAAAGAAACCTAAGGCCACAGAGCAGGCAAAACCTAATGTGAAGAGAGTATCCTGTTGGTCAATTTACAAAAGGACCTGATTTTCAAGAACAAGGTAAAGAGATCTAATTTGTTTTTTGCTGGCATACTTAACCTGTTATGACACCTACATTTATCTTCAGACCTGACAGCATAAGATCATCATGTACTTCAGATGATCACTGAACTCTGCCAGTGCTAAGAAGGCTTTAGCTTTGTACAAGACAGGGACAGACCAGATCTCAAGCGGAGAGACAAATGGAAAGCATAAATTTTATTGTTGCCTTTTACCACGTTTGTTCAAATTCTCTTCCTCCTCCTCCTCCTCCTCCTCCTAATGGAGGAGGGAGGAAATGGGGCCTGAACTTTCTGCCCACATAGACCTTCTCTTTATAATCACCCAACCAAACAAAATGCCTGTTATTCCAACAATGTCACTTTTCTTCTCCCTATCTCAAATGACATTTGTTAAACCATCGCTGCTTGATGAAGAAACCCATGGACTTCAAAAGCTGGTATAATAAGTTTTGTGACTAATAAAGGTCATCAACCTGTACTTTGTATTTTGCTATCTTGAGAGCAATTATGAAGCTGTTGTAATTTGGACATGTCATGAGATGACATGACATGACTCATTCAAACAGGCAATATTGCTTGCTAAGGTTGATGGCAGTTGGAAAAGACAAAGACCACAACACAAGTGGATTGACTTAATCAAGGAAGCCATAGACCTGAGTTTGCAAGAGCTTAGCAGGACTTTTAATAGCAAGTTATCTTGGAAATCTCTCATTTACAGTGTTTCCATAAGTCAAAGCAGACCTGGTGGTAATTAGCAATGGCCATTTCTACTCGATGTCACTGTCCCAAGATGGGGCTGCATTGCTGCTGGTCTGCAAGTTGTACTTTCATATGATGTCATTGTGGTCCCACTGCCCATGTATCCCCAGCAGTCACAATCGCAGGATATTGTATTACTGAAAAAAATCCAGTAATTGCCCCCAATCATGCAACACTCCCATTGCTGATGGCTGCTCGGAAAAGGAGGAAGCACAATCTAGGCATATCCTTCCCCAGTGCAGCACAAGGAAGTAGCTGGCTGCACTGTAGAAGGACGGCATGTGTCGCTCCCAGTCCCTTTCCTCAGGCAGCTGGCCAGATGCAGATGGGACTGTTCGGGTCACCCCTCATCCTGGCAGTAATACTGCCGGGATTGCGATGGGACAACAATTGAAAACAGTAAGGTGCAGAAAGGGCCAATAACAGTGAGAATTTGCTAACGCAGTCAAAAATGTGTAACCTAGAGTTACACATTCATAACTGGTTTGTGTCCACAAACCCTATGTGTTCATTGCTCAGTTTAGGCAATATTTAGCTCTCAGTATGTACTTACTGGGCAGCAGCTTCTGTAAGTGATGGTAGTGTGTTTCCACTGTCTCTTGCTTGAGTGATCTCTGGTGCAGGGGAGAATTGTGACAGGGACTCTGCTTCTCCCAGTCTCAATGGAAGTAATTTATGGGAAAATCTCTCAGGGGTTGGGATCATCAGTCAGTTGCTTTCCTACCAACAGGGGAACTTAGCCTTGTTGTTCACAGTGACTACTGCCCACTAAGTGAGGACTGGGGGAGATCAGGATTCGAAACACTATGTAATTATGTAACTAACTAGGTTATGTAGCTAAGCAGCTGATAGAGATGTCAAATGCTATTTTTGCCTCTATTAATAGAAGTATAGTTTCCAAGTTGAGGGAAGTAATAGTCACACTATATTCTGCACTAGTTAGGCCTCATCTGGAATACTGCATTCCATTCTATCAGCCTCATTTGAAGAAACATATAGACAGGTTGGACAGGTTCAGAGAAGGGCAACATGGATGATAAGTGGTATGGAGAACAAAACATGGGCATGTTCAGCTTGATAAAGACAAGACTGAGGAATGACAAAATGACATTTTCAGTACCTCAAGGGCTGTCATAGAGAGGAGGGGACAGGCCTATTCACAGTTGCTCCCAAGGGTAGGAATAGGTCTAATGGTTTTAAGATACAGTAGAGTTAATTTTGATTGAACATTAGAAGGAACCTCTTGACAATAAGAGCATTATTGGCAGTGGAACAAACTGCCTAGAGAAGATGATAGGGTCCCCTTATCTGCATGTCTTCAGAAAGAGGCTGGACAGCTGCCTGTTGGGAATACTTTAGCTGGATATCTTGGGGGATGGACATGTTGGCCCAAGAGGCCCTTTCCGACTCTATGCTTCTATGATTCTGTGATTCTAATTTCAGTTAAAATCTGTGTTGTCAAGCGATAACACTGTCTTGAACCTTGGCATATTTTTTCCTCTCTCAAAACTCAAAAGCATAGACATTTGTAACTGTCTAGTGAGCAAATCAGCAGATGTGACCAAAGCTTGACTCTTGTTCCAGTTATTACAGGCTGATCAATTCTTTAATTAAAAGAAAATCCTAACCTTCAAAATTCTTTACCAGTGGGAAATGGAAGGAGGTGCAAATCACCAAGAGAAAGTAATATTTACAGGGAGAAGGTCAAGAGGGCTGAAGGCCAGAAGGAGCTTGGACTTTCAAGAGAGATTAAAAGGGAGCTTCAGCTACATTTGAAGGGGAAAGAACAAAACAAAAACAAAATCAAAAATAATAAAAACAAGTGAGATGAATGTGTGAAAAAGATGGCAAAATCGTAATGGGCATCAGAAGTGTTCAACATCAAGACTGGAATCCTATTAGAATGTTACATCTTTGTAAGTGGACAGTGTCAACCTCCGTATGCAGCGGAGGGCTGCTGCTATGTTATTTTGTAGTAGAGCCAGCAAAGTGCCTGATATGTATTGGTGCCTGATGCATAATGGGACTGTTGTACAGTATGAAACTGATAAACATTACATTGATGCTGGTGTGCATTGCTTTCAGTCCCAATGAGCATCAAATACCAATATGCATTAGGCACTCATGCTGTGTCCTGTTATTTATCTGAGAGCTTCTGCTATATAGCTGGCTATATGCTAAGGTACATAATATAAAACATCATTAGGATTCTGGAGCTATTTTTAATTTTGTCTTCTCCCAAAAGGAAAATAGTGTTCAAACTGGTGAAAGAGAAGAAATAATCAAGTGAGGGGGTTGCAGATAGGCAAGGAGAAGATACAGGAATGCTTAGCCACTTGGAATTAATTCACATCTTCGCAACCAGATGAACTAAATCTAAAGATACTAAAAGGACTTCCAGGCCTCTATCTTTAATTTTTGAAAATTCCTGTATAGCAGGTGAGATTCCTGCAGACCTGAGATGGATAAATGTTGTCTGAACCTTCATAACAAGGGGAAAAGAGAATCGGAGCAACTGCCAATGTATGAACTTGTTGTTGCTGTTGTTGTTCAAGTCATTTCTGACTTATAGTGACCCTAAGACAAACCTATCATTTCTGAATTATAGTGACCCTAAGACAAACCTATCTGGTGACTGGGAGTGTTTGATCCACCCAAGATCACCCAGTGGGTTTCCACGGCTGAGCAGGGAATTGAACACTGCTTTCCAGAGTTGTAGTCCAACACTCAAACCACCAGACTACACTGTCTACTCTGAAAAAGAAAAGATCAAGAAGTGATATGATAATCATTTTCAAATATCTGGAGGGCTGATATGTGCAAGATCAAGTAAACTTATTTTTTGCTGTTCCAGAGTAAGCCATAAATCAACAGATGGAAATTACGAGAAAGGAGATTTCAATATAAGGAAGTATACCCTGACAGTACAAAGTGTTTGAAGGTGGATGACTTCATTAGGAATTCTTAAATGTAGATGGAAGCGCCAGCTGTCAGGCATACTTTCACTGTGATTTTCTTTCCTTGGCAGAGGTTGGATTAGGTGACCCTTAGGGATCTCTTCCCTCTCTACAGTTGAATGAATAGGGCTAGTTAGAAACTATGCAGGGTCAGCTCTAGTTGCTACTTCTATGGGAGACCACCAACAAATACCAGCTACTGTAGGATATACTTCAGAAGAAGGAACTGGCAAAACCATCTCTGAGTATTCCTTGCCTAAGAAGACCTTATGAAATTCGTGGGCTCCAAATAAGTTACAGGGGACTTAAAGGCACATGCACATGAGGACGCACACAATGGGCATATGAACATGTGATGTGCCACTGTGTTTGCATGTTTTAATTTTGTTCTTGAATTTGCCACATTGTGTCTGGAAGGGGACTATCTTTGTTCAAATAGTAATATTGACACCTGATTTCAGGTAATGATTTTGAACAACAAAAGAACCAAATGTGTGTGCGTTATTCCTTCCTGTAATTAACATGATTTGTGTGTGCATGCGTGTGAAGGAAACAGAATGGTTGCATCCCCCAGTCCTGTTGGTGATTCCCTGATCACTCATGCTTTGGGGGACAGGATCTGATTGGTAAACCAGTTTAAGCATCCCCTCCACAAAGCAGAACCCTTTTTTGGACTGAAGTGTGATGGAAGCGAGAAGAATACAGTATGTCTCCATATCCATGGGGGAAAATGTTGTCAGACTTACTGTGGATAACAAAAAGGCATGAATAATGAAATGCTATTTTCTTCACAGAGATGAATGATGTAGGTATTGAGCAAGCATGCAGCTCAGAGAGGAGGCCCTGAAACTTAACACAGCTTTAGAATCTAAAAGAAAGAAGGTGTTTTAGCCATTAGTTGCAACCCAAAGCCAGTGCACAACTGAAAAAAAAAAATCATAGGAACATGTGGTCCAAAAAAAGACGGGAGCAAAATTTTTTCAGATTGCCTTTCAGTATGGATTTCAAAGCCTGCTGTATTCAAAGCCTTGCAAAGCTTGACTCTCTGGGTCTCCCTCTCTCCCCCTGCTATCTCACATTCACAATGTTAACTCCTTAATAAGTCAGTATCCTTTTCTTATTAGCAAACAGGTCATGCTGTCATGATTAATCCCTATATTAGCACACATATTATTGTAATATCAACTATATAGAAAGTAATGAGCTCTGAGCATTCAGTATATCCTCTTATCTGAAACAGTGTCCTTTCTGAAGCATCTCAGAAAGTTCTAGACCATCTGTAACCATCTTGGTGCCTTCCAAATCCGTCAGACTGTGGTTCTATTATCCCAAGTCCTCATGGCTGTTGTGTTCTGACTCATCTGGAGTGGGAGGAAGTAGTTCTAGATAGCTTGATGTGACTGTGTCTATGGAAAGAAAGTCAGCAACATTCTATAAGTAAAATCTATGGCTCCCTTTCTAACCACTGGCCCCCTTGTCTTCTAGTGTCCATAATAGAGATTGGTGGTATTTAGGTTCAAAATAATGGTGTGTAAACTGCACTTCATATGTAAACATGGTCTAAATCTCAAAGCTAAACAGATATATTTGTTGTTGTATGCTTTCAAGTCATTTCCAAATCAAGGTGACCCTAAGGCAAGCTTATCACAGGGTTGTCTAGGGCTGAGTGTGTGTGATGCACCCAAGGTAACCCCATGGTTTCCATGGCTGAGCAAGAAACTGAACCCTGCTGTCCAGGGTCATCGTCCAATGCTCAGACCATTACACCATGCTGGCTCTCAAGCAGACATATATTGTCCTATAATTATTTAGTGCCTCTTTGGTCATAAGAAACCCCAGTCTAGAATCAGGTAATCTACAACTTTCCTAGAAAGCTGCAGTGCACTATGGGTGAAAGTCAGCCCATGATGAGGGCTAACTTTAAATAAATCTCAGCAAGGGAGCTGCTCTGCCTCTTCTTTAAGTATATACTATTGTTAGTCCAAACTAGAGTAAACCATCTGAATCCATGGCACTTGTGAAAGTGTTGATTTACAAAGACCCTATTAATTAATGGATCTATTCTATTTGGAACTTAAATTGGATTTAGGTTTAAGTTTCTAAAGGACAAAGAAAGTATAATGTGTGGAAATCCTTCAACCACTGTGCTCTTGGTGTCAAGCCATTATTTTCATTTATTACCTGGTAGCAGGTTGGGATGTACTTTACTGGAAAAGAACACATTCAGCTAAAATGAATGTGCGTTTGACCTTTTTAAATTTTTTTGGCCATCTACTTCTGAATGACCGAAAAAAAAAAAAAGGTTGAACATCCCTTTCCCACCCCTCACGCCCACCCCACCTTGATTTCTTTAAGGAATCTGGCTCTCCAATCATTGGAGATGCTTGAATGGCTCAGACAGTGAATATTTCATTGCATTGTCTTGAAAGTGCAACAGGTTTAAGACCCAGTGGGCCTGCTGTAGTCTTAATGAAGCAGTTAATGATGTGTGAATTATAGAGCCTGACAGCCCCCCTCCCCAATAAAACCAACAGGGAAGCATTCACAGTCTTCCATGGCAGTTGAGTAATGACAATGCCGTCTGCATAACTTAATGCGGTGCCATTCAGCAAACCACCAGTCCTACCTGGCTGGGCTGAGCATTCCCATTCAGCGTGTGCACACAAAAAACATCCACTGGTGAAAGAATTAAAACATATAAGTCATACGATACTTCATTCTTATGTAGTCTTGCAAAAGAAATTCACAAGCTGAGGCAGCTGGGGCAACTACGGATCCTATAAAACAATGTGTTTTCCACAGGGTTTTCTTTTTCTTTTCTTTTTCTTTTTTTGTGACTTAACTTTTCCAGCAGAATCCTCATTTAGAAAAGCACATGAACGTGGTCTTCCCAGAGGATTTCAATGAGCTGATTGTTTACCCACATCAGCGAGGGGAGTTTTGAATGTGCTAACACTAGACTTCACTTGCTTGTACCAAAGGCAGATCTTTGTGTGTAGCTGGGGAATTTGTAGGCCCTTTAGTCTGTAAGAAAAATAGCTGTTGAGAGGATAAAAAGCTTTTTTGCATTTCTTTTGATATTGTATTTCAGGGTCACTTACTGATGCAGAATAAAATCCACTGAGAATCGTTCCTGCACAGCAGCAAGCCCCATCAATTGCAATAGGCCTGGCAGAGAAGAACATACTTGTGAGCTGTATTCAAAGACAGAATGTGAGAGGGAGCATGTGTTTAATGACTTTTGTATAAAAATGATATGGATATTATTCTGGTGATAATAAAAATGATATAGATATAATTCTAGTTGTAATGAGGGAAAGGACATACGTGAACAGGCACCTAAGTGCATGTTAGGTTTAAAGATATACACATGTACATATGGATGTGCATATATTGGAATTTGTTAGTTGAAATGTGGATAGAACAAAATAATTGTCACAAATTCACTCATATTTCTAAAAGCATAAATAGTGTAAGTTAGCAATCTTTCCTAAGTTCAATACTATGAAGTTAATAAAATTTCCAAGAGTCATGCAGCGACTAAGGTCTTGTTGAATAATGATGGAGCAAAGTTCTACCCATGTGCTTAAATTGGAAGTTTGGAGGGTGATAGCTCAATGTCCTTCCTAGCTTTGCAGTGGCAGCCAGATGGTGCCAAGGTACACCCCCACAGCCAGTCAGTGGTTGGAGAGGGTAGAGCTAAGCTCAGATCCATCCAGTTGTAATTTTCCAGCTAGGTCAGTCAGAGCAGCTCAAGCTTCCCAATGTTCATCAGTTGCACAACAGCAATTACATGACTTTGGGCCACAATTCTGCGCTCCCAACCACTGATGCCATTCAGTTCCTCTTGTGCACCTGGAGAAAAGCTGACGTACAAGGAGGTACTGGAAATCTGCTTGCACAACTGCTCCAAAAGATTTTTCACTGGCATGATTCCAAGCAAAAACCACCAAGAAGATTCTGTCCAAATTGTGTTGATTCCACATACCCATATTTTGCTTTGGCATGTCACAATTCTTGCATCTATCTTCCATAGATTTGGCATAAACATTTTTAAAAATGGTTTTATGTCATAATGTATGAACCTGAATGTACAGGCAAAGCAGCAGCAATGCCAGTTTGGACATTACTTTAGTGATCATTCAAAGAACCTAGTAAGTGTTGTGAAAGAGTTTGTGTTGGAGAGAAGATGGTGTAAAATAATAAGGAAGGGACAGAGTGTCACAATTCACCCTGTAAAATATGAAGAATCTGATTCAGAGGAGCCAGATCTTGAAAGGCCTGGTACTTCAGATTATGGCTTCCTCCCTGAATCTGAGCACCTAGTGGCAGATGTAGTTGATAAAGAATTTCAGGAAAACGGGCTACCACCTTAGCCAAGGTAGAAGGATATGAAGAAGACACCCTCTTCCTTCACAGCATTTTGACAGAAATGGGATCAGCTTCAACAGTGGCAACACCTCTTGCAGAGACTTAAATGAGAAATGCTGACCAATTAAACCCCTGGTATCTCAAGATCAGGCAGCTATACATTTCCTAGCTGATAGGAGTTCTTGTGGATCACAACTTTTTATTTTACCAGGGTTTTCATACCCTTTGTACTTGTGAATTTATTTTGAATGTATGCAACAGCAGCTGTATGGACCATCACTGATGAAGATGTGGTGATCATTCCTACCTGTGCAGCCTCTCCGACTGGAAAGAAGGAGAAGACTTGGTGGCAGCTACAGTGCTGGCCACAGCAATACTGATCAAATTGACATCAGAGGCAGCAGCATCACCAGCACTGTAGGCCTCCCCACCTACTCTGATGAGAGGCCTGCTGAGTAAGAGATTAAATTGTAAGCAAGCACTGTGTATGTGATGGTATAGCATTTTAGAGCTTATTTTATGGTGAGGTTGAAGTATACAGCTTAATTTAAAATTGTCATGCTTTCTGGAACATGTGAATATATAAGAGCTTGCCTGCCTGCCTGCCTGCCTGCCTGCCTTCCTTCCTTGCTTCCTTCCGTCTAAAAAGAAAACAATATTATAACCACTGTTCTAAGGGCACATTCCCTACCCCCACAGTACACATTTTCTAAGTTCTACCATTAATTTTCTGCTTTAATTTGAAAACAAACTCTTGAAAATTAGCAAGCATAAAGCAATTTTTTGAATGTTTAACCCTCCCCCAGACAGAAACAGAGCTGCTGTTGATATGTGTAGCAGATAATTTATCTGCTACATATATCAACAGCAGGTATATTATCAGTATTCAAAGACAGAGCCATGTGAGTCTGTTTCAGCATAAAAAGATATAAGGGAATTCTGTAGCAATTGTGAGACAAACTGAGAAAAAGGAGTTTCTGTCATAAGCTTTCATGAACTGCAATCTGCTTCATTGGATGCCTGGACTGAAACTTTGGTGGATAGACATATAGACATAGATGCATTGATAGATCGATAGACCAATGGATGTGGGGAGGAGAGTGTGAATTGTAATAGAAATGCAAAATACATGGGTATTGCAACAAGTTCAGTTTCAACAATGGTCATAAAGAATACCTAAAGAAATGAAGGTAAGAGACAGGTTTTACATACAAGCAAAGGTGAGGAGGTTAACTTATGAAAAGTAGAGGAGGATCTTGGTCCACTGCACCGACATGGGTAAAGAATGTTTTCCACAGGATGAAACGCAAGGAATACATAGCCATCCCTACCATTAACCAGAGGATGGCTGTCATCACAGGCAATGTATCCTGGAAGGTAGCAGCAGTACACTGGATGAGAAAGTCGAGCATCATGTGCCCTGGCCAGTAACTGCTAACTTACCTTGTTATCTTCAACAATGCTGTTTCATTATCAATGTTGAGGACATTGTCCAGCTGCCAGTCTAGCTGGGCTTCATTCATGGCATAGGAGGAGACACCATCTTGTTTTATTGTCTATGGCAGTAAAATGTCTTAGATCGGCCCTGCAAAGAAAACCTGCTGATGGGATAATCTAGCAGCAAGTCAAATTTATATGTATAAGGAATAGAATTACCATGTTCAAACCAAAGAATGTCTCACCCCTTAATTCTAAACCCACTTTTAGGGGATCTGTAATTTCAGACCACATATTAGTTTGCAAGCAATTTGGACTGGTGATCCAATGGTGAACAATAAATTTTTCAACGTCCTGATGAAGAACTGTCATCTAGTCATAGGGCCTTTCCACACTACACTGTTATACTGCTATTATTCCACTTGCAACACCCTATGGAATCCTGGGTTTTGTGGTTTAGGGAGGGGCATTTAGAATTCTCAGCGAGAGAGCTCTTTGGCCTCAGTAAATTACAAACCCCAGAATTCCACAGGATGTTGAACGTGGAATAATAGCAGTATAACACTGTAGGGCAGAAAGGCCTGTAGTTATAGTAGGGATGGCCACAGTTAGGCACAGTTTTCACCTGGGAAAACTGTTGTCTGAAAAATGTCTGAAGATAAGCAATAACAGCCTCAGGGTGAAAAAAAAATCTTTAGTTTGCATGGGAGAAATGTATTGCCCACTTTGAAAGGTAATATTTGTGGATTTTGCAGCAGCTTGATTCTGACCCCAAAGTGCTCGGCACTATAGAGAATTCATCTTCAGTTTAGGCCATTGAATGCAGCTGAGCAATAAAATAGACTCATATTTGGTCTTGCTGTTATTTAGAGCCTGTCGAAACTGTGGCTTTCAGCTTGAAACAATCAATAAATCAAATATGAGATCACAAGTTGCAGAGCATTCCCCTTAGATATGGGCTTCATTTTTGTTCCTTCTGTGTCAGGGAGTTCTTTGTCTTTGCAGTGGAATTGCTTTTATACCTCCTCATCAAGCCAAACTGTCCGATAAAGCAAACTCAATTCATGTCCTATAATGACAAGGTCATGCTCCACACGGAGCTGCTTTTAGATTTGCTTTGAGGTGTGTGGGGGGAAGCTTATATCAAAACAAAGGGGAAAAAAGAAGCATTGAAGGATTTGGATGAGTCACACTTAGTTTCACCTGAGAATATGAGCAGATAAAAAGACTAAGCCTTTGCTTTGAGCCCTCCTGAGTTGGTTGTATTTTCACAAATGACTTTCTTTACATTATTGAATACAATAGGAAATTTAAAGCCAACTGCAATCACACTTTCTCATGAAAAATTAACAAAGAATTTATGGAAATGTAGCAAAAGTCCCAAAGCAATTAGCTTAGATTTCTCCAGAGTCTGAGAAAAGCTTGGATAATTGCAGGCAGAAACTACATAAAGTGGCTATTTTCATTATCGCGGGATACAGAAAGTCCATTTTCATCACAATGGGACATAATGATGTTAAAGCTAACACAAAGATATATTTTAAAAGGTTGTGACACAGTTTACAAAATGCTTTGATTTAAGTGACTTTGGGGATCCATGCTAAAGATTTTTTTTTTTAAAAAAAACCCTCTTTCCCTGCTATTGTCACAGACTGTTAGATGCTAGAAAAATAGAGGGGGTGGAGGAAGAAGCCCAAACTGGTGTTCAGAAGCTAATGGTACATTACATTACCAGTGGGATGCACAAGAATGGATTTAATTTGTCCTTGAATTTAAAGAGCTGCACAAATTGTCACATTAATGTACATTCCAGAGAGCCCTTTGTATACACTTACTGATGTAGTTATCATTTTAGTATTGTGCTCTGAATAACTGGCTGCGGAAGAAAGCCATGTTAGCATAAAGTGTAGAAGTGAAGAGAAATATAAAACCATGAAAATGTTCTCAGGTGAATCTGTAGACATGTTCAGTTCTTCTGATCTCTCCTGGTCGGTATTCAGTAAGCAAACTGTAAAATATATAGGCAGACTTTCTTGTCGTGTAATGCACACGCATTATCTAGTAGATTTTATTGTGATGGGATTTCTGCACTGAACTTGACACAAGCCTTTTGCAATGTCATGCATAGTTTCTGCCATAAGTCCATTCAAGAGAAAAGTCTTTATTTGTGTAATTTGTGTAGTATGGAATTTTGCACTGTGTAGTCTAATCTGACAATAATTTCTAAAGGTGAAGACAAATTCAGTCACAATTGTGGCTTCTTCACTCTCGGCATGACTGAATGTACTACTGAAAGGGTGAATATTGTTGTTGTACACCTTCAAGTTGCTTCTGAGTTATGGCAAGCTTAAGATGGCCCTATTATAGGATTTTGTAGGGCTGAGAGTGTATGATGTGCCCAATGTCACCCAGTAGATTTCCGTGGCTGAGTGGGGAATCAAACCCTGATCTCCAGGGTCGTAACCCAATGCTCAAACTACTACACATGCAGGCTCTCACTAGCAAGTCAAACACTGGATCAGTGAATGAGTGAGCCTTCAGTCCTAATTCTTGTGAATTTCTCTGTCTGCCCGTTATCTCTCTCATTCAGTCTTTTTCTTCTTCATGGACCTTACCAAAATGCTTTACTTTCTGTCCTGCTCCAAAGTTGATGTTGTCAAGCTGCAACTCACAGGGTTTCTCACTATAGTCATCCCTCCACTTTCGTTAGGGGCACAGGACCCCGTAAAAGTGAAAAAACTATGAATAACTCTAGGCCCTCCCAAACCATATTTAACACAAAAAAAAAGTATGATCACCATAATCAACCCATTGTGGATTCCTTTGAGGCATCAGGGTTCTTTCACAAGGCAGAAGTGGCTGGCTGATGGGCCCTACTGCCACCTCCACTGCTGCCCCACACCATTTTTAATAGGGACTTACAAGCCTCATTCGCAGTTTCTCAGTCTCACGAGGCTTGCAGTGCCTATTAAAAATGGCATAGGGTGGCAGCAAAGCTGACAGCAAATAATCAGTGAATAATCAAATCTGCAAAAGTGAAACCCGCAAATGTGGAGGGCTCACTGTACTGGCTAAGTTGGCCATGAAATGCGTGCGGTTCTTCTATCTCTGTTCCTTTGTACAAGGATTTAAGGTTCTTTACCTCATGTTTGTTGATGTGTATCTAGCTAGAGTGCCTTAAAAGGAGTGCTAATTAAAAGTGGTGTTCTGTGGGCCAGTGCCGGTCCATGAGCCATTGACTCTTGGTCTGAACTTCCAGGAAAGAAAGAAAGAAAGAATTATAAACAATGGGCAGACATGTTACTGGTTCCTGAAGAATTAGGAAAAAACTAGAATGCCCAACATATTAGATAGTTTGAAAAGCACTGCCTTATTGATGTTGTGGGTAAAGTGTAATCTATAACCACATGCGTCCCCCAAAATAATTTTAATGGGCCTCCAGGGGGTGAAAAACTGAACTTTCCCTTATCTTTGCTTCCAAATGGCCCCCAAGTGCCCTATGGGGGCATGAATTACTTTTTTTGCCGTATTTTTGCCCCCCCTCCCTGGTTATTTTAGGGCCAGAAGATGCCATCTTCTAAGACAGAAAGTGAACAGAAGTTACTTCCAGACACTTAGGTGGGGAGAAAAGTGGTGAAAATATTTCATGCCATTCTAGAGAACATGAGATGAAATTTGGTAGCACGATAATTTGCGATGATGTCGTAGTGAGAGTGTGGGTAGGTATCCTCGGAGGCTTGGTCTGCTAGCCTCCCACAGTTGCCCACCCTGCCTTAGAGTTTACCATTTTGGTCACCATAGTTTCCAGAGCAGTAAACAACAATATTATCTAGTGGACAGATCAACACCAGCATTTCCCTTAGGCATATTTTAAGCTTTGGACTTTCACAAAAGCTATACTGTGGGAGAATAAATATACAGCATTCTCATTCTTTTTGAATATTGATTAAGTAAACAATTAGCTTATGCAATTACTTATTCCCTGTGAAGTCTTATCATATCACATAGGCATTTCCAGCTAGGCATATTATCTTCAATAGACATTATATAGTCTAGGCACACATCTTTTTTTAAGGATCATTTCTCATAAGGCACGTGCTGCTTGTAACACAGTTAGTGGTAAGGAACAACAACTTAAAAGCAGAGGGTGAGAAGCTACATCAAGGAGATGGAGTGTAACTTTATATTTAACTAGTTATATGATACACTACTGAATTGCAACACTGCATGATTGAGGGTACAAAGCAATGTGGCATGCACAATGTGCACTTCACATCTGCATGAGTAATTAGCAGTGGACATCTGTGCATGATTGCACTATGCTTCTGCAAACTTCAATTGAATATAGACATTCACATCAGACAAAAAAAACAAAACAAAACCAAAAAGTCCCCATCGGCTTCTGTACAGGAACTTACCCATACATAAGTCACTAAAGAGAGCCAGCATGGTGAAATGGTTTGAACATTGCTTTGCAACTCTGGAGACCAGAGTTCGAATCCCCACTCAGCCATGGAAACCCACTGGGTGACCTTAGTGCACTCTCTCAGCCTCAGCGGAAGATAAAATCAAAACCCCCTTTGAAACAAATCTTGCCAAGAAAAACCAATGATAGATTTTCCTTAGGGTTGCATAAATGACTTGAAGGCACACAATAGCAACAGCAACAGATCACTAAAAGGATATCAGCCAATATTTGCAACCCGTGAACTTCTACAACTCACCATTCTTTTTTTGAGAAATCTCATACCTACATCTCACACAGAGTACTTACAATGGGCTCTCCTTACCTGCAGTCTCCTGACACGCAAGTTCAAGCATCCCAAACCAAGTCATGTCCTATGTCTAAAATCGAGGTGACATGTGCATTGATGCCTTTGTGCTCATATAACTGTTATCGAATATAATGGGATGCACCAATTCATAAATCCTATTATTTGTGAGAGTTCCTGGAATGGAACTGCTGCATATATGAAAGACCCACCATACATATATTTCAGTAATTGATGGTATTTCAGCACTTCCAATCCATTGCAATAATTTAGCATAACTATAGCCCTTATCACACAACAACACCATCCTGGTATGGGGACGCACTGCTGCTGGTACACAATGCGTGCCATCGCATGATATTATTGCGGTCCCACTGCTGTCGCATCCCCAGCCATTGCAATAGTACTGTAAACCATTATTGGAAAAAAATCTGGTAATGGCCTCCCTTTGTACAATGACCCAGTTGGCTGTGGGCATGAGGGAAGGGTGGAAGTGCTATCAAGCACTTCCTTCTTCATTACAGCCCAGGAAGAGGCTGTCTGTACTGTGGAAAGAAGCAATGTGTTCTGAACACTACCCATCTGCTGGCAGCCGACAGGTGTGGTGGGGAATGTTCAGGTCCCAATCATAGAATCATAGAAATGTAGAGTTGGAAGAGACCACACAGGCAATCCAGTCCAACCCCCTGCCATGCAGGAACACCCTCAAAGCACTCCTGACAGATGGCTATCCAGCCTGTGCTTAAAAACCTCCAAGGAAGGAGACTCCAGTACACTCTGAGGCAGCATATTCCACTGCCGGACAGCCCTGACTGTCAGGAAGTTCTTCCTGAGGTTCAGGTGGAATCTCCTTTCCTGCAGCTTGAATCCCATTGCTCCCTGTCCTGGTCTCTGGAGCAGCAGAAAACAAGCCTTCTCCTTCCTCTACATGGCATCCCTTCAAATATTTAAACATGGCTATCATGTCCCCTCTTAACCTTCTCTTCTGCAGACTAAACATACCCAGCTCTCTGAGTCTATCCTCATAGGGCATGTCTTCCAGGCCTCTCACCATTTTGGTCGCCCTCCTCTGGACCTGCTCCAGCCTGACCATGTCCTTCTTGAATTGGGGTGCCCAGAACTGGACACAGTATTCAAGATGAGGTCTAACCAAAGCAGAGTAGAGTGGTACCAGTACCTCCCTCGATCTAGACACCATACTCCTATTGATGCAGCCGAGAATTGCATTGGCTTTCTTGGCTGCCGCATCACACTGCTGACTCATGTTCAGCTTGTGGTCTGTTAAGACTCCTAGATCCCTTTCACACATACTGCTATCCAGCCACGTGTCCCCCATCCTATATTTCTGTATTCCATTTTTTCTACCTAAGTGTAGGACCTTACACTTCTCTCTGTTGAATTTCATTTTGTTAGCTTTGGTCCAGCTCTCCAATCTGTCCAGGTCATTTTGAATTTTGATCCTGTCCTCTGGCGTATTAGCAACCCCTCCCAATTTGGTGTCATCTGCAAATTTGATCAGCATGCCCTCTATTCCTTCATCCAAGTCGTTGATGAAGATATTGAACAGCACTGGGCCCAGGACAGAACCCTGTGGCACCCCGCTAGTCACTTCTCTCCAGGATGAAAAGCAGCCATTCGTGATCACCCTTTGGGTTCGGTCGATCAACGAATTACAAATCCAACTAACAGTAGCCCTGTCCAGCCCGCATTTTACTAGCTTCTTTGCAAGAATGTCATGGGGAACTTTGTCAAAGGCCTTACTGAATTTGAGAAATGCTACATCCACAGCATTCCCTTCATCTATCAAGCTAGTAACTCTATCATAAAAAGAGATAAGATTAGTCTGGCATGACTTATTTTTGAGAAATCCATGTTGACTTCTCGTGATTACCGCGTTGCTTTCTAAGTGATTAGAAACTGACTGCTTAATGATCTGCTCCAGAATGTTTCCGGGTACTGACGTTAGACTGACTGGGCGATAATTATTTGGGTCCTCTTTTTTTTCCTTCTTGAAGATGGGGACAACATTTACCCTCTTCCAGTCTGCTGGAACTTCTCCTGTCCTCCAAGATTTCTCAAAGATTATAGCGGTTCCGAAATGATCTCTGCCAGTTCTTTTAATATCCTAGGATGCAATTCATCTGGCCCTGGAGACTTGAACTCATCCAGTGTGGCCAGGTATTCCTGTACCACCTCTCTACCTATTATGTGCCTCATTTCCCCTGCTCCCTCCCCTGCTCCCCAACCGCCAGGTTGAGTGCTTGTATCCTTCTGGGAAAAAACTGGGGCAAAGAAGGTATTAAGTAGTTCTGCCTTTTCTCTTCCCCCTGTTAGTAATTCGCCATCTTCTCTGCGCAGGGACCCTATCGTCTCCTTCTTTTTCCTTTTGCTATGGACATATTTAAAAAAGCCCTTTTTATTGTTTTTGATGTCTCTGGCCAGCCTAAGTTCGTTCTGTGTTTAGCCTTTCTGACCTCCTCCCTACATCTCCTAGCTACTTGCTTAAATTCTTCTTTGGTGGTTTCCCCCTTCTTCCATTTCCTGTACATGTTTCTCTTAACACTTAGCTCAACTGAGAGTTCTTTAGTCAACCATTCTGGTTTCTTCAGATGCCTTCCATTTTTCCTCCTTATTGGCACGGTTTTAGACTGTGCCTTCGGTATCTTCCTTTTAAGGAACTCCCATGCCTCCTGAACTCCTTCCCCTTTCACTATTCTTGACCACAGAATTCCAGCCAGCAGCTCCCTAAGTTTACAGAAGTCCGCTTTTTTAAAATCTGAGATGAGTGTCTGGCTACACTTATCTTCTCCTTCCCACTGAATGCCAAATTCCAATAGGGCATGGTCACTCCCCCCTAAAGATCCAGCCACTTCTACCTCATTAACAAGGTCATCCCTGTTGGTCAGGATCATTTCTAGAATATTTGATCCCCTTGTGGCCTCTTCCACCTTCTGGACCATGAAATTGTCTGCAAGACAAGCAAGAAACTTGCTGGACCTTGCTGTCTTGGCAGAGTTTGACTGCCAACATATATCCGGGTAATTGAAATCTCCTATTATTACTGTACCTCTCCTTTTTGAATGTGCAGTCATTTGGTTGAGGAAGGCATCATTAAAGTCCTCAGTCTGGGTTGGAGGTCTGTAGTAAACCCCCACCAGAATATCCCTATTGTTTCTTGCTTCCTTAATTCTTACCCAGATGCTCTCGACCTGGCTTTCTGGGTTTAAGTCATGGATCTCTTCACATAGCAGTAATAGCATTGCCAGGATTGCGACAGGACAATGTGGGATCGCAGTATAGTGTGGTAAGGGCCCATAATAATTGTTTCAGAGAGTATTTCTAACTTTGTCTGGACAGAAAGTATTTCCAGCTCTATCTCTGAACCATCTTTTCAGTCAGAGCATTGTAAACTCAAATAGTGTTCATTCTTTCTATAGGTTGTAAACAATGTAGAAAGAAGCACATATCTTAATCCAGCTCAATCATGACATCTCTAACCAATGCTGTTTGATAGCTTTTACAGCTGTTATAGACATCTGTTTATCTGTTTCTCATTCAGTTATAATTTGAGAAACATGCTTCCCAAACAAGGCTGGTTTGGGAGGTCCAAAATGTCTAGTCTTGGTTTCCAGGTGCCTTCATATGGTACTTCTTCCATCACTATTTTGGGGATTTACGTTCAAGAAACCAAGACTGACATTTGTTTGCTTAGTGAATTGTGAGACTTCATGGATGGCTTCTCTCAGAAAAGCGGGCTTGGTATCACTTTCCCTTTAAATTGTTTTGTTTTGAATGATTATGCCCAGAAGGAGAATTCAATCATGCACTTTTTAATCTCTCTCTTTCTTCTCACATATAGAACCTGAATGTAGGTCATCCTCATCATTACCAAGTTATAATGGATTTCCCATTGTAGTTGGAGCCTGTCAACATCTGAAAGGGTACTTGATTCCTATCCCATTACAGTTGTAATATAATCAGCATCAGAGGAGGAATTGGTTTTCCTTACTTTAAGCTAAACTAACAAAACTCCCCTGTGAACAATGGATGAGCTGGTTTTGTTTTGCTGCTTCCCTCCCAGCTTTCTCAAAGACAATGGCATATCTGTGGGATGTGTGTATGTGTTTTAAGGGCAGTGAAAGAAATTCACTATCATACTGCTTCTGCCAATGTGTTATATCAACCTTCACTAAGAGCACTTTGCGAAATAAAGCCTAGCCTGTGTTTTGAGGAAACCAACAAAATGTCACAAAGTTTACTTATTTGCCTGTATGCATCTTTTGTTAAATAAAAGAAAATCTTTTCTGTTAATGCTCAGACTTACGGCAATAACACTTGGAGCAGCTCCCATGATATGTCTAGTACCATATACACTCTTTGTAAAGCTATTGTGGGAGAGGGTTTGTCTGCAACTACTGCAGAGTCCAAATATTGTGCTTGATTTTAGATTTTACTCCAGATCCAAATAATGCCCCCAGGGCATTAATTCAGGAAAAAAGAGACATTATAGTGATGCGAAATAATGATAGTAGATATGCCATTTTGTCATAAAAATGTGACATGCTCTGATGCAGATAGATTTGAAACCAAAGCCTGTGGACTCCATGCCCTCTGTTGAACTCCTGTTGCTAATACAAATTTTGCAGACTTTCTTCTCTAGTTTTGTTCCTTCCCTGTATAATTTAGGCCATTTCTGCACTAAACTTTTATAGTGCTATTATTCCACTTTCAACAGCCTATGAAATCCTGGGGTTTGCAGTTTAGGGAGGGGAATAATAGCACTATAACAGTCTAGTGCAGAAATGGTCTTCTTCCTATCTTCTAAAATCATACAGGAGTGTCTTCAAGTAGAGAAGTGTCCACAGCAGAAAGATTCAGCTTCCCAATGTGCAGTAGGTTATGGAGATGAGGATGGGGATACAATAGAGGAAGAAATTGACAAGTTTGTTCCTGCTCTTCTCCTTCTCTTGCTGGTAATTGTGTGTTGGGATAACACCCGGGTACTGTTTTCATTAGCAGAAATTTGAACATGAGAAAATATTCATCAAAATCTTTGTAATTTTTTTTTTCGAGTTACAAAACAATTTTCAAATTTTGTCTCTGAACACTCAAGTGCCTCAGTCCTATTGCTAGTCCCAGTTACAGTAGACACACAGAATCAAGGAAATTTGATGTAAGCATTAACTTACTAAGTCCTCACTGATCCAGTGGGTTGGTCAACTTTATAACAATAGGATTTAGGTCTTTTAGGAACATATTTAAAAACCTTAAGGCATAACTGCCTCAGGGTGTAAAAAAATTATTCTTGAATGACAGTTCTTGGAATCCTTAGCCACGTGACTATCTGTCATGGTGCCCAGGAGATTCTGGGAATTATGGTAAAATATAAAAGGATATAAAATATAAAAATATAAAAAAATGTTTAAAAAAGGAAATTTTTCCAAGCTTTAGACTATGCAGATCAAGGCTAAACCTTTAAGGAAGATGGTTGTTTTGCTGATTTTGATGATTCAGTACTTGTGACTATTAAAGGAATATGAGAGAAGTTCCTTGCAATTAACTTAGGCCATTTCTGCACTACTCTGTCATAGTGCTATTATTACACTTTCAACATCCTGTGGAATTCTGGGTTTGTAGTTTACAGAGGCAAAAGAGCTCTCTGGCTGATAGTTCTAAATGCCTCTCTCTAAACTACAAACCCTGGGATGCCACAGGATGTTGAAAGTAGAATAATAGCACTATGACAGTGTAGAGTGGAAGTAGTCTAAGGTTCTACTACTTTCAGTTGGAGTTGTGGGCAAACCTTTTACATGTTGATCTGGAAGGAAATGCCACTGAGTTCCCTGAGGTCTACTCCCAGGTAAGTGTGCATAGGATGGAGCTTTTACAGTCATAAATGATTTTGGATTTGTTTGAGGCCCTTGATTTTTAAGCTTTACTTAAAACATTGGGAGGGGGGAAAAAAACTTTATTATGACACCATAACATTGTGTTTTTCTAAAAAAAATTATGATAGGATTTTTTTGGACCAGAACTTCGGGAACTGCAAACTGTATTCATCGCCTCCCCCACATTCGCCTCGTTTCAGCAGTAATTGCATCATAGATATATGTACCTTCAGCGCCAATATTTCTGGATATTTAAGATACTCAAAGTAAAGTTGTTGCTCACAGCCTAACTTAAAACTACATGTAGCATGTTTTTTGTTTTCAGATTATCAATTCCTCTGAGCAACAAGGCATACCGCTGGAGAATCTCATAAACAAATACATTCAGCTGTGCTGTGGATTACACTAAAGTGACACATTTATTTAAAAATCTGCCTACGACTTGTCCTCATTGATTAAATGCCCTTAAGAAAGTGAATCTGATTAAATAGGAGCCATTAAGATTCAGCACACCTCCTCCCCTGCTTTTGATGGTTGACACATTCCCTGGAGAGGAAGATTGGACAGCTGATAAGCGAACACTGAATTATAAGCACTTTGTGGAATGTCACTGGCAAATGAAAGATCTACTGTTTTGCTTGCAAAGCAAGCGCATGCCTTAACAGCACAAAAATGGATGTGGTGCAGGAATTATTTCATCTTCTGTGCCTAGAATATAAATGACTATATGTATCATGCATATATTTTTAAGGCAGAGATCAGCTCATAGAGCAGCATCTCTTGTCGTGAGGTGCAATATCAATTGATCAGGAAAACTGAAGGGTCTGTCTGGGACTTTCATGGGGTTGTCAGAAATGCAAACAAGCACAGTGTGATATCTCCATTGTGTATACCACAGGCTGATTTTCAGAGGTGTGGTTCAGGGCATGGGAAGAGCAGCAAGAATCCTTGTTTAATGTGGTTCAAGAAATTGTGGTTCTAGTATGTTTGAATGGTAAGTAGTGGATGAATCTTGTAGCTATAAACCACTGTATATTAGGCGCGTGTGTGTTCCATTGAAATCAATGCAACCTTGCTTAAGGATACAGTCCTACACAGCTTGATTTGGGAACTGTTTCCACTGAAGTAAATGGAGACTTTCTTCTAAATAAACTATTAGTTGACACTGGTCTTCATGAGTCATGTGTTTCAATGTAACTTATATATTCAGCTGCTTTAAATACAAGTAATGCTAGGTTCAATCCAGAGACTTCTCCCGTGGAAAGAAAGTAGTTTTTTTGTTTTTTGTTTTAAAAAAGGATTTCAGGCAGCTGGGCTGGGAAAGACTTTAAAATTCCAATACCACTCAAGATAACCAGCAATGGCCTGAATAGACCTTTAGGCTGATTCAGTATAAGGTACCTTCATATGTTCAGTGTGCGTGTGTTTTACAAATCGATGTGTTGTAAATTCATATGGGCTATTAGGATATGTGCATAAACTGGATGATATACAACTATGAAAAATATTACCTCTCTTACATTACATCTGTGTAAAAGCAATTTTTATGTAGGACCAAATGTGAAACTGGAATGTGCATTTTCTGACTCAGTGGGAGCACCAATTTGCATATCGCAGGAGAAGGCAAACCAAGGCTAGGTGCAATGTTCCAGGTGCTGGGGCTATTTGTATTTCCCAAAGGGCTATGCAGTTTTCCCTGGTGTGAAGTGGGATGGGTAGCATCAGAAGAAACCTGTTTGGTTGGCAAGGAGTGGGGCTTGAGAGCAAATGAAGGTTTATCTCAGGCCCTTTCTTCCCCCACTAGTCCAAACATCTGCTGGTTTCAATTGTCACCACTATTCATCCTTTCTCAGTTTGGGGGCTTTTGTATAATACAGCGTGCCCTCTTCTGGGGCAACCTCCACACGCATAAATACAAGTTTGCACAAAGCATCATGTCCCATGATAGTCAATGGACATATCAGGGGCGTGTGCCTGCATTGCTGAAGCACGTGCCCGTTCACTACAATGTGTTTTTTTGTTTTACACAGGGGTTTCTGGAAGGGAACTGCAGCATATAGGGCGGGCACACTGTAATTGTTTTGTTACTGATATCACACTGTTAATATTGATAGCCACAACTTTAGGTGGGTTTGGTAAGAGGGACTGGATACAGTTTAGGGGTAGGTGGCACATGTGAACTAATCTTAGACAATATGATAGGATCCACTTAACAAATCTTGGTGGTGTAGGCACCTCCATCTGTCATTCTAGCACTACCCAATAGGAGGGTTGGATGGATGATTTTCCGTCAGCTGATAGGCGGTTCAACTGATGCCTGGATCCAGACTCTTGCTCTGAGCGAAGTCTATTAAACTGAGGCCAGTGACCTATTCCATTTCTGCAAAATGTTGACTGTAATCATTCTTGCTAAACTTGAAGAGAAGCCCAGTGCTTGCCACTGGGTCTACAAAATAGACTGTTACTATGAACTGGTCTTTCACTTTGTCTACGAGTAGCACCTCTAGTTCTGAGTGACAAGAAAAAATCCTCACCTCACTGATTTTGTTATTTCCTATGCATAATGTGGCATCCTTGGTTATAACTATATACATAGTTATAGTGCTCTGGCAATTAAAATGTTAGCAAACTACTATAATTGTGAAGTGTAGGTGCACCTCCAGCATGAAATCCATGATGTAAATAGGATCATATATAAAGTTTTTTTTAAAAAAAAATTACATGCCTGTATAAGATATGTGAACTGGGAAGGTTCTAACATACATCCACGTGCATTAAAATAGTAGTAGTAATAGTAGTAGCAGCAGTAGAAAAGTGGCAGCAGCAGTAAGAACAGCAGCACTAGCAGCAACAACATAATAATGAAAAGATTACCACGACCACCAAAACTGATCTGCTAGGTCATCATATGTTACACATAATGCTTAGATTTCCTATTAATTTCCTGCGTGAAAAAAGTAATCCATGTTGGAATTATACAACTTGTGACACAACTAACTCCTCTCTCTCTCTCTCTCACACACACGCAAAGATTTTTGTAGAAGTACAATAGGATTTGTTCATTATAATTTTTAGTAAGTATTAAACAAATTAAAATTATGTTACAAATAGTATGTTTGATATCATTACAAAGAGAGATAAAGGGAAAAACAATACAACTGAAGTTTTTTACGTACAAACTTTTACATTTAGATTATTTTCTTCATATCTCACATTTCTATCATACTAATTATGTCATTATTTCCTTATTTTCCCATATTTAATTTTTACATATATAATTTAAACAAGCAAATGATAACAGAAAAAAAGTAAATTATTAAAGTTAACTTCCTTCCCACTCTTCATTGAAAGAGCACTTAGCCAATCTTTTCTGTCAACTTCCTTTCCTTAAATAACTTTCTAACGACTTGTCTGCCGCATTCTCTCCTATTCCTCATTTTATCTCTTTTAGAGCTCTTAGTATTGTATTGTTTCTGACATTATTCAAACAAAAATAAAAAAAAAGGGAAAGAAAAAAAAGACAGATGATCGTACCCAAGTAGGTCTCTAATAGATTACTAAGCCTCTTTCCACACCAGGCAATTAAAACAGGGCAGTGCGTCCTCTCACGGAGGTCGTCTGCACCTTGGAGCAGACTAGAAGCAGACTACTTACCGGAGATCTGCACCTCAGTCCACTCCAAAATGACCCCAAGTGGTCCTCCAGCGTGTTTTCTAAAGACCACAAAAAACAGGTCTTTATTTTCCTGGAATGCGCCATTGCGTTCCTGCTCCCTTGTGCAGATTCACAGGCTCACACCAATGCGAGCCTGTGATCTGCGGAGGGCGGGCTTTAGGCGTGGCAAGCTTCAGCGGTTGGTCAGGACCCACGACCAACCGGAAGCTGCCATTTTGGAAGCCAGAAGCCACCATTTTGGAAGCCAGAGCAGTGCGGATCTACAGATCTTGCACTGCTCCGATTCACCCTGGACCAAGGAGGAGCCCTGCGGAAGGGCTTCAGGGCAGTCCGCGTTGCTTCGGACCCTGGAAGAAGCGGTAGGTAATGGCATGGAGCGATTCCCTTGCCTTATGTGGAAAGGGCCTAAGTTTCCCCATATTTGTTTGAGGTACTTCGTAACTGGAAGCCATTCTTTCATTGCCTTGTCAGATTTCCCTTTTATCTTGTTTAAGGAAGGTCTTTTTCTTGTATTACAATTCCTCTGACTGGCTTTCCCCAAAAGCTGGAGGCATTAGCTTTTCTGAAATAGAAGTTTCCAAAGTTTGTTTTAGAATGGTTTCCCTTTTAAATAATAAACACAAAATAACTGAGTACACGTACATGTGTGTGCATACGCACGTACACACACACACACACACACACACACACACTTTATGTGCAATATTCTTCTCTATCAAGGGCAGCAGTCAGAGGCAGATGCCTGTTATTCCTGGCATCAAAAATACCACCACTAGCAGCAGTAAAAGTGTGTGTGTGGTGGTGGTGGTGGTGGTGAGTTTGCATTCCTTTTCTTCCTCCTTAATTTCCACTAGTTGCTATATTGCTATATTATTAGGAGAAAAAGCAGGCTAGGGAAAGGGGAAGCCAGAAAGAGACAGGGGAAGTCTGTGCATGTGTGTTTTGTGACAAATTGTCTTTACCTTCAGTTTCATTATCATAAATAGACAGCTAACAAAGGCAGATTGTTATATGCTCCTGGGATAGCAAACAGTGTTTTAATCAGCCTCAGCGAAAGCTAAAAATAAGTTGATTTTTTTTTTTATTAGTACAAAGGAAAACATTCCCTCAGTGGAACAAATGGAACACCCAGTTAGGCATGTCTCTTGTGCCATTGAATTCTTTTAAGAATAGCTGCACTGAATCCAACCTTAACATGTTTGCACATGCATGCACATCATATCTGAAATAAAACTGTGTTCAAAGACGCCTATGTCCAGTTACGTATGTAAATGCTTGTTGAAAGATTGTGTAGTTAATGTGGTTTGAGGATCAGCAATTTCATATTTTTCACAGCTTGCAGATACTTTTTCTTCATTACATGCCAAGACAATATGAAAACAAAATGATTTTAAGGTCAAGTCTTCCTCACTTCCCTCTCCAAGCCTACCTGTTGTAAAATTTCACCTATTCAAGAGATTTCAAGATCTTTAACACTTCAGCTTTTTGGTTGATCTAATAAAAGCATTAACACAATATGGGTTTTGGAAGCTTTCCTTATGGCCAGAATTTTGAGTTCTTTGATAACTGTCACACATATACCATGACTTGTTAGAAGCGGTTATTTTTCAGAGTTCATTCTTTGTTATCTCTATTTCACATGATACCTCACATGTGCTTACAAAAATATGGGCTTAGATGTGGCTATCTTTCCAATACTTTTCACACTGGAGGATATAATGACTTTTAGCTATGATAACAGAAAAGTCAGCTGCTGATTGTTGACAGGATTACTGAGCAGTTTCCCATGACTGCTGGAAAACAAGGCTGGATTTTTTTTTTAAATGCCTGATTAAATTTTGTATAACCAGGGATTTTTTTAAAAAAAATCCAGCCCAAGCAGGGCTGATAATACTCATTGGCCAATGAATGTTGAAGATTAGGAGTGGACATTAACTGAGGGCCTTTCACACAACACAGTTATAGCACTTCATTGCACTTTAACTTCCATGGTTTCATTCTATTGAATCCTGAGATTTGTAGTTTAGAGAATAGTTTCTCACATTCTCAGCCAGAGAGGTCTAGTGGTTCCTCAGACTACCAATTCCAGATTTCCATAGGATGTTACCATGACAGTTGAGACAGAATGTAGCAATATAATTGTCTAGTGTGAAAGGACACCAGGTAGGATGAGGGGGCTGAATAGACAAGATTACTCCATCTCGCAACACCCCATTTTAGGTCCTACTTCTTATACAATGGTAACAACATCAAACCTCCACTTATGAGAGTGAGCATGAATCCTGATGTTATTTTATAACGGTGCAACAGCCTATTCTATCAAGACCATTTTTGGAGGCATACCTTGTGGTGTTGGGTGGATGGCAAAGAAAGCCATCTCCATGGTCAGTGAAAGCTTGGGAGCTGGTAGAGCACAGCAGCTTTCTCTCTTGACAATGGTGGTGTTCACTTTTGCTGTTCTCCAACCATGGTAGCATCTGTGGCCATTTAAGTCTGCTCGTGTAGCTATCTTTATTCCACCATCACCTCCTACACCACATCACAGCCACCAGTCATGTAGGGATAGGGGGGCTTAGGGGAGCGGTACACCCTGGGTGGCATTTTTTTGAGGCGCCACTTCTCCTTGCCTGCACCCCACCCACTGTAGCCCTGTCCCCATGTGCTGTAGCTCCTCTCCTGTGCATTGTAGCCATGTCCACACACTCCATAGCTCCTCCCTTGCACACCATAGCCCTGCCCCACATGCATAGCTCCTCCCTGTGCCCCGTAGCCATGCCCATGCATGCTATAGTCACACCCATTTCTGCCATAGCCACGCCTCCACCTCTGCCCCCACCCCTACCCCACTCACACCAAGCTAAGCCACTGTCAGCCACAATTTAACTCTCAATACCAAATGCACATTTTGAACAACAGAAGAAAGACATTCCTTACAGGCTCTGATTCTGAGCAGCCAAGGGCAACTAATTGGAAAGAGAAGGGTAAACTAGATGGCTTTCAACTAAATTGGCTGTTCTTGTGATATCACTGGATTTACCAGTACAGTTGAACTGAAAGGGCTGGATCCAAGATCTACCTTCTTTTACAGGACTGTATTTATTAAAGATCCATCTGCGTGATTTTTGGGGATACTTTTCTCCTTAGCGCAGAGTTTACCCCATTCAGAAGGGATGAAGGAGGAGGGAAAGTCTATTTCCACCAACCTATTTTCATGCACCTAAAGCCAAACCAAACTTAACAGCAAATACAAGAACAAAGGAAATAAGCAGGTAACCTTAAGTGTTGATTTTACTCAATATGCAATGATAGGTCTTTGAAATCTGAATCTCTATAGAGCATTTCAGTATTTTATCCAGCAAGCATAGGCTAGTGCAGCAAGATTAATTCTTCCAAAAAGATCTTCTATCACTTTAGCACTATCATTGCTATTTTAAAACAAAAAAAATCTGAAAAAGAATGTTCTGCTGTTGAGGTCATTTCTATTTTAAGAGTGAAATATGAGCAATTAACGTATTCAGCAGTGGTTTTAGAGGAAGTGCTTGTAGTGTCTATTTTAAAAAGAAGAACCAAGTTAGCTCTGTTTCAAAGCTCCAGTGCTTAGATACTATCACTTCTAATAACTGGAGGCATTTGTGCCTTTGAAGTAGAGCTACTGTGATAAATTATAGCACCTTTGTAGCTCAGGGAATCTAGATATCAGTATGCAGTCTTAAGCATACTGACTTAGGAGGCAGTCCTCAATCAATTAGTGTACACAGTTTGGATCAGGTTTGTAAACTTGGTCCCTTGGGGTCACAGAATTGGTCCCTTGACCCCGGTGATACTGACTGTTGAGTAAAAGCATTTCTGGTTGGAATGTAAGAACATCACCAAATGTTGTTGTGTGCCTTCAAGTCGTTTCAAAATTATAGTGACTGTAAGTGGAAACTATCACAGGGGCTGAGAGTGTGTGACATGCCTAAGGTCACATAGTGGGTTTCCATGATTGATCGGGGAACTGAACCCTGGTCTTCAGGATTGTAGTTCAACACTCAAACCGCTACACTATGCCGGCTCTCTCAAATAGTTGTGCATTTTAAATCGTGTCATTTTGCCCTGTGTTTCTTTCTCTGAATGTATTTACTTATTTAAATAATTAATATCTGGTTTAGAAGATTCCCAAGGTAACTAGGAATAGTACGGACAATATAAGAACTAACAGCACAGAGCTGACAGTAAACTTCAGTAGCGTTAATTGTCAAATGCCATAGAGCAAAGATGAGAAGAGGTTAGATCTGTCACTTGAAAAAAAATATTAGCAACGTGTAACTTGACAGATAGTTAAAGGATTAAGATGGCATAATAGCAAGTTTCATTTTTGTTATTATTTCACCCCCCAGGAAAGGTTAGGGAATTGTGACCAGGATCTTAGATAACTGCCTCAGTAGAGATCAACTCAGTTACATTTGCATTTATAGCCGGGTACTTCTTAATACGTTAAAGGTACCAGATCCTATCTGATCTTGGAAGCTAAGCAAGACTAATCCTGGTCAGTACTGGGATGGGAGACTACCAATGAATACCAGATGCTGTAGGTTATATTTCAGAGGAAGGAACTGGAAAAACCACCTCAGAGTATTCCTTGCCTACGAAAACCCTGTGGAATTCATGGGATTGCCATAAGTCAATAGGCAACTTGAAGGCAGACGTACACACACACACTCAAACTCTTATATAGCCAATCTGAAATTCCATTTCCCATAGCAGCTTTTCAATTTCCAAAGAAGTGTTCATGCGGATTTTTCTCTTTTGGAAACCAAGAGGGAAACCATTCAGACATTATGAAGCAGAACTGTGGAGGGGGACACAGTAAAGGGCTCACCAGCTTGGTCATGGCGTCTCTGATCCCCTCATGTTGATAGGGTCCCAGGTCAATAGGTCAGCAACATCCCATTCCCCAAGATTTCAGTGTCAGAACCTGAGTCTCGAATGTAGGTTCTTGTAATGTCAGAGAAGTGGGTCCTTCTGATGTCATAGGAGGGGATCTTTATGATGTGCCATACTTGGTCTTAAAGGTATGATTGGCCCAAGTACGGGCACCTACTGGTTCTCTCCTGCTGCATTTCTGGATTTTTGACACATTGGTGTGTGAACAAATACAGCACATGTACAGGCCTCAGTGAGCCCTAGTACTAGTTTGGAATGAGTGTCCAGGTTTGAAAACCACCTCAGACACTAAAACTTTCCCTTCCTCCAGCCCTGCTTGTCCTGAGATTTATTTCCCTGTCTGGAGATCCAGGAGACTTCTGGAGTGTTCTGACACTTCACTCTGTAACCTGAGACATGGTTATCCTAATAGGACAGGTGTGAAGAGAAGCTGTAACTGCATTTGGTTGCACATAGTTAAACTTTTTCACATGTTTAGCAAATTAGATATATTTGCCTGAGCAGGTTTAGAATTTCCCCTCAATAAGGGAAGGTGATGAGGAGGGGATGACCCTAGGACACGTGTTACTCTATCGTTTCTACAATTTCTCTTTTTATAACATTCAAACTGGGCTGCAATGAAGCTGTATCCTTGTGCAGAAAAAAAAAAAGAAGAAGCTGATAACTGGATCAGATTTCCTGGATTCAAGAAGCCTTTTGGTAATTCCAAAACCTCCAGTAACATAAAGAAAGATGTATCCTTCTCAACTTAAGTTGTAGATTCTTCCAATCTACACATGTTAACACAGATCAGTCAAATGTTGTCGCTTGCCAGATGTTTAAGAACCACTCTGGATATTGGAGGGTGACTTTTTTTAGAATTCCTGGAAATTTTTCAAAGTAGACCAGATGGCTGAGATAAAAGGATGAAAAGTAGTTTGACAAATGACAAATTATATAAATTGTATAATTAATTATATAAATTATAATTGTATAAAATTAGCAGCTAACACCATTTTGTTATGAAATGTTTTACACAATTATATTTGTCTGTGGACAGGCAACATAAAAAGCTGCCTGAAACTGAATCAGACCCTTGATCCATCTAGCTCAGTAATCCAGGTAGCATGCAGTGGCTCTCTAGTGCCCTTTCTGCACCACCCTCCCAACCCGCCATGGGGATGGGAGAAGGTCGGGACCATGACAGTGGTTCTGCATGACATCATCACAGTCCTGTCCTTCTCCTGTCCCCAGGAGGTGCAATCACAGATTAAATCATTGAGGGGTTTTCCCCATCAATAACCCACGATTGCGCTGCCATTCTGGGCTTACCTGGCCTGTCGAAACCCCAGAAGTACAATGGCTGTGCTTCCTGTGAAAGTACCTGGCTGCACTATGGAAGGAAGAGGTGGGGCCATCATGCTTCCTTCATCGCAGAACCAGCTGGTGCAGAGAGGAACACTCCTGTTGCACTCCCCTTCTGGCAGCACTGATGTTGGGATCTCCACTGGATGCCACCGTGAAAAGATAGGGCATGGAAAGGGCCTAGGTTTCAGGCAGGATTTTATTTTGTTCTTCTTCGAACCTTTGAATACACTCTGCCATTTTGCTATGGACCTGCTCTCTCTCATGTGGACTGGCATAGCACTACTGATAACACTGAAGAGGTAGCGTGCTTTTAATTAGAAGTCTCCTTCTTCTGGCTTTGGCACTGGATTGCTTTATTTGTGGTGGAGACTTTGGTCCTGGCTACTACATAGGGGCCTAGGATGCTGCCTGATACTGAGTGAAATTATTGGTATGTCTATTCTAAAACTGTTGACATTGTGTACAAGATTCCAGGCAGCTCTTTCCAGAGCTAACAAGGATGGAATCATGTTAATAATACATCCTAACAGTGAGCTACAGTTCATGAAATAGTTGTGCACAAGAAAACTGCAATGTAGAACAGAGGTGGGCAACCTTCATCAGCTTATGGGGCATTTTTCACATTTGCAAGCTGATTGGGTACCATACATTCAAAAGAGATGTGGCCAAAACCACAAATAGGTGGAAACAAGGAGAAATAAGTTGAAAATAATAATAATTATATTATTATTTACTACTTATTCTTCTTTGCTTTCTATTCTTTCTCCACCATTCATCAATTTCATTTGTTCATGATTATTATCTACTTCCTTTACTATGTCACTACTATTACTATTACTGTTGCACTTTATATCTTTTTGGATTGAATTTTTTTCTTTTACAGAGATGTAACTGTTTAATATGAGTCATTATGGTGTAGTGGTTTGAGTGTTGCACTAAGACCCCGGAGACCAGGGTTTGATACCCAGCTCGACCATGGAAACCCATTGGGTAACCTTGGGTGCGTCACACACTCTCAGCCACCAGAAAACACCATGATAGGTTTCCCCTAGGGTGACCATAAGTCAGAAATGACTTGAAAGCCCACAACAACAACAATTGTTGCAATAGTGTAAAATAGTTTAATTCTATTTTAATATTCACTTTTTGTATGTTTTTAAGAGTATTATCCTTTTAAATTGTGAGCCACTTGAGTCTCAATTTTAGGGAAAAGGCAAGTTTTATATAACAATAACAACTACTTATATTATGGTATTACCTTTTTGTTATCTGTATTTGATTTTCTATCTTCTATATCCTATTCAACATCAATGTTAATATTTAATGTTAATGCTAACATATATCTTTCCTATCTATCTATATCTTTATCTATATCTATATCTATATCTATATCTATATCTATATCTATATCTATATCTCTCTCTATATATGGTAAAGTTCCATTAGTTGGTCCCAGCTAGAGTAGACCCATTCAGTCAATTGTTGAATGGTGAGTCAACACATGTCAATCCAACAGATTCAATGGCTCTACTCTAGTCATGACTAAACAATTAGCTTTAGCCCATTTACATTATGACCATTTCTGCACTAGGTGGCCTCAAAGGCTCCTCCCTAAAATGCAAACCCCAGGATTCCATAGGAAGTTGAAAATGGAAAAATAGCACTATAACAGTCTAGTGCAGAAATGGTCTATTTGTTATGTATATTATATTTTTCCTTTTGATTTTCCTTATTCCCACATTGCTTCTCCCTTGCCTAAACTTTCTTACTTTTTAGTACTGTTTTACATTTTCATCGTTTTTGTCATCATTAATTGTTATTATCTTTGTAAATTCCTGTATGGGGAAGGGCAAGAAGGAAGAGGGTGGCCCAGAAAAACAGAGGCTATTGAAAGAAACAGACAGAGCTCTATGATTCTAGACTCTAATAGAACATCAATTACAGCCCTAAAAGACCTTCAAGATGCCTGCAGGACTGTTTCTCAGAAAATAAAGTGGCATTTCCAGAAAGAGAAACAAGATTAGTAAAGAAAGGGCTTGTTGCTACGTAGGTGAGGAATGGTATTTTAACGAGATCAAGAGAACAATGCTGGACAAACGTTCTGAATAGTTTTTGAAGAATTTTAAAGGTGATTTAGTGATTGGCTGTTACATATTGACACCACAATTTTGGCATGCTTTTTGTGTGACAGGCACAACATTGGGATAAGGCCAAAAAAAAAAAAAAAAAAAAGGACATGACGACCTATGGACTTTCTGTTGCCCAGTGTTGTGCAACAGAATATCTGGTTAGATGGCCAATGAATGGAGGACAAAGTAGTTCAATTGTATGCAAGTTGTGGATACTGTGGGCTGTCAGTTCAGGTGGATAATATTTTGGACTTGACCTAGGCATTTCTGGTGTATTCACTGTCATGCCCTTGTCTGTGTAGATGTCACATCATTCCTCTTTTTGAGTTTCTACCCATCTATTTCTGTATCTACTGATTATAAAATCAATATACAAGAACTCTATTTTAAAACAATTAAGGGTTCTGTTAATCAGTATGATGAGTGATTGAAACATTTGAGTCAAGTTTCAGAAGCATCTCCAGGTGAAGGAAGGAAAACGGAAGACAAATGGCCAATGTTTTTTTATTGTCTTATTGTGTAAGTTTCTGTTGCATATATTCCATTGTTTCTGTGCTGAAAATAAACCAAACCTATAGAGTGCCTGTACTGATACAGAGAACAGACTAGCACACTAATGAGTAACTGTAATAAACAAGAATACAAGCAAGCAGGCAGGAAACGGAAAGGGGAAAAATACACACAGTAGCAAACTAATAATTGACTGAGAGCAAAAACGAGATCCTGTCTTTCTTCTGTTGACCATATATCTCCTTAGCCTTCTCATATTTATTTCTATATTAAATAGAAAGAATTAATAATATTTTTTTTAAGCATTCTTACCTCAGATGAGAAAAGAATGATCACCACATTTTTTTCTCATTTATTCTTTCACTTTGCTGCCCTAAAACCTGCACATACAAGTCTATATAAAAAAAAAGTTGTGCACTAAACAGAAGATTTGGCTTGGATCCTGATTTGATCCTTTGGAAATTCACTTGAGTTGGGCCTGAACAACACAGAAGCCACCTAATCTTAAGCTTCAAACTCAAATCAAGACTCAGAAATACAAAGGGTCACCTCTTCCAATCATTACCACTGAATCTTAAGAATTTACTTACACATACTTTTTTTTTGTCAGAATTAGATGATTTTTCTGGCATGGTAGCTCCTTAAGAGGGAATTACATTTGCCAAATTCCACATGAATTGTCTCCAGAACTCTACACCTAAGTGTCTGCCTTTCAGAAGCATGAACCACTTACAAGTCCTCTTTGTGAGGACATCTCTATTAAAATTTATGGATAAAAATGTTTAATGAAGAGGCTTCCATGGGTATTGTGGATTGATTCTAGTTAAAATGTGCATATTGAATACTGTAATTGTCACAATCACACTGTGGCCCTATTGAAAGGAAGGGAGGCATCAGAAACCATGTGCCAGAAGATCAAGATTTCTCCCAGGCATTTGGAAACCTTTTGATACCCCATGTACGTGTGAATGTAGGTACACACACACATACCCCAGCAAGAAAGAATAACAGGGACAGAGAGGCTAGCATCTTGTTGATGTACTAAACTAGTGTAACTAGGCAAGCTAGGCCTAGGCACCAGCAGGAAAAAGGTTATGAGTGCCACATCAAAATAGGATTGCCAGGTTAAGAACATCCTAGATATTGAGAGTTCATGGCTCAACTTTGAGACCTAAGGAAAGTGCTCAGTGACATAAATAAATAGGAAAAAAAATAAACATGATAACCTTAATGAGCATCAACTACAGTTGCTCAGAGCATGTCATTCAAATAAAAAAAAACAAGTCTAAGCAAAGAAATGAAGGAGCGGGGGTAGAAGAGAAGATCTCTGGAGAATTTGCATCAACCGTTCTGAAAGAAGCTGCAACAGTGGGGGACAGCAGCACGGGAGGTCAGACAGCAGGAGCAGATACTGATAAATAGCTGTATAGATATAAAATTTTCAGGGAATGCTGTCACCTTGAGATTCTTCTCCTCACCCTGGATTTGGAGAAGAAAGCTCAGGCCCTTACATCTGGGAATCATACAAAGAAGTAAGGCACTGGAGACATAGGCTGCTCAGATTTTGCTTGCTTTTCCTCACCATTGCTTTGTGAACCTGGAAAAAGCACAACTGCTAACAGAGGACACCAGCAGGATTCCAGTCACTGTCTCTATCCCCTAGTTGCTCAAAGAAGATTAATATTATTCTGTTGCCACATTTAAATCCTATCAGTATGTATGCAGGCAGGCAATTACCCAACAAAGGAACCACCATGGAGTGAACTTCTATCATAGCAAGGGTTCACAGATTCTCAGGCATAGTTCCCCATGGGAAACCTTTTTAGGCTACCCACTTTGGTTCTTCATGAAGTGGTGGGTTAGTCTTGCACTGACTTCAGAAGTGAAGTACTGTTTCTATGACAGCAAGTCTTTCTGAGGAGTAATTTCAGTGGTAAACTTGGTAGTGAATTGGTAAGACAAACGTATTCTGAAAAAAATCTGTTCTTCCCTTCTTCTTACATGAGCTCAAAATACCAAAAGTAAACAGTCAGTGTGTGTTACTTCAGAGGTGGGAGCAATTATTTCTATACACCAAGCAATGTATTTCTTCTGAAACTAGTATGAAGAAGCATGCATGAATCATAAAGTACCTGTTCCATTATTATAGCGTTCAAACATTCAATAACTTTGTTTCTTTCATTCTTAGTAAAACATGACATTTCAGGGAAAGGGAAAAGGTTTATGTTACTAATAGTTCCTCCAGCCTCTCCATTTATATCCTTTTATATAGACAGTAGGTGAAATATGACATTCAGGAACCTCTTAAGACTTAAGGAATTGGGGGTTAAACTGAGACTAAATCTGATACATTCTAGCTTGAGTTTTCTTAGGCCATTTCCACACGAGACTGTTATAGTGCTATTATTCCACTTTCAACATCCTATGGAATCCTGGGGTTGGCAGACCCCAGGATTCCATAGTATGTTGAAAGTGGAATAATTGCACTATAACAGTCTTGTGTGGAAATGGCCTTAGACCATGGAGCGGCTACTTGACAGATAAAGCTGTAGTGGTGCTGTGCTGTAATTTCTTTTGTAACTCATGGTGATCGTCTTAGAGAAAGGAAATAATACTTATTTGATTTTACACAGAATGTAGAACATAAACCGTAAAATAGCATTCCTGGAGACATCACTGAAAATTTGTTTTACACAATATGTCCCAAATGCTGTTGCCAATAAAACTGCATTACCAGGAATATGTGTTTTTGGACAGGTATAGGTGAAGCTGTAGGCATCCTGGCAGCAGTTATCAGATGTGTGGAGGCATATCTTTCCATCCTGGAATTCATTGAAAATTCTTCTGTATAGCTTAAACTGTATTCACTGAAAGCTTTGGTCAATTATATATGTGTGTGTGTGTGTGTGTGTGTGTGTGTGTGACCGGACTGGGTTGGCGCGATGAAGAGAAAGCAACTACAGTGATGCTTGAGGGGAAGGGTTTACTTTGCCTGCTTAGAACAGAGCTTGAGAGGGAGGAAGAAACTTGATTCTTAATGTTTGGAGGAAGGGATTTCTTTTGTCTGCTTAGAAGGGGAAGCCATTAGAGGAAGGAAGAAAGTCAAATCTTGAAGTTTTGGTGTGACTAGAAGGGATTTTCTCTGCTTGCAGAGATGAGGGATGGGCAAGTGGAGTCATGTCGTCTAGAAGGGATGGTTTTCTCTAGCCTGGAAAAGATAAGCATTGAGCTTTTATTCTTTAAACTTCTTTAAAATTGGTGGCATGTTGAATAAAATTGCTAATTTTGCAGGTACTTCAGCTCCATTGGAAACCACTGTCTTGGTCTCCAATTATTCCCTATGGAACTGGTTCCATTGTGAGTCTAGGAACACAATCCCTACATCAAGACCTGTCTACATACTGTAAACCTTGGTTTCTCATGTCTATAAAATGTAGCTTTCTGTACCTAGCGCCTTTCAGATAAGTTGCATTTTGATTCTTATCATACCAAGCTACCATGATTACTTGCCATGGTGGCTTGAGGTAATGGGCATCTAACCTACATGAGAAGCATCAGTCTGGTGAACATTGATCCAACAACTGGAATCTTGTTATACTATACCAGCGTAGGTATGCTGGCAAGGCAATCATGGTAGCAAAAACATGGTTGTGGGTAAAGCATTCATGAAGGAAATAAGCAGTGATCAGCAGTTTTAACATCTATATCAAATATAACTGGATCCACAATTACTTCTTGTATAACTAAAACTGCTATTCTAAGTATGCTGGTCACCCCAATGTCTTTTAAACAGAAGGTTATCAATGTTGGAAACCGCTGTAGGTGCAATACTGTTGGTGCTTCTTTAACCCATATGTTTTGGAAATGCCCTGGAGAGGAATAATTACACAAATAAATTTGGTATAGAAAGTTCTTTCTAGAGGTGATGCACTTGTTTTTTAAAACTATTTACCCATGTCTTGGAACTTAAAACATGGTCAGGAGAAATGGATCTCATCTACTCTTGACTGTTGAAAGATTGATATTCCACTAATGGAAAGATAACACATCTACACCTGTGATTCAATGGACAGACAATTTAACAACACTTGCAACATTTGAAAGAGTGATGTATCAATGTAATTTACAAATGGACTTATAGTCAGATATTTGTAGTGTTTTTATCGAAATTTATGAGTAATGATTTTTCTATTTTTAATCTATTTTTAATCTCCTTATTCTTTATTGCTGAAATATTAGAACATCATGATATGTAACCGAAAGCCTTACAATGTAATTTTACTTTGCATTTCACCTTGTTCCCCCCCCCTCCATATATACATATATGTATGTATATGTATACACACATAAACATACACACATACATATACATATATATTTTAAATGAAGGAAATAAACCACTGCAGAAATAATCTGTTTGGAACCAGCACCTTTTGTTTGCCTTCCCTTCCCACTACTGCATGACCCTGGAAAAACTGAAAACACCAGCAACAGGATTCCAGACAAAGTACAGTCTTCTTACTAGCATTTTCCTTCCTCGATAACCGTTAATCGTGCCCTGTAGCAGATTCCTTCTCTTTACAAGGAGGTACTTCCCTAACCAAAGAGAGGAGGTGAGAAGGGTGAGGAAGTATACATTTCCAGATGTAATGTTTATTGTATGTTGGTTATTCGAGATTATGAATGTGAACAAAGTCTATCACTTCTTCTTTTTGAGAACACTTATAAAAAACTTCTGGGCTTGAATATTCCTTTTTTATTAGAAACTGAATATTATCATATTAGAAACATTACTGAGCAACAGCCTGAATATTTGTTCTGGAAACTGTCAATACTCTTAATGGCAGTAGTCTTGGAGACTACACATCTGCCAGAGGATTAATTACTCACATAAAACATTAGCATTTGCCTACATCTCCTATGAAAGGCTGCTATAATGATTAATAGACATGTATGACATTTTTCTAAAATAAATAAATAAATAATGTTACTCAGCGGGAGACAGGGAGGAAAGAGTTGTGTTTGGTTGGAACAAATGGAACAACTTCAGCAATGCAACATGTATTTTTCTTTCTTTCTTTCTGTTTTTTTTTTTTTACAAAAAACACAAAATATTAAAACATTCAGCAAAAAAACTGAGATGACAAACTTCAAAGAAGTCCCAGCCTAAGCGTTGTTTAGCCCCAATTCATGTGTGTAAATACTGCTTATCTTTGCATTTGAAACACATGGGTAAACTCTCATCTGGTAAACTACCCATGTGACGCACACGCCTTTTCAAATTTTTGAATGTTTTTTTTTTGACTGAAGAAAAGATTTCCCAATATTGGTACGGTCATTAGATTTTTTAAAATGTAATTGAATGAGTAGCTCCCTGAAGCTGAAGCTATATCATGTGATTTTGTGATTTTTTAAAGAAGTAAACAAAAATGTAAACATACCCAAGGTATGTGGAAATTGCTAGTACCTTAACTCAGTGCTTCTCAGGCTATCTGATGTGGAGGACCAGAAATTATTCTTTTCCAATATGTCAGGGACTAGGGATGTATAAGAAACATTTCCTGTGTGGAAAATGATATTTCAACACATAAATATTAATTTCTTTGCAGAAAATTCCGTTTTCTGCATAGAAAACACTACAGTTGGGGATTTGTTCAGCTTCAAATTCACACTTGATTGGAAAACTATACCCAGCTGCTTTCTGCTTTGCCTATATAATTGAGGAGTGCTGAAGTGAAGCCAGGAAGTCCTAGACATAAGGGTGTGGTAGCTTGGGTTGATAACAAATGCTTTGAGGGTAAAAAAAAAATGCTTAAGAACAACGTGTTGTCAGTATAGAAGAGATAACTATAGAGCCTTGATTGAATCATATTCTCTTATTAAAAGACAGTGCAAAGTCCTGATTGCATGGAAAAAGAAAGATATTATCCACAGAGAATGAAGAAGTATTTTGATAAATTCCTCCTTGTGGGAAAAAACCTAAGCAATTTTGATCAATATTTACAGGTGCGTTGGATAACCTCATGGGTTCGATTTAATGTAAAATATCTGCCCATGTTGGGAATCTTATTTCTCTAGACTGTAGAGAGCAGACCTCCATGAAGGGATCTGTTAAGTCATTGTGTCAGGTCTGTATTCTTGCACCTACATTATCCAACTTGTATCTTAGTGACCTTCCTACAGTTTTCTCCTTAGAGGATTTTCATGATCCAAAGTTGGCTACATTCTTATTCCTGTATGCAGATGCTGCTGCTTTTCTTTCTCTTACTAAAGTTGGTCTAAAGAGTGTTTATGGGTTACTTTAAACAAAATCTGTTAACTATTCATTTCAGCAAAAGCAAAATTATGATTTTTACCAAGAGCTTCCCCCTGACTAAATGGGTTATAGCGGGAGAAAACATAGAACAAATTAGATGGTTAAATACTTAGATGTCATTTCTCAATCTTCTGGCACCTAGGTATCACGTCAGAATTCTGCTACTCAATCAGAATCTAATAGTGCTAAAACTATACTTCAATTTTTATAATAAAGGGGAACAGTATGTTCCTGCTGCACTTTGGGTATTCAAGGCCAAGCTGTTGCCATAACTGCTGTTTGGCATTCCAGTTTGGATTCTGGCCTTTTCTCCAGCCCTGGAACAAATACTTTCAGCTTTTCTATGGCAATTGCTCTGTGTATCAAACTGTATGCTGTCAGCAGTTTTACAGCTTGAAGCATCAGTGGAATATACTGCTTGATGTTGTGTACCAAGACACTGGCAATTTTTTTATATACATGACTTCAATCAGGTTACATCCATTTTCTTCAGGAAAATAACTGTATCAGCTAGTGGTTTCTAAAGCTATCAGAGACAAATTAAAGAGAACAGGTTTCCCTGACAAATTCTTTTCTACCCAAGACTTTTCTAAGGTACAATTGATTCTTGCTAGCTGGATTAAAGATATATTTATGTAATATTCCCTATCTGCTGCTTATAGTACCTGCTCCCCAATTAATCTAGATCTGTCATTTAATAACCATAGAGGTACAAACTATCTTGAAAATTTGGCTTCTAAATAATGTATAATTTTTATTAAAGTTTGACCTAATGTCATTCCTTCTGCTGTACTGGAAGGTTGTAATTCCTTACAAAAATTATATTTGTCTATGTAGACAATGTATACTTCTTTTGTAATTTTTACAGATAAGAGGTATTAAGATGAATTGTTATTTTGTACCTTAAAATTGTTTCTGATTTACGGAGGCACTAAGACAAACCTATCAATGGTTTTCTGGTTTTCTGGGGCTGATGCATCCAAGGTCACCCAACAGGTTTCCATGGCCAAGTGTGGTATTGAACCCTGGCCTCCAGCATCATAGTCCATTGCTCAAACCATTACACTGTCCTGGGTCTCTAAGATTAATTACACCCCTCTTAAATGAATTCCCTGGACAATCCTCTGAATAGTACTTGGTTGTCTTAGATACTAAAAAATGTGTAACAGAAATTGTTGTAAAAATCCATTTCTCTGCTGCTAAGATTCATAAAATTATGATTCAGACAAATATGTAATACTTGAGGTTGTCTCCTTTTTAAAGTTGTTCTAAATTATATTAAGTCTATTATGTTTTTTTAAGAAAAGGTTTAAATTGATACTAGCTCTGTCGGTTTTATAATGGTTAGCTTTTCTGTCATGTTTTGTAGGTATCTTGTGTTGTAATGGTCTGTGACTATACCTTACAGATTGGACAGGATAAAATTCTACATTCGAAACAGCATTTTCTTTGCAGAAAACAATACTTTCTCTGCAGAAATTAATACATCTGGATTGAAATATTATTTCAGCAGAAAATGTTGTTTCCTGCACTGAAAATGCTGTTTTATACACAAAATAACCATGTGTGAATTTTGCACAGTAAAAGTCCCAAATTCTGAATAACCTTCAAAAACTTTGTGGTTTTGAAGACTTTTCCTCAGTGGGAAGAAAATTGCTGAATTTACTTGCTACTACCTTCAGGAAGAAGCTTAGTGATCCAGTTACACCTCTATCAGGGACTGACACCATGTTTGTGCCATTGGCAACAATTTATTTTTCCTTTCTCAGAGAGTCACCAGGAGCTGGTAGCCAGTGTCTCTTGACCAGCACCAGTCCAGGGACTATCACTTTGAGTAGCACTGTTCTTGATTGTTGTCCTCAAATCCATGTATTGCCCCTTTTTCCCCCTTTTGTGTGTCTAGCTCATAGTTCAGTCCAAGCTTCTGAACACTCTTGCGACATCTTATTTTTATGTCTTTATATCACAATAATATCCTGATCTGTGGGTCTTTTTCTTCCAGTTTTAGCACCATGAAGGAACTAAAAATCTTCTACATGGTCTCACTCCTCCACAAACCTTTCTGCATTCTATTTCTGGAACACTTTGTGTCTTGGTCTACTGTCTTTTTTCATTCTTCATGCTTCTTCTCAGGTCACCTTTTCTATCAGAAGCAGGTCACTCTCTCAGTTGTTTGGCAAAATAACATAGCAGAAGTTAATCTTGGAAGAGTTATTTTTTGGATCCCAGCTTCCAGAATCAGTTGGTGATTCTGGGAGTTGTAGCACAAGAATGAACTTTTCTGAGTTCTCATCAGACATATTGGGGATTTGCTTTTTCCTATCAGAGCTTCCAAGAAAATAATTCAGCTATATATAGCAGTTTATGATGATGGTATATAAATTGTGCTCATGTATTTGCACAATTGGAACCTAAAATGACTTTCATTTAAACCTTGGCCCAACCTTGGATTCATAGCACACTCTTGACCAAATTGCTCTCTTTGAGCCTCAATGATCCATTAAATGATCACAATAATGCTACCTACATCAGTCACAGGGGTGAAATGGGACATCACACTATGGATATAAAAACATGGCATATGTGAATTCATTGATGTCAACCGAATGTGCATCCCACTATTAAACGTTTGTGCTGATGTTACTTGCATAAAATGCTGGCATTAGATCAGTGCTGTCCCAGCATAATGTTTTGCGTGATTGAACTGGTATAGGAGTTGTTATTTGCTAGCACAGCAGATCTTAGAGTTCCATATAACTGAGATGAACATAACATGAATTTTAAATCCCTTTCTGAATCAGCCAAGCATTTACAATTGCATAAATACTTAAATGTGGGTGTTGAAGGAAGGGTAGGAAGAGATATATGAAAGCCTAGTAAAGCCAGCTGAGTATTGTTGTCTTGAATATGTGGGTAAGATGCATCATCATCATCATCATCATCACATTTATTTTCTCTCAAAATTGGGTCTCAAAGAGACATACAATTTAGAAAGAGCAATATGACTAAAATATACAAAAAGTGAACACTAAAATGGAATTATTAAGCTGCAGTATTAAAACAGTTCAAAACTATACTTAATAAAATACAATTAAAAAAATAAAAAACTTATTAAAATGGTTGAGTTTAAAACACTACAGCCCCCCTCCATTAACTCATTCTTTAAAAATGTTCTGTATTAAAAGTGTGTAAAAAGAAAAATGGTTTTCCCTGTCAACAGAAAGACCACAAGGAGGGGGCCATTCTGGCTTCCCTGGGAAGGGAACTCCAGAGCATAGGGGAAGCCACCAAGAAAGCCTTTTCTTGTGTCTTCACCAACCATGGTTCTGATGGTGGTGGGACTGAGCGAGGGGCCTCTGCTGATGATCTCAGGGCACAGGCAGGTTCATAGAGGGGTATATAGTCTGCCAGACAGCCTGGACCTGAAATATATAGGGCTTCATATGTCACAACCAGCACTTTGAATTGTGCCAAGAAACAAACTGGCAGCCAGAGGAGCTGTTGTAACAGGGAAGTTGAATGGTCCCTGTAAACTCCCTGGTTAACACTCTGACTGAAACTCTTTGGATCAACTGAAGTTTTTGAACATTCTTCAAAGGCAGTCTCATATAGAGTGTGTTACAGTAGTCCAGACAGGTGTAACTAAGACATGTGCTACTGTGGCCAGTTCCAGCATCTCAAAGAATGGGTATAGTTGGTGCACAAGCTTTAAATGTGCAAAAGTACTATGGCTTCCACAGAAACCTAGACCTCAACGTTCAAAGTTGAGTCCAGGAGTATCTCCAAACTGTGAACCTGTGTCTTTGGAGGAATTCAAACCCATTTAACACAAGTTGAATTCCTATTCTTTTATTTGCCCTCTTGACAGATGCTGGTTTAGAATCAAGACAACCTCAGACTGTAAGTCTACATGTTGATGGCACCACATCCCAAAACAACCAACAACCTCTCATAGCAGTTTCATGTACATATTAAATATCACAGGGGACAAAACAGAGTTCCCAAAATGCCACAGTCCAGGGAGTCAAATAGAAGTCCCCCAATACAACCTTCTGGGTTCACCCCTCTGAGAAGGAATGGAGCCACTAGAAATGATCCCGCCAAGCCCAAGCCCAGCGGGGCAGCCTGGAAAGATACCAAAATGCATGCAAATGAGAGAGGGAGCTCTGGAAGGGAAAAAGAAGGCTTACTCGAGCCTACCCACCATTCCTTTGCATTATGCCTTGGCATGAGTTCTCCCGCTGGAGCCAAATGCATGGGAATGGGAGGGAGGAGCTCCAGAGGAGGAACACAGGCACGTGCCTCCCTGCATTCCCTTGCCTTTTTCTCAGGTGCTCTTGCTTCCCTTCTCCATGCCTGGCAAAACACAAGGGAATGGGAAGAGGAGAATGAGGGGGAGGCATACATGCTCACAAATAATAAAATTTGCTAAGGTCAAACCTGCAAATGTGGAGGGAGGACTGTAAATTTCCTGAAAGTCTGAAGCTTAAGATATATTTAAGGGGAATGTTAATGCTGATTTCCCTGCTAGAAAACTCTGTTTTTCACAACCTTGAGAGTTCAAGTGACCAAAACGATAAGTTATAAAGAACTGTAGGTAGATACAGGATGACAGAAGACAAAGAAACTTCAAGTCCTTCAGCAAAGGGTCAGGGTGGGGAAAAAAATGACTGTTTTATAGGGGCTGTTGGCTCCTATTGCCAGACATGGCTTTTAACTAATCCCAGTGCACAGGAACCAGCTAGATGGTCTCTTAACCAGGGATAGTCTTATTCCTTAAGTGGTCTTATTCACTAATTTTCTTCTCAAAAGAAGTAAAAAGGTGTTTTTTGTTTTGTTTTTTCAATTTTCTTCTTGTGAGAAAGTCTTCAAAACCTGAGAAGTTTTTAAACATGATTCAGTTTGAGATTTATTCTGCACAAAATTTGCATGTAGTATTTTTACACAGAAAACAGAATTTTCATTGAACTGGTCTAGAAAAATGTTGTTTTCTGCACAAAATGGTTATATGTGAATTTTGCATAAATTAAGTCCTGAACTTTGAAGATTATCATCAATCCAGGATTCTTTTTGTCATGTTTTCTCAACATTAAAGAAACATATATTTCAACCATTTTTCAAATATTTCCAAATAGTATTACCTTTACCTTTAACAAAGTAGTTTAGTTATCTTCATCCCTGTCCCTAAACCTCCTGTGACAATAAAAGTAAAGTTTTCCTTCTGCCTTGCTACAAGCGTCTAAGGTAATTGCCTATTTCCCCTGCAACCTCGCCTATTGTATTCTGCTGTCATAAATGCCAGATATCCTTACAAATGAGTTCTAGGTTTCAGACCTTAGAGTTTATAAAGGCAATCTTTTTTATAGGGCAAAGGGAGTGATTCCCACCTCAGTATTAGGGCAATGACAATAATAATGTTGTAACTGTGGTATGAAAAACATATTAAAGTAGCAGCATAAAATGAGACACTTGCTGCAGTTGCAACTGCCTTTCAATATTATAGATATGAGGGAGGTATGTCCCTCTTTATGCACTCTTGTACCAGAAAGAGAAAACACATCTCTTGCAGAGAAAAAAGTAAACAAGACAATATCTTTAAATGGTGAGATAATGCAGAATAGCCTTGGGTGACAAGTGGTCTTATCTTTTTTGTTGTTCTGTTTAAGGGATAATATGAGGTCAACTGAAGACAGTATTCACCTTTCACTGAACTTAGATATTTGAAAACATTTAAAACAATTTCAAAATTGTAGGATGGATGCACACTATACATTTAGAGTAGTTTGATACCACCTTACATGCCATGGCTACATTCTATGGAATTCTGGCATTTGCAATTTAGTGAGGCAGTTAGAACACCCTGCCAGAAAACTTAAAGCTGTAGTTCAGGCGACCTCCTTACCAAGCTACAAATTGCAGGATTCTGTAAAATTGAACCATGTCAGTTAAAGTGGGATCAAACTTCTGTAATTGTTCAGTGCGGAAACACGCTGTCTTTGGAGTTGGAGGGAGAGTTGGTGAGCTGGTGGGTGGATAAAACCAGACCCCATGGAAGTGTCTAATAGTGTCCATGGTAGTACCACAAAAACGTACCTGATAATATCAGTTGCTCTTCTTAGGGCTGTAAAATTCTTCATATCTATGATACAAAGGGCTGCTTGTCAGTAGGAAAAAACTACAGAGAAATGGAAAGTGAGAGGTGCATTTCTGTATCTCTCAGAATTATTTCCTACACAAACCTTGAGCAGCGTCCACCAGTGGCATTCTGCCGGTGGAATACTGGGATTCACTGGAACCAGTATAGCCAATGTATGGATGGAGGGAAAGACAGAAATGAGAAGGGAAAAAAGTTTTGTAATGACCATCAGCAGAACACTTGATTCAACCTCTCTACACTGGGAACATTCATTGTAAGCTGTACTTTTTGCTCCTATCAGATGAATGAAAGCAGTGTTATTTGTTCAACATACATCCAGACCTGTCCACTAGGAGAGATGGGATAGAGGAGGACCGAGTGCAAAAGTGACCTTATCCACTAACACTACCCTAATGCTGTTAACTTCATAAAACATCATGATAACTCATGGAAGAAAAATGGTTGCAAGGCATGATTTTAAAACAAATCGAAAGATTAAAAATGAATTTGTTCAACTGTAAAATTGTTAATTGGCCTGTCTTGTTAAAAAGAATGCTCTACAACTTCATTAATATCAAATAAATGATTTGTTGTTTTGTGTAGTAAATCTAGTCACTTGAAGCAGTGTGGGTGTACAAATGAATGCTATTAAATGACCACGTTTTCACAAAAAAAGTGCCATCTATATGTATATTGACATATTCCATGTCTAGAATTTTTTTTTATAGTACTAAATAATTCCAGTAATAGATGTTTGTTGCATTCCAACCCCCCTCCCCCAGGTTTGCAACCCTAACCTAATATTACCTTAAGGACCAAAGTATAGGACTCATCCTTGATTTTACTGGTTTCCAAATAGTGTGTGCAAAGGAAAATACCTTAGGGCTTATTCACACTGCATAATTATAGATCTATGATTTCAGTTTAACTGCCATGGTAACATCTTATGGAATCCTGTGTCTGGCTAATCACTAGAGCCCTCAGGCTGAAAATTCTAACTACCCTTCCCCAAATTGCAGATCTTGGGATTCCGTAGGATGTTGCTAAGGCAGCTAAAATGCAATAATAGCTCTATAATAACATAGTGTAATGGGCCCCCTATTCAGCAAGAACACGTAGGAGTAAGGATTTGAATCCTCCCTCTCCATGCTTTTCTACTGGAAGCTGATTGTTAGAACTGATTTTCCTCTCCTAGTGAATCTTAATGACCCACTAGAAAAAAAATAAAATAAAATAAAAAGTGATTTTGAGTTGGAAAGCATATTTTAAACATCTCCTTCCCTCACCTGCTGCTCCATAGAAACTTGGCAGTGAATTTGATTTTGTTGATAAGATGTATCATGGCTTAGTGTAGGACTGCAATTTGAATACTGCAGTCACCAAATTAATATTCAGTACTATTCTAGTACTATTCTACTAAAAGGGGCTCTAAAAACAGAGAGCCTCAGGTTGCAATCCTATGCTATATATAAGTATACAGAATTTCCTAGAAGTACTGTTCAACTCTTTTTAGACTTATTTTTAGTAGGTATGTGTAGGATCATATTATTATTTAAAAACTGTTTAGAATCTGAAGGAAGTAATTTCAGATGTGTGTTAATATCCCCCCTTTTTTCATTTTGGAAAGAAATACTTGGATATTTTGTGCTTCGATATATGTTTTGAAGCATTTCAGCTTGGTAATTGCAGAGGACAGAAGGAGAATTCAGCAAAGCCACACTTCTGCTGTTGGTAGATCTCCTCTGGGCTGCATTATTCCCGCATTATTCTTACACACTAAGTGGGTCCTGTAAAGGTCTGTTGTCAAGTTTCATGTGGCTCCTCCTATTACTCTGCTCCTGGGAAGGAAGAAGGACCTGGCTCTGGCCCTCTGTGTACACATAGGCTTAGACTCCCTACCAAATCAAAATCCTGAATGACTGAGCTTCCTGACGGGGTAGAGAACCCTCCCTCCCCATATAGGTGTCCATGAATAGAACTCCTATGATGATTTAAATGTCAGAGGCAGGCAGAACTTGGAAAGATTATTTTCCAGAAGTGTGTGGAATGATTTCACTCATTCTATAGTTCCCTGTATCAAAAATACAGTAATTGTAGTCAGATGCAGAATGATTATATTGTCCTTTGTGGTCTCTGCAGAACCGTAGTGATTCTTAGTGGAAGATGTCATTGGTCTGCATCTGGGGACATAGCCAGATACTTGTCTGACTAGCAACTCCCCACCAGCCACTGAATGGCTGTGGGTGGGTGGGGGGACAAGGCAGCTAAAAGTAAGTCCAGAGAAGGAAGCTGAGAGGCTAGATGTAGTGTAGGTATGCTTGCAGAATGTTTGAGTTACAAGCTGCAGGACAGGATCTTGGCCCTAATGTGTTTCATGGCTCATTGTAGACTTGAACCTGCATCCGCTAAACTCTAGCTCCACACTCTAACCAATGCATGACACTGGCTATGATTCAAAAGAGATTCTAAAGCATGAACAGACAATTGAAATTATAGATGTTTGGAAAATGTGACTAATACATTGGGTGAAAGTACTGGAATGGACCTGATTTTCTGCGTGAGGTGAGGGTTCATCTTGCTCCCCTAGAGTGCCTTTATCTTCCACATACTTCTTTGTATTTGTGCTTTATGGCTCACATCGTTCATGGAGGCATTTATTTCATAAAGCTTGAATGCCAGCCAGCAAACCTTGCAGGACTGCGGGAACTGCCTCCAAGCAGATTTTATAATCCTTCAGCTTCGGTGAGAATTACAGGCCATCTGAGTACCACAAGAGCCCCAAGGTGCCAGGAGAAGGAGAGTTTGCTGCTGGAAAACAAAAAGCCCCACTCAGTGCTGCAGGAAGATTTCCCTTCAAATTGTTTTATTCTCAGGTCTTACTGTGTAAATGGACCAGGCGGGAACAAGTGAGACAATGATGATGGCAAAATTACACAGAGATAAAAGATCCACTTCTGCATTTCAGCAACCATTTGAAATGGACAAATTTATTTCAGACACTTATGGCTGAGTAAGCTACAGGAGTCTCAAGAAACAGTGTTCAGAAGAACAGAGATGAATAATAGATCTCTAGAAACGATAGCTTGGCTAATGTAAATCAGCAGATACAGAATGCAAATAGCCCAGCTTTTTAGGGCTCCCTCCCCCCTTTTTGGCAACCACTTAGTCAACTATCTGCCATCTGTTCAGGATGGAGTGGAATAAATGTCTTTTGATGTATGTTAATATTGTCCCTCAATCGATGCAGCAGTGGAAAGCAGGATAGATGTAAAGGACATTAAAGGGAAAGCATAACATGGAACAGCCTGCAATTGAATAATCTGAATGGTTCAGAGAGAGAAATTTCCTCTGTAAAGATGAATATGACTGTGGTTGAAAGGATGTATGTCTCCCATTGACAGTGGTCACATTCTATGTTTTGAGCCTTTAAAAAGATGTCAGTTCCCTCCCTGCCTCCACTAAGAGCATGCATACTGTGCAAAACATACTCTTAGAAATGAGAAAGTTAGGATCAAGTCAACAGACAATCTCCTTGATCACATTCACCCATTTTTCTGGCATGATCAGACTGAAAGTGCTATCAGTAGAAAGGCCAAACAGAGGCCATTTCCTCACTAGACTGTTACAGCACTATTATTCCACTTTCAACGTCCTACGGAATCCTAGGGTTTGCAGTTTAGGGAGGGGCTGGCCGGCCCCTCCCTAAATTGCAAACACCAGGATTCTATTGGATGTTGAAAGTGGAATAATAGCGCTATAACAGTCTAGTGCAGAAATGGCCAGAGAAAGAAGAAAGAAATGATCCCAAATCTTCATTCCCACTTTGCATGCTTCATAAACCATAAACCATATCCTCATGCAAGGATAAAAAAAAGAGACCCTTTTATGTTTCACAGAGCCCACAACGTGTTTACATTGTGAACTCAGGTTCCTATTGCCAGAGACTGGATTTTTAAAAACATTTTTAAAAACTTCTTTGGACAACTCAAACCTTCTGAGCATGCTGGCTGGGGAATTGTAGGAGCTCTAAGCCAAAAAAAGGAATGTTTCAAAGTTCTGCCCTTTTTTGTTTTACCATTCAGTATCACCAGCCAATAAAATGTAGGAGAAAAAAACAAACCATGAACACATACACTCTAGTACTTGGAATTGTTTCAGTATTTTAGCTGGCCACTTTTGACAGAAGCCTCAGGTTTCCCTTTACTTCTTCTTTTGTTTATGAAATAAAAAGGATTCTGGAAATTCAATGCTTTAATTGAATGTTCTGCTTCAGTTGGCCTGGGTGTGGTCCAAACACTCATAAATGTAGATCTTATTTCATTAACTTAGGGGATTAAAAATGGTTGATGTTCGAAGGGAGAACCACACTTTCGACACATGTCAAAATATATCTATTCATGGAGTGTGGGAAAGTTCAGCTCCCACAGAATCCTTCCTGTTTTTCTGCTCTGTATGCTTTCTTTGCCACATATCCCCTGACCTTTAACACATTACAGCTGTGAGGGATGTCCCTATAAAGCCGCCATGCAGCTGTAAACTTTAAATCCCAAGAGGGTGAGATAAAGTCAGTAGTGTGTGAGCTCAAACAGAACAGTAAAGCAAGCCATTGGAGATATGCCAATAGAAGACTGTGGGCTGTCCCCCCCCCCCAAAATCTGGATTTTTTTTTCCACACAGGGGTCAATAGGGAGTCCATAATTTACTTCAGACCTTGTCAATGCTTAATATACAGTCATATTATCTACAAGTAGTGGGGGCAGGGGGCTTATGCTGCCACCACAGTACTGATTTTATATCATGCTATTTCAGCACTGCCTACGGCTGAATCTGTGCACTGGGATTCAGGTGAACGGCGTAATTCAGGTGGGAGAATCAGGCAGCTAAAGATAAGTATTTCTTCACATGCACCATAGTTAAAACTGTGGAATTCACTCCCACAAGATGCAGCAATACCTGCCAATTTACATTGGGTTGAAAATGGCTTAAATTCATGCAAGTTAGGACCACTGACTGTGACATGTCAGGATGGTTAAATATTGTCGCAGTATATATCACAAGAGAAACGATACAGTTCTTCTCTGTCCTGCTGGAGGGCTTCCCATAGGCGACTGCTTGGCCACTATATAAGCAGAAAGCTGATCTGCTTCGGTCTTTAGTCTTATTCATCATGGCTCTTGTTAAATTCTTATGAACTATTAGTAGTGTAATTCTATACAAATCATCTATGTGCAAATGAATTCCCAAATATGCATAGGATTAGGTCCTAAATGAACCTAAGTTAGCATATATACTCAGCATGTATGTCAAAATCATAAATACTTTTCTTTACACTTCCTTACTTCACTGATAAATAATCTACTATAATACTCTGGCCAAAGATAAGCATTTCAGAGTCCCTTTGACTTCAGTGTGGAAGTTAAACAACAACAACAACAAAAATCTTAAATGTATACCCTTTTCCAGTTAAAATCAGATATGCTTGAAGATGCTAAAAGGCTGCCGGATGCCATGTCTTCCAGGTCATTGCCTTATCATGTACTGCCGTCCATTTTAAATAGAAACAACCTTGTATTTTTATGGTAGTGAATCACTTGGTTAGCCCTAAGGAATCCTGGGAAGGGAGCAGAGGCTATTAGTGCTTATCATATTTCTATGTCCTTTGGCTGTCAGTACCACCATCATTTCCCCCATGCTGTTAACCTTTACGAAGTATTGTGAAAACTTAGGAAGATGCTGGCCCTCTCTCTGGTCTCTTTTTGCTGGCAAGGAAAGACCTTTTCATTTGACCAGACATTTGATACTTAATTTGTTGCCGGGAGTCTTTTTTATGGGGCATGTGTTATATTTCTATCTTTAACATTCTGTTTTCCAAGGATTATGCACCTTTTAATATCAATGGTATTTTAATATTACATCTTGTTTAATCATGTTTTAACTTTTTTCTCTCAATCAGGTTGTTAGTTCTATCTTGCCTAGCCTTGTTGCAAGCCACCGTGGGTCCCATATCAGGAGAAAGGCAGGCTATAAATAAAACATAGAATAATAAAACAAATAAAACATGTTCAAGGAAAATAGAAGAAGCTCTAGACAAATCCCCCCCAGAGTTTGGAATGGTGCCAGTAATATCCATTAATATCAAAGAATTTGGAGTATATGTAAGCATGTTTTTTTTTCAGCATTTCCAATTGCACTCATAATTTCTGCATCCTCACCTCTATCCTCAGCCCCTCCCAGATGTTCAAAATTTGTGACATCTGAAGTCCTTCTAGTCTCAGCTGCTGTTGCTGTGGGGGAGCAGAAGCAGGGTAGTCGGGTTTTACCAGATTCTGGGCAGATTTCCTGTGTGTACATTTCAAGAATCAGCTGACTGAGAACAAATTCCAACACTCTCCAAACAAACCTTTGCCTGCCTCACTCCTATGACATGGACCTATCCCTAGGACCTGCTTCTGTGCATCACAAAGGCCTACTTCATGATCACATTTTCCTGAACTCTCAGGGACTGGGATAATGCTGTCGACCCTAAACCGACACCCTCTCTGACAGTAGTCTGCCATAAAGACTTTCCAGTTCAGACAGCAGTTTGTTCCTCGGTTTAATGGTTCTTCTACTCTGTGTCTGTTTTCATTATGTTGTTGTAGTAGTAACAGTGTTCTATGGTATAGAATAAAGTTCTAGAGCTCAGTGGAAGAAAGAAATGATCTAAATCAGTGGTTCTCGAATGGCGGAGTGGGACCCTGAAGGAGGCTATGATAGTTACTCAAGGGCAGTGCAAGAAAAGTCAGCACAGAAGTACAGTAAATTTGAAAAAGAAGGGTGAGTCTCTCTCTCCCCCCCCCTCTGTGTGTGTGTGTGTGTGTGCACCACTGAGGATTGACTGGTCTCTTCAAAAGAGTGATACAAAGCCTCCTCCCCTGTTATGCCTTCCTCCAACCTCAGACATACTGAAAGTTGGCTTCCTTTTAAAATGTTTTTCCTATTCAGCTTCTCCAAATATTCTGTCACTGGTGTGGGAGTTGCGTGCCCCTTTGCAACCATGGGAACTTAGCATTAAGATGGAAAGCACATGTGGCATGAGGGTTGTGTGAGAGAGACAGAGGGAGAGGGAGGCAGGATAGGACATGGGGAACATGATGTGGATTGGGAGGACACTACATCCTCATATAGACATAAAGGGGTCACAGATCTTTTGGGGTCCTCCTGAGGTCTCAGTGGATGATATCAGTGAGATTGGTGTCACTAGTCTGGGTCTAGCCAGACTCTTCTCTAATCTCCTCTGGTCACCACCAGCAACAGAATGGCAACTAAGAAGCTATCACAGCAGAATGGTGAATCCAGGGTTGTGTGGGTGGGGGTTTGGATGTTGTAGAGGGAGGAAAAGAATGCCGGTCTCTGCAACAAATAAAAAAAAAATATACACAAGCAAAAGCCGGACAACAGGGATTATGAGAGGTATGGAGAACAAAAATGAAGTTGCTGGGCATGTTCAGCTTGGTGAAGAGAAGACTGAAGGGAGTGACGTGATTGTACTCTTTCAATACCTCAAGGTCTGTCACAGAGAAGAGGGTGCAGGTCTCTTCTCTGCTGCTCCAGAAAGTTGGAGCAGGTCTAATGGTTTTAATGTACAGAAGAGTAGATTTCAATTGAACATTAAAAGGAACTTCTTGATAGTAAAAGTGGTGCGGCAGTGAAATCAATTGCCTAGAGATGGGGTAGTGTCTCCTTGTTCGGCTCTCTTCAAAAAGAGGCTGGGTGCTTTTAGCTACCTCTTTTAGCTACCTATTGGGGGTGCTTTAGTTGGATATCCCAGACTGAGAAGAGGGTAGGACCAGATGGCCCATGAGTCCCCTTTCAACTCTATGACTCTATCGCTTACAGGACGCTGGCCAATAAGTGTAAGACAGTTTCCTTAGTTTCTAATGTACTAGTTTTGTCTGTGCAAGACTGCCCAAGATGCCTGTTTTTCATCTGAGGACCTTCTTAGGGGTTATGAACAGAGAATGGGATATTTTGTTCATAGCATAAAGGGAACAGTGATGTGACATAGCTTGGAAAAGCTCTTTTGAAGGACTACAGCTGACATAATGGTCAGTGTTACTTTGGGGATTCTGGGAGCTACCGGCAAAAATAAAATTTCAAAGCTCTGGGAATACCCTATTTAGGAAAATTCACATGGTGTCAAACCTATTTTCATTAGGAGGAGTTTTTTTAAATTTGCCCAAGGATTTTATTGTGTTAAATGACTGGTTTTAATTTCATGGCAAAGCTGTGCTTGATTTTATGACTTCTGATTCTGTAGAATTATCTTTGTTTTTGTTGTTGTTCTTTTTATTATAATGTCTTTATGGATTGTATGGTACCCTAAAAATGTTATAAATGTTTGATTGCTTGATAATTGGGAAGAAAGGCCAGTGTTGAGCCAGGTCCATTGCAGGGTCCATCAACTTCAGTAGTATCACTGGTGACATAATGAGTCCCTAACAGAAGCGCGAGGCTTATTCTGAACTTGAATTCAAATGCAGTTTTCCCCCCTTATGTCCAGTTTTAGCACTAAAACAATAGATTTACAATTTGGAGAGGACGTGAATGGCAGCAATTCCCATTCATGATCCCTCTCTCACAGTGCTATTTTAAAGTTGCTGTCAAATAAATCACTGTTAAAATTATGCCATTAGCAATACAAGAAAAGTAGAAAGCTTTCACTGATGGCGTTCTGACATTTGGAGCTATCGTTCACTAATTACTTCCAGAGTCTTTTGTAAAGCAGCTTGAGGTTTTTTTTTTAACGTCCAGCAGCGTTGTCCCTAAATATAATTATACTTTTCAGTTTCATTTGTTCCCTATTCTTTTCCTAGAGAAACACATACATATTTGAATACAGTCTGAATTATTTTCCAGATCTCTGTTTTGATTGTATGAGGCGTGTGTATATGGGGTGGTAGCAGGGGAGAATAGTAGATAAAGAGATATATGATATGCATGCAGGTGTGTGTGTACACAGATCGTTCTAAGAATACAGAATGCAAACACCTCTTTTCAATTCATTTATTTTGTGTGACCTTCAAAGAGTCATTGTGCACCAGTACATCAACACTGGAAAGATTTGTTGAGAAGGTATTTACACAATACCTAATGTGTTTTCACTTGTGCTCCCCAAAAAAGAGCTTTTTAAAAATTGTACAGTCTTTTTCTGATACCTTTTTCGCTCTTTGCATGATTACCTCTCCCCCTTTCCCCACTCAGCTTTGTCTTCAGCAGAACACATTCTTCTTTTCTTTCCTCCAAGGGATTATTTGCATGGAAATTTGCATTTAAATGGATGCAGGAAGTGCATTAACAACACCTCCACTAACAAAGACACACATACACACACATCTTCCAACCAAAAAAAACAACAACCCCATAATCATAAATAAAAAAAATCCTTTGGCTTAACATTTACTGACGCTGAAATATAAATATGGAAAAGAACAACCATCAGTTATTGTTTCAGGAGTAGAATCCTCTCCCTAACTATATTTTGATAATCCATTAAAAACAAATAAATTACTGGCTATTCCTGAAACACTAAATTAATGTCAATAAGTCCAGTGTGAAAAGGATCACTAGATAATGCAGTGTGATATGTATTAAGCAATTGGTTATATCCTGGGAACTCCAATAATGGATAGCACAGATGTTTTCAAAACCCCTCTTGATGTATGATTTGTACAGTTCCAGGAAATAAAACACATAGGATCCTGGCATACATTTTGTTCTTCCTGGGAAACATCTGACAATGGGAAATGACTTCAATATATGAGGGGCTCTGCATGTTTGGAAGTGAAATAAATCAGTTCTGACTTGCCTATGAAGCAACATTATCATTTGGTTTTACGAGTGTGAAAATGAAGCCGGACTTGGCAAAAGGATTCTATTGCAGAATAATGTGCCTCCTTTATTGTTGAACATAAAATAATTACAATTGTCTGTTCGAACGTATATTATTTATATAGTGATACACAATTTAACATAAATAATTTAGTCAGGACGCAGACTTAATTTCTAATTAACTTTTAGCCCTGATAGGTTATAAAGCTGCTTTAGATTAAAAAGCTCTCTATTTTCTACTGAGTCCTTGAGAGGAAGCAACCAGAGTAATTACAGACATCCATTTGGAACATTTTTTTATATTTAGTCCATGGAAAGCCACATCAGTCCAAAATTGGAAACAATAAAAAGATGGAAAGTTGGCAGGTTTGGGGTTATTGGCATAAAAAGCTTCATGGGTGTTCCATTATGTTCGTGGAGTTCCCATACCTACAAGGGCTTCCTAAATGACAAAACAAAACAAAACGTATATCTCACTGTTCCATAAAAAGTAACCAAAGTAGTATACATTATAAAAGCCATGTGATATATTGAGTACAACATACAGTCTACAAAAGCAATTAAAAAACCCCCAACCAAGAACAAAAAGTGATAGCCAAGAAAAAAGCATCCAGCACTTAAACTCAAATGCAAAGGTAGAGGCAGCATGACTGAAATACGCTATCTATTTAAACTAGCCACAGTAAAATGAAAGCCAGAATCCCGTGGTGTACCTGTACTGGATCTAGTGGTTTCCACCAGAATAGGTGACTTCCTTTCTCTTTCTCCTTCTGTGACTATGCACCCTTAAACCTCATCTGGAGGGCTGGGAAAACCTCTAAATATTTTGGAAGTGTGAAGAGCTGCATTGGAGAGAAAGGGAGAAGAAAATCCCAGTTCCTGGATAATCAAGTACATGGTTGAATCTTGGCCTAAAGCCAGTACGATAACTGTCGCTCTATATAAAGAGGGGCGCTGACAACTCTCAGATGGAGGGTGTTCTAGAATCCCAGCACCATCACAGAGCAGATCCGGTGTCTCATGCTTCTGTGATGCGCTAATACAGTGCTACTCAAAGTGGTAGTCTGTGAACCAGTGCCATTCCCCAAGCCATTTGCTGATGGTCCCTGAAGAACCTTGCAGGAAAGAGAGAAAGAGAGAGAGAGAGAGAGAGAGAGAGAGAGAGAGAGAGAGAGAGAGAGAAAGAAAGAAAGAAAGAAAGAAAGAAAGAAAGAAAGAAAGAAAGAAAGAAAGAAAGAAAGGGAAAGGGAAAGGGAAAGGGAAAGGGAAAGGGAAAGGGAAAGGGAAAGGGAAAGGGAAAGAAATTTGGCCAATGGACACAAATATGGTACTGGGCCCTGGCTGGAAGGGAAAAATTGCCACCTCCCTCCCCTCCAACATCTGATAGCGTGAGGCATGCTGGTCTGATAGATAACCTAGGTGTTGATGTTGGAGATTCCATTTTAGTTAACAGGTCAGACCACTGGTCCATAAAGACAAGTGGAAGAGAATGAGACAACTTGTTAACTAAACCCTGGCATCTTAAAATGTGCTTCTGATCATGCCTTTAATCTACACCAAACTATATGACAGTAAGCAGAAAGAGCGAGAAAGACTGGCCCCATTGTTACCCCCAAATATGTCCAGAGTGTGAGTAATACTAAAGAAACAATTGCTGGTTGCAGAGCAAGGTGGATAAGATGAAAACTTGCTGTCACTTTTCTGTGCATCTTTTGTATCCCAATAAAATAAATGCATAACTGGACATCATGATGGAACTAGCAGTAATGTGTCTCTTTTAAATATGTTGCCTCAAAATAATGCGCAACGTGTTAAACAGAAATCTATAAACATCAGAGGAAAATCACTGTCAAGTCCTTTCTGCCTAATAGGATTGGAAATAAAATCTATACAACTCTATCTGTTAATGTGGGAAAGCATTGAATTAAGGCAAACTTCTTGCTGCCAATTAAACATGCACAGTAATGTTAGAAGAATCTAATTCTACATCTTCAAGGTAGAGTTTTCTTTATTGCCTGAAAAACAAGATAAAGACTTTTTTTTGTTTTTTTTTAACCCAATTGCAGTGATTATGTTGCGTGTCCCTTGGAGATACTAGCAGAAGTAAAGTGTTTGAGAAGAAGCTCGGCACACCTGCAGCTCAGTTGGTGTAGCCCCAGTGGTTTGCACTGAACAGTCAGGCTCCCTAGATAAGCAAGGCAGCAAACACTCTACAGTTGCTGGAAACAATGTTGATCACCCATTCTGTGAGAAACATCTAAGCAGCTCAGAGACTCTGCCCTGTTCAAACTACTCTTCTGCACACTCCCCTGTCAGTTTTGATTCCCCAGCTTATGACTGATGCCCTGACTCTTGACCTCTGGACTGCCAATCAACTACACAGCTTCTCAGTTCCCCAAGTGAATTATGACAATATAAAAAATACTACACGAAACACTCAGACCTTAGTCCAGAGATCTTTTGGCTACAGGAGCAGCAGAAGCACTAACAATTACAATGAAATGTACACAGATTTCCCCTCCCAAACAGGTCTGCCACCAGCATTCGACAACTTTGATGAATGTCATCGACTTTTATTGATTCCACTTTCATCAGCACTGGGAAACAAGGTTCACAAAGCCATGCAGCACACAACAACAACCCCCAAGTTATTCTGACTTTTTAAAAAGTTTTGCGTCTGCATGGCCTCCAGGAAATATGTGGGACAATCTCACCATGTTTTTGCTCTCTTCCCAGCTGTTTTAGGTCCAGGAGAGGGCATTTTTCCTCTGTTGGCAAAAAAAAATCCTTTCCTGGTTCTAAAATAGCCAGAGAGGGACCAACACATGGAAGAGTTGTTCCTCATGCTCCTGGGGTATGAGGAGAAAACACTAATAACTTTCTGTGGTGGTGGCAATCCTCCAAGCTCAGGGAGGCAGCCCCCTAACATTGACCTTTATTGTAGGACCTTTGTAAGATAACTTAGTGAGGTTCTGGAAACCACAATTTTATTTTAGCACCATTCATTCATTCCTAGGCTATGTAGAGGAACATTTACATGATACCTTCACATGAATGCTGAGACACCTGCTAATGCCAGTGCCAGCAGGTAGGCCTGGGGTATAAACTAATCAAAGTAAAGAAGGGATGCTTTTATTGGACTACACCTCATGATCATGCTGGCTGGAGGGTTCTGGAAATTGCAGTCAAAGAAGGTCCATTTCCAAGCTGTGCCACTCTGAATTTAACCCAGTGTGCCACTAAGCATGTGTGGTTAGCCTCAGTGGCATTGACGATGGTGATTATCTCTAGAAGAAGAAAGTGGATGGATTTTGACTTATTGGTGCCAGCTTTCCCTTTCCACTCACAGTTCCATAAAGTGTGTTATCCAGTCAGCACAGCTGAATAGCCAGGCTGTTCTATGATACCTAATTAAGATTTTTCTTTATCACAAGACATTCCATAATAGCCATCCCTAGCTTGTACTGGTGCATCCTCAACATTAAGATATTAAATTGATTTGCGGCTTAATTACTTACCTATATATCTAAATATATTCAGTTATTGCCAGTAAGAAACTCCTAAATACTTACACTGTATTTCTCAACCATGGTTCCATGAAAACTTAAGGTTCTGCAAGAGATCACTAGAGACTGTGTGAGAAATGAAGAAAAAAGAAAAAAAGTAAACTTTTTTGGAGAGTAGATATAATAATTAGTCTGCAGGGGTACCCTGAGACCTGAAAATTATTTCAAATGTTCCTCTGGGGGATAAAAAAAAAAAAAAGGTTGAGAAAGGCTGGTATAGAGTGAAAATTGTCAATTGATACAATAGTTTTCAGACTTTAGCTGAATTCTTCATGAAACAATCCACAAAAAAAATGAAGGTTGTGCTTCATAGCTGACATATTGTTGTTTTCCAATCAGCATTTTGAAAATAAATGCTACAGAAATAATTCAGACTGCATGCATATTATTGGGCTTGAAGCCAATCAGTAAGCACACTGTTGGTGATATATGCAGCTTTGACCAGAAGTTACATCTGCATATGCCCCCCCTTTTTTTGGATATTCAGTGACTCTATTGATATCATTTATTGATAGACCCTCTTTACTTGTAATCCTGCAGACAAGTTCCTACTACCATAGCCACTGAGTGGCCAAGAGAACAAAACAGGGCAGCAAGGTAGCACCTATCTTTGTTCCTGCAATCAGACACACAGAGAAACAGACACTCTCCTGGATTTTAGATTGATTTAGGGCACCTGCAAGCCCTATATGAAAACGGGCAGTTTTCAGTGGCCTCATTTAAAAGGCTATCTGGTTTAACAAGAAAAAAGCCATAAGAAGGGAGAGGAAGGCTTTGAAGTTGCCTAGAAGCATTTAGCGAGTGGACAGCTGATTGAACAGGCAAGCAGACTGCCTTGTCAGAGTGTTCCCCTCTGTAATTTCCTTTTTCTTGGAAAAGTTACTTTTACATTACTACTCCCATGAGAGAAATAAAATATATTTTAGTTTCTGCAGTATTATTAATATGTATTACTAACATATATGTATTAGCTTATAAGTATAACACATTTTAGACATATTTACACATATATTTTAGTATATTTTGTATTTGAGCTCCAGTAATAAAATAAGTCTAATAAGGAAGATTTTTAGAGATGGTAGGGCCTCCCAAAGACCTTGAAGGGTAACTGGTATATTTCAGATAACACAGTAGACAAGACAAGGTCACCATCTGTAAAGGAGTAAACTGATTGATAGGGACATACCAGAACACAAAGGGGTACTTTGAAATTGCTGATAAGACACCTCGGATGTAACATGAGAAACAAGAGTACACGAGAGAGATGCGTGATCAACATGGGGATGGGAAATGTAGCTTAGGTGACCCTGATAGGCCATACCTTTGGGGTCCTATTCAATGGAATCCCAGGGGAGGGAAAACCTGCAACGAGGCAGGGGGATAAAATATGAGGTATTCCATAGTGTGTGTGGGGGTCCTTCTCTCTCCGGGAGGCACCCGGCTCTGCAGAAACGTATTTTAAATAAACATTTAATGCTTCAGCCGATCCTGTGCTAAATTGTTTTATGAGTCTTTTCAGCTATTTCTTACACCCAGAACCCCCTCACATCATAGCCAATGGGGATTCCAGGAGCTATAGTCCAAAAATGAAATCTTTCCAAGCCCTGATTATTTATATGTTTCCATCTGCAGTGCAGATACTGCATGTTGGGGATGAGGCATTGGGGGACCACTGAGTCCCTAAATGTGGCTCATCTCCATAGATTAATTTGCAACATACACATTTTATGAAATCTGGGTTCCCTCTTTTTAATAAAAAAATATTAGAATGAATCATACAACAGCAATTATATCCTTTAATAACAGAAAAGAAAAAGTACATCACATAAACTTATTAAAATTAATAATTTTCTAAAAACTGACCATAAGAAATGTATAAGCCACAATATGCCCTGCTTTTTCATATGGAAATAGAGAGTACAGCAGTCCACAAATTTGTGAGGGACTTTGGAGGACAAATAACATCAGAATTATTGTTGGCAAAATCAAAATGTGGAAACCAAGTACTATACAATTGTCTAATGAATCTAGATTTTTAGGAATTTTTACTTGCATTGTTAGTTTGTATATAAAATATTCCAGATACGTATGTGCCACTGATCTAATGACAATCCTGTAAGATCTTTCCATACCGATTTTTCATCTTGCATCCAGGCATAGGAATATAATAAAATTGTTGTGTAACATTGTTTATGATCTTTGGGAAGGAGAGATAAAGAAAAAAATTGCTGGTGAGACAGAAACTATCTGGTCTATGATTTTACTCATTTCATAGAATAGATCTGACCAAAATCTCACTGTATCTGGGCATTTCCAGCAAAGATGAACATATGTACCAAACTCTTTACTCCCTTGCTGAGAGATGCCCTACAAATTAGGATTAATGTACCTTAAACGTATAGGGGTAAGATACCATCCGTGAATGGTTTTTAAGCATTGTTCACAACGAACATGATACATAGATTTAAATGAATCTTTAGTCCACGTGAACAGGCTCCTCTTTTGTCCTCTTTTTGGGTGAGGGAAATCCTAGGATTCAAGCATGCTCTGTTATAGCAGTGTGATTGCGGCTCGGCAGAAAAAAATAGGAATGGTAGTCAGAGATCTCACCGAAGCTATCATAGGCCTGTTTGGGCACAGCTAACAGTTTGGTGGCTGGAGAGAAAAAGGGAGGGAGAGTCAAATTCTTTTCTCACTACAGGCTGCAAAACTCATCACAATCATCCCCTTTTGCCATATGTGCAGAAAGAAGAAGGCGGAGGCAGGCTGGGGAGATGAAAACCACACACTCAGTGAATCAGGACAGCTTTGGGAGCCCAGCATATGCGGCTGTTTTCTTTCAGCTGTCACCTCAACAGCATCACTTTGCAAAAAAGAAAAGAAAAGGAGAAGAAAAGAAAAGGGGGAAAAGAAGAAGAAACAAATGACATAGGTAAAAATAAAATTTTAAAAAGTCATTTACAAGCCTCTTTAATGCCATTTTATGGGGGAGGATATAAAAGGATTTTTTCCCTAAAATCAGAACCTATGAGTAATATTCCCCCCTCCTTCACACACTTTCAAATAGATCAAATTAGAACTGACTGAGGAAAGAGAAGCTATTATAAACAGAAACCACAATCCTCCTAGGATACACCTAGCTGCAGAGATCATTAAATAATTCCATTAAACTCATGTGCAAAAATGAAAAAAAAAGCCCTGCTATTTGCTGAATGAAGGATTACTGATAAACATTTTGAACTTTGTAGGTGCTTTTTGAAATTCTCATCAGCTGCATTCATTTTTACCAAAATTCCTTGTGGCTGATTGTTGCAGGAAGAGATCAGCAGGGCTGGGTGAGCAACAGGAGTGTCAAGCGGTTTGGCTGCCTGTTATTGATCTTTCATTGAGGAAGGCCTGATAAGCTTCTAAAGAACCCCAGGGTTCCCCCAGCAAAAAGCTCGAAAAATCACAGGCCTTTTTTTCAAGAGTGGGTGCTTGTGGATTTACAGCATTTTGTTCAGATCCCATTTCAGAGCTGTGGAGTTCTCCAGACAGATGGATTAAAGCACTGTTTAGAGAGAGGGCAGAACTGTTACATAATTGGAGGAGGTCTAACTTGGAATGAAAGTGAATCCTACGTTTATCACTTAGTGAAGATGCAACTGCTGTAGATAAGCAGTTCACGCTAAGCAATGGCTCACTTGTAAATATATGCTGTCCAATTGTGTCTAACAGCAATACAGTGTTTATCAGGGGACTTCAGATTTAGATTAAGCTGTTACGATGATAAGGTTAAGGTCATATACAAGGATGCAGACAGCTGGAAATCTATGCAGCATATCAGTATCCAATGTTACAGACTATAAGAATAAGAGTGGAGCAGCTGCCAATTTAGTATTGTAATCAGAATTATTATTTTTTTAAGATGGCTACTAAATTCTTGCTGTCATGCTCTAAGGTTAGTTATCATTTGGTTTAAGATTCAGCAGGTTATATTGCAGTTTATTTAATTTATATACAATGTTAGATAATAGGATGAAACGAAGGTGGCCTGATACTAGAGTCAATCATGTTTCTGCATTCATTAACCAGGATTACACTGGTTTAATTCACTAAAGTGGGTGACAGGAAAAAGAAAGGAAGGCATGAGATAAATTAACACTGTGTAATTGGCAAATTAATTAAAGATAAGATTTTTTTTGAAAATGTATAGCTCATTTCATTAATGAAAACCATGAATCACAGCCTATCAAGGGCGTGCTGAGCAGAAATCATAGAATCACAGATGGAAAGGATCAAGAGGTTACCTATACAAACCCCTGCTGTCAAAGAGGACAAGCCATTTAATGATGAAAGAGAAAACTGGATCAATGGTGACTTTTGGAATCGATGATGGCACGTTCTATGAGTCTCGGTTACTAATGCTAGATGCCTAGGATCATATACTATCCTGTGGAATCAGAGCATTTTTTTTTTTAAAAAAATACTGTTCTCTATGTAAATGTAAGCATGCTCTTGTCTATCTTTGTTGAAATGACCAAGAATGCAAAGGGCATAACTTTCCAGGATTTTCCAAATAAGCCATATTTTCTCAATGAATTGTGTTTCACTTGGGAAAGCAGTGAGAATGCACAGGCTTTGAAAAAGGACCTTGGCCCAGGCTTTATTCTGTCCAGTTGAGTAGTCTCAGTTTTACTTGGTAAAGTAAACACAAAAACTAGAGGAAAAAGCAGGAACTCTTCATTCTTTTCCATTCCCCGCCCATCAATCGTGACAGGCTGTTAGCTAATGCTATATATATAAGCAAGTTCTTATTGGCATTATTGAATTCTGCTACAATAAATAAGCCCTATCTCTCACTAGGAGAACAAATTCCAATGAGTTAACGGTGGGTGATTTTCCAATAATACTTAATATCGTTCTGGAACAACTTCTGAATTAAGATTTATGTCCTTTGTTATCCTCATTCATCGCCCTATTGCTATAATACAGTTTGAGTGACAACCTCAGCCTAAATTGGTATTTTATGCAGATTTTTTTTAAGAGAAGAAACAAACTATAAGGAGTATTCTTCCTAGCATATGTGTTTTACTTATTTGCTTAAAGCATATGTATGTAGAAAGCAGTTGTGAAAGGACTTGTGTGAATAGATTAAACATTTAGATGTGGTATTTCAGAAACTACAATTAAGGTCACTTGTTGAAGGCTACAGGGTTCTCTTTTAAAACTTTTTAAACCTTTAATATAATGTAGGCATTCAATGGGACTTATTACCAGAAAAATGTGTAAAATTACTTCTGAGCAGGCACACATAGAATTGTTTTGCAATTGCCTTCTTCCACTGAGGTTTTAAAACCAATTACTGTAATGTATGTACAGTGTAACCCAATGTTGTTCAAATTGGTGGTTCTTGAACCTCTGCTATGGTGAGCCACTGGCTGGTCATATACAGAATTTCTAGGAAAAAAAGAAACAGTTTTACCCAATGGGCACAAATATGGTACTAGTCCCTGGCACATTAGGAAAAAAAATGGTGCCCCACATTGCTAGCCTGAAAAGCCCTGGTGTAGCCTGAGAAGCCCTGATGTGGCCCACTCAGTTACCCAGGGCTTGAATAAGACATATTGAGGCCATGAACTGTATCATAATACAGGTATACAACAGTTAATGAAATAGATATGTTCATGGGGATTACTTCTTTAACAGAAACTTTGGTACCAGAGGCAGAAATAACATGAAAAGGATAGGGATAGGTTCCTACACCACAAAAATAAGAGCAGTCTGACATATTTCAGCAAAGCTTTTATTCAAAACTAACAAACTGATTTACAGCTTAAAACAGTAAATTACAGGTTAAAAATATATTGAAGTATATAACAATCAAAACGGGTAAAACCATAGCTGGGGCTTCAGGAGGGATAGAGCAGCAGTGTTTATTGAAGCCTTGCATCATGTTCTGATAAGACCTTGAACATGCACAATTTTTGGTATTCATGAGGTGTCCTGGAACCAATTCCTCACAAATACTGCAGGTCTACTGTTTTTCCCTAATATCCAAGAATAAAATATTTATATCCAAGAATAAAATTAATTCAAACAAATTAGAACATTTTAGAGCTTAAGACAGTAAATTACAGTTTTAAAATATATAACAATAAAAACAGTCAAAACCCTGTGATGTACAAACTTCATGAAAGCACCAGACTCCAAAAGCTTTAATATAAAGCCCCAAAATGGAACCAATGTTGGCATCAGTCTACAGGAAGGGTATTCTAAAACCAGGGTTCCATTTCCTCATACACTGCATTGTTTCCATTGAAGGAAGACAGAGGAGGGCCCCTTCAGCAGACCTCAGTCCTCAAAAAGATGTATATAGGAAGATGTGGTCCTTTAAGATTTCAGGGCCCAAGATTTAGAACTTCAGATTTAATCACAAGCATCTGGAATTCAGACTGGAAATGTGTTTGCAGCCAATGTAGTTCCTTTAAGACTTGTTTTGTGTGTTTTCTGTGTGCTGTTGCAGACAGCAATCTAGCTACTTCATTTTGCACTAGCCACAACTTTGAAGTCATCTTCAAAGGCATCCCTACTTAGAGCACACTGGAGTAGTCTAATTGGGAAACTTGCAGTACACAGACTACTGTACCTAAGTTATCCCTCTCCAGTGAAAGGGTAGCTGAAGCTGGCCCGAGGCACACCTAGCCACAGAGTCCAACTGGGCCTCAAGTGACAGAGACAAATCTAGAAGTACTTCCATGCTATATATCTGGGGGAGTGCACCCACGCAGGACAGGTCACTTGCCCAATTCCTGCAGCCAAGAACTACCAATCCACAGAATCTCTGTCTTACCAGCATCCATCTTAAGTTTTTTGCCTCTCTTCCAGTCCATTACAGCATCCAGACACTGGTCCAGCACTTGCAAAGCTCCAGCCAATTCTATTGACAAGTATCATGAGCATGCCAACAGAACCCAGTCTCCAAGCTCTAGATGACCTCACCCAGTGGCTTCACATAGATGTAGGAAACAAGATGGAACCTTATGGCAGCCCACAGCTCATAGCCATGGGGCTGCATAGGGAGTTCCCCAATGTCATTCTCTGGAAGTGGTTCCATAGATAAGAGCACAAGCAATAGTAGTTCAGATACCTTGATCTGAGGGATGTTCAACCTGATGTATTAGGAAAAGTTAGACACAGTACTGGATCTCTCTAGTAATCAAATTGGCAAGGCAGAAGGTGAATAATAACTGGTTTCGTGCCTGCACATACATATACAAGATCTAGCAGGAAAGAAACAAGTTTGGTCTTCTTTGTGAAACATATAGAGGTAGCTTCACTCACAAAACTTGTCCATAATGAAACAGATGGTCTAATGGAGGAAAGAGAGGAAAGAAAAAAATGGCTTCAGGTTGAAGTGATGCAGGAAGTGAGAGGATATGGCAAAGCAAGCAAGAAGTCACCAGCAATTAGAGAGTATAGATATACATAAGTTGCTAACTTTTAATAGAATTGGATTTTCATTTGATTCACAGCTATCTTCTTCTTATAAAAATACATTGTTAAGGACTAATATTCAGGCTTATTCCAGAGTTCAGAGGACCTCCTTTCTGCAATAATGATCTTGCCCTCTCTGAATATGATGTGGGGCCCTGAAACTTGGCAGGGACAAGAATAGACATAATGCATTGCTTCATTTTTGAAATAAAAAAAGTTAGTTGATCTTGTTGGCAAATATGTTTTCTATCCACAGTATATAAGGCCACAATAGTTGACTCAACTCAGTTTCTCAGGACTTTAGGGAGAAAAGATGGATACTGATGTTCCAACAAACAAACAAACAAACAAAAAACATGTTCCCATTGGGACCTGGCAGACTGGATCCCAGAGAGCAACCAGCAGTACTAGGCCTGCTCAATTTCATTTGGAGATGTAAAAACTGAAATTTATCAAAATCTGGCACCATTTCCCATTTGGAATTGTCACAGATAATTACATTTAAAATGAATTAATGTGGAGTACAGTTACTCCTCACCTCCCAAAACAAATAGCTACACACTTACACATTGTCGATAGATCTATTATGAACTGGCGGAACATAAAGCAGCATCTTGATAAAAAGAAGACTGTATAAGCAAAGTAGTACTAAAAAATTTAAGACACTCAGTGCAGGCAATAAATTTAGCACTCTTAAAGATGGATTGAAAAGGTTTAGGTGTAAAAGCAAGATTTCCTTCCATTATGAGGCGCACTTGCTTTGATATAGCACAAAAGGTCCCTTAACACCACAAGAATCCAATTATGTAGTGATATTTTGGCTACTCCAGCATTTTCCCTCAGCTTTGTAAGTGCATCCCAAAGTGAGGCTTTACATTTTGTAATACCAGAGGAAAAGCAGTCAGCATTTCTGTAGTGCTGTCAATTGATACTCCATAGAATTTTAGTGACTGAAGCCACAGGAACGTACACGCATCTTATCACATGGCTGTTCCTGGGAGAAACAAAGAGGTTGTGGTTATCACTTTAGCAGGCCATGTAGTTCTTTGCTGCCAGTGAAAAAAAGAGTTCAAAAAGTCATTCCCATCTCCAGTGAATCTAATACCTCCCCCACCATGGCCCACCATACCTCTTCATTTGCCAGAATCCTATTGGTATCTTAAGCATGGATAAGTTCCCTTATGGAAGTAATCATGCATTTTTCTCTGATGAGAAATGTCTGGATTCAGTTCATGCACACAGAAGCAGAGTCACAGATTCCACATATGAATGTCCCTTGGCTGCGTATTGGACTGTGGATTGCACATTAAGCTTGCAAAGTTGTCATTCTGCACAATAGTTGCAGAGCAAAATCAACTTAGCATTGGAGATTTATGCTATGCAGCCTCTAGGATCTTGGGTACTGTTTTGAGCTCCACCATCCATGGAGGGCCACAAGCAATGTAGCAGCCAGCTTTGACTAGGGCACCATATGATCATTCCTAGATAGAGTGCTACTATGACCTACACACAGGGCTGCTATATGTTTTGTTTGTTAGCTGTAGCTAATTCAGAATGTAGATATTAGAGTGTTCATTGAGCATCAAGCTATGTACATGTTACAAGTGTCTACATGTTACATTGGCTGCCTAATAGTTATCAAGCTCCTTTCAAAGTTGTGTTGCTGGTATAGAAAGCTGTAAATATCTGGAGACCAGGAAATATAGCAGAACGCCTTCCCTGATATTGGCCACTGGGGTCCTCATTTGGACACCTGATTGGTTGTTGCACAAACATGAAGATGCCATCTGGAATTATGAAAGTGGTCTTCTTGGTCCCTATCATTTGGAGCTCCCTTCCTTGAGAAGTTAGAGAGTCAGAAACAGGGTTCATCTTCAAATGCCTACCTAAAAAGATATCTGTCTATGCAGGCATTTCTTGGTGGGCACTTATTCCCAACAGTGTTTCTTCTGTTGATTGAGTTAATTATTTACTAACTTTGAGTGTTTCCAGTTGTTTTTAATCTATACTGTTTTTATTGTCTTTTTAAAAAATGTGAACCTACTTAAAGTTCTAACAATCTCAAGTGGTATACAAATATCATAAACAAATGAATTAAAGCAAAATAGGAAGTCCACAGTATCCAACCAGCCCCTCAGCTGCATTTTCAGGGAAAACACACACAAACACACACACACACACACACACACGAAAGGTACTTATAAAAACTGCATTAGGGAAACATTATATTAAAAGAAGTGGTACTTTTTCTCTCGCATCATTTGCAAAAGTGTCTTCTAAGTTAACGGCTGCAACGACATATCCTACCCTCCCACTGTCCTTGTTTGGCAGGAACTGTCCTGACCAATCCTCTATCACCCTACAGTTTCTCCTCGTCTTCCTCCTCTCATTTTCCACTTTCATTCTCAGCTTACTTCAACTGCTGCCAACTAAGTTCAAAAAGCAAAAGCACTTTTCACTCTTTTAGTTCAACAGAAGGGAGAGGAGAGGAGGAGGTGGTATCTTACCCTTTCCTGTAGACTCAGACAAAAGCAAACTGCTGCAGCTTCTCATAGCTTGTATATTCTTCCTCATGATTAACTCTCATCATCTTGGCCACACTGTGATATTGCTTGACTATGTGTACCTCAGTTTTTAATCTCTGACCATATGACATATGTATGCACTGCCTAAAAACAAAGAATCTCTGCTTCTTACTGTCATTTTTTTTCTACCCCTATGTAAATTTCATGCAAACTCAGTTGAGAGATTACTCAATTAATCAAAATGTAATGCATAAGAAAAACTCATCAACTACAATTGGGCTCCAGGCTTAACTTAAATGCATGGAAATTTCTCAAAGGATAAATTTCTGTGATGCTCTTAAGCCAGTTTCTCAAAACAACTATTTGCATATATTACACCAAAATTCAAATTAAAGGGCCTCCAAATTGCACTGCAAAAATGTCTGGAAATTATATGCCGATTCACTAAGGCTAAGCTTTTACACTCTCTGAAGTAGAAGTAAATGTGTGTTATATAATTTCTCTTTGTGAGCCATTTGAACTGATTATTTGTAGGTTACTTAATAATCATAAGTAATGTTATGCTTAGCAGAAGTTATATTGTTGTGAAAAAATGTCAATCATATTGCAAGGACCATATTAAAGATGGAATGAATACCTTTAAGCTAATGGAAATAAAACCAATAAGTCCTGAAAACAGAAAAGGAAACATTAATTCAGCTGGTGCCCTTTCAGTTTGCCTTAGGAATCATGAATAGCAAATCTGAAATCCTGTTTTCCTCCTGGGGAAAAAAATGGTGCCTGGAATATGATATAAACTATACTGATCAAATAAAAAGTACAGCCTGAGGCTAAAACAGAGAGAAAGAAGTTACAACAAAGAAAAACAGCGAGTTCTATGAAATAGCACATTTATACACCAACAAAGTGAAATTAGAATTTCCTTCCCTATTAACTTATACTAGCAGCAGAAGAAAAATAGCTATATTATGGACATAATAGAAAATGGGACTAATGGTGAAGGCAAGTATATCTGAATCAGACAAATAGTGCCTTTATATGTGCATTGTGCTGCTGCTGATGTAAAAGGCATGCAACAAATACACAGATGTAAAGTGTCTGTGAAGGAAAAGCCAATTTGTTACAATAAAATAACAAAATAATCTGCAGTGATGCTGCCATCCTTGAAGGCAATTGTGATACAAATGGCGCTTTCAACTGTTAAAAACCTGATGTCTTTGATTGTTCTAGACTGTAAGTACTTTTTATTTGCAGACCTTGAAGCAATTCCATAATATAGGTAGCTGGGTTTTTGTATACATATGAGTGTGTGTGTGTTCTTCACATGTATTCATTGCTGTCTTCTCGATCCAGAAAGGAAAGAACGAGTGTGTAGCTACAGAGGTGCAGAATGAAGGCATTGTTCCCCTTGTAAGAATTTGCCTCCTCAATGAAATTTTCCTCCACTCCCCCCAATTGCAGGCACTGCATTAACTTAAAACTTCAGTTGAGCATTTAGAAATGCAGTTTAGGTTTCCAAAGAAAAAGAGCAGTTCCAGATGCGAACAAGATTCTGTGTCTCACTCTCTGCAGTGATAGAAATTTGAAGACTGAAGGGAAATTTCATGTGGGTAAGAATTCTTATTGGGAGGGGCAATGCTCTCCTTTTGACCCCCCCCCCCGAATAGCTACACCAAGGAGCCAGCATGACATATTGATTTTAGTGTTGGGCTAGGACAGTTTGAGATCAGGATTCAAATCCCCGCTCAGGCATGGAAACCTATTAGGTGACCTTGGGCAAGTCATGCCTCTTGGCCTCAGAGGAAGCCAAGGGCAACTCCACTCTGAACAAATTCTGCCAAGAAAACCCTGTGGTAGCCTTACCTTAGGTCTCTGTAAGTCAGATATGACTTGAAAGCACACAACAACAAAAATACATAGAGCCCTGGGAAACCATCTAAGATGATTGGGGAAGTGCAGGGTCAGATCTTGAGTTAGACATGAAGCTTCCTGGATGACCTTGAATTAAACACCCCCTCTGAGCCTAACCTACTTCCTGCTGCGTATGGGAAGATGAAATGAGTGTGGGGAGGAGTATATGCACCACTTCCCATTCCTTAGTGAAAACCAAAATATAAATATGAAGCATAGATAGGACAGGACATGAATCTGAAGTCATGTCTTCATTGCTGAGCACATCTTGGTCCCATTCAACAAGCTGTATACTTTTTTTAAAAAAAAATGAGAATATGCTTCCTCATGTAAGATCATAAATGGTTGGGACTACTTACTTGAAAAGTGAATAATATTCATTAATAGTTGGATTTGCAACAAAAAAAGTGTCTTGATACTTGAGACACCCTGTAAAAGAACACAAGAATAACTGCAAGATTCTTTGAATTTTGGGACTTGGCTCAGAAAAATTAATTTGTGCAATAATACTGATGTTTTTTCTGTACATGTGGCAAACAATTACACAAATTGCACAAATGCCATGCTTTCTGTGCAGAAGTATTACTTTTTATGCAGAAAACATCTTTTCTATGCAAAAACATGTTTGCCTCACTGAAAAAAGGGAGAATTCTAAATGCCACTCCCTAAACTGCAAACCCCAGGATTCTACAGGATGTTGAAAGTGGAATAGTAGCACTATAACAGTGTAGTGTAGAAAAGTCCTAAGTGAGAAGAAGAAATTCGTAACATAAGCTTTTGTGGATACAGTCTATTTCATCAGATGTATATGATATTGCTAGATGCATCAGTCTCTCTAGGCCCAGGAGCAATCAGCCCTAGGAGACGGTTGGTTGCTTCTTCACTCTCCGCTCCAGTGTGCAGCTCACTGGAAATCGTTATGTTGGTACGGCTACCTGGCTTCTAAGGTGGGTTTGGGGCAGGGTTGTATCAGGAGACATGGCTATGACAGTAGAGCTCTGTCTTTGTAGCTATGTCTCCCAATGCAGGATCTAAGTGAAGTTAGACATAAATACCCATTTGATATTTAAGTAGAAAAAAATTATCAGGGACTAAGAACAAATAAGATTTTGAACAAATAAGATTTTAGTTCACAAGCCAGGTTTTTTTTTTTAAAGCAATTCTGGATAGTGATAGGTGTTTGAACCAAAATCATCAATCAAAGGTATGGAGATTTTAATTTAAAGCAAATGTTTTCAAATGCTGATAGAGGTGAGTATAAACAACTGTTCTGTTTCCTGGTCATAAGACATTGTATAGATAAAAGAAAAAAAAATCACATCTGTCTTATGTCTTAGTTAAAAGAGATGATAGAAGACTGTAAGAGAGAATAATAAAAACAAATGTTTTGTTGACCCCTGGAAGATCTCACATTGGTAGCAAGATGTTGTGAAAGTACCTGGACTTTATCTAGGGGCTATAAAATTCCTCAGCTCATTTCCTTGGACATTCTGCAGTGAATTATGAAAAAAAAAAAGCACTCTTATCTCTAAACGTGGAGTTAGACAAACTCATATCTCCACATCCACATTCAGCCCTGATTCTCAACATGAATGCTTCCAAGAGCCACAGTGATTTGGCTACATAAATGTTTGATAGCATAGCAAGCTTCATAGGCAGGCAAGGCTGAAGGAAGAGAGTGAGATTAAATCTCTTCAGCATTTGTTATAGTTCCCAGTGCTATTGTCAACCCCAAAGTTCTCCATCTGGGTGGAGAAACTCTTCTGTTTGGATTAGCCTGAAAGATGAATTATTTCTGGAGGATTCTACTCACGTCCGGCTTGCTTTTCAGGCCCTTGGCTGAAGAAACAATGTTCATTTACTTGCATGTTAGCACAGTATGGATCCTTATAATGGCATGCCAGCATAAAGGTACTTTTGGCCTTTTTGGGCAGTGCTGAGAAAGGAAAAGGCAGAGATACTTAAAGAATTCAATCTTTGCAGACTCTGATACAAACTGACCTGATTTCCACCTTCCAGACTAATATGTGAACTGTAACATAAACACCTATTGGATTTCACCTTTTTCTGAATTTTGCAAGGCAGTTTTTGGCTCAAGATACATTCCATAAGGCATTTTAGAATGCTTGTTTTGAGATAAGATATATTTACAAGCACATTCATTTAGGTTTTTTAAAAAATGTATACATATGAATTTAAGTATATGTTTGTACACATTTTTGTAGTATGTATATATTTAATTCATATATTAATGCGGAAATGGGATGGAACAAATGTATGAATAAACACAGATGGAATAGACTGATCTGTCCAGTGCAGACAGCCCTGAGAATAAAGAGGCAAACCACATAATTGGATTAAACTGTGGAAAACATTTAGTTTAGCTGAAATTCTAGAAATAATCTGCAAAAGGAAAAGTTCAGGAAAATCTAAAAGGTGAATTTAATAAGGAACTTGGCTGGTCCAGCCATGGACCTCAATGAGGTTGGTTGTCTTGGGCAGTGGGGCACTGAGGGTGGTAAATTAGCCACTCTTTGCCTCACCCTGGCAGGGCCCCTGCTGATCCAACTCTCTAAAGACAGAAATGACATGACTCTGAGTAGTTGGAGGCAGAGATGTTGGCAATCTCCACAGCTGTGGATGGATGGTTCTGGTAAGTCACAAAGACTATCTAGATTTTGTTCAAAGGGCTCCATAACCCATGACCGATGAGTCTTCAGAACAGACATTCACATAAAGGTATTCTGAGATGTCTACTGAAGTTGTTAATATCTTAATCACCCCACGTTTCCACACGTACCACACCCATTCTACAGCATAGCTCATCTGCTAAAACTGAGGCATAATACTTGGATTTGTGTGTGCAGAATAGGGGAGGAAGAGCGAGAGAGTGATTGAGAAAGAGAGAAAGAATGTATCAGACCAGTTTGCTGATAAGCCAGAAATCCCACCTGGTTTCTGACAGTGACTGGCTATCCTTCACAGAACCTGATGAATGTTGGAAGAGGAGCTGCCAGATGTGAAAAAGCCCATAACAGGGTGAGACTAGCCTAAGCCCTACCTTTTAATGACAGCTTGGCAATATCCTATCTGTTTTCCCCAGCCAGCTCTGAAATCTCCCCCCTAGCCAGGACTGGTCAACCCACCAAAAGAACCTTGCTGGAAGCTCAGGCACACTGGTCCAATACTTTGTACTCTTTAGATAAACTCCCAGAAGTATTCAGTCCATACATTGTTCCATAATTTCATAAGGATTTTTTTTCTTTAAAAAAATAATTCTTTTCATGCCCTTTTGCCTTGAAGGAATTTTCAGAACTGCTTAGCTGAAGTGACTGGCTAATCAACACACTACATAAACTTTTATGTAGGTATAAGCATTTAAATATATATATTAATGGCATTTGTTCAAGTCACTTTTCATCATCTTTTACTAATTCAGTACAATAATGTTGACATTATCTGAACTGGCACATGGAGTGCAAAATATCCCTTGGGAAACTTGCAGATTTCCTGTTCTGGCAGCATCTGCAACATTAACAGAGCTAAAAGCTGAAAAGAAAAACCACTTAAAGGGTTTTCTTTTCCAACACCTGTGCACTGGGCCAATGTTGTTAGTGCTGGTATAGATTATGACTCCCTTTAGCAAGGGCTTCTATCCAAAAGTAAATGTAACAGAGGGGACTGAACTTTGAGAAAGTCCATTGAAAGATGGAGGATATAATTTGTGTTTTTATATCTCATGAGAATGTCAGTAGAGAAGCAGTGTTACATATTTCTATTCAGAGGTAAGTCTCATTGAGTTCAGTGGAACTCATTTTCCAGGGAAGTATGTTCATGACTGCAGCCATAGTGGAACCAAAAAGAAAAGGTAAAGTGCATCTCATAAAACACATCTGTTTAATATGCTGTAAGATTTCATTTACAATGGGGAAAGGAAGACTGCCTCACATTAGTGGCCTCTAAAGCCCCTCATCAGATGTCCAAAGTCCACACAACCCATTTTTTTTAAAAAAGGTTCTGTTTCAGGGGCTATCACCCCAAAATAACACAAAACCGCATTCAGTGCTCCTCCAAACCCTGAAACACTCTAGAAGCCATCAGACTACCAAATGCTTCTGTTTCACCTGTATTCTTGTCATGCCCTGCTTCCAGAGCATGGACTCAGAGTCTGAAGCAGAGGCCATGCCAGAGGCTGAAACAGAAGGCATGCCAGACCCTGCTGTACAAAGAGAGATTACAGTGCCAGAAACAGAACAGGGAATAGTGCCAGCTCAAACAGAGAGTCCTGTCTCTTCAGATACAGAAGAACACTTATCTAGACTCAGCTTCGCACAGCACAGCCAGCAAAGAGAGACCCAGCCTCACTCTCTCAAAATTTATACCTGGCAACAATCAATCAAGGCACAGCTGTGCTAGGCTTTGGGTCTATTTAGGTAGCGTCTTTCTCCTCCAGGAGTTGTTAGAGCTTATCTGATGTGCTACCTTGCTGGATGCTCGGATTGACCTTGGGCCCTCCCTTGCCATGAAACCCTGCTGGACTTTGTTTATGTTGGAATTTATTTATGACTTCTTGCTTACTGCCTGGAAGTAAGGTGAGAGATACACACTTTGGCCCTTTTCACATGTGGGGGGCGGGTAACGGTGTAGAGCGACCTCTCACGGAGGTCGTCTACACCGTACAGTGGACTGGCGTGGACTACTTTTAGTAGCTTCACACCAGAATCCACTCAGGAGCGGCCGGAACTAGCCGGGCTCCATGTTTTTTAAAAACCTCTTTTTAGAGGTTTTTAAAAAGCACAGAGCACGCAGCCCCGTGCCGCTCCATCGCCCGGCTCTAAAGTGAATCTGCAGGTGCGCGCAAGTGCGTGCCTGCAGATCTGCCGGGGGGCGGGCTTCCGGCTGGTGAGCTTCTCCGGTTGGTGGAGAGCCTCCACCAACCGGAAGCTGCCATCTGCGACACCGGAGGAGTGTGGAGCAGCGAGCTCGCGCTGCTCCGCGGGGCGACGGACTTACCCGGCTGGAGGTAAGCTCCGTTTTAGCCTGTTTTCACCCGTTTCCCCCCCGACATGTGAAAAGGGCCTTTGTTTTGTTTGATTTATCAGCTGTGACAGAACTGAGATAGGACAATTTTTTCCAAAATGGCAACTGGAAATAATGCGACATCACTTCCAGTCACCATTTTGGGAAAGGCAGACAAAAATGGAGGTATTTTTGCTTTAGCTCCCAAGCAATTGTCCCTCATTTAGAAATTCCACTCGGTCCAAGATGAAGCAAGACTCTCTTCAGCCAAATAAGTCAAATAACATGGGATTCATTTAATGAATCATTTATTTATTTACAAATGATTATTTGAGTGGAATTATTTATTTATAAATAAATAAATAAATAGATAAATAGATAAATAGAAATTAAACATAAAATAGAAATTTAAATAGAAATTAGGATTTGAATATGGGATTGGTTTAGATGACAATGAAAAATATCCCCCCCCCCCCCCCGGTATTATTTCCACCAGGAAAAACTTTTAAGTTTGTACTTGGTAAGCCAATGGGAAGTTGTTACAATCTTCACCCACATGCCCCTTTTTTTGTTAAAATCGTGGTGCCCTAACTGCAGTGCTGTGATTGCAGTCTAACTACCCGCATCCTAGTATATCCTGGGGTATGTGATCGGGTGGTACACCAGAGCTTGTTATGGCACTGCATACCCCCCATGATTGCCATGGTTTAATTGACAAATGATTTTAGATTGCACTATATTAATTGGCATTGATATAAATGATACTTGAGGTGACAGAAAGGTCACACTGGAAAAGGCAAATCACTGACTGTAAACATGATATAGCAAGGCACATCAGCCACACCCACCTCTTAGGCAAGACCCCAGTCATTTTCAGGATAATAGCGCAGTCACTCTGAAGACAATAGGCTTAAAACACCAAGCCAGACTCTCAGAGCTGAAATGGGGAAGTTCCCACCAAATTGTGATTGTTTCAACCCTGGTCCCTGTACACCTGGATGTTTCCCTATTGTTTCCCCACCTCTTTACAATACTCAGCTATTATGACAAGCATTATCCTTTTGTTATCTAAACACTAAGACCATTAGCTCTGTCCAGACTTCATTGTTTGTGTTGCAACTCCCATTGTCCACTTAGCTGGGACTGTGAGTCAAAATCATACCTGCAGGATTTTTTCAGGAGCAAATATCCCAAATTTCAGGCTGTTCAGTGCAATCTCTCTGAACACTACTCTGTATGGCCAATTCCCGAATGAGAACTGCCTGTAGGTGCCTACCTAAGCCATATCGCTGCTTCTCTTTGCTGTTCTCTGGACTGACAAATATCATCTGAATCTCTCAATGCCCTCTATCCCACTTTCCTCTCTTTCCTTGGTTAGTTCTTGTGTGAGTGTTTGAGCTTTTCCATGCTGGTGTGAATCTTGCTAATAAAACACATTTTTAGTTTATATTTTTTCTCTCCGGCTGGTTCTTTCCGGTGTGAGCCCGTACACATTGGTAGAAAATATCTCGTTAAGTTACCCCCTCTCTCACAGGCCTCCCAGTTTTGAGCTAATTATTCCCCACTTTCAAAAAGAGACACTGGCATCACGGGTTGGTCCTTGTGGCACCTAGGTTTTGAGGTAACAAGCTGTCTGCTGAGAATTCCAAATACCCCTCGCTAAATTGCAAATCCAATGATTCCATAGGGTGTCACCATGGTAATTAAAGTGGAATCATAGCACTGTAAGTGCATAGTGTGAAAGGGACCATGGTTTCTTCATGAATGCAATGGACATTGCCTTGAGCTCAGAGATTTTTTTCCCCATCATGTGTTGTTTGGCCTTCCCTCTATTCTTTTACTTGGATAAATCTAGAACAACACCATTTTAAAGTTTATGTATTTGCAATATGTAAAATCAAAAGTGAATACAATTGTGCAGTCACCTGGTCCTTTTCATGGAGTTACATAAGGGTATCTAGACAGCATTGTTTTTTACTTATAATTTACTTATAATTTTACTATGGTTTCTCCTTGGTTATTTCATCTTTTTTTTCCTACCAGAAAAAAACATCCATTATGGAAGGAAAGATGGAATAGGTCCTCAATGCCTTTTGAGTGGTAGTACTAGAAGTCATTTGCCTGTAGGCATCCTTAGATTTTCTACTGATTCAACTATAATGATCTGGAACTGGAACTAAACTGCAACTTTCCACTGGCTTTTGAGGTTGAATTCTGAGATGCCCCCACCCCTGGCTGGAATGCTTAAAAATGAACAACAAAAACCTAATCGTTGTTCCCACTGGCAACAGAAGATCAATATATTTAATTTCTTACATGTTATTGAATTTTACAAGGGTCCTCAGATTGAAAAGTATTTAAGGAAAAGAACAGACAAGCTGTAATATTTTCCTATGGTGCAATATATCAAGTATTTAGTCCAATACAAAATCTGTAGCCACATTAACAGAGTTTTTGGCAACCTCACTGGAGACACATGCTAATGCAAAACCGGACTAAAGTAATGGAAAGCTGCTAATACATAATGACTTTGATGCCATGTTATTTCTGGAATTTCACTGCCGGCCATGTTGGCTCAGAATCAGCAATGTTTGTGACCACAGTCGGATAACGGATTAGGTTTGGCACACATTTCAAACTGCAGTCTGCTCTCAGGCTTCGTATGTTAAAAAATTCTTTTACCTTGTAAATCTTTTGGTTGTTTAAATTACCACAGTTTAGTATTTAATACAGCACCCATCCTAGATTTTTTTTTTTTTTTTTAAAAAGCCATTTTGAAACAATTAAACTATATCTGCATTGTTTCAGATTTGGCTATTTAATACTAAACTGCAAATTCAGGACCATCTGGAAAACAGGCACAATATGTTACAGGAGATTTGTGTGCCAGGAGAACTGCTACTTTCATTAGGTCTCTATATCCCCACATTTGTCCATCTCCTCCCTTCACAGGTGGGCAGTTCTGCAAGCTGTGTTATGGGCCTGAAAACTCAGGGGATCTGCATAAGGAACACAGCTAAATGCCAGATATATTTTACATAGTACAAAGGGTGTTTTCACACATCAGTGAAAGCCACTTAATTATATCCCAGGAACTTTGATGACTTTTAGAACAGCCAGGCTAAGTTCTGTTATTGTGCATTGAAAGTCACAAGGTATTGACCATTCAAAGTCACATGGAATCCATTCATACATGAACATAAACAATGAAAGACACGGTCAAAGAGCTCCTCCACCATGTGAAAATGCTGTAAGGTTATGATTCTGCAGTTGTGTATGAGAGAGTCCAGTGGTGGGTCTGCCTTAGCAATTAACTTGTACAATGACTGATTGCATTTCATAGAGGATCTTTACACACAGTCTGAGGGGGAAAAGGTAACAGCGGCTACTCACTAGTTAGATTCTACCTATGTAGCTAGGTATGGGGGGGAAAATACTTCTTGATGGATTTTTTTTATTTATTTATTTGCAGTTGATAGATTGCAGTGGTGAATTTTCATCATGCCTGCTCAAGGCAAAGATTAGAATAAGTTTGTCATTATTTATTTATTTATTTATTTATTTATTTATTTATTTTGGTGTGTGTATCTATATACATATATAGGTATCCATTCAGAATGTTTGTGAAAGCAAGCTTCAGGGTTTGATGCTATGGTTCTCATGAGTTCTGACTGATTATACAAACTTTATATACTGTAAAATGTCATCTTGTTCTTAATAAGACACCGTTTGAGATTGCTAAGTTGTTTCCTATTGTGCATTCTTCACACTGATGTTTTGCAAAGCTTGACTTTTTTTTTCTATGCAGTAACATTGAATTTGAAAAACAGCTCAAGTAGCCCAAAAGCAAAACAATCCACTAAGGTTAACCACAGGATGATTGTTGATTTGTTTTATTCCACAATGGTATTTACAGAGCATTGGAGGACGAGGTGACCTTATGATATGGTCAGAGCCCACACAGCAATTAATTTTGTTTTGCAGATTTCCAACAAACAAAACATAACCCAGATCACAATCATAATCACACAAATATTGCATGTGTGATCCTAATGAATATTCTTATTAAAACTGTCTGGGTTCTACTAGATGAAGACTTACATTATTGTCAATGAACATTTTAGCAAATTGTAGGAAATTGTTTTGAAACTGATTGTGTGTGTGTGTTTTTGTGTGAAGATGGCAATGAATTCAAATATATTTTAATTTCAATTCAATATATTTTAATTTCATTGCCATATTTGCTTGAACAGCATTTGTTTGGACAGTGCTCACACACCAAATTTAATGTGTTAAATTCTACTAATATAAATACAAATTTGGGCTACCAAGGTTTTTCAAACAAACTTCAGCAAATTGTTCCTGTAGCTGAATGCTGTCTATATAACTGCCTTGCTACTATGCCACAGTATTTCTGATTTCTGGTTGTCTGTGAAAGTCGGACTGTGAGGAGAGCAGACAAAAGGGCCTAATTCTTCACTAGTCTTCTCCTTGAAGGAAGCAACAAGTAATTTTAGCAGTTTTCTTACCACTTTGAGGAAGTTTTCAAAAGCCATTTAGTTTCTGAAGCTTATTTGTGATTCAGTACTTAATTTACAGAAAAATTGCATGTTCTGTTGAACGGAAAGCAGCATTTTCTGCATGGAAAGTAATAATTCTGCATAGAAATATTATTTTCTTTGCAGAAAAACTGTTTCTTGAACAGAAAATGCTGTTTTCTGTGCAAATCAACCATATGCGAATTTTGTGCACAAAAAGTCCCACACTGTGAAGATTCCCAGCAGACCTCATCACGGTTTCTCAATAGCTGCATAATGGAATTTTTGCCCACTGTTAGAATATCTTTGAATATTCCTTCCATCCCTTAGCTGGCAGGAAAAAAAAAACTCGTTTGAAATATGCTGCTGGAAGAGAGTTCTATAGATACCATGGACTGCTAAAAAGATAAACAGATGGTTATTAGAGCAATTCAAGCCTGAACTCTCATTAGAAGCTGACACAACTAAACTGACTCTAATCCACTTTGGACATATCATCATGAAATTCAACTTATCTGAAAGGACAAGAAGGCACGGTAAAAATAAAGATGGTAGAAAAAAGAGGGAGACCACACTACAGGTGGATAGACTGACTCAAGGAAGCCATGGTCCTGATTTTGTAAGACATGAGCAGGGCTCTTGGGAAGTCTCTCATTCATAGAGTCACTATAAGTCAACACCACCTTGACATCACTTGGCAAAATATATAACCACCTTACAGAGTAAGGTACACATTTCACCGTGTTCTCTTTCACATTTCACAAGTATTTTTTGAACATACAATCCACTACTCACATGGTTGCATTTTTTTTGTGTCTGCAGAGGGAGTCATTGGCCATTTCCACACTAGACTGTTACAGTGCTATTATTCCACTTTCAACAGTGCTATTATTCCACTTTCAACATCCTATGGAATCTTGGGGTTTGCAGTTTAGGGTGGGGCCTCAAAGGCCCCTCCCTAAACTGCAAACCCCATTATTGTATTCAAGTAAATGCAGTTGTTAAGTTTCACATGGTTGGAAGCAGTTGTGTTGAACACTGCAACCATTTTCAGCCAAACATGGTTACAGATATTCTTCAGACCTTCCATGTCAACATGCAGAAATGGGGAGTGGAACAGCTGGACTAAAGCACATATTCCCAGCTTCATCTACTCCTGTGTAACCATGAATGCCTACCCACAGCTCTAGTATACATGTAGACTCAGAAAGAAGCTCTATTGATTTAAATAGGGCTTATTCCTAGGTTGTCAAGTAATTACTGAATCAGTAGTGTCTCGAAGGTTTTATCCTGTAAATGTATTCATATGGTTAGAAAACTCCAGAATATATGCCAAGAGCACGGTATTATTGGATACTCCAAAGTTTACCATAATGTATAGGTGGTGGTTCTCCTGTTGTTGTTGGATTCCTACTCCCATTAGCCCTAGGCAGGATGACCAATGGTCAAGGATTATGGGAGTTGCAGTATAACAACATCTGAAGTCCTGTACCCTATCATGCATGATTTTGAGAACAAATGTAAGATGAAAAGGCCATTTCTGCCCTACATTAGTATAGTGCTATAATTCCACTTTCAACAATCTGTGGAATTCTAGAGTTTGTAGTTCCCCAAGGCCAAAGAGCTCTCTGGCTGAGAATTCTAAATGCCTCTCCCTAAACTGCAAACTCTAGGATTCCATAGGATGTTGGAAGTGGAATAGCACTGTAACAGTGTAGAGCAGAAATGGCCTAAGCAGATAGCAACAGGGTCCTATGATCAGTGATATAGAATAAGCTACCATTTCATCAGAACCTTGTTAAGTGATTTCCATTGACCTCCAGAGGAAAAGTTCAAAATGGTGGCAACCAATTCTCTTAGTTTATACACAAAAAGATCTGTTGTTTTGAATGTTAAAAACCAAGAGAGAACACAGACAAAGGCAGGAGAGATAGCTGAATAGGACAGTCTGTTATTTCTCACACACACACACACACACACACACACACACCCGTCTGCTTTCAGTATCAAATGATTAAAAGATAAGGGAGCACAATTTCAAAGTCTGAACACCAAGTTCTGCAGAAAGTCAATATATTTTCTTGCTGCAGGCTGTTCTAAGGAAAAGCATGAGGAAAGGAAATGAGAAACAGCTGATTGGCTGACAATGAAAGCAGAAGCCTTTGCTCTTTGTTAACCTGCCCTGGATTCCAAAAGGTAAATATTGCTTTCTCTGGAGGGAAAAAAAATGACTTCAGAAGCTGCTATGCATCACAATACAGAGGTGGTCTGTGACATATTTTGTTAGGCTTTACAATTATTTTAACAAAAGGACAGAAATATGTATATTTATATTGTTTCCATTGGTGCAGATAATGGACTTTCATTTCCTTTATAAGGAAAGTCAATTGAGCATGACACTAATATATTGTTCCAAGGAAAGTTAACTCAACTAAACTGGGGACTTGGTTTAAATTTAAAAGGAGAAGCAATTTCTGTTATCAGTTTTAATGAATGCCATTAAGTGATAACCAAAAAGAAAGAGATAAAAAAAGATTGCAAAGAAAACATTCTTCCTATTCCTCTAAATTATCATGACACCACAATCTGTGGCTATAAAGTTAATTTCCTCAATAATTACATTCTGTTTAAGAATGTGAGTGCTTAAAAGACTGAGAATCGGACAACTGGAGCTGTCTAAACTGTTGTTGAAAACTCAAGGATTTTTGCAATTTCCGCTTCATTCTACTGTCCATTTAAAAATGCAGTCATCAAGAGTTATATATGCCAAGTATATCAAAGCTTTAGCCAACTATCAATGGACAACATTTTTCTTGGAAAACAAAATTCAGTCACCTGGAAGTCATATGGAACTTATTTTTTTTCCTCCAGTTTTTATTAGTGTCTGCATGAAGAACGGGGTGGCAAAAGTATCTTTTTGGAACCTAAGAAGAGCATTTTTAAAAAAGATAATTTTAAATTGTTCATAATGTGGACATCACGTTCACAGAATGTATATGTTTCAGTCAATGTTTAAGAAGCATATTATTTGGTTTAGTTGTTAACAAATTAAATTAAATTAATTATATGAGGTGTTTATACCCTGCAGCAGCAATAAAACAATTGTACTTGTGTGCCTTCATGTTGATAAAGGTTGTCTTGGCAGGATTTATTCAGAGTGAGTTTGCCAGTGCCCTCTTCTAAAGCCATTTCTGCACTAGGCTGTTATAGCGCTATGATTCCACTTTCAACATCCTATGGAATCCTGGGGTTTGCAGTTTCAGGAGGGGCCAGACGGCCCCTCTCAAAACTGCAAACCCCAGGATTCCATAGGATGTTGAAAGTGGAATCATAGTGCTATAACAGCCTAGTGCGGAAATGGCCTAAGACTGAGAAACTGACTTGCACAAGGTCATCTAGTGGGCTTCCACGGCTGAGCAAGGACTTGAACCTCCTCTCCTGGACTCCTAGTATAACACTCAAACCACTATACTATGCTGGTTTGTAATAAAACAAGAACTGGGGAAAAAAGTTGCAAATAAAGCTGTGGATCAAAAAGCAATAGTGAGCTAGTTACTAAAAATGTAAGAGCCAGCAAGATGTAGTGGTCTGAGCATTGGATTACAAGCCTGGAGACCAGGGTTCAATTTCCCTCCCAGCCATGGAAACTAGATGACCTTGGGTGCATCACACACTCTCAGCCTCAGAAAACCTCATGATAAGTTCACCTTAGGGCCACCATAAGTCAGAAATGACTTGAAGGCATACAACAGCAACAACAACAGTATTAAAACAGCAGTCAGTCCAAAAGTAGGGGAGCAGAGTGAATAATCTGTAAATCATAAGGTTAAAAGTTAGTCAGGATGTTATACAAGTTAATCAGTAAAAGTGTTTTCTATGATGCAGTTATTGGTCATATGGATGGTAAAATGTTGATAGCTTGCCTCTAGTTGATAAAGGTGTGTTGCATGTGAGGTCTTCTGTCCATCCATTCTTCATTAACTAATAAATATATAAACAGTTGCGTTTCATTCATTAAAAAACTAGTCAAATAATAACAATAAAGCAGCCCCATAAAATTATGTCAGCAAACTACCTTGAACTATCTTGATACAGCCCTGTCTAGAGGGCAATAAAGCAATCCTACCTTGAAGTACAACTGACACTTTCTCAATCTTTGTGTTGTATGTGACTGACAATGACCCCCATTTCTTGAACAATTGCTTATATAAGTTTTTTTAAAAAAAAAATGTTAAAAACTGCCCTCAGTTGATGTTTTTGCATGTTGGTTCCTCCTGAGTGCAACCAACTCCTTTTTGAGCTTTTGCTCTATACACAGGTATCAGGTAACTGAAACCAAGCCAGTGGCACCATGATTTGGCTTACCTTTATTCACACTGAATCCTTTTGTGTGATGAACATGGGAAGGGCCTTTCATTTCACGACAGTAGGTGACGGTTTGATTGATCAGATAATGAACTCTGGAAGAATTTTGCATGCAGATTCAGCACTAGGAGTGGGAGAAACTGGAGAGGAAATCATATTTGATTCATAAAAAGGCTGACTTTTACAAGGACAAATCTGTACACTGAATCAAATGGTATGAAATTTTTCCACCATCATTGCTGACTGAACGGCCACTTCTCTTTTAAGGGAGCCTCTTTGGATGAAACTGCTGAGTGAATTTAGTCCATATGTGCAGGGAGCATATGTCTCCTAGTAAATAATTAACTCTGTCTTCTCATGTAGCCATTTGGTTAATTAAACCCTTTTTGCTGAAGAGGGAATAGGATTCTTGTGAACATTTTATAGTATTAGGGGCAGTGAAGTTGTAGGGCAGATACTGCTGATATGGGAACTTAGCATAAGGAATATTTTAGTTTAACACATACTATTTTGTTACTGCCCTGGCTAGTCCGAGCTTTGGGGACATTAAAAGATATCCCTTGATATCACAATTCGGCTGCACTTCTCTATTCTTTTCCACATGCTTGCGAGGCCACCGGACAAGCACGTAAACAAGCTCGGCCGTTAATAGCTGTAATATTCAAACTATAATACAGGCAGACCAGAAATAGCTGACTCACTGCTTTAGGAGACCTCCAGGCAAGTACTCTAATTAAATATGCACGCCACTTACACAAGAGCCTCTGCCCCTCAATGGCAGCTTGATGGGTAAACTATGCAATACCCAAGTACTCTGTGTTTGCATACTGGCTACTCTATTGAGAACTGCTATGATAACTCAATCATTCAGATTCTGACCTTTTGGAGGCTTTGTCTCCAACTCCAAATCTATTGTTTTCCCCTAAGTACGGCATAGCCTGCAGTCACAATTCTCTTTATAAAAACCCTTGATTCCGAGACCTTCCTCGGATCGCTCCTGAGTTTCATCCCGCCTTGCTGCCGCTTTGCTTGGCGAGCCTCCCCTCAGCTCCACGGCTGAGCTACATCGCACCCCAGCCTCACTCTCTATTTTTCTGGGCTTCAGGACAGGTGAAGTATCACTCAAACCAACAATCCCTCTAAAAATCACTCTATACCACTCCAACCTTTATTTTCTTTAGTTATCTTGTATGAGTGTGTCGCATACACTGTTTTGCTTGTATTTAATAAACATCATTTATTATTTCAACTTCTGTGTTCTCCTTGACTCGACCTGACCCCGTAGACATAAGGTCCAAGATCTCGCTAAGTTACCCTGCCTCTCGTAACGCTAAGCAGTGCTCTGAGCTAATTTTCCCCAACTTTAGTTGAGCACATTTTGGTGTCTCTCCCGGGACCCCCAGTACACAGGGTAACAATTTACTTTATTTTACTTTTACTTATTTTACCTTCCATGTACTATTTACTTTTAACAGCTGTATCAAATTGAGCAGTAGTACTGATGGCAGTAGTATCAGCATCAGGACTTCATGTAAGCTAGAGAAATGGTTTTCAAAATTAAGCCCTTAAATGTTTTGGACTTCAACTCCTAGATTTCCCAGCCATTGGCCATATTGGCTGGGACTTCTGGGAGTTGAAGTCCAAAACTTTGGTAGGATTAATGACTGCAGAACATTAAAATAGAGGTGATCTGCTATAAATAGCTTTCGCACATAGTTGCTATTTGCCATTTCCCACAAATGGCAGCTTTGGGGAGAATTTTGTCAGAAAATGGCATGGAAAGAAGAGACTACCATCCCCACTGATCTATATGTCTATATACACATCCATCGATTAAGATCACTTATGTAGTTATCATCACTACTACTTTTTTCCTCTTTTGTTTGACTTGTTTGGCTTTGCTGTTCAGAAATAGATTAACTCTGTTATATCAGCCCTGACCCACAATGTTTCTGTGCAATTCCATCAACCAAGAACAGGCAATGGAGATGCCACTTACACAGTCCATTTACATCTTTTATTTGTATTCTTGGGACATCTTTATGAGTATTCAGCTCAATAGCACTTGGTTCAGTGGAGTTCTAATTCTATTAGCACTCCACATAGGCTGTTTATATTTAGTCATTAATACAACCACATCATAACTAAATGTGTGTTGACCACAATGGTCAGCAAGCTATCTCGTGTTCTTCAAAATATCATCAAAATTCTTGTTAAGAAGCAAACTCATTTTCAGTCTCAACTGCAATTTACAGAGTTTCAGGTGCTGATGATAGCTTGTCTGCCTGGTTTAAAAGAGCTCCTGATATAACAGAACCTGACACTGTTTACTTCAGCCTATTATGCCTGATGCATTCACTGAATGCTTCGGTGGAAGAGAAAAATCGAAAAAGGGTTATTCATTGTAATGCCAGATGCTTTTTATTTATTTATTTAAAGAAATCAATTGTTGCTTGAGCTCAAAATGTACTCACCACATCCAGAGTGACCTTCCACTTTTGATGACAACCAGAAAAGAATGTTACCTCTTTTTCATGGCAATTGTAAAATGTCTTCAAAAACACTGAAAATCCTAGCTTGCTTTCATTTTAGTTTAGGTTCGACCTGGTCTCTGCTAGTACATACAATATCACTAAACAGAATAGCTTGGATATCATAGGTTGCATGCACAAAATGGAAAGAAACAAAAGATTTCTCCCTAACTCTCTCTCTCTCTCTCTCGTCTCTCTCTGTGCAACATATTGCTTCATTATAAATTTCTTGGCAAGCCCCTTTTATGACTGAAATAATTAGTTGTGTTTAGTATTTATAGCTGGTTATCATGATGCTTTCTGTACTGCTAATTAATTTTATGGCCAGCATGTTTCAAATGCAATTAGTTAGGTATGGCAATGATCATAATATTTTACATATTCAGGGCAACGTTTTGCCCATGTACTGTGAAACTTACTGGTAAACTGAATGTCAGATTCACTTAACATCTTGTTCTTACCATTGAATGCCCACACAGAGCTGTGTGTAGACTAACAATATGAGCTAAATGATTGTAGTGGTTGACTATTTTGAATTGTAAAAGATTACCTAGAAATCAGGATCACAGTGTCCATATTTTTAACTACAGTACTAGTGTAGTGAAAGCCTGGACAGCAAAACAAAAATAACTTCCTTTACTTGGAATGATGTGGGTGAAACAAACCTGAATGTCAAACACTATAAAGAACACAAATATTTTCTGAAGTGTTTCACTGTGCATTGCACACAGAGCCCTGATAATTTTTTTAAAAGAGGAAAATAGTTTTGAGATTGGAAGAGTTGGTGTGAAAAGGCAATGGGGAAAATGGCTGCTTAATACTGTCCCAATCTTTGTTTGCTCCCCTAAAAGAAATAAATAATTCTCCCAGTTGTTTTTCTTTAAAATAGATGAGAAACCATCAGGCCTCAATCACCTACATTTGGGCATAACATATTGTTATCCAATTAGTCCTGAGCAGAGTAGAGAAAATACTTGGCCAAACAAAGATACTTGCTAGAGACTTAATTCAGGCATTCTATTTACCAAAGACCTGTGATCAAGAGCAGAGACCAGATTGCTCAAAAAGGTTACCTCCAGTGTCTTATATTTCAAGTAACTTCTCCACTAGTCTGCACATAGAGTACAGATGTCTCCAGGAAGGAGGTCTACATCTGCAAAGCTGTATATGTGAATGGCTTCATGCAACCTGGAACCCAATTAGCACAGCACACTTGCAGGTCTCTGTTGTCTACTGCTTCATCAAGAGGCAGGTCAGAGGATCTCATTGCTATCAGACCATTCTGCCTCTTAGTTTTGGGGAGAAACTAGTAAGTAGGTGAATAGTGGGACAACTTTTCAGAGGCTAGGACAATCCTGTTCCTATTGTATCAAGTAGTTATATTTCCCTATAGTTAGATGTTGCTCTTTGTTGAAGATATATGTTTGTATGCCATAAGTCTTTCCTCTGCAGATGTTCATGCTGTGTGAGTAGGTGTGTGTGAGAAAATCTTCCAGATCCCAAAGAAACAGGCATACTATTAGGTTTTGCTGTAGTCTGTTGGCTCCAGGACCTGCATTGCTAGTACTGGCCTGGACTGAAGCTGAACAGCAGTTTTGTTGGAATGGTTGGGAAGCTCCTGTCACGTCATGTTGACTGTCTGTGTGATAGGAACGCTACTTTTTTCCCCAAGGTAATGTAGGCACCTTTGGATGTTTTATTTCCTCCACCTCATCTGCCCTTCTACCTTTTCATTTCTCTATCCCTTTGTTTGCTTCTTGATGTGGGAGGACTTGTTATACACAGGCCACGAGCAGACTGCAGCTCTGAAAGACCTCACAAACGTGTCACTGCTGCTTTCAAATTCTTTATGTGTTAATTCAGATCTTTGTGCTATGCTGTATGGGAGTAACGGGCAAAATGTGGCCCTTCAGATATTCTTAGACTACAGCTCCCATCAGCCCTAACGAGTAGAGCTGTCAGATCTCAGGGACTGGCCATGAATCTCTAGTTTTCATGACTTATCTCCATGTGGGAGACAAGGGTGCAAATTCTCCAGTTTGGGAGGGGGTCAGCTTCAGGGAAGAAGAAAGAACTGTGTCCAGATCTCCAGCTCAACTAACAGAGCAGCACCTTGTTATATATAAGGATAAATATTGATTTGTTGCTGTAACTCAAAAAGACTCTCCAGGTGGTTTATGTATTTATTTAACATCCTATTTTTTTTCTCCCAGTCATCATGTGGCCTGTGAGCCACACTTTGCCCACCTCTGTTATAGCTGGAATTTAGATGCAAAGCAGAGCTAGAAGGGACCAGTTAACAATCTTGTTGTTAAAGAGGTCTCTCCTGGGCCTAAAATCCCCAGAAAGGCCCAATATATAGTGAAAATGTCCCTCATGCCTCCTAGAGGGCATATGCAGGAAAAAATTGACTTTTTTATGGGGGTAGTTGCTCCGAAGAGGTGCAGTTTTCCAAGGTCCCCTGGGGGCTAATGCAGCCTTCCACAGTTTCCCACCTGTGGGCTAAATGCAAGCAGGATAAATTAAGTGTTCTTCATCCCATCTTTCTAAATGGGTGAGGAGGATGCTTGAGCTAAGACTTCTGTCTTAATTTCCAAACAGAGAAATGTATCCTTTCTCTGGCCCTTTTCACACGGCATTTGCCATGTGAAAGGGTCCCTCAAGCGTCGCGCAAATGTGAGGAGCAGTCTGTACGACACACTCACAATCGCGTGACGCTCCAGGGGCTGGCAGGTACTGACCGCACACTTTTTCATTTTCGGCTGCGAGCCGAAAATGGTGTGTGATCGCACATTGCTCTGGGGCCCCACGCACACTTGCCGTGCATGCAGAGCTCCGGAGCTGCAGTGCTCGCATTTCCTGCCCCAGTGCAGCCTGGGAAATTCCCAGGCTGCACTGTGGAAGGAAGAGGCGGGGATCTCATGTGAGCAGGCAGCAGCTGCGGAGCTGAAGGAACTGGGATGCGAGAGCCTCTCACTAGAGGCTGCTCGCGTGATCCCCACACCTCAGCTCCATGAGAAGGTGAGTTGAGGAAAGGGCCTCTGTGTGTTTGAATGACAAGCTGTGAAAAACTGTGGTTGGTATTTAATGCATAACCCTAGGTGTCCTTAGGCCTCAGGTTTTGGCCTATAAATCTCAGAGCTTGTGATGATTCTAAACTTACAGCCCTACTAACCAGTATGTTCAGTATTGAGGAATGCTGGAGGTTGCAATCCAAGAACATTGGGAGAGCTTCATTTTACCCATTTCACTTCAGTTCAAAACATGGCAGCCAGTTGAGTGTTTTTAATATTGGTGTAATATGATCACTTCCAAGGATTCCAATAACCAAACTAGCTATTTGTTGGCAACCAGATTGGTTACTGAATACCTAGAAGTGATCATACTACACCAATATTAAAATCACTCAACTGGCTGCCAATAAATCCTTGGGCAAGGTACAAATGGTTGTTACTTGTAAAGCCCTACATGGTTTGAGTCCAAACTACCTATGCAGTCAATTTCTTCCATATAGTTCACCCTATACGTTCAGGTACTCTGAGGGACATTTACTCCAGTCAGCCAGGAATAGACTGGCAAGTGTCTCTCAGATGACTTTTTCTTTAGCTGTCCCCAGATTGTGGAATGACCTGCCAGAAGAGATTTGACAGTTGGATACACTGTTTAAATTTACAATGGCACTAAAGACTAGTTTCTCCTGGCAGGCCTACCCAGACGAGTTTTAAATTATGAATGTTAAAGTATGGATTGACTGTTTTAATGGTTTTGGCATTCATGTTCTCATTTTATTTCTTTGAGACTACTAAAGAAATTGGGCATCGTTCAATATTATTTGCTTTGTTTGGTCAAGCTGGCCTTACAACCAAATTAAAACTCTTGCTTTCCTATTGTAATCAAGCCCCTGTTTGGCTCCAACTCACAATGGTCCATACTTGTTACCCTTCATTATATGCCTCTGTTTCTCCTGATTAATTTTGCCTAATTATAAGAATAGGAAAATGATTTGTTATAGAATGCCAGAAGTCTTTGAGAAAGACTCCCCACCTGATCTTTTAAAAAATGTGTTATGTGTAATTCACGTCAAGCTGTAGTATTTACTGCAAATATTTTCATTCATCTTTTTAGGCTTCACCATCAACCCTTCAGACTTTCTCAGCAATAGATTGTTTGTATTTATGCCACACTTCCCATTTGGAAAACTTACAACACTTCTGTAGCTACAGATGCATTATTACCCTTTTACCAGTTCAGGAAATGAGTTCTAAGATATTTCTGCACGGTAGATTCTTGGCCTTTAGGTCTGCTGTATTAATAGAAAAGCAGATATGTAGGGACTGAAGCAATCAGGTTCCTGGGGAATACAGGAATACCTTTCATAATCCAAAAATAAGCAAATTATATGATCTACACTGCTCTTGAATTTTCCTCCATCTAAATGCCGGTTCACATATGTAGGCTTCTGCTCTGTCCCTGTATAGCTTTACTCATCATGTGACTAGCTGCCTGTGTATGAATACAGTTTGCAGTAGTCACCAGCTATTTCCATGACTTTAATTCAGGGCTGGAGATCATCAGGCCTTGGGACTCAAGGGGTGGCGACTTGTTCTTGCCAAGCCATTCTGGCCCTGCAGAGGGTCCTTAAAAGGCCATGGTGTCTTCCTAACAGTACTACTATTCGGTAATCCCCCTGCTTTTCCGCTTTGTTGTTGTGTGCCTTAAAGTTGTTATGGCAACCCTAAGGCAAACCTATCACAGGATTTTCTTGGCAATATTTGTTCAGAGGGAGTTTGTCTTTGCCTTCCTCTGAGCCTGAGAAGTGTGACTTGCTTAAGATCACCCAGTGGGTTTCCATGGTCAAGCAGGGATTCCAACTCTGGCCTCTAGAGTCATAGTCAAATGCTCTAACCATTACAACACGCTGATTCTCAAGCTCTTGCTGCTAGTAGCTAACTGCTAAGAGAAGAATTTAACCTTTTAAGAGCTATGCATTTTAAATCTTCTTTTTTTTATTTTTAACAACAAAAGCTATGCTTTTTAAAGCTCCCCTCTCCCCCGGGTTGAAATTCTTCTCTTAGCAGTTAGCTACTAGCAGCAAGAGTTTTATGGCACATTATGCTGGTATTTGGGGGCCTATTTATTGCTTTTGGTCCTACCCATAGTTGCAATGTGGACTCTGACAACTTAAATTTGGCCTTCAGACTGAAAAAGGTTTCTCACTCTTGTTATAATGACAACTTACTGCAGCGTTAGGATGCTAAGACCAAGCAACTGGATCAAGGAGACAAGCTTCTCCCAGGCAGAACAACATCATATTTCCAATGTCATCCCCCTGAAAACCCAGCTTTTGCCTACTGCATCACCATTTACTAGCTGGTGGACAGTGAGGGCAGTATGACTGAAAGACTTTTAACTATGCAGCTGGAAACAAAGCAACCAGTCATCCTCCAGGACTTACTGAAGATTCTCTGCCAGGTCCCAGAGGATGACCAAGTTGCTGTAAGAGGTTTTCAGCAGTATAGGAACATAGCTGAACACCTCTCTGCCTTTGCCTCTTGCATTCCATCAGTCAGTAAATGGCTGTGTTGAAGGAGCTGCAGTAGGTAAATATTGGGTTTTTTTGTGGGGGGAGGAGAGTTTTTACATTGTGTGTGGTCAGTAGAGGATTCCAACCTCTTCAACAGCCAGCAAATGACTTACACAGGCATAAGTTGGATGCCAACCTTAAAACAGCAGTGAGAACTGTGTGGCTGTCAATGTGGTGTCTACAGCAACAGCTCCGGTCAGCATAACCAAAGGTAGGGAGTTGTGGGAGTTGAAGTCCGCTAACAGTTGTCATGTGATCTGTCCCCAGAACTGCACTAAATCAAATGTGTTCCTAAAAGTCTTTGCAATGTGTTGAAGGACTATTAGAGAAGTAGCAAAGCCTACACTATGCTGAAGCAAACATGCTACAAGGGCTTTTTCTTAGAAGATAAGTAAAACATACCAAACTGTTAAATGTATGAACAGTGCTATTTTTGCTCTCTAAATACCAAGCATGGTAAAATTAGTGGCCCAACATGGCAAAGCCATTGAGAGGTTGTCAGGGAAAAGATCGGGACCACTAGTGGTGTTTTTCCTATAAAAATTGCTAGGCCATTGAAACAACATGCTGCAGGTTGTTATGAATGAATTCTCTTGGTGCAGCATAGCTTGCTGGATAAATTATCACAACACAACTTTTGCACCTTTAAAATGAAACTGTACTGAACAGAATAAATAAAAGCCACATCATGAGAAAGAAAGATATATTAAGATCAGTCTTCTTATATTTGTGCTTGAAGAAAGCTTTTAAAAGAAGCATAAAATGTGTGTTTTTCAGTGTCCTGGCCAGTTTCCACTTAAGTAGACAATTTGTCTCTTCCGTAAGGATCACTTTCACCTCTTTCTTCATATGAAGAGGCCACAATCCTCAGTTTTTTCCTGCGGCTGCAGGAAAGGCAGTGGCCTTTCAAAAGAAGTGTGATAATCTCTTAGTATGAAAAATGGCTAAATTTTCTCTACATCTTCACCAAACACCAAGGCATTTACATGTATGAAATAATCTTTTCTAAATAGCTGTAAAACTGTCCATGTAGCTGATAAGTGGCACATTTCTAAATTACAACTGCAATTTGATATAAAATACAGCAATTGGGGGTGGGGAGAAGGGACACAGAAGCAAAAAGGACAAAGTTTGCAATTAATGCAATGCTCTTCTTGTGTTCTCCTTCATTATATGTTTTGGAATTTGAAAAAAGCCAACATATGGCTTTACAATCTATTACAAGATGTCACTGGCCTTGCCCAATAATACAAATAATTAAATTGTATGATGAGAAGCTTGGACCTTCCCAGCAATCATTGCATCTTATTGATAACCTGCAGCCCTAGCCCAAAATTCCATCTCTGGAATAAAGCCTGTCAGAGATCAGACTGAATACATTAAAACACATTGTGCTGGGGGAGTGTGGTGTGCAAACTTCTCCCCCACCCTGTACCAGGAGACATTGTATTTCTCTTTCAGACACCTCTCTGGATATCTACAGATATGCTCTCATTTTTCAATATAGTTTACCAGTTATTTTATTTTGCTTTTAGCTTTTAAAGGCAACGACTTTGTGTGACCTAAATATGAGCCACTTTTGATTCATTGTGGGATTTATCAACTGTGTGCAGATTAAGTGTTCAGAGAGGCAACAATTAACCTTACTGTGTGTTAGCTAATATTAATTATATATCTCAAGCGCTTTCTTGTACAAGCAAACAGGCACCCCCAGAAAGGGGTCAGATTTAATGTGCTCATTTTGGCAGACAAGAACCTTTGTACTTGCCCTCTCTTGAAAACAAATTTGTTTGTGTTTGACAAGCATAACATTAGCTGCATTGGCTTCCTCTGGTGGTTGCTGACACTGATGTGAAAATGCATGGCAGTCCTTTCAGTGATAAGCATAAAAGCATCTTCTTGCGAAGCCAGGCCTCAGATTTCAAGAGGGCAACAAGTTGTCCTCAACTCACCCAATTATCTTTCCATCAAATACGGTGCAAAAATAACACTTATCTATTGTGCTGGAGATTCCTTTCTCCACCCTCTGTTTTTGTTACTCATAAATCCCCTGTAAGATAAAATGCTGAACGGTATGTCAGGGCCAGCAGGGAATACATTAGAAACACAAAATGGATTTCCTTATGCTCCATTAAAGTATATATTTAGAAATAGCTGCAGGTATAAAGAAGCACTTACCACATGTCAGGTTGTTGTGCTGTCCAATAATTTTCCTGTAAAACAGAAGAAAAAAGATGGATAAAGAATTGACTCTTCATCCCTTTGAATTCACTGTTATGTGCACTTATCCACTTCTGTTATTTGACACATATTATTAGTAAGTGCCTTTTCTGCAGGATTGGGGTGATCTGAAAGAGGAAACGTTCTCTAAAAAAGACAAAAGAGTTCTGCATGAAATCTCCATTTGTTGATTCATTTGTACAAACTTAGGAATAAATACTACCATTTAAATGGAAATATGATACATTTCATAACTGGGGGAAAGACATGTATCAGGTAATCCATGTGATTCTGATGCCCAGGTACTAACTGCTGATGGACAACTGCAGGGGCTCTAGTTCTTCAGCTTCAAAGCTTTGAATGGATGGCCCTTCAGAGAGGGCACACCTTCCAGGAGAGGACTGTCCTCTGACCTCCCTACAAAGTGAAAAGATTACACAAGGAATGTTGTTTGTTAAAAAGAGATACTGATTCAGCCAGTATAGGGCAAATTACCCCATGAAGAGTTACACTGCCAAGATTTGCACAGAATCATTATTTTCTTACCCTATGTAAGGGGGAAGGTGTGTGCAAAAGTATATACAGTCATGCCTCCACATTTGCTAGGGCTAGGGGCACAGGACCCTGGTGAAAGTGGAAAAACCATGAATAACTCTAGGCTCTCCCAAACCATATTTAACAACGAGTAATCACCATGTTCAACCTACGCTGGGTTCCTTTGAGGCATCAGGGTTCCTTCACAAGGCAGACATGGGTAGCTGCTGGTGCTTACTGCCACCTCCACTGCTGCTCCACACCATTTTTTAAATAGGGACTTAAAAGTCCTGTTAGCAGTTTCTCAGTCTCACGAGGCTTGCAGTCCCTATTAAAAATGGCATAGGGAGGCAGCAGAGGTGACAGCTAATAATCCTTGAATAATCAAATCTGCAAAAGTGAAACCCACAAATGTGGAGGGCTGACTGTACCAGCTTATGAGAATGTGCTGGTTTTGCTAGAAAGACAAATACCGATAAGCCACTATTCAAAGGAGCTTCCTGCTGGAGGTACAGATATTGTGCTGCACTCTGAGTGATGAACCCTTTTTTGCCTACACAAAGCACAACACCTTGTATGGACTGGTCTGGAGGAAGTTCAACATGACTTCCTCACAAGTCAGAGTGCAATGAGCAGCAAACTCATGTAATCACCACTATCTATGTGACTCTGATATTCTTCTACATGCAAGAGTATATCCGCACTTCACAGTTGTAGCAGTTTGGTACCACTTTAACAGCCATGGCTCAATCTTACAGATTTCTAGGATTTGTAGCCTGGTATGGGTCTCAGAATAATCTTCTAGGAGGTCCTAGTGCTGAAATTTAGTGGTGTGGACTAGATCTTCTGGGCAAAGAATTTCAAGTACCTTACCAAACTGAAAATTCCATATTCCATAGGAAGGAACCATGACAATTATAGTGGCATAAACTTCTTGCTATACAGGTACTACTATTCTATAATTGTGCAGTGTGAGACACCTCAGCTCAGTCATAGCTGTCAGTGAAACAATTCTAAAATGCTTCTTGGAGTAACCTTACCAGCATACATTACAGCCTTCTGTCTGAATCTTAAGAATGTCATATATCTTGCTTGACAAAAAATCTCATGCATACATTGAAAGTCTTATAAAGGCCGATTTATTATTTATATTGACTGTTAATACTGATTGACATCTGGTGACTTCCATGTCGGTGGAGTAGGGAATTTGCTCCATGTTCTGTCTAAGATGCTGAACCAGTTTTGGGGATAGGTCATTCCTTAAAAGTTTGGATTAAGTCCTGGAGCCCTGTTGACATGGAAGCCACCAGCTGCTACTGCTAGTCATATTGCCATTAGTGTTTTATGACTCTGGGAAAAGATTATATGATCATATAGGTGATTTATTTTTTTCTGTCAAGGTGGTTTCAGTATATGAACACCGTCTGAATGAGAGATCTCTAAGAGTCCCGTTGCCAACAGTCCTTCTTAAATCTTGCAAACTCATTGCCATAGCTTCCTTTATTTAATCAACCCATCTGTAATGTGGTCCTCCTCTTTTCCTAATGCCTTTTATTTTGTTGTTAATTGGCTTCAGGTCAACTTTGACTTATGGCTACCCTGAGACCTCCAAATCAACCTTCTATCAACAGCCCTGTTTAGGTCTTGCAAATTCAGGGCTATGGCTTCCTTGATTGAGTTTATCCACCTACAATGAAGCCTTCCTGTTTTCCTATTGTCTTTTCTAGTGAGTTATGTCATCTCATGATGTGTCCAAAAGATGGCAGTCTCAGAGTAGTCTTCTTGATTTCTAAGGAGAGTTGGGTTAATTTGCTCTAGGACCCATTTGTCTTTTGTGGCAGTCCAGGGAGCTCACCTAAAACACCACATGTCAAATAAGTTGACTTTCTTCCTATCAGCTTTCTTCACTGTCCAGCTTTCACAACCCTACATAGAAACTGGAAGTATGATGGGATGGGTAACCTTTATTTTGGTATTGAATGATATCTCTTTATACCTAAGGATCTTATCCAGTGCTTTCCCAACTGCCTTTCCAAGTCTTAGTCTTCTTCTGATTTCTTGACTATAGGCTCCAGATTTGATTAACTGAGCCAACATATAGAAAATGTTTATTTCAATGTTTTCATCATCTCCTTGAAATTATATAAATTATCTGTAGTTATTTTTATTTTTTTTAATGTTCAGCTGTAAACTTGCCTTTGCACTTTTCTCCTTGATTCCCTTCAATAGTCATTCCAAGCATTTTTATTTTCTACTGGCAGTATGGTGTCATCCGCATAGCTTATATTCATATAATTTTCGTTCCAAGTTTTGCAAGTAATGTGTGTGTGTGTGTGTGCGCGCGCACGCGCACCTGCATGCATGTGTGTAAAGTGGTATGTTGTATTTTTTAAAATCCTATATTGAAACTATGTTTTCAATATATTTTAAAAGTCTTAATGGTTTTAGTCAAGTTTTAATATTTTTTAATTGTTTTGAACTTTTTAAATTAATATTTTAGCTGGATCTTTTAAAAATTATTTTAAGCCACCTTGAATCTCATTTTGGGAGAAAGGCAGGATAGAAATTCAATCAATCAATCAATCAATCAATCAATAGATAGATTATCATGCCTTCTTCCTCTACTCTGGCTTAATGTAAGATACATTCAGTGTACAAGTTAAACAGATAGGGTAATATAAAGCAACCTTGCCTGAGATCCCTGCCAATTGGAAACCATTCTGTTTCTCCATATTTTGCCCCAATGGTAGACTCTTTCTTGGGTACAGGTTACACATCAGGACAAGCAAATATTGTGGTACATCCATTTCTTTAAGAGATATCCATAGTTTTTCATGATCTACACAATCAAAGGTTTTGTTATAATCTATAAAGCACAGGCTGATTTTCTTCAGAAATTCTTTAGTGTGCTCCATTTCTCACTGTATGTTTGCAATATGATTCCTAGTCCCTTTTCCTTTCCTGAAATCATCTTGAACATTTGGCATTTCTCTCTCCATATAGAATTAAAGCCTTTGTTGTATAATTTTAAGCAACACTTTGCTTGCACAGAAGATTAATGTAATCATCTGGTGGGTGCTGCATTCTCTGGTGTTCCTTTTCTTGGGTACTGGAATGTATATTGAGCATTTTGTTTTCCATATTTGTTAGCTGACTTCAGTAAGAACCTGAGTAGATTTGGTCTCTGTAGCTTCAGACAGCTCTATTAGTATGACATCAGTTCCTGATTTCTCTCAAATCTCTGAGTGCAGCTCCCACTTTACTTTCTAAAATTGTGGGCTCACTTTCAACTGATTCTTCCTTGAATGAAACTATCATCCCTCACTTTATTGAGCATTATTGTCTTTTCTAATAAGCCATGTTATCTTATGATATATCCAAATTGACTTCTAGTAAGAATTCAAGCTTGATCTGTTCTACTCTGGCAGTCAGTAGTATTCACAGACCTTTTTTTCCCAGAACCATATTTCAAATGAGTTATTTTACCCCGTTAGCCATCTTTTGATATATAGCTTTTATAACCCTGCATAATAATCAGAAATACTGCAGCATGGATGAATCTGACTTTTGTATTTAGTGGTATGTCTTTACACTTGAGAATTTTATCTAGTTCTTTCACAACTGCTTTTTCACGTCTCAGTCTTCTTCTGATTTTTAAACTTCATTTTATTTTGATTAACTAAGCCAAAGTATAGAAGATGTTTATCTCAATGTCTTCACCCTCTCCTTTAAGGTTATGTAAATCATCTGTGGTCATTACTTTTGTTTTTATAATGTTTTCAATTTTATCCCTGCTTTTGAACTTTCTCCCTTGACTTTCAACAGAAGTTATCCCATTTGCTATTTTCAGCTAGTAATATGGTGTCAACTACCACATCTTTAAATTGTTGATTTGCCTTCTCCTAATTTTCTTCCTTCCTTCCTCTGAGTCTAATCCTTCTTTCCATATGTTCCACATACAGATTAAACAGATAGAGGGATAAAATGCGACCCTGTCTGATCCTCTTGCCAACTGTTAACTGTTCTGTTTCTGATAGTGGCCTCTTGTCTAGAGTACAACTTATGCATCACGACCCTTAGATAGGAACAACTTTTTTTTTTTTTGCCAAACTGCAATTCTAGGCTTTTTAGTGCTGCTTTGCAATGTTCCTTGTTGATCTTTTTGAATCTCCACACATCTGTAGTTGACAATAGACTTTGAATAAAAGGTGGTTTTAGCCACTGTCAGTCTTTTACTGCCTCCATCACCTGTTTTCAGCAGGTTTAATACTTTATTACTTGATGCCACTCTGTTCTTTAGAAGTCAGGCTGTAAGCCATCTTTATTTCAACCCAGATGCCAGTTTCCATTGAACTACTTGGTTTAAAAAATGCCCATCTGGAATACAGCTGATAGGGGAGAGCTCATCTTTGTACTTATAAAAATGTTGTCTGAAAGGCAAAGAGATTTTTCAAAGCCATTAATGACCCATCACTAGATTTGTTGGACAGTTCAGGATGTGGATTTTTCTTTTGTTTCCTTTAGTTTAAACAGTTTCTTCAGAATCTTATTCATACCAAGGCAAGAGGGAAAAGCAGATACTGCATGTAAGAGACAGCACAAGCTTGGAATTATAAATCTGCTTGATTATAATTCAAACAAAAACAAGTGAGAAACTGTCCTCTGTTGAGGCACTATTGGCCAAGCATCTGGGCTTTGCATTCATACATAATTAAGCTTTAGACAGCTGCAGGCTTTTGCAGTGCCACAGGGCAGAGGATGTCATAATACACAGTAAGATGCATATCAACTGGACTGTTTATAAATCTTTATGAAGCATTAGATTTTAAAATACATCAGCATTTTTTTTTTAAAAAAAGACGGTTTAAAACATCGCTGAGACTGTATTAACAGTTGATGGGGGGGGGGGAGACTTCTTTGCTCCTAAAGATTTTTTGCAGTAATAGTGGAAATGCATTCTTACTTTAAGCTGAAAATATATTTGCATGAATCAAAGATGAACTGATAAAAATATCGTGAAACTTTTGAGTCAATGTGTGAAAACCAAAAGGATCAAACAAGAAATGTACTGCCCCTAACCCCCAACAGCTGTTAAGAGCTAATGCAACACACGGATGATTGCTTTGTAAAGATTAAATATTTAACTGAAGACAAAAATATACCCAGTGCTATTTTTAGTGTATGCTTTAAGCCTAGCACTGTCTTGTCCGCAATTGTGGATCTTTCTGCACATTGCAAATCACATTTGATGCAAAAGCCAAGAAGAATTGCGGAAGGGGTGCCACTAAACTTATACTCTTCCATTAATAGCAGCCAACTATGAGATGATGTGAAATATTACAAATCTGGTAGAAATGTGAGTTTTTAATCCAGAGTGTTTTCCTGCAAGCTAGTCCACTTTGACATGGATGCTATAATTCATACAGATCCAGTGGATGCAACTTTTGCCTCTGCTTGTCCAGTGACAATAGATACTTTTCAATTTGTGTAACTTGAGGATGTGGAGAGGATTCTTGGAGAGGTGAGATCCACCACATGAAGCTCTGATCCTTGCCCTTCCTGGTTTATTAAAAAAAAAATATTTGGGAACTGACTGAGTGGGTAAAGGAAAGGGTTAATGCCTTGCTAAAATAAGGCAGAATTCCAGCTTGCCTGAAGGAGACTTTTATAAAACCATTATTTAAAAAGCCTTCCCAGGTTCCCATCATTGTGGATAATTATCAGCCAGTCTTTAACATCCCATGTTTGGGCAAGGTTCTGAAGTGTATGGTAGTCTCCCAGCTGCAAAGAGTTTCTATATGAGACAGCTTATCTAGACCCATTTCAATCTGTCTTCAGGCTTGGTAATGGGCCAGAGATGGCTTTGGTTGCTGTGGTGTATGATCTAGACCAAAAGCTAGACATGGAGAGTGTGTCCCTGTTGGTTTTGCTGGATGTCTTGCAAACTTTCAAAATCTTTGACCATGATGTCCTTCTGGGTTGCCTTGCTGGGATGGGCCTTGGCAGCACTGTTTTACAGTGGCTCCATTCCTTCCTGGAGGGGTGAACTCAGAAATTGGTGTTACCCTAAGAGGTGAGGAACATTGGAGTCCACCCACAATGCCAATGTCTCCTTAGAATTTGTGGGAATTATAGCTCAAAGGAGGCCTGCGAGAAAAGCATAATGGCAGAATCTTTTCACCTATGTATACCAGTGCTAACTGTAGAGAGGACTCCAGTTAAAGTTAAACAAAGTGTTTTATTTGGATTGGCAGGCACTCTTAAGAACTGTAAGTGGCTATCAGAAAGTGAGGGGGGGGAGGTTGGATAGCAAGATATTAGGAGTAGAAAGGGTGATAATTACCAATCCTGAAGAAGGAGGTTGCAGCAGAGGAGCTCAGACATTGTCTGAGGGAAGCAAGGAGGAACAGCAGTCTGGGGCACTATATACCATGTACTAGATACTATGTACTATATACTACATTTTATGTACTACAATTGGCTGGGACTGAAGCTAGGATTTTTATACCCTATTTCATACACTGAAGGGGTCCCCTAACAAAGCTGTAATGGCTTTCTCACAGGACTGAAAAGGGGGTTTGGAAGGGGTTGATTGCGAGTGAGAAAACATTGATGGGATTAATGACAGTCTCTTAATGTTTGGTCCGGTAGGGTGTATAGAGAAGATCTCAGTAAAGTAAGATTGAGGAATGTTCTCTGATTGCTTTATCTGGGCAGCTCGTCTTCCTTTTTGTTCAAAAATGCAAAGAATCTGAAAGGGTGAAGAGATTAGCACAAACCCATCAGTCTTGGGTTTTCCACCTAATCCTGTCTTGTTGGGGTAAAAGTTTTTGCTATGGATTACTTACAGTCGGTTCTGGTCATGGTGACACACATCTTAATTACATCCTAGTTGGATTACTGTAACATGCGTTATGTGGGGCTGCCTTTGAAAAGTGTTCAGAAATTTCAGTTGCTCCAAAGAGCTGCAGCCAGATTACTAACTGGGCCTGGTTAGAGAAAACACACAACTCCCTTGTTGCAACAGGTTCACTGGCTGCCAGTCCATTTCCAGGCATAATTCAAAGTGCTGGTTTTGACCTATAAAGCTCTATATGGCTCAGGTCCAGGTTTTTTGAGGGACTGTATTTTCTTTTACCAGCCAGCCTGTGCTTTCAAATCTGCTGGAGAGACCCTTCTCTCTGTTCCAACACCCTCACAGGTACATCTAGTGAGAATACAGGGGAAGGCCTTCTTAGCTAGAAGTTAGACTGGTGTCCTCGCTACTATCTTTGTGCGGATGAATAAAAACTTTTCTGTTTAGACAGATATTTGTTGATTGACTAAATAAGGTTTCTCGCACCAAATAATGTGATGGATCTCGCTAATTGTTGTGCTGGGATGTGTGTGTGCATGTCTGTGTGCATTTTAATAATATATATTTTAATCTGGATTTAATCTTTAATCTCCTTTTAACTTTTGTATGTGGATTTTTAATGATAAGCTGCTTTGATTCCCAAAATGGGGACAAAGACAGGGTAGAAATATACTGAGAGGAGGAGGAGGAGGAGAGTGGTTTCCCTTGTAAAACTCTGATATATAGACACTGCTCTGCCCACAGTGGGGATGCATTGCTAGCAGTCTGCAAGTTGTGTTTTTGCACAACATTTTTGCAGTCCCACTGCCAACATGTCCCCATCTGTCACGATTGTGGAATATTCCATTAACAAAAAAAGTCAGTTAATCTGTTAATCAGTTAATGGCCTGCTTTTGCATGATGCTTTCGTCTCTGGTGTCCACATGGAACAGGGGGAAGCACAATCTAGGCACTTGCTTCCCTGGTGCAGCATGGGAGAGAGGCCGGTTGCACTGCGGAAGGAAGGTGCATGTCCCTTGCACTCCCATCTGCCAGCAGCTCTCCAGGTGTGGAGGGGAGCGTTCAGGTTGTGTTCCCATACCAGCAAAGGTGCTACCAGGATCACAAGAAGACATCACTGGAAGGAGGTAAGGTGCAGAAATGGTCCCAGAGTCTCCTACACATTGGAACTCTTTAACTAAAGAATTAAGACTATTTCCTGGAATCCACGTTACAAGTAAATAAAGAAAATGCTGAGCTTAACTCTTAAGATTTGTCTAGTAGATATAGCAAATAGGTGCCCAATCCCACCTAAAAATCAACCTATAGGAATAATAATAAAAACTCTCACGGAGGGCAAAAACTTGGCAAAATTGCCCTTGTTTCCCCTGTTAGGCATTGGAGATAGGCATTAGGTGCTTCTCCTCCCAGTGTCCTCTGTGGGCCAATGTGGCCTCCTACTTTCCTGACAGAATGCCAACTCTTATGCTAAAAGAATAACATGATTTCCACAAGGTATGGTTAGAAAAATCAATATGGGAGCACACAGTAGAGGAACTTGGGGTTCTCAAGAAGTTATTCATTTTCCACATGCACAATTAATTGAAAGCAGACCTTGTGAACATCCCTTGGCTTCCACAGAGGGGGCTTTGGTTGTGCAATTGACAGAGTGGCCTGGTCAGATTCATAAAACTGAACAGTAATGAAACAAGTCAACCCTGGTTGCCACATCTAGTGCTTCTGCTCCCATGTCCTCCAGAGAATGGGCAGGCAGGCAAACTGGGGTACAGGTGTTAACAAGTCATAACAAGGCTCAGAAATGTATGTTCAGTCTCTGAAAAGCAATCTTTTTAATACTGACTGTCTGTGACAATAGGCAAAATCCATTACTTGAAATATGAATAGTGCAGAAAATAGAGGTTTCAGTCCAAATCAAACTTCACAGGATGTTTGCTGTGGATTAGAAATGGATTGCACCCCCACTAATTTTAATAGGCTTAGAAAATGATGACCTCAGGTTTCTATAAAATTAATTGGCTATCATATGCAAAGAAGATTGCAGTGATTTTATTTTTGTTTTCTTGTTTAGCAGAGTTTCCTCCCCACTGCCATACAGGATGATCTGTATAAAAAGCAAGCAATTAAAGGGATAATCCAGACAGCCACAACAGCACTCGGGTGAAATTCAGGTTAATTGTACTCACACACATGATAATTAGTTTATAAATTCTGCTATGTTGGTTGAACTTAATGTCCCATTTACTTCATCTTGGTTCCTTTTGACCAAGATTTACATAAGCAGTCAGCTGTCAGTGGGGAAAAAAAAATGAAGTCAGTTTTGTTGACTTTTATGGCTTTTAAAAATCCAGTTTTTCTTTATAATACAAGTACTGGACAATGCTGGAAATGTCAGAATGAGGTCGGTACGATATATCATATGTGGTGGACATGTCCTAAAGTTAAGAAATATTGGACTGAAATACATAACAAAATATGTGCATTAATGAAAGTACAGTTTGCTAAGTTACCAGAATTGTATTTGTTAAATATGACTGATGTATTAGAAGGTACTGGTATAAAGAAGTACTGGAGAATATTACTGTACATTATAACAACAGCTCGTATTGAATATGCAAAGATGTGGAAAACTCAGCAAATACCCACATTAGAACAATGGTGGGGTACACTGATTGAGAACAAAAATGCTGATATGGTCTCTCAGAGATTAAAAGGGAAATTAGAAGAAGAGATACAAAAAGAATGGCAAATTGTAATGGGTAACTGCTGGGTACCATCAGATGGAAATCTGTGATTCATGATTTAAGATAAATTATGAGGGGGCTACAGGATATATATCATGAAGCGGGAATATGGAGATGGAAATGCAAGAATCAACAAGTAATAACAGCACTAAAATGTAGTACAATATTTTAAGCACGTTAAGAAATATTGATAACGAAATCTAGATCAGTGTGGAAGATCATAAATATTTCAAATAAGTTGACAGTTATAATTGTTTGTTTTATAGCTGAATTTGAATAAAATGATTAAAAAAAATCCAGTTTTTCATCATTGCACAGGGCTTAATCTTAATGTGGTTTCATTGCTCTTAGTCAGCAGCACTGTGCTACTTCTTTAACTGGTAACAAAATCAGAGTGTTTTAGATTTAACTCAGCATGTTCAATTCAGTGTGGTGGAGGGAGTCACATTAAAAATCTACAGTGGTTGAAAAGCCCTTGGGAACATGTTACGTAGTTTAATGTATTAACTTGTCATATATAGTAGAGAAATCAAGCAGAGGTCAGCTTTATCATCCCTGCACAAATAAATCTGATAGTATTTTTTTAGTGCTCTCCTCTGCTTTACTGCATTTCTGAATGGGGGCGCTACACACCATGTCCACTGGATGTTGGGCTGGATGTACGTCTGAACTGGCAAATGTTCCGAATATCTTCAGTTTATCTTCTTTGTGTCATACCTGATAAAGCATCTGATATCCATTCATGTGAATCTCTCAATATGTCCTCTGTGTTACTAATTAATAGATTTTCCCCTCTTATTCATTGGTTGGATTAACAATTAGCAAGGGGTTTATTGCTCACTATTTTACCAGAATTTTAGGTGCCTGAATGGTTGCACAGACAAACACACTCATGACCACTTTTCTGTATTCCAAGAAAACACTGACTATATCAGACTTGTTTGAGCCTACTGAAAGCCAACATGGAGTGGTGATTTAAGCACTGGACTCTGATGCCATTTCCGCACTACACTCTTATAGCGTGATTATTCCACTTTCAACATCCTATGGAATCCTGGGGTTCCATAGGATGTTGAAAGTGGAATAATCGCGCTATAAGAATGTAGTGTGGAAATGATCTGAGTCTGGAGACTAGGGTTCAAAGCCCTGCTCAGCCTTAGAAACTCACTGAGTGGCCTTGGGAAAGTCACACACTCTCAGCCACAGAGGAAGACAAGGACAAACCTCCTCTGAATAAATCTTGGCAAGAAAACCCCTTGATAGGTTCACCTTAGGGTAACTATAAGTTGGAAATGATTTGTTGAAGATAACAACAAAAATTGATTGCCAGTGGCTGGAAGAAAGATGCTCTCTAGATACAAGAAGTCCTGCTATATTATTTAAAAGTTCCTGTTCAGGTTGGCTCATGCAACTGAATCTCTGCATTACATTAAATAGCACTTATATGTAAAAAGGAAAACAACAATTTAACTCACAATCTCAGGAACACTACTCACACACAGATGTAGGCTCATCATAAGTTGTTGGCTGGTAGTGACATCTCATCAACTGAGAGGCCATGGCAAAACATCAAGTGCTCATTAGGTTAATTATGCAGTGTACAGCTGACCCACTTGTTGGGTTTTTATACTTTGAAGTAAGCATGTAGTGCTCTAAAGGAGACCAGGACGTGGCACATTGGGAGAGGCTTACACTTTTGATTTTTAAACTGCAATATCTCATATTGCCCGTCGTCTTTTGTGCTGTTGCCTTATGTTCTGAGGAGACACATAGGGGGATGAGACGAGACTGTATGTTGTACTACACTGTAATATGTTCTATAGCACATGATGGAAAATGGACTGCCATGGGTTTCTGAATGCTGCAGTCCAGGGCTTATGGCATTTAGCTTTTTGAAAGTAACTAAAAGGAACTAGTTATCTTAGAGAAACCTTAACTTAAAGAATTACTTTTTAAAAATTATCACTGTAATAACTGGTTAACTGGGGAAACTTGGAATTATAAGCCAAGTAGTTAGTTTGAAAAAGCAACTTTCCAAGAACCCAGGCAGTTGCAACTCAATTTTTTTACTTTCTATGCATCATGATAGAAGAACGGAAATATCAAGTAATCCCATAGGAAATGCAAGAGCTGAAGTACACCAACAACTAAAACAACTACTCAAAGGAATGCTATCACCCACACAAAAATTAAAGAGCACACTAAAGAGAAATATGGAGAATGTTTGTCCTTCATTACAATGATCCAGTTCATTAGTTCTAATTTATTCAGGCTGCAAATAGAGATAACAAGCCAGTTGCTGCTTTCTTCAGTATGCAGATTGATTTGTAAGCCTCCTCTGTTTTTACATCAGTCTCCATAGGGTATGCAGGTACTATTTCAAATAGGACACTGACAGGTAGGGAATGACATGTAAAGGAGCACTTAGTAAATCCATAGTTCAACCCAAGTGCAATTCCAGGTCTTGTCATTCTGTTGTATACTTGACCACACTGGCTGTCCAAGATCTCATGCTCTTCCCTGTGCTGTTTACATGAAAGCTTCTGTTTGATTTCTGTGTCTAATATGATACCATGAGAAGGATTTATCATAGAATCATAGAATCATAGAAATGTAGAGTTGGAAGAGACCACACGGGCCATCCAGTCCAACCCCCTGCCATGCAGGAACACCCTCAAAGCACTCCCGACAGATGGCCATCCAGCCTCTGCTTAAAAACCTCCAAAGAAGGAGACTCCACCACACTCCGAGGCAGCAGATTCCACTGCCGGACAGCCCTGACCGTCAGGAAGTTCTTCCTGAGGTTCAGGTGGAATCTCCTTTCCTGCAGCTTGAATCCATTGCTCCTTGTCCTGGTCTCTGGAGTGGCAGAAAACAAGCCCTCTCCCTCCTCTACATGGCATCCCTTCAAATATTTAAACATGGCTATCATGTCCCCTCTTAACCTTCTCTTCTGCAGACTGAACATACCCAGCTCTCGAAGTCTATCCTCATAGGGCATGGCTTCCAGGCCCTTCACCATTTTGGTCACCCTCCTCTGGACCTGCTCCAGCTTGACCATGTCCTTCTTGAATTGGGGTGCCCAGAACTGGACACAGTATTCAAGATGAGGTCTAACCAAAGCAGAGTAGAGTGGTACCAGTACCTCCCTCAATGTAGACACCATACTCCTATTGATGCAGCCGAGATTTGCATTGGCTTTCTTGGCTGCCGCATCACGCTGCTGACTCATGTTCAGCTTGTGGTCTATTAGGACTCCTAGATCCCTTTCACATGTACTGCCATCCAGCCACGTGTCCCCCATCCTACATTTCTGCATTCTATTTTTTCTACCTAAGTGTAGGACCTTACACTTCTCTCTGTTGAATTTCATTTTGTTAGCCTTGACCCAGCTCTCCAATCTATCCAGGTCATTTTGAATTTTGATCCTGTCCTCTGGCGTATTAGCAACCCCTCCCAATTTGGTGTCATCGGCAAATTTGATGAGCATGCCCTCTATTCCTTCATCCAAGTCACTGATGAAAATATTGAACACCACTGGGCCCAGGACAGAACCCTGTGGCACCCCGCTAGTCACTTTTCTCCAGGATGAAAAGCAGCCATTGGTGAGCACCCTTTGGGAACGGCCAGTCAACCAGTTACAGATCCACCGGACAGTAGCCCTGTCCAGCCCAGATTTTACTAGCTTCTTTGCAAGAATGTCATGGGGAACTTTGTCAAAGGCCTTACTGAAATCGAGATATGCTACATCCACAGCATTCCCTTCATCTATCAAGCTAGTAACTCTATCATAAAAAGAGATAAGATTAGTCTGGCATGACTTATTTTTGAGAAATCCGTGTTGACTTCTCGTGATTACCGCGTTGCTTTCTAAGTGATCAGAAACTGACTGTTTAATGATCTGCTCCAGAATCTTTCCGGGTACCGATGTCAGGCTGACTGGGCGATAATTATTTGGGTCCTCTTATAATTATATTGGTATCGACTGACAAGTCAGAGAGACAGAGAACCTGGGAGCAATCCTACGTAGCATGCCTGATGTGCTAGCATGAATGCATATAATTCTGTCAGTACGATTAGGATCACAACGCCGACTTGGGGAAGCAGTCCAAGGAACAAAAGTTATTACATGTCATATAACCAGTGCCTTTCCCACTTCTGTCATTCCTCTTCCTGTTTTCTGTGAACCACTTTTGGCTCCTTTCAGTTTGATTTTAGGCTATGCTTTTATTTTGTAATTTCAAGGTTTCATTTTAAAAGCTTGATGTTAAATATATAGTAATCTGTCTTGACCTTTTACAATAAGATGGGATCAAGATTTGAAGATGTCAAATTAAGTTAGAAAGATGCTTAAAGACATTGACCAGTATTTTCTCTCAGATATTTAGTCAGGTATATTTAACCTAATGAAAACATCATTCACCCATGCTCTGATTGCCTGTAGAATGGACTACTTTCTCTTCACACAGCTGATGCTCAGTAAAGGGGGCAGAATTATGATTGTGGCAATAGGGTCACAATTTGGACTAAGCAGATATCCTGAACACACAACAGTTACAGATGAGTAAGTCTAGATAACTGTAAATCTAAATAAGGGCACACACAGACTGACTGAAAAGTCTCAGGTTATGTTTCTATTCTTTCCAGTTTTATACATGGTTAAAATAAACTGATCTGGGGAGCTGGCATAAAAAAGTCTCTGTATCAGGAGCTGACAGAAAATATTCTGGGATAAACCAAATGTGTCTGGATCTGCAAAATAAAATTGGAAAGAGCAGGGACAAAATCTGGGAATTTCTGGTCTTTTGAATCAGTCTTGTTATGTCCTTAGTCAGTCTAAGTAACTGCAAATTTAAATAAGCAAATCAACTTATTTAGAATTAAGCAGTATTGCTTGTATATGATGACAAGTGAGATGAATGAAATGAAGCTCCACAGCTGGCACATTAAAATGAATGTAGTAATTGGGTCAACTAAGTTGAATTTTATTATTATAATGGAAAATTTATTCCCACATGTTTTCGTAACTGAAGAATACGTTATGGATTGTTGTCTTTAGAAAGGACTCACACTCTCATCTATTCAAGGTAATTTCTGAGGAACAAACATTTCTCAGGATGTGTGTTTATCAGTGTAGAAAGTGCAAAAAAAACAAAAACAAAAAACAGTTGTTTTTGTTTAAAAAACAAAGCCTCCCGGAGCAGAAATATCATTTGTTTATATACTGGATTTCTTTGTTTGCACTTTCTACATTCACACATCCTCAGAAATTTTTGTTCCTTAAAAATGAACTTGAATGAATGATGATATGATTCCTTTCTAAAGAGAACAATCCATAATGTCTTTTGAAGCTTGTGCTGAAATAACGTATACCTCCTTTTTACTTAACCCCTGGGAGGCTTATCCCCTCCCAAGGCTTTCTGTACATTTCTAGTTTTGGTTTGCTTTGTGTGCATAGCCTGCAGTGGGAGCTGGGGGGCTGAAACATTTCTTCCAGATTTTGGCCCATGTACCCACTTGTCTACAACAGGGCTAGGCAATCTCTTTCAGCCTGAGGGCGAAATTCAGTTTCCAAGGTATTCTTGAGTGGTGTTCCAAGGTGCCTGTGGCCAAACATCAAACAGTATAATCATAGAATCATAGAGCTGGAAAAGAACACAAGAGGCATTCAGTGCAACCCCTGCCATGCAGAATACACAATCAAAGCACTCTCAACAGATGGCCATCCTGCCTCTGTTTAAATACCACAAAGAAAGAGATTCCTCCAAGGTAGCATATTCCACTGTTGAACAGCACTTGTTTGATGGTTATTCCTAATTCTTAGGTGCAATCTCTTTTCCCATAGTTTGAAGCCACTGCCAGACTCTGGAGCAGCAGGAAATGAGCTTGCTCCATCTTCCATATGACATCTTTTCAGACAGTTGAACATAGCTATTATGTCACCATTTAAACTTCTCTTCTCCTGGCTAAACACAACCAGTTCCCTAAGTTGGTCCTCATAGGGCACAGTTTAGCATTTTGATCACATCCTCCTCTGGACATGTTCCAACTTGCCAATATCCTTCTAGAACTGTGGTGACCAGAACTGGACAAAGTATTCCAGGTGAGGTCTGACCAAAGCAGAATAGAGCTGTACTATTATTTCTTTTAACCTAGACACTAAAGTGCTATTGATGCACCCTAGAATGCATTGCTATTTTTAGCTGCTACATCACACTGTTGACTCATGTTCAGTTTGTGGTCTACTAAGACTCCCAGATCCCTCTCTCATGTACTCTTGTAGGATCAATACACCAGCATAATTTAGCTTGAAGCTCTTACTGTTAGTAACTTAAGCTTAGGAGAGTCATCTTAACCTTCCAGAATGGGGAAAAAGTTGCACAGTGCCTGAGAAATCACCACTTAATAGTGTCTTGAAATCTTGCTTCTGTCTATTGCAGCAGAGTTTGCTCAAAGGAGTTAGCTACTTCCCAATTGACAGGGGAACAGACTCCCATTGATCACAGCAGCTTCTGTCTGGTAAGTGAGGATTGGGAGATCAGGACAGGATTCACTTCATAACGAATTATGCTTTCCTAACTCCCCAACATGATTTCAGCCATCATTTGCCAGTGCCTCGATCTTTAGCACTTTCAAAACACTTCAGTCAGGGCTTTGCCAGGCTGCAAAGGGATATTGTCAGTTGTAACAACTCCTGATTTCCAACCAGTGTCTCTTCCAGCACATACATAGAGATTAAACATGCATAAGCAGTGTTTACAATGAATCAGAATCTCAACCACTATGTTATATGGTAATTATATTATTTTAATATCTCTTTATACAGTACCAAATGTCCACTCGGGGAAGAGTCATATGCAACATCTGCCCATGAGACATAACAAACCACTAAAATTTTAATTTCATAATCCCCTTTTAAATTTCCACCTTTGCTGTTGATTGTCAGCAGCAAAAGGAAGGAATGGGTCTCTAGACTTTAAAGCCATTTCACACATTCCCTCCCATATTTTCTCCTTTTTCAGTTCCACTCTGCAAAAGATTTATTCCGCTGTCTGAAGACTTGAGAAAACCCAGCAAATCCCTGCATCTCCAGCATTGATACCAAGAAAGCCTTACTAGCTAAAATTAGTTTTGAAAAGTTGCCTCCCCCTGCCTTTTTTTAAAACAAAACATTTTTATTAAAGTTTGTAATTGAAAATAACCCCCCTCCCCACTTCCAAGCTTATTTCCAGTTGAATCTGCTTGTTTTCTTTCTTTCTTTCTTTCTTTTTTTTAAATAATTTTATTAAATTTTCACAAATAAAAAAAAATTCTTTAACTTGTAGTTTTACATGAATTGTTTCTGATCTTCCACTCTGATCTGGTATTCATTTCCTGTAATTCACTCCACTTGTTACATTTATGTATCACAATACGATGATTATCTCAACTGTTTGAACATGCATTTCCCTCTCCCACACAATCATAATACAGTCATTCTTACTTGTCAGTTCCCAGCTATCACTCCATTCTGCTTTTCTCTAATCGTCAAATTCCGGTGTGTTCTCATTTCTCTACTTATCTCTTTTAAACTTCTGCTATCCTCTCATGTATTTTTTAAACCCTCCACCTTTTATAACCTAAAATCTTACAGTTTCTAAAATATGTCTGTCAATGTATATCTGGCAGTCTGAAATGTTATTACTGCAACAGTCACTCATCTTCTTGCCCTGGATTCCATTATATTAAGATGTCCTGTTTCTCACTTCTATACTGGAGTCCTATTCAGCCCCCCTCAACCCTTCAACAATATCACAATGATTATATTAATGAAAATATATCGATATACCAGTCAAATACGTAAGCTTAATTGACATTGCCAAAGTACAGATCCAGTTATATAATTCAGAGCTCTGTGCCTAAATCCACCTCCCGTTCCCCCGTCCTGTCTGGCACTTTGCAGTCTGGAAATTCATTTCTGAAGATTCTCTGTATTCTCTTAGCCGCTTATATTCCAAGCTGATCCGTCACTGGGAGTGAGGATATTTTGCTTGAATGACTTCCATCACAGGCTCACCAATCTCAATACCCCCATCAACCCTTTAACAATATCACAATGTTTATATTAATGAAAATATATCAATCAAATACGTAAGCTTAATTGACATTGCTGAAGTACATTACCACTTGTCAAGTTCAGAGCCCTGTGCCTAAATCCACCTCCTATTTCCCCCCTCCCATCTTGGACTTTGCTGCCCGGAGTTCATTTCTGAAGATTCTCTGTATTCTCATAGTCGCTTAAATTCCAAGCTGCTCCGTCCATGGGAGTGAGGATGTTTTGCTTAAATGACCTTCCAGCACAAGCTCGCCAGTCTCAACAATCCGGAGTCAAGAAAAAAAAGTCAGGAAACAAGTCTCACACAGCAGGAGTTTAAAAAAGGAAACACACAGCTCAATAACTGTTGCCTCCCAGCATATTCTTCTAAAGTCAGAAATCCAGAGACAAAAAGCCAAAACACCAATCGTCTCAGATCAACAAAAATAGTAAAATGTAGAAATAAGGAAAGTTCAATGTCCAAATGGAGATTATTAAATCTTGTATAGTCCAATGTTATTCCTTAATCCAATACCAGTTATTTAATTATTTGACATTTTCAACTGTAAATCCAAATTTCAAATCAGAAATCTTTTTACCATTGATAACTTCAGTCCTCGAGAGAAAAGCAGAAAACCCTCTCAGTCATTTCTTTAAAATCAGCCGCCCCTTTAAGACGAACTCTCAGCCATGCCGCACTCACATTTCCTCTGGGTCCCTCCATTCCTTCGCTCCTGCGCACCGTTTCAAGCCAAATTCCGCTGTGATATTTCCGAAATTAAAGTCCAGAACAGGTTACATGCTTTCTTACTTGTTGCTTACTTGTTTCTTGGTTAAAAGTCAACGCTGGCACAGAATATTGGGCATTCAATTCAATTAGATGAATGGGAACAGAGCTGGAAAAGGACACAAAAATTTACAATGGCTCAGAATCTCAAAGAGAACTATTTTAAAATGTTTCGTAGATGGTACATGACACCAGAAAAGTTAAAAAAGATTTACAATACAGGTACGGGAATGTGTTGGAAATGTCAGAAAGAGGTGGGAACAATATTTCATATGTGGTGGTCATGTCCCAAGGCAAAGAAATATTGGAGTGAAATACATAAAAAGATGTGTGAAATATTGAAGGTTCAATTTGTAAAAAAACCCTGAATTTTATTTGTTAAACATGACAAATGTTCTTGAGAATACTAATATTAAGAGGCATTGGAGATTAATATTGTACATGATAATGACAGCGCGAACTGAATATGCCAAATTGTGGAAGTCTCAGCAAATACCCACAATCGAACAATGGTGGGGGGCATTTATTGAGAATAGAAATGCGGATATTGTTTCACAAAGATTAAAGGGGAAATCGGACGATCAGATAAAAGCAGAATGGCAAATTGTAATGGGTAATTGCTGGGAACTGCCAAGTGAAAATGTCTGAATTATGGTTGAAATTAAAGGGGAATAACTGTAACATACCAGGAGTTGATGAGAGAAATGCAAGATCAAACACGTAAGATGAACATGGAATTGTGAGGCATAATTTTTTATATGTGAGTAGATATCTAGAAAATGAAAACTAGATCAGAGTGGAAGAACAAAAACATTACATGTAAAAGTACAATTTGAGATTTTTTTTTTATTTGTGAAACTTAATAAAATTATTAAAAAAAAAGTCGATGGTGGTGCTTGTGCCGCTCTCGCGATGATCCCGCTGGCTCTTTCATGGTCCTTCGACCCCCTGGCGCTTTCTGCTCCCCCAGCCGGGTAGAGCCAGATGCCAGTTGTGGGGTCCCCTTAGGACCTCTTCTGCACCCCTTGTACCGGAGGGGTGTTTAGCCACTTCTGGGACAACAAAAGAAGCAGCTGGAATCCAACAGGTGGCTGCTCAGGGCTGCGCCATTGCGCAGCTCCATTCCGAGCTGCCGCTCGTGCCCGCCATGAGACCGGAAGGGGCGAATCTGCTTGTTTTCATGCCATTCATACATAGTTACTGCAAACTCAAAGAAGAAGTCATACATTGTTACATCTTACATTATTACATTGTTACTTTGTTGCATTACCTTATTACATTGTTGCATTACATTGCATACAATCTTACTTTGTTCCTTTTTCCTTTCTAATACTATGTCTTTATCCAATTTAAAACTTCTCTCCATTCCCTTTCAAAGTTCTGGATAGGTTTATTTTTCAAAGAAAATATTGACTTTTCTATCTCAACCATATCCAGGACTTTAAATTTCCATTCTTCTATATCAACATATTTATTTTCTTTTTAATATTGCGCATATATCAATCTTGCAGCAGTTATCAGATATAACAATGTCTTCTGGTGACACCTTATTTCTCTTTGTTGCCCTAGTATATTTAACAAATAAAACTCTGGCTTCATTTCAAAATTTAAATTATAAATTCTTTGAATTTCATCATGTATTTCCTTCCAAATTTTTCTTGCTATCTTACAGGTCCACCACGTATGAAAAAACGACCCCACCTTTTCATCACATTTCCAACATCTTGTATTTCCATTTTTGGTTATTTTTTGCAATCTTTCTGGTGTCATGTACCATCTGTGTAGCATTTTATAAGAATTTTCTCTTAAATTTAAATTTGATGTAAATTTTATATCTGTTTTCCAAGCCCTCACCCATGTATCCAATTCAACTGGATGTCCAATATTTTGTGCCCACCTAACCATATTATCTTTAACAACCTCTGATTCCATTTCTCTTTGCAACAATAGTTTATAAAATTTGGAAATTCTCTTCTTCTGGTCCCCCCTCATCAATAGATCTAATTCATTTTCTTTTCTTTCAAATCCATATAATTTTTGATCCATTTTAAATCTCTCTTTAAGTTGTCTCCATGGGAACCAGTTAAATTCATGTCCTAAAGCTTTTAATTCTTCCTCAGTACGCATTCTTGGCTTGTCCTCTTCCCATTTCAGCAACTCTTGATAATAGATTTCCTTGTTTTGGTAGGGCAATTTTGTATGCTTTTTGGGGTGAAGTCCACATCGGAAGCCTTCTATAATCCCCCTGTTTTTTTTTTAAAGGACTATATGTTCTTCAAATTCTCGAGCCAGTAGATCTTCTGGGTATTATTGTCAAAAAGTGAGTTTTCCAAACTCACACTACAACATCTGTTTATCTGTAATGTTTGCCACATGGAACACTTAATGGCACATCCCTATCCACTCTTAATCAATATGGGCTCCTACACAATACACAGTTATAACACTATGATTTCACTTCAGCTGCCTTGACTGTATTCTATAGAATCCTGGGATTTGTAATTTCATGAGACATTAAAGCTCTCTGACTGAAAATTCTGAATGCCCCTCCCTAAATTTCATATCTGAAGACACCTTAGATGGAGTCATAGCAGTTAAAGTAGAAGTATAGCAATGTAACAGTACAGAGTGAAAGATCCTTAGGTGTAGGTACTGGTGTGTTATGGTGAAGATGTGGTAAAAATAGAGTGTGAGAACCTCAGTGGAGATTCAGTAATTTTGAGCTTGTTGCAGTGATGATTGTATTCTGGCATTACTTTTTCTGCTTTCTTCAACATGCAAGCAAAGGTCAGCAAGTCCCAACTTTTGATCTTCAGATGTGCCATCTTCCACACAAGGTAAATAGTGGAGGGGTGGGGCACTCCCATGGTAAAGAAAGCAAGGTGAGCAATGCCAGAATGCAGCTATTGCCTGTCAGAGGCAAGCTACATTTGTTCTGTTTGCTCCGCATAAAAAATTGACATGCCTTACATTAGACATTCCATGCTGAGATTCCTGATGGTTGAAGTCACATATTTGACAGGGCTCAATCGCGGCTAGAGAACTGAATAAGCAGCCCAGATCTTGCCCTTTCATTTTTGTTGGCTGAAAGCATGGGTTCCAGGCTTACTGGAATCCTTGTTTGTGGGTGCCTTGGTGGAAGTGAGGACCATCATCATTGGGTGCCTGGTGGGTACCAAGGCCTGCATAGTTCTCACAGGTTTTGCCCCAAACTGGCCTGTCAGAAGCTGAGTGGGGTTGGGTGCCTGGTGGGTACCAAGGCCTGCATAGTTCTCACAGGTTTTGCCCCAAACTGGCCTGTCAGAAGCTGAGTGGGGTAGCTTGGGGGACCAAGACTTCTCTAGGTGGTCTGGACTGCACCAGTCTTCACTCTGTCTACCTGGGGAGCATAAAAGAATTCCCCAGAAAGCACCTGGTACCTGGGCAGCTCTGGCTTTTGGACAGAATGAACTGAGAAAGAGAAGAGGCTTCACAGAAGATGAAGGGCAGTGCAAAGACAGATAGCTTCAGTGACACGGAGAAAGACACAAAGAAATGGCTTGACAGTGACACCAAGGAACAGCATAGAGGAAGCGTGACTTGATGCAGTGTCAGATGGGAGAAGATTTCAGAAGAGCAACTCATTTCCCAAGGAAGTAGAAGTGGTGTGGGGTATTATTGAGTTACGCTGGAGAATTGCAGGCAATGCAGTATAGCTTCAAGGTGACTGAAATCATTTGAAGGCTCAGTCCAACACCATTACTTATCCTGCATTGTTGTTGTTGTTGTTGTTGTTGTTGTTGTGTGTCTTCAAGTTGATTCCAACCTATGGCAACCCAAAGGTGAACCTATCATGGGGCTTCCTAGGGCTGAGAGTGTGTGATGCACCTAAGGTCACCCAGTGGGCCCAGTGGCTTTCCATGGCTGAGTGGGGACTCAGACTCTGGTCTCCAGAATCATAGTCCAACACCCAAACAACCGCACCATGCTGGCTTTCACTTGCTTTCCTCATCTACAATAGTTACTTAGCCACTGCTATGACACTGTTGCCATGATAGCAACTTCATTCCTTCCAACCAGGCAGCTGCATGGAGAGAACGAATTCCATTTTGCCAGCTACCAGAGCAGCAATCCATCAGGTTGAGGGGAGTAGGATTGAGCCAAGAGAGGTTACTTAGGCCATTTCTGCATTACGCTGTTATTCCACTTTCTATTATTTCTGTTTCTTTTTATGTCTATTATTCTACTTCTAACATTCGGTGGAATTTTGGGGTTTGTAGTTTACTGAGGCCAAATCGCTCTCTGGCTAAGAATTTTAAATCCCCCTCCCCAAACTGCAAACCCCACAATTCCATAGGATGTCGAAAGTAGAATAATCGCACTATAACAGTATAGAGCGGAAATGGCCTTAGTTAAGTATAGTTAACTCAGTAACTGACAGAAAATATGAGGGAAAAAAACCCCCATGTCTTCCCTCCTCCCCTAGAAAATAATTCCTCTGCAACACTTTGGACCATTCAAATTTGGGGAGAATACTGCAGAGGGACATTCATCTTCTCCTGAAGCAGAGGGAATGATTCAAAGAAGAGATAGTTGAGGATTTGCATCTCAAAATACAAAGGTAGGAACCATTACCCAGACATTCAAATGAGGCACACAGATTCTCTGGACTGTGTACTTCAGATACAGCAGAAAGAAAATAGTCATCTGATATTGAACCTGTCCTTGGTTGGTTCACATATGTAAAGATATGTACAGAGACTCAGAGATTCACATATCTCAGGGTGAAGGGCCAAAATTGAGTCTATAGCTCAAACTGAAGCATTTGCAATGCATTACATTTATCACAAATATACCAAAGCAGAAAATAATTGTTTATAGGCTCTGTCTTGCATCTACCATTATATTTTAAAAACAAACAAAAAAGATTTATTTGTTCCTGGAATGGAAGTGCACCATTTATAAGGCCAGACAAGCTTAAAGAGGATCAGAAATCATCTTTCCTCTCAAGAGAAAATAATACAAGTTTAGATTCCATTGACTATCAGTGAAAATGATTTGTAACAGGCCTCCGGTCCAAAATGAGCACTGCATTTATACTCGCAGTCTGAACAGTAGAGCAGACTGTATATATAAAAGAAATCAATACTAATATTAAAAAAGCAGGTGCTTGCAATAAAGACAATAAGAGGTTGTAAGTCAAACTTTAGGGAGTAAAATTTCTCTTGCAGTGCCAACAGTGAAAAGAAACAAAGCTGAAATATTTTAAGCTTAAACTTTTTCTAAAGGTTTCTTGTCTTTTGTTTTTGCTGTGTTGAATTCACATTGTTAAGCATTGTTAAAACACAGTGCCCTCGTCAGTAAAAATATTTAACCTCTCTCAGATGATTAACCAAGAGGCAAGAGATTAACTTTAAAAATATCCACTATTGGCATTATTAATACAATTAGAACCACTCACATCAGCATTCCATGTTTCCTATTAGGGATTATTGCAAAAGAAATGCCCCAAATTTAAGGTCATTACTCCAATTAGACTTATTCCCATCAATCTTTTATGGTTTGATTGCAATATGGCTAATGTTTTTTTGTGCTGGAGCAGGAAGCTTGATTTTACCTCCAGGTCACATGTCATTCAATCAGGACCTATAACAATAATATGCACCTAACCTTAGGCCAGTTTGCGTTGGGGTTAATTTTCTTTTAGTAATCAAATATATGTTTTCTTATGTCCCTGATTAGCAACAATTTGCATTAATCAGAAAATAAAAATACTGTGTAAATGTTACATTTTAGGTAAGTACATTAAGGCTGAGCTGAGTGGAATAGATTTACAGACAACTTTCCATTCTTTGTAAGGTGTATCTCTCTTCTCCACATAGCCACCCCATTGTACCTTCAACCTTTTCACATACCAGACCTCAGGAGTTTTCATGTATTTTTCTCTCAGTCTTTGTTCATAAGGATGTGAAGCATAATCTCCAATTCCTTGTTTTTGAAACTTCAAGGAGCTTTCACCTAGTTTGCGAGAAGAAGACACAGGGTGCTTTGCTTGTTGTTCAGGTTTCTGTAATTTGCTTAAAAATGTCTCCACAGAAAATGACTTTCTTTCCGTATTGTGAATTAAATCATACACATACACATTGACACAAGCAGTTTATCAGCTGTCTGCATTACAGAGGACGGATCGATGTTGTTGCAGCATCAAAAATGCCAGAAGTGAACGTTTAAGTGGCTTTGTCTTCTGGAGCCCCACATAAAACCAGATGGGAGTATTTGGACCAAATCTCAAAGCTTCCTGCTCTTCAGGAGACCTTTACTCTGGAGGAACCTTCTTATTTCTCAGGAATCTTCTTACTTTTAAGGAATCTGGCTTTGTTGCTTAGTGACTCAATATGATATTGCCGCCAAAAAACAGATTTTAAGAAAGTAAACCTCATTAATCCATTTAAAAAGACAAAATAAATGTGATGCGCGCTGCCAAGGATGCCAAGGCTGAGTTTCAGGCGTCTAATTTTCCCAGTCTTGGAATTATGTTTAAGACACACACCTAAGCATACATACCATACTGAAAAACATATTCTTTTCTATTATTATATAAGTAATTTTAATTGTTTTAACTTTTTTACAAGCTAGATTGTTGGGATTTAACCTAAAAGCTGAGGCATACATACATTAAAATGCATTTGACATTAGCTTTTGTTTGTTTGTTTGTGTCCCCTAGAACTGCCATACTTGGTTTATTCGGCTTTTAGCTAATGTTATTATTGTCCCCTTTTGTAGTCGATGGTTTATTTCTGTTCTTCTGTCATGGCTTTTCATATCTGATCTGTAGCAGTATTTTGTGGGGGTGAAAACAGTACAACACATGTGCACTACCACTAAAAGCACTATTGGGTTTTCTGTGCTTTTTTGGGGTGGTGGGGGTCCTGTGCCTTTAGCCATACAATTCCTGTTTGTAAGTTCACCCTGCTTTATAGCTTCCCACTTAGCATGGCAGCAGGGTTAGAGAAGAATAACCTGCAAAGTTTCCTTTGAAATTTTATCAGCTCAGTTCTAATTTCTCTGTCTTTGGAGACCTTCATAATTATTTTGTTTTTTTTTCCTAATGAAACATGAGAGGAAGCAGTAATGCCTGGTTGATACTGGATATGTTAGAGACACAATTCTAAGGGCACCTAATAGCTTATTAGTCAACAGTCTGGCTGCCCTTGCTTTGTGGGAAACTACAAGTTGGGGTAAATCCACCAGAGGTGAACTTTTCATTGAAGTTGCCAGGGATATACGCAAAGGTAGTGTTCAGGATGCACGCATATATGTATATTCATATATATGTATGCTGAACAGAACTCCTTTGTGGTAAACCAGAGCTTTTCATGTTGGTGACACATTTTTTAGACATGCATCGTTTCACAACACAGTAATTCAGTAGGTAATTCAGTAAGTGAAGGCAGCCCCTCCACCAGAGCCTGGCCTGCCACTGCCACTCTCACCGGGGTCTTCCTTGGCCGAGGGCAGCAGTGGTGGAGGTGGCAGTATTACCGCATTAATTCAAAATCACATCAGGGGTTTTAGCACCAAAAAAATGTAAAGAATTTATTAAATGATTTTCCCTTGTACAAAAGGGGAGCAGTTGTGCATCAGGCACTAAAAATATACTACTCTAAAGCAAATGGCTACACACAGGTAGCTTTATACCCTGCTAAGCATCCATTACAGAAGCAAGAAATGCTAATTATTGGCTAATCCAAATACCTACGTATAGGAACTATGTCATGAATACATTATTATGTCAGCATACACACACTGCGCATGTACATATGGGTGGTCCCAAATTATAATACCAGATTCCACCCTAGGGGCATGATTTTTAATATTAAAATTAAGCTTTATGAGGCTCTCGTCACCAAAGTTCATCTCTTGTGGTCACTCCCCCTACCCTTGGCCTAGTTTGGTCTACTCTGGAGGCTGCAACCCACAAAGTCTACCTCTCTTTCACACTCGTTGAGCCTACTCAGTTATCTCTTCTGCTATCTACCATTGCTCTACTTGGCTTCCTGTTATTCTAAGTTCTGCAAGCTGATTTTCCTGTTATCTCCATCCAGCCGCAAGCATAAGCATTCTTCTCGTTTTGCCTGGCCCTGTTGCTCTTTTTCCTAATTCAGTGTGCTTGCTATTAAGCTATTGATTAATTATTTCCTAATTATTATGCCCCTGCAGCGGGAGAGACAGCCCCTTTACCCAGGCCTGGCCCGCTGCAGTAGTGGGAGAGGCAGCCCCTTTGCACAGCATTCGTATGACACACATACAGACTGCAGCTGACACACTTAACATGTCCTGACACACAGTTTGGAAAGCTCTGTGGCTTAGGTCATTTCCTCACTACACTGTTATAGTGCTATTATTCCACTTTCAATATCCTGTGGAAACCTGGGCTTTGTAGTTTACTGAGGCCAAATCGCTCTCTGGCTAAGAATTTTAAATACCTCTCCCTAAACTGCAAACCCCAAATTTCCACAGGATGTTGAAAGTGGAATAATAGCACTATAAGTGTGTGGTGCAGAAATGGCCTAAAATCCAATGTAGAGTTTAGCATGAAAAGCTTATCAAAGCCACATGAATTCATCCCTTAGCTTAGTTGTTGACGGAGACACTGCTGGAAGATACAGAACTAAACCAGAATGAATTTTAGTTTTAATTTAGCTTCCCAGTAACTGTGGAGAAGCAAGACTTCAGCACTGCTTATGTTGGAAGCTACCAATCTCACAGTGCCTTGCTGAGTTTTCTGTTTGTTTTTGGCAAGAAAAAAACAAAGCTATCCATCTCCAGTTGATAAATTAGCAGGTAAAACAGAAAGATCTATTAGGATCAACAGGATCTACTGGTGCTATTGAGCTAAAAATAACAATAAAATGGGGTCCACAGGTATCTCTATATTAGTGATTTCCTTTATCTGTGACAACAGTCTGGACAGGCCCTGGTTATATTTAACAGAAGTCAAAAGAAGCTGATTATTTTGTCTGATTTAAATGGAAACTACTTCTTGGTACCTTCCTGGCTTCCTTCTTATTTGAGTCACATGCTATTTCCAGGAACACAAATATTGCACAGTTTGGTTCTTTCTCTTATTAGTGTAATGGTTTACTGTAAAACAGAATCTACTGTCATGCATTATAATCTCTTCAACTACCTTTCTTTAGTGTTTTTGTAACCACAGACAGAAATGAAGTCATTCCAGATATATTAGACAAATAATGGGAAGAGGGGAGATGTTTTGTTTACCACCAAGGTAATTTTTGATATATCTGTAGGGATTTTTCACTTGGCAGAACTAGTGGTCCACTGAAGAAAGATGCAAGTGGCGATAATGCACAGTTTGGGAATCCATTTTATACATCAAATCTAACCCCCTATTTCTTTATACTGTCAATTTCACACCAACTACATATACATATTGCCAGCCAGACTGAGACCAAAGGTCTTTGGACCCCTTATACTAGTAAGTCATACTGTTTGACTGGATTTTAAAAAAATATTACATGAAATAGTTAGTTCTGCCTTTTTTTTTCCTTTAAAAAATGATTTCAGTCGTTGGCATTTGTATGAAAGATTGCAGCTACAACCAAGAAATGCAAATTGATGTTTAACAGATGGAATTTATGGTGGTGATTAGCTATCACTGTAGAATAAAATCTGATATTTTAAAATATCAAGTTTAATATTTTTGTACTAATTATGACTATTTATATTTCTGAAATAGTTAATGCAGTGTGTATGTATGTATGGTGGAATAGAATAGTGGAGCAATATAGCCTTCTGGTGTCAAAAAATCCCTGACCAAATTGAATTTCAAGCAGTAAAAGACAACTCCCTCTGGGAATATCTTTAGCCCTATTTATTCTTGTCCTTGAGTGCTATTAATTTTTCTCTTTCACTTCCTGAACATGTCACTTGTTTAATATTTGTTATATCTTACAGAAAGCCATACTTTACCATGTAAGCAGATCACTTAGCCAAAAACAAACACATTGCATACACAAAGCTCATCTGATAGCATCTGTATTTTCCTACCTTTTCCTTTGCTCCCCTCTAAGTCATGTAAAATGAAAAGAAATTTATAGAAGGCTAGCAAGTCTTATATCTTATGTGTTCCAAGATGATCTGTGAAAGTGGCTGCCAGGCTACAAGAACCTGTTATTGCTCCAAAGAAAAGGAACACAGACACATGTTATGATTTTACACTGTAAAATGGGACTGGACCATGAACAATAACAATCCAACCAAACCAATGAGTTTTCACACATTCCCTGTTCTGTTCTTCTAAGAAGTAGCACATCTGTATCACATTCTGTGACTTATCATCCTTTTTGTTGTTGTTACACAAGGTTCACTTGTTAGCTCACAACACAGGTTTTTATCTCATTTAAAGAGGTATAGACCTTGCCATAGTTGATTGGAACATTAGTTTTGCATCTGCTTACTTCCTCACGATTGTTCTGCCATTTCTTAAAAGAAAATATCTATGTTAAAGTAATCTCGTAACTGGGTATAATGTGTGACAGAGCAAAATAACCAGAACCTTATTGGGCAAATTGCTAGGCTTACCTATCTCAAACGTTTTCAGATTTTTCTGGGTAGCACTCAGTTTAATCCATGTGCTTCACAGCAGGATATGCTAGTATCTTTTTCCCTCTTTAAACATTAGCATCTGTTGGCTTCAGAATGAACAGCACAGTATCTTGCAGGCTTTACCATATTGTATAAAACATTATGACAGATGGATGGTTCTTATGGAATGTTCCTTGATTATTCTTTTGCTAGAAATGTCAAATGTAAATAACAAGGAGCCTTTTTCAATGCTGTGTTTTAGAGAATTAAATCAGTGTGAAACACATATTTGACAAAACTCACTAGAACTATCCTTTGCTATTTATGAATCTCAAGCTGAGAACTTTCTCAGTAAAAAAATTAATACATATGCACCCTGCCCATTTTGCTGATACTTCATGACACATGTTGTCAAAATGTGAATTTGGAAAACCAGCAAATGATGTGGTCCATGTCCACAGGCATTCAAAATCTCATTTTACAAACATACAAAACTGAAGATTTATAGTGGCATATGTTGGCACTGATTCAGATATGGGCTAGCACAACAAGATCAACAGAAAGTTTCATGACAACTTACATTTATTTTGTCACTGAATGAGGTACACTCTTGTCTATGCAAGCCTATGCCATAATAATTCTCTTAGTATTTAAGATACCACAAGATTCTTCCTTGTTTTTGCTGCAAGATATTAATATTGAATAAGATTCAAGATCAAGTTATATATCATGAAGTTTTGCACAACTAGGAAACATCTCCTCTGTCTCTTCCATCTACCTCCCCCGCCCCCGTGTCCTTTAGCTGCTGCAGTCTCCATCTGTTGTGAGTTTACTGGCTGGTGAAGAACAGGGAACAGCAGAAAATCATCCAGCTATGTTCCTATACCTTGATGCACAGCGACAGGGCAATGTCTGGGACCTTCAAGAAGTACTCCAAAGGTCCTGGAGGATAACATCAGTAAAGTGTGTCCAACTACAGGAACATAGCTGGATGTTTCTGTGCTACTCTCAAACTCTCCACTGGCCAGTAGAATTAAGATGGGTGGTGGTCTTCAGCAGCTAGAAGGTGGGGTTGAGGGAGTTTGTTGTGTGAGGTCAATGGAGAATTCTGACCAAAAAAAGAAAAGAAAAGAAAAGAAAAGAAAAGAAAAGAAAAGAAAAGAAAAGAAAAGAAAAAAGATTTACGCAGACATAAGTCACACTTGTGCCAGCATAAATCAGTAACAGCATGCCACCCATAGCTACCTTTCTGGAAAATTAAAGACATGATATTTTGTACAACAGACTTTCTGAGTCAATATTTGCATGTGCATTGCCAAATAAATGGGAATGAGCATCCATTATCCAAGCCATATATATGTGTTATTTATATCTGTTACTGCAGTGCTTCACATGAGGCTCAGTGGCAAAATAACTAATGGTCATGAGGTTGCTGAGTTGTGATGCAGCTCCCCTAAGATTGTAGTGTAGTCTACACTACCTCATCCATCTGCACTCCTTCTGCACTATAGTCAGTGTAATCAAAGACCATTTCCGCACTACACTGTTATAGTGCTATTATTCCACTTTCAACATCCTGTGGAATCCTAAGGTTTGCAATTCACGCAGGGGCAACTAGAATTCTCAGCCAGAGAGCTCTTTGGCCTCAGTAAATACAAACCTCAGAATTCCACAGGATGTTGAAAGTGGAATAAAAGCACTATAACAGTGTAGTGCAGAAATGGCCACAGTATCCATTTCTCCTTGCTTGGTGCACAAAATTCAACCCACTTATCCATCCATTTCTATTGGATTCTTATAGAGTGGGTTGTAGTGGGCAAACAAAGACATTTTGATGGTGCTGAAATGCAACCCCCATTAGTTCCAGACAGCATGGTTAACTGTGGAGGATGATGGAAACTGAAGTCCAGCAACATCCAGAGGGAAGCAGATGCCTATCCTGGACCTTAGGTAACCCATCAGCCACTGACATGGCAGGGTCATGTAAAGGTCAGGAGCCAGCCCATGTTCAAAGTATCCTTGATAGATACTCAACCTTGTATATTACTTGGCAGAATGGAATACAGTTATCATCCTTACATTGCAGATAGGGTGGTGGGCAGAGTCTGTGACAGATGCAGATTTCAAACTGGAAGCTGCCCATATTTCCAGCCTGCTATTCCAGCATTGTAGGCTATATGTAGGATCTCCAGTTCAGTAATAAGACTGAAATATAAAGATAAAAGGAATATATTCCTAATATTGTTACAAAAAATAACTATACAACTGCACAGAATCTCTCTCTTTCTCATCCATCAATCATCTGTCTCCCAAAATTTGAAGTGCAGTGAATACTTCCTCATTCCATACTTAATATCCCCAAAAGGGTCTATGATGCCTTCAGTTTTTCCACTCCTCCTTCCCCCCTCATTCCCCAGAATTCTAGTATCTCAGACAGTCATCTCCTGTTTTCTACCTGAATTGCAACCAGTGCCACCTAAGTCTGTACCTAATATCCCAAAAGAGGTCCATGGGTATCTTGTCTCCAGATCCATTTATCAATTCAGTCATCTTACCAGAAATACCTCAGAAGCCCTTTCCTGATTTGGTGCCCTTAAAAGTCTCTTAAATCTTAGCGGACTTCTCTTAACCATTTTTTTGTTTTTTGTTTTTTTTGTCTCAGGAATCTTAGCAGTTGTGTTTCAGAGAGATTTCTCCTGTTTTTTAGCTCTTAACAAGGTATTTCCTGATTACTTACACCAGCCCCCTTTTCTTCCAGGAAGCCCGCAATTTGGAATTTTGACTTGAAGCCTGCCACTGCAAATTGGGTGAAAACAAATCACTATCAAATTTTGAAGTGTCTGTCCCTGATGAGTTATGGGAGTCCCCCTTTGGAATCTTGACTTTTTACATTGAAAATGGACATTGCTACCTGGATGATAACTAGAAACATTCTATCAAATTTTGAGGATGTGAGTTGTCTTCCCTTTTGTTTCTAAAGACCCCTCTCCCAGTTTGGAGTTTTGACTTGAAACTTAATGGCATAACTTAGACAAAACCCAAAACCACTCAATCAAATTGAGGTATTTAGCACAATGTTACAAAGAGTTATGGCTGCCACAGACAGACAGACTTTTTTCTTTATTATTATAGATAGAGTCCCTTAACCTATCTGTTCCTCTATGCACACAGTTCTTCACTCACATCCGCACACATAGTTGCATGGAACACAATGTATATGGTTTTGTTTGAAAAACAAATGGGAAGGAGGGGTGTGGGTCCCCATCCAAAATGTGCATTGTGAATGAGGACTGTGTAGGCTGTATTTTAACTGAGTGCTCAAAATGATTTCTGCATTTGAATCTCAGCAAGGGAAAATAACATGCATAGTAAAACAGGAATTCCTTCTGCTCTAGTCTTTGGAGTCCAGAGTGTATGAAGAATAGCAGACTTCTTCCAAAAATATTAATATTTGATACCGCCATTGCTTTCCGATGACAGAAGGGCAGAGACAGAGATAAAAATTAAACCAGTTAAATGCTGTCCAGTTTAAAGGTTACTGCAGCAAACAAGCAATTAGAACTTCCCATTGCAGCAATGAATTTAGCTCATAGAAAGATGTCTCAGACACAATAAATACAATGGATAAATAAACTGTCTTTGTAATCCCATTTGTCACTAGTCCAGCTGCGGGTGCTTTTCACTGAATTAGCAGAATATGAATGGCTTCTTTTTCAAGAGGGAAAATGGCAGGTTGTATATCTTGTAAAACTTTTGAGTAAAACCATTGCAAAAGTAAACAGACACAAACCATGGGTTACCTACTGCAACAAGTTTCACTGAAATAACATTAAGAGTACAGTTTTGTGTAAGATTAGAAACTGGAAGTGTAAACATTGCAAATTTCTTTCTTTCTGTGAGCTCTTTTAAGGATTATAAGGAACCTTGGAGCATACACATACACACATGAAGGCCGTTTCTGCATGACGTTGCTATAACACTATAGCTGTGGGTCGTTAATGGTCCAGGAGCCATGCTTCCACATGATGTCATCACTATCCAGTTGCTATCCCACCCCAAGAATTCCTGAAGAGTACTTTTTCATTTCCAGAAAAAATGTGTTCAGAGACTCTTGTATCTGTTATATATCTGTTAAGAGACTCTTATAGCACGTCAATCCAGTCAGCAGTCATACTGCAGTACTGTTATGGCGCTTGATAGTGCTTCCTTTTATGGCAGACCAGCAGTGGAGGGACTATGAGAGTTGCCAGGTCGTCCCTCCTTCAGTGATTCCGATGGCGTGGTAACTTTCTATCACCTCTCCCCGCTTCTTTTAAATGTCTTCTTTGAGGCAAAACTTTTTATTTTTTAAATACATTTTTAAACAGTATAGGGCAAAAGTGCACTAGTGTACTGGCGTGTCACACTGTTACAACACTGCTGCATTGCTCCATACAACATTGTTCCAAAACAAACAAACAAAATCACTGCCCACTCAGGGGACGTGGGGCAAGGTGAAGGCAGGGCACAGGAATGGCCAAGGATGTGGTAATGCAGTGGCAATACCGCTACCTATCTGCTTAAGGGGGAAGGATGCAGAAAAGAGTATCCATAATCCAATGGCATTACACAAATGGTGGTGCCACCATTATAGCTGTATAACATGCCAATGGCCTCTAGTGCAGAAACGGTCCTAGTTTCACCTGTGCGGTGTGACATTTGTAACTAGCACCCCTTCTGATTTGTCAGCAAACTGGGGACTTTTTGAAATGCAATACTACAGCATACTAATTTCATTTATACATTTATATTATGCTTTTGTCCAAGGCTGTGTATAGGTTCTTCCTCCGCATATTATTTTCACAAAGTTGTCTGAAGAAGGTTAGGTTGAGAGACAGTGTCACCCACTGAGTATGATAGCTATTGAAGGCTACCCTAGTAGTAACCATATCACAACACAGGCTCTCACATGACTACTGATAGTTGGCAGGTGCTTTACAAAATGCGACAAAATGAAGCACTGAGTGCAGGCCATTGCCAGTACACTGGAAAAACACTGGGTTTTAGGAAACAAGCGTCTTTTTCAAGATTTTTGCAAAGGGTTTTATTTTGCTTGGATTTAGCTTGGCTTATTAGTTCAAAATATATATGGCCTTTCTCTCATGTATAACCAGAGGTGGCTTACTATATAGATTAAACAGGAATACAGCTAAAAATCAATCATAATATTAAAGCAATTAAATAAATATAAAAACAGCACTGAATTAATAAGTTTAAAAGTGTTTAAGACAGAACGAATGAGAATGAAGTACAGCACATACAAACATTCACGTTAGAAGATCTTGTTATGTCTCTTCCTTCATGTCCTGTTTTAGTATTTAGGTAATGAATAGTTATGCTATGTACCTTAGGGAGCAATATGAATACAAGAACATTTGGGCATTTTGCTCTTATTGCCTGATCTGTCTCTTCTTTGCCCCTAGACTAATAGCTTCTGGCATGAGGTGTATCCCAACATTATTGTCTTGTCTTTAGGTCAGAGTGCCTCTCCAAACACTCCCAACACTGCAATTTCCATAAATTCTTGTGAGCATAACCAATGCTGAGAAATCCTGGGAGGAACAATCTGCAATATCTGGAAGGGTGTTCCTTGCTTACTTCACCTGTAGAAAATAAAATACATTTTCCCATTTTCTCTAAACAGTCTTTGCTACTTAGTCAAAATCACCACACTTCTACATATGCCTCACAATTACTTACAAAGAGTTATATTACAACTGTGCATTATGCAGATTTGTTTACATTTTCATATTTCCTTTATTTTTACTGGTCATAGGAAGGGACCCAAACCTATGTAAGTTACTCTGAAAATATGTTCTGATCTCAGGACTGCCTTCTTAGTCCTCCTTCCCTGTCCTCAGAGATTCTACTAGACATGGGCCATAGTACAGTTTCAACATGGCAGATCACCACTTGCTGACCTGGAGTGCAACTGACTCATAATATTATACTTCACCTCTTGCATATTCACACTGTTAAAGAATAGGAAACATTTTATTGCATTTTGTAAGGAAAGACAAGATCTCCCTGAATTATGAACTCCACCCTTGGTACGGTTTTTGTGTTTTCCTTGAGGGTAATCTCAAGACCACAGGAAGCACAAGCTCTAATATCCCAAGGCCACCCAGGGCCTTACCTACTAAAGGCTCTGTTGGCTTCTTTTACCAAAAAGAAAAAAAAGTGGTATTACTATTTTCATGTCAACCATCAGTTTGACAGTCCCACATTAGTATCACTGTGTCAACAGAAACTACATTTAAAAGGGCATAATTACTGTTTAATGTTTAATATTTACACAGTGCTTTCCAAATCTCAGAGCACTCCACAGGATGGGGAGGAAAATTACAAAACAATACATCAAAGAGGAAATGAGCACACAAGGCTCCATATAATCTGACCATATATTCCATGAGAAATTAAACAGCTGCCAGATCTACATACAGTATCTATAGTAAATATGGAACCCCATTGCTCTAATCTAATAAGGGATATAGTGAATGTGAAACGTTGTCTAAAGCCAAATTACATTCATCTCTCTAAGCAAACAAAGACAGCTGGCTCTTTCAAATGGAACTATCAGTAGTGTTAGATCATCTCTTTTAACAACCCAAGGCAAAAGTCAACAATAATAAGACAAATTATCCATCTCCAAAGGAAACGATTTAATTCCTTTGGCACCCAATATAAACTGTTATCTTTATAAGCAGTGTAGATGAAATACTTTAAAGAAAACAGAAATAACGCAAACATGCTAATTTGAAAAGAAATGTATTAATTTGCTTCTCTAGGTACACAATTAAAATGTCCAAGACTTCAAAAAAGGAGTGGTCAGTGGATACAGGAACTCCACTCTTAGTTTTACTCCCCCCCTCCTCCTCCAACTTGCTCTGAATCAAATCGGAACTCTACTGAAGTTGAATGGCTGACAGGGTATGGTCCATCACAAGGAGAGCTCCTGTTCAACTCAAAGCAGCTGCAGAAGGAATGGCAGAAAAATTAAGAATGGTGGATCTACCGGCTGCCTGTGTTGCAAGAGTTAGTAGTAGTGTTGTTGTTCCAAACGACAATAAGACAGGAGCTTGTGAACACAATCTGAATCTTGCCTAGGAGTAACTAGTGCTCCCCCAAAAATGGCAGTTCTCAAAAATTGAACCTGTGTTCAAGTCAAGCGCTTTCTAATGGTATATGTTTTACTACATAGATTGTTCTTATTGTTCCCCATCTATGTTCAGTGTCCCAGAAACAATATAGTAAGTATGTAATGCACAGGAAACATCATATTTTCCTTGAACTCAAGTAAAAAAGACAACAATTTCAGGCAGAAGATGCTGGGAAGCAATAGCAACAGGTCGAGATTGTTTTTCCTGAGCTTTCCAACTTCTGGCCACCCCCCAGGCATTTAGTCAGTTATGACTTAAGACTATCTGCCACCATACTTTCCAAACGCTAAGGATTCAATCTAGGGTACAGCTTCACTTCTGAGGGAAGTTCACTGCGTGAAGCATCAGAACCAGTCTGAAGTTCTCCCTTTGTTTCAGATTTTGAGGCCCTCTGAAATCCAAATGCTTTGGCTTTATGTAATGAACTGATCCAGTAGATTTTAACGGAAAAAGGTCCTTGCTTATTTGTTTATTTATTTATCCCACTTTCCTCCTGACATGAGGTCAAGGAGGCTTACAAAAAGGCAATAAAAAAATAAAGCTAAAAAACCCCAAATGGATTATAAAAATGTTGAAACACAATGAAACAAGCTACTATATTAAAACACCATTAATTTAAAAAGTATAAAATAATTTAATAAACATAATGATAAAGATAAAAATACAGCAACACCCCACCCCCCACATAAAAAGACCCTTCTGCAACCAAATAATAATCAAATGCCTGTTTAAATGGAAAGATCTATCCATGCTGGTAAAAGGAGAGCAGGGAGTGGACCAGTCTAGCTTCCATGGGGAGGAATTGCACAGACTGGGAGCAGCCACCCACAAGGCCCTTGTTTGTTGTTGCCTCACTTTGGGGCCTTTTTTTTTTTGCCATCTTTCACAAACACTGTTCTGTAATTGTAGCATGCCCAGTGTGATAGAAAAGTTCATAAATAAACCTCAATTGCAACATGTAGCATAAACAATGGCCCTTTCCGCACCGGGGTATTAAAACGGTGCAGAGCGACCTCCGACGGAGGTCGTCTGCACTGTGGAGTGGATTGGGGTGGACTGCTTTTCATAGTTCTGCACCTCAATCCGCTCCGAAGCGACCGGAACTGGCAGCGCTGCGTGTTTTTTAAAAACCTCTTTTCAGAGGTTTTTAAAAAGCATGGAGCGCGCAGCTCCGTCCAGCTCTGTCGCCACGCTCTGGTGCAGATTTGCAGGCGCACACTAGTGCGTGCCTGCAGATCTGCCGGGGGCGGGCTTCCGGCTGGTGAGCTTCTCTGGTTGGTGGAGAGCCTCCGCCAGCTGGAAGACGCGATTTTGGACGCCGGAGCAGTGCGGAGCAGCGAGTTCGTGCTGCTCCGCATGGCGACGGACTTACCCGGCTGCCGGTAAGCTCCATTTTGGTGCGTTTCCCCCCGTTTCCCCCTCCACATGCGGAAAGGGCCAATATTTCCCTCTACGGCCATTTCCACACTACACTGTTTATAGTGCTATTATTCCACTTTCAACATCCTATGGAATGCTGGTGTTTGAGTTTAGGGAGGGGCATTTAGAATTCTCAGCCAGAGAGCTCTTTGGCCACAGTAAACTATAAAGCCCAGAATTCCATAGGATATTGAAAGTGGAATAATAGCACTGTAACAATGTAGTGCAGAAATGGTCTATGCGACTGCCTCATCTGTACATGCCCCGGCCTAGAGAAGTATTGGCAGCCTTGTGTGACAAGACTTTCTCCATATGTAAAATTCCTACCTCCAAGAGGTTAAGTCATCTGTGTTTCTCTGGTATTTGATTTAACTGTATTTATTTTTATTTATTGACTGTTAATTTTTGCTATTGTCTTCTTTTCTCTGCCATTGCCTTAAGGTTGTTGGAAATGTGCTTTAATACAAGTTTGCCAATATCCTATGTCAGCTACTTAGTAACATATGCATAACTAAGTAAGGTGTCTTGACTCAACCCTGCCCCCCCTCCTGCTCCTTTGTCCACGCTTAGTCAGGACAGTCAGCCAAAGGCAGCTGATAAGGATTAGAAGCACACAGCAAGAGGTTCTTGCAGCAAAGTAACTACCTAGTTTACTCTAATCAGGAAACAGTCTTACACAAATATGACTCTAGTCAGGAAACAGTCTTACACAGTCCCAGCAATATCTATAAATCAAAGACAGGAAATATAATCACAAGTCAGAGACAGGAACAACAGGCAGGGAAAACAGCCAGAGGCACGGCAGCAGAAGTGGTCAGTTAATCACCGACAAGTTCTGGAAGGGAATGGCTCAGCTTTTATAGGTTCAGAGATTGGCAGAGGTGGTGCTTGATTAATTGTTGTTTGTTATAAATTTGGGGCAACCAGTGTAGCTGTTCTCTTTAGTGCCTATGCTGGGTGAAGGTGGATATCGGTAAGTTATCTTCCATGTCAGAAGGACCAGGGCTCTCTGCTGGGGCTAGCACTGCCCTCTGTTCTGTCTCTGGGGTGGGTGGTACTGTCTCCCCCTGTTCAGCAGGTTCTGCTGTTACAGTTTCTGAGTCAGAGTCTATGCCTAGGTCCTGGGAGCATGTGCATGACATCCCGTCCCAGTCTACCTTCAACAGCCAGCAGCTGCTCAGTCTGTTCAGCTAGTGACCAAGTCTGTTCAGCTAGTGATCAGGGTGCAACTCACTAGTGAGTGAGGCTATGACAAGTGCTTGTGACAGGGGTCCTGATTCTGATTGTCATAACTTCACTCACTGGGGAGAAGGCATTTGGATAGTTTTAAAGTAAGATCACATTGTCTTACTGAACACAGAACAGTTACAAATCTATAATTCCAAGTTATGAATCTGTAAGTGCAATACTGAGCACCATCCATCATTGATGTCTGTTTTAATGTCTTTTAAGTCACTCTGAACAACTTCTTTTTTGAAGGGGAAAAACAGGGTATAAATAGCACAATAAATAAAGGAAGAATGAAAGATTCTACCTTCAACATGTGTTTCTTCTTTCCAAAGACTTTCTGAGACTATGAGAAGCAGCAGGTGACAACTGTTCCTTTGCACCGGCTGTTTTTACCCAACATAGGTTTCAGATCCATGTTTCTGATGGAAACATCAGTTGCAAAAATGCAATAAACAGCAGGGAGTCAGATCAGGAAAATAGCTACCCAATAATTCTCTCTTAGAAAACATACTTTCCAATTTCTTTTTGGACTTGGAGAAGCAATCTACTTGGTGTTCTGAGATGTGTGAAGTGAAACATAATTGCCAGATTTCAGGGCACTGCCCTGAGCCCTCATTTTTCATGGGCCATCTCCAGCTGACAGCTGGGGGTTCAAATTCTGCAGTTTTTGTAGGAATAGCTTCAGGCAGACACAAGGTTGCTTGCAAACCCCTGGTCAGGCAGGTGGTCTTCTAGAGCTAGCTGGCTGTACAGTTTCTTGCACTTTGCAAAACGCAATAAATACAAATAAAAGTGTTGCAATTTGCAAAGACAACTTCCAGTCAGCCAAATACACTCTATCATGTGTTTGAGTGTGTGCTTGCGCATGTGTGTGTTTAAATGATTAACTATTAGTAACTGTGGTTGGTGCTTAGTGCATAAATATTATTATTATTATTATTATTATTATTATTATTATTATTATTATTAAACCCTGCCCTCATGACATTACCAAGGCCATTCATAGATCTCTGGTTTTGGCCTTGAACTCTCCTGGCCCAGAAAAACCTGATTTAGTAATCCTACAGGACTGTAAGATTGCAGTAAAGCTTGCAATTAATTTATTGTTCCTATACTGACTGAATCCATTGCTTTGTTCATTGAACTCAGTGGGACTTCTGCATAGGATTTAGGATTATAGGATTTAGGAATATTCCTCAAGAGTACTTCTAAACTCTGTTTTTGTGATAAAAATATTATATCATAAACATCCATTTGAAATCAGTATCATTGGCAGAAGCATAGGCTTTCCCACCTAAGCTTTCTCCTTGTGCCAATTTTTTGACTGTGTAAATACAAATATGTGTCATTCTTTACTATGAAAGGTTAGCAACCCAAAGAAGACAACTGAAGGCAATTTCACACACAAACACACACATACACAGAGGCATCTATTTCATCTAAGTGAATGAATGTTTGGGACCAATTTTAAACTCATTTAGAGTACAGCTTAGCTGGACATAAATAGAACAAAGCCTGAGTGCACATAAATATAATCATAATAGTGGAATTAGTTCACATTGCCATGACAAATGAAATGTCAGGAATTCTGCCAACTTCACCAACCAAATGGGTTTGCTTCTGTAGTTGTGCAGTTCTGTAGATCAGTGTTTGCTAGGAAAGCAGGATATATGACAGTAATTAGGACTGCTGGTAAGATGCTCTTTAAAACACTTGCCTTGCACTTCAGACTATTTTTGCCTTAGAACTCTCAAGACTATTTTGCCTTAGAACTCTCGAGACTGTGGTACTTAACTTCAGGCTACTTCAGAGGTTTATGCAACCACGTTGACTAATGAAAGCTGGTAGATTTTTCAAGACAACTTAAATGTTCAGACGTGTCTTATCAGGCAATCCTGTCCTATCAAATTAAACTGGTATTTCATGCAGAGGTTTTGCTTCTGGCTTCTGTCAATGTCTAAAAAAATTCTGAAAGACCTCACTGTTGGACAGAGAAGAAACTAGAGAGGAACTGGGAAGCTGATATGTTCATCCACACAGAAGAACAACAGAAGGGCTTCGTGTGTTTTGTGAGAAGTGTTCAGGGATAAGAAGGAAGAATTCATGCTTCCCTCTTCTCACATATGAATAGTAAGACCAAAGAGATTTAGCAAGTAGAATATCCAGTAGAAATAAAAATAAATGCTTCATGCTTTATGTAAAGTTTTAAAAATTACAACTATAGTGGTCATTTTAATTCAAGAGGGTTTGTTCATTTGTTTTATAAAGGCAGACCCTTGCTCAGTTTCTAACAGCAATTGTCAACATTCAGAATGACCATTTATCAGGATGAAATATAGAGTACAGCTACTCCGTGATAGCATTTTGATAGCACTTGAACTGTCATAGCTCCATTCTACAGAATCCTGTGATTTGTAATTTGATGAAGTACATAAAATTTTATACATAGAATACATAGAAAAAAATCTAGCAAAATAGTCTAAGTATCTCGATAAACTAGAAATCCCAGGATTTCATAAAATGGAACAATGGAAGTTCAGGTATTATCAAACTGCTACAGTTCTACAGTGTGCTCAGAGATTCCCTTTTTTAATAAAGGAAGCCCCAGCCTTTTGACACCCCTTCAAATTAGGGCAAGTTCCATCAATGTGACAGGGATTTTACTCTTTCATTTCTTCTTCTTGGCTATGGTGGCTCATTTGGGACAGCTTGCACATGTCCGCCGCTTGCAAAGCAAGCTGGGGGGGGGGGAGGCATCAAGCTAGCTGAAAAACTTTGCAAGCAGCACATGTGTTGTTGGTCCCAAGGGAGCCTCTGTAAGTCCTTCATGCCTCTTTCAGTACAGTAATGGGTTCTGTTTGTCAACCAGTTCAGTTTTCTGACCATTTTCTAACAGTGCTCCAGTCCCTAATCTGTCAGATAAGTGGGGGAGACCTGTACATCTTCTCCCCCTCTCTCTTTCTCTTTCCCTTTCTCTCTCAAGATTGTTTAGTATTTGCTTTATTGTTTAAAATCTTATAAGCTGCTTTGTATTGCCATGGTCTTAAAAGTTATGTAAAAGTAATAGAACAAAAGTAACAGCCCAGTCTAATGCTTGATAAAATACAGTGCAGTCTAAAACAGATTTTAAAGGATTAAAAGACATTTGAACAGTTTGAGACAATAAAACATTATTTGCACAGCACAAAATAATAGCAAAGTAGGCACCAAGTCAAACCTTTCTAGTGAGGAATATTCAGTAATCAGAACAAGCACGGCATAGTAGTTTGAATGGTGGATTAGGGCTCTGAGAGTTGAGGGTTCAAATCTCCGCTTGGCCACGGAAACCCACTGGGTGACCTTGGGCACTTTCTCAGCCTCAGAAGGCAGCAATGGGAACAAATCTTGCCAAAAAATATCCCCCGATTGGATCATTTTAGGGTCACCACAAGTCCAGAACACACAGCAACAAATTCTATAATCAGGATGCCACTATTGAAACACCATCTGAGCATTTCTGCACTTGACTGTTATAGCGCTATTATTCCACTTTCAACATCCTATGGAATCCTGGGGTTTGCAGTTTAGGGAGGGGCCTCGCCATGCCCCTCCCTAAACTGCAAATCCCGGGATTCCATAGGATGTTGAAATTGGAATAATAGCGCTATAACAGTCTAGTGTGGAAATGGCCTCTTATTAGACGACGTGTTAGTATATTGGACTGTATCACCATTTCCGCCCTGCACCGTTATAGTGCTATTATTCCACTTTCAACATCCTGTGGAATTCTGGGGTTTGTAGTTTACTGAGGTCCAAGAGCTCTCTGGCTGAAAATTCTAAAATCCCTAAACTGCAAACCCCAGGATTCGAAAAGATTTTGAAAGTGGAGTAATAGCCCTGTAACCGTGTAGGTGGAAATGGTCTATGTGTAGAGTAGGGTGATTCAAAGAAGCATCATCCAAGCCTTTAGTTAATTTCTGAGGTGACCAGTCTGAATGTTGATGATTGAAGCTAGAAACTAGTTAGAAACTGAGGAAGCGTCTGTCCTTGGGGAAAAAAAAGTGTTTAATTAAAATCACCAATACAATAGAAGACAAGCAGTAATAACACTCAAACCCTTTCACAAAATAGTCTCTGCTCAAGAGCAACTATGAATAGTTTTGGTATAAAATGAATGGCAAATTCTTCACTGCTCCCCGGCCCCCCACTCTCCTGTAGATATATACAGTTGCCTTTGATTGCTCCAGCAGCTTGTGCTCGCTTCCCCACACCCCACCCCACTTGACCATGTAACGATCCTCAGCTTGATTGTCAAACACAATTATTGCTTCGGGTAACAATGTGAAAGACAGCTGCAGTGAGGATGGAAGTCAAGCAGAGCAGGACATGGATGCTGCGGCACCTGCTTCTTGCATGCAAAAGACAGAACAAATTACAACATTTGTCAACAAGGAACTGAGCATCAGCCCCGCGTGTGACAGTCTTGCAAGCACCGTTTTCATCGTGTGCGCGGGTACCTCTTTTCAAATCTCAAGCAGGGAACAGATGTTTCATCAAAAGACACATTTAAAATAAAGATAATTATGCAGTAAGCAGCTTAATTACATAGGATTATTCAGGTCCATTTAATTGCTTGACAGCCTGAAAGCCTCCAAGTATTGGTGACAGAGACACCCATCTTTTACTGGGTTGCTCAACTCTCGAGGGCTGTGCAACAAATGTTGTCACTTAGTAATTTACAGGATATCAATTCCTGCAATGAGCTGGAAGAAAAAGAAGTGTTACGAATTCCTAGCAAGAACCACAACATTTATATGTGCATAGGCACTGCATTTGCTTGAGTAAAATATTCACAGCTCTAAAATGCAAAAAAATGGAAGGAAAGTGGTTATGGCGAGCTAAGTACTAATAAAGCTCATAGTTTTAAATATCATCTAGCAACAGGATATCATCTAGTTACCTCAATCTCCTGTCAATGCAAATGCTACACTTGTAGGACTACCATTACGGCCGCAGTTCTTACTATCACTATTTATTAAGGCAATCTTTACCATTCTTTTACTGTCAATTCATATATTACAAAAGCATCCATTATATTAGAGCCAATTCATACATTAGAGAAGGAAGAAAATGAAAAGTACAAATGGCTCATTCACAGGAGGAAGTATACGTGAATCACTTTTGCTGAGGGGCCCATGCTCTCTAGAAGGCATTGGAGCTCCACCAACCTTACTGAATGTATGTATCATATCCAGCACCTGCCTTTGATCTTCCAAACAGGATGGAGAAAGTTCTGCTGGGATGCCATTTTTATTCTCATGATAGTCCAGTGATGAGATCTGGCCCAAATCCAAAGATGATAGTCCCTAGTTCTCTTTCCTTAATGGTCTATTTCTTTGGAGAGTGTCTTACACAACTCCAGAAACTTCTGTGTAAAAGTATGTATATTTACTTTATCATATGGAACAATGTAATCTATATGATTTTAGAGATTATCACTAATTTTGTCGTGTCCTTGTTAACATACAGAAATGGAAATATATTTGCATTTTTTGGGTAGCCCCTGATGAACGGCAACTTTGATAGAGGCCAAAACACATTTGGCTTTTTAAAGCAAATAAAGGAAGTGACCACCTATCAGCACATGGAGCTTTTCTCCTGTTTGGTTTTTCTTAGCAGATATTTAAACCACCCTCTTAATCATTTCCTCTCCATTTCCCTCCTCCTGTTCCACAGAGGGACCAAAAAAAAAAAAAAAAATCCCTCAATTGGTGTTGACTGAGAATTTTTTAAAATTTTGGCAGAAATCTGTTTGGGTGCTTATGAATGCGTAACTGCTGTAGTTACATGGCTATGCAGTGACTACAACCTGACTCCGCCCCCCCTTCACCAGGCCACAGCCACTGCAATTGATGGGAGTCTGTTACCCTCTCAGTCAGAAGGCAGTGCACTGACGTTCCCACCCCCTCCTGTGAGCAATGCCCATTGGGACAGGCAGGAGCAGGGCCCTAGCCACATTTCTCAAAGATTGCTTACAGGAGGGTTTGGGGTGGAAACATCAGTCACTGGTAAATGGAGATTGGTGGACTTTCATGGTTTGCATGTATCCCTTAAACTAGGGAATACACAGGGATCATAAATACAAAAACAAATGTGTGTCTCTAGAATTCCTAACTGCCCAAGGGATTCAGGCTCTTGTCCCTCCCTAATGGGACAAAGTTGGGGAAAAAAGAGGGGATGAAGATTCAGTCCTGCCCTACATCTGCACAGTATTCCCAATATGGATCAGGACCCCATACATTTACTTCGGCCCTTTCCACACCTTACCTGGTCATGGAGACATCTGGTGTGGGTGCCAGCATCGGCTCTGCCAGGATGGGAGTGCAACAGGAGCGCTCCCCTCTGCACCGGTTGCCTCCGTGTTCCAGGCAGCACGATGGCCACGTTTCTTCCTGCCGCAGTGGAGTTGGGTAGTTTCCCAGGCTGCGCTTCTAGGGCCTCCACAGACAAGGTAAGTCTGCCAATGATCTGCTGCATGATTATGCCCCTTGGGGATGGGAGAAGGACGGGACCACAGCAGGTTTGTGCATAAGCATCATCACAGTCCTATCCTTTTTCCATCCCTATGGCAGGTTGGGAGTGTGAAACAGAAAGGGCCTTAGATGTAAAAAAAAAAAAAAAAGTGAGTTTCGCCTGCATTCTATGTATTTATCATAGGTGTAGTTTAGCCTTTAGTTATAATTAGATAGACCCAAGCAGATTTTTAAAAGATTTTGTGAAAAAAAAACCCTTCTAGATTTATTTTATCTTGTTTTGTTTCAATCTTGCTGTTTTGTCAGCAGGGCATCCAAGGTGGCTTACAACTAGATAACACAAAGCACAGCTAAAATCATTGTGGACCAAAGTTGGAAACAATTCTATGAGCAATTCTATCAAAACACAAAGTTAAAACAAGTTTAAAACATACATTTAAAACATAATATTAAAAACATAATAATAAAAAGATAAAAGCACAGGACACCCTATTAAAAGACTCTGAACACGAATTTATGAGCCCAAACCCTGTCTAAATAAAAAGGTATTTGCTGGCTGGTGGGAAAAAACAGAGAGGAGGCCAAACAAATCTTCTGTGGGAGGCAGCTTCACAGCCTGGGAGCAGCCAGTGAGAATGCTCTTTCCTGAGCTTTCAGCAAATGGCCCTGTGATAGTGGTGAGAAAGAGTGCTCCTCAAAAGATGTCAAAATTTGGGCATGTTATCACAGGTAAGGGAAAGTAGCATAATATCATATCTGTTCTTTTCTTCTTTGCTCATTTCTTAACCACATGACAATGTAGCAATAGCAAATTCAAGTGTAAAACATGTAACTGTCAGATATTTTTTTAAAAAACCTTCAACAGAAGAATATTACATTTCACATTCTAAAAGAAGCACTGTGTTATGGGGGCAATGACAAGCTACTGCAGATTTCTTCTTTATGAAGACACACTGGGAACAATTTCATTAAGCATCATTAAAAATGTCAGGAGAATTATCTTTTGAAGACATCAAAGCTTGTCATTAAAAGGAACCCCTTGGTTAAGACGAAAAAACGAAATGCAATTCAAAACTAGCGAAAGCTGACTGCCGTATATTGGCTCTATTCAAATTATAAAGCTGGGTTTATTTTCAAGTTGGAAAAAAAATGTTGTGATGTGTGTCCCCAAAAGCAGGCTATTGTGAAGAACTGAGTGCCAAAAAAGAGAGCAGAGTGAGGCAGAAGTACATATCCTTCAACACTTCACTGATGAAAACAGTGATGTGCACAGCCAAGCAAAATCAGAGTGTTGTCAAGATGGCAGAATTTATTAAACAAGGAAGACCACATAAGCCGAGAGAGGCTGCAGCAGTTTGCTTTTGCCTGAGACTACTGGGAAGGGCAAGACTGCACCCACTCCTCTCCTCCCTCCACTACTGAGTTGAGTGCAAACTACTTTTGAACTTTGACTTCAGTTGGCAGCAATTACAGTAAGCCAAAGGCAAAAGGTGGAAAGAGAAGAGAGAAACTGGGACATTTTAAATGCAGCTGAAAAAGTGGTACAATCAAAGATTAGTAAGGACTGTCTCTACCAAACCAGGACCGTTGGAGGGTATGGAAGTGGGTTCCTTACCTAATATATGTAACCCCCCTTTTTTTTCCAAGCTGCAACCTACTGTTCTGTGCCCATACTGCTCTGCCAGCTGTCTGTTAAACCAGGAATACTGGGAGTTTTCCAGGAGCTGTTGTTACCACACCTCATATCCCTCATCCTGCTGCATAGCAAAATTAGCAAGAAATATGATTTTCATACAAACTTGGACCTTATGGCTAGGAGAAACTGATAGCTGTAAGTATGGGTTAGGTCAGGATGACTTCAGCATGGCCAGGTCATAAATTCAAGAGAATTAAACAGAAACCCCTGATGTTAATGGATTTGACACAATCCTTTCAACAATCCACCTTCCAAATACAATATTAGACAAAACTGCCCAGGTACAGCAGGCAAGCACCCCTGCTGTGTACATTTCCTACCAAGACCTTTCCCTTCACACTACCTGGCTGAGACATTAAGAGGCTGTCAGGACTCCCGCAAATATTTTGTTACTTGCTGGTAAAACAATCAGCCTGCTCTGGCCCCTTTGTTTGTTCTGCCAGAAAGCAATTAGCTCACACCCCTGCAAGATGGGAACTAGAAACCCCAGCTCCAACCCAGGTAATTTTCTAGCACTTTGGGCATCATGCTGCACCCCAGATTCCTGTTCTTCTGTGTTGCCCTCAAACTTTAGTGTTTGAGCTACTCCTCTTTGATCTTCTGCTTCAGGACCAGCAAATATTATCCTTCCACCCAAAATCTCTCTAGCCAATGTTTCTCACCTTTTCCTTCCATAGTCTTCTATGGTTTGTGAGATTGCTTGATTTCTTGTGTATGTGTATTAATTTCCCTTTTAACTTTTAGTACTGGTATACACAGGTGAAAAGATCCTGCTATTACCCTCCTCTCACAGGCCTCCTTTGAGCTAATAATTCCCCAAATTATAAGGAGACAGTGGCACTGTTGAAGGACTTCAAATTTCCCACCTTTTAGGGTAGCACCTGAGAATGCAGTATACTGGGAAATTATGGGACTGTGATGTTGTCATTCAGAACAGTGTCCAGAGCTGTAACTGAGAGCAAATGCAAGCACTGACAACATCTGTCACACATCCTTACTAATTTTATTGCTCCTGGCTACAGATACAGTGTTGTACAAGCTTGTAGACCAGCTGTTAAAATATTATTTTTTAACCAAGTAGTCAGGTGAAGGGGTAGAGCTTACATTACACACAAATGTGGTCTGGCCCATGTCATCCCTGTCCTATGAATAAGGAAATGGGTAGCTTCATCTAAGCTTTAACCTAATTCCTAATCCTAAACTTAATCTCGGTCACAGCAAAGTCCACAACATGATTAACTGAGATGCAATCCAATACACGGACCTTGGACCAAGGGCACAATCCTTTATGGAACATCTGCCTGGTGAAGGAAAATAAAATCTGGTGGAAGTCTGCTACAATGGCAAGATCCCAGGTATGTGAGATTCATAACACCCACACTGGTGAAACAGCTGAAATGTGGGCTGGGAGGAACTTAAATACCATGTTGAAGGCTTAAGGGAGGAACAGATTTACATTCAATACTATCTTCCACATTTATTTTGCCAGAGCAACCCATAAACACACAACTTTATATCTGACTCTGGCCTGGCAGAAATCTGTTTTCTGTTGACTTCAGTGGAGGGAGAGGACTCCAAAAATAGCTGCCCCACATTAGCAATTGTCAAGCCCATGTCACCATAAAAAGGAGGTCACTCAGTGCACAATTTTTAATTTTTAAAATTTATGTAGAGATTTCTAGCACTAACACACCCTTCAAAGTGGCTCACAGCAATTTAAATATGTAATACAACATAAAATTTGCCATTTTATAGAAAAAAATGTTGTGGTATGCCTTCAAGTTGTTGCCAACTTATGACGACCATAACCAATTATGGGGAGTTCTTGTCAAGATTTATTTGGGGGGGGGGGGCTTTGCCTTCCTCTGAGGCTGAGAGAGAATGACTTACCCAAGCTCACACAGTGGTTTCCATGGCTGAGTGGAGATTCGAACCTGGTCTCACAGAGTCCTAGCTAAGCACCAAAACCAGTATGCTATGCTGGTTCTCACCAAAAATGGAGGGAGGAAGTCAAAGTAAAGTATGAAGGTAGAGACCACAGATAAAGCAACTCTAAATAAAACACAATCACTTAGCAGGCAAAAGTACACTGGAACAAAAATATATTCACAGGACATAAGAAATTTATGTTGAGAGAGAGAGAGATTGAGATGGCGGGGAAGAAAGAGGGAGAGAGAAAGAGAGAGAGAGAGAATGAGAGTAAAAGCAGAGAAAAGTTGGAAAGTTACTCAGAACCCTCCAAGCCACTACTTAATAGTAATAAAAAATGAGATGATGCCTGCAATTCCATCATTTATTTATGTAATTTTTTTCTGCCTTTCTCCTGGCGTGGTGCAAAATGTAGCTTGCAACAAAGCTAAAATAAGATAGTGCTAAAATCCTGATTATAAAAATGTTAAAACACCATCAAATTTAAAAAGCATAACATCATTTGAGAACATAATAATAGAGATAATAAAACAGCACCCCTACATGTGACATGACTCTTCTGCACTTGCACTACTAATTAATTATCTAAAGTCTATTTAAATAAAAAGGTCTCTATCTGACAGTGAGAAGAGAGCAGAGAGGAGGCCAGCCTAGCTTCCTGTGGAAGAGAATTCCAGAGCCTACAAGAAGCCACCCAAAAAACCCTTTCCTGTGTCCTTACCAGGCAGTCTATGACAGTGATGAATCTGACAGAAAGCTTTTCCACAAGGATATTAAGGTTTGGGAAGGTTCAAATAGTGACCTACAGTCTTTCAGACGGTCTGGACTTAAAACATGTAGGGCCTTATATGTCAAAGCCAGAACTTTGAATTCTGCCTGGAAACTCATTGGTTGTTACAGCCCTGCATCCCCCACAATTGGTATGGTTTAATTGGCAAATATTATTTAATTGGCATTATATTAATTGGCATTGATATAAATGATACCTGAAGTGACTGGAAGGTCAAGCTGGAAAAGGCAGATTACTGACTGTAAATGTGAGATAGCAAGGCAGTTCAGCCACACCAATGTCCTAGGCAAAGGGTGAAGTCATTGTCAGGCTAATAGTGCGGCCACTGTCAAGACAATAGGCTTATGCTAAAGAGCTGGACATCTTAGAGCAGAAAGAAGAAATCACCACCAAAATATGATTGTCTTAACCCTGATCCTGCACATCTGGGCGTTTGTTGTCTTCCCAACCTCTTCACAATACTGGGTTATTACAACGGCCATCTAAACACTAAAACCATCTAAACACTAAAACCATTAACTCTTCCAGACGTCATTGTTTGTGAGGCAGCTCCCATTGTCTGCTTAGCTAGGAAAGCGATTCACACCCATGCCCACAGGATATTTCTTGGATATAAGAACCCTTGATTTTGAGCAGTTGAGTGCAGTCTCTTGCCTTTCTGAATGCCCATGCTGACCATGTGATTCCTGAACAAAAACTGTTCTTAACTACCTATGAAAGGCACATCACTGCTTTATTCGCTGGTCTCCAGACCAGCAAATATCATCTCAACTCTGAAAGTCTTCTGTACGCACTTTCCTCCCTTTACCTTCAGCTAGTCCTTGCATGAGTGTTTGGATCCTTGCCTGCTTCTGTGAATTTCTCTCAATAAAACACATTTTATTTTACATTTGAGATCTCTGCCTGGTTCTTCCCTGGAAGGACCCAGTAAGTACAGGTGGAAAGATCTCATTAAGTTACCCCACTCTTGCAAGCCTCCTAATTTTGACCTAATTAATTCCCCTCTGTCACGTGGAGGTACTGGCATTGTAGGTAGATCCCTGAGTCACACACGTTTTGGCGTAACATGGGAGTTAGTGAAGCTGGTTCAGCTGTTCCCCATAACTAGCCTCAACTAGCACTCTGGATATAAATTAAAGAAGAGAATTCAAAATGCAAATAAACACGCATGTATTAGGGGAAAGAAGCACAAAACTGCATATGGGTTTTTGTATATATGTATGTGTGTGTTTGTGTGTGCAGGCTCTTCTTGTTTTTGACATTTTTCCCCACATTTACGAAATGATGTTTACCCTCACAGAAACTGACTCGGTAGAATGATAAATTCAAGGAATCAAAAAGCCATAGATGTTGATCTCTAATGATGCTCCCAGGCACTGATGACAGTTCCACTGGAAAAAAAAACAGCAAAGTATAAAATAGTGTGCTTGTCCAGGTGAAAAACAAAGTGTTTCATCTTGTTTGGTATCTCCCGTTGTAACTTTTGTGCAGAAGGAATGTAAATAATGGGATAGATTACACATTAGTTTTTCTTTATTTTTCTGAAGTTAAAAATGGATATTATGACAATACTCAGCCAGTCAGCTGATATTTAATATGCGTATTTTGTTAAGTTTCTACATTGTAGAGCCCAAGATATATTTCCCAGCTGTATATCATAGTTCAGTGTTATGGTGTTGTTGTTTAGCACAAGTTATAAAACAAGATTTATTTTCCACTTTGTTCTTATTAGTAATAGAGCCCAAGGAAAACATTTCTCTTGAAAGCTCACAGACTAGCTTCTCCCTCCAGGAACATATATTTTGACAGAAAATGGGCCAGCCTCAATCAGGGGAGGATGAAAATGAGAAAAAGGAAGCGGAGAGTTTACAGCTGGGAGTCCGGGAAGCTGTGGATTCCCCCCAACCCTTACTCATAGTTTTCTTATTCTCCCTTCTGAAAGTGCTTTTTCATATGAAGGCTTTTCAGAGTGTCTGCCAAAAGGAAGAAAAATAAATCTCTTTCTGATAAATTCTTTACTTTAGTGGACAGCAAGGGAAGTCCCTGGTTTTGATATGTGAATGTCCTATTGCATAAGCACCCATATTTCACAGATGAAAACCAGGACACATGTGTCTAAGCAACATCAGAGTGCGGTCAACGTGGGTGGGGGAGGATGGTGAAATTTGTTTTTGCCTGAGGGGAGGGCAAGATTCCACTCATTCCTCTCTTCTCCATCCTGCTGAATTAATTGAGTGTCAACTACTTCTGCCCTATGAATTCAGTTACCCACAGTGGAAATAAGCTGAGGACAGAGGGAGCAAGGGAGAGGATGAGAGAGAGACTGGGACATTTTAACAGCAGATTTAAAACTGGGATGAAGGAGGACTGGCTTTCCTTGACAAGTTAAGGCAGTTGGAGAATATGCCATTGCTCAGAATCCAACCACAGGTCTTCAACAGGTGTATTTTCAAAATGAAAACAAGCTTGTTATAAACTGAAAAGAAAAAAATAAGTAAAAAAATTGCCTACCCATGTTACATATGCACAAAATGGAAATACAGAAATACAAATATTACAGTTAAGTCCTTTATATATCAGGAGCTACTACTTAATGTTTAAGCTGAAAATACTGATGATAGGATTGTAGGATTAAAACACACATGATCTTTGCAATGCTTGAGTGTTGCCCTTGTTTCATTTCAATTCTGATGACGTTAAGAAAGATTTAGGGCACTATTCAGAATCCCATGTGTACTTTGTGTGTGCAAGCAAATCCTTTCCTCATTTTAATGAAGACACAGATCTATGATGCTGAAGGAAGAGAAATGCTCACAGGATTACTTTTTTTCTTCTTCAGTGAAGTTTGTGGTGAAGGGCGCTGCAAGTAAGGAGTCATCATGCATTAATTGGAGTATTTGTGCCCACAGCTCATTGCTGAATCAAGACAGTAGTGTGTTAAACAGCTCAAGCCACAGAATCACTGAATATTAAAGAGCAAATTACTTTCTCTTGCTCTTTTCCACCTCCCCCTCCTGATCAAGGCAGATTGATATTAATTTATAGGCCTGTGAGGAATGCAACTGATGGCTCCTTGAGACTGTCCAGATGCCTCAGGATTTGGCCAGAAGTGTAGCTGTTGTTGTTATTTGCTGTCATATCAACTCCAACCTATAGCAACCCTATGAATGGGACACTTCTAAGAGCCCTGGTCATCAGCTGCTCTGCTCACATCGTGCACACTCAGGGCCATGGTTTCCTTGATTGAATCAATCCAGCTGTTGTGTTTTGTCTACTGCCTTCTGCTTTACCAAGCATTGTTGTCTTTTCCAGCAAGTCCCACCTGATATACCCAAAACATGACAGCCTCAGTTTAGACACCTTTGTTTCTTGTGACACTTCAATCTTCATTTTCCCTGAGATATTCATTTGTCTTTTTAGCAGTCCATGGTAGCTATAGAAATCTTCTCCAGCACCATATTTCAAATCCCATGGTCTTGGTGCCACCTTTTGGTGGTGGTAAGGCCCATCTTGGCACTATCTTTATTATTCATTTGTTCTTTCATTCACTCGCCCAACAATCCATCCATCCATCCATCCATCCATCCATCCATCCATCCATCCATCCATCCAGTTTACATGCCGAGTTTCTCCTGATGTGGGACCCAAGGTGGTTCAGAAAGCTAAAACACCTTCCTATGGTGGTGGAATACCTGAGAGGTAAGAGGCTCTGCTGATGGTAGCACTGTTGGTGGCAGGGTTTACCAAGTCACAGAGGCTTTTGACACACCCATGCTCGAGTCAGATATTGTGTATAAACCACCCCAGTTTTGAGCAGCTAGCTTGCAGTACCTTGGTTGCTGAATGTCACTCTGTCACTGACTCCCGATTGTACTGTCCCTACACGCAAGTCTAAGCCACATTGCTGCTTCTTCACAGCTCTTCTGAATAGGTAAATATTGCCCACTCCCTAAAGCCTTTCCATCAAGCTTTCCTCTCTTTTCCTTCAGTTAGTCTTGTGTGAATGTGTGACTGTTTGGATCTTGTGTGTATGTGACTGAATTTTCCTCAATAAAACACATGTTAGTTTGCTTTTGAATCTCTGGCTGGTTCTTCCTTGGAGAAGACCCCGTAAACATTGGTGTCAAAGATCTCGTTAGGTTACTCCCCCCCTCGCAGGCCACTTAATTTGAGCGAATAATTCCCCCCCTTTGAATGGAGGTACTGGCACCACAGGTAGACCCCTGAGTCACTCATATTTTGGGGTAACAGAGACACCAGACTAAGATACATCTATGTTTTTAGTGAAATAAAGGCCACATCAGCAGAAGAGAACTGAATGTTCCAGTAGTAAAAACAGTAGAAAAGATCCAGAAAGAAAACTACTGGGCAGTAGCAGGAGATGACGGTGGCAGGGTATCTTTTACAGTTAACAACATTGCCATTTTTGCTAACTATTATTAGTATTGTGCAGAAGGAAGAACAAATTTAAAAGTCACAGATACCAGTAATATAATGAGTAACTAATATAATAACAATCCTTCCTGATTTGCTTCTCACAGAGTTTAAATAACAGTATCACTGGAGCCTCTGTGTTGCTTTTCGCTCTTCAGCATTTTATATTCTATATGACGATTTAATGACGAATGCTTGGAAAATCCCATAACTCTCTAATGCATGTTTCCAGTTTCTATAACCATTGGCAGTAAAAATGTAGTTACAGGTTACTTAGAAGTAATTCTCATTGTACTGTGTTGTAACTAATGTCCACCTGAAAACAGACACTAAATATTTCTTATGTTACCACCTATCTTGTCACCCTGTCACAGGTGCACTATAAGGGGTGCTAGTGGTGCTTAATAAGTTCCCCATCTCCAGGCTTTGGTAGTACAATAACTGACAATGGAAGCAAAGCTGCAGTACTTTTGTTTTTTATTTTACAAATTCTGGCGTTCTTTATTTGTTCAGAACACTGGGCATGGATTGAAGTCTTCTGATTTGCAAACTGTGGCATTGAAGTTTGTTCACCTTTTTAATTCTTCGTGTGTGTGTGTGTGTGTGTGTGTTCACCTTTTTTTGGTGACATTTTCTTTCCGATGCCTATATTGTGTTTCTAAAAGAGCAAGTGAATGTTTAAGTTACTGTGATTTTGGAAATGGGAATACTGAAGGAAAATATCCTTGGGGAGTAGAATTATCATTTGGGGGGTAATTACCTCACCTCTATCACTATACTTCTGTTGTAAGCTATCCCTGTTGTATTTCAAACAATTTGGAAACAGTGTTGTCTTGAATGGGCACTGAAGAATTAAAAGGCAGTTCCCCATAGACATGAAAACCACTTGACTTTGTTTACCGATACTGTTTACTGGTACTACACTGTTGAGTGCATTTTTGGACTTTCTTGGGGTATGGTTATGAGGACTTCCATGATAACTGCCTGTACTTCAAAATTTACTGCTGTTGATGACATTAGCATTTTGAAATAGGTGGCCCTATGTTGTCAAACCACATCATAGGCCATTTCCGCACGACACTCTTATAGTGCGATGATTCAACCTCCTATGGAATCCTGGGGTTTGCAGTTCCGGGAGGGGCCAGCTGACCCCTCCCGGAACTGCAAACCCCAGGATCCCGTAGGAGGTTGAAAGTGGAATCATCGCGCTGTAAGAGTGTCGTGCGGAAATGTTCACAGATGAGTACTCCAAAATAAAATGACCCTGCTAGCTGGGAAAGTAAGCACATCTTTCTCTTAGCATTTGGAAAAGGTAACATTCCTGAAATCTTCTGTGCGTTTGGAAAAATGTAATGTTCCTGAAATGAAAGTGGTTCCTTGAAGGAGAAGTTTGATCTACTGGAATGAAGGAACACCAGCTGCTTATTTGTTGCAGAGTTTATTTCTCACCAGTACAATCTTTAAATCATCCTAATAACTCAATTCTCCAAGTGACTAACTCACTAAGAACGTTGCAGATTATTCGTGAGATTGAGCTTTCTGTCAATGGTTTAAATTACTGTTTTAGTATATAGGGTGTGTATCTCTCCGTGTTGTGTGTGTATGTGTATCTACGGAGGTAGCTACATAGAGTACAAAATGCATAGGGTAAAGAGCATATACAATTCCATAGGTCACTCTGTGACCTCTGTTTTTTCTTCCAGTTCCACAGTGCAGTCAAACTGACTCCTGCCCAGTTATGGGGAAAATAGACTTTCCCTTATTGTTTTGTATATATTTTTCATGCTGACATGTAAAGAGAAATCAGACTTTCCCCTCTGCTTTGTTTCTGTGCTAAATACATTTAGGTGAGTGATTGTAATTCAGGAAGGTGGACAAGGGAATGACTTTTCATTTCCACAGCAAAATAAACTGCAAGTCTGTGATTGTAGCATTTTAATACATTACAGCTCTATCCCAAGTGGCATCTTCTTTCTTCGTTGATTTTGCCTCCCAGTATCATATTGCTGTTCTCCTGTGTGTTATAGGGCAACACTGATGTAGTTGAAAGGAAAAGAGTGGGAAAAGGATTGACACTGGTATGCCCTTTGCAGGTTCTTAATGCAGGTCCCTCATCACACGGGCACAACTAAATCAAATAGTTGCCTTATGACTGCTACTGGAAGCTACAGGCTATAACAAGCACACTGTGTATGTTCTCTTCAAAGGCTGAGATATCTTGGAGAGCTCATGTGACAATGAAGGATACGTATAAAGCACCTCGATAGATAGATAGATTTTGATTGCAGGGCTCTGTGACAAAGCAAAGTGCAGTACCAGAACTGACAGCAGGTTATATTTTAAGGCATTTCTCAAATTGATACAATCTCAGCAAATCCAGGCATTACCTGGATGAGGATTGGTGGCTAAGACCTTGTTGTTGACCGTGTTAGATGGAGGAGCACTGACTGGTTTCAGTTTACATTTGATGTTGCTGTTATACTTGCTGCAATGTAATTTCATTGTACATGGTCACACATACAGCTTAATGATAATGCTTAGCAGATAACTAAAAACACACATACAAGAAATATTTTCTTGATCACAATACAGTTCATTGTTACTCCATACAAAACTGAATACATGTTTAATATCTGTTGGGATGTGTATGTTGTTGTTCTATAATCTAACGAACAATTGCCAGTTCTCATTGAAACAAATGTCTTTTTGTCTTCTTTGCTTGGGGCGTTACAAAATGCATCAATTTAGCCATAACAGCAAATTCATGTAATTTATTCTCCCTGTTCTTAGTTGTTGGACTATTTCTTCTTCTCCCAATGTTAACATAAAGAATTCTATCTGATGTTGCTTTATAACACAAGAATTCTAAACTTCTTGTACTCCTGATTAGTTTTATAAATGTCAATTACTACAATAGAAAAATCTGTCTCAGGAATTCTATCAATTGGTAACATGAAAGTGACATTGATTAGTGAACTAAGAATATCTTTCCTGAAATTGTTGTTGTTTTAGGCCTTGTTTTTGACTTACGGTGACCTAAAGTAACCCTTTTCTTGGGTTTTCTGAGGCTGAGTCTGTGTGATGCACCCAAGGTCACCCAGCAGGTTTTCATGGCCAAGCGAGGAATCGAACCCCAGTCTCCAGGGGCTTTGACCATTTCTGCACTACACTGTTATAGTGCTATTATTCCACTTTCAACATCCTGTGGAATTCTGAGGTTTGTAGTTTACTGAGGCCAAAGAGTTCTCTGGCTGAGAATTCTAAATGCCCCTCCCTAAACTGAAAACCCCAGGATTCCATAGGATGTTGAAAGTGGAATATATATATATATATAGCTAAATAGCACTATAACAACGCAGTGTGGATGGTCATGGTCCAATGCTCAAACTATGCTGGCTCTATAAAATGCAATAGGTTTGTATAATTTGTCAGCTTCTATGTCATTATGCCCCCCCACCAGATTATTGTATTGTGAGAAGCAGATATTCCTCTGCACTTGGGATTGTGCTGCTGCTGCAATGCCAGTGTGACAGAACTTCCTTTTCGCTCAGGCTGCTTGAGGGGATTCTCGGAAGTTTTTGGGATGCACAGAGGGTTACACTGGAAAGTCAAGATCTCCCTGTCCTGCGTCTCCTTAGTTCTGGTAGTCTTCACCCAGAAGTCTAGTATTGCATCCTGCCAACTTCATCCTATTTTTCAAATGTCATCAGTTGTTGGATGACCAAGATGTTTATATTCATCAAAAGCTCCTAACTTGTTCTTCTTTGTAGATACTCAGTATTTTGCCAAATATTGAAGTGAAAAGTTTCTTCTTACAAGTTTTTTTTAATCTTTCTTGGGAAGGCAAACTACTTGAAACTGTAGGGAAAAACTTGCACTCTGGCCCTTTCCTCAGGTTATTGGATCCCAGCAGCATCCCGCAGGAATCCTGGTAGAGCCTGTCCTGGGAGGGAAGCATGACAAGAACGCTCTCCTTTGCATCAGCGGCCTGTGGGAATGGAGGAGACGCAATGGCCATGCTTCTTCTTTATGCAGCATAGCCAGACACTCTCCCAGGCTGTGCTGGGGGAAGAAGCATGGCCACTGCACTTCCTGACCCTCCGCAGCTCAGGTAAGTGCAGGAGGGCAGCGCAATCACTGTTCATTGACAGGAAGAACTCATCAATGATTTGCAGTGCAATCACACTGCCTGGGGACAGGAGAATGATAGGACATGGACGACATCATGCACAATCATCATCCGGGTCCCGTACTTCTCCTGTCCCCAATGTGGGATGACAACACCCTGCAGAAAGGATATCACAGTGCACCATGCCTTGTATAAGAAATAATAACTAAGGGAATTCAGTCAATAGAATATAAATACTGGGGGCTAAAAATTGTCTTGAGAATGCTCCAGGACAGTATTACAAAACTTTCTGGAGTTTTGGTTTCTTTTCTTATACATTGATCTTCTAATAAGTGGGAAATAACAATTCCAAGAACCAAAAAGGATTTTCCCTAGCAGAAGAGCACCTGTGGATCTAGTTCATTATCCCTCATACAGCTGTTGGATAGAAATCCTGCCTGATTAATATGAACATATTTATGAAGAAATCAGTTGATGATGTCAGTGTGAAAGATGGTGTAATAAATGCAGCCAAAATGTAATGATGGCCATTTTTAGTTATACTTACTATATTTATTTGAATATATACTATATTTATTTCATAAGGCTGAAAATAATAAGCATAGTAAAAGATGCTCTTGATATAATAAGATGTGCTTGATGTCTTCCATCATCTCTCATCACTGGTTCTGCTACCTAGTCTGGTTGTAGGCCAGTAAACAGAAGCTGATCCTGATACAATGGAGGGTGTGCTTTTCAGGTCTAGGAACTAGCTAAGCAACCTGCTCTGAATGTGGTTGCACTCTCCCAAGAGAAGCAAATATGTAGCTTGGGTGTACTTTTGGATCCATCTTTGACACTGGAAGCCTAGGTGGACCCTGTTGCTCAGAGTGCTTGGGGCAAGTTGAGAACTGAGGTCTGTGTACCATCAATGAGGACAATACTTTGTGGGAGAACATAGAAGAGGATCTTCTTAGTCATAGGCAGTTATGGAATGCCTTTCCCTCAGAGCTCTAGTTGGTGCCAATGCTGGTGTCATTCCTGGGCCAAATCAAGACATGGCTTTTTATTTAAGCTTTGGGGCCAAATTGATTTTACCTAATTTAGATATGTGCTAAGGTCAGTATAAATTTACATTGCTTTTAAATTGTCCAGTTTTGTGTGAGAATTTAATCAACTTATGTTTAGCCCTTTGAAATTATTGTTTTTTCTTGTCTTAAATAGGCTTGTTTGAAATCCTTAGATATAGGGTGAGATATAAATATCTTAATGAATAAATACATAAATACATACATAAATAAAAGTTAGGCTTCTGAGAGCTGGTATCTATAATATCTGGAGGTTCATGTGCTTTCTGTTCCTGCTGTAATAAAAGTATAAAGTTCAAAAAAGACAAAGTCCCCATTAAAATAAATATTTTATTCATGGTTCTCTTGATACAGAGCTTGAAACATGTCAGGATTAAGATTTATATTAGTTGTTGTTGTGTCGCCCAAGGTCACCCAGTGGGTTTCCATGGCTAAATGGGGAATCTCCAGGTTCGTAGTTCAACACTCAAATCATTATATCGCACTGGCTTTCATTATTTGGATCAATAAATCAGTCTCCTACACCTGCTTGATTTGGGGTGGTACTGTTTTGTTCTTGTACTACACAATCTGTTGATATGCAAGTATGCCTCAGGTTCCATGATTTCAGTGAAACATGTTGGATTTCACCCAAATGTATTGTTTTTCTGACAAAAGGAATACATCTCTGAAAGAGAAAGTCTTTTGTTGATGAAACTCTTTTGATCAAGAGGACCTATTGAATGAACTGAATATACTAGAGCTTAAGTATTAATTCATGGGGCTACCTCCAGAGCTTCTATACACACACACACACACACACACACACTCACAACAATTTGGTTTCAATTTGGATGTATTATCCTAATCTTGTTAAATCATACAAGACTAAAGAGTACAATGAAAGAAAATATGAATGATAGAAAATACAATAACAATAATAAGCACTATGATTGTAATGGCATATTATTACCACTCTAGTGGCTTATTATCACTGCAGTTTCTCTTCCCATTAAGAATGAACAACAGTCTCTAACTAATGGGGGGAAAGAATAACTCCTGTTAGTAGTAACTGAATGTTGATTTTGAATGTTCAAGATTATTTTAATGGGTTGCTGATAGAAGTCTGTCATCTATTACCACATGATTTCTTTCAGACAAATTTGAAAACAGTTTTAAAACAAAATATAAAGTATGTGGTTGTCATAGAAAAACTTCCATTGTGGTTATGTGTTGTTGGCCAAGGTATGAACAACAGTACAAGGAAGAAGGAAAGATTTTTGCTTCATTTTCAGCAGCTATAAGGCCAACTGAACAATCTCAGTGCCTTGGGCCTGATGCAGAAATGCCAGAAAACGTACTGAGTGGGGTCAAATTGACCATCATCTTGCTCACCAACTCCAAGAAGCTAAGAGAAGGGCATGCTTTCAATAGATGTGTGAACTCTGTAGCACTATACAGAAGCAGCATTTCATGCCCAAATAGTTTGAACTTGTGTACCTTCATTATGACAAGAACATTTTGAAGTCAGTTTAATGTTAATTCACACAGAAGAGAAATGTGTGGTGTGAGGGGACTAAAAACATGGGCAGACTACCTATTGTTAGTCCCATCTACAATAGAGACATTGAACCAATTAGATGTACCTACATGTTGATTCAACACAGAAACCCTTTTTGCACGGCATCTGCCATGCGAAAGAGGGCCTGGAGCCTTGCGCGGAGGAGTGATCTGCATGACGCCCTCACAATCGCGCAAGGCTCCAGGGGCTGGCAGGCAACGATCACGCACCTTTGGATTTTTGGCTTTCAGCCAAAAATGCTGCGCAATCATGCATTGCTCCTGGGCCCCATGCGCACATACCTGGTGTGCAGAGCCTTGGGAGCCAGGCTGGTTGCGCTTCCTGTCTCAGTGCAGCCTGGGAAGGTCCCAGGCTGCACTGTGAAAGGAAGAGGCGGGGCTCTCGCACGAGCAGGAAGTTCGTGCAGAGCTGAAGAAGCAGGGAAGCGAGAGCCTCTCACAAGAGGCTGCTTGTGCGATCACTGCACCTCAGTGCCGAGAAAAGGTAGGATGCGGAAAGGGCCTTAGTCACTGAATGAATGTGTCTGCCTTAATTAACTAATCAACAGATTTCCAGTTATCATTGTGTGAATCTGCTCTAAGTTTATTTATTATGTATTTGTTAGATTGATGAACTATAGAAAATAACTCCCAGGGCAAAATGTGATAAAAAGATAAAATTTAAAAATCCATATACCTCAAATAAAAAGCAGCAGTATAAAACAGTCAATAAAACTGGAAGAAACTAAAATATAACAGGCATTGACAGAATGAAATTCTGAAGATATTACAAAGCTAAAGTTATACTACAATGCAAAAAGAGAAATGGCATGGATTCAATAGTTTGTGAGAATAAAAGCATGTTTGCCAGAAAGTGCTGGAGAGACAATAGGGTTGGTTCCAAGATCCTTTGGGAGAGAACATTTCATAACTAGGAGGTGAGGAGGCTACCACTGAAACAAATCTACTTTTGTGTAGCTGTCCCCTTTTAAAGTGGGCAAGCATCTACAAATGTGGACCTCCAGTCTACAGAGGCTGACAAGGGAAAGGACAGTGGAAAAGGTGATACGACATGTAATCTAGAAATTCCAAAGTCAAACTAAGCAAACAGTCCTGGGCTGAGTCCAAAATAGAAGTGGGAGTTGCCAGGGAGATTAGTCAAGACTAAAGCCAAAGGTCAGAAATACATGAAGCCAACAATATCATACCAGGTTATCAGGAAGTGCTGGAGCTGTTGGCCACACCACCAGAATAGCCTTGGCTGAGCTAATTTATAACTGGTAGTAAATTAGCCCAGCTGGCCTCATTAGCTTGGCATAGTGTCTTAAGACAGAGTGTCTCTGGCATATCTGTTCTCTGCATTTAAGCTGTTGGGGTACAACAGGGCGCAGAACCTCCAACTCCTCCTCTAAAAACACAAGTGTTGTTTGGGATGGACTGAGGCATCAGCCTCCTCTGGCTGCAAATTGTGTTCTTCTTACTTCTCCTCTTATTCATAAGGCATGGAACTGGTCACTCACACACATCTGTGTACAAGGGCTCCCAATGCTGAGACCTTTCATTATGATCTCAGAACTTGGGAAGAATAGGTGAGAAAGGAAGATCCTATGATTTCTGGAAATATTAATATAGTCTTGTGTGATCACACATTTCACTCTGTAACTGGATATTCCTCTGTTTAAAAGCACTTTTTTTGTTTTTGTTTTTGTTTGTTTTTTTGTTTTGAAAGACTATCCAGTCCAAACCTAGGCTGGAAACCTTTTAGTTAGTCCCAGCTTGAGTATACCCATTCAATGAATTATTGAATAGTAAGTCAACACACAGGTGAACCCTATTGATTCAAAGGGTCTACTCTAAGTAGGACTAGCAACAGAATTCAGGCCCTGCTTTATAGACAAAACAAAAAACTTAAGAAGGGAGAACACATGATTTGACATTGTCCATCAGCAGTCAGCACCTGGACATCAAAAATGATCATCACATAAACATTCCCACTATAGAGACAGGGACTGTGAAATTACAGCAAGCATATTCAGATTAGCCTATACAAATACCTATTTTCTCCTCCTCCTGGAAATACCTTTCAACAAGTTAAGTGTCCAACTTAATCCACCCATTATTTATGTTTGAAATTATTTTGATGCAGCAAAATTAGTACACGATTATGACATGTCTTAAAATCCTTTATTTCACAGTTATTTCCCCTGACTCCTATAGGTCTCTGCCTCAGGAGATTGACTCTTACCCATCCACCTGAAGAGCTCTTCCCAGTTTGGCTCAGTAACAAAGGCAACATTCATCAGAGCAAACACTCTTGGATTTTGTTGTTGTGCAGCCTTAACACAGCCTGAAAGGACACTGCCATGCATTACACAGAAATCTTTCAGCTACAACTGTGTGGTAAACAATTAGGCTTTATTTATATTTACATTTATAATTAGGCCTGACTGGCACAGGCTCATAAATTTGACACTGGTCAATGCTCCCCCCACTCTTTTTGGCAGCTTCACAAACAGTGATTTTGAGTGTTCTGTATTTTTGACATGTTTTTCCACACAGTAAATGCCAGGGACCTACATTTGGATGGGGAGAAAAATGCCCAAGAAGTGCACAAGACTGAGCCTAAATCAAAATGAAATGATGCTGAAATCTGAACGCTAAATTACGTACAACAGCCTAAGATATTACATGCAAATTTTAGCTGACATTGAGTTGTTTAACTCATGCAATGTATTATATGGGTCATTTTAGCAGAGTGAAGATTGTACTCATCAAATGCAAATCAAATAGCTGAATTCCGTTTGAAAGTATCTGGCTAGAACATTGTCACAGATCACAGAATTGTAAGAGTTGGAAGGGACCTCAAGTGCCATCTAGACCAGCTCCCTCCAGCATTTCTAAAAGATGGACATCTGACCCCCGTTCAAAGAAATCCAAAGGCGGAGATCCCACCACACTCTGAAGCACACTGTTTTACTGTTACATCCAGAAAGTTCTTCCTAATGTTTAGCTGGAATATTTTTGCTTTTCATTTGAAGCTGTTAGCTTGTGTCCTGGTCTTTGGAATGGCAGAAACAAAAAAAGCTTGCTGTGTCTTCTGCATAGAATCATAGACTGGGAATGGATCACAAGGGTTGTCCAGTCTAAGCCCCTGCCATGCAGAAATAGATAACTAAAGCACTAATGAAAGATATACATCCAACCTCTATTTAAAGATCTTCACAGATGGGGAATCCACTCTCTATTCCACTGAGCTCTTACAGTAACAAACATACATGATATCCCTTCAAATATTTAATGATGGCTACCATATCATCTCTCAATCTTTTCTTCTCCAAGTTAAACCTATCAACTCTCTTAGTCATCCTCACAGAGCTTTGTTTACAGACATTTTACCATCTTGGTTACCCTTGGTTATTCCAGCTTATGAGCATATTTTTTGAACTATGGGGCCCTGAACTGGTGATAGTATTCTAATTAATGTCTAATAAAAGGTGAACAGAATATATAAACAAAACAGAGTGAATAAAATAAACAAAAGATGAAATTTAAAAAAGGAGTTTTGAGAAAACTGTTGTAGCTGCAAAGAAGGTTGAATCCAGGTTTAGCCTTCCACTGATGGAAAGTTTCCTTCCATTCACAAATGAAAACCATATCCAGCAGAGGGTTGTTTTTTTTTTTTTTTCCTGTAGGACAGATGGACAAAATGAGGACATTCAGAGATTGTTAGGCTGGAACTCTCACTCCATAGAGCACTAGTCGATATAGTCAGTGACAGAGGAGTGCAGGTGGTAAAGTCCAACAGTCTCCGGAGGGCTGCAGTTCGCTACACAGCTACGACCTCCATATCTCCTTTAAATCAAAGTATGAGCTTCCATATTATTCTGGAGGCTTTCCAACTGTGGTCGGGAGCTGCGGGGTGAAATGTGTGGAGAAAATCACTACCTCATCCTCCCATCTTAAGTCTCCAGTATTCTCTGTATATCCCTGGGCTTTTGCAGCAAAGGTCAACATGGACAGCCAAGACTGTGGAACTAATCCCCTTCTCCTCAGGGAAGCACAATAATGCAAAAGGTGCTCCACTGAGATGGGCCAAGTGGTCTGAAGCCCACTTAGCAACCTAAAGTGCTCAAACTCCCTACCAGCCTTCTTATAACTGTCTCTAATACTAGAAGCTAGCAAGGGGCTGATGGCTTGGACAATTTCAACCCTCCAAGGTTCTATAGGTCTACCTCAGAGGCAGCACCTCTGCAAAGAATAGGATCTCTGTAGCCTAGCTCTGCTTAGAGGCCCTGGTATGGGGGATACCACATGCACACAACACCGTGAGAACTCTAAAGGCCTACAACTAACTTCAGCACACCACCAACAAAATGCTGCACATTTATTCCAAACCCCAAGGCCTCACTCTGCTCACAGTAGGAAGAAACAGCAAATGCAAAGAAACTGCCAAATGGTAAATAAAAGGGAGAGAAAGGGGATCTGCTAAACAGCCACTGGGACCAGTGCCTGCACAGTGCCTGTCTGTATGAAACCCCCAAATCTCCTGGCCTAACATAGGGTAAAAGCATGCTAGAAAAGGGGATCCAAATGGGCACATACCACCCTTCTAACTCTACTCCCCACCACCCTGAATTCTCAGAAAATTAAAACCCTGAAGCCAAAGCTAAGAGCTGAGGATACCAGAAATGAGAATAGGAAAAAGAAAAGGGAGGGGAGATTAAGGCAAATAAGCAGAGGTAATGATCCTGCAGAATGGTTGCAGACAAGAAATCAGTGAAGGGAAATTTGTCCTCCAACCTTTCTCCAGCAACCCAACTGCTCCACAAGACTTAGCCATAGAAAGAGTCCAGTGCTGTCTTATCACTTCAAAGCAACACAGGAAAGAGGCATGTGGAGCAACAGCCAAGCTTTTTATTGCCTTTAACTCTGCCTTCCTCATGTACAGCATTCTGGTATTTCACACTAGATGCATAAGATTCTGGTGTCCTTTCATGGTGGTTATCAAAGGTAGCCCATCCTCCACAGTGCTGTGAGGGTCTAGAACCCCATTCCATTCTTACCCGAAACCTTTAAAAAGAAAGAGGACTACATACAAACTCTATTAGGTTTTTGCAAGAGAACTTCCAAAATGGATTATGCCCCATGTGTTTTATTCTTTGACTTTAGCTTTTACATAGATTTTTTTTCTTAAAAAAATGAATATACATCTAAGAGAAAACAGCTGTCATTGCAAGAAAATAGGCAGATCAGTTTCTTAAACTTCTACAGAATACATACATCTACGTTTACTGCTGCCTCTTCTTTGTAAACTGCCTTCTTGTAAATATGTTCCCTGCTGGGATGATTTGGCAAGACTGCCTGTGCAGAGGAAACATATTATTCTCTTTCTGGCATTGCACGGATATTGTCAGGCACTCATTTCTAATAACAAGTACAATGAAATATATGTCATTATCTGTCTTATTATTTTTCCTTTTAAAGAAAAGCATTAATCCGCTGTGTTTCAGTATCTGGAATGGGCCTATTTTTTAAAGCATGTTTTCTTGTATATCTGTGTTTCTAATCTACCCGGATAAATAAATATTTGGGACACAGTCTGTTGGGACTTTGATTTGGAGCTGCACAAAGGTACTCTTTCACATTTCCATTGGTTTCCATGGCTTCCTACTAGACTGCATCCTTAGTTTAAGAAGTTCATCGTGCTTGTTCTGCAGAGATTTTCAGTTACATATGTGGTTATCAGGCATGAAGGCATATTGTAGCTGGAAGACAGATCACCAGTTACAATATGCCTTTTGATGACTAGCCATCACGACTGGTTGCCTGATGGTCTTGAGTTCTCTTATGTCCAGTTGAACCAATGGCTCGCACTGCATTATGTGGCAATTCTAAAACCAATCAATGGCTAAGATCCTAGATCACAGACAGGCAACATAAAATTTCATCAAATGGAACTACACCATACATCCTCTCTGATCCCCCCCAAATCCTACCTTTTATCGGCTGCAAACCCCTCCCCTCAATGGCCATTTATTGTTCAGTGAAGAGTGAACTCATGGTGCAAAGGAGTGTCCAGCTGTGTTCCTATAGCTGGATACATAGAAAAGAGGCATCCTATGGGACCTCTTGGAGAGTCCCCCAGAGCTCTCAGAGGATGACATCATTGCTCTTTCTCTGGCTATTGGAACATAGATGGATGTGTCTTTGCTGCCACAGCTGCTTTCCACCAGCTGGTAAATGATTATATCTGGAGGGCTACAGCAGGTAAAAAGGTCTGGGGGATGTGGTCATTGTATGCGGTTGATAGAAACTTTCTGTCCTACAACAACCAAAACAAATGAATTATACAGGAGTAAGTTGGAGTTATGTCACTAACAGAATGGCAGTCATACGGTGAAAAACTATTTCATTTTAGTTGGAACCCCATTGGTGTCTTATCCATGCATAAATTACTCTATGGAATTAGTTGGACATTTTTATCCAATGTGGAAAATCCACATTCAGTTCAAGGTTGTATACGCATAGTTGTATCTGCTGTGCCATTGTGCATGGTTGAACATACAGAGTGAATGCAGATTTGTTTCTGTATTCAGTTGCACATTGGGTGCACATTCAGTTGCACAAGGGCTGCATAGCACAATCAATATATAACTCCACATGCAAAAGTTGGCTCTATGAAATCCTAAGCTAGGATCTGGGCTTTTGCATTTCCGCAGTCCCCTTCCAAACAGTTCTTCTGGGTGACTTCCAATTCCAGGTCAGGGTGGGAAACCTTGGCAAGCCTGCAATCCAATATTCTACCCTTTGGAACCTTTAGTGGTATACAAACTGCCAAAAAAGTGAGGGTAAGTGGGTAGAATTCTGGAAGGACAGGAAGTTCACTTCCAGTTTTGAAAAACTGGTATTTTCAAAATGTTAAATAATCTCATGGGGGACTGTGACCTCTTTAAATAGTGAACTGCCATTCCTTGATGCTTCTAGGAATAACAAGACACCCCTTTTCTCATTGCATATGTTTATTTGCCCACCTCTCTTCTAGACTACAACAAGAGTGAAACTTCTTTCATAGAATCATAGAATCATGGAAGAGTTGGAAGAAACCATAGGGGCTGTCCAGTCCAACCCCCTGCTATGCAGGAACACACCTCAAAGCACTCCCAACAGATGGCCATCCAGCCTATGCTTAAAAGCCTCCAAAGAAGGAGACTCCACCACACTCCCAGGCAGCAGATTCCACTGCCAGACAGCTCTGACCCTCAAGAAGTTCTTTCTGAGGTTCAGGTGGAATCTCCGTTCCTGCAGCTTGAATCCATTGCTCCTTGTTCTGGTCTCTGGAGCAGCAGAAAAAAAGCCCTCTCCCTCCTCTACATGGCATCCCTTCAAATATTTAAACATGGCTATCATGTCCCCTCTTAACCTTCTCTTCTGCAGACTAAATATACCCAGCTCTCTAAGTCTATCCTCATAGGGCATGGCTTCCAGGCCCCTCACCATTTTGGTAGCCCTCCTCTGGACCTGCTCCAGCCTGACCATGTCCTTCTTGAATTGGGGTGCCCAGAACTGGACACAGTATTCAAGATGAGGTCTAACCAAAGCAGAGTAGAGTGGTACCAGTACCTCCCTCGATCTAGACACCATACTCCTATTGATGCAGCCGAGAATTGTGTTGGCTTTCTTGGCTGCCGCATCACACTGCTGACTCATGTTCAGCTTGTGGTCTATTAAAACTCCTAGATTCCTTTCTCACATACTGCTATCCAGCCACGTGTCCCCCATCCTATATTTCTGTATTCCATTTTTTCTACCTAAGTGTAGGACCTTGCACTTCTCTCTGTTGAATTTCATTTTGTTAGCTTTGTCCCAGCTCTCCAATTTGACAAGGTCATTTTGAATTTTGATCCTGTCCTCTGGCGTATTAGCAACCCCTCCCAATTTGGTGTCATCTGCAAATTTGATGAGCATGCCCTCTATTCCTTCATCCAAGTCGTTGATGAAGAGATTGAACAGCACTGGGCCCAGGACAGAACCCTGTGGCACCCCGCTAGTCACTTCTCTCCAGGATGAAAAGCAGCCATTCGTGATTACCCTTTGGGTTCGGTCGGTCAACCAATTACAAATCCAACTAACAGTAGCCCTGTCCAGCCCGCATTTTACTAGCTTCTTTGCAAGAATGTCATGGGGAACTTTGTCAAAGGCCTTACTGAATTTGAGAAATGCTACATCCACAGCATTCCCTTCATCTATCAAGCTAGTAACTCTATCATAAAAAGAGATAAGATTAGTCTGACATATTTTTGAGAAATCCATGTTGACTTCTCGTGATTACCGCATTGCTTTCTAAGTGATTAGAAACTGACTGCTTAATGATCTGCTCCAGAATCTTTCCGGGTACTGATGTCAGGCTGACTGGGCGATAATTATTTGGGTCCTCTTTTTTTCCCTTCTCGAAGATGGGGACAACATTTACCCTCTTCCAGTCTGCTGGAACTTCTCCTGTCCTCCAAGATTTCTCAAAGATTATAGCAAGCGGTTCCGAAATGACCTCTGCCAGTTCTTTTAATATCCTAGGATGCAATTCATCTGGCCCTGGAGACTTGAACTCATCCAGTGTGGCCAGGTATTCCTGTACCACCTCTCTACCTATTATGTGCCTCATTTCCCCTGCGTCCTCACCGGCTCCCCAACCGCCAGGTTGAGTGCTTGTATCCTTCTGGGAAAAAACTGAGGCAAAGAAGGTGTTAAGTAGTTCTGCCTTTTCTCTTCCCCCTGTTAGTAATTCGCCATCTTCTCTGCGCCGCGACCCTATCGTCTCTTTCTTTTTCCTTTTGCTACGGACATATTTAAAAAAGCCCTTTTTATTGTTTTTGATGTCTCTGGCCAGCCTAAGTTCATTCTGTGCTTTAGCCTTTCTGACCTCCTCCCTACATCTCCTAGCTACTTGCTTAAATTCTTCTTTGGTGGTTTCCCCCTTCTTCCATTTCCTGTACATGTTTCTCTTAACACTTAGCTCAACTGAGAGTTCTTTAGTCAACCATTCTGGTTTCTTCAGATGCCTTCCATTTTTCCTCCTTATTGGCACAGTTTTAGACTGTGCCTTCGGTATCTCCCTTTTAAGGAACTCCCATGCCTCCTGAACTCCTTTCCCTTTCACTATTCTTGACCACGGAATTCCAGCCAGCAGCTCCCTAAGTTTACAGAAGTCCGCTTTTTTAAAATCTAAGACGAGTGTCAGGCTACACTTATCTTCTCCTTCCTACTGAATGCCAAATTCCAATAGGGCATGGTCACTCCCCCCTAAAGATCCAACCACTTCTACCTCATTAACAAGGCCATCCCTGTTGGTCAGGATCAGATCTAGAACATTTGATCCCCTTGTGGCCTCTTCCACCTTCTGGACCATGAAATTGTCTGAAAGACAAGCAAGAAACTTACTGGACCTTGCTGTCTTGGCAGAGTTTGACTGCCAACACATATCCGGGTAATTGAAATCTCCTATTATTACTGTATCTCTCCTTTTTGAATGTGCAGTCATTTGGTTGAGGAAGGCATCATCAAAGTCCTCAGTCTGGGTTGGAGGTCTGTAGTAAACCCCCACCAGAATATCCCTATTGTTTCTCCCTCCCTTAATTCTTACCCAGATGCTTTCGACCTGGCTTTCTGGGTTTAAGTCGCGGATCTCTTCACAGGTGAAAACATCCTTGACAAACAAGGCTACTCCTCCTCCTTTCTTGTTTGGTCTATCTTTACAAAATAGCCCTCTATTCCTACATTGCAATCATGAGACTCATCGCACCAGGTCTCAGTGATACCTATCAAATCGTATTTATTTTGTTGTACTAGGAGTTCAAGTTCATCTTGCTTGTTTCCCATACTCCGTGCATTAGTGTAGAGACATTTAAGTCCCCGGGCCCTTCCTGCAAGTCCTGTACTATAGTTTCTACTCCTCCCACCACTGGTCGCTTGTACTACTTGTCCAATATCATTTGGGCCTTTTCCCCCTGCGCTCGCCGAGTCCTGGCCTTGAATAATATTGTCTCCCTCTCCAGTGGAACTTAGTTTAAAGACCTCTGAATCCTCCTTGCGAGATTGTTTGCAAAAACATTCCTGCCATGTTTCGTGAGGTGCAGCTCATCCCTTACCAGAAGCCCACGTTCATGGAAATTCAGGCTGTGTTCCAAAAACCCAAACCGTTGCCGGTGGCACCATGTGCGGAGCCAGTTGTTGACCTCTGCTATTGACCTTTCCCTACGTGCGCCATATCCTTGAACAGGGAGGAGAGACGAAATAACCACCTGCGCACCAAGGTCCTTAAGCTCCATCCCCATAAGCTCATAGTCCTTTGCAATGTGGTAAAAGCTGCTCCTCTCAGTGTCATTGGTTCTGACATGAACCAAAATGAGGGGCTTATGGTCAGTGGGCTTGAGCAGCCTGGTTAGCCTCTCCGTTATGCGGTTGATCTTGGCCCCAGGAAGACAGCAGACCTATCGATTGAGCTTGTCTGGTTTGCAAATTGCCGTTTCGGTTCCTCTGAGCAAGGAGTCACCAACAACCAGAACTTGCCTCCTCTGAGGCTTCTCCAGGGCTCCTTCGATGAGCATGTTCTTCTAGGACTGCCTGGGCATTCTGTTGAGACTGAGAGCGTTGATCTAGTTCCCATTGCCAAAGTTGGATTCCTTCTCGTGGACATTCTGTTCCCTCCTCCTGGTGCTCCTCATCGTTTGTAAGGCCAATAACTTTGAAGCGTTTGTGTAGGTTGAGAGTCTCTGTTACCTTCCTGGACCTTCTGCTCCTACGTGTGACACTCCTCAAGCCTCCGTTTCCTGGCACAGTGTGTTGACTTCCTGATCTGACAGCTCCTCCACGCATTCGGTCTTCTGGTACGTCTTCCCTGCCCTATCTAAAAACTCCTCCCCTTCCCTAATAAGATGAAGATTAGAAACTCGTACCTCCAGCTGGCAAACCTTCTCCTGCAAGAAGGTCACCAGCTTGCACTTGGCGCAGGTGTACCCAACAACTTCTTGTGGCAAGAAAAGGAACATCCCACAAGTGCTACAGGTGACCGCGGCAGCTCCCTCACCTTCCATCCTAGATTCTACAGAGAGTAGTACAGGAAGTAGTTCTAGAAAGAATAACTGGGCTTTCTTTCTGAAATTCAGCTATATAAGCTACATCTGCTCTACTGATTGTGAAGGGTTAAACTTGAAGGATTGAAGTAGAGGACTTCAACAGCTCCTAATAAGACTCCTCCCCCCTAGCTGGCTCCTCCCCCTCATTAGTCAGACCGTGTGCTCAGGGAGAGCACACGGCCAGCACAAGGAGACTCAACAAAAACAAGCAAACAAACAGTCAAACAAGCACTGCCCCACAAGCCTGTAAACATACCTGGTCTAGGATGTCTTCACAGACATCTGCTCTCTCCTCTGGGGAATGTGGTAATTCCTCTGGGGAATAGGTAATTTGATGTCATCCACAGCTTTGGCCTTCTCACTTACTTTTACCTCCAGAACATTTATGTACTTAGGAATAAGTTGAAATGTATGAGTCCCAATGCAGTTTTAATAACTTTAGTAACTTCTTTTCTCTCCATTATGAAAATTGACCATTTATTCCTACTCTCTCCTGTGTCTGAATTTAATCAGTTACCAATTCATAAGACCTCATAACTTCAAGATTTACTCAACAGCCTTTGGTAGAACATTTTGTCAAAAACTTTTTGAGAGTCCAAGCACACACAATGTTGAACCACGTGCTGTTTGGCAATTTTTGTTGTGCATTATTTGATTAATATTTTCAGATGGTGCCTTTGAGGATTAAATCCAGTGTTTCATTGGTGTTTGCAATGAAACATTTTACTCTTCTATCATTCAACCCTTCAAAAACTGGGTCTGGAAGCTTTCCAAGCAATTTGGAAGGTTTCCAGGGCCAATTTTTGGAGGTCAGAGGGGCTACACTGAGAAGCAAGAATTGCCCCTTCCTCAGTTCTGATAGATTCCACTGTTGGGTCTGGGATCAAAAGAGGTTGCTTCCAGCACATCTCTCTGTTCTTTATCTTTTTGATGTAAAGACAGGTTCATTCAACCATTCTACAGTCTCCCTACCCCCTGTTACCCTGCTTGCTGGGGATCCCTTAGGGGGATTCCCAACGCTTGTTGAAATTATCACTTGTGGGGAAAATTAGCTCGGAACATTGCTTTAGCAATGCAGAGGGCAGGGTAATTAAGGATCTTTTACCCAATGTTTACAAGGTCAGGCTCAGTCAGAAATCACACAAAAAGGTCCAATGAATGACTTTATTGAATAGTAATAGTTCGCACTAACGCAAACATGCACACATGCATCCAAGGGCTAATAGAAATAAAGAGTGGAAATAAGATAGAGGGATTGTTGAGGGATTCGCAGCTTGGGTTATACTGCACCTCTTCCTGAAGTCCTTGGTCTGGGAAACAGCGATCAAACAGCAGCTCAGTGAAGAGATTCTGAGGAGATCGTGCAGCTGTCGGGAGAGGGGACCAGTCCGTTGGTATGACTGGGAGGCATCATACTCCTTCTCCTTGCCTTGCCTTTCTCTCCTAACTAGCCCCAAAACAGGGACTATTTGTAGGAAAAATTTACTTTGAAGGCAAATCCTTTCCCAGGGAAAACAAACAGGGACAGAAAAGAAAAACAACTCCACACCTGGCATTTCTCTGATATCAGAAGATAACAAGGTGTCATCCCAGTAACAGGATCTTCCTCTGCTTTGAGGCTGCGATGTTAAGTTTCTGGAGATGGATTTCATAAGGTTTTATTGCTTCCAGTGCCCAACTTTCCGGGAACACTTTTACTCCCTTCAAGTGGACTCCTTAAAGGTTAAGGATCTTTTGTCCACCATGGGTTATCACAACATGAGGTCTCCTGTGGCTACGTGACTGGGGTTTTTACTGGCCTGACCTGGTTCGTTCAATCGTACGACCGTTATTGCCTACGTGCGCATTCGGTTGACCTCTCTGATGGGTTAGATTAATTTTATATCAAAGTTGTAGACCCCAGGACAGGGTTTACCAAGGGGGCAACAATCGTTAGCACAACATTCACTCCCTTGTCATCTGTTCTCTCTGGACAGTTTCCAGCATCTGGTTTATTTACGATTAAAAGAAAAAAAGATTATTGCTTTTAGGAATATATTCTTCAAATTACTTCTCTCCTTCCCCTCTTATCTCTCCTCCCCCCTTCTATTTATTCTGGTTCTGTTTATCCTTGTTTGGTGTTTTTGTTCTCTTTATTTAAGGGAAACATTGATTTTCTAAAGGAAGGCTTCTTTCCTTTTAGAGCCGTTTTGATTTCACTCATTAAAAATGGACATCCTCTTGGATGTGATGGCAGCTATTCCAATCTGTGGTATACGCTCTGATTCTATTCTTGTGGTTTTAAATAACTTACAGCTGTTTTAGAAAGGTGACCCTGTTGACTTTTTCAACTTCCTTTCAATAAGACAGTCATTTGACTTAAAAAAAGGTGACTTTTCATTTTTGAAACATTTTTGAAACATTTTCGAAGTTAAATGACTGTCCTGCAATTTGCCGTATCTATCTATGTACGTATGTATACACACGCGCGCGCACACACACACGCACACACGCACACACTGTGGTTACTATTCCAATCAGCTCAGCAACACTTATATCTTGAACCAGGTCTTAGGTGCCACATCAGATTAAGTCCTGAATTCCCTTTGGGAAAATAGAGAAGCCCAGTCAGAGTTATCCATCACTGTGGCCACTATGATAATATCGTTTGATGTATTGTGATATAGACATTAGACCAGAATGTTAGATTTGAATAATATAAATCTGAATGTCAAATGCGAGAAATATTGGGGGCTGGGGAGAGATAAATAATTAGCTAACCAGGTTCTTTATTCCCTAATATAGAAGTAAATCCAAAATTATTCACTTGAGGCCCAATCTGCAGATTAAAATGCAGGAGAAATTCCCAGTGTTAAAATATAGTACCATGCAGAACAATTCCTCTGTCTAAACTACAATGGAAATCCTGACAAAAGTCTTAAAACTGTCTCTTACAAAAGTGTGTAAGATTAACTTATTTGACAATGCAAGAGAGAGGGAGGGAAGGAGGGAAAGAAACTAATATAATAATCTAATCAGAGTTTGACTTTTTTCTATAAAGTGGTTTATAGGAGCCGGTCCTTAAAGCAGGAGCTTTGTATTATGTGCTTATGAGTGTGTCTGCTGAGATTATTTAGGAAGCTTAGAACTGTGCTTAACGAATAAAGGACCCACAATAATTTACAATGCAGACCTTCCTATCTGTGCTAGACACATGGAGACCACAATGCTATCTCATCAGGGAACCCACTGCATCCAGGTGCCTTTTCGAAGAAAAATGTAGGAACATGCGTCTTTGCATTTGGGGAGTGATTCAAGGGGGTTATTTTTGAATGAGTAATTAAAGGGAATCAATCTTCTTTGCATTGCCAGTGCCATGAAAAGCACCATAGCTGTGCAATAATCGCATGCAATTATTCAACTACCCCTTTGGCAAGGACAACATAATTAGTCCTGGTGGTGTCGAGAGATTCCCTTTTATACCCAACAAATTGGCAGTTTTAATCAAGTGTTGCTGAAAATGTCTCATAACACAAGGAAAACAATAAGTGAAGGTACAAGGCCCCCAAGCTGTGTGACTCCTATCTACAATGGTACAATTTTACAATACTAACAACATGATGAATACTACCAATCCCTGTATAAGCTGATTATAATTGCATATCAGTATCAACTCACAATAGTGCTTATTTGTGGAATCCAGGATGTCACCCTATTTATGCCTTGGCAGATGAGCTGCTTTGAGATATTAGCCATCACTCAAATGCTGCTTCCAGAATATCCCTCCAAGCCACAAACTATGACAGCAATGAAGAGCAAGCCGGAAATTCTCTCTTGGACTGACTCGCTGAGCCATCAGGAAATGTCAAATAGCCCAGAGCCCATGAGCTGCTTAAGACATATGGCAGAGTTAAAAGCAAGTCCACAACATTACATACTGCTGGGCTACCCACAGAATAAATACGTGCATACTGAATGTGTTCCAAATTTAAGAGATTCTTTCCTTGTGGTGGTGGCCAGTGGCCACCAAGACTGGAAGGGGGTAGGATGGCCAATGGAAGGTGCAGCAAAAGTCACAATGTGTGGATCTAAATGATTCTGATTTTCCCTTTCTGTTCTGCCTTGCAACACCTTAATGGTGGAAGTCTTTAATCTTTAATGTCCAACTGAACTAAAGAATAGCCTCCTATATAGTTCAGTAGGCTTTCACACTGTAATGCTTAATTCTTTCCCTCTATCGCTGTTTTTTCTGGCCCACAGCTTCCAGGACTGTCCAAAAATTAACTTCTCCAGGCTCTAGGCATACACACATATAAACATGCACACAGACACAGATGAGATTGTTCATGATGTGCTATAGTATGGCGCAAGTAAAACAGATATCTCTGCCACAAAGTCCCTTATAATCTGAATTGGAAATTGAAATGGTGAGAGGACAGAAAAGGGAGAGACGAATATAAGTGATGATGAATGTGCAAGAAAATGAAGATATTGTCCTTGGTCACACACACAACCCTTAGTATTTCTACTTATTCCTTTCTTTTTCAAATACTGCTCTTCCACAACCTAATTCAGGGTAACACAATGTTTTTTTGCTGCCATCTTATTATCAAAAAAACAACCATGCCTGTTGGCAGCCCTGAAGGATGATGTCTGGATTGAATTCAACCAATAGGTCCAGTCAGACTGAAAACCAGGTTATCTGAGGTCTTATCTAATGCAGCAGCTGCTATGCCATGCTAGCTAACTGGATCACAACATTTAAACAGAAGTCAAGGTGCTTTCTCTTTCTTTGTTTTGAGTTTTCATTAAAAACCCATGCAAGAGTCATAATTTTTCAGCAAGTATTGTAGAATATGCAGAAGCTTAGGAAGTGTTGGTTGCTTAGCTATACACAAGATGTTGCCTTAGCCAGAGCCAAATCGATGGTGCCTCAAATTCAGTATGTTCTGTAACTGTTATGGAGAACTAGTGTCTTTCCAAATGTTGCTGAACTACAACTTCCACCAGTCCCAATCATTGGCCATGCTAGCTTGGGCTGATGGAAGTTGGGTTCAACAGATCTCTATATGCTAGTTGTCCAAAATGACTGTGTAAATCGGGAATGGGAACCATGAAGCCCTCCAGAATATTTTTAGAACTCTAGCTTCTAGAATTATTCACCAATGCCTATGCTAGCATTTAGAGAACTGCATGATCCCAACCCCAGTGCATACCCTTCAACATTTCACAGAGGAACCCTGGGACCCATGTGGCCAAGTAACATGAGAGTATGGTCAAGATGACAAAAGTTATTAATGAGGAAAAACACACAAGTTATGGATGGCTACAGCAGTTTGCTTTTGCGTGAGGCTATTGAAAAGGGCAATATCCCACCTACCCCAGCCACTGAGTTAATTGAGTATAAACTACTTTCGTATTTTCAACTCACTTTGCAGCAACTGAAGTAAGCTGAAGACAAAGGGGGAAAGTGTGAAGAGAAACTGGGACATTTTAAAAACAGCTGAAAATGTGGTATGATTGGGTTAATTGTGACTATCCCTGCAAAATATGGAAAGTTGGAGGGTACACTGGTGTAAATAAGTGACAGTGTTTGGTGGAAATGTCTGTGATATTTGCATACTACAGACAAAGGCAGGGGTGTTGTTTCATGCGTGTTATTCTACATTTCAAAGACATTTCAGTTGTGCTTTTTGTCATGCATCTAAATTTTAGTTATGTTCCATAAACTTAATCTCCATTCTTTCTGTAAAACAAAAACAAAAGCAAATGAAAAAAAAAAAGGGGAAAAAGAAACCTACAAGTTTGGGCCTATTATTGAGCAAACTGATTGCCCTATCACACTGCACTGTTGTAGTGCTATTATTTAACTTTAAGTGCCATGGCAACATTCTGTGGAATTCTGGGGTTTGTAGTTCAGTGAAGCCCAAGAGCTCTCAGGCAGAGAATTCTAAATGCCTCTTTCTAAGCTGCAAATCCCAGGAATCCATAGGATGTTGCCATGGCACTTAAAGTTAAATAATAGCACTGTAACAGTGCAGTGTGATAACGCCCTCACTTGTATACATCGAGTGCCAGATTTGGGAGATAGGAATAGCAAGATGCTGGAAAACAGAATTGCCTGTGTGATATGGCCTAACCTGCACCCCTTAATCTACTGGCTTAAATACCGTAGAAGATGCTGCTCCATTCCAAGCACTGAAATAAAATCTGATATTCCTATTGACCTCTCTATATGGCAGGGGTTAGAAATGTGTAGCCTGTGGGCTACGTACAGATTCCAGAAGCCCCGATGGCCCCTGGTCCCCCAATTTAAAAAAATCAGATAAAAAATCACAGCAAATGACCTGAAAATTGTCCAAATCACTGCAAAAAGATGAAGGTGGACAGAGTTAACTTCCCGCCTGTCATAATACTCATGGTCCATTCACTTCCACTTTAAAAACATTGAGTTTGTAGCTCTCTGGCTGAGATTTCTAAATGCTGCATCTTGAACTGCAAACTCCAGGATTCCGCAGGATGGAACCACAGCAGTCAAAATGGAGTGATACTGTTTTAATTGTCTACTGTGGAAGGGTCCCTAGTCACATTTCCAAAACTCCAAAATGGGTAATTTGGGGACAAAACCTAAACCAGAAAGGATGTCACATCACTTCCAGGTTGGCTGAGATGTATCAATGTGGTCCATCAGAAGGATGAGGGTAAAAATGGGCTTCCTCCACACTGCATGCCCTTGTATATGGAACTGGGAAGAGTGGCTACTTGCCATTCAGTGCAAATAGCAAAATGTCTTTGGCTGGATGAGGTTTGTTCATTGTGCATATTTACACATGTAATTACAGGACAACATATTTAAAGACATACAACCTATGTGCAGCATGGGGAACATAACATGGGAAATAAAATTCTTATCTCTTAATGGCTTGTTAATTCCTAGATCACAGTCCACTGGTTTTTGATCATTTTTTAAAAAGTATTTCTGTTCTTGGGAATGAGAAACAAGGTGCTGTCTTTTTAATATCTAGGCTTCCTCAAATAACCTTTGAGCTTGGTATGCAAAAACATTTCCTTGGGTTGCACCCCCATTTTCACTGTTTTATGAATCTGTGAGCAGAACTGTTTTGCTTTTGCACATCAACAGAAACATCCATTACTTGCAGCAAAGTGGTGATTTGTTACATTTTTCCCCCTGCAAGCAGTTTGAGAGACAAAAATAGGATGGGGAGGAAAGGAGGGATAGAAGCCTTGCAGTATATATGCACAAGAGGTTTTGTGTATAATCTGAATAACTTCCTTCCCTGCAGAGGTCTCTTATCTTAATGACTTTGCTTAAGAAGTTGTCTTGTCAAACACATTTAAAAGCTTTTGCCTCATATGAATAATGTACAAATGGAAGCAATTTGGCAATAGCCTGACTAGAGATAAAGAAGTGTCTAGGTATGGCAGAGACTTGGAAATGTTGAAAACACACAAAGTTATGAAATACTGGAGACTGTTTTTCTAAAATTGTCATTTCTCTGTGTTGAATTTATCTCAGATTCATACCACCCCACATACTGAAAAGTATGTGCAGGCTGATTAATGTATAACAAACAGAAAACAATGGTTTTACCAATATACTGTTGTTTTAAGCAAGAGATAGAGAAATAACTAGGGCTGGCCCAACCATTGACTAGGGTGAACCAGCTGCTTTAGGGAAAAGATTTTGGATGTTTTGAAAAGCCAAAAAACATTAGTTATTTTGTAATAATTTCATTTGGAGAGATAGTATTTGTTTATCTATTTACTTTTTTTGTGACCATTTCCGCCCTACACTGTTATAGTGCAATTATTCCACTTTCAACATTCTGTGGACTTCTGGGGTTTGTAGTTTACTGAAGCCAAAGAACTCTCTGGCTGAGAATTCTAAAGGCCCCTCCCTAAACTGCAAACCCCAGGATTCCATAGGATGTTGAAAGCGGAATAATAACACTATCACAGTATAGTGTGGAAATGGCCTATGTGTCTAATAACTTGATTGATTTTGGGTACTATGCGCTTTAGGTGATGGGGTGGTGGAAAGAATGAGCAAAATATATTGGGTCAGCCCCAGAAACTCTGCAATTTTCAATCCATAAAACATTGCACTGACCTTTTGTGTTATTATCCATCCCTGTTCTGAAAATTAATACACTTCTGTTTGGGGTACTGGCTGCAACAAAAAAATTGGGAAAGATGAAAGAAAAGAGAAGGCAAAAGTTTATCAAAGACTAAAATGTGTTAATTAATATTACACATGTTTACCCAGAAATAACTCCAACTGGGCTCCATGGGACTTGCTTGTATGTTTGCTTGCTTGAGAACTGAGGTGTGTTGGAGGGACTCTCCTCTGTTTCCAATCAGCAGGGACAAAACACCACGGGAGGAAATGCGAGAGATCTTTCTCAGACATGACACCCAGTTATGGAATACCATCTTCTCAGTTGTCTAATTGGCACCAACACTAGTGTCATTCCAACAATGAGTCAAAAATGTCTCCTACTGATTTTATACAAATCTGCGCATGTGTAATGGCTTCAAATTATTTTAGGCCTTTTCGCACCATACCTCAATAGTGGGTTGTTTTGTTGCAATCTCAGCACTGCCATTTCCATGATGATGTCAGGTTAGGAACACTCTCTACCTCATCCTTTCTCCTTAAGTGGATGCGTAGCATTACTGCCACTGGTGTTCCCTCCACACTACAGTCATGGCCAGTCTCTTTCCCCATCTTTTCCCTACCCCACAGCTCCTGATTGCCCGGGTGTTTTTTTTTTGCTTTTTTTTGGTAAGCCATATTAGTACAGCCACATTGTAACATCATGACATGCTGGTACACTATTGCATTTTTGCATGATAATGCTAAAAAATGTACTAAATATTAACTCAAAGGAGAAATTTAAAATAAACACAGAGAGGTGGTAGATTCCAAACCTGCTACACTATGAGAGTCGCTGAGGGAGGGACAAGCTGGGCATGCTCACACCCTGCCCTGGAAATGTGGTGGTAGGAAGTGCTATCAAACACTGTTGTGGAACTGCGCTGACCCAGCTGGCAGGATTCTAGTCCTAGAGGAGGCTCTCAACAGATTTTTTTTCTGGAAATGAAACAGAGTTGATTTGCAATGCGTGGGAATGGGATAGCTTCTGGATAGTGATGACATCATGTGGTAGCCCATCTTCTGGACTGGGAACAAGCCGTTGCTGTGGCAGGACGATGACATCATGCAGAAGGGGCCTTAAACTATTGGAACCGTTTTTAAAGTTTGTTGTTTCAAATGTTATATGGTTTAATAAGTTTTTAGTTTTTCTAAAATTATTCTTATTGTTTGAAACTGTTCTACATTGATTTTATTGTCCATCACCCTGAGATCTTGGAATATAAATATTTTAATAAATAAATAAAATAAGTAAGTGTGGAAACCTAATGCCAGGTGGTACTTTGAAGTTTAATGCCATGTAATGTCATGCCTTGTAGTGCTTTGATATTTAATGTCATGTAATGCCATGCCATGTAATGCCATGTAGTGCTTTGAACAAAGGGCTGGAAGGGATTGATGGAACTGAATGAAAAAACACTGTGTTGAGAATGAATGAATGAAAGAGAAAACTGTGTTAGGAAAGAAGGAATGTTGTTTAAAAGAACTTTGATAAGAGAGAGAACAAACACAGATACAAGGTCATGCTGTTGTCGGACAGGCAGGATATAATCCCTGGCAAAAAAGCTGTTCTAATTAGCTATCAAATAGGGTGCTTTTGAGTGCAAATTTGTAGTGTTACCTCTTAAAAGGCACAGTAAAGTTTATAGTTCTTTAGTCTTGGCAATGGCCAGAAAGTGCTGCTGTTACTCTGCTGCTCCTGAATTAAGCGTTTGTAAATTTCTAAGCCTAATTTCTGGGACTGGATTTACTCTGTACATGGTAGTCACTTTTGAATGAATATGCATGAGCTTGGGTCATCTAGCTACCATCCTATGCATGTGTAACTGTGAGAAAACCTCCTGGAAGAAAAAATAGATAACCCTAGAACTGGGCTGCATAGGTATGAATTTATAGGAACATAAAGCTGTAGAAAACAAGCCATCTTAAGGGTAAACAGAATTATAACTCACTGAGCTGGACTACACATGTAATCACTTATGTTTACCAGCGGGCAATTAAATCACTTAAGATGGAGTCCTATACTCATGTACTGTAAAATTAGCCCCCCTGAAGTGATCTAGACTTAACTGTGAGTATATGTATGTAGGACTGCAATGCAACTTTGGCTGGATTTTGTCCACAGTGTATAGTCAAATGTCCATCAATAAATCCAAGAACAGGAATGGCTGTTTAAAGACTGTGTTTTTCAAAAGGAAACCAAACAATCTATAGGAAGTAAGCCAATAAATTAAAAGGAATTTGGATAATTCATCAAATAAGACAATGCATTAAGGAAAACAGACAATGTCAATTTTACTAGTATGCCCATGGTTAGATCATGATGGGTTATCATGATATTTGTGATATGTGGAGAGCTACTTTAGAAAGTCTTTCAAAAATAACCACAAGCAATTACGTTTGGGGTTGCTTTATCCTGCCATTTGTGGGTGAGTATCCCTCTACCTGTACCACAAAAGGGCTTGCTGTATATTATATTTACACTCAAGGATCTCCATTGGCTCCCAGTGTTTCCAAACACAATTCAGAATATGGGAAGGAGATGAGTGTTTGAGATGAGTGTACCCAAAGGAGTTTGATATATTGGAATTTGATATATTGACATCAGAGTCCCACCTTTGCTTGTTCTCAGACTGCACTCTTGGGCATTACCTTTCAGCATTACTTTTTACCTTTCATCAAAAGTTGGATCAAAGAAGTGGCTTAATTTTAGAAGCTCAGGCCCTATTTCTACCTTTTACTCTTTGAAAGGAATGGATAAGAAAGCCAGCCATTTTAGTTTGTTTATCAAAATAACTTCTGAAATTTCTTCAAAGTTGATATAGAAAGGACTGGAGCTGTTTTGTCTTTTAATGAATGTGGGGAAAATCATAATGGCCAGATTTCCCCATCTAGACTCAAGGCTTTGAGTGCTTAACTCTCAGGAGCCTGGATTTGAATCTCTTTGTATTCAACCATATTAAGTGTTACTACTTATTTTCTGTAGAAGCTCTTCATCTTTAACACACAAATGTGAGCAAATACAACATAGTCCACTTCATGATCAAAATGCCAATGCTTATTAACCCTGGCAAGTGTAAATGGGGAGGATTTTATTTCATTTTAAATGAATTTCATTTTTAACAAGTTTACTCAAATTCACAAATTGCTTCTAAATCAGGATCGAAGTCCATATTTATTTTATTTTATTTTATTTTATTTTATTTTATTTTATTTTAAGGAGAAACCAAAACTGAGTGATTTCCTCACTTCCTGGCCAGAATTCTGTTTCCTGCAGAAATAAGTAGTCAGATACTTCCTGAAGTTGATAAGCATGGTTTGGGCCATAGCTTTTCTATGTTGTTTATTCCCAGCATCTGGCATTTGGAGATGCACTGCCTGTAAGTATGGACCTCCCATTTAACTATTCTCAATAATAGTTGAGTGTGTTTCCATGGACAGCTGGGGAAGGTAGGATGGAATTAGGATGACAGAAACCAGAGCTTCAAAAAAAGTTCTAAATTTGGATGACAACTCAGAATCTCTCAGGCAGCATGACCAGTGGCTTTTGCTACAGTCCAAAAAGAGACTTTTCCAAGCCCTTGCTGACACCAAGGGAACTTGGGCCAGAGTGTCTTGACAGAATGGGCAAGACTGATAGCTTCCCAAACAGAAAGCATCAGCTCTTTTTCACTAAAAAGATACAAGCACAACCATATAAAAAGTTTCAGACTCAGTCATTATATCAGCAAAGTTGCAAACAGAACACTTCTACTTTCTTTCCTTTTTTTTCTCCTTTTTCGTAAACACTTGAAAATGCAGGGCCTTTGAATGTAGCAAATGCTATGTACGCAGAAAGTATGACTACGAGAACAGTTTGAACTAGATTTGTTCACATGTGAATGTAGGAAATGAATCTGAAAGAATAAGCCTAGCCACCTTAGATATCTGGAGACAATCACTTGCTGGGAACATAAGAAGAATAAATGGAAAGGAAAGCCTGTTAGACACTCAATAAATCAAGCTTGTTATCTTTAGCTCTTTGTTACTCCAAGAGCCAAGTTATTTTAAGCCCCAAGTTTTAGCAACTAGCCAAGTATATTGACAACAGTGTCATTCACTGTAAGTGGAAAGAACAGAACAGTACATGTCTTAACATTTCTTCTGGGGTTCTATTTCCCATGATTATATTCTTTTCCCTATTTTTGAAATGCTGCATTTTTAATGGAAATAAAACTCAGTGAATTATTAATAAATGGTACTACAAATAATAATCCTGAAAATTTATTGATGAAAGTTTTGTAGTTATCTCTACAGAGGTTGCCCAGATTTTCTAACTAATGAGAACATCTCAGATATTTCCGATTGTCCTAACACAAAAAAGAAAAATCAGAAAAAGAATGAGCCAAGGATCCATTAGCAATAATGATGGATCAATAGACTTATTTTTAAAGCAAACATCTAGATCAAGTGATTTTTATCTAAAGAAAAAAATCCACAATACAAGGCCTTTCTGCACTATACTATTCTAGTGCTATTATTCTGCTTCCAGCCTCCTATGGAATCCTGGGATTTGCAGTTTAGGGAGGGGCATTTAGAATTCTCAGCCAGAGAGCTCTTTGGCCTCAGTAAACTGCAGACCCCAGAATTCCAGAGGATGTTAAAAGTCGAATAATAGCACTATAACAGCATAGTGTGGAAAAGCCCACAGTCATGAAAAATGGAACAACAAGGGATAAAACAATAGTTCAGATGAGAATAATCAAATTAATATCAGTAAACCTATGCCATTAAGTCTGAATCAAATAGAACAATTCAAGCATGATCATAAAAAGGAATGGCTAGACATGATCAGCTCATTTGCATAGAAAAGAAAAGAAAAGAAAAGAAAGACTCCATAATCACTGTTAACAGGGGAAGTGAAATAAACAGTAAATGAAGCCTTGGAACTGAGTGTAAAACAGCAGAAATTGGGCACAACCTTGGCCCAACGTGTATCAGAAGCAGAGTCAAAACTGGAAATTCTGGAAAAACAAGGGAAAAACATCGGCAGAAAACTGAGAGGCTTGAAGGGCATTTCAAGAAGACACAGCAAAAACCATTTTAGTTAATGTTCTCACAGATTTCTTTTCATATATTAAAAACACAGCCATCTACAATCTGCCTGGCCGTTTTATCTCCCCAAGGTAAGCCCAAAGATATAATAACCAGCTTTAAAAATGAAAAATTAGAAATACTATAATGAGAGCAGCTAAAAACAGAAGCTCGGGTAGAAGAATAATCTCATCCAGTTCTTGCAGGATTGAAATCCTCAAGTCTGCAGAACTGCAAGCTGATCCACTCAGTCAGAGACACTCTAAGGAAGCCTCACATAGCCCACATCGGGGCTCCCCCCCTCAAACAGTTAATTAGAATCAACAGGAAAATTTGAGCCTTCTATACTCCAGAAGAGGTTGTGATATTTCTAACAGAAAAAGGTCTGAAGGAGCTAGAGTGTCTCAGGTCCTTACTGCACGAAGTTGTCATTGCAGCAGAGGAACGCATTGCTGCTGTTCCAGGACATGTGCCATTGCACAACATTGTTGTGGTCCTGCTGCTGTCTGTCAGGATCTAAGGCATGGGCAGCAAGGGCAGGCTGGAACAGGTGCTGGAGCTGAGCCACAGAATGGGCACTAGATCAGGAACACAAGGGTCAAGGCACAACAAGAGCCCAAGACAGCAGCCCTTCAGACAACAAGAACCCACAAGGTCAGAGGCAAGAGACAGGTCTGGAAAACAGACAGAAGTCCAAGTCCAGGGGTCAGCTGTCAGCAGGATCAGGAGAGGCTACAGACAGCACTGGAGACCGTGTTGCTGTAGCAAAAGCTGCAGAGCAACCCTAGCCCTTACCTAGCTGGCTGATGGCTGCTCCAGCTACCCTGCATCTGAGCAGCCAGCTGGGTCTGAGGTACTAGGCAGGATCCTGCAAGGACTTAGACACAGACCAGAACCCTTACACTGTCATGTCCCCATCCATTGCTGTTGCATCCTTTTTCATCACCAGAAAAAAATAATAATCTGGTGATGGCCCCCTACCCCCTGCAACTATCCCATCAACTGCAGTGCTTGATAAGAGAAAGTCAGTGAGGAGTTTAGTAACTGGGCTTCTCATCTTCCATAAACATTTATTATAATATAAGCACCTGCATATATCTGCTAACTTGCTTTAAAGCCCACATTTAAATATTTCATGGCTTCATTGTACTCATCATGAATTAATCAGCAAAGAGGCCTTAGGCCTAAAAATAGAGATGCAGCCAGGGTGATGGTGCTAGTCCTGATACAGATAAGAAGCTCTGTCTATGACAGCAGGCATCTTCTACCTCTCTCAGTCTCAGGGACAAAGGAGGAAGAGGACTATACCAGTCCCAAATTTGTAAGCATCATCTGGTGGCTTCTAGAAGGCTTATCCTCTTAAGGTATATAAGCCCCGTCTGAGAGGCATTTCCTTTGCTGCATTGTGATGGCCCTTATAGTCCCTTCCAATTCTATGTTTCTATGATAAAGTGCCAAAAGCCAGTGGTGAGGGAGAGTGGCAGTCTTGGAACAGCAGATCTATTCTTAAACTGTGAAGCATATCAAATTTGCAAACTAATCAGAATAACACATTACCAAAACAAAACCGCATGGGTTCCCCTAAACATCAGTAATACTAATAAAGACTAGATAAAGGGGTTGACATTTTTGAATTTTTCCATGAATACCTTAAAGAGATTAATAATCTTTATCTTTTCACTGCTTTCTTTCCATCTCCTCTGACTCCTATACTTTACCACCCATTTTTTTTATTGAAATGACAAATTCACTACTTATAAATAAATGAGAACAAAAAATCCCTGTAACTCACAGATTTTGTTCAGAACAAAAATGGACAAACATTTAAAAGAACAACTCACGAGTACAAGACCTTGTTGTTTGGCTTCAGATACATTAAGTTGTCCATTTCCTCTCTAACCTTATCATTAAAATGCAAATTGATAAATCATTAAGTCAGATTGAAAATGTTATTAATAACCCCAAAGATAATTTTGAAGGAATGACATCTAACATACACTATATTTTCTAGAAACTATATTTCCTGATACTACAGGAATCAGACAGCTATGACCAAATGTTCTTAAATGCAATTTAGACAATGCTATCTGACTTTTTTTTTTTGCAGAACTATTTCCATTAATGCTAAAGAATGTGTAATCAAATTAATTAATTGGTGGCATTTAATACCAATAACACTTTGGTATTAGAACAGTTCATCTGTTCAACTGCCTTAAAGCAGAAAACTCTGAATAACCTTTCAACAGAATCTTGGAGGAAATAATTTTGGTACATTGCTCTAATGGAAAAACTTTCTTCTTGTTTACAAGATATGTCTTATGATCAGACAGATTTTTTTTTTCATCTTGATTCTCATTTATTCACCATGTTAATCATTCAACAATTTATTGCTTCACTTGAATTACATATAGAATCATAGAATCAAAGAGTTGGAAGAGAGCACAGGGGCCATCCAGTCCAACCCCCTGCTCTGCAGGAACACACCTCAAAGCATTCCCAACAGATGGCCATCCAGCCTTTGCTTAAAAACCTCCAAAGGAGACTCCACCACACTCCGAGTCAGCATATTCCACTGCCGGACAGCTGTGACTGTCAAGAAGTTCTTTTTGAGGTTCAGGTGGAATCTCCTTTCCTGCAGCTTGAATTCTTTGGTCCTTGTCTTAGTCTCTGGAGCAGCGGAAAACAAGCCCGCTCCCTTCTCAACATGACATCCCTTCAAATATTTAAACATGGCTATCATGTCCCCTCTTAACCTTCTCTTCTGCAGACCAAACATACCCAGCTCCCTAAGCCGTTCCTCATAGGGCATGGCTTCCAGACCCTTCACCATTTTGGTCCTCTGGACACATTCCAGCTTGTCAATATCCTTCTTGAATTGAGGTGCCCAGAACTGGACACAGTATTCCAAATATAGCCATGTGCAATGATGTTATCAACAGGAGAAATTCAATGTAGTTTGTTTTACATGATTAAAGTCTCAGTTAATGTACGCTCTGTTCTGTAAATTAGAAAAGTGAATATGAATTAAGATTTACTTAATCAAAGCTAAATACAAATACAGGTTTTTTTTTAAAAAGTTGACAATTTATCCACAGTTTCTTTTTCTTTAAGGTTTTTTAAAAAAACCAGAACAAAACCCCAACACTCCTGTTTTCCAGAGATTCCAAATGTAGTTTCAAAAGAAAGTTTCATTAAGTTCAGTGGAGCTTACTTCTGGATATGTAGAGAATTACCCTCTCAATGATTTAAAATTTTTGCAGGAGCTACAATCCTTTATAAAAGTACACACATCTTAAAAACTGTTCAAAGAAAAGAAAGAAGAGAATAGCCAATGTTTAAAACAGTGCCAAAGAAATGTTCACTAACATTTGTGTGTGCAAATATATTTCTTAATGTTAATTGTGAAATCATTCTTTTTCTTCAGCATCTACACAGAGATACTGAGCGATTAATAGAGATCACTGGTTCTGGAAGAGGTTTTAGGTGCAGTAGCACCTAAAAATATTATATATCTTCTTCTTGTTTAACTAATGTGTCACAGAAATAGATGGACGGCCCATTTTCCAGCCTTCTTCCATTGCTAGAATTGACTAATATATAATTTATATTGTAAACAGATACCTCAATGAACAGTCAACCTTTCTGTAAGATGTTAAATTGGAAAGAACTTGACATTAAAAAAAAAATCAGGGTGGAAAAAACTAAAATTGACAGATTCAACTACCCAGATACAGGCATATGAACTTGTATTTTTCCCTCCAGTCATTTTAGTGATGAATTGATATTTCCAGCTATTAGTTCCTAACATTTAATATCTCAGGGACGAGTATAAGTAATCAGCATCCCGGTAGGCTTCTAGCTATTATGTTCTCTAGGAAAACTCCAGCCTCTACTTAAGCTTATTATCCACAGGAACAGCATTTATTTGCCTGACAAATGACCTAGTCTTACCTGGAGGGTGTCTTAGGTTGACCTGGATTCTTTCTCATGTTCACAGTCAGAATTCACCCTCAGTCAGTTTGACCTCCTAGTCACCTTCAGGTTTGATTTGGATATCAGTGCCAATTAATGCTTGTTGCCAATTAAATGTGATGCCAATTAGATATGGTGCCCATCTGGACCATACCAATGTTGGACCCACACGTGGGGCCCTTACACCAGAATTGCACAGCTGAGCAATGTCCGTATCCAGTAGAGAGCTACTGTTATGTTACCATATAGCAAAGCCAGCAAATTGACCAATGTGCATTGGTGCCTGGTGCACAACAGAACCAATGCATAATGGGATTGATGCTCATTTCATTGGTCCAGATGCTTATTGGGCATCAGTGCACATTGGATGAAGAGACAGCAGCAGTGGTAGCAGTTTCATGGTTCCCATAGGAGAAGGCTGCTTCTGGCTCTGAGGAGCCAATTTTCAAGTGCCTAGCTATTGAGCATGGAAGAGTCCTCAGAGTTTTTAGAGTCAGAGGCAATCCGGAAGGACTGGTCTTTAATTCTAGTGGCCTTTAGCCCACCCTCAGCCAGGCATTTGGAAAAAGACCACTCCGCCAACTACATGGCCTCCAGTGATCAGCTACCACCTGCCAATTTTCTCATCTTTCCCCAGTTAGACCTGAGAAGGGCTTATGGTGCTGCTTACATATAATCGCAGATGGTTTCCCACCTGTTTAAATCATTGATGTTCTCTGTTCTAGTCTTGTAAACATTGCCTATGAAGTGCCTTGTATGGCAATTTGATTTCAGCAGATAAATAAAATGTATAATGTATCTGCAGAATTTAGATTACAAAACTGGAAAATTAAGAAAGTAGGTTGACAATGTATAAGGCATTTCTCCCTGACACTTCATGAAGGCAACAGTACTATAGTTGGCTCTAAAATGGATGCCACATCACGGAGTATTCATCATTTTCTTTCAGACTCTCAAAGGTGTACAATTTGTGTCTGGCACACTTTATTTAATGGCTGGCCATCTGCCATTTTGAGCAGGGCTTTTTTTTTTTAATTGTTCTTTACAGGATGCTCTGCCTTTTGTACTGTGTTCATGCACAAAACCTGTGAGGTAAATGACTGTTCTGTGTTATTAAAGAGGCAGTTTGGTGTCTAAAGCAATCAAACTCTACATGAGATACCACTAGTATAGCACAGTTTCTCAGCTTTCTTAGCATCTCAAAAGAAGACATTGTTTCAGAAATATTTGCTGTTAGATTCCACAGGGTTATTTGCATTTTAATTGACAGTGAAATAGGGTTAATCTCCAGTCACCACCACATCACTCCCCATTTTGTCATTTGTTACGTTCTAGTTTGTTAATTTCTAATGCTCTGGAGCAATTGGTTACAAATAACTAATGACTTGTGCAAAGTTATATCTAAGTTATGCTACGGCTGTTAATTTGATTATGGACAACTGCACTTCTTTTGTGATATATTGTAAGTCCAACTTTAAAAAGTTACTTACATACTTATGGAATGCCTCCTCATTAAATAGTAGAGTAGAGATATCATGTCATTCAACGGCTGCTTCATATTCCTTTTTCTTGCTCTGTTGGGGATGTTGAAGTGATGATGCAACATTGAAATGTGTTTTGTTCCAGAGACCAGCAACGTCTGACATTCAGAATTTTTCCCTAAAAGGTAACTAAGAGCAACAATTGGGAAATAAGGAAATAAAGAGGTACTTTTCAAAATAGGTAGCTGTAACAGTAAATAAATACTTTGAGGACATATAACTAACTAGAGACCCACACCCTTTCTGCAACGCACCTTTTCGCGGAGCTGGGGTGTGGGGATTGTGTGAGCAGCCGCTAGCAAGAGGCTCTCGCATCCCGGTTCCTTCAGCTCTGCAGCTGTTGCCTGCCCACACAAGAGCCCCACCTCTTCCTTTCGCGGTGTAGCCTGGAACTTTCCCAGGCTGCACTGGGGCAGGAAGTGCGAGTGCCGTGGCTCCGGAGCTCCGCATGCATAGCAAGTGTGCACTCGTGTGGAGTGATGCGCGATAATGCACCATTTTCAGCTTGGAGCCAAAAATGAAAAAGTGTGCGGTCGGCACCTGCCAGCCCCTGGAGTGTCACCCGATTGTGAGTGCGTTGTGTGGACCGCTCCTCACATTCATGCAATGCTTGAGGGGCCCTTTTGCATGGCAAATGACGTGTGAAAAGGGCCCCAGTGTGGTGTAGTGGTTTGACTGTTGGTCAACAACCCTGGAGACCAGGGTTCGATTTCTTGGTCATCTGTGGAAATCCACTGGCTGACTTTGGGTGTGTCAAACTCTCTCAGCCCTAGAAAACCCAGTGATAAGTTCACCTTAGGGTCGCCATAAGTCAGAAACAACTTGAAGGCAACAGGAACAGCAACAAACTTTAACTAATTGATTTTCAAAAATAACTTTCCAAGGTCTGTTAATTTCATGAAGGAAGAGAGGTAAAAAGAAAAAAGAAAAAAGGTCTACAATGGAGGTGAGGGAAAACTCTAAATTCATGTTGATCTATATCAAGATTAAATTTATTTTCTTTCTGGGTTTTTTTTAAAGCCAAGTAGACAGGGTTTCATTGACATACTACATTGCCCTGTAGCAGAAGGGCAATATATATTTAAGAATACTTAAATATTAAAAAGTAGACAAATGTAAACTACTCAAAAATGTGGTGGGGTGTAAACTCTAATTTCAACTCCAGATCTCTGGTTGCTTGACTGAAGTAGAGCTCAAACCCCCTCCATTGTAATGATTTGTCTGACTGCATTTGCTTTTACAGCCAGACTTTCTGGACATGCTTTTGAGAGTGAGCATAGAATGTTGTCAAAGGGGCCTTCACAGACTTGTGACTCCTGGATGAAGGAACAGGTGCAGTCAACCCCCATTCAACAAAGAAAGACATTTTGTTCAAACAGGCGCCATACTCAAGACAGAGATGCATTACTAGCTAAACAGTGTCCTTATTAGCAAAAGAACATCTGGCAGTTCTGCAAGACAGGACTTATTCCAATTCATTTTATCCAGTTGCAAAACTATAAGCACACTACGCTAGGGAACACAAAGGGTCCACGTGCAAGGATTCCTCCATTCCGTAGCCCTCTAATTGCTTCACAGTTGGAAGTTTGTTCTAGTTGGCTACTGTTATTCTTTTAGACCAAATTGTTGGTTCCCAGCTACTGCGTAGAATCAATGCTGTTGGTGCAAATAAACTTACTTACAGTCTTCCTCTACAACCCCTCCCCACCCAGTGATTGAGGCCCCTGCAAGAGCTTTAGGATAGCTTTCCATTAAAAAAAACAAACAAACAAACAAAAACCCTCAACTGCTGGAATCCTGATGTAAGCTACAAGCAGTTTGTTGTAGGACCTCAGCATTTTGTAGTCTTTGCTTATCACCCTAAGGAGGGAAAAATAAACTCCCAGGTCTTAAAGAGCTGCTTAGACCTTAGTTCAGAGCTTTGCTCCAAGCCCTCCTCCTGCACCGAAGAATAAGGTCTGCCAGTCAGTATGAAATGAATAAATGCCCTCCAGTATCTTAGTAGCCTCTGCTCAGCAGGATATCTGTTCTAAAGGATTCAGTTACAGGGTCTAATCAGATTTCACAGCCAGATAGGTATGCAAAGAAAAAGATGGGAGATAGCCTAAAGAGTTTGTTCACTCAGCTGCTTTTAAAGCCTCTGTTGAGTGTAACCCTGAAAAAGATGGAGTTCCTACTGGCATATATTACAAACCAAGTGGTGTATTTACAATTGCTGCCATTGTTATGTGCTTTCTTGTGAACTGATGCTGTCCCTATCTGAGAGTTTTCTTGGCCAGATTTGTTAAGAGGAGGTTTGCCATTGTCTTCCTCTAAGGTTGAAAAAGTGTGACTTGTGCAAGATCTTGCTTTGTGGGCTTCCCAAAGCCCTGGTCCAAAACTTAGATTCACTATATGACACTGGCTCTGTATTTACAATAGATACACTGTTGTTGCTGTGTGTCTTCAAGTCATTTCTGACTTATGGCAACTCAAAGGTGAACCTATCATGGGCTTTTCTTGGCAGAATTTGTTCAAAGGCAGCTTGCCTTTGCCTTCCTCTGAGGCTGAGAGAGGGTGACTTGCCCAAGGTGACCCAGTGGGTTTTCATGGCTGAGAGAGGATTTGAACCCTAGTCTCCCAAAGTCTTAGTCCTCTCTAAGGCCATTTCCGCACTAGACTGTTATAGCGCTATTATTCCACTTGCAAAATCCTATGGAATCCTGGGGTTTACAGTGTTGGGAGGGACCACCTGGTGGTCCCTCCCGACACTGCAAACCCCAGGATTCCATAGGATGTTGCAAGTGGAATAATAGCGCTATAACAGTCTAGTGCGGAAATGGCCTAAAACATACATACAACATAAAATAAGTGAGATGTGCTTCAACACATTGCAGTGTGTCATGCTCCTGTTCAAGATTCTGCCAGGCAGCCTTACCCATTTCAGGATCCTGCATTTCATTTAACTCCCGCCCCAGTTTTCTGCTTGCTCTGAACTGTCAATCAAAACCCTATCTTAGAATGCTTTTTTCCCTCAGTGCTTTTCTAACTCTGAAAATCTTGAGGTTTCAAGCCTTCTGTTATCTCCTACTTGCGCATGTCTGAGGCTGGCAACATAGAAGTCTATAAGTGCTTCTCGGGTTATGTGATGTGCGGGACAGGCAACTTTTTTTTAAAATGCACAGGCACTGACCTCCTATTTATGCCTATTGGCTACAATTGTTTTTGTTGGTTTTCTTTTCTAGAAACTCAGGAGGGACTGCCAGCCAACGTGTTGGGGAATGACACTAGTCACTTTGGCTAGCATTGCTCTATAGTACTATTTGTTATTGGCACAAATGATGACATCAAAGGATGATGACATCATATAAAACCCAGCATAATGCTACATTTAAGAACGCAGGAGGAACACTATTTATTTATTTATTATATTTGTATGCTGACTTTTCTCTCAGAATGGGACCCAAGGTGGCTTCCAAAAATAAGTTAAAAATATTGAAAACATTTAAAACAATTAAAAACATTAAACATTAAAAACATATAAAACATATAAAATTGTAAAATAAAAACCTCCCCAGCTCACATAAAAACCTGCTTAAAAAGAAATATTTTTGTCTGCTGAAGAAAGGAGATCAGGGAGGGGTCAGCTGAGCCTCCCGTGGAAAAGCGTTCCACTACTAGATCAGATGATGTTATTCATGCATACCTGTCATGACCAGTACTCCTCGAAAGCTATATCCTTTATGAGTTTCTATAATCTCCTTTCAAAACTAAGCTGGTGTTGGCACTACATCTTGTGGTGCTTAGTTTCAGTAGATGTCCCTGGGTAACAATATTATGATAAAAGGAGGAAAACTCTGTATCCACTTTTTCACATTGTGCATAAATACTAGGGCCATTTCTACATTACATTGTTATAGTGCTACTATTCCATTTTCAGTATCCTGTGGAATTCTGAGTTTTGTAGTTTCCTGAGGCCAAAGGGCTCTCTGGCTGAGAATTCCAAATGCCCCTCCCTAAACTGCAAACCCCAGGATTCCATGTGATGTTGAAAGTGGAATAATAACATTATAACAGTGTACTGCAGAAATGGTCTCTATCTCCTGTAATTGGCTTGACCTTTTCTCCCAGTATTTGCAACCATGGCTCTCTGGGGATTCAGCTGGATTCTTGCCGAGCCTTATCTGGAGATCCCAAGTATTGTTTCCTGCTGAACTTCACACAACTAACTTAACTCAAGTTTGTGCAGAAGAAAAGTGCACAAGTTGCTGTCATGAAGAAGCAAAAGAAGTCATGTACTTTTGCGATGGGTACTAACCCTTCAATGGGCAAAGACACATTTTAGCTTCTAGTATCTATCCCCAAGGGGGGGGGGGAGAGAGAGAGAGAGAGACTCTGCACACCAGGATCCTATTTTCATGATTTCTTGTGCATTTACTTCGACAAATCCCAGCATGTCTTTTCCTTTGCACAGCCAGCACTGAGGTCAGAACTGGATTACATCTCACTAATCACTGTTACAGGATCTTTTATATGCTGAAAATGTGATTTGCTGTGCAGAAACAACACTCCTCTTTAGAAAAATGTACAGTGGAGATGTGCAGAGGGAGTCATGGCACTGAAGAGTGTTGTACCCAGTATTTTTTCTGTAAGTATTTCCTGACAGTCAGGACCACCTCTTTTTTTTTTGGTCTGTAATTCAAATAATTGTGAATATTCGTTACATCTCAAATGGGTGCTGCATTCCAATAACATCTGGAGGACTGCAATTTGTCCGCAAAAAATTAGTGAAATAAAGAATTTTTGAAAATATTCCAAAAGAATGGCTGAAAAATGTGTGTCATGAGTGTTGGGAAATCCTTATGCTAAGAATGCTAGACAAGCAAGAACTTTTGCAGTGTGGGACTTACTCTGTGTGAAAAATGCACATTGTTTGTTTTGGACAGAAAATGGCATTTTTGTGCAGAAAATAAGTTTCCTGTTTAGAATTTTTTTTTTTTTTTTTGGCACACAGATGTTATTTTGGCACAAGATGTCATTTCTTGTGCAGAAAATGCTGTTTCTGTTTCCTGCCCCCCCAAAAATGCCATTTTCTATTTTAAAAAAAGAGAGCCATACACAATCCCAAACTGAATGTTCTTCAAAAGCTATGCAGTTTTCAAAACATTTCTCTCAGAAAGGAGAAAAATAGCAAAATTATTCATTCTTGATGGAAGAACAAAATTTATGAAGATATATTTGTCTACACAAAAACAACAGCTCTAAAACATTAAAAATCTATACCTGCATTTTTAAAAAACTAAACCATGTAAATATACTTCACAGTTTTTCAAAGTTCTGTTTGGCATAATATTTTTTTAGAATCTAATCACTGTAGACTGGCTCAGCAGAATGCAATGATGAAATGATAAATTTCCATTGGCAGGAATTCTTAGGTACAAATGACTCAAAGGAATTCTGCCATTGTATGAGATTTATCATTAAGTGGATTCTTCCCTGACTTTACCTGCAAAAACACTTGAATATTGTGTTCTGGTTTTTCTTAGGGTAATTTGACATATGGCTCTAGGTGATAAAATAATGGGCTAGGCTAAATTGTTATCTGTTCCTGCTGGTTTGGAATGACTTCTAGTTTCTTCCCTTTTTTCTGATTCCCTAGTGGTAGCATCTTCTGAATAAATGAGCACACACTATACATGACAATATAGTTTCCTCAACCGAAAATCATTATTGAGGTTGGAAGATTCTAGAAAAAAAAAACTTACAACTGAGCAAGCATTCGCTGAAATACAAAAGTTGCCACAGTTACATATTAGAACAGAATATAAATAACATTGTGGTGAATACTTTCTCAGAATGAATGATACTGAGGAGTGAACAAACAAATCTACAAAAGTTTGGAGTAGTTTGGATTCCACTTGTAATTAACAAGTTCTGAATCAGAAACCATTTATACTTTGTTCTCATCAGTTCTGTACTTTGAGCTGTTTTTCATGTATTAAATAAAATAATTGTTGATTATTCCTGAAAAAGGAAGAAATTAAAACATTGTGGAGACTAAATGGATATATACTTCTGGATATGTGTATTTCTTTTCAGTGGTTTCAAACTTCTTAAGGAGAAAAGGGTGATGACTTGAAGCTGGGATCTGCTAGATAATCTGTTAAATCACTACAATCAGGGCTGTTATCAAGATTTTCTGGGCAGGATACAAAAGCTATATTTCACCTTCCCACACACCATCTGGAGGCCATTCTGTAGTTTTGGAAGAAAAAGGAAAATAAAAAATAATGTCATGACAAGCACATCATCACAAATCATAAGAACATGGTTTACAGTTTTTGTTAACATCTTTCCAGTGAGAACTTCTGCTGTAGATACCAAGGAAATAAAGTTTGTTCCTTTTGAGATGCTATCATGGCAATGAGATCAACTGATACTATGGATATTCTTCAACTACAAAGAAAGCCATTTGTAAAGATATCAATACCCTGCCACAAAATTACAGTTTTAGCTTGACTACAGAAAGGATAACGGCAAGTAGAAAGCAGTATCCGTTCACCTGTCCCACTGCTGCTGCCATTATGTAAGTTAAGCTATCGTGAATTATTTTTAAAAAAGGTGATCTGTGAAGTCCCTACTGTTTTCTCACCGTGGCTCTAACTACAATTGTCCAACTGGAAGCTAAGGAAGAATCTAAAGAGTCTTGAGTGCTTTAGTGCTGATGAAGCACACTAGGGTGTTGCTAAATTGTGAATATTCCACCACATAACATAGAAAGTGACAGAGGTGCAACTCAAGATGCCTATATTTGCATGAGTAGAAACAAAGAACTGCACTTATTCAAGTTAATAGATTATCTTTTGGCAACTCAACATATGTTAATATTCCTTATGAACTAGACTAATACTAATTAGGGTTGCCAGTGTCATCTTTTCCACTTTCTCTCACGTTTGTCTCAATTCTCTGAAGAGGAGGAGAAGGCAAAGCTTGGCTTTGTTCCAAGAGCAGGTGATAAACGTGGCTCCCTGTGTATCCAGCCTAGTTGGTTAGTTAAAATTAGATTTATTTTACTTTAGTTAAAACTAGATTTATCTTAGTCTATTTCACTCAATAAAAATTAGCTTTCTGGCTTAAACAAGAAAGCAGATTCAATGTGATTACATTCCAGGGAAACAGGCAAGGTCTTTGACCAAACTGATATTCAAAAATTCTTGATTCACATACATACATATGCATGCTGTAAAACTCACACTCTGCTACCAAGAAAGAGGAAAACCCCATATATAACCCACATCTGAGGGTTTAACATTTGTGGATTTGATTATTCGTGAATTACTTGCTGCCGTCTCCACTGCTGCCCTAGACTAACATATATAAAGCACTACAATAAAAGCAGAAAAACTCAAGGGCAGCTTGAAATAGGACATAAACTGGGGTTAAGATGGGGCAGGTGAGAATAACGCCTCTCTTAGTGATCTAGATACATTGTTAAATAAAAACAGGCATGCAATAGTTTGCTGAAACCTTTAACAAGTGATAGGTACATTTAAGTATATAAAATTCCTCTCCTACATACATGATGAGCTCCATTTTTTAACTGTTTGCTGAAACTATGAGGCAGAGTCTCATTTTCTTCTTCATTATTATTGTCTTCTACTTAATGTCAAGTCTGGGCTTCCTGACAGTTCGCAAAGTAAGAAAAGAGCATCAGGTTCATGCTTTTCAAAAGACAGTATGGTTGCTGGCAAAGAAGAAGCCTCTTGAACTGATCACGCTGTTTCTGGAGAGCGCGTAGTAAAAGTATCAGTGTGAGCTATAGACTCTTGTAGCTTCCACTTAAGGAACAAGCTGGCAGGTTATTCTAGTGTATCTTTAACCACAAGAAAAATGAGCAGAATTTCAAAAGTAGGGTTTCTGTGCCCAGCTTGTGATTAATAATATGTCATACTAGCAACACACACACACACACACACACACACACACACACACACACACAGATACATACAAGTCGGGTCAAATTAGCCATTCTTTTTCTGTAACTGTATATGTTATTCATGGCCAGTGATGCACATTTTTCGAAACAAATCTACATTTGGTGTTATTACTCCTAAAGTTGTATGAATAAGGTGTTTCAGCTAGATCCAAAGACTTTATTTGTAGAGATGGATTTAAAGCTCATCTATTTAATCAGCACTTAAATGCTGAACTCACTTAAGAATTAAAATGGGCAATTATCATCATAGTATGGTCCTAGATCAGTTGTATTTAGTAGTCCGATCTGGTATTCAATTAGGAAACAGTGAAGTTTTAACAGAAGCCAGGGGGCAATAAAATATTGTTTTGAAAAGTCAAAGTTCTATAACTAGGGACATAGACTTCTGATAACTATATACTAGACACAGTGGACAAGAGATATCCATTAGGCATCTTTGTGGGCTTCTAGAAGCACTTAGGAGGCAGAATGATGGACCCAATGAGTCTTTAACAAAACAAGCCCTACCATTAGGAAGACTGAGGTGACTGCCAACAGACGTTGTCCTCCTAAATAAACTGGCTGTTTCCCTCTACTGAAGGATACAGTTGTTTTATGCCACACAACCTATCCTGAGTCTCCTAAATTGGCCTACTGCCTCAGGTATAATGGAGAACACTATCTGATTGGCACTAATGAAGTACGGTTCAGTTGCCTGTCCACTCAGCTTCCATACAAGAAATGGGGGAGGAAGCACCATCTTGTTCTTTATGTCTGGCAATAAAATGTCTTACACTGGTCCATATCTTTGGTCTTAGATATGTGTGTGTGTATTCTTATGAAACATCAATATTCTAAATAAGACTATCATTCTAACACCCACACACATGCGCTTACTCTCTCACAAACATCTATACCCAGACCGTGACTTTTCCATCCTAAGGCCTAGTTACTGCCATTCATCGCCCACAACTCCAGCTCCTATTCAAAATATATTCTAAAGTTCCTTGAAGCCCTGGTCCTGGCCTTATTTGAAAGTGTCGTTGTCCTATGCACATTTCAGTATACACCAGAGCTTTCCCGACCTTTCGTGTTGGTGACACACTTTTTGGACATGCATCATTTCACAACACAGTAATTCAGTTTTACCAGCAAACCAGAGGTTAAACAGCTGGAACGGCAGCCTCCCCCACCCAATCCTGGCTCACGGTCATTGCCCTCGCCAAGGAAAGACCCCAGTGAGGGCAACAGCAGCAGGAAAGGCAGCCCCCCCAGCCGATCCTGCCTCGCTGCTGTCGCTCTCTCTGAGGAAAGACCCCAGTGAGGGCAGCAGCAGGAGGAAAAGCAACCTCTCTTCCTGATCCTGGCTCACTGCCACCACTGTCACCAAGGAAAGACCCCTCACCATGGAAAGAACCCAGTGAGGGCAGCAGCAGGAAAGGCAGCCCCCCTCCCACCTAATCCTGGCTCGTTTCTATTGCCTTCACTAAGGAAAGACCCTGGTGAGGGCGGCAGCAATGGGAAAGGCAGCCCCCCTACCTGATCCTGACCCGCTGCTGCAGTGGCAGCAGCAGGAGAGGCTTGGGGGAGGTCTTTCTCAGCCCGGGGAGGCACTGCACTTACAGACTTTACACTCCATTGGGAAAGCCCTGATATACACTGAAGCCTTTCCATACTACACAATTATAGCTTTGATTCCACTTTAATGGCCTTGGCTGTATCCTATGGAATTCTAAAGTATGAAGTCTGATGTGAAACTAGAATTGTCTATCTGAGAATTCTAAATATCTTTCCCTAAGCTACAAATCTCAGGATTCCATACGATGCAGCCATGGCAATTAAAGTGGTATCATAATGCTATAACTGTATTGTGCAGAAGGCCCCTCAGGTTTCTAAACAGAAAAAAAAGCCCACTTGATATTGGGGTGCAAAATCTGGGTTTACCTATCTTCAGTACTTCTTTTTTTTTTAAAGAGGGGGAATAAGTTATTGAACAATATAGTGAATTGTTTCGTACTCCGTCACTTGGAACGATTTGCTGATTTCTTTCAGCTTGTGTTTTACCTGGTACACAGTTTCTTCTGATAATATTGAAAGACTGAATTCACAGAGTGACGTGCTTTGCTTCCTTGTGCTATTATTCCAGACAAGAATAAACTTGCCAGCATTACTGCTATGATATATCACAAGTCTGGTTTTATTATGTTCACTACTGAGAACAATGCTTGGTCAAGAGACTTGGTAGTTTCTAAATGTGAACTGATAATTGATACTAGTAGGTGTGTTGCTAGACTTCATATCCCCCCATGCCTATGTTGGTCCTTCCAGCCCCTTCTTTATTGTTTGCACACATATAAGAGTTAAAGAGAGACGAGGAACTAGCACTACTCCCTTCAGCTATTGTCAGGTATCTCCCAGGACCAATTAATGTGATCTCAGTAGCTTTGGCCACATGGTATATCAATGTGTGTCACAGATGGCAGTGAAATAAAAAAGGAACTAAGAATTTTTTTAAAAAAATACAGGGAAACAAAGCTGAGTTTTGAATCTAAAATATGCAGCAAGTATCTGAAAGCACAAGACCGGTCTATAATTGTCATAATTTTTCATAAAGCAAATTGAGATTGGTGGCAAGGGAGTTCTGTCTGGCATTTAGGCTGGCAAACTATCTGTCTCTCCATCTGATCTGTATCTCACATTTCTTCAGTAACTGTGAGACCTCCACAGCATGATTAAAAAACAAGCTTAAGTAAAAACACAAAGGCTATAAGCCTGTTATTGACATATGCTGGTGTAATCCCTGCATTGCAAAGCGGTATGCAATATTTCCTTCTGCAAGCCCCTCACCTTGGGCATTTGGGGGAAACTCTTGTATGCCCCTCTGTGCTCCCAGGCGCTAGACAGCTGAGTTGGGTGGGGCGATACCTGGGTGCATCTCGGCTATGTTTGAGCACCTGGAGAAGAAAGAGCACACTTATGCTGGGGGCCAAATAGACTTCCGTGTGCAGGTGCAGCTGGGGCATACTCAGATACATCCCCACAGCCAATCAGTGGCAAGGGAATGAAGCCACACCCTGAAATCCCTTAGCTGCTGTGCACTTAGAGAAAAAGCAGAGAAAAGGGAGCAGTACCTGCCTGCCTCCTACCATTCCAGATAAGCAGTATAATTATGCTAGCAGGGATTTGTGTTTTTCAAGCAGGCTACTTGGATCTCAGCCAATAAGTTCTATGGTTTATACAAATCAGGCAGCACAATTCTAACTCAAATATGTGATGACTGAAAGAGATTAGTATTGGGAGGGGAGAATTAGATCCTTTTCCTGCCATTATTCAATGTTTTTCACATACCCCTAAATATCCTGATGCATACCTCTGGGGGTATGCATACACCAACTTGGGAACCATTGCTGTAATCAATTCAGCAAGCAGTTCCTGGTCCCAGAAATTCCCTTCTAAGGAAGGCTAAGCTGTCCCTTCCAGCTGTCCTTCATTGGCAAGAGAAGAGTTAATATCAGCCAAAGAACAGTTGTGATGACACTAAGCCAGTTGAAGCTGTGCTGAATCCAAACCCCTGTCAACCTAGCAGTGTTGGAAATTACTTAAGACTACATTGACTCTGGTCCAACTTTGGTTCAGCATTGTGCCTGAATCTAAGCACAGACCAAGTGACGGGAATCCACATGAAGAGTGGTGCAAACCAGGCAGTTTCTTGCAACAGGTTCCCAGGGATGCAAGGCAGGCTGTTCCACCTCCCCAGGCCCCAGCCATTGGTATCTTCCTTGGTTCTGGAGGGAGGAAACCTCCACAACCAGTCTCAATGCAGTTCAGAGCCAGGATGATGCTGATAGGTTGTGTGTGAGCAAGGAGAAAAGAGAAAATCAGGAGAGATTGAATGATGGACATGACAATGGTGGTCATTTCTGGAGAGACAAGATAACCAGAGCGGGGAGTTAAGGCCATGTCTGGTTTTTGTTGTTTTCAGATATCTGTGTTTTCTTTAGGTGTAGTGTGGATGGGGCTAGTTGATGGCGCCCTTTCCTCCCAGTCCAACTTCCCTGGGAGGAAACCGTTGTGGGAGGGGGAGTAAATTGGGGAAAGGGGCTTTTGGTTGAAATGTTAAGCTATAAGTGATTGCCTCATTCATCCTTCATTAGCTTCTGTCTGTCAGAGAAGGAAAAGGGGAAGCATAGCTTGTCACCTCCCTTCAAGGGGTCTAAGATGGGGCAACTCAGAATAGGAGATGCAGAAAGATCAGTGCCTGTTTGAAAAAAATGGAGAGCTGAACTATTAGCAGTAGGCACCTCAGTTAGTCCTGTGAGCAGTGTTCAATGAGTGAGTTCTTCTGGGTCTTCTCTACCTCTTTTACTTTGTCATTGTTTTAAGTTTTAAATTAATTTTTCCATTCCTATGTTATCAGATATGGATCAGTGGTTGAAAACTAGCACAGGAAAAGAAAAAGAAAAAAAAGGGTGACACGTAATATGGATAGTAACCAATCACCAAGAATTTCTTGGGAAATGTCTAACACTATAGTGCAAAACAGTAATAATAATTAATTAATGTAATGTAGTTTTTCCAATAGAATCTATGATATATTTTGTTAAATTCCTTGTATCTTTCAAGTTTTGAATATAAATATATATGCATTGTCTGTTTACCTTATTATTTCATTGTTTTTAATGGGATTGTTTTTATAGTTTCAACATATAAATTTGAAATAATGGCAACTATATCAATTACAAACATACAGTTTATGGAAATAGGCTGCCAAGGGATATGCAAGTGAAAAATGGTTTGGGAACCACTGAATTACAGAGTTAAAGTAAAACTGAAACAGCTTAGAAGAGTATCAATAATGAAATAAGAACAACTTAAAAAAATTCAGCACCCAAGCATGATATTTCCTGGCCTTCAGTCATTTGCCTAAAATCATTCTGAATAAGAAACTTTTATTCTTCCGGCTAAGGTTGCCAAGTTAGGATCATCCCAGATCTTCAGATATCCAGGCCAACACCTAAGAGCCAGTGATGGCTCCTTGTTGATATCATGGAGATGGGCCCTGGAGTAGTCATTAAGCACTTATGCATCAAGTAGCAATCACATTTGCACACAGCTTGTCATTCACACACACATACAAACAGACATGCAGAGAATATACTTTACTGTTTGGATATCAGGACAAAAACTGTAGCTGATGTGGCCATTCACAGATCAAGATGAAGTTAGGGGATTACTCCTTATCTACATAAGAAGACTGGATAAGGAATATTTATTTTAGTAGCAGACAATTGAGGCTGATATTTGGAAAATAAAATCAATTAAAGTTTGTAAATCACAGCCAGCTAGATGAGCACAGAAGGTTTTTTTTTTTTTTCAGACCAAGAGGAGGAAGGAAGGAAGGAAGGAAGGAAAACACAGAAACATGCATGGTTAGAAACCTCTCCTGGCTGGACATTTGAATTCAGCCCTTGTCTCTGCCCAAATTGACTCCACAAAAAAGAATTTGAATCCCCAACTCACACTCAGAGTTGACTGATGAAAACTGAAGATGGGGTGCTGAGATTTGGCAATACTGTGTCCTGGCAGAATAGCAGGCAGGGCCCAATACAGCCTTCTTTTTGCAGCAAATACCTGACTGCAGCTATCCATAGGCCATCTCTCATCCTCACCTATGAGAGTGACAGGACCAAGAGAAGAAACTCCTCCATAAGGTTCAAAGCCCAGGCAAGCTTCTATAGATTTTTCAACTAACTTGAACCCAAATTATACTTATATATATGCTTGGTGTACTTTTTTACTGAGCCCCGACCTGAAACTTTTGCTTCAAGTAATAAATATCAGTGGGGGAGTGAGCCAGCATGGTGTAGTTATTTGAGTGTTGGACTATGGGCTTTTCTGCACTACACTGTTATAGTACTACTCTTCCGCTTTTAACATCCTGTGGAATTCTGGATGCTCTCTGGCTGAGAATTCTAAATGCCCCTCCCTAAACTGCAAACTCCAGGATTTCATGGGATGTTCAAAATGGAATAATGGCACTATAGCAGTGGAATGTGGAAAGGTCCTATGACTCTGGAGACTCCCTGCTCAACTGCTGAAACCCAGTGGGTGGCCTTGGGAAAGTCACATTCTCTCAACTTCAGCGGAAGGCAAAGACAAGCTCCCTTTGAATATATCTTGCCAAGAAAATCCCTTGATAGGTTTGCCTAATAGTCACCAAAAGTCAGAAGTGACTTGAGGCACACAACAACAGCAAATATCACTGGGGCTATAGTGGAATCAGAAACCTCCCTCTGTAATCCCCCTCACAGGCCCTTGCATTCAACCTCACTGTCCTTTCTTTTCCCGATTACCTCACCAGGTAGTAAAAGCAATAAGAAAATTCACCTAGAAATCATTCCCATCTCTTTTTATTGTTAGCAGGTCTCCTTTAGGCCATGTTCTTCCAGCCAGAAAATTTTCATCTGAACTTCAAGGATATTTGAGCCTTTCATCATAAATATAAAATTACAGAATGGGCTGGATATTATCAGTGAATTACCTATCTTCTCTTTGCAAAAGCAGTTTCTTCAAGAACGATTCCTAAGACACTTTCCCGTTTATTGAAATCTAGCATATAACTGGAATTAATCCTGTATGTTGTGTAAAACAACAAAAATAAAACTGATGCGAATTGATCATTGTCAACTATTAACAACTGCAGTTAAACAATGCAACTTTTATTTTTCTTTAAAATGAGCTTATAGACTAATAGTAGACTAGGATGACAATGGACTTCAAACTAAGTCCGCAAAAAGACTTTTTAGCTTCCAAGTTAGGTGACAAGATCTGTTGGAGCAATTGCCAATTGTATGAGGATGTATTTCACAACAATTTGGAACTTCTGTCATCCAAGAATTTGACACAAGACAAATATAAACAAGTCTTGGAAGGAATCTTGTTTCAGAGGGTGGAAAATTCTCGTGAAGGAATCAGGAAGTACATATTGTATGGACTGAAATGCTGCTAAACCTGGTATGCAGAATGTTCTGAAATATGTTTTCTCTAGCTCTTGACAGGCAAAACAGAAGCTAATGCTATCTCTGAAGAATCTTACCATTTATAGAAAACAAAACAGAAAGCTATCAAGCATTTCATGCAACGTGGATGGACTGATAAGATATAAAGTCAGCAGTCACCCTTCACAACTAATTGTAGAAATGTACAGTCTGAAATGTGATTAAATTTCAATATCCTGCTTGAATGTTTCAAAATGGTGTGTGTATATTGTTAGGAAGTGCATTTTATTTAATAGTCCATTTGGCAGCTAAGTATAGAAGACAGGGCCTTTTAAGCTGGAAAAAAAAAATAGATGGCCAGGGGAAGGTGCTACGAACAAAACTGTGGTCTGTTCAAACACCCAAGCACAAGAAATAACCTTGTGTTTTTAGATGTATGGCCTTTGTCTCATTAGGTGTACCTTTAACTGTGATAAACATCCACTTAAATGAATATCATTTCCGTACAATTATGGCAGGATCATACATAATACACTAAGTTCCCCTGGCAGCATATGTGTTAGTCATGAATATTTCATGAGCCATTTTATTCCCAGAGTCGGCTTTAAACAGCGCTCAATCCAATGGCTTTGGTATGTAGGAAATAAAGGTCTTGTCTATAAAAAGATCCCACGGCAATTATGGTGGCTCTGCACTTTATCAAGGAGTTTAACACAATGACCTGCTTGTAATATTAGCCCAGCACCAGTATTAATTTTCCTCTTAATATATATGTAATCACTCCTGTTATTTATCAGTGGATTTTGAGGTGGTAGTGGGGACGAGCGTGTGTGTGTGTGTGGAGAAACAAGGCATGCTTTTTCTTAGACTGTTTTTGCTCGAACGTAAATATCTTGATTGATACTGAGCAATGCAGGCCAACTGTCTCTAAGGAAAACACTGGTAGTTATATAATAGAGGAGCACAAATCCACACATGATTCCAGACCAGGCAACTTGAAGGACAGACTGCAAAAATATACATCATGGACCGTGGAGCATGATTTAAGCAAACCAACAGCTGTTATTGCAATCTGATTACTTTTCCTGCTGTGTGCAATGTAGGGGAAATAAAGTCATACAATGGTATTAAGAATAAAAGAAGGTTGCAGCCACAGAGAAATCCGATACAGTTCCACAGTCTCAACAAGACCAGTGAGAACACATTGGCATACAATGGGCAACTGTGAGCCTGAAATAAGGACAACTTCATAGGGAATGCATTAATTTCTGCTCACAAGCAACACTTCTTTTCAGAAAACACCAGAAAAAGTGTACATTAAAATACCAAAACCCCTCAACAACTGTACATTGGTTCTCACACATGGTGATCAAAAATACATCTGTTCCACTGTGACCGTACACCAAGAACCACAGTCAGTGATACTCGCATGAATGGAGAAGTGAAATGGGAGTTTGTGTCAGGGCCACATGTGCAATACTCGTGTTGGATATTGTATTTAAAATGGCTCAAAATCCATATATAAAATTAATGGAGGAAGTCACATACTACTTAGAAACACAGGTCAGGGGAAACGTAAAATTGCATTTCTAACCAAAGGCACACTGATATAAAATCTGCTGAAAGCAACATTGAGATGCCTTCATTTCAGTATAAAGATAGGAGGTAAAACAGAGATCTCAAATGACACTGTCGTCTACAGGGTATTTGTTCCCTGTGCAAAAAAGCAGCTTCACAGGAGAATTTGAATCAGGGTAGGAAAGGGTTAAGTGTAAGCTGTATTATTATTATTAAGCCCTCCACCCCATTCTATTTTCATTTTTTAAAAAAATCTTCTTACATGTAAAAATGTATTTAATATCTCAGTCTTGTTTGACTCTACAACAAATTTACACGTGGGGCCTTTCCTCACTACGCTGTTATAGTGCTGTTATTCCACTTTGAACATCCTGTGGAATTCTGGGGTTTGTAGTTTATTGAGGCCAAAGAGCTCTCTGACTGATAATTCCAAAGGCCCCTCCCTAAACTGCAAACTCCAACATTCCACAGGATGTTCAAAGTGGAATAACAGCACTATAACAGTGTGAAACTGGCTCTTGGTTTGTAGATGATATATTTGTAATCTGATATCTTAAGCATTGGTCCTTGGACAGGGATGCTCCTGATTTCAGTATTTGCTTTCCCATTACAGCATTAGGATCAAGATGTCCTTCTTTACTGCGATGAATGACATTATTTTCACAACCCACAACTTTGTTAATGCGTTCCATTGGATTTAAATTCATTTTTCAAAGTCCTCATCCTGGGAAAGTGGTAGAATTAGACTCTGCAGAAAGATCTCCTTTTATAAGGCTACTGCTCGCAGATTCTGATAACGTGTTTGATACTAACCGTGCGTGCCTATGTGTTAAAAAGAAAGAAAAAAAAACCCGAACACCCAGATTTTTATTCAAGCCATTCCCTAGAAGAAAGCGTGTGTTCTTCTTGATGTGCTAAATTAATATTTATGTTGCTAAAGTATCAGAGAAGCTTCTGAAAAAAAAATTAATATAAAAAGGTTATAATTATCTTTTTTTATATATTAAAAAAACGTGGCAGCAATTGAAATGTAAATCTGAGAGCGCTAGGAGAAATACTTGTTTGCATTGTGCCTGAGGCACCCTGCCCGACTGCCACAGCTGCAATTGATCATTTCAAATCAAAGGGAGTTGGAGATGTCTCTGGTGGCTCAACTACAGGGTTGGAGGGATGGGGGGGAGTGAGAAGAGCTGAGAAAGATGCTCTTTTTGGCATGACTGCTATCAAAAAAAAGGGGGGGGGGAAGCTGGAACAGTGTTTCAAATCTTTCCCTCTGAATTTGCAGCCCTTCAAAGCATTGCCATAATAAATAAAGTTTTCAAAACACATAGGCTCTAAAAGGCGCCTTGAAAATTCCTGAAACATTTCTTCCTTCCTCTTCTACTCTTCTCCTGACTTGACAACAGCAGTGCAAGATAAATGTGAACAAAGGGGTACAGACACACACACACACATGCACACGCAGACAAGGGACATTCTCTGTACTCTTTTATGGGGTCCTTTTCTTCAGACTGGGAAAAAGACATGCATCAATTGTTTTGAGAGGAAGAGGACGACAAAAGGGAAAAAATGATGGGCAAAATCTTGGTAAGCATTAAGACCATTTTTCTGAAATCTGGTGCTGTTCTAACGTGGATGAAATAAATGACGCATTTGGCCCCAATGTCCTTGCACTCTTTTTTATTCTAAATATATACATACATGCATATATTTGAAATAATAAGAAGGGAAAATACGTATATAATTCTGACACTGCACACGGTGCCCGGGAGTCATTAAATTCTGTTTGGCATACATAAAAAAGATTTAATCACAGACGCCAGTCAGAAAACTAATCCATTAATCTAGCTGTTTCTCTTATAAAAACTGTATTTCAAAAAAAAAAAAAAGGCCTCCTCCCCCTTTTCTCAATTAATTTAGTCATTCATTTACATTTTGTGTATTTATCATGTAAATGCACCTTATTTGCAAAAGAAAAGCTTGGGACTTGGCGAAATAAATAGTTATTTCATTAAAAGGGATACAAAAACCCCTGTGATTAGGGTAATTAATTTGCACACTAAAAGCAATCTTCCTAGTTTAGATCATTAATATTGATGGTGTTCGATTTTTTTTTTTCTTGTTCTGAGTAACATTCCTTGAAATACACTCAGAGAAAAGTGGCAAGCTGCGAGGAGAGACGCTGCAATGGGGTCTTGCAGTCAGCATCTGGCTGTTCCTCCTTTCCAGTCATTCAGAATTTATAACAGGAGACTTTGATACTTATATTCGGATGTTAACTGGGTTACTTGAATCATGCCGGATTGTGGGGCTTGTCACAAGTGTGACTGATTTATGTATGCTGGTCTTGCTTCCTTTGATTGTATTTCATTTTGTTATTTTTTATTTAAATTGGGAGATAACATTACAGGAGATTATGCAGTGGTACCCCATGCTGGTATGCACATCAGTGCCAGATAAGAAGGCTGTGCCTGCCAATATACCTTTTCTTATTAGGTTTTCATCTGCATAATATGGAAATAGCATCATATCCTTTCCCAGATGCCTTTCTAACACAACTTTTATTCAAGACGTGTAATTTGTTCACTCTCTGTAGAACAGATGTATTCCACCAAAGACCTTGCAGTAGAGGTGTTAGCTCACTCCAACAGACTTTCAATTTAAGATGAAAGGCAAATGGCCCCGTGGGGGAGGAGCAGTGAAACCTTCTGGAATAATCTTGGATAGTTCAAGATTTGGATACACAAACTTTCTTGTTGCTGGGAGGGAAACTTTAATCAATAGTTTTCTACATTTCCAAATGTTTCAAGGAGCAGAAAGTACCGATACATCATCTAGGCCCTTTTCACACGCAACTTTGAAAGTGAAATGGCCAAGGGAGCGATGCGGAATTGCGAGGATGGTTCCACATGACGTCCTCGTGATCGCATGTTGCTCCCGTAGCGATCCCGTGGCAATCGTGCAGTATATCATTTTGGGCTCTTTGCATCCTCCCGCATCCCTCCCGCACTTCTCTTGTGTGCAGAATGTCAGGAAGTGCTGCCATCGTGCTTCCTCCCCCAGCGCAGCCTGGGATCGTACCTGGCTGCGCTGCGCTTCAGAAGGGGTGGAGCTATTGCGCCTCCTTCTGTCCAGCACAGAGCTGGTGCAGAGGGAGGCACAGGGGACACAATTCCCTCCTGGAGGAGACTTTTCGAGCAATCCCCACGTGACTCTAGCAGCACCAGGTAATGTGCGGAAAGGGCCCTAGGCGCTTTCCGCACCCTACCTTTTCATGAATCCATTCTGTGGTGATTCTGATGTTGGCTCTAACAGGAGAGGAATGCAACAGGAGCGCTCTCATCCACACCAGCTGGCTCTGTCTTCAAGGAAGTGTGACGGCCCTACCTTTTCCTTCTTCAGTGCAGCTGGATACTTTCCCAGGCTGCACTGGGGCAGGAAGTGCATCCATTGCTCTTCTAGGGCTTCTGCAGGGCAGGTATCTCCAGAACAGTCATGCAATCATGTGTCATTGGTGGGAAAAACTCATCAAATGATTTACTCTGTAATTGTGATGGTTGATGATGGGATCGCAACGGCATCATGCAGAACCATTGTCACAGTCCCGTTGCGATCCTGTCACCATTGTGGGATGGGAGTGTGATGCAGCAAGGGACCTAGACGTGGGATTGGAAACTCTCATGTTTTAGGAGACTACATTGCCATCTAGGAGACCATGGATGGCCACACCCCTACTGCACTCCTCTGGAAAAAAAATATAAAATAAATAAATAAATAAAATCCAATACTCTCTAGGAGGCATCGGTCACATTTCACAATATTTTTGGCGCAGGAGAGGCCTTTTCTAAAACAACAGGAAGTGACCTAGATGTCTTTTCTGGTTCATTGTCTGCCTTTTTTTTTTAAAGGCCTCTCTTGGGCCTAAAGCAACCAAGAGCGAACCAGAATCTAGCAAAATTGCCCCTCATGCTCTCAAGAGGGAGAAGAAGTTTAAATTTTGATGTGTATGTGGGGTTTCCCTGGGAATTACGTGTGGTCCACAGGCCACAATTGGAAAACCCTTTGCCACCAGTCTCCTTTCCTCAGGTAAGGCTTCTATAATCCAGATCACTATGTGCTTGGAGCTGTGCAATGTAGTAATATTGGCAGAAAGTAGTGTCTTCAAGCTGTAAGCATATTACCAAGGATTTTTGCTCATGCTGTAACAGTAGTAAGATTTTATTTGTCCCATACTAGGGGGCATGGTTTGCTCTCAGAGGGAAAAAAAAATCAAACGCTCTCAACCCCCAGAAAACCCCATTATAGGTTCACATTAGGGTTGCCGTAAGTCAGAAACAACTTGAAAGCACACAACAAGAACAACAATGTCCCTAAAGAGAGAAATATCTTATGGTTTTCATTTCTCTTTTGTAACTAGTCTGAAATAGTAAAACTGGATATGGGAGTGAAAAGAAATTCATATTCTTTAATTTTCTTTTATGGATTTAAAAATAGCTTTGCAATGTATTTATGTTACAAAATTACAGTATGTTGCAAAATGTTAATTTGCTTTCAGTTAATTAATGTTTCATTCTTCAGAAGTTTGGGGGTTTTTTCCTGTGGAAATGTTTCTGTAGAAGCTCAATGACCGCTTGAAGATTTACTCTATTGTCTTGAATTGGAGAAGGGGGATTCCCCTATTAAAAACTGTTTGAGGGAGGGGAAGCTCATCTACCATCAAGTACCTTCACAGCAACACTAGAAAATTATGGACATCCCCTCTCAAACCTTTTTTTTTCAACAGAAGAACATCCTCCCTCCATTCACATGAATACAGTAATATAATGCTACATATGAGGCAGTAAGTACAATGAAGTGAAATATTATGTAAGCTTTAATAAGTTTGCTATTTTCTGCCAAAATAGCAAACCTGAAATAGAAGATTTTAGAAGCTTTTTTGAGAAAGAGAGAGAAAAAGAAGGAAAAAAGCTCACAGTAACTTTTCCACCAAGAAACCAATCCAATACATGTCCTCTGTTATTCCCATAACTATGACCACTATTAAGACTGTGCTTGTAACCTCGTCATTAGGCCAACATGTTTCACATTTCTATTAAATCCCACATTGTTCCCGCTCACATACCAATGTGTTTGTATAAATGTTTGTCTAGTGAGGCTGCATTCCATGTATCTGACGAAGTGGTCTATAATCCATGAAAGTTTATGCTAAAATTAATTAATTAGGCTTTAAAGTGCTACGGGGCTCCTCTTTTATTCTGAAACAGACTAGTACACATATTTTTCTGAAAATCAACAAATACCTATTGCATGATCCAGTAAGTATTTGTCTATAAAGGAATATACCACACACAGAGACATCCTTCACTGAAGCTTAGCTAAGCATTCCTAAATCAAAACATTCTTTAGCCTCAAGCCAATTGTTAATCCCAACTAGAGTAAACCCACTGAATCAATGGGATTTACAAAATTGTTGATTGGCCATTCAATTATTCAGTAAATGGATCTGATCTGGGAGGGATTAATTATTCAGTTTGGCCCAAATTAATCATTTCAGCTCATGCAGAACATATCCATTCTTTTGACTTTCAGCATCTAAATGGACAAAGTTAAATCAGGAATTTATCGGGCATATCATAGCACAGCATCCCAAATCTCAAGCATCTTATCTCTGTTGATGCTGAAATTTTGGACAAAAATCTCAGCATATCTGGGTCACTTTAACCTAGAAGCTTCACACAGCTTTTGTTTTCGTCCTTAGAAGAAAATTGCTAAAGTTCAGCAATCCAGCAACAGAACAAACAAGGACAGGAACTTCAACAGTGCTTTTGTAGCAGCGTTTCTAGTCATGCCAAATATTAATCTGTTTCTTGGGCTGTGGTTAACAAGTGTCCTGGTGTCCAACTCTTCTTTTTTTTCATCATATCTAGGAGCAGCAACAGAATCCCTCAGAAAGTAACAGGATGGTGTTGTGGGATGGATTAATAAGAACAAGCCATAGCTGAGACCAGAAAAGACAAAAGTAATGATGGTTGGGCACATGGAATTCTTCGTGAATAAGTCCTCCTTAAGAGAGGAGGTCCACAAACAGTTGATGCTCATACATCCATTCTGTAGTCTCACTTGAAGGAGGGTAGTCAAGTATGATAAAATACTTGCCACCTTCTAAAGGTCAAGAATCGGTGTCTTGATAATTTGTTTGGATTAATACAATATACTCTTTAAGGCCTAACTTTTGTATTTTTCTAAAGCTCTATGAATTTTGATGTCTTGTTATTTATCATTGTTCCACCTGCAATTTGTTTTACCCTCTGTTCATATCAGTTTGCAAAATTTGTCCAAAAATGATTCACTTTTCCTAGGGTAAACATCATGCTAGCATTTTTCACTAATATAATACATTTTCTATGTGCATATATCTTATGCACATAGTTGGTCCTGACACAGCAAGTCAGAACAAGATGAACTGGAATTTATAAAAGATAATGTCTGTGGCCATTTCTGCACTGGGAATTTAAAATGGTGCAGAGCGACCTCCAGCGGAGGTCTTCTGCACCGTAGAGTGGACTGGGGTGGACTACTTTCTGTAGATCCACACCTCAGTCCGGTTCTGCGTGACCAGAACTGGTCGTGACCAGAACTGGTCGCGCAGTGTGGTTTTTAAAAATCTCTTTTTTGAGGTTTTTAAAAAGCACAGAGCGAGCGAAGCTGTGTAGCTCCGTCGCCCGGCTCCAGAGCAGATTTGCAGGCATGCGCAAGTGTGTGCCTGCAGATCTTCTGGGGGCGGGCTTTCAGCTGGCGAGCTTCTCTGTTTGGTGGAGAGCCTCCACCAACTGGAAGCTGCCATTTGGGATGCCGGAGGACTGCGGAGCAGCGAACTCGCGCTGCTCCTCATGGCGACGGACTCGGCCGGCCGGAAAACAAAGCCAGTAAGCTCCGTTTTCGGGTGTTCCCCCCCACATGCAGAAAGGGCCTGTGTCTCTGTCTGTGGCAGTTCAAATTATTAGGATATTGGACTAAATACCTCAAAATTTGACAGAGTGTTTTATTGTTGTCATCCAAATGCCATTGGCTAGCTACAAGTTGAAATTCTAAATGGGGATTCCCAGAAGCAAAAAAAGAGGGTCTACCATAGCTCCTCTGGATATATTTGTATACAATTCAAAATCTGACAAGGTTTTTAGCTGTTGTCCATGTTACAGTGGCCAGCTTTAAATTAAAATTAAACATGGGGGGGGGAGGGCTTCTTATAACCAAAAAAGGGAAGCCTGCCATAACTCACCAGGAAATAAGGTCCAAGATTCTAGAACATGCTTATCTGAAAAGGATCTTCAGGCCCAACCTCCCCAATTCTGCCTGTGACAGAATATAGGGGGAGTAGTATCCTGAGTGGTAGAAAAGCTGCCCAGCAACAAGTTGCTAGGCAACCAGAATGGCCACTCCAGAGGAAAACTGAGCCCCTTATTAGTGGGAAGAAGGAGTTGAGGGCCTGAGTGAAAATGCATCTATAGGAGGCACACTGGTTTGAAAAAAAGGGGCCAGAATCATACTTTCAGGGATCAAGGGCGAAGGGTGAATCCTTCACCCCAGAGGAGTTCTCATTGTATCAAGGGGGTTGAATGAGAGAGGTCTTTTCCCAGGGAAACCCTAGAGAAGGAGCAAAAGTGAAATCAACCCACTGTTACATCTGGTCAGAGACAATGGTCTAGATTTGGGGAGATATTCTTTGGCAAAGAGGGAAGCCTCTTTGTGTGTGTGTCCATTTCTGGCTGTGTGTGTGTCCATTTCTGCTCTGGACTGTTAGAGGCTATTATTCCACTTTCAACATCCTATGGAAGCCTGGGGTTCCTATGGGATCCTTTGAGGCCCCTCCCTAAACTGCAAACCCAATGATTCCATGGGATGTTGAAAATGGAATAACAGCACTATAACAGTCTAGTGTGGAAATGGCCTGTGTGTGACCTGTGCCTTTATGCTGTTGTAAAGAGACAAGAAACTTTAAACACATTCTGATCGGTTTGAACTTAGACATACATACAAAACCAATGCGTTATTCTGTTTGCTGTTTTAATAAAGATTATACTGTATTTTCTCATAAAGTTGGTCTCAACTGAATGATTCTCAGTAGTTGTAACCAACCAGAACCACGCTACCATATAACTTTAAAGGAGATTTAATTTAATTAATAATTGAAAGGCTTTACCCTGGTTACACAAAGGGACTGTTTTTAGGGGAAGCCATTGCTGTGCATAAAGTGGCAAGGCATTTTGGCAGATGGGGGTGAGTTGGCATTCCAGTCTGAGAGAAAAGAAAGCAGGCAAAAATGGGGACTTCTACAATCCCTGCATATCCCCTACACTACTGCCACAATTATGAATACATAGAGATTGTGAATACAAATCCATTATGAATGCATAACTCTAGGTTATGCATTCATAACTGTGATTGTGAATTCCAGCCAAGGATTTTAAAATGCAGAAAAACAGGAAAGGGCTGCCTGAGCCACTAAAAAAAAAAAAAAAAAAAAAAAGGCAGGAAATACAGGAAATACTTGAGTTTGCTCTGGGGTACTGCTGGTGAGATTCCTGTGGTAAAAAGGAGGAGCAGAAAAACAAGAGTCCCTATGGAATATTAAGTGCAGACCTAGGCAGTGCAGGCAAACTTATTCAAGAAAACAGGAGAGGGCTCTTTGAAGCATGGCAGCTAAGATTCGTGAAACTGAAAAATGGTCAAGAAAAGGTAATAGGTATACTCCACCTAGCATGGAATAATAATTAGATCAATTTAAATATTTCTGCTATCTAATCATAAACTCATTAAAAAAACTGGTAGGAAAGAATACTGTGCTCAAATTATTAGAACAGAAATGGGCAACTGTCAGGAGGCTAGAGGGCTGCATTACATCTATAGGCCTGTGGGGAGAGTGTTCCCCACCAGCATAAAAATATACCTTTTTTAAATAATCAAAATATGCTCAATGTCCCCTAGGATGCATAGGGGAATTTTTTTCTCCCACTCCCAAACATTTCTAGGCCCCAAAGTGGCTTTATTTTCAACAGGAAATGATGATAAGGTCAAGTTTGGGTCACTTCCTGTTAGAAACAAAACCTCTCCAAGGCTTAATGGGTGTTAGAAGGCTCCTCCCCCAAGATGGGACTGCTGGGGGCTCTAGAATTACATGTGACCCGCAGCCTACAATTCTTCACCCTGAGTTAGAATTTAAATAATCGACCAATTAGCAAAACCAATAACATGTTTATAGCCAAGAGGATTTTGCTTGAACGTTTTCTGATCACACTGTCAATATTATTTATATACTGGATAAAGGTGAAATGTATTTCACCAAAGTTGTCTTTTTGTCAGGACGTAAGGAGGCTTCTTTGTTTTGTTTTGTTTTGTTTTGAATTGAAGGAGGTTTTTGTTTTTTAACATGTTGTGGCAGATGGAGCTGTTAATGGAAAGGGTGTTGTTTCCATCTTATTATATTTTGAATGTCCATTTGAAAACTGTTTTTATCTGGCATTTTTAACTTGTATTTTTTTAAAGAGAGGTTTGATTTATTTTTGTGTTTTAATGTTTGGTACTGAATATAGTTGCATTGTGTTTTTAAAAGGTTGTACATTGCTTTGGCTCCCATATTGGGAGAAAGGAAGAATAATAAATAAATAAATGTTGAAATATAGTGCATTCATTTGTCCTGTAACATCTTTTATGTGCTCTGTTTACTTTCCCCCTCAGTATCAGAAGCTACATTCCACATACGAGATGACCAGGGAAACTTGCACGTACTTTTTTTTATCTCCTGGCCATTTCTAAAATGACTGCCACTAGAAGAAATGAATATTTCCCTCTTGGCCTTTCGTGTGCTATAGTTCTAATACCAAAAGTACACTGACTGTGGACTTTGTAACTGATTTGCAAATGAGGCTTCTCAGCTGGATTTTCATCTTCAACGGTTGACCTGAGTCTTCATTCTTGGAAAGGCAGATCTGACCACTGGGCTATCTTTCCCTCCTTTTTTCCTTTCCCCCCTCGTCTTTACTGCCACCATCAATAATTTTGTTCTCCTCCTTATTCTCAGTTATGAGCTACCATGTTCAAAGAAGCATGAACTTTCATGGATATAAACCCACTTCTTCAAATGCAGTGCAGAATGGTATGAAAGCCTCAAGATATGAAGCATGTTTACATAGTTGTGGGAGTGGGAGTTGGATGGAATGTAATAGGATGCAGAAAGATGGAAATCATGTCCTTTGTCCTAACTTTCAAGGGGCTTGGTGAGGTAACATAAATCTTTCAGATCCTTACAATGGTCTGTTACTGTTGATGTCTGAAAACAAAAAATCTGTTTACCAAAAGCCAGTTTCCCAGGGATCAAAACTCTCTCTGAGAACATTCTTTTTCTTATATGTACACTGGTACGGACTCTTGTATTAATATATGTATTGTACTATCAATCCATTGTCTTGTTTGTATCTCTGCTAATGAATTAGAATTCATGAATATAATTCAATTCAGCTGTTTCTCTTTCTAGCCTTCCTTTGAAATTTCTTTGTACAAGGACTATGGCCTTTAAATCCTGTAACTGTATGTCCAAAGAGGTTGAAACATGGTTTTGGGGTCATTTCTAATCTCTGACTTGTGTCCATTTATCTTCTTGCATAGAGACTGTCCTGTTTGTCCAATGTAGAGTGTAGAGGGTCCTTGCTGGCATAAGACGGCATATATCATGTTGGAAGAAGAACATGTTCATGTACCTGTGATGTTGTGGGGGATTTTTTAGTCCCTGTAATATTGCTTCCAGAGTAGATGTGGGGATGGAATTGACATTGGGGTTTGTGGCAAGGTCTTGTCCATGCATTACCATCCATTTTATGCTTCCTTTTGTAAGTGAGTGGCTGTTTAAGATTTAGAGGCCGTTTGTAGGCCAATAAAGGCCTGCCTCCCAGAGCTTTTCTTGGTGGGAGCTGGATCCTTACATGCCTCCATTTCCCCCCTTCCAAAATGCACTCCAGAATCCACTCATTGTTATTGTATGGGTAATGAAAGCAATTTTCTCAGAGAAGCTTTTGAATCCTAACTTTTGGTAAGCAGATTTATTACTTCCACACATCAATGTTAACAGACTACTGTAAAGATCTGAAATACCTGTATCACCTTATGCAGCCCTTTGAAAATTAAGGGCAAGGGTAATGATTTGCATTTTTCTGAGTTCTATTACATTATATCCCATTCCCACAACTGCGTAAATATGCTTTATATCCTGAGGCCTGGATATATCTGAAGAAGTGGGTTTATATCCATGAAAGCTCATGCTAACATTAAAAAAAACCACTTGGTTTTAAAGGTGTTGCTACATTCTCTCCCCACCCTTTCTCTTTGTTATGCTACCATATTCAGGCTGTAGACCTCAGATTTCCCATAAACTTTATTTATACCCAGAGCAGAATTTCTAGACTTAGGAAAAACAATGATGTAAAGGCAGTACAATTTGTTATCACTCCCTAAAGCATACTTTACACCAGAATTCTTTCATAAATGGAACATGTGTTTCAGGTAACATTACATCTGTTGTTTTATACATGGAGACATTTTTTAAAAAAACCTGAATGAAATGAAATAAATTAATTCAATTTTGCTGTCTTCCATTTTATTCAGAACACATGCTCCACTGGTATCCATCCACCAATATCACTCCATAATAATTGGTATCCATAATAGTTCTTAGTATAACAACAACAACAAAAACCGTGATGTCATTATGAAATCACTTTCTACCTGTATTTCAGAATTGTTTGGTTAAAAAAAAACAAGTGCAAAAGAAAATTAGATCCATGCTGAGGAAAGCCAGCAGGGCTGTAAATGTGTTTTCTTTTATCTGTTGCTAGCAAATAGAAAGAAGAAGGAATAAAGATCCACATTCTTATATTTCATAATGTCTAATGTGCAATGTTTATTGTATTCATGACTACCATCCATTTCAACTGCACTTACTCTTTAAATAAGTATATATAGGAGAGGCCCTTTGGGGCTGGGAAACTCACTGGAGCAGCTGAGGAGCTACACAAATAGAACAACCCAAGGGACAAACATTCATATAGATATACCTGCACACACACATAGCCATTCATTTACAGTGAACAATTCTGTTGCCTATTCGGTTTGTAGAGATCCTTTGATATCTTTGCAAGCCATATATATGGTATAAGATCACATTTTGCCTATTCCTTTCTTCTAGAAACACAAAGCCACCTACATACCTTCCAACCATTTTATCCTCACCACTGTGTGACATAGGCTAGGGCAGCAACTTGCCCAAGTATATCCACAAAATATTGTGATTTTGAGGTTTATTGTTAAGGTTTATTTTTGTGGTGGGTTGATGGTATTCCAGGCTTGCTTAATCCTTCTTCACATAGATATTAAATGTATAAAGAAGACAGACGCAAACTGTCCCAAAATCATACACAGCACTGACCCACTATACAATGTAAAACGTTTAGCATGATCTTTAGCAGGAGTGTCTCTGTGGCTATAGTAGGGTTGCCAGATCTCAAGGCCTTGCCCTTAATGGCTTTTATGGCTTATCTTGAGGCAGATGATGAGGGTTCAAGCTCTCCAGTTTTGATTGCCTCAATTCCAGGCAAGAGGAAGAACTACGTGCAAGTCTCCAGCTCAGCTAGTAGACCAGCTATTTGCTACAATTTGTGAGGATGTATTTGTTACTACAACTTGCAAAGACTCTCTGGGAATCTATATATTTATTTACTAAAATCAGCTTCCTCCTTTTCTTTGAGTCATTGTAGCACCAAGGCTTACCCTCCACTCTTTTGTGCATCTACTTTCTGGCTACAAGCAAGTAGGCTTCATAAAAATGTTCCTTATCCCGTCATCCTACGTAAATGAGAAGGAATAATCTTCTCATTTCATCTTGGTCTGGCAACAACCTCTTTAGTTAGCTCTTCATTTCCGAACAGGGAAATATGATGTGTGGGTATGGATGTGTTTGAATGACAAGCTGTGAACAACTGTGGTTGAGTGTGTTTGGGGATTTGTTTGTTGCTGTCAGTGGTAACACTGGGTGATATTTTGTCTTTCTCGCTAATAGATAAAGAACTTTGCTATGATTGATAATGGTTCAGTACTTCGGCTTGGATCAAACACCAAATCATGGTTTATTTTGGAAACAAGCTGACATCCTCTGTGTGCTAGAAAAGGCAATTTAAAACAGGACCTGATTTGCTTGATAGGCTGGTTAATTAATTGTGGCTTGAACAAATCACAGTTTGCTGTGTTTGAACACCACAACAAACCATGTGTTATTCAAAATTGGAATCATGAACTTTAGATTTCGCACACAGGGAGGCATGAAGAGAAGAAAGAGAATGTAACAACCAGTTTCTTGTCCATTCATATTTAGGCAAACTAACTATAATTTGTTGGTTCATTTGAACCAGGCTGATATGTGACAAATATTTTAATGTGTAAGTTTATATATTTGCATTTTATACTTACTGTATTTTTGTGGAAATTTCATTTATTAATCTTTAAAATAAAGATAATACTCTAGTTTTGAGATACCTAGACTGTTAACAATGTGTATACAGATGATATATATGTATGGAGGCACCTGCTCATGTCAGATAAAATCAGACTAAAGTCCAGTCCTTTCTTATATGGGGCATTTGAATGGAGCTTAGAAAAGTTTACTTTTTAATATTATAATGATCTTGCTAGCTGGCAGATTCTGGGAGCTGTACTCCAAGAAATAACCTTTTCCCATGCTTTTCCCATGCTCTGCATCTGAACACACAGTACTGTCACAGTACTGTCAGATTGCTATCTTGGCTACTGTTCCATCTAGCCCAGTACTGTCTATGAAGTTGCAGCAGTTCTTCAAGGACTTTGGCAAGGACAACGTACTCCACTGACACTTGAGATCCTTTACTGAGAAACACTAAAGATGGGACCTAGGACTTCAGGTGTATAAAACATCTTGTCTGGTTTAAGCTATGGGTTCTTCCTGAAATACAGTACCCCTTGACTTTCATGTGGGTTCAGGGCACAGAACCCTCGTAAAAGTAAAAAAACCCACAAATGACTCCTTCTGAGTGAGTGCTCCTCCCTCCATTCCCTTCTGGGGTTCTCCCATCCCATTGTCTTGCTTTTTGCCTGGCTGGGTGTGCCTTCCTTTTCTTCACCCAGGCAAAAGGCAAGTGAAAGGGAGGGAGAAACCCTGTGGGTGGACAAGGCACACATGAGCCTTTTCCTCCTCCATTTGCTTGCCTTTTGCTCAAGCATGGAGAAAGAAGGCCGTATACCTGGGCAAAAGGCAAGAGAATGTAGGCAAGAGAATTGGGGGAGAGACAAGCAGGCGCCTTGCAAATAATCCAATTTGTGAAGGTCAAACATGTGAGTATGGAGGGATGACTGTACATCTTTAACTTTATTTTATTTATACATACATACATACATACATACATACATACATACCTATATACCTCAGTCTATAACATAAAAGGCCAGAACCTCATAGAAGCAAAATCTATTTAAACAGATTGAAACAATAAACATAATTAGAAATAAAAAATAATTTAAACAAAAAGATTGAACAATGTAAACAATGTAAAACCATGTGCATAGACATTATAGGATGTAGACACTGCTGGTCTCAAAGGTTTTACTTGGAGATGAAATGAAGCCAGCATCAGTGCCAATTGGGACATTTAAGCTAGGGTGTTACAACTGAGAAAGCCCTGTCCCATGTCCTCATACAGTGTGTTGATCCACTTGGGAGACAGAGTAGGCCACAATCAGCAGCTGGACTGAGGCAACCAGAGGCCGAAACGGTGAATTGCAGAAACAGAATACATAGAGTTCTTTAGAAAGAGTAAAACATTTAGGCTGAACTAAAGTTTTAGCTTTGAGTCACAGCTTACCATCCAAGATATGATGCCTTCTGTCTCATCTGTACATTTCTGGAATTCTCCTCCCTGGAGAAGCGACAAAAGAAACTGAAGACTTCTGATTTGTGTTAGCTTGTTCATTAGTGTCTGTTAGGGACAGAGCATGTTTTTCAACTGTCAGGAGACCCTGACAAGGAGAATCCTGATCAACTTGAATCTTCACAATTCAAGACTTAGTGCTTTTCTTTTTTGTTCCACAGAAAACAACATTTTATGCTCAGAGAGCCTCTTCTGCACAGATAATAATATGCCTGCACAGAAAATGCAGTTTTTGGATATTATTTTAAACACAGAAAATACTTTTTTCTGTGCAGAAGAAAACACATGCAAATTCTAGACAAAATAAGTACTGAACTACAGCGCTTTCTTCACAGAAATATTATTTTGTATGTGGAAAATGCCGTTTTCATCACAAAGAATGTGGATTTTGTAAGCACAAGATCCAAACAGAAAATTACCTTTGAAGACTGTGCAGTTTTCAAAGACTTTCTAGCAGTGGGAAGAAAAATTGCTAAAATCATTCTTGTTTTCTTTGAGAATGAAATCAGCAAAGATTTACATCCCTAGTGCATACTAGTGACACAGTTATTTTAATTGATTGATTTAATTGATTGATTTATTTCCTATTTCTATTTTACTACCATTTTACAATGACTACAAATAAGTCAGTGTGTACATAAATACCCATATTAGTTATGTTGAGATTTCCCACTTTTAAACTGTTATTTATACATTGTGTTATATTCCTTAGTCTAGCAGGATATGAATAGAAATTATTTAAATATGTAAAGATATGTTCTAAAAAAAACCCCAAGAATGCTGTTGTGACCATAGAGCACCTTTTTTTTAAATGCTGTCTATATTTGTGATTGTGGCTCTTGTAGGCATTCTCATCTGGCTTTCTTCTTCTGTGTCTCTCATGTTTTCAATTACATTTCTCAAGGTGTGAATGTTACTGTTGATTATTTTCCTACTCACAATGTACACGGAGCAATGCTTAACATGAAGTGCATTCAGAAGTAAATTCTTGTATTTGACCTTCGTGATATAATTACGTTTGTATAGCCAGAATTAATGAGCCAATTATTTTTTGACAAGATAGCTAGTGCATAACATTGTTTGCTTTTCTTTGGTGTTTTGTATTGCTAACAAATGAGAAGTCTTTCCGGTGCTAGTTTAGAATGTGATTGGCTTTTCTACTGGTAATCTATTCTCAAGAAATTAGCAACAATTTTGCATCTTTCTCTATTGATAATGATAATGAAGAAGGAAAAGACAAAGGAGAAGAAATCAGAAAAAGCAATTTGTAAAAGTAGCACATACAGTGGAATCCTTGTCTTTGATTTATGAGGACAGGAGTATTACTAAATTCATGAGTGAATTGACATTGACATGGGTAACATGTTGTTACTACAAGCACAAAAATGAGTGGCGTTGGGGGTTTGACATGGAAAGGCAACATGCTTTAAAACATATACTACTGAATCTGGTAATTACAGAATGCGGCAGCATAGTGCAGTGGTTTGATTGTTGGATTAAAACTCTGGAAGAGTAGGGTCAAGTCCCTGCACAACTATGGCAACCCACTGTACGATCTTAGGCAAGTCCCACTTGCCCAAGTCACCCTCAGCCTGACAAGATGGCATTGGTAAACTTCTTCTGAATAAATCTTGCCAAAATAACCTCTGTTAAAGGTTCACCACAAGTCAGAGTTGACTTGACAGTATATAACAAGTGTGATTGAACCCCATCCCTAACTACCTTTGTCTATGTAGCTACAATTTTTAGCAAGATTTCAACTAATTATCCAGCCAATTATGGTACTGCACATACTTCATTCAAGGGATTCCATCATAGAGAAATCCATCGTACAGAACTAGAATGCACAAGCAGGGATCTATAATGGAAGAGCACTTACACAAATAGCAATCAGTCAGGGCTTATATCAAAAAAGAGAGTACCTTGCCTCTTGATTTGTATCTATAGATATCCTGCTGTGGGAAAGAGAACACATAAACTGTGCATGTATACAGTATACTAGTGGCATCAAACTAAACTTGCAGATGAGGGACAAAATAAAACCCTGAAGGACAGTAGAGAGGCCAATGAGCCATTTTCAGCTGTTTTTGTTTTTGTTTTTATTTTGGTCATGCTTCCCCTTAGGAGCTCTTCTCAGATTCCAGCCCCACTCCCATCAAACAGGGATACAACACAAACAGATAGAAAATCATATATTAGTGAACACCAAGAAATTTGAACATTCTGACATGATGGATAAAACTTTTAAAACATTGCATGAAACTGAACATCTATCGGGCCTAATGCTTTTCTACAAATTTCGTGATATGAAGTTCCAAATTAGCAGTCAGAAGTCACCTTTTGTTGCAATATCAATTCTGTTCTTTAATTTTGTCAAGGAAACTGTCAAACAGTATTTTGGAATGATATTATAAATAGGAGGGGCTAATGACTCCAAATAAAGCTGTTGCTTGGGTATTTCATCAGTTCAGCTACCAGTCCCCCCATAAACCCTTGGGGCTCCCCTTCTCATGGTTTTCAGGCTATGACCCCCTTCAAATGTGCCACGGCCCCCTTGGGAGCCATATGCCCCCCACTGAGAATGGCTGATCTAGATCTATCAGTGTGAGACTTTTTTGTTGGGTCACAGTGAGGGTTTAGGACAACTGTTAGACATAGGTATTTCTCCATTGCCTATTTTTATGGAGCAAGACTTGCAAGATAGACAGAGATTTACATTTGCCTTGTTAGCACTAAAAATATGTATTTTCATCTTGACTCACCAACATTTTCTGCACATTAACCGTTTTACAAGTACATTTAGTGAACAGAGCTGGGAATCCTAGGCATACTATTTCCCTGTTATATAAAATATTGGCTTTCTACTTGAGGGATGGGGAGGAGAGATAATCTATTTCATGGAGGAAAAAGTAAAAGAGATAACAGGAACAAGAAACAAAATGAAGGTCTACAAATGTGAAACGAGGGGCAAGATATAGAATGTGGGCTATTAAATCTCAAGACCACATTTGTGAATGTCAGAAGCTTAATCTTGAATTGGTGTTAAGATGCTAGCTAACACTCCATAAAATCTCAGCTATGAAAAAGCAATTCATAACGTATTACTGGAGGGAAAATATAACAACAGGGTCATGTATTTGTTTTTAATTGAGGAGGGGGTCCATAAGATTCTGGGTGAGGAGGTTCGCATTTATTAAAAATGAGTTCTATAGCCACTTATCTGGCTGTAAAACTGATTAAATTAGTGAAACTTACTTTTGAAAAAAAGAAGAGAGTTGCAATATTGCAGGGTATTAACACCCTTTGAACTTGAAGGTTATTATTAGGTCCCATGATAATCTCGTAAAGATAGTGAATTAAATAATCTTGTAGGGATAGTGAATTTTGCTGCAGCAAAATAGAAAAATAAAATAGAAAAATAAAAACAATGGCATATTAACATATGGACAATATTATGTATAGATGAGACATTACATTAGTTAACAGCTATAGCTAATTCATATTTAATTATGATTTTTTGAAAAAAATAGTAATTGATTTAACTGGAAATATGGTTTGTGGGCTGGGTACCATCAATATGTTGAGAAGAATCAGCTTTACTTGCCCTTATTGCTGGAGTAAGCTGGGGCTGTGTACGTGCTGGAGCATCATCTGTATTCCAGAACTGGATGGATGAGAGCAACAAATTGAAACTGAATCAAAATACGGCCATTTCTGCACTAGACTGTTACAGCGCTGTTATTCCACTTTCAACATCCTATGGAATCCTGGGGTTTGCAGTTTAGGGAGGGGCCTTTTAGACCCCTCCCTAAACTGCAAACCCCAGGATTCCATAGGATGTTGAAAGTGGAATAATAGCGCTGTAACAGTCTATTGTGGAAATGAGCTAAGATGGAGGCTTTGAGGGCTTTTGTTTCCCAGGTCTAAAACTGGGTAAGCAACTTGCCCTGGATTAGGTAACATAAATCTTGAACTATTTTGTCCTTATATGAGAGAAGGAGTAATTCCTGTAGTATCCTCTACACTATAGGAAGAGTTTTGCCATTGTATTCAAGATGTATGAAAAATTTCAAGAAATTATTCTGCTCAGAAACATACATTGTGGGGGCTGCATGAAAATTATGGTGGGTGGGTGTTCAAAGAAAGAAAGAGAAAAAAAGAAAGGAAAGAAAAAAGCCCACATTTTTCACACAAAAAACAGTTTCCAGAAACACTTTTTGAGTGCAAAATTGGTATTTTTGCACAAAACACAGGAGCGGAGATCCTACATCACAAGCTATGATGTGTAGCTTTATGATGACTGAACTATGTTCCTGACATGATACATAACCATGTTGGAGAACTGTGACAATGGAAAAGGAACACTGGTTAAGATGTCCTGTTGCACCACAGGGCTTCAACCACCCTGCCGGGCACCACGAAAGATGGAGACATTTTTTTTCCTGGCTGCACACTGCCCCCCTATAATTTTCTACTTCATTCTCTTCTGGAGTGCCAGTATCCAGCTGTGTTTGGGGACATTTTCATTCTCTCATTATGGTGTCATTGCACAATGACAGCCTGTCCCGCAAGTGCTCTATTGTTGCACATCATGATCATTAAACAATAGCTACATTTATTCCCCTGCTTATACAACAGTTCTGATGGTGCAACTATGACAATGTTTCCACTCCTGGAAATTTGACCACAGTTACAATGCCTCAGGTCTAAAACGCACAAACTGTAAACTAGTTTACAACATTGTAAATTCCAACAGAATGACAGCTAGGGTTTCTGCACTGAAACCTCATTTGCATTTTTGAAAACACAGGATAGCTTTTTAAAAGTGTTTATTCCCTAGAAATAAAAGTGGAAATTTTGCTCAAAATTTCTGGGGGAGGGGATCATGCACAAAATTATGATTGTATTAAAAACATAATTTTGTTTCTGAAAAAATGCACAAAAAAAGTATTTTTGAACAAAAAGTAGTTTTACAAAATGACACGCTTTCCAGAAACTGACATGGTGTGTTTGTGCTAAAATCATGTTTCTGTGAAAAACACCAACACCATCAATTTTGCACAAATCCTCCATGTGTTTCTCAAAACACAATTTTCACACAAAAATCACTGTTTCCAGAAACACATATAGGGGTTTTCTTTCTTTGTTTCCTGAAAATTTGTGCTTCTTCTACAAAATTCATTTTTGCCCAGAGAAAACACAAAATAGTTTCCCAACCACTTTAGGATGTATGACAACTGCAGAAACTTCTCACCTCTATCTTATTTATACTGAGTGAGTTTCCTGAATGTTGGGAAACCAATTTTTTGGCTGGGCAATGAGTAACAGCAAATATCTTTTTCATTTCCATTCTGCATTGGGTTGCATTCCAAGTGAAGGAGCAGGTGCATAGCTTTGGGGTACTTCTACATTCAGATATGGAATACACTGGCTCAGAGTGTGGTAGAGACTCTTTCTTTGGATTTTTTTTTTTAACAGAGGCTAGGTGGCCATCTGTTGCAAGTTCTTTGATTGTGTATTCTTGCATGATGGGGATTGGATTTAATTGCCCTTGTGGTCTCTTCCAGGTCTATGATTTTGTGTCATTAGAGGCTCTCTATGGCTCAGAATGCCTGGACCCAACTATGGCCTTTCTTGTCAGAGATAAACTAACAAGAATAGTTCATGCACCGGGAATTTCCCAATGCACACTACAGTGGACTCTGCGTGGGGCTGCTCTTGAATATGACACAGAAACTGCCATTGTGCAAAATGCAGCAGCAAGGCTAGTGACCGTAACATCTCATAGAAGCCATGTAATAGTGGTTTTAATGGTAGTACATTGGCTACCAATTTGCTTCTTATCTAAATTCAGTCTCTCCCCCCACCCCTCATGTCTGTGTGTAGGGGGCAGTAACAGCATTTAAAGCCCTAGATGGTTTTATCTTAAGGCGCACTTCTCCCTATAAATGCCTGGCAAAGCAATGCAGTCTGTAGGACAGGACCTTCTCTGAGTACCACCAGTGGGAGCAATACATTGCAAGAGGACATGGAGGAGGGTCTTTTTTGCTGTGGCACCATATCTGTGGAATCCTCTACCTTGGTAGGTTTGGCTGGCGTCAAACTGTTGTAACCTGTTAAACATTTAAATGTTTTAATGTTAAATGCTTTAATGCTTTAATTATTTTACTATTTTAAACTGTTTTAAATCATCTAAACTGATTTTATTGCAAGCCACCCAAGGATTTTGTGATATAGGGTGAAATAAAAAATATTTTAACAAATAAATAAAGTAAAAGAATACTCAAATTCCTTTCAACAATAATTTAATGATAGGATAGTTTTGAATATGTATATCCAAACAAATATTTGGTACAGCTTTTTACTATTCCTAATTATTGTGATTCCTTTCTTTGATGTTTTATTTGATGTCTTATCTCAAAAGTTATCACATCTAGTGTTTTATGTAGTCAAAATGTGATAAAACAGGTCCCATGTTTTTGTAAATGGTCCCAACAGTGTTCCTCTTACTAAGGCAGATAACTTATTGGTTACAGCCATATCTAAGAGTTTAATTAACCAATCCTTTTCAATAGGAATTAGGAATATATTAGGAATATACAATATTTAAGAAACAGATGGGCAAACCTAGCAGTAGATAATTTTACAGATTAAAATTGGATTTAAATAGAAGGCATTGTATAGTTATATTCTATAAGAAATTTGAGTGAATAACTAAATGATTTGGTATATTTGAGTTTATATGGAACCAAAGGAAGATATCTACTTATGGATAAAGATCAGGCTATTTTATATGTAAGATAAATTTGAAACAAAAACCTGGCAAACAAACTGTCAATAGTTCTTACTGTTAAATATTTGGATATCTTGTTTTGCATTACAATAATACTTTGTATATCATTAAAAAAATGTGATAAAATGTTCCTAAAATTAAAAATGCAGAGATGATGTCCTGGATGGTCATATTCATAACAAGTTGGTATCTTTCTTAAGAAGCCAGTGTGGTGTAATGATTTGAGCGTTGGACTATGACTCTGGAAACCAGGGTTCAATTCTTCACTGATAACCCACTTGGGTGCATCACACACTCTCAGCTGCAGAAAATCCTGTGATAGATTCGCCTTAGGATCACTGTAAGTCAAAAACAACTTGTAGGCACATGGCATCTTTTCTTTCAGCTACCATTCTATGGGATCTTTTGCATGTAATTCAATTTTTCCTGTCATTCACTTCCTCACCATTGAAATAGCTGCATGAAAATAGTATTATTTATTAGGGATGGAAAGAACACTTGAAAAAAAAAATTCAAAAAGGTGCCAAAAATATATATATTTCTCAAGTGTCAGGGAACCCTGAAGAGGAGAATAGAAGACTGATTAAAATCTTTGCAGTTGAGTACTTTTGCTGCACAAAATTTGTATTTTATTTATTTATTTGTATAGAAAACATTTTCTGTTCAGAAACAGGACATTCAAAGCACAGAACAGTATTTTCTTTGTAGAAATGCTATTTTCTTTGCAGAAATGTTGCTTCCAGTTCAGAAAATCATATTTTCTGTGCAAAATATTATGAATTTACCGCAGAATAGGTCCCAAACTGCAAATAATTCTTACAAAATCAAACTGTTTTTGACAACTTTCTTGTAGTGAGATGAAATTTGTTATATTTCGTATTTCTTTTCAGAATAACATTAGCAAAGACTTACATCCCTATTATTTATTGAGCTGCCTGAATATTTCAGATTCAATCCTGCAAATAGCAGTGTTGGACAATATTACATTAAAGGTAGGAGACATGTTGCTAGGAGGAATAAGAGACATTGTCTACCACTTCTACCCAAATGGTATGCCTCATCTGCTATACGTCTCTAGCTGAATATAATATTTGAACAGTGGACACACATGAAATCATACATACATTTGACTATATAATCAATATTGAGGAGGGAAGACTGCAAAACACTACCATATTTGCCAGCGTATAAGATGCACCCATGTATAAGAGGCACTCTATTTATACACTAGCAAATACTATTTGCTGATATATAAGACACACTGGTGTATAAGATGCACCCCATTTTAAAACAGTATTTTTTTGGGGAAAAAGAGAGTCGTATATGCTAGCAAATACAGTAATTATACATGTGTTCTGGGTCTGTTTTATATAGATGCATGCATGTGCGTGCCTCTCGCAACCTAAGATGGGATAGGCAAACTATCTGAGTCAGGACAAAATATTATGCCCATTTTCCTCATCATGTAAAGCAGACAAATTGAGAAAGCTTGGATCACTAAAAATGCATGACACTTGGGGGAAAGAAATCTTAACATTGGGACTGATATTTTGAACACACCCACAAATTATAAAAGTAAAATAAAATAATTATAAAGTAATTATGAAAGCAAAATAGAAGAAATGTTAACATCAGGAAAATATATGGTCAGCTACACTGTCTTGGCTTCGCTTTCCAAAAATTTCCTAATGTTTTTAATCACTCAAGCACTGAGCAGCAAAAATAAAAAACGAACAGTGTTTGCCAGCCTACAGGAAATGTCTCTGTATTTAATATGCTCCATGAACTAGAAAATGAAAGTCACATAGTGTACTGTGTAACAAACTCATGCATTATTAACTGCCAGATCTGAACCCTCTGCATGGCAGTAACTTGTCAAAATTTGGACACTCACAGTTTTGTTTTGTTTTTTGTTTTTTGTAATGATTGCATATTCCTCCCCTCATATGAGAGTATATGCCAACATTCCATCCCGTCAGCAAAATGTCCTAGCAGTAAACAACTTCAGGCAAAATGTCTTATTCTTACATTGCATCCAGATTCTCTGTCTCTGAGAGAAATGTTCAGCTTCTTGCCCAAGGACTTGCAATTGATTCTCTTCACTCTTTGAATGCATAGGCTATCAGGAAACCTAAAACATTTTGTTTTGTACTAGGATTATTATGTTGCAGAGACAAGGTAGGAAAAAAGTTTGGTATATGTGGGTAGGTGGAGGAAGAAAAGAAGGTGCAAGTAAATGTTTATTTTTCTGAATCACTGATCTGCTGAGTTTCAGCATAAAGTAAGTATCTTTGGTACTTTAAAAATGAATGATGGGAGAGAAAGATATCCCATAAACCTCTACAGAAGAAGGAAGCAGAAGAGGGGAGAGTCCAATGACATGAGGAGAAAATGATTCACATGAGATGAATTTTGTCTGTTCTATCAGAAAATATTCTATTTTCTAGCTTCTGATTCTTCTATCAGAATTTTTTTTTTGCCAAAGCAGAACTTACTTCATAAGGGAAAAAATAAATAACATTTAAATTAAAAACAACAACAACAACCTCTCACACTGTCTTCCTGCCCCATTACTTACCCCATTTCTACATACTGTGTATCTCTATATAATGTTTTCAGTAGACCTACTTCCTTCAAATGGGTCTACTAAAAACTTCAAGACACTGTTTGTTAGAATGTCCTGGGCTAAGCATTGGTAGACCACTTGAGGTTTTCCATTAGGTGGCTTGGAAGGATAGGATGGTTAGTCTGTGGCTTTGGACAGGGAAGGAGCTATAGAACAACACAGCCTGCATCCTTTAATTATCCAGCATGTCTCTATTGGTATCTTTACATTTAGAGGTCCAAGCCTCTAAAGGCAAGACAATAATTTCAGGTAGCACAACATAATCATCTGCACATACTATATATATATATATATATATATATATATATATATATAAAATTCTGATTATAATTGTTGAAAATTATACACTGCATCTTCATCCGAAAGAGCATTTCAGACCAGAAAACATAAAAAAGATGTTAAAATGTAATAAAAACAGCCTACAGTCTAATGTATACTGCAAAATAGAGAGCCTTAAAACTATATTCAATTAGCATTTTAAAAAATGCAACGGTAAAGGTATTAGTCTGTATATTATCTAATTTATCTCTCTTATTATTATATTAATGTATTATATTACATTGAATTTTGCTGTACTTCCCCCATCCCAACTTTTATGTAACAGTGTCATTTTCCATCCTATGTAATCCTAGGATTTGCAATTTAGGGTGGCATTGATAATTCTCAGCCAGAAAGTTCTAGAGTCTCATCAAATTACATACCCTAGGATTCCATAAGAAGCAGCCATGGCATTCAAAGTGGAATCATAGTGCTGTAAATGAGCACCATGAAAAGTACCTTGGTCATGTCTAAATGAAATCCCCTTGATTTCAGTGGATCTATTCCAAGAGTGATTGGAACTACCCCCATGTCTGTAATTCACTTGTTTGCCATATGAGGCAACAGCACCACTCTGAATCAGTTTCATCATTCTAAAAGTGGAAAGTTATAAACACAAGCTCTGAGGCATTATGCTTAGCTTTTCATAGATGTAACCCAGCATATCTGAAAAGTTTGGACATAGTGAAGCAAAGAAAGAACTTGGGCAAAATCCTGCAGAAAAAACAAAACAATTTCTCTGGATTTTGCATCACTTATAGGGTCAAAATCAATCCTTTGAGCAGTAAAACTTTGCTGCTGGCAGAAAAGAACCTTTAGCTCCAAACTACTCCCCCCCCTTTTTTTAATACAAAGATTTAACTGAAGTGTACATGTCTTGCAAAGACATGGTTTCCAAATAACTTATCTGGAAAATCCTAAGAATAAATTTAACTCCAAAGAAAAGACCTTTAGTGTCCCAAGAAATCCTTTTTGTTCAAAACTAATCAGTTTTTTGCTTTCTGCCCAAAAGTAAAGCACTTTGTCAAGCAGAAATCCTTTTAGCTATCATTAGTGTGTTGGGGGTGGTGGTGGCTTAGGCAGACAGTGCTATTTCTCTTAGACAGGCAAAATTTTACTTTGTCAAATTATATCCTTCCCAAAGCCTTTACAGCTGCCTTAAAAATCCATTTCTTGCAAAACAATGATCATGTATCAGCTCAGAGTGATTGTGAAGCAGTGACTTAGCCTGGCAAATGGCAGCAAAATGTCAACTGAAATGAAAGACACACAGCACTGGGCTTATCAGAGAAAGTGCGGATGATTCATGTAGCATCATGAATAAATAACACAGACTATGTTAAGGTAGGCTTAACAACAGCGGTAGTTCTCTTACCACCACCAGTTCATCCCAAAGCACCTGTAATAGGAGTTTTACTTGGTGACAGCAACATACCAAAAGATAAGGGATTTTGTTGTTAACACTCATATTTCAAGGTCACCCAACGTTGAATCTCTTCAGTGAACTTGGAGAAAGGGGAATCTGATAGCATATGCATTAATGCATCATCCTAAATACAGAGAGTTCTAAAGAAAATGGACATTGAGCTTGAAATACTGGGTAGCTAACTATTCACTAAATGTATGAGGCAAAACAATAAACACACTGGAAAATGAAGACATAATGGGATATGCCCAATACAACAAATGTCACCATATTAGGTTAAAAAAGGGTGTGGGGTTTTTGGAGGCGGTTGTTTTTCCAAATGTTGTTCGCCATCCAACAATTTAAGTAGCCCAGAATGGCTTGGGTAATTAAAACAAAACAAATCTAGCAAAAAGAAACAAATGAAATACATTAAAACTTACTGAAATTAACAGGAATGAAATCAGCATGATTTAATACTTGAAAGGCCTAGGCAAATTAAGAACTTTTATTTTGGTGCGGAAAACATAGCCAAGTAGGAATCATGCCTCCATGGTGAGACAAAGCCATAAATGGGCTGCCACCACTGAAAACTTCATAGCTGCTATGCTTATCACCATTGAAAACTACCTAATAACTGACCAGGTCCTAGCACCTCAGTCCTTGGGTTGAAGGCTCCCAAAAGAGGCAGTTTTCACCATCAGAAAATGGTTGATTTTCCCAAAACTGGCAGGCTGACGTATAGACAAGCATTTCTGTAGTCCCCAAGGTGGCAAGCCATGGCGGCTTTAGAAGGTAAGAACTAATTTTGATTTGCACTTTGAAGTGGACTTAGAAGCAATGAAGAGATTCAAGAACAGAAAAATATATTCCAATCTATTTTGTGTTTATAGTCCTTTTTACCATAATTCATTTTCCTATGAACATAATTCCATTTTCTTTTTTAAAATTACTTAGATCACCACATCCTAGACATAAAAAAATCACATTTGCATAAATTATTATTTGTTTGAAATGATTTGTTAAACTGCACAAGTTGTTTCCTTAACTGAAGGAGTGTGTTGAATGTATGTGTGAAATTGGATCATATTAAGCACACATCACATACTCGCGGTATGTCATGAATAATATATGTCTGATTTTATTAATGAAGTGAATACACAAAAAACAAAAAAATATAAAATGATGTCAGGATCAGTGTTATGATTTCATCTCAAAATATTATTCCCATATTGATACAGTTCATGTGTTTTGTAACTAAACACAAAGGATGGACTTGGGTTCACGGGGAGAGAAGCCTTTATATGCTTGCGTATTTCTGAATTGTTCTTGTGGACTGTCCAAGGTAATTCTATTGTTTTAGGGGAAAGGATACTTATTTTGTGTTGTCAGGGCTAGGCTTTTGGTAGCTAGGTTTCTGACTGAGAAGCTGTACTAACTCAACTCACCACATAGGCAGTGTCAGTAGTTCCATTCACTTTATTAAGAAACTACAGTGTTGCAGGTCACTGAAAGCAGCAGTGGTCAGCTCTTGCTGATATTTGTGCACATGGGAACTTTCTTGTCCATAAGGTATCACTGAATAAGGGTATCTCAATAAGATACAATGGACTGTGACAGTGAAGGAAATATTTGTGGCTGGCAATTGACATTCCAGCAATATGACAAGTTCTTTTGTACTCGGGGCAACACATACATTATCTTTTAACCATATATAGTAATGTCACATTTTGGACAAGGTAGCCTAGATTAGTCTTTGACATTTGAAGAATGAATTTTCTTTTCTGTGAAAAGGAAAGGACTTTATTTTCTGCACGTCGTGCGAAATACTTATCAGTACTAATCAATTTCCGCATTCAATACAAGTTTTTTAGACTGTGTCTTTCAAAAATATTTTTCATCTTCATATCTTAGGAAATTAAAGTCATTTTAATATTAATTTTGAATATTTGAAGATAAAGACATTAGTTCAATGTTCACTTGTGCCAAATGTGTCTGTGTGTGTGTGTGTTTGTGTTTGTGTTTGTGCACGCATGCGCCTTCCAGTTGCCTGTTGACTTACAGCGTCTTAGGCAAGCAATACTCAGAGGTAGTTACCCAGTTCATTCCTCTGAAATGTCACCTACAGCATATGGTATTCATCAGCAATCTCTCATCCAAGTATTAACCAAGGCTGACCCTGCTTAGCTTCCAAGATCAGACAGGATCTGGTACCTTCAGAGTATTTAAACCCCTTGGACTGAAAATAATCACTTAAAATTCTAACAGAAACTGCTTTTAAACTCACCAGGTTATATTTTGTGCTTTACTTTTACTGTTAATGCCTTTGTGGACTTGAGAAAGCTGTAATAAAAATAATCAGTTCAGGCCCACAGAATTGTAATTATTGCATGATTGATTAATGATTTTTTTTTACTACAGTCCTTTACATGTGTATTGAGAAGAAAAGACTGTTTAATTCGATGTGATTAACTTTATGAGTGACAGAGGATTGCAGTGTAACTAACTCAGGGTCAGCCACTGCAGCAGGCCTATGGGCCTGTTTTGCACTCTGGGACCTTCAGTGGGGACATGGTGTACTGAACATTAAAAGAAAAATACCAAAGCATCCAGAATTCCAATTCTGGTTCTCAAAAATGTGTGTCACACAGTACAAGAAGGTCTTGCAATTTATTTAAAAGGTAACATACTGCACGTATAGACTTTCAGGTGCAGCAGTTTACCCTCTCTTTTGACCAGAAAATGGTCAGTTTTGGGATTGTGGAGATGCTGAAATCTACAAAGACATCTCCCTAGGGCCACATGCAGCTTCAGGCAACACTTTGCTCAGGCCTAGACTAAATGAATAGGTATTTACATAAATAGGTATTTGTTCTCAATCTTATTCTGGTTTCTAATCTGCTGCTTATACCACTCCTGTCCCAGAGATGTACTAAATTGAGAAATATTAACATAAAAAAAGCAGTGAATAGCTTTTCAGTACTGAACTTGAACAGTCACTCTGCAAGTAAATTGAATAAAATCTTTTCAGTCACAAAACAAAAAAATATATAAATACAATAATCTTGCCTTGTAACCATGTGTTCCTCCACATGTTCCATACCATTAGCTTCTCCAGTGAGCATTTCTGCAAACATTACATAATTTATATCTTCTTTCTTCTAAAGAAATAAAGGTGGATTTGGCATGAACATAAGGGTTTCAAGAATATTGATCTTAACTGAAGGACCAAGGCAGAAACATCTGACTGAAACCTAATTGTCTCTTCCAGGCTACAGACATTTTAGATACCTTCTATAACACCACTACACTATGTTCTCTGTAGCTGAAATATTACCGACACAGTGGAAAGAGAGAGACGTTGGGACTCAGACAATTTGCCTATATTTAGCTCTATTAATATCATTAAACAGGAAAATCAGTGACACAGCGGCTAAAAGCTAGAGATGAACTAACCAGTACTTTATCTTCTGTTGCCAAGGACTACATGATGAACTCTGCTGTGACCTAAATTTATTACAGAATAGCACTTACTGTTGTACCAGCACTCTGCAGCAATTACACCACATTAAGCAGTGAAGCAAATCTCAAGGGGAAGTGTCTATTCTTTTAATCAAGTAATAGAAAAACTCCAAGTGGACAAATAAATAAAATAATATCTCCAGTATATGTCCAGTGAATCTGCACAGTCACATCCAAGCACAGTTCAGCCTGAGGGCAGATCCACTTTAGAGAAGTCACCATTAGAGAACTTGTCATAATTATAGAACCTACCCAGTTAATCTCTTCAAACAGTCTTTGGTCCCGTCTGTTCTAACCTGCACTGCAGTATCTTTTCACTTTCATTATGAAATTTCATGTATAATCATCAAGGACTTGGGTTTATATGAAACTGGATGGATGAGGAAGACTTAACAGAGCAGTCCCAGAGCCAGTTGATGTTCCACAGGCATAGCTGTAGCCAGAGTTTGGAAAGGCTACTCTTTTGAACTACAAGCTATAGGTTGCTGTCCGTGGAATTCTGGGAGTTGTAGCCTCCCTAAAAGTAACTTAGCTGAATTCTATTTGTAGTGCTGGCAGTCATGCCCAAACAGGTGAGTACACAAGCAGGCAAATTGCCCTTCAGTTTGCAGGAGCAATGGTGACTCATTTTCCTATATACCCCCTTTCTTGGACCAGTCCTGAAGTTGGCATATATTATTTCCCTCTAGTTGAACAGAAAGAGAAACAGACAAACAAACAACTTTTCATGGATAAAATGATGGGAAAGCTATTGCTACATACATCCTAGGTCATGTAGAACCAACAACATAAAAGAAGTTGCCATAGCTTTACTGCACCTCACTCCATATGAGTAATCTGTTGGCTCAATGAATTTTGTTCCAATTTTAGTTATTCGGATGAGGTAGTGATCATTTAAATCCCATTGATTTCAGTCAGAAGTAAGCCTTCACCAACTCCATTTTTTCCCCCCTTTAAACAATATCAAATATTAGGATGGCTGGAGGAAGAGAATCTTTGGCTATTTTTCATGCTTATTTCTCTAGGATGACTTTCTACTCAGCTGTCAGAAATATTCACCTAGAGTACATGGGGATGAGGTTACATTCCCCATGAAGATGTAAGTCTACAGCTTGAATGTGCTCCAGGATGCAGCACTGACCCTCTGGAAGCTCAGGTTTCAGTAGCAGCTAGGAGTGCATTCACACAGTTGAAGCTTGTGCACCAGCTGTGCATTCTTTGAGATGTCAAATCTGGCCACAATGATGCATGCCTTAGCTATATTCTGGTTAGACTATTGTAACACACTCTACATGGGGCTACCTTTGATCAATGTTTAGAATCTCCAACTGGTCCAAAGAGCTGCAGACAGATTACTAATTGAGGCTGGCTATGGGGAAGACACAACTCCCTTGCTGTAACAGCTCCACTAGCTGCTGGTTCATTTCCAGGCACAATTCAAAGTGTTGGTGACTTATAAAGCCATACACAGCTCAGGTCCTGGTTATTTGATGGACTGTATTCTCCCCTACAAACCTGCCTGCACTTTGATATTTCTGGGGAGGCCCTTTTGTGTGTCCCACCATCTTCAAAGATACATCTGGTGGGAACATGGGAGAGGGCCTTCTCAATGGCTGCCCCCAGTCTCTGGAACTCCCTTCCAAAAGATGTTAGACTTGCACCTCCCCTGCTTTCTTTTTGCAGACAATACAGACTTTTCTGTTTTGAGAGGCATTTGATGAGGGATTGTAGAATGCCAGTCTCACCCAAATAATGAACTAGATCTTGCTAATTGTTGTGCTGGGATGTGTGTGGGTATATGAGTGTGTTTAATGTTGGATCTTTTTAACTTTTGTATTTTGTGAATTTTTAACAATGAGCTTTTTAGTTAGTTGTAAGCCTCGTTGAGTCTTGAACTGGGAAAAGGGTGAGATAGCATAACCATGGCAACAACAATAATACATCTTTCAGACCACCTTATGAATCTTGAGAGCTTAAAAAAAAGCTATGGAGGCACTCACCTGGAGTCATGTGTGTATATGGAGGAACATAATACACATGCACCTGGAATGTGGGCCCAAAAGTGACTTTCCCCTGAAGTGTGGTTTTGCATATAGCAGATTCTTGTATTACTTTTTGTTTTTAGACAGATTTTCACCCTCAGAATTACATGTCTACATTCATTAAAGGGAATACATTACTTTGTTAGTATAACTCCAGTACAGGAACCATGTTGATGGACTACAGCTCTCAGAATCCCAGCCAATGGTAGAGAAAGTTGGAAAGTTATACTAGCTAGTACCAGTTGGGAAGCTGGAAATTGCTGTCTAACAACATCTAGAAGGCTGCTCATCCCTGATATAACCTCACCCCAGAACATGAGGAATAGAATGACTTCTTATAGAAGTCTTCTTTTCCTACAGATTCAGCACGATGTGTATATAGCCCTATAATATGTCTTTTCTTGCTGCTAGTAGCTTTTACCACCCTCACCCAATACACACACAAATGGATTTTCGATTAAGGTTGGGCAACCTGTGGCCTTCCAAATGTGATTGGGCTGCAACTTTCATCATCCAGCAGTGAGGAATGATGGGAGTTGAAGTCTAGCCCTTCAAAGGACACAGATTGCTCATTCCTGATTTAAAAGACAAATATAATGCTGTTATTTAATTATTTTTAAAATCTTAGCCTTGACTTTGTTTTCTTGGTATTGTGGTCTTGTGAATTCAGTTGACAGAAGAAGACTTAATCCTCTGAGTCTTAATCTTCAGAAGAATATTTACTTCTGCACATAATTTTATTTGGAAATCAAAACAGCAAGGAAAACCTAAGAGTGGAGAACTGCTTTCTACCACATGGTGATTGGTATGACAGCAGCCTGGCAACAGCACAGAAAACAAATCCAACTGTTTCAGAGATTCCTAACAGGATTTATTGATAGTTATAGGAACAGATGATTATTCCATAGTGCAGTGAATGACTGAAAAAGGACTCTATTTTCTACCAATTTCAGCCACATGTTCCTGTTCAAGCTGTAATCTCTTTTTCTTTTGGTAGATAAGAATTCAGATCTTTCTGAAGTGGTGTACTTGTGTTGTTTTGTTTTCCTTTTGGTTCTATTTGTGTGTGTGTGTGTGTGTGTGTATGTGTGTTTTACTGCTTTCTGAATCTCAGAATGATTATAACAACCCCAATTTCATTGCCCGACGGGATCCTTTTGGCAGCTGAGAAATTCCCCTGCTGTTATTATCTAATGTGCTTTCATGATTATTTGTGTGAAGACTCGGCACTATAAAGGACTTAGACATAAGCAAGCGTCTACATCAGCCTACACAGGGAAAAATATATCAAAGCAATGTTAGCATGAGGGTGGAGGGGAAGTAGGAAACACAGATTTATTTAGCCTCTCAGTCTTGGGTGTAATCTATCAAGCACTGCTCTGGTAGAAACTCCATTCATTTCAATGGTGCCTGTGTAACAACATTACTTGGTGGATTACACCTTCACTTCGTAATTTTCTGTCTATTAGACAGCAAAGAACAGTGTTCTGGTGTGATGTAAATGCATAATGGTGACTATCTGAGAGCAGTTAAGATTTTCCTGTTCCATCAGGTCTTTCTTCAGGCTGTCCAGGAACTGCTTCTATTTTATCTGTCTTCCTGACTTTATTGCTTTTTATCTGTATGTTCTGTCTGGATTTTTGCTTATTACTGTTGCTGTATATTGTTATAGATTCCTTTACTGGCTCTGTGTGTGTGTGTGTATGGTGGTAGTATTTGGTTTTTTTTTTCCTTTTAGTTAACTGCCTTGGGCATTTTCAGTCGAAATGTAAAGGCATGATACATATTATTTTCTAAATGAACAAATATATAGGTATATTATGAAATATTGGTAAAGACTTTCACAACTGTGTGAAAAGCACAATTGCTTTTGTCCAGTGTAACAGTCATAAAGACAGCACTGGTATATATAACTAGGAGGTTTGTCTGAGATGTAGCAGCAAGCATAATAACCTATGGTATCAGAGCCATATATTTCACTGTGGTCTTCTCCCCTCTAATATTATTCTCACATTATTAATATTTAATAATTAATAGTTTAATAATTAAAGACCAAGCCTGCTAATCATTCATAGTTTTAACTTCTTTTGCAAGAAAGCACACTGATTTTGGTTAACTCAACAGTGATTCTCCTTTTACTCTCTTTTGGTGTGATCACATATATATGTTCAGCACTCAATAGCTGGAGCATTAATTACATGCATCAATGAGCCACCACAAATAAAACATGTCACACACCCCTAATATCACATTAAACACAATTTTTCCACCAGCAAAAAGGGGTCATACATTGAGTTGCTAGTTACTGACAATCAGAATAGGTGTTGAGTTTTTTCTCCTTGCAGTGTATCATGGTCATACCTGGAGCATATACATGTAGTATTCAAGAGATTGTAGTCCATTTTTAGCATCTCTGAGACTAAGGCCATCTCCACACTAGACTGTTATAGTGCTATTATTCCGCTTTCAACATCCTATGGAATCCTGGGGTTTGCATTTTAGGGAGAAGACTCAAAGGATTCCATAGGATGTTGAAAGTGCAATAATAGCACTATTAACAGTATAGTGCAGAAGTGGCCTAACTGGGAAGAAGACATCTCAAGCTTTTCCAGCCTCAGTCCACTTCCATAATGGGATCCATCACTAAATCTACAAAAATCGACTTCCGGTGGCTGCGGCGAGGAGTGTGGTTGTCTCTCGCCAGAGCTGGCGAAGAGCCGATCCCCTACGAGGTTGGGAACCCACTGTTTCAGGAAAGGAACAGAGGGGGGATACCCCCTTGGTAAAGGGGGTTCAGAGGCACAAGCAGAGGACCTGAAACCCCACATCCAGGTTTGAGAGTTAACATCTTAAAGTCAAACCTGCGAAACGCGGGGGAGGATCCGTGGAGCAGCCATTACCTCTGAAGGGCTCCAGGGGAGCTGAATTCTCGCCACCACTTTTTAAAGATAACTTGAGGAAGTAAAGAAGAAAGAAGAATGGGAGGGGGAAACGAGGCTTCTTTCTTCAAAATCTCTGGTTTTCTATATTGGAAGGTCGGGATAACCAACACAAAAAACAGCTCCTCAAAGGTGGTAAAGAGACGAGGCTCCTTTAAGGGAAAAACCTCAGGAAGGAGCATACGGAAGTGGAGTTCTCTAGAGCTAGAAACCAAGAAAGCTGACGGGTGAGTGAGAGACAGTGAAGTGGAGAAGCGTATGAAAGTAAATGTAATTAAAACTAAGGCAGCACGTGCGGCGGAATAACAAGAGACAAAGAGACAGAAAAGAGAAACGGAACGAGTGGGAGGAGGAGGAGATGGAGATACTGGTTAAATGCTTAATTTAAATACAAATACGCGTGACTGGAAGTGCAGGAGAAAAATAGAAAGGAAGCTAATTGGGGAAAACAAATTTATGGTTCTACTAAAAGGATAGAAGAAAGATTGAAGAAGTGAAAGAAAGGGACGAAATAAAGATCTAAGAAGGAAATAACGACGAGAGAAAGATAGAAGATCATTGGACCATTGAGAATGAAACAATAAGGAGGGATGCAGGACATCGGGGATTCGGAGGGAGCAAATAGTTTGGCCGGGAATAAGCTTGTGGTATTGGAGTTAGAAGAGCAGAAGAAGGATAAGTATTTCTAATAAATAAATAACATAAGAATTAAAAGTATATAAAAGTTAAAAAAGGAACGACTAGTGGTTTAGAGGTGAAGAGCTGGAAATCCGGTAAGAAACTGTATGGACATTTGAATAGATAAAGGATTGTAGAACATATTGAATGTATTGAATGTATTGTTTCCTTTTTAACCCACGGTATGGAATATTGAATTGAATGTGTATTGAGTTTGTACTGTCTTGATTTGATGTAAATTGGGAGGCTACAGGAAATTAAGAAACCAATGAATTATACGAATTGAAAACTAATAATATCTAGTGGATTAATAGACTGAAGATTTAAGATTCTTTAAATATTGTTATATTGTATGGCATAATATATTATTGTGTTATATTGTATTTCAATATTGTTAGATTGTATAGCATAATATATTGTTATAATATATTGTATTATATAATAATATTAATATTATTAGAAGTAGTTAATCTGTAAGTTTATAAATTCATAAGCTTAAGGTAATCACAGAGATGGCTTCAGATACAAGGAAGGCAGTATCAACACAACAGCAGAGAAGAGGTTCCATGGAAGGTCAGCCCAAATTCTTAGAATTTGGGAACACAATATTAGAGGAAATGAAGAAATTAAGGGAGGATTTCAAGAAAGAAATGCAGAAAGTATCCTCAGAAATGAAAGAGTTACGACAAGAAATGAGAAATATAGGTTATGAGATGCAAAGTATAACAAAAGAAATCCAAACAATAAACCAAAAAATTAGTAGTATAGAAGATAGAACAAACAAATTGGAAAAAGAGGCTCCAGAATTAAGAAAGCAGATAGGACGAGTGGAAGTGCAGGCTATAAGCACCAAAATAAAGATTAGAGACAAATGTTTGAAGATTAGAGGACTGGAGGAGGAAGAAGGTGAGGAATTGTGTAATCAGGTAATTCCGGTCTTAGCAAAATATATCCGGTGGAATTTTGAACAGTTGGATCTAGAAATTGATAAAATCTTTCGTATTAATTCCTTTGTGGCAAAGAAAAGGAAGGTCCCTAGGGATATTGTTGTATATTTTCTCAGAGAAAGGGTAAAGGAGTTGGTAGTGCGAGAAAGTTATATGAATAAATTAGTGATAGAGGGAAAGGAGTTGCAGATTTTTAAAGACGTGCCTTCTCAGGTTTTAAAAAAGAGGAAGGAATATGGCTTCTTGATACAGTTGTTGCAGAGGCATGGAATTAGATATAGGTGGTGTAAAGGTGAAGGCATGACCTTCACGTTTGCACAGAGGAGATATGTGTTAAACTCCACCCAAAAAGCACAAGATTTTATGAAATGATACAAAGAGGAATTAAATATTATGGAAGCAGAAAGTAGACTAGAGTTAGTAGAACCCGAAAAGGATATAGATAAGGATACAGCAAAGGATAAAAATCAAACTTCAAGAAAAAAAGACAAGGAAACGATAAGGGGAAAAGGCACTGGACGAGAAAGAGAGAAGGAAAAGAAAGAACAAAGAAAAGAGCTGGAGGAGGGGACAATTTGGGATAAGAAGACAGGTGACAAGGAACTATACTGTAAGGATTTGACAGGGACGGATGGAGAGGATGAGGACAATCAGGATGAAGGACAGGAAGAGAATGGAGAAGAGGAAGAGGAAGATTAAGAATTAGAAATAGATCAAGAAATAAACTAAAGGAAAAAGGGGGAACATGAAAATACTTTCTTGGAATGTGCGAGGTTTAAATGCACCTATTAAAAGGAAAAGAATATTTCATTATTTAGAAAAGGCGAAAGCAGATGTAATCTGCCTCCAAGAAACACATATAAGAGATAAAGAAACTATTTATTTGAAGAATAAAAAATTAGGTTTTGAATTTTCATCGGTGTGTAATAAGAAAAAGAAAGGTGTTACAACTTATGTAAATAAAAAATATAAATCGGAAGAAGTCTTTAAAGATGAAGGTGGATTATTTGTAGGGGTAGAAGTAGAAACGGTGCAAGGGAAAATCTTATTTGTAGGGATATATGGACCGCAGCAGAATAAATCAGGATATTTTGGTAGATTGTTGAAAGTGATGGAAGAATATGATTATGAGAAAGTTATGATAATGGGCGATTGGAATGGGGTAATAGACCCCGAACAGGATAGGAGAATGGAAAAGAAAGCGGCACAAAGGAAATTACCTAAAACCTTTTTTGATCTTATGGAAAATGTTGCTTTTATGGATGTATGGTGGTATCTCTATGGGAATACCCAGGATTTTATATATTATTCAGAAATGTGTAGATCTTGGTCTAGGATAGATATGATTCTGGTATCCAAAACATTGGCGAAGAGTATTCAGAAAGTGGAAACTTTGCCCAGGATACTGTCTGATCATAGCCCCCTAATACTGACACTTAAAGAAAGGAAACGAGAATATCGATGGATATTAAAAGAAGATCTATTAAGAGATGAAAAGGTTGTAAATAAGGTAAGAACAGGATTAGAGTATTATTTTAAGGAGAATTCAGGAAAGGGGATATCAGAAAGTGTGGTATGGGAGGCTGGAAAAGCGGTAGTAAGAGGGATTTTGATAGAACAGGAGATTTATAAAAGTAAGAAACGGAAAGAATTCCGATATAAAATTATGGAACAACTTAAGAAAAAGAAAGATGAACTTAAGAGAAATCCCCGAAACGATAAGGTAAAATATGAATTCAAGGTACTACAAAAGCAAATTACTATGCAGAATACAATCAATTTGGAAAAGAAACTAAAATATATAAAACAAAGATATTACGAGCATTCTAACAAAATTGGAAAGTGGCTAGCTTATAAATTTAAGAAAGAAAGAGAGAAAAGGACAATCTTGGAAATTAAGGATGGAAATGAATTGTGTAGACAACAAGACAAAATAAAATTAATATTTTACAGATATTATCAGACACTTTATGAAGAAAAGGTACATTGGGATTTGGACAGAATCATTAAGGAATATTTGGGAAAAGTTGAAATACCACAAATTAGAGAGGATTTGAAGTTAGAGTTAAATAAACCCATCACTAGAATGGAGATTATGAATGCAATCCAGAAATTAAAATTGGGAAAAGCCCCGGGACCTGATGGATTGACATCTCATTATTATAAAATCTTTCAAGATGTATTGGTGGAACCCATGCATAATGTGATAAAAGAGCTAGAGAATGGGGAGCGCCCGAGCACTTGGGGAGAGGCTATGATCAGTCTAATTCACAAGGAAGGTAAGGATCACCGTGATGTTAAGAACTACAGACCAATTGCTTTGCTTAATACAGATTATAAGATATTTGCGACCATTCTGGCAGAAAGATTAAAGAAAGTATTAAAAGAGTGGATTCATGAAGATCAATGCGGTTTCCTCCCGGGAAGATCTATTAAGAATAATATGAGAATTGTCCTGAATATAATAGAATATTATCAAAAGCATAATGAGAAAAAGCTAGGAATGATATTTCTTGACACCGAGAAGGCCTTTGATAATATTAAATGGAGTTTCATTGAGGAAACTTTAAAAAAGATAAAAATAGGTGACAAATTTTTGAAGTGGATTGGCATGATTTATAAAGATCAGTCAGCAAACATTATAGTAAATGGAGAAAAAACATCTAAAATCAGTTTTATGAAAGGGACGAGACAGGGATGCCCATTATCCCCATTGATCTTTTTAATAATGATCGAAATCTTAAACATTCAAATAAGACAAGATAAGGAAATAAGGGGAGTACAAATAAAGAATCAGATCTTCAAACTTAGGGCATTCGCGGATGATCTAGTAATTATATTAGATAATCTGGGACAAAGTATAAAACGGTTAAAAAGGATCTTACAGGATTATGGGACAGTGTCAGGTTTTAAAATAAATTTGGATAAAACATCTATATTAATTAAGAATATGAACAAACAAGAGGAAAGTGAGCTGAAGAGGGAATCCCAATTCAAAATAGAGAAAAAAATAAAATACTTAGGAATATATTTGACTAAACATAATACGGACTTATATGATAATAATTATAAGAAAGTTTGGCAGTCAGACAAAGAGGATTTAAGGAGGTGGACAACTTTGGATATATCTTTGTTAGGGAGAATTGCAACAATCAAGATGAACATCTTGCCAAGATTGATTTTCTTATTCCAAAATCTCCCTATTATAACAAACGAAGGGGTTTTTAAGCAATGGAGAAGCGATCTTTCCAAACTCATATGGAATGGCAGAAAACCCCAAATAAAGTGGAGTGGTTTAATAGATGTTGAAGAAAAAGGAGGTTTAGGAATACCGGAGTTGAGGCTATATTATCATGCATGTTGTATGGATTGGGCGACTACATGGATTAGATTGGATGACGAGAGATTGTTAGCTTTGGAAGGTGCAGATTTGCCCTTCAGTTGGCACTCATATCTTTGGTATGAAAAGGCTCAAATAAATAGAGAATTAACCACTTTATTAGGAAATCGATCCATAGAGTATGGTTGCTGTACAAGAGGAAGATATATAGGAGATTCCCATTGTGGGTATCTCCTCATGAGGCTTTTTACAGGAGAGAGAAGCCGCAAATAAATAGATGGATCTCATATAAAGATATAGTGAAGTTACAGGGGGGTGAACTTTTGTTAAAAACGAAAGAAGAATTAGTGGACTGTGGACTTTCTACCCACTGGTTATTGCAAAGACAGATATCGGAGAAATTTAAGTTTGATCAAAAAACGGTTGGGATAGAAAGTAAAGAAAATGAGTTGGACAAATCATTCAAACCAGGAGTGGACCATCTTATAGCAAAGTTATATAAAACCCTGTTAAATTTAGAACTTGAAAAAGAGATAGTAAAGGAGAATATGTTAAGATGGGCTCAGAATATAGGAAGGCCGATACAACTGGAATGTTGGGAAAGATTTTGGTCTTTAATAAATAAAACACTGAAGAGTGCAGGTTTAGAAGAAAATTACCTTAAGATCTTTTATAGGTGGTACTATACACCGGTGCAAATTGCAAAAATGAGTAAAACTGATAAAACTAAGTGTTGGAAATGCGATCAGAAAGGAACTCTTTTCCACCTTTGGTGGACGTGTATAAAAGCGAAGAAATTTTGGACATTAATACATAATAATATAACGAAAATTATCCAAAGGAATTTTCCGTTACTTCCAGAGGTATATTTATTAAATATGTACGAGCGTATAGGACCACTAAAAAAACAATCACATTGAAAGATATTAGCTTATATGATAGTTGCGGCGAGAATGTGTTATGCTAGTAGATGGAAACAAGAGGAACCTCCGGAAGTAGAGGATTGGTTATTAAAAATATATGAAATAATGGAAATGGAAAAATTAACGGCAGCACTGTCACAAAAACCAAAAGAAAAAATAGATAAAGAATGGGATCTGATCCTCCCCATATTGGAAATTAAATGGGGGACGATGGCTATTAAAGGAATAAGGGAGTAGGTGAAGCATGTGTTAAAAGTTTGGTCTATGTAGGATATGAATAAATCTATAAGTTTAAAATGGAAGAATGGGAAAAGGATTCAGTATGGAGAAAATGGGAATATAGAGGCTAGGAGGACTTAAGGAAAGAAATAGAGAAATTTAGTGAATTCGACATTGATGGAAGAAAGCGGAGTAATTTGATGGGATGTTTAAGTTATTGTTGGACTGGAAAATCTATGGAAGAACCAGCTAGTATAGAGAAAAGAAAATAAGGGAAGAGGGGGTTTTTTTTATCATGGTTAACATGGAGAGACCGGAGACTGAATTGATTTAGATAAATAAGTTTATATATTAAAGGACAATTCAAAGAAAGGAAAAGAGAGAAATTTAAATTGTTTAAGTATAAAAGTAAAGTTGATGCTATGGGATGTAAAACAAGGTAAATAAGTATTTTTTGTGTTAAATCTACTTTATATTTTAAATTACTTCCTTGTCTTCTGAATTGTTCATTGCAATGGACTTGGAGAAATCTGAATTTGAAATTTTAATAAAAAGATTAAAATATAAATCTACAAAAATCTACAAAAGAAATTTCTTCCCAGTTAATCTCAGAAGTGCCACTGGATTCTTCTATGCCTTTAAACATAAAAGCAGTTACAGGCCATCCTAAAAAGGATATATATGATTAGGATAATTGGTGGGAAATGTTAAATAAAAATAACAGAGATAAAGTAAACAGAAGAAATACAGCATCTGAAATTCTAAGGCCATTTCCACACAACGTCACTATAACACTACAGCAGTGGGTTGTTACTGATCCAGGAATTGTGCTACCACATGATGTTGTCACTATCCATCTGCTATCCCATCCCCAAGTGTTGTTGAAGCGCCTTATACTATTTCCAGAAGAAAAAAATCAGTTAAATGCCTCCTTTAGTACTTCAATCCCATCAGCTGGCTCAGTACTGTAATGGTACCTGATAGCACTTCCTGTTGTTGCAGATCAAACAGTGAGCAGGGTGTGGGCATGCCCAGCTTGCTCCCCCCCCCCAACTCTCATGGTATGGTAACTTCGATATCTATCACCTCTCCACGTTTATTTTAAAGTTCTCCTTTGCATTAAAACTTTTTATTTTTTTAAAATACATTTTAAAGTGTTATAGCATGAAATGCAATAGTGTACTGGATTGTAGTGTGGTTACAACAGTGCCATGCTAGAACAGCTTCCAAAGAAAAACAAACAAACAAAAAAGGCCAATCAGGAGCAGCGGGGCGGGGTGAAGGCGGGGAAAATGAGTGGCCAAGGACACTGTAGTGCAGAAGGAACGCAGGTGGCAATACGTCTCACTACTCATCCACTGAAGGCAGAAGGGTATGGAAAATAGTATTCCTAATCTGCTACCATCGCATGAGTGCCAATGCCAGGACTGTAATAGTACAACACACTAATGGTGTCTACTGCAGAAATGGCCTAAATTTGACAGCAAAGAAGAATAGCCTACCAAAAAGAAGGACAACATCAGCGAAGAGATTTTTAAAAATCTTAAGCAACAATCATATTTGTATTTTGGAGTCTGTGCAAGGTTTTTATCTTTTTTAATGGAAACTTCAATGCATAAATCATCATGACTCGAAACCAAAAGGAGAAAAAAATCCTACCTACCATAAGAGACTGAAAGCGAAGTATTATGGTAAAAGCTAGTTCAAATCTTTCTTGTCTACGCATTTCACTATCAGCCAGTCACTGTCTCTCAAATTAGCTTATATAAGATGGAGTTTGTAAGATTGTTCCTGGGTTATTTTACTTTAGTAGTTTCACATACATTTTCACCACTTTACCAGTTTGGTTTATAATCTTTTCCCCAGAAGCTGGCCTCAAGGCAGCTCAGAGCATAAACTGAAAATATTTGCAAATAATAGCCAGTCTGACTAATTCGTTTGCATGCCATAATAAATGAAACCATAGGCCAAAATTCAAGTCTTAGTCCCAGCTAGTATAAACCCATTTGGGTCATGGAAATTACAGAAGTACTGATTTATCAAATTCACATTGATTCATGGGGTCTACTCTAGTTGGATTTGGATTCAGGCCATGATGTGCTCCAGATTATCTTATGTTCTTATTTGACCAGAGTTAAAAGTAGAGGTTGGGGAATTACTTTTTAAAAGTAACTAATCCTTGTTACTCAGTATGGAATTTAATAAGTAAGTCACTGTCAGTGCGAAGTTTAAAAAGTATCTTGTTACATTAATTGGAAACACTTGTGCTACTCACTACTGTTTTTCCCTGTTTTCATTCCTTTATTTTAAAAAGAAAAGGATTGATATCAGAATGCCATAAAACTTGAAAAAAAAATCCTGTCAAAATGTCCTAACATGACCTTCAAAAAGTAACTTCAAAAAATAATTAGAAAGTGCTGTTCATTAACTTATTAAAGTTAACATCATTCCCACTTTCTACATTAGTTTGGAAATGTAACTGTATTATACATTATATCCAAATCATTTGTTGCATTTGTTCCTGCTGCATTTGTTACTGCTATGTTATGGTTAAAACTGGAGATACCTTATATCCGAAGTATTCACAGAGATGGATGGCAAAATATCCCTTACTGACTATTGTTCCCTGTCCTAAGACATGAGCAAAAACCCTCTTTAACTCTCTTCTACCCAGGCTAGCAAAGCTGAAGAGCAATGAGAGACAACTGAGGTGTGTCACCTGGTAGTAGTGCTGGCCTGTTCTTCCAACTGTTGTGAATCAACTGTTGTGATTTGTGGATCTGTAATTACTTACCAACCTGTACCTTGATCTCTTCCCACCACCTGTTCCAATAGACTCGATATATGGTTCATCTTTTAAACAGAGACAACATTGAAAATTTAAAATCATATCATTAACACTCACATTGGTTTTTTTATTCATATTAATGAATCACTGACTAAAGTCTGTTTTTTTATGGTAAAGAATAGATTTAAGATACATATATACCAGGATTAGTGAGATCAGTGGCGTAGGGATGTGGGGGCTGGCAGGTGATTCACCCTGGGCAGCAATGTTTTTGGGGCATCCTGGCCTGTAGCTACACCCCCATGCACCCTGGCCACACCTCCATGCCCTGCCCCGACACCCCGCAGCCACACCCCCACGCACAGTGGTCATGCCCCTTGCACCATAGCCGCATCCTCCAGACCCCCTCCACACTCCAAGCTCCGCCACTGAGTGAGATATAAAATTATCACGCTACAGTGATTTGAACAGGAAATCATGTTGTTTGTAATGTTGTATTGTGTTTTTTGTGTGTATAGTTTTTAGTTTACTTAATTTAGATGTAATTTTCTCTTGATTTTTGATGTCTTCTTTTTTCTTTTATCTGCATTTTTTTCTTCTTTTTTCCTTCTCTTTTCTTAAAACCTTTAGTTATACTTTGCTGTATTTCGTATTGTACTTTTTGTTAAGTATGGTATTGTTTTGCTTTTCCTTTTTTCCTGTAAATGCTTGGTTTTGCCTTTGTATATACAGATTGTTTATGTAATATGTTTTTTAACCTTTTCATGAAGTCTTCAATAAAAATATTTGGAAAAAAAAGAAAGAAAATTGAAATCATATCATCAACAGGTCCAGTGCAAATCTTGGAGATCTTCAACAAACTGTGATGATGGAGATAAGGTCACTTTTACTTTGTGGTAACGGTTAACAACGGTACTGATAAAATAGGAAGGGCTTACAGAAATGAGATACAAAGATGGCTACCCTCAGCAGACAGTCCCTTGGGACTGGCTAGAATTTTGTACATTGTATCATCCAGCATTCAGCTCAATGATGCCTTCAGGTAGACATTAAATAAGCTTCTTTCCTTTCCTTCAAGGCCAGATAAAAATTTAAAACTCTAAAGGAAAGAAATGGGGAGGGGTGACCCTTTACTACCTCCTTCTACCTCCCTTCTTTCTCTGTGGTATCATTTGAAGCCTGCTTTCGAAAACAGAAGTTGAACAAATGAATCCTTCTGTCCTCACTTTCAGTTGTCAGCAGTGCTGCAGTGTGAGATGAAATAAATTGCCAGGCACTTTCATCTTCTATAATCAGCTCGGCACAGCTGAGTACACCCACAACCCTGTGAGCTGTTTCTGCCAGCACTAATTCTATGTGGAATGGGAAGTCTTTGTTAGTACCACATTTCAAATGTTCTACACAGGAGTGAGTTTTATTATTATTTTAGAGATTTTTTTTTCCCCTCCTTCATGCTTCTTTTTCCCTGATAAGCTATTGTAGAATCCATTTTCCACAGGAGAGAAGCTTTTAGGTGGGGCTATTATTTACGAGATACTCCTGAAGCTGGGTGTTTGCTTTCTCAACATGCACATCACAATCACTGATGGTAGCAGTAGTTTGGCAACATAATACTTCTTACTCAAAGTTGATGCAGAGAAATCCCTTGGACCAATCCCAGAACAAGGCTTTTCACCCCATTTTGAAAAAGAGTCTTAAAAGCTTTTTAAAAAAGCAGTTGCAGCAACACCAGATATTTACTACAATTGTTTTTGTCTTTGCAGTACACAGTTTAGCAGAAAGGAAGGGGCTTAATTTCAAAATAGACATAACAATAACAGATGTAACAGTCGTTGAAGGAAAAAGCCCAAGAACATTATCTCCTTCCAAATTAATACTTTGGAAGGTAGGAGAAAATCAGAGAAATAGTCTCTCTAATTCTGCAAGTTAATAATCAACTTTTGAAATGGTTACTCGTATCGTTGATGGCCTGTAATATTATATGTACCTTCATAGATATGTTTATATTGGTATATAAAGTATATATATTATATATAGTTTCAAAATCTAGCATAGTAGAGTGACATTCACTGCCCTCAAATAGCGGTGGTGTTTTTTTTTCCCTGGGAAGTTTAGACTCAACTTAAAATTCCAATATATTTTGAACTATAAAGAATGCAACAGTGCGTAAGGGGATAATGTAATAAAATTCTTCTTTCTTAAGGAATGATCTTGGAAGGAAGCAAATGGAACTCTATCTTGGGGCTCCTGATCTCTCTGTTTCTTTTTAGGTTCACGCTAAGTGTTTTCATCTTCATAAGAACAGAAGAGCCATGCTGGACATCACCCAAAGCCTGTCTAGCATTCTGTGTGCACGGTGGCCAACCAGTTTTCTATGGGAAACTCACAGGGAGCATAGCAGCACCCTGCACTTGAAGTCTTCAGCAATTGGTATAAATGGCAGGTTCAGCTTCATCAATAGTAACTGCTCATAGCCAAATCTTCCATAAAGATTTCCAATACCCTTTCAAAGTATGTTCAGATTAAGGGTATGTTCAGATTAAGAGCCATAATTATAGCTTCTGATTCTGAATGCTATAGTTTAAAAAGGGCCATTTCGGCAGGGGGTGAGGGAATCGCCCCGTGACGCTACTTCCCTGGTCTTTTGGCTTCCCAGTCCGGTCCAGGCTGCTCTGGAGCAGTGCATGCTCGTCGCTCTGCACTGCTCCGGGGACGAAAATGGCAGCTTCCGGTTGGTCAAGGGTCTCGACCAGCCGCTGAAGCTCGCCAGCCTAAAGCCTGCCCTCGGCAGATCGCAGGCTCGCATTGGTGTGAGCCTGTGATTCTGCACAAGGGAGCAGGCTCACACTGGCGCACTCCATGCTTTTGAAAAACCGCAAGAAACAGGTTTTTCAAAAGCACACTGGACAACCACTTGGGGTCGTTCCGGAGCGGGCTGAGGTGTGGAACTACACTAAGTAGTCTGGACCCAGTCCGCTCCCAGGTGCTGACATCCTCCCTGGAGGACGGACTGCACCGTTTCTAATACCCCGTGCGGAAATGGCCAAGGTCTCCCAAATGCATTCTGGGTCCTTCCCATTCCCTGATTTTTAAACCTTTACCTTCACTTTTTTTTAAAAAAAAATAAGTTCTTCTCATATAAAAGCTGGTCAACATATTTATCCACGTCAATATTCAGTTCACATCCTTAAAAAAGAAAAGAAAAGAAAAAATATCCTTTTTTTAAATTTTTTAAAATTATTTAAAGATCTGGATAGGGAGGGAGGGACTTTGTTTATTTTCACAAGAAATAAGCAATTAACAAAATATACAGCCTGGTTGGGTGCTAGGAGTATGTTAGCTCCATGATTTCACAAGGACCAACCAATCAACACTCTTCCAGATTCTCCTGGGACCCTTTCACACTACCTGAATATAGTTCTATGATTCCATTTTAACTGGTATGGCTCCATCCTGTGGAATTCTACAATTCGCCATTTACGGAGAGGTCTTTATAATTCTCAGCCAGAGAGTCCTAGCATTGTAAACGAAGTCCAGGATTTCATAGGGCACAGCCATTTTGGTAAGGTGAAGTTACAGGGCTATAACTGTGTAGTGTGAAAGGATCCCTGAAAATAAGACGATCTAGTCGGAATGTGAATGTTTTTACACCTGTCTTAAAAATGGAAACTCAGAATTCACAGCAGTCTCTCTTATCAAGGTGAGGTCCTCAGTCCACAGTTATGCATGCCTGCATATCAGTGTTTTGCGGTACATTTGTGTCTATGGCATTCTATACCAAAATGAACACAGTTTGTTGCAACTTTCTGCTAGTTTTGAATCAGCACAGCAGCCTCTGTTTGTTTATGTCAGAGACTGATTTATGGCAATGGGTACTAAGAAATCAAGACAAGATACAGTACTTGAAATCAGATGTAGTCTGTATGCCCGTATCCAGCATTTCATTATTTTAAATGCAACAGTATTTGCCAAGAGTGCTGGCAAGGCAAAAGATTCCTCTTAATGTGAATTCCTGCATTTCAAGATTTGATGGCAATGTTTTCTATGTGCAAATGTAATTAACCATATTGGCTTCTTCCTTTCTAATCTAAAACGGGTATAAAACCATTTTGTTTTGCTTTTCGATTAAAATGAACAGTTCATGTTCGCAGGGATGTCAGCCCTTGTCAGTGGAATTTGCCACTTTATTGAACTTTCTGTCAGATCTTAAATTATTTTCTTTCCTTGCCCCATCCCCAGTCCAGGGTGAAAAGTACATTGATTTGTGAACACAAGGCTAATGAACTGAGCCAGAAGTGGTAGGGTTTCAGCTCTCTTTAGAGAGAAAAATAAAAGCTTTCCTCCCAAAGTAAAAATAAAAATCACACTGTGAAAACAAACTCTATGCAAGAGCTGTCTCTTTAAAGCCAACAAGATCCAACAAATGTTAATTTTTGTCTCACTTCTTGGTAGAGTGTTTATATTACAAACATGTTGTGAGTTATGCTATAATCCATCCATCTCTCTCTCTCTCTTTCACTCTGGCATAATATCAGCACAAAAACAGTTGTGGCCAATTTGTGAGGAAATAAGAGGGAGGGGGAAAAACCAACAAGTCTCCTGTCAAGGGGAAAAAAAAAGATTTTATGTCTTCTTTACTTCAAAGAACCCCCTCTTACTCAGGTTGGTGGGATTTTATCTACACACTCTCTTTCTTAAAAGAAAACCTGACATGAGGTTGTTTGTGTCTGTTTGGGTTCTGCCAGATGGAAAGGTTTACTCATTAGAGGCAGCTGTTTTAGCAAATTACCTCACTCAGTATAATGACAGAGTTATAACAGACTATTGAAGAAAATCCTTTCATTTCCCAGTGAGATCATGATAAGTAGAAACAAGTTCAATGAGATGTTTGATTTACTTTGGAAGGTGTTCAGCGAGGCACATGGGATCCAGTTGGAGACAATGAGATATTTCTTTTGTTGTTTTTAATTTTATACATGCGCATAGTTTCAGGTTAAACATTCGTCCTTGCTTTGAAACTATTGCAGTGCAATCGTACACTAACCTATGGGATTTAACTTTCAAGTAAGTGTGCAGAGGACCTGCAGCCTGAAGTTTTTACAACTGGAATTTCAGGGTGAGAGGAGTTGCTTTCTATGCAGTGTTAAACACTGGAAGAAAAAAAAATTAGAAACTTAAAAATTATTTCACTCAGTTTTCTAGCCCTTACTTTTTATCTGCATGCTGTAAGTGCAGTAAATATATGGGAAGAGTTACCAGAACATTATAAATCTTCCTGGAATTGGTGGATAGATTGGTGTTCTAGGGCATAATCAGTGATGAACGTTTCTTGTTGAAGTTCCACCAGACAGATAGGAAACTGCCCAAGGGACTAATAGTGTTGGGCAGAACAAGTGTTTTCTTGAAAGATTTAGCTCAACAATCACTCTTAATGCTAAGTTTATATTCCAAGGGACCTCTACGTTTGCCTAAAGGTGGAAGATTCACCTGAGACCTGCTTTTCAATATCCATCCTTTTAAAGAAGCCTGGGGTTAGTTTTGCTGCCTTTTAAGGTTCTTGACGTTGTCCTATGTCAATAATCTAAAATATGTGGTATTATTTTTGTTCATTTTCTAAAGGCAAATGATTGAATGAATGGATCGTAGTTTAGCAAAAGGGTTTTTTGTTTTGTTTTGTTTTGTTTTTTGGACTACAGGACCTAGAACAACTCAGAAATGTAACTTTTCTTAGCTTCAGTCTGGATGCTGCAATTAGGTCCAGGGAGCTGTTCAAACACGAGGCCACACACAGGAGGCCATCCCAAACAGAAAGGAGAATGTGGATTTCTCCTTGTTGTTAGGGCTGGATTAGGTAGCTGGAGCCCTGGATCTGAACTCCCCCCACCCCATGCATGTGGGTAAGCTCTTTGGGGAATAGTGGCAGAGAAAACAAATAAATAAATGACTGTATAGTAGAGTAAAATTATAAAATAAAAAAATAGAACAAGAGGCAGGTACAGTTCCACCATGCCTAGGCTCTGAAGCAGATGAAAGGCCCTGCCTTAATCCCAAATGCCATTGGCCTCAGATGGAGAGAAGAAAAGGCAGATTCTGCTGGACTTAATCCATTCCCCCACTGCCATCCCCTTTCGTTGTGTGTTATGTCTTTAGATTGTAAGCCTGAGGGCAGATAACTGCTTTGTTCTTGTTCTTTTTGTTGTAAAGCACTGTGTACAGTGATGGAGCTATATCAATCAATCAGTCAGTCAGTCCGTCAGTCCATCCATCCATCATCATCATCATCATAGTACAAAAATCTTCTACTCCTCTTCTTCTGCATGAACATAAATATTCTGTGTGCCTGTCTGTGAAAAGGATAGATATGTTTTGACATTCAGACTCCTATTGTTGCTTCTTAAAGAAAATCTGTAGCAGAATTTCTTAGCTTAGAAATGAGCTGTCCTTGTTTTTGCTTCTCCAGAGTCATTGATTATACCTTCAAAGTCTGCACTGTCCACAAGTAGGTTGTTTCTGGAAACATAAGCACTAAAGAGTTCATTTGAGAATGAAGCGTGCATGTCCTTAGTTCACAATTCTCACACCTCCTTCCAGTACTAAATGCCATATTTATTATTTATTTTATTAGCTTCATTTATATTCTGCGTCTGCCATCAGTGAGCTCAAGGAAGTGGAAATGGTAATCCCTGATCTACCTGTAAGATAGGTCAGACTGAAAAAGAAAGAGCGAGCTAAGAACATCAGTGAGTTTCATGTCTCAGAGAGGACTAGAACCTAGACCTTCCAAATCCTAGTCCAACATTGAACCCCTACACAAACCTAATTTTGGCTTCAGAGTTACCGTGCACTTAAAAGAATGCACAAAAAGAATGCATAGTAAGGCAAAATTCAATGGGTGGAGTTTTCTCCTATTCTAGTAATAACCAAGCTAGGGATGGGCATCTCGTGATTCTTTAGAGTAGGGAAGGGACAAATCCAGAATTTTCCAAATCTGAATCTGAGTCCATGGAAGGTTCTAGGAATCCACGAATCTCATGGATCTTGAACCTTTTGAATCCTTTTTTTTAAAAGGTGTAAAAAGCAAGGGAAAGAAGGATAATCTTGGGCAAGACACACTCTCTCAACCTTAGCAAAAGCCTAGGCAAAGGCAAACCTCCCTCTGAAGAAATGTGGCCAGGACAATTGTCCTAGTTTTGCCTCAGGATCTCCCCAGATTGAAAATGACATGAAGGCCCTTTCTGCACAGGCAGGAAAATGTGGATTAATCCCACATTTTCCTGCCTGTGTAAACAGGGCCACATACTAGAGTACAGAGCTAATCCAGGTCAAAACTGGCTTTTCTTTGCATAACTCCTTCTGGCATCCTGGGGATTGTAGTTTGATGATGCACCAGCACACTTTGGCAGAGAAGGCTGTGACACCTTGTAAAACTAGAGACCTCAGAATTGTGTCTGAAAGAGCTTTGCAAGTGAGCTATGCAAAGGAATGTTTCAGCTGTCCTTGAAATCTCAAGCCTGTAGATTCCAGTCAAGTATCTTAAAATACAACCCCAGCTGTAATTTCTGAAACTGTTAGCAAAGGCCATTATTACTCCAAGGGAAAAATTCACCTATTTGCCATCTCCCCTTGTGTGTCTAGTCTCCCAAGTTTTCAGGCGTCCTGGTCTCCCAGGTTTTCAGGTGTCCCGGTCTCCAACAAACTGTTCGGGTGGCAGGTTCGAAAGATTCATTTTGCCTATTTTGGCACAGGGATTCGGATTCCCGAATCTCGAATCCCTGCCAAGGATTCAAGGATTCAAAGATTCGGTTGGCCCATCACTACTTTAGAGCCTTCATCTTATTGGTAGTCCCAACTACAGTATATCCATTAAACAAATTGCTGAACAGTGAATCAAAATTTCAGTTGGTTTACTCAAGTTGAGAGTACCAATAGTATTCAGGGGAAGGTTTGGTTCCATCTATTTGAGCCCTTTAATGCACACACATGCACACACACTTATTGTGGGCTCAATTAGATGGAACCAAACCTCCCCCTTTCTTCTGTTCCCTACTTCCCTTTAAGTGTTTTCATCACAGATTGTAAGGCTTCAGTGGGGATTTCTCTTTCCTTATAGAGCAAAAGAAAGCAGGATTTTATAGACCCTATTTCACACAGGATAAAGCAAAGAGTGCTCTCCTTTTCTCCCACATCAATTCTCAGTCTTACACAAACAGTTATTTTCTCTCTCTCTCTCTCTCTCCAGCTGAACAGGCAGATGCCTCCATACTGCTCAAAGCCAGAGAGCATCTCTGTCCTTAACTATTTTTACTCCTCTTTTCTTCTAGCTTTTTCTCGGGCCTTAAGGTCCTCTCTCTCTCTCATTCTGTCCACAGGCATGCTGAGGCAGCTGACAACTCCAGCAAAGAAGGTGGGGAAGTAAGAGGAAGGGAAATGGCAACAGCAGTGCTCTCATTTTGGGCATGCTGAGTCTGCTTGTGAGGTAGGTACAGTAGGGCAGGCAGGAAGATTCTGTTGAAGGTTCCATTCAGCTCCCCACCCATGCCTCTAGTATGGCAATAGTCTAATAAGATGGTTTTCTGCTTCCCTCCTATTTTTCCTACTCAGTTCTCAATTTGAATGCTCTCCCCTACTCCCCACTGCAAGGATCTGCTGAGGACATCTCTGTTCACTTTCTCTCCCTTTTGTGTTATCTTCTTTTTCAGAATTAGATTCTTTTTTTCTCCCAGTGGGCAGGTGCTGCCTTAGCCCAAGTAGAGGGGATGGACCAGTAAAGGAAGAGGAAATAGTGATGAAAATGCTGCTTTTGCTTGGCACACACATGCACTCAAGCACACACACTGGCCTTGCAGAGTGAGAAGGTGGTGTTAGCATACCTTACCACAACTCCTACAAGATATGTGATTTTCATTAGTTGAATTTATTAATAACTGGAGAACATGGTTGGGGTCACAATGATTGGAGGCACGTCTGGGGTTGTGACAGCTCAAAGAGGATTAGGCAGGAAAACCCGATGCTGATGGGTTTGTGCTAATCCTTTTACTACTCCAGGCTTTGTCCATTTTTGAATACAATGAAAGATAAGCTGCCCAGACTGGTGAGCAATCAGAGACCATCCCTTGGTCTTATCCTATGGAGATCTTCCTTATACACCTTTCCTGATTGAACATTAAGAACAAACTTCAAACTCAGCCATTTTAGTACGTTGGACTTAGTACACTGTATGTAGTGCCCCATACTGCTGTTCCTTTGTGCTACCCTCAGTCAGACACTGAACCACTCTGCTGTGACCTCTTCTTCAGAACTGGTAGCTTTCACCTTTCCACCCAATCTCTCTCTCTCCAGCCTTTCTTGTCTCACTTTCTGATAACCTTGTTTGGTTCTTAAGAGTGTCCGATCTCTCATGTGTTTGTCAATTCAAATAAAATATTTTGTTAACTTAACTGGATTGCTGTCTACAGTTAGCATTGGTATACATAGGTGTAAAGATCCTACCATTACTCTCCTCCTTTGGGCTATAATTTCCCCAAATTCAAAGGAGATGCTGGCATTGTGGTTGGACCCCAACATCCCCCACCTCTTAGGGTAACAGCATGTTTGAGACTAAGGGTGGGGTAAGAATTGCCAAAAAACTGTGAAGATTTCCCTACTCTACTTTCTGAACTTTTGCTTCTTGCAGAACATGTCCCCACCTGATAGGCTGTTCTCATTGTCTCTTTAAGGATTCCAGTTGTTGGATATCAGCTGGGAAGCAACAGTGAAAGCCAAGCCAAGCCTCATCTCCAGAATCAAGCAATTGCTCACTGCAGCAGTCTGTGCCCTGACTGTCAAGAGCCCCTTCATTTACACAGTCCTCTCACAAACTCTGGGAAGTAGGCCTTTATTGGTCTTCACATCTTAAACAACCATTTACTTACAACAGGATACATAACATGGCTGGCAATATGGGGACAAGACCCTACTACAAACACTGATGAAAACTCTGTCCTCACGTCCACTCTGGAAGCAGTATTACAGGGACCAATAATATCACCCACAATATCACACTTGTTCTTCATCCAAAGTGATCTACATCATCCTATGCCAGCAATGGCCTTCTATACTCTACACTGGACAAACAGGATATTCTTTATGCAAGGGGATTACTGGACAATGCTTTTTTTGTTTATGTACCATTGTTATTGTTTTCTTATTTTGTAAGATGTTAGATGTAGATTGTAAGTGATTTGTTATTATGATATTTTGTATTGGGGGGGGGGGGTTGGATGAGTTTCCGTGGTTCTTTTTATATACTTCTTTGCCTGCTAAGTTTTATTTCTATATACATACTTGAATTTAATAAAAAATAAATTAAAGAATAGCAGTCTCCAAAAATCAGATTTTTCAGCCTTCTTGGACATGCAGTAGGGAAGTGGTCCTTGAATGAAGAAATTACAAAGAAAGACTAGATGGAGAAATTGCTGACTTGAATTGTATTCAGAAGTCCCTATCTGTTAGCACACGTATGAACAAAGACAATGGCTTCATGGCACATTACATACACAGTTCTCCCTCCACATTCGCAGGTTTCACTTTCACTAATTTGATTATTTGCAGGGTGCCCGCTTGCCCCCTCATTTTCTCCCTACCACCCCATTCCCACCCCATTTGCTCCTCCCATTCTCCCTGTCCCCAGTGCAGGCGTGCCCTACATGCATGGCAGGAAGGTCCAGGTAGGGCAACCACCAGTTCCCCATGCTACTCCCACTGCTCCTGCTGCCCCTGTGGGTGCGGGCACACTAGTGCGGGCAGCAGGAAGCTCCAGGGAAGGCGATCACCAGTTCCTTGTGGTCCTCCTGCCGCCACCGCTGGTGCTGGTGCAACTTGCGCAGGTGGCAGGAAGCTGCAGAGAAGGTGATCACTAGTTCCCTGCGCTCCTTCTCCCACTGCTGCTGGTGCGTGTGTGCCCACACAGACAGCAGGAAGGTCCAGAGAGGACGATCATCAGTTCCCTGTGCTCCTCCCGCCACCCCTGCTGCTGCCATGGATGCAGGCGTGCCCCATGCCGGTGGCAGGAAGGTCCAGGGAAGGCAATCACTAGTTTCCTGCCTCCCTGTCCACCGCCTGGGTAGGTGCACCTGCCAGGCAGAAGCCTATAGGGAGGATGCCCTATTTGTGATTATTTGACATTTGTGAGGGATCTGTGTCCCTATCCCTCGCGAATGTGGAGGGCCTATTAGATTAATAGAGAGTCCTCATTACTGCAGATTTAACAAGACAAATCTTCTCAGACAGTTTTGAACCCTGGGAAATTGACTTTTGGTAAGCAGATCTATTGCTTTCACACATCAACACCATGAGACCACTATAAAGATCTGAAAAACCTAAATCATCTTGCCCAGTTCTTTGAAAATTTAGGGCAAGGCCATGCAAACATGGTTTGCATCTTTCTGGGTCCTATTACATTCTATCCCACTCCCATAGCTGCATAAATATGCTTTATACCTGAGGCCTTAATATCACTTGGTACTGCATCTGAAGTGGGTTTATAGCCACATGAATGGATGGTAAAATAAAACTAATTAGTCTGAAAGGTTATGCAATATTTCCTTTTTTTTAGGGGGGGGTCTCCCTCTCTTTCCCTCCTTTTTATGCTGAAAGAGACTAACATGGTTACTTCTTCAAAAACAGCTGATAACGGGACACTACAGTCTCCTTAATTGTTGCTTGGCTCCCCTAACCTTTTGATGTCATGGTGATAGGCAGAGGGTAGGGTTGCCAGGTTTTCAAAATAATAATAAGGTACAATTGAAATTCATGACACAGAGAGTTGACAATCAAGAAGTAGCTACTAAATGGGGTGAAAAACTTTTACTATCATCCTCCTTGAAAGATTGTATTATATAATTTAATTGGCCAATTTCTTATTTTTTTAAATAACATTTATATACATTACATTTCTAATGATGTTATTTCCTTATGCTGTGCTTAACTGGTTTCAAGTTACTTGAGGTTAAATATATATTTAAATAGAGAAATACTATTTACTGTTGCTATGTAAAGGTTCCCTAGTTTGGCTTAGAGCTCAGTTCAGCAATTCAGATTTGGGCTCACTTTAGTTCAGACTGATCTGGACTGGACACCATTGTATTTTATCTGGATGCTAAATCCAAACTAAGATTTGACATGCATTAGGAAACAAAAATAACTATAAATATATACATAAAATTTACATATGAAGAAGATCCTCTAAGAGGGATCAATCCATCCAAATTTCAGACAAGCAATTCTGTTTTGATTTGCTTATTTTTTTCTACCTTTTTTTTTTGAGGGGTTGGCTAGATACCTAAAAATATGGCTACTTTCCTCAACACTAAACCAATATGTAAAAGCTGTTTTTGATTGCTCAGTCTTGGAGTTCATGCTGGTTTGTCCCAGAACATCATTCAGTTAAGTATTACATGTAGCTAATATATATTTTAATGGAATTTATAATGAATTTATATATTATATATTATTTATTATTTATAAACTAGGGGCAATTGGGGTGGGAGAGAAAAAGGCATAGAATGATGAACAGAAAAATTAAAATAGAAAGGCAAACAGAAAGTTAGGTTGGGCTGTTCAGGAAGAGAAATGGAAATTAAAGAGAAAAAACCCAGAGAGACCAGCTCAAAGAATCAATAAGCACCCACCCTTCACCACTGCTCTTTCACATTCTGCTACTAATACAGTTAAATCTAGCAAATAAACGAAGAGATCTGGAAAAGATGATTGACTAGTAGCTTCAGTGAGGTCAAATAACCCTTACCCATAAGCACAGTAGTTGAATAGTGCTGTAGATACATTCATCTGGGTGATATTTGCATATTGGGGGCCATTGAGAGCTGGCACCCAGACTCTCTGGTTCAGTACAAAGTTGTTTTTATGTGTGTTGTCTTACGCATGCATGGTATGAGACAATAGGAGAACTGCTCTTGTCATTTGGAGCAAAGTAAGGAGTAGATGGACTGGCATTGCAACTGATAAGAATTTTGCATGGTGTTTTCTCTACAACAAAAAAATTTCTGTGCAGAAGGCAAGTTTTTTTTCTGCAAAATCCACATTTTTTCTTCCTTAGAATATTTCCTACACAACAATTTGGGATGTCAACTACCGGGAGAAAATTGCACAGTCTTCTTGTTGGTGTTCTATTTTTCCCAATGAGGGCTTCCTGACTGTTGGGAAACCTGTTTTTAAAATAAAAACAAAACAAAAAACAAGCCTGACAACAAATCATTCCAAACACTCTTTCTATCCCTATATGACAGAAATGCAGTTCTTTACTAATTTCAATCTCAAAGGAAACAATGAGTGATTTTAGGAATTTTCTTCTGCTGTCAGAAAGTTTTCAAAAGCTGTGCAGTTTGTGAAGACAACCTACTGTAGTTAGGACTTAGTCTGAAAAAAAAATGCATATAGGTAGAGATGGGACGAATCCAGAATTTTACGAATCCGAATCTGGAGCTGAATCCCAGGAAGGTTCTGCGAATCCACGAATCTCGAATCTTTCGAATTCTTTTTTAAAAAAGGGTTTAAAAGGCAAGGGAAACAAAGCACTTCTACTGAAAAGTGTTTTGAAGCAGAATTTGACATCTTGGTTTAATGAAAAACAAATTAAATAATAGTTTTCACTTTCAGGAAGACATACCCATATACTTCTTATTAAGAATTACATGTAATTTGGAAGTAGCTCCAGATGTTGCAGTTGACTCCTGGGTTGACTATTACAAAACAAAACAAAAAAAAGGACAAGGATAATCTTGGGAAAGACACACTCTCTCAGCCTTAGCAAAAGCCTAGGCAAAGCCAAACCTGCCTCTAAAGAAATCTGGCCAGGACAATTGTCATAGTTTTGCCTTAGGATCTCGCCAGATTGAAAATGAAGGCCCTTTCTACACAAGCCGAAAAATGTGGATTATTAATCCCACATTTTACTGCCTGTGTAAACAGGGCCACATGCTACAGTATAGAGATAATCCAGGTCAAAACTGGATTTTTCTTTGCATAGCTCCTTATGGCATCTTGGGGTTTGTAGTTTGATGATGCACTAGCACACTTTGGCAGAGAAGGCTGTGACACCTTGTCCAACTACAAACCCCAGAATTGTGTATGAAAGAGCTTTGCAAGAGAACCATGCAAAGGAATCTTCTTCAGCTGTCCTTGAAATCTCAAGAACACTGTACTTTCCAGTCAAGTCTCAAATCCTGCAACAAGGAAGGCACTTTAAAAACACAAAAACGCCAGCCTCTAGCCCAGTCTCAATTCTCTACTCTGATGTCCGGTCTCAGGTCCTAAAACAAGGAAGGCACTAACAAAAACAAACAAACACCAGCCTCCAGTCCAGTCCCAATCCCTACCCTCCAGTCTCAAGTCAAAAGAATAGGAAGAGGAGAATAATTACTGTGCAGAGGGAGGCAACCACAGGGGCAGGCAGTAGAAGCGAACTTGATCCGGGGCACTCGCACCAGCTCAGGCCTCCAGGCATGCAGGAAAGCGGCTCTCGCCAGCCCTGCACATCCGCACGGGCCTGATCTGGGGCTCTCACACCAGCTCAGGCCTCCAGACATGCAGGAAAGTGGCTCTCGTTGCCCCTCCATGACCGTGCGGGCCTGATCTGGGGCTCTCATGCCAGCTCAAGCCTCCGGGCATGTAGAGATTCAAAAGATTCGATTCGCCTGTTTTGGCCCAGGGATTCGGATCCGCGAATCTCAAATCCTTCCCAAGGATTTGAGGATTCAGTTGGCCCATCCCTACACATAGGTGTGTGTGTGTGTGTGCGTGTGTGCATGTGCACATGCAAAAAAAAAGGCATTTTCCTGCACAAAACAGTATCTCTATGCAGGAATATTATTTTCAGTGCAAATGTTGCACAAAATGACTCCCAAACTGGAATGATTCTTGTCAGTCCAGAATTCTGCTCACTGCAGTTTTCTGACTCTCAAGATATGGGTGGGGATTCCTATATGGGATTTACATATGCATAAAGACTGTATTTACAGTCCTGTGCAATGAATGCTGGTCTGATCTCCACTTATTAGGAAGTGATCATTGTGATCTATTGTGACCTATTCCACTGTCAATTGAGAAGCAGCTGGCTACCGTTCCCACCACTCCCATGAGAGATGTCTAATCCAACAGACAGAAACATGACCCTGGTTCAATGCTCCCTCATGCCAGAGATCCCTCATATTTCTTTGTGTGTGTGAGGAGGGGCGACTGTTAGCCAACCACTTCCCAAATGACAGGGGAACAAAGCCCCACCGATTGCAGAAGTAGTGCTGTCCTATAAGAGGTGACTGTGGGACGTTTATGGTCCCTACATAGCCTCTTAACACAGCAGTCATGAGTACATAACTCCAGATTATGTATTCCATAAAGAATTCCGGTCATGTTTTTTTTTACCATTATTTTAACATTTTTAAGTATTATTTCCATCCCTGCTATATGACACTATATTACCATATATATATCACCAAGTAAATGTGTGTGAAAGAATGTAGCATATTTCTGATGCAACATATTACATCGCTTTCCACCAGGAATTCATTCTCTCCCAAAGGATGTGTAGCTGAGGTACAATTTGAAGAGTTTTCATAATCCGCTACAGGATCAAATGAAGAGTCTCAAGTAAAATAGACCCATGGAAATGAATGTGATTTGTTAGTCACCATGTACATAAGTGTGATTTTGGTGGGTTTACAAATGATTTGTTGTTGTTGTTGTTGTTGCTGTGTTCTTCCAAATTGTTTCCAACTTATGACACCTGTAAGGTGACCCTGTCATGGAGTTTTTTGGGACTGAGAGTATGTGACATGTGCAAGGTCACTCAGTGGATTTCCATGGCTGAGCGGGGAATTGAACTCTGTTCTCCAGGATCATAGTTGAACACTCAAACCACTATACCACTCTGGCTGTCTCCAAAAGATATAGTTCTCTGTATATTAGACCACATGCAGTTATTTCCGGGGTCACCCATATTTCTGGTTCTGTGCTACCAAAGAGAAAAGCCGCTTTTAATGTAGGCAGAGAGGGTTGGCAGTGGAAAACTTCTATTTTTTGTGTGTTTCTCTCCCACATGCACACACACTAGACTCTGAGTCCAGGTGAGGTATGTTTTCAGTTTGTTATTTTTCTCCTTTCATTGCTCAGGATCTACTTTCTATAACAATCAAAAGGAGGTCTGCAAGTGTCTAATGCTCTCCTATTCTGAGAGCAGTTCTTAGCTGAGGAAATGTTTTCCAGAAGCAAATATGAATCCCAGCAGGATCTGTCAGATAACGCCTCCACTACTGACTGAATCATTGTACAGACATGCCACATTACGCACAAGGTCTGTCCCAATATATGAGCCACGGGGCTTTTTAAAGACAACTGCCTTAAAAGACATTAAGGCAACTACCTGCTTGACTTCTTTTTTCTGTGTGATGGTTCCAGAAAGCCTTCTGGGGGAATGGTCCTTCTCTAGGGATTCATTGTAACTAAAATGATATGTCTTAGCTGAACTGCCTCAGAAAAAAAAGAGGAACAAATTCATAACAATATTCCTTTGTGTGGTATATTACTATTCTAATCATATATTATAGCTAGCTGTATACTTTCTTAAAAAGTCAGTATTTCATCTGCCTCCTTTTCCTTGTAGGAACCCTGCTGGTGAAACAATGGATAGCTATAAAGCTAATGGCCTCTCTCACATTCCCACTTTGGAGGAAGAAATGAAGGGACAAATCGCACACAGTGACTTCCAGCCATTTCTCTCTCCTCTCTTCCTCTCTGTGTGTTTTAAAAAACACAAAAGACAAAAAAAAGAAAGAAATGATTTTGCTGAACGAAATCCTGATACGCTGGGTGGCCTTCATTAATATTTATTTTGAGATTAATATTGATAAGCAAAAGGCGCAGCTTGCTGTGTTGCCTACCCTTTCAGTTCCTTGTTATTCAAGCAGCTTGCCATGAGATTGCATCTTCCTCTGTACCCACAGCTTTAGAGAACTCTGGCAGGGCTCCAGCTCACTTACGCTTAAATGGACACTCAAGCTTCGATGGACACACAGCTAAATAGAGGCCAATAATTCAATACAGTATGACTGTGCCGGGGCTGCTAGTAAATCCATCAAGCAGTAAATATCATCTGAAGCCAATGCAAGCTTTTATCTTTCCAATTTTGTGTATGTCTGTGTGAAGCCCAGGCATTCAGCGAATCATGTAATTTATTCCGCAGCACACAGCCCCGGCTGTCTCAGACACATCATATTGACTTTTTCCCCCCATCTGTCAGGAGTAGTCAGCAGCATACTCCTTGCTATTCCACCTGCCCCACCCTGCCCTTCATGCAAGTGCATCACATTTCATTTCATTTGCTTATTTGCTTGCTTGCTTGCTTGCTTGCTTATTTATTTATTTATTTATTTATTTCCACACGCCTAGCATGACTGGACAAGGACACATTTCCTTCTGAGCAGCAAATGCTAAAGGGAAGGAAAGGGGAGGGAGAGGAATTCTCAGAGAGAGAGCAAGAGAGAGAATGAGAGAGAACATCTGAATGTCATTACAGCAAGCATGTTAAACATTTGTCCAAACCAGTTTGTTAAATCAGCAGAGGCTCTTCCAAGCAACTGCATGTAATGGTTCAGGAAGGGCTCCCTACTGCAATGTTTTTATTAAGCTGCAAATATGCCCTGTTATTTTCTTTTGCTCTTTGGGTCAGCCAGGATGGCAGCATAATGTAAATAATACTGAACAGCTGAGCTTATTGAATTATGATGTGTGTTTGGGTGGATAATGCACATACACAGAAGATGAAATTGATAAAGGTTATGAGGGCAAATTCCCCCTCCACGCTTTGTGTGTGTGTTTGCCTTGCTGAGTTGCATGCGTACACACAAGTACAGTGTAATGCAGCTGAAAGTCTCTGAAATCCATGCCCCACCCCGTAAGAGCGATTATATCCCTGGGGAGGACAGATGGCAGTACCACTGACCTCATTTGCAGGGGTTAACCACAGAGCTGAAGCAAATGGTGCTTTACAGATTTGCAAATCAAATTCATTCCCCACTCCTTGTCCCAATTCAGAATTCAAATTCACACATTATGGGGGAAAAAACAGCTTTGAATATTTGCTTTTTTTCTTGCAACCAATTTGTATGTATGGCCTGCTTTCAGATTATCTGTACAAAACACATTAAGTCAGACAGCTTCCAAGATGCCACTGCTCCAGCTAGAACTGAACCTATGTAAGAACACTGTGGAATTATGGGCTGGTTCTTTATATAAACTTCTTTCCCAGGGTTAGTCCAACACATCTGGAGGGCACCAAATTGGAGAGGTTGTACAAGTTGGGGGTCAAGAAATATAACTATAGATATACACACAGAGAGACACATACTTATTCTTTGCTTAAAGATTGTATGTCCCATTTCTCTTCTTCACTGAATTACACATGTAGCTTCATGCTCTTGTATACTGCCCCAACAACACTAAAACTTCAGTTGTTAATTGTGGCTTTCACTCATAAATGGTTTCATGCCCACAGACATAAATCTGTCCATCAACCTTTTCTCTTCCCGGTGGACAATTAAGAGAAGCACAGCCTACTTATGTAACCATTTATATTCATAGGCTCCAATTAATGCCAGCAGCCCTACCATTCCTGCATTTTCCTGCCTGAAAAAATATATATATATCTGCAGTCCAATGCTGGGCATGAGTACAGTGCATGAGGTTTCAGCAAAAACAGAATAAAAATATAACATGAAGAAAAAATTCTTCAATGGTAAGCACAGCTGTAGGAGAATAGATAACTTTTCTTTTCTTCCCTTGACTTGCTTCTGAACTGCATGAACTCACTCTGTTAAGTGCTTATACAATACAGTGGAGTGAAAACCAGACAATTAGATCAGCAGTGACATCTTGGTCAAATTGGTGTAAACATGTTGTCCCCAGAGACAGGGATAAGGAAAGAATTACACTTCACCAGTGACATGCAATTGTCATTTATTGATTTCTATGTAGCGCCATCAGTGTGCAGCATATCAGAGGACAGGTCCCTGCCCTAAGACACTTACAGTTTGCCTGTATTGGGTAGAGAGTTTTTCTTCCAACTATGGTAGATTTGGAAGGAAAGCATTTATCTGCACACAATGAAAGTGGGGTGTTGTTTTTTTTTAAAAAAAGAATGACATATTTGTACAGGGTTTAAATATTTACCTGGGGTTAATAATCTGGTTTAGATACTTTTGGTCTTAACTTCTCTGAAGCTTTAACCAGTTTCACCAATGGTCAGAGATTCTGAGACTTGATATCCCAAACTTCTGGAAGGCCACAGGATGGGAAACTCTGCTCTAGGTTTTTTACCTACACCTTCTCCTCTCCATCCTAAAAGTGTTACAAATGGCTGTTTAATATTTCTCCTGTGCTTTGATGTATCCTTCTGTTACTCAGGGAACATTCAACAGGAGCAACTTCTTGAAGCAAATAGTTTATCTTTAGGTTGGTTGGAGACAACAAACGTTAAACAAAAGTCTGGCCTCATCTCAACAGCAAGCTGCTGTCTCTTGTTTCCTCTCTTAACATTTTCACTTTGGATTCCTAAGCAATTATTACTTTTCCAGGATTTCTAGTTATGGAGACGGATCTATATGTACCTAAGCTCTATTTTGACTTCCTGGCAAGCTGTCAAATGGCTTGTTCCCCCATCTGTTGAAATTATATTTTTTTAAAAAAGAGTTTCGTGTTGGCAGAAAACCACGTGGGTACTGAAAGTCTGAAGTGTCTTAGTAAATGTCTGACTGGTTTCTTTTTCAGGGAAGGTGTGTTGCCTCTTGCTCAGGTACATCATCCCATACTTATAGTAGAGGCATGCATGTGCATACTTAGATTGTCATCCTGTTAATGACATGTGCAAGCATAAGTCACCAGCCCCCATGTCTTGTGTTTGTGTGTGTGTGGGGGGGGGGTAACTGTGAAGGCTGGTATTCTCTTCAATACACTGCAGCTTCCAAAGCCCCTTTCCTTGCCTGCAGACTCTCCAGAGCACTGTGATAACTTCGCTTCCGGGAATGGAAGGGATTAGTAAAGTGACTGGCTATGTTCTGGTAGTTAGATGCAGACGACACATTTGGAAAACCCCAGTGGGTCTCTACAGAAGATGCCCTCAGTCTACATCTCGCTGTAAGAACATAACCAGATGCTCCTCCAACCAACCACCCTCCACCAGCAACAGATAGCCATGGGGAAGAAGAGTCTATCACAATTCGTCAGTGAGACCTGGGGTGATGACAGGGAAGACATAGTAGAACCCTACATGTGGACTTCTTATGCTGTGTGCCTCCATGTAGACTTTGGGCCACTGAATGCTTAATTGCTACGGTATGTATGAGAAAGAGGTTTCTGCCTTTAGGACAGTAAAAACCTCATACCAGACTGTTCTGTTGCAATGTAGGACACCCTTAAGTTCTTAGAGGAAGGACAGGATTAAAATAGGATAAATAAATAGGGCAAGTTAAGAGTTTTGTATGGCCAATCTTGCAGCTAGGGATGGGTTTACACACCATTTTCTACTTACAAATCAGGAAAGTTTCACATCTAGGACAGTCTGTATTCTGATTTAGTGATACCACCAAAATTCAAAATATTTAATTCAGACTGTGAATACATCATGCTTGTGATATATAAATGGATTTTGATATGAGTTCCTTTGATCCTAAAATGGCCTTCTGCTTGTTATTCAAATAAAGTTTATGATGAACTCATATACCTATTTTACACAGTCTATATTAGCTAGCCTGTGCACTCATGACTGTGAAATAGACTTGTTGATTAAGGACACTGACACAGATATCAGTGGGATGGGTATTATTATTATTATTGTTATTATTCTGACTTTTTCCCAGTACTGGGACTCAAGGCAGCTAACAACATATTTAAAAGCAAAATGGATTAAAAACTGTACAAAAACTTCAATAAAAGTATAAATATAAAAATTATTTAAAAAAACATTTAAAACAATTTATAAAGCTAAAACTGTAAGCATTAAAAACATTAACATTGATTAAAAGACTATGCAAACCATAAAACAGCATGGGACATCATTAAAAGCCCACCCTATTCAGTTTCCACAAGTCCGGTGGCAAAGAATGATTTCAATTGCTTTTGGGAGGGAGCCATCCTGGCCTCCCTAGTGAAGGAGACTGGAAGCAGCCACCAAGAAGGCTCTGTCTCTTGTTCCCGCCAAAAGAGCTTGAGAAGGTGGTAGGACAGAAAGAAAGACCTGTCCAGAAGATACCTACAGCTCTAATGGGCTCATAACAGGAGATATGGTCCTTCAGATAGAGTGGACCCAAGCTGTATATGGCTTTATAGGTCATCAACAACACTTTGATTTGTGCCCAGAAACAGAGCAGCAGCCAAAGGAACTGTTGCAACAAATGACTCATATGTTTCCTGTAGCCAGCTGCAGTTAGAAATATGACTTTAGCTCTTTGGACCAATTGAGCTTTCTGAACACTTTTCAAAGGCTGCCTCATGTAGAGTGCATTACAGGAATGCAATGGAATGTAACCAAAGTATGTGTTACTATAGCCAGATCTGACTTCTCTATTTAGTGTAGTCCTTGTACACATCATCTTTCTCCACCTTACATTCATTATAACCCTGTATTGCTCTGAATTAAATAAGCCCTCTGGATATGTGGAACATTTTGTACCTGAAGTGTACATTAATGCATGAGTCTAAATCTGTTGTCATTCGCTATATATGCAATTAAATTTGCTTCTAAATATTCTGAGTGGGAATTGATTAGCTCTGCCGCTATTCCCATTGCATACATGGATGAATTATTCGTATGTAGGCCAAACCATAACTATTTAAATCAAATAAAAAATAGATGGTTTCCTTGCCGTCCAAAACTGCCAAGCTATGAGTATAGCCTGCAAAGTACTAAGCATTAAAAACTCACATGAAAGATGAAGAGCAGGTGGGGAAACTCAGAGCTTTGTGGGAACATTAATGGGAGGGTGGAATGCCCACTGAATATAAATTATGAATTTTACATTTAAAAAACTCCAGAAATTTATTTTCATGGGTACTTTTCTGTCTTCCACCTGCTGTGTGTGTCTTACCACACAAACACATATGGTGTTTGCACCAGAATGCACACTCGAACTCCTGTTTTGTTCACCTTTGCTAACCTCCATTTCAAAAGCATTTCACCCATGCTTTTGTATTTAGCACATGGCAAATCAGTGTGCTGCTTCTACCCTGCCTCCAACCCCCAAAAAGAGGAAAAGAACAGCAAATTAAAAGGCAATGCTCTGGACAATTTTCCAACACCTGAGAGCAATTAATGTTGCAATAGTCAGGAAGCGTCATCAATTATTTAAAATGAAATGAATATGTAAGAATGACCTTCAGTGATAGGTATTGGCTCTATATTTCCAGCTGAATAAGCTCAAGGGGGAACAAAAGCACTAGAAAAGCTTCTGGCTATGTACTGTAAAACACACAAGCAGAGCAGAGAGCAAAGCACTATTACGGCTGCCCTTTGCAGTTACTTTATTCTGTGTGCTCAGCTCAAGCTGGCGATCTGACAATGGCAATACATGCACTATGGCCCTCTCTGTGTGGAAACCTTCTCTCCCTTTTTTGCCCTGTGTGTATTTCTCTTGTCAACAGAATCACAATAGGCCCCTCTTTTCACCTTTTTTTTTTCCAGGGGGAGGGAGTGATATTGTTATTGTGAGAAAATGATACCGCAGGGCATTTTACATTTTCCTTGGGATGTCATTGCAATGAGTAAAACCTGGCATTTGTATGTTATTCAAGCAAGTTTGCACAGAAGAAAATAGAGCTGAAGCTGCCAGTGGCTTTTTAAAAATAGAATTTTGAATATTTAAAAGGGTTTTTTTTAATATATTAGTACTGCCACTGAGGGTCTTATACTGCCCATTAGAAATTACCTTAACTTCCACATAACTATTTCTTAGGAAGTAGATGATGTTGAGGGATGTGTGTGGCCTCCAGACCTTAGGGAGTTGTCCACCCCTGCTTGAGAAAAACTGTTCCAAAGACAGAGCACCATGACCAAAAGGACTTCTCTGGTGCTCAGTTATCATGGGCCATCCCACAGGAGAAGTTGGAAAAGGTCAAGATGACATATGGACCAGTGATTCCTAAGGAACTCTGGCCCCATGACGTTCAAGGTTGTAAGGAGAAATTGTTATCTTAAATACCTTATTCAGTCTGCACGTGATGTATAATATATCTGTTGCACACATTGGTTTGCAGGAGGAATCTGATATTGATAAAGAATGAAATCATTCCTATGTTCATAACTGCAGGCAAATGCATGTGGAGGCAAATCTTTGAACAATGAGGTCCTTCATGTCCCCTGATTGCAACATTCTGTGATTGTACAGGAAGTGAGTAGAGCTATGTGTCCTGAAGATCAAAAACTTCTGAATCCCTTCAGCATGGATGGGTTGGGAGGAAGCTTAAAATGAAGCAATTGGGGAAAGGCTAGTGGGCATAGCTAACCCTTCTCCTGCCTCAACTTTTGTAAAACCAGTATATTTTAAGGTCATTGTTATCCAAGTATTTAATCAGTAGAAAAACCCTCATATATCGATTTCAGGAGAGTCCATGTGAACTGAATCCAAGGGCCACAGTTGCCCTTCCCTGGACTTCAGCATACTGCACTTCACATAGCTGACCCCTCATGACAACAATGGACTTTTTAAGAAAAAGGAAAGGACACTGTTTTATGTCTAAAAGAAGGTAGGGAGAGTCTGTCATGGCATTCAAATGTCCATAACTTGTGGGGGGGGGGGTTTACAATTGGTCATATTCAATTTGTATTCCGAAGAGACTCTTGGGGCCACACCAAGAGTACTGTATGTCCCACGGGACACTTTTAATCTACCTATGGTCTCTATCTTTCTCTACATCTGCGTGTATCTATCTCTTTTAAATATTATTTTATATACCATTATAAAATAAAAATTATTTCCTATAGAAATCATTCTAGAACCCTTTTTTGAAAAAAGGACTTGTGGGGAGGGACAGGAGAGAATATTTTCCTTTTTCTCCTGGCTGCCTATACCCAATCTTGTATAATCAGGGTTCTAAACTGGCTTGGGATCCTCCAGGAGGGCAGGATGTATCCACTTTAGATTTTACACTACGCCTGATGACATTTGGGGTAGGAGGAGCAGTGTGACTTTGAAATGGGAGATAAGGCACAGGTGTACTACCTATTTCAATATCCTATGATGCATAACTACATATAAATTGGAGACTACAGTCTCTCACTTTTTAGAGACTCAGATTGTGTCATTCTGCTTCAAGTTGCTGTATCTGTTCCCAAATTCAAACAATAAAATATTTATTCTACCTGTCTTTCTGTCCTTTCTAATCAATAATATTCTTTGATGAGCAATTTAGAATACTTTGATGAGTGTTCCAAAGGCAAGAGCCATAAATCAATATTCTACCCATTCCTTAAGTCTCTCGTTATTCATCTAAGTGCAAAGCCACAACAGGCCCCTTTACTCTGATCAAAACTCAGACACTAAGTGACTTTTGTGGGCTCTTTTCCTAGTCTATGAGCCCACTCCAAGTCTTGTTTCTTAGCATTCAACTGAACAAGGGTCTCTTTTGTTTTCAAGTTATAGTTACAGTACTGCAAGTAACTGGAAGCAGAATTAAAATGGAGATTCCATACAACAAACATTTCATATGATGCTATGTCATCATATGAACAAGGTTCTCCTGTTTCAGCTAGATCTGAAACTACTCATAAAAAGTACTACATGTTAGCATTAGGAAGATATGATGTTAAACTGCCAGCTGCCAAGATTTCGGGGAGGATTTTTGGTTCCGGAGATAAATTCTAGTGACCTCCTGTGCCTTTTTGTCTACCTGGAAATTATTGAACAAAATGATTATACCTATTTCCCTATAAAAATAAAAAGGGGGAAAAAAAGTAATGTGACAACACCAGTAATTAAAGCTCCTGTTGTACTGGAACAGAAACTGTCATTGACTGGAGTGATTAAGAGAGGCTAATCAATATAGCAATTAATAGAGTAGTCATCAGTATTTCCCCACCTGTGCCCATCGCAAAGCACCAAAATGAAAATAGGAAGTGTTTAGTGGCATAGAAGCCCTTAAAAGCAGCAGTAGTGCATCACATGTTGACACTAGCATGCAAAACTATTGTGCTTTATATTAGAAAATCACTACAAATAATGGGTTGAGTCTAGATTTAGTCACACATGAAGACACACATAGACACATGAAATCAATGAGACATAAGGCATGGTGAAGCAGTATTTCATTCATTTCAGCATACTAAGCATTACTAAATTTGGGTCTAACTCATCCAAAACCATGGATTGGTACAGAAGGTATCATTGACATAATTGCAAAATCATTGCCGTGGAGGATGTCGAGTAATAAAATGACTGCTGTTGTGAGTACAGCCAGTAACAACACACCCTAGAAAGACAAAGTGCTGAGGTGCAAAGACAGCTTGCCCAGGAATCTTGTGTACAGGTGAGTGGGATGGCCTGGTGTAAAACGGATCTTCTAACCTGAAGACATTAGCTCTCTTCACTTCCAAAGGATATCCCTGAATGCAAAGGTATCTGGGATGAAGACGGCGGGCAGGTAGATACCAGCAATAATCTTGCTTTGCAGGCATCCAAGCTAAGTAAATTAATAAGAAACATCAGTAGGGGTGGGGTGCCAAAGGGATACTTGTAGGTGCTATGGTGAGGAGCCCTGCCATGGGAGAATAAGATAAGAAACAAGGAAATGCAAGAGTTTGATGAAGTCACTTGGACATCAGTAAAGAGTAAGTGAATAAAGAAAAGATTTGGAGAAGGTCATAATGACCTGCCTACTTACCCCCTACAAAAGAATACAGAAGTCTTGTTCAACCATACTGTTTCTTATAGTATTATGCTCACAATGTAATGGAAACATGGGTTTGTTCCATTTTAACATCATTGACTAAACTCAACATCAATTGAAAATTGAATCAAACAAGCAAATGGAGTATGCTGCTGAAAGAGAAATATATTCACGTTAGTTATCATTGTATCATTCTTGATATATGCTGCTAAATTTGGAATCTATACATATCTTATCACACTAAAAGCAGCAAATGGGAAACAGCTAGTTGGCAAAATTTCAAGAATTTAAATAGTTGATTATTTAAAGATATTCCCTGCCAGCCGCCCTTTGTGCAGACTGCATGTCTGCTTGGCCACATATTTTGGAAGGAGAGGAAAATGTCCAGGGAAAAAATCCATGTCACCCTGGATTCTTTATACTAAGTAAGCATGGCATTTGTCAACATAGTTAACAAGTCTGTTACCTCCTATTTCCTAAACCATCATTTAAAGAGTTACATTTCATTTGCTGAAAGGTCACTTTACTCTGGAGAAGCAAAACTGATATTTAAGATTTTTTTATTATTGTTATTATTCAACTGTGCCTTGATTCATTACAGTAACAGCTATCATCTAATAGAACTGAACTGCATAATTATGCAGCTGCTGGATAAATGTTTTTATCTACATACTCTGATCTGGTTTAGCAAATAAAATAGGCATAATGTAGAATAAGGAAAGCTACTTTAAACCAAAGTTGAAGGCTAAACTACATGTGATTCTCCTTTGCATGTCATTTATCACTGTTGTTTTCTTTATTTATTGGTTTTTCACAAAATGAAATTGCAGAGCTGCCTATTAAAGATTGTTTAGAGAGAGAGTTAACCCTTTCCTCTTGCTCTCTTTTTCACCAAAAATATCCCACTCAGCTGTTCTTTTCCTCTTCCTCCCTCCTTCCTTCTCTCTCTTTCTCTCTCTCCACAAGTAGCTCATCTTATCCCTTGCAAGCCAGAAAACATAGCAGCTGGGAATTTTTAGTAGAGAAACAGCATAAGATGAAAGGGACCAATGCTTTCTGCCCTTCAGCCATTTTCCATTTGAGCCTGTGGTCTCTACAGTTGCATTCTGTTAAAACACATATGCACACTCAACAAACTATACATGACTGAACCATGTACTTTTGACCCTTGTTTCATTCAAAATCACACAAATCTGTGTACTGGAGCTCTACAACCTGTACTGACTCTCTACAGTTTTCAAAAAGAATTTTCTGCTGCCTTGTTTGCCAACCAAGGTCTGATCTTGATAGAAGGATAAGCCATAAGGAAAAGAGGCATATAGGTAAAAGAATATCTAAGGAAATAATTCTGGACCAAGTATGACCCAAAGGGGAAAAAAAAAACCCTCAGCCTTTCTAAACTCAGGGATGCATGATTTTGTCCTGCAAGTTGCCTGGATAGTAAAGACCAGGATACTAAAAGCCAGAAAATGGCACAATCTATAAAACAGCAATGAGGAGGGCATGGGGAGTTGTGCAGTAGCCTTTGGTTCCATCCCCCCTCCCCAATTTGTCAATTAACTGCTTTTGCAGATTCCTGTTTTCTATTAGCTTTGACACTATTCCATAATGTCTGCTTGGTTCATAATGTTTGCTTGGCTGCATCAGGACCATTGAGAAAAAGTCATTATACTGAGAGTCCACCTATTTATACAGTGGAAATTAAGTCTTTGTCTATGAACATTGCTGTGAACTCCTTTTCTTTCTTTCTTCCTATGTGAGCGAAGTGAGATATGTGTGCGGCACACTTCTCAGAATGGTCCCAGGTTGATTAGTCAGGTATGGTTCCTTTTGGTGAGACAACACTGCAGAAAAAATGGAATACAGAAATAGAGGATGGGGGATAAGTGGCTGGATAGCAGTATGTGTGAAAGGGATCTAGGAGTCTTAATAGACCACAAGCTAAACATGAGTCAGCAGTGTGCTGTGGCAGCCAAGAAAGCCAACGCAATTCTCGGCTGCATCAATAGGAGTATGGTGTCTACATCGAGGGAGGTACTAGTACCACTCTACTCTGCTTTGGTTAGACCTCATCTTTAATACTGTGTCCAGTTCTGGGCACCCCAATTCGAGAAGGACATGGTCAAGCTGGAGCAGGTCCAGAGGAGGGCGACCAAAATGGTGAGGGGCCTGGAAGCCATGCCCTATGAGGATAGACTTAGAGAGCTGGGTATGTTCAGTCTGCAGAAGAGAAGGTTAAGAGGGGACATGATAGCCATGTTTAAATATTTGAAGGGATGCCATGTAGAGGAAGGAGAGGGGTTTTTTTCTGCTGCTCCAGAGACCAGGACAAGGAGCAATGGATTCAAGCTGCAGGAAAGGAAATTCCACCTGAACCTCAGGAAGAACTTCCTGACAGTCAGGGCTGTCCGGCAGTGGAATATGCTGCCTGGGAGTGTAGTGGAGTCTCCTTCCTTGGAGGTTTTCAAGCAGAGGCTGGATGGCCATCTGTCGGGAGTGCTTTGAGGGTGTTCCTGCATGGCAGGGGATTGGACTGGATGGCCCGTGTGGTCTCTTCCAAGTCTACATTTCTATGATTCTATGATTCTATGACTTGTAGCATTGTCACAAACTTTCAATTTATTTACAAGTGAATAAGTAGAAGTGAAAGGCAAAAGTATGCGCACCTACTGGCCAGCAAACCACAATTGCGGTTTGTGGCTTTCCTGTCAATGGAGCAGTGAATTTTAAAGGTGCTATCCAAGGTACTGCACTATCCCCCAAATAAATTCAGCACTTTGGGTTGTTCCTTTAAAATCTGGACTGAAACCCGGAGTGGATTTGTTGCCCCACTAGTATGAAAACGATCAGTTGCTTCTAACAGTCCAGCTATTCTACATCAGATCCACATAGAGAACTGGCCGCCTACCAACTGGATACTTTCAGCCCGTTAGCCAATTCACAGAGACTGTCTACACTGGTCTCAGTCTCCCTCAGTTCCAAATTGGTTATTTTCACAAGTATCTTACATCTGTTCTCCCCAGACGTGGTAGAGACTCAGTTCCTCCATATTCTGATGACTTAACTCTCAAAGGGGATCCCCAGATAGCAAGAAACTTTCTGTCAATAAGCTTCTCTTGAAGAAACATCAAACTGGGTTATTAACAAGGAATATGTCTTAACAGAGGAACTTGATTCCTTGACATTTTAGCAGGGTAGACTTTTTCCGTTAGAAAGTAAAGCAACTCGTTCTGATCACTGTCATGATGGAGTGCAATGAGAATAAATTAAGGTAGCAATTGGAGTCTGAATAGTGCATCAAGAATAAAAAAGTCTTGACCTTAAATGTGGGGATATTGAGGCAGAAAACTGTCTTGCACTAGGACTATTTATTTAAATTCATTAGAAAATTAAATAAGAAAAGAGACTATTTTAAATGATATGACTCAAGTGATCATAGGAAATTAGCAAAAATTATAGTATTTTTTTTCTTTTTTGTAGCAACATTCATCAGTGAAAATTGATTTCTTTTTCCTCATCTTCTTTTTCATTTTCTTATTATTGGTTGGAATTTATTAAGGGACTTATAAATTGTTTAATTTTCATGATCCTCATATATTTTGTAGTTTAGTGGATACATAGGTACCATGAGAGTTACCCAGTTCCCACTTAACAGGCAGCAGCTGCTGCAATCAACAGGAGTCTGTTCCCCTGTTGATAAAAAAGTAGCTAACTGACCTTCTCTCCACCCCACTTGGGTGAGCAATGTTCAGTGATAGTGAGAATCATAACAGTGACCCTGCTTCTGCCTCTTTCACCAGGGATTTCTCACAGGAGGTAGGGGAGTGTCAGCCAGCTGCTTCCCATTTATTAGGGGAACAGAACCCCATTGATTACAGTGGTTGCTGCCTGGTAAATGGGGATTTTTTGGGGGGAGGGAAGGAGTCAGGCCGGGAGACACTAAATAGCTACAGAACTATAGCGTATCTACTGGCTGAGTGAATTCTGACTACTATTATTATTACTACTACTATTCTTATGTCAAAAAGAACAACTCTGAACATATTATTTGAAGTCATTGAATTATGCAGGCTCACTTATCCAAGTAATCCCAGCCTAGACATAGAAACCATTCATTTTGTTCCAGTAGGTATGTCACTGGGTAATTAATATTCGAGTGCTACTACATAAATAAAACTGATTTATACTAAGCCTTAGCAAAGGCTATGAGATCTTTTCCCCTCCACAGTGCCCAAATTATCTTCCTTTCTGCTTGATCAATAACCTCTTGGCTGAACAGGGTAGCATTTGCTACTGTAGTTCTAGCAGGGAAACTGGCTTAATGCATTGAAGGAAAAACAACAAAAAATGAATAATACAGTTTTCTGCAGTGCCAGACTAATGACCCTTAAGTGGTTTGGGGGAGGGGGGAGTTGTATAGTCTGCTTGCCTTTTACAAAGAGACCCTGGTTCATGTAATAGGAAGCAACCACTTGTACGGATTACAGTTGTGAGCTGGGAGTCAATTCTGTATGTAGTGCCTAATTTTATGATTATGGCTAGCGACTGGCATAGTAAGATTTATCCCTAATCCACCTTCCATTCACATTTACTTAAATATATTTGCTCACCTCCTTCCCTTCCCTGACAGCTTATACAGATTCTACCTTTTTTTTTTTAAGGTATGTTTTAATCATCTTCGTCTTTTCTCCTGCTGTTTTTGTGGAGCTCGTTGTGTCATCAAAAAGACATTGATCAAATACTGACAGGTACGACAGAAAGCTATTTACTTTGAAACGATAGGAGGGATTCACTGGGCAGAGAAGCACAGTTAAAAATCTGCATTGGCTGGTACTTACATTAGCAAAGCTATTCATAACTCTACTTGAGCAGGTCCCTAAAGAGCCAGATGAGTGGGCTTAAATTTCCTTCCAGAAATGTCATTGAAAAGAAAAAAAAAACCCATCAATGCAGAGCGGTAAAAGGAAGACCAAAACACAAGTTAACGCGCTTCAGAAAAGAAGAGGATTATTGAACAATAATTAAAGAGAAATGTAAAACCAGGGGTCCCATCGCTCATGATTATTTGCTGTCATTTCAAATCAACTTGCTTTAAATCCATCTAAAGCACAGCTGTTGTTGAAGTGAAGCCTTTTGCTTCTGGCTTTCTTTCCAAAAGGGAGAGGACGAAGAAGTGAGGCAAATCACTTTAGGATATTTGTATGAGTTAATATAATTGGTAGGCAGCAGCATTAAATGCAACCCTCGTCTGAGAAAGCGCTTGTTTTCAAACTAGTGTGGGGTCATGTAACTTCGTTATTCCATTTTCAGGTCCCATTAAGTGACAATACCAATTCCTTCCCTGCTAACTTTCATCTTATATGCCGATGCTTGCCTTTCAGCTCTAGCTTTTTTTATTATTCTTATTTTGCAGAAGGATTTGAAATAGAATCTTAGATACCACTGTCACGTTTTCATTATGTTGCTGTTCCTCTCTTTTGATGGGAAATCAGTTTCACATTGTGCTATTCTTATCTTCTTTACTAAGGTTGAGAAAGGAAAAAGAAAGGAAGAACCCTTTCAGATTAAGTAGGCCCAGTACGATAGCACTTTCAAATGGAGGGAGGAAAAGCTGGGAGAAGCATTATGATCTGAATGGTTCACTTTAAAAAAAAGACTACGATACTGAAGTAGTCAAATTTTCGAAGTCTGAGCAAAACTATTGATGTGCACAATCTATAAGGTCCTGTCAATTAATAAGGATATTTCTTTGGAACCTTGACAATGCCTTTTAGGAGGCACCTGAAGGATATCCTTCCAGATCATATGAATAAGGGTGAAGAATACATTTATATGAAATGCTTTCTTCATTCCTTTTCAGGGTATTACTCTACAGCTTCCTAGTCTCACTCACTGAACATGAATGAGGCAAATCTATTATTAAGCACTAAAATGGAGAGATAATAACCCCCTGCAGCTGATTAGTAGTAGCATAGCAACCGGCACACAGCTTTCTATAGAAATCCATCCATTCCCCTTTAAGCTTGTTTCTTTCCCCCCCCACATCCCTATTTAATTTGCCTTGAATCATTTCGTGATGGTGTTAGACAGATGCCTTTTGGGGGATGAGGCTTAGCACATATTATTTGTAAATGTGGTGCTTTTCATAAGGAACCTATAGGCCTAAAGCCCCTGAGAGTTTCTATTGCATATGGTTTCCTTCTTGTATTTGGCAAAAATATGCATTCTCTCCCTGCCACCCAGTTGCCCCCAGTGTGAACACTGTGATCATTTAGGAAAAAAGAAACCTCAAAATGCTATCAACAGAAGAACAGAAAGAAAAAAAAACCCTGTTGAATCAGAACAAAGGCCAAATTCAACCAGTGATCTGTTTCCACCAAAAGAAGCCCACAAGCAGGACATAAGAGCAGTAGTACAAGTTACTTATTCTGTTCAGTCAGTCTTCTCTCTATTGCAGTGTCATAGCACAAAGGAGTCTCATTTACTGCTGCGCCAATAAACCCAGTAGAATTCACTAACCACAACATAAAGGAATATGGTACTAACCAGAAAAGGTCCAATGGCTTCAGAAAGTAAAATGTACCACCTTACCTTTTCAGATACTGATGCTGGGGAAAATAATACAGCAATGAGTATACACACATGTAGGTCTTCTGTTACAGTCAATATGTTTCTTGTACACCGTAATGACTACATGTGTACTGTCCACATTCTGTTACTGCTGTTGCAGCTGCTCTTGCAGCTGCTGCTGTGGTGGTGGTGGTGGTGGTGGTGGTGGTGGTGGTGGTGTGCCTTCAAATCTTTTCTGTCTTATGGGGCCCTAAGATAAACCTATGGGGTTTTCTGGGATTGAGAGTATCAGCCAGTAGGTTTCCATGGCTGAGTGGAAAACTGAACCCTGGTCTCCAGGCTTGTAGTCTTATAATCAAACCACTAGACTATGCTGGCTCTCATACATTAGGTACCCCTCCAAATATTTTAGATGACAAGTCCTACAATACCTGACCATTGGCCATGTCTACTAGCCTGCTTTCCCTATCCATGCCCAGGTAATGTGCTGAGATCCTCAGTGGAAGCCTCAGTGGTTGTTCTATAAGCGTTAGAATGCTATCAAGTAACATCCTGAAAGCAGACCTTTGTGGCTCCTATCCTCCCACCCCTACTTTAAGAAGCAGCAACTATGTCAGTCTTTAAAGACCTGCTGAAAACATACTTATTTGCACTAGCCGTTATTCTAATGTGCACCTGGACACATTTTGTGCACCAGAAAAATAAAATGTGCAGGAGGAGGTAGGTTTTGTACAGTTGGCAATGTGGATTTCATTCAGGAAGAAGATTATTCTTAAAGAGATGAGGAAAAAAAGGTAATTTAAATGGCTACTGTTACCTGTCAGTCTTCATAACATTATATTGATAGTATACTGATGGGACCAAACGTGAGGCTGCTCCTGTCTTTGGAGAGTACGTGCATAAAGGTGTCCCTAGCTGCTTTGTATCCAACCCTGTTTCTGTAGGCATTCCCAGCTTTATCCAACATTCCTTTTGCACCATGCCTGTAGACTTTACTGGCACCAAAAAAGCACTGCTTTTCATCATTAGATTTCATAAAGACTTTCACCATTACATACATTTCATCCATTCTGGTTTGGTCCCCCTTTGTTCCTTCTTCCTGTCAGTCTCTTCATTTTTTCATTCATACTTAATTTCTTGATTCATTGCTTTAGCTTTTCCCTATTTTACAGTTTTGCTCCCATGGCCCTGTTTAAGGGGGAGAAAGTAGGAAGCACTCACAGGACAGACGATCTTTTCTAGCACTATGGCTTGATTGAAGGAACTTGGGGATGTAATTCTTTGATAATTTTCTTCTAAAAGGAAGCAATGATTACTTTCAGCAATTTTCTTCCCACTGTGACAAAGTCTTTGAATACTGCACAGTCTTTGAAGAGTACTTGCAGGTTGGGACATATTCTATGCAAAATTTTCACATGATTATTTTGCACAGAAAGTGGCATGTTCTGTGTGGAAATAGTATTCTGCAGAAATAATAATAATAATAATAATAATAATAATAATAGTAATAATAATAATAATATACAGATATAATATTTTTGCTGAAAATGATGTTTTCTGCACAAAACAAGCATGTGTGAATTTTGCACAAAAGAGAACCTCAGCTATGGCATTGTCTTTCTTTCATGGAAAATGACTGTCTTCTGTGCAAAGTAACCACATCCAAATTTTGCATAGAAAAATTCAAAAATTGTGAAAATTCTCTTTAGTCCATGATCTTTCTCATCATGGTTTCTTCATACTTGAGAAAATTTTTTAACCATTTCATAAATATTTTTAATCTTCTTTCTTAAACATTTTTTCCCTTGATGTGACGTCACACATTATTTTGCACACAATGCAGCAATGCTGTATTGCTTTAGCATACGTGGCATTGACCATCAAAATCATTGACACTGTCCCCCCACTATAGCACTAGGGAAAAACAGTTGCATCACTACTGTATAAGTGGGGCTACAGCACAGAACACAAAACAGCACTTAATGGCAGACAGATGGGGATGATATGTCTTCCCTAGTATCTTCCCACTCCCTTCTTGTGCTGTAGGTAAAAATTGCTGAGACAAAATCCTGGCTTACACATATTTTCTCTGACTGATCATGATTATGTCTGCACTGTTTCAGTATTGTTTCTGGGAGTGTTTTTAATTAGGTCTTATTTTAAAATTATTTGCTTCTTTGTATATCTGTTGATTTTCAAATGACTTGATATTTTTTCTAATGTATTGCACATGCATTTTATGTATAAACTCATTAAAGCTTTGTTACTTTAGTCAGACATGTAAGTATACAATTAGATAAATAATAAAATAGTGCTGGCTAGGACTTTCAGGGGTTGAAGTACAAAATTTCCAGAGGATATCAGCTCATCTTGCCTTGTGTTATGCCTTGGAAGTGGTAAATGTGTGGAACTCCCTGTAGGAATGTACTTATGTGTGGTGGTTGTGGAGGCTTTAACAAAATGAGAGCATTGCCCCTCAATAAAAATTCTGCACCCGAAATGAATTTTTCCTTCAAATTTCTAGCATTGCAGTAACTTAAAAACTTTGGTTGAGCATTTAGAAATATAGTTTGGGCATCCAAAGAAAAGAGAGAGGCAAAATTGGCAAAAGAATGCAAACACAGCAAATATAAGAATTCTAAGTGACAAAGATTTTCAGTGTCTCACTGTCTGCCATGTTAGAAATTTGGTGACAGAAGGAAAATTTCACTGAGGGGGCAATATCCTCAACCCACTTCCAATAGCTGGAGCCTGGCTGTCGATAGACTACAGAGGTTCCTGGGTGTATCATGTTTTCTAGTAGTAGCTACGACTTCTGAAGGCAGAAAGTGATTAGTGGCACATTGTATATACAGTCATATTGAACTGAATATTCAGAGGACCATTTTGTACAAGCATGGCTTTGTGCTCCTGTTCTGGTCTTGAATCTGGGCTTGAAATGACTTTGAAGCTCCTAGAGCAGATGGATTCAAAATCATGAAAGAAGACTTCCAAGACCCAAACTATTTAATGTCACAGTTCCTCTTTCTTTAGTCAAACCTGAAATATTCTGTAAATTTCTTACATGCTTTCTGTGTCTTCACATTTTGCTATGTCCTTATTCCTGTTGGAATGCTGAAATATTGCAAAGGATGCAATGATAATAGAAATCCAAATTGTTCATGAGGGAGTGTATGGAATGAAGGAGTCTGTGAAACACTGCTAGCACAAATTAAAATGTAGGGCAACAGCCAATTCTTAGCCCAATCATTGCAATTACAGTTGGCCAGCATTCAGTAAAGTTGGTTTGTTCCTCTCTTCAGTCTCCTACAGCATCGTTTCTTAAGATTTTGTAGCAGCAAACATTACAGAGAATGTCTCTTTCTATAATCCTATCAGCCCCAATTAAAGTTGAATGAAGCATAAGATACATTCTCACAAGATTTCAAGGATATTTGCCCTGGCCTCTTACCATTTACTTTAAAATAGCATTAGTGCATTTCATTTAGCTATAGCTTTATTAAAAAAAAATACTTCACCCAAAGAACAAGTATAATAATATTTTTTTAAACAACAGGATAATTAGCCTAGGCAACTCAGAGTGCTGAATCACTAAGCTGGCAGTGCTAAACATTGCCTTGGTATGTGTAGGGGATTCTTCAGGATAAAGACAGAGGCAGTAGGATTTTTAGTCCAAGGGTATTGTATCAATATGTTCATATATTTAATTGGCATGTTTTTGTAATTTTATGGCTAATTGTTAAAAATTGTGTTACCTATTGGTGTAAGCTGCTCAGAATGCTCACAAGAGGAAAAGCAAAATGTGTGTGAATTCGGTAATATCCAGTACGCTGCAATAATTTGACATAGCAATGCACAAAACATTTACATTCCTTCATTCTCTTACCCTAAATAGCCACTTCTCAATCTGCTGTTTTGAAACCACTCTGTTCCAGCATTTCCCCGCCATCACTACCCCTGGTTTTTTCCTTCCAGCCCTGTTATATATTGGAGCACCAATATGATGGTGGTGGTAGTGCTCTTATTACATTAATTCAGGAAAAGTGGAAGATGCAGAGCTATGTCACTGTTGATCTCTGGAATAGATGTGTGATTGTAGGGAGTCTGGCCCCATCATTTTACTAAGCTATCCTGCAATCATTTTGTTTTAGTTCTATTCATACAGTTTACTTCTATACTTTTTGAACAGAATAGTTTGTATTACAAGAACTACTGTAGCAACAATTATTGTTGTTGTTATGAATTTCATATATATGCCACCTTTCTCCCTGAGTGGAACCCAAGATGACTTACAAAAGGAATCAATAAAAACCCCAAAATAATTTTTTAAACAATTAAGATAATCACATTAAAGTTGTATAAAATTGTTTAAAAGACATACAAAAGTTTAAAAATATAAAGCACACACCCCAACAAGAAGCCTTTCTGTGAGTGATTACATATTAAAAGCCTGCTTAAACCAAAAGGTCTTTGCCTGGGGCCAGCCTCCTGTGAAAGGGAATTCCAGTGGGTAGGAGCAGCCACTGAGAAGACCTTACCTTGTGTCCTCACCAAGCAAACCTGTGATGATAGTGAGACCAAGAGAAAGCTTTCTTCATACCTCTTAAACTCTGGAAGGTTCATATGGGAAGATAGAATACTTCAGATAGTCTTGACCTATGCCATACAGATCAGTTCTAGTCTTTGAGACAGATGGATATAGGGACAAAAGAGAGAGATCCAACAAAAGAAGTTCAGAGCCTGTATACAGCCATTGTCAGGTTTGTAAGGATGGTGATTAGATGGACTTGGCTTCTAAAGAGATCTCTGGAGAGATCTGACAGACAGATAAGAAAAAGAACCAAGCACACTATAAAGAAGAAAAAGGAACATATATATTTTTGCAGGCTTCAAATGCAAAGAGACTTCTTCTTGATTTCATCCTATACTGGTGCCTCTGATGGCTGTTGTGATGGTGAGTGTTGACAGCAGTGTCACTGTTGAGAACTGCCATTTTTGATCTCCCACCATGCTCCAGAACAACCTCAATTCAATTGTGCATAATTTTAACAGTACTGGTTTCTTCACCCAGTTGCCTTTGTTCAGTGGAGACAAGGTCAGCACCAGCAATGTGCTCTGCTGGAACTTTAGCCCTAGAAGTGGCCTACATACGTTGAGTGTTGACATCAGTCCTGTGTCCGGATAACAGGAGATTTCCCAAATCAAACAACGGTGTCTGTGTCTAATCTGACCATCTGTTTTCCTTTCCAAGATTAAGTCATACAAAATTAACTATGATTTGTTTTTATAGTTTCTTGGGAATGAAATATCTAGCCTCAAGGAACTGTCATGCAATCAAATTTACCCAATGAGTCCAAGGAAGTTTTTAAATTGGTTGAAAGTCTACAAACATTTAGATAATACTTAGAAGAATTTGAAGGCTGATAGTAATGTAACACTTATAGATGCCTGTCTCAGTGTGTCCAGCTACAGCAAAAACATTGTGTGTGTCTCCAGTCATTCTACTGATCTCCAGAAACATGGAAATGGCCCCATATTGGCAGGGTGGGTTGTACTGTTTGAAAGAGAGGTGGAGGCACTGGGAAACATAGCTATAGAAATGTAGCTGCTTCCCTGTAGCTGTGTCTCCTGATGCAGAATCTCAGTCACTATATAAACAGGTTAATTTTGAAAAATGATGGAAGCAATATATGGAAGAAATATATAAAAGAGATGAAAGGATGACAGATTCATTCAAGAAAGAGCCTTTTGTCAAAGAATCCACTTTTTTAGAAAATGAAATGGAAATTGCTCTCAAAACACTAGGGAGAAATAAATCACCATGAACCGATTATATAGCAATAGAGCTGTTTCATTCTAAAGGAACAAAACCCATCCCAATTCTAACAGAAATCTGACAACCAATATGTAAAAATGAAACAATGACCCAGAGTATGGGTACACTCGATATTCATTCCAACCCTAAGAAATGGAACACCAAGAATTGTAATAACCATCTGACCATTGCGTTACTTCTCCGTGCAAGCAAAAGGAAGTTCATAATGTTAAAACAAAGACTTTAAAAAGGCCAGAGAGACAAATGCCATATGTTCAAGCTGGGTTTAGAAAAGGAAGAGAAACTAGAGAGCATGTTGCAAGCATACATTAGCTTATACTATGTACCAAAAAATTTCAGAACAAAATCAATCTGCATTTTACAGATTAAAGCAAAGCCTTTGATTGTGTAAATCATGAAAAACTATGGATAACTCTAAAAGAAATGGTTGTGTCACAGCATTTGACCATCCTGATGTGTCAACTATACTCCAGAGAACCGGTCTGCTATCAGGGCAGAACAGGGAGAAACAGAATGGTTTCCATTCGGAAAAGGGCTCAGGCAAGGCTGCATTTTATCATGTCTTGTGTTTGAATTGTATTCAGAACATATCATATAGAAAGTGGGTCCTGTTTCAGAGGAAGAAGGAGCGTCAACTATTTAAGATGTGCAAACAACACTGTGGCTGGCATCCTTTTAGTAATTACAATGCTGTAAGACCAGCTTATGACATTAACTCACTTCTATGGTCATTATACCATCACAATGACCCGAAGTGTCCTCCAAAACCTACCTTTTAAGCCCTATGGGATCCTGTTGTAACTGCCTGTCACAGTGTGTCCCTCTGCAGGGAGAGTGCTGAATGCCGAATGAATCTCCACCCTCATTGCTTACCACCTCCACTCTCCAGTGCTTTGGAAATTCCTCAGTGGGGGATTGCATGGCTTAAAAGGTAGGTTGGGAGTAGCATCAGGAGATGTAGTTAGAGACATAACTATATTGAAATACCTTCCCAGTGTAGAATCTTAGTCCATATTAGTAGCAAAGGCTTAGAATGACTGTTGATGAAATTTAAGGGGAAAAGGGAAAAAGCAAGGTTACTGTTGAATATTAGGGGGGAAAATAAGACCATAAAAAATGATGGTGAAGACATCAAAACAGTTAACCATTTTCTATACATTCATTCAGACATAGAACAAAATGGAAACTGTAGTCTAGTAATCAGAAGAAGCCTAGGGCTCTTTCTGCATGATGACTGTGTCCCAGCATGGGAACACAAGAGGAGCAGGACCGTGATGATGCTTCTTCATGACGTCATCGTGATCCCACCCTTCTCCCGTCACCAGCTGACACAATCACAGGGTAAATCATTGATGGAGTTTCTCCATCAATGAGCCCCAATTGAGTGATACTTCCATCCTTCCCAGCCATGTGGAAGGGCAGCAAACATGATGGAAGTACTTCCTGCCCCAGTGCAGCATGGAGAAGAGCCTGGCTACACCGCATAAGGCAGCCGTGTGTCACTCACGCTCCCTTCCACAAGGAGCCAGTTGGGTGCAGAGGGGAGCATTCCCATCATACTCCCTTCCTGCCAAAGGCAGTGCCAGGATTATGATCGGAGGATGACTGGATCAGGTAACATGCACAAATGGCCTAGGACTTGGAAAGTCAGCTATGAAGAAACTAGATAAGATCCTTAAGTGTAAAGATATATTACGAAATATCAAAGTCAGAATCATCCCTACCATAGCATTTCTGACTTCTCTGTGTGGCTGTGAACAGTGGACAGTGAAGAAAGTGACAGGAATCATTTGAAATGTGTTGGCTGTACGATGGACACCCTGGACTGCCACAAAGATTAGTAAATAGTAAATCCAAAAGCAAGTAAGAGCTGAACTGTTACTGGAAACCAACATGATTAACTGAGACTATTGTACATTGGATATATCACCGGAAAAGATTATAAAGCTCAATTATATTGGAAGCAGTGTTGAAAGACTTAAAAGAGGAAGACTATGTTAAGGATAGGTTGATTCCATAAAGAAAGCCCTGGCTCTGAGTTTGCAAGACTTGAGCAGGGCTGTTAATGACTGGGATTCTTGGGGATTCTTTCGTTGGTAGGGTGGCCATAAGTCAACGCTAACTTCATGGCAAACAATAGCAATAATAAACAAGTTAGGATAAGAGAGTTTCACTATTTCTAATCAAAATTAAGTTACGTTACATTAAATTATAGGCTGACAAATTATGTTACAGCACTACATTCCAAATATTGCTTTTTAAACAAGGCCAGGCTATTAAGAATGTAGAAGATCCTGGCATGTTTTATAAAGTCTAATGCCAAAGAACAATGGCTTCATGCCAGTCATTCCTCCATTCTCATAATGGGAGTAGAGGTTTTCAGCTCCCTCTTCCATCTGCACCATGAAATAGTGGCTCTGTCCTTACTCTTCTCAAAGGACTCAAGCTCTTGGGAAAATTTAGAAGATGCACATGGTGCAGAGAGATAGTAGAACCTCATTTCATGTATATAAATATAAGTTCTGTTCTTTTCAGCTAGATCCAAGACAATTGGTATCAAATTCAAAATTGTTGTATATGCATATGCATATGTATACGTACAATTGATAAATGTCACAGAAAGCTCAAAACATTCTTCCCAAATGTGTGTGCAATTTTTTGATGGGTGCACACTTAAGAGAGAATGGCCACAGAAATCTATCCACTTGTGACAAGTTAAAAGTGCTTTCAAGAAATAATGATTCTGCCACCTAGTTCCAGCTTCAGAATGAACTTGTTCAGCTTTAATCTCCAAGGATTAAAACAATATGATGTCAAGGTGTTCTAGAAGACAACCACAAATGGCAGGGAGGGGGGGGTTGAAGGGGCAAGGAGGAAATAAAATGAATTTTAAACATTCTGTGAGTGTTCAGAGAGGGAGAGAGAGGATATTATATTTTTATTAAAACAGATAACAGAAATGCTATCAGGACAGCAGCTTTCTATTGCCTGCTGAGTCCAGTAATGAGGAACCGGGGCTTGGTAAATGGTAGTGTCAGAATGAACCTATAGATCCACAGTAAGAGGTGTAAAGCAGATTCATTCTCCTGCAGAACTTAATCTTATGAAACATTTATTTAAGAAACACCTACTTAAAAAAAATGTTTTAAAGTAATCCAAATAACAGCTGTCTCTCTACCCATCTCCTTGTAGCTGTGCATAGAAACTATCCAAGGACATTAAGACATTAATTAGAAGCATATGACCATCTCCTAAAAGGGAGAGAGGTTTCTTTCATTGCTAATGAGGTATCCTCCCCAAATACCTAAATGTGTTGCATTTAAAGAAGGATTAAGCTCACTGCTGGTTTGCTTTAACGTGCAAAGGCTGTAATCCTAAACACACACCCAGCGCAATCAGTGGGGTTTGTTTCCAAATACATGTGTTTAAGAGTTACAGATCTGGAACAAAAACCCCAAGGATGTTTGCAATAGCTTATCATTGAGAGTGGGGGTTCTCTGATCCCATTGTAATCAGAAAGATACTTGTGTCATTTTTTTTTAAGGATTCATCTGTGCTTTGGATCAGGATTTGTCTGTCTTTGACTATTAATTCTACTTTCTTCCCTGCCCTCACTGCGTCTATACCCCAAGTCTGTGTAGCTGGAGAAGCTGAGTGGCATCTACTTTCTGAGTTGATTGGACTGTTGAAATGGTCCCCTTTCCATTTGACGGGACTAGCTGATTCAGCTCAGAGGGAGGAGAAGTGGTCTGACATTTATAACAGGCCATCAGTAAAGTGGAACAGCTCAAACACTGTACTTAAAATTCAGAGCATTAAAGAGTTATGACAGTGAAGTACGCTCTGGATGAGTTAGAGTGGTAAGCATGAAAAATGTAAAATATATTAGCTCCCTTTTAGAAGTAGGGCAGGCTTGCTCATCCTTCGAATATTTGATTTTGTAATTTTCTGTGCATTCGTTTCAGAAAAGTAATTATTTTTGTATGAGTACGTTTGCCAATAAAATGTCACATAAGCTAACAGGAGGACAGTAAAACACATAATGCTACACTTTTTCACATGAAATGGCAATGGATTTAACATCGGGTAATTACAGAGGCCCAGAGAGAAATACAGTGTAATGAACAATATTATGCATTATGCCATAATACAAAGCACTCATACGGCTCTTCTAAAGGCCAACATTTGAAAAGCGCAGTGTTAGTGTGGTGCATATTAAGTGCTGGTATTTCTGCTCGCCCCTCCTCAAAAAAAAAAAAAAAAAGAGTAAGGAGGGGACAAGAAAATGTACCAGCAGGAAATACAGCAGTTTCACACAAAATGTCTACTCTGGCAGGCAATTATCCATGCTGAAAAGGCAGATATTTCTGTGAAAGTCAGGTTTGAGGAGGGGAGCATGCCAGTATATCATTCTAGGAAATGTAGCTTTTCTTTGGAGGTACTGTGAAATTACATCTGTAATTCTCAATATGGATGAGATGTTTTAAGAATGAATAATATGCTCTGAAACTCAAGAATTATGTCTGTTTCCCTGTGACAATATGTGTGGGGAAAGGCTTAAATAAGTACGTGAAGGAAGTATGGAAGAGAGAAAGAAAGAAAAATACTCTACAGAAATGTCAACCCAGGCCTGTGATGTCCCTTCAATGGCAGTGGAAGTAAATTCCAATCGTGTCCTTCAAGGATTACAGAAAAACATTAGCACAGTGTAAAGAGAAGTCTACGATTCTCCAGACTTAGACCTTCAAAAAGGTTTCAATGAAATGAAGGGGTCAAGGCGTCGAACCCCGTCAGCTCACGTCTCTTTAGCTCTTCAGCAGTTTCCTTTTGATATTTAGGTTCTGACTTTGGACAGGAGCTTCAATTGGAGTTCACAACCAAGTGATTTTATGCTAAGAACAACTTTGCTTGGCAGCAGGGGCTGACACAGAAGGCTCTATTCTTATGAAGGACCAAATGCGCCTTCTAAGGTAGAGACTGTAATAAGGATCTACCAGGGGGAAGAAAGCCCCAGTTCCTGACCTAATGTCTGAATGAAACAGTTCTCTAAGTTCTTCTTCATCTTTTTCTATTTTGTAACATTTTTCAATCCATTTACTGTGAAACGAGACCCACTAATTTCAGCATAATTGCTTTAGAATCAAGAAATACTGGCAATTATCCATTCATAGTCATTTCTTTCTTTCTACACAAGCCATGTGAATATGCACAGTACACAATGAAGATTGTCTCTGTTTGTCTTGACACAATGTTGTATGCATATACAATGTGTTATGTATAGAAATATAAAACTTTTTAAAAAAATATGGTTGCCATTCTGGCTGGGGGATTCTGGGAATTGTAGTCTAAAAAGTGGACTTTTTACTCTGATTGTGACTGTACCTTAGAGATCTATGCAAATCAGGAGTTCGACACTAGTCCCACATCTGCCAAAATTCAGTAACTTGCTCACCCTGGGTTTCACTTATCAGAGCTCCATAGATTATCCTCAGAAAATTACCTCAGCGATGAAAAAAAAAAATACCCAATAGAAAAACAAAGTCATTCTGTCAGGAGAACTCATTGAAGGTCAGTTTATCACTAATTTCCATGCCACACTGAATGAGAAGCAGTAACAAGAGTTAAATATGGATGCTACTAAATGTAACAATAGATTAACAAACATTATGAAATAATGACAAATTATGAGTAAATACTACAGAAATGTCTTTACCATTGTGAGAAACATATAATGCTAAATTAATGCCATGTAGAACAAGAATTTCAGTACCATTTCTAGCTCATTGCAACAACAACACAAGCAATATCTCAGCTGTGATGAAAGTTCCTGGTGTTTTTGGAATCTATATCTTAATAACATGGATTTCACTATTTCTATGGTCCTAACCAAAATTTACAGTTCACTATAAAATAGCTTTTATGAACTATAGCTCTCAGAATCCTGTAAATAATATGGCCAACAGCCTTGTTGACTGGAGGATTCTGGAAACTGTAGTCCAAAAATTAAGCTCTGAGCCTAATATTATGAACAAACAAATCAAAACAGAAACTTAGCTTGTTTCATTTTCTGAATAATTAATCAGTCTTTGGAGATGTGTCACAGCCATTCACAAGCATAAAACTCATTTCAGCAAGCAAGCATGGAGGTCTTCTATTGCCTATTGGTTTGTGTAAAGCCTCTTATTAAATGTTTATCATTTTCCAGTAAAGCTCTCTTAGGAGAAGTCAGGCAAAGAGTGCATTTTTTTGTTCAAATGCTGTTGAAAAGAGAGCTCTGATATTTTTGCACCCAATGAGCTTTGTTCTTCCCTTGTTCAGGTTGTGCCAGCAATCAGCTTTGAACAAGCTAGATATTTATTTATGGATGTACAAAATGCTTGCCATTACCTAGGATGAGATGTGTCTGTTGGGAGCCCTGAACGTTGCAGATTACTTCAATTCAGCAGATGCTACTGTAACACTGCAATTCTGTATGGCTCAGTGTAGAATAGTCGGTCTGCATACAGATCTATACAAGGCTGAGCCATATGCCATATCCCACTGGGCTTACTGAACAGTCTGTGAAGCTCCCTACTGCCAGCATAGCCATTCCCTGCTTTGTGGGGAGTGGACAGGTCATAGAAGTGTCTGGTAATACTCTCATAGCCAGATGTGAAATGATTAGTGAGAAGTGCTAAGACCTCAAGGGGTCAGTGCTGATGCCGTTATTTTACACCTAGCTATAGGACTTCTGGAATTCTGCCCACTTCCCACAAAGTAGCAAATGGTCGTGCAGGAGAGTTCAGAAGCTGTTCAGTAAGGGGTGGGGTGGGGTGGAGTGAGGTAGGAAGGGGATTCCAAATTTCACAGAGCCCCAAAAAGGACATACACATGCAGAAGGGAAACTTATATGTGCATATCTAGCAGGATGCCAATTGCTCACAAAGTGTGGTGCATGTGTATGGAAAATCTCTTTTAAAAGCACTCCCAATTTCAGTGCCCTTTTTGCCTTTCATTGGATGCACATGCCCTATTTTGGGTATTGTTACCCTGATTTTTAGGGTCCCGTGAGGGACACCTCAATGTGCTCAAAATACTGGGGAATGGGAATTAGCAAGAGCACAAGCTAAGCAATGCAAGAGGCAGGGCAACCTAGCGAGATCTTGAACCCAATGTTTACGGAGTCAGGCCGAGTCAATAATCAAACAGAAGTAAATAATAATTGTTTTCCTTTATTTTGAGATACAGTCAAAACGTATGTATGCAGACACTCACGCAGACCTAGTGAAAGAAAGGTAGGAGTTGGATAGAGGGTTTTGATAGGGATTTTAAAGGGGAAATACTACACCTGATCCTGAAGCCTGGTTTATCCGAAGAAAAGTCCGTTGTATCGGAGATTCTCAGCACGTGGGAGCTGAGGGGAAGGCTCGGCGAATGGAGCGACAGCAAGGCGGGATGGAAGTCAGAGCAATCCGAAGGGACACTCAAAATCAGGGGGTCTTATAGGGGAAAATGTGCCTGTAGGCTAGTCCATTCCCAGAGAAAACAATGTGTTTCGGGCTGGAGACAAAGCCTCCGAAAGGTCAGTACTTTAGATGATTGAATTATGACAGCATTGTCAATAGCGTAGACAGTATGCAAACGTGGAGTGCTTGACAGTTGGATATTCGGCTCGTCAAGCTGCCTGCTCGGGGCAGGGGATCTTTTGTAAACGGCGTGCATACATAATATGATCTCAAAAGGGTACTTGCCTGGAGGTCTCCTGAAGCTGCAGTCCGGCAATTACTGGCCTGCCTGGATTTGTTTCAGCTATTTTCGGCCGTGCCCATGTGCATGCTTGTCCAGGGGCCTCGCAAGCACATGGAGAGGAATGGGTAGTGAAGGCCAAATTCTTGATATCAAATGATATCTAATATACCACAAGTCCGGACTAGAAACTACAGTAACAGTATGCTCCTTTATTTTTCTCAGTCAAGTATCTTCCTGTTCTTAAAGCTTAAAGAACTTAAAGCATCTGCAACTTTCTTGTTGTTAGTTGGACAAAAATGAACAGACCCTAAACTGTTTTTCACTCACTGTTAACACACGATCAACTGCATCTACATGTCTGAAATTTTACAGATTACTTATTGGGGCAATTCTAAGTTATATACATATTGTCAACAAAATCACAAGGGGAAGTTACTGCTCCCCCTTTTATTTTTCTCCTTCCCCAATCACCTTTAAAATCTTTTCTGAAATTTTGTAACTTTCTTTCCTAGTAGCACCTCTCTGTGGTGTATTTCATTTTTATACAAATTACCAGAATGAAACAGAAGCAGATAAGCTGATCCAATTTTTTTGTTACCTTCCAAACTGTGAAAGGCTGCTTGCATGACATCCCTTGCAACTGTCTGTGTGTTGTTTGACAGGCAACATCCACTCAAAAGGTACAATTACAATAAAGACTGTATATATTATCAAACTGGTTACAGAATGAATCATTCCATGAGAGGTTTTACCTCTTATGCAGGGAGGCAACCAAGACTTCTTTGCAGAAGTGTAAAAGCATCAAATCGTGATGGGAGGCCATGGACACCAGATTCATTGACACAGCATCACCAGAAGAGCTAACCATCTTGCACATTCTTCCAGACAGATGCCACTATTTGTACAGCTGGCTGTTTCTTCAATGCCTGGCTCCTACCTGTTCTTAAAAACCAAGTTGCTAGGAGTGACACTAACTTGGGAAAATGCCTTCAAAAAACCACAGGTGAGTTCCCAAACCATCTCTCCCATAACAGTTTGGCTCCAAGGATGTCTAAGATACAGACCACAACAGTAAAAGTCAGTCTCTGGATGGAAGTGCGAACAGTGGTCTGGCTTAGTACAGTTGGTTGGGCATTCCATTCCACTGCTCCCTTTGCTTATTAATATCTACATGAGGGTAGTAAGGGCAGTCATCTGGACATCTGGGGCTGGAAGTCATCAGTATTCTCTCTGATGCCAAGGAGGTTGTAGAAATCCTGAATTTTCTGTATGCAATTAAAGATTGGCTGTGGGTGAATAAACTGAGGCTTGTTTGAAACAAGATGGGAGTGCTGTTGGTCAATAGGAAAACTAATCTGGGATCACAGCCTGTTTTGGATGAGGTTGTTCATAGCTAAGTTACCTCTGGAGATTGTAATGCATTCTGTGTGAAGCTGCCCTTGAAAAGTGTTCAGAAGCTACAAGTAGCAGAAAATGTGACAGCTGGTCTGTTTTCATGTATGCACATTAGAAACCATATAACACTGCTCTTGCAAGAACTCCACTACCTTCCAATTTACTTCCAAGCTCAATTATAGGTGCTGGTTTTGACCTACAAAGCCCTAAATGGATTGGCCCCAAGATATCTGTCCCAATACCCCTCAAAGCTAGACTGCTATGTACATGTGACAGGACTTTATCTGTAGCATCACCTCAACTATAGAACTTCTTGCCAACAGAAGTTAGGCTGGATCCATCTTTTGTGAGCTTCTGGCTGGCACCTAGGACAATGCTGTTCAAAACATGGCATTTGGTCCTTGAAATTTCTCTGGTTGTTCCAACTGTCTGGTTTTAAGTTATTTTTAAGAAGTGTTTTTAATTTTTTTCCTAAGAGTTTTTATCTATGTATTTAATTATTTCAATGTTTTTATCTGATGTATATTGCCTCAAGAGATCTGGTAGGCTGAGAAGCAAGAGATACAGTAATGTTTTAAATAAATTAATGAACAATAAATAAAATAACCTCAGCCCTTGCCTGCAAATTTCATCTAATCTTCCAAGAAATTAAAAATGCATTCAGATCCTCTGAAGATGCCAGCCAGAGATGCAGGCAAAACATCAGGAGAAAATACTAATAGAACATGGCCTCAAAGCCCAGAAAACCCACAACAACCCATATAAAAATGCATTGTTGATACCTTTATTTAAAAAGTAAAAACTTAAAAATCAAGAGCTACAACAAAAGTCCCTGGGCCTTTTTATCTGAAATCTAAAATAATTGATATATAGGCGGGAAAATGCTTTCATGCCTCCAAAAACAAACCATTTTTGTTGAAAATTAACAATGTTAAAGACATTTGTTGACTTTTCATTGACTGCCCAAGGGGAAGCAGAAAGCTCGATTTTCCAAAATGAGATTCTGTTATTCTTGCAGGATTCAGGAAAGTAAGTCCAACAAAAAGGTTTGAGATCAGACCAAAGACTTTAATGTTGTTACATCCAGAGGACCCTAACTTTCCAGGATTGTACTTCTTCCTCCTTTCACTTGAATACAGCACTCCTTTGGGTCTCCAAGATGACATTTCAAATGAGCTCTTTATCTTGGTTCCATGGATTGTAGAGTTCACTGAGCATGAGTATGTTGTCTCGTTAGAATTGTGCTTAGGGACTATGATTTTCAGCCCAGGCTCAAGGGTCTCTGGTTTGAGGGGTCTCTAGATCATCAGGTGCAGAGGTAACATCAATTATGGGTTTCAAGTTACATGCTTGGGACCACGTGACTCCACCATTGACACTGCAGTGTCCTCCAGGTTACTAAAAGACATCAGATTGTCCAGGTTGCTATTAGACTCCATAGTCATGACAGATTATAATTTTGGACCCAAGTCAATTCAAATGGCCTCCAAACAAGTATGAACCGAACTGGGGTGCTTTCTGAATCACAAAAGTAGGGGCCAAACTGAATCTTGTGGTTTTCACTCAGTACCACAAACTATACAACTTCTGGGGACAATCTCCCATCTAACTTTTGTTTAGTTGAGCATTCCACACCACCCACAAGACACATAACCTAGTGTTAGTATGTTGAAACTTGAAACCATTGCTTCTTGTGGGTGGTGCAAGCAAGACAACACTTAATTAATGATTTATTTTTCTGTACCTCCCCCCCCCCCGTGTGTGTGTGTGTGTGTGTGTCCTGACAAAAGTTACATTGTTAGAATGAACCATTTGCCCTTCACTTTTCCAAATTTCCTATAATGAAATTGTCTGTGAGAATAAATCACATCTTCCTCCTCACCTATTCCTTTCCTCTGCTTTACAAGATAATTGAGCAGTTTAAATATTTATGGTCCTCATTTTTAGACAGTAGGCACCCAGCTGTGTATGAAAAATGCAGATGAAACCAGAGAGTGTCTTAATGTGAAAAAGAGACTAAGATCATTATTTGGGCACTCAAATTAGTACATAGGTTTTATAGGCAGGAAGATATCAGACAGTTTACAAGATTAGAGAAGGGGACAGTTTTGGAACTGCAGGTCAGTTCCAGTCTTCCCATCTCAGTAGCAGAGTTAGCCAATAACAGTACGCTGTGTTTGCAAAATCCATCTATTTTAATGGAGGGATGGGGAATGTGCAACCTGTGAGCTACATGCAGACTCAGTCTGTTTTGTTGTTGTTGTTGTTGTTGTTGTTGTTGTTGTTGTTGTTGTTGTTGTTGTTGCCTTTAAGCTCTGGCTTCCAAGCCCTGTAAACTCTCTTCTCCAAAACTAGGTGAAAACACACAGAGAGAGATTGAGAGAGAGAGAGTGAAGTACAGCTTCTGGATGCATCCAGGAGAGGCAGATTTATTTATAATATTTTCAGCTCCCCAAACCACCAACAAACTCTGAAGTTACAGAGAAAAGAGAATTGTGACTGTGGTTTTTCAGCCTACTTTCCGCCCCCAATGAAGTGTTGCAGCCTGCCGCGGGTGTCCACAGATGGAAATACCCCTTTTAGTAAATAACTTGCCACTAAAGAGTGTACTGTCCTGAACTGATAACATGATGTTCTGTAGCATGTACATTTCTATATATGGACTGTAAACGTGCTGCACAGATCCTTCAATACATCAATTAGTCTACCAGATGTCCTAATGCTAGAATCATATATGACATGCTAGTGTATATATGTTTTCTTCAGTATTTAAACCATGCATGGGCAAGCTCCAAGGGTCCAAGTATTGATATTCGGCTGTCCTGACCCACCAAAACTGTACCAAAAAGCAAAAGTGGACATGAACAGAATCCCACTTCTGATTTTGTGGAATGTTCTTTTGAGAGATGAAGCAAGAGAAGGGGAGATTAATCCTGTTTTAAAGGATATTGCTGCTCTCGGAGTTTTCCAGAAGAAGCAATTTTCTTTTTCCACATACTCCCTTCTCCCCAGATTGGAAGAGAAGAACCCCAGGGGTTGCTACTACACCATATACACCTTCAGAAGCTACAATCTGCAGTGGAAGATTAGCAAGAGAGAATACTTGACTCTTCTGTATCAACTAGTTTGTCTGACTTGATATTATCTCTCCTTTGAACTGTTTTACTTTACATTCCCATTGTTTCCTCTGCAAGTGGCAAACTGCTGCAAGAAACCATTTTGAATGAGACAAAGAAAAGGTAGAAGAGAAAAGGTTGAGCAGGTTCCACTTTTCCACCACCAGCTCTTTGCTTATGGTAGCAGCTCTGAAGACTGCTTTCATTTCACTGTATGTCACATGAAAAGAATATATGTACAGCTCTCCCTCCACGTTCATGGGTTTGAACTTTGCAAATTTTATTTACTTGCAAGCATGCACACACACACCCCGCCACTGTTCTCCTCCTCCCACTCCCATACATTTTGCCCTGGCACTAGAAACTGCACCAAGTCAAAATGGAAAGAAATGGGGAGGAAGGCTCACATGAGCCATCCTTTCCCACTCCGGAGTTCCCCTCTTTCTGTTCCCATGCAAAATAGAAGGGAATGGGGGGTTGGGGAAGGCTGATGTGAGTTCTCCGCACTGGGGCAAAATGCGTAGGAATGGGAGGGGAGGGATCCAGAGGGGGAAAGGAAGGATTGCGGGAGCCTTTCCCCACCCCCATTTCCTTTTGATTTGCATGGGGAGGGGAAGGAGTGAGCTGTGGGGGAGAAAGGAAGGCCCACACGTGGCTCCCCCCCATTCCTTTCCATTTTGTCTTGGTGCATGTTCTCAGAATGCATAGAAATGGGCGGTAGGCTCTGGAGTGGGGGGAAGAAGGCTCACAAGAGCCTCCCCCAACCCCCATTTCCTTCTGTTTTGCATGGGAATGGGAAGGGGGAGCTTCAGAGGGAGAAAGGAAGGCTAGCATGAATTTCCCTCCACCACCCCATTCCCTTCCATTGTTCATGGAAGGGGCCCCAGAAGGGACTGAGAGGGGTAGCAGGGGAGAGCTATTAATGGTTTTTCCACTTTCATGCAAATTCTGCACCCCAGGTTCTAAAATTAGCTTACTAATATTCAGGAAAACATGTTGGGAAGAATAATAAACTGGGAGGAATGTTGCACAGTTTTCTTCTGGTGCTCAGAGCCTAAATTCCACTAAAAGTACTGGATCAGCTCTGATCTTGGAAACTAAGCAGGCTCAGCCCTGGTTAGTACTTGGATGGGACACCACCAATGAATACCAGGTAGTGCAGCTATCTCTTAGAGGAAGGCACTGACAAAACCACCTCTGAGTATTCCTTGTGTGAGAAAGCCCTATGAAATTCATGAGGTCATTATAAATCAACAGGAGACATGAAGACAGACAGACAGACAGATGGACACACACACACACACACACACACACACACCAGAATATTCAAAAATGTGAAGGAATTACTCTGTGAAGAAAAACATATGGGGATTTTTTTTCTGGCACACAGTAAAACTGTTTTCTGTGAAGAGAACAGGTTTTTGCACTAAGAACATGTGCTTTTCTACCCAGAATAATTTCTCTACCACACTCCTGGACATTTGAATACAAGGAGAATAATGTGGAGAAATGTTCATTTTCTCTTGCAGCAGGAAGAAAATTACCTCACATGTGAGGACAAATTAGTCAATTCAGTCATGTGTATGCCTGTCACCTGGGCCAATAACTGAGTAATTTCCAAAGCTCTGGAACCGATCATCATAAACACCTCAATGATATAGTCAATAATTAAGAGAGAGGAAAATTACCCACCTATCCTGCATCTGTTGATGTCCATGCTAAATATTGCAAAGCACAATAATGGCTTTGGGTTTTACTTCCATGGCCATTTCTGCACAAGGTTGATACACTGTAGCAGCATCAAATTCTTACCTTCCAATCTGCACATTGTACCATTTTAGCGTTGTAGTTTTCCTCGTGGTTCTGCACATTTTCAGCTCCTAGAATGGTTTACTGCGGTTCACAGTGATGCAAAACCGCTGTATATGAAAATCGGGAAAACTCCGATGTAAATCTCCCAAACCGGTTCTGCCTCAGTTTTCGCCAACATGCGAAAGTGTAGCATCGATTCACATCGCAGAAGTGCCCAGCTATGGGTGTTCTCAGGCTGTCCCTTCCATCATTTCCACCCTCTCTCTCTCCGCCGATCAAAGGACGGGCTGCCATCATTATTGTCTTCCTGTGTGAAATGGACAGTGGGAAGAGAGTGGATCTGGTAATGGACTGTTAAAATGTGTTTTTCCCACGTATCAATGAACATACATTCCTACGCACAAATGTAGCAACAGAGAAATGTGTAAAAAATGTGTGTGTGTTTTTTTTAAAAAAAACCAGATCAATCAGCGATGGCATGGCAGGGCAAGGGAGGGGAATGGGAGTGGCCAGGGACTTGCTGTTGTGGATGCAGCAACCACTGTTCTCTGTGGTAGTATGATATAAATGGAGAGGTACAGACAGCACAGTTTCTGCGTTTCTGAATTCAGTTTCTGAATCGGAGTATAAAAAACACCACTCGTGACACGCAGTGAACCACTCCTCCCCTCTCGTGCAGAAATGGCCCATGTTAAATGTACCTTTCCATAAGAGAAAAGGGGGGGCACAAAACCATTTGAGAACTGAAGGTATATATTCTATATTGCAGGAGGACCCAGACTTTCTATCATGACACTTAATCCACCACCAGTTAGATTCTGTTTAGCAATAACTTTCTTTACAGATTTAATCTTTAGGGTATACTGAGGAAGATAAAAATCACTACCAAACTTATCTGATCTACTTCTTTTAAGAGTAACATTATACATTATTCTTAAAACAGTCACATAACATTAAAACATTGTTTTAACTCCAACCAAAAGGAAGAAAATTCAATTTCCAACCCATTTTGAACCCTGAATAGTGGAGTCAGACAGACCAATCAGATAAAGTCATTAGACCCTGTTGAAAAAGTTCTTATACTAACAATTTCATCTTCATACAGATGATAGTGTCTTGTGGCTGATGATAGGAAAAAACAATGGATGTGAATCTAACCTCAAAATAGAAACAAATTATGCATTCGGGTGCCCTTTTTCACATATATCAAGTCACACAGGGGCTGAAACAGAAGAGGGTAGGAATCATGCAGTGTTCCAGATGTTGTTGAATTGCAAATCCCAGCAGCCTTAGCCTGCAAGCCAATGGTGAGGAAGTCAATAGCAGTAGTCCAACAACATCTGGATAACCGCACGAGTCCTACCATAACTTATAATGTGGGAAATTCAAACTGTGGTATGCTTACAAGTAAAGTAATAGTGTGGATGGTGCTGACCTCATGGTTTTGTGTGTGCAGTAAGGGTTATTTCACTAACAACAAAGGCAAATGCATCACATTGATTGATAATCTCTAGGTTTTGAGACGAGGCCGATCTAAATGGGATGCACTCTTGTCCTTAGTCCACATCTACAGAGTATGTACGTGTCATATCTATACATCTTTTATATAACAGAAAAAATATCACATGTAAGTATTACAATTTTATTCACACCAGATGTATATGGAATGATTTCTCTTTTATGTCTTGGCTCAATAGCCATTTTTCTGGTTTGAAAGTTACATAATTTCCTTTGTAGGTTGTCTTCTACTTGACAGGTCAAATGTATTGCTCAGGTTGATCTTTCTTCCTTTTTCCAAAACAGTTTTATTCTAGATAAAGGAGATAATTTGTACATAACAAGGTTAAAGGAGTTTCGAAAAACTTTATTTAAAAAAAGCTAGGCAAGGAAAGATACACCAGTCTTTGAGTATAATATGGGAAAAAAGGAGAAGAATGAAAGATGTGTACCTCTATAATTCATAGGATCAGAAAGAATATCTGGTTCACCTAATACATATAAACAACTAAACATGGACAATGGTTTCAGCTTGCCTGAATTACAATTGTCTGTTGTGAGTGGGCATTTTGATTCAGAATACTCATTTAAGTCAAGGAAAGGCAGTATATTCATAGATGAGAATGGAGGTATACTGATGGTGTAAATATGGAGGTATACTACTGATGTAAATCTTTGAACAGGGTGTCAGATCTTTCCCAGGGTGTCAGACTGCTGGTTCACTTTCCATCTCTAGTTGCAAATAATCTTGGGCCAACCCAGATGTGCATTCACTAACAAATCTTGTAGAAAATGGGAATGACTACTTGTTATTCCGCCTCAGTTCATCACAACTATACAGTTGTTGCATCATTCTACATTTGTTTATGTGTTGTGCTTATAGTTTCACAGTTGCCCAGAATTGAAACAACTCATTTCCTTGGAGTGATATGGGGATTACAATAACTACAATTGTACAAGGTATGAACTTATGGAGAGCTGTGATACTTCTCATGCCTTCTTTGGGCTGGGCTTGGCATATCTAGCCTTTGAGGAATGCAACCAACAAAGCTTGGTCTTAACTCTGGAAATAAGTCCCCTGCTCTATCAACCACAAATCAGCTGTTCATTATCAGCAGCTGCTATATTTGGCCTAAATGGCTCTCATAAGGGAAACATGAAGACAGACCTACTTCTTTTTTCCTTTTCCATTCTATTATTTTCTTTTCTTTTTTTTTTTTCCCAGAATGAAGTTGGCAGCAAGGAAAGGAATGGGACCTTATTTTTGTTTCCTCTTTAAAGCTTACATTGAAATCAGAAGGAGAACTATGATGATTTAAATAGCTCCCTGTCTCTGGTTTGACAGACTACAATTATTCCATTGTAAAAGTAATGATATGTTTCATTTATTTTCATGTGTTATTTTAATAGAACATTTGGAGACGAGGGATTTCACTTTGGAAACTACAGGATAAAGCTGAAAAGCGGTGTGAAGAATGGCAGTGAGCTGAGAACATTTAAGAAACATCTGTGATGTTCAGTTTCTAGTAACAATGAAAGTAATGGCTCCATTTTGTTTCTCATGGCACGCCATGTTTGCGTTCCAAACAGCCTCAGAGATTCTCTGACACGTACATAATATCCTTAACCTTCATTTAATTCTAAGTGTCGCCTGTCGTAGCAGAAATGCCTACTCTACATTTCATGGCTGGACACATTTTAGAAATACTCTGGGAAACAGTATGAAATATCACCCTTCATCCTAGATTTTTAAGACTGTTATATGAGTCCTTTCAGGAGTTTAATAAAAAAGGGTCACACACATGTTCACAAAACTGGACACAATGAATTAAAGCCTGAGTTAACTATCTAAATGTTATTAAATAAACTATGCATTTGGACTTGGGTGGTTCAATTTGCCAGCTCCTTTCATTTGCCCTAAAACCAAAGAGCATGGCAAGGAGCTTGGGCAGGATTATCAACGGCAGTGGGCCAACTGATCTTTCAAAGTGGGTTTAGGCACCTGAATCTCCTTTAAGACTCTGGTGGTCTGTGCCACACCATGACAGCCACCATTTGGGTTTGGTGGAAGTGATGTCCTGTCACATCTTGTTACTTTGGGGGCATTCTTAGCTCTTTGGGCCATCCAGAAACTGTGTTTTCACACACAAAGTAGTCCCAGAGAGTGAAAAATATAGGGTTTTCACACAGAGGGGTGTAAGGAGGTTTAGGAGTCTAGGGGAGCAAACAGCTGCATGTGCGAGGGCACTGTTTCCATTCGTCTACCCATACTGCATGGTTATCAGTTGATTTATCTCCAGAAGGACTCTATTAACTCTAACAATGTATCTACAAGTCACAATGCCCACTTGCCACATTATCTCTCTCTAAGGGACGATCCTATTCCACAATGTGGGGATTCCTCCTTAGAATGAGGCATTGTAGGATGATGTTGTGAGGGGAAGGGGAGTTATTTCTCCCACTCAAAGCTGTCTCCTGCCCTCAAGTAGGAGATGGGAACTCCCCTTTTGCCATTGGAAACCTTATAGCTGCCACCACTTATTGATTTTAACTCACCTTCCTGTGGTGACTCAGTAGGAAGCCACTGGGGAAAGTCTCTGAACAAAAAGGCTGAATTTTGCTGCAAATGCAACCAACATGTACGTGAGAAAGAGAACATGGACAAGAAGACCTTTATAGGAAAGCTTTTAATTCTAAGCAGGCAAACACAATAACAAAAGATATCTTATTCATGAAGGCTCCTTCCTTCAGGCATTACTTAGCAGTTACAAAGTTACAGATAAGTCTAGATCATTTCAGCCAGAGTTTTTTTTTTTAAAAAAAATCCCTAACGCAACTAGCTAAGAATTTTCCTAATCTACTCGCATCATTATTCAGATGCTGGGATGGTGTAGCGGGAGGAAGCCCAGAGTTTAGGACCATTTGGTCCAAACTGCAACTGGCCCTCTGTCTCTGGTTGATGTTCCTTTGTCTCTCTATGCCTTGTGGTCTCTGAGTCCTTTTAAAAACTTCTTGACTGAAGCATCTCAAAGCTTCTCACCTTTTTCCCCATCTGCTCTTGCTGATTGGGCAATTGACTCTCATGATCTTTGATGTCCACTGTGACGCTGACCCCCCCCCAATAAATGTAACTTAAACGCAACACCTTGTTAACCTCTTGTTTACCTGGAGAGAGAACTATCCTCCTTCAGCTATGTTGTTTAGCTAATGGGAAGCCACTATTATTACAGATGTGCATGTATGCAGCCTGAAGGAGGACTGTAGATGCAAAGTAGGAGCAATATGCATGAATGGCAAAAAGTAGAATTTTGGCCAAAAAAATGTAGGGGATGCCAGGGAGGTTGGGAGGGCTGAGGGGGACAAGCACTACACGGGCCCCCTGAAGGCTGCACAATTCTCAGTTTTGCTTCAACTGATGTATCACAATGCAGGATGCACCATTGCATCTTTGCACTTAATACACATACCTTTAAAAAAAAAACTGAAATTTTCAGGGCAACAGGCACAGAAGAGGGTTTAACTCTTTCATTCCTTGCTGTGATCCTATTGAGAAAAAACTTTCCCTGCAATTTGTATTTGCATACCAGCTGCACATAAAAAAATGTTGTCCCGTACCCTTTTCATAATATCCTCCATGTATTAGCAAGACATTTTCATAAGTGGTCCTTGAAAATGCTTTAACACTGCCTCCAACTCCATTAACCTAAACTGGCTAATTAAAGAGTACATTCACATAAAACAGATAAAAACCAGATGCCTAGTGATCTGGGGTAATTGTTTAGAAATCAGTTTTGTTCTGCCCACTTACATATTAAATTGACGTTATGTGCATTTATTGATAATGCATGAAAGAAGTTATTAGTAGCAGATTAACTTGGCTGAAGAGCATGTGGAACCAGTATTTCCATGACTAGTGATTACCAGTAGCATAATTTGGTTATATTGAAACTGGTTTTACATGATATATACAAGATGCTATATTTTTCCTATACTTCTACTTTAGTTGTTCTTGTTCCAAGTGGAAGATGAAACAATGATTAAATACTCAATATGAAGAAAATAATACTATGAGTGTTATATCCAACTTTTCATTGTGTTTGAACAAAAAGAACAGTTGACTCTAACGGTCAAATTAGGTAGTCAGGAAAATGTGTATTCCCTTCACTTCATTAATACTTCCTCCAGATTTCCTCAGAGATAAGTTCCTTAGCAATTAGACTTGCAAATTAAGGCCATGTTTACCTTCCAGTGACCAATCATAAAACAAAAGATAGAATCCTGTATTGGAAGACATAGCTATAGAGCCATAGCTACAAAGATGTAGCTACATCTTCTGGTGTTACCCTCAAAACTTACATTTTCAGCAGCACAGCCCCCAAACATGTCCATTTCCATGTTGCCACTGAATGAGAAGATCAGCAGAGATGCATCCAGCTCTTCCTGTAGCTGGATATTTTTTTTTTTGGGGGGGGGGGACATTCGGTCATTATATGCACAATGACCATAAAAATGATTTATGATGTCATAAGGCAGACTTATGACATTGTAATTACTAAAAAAGATGCCTGCCATTGAGCACTAAATGGAAGTGGAAAAAACAACTTACTAGGACAAACAGATATCTTTTACCACTTGTAAGATCACTTCTTCTGTTTATGTACCAAGTTTATGGTCTAAAGTGAACCTAGAACACATTCTTTTTCACAGTATTGAACTACATTCCCCCTCTCCTTTAGGAAAGACATGCCAAGGGCAGCTTCATAAAAGAATAATGCCACTTCCATTCACATGTGACTGGCACAGACATTTGTTTTTGTGTTTAAAATGAGAAAGAAGTTCCACTGGCAATCAATTCCCATGGCATTTGCATGTCATAAAACAAAACACAATTGTGCACAGGCAGGGTACATAAAATTTCCTACACAGAAGTGACCTTTGTCCATGAACATTGCCTTGTGCACAGCACTCCTAAGTTACTTCATATCAAGCACTATTTGTGATCAAGAACTGGATAGGACAAATAATGCAATCACTATTTTTTGTGTGCCAAGAGAAATGTAACAGCTGGCCATTTCTCATATTAGATTAATAGAAAGTGCATTACAGTTTTGTCTGGCAAAGGAGCAATAAAAGCTCATGTCTTACATTTTCCTTACCCATAATTATATTTTAAGTATATCCACCTCTCTTTGCCAGATTTAGCTCTTGACCTGAAGGCAACCTTTAGACAAATGTGCATGCTCAGATAACTTTGAAACATGATCTGCATTTTCTTTGGTGTTGGGAAATGTAAATCAGGATCCCGGGCAAATAACTGCTTGGCTTTGTGTTATGAAATGTAATTCTGTGTAATGGCAGGGTCAGATTTTATATAGCGAGCAAAAGTAGAACAGACACAGTGTTCACCTGCACCTGCAGTGCTTTTTCAAGGAGGAAGTAAAGGGATTAGTGGTTTCCAAATGACCATTAATTAGCCACCTTGAGTCCCATTTTGGAGGAAAAGACAGAGTATAAATAGATTGATTGATTGACTGATTGACTGATTTGACCAATGACTGGCATGCTGTTGCTCTTTAAATAGTATTTTTTTCCTCTTCCTTCTTCCATATTTTTTCTACCCACAAAAGGGCATCAAAGGCCCCTCTTTAAACTGCAAACCCCAGGATTCCATAGGATGTTGAAACTGGAATAATAGCACTATAACTGCCTAGTGTGGAAATGGCCTAAGATTTGTCACAAGAATAACTGATGCAATTGTCCTAAATGATTGTAAATTCCAAGCTTCATTTAGACCTGTAAGCTCTAGTGATTTTAATTTTACAATCCATTCTATCTCTTTTCTCTTAAGAGTATCTTCATTATGATTATGAATTTTCTCCAGAATCCAAAAACACATATCTAATATAAAATGTTGTGTTCCTAAAAAATGTTTAACTAAAGGAACACCCACCTTTTTCTTTTTCAGATTGGAAAGGTGCTCTCTCCGTAACCCAAAATCACTAATCTTGTTAATTTCCCTGGTTAATTCAAAATTTTATTAATTTAGGCATACAAAATGTAATTCCCCTCCAATGCTAAGTTGTACCATATGTGAAAAGGGGAAACAGCAACATGGTCATGATCCCCACAAAATCTTTAAAGGTTTTGCACTCAGAGTGCCCCACATCACAAGACAGTAGTGCTCCTATACCTTTAACGCTTGTATAGAGAGAAAGTTACAGCAATTTCAGCTTGACGTAGTTATTGGGGAAAAAAACAGAATTTGATAAGATTGTCTATCCATTCTTCCTATTTTTATGACATAAAGTGCTCAGTCCTCCTTTGCAATTGGAATGCACTTCCCTGTCTGGGAGATTAACCTACTAAACTCAGTGTCACATAAGTGTATATTCGTAAATTCAAATGAAAAATATGAATACAAAAATGTATAGAGTCTTTATATTACATTTTGCAGACAAGCCACTTGATGCTTTCCTTCCAGTAAATTTTATGATAACTGAGAAGAAAACATCCGCCTTGGGATTCACCTGGGCATGGCTTCCTGGGACAGACTTGTCTCCTTTCCATCATATGTCCATGAAATGACAGCCTGTCCATGTTGTGATGTCTGCACAACCCAAGGAAAGAGTCCGTGGAAAAGTGCACGGTCTGCGTGCAGAAAGCCCACAGTTAATCCTTGGCATCTCCAGTTTGGGCTGATATCATGATGTCCTTTTTTGGATTTACACTTCCTATATCCTATCAAAATTGTCTTATGCTGGCTGGGATTATGGGAGTTGTAACTGAAGACATCTCATGGAATCAGATTGTCTGCTTCTGTAATATTATGATGCTGGAAGGATGACTTTGGGATAAAGTTGCCAGGTCAAATAAGTGTCAAGGCTACTGTCCATTTAATGGTTGTGTAGAAGAAAGAATTCTTTCTTTTATGCAACCGTAAAGAGGTTTTATTTGATCTTCTAGTTCCTTGTATGGGGACAAATGGATAACTCTGGTGTTACCTGTTTTGTAAACTGTTTTCCAATGTGCTTCAACTTCTCCTTTCCACACACATTTTTTAGAAATGGATTGTGCAATCACTAAGCAAGCCAAAGAATGGGATGTTCAAAATTAATGTTCACTTTAAATTAATAAGCACTGTCAATGCTAATACTTCCAAAATGTTCTGTATGCAATATATCTGTTGTAGTTAGCTTTGGTCTATTTCAGTTTAGGTCATTGGACTAAATGACTTGAGACCTATAAGCCTTTTTTTCCAGTTCTGTGATCTTATGACATAGGAAATGAGAAGAGTTTCTAAGACAAATGGCAAATATCAGACGAAACAACCATTTACAGCCACTCGTTTATTTTCTCTTATAAAGGAAATGATTTGCTTAATTGCATCTTGTGTATATATGCATTTAAGTCAGCTTTTAACATTTGTTCTGCTCATTCACTTTATAGCATATGATTGAAATTTAAGCCAAATTTCTTAGCTGTGATCTCTCACTTCAAAGCTTCGTTTCCATTTTCTGACGGAATGGCTATATCCAAGCTTGCAAAGACATATAATGACATACAGACATGAAGATTTTTAAAGGGATTTAAATGTGTACATCTGGAGCTTCAATAGGAAATAAGCATCAGAAAAAATATTTCTAAGTCAGGTGAAGCAGCTATAACTGGTTAAAATTCTAATACGCTAACAAAATATTTTAAGAAAACCGTCATTATTCAAAATAATTTTGTTTCCTTCTATTAGGAAGGCAAAAAGGAATACTAATGCAATATTATATTGGTTTATTGTGAGACAATCACCATGTGAATACTAAAGTTGGACTAATTAATCTGCTTCCAGTCCATGTCACATTTGCTTGGGTTCACTCATAAGTCTATCTCATTGCTGCATTAATTTATTATTTCTTTCTAAAATTCTTCATGAAAATTCCCATTTAAATACACAGGGTTGAATGCAGGCTTGGGACAGACAGGCTTATTGAAATCAGTGGAATTTATGTCACTCATGATAACCAACTTGTCTTGTTGATGTCGATTTGTCTCCTCTCAACATAATTGAAATCTAAATTCAGTCCGTGTTACTGAACATACTTCGTCTCAAAATATGCACTTCTAAATGCATTTTGTATGTTTTTCAGAATATTATTATTATTATTAGTAGTAGTGGTGGTAGCAGTAGTAGTACTAATGGCAGTAGCAACATCAGTAGTAGTCTGGGACTCTGTCTCAATGTTTGGGAGAATTACAAAATCCTGCTTTGTACGTTAATCCTAGAGATGAGTTCAATTTCAGTTACAATTGACATCCTTGGTGAATGAACTATGCCCAACCAGTATCAGAAACTAAAAAGCCAGTTCATCCTCTAGTAGGGTGTGTTCATATTGTGTTTTCCATACTTGTTTTATTAATATACCATTCCTAAGCAAGAGTTTTTGTGGGAGACAGATATAAAAAACATATTAATCAGCTGATGTACGTCTGTCCTTTCAAATGAAAATGGTCAAGAGCGCTGTAATGAATGCTAGCTCAGCAATCAGATTCAGCAGTCTGTCATGTTTTCAGGATGCTGTCTGTTGCTTTCTTATTTAAAAACGTCACCTCACATTTAAAAATTCATTTTTTTTTCTTATTTCTTTGAGGAATGTTTTTGCCGATTACAAAACTGATCGGCAGACTGTAAAGGGAAACTTCTGGATGACATCACCAGCAGGACAGCCAATTAGAACTATTTTTTTTCAAGATCTAAAACCTGGAATGGAACACCATGTTTGAAGCAAATACAATTTTTCCATGTTTCAAGAAACTTTGTGTGTCTCTTCGCTCTCCAGTTTCTTGCAGTTCACTTTTGTGAACTCCTCAAGCTCTTAAACTAGTGGAAGCTCAGTAGTTTTCAATATGGCAATTCTCAATTTACATGCTGAATTAATGATGATGATGATTAATGATGATGATGATGACGACGATGATGATGATGATGATGATGATGATGATGATAATAATAATAATAATAATAATAATAGCTGTCATTGTTGTTGGCTTCTAAATGGTACTACAGGATCAAATTAGCCCTCCTTCCTTTAGTATCAAAAAGGAAAACATCTCAAACCAAGTAAATACAAACAGTAACCTTTTTATGATCTCTCATGCCCATTCAAGTACAAATTTTCAATAAAGTCCAAACTGGAAGATAGATAGTTCTGAAATGGCCATTAAAAAGTTTCCATTTCAAATGTCATGATCTAGTGAACATATTAGTTCCATCTGGAAGGCTGAAGTTTCAACTGACATGTGAAAAATCCAGCATGTCACTCTTGACGTTCTCTTTCCCACTAGATATTTGACAATGTTAATGGTGCCCTATCATTAACGACTAATGGGAGAAGCACAAAATAATTGGATAAGATTTCATTGTTACTTGACCTCACCTCTTTAGCATATCATATTTTTGAGGGAATGCTATATGTCAAATTAATAAATACCACATTTTAAAACAGAGGTGCCAAGAGGTGTCTTTTCTGTTACTGGGTATGGGGAACCTAAATTAGAATTGGGTTGAATACAGACTTAATCATGTATGGAATAAATCTATTGAAATCAGTGTAACTTAAGAGAAGAGAATGAGTTTGGCAACTCTGAGCAGAGCCTGAACAGAGGCAATCACAGCTCATAGACTGCTGAGGAGGGGCCTATGGGGGAAAGAATATCAAACCAGAGATTTGTACACAAAGAGATCAGATAGGATTCATTAGGAAGAGAGGCACTGATAAGATCTGAATAGAGACTCTGGTTCAACAGAAGCTGGGAGTGTGGAAAGAGTTCAGGAAGATGTGTTAGTTTTAAGCTAAGGTGTTGTTATGTATGGAACCAGAAGAAGGATATATGTTAAACTTTGTTGTTGTTGTTGTGCCCTCAAGTAGTTTCTGACTTCTGGTGACCCCATGGTGACTCTATCACAGGGTTTCTGGGTCTGAGAGTGTGTGACGTGCCCAAGATCATGGCTGAGTTGGTTTACATGGCTGAGTGGGGAATCAAACCCTGGTCTCCAGGTTCATGCTATATGTCATAAAATACATCTTTACAGTTTTTATTTTCTGCATCTGGGTCTGGAGATTGTGTTTAAGAATTAGTATGGAAGATCACTCACTATGGCACTACTGTGGGACTATGTGCTCTCATGAAGCAAGAGGCTATGCTTATAGTAGCAGTCAGTGCTGTTGGTTGGGTCTCTCATGTCAGGTAGATTTTTGTTGAGGAGCCAAACTAAATGTGGTAAACAGCTACTGGGTAGCAGCAGTAGTGGGAAGTAACACTGATGGAGGAACTGAACTCTCAGAGACAATGGCAATGGCACCAAAGCTAACACTTAATAATAATAATAATAATAATAATAATAATAATATAATTTTTTATTTCTTGTCTGCCTCTCCCCATAGCAATAGCAATAGCATTCTCTTAGTGGTTTACAGCATGTTAGCTAATTGTGCCCAACAAACTGGGTAGTCATTTTACTGACTACGGAAGGATAGAAGGCTGAGTCAATCTGGAGCCCTGCAGGATTGAACTCACAATGTTGTAGCTACAGTACCGGCATTTAACCACTGTGTCACCAGGGCAGGGATACAACATAAATTGAAATACAATTGAAAACACACAATAAGTTAAAATATACTAAAAGCACATAAAACCACTTAAAATACAACTATATCATAATGAAAATACATCATAATTAAAAATAGACTGGGAAGGCCTGCTGAAAGAGACATGTCTTTCATACTATTTTGAATTCAAATAGCATATTTTGCTGTCAAATCTCTTCCAGCAGGTCATTCTGGTCTAGGGGCAGCCAATAAGAAGGTCCTCTGGGTGACTGTTGCCAGTCTAATCCTGGCCGGTTGAAGTAAATGGCCCCCAGAGGACCTGAGTGTATGGGGCAGATTGTATGGGAGCAGACAATCCTGCAAGTAACTTTGACCCAAACCATGTAAGTCTTTAAAGGTGATAACCAACACTTTGAACTTTGCCCAGAAACTAGTTGACAGCCAGTGGAGTGATTTTAATATCGGTATGATATGCTCACTCCTTGCTGTACCTGTGACCAATCTGGCTGCTATATTTTGGACCAGATGGAGTTTCTGAACTTGGTACAAAGGGAGCCCAATGTACAGTGCATTGTAGAAGTCCAACCTTGTGGTTACCATCATGTGCACTACCATCTTTAGGTCATCCAATCCTAGAAGGGGCACAGTTGGCGTATCAGCCAAAGCTGATCATAAGCACTCCTGACTGTCATATCTATCTGAGTTAACATTTGGAGGGATGGATCGAGGACCACGTCCATGCTGTGAACGCAGTCTTTCAGGGGAAGCGTGGCCCTGTCCAGAGCTGGTTGATGCACCTCCAAGCCCAGATTAGGATGCTTAATAGTAAGCACCTCTGTCTTGTCTGGATTCTGTTTCAATTTGTTTTTCTTCATCTAGCCCATTACTTCCTTCAAACATTCATTCAGAAGACACACATTATCCTTAGTAGAAGGTGTTTTTGAAGGTGTGGAGTAATATATTCAGGTACCCTCAGTATACTGATAGCACCCCAGTCCATGCTTCTAGATGATCTCTCCCAATGGTTTCATGTAGATGCTAAAAAGCATTGGGGACAGAATGGCATCTTGTGGTATGCCATATAAAAGCTCCTTTTTTGAGGAGCAGCTATCCCCAAGCACCACTATCTGGAACCTGCCTGAGAGGTAGAACCAGAACCACTGCACCACAGTGCCTCTGATTCCCACCCACCCCTCCAGGTGTTCCAGAATGATACCACAGTCGATGGTATTGAATTCTGCTGGGACGTCTAAAAGCACCAACAAGGACACACTCCCCTGTCTATGGCTAAGATGGAGATCATCCACTAAAGCAACCCTAGCAGTCTCAACTCTGTATCCTGCTCTGAAGCTGGTTTGAAATGGGTCATGATGTGTCATCCAAGACTACCTGGAGATGGAAGGCAACTGCTTGTATTGTGCAGAAGTAGGTATGGTAAACCCCTTTTGAATGCCATCTATCATGAAATCTCTACGAGACAATCCAAAATGAAACAAGAGATAGTGCCAAAAGATGAGATTTCTAGGTAGGAATGAACGACTAGGGAAAAGCAGAGAATAAGTACAATTAGTGTTGTGCCTAATGATGCAACTATACTGAATCTAAAAGTACATACAGCTGTTGACGCAGTCAGAGGCAAAAGAAAAATCCAAAGCTGCACAACACATATTATAAGACTATGGAATATGAGAAGCATGAATCAGGGGAAGCTAGACATGGTTAAAACACACACACACACACGCACACACACAAGGGTAAAGGCATTACAAGGCTTGGGGTAAACAAGCTAAAGTGGACAGGAATGGGACATTTTGAGCCAGATAATCACACAGTGTTTTACTCAGAAGATGAAAATCTAAGAAGAAGTGGGATGGTAAAGAGACATGTAGCAAAAGCAGTCAAGGGATAAAATGTAAATTCTGACCAACTACAGAGGCAGAAAAGGAAGATTCTGTGCTGAATTCCAAAAGTAAATTGGTCACACAGCAAAATAGGATCTTTTGATAATCATAGGCAACTGAAATGAAAATAAAAACAAAAACCAGGAAACAGAGAAGAAGCAAAGATTGTAGGAGAACTGAAGCAGGTGAGTGACTGACTGAATTTTGCAAGGTCAGCAATTTGTTCATCACAAAAAAATATACTTCAGGCAACCAAATAAGCAACTGTATACATGAATATCACTTCATGGTCAATATAGAATTCAAATAGACCACATAATTGGAAGTGGAAGATGGAGAAGTTCCATTCTCTCTGCAAAAACAAGACCAGGAACAGATTGTGGCACAGACCATGAACTCGTAATATCAAAAGTTAGAGTAAAGCTAAAGAAGAACACCAACCATGGTGCCAAAATAAAACCTGAAGAACATCCCTGTGGAATGTACAGATAATGTTAAAAAAAAAAAATTTGCACTATTAAACCTAACTGACCAGGAGCCAGAATAACTCTAGACAGAAGCCAGGGACATTGTCAGGAAGAAATGCAAAATGATATTCTCTGCTACCAAAAAGAAAGAGAAGCCTCAGTAGATGACAGATGAAGCTCTTCAAGCAGTTGAGAAACAAAGTAAATGGTGACAGAAAAAGAGTCAGAACTTTGAATGCAACTATTCAACAACTTGTGCAGGGACAGGGGAACTACTATAATAATCAGTGCTGAGAAATAGCAGATGTCAACAAAAAGGAAGAAGAAGAGACCTCTTCCATAAAATCAAGATATCAAAGGGAAGTTTAAGCCAAGAGTGGGGATGTGCTACAGCCAGTAGAGGAACACATTACATGACCAATTGGATATAAAAAGACAGTGGAAACAAAACACTGAAGAACTATGTAAAAGAGATGAAAGGTTGACAGATTCATTTGAAGAAACCATTTGAAGAAAACACCCCAGTTTTAGAAAATGAAGTAGAAGCTGCACTCTGAGCACCTGGGAGAAATAAACTACTGGAATAGATGGCATATCAATAGAGTTGCTTCAAGCTACAGAGTCAGTAGTTGTGGCTCAAATTCTAATGAAAATTTCCCCAAAAATATGGGAAACAAAACAATGGTCTGCAGATTGGAAACTCTCAATATACATTCCAATTCCCCAAGAAAGGATGCATCAGGGATTACAGCAGCCACAGGACTATTGTATTAGTCAACTATGCAAGCAGTGTTGCTAAAATTCTATAACAAATTTCACATATATGTAGCAAGAAATGCTGGATTCAGAAAAGGAAGAGGCACTAAGGAGAATATTGCAGACATATATTGGATAGTGAAGTGATCTAAGACAGAAGAAAATCAGCCAGTTCTTTATCAATTGTAGCAAAAGTTTGGATTGAGATCATGAAAACCTATGGACCATTGTTAAGGAAATGTGTATCCTGATGTGTCATCTGTACACGTGACATGAGGCTACTGTCAGGACACAATATGGAGAAACTGAATGGTTTCCTGTTGGCAAAGGGGTCAGGCAAGTCTTCATTTTATTACCCTATCTGTTTAACTTGTGCATTGAACATATCCTATGTAAAACAAGATTATACTCAGAGGAAGAAGATGTGAAAATGGGAGGAAGGTGCATCAACATATGCAAATAGCATTATACTACTAGCAAAAATGCAAAGACTTGGAACAATTGCTGAAGATAGTTGAGGAAGAAGGTGCAAAGGCAGGTTTTCAGTTGAACCTTAAGAAAACAAAAATAACACCCATGGATGATTTACATAACTTTAAAGTAGATAATGAAGACACTGAAATTAAGATTTTATGTATTTTAACCCAGTGCTTAATCAGAGTGGAAACTGTAGTCAAGAAATCAGAAAATAAGAATTTGGATAGGCAGCTGTCAAGGAACTAGATGACATCCTAAAGTGCAAAGATATATAATTGAATACTAAAGTTAGGACAGTCCATTCCATCATATTTCCAATATCTAGGTACAGTTGTGAAAGTTGGACAGCAAAGAAAGCTGGTAGGATGTTATGTTTTGGGTGGCTGGTTATAGGAACTTCTAAACAATAACAATTCTGTTTAAAATCTCTTTGTTTACCTAGTATGATTGTCCATAGAGTCTGGTCTTAATTTTGATCTAACAGTAAGGCAAATAAGGTTGCAATATTATGCACATACTTAGAGTTAGCAAACTTTGCATGCTCATGCTCACTAATTCTAGTTTGCATGTTTAACTTCTGGCTTGTTTTGTTTTCCACATTGTTCTCTTCTTCCCTTACTCTAACTGGAAGCCATTTTTTTCTTCCTTCTCTCTCACCCATTAGAACATGTATTTGATTATGAAAAAGTATTTAAATTAATGCTCCTAAAGTAATGTTTTACAAAGGAGACTAAGCTTATTTCTTATCTCTGCTTGACCCAGGGATGGGGGCAAAGCACTGGTTTGTTGTTCTGCTTTTGCTTTTCCAATTTGACTACTCTGCTTGAGAGATCCAGCATTATTTCTCAGATTTCCCAACACCTCCCTGGAAGCAAGCTCCATTTAAACCAGTGGGATTTATTTCTGAGTTAACACTCATAGAACTGTACTATAAAAAAGCATTAGCATCTTGTTTTTAATATGTCCTATTTCTCTACTGAAGAAATTGGCTTTTCACTCCCTATACAGTTTATTTCTCAAACAATGCAACATAGCAGAATAAGGGCACAAGATACATCAGAATGCCAAAAGAGTTCAGTTGCACAGTATACAGAAAGCACTTCAACTACATTATTTGCCCAGTTTCCGCAGGGAGTTGTGAAAGGTCTTAAATTTTAACATGCTTGGCCTACTTCCACCTGGCCTTCATTCAAAGCCATTGCCTGGCTGCTTACTGAATGCAGAGTGGGAAATCAGTCATTATATTAAGAACTGATGGCCAATTATTCCAATTCACTGTATTTTTCAGCTGGTCTGTTTTTAATCTGGAATCAGACCAAACTGAACATTTCTGAGGTTCGACATATGGGACCCTAAATCTCTGCCCCAGACTAAACACACTTCTAGTTCCAGAGTTGTTTTTTTTTTATAGCTATTAGGCCACCTGCTGATGTTACAGAAGATTCATGACATCAGAAACATCTTTTTTGTTTTATTTTGTTTTAATAGACAATATCAAACTCCTTTGGCTGTAAAGAGCTGTATTTTATTTATTTTGAATCTTTAAATCTATATCACCTCTCAGATAAAATACATACAAATGCATGTATCATAATTAAAGAAAATACAAGGGCCTAAACGCATTAAAGGCACCAGATCCTGTCTGATCTTGGAAGCCAAGCAGGTTCAGCTCTGGTTAGCACTTGGATGGGAGACTGCCAATGACTATCAGGTGCTGTAGGCTATATTTCAGAGGAAGGCACTGGCAAAAACCCTTCTGAGTATTTCTTGTCTAAGAAAGCCCTATGTTGTCTAAGAAAGCCCATAAGTTGACAGGAATTTGTAGGCACATACACATACACATACAGAGAGAGAGAGAGAGAGAGAGAGCTCTATATAATACATTAAGCAGTATTAAGAAGAAAAATAAAATGATAGGCATCATAAATCAAAAAATGACCATAGTGAAAAAAAAAATTCAATTTGCAGCAGGATTAGAGAGGTTTTATTTCTGTGATGAAGAAAGAGTATTTCAGAGTCATTTCTCCAGGGGTCCTTTCACACAACACAATTATAGCACTATGATTCTACTTTAACTGCCATGGCAACATCCTGTGGAATCGTGGGATTTTCAGTATCGGGCAGAGTATTTAGAGTTCTCTGCTGGAGGCTCTAGTCAATCCCCAAACTAAAAACCCTGGGATGCCAAAGAACGTTACCATTACAGTTGAAATGGAATCATAGTCGGTCTCGTAGGGATGGGGGAGGGTGATGGGGGCGATTCGCCCTGGGTGGCAATGTTTTTGGGGTGTCCCAGCCCATAGCCCTGCTCCTGCATGCCCTGACCACACCTCCATGCCCTGTGGCCATGCCCCCCATGCTGTAGCCCCAGGTCCTCCCACTCCCACTCCACACACTCCGAGCTCTGCTACTGATCATAGTGCTATAACTGTGTTGTTGCCAGGTGAACATATATAGGAAGTGACGGCCTCTTAAGATGATTGCAGTGGGCGATAAAAAAAAATCAGTTATCTGTCTTGGTCCTCCCTATATGGGAGAGGGAATTCGCTCATCTGTCTTAGCGCCTAATTGTTTAGCTCTTGTAGGTTAATAATAAAACTGTATACCTGGCCTAACAATGGACTGTAGCAAAGATTTTAGTTCTACTCAAGTTTCTATAAATTTATATCATCTTTGTGTAAACTGAAAGATTCATTCCCCTGAATAAATATATACATTTTCAGGAAAGTACTGGACATGACTTTGCTTTGTAAAGAGTGCTTTTTAGTCTAAATTTGTTGTCTTTTGTTTTGGGGCTTCAAATGCATTACATAACTGATACCATTTTAGTCTTAATTTACAGTTGGGGACCATCTTCATATGAATTTATATTTATTATGAACTTGTATTACTTCAAACAATGTGGAGTCATGGGTCATTTCCGCACTACACTGTTATAGTACTACTATTCCACTTTCAACATCCTGTGGAATTCTGGGGTTTGTAGTTTACTGAGGCCAAAAAGCTCTCTGGTTGTGAATTCTAAATGCCCCTCTCTAAACTGCAAACCCAGGATTCCACAGGATATCGAAAGTGGAATAATAACTCTTTAACAGTGTAATGCAGACCATGGTTTGAAGATTGGACTAGGATACTGGGAGACCAGGGTTTGAATCTCCACTCAGCCATGGAAACCCACTTAGTGGTTCTGGGCAAGTTACATTCCCTCAGCCTCAGAGGAAGGCAAAGGCAAACCTTCTTTGAACAAATGTTACCAAGAAAACCTCAGTATAGTTTTGCCTTAGGATCACCATAAATCAGAAATGGCTTGATGCTCACAGCAAGAAGGCCAACAAGTACAACTGCTACTACTACTTATAATTCATTTCTTATAAACTCATATTGTATAGCGTACAGTGCTTGTAAGCTGAATGACAAATTTGTAGTGGCAGTCTGACCCTTGTCATAAATAACTTGTTGCACCCAACAGGATGCCTAGATTAGGAATATAATTGTTTACTAACTCCACTCTTGAAGAGAGTAAGAAGTAATTTAGCCATTTTTCTTCCTGCAGTGATGAAGACAGTTTTCAAATATTATTCACAGTTTGGACTAACTGTGCAAAATTTACAAATGCCATTTTTGCCCAGAAAACAGCATTTTTAATGCAGGAAGCAGTTTTTTTCTGCACAGAAATATTGTGCAGAAAATGTTGTTTTGTCCACTAAGAACACATGAAAATTTTCGCAAAGAATGACTTCTGACTGGTCTAGATTTCTCTTCATGAGGATTTCCCATACTCAAGAAACACGTTTTTTGACCATTTTTTTAAAAATATGGTGAAATATTTTTTCCTTGCCTAATCTAGATATGAGTAAATGTTTTTTGTCCCATCAGAAAAGGAAAGAAGCTTTTCCTGTTACCATTTCAGTCTGCACTTTCATGTGGATTTTGTTTGTTGAACTGTGACAACTGTTATTTAGAAGTGTACCAGGTATTGTAGGTCATATTTCGGAGAAAGAAACTGGCAAAATCACTTTTGAGTATTCCTTGCCTAAGAAAACCCTATGAAATTCATTCGGTCACCATAAGTCAACAGTGACTTAAAGACACTTACATGCCCAAAGAAATAGCTATGTTAGTCTCTTGCAGCATAAAAAAGAGGAAAGAAGAAGATGGGGAAAAAATGTAGTAGCACTTTTAAGACTAACTGGTTTTTATTTCACATGAGCTTTTGTGGATATAAAACCATTTCTTCGGATGCATCCTTTCCAGAACCTTGTTTGTGTGGCCTTGCTAATGCCAACTAAATCTGAACACTACCATTTACAGCTTGTGATTCCATAAATCTGGAGAGTAAAACACTAATACATCAACTGTATTTCTAGAGTCCTTGCATGCTTCCCACATTTCCCAATGAATGAATGAGGATGTGAATATGGAGAACATTTCTTCATTGGGTAAAAGAAAAAATTGACTACACTGGAAAGCAGATATTTTTCAAAACAGGAGGAAAGAGAAAGTTGAATTTGTTATGCTAACACATACAAATGCTTACATTGTACAGGTTGGACTCAGCATTTCTTTCCACCAGTGATATCTTTTCCTGAGTAGAGGTCACTCTAGTTGCTCCTGCCATCAGAATAGGGAGGTGATTGTCGTATATATCTCCCTCCCTCCCTGCACTTCCAATTCCACACAAGCAGATATAGGCCCTTTCCACACGGGGCAATTGAAACGGTGCAGAGTGACCTCCAACGGAGGTCTTCTGCACCGTAGAGTGGACTGGGGCGGACTACTTTCTGTAGTTCCGCACCTCAGTCCGCTCCTAAGCGACCGGAACTGGTCGCGCAGCGTGCTTTTTAAAAACCTCTTTTTAGAGGTTTTTAAAAAGCACAGAGCGCGTGACTCCGCATCGCTCCGTCGCTGCGCTCCAGTGCAGATTTGCAGGCGCGCACTAGCGCGTGCCCGCAGATCTGCCGGGGGCGGGCTTTAGGCTGGCGAGCTTCTCCGGTTGGTGGAGAGTCTCCACCAACCGGAAGCCGCCATTTTGGACGCCAGAGCAGTGCGGAGCGATGAGCTCGCACTGCTCCTCGTCCGGATGGATTCGCCCGGACACTGAAGAAGTCCAGTGAGTAGCGTTTTTGCGCGGCTTCTCCCCCACGTCTGGAAAGGGCCATAGGGAAGCATAATGGGCTGTAGGAGAAGGGGAAAACAGATAAAAATTGCCCTTTTCTCACTTTGAACAGTGAAAATGTTTCATCAGATCAGAATAAGCCCTCCATAGGTGAAAGAAGCTCTTCCATCTTTAGGAAGCAAATTCTGGCTCCAACTCTATTTTTAGCTATTGTATTTTGATTTGCTACTTGCCCATTTTATTCCTTTCACTGATATGCATACTTAGAAATTAGTTCAATAAATATGTAAAATGGGCAAGGGAAAGATAAGCCATTGTTGGCACAATATCTTAGCTTTTGTAAAATATGCATTTATATGTATATTGGTCTGTATGCATTTCTCTCTGTCTGTACCTATTATGTGGAGTTTGTGCCTTGGTTTTGTTTCAGCTTCTCTGTATCTCTCATGTTTTCTATTAAATTTCTCAGGTGTTAATTTTACTGTTGAATATTTTCATATGCAGAACGTATGCAGGGGTGTGTTTAACATGAAGGGCATTCAAATGTAAATTTTTTTTATTTGGCCTTCATAATCTAACTACATTTGTATAACCAATGCTCAAACCACTACACCATGCTCTCTCTCTCACTGTCTCACTCTCTCTTTACACACACGCATACACACATGTATACACACACACAAAAGATAACTGGTGCATATTGCTATTTGCTTTTCTTTGCTGTTCTGTATTGCTAACAGACAAGAAGCCTTCTCAGTATCTCAGTATCTCTTAGTATCTGTAATCCACTCATTACAAAAGTGCACCATTGCTGCTCATTGCCTTGGTTTTGCACTACGTAGAATTTTATTATTTTTATTTTGTGTTTAGATTATTATATTTAGACATATTTATTGTGCATTACCCCAGTATCTATAAGAATGAAAGGAAGTTTAAAAACTATTTTAATGAACAAACAATATGATTCAGGAAAAAAGGGACAAAGGACTTACTTACCAAAACAAACAAACAAACAAAAGAAATCCTGATTAAAATTAAGATTTCTTTTTAAAAAATCCATAGACGCCACTTTTCCCTGTTTTAAAACATGTAGAAATTGAGAATCCAAGTAGCCTTTACTTTATTATTATGTTTACTTATTTATTTATTTTTCACATTGTCACCATTTCATTATTTTTTTTTTTAAAGAACAAATAGGTTCAGAGAGGTCACACTGCTTTGTGACTATGGATTTTAACCCCTTGCCCTTGCACCTTAGGGAAAAGTTCCTACTGGAAGCAATTACAATTGTGAATAGCCCATTGCAATTAACAGGCACGGGATAATTTGGATTGGGACCATGGCAAGGGCAAAGGGTTAAAGCATCCTTGGCCCCACTAAAGTGAGTGGTGCCCTTTAATTAGGAGACAGAAGGTAAAAGACTAAAAGACCTTTTTGCTTAATGATAATTTATTGATTTTTAGAAGCTACAGTGCCAACACCTGCTTGCTGTTCAAGGATATAAAGAAGTCTCGTACTAAATCAATAGTGGGTGTGTCTTATTAGAATATTCAGTATTCAGATCTTAATTAAAATATGTTTTAAAAGGTAGCGAATGAATAAAAGATCTGAGACATCTGAATTGACATTTTAAATGTTTACATATTATGACATTTGAAATGTTGAGCTACTGAGTAGTCTCCCCACCCCCTAATCCATTACAGCAACAGTACAAACTGTTGATGTTCAGCTGGTCTTTGAAGGTATTCTTCATTGCCATACTAGTTCTTTTCCTGCTGTCATGCAACAATGGACTGCATTGTGTCTCTATGAAAGAAAGAAAATAGTGGCAAAAATTATTTGCAATTTCCTTAGCCAAGAAGAGTTTAACAAATGAAAAATACAATTGAGATTTTATAATTTGGGCATGACGATGACCACATAAATTTAGTTAAGAATGGCTGTTAGGATTTCTATAATTTTTTTCACTTGCTTTGCTCAGCTGAGGACTCCTGCTGAAATAATGTCCTGATGGACCAGAGTCACACACATTCACATAAATAAAATTTCTATGGGAACACAACCTAACTGTGTCCCCAAATAATTCTACCATATTAGGGTAACCACTGTAATGTATTAACGAGGTGTAAGGATTCACTACCTGCACTATCAGTTCCAGCACAACAAGCTCCAATGTGGGGGAATGAGTAAATACAATGCAAACTACTTTCTTATTGTGTCTTTCAATAGAGCACACCTATTTGCTCTATGGGCTTTCCCAAAGGAAGCAGCTGCCAGCTTCAACCAAAATTAGACCATTGTCTTGATGCTTTGCTCAAAGGAACTGACAAATAGACATAGGGAGCAAAAGAATAAGTTCCCTCTTTATTTTTCCCTTTGTAATTTTACAAAAGCTTTAACATTTACAGATCATACATGCAGCTTTTATCTGTACAAGAAAAAGGTTTGATGAGCTGAATTGATATTTCAGCTGGCTTAATTCACCTTTCAAATAAAAGCTCTTTGAAACCATATTTTTCAAAAGATCAAAAAAGTACATGGATTTGGAAAGGAAGGGAGTGAAAGGGGAAGAGAAAGGAGAATAGAATAGAATGTCATCTAGTTAGCCAAATGGTGACTAGTAGGAGGCATAATGTTATTTCTCGTGTTGGAAGAAGGTGTAACACATATCAGTGATTAAAGCTTTTTTTTAAGAAATAGAATTGCATACAGATTCAAATGCATGCAATGGAGCTTGTAGAAGCGGACTTCCTCACCCCTCCTTCCTTATGGAAGCTCTTCCAGACCTTCACAAATGCTACACAGAGTGTCAGAGAATCCTTGCTAAATGGAGTAGGCTGTGGTCCACATTACTCTGCCCCATTAAGCAATAGCTTCATGTAGCATGAGATGGTAGAGGATGGACTGCCATGAAAAGCAGTTGGAGGGGAGTCTGCTTCAATCAGCAATTAAAGCAACAAATTTTCCAGATACTTTTAGTAGATTTAGGAGAATAGTACATTCTGATACAGCCAAATCAAAAAAGACTGTTGTGGTCCAAACAGATGGAATGACAATGTTACTGTTACTTTAAGCTTGCATTTATTGCTCACTGCACATCTCTTGGATATATAATCAATCAATCAATATTCGTTTTTACAGTCAGTGGCCCTTTCCACACCTTACCTTCTTCCAGCGCTGGGGTGCGGGGATCACGCGAGCAGCCTGTTGCCAGAAGCTCTCGCGTCCGGGGTCCTTCGGCTCCACACGAGAGCCTCACCTCTTCCTTCCGCAGTGCAGCCTGGGACCTTCCCAGGCTGTGCTGGGGCAGGAAGCATGACTGGTGCAGCTCCAGAGGCTCCGCACATCAGGTAAGTGCATGCGGGACCTGGGAGCAATGCGCAATCACACACCATTTTCGGCTTCCAGCCGAAAATGAAAAGTGCGCAATCGGCGCCTGCCGGCCTCTGGAGCATCGTGTGATTGTGAGTGCGTCGTGAAGATCGTTCCTCACAATCGCCCGATGCTCCAGGCACCCTTTTGCATGGCAAATGCCATGTGGAAAGGGCCAATGACTGGAAATCAAGCAAACATTGCACAACATATTATCGATTCAGGTACATAGTATAAAATAACCCAAAAAGGGGGAGAGTAACACAGCATTGATGTTGGTTTTAACTGCCTTCAAGTCAACTTACAGCTACCATATAAATGAGAGTCAGCCTATACATGAATGATATCCAAAAGCCCCAGATGTTAACAGTCTTGCTCAGTTCTTGCAAGTTCAAGGCCATGGCTTCTTTGATTGGGTCAGTCTTTTTCTACGACCTTCCACTTTCTTGAGAATTTTCCAATGAGTCATGTTGTCTTATGATATTCCTAAAGTATGATAGCCTCAGTTTAATCATTTTGCCATAAAAGATACTTTTTTGTCTTTTTAATGATCCATGGTATCTATAGAACTCTCCTCCAGCAACACAATTCAAATTAATTCATCTTCTTCCTGTCTTCTTCACCGTCCAGGTTTCACCAACAAACATAGAAATCAAAAATACTGTGGCATGGATGATCCTGACTTTGATATTCAGTTATGTATCTTTATGCTTGAGAAGAGTACATATATATTGACAAAGAAAAAAGTGATTGTTTTTGCACTGTTGATATACAGATGACTTCAATATACAGATCAAATGAAGTATGTGTTCTGTTCTGCACAAGCCAACCCTTATATCCTGCTTTACCTATACATTTCTCTTGTGCCATAGTTATGATGTGATGTGAGCCAAGCATGCTCCTCTGTTTTTAGGGAGAGAAATCCTGTGAAATAGGGTCAGATGACCTGTTCAGTTCACTTGTTACATCATCTGTATGGTGGAAAAAGGATGTACAGAATAAGCAGTGCCATTCAAAATAATATATCAGCCACATCTCAGAAGGCAAACAGATTGTATGTTGCAGGTACTTATGGAAGGAAGCTCTTCAGTCACAATGAAACCATGCACTGTGTATAAACTAATCAATTGTTCAGGAATATCTGCAAGACTTGGCCCTGATTCCGATTGGTCATCCCAACTAGAATTAATCCACAGATGCAGTAGGATTTCCATAAATATCTACTCCCTGTTCAACAACTGGCTCAGTCATTCTATTCCTTTGGTTGGGACTACCAATAGGATTTAGACCACAATATGCACACTTAGAAACAGAACAAAGTGCACAATATAATCCAATACACGTATACTCAGAAAGAAGTCCCACTGTCTATTATTACAGGGTAAAATGTGTACAGGACTGCTGCCAAGCAGGACTGCCCTAACATCCAATGAATCTAATGGGCCTTGAAAGACCTCCTACATGCCATAGACTTAATCTACTATGGTATCTATAGAACTCTCCTTCTCTACTTCACTGTCTAGCTTTCATAACCATACATAGAAATTCAAAAACTATGACACAGATGGTCCAAAATTTGCTGTTCAATGATATATTTTTGCACTTGAGGAACTTATCTAATTCCTTCATTGCTGTCCTTCTAAAACCTATTCTTCTAATTTCCTGATCACAGTCTCAACTTTGATCTATTGCTGAATTCTTGAAGTTGACATTTCAGGAAGCGTGGAGTTGAGTATAAAGATAGGTCATAACTCTGAGCTTGAAGAGGTAGGGAGAGAACCAAGGTCTTTAAGTTTGATTCCATGGAGGTTACCACTATAAATATAACTAAGTCAGCCACTATTCAATAATTTTGAATAGTTAAACAGGACCTCAACCATTTCCAGCCTAATATCTTCAAATATGCCTAGCCTGTTTGTTGAGCCAAGCTAAGCAGCCCCAAAACATTCCAAGATTTGCCCCAGGAAAGTGTTCATATGTATGCTTCCATGCTTTGTCCCACAGGACCTGAAGGTTTAAAAAAGAAGCAGCTAATCTGGAGGTCATATGGTTGAGTATCCTCTGTGGAATGGAAAATGAATCCACCACCCCAAATAAAATCCCAATCTATTGTATCAAAAATCATCATAAAAAGGGGGGGGGGCAAGGGAAGTATACTGTCACAGGAGGTACAATATCCTAATTGTTTCATGTTCATAACATCCTTTTATATCAATTTCTCTGTGTTAGGTTTTTCTCTTTGCAGCATGCCTGTGTGTCTGCATAGTAGATCAAATGCCTTAAAAACAGTTGTTTTGAAATTTTCCAGTTCATTACCTACTGATACAGCCTTTCAGACATTGTTGAATGGCACACATCCAATGTGAATTGCTGCTCTTTGCCTTAGGGCTTCTGAGCCTCTTGGAGTCAGCTGTACATATAGTTCAGCCAGGTTTGTTTCATTGTTTTCATACCTAGGTGGCCATGTGTGTTGGAAAGGCCTTCAGATGCTTCAAGAGACACATAATGAGATTCAGAAACAAAACTGAACTGGAGGCACATTGGCCCAAATACAATATCACTGCCTGAACCTGAACATGTTGTTGCCTCAACGCCCTATGAGACTATGTTGTTCTCTCTGTTGATCTGACAGGTCTGGAGACAATGAAACCACTGCTGTTTGAAAAACAGCACCACGTGTTAAACCTGTTAGAAATTATTTAAAAGTGAACTATGTGCCTGCCAGCACAGACCCCAAGTACAGCACAACTTCTGGAGGAATGGCAACCAGCAAGTTATGTTCAAGTGGGATAGGAATGATGAAGCTCTCCTGATATTGTTTGGACTGCAGCTCCCAGAATTCCTCTCCATTCCTCCATACTGGCCAGGTCTGCTATAGCTCCAACAATAACTTTAGGCCTCTGTGGTTCTCAACCCTGATTTACAAGGACCATTAAACATTTAAAACTAGGAATTAAAACTGATTTTTTTTTATGACATACACAGTTTAAGGAGTTGAGCTGCATTTTGGTGTTCATCTCTATGTGAAAATATTTAACAGTTCTACATATTGTTGTATTTGCAAGCAGAGATATATTAGTGTGGAAACCATAGATGCAAAAATAATGTGCTATTCTTTTTTGCTTTTATGCAGTGACCTTTTCTTGATGAAATGACTCACACGCCAAGACACCCTTTCTCACTGAGGATACAAAAATTATGAATATTTGTTACTTTTCTACTTAAAGTATAATCCTCTGCATGTTTACTCAAAATGAAATGCCACTGAGCTCAATGTAGCTTACCCCAGGCAGAGTTTGGAAAGCTGATTTTAGGAACATAAAGCTAAGCCAAAGCCATCCACAACTAGACACTGGTAAGAAGATGCTTTGAGTCCCCCCTGATTAGTTATGGATGGTGCCAGCATGTCTTTATATCCATTCTTCTTTAAGGTAATTTTCCAAACTCTATACCCAGTTAATTGGATATCGGATTTCAGTGTCCAGTGACTAAAAATCTTAAACACACACATACACACCAGGGATGGTCAGAGCTTCACTCACTAAAAAAAAGAAGATTTGTTTTGTCCTTCACTGACCTCTAGGGAACATGTAAGAACTGTTGCCATTTTAGGACAAGGTAAATCCTTTTCTTCAATGGGAGTTTGCCTGTAAGTCAAAATCTGACTCACTTCCTATTGGAAAAAAAAGCTTCTCCTTGCCCCAAAGGGGCCATGGGACTATAAGGGGCACTGGGAGTAAAGAAATTCAAAAATGCCTCCCCTTTGCCAAAAAAAAAAAAAAAAAAAAATGGACACAAGGAGGCCTGTGGCCACAAAAACAGCCCAGTGACAGGCCACAAGCCATACTTTTCCCACCTCAATAAACACTGTGAAGGAGACACCTGACAAGATGACAGATAGTTACAAGATGGATAGATAAATAGATAGTAAATAGTGCTCTAGTCCCAAAATAAAACATTTTTTTAAAAAAAATACTGAACATATTATTGATTCATCCTTCTGGATTTAATATGAATGCTATGTACACACTATGAAAGATGGTCCCTAAGAAAGTCTGCCTGGGGACAAATGCCATGGAGTTCCTGACGAAACCTTATGTGCTGACAAAATGCCTCTTTGCAACTGTTAACTGCAACAAGTTGTGCTCTTTCTGTGCAAAATGGTTAAATGGGCAAATTCACAAAGAACAAGATGCATGTCTGACACTATGTGAAGAGGATGGTTTTTTTAAAAAAAAATCACATAGATTAAAGAACAAATAACCTTTTTTAGACTTGAGGAATGTTCTGTTTGTCATCTGAAGGCAAAACTATCTAGCATGAGCTTTGATCATGGGTAATGGATTCTCTCTGACTGGTTGTCAACCTGAAAATTAAAATGCCACATTTAGAAAAACACACAAGCAGCTGTAGTAAGGAAAGATTAATCATTTGCTCCAACTAATGAAGACATCATCATCCATGTAAATCAAACCAATCCAAGATCATTATCAGCTGAATTTTCATTAGAAATCAAAACGCCTTTATCCACCCATGAAAAATACTAGCATGCAAACAACAATATATTCTTTTCCTTATGGTGTTCTCCCCCTCCCCCAATCTCTTTCTCTCACAGCTCTAATAACCCTGAAACTATCAGATAAACAGATTTTGCTCATTTTATGAGATACTGAAACAGAAAATGCTGAAATAAAAAAAGCACTGTGCTCATGAATGCAAAGTTATTCAGATATTTAAATTAATTACATAGTTACAGAATGATTGCATCCTTTTATCCCCAACCAAATAATGCAATCCCTCCATACACATGGGGAGGGGGAATGGGGGAGATTAGGAAATACAGTTGAGATTTGATTAATTTTCGTCTTCTTCCTACAATTAAGCATTAATCTGTGTGAAAAAGCTGAGTCTCAACTCAGTCGCTATGTTTAAATCATGGATTTTTCAATCATACTTATAGGGTTTGAAACAAAAGGTGCTTTTCAGAACAGGAAATAGTAGTAGTAGTAGTAGTAGTAATAATAATAAGAAGAAGAAGAAGAAAAACAATAACAACAGCAACAGCAACAATAATAATTATGCAAAGTTAGCAGAAGACTACATAGACCATCTAAGCTTCAGCTCTTTAACACTGTAACTTTGACTCTTGATTTTATCTTCTTAATCTTTTACCCAGAAACTCAGCCCTGAACAACTATTCGCCCATCTTTGACTCTTAATCTTTTTGTTGTAGTACATGACATTAGGATGGATTTAATTGGCAGTGGTTCCACATTATGAACACATTATGAACACAGTGGGGGTGCAAAATAATTTTATTGGGGCAACAAAATAAACAAAAACTAACTGGCACTTGGTTCCTTAAGTATTCACCCTCACTGAGTCAACATTTCATAGAAACATCTTTGGTAGCAATTACAGCTGTGAATTTTCTTAAGTCTGTCTGCTTCTGCCATTATTCTTGGCAAAGTTGTCCTGGCACTTTCATGTTGGAGGGGGACCATTGGCAAAGAGCACAGTTCAAGCCTTTCCCCCAGATTCTCAATTGCATTGAGGTCTTGGCTTTGATTGGGCAACTCAAAAACATCCATGTGCTTGTTATAAATCACTCCGGTGTTACTTTGCCATACATAATAATTTGCAACAAGTCCAAAACATTCAGACCAAAGCAGCTTTTTCCACATGTTTGCTGCATCTTCCACATATCTTTTCAAAACTCCAAATAGGCTTTGACATAATTTGTTTCAGAAGTGGCCTTTTGCTTAGTAATGTTTGATAAAGTCCAGATTTGTGGAACATGTGGATGATAGTAGTATCATGGGTAGCTTTTCTACTGCAGATCTCTCCAGTTCCTCTCTGCTAGTTTCTCAGTTGCTTCCCAAACTGATGCCCTCTTCATCCAGTCACTGAATTTTGGTGGACAGCTTTCTCTACATAGAGACATAGTTCATCCATATTCTGTCCATTTTGTAATAACACATTTAATGCTGTTCCAGTGGATGTTCACAATTTTTGTTTAGTCTTTATTGATGCTTCTGCAAAACTTTATCCTAGAATTGTTTGGATAGGCTGTTGGTCTTCATGATGCAGTTTGTTTAGAAATACTTTCCAGCCAACTCTGGAACCATCCAGAAACAGATTAGATGTTTCTTAGTCTGAGATATGGCACTGAAATGACACACAAGTGGACTCCATTAATCTAGTTATGGGACTTCTGGAGGCACTTTTCACTTTTGCAGCCAGTTAACAATGTTTTGTATTAAAAATAGGAAAATTTCAAAAATGTCAAATTTATTGAAAAAGCATAGAAGCAATGGCCCATCCTCCACCCCAAAGCAAAAGACTTTCTTTTTCAGTCTTCATGCACCAGAATGGGACATATTTGTCTCTTAAAATCATCTCTCACTGAAGAACCCACACAAAAGCCTCACAGTGTAGGTATTCCATAGCACTATAGCCTAATAGATAATAGATATAATTCTGTTGATGACATACAAGACAATAAATCTTGCATGTACACTTGTGTTGGGGAGGATACATCTCTTTATGGTGTTTTTTTTTTTTTCATATCTTGAAGAAGGAGGTATCCAGTACCTCTCTCCTCAAGGCTGGTACTCTGGCTCACATCAGCAGTCAAGGGCTGCTGGATGTACATCTGTTTTTCCAGTCGCTTGATACAGAGAAGCAAACAAGCAGAGTACTTATACTCTGATTGGCCCCATTTTGGGGAAAAAGTTTGGAATTCTCACTGGGATCAGAGGTACCAAAAAAAGAACAATAACAATCACCCTTTATGCCTAATACTACCTTGAATCCAACTCTAATCCTAAATCTCAAAACAATGGGATTTTCACAGGGGTCAGAAAATACTCCACAAGTCACTGGTGCAAGTTTTTTTAAAAAAACTTAGTGCATGAGGGCTAAGAATTTTTTTAAAAAGAAACATGGGATAAACACACTGGACACAATATGGGATTATGTATAAAGTGGATACCCAACAAATTCATTTGTTATTAACCAATGGACAAGCAGTCTTCCCCACTATCCCTACCTGTGGATAAACAGAATGAAAATCAATCCCTTTTTCATTCCACTACACAACTCAGAGCCAGAAGGACAGTAATCACACTGATAACAGTTATCAATATCTGTCAGGCTGCAAAAAGCCACTGCTGCCTTGGGCATTACATTATATCAACTGAACATCTGGGGCGAACACATGGAAGAACACACATACGGTAGCATAACAATTAGACTGTGGTGAAATTTCAGGCCCCTCCTTCAAAATAAACAGAAAAAGAGGACAATAGTTTCTTTAATTTCAGCATAAGCAGGAGCTAGATGCTTATTGAGAATTCTAAAAATTAAATAAGGATGTCATTTCCAGTATGTCTTTCTATGTCTCTTTTTCCAAGTAAGAAAGAGTCTGTAACAAGGAATCTTCCACTGGCACCTGAATAAACACTACATCATGCACAGCTCCAACCACATAAAAGCCCTTGATTGTTCCAACAGTTCATGCAGAGGAGTGAACCTTTGAAACTCCTTACCATGCACAACTCTCAAAATATGCAGTGCCTGCCCCACATGATCATGTAGTGTGGAAGAAGCTTTCAAACATTATGGGTCACTAGGGTAAATTAGCTGCACTTGGTTCACATTGAAATCAATCAGACTTGATGAGTGAGGATTTTGTTCAGATTTTTTAAATATATATCTATACATCTATGTATCTATAAAACCTTGCCAAAATCCACAAATGTTTTCATAAATGGGATGGAAAGAACGTGTGTGTGTGTGTGTGTGTGTGTGTGTGTTTAAATGAAAGGTAGGAGAAAACACAACAGGGATATTAATAGAATCACAGTGTAAAAAAGAACCCTGATGTTATCTAGCCCATCATGCTGCCAATGCAAGATTCCATGGCAAAAGCAACCCTGAGAAATGGCCTTCTAATCTCTGTCTAAAAATTTACAACAAATGAGAGATGATCCATTCCACTGTCAAACTATTCCTACCATCAATAGGTTCTTCCTAAGGTTTAGCTGGAATCTCCTTTCTTGACGTTTCAATCCACTGATTCATGTCTTATTGTGTTCAGCAGCAGAAAACATCTTCCATGTGACAGATAGCTGCCATATTACCCTTCAGTCTTCTGTTCTTGCAGTTAAAGATATCCAATTCCCTCAACTGTTCCTGATAGGTCTTCCTTTTCAGATCTTCTACCCCCTTGCCCTCCTCTGGACAAATTCCAGCTTGTCAGTGTCTTTCCTAAATAGTGGTGCCCACTATTCTGTTCTGCTGGGAAAGCCACGAACCACACTAGTATTTGTTATTATGAGTGGCTGTTTTTACCACTCACACTGTTGACTTACATTTAGCTTCTGATCTATTAAGACCACTAGATCCTTTTCAAGCCAATTATCACCCCTCCTATATATGTGTATTTGGGGGTTTTTTATCGTTAAATATACATCCTGTAACACGTGGGGGGGGGGGAAGCTGCCCACCAGTACCGAGTGTGAAAGGCTCACCCAAGCTTCGCACTCAAGGCCTGCCCAGCCTGACACCTCTTTGTGTTCAGGTCTGAACAGCCAGGGAGATCTCTAAATCAAGCCAGGGCCAGGACAAATTGGTCTGCCTCAGTTCTCCCTCTCTGAGACTGCAGCCTCTTCCTCACTCTTGTCCCTCCTTGGCTTCTTACTTTCAGGACTCTCCTCCTTTACTGCCTTCCCTAAATCTGCCTTTCTCCCAGATGTAAGGATCACCAGTGATTTTTATTTTCCCAGACTGTGGTACTGTTGGTACTAAGGTCAAGATGATATTATTGGTAGCGTGTATGTTCCAGAATTCAAAATAAGACTCCGTGACACTGTTTTAAGGAACACAAAACTTCAAACATTTATTATAACATTGTCACTTTAAATGTGTTTTGTATCTAAATGTTTATAAACAGCATGCCATTCTTCTCTCTCTCTCTCTCTCTCTCTTTCAATTCATTCACTATCTCTCGTACACCCAATTTCTCAGTTCTCTCTCCCAGAGAGATCTTCAAATCTCCAACCTTCCCCAAACACACCACAAATCACACTCCTCTTCAACCACATACCAGACCGTTATTTTCCTCTTTCCACCAGCCCCTCCCCTGGGCTATCCAAGGTTCCATTTCACCAGCCAATCAGCTTAAACACTCTCAGTTGCCAAGGAGGCTCTGTTGTCAAGACCTCTTCCCATTAGGTTCGTCACAGATCCTTACATTTTTCCTGCTGAAATTCATTTTGTTAGTTATGGTCCCGTTCTGCAGTCTGTTAAGATCATCTTGAATTCTGATTCTGTTTTCTGAGATATTAGTAATCTCTGCCAGTTTGATGTCGTTCATAGATTTTATGGGTATCTGCTCTACTCATTCGTCCAACTCATTTGTAAAGATGTTAAACAGCACATGTCCAGGATGGAACTCTGCAGCATTCCACTTGTTCCTTCCCTCTGATCGTATTCTTTGGGTCTATCCATGGACCAGTTGAAAATCCATTTGACAGTTGTATCATCTCACACTATCAGGTTTTCTACAAGACTATCATAGCCACCTTGTCAAAATCTTTATTAAAATAAAGATAAGCTACGTCCAAAATATCCACCTGATCTACTAAGCTTGTAACACTATTAACAAAAAAGAATAATAGAAGTCTTGCATAATGTATTTTTTGAGAAACACGGATTGGTTTCTTAGTATTCACAGAATCTTTTTCTATGGGCTCACAAAGTGACTGCTTTATGTTTTCCTCTAGATCCTTCCCTGTTACTAAAAGTCAAGTTAAGTTGTCAGTAATGGCCCTGGTGCCCTTTCCCCACCTTTTGAAGATGAGGAAAACATTTGCCCAATGCCAGTCCCTGGGATCTGCCCTGTTTTCTAAGAACTCACAAAGATTATATACAGACACTCTGAGATTACATCTATAAATTGTTCTAGTACCCTTGGAAACAGTCTGTCTGATCCCTGAGACCTGAATTCATTGGAAATAACTAAGTGTTCCTCTGTCATCTCTTTCTCTATCCTGAGATGCAGATTCCCTCATCACTGCATCCTTCATTCTGTATAAGTTATAGGGCTCAACCATATTCAGCCCTGTTTTCCTTTTTGGAGAAGACAGAGGGAATTCCATCTTCTTTCTGTTATCCATTCATGTAACAGACCTACCTTCTCCTCCTCACTCCAGATATACCAAAAAAATTAAAAATTAAAAGATGTGAGTGAATTGTTTTGAAATGGCAGCATTCAGAAATCAGTAGGAGAACATTTTCATCTCCCAGGGTATTAATACAGAAAACAACAAAGTTACTAGTTTTCTGTTCTTACATAGATCTTTTACTGTAGGATGCTTCCAGGTGTGCAGCCAGCTCATAGGATGAATAGATGTAGATATAGCAATGTATACAAGTCCCACCAATGACTCTACATATCACCTTAATCCTGGACCTTCCTGTGTTTCTCTGGGAAGTCTCAAAGGTTCTTCTCTCCCCATCCACTTGAAGATGAATACAATCGTCTCACAATTGGGAGACCTAATTCATATACTGTGGTAAACAAAGTGGTTTTTTTCCCTACAGTGAAATTTAACTGTGTCCAACATGATGTTACTGCTGACTATTCAGCTAAGTAGATTATATTCTATTTATGTCAGGTGGGTATCCTCTGGCAAGAATGGTGTGGGATATATTTAATGCTTCTCAATTTCATCATACTTTGCATTTCTTTGCCTATCTATTTATCCTTCTATTTATCTATCTGCCCCCTTCCTTTAACTTGCATCCATCAATTTATATGCCAGTGAATATACCTAATGAAGTGGACAGTTCCAGTCTACACAAAGCCATGCCACAATAAATATGCTAATCTTGAAGGTACCATAGAACTTCACTACATTTGAACTTTGTTATTTTTTTCCTACACCAGAATAGCACAGTCGCTCTTCAAGACTGTCACTCAGGTATTTAATGCAGTATAGGGACAATTTCAATCTGTGCTTGCTTCTTTTTCCTTTCCCACTTGCCTCTACCCCCACTCTATGGCTCCCTTTAGACTTTTTAAATTAATTTGATCTGTTTTATGGCATGTGTATCAATGGTTCACAGTCCATAGGGTCCAGCATTCACTTTTATAAATAATTCCCCTTTTATGGGACAATTAGGACTCTGTATCTGTCTGCTTAGGATTGAGAGACAAGTGTGAAAAATGATCAGTAGTGAAAAGGTCGTTCTCTCTTCTCTCTGTGTACAGGAATCTGTATAATCTTATATAGATGCTGTGATGCTAAATTGCTTTTGCACATTGGATAATATGATCATATTACCATTTGTGAACATGGAGAGAACAAGCAACTGCTAAGTCATAATCACTTCCATTCCTGTCAAAAAGGCGGAATATTTGATCAGACTGCACCGTCATCTAATGAAAACTGTGCAGCTTTAGGTTTACATCTTGGGGATGATACAGAAAACCAAACTTAGGCCCTTTCCACATGTGGGGGGGGGGGACGGGCGAAAATGCCCAAAAACGGAGCTTACCGGCAGCCGGGTAAGTCTGTCGTGACGCGGAGCAGCGCGAGCTCGCTGCTCCACAGTCCTCCGGCGTCCCAAATGGCGGCTTCCGGTTGAGCATGCCTGCAAATCTGCGTCGGAGCCGGGCGACGGAGCGGCACAGGGCTGCGTGCTCCGTGCTTTTTAAAAACCTCAAAAAAGAGGTTTTTAAAAAACACGCAGCGTGGCTAGTTCTGGCCACTCTTGAGTGGATTCTGGTGTGGAACTACAAAAAGTAGTCCACGCCAGTCCACTCTACGGTGTAGAAGACCTCCGTGAGAGGATGCTCTGCACCATTACAGAAGCCCGGTGTGGAAATGGCCTTAGGTTACCTATTTGTGTTTTAATTCAAAATGTAAGGGGTGCAATCCTGCCACAGTCTTGGAACTCATCCTTTATATACTGAGTAAATGCCAAGCTGCACTGACTGAGACATACTTATAACTTACTGGATCATAGATTGCTGCCTGCCCCTGTAAGCACTCTACAGTGGGGAATGTTTTTGTGGTGGATTGCTGGTCACCAGAGGGATTGACTGGCAAGAAGTTCTCCCTGAATTAAAGGGAGACCTAGGGATCACCCACAAGTGTCAGAAACCCTGGCTTCTGGTGACAGGGTCATCACTTTGGCAATGATCCTTTGTGAGTCGACGGAGGGGAAACTGCAGGAAAGAGCCTGCCTAGGTGTAAAAAGGACAGCTGCTTCCCTTCAATGAATAACAGACTCTAAATCTGCAAAACACATTTTCTTAACTATCTGATAACATCTATGGTTAATAAAGGAAAGAAATTCTTCAGATTAAGGAGCTGGAATGGAAACCTTGTAAATTGTCTTTTTCCTGCAACTATGAACTGAGTAAGTGAAGCTATACTCTATGATACTGTGATTTAACAAAACAGAAGGTTTGGTGTGTTAAAGGGATATAATGAACCGAGGGGACAGTGGCTTTGAAAAAATATATGATTGTGAATTTTACTTTTATTGGTTGGAATTTAATGAGTAAAGGTATTGAATTCAAATGAGCAAGGAAGAAAGTGTGTTGTGTGAAAGCAGAGTTCTAATAGTCCTTAAAGAAATGTGGAGCAATACATGTCCACTTAAAGAAAACATTAACTCTCCTTTACTCTGTGAATATTTTTGCTATTGCACTCCAATCTTTTTATCTGAATTTCACAAGACTCTCTGAAAGCAAGATTGATCATGCAGAACTGAGCACAGCATAATTCATGAACCATGCATAATTATACTGAACTTCAGAAACTCCATGGGTTTATTTTCCCCACAAATCACTACAGGTTTCTGCTGCTGTTGTTCTTTCAGCTGGGTGCATAGTTTGTACATTTCCTTTTTTATGCTGAGGGAATTTTTTTCTTTGCAGTTTATTCAGGAGTTAAGCTTCACACTTACAGATTCCCTCTGATACATTGGTTATCCCGTGGGTTTCCTCTGAGCAGGTTATAATATTTTAAAACTTCTCTGTATTCTGTCAAGCAAAGACTGCTTGAGCTTTCTCTTGAGAGTCCAGTAGTTATGACAGGATTTGCTGGAAGGTTTGAACACAACATTTTGTGTGGCAATTAGGGAATCTTTCTTATATAGCAACTACTTCCACAACTTGACATTATTGCATCAACTTGTCCTTCATATTTCCCAGGATCTACGGTTGTGTTTATTTTGAGATAAAAAATAAACATGATTTTTATTCCTCTTTTTTTCTCTATTTCCCCCTCATTATATAATCTATGAGACACTTAGGCCCTTTCCACACCCTACCTTTTCGCACAGATGTCCGGTAGGGATTCGGGTCTCGGCTCTGCCTGGAAGGGGATGGGACAGGAGTGCTCCCCTCCGCACCAGCTGGCTCTCTGGTGGAGGGAGTGTGATGACCATGCTTCTTCTTTCCTCAGTGCAGCTGGGTACTTTCCCAGGCTGCACTGGCGTGGGAAGCACAGCCATTGTGCTTCCCAGGCCTTTGCAGGATAGGTAAGTGTGGGATGGTACCACGATCACAGGTTATTCAAGGGGAAAATCCATCAATGATTTAATCCGTGATTGCACCACCTGTGAGCAGGAGAAGGATGGGACTGCAATGATGTCATGCAGAACTCTTATCACAGTCCCATTCTTCTCTCATTCCCATAGTGGATTGGGAGGGTGGGTGGAAAGGGCCTTAGTAAAAAAAAAAGTTTGCATCCTTCAAGAATACAGTTGGCCTCTACACAGTATTAGGCCAAGATCCTGGTGAAGACTGGGAGAGGTCCGCTGATGTTTTTTTTCAAATGGCCTAGAACAACAGAGGCAGCAACAATATAAAAGTGGCTGTTTTAGGCCATTCAAGTTGTTGTTCTGGATTATGGGTTGCCAAAGTTGCACTCTCACACTGCCTAGCCTTAAGAAAGCAAAAGGGAGCTGCTTGCCAAAGGCGATACTGGGTGCCTTCTTATACAACCATGAAATATACAATTACCAGCACAATCCAGAATTATATTGACATAATGCCCCAGGAAGATTCTGGCCTGAGTAATACATTCTATTAGTTTCATTTGAGAATTATCCCAAGAATAATGTAACATTAATGCAAATTGTTTTGGACTGTTTGGGTGCTTCCTCTTCCAGGTTCTTCCCTGGCATTCCCTCAAGGCTGAATAGTTAACAATGCTCCCCAAAATGCCTACATATCAAATAGAGGAGGATGGATCTCTCAGCCAGTAGGTCAGGACTCCAGTATCTTTTTTTCTAAAAATTAAGCTCTGGAGTATGGAAAATTCTGGCTTGCTTTTCAGGTGGTGCTTGTTACCCAATTCAATATGAAATGTTTCTTGAATAGTATAATTAGCAAATCAGGAGGGATTTTCATCAGGAAAGCAACACAAAAGACAGGGTGATTTATCCCTTTGCTCCTCAATCTTGATAACAATTAAAATTATTTCTCCTCTAAGCAATATGTCTGAGAAGAAAAAGCTCCTAATGGTATCTTTCAAAGCTTTTTGGTTGCTTGTTGCATGGGGGAGGTGAGTTTCCATTGGCATTACAGCTGGAGACAAAAGCATTCAACCTCTGTATATACTGCCTTCCAGATAAAAATTAGGGTGCACTTGGCATTTAACTAAAATGACAAAAAACGTAGTTGCTAATCAAGCTTTGAAAGTAGTAGGAAGAGCCAAAATCCTGATAGCAATATATGTGGATACAAAGATAATAAGTTTTGTTTCTAGCAATATTAGCAGCTTAAATCTTGTGCAGAGCTAGGTATGCTTGAGCCCATTGAACTCAAGGGTTTTAAAACTGCCTCCATGTGTTGGATTTAGGCCTGTATCTTAATAATGAAATTGGGCCAATTTTCAGGCAGTTGGCTAAAGGCCCTAACTGGGAAGTTGGAAGTGGTAAGGATTAATATTTTTTCCCTTCCACACAAAGCTTTTATTCCAGTCTTCCTTGGTAATCAGAAGTGACAAATTCCTGAGTAGACCTTTTAAGAAGTTTTAAATGTAAGTAAAGAAAAGAGTTTTGAGGACTTTTTAAAGTTACTTATATTGAACAAGATGATTTTACAAAATATACATTTATCTGGAGAACATAACATTGTAGCTCTTCAAATTTTTACTATAATTGGAGATAGGTATGGTTTATTATAATACACAGAAGTTAGTGCTACATGGTTGTGATCTTGTTCATATTTGGATGTACACAATTTAAAAACATGTGTATACCTTTTTTGAAATTCTAAGATTTTAATTTCTAAAACCTTATCCCTGTGGGTGCAAGAATTTGCTCTGAATTGTGAAAAGCAGGGAGGGAGAAAAGAAGGAGGGGCCCAAGGAGGCAACTGATCAGCAAATCTGTAGGGCCATTTCTGCACTAGACTGTTATCGCACCATTGTTCCACTTTCAACATCTGGCTGACCCCTCTCTAAACTGTAAACTCCAGGATTCCATAGGATGTTGAAAGTGGAATAATAGCACAATAACAGTCTAGTGCAGAAATGGCCTTGGTCATGTGACTGCTTCTGTCTGGTTGTGATAAGCATAACCAATTTGATGTTCATTCTGCCTTGCATCACCAAGGAATCAATAGATCTTTCAAATTTTTATCACAGGCTCATGACTACATAGATGGGTAGTCATATGTCATTTCCAGACAAGTTTTGCTGCTTCTCATCCTCTTAATGCTATTCAATTCCATATTACCAGCATTTGTTTGAAAAATCCCAGAGATTAGACACCTTTAGAAATAATTATATGTTATGATTAAATACTGGGAAATATATCATTATGTTCATCCCCAAATAATCTTCCTTTATTCTCATGTTCATCTTGTTCCAGTGCAAATATTAATTCATCCAAATCCTTTGGTTTAGGAAATAATTCTTATTGATTCCCCTGACAAAGTATACTGTTCCTCCTGATCCCTTTCATACCCTTGTCTGGCCTGGATATAGAAAACATTGTGTGTTGCCGTAAACATTTCACTTCCTCTAGCCTGTCATTTCTCTCTAGACTCTGTATTATCTGAGTTATGAAGTATGATAGACTGATAGCTATTGGCAAGCCCTGATTAAAATTCATTTCACATAACTTGCTGACTGCCTCAAAGGAACAAAGGTTCTAAGAACTGGAAAATCAAGATCTTTGAGGTGTTAAACATGAAAAATGGATCTTTGTTTGATAAGTAACATTAGGGTTTTTTTTCCTCTTCTTTTCAACCTGTCTACTAGGCACTATTAAGGATCCAAAAAACCCAAGTTTCAGTTTTGCCATCCCTAGATTTCTCTGACAGTTAAATTACTGTATGACAAATACCACATATGTGTGTATGTGTGTGAGAGAGATAGCTCACCCATCAATGTACAGTGACACCAATAATTTTATAGGGTTTCTTAGGCAAGGAAAACTCAAAAGTGGTTTTGCCTCTTTGGTTTTCCTCTAAAGGTTTTCCTTTCCGCACGGGGGAAGTAGTACAGCGTGGTGCGACCTCTGACGGAGGTCGTCCGCACCTTGGGACTACTTGTCGCAGTTCCGCACCTCAGTCTGCTCCAGAGCGACCCGAAGTGGTCGTGCAGCGTGCTTTTTAAAAACCTGTTTTTACAGGTTTTTCAAAAGCACGGAGCGCGCCACTCCGTGCCACTCCATTCCCACGCTGTGGTGCAGATTTGCAGGTGTGCACCAGTGCGTGCCTGCAGATCTGTCAGGGGCAGGCTTCCGGCTGGCGAGCTTCTCCGGTTGGTGGAGAGCCTCCACCAGCCGGAAGCTGCCATTTTGGACGCCGGAGGACTGCGGAACAGCGAGCTCGCGCTGCTCTGCATGGGGACGGACTTACCCGGCTTCCAGTAAGCTCCGTTTCAGCACGTTTTCCCCCGTTTCCCCCTCCACATGCGGAAAGGGCCATAGTCTACAGCATCTGGTGCTCGTTGGCAGTTTCTCATCCAAGTACTAACCAGGGCTAACCCTGCTTAGCTTCCAGGATCATATGAGATCTGGTGCCTTTAGGGTATTTAGGCTCTTATTAAATACCAGTTACCCTCACCAAATTTCTGAAACTTACCAAAAAAGAAAAAGAAAAAAAAAGTAATGCATAATAGCGTGTGACACAGACAGATGATTTTTTGACACACTCATCTTTTCTCGTTCTGTAAAACAGCCCCATTTTAATGAACCTTGTGTCTTTTCCATGCCATTTGCTGTCCTTTCCAGCCCCACAGTCATGTAGCGATGGGGGAGGCAGGGGGGAAATTTGCCCCAGGTGGCAATATTTTGGGGGCATTCCAGCCCATAGCCACGCCCACGCATGCCCTGGTCATGCCCCACGCACCCTGGCCACTTTCCCATGAACTGCAGCCACGCCCCCACGCACAGTGGCCATGCCACTCATGCCATAGCCCTGCCCCTCCCACACCCCATCTCCACACTCCAAGCTCTGCCAATGCACCCCCACTAACTCGTTGGCAGCAAAAGTACTTTCATTCACTTCTTCATCTCCAAGCTGACAAGTAACAACTTGAAGGTAGACATTTGGCTTATAAAATGATGAGGAAGGCAAAAATGTAGTTTAGCGACAAGATTAATGGAGCTGAGCTGGGGTTCAGCTTGTTGTTGTTGTTGTTGTTGTTGTGTGCCTTCAAGTCATTTCTGACTTATGGTGAACCTATCATGGGTTTTTATGAGGTTGAGTGTCTTATATGCCCATGGTCATCCAATGGGTTTCTATGGCTAGACAGAGAATCAAAGCCTGATCTCCAGAGTCATACTCCAGAACTCAAAACCACTACACCACACCGGTTCCTTACTCAACCATAAAGCAATCTGGAAAACCTTGAATAAGTCCCAGCCTAAACTAATTCACAGGACAAAATATCTCCCTCAACCACTGACTGCAGAGGAAGAATGATGCACTTGGTGAGAGGCAACAATGACGCTTTGTGTATTGGCAGAGGACTAGCTGATTTGTGGCTGGGAAGTAAGTCTGACTCATGAGGGCTGGAGTTTCTGACCTGTCTCAAAGCTTACCTCTGGAACCATGACTGTGTTACCGGGGAAGGATTGTTACAGTTTATCATTGGAATGAAAGGCCTGTTAGAGTCTTTACTTCATTCACAGCAGAGGTGCCCATTTTAGGATGGTGCTTTGAAATAAGCAAATTGGAGGCAGAATGATACAATTAGAATCCTCAGCAGGAGAAACATTTATTAAGCAAATACACTCTTGGATAGGAATAGCCTGATCCTTTATAAACTAATCTAAAATAGAAAAAGATGAGATGGAGACATGTTGTGGTATGTCTTCTTGATCAAAAAACAAATGAGAAGAGAGTGGAGTTTAACTTGAGTTTCTCAAGTTTCTAAGATCTCAACTACAATCTCATGAGTCTCATGTTGCTCAAAGTTTCATGTTGCTTTGGCAGGCTATATGTACATTATTGGAGAAGGGGAATTAGGTGAAGAAGACCAAGACATCCCAACTAAGAATGAGCATGCTTAATATGTATTAGGTATAAAATGCCTGAAAGGTGGGATGGATAGAATGGAAAAGTCCTTACTAATGAACTATAGGAATGGCTGACTGGCTGGAATTTTGATAAGTTGTTTTTTTTAAAAATTTAGTTCATGATTAGAACTAAACAGAGTTAATTCCAAGCTTAAAAGATTTTTAACCGGACGGTAGAAAGAGCAGCTTGGAAATGAGGTAGCCTTCTTTGTAACCAAGTGGTCCTCCTATATTCTACAATACACTCCATTACATAAAGACTTCTGACCTGTCCCAGGAAACTGAATTCTGAAGCTCTTAATCTAGGACTTTTGATGGAAAACATGTGGGTGTCTGTAAAGAAAGGGGAAAATGTATAGAGTTGAAACTAGAGGGGAAGGGGAAGGGGAAAGAGAAAGCATGAGGAGAATTTTTGGTGGGAAGAGTGAGAAATTGATTTTTCAAAAATTTCATGCAGCTTCTTTCTCTTCCAAACTCCAAAGAGAGATGGGGAAGGAAAGGACAGAAAATAATAGGTGACATTTTTCATCTTCATTGTACTAAAGTTTTAAAGGCAAGCACTTAAATTTAGATGGCAATTTAACATAAAATTAAGAGTTGATTTTTTGAGTTTCCAAGACAAATGTATTTAGATTTTTAAAAAGCTTTTTAATGATTAACTAAATGCATTAACCCTTTCCTGCTAAGCTTGCTATCTCCTCTCCTCTCCTCTCCTCTCCTCTCCTCTCCTCTCCTCTCCTCTCCTCTCCTCTCCTCTCCTCTCCTCTCCTCTCTTCTCTTCTCTTCTCTTCTCTTCTCTTCTCTTCTCCTCTCCTCTCCTCTCCTCTCCTCTCCTCTCCTCTCCTCTCCTCTCTGCCTTTATCACATTTACCTACCTCACAGTCATCCCAGAATCCGTCGCCTACCCCTGTTGCCCTACAACTTCTCTTTCCAAAACCAGGAGTTTTATTGTAGCTCAGTAGGATTAGAAAGAGTTGATATGCAAGAATTCTACCATGGACTGGACTACACAGCATGACAGATGAAAAACATTTTTTTCAATAGTCTGAAACAAAATGTTCTGATGAGTAACCTCAATCTGAACAGTTTTGAGCAAACAGGTTGCGGGGGTTGTATTTACTTCTCTTGCTCAATTTTTTAAGGGTACAGTATATTGGAATATTACCTGCAGCTGTTTAGGTGGGAAAAAGGCCTTGCTCAATCTACTCCTGGGTAAAATAAAAGCAAGGTGACCAATTCACATACCCAAGAACTTTGTTGGACCCAGTTGTCCTGGAAATGTGGGTTGTGAGATGGGCACTACATCTTCCATATAGCACTCTAGATAGAATTTCTGTGAGCAGTCTGTCTAATGTTAATTAATTTCGTTGTCCAAATATTGTCTATGTGGTCCATCCTGTTTCCTGGCTTTTCCTGTTAGGTAGTGCTTTTAATGTTGTATGAAACATGACTTGTAAAAAAGACAGCTTAAAATAGACATTGCAAGCTCAAACATCCAGAAAAATGTATGAACACAATGTCGTTTTGTTGACCTAAAAAGTATTGAGTACAGGGAAGGCTGTATGCCCATACACTGGGGTTGGGTGGGAGAAAATATCTTGCCAAAGAATACACAAGAATAATTCATTCAGCTGTCTAGTAAAAGCAGGGCAATATAATAAAAAGGAATTCACAGTACTTGAATAAACTTCTGAAATGCATCCTACACTAGAGAAGGTTTGCCAGAATGTGCAAAAGCCTATGCAAAACAGAGTTTGTAAACATCTGAGGAGCAAAATGATGTGTCTCTCTTTTCCACCAGATTGATTCTGTTGCCAGAACTTGCCTTGTCATTTTTTTCAGTATTACCAGAACTAATTACTTTTTCCCATTTCATCTACAACATGTCTGGTCAGACCTTCATCATGTTTCATTGTGACTATTACAAATGTCATGCCCTCTAGTCTTCTTTCTCACCTTAAAGCTTAGATGCCTGTCAAGAGTTCTGCTATCTAAATTATTTATCTTGCTCACCACTGTGATCGTGTTACCCCTTTGTAGTGTCTGCTTTTACAAACTTTGTAAAATGATATCACAGGTGACTGAAGTGTGGATCAAACCAACTTTATATTACATTCAGACTGAACTCAAAAGGCAGATTATATTGTATCTCACCTTTCTGCTGTTCTTTCCCAGAAATTATTTTCCTCATGTTCATGGACAAATTTGGTTACTGCTATTATTCAATCTCCTCCGTCTTTACAATTTGTTTAACTTGCTTCTTCCCATGTAACCTTGCGGCATGGTACTTCATGAGAGCCAGCATGGTGCAGTAGTTTGAGTGTCAGACTGTGTCTCTGGAGACCAAGGTGTGAATCCCTTGCTTAGCCAAAGAAACCCACTGCGTGACCTTGGGCAAGTCACACTCTCTTAGCCTTCAAGGAAGGCAAAGGCAAAAACCTTTCTGAATAAATCTTTCCCAGAAAACCCCATAATAGGGTCACTATAAGTTGGGAACAACTTAAAGGCACACAACAATACTTCATATGGGGCTGTTGCAAAAATGGATGCCTTGCTTTAAGTTTGTCTCCTTTACCCACTTTACCCAAAAGTGAGTCACTCAGTTTTGCTGCAGTGTCATGTTTCTTGTGCCAGATCCACATCACTGACTGCAACTACAGAAAGAATACTAGTACGTATGCTAAAATTATACAAGAATAAGAAGAATGTGGCCCAATGATCCCATTTTGGGTGTTATCCTTTGTAGGAGTCAAAACTAGTTCTGCTCAAAGACTCATGGTGAATTCTGACCATTCATTCCCTATTTCTCACTGTGTGTAGAACACTGATATATCTTTTCCTAGCAAAGCCCAAAACATTTTGCTCATGTCCAAGATGACAATAGAGAACACTGTCCCTGAAGTAGCAGCAGAAAATAAAGAAGGTACAAGAGAACCACAAAGAAACTTTATTTCCTCTTCACATCTACAAAGGCTGTCCTTAGTAAGTGCTAAATGATCCCTGCAAAGCTTCTTCTGATAACCTTCAAACTATGATCAGAACTGCTGTGAGAGTATAGAACCATTTCACATTTGGTTGGAGATGTCCAGCAGTGTATTAGCTTTGGAATGTAGCTGGTGATTATGGCCGGAACCCATTCGCATTAAACCTAAACTTATGCTGTTTCATCACTTTGAACTTAATTATTCTAGATTTCTGCATGAAGAGTTCCTTAAGTAATTGTATATTGTACCAGTCATGTATAGTAGATAATTGAAAATATCCCCAAGCAACCTTCCAAACTACTCTGGAATTGATTCAACGTGGGAAACTTTTTTTTTTTTGCCCAACTTTATTAAAAATACAAAGTACATACAAACAGAATAAAAGAACAGATTACAATGACAAATAGATATAAACAACAAACTGAAAAAAGGAAAACAAAGGCCACAACGATAAAGAATCCTGAAACTTAAATACTAATAGAAATTAATTGAAAACAGTAAAGCAATAAAAAAAATAAAAGGTTGTTTCCAACTTTCCTAATGCAGACTATTATAATTCTATATAAAAACAACTTCTCTAGCTACAAATCTCCTTCAAATACTTCCAGTGCTACTTTTCCAGCAATATTAATTCTCAGATCCTATTGTAAACTTGTATTACTCTTTTTTCTTGCAAAAGTTTATTAATGGTTTCCAGTCTTTTATAAAGGCCGCCACTGATTTTTATCTCATCGATTTGTCAATTTCAGCTGTATTCAACAGTTTTATCAACCAATCCTCTTTTGTAGGAATCTCTGTAGTCTTCCATTTCTCTGATATAGTAGTCATGCTGCCATAATAATTTGCCATATTTCTTTTTCATTTGCTCTTTTACTAATCCCAACAAATACAAATCAGGTTTTAACTGAGCACTCACTTCCAAAATTTTATACACCATATATAGGGCATTTGATTCCAGAACTTTTTGGCCTTTTCCCATGTCTACCACATGGGATAAAAAGTTGTGGGACACAATGTTTAGGTCCAAACATATTCATCAAATAAAATAATCAAGGATTCTAAATTTTGAATAAGATGCTTTGGTTCAATAATCTTTGTGCCTTCAAGCCTTGGTTCAAATTCCAATCAAACAGAGATGCTTTTTATTTTCTGAGTATGATCCAGCTGCAAAAATGTCAGCACATCCAAATTATATCAATAGTTAGTGAGCTTTACACCTGGGTGGCTGTATCTAATTATCCTAGAAAACTACCCATGGTAGCTTAGATTTTTTAAAAAAATGTGCTAGCAGAGTTTAGCTGGCTAGTAGTTAGCTTGTTGGCATTAAAACAAGAATGACAAGAAAATAAGCCCATCTTATAAAGAGAAAAAAAATAGGCTTACTGTCTCAGGAAATCCATTCAGGGATAGTGCCAGACGAATAATTCTAAATTTGGTTTCAGAAGTCTTTAATCCAGCCTTTCAGGGGACGGGGGGGCAAAGTATAGTAATAGACATGTCATTTACTATTTACTCTTTCTAATAAAAAGGAAGACATTAATAACACAGACTTCTAAGAAGCAGGACTGCAAGAAGCACAAAGCCAATTGCAAACTACCTATCAAGCAAGTTGTTATTTGAAGAAGAAAAAACAGGAAGAGAGGGAGGGAGGGAGGGATGGTTACTTGTTATAGACACTGATGCTTTCATATCCAGAATAATCCAGTCACTGGCTTTTCCCTTGATTAATAAAATTGTTGCGCTCATATGTATGCTCTTTTTATTGCCGATACATTTTTTTAAAAAATAATCTCAAAATAAAATTCTACATTAAAAAATGGATATCAATTCTGGTAACAATTTTTTGGTGTTCACATTCTTTGTAGAAATAAACAAACTTCTTCATATTTACTGAATCCAAAAATCCACTATATAGGGATCTATAAGTGCAGTTTGTATTGACATTGTATTTTTCTTCTTCTGCAAGTAAATTGGATGGGGATAAAAGCAGGCACATCAAAGCCAAGAAGGTATGGGTGGGGGATAAAGACTTTCTTTCCCTCTGAGAAAACATTTAGGCACTACACACACACACACACACACACACACACACAAATAAATCCACAGTGGCTAATAGCAATTCTGTGGGGGAATGGGGGAAAGAACTGGCACCAAGGAATTGGGCACAAGGAGTGTCCAGAGAGCCAACTTATTGGACCAAAAAAAAAAACTGTCTTATGGCAAGGACAATGGTCCAAACCACACTATCCCATAACATCTTGACTCTGTGGACCATTCCACACCTACTCCCCAGAAGCAAGGCATTTGAAAAACAGATGGCATGGAACCAACAAGCTTTTTTTCCATGGCAAGCACATCCCTATGTGGGTATGCAGAAGGTGAAACTGCTAGTGTACACTACACCAGAATAGTGTACATCCTGGGTCCCAGTCACTGATTTCCCACATGGACTGCATCTTGTTGGTTAGTTCCAACTGGAGGAGATCCATTCCATCATTTCTTGAATGGTGAGTCACCATGTAGATAAACCTAATGGATTCAATATGTCTACTGTTGTCCCATTTAGAGTAAATTTTAGTCCCATGAAAGAGGATTGGGGTCGCAATTTGTCATTTGGTTCATAGACTTGAAAATATGGGTTGAGATCCTATGTTGTCTCAGCATAGAGTAGACACCCACCACTAGTGCAATCACACTATGATAATACTACACAGTCCCTATTATGAATATTACTATAATGCAATGCATGAAAAATAGTGAATACTCAGAGCTGTCACCTCACTGCATGTACAGAAGAAGTACATGATGCACATTGATATACTACTTTTGGTGCATTATGGTGCATCCACAACAGTTCTGCATGTGGAACTCTGCTCCTGCCATTCCACGTTGTCCAAAGAGTCACTCTGGAAGCATAGCTCAATTTATGTCTGCTTATGTCACTGGCAGGATTCTAGCCATGCTGTAGAAGCAATCATGTAAGACAATACATACCATAAATTTTACTTTTTGGACTACAGCTCACAGAATTTCCCAGTGGGGTAGTAATCATGCTGGCATGTGCAGATTCTGGACTTGCAGTCCAAAAAAAGAGAGAATATTTCTAAATATATAGTCCATTTCTTGAAGACAACACCAATTCATCCCAGTACTGAGAACAGTATTTAATGGCTTTGGCTTTCTTTATCTGCTTTACTAATGAAAAAGAGCTAAGGAAAAGGCAGAACTATTGATAAAATAGCCACAGTGATGTGTGGGTTTTTTTAAAAAAATGCCTTCTGTTTAACAAAATTGCTATTTCTGTTAATAATTAGCTCAGGCTGAAGCTAATCTTACCTTGGCAGAAAGCAGTTTCCTTTTACCTTGCAATGAATTTGTTAAAGTATAAATTAACTTGGAACACTACTCGTAAGATTCAGAACAAAACCCTGGAATTTAACATTGCAGACTATCTAGTATTGGCTTTCACTAGAACTCTTTATTTACACTGTGTTGCTATCACTTTCCTTTAAAACTCATGCATTTCTATAATTAGATATCAAAAAATATTTTAGTGCTACATCTGTAGACCAGTCTTGATCACAGGATACACAACCTTTTACTTGCCTATTCAGAAATAAAATGTATTAAGTTCAGTGGAATTTACCCCTAGATAAGTGTATTCAGCCTTACAGCCTTAAAGTATTGTTAGGCCTGGATGAGTCACAGTCTATTAAAACTGTAACTATTTTTAAAATACACACTTCAAAATACATAAAGAACAGCATAGACTTAAATGTGTTTCTAGAATTATTGGTCCACGAGAAAAGGCATGACATCCTGCTAGAAGCCATAAAAACTCCCAGCTGTTTGACAAGATGAAGAAAATATATTGGATTTTACCTTTTATAATTTCCAACCCTGTTGTCAACAGGCACCGTATGTTACTTTATATTCTACTCATTGCAAGCCTCCATAATTCCTCATGGCACAGCCAAGTAAAATATAGCTCTCTCTGCTGACACTACTTATTGTTTTTTGTCTCCTATAAATGATTTGTGTCTATATTTTGAATTTTAGTAGATGAGAGGGAGAGCATTTCCATAAGCTTTCAAAGAAAACCACATATTCAGAGGAACACCCAGTGCAGCGCCTCAGGAAACAGAATAAAAAACAGTTGACTTCTATGTTCCCCCTCTCTTGTTCTATGGTTATTTTGTACCAAAATACCCAAGTCTCCTCTTTTTTGTTCATACTTGAAAGATACTATCACCTTGCTCAAACGAGCTTCACAACAGCCCAACATGGGGCCGTAAGAAAGGAAACAATACACTATTATGATGTGTTCCCTACTTCCCTGAAGAGTGAAAAGTTTGGCTTCCCTTTAGATGAGGTGTTTTGTGGATTTGGGATTTTGTTGTGTTTTGCTGCATGGCCAACCCAGCTACCCCTGCATATGTTTCCTTTATATGTAGCAGAAACAGAATAAAAGAATCAAGATTACTTAGTGCATAAAAGAATACGGTTTGAGATAAGTACTTCCTTAAATATTATTGTACTTTAATCTCTACCTGTTTAAGTATTTCTAATCTAAACTCCACCCTCTCAAACTTCCACAGTCTACCACTACTACATGTGAATTCCCGCTCTTCTGATAACAAAATCTTATCTTCTGACTGACTCCAGCTGTTACACGCCAACTTTAAATGGTTCCTTTCAAATTTCCATCCAATCTCCAATAAACCCCAAACATTCAAAACATATTATAGCCCCTTCCACACCTTACCGTCTTCTGGCGCTGGGATGTGGGGATCATACGAGCAGCCTCCAGAGAGAGGCTCTCGCATCCGTGGTCCTTCGGCTCTGCATGAGCTGCCTGATCGCGCGAGAGCCCCGCCTCTTCCTTCTGCAGTGTAGCCTGGGACCTTCCCAGGCTGCACTGGGGCAGGAAGTGCGACCGGTGTGGCTCCGGAGGCTCCACACACCAGGTAAGGCCCAGTAGCAATGCGTGATCGTGCACCATTTTCAGCTTCTAGCCGAAAATGAAAAGGTGCGCAATCGGCGCCTGCTGGCCCCTGGAGCATCGCACAATAGTGAGTGCATCATGTGGATCGCTCCTCACAATCACGTGACACTCCAGGCCCTCTTTCGCATGGAAAATGCCATGTGAAAAGGGCCTATAACTAGAATCCTGTTGTTTTGTCCCAGCTAGAGTAGACTTATCCATGCAGTTCCTGAATGGGGAATCAATACGTAGGTAAATCCAATTGATTTAATGTCTCTACTCTTCTTGGGGCTGACAATACAATTTAGGCCTCTCTCCCCCTCCCAACCGAGCACTTATCATAAACTCTCTCATATACTTGTGTATCTATCAATAGAGCAACATATAATACAAGTTGTTGTTGCTGTGTGTCTTCAAGTTGCTTCCAACTTATGGTGACCCAAAAACCTATCATGGGTTTTCTGGGGTTGGGTTTTCGTGGCTGAATGAGGAATCGAACCCTGGTCTCCAGTGTTGTGGTCTAACTCTCAAACCACACTGGCTGTCGTAACACAAGACTTTATTATAGTTCATACTATTCATAAGCAATAACATTTGTGCAGATGACAAAACATCACTGGAGGCACTCGGCATATCCCAAGATGTGCCCAGATTTCAGCTAGTTCTCTTTTTTGCTTCTCATTCTGGCTCCAGGCACATACATTTCCATGTATAAAGCTAACTTGAATATAAGTTGAAGCCAGATTTTGGAAACTTTGTGAATAGAACTCCCAGAATGCCCCACGCATCAGGGCCACTGGCCCTTGTTGGCTGGAGCATTCTGGGAGCTGTAGCCCAAAAGGTAACTGCCTCAAACTCTGGGAGAAGTGGGCTCTGTCCTTGTTGCTATGCACCTTGTCAACTGCCCCTTTCTCTTTCCCCCTGTCATCTTGTGTGCTAAGCATAAATGTACAGATAGTACATAACCTTGCACTCAAGATGTGGGTACTGGAAGGAGGGAGAAGCAATAAACCAAATGGTATCAGGAGATGACCAAGAGACATGGTTCCCACTACCCATTATTTTCACTTCCTAACGGAGTCTAGGTTTCATGCGTCGGTTCTCACACTGTAAAACATGTAGGCATGGAGGCAGGGGAGTGTCAACAGATTTTTATCTGTTTTACATTCATCCACCCATCTATCCTGTGCAAGTTAAGAGACCTCTTGACTACTGGCAGGGGGATGGAAAAGGAAAGAAAAATTTCTGAAAATTAGTTCCCATTCCCGTTGAAGATAGAAATTTTGTACAGTTGTACAAGCAGGATCTCACCAAAAGACATTGCATACTCTGAGCATGCAGATATTTGTTATATGATGGTAACTGGGCCCCTTTCATACTACACAATTATAGCATTAGGATTCCACTTAAAACTATCATGCTTTCATCCTACGGAATCCTAGGATTTGTAGTTTAAAGAGAGGTGCTTAGAATTCACTCCTAGAGAGCTATACTATCTCAGAAAAATGACAACCCCCAGAATCCATGAGATATAGCCATGGCAGTTAAAGTGGTAGCATAGTCCAGCAATTGTGTATGGGCAACTGATTTTATTTTGTTTATAAATTTAATACATAATTAAAGGGGAAAAGAATGAAGTAGAATGGCACTTTGGTTTCTAACTCTCACTGCCATTTAGTTCTCTTAGTATCTTTGAAAATATTTGCGTCAATTCACAATGAATTTCTTTCTTTTTTTAATCAGTTTGAATTATGTATGTTTTATTCATGAATCATTTATTAATAGTGAAGTTGAATCCATCTTTCTTTCTTTCTTTCTTTTTTTCTCTCTTCCTTCCTTCCTTCCTTGGTCTAGCTGTTAGAAGAAGCAACATCTTACTTATCACTTGAGCATATCTGATATTGTGTTCAGTGCAAGTAAAGTAACTGTGGAACCCTACAAGGTTGCTTTCTTCAATCATTCCTTAGAGTACACTTCAAAGTATGCCTTTTTCCCTTTACAGTCTGGTTCATCCATTTTTATGCCTCTATCAGGAAATGAGTTGACATTCATTTCACATTGGGTGACATATAGAACACTTGGGATTTTTTCTGATAGCTTCACTATGAAAATCTAGGTTTAGAAGGCGTGGGTGGAGAAAGTAGTTCCTTGATATGAATATAGCTTCAAATGTGCTTGATAGAAAAATTAGCAACTTTCAGGAACTTGAGAATAATTTATCCCTATTACTTTATGTATTAACCTGTGATGTAAATGACATGCCTGCAGGCTATTTTGACATGCTTGCAGTCAGTATCACCAACTAATTGAAAAAGGCACAGCTTTGACCTTACTACTGATGAATAAGAGCAGCAGTTTTGTTGAGAACACTGAATGTATCACCAGTGTCATGCTCTTTAGCCCTGTGATATTTTGAAGAGTTTGTCCCCAGAGAAATCTTCTACCGCAATGTCTACTGTTGCTTCTCTGACCTTCAGCACCAAGTTCCATATTCTTACTACAATCCACATGTTTTCAGAATATAATTCAGCAAATAGAGCTAACTAAGATATAAATTTATGAATTAGACGTGTAGCAGAAAATGACTAAAAAGAAATAAAATAATTCCAGGGGAAATATTATTTCATTTAGAATGATGAGATGGACCCAGTCTTTAGGTTTTACAAATGGAGGACTTGTTTCCATTCATGAAAGGTATGTGATTCAGCAAAGGGATCCATCTGGAAGAAGGATATATGTGACTTGAAGATAATTTAAGCAAGATGGGGTTCTGAAAGCTGGGGCTAGATTCATGGATCCCAACTTCAGGACCCGAGGTATTTTTGGAATGCTACTCTAATTCTCCCTAATCACTGGCTATGCTGACTGGAACTAATACTAGTTATATTCCAACAACATCTCAGAACCCAAGCAAGGATAGTGGAAAAAAAATGTTTGGTCTGCATATCTAAGCAAACAAATGTAACTCTGCTTTCCTAGGCAAATATATGATTTGGAGCAGTTTTCTCCAGATTTTGCAGTTCTCAGAATGTTCCCAGTTTTTATGTATCTAGATCTAGATATCATGCAAAATATATAAGGATAAATATAGTGTGTGTGTGTGTGTGTGTGCGTGCGTATATATATTCTCTCTTTCTTTCTTCCTCTCTCTCTCATTATCTGCATGCAAAATGTAGGCTGCGTATGCCCCAAGGATGTTTTTGCAGCCTACCCCAGAAGTTCCCTGTATGCCCCCATGTCAATGTTTTCATCAGGGAAAGATGCATACAAAAGGGGATACGTTAGGGAAATTCACTTGTGTTACAAATGTTCAGGTCTTTTAAACATCATAGAATGTTCCATAATTAGTTGTCAGGGAGATTTTGGATGTTTGTAGGGTTTATACGGATCAGAATTGAAGCTGACAGAGGGCTTTTCTGCACTACCCTGTTATAGTGCTATTATTCCACCTTCAACATCCTAGGGAATCCTGGGGTTTGCAGTTTAGGGAGGGTGATTTAGAATGCTCAGCCAGAGAACAATTTGGTCTCAGCAAACTACAAATTCTAGACTTCCACAGGATGCTGAGGTGGAATAGTAGCACTATAACAGTGTACTGCAGAAAGGCACAAAGACTGGCTATAGACTGATTCACACATCTCAAGGTCCAAAGCTGAAAACCACTAGACTGGATAATGACTGCTCTGAACCAAGGATCACCAACTGCTCTTCCTCCAAACTTGCACCAAGTTAATCAGAATATTCTGTATATAAGACACTTGGCTCCTCCCTGTAACAGGATCCAGGTTAATGGCTTTTTAGTTCCCTTTAACATTTCCTGTTTTAAGAATCCCTCCTTGGTTAGATGGGAGGATAGTTTTTTCTGTCTGTGGGCTTCTTAGGGGCATCCAGCCAGCTGCCTTTGGCAAAAGGATGTGTGACTTGGTGGGCCCTGCTGTTCTGATCCAGCAAAATTATTCTTGTGCCCCAGAGATCCCCATGCTGATCCTTGGGCGACACATGTTTTGATTTTCATCTGTAAAATGCTGGAGAGCACATTGGGGTGCTGAAGTATGGAGAGGGGAAAAGGATGGAGAAGAGAGAACTTGATCTGAAAAAGCAAGACAAAGCTTTCCACCTGTTCAGAAATTAACAGAAGTTCTCCTTTTGGACTTCAGCTCCAAGAATCCTCTCGTCATACCAGTCAGTATCCTTGCTGATTTTAGGATTCTGGCAACTGTAGTACCAAAAAGTAAATTTCACAGGCTCTGTGTATTGCACACTGTTTGCTTTAGTGGTGGCACAAAAACAGTGTTTCAGCTGCTTACCTTGAGGTTTGATTGGGCTGACCATGAGGAGAGGAGTGTGAAACATTAACTTTAAAAAGATGGTTAGAAATTGAATTGTATCGTTATTAAGCCACTAAAGCAGGAAAAATTTAAATAGTTGCAGAAATAGGAAGCAAATTGGTACGTATCTCATCCATCTGCTGGGATTTTCTCAAAGAAAAAGCTTCTAGTTAAATTCTAGCATAAAACTTAGCAAGTAAAGTCAGATATTTGCCTTGAAATAAATGCAAATCTCTAATGAAAGAAATTATTGATCACCTTCAGGCACTCAAGAGTGGAAAATCCAAACTGTAGACTAGTGAGAGATCTGAAGGATACAGTCTAACACAGTGGAAAATACCATCAAAGGAGAGATTCTTAAAACAGCAAATGTTAAAGGGAACTAAAAAGCCATTAACCTGGAGCCTTTTGGAGGGAGGAGGGAGGAGCCAAGGGAGCTCCTAAAAAAGTACTGATGACCCCAATGTAATTTCTCTTATAGGAAAAAGAAAATGAAATGAGACTCTGCTAAAGTCTAAAGTAGTAGATGAATGTTATATGGTCATGGCCAATCCAGGATCTATAAAAAGGATAGCAGTAGATCCATAACAAAGATGTCACTTCACAAAGAGCATAATGAATGTTGGGACTAACAGCTGCAAGATGGTATGACTGTTGCTACCATTACAGTTTTCAAAAAAGGATTAGACAAATGGATTGAGGACAAATCAGCTGGTGATTGTTAGCGATGGCATTTATTCAAGTAACAGTGGGCAAAGTACAACAGCTTCCAGGCCATCTTGAAGTCCCTAAATCCTTCCAGTGTCCTTCAAATTCATTTTGGTTGTTAAACAACTAAAATGCCCCTTGAGTGAATAGCAGCATTGCCATCCCTTTTGAGGGGGGTGGCAGGGAAGAAGCCTTCCAGGAAGGCCATTTTTCATCAGGAAGCAAAAGGAAAGTCAACTTCCAATAGAGGATGACTTCTTCTTCTCCTTCTCCTTCTGTCAACTCTATCATGGGGTTTTCTTGGGGCCATGAGTGTGTGACATGCCCAAGGTCACTCAGTGGGTTTCCATGGCTGAGCGGAGAAATAAAACCCTCCAGCGTCTTAGCCCAATGCTCAAACCACTACACCATGCTGGCTCTTGCACCTTATTTACCTCCTCCAAATATTTTAGATGACAATTGGCCATGTTGACCATTGTCATGGCAGGCTGGTAAATGATTGGCAGGGTTTTTTTTTAAATGACAACTAAAAAATGGATGTTGGGAATGTAAAACAGACTACGGCCCTCCAAGGTCCCATGAGGGGCCATTATTGCAATTCATGATAGTTATCCAACCTTAAGTGTTCAGAAGCAGGATGCCTATTATCACTGGGGTAGGCCTGTGGGCCACATGTGACATCTATGTGAAAACTCTGAAGCCAGCTGAAGTCCCCCAAAGATCCACACACACACACCCCTTTCAGGGGGCAATTTTTCAGCATTTTTGCCCCCAAACTGGCCAAAACTTGACTGAAAATTGAGCAGGTTGCTTCTCCTAAACCCCCAAATCCTGTCTCAAATCTCCAAAGAAAATCAAAGAGAAAAAAAAAATCAGCCAAAAATCAGTCAAAATGGCAGCCAGAAGTGACTTCAAGTACACTGAAATGCACTGGTGTGGCTCACAGGTTACGATCAGGTAAAGAAAATGGCCCCTGCCTCTAAAAGAGTTGCCTATCCATGCTATAGATAGAAAACCAGAATAGTTATCTGTACAACCTGTTCTCAGCCTTTGGTTCCCTGTCTTTTTTGGACTTCTGCTCCAAGTTTGAGAAGAGAGAGAACCAAGAGAAAGAACCAAGAGAACCAAGTTTGCGCAGCCAATGGTAAGCAATTCTGGAAGCTGACCTTCTAAATATCTGGAGGACAGGTTGAGAACTGCTGTTGTACACCTCTCTAGGGTATCTGTCTAGACACTGATAAAGGCAAAGTATTTCCCAGGGCATGGCTGAGAACATGAGACACTCACTTTAACAAAGCTTAAGAGGATTTGCAGATTCTTCTTGCCTTGATGATGACTCCTTGGGAATGCTGTGCTATAGCTATGTGAGTTATCCAACAGTAGAACCTGGACTGTTCCAGCAATAAAGAGACCAGAAATAGAAAGGCTCAGACTTGAAAGGCCAAGTTTAAGTAGCCTGGTTTCTTTCTCTCCTGGCTCTCTCTCTCTCTCTCTCTCTCTCTCTCTCTCACACACACACACACACCTGAAGCCAGCTGCAAATATTTGGGTGAAATCTCAAGGCTATCTGCTTTTGAGGGGTTCTCTTACTTCCAATGCGGCAATTTTTAATTAAGTAAAATATATTAGTCCATTTTAAAACACAAATCCGAGATGCACATTCTTGGTGCTTTCTTAGGCCGTTTCCACACCCTACCTTTTAACAAAATCTTTTGATAGGGATCCCGACAGCAGCTCTGCCAAGGGGGCGGGGAGCAATGCACCGGCAGGCTCCCTGTGGAAGGGAATGTGATGGCCATGCCTCTTCCTTCCACAGTGCAGCTGGGCACTTTCCCAGGCTGCTCTGGGGCAGGAAGTGCAGCCATCACGCTTCTGTGGCTTCTGCAGGACAGGTAAGTGCAGGATGGTGGTGCGATCCTGGGTCATTGACAGGCAAAAGCCATCAATGATTGAATCTGTGATCATGCCTCCTGGGGATGGGAGAAGGACAGGACTGTGACTATGTCATGTAGAAGTTCATGGAATGGAAATGGATGTAAGAGAAAACTGTAATTTTGAGCAGTGTCTGAGGCATTTCAGTTTTACAATATTGAATTACATAATATTGTATTAATTGTTAAACATGCTGTGTGCTCATGTACACGCACAAAAGAAGTATTATACTTATTGATTTCTTTTCAGCACATAAATCCTAATGTTTCTCTGCTTACAAAGGTGGTCTTCGATGTTCCTCATTAATATCTTTTGCACTTCTGCTACCTGGAGACACCTCTTGACCACACTCTGATGTTGGGCTCATGTTCTCAGTTTTCACCTGTGGAACGTTGGATGGCATGCAGTCATAGAGCTATGTTAGAGACTTAGGCTATTTCCGCACTATACCATTATAGTGCTATTATTCTACTTTCAACATCCTGTGGAGTCCTGGGGTTTGCAGTTTAGGGAGAGGCCTTTAGAATTCTCAGCCAGAGAGCTCTTTGGCCTCAGTAAACTACAAGCCCCAGAATTCGACAGGATGTTGAAATTTGAATAATAGCACTACAAGAGTGCAGTGCAGAAATGGCCAAAGAGACAGACGGTCTTACACAGATATCCCCCCCCCCGCCCTCGCTTGTAGATCAATAGTTCATTCCTACACACATCCTACACACTGTGAAAATTAGGTAGGCCCTTTCAGAAGCCAAGCATTCTATGCTCGCTGTAGCAATTGCTCTCTGTTTTCTCCCTGGTGTATGCTTGTTCCATGTTGTCTCTCTTGATCAAGTCATTGCAGAAAAGTATCATAGAGCTGTGCTCCTCTCATACACACATACAATGTGCATACTTTGTCCTTTAGAAGGATCATCATTTTATTTCTGTCCCAGGAAAAGGTCATCCTACAATGGATGTCTCATGCAAATAATTAAGAAAAATAAAGGTGATTTTATTCCTGCATGCGTTTTAAGGTTTCTGAATTGATTAGAAAATATTCATTATTTTTAAATGAGGCATAATTTCAGAAATTCTGTGCCTCCAACTCCTTAATAAAGAATTTATCTTTGTAATTATTTTTACTCTTAAAAATGTTTATTGACTTTCTATAAAATATGACATTTCATAAAATGAATGCCCCCTTTCAGTTGACATTTAAGAAGTCTTACATATACTTAGAGAAAGAAACTTTTTAGTGTTTATTTTACTCCATTGGAGAGCATTTTGGAAGCACAACAGCACTGAGGTATGTACACATTCGGAGGTGAAAAGATTTGTGAGGTGTCCCAAAGAAAATTTGAGAAGGATCGAGAACCCAACTTTCATTCATCCTGAGATGCTGAGAGATCTGAGTTGAATGTCAGCATACCAGAGGGTAACATTGTCTGCCATCCTACTGCTTTCACATCAGAAAAGAATGGAAGTCTCAGCTTTGCTTCCCTTCAAGTTAACCTTCAGGCACACAGGGTGACAAAATGTGCATTGTCTCTGAGACCCAACGTCTCTTTTCTGAGCAATCACCTTATTGGAGAGGTGGACAACTTCTGAGGATCCATTAATCATGTCACCTTCCCTGAATCTTGGTGGGCTGCACAGCCCTCCAATCCATTCCTCTGTGAAATAATTGGTCCCCAAAATGGCAGATCACATCTCCAGATTTACTGGGGGTGTTCAAATTGCCTTTTAACTATAATTCCCTACCAGTTTCTAAGAATTTCTTTTTTAAATTGAAAATTAGAATTGAATTGCACTGTCCACTACCTCTACCTCCGCTGCAGTTCCATCAACAAAAAAGGGATGTAGACATGAGGAGGTTATATTTGAATAGCAAATCATGGCCACTTCAGAGGGTCCTGGTAATGCAAGCTTTGCCATTCCTCATGCAAAAGTTTTCTTGTTGTTGTTGTGTTTGTTTTTTGAGGTAGCAGTGGGTTTGGAGGTTGGGGCAGGACAACCACATTAAGGGCCTGAGGATTCATATAGCCTGCAGGCTGCACCTTACCAAGCCTTGCCTGAGATGGACAGATGAAGATGGACACATTTGCTTGAGAGGACTGTGAAAGGAGGGACTTGCTTCTTCTCATGCTGACTGAGAGGAGTAAGGGTCTAACTATAAATTACACTGCTAACATTTGGCATTCACATTATGGATTATTTCAAAAATAAATATTTGAGGACCTTTCACACTACCCAATTGTACATGATGGTTCCACTCTAAGTGCTGCAGTTGAATCTTGTAGAATACTGGGCTTTGTAGTTTAGTGAGGATGTAAAGCTCTCTGGCTGAGTCTTCTAAATACCCCTCCCTGAACTGCAAATCCCAGGATTCCATAGAATGTTCCTAAGGAAGTTCAAGTGGAATCATAATGTGTTTGCGTAATGTGAAAGGGCCCCAGGGCATGGGACTGCCCACCCTTTCCACAGTTGTATGTGCCAGGGGTCAATCTTTCTTTTCTAGTTGTGCTTCTGATTAAAATAAAAATCACCATCCTGCACAGCAGTTAGAATTAGGAAAACTTCCCATCCTTGCTGATTCAGAAACCTGTCTGTAGTAGCACCCCAGCTCACCTTCTGGAACTATTTGTGAGACTTGCCATTTGACATTAGCACCGGGATGGTGAGGATGGGAATGATTACTGTTGTTGTTGTTGCTGCATGCCTTCAAGTCATTTTCAACTTTTTCAACATTTTCAACGCAGTGTTCTGAGGCTAAGAGTGTGTGATACCCCCAAAGGGTTTCCAAAGCCAAACAGGGAATCAATCCCTGGTCTCCAAGATTGTAGCCCAGTGCTCAAACCACTACACCATGCTGGCTTTCATGAGACTGATAGTTGTTTTATTTTCACTATATTGGGGGTGGTTTTAATGGCTCCTGTTCTGGTTCTGTTCAGTCTTCAAGTCTATCAGTTGTAACTTTAAACCACTGTTTTAATATTACTCAGGTACCTTATAAAAATTTAATTGAAAATTAATTTTTATCATAATTCCAGACCAAATGGAGCTGCAAGGCTCAGGAGATGTCCGGATCAAAACTGAGCTTCTATAATGTGCTCCAAATTGAATCTGGATCCTCCCAAGGTTCTTCAATACGTTTTCCCCCAAGTTCTCCACGCAACTGAAACACTTGGGGAAAGAGAGAAGAGGAACAGATGTTGTTTTGTAACTTAAAATCCTAGCTTCTAGATGGTTTAGAATCTTCCCCAGTGCTATGGAGGAAGGGTATTGCAACACTGTTTCTGTGTTAGACCATTTCTGCACTACACCGTTACAGTGCTATTATTCCAGTTTCAACATCCTGTGGAATCCTGGGGTTTGCAGTTTAGGGAGCAGCATTTAGAATTCTCAGCCAGAGATCTCTTTGGCCTCAGTAAACTACATACACCAGAATTAAACAGGATGTTGAAAGTGGAAAAATAGCACTAGAACAGTGTAGGGTGGAAGGGCACTCAGTTCTTTCTCCATGGAGCAGGAATGATAGGAGTATTTCAGGAGTCTGCTGCAGCTAAGAGGTTGTAGTATTCGGTGTCCGCTTGAAAAATTCTGGATGGTCAAGTTCTTCTGCCTAATTTGTCCTTTGACTTCAATGCCAGCTTAGGAAAAGAAATAGAAAAGCTAGAAACTATTTTTTCCATTCATCAAAACTGCCTAACTCCTACCTTTATCCTTCTGAAATGCCCATTTGTGTGCAAGAACCCACAGGGAGGAGAGTTAAAGAAAAGAGAGACCCTCCAAGAAAATAAACCCCAAAAACTGCTGACCCTTTCCACAAAATCTGATGCACATATCCTCCTGAAATTTTATGAGTTTCCTAGCTCAACAACACAATGCTGCATGTGATTTTTGTAAAAATGTCATGCTGAAATTCTTGCTCCTATTTGTTAAAAAACTGATAAGAGTTCATCTTCTCAGAACAGGCAACTATCCCTCCAGGTTTCACTCAATTCTCCCCCAAATTTAAAAGATATTGCATTTTCCTTTGAAAATGAACAAAATTTAAAAGCATGTAGCAAAATCTCATCTTGCACCCATTTGTCTGAAATCATGAACATATAATTGTCACATATCTTAATTACTATAAATGGAAGAAGAGTAGAGGAAGTACAGCCACTGATGATTTCTAATGTGGAGGCTAAGATTAGGATTTCCCATTTTAAGATCTGGATTCGGATCCCAGTTAAACTTGGGCCCTTTCTGCACGAGGTGAGGGAATTGCTCCGTGCTGTTACCTACCGCTTCTTCTGGGGTCTGAAGCAATGTGGACTGTCCCTGAAGCCCTTCTGCAGTGCTCCTCCTTGGTCCAGGGCAAATCGGAGGAGTGCAAGGTCTGTAGATCCGCACTGCTACGGCTTCCAAAATGGCAGCTTCCGGCTTCCAACATGGCGGTTCTGGCTTCCAAAATGGCGGCTTCTGGTTGGTCATGGGTCCCAACCAACTGCTGAAGCTCAACACGCCTAAAGCCCGCCCTCCGCAGATCACAGGCTCGCATTGGCGCCAGCCTGCGAATCTGCACAAGGGAGCAGGAACACAATGGCGCGTTCCAGGAAAATAAAGACCTGTTTTTTGCGATCTTTAGAAAACACGCTGGAGGACCACTTGGGGTCGTTTTAGAGCGGACTGAGGTGAGGATCTCTGGTAAGTAGTCCGATCCTAGTCCGCTCCAAGGTGCAGATGATCTCCGTGAGAGGACACACTGCCCCGTTCTAATTGCCTGGTGCAGAAAGGGCCTTGGTGACAGCCAGGATGATATAGTGGTTTTGAGTGCCAGACTCTGGGAGAATAAGGTATGAATCCCTGCTTAGCCCTGGAAATCCACTGGTGATCTTGGACAAGTCAGCTTCAGAAGAAGGTAGAAAGTATTTTCAGAAGGCAGAGCCCTTCTGAATAAATCTTACCAAGAAGACCTTAAGCCAGGGTACCTATAAGTCAAAGTCAACTAGACGACACATTAACATCAACAAATCAGGCGGCCTCCAAATTGTTTTAAGCCATGACTACTTCCGAAATTACTAATTGTGGCTCCAGTGCAAGTCTTGGTACAAAAGATTAAACAGATACCATTTCCACACTTGACACTATAGCGTGTTGTAGCATTACAATCCCAGCATTGCCATTCATGTGATGCTGTCGGGTTAGGAACACTTTTTTTCGCACCCTTCCACCTTAAGTGGATGAAGTGGTGCCAGTATTATCACTGGTGTTCATTCCACACTACAGCGTCTTTGGTCAATCCCTCTCCCTGTGCTCACCCTGCCCCACTGCCCTTGATTGGTCTCCCCCCCCCCCCCCCGTTTGGAAGCCATACTAATTAAGCAATGTTGTAAGGGCAGGATTCACCAGTACACTATTGCATTTTCACTCCATGATGCTTAAAAATGTAATTTAAAAAATAAACTTTTGACTCAAAGGAGACATTTAAAACAAACATGGAGAGGTGATAGATTTTGAAGTTACCATGCTATGGGAGTCATGGAGCCCTCCCACTCTTGAATCAAGGATAACAGGAAGTGCTATCAAATGCTGTTACAGTTCTGCACTAAGACAGCTAATGGGAAGGAAGTGCTAGTGGAGGATATTAATGGATTTTTTTTTTCCTGGAAATAGAATACGGCAGTTTTGCAACACTTGGGGATGGGATAGCAGCTGGATAGTGATGATGTCATGCAGTAGCATGGCTCCTGAACTGGAAACAACCCACTGCTGTTGCACTATAGTTATGTCATGCAGAAACGACCAGAATCTCTTACAGCTTCCTCTTTCCCTCGGTGAACATGTGGTTCTGAAAATACCTATACCTTTCCTTCCAGAAAATCAGCTTGTGGAGTTATATGTGATATATGCCTGCCATATATGTATGTATATGCAAGTGCTATATGTTTGCCTCCACACCAAACTAAGTAGTAAATCATTCAAGCTTTAAAAAAAAAGAATGCTTGACCTAACTGTTTTCATTCTGAAGCAAATGCAGTTCTGAAGCCTAATTTGAAGCCTAGTTTTTCAGTAAATACTGTCCTCTTCTACCCTTATGCTATTTGCTTTCCAAAACCATTTTTGAAATAAACCATCTTCTTCGCTTCATACATTGGGGAGGGGTCAACAAAAAACTAGGGCTGGGTATGTACGTGCTTGCAAGTCACCTTTTGAGTAATGGTGATCCCATGAATTTCATAGGGTTTTCTTAGGCAAGGAATACTCAGAGGTAGTTTGGTCAGTTCCTTCCTCTGAAATATAAACTACAGCACCTGGTATACATTGATGGTCTCCCATCTAAGTACTAATTAACAGGTTAGCTTCCAATATCAGGCAAGTTCTGGTCTCTTTAGGGTGTTCAGTACAGTGTTTTCTGGACCAGGGCACAGCAACTGCCTTTTCTACAGAATAAGAGTGGCCAACTGAGGTATTCTTTGAAAAAAATAAATAAAATAATCAAACATAGTTTGGTCTTCAGTGTGCAAAAAAAGAAAAGAAAAGAAGAAAAACAATTAAGGAAAGGAAAGGAGAGAAGAGAAAAAAGCAGGTTAAAGGCATCTGTGAAATTTCAAAGCAATTGTGCCATGACTAGTTGATAGTAGTAGTTGTAATCACTTTAAAACTTCCTCTCCAGTACATGAAAAACAATAAATTTGATCTTAGTGCCTATAATTTGGAGATAGAATAAAAAACAGGAGCCATATGTCATGATAAAGTTGTGTTTTATACCTTTATCCATGTAAATAAACTTTGCAAACCTTGCCTTGTGATGTCTGGAGTCATGTTCTCTAGCTGTGAGAAATGAGATGGGTGTCAAGTCAAAGAATTTTTCTCATATTCCTAATGTAAAGCATTTTTTTAAAAAAACAATCTTAAAATGAGTTCTTGGTAGCAGCTGCTCAAGCTGTTAAATGATAATTGTGTGCAAGTGAGTGATATTCTTCCTGAACAATCTTCTGTATAGAATAACCTGCTTAAACATTTCAAAAGCCCATATTCTTTCATTTTCAGGTTTAGGTTTCCTTCAAAAGGAACCATCATTACAATACTTTCTTGAATCAGACCCTTCAAAAAGGTAGCTGACAAAAGGAGTATTTGATAAGGATCTAAAGGCATGGCAAAACCTTTGATATATAATGAAATAATAGTGAATCACCTTTTCACACCCTTAAGTGAGACAATCTATCTTTTAAAAATAACATTATCTCCTTGGCGTATTGTATAGGCATATAGGTTACCCCTTATATTTGCAGCTAAGAAAGAAACCACCTTTGTGCATTTGAATTAATACATTATTCTTTTTTTCCCTCCTATAAGTCAATCTGGTATTTCAGCCCATCTCTGATTGACATGTATTACTCTTTATATTAATATTGTGCTCAATTGTGGGTTTTTTTTCTAGAGAGGGTGCACAAAATCAGATCCTTAAACATTTTAAAGGAGTTTTAAAATAATTTTCTCACTTTTGAAAAATGTAATAGATCAAATTAGCATTCCAATGACCTAATTGAGAGGAGAATAGTTACAAAACAGAGTCTGAAATAGAAAGGCTGTTAAGAGGGTGGTTGTGGAGGGTAAAAAAAAGCTGACAAGGAACCATATATTTTTAGCAGGACACAAAAGACATTAAATAAGCAGAGCAACTTTGCTTATGCTGGTTGCAGCCAAATTAAACATATATGAATTTGATGTCATGCATGGAAACCAATACAGCATGATGATCTATCTGTCATTTGGTAAAAATTTTCTTGAGAACAATTGTCATCTGACCTGGCAGACTGGACCAGAAAAACTAGACTCCTTATCTTGCACAATCATAAACATTTCACATGACTTGATGAAAGTCCTGTCTGTCATTGGCTCTTCTTTAGGTATCAAGAGCTGAAATGGAACTCTCTACATAACCAGAAATACAAAGCTTAGCAGTCTTACCTGCTTTGTCAGATATTGATCCTCCCACAGTATTGCTGGACATAGGAGAGGCAGAGACAAACCGGCCTGCAAACTGGTGAGGAAATCCATATGACATGATCTAAAACAACCTTGCTGCCAATTCCATCAAAAGCTAAGTACTGGTACATTACAGTTACAGCACCATTACAGTGGTGGCTTGTGGCTTCTTTGTCAGTGGGGCCGCGAATCCACTCAGATTTCAGACTGAACTTGAAAGAGCTCTCCAAGGTACTGAATTCTATTTTCAACAGCACTTTGGACAGCTCCTTTAAAGTCTGGGCTAAAACCTAGAGTGAATTCACTGTCCTATTGACTTGATAGGCACCAGTTATCACAGCTGAACATCCATGGCAGTGGACTCTGTGTTAAGGACAGGGACAGCTATTGCCACAGGAACAAAAGTTATTCCAATACAAGTGAACAGTCTTGGCCTGAGGAGCAGCACTTCCACAAGAAGACAACTTTTGAGACCCTCACAGCATGTGACAGTTGTGCCTGAAACTGTATTAATACTCTTCTACAACACGCTTCTAACCCTGAGATATCCAAGATGGCACCAGTTTCATATACAGCAGCTAATTTTGTTCTTTATAGTTCCTATTAACAGTTTTGGGCATAATCCAGACACAATTAGATACAGTTAATTCACACTGAAATTGGTCTTGAACCATGTCTAACACTTCTCTGGCTGGAACCTTATGAAAGCAAATGAATACTAATTTCAAGCTGAGGAAATTAAATGACATCGTTTGCAATACCTTTCATGTTCCTCTAGATAAAAATGCACAGAGAAGAGAAGGAGAAGTTTTATTTAAACTTTCAGATTATTCCTACTGTGGGCTTTCAGATCCTACTCCACAAAATCACCATTGCCTTGTGCTCATTTCCCTCTTCACAAATTGCTTTCAAAGTGTTGCCTTTGGCAATATGGTAGCAGTTTGCTCATGACTGGTTACTCTATCATAGCCATCATATCCTGTTCAGTGGGATTTCCTAGATTGCTGGGAAGAGACAGCGGAATGGAAAGCATCTGTATGACACAGATGATAGATTTATACTTCAGTCATAACCATTAATGCATTGGGACTCACAATGAAGTGACAGTTATGGCACAAAAATAATGCTAGAACTGGACATCTCTCTTATATATTCGTCTTCTAGCATTCTGCCTACTGACTTGCCCAGATATGAAACACTCCAGATATATCACACTATATCTGCCATCCTTTCCATTCAGCGTGGCTACTGCTAAGTAGTCATCTCTTATTGGCATGATCACTCCAATGGTACTTCTAATCAATACATTTACAGGGCAGCAAGCTTTGGGAGACTGAGTTAGTCTGTCCAGTATGATTGATTAGAAAAAGAGATACCTACAAATGGTGACTAAAATCTTGATGCTGCTCAGGTTGAATGTAAAAGTAAGGAAAGAGCAGAGAAAAGGAAACATTGATTAATCACAGAAAGCTTAGCGTGACTTTGCCAAAAAGCATGTGCTTTAGAAAAAGAATACAAGGCATGTGCAGAAATTCATGTATGACCACCATTTTTCTTACTGTGTGCCCTAAAGTAGTAGCAACTCATGGCAACCTTATAAATGAGAAATCACCAATGTTTTTTGTATAAAAAAGAATAATAATATGACACACAAAAATGCAAAAAATATGGTCTTTCCATCTGTTTCATACATAGAAATGTCATAGTGTGGATGATCCTGACTTTGGTGTTCTACGAGAAGTGCTTACACTTGAGGATCTTATCCAGTTCCTTCATTGCCACTCTTCAAATTTTAGTCACCGTTTCATTTCTTGATTACAATCTCCATTTTGATTGACGAACCAACATATATTTAAATCACGATAGACAGTGATCACTGAGGGACCTTGTGACAGTGGCAAAGATAGTTTTGTAGTTTTGTACTTTTAATTTTGAATGTTAGAAGGAAGATGGCCGTGGCTCAACAACTAGCTTCACATAGTCAGCATTGTCATAATGGAATGCATTCTATGCTTAGACAGATTTTTAGTGAGATATGAGGCAAGAAAAGCAATAAGAAGCTGTGAAGACTTCTACTTATGCCATCACTATGGTACCAAATCTGGGGACCTCCACTTGTCCCACGGCTTCCAACTATAGACTTTCTTTCAGCTATAGACAAGTAGACATCACCACCCTGAAACTACTGCTGCCATCACAGAGACCATGTGTCTGAACTCAACCAATAGCACTACTGTAATGTTCCTAGAGACACAGCTTATATAATACAAAAACAATTTATTAAATACAAGTACAACAAAGAGTTAAAGAGTGCTTATTTAACCCACCTACATTGTAACTGATTTTACTAAATCTTTCCCTATCTCTTTTTAATTCTAGCTGAACCTAACTGACTAGCTGAAGTCTAACTAAATCCCTATCTCCAACTAACTGTAATTTTGACAGACTCATATCTCTCACTCTAACTGCCCTAAATACCCATCTTTTTAATATCCCATCCAAACGTTCACCCAACTAGCCGAACACTCCATACTCTCAATCCATCTCAATAGACAGCTTTCTGTATTGTATTTGCTATTTAAATGTTTTATCAGTCCATTTGGAATTACTGCCAGAGTACCTATGACTGCTGAAACCACAGTTGTTTTCTTTTCCCAGATTGACAGCTTGCAATTCAGAGCCTCTCTGGTAAAAATCATCATCACCACCATCATATTTATTTAGACCTCATCTTTACTTTAAAACTAGGAATCAAGGCAGCAAGTGATCTGAAACTGGTACTCCACATCTGACTTGAGGGGAACAAGCTGTATGACGGCTGTTGTATTATAACAAATAAGGGAAGAAATTGTCTCCAAGGAACAAAACATAAATCAGAGATGGGTGGATGTTTTCAGACAAATGCCAGGAGGTAGCAGCAGCCAAATGAGGAAAGTGGTCTCTTTCACATTCCTCTGTCTAAAGCCTACTGTGAGCTAGTTTTCAGTTTAATGAACTGCAAACCAAGGACAGAAACAGCACCATGAGTGACGGCACTGTGAAGACTGAGCTGCAGGTGAAACTGAACATTAACATGATCTGTGCAGTTTTTAGACTTCTTTAAAAAAAAAATTCCAATTTACTAAAACCAGCAAGAAGCAAGCTCAAATATAAATTTAAAAATCAGGAAATGGAAGACAAGCCAAACCTTCTTTAAGGTAAAAATACCACATTTCTAAATTTTTTAGTATGAACGTACTGTGCTGGATCCCCATCTGCAGAAAAGGAGGAGAAAACTAGTTTAACAGGATAACAGAAATGGATTCCACTACTAGTTATCTTTTGAGAATCTTTCTGTGGTTTACTATTTGTTCGTTTCCACCTCTTTCTATATTAAAAGGGTTTTTTTTTGTTTTTGTTTTTTCAGTTTTTTTAGTTTTTTAGTTTTCACAGGATGGAAACAAAATCATATGCAGAAAGAAAGCAGAGTACAGGAAAACACACACACACAAAATGATACAAATAAGCAAAATAAATGAAAGAGGCTTATGCTCTCTGGCCTCTGGTTTTGCAAGTCTGAACAGTGAAGGTGAATTAAAGTACTGAAACTGGGCCTGAGAATTTAGACAGATAAAGCAACATGCAGAAATCAAATCTCACTTATTTAAAGATCTTCACGAATATCCTCAGCCAGAGTTGGCAATCTTACCTGCTACTGCTAAGTTGTCATGCTGTTGTTTACACCTCTTTACATAGACAGCAGTAGCAGATATAATTTATTAATATCTATAGCACTGCCAATGCATATACACAAATGGTAAGGATGAATTCTGTCTCAAGAACAAAAGAGAGATAAAGAGATAAAGCCACATTTTCATGCCTTGGTTGACAAGCAGTTACTGACATTGTCAGTGAACACAGCATGACTGAGAAGTTTTCTAGCACTGCTTCTAAAAGGTCATATCAGTGTGTTTATTTATGAGCACATTGCACATACATAGTCTCTATATGTCCTGCAGTTCCATACTATGCATGATGTCCTTTAATTTGATGTGTGCATGATGTGGCCTTCTGGATTTCAAGCTCACTGTGTATCTGTGGATGAAGAACTATGTAAGAGGGATGAGACTGCAGAGAGAAGAAATAACTTGGAGAGAAGACACAGCTTAAAAAACAGGTATCAAGAAGTGACTGTATAAGCCATAGCAGTCATGCATAGCATGACTGAATATTAAACAGTTACAGATTTGTAACTCGAAGTTATGGATCTGTAGCTGCAACATAGGACACCAGTCCTCATTTTAAATAACTCATAATTCATTTTTGCAAGCACCACCTGAAATACATGGTAGCCTTACGATAGCTGCTAATTCGACTGGCACCCTAATGTATGAATGCTTTATTACCTAAGCAAGAAATACACTTAGAAAAACTTGGCACATTGAGTTCACATTATGAAAGCCTTATGTCTTTTGTGTGTGCCTCTGTGCCTTCAGGTTGCCCATCAACTTATGGTGACCTCATGAATTTCATATCATTTTCTTAGACAAGAAAGAGGTGGTTTTGCCATTTCCTTCCTCTGAAATATTGCCTTTCTAAATATTCTCTTCATTTCTTTCTTTCTTTTTGCAATTTCATTCTGTTCTGCTTACACAATCTCACACATTCTCTCTCACACACACCATATGCGGAAAACCAAATTCCATGATGATTCCACAGTAGGTGTCTTTCCTAATTAAACAGATGGCTTTAATTCAGCTTTGATGAGGGAGATACTTTAATTTACTAAAAGGTATTCAATGTCACATGTCACTCAAAATCATTAATTTTACATAAAGAATGTTTTCTGACTGCTAAGAGTGTTATTCCCTCTGCCAATCTTTCAGACTAAAAAGAAAAAAAAAGTAATCTTTAATCAAATGAATACTTTAGTTTTGGTGTATGTGTGTGTGTGTAGACATGCCCATGTACACACTTTCCCTCCACACCTTCAAATATTCACATTGTGATTGTCCTCTTGTAAATGGAAATATCAAAAGCACCACACAGAAACACACAGGTAAAATCAAAGGAATGGGAATATCGCAGGACTTAACAGCTTCCCACCACATGCAACACGGACTCATCATCATATGGAAGAGTTTTCTTTTACTACTACAGCTCGGTGTCTAAACAAGGAGGGTCAGTTATATTTGGAGTTTTGAAACAAACCATCTGTGGTAGCATATTGTCAAAAACAACTCCTTCATTGTGAAATATACTCCCCATCTCTCTAGGTTTTTTAATAGCCTGATACTTTGGGGGTGGAGAGGGAACAATAGAAGACTCATTAGAAGCCTGATTAGAAATATGATTATATGTTTTATCCACGTTTTTTTGCTAGGACAGCTTACTGGAGGAGTGGACAAGGTTTGATCTCCAAGTTGAAAATGGTTCCCAACCCCTTTTTCTGAACTCCTTAAGATTCTCTGGAATATCACCAAACCCTAGACCAGAGGTGGGCAAAGTGCAGCCTTTGGGTCACATGTGGCTCTCAGATGCCACTTTAGTGCCCCCTGCCAGTCCCCTCCAACCAACAACTTTAAAAAGAAAAATCAGGAGGATTTTGGGGTAATTTTTGCCACCAAGCATGCAGAAATTTCTCCAAATTCATGAAAACATGCCAAAACATGCCACACACCACCCCTAAAGAACCTCAGGGACTCCACAGGGAATTGGAAATATTTGGACTTGCTGGGGGGAGGGTGCAGTCCACAGGGGTTAGGGAAAAATGGCCCTTAACCCCATGTAGTTGACTGCCTCTATCCTAATCTCTCCCTCAAGTTGATGGGGAGTTTTGAGAGTCATCATGGTGTAGGGGTTTGAGCATTGGACTATGGCACTGGAGATTAGGGTTCGATTCCCTGCTCCGCCATGGAAACCCATTGGGTGTCATTGGGCACATCACGTAGGCCATTTCCACACGGGGTTTTTAAAACGGTGCAGAGCGTCCTCCAGGGAGCACGTCTGCACCTGGGAGCAGACTGAGTCAGACCTACTTAACGTAGATCTGCACCCCAGCCCGCTCCAGAACGACCCCAAGTGGTCGTCCAGCGTGCTTTTGAAAGACCACTAAAAACAGGTCTTTCAAAAGCACGGAGCGCACCACTGTGAACCTGCTCCCTTATGCAGATTCGCAGGCTTCCATTGGTGCGAGCCTGCGATCTGCCGGGGGGCTGGCTTTAGGCTGGCGAGCTTCAGCGGTTGGTCGAGACCCTCGACCAACCGGAAGCCACCATTTTCGTCCCCGGAGCAGTGCGGAGCAGCAGCCACACACTGCTCCGGAGCAGCGTGAACCGGACCAGTGAGTAGCATCACGGGGCAATTCCCTCGCCCTGTGCGGAATGGCCGTACTCTCAGCTCCAGAAAACCCATTATAGGTTCACTTTAGAGACACCATGAGTCTCACAACAGCAGCAGCAGCAGCAACAACAATAACAACAACAATGCTTTAAAAAAATGCTCAAAACCATCTCCCTAACATGTGCAAACATAGCAGTTAGACCTAGGGCCTTTCCACACTACACTGTTATAGTGCTATTATTCCACTTTCAACATCATATGGAATCTTGGGGCTTACAGTTTAGGGAGGGGCATTCAGAATTCTCTGTCAGAGAGCTCTTTGGCCTCTTTACAAATCCCAGAATTCTACAGGATGTTGAAAGTTGAATAATAACACTAAAAGTGTAGCGCAGAAAGGCCTCTAGTTTACCCCCACAACCACAACTCCCCAATAAACTGAGAAAACAGCCTAAATTTGCCCAAAATCACATAAATCAAATCCAGAAGTAATTTCTAGTCACTTCCAATTAGCTAAAAATGTGTTCATTTGGTGGTGAAAGCTGCTCACCACTTTCAATGCATTTGCTCACCCCTTGCAAAAACAATAGCATGCTCGTCGTCAGAGTTTATGACACAGACATCCTTGCTGCAGTTGTTTAACTAGTATAAGGGACTGTTTCTGAGTGTTCTAGTTGAAGAGACACAACTTTCTCAAGCTTCTTGTATATGTCATTCAAGTACAAGAGAATCAGAGACAGCTTGTCTTAGCTTGTGTGATGGCCTACTTTGATAATGTTTTTAAATGGCTCCAGAACTTCTTAGCCATGATTTGGCTAACATTGGTAGAGAGAGGTATTGAGGCTTGGGGATCTCATTACATTATTCCTTATAATTTTAGCACAGATCCATTGCCCCACACATTACCCTGGTGAGTCACTGCCCAGGTAAACTCCACCTGATGGGTTATTTCCTTCCTGTGTGTCTAGTATTACCTTCATTGCATTGATACCATTATGACATATAGCTGACTCTTTGCCACCTTTCTGGAGCTATTGCAAAATTGTGGGGGTTTTTTCAACTACTTTTAATGAGTCTTGCTGTACAGCTCACAAGATAACTGAGCTTATATATGGGGAAAAGATAAGTGACGAGGATCTACTCATAAATGTCTGGACAGCACTGATCAAAAATGGGTTTGTTTCCATTAAAAAAAAACTCTGCAGTAACAGTGACTGTGTGTATCTATAGCTGGCTGTGGTTTCCGGCTTCTGAATTGAATAAAAGCTAGGGAGAAGAGGGCATGAAAAGCCTCTAAACTTAGTTCTTGTACTGGAGCAAAAAAAACTTTGGTGGGCATCTGTATTGCAGTTATAGATTTGTAACCTGAAGTTATATATCCATAACTGCTTTGTACGAACCTATGGTACACCTTCATAATCATGACACTGTTGCTGTGATTGTAAATACCCCACTTTGAACTCAAGAGAGACGTGCTGTGTAAGGGAGGCCCATGACATAGGCAAGGGGAGTGTTTCAGAATGATGCAGTTAGCCTCTGCCTGCCTTGAGCCACAGTGCAACAAGCAGAAGCTTTTTGCTCATCACATCATAGCTTGAGAGTGAGAGAGAGCTAGATGTGTCCTTCTTAAGTGCCCCACTTGCCCATGCTGCAGATGTCTGTCTCACAGGGGAGCTCCTTCGAGATAAAGGTGGTCTCCAGAGTTGATTCCTCAGGGCATTCATAATTATGTTTACACAGGACTGAGAGTGATGAAAGCTCTCAGCCTCTCCTCTTTAATTCGAAGTATCTGGCCCGCTGAGGTTCTAGGAGAATATATAGCTCCAGCTTAAGGATCTCTAGGATTTAGATTTTTTTTAAAAAGTGCTAAGTAACAATGAACCTCAACCCTGCCCACAGGATACATAACACATTTAGGGATGGATGGATGGATGGATGGATGGAGGATGGAAGCACTTAGAGGGTACTGTCCCGCTGTTCAATCTTTTTCTCCTTAACAGATTTCCAGTTTCCTTCTTTCTTTCTTTTTTTTCTTTCTTTCTTTCTTTTTAAAGATAGTACCAAGGGAAAGAAAGGAGCACTCAATGTAAACCCCTGCTATAATTTGGTGAATGAGGCGGGTAAATAGTGTGATAACAGCCTCACCAAAACCACCCATAGATAGCTTTTCTTTACTATGTATAAGATCCAGCATATACGCTATCTGTTATTCTGCCAGACCCACTGCTGAGTGGGCATCAGCAAACCTGTAATTTTTACTTTTTCTTATGTCTGAATTTCACAACTGTTGGTAAATTCAGATTTTTTTAAAAAAATCAATTTGGATTAAATTTTCACCCATCTTTATTGTTGATCAAAGTCCTATTGGGTAATTATAGAATTTGGTAGTCTAAATGTACTATCTGGTACTCTGCTCAGGTGGGTCTCAGCAATCCCAGCACTTGGCACCAAACATACAGTTGAGCACCAGACCACTGCTTCAAGACACAGGAATAGGCTGCCTACCTCAAAGCCTTCCTCCAGCCCCACTATTGGATTTTTAAGAGGTAACAAGATAACCACAGAAATACACACAGTGATGTATGTCCTTATGTCTCTGTGTTTGCATGTCAAGACCTGTTAGGTCCCCTGTACTGAATAATTTCAATCAAAGAGCTAATGCAGAAAAGGGACATTTGTTTTATTACATGACCTCTTCCAGACAACTAAAATTTTCAGGATGGTTTTACATCCCAGTTCTCTCAGATCCGTTACTGTTGCACTGTAACCTTCCCTGACCTCTCTCAGTGGTCTATCTACTCAACCCCTTATTCAATTACAAGGAGAAAAAGGCAAACTCTTATTTTCCTCCATCTTTTCCCTTAGCTCCACCTCCTTCTCAACGTTCCATTGGCTTTGATTGGTTACACCCAAAGAAGGTTAATATCAGTCCTGTGTCACACACATACACGCTTGGGAGGAAAATCACTGAAACCTTTAGGGTAAACATGCATAATGTTGTCTTGCTATTGTGTATGCTTTCAACTTGTTTCCAAGTTATGACAACCCTCAGATAAGCCTATCATGGGGCTTTCTTGGCAAGATTTGTTCACAGGGGGATGCCTTTGCCTCCCTCCAAAGCTGAGAGAATATGACTTGTTCTAAGTCACCTGGTGAGTTTCCATGGCCAAGCAAGGGTTCAAACCCTGGTCTCCAGAGTTGTAGTCCAACATGCAAACCACTAAATGACACTTGCAAAATTAATCTTGGTGTTTAAGGCCATTCCTTCTTGTTTAGTAAACAGCACCTCAATGGACTATTTAATGAGACTGCAGATGAGAAAGATTAAGGATTCACTTTAATGTGAACTGGACATTTCAAGGCTTAGTTAAACCATTTCTACTCATTTTCCGTCACTGTACAATCCTGTGGATGATTAGCTTTTTAACTTGTGACACTTTGTTTGTGTCCCGTAGATTAGCCAATTCTTGATGTACGCAATGTTAATGGTTTCATGGGCAAGAGCATGACTTGACTTTACAGTGTCTTATCTTTCCAAGAGTGTAACAGTAAACACAAGGTGAAGAGTGACTGGCAGAGGAGCCTCTAGCATAAATGTTTTAAGAAGTGGTTATTTCTATGACTTCCAGGGCTCATTTCTTACATAAGCTTCCCTGCAGTGCTGGCACCAGCTCACCTGGTAAGTTGCGTAGCCCTTTCCTATCATTGCCAGCAGGCACTTGGCTTCTGAGAATGCTTTATTAAAAATGCCCTGAAGTTATAAACCAAACTTTGAAAGAGAGCAGAAGAGGGCTGCTGGAGTAAGCTGTAGATCAAAGGGGATGCTATTCCCATTGCCACTAGGAACTAAAAACCTTTCTTTCTCAAGACACTCCTTGTGAAAAATGATTCCTTCATTATCAGTAAAGGGAGAAAAGCCTCTGAGTTTGGTATATTTTTTTAAAAGAAGTAGACAGTTAATTTGTGACTTGTTAGCCAATTTTTTTAAAGAAAACAAACTGTTGCCATGACTGATTATTTAAAGGATTACATATTACAGGTATGTTACCTTTTCCTCACTTTTTAATTAAAAAAAAATACACTGAAGAGTACAAAAAAAGTCCAAATGCTGCAAAATAGCTCCCCAAAAGCTGCAGTGATGTTAGTTGCTACACTATATAATAATCTGACATTACTCCCTATTACATTTTCAAAAAAAAAAAAAAAAACCAACCTTCATCATACCCTCATTATCTCAAGTAGCTGAGTGATTTCATTACCTCTAATGTATTACTTTCAAGCCTATGCAGGCCATATTGCTTCCTTTATCTCCACAGTCTCCTGTTTTGACTTTTTTTTGCCCTACTTCTACAGTCCTTTCTGTCTTCCACAGTCAGATTTCACCATTATTGTGAATATATTCAGTTACAATTATATATAGACTTCACTATTATTCTGAATATACGGTCAGCCCTCCACATTTACAGGTTTCACTTTTGCGGATTTGATTATTCACAGATTATTTGCTGTCACCTCTGCTGCCTCCATATGTCATTTTTAATAGGGACTACAAGCTTCGTGAGACTGAGAAACTGCAAACAAAGCTTATTAAGTCCCTATTAAAAATGGTGTGGGGCAACAGTAAGCAGTAAGCCCCACCAGCCAGCCACTTCTGCCTTGTGAAGGAACACTGATGCCTCAAAGACATCCAACTCATCCATGGAGGGTTGAATATGGTGATCATGCTTTTTTATGTGTTAAATATGGTTCTGGACAGCCTAGAGTTATTCATGGATTTTCCACTTTCACAAGGGTCCTGGGCCTCAACCGTAGTGAATGTGGAGGGATGACTGTATTCAGTATTACTGTGAATACTATCATTGGTTTTGTGTGTGTTTCCACCATATAAAGTTACCTGAGTTTTGTATGTACCATGTTGCCACAGTTTCTAGCCCGAGCTTGTGGTATATTAGATATCATTTGATATCAATAATTTGGCCTTCTTTACCCATTCCTTTCCACATGCTTGCGAGGACCCCGGACAAGCACGAATACAGGCACAGCCAATAATAGCTGAACCATTCAAATCCCAATCCAGGCAGGCCAGTCATTGCCGAATGCAGCTTTAGGAGACCTCAAGGCAAGTACCACATTATGTATGCATGCAACTTACAAAAGATCCCCTGCCCCGCGCAGGCAGCTTGATGAGCGGACTATACAACTCTCAAGCACCCCGCGTTTGCATACTGGCTACTCTATTGACAATCTGGTCATAATTCAATCATCTAAAGACTAACCTTTCGGAGGCTTTGTCTCCAGCCCCAAACTCATTGTTATCCCCAAGAATGGACTAGCCTGCAGCCACAATTTTCCCTATAAGAACTCCTGACTTTGAGCATCTCGTTGGATCGCTCGTGACTTGCCTCCCGACTTGCCGCTTCTCCGTTTGACGAGCCTCCCCTCAGCCCCATGTGCTGAGAACCTACACTCCCCAGCTTCTTTGCTATTACCAGGCTTCAGGACAGATGTAGTATTTCCCATACCAAACCTCCTCTCAAAATCCCTCTATCCAACTCCTACCTTTTATTTCTATAGTTCTTCATGTGAGTGTGTTGCATACACGTGTTTGACTGTATCTTAATAAAATAATTATTATTATTAACTTCTGCTTGATCATTTACTTGGCCTGACCCCGTAGACATAGGGTTCAAGATTTCGCTACGTTACCCTGCCTCTCGCATTGCTAACTAGTGCTCTTTGCTAATTCCCTCCCCATTGTTGTGAGCACATTGAGGTGTCCCTCCCGGGACCCCCAGAAATCAGGGTAACAACCATTTCCTGGAGATACCTGCACCATGGTAAGTTTGCTCTTATGCTCTTCAAGAGCAAAGGGTTTTGCTTACAGGAGCATTTTTGTTTATTAAACAAACCTTGCCTGGTTATGGCTGGCCCCTCCTGAAGCTGCAAACCCCATAGGATGTTGCAAGTAGAATAATAGCACTATAGCAGTCTAGTGTGGAAATGGCCCTAGTCCTAGTCTAACATTCAAACTACTATACTCTCTTTAAATACACTGCACTTGTTTTAATTCTTAACCTACCTTAAGTTTCAGTTTGTGAAGACAATAGTGTATAAATAAATATCAGAAACATTTTGCATCACTAGGTCTAGTCCTTTCCTGCTGGTTAAATAGGTGAACTCCTGTATTCATTCCATTACTTGCTCAAAAGGGCTCAAACAATAGATGGCTGTCCACAGAATCTACTACTTGATCTCCTCATTGCTTAAGAAGGAAGAAAGTACATGAAGGACCTTACAAATCAATATAATTGATAGAACACTGTTAAGAAATTAGATGAAAAGTTTCTATTATGTTTCAAACAACTAAAAGTGAGGGTGGGGAGATCTGGAAAAAATAAAACTTTTGTTCCTACTGCATGATATCTTAACATTGAGCACAGATCAATGTGCACCTGAATCCTGAGTGCTTATGTAACACTGTGTGTAGTATTAACACATCTCCTTGTTCATACATAAACACATATACAGTTCACTGACGTGTGTTTTATATCTTGGGCTTAGAGTCGATGATATGCAAGAAGAGATGAGTTATTATTTATTTATTTAAAGTAGTTCTATTGCTTCACAGCCCACCAGGGCCTCCAAGATGAAGCACAAAAGGTAAAAACATTTAAAACAATGTAGAGATAAAAACTTTAAAAACAAATTTAAAAACCCTTTAAGAAGTTTTTAAAGCACTCTGAAAATAATCCTTAAAAATAATTTTAAAACAAAGTGATTTCAAACACCAAGGGCCATGTGAAACAACGTTTTAGCTGCCACCAGCAGGTCAAAACAGATGGAGCCAGCCTAACTTATCATGGCTAGGAGTTCAACAGTCAGAATGCTGTCACAGAGAAAGCCCTCTCACATGTGCAAACCACCCTAGCCTTCTGAAGTCTTGGGACATACAAGAGGTTCTCTACTGAAGATCTCAGATTTCACATAGGCTCATTTGAGAGAAGCTTTATACTTGGAGCAGGGAGAAATTAGCACTAGACCACAGTTGTTACTGTTGTTGCTGTTACATACCTTCAAGTCAGTGTTGATCTCTGGCAACTCTATTATAGAATTTTCTTGCCAAATTTTATTCAGAAGTTTACCACTGCTGTCCATGGCTTAGAAAGTATGACCCACTCTGAGTTTTCTGCTAATATTGCTGTAGTCATCATTTCAATTACATCATTACCACCATCCCCATGGAGAACCCATGGACCAGTTTGGCTCCACACCATGAGAGACGACACTCAGGAATGATCATGTGTATGACCCTGGGCATTTCCCCTTTCCAGAAGTCAACCAGGTGTTCAACAGAATCACCTGCTAAAGCTCCCCAGGATCCATCAAGAATCTATCTGGATCCATAGCCCTCTTGAGGCAGGCCATCTTAATGAGCTTTCCACCACTGCAGAGATTCTAAGTCCCAGCAAGTCTACCCTCCACACCTGGGCAGTGATCTGTCCATGAAAACAGAATTATAGTTCTCCATTCCCAGATCACTGTCATCTCATCCAGCATAGAAAAGGAAGTCCAGAGTGTCCAGCAGCATAAATAGGCCAGATATCACTTGTGACAAACCCATGGCTGTCATGGCAGACGTGACATTCTGAGCCACTCCTGACAGGGCAGGCTCAGCATAGATGTTGAAGTCCCCAGGCACCACAAGCCAAAAGGACTCCAACACCAACTCTGAGACTGCTCTGACTAGCTCATGTACAACACATTCAAATCCAGAATACAGAAGTCAGAAAGACTGAATCCAGATAGATCACTGCAACTCCCACCCAGCCCCAAGGTCTTGCCTGCTGCTGCACAGAGAACCCAGATGGACAAAACTAAGAGAGATTAACTAATCTTTCATCCAGCCTCTTCAAGTCAGGTCTCTAATACATGCCAAGTCAGCATGCTCATCCAAGATCAAGTCCTGAAAGGCAGTTCTTTTCCCATTCACTGACCTAGCATTTTCAATCCAGGCAGATTGCTGCCAAGGCTATCCAGATTATATGAGTTGAGAGACAATCTGGAAACAACAAGCATTCTATGCCTGTCTAATCTCCCATTAAAGTATGACTGTCTTCTCTTTCCATATCTTCATCTGCCCTGAACAACTGGAATGGCTTCGCCCCGAGTCTCAGCATCTGCCCTCTCTTCTGAGAGAACATCCTTTGTATACTGGACTGGCTATAAAGTGAAGGGCAATAAAATCTACAAGCTTGCAGGAAAACACATCCCTATACCTTTCTTTGGGCTGCAGCAGAGGTGCATCTAGCATAAACAGTACCTAGGGCAAGCAAGGAAGTTGCACCCCTACCTCCAGAGCCACTTTATTCTCCTCCTCCTCCCCCTCCTCCTCCACTACCACCACCACTAAATCTTTGGCTTTTTTGCACCCCCCTGGCATTGGTGCTCAGGGCATATACCCTACTTGTCCCACCCTAGATATGCCTCTGGGCAGCAGGACAGGCTCTTGAAGTTGTGTGCCTCTGAAGAGGCTGCTGCCTTTGGTGGTGACACTTCCAGTTGTGGAGTCCAGCCTTTATTCTGCCAGGTTCAGCAGTTGCAACAACTGGGTTAAATGGCACCTGCTGGCAGAAAGTGCAGGGTAATCTTTGAGGGCCTGGTTCTACAAAGAGATAGATGGATGTAACAGAAGCTCAATAGGCAGAGAACCATGGCAGTTGCCACAACAGCAACAGCTGAGAGTGGTACTTGCCCCATAAAAGGAATTTTACCACAAATGCCTTTCATACAGATTGTCAGCAATGAATTTTCTTTTTCATAGCAATGCCAGGTTTTGTTGATGCCTTCATCAAGCTATTTGCTGCATCTGCAAATCCACTTTCTTCTTCAGTCACTGCCAGCTCAGGCATCATCAGCATAGACAGACAGACAGAGAGACGAATTTTTTAAACCTAGTTTGTATCACTTTACAGTTGCATGCATTGAACTGTCTCTCCAGTGTTAATGTGCATTCCTCCAGTGTTGAATCATTCTTTGATTAGAAATCAAGGTAAAAGGACCTGAATAACCTAAAAGCATAAGATCCTGTCTGATCTTAGAAACTGAGCCAGGCCAGGCATTGTTAGTACTTGGATATAAGACAACTAATCAATACCAGGTGCTTTAAGCCATATTTCAGAGGAAGGAACTGGCAAAACCAACTCTGAGTAGTCTTTGCCTAAGAAAACCTTACGAAATTCATGGGTTCGCCATAAGTTGACTTGAAGGCACATACAAACACTTAATGTCTATAAAAGAACTTTAATAGCATTTAAAGAAAATAAAATTTGGCATTATATTGATTCCTTTAATGGCAGTAGTCTATTAATGCTTAGACCATAGGCCATTTGCATACAAAGCAAGTGAGTACCATTAAAAAATATAACATGGAATAAATAGCGCATAGATCTAGAATACTTTAAGAAATTAAAACACTTGAATATAAACAACAATGCTGTGATTAGACAAGAACATACCCAGAACAATCAACTGTAATACCTGCAGTAAATCTTGTCCAAATTTTCATTGCTGACAGAGTTAAAAAGAGAAACTTTGTGAGTTTCTATAGACGCAGTAACAGATAGGAGGTAGATTTTTTTTCTAGAATACTATTATAAGCATAAGGCAGAATAGATACCCAAAATCTAGTTCTTGATTCTGCATACAAAGAACAAATGATGAGGCAAATCCTCAGTTTCTGGAGCCTCACAAATATACAATGGGAGGGCCCAAGGGGGATGAGAATATCTGCCATCAAGCATAGCTGTAGGCATCGTTTCAAAGTGAAGGGCTATAAAAGTATGCCAAAGTTTTGGAAATATAAGCTTGAACAGATAACCATTCCTTCGATGGTCACATTAATAGAGTTTATACCATTCTGAACAATCAGAGACACGAATAGCCTATCTGTTCAGGTGAGCACTATAGCTACACTTTCCATCTTCTGCCACACAGGATATTAGGATGGTTGTTACCTGCTGTCAAGTCAACTTTGAGTCATGAATGAGAGACCTCAAAGTCACTGTTAAGGTCTTGGAAACTCAGGGCTGTGGCTTCCTTGACTGAGAATATACATATGTAATTTGGTCTCCCTCTTTTCCTACTGTCTTCTACCTTACCAAGTACCATTGCCTTTTCTAATGAGTCATATCTTGCCTGAGTATGACCTGCTGAGTTTAGTCATCTTGCCTTCTGGGAGAGTTCAGGCTTCATTTGCTTTAAGATATTTATTTATCTTTGGCAGTCCAGTCCATGATATTCAGAGAATTCTCTTCCGGCACCACATTTCAAATGAGATTGCTCTCTTTCTGTCAGCTATCTTCACTGTTCAGTTTTCACAACTATGCATAAATAACTGGAAATACTATAGCATGAATGATCCTGTCCTTTGTAGTCAATGATATATGTTTACACTTAAGGATTTCATCTAGTTTTTTCATACCTATCCTTCCAAGTACTAGTCTTCTCCTGACTTCTTGATTCCATTGTCCATTTAGAATTGAGCCAAGATATAGAAAATCTTTAATTATTTTGTTGTGTTGATCATACACTTTAAAATCACCAGTGGTCATTATTTTTGTTTTTCTGATGTTCAACTATAGCCTTGCCTTTGCATCTTCTGCCATGACTTTTTTCAATAGTCATTCTAGGGCTTTGCTATTTTCTGCTAATAGTATGGCGTCATCTACATATCTTTATTATAGATTTTCCTTCCTCCAATTTTGAGGCCTTTTTCCTCCAAGTCAAGTCCAGCATACAAGTTTAACAGAGAGGGCGATAAAATGCAGCATTGCCTGACCTCCTTGCCGACAGGAAACCATTCTGTTTCTCCATACTCTGTCCTAACAGTGGCCTTTTCTCTTGCATAAAGGTTACACATCAGAACATTCAACTGTTCGCAGAATATCCATTTTTTTAGATCTGTTCCATCTACAGAGAAAATGGAGCTCTGTGTTCTGTTTCCAATTATGTAGTCTATTTGATTTCTATATTGGCCATCCAGTGATGTTCATGTATACAGTCTTGCCTATGACTGCCTAAAGAATGTATTTGCAATGAACAAGCTGTTGACATCACAAAATTCAGTCAGTCACTCTCCTGCTTCATTTCTTTATGCTAGGCCAAATTCTACAATGTCTGATTCTGCTCTGTTTCCTACTTTTGTATTCCAGTCACCTATGATTGTCAACATGTCAGGTTTTTGATAGTGATCAATTTCTTCTGGACTACAGTACAGACTTTTTCTTTCTTTCTTTCTTTTACCTTCAGGGCATAAACCTGGATATTGTTATATTGATGGGTTTTCCCTTAAGTCTTATTGATACTGTTCAGCCAGATATTAAAACCATATGATGAGACAATCCAAAATGAAACAAAAAATAATGCCAGAACATGAGACAGCCAGATCAGAAGGCATTCAGTGAAATACTGGGGAAGGGCAGAGGACAAATACAAGTAACCCTGTGTCTAAAATTGCAACAGGACAGCTGAAAGGACATTCAACTGTTGATGTACACAGAGATGAAAGAAAAGTCCAAAGCTGTACAACACATATTATAGGGACATGGAATGTGAGAAGCATAAATTGGGGGAAGATAGATATTGTAAAATATGAAACATAACACATAAACATCACGATACTTAGAGGAAGCAACCTAAAGCAGACATTTTCAGACAGATAATTACAGCGTTTTACTCAGCCAATGAACATCTAAGAAGAAATGGGTGGCATTAATAGTGAGGAGAGATACAGCAAAAGAGTCAGAGAAGAAAATGCAAAGTCTGTCATTAGGGACACAGTACATATTTTGATTGGTAATAAAAAAATTGTGTTTGATTTCTTTAAGATATCTTAGATGGATGCCCCAATTTTTCAATAATGTCTAGACTTTCATCTTTTGTCACCACTATTTTCCTCAAGTCCTTTGTAAAATGTTAGTTCGCACACAGATGTCTGCCGTACATCTGCAGCAGTGTGGACAGATATAAGTATTCATTAGCCTCCTCTGCAATGTACCTGTCTTCCTTTAGTACTCCTTAAACCACCTTAATATCCAATGATCTAAACACCTCCACAGCCAGCTTCCTAATTCTGATGAATCTTGACAATTTTTATGATTGATCTTAATACTACTACTTAATACTGCTTAGTGTCCATTGAACCACTTGATAATGCTCTTGCATGCCCATAATTACAAAAGTTTTCAGACAGTTGCACTGCAAAGAAGTGATGTTGTCCTTTGTTAAGTTATATTCACAATGTAACTTATACCTTTTGTCACTGGAAAAGTAATTGATTACTTTTAAAAATTAATTCGTATTTGCAACTAATTACTTTCAAGCCTTGGTTGAAAGGTTGAGGTTCTTTTTCTTTTTCTTTCATTTTCTAAATAGCGAGGTCTGGCCTTTACGTTCATCGGTTGTTCAAATCCAAGGCACACCATTACCATTGATATCTTGAGCTTATAGAGCCCCATTGTCTGAAAGTAAAGCTTCTCACACCTTTAAATTCTGTTTTCCTGTCATCACATGCTGAAAAAGATATTAATAGCAGTGAGAGCTGAAATAAAAATTGTTGCAAGAGAATTAGCTGCTACAAATAACACTTTTAAAGTCATGCTACAATCTTGAAATAGCTATTATAAACATTTGTGCTTGCTATGGCTTGCAGTTAAACTTTAAAAATAGCACTTAAATATGCATGTTAATAACATCCACAAGGCATTTCTTTCAAGCCTGTTTGGGCTGTTGAAGGGTTTAATTTAACCACAGCATTCATTTATGTCTAGCAGTTAGAATTTCCCTTTAAGCTCAGAGGAGCTGGGGGGGTTGAACTATGATCTAATTGGTGAGGAATGAAGAATGTTTTTCATGTTTTATAGACAACATGAATCCTGATCATTTTACACCAGTAAATTATAGACCACTCTACTCACTCCATCTCCCTCTGGCTGCCCCAAACCATCTCTCATTAAGCTATAAAAATAACTTGCAGTATTTGGAAGCTCCTAGAAAGCTCCCATGCCAGACAGTGTTATTTTTGTATCACTAATGCACAATCACTAGTCAGTTCAGAGCCCGTTAGGTTCTTTATTGGCTCTAAGTAAATTAATTTATAGCTACACCTACATGTCAGAGGGGACATATGGGGAAGCTAGCCTGCTAGAAGGAACAGTAATTTATTATTGATTTTTTTTCCTCCAGCTTCTTTTTAAAAGCAGCTACAACTCACCAGCTTTTCAGTTTCATCTTCTACATCACAAATGATCTACAGGACATGGCTGGTGTGACAAAGCTGCTCCAGTGGGTAAAGTAAAGGACATAAATGTCATGATTACGTTACTTCCTTGCATTCAGAGACAAACTGCACATTATTGAAATAAAAGTAATTTTTAGAACATTCTCTCTCTCTTTCTCTCTCTCTCTCTCTCTCTCTCTCACACACACACACACACAAATGAAAGATTGCAAACTATGCCCTTTAAATGAATAATTTCCCTTTGAAAAAGAATCCATGGATCATTTTACACACCAGAGTGTTTTGTTTTGTGTTTAAAGTATAATACAATAAAGTATAATAATTGTACGTTAACATACTCACCATTAAGCAGAAATGAAGCTCAATAGGATTAGGGCTTTCTTATCACTATGACAAATTATAGTCTTTTCAATGAGCAACAGTTTACTTTGGCACATCAAGCGAACATTTGATTTAAAAGGAAATGAACTGAAGTAGCTACTTAAGTCCCTCATTGGCCAGTGTTTTAAAGAGAGGGCAGAAAGTATTTTCCTTGCCTATCTCCTCTTGAATTTCTAGCTGAAAACATGAAAGTCTGCAGTCTCCTTTGAACAGGAATCTGCTACCATCTTTCTTTGTGAGTCGCCAAAGAAAAATACTAGTCTCTCTTCTGCTGTGGCTTTTTTGCCCAGCCCAAGAGAACAAAAACATGAACAACATCCACAACTGTCAATTATCAGTCATATGGAATATATTAATTTCAGAGTGGGTTGGTTTTTAAAAGAGATAATGAATATTGTTAGCAAAAATAAAACTTTTGACTCTCATTTTACAGGGAAACATAATATATCACTGACTTCCTCTGCTAGGCTAACAGGTAGCTGGTTTTAATACCGTCTGAAAACAAAAGCAAATAGGAGAGTCTTAGAAATCATCCAGTTCCCCATTGATACTTTTCCAAAATCCTAATTCTTTGAGGAATACCTTGAGTCTGATTACTAAGATGAGGACTAATGTGGTTACATCTGTCCCTTTGCTTTTTAAGGGACCCACGTTTTCTGACTGATGCTAGAGTCAGATTTGGTGATCCTTTGTTCACTTAGGGAGTAAAGCTGGTGGGAACAAAGTTGCATTAACTTCTGTTCTAACAGCATTAAGTCTAAGCTGTTGTTGGCAGTGAGGTTTTTATTTGGGAAAGACACTGTGAGCTGGTGTAAAAACATTCACCCATTCAAAGTGAAGAAACATTGCTCCCATTCTGTACTGCTTTCTTCCATTATTATACAGACAAATTTAATTGTCTACTGCAGTGGTTCTTAACCTGGGGTCCAGGGACTCTTGAGTCCTCACAGGGGGTTTGCAAAGCCCTGCTGCCAGAACCACCAGCAGTGAAAGGGATGCAGCAGTGGCATGTGTGTGGATGGGTTCTGAAACTGCTCCCTCATTTGCAAACAAGGGAGCAGTTTGGATATGTCCACACACCTGCTGCCATGTCCCATGGTGACCACAGCCCCTGCTGCTGCATCCCTGATGAAGTGTATGCCTCACTAAACATTATACATTTGCCAATGAAGAAGCAGTTTCGGCATCTGCACACACGCCTCCACTGCTGCATGCCTAATGAAAGGGACACAGCAGCAGGCGTGTGTGCATGCCCAGACTATGACTCTGGAGACCAGGGTTTGAATCCCTGTTTGGCCATGGGAACCTACTGGGTCACCTCAGGCAAGTCATGTTCTCTCAGTCTCAGAGAAAGGCAAAGGCAACAAATCTGGCCAAGAATCCCCCCATGATAAGTTTGCCTTAGGGTTGCCATAAGTCTGTCAAAGGGGAGAGACATGATGGCTAGAAAGAACCTTCCCTGCCAGCGGCACTTTGTTGTTGTGTCCCTTCAAGTCACTTCTGATTTATGGCAACCCTAATGTGAACCTATCACATGGTGTTTTTGGCAAGATTTGTTCAGAGGGAGTTGGTTTTCACCTTCCTCTGAAGCTGAAAGAATGTGATATGCCCAAGGTCACCCAATATCTTAGTAGGGATTTGAATTCTAGTCTCCAGAAGGCTCAAATATATAAATAAATATTTTAATATTTAAATCTTGGGGGAACCCTGCAACAAATTATATTTACAGAGGGTCTCTGGTAAAGAAAAGGTTGAGAACAACTGGTCTACAGGGTAAACTCTATAAGATGACCCATCCTAGTGATGGCAAGAGGAACCCTTGTTATTACTCTGAATTGCCTTGGATGGCACTATCTCATAGCCAAATCTAACAAAAGTTATGAAGCACTGTGTCCTTATAAAAGCATCACTATGACTCTGTTACATCTAGTAAGATGTTGAAATACCTGTTGACCAGGCAGTGAAACAAAAGAATTAGGGTAGGTGCTGAGAGATACATGAAAATATTCAGTGCAGTCCTCTCTCTTAACTACTGTTCAACAGCATCCTCCACTGCCAGCTTCTCAGTCTAACCCACCTGACAGATGGTGTGATAAAAACAAAATGTACATAGCTCTGAGATTTTTAGAGAAAGGATAGGAAGCAAAGGCAATAAAATAATACCATCTTGAGGTTCAAACAAACTGCGGGCAGAGTTGAACATCATGTCTGGTCTGGAAAACATCTTCTTCCATTTTCTGATGGACATATAAACACACACACACACACACACACACACACACACACACATCCATAACCTGTTCAAGGTTCAAATGACTGACAAGAAACTTAACTTATCAGATGGGAATTAGAGCCTTCAGGCTGCAGTGAGCTGATTTCATCATTGTGTTTTACTTTTGTGTGCATGCACGTGTGGTCTTGCTTAGCACACATTCATGGACAAATGCAACCAGCCATTTTAAAGAAGAAATTGGCAAAAATTCTTATGATTATAGCAACATTTTTGAAGACAGCAATATACCAAGGATATGGTCTTAAAATTGTTGCAGGTGTTCCAGGCCATGTCCCATTTGTTTATACTTCATATATTTGTCCATTTGTGTGAGTGATCCAGAATTGCTGTGATTGCTGTTGCATAGTACTGTATTGTGCAAATGAACACTTATACTCCTCTGTAGGATCATAGAATCATGGAAATGTAGAGTTGGAAGATGGCCCACACGGGCCATGCAGGAGAAAGTGTGGAGCATGTCATTTGTTCAGAGTTGCACAATGAAGCACAATGAATTCAGCAAGCAGAAAAATAACCTTTGATGTGAAGCACACCAACACTCTTTAGACTCTATAATATAAAGTTCTTAGGAGTGGTAACTGATCACATTATAACAAGTTATAAATGACTGTAATTTTTCCAAGATAATAGAGCCAATATGACATAGGAAAAAATGATGCACAGTTAAGAGGGAATTTGATTAATATTGGCTTGGCGTTACAAAGAACACCCAGTCAGAATGACAGAAAATAATTAGGGAGTGGAAAAAGTGTAATTTAGTAAAAATTCAAAACATGATGATACAGCATGTCCTAAGAATGTATTGATGCTCCCACCAAAATAATCTCAGTGGCTCATTTCCTACGGATTTTAAAAATTACTTTATTATTTTAGTATTTAAGTTTGTGCAAACTAGTTTATTGGTAATCTGTCTTGGAAACACTTTGCACAGGACACTGAAACAAGAAGTCTTGCTCTAACCGAGCTGTATGCCTGTTGAATTTTAATAGGCTAGATTGTCTCTTTTAATAAGTATTTTTGTGCAAACTGATTATGTACAAGTGAGCTGTAATTGAATTATTTCTGGGCTATTATTTGGGATTATTTGTTATTTCATTAACACAAAGTTTCTGTAAAGATATTTATAATTTCTAAATGTTTAAAATAACATGATTTCAGCCAGAAATAATTTACATAAGTAGTAAATTACAGACCCTGATTGATTCATTACAAACCTTACACCAGATTGTCGGCTCTCTCCTCCTACTTTTTATGGAATTTTCCCTCTCTTGTATATTTCAAGTAGTTTTTGAATAAGATGAAACAAAGTCTCAATCATATAAAATCATTTTGATTAAAAAAACACCCAATGGATACCACCTTCAAAATTAATTTCATCATTAGATATTGCAAATAAATTTTCCTAATACAAAGCAACCCAACCATATCCAAAAGCATATATATCATCATGCAAGTGAAGTAGATTAGTCTGTTCCCCATGAAAGACACACATCCTGTTGACTGATATCCTGCTGGTATACGTACATTTCTCTCCAAGGAGATAGATATGCTTGCTTATCTTTCCTGAATTACACTGAAACACCAGTAAAACATAATATCCAAAGGAGAGGTTCTTCTTGGTGGCTGCCCCCAAGCACTGAAACTGCCTTCTTAGACCAGTTAGATTGGAACACATACTCCCGCCCCCATCTTTCACCTTCGTAAGTGAAGATCCTTTTTGTTTTGTCAGGCCTTTGATTGCTGTTTGCTCAGGGAATAAAGGGCCTTTCAGACCGTGTTATACTATGTATTTGTTGTTCTATTTTTAATTATCTTGCTTTTAACTGCTTTTAATTTTATCACTAGTTTTAATCATATTTAATATAATATTTTTCATTACATTTATCATTTGCTTTAATTATGTTCTTAACTTTCATATGATAAGAATTTTAAAGCTGTATCTGCCTTTGTAAGCCCCCTTAAGTCCTAGACTGGGAACAAAGTAGTATGAAAACAATAATAACAATCATAGTACCCTAGTGTGTACCCATGTCTTCACGCAAACTCTTTGGACTGGGCTTTCTCAAAGGCTCTGTCTAGGCCCAACAGCTAACCTACAGAACTATCCAAAACCAGTAGATCCTACAAAGGAATGTTCTAAGGTTAAGGGTCTCTGGCCCTTTCCGCATGTGGAGGGGGAAACGGGGGAAAACGCGCTGAAACGGAGTTTACCGGCAGGCGGGTAAGTCCGTCCCCATGCGGAGCAGCACGAGCTCGCTGTTCCACAGTCCTCCAGCATCCGAAATGGTGGCTTCCGGCTGGTGGAAGCTCTCCACCAACCGGAGAAGCTCGGCAGCTGGAAGCCCGCCCCCGGCAGATCTGTAGGCACGCACTGGTGCACACCTGCAAATCTGCACCGGAGCACGGGAATGGAGTGGCACGGAGTGGCGTGCTCCGTGCTTTTGAAAAACCTGTAAAAACAGGTTTTTAAAAAGCACGCTGCGCGACCACTTCAGGTCGCTCCGGAGCAGACTGAGGTGCAGAACTGCGACAAGTAGTCTGATCCAGTCCGCTCCCGAGGTGCGGACGACCTCCGTCAGAGGTCGCACCATGCCGTACTACTTACCCCGTGTGGAAAGGGCCTAAGTTTAAGCAGCTATTTTGTTTCTGTGAGCTAAAACAGCCAGGCTAAGTTCCTGCTGAAAGCCTTTACAATACAGCATTTGGTACTTGACTTTATGTCTGTCTTGGACTACACTGTCCTTTGAATTTTCAGTTGCTTCCTTTGGAATGGTCCTGTGGTCTGACCATGAAGTGGGCTCACACTGATATAGTCAGATGAGATGTTCCCCAGTGAATCACTAGTGAACTCTATCCATGCCTGTCCTGGATCACGATACTCTTTTCTGAGCCTCTCTGTTGTGAGTAACTCACTCTGAAACTGGTTCACTCTCTTACAGCAACTTCCCAAGCAGGTTTGTAAGTTAGGCCAAAACCACATGTTAGGAGAGCTACATGAATACTATGGATATGAGTCTCCACAACAGTGATATAGGATGAGGAGAGTACCCTGTAACACTGTGTCATCGTGGCCACTACAAACAGGATCTGAAGAAGGACAACAATAGATGAAGAAAGTCCAAATGAACTAAAGCCATGTTTTCTGCCTTCCTTTGGAAAGCTGTTAGTGATACCTTGTTATGTAATAAGTTTAGGGGACTGTTACTGCACCAATATGCATTCTATCTCCACAGATCAAGCCCATAAATATTACAGGCCATTACTAGACATGATGTGGATATAATCAGAATTGGTAAGAACTGTCGGTTCATTTTTATTTAAAAAAATAACAAAATGAATGAATTTCTTCATATCCATGATGGTTAAAACATTTGGATGTGGGAAGAACTGAAACTGGCCAATCCATCCATCAATTGCCAGAGTTTCGACAGCTTAAATCTGAAAAGTGTGAATCCCTGTAGCCTTCATTCAATAATCAGTTCCCAGCTATGCCATGGTGACACAAACCTGGGTTATCTCATTTGGATTACTGCATATTTGGAAAGTATTTAGAAACTTCAGGGGTTCAAAGAGCACAGCCAGACTTTTGGGCAGGGCTTGTTGGAGAAAACACAACTTCTATATTACAAGAGCTTCACTGGTTACTGGTCCATTTCTAAGCACAGTTCAAAGTGCTCTTCATTATATAAACCCCTGATGACCTCTGAAAGACATTATCTGAAATACATTATCTCCCCATATGAGCTTGCCCAATTTCTGAGATCTCTGGGAAAAGGTTTTCCCTCAGTCCTATTACTATCACAGGTACATTTGGTGACAGGGGGCATAAAAGATAGACCTAAGGCTGTGGAACACCTTCCCATGGGAAGCTAGCTTGGCTCTGTCTCTCTTCTAGCAAATGGACTTATTTGTGGTCCTGATTGACTCAGAAAGGCTTTCTTTTTTAATGCACGGTGGTGCAGTTTTTCTTCCTGTGTTATGTTTCAAATGCTTGTTTTTAATAAAAAGCTGTTTTTAATACAAGAGCTTAATTTTTAAAAAGTTTTTTTGATATGATTGATTCAGGCTGAATTAATCCATGTTGTAAGCCACCTTGGGTCCCATATTATGAGAAAGATGAGATATAACATAAACAAACTAGAGGAGACACTGAATCAATGGAACATGCGTAAGTGTTGAACTCAAGTTGCTATGACTTCAATGGGTCTAATCTGGTTGAGACTATGCAATTGGATTTAGGCCTGTGTTTCCAGCATGATTAAGGTTGAACTACTGCCATCACTTTTTTTTTTTTAAGAAACTTCTCCCAAAACATAATCCTATGTTTATTGAATATCGCCAGTGCAGAATGAAGTTTCAGTTGATTTTTGAATATTTTTACAAAAATTGGAAAAAAAGGCATATTCAAAGATGAGAATTATGTTAGCTTCCCTGTTCTATGTTTATACAGGTATGTGCAGGTATATCAGCTGGTTACCTTTGATAACTATACACCTTGTGCAGTCCCCACCAATGTGGTTCCCTCTAAATGTTTTAAATTACAAAGTATACAGTCGCACAGCTGAACTGTGGTTGATGGGAGGTTTAATTGAACCTAACAAAGGGCACCATATTGAGGAAGTGAAATAGAGTGCAGAGACTCATGAGTTCTAGCAACAGCAACCTGAAGTGCATAATAAGAACCCTTTTGAGTTCACCTTATTGCTAATAGCATGTATAGCACTGCCTTAGCCTACTCTTGCTCCTCCATGGTGAATATATTTTGAGCCAATTTGGGCTAACTAAAAGGAAACTGAAATCTCAACTTTCATTTCATGCTTATTTGAAACTATAAGAAACACATTGATGAAGTCAATGCAGGACTAAACATTTTTCAAGTATTAATAAACCCCATGGCATTCCCAATGTATTTCAAAGGCATTATACTGTGGGCTGCAATATTTAAATTAAGATGTCATATGTTATCTTTGAACTATTTTGTAAAGTGCCATAGAATATGTTAGATCCTTTTAATTAATTTTCTCATTGCATTAGCAATGATGCAGCCTTTTTTTAAAAAAAAATACACCATGCATTATACAAACTTTTTTTTTTTTTTTTTGGCATGGGAGGGTGGTAGTAGTGACTAAATTCTGATTTTTTAAAAAAACAATTGGCCAATGTTATGGGTTATAAATATTTTGCTTGCTTTTTTTGGTTTGACAGAAAGCCTTCACAATGAACAATTTCCATGAATTTCCAGGTCTTCACTTATAGTGCCTTTTTCTCAAAGTTGCTTGAATCAAGATTAACTTAACATGACTGACTTTTCCCACCGATTTCTATCAAGAAACTTATGGAAAGTTCAACTAATATTTCTACGGTAAGAAATATCAACCAATAATAATAAAGGAGAATGGCTGTGTTCCTGTGGCAGCATAATTGTGACATCATGTTCAAAATCAGACAGTGTTTTGGATGTTGTCCAAGTTCCACTGCTGAGTTTCAAGTCAAAGTTCGCAACAGAGGGCTTGCTAGAAGACAAGGAGAGGGGCTGAAATAACTCATCAGAACATTATAGTAGATGCCTCTTTTGACAGAATAGTTTTGGTTGTCGTGCAAATTGCAGTGCACAGCTTCTAATCAAAATTCCAAAACGAGGAGGGGTGTTTAGAATCCAAAGAAAACAGGAGAGGATTATCTGAGGCAAGCTGCTAAGATTCCTGGGGTTTAAAGAGGGGGCAGTAAAATGGGACTCTGAGTTACTGCTGGTAAGATTCCTGAGATTAAAAAAAGTGTAGGTGAAGTCGGAAACCGAAGGAATGTTTTTAGAGTGGGATTTTAGATGTAGATCTAGGCAGCCTTGGTCCATTTCAGGTAATAATTAATAAAAGAGGACTGTGCTCTTAAAAAAAAAATCTCTTCCCCCAAGAACTTTTTGTTTATTTTACTTCATTAATCTTTGTCATTTCAGTCATTTTCCAAAAGCAACTTTGCCATTTCTTTATTTGGCTTTCATCCTGCTTTTCTCCCAAACTGGGAATTAAGATAGATTGCAATGTCAATTAAAAACAGGGATATATAAAAGTTAAAATATTAAATCCAGTGAAAGGGCCATCAGAGTCCAAGCCACATAGATCTAATTTTCTGTTTCTGACTTTTTCTGTCCTGTCTTGCTTTGAACCCAAAGCATATTTTGTTATAAAATTAGACACCCCATAGCCATGAAGGTATAATTTCCATTGGAACATTGTGAATAGGACATAAACTCAACCAACCTGCTACTTATGGTGAGGAAGTATCTATTGCACATATCTTTGTTAGTTTTTAAATGTGTTCATATTTTCTTCACCTGAATCCTTTTTTTTAATGTGAGAACACAAAGGGGAATATAAGATAGAAAAATAGCCTGTTGCCAGCCTACTTGGTGGATGAAGGTCTGTTAGAGCAGGTGGAAAAATCTACAGCCTCTTTAAAAGTATAGAAAGGCTAAAGAGACAATGAATATTTGTGATTGCAATTCAGTATTGCAATCACAGATTCATAAGGATCCATAACTGATTTGTATTCACAAAGGCTACTTATGCACAATCATGGCATTATTATCACAACTGTAAGCATCCTGCAATCCCACTTTACTACTGCTTTACTGGGCATCACCCACTGGAAGTGAGGGCAGTTCAGGAGCCTAAGACAGATGTTTCCAGCTCCATCCCACCTGTAGTCTCTGATGTGAGGAGGAATTGGAGCAGGGATCCTGCTTCCGATTGTTGCACTGGAGATTGCTGGCAGGAGAGGGCTGGAAATGTCAACCCACTGTGACCCAACTAACAAAAGAACAGATCTCTATTACAGCAGCTGATGTCTGTTAAAGCAGGATGTAGGGTGGTTGAGCCAGAGGACACTACCTAGTTAAGTATGCTTAACTTAGTAGCTGAAATAGGATCTCAGCCATAGTTTTAAAATACACAGTATAAAAATCAATTATTTTACCTTGCAAGTCAGCCTGGCAGAAATCAACCCAGTCTCCCAGCTATAACTTTAATGCATTGATTGAGTACAATTCGTAGGAAAGTTGTCTAGATAATTGATTCAAAGTGCATATTTTTATATATTTGATTCAATTTGAGGAGCAAAGCTAAAGCCCTAATTCAGTAGTGAATACTGAAATTTTTACCAACACATAATGGGTAGGGATGGAAAGGCTGAAGGAGAAGTAAGAAAACCTTGTCCTTTTAAAAATATACACAAAGCAGCTGTCCAGTCCTATTCAGGCACAGCCTCCTCCTGTTAAAAGCACAAGCACAGTCGAGGCAGCAGCAGCAGCATAGTCCCATGCAGATTTTCTCAGAAGTGAATTCTACTTTCTCAGCCCAAGAGGAAGGCAATGGCAAACCTCCTCTGCCAAGAAAAATCAAGGACAGGGTCATCATAAGTTGAAATTGACTTAAAGGAATATAACAAAAGCAAAACCAGTACCACACAAGACAAGTTTGCACTTGCTTTCCATTTGTTTATTTATTTAATTTATATTCCACCTTTTTTCAAACAGGGGAACTAAGACAGCTTTCAATTTCCCCAGATACATCCCCTGTTTAAAATAACACACAGCACCCCTCCAATCCCATGTAGTTTTACTCAGGCCCTTTTTGCACGGCATTTGCCATGCAAAAGGGCCCCTCGAGTGTCACGCGAATGTGAGGAGCGGTCCACATGACACACTCACAATCGTGTGACACTCCAGGGTCTGGCAGGCACTGCTTGCGCACTTTTTCATTTTCGGCTTTGAGCCGAAAATGGTGTGCAATCGTGCATCACTCCAGGGCCCTGTGCACACTTGCCGTGTGTGTGGAGCTCTGGAGCTGCAGCGCTCGCACTTCCTGCCCCAGCACAGCCTGGGAAACTTCTAGGCTGCACTGCGGAAGGAAGAGGCAGGGCTCTCGCATAAGCGGGTGGCAGCTGCAGAGCTGAATGAACCGGGACGTGAGAGCCTCTTGCTGGAGGCTGCTCACGTGATCCCCACACCCCAGCTCCATGAAAAGGTGCGTTGCGGAAAGGGCCTCAGAAATGACATTGCCATTGCATAGAATCCTCTCGATTTCCTCTGATGTTTACAAGACACAGAGAGCAGCAGCAGCAGCCACCCACTCCTATGCAGGTTTACAAAGAACTAAAACCATCAGCAGGACCTAAATACCCGAAAGGCACCATCTGATCTTGGAAGCTAAGCAGGGTCCGCCCTGGTTAATACTTGGGTGGGAGATCACCAACAAATACCAGGTGTTGTAGGCTATATTTCATAGCAAGGAAGTAGCAAAACCACTTTTACGTATTCCTTGCCAAAGAAAAAACCCTATCAAATTCATGGAGTCACCAAAGTCAACAAGTGACTTGTAGGCACACGCATAAAATCATCAACATTTTCTTTCAATTTATTCCCAAGTTTTTACTGCAATCCTTTTGGACATCTCCATCCCACCCACATGCCTGACATCTACAAAGCACGCTACCTGTCCTTCTAACTATGGCTCTCTCTAGTTGCCTTCTGGTATACTTGATATGTGCCCCAAAAGAAGCATGAAGGTCAAACACAGAGACGTATACTGAATCCCCCACTTCTGCTTGCCTGCCCAAATAGGAAACTAAGGCCATTTCCTCATGGGCTTAAAGAAACGGTGCAGAGTGTCCTCCAGGGAGGATGTCTGCACCTGGGAGCGCAGTGGGTCGGACCTACTTAGTGTAGTTCCACACCTTAGCCCGCTCCGGAATGACCCAAAGTGGTCGTCCAGCATGCTTTTGAAAGACCGCTTGAAACAGGTCTTTAAAAAGCATGGAGTGTGCCACTCCGTGCCCGTGCTCTGGTGCAGATTTGCAGGCTCGCACCAGTGCGAGCCTGCGACCTGCCAGGGGTGGGCTTTAGGCTGGCGAGCTTCAGCGGTTGGTGGAGAGCCTCGACCAACCAGAAGCCACCATTTTCATCCCCAGAGCAGTGCAGAGTGGCAGCCACACACTACTCCAGACCAGCCTGGACCCAAGCTTGGAGCCAAGAAGTCCGGTAAGTACCGGCACGGGGCGATTCCCTTGCCCCGTGCGGAAATGGTCTAAGTTTGGCTGTTGCCACAGTGAGTCCTACTGTAGTATCCCAGGATAGAAAATGGCCACTAGTTCTCTGCTTCTCTGAATACAAGAAGGTCCTTGCACCAAATAAAATAAAATGGAACAGAATAAAGAGTTGTTCTATGAAGCTTCCCTTCTGTTTTCATTCCTGGACCTTGCAGTACAATGAAACAACCCAAATGTTTCTCTTTCCCACTTTACTAGAATTTTGTTACTGTAAGCTGAGAGATCTGTACAAGCATCAGTGTAAAACTGAAATGAAAATAACAGCAACCTAGGAACCCATCTAGCCCAGACACCAGTGAACTAACTGACTGGCTTGCAGTTAAGGTCCCTGTTTCCTTTCTTGGTCCCTGATTGGTCATTTTTTCCACTACAGTCCACTGACTGAGGCTAATAATCTTTCCTTCACATACCCTGTTGCTCCTCTGTGCCCATTGCTTCCTTAAGGGGAGAAGAAATCTCTGCCCATGTAGACCCTCTGGCGTATTTAACAGAAAATATATTCTGTGAGTCTTTGTAGGGAGGCCCTTGCCTTCTGTATTCTGCAAAGACAATCCTGAGAGACTGATTGTGGAAGAAGCTAAAAGCCAATGCCATTCACTCCATGGATTGGTTATAAGTAATAAAGCAGGCAGAATTGTGATAGTTAGTGGTAGTCTGAGCCTAGAGTGGGAGAAATGCCTTACTTGCCCTAATGGACAAGTTGCCATTGATTAAAATGATATAAAACATTTCTAACTTCAAAACACATGTCAAAACAGTATTTAAAATACAGCAGTTTTTAAAACCAGCATGGTTGAGAGAAAGAGGAGTAGACAGAATACAGCACGGCTCTAAACTAGCAGTGATCCAACAGCCCTTATAACCAGGTTCATAACAGAGAGGCAGCTGTCACCATGACCTCAAATCTTCATAACAACTTGATATACTACCTAAATTGGCTTTCCTGAATATGATGCCCTCCAAATGTTCTGGATTACAGAAGAGTCAGTCCAAAACATTCTGCTTCATCAGGCAAAGGACAAAATGTGCCCCCTCATACCCATTCCATATACAAAAGTCAACTGGACTGGCAGTTGGTTCTGTCTTCAGCAATGGAGATGGGGCAACTCCCTCCACTGCATCTGAGGGGAGCAGGCTGCCTTAAGGAGCACAGTGTAGGCTACAAGGCATATCCAACTGTTGCAGCTTGCTGTTCCTCCACAGGATATGCCAAATGCCTAGTGGTAGGGCTGGTTCTGAGCTACAGTGACACAAACAGCGATCAGGGATGATAGGCCTTTTATCTGCAAAACATCTGGAGAGTACAGAAATACTTAAAATACATACATACATACATACATACATACATACATACTGCACTGGAGAAGGCTGAACTAAACTGTCTGCTATCCTGACAAACATTGTCCTACACTATCTTTTCCTGATCAACAGTTACACCACACATCAAGCCTTTCTCCACAGAAGAATAAGGTGAATATAAAACCAATCCCATAGCTTACTTTTACAACCAGTTCAGACAAACACAATCAGAGATCCTTGGAAAACAACACAATGAATAATCTTAGACTGTTATATAAATTGTAAATATATACATAGCTGGTTCCAGATATTCCAGACTTCTTTTCAAAACTGTTAAGAAAAACAATTCTAGTCACATGAATTTCTATCAAAGCCCATAATCTCTGTTTCTCAGTAAAGGCTATCAGATCTCAGTGCCATAATAGCCCAGGAAGCAGTAAATGAAATCACCCAGTCCCAAGTTCAATCTCCTTTTCTCAGGGATCAAATACCCTTTGCTATGCTGTGTATGAACGCATATAGAAAATTGCTTCCTTTGAAACCAGGGTAATGATATAGTGATAATAAACTGAAGTTGCCCTCATCCTATTCTCAGTAGGTTTTGAAGTTTTCAGTATGTGGTCTTTTCCCAGTTGCATGAAATTTCATGGAACTAACTAAAATTTGCTTTGATTCCCTGTTTTGTTTTTTCCATATCAGATGCAAATGTTTGAAGAGTGTACAAACAACGACGACAACAAAATATTCCAAATCAGTTATTCTGAACCATTAAAATTGACAAATATGACTCCCAGTCAAAATTCATTTTAGAGCTATAGAGAGAAAACCAAATCAGGTAAGGATTTGAAACTGGGCTCTTCTACTTGCCACTGCATATATAAGTTGCTTGTCTCTTTCTATACAATGTTGAAAAGCTAAAGTATTCTGTCAAAACTCCAATGTCCAATAAAATTTTCTGTCAGTTATACCCATTAGTCTTAGGCATTTTCTTTTCTACAGTCTACTTTTTTTGAATCCCAAATCAAGGTCTGTTATAAGAGAAAAAAAATCAGTTGTATCCAAAGTCGTATCCCAGCTAGAGAATAGGAAATGCCTATGAACTGGTATGAATATACTGTTATCTTGGTAGTGTTGCAACATTTTATGCTCTTACAGTATAATGCTTTGGTATCAGTTTAAGCAAACAGTTGAGGAATTCTGAAAGTCCAAGGGTAATTTGCTGGAGGCACTTTATACCATTATAGAAAGCTATTCTTTTGATAATATTTTTTTTTTGTCTTAACATGCAGTTGTGTGACATATTAAGTCCTCATTTTCTTTAAGTGCTAAGCCAGGAAGTAACTTTTATGCTTTAGTGATCATTAAGAGACAAGTGACTTGAGCAAATGGGGAGAGGAAGCCTTCCCCCTCTCCTTTTCTTCTTTCTCCCTCCCTCCCACTCTCTTTCCGGCACTCAAACCATCACGCTGTTGTACAGAAGTCATTGGCAATAAAAGGCTGGTGAAGAAAATGACTGTCGTTTCCAGCACAATGTACAACACAGACATTGCTTTGAAACATTTGTCTGTGAGGACCCATAAAAGTCAAGCGTTAGTTCTGCTCAAGAACAAAACATGGACGCATCTCATCTACAGTCCAAAACCTCAATGCTGCACACGTAGGGATTCATTTTATGGTGTTTTTTATTTCTTTTCCAAAGAATATTTCTTATATCCGTATGCCGCCTTTCTCCCAGAAGGGCATCGAAGGTGGCTTACAAAGGCGAAAGCTTAACACAAAATGTCTCAACTAAGACCAGCTGCGTAGCTTGGAGTGCGCGTAGGGGGAAGGAGGTAGGGGTGGGCAGAGGGGCAAGGGTGTGGCCACGTTGCACGGGGTGGGTGTATGGTAACATTGTGTGAGGGTGTGGCTATGTTGCAGAGGGTATGGCCATGTTGCTCAGGGCATTCCCAAAAAATTGCCACCTGAGGTGCACTGTCCTCATCACCCCCCTATCTGTATGCCAGTGACTAAGGCCTAAACATAATTGATAGTCCCAACTAGACTACCCAATGAATCAATGGAATTTACAAAAGTGGGTGCCTTCAACAGTCCCAGTTAATCTTCTACCACCCGATTTTTTTCCAACAGCTTTTAAAATGTCCCAGTTTCTTTCTCCTTCTCCTACTTTCTCTCTGTATCCTTGGCTTACTTCATTGATGCAAACAGAGCTCCAAGTGCAAAAGAAATTGGCTTTCAATTAACTTGAGGAGAGAGGAAAGGAGAGGGTAGACTCTTGCCCTTCACAGTTAACTCAGGCAAAAGCAAACTGCTGCAGGTTTTCCTAGCTAGTATGTCCTTCATCATTAATAGCTTTTGCCAGGTTAACCACATACATCCTCGTTTCCATTTGTGAAGTGTTGGAAAGTATGTAAGTGTTCCCATTGAATCAATGGCTTTATTCTAGCTAGGACTGATAATTGCATTTAGCCTTAATTTTTTTCCAGCAAGGGTCTTGTCTCAGGCCCTAATGATGTTTGCCAGCAGCTCTGCATCTGCTCCCATCTGCATCCTCAAACTCCCTCCCCTTCCCTTAGATGGAAGCTTAATCTATATTCTATCTCATTAGGGATAAAATTTATGTTTTGATTTGGTCTATAGTCTTTCTCTCAGAATCCAAGGCAATTCACAAATTTAAAAAAAACCCGTAGAAATCTGATATATACAAGTCAAAGTTTGTAAGTTTGTCTGTGTCAGGCAGGTGAAGACCTCATATGATTGGCTGCCTGTGAAGATTCTATGGAATCCTGGGGTTGGCAGTTTAGAGAGGGGCCTTTAGAATTCTCAGCCAGAGAGCTCTTGGGCCTGGCCAGTTGCTATGGAGATGAGACCTAGCAGCAATAAGGAGGAGGCCAGTGTATTCCCTCAGAAACCAAAGCTCTGTATTTCAACCACATCTAATTCCTAAGGTAAGGTAAGGTTATTCCTAAGGTATTTCTAATAAGTATTACCTATGAGAAAATAAAATCCTGGGCAATGTCAGGTAAATATCCTAGTAAAAATTTAAAACACAATACATTATGATGCTACTGCCCTGGCTAGTCTGAGCTTTGGGGATATTAAAAGATATCCTTTTGATATCACAATTCGGCTGCACTTCTCTATTCCCCTCCACGTGCTTGCGAGGCCATCGGACAAGCATGCAAGCAAGCTCGGCATTTAATTGCCGTAATATTCAAACAACAATACAGGCAGGTCAGAAATAGCTGACTCACTGCTTTAGGAGACCTCCAGGCAAGTACTCTAATTAGGTGTGCACGCAACTTACAAAAGAGCCTCTGCCCCGGGACAGCAGCTTGATGAGTAAACTATGCAATACCCAAGTACTCTGCGTTTGCATACTGGCTACTCTATCGAGAACCTCTACGATAACTCAATCATTCAGATTCTGACCTTTCGGAGGCTTTGTCTCCAACTCCAAATCTATTGTTTTCCTCCAAGTACGGCATAGCCTGCAGTCACATTCTCCTTATAAAAACCCTTGATTTCGAGACCTTCCTCGGATCGCTCCTGAGTTTCATCCCGCCTTGCTGCCGCTTTGCTTGGCGAGCCTCCCCTCAGCTCCACATGCTGAGCTACATCGCACCTCAGCCTCGCTCTCTATTTTTCTGGGCTTCAGAGCAGGTGAAGTATCACCCAAACCAGCAATCCCTCTAAAAATCACTCTATACCACTCCAACCTTTATTTTCTTTAGTTATCTTGTGTGAATGTGTCGCATACACTGTTTTGCTTGTGTTTAATAAAACATCATTTATTGTTTCAACTTTTGTGTGCTCCTTGACTCGGCCTGACCCCGTAGACATAGGGTTCAAGATCTCACTACGTTACCCTGCCTCTCGTACCGCTAAGCAGTGCTCTGAGCTAATTTTCCCCACCTTTAGTTGAACACATTTTGGTGTCCCTCCCGGGACTCCCAGTACACAGGGTAACAGAGTGGTGGAGCAATGCGGGCAGTCCCAGTACCCCTAATTTGAGAAGGAGTCATGAACCTCCTCACATAAGGCTGGTACTGACTTAGGTGATGGCCGGTCAAGTCGTTAGAGCGCTGTTAGGCAGGAACACGTGTGTGTGGAGTCTGTGCGTTTGAGCTCTAGAGCTATTCTATCTGGGTGGAAATCTGTTCCCCTTTCTTGCTTGGTTTGTGTATGACAGCCGCCCTGGCGTGGTCACTAGCACTAGGCAGTGAACTATTGTCCGATAGCAAGGGGTGTGCACAAGCTGTCCTGGGAATCACATCCCTAACTTGGGGTCTATGGTGGGCTGGGATCCGAAGTGTTAGAGTGTTAGCACGGTAGGAATAGTCTACACTCATCCAACACCATAGTGGCAAGGCAAAATAGCACTTAGGGAAGAAATCCCCCCCCCTTAGAGTAGTATACAGGTGCGTCCCGTCCTTTTTAGGAGTCAGAGAACGTAGGTGCATCCCGCTAGTAGTTGTGAAAAGCATGGGTGCGTCCCACTGTGTAATTTCGGGTGCGTCCCGATTGCCTAGCCAACTAGGTGCGGGTGGTGAGTCCTGACCTAGCCTAGGGTTTAGAGGTTTTGCCCGTGGTAGAGGTAGGCGCCCCTCACCCGAAAAACTGTTAGGAACGGTTTTGGTTTAGGTTCCCATCCCTTTTCCCCCGCTGCTTGGCCAGGCAGCATAGTAAGTTCCAGAGCGTTCGTTTTCCCCCTTCAGGTAGGCGGAGTACTCCTGAGGGTTCCCTGGGTCTAGGTGACCTCCCTGTCCCCAAACCGTTACCTCATCCTTTGGTCCCCAGTGCTGTTGAGGTGGAAAACCAGGCCTGGGAGTACCAAAGTGACTTTGTTTGGGCAGGCTGGAGATAGTTTCCCGTCCCTCTTTCCTAGAGAAGTTCCGCAGAGTTCGTTTCCCTACAGTCCCCCAGGGGTCTAGGTGATCCTTCCCATCACTCCAGTTCCTGGTCCCGTTTGTAGTTTGTGGTTTGTAGCTTGTAGGTAGTGTTAGAGATAGTTGTGGTTTGTGTGAAAAATGGCAGAGAGTAGTAAGGTCACCATCAAGGACCTCATGTTGGAGGAAGAGGTCAGAGGTAAACTAGAGAGATGGGTGTTGAATAAGGGGAAATGCCCCTGGAACGACTCCATCTTCCAGACGGCCAATCCCTTTGCCACACTCTGTGAAGCATACATCCTGGCATGGAAGTCAAAGAACCCATTCAGGCTGTCTAAGGACGCTTTGGCCACTTGGGGACTTTGGCTTACGGCCAGAGATGCTAGTAGTCCCCTGGTAGAGACCAGAGAGAAATTAGTGAGTGTAGAGAAGGCGAATGCCCAGCTTCAGGCCGAGGCCGAAACGCTGCATGCAGACAAGGTCACTTTTGCATCCGTAGCGCAGGCGTCAGCACAGCAACATCCAGGTAGTGGCGCAAACTTGGGAGGAGAAAGCCCACGCCTTAGAGGCCGAGTTGGATCATGCCCGGTCTGCGGCCAAGTTCATGATGGTGCAAGTTAGAGAGCAGTAGGAGGCTGTTAGCCATGTAGCTTGCCAGAAACAGATTGCTGCGCTGGAGAGCCAGCTCCAAACGCGCAAAGCCTTAATTTCGGCTGTGTGTCTGGAGCTGCTCCCAACGTTTGCAGAGGACTTTTCTGGGGAGGTGCTGCCAGAGGATGCTCAGGCAACTGTTCCCCACAACCCAGACTGGAGTGAGCCTAAGGTCCCAGTCAACCCTGTAGAGACACGGTTCATGATGAGACGGACCACCCACCTTGGAGAAGGCAGTTCTGATAGACAAGAGACGCAGGAGATGCAGGTCACCGAGACTAGAGTTCCCTGGCGTGCTACTGAGGCCAAAGCCATAGCAGACCAGTTAGGTCCATTGAACAGAACCACCGGGATCATGTGGCTAAACGCGGTGATCCATTCTCACCCGACAGCCAATGATCAGGACCTGACCCAACTGGCTCAGCTGTGTATGTCCCCCTCCGAGCTTCCTACCCTTGAATCAGCAGTGGCAGCTCGAGGCTTGGTTAGGCTCGAGGCCCACGACTGGATGAGAGAGGTAGTGAGGATTTTGTGGCCCAGACAGAGTGCGGGTGTGCTATACGTCATGGAGCAACAGGGTCCTCGTGAGAACCCTGAGGCTTACGTGGCACAGAAGCAGCTCCTCGCCATTCTGGCCAAGAAGGTCCCCTTGACGCCCCGTGGATATGACTTTAATGACCTCGAGTTTGTACGGAGGTCTTAATCACGAGAACAAGATGGCTTGGTCTTGTATGGAGGTCTTAATCACAAGACCAAGATGGCTCTCGGTTTGGTGGATCCAGCCACCACCAACTGGGAGGAATTTGGGAATAACCTCCAGCGGGTCTCCGACCTGCTCCACGAGGCAGAATCCCTAAGACCTCCCCCCAAAATGCATAGGAAGGACACCGGGAATTGGGAACCTATAGCCGAGGTTACCTACTCGAACTATGGGCCCCATTCCCAGCATAGGAAAACGGCTCCGAATTCCATTCCATGAGGGAATTGGAACTCGCGACCGCCACCTAGACAGGACAACAAGCAGTGGCAGGGACAGGATTTGCGCAGCCAGTCCAGCAAGGCAGGAAGTCCCCCACAGCAACCAACTGCCCCCAAACAGCCCTCTGACTCAGGCTCTCCCAGGGAGACGTCTGGCGGGTATGATCCCACGGCCCAGATGTACTCCTCGGATAGAGTAAGGGTCTGGGGCATGCTCAGAAGGTTCGGGCTGAACATGAGCCAGTTTGACAAGCGGCCAACATTGGAGCTTTTGGAAGCTCTAGAGAAGCAGCTTCAGGCGGGAAGTAAACAGCCAGTCCAAGCCGTGACTGACGGCCCACCCCCGGCTGGATACTACCCTAACCTGGAACTGCAAGCATAGCGGTGCCCTCGGTCCAGGAAGCTTCCCCTCAACGTTGTGGCTAGGTTGAAGCCAGAGAGGTGGGGAAGGTTCTGGGTGAAGGCAGGCATAGGGACCGAGAGGGATGAGACTTCTGCCACCCTTCTTGTAGACTCTCGTGCAACAGTAAACGTGCTGCACCCCAAACTTGTGAGGTACGGTGAACCCACGCCCGAGCATGTCCAGCTTTCTGGATATGGCGGGGGGGGTGTCACCAAGCTAGGGCATGGACAGGCATCCCAATGTCTATAGAGACGTTTCATTTTCAGATGTGGGCGTGCGAGAACCGGGGAGAAGGCATCAGTTTTCTCCAGGGAAACAGGTATCAGTTTTCTCCAGGGAAACAGGCTCACAGTTGATTACGCAAACGGGTTTCTATGGCAGCTAGATCAGGGACCAGTAGAGATTTCGGCAGTGCACCACTGTGCCGCCATTAAAGCTCCTGCCCCTATCCCGGTAACAAATGAGCAACATGTATGTTCCTACCCGGAGGTGAATTTGGCTACCGCCTCACCCTCCATGCAGACGCTCTGGTGCCACCTTGTCCTCAAGGGCCATGGTACCGTCCTAATTGTGACTCTAATAATTGTAAAAGGGGCCACGGCTAGCTACGGATCCATCACAGTTACCATTTGGACTAGGGAGAAAGGTTCCCCGGAGGCACATGGGTCCAGGACCAGCCTCCATACCGAATTGAGAGTGTGGGTCCCAAACCAGGAGCAGGCGTTGCTGCTTTTGCCGGTAGTCCCAGAGACCCAAAAGAAAGATTGGAAAGGGAAACCCCCAGATGGGGACACCCTTTTGTTAGCACAACAGTGTGGCGGATGGGCTTTGCTTCCCTTCATGGGATGGCAACCCCCATGAAGAGGTGGCTGCTCCAGCTCCCCTCTCCTTCCCCCCTTCCCTTGTAAATAGACCTTTAGGATAATAGCTTTGTAGTAACGGAGCCCCCATCTCTGTGTTCCCCACAGGGAGACAGAATGGGACCGTTCATGAGGATTGCAGTGTTGTTTTTCGTGATTGGATACACCCGTGGAACCTCGCCTGAATTCAGCCAAGTTTACACAGATTGGCAGTTCAATGTACAGGCAGTGTGTTATTGGAACCGCTATCCAGAAGTAGAAGCCTTGTTGATGGGGACGCAGTTGCTCCCCTGGTTCAAGACAAGGTACCCTTTCGAACTGTCCATGAATTTCCATATCCACTCTAGAAATAGACTGAGTGCAGTGTTAAGGATGGCTGTTGTCGGCGAAGAGGTTAAACTCAACTTCAGCAGGGCCACAGCAGCTGCTCCCATGACCGCCAGAATAGTCCGGGGCGACCACCACTATGCAGCCCTACTAGTGCTTAGCTTCACTTTTGAAGACTGCCGCCCTATATGGGGATGGAAAACCTACACGTTTCATTGCCAGAATGTCACCCTGACCCCGACAGGTTGTAAGTTCTCCTGCGGGAAGATGTGGTGTCCTGATTCCGATACTCACACCCCTCCTCCTCCAGAACATCACCCGGCTATGTATGTGGGTAGTTCCGTAGTTCGCAAGGATATAGAAATGGTTGCTTACTCAAACGTCCAACCCATAATAACTAAAATGATATTAATTTTCACGGTTGTCAATATCTCCAGAGTAATTCCAACTTGCCAACCGTACCTAAAACTTGCATGGACACAGTGGGAACACTGGGAGAAACGATGGCTGTCTTTCTCCCACCCACACACTCACCCTAAGCGAAGTGTCTTAGGAACTGCTTTAGGCAGAATTGGAACTGACAGCACATTCATCAATGCTATAGACAATGAGATCCAAGCAAACAAATTAGGCATAATTGGCTCCAAAACTAGAGACATTGGAATATCCTCCGCTGCTGGCCTAACCAACGTAGCAAGAGGAGTAGATCTAATTAGTCAATTGCTCCCACAGTGGGTTGGCATCGAGCGAGACATAATATCCGACCTTGGCCGTGTTCTACAGATCACGACCCATGATTTATCAGTAGCAATACAGTGCAAGCAACTGCAGAGCACCGTGATCACCTTTGCCGCTCAGGTGATCCAAGCCAGCCTCATGGGGTTAATGCACCCCGAGATCCTGAGCCTACTCTGAGAGCGATATCCGGAATCACTGGAACACCCTGCCGCTTTGGCGCAAATACGGCACGCCACGTGGAAGAGCCTAACTCTCATGGTGGATGTTGCCCATGAACGGATTCTGGATCTGGTAATTCTACATCCAGTCTCCCATTTAGGACTCCCCTTCATAGCTGCCAATGCCACTTTGCTGCCCCCACGGATGTACCATTGGTCCAACAGTACACACTGTTTTGATTTAGCTGGCTGCCTATTCAACCGCCATTGGATTCAGTGTTTCCACAACCTTAATGGTCTCAGCCACAGCGATACCTCCAAATATTTGGTAATACCAGTAAACACCACAGTCATGGCCCAGATTAACCATGAGTGTTTCTGTTTAAGGACTCCTTGTACCAATTGTACAGTGGTGTGACTGTAAGAGTAAACCGCACCGCTGGGAACCCCTGTTTTTGCTCACAGATGGTCAAAGACTGTTTTGGCCAGAACTTCTATCTCCAGTGGGAGATACGAGACTGTGTGTTTGAAAGTGCCTATGCACCCACAGAATCCGAGTTAGTCGGATTCCACCTCGAATCCGAGATCCCTCCGTCTTTATGGCTCAGGAATCTCACCCGTTTGTCTCAACGAGTAAAGGAGGTCTCGCACTCCCTCCATCAGATTACCTTGATGGTTAATCATTCTGCCCAGATAATAGTCAGCACTTCAGAGGATTTGAAATCAGACGCTACACAATCCTGGTGGAATGTCTTTAGTTGGTCCTCCACGGGCCAGGCTATAGCACATTTTGCTCTCCACCCTTTAGTCGTCTTGGTGGTGTTTCAGATCATTTTGGTCGTCAGTCTTGTTGGTTTGGTATTTTGGATAAAGAAACAGATCCTCATGTTGCAAGCCATCCGTTTTTATTAAGGGAAGAGGTTCCATCATTTGTAAATAGTTGTTTGTTGCAGAATATAGTGTGTTTTGAGTCTATCCTTTAACCTCTTTAAGGGAGGAGAGTTTTGTTTTTGGAGGAGACAGATTCTTGGGGTGGCTGTCCCAAGATCCTCTTGTCCTCTGAGGTAGATCAGGCCTACAGAGTCAGCCCTGATACTCTGAGGAAGGGAAATGAGTCAGACCGGAGTACCGACCATCTCTCACTCTGAACGCTGGCATTAGCTGACTCCGAGGGATTGCCTTGTGCAATGGCGTCCTGGCGAGGTTGGGGCGAGACGAAGGGGGCCTCATGACCCTCTCAGGAGAACCAGGTCTGACTCTGGACTCCCAGTCTATTGCCCAGGCAGGCCCCTCATCACATCGAGGGCCTCCTCCCCTCTTCTTTCGTGCACTCTGATTGTTAGGGTGAGAACAATCGGCACCGCTATTTTGCTTGTTACTCCATTCAGTTTTGATTTCACCAATTTAGAACCACTCTCCGATGCCCCATAAGGGCCGGAGACCCACACAATTGGCCTGACGCCCGGCCCCGGTGCATTGTGTCTCATTTGCATATGTTAGGAGGACATTTGCATATGTACATCCGACCATCCTGACCAATCACCAAAAGAGTCAGCGTCCGCTCTGGCAACGAGCAAGCTTACACTCGCTTGTCTCTGATTTGGTTTATTCTGTCTTTTTCGCCAGTTTGGGAGCCCCGCCGCCAGGCAGAGAAAAAAAAGGGGGGGTCAGAGCCTAACCTGGTTCAGTCTGAGCATGTGTGTACCACGGCCATTACAGAGAGTACCCCTGCAACTTATGCAGGTGCATACGGTCCACTGCTCATCCAGTGAAATACTGGATGGAGCAAAATTTGCCAACCCGGCCTCACGTTGGTCCACCTGACCCCTGAACTTTGCAGGCACGGTCGCACTCAGAGTGAACTACAGTTAGGAACTCGACTCCCCAAGCTCTGGCAGATGTGTCACCAGCCTAGGGTGACCATGATCTGCAGTGGCCTTAACTTCGCCTCTCCTGGTATGGCTTTAAGATCTGATCCCATCCAGTGTCCACCAGCTGCTCCCAGCAGCTCCATCTTCAAACAGATCTCATTCCCAGTAGGCTTTGAGCTGGCCATTTGCATTTATGGTATACATTGGATAATGTTCATGTCAGTTTTTCTGTTGAAGCTATAATAGGTCAATTGATCCAGAAGACTGGGACGATCCCGAGGTCATACCATCGCCCTCGAGTACCGTGGGGGGGGGGTGACGAAGAGAGTTGCCTTTCCATCTGATGGCCGATACTTGGAGAGTCCTGGTCCTTTGACGACACCTGTGACTGTGAAGGAAGGTGACCACGCAGCCTTCCGCGTGCCACGACGAACTTTTTTCCCTTCCTACTACCGTTTGCTGACCCGAGGAAACCTATGGACTATTCCAGGCTCCAAACTCTGCAAAGACTCTTTGCTCCTGAACTTGCAGCACACCAGGCTGCACCGACTTGGATATTTTGTTATTGTTCCTGCTCCGTTGCCTGGATGGACTTATGCTTTGCTCGCCTGCTCCAGCTACAGAACTTTCTTGTTGCAGGGGGGGGGGTGCCAAGACTGTTGCTTGCACCTCACCTCCCCCGGACTACGAACTTTCATTCCACATTGAACTGTTTGCTCATTGGATTGCCTTCATTGCCAAACCATGCATTGGACTTACTGTATTCCATTGATTTTTTCATTGATTGCTTCATATTGCATTTGCTATTTACTACCATTGCTCATTTTTCGACAGTTCCCTATTGAGGGGACATTGGACATTGTTTATTGGTTAATTGTTTCTTATTGCATTATGGACACTGGTGTGTGTGTGTTTAGGTTTAGGTTTTAGTCAGAACTGTCTTTATAAGATAGTAATCCTTTGCTCTTCCCGGAACTCCCTTTCCTGAGGAGTGATATGGCTACCAACCTGCAAGCCCCTATTTGGCTCTAAATTGATTTTTGCTTTTTGATTGGAAAATGTCCGATATTGTCCCAACATCGCCCATTTTCGGGGGGGGGGATTGTTACTGCCTTGGCTAGTCAGAGCTTTGGGGATATTAAAAGATATCCTATTAATATCACAATTCGGCTGCACTTCTCTATTCCCCTCCACGTGCTTGCGAGGCCACCGGACAAGCACGCAAACAAGCTCAGCCGTTAATTGCCGTAATATTCAAACTACAATACAGGCAGGCCAGAAATAGCTGACTCGCTGCTTTAGGAGACCTCCAGGCAAGTACTCTAATTAGGTATGCACGCAACCTACAAAAGAGCGTCTGCCCCGCACTGGCAGCTTGATGGGTAAACTATGCAATACCCAAGTACTCTGCATTTACATACTGACTACTCTATTGAGAACCTCTACGATAACTCAATCATTCAGATTCTGACCTTTCGGAGGCTTTGTCTCCAACTCCAAATCTATTGTTTTCCTCCAAGTACGGCATAGCCTGCAGTCACATTCTCCTTATAAAAACCCTTGATTCTGAGACCTTCCTCAGAACGCTCCCGAGTTTCATCCCGCCTTGCTGCTGCTTTGCTTGGCGAGCCTCCCCTCAGCTCCACGTGCTGAGCTACATTGCACCCCAGCCTCGCTCTCTATTTTTCTGGGCTTCAGGACAGGTGAAGTATCACCCAAACCAACAATCCCTCTAAAAATCCCTCTATACCACTCCAACCTTTATTTTCTTTAGTTATCTTGTGTGAATGTGTCGCATACACTGTTTTGCTTGTGTTTAATAAAACATCATTTATTGTTTCAACTTTTGTGTGCTCCTTGACTCAGTCTGACCCTGTAGACATAGGGTTCAAGATCTCGCTACGTTACCCTGCCTCTCGTAACACTAAGCAGTGCTCTGAGCTAATTTTCCCCACCTTTAGTTGAGCACATTTTGGTGTCCCTCCCGGGACCCCCAGCACACAGGGTAACAATGATACTACAACAAATGTTAACAAGTTGTGATGTTGAAGTGCAACTAAATTTAAAAGGTTTTAAAAATCAATTAAAATGGTAATGATATAATTAAATAATACATTTTATTTATATAAATAAAATTATAAATATAATAGATATTAATGGAAAAGAAGAGTAAGAGGAGAAAAAGAAATAAAGAATAGGAAGTAAGCATCTTAAATACCCCATCCTTAGTAGCCAGTTGTCCTTGGGGAATCCCTGCTAAATGAAAGGAGATTGAAGGAAGTTCTGCTGTCAGTCATTGCCTCTAGGAGCTGGATGGGTCCTAGTTCCCCCTTTCACTGCCTTCCTCCTTCAGAGCTGGTAGGGAAGGAGTGGAGCCAGATGCCTCTCAGCCAGTTCTTTCACTAAGAGCTCCTCAAAGAGCCAGTTGAGAGGCAGCCAGCTCCAGTTTCCCCTCTCCTTCATGCCACATGCAGAAGAGGAAAAAAAGAGCAAAGCTAGGTAGTCTGAAGCAGGCTTACAAGCTTCAGATGAGCATGCTTATTTCTCTCCCTGTCCCATGAGATGAAGGGGCAGGAAGAGTAAAGCCACCCAATTCTCTGCTGATCTTTCCAAGAGTTTTGATTATATTTAAAATCTCCAACTACAATCTTCACTCATCACTAAAAGGATAGGAGGAAAAAGGGAGAAAGGAAACAAAATTCAGACACATATTGCTAATCAAAGAACTGGGGACTCTGTGCACAGCCTAGTTACAATGTTCTTCTGCCTGATGGTGATAGCTTCTCAGGCACGTTACCTCTGCAATGGTTTCTTGATGGAAACAACATGGTTGTTGTTGTTGCTGCTGCTGTGTGCCTTCAAATCATTTAGCACTTATGGCAACCCTAAGGCAACCTGTCACAGGGTTTTCTTGGAAAGATTTGTTCAGAGGAGGTTTGCCATTGTCCTTCTCTTAAGCTGAGAGAATGTGACTTGCCCAAGCTCATCCACTGGAATTCCATGTCCAAGCACAAATTTAAACCCTCTTCTTCCAGAGTAGTAGTCTAACACTCAAACCACTGTACCATGCTGACTGTTTGGTGACATATTTAGAACTTTCTGTTGGAGAGGTCTAATCTGCCCCCCTGCACTACAGTTCCCAAACTACCCCAACAAAAGGGATTAGAGATTTAATCAGTTTGCTTCTCTAATGTAGACAGGCACCTTAAAGCTTCAGTCTAAATCCAGATTGTATGGCTACAATACCCCTTCTTTTTTTTTATTGATAATAGTACCATATTTGCTGGCATATAAGACACACTAGCGTATAAGATCTGCCCCATTTATACACCGGCAAATACTATTTGCCAGCATATAAGATGTACTGGAGTATAAGACGCACCCCATTTTCAAACAGTATTTCTAGGGGGGAAAAGTGAGTCTTATATGCCAGAAATTAGGGTAATTCTTGAGAGTTTTCCCCTCTCTTTCCCCTTCCTTGTGCTTTGCTTAACATCCAGGCAAATGATACATTCTGAAGAATTCAAAAGCTTCCCCACTACTTGTGAGATTTTGGTTGCTCACAGTAAAAGTATTGCCCAACTATACATTTCCAATGGATCAATGCATTGACCTTTGGCCAGCTGGACCAAAAAAAAAAAAAAAAAAAAATCAGCAATAACCCAGCATTCTATATCTGACAGAAGCCAAGAAGACACTTCCTTAATGCTCAGAGACAGACCATTAAGGCCATAGTCTTCATCCCCTGCTTGTGTTGAGCTGCTAAGACCAACATTTCTCTGCTAAACTGCTTCCTGTATCTCTACTATGATTTCCTGTGTATCATGAATTGAAAGTCATGGCCTTCTTGCCTACTAAAAGAACATATAATACTGTCAGTCCTTCATTCTGTGACCAGAGAGAGAGAAGGGAAGGACGGAGAGACTCAAAATTAAAAAAAAAAAAATAGAATTTGTCCTCAGCCAGCATTATGAGCCTGAATCTCAGCAGACAGGACAGACATGCATACCAGCTAATTGAACATTGGCATAGGCATTTATTTTGCTGGTATGTACACCTGTCTTTTTTGTTGTAAAGCCAAGAGGAACTCACTGAGAACCTGCTTTTTGTAGCATGCCTGTTTTTATTCCAAGTCCATCTGGGACATGTTCCAGAGTATTTCTAAATCTATGACTAACAAGTTTCCTTACAGCACTTGAACAAATGATACTGTGACTCACTTTGCATTTCCTCATAGCAGGCCTCCAGAGCTATATTACCTGGTGTCACAGTTAAGAAACACCAGTTTGGAAAGTCTGACCCCAGAATTGCCTGCTTAAAGTGAATGGTTTCCAGACCAAGCAGATAGGTAATATTCTGATGTCACAGAAATGTAATTTTTTCCCCTATTTTCCTCAGAGTGAAAAAGAACAGCCCTGATAATAGGGTCACATCCCTTTCTCCAGCTAGCTACATATTTGAACACAAGGTGCTCCATTGCTTTCCAATTGATGAAGAGAAAGGGACGCCCTTATTTTATTAGCAGCAAGGAAATGTGAAGAGCTGCTTCTGTTTATAGTTCCTTAGCCCTCTTAGCTGCTTTTTTCAAAGGAACAGATTTCCCATCTGAGGTTCCAGCTGTGTCCTCATCTTCATCCTCCCTGTCAGAGTATGCTGCAGGACCAACCCAGGAAGTCTGAAGCTAAGGACACAATGTCTCCTGCCACTGACTTTGACCAAAAGAACCAAACTGGACTGACAGTTGAAACTTACTTCACTATTGAAAATGGAACAGTGTCCTTCTTCTCTCCTGAGATAAGCAGGCCAGTTGAAGGACTGCAAGATGGGTCATGTGGCCAGCTCAATCCTGCAACAGAGCAATGAAGCTGGAGACCCATAAGAAATGGTGGGGGGCTCAATTTGCTGACCCCCCACCATCTGCTAGTTGAAGCATTTGCCCAACTGTCTAATGACAGGGCCTGCCCTAGTGAAATGTCTAGGCTCAGGACCGTCATACAAGACCCTTCCCATCCAATTTACTGCAGTTAGGTGCACATCTAGAATTCAGTGATGACCAGTTCAACCAAAGTCGTTTTCTTCTACAGGGAGATGGGAACGATTTTATTTTCCTTATAATATTCTCTATTTTGAGAATGAGTTTTCCTTAGCTGGGCCCACACAACAAAAATGTACATCCTTAGGGACAAATCATGCAATACCCATAAAAAAGGAAATATAAATGGGACATATTTGATAACTATATATATGTGTGTGTGTGTGTGTTCTGTGCTAAATCCATTGTGACAAAGGCAGGTTGAGAATGTTTACCCCAAGGTCCCTCTCCACATCAGAGTGCAATTCTGACTAGTAGATTAATGCACATGCCATCCATTTTGCAACTCTGTGTTAGCCCTTTTCAGCAGTATTATGTATTAATCTAGGTACTAAAGTTAGTGCTAAAGAAAGCTGTCCCTGTGGTCCCCAGACATTTCTGGGCTGCAGTTGATGCGGTAAAGCTTTGTTTGAAAATGTACAGTGCTGCTAAAGACAATCACAAGAGGGAGACCCTTAATTTAACCTCAAGCTTGCTGCATTTCCCCTAGGACACAGATGACTGATAACATGGCAGCAGGCAGGGAAAGTACAAAATTATTGAGAAATGAAAGCAGAAATCTGCACTGTTGATTTTCTTTTTCTAAATCACTGTTTATACATATGGTCACGCATGTCTGGCTCAGAGTAGAGACACTAAGAAGCAGCTTAAAAGCTGCTTTTAAAATGTACTGACAGCTGCGTTTTCAGCAAGCTAAATCCAAAACATACAAGATAGCCCTGTCTTCATTGGTTAACACAGCAATGTCATAACAATCCATTTCACTCTCTCTTTTCTTTCCTTTTTTTAATAAAGATTGTTGCCATCTTTGATCTCAGACAAAAAGGAGATACAAATAAGTTAGCAGAGGCCGGCTTGTATTACTTGTGAAATGCATACACTTCCACATTACACTGAATCAAGCTGCACTATTAACCTGCCAAACAATTCTTTGTAATGCACATCTTCTTTGTAACACACAAGTCAGTCCATTCAAAGATATCATTTTACTTCTTTTGTACTTCTGTGTAGGGAATATGCCAGCAAATGCTAATATAAAGGAAATGAATCCTTATCAGACAACATGATAACCTTTCCCATGGGAACATTAGACACTGGTGTTAATGAGCACTCTAATAGCTTGCTTCTTAAGTAGTTTAGGTAAATAGATCTTTATTAACAAAGATTACACCTGATATTTTTCTGTATAATAAGAATGAGGCAAGCCTGTTGTTAAAAAAAAGGGGGGATCTGAACAACACTTCCCCCACCACCCCTCTATGCTGCTGCTTCTACAGAGTTAAAGGTAATACTATGCTGGTGATATTAGATGCCAAATGGCCTATTGTTTGTGGACAGTAAATCCCAACAATCAAATTAACTCAGAGCTCTAGCGTAAGGCTGTATAGTCTCATATGTTCTCACCGACAACCAGAAAAATGGTATGTTGACATATCAAGATACCACATTGTGGAAATAGCCAATTGTTGTAACATATTTTGAATTTTGAAAATGTTCATACAAGAAACATAGTTTTTTGTTAGGAAACAGTGTATTTTATGTAAAAGGTATTGTAAAGAGGTTAAAGAGAACCAGTATGGTATAGTCCTGAATGGTGTTATACTCCTCCTGAAACTGTTCACAGCTTAGAGGGTCCTTCTGAATCCCTTGCACCAAATGACATTCCAGATATATATGATGGCCATGAATGCTTACAGTCAGCTTTGGTTGATATGCCACTGCACCCCTTCCTAGGGGCTGGAGGGCCTGATTATAGTAGTGCATGCACCAGAAAACTCAAGGCTGAACTGCTGCAATATGTTGTACATTGGGAAACTTCTGTACCAAATTCAGAAACTTCAGTGAGTGTAAAACATGGCAGCCAGATTGGTTATTGATACAACTAGGATTTATCATATTACATATGTATTAAAATCCTTCCACCGGCTGCCAATTAGTTTCTGGGAAAGGTACACAATTTTGGCTGTTTCCCTTAAAGCCTTACATGGTTTGAATACAGGTTACCTATGGGGTCACTGTCTCCTGTATTATCCTCCCCATGCAGATCTTCTGGAGGACATTTACTTCAATCAGCCAAGGCCAGGCTAGCAACTGTAAGCCAGAAGACTTTTTCATCAACTGACCCCAAATTATGGAATGACCTGCTGGAAGAGATTCTACAGCTGGATTCACTGTCTGCATTTAAAACAGTACTGAAGACCAATCTCTTCCAGCAGGCCTATCCAGATGGTTTTTAAATTATGAATTTATTGCTTTTACTATGTATGCTTTTTAAACTGATGTTATGTTCTCTTAAAAAATTATGGCCCATTCAACACCATACCCCATTAGCGCATTCTTCTGTTACAGTCCCAGCATTACCATTCATGCAATGGTAGCAGGTTAGAAACGCCCTCTTCCACACCCTTCCGCCTTAAGCGGATGAGTATTGGTATTGCCACTGGTGTTCCTTCCACACCAGGGCATCCTTGGTCAGTCCCTTTCTCTGCCTTCACCCTACCCCACCACCCCAACTGGTCACTTTTAGGAAGCCCTACTAGTGCAGCACTGTTGTAATGGCATGACAAAGCAGTACCTTATTGCACTTTTGCACTATAATGCTTAAAAATGTATTCAAAGGAGAAATTTTTTTAAAAAAACGTGGAGAGATGATAGATTTCAAAGTTACCACACTATGGGAGTAGCTGAGAGAGGGACAAGTTGGGCATGCTCATTCTCTGCTGACTCTAGGCTCTGGAAGGACAGGAAGCACTATCAAGAGCTATTAGGGTATCGCACTGAGCCAACGGATGGGATTGAAGCTCTAAAGGAGGTTCTCAACAATTTTTTCTGGAAATGGTATAAGACAGTTTTGCGACTCTTGGAGATGGGATAGCAGCTGGATAGGGACAACGTCATACAAAAGCATGACTCCTGGACTGGAAACAACCTGCTGCTGTTGCGGGATAGTGAAGTCATGTGGAAATGGTCTATATATTTTTAGTTGTTTTTAACTGTATTATGTGTTGATTTGTTGCTGTGTTTAGTTTGAGCACTAAACTACAACTTTGGTATACCAGGGTTTGAATCTCCACTTGGCCATAGAAACTCATCAGGTGACCTTGGGCAAATCATGGTCTCTCAGCCTCAGAGGAAGGCAAAAGCAAACACCATGATAAGTTATACATTCCTTATCCTTATACATTCAATATAACTTATACATTATACATTCAATACAACTTATATATAACTAAATAACTATATCATTTATATAACTAAATAACTAATGCATTCAGTCTTTCACTAGTTAGTGATTTTGTCCTTAAGCTCCATTAATTATCCTGCAAGTATATTTACAACATCCTAAGCTCTGTAATCAGTGAGTGGTTTCTCTTTTTCACATTACAATCCTGTATGTGTCTGCTCCACAATTCAGTAGTACTCACTTCCAAGTAAATATATTGGAGTATAACCTAAGTGATGTTGTATCGCTGTGTATCATTTTCCTTTTTGCTGCCTGAATGTTTAACCTTATTTTAGAATAAAGTTCTGTGTTAATGTTAAAAAGAAAAAGAATTACAATTACACATTTACTCTACTTTGTTTCTGCATAAAATGTAGCAATCTCAGTCAGGATTCCAAGTATTATGAAACAAGTTCCATAAAATGCACTAAGTGGTTGAAAGATACTTCTATTAAGATTGGCAATCCAAAAAGCTACTTAGCTACCTTATGTAGCTGCTTATGTAACAGCCTATGGCCAAGTTAGGTCGAGGAGGAAAATTGTTCCAAAAGCAACTTGAAAATATCAAACAAGTCTCTTGCATGAGCTTAAGTAATTTATTTTTAATTCCACAGCCTGATAAAGTTATTTTCCAAGGATTATTCCTTTTGGACCTCATATAATAATTTTGCAAGTTTAAAGCAAGAGCAGAAGTCTACTTTAAATCATTCCATATAGGAACCATGTGGGAAATAAGTTCCACTTGCAGGTCACTCTTTTTTAGGGGCGCTAGGGAGGGTCTGCTATCGGCGATCATTAGCAATCGGTGAGAATTCCATTTCAGATCCTTTTTATCTAAATTTACTAATTTCCTTCATGTTCAGGATTGAACAAACTTGACATTTCAATTTTTTAAAAAAGTAAGAGAAACTAAAAGTTGTTCATCTATCAACACCCACACCTTTCAGTGGTTATCGCACCAAAGACTGGATTTGAATCCATGTGTATACAACCAGTTAGTACTGAATTGCGGTTATGCTTTGTTTGAAAGAGAGAACGTTTCCTCATTTTGAACACCTGTTGGTAGGCTGGTGATGTGATCCTTTCTGTGCTGGGAATAATTATTAAATTTGGCTGGTGCTGTTGGAAGTGAAGTTAGCTTCAGCTTATCTTTTTATAAAATTATTAGCATTTGTGAGGCTCACTATAGGGGATGGGGAAAAAAACTTGATATTTAAAATGTTCAAACATGGAGAAAATTGAAAATGACAGATTTTCCCCTTTGGAATGATTCTGGACCCTTCCACACTACACAATTACAGTGTTATAATAAGCTGCCATGGTCCCATCATGGGAACTGCAGTTTAGAGAAAGTGTTGCAATGCTTCAACAAACTACACATCCCAGGATTCCACAGGATGAAGCCATAGCAGTTAAATTGGATTCATAGTGCTGTAAGTGTATAGTGTGAATAGGCCATCTGTGTAATGCATTATTTGCATATGAGATATTCACCCCATTTATATGAATTGATCACCAAGCGTCACTAATCACAAACTGGATCAATATCATTAGCGATGTATTTTGGTCTGGCACTTTATATCTAGTATGATTTTCAAGAGTTTTAACATTGTATACATACATACAGAACAAATGTTTCTCTGTGTGTGTGCAATATCCTTAACAATAAAATTAACTGTTTACAAAAGATAATTGTTCAAAAGATGTTTCTATCAGATGTATGGACTTTTTCCCTCTTCCTTGTACTCCTCTTTAACCTTGAAACTAGTAAATAACATAAAGAACTCCAACTGTGATTTTTAAGTGTCTAGAGACAGAAAACATGAGGCAGTATTTTGTTCAGGACTTTAACTCAGTAGAAGGGCAAAGCAAAATGTAACCTCTTAAGAAGCCATACTGTTGCACTGAGCAAGAACTAATGAAATCTTAGGAGGTTTTGTTACATGAGCTACTGGACTGAAGCAACCTTTAACACGCAGGAAACTGAAGTTAATTAAACTGTTATGGGCATTCTATCCATCATCTCATCAGTGCATTCTATCTTCAAGCCGATTTGCATAATTCAATTGAATAAAATGGTTGCAGGCCAGTTGATAAACCACCTTTACCATATCCATCAACTGGGTACTTGCGCATAACCTTTACGTTTCATTTATCATATAGTATTTCTTTAAAGTTCTTCTGAAGTTGTAAGCATTTGATTCCAAAACTGTTAGACACTTCTGACACCTAACAGACAGTGGGAATATTCCCTTCAACAGATTAATCTGGTATTAAGTTATCTCTGTGCCTTGGAAGTACAAACAAAGGTTCCTTTACTGAAGAAACCCAATTTTAATTTTCAACCAGCTTAGTACCTTTGCCTTGACTGAAGTATGATCAAACCAAGCTCATTTTTCACTTGTCTACGGAAGCCTTGGCAGCGGGTTCCTTGACGCACAATATATTTTTGAAAACTAAAATGTAACATGCTGCCATCTGTGAGATAATTTAGAACCATATTTAACACCTGCATACGTTAATTGGAGTCAAGAGAAAAATGAGATCAAATCTTTCCTGTAATGACTAGAAAGGTGAAGGAGAAGGCTGGTGCCTGTGGAACACAAATGCCTCATTTTTTAAAATTCAGACCTTCAGTCACTGACATTTTGCATTTTAGGCTTCTATTTAAAACAATTCTCCAATGATGTAATCGGCTGTTTTTGTTGAGCAGTGTGTTCACCTAGTTGTAGAACTGGCTGGGTATACAGCAGGTCTCTGTACAGCACTATAGGTCATTACTAAGGAAACACAAACTACTCTAATGACTCCTGTCATTTGGTTCCTCTCAGTTCTTTATGTTTACCAGTTTCCAGCAGTCGCTAATGTCTGGGGTCCTTTCAACTAGACAGTTAACAGCCCTGTGATTCCACTTTAACTGCCATGGTTCCATCCAATGGAGTCCTGGGATTAGCAGTTTAGGAAGTGGTATTTAGAATTCTCAGCCACAAGAACTCTACTGTCTCACCAAACTACAAGCCCCAGGATTCCACAGGAAGTAGTCATGACAGTTTATATGGAATCATAGCTCTGTAACAGGGTAGTGTGGAAGGCATCTATTCTTTAAAGACCCTAAAGCATATTCAGTTTTACATGACTTTTCTACCGTTTTGTTTTTCTTCAGAACTTTTGCCACCAGTACAGCAAAGTGTCCTTATTATGTTAGTAATGTAACATCTCGCCTCAGCATCTGCATGCCAGTTCCAGGTAAGAAGAGGTCTGTCACTGAAGAATTGTCTGGAGAGAAAGGTTACTGTGTCAAGTGAATAGCAGGCTCACCTATGTGCTCAGCAGGCATGGGGAGCAAGTCCTGGGGGTGTCCCCTCCAGGTAGCTGGGCATTCTCCCCTGCCCGAGAATATCAGGAGATGATGTTGGGTGGGGTTTGTGGTCAGAACATCAGGGATCATAGGTTTTGCTATATGACGTATGACCGTGGCAGTTCATACCAGCATATGTGAATAGAAGCCTGCATAAACAAATAAGCCCAGTGGTACCATGGTGTGCTGGAACACTATGGCCCTTTCTGCACCTTACCTTCTTCTGGCACTGGGTTGTGGGGATTGCGCCAGCAGCCTCCAGCGAGAGGCTCTCGCGTCCCTGCTGCTTCGGCTTCGCATGAGTTGCCTGCTCATGCGAGAGCCCCGCGTCTTCCTTCCACAGTGTAGCCTGGGAGTTTCCCAGGCTGCACTGGGGCAGGAAGCACGATCTGCGTGGCTCTGGAGGCTCTGCACGCCAGGTAAGTGTGCGCAGGACCCAGGAGCAATGCGCGATCGTGCACCATTTTTGGCTTCCAGCTGAAAATGAAAAGGTGTGTGATTGGCGCCTGCCGGCCCCTGGAGCATCGCACGATTGCAAATGCGTTGTGCAGACCACTCCTTAAAATTGCATGACGTTCCAGGTGCCCTTTCCCATGGCAAATGCTGTGCGAAAAGGGACAATGAATGGAACTTAGGGAGTGGAATTGAACACAAGCCCCAATTAGCACTTTAATTATGTAAATAAAAACAATTGGACAATTTCTAATTTAAGATGTACATTGGGTCAAAACTTTGAACTGAAACCTTCCATTGTATCTGTTTAAAAAATGTATTAGTTTTCTACTTTAAGAATACAGTATGTCTGAAATGCCATATTTCACAGGTTTATATCTTTCCATTTATTCCTGAGAACTCTAACTGAAATACCATGACTTGCTATGATATGTTTGCTTTGTCCAAAGCAGCATTGGACAAATTGCATTTATCCATGGCAGCAGATGCTGACAGGCAGAAACGAATAGTGAAGTGGTGAGAAGAGAGAACTGTGTGTTACATGAGACCAGTTCTGTGCCCCCTAAGACAGCCTGTTGCCTTTGAGAGTTGTGGATATACTTTCCAATATTTCACAGATGAATCCTAGGATGTGTGCAACCAAGCAACATCAGAGTGTAGTCTTTTGCCAGAGTCTACAAAGAGTAAGATTCTTTCCCCTTTCCTCTTTCCTTTACTGACCTACTTGAATGTAAACTACCCTTGCACCTTGAAATCAATTTGCAGTAACTGAAGCAAACTGAAGACAAAGGATAAAGTGGGGGAAGGATAGAGAAAACAGTTATCTGAAAAGCAGCTGAGAAAGCATGACAACAAAGAATTAATCAGGACAGGCAAATCAAGGCAGTTTATGGATAAGTGTGGAGGATGCATTAAGCCTCATCAGTTAGTCTTGTTAGCATATTCATAATGGAGTGATAGGAGTGATCCCATCTTCCTCCCAGCCTCAGGTTGTCTCCATGCTTTTGAAATGAAAGTCTTCCTTGGAGTTGATGCGGGCATCAAAATGAAAAATGTTCTACCATCATAGCCCTATTGTCTGAGTACATAGGAACATGGGAAACTGACTCACAGACACAGGTAGACAATTCGCTGTGGGCTTTAACGTTTCTGCATTTTCCCAGAGCAGCTTCACCTCCAACCATTGTTCAGACTACCCTAAGTTTACATACCACAGTAAGTCAAATATAGTTATGAACTCCTCTGAAAAGAATGGCACATAGGCTTTAGTGATAATAGACAAACATTTTGCCATCAACATCTGGATGTTTTTGATTTTAAAGGGGAAGACAGATTTTGTGTATTTATAAAGGCAATGATTCCCTTAAGGTAGGAATCATGTCCAGTATTCTATACCAGCTACTTACTTAAGTACACCCAGGCCAGTTCTGCCCTACGCTCTTATAGTGCTATTATCCCATGTTCAACATCCTATGGAATCCTGGGGTTTGCAGTTTAGGGAGGGGCATTTAGATTTCTCAGCCAGAGAGCTCTTAGGCCTCAGTAAACTACAAACCCCAGAATGCCACAGGACGTTGAAAGTGGAATAATAGCACTGTAACAATGTAGTGTGGAAAGGTCCTTGGTTAACTAAAAAAAATCTTTTCTGGTTTGACCCCCCCCCCAACCTGATGGAAACATTCATCTGTGCTCTGATTGCCAGGAGAATGGACCTCCTTCTCCCAATGTAGGTGATCCCCAGAAAAGTAGGTGATGGGAGTTACAATTCTGACAATAGTGTCACAATCATGACTAAGGAGCAATCATGAATAATGAACACTTATAGATGGGTAAATCTAGGTAACTCACAATCACTACTTAGTCACAATTGTTAAGCTATTGTCAGGACCATAACTCCTCCCCTAATCTACTTTACCAGACATCAGCTGCATGGAGAGAAGCACGACCGCTCTGCCAGCAAACTGAGCATGGATGAACAACATTTCCATGAGGTTTAGGAGGATTAGGTCAGAAGAGGTCACTTAGCTAACTTCTGAGTTGTTAAGTCACTGATATAGAATATTGGCAGATATAGGAGTTACAGAATATGCTCCCTTTAAGTAACTCAGTGCTTCCTGTTTTGTTCCAAGCTTGCTGTAAATCTGAGGCATCCAGTTAAAACACAGAACACGAGAGGTTTCTTAACCGTAATATTATCTGTCTAGTTGGTTGAAACAAGCAATTACAATTACATTTTCATTCAGAGCTTTTATTATAAGGGTTTTGTTATTCAACAAAGGTAGATTCAAGATAACTATTTCTTTCAGGCAGAAAAGCTCCACTATTATCTCATTCCTTCTCCAGTAACCTCTGTAGAATTGATTCTGTACACTTTTCTCCACGAATGAAAGAAGAAACAAACAGGATTTTGATGTGTTCAGCTAATTAAACCAGGCCAAAAACAAAGTGCTACATATTCCCTTTTCAATAGCTTTTAAACATCAATCAATGTAATTGGGTGGGGTGGATTTAACCCTTTGTTGTGATGTGTAGATGGGGATACTAGGAGACTTCATAATGACTTATATCACATTTTAACAGATTTTCCAGCTTTCTATTTTAACCCCTGTATGCCACAGTGGTTAATATTTGCTGATATTTATTTTCTGACCAAAAATTCCCAACACAAAAATAATTGTGGAGTTTCCAACTGGTATTCAGACATCCTAATGTATTTCAGGAAATTGTTCTGCAGAGAAATATGTGTGGGATTTTCAGTTAAATCTGTGGGGGAATGTCCAAAAATCAGTTTCCTGAAAGCTGCATTAGGGAGAGAATTGTATGTTTATTTTGGGGGTTTGTTGGAAATATTGCTGTTTTCTGTGCTGTCCAAAAGATCAATTTTCCAAGCTTTGCATTTTGAAGGCTAAAAGACACATACAGAGGGGAAAAAATCTTGTGCAAAAAATCTTATGCAAACACACAAAAAAGTGCAGAAAACCAATCAATTTTGCACACACACAAAAACTCTTCATAGTTTTGTTGTGCTATTTCTGTGCAAGATTTTTTTTCACAAGACTGATGTTGTACCAGATTGCTGGAAGGTTGTTTTTATATGGGATTTTTTTCTTTTTTTCAAAAGCAACAACAATCTTTCCCTCAAAAATGTAGCTGTCTGCAAATAGTTTTTTTTAAATAAAATCCCACAATTGTCCTGCAAAAACCCCCACAAAACCTCTAAAAGGCTAGTCAGGCAGGACTTAGTTGTTTCATTAAGCCATGTTGATTCTTTTTTTCACCTGGATTTGTCCTCCAGTGTGGTAAAAAATTCTATGGTTGAAAGTATTCCTTTCATCCAATTTCATTGGAATGGATACTAAACTGACAGATATTAACAGACAGTATATTATATTACAGTCTGTATATTACAGACAGTACATTACAGTATATAACAGACAGATATTAAGCTAACTCACATCCACTCTGAAACCCTGTTCTTGGAAAAAAATGGTATTACATTTACCACACTTCAGTTCTCTGGTGAAGAGGCTGAATTTAGGGACGTGTTACTTAGGGACCTATCACACTACACTGTTACAGTGCTATTATTCCACTTTAACTCATGCTATGGAATCCCGGGATTTGCAGTTTAGGGAGGAGAATTTAGAATTCTCAACCAGAGAGCTCTTGGGCCTCACTAAACTACAAACCTCAGAATTCCATAGAGGGTTGCCATGGCAGTTAAAGCGGAATAATAGTGCTTTAACAGTGTAGTGTGATAGGGCCTTACAAAATCTACCAGCTTACTTTTTAAATCTTTCAGAATTGTCAGAAAGATATCACCCAAACACATAGGTTTGTTTGCAGTGGCAGCTCATGATACAAACAGAAATAACACCTCACCTCTAAACTGAAGGTTTCTCCCTGCTCTGGACACAAGCATTATCTGTTTGTATTTGTCAATAAGGTAATCAAATTATTTGCCTCAGTTCCTCACTATCCACATTAAGAAACATCAGTTCAACTAGGGGTTCAGGCCCAATATTTGTAGCAATGAATATGCATAAAAATAATTCATTTAGCTTCTCTGCAATTTCCTTATCCTTCTTTAGTACTCTTTTAACTCCATTGACATCCCATGGTCCAACTGCTTCCCTAGCTTGTTTCCTCCTCCAAATAAATTTAAATAATGTTTATTGTTGGTCTTACTACAGTTCTACTGCATTTAAATGTCTTGATAGTTTTAGCAGTATGTTCCTCAAAATTCTTTTCTTCCAGCCCTAATTCTTTGCTTGGATTTATTTTGTGCATATTTGTGTTCCTTTACATTAATCTTGTTTGAGCCAGACTTCCAGTTTCTGAAGGATGTCTTCATCTTGTTGTTGTTCTTGTTATTGTTGTGATTGTTGTCTAATAGCTTGTTGAGGTCCAAATCAGAGTTCCACGTGACTTCTCTTTGAACATAACTTTACTTTTGTTCCTGCTAAATATCATTTACTCTTATATGGCCTTCAAAATATATACTCACAAATTTTCTCACTGTCAATGAGAAAGGGTTTTTCTACACATTAAAACTACTACATCAGAAAAAGTGGAACTGCCTCAACATTTTTGATATTTTGCAACTTTTGTGAAAATTTCATTTGTGCAGAAATTTTTTTTATATAAAAAGTAGTGTTTTTCACAGAAAACAAATAGAGATTTAGCATCTTTTTTGTCTGCAAATGAAATTTTCAGAAAAAATCTAAACTGTGATGAATTATAGAAAAATGTGCAAAGCTCTCATAATCCTGCCCAATGAGGAGAGGAGAAAAATTCTGACATTCTTCATTCTCATTTGTAAAAATGAAGGAAGGGAGTTATTAAATATCTATAGCTTTGCCTGAAAATGAATCACATAATATTAGTTTACCTTCAACGGTCAGAATTGCTCAACTCATTGAAGATGCCTTCACTCAGTTTGGAGGGATTTCGTCAGTCCACATCATGAATTGAGCAGCATTTCCCAACTCTGTCTTTTAAAGACATTGGAGTAGTTGCTGAGAATAGGCTGGAAAGCCAGCTAGTTCTGGTTAAATTAGAACCTAACCCTTTAAAATGTGACATACAGGGTGAAAAAGTAAGAGCTATTTCTTGTAGAAATATATAGCTGAAATAAAAAGGTAAAGCAGCTTTCCCCTTGAGCAAAGCTAGACAGTGCCACACCAAACTCCTAGTGCCTGTTTCAATCCTCTTCTTTAAAATAACTAACTAAATAAATAAGAAATTAAACTGTAACCTAACTTTGTATATAAAATGGAATTTTCAGCAAGTCCTTCCTATTCGTTACATGTTTTTGTTCTAATGTGGAGTCCCTGCTGCTCATGTCGGTTTCCAGGAATATATTTAACACACAGGATAAAATTTTCTCCCATCGTAATGATCCAAAGATATTTCCTGTTATTTTGCTGGAGGTACAGCTCAGAATTGATTTTTGATAAATTCAGACTGGTGCCTCAGCATATGAACGCTATCTTTAAATATTTATATTGTGCTGCTGGTGGTAATTATTATTCCAGCTTAGTACAGTTCTAATGCATTTAAATGTCAAATGTTTCACAGTTTAATTCATCGTACATATGCTCAGGTGCTTGTATACATATATTCATTATGTATCTTAGAAGACCAAAAAAAGACTCCTGTTTATATTTTAGTAGCTATATGAAGGAAGATCATCTCTGCTGTGCTTAAACCATAAACATTAATGAAATCATTGGGCATATTTAATCAAAACCTCATTTAAACACTATGCTTCTCACTTATTTCACTCCTATTCTAATCAGGAAAATACTATTATATTGTCGTTTTCTCTGGAAATCTAAAAGATAAGGAGATAAAATAAAGAATTGTCTATTTATGGAGTTTGGTTTCCTGGAGGGTGGAGCCATGGCTAGTTCAAAAGAAAGATTACTAACTTCCATGCTTTATTTTCTACGTATTCTGATGTTAAAGGACAATTATGCTAATGCCTGTTCTTTCAGTCAGTCTTCTGAACTAAGGCACTGGAGCAAAAGAGAGTACAGAAACACAACAGACTTGTCATTTGTATATGTTAGCCAAAACAGCTTTTCAAGGTCACTGAAAAACATTCATTGCACAATATTTGTTTGTTGGCTTTTTCCTTTCCTGTTTTGGACTGAGATTCGGTTTTACAGCTTATATAAGAATCTTCTTTCCTCTCTTTCCCCATCTAAGGCAGATGGAGGAGGGAAGACAACCAAAGGGTGCATTTTGTTTTCAGGAGACCAAGGAAACAATTCCCAAGGTCAAGTATAATAAGAAAAAAAGAAAAAACACAGACATTAACTACCTCGCCCTAGCTAGCTAAGGCATCGAATCTTTCTAGTCTCCTTTCAAGGCATACCTGTTGTCATGCAAGGGTAGTTGGCAGCCCCAAAAATAGTGCACTAGAAATGTCTGTTGTTTAGTATGACACACAACAGTTCAAGCTGTGACTCCAGTATTGATTTTATTGGTGTTCAGCCAGCCAGACTGTTTTGTTCAGCTCTAATGCAGTAACTTCATGATACGTAATTGTAATTGACCAGAACAGGATGTCAGGATTAATTATCACCATTGAAGAAAGCACTGTTTTTTGAAAGAGCCATTGTCATTATTTGTTGCAGTTATTTATCCTGACATTTAAATAGCACAATAATTTCTAAATAATCACGAGAATTTCCAAAATGCAATTCCCTGGGTACAAATAAATAGTATAAAAAATGACTATATATATGTGTGTGTGCATACACACACACACACACACACACACACACAGAACATCTGAAATTTCTGAAAGTCACAAGAAATTTGGACATATTCAGGATTTTTTTTCTCCAAGGAATATTAAAAAATTCTATGCCTTACTAAATGGATTTACTCTTTCTGCCTAATTCATTATGCTAAAACCATGAAGCAATTTCCTGTTCAAAGCCCAGCTCACAGACTCTCTGTTGTCAAGTATTTGAATTTCAGATTATAAATGGGTTCATTTGGATAGCATGAAAGAAAACCTTTGTTGTCAGCTTTGCTTTATGTTCTGCCAGAAGCAAGTTCCCTCTTCTTCAGCAGTCACCAACCAAATACCATTCTGGTTTCACCTCTCACAGAGAAAATGCAAATACTTTTGGGCCTTGGAGACTAGTCTCTAGTTTAAGGCTTGCTGGATCCCACGCTTACAACATATTTTAAAATATTTCCAAGATATATGAGTGTGATAGTTAGATAGTTGATAGATAGATAGATAGATAGATAGATAGATAGATAGATAGATAGATAGACAGACAGACGGACAGACGGACAGACGGACAGACAGATAGATGCTCCTCCCACTATACATAAGCACAAGCCAGATATGCCTATGTGTGTCTATATGTCTGAGGAATAGAGAGGAACAGTTGGTATTGGAGGGAGACAAAATGGCACTCTACAATAAAAAAGGAAACATTCAGTAGTGAAGTGTCTAAGTACTGTAAATATGGAGTAGTGCATTCAAGAGATGTGAAAATCTTAATTTGCAGCAGATTTCTAAGCAGTGTTGGCTACAGGTTGGGTGCAGACTAAGGAGTAATATTTGGAAATATGCCCTCTGTGAAGCCACCTCCACTCCTACTTCATGTTTCTTTAGAATCAGGCTGTGGTCTCACTGCCTAGAAAGCAGCAGCAGAGCTTGGAGTGTGTGGAGGGGGCATGGGAGGGGATGAGGCTATGGCACGGGGGCATAGCCACAGTGCGGGGGGCATGGTCACAGCATGTGGGGGCATAGCTTTGAGCTATGCTCAAAAATACCATCCCATCTCCCCCCTCCCCGTCCCTACACAACTGCCAGAAAGAAAGGGAACGGCAGATAAAGACTGTTGCCTCTTCTCTTTGCTCCTGACACTGGCTGCATATTTGATGTTTAGTTTTGAAAGAGGAGGCCTACAGCAAATAGAAAGAGAAGATCCTGAGTGCCATCATCTACTGCCATCAGTTCTGACCCTGACATGGGGCTTTCGATAACAGTCATCTGCATCAAGGATGGACAACTCCTGGGGGTTTGAGGCCTGCATTCTGCCCTCTACCTGGGGCTCTTGGAAGGCCACACAATACCCTGCCATGACCATTAGCCCAAATTTTTAACCATTTTTTTAAAATGGTTAAAATGCCTCCCATATCTTCTAGGCAGACAACTTTGCCCCGTCCCATTCTAAGGACCATGTTGAGCCCAGGATAAGTCTAATTTTCCCAAGGAAGGGGAGCAGAACTTCCTGAAGTGAATGAGGATGTGAACTGGAACTTGTTTAAGAAAAACAACAAAAAAATTCAAAATGAAATCAATTAGGAGAGTGCTCAGAGCCTCTAAAGTTCTCAAAAAATGGTGATGGAGGCATACAGAATCATGGAATCATAAAATAATAAAGTTGGAAGAGACCACAGGGGCCATCCAGTCCAGCCCCCTGCCATGCAAGAACACACATCAAAGCACTCCTAACAGATGGCCATCCAGCCTCTGTTTAAAAACCTCCAAAGAAGGAGACTCCACCGCACCCTGAGGCAGCATATTCCACTGCCAAACAGCTCCGACCACCAGGAAGTTCTTCCTGAGGTTCAAGTGGAATCTCTTTTCCTGTAGGTTGAATCCATTGTTCCTTGTCCTAGTCTCTGGAGCAGTGAAAAAAAAACATGTCACCCTTTCAAATATTTAAATATGGCTTTCAAGTCACCTCTTAACCTTCTCTTCTGCAAACTAAACATACCCAGCTCTTTAAGCCATTTCTCATAGGGCATGGCTTTCAGACCCTTCACCGTTTTGGTTGCACTCCTCTGGACATGTTCCAGCTTGTTAATATCCTTCTTGAACCCTTGAGCTGCACTTGCCTTACCCAGTCTTCACGAAGGGTGGGGAACCTCTTTCAATTCAGGGGCTGGAAAACCACCAAACAAGGGACCCTCACACTACAGAATAATAGCACTGTGATTCCACTTTAAGTGGTACACAAGATTTTTCTTTCCTCACTTTATTGCCACAAAATTTCTTTCAAGAAGGATTGGCTAGGGATGTAAATCTTCTTGTATATTGTCCTTGTTTGCTAGGATGATTAATTCCCACAGGTTCCTCCCAACTGTGGGAAAGAATGAAGATTTCTGTGCAGTTCTCCCCACATTCACTCTTCAGGAATTTTTCCATAGAATTGCTCTGCACAGAAATACACATGCTTTTTCCACACAGAAAAAAAAAACCTTTTTTTTTTACAGAAAATGTTTTTCCTATGCACAAAATAATGTACAGTGCCCCACAGAACTATTCACATGCCTTTTACTTTTTCACATTTTGTTGTGTTACAACCTGGCACGTACACGGATCTAACCCGCATTGTTACCACTTGATGCACACAAGGTAACATGACTCTGTGAAGGTACAGAACTGCTTCATTGGGTAAATAGCATTTATTCAGTAAAGAGGTTTATCTTTTACAAGAGCAAGCTTTAATGCTGCTTGTTGGTAGGGCAGTGAAAGGATCATAAGGAGAAGCACTTTCTAGACCTGGAATGATGACATCATCTGTTGGAGATCTCTCTCTCTTCTTATAAGTGAGTGGGGTAATGACAAGGCTTTCAAGTGCTTGTAATAAGTTAGTATAGAGCAGAGGTGGGCACCTGACAGGGGTTAAAGGGTCTGCCCCACCTCCAGCCCTACCCAGTTTTTGCTCCTCACTCCTGTAAGGACATGAGATGCAATTTTACCACATATTAAGCTCAGGAGAGGCCATTTTCCCCCAAAAATAAGTAGAGTTGCCAGAATGAAAACTGGAGTGGTCTCCTGTCTCTTTAATGGTTATGTAAAAGAGGGAATTTCAGTGGGTGTTTCTTTTTTCCTCTTCTACACAGCCATTAAAATTATAAAAGCTCTCTTCAGTTTTTATCATTGTAACCCTAACAGGAACTGATCTGGAAAATGTGGGGAAATTGCCCCTGCACACCATAGGGGGATAACTGGGACAAAAAGTGAGTTGGGGCACACAAATCTATGGGCCATATTTTCCCCACCCCTGGCATAGAGGAAATCAGAGAATGAAGGAAATGGTCACGTTTCAAACTAGGTGTGCCATTACAGGCTAGCAATTTTTTTACAAGATTGGTTATATTTCTAATTTAAAAATGGCATTTTAGTCAGCTGAAAGAATTTTGTTAACACTTAGTGTGTTTTGAAAGTTGATTTTGTGTAGAGTAAGTGCCACTGATTTCCAATGAATATTATCGCAGTGAATAGGATTACAGTCATGCTGATCCTGATAAGTTAGATATTGGCCCTTTCCACACAAGGCTGGTGAATCGGTTCGTGCTGTTTCTTACCAGATTTTCTGGGCTCGAAACAAGTTGGACTTTCCCTCATTTCCTTCTGCACAGCTACTGCGTATGTTCCATTCTGATTCGGAGGAGTGCAAGTTCATGAATCCACACTGCCTCCGCCGTGGCCACTCCTGCTACTCCACTCACCCTGCCCCGTCGGCTGTGATTGGCCCTTATTTTTTTTTATTTTTTTTGCATGGTTTAGTACATCACTGCATATGTGCATATGTGCGTAAGTCCATACTACTCTCTGGCCCTTCCCATGAGCCCTCCCCTGACCACCAATTCTTATTGGCGCGAATGTATGTGTCTGCACCACTGTGAAAGTATGGATTGGATCAATCTGGAAAATTGGAAAACCGATTTCTTTCGGTTTTCAAATAGCGTGCTTTACCACCACATGGGGGTGCATTTAGTCAGAATTACGTGAGGAACGAAGGTAAATAAACCGAACATAGTCCGCTCCAACGTGCAGAAGACCTCCGTGGCAAGTCGCATTGCCCCACCTTAATAACCGCGTGCAGAAAGGGCCATTGTTGAGATTGAAAACATTGGATTCATATACAAAAAAAGTAGTTAAATTACCAGTTGAAATAGATTTCTACTTTGGTTTGTTTTTTAAAATGGAATGGTATCAATACATTATCTTACAACAATGAATTCTGAGCAATACGTGCTTGAACAATGGTGACAACATGGCATCTGTGAGAATTTTTTTTTCCAAGATTCAAAAAAATGGGGCATGAAAACTCTAAGAAAATGCTTTCTGCCATGAGTTTGTGAGTAGTTGTGATATCATGGCAGCTCACAGAATGGGGTTTCAGGTTTTCCATCTATTTGGGAAATAACTCACAAGCCGGTTGATGTTTAACATGTCAGTGAGCTAGTGCATCTGCTTTGGACTTTAGTCCAAAGTGTAAAGGAATTGGACAGGGTGCTGAACCAGTTTGGGGGTTAGGGTTCAGCAGTTCAGATAGCTCCTTTGAAGTTCAGATTAAAATCCAGAGAAGATCCATTACTCCACAGACAGGACAGCCATCAGCCTCCACCTCTCCTGAAGGTGAAAAGAAGACACACAAAGAAGAAACACGTGTAAGCACCTTTCTGCTAAGAGCCTAGACTTCCAGAGTGCTTTGGGATGTGTAAAATTTCTTTAAGCTTTCATGTTTTGTTTAGTTTCTGGAGGTGTGTTATGAAAAAATCCAGAAGCTCTGGAAGTGAGCAAGCCTTTTCCCTGAACTGAGGTTTTAATTTGGCAGAGGGAGACTACATCATTTTTTCCTCTTCCAGGTACAGTTGCCAAGCAACCATTTCATTCTGTAACTCAGACATTGTGTCATTACTGATCTAGCAACAGAGAGTTTAACCCATTCACTGCTTAATTAAGACTCCAATTATCAAATATTTGAAGACAGGGCAGTTTGATCACCAAGCTGGCCTTGAATGACATAAGCTGCCTCCTTTTGAACTAAAGATTGATTTCTCTCTCTTTATATCCCTCCTTTTTATTGGATGCAGGGGTGTCAACACTGTTTGCATCCATTACAGGGATGTAGCTATGGAGGGGGCCAAAAATGAGGTCCTTGCCCCTCAGAAGACTTCTGTGCCCCCCCCGAAAGTTTGCCTCATTCCCCAAATATTTAGCACTACAGTAACTTAAAATTTCTGTTGAGCATTTTAGCATCCAAAGAAAAAGGGAAAGCAAAGATATCAAAGGAATATGGACGCACAAATTAGGAGAGTTCTAGGTGTGGATGATTTTCAATGTCTAACTCTCTGCAATGCTAGACATTTGGAAACTTAAGGACCATTTCATTGGTGGAGTATCAATGCCCTCATCCCTCCCTCCACCCATGTAGCTGTATCCCAATCCAATCTTGAGTGACAGAACATCCTCATACATAAAGGAATTTTCTCTTCCCTTCTTATATTAATTTCTCCTACCCACAGCCTCAAAATCTGTTCCAGGGGGTTCCTTAACTTTCTGCATGGGAGGGCTTCAAAATAAGGGAAATATGTTCCATTTTGCCAAGGTATACAAGGTATACAAATTGATATACAAGGTATACAAATTGGACTTCATCCCAGATTTGAAGTTTGTGTAATAATGTTAGCCAGGCAAAAACAGTTTGATTGGAGGACGCATAAGGTTTTATTTTTCCTTATAGTTTCATTTTTGTGAGAATCTGATACCATTCATAAGATTGCAGTTTTGTAGTACATCTTCTCCAGTGACATATATTAATGCAGATTCAAGTCAGGAAACTGGATCACTGTTGTGAATTTTTCCAATAAACTTACAAACTACTTTGTGAAGGAATGTATGTATGAAAACATTGGGAATAATATTAGAGTTAGTGCAAGCAATAACATCCAAGAGGAACATAAAAAGGACATCTGTAATACCAAGACAGGAGGCTTTGCTTTCCCAACTTTTTAACACAGGGAACTGCACCAACCCATGTATACAAATTTGTAAACTTACACTGGTAATAACAAACACGCTTACAAATTGCCAAATCCAACTATGTGTTATTTTTTAAAATATTTTGAGAGATCTTATCATTATTACATGAACATGTGGTGACCAAGAGTATATATATTATATCAATTATCTGCTACAAATGGCTGAGATTATTAGTATTAGTATTATTAATATTTGATTCATTTATATCCCAATATTGAGACTTAAGCAGCTTACAGAATATTAAAACCAGAACAAATTAAAAGCATACACAAATATCAGTAAAACATATGTAAGAGTTTCTTTTAAAAATCAACTTAACAATCTATAGAATTAAAACCATTTCAAAATTTGATACTTTCACTGAGACAGTATCTTCTTACCAAACTAGAGTATTCTAAAACAAAATATTCACTCTATAAAATTAACAAACTGGCCAGGAAATCCACTTCATTTGTTCTACAGATCTATGTGGGCTTTGGCACTGGCCTTGAGCACTGGTCCAGCACACTGAATGGCAAAAGATTTTGAGTAAGGGAAACTGAAGTTGTTAGAGTTACCATACGTACTGCTTTTCCCAGACATGTCATCTTTTTTCAGAGGTAAAATTTCTGTCTGGGCAGATTTTTAAAATGTCCCAGCAGTTTTTAAATGTCTGCTGCTGTTTGGCTTCTTCCCTACGACCTCCCAATGCCATCTTGCTGTAGGAAAATTCCAGCGTTCTCTCCCCCTACCCCTTGTTTTAGAGAAAGAAGGGCTTTGATAACACAGGACTTTTTTTCTTTGCATGCCAAAACATTCTGCTGTCTCACCTAAAGTCTTGCCAGTTCTTCTGTGTCATTTAAATGCATGGGTATACATACCTTGTATACCAGGTTATACATATCCAAGTAACCAGACCATGTGGCCCAGGAAAGTTCCTAGGGTCACTGGTCTTATGAAATACCTCACTTCTCAGACCTCCCACTCTTCCCCATTTTGCTTCTTCTTTCTTCTCTCCAACCACACTTCACTCAAGAAGATGGTGAGTTAAGAAGGAAGCTTCTATCTAATCTAATCTATTTATTAGGTAATTAACATGTAGGCTTCCCAATGCATATGTAAATATGAAAGCCATTAGTAAACCTTTCCTAAGTTTGTAACCTGAAACTGCCTGGCTTGTTTTGTTTTCTCAGACAGATTCAGTTCAGGGAAGCAACAGGGGGATTGAGGCATATTTTCTCTGCTACTAAGCTAAAATAAGGCTGACTCTGTTAGGTTTTAGCTTTCATAGAATTTTCCAAAAGGGCTAACACCCTGGGAAAATCTAATTCCCAAAACTCAGGCCATTTCCACACAAGACTATTATAGCGCTATTATCCCACTTTCAATATCCTATGGAATCTGGACGACCCTAAACTGCAAACCCTAAACTGCAAACCGCAGGATCCCATAGGATGTTGAAAGTGGAATAATAGCGCTATAACAAGTCTCGTGTGGAAATGGCCTCAGTGGCTCTATCAAGAGAAGAGATGGAAGCTGTCCTAGACAAACAGAGAGAGAGAAACTAAGAAGTGCAGAGGGGAGAATGAAGACAGACCTGGAGGAGGAAGGTGAGCGAGTAAGGCAACTGATGAGACCTCTGGCTCTAGGAGGCTGATGAAACAAGGCAGCTTAGTAAAACTAGTGAGGTGGCTGTTGGAAGTAGAAGGGAATGGTGTTTTTAAAATGCAATGAAAGGTAGGAATATTTCTAGCAGCAAATGTAGCCACTTATATAGTAATGGTTTTTAAGGGGAGAATCATAATAGCAGCTAGTGGTTTGGAGTGGAGTTTTTTCTTTTTTTCATTCTTGCTCCCCTTTTATTGTATCTGTAATTCAATCTGCATCTGTACAGGCTTTCTACATTGATGAATGTACAGGTTGGCTGGAATGGTGTGTGTACACAATACTGGCATCACAACACCAATGGTGGTGGTGGTGGTGGGGGCAACAGGCACAGCAGCTGTGACAGAAGCAAGGCATTGGAAGAATAAGCTGCCTAAACGAGCAGATTTTACTTTCTTTCCCTTGGTATTTTTTAATGTTCCTAAAAGAAATGCAACCACTAGCATAGGTTACCCACAGGATTACAAGCACTGTTTCACAGCAGACATTCTCAATCCAGTGTTGGAGATTCCATACGTGAGATACAGTAATATTCCTTGTGAGACCTCACATCAGCTTCTTGCAACCCAGGGCTCTCCGGCCTATGAAATCGATTGGAAGGATAAGACTTGTGTTAGATGATAGGTGCTATCATTTGCAGCATACCTGGCCATGAGGACTGGGGATGCTGGAAGTTGTAGCCCAAAACCTCAATCCAATTGTGAGTCCCAACAACAGGAAATCATTCAATTGATTGCTTCAATCAGTCTGTGGCAATCCCATTGATTGAATAGGTCTGCTCTAGCGATTGGATTTAGGCCTATAGTACTTGAGGGAACAAGGTCAAGGAAGACTAGCCTAGGCCAGCTGTTTCATAGTTATATGACATTACAGTGAGCATATATCTCCAGATCCAGGCTGTTTCCAAAGTGGAAGCACAGAATATTAACTAAATTAAGATTGCTTGCTTATTTAATTTATATCCCACCTATCTTCCAAATGGGATTCAAAGTGGCTTACAATAATTAAAAAGATGCTGCCGAAACACTAATTTACAGAAGTTAAATAGAAATTAAATATCACTATTATTAAAAGATGTTTAAAGAAAGTAAAAACACTTAATGACGTATTTAAAATGTACAGTTAGGAGTGAAAGGTATTAAGAGAGGCATTAGTAAGAAAGGCATTAGTAAGAGTGGTGTAGTGAATTGGGCATTGGACCAGAACTTGGGGAGACCAAGATCTGAATCTCTGCTCATCCACAACAATTAAATGGATGACATTCTCTCATCCTTAAAGGAAAGAAGTAGCAAAGCTGTTTTGAATGAATTCTGCCAAGAAACCCATTGGATAGGTTCATCATAAGTTGGAGTCAGCTTGAAAGCACATAGCACCACAGCAATTGAAGTACTTCTTCTCTCAATGCATAGTGAATTTATGGTATTCATTACTACAAGATGTGCTGATGGATGTACATTTAGACAGCCTTAAAATTTATATGGGGATAGGTCTATCAATGGGATTAATCTTGAGCTCTAAATGAAACTTCCAGAATCTGAAGCAGTACATCTCATTCTGTGTACTAGCTGCTGCTTGAAAAGGCAGGGGCAACATCAAGGGGACTCTGGTGTTCATGCTATGCTTGTGGCCTTGCACGAAGAATCTGATCAAAATGGGGCCTTGATCAAAATGGGACCCTGATTTATGTTTTATTCCTTAATCCCCATCTGTCTTGGCAGGGACAATTCCAGCCAATCCTGCCATCCCAATTCATCATCTGTTTTTAAAATGTCCCAGTTTCTCTGTCTTCCTCTTACTGTTTCCTTTTGTTTTTTTGCTTTTTTTCAGTTTCTGAACACTGAGCTCAAAGTGCAAATGTAGTTTACATTGAGAGGAGGAGAGGAGAGGATGGAAGGTTGCCCTTCCTGATAGGCTTAGGCAAAAGCAAACTGCTGCAGCCTAATCTTGTGTGTTCTTCCTCAATAATAACTTTTGAAATCTTGACCACACCGATGTTCCTTGGCCACAGGTTTCATCGGTGAAATACTGAAGCATATGCTATTCCATGTTTTGAGCTTGATTTCTAAGTCAAGTACTGTAGTAGAAGTTATTACTCAAAAGGGATGTAAAATACCTGAGGGCAGCTTTGCTAAGAAAAGGGCTGCAGAACTTGCAAGGCCAGGGGAAAAGGCCTTCTGGTTAGAGCATAACAAACTTACTATACTTAGAAAACATAGCACCTTTCCACACTACACTGTTATAGTGCTATTATTCCAATATTCTGTGGAATCCTGGGATTTGCAGTTTAGGCAGGGGCACTTAGAATTCTCAGCCAGAGAGCTCTTTGGCCTCAGTAAATACAAACCCCAGAATTCCACAGGATGTTGGAAGTGGAATAATAGCACTATAAGAGTGTTGTGTGGAAAGGCCCTTAGTAACTTAAAACACTTCAGCTGTTTGAACAAGCAAGAGCATTTTCCCCTCATACTGTGAATTTTAATTTTTCCTAAGCATTAACTTCGTTCTCTCATATTAAATTGCCAGGCTTTGCTGGATTTCTAGCCATGGAATTCTGTGACATAAATGTCATTCCTAAATCTTCATACCCTTTTGGAACTACAAACACAAAATGTAGCTGATCATTCTTTATTTGTGACTTCACCTGTAAAGTTCAATGGGATCATAAAAGAAAGAGAACTAGACAATGGGAATAAGTATTCCACAGTTTTTATTTCCTTATCCTTTTAGAGCCAAAAGCCAAAAAGGGCAGACACAAGAAGAGGGGGGAGGGGGGAGGGGGCAGTGGAGTTAGTTCTGTCTTCAAAAGCCCTTCTCCATCTGTCTTTGCTATCTATTTATCTATCTGTGGAGGTGAGCCAATATGGTATAATGTTTTTGGACTAGGACTCTGAAGACTAAGGTTCAGTTCTCCACTCAGCCATAGAAACCCACAAGGTGACCTTGGGCAAGTCACACTCTCTCTGCCTCAGAGGAAGGCAGTGGGACCCCCCTCCCGAACAAATCTTGCCAACAAAACCCTGTTGTGATTTCACCTTAGATTCACGATAGGTCATAAACAACTTGAAGACACACAACAATAACAAATTGTTACCCTGATTTCTGGGGGTCCCGAGAGGGACACCTAAATGCGCTCTCAATTATATAAGTTGGGGAAATTAGCCAAGAGCACAGGCTAGCAATGCGAGAGGCAGGGTAACGTAGCGAGATCTTGAACCCTATGTTTACGAGGTCAGACCTAATCAAGGAGCACGCAGAAGTTGAAATAATAAATGTTGTTTTATTAAAAATACAATCAAACAGTGTATACAGCACACTCACACAGATAACTAAAGAAATAAAGGTTGGAGTGGGATAGAGGGATTTTTAGAGGAGTTGTTGGTTTGGGTAATACTCCACCTCTCCTGAAGCCCGGTTAGAAGCGGAGAAGCTGGGGAACGTGTGTTGGGGATGATAGGAGTTTCAGCCCCACAGAAATGCAGCGGAAAAACCAGAGTTCAGCGAGCCAACAGCAGCAGCCTTATTCCCCAGTAAGGATACTCACACACAGAGGAGTTTCTTCCAAACAGGAGGCACTTTATCTTGCAGCAAAGTTCCGTTATATACAAAACATAGAACAGACGGAAAAAGGCTTGCACCAGACACCGGTTTGGTCAACAGAAAAATACATACTGGGGATTGCTTTCTTATATACATATTTACAACCAATCAGGTAGAGGTTTGCACACCTCCCTCTACCATCTGCACATGACCCCAGTTTCTTATGCAACCTTGCAATTACCCACAGCTGGGGCATGATGCAACATCTTTGCAGTGGACTGGTCATTTTCCCAGGGTTCCCTGCCTGGAATCCCTGACAATCCCCTCCAAAATGGTCAGGCCACTGTGTAGGACATTTTCATAATCCATACATGTCATACACTACATGTTATATAATACATACATTACATACATTCAAGGGTACAACTCATCTTCCACCTTACACCTTGGTGGCAAGGCCCAGTTTACCTGCCAACTTCTCATGGCCTACTACTGGAAGTGCCTTTGTGAGCAAATCCGTGATATTGTGTTCAGATGGACAATACTGCAAGCACAAAATCCCATCCTGGATCATTTGCCTCACATTTTGGTATCGTACCCCAATGTATTTAGTTCTACACTGTAAGTTTTCTGCTTCAGTCACATGGGACAACAAAATACCCTCCTCCTGACCTTTTAGGAATAAGCATAACTTTACTTCCTGACTCAGCAAGTTGGGTACTTCCTGACCCATGTTTACTGGAACCACTACTGGAACTAGTGCTGACCTCAGTGCGAGGCTCTTTCTTGACCGTAAATGCAGGTTCAGCACTAGGTGGCGGTGTTGAACTCTTTGGCGTGACGTTGAGTGAGACTTCTGGCTTCTCCTCCTCAGTACTTTCCTCAGTACTTTCTTCTTCTTCATCAGCCATCACCGCCCCTCCATCTTCAGAGCTTTCAAGTGTATCCGGGACACTGTCCTTTTCCTCATCAGACATCACTGCCCGTCCATTTTCAGAGCTCTCAAGTGTATCGGGGACACTGTCCTTTTCCTCATCAGACATCACTGCCCCTCCATTTTCAGGAATTTCGGGAACACTTTTTACACTTTTCCCCAGGGGAATCAAAACCTCTTGGTTACAGTGCAGTCTATCCCATCCTGAATGGATTTCGAAGTTTGCACTCCTGGAATACACTATTTTGCCAGCATGGTGTAGAAATCTATATTTGTTACCTTCATATCCCACAAAGCGTAACCATCTAGATTTCTCCTCTCCAGACTTTCTGAAACTTGGAGGAGCATACACACTAGCAAACTGACCCCAAATGCGTAGATGCTGCAGGTTTGGCGCTCTACCATACAATAGGTAATATGGAGTTTGCTTCACACTTGAACTCCACATCCTGTTTATGTGGTAGTTTGCTGTCACTATTGCTTCTCCCCAAAGTCCTGCTGGGGCTTGGGCATCCTCCATCATACATTCCTTCATTTGTTTTAACAGCCCAATTCTTCTTTCTGCAAGACCATCCTCCCCGGGAGATGCAGGGTTGGTGGTTTTATGCCTTATGCCGTTCTTACGTACCCAGCCTTGCAGGCTATTGGACAGGAATTCTCCCCCTCTGTCTGATACAAGACTAGCTACTTTATAAGGAATTCCCTCTCAACAGCATTCACCCACTCTTGGAGCTTTTCAGCTGCTTGACTTTTCTCTTTCAGCAGATAGACATAGGAGTACCTGGTGTGTCTGTCTACAATTACCAGGAAAAACCTATTTTGCCCTTCAGTTGGCTTGAATGGCCCAGCCAAATCTGCATATACAACCTCAAAAGGTCGTTGGGTGACACACTTGCTTTTCTTGGCAATGGGGTAAGGCTTTACCTTAACCTTTTTGCATACAGAGCACTCTAGGAACTTAGGGCAATTTCTCACCTGTAACCCAGGGCATACCTTTGCCAACTCTTGCAAACCTTTGTAGCTGTCATGTCCCATCACTCTGTGGTGATAATGTACATACTTTTCATGTAGAGGTTTGTTACACAAAGGGTTAACGTTTGCCATTTTTCCTTTGGGCAACATGTGGTACAACCCCTGCTTTTTCACCCCTTTTACACAAAACACACCATTTGCAGTTATTGTACATTTCTCCCCTTCAAACACCACTTTGTAACCCTCACTGGCCAGTTGGGAGACACTCAAAATACAGTTCTGCAAGTTGGTAACACACAACACATTATTGAATGATTTACCAAAGCATGGCACATATGCAGTACCCATCTTCTGCACCTTGCTGGGTGCCCCATCTGCAAGGGAAATTGCTGTTATATTTGCATTTGTAACATCATTCAACAGCTTTAAATTGTTCACCATGTGGTGAGTTGCACCACTGTCTAGCAACCACAAACCACTCTCAGACTGTTCTTTTGCCACAAACACATGGCCTTCAGCCTGTGACAACACGCCCCTCCACTTCTGGGCTGTCTTCTTCCCTCTGCTCAGCGCTGGCATTCTGCAGTCCTTCTGGAGATGGCCAACTCTCTTACATCTGTAGCAGCGTCTGGTATAGCTGCACACGCCATCTTCCAGGTCAAATGTCTCCTCCGGAGCTGCCTCTCCCTCCGACTGCAGTCTGGAACCGAACTGCTTACGTTGGACTTCCTCCAGGATCCTCCTGGCTACCAGGTCTACAGTCAGCTCTTCCTCATGCACACCCTGCAGGCTGTACATCAAAAAGTCCCATTCCTTACTGAGGCTTCCCAGCAGAATAAAACTTTTCTGCATTTCTGGAATATTTATCCCTCTATTGGCTACCTCTTCAAATAACTGTTTCATCAGCATGAGGTGCTCTCTTACACAGCTTCCGGGACATAACATTGTGTTATACAGTCTTTTCGTCCATAGCATTTTGGACAAACACAAGGAAGATTGATGCACACGCTTCAGAGCCTCCCAGAGCTGATATGCTGTGTCTGCAGCAGCAGCGTGAATCAACTAGGAAGGACTTAAAGTAAGCAAAATAACTGCTTTGGCTTTTTCGTCAGCAACATGATACACTGCTATCTCAGCAGCCGACGCACTGGCAGGCGGCTGAGTCTCACTCTCCAAAACATGCCACAAGTTCTCCTTTATCAGAGATGCTTTCACATAAATCCACCAGCTTTGATAATTTGTGTCATTTAGTCTTTCAAAACACACAAAGCTTGTTTCAGCCATTCTGCTGCCTTTGTAAAAACAAAACACAGGAACGCAGCTGCTCGGCTTCCTCCTCCAAAGTGTCCTTGAACAGCACCGGACTGAAAATTAACTGTCTCTCTGCCAAACACAGACTCCCGAAGCACCAGAGAGCCAGGCAAACAGTCAAAAACAGTCCCAGTATCCAGGGGAAAACAACTACAGGTGCGCTGTGGATGCTGTGTACTCTGGGTCTGGGCCCATAACCACTGTTGGGGATGATAGGAGTTTCAGCCCCACAGAAATGCAGCGGAAAAACCAGAGTTCAGCGAGCCAACAGCAGCAGCCTTACTCCCCAGTAAGGATACTCACACACAGAGGAGTTTCTTCCAAACAGGAGGTACTTTATCTTGCAGCAAAGTTTCGTTATATGCAAAACATAGAACAGATGGAAAAAGGCTTGCACCAGACACCAGTTTGGTCAACAGAAAAATACATACTGGGGATTGCTTTCTTATATACATATTTACAACCAATCAGGTAGAGGTTTGCACACCTCCCTCTACCATCTGCACACGACCCCAGTTTCTTATGCAACCTTGCAATTACCCACAGCTGGGGCATGATGCAACATCTTTGCAGTGGGCTGGTCATTTTCCCAGGGTTCCCTGCCTGGAATCCCTGACAGCGTGGATCTCAGCACGTGGAGCTGAGGGGAAGGCTCACTGGACAGAGCGACAGCAAGGCAGGATGGAAGCCAAGAGTGATCCGAGGAAGTGCTCAAAGTCAGCGGTTTTTATAGGGAAAATTGTGATCGCAGGCTAGTTCGTACTTGGGGAAAACAATGAGTTTGGGGCTGGAGACAAAGCCTCTGAAAGGTCAGAATTTGAATTATTGAGTTATCGCCAAATTGTCAATAGAGTGAACTGTATGCAAACGCAGAGTGCTTGGCAGATGAGGATTCTTCTAATCAAGCTGCGTGCTCGGGGCAGAGGATCTTTTGAAAGTTGTGTGCATACATAATTGAGGTACTTGCCTTGAGGTTTCCTGAAGCTGTGAGTCGGCTATTTCTGGCCTGCCTGTATTGTGTTGGAATATTATGGCGATTATCGGCCAAGCCTGAGTGCATGCTTGTCCGGTGGCCTCGGAAGCATGTGGAGAGGAATGGGTATAGGAGGCCGAATTATTGATATCAAGAGATATCTTTATATCCCACAAGCTTGGGCTAGCAATGGCGGTAACAAAATATCTGTTGAAATTCAATTGCTGCAATAAATGTTTTATGTCCTTGTCATATTTGTGAGATACATAGATTGCCTGTCCTGGATAAAGTACCAAGTGTACCAAGGAATATAAACATTCAATAAATAAACAACTACTGCCTAGGGGTACATCTTGGGAACCTCCTTGCTGTTGGAGATCCAGGTGACATTGGTGGCTTGGTGTGCTTTTCATCAGCTTCACCTGGTACCAGCCATTCTTGACAACTTAGCTTAGTGGTGCAAGCACTGATAAACTCAAGGCTGGCCCAGGAAGGCTAGTTCAGAAGCTTTTGATGTAGAAAGCTTTGACAAGGCTGCTTAGCTGGGAAACCTACGAGTAGCACTTAACAGCCTTGTTGAAGGAAGTTCACTTGGTGGCCTGTTTGCCACCTGGACAGATTTAAGGTTTACTTGCTGATATACAGCAACCTCTTCAACTTGGGACATAATTACCTGGGATACCATCTTCTCCCTTGTAGACCCATTTCCTATTTGATGTCATCTGGAAAAAGCTCCCCTACTGGTTCCAGAGGTTCCTTAGGGTTGTTCTGCAGTCATTTAGGGCAGAGCAGTGTCTGGGGTGGTCCTCCCTCTGATACTGAAGTTGCCAGACACATGTTAAAAATGTACCCATTTAAACAAAACTTCCTCATGTACTTTTATACCCTGTGTAACCTCTATCTCATGGACAACAAAAATGTTGTATTTTAATTTTGCATATTATTTATATTGTATGTTTTATTTTTGTTCTCACAGAGTACATTGAGACAAGCAGTGGTGGCAGGACCCTAAGGGATCTGTTCAGCAGTCTGTTCTCAATATGGCCAGCAACCAAGAGAGCACTGCAGACATCCTTTCCCAGTGCCCCAGTCCACACTACCTTGGAAACTCTTGGTTGGAGTGCAGCCAAACATTACTATGATAATGGACCTTTTAGTTAACATCTGAAGATGCAGGATCTCGGTCCATGTTTCTATTATTGATTGTTATTAAGGTTTTTTTTTATTTAGACAAAGAAATATTTGTTAATTTGCTTATTTATTTGTCATATGGCCTACAGTCACATTGTTCATTGTAGTCTTGAAGTATAGCAATGAATTTCAGAAATTATGGTTGCTTTGAGAAAAGGGAGCTGGAGAGACCCCTCAAGGGTCCTGCTGCAACTTCTTCTCTCAGTGCACCCTGCAACTGGGAGAACACTGCAGGCATCTTTTCCCAGCACCTCAATCTGCAGAAATCCTTTGGCTTAGGCACTCCCTCGCTGAAATACAGGTTTGGGAGGTCATGTTTGGTAGGTAATGAATGTAAATATGAATCTCAAAAGTCACCTGATCATAAATCCAGCTTACAGTCTCCTAACTGCTGAACAGGATGCCAGCCATGGGACAAAATGAGAGTGTGAAATGCATGATATTCTGCCTCAGTTTTCATATTTTCATATTTCATTCTTGGAACCTGCTCTCTTTAGTTCATCTAGTAATAAACATAACTTTGGCTAGATTTGTCCCCATTAATTAAACCAGGTAATTATTTCTGTAGAGAAACCAGATGTATTCAACCTCTTCTATGTTTCACTTGAGTTGACCTCTGAATGTATGAATATTCTTGCAGGTCACCTGTTGACTTATGGTGACCCCACGAACTTCATAGGTTTTTCTTAGGCAAGGAATACTCAGAGGTAGTTCTTATAACATTTATATGGTTCTCATTTTACTACAGGCCCTATCTTTTTTCTCTGTACCCCATGAATCCTTTATTCTCTTCTATTTTAGTGAAAGCTATGAACAAACCACTGTGTATTGTTGACAAAACACCCCAGCTTGCAGTGCCCCAACGGGCAGCCTTTGTATAGTGGGTGAGAGATAGAGGTTTATCTCCCCCTGCCATGGATACAGCAAAAATCCTCTCTGTGAAGCTACTATTTGGAGCTCATGGACAGTTCCTGGTGAAAGGTTCCACAGCATTTTCAGAGAGGTGGTTTTCAGCAAGACTGTGTCAGGGAAATTAAATTAGAAGTGCAGAAATCTCTCCCTTTTAATTCCTCCACATTTTTACGCATCCCTGTATCTATAGGGCTGCAAGAATTTGGGGAGGGAGGTTCCACATGGAAATGTGTATGCATTTTAGTATGCACTTTTCCTAAATTACCCACTTCTTAGCTCATGGAACTCTACATATATTGAACATATTTTTCCTTTCAACTAAAGTGTGTTTGTGTGCATTTGTCAAAGACAGCCATTTTGAACTCAGCACATTTATTTATTTATAAATTTAAAAGTGATATTGAGGATATGAAAATTTCCCGCTGTGGTTTCTTTCTAGTGACAGGAAAAAAAAATATAGTTTTGCTAATAATTTTTTGGCTATGATTGGAATACATTCACCCAATCAGGTCTAAACTCAACTAGTGTTCCTAACCTGATTAAACTCATTGAATCAATTGGTGAATTATAAATAAACAACATTGTGGGGAGGTGGCTTCATTTATGGGTAAACACTGCAGTATGAAGGACCTCCCTTTATATGTTATGTTTAAATGGCTGTAAGCATCCTCTTCTTTATGAATGAAGTACCTTTCTTAGATACCTAGCTAGAACTGCGTGGGAGAAGTTGGTTTTGTTTGTAAAGTGCATGCAACCTGTTGTGTTGGTTGTCGGCTTTGTTTATTACTATGGCTCTATCCATTCTATAATTACTGGCAGGGGAGTTTACAAAAAAGAAAAATCCTCTTGCATTTCGGCAAGGAAGGAGTTTCTCTAATTTTTTTTATAAAAATGATCATTTTAAAGCAAAAAGTTATGATTGGAACTTTAACCCAAAAAAGCAAGAAATTTGGACCACAAATCACATGTGTGTATAGTTAGTATGAATTGAGGGATACTGATGGATCTTATCCCTTAACTTTCATTCCAGTGAAACACAAGAAGTAAGTTCCAGTCTTTCATATCCAAAACAGTGGGGGGAAATGAAAAGAAAAGTTGTGATGCTGCACAACTCAAAAGCTAAGAAATTAATATCCGTTCCATGAGGAAATTCTAAATGTAAGCACTTTCATAGTCTATGCTTCCACTTTGAACCACCATCCAAAGTAATGACAAAATATCCTTGGCCATGGGACCCAAAAACAGGCAATGATGGATTTCCAGTCCCTCTGGAACTAGTTTTGTGATGTGAGCTGCTTGTCCTGAATCTCATTGTTCCTCTGAAACACTACTATTGGAGACTATCCAGTGCTTACCTACCACAAAAGTGCTCAGGATAGCACTATTGACTATCCATTACATTTTTTTTCCTCCCTTCAAAAAATGATGCTCACTGTCATGATATTTTTTGGCTCCTGCTAATGATGCAATTACCACTATTCACTTGTGTTATACTATGTTCTGTCTCATTTCCTTTGCCCTCCATTTTTCGCAGCTTATCCATCCCATCCCACTGCATCTTCCCCTCTTGATCCCCTTTTGTGCGTGAAATTTACTTTTACTTCTGCTTTCTAAGAGTCGGAGGCAATGTGAACTCTTCCTGTTACAATAACTTCATTTATTTACCTCCTGACATTCAGCTCATTAAGCTTCACTGAATGAATACCCAGTCTTTGCCTTTGCTGGGGGACTCAAAGGGAAATGCTAACTGCTCCCAAATTCCTATCAACAGTAAATTATGTTCACTCTTCTGCCTTTCATAAAACTGTGCTTATATACATGCTCATCTTCTTCCAGAGACCCTTGGGAGAATTCATTCTTATAACACAGCTCGTAATAGTGATTCACTTAATAATAGTCCACATCTCCCATAATTTCTTGTACTACTGAAATGGTGCAGAATCCTTGTCTTTTCTAAATACGTTTAAATGAGTCAGTAAAGAGAAAAACATTCTTTTTTTTTAATTATTTTTATTAAAAAATATAACAAATAAAAATATATAATCCATTAAACAGTGGTAATATTTGTAAGTTCTAGTTATACAGTTAAACATACCCTCAAAGTCTTCCTCTTTTTCTTCCTAAGACCTATCTGTGTTTTCGAATATTCCATAACAGTACTACCAATAAAGAGAAAAAAGGTTCTTTATTCCTGATTTAAACTAATAAATAAACATTCAATATATCATATTATATAAATCATCACATAGTACTGCTTATATCCTTCATCAAGTATAGTTTGTTATTCTCTTCTTATTTTTGGTCTAATTTTGCACGATAAATTACTATGTCAGCTAGCCGTAGATTTTGATTTTTCCAAAGTAATTGTTGAAGGGAGCCCATTCACTAATGACTTTATCATCTGGCCTTCCCTTTAATCTTTTGAGTCAAAATGTCTGCCATTTTTATTTCTGCTAGATTATAAAGCCATTGTTCTGTTTTGAGTGTCCCTTCCTTTTTCCACCATTTGGTGTACTTGATTCTTGCAGAAGTTACCATATATAAAAGAATCCTCCAATATTTCTTTCAGAGCTTATTGTCAATCTCATGTAATATGTTTGACAAGAAAATTTCTGGGGATTTTGCCAAATTAATCTGAAGAATTTCTGCAATTGTACTGTGAATCCTGGACCAGTAGTCTTTGGCTTTCAGACATGTCCACCATAGAAGGTAAAAGGTATCCACCTCTGCATGGCACTTCCAACATTCTCCTGTGCCCATATTGTAAAAATTTTTGAGTTTATTGGAAGTCATGTACCATCTATGAAATATTTTAAAATAGTTCTTTTTCACATTTTGTGCCACAGTAAATTTCTGAGTCATCTTCCGGGTCGCTTCCCAATGGTCAAGTTGGATGGAATGCCCAATGTTTTGGGACCATTTTATCATTTCCTCTTTAATCATTTCTTCTTCTCTATCATGTAGTAATAGGATCTTATACAGTCTTGCCATCAGGTGTGGTGAATTTTTGAATAAAGGTTTTATCAGCGTATTCGTCTCTGAAGCGGTTTCAAATCCTTGAAGTCTCAAATCCATTTGAAATCTCTCTGTCAGTTGGTGGTAGGGAAACTAGTTTAATGCTTTGTCTTCCTCTTCTAGTTTCTGTCTGCTCTTTATAGTTATCACATTCTCTGAAGATATGTCAGTTAGATCTTTGTATCTTAGCCATTTTGATATATCTTTCCACCTTCCAAAAAACACCTCCTGAGGTGAAAGCCAAAGTGGAATCAGCCTGAAAGTCAATGTCTTATATCCCTTCCAAATCTTTAGTAGGGTTTTCCGGATGTAGTGATGTAAGAAATCTTTATCCACTTTGGCTTTATCATAGCCGATATAAGGCATACCATCCCATCCTTAGGTCAGCTCCTTTTAATGTTAGAAGTCAGTCATTTTGCAATGTAATCCATTCTGCAATCCATGTCATTGCTGCAGCTTTATAGTATATGGTAGGACCCCCGTATCTGCGGATTCATTATCCATTGATTCAGTTATCCGCAGTTGGTTCTCCGCTGCCACCACCATGATATCGCTGGTGGCGGGCAGGAGAGAAGCGATGAGCATGGGATCGCACTCATCTCCACCTCCTGCCCCTTGCCCTGGGCCCGATTGCAGTGGCAGCCAGCAAGAAAACAGCACAGATTGTGGGATTGCATGCCTCGCTGTTCTCCCACTTCCTGCCTTTGGCCCCGGGCCAATCGCAGTGGCAGCTGGTGGGAAAACAGTGGGGATTGCAGGATCCCGTGCTCCCTGCTGTTTTCCCACCAGCTGCCACCACAATCAGGCTGGGGCAGGTGGCAGGACAGGGCGTTCAGTGCTATTCATGGATTTTAGTATTCACGGCAGGGCCCAGAAACAATCCCCCATGGATAAGGGGGTCCTACTGTATGTATAAATCAGGGACACCTTCACCTCCCCTCGTTTTCAAATCTGTGAGGGCTTTCCATTTGACCTGTGGCCTTTTCCCTTTCCAGATAAACTTAGTTAAATTTCTTTGCAATTGAAGGAATGGTTTTCTATTCATAATGATGGGTAGATTTATAAATAACAAATTAAGTTTGGGTAGAACAAGAGAAAAACATTTTTGAACATCTGTAAACTCTGTTTCCAATAGCTTTGCATGCATTCTCCATGACTAGAATATTTTGAAGTGCTTAAGCAAATTCAGATGCATATATAGGATGAATAGTCCTCCTCTCCCACACCTATAATGACATTTTGAAATGTGGGAGTATTTCTACCTCATTTACACACACACACACACACACACACACACACACACAGAGGCCATTTCCATACTACACTATTATAGTGTTATTATTCCACTTTCAACATCCCATGGAATGCTGGGGTTTGCAGTTTGAGGACAGGTATGTAGAATTCTCAGCCAGAGAGCTCTTTGGCCTCAGTAAAGTACAAACTCCAGAACTCCACAGGATGTTGAAAATGGAATAATAACACTATAATAGTGTAGTGTGGAAATGGCCTTTCTCTCACATGAGCACCCAAACTCTAATTGCAGCTATTAGCACGCAGTCCAGTGCACCAGAGTCAATTGCACAAAGTGATTCTGCCCATGCTCCTGCTGCTTTGTTATTGGTTTCTAAGTTTATATATATTCTACTTTCCTACTTTCTAAAAAAACAAAACCAGAACTCAAGGCAATTTAGAGATTAAAAACAAATACAATATTCTAAAGCATGCAGAAGATTAGTATTAAAATATAATTAATTTGTCAATAACATTAAAAACAATTTGAAACATGCAATTAAAAATCATAAAAAGCAGTGTAAAATGAAGAGTTAAAAAGCCATCCAGCACCCTCTTCAGTTTTTTTTATTTTTTTTCCCAGTTTTTGCTTTTCAAGGGATGGACAGCAAATAGGATAGCCCCCTATGAGATGGAGCTTCACAACCTGAAGTAGCCACTAAGAGGGCCTTCTCCTATATTCTCCTCAAAGGTACATATGACAGTGGTGGAACCAGGAGAAAGCCTTGATCTCCACCTTGAATCCTATTTTAAACCTTGAATCCCTGAGGCTGCCTTGAATCCCATCTTAGGAGAAAGTAGGAGTATATTGTTACCAGGCTGTACAGCCCTACACTTTGCTATGGTTCAATTGGTGGCATATGACTTAATTGGCAAAATATATTAACTGGCATAAATTAAAATCTGCCCTGTTATGGCCAGATGGCCAGGCCGAACAAGACAAAAAACACTGGCCAAACACATGCAATGCAAAGTAGGTCAGAAACTCCCTCTAAGCATAGCCAGGTCATACTCAGGACTTCACTAGGTAACTCCAGAGATAATAGGTTTAAGCTAAGCCATAACAACTCTGCTTTTGGACAATAGCAATGGGGAAGTTCCCACCAAACTACTGATTGTTTCAACCCTTCTACCCACTGACCTGTAAATTGTTCCATTGTCCACACCTGTCCAACCATTATCACGACAGACATCAACTCTTTGTCACCTAACACTAAGATCATTAACACAACATGGACTTCATTGTCCACTCTGCAAACTCCATTGTTTATTTTTTATAATATTTTTATTAAAATAAAACATAGAATACATTTCTACAAAATAAAAACTCCAAAGAGAAATTGAGATTATACACAACAAAAACTACACAAAACAAAATAATAAAAAAGCCATAACTAAATTAGACCAACACATACTACCAAGAAACTAAACAAGACTATGTAATATAAAATTAAAAGGAGGTTCCCACCCCTGGAGTATACATGTAAACACAATAATTCTTAACCTTTCATAATTGATACATACATTGACTCCCTCTTGAAAAAGTTGGGGTCTAAGCTAACTATAAATTCTGTATCTTTTCGTCTAATATAACAAATGATTCTACTTGTTTCATCTCCTTTTGGTATTTCGATATAGAATTATCTCAATGAAATCAAACTTCTAAACTTGGTATAATTATACCTCCCCAAGTGTTCTTAAGATATAACATAACGTGTCCCACTCATTTGTAAATCTTTCAAGTTTTTCCCCTCTTAATAGAATTGTAAGTTTGTCCATATAAGCCATATCTAATGATTTCACAATTCAATCCTTTTCAGTAGGAAGAGTTCTTTCTTCCAGTGTTTTGTTGACCAAACATAACATCTTATTGTCCTAACTATAAATTGTGTTTACCATGACAAGTGATAAAAAATAATGGACACTGGAATGCTTTGAAATAATGGCTGTTGATTTAAAATAACAGAATTTAAATTGACTTTAAAGTTGTATCAGTTTATCTGTATGCTTCCACAATTAGCGGCATAACACATATATGCAACAACAGAATTCAGGCCAATGTCATATTTAAAACCAGCAGAATATAAAGTTATACTGGTTGATTTACATGAACTATCTAGTTCAATATAGGCAACAAAGTCATAGCAATCTCAGGCCATTTTCATTATGGAAGACAACTTTGGTCACTGGGTCCTTCTATATCTGGAAGCAAGTTCTGTTTGCTCCCCTGTGAGATTGGATCTTGGTGACTCTTCCATAGCTGCCCCATCTCTGGAACTGGGCTTTGAAGATTACACCATTGACAATTTCATTGTTTCTCATTTAATATGTTGTTTACCAACCTGGATTCTGGGAAATCTACTTTTTGGGAGTATAGCTTCCAGGATTCCCTAGCTACTGAACATGCTGGCCAGGGAATTCTAAGACCAATTCTAGGAGTAAATTTTCCAGGTTCTGTATAAATTACTCTATAAGAAATCAAAATTTTAAAAAGTGGCAGAGAATAAAGCAGAAGGAGCTGATGTTTAGTCTTTTAGTGTTTCCAATATTTAAATGTATTTTAAATGGCTTTGACTAATTAGCCTGCTGACTTTTATTTTATTTTAGGAGGTTGGGCCGGGGAGGAGAAGCTCACATTCTAACTATAGAACCAGCTGTAAATATTTCCCTTCTCTATGTTACACTGGAAATTCAATAAGAAAATATGGAACGCAGAATGATGAGGCAAATGTCTAGCTCTTCATGCAATTTCCAAGGGGCATTCAATGACATTTTGGATTATTGATTTATTACACAGAGGAATTTGAAATAAACCTTTTGTAATGTGAGAAAAGTCAGTGACTTCAGATTGCATAGAATACTGCTTTATTTTCTTTCTTTCTTTTTTTCTTTTTCTTTTTCCTTCCCCTTTTTGTATCCCAAGAAAGCTTCAGCATGATCTTTGACAGCAGGCTTAAGGGCTTTTATACTGTGTAGTTCGTCATTATCAAAGACAATCTCATCCTTTCCCAACATACAGATGTTTTTCATAGCTGACCACTTTTCTTCACTCAATCCTTGCCTTCTCCCCTCTTTTTTTTTTTTTCTCCAAAGGGCAAGATAGCCAAGACAGCAAAGATTATTCCTTTCTCTGTAATGATTTATGAACCCAAGTATGACTAATTACTATGAAGGAATAAAACTGCAACAGTCATTATGCTTTAAATCAACACAGGTAGCCAAGAATTAGATTATATACACTGACATGCATGAGCCTTAAAAACTGTATTTTCTGTTTGGGGCAGTTTTCATGCTGAGAAGAAAAAGTAAAAGGGGAAAAATATTATCTTTCACAATGATTTTTTTATAGCCAGGGCATAGCGGGAGCTGGAAGTGAGTGGGGTGCCATCATGTTTCTTTAGTGGCTTAGCCCTCAGCGTGGCCTAACTAATTCACATCCTCCTTCCTCCAACTTTGAGCTGTGTATATAACCTAAAAAGGAGGAAAGATCAAGGAATATTTTGAAAAACCACTTACCTGACCTTTATTGTTTGGTTTCCATTTGGGCTGATTTGTTTTCCCTTACCCAGAATAAAAGTAAACTTGTGGAAATAAGTTGACATATAAATACAAGCCATTGCTTCCTACTAGGGATGGGCTGAAACTGAATCTGCGAATCCGAATCACTGGGCCAAAACAGGCGAATCGAATCTTTCCAGTCCCTGCACACCCTGGGGCCTGAGCGCCCAGATCAGGCCCATGCAGGCGTGCAGGGCCAGTGAGAACCGCTTATCTGCACTCCTGGAGGCCTGAGCTGGCGTGAGAGCCCCAGATCAAGCTTGCTTCTGCTGCCTGCCCCTGTGGCTGCCTCCCTCTGCAAGATAATTATTCTCCTCTTCCTATTCTTCTGACTTGAGACTGGAGGATAGGGATTGAGACTGGACTAGAGGCTGGTGTTCGTTTGTTTTTGTTAAGTGCCTTCCTTGTTTTAGGACTTGAGACTGGACATCAGAGTAGAGAATTGAGACTGGGCTAGAGGATGGTGTTTTTGTGTTTTTTAAAGTGCCTTCCTTGTTGCAGGACTTGAGACTTGACTGGAAAGTACAGTGTTCTTGAGATTTCAAGGACAGCTGAAAGATCTCTTTGCATGGCTGCCTTGCAAAGCTCTTTCATACACAATTCTGGGGTTTGTAGTTGGACAAGGTGTCACAGCCTTCTCTGCCAAAGTGTGCTAGTGCATCATCAAACTACAAACCCCAAGATGCCATAAGGAGCTATGCAAAGAAAAATCCAGTTTTGACCTGGATTATCTCTATACTGTAGCATGTGGCCCTGTTTACACAGGCAGTAAAATGTGGGATTAATAATCCACATTTTTCGGCTTGTGTAGAAAGGGCCTTCATTTTCAATCTGGCGAGATCCTAAGGCAAAACTATGACAATTGTCCTGGCCAGATTTCTTTAGAGGCAGGTTTGCCTTTGCCTAGGCTTTTGCTAAGGCTGAGAGAGTGTGTCTTTCCCAAGATTATCCTTGCCCTTTTTTTTTTTTTGTTTTGTAATAGTCAACCCAGGAGTCAACGCCAACATCTGGAGCTACTTCCAAATTACATGTAATTCTTAATAAGAAGTATATGGGTATGTTTTCCTGAAAGTGAAAACTATTATTTAATTTGTTTTTCATTAAACCAAGTCAAATTCTGCTTCAAAACACTTTTCAGTAGAAGTGCTTTGTTTCCCTTGCTTTTTAAACCCTTTTGTAAAAAAGGATTCGAAAGAGTTGAGATTCGTGAGATTTGTAGATTTGCAGAACCTTTCACGGATTTGGAAAATTCTGGATTCGTCCCATCTCTACTTCCTATGATGACAGTAAAATAACCACCCCATTACAGAAAGTAAAATAAAAATCTACAGGAGCAATTCTGGAGCTAAGCATCACCGTTTTGTCAACAGGCAGCCCTTGTGGACAGAAAAGAGAGGGTTACAGTTCACAGAACAGAAGCAGACAAGAATACTGGAGCATAACCAGGCCCCAATTTTTATTTAATTTTACAGGTATTATTAATTCAAGAAATATGAGGAAGCAAAGCAGGAAGTCCTCATTTCCACATGCCTTGTTCATCTGAGGGGCCGGCTGCCCTTGCTACATTTGACCCTCAAGAGATTAGCTGAAGCCTGAGCCTTCTGTCATGCTGAAGACCTGGGTCTGAATATACTGAACTAAGAATGGTATCTGCTGAGTAGTCCCCATTCTACCCTCATGGCTCCAGCCACGTCACTTCCTATGGGCTCTAATTCTTTCCTTTCCTTGTGCAACATGCTGTCAAGGTCAGAGCCCTGGGCAGCAAGCCAGCCCAGAGAAGGGAGAGGGAGCGATAGCAGAGTCCCACCAGGAGGAGTCAAAGCAAGCAATTACTCATAGGCAGTCTATTTACCTAAGCCTGAGCAACAAGTGAAAGCCATAGTCAGAGTCCAAAATCCAGGGGCCAGGAGATCAATCCAAGGTATCAGGAGCTGGGTGCTGGAACCAAGGAACAGGCAAGGAGAAGGCTTGTAGAAAGCTTGCCACAAGCAAAGAAAAGCTTCCAGGCAGGCAGTTATATAGCTCAGGCACAGGTGTAGCCAGTCACCGCTTCTTGAACTTAATCAAGGAAGCCTCCCTTTGCTCAGCTCTCTTGAGTCTCCGCCTTGTTTGTGGGCTGATTGCCGCAGGCTCCAAGGCATCCTCGGGATCACAGCTGGCTCCCTGTTGCTCTAAAGGAGCCGGCAGAGGACCGTCCGAGCCTGCTTGGTCCATGGCAGCAGGGGGAGCTCTTGAGCTGCAGGACTCATCTCCAGCCAGAGCCACAGGGACCAACAGCTCCTGCTCGTCATCAGCAGCTCTGACAGGGGCTTCAGTTATCACACATGCCCAAAGTGTGGCAGTGATGAACAATATAAACCTATGCACATAGCCTTAAGGTGATAACCCAGGGAAGGTGAAAAATATACCCATTTCTGGCCAGATAACAAAAAAAAATCTTTCTTGGCCCTCAATCAGACGATAAGTAGGCCATGTATTTTACAGAGGACAGCTGTCTTTTTGAAGGTGTCATCTGTTGACTAGACTTTGCCATTTTCGAATATTTAAAGAACAAAGACCCATAACAAGAGTGAGCAGGACCCTTGCACATGAGTCACCTGGTTACAGACATTCTTACCATGGTGAGATGTACTGTACAAAAATTATAAGCCAGAATCCTCTATGACAGTTACAAACGTTAAGTTCCCTAATCCCTACCTACCTGACAGCAGCCACTGCAATTGATGGGGGTTTGTTCCCCTCTTGATCCAAAGCAAGGAGGAATTGTGACAGGGGTCCTGCATCTACCTGTCACGTTGGAGATCATTCAGAGAAGGAAGTGGAAACAGCAGTCAGCTAGTTTCTGGGAGACAGGGAATGGCCCCCCATCAATTGCAGTGACTGCTTCTCAGTAGGTGGGTGTTGGGAGGATTGGGCCAGGATTGACTATGTAGCACTGTAACTGTGGTGCTTACTCCTGTGTATCACCCATATAGGATTCTAGCCATAGTTATTATTCCTAACTTTGCATGTGTATGTATAAATTATCATATGCAGATTTTATCTGTGTCCTCTAATGGCAATGTCGTGTGTCACTTCTGGTGATCCATTTCCTTTTTTTCTTTTTCTTTTTTAAAGTTTAAATGATCATCCTACACATTGGCAACCTTTTCACTTCTGGCCCTCTTGCAAGGGTCTGGTTTTGACAATAAAAGCCCTGCACAGTAGGCACTAAGAGACCTTATCTGTTTGACTAGTTCCATCCTACCCCAGTGGAGTTCATCTGCAGAAGGTGTGGGTAGACAATTTTAAGCATATCTATGTGGAAATATGTCCCACTGGGTTCAGGGAGTCTCCATTGTGTGTGGAGGACAGGAGCAGGAAGAAAGGTTTTGCACAACAATGCTGTCAAATATCTGGAATGTTCTTCATGTGGAGATCTACTAACAGTGGTTCCTGTGATCATCTTGGCCATTTTGGTCTATTGCTTACATAGGCGATTTTATTGAAATAACTGCTTTGCCTTCCAGTTAGTTTTCATTCTTTGGATGTTGTTCTTGTTAGACCCTTCTTGTATAAATACATGAGATGGTTCTAAATATTTTAAACACAGAAAAATAATTGCATTCAGTTCATAATGTTCTCACCTCCTTAGACATTGTCTTACAATGTTATGCTGTTTTTGCATGAATTCTCTGTCATTTAGATAAATATTTACTCTCAAAGCAGTCTGTTAGTGGAAAAGCAAAGATATAACATGCAAATCAGGAAAGGGGAATTTGTTTTTGAAAAAAAAATCAAGAGGAAGGAACAGAACTACAGCGGTTGCTAGTCAAAATGCTGGACATCAACCATTACAGATGTTTTGAATTAACACAGCCTTTTTAGGAAAGCTCAGGGAAGTTGATAGATAAGAGGTTTTTAATGCAACCAAAGCTATGGGAAAAACCTGACACATACTATGCAAATGTGTTAGCAAATGTAAAATGATAAATTAGCAAGTGACTATTTAATTATTACTGTGACTAATTCCTGTAGATGGTGACACGACAAATGAACCCGAACTTGTTCTGGTTGACTGCAGTGTTTTGTTGAAACATTTCCATTTGGTTTTTGTTTGCTGCTTGTGTAGCTTGCTGAAGGAGACAGCATCTGTTTAATGAGCTCCCACTTCATTACTGAGCCACTTTCCTTACCGAGTCATTCTCCTTAAGTATTCAGGCTGTGTAATCTGGTGTTGTTTTAAAGCAAATACTAATTTATGATTACCTGTCACATTAGGCCATTGAAAATTGTACTCACAATTCCTTGCATGAGCAGAATGTTAATGAGCCGATTATAGATTGCTGAAATGGGCTCTTGCTAACAATACATGGAAGTAAATATAGAATCAAAGTTTTCTGGCTAGTAGAGGGGTAAAAATCCTACATATGTAAAAGAAGGAGGTTGATGCATCTACAATAGGCAATATTAGATGAAGATCATTAGATAAATATATAGGATGCCTTAGGTTTCCGTATAGCAGATGTAACACAATAACAAACCTCTTTTGAATAAATCTTGCCCAGAGAATCATGTGAGAGGGTCACTGTAAGCTGGAACTGATTTCAAGGCACACAGCAACAACAACAACAATAACAACAACAACAAATAATTATATTCAGTATTAGGCAAGTTGTCAATGATGCAAGGGGCTTCATTTCAAACTTCAGTGGAGGAGCATGCTCTTTGCAAGGAGCATTATTAGACATATTCATGAACAGACCTTGGAAAAAATCCCTTGGTTGGAATACAAGTCCCAGAATTCCCATTCAGCATGCTGGCTGGGGCATTCTGAGAGCTGGCTTCCTCCATCCCCCCAAAAGTCCCTTTTATGGGCTCTGTTCTCCACACCACATGGAATATATCTGTTCTTATCTGATTTCATGAAGCTAAGCATGGTTAGACCTAGTTAGCACTTGGACAAGAAACCCACTATGGAATTCAATGGTTATGGAAGGGCTATGAAACCTTAGACCCTGAGTGACCATTCCTGCCAGTCAGAATTGACAGCTAAGCTAGATGGGACAGTGGTCTAACTGAGTACAAGGCAACTTCATGTATTCCAAAATTGTAGACAAGAGGAATATTGTAAAATCATTTAGCATGTCTTCTTCACTGAATGTACCAACACTAGTAAAAAAAAAAATCAGTTACCCCATCCCCTTACTCTTAAGCCAAGAAAGCAATTATTAATACTGAAGAAGTCTGTAGTGTCATTCAGGAAAAAAATTCCCAGGGCAGAAGAGAATTAAATAATAAAAACAGTAAATATATGTGACACACCATGAGAATGAAACCACCAAAGCAGGAATTAAAGCATAAAATGCAGTGGAACTGTAAGGCAACTCATATAACATGTAAAGATTTCTTGGTAAATAGGAAGGTCTGTCTCACACTGATGTGACAACTTGACGCCAGGGTGGCCTCTACGGGACCTATACATTCACATAAAATACACTGCTCTGTTAATAATTCTTATAAGGATAATTCATTGTGTTAATTTACCAAGAGAGATAGAATGTAGGAGTAGCCATATTGGTTATATGGAGATCCATAAACATATGTTTGCTGTTGGTTATGTGCCTTCAAGTTGACTCTAACTTATGGTAACACTATTATAGGGTTTTCTTAATAAGTTTTTTTTCAGAGGAGGGGGGTTGCCATTGCCTTCCTTTAAGGCTGAGATAGTGTGACTTGCCCAAGGTCACAGTGGATGTCCAGGACCATTTCCACACTACACTGTTATAATGCTATTATTCCACTTCCAACATCCTGTGGAATCCTGGGGTTTGCAGTTTAGCGAGGGGCATTTAGAATTCTCATTCAGAGAGCTCTTTGGCCTCAGTAAAGTACAAGCCCCAGGATTCCATAGGATGTTGAAAGTGGAATAATAGTGCTATAGTGTGGAAATGGCCTGAGAAATGAATATTGCCATTTGAAAGGGAGATGAAATACATAAACATACAAGTGCCTGAGCAACTTCTAGAGAATGTAAGTGGAGTTTTGTTCTCTTGTGGCTTTAGAAAACAGAGTCATTAAATGTGGTAAACCAAATTTAAAAAAAAAATACTTTGAGCAAACGGGTTTGGCTCAGTATTTATTCCCCACCAGTATTTGTTTACTATACCTCAGTCAGTAACTAGTTTTACTAGTAATAGGCAAGATCAAAATGGCTGTGAAGCCATTTGGAGGAAATGGTTTCAGACAAGTTTAAGCATGGTTAAGGCAGATTTAGCTAAGAGTGGTAATGCTGGCTTTGCCAGCACAAAACCATCTATCTTGAGGTTATGGCTGAAACCATCAAGGGAGTGTTCTGACTTCGTGTTGCAGTGTGCTCAGAAAGGATGAATAATGCTATTCTGTATGTATTGTGCTCTGATTTTAAAAGGACATTTTAAAATTCCAACTTTTCTCGCCTTAGACAGTCGCCAGCATAAAAGTTTCACCTTTGCTGCAGGCTTTCTTTTTGAATTGTCTTCTGAAGAACAAATTAGGAGAGAAAAAATGAGAGGAGCATGAAAAGGGGAAAGTACCCAGTGACTCTTTTCTCTGAGGAGGTTTTTAAGGAGGCACTGAGGTGGCAACTGAAGCAGCCAGCGAATAAAGGAAGTGACAAGCAAAACTAATTTGAGAAGAAAACCAGTGCACATCCTCCTGTGGAAAAAGCCAACTGGCAAGCGTTTCATTTCACAAGGACTTTCAGAGGCATGTCAGAACTCAAGACTTTTGGTGCATTTAAGAAATATCATCCATGTAATTATTTTGCAAAGGATGCCTGAAGAAACAATTCTCAAAATGCCTCAGGAACATTGTCAATGAAGTTATCCATTTCTGCTCTCTGCTAATAAACAGCATGGGAACTGGAGGTTACTGGATTGCTTTTATGATGGTGATGAATCTGAAAGAGTCGAAAATGTTTTTTAAAAAAATCTGTCAAATTGCCCACAAATTGAACAAAGTCTTTTCCCCCTACCTTAGGGCATCTTTTTTCTTGTTTCAAATGAGTGCCAACCCAGGATGCAGGATAATTCCGGAGAATTCACTGTGCCTGTCAGAATTAATTCGTACCTTTCACACAGTATGGAGCCAGTACTGGTCACAGCAGCCTCTCAGCATTCTTCCTTAAGAAGCCTGGGTATTTCCCAGACCTGCTAGGTCACTGTCAGTTCTTTCTCAGTGTCCCCAGGGAGACTATAAGTATAATGAGAATATCATTACTGGTATTCTATGTACCATCTTTATATCCTCGGCTTTCTTGATGAACATATGAACTGAGCAGTTTTCAAAGCAGCTGTGGTGGTCTCTTGCAGCATAAAACGGAGGAAGGGAGGTGGGTGGAGGAAAGTAGCAACACCTTTAAAACTAACTGGTTTTAATTTTTGAATGAGCTTTTGAGGTTATAAACCTAATGCTTCGGATACACTGTACTGCATCCAAAGAAATGGATTTACATCTGCAAAAGCACAGTGCCAAAAGAAAAGAAAAGAAAAGAGTTTATCTTAAAGGTGCTGCTACATTCCTTCCCCCCTCCTTCCTCCTTCATATGAATTGCAGTATTTCATAAGTGATATTTTCCAATAGCCAATAGGTATAGACTTTATTTTCTGTAACCCTTACCTCCTGGAATATGAATGCCTTTTCATTATATAGTGATAAGTTGATGAAGTTTTTGTCTTTTCTGAATCTGAGGAAATTGTCTCCTTTTAAAGGAAAAAAAAAAAGAGAGAAACTGGAAAGAAGCAGCAAATGAAAAGATTTATATATTTAAAAATGCAATGGATCCAATGCCGTTTGGTTTCTTCAGGAGCACTTTGAAAGGTAATAGGCTGTTTAACAGTGCAATCCTGTGCATCTCTACTGATAAGTAAGTCCAACTGTGTTCAACCAAACTTATTCCCAGGCGAGTGTCTGTAAAATTACAGCCCAGGCAAAGTAAACATTTTTTTTTAAAAAAAAGATCATCCCTTATCAATTATTTACGGTATCAGCAATCATAAAAAAAAAATACAGTTCTAAAAATATGAACTCAATTATGTGCAATAGTGGACAGAGTCTTCTTCCTCCAATGCTGGTTCCTTTGTTTTCTTTCTTTACCCAGTCCTTCTGCTGCTGCTCCTGCCTTATATAATCTATATGGTGAATTGTTCTTTTTTTTTTTTAAGGGGTGTTTTCCCAGGGTCCTTTAAGCACGCTGTCTTGCATCTCCTGTTAAAGAAACCTTCTCTGGGTCCTCCCCTTTGTGCTAATTATCATCCCACCTCTCTTCTCCCATTTCTTTCTAAAATTTGGAGACTGCTGCCCCATCCTAATTGATGCCTTATCTGACAACAGATGATTTCCTCAACCTATTTCAATCAGGGTTTTGTATAGATCCACTCCACTGATCCACTCCACTGGCCTTGACTCATGTAGTAAATGATATTCTAGTGTCTAAGGCTCAGGGTCAAACATCAGTGTTGCTGTTGGATCTTTCTGCGGCCTTTGACACTTTGGATCGTCAGATTTTACTATTATGGATGGTGTCACTGGAAATCTTTGTTGTAGTTCAAATTTTTGTTTGTTTGTTTGTTTGTTTGACCATTCCTCCACTGTTTCATTTAAGGTATATACTTTAAAAGCTTTTTCCTGCAACTGTAAGGATATAACTAGGATCAGTCTTGGGTCTTCTTCTTTTCTCATTATATACCTTCCCTCTTGGATTCATTTTTTATTTCAGATTTGGGTTTTCAGTATCACATTTATGCAGATGACACAGAACTTTTCCAGAGTTTTAAGCAATTGATGTTTCTGTATGGAAGTGTTGTGTGGAAGTGTGGACTGCTTATTGAGCATTTCTCTGTCGATGCCCACCCACTGTCTTAAGTTGCATACGGAATAACCAGAGATCTTGGTGTTTCAGCCTGACTGTCCAGTAGCTCCTCTTTCATTCCCTCCACTGTGTTTAAGTTTTCATAGTGGTTCCTATTTTGGTTACCAGAAACCTCAGAGTCCTACTGGATGACTGTTTGTCCCTCCACCCTTTTTTGGGGACAATAGAAAGGGCATGTCATTTGAATCCTTTGAACATCCATAAAATCTGTAGGTTCTTGTAATAGCCTACTAGCAAGTTTGCCTTCTTGCTCTCTTTTCCCTCTGGTGCTAATTCAGAACATTGGCATCCAGATTGTTTTAAGTGTTCCTAAATATTCACCTGTTTCTTCCCCACTCCCATAGATCTCTTCACTGGCTGCCAGTTAGGGCCAGGACCCGTTTCAAATTTTTGGTTCTTCTATTTGTGGCTCTGTGCTCTGACTTGTCAGCTCGCCTAGAATGGTATGCACCATCTAGGAATTTAAGATCTACAGGCAAAGGTTTATTGTCTGCACCACCAATGTGCGCACAGCTCTGTCAAGGCTTCAAGCCTTTCAAGATCTAGTTCTGCATCTGTGGAATGCTCTTCCTTTAGACCTCTGGCTGGAGAAGGATCTCACCCATTTTTGTAAGGGTTGATGACCTTGCTCGTTGATTTGCTGGATTAAGCTGGTGAGTGGTGTCTGAGGTTGCTGGGTCAACTGGTGTCTGGTGGGATATTGGAGGTTTTATATATTTATATGGTTGTGTTCTGTTGACTTTGTCTCTGACTGTGTATCTTTGATGTTCCACCCCTTAGTGAAGAGGGCATTATTTAAAAAAAAACATTAGTAATAGTAGTAATGGTAGTGATAGTGGTAGTAGCAATATCTATTCTATTCTCATCGCTTTATCAAATTAGGGAGAATAAGGATGAAACTAAGGCCATTTCCACACCGAACCTCGTTGCCACAATGGTCTGTGGCAATCCCAGTTTTGCACTGTTCCCTCCCGCATGCGTTCCTTGGCAGAAGAGAAGTAGTGACATTGACACCGTTATGCCTCCTGCATTACAGTGTCCATAGCTCCACCCGATCCCCACCCTTTTCCTGCCTCGTGGCACCTGATTGGTTTCCTTTTTCCAGAGCCTTTTTCCAACCGGGCAGCATAATATGCTTCTGTGTGTCAGGGCTCTTGGATTGGCAACGGCAACTAGTGCGATCAGGAACTGCACACCATCAGGTGATGGGATGGTCACATGAACGGGGGTCAACATCGGACTTTTTCTGATATTGACAGAATACATAATACGGCCTGGTTAGGGGCAGTTGGTGGCAGGACAGTGATGGGTTACCCACAATGTTCTGTGATAGCACAGCTCCTGGGACCACTATCATCCATCACTATGGTGGGTTGACACTGCTGTGCAGAAATCCCTAAGTTCAGAATGAAGAACAGCTTCTTTATACTTACAGAGAAAAACTATTCATACTTGTTGGGACTTGTCACTACACTGAAACACACAATTATAAAACTGCTGCTCTGGTGAAAAAAACTGCTTTTGGTGGAACTAGTTAATGTGTTTAAAATGTTAATGCATGCATAACCATGCAATTGTACTGGTGTCCACTCAGAAACAAGTCCCACTTTGGTTTCCAGATAAACTTACATACAATTACAACCGTGATGCTTCTGATTTTTGTTTCATAAATACTGGATACAGGGGAGGCAATCAGGAGCAGATTCATGGCTTGTGAGTCGGGAAGGAGGGTGATTTATTCTCCTCCCACTTTATGCACCACAGTTGGAAAACTTTTGGTCATGAGAGAAATTTCCAGTGGCAGTGGATGAAATTTTCTTCTTCTGCCAATTCAAGCAGTTTTTATCAGGGCCACAGGTTAAATTGAGGGTAAGGGTTCACCTCCTGCCTTTCTGCATGGTGTGGTAGCAATCTTAATTGTCCTGTTGTGATCCCCACCCATCAGGATTGCTGTTTAAATAATAACTATCAGCATGTTAAATGCTTTCCCTAATATGTATCATCTAATTTAGGCCATGTATGCCACTGCATGTCCTCAGGTGCCATGATCTGAGATTAATAAGGCTGAAAAACTTTTGGAATAGTAATTGAATTAAAGGAGCCTTACAGTATTAATTCTTTAAGTGCTGAAAATTTTTTCTTCCATTCAACTGAAACAAATCTCAGTAAGTTCCTATATCCCTAAAACATTTTCGTAACATTGACTTAAATAGACCATTTTTTAAAAATGCTAGCATACTATGAAATGAGGAATACCTGTTCCTCAAGTAGTGGTTGTTTATCTGTCACTAAATTTGCAATCTCTGGCAAACATGCAATAAGATTGCTGGCATAGCTGTGGCTGCATCTTCCTTTCCATCAGGAACATGTGGGCAACCAGAGGTTCCTTGGTTTGGTTCTGCCCTTCCCAGACCACTATGGGTCATGAGGGAGCACTTTTGAGAGCTCAGGCTTGAACAGTCTGAACAGTCAGGAGAAAAAGCAAAAGCAGCCATTGCCCTTTGGACAAGGTCAGAAATTGCTTCTTCGTTCCTAGATATATGGAGATAGCTGTGCAGCTCCTGGACATGCATCCACAGTCAGCCAGTGACCAGAGAAGTATGTTACCCTGTGTACTGGGGGTCCCGGGAGGGACACCAAAACGTGCTCAACTAAAGGTGGGGAAAATTAGCTCAGAGCACTGCTTAGCATTACAAGAGGCAGGGTAATGTAGCCAGATCTTGAACCCTATGTCTACGGGGTCAGGCCGAGTCAAGGAGCACACAAAAGTTGAAACAATAAATGATGTTTTATTAAATACACAAGCAAAACAGTGTATGCAACACACTCACACAAGGTAACTAAAGAAAATAAAGGTTGGAGTGGTATAGAGGGATTTTTAGAGGGATTGCTGGTTTGGATGATACTTCACCTGTCCTGAAGACCGGAAAAATAGAGAGCGAGGCTGGGGTGCGATGTAACTCAGCACGTGGAGCTGAGGGGAGGCTCACCAAGCAAAGCAGCAGCAAGGCGGGATGAAACTCAGGAGCGATCCGAGGAAGGTCTCGGAATCAAGGGTTTTTATAAGGAGAATTGTGACTGCAGGCTATGCCATACTTGGAGGAAAACAATTAATTTGGAGTGGAGACAAAGCCTCCAAAAGGTCAGAATCTGAATGATTGAGTTATCGCAGAGGTTCTCAACAGAGTAGCCAGTACGCAAACGCAGAGTACTTGGGTATTGTATAGGTCACCCATCAAGCTGCCAGCACGGGGCAGAGGCTCTTTTGTAGGTTGCGTGCACACCTAATTAGAGTACTTGCCTGGAGGTCTCCTAAAGCAGTGAGTCAGCTATTTCTGGCCTGCCTGTATTGTTGTTTGACTATTACCGCAATTAACAGCCGAGCTTGTTTACATGCTTGTCCGGTGGCCTCGCAAGCACGTGGAGGGGAATAGAGAAGTGCAGCCGAATTGTGATATCAAGAGGATATCTTTTAATATCCCAAAGCTCGGACTAGCCAGGGCAGTAACAAGTAACTGCAACTGGGAACAATCAGCTGCCCCTGTATACTTTGAGTCAAAGGCTCTGCACAAGGAAACACAAGCTACCTCTTTCCATAACATCTTTAAAAGTACTTACAACAGAGTAACCGGTGATTACAAAAACATAAACCACTAATAGGACTTTGATCTTTGTTGGTTTTAAAGTACAGGAATCATGCAGGTTTGGAAAGTTTTCTCTCTCTTTATGGAACTTGTCCTAAATTGTAGTATGGTAGGAAGCAAAAGTCTGGAACTGTAAAAGCAAGGTTGATGCTAAATAAAACCACATAGTGATTGAGCCTACAGCATCAATTCCATGTCCAGTGATTTCTACAAGTGAAAAACTAAATCTTCAGTCATGTCGTCAACAGTAGAATATGTTCTAGCTACAAAGAGATTAAGATTCTCTGCTCTGTCTTTTTTCTTTTTTTCCTTAGATACCATAATTTCCAGGCTTCTAAAAAAATCACACACACACACATACATGTGAGCTGGCAAAAAGAAAAAAGGCATTCATTCTTTCACCGCAGTTGGGCAGACTTGCTGAAATAATGATCCCAGCAACATGTTAGTGAAGCATTAGAAACACTTTAGTAAGCAAATAATTTAATTACAGTCTTTGCTGAGGCAGCTTATATGGCTTGCCCTCTGACCTTTCCTACTGCACTACCTAGAGTCAGCATGGGATTCACACTTCCTATTCCTGTCACAGAATCTCTCCATCTTGTACCATTTAATATAGTGTGCTCCAGGTGTTCTGTGGTGAATGAATAGTTATATTACTACCTGTCAGACACAATCACACTCTATTCATCATTCTCGGCTGGCTGCGTGAAGCCCAGCTTCCAGCAGGCTCCCTCTCTATTTCCTTGTTCAAGCGTCTGCAGTGCTTTCGGCCCATCTGTCAAGGCTGTCATTTAGAGGGAAAACAGTATCAGCGCTTTAAATATATAGAGTTCTCTATTGAAACAGTGCTGTGATTGAACTGTCAGCGTTCTCAGTATCAGACAGTAATTCATGAGTGGTCAGAGCTCCATTTAGGTTGCTATTACTATGTTGACCCCATAGGGTCACACTGGGGCTTTTCCTATATAGCCAGATCTATAAATAGTGCAATTAACCTTTCAAGAATTACAAAACGCTCATTTTCCCCCTCCCTGTTTTCTTGCTCCTTATGACATTTACAATAAAGAACAAATACCTTAAATGCAAAAAGAAATTAGTGTGTGTTGAAATGTGTACCAGATGGCAGTAAAGTACAAATAAAGACTGTATTTATTCCCTGTTCTGCATTCCTTTCTCTGGCAAAATGTCCACCGCTTTCAGAGTCAGTTATCTCGAACACAGTACATTCCCTACAGATTACAGTATCCATGGCTCAAAATACTATTTTATATAGTTTTTCTAACACATTAAACGGTACAGAAATATATAAGCATTAGAAATTCTTTGCCAGGTAAACAATGTTCCTTGCTGTTACACAAAACAGCATTTATTTTTCTCTTTTGGACTGTTTATCTGAAAGGACTGCCCATTTTCTTTTTTAAAAAATCACAAATTACTTGGGTTGCTTAGAGAGAGAAAAGTACCCTAAACACACTTCTGTCCTGAACTGTGTACGTTATACAATACCATGAAGTAATCCTATTGTGACACTAACCCAGAACTGCAGCAACATGGGGAGAGTGGAATCATTGGTACTCTAGATATTTTGAACTTCTCAACTCCCAGACTTTGCAGCCAATGGTAAGAGAGCTGTAATCCAAAATATTCCTGAAGATGAAAGATTTCCTGTGTATGGCCTAAAACAAAACTACAAGGTGTTTAAGCAGAAGGTTGAATTGTTAAGATGTGACTTAACAGGGCAAGACCCAATATCCTAATTTACATTTCTGGTATTTATGTAAGTAAAAGGAATAAGAATAGGAATAGGAAACCAACATAATGTAGTGGCTTGATTGCTGAACTAGGGCACTGGGAGATTAGGGTTCGAATCTGCACTTGGCCATGGAAACCTACTGGATGATCTTGGGCAAGTCACACTTTCTCCACCTCAGAAGAAAGCAAGGACAAACCCCCTTTGAACAAATTCTGCCAAAAAAACAACAACTACAATAGTACTATGGTTTCCAGAACCTCATACCACCTTTTTAGCAAACATACATTATGTTCATCAACTTGACAGCAAAGGCAGAAGTAGTTAAAATCACATTCCTCTTCAGCAAACAGAAGCATAAGCTGGACTACATCCAGGTTTATTCTGGAATACCCATGTTTTTCTCTTATGGTGCATCTATACAACATTATCTTAAATTGTTCTTCCTCTGTATTTTTCTTACAGTTCTGTTTTCTTCTGAGTCCACAGAAAATCTGGCATTGGCAGAAAGAACAGGACAGAGGTGTAATTTCTGTAAGTGTAGATCATCTTTGCACAGCTTTTTCTATCCACAACTGCACTTATATTTGTTAAATGCTCTGGTGGGATATTGTTTTCAACTTCTGAGTACTTTGAGCAGGATGCACAGTATCTTCAGCTTCATCACTCTCAGAGTTGCTTGGAAAGAGCCAGTCAAGAATTTTTTTTCTGAAGTGCAACATCTTCACTTCATTTCTGGACTGTAGAACATGAAACACAAAAACAGATATGGCCAAGTATATTAAATTATTATTTTCACGATCCCTACTTCTATCCACTCCACTACAAAGCAACAGCGAATGTTGAATCATATTTCCCATCCTCACCCACTTCATCCGGAATGCAGCAAAACAATTTGAAAACCTGTACAAACATACGTTAGATGATGGAGGGGCAGCCATGGATTTAGCCTCTAGTGAGGCCAGACTCCTGTTGAGTCATTGTGTTGGCAGAACTCTGGGTTATACGCAGGTGCATTTTTTGCACGCTTGTACAAGGAGGTATTGTGAAAGGAGGTATCCAACCTTAACCAATCAATTCTCCATTTGTCCACACTACAATAGGCTGGGAAAAGACCAGTTCAGCATGCATAACTCCACCCAAGAAAAGCTGCCAGAACAGCCATCCGAATTGTCCAGAATGGCCACCTGATTACCACAGTTGTATAAATACCTCACAGAGCTGCACCAGTGTTAAACAAAATTTCAGTCTGAGTGTGGATATGTTCAAGTACAGAAATGAAGATAAAATGTTTTTCCTTCCTATTTTTCCTTACCTCACACCTCCAAATTTCTTAAAAAATCTGATTATTGTAGACACACTGACAGTTTCTCATCAAGACCTTTGAGGTCAGTTCATGCTTGAATACCAAAAAGATAGGCAGAACATGGTAGATTATCCTCCTCACCCCTGTGGTTTTATTAGAAAGAGTGTGTGTGGTGTTTTTTATTTTTTATTTTTAAACACTGTGGAGGAAAACCTTAGAATGTATGGCAGTCCCTGAAAAAGAATAATTAACAGAAAATTTATCTAGGGACTCTATTGTGTTGGAGGCAGTCACAAAACAGAGAAGAGCAAAAGGTCTCTTTCTTGTTGCTTCGATAATTATTAATGAATGTACTTCAGCCTGCTCTCAGTGTGAAGGCAAAAGCCTTTGGTCTGATTCCAAAGTAAGTGTAAGTCTCATCCCATTAATTGTCATATTACCAGGCTCTAAAGCCATCCCTTATTCAAGTCTCACTGAGCATTCAGAATTGCTTAATTATTCACAGCAAAAAGCAATCTGCCAAGACTGGCCCTTTCAGATTAATATGGAGGCATACGGGGGCAGAGGTTATCCCTCATGATTCACTGTTGCTTGGGGTGGCCTCACTGAAGACAAAACAACAGAAGTCTTTTGTTTCAAGGAAAGAAAATGCAGAGGAAGTGGGGGGGAGCATTATGGAGATAAGATGTTTACATCTGGAGATAAGAGGTGCTTTTGAGACTCCTAAACTAACAATTGGTTCTTTCCCCCCTCCTCTTCCTCCGTGTTGGAACTAAACCACACAGTACATTCTTTATAAATTATACCACCCTTTGTTAACTATAGGGTGTTGACACTGCTTGTCAGTACTAAGCTCCATAAATGCTTTGTGTGCTTGGATTTTTAATAGCTGTTTGTTCTACAGAATGTGACAGAGCTGCACAAGCAACTCTGATTGGCCATTGCTCATATTACAACCTCCGCCCTTTAAAAAGGTTTTCATATTTGCCTCTGATTTTAATGTGAACACACATACGCACAGAAAGAGAAAAGAATTCTAGCTGCATCGTTTACATGCTCACATGTCATTGTATTGATTCGGTCTTCCGTCAAAATAGACTGTGCCTTACAAAGAAAGCTTTAGAGCCTATGAGAGAATCAAGTTAAATCCTCTGCATTCCCCAAGCTGCCTCAGAGTTTCACAGATCTAGGCTGAATTAGCCTTCCTTCACCAGTGAAAAATGTATGGATTGTCATTTTGTTTCCAGAAGAATAACCTGGAAAAGAAGCAGCCTGGTAACCAGGCCTGTTGGTCACCATGTTCCGTTTGAAGCTCAACCATATAAGTGATCGATTGCTCTCTCTCTCTCTCTCTTTTTTTCCTTTTTAAGCCAACAGAAACAGACACAGATTTCAAGAACTCATTAAATGTGGAAATAATTTTTCACACAAGAATCATCTGTGGAAATCAACAAATCCATTAGGCTGATTCAGGTTAAACTTGACTGTATTGCTTTCTTGAACTGAAGGTCCAGAATTGCCTTCTAACATAACTAAAACTAAAAGTGACATCATCATACCATGTTAGGGCCTGGAAGGTTTCTCACTGTGTTTTCCCCCTGACAGTATTGAGCAAATGGCAATGCCATGATTGTAACACTACAACACGCTAATTGTGTCTAGTGCGGAAATGGCCTTAGCATATACACTGGGGCAAACTGGTCTTTCCCATAGGATTCAGCATCTGTTTCCATATTCACGAAAAGTCATGCTAAAATTTCCACCCATTTCTATGACATCAACCTTATTTGTAGGCAAAACATAATAAGCAGGTGCAAATACAGATTCATATTTGTGTACATCTCCTATTGTTCATTAACAGAAATATAATTAGAATGTATTGTTTTTCACATAAAATACAGTTTGTGGTGGACATTCCTCTGCAATATAATACCAGGAATTGAAATGTGATGGAGGTCCAGAACCTTGAAATCATTCACACCGCAAGCAATGCGAAATTCCCGTTCAGAACTGGCTTGAAAGAGGATCTCTGATACGTTGGGAATACTGGAATCATTACACTTATGAATCCTTTTTAAAGTCTTTTGGCTTCAGTAACTGCAATATACTTATGTCTCTTCTTTTTTCACCATATGGTCTAAGGTCTGAAAGAGAGGGGATTTTTTTCTCTCTTCCAGGGCAGTCTGTTAGCTTCACATGTACCTCATGTTCCTCACCAGATATTAAAACATGCAACAATGAATGACATTGTAACAAGTTCTGTCCTCTTTCCTATCCTGGCCAACCAATTTAACAGTGCATTCAAAACTGCCGTAGAGGTTGTGGCCCCATCAAGAACTCACAGAGGCACACAGCATCAACCAAGACCCTGGCTGCATGCTGAACTGCATAGGGAATGAACTATTGTCTGCCAGCTGGAAAGGAGATGGAGACAAAACCCATCAGATGAATTGCATCAAAGACTGAGGAAGGCTTGTACAACTTATTACTCTCATGTTGGTGAACCTCAACAGTCTCACTTGTGGGAGAAGATTCAAGCTCAAGCCCATCTGCCTTGTCATTTATTTGCCACATTTAATACCCTACTGAGTCAAGCGGCTAGTTGTGATGAGGGTCCCCCATCCCAGGATCTTTCTGCAAGTGACTTGGCCTCTTTCTTTGATCAGAAGATGACAACAACTGCTGATTCATTTTTGCTGGATGGATCTCCACCTCCATTGCCATCAGTTGATCTACCACAGCCTTTGGCTCAGGCCATGCCTTCACCAGCCTGAGCAGAGTTTCACTTTTCCGCTGTTACAGGGGCAATCATAAGCCAGACTGTGAGATCTTCTTCCCCTACCTCCTGCCATCCTGACCCTCTCCTTTCCTTCCTTTACCCAATTCTTCTGCCTTTGTTTCTGCCTTATATAAGCCAGTTGGTGAACTGCTCTCTCTTAAGCAGTACCTTCCTGGGCTGCTTTAAGCATGCTGTTTTACGTCCTCTATTAAAGAAACCTTCTCTAGATCCTTTGCTTTCTTCTAACTATCACCCTGTGTCTCTTCTCTCATTTCTTTCAAAAATTTTGGAGAGAGCTGCCCTTTCCCAGTTGATGCCATACCTGACTATACATGGTTTTTTTTTACCCATTTCAATCAGGGTTCTGTACAGGTCATTCCACCGAAACAGCCTTGAATCATGTAGTGAACAATATTCTAGTGGCAAAGGCGCAGTGATTAACTTCTGTGTTGATCCTGTTGGATCTTTCTGAAGCCTTTGACACTTTGAACCATCATATCTTACTATTACAGCTGGCATCACTAGGAATAACAAAGAATGTTTTGTCCTGGTTGAAATTCTTCTTGTGCAATTGTTCTTTTTCTGTTTTATTTCAGGGACTCACGTCAAAAGCTTTCCCAGTAATGGTAGGGGTGCCACAAGGATCAGTCTTGAGCCCTCTTCTTTTTTCACTGTATACACTCCCCCTTGGATTTCTAATTTCTGAATTGGGTTTTCAGTATCATATTTATGGAGATGACACCCAGATTTTTCAGTTTCAAATCAACTGTTTCTACTGTGTGGAAGTCAGTGACAGGCTATCTGTTGCATGTTTCTTCACGGATGACCGCTCACCATCTTAAGCTGAACATGGACAAAACAGAGATCTTGGTGTTTCATCCTGACTATCCAGTAGCACCTCTCTCATGTTCCCCACTCGATTTACAGGATTGCACAGTGGCTCCCGTCTCAGTTGCCAGGATCCTAGGAGTCCTGCTGGATGACTGCCTATCTCTATGCCCCTTTATCAGGGCTACAGCAAAGGCATGCAACTTCCATCTTTTGAACATCCACAGGATCCGGAGGTTCCTGACTGTAGACACTGCCCATCTGCTTGTCCAGGCCTTGGTTATCTCACACCTGGATTTTTGTAACAATTTACTGGCATGGTTGCCTTCCTGTTCCCTTCTTTCTTTGATTTTAAATCAGAACAATACTGTCTGGGTTGTTTTAAACCTGCCCAAATATTCACCTGTTTCTTCTTCCCGTAGATCCCTTCACTGGCTACCAGTTTGGGCCTGGGCCTGTTTCAGACTTTTGTTCCTGGTATTTAAAGCTTTGTGCTTTAACCTCCCTCACTACCTTGCAGCTCGGCTTGTTTGGTACATTCCATTCAAGAATTTGAAATCTGCAGGCAAAGGATTATTCTCGGTTACACCAATGTATACAGCTCTGTCAAGGCTGGGAGCCTTTTAAGAACTGGCTCTGCATTTGTGGAACAGTCTTCCTTTGGACCTCCAGCTGGAGGAGGATCGCACCCGTTTTTGTAAATGGTTGAAGACCTTCCTCTTTGGCTCTCCATCTTAAGTCACTGAGATGTGCTTAAGGTGCTGAGATGGGTACCAACTGGTGGGGTGCTGGGGATTTCATGCCATGTATTGTTGTGCTTTTTGTTTTAATGTCTTTGTCTTTTAATGTTTTTGATTGTATGTGTCTTTGTTCCACCTTTTGGTCTAAAGAGTGTTATAAATAAATGCTATCATCATCATCATCATCATCATCATCATCATCATCATCATCCTCTGCTTGCTCTAACAGGCTTATTGCACTAGTGATTGCTCATTTTCAGAGTTAACACTAGGAAGACATTCAATAGCTCTTTAAAATTATCATTACTGTTGCAAAGGAGATTGTACAAGATAGTGACATAACCAATTGTGTACAAAATTATGCATCTGGTTGAACAAATTCTTGCCTACCTTCTTGTTTGCTAGTGGTCATACAAAGCAGTTGCAAAAGTAGTGCAAGAATTAGTGGAAAGGTGTAATCCAGCACAACTGTACCAGCCAGGACTCTTAGCTAGTGATAAATTGGATTTAGACCAAAGTTTCTATAGTGGATAGCAAGGAAAATTATCCAGTCCCCTCATAAGTGGTGCAAAGATTCTTTTAATGGGACCTTTCTCCTTTTTCTTTTATTCCTTTCTGCCTTCAGCCAATTCATATGGATGCGGATAACAGTTCACAAACTGAGGCTGCAATGAGAGTGATTGAGATGAGATCCAAAATATCACAGAAGTGATTGTAAATAGGGAAGCAATTCTTGACAATGATAAGGAAAGTACAGAAGTCTAAATGGCAGCCATTTTAGATATCACTATAGTCGTTGCATATTGTGAGTCAAAAAAAAAATTGCACATCATATTACCCTTTTTCATACTTTTATTGTGGTCAGTTAGAATCCACTTTGCAACCATGGGCAGGACCAGAGAAAGTAGGCATGCTCACACTGAATGTACATAAAATAACAACACACACAATTTCACTCATCTATCCAGCTGTCCCATATACATATACACCAACCTATTTACCTATCTGTCTACCTATCTACACACACACACACACACACTTTCATGCTTACAAGTACAGGATGATGAGCAAAAACAGGTGCTCAGAGAGCAGCATCAAAAGATATTCAAGCTACCATAATTCTTAGACAGCATTTCAAACAATATCTGGCCATCATATACCACAGTTATTTGTGTAGCTTTTTATCTTCCAGGAAGCATCTCTGTCTCTTTTGGGGAAGTGAAGGAGGCAAGCAAATTCAGAAGATGCTGATTAGGAAGCAATAGATGTGCACGATAATGGGAAGCATAGTGTTTACAATATTTTTTAGAGCAGGGTGGGGATCACATAGTCCTCTTGATATCGTGGAACTGTATCTCCCAGCACCCTTTAGGTAACAAAGGGAGTGCCTTGGCACAGTAGCATCTCTTGTTCATTGTTTTATGATTCCTAATTTAAAAAATTCACCTCCCCTCCCCATGCATCAATGTAAACCCCTGAAATTGTTTGGTTTTACTCTCTCTTGCATTTCTCTACTCCATGCACATTTAGAAGCATGTAGGTACACTTGTGACCTTTTCATACTGCACAAATAAGGAAAAAATATGATTCCACTTTAATGATCATGGTTCCATCCTATAGAATCCTGGGTTTTGTAGTTTGTAAGGCCCTAAACCTTTCTGGCTGAAAATTTTAAGTGCCCCTCCCAAAACTGCAAATCCCAGGATTCCATAGAATAGAACCATGGCAGTTAAAGTGAAATTACAGCACTATAACTGTGTAGTGGAGCATCAATCCCCCTCCCCACTAGCTTGTGCATGTTCAGGATGAAATGAGAAACCAAGGGAACGGAAACCACGATACCTTGGCACTCTTCTCCCTCACCCTGGTCCAATTCTCCTGTAAGAGAAGTCAAAGGCTACCTAAGCAACAAGGTTAAAAAAAAGAAAAATCAAGATCTATGCAGGGTTTTTTTAACATGGACTCAGAGGAAATAAAGAGACCCTTTCATTTTCCAACTGCATTAAAGAAAACTGTACCTTGGCAGGTCTCCCCCCTCCCCCACTAGGGAGAGGCCTATCAACAGCATACTGAATAGCCTAGATCTGTGTGGGGTTTGTTTTAAGTGGAGTGGGAACTGCCTGCACTGCAGTTCTCCCCTCACCAATTGTACCCCACTGTTCTTAATGTGCTCCCTTCCTTCGATCCACTGCATGTCACACAAATTTTGCAAGTGAGAAACAAGGGAATTAATCACTGTGTTGCCCTTCCCTCCAGAGATGTCAAAACCTGCCAAACAGGCTAAAAGTGTGAGATTTGTGCATTTCTTGTTTTGCATGGAATTAGGACTGCCAGAACTACAATGTTCCTTCTGCGAATATAGCCCTCTCCAACACCACACCTCGATTTCACATCTACCATACTCCTCCTCCAGGACACATATATTTAGGAAGAATTCAGTTTCAGAAATAAAATATCCCTTGGCATCATAAAGTACTTTCCCTTTAATGTTTATATTATGTAATGGTTTTAATATGCAATGAAATAAAGACTCCACAACTGATATGCGTATGTGCCTTCAAGTTGCCTGTTGACTTATGATGATCCCATGAATTTCATAGGATTTTCTTAGGCAAAGAATACTCAGAGGTGGTTTTTCCTCTGAAATACAGCCTACAGTACCTGGTATTCATTGGGAGTTTCCCATCCAAGTACTAAGAGGGCTGCTTAGCTTCCATGATCAGACAGGATCTGGTTTACTCTACATAAGCAACATTATTTCCACAATTTCCTATGTATTCTATGTGGTTTCCCCAACTTCTGTTTTACACAGTGTTCTGCCTAGACTGTTTTCTTTTCTTTTTTAAGGGGAGTTGTTCATTCTCATAACTTTGACAGGGAATTAAGGAGGGGACAGGGAATTTGGGACAGGAAATTTGGGGATTCCTGAAGCATATTTTCAACTTGTTGAGAACACAGAATTCACCTATCCATGGTTAGAAGCCTATGAAACATGTCTAAATACAAAATGTCTATTCAGACAACATATTGGCATATCTACTCCTTCCCTCAGTTCTGCAGCATGTTAGGGTGGGGCATTTTTGCTGCCAGCCTCCTCATAGGTCAAATCCAGGAAAGTTAGGGTTTTGGTCCACAACTCCCTGAAGCCCTTAGCAACCATGTCCACCACTTCCATCACTTCACCTACATGTAGAGTTCTGGGCCCTGCAAAGGAAAGCAGAACTTGTAGTTTTGAAGCCCTATGAAGAAATAAATTATCAGGCATACCTTCAGTCTGATCGCTAGGAAAGACTGCAGACAACTAGTGTCTAAGAGTGGTACTACAAGTTATACACAACTTTTAATTTACTAGAATTCATCAATCCGTTTGGAAAATGAAATATTCCTGGGATGAGCAGCACCCAGTTTCCGTTAGGAGCCACACTAGGTTTCAGTTGATTAAGTGTGCCAGTCTTTGATCTGTTCTGGAGACAAACACACATTCAAATCTTTTTTTATATATTAGTATAGATAAAGTTGTGGTTCCATTAACCCAACAGAAGAGCCTAGCCTCTTTATATTGTGTTAGCACAAATGGTTCCAGATATGTGTGCGTATAGGTAACTTCCATAGAATCGTTTGACATAGAAAGCTAAAATAAATGGACAACACAGCTCTGTTCTTCTGCTAGAACTCATCACATTCATATATTTTCTAACTACAAAAGTTGCTTTGAAAATGCAGCTCTACACAAATGAAATCATCTAAATTTTCAATTTGACCTGCATCCTCACACAGCGGAAATAATTTATGTGGTTAGGGTGTAACACTGGCAATCTACTGAAGAACAAGTTATGAAAATTACCTGTAATATTTCCATCTTTATGTCTTACAATTTTTATGATAAGATTCAGATCATCTGAATGATCAGAGGCTCTTCCATTGTCAGAACATCTCCCTTTCACAATGGTCCAGAGTTTTTGAAAAGCCGTCTGTTTAATATGAAGAAAAGTCTGTCTCCATTGTAAGGACTTCGTGAAACATACATATTTTTGTCACTCACTTAAACGGTACTCAGAAGAACATAATGTCCTAGAAACTGAGCAGATGAAATCTTTTATAACCCTGGTTCATACTAATGGAAAATATCTAGCACCTTGATGGAAAATATTGCCAGTGCTGCTTTGGGAAGGTCCAGGATTGTGAGGAACTCCAGTTCAACAGTTTTATTCTGGCTGGTTTCAACTAGCTAGAGTGATTCATGTTCACTCGGGCTGCCTTCCTTTAAGACTCTGACAAATCATTTCAGATTGTTATCCTTATTAGGAGGTTTATTTCAGTGGAATTCCCAATTAGTGCTTTGGACCTGAGGAGGGCTGTGGTACAAGGAGAAAAGAGGAAATGGATTGTGTCAGCTGGTACAGAAAATGCTTTAAACTGTCTCCTTTTGTCCAACCCTTTACCCTTCAATGCAATGGATAAAGGCTTTATTTACATAGTATTAATAATCTGGTTGTGAGCCAAGAAATGCAGAGTTAGGGCTGTAATTCTGTCCTCAAGTTCCCCTTTGGTGTCATGCTCTTGGCAAGCTCACAATGCTAGCAGACCACAGTACTGTACTTCATTCAGATTGCATGAGCAACAGGAAACAAGGATAAAATTTCACCTTTACCTCTTCACATTTCATGCACTTGGAATGGAATACCCATATGAAATCTGTAGCAGGAAAGCACATTTTCAGTTTTGTCAATGCGTTTCAACTTCTTCTTTAAAAAAAAAGAAAAGAAAAAAAGATTAAGTGAGAGAAGGATAAAAAGTTATCTTTTTTTTATTAAAACAAGGTGAAAAATATTATCTGTACAGCACGCATTAATACTTGAAGAAGGGGTCAGAGTGGGACCTGAATGTTATTTGGCAAACTGATTGCTAAATGAACCATATTGTAAAGGAGGAAGGGAGGGCTGGATTGCCTGTAGGAAAGCAGGGGAGTTTATGGAACAAATGCTTACAGATGCAAAACACTCACAGTGGGAAAATGTTCCCAAAGAAAAGCAGTGATAAAGCAAGGCTAGCATGAAAACCGATCTTCTCTAGAAGTAAGCTATTTATGAGAAGCAGTAGTAAAAATCGCTTAATTCTTCTGTGCCTCAAGGGAGAAAAAGATCTAAGGCTTCTGAGGAGTGATGGAAAGAAAGAGAAACGAAGCCAGGGGTTTATTTATTGGGGAAAGAATTCTGTGGAAACAAACTTAGTAATTTAAAATAAGAAAAGCTAATGTTGCTTGCCAAGAGTTGACAGGTGTACACTTTCCTATTCTTCTGGATAGCAGCCAGATATCAGAGTTTTAATATGCATCTGCTACTTTATTGTAGAGAAGAAAACAGCTGTCTTGTTGGCTCAGAGTATAAGGAGACAAAAATATTGAGACAGCCTGTACTTTATTGCAAGAGAACAAGATTTGCATAGCTTTGCCCCAGTTCCCAAATAAATGCATAGCTGAGGATGAGGCGGACAATGTCTTGAAGTCATATTGTATAGCATATGCAATGCATCCCACAGCCAGATGGCTTGGACACCAATAGATTTGAGACTGCCTTTGCCCAACTCACATCCTCACTACCCTTGTGCTTCCACTCATATGTGACTATTTCTCATGAATATCTTTATTTTGCATTGATACATTGCCAGTGCATGTGTGTATACATGTGTCTTCAAGTCACCTGTTGTCTTATGGTGACTCTATGAATTTCACAGGGTTTTCTTAGGAAAGGAATACTCTGCTGCTGCTGCTATTGTTGTAATGGTCATTGTTGTCATTGTTGTTGTTTTGTGTTGTCATATCATTTCAGACTTATGGTGACCCCAAGGCAAACTTCTGGGTTTTTCTTAGTAGAATTTGTTCAGAGGGGATTTGCCCCTGCCTTCCTGTGAGACTGAGAAAGTGTGACTTGCCCAAGGCCACCCAGTAGGTGTCCGTGGATGAGCAGGGATGCAAACCATGCAGCCATTACACCATGCTGGCTCTCAGTACTCAGTACCAGAGTATAAAACATTGCATGGATCAAAGTATGTAATGTTCATGCTGAAGATGCAATTCCCTCTGCTCCGAAATTGTGGTATTTAATTTGAGACATGAAAAATGGCCACAATAAATGTTCTTAAAATACACAGCTTTGTAGCCCTTTGGAAATATCTAAGAATATGCCTTTAGATCTGCTACTAGCCTTGCCTTGTCCCACAGCTGAAATCCATAACGATGTCCCTGGGTTAATGAGCAACTAGAGGACTCTGGCAAGTGTTTCCGTATAGAGTTTTGTTTTTATCAGCCTGCTGTAAGTAACCTAGTTCAACCTTGGAAGGAAAAGAGAAAAGCTTCCAAGCCAACTTCAGATAAACATGTGGTATTCATTTTCAACCACACTTAACAAATGGACCTCATAAATCCTCAGGTTTTCATAACGCTGAGAGATGTTTGCCATTAATAAATCCTTTGAACACAAAATGTTTCCTCACTCTTCAATAGTGAGCGTTTTTTCTATAGTATGTAGCAAGGAGTTCATTCTAAAGCCCCATTCCCTTGAGGAGTTAAAAAAAAAATCCCAATGTGCCAGATGCAATAGGCTGTAAGAAATATTCAGCTGGGTTGTATTAAATTTCCTTTTGGGGCTAGAATATGCTACATTATTAAAAGCTCCTGATAACCAGCTGGCAGATTGTCATTGGATAAACATGTATATACATGTCTCCGCAGTATATCTCGGCCCGTATAGACTGATAATTTGATATGTGTAAATAAAGCTGGAGGGTTTAAGGAGGTTTTTGTTTATGAGGAGGGAAGCAAGCTATATTGAAGAAGTATAATGGGATTTTTGAAACAATGATACTCTCCCAAAAGAACTTTACTAGTCCTACAAAAGTTCAAGAAGTCTACACAATGTAAGATAATGGACATCAAATGTTATGCATGAAAACTTCACGCTCACTATGGTAATGTGAAAGTAATTCACTCTCTCACACAGATGGGAATACCCAACTCACAAACCAAAGAAGCACAGAGTTACTTCCAAAACACTCTTCTGTTTCTAATGAGACAACATAAAACAGCTGAAGGAATAATTAATAGTATGATTTTAAAGGTAATTTCTCCCATAAAGACTACCATAACATAAAAATAAAAAAAAATTCCTTGAGAAAATATCCCTGTTTGACTTTATATTATGTTCAGTAAATCATTAATTTTGAGAAAAGCTGGATACAAGGCAAAGTAATTTTGTAAAGTTACTTCTTTCAATGTCTAAAAAAAGTTACCAATTGCAGTTATTCATTACAATGGTGAAACCAAGTAAATTCTTATTTGTTGCATTACTGGTTACTTTCCCATTCCTTTCTGTTATTTCATGGCGGGGGGGAGGAAATTGTTTGAATTGATAATGGTATAAAACATGAAAAATTCCTGTGATAAGATTTGAAATAACTCAAAGGCATTACTTGCTAATACCAGTAAAGTAACTTCGGTCTTATCCCTTTAATTGCTTTTGACATGTGGCTTTATTACAACCTGGTTACCCCCCCCCCCCCAAATAACCAGTTGAAAGAACTACATTAATTGCAACTTGTTGCTTGTAAGCTTGGGGACAGAACTATGTGGAATCAGAATAGGGCAAAAATGTAAGGGAAGTCTTCTAGCACCTTTAAGATGAACCAATTTATTTCAACATAAGCTTTTGGTGACAACAGACTACATCTTATGGTGGGGGAGAAGGAGAGAAGAAATAACAACTAAAGCTGATTAGCTGCCCCGTCTATTTGCCTCATCGAAACAGGCATGATCCCCTGCTCCACCTCTTTGCAGAGGTTTTGCATGTGCTTTGCCTTATGCTTGTCAATTTGTATGCAGCTAGAATTTTGGTTACCTGAGCTCCCAAGGTTGTAAATAACTATATTGTCTAGTAGTCAGACCAACATCAATGTTCCCTTAAGAATATCCTGTCAGAAAATGTACAATGCGCCCTTTGTCCCTGCAGAAGTTGCATTCCAGAAGCCCTCGTGTAAAAGAAAAAACACAAATGCTCACTTCCCATAATACTAAATGGTGGTGACATGCACACGGACACTTCAGCACATGTGCATGCACGTTGCTGCCATTTTAGGTATAGCACATGACACAGTCACAGTTGCTCACATTCGCACATCCGAAAACCATAGGTAAGGAGGGGTCACTTCATATGACAGAAAAATAAACACACAGTTTTTATATATTTATTTATTAAGTAAGCAATTAGCAATTAGTTAAATGGGCTGACATCCTATTCATTAGGCCCAAATAGAATAGACCCATTTAATCAATTGTTGAATGGTGAGTCAAAACAAAGACAAATCCAATGGAGTCAATGAATCTATTCTAGTCAGAACTAAAACAGAATTTAGGCCACACCCCTTATGGAGATTCATAATGTATAAACATTTCCAGTCTAGGCACATTGTCTTTCATAAATAGTACACAATCTAGGCATATTGTTTTGTATGAGGAATATTCCTCATACTTATAAAGTGTTACCCCAAAAGGTGAGGGGATCTTGAGGTCCACCAGCACTGCCAGCATCTCTTTAGCAGTTGGGGGAATTACTGCTCAAAGGAGGCCTGTGAGAGGAGAGTAACAGCAGGATCTTTTCTCCTATGTATACCAGCACTAACTCTAGGACTCCTGTTAAAAAAGGTTTAAACAGGGTGTTTTTATTAGAAATTGACAGACTCATACACAAGCAGTCTCAGAAATCACACAAGGCTAAGAGAGGTTGGACAGAGAGAGATTTTGGGTGTAGAGGGTAATATTTACCAATCTTGGAGCAGAAGATCAAAGAAGAGTGGCTCAAACAAGAATTTGACGGCAACATGGAGGAATGGGGATCTGGGGTGCAGTCTGATGCCCAGAGCACTAGCAAATTGCTGGGGTCGTAGGTAGGGTTTACACACCATTTTTCATACCCTGAAGGAGTGAGCGTTAATGGCTCTCTAGCAGAGTAAACAAAAGGGTCCAGAATGGACTGATTGTCTTACTTTGAGTGATAAAACATCATTGGGAGTCCTGACAGCCTCTTAATGACTTGGTCAGGTAATGTGAATGGGGATGGTCTCTGTAGGAAATGTGCACAGCAGGGGTGTTTGCCTACCACACCTGGGCAGTTTTGTTTACTATTGTTTTTGGATGTTGGGTCATTGATAGGATTATTGGAACCCATTAATACTGGACTTTTCCACCTAATTATTCTTGACCTTATGACCTGGTCATGCTGAGGCCATCTTGACCTAGCCCAGGCATACAGCCAATGTCCTGATTACTGCATATATACTAGTCATAAGTCTCCAGTTTCTATATGTAATTGATGTTTCTTGCCAATTTTGGTATCCTGTGTGTAAGGGGTGATAACAATTGCACATGGTACTTACGGTACATTCAGTGGCAAGGAACATCAAGTTACACAATATTATAATGCATGAACATCATACATTTTACATTTCATTTGCTGAGGAGTTTCATACATATACCTTTCATACAGAGTATTTTCACTCATTTCAATATTTAGTAGCATTTCAGCATTTCCAATATATTGCATTACTTCAGCAGAACTATGATAATTGTTTCAGAGACTGTTTATGACTCTATCTGTGAAATGGCATTTCAGTCTAGGTATTTTAACTTCAGAGTATTTTCACCCATTCTATAAGTGACAATCAGCCTAGAAGGTAGTTTATGTTATTAGCCTTGTACAAACAAGTTATTTCAAGAGTGAATGAAGTGTACATTTAGACAAAGACGGAAAGAAGAGAGAAGTGAAGCTTCATTTAAAAAGTTATAAGAAAAGGTCCCATGCTTTAGGACAGCTTTTCCCAACCAGCTGTCTTCCTGGGCATCAGTTACGTTATGGGTTTTGCAGCACTTTGGGGGGGGGAATCTAAGTTGGAGAAAGGCAACTTTAAAAGGACAAATAGAGTTCTTTTGTAGGAACCAGTAACAAAGTGTGTCCCTGGGATCAACAATGACAAATTTCATGTCATTTTCTGTAATCCCATTGTGTGTCCCCAAGTTAACCTTTCCAAGAATAAGTCAACGATATCCCAACTAATGAGGGCCAGCATGCTGTAATAATGGTTTGAGCATTCAAATGAGATCCTGGAGGGCAGGGTTTAAATCCCTACTAAGCCATGGAAACCCCCTGGCTGATCTTGGGCAAGCTGCACTCCCTCAGCCTCAGAGGAGGGCAAAAGCAAGACCCCTCTGAACAAATCTTACTAAGAAAACTCCATGATAGGTTTGCTTGAGGGTGACCATAAGTTGGAAATGACTTGAAGACACATAACAACAACAAACCCAACTAAATAAACATTTCAGTTACTAATGTTGAAGGTAATACATGTTTGCATTAATGTTGATATTAATGTTGATGGTAATGTATCAATGTTTAAATATACCAAGCTTTGTCAATGAAGTAGAGAATAGTATGTAGCATTCAGAATTTTTAAGGATAACCAAAAGTGCCTACTTAATCATACTATGAAAAATAAGAAAGTAAGGAACTGTTTAACTGATGATTTAACTGCTTTGAGACATGTAGCTGTAGTCGTAACTGCTTTTTTTAAAGCCACTTCCCTCATCCCTGCCTTTCGCTATCCACATCTCCCTCAGCTTCATTCTTTTTTCCACCTTCTCTAGTCTCCTGTCTTCTCTTCTTCTCATTGACTTTACCATTCTGCTCCTTTCTACTCTCACAGAGTTTTCCAGGCCTTTGATTCTCCATTGTCAATAGTGGACAAGGGAATGGGGCAGGTATCAAAAATCAGGAGGAGAAGAGTGGTAAACAGCAACAACCTCCCTCATATTCCAGGAATGATCAGAGATGGGGAAAGCGTGACACTTGATCCACCTTCAAATTCCCAAGGGTCACTGAACCTTTGAGTAGTTTCACAAAGGTTGTGGATATGTTGCAGAGAGTCCCGTAAAAGCTGAAGTGTTTTCACCTCCAAATGGTCAATAGAATGCACCGAAAAATTCAGGGTGCTGCTATTGGCCATTTTTCTTCTTTCTCAGGTATAGGGTCACCAGGTTAGAACTATCAAAGGCCCTGAGATTTCAAGGCCAAAACTTGAGCCCTAGAGACAACTCCATGTGATTTCACATGAGGTAGGCCCTGATGATCCTACAAAGGTGATGTTCCAGCAGGGCTTTCCAAATGATGTGCTGCGACACATTAGTGTGTCACCTGAGGTGTGTAGGTGTGTCGCCTACAATCTTGGAAATGTATGTTATTATTTATAAATCATATATTTTTAAAAAATATATGAAAAGTTTTCATGAGATATGTTGTGTCCCCATATATTTGGTTATTACAATTTATGTATTTGTCTGCATCTCTTATAAGGGGTTAATTTAACCTCCGGTTTGCTAGTAAAACTGAATTACTGTGTTGCAAAATGATGCATGTCTAAAAAGTGTGTCATCAACGTGAAAAGTTTGGAAAGCTCTGTGTTACAAGGAGAGCCGCTGGTGGTTCATTAAGCACAATACATTAAGATCAACCACAGCTACACAGAGCATATCATTCAAAATAAAACACCAGATGAAAATAATATATAGATATATGTACACACACATTTACTTCTTTAGGCAGCTGTCTTGACCTAAAATTCTTCCCCTTTACCCTGAAGACTAGGGAAGAGAGATGAAGCCCTGAAAGCTGACAACCATAATACACACACTTTTCATGGCAGTGCTCTTGCCTTGAGATTCCTCCTTCTTTTCCTAATGGCAGGGCAACTCAATTTTAAAGAACTGTTTGGGCCTTTTTCACTTCCTTTTTTAAAAAGGCCCATAAAAGCCTCAAATGTGCCTCCCAATTGCAGTGAAACTTATTGTACTCTGCTGTGAAATGAAGGCTTTCTTTTGGCCCAGAATGTCCCCGAAACCTCTCTAAAGGCATAGGGATATTTTTGTAATGTTTTGGGAGAGAGGGGCATTTTAAGAGACCTTGTTTAACCTCCTCTTTTTTAAGGAGAGCCTAAAATCGCCACAAGGTGGCAACAACACAGCAAAATGCCTCCACATTCCGCAGAGTGCATTTGGGACAAAATCTTTTGACCCTTGTGGGTCCTGGGAGCACAAAAATGGTCCTTGGGTCACATGCGGCCTGTGGGCTTGCACTTCACTGATCTTTGTTCTTAAAGAAAATAGCTCTGGTGCATTTTCAGAGTGCCATTCTCCTTAACACAGAAAGTACCAGTTGCTGTCCCACCATGGTTGGCAAAATACCTCATCCTGATCTTGTTCAGGAAAAAGATGTGTCGGTCTGCAATCAACAACTTTCCCTGAAGCACTACTTCCTTCTCAGTGATTATGCCACCTGATGTGGGATGGTTAATAAATCATTTCCTGTCTTTCTCCCATCATGGGCCCAAGGCAGCTTACAACATAGACTAAAACAGAATGCAGCTAAAATCAACCATACTAGTAAAAAAACTAAAGTAAAATTAAATCAGTACTAATTTTAAAAAAAAAAAGTTTCAAGGCATTCAAAATATAACTTGTAAGATGAAAAATGCTGCACTCGCTTTAACAAAAAATCCAGAACCATTTAGTGACCTCAAACCCTGTATAAATAAAAATAACTTTTCCTAATAGTGGAAGGAGGAAAGGGGGGGGGTGACTTAGTGCTTTTCCTCAGGACATCATCATCCCGCAATGGGGACAGGAGAAAGATGGAACCTGGGCGACACTTATGCACGATGTCATCCGTGTCCCATTGTTCTCCTGTCCCCAGGCAGTGTGATTGCACTGCAGATCTTCGGTTTTACCTGTCAATGATCAGTGATTGTGTGTTGGGAGTGGCAACCTTTTGCATGCTTAATTAACTGGCTAGTTAGTTTGCATGTGTATTGTAGGCATAGAGGGGACTACCTAGAGTAAACCTCTTGTTGTTTGGTCAACACCTACTTCCCTTTGCATGTTCTTTTCCTCTTCCCTTTTTGTTCTTTGGCTTCCCTTCAAGCATGTGGTCTCCGATCCTCTAGCAAGCATGCTTCCCTGTAAGCATGTGACTGCTTAGTTTCTTCTTACTTTCTTCAAGAATTGAACCTGTGTAGACTATGCACAATATTTTGTGAGTAAACTTTTCCATACATTTTAACCAAACTGTTCGTGTTTATTTTAAGCTAGATTAAGTGTATCTGAGGTGGAGATGATAGAAGTGGGGCTGGTAATCTGTGCAGCTTCTATTTGTGCATTTACTAAATAGTCTGCTGATTGGGAGACTTATTACTAAAAATCTCTCAATTCCCCAACATTGTGCAGCCCTCCCACTGCCCTCACACACTTGCCTGAGCTACAGAGAGTCAGGAAGTGCAATGGCCATGCTTCCTGCCCCAGCCCAAGCCTGGGACAGTGCCCGACTGTGCTGTGGAAGGAAGAGGCATGGTCATCACACCTCTTCCACTCCCACAGACAGCCGGTGTCAAGGGGAGTGCTCCTGTCATGCTTCCCTCCAGGGAGAGGGTCTACCCAGATGCCCAAGGGATGCCATTGGGATCTAGTAACCTGCAGAAAGGTCCTTAGCCTCCCATAAGAGGGAATTCCAAAGCCTGGAACCAGCCAACAAAAGACCCTTCCTTATGTCTTCACCAAACATCCCTGTGATGGAGATGGAAGCAAGAAAAAGGCTTTTGTTTGAATCTCAAAACTCAGGTAGTTTCATATGGAGAGGTGCAGTCTTCCAGACAGTCAGAACCTGAAATTTCAGCAGTATAACCTACACAGGACAGGCTTGACGTCTATTCCCTTATCTGTCTTTCAAGTGCCCTGGAACCTTATGTGGACTGAACCTCAATTTGTTCACTCTCATCAACTCCACTACTGATACCAGACACTGGATTAGCACCAAACTGGCTTCTTTGGACTTAGATGGAAAGGAGAGAAATTTGTATTGACTTCAGCATGATTGTTTCAGAATAGAAGTGGGGGAAAGAAAGTAATAGTGAATTCTATTTTGGATATTTGTGGAAAATCTTAACCAAGGTAGGTACAGATAAACTAATAGTAAGACAATTGTTGAATGTCCCTTCATGCAAAACAAATGAAATAGAGAGAGCACCATAAACATTATAGTGAGGGGAAAAAACATATACATTTGAATTTATGTCTTCTTGCATTTTTATTTTTATTTTATTTTATATTTTTATGAAATGGTTATTTATACTTCACTGGGGATATCCTGAAATTTTACTGGAACCATCTGTTTTGAGATGGGAGGTGGCTGAGCATTTAATTTAATGCTTTCTTTCTTCTCACCTCCTAGAAACAACCCTTTTTAGACTGATGTAAGATGCAAGGAAAAGTTATACAATAATTATAAATTATTCCCGTTGGAAATAACTGGATTATCGGGTGGGAGGACTGGAAATGTATAAGTTTTTATTAGTGAACAGATGGTATTTGTTGATATCTACATGTCTGAATTTAAATCTGTCTCTGTGTACGCTTCATTCTCAGATCATTTCCACACTTCATCACCAACTTACATATTTTCTCCCCATTAATACATTGATAGGACAATTCTATGGATGGTGTTGAATGTCCAAGCATCGTCTTGTTGTTGTTGTTATTGTTTTTAAAAAGTTTTTTCCTTTCCATTGTGTAAAATGGAATTTTACAATTAAGGGCAAAGTTGAGGGCTGGAATATTTGGATTCTACAGATCCAGCGTCTCTACTGCTCTCCATAAACTATGTTTCCAAACCTTTCCCTCCCTCACTTCTCTGATGTTGGAGTTCTAATGTCAGATATGGAACTTTCTTCAGAGGTGGTGGAGAGGAGAAATCTAAGACTGGGGCCCATTCACACTACATTGTTATAGTGCTATTAATTTCAGTTTTAACTGCCGTGGTTGCCTTCTATGGGATCCTGGAAACTGCAGTTTAGGGAGGAGCATTTAGCATTCTCAGCCAGAATGCTTTAGTGCCTGACCCAAGTACAGTCTTAGAATTTCATAAACTGCGGCAGTTAAAGTTTCCACTCTGCTCTATAATTGAGCAGTGTGCTGTATAATCGTGCAGTGTGAATACGCCCCTGGAATGGTCCCAGTCATTCCACAGATGGTAGGATTGCATGTTTAGGACATGAAAGAAGAATTTCCTGTTGTTGTTGTTCTGCTGATGAGGCTGTTGTTGCTGTTGTAGTTGTGTACCTTCAAGTAATTTCTGACTTATGGCAACCCTAGGGTAAACCTCTCATGGCGTTTGCTAGACATGATTTGTTCAGAGGGAGTTTGCCATTGCCTTCTTTTGAAGCAGAAGTAGTGTGATTTGCCCAAGGTCACCCAGTAGTTTCCACTGCTGGGCAGGGTTTCAGACCCTGGTCTCCTAGGTCTCTTCTAGTCCAACACCACACTACTACGTCATGCTGGCTCCTACAAGAAGCATTCTATGACTTGATTCTTGGAGGCAAAGCATCTTCATGAAAGTCACTTAAAAGCAGAATTTGTTTTATAATGAATAAATTATACTTTTGCTTACTTATTGTATGAGATCCTAATAGCCAATTTTGGTCAGTTCTCTTTACCCACTGCAGCTCTTGCCACTCGAGCAGCTTCCAATGAGAGCCAGCGGAACCCGTCAGAAATAGTGCAGGATAGAGCAAAGCTGACATTGATATCACCCATGAGAGTTTGTGTGTCTTTTCCCTGGAGAAGATCAATCAAGAATCCATTTTTCCACAACATACTATTAAGATCTCAGCATCATCACAGAATCACATCAGACATTATAGCACCATGAGCAACAAACTCTACCATAGGATGATAAGAGCAGCAACATCAACCCATTTTGAATCATATCATCCTTATTTACAGATAGGTAATAGAGCCTTGAGAGCCAACGTGGTGTTGTGCTTAGAGTGTCGGACTACAACCCTAGAGACCAGGGTTTAATTCCCCACTTGGCCATGGAAGCTTATTCACTCTCAACCCCCAGAAAACCCATGATAGGTTCTCCTTAGGGTCACCATGAGTCAGAAATGATTTGAAGGCAAAAAGCAACAACAACAGGGCCTACTGAATTGTGGAGTTGAAAAAAATCTGGCTAGGGAAAAATAACCAGCTGAAATAAGCATCTCCACTTATTTTTAATACAGTTGATTATAAGAAAGAAAGAAAGAAAGAAAGAAAGAAAGAAAGAAAGAAAGAAAGAAAGAAAGAAAGAAACTCTCACGAAACAACTTAGGCAATTGGGCAAAGAATTTTATTCAAAAATGATCATTAATCAAAAATAACAAGCATTTTCTTGTAGCACAATTGAATTATTTCTAAATAGATGCAGATGTTTGTTTGCAAATACATATTAAAATTCTATCAAAAGCATTTATTTAAACATTTCAATAAAAAGAAAAGAAAATCACACATGGGAGCAATTGCCTGTAAAATCGAATGCATTTCTAGATGAGAAAATGTTTCCAGTTTGAGAAAAATAGCATCTGAAAGAAGAGATTCCTCAGACATTAAAAACCAAGAGCAGCTTGTGTTGCATCCTCAAGGTTCATATTTGTGCGTTTTTAAAAGGTACTATAGTAAGACCATTGAAATCAAGGCTCACAAAAAAAGAAATACTGATAGGCTCTTAATTTTAGTCACATTTCCAAGAGTTTCCATAGTAGAAATTTTGAACTTTTTTTTAGGGAAAAAAAATACACTTAAAACATGATTGTCCAATAAGCAGGTCAAGAGAGCAATAGTATTTCATGTGCATGATTCATGGAATATTTCATTCATGGAATATTTCATTCTAAAACCCAGTGTATTTTACAAGATACTGCAGAAAGGATTTTCTGTTCTTAGGATACAGAGACTGACTATTGCTTTGATACCATCCTGATGGTACATGATTGTGTTCCTAATAAAGGAAAGATATCTACATGATTATTGACCCATATATCACACTTGACTTGGAAATGTGCAAATTGGCTCTGCTGCAAAGCACTGAACAGGTGATGAAATCTAACATTGCATGAGCACACAGATGCTTGTGAGTATTCTCCACTCTCCTTCTCCTATTCACTGCAGACACCAAGCATCCCCCACCCCACCCAAGGAATTGAAAGATGTGGGATATGGGGTGAATCAAATTTAGAGAACATAGTTGGTAGGGAGCAGGCATTGGTGATTATCACCACATCTTATTGAGGCAAATTCCACTCCTTACAGTCTATGTGAGTTATTAGTATTGAAGTAGGAATAAGGCAAAAAAAGTGGCATGAAAATTAATTGTAGGAAGACCTGTCCTTCCCAAAGGATGACTGATGGGCATGGATGGTCCAGTTTTAAATTGCATACATGATTAACTATCTTTGCAAGGTAGTTAAGCATCAACTGCAAATTCTCCCCTGCAAACTCTTACCCACACGTCTGTACTTGGGAACCTACATTTACCAAAGTTGTATTTTCTTCAATTAGGTCCAGCCCACACTTGCTCAGTACACGGTTCCTTCATTCACTCACTTACAAAATGATTTTTCTTTCTTTTTTTTTAACTTAGGGGCCTTTCCGCCTTACACTGTTATAACACTATTATTTCAACATCCACTTACAACATCCTGTGGAATTCTGTAGTTTACTGAGGCCAAAGGTCTCTCTGGCTGAGAATTCTAAATGCCCCTCCCTAATCTGCAAACCACAGGATTTCCTAGGATGTTAAAAGTGGAACAATAGCACTGTAGCAGTGTAGTGTGGAAAGGCCTAGGTGTTATCCTGTTTTATTACTAGCTTTTGAGAATTTATGCAACAATTTATGTTGCTTTCCAGAATGTCAAGTCAACTAGTCAGAATACATTAAAGTGATGGCTTAGGTTAAGAGCTTGGAAACTTCTGTTTCCATGCTGATTTGGGCAGTTTAGAAGTTATATTTCAAAGATGTTGTGACTTTGGTACTGAGCTCTTAAAGTTTACCTATGAAACCTATCAACCATGTTGCTGTTGTTGTTGTTGTTGTGTTTTACTCTAACTCTCTGATGTGACCATTCTGTAATTCACAATGTTACTTTTCACGCCTCTAAGACACCTTGTTGTTGTATCCTGACTGGCTGGCATCCCAGCTATGAAAACATGTTATGACATTGCCTTGCATCTTCTAATTGACAACACAAAAATCAATAACATTATAGTAGTCAAGCCAAGCCCTAACAGTTTAACAAAACTCAAATTTATATACAGTGAGTTCTATATTATGAAGTTCTTAATGGAAAATATAATCATGGAAACCTGGGGCCACTCACACTGCGCAATTATTGTGCTATGTTCTATTTTAACTCTAATGGCCAGATCTTATGGAATGCTAGGATTTGCAGTTTGATGAGACACAAGAAACTCTCTGTCTGAGAATTCTAAATATTCCTCGCCAAACTGCAAATCCCAGAATTTCGTAGCATGGAACCAATAGCAGTTAAAGTGGAATCATAATGATAAAGTATGAATGGGCCCTTCATGGTTTGTTTTTTTAAAAAAATCGCAATTGCTGCATATATCTTTGGACAGAAGAGTAGGGTAGGACATTTTAAAAGGAGTGGTCGTATTACTTCTTCTGTTATCAGAAGATAACACTAGGTGTTTCTAATTAGAAAACAGACAGTTTTCTAAAACCCTCTGAAACCCTTCTCCTTGAAACACAGAGTGTTGGGAGCCCTTCTGGAGCAACACTTGATATGGTACCAAAGGCTGCAGTGGGGACGAAGGAGTAGCAAAAATAGGGTCCTCTATCTTTCACAAGTGTGTTTTCCATTAGTGCAAAGACAGCACTGGATACAACCCAGAATACCTAATATAATACAGCAAAGCCTTCTTTGGTTGCTATACCACACACACTTGTAAGGAATGTATTCCACTGAAATAAGATGGCATACTTCCAGATCAACTTGCTTAAAAACTGGATTCAATTTTAACATTTCATACATATTACTGTTCAAACAATACAAAAAAGGCCACTGGCACAACTGCAAAAGTGCATCAGTTATAGTATGGTGCAAACATTACTAAAGAAGGTTAAAGACCTGCATCCCCTCTCCTCTAGCCTATCTTATGCTAGCATCTTGGCATATGATAACCACATGCTTCAATGGTTGACTGGCAATCCCATCTCAGAGAGAGTGGGGCATGGCACCAATGGGAAAAAAATCTCCTATGGGAAGAAAATGCAGAAATTTACATCCTCTTAAACATCATATTATCACCAGGGATGTTGGTTTCTAAGGTATGAACAGACTGATTGCTTATGCTTCAGTTCTAGGAAAAGAACAGCATTGGTGCTCCATTTGCCTCTTTTTGACAACAGCAGCAGGTCTGGGGAGGATTGTGAACAAGGCAAGTAGCTTCAAGGTAAGGTGGGAGAGATGCTATAGCCAGCTGTGTAGCTGGTGAGGTATAAAGTTCCAACAGAAGCAGTTTGCACAAGGTTCCAGCTGCATCCACTTCATCATGTAATAATTTCATTAATTTCTCTTTCCTTCTCTATTTCACACATTTCCTGTGACCCAGAACACATGGGTTTCAAGCAGCTGGACCTTTTGGTTAGCAGGGACAGTGTTGTCATCTACCAACCTCTTTGGTTTTCTTTGTTTCCTTTTGAGCTTATCCACATTCCTGGAGATGTGAGTTGGAGCAAATTGATTCTTCTAACAATATGTTGTGAAAAATCCTTTTTCTAATCCCAGGTATTTGGGAGTGGCTTGTCTTGAAGCCTTGGTAAAAGCTCCTGGTGGAAATGAAAGCTTTTAGGGCCTTGTTTTGTTGGAAATGGTTGATAAAGCTGCTTGAATTTTTGGAATGTCCATGAAGACATGACTATAGGAACTGCCACAATGAGTGTATGTGCTTCAAAATTTACCCCAACAGTATTGCCCATTCCTCTTGCAACATAGGCCATTTCCACACAGGGTTTTTAAAATGGTGCAGAGCATCCTCCAGGGAGGACGTCTGCACCTGGGAGTGGACTGGGTCGGACCTACTTAATGCCCGCTCCGGAATGACCCCAAGTGGTCATCCAGCGTGCTTTTGAAAGACCGCTAAAAACAGGTCTTTCAAAAGCACGGAGCGGGCCAGTGCGAGCCTGCTCCCTTATGCAGATTCGCAGGCTCACATTGGTGCGAGCCTGCGAGCTGCTGGGGGCGGGCTTTTGGCTGGTGAGCTTCAGTGGTTGGTCGAGAGCCTCGACCAACCGGAAGCCGCCATTTTCATCCCCGGAGCAGTGCGGAGCTGCGACCACGCACTGCTCCGGAGCAGCGTGGACCGGACCAGGGAGCCCAAAAGTCCAGTGAGTAGCGTCACAGGGCGATTCCCTCGCCCAGTGCGGAAATGACCATAGTATTAAGTCTTAATGCCTTACCCAACACTGCAACAGAACAAATTCATGAACAAGGAGGAAATAGAAACACCAATTATATTAAATTATGTGATCAACTTTTATCTGACTACATTGTGCTTAACTAAAACCTGTAACTTGGAAACTTCTATAGTATCAGCCTTATGACTTCCTCCTTTACAACACTATAATAGAGCTCTACACACACACACACACACACACACGTCAGACACATCAAGCCCATCTTAATACACATTTTGAAAGAATGTCACAAGGAAGAAGTAAAACCAGACTTTCTAATCACTCAGTGTAAGGACTGCAGCGTAAGGGCTTCATGTAATATTCCTCAGACATTTGGATAACAGCAGCAATTCTGGCTGGAGGGTTTCATACAGTCATGACATATTTGCCATTCCACTGCTTTCTCCTCCTGGTTCCATTCGTCATGTCAGCAGGGAACAGAATTGACAAGATTGTGGCTTTCTCAACACATCAGTGAACTGCAATCTTGTCCTCTCCAGTCTCCTGCTGACTCAAACAATAAGAGCCAATAGAGAGAATGGTTTGGCGTACTAAGGCCCAATCATAACAGTTTCAGAGCTCTGAGATGCTTACAGGGGCACCTGTCCAAGCAGATGTCAGCTCAATATTGAAACAGCTCCCCACAGAGAGAGATTTCCTCACTGTCAGGGGAACATTAAAAGAAAGCCCTTATTTTATACGCTGGTTTATTCATGAACGCAAGGGAAGGGAGACTTTCATTTTATACCCTATTCTTTCTTGTCTTCCCATCTCGTATTAAAGACTTGGTGGTTACATGCAACGCTAGGAATAGGAAACATGTTGGGCACTGAATATTGAGCTAGTGAAGCTATAATACTAGTTCCCTGGATCCTTTTGGACATAGATTGTACACTAGGATCATTTTGTGCTGTTGATTTCTTTTTTGTGATATTGCCATCCAATTGTGTACCGACTGTACTGTACTTGTTCATGTTGCATTGCTTTTGTTAACAAGGAAAATCCATTTTTCCCCTTTAAGGCTACTTCTTTAAGAATTGGTGGAGAATGAAGAAAATTTGTCCCATCTTTGGGAATGGGCTGTGGATGTCACTTGCGATGTCACACAGGAGGAAGAAGGTGGAAGAAGAAATGCACAATTATCTGGAGAGGGAGGAAAGGTGAGAGAAGAAGGGCAGTACTATGGCAAAAGGGAGCTCTCATTAGAGAACATCCAGGCACCATAGGTCTGAAACCTTCAGCCAGCTTACACAGACATAATTCTTGGTTATCTTAATGTAACTGCTTTTAAAGACACTGTAGAAAGAAGTATCCTGAACTTTCCTTCACAATGTGTTTGATACAAGAGCACAAGGGCAGCCAAAAGCTCCCAGGTAAACAGCTTTATTAATACCAACCCCTATGGACTGTCCAAGAGGCCTGCCAAGAAACTGATTTATCTCCACTCACTGGGAATTCAGCTTCCACCCTCCTCCCAGTATAACCTTTCCTTCTCTGGCAGATGTGATGGATTGGATGAAGGCAAACAAATTGAAGCTTAATTGAGACAAGAGAGAGGTGCTTCCGGTCAGTCCAAAGACAGATCTAGGAATAGGGATTCAGCTTGTGTTAGATGGGGTTACACTCCTCCTGAAAATGCAGGTCCACAGTTTGGAGATCCTACTGAATTCATTTCTGAGGTAAGAGGCCTTGGTTTCAGCAGTGACCAGGAGTACTTTTGCACAGTTAAATTTTGTGCGCCAGCTGTGGCCAATCTTGGACAAATCAGGTCTGGGCCATGGTGGTACATGCCTTGGTTATATAACATTTGGATTACTCTAATACACTCTATGTAGGGCTGCCTTTGAAAAGTGCTTAGCTACTGCAGTTGGTTCAAAAACCCACAGCCAAGTTGTTGACTGGGGCTGAATACAGGGAGCACACAACTCCTTTGTTGCAACAGCTTGATTGGTTGCCAGTCAATTTTTGAGCACAATTCAAAGTGCTGGTTTTGACCCATAAATCCCTATGCAACTTAGGCCCAGGTTATTTTACCATATCTCCCTTTATGAGCCCATTAGAGCTCTAAGATGACCTGGAGAGTCCTTCTCTCTGTCCCACCACTCTTTCAGGCATGTTTGGTGGGAACAAGGAAGAGGGCCTTCTTGATGACTGCTCCCAGACTTTGGAACTCCCTTCCTAGAGAGGACAGGATGGCCTCTTCTTTGTTCTCCTCCTGATGTCATGTTAAGACAATTTCATGCCATCATGCTTTTAGAAAGCGACTAGGTTTGGGCATTTAATGCCGTGTGGTTCTGCTTTGAAGGTTGGTATAGTTTTAATGTATTTTAATGTATTTAATATTTTAACATGTGATGTTTCAACCTTATAATTTATTTGTTTTTTAGAAACTGATATTTATACTTTTGTGAATGTTTTGATTGGTGTTGTTTTAATGTAGTTAGTTGCCTTGAGTCTCATTGTTGGGAGAAAGGTGGGATAAAAATGAATAAAATAAAAATAATAGTTCTCTTCATCATAAGTGCTAGAGCAACCATGTGGCTTCTGGGCCCAACCCCACAGGCAATCAGTGGCTGGGCATGGCGCTGTGCCTGTGAGCCTCCAACTACCCTCCTGCATCTGGGACAGGAGAAGAAACCATCAAACATACACCTGGATCCATAACACGTAAACCAGCATAACTAGGCTAGCAGAGATTTATGTTTTTTCAGAGGTCATATTGTATCTTGGCTGTAGTGTCAGAGACATGAAATAATGAAATAGATTTATTCATGTGAGATTATACCATGAAGAATACAAATAATAATCCTGCTTGAATTCGCAGTTAGAGTAATAACAAGAAGGTTTTACAAGAAGATTTTATAATAAGGTTTTCCATATGGTATCACCTTTAGTTACACAGTGAAAACCAAGATGAGAAACATTTGCTTTGTTATTTCTCTTTCAGGACATTCCCTCTTAACCACAGTTTGGGAGCACCAATGTTTCTTGGAACTGGGAATTTCTACCAATTGAAAAATAATTCATTCAACCCAGATCTGACACTGTACATTTTAGATAATGAGTTATAGAAAGACCTGGTTAGCCTTAACAGTAGCCTCAGTTCTGCCAAACTGCTATTCTATTCACACTTAAGGAAAAGAGAAAAGGACATCATTTCATTCAGGAAAAGGACTTGTCACCCTCCTTGCTGGGGGTCCCTTGGGGGTGTTCCCAACGCCTGTCAAAATTGTTGCTTGTGGGGGAAAATTAGCTATGAACACTGCTTTAGCAATGCAAAGAGGGCAGGGTAATTAAGGATCTTTTACCCAATGTTTACGGGGTCAGGATCAGTCAGAAATCACACAAAAAGGTCCAATGAATGAGTAATAGTTCACACTAATGCAAACACGCACACACACACACGCATCCAAGAGCTAATAGAAATAAAGAGTGGAAATAAGATAGAGGGATTGTTGAGGGATTAGCAGCTTGGGTAATACTGCACCTCTTCCTGAAGTCCTTGGTCCAGGAAGCAGCGATCCAACACCAACTCAGAAAAGATACACAGAGGAGGGAGGGGGACCGGTCAGTTGGTATGACCAGGAGGCATCATACTCATTGCCTCGCCTTTCTCTCCTTGCTCAACTAGCCCAAAAACAGGGACTATTTGTAGGAAAAATTTACTTTGAAGGCAAATCCTTTCCCAGGGAAAACAAATAGGGACAGAAAAGAAAAACAACTCCACACCTGGCATTTCTCTGATATCGGAAGATAACAAGGTGTCATCCCAGTAACAGGATCTTCCTCCACTTTGAGGCTGTGGTGTGAATTTCTGGAGATGGATTTGATAAGCTTTTATTGCTTCCAGTGCCCAATTTTCTGGGAACACTTTTACTCCCTTCAAGTGGACTCTTTAAAGGTTAAGGACCTTTTGTCCACCATGGGTTACCACAACATGAGGTCTCCTGTTGCTATGTGACTGGGGATTTTACTGGCCTAATCTGGTTCATTCGATCGTACGACCATTATTGCCTATGTGCACATTCAAGTGACCTCTCTGGTGGGTTAGATTAATTTTATATCAGAGTTGTAGACCCCAGGACAGGGTTTACCAAGGGGGCAACAGACTGCTGATTCCTGAATCTGCTTCTCTATTCATCAACCACCATTAAGAGTATAACTCCACACCAGCCCAGTATAAGCTGGAAAACTCTGAAGATATTTCACTTGTGTGCTAGAATAAGAATTTGGGCATTTTTTTTAAAAAAAAAAAATTGAAAGATCTCACATTAATGTTCATGAGCAGGTTATATATTCTATAAGCATCATATATTGAAAATGAAAAATCATATGAAAAATTGAGATATATGAAAGATTCTCAAAGAGTCTTTCATCTTCATCACCATGGCCTGTACCAGCATTGAAATGTTAAATTTTGAAAAGTTGCTCAGTGTTAAACCTAATCTCTATGCCTTCATTTGGGTTGTTAGAAATTTGGACTATTCATTATCAAGCAGAAGGGCATTTATGGGCCTGCAGAAGACAACCTTCTCAGTATAACATCCATGCTATGGGATATTGGTGGTGTTTTGATACCAGATGCTCACTTCAGCAGTACATATACTAAAATTGGAACTATACAGAGAAGATCAGCATGGCCCCTGAACAACTAGGGCCATGTTCTACCCTACGAACCAGCCCAGGCCTTGAGATCTGTTAGGGAGGCCCTTCTCTCCAGGCCACCACCTTCAAAGGTGCACGTGGTAGGAACATGGGTAGGGCCTGGCTGCCCCCAAGCTCTGGAACTCCCTTCCCAAAGAGGTCAGACTGGCACCCTCCCTTCCTTCCAAATACTATTTGATTGTTTAATCTGCATTTTAATTTTTGTATGTTATGATTTTTTGAAGTATGCTCTTATTTTTAAAAGCACTGTAAGCTGCCTTGAGTCCTCCCAAGGAAAAAAGCAGGATACAAATAAAAAGGAGGAGGAGGAGAAACCTCTGCATTTCAGCGCAGCTTTGGTGTGATTAGCTTGTCAGGTGGTGTTATTATTGTTTAATTCCTGGCATTTTTACAGTATATAATATGCTGTTTTCCTTTGTTTTGGGTGTTGCAGAAAGAGGACAAGGAAGCAAGACATAAATAATTTAAATAAAGTACTTAAAAAGGAACTATAATACAGTATTTCAGTATGGTATTTAAGCTTTGAAAGATATCACTGGAGATAAAGTACTTCAGGTGTATTTGACAGAATCATGGCATTGTCCAGCTCAAGTATATAAGGGGCATCATTTGAACTACTCTGCAAGTAATGGTCTATTTGAAGTCCATAGTTTGAAATTCAGCTAGAAGATTCTGAAACCATAAATTCTGAAAGCCATCACTCCACAACCTTCATTTCAAATTGGGACTTCAAATAGACCATTTCTTGCTAACTTATTGCTGGTTCAAAGAATAACCATGGGGCTGTTGAACAACAGTATGTGTCTTATCTCTTTTATTTATTATATACTAAAAACTGAAACCAGGTTAGGTGGCAAGACATTGAAACCATCTGCAATCTCTTTAAATCTTCAGCACATGCTTAAGTGCAGTAGGGTCAGTGCTAATCTCAAATCTGCAGCCATGATACTGGCAGATCCGATCTTTAATTGTATAGATTTGTTTCAGGAATCTGTTTCTCCCAGATGTCTTTTAAGGCCTAACACTAGGTCCTTATAATCATTTCATAAGTTAAATTATAGAGAAATACTTAGAACAAGAACAGGGACACTGCACGACACTAAATTGTTCACAGCTAGCTTAAAATTATTCTCACGCTACAAGGCAAATGTGACAAACTAAAGATTATAGCATCTTTATGTGGCTTCAAATATATCTTACCTATGGGCTCATTTTGGCAAGTGACTCATCTCTCAGCCTCAGCTTCCAACTGCAGGTGGACAATGTTATGTGAACGCCAATCATAGGATCAAAAAGAATGGCTAAAGTCTTCTCTAACGTGAGCCATCAGAACAGTAAGCTCTCTTTTTCTGTAAAAGTGCTCATACTGTGATGATGTCCAAAATCATGCATAGAATCACAGAATTGGAAGAGACCACGAGGACCATTGATTCCAACCCCCAACTTAAGCTTTGTTGTTTGGTGGGATCTGAGATGAGTAAAGACTGGCCAGGAGGCAGGGACTTTTAAGGAAACTGAGAAGCTAGTGTTAGCTGTTTATTTGAGGCGATCATGTGTGTGTTCAGTGTGTTATGAAGTTCCCTAGGTAACTCTTAGCCAATCACTGACTTTCAGCCTAAATTTCCTTTCAGTGGTTTGTAGGGATAAAAATGAGAGGAAGAGGAATATAATGTAGGGTTCCCAAATCTTACAACCTAGTCTGAGTATCAATCAGGGTAAGGGAAGACAAATCTTAGGGCAAGAGCACTGCCTTGAAAGTATATGCATGCGTTCTTCATCTGTTGTTGTTATTGTGCTAATTTGAATGGCTTACACAATGGAACTGTGTTTGGAACTTAAGGTATCATCTTAACAATATCACCCAGGCCTACTTCCTGTAACATCACAAGAGGTTATCCCTAGGTCTCCAGTTTTGACCCAGAAATTTCAGGGCCTGTGATACACTAGCCTGGCAATCATAGTATCATGAAAGCTGCCTTTTGTTACTTGGGCAGAAGAGATATAAGTGTAACCAAAAGAAAAGTATGAATATGTGTGTGGTAGAATCCATACTGTTTACCCTGTCATGACAAAAGGACACTGACACCAGTAGAGGTTTTGTGTGTGTGCATATGTTGTGAGTGTGATTTTTCTTCATTAAACTTACAGAGTTTAAGTTCATGGGATGTGCAAAAAAAGGGGGCAACAGTCTAGAAATACCAGCACTGATGTGGCTTTCTCATAACTTTGAAGCCTCTTCATATGTTAGAATGGGGGAAATTGCCCCCCTGTGCTGCCTCCCACTTAAAAAAGGCCCTGCCATAAGATATTAAGAGATAAAGACCAACACACCTGCTGCCAGTGCATTTTCTTTAAACAGTCTCTGTGGCTCTTTTCTCATGGCATTTGCCATGCGAAAGGGCCCCTGGAGCGTCGCACGATTGCGAGGAGCGATCCACATGACACATTCGCAATTGCACAATGCTCCAAGGGCCGGCAGGTGCCGATCGCGCACTATTTCATTTTCGGCTTTGAGCCGAACATGGTGCATGATTGCGCATCGCTCTGGGGCCCCACACACACTTACCGGGCGTGTGGAACTCTGGATCCGTGGCACTCGCGCTTCCTGCCCCAGCGCAGCCTGGGAAAATCCCAGGCTGTGCTGTGGAAGGAAAAGGAGGGGCTCTCACACTGCCTGCTCACGAGGAGGCAGCGGCTGCAGAGCTGAAGCAAAGGGGACTCGAGAGCCTCTCGCAAGAGGCTGCTCATGCAATCCCCACAAGTAAGCTGCGGAAAGGGCCTGTGAGTTATTGCAATTTGATATGACTTTAACTGCCAAGACTCCATTATGTGCCATCTTGGAATTTGCCATTCAGTGAAGCACTTAGAATTCCCTGTTAAGAAAGCTGTTGTTCTGGGGAAATTCCCCCACTGTTAGTTAGAGCAATCAATCCATCTTTTTATTTATTTATTTATTTACTCGGCTTATAGCCTGCCTTTCTCCCAATACGGGACCCAAGGAAGCTTACAGATAGAATAAAATAAAATATAGATAAAACAAGTTATAGGACAAAAGTGTAAGAAATAAGCAATCCTAAAGACACTCATTTTAAAAAGTTTAAGAAGCATTTAAAACATGATAATGGAAACAAAATCACATTAAGGAAACAAGCCATTAGAATAATGGTTTATAATCATGGTTTGTTCACAGCCATAATCAATAAAGGCAGTTAGTTGAAAATGCAAGGTGATGTTTCTGGTCTCTTCCTTGTGCCGTGCAGAAGGAGAAGGGCACTAAGAAGTACCTTTGCTCAAGGCTTGCCCAAACTTGGTCTTGAAATTCTAAACTGTGATTTTATGTTACCTTCAAATGCAGCCCTTGCATTTTCATTCTCTTCCACATTTTGAACTATCTATCTATCTATTGCTGGTAACATATGAGCTGTGTTTCTCTCCCATTTCAGAACTAGGATTTGAACGATGTATTTATACCCTGGCTGATCTAGTGTATGCACATTTTATTTTTTTAAATCAAATGGAGTTTTTTTCTTTTTCGTAAGAAAAGACAATCTGCTGCTGAAAATATGGGACAAAATGCACATTCATAAATCAAAACACTGGGTTAGAGATGCAACTAGTCTATGTAATGGGGGGATGAACATTTTGAATTCAAGCAGGAAGGGGAGACACTTCAATCCACAAAGTGAAGTCCTTGCATTTTATCTCAGGAGGCTGAAATCTATCTTGCAGTGTGAGGCTTTGATGTTATTCATATGCTAACAATATGCCATTTCCTCTGAGTGCTCAACACACTGGAATAAAAGAAAATTTTCTGACATTGTGCTGAACACTTCCCATCCAGAATACTGATCAACAATTGACATTCAGTTTTCCAAAATTAATCTGCCCTAAATAACCCGCAACATGACCTTTCAGATTCCAGTTAAAATAATTTATCATTTTGCAGAATAGAATGATGAAACAGACTATAACTATATTTTCACTCTGCTTCTAAAACGCAGTTCCAGTGCCCCAGGGACTCCTTTCATCTCATGTAAGTGCTGGCATATGATGTGATTGTTAACATAGCTGGCCACCAGATGAAGTGAATTATCTAAACTGCCAAGGTTTTTTAAAAAAACTTTTATTCCAATTTAAACATCAATTTAACACAGAAACTGAAGGGTATTATGAAAGCCTTTTTATAATACAATACAAGTCATTTTACACATGAAAAAGAACTCTGGTTTACTTATTTATCTATTTAAAAAAAACTAAAACAAACAAGTATGCAATTTATTGGACCTGGAGAAGATTTAGAAAGTAAACAGTATAGAAGGGTGGAAACTAGACAAGTTATTTGCTTGCAAATAAAGACACAGACTATGAGAGACCTTTTGCAAAGGTCTTGTTGAACACAGGCAGTTTTTACCAACTGTGTCTCCTCTAGCTTAGAGCTTAGAAAAGTTACTTTTTGGACTACAGTTTCCCAAATTCTCCAGCTACCATCACCAGTGATCATAGTGGCTGAGAGGATTCTGGGAATAGTAGTGCATAAAGTCACTTTTCTGAATGCTACCATAATGGTTTCTATTTGCCAGGCACAACTCATATTTTGTTTGGTTTCTACTGCTTGAAAATATTTGGTCCTATATTGCTTTTCAGGAATGCTGCCTTAAAATTGTATTGTTAAAGCTTCCATTCCTCAGCGTCTATTCCTATCCCTCAAGGTCTCTAGACATTAAGTCCCTAACAACTCAAACTAAACATTTGCACTAGGAGATATATCTGTCTCCTGTCTGGAGCCAAGCTAAATATAACTTTGAAGATGTAGCACATACTGTTTTTTTCTACTGCAAAGGAATCATTGGACAATGGCAATGTTTATTTACTTTTTGTATGTAAATTGCAGGTCTTGACCAGGAGAACACTGGAAGTACAAGGTTAAAATCACTCTTCCACACATTTGGGTCCCCATGTCTATAGGGGCCCTTATCCTTTCATCTCATATAAGGTAAAGCACCATCTCTATCTATGGTAGAGATACATATTGTCTGTAGTGCACAAACACACATAGGTATGCACATAAACAGTAAAGATCCCATACACATAGGGCTTTTTTAAAAAAAAATATTATTTTTTATGGATTATAAAGAAAAGAACAGAACAAAAAAAAACCACCACATGATACACATAATAGGGGGAAAAAAAGGAATTTCAACAAAAACAAGCTTACATTGTTATTTCTCTCCAATTCCATTAAAATCATATACTTATTCAACATATTCTGTATCACACTGCTTATATACTTTGGTTACCTATATTGAGATCTCGTTCTCATTGTGCTCATTATTATTATACTAATTCCATTCTTAACTCTATACTTTTCAATTACATTTAATCTATTACTATTACTAAATATGATCTTATTACTAAATATTTCAAACTATTCCTAAAAATAAACCCATCCCTCAGAGCCAATTATGTTTCAACTTACTCCACCTTCCAAAATTGTAATTCTTCTTGTGGAGATATGACACCTTCCTCTTTTATTAAAAGCTTTTCCACAAATATCTTCCATATTGCTTCAAAATCATTCCCCTTCATTATTCCTTTTTTGGCCTTAATTTGACATGTTAACCTATCATTAATTGCAATTTTCCACACTTCTTTGTACCATATAGTTTTAACTGTTGAAATGAAAGATAATTTCATTATATATCTGTGTGTGATTGTGTGCATGTGTGTGTGTGATTGTATGTATGTGTCTCCAACCAAAAGAGAAAAGCATTATTTGCTTTTCCACAAGAAGAAACCACAGTATTACAGACTAGGGATTCAAAGAATATGCAAGAATATTTCTTTAAAAATCATTGAAAAACATGCTGTTGATAAACCCAGGCAAGAAGAATCCTGGACTGACAAGAATCTTCATAGTTTGGAACTTACGTGCAAAATTCATATATGGTCATTTTGCACAGGGATCAGCATTTTTCTGCAGAAAAAAAATATTTCAATGCAGAAATGTCAATTACTATACAGAGAACACAGTCTTCTTCACAGAAAAAGCTATAATGGGCAATTTATTCTGTGGAAAATTTGCAGATGGTTGATTTGCATAAAAAACACATTTTATGCACAGAAAATTGCATTTTCTGCACAGAATATATTATTTTCCATCCAGAAAAAGCTGTTTTCTGTGCAAAATTACCACATGTGAATTTTGTGCAGAATGAGTTCCAAACTGGAAAAAGCCTTCAAAACTGTGTAGCTATCAAAGATTTTGTCACAGGAGGAACAAATTGCTCAAATTACTTGTCGCTACCTTGGAAAAGAAACTAAATGTACATCCCAATTGCAGACTAAGGGTGTTCTCATACTATGCTCTTGCAGTATTTTGGTACTACTTTAACAGCTATAATTCCAGCTGGGATCTGTAGAATTCTCTAGTAGAGACAGTAATGCTGCATCTCCCATGAATGCAATAGAGAATGTTAAGTCAAACTATACTTCCTAGAATTTTGTCATGGGATCAAACTGCTATAATTGTGCAATAGGGATGCAGTGTCAGAACCTACTAGTGGCATACACAGGCAAAACTAGGAATTTTGTACTTTTTTCAGACCCTGCAGAAAAGTATAGTCAATACCTCTTCCCAGAAGGACTCACCCCACTGTGCAACAATACTGGTAAATGAGTGGCAGAGAGAAAGGATTTCACCTTTGTTCTGGCTGCTCTTGGCCACAGAGAGATGTAAATGTCCAATTATTTCATGCTTGCATGCAAGGACAAATAATTAAAGTATTTTCACATGCTGCAGGAGAAAACAAAAGTCCTTTCCACAGCACCCTCCCATTCTTCCATGGGGATGGGAGAAGGATGGGACTGCAACAATGCTTCTGCATGACATTGTCATGATCCTGCTCCTCTCTCATCCCCAGGTGGCACGATTGCAGATTAAATCATTGACGGGTTTTCCCCACCAATGACTCATGATTATACCACCATTCTGCACTTACCTGTCCTGCAGAAGGGCAAGAAGCACGACAGCAGTGCTTCTTGCGCCTGTGCAGCCTGGGAAAGTACCCAGCTGTGCTGTGGAAGGAAGCGACATGTCCATCATGCTCCCTTCCACAGGGAGCTGGACCCATGAGGAGGGAAGTGCTGCCATTGTGCTCCCCTCCGAACAGATCTGCTGCCAGGATCACCACCTGACACCACCCCAAGAAGTAAGCTGCAGAAAGGGCCAAAGTGTTCTCCCTATATTAAAACATCCCAAAGTGTTGTTTTCTTCCCCCTACCCTTGTGTAAAAAACCCTTTCTGCACAGGAACACATTTCCTTCATAAGAAATCCATTTGGAATTAAGGGATTATTCTGGTTTGCTTTTATTCATTAATTTTTTCTTGTGCAAGAATCTCTGCTTTCTACACAAGAAACAGGTTACCTGCACAGGGAATACTGTTTTCTTCACAGGAAGCCTGTTTTCTGAATAGAAAATATGTTTTTGTAAAAAAAAAAATGTTTTTCTGCACATAATAATTCCTATGCAGCACTTCAGGCTGTAAAAAATTGTGCAAAATTCTCACTGGCCTATTTTCTTGATGGTGTTTCCCAGTTGTTCTTATGAAGGGAAGAAAGGGCTGGTCTTTCTTCTCTTGGTGCTCAAAAGAGCTGGAACAAGACCAAGCACAGCTTTGCATCCAATCAGTAACCAAGGAGATATAGCTGTACTGAGCTGTTATTGCACCCTGGAGAGGGGCGAAGCAGCCTCCCATGAGTACACTGGCAGAGTTGTCTTGTGCTCTGCCAGCCCAGTGTCGGCCTTCAGACCATATTAATACAAAAAAGACAGCAGAGCTCCTAGAATTATAATAATGCCCCCTGTGGGCAGTGATGAAATGCAGTTTTCAGAATTACCTCTTAACTGCTGTGACTTTACTAGATAGTGAGGACCTTGCAACAGTCGCCTATTGCTTTTTCAGCCTCAGGGATGAATACTGTACTGCACTGAGCATGCCCTTGGAAAGTGTCCAGAAGCTACAAACAGTCAGGAATCTCTCCCTGCCAAGCAACAGCCAGCAAGGGAGGAGGGCGGTCAGGAATACTTGCAGAGAGAGTCCAAATATACCAAACACAAGGAAAACGCAAGCTAAGCCAGGTCAAGATCCAGTCCTAAGGTTCAGGAGGCAGAGATCTGTTCGGAGGGTTTCAGGGAGCAGGAGACACAAAGGTCGTGAGGGCTTGCTAGTAATTTACTGCAAGTAAAGAGCAGCCACACCAGCAGACTTAAATAGCCACTGTGAACAGGTGCTGCTTGTTATTGTTTTCTCAACCTAGTCCATGCAGCCTCCCTCTGAGCAGCCTGTTTCAGCCTTCTGCATGATTGAGGGCTGATGGGCACAGGCGACTGCCACTCCTCTGCATCACTGCTGGTTCCCTCTCCGTCATGAGCTGGCTGGGGAAACTGTCTCTATTTGACCTTCCAGTGCAGGGGATATTTGCAAGTTGACTTGTTCACTCACTGGCTCAGTCCTTGGCACAGTCAGTTGCTCCTCAATCTCAGAGGCATCATCTATCACACTAACCTTGAAGAATGCTGCAACCTGACATCAGCTGGTATAAGCAACTTTTAGGGTAACATCCCTGTTCTTGACAGTGTTGCCCCTGCATGATCTGGCACACACAGAAACACATTTTCCCCAGAGTCCCTACAGGTTTATGAAAGGACAAATAACACAGTAGTTTCTAGATTTCTGTAGGTTCACAGCAATGGGTTCTCTGCTGAGCTTTTCCCTGTACATTAGTGAATTTCCGAGCCCCATGGTTAATCTTGTAATAGCCACTGATGGGCAGCCACTCTGCAAAGCTATGGTTTCTGGGAGCCACCTGCAATTTATATTTCCTCAACTAGGATGGGTGACATGACATTGGGGGTATTGTGGGAAAGGAAGAAGAAGAGGTGAAGTGTCAGTGGTGGACCTACTCACATGTTGAGAAACTGGCAGTTGTGTCAGAACAGTAAATGTAGTAATTGAGTTTGAAAGCAAGCCCAATAAATTATATTATTAGCTTTTTAACAAAGCAATGTGATGTGTTCCAGCACTTTATAACAGAACAATTTTTCCTGTAATATCCAAGGCATCACAGGGATTTTTGCTGTTTAAAGCCAAGAGTTACTGAATTAAAAAGAAAATTTGAATAAAAAAACAAGGGCAAAGATACAAAGCTAAACAGCTTTATTATGAGTTGCATTTTTGTGACCATTCTCAACCAGGCATTTCAAAGATAGCCAAGGGCAGCCATAATTACGTAATAGCACTTTTGAGGTTACAAGTCTCTGAAAGAGAACGTGACTGACAAACTTGGCATTCAGAAAAGAAGGAAACAGCCTCAAGCAAGAGTTCATGAGGAGGTGATGGGAAAAGGAATGTAGCCCATAAATTGCTCAGAAGAGTAATTAATTTTAAAATAAGAGGCCTTTATGGCTGATGTGACAGAAAAGGACAGTACTATAAATGTTTCGCAGATACACACACTGGTGGTATGTCGGCAATAATGCTGGGATGGCAGTCAGAAGTAACAGAAAAAAAATTAAAGCAGAGTTCAACAAATTCTTCTAGAAGAACCTAGATAAGAATAGCTGTGAGATTTTGGAAAAGAATTTGATGAAAAGTGAACTGAAATGCAAGCTAACCCAAGAAGAAAGAGGAAGAAGGGAGGAGGTGGCCTGACAAAAGACGATTAGCAGTCTCTGTCGAATAAATGAGTTCATTGCTCAAAACAGGGTACATACCCTGCTTGGCTTCATAATCCTTTTACTCCATGTTGAAATTGAGTAGGGATGGGACAAATCCAGAATTTTCCAAATCTGAATCCGAATCCCTGGAAGTTTCTGGGAATCTACGAATCTCACAAATCTCAAATCTTTTGAACCCTTTTTTTAAAAAGAGTTTAAAAAGCAAGGGAAAGAAGGATAATCTTGGACAAGACACACTCTCTCAGCCTTAGCAAAAGCCTAGGCAGAGGGAAACCTCCCTCTGAAGAAATCTGGCCAAGACAATTGTCCTAGTTTTGCCTCAGTATCTCCCCAGACTGAAAATGACATGAAGACCCTTTCTACACAGGCAGGAAAATGTGGATTAATCCCACATTTTCCTGCATGTGTAAACAGAGCCACATACTACAGTAGAGAGACAATCCAGGTGAAAATTGGATTTCCTTTGCATAGCTCCTTCTGGCATCCTGGGGTTTGTAGTTTCATGATGCACCAGCAGATTTCGGCAGAGAAGGCTGTGACACCTTGTAAAACTCCAAACCCCAGAATTGTGTCTGAAAGAGCTTGCAAGGAACCTATGCAAAGGAATCTTTCAGCTGCCCTTGAAATCTCAAGAACACTGTAAATTCCAGTCAAGTGCTAAACTTAAATCTTAACTGTTCAATTTAAATATCTTTGAATACAAGCCCAGATGTAATTTCTGAAATTGTTAGCAATGGCCATTATTACTCCAAGGGAAAAACTCACCTAGTTACTATCTTCCCTTGCATGTCTGGCCTCCCTGGTTCTCAGGCATCCCGGTCTCCAACAATCTATTTAGTTGGCAGATTCGAAAGATTTGGTTTGCCTATTTTGGCACAGGGATTCAGATTCAGGAATCTTGAATCCTTACCCAGGATTCGAGGATTTGGTTAGCCTATCCCTAAAATTGAGGTTTATGAGCTTTCCTAAGCCTTCAGGAGAAGGATTTCTCTCCATCTCACCACCCATGCAGGTTCATCTAGTGAGAACATGGGAGAGAGCTATGGAACTCCCCTTTGATGAGGGTTCAGTCTGCACCCTCTTTGTCATCTTTTTGTTGGCATGAGAAGACTTTCCTGTTTAAACAAGCCTTCAGCTTTTACTGACCAGATTAGAGGAACATGCAAGTATGTGTGCAATTTCAGTTTGCACTTAATGTCTTTTTAATTGTTTTTAAGTTAAGTTTAAGTCTTAAATGTGGTGTTCTAACCTGATTGTTGGTTTAATATTTTTTAAAAACTTTTGTATTTCATATTGTTTTATCTGATCTGTTTTAAACTTATAGTAAGCCACTTTGTGTCCCATTTAGGAGAAAAGCAGGATATAAATCACATAAATAATAGTAATAAAGCATAATTATTCCTTTCACAGTATTAGATGAAGTGAGTTCCACTTTTCCCACTCCTCCAAGGCCTTTTCTGCACCTTACCTGATCTCGTTGTCCTCCCGTTGCAATTCCAGCACCAACAGAAATGCTCCCCTCCACACCCAGCCAGCTCCCTGTGGAAGGGAGCATGAGTGAGATGCACCTACCTTCCACAATGCAGCTGGGCTTTCTCCCATGCTGCACTGAGGAAGGAAGCGCCTCCATCATGCTTCTTGCCCTCTGCATAGTCAGGAATGACAGGAGTGTCACACGGTCATGGGCACTTGACAGATTTATTCCTTTAAGCAAATATCCCACAATCATGATGAGTGGGGACAAGATGGCAGTGGGACTGCAATGACATCATGCAAAAACATGACCTGTGGACCGCTGCCATCATGTCCCAAACTCGGGACTGTGACACCATGCAGAAATGGTCCAAGTATTTTTTTTTCCTGTCAGAGAAAATATATGTAGATGTAAAATGTAAAATATATGCAAATATATGTAAATGAAATATATATTAATAGCAGGATAAAATAGCTGCAGAATGGGCTTGCGTGGCCAATCTAAAACAAATTTTCCAACACAGATTTAATAAAAATGTGCCAGGAAAAAAGCACCAATATCCTAAGCAAGAATGCAAACCAAATTCAACATTTGACTAAATTGGATTATTGTTCCTCTGTGCACAGGAGAAACAAAGTGTTTTGGTCTGAACCTGTAGCACATATTTCCATTCATCTGCAATTATGTTGTAATATAGTTGTTTCCAAATCAGCTGGTATCATACTGTACCTTTCCCCATTTTGACTCAACATCATCAGCTACTTTAGGAAAAAAAACACAGCAAGATAACATGATGCTAAGCCATACACAGAGTGAGGTCAGTGAATGTTGCAAATAAAAATAGGCTGGGGGGTGGGGGAGAGAAGACTTCTGGCTCCTTGAAGACTAGCTGGGAACCATGACAGCTAAAGTGGTATTAAACTGCTACAATGCAGATACACTCCAATTTTTCATTTGCACTGTAGACATGTTTGTTTAATTAACTGCATATTAAAAGTTTCCTGTCATAAAGTCAGAGGACTTATATATTCAAATTCAAAATATTTAAGGTGTCAGCAAGCTGCCCCCTAAACACCTATATCTGAGTTATACAATGAAATGTGACACTCTGCCCTATTCAAATTTTTTTTTTTCAGGCAGCTACAAAATCTATCCAAATTACTGACATAAACCATTCAGACAAGAACCTAACCTTTTGTTTTTCCACTGAATGGGAAAAAGTAATAATATCAAAATGTGTACTGTTTCTACTGCACTGATTAAAAACATAACTGTTACCTGCATCATAACTACATACAATTCAGGAAAAGTTACCTAGAGAGACAAGATTCATATCCTAATTCAGTCCTAATTTTCAAGGGGATATATAGCTACATCACATAAATAGATATCACAGAAGCTTAAAATTCTCCAATCTTAGCTGATCTGCTCAAGGTCATTTTTAAAGGCTCTTTGTGAAAATCATAGTGGGAGAAATATTGAGGGTGATTGACTGAAATTCAAAACACCATTCATAATGATTTGTCTGATTTACTCAATAGAAAACTATTACTGGTTGAACTTATTCATTTATGTATGAGTCGTGTGTGTGTGTGTGTGTTAGTTAAGTGCCTTTATGTTGATTCCAACTTACAGTGACCCTATCCATGGCATTTTCTTGACCAGAAATATTCAGAGATTTATCACTAGCTTCCTCGTAGGTTGATAAAGTGTGACTTGTCTACGGTCACTCAGTAAGTTTCTGTGACTAAGCAGGGATCTGAACCCAGGTCTCCTAGTGTTCTAGTCCAGCAATGACATCACTACACCCGGCTGGCTCTCGACCTGGATGACCGCACTGAAATAAATTTTGCAGTTTTTAGCTTAATGTATTGAACAATTCTACAGTGCCATAGCATTATTTTTGTTCTAATTATTTTTGCAAATTAGCAAGGGAAAATTAACCTACCTATGTAATCCAATGCCACATCAAGGACTGCATGTAGTATGACATTATATTTTCTTTATCTTGAATGATTTAACAGTTGTCATACTGAATTACAATAAAGGTAGGAAAACAATTTATGAGTGCCATTGCTTTTTGTTACTACATTCAATGGCAACCCTAAACCAAATGGCTCAATGGGCAAATGATATTTTTACGATTCCTTCTCCCTTGGTTAATTTTTAAAATATTTATGTTTAACACCTTTGTGGCTTTCACAACTTTGATGCATAACTAGAATCCACATTTTATCCCCTTCATGAACTTGCATGCACACCTTTTATTTAATTAACACTGAATTCCCATGAGTTAAAAGCAAAGCAAAGAAAAAAAATGTTAAAGCAATGGCTACAGAGATCAGTGTTGCCAGTTTTACAAGTAAAGATGAAACATTTGTTTTACTGGCTTCAGCTGCTGAGTGGATAGCTGACTGCCCCTGGTAGGCACTCCTCAAAACACATTGTTTGTGGGACCTGTGCTCAAATCTATCCTTGATTTAAATGAGTATAGTTAAGTATTTCCATGCCTTTACCTGGAATAGCGCATTTAAAAGCCACTAAGACCTTGCTGATACCAGCAGGTAAGTGGCCTATTTTAAGAATAAATCTCACAAACCACTGGAGGAAATTTGAGTTATAGGACTTAACTGGAAACTGCCTTAGTAGCACATCTTCTGCCCAGGGATATAAGGATCAGCATTATTGTCTAGTCACAACTTATATAATCTCTGTACCAGCACCTGGTTCCCTCACCTTTATTCACTTTTTTTTTCCTGAGCTTTTTAGCTCAGGAAAAAAAAAAGGAAATAAAGGTGAGGGAACCAGGCAGAGATACATAAAATTATGCATGATGTGGAGACAAAATATACAGGGGAAAAACATGTATAATGTGCATTATTTTCTATCTGTTATTTTGTTGTATTGTAGTGTTTTTGTACGGTTCAGTTTTAATTTGTTTTAATTTTTTTTGACAGTTTAATCACTTTTTAAGTTTTACCTTTTGTGAATTTTTAACTGAATTTTTAAAAATCTGTCATAAGTGACCTTGAAACCTGAACTCAGGAAAAATGTGGCATGATGATGATGATGATGATGATGATGATGATGATGATGATGATGATGATTCTCATGACACTAGAACAGTGGTTGCCAACCAGTGGTCCATGGAAGAAAATTTTGGACATTATTTGCAATTTTAATGTTTATTATACTATTTCATTATATCCTGATTCGTCTTCGTGTTACCAACACAGGATTGCTGACAATTTTTGCCTTATTACGTTGCATCAAATTCACAGTCCACAAATGACAACAATCACACTGACAACATTATTTATTGTTGCTTTCATCTGGGGCGCTTTTGTTGTCGGGCCACTGCCAACCCACCGGCGATGTGGCTTGTGAATGCTAGTACGCATACATCAGGCTTCAGTGGTTCTTCTACCATTACAGCAGTCAAAATTGTGAGTTTAGTGGTCTGTGAGGTCCAAATGGTTGGCGACCACTGCACTAGAACATGGGATTGAACACTAAAGGTGAAAATATCAGGACAGATAAATGGAAGTCCCTTTTCAAATCTCACTAGACTGTGGAATCATAGAATCATAGAATCATAGAAATGTAGAGTTGGAAGAGACCACACAGGCCATCCAGTCCAACCCCCTGCCATGCAGGAACACCCTCAAAGCACTCCCGACAGATGGCCATCTAGCCTCTGCTTAAAAACCTCCAAAGAAAGAGACTCCACCACACTCCGAGGCAGCATATTCCACTGCTGGACAGCCCTGACTGTCAGGAAGTTCTTCCTGAGGTTCAGGTGGAATCTCCTTTCCCGCAGCTTGAATCCATTGCTCCTTGTCCTGGTCTCTGGAGCGGCAGAAAACAAGCCTTCTCCCTCCTCTACATGGCATCCTTTCAAATATTTAAACATAGCTATCATGTCCCCTCTTAACCTTCTCTTCTGCAGACTGAACATACCCAGCTCTCTAAGTCTACCCTCATAGGACTTGGCTTCCAGGCCCTTCACCATTTTGGTCGCCCTCCTCTGGACCTGCTCCAGCTTGACCATGTCCTTCTTGAACTGGGGTGCCCAGAACTGGACACAGTATTCAAGATGAGGAATGTAGTGCCAAAGGATGTACTCGTGGTTGCGAACTTGGGCAGCTTTAAAAGTAGATTAAATAAATTCATGGAAGTTGGGGTACTTGGCAGGATGTATCAATTCCAGTATCAGAAGTATGCCTCCATGTATCTGCTGCTATTCAAATTTCAGGGAAGTGAAAGGATATTTCACCCTCTAGGGTCCTTGGTAAGCTGGCAAAAATGGAGGGGGAAAGGAGCACTGTGAACAAAACAAGGCACAGGAAGAAAGGTGGAGAGGGTCAACATTGGCATATAGATTGTTATTAATTGTGCCTGATTGCAAGCAGTTACAGGGAAAGCATACATTACTTTAGTTTTCCCATCACTGAAGCAACCTTCAATATGAAGACTCTTACAAGTTCAATGTGTACTTCAAAGTGCCCTTCATGCATTCAGTGTAGATTATTCCCAAGAAACTGTGCATAGTATAGATTGCAGCCAGCCTTTATTTAGTTAATTATCCCTTCTGAGGGATAATTCCTGAGGAGGCTCGGCTTCATAGGATTCTTAGTGGTATAATTTTAACTGATCATTTCAGCAGGATTAGTCCCCTAGCATAGACTTGAGGGTCTCTTGATTCCCCTGTTCTTTTTCTCCATGGTTCATGAGCACAGGGAAGCAACTGACAAGAAAAAAAAATAGGAGACAAGATCTCCAAAACAGGCTTGTTGGGACTGTGTATGGTCCATAGGCTGAATTCTGCACACATGTGATATATTGTTTGTTTGTTTGTTTGTTTGTTTGTTTGCTGCATTTATATGCCACATTTTCTCCCAAGTTGGGACCCAAGGCAGCTTCCAACACATTAAAAAACACTAAAAGCATATAAACAATTAAACTAGTAAAAGATATATAAAATTGTACAACAACAATAGATTTTTTAAAAACAGCTAATAAATAAGTAAAAAGGTCTCCAGCTCACCTACTGAAGGCCTGCTTAAAAAGAAATGTCTTTACCTGACTATGAAAGGAAAGCAGGGAGGTGGACAGCCTAGCCTCCTGTGGAAAAGCATTCCACGGGTGGGAGCAGCCACTGAGAAGGCTCTCTCCCATGTCCTTACCAGGCAAGCCTGGAATGGTGGGAGGGGTAGTGTTGGTGGCAGATCTTAGGGTTTTAGCTGGCTCATATAGGGAAATACGGTTTGACAAATACTCTGGACCCAAGCTGTATGGAAGAACAAGGTGTTGTGGTTTCTTGGGCCTAACGATCATCATCATTACTCCAAATAAAAGCAGATTTCAAATTAAGAGAAGAGTGATTTTGGCTACTCATGCATCCCTTCCACACAAAGACTCTTCTCTATACACATCTCATTACTATTGCCATCTATCAGGACAAACTTTTTTGTACACCCTAGCTTTGATCAGCTAGCCCTTCAGTCAAGGATACCTTCCTCCTGTCTAAGTCTAGGAAAAAAATTAAATTTACCCATAGCCCAGAAGACTACTGAACATAACAGAAAAAAGAATTCTTAGAACAGAAATGGGGAATCATAAAAATGGTGAAGAATTTTGTGAGAATTCCCTTTTAAAGCAATCTACCAAATTTCTAAATATGAAGAAGGTCTTTATTTAGAGAAGAGAAGGAAAAGGAAAAAATCAAGGAAAAGCAACAGTCTCACACCCACAGAATCCAACTCAAACCAATAAAATAAACAATAACCCTTTGCCCAGTCATGTAATCATGTGATCTTCACAGTGTCAGCTTGTGCTTCTGGAGGAGGACCAAGGCAATACACAAGCATTTTGCTAGGCTAGACTACACAGAACCATTTTGTTTCCCACTCACTTGATTTCCAGGACCTATGTGAAATTCACTGCAGAGGGAATGATCTGAGATCATGGCTTCTGATTAGATGCTATTAGGATAATCCATGAGGAGGGAGTAAATTCGTACTTTCATGGAGAATCCACCCCCTCACTATTGCCTTGTCCTATAATGCAATATCCTTAATTTCTGATGTTAGTGATCTGGTTAGAAAGTCAGAACATTTCTTAGTGACTCAACCCACATTTATAACGACTCTACATTTGAATTGTTAAAGAGATGGCCAATTCTAACTGGTCAAACCACTGGGAAAAAAGGTAAAGTTCTGGATGTATATTGGGAAAAGTGAGATCTTTAAAAAGTAAGGATATAGCTTAAAACTCTTGGGGGAGGCATTTTACTTTCCCCCCAACATAAAAAAAAGGAACAAGAAAAAAAATTAAAGACAGTGTTACTCATTACAAAGTGATATCAAAAGGTGTTTATGAATTTATAGTTGTTCTGCCTTGTTATCTCTAACTTTTTTTAAAAAAAAAAAAAAGGGTATACAGGAAAGGTCAATACTTGCAACATGTATTCCAAAGTCTGTTCCCTTTCTTATCTATGGCACTGAGGTGTAGCTACAATTACAACACCCACTGATTAATCAAGGCATCTGTATTTTTGTATTCACTTCCGAAACTGGACAGAAGAAAAAAGAAGCAAAGTACTCATATCCAAGTTTACAAGTAGCATAGGCATTAGGGATACAGATTATGTTTAACTGACAGTTTGGGGTTATGCGAGATGGCTCGAGACCCATATTACAGAGATACATTTTCACTAGGAAGTACCTGAGGGCAGCTTCTTATTTCAGTTTCATACACAGACATCCACCCCCATGAGTCAAAACATGTGTAGTTTTCAATGAGCAAATTGCCACAAATGTCTTCCCTGCATGCACAAATTATAATCTAAAGCCAAATATGTTCAAATACATCTATTTCATTTTTGCAGGGTTTTTCCAAGAATCATTATTCAGGATATTATGCAGACCCAAACCTGGCTTTTCTACTTGAATGTATAATCAACCACAGCCAGTTATGGCTTCATGGCAAGTTTAACTGTGTATTATACAAAATGTATGCCATAAAAAATGTTCGTGCAAGGAGGAATGATGGCTGAAGGGTTCCCCCGCCTTGTTAAATGATTTCCTAAATTTGCTGTATACCATGATGCAAAGGTGGCCATCTTAATATACACTACAAGGTACTAGGTCAAACATACTTTAAACAAACATACTTTTCATAGATAATTTATACAGCAAGGTACTTCAAAGAGAATAACCAGACCATCTCTGACAGCCAAGAAGCTCTCCACAGAGGGATATGCACTTCTTTGGAGACAAACAAAATAAAAGGAAATGACTTCATTTCTAATGCTTACCAAATGCTCAACTCAACTGCTCAACATTATCAAGCAAGACACACCCATATTTACCCAAAATTGGTTGTTGCTTTAATAGGAATGTTTCCTTTGCTGCTTTAGGGTGAACAATTAACCTGCCCACAAAACAACAAGGGAAAGCAATTAAACTCCATAGCATATTTACAGCTTTGAAAATTAGATGGAAAAAAAGTGATTTTTTTTCTAACAGAAAGTTACAAAATTGCATAATTGCTTGATTTTATAGTGTTTTTGTGTAGAATCACTGCAAGAGAATAAAAGGTAGAAATAAAAGTGAAACATGTTGTTTAACTTGCAGCTTACCAACACTGTCATTCATTTCTTTTTAAATGAAGGTATAATTTCACTAGACCATAACTGCCATGAAATGAGGGATAAGTTCACACTTTTTGTGACTTTTGTTTCTGGGTGTGGCCTCACTAAATGATAAACAAAGGAATATTGTTGGTTCAGAGGCCAGCTCATGCCGTGCTTTACAATAATAAATGGAAAACATTTTTAAAAAAAAGAAAAAGAAAAAACTAAAAAGAAATGTAGAAGTAAAGAGCTATCATTAACATATCAATTATAATGGCAATTAACGGTTGACAGGCTTAGAAGAATATTAACTAGTTACCTTCTGCAGCACCTTTCTGAGCTATGCCTGTGGTTGCCACGACACATGGCTGCTATAGCTATGATTCAAAGCAAATTACGCTGATCAAGCAGACCATTCAATTTTAGAAGCCAGGAATGTTTTGTGGACTCTTAAGAACAAAAAGTGTTTATGGCACACAATACACAACACACGCACACACACACAAAATAAAAGAAGGTTGCTTTCCTCCACAGATGACCCAAAGTACTTTTGAATATCACAGGTAAATCAAAACAAAGAATGTTTGGTGCACATTGTGCTCTGTGAGACAAGCTTAGAGGAATGCTTAGTATATTATCATGCTATCCTAGTGAGGATCCAAGATTTGATCATTTCACAGATCCAAAAGCTAACATCTATGTTCTTCTTGCATAGGTTCCCTGATGGAACTGTTTAAGAACCAGTGGTTTAATGTATGTTTACCTGCTACTAGTGGCATATAATAATAGGCAACTAGTGATATGTGCTAAGGCATTATGTGTCTAAGTAACATTACATGCAATGGGGCGAAAAAACTGCTTGTAGTAAATCTTGTCATACTGATTTAAGCATTGCTGTTAGCATGGGCTTCTTTTATACCCCATGGGCCATTTACATTCTTACAGGGAAACAAATCCAGGTCTTCTAAATAGGTAAAGTTCCATGAATCGATTATTCATAAGTAATTCCCAAAGAGGAACCATTTTAACACATATCATATTTCTCAGTTTGAAAAACAGAAAAATACCACGTACTAGAAATCCCTTTTCATTCTGAAATATAGTCATTTAAAACATATGAACACACACAAAGCAGGAAAAAGGCAGAGGAGATAATTTACAGTTTCCTCCCCTTAAATACTATACACATTTCTGAATAACTAGCTACCTGAACAAACCCTTACCTAGCATATACTGGTTGACATGAAACTAAGAGTTTGGTATCTAAATAACTGGCAGTGTTGACGGAAGCTGTCACAGGTATACAGTATGATGCAAAAGACATACAGTCAAGCAAAACGTTTATTAGAACCAACAAAATATAGACAAAATTGTGAGCAAGCTTTTGAGATCTCTAAACCTCTTAAAGGAAAAAAAAAATACAAAAAGAAGGTGGAGATGATACTGAACCTGTGCTTGGAACTTTTTTTGGACAACTCCCAGGATCCTCAGCCAGCATGGATTGGATTAAGAGATCCTGGGAGATATAGACCAACATTTTTCCAGGTCCTGTTTAAGTGCTGATGTTATAATATTAGCATAACAACAGTTACCATACCCAATCTGTGTTACAGTATGATTGGCTATAAACTTTATTTAATTGGCATGAAATAAATATAAATCTTGCACTTATGGCTGAAAAGCTGGATGCAAACAGGATCTAGCTTCCTGAAGCTAGGACAAATGTCTCAACATGCCCAAGTCATAAGTTTAGGAGAATCAATTGGAAAACTTAACCTGATAGATTTGAGATGGTTCTCCAAAGTACCGAACCCTATGAAACAGTAGCAAATGAAGCTGCTAGAAGGAGCCTCTGAAAGTTCACATCCTACTACCTCTTTCTCATGGAGACAGTCCTTTTGTTTTTCATCTCACTAGCAATTAAGAGGCTATTGTGATTTCCTTCAATGCTTTGTCACCTGTCTGCAAAGGCAATCAGAACTTTCCAGACCCCTTCGTTGGCTCTACCAAAGAGCAATTCACACATTTCTCTCAGGGCAGAAAAAGGTATTTAAACCCCTAACTCAGCCACTGGCTTTTGCTGATACCTTGAATACAGATGTTGTGTTATGCTGTCTGAGCACCCCCGCCCCTCGCAGATTCCAATGCATTGTACAGACCTCAGGCTTTTCCAGTCTGAGACAGCTCAGGTGACCTTCTGCTGCTTCAGGAATGGTAATTATCACCCACTTCATCCAAAATTCTCGCTATCCAACCTTTCCTTTACCTTCCCTAGCCTTGGGTGATTGTGAGACTGCTTGAGTGTTATGTGTGTTTGTGAATTTTCCTCAAACAAAAATATTCTTTTTGATTTCCAACTGGTGTCCTACAGCTAGTAATGGTATACACCAGTGAAAAGACCCTGTAAGGCTACCCCACACCTTGCAGGCCTCCCTTTTTGAGCTAGTAATTCCCCTCCTTGTCAGGGGGCATGGGTACTGCAGTTTTCCCATCTTTGGGGTTAACACCACAGGCTTAATAGAAGTGAAAGAAGAGTCATGATGGGCCCAAAGTATTTTTCTGGCTGAAACAGAGCCCCAAAAGGCACCCCCTCCACTTCCTCAAACAAAGACGCATTATAAAATAACAAATGTGAAAAATAAGCAGAGGATAATTAAGATTTTGTTGTGTAAATGCAATTTTTAAGGTAGGTAAATGAGAGAGTTTAGTTTCCTAAGATCAAATGTCAGTTGAAAGAATGATTAAAGTATTAAACTAGGACTAGCAAGATCCAGATTCAAATGTCCAATTCCCCATGTAGCTCACTGGATGATTTTGAGCCAACCATTGTCTGGCAGTGTAAACCTACTGCACAGTACTTTTATGCAGATAAAATAAAAAGAACTGGATATGTCTTCTTGAACTTCTTGGAAGACAGTCATGACACATATTTTTTTTTATTTTTTTTTATTGACGATAAGAAAAAAAACAGAACAAAAAAGAAAAACACCATGTGATACACATAACAGTGAAAAAAGGAAATTTCAACAAAAACAAGCTTACATTGCTATTTCTCTCCAATTCCATTACAATCATATACTTATTCAGCATATTCTCTATCATACTGCTTATATACTTTTGTTACCTAGATCTAGATCTCATTCTCATTATACTCATTATTATAATAATTTCATTCTTAACTCTATACTTTTCCATTACATTTAATCTATTACTCTTCTAAATATGATCTTATTACTAAACATATCAAACTAGTCCTAAAAGTAAACCCACCCACTCCGAGCCAATATGACACATATTTTTAAATGATTTTTTCCCTTTGTTTTCTTATCAATTTATTGGCTTGCACATATGGATCTTCTACTTCATTCGCAGAGATGCTGATACTAACTTCAAAAAATGCTAACAAACCTTTCTATCCATTAACACTTCTTTCTTCCCTAAGCAGCTAGATAGGTTAACACAAACATGATTTACTTCCTTGTTTGGCATCTTCCTTTTAAAAAAAAAATAACAACCGTCAAGTTAGTATTATGCTAGGAGGTGCAACAAACCCTGAAAAGATGCTAACACAAGAAAAGGCAGCCTATTTACAAGAATAACTGTATCTTGGTCTAAAAGGTTTCAGCTGAGCTAAAATGAAGGTGGCGGACAGTGCTGGCTCAAACAGAAAAATAAACCCATTAAACATTAATGACATTTCACTTGGTATTACAGCATGTCAACATTAACATCCATCAAGTGATCTTTTGTGTGACCCGACTGTAAAATATTCAAAGAATTTCCTATTTACAAGTCTTTAAGTTTTCCTATCCTCTTGTCACGTTCATAGCCCCCCTTGCACTCATAAAGGCGTGAACAGCAAAAAGGAGTGATAACACTCAATATAAGAAACAGAGCATGTACAGAGAAGAAACCAAGGTTCAGTGTGCTGAAAAAGATGGTTTTATTCTAATAATTAGCCCAAAGATCTTTGGGCTAGTAACATATAATGGCCTTCTTCAGGGGCTGCTAAAAGATAAAAGAAAGAAAAAAGACAATACAAAAACAACAAAAATTATAGCAGGGGACAAGTTGCAATGTATGATATCAGTTTTCAGGACAAATATCTTGCATCAGGACTTATTTAAAATGTTTCAATTTTTTTAAAAAAACAAACTATTAACTGAACTTATACGAGTACAAAATTTTATTTACAGTGCAACTTTAAAACTGTTTGCAGGGATTCCAAAAAGAGTGTTCCCAAAGCTTATGCCTGACAACGGATAGTTTGATAAGTAGGAGGCAAGCTTTATATTGTTGTATTTTTTTTTCTAAAGTGCACCAAGGCCATCTTTATCATAACAATTCTACAGTGGTTATGGGGGATGTGTGAAAACTCAAGTTTTAAAATAGACAGTCCTACTCTAAATCCACATTTGGATCATGGGGGACTAACATGTCAAGTTTCAATATCCAATCCATTTCTATTTGAAGTGGGGACCTCTCATTCTGGAAAAAAAGAAAGGGTTTGCCAGGCATCAAAAGCCACAGATCCTTAAAGGAGTGATCATGTTATAGAAAGTGGTCAACCAAAGAAGCAGCTGGTTTTCTGTTCTTGATGTTGCTGAGATATTCCCCTATATGAATTTTTAAGACTCTAGATGCTTTTTCCTATATATGACTTGTTACAGGATCATCTGATGGCATAAACCACATATGGAATGCTACAAACTGAAACTGATTTTAGGGCTTTTTAAAAATTTATTATGATTCACACACTCTGTTATCTTGAATTTGTACTTATTATAAGTAAAATTTCCACGTGGGTGTTGGCCTCTCATGGCTCTTGCTGATGGTAGAACGTCAGGATGTACATGTTGATGTGTTCTGAAATCACTTCTTATTAACACATCACAACTGCTATGAGTTTTCTTAAAAGAAATAAGGGGCTTTTCCTGGCACTCATGTATGTCCCACAAGATATGCCAATATTTTCTGATACTGCTCTGCAATCTTTGTGTTATACTATCATAAGTCAAACTGCAACTTATTCTACAATTAGTTTTCTTTCCTGTTTTTTTAAAAAGATCAGTGCTTGTTATCTGTGCAGCCCTGTTGTTAATGACAGACTTTGGATAACCTCTGTCCTGTAGCTGTTAGCTAAGTGACCTTGGTTCATCTAAAAAGTCTTCCTGTCTTGTACAATTTCTTTTATTTCTCATGAACTGACAATTTGGTAAATTATTTCTCTAAAATTTAGGGTGCAGATTGTCAAACCCTAGATAAGTATTTTTGGTCAGTATTTTGTTTGTTTGTTTTAAATAGAGAGTTGCATAGTTTTGTTCGTTCGTTCCTAATAGTGATGTCCAAAAAGTGTGTCTCATTAGAGTGGTAGTGAGTATCAAACTGAACATTTCTATTTATAGAATTGATCCACCTGAAAAAATCTTCCAAAACCTTCTGACTTCCTGTCCAGATGAGGAACACATCATCAGTAAATCTGTACTAGTTTCCTATTTTCTTTTTATAAGGCTGATAAGGAAAATAATATCTCTCTCAAACTTTCTATATACAGATTGGCTACTTCTAGAACCACGAGGCACCCCATGGCCACCCAATAAAATGTGTTATCAGATCTGAAGTAACTGTTGTATAAACCAGTTCAGCCAATGTGCTCAAAAAAGATATGGGAGTATGTCTATCAGTCCTCCTGTCTAAAGTTAATGTGACTGTACGTAAAGCCTGATCTTGTGGTATATAAGTATGTAATTACTTGATATCCATGGTTGCCAGGATGCTCTGTTCTTTTATGGCAAGAGAGTCTAATTTTTTAATGATATCGATAGATTCATGTACGTAAGATGGAATTAGAGGTACAAGAAGTTTTAAAAAGTGATTCAACAAATTTGGGGAAAAGTTTTTTCATCTAATTGCAGCCTGAAACAGCTAATTACTAGAAGAAAGTCATCTTTTGCAATATCCTTTCTCTTCTCTGCATCTACTCATAAAGACGTGGCCATGTAGCTAACTGTAAGAAGCTGGCGGGGTTCACCAGACTAGAACTGGCTCATACGCCCAAGGGAAACTGGAGAAATAAGAAAACTGTCTTACGTGCCTATCCCCACTTGCTGAAAGTACCTGGACTTTCCACAACTTTCCAAGACTTTTTGTTCTGAATTGTCTGGAACTATACCTGCCTATCCCTCCTCCCACCTCCAAATGTTTCTTGAGATATCTTGGGGTCTCTTTTTCAAAGTCACATTCTTTTTCCCCCAGGACATCAGATCCACAAGCATTTTTTTTCCCAGCTCCTTATTTCTCCTCTTCTTAGAAGGTTGTACTTGATTTGTTTGTTTTTTTCCCCTTTATCTCCATAATCCCTACCTCTGTCCAGTCCTTCCTCTTCCCCCTCTCCCTAATCACATTTCACATCCAGGCTTGCATCTAAAGCTGAACTAAAGGTTTAAAAGACACATTGAAACTATAATAAAATAAAAACATGACACACCCCATTAAAGCTCCTTTTGTTGCAACAAGCTAAAAACTAAAGATATGCATAAATGAAAAGGTCTTTGCCTTCAGGCACAAAAACAATTGGTAGAGGTTCCACAGCTTAGGACATTTCCACACTGCACTCCTATAGCATGATTATTCCTCTTTCAACATCCTATGGAATCCTGGTGTTTGCAGTGTAGGGAGGGGCCAGCTGGCCCCTTCTTAAACTGCAAACCCCAGGATTGCATAGGATGTTGAAAGTGGAATAATTGTGCTATAAGAGTGCAGTGCAGAAATGGCCTTAGAATCATAGAATCACAGAGTTGGGAGAGATCACAGGGGCCATCCAGTGCAACCCCCTGCCATGCAGGAACACACATCAAAACACTCCCAACAGATGGCCATCCAGCCTCTGCTTAAAAACCTCCAAAGAAGGAGACTCCACCACACTCCGAGGCAGCATATTCTGTTACATCCCAAAGTAATCCTAAGAGAGAACCCCTACAATTGGCTTGGCTCCCCCAACCGGATATTGGTTAGCAAAGGTCAGCTTCATTTAAAACAAAATTGGTTTTGAATTGGAAATTCCTAAAAACAGTACCGCCCTCTCTGCTGTATGGGAACTTAGACAACGTCCTTTATGCTAAAAGGCTGACCTATTGTTCCGAATCACGTATCTAGGCAGACACAATAGACTCGCTCCTGGACACTGTCACAGCCCCAAGCTACGCTGATGAACTGTGCGAAGCTAGACAATCAAAGCCTATCAATTCGGAATTTTAAACCTATCATGCACCTGGACTTCCCAGAAAGAAACAATACCGAGGAGGGGTCGTGATATTTGCTTAACATTATATTCCGCGCTTATCACCCATTAACGATACTTTGCTAGCTGATACACGGCCTGAGGACAGAAATTGGCTATAAATATTCCCCACTTTTGGAGCCTCTTTGGAAAGCCTCCTAGACCAGACCGAAGGGTCCATTTCACTGCTACTGAAACCTCCCTTCCAAGCCTCTCAGACGCTGCTGAGAGCCGAATGTGACTCGTGTCCCCACTCCTCCACGAGACCCCGCTGCTGCCATTCGTCCAGCCTGGGATCCTGCCTCCCCTTGGTGCTTTACACCGAGCCTGCGCTAATCTTCTCCTTCTCCCAGGATGTCTAGACTAAGATCCGTATGCCTTCTCTCCCAATTTGTCGCTTATTTCCAACTTTATTTCTGTAGCCCTTGTAAGAGTGCAAGAATAGTTGATAATGCGTGTATGCGACTCCCTCTGTTAGTTTTAATAAAAACCATTTTATATTGTTTCTCTGACTCTTGCATGGTTCTGACTCCGTAGACATAGGGTTGAAGATCCCTTGCCCTGACCTCTCGCAAGTTTTGCTGGGTAGCTCAGCTAGTTCTCTAATTTTTGAAGCCTGGTTTGGGTGTCCTCAGGATACCCCCGATTTCCAGGGTAACAATTCCACTGCCAGACAGCTCTGACCTTCAGAAATTTCTTCCTGAGATTCGGGTGGAATCTCTTTTCCTGTAGTTTGAATCCATTGCTCCTTGTCCTAGTCTCTGGAGCAGCGAAAAACAAGCCTGCTTCCTCCTCGACATGACATCCCTTCTTCGGAGCAGCCATTGAGAAGCCTCTACCCTGTATTCTCAGTAAACATGCCTGTGACTGCAGTGAGACTGAAAGAAAGCCCTCCCCTGCTGGGCTTAAAATTCAGGAGAGCTTGTATAGGGAGATGTGGACATTAAGATAGCCTGGACACAAGCCATATAGGACTTTAAAGGTCATAACTAGCACTTTGAATTCTTCCTGGGCAAAATACTGGGAGCCAGGATTGCTGTTTCAACAAGGCAGGTTATATGCTCCCTACAATGAGGATTGCACTACTATTTTTTTTAACATAATGTAGTTATTGTAACAAAGGCGTTAACTACAAGCAACTCATTATTGGCACCGAATTACTTCCAAGCTCTATCGTCATTGCTTGGAACACATTGAGGAAAGGAATTTGGGAAATAGCTCATGTGCCCATGGATCACTGCTCCCTAAGATTTAAAGAAATGAAGAGAAACTCATTACTCCAGTGTAGTTCTCCTGCTCCTTTCCTTTTGAAAAATTGTGATCTCATGAAAGCAGATTTCTTTAAAAACTGGAGCTAGAAAAGAATCCATATACAGGATTAGGACTCATTAACGCAAGCATCATGACCTTCTAAATTGTATTGCAGAATCCCAATCTGCGAATAAGTATTAAGCCCTCCATTTTGCTCCAGTTACTAAAAATGTGAGGATGGAAAGGAGTCGGTATTTTGTTGACTGTACAACAGTATTCACACGGAAGAATTTATGCAATGTTTTATCCAGCTCTCTGAAACCTTCTCATTTTAAATTGTCCAAACTTTACTACATTTTACATACAATTGAGCTCAGCAGCAACAACCTAAATCACACTTACAAAGTCTTCTTCCTTCAAGCCTTTGTTACCATGGAAACAAATTCTTCAGAAACACCAATCAAATGAGCTGGCTGAAAACAAAAGATTAATGCATACCTAATTACACCTCAGCTAAATTAGACGGGGGAGGGTGGGTGGATAGAAGATATGAGAGAGAGAAAATAGAAATTTTACCCGTAACCGTCAAATGTTAACCAACGATTCATTCACTTACAGAACCAATTTCAGAATCTAGAATTTCAGCAGAGCAATTATTAGGGAAATAAAAAGTCAAGTGGGGGCATTAAGTGCTACATCATTTGGCAAAGATAATTGTTGATGTAAAAATGATTTTAAATGATTTGTCAACTCCCTCCTGAAAGATACCAATTGGTTGAAAGATATTATCGTTTTTGACAAATTCTTTAATCTTCATATTTTAGCTTCACCTTTTGTACGGTGATTATGCTACCATGCCTAAAAAAAAAAAAGAATTATGGGTTGTATCTTGAGATTTTTGAGGTGTCTTTTATGGAAGTATGAGGTGGGGGGGTCAGTCTCTGAAGAGCTGGCGAGGTTATAAACACGTTAAGGCAAAGCATAATGAAAGCCTAAAAGATGTTTAAACACACACACAAAAACACACATCCTGCCTGTCATCATGCCTGACTGTTCACAGTCTGCAAAAAGATCCAGTGACCCTGAACGGTGCATGATTTCAGAGCCCTGAAGCTTTGAACCAGAACTTCAGGCAAACAATAGACATCATTCACAGTCTTATTTTTTAATAAAATTTAAACATCCCAGGTTGTAGTGGATACTTTGGATACTGTTAAAGCGGAAAAACAAATCAAAGCTAGAAACCAGAAACAGCATACCAGCGAGGAAAAAAGATACATTTAAGCTTTGAAGACTAAACTGAAGGCACACCTTCATGGCCAAACAGTGGGATTATGATGACTTGCTTGCAGCTTCACGTTGGTGTTTGGATACCAGTGTGGCAGAACTTCCTTCCTTTCTGCAGCCCTCCCTTCAGCTCAAGAACTATTTTTCCAAAGAAAGGGGGTATCCAGCCCTTCAGAGAATCGTGTATTTATTTGTTACACCCTGGCTTTCTCCCCCACTCCACGCAAACCAAGACAACTTACAAAATGTAAAATAGAAAAATTAGCTAAAAATGTGCTATGACAAAAATTTAAAAACAATTTTTAAAAAACAGTTCTATAAAAAGCACAAAGTTCGAAACAGCATAAAATACATTCTTAACTATATATTTAAAGCACAATTAAAACATACTAAGGCCATTTCTGCACTACACTGTTATAGTGCCATTATTCCACTTTCAACATCCTGTGGAATTCTGGGGTTTGTAGTTTATTGAGGCCAAAGCGCTCTCTGGCTGACAATTCTAAATTCCTGTCCCTAAATTATTAAAAATGCCATGGAGCAGCCATGGATGCAGTGACAAATAATCCACAAATAGTCACACCCACAAAAGTTATACACACAAATGTGGAGGGATGACTGTATTTTAAAAATGCCACATCATTTTGCCTACTTCCATTCCCTAGAAAAAGCATCTCTAGAGGCCTGGGCAGAGATTCAAGTACTGTTGGTAAAAGATGTGTATCAAAAACTTGCCATACATGAACCTTCTAGAGAAAATAAAGGCAAGACATGCAGGCAAAACATACATAACAGTTTATAGTTTATGTTTTAATGTCTAAATTGGAGATTATTATAATTTCTAACAAACTGGGAACATAAAAAAAGGGAAAGTAATTGTCTAAAGTAATCACAATCCATCAGTAATTAGGATTAAACATATTTTAATTTTCCAGTCCAAAGGGCATTCTATTATTTCAAAGTCATTGTCATTAGATATGTTTCACTCTGAATTACAGTATTATCTGCTTTTTTGTAAGTCTGCTTACTCTTCCCATATACATATGAGCAACACAGTAGGTATATATTTGTTCTTGACAGTTCATACATTTCCAGCCGTGGAGCACTGCCTTCAGTACATTATTAGTTACTTCGTGCCTACTTATCAACGTGATGAAAAACATATTTCTTCCAAAATGCCAATCATGGCATAGAAGGAAAATAACGCTTTTCCTATGAGCCAAACAAGACTTAGCTATAGCCAGCTGTGAACTTCCCTCTTTGTGATTTTAGTATATAGGCATACCTTTGGAGTTGCTGTTAAACTGACAGGTGACTTGAAGGAATGTATACACACAAACACACACCTCAAATAATGAAGTAGATGTGTTCCTGGGCATTACTTCTTTAAAAGAAACTTTGGTACTGGAGGCAGAAATAACATGGAAAGAATAGGGATAGGATCCTGAATCACACACACACACACACACAAAGCAGTTCAATATATTTTAGCACATTTTTTATTCGTAATTAGAAATAGGCACATGTGAAATGAAACAACCAGATTGGAACAATGGTTTCTTGCATAAGTAAACAAAAACAAACCTTTTAGAGACAACATATAAACTTCTTCCAAAATATACTCAGGGATATTTTTCTTCTTTCACCAGCCTCCACCTTCCTTAAGATTTTCATTTTGGTGGCCAGACTTATAGATCTGTCCACTTTTTTTCATACTGGGTAGGTACATGTGGGCAAATACAAACAGCTATGGTAGGATCAGCTAAAGTAAAATCCCACATTTTCCCCATTGAAACTTTACTGCATTGTTTACTGCAGAAACCTTTTGCAAAACAACACTGAAAATCTATGTTTCTCCAATCTTCCTTGGTCATCCTCCCAGTGCTGCTGCTGCTAAAAAACAGTCTAGCTGGACAGAAGGCAAGAAAGAAAGGGAGGACTGAGTAACCATTAAAAAAAACTTTGTAAAAAGGGGGTTCTCTGTTGAGCCTTTGTGAGGTATGCCTGTACATCAGAATGGTTTGGTGGCATGGTTTTGTCAAGCGAATAAGATCCTGTAAGCCAGAAATGCTCATATCAGGCATGACTTTGAAGATTTCTCATATAGATGGTGCACAAACTTTTCATGTTCAAGGTAGCTTGATTCTGACAAAATGACATCATTCCCCCAAGATCAGTGAATAGATCAAAGGCCTCTTAACTTTCAGATACTGCAGGAGATGTCATTTCCTTTCCTATTGAAGGTGTTTGCTGACTCATAGTCAGTGATGGTGTCAAGTGCAATAACAGAGATCGATATCTTTTGGAGTAAAGGAGGAGAAACACTTTGCAAATACACCATTTATGACTTATAATTATGCCATCAGACTAATGCCTATGATTGCACCATCTGCATTTAATTTTCAAAATACCTCATTCTGTTGCACAGTGTGGCCTAAATCCAACATGACAGTAACAGACTGGAAAAGTCTGCTAGTGTACTTATACTGGATTTCTCCACTGAACAAGCACTAGCACAAGAGACAGTGCACACATACAGTCTCTTGCACAATCAGTTAAACAGAAAACCCTGCAAGGTACTCTGCTTAAACTGATATAGATACAGATATAGATATAGATATATAGACAGAGAGAGAGAAAGAGAGAGAGAGAGAGAGAGAGAGACTGTGCAGCTCCACTGACTCAGCAGACCTTGTGTTAATGCAACCACATATTTACATAATGGCAAATGAAAATACAGCTGTGTCCATTCTTCATGGCTGCATCTTAATTTTGGCTGTCACCAACCTTTTAAGCACAAGGCAGTGATATGTGATGTGCAGAATATATTAGCTTTACCTTTAGCTTGCATACCTACCTAATGCAGAAGAATATATCAATTGCCTCTTTATTATTGGAATTTCCTTCTACTGATTTCCAACATTGGGAACCACAGCTGATCAGTAGAACTGTTCCTCCTTGTTTGTACAGATCTGTGCATGAACGTATCTGATCTATGCTGTGGACCAAATGCATTTACGTGTTGAATAAAATTGTTTGGAAGTCTCGCCGCCTCCAACCCCAAAAGAAAGGAAGGAAGGAAGGAAGGAAGGAAGGAAGGAAGGAAGGAAGGAAGGAAGGAAGGAAGGAATCCCATCTAGCTATTTTGAAATATACAATTTATTTTTTAAAAAAAAATTCATAGACTCATAGAAATGTAGAGTTGGAAGAGACCACACGGGCCATCCAGTCCAACCCCCTGCCATGCAGGAACACCCTCAAAGCACTCCCAACAGATGGCCATCCAGCCTCTGCTTAAAAACCTCCAAAGAAGGAGACTCCACCACGCTCCGAGGCAGCATATTCCACTGCTGGACAGCCCTGACTGTCAGGAAGTTCTTCCTGAGGTTCAGGTGGAATCTCCTTTCCTGCAGCTTGAATCCACTGCTCCTTGTTCTGGTCTCTGGAGCGGCAGAAAACAAGCCCTCTCCTTCCTCTACGTGGCATCCCTTCAAATATTTAAACATGGCTATCATGTCCCCTCTTAACCTTCTCTTCTGCAGACTAAACATACCCAGCTCTCTAAGTCTATCCTCATAGGGCATGTCTTCCAGGCCTCTCACCATTTTGGTCGCCCTCCTCTGGACCTGCTCCAGCTTGCTCATGTCCTTCTTGAATTGGGGTGCCCAGAACTGGACACAGTAGTCAAGATGAGGTCTAACCAAAGCAGAATAGAATGGTACCAGTACCTCGCTCGATCTAGACACCATACTCCTATCGATGCAGCCGAGAATTGCGTTGGCTTTCTTGGCTGCTGCATCACACTGCTGACTCATGTTCAGCTTGTGGTCTATTAAGACTCGTAGATCCCTTTCACACATACTGCTATCCAGCCACGTGTCCCCCATCCTATATTTCTGTATTCCATTTTTTCTACCTAAGTGTAGGACCTTACATTTCTTTCTGTTGAAATTCATTTTGTTAGCTTTGACCCAGCTCTCCAATCTATCCAGGTCATTTTGAATTTTGATCCTGTCCTCTGGCGTATTAGCAACCCCTCCCAATTTGGTGTCATCTGCAAATTTGATGAGCATGCCCTCTATTCCTTCATCCAAGTTGTGGATGAAGATATTGAACAGCATTGGGCCCAGGACAGAACCCTGTGGCACCCCGCTAGTCACTTCTCTCCAGGATGAAAAGCAGCCATTCGTGATCACCCTTTGGGTTCAGTCGGTCAACCAATTACAAATCCAACTAACAGTAGCCCTGTCCAGCCCACATTTTACTAGCTTCTTTGCAAGAATGTCATGGGGAACTTTGTCAAAGGCCTTACTGAAATCGAGAAATGCCACATCCACAGCATTCCCTTCATCTATCAAGCTAGTAACTCTATTGTTTCAGTTCCTCTGAGCAAGGAGTCACCAACAACCAGAACTCGCCTCCTCTGAGGCTTGTCCAGGGCTCCTCGACGAGCATGTTCTTCTATGACTGCCTCAGCATTCTGTTGAGACTGGGAGCGCTGATCTAGTTCCTGTTGCCGAAGTTGGATTCCTTGTCGTTGACATTCTTTTCCCTCCTCCTGGTGCTCCTCATCGTTTGTAAGGCCAAGAACTTTGAAGTGATTGTGTAGGTTGAGAGTCTTTGTTACCTTTACTACACAATTACCATACAAGTTTTTTTAAAAAAAGTGAAGCAGCATTACCTCTGGACTGAAGAAAATCAAGAGGAACAGACTAACCAGGGCCTGCTGAAATTGCCACAGCCCTAGCAAGAGTGTCATGAACATGATAGGCAAACCTATTCTAATTATTTTTAAATTATGGTTTTCAAGGAATTGAGGTGGTTTAAATATATGTTTATTTTTTAATGTTGTTTGTTGTTGTTCCTTGCCTTAATCCAGGTAGGTAAGAAATTATTACTGTTGTTGTTGTTGCCATCAATATCATCATCAGTGTCATTACCACCATCATGGTGCAAACTGACATACCTGCAGGAAAAACTTCACCAAAAAATGTCTAAAGGACATCCTTGCTGGTTCAAGACATCCTACCATGAAATTTTAGTTTTTATCTATCTGTTTACAGCATTCAGTTAAACATGATCTCACTTACATAAGCACTTGAACTTAAAACAGATTGCTTTGTGTTAAGGCTCACTGAATGAATTGATCCCCTTTCAAGTACTGGATGTAATGTTTATGATTGCAGAAAACAATTGTTCTGCTTTCCAGATTAAAGCAACCCTCTTGTACCCCCTCAACCCCAAAACGACTCAGCTTACTCAGAGTATGCATGATACAAAGCCAATTACTGCCATAAAAATATATGCCAATTCAGCTTCAGTACTGATGGTCTGTCAAAAACGTATTTATGTATTTATAATCAGAGAGTGAAGCTTACGATGCTGATGTTGATGCACTGCTGTAAATATCAAATGTTCTTGTTACCACAGTATATGGAGAAGCATTTTTTGTACCAAATAAACAACAGAAGAATGAGTCAACTTGTGGCCCACCAGCAATAGTCCCAGACAAGACTGATCACTTAGCATTCTTTTTTAAAAATCGTATTTGTTAAATATTAAACTTACTACATTATTTGCGACCTATAATTCACCCAGAGGATTTTACATAATGATTGCACTAGCATTTTTATTTTAATAAACTGTGAATTCATAATTATCAATCTTTCATCTTTTATAATACCTTGCACTAACTACACATCTCAGTTCTTTTAATCTACATTAGAAATAGACATGTTTGGATAATGTGGAGTGGTGTTTTATTATTAAAAAGTTCAACATGCTTCAACCTAGAAATATTGCGAGAATTTCTAGGTAGTTAAAATTAAGGATTGTATCACCAACAAGTTGTATTGGCAATTGTTGCATCAGAACTGTCTGCAGTCCTTTTTCTTTGACACTTCTGCTTTGACACTCCTCCAACTATATATGGCATATGGTTGACTGGATTAAGTTCAGTTATGGGAGAAGAGAATATCAACTTTAGCAAGAGAATAGATTTATAGAATAATGAGCATTTTTTTTAAAAAAAAATATGGGAATGAAAAGCGCACTGATGCAGTTTATCCATATATTTAATTTGGCTGATTTATAATAATATAAACTTACTTTTTTTTCTTCCTACCCCCTTCTATTCCTTCTATGTATTTTGAGTTTTCCTCCTTTTTCTTTCTTTCTTTCTTTTTCTTTCTTCTTGCCCTCTCTTTTGGCCTTTAAGCTACTTTAAATGTGCCCCATAAGCTGCATCTGCCCCCCAGGACTATTTCTATGGCCCCAAGGGCTCCCCAAGGGTTAAAAATGCAAAAGAAATACTCCGAAATTATCTCTAGGGAACATGGAGAGCATTTCCATCTCATCTGAAGGCTCTGGAGGCCAAGGGGTAAAAAAAAATGTAAAATTATTTTTTCCCAAAATTACTTCTAGGGACCCAAGAAGTTTCCAAATGGTCAGAATACCATCCATGTCCACTAGAGGATGTTTGGGGGCAAAAAAAAAATAAAAAATAAAAAGATTCTTTTTTATTGTTGGAGAAATTTTATATTTCAAAATTTACAAAAATCACTTACACTCATGTTGTCTCCATCCATCCCAATCAAAATACATGTTAGCTTGCCAAAAATAATGGCCCATATCTTATTGCTAGTCTGTATTAAAGTAGATCTATTGAACGGGATTTACTTGTTTGTCAGCTCACCCTTACAAAATTGATTCAATGAGTATACTTTAGTTGGAATCAGCCAATGTGTTAAAAAAGTAGTCACAGAGAGGTCAGCCTTGTGGCAAGAACTAGCCAGACCTTATCTGATATATCCATTATTTAGATTAAAAAGAGAAAGATTGTTTGAATGTTGTTTCACCTATATCTAGTATTTTTTTTTTAACAAAAAAGTGGGACAAAATAAAAGAATTAATAATTGCAGAAATGTTTCATCAGAGAATGGAGTTTCTGCTAGTTTTTTGCTGAACATCACATTAACCCATAAAGCCATTCTGTTTTCCAGCAGCACAGGTTCTGTCATTGCTACAACTTCTTTAATACTAGGGTGGGCAACCCATGTCCACGTCATGCCTCTGCCCCAGGACCCAGACAGGACTCTTCCCGACAGCCACACCTTAGAGACATGAGAGGGACAGTACTCATGGCAGCTAGTGCAGCTGGGAAAGGAAGAGCTCGTTAATTGGGCCACAGCCCCCCAGGACGCTGAGGCTATATTGTCAGAGGTCAGAACGGCAGAAGCTGCTGGAATCTACTGACTCCGTTGGTGGTGACAGCCTTTCTGACTCCTGCATTCTCTGCTCATGTTCTTGCAGACCTTGAACTGGACCATAGATTCTGCTCATGAATACTCTCTTCCTGGACTCTTGGTAAATTCAGACGTGGTAGCTCTGGACTGCTTTTGGACTGCTTTAACAAACACTGTGCGCTAGTTACTGTTGCCAGCACAGGACAGTCCAGAGACCTTATTCACCATCATGGGACCTTGGAGGACCATAACTGCCCTTCTGACATCCCATTCATGTTCCACAGTTTTGGGACTGCAAAAGGCCTTCAGTGGCCAATAGTGACCTCTAAAGGTCTGATGGGACATTTTGATCCATTTGAAGGGACTCCAGTCTGATTTAGATCCATAAGGGCCTTTTTTCCCCCAAAACCAGAAGAGACCAAGTATTTATTTCCTGATTTTTTTCAAAGTCTCCCCAGTGAACCTGGGGTACTGGAAAAAAAATGGGGCAATTGCCCTTAGGGAACATTATTTGCTGTGCTTTGTTTCAACTAGTGTGGTGTCAAGGGGATTTGGAGTGGATAGGAGGATCCAAGGGATCACACTTGGCCCACTCTATCCTATGCAGTAAATCTGTAAATCCTATGTAGTAAATCAATATCTTCACTATATTGAAACACTCGGAAAAAAAATCAAAGAGAATTGAAAGAATATTTGGAGAGGAAGAATAAAATCAGATTTTCAGCAGAACAAAGAGAGCCATTAAACAAATCAGTGTCAATGATGGAGATAGTAGAAGCTATCAGGAACACAAAGAATGATAAATCCCCAGGACCTGATGGTTTTACAGCAAAATATTACAAAATTTTGGAGCATGAACTTTCAGCTCCACTTCAAATAACCATAAACGAGATTAAGAAGGAAGGCATACCAGATACATGGAAAGAAGCTAATGTTGTATTGATCCCAAAAGAAGGCAGAGACATAGCGGATGTAAAGAATTACAGACCCATCTCACTATTAAATATGGACTACAAGATCTTCGCCGCCATCATGGCAGAGAGACTTAAAAAAGTACTTCAAGAACATATTCATGAAGATCAGAGTGGCTTTTTGCCTAAGAGAATGATGCGTGACAATATCAGGACAGTTTTAAACATAATTGAATACTACAAAAAACATAATGAAAGAGACCTGGCTATGGTATTTTTTGATGCAGAGATGGCATTTGATATGGTCAATTGGTCATTTTTGAAGACGACTATTAAGCAAGTACAAGCGGGAGAAAAATTCATTTCATGGATTGAAGCAATTTACTCTCAACAAACAGCAAGATTAATTATAAATGGAGAGCGTACGGCGTCAATTGAAGTTTTGAGAGGTACAAGGCAGCGTTGTCCCCTATCACCTTTGTTATTTATTTCGACATTAGAAATACTCAACAATAATATAAGAGAAGACGTGGCAATAAGAGGAGTCCAGATAAAGACATTTCAATATAAACTCAAAGCTTTTGCAGATGATTTGGTATTTTTTTTGGATGATCCCCTCAAGAGTGCTCAAAGATTGATGGATACTATTCAAGAGTATGGAGATCACTCCGGTTTTAAAATTAACAAGGAAAAAACAGTATATATATCAAAAAATATGAGGGAGAAGGAAGAAGCTGAATTCAAACAAATTACAGGATTTAATAAAGGACAGAAAGCTAAATATCTAGGAGTCTGGATTGCAAAAAGAAATAAGGAACTGTTCCATAACAACTATGATAAAAAAATGGAAGGAGATAACTCAAGATTTGGAAAAATGGACTCAATTGAAAATATCTTTGCTGGGACGGAAATCAGTTATAAAAATGAATGTTACTACCAAAAATGAACTATCTTTTCCAAAATGTGCCCATTATAACAAGCATTAAACCTTTTGTTCAATGGAAAAAAGACATAATTAAGTTCATATGGCAGGGGAGGAAACCAAGAATTAAATGGAGAATCATGATGGACACAACAGCAAGAGGTGGTTTAGGCCTGCCGGACCTACAAACATATTACAAGGTTGCGGCATTCACATGGCTAAAAGACTGGTTAAGTCTTCAAAATTCGAGGATGCTGGTGTTAGAGGGAGCAGACTTAAGAATGGGATGGCATGCCTACATGTTTTATGGAAAAGCAGCAGTAGACAAAGATTTTATGCATCATTTTATAAGGAAATCGCTACTCAGAATATGGAATGACTATAAGAAGAAGAATATAAGGCAGTTACCTAATTGAGTCTCCCCGCAAGAAGCCTTTTTTGGGAGATGGAAAGATACAGATAAATGGCTGGGATATGAAGACTTATTAGACATAACAGATGACTCCGGCGTGAATATGAAATCAAGAGAAGAATTGGAAATTGAAGGAATAAAACTAAGCTGGTTTCCCTATAGACAGTTAAAGGAAAGATTTCAGATGGATGTACAAACCTATGGAATACAACAAAAGGAACAAATTCATTTATTGAGAATGTTAAGAGAAAATCCACCACATTTACTAGCACGTTTGTATAAAGAAATTTTACAACAAGAATGCGAGGCAGAGACAGTTAAAGCTGCAATGATACAATGGGCACAAAACGTTGGACACTCAATACAGTTAGAATGGTGGGAACAGAGTTGGCAATGTACACAGAAATTTACCGTTGCCCAAAATTTAAAAGAAAATTACTACAAACTATTTCACAGATGGTACATGACACCAGAAAAACTAAAGACAATTTATAAGACAGGTACAGGTCAATGTTGGAAATGTCAAGAGAACTTTGGTACACTATTTCATATGTGGTGGTCATGTCTAAATACTGGAAAGATACTGGAAAGAAATACACAAGAAAATAAGTTCAATTTTGAAGATTCAATTCGCGATGACACCCGAATTTTACTTGCTAAACATGACACACACACTAGATGGAACACCAGCCAAGAGACATTGGAGAATTATATTGTACATGGTGACAACGGCCCGCATTGAATATGCACGACTTTGGAAAAATGAAACTACACCCATAATGGAACAGTGGTGGATAGCTTTCATGGAAAACAGAAATGCGGATATACTTACACAAAGACTGAAAGGGAAATCAGATGAAGACATTAATAAAGAGTGGAAGATTGTCACAGATTTGGGTTGGGGGTGGACAGAGGGCAATACATTTTTCATGATAACAATTATTATACAGTTAACAGTTAATGAAATATCATGTAACAAGTAAAGTAGAGATATACAGCAGGAACTAACAAATTATAGATTATTAACATTTTATTGCGATACGAAACAAATAGAGAGAATATCAATAATTGTAATCCAGAAAGGAAAGGAAGAAGGAAAAACATTACATGTAAACATTGCAGAAATTATCGTTTGTTTTATTTGTTGAAATTTGAATAAAATTATTAAAAAAAAAAAAAGAAACACTCAATAGCCACTTCCTTGACAATGAAGTTGAGAAGCTTTCAATTTACAGTCTTTGCATATTTAAATTTTCATAGCATTTTTATAACATTTAAAATATTTTATTTTACTCAGTCAATCTCTTGTCTGTCTTTAATGTACCACCTTGCTTATAAAATGAATCAAGATGGCTTATGACATACCATCAGCAAATCTTGTTAAAATATCAGTTGACCACATTTTTTTAATTGTTCTTAAGACAGGAAGCAAGTTCTTGCATTAACATTTGAACTGCCAGCCACCACCATTTGGGGTGGGAGGACTTTATATTTTCAATCCTAGAATAAACAAAGCTCAAATTATATAATAGAATACAAGAAAGATATAAATCAATTTATGGAACCATGTAAATTATTAAAGTGAAATTTCAGATTATTAAAAAAATGGGAAAAAATCATGGGATATACAGTCAGCCCTCCACATTTGTTGCTTTCACTTTTGTGGATTTGATTATTCACAGATTACTTGCTGTCACCTCTGCTGCCTCTCTATGCCATTTTTAATAGGGACTGCAAGCCTCGTGAGACTGAGAAACTGTGAATGAGGCTCGTAAGTCCCTATTAAAAATGGTGTGGGGGCAGCACAGAGGTGGCAGTAAGCCTCACCAGCCACCCACTTCTGCCTTGTGAAGGACCCATGGTGCCTTAAAGGAATCCGCAGTGCATTGAATATGGTGATCATACTTTTTTTTGTGTGTTAAATATGGTTTAGGAGGGCCTAGAGTTATTCATGGTTTTTCCACTTTCACAGAGGTCCTGTGTCCCTAACCCTAGCGAATGTGGAGGGATGACTGTAATTTTAAAAGCTAAAAAAAATCTGATTCTATCACAATGACTCTTACTCCAAAAAGTTTCATACTGTACTAAAATAAAATCTCTTTCACACAGACACACAGACACACACACACACACACACACACACATAAGTGAGGCATTTGTGTGCAGAATTGGTTGTGAATACGTGGAAATCAGTAATGAATTGCCTCAATTTTCTGTCAGTGAAGGGGCCTTTTGCTGAACTGGTATTGCATTCCTTTTTAGATGTGTTAGAAATATCAAATTGTTAATGTGTGTGTGTGTGTGTGTGTGTGTGTGTATGTATATATATATATAGGGGGAGAGAGAGAGAGAGAGAGAGAGAGAGAGGTGGGACTGTCATATACCAAATGATTATTAGCTACAATAATGCAGAATTCAAAAAGGTTGTTCTCCTGGTGGAACCGTTTCAGTCAATGGAATAATACAGAAAGCCACCACTTCTCGTCATTGCACTAGTTAATATTCAAGCCCTCCTCTTGATCAGTGGGAAGCCATATGGAATAAATATTTGGGCAGCACAGAATGCTGCAGGTAGGAAGTGAGAAGAAAGTCCCATTACACTCATAGCCTTGTGATAGTTTGATGTTGGATTTAGGCCATAATATTAGAAAAAGTAGGAATTGATTTAACAGTAAACCCACTGCTCATCTTATTAAAAGAAAAAAAGAACGAACAAACAAACAAACGAAAGAAAGAACAAACCATTCAATTCTATCAAATGCTTTTGCAGCATGTATATTCAATAGGACAGGGTTTTTAAATTATCTGTTTATTATTAATGCTTATAGGTTTCTAATGTTCATATTTGACTGTCTTCTCTTAGTAAACATGGCTTGATAGGTATTTATGTGATTACCAATTACAGTATTTAATCTGTTAGCTAAAATGTCAGCCATGATCTTATAACAAGAATTCAAAATATTGGTCTATATTACATAATGTGTGTTGTACTCTTTACCTGCTTCCAGCTTGCTGGGATTTCACTCTTCATTGAAAAGCTCTTTAAGAAAATCTTCATTACTAATAATAGTTCTTCACTAAATATCTGATAAAACTATTGTCTTGAACCACAGGTTGGACACATTTCCTGATTTCTATGTGTTTTTCCATAATTTACATATTTTTGTGCCCATCTTTCTGCCATTGACAGTGGAGTCTCTTACACTATACAATTATAGCACTGTACTGCACACTACCATGGTGGCACCCTATGGAATTCCGGGGTTTGTAGTTTGCTGAGGCAGTAGAGCTCTCTTGCTGAGACTTTTAAACATGCTTCTCTAAACTGTAAATCTCAGGACTCCATGGAATATTGTCATGTCAATTAAAAAACAGCATCATACTGTGTACAGTTTTTTATTGCACATATTTTCCCTATACATCTTTTTGTTCCACAAACCCTATTGCCAGCTCCTAAAAGTATAGACTCCTTATTGTGACTTTTGCTTGGCTCTGCCTTTGGTTATGGGATAGTAAGTTTGTTATGCTTGTAGAAAGGTACAGATCCAACATTTTTTCACTAATCTCCAATACAAAATTTTTCAAAGAATTTTCTGGTCTCCTCAAATTGTAAGTAATTGGTCTCATTAGAGTTTTTAAAATTATATTTTAAAAATTCTTCTCTCTCTTCTTCCAGACTGCACATGATTTTATTATGAGAATTAACTTCCGTGGATTAAATTTTTTGCTGGTTTCCACATTCATTTTTTTCCCTGGAAGTTCCCCCCCCCCCAGATGTTAATTAAAGAGACTTTCTTGTTTTATTCCATTTAAGAAACCCACTGTTTTATGTAATTATTTGTTGTGGATTTGTTGTTATGCACCTTCAAGTCATTTCTCACTTGTAGTGACATGAAAGCACACCTGGACTGAGAGTGTGTGACATGCCCAAGGTCACGCAGTAGGTTTCCATGGCCAAGCGGGGAACTGAACCTGGTCTCCAGGGTTGTAGCCCAACTACCAATAAATCATTCACGTATAAAGAAAGAATATCTATTTTATATTGTTCCTATAATTGCTTCTGATTACTGAAGCAAATATATTTCAAGAAAGAGTCATTCTATTCACAGTTCCAATGTTGTAATCAAAATATTCCAGGATATCAATCTATATTTTTTTTCCTTAACATTTTATTTCTGCAGAATATCTGGATTGAGTCACCAAACCTATTACAAGTTGCCAAATCTGTAAACATAAACTAGAAGAAGCAAAAATGTAACCTATACTTAAGTATTTTGGCTAGCAGAATACAGGATAAAGTTCTTATCTGGATTTAAGCAATACTAAATATCAGCCATAAGAAATCTGCCCTTTTGTCTGTATATTGGTCCTTGAATTTCCATTATTTCCTCTTTCTGTAACAGCCACCCTTTTAGACTTGCTACTTTTCACAGGGACCCAGTCTCTTCAATAAACAGCTATCCTTTTAAACTATGTCTCTCATAGATATATAATATTCTGTATTTTTATCAGTAAGGATACTTTTCCTCTCAGCTGATTGACTGAAACCATTTATACTCTAACGTGCATATTTGCATCTAGACACTCTTTAGTCAAGTGTCAGAAAGAAGGGAAAAACTAAACTTCCAATACTAGTTGTTCCTCAACAGAAGATCTAATATACAGCTTTCTACCCTTTGCCCAAATTATTTGATCCCGAGACACAAAGATTTTTGTGCTGTCTTTTCTCCTGATCCCTCTTTATTTTGTTGTATATAGCATGTTTGACTTTATTAAATAAAGTTTTGTTTCTACCAAGTATTCTGACTTCTTGTTTGTCTTTCAGTATATACCTATAGCAGTCTTCTAGAAGATTTTTCTACAGTCCCAAATATGATCCATCTACAAAATTAGAATCTCATTCGTTTCCTAAATAATTTTGGACATACATGAGCTAATATTTCTATTACACAGCCTCTATTAGTTAGCTTTCTATTGGATTTTCTTCAGCAGTTGACTATTCTTCTACTTAGTTCTTATAATTTAGTACTTACTTAACTCACAGATTAATAAATAACAGACTTTTGTTAGTGAAATGGGATATTCTTTCCCTGTGTCTTGCTGGAGCCCACTGTACCTTCCCCAAACCTGCTGTGATGGGAATCTGGTCAACAATAATAATTCTGCCACTTTGGGCCCTGCATGTGAAACTTCAGAGTTAAAATGTGCTAGAAGCCATAAGTCTGAAAGATGGTATCTGTATAGCAGAAAGGGAAATATTAAATGCACAAGCTTAAAGTTTGTGCCTGGGCTTCATGCCAGCTGACTCAAAACAAGAGATAAGAAAGGAAAAATAGCTGTTCTCTTAGAAAAAATAGAAAATAGCCAGAGGTTTTCTCACTTCTCCTGAGCTGGTTTTGTAGGTGTGCATCCTTCCATTTTGCTGACAGAAGAAGTTCTGTCAGAAGAAATGACAGCATTAGATTTCACCCTATATTTACCCCCACTGTTAATCTTTTAACCACTCAAATGTTATATATACAGTTACACATAATCATGACACAGGCACTTGTATCTTCATATCTCCATCTTATTTTAACATATGTATTTCTACACTTAATCAGTTCTACTTTTTCATCTTTTTTAAAAAATGTACATTTATGACATAAGAAATAATACATGTATTTCCTGCAGTAAATTTGGTTAATGTTTGCTGTGTAGTTTATAATGGGGTGGGGAATTGCAGTGGACTCTGGGACAACTTTTTTAATTTTTGAACTTATTTTTTATTGTACATGAAAAGCAGCTACATATGATTAAAATCAGCTGCACATACACACTCACTTGTTTTAAGCTTGACAAAGTTAATTTTTTTTTCATTAAACAGATTGCTTTTTGCATATAGATAATGCAAGCTATTTTCCTTATCATTCTTTTCCTTTACTAGCAGCAATTCCCCAAGTACCACAAGGCTCCAGTTCAGTTGACTAGATGTAATTGGCCAGCTCCATTTCTCTGTCTGATGACAGTACAATCCTACTGATCCAGGTTCTGACTGAGTTAATTCAACAAGACATGTGAGTCATCGGTTCCAGGCAAATACATCAGAATATGACAGAAAATAGATTAGTTCATCCCTTTCAAGAAGCCAGTCAAAATTCATTCCAAAAAAGGTATGCAAATCAATTTGTTTTTTTCTTGTTACTGAAATTCTTATTTGTTCCAATGACAATGTCAATGTCAGGCGGCGGCTAAGCAGACACAGAGGCAGGAGCTGAGTTTATGGCTTTAGTAATAAAGAAATTAAGAGGTTACATCACCAAAACAACCATCCAAGTCCCAGGAGCAGCAAACCCAAAGAGCAAGGTTTAGCCTGGAACAGAAAGCCCATGCCACAGGACGCAGATTCCCGGTTGATAGACGGTTGTTGCCCTGTGCCCAACTCCAACAGCATCTGTCTTAAATACACAGTCTTTAGCCCAGCTGGGGCTGACCAAATGTCCGTTGGCCCAGCTCACAGCTGGAGCCCCTCAAGACTTCAGGGTCAATTCATCAGACGCTTCTCCCACAGCCGCTGAGACCTCCGAACCACCCCCTTTTCCAGCCGCCTCTGGAGGAACGTGGGGGGAGGGTCTGCTGCAAACTTCGGGCTGGAGTCAGAAACACCAGCTTCTGTTGAGTCAGAAGCACTAGCCTCTGCCTCTGGAGCAGAAACATCTGCTGCAGGTACTGGCTCGGGATCCGTGCCCGGGACAGCTGTGGGGTCGCTGGCAGACTCCTCCCTAGACTCTGAAGGAGCCCCCTCTCACGAAGGCCCCTCCAAAGGATCCTCCCCCGGCTGGAAGTCCAAGTCTAAATCAGACTCCAAGTCTGAATCGGCAGCACGCTCAGCCTGGCTCATGACAGACAAGAAGGAATGGAGCTTATTTTCATTGACATGATAATGTTATTGCATTCCACGATCTTCAATTTTTCTTGTTTTTATCCATGATACCGGAAATTTTGGCAGTGGAAATTCACTGGTTCATAAGCGTTACCTAGCATTTTCAATGGTTTTAGGCATAAACTACCAGGATGTTCTACCACGCAAGCTCACTAAATGCATTAGAGCTGTGGAAAAATATTAACAATCTTCTTTCTGTCTTCCGTTAATTTAATAGTTTCGACTCTCACTTGGTCGATCTAATTTTTCATAGGGTGTAGCCAGGCAAAATAATATCCCTTCAGGTCACCTACATGAAAGGTGCAACATGAGTTCAGGGAAATGCAGGACATAGGAGCTACACAGCTTTGTAGGCTCTGCCTCTGCCAACCATACATTAGATGTGGATATCTAAAGGGAGGAGGAAGTCCATGCAGAGAGATGGCTATCCACATAGGCCATCATGGAGATGGAATTCCACCCAGTCAGGGTTTCTTATGTACATAGGCTTTCCCCTTGCATACGCCTACGCCTACCAAGTCGACTAGCAATGTACACATGGTGTCCTTTGATCACACAGAACATCCTTGATACACATAATGCATATCCCCCTTCATTTTTCCTGTGTCTTAAGTCCATCCATGCAACACCCGGGTTACATGGTAGTGCTGGCAGGCTAGAGAGCATATGCAGCTGATCTCAGGATTAACCCTTTTCATCTAACACATAAAGCATCTTCCCATAACCAAAAACCTGGTGTTAGTCCAAACCATTGCATTAATAGAATTTACCTAGGTGTTGACTTACCAAGTTTCCATTGATTCTTCACCACAGGTATAAATCAGTAACAACTGATTTACATCAGTGGTTGGGAACATGTGAGTCTCCACATATTGGACAGAAAATTTCAGCAGTCTTAGTTAGCAAAGTCAATGGTAAGGCATGCTAATTCAACAACTTCTGAAGAAGCACACTCTTGGTTTAGCTTTATATTTCAAAGGCCACTGTTATAGTGCTATTATTCCCCTTTCAATGTCCTGTGGAATTCCGGGGTCTGTAGTTTATTGAGGCCAAAGAGCTCTCTGCTGAGAATTCTAAAGGCCCCTCCCTAAATTGCAAACTCCAGGATTCCATAAGATGTTGAAAGTGGAATAATAGCACTATAACAGTGTAGTGTGGAAATGACCTAAATCTTGGGGGAAGAATACTGTGTGGAGTCACAAGTTGCTTTTTACCCAGAGAACAAAAGTTATGGGTACCACTGTTTCTTTGCATAATATATCTTTTGGGAAAAGGGGGATAATTTTTAGTAGACAAGTGGCAGGAAGGTAAAATGTAAACAGTCACATTTCTCTAGTGATATCTATCGTTTCTCCAGACTGTGTTAGTATTTAAAAAGAAAGGAGAAGAAGGGAAGGAAAAGAAAAGAAAAGAATTTGGGGGGGGGGGGGGAGGCAGATAAATGTCACATCCAGTTTCCCCCCTTTGGTAAGGGTGTTTATCTTCTGCTTCATTCTGCAAACAATCCACTGTATTTTTGTTAAGAGTGCCCTTCCTTTGTGCATATCTTGACTTATTTCCTGTGGGAGCAGATGAAACTACAACTATTTTATACAATGTTACCACCACATATAAAGGTTTACTTTAAAAATATCAGGCACAGCACCCTGACATTTGAAGTCCAGTATAAAATAACCCACAAAGTTATCCACAATGTGGATACAACAGTACTGCAAGTTTTGTGAAATCTACTGGTTCATATTGAATCCTTCTAGAAAATTTTACTCAAAACATTCAGACAAAAGGGTATCAAACAGGATTCAGTAAATCTTGTAAAAATGTGAAATGAATAGTACAAAGACACTCTCTTCATCCCTGTTTTTATTGCCATGTTTGTAACGATAGCTTAGTGGTAAACTATTGCATGCTTTTCTTTCCCATGGACAGGGAAATATTTATGCAGGATAATGGAAGCTGACACTATTCTTCTATAAAGTCCAGACTATCCTTGATTTATCTTGTAAGCTGTTTGCATATAGGCTGAGACTGATATGGAAAAATTTACTAGTCTTTGAAAATTTACTAGAAAAATTTACTAGTCTTTGAAAATGTCCAACAGTGATTGTGCTTCCCAGATTAGCAGGAAACATTTTCATCACAAGAGCATGATCACATGGCCAACAGTACTGGCACAAGAGCTGAACAGAATTTGATTTCAAACATTTTCATTAAAATGCCTTGTAGATTCTGATGTTGAAAATGCTCCAGCTATTGCTGGTGCCACTGCCAATTTTGCAGTAAATATCTGATACCTGCATGTGACATCCAAATATATTTGATTTCAACATTAATTAGTTGACAGATGAAATTTGAAAACTGATAAAAATCTATCTTTGCATTTAACAGTGTTTGATGACTGGCATGCAATAATATTTATTTTACATTTGAAATAATATTAATTATTTGATGAAAGTATTTGAGAGAAGATATGCAATTATATTTTATGTTTGAACAGCTGAGGATAATTCCTATCTAATGCCCACCAATATAATATCCTCCAAAAGAGGCAAGCAGGCCTAAAATACCTGAAAGTGAAAGTAATATTTCAAATTCACAACACAGAACGAATTCTGAATTTTAATTTTCTTTTTTTGGGATTGTTTGGATTTGGGGCAACATTTTGAATATTTTCCATTATTCCTTTAAATTCTTGTTGACACTAAGCTGACTAAAATATTTGGGCTCTGCTTACATCCCCACCAACTGCTGTGCTGATGAATAACTCAATCATCAGTGTTGGCCTTTATGCTAAATGGTTTGAATGCAACCTCTGTGTGGCCATAGTCTTAATGCATGGTCTCTATGCATTAAGTCTCTATGCGCGAAGCTACCTTTACTTCACAAACGGAGATGCAAAACATCACCTACTCCTGTCTAAAATATCTAGTAGTTTGTACCTGCAAACTTTAAAATGGCTCTGTAGGAAATGAGACATGCAGTCTAAACATCTCAAAGCCATCTCTGGCTTTGCTAAAAAAGTGCCCCTTTTCAATCTTTAAATGTGTTCTTTTTCTTTTCCCCCTACACCCATGTTTTTTTTCATCTCTTTCCTACCACCATTCCAACTTGTAATCTCTGATTATCCATCTTTCTCTTTTTCGCTAACACTTGTTTTACTGAAAGCATTAAATATTACTTTGAAGACACCGCTGCACACTTGGAAACCTTCCTTCCTTCACCTGTAGTCCCTTAGGGTGGGCTTATTCAGCATCAAGGCTCTTCAGGTAGGTTATAGGTGGCTGTTATTTTAAATTCCTCTTAATACTCATCATCACTGTCGTTCTACTCTAGACTACTATAGATAATTAAACATGGTGACTTGTGGCATGGTGACTACTGCCCAGTGAGGTAGCCTTAATCAGCAGTTAATGTCAGTTGATCTTGCTTGATTCCCAGGCTGCTATAATAGCCAAAGGATCCCAGATGACGATGATGGCCCTGGCATTAAGTGTATCCTCTCCATTTTCCTCCAAATAACATGGTATCAAATGCAAACAGTGCTGTATTCTATCATCTGGTTCTTTTTTAAATTCAGAACAGAAATCCACATGTGAATGAGAGCAACAGTCCATGCCTAAGCTGGAACATCCAGAAAATAGGCTTGGATTGGTAACCCTGTTTTGTCCTTTTGGGCTTTACTGTCCTCTCGATTTCCTCTCACTCTTAAGATCAAAAGAGACCTGAAACAGTTTTAAAAGTGTCCTCTAAGCCGGCATAGTGAAAGGAGGACATGAGAAAAGGCTTCCTTATCACACACGCACTAGAGCCTGATGTGCCATTTAGACTTTATATTACTGTGACTTTATGGACTTTATGCTACAGTAAAATGGAATTGTTTGCAATTCTTGTTTGTTCATGCTGAACTTCTTATCTCAAGTAAGACGGCTTATTTACATTACAGCTGGAAAATAGCTTTTTACAATATCGATCCAATGTTAGCTAAGAGAAGACCAGCCTTAGATAAACAGCATTTTTCACCAGCAATAAAAAGTTAAATGAATCCACCCTAAACTTGCCCATGCTTGCTTCCGAGGAGATGGGGAGGGAGGTGTTCCTTCTTTCTAACTACAAGTCTAAGACTGTCACGCCTTGTAAATTCAGCTTTAACATTTCTCCAAGAAAGTGGTAAATCTTTCGACTTTCAGCTCCCTGCTCCTGCTTGAACCCAGGTAACTGTGCTGCCAGCATGTTTATAGGATTGTTAAAATTTTCTTCTCCTGAAAAAAAAAAGTTAACATTCTAAACATTCAAGATACGGTTCAGCACTCACAAGAGGAGCTTATTTAAAACGCAGACTTCACTTCAAATCCATAATTGATTTCTGCTAGCTTGCAGAAAGAAATATTTTTTGTACATCAGTGCTTTCATACTGAGTTAGTCCTCATTAATAAATCTGTCAAAAAAAAAATCCATGCAGATGAAATGGAAATATTTTAGTGTATTCTGCAAACTCTTCATAAGCAATTTTGATGGATTTAATTCAGCAAGTTCATCTCTTGCCTCATATACATTATTTCTTATTTGCCACCCTATGGTTTTTAACTTATCTATACATATAAGGTCGTCTTCTGTAAAAATGCTTCCCTAAACTCAACTGAAATAATGCCACACAAATCTGTAGGGTGGTTCAGTAATAAATGTTTTTTTCGCTCACTAAATCAATTCAGGGGCTAATTGGGGTGGAAGGTGACTATCTCTAGTGGTTATAAATACATTTGCATTGCTATCAATCTTCTCACATGGTCAGCTTTTAACCAGGCAGTAGAGGAAAGAGGCATCTGGTTAAAATACATAGCCAATGCTGCCATCAAGTGGCAAAACTAATAGTTGACCTGAATGCAGATAAGGCTGGATTTTGTCAACAATGAGCAATTCAAGTTAATTTCTCCAGGAAGGGAAATGGAATAGAAAGGAGATAAGAACTCCTGATCACTGTTTGGTCAGACTTTAAGGTTTGTCCAGTCTGGTATAACAATCCTCTAACCTGATATCTTGCCAACAAGGATTATTCATACTATGGTAACAACCAAATCAATGTCCTCAAACGGTTGTACAAGGAATTGATATTGAAAGTTTTTCAGAAACTTTAGCACATTCAAAATAATATGAACACTTAGACCACTTATAAAAGGACTGGGGAACCCGTGGCTTTGAAAGGTGCTCAATTCCAGCCTCGCCCATAAAGAAAGATGATGGGAGTGTTAGTTTATCAACACCTAGAGAACCACAGGTACTCCATCCCCACCCCACCCAAGTTACAAGAACCAAACCTTGCATATTCTTAAGCAATTCACCTCATATTTCCAGGAAGTAGATCCAGAAAGATAATTGGGATCATTAATGCCAAGTAAATATGCATAAGGTTGCAGCTTAGAAAGACTTACGCCATTTCCGCACTACACTGTTATAGTGCTATTATTCCACTTTCAACATCCTGTGGAATTCTGGGGTTTGTAGTTTACTAAGGCCAAAGGGCTCTTTGGCTGACAACTCCAAAGGCCCCTCTCTAAACTGCAAACATCCCTAAACTACAAATGGCCTTTGTCTTGTATTTGTTTTGCTAGATCAGCTTTAAACTTCACCCCTAAGATCTACCATACTGATCCTGCTCATCTTCAGGTTACAGGCTTCCCTCACTCTCTTACCTGACAGGTTAGGGACCAATGCAGTCAAAAGATGGAATTAGTTGAAAAGTGGAACTGACATACTGAACTGCAGGAAGCATGAAAGACTTATAGAAGCCCACTTGAGACCAACCATGCACATGCTGCTTGCAAAGTCTCCCAGCCAGTGTAGTGCTTCCCTCTGGCCTCAGCTCACTTTGCAAGCAACATGCATCTGCAGGTGGCTCCAAGCAAGCCTCTGTAGTCAAGAAGAACTAACAAAATAGCAGAACTCCCATCAAATTAATGGAACACATCCTTAATTTGGAAGCGTAGGCTTAATTTGGTCCATATCTGGACACAGCTCAAAATGCAGGCTATGACCTGTAAAGCTCATAACCTGCAAAGCTCATAAGAGTTGCATCCAGGGGCTCTGAAGGGTCACACTCTGCCATACAAGCCTTCCTAACTTTGAGGACTTCAGGGACACCCCTTCTCTTTTGTTGCATGACCCTGAAAAGTGTCTTCGATGGAGATGTGAGAGAAGGCCTTCTCGGTAAAGCTGTGGATCTCTCTTGAAAGGAAGGCTAGGGTGGTTTCCAATTCCCTGTAGTCCTCTCTTATAGACAAGTTGTTTTTTAAAACATAACATTTGTCTGAACTTGTGTGAGCTGATTTGAGTCCCAGTCCTAAGAGAAAAGACAAATATGAATTAAATAAACAGACACCAGTGGCAAGAATTAAACAAAGTAGCAAGAAGTAATATGCAAAATAAAAAGTGTGTAGGATGGGCCAATATTTTTCCTGGTACTGCAGCAATGTCAAGGTAGTGACCAGGTAAGTATTTCTGGCCTACACAAGACTGCACAAAAGGCACCATCCCTTTCTTCCTCTAGCTACCTCCTGCATCTCAGAAAGTGGGGGAATAACCAGAATGGCTATTATCTGAAGACCTATTAAGCTGGCAGTCATCACCTCATTGCTGTGGTAAAATGGGAGAAGAGTGCCACTGGGACCAGAGCACCCACTCTTATAGAAAACAGTTTCAATGGCAAGTTCAGGGAATTACTGGGTGGAATCTCATGGCTAGACATGCTAAAAGAAAAAGACGCCCAGTAAGGGTGGGAGTTCTTGAAGAAGAAGTTGCAAAAAGCACAATCACAAACAATTTCATTGAATTAAAATGGAAAGCATCTAAAAAAGCCAATGTGGCTGCACAGCAGACTCAAGAAAAAATGAAAAGGAGTATATATAGAAAGAAAGGAAAGACAAATCACCAAGGAAGAGGATAGGTGTGTAATCCAAGTTTGCAGGGACAGTATTAAGGAAAGCTAAAGCTCAAAATGAGGCTAGAAAAGAGCAACAAGAAGGGACTTTTCAGATCCGTTTGAGGCAAGAGAATGACCGAGGAGACAGTAGGGTCACCGTTCAATTAGGATGATAAAATACTAACAGATCACAATCGAAAAGGCAAAACTACTCAATACCTAGAGAGCCGGTGTGGTGGTTTGAGAGTTGGACTCTGACCCTGGAGAGCAGGGTTCAATTCCCTGCTCAGACATGGAAGCCCATTTGGACCTTGGGGCATCACACACTCTCAGCCTCAGAAAACCCCATGATAGGTTCACCTTAGGGTTGCCATAGATTGCAGATTACTTGAAGGCACACAGCAACAACAACTCAGCACCTATTTCCAGAAAGACAACTGTGATTTTCCATGCAGCAGCAGAGAACTTGGCAAGGGATCTGGATTGCAAATCAAGACTGAGGCCATTTCCACACTAGCTTGTTATAGTGCTATGATTCCACTTTCAACATCCTATGGAATCCTAGGGTTTGCAGTTTAGGGAGGGGCCGACCAGCCCCTCCCTAAACTGCAAACCCCAGGATTCCATAGGATGTTGAAAGTGGAATCATAGCGCTATAACAGGCTAGTGCAGAAATGGCCTGAGAGTGAGTCAGTCAAGGATCACCTTGCTAACTTAAATAAGTTCAGATCTGAAGGACCAGATGAACTGCATCCCAAAGTACTGAAGGAACTAGCTAACATACTATTTTTAGTTATTAACATTTAACACAAAAGAATTTTAGAAATGTGACTGGACATTTTCACTGGATATTTATTCATGCCAATTTGATTAGGATACGTTACTGCTATTGGACTTAGTATTTCTCATTGCTTCAGAAACATTAAGGTCAATGAAAGCTCTATGTTTTCTAGTTGTATCATACAAAATGATATGTAGGTAGGTAGGTAGGTAGGTAGATAGGTAGATAGATAGGTAGATAGATAGATAGATAGATAGATAGATAGATAGATAGATAGATAGATAGATAGATAATTTAATTTATATCCTGCCTTTCTCTCAATAGCTTACAATGTAAATTAAAACAAGACAGGTAAAACGATGAAGTAGTACAAAATTTTTTGAAAGGATTAAAGGACTAGTTCAAACATTAATTCAAAACTACAACACATTCAACATATACAGTAGGTCCATGTGACTGGTATCCATGCTTTTCATTTATCCACACTGAAATGCAGTCTAAAAACATTTTGTTCCCATCTTTTTGAACAACATTATTGGACACTGGTTTTGGACTGCAAATAATGGCTATAAAGACTTCTTCCTTTTAAAGTTCTGTCAAGTTTCAGGACCTCCTTTCCAAGCTTCATACCTGTCTCGATACCTACATTGTTCATCTTGATGAAAAAAAATAGTGCTTTGTTATCCATATTTTTCGTTATCCATGGTTAAGTCTGGGAACGTATCCCCTGTGGATTCAGGGGACCTACCGTGTTACATATTAAAAATATAGTACACATCCCTATGCCCTAACCAGTTAAAAGTTGAAGTTCTGTCTAAATAAGGTGGTCTTCGCCTGCTGACAAAAAAAGAACAGAGGAGCCCAAGTGAACTTTAAGTTCCATGATCTAGGAGCAACTATCCAATAGGTTTTCTCTTGTGCCTTTACGAACTTGTGAGAGTGATCCACCTAAGATCCTAAGACTCAGGCAACTACAAATGGGGAGACAGGCTTCCCAATAATTTGAGTCTAAGCCATATAGAGCCTTATAAGTCATGACCAAAACTCTGAATTGTATCCAGAAATGGACTGGTTCCCTCAGAAGCTGTTTCAACAACAGAGTTGTATGCTTCCTACAAACCAGCTCTGATCAGCAGTCTAACTGCAGCATTTTGGAACTGCTTACATTTCCAAAACAGACCAGCATACTACAGCAATATTGACAGTGTATAATTAAGACACGCATTACCATGTCCGGATATGATGTCTGCAAGAATGGGCACAGCTGTCACACTGATTTTGTAAAATTGAACCCTGGCCACCACTGAAACCTGGGCCTGGAGACTCAGGGCTGAGCTCAAGACTAGGACCTAACTGTGAACCTGAGGTTTCAGAGAAAGTGCAACCATGTTCACCACAGGCTGAATGCTTATTTTTTGCCTTCTGACTGACCAGAAGCACCTTTGTATAGTGTGCAATAAATTTCAGTTTGCTCATTATCAACCATTCCATTGATGAAAATAGACATTTATTTTGTATTGAAACAGCTTTGTTAGGATTACATGGAAAATGGGGAGAGTTTAGTGACCTTGACATATTGGTATTGATAGCCTAACACACTTTATTCTTGAGTCATTTTGTATAGTAAATCTGAAAATTTTCATCCTTTGATTATTGCCTTCTTCTTTCTCCTTCCCTTCTACCACCACTATTATTGTGTTTGGATGTTTTAAACAACCAATTCAAAATGTTCCAAAACAACCTAGAGATACACAAAATATTTTCCAGAATTTAGAGCACCATTCAGGTTATAAACAAAGACTTATTTAAGAAATTCACCTTTTCTATAACTTGTACAGAAAGTAGGGAGGGGGGAATCCAACAATATAGGATATTTTTCAGTACTTCAGCTTCCAATATATTTGTGACTCACGCTAAACTAGTTCATTTCACATATTTGCAACTACTTTAAATTTTATACACTCCTTGATTAGAAGCATTGTTTTCATATTTACAGCTATTCCATAGACTTGTTCAGACTAAAGATCATCTCTTCCATGATCTGATAAAAAATACAGAAAGCAAAAATTAAATAGTATCTATGTACTGGAATCACAAATGCAATTCTAGGGGCAGATAACAAACCACTAGTTAAAACGATGATTACATATCACACTCCCAGTGTGAAGGATGCTATGGTATTGTTGCAATGCCTTCAGTACAGCTACGCCCCAGTATCTTCAGCATTTAATTCACCCAACACATTTTCAGAGCAGAAAAGAAAGAAAATGCAACAGTTATGTTTAGGGAAACTTACGATATCACATATTAAGCCAAACTTTGTTAAATGCACAAAATACACCTTGAATATATCAAATCATTTGCAGTAGAACAAAATTTCTGATTTGGCATAACCAAACCTTTAGATTATTCAAAACTAAAACAGGTAGTATTTAAAACATTTAAAGCTGAATTCAGGATTTCTGTTCCATGGACACAAGAGCTCTACCTGATAGAATAGGCCACCACCTGATTTTCCCGTTTACACATACACCACTTCCCAAGGATACTGTATGAATACTTTAGCATGTAAGTCATGGCAGAATACAAAATTGGCATTGACCGTGGAAAATCACAGTGGTTTCAGTACAGCAATTTCAGTCACACAACTACAACAGCACTGGGACTAAACCTATTGAAAAAACTTTTTTTTCCACACTTACGGGTCCTCACCATGGACTAGTGCAAGTATCTCCTACAGCACCATTCAGCATTGGCTGCCCAGGTAGCATGGCCTTGTGGTCTTTCCAAGGTATGTATAAGGCAAAAACGGAGCGGGGAAGAAGCAGGTATAAAGTAGTGCCGCAAAGTATTTGACTAATTCATCAGAGTCTACATTGCTTTCATCATTCTCCTTAGCTTTGCATTAACCTCTGCATATTTTAAGCCCATTCTTCACAGAGCTTCAAAATGCTCTGGCACTCTGTTTGCCATCACTGGATTTCATATATCCTCTTGCCCTATTCAGGTGTTTACCAGAAGAAAAAAGGAAAAGAATTTTTCAACAAGGAAAGAATTCAAATAGCCCAAAATTTGGGGTCTGTGCCTTTCTATGGGATCTTGGTGAATTTAAGGGCACCTGTCTCTCTGAGGTCTGATACCCTGCAGATCTGCTCTGCTAAGTACGGACGAATGTCCAGATCCATAGGGCCCATTGCCATTTTTTTATCTGGGAATTCAAGACCTCCATAAAGGAGAATCTTAAACTCATCATAATTATCCATGCCTGTGGAGAACCAAACCTTCTGTGCTAGGACAGCAAGCAGATTTTTCCTGATGACGTAAGCCTCTGGATTCTCATTTGGAGACTGGCGCTCCATGACAAACAGCATTGGTTGTCTGTCCCGGTCAAAGGAGTTGGACGATCTCCCTCCTCCAAGAGTGCATTTCAATTTTGTCCAATTGTTGGGCAGCCACTGCTGATTCGAAAGCTGGCAGATCCAACAGGGACATACAGAGCCTCACCGAGTCAGATCTTGCCTACTGGGTGTCAGATACACGTGGGCAACTGCATTGAGACCATATAATGCCTGTTTTCTTACTAAGGGGTCCTAACGGTTCTGAAATCGCCTTGGTTTCAGTGGCAGCTCAGGGAACTCTTTCCTCTACTATCTGAGTTTCTGGTCTGTTCCCATTTCCCCTTTGGGTGGTGACAGATTTTGTTTTGATTGGGTCAAGCAGGACTGGCTCTTCCCAATCATAGTTGAACGGTGAATCTTAAGTATGCATCCTCTGGTACAGACCCTTCCAGTGTGTGTACTGGGAGTGATGGAGACACCTCAGGGCATACTACGGCAATCACGGCTTCCTTGGTCACTAGCTTTTGCTAAGGTCTATAAATCCTGCGTTCACAAGCCTTCTTGTTCATGTTCACATGCTGGACTTTGGCTTGATTAGCTAAGTATTGGGCAGCTTGCTGCATCTTTGAGTGCTCCTCACTTAGGGTGTCTAACTGTTCCTGGAGCACCTGGTTTTCTAACTGTATGGCTTCCAATTTAGATCGGGCCTCCTGTTCCGCAGATGAGAGAGCCATCTTATCTGCCAGCAACGTGTCGTTCTGGGTCCGGAGAAACGCCAATCCAGTGGCCAGTTTTTCAGCCGTCTTTTTCATTCCTTGAGTGGCTTTGCTCAGGAAAATCCAAAACCTCCAAGCAGGGGTAGCGGTCAAAGAGAGATCAGGGACCAAACTGATTCCTGCCTTGCTTTTTCAGACCAAGGGGCGCCTACCTTCAGGTCCAAGGAAAGCTTAAAAACCAGGGTCAGTCACTACCACACACACAGTGCATACTGCCCAAATGTTGGTTGCGACTACACACAATGAACAGATTGTTAATTAATAAGAAGTTCTTGCCAATTTTAAGAGATCGGGGTTTCCTGCCTGCCCTAACAGAGGCACACTTGACCTGGCTAAAGTGGCACACAGTCCACACAAAACAGGAATCAGGGATGATCAGCTTCACTGGCTAAGTCTGATGTGTGCTTGTATTCCTAATGTGTCTGTGTCCTAATGATTTGGATCCCATATCACAAGACCCAAGTTAGGCCGTGATTCCCAGGACAGCCATGTGTCCAGCCCTTATGTTCTACCCTGGCTCACTGACAGTGTGAGGGCCAGATGGGTGCAGATGCCAGACACAGACCAAGAGACAAAGGGAGACAGATTCCCAATCCAAACAGTAGCCCTGTGGCTCAAGCACACAAGATTGCATTCACACATACACTGGTGTTCCTAACAAATTCTGGCTGGAATCCTTTGCAGGTTCCATATGTCTGTTTTTCTGAGCCATGTGCATCAACTCAGCACAGAAAGACAGGGTGTTGCCCGCATTCTCCACCAAACTTGTTACCCCAAAAGCATGGGATCCCATGAGGGCCTCTATCAGAATCCGCAATTAAATGTAAAAATGGGGAATTAATTAGATCAAATTAAGGAGGCTGCAAGAGGAGGGGTAACTGCAGGACTTTTTCACCTATATTTATGGGGTCAAGGAGACCAGTCAGAAGAATTACTGTTTCAACTTAAATGTGTTTTATTGGGGAAAAATACACATGCACACACAAAATCATCACACACATGCAAGCAAACACACAAGGCTAACTGAAAAAAAAGGAAAGAAAATGGATAGTGAAGATAGAAGGGATCAGATGATAATTACCATCCAGAGAGAAGTGGAAAGGGATGGCTTCATCTTGCTCCCAAAGATCGTACCGGTCAAAAAGCCAGAGTGACAGAGTGGATCCCTGAAATTGAAGTACTGTGATGAGACATCCAAAACTGGTGTCCCTCATACCCAAAAACTTGCCCTAAGAGATGAGATGTTGATGACTGGACAAACAATGTCCAGGACAAACCTGGACAAACAATGAAGTTTGTAGGGTGGACAAAAGATGGCCAGAATGGATTGATCATTTTAATGTGTGAATGAAATATTAGCATGTAGGTAACAAAGGTTTTGATGACTATATGCCAGTTCTGTGTTGAGAACAGGATTGTGGAAGATGTCTGGAAGGCTTCAATAGGAAATGAGCACAGCATGGGTCTTGCCTCTGCTTGTCTGTGTTTGAGGACAGGATAAAGGGGTGGAAAATGTTTACTAACGAGGAAAGATAGGAGAGCTTCTATAGGAAATATACACAGCAGGGGGTTTGCTCTGCTCTGAGCTTGGCTATTGTTCTTGTTAGAAGGATTAATTTAGGGCTAATTCTTCAATGAACTTATGACCTCGGTCATGTTAAGGCTTTTTGGCCTGTTATCCAGCCAGTTTCCTTTTCCACATGGTCTTCCAGCCATAAGTGTATGTAATTTATATTTTATGCCAATTAAACGTATCTGCCAATTAATATATTTTGCCAATTAAACCATATCAAATTGAGTTTGCACAGCCCAGTTACATACATAGCTGTTATGATTAACAACCATTGATAACCTCATTGTCCTCTCTTTTAAAGCTGTTCAAACATGGCATCACATGGTTGTGAATTCCAGTTTATGTGCTGCATAAAGATGCACATCCATTTATTTATCCTGATCCTACTATTCAGGTTCAGCAGATCGTTCTAGGTTCTACTATTTTGTGAGAAGTTTCTGCATGCCCACTTTCTCCACAGCATACATTATTTTATACATTTATTTATTTATTGTATTTATATGCCACCTTTTCTCCCAAACTGCGACGTAAGGCATCTTCTAAAAAAGTTAAAAAACATTTAAAACTTTTAAAACAATTAAAGAAATTAAAAAGATATAAAATTATAAAAACATACTTTTAAGAAAAACATTTATACAGAAATAAAAACACCCCAGCTCACCCATTAAAAGCCTGTCTGAAAAAAAATGTTTATCTGCTGGTGAAATGAAAACAGGGAGGGGGCCAGCCTATCCTCCTGCAGAAGAGAGTTCCACAGATTGGGAGAAGCCACTGAGAAGGCTCTCTCCAGCGTCCTCACCAGGCAAGTGTGGGATGGTAGCGGGACCAAGAGAAAGCCTTCACCTATAGATCATAGGGCTATGGCAGGTTCATATGAAAGATATTGTCTTTCAAATACTCTGGACCTAAGCCATATAGGTCATGGCCATCACTCTCAATTGTGCTCAAAAACCAACAGGTAGCCATCATCTTCCACTGCTTTCGTTTATTTATGCTATACAGCCCCAAATACACCCCCTCATCTCATGGAGGGCAGTTAGCATCCACAAATTAAAATAATCTAGCATGTAAGGGCTATGATGTTCTCATTTAAATCTTCCCTCCCTGTGCATCTACCAATACCTAGAAAGCCTGAACAAGAACTCTCTGCAAACTGTGAATCCTGATCCACAATGACTTCTGGTGGAAGGCCTACAGTTCTGTGTGTTCTGCTAAAGCTTTCAGTGACTTTTTGTTATTGATTGAAATCTTATTTAAAGCAACCTAATTTTTCTATATTTCAATTATTATGTGGCCAAAAGGCTCTATTAAAAGACTACATCTAAACCTGGACAGTACGTCAATATTCTGTACGCACTGAGCATGCTCAGTTCTCACACTGGGTTTCCTGCTTAGAATTTCTTCTTAAGTAGGGTTGGGTAAATTGTGGTATTCCAAAAATTGTTTGAACCACAATTCTCACAATTTCTCCTCACTTGCTTTGCTGATGGAAGCATCTGGTGGGCAACAAGCTATTCCACCATTGCTTCAGACAGAATACTACGGAGGGAATCCAAAACAAGAAATGAGTATGCTCAGTAGAACATACATACAGAATACTAACTCACTGTGGGACCAAGAGGAGAGAAGTCTAGAAAGGGAATGGCTGACTCGCTGGCATCCTGAACAGTAACACCTTTCATTGCAGCATTTTGTGAAGGTCCTACTTGCCTTTCTAAGAAAGATTTGGAATTTTCCTATACAATTTTGAAACAAAGCTAAGATCAAGTTCTTCTTTTTGTGTTCTTTCAGTGAAAAGTTATCTTATAAAGAATAGTACCTTATATAGTTACTCGACTATGTCTTACTGTGTTCCCCCATTGTCTGAAACAGCCTTAACATGTCTTATGATCTGCATTTTAAAGCAATCAACCCATCCAAAGAGAAATGCTTCCACATGCAAAAATGAAACAGTGTATTCATATGCATATGCACATATGCACAAATTTCCAAGATCAATTAATCACTATAAATGAATAAAAGACTGCTTGAGGAATGAATTTCAGTACAGATTATTCATACATTTTATGTATCGTTGAACAAGAATGGGTATAATGTGTGCCTCAGTAAGCCAAACGTTCACTTCTACATTCACTTTGATGAGAGATAAACTGTGCAACCCTAGCTTAGACACACTGCTCAACTTCTAACTGGAAACTCTTTAAAAGCTGGACTACTTTCAGTATTTGCAAGAAAGTAGCACAGGCCACTGAGTGTCTCTACTAGAACTAGAATGTCCTTATAATTACGTATGTCTAATACTGGATGCTGTTCGATTTCTAGCATTGGTTAAGATCAACACAAACCCATTAAAAATACAGAAACATTATTGCTAGTAAAACATGCTGAATTTGCCTTTTCATAAGGAACATCAGAAATTTGTTTTCTCCCCCAATATTAAGGCCAGTATCACAAATTCAAGTTAGAAAACCTAGATACTTCAGATCCAGTCTCTTTCAATACCATAATACCATTTCAATACACAGTCCTATACTACTGTGAAATCTATTTATAGTTTACACGTTAGTGTATCTGTTACGTTAAAACTAAACTGATAGCTAAAACCGAATACAAGGAGTCACCTGTCTTTCACTTATTTCTACCAGTTCAATACCACTGAAAAGATGAGACAGAAGTAAAAAAACTACCTTTATTTTTTCTTCTTCATCCGTTACATATTTTTAAACAGGGACGTGGTTTATTATTCAGACATTCAGGCAACGTTGATTTGATTAGTTTAAACAGGGAAAAAGCATATAAATGCAAACATTGTTGGTTTAACCTGAATGTAACCGCATAACTTACTACTGACCAGTTGTGTGTGATGAGGACAGTTCTTCCTTAGCATTAAAATGGAGCACTTAAAATATTGCTGAATAGCAATGTCTAGATTCTGGTCTTTGCAGTAAACAAACAGGTTTTATAGTTTTTAATCTTCAAGTCCATAACTGGATTAATACACACACTGTTATGTGTAAGGAATTCAGATCATATAAACACTGTACAGGCCAAAGAAAACCTTGAGAATGAAGCTGAAGAGGTGTATGATAAGAAAGATACTGCATGTATTTACAAATATTATGGTAAAAGGAATTTGGTCAAACACTACAATAAAGTGTTCACATTAGGATGGCCAAGCTAACCACCTACTTTCTCAGCTCAAATAAAAATAACGATCAGTCTCCTTGAGAATTTAAGACATTATCAATAATACAAATAGGCAGAGTGAAAACTTTAGACCAAGTCATACAGTCTCTGTTTTTATAGGCCAGGTTCAAGCTTTTAGAGCAAAGATTTACGAAAGTCATTAACAGCAACAGTGACTAACAATGACCAGATTTGCACAATGTGTTCACATGTGCACTTAATTCAAGACAATGCACTGCACTTTTGGCTGTTAAGGAAAAAAAAATAAATTATAAAACAATTCCCTGGAAATGCAATAATGATTTCAAAAGGTGTGCATTTATCCATTTTAATACACATTTTAAATGTTACTCCAAGATATTAAAAATAAATAAGTATGCCAAAAGGCATGCACTGATAGACAAAAGTTATTAAAAGTTAACTCTAGGAGGCTCTTTTTAAAAGAAGTCATACATAATTTGAGTTTTGGTCAACAAATCTGTCTAGCCATTTTCCTTCTTTTACTCCAGCTCATCATGGTTCTGGCAGCTAAAAATGACAAAAGCACACCTCTGTCATTATGGCTTTAAATGAAGCAAGCAGAGGGAGAGCAAGGGTGGGGGGGAAGTGCTGCCTTTTCTAATGAACAGTTTATTTGTTCACAACACAGGCACTTCAAGGAGCTATGGGGAAAGTACCTGACCAATCCTATCAGCTATATCTTAGTGTTGTAATATTTCACCAAAGTGAAAGAAAGCTTGAGAAACCCCCACCAGTGATCAGGAATTACAAGCTAGCATTCATTAAAGGCAGCATTATATTCACTCCACTTCCATTTCTTCGTTTACATCAAATTTACAAACAGATCTACATTTGTTACATGGCACATCCAGACCTTCACTCTTTTGATTAAAAATTTCAAACTTCCCAATCTACTAATCCCTGTTCACAGTTATCATCTTGTAGTGTGGTTTTAAAACACGAAAGAACTTTCAGTTGAAGTTCAGCATTGGTGTTGTACATAGCTGGAAGCACAGCTTGCATTATACAAACATTTTGTATTTCTATACAAGCACTATTGCCAGTTCTACTACACTGCATCTTATTTAGAGGCACAAAAAAAGATTTTGAAACTCAGATTTTACTGAAAATGATTCACCTCCTCCCCGAGAAAGCATAACATCTGGCCTTCAACCATCAGATAACACCTCATCTTGCTTCTGTTTTAGTACCACCAAGCAGTGACTGTACCATATATCTGATAGGATTTAATGGTGACAACTTGTAAATGCAGTACCATCAAAGAAATGGTAGAGGAAAAATCAATGCAGGTATTGACAAAATCTTAAATCAAGATATATTTTAAATGCTTGAGTAGCTCTTTTGATTCCATTGTTCTCTCAAAAATAAACTGATTTCAACATGGCATCACATAAACCACAGCACATGCCAGGTTTATGGAATATCTGTTCTTCAGCCAACGTTTTCTAGGACAGTTTAGTTTTATGGAGGAAAGAGCAGCATTTTTTCCATATTGGTTGAAGAACTTAGTTATCAAGTAAGTACTTGTGGTGATACAGCATTAAAGCTTCCAGGAGAGATGATCCAAATTAAAGTACGTTGAACTACCAAATCAAAGCAAGTATGAGGACCTTCTTTGAAAGAGGGGTGTCAGAAAAACATGTGGTCACTAGAGATGACTAATCACAATATAGCAGATGAGCAAGTAAGTAATTCCCCATGATCTGCTGTCTTCTAAAGTCATTTGTGACGCTGAATGGTTTTCCTTTTCCTTCGCTTGAAAAAACAGCAGCACCTGCAATTGTAAAATAAAAACTGTCTTAACAAACAGAAGGAACAAACAATACAGATTATCAATCCAGATTTAAGTTACTGAAAAATGATAAACTGCTTTAACACTGCAAATCAAGTTATAAAAAAGCAGACTTCTAATGCATGCTATTAGATGCATATATCTACATGCTGGGATGAAAATGGTACAGTCTGGTGTAATGGAACATCATCATCAATACAAACAAACAGAACACAGAACATTGTACTATACATTGGTTTCATGAAATACAAATAAATAAAATATTATTTAAGTACATGAATTTTCAGATATAAAGGTGAAATCTTGAATTTGCCCTTCGATCCCATCCTGGGAGAAACACAGTGTATAAACTCAATAAATAGATAAACAACCAGACCCTTCTTTGAAATAGGGGTGTATTATCAGAACACAGTTTGCATATACTGGGGAACATTTAGGAGGCACTTAATTATCTATATATCAAATCTATTTCTTTTAGATTTGAGATGGTTGTTAGAATAGCACATGTGCCTAAAACAGGGAAAAGCAAGCAGAAACAGTTCTTTATATTCCTGGATTTATCTTGAAATATGTTATATTTGTTTGGGTTCTTCTGCTGTTTGATGGTACCAACAAAATCAGCAAAAGCTGAATGTTGACAGTGGAACACTCAGTGGCCAAACAACAAACAGAAGTGATTATCATAAAAGAGTTCAGTACAGGATGCTTAGTAGTCCTGCTCCAACAAAGAAACAGAGCAAAAGACTGTATATACTGGGCATCCCACAACTATCTTTACAACAGGGAGTCACATGTGGACCCCTAAGCTATTTTTGAGTCACCCAAAGAAGCTCCCCAAATTGGCAATGTTTTCTTTAAAGAACAAAATAATGTTCCCAACAACCTTCTGGCTTACTTCCTGTTTGAAAAAAGAACTTCTGTTATCTGTAAAATAGCCTGGAGGTCCAAAAGCAGTGAAATTTGGGCTTTTTTGGTTCACAAAGGATTTTAAAGTACAAAAAAAATGCCTTCCATGGTGCCTAGAAGTCACAACAGAGAGAGCAGACTAAAAAAAAATCCCGTGGGTCTAGAGTCCCGTGCAGTTTGCGCACTCCTGCTTTAGGAAAAAGCACCAACATGGGTTCAACAGCTACTACAGTACAGAACCAGATTAGAGGATTACAAAATAAAAGTTAAGAAAGTGATACAATTTAAAATAAGAATCTGCATAGGGTAGTGATTTATGTGTTGAATTAGGACTTTGGGAGACCAGGGTAGTAATCCCTGCTCAGCCATAAAAACTGCATTTGGTGACCCTGAACAAGTCATGCTCTCTCAGTCTTAGAGGAAAGCAAAGGCAAATCTACTCTTGAATAAATTTTGCCCAGCAAACCCTAGTATAGGGTTACCACAAGCTGCAGTCAACCTGAAGGCATATAACAACAACAACAACAACAACAACGAAGTCTGAAACACTAGAACTGAATGAAAATCCTGAGAGCCTAAGTAAAACCATTGTTGCTTTCTAAAATCTAGCAACGCTGAACATCTGGCAGGACCTGCCAGTAAATTTCCTCCAAAGAAACACTTTGGATCACAAGGTGATCCACAAAGTCTGAACACAAAGTCATGAAGGGCACATCCAAAGCACATATTAGTTAACAATGATCAATCCAAATTCCATTTCTGGAATCTGAAGATCTGTAGTCATCATAACTTCTGCCTTGTTTAGATTTCATTTAATTCTGTTAGTGCACATCTTGTTAAACATGGTCTCCAAACAATCTAGAAAAAAAGAACTGCTTCTTCTGAATTAGATGGAAAAGAATGTAATATCACCTTATGCCTAAAACTCCAAACCATCTCTCCTAGCCCATTTATATAAGTGTGAGAGAAACATAAGGCACATTTCTAAGCACTATGGAGAACAGAGAACCTTGTAGAAGTCTCTATATCTGCAAATACCGACACACATATATACATACACATGCACACACATCTTGACTTCTCTACACTGTTTAGTGTTAGAAACTGGATTTGTTTGTTTCTGCTTAAATATTCTGTTTAAATATTTTGTACCTTCACGTTGTTAGGTAACTTGTATACATCAAGTAGTAACAATGGCGATTAAATCTATTTTAGTGTCAGGTTGTAGTGCAGCAAAATGAAGGGAAGTCAAAGTAGGGAAGGCAAATACCTTTGCAATGTATATTCTGTCCTTTTATGATGCCTACCTAGGACAAGTCACATGATTATGCATTTCCTCTCTGAAGTCTTCTTTTTCTTGAGCATGAATTCCTCTGTCCACCTTATCCAACTGTTACATCACAACTGCTATTAATAAGATTTAATACAAACTAGGTATTTTGTTAATTAGTATTCTGGAGTCAAACTTCTAATTCCAGGTAAAACCCTTGGTAACAATGGTGGCAATTTCAAAGGGATTTGCTGCGAAGCTGCAGAGTGACTTGTGTGAGAGCATTAAGGTAGAAGAAGCAATGGTATGACAGTATGATAAAGTTATAGCAAGAAAAAGTGTGATCCCATAATCCATACACGCTTGCAAATAACTATTTAAAACTAACTTGTTATCCTTAATTTTTAAAATTCTGGACCAACAATTTTAGAAATCATCTGAATTGTTAATACAACAGGATCCTTGAAGAATGGTTTCATTATTTTAATTCATTGGATTTTGAGGTAATAATGTTTTGGGGGGCTATTTATTGCAATTATTGCAATTGTTATTGATGTTTAAAAGTTCTACAATTTAACAAATTAATTTTTTCTTAATGATTAATTATTAACAAATGTAGTTTAACAATGTGAATTGTTATACATCTGCATACTCTGCTCCCCATCCTAATTACGGTTAAAGGACAGACTCAAAATGTCCCAAAACAATGTACTGAATGTACTGTAAATATAAACGATCTCTTCCAAAAATCTGATCTTCTGAATTATTTTTAAATGGAAACTATCATCAGAGCCCACTGCTGTTGAACTAAAGAAAATGGTAGCACTAGTAAATGCCTTCATCCTTCTAACAATGTTCTTCTTTGGGGAAGGATATCATTTATAATACATTAAAAGCTGCTTTAATGGCTTTAAAAGTCCCTTTATCCAGCTGAAGAAAAAGTCCAATCACATGTCATAAACTGAACGGTCACTAGAGGGCCTCCCTTCCATAAGTATTACACGCAAATTGCCATTTCCAAATGCAATCTATTGTATTGTTTTCTTGTGTGAGAGAAATTTTACTATTTCGGACAGGAGATGCATACATAAGCTGCACAGTGAGCCCCAAAACATAATTACGCTTACAGGAACCTAATGTACTGGAGGCTATAAAATGTTTCAAAACAAAATTGACATGTGAAAACAATTAACAATTTTCAGACCTGAGTATCACTTGAGAGAGAATACAGTAGACAAAACAAATGATTTACTTATCGGAGCTGCCAACTACGTAGTCTATTTAACAACCTCTGCATTATTCAGCTACAAAGGAAACTATCAAATCTTGTCCAGTCGGAAACAGAACACACGGGAAAGGAAATCCCACATTCCCCCAGCAACTCTAACTTTGACCTTTTCCATATTTCACTTTTAAATAACATCTATACTTCACAGTTTCCCAGTTCTATTTTACAAGCTTTTAATTTTGATTGTTTATAGAAGCTTTTTCTTAGGTTCACATTCATCCAATTATCCAAAAACACAGCTGGATTTTAATCTGCCATTTTTGAGTCCATAAACCAATATACCTTTCAACAAAGCCTGTATTCCCAACTCCTGAACAGTGAGATCACCATAGCTATCAAGTATGCTAAGAACGAAGACTATGAATGTGCTTTAAAGAGGCAGCAACAAACAAAATTGCAAACCAGGTAGAAGAGATTTATTCACATGCGAGTCACCCAAACTGCTGGGGTAATAGTCAAGGCAGAAACCACATAGTACAAAGTGAAGGGATACTGTGACTGTGTTGTTTTCCTGTTTCAGAATTCAGACAACTCAATACAGTGCTCCTAGAACAATTTATGTATTTCCTACTACTATATGGTTTGTTGTTGTGTGGCTTCAAGTCATTCCTGACTTGTGAGGACCCTAAAGCAAATCTATCACAAGTAAGATTTGTTCAGAGGGAAATTTTTCTCCCTCTGAGGCTGAGACAGTGACTTGTCCAAGATTACCCAGTGGGTTTCCCTGGCTGAGTGGGGATTCAGACCCTAATCTCCTGAGTCTTAGTCTAACACTCAACCTAACACATCACGCTAGCTCTCTATGTTATCTGATACCTGAAGGTTTTTTTTTTTATCCATTCCCTGTATTAACGATGTTCAAGGATAAACAGTGTTCCATACGCAGTTGAAATAACACTACCCATGTACAAGGACAGGTTCTGGAAACCCCAATGTCTACAGAACTTTTTTTTTCTTTAAAAAAAAGCTTTATGAAAGGAAATGTTAAGATATCAAAACAAACCACCACCCCACAGTCAGAAATGATAAGTTAGGATCAAGCATACAGGTCCTTGCTACACTTTATATGTTTGGGAAAGGAAACCAAAAGGAGATGTGATGCTGGAACTGAACAATATATCCTGAAAGACAATACAGTGGTTAGCTGGCATCTTGAACAGGATTCTGCTCTGCAACATTTTGTTGCAAGTCCTGCCTGCAGCACTCATAAGAATGAAAACATTTATAACAAGGACCTGCTTTTGCAGGTTCAAAGCAAGCTTCTGGTAACCGAAACAGTAACGAAGTATTTTAAATATTTTCATGTATTTGCTTCATATCAGATTCAATCTGTTTTATTCCACATAAAAAAAGCACAGGAACAATCCTCACAGAGAAACAAGCTGTGTGGCAGCAATCCTACTGCTGCTTCCTCTGAACTTCCTAACATTGCCTCTTGTGCTCCCAAACAGAGCTCAATAAATTATTAAAGACTATACAGCAGAACCAACACAGACCTGGCATTTATACAAACAACATAATTATGAAACAAGGTCTAGCACAAATTAGTCTCATGTCATGTACATGCACACACACTGGGGGTTCTGCTATTACTTTCAGTGACAGCTTCTTACACTACTTCAGAAACTGTTCTGGAAAATCTCAGAATGTTCAGAATACAATAAAAACTACTGTCAAGGGGGGTAAGAACAGATCCTCGTTTGTCCCACCAGCAAGACAACCAGCAGTGGACTTCTTTGCTCTCCAGTTCTTTTCTTCCATGATACAGCTGGGTACATCATGATACACGCTTGCTAATTCACTACAAAGAACAGGTTCACTCATTCCTCTGGCAGCTGAACTTTTCCGAGCCATACTAACAATGTTAAGATGCTGTCCTTTAGGCATGGAAACATATTCAGGTGATGTAAAGTCGAAGGTTTTCACGGCTGGAATCCATAGGTTGTTGTGGGTTTTCCAGGGCTTTGAGGTCGTGTTCTATTAGTATGATGTTTCCTCGGCATCGGTGGCTGGCATCTTCAGAGGATCTGGTGGTATATATACTCTGTCTCACTTCCATGCCACCAGGTCCTCTGAAGATGCCAGCCACAGATGCAGGCGAAACATCAGGAGAAAATACTAACAGAACACAGCATCAAAGCCCAGAAAACCCACAACAACCTATATATTCAGGTGAGCCAGCAATACTATGAACAGGAGGCTATTCTCACATCTCTATGGGCTTGGCAGGCACCTGGTAGGGAGATACACGTGGAGAACCAGCACAAAACATTTCAGTTTAGGCTGAAGAGTATGTCTGATTTTGGGAAGAATTAGTGGGAGACAAAAAGGAAAATTAATTACCTTTTGCATGCATGTAAAATTGAGAAGAAGAGAAAGGATATGATACGGCAGGGGGAACAGTATGTGTCAGTTCCAAATAGCGTTCTTCCTATTTTAAGTTGCACATGGATGGGTTGCTTACCTGTAACAGTAGTTCTTCAAGTGGTCATCTGTTAATTCATGCAAATAGGTTTTACTGTGCCTGCGCTGTGCATCATTTGGAACCTTCTAGAGCTGTTACGTAAGCATGTGACCAGCCCAATTCCCACACAAACCCTCAGTTCCCTGGATACCAAGCAGCAGCCAAGGAGCTAAGGAGAGGAAGGAAGGGTGTTGTGGGAGTTCACAGATGGCCACTTGAAGTAGTATGATTACAATTCAGGAACCCATCTGCCTTCTTCACGGCCTTTGTGGCCATTTCTGCCCTACGCTGTTATAGTGCTATTATTCCACTTTAAGCCCTTCTGTGGAATTCTGCGGTTTGTAGTTTACTGAGACCAAAGAGCTCTCTGGTTGAGCATTCTTAAATGCCTCTCCCTAAACTGCAAATCCCAGGATTCCACAGGATGTTGAAAGTAGAGTAATAGCACTGTAACAGCATAGTGTGAAAATGGTCTGTGACTCACACAAATGGTAGACTAGCAAGCTATTCACCATAAGAGGTGAAGTGTCATGCAACACAAGAAAACAGCACTGCTCTCCCAAAGGCAACATCAGGCCTGGACATGGCATCCAACCTATAATGAGTAATAACAGTCAGGGCTGAGACCAAGTAGCTGACCTGCAAATGTCCTCCAGGGACATGTCTTTCCGATAAGGTTGAAGTACCTATACCTTTGGTAGAATGGCTACATACATGAACAGGAGATTCTTTCCTTGCTAGTTTGAAGGACGGATGTCGAAGAGACCCATTCAGAGAGGCATCTTTCTTGTTTTGAGGAGTAGCACGCAAAATGCCTCTGGGACCAGCAAAAGTCAACAGTTCTGTTGATGTAAAAGACCAAAGCTCACTTAACATCAAGACAGTGCAAAGTACAGTCCAAGTCAGTTGTAGTGTTCTGCATAAATGCAGGTAACAATGTCCTGGTTCAAATGAATGTCTGACACCACTTTGAGAAGAAAAGAAATGTCCACTCTAAGAACCACTTTATTCTTTCAGAATTTCAGGTATGGAGGATCCACATGAAGGGCACACAGTTCTCCTGGTCACTTGGCAGATTTAAGTACCATCAGGAAGGCAGCCTTCCAGATAAATAGATGAATGTCAGAGACTGCTACTGACTTGAACAGTTTTTCTGAAAGCTGTGAAAATACCAGCTCCAGGCTCCAGTGAATGCGGAATCTTGTAGCCCTTCAGAAACTACTTATCCTATGGGTTCTGGAAGAAGGAAGACTTACCAATAATTTGAAAGTTGGTAGAAATTGCTGTCAGGTAACATTTGGTGAAGGGAGAAAGAAAGAGAGACCTCTGATGGACAATGATAGGAGAAACTCCAGCACATGATGAACTTGTGTTTGGTTGTGAAAGATCCTTCTGAGAAAAAAACAAAAAACCACACATAGGAATTTGGTCCATTTATATACACAGGACCACTGGGTTGCAGGCCTAGGTGCAGCTACAATGATTAACCAAATCAGACCCAAAGGAGAGACTAAAGAAACATTCTCCAAGTTGTCAGCCTGAGAGTATCCATGTCTGGATGTCTCACTTGGCTGTCATGAAGCATCAGAAGATTCAGTTTCTCTAGCAGCCTGAGGTAGGAGTCCTGAGTGAGGCAGAGAAGAAGGGAAAACCAAGGCTGTCTGGGCCACCACGAGGTGATCAGAATACTTTCTGCTTTGTCTCTCTGAATTTTAGCAATCACCCTGGTGACAAGGAGAAATGGAGAAAAAGTATACACAACAGGTCCTCCTCCATGAAACAGCAAGACATCACTGAGACAGCCCTGAAGTGGAAGAGATCCTCTTCCAGCATGCCCCTTAGGATGGTACGGAGTACATTCAGATGAAATCTCTATTCATGGCAAGAAGTTAGAGTTCTGCTGAGAGTATTATCTACGACATTCTCCTCTCCTGGTAAATGGACAGAAGAGACAAAGATGCCACTGTTGATGCACCAGTCCCACAGACAGAGCATGTGACGAAGCAGGGCTGTCGATCTTGTTTATCCTTGTTTAGATAGTATACCACCATGGTGTTGTCAGAGACTATCTGAAAAATCTTTCCATACCAAAGAATCTTACAGGGCCAGAAGGCTTTCTCCACAGTCAAAATCTTCAGAGAACTGATGTTGTGATTGCTCTCTTTCTCTGTGCAGCAACCTTTAATCAAGAACTCTTCCATGTGAGCTCCCCATCTTTCCATGGAAGCATATGTTAGCTAGGAAGAAACGGTATGACTTCTTGGATTTTCTTGGGATCAAGCCATCATATCAGGGATCAACAGACAGCCTTCAGTATGGTGAGATGACGCTCTGGAGGCCAAAAGGAAGGAAGCAGAAACTCTGAGTGACCATCCAGAAGCGTCTGGGCTGAATGTAAAAGGCGATGTCCCTCAGGTCTAGGATGGAACAAAATCTCCATCTTTCTTCGATGAAACAGTGGGGGTAAAAACCTTGTGGGATGGAGCGATTGTGAATGGGTTCAATGGCATCCTTGAGAAGTGTGTTGAGTTCTTTGAGAAGTGCATCAGAGGAGGAAGTAATGCATACTACCACTGCAGGCAGCATTTATATAAGAAGGACTTGTTACCTAGCCACAGCTCGGCAAGACTCTAAGTCTATATAACAAGAGGCCAGAATGGCAGCAAGCTGCTGTAGCCAACTGATTCCATCCGTGGATGCAGCTCAGCTTACTCCTGAATTCCTTGCTCCTGTTTCTAGAACCCTTGACCCTTGCCTGGACTACTGATTTTGCCCTTGGACACACTCTCTCTGGACTTAGTAAATTCAGACTCTGTTTCTCTACATCTACTCAGAACTCAGACTGAATAAGACAAACATTGCCTGCTAGCTCCTGCTAACAGCCTGATTAGGACAGCAAGCAGCTTAGGGGGGCTGCCAGTACAGGACAGTGAAGCTGAATGTGATTGCTAATACCAGTGATGCTGGTGGAATGGTGGGAAGCACTGGTGGCGAAGCGGTTCCCTGGAACTAGGCTGGTGGGATGGTGGTTCCCATTGGTGGTAAAGTGGTCTCAAACCACAACAGTGATGCCAATCACAGCCATATTCTTTGTACTTCAACTCTAAAGAAAAGAAGAGCCCGTTCTGTTAATATGGAGACTATCCATGGTGATGGTGGTAACATTTGTATTACCTATGGCTTTAGCTCCTTGAATCATATCCCACTGACCTCCAGAGCAGAGAACGGGAGTAATGATTTCTGGATCTAGATCTGGACAAATCCATCCTTCAAGATGTCTGCAAACATGAGGATGCTGAGTGCTGACATCAAACTGACCGATGGGATGGAGATGAAAGAGGACCTTCCTTTCCCAATGAAGCTGGTGGTGCAGGAGAATGAACTGCTTGACCCTCGTATGCCAACTCAAGGGACAGCTGCAGAACATCAGGAGGCGATTCAACTATCTCTCTCCCTCCAGAGTGTGACAATTTAAACCACCTGAGATTTCTCCGTACAGAGCTCTAGATGAACAGTTTTTGTGAGCTTGAGGGGTTACTGCTTTACTATGAGCACAAAACCCAGTATTGTGGCCTTCTCTGAGACACAGAAAACAGTGTGAATGCACATCTATACCAGGATCTTAGCTTTACAGGAAGTACACCTGAATGAACCAGAAGGCATTTTAACCGCTGAGGGAATCAAAAATCTGTAAGCCAGAAATGTAGTTGAAAAATAGTCCGAGTCAAATGTAGACAAAGTACAAAAGCCAAAGCCAAATCAAGATCCGAAAGAAAAGAAGCCAAAATGTAGTTCAATAGTCAGAGTCCAAGAAAAATAGTAATAAGGGACAAGGGAGAAGGGCTACCATCAAAACGCTTGCATAACAGCTCTAGAAGGTTCCAAATGATGCACTGCACAGGCACAGTAAACCCATTTGTGTGAGTCACAGGGACAACAAAAATGAATTAAGATGAAACTTGTATTCATGTGAAATTTAGAAATCACCTTCTAAATCATATATATTTGGCAAAGTTTACAGGTTTCACATATTCTAGATGAAACACGTAGGACTCACTGCATTTAAGGGGAGTAAATTTAACTAGCCCAACTGTCTCAAATATGGGCTGTTCAAATATATCTTTTCAAAGAATCTTTGTTGTATTGGCAAGAGAGATTCCATCACTTGATGGCATTATTTTCAGGCATTCTAAAAAATTCCTTTCAAATATAAATATAGCCTTTCAGACTGTACTACAGACAGAGCCATCGTGGTGTCTGGTTTAAACGTAGGGCTATGGTTCTGGAGACCAGGGTTTTGTCAAAAAAGGTTGGACCACACCTCAAGAAAATACTTTGTGATGTAAGTGTAAGTGTCATGTTGCTTTAATTGCTTTAATTGTTAAGTGCACCTGTGGAAAGGAATGTGACTCGAGCTAGTTTATGCTGAGTCATGCTGATGAGCACCAGGTGCAGACAATGCAAGGGCTGGCCAGGATTGGCTAGATGTCTGTATAAAGGTAGCACAATCCCAGCCAACATGTGCACATGTTGCCTGATGCATGTTGCTGGAGGCTCTGCCGGAAAGAACAAGCTAGATATACTGGATCACCATCTGGACTTTGTAAATATTGTATATATGTTGTAACAAACAATAAAGAGCCTCCATATTGGAAGATTATAAGCTGAGTGGGTGAGTGTTACTGTCTTAGTGCATTTGCTGCTAAAGGTGTTCTCTGCAGCTTGGTATGCTTTGATAGCTGTGTGGAGCTATCTCTGCTTATCTATACAGAGTTTTTCTTGGCTGGCTTTTCTTTGTTTTTCCCCTTGTTCTCGGGACAGGTTTGAATCCCTGCCTAACCATGGAAACTCACTGGGTGACTCTGTGAAAGTTATACTCTCTCAGCCTCAGAGGAAGACAAGCCTCCTCTCAACAAATCTTGCCAAGAAAACCTGTGACAGGGATGCCTTAAGAGTAGCTGTAAGCTGGAAATAACATGAAGGCGTACAACAACTTTCAGACAGCTTAAAACCTGTGAACATCTCAAATAAATATGAGAAGACATTCCTTCTGCTGCTGTGTCCAAATCCAGTTCTAGGACAGAATCATAAACAAGCTTAACAAAGTGGTATCCCAAGAGTGGAGCATGCATCTTCTTCAGCACCCAGGTCCAGGAAATTTGATAGATCATAGTTCAGCTGTTTCCTATATTTGCATTTTACTGCACTCTGTAAGCACCAGCAATCTCAGATTATAGTAGTTTCTCACATTACCCTAGATCTGTATGAAGCTAAGCCAGTATGGTGTAGCAGTATGAGCACTGGACTACAACTCTGGAGACCAGAGTTCAAATCCCTGTTGAGTCACAGAAACCCACTGGATGACCTCAGATAAGTCACTTTCTCAGCCTCAGTGAAAAGCATAGGCAAACCCCTTCTGAATACATCTTGCCAAGAAAAGGTTGCCTTAGGATCACCATAAACTGGAAATTACTTGAAGGCACACAATAACAACAAAGTTAGCTCAGAGAGCTGAACTATATTTGAAAGCAATGCCTACAATGCTGAAATAAGAATAACACCACAGATCAAAACATTTAGCTAGTAGAGCAAAGACTCTTCAAAAGATATATTTGATAAATATCCCAGTTGATGGTTCCTGATAATCTGAGACTTACCTACTCTGTTTATGAGAATGTCTCATGTGTTAGCAGAAACTTTCACACACGTACTATTTCTATTTCTAATTGAAACATGCACAGCTGAAAGCACATAGTTTTTGTAGTATGAACTTTCACTACTCTTGTCCTCGCTAGCATATAGACTCCTGAGTTGTCCAGCAATAAGAAACCTACTTTACTATCACAGGAAGTTATAGGAATGGATAACCGGAATGAAAAATTAATATCCTATGTGGAGTGGACAGATCTGACAGAAGAGTAACATCACATATAAAACATGCATGCAAACAACATAAGCGTGCTTAACTTGTGAGATAACTAGGTAATGTATTATCACTGTGAAGCACATCAAGCATATACTGCAATGTAGAGTCAAGAGACTTCCACATAACAATCTATTCATGGCTAATATCATGCACATATGTATCATTCACAGCAACCTAACATATTTACAATGGCATAACAACTCCCTGTTAGGCCTGCCAACGTAACTATCCTGTTAGAAGCAGCAGCAGAAAAAACCACTGGCACAGAACAGTCAACAAAAGGAAGAGAAGCCTGCCAAATTCAAGCAGCCTATTACTCCATGCTCTCCTGCCACCACGCCTATCCCCAGAAGAGATTGGTCTTGTGGTACAGGTCAGATTTCTAACAGCACATGGTCTCTGAGACCCAGAGGAGGATCACAAGATGATAAAAGGTCAGGAAACCAACCCCTATGAGGAACAGTTTAGGGGCCTCAGTACGTTTAGTTTGGAGAAAAGATGATGATAGGTGACAGCGATAGCCATCAATAAAAAAGCTTGTCTTTTGTTGCTCCAGAGAATAGGATATGAACCAATGGATTCAAATTAAGAGACTGCAACTAAACATTTGAAAGAACTTTCTGGTAGAGCTGTTCAACATAATGTCTCGAACAATGGTTGTATGGCCATCTCTCAGGAGTGCTTTAGCTATGTAATCCAGAATGGGAGGGGGCTGGACTAGATGGCCATTGGATCCCTTCTAACTCCATGATTTTATGATCCATTTCATCTCTACCCCACAAGAAAGCAGACACTGGCAAAATAAATTGTTTGGCGCTGGAAATCTTCACTTCCTGATAACAACTTCATCTGCTTTCCTTTTCCACTACTGTATGGTCCTGGAAAAAGTGTAACTGTTAGTGTAATGGACCATCACAATAGCACAGCACACTACCAATTATCCCAGCCGTTGTTTGCACAGGCATTTCTGTCTCTATATAAATGTAACGTGAAATTAAATAGCCATTAGAGAAAAACAGGCATACAAAACAAGCGTAACATGTAGAAGTCTAGATATTCCATCTACTATATTGTAGTATTTGGAGCAACAGTTAAGAATGAAATATTCCTACCAATTCTATGCAGGATATATTTATTGATCTCATGACTATGGTATAGCTGAGTTGTTGTGCTTATTCTACAGCTTTAAGACAATTTTACATTTATTTTGTCAAGGTATGTGATGCTACGGCTTTGATCAAGGTATCTTACGTTTACTTTATACCTTAATTTGTAGTGAACTGATGACATCTGGCTCTAATCCTCTGTCATATCTGAATGAAGAGAATCTCTAACAAGCCCTAAACTGCTGCCTGAGCATAGTGATGAACCTGTCATCACATTACCAAGATGGTAGTAAGCAGTTTCTAGGTGCATATTTGAAAGATTAGCCAGTTCTCGTCAGTTAATTCCTCTTAAAAATACAACTTCTGTGTGCATCTGAATCTTAATCGTGAGGCCCAGGTAATATCAATGGCAAGAAACGCCAAGGGCAGCCATGCTGTTTATACACAAGAATAAACCTTGGCACTATGATCCATCCCTGGATATCCTGATTAAGGACTATTGTAATGTTTTCTTTGAAAAAGGACATTTGAAATTGGCTCAGAAGCTGCAATTAGTATAGAATGTAGCAACCGCATCATTCGATGGAGAGTCCAGTAATACACGTATCGTATCTCTGCTAAAAGATTGGTATAGGCCACATATTAGCTCCCAAGCTGTACTCAGTTTTGTTCAACAACTCAGCACTAAGTTACTGAACAACTGTCTTTCCTTTTAAAAACCTGTTAGATGTTGTAAGATATTACGAGTGGCCCATCTTGATGCAATATAATCTATCAAGTTAGTGTGATAAAAACACAGCATAGGTCTTCCCTGTGGTGATGCTACATTATGGAAGGCCCTCCCTACACTTATTTGAGATGAACTAAATATAGTATAGTTCTCAAAGTTATTAAATATATACTTCTTTGTACAGTATTCTCTAAGTGATGATTTTGCAGTCTTATTTTGTGATGTATTGTGATACATTTTATTGTTTATCAATCCCTCCTGCTTCTATAGCACAGATATTTGATTGCAAGCCTAGAGGGAGGTGCATGTGTGCTCATGCACATCTTCAAACTCCCTGTCAACTTATGGCAAACCCATGAATTTCACAGGGTCTTCTTAAGGAATACTCAGAGGTAGTTCTGCTAGGTCCTTCCAGTGAAATACAGCCTACAGCACCTGGTCTCCCCTCCAAGTAGTTACCAGAGCTGACCCCACTTAACTTCCAAGATCAGATGGGATCTCGTATGCTTTGGGGTATCTATCCCTCACCCCCAAGGCAGGTACGGCCTTATTATATTTCTAAACTAGATGCCTTTTTGGAAAAAAACCAGCACAGTAAAAATCGTCATAAAATAAATTATCATCATAACCTATTTTCTTAAGAAAATACAATTACATTTCATGTTATTTAAAGCTTAATGAGATGCATCATAAAGCTTTTAATGGTATACAAATATCAAGGTATTGAAGTTGGAGAATTCTACCCTTTAAGAAAATCTACTGTTTACTAATCTTGTTAAAAAACTTACTAATAACAAGTGAATATGATAGAAAATGTAGCCTTGCTTACAAAGACTGTGTTATCTTATCTTATATCTGATATTACCAGTCTTTCTAGGAATGTAGAGAAGCCTGGATTTGACAGGAACAATTTTTTAACAGACTATGGTACTATTACAACAGTTAACACCTCAATTAAATGTATTAGTAGTTGCTATTATTGAGAAGCAATTCAAACATTTTATTTATGATGTTAAGATGTTACTGCAGAAGTTAAAATATCTGAATGTGTTAATTTCCCCTTAAAATGGCATAACCAAAGGATAAAACTGCTGCACGTTAACTGCACTGACATTAAAGCATAAATTTAGATGTATTAAATAACAATGTACCAAAACTACATCACTCCAAAACAAACAAGAACTGAAGCAGGCAAAAGTGTTCCTGAAAAAGCTATTATTTTTAAAAACAATTAACAACTTTAGAATCATTGTCCCCACACCACCACTCCCCAGTTATTATTTGCTCTAGAGAGTAATTTTAGTTTAAAATGCTCTGGAGCCATTTCTGCCTGCCTATGCTTTAGAACTCACCACATGTTCAATACTTTCTGGCAGCTAATACAAAGAAAATACAAGAGAGAAATGAATCAGAATGCAATACATCACAAAAAAGCTGCATTTTGCAAATATAACATGGCAATGAAGAAGTTAATAAGATACCAGAGCCATAATTAGCAACTATTAAATTAATGTGAACCAATCAAAGCAAACAAATGCTGTCACTGGAGATGTTAAACTACTTCTAATTCATACTTATGATTGTCGCTTCAGGACCTTTCTAGCCAATTTATAGTGATTATAGAACAGTGCTCATTTTTCACTAGTAGAAGCTGGTGAGTCTGACGTCAGCGGGCTAATAAATCTGTTCTAGGTTTCAATGTGAGGTTTAAGAGAGCTATCCAAGGTGCCAACTCCTATCTCTAATGTAGGTTCAGCAACACGGATAGCTCCTTTAGTATGCAAACGAAAACCTGGAGCAGACTCTGCACCCCACTGATATTAAAGTCATCAGCTACCACTGTTTGTCAATCAGATAAATAGTTCTCCATGACTTTTTAAGATAGGATGTAATCCATCCAACTGCTGTTTCAAAAAGGTTCCTGTTTTTTACCTTACTATCTGCCTTGCAAATGCAGACGCTGAGTGAACTGCCCTTCAGGGAAAAGAGAGGTAGACTGCTATATCAGAGACATAAACAGATGTCCCATATTCCCTGTAAAGATCTGGTGCACTAGAATCAAGGAGAAAAGAAACTGCTCAATGACAGCCTCCTCAAACTTGGTGCCCTTCAGATGTTTTAGACCTCAATACCCATCATCCCCACACATATGAGCCCATCATCAAAAATCCTAGGTGTTGCAATCCCAAACATCTGGAGAGCAGAGTTTAGGAGCCGCTGAACTAATGAGTACTGAAGGGGGGCCTCTTTCCATGCAGTTGTTACAGTCCTTCCTGATAAGTCATTTTGAAAGCTTTGATGCAGACATTCTAGTATTCTTTTATATACCTATTCTGGAAACAACTCTGATTTATACAGCCCACAGAATGGGGTGGCATCAATACATCAAGTGGGTAGAACCATGATACTGACAATCTTCAGCAACAAAAATCCCTTCCGTAATCATACTTTGTTCTTGCTTTGATTTTCCATTTTGGGAATCGTGCACAACCGACAACTGGTAAATGTGTGTACAACTGGAAAAAGTATGCAGGAAAAGGTATTATAGAGCTATGTGAAGCTTGCAAGAAGATTACTATTTCTTCTTGGAGAGGCAGAGGCTACTTTATTTGGAAAATTCTATAGTTCTTAGTAAGAATTTTTTTTTATCACAAATCACAGAAGCTTCAATTTCCCTCCTCTTTTTCAAAAGTTCAAACTGAAGCTTCATATATGATTTGCTCATTACAACTAAGAAAGAAAAAACAGCAGGAATCAAACAGTAACTGACAGCTTCAGTATCTTAAAATATGTATCAATATACAAGTTACTTAATTTAAGTCAATACATACTTGGTTTCATCCATTACTTCTACTTCTGTAGGGGCTGTGATAGGTGCATTTGAACGGCCTGCAGTAGGATCATCAGTGTTGAGCTCTCCATTTGTTGAACTAACAACCTGTAGTCATAAATATTTTTTAAAAAAATTATACAATGGTAAATGTCTGGATTTGCTGCAATATCACACAAAAGAGCTGTATATTAGTATATTAATGTTATTTTTGATTATAACTATATTTCTGTCCAAGCCTCATGCATTTCTAACCTTTCTCCAATTGCCTGTAGAAAAAGCCATCTATAAAAAAGTGACAGCTTAAAGAAGAGATGTAAAATTGTAATTCTACATATATTAACAGGGAGGTAAGTCCCAATGAACTAAATCTAGATTTTCGAATAGCTGTGCATAGAATTACACTGTGAGACACCTCCATACAATTAGGCCTAATTACAATTTGGCATAAACAGTAACAGCAGCAATTAATATGAGAACATGTTCTCGTTATATGCAAATTCAGGTACACAGCATGCTTTATAAAGCATGCTTTAAACTGACTGTACAGTGTAGTTTATTCTGGAATACGAATCTAGGATAAACAGAATGGCAAGCAAAAAATAACAGCACCATTATCCTCTGAAGTCTCCTTAGCCCTTCACATATCCTTGAACTGCAAATTCTGCCATCCCTCACCACTAGTGATCCAACACGATGTCCTGAAGGTTACATGTTCCCAAACCCTAGTACAGATTCTGCACATAAGAAGCAAGAAGTGCCACTTTTGTCTGCCACATAAAAATCTTTGTTTGCTATATGATTTCCAGTACTACAAAGATCTGGAAAAATTTCTGAGGATGGAGTTGGGTAGGTGGTGGGGTGGATATCATTGTATATTTCATTCTATATTTTGTATTATTTCAAGAACATACAAAACAAGAATGTGAAATATATATAGCATGCTTCTTAGAAAAACATCTTCACGTAGTAAAGTGCTCATCAGTGACACCAAAATACCACTACCAAAAAAACCCAAAACAAAACCCAAAAACCAATACATCTTGTGACACAACTTTTGGTTTTAAAAAGGTAGAGAGGATGTGTGCGTTTACATTTACAGGTAATGTTAGCCAGTCTCCTGAAAGAAAGTAAAAATACCATACAAGACCATGCATATGTCAAATTTTAAACCACCCTGCATAACTAAATAACCCTTCACTAGCACTTGCTTGTGCATTTCAGCACAACATGTTCACATAATTTATTGCTACATCTTTTACAGTACACTCTATGGAATAAAGATCACTAATACATAGCTTTAAATATTGCTCTCAGGTCAACTTACATGGATAAACTATATTAGCAAATCAAAATAACCCATGGGGAGAGGCATGGCAGGCTGGAAACAAGAGTCAGCTCTAAAACATAATTTACAAAAACGGTTAGGGAGCCTGAGCAAAGCGAGCCTGAGCAAACTTCCTTCAGTAAACAATATGACTTCTGGGTAATTTGCTAGAGGGAAAACAAAAACACCGATTACAGAGACCTTTTAAAAGTGTTTCCAAGTTGCTGCAATGCAAGTGCTGTGAAAGAGACAATTCATTAGTGCTATTCAGTTGACATTTTCAGGAACTAAGACAAACTTTTGTAAAGCAGGAATGGAGGAGGCTAGCTAGTGAAGCACAACAATGAACAGTATGTTGCTTCCAGAAAGCAAGAGAGAAAATGAACAGTAGGAAAGATATTTTGACAAGTCAACCATTCTTAGAGAACAAGCAAATCTCTCTCCACAACCTGAATAGTTCATTTTTTTAATGGAGGCTGAAGATGGAGAATAAAACTGAGGGAAGATTTCTCAAAGCTCCATAACCACATCTCTGAAAGACTTTTAAAAACCATAACCACTACCAACAGACTGCTTTCATTTTTGAACCTACTTAAATTACAGACAAACAAGAACTGTTTTGACAGTACAAAGTCAATGCTTTCCGTTTTAAGTTATTTTCAGTTACTTTAAAATTGGTAAACCTAATAATGTAAGCTAATTTCCTCACTGCTAGAAAAGTATTTTTGAAGGAACAGTACATTCTGCCCCTCCATTTCAAAGAGTGAACACATTATTTAGCTCACACTGCTCTTTCCTCAACAATGAAAATCTCTTGTAGCTCACGGTCTGCAGGAACAGTGATACAGTTTACACCTTAAAGTGTATAGTTTCATGCTCCAGCCTGCTGCAGCAGCCTAATATAAGGCCTAGTAGGAGCACTTGGTCACATTGCAGAAGGGAAACCTATCACACTGCTCTGAGGGTCAATACAGATGCCCACCCAAACCATGAGCACAGCCTACAGCAGTCACATGCCCACCTATGCCAGGAGAAATGGGCCACAGAGAAGTCAAACATTTGTTGCTTCAAGTCAGATGAAGCAGTTCCCATGGAAGCAATAATTTTTAATCCATGGACGCAACAGTTTATTGCAAATCAAAAAAGCTGTTTGTTTCAAGTTATATAAACAATAAACTGTTGCATCCATGAATTAAAAATTATTGCTGCCATGGGAACTGCTTTATCTGACTTGAAGCAACAAATGTAGGCCAGAAACATCAGTGAGCATTCCCTCTGAACGTTCTTCCAAAATTTGTTTGCCAGACTGAGAATTTCTGCAACCAAAATTAACCTGATCCATATGAGATAATCTGAAAAATTCAAACTGTCAGGAAACAAGATGGAGGAAAGAAAGGATGGACACATGGAAAACTGAAGATAAATATGTGTACAGACAAGACCAGAGATTATAATGAGGCACCATCTCATTGCACCATATGCACACATTCCCACGGTTCTGAAGGAGTCCATCATCATTCACAGCAATATAATAACCAAGCTATAACCAAGCTCATGGTCTATTCCAATGTGGATGCAAACCAACATGTCATTCGTCCTCTTCTCTCTCTCCCTCCACCTGCCACACATACAAATACACTCACACAGAAGCTGTCCTCTATTCAGTAATTAGATTTGAAAAACTTTTAAAAGCTAAATTGCCATATGCTGAAGCCATTTTTAAGAAAAACACTGCAGAATGCAGTTTAAGCCTCTCATCTTCCCATGCTTTGAACAGCATCTGCCTCCATGTTGCATTGGCTTCACCAGAAGCCTTATTCCCCACCAGCCCTTATAGCCATACCAGTGAAGGAATTTCAGGAACACTAGTTTTGAGAGTGAAGGGAGGGGATCTAACCCCCACTTTCCCATAGTTTAGTGTGACACAATGAACATCTTTTATCCCAAAAACAGTTGCTACAGGCTGGCTGAAGGAGTCTCAAAGACTACCGGTTTTTCTACGCCTATTTTACATCTTGTAAGATCTCTTCAGTCAAGACAGTGAAAAGCACAGCACCTGTACCAGCAACACAAAGCAGCAGCAAGTTTAAAAAAATAATGACCTACACCGAATCTGTAGATCTCTCCAAGTGGGAAATATGTTTTAACACATATATCAATCCATAAGCAACCAAGTATGTGAGTGGGTGATCTTGCATGCAGAGCTTCTCAGAACTATGCTGTGACTGCACCACATATATGACACCTATGTGATTAATTGGCATGTGGTGCTTCAAACAGTGGACATCTATTACATATTGGGGCAGATGATATAGCCCAGGCATCTTCCACGTAACTGTTTCCCAAGAATCAACAAGGAGGAAGCTAGCAATGATGTCTGGAACACAACACAGAAGGAGGAAGTAAAGCCTCTAGAACCCCTTTTCTGGTCCCCAAAGTCTACCCCCAAATCCTCAACTCTTCATTCAAAATTAATTTGTGGTGCAATTTGGAGGCAAAAACAGCCAAAGGGGAAAAAAACCCCAGCCTAATCCCCCCCACCCCCGAGTATACAAAAGTCCACGATTCTGACAGGAAGTAGCAGAGCATTTCTGGAGGGGATACAAAGGGAAAGTAAATAATCTGGTGTGCTAAAGCAGGGATGCGGCTCCTGGTGAGCTCAGGGGAAAACTAGCCCCTTGGGATAGATGGACAGCCACACAAGCACAGTACATGAGAAATGCAGTTGCCCACTGCTGTTAAAGAGGTTCCTGAATTTTATTTTTAAATCTGACTGTATTTCTCCCTCACTGCCATGAAAACAAAAATAACAAATTAATATCTAAAGAAAGTAAGGCCTCATTAGAATCATAGAAATGTAGAGTTGGAAGAGACCACACGGGCCATCCAGTCCAACCCCCCGCCATGCAGGAACACCCTCAAAGCACTCCCGACAGATGGCCATCTAGCCTCTGCTTAAAAACCTCCAAAGAAGGAGACTCCACCACACTCCCAGGCAGCAGATTCCACTGCCGGACAGCCCTGACTGTCAGGAAGTTCTTCCTGAGGTTCAGGTGGAATCTCCCTTCCTGCAGCTTGAATCCATTGCTCCTTGTCCTGGTCTCTGGAGCAGCAGAAAACAAGCCCTCTCCTTCCTCTACATGGCACCCCTTCAAATATTTAAACATGGCTATCATGTCCCCTCTTAACCTTCTCTTCTGCAGACTAAACATACCCAGCTCTCTAAGTCTATCCTCATAGGGCATGGCTTCCAGGCCCCTCACCATTTTGGTTGCCCTCCTCTGGACCTGCTCCAGCCTGACCATGTCCTTCTTGAATTGGGGTGCCCAGAACTGGACACAGTATTCAAGATGAGGTCTAACCAAAGCAGAGTAGAGTGGTACCAGTACCTCGCTCGATCTAGACACCATACTCCTATCGATGCAGCCGAGAATTGCGTTGGCTTTCTTGGCTGCTGCATCACACTGCTGACTCATGTTCAGCTTGTGGTCTATTAAGACTCCTAGATCCCTTTCACACGTACTGCTATCCAGCCACGTGTCCCCCATCCTATATTTCTGTATTCCATTTTTTCTACCTAAGTGTAGGACCTTACACTTCTCTCTGTTGAATTTCATTTTGTTAGCTTTGGCCCAGCTCTCCAATCTGTCCAGGTCATTTTGAATTTTGATCCTGTCCTCTGGCGTATTAGCAACCCCTCCCAATTTGGTGTCATCTGCAAATCTGATGAGCATGCCCTCTATTCCTTCATCCAAGTCGCTGATGAAGATATTGAACAGCACTGGGCCCAGGACAGAACCCTGTGGCACCCCCACTAGTCACTTCTCTCCAGGATGAAAAGCAGCCATTCGTGATCACCCTTTGGGTTCGGTCGGTCAACCAATTACAAATCCAACTAACAGTAGCCCTGTCCAGCCCACATTTTACTAGCTTCTTTGCAAGAATGTCATGGGGAACTTTGTCAAAGGCCTTACTGAAATCGAGAAATGCTACATCCACAGCATTATGTAAGTATTACAACATTGTACAATTATGATTCTGGGTCATTTGTTTTACTATTAAGACTAAAATAATAATAATATAACTATTACTTTGGCCTCAGTGGCAATGGGAGCCTTGGTGGTGCAGCAATTAAATGCCAGTACTGCAGCCACAACGCTGTGAGTTCAATCCTGCAGGGCTCCAGGTTGACTCAGCCTTCCATCCTTCTGTAGTCAGTAAAATGACTACCAAGCTTGTTGGGGGCAATTAGCCAAATACATTGTAAACCACTCAGAGTGTTTTGCACTGATAAGTGGTATAAAAATTTAACTGCTATTGTTATTGATTTCTTTTATCACTACTGATACAAGAGCTTAATAGTTAACCAATCATCCATAACAACACCTTTTCTTCAAAATCCAGATGGCTGATCTTCTACAAGAATTTGCAGAAACAGAGTCAACTGTGTGACTTTTTTAGCATAGCTACTATAATCAAAGAGACATGGTTAGAGATATAGTTACAAAGTACAATTTTCAAAAGAAAATAAGACACATGCCATGTGCCTCCAAGACATGGAAATAGTCATGCAAAGAACAGAAAATACCTGTACCGAGCCACCATGTCTGTCAGCTGCTAGGTGAGCTCTCAGGTGATGGGGATTGGCCTGATGGGGATCCCAGGCTGCCCTGTGGTCTGTCGACTGCCAGTTATATAATGCATTAAGCATGCATGGAAGAGGAGGAATAAGAACCCAGAACATATTAAAGACATCATGCTGCTAATCAACTTTATTCTACATAAACATCACAGGAACATGTGGGTACCTATACACAGGTAGCAATATGTGTACATATGTACCTGAATGCAGAAAGCCATGTTTAAAGTTTTTAATATAAAAGGAGTATTTGGAATCACTAAACAAAAACTTCAAACATGAAACCTCATGCAGAACAGCAATACTCAGGGGCCATTTGGGATGGGATGTGCTACTCTAAGAAAACCCCAGAACTATCAAAAAAGAGTATAACAAAGAAAATGAAAAACTTCAATACTTCCTTATCATGCACACTTTACTACATTTTTTAACAGATACATGTAATGTTTAAATCATAAAATACAACCTGCCTGATTTTTTTTAACACAACAATAATGTACTTCACACTTGTAAGAGAGGATAAAAACTTAATGTATTAATGTTAACAGTAGCAAACTCTTGGTTTTTTTAATATAAAAATGTATGTGGAAAATGAGGTTTTTGAAAGTAGAGTATTAGGATATTCATTGTTACATGGACAACAATAATATAGCTCAGAAATCAGGGGATTTTTGGTGACACCAACAACTCAATAACAACCAAAGGGCAAAACAGCACTTTCATTCCACTGCTAGCACATATAACAGCAAAATAATCAAAGCTGAGATACAATAGTGGATAGCATACCTGATTTTTAGACTGTTGCATCTTATCTCTGTGTGCATGTGCTTCTCTGTTGGAAGATATTGCAGGATCTGAATGGATTGAACCCACTGGAGTAGGCTGCAAACAACCCATTTTAATAAATAATTGTGAAGAGGTTAAAACTAGTACCTTTTTGACTTGAGCTTAATTTAATTATATTTCGAGCAATTATCTTCTAATTATCCAGAAGCCTCTGTTCAACATTTAATGTAGAAAATATTTTATTAAATTGCTGTCAGCAAGTAAAGTGATTGTACTAGAATGGACAATGGAAAAAGAACTATATAGTTACAATAGCGCATTCCAGAAGCCTGTAAGTTTTGTACCATTGCAAAAAGTGGCATCTGATAGCTAGCAAATATAACTTGCCATTTACATAGATGTAAACTCTGTGGACTGAATACACTGGAAATTTGAATTTCATTTAGACCTATGAACACTTCAGTTTACTTGCTAGGAATAAATACACATATTTTATAGGCTCACATGTTCTTTATCTTTAGAGCTATATATTTAAAAATGCAGTGTCTGTTTCTGCAAAGAATTCATTAGCTCATTTAATTAAAGTACACAAACAAAACAGAAGGGCAGAAGTCAATGGAATGTGGAACAGGATATAGCCTTTAAAGTTCCCAGTCATGCAGTACCGCTCAAAGAGTAAACAGTATCCTCTACACACTCAACACGCAAGACAAATATAACTCTATTATTCCTCTCAAAGTCACAAAGAAAGGGACTATGAACATCTGCCAAAGAGCTCAGAAATGACAGAGCAGTAATAAAATTTACAACGGAATCTCTTCCATCATTCTATCTACAGTTCTACATTTGTAATATTGTAGATAAGTAATCTCTACGCCTGTGTCATGGACACTTAAAGGCAACCAACTATAGTGTACTTACCAACTGTTTACCAATCCAGTCGTATTCATAATCAAACATATAGCCCTTTCGATCAAATAAGTCTGTAAACAGCTTTCTTAAGTAGTCATAGTCTGGTTTTTCAAAAAAATCTAATCTTCTCACATAACGAAGATATGTAGCCATTTCTTCTACACGAATAAAGAAATGTAAATTATTGTAACTGTTAAAAACACAAAGGTATCAAGTAACTTTAATGGTTAACTTACCTAACTTCTCTGTTAAATGAATTTTTTTTATGAAATGTAATTTGGTTTACAAATGGAGACTAAAGTTTAACAATTCATATTACCTAGAGCTCTGGGCTAAAATATAGCAACAGTAACTTAGTTTATATGAAGGAATGTAATTTTGCCATTAGCTGTTTCTTCAAAATCAAACTGGCATGTATTCTGTACATATATTGTATCAGTGTGGCATAAAGAGGTTAGTGTAAGGCTTACGTGTACTAAGGCTCACATGTTCTCAATATCATAATCTATATTGTTCTCCCTGGTTCACTTCCTATGATTTGGTCCCTTCCACTGATTCCCACCATTTTGGTTTTTGTAATAAAAGCTGTGAAAACCTGAATCTTATCTTGGAGAGAGCAGCAAATACTAGGGGCGGACAAAGGTCCAAGGACCAATTTTCATTCTATGGGACTCTCACATGGCTACAGTAGACCACAATCCCTCTCAAAATAAAAGAACAACCAACCAAAAAAAGACCACTTCTGCTGCTGCTGTTCAAATTCAGGCTATTCTGATGCTAAAAAGCTCCCTAAAACCAACAACTCCTGGAAGCCTCCAGAGTAAAACCCCCAATTTTTTGACTTGATCATGCAGCAAAAACATTTCAGGGTAGACAGGGTTCCAGAGCAGGCTAAGAGCAGATAAAAAGAGCTGTGACTATATACCAGTTCTTGCTATAAACCAAGAAATGTAGATATATTTAAATAACACAGATAGATTTGATCAAACTACAGATTGTATTTTCAAAATAATCCAAATTCCATGATAAGTAATACCATATACAATTCTATAAAGCTTCTACCGAAACTCATTTACTATCAATTCATTATGCCTAACATTGGAACACATTTCTCTATAGCAGCTGTGTATCTTCCAGCAGGTCTGCCAGGAGCCGTTACCATGTGTCATAAGTAAATGAATGTTGTGAATCTTTCTAGACATTGTATAAATGTGAGGTTTCTAGAATTCCCCACTTGCCTCCATCACTTTTCCATTGGGAAAAAAAGTCTGAAAAGCCACTGAGAAAATGTTACCTTTTCTGAACTCTTATGTAAACAACTCAAAGACAGAAAGGGTAGTGACGACAGAATTCCTGCAGCATTTCTCTTAGATTACTACAGGTTTAAATTATGCTACTGTTTTAAACATTACATCATCAAGAAGCAGAATATAAAGCGTCAGAGATTTTCTCTACAGCTATTGTGAATGCTTACTTAGACGTGCACACTAACTCGATACTTTAATATGATTTACTCCCAAATAACTGTACTTGTTATTTACTACTAGAGATAATTATATATTATTGAAAAGTGAAATGTCATGAATATCTCAATACCTCCATTATAGAAATTATTTCTGGAGTCCACATTCTGCTTTTCCTTCCAAATAAAATAAGTCTTCCTTCAGTATAATTTTGAGGGTTTTCATAATTTCCCCCTTATATTCACACTTGGGGGAACAACTCCTAACTCCTAGCACTGGAAATATTTTTAATTACTGTTTGGCTAAAAGTAAAGTGTATGGTCGAATCTCCTTTTTGGGAGGTTCTTAAACAGAGGCTGGATGGCCATCTATTGAGAGTGCTTTGATAGAGTATTCCTGGGGGATATAACTAGATGACCCTTGTGGTCTCTTCCAACTACATGCTTCTAAAGAGTATTTATTTCATATATATCAAACTATACAAAATGAATATAAAATATTCAAATTAAAATAATGAAGCATTTTAACCATGAAAAAGAAACGTATAGATTTTTTTTTTTTGCCAAACTTTTCCACATGAAAAATCATAATTTTCTATTGTAGTTTGCTCACAATCAGAAAAGGGATGCAAAAAGGACAAAATTTTGTCTCAACATATGAGCTGGCCTGTCTGTAACTTAACTCTCAGGGAAGAAGCAAATGTGACCAAAATTTATGACTACAATTTTTCTAATCCTTAAGCCTTTCTTCACACTCTCACTAAGTTTGGGAATTTTAACAATTCCTATGTATACTGGCCAGTGCTCTCTTGGAAGAAAAGCATGGATATAAATTGACCAAATGGTATTAGGACTTCATTTTGGCTATTACAAATATTATCATTTGACTGTAAATTCTTCTAACCATATTTTGGTTCACCTCAATAGTATGTATTTCTAATTTTCCTTGCTACTGTGTCACCGGGTTAAATCTAAAGCTAGCCTTATTAATGGTACATTACTGAAATCAACGGGACTTAATTTTACCATGATTAACAAATCACATTATTTCAGTGTGTCTACACTAAACAGGACTATTGTTGATTTAACCCATTTTGTTTAACCATGTGGAAATTTCCCTCTGTAATCACAGAAGAGAACTGACTTCTCTATTTGTCTATAATCAGGCTTTAAGAGATCAGGACAACTGATGAGATCCGAACCATATGAGTACAACACTTGTGGTTTTCTATATTCCATTCATCATTTCTGTCTCTTTTTAGCTTAGTTCCAGATTCCATTAAGAAAATATGTTATTTTCTGTGAAATTACAAACTTTCATACTAGCATAATATGCACATCTGATAACTGTATTCAGGGGACTTCCATCTTTTGGTTGTTATAAATCCATAATCTACGTAAATTGAGATTAAATTACATGACATGAACATCTAAATAAAGACTACAGTGAGGAACACAATTACTGAAATGTTCTTTATTTATTGTTACATTTCTTAACATAACTTGTTGTTGTTTAAATTAGATGTACTAGAGGGTGGAACCTTCTCAAAAAAACAAGTTTATTCACTTACTGAGAACATTATTTTGGTTTGCCTTGGCTTCTGTACTAATTAGCACACTTTAAAATCAAAACAGATTTTAGATCATCAGAAACTTCAGGGTTCTGAATTAATTTCTATATTTTTTTAAAATAGATTGAGACCTTAGAGTATACACTTCCCATGTAAAAAAAAAGAGGAAGTTTTGTTTTAAAGTTAAGATACATACTTGTGCTTTCTCTCCTTCTTTCTCCACACTTGCTGCTATTTTATTTTGCTACTATATTATTTTTTTCCTAAAACCTCATGTAGAAACACTGGAATATCTTTCCACAAGTATTTTTAATGTCAATTAAAATCATGTCAGGAATGATGAAACAATGAAAAAAAATGTGTATGTATGGCTAACATTACACACAAAGCCCACAACATCACAAGTATGAGCACTTTGGAATATAAACTAATCACCAACTTGGAACTGACTATTTGTCTCTGCTTACTCTGTTCTTTATAACAGAATTCATTACCTGGGAAATTTTCACAGAGTACTTCTATAGGAGTTGCTCTCTTTGTGTCTCCAATTTTCTGATACCGTTCTTTCAATGTGTCTGCCTAAATTCAAATATATACAAACTGATTATTTCAGAAACACTTTATAAAACTGTGACAATTCTCTGAGGAAACAAGATAAATTCAATAAATGAACAACTACCTTTAAGCCTTGCCATGGAAGGCTGCCTCTTAAAAAATACATGAACATATGACCTAAAGCTTCCAAATCATCTCTTCTGCTTTGCTCTGAAAAAAGTAAATTGAAGATATTTAAACTAACAAAGTTATGAACTGTTAATACAAATATACATTACTACAAAAATGTACGTATTTTAATTTTTAGCTTTTCTTTGAGTACCGTTACAGCTGAAAGTCTGTATTACAATAAACAAACTTTTCTCTACAATAAAGCCTATTTTAAAATTCCTTGAGCACCTAATGTAAAAAAGTGGAGTCCATATTATTAATAACAACCATTTTCATCTAATATGCCCTTGTATTGTACTTACATTATGCATTTAATTAGAAAACAGTTGCTTAGGAATGAGCCTATGTTTTTGCCCTGCAATCAAAAAAAAAAGATACTAGAGCAAAGAAGTACACAGGATTGTGGCCCTCTAAAATATTATTGGACATTAGCCCTAGCCAACCCTAGCTCTCTACCCTTAGCCAACATGGTCAATGGTGAGGGAAGATGCAAGATGCAGTACAGTAACCTCTAGAAGGCCACAATTTGTGCACCAGTGTATCAGAACAGGTGTGGAGGCCAGGCAGATCTGCAGATGTTGCTGAACTGCAATTCCTAGCAGCCCTAGTCAGCACAGCAAATAGCAAGGAATGCTAGAAAATACAGTACCACAACATCTAGACAACCATACAATTCTGAAATTTGGTTTAAAACTACAATCAGTATTCTAGAAGTACAGAGCACTTTTTTTTCTATTTTCCATGGCATCATTACATTTCTAGAGAACACCCCCAGAAAGATCTATCTACCATATAATTAAATAGGATCTTTAGATGTTCCTACTTCAATATACGGACAAGTAGAGCCTTTTCGATGGTAAAATACCACCTCTACAATACTCTGCAGAAAGGTATATACTAGTATATACAATTAAGTTTTAGAAATCAGCTGCACTGTCTGATTTTCCTGAGTATTCCAGAATCTATCTGCAACTTGTTTTTAAAGTGGCTTCATTTGTGACTGGACCAACATGTTATTATTTGTCTGTTTTTGCATTTTGTTGCATGAGCACATACAGAAAAAGCAAGATATAGATTTCTGAATAAGTGAATAAATAATGAGAAAACTGTACAAGATAAGTGGCAGTTGCTATTAATGCCGACCCAACAAAGCTTAACAGCAAAAATGACTGCTATCAATTGGAATGAGGGTACAGAAAGATAACCCATGAGGAAAGGTGGGAAAGAAAGGCAGGATTCTTAACCACATGAGATGGGCAGTGGGCAAAGTGAAGGAAAGATAGCAAAAGAGTTTCATTTCCAGTTGCTTTGCCCTCCCACACCAAAGGACAACCACACACGAAGGGTCCTCTGAGGGAAAATATCAGATGCTAGCTCTTGCTTGGCTAACCATTTTTTCCTACTGTTTTTCTTTTAGCTGCGTGGTTTATGGTGTATCTATTTTATGTTTATAAATATTGTGAGCCCCTCTGAGATTTGTCGCAGAACATATGATAAACTAATACATGTAATATATCATTTAAAAATATAATCATACAATTAACCAACATCCAGGAAAAGTTGCCAAATGACATTAAATACAGTGACAAATAAATCAAAACTATTCATCTGCTCCATTATCCTAACCTTGAACCACTTAGAATGCTACTAGCCCTGGCTTTCATTGCATTTCTATTTCTCTTGGCTACAGAAACTGGGGAGGAGGGGAGAAAAAATACTTAAAGAGTGATACAAGCACATACATTGATGTCCAGTATCAATATTTTCTTATCAGATCTCATATATTTTTCACCTCTAATGATAATTTCAAGTTTGAAAAACGGCCTGTGTCCATCAACCTCAGTTCAGCATAAAACACAAAGTGTACATGAAGCGCAGATGTAAAAAACAGCCTTCTGGCACATCAGTTATGTATGATATTGTCTGCAGAACTCAGGCTAGCTGTCCATCTATGTACCTTATCTTTATACATTAAATATATACCATATCCAGGCATCTCTGAAGATCTTATATCACTTTTTACTTATTTGACATTTCTCTACTATTCAACAAGTTTCCAGGACAGTTCACAAAATAAATGCTTCATTTGGAAAGCCCCAATTCTTCTTCTATACAATAGGTCATAGCTTTAGATATTTTGTACTAACTCTCTCAATTCTAAATAATGCTGGCCAAGCTGGCAGAAGGGAGACATGCCAGGATCTCATTACTGTTCCATAAACCTTTTTATCTGGAGACATGGAAGCACTGACACAGCAATATGAAAAACAACTCCACTAGCAGTTGTATGAGTGATTTAGTCTAGTCACTGGTGCCAATCACTACATCATAAGAGGTAAATGTATTAAACAGCATTAAGTAATATCCCAAAATGAAATGACAATGAACAGTCATTTATAAAAGGTTTCAAAGGTACAAGTCTTTCAAAGCTGAGCACTCACTCGGATGAGTACTCTGGAACTCGAAATGTAATCAGCATTGAGCCTACTCTGTAAAATGAACATATAATATCTGATAAACCAAATGTTTTCAATAGAACTAGAGTCTGCAAAGGTTATTATCGATACGCAAAAACTGGTCACATAAATCTAGTGAAGCTGCTAGGTTTGTGTTCTAAAAATCAATACATACCTTTTCCTAAATGTGTATTTATACTCATATATCTAGCAGTTCCTGTAAGGCTTTTGTGTTCTCGGTATGGTATGTGCTTCTTTGTCTCTGGATCTATATATTCTTTTGCCAAACCAAAATCTATTATATGAATAATTTGTTGAGTTTTGTTTCCTGGTCGTCCTATTAAGAAGTTTTCAGGTTTTACATCTCTGTATATTAAGTTCTTTGAATGAACATATTCCATTCGGGAAATCTATTAAATGAAATGAAAGAAAGTTGTTTTTTAACCAGACCTATAGCAGTAGAACAAATAAAAGCAACCATTGCTGTATCTTTTCTGTCCTGAAGGAACAGAACTTCCTCAGGCAAGTTAAAAATGGAGACCTTCATCTTATTAAACCTTACATTGGGTGAAGGTGCAAAGGTAGGGAATATTATATGCCTACTGAATCAACATAGAAAAGTTTTTTTAAAAAAAGTCTCTTATTAAAATGAGAATGTTTGGTATTGTAGTGCTGTCCACTAATGTTGTATACTGAGAATTAAGCTTTAAAATACCGAAGGTAAAGAACTGACATGCTTAATTCTCTTTTCATAATAAAAAAATCTCACCCTGAACTCTTCAGTAAATGCCTTATGAATTTTGAACCTTAAATTATGTACATGTGGGAAGGATTCAACCTGCTTACCCCCAAATTGCAGCACTGCCTTCTATATTAAGTGACTTTTGGATAACAGACTTGAGAATATTATGGAAATCTGCACTTGTATTGCTTAAATAGAGAAAGTGGTACTGGAAGCAGAATGCAGCAGCCTGAAAACTGCAAGTTTCCAGAAACTATATAACGAAGACTAGCCTGAAACATGCAGAAACTGCTAAGTGACCTTTCTGATGCCTCAAGAGGGTAATGCCCAGGGAGGGATTCCAAAAGCCAGGAAAGGGAGTATAGGGTCAGTTCTCTATGGCTGATTGGGTCTTTCCATGAATAGGCAGAGCCATAAAACTCACAAAGTTTTCTATCTTACACAGCATCTTCAAAATGCTTTCAAACAGATCTAAATTCAACATTTGACTTATTTATAAATTTGCTGATATTTTGGCTTAAGTCTCAGGTAGCCTTTCCACAAACAGAATGGATTCTTCTATTCTCGAAAGAGCTGCTGATCCAGCTGATTCCTCCCTTCCCACCTCCTCCAAATCTGATCTGGGAATCCTCCAGTTCTCTAGAATACATTTTCAATTGGTACGGGGCAAACAATGAAAACTACACATTCAGCTCACAGGATGCCTGGACCAGGCTGTTATCCTCCGTCATTTATAAATCTGATGCTGGTATGTGCCTTAAGTCATTTCCAGCTCATGGTGACCCTAAGGCAAACCTATCACGGGATTTTCTTGGCAAGATTCATTAAGAAGGTTTGCTTTTACCTTCCTCTGAGGCTGAGAAAGTATGGCTTGCCCATGGCTGAGCGAGGATTCGAACGCTGGTCTCCAGAGTCACTGTCCAGCATTCAAACCACTACATTACTATGATTCTCAATTTATAAATATGAGCTGCATAATAATATAGTGGAGAACAACTTTAATAACTTGCAAGAAAAGTGACACACACTTTGATTCTGTTTTTGCTCAGACAATATTTTTCTAATGTTGTACGGAAGGCAATTTAGGAGAGGGTATACTCACCAACTGTATGGCTATCATAAGAACAGTTTTCAGAGAAAAAGTCCTATCACACAAGTCAAATAAGTCTTCCAAACTAGGTCCCAGTAGTTCCAGCACCATGGCATTATACTTGCCACAAGGGCCAAAATAGTAAACCTGAGGTATTCCATCTGGCAAAACAAACAAACAAACAAAAATGCCTGGATTATGTTCAACTGCTAAAAAAATCCCCCTTCATGAAGTGGATAATAGTTCAAAAACATATTTTATACATAGATTTCCACAGTCTTTATACTATTTGTCATAACTTAGGTTTCTTCTATGTAAAACACAGCAAAATACAAATAACATTGGTTCCACTCTCCTTGCGAGCATGGGCCATCTCTGAGATGTTGAAATAGAATATTAACTTTTGTAGAGTACAGTAAGTTCTGCTATGACCTGACAGTTCCTCAAAAAGTCCATGTTACAGAAATTCAAGCTCTACAAAAACACCACTTACAGGGTTAGGTGCAAACCTAAAAAATATTACTGTTAGCTAAGGTATTTAACTGGCTACAAATTTAAATGAATAAAGTTTAATTACAAGCAGTAGACTCTTACCACAGGAAAAAAAGAAGAAGCTAAATCCTTATGGTGGCGGGGGGAGGGGGCAAAGTATGGCCCTACAAGCCTCAGGAGCCCTTCCCCTCAAAAACAGGAGAGACACCCATAACACCTTCTGCACCTTGATAAGCGTTGACTTGCTGGGGCTATCAAATGTTGCACAAATGCTCCTTCCTCCTCCTAACCACCTAGCTCCAATTTCTCAAATCCATGCAATTGAGAAACTGAACAGCTAAGACAGGAGGAGCCAGGGTTGCCACTTAACATGTCAGATGTGGAGAGGCACCAGTTTTGAATGTTGAAGGTGGAATCACACTACAGACAATTAAGAGTCTATGTTCTGCACACAGTATTCTCTATCAACTAATTGTGTTATTGCCAATTTCCACTGTAAAAGCACATTATAGCAGAACTTACTGTATACAGATTTTAAAGTATTATAATGATTTCTTATGTCCATTTATAATGTTAGAAATGATGCACAATAACTTGAATGCAATGATAATTACAAGTATGTAGAAGCTACATATTGAGCGTTATGAAACCTGCCTTGTGGTAACTTGTCAACTTTTATACAGTACTTGTCAACTGTTAATGTGTGTTACCTCTAATATAACTGATGACCAAGCAACAGAATATTGGTACTAAAAAAAAATTACCAGAGCAAACTAGAATTTCCAGCATTTTGCCCAAGTGTCCTTATTTAGAAGAGTTCATCATCTTCTGCTTGCTACAACAAAATCAAAAGTATGCACATTTCTAAAGCTCATGAACTTTACTTATGAAACATAGCAGTAAGCAATTAACAATGCATTCTATCAGTCAATCCAAACTAAATCTATTAACACAGCTCTAATGGCACTGCCATTTTTTTTCCCCCAGAGGAACTCTCTGGGTACGGCAGACTTAAAATTGCTCTGAACCAGCTGTTCTGAAAATAATCCACTGGGTAACAATATAAAACAAGTGTTTTACACAAATGAATAAATATGTGTTGTGGTCCCCCATTACTATGTCTTTTTTCCCACTAGATACAAGGTATGTCAGTAAAACAGTCATTGTAAATCAATTCACATCTTCTGCATAAATGAAGAGACAAATGACTGCCCCAAACATGCCTTCCAGACACACTCAGGGACAGAATCTCATTCTGTACCAATCAGGACATAACAGCATCTCGAGTACATAAACTCCAACACAGAAAAGAATTCAAGTAAAGCTATGCAAACAGAGCTGATCACTTTTTTCTCAAACATTTTAAATTGAAGCCCAATTATAAATTTATCCAATTTTTTAACACCCACTATAAGCTAACCCTAATCTTGCTACTCTACAAAAAAGAAGAGAAGAGAAGAGAAGAGAAGAGAAGAGAAGAGAAGAGAAGAGAAGAGAAGAGAAAATCAAGCAACTTTAACACATGGGATGAAAAATTTCTGGAAATTTCAATACCAAGGAAAAAATCAGAAAAACTGAAAAAGCAATATAAGCATGTTTTACAGGGAAAAAATCACTTTTTAACTTCAGAATCATAAAACACATTATATGTAAGTTAGCTTGACATATAAGCATCATGTTTAACACATTAAAAGTACATTTTATTCAGAAAATAATTACAAATTGAATTCATTTTTTAAAATTTTAATTTTTGCTACAAATAGAGCTACAAGCTTCTGAATGGTAACCAACACCTGAACCATGAGAAACCACTGTGGGTTTGTTAAGTTCCTCCTAAACTGGCAAAAGCAAACAATAAAAACAGAATAAATTATCAACATTAAGGTTCTTTAAGAAAGAAAGAAAGCAAGAAAGCAAGCAAGAGAGAAAATAAATAAAGTCTCTTCTAGCCCCTCGCCGTGCCAAGCAAACAAAAAACATCCATCTCCATAAAAAAAAAAAACTGACAAAAGGAAACCAGGACCAGGAACTGCAATAATATGAAATACCTACCACAATTAGTATTACATAAAAATCTCTGCTACATAACTTTTAGAAATATGAAAAATGTAAACACGTGTATACCTTTTGTTAAAATATTCTACTCGTCATTCTAATAGAAAATATTCCATAATCCACACTGTCTAGAAAAAAAGGGCTTCTAAAATGGTGAGGGAGGGTGTCCAAGTTTTTTTTCAGTTTTCCCCAAGGTTGCATATCTCTAATTAACGCTAAATAAAAAAAATTTTACATATATTTTTAACTTTACTGTATGAAACATTCAATTAGAAAAGAGTTTACACATGATATACAGTAAATATACATATTAAAGGATGCCTATTAAAGTTTTCCACAACAGTAATATTGTACTGTTGGACCCACATAGGAAAAACTATGAAAATTTAAAAAGCAACCCTGATTGTCCAACCTTCTTAGAACATGTTGCGAACCAGAGTCTGAGAAGCACTACCCTATAACTTCATGTAAGCTACAGAATTATGAAGCTAGTAACAGAGAACTGCTCAGTAAGTTTCCAGGACAGTTTATAAAATACATCTTTTTTACTTGGAAAGGCACTTTGTACAGAAGCAACATATGGGACAAATAATAAACAGTTAAGGCTATCAATTAAGTAAGAAGGCAGATAAGTATTAGTCTTCTCCCAGAACACTTATTGGTATTCTATGAATATTATATATCCACCAGGAAACTCAACTGTGTTACTCCACTGAGAGCTAAAGAGGAAGGCAAAAGGGAAGAATGCACAGAGAAGGAAAGCAGGAAGGTTACACTTCTCAAAGCGGGACTCCTAAATACCTTCCTCACTAAGCATTTCAACAGAGCTTGGGTACCAACACCCCAGGCCACAGAGTACCTTCTGCATCTTTCCAATATATGGAAAATAGATACCTAACCAGCAGCGCTCCCTTGCTCAACAGGCAGCACCACTGTTTTCTGCAAAGCAAACACAGTGTGGGTATGCACTATGCAGCACACTTACACTTGATAGTATAGCACACTATACCGGATACAAATTCCCTAAATCCAAGTCAAGGGTCTGTGGACACATAATAAGGCAGTGGATACTAAAGTCACCTTTCCAAATACACACACAGTGAGAGGGAGGGATGGGAGAATTATACTGCTAGTGCCACCCAAAAATTCTTCCATTCAGGACACACACACAACAACAAGGAATTGAATACAGAATTCTAGTGCAACTTCCTAGAGAATACTATCTTGATATTTTATCCAATACATGAATCTGAAGCATAGCTACCCACTGTGCAGAGAAATCTTTATGTTTCTCTGTTCTGTTAGAACTAGACAGTAACCTGATATTCAGAAGACAAGGAATTTCTTCAGCAAGTGCTATGCAGACAAGAGCTACAGCAGCAGCTACTAGTAAGAAACAATGCTTTACTGCCACATTTATATTCATGCAAAAAGTTGCATGGCAAACATATACCAATATCCTGAATTTCACCCCTGGAGCTCCACTGTATATTTGTTTGACTTTAGCACTTTTTACACCAAAGTAAAGTATAGAAGAGGTTGCTAAATTATTGCAAGCATCATCACAGATCATGCTGAGAGAATTTTATCTTACCTAACCAGACATCATGAGTTCAGCATTACAACTAGGATGGCCAAATTTGAAAAAAGAGGCCAAATTTCCTATACCACCCTGTGTGTAAGGGGAAAAAAAGTAGTATATTTTCCACAACAGCTAAATGACAAGATGTCTTGAACAGACATACCCTATATAACTCAATAAATTACAAAAAATGATCACATACCTAACTGAAATCCAACTACCCAATACGAATGAGTGGAGCATTAATTATATTAATCTTAAGTATTCTGAGCTGATTTTTACTGAACAGCATGTCCAATATATTTTGCCATGTACAGCTGTACTGCTGTCAAACTGAACACCCAGTTACATTGTTCACAGAACTATGAAATAAGTATCATCTTCCAGAGTGGAAAATATATGTCACAACTATGCCTTTTTATGAAACAACTGTCAAATAATTTAACAACTCTTTGGCAACCAATGACAAAATCTGGTTCAACAGCCACCTATGCAAATAGAAGAACAGGTTGCTTACCTTTAACAGTGGTTCTTCATGTGGTAATCAGTAAATTCACATAAATGAGTCATCTGTGCCTGCATGATGCATCATTCAGAACATTCTAGAAATGACCACTTTGGCACTTACCCCACCCCTCCTCACTGTGCATGACTAGCACAATTTCTGCTCAGTCCCTCAGTTCCCTGGCTGCCACAGCATCAGCTAAGGAGAGCAAGACACCATGAAGAAGGACAGAAGGGGTTGTGTGAGTTCACAGATGACCATTCGGAGAACCACAGTTACAGGAAAGCAATCTCTTCTTCTTCTTCATGGCCTCTGTGTCTATGGAGGAGGTAGTGTCATGCAACTGTTCTCCCAAACACAGCCTTAGCTCTTGATCTCACATCAATTCTGTAATGCTGAATAAAAGTCAAAGGCCAAGACCAATTAGTCACCCTCCAAATGTCAGGTAATGGAACACCCTTGAAAAATGCTGTAAAGGGGGCCATCACTCTGGTCAAATGACTCTGCTTGGAAGTCAGAGGTGCATTCTTAGAAAGACAGTTAAACCAACTGAATAGGTGCAGAAACCTACTTAGAAAAATATCACATTGCAACTGGAGATCACTTCTCGGACCTTGAATAACAAATAACAAATGAGAAGTCTCTGAGACTGGCGGAAAGGGGCTCTCTGGTTCACATAAAATGCAACCTGACATCTAAAGTGTGGAGGGAACGTTCCAGGTCAGAAGCAGGATTTGGCATCAAAGAAAGTAACACAACATCCTCGCTAAGATGGAAGGCAGAAACTACCTTAAACAGGAATGATACAGGAAGGACCACCTTAACCTTATGAAAGTGGAGGTACAGAGAGCCAATCTGAGAGGGTACAGTTATCTTGGCCTCCTGGGCTGATATAATAGCTACCAAAAAGGCCAACTTCCAGATAAGGAGCCTAAGGTCACACAAAGCCAACACGAAAAGCATCAGCTTCAAACTCCACCAGGCAGCAGGGTGAGATACCAATGGACTCTTGTAACATTTCAGGAATCTTTTAACCACAGAGTGGTATACCCCTGGTTTTACAGATCCCATGGAACTGCTTACAAGAAACACCCTACACGAACGAACGACAGACGGACGGACGGACAGACAGACAGACAGACCTCTGTGTGCTAAAAACAACAGAAACTTCAGGATATGAGGAACTTGCGCATGAGCAACAGAGATGTCATGTAAGAAGAGAAAGCTGAAAAATTTATTCCATTTGTAAGTATATGAGCTCTGAGTGGAAGTATACACAACATAAAAGGTATGTGTGACCCACACAGATGATGAGGTCAGAGGAATATTTGCCATGCAGTCAGTCTGAGATTCCTCAGATCCAGGTGCCACACTTTCCTTCTGTGAATGGTGAGATAGCTAGGATGAAGCAGGAGCCGGTGGAACTCCGTGCAACAGATGGAGAAATGGGGCAAGCCAGGGTTATCACAGTAACCAAGGAGTGACTAGAATGCACCTGCCCCTACCCTGTCTGATCCACTATGTGACACTAGGAAGTTGCACTAGAATGCTGTATTCAATTCCTTTTTGTTCTGGGTGTGTCCTGAATGGAAGAATCTTTGAGTGGCACTAGCAGCATAATTCTCCCATCCATCCCTCACCCCTCTCACTGTGTGTGTGTTTGGAAAGGTGGCTTTATTATTCAGTGCCTTACTACGTGTCGGGGTTTCCCTCCATTATGTGTGTGGGGAGGTGCACTGTATGGGTTATGTAGTACTAAAATGCCTGTAGTCAGTGTTAGTGCAGATGTTAATTGTATGAGCATTCCTTCGCTTACCGCTATCCAAACATCTTGAGTTCACATGAGATTGTCTCCTAGCAACCCCTTCAGAGTTGAAGATACAAGGTCAACCTTAATGACTTCTGTGGGAAGGAGGGAATTGTTATAGCTTACTCTCTGTGAGAACTTTGCCAGTCTGAATCTCTAAAGTCATTGTACTCTGTTCTAGCTCCTTAATAAATCTTGCTTTTCGCATGTTTATTTTGTGTGTTTGAATCGGATCCTGACACTATGTGTCTACAGACCCTTAACTTGGATTTAGAGGATTTGCAGCCAGTAGGGCTTATTTTGCTGCATAACGCATACTTACACTGTTTTTGCTTTGCAAGAAACAGTGGTGCTGCTTGTTGAGTAAGGGAGCACTGCTAGTTAGATATCGATCTCCCACATACTGGAAAGATGCAGAAGGTACTCTGTGGCATGGGGTATTTGTACCCCACCTCTCTTGAAAGGCTTAATGAGGAAGGTACTCAGCCAGTATAGGCTATAAAATCCCTAATGATAAGAGCAGAAGACCCAAGACAGAATAGTCAATTCAATCACTACCAATGAAGATGAACAAAAGAACAATGCCAAAATGCTTAAAAGAGAGCAGCTGCATCAAAGTAAGTCCACTAACAAAGGAAATACCAGTCTGAAAGTCAAATATAAGAAGAAAAGAGTGAGTTCCATGGATGAAAAGGAACTGGAGGATTGAGTGGGAATTGTGCTAGTCATGCACACTGAGTAAGGGCAGGGCTGCCATCAAACACCCATTGATGCATGATGCACAGGCAACCCATCTGTGGAAGTCATAGAGATTACAAAGAAGAAGAAGCAGATTGTAAGAAGCCTGTTCATCATGTACCATCACATTTGTTTGTCATCAAAATAAAGTGCTTGCTCTATATGAGGACTATAAACAATCTGAATCATGTTGCATCTCAAACATATCATCTACTGGAATCTGCAAACCAAACTAGGACTATTTTCTGAGAATTTTCATAAGTACTATGCAATTTGTGTTGTCACCTCAGGTCTGCAACTGCTCACAATGAAACAAGCAAAAGCTAAATCAAACATCTAAATATGTATTCATATTACTTATTACGTGAACCACAGCAATATTTTGAAATTCCATGATAATTAAATCATTACCATTTCTCACTGGTTGCAGTGTTATAATTAAAGACAACAAAGAGACAATATTGAAAAATGTTTCAACAGATTTGTTAATCAAAACTAAACAGAAACGAGAGGGAAATCAACAACCTCTGCTCCAAACAGAACAGAAACATTCAGAATTTTGCTTATCCTCCTCACATAGTTTTTGAGGAGCATCAGACTTTACAAAGTTGTGAAACTATTCTCAGTTTATTACTCTCAACTATTTTCATCCTCCTACAGTATCTAAAGTTGCAAAAATTATTAATTTCCTTCAGATGAGTACTCCTAATCAAATTACACTGCATTTTGCTTTTTGTACTACGTAGGATACTACTCACGAGAGCTAAACACCACATTGTAGATACATGCATTTAAAGCCTTGTAGTTCTGTTCCAATTGCAAAACATACCACCTATGGTGAAGAAAATATTTAATTCTGTTTTCTCTCTGAAAAATCCTCTTCTAAACACCCTCAAAAATAAAACAGATACAGAACACTAGCAGGAGTAAAATTAGTTGGACTAATGAATGTAACAGCAAATAGGACACTGACAGAAACTTCACACATCTGTAGTAAAAAGTCAAACTTGGCTCTTAGCCCCTGCACGTAATTGTGGCCATTATTATATACCAACGAATTAAACACAACAAGGTCTAGTACAATAAATAAAAGTTCCCTTTATAAGCATTTACAAAACTAAGCATGCAAACAGCAATAGCAGTTACATTTCTATACCATTTATCAGTGCTACGCACTCCCGAAGTGGTTTACAATTTGTTTAGCTAACTGGCCCCAACAAGCTGGGTACTCATTTTACCAACCTGCAGAAGGATGGAAAGTTGAGTTAACCTGGAGCCCTGCAGGATCAACATTGTGGCTGCAGTACCGGCATTTAACTACTGCACTACCAGGGTTCCATATATAAACCTGTTTTATTATTAATAGTTTCTACTGAGATAAAATTTGTTAAATTATACTTACCTCCAGATCCTAATTGCTTGTAGAATCTGTACTCCAAGTGCAGCTGTGGTGCTCTTGATTTCATTGGCTCCTGAAGAGACCAAGATTTTAAATTTTGAAAGCCAAGATCTCACTGAAATGCTCGCATTAATTTAGCAACTATACTAATAAAAACTGACTGTACCTGTGTTTATAATTAAAAAACATTATGAAGAAAAGCATTTTCAATTGATATACACCTTCCATCCCATAAGACACTTTTTTCCCAGAAGTTATTTATCATGTCAAGACAACAATTTCTACATACAGAACTTTCAATCTGAAAACAGCTGTTTCACTAAGAATGCAAAACACTCAGAAGAAATACAGTAAGCCTTCCACTTTAGCAAGGGTTAGGGGAACAAGACCTTCATGAAAGTGGGGGAAAAAGCAAATAAAACTAAGAATCATGAACACTATTCTTTTTATGTGAGACGGCTTCTCTGGGAATCTAGGTCCTCTAGTGCAGTTCTATGCTCTATACTTCTAGCAAAAGTGGACCTCAGAATTGCCCTAGAGGACTTAGAGATTCCTAGAGAGAACTTTTTTTTTTTTGGTGGCAGGGGCAAAAGGGCAAGAATTTTTTTAAACATAAAAATTAAACAAATAAAATAGAACAATCCACAAATAATCAATTCCATGATGCTGAATCTGCAAAAGTGGAGGGCACACTGTAGCAGTTTTTACAGACAGTACTGAAAACAAAGAGAATGTCATAATGGAATGATTACAACAGTAAAACAATCCTCACCTTTGAAAGAACACATGCAACCAGGAGACAGGCCGAAGTATATGTTTAAAGACAGAGGCAACTTCCAATCTGCACTGCTAACTACCCCAAGAGAGATAGCCCCCATTTGCTCTTTTCAAGGCAAACAACTATTTGTCCCTCAAAATAAGAATCTGAAATATATGTTTAAATAAATTCAGTGTATATATAGGATTTTTTATGTCCTGTTCTTTGATCCTCTAGAACAGGAAAAGGCTACAGTTCCAAAAGGCACCACTTTCCAAACTTTTCTAAGCCTCTAGTCCATCCTTCCACCACAAGAAAGAAGAGTGAGTGAAGGCAAAATTTTACTTCACAGCCCAGTTCACCAGATCTTTTCCCAAACCCAAATAAAAAAATAATTGGGTTAGAAGGAATCTGCCTGTGGTTTCATCCTGTATTACAGAAAGGAAAAGAGATCAAAAAGATCTCCATGGCCATGACCCAAATCCAAGGCTTTTAAGAAGGCATCATTCAGATTAAAACTACCCGAATGTCAAGACGAATAGCACAGAAAAGTGTTCACAAGAATAAACATAGGAAACCAAATAGCCCTGAGACACACAAACCTTTAGAAGGAAAGGTGCATACAACACTTCAGTGACACAGTGGTACCCCTGACTGAAACAGGAAGGAACAGGCAGAAGCTCAAAAAGACATGCAGGTGCATCTGTCTCCTACAGAGAGGTTTCCTTACAGTCTGATGAATCACAAGCTTAAAGCCCATAAGCATAACACTCTTTTTTCTGACCACAAATATGACTGAAAAACAATTCTCTTAGATTTAGCCCTTCAAGTTTTCTAGCTCCTTATGGCAACACTCCAGACTGACAAACTACTGAGCAGCAACCTGGCCACTAAAAAGAGAAATCTCACCATTGCTCAACTAATACAAAAAAGCAACAGAATGTCCTCCTCTAATGAAAATTACTGGAGGGTCTTCAGGTTTGTAACAGTGCAGGAAGCTCAGTGCTACTTGAAGTCTTTAGCATAGTGGTGTGGAGGCGGGCATTCCAGAAACAGCAAAGAAAAAGAGAAAGTTTCAAAACAGCCACAAAAAAGTGGTCATCCCTCCTCCCAAAAAATATTTAAGGGCTGGTCCTTGAAACAACATGCTAAAAGAAAGATTCTAGCTACTGTTAATGACCTCTTTCATGTAAGCCCATGCAGGTTTGCTTAGAACCAAGTATAACTGAATTCAAAGGGACTTACCCCAAGTAAATGTGCACAGCATAGACTACATCCTTAAGGGGGGGGGGTGTACATTATTTAGTTATAAAGAATTTTCAGCACTACCATGCTAGAGTAATGAATGAGAAATGTTGTGAATATATCTTTGAGTGCAATGAGATCTATATAAAGCATGGTTGAGGGCCAATTTCGAGGTAACATCACCCTGCCATGACAACCTCAAACACTTTCAATTAGCAACATCCGAGTCAAAATGATGACATGTCACTTTTGGTCATCATTTTGGCCAGAATATGGCATAAGTAGGAGTTCTGGGAATTTTGGGTGGGGTTCTCTCACTGGAGATACATGTTTTCAAACATCTAGAGGGCTTTGTACAGTTTTGGGGTAAAATCAACTGAAAATTACACTTAAATAAATAAATGAGACCAAGCAGTGCTTTGAGGGTTCCAGGTTCGCTCAGTGGCCACATGTGGCCCACAGACTGCAATTTCCCGTGATCTAAGGAATCTGTTTAGATACTACCTACAGGACAACAAGAACAAAAAGTCTTTATCATTTGTGTACTATATGTGCCATTTTGTGTACCAATCAGTAGCAAACTCTAAAAATACGTAATGAATCTTTTTGCTGGAAAATGTTTGGAGAAAATGCTGCAACCGTGATAAACTGTCCAAACTCCGCTACTGAGCCAACCATCCGAGCAGTATTAGGTATTTGAAAAGTTTGGGAGAGGGAAAGAACTTAAATTAAGTTTGTTTTCTTAGTCCATAAAATTAAGCCTAATTTATGTCATCACTCTGTGAGTTAATAATACTGAAGCATTATGAGCTTCAACAATGGGTAATCTACAGTATGTCAATATTTAATCTGATTTGTGATCATTTATTAATTCTGTGTAATATACAACAGTAGTTCTTAACCTGGAGTATGTGAATCCCTGCTGCTGGACACAACAGCAGTGGCAGCAACAAGGGGCAGCATGGGGGGTGCTGTTGTGTCTCCTTCACCTGCCACTGTGTCTTTCACCAGAGACATGGCAGCCAGGGTGTGGGCACTGAGGGACATGGAGGCAGGTATGTGCACGTGCCCAAACTGCTCCCTCATTTGCAAATCTAAACTATGTATCCAAACTATGACTCTGGAGACCCGGGTTTGAATCACTACTCAGCTATAAAAGCCCACTGGGTGACTTCAGGCAAGTAACATTCTCTCATCCTCAAAAAAAAAAAAAAGGCGAAAGCAACAAACCTTGCCAAGAAAACCTCCATAACAGGATCACCTTAGAGTTGCCGTAAGTCAGTTTTCAAAGAAAACATGATGGCTAAAAAGAGCCTCCTCCTGCTATAAGCAGCACTTTGCTGTTGTGTGCCTTCAAGTCACTTCTGAGTTATGATAATGCTAAGGTGAAACTACTGCAGGGTTGTTGTTTTTTGCAAAATTTATTCAGAGGGGGTATGCCTTTGCCTTCCTGAAGATGAGAATGTGACTTGCCCAAGGTCACCCAGTGTCTGAGCAAGGATTTGAATCCTAGTCTGCAGAAGCCTTTAATGAAGGCTTAAATCAATAAATGTTTGAATATTTAAATCTAAATTTAAATATTTAAATCTTGAGTTAAGTACTAGGGGTCCCTAGCAACAAATAAAGGGACCCCGGTAAAGAAAAAGTTAAGAACCACTGATAAACAAACATGTGCCGCTCTCAAAGGAAACCAACTGCATTGCACATGATATGCCTTGTTGTATCAATACTGGTTTAACAGGTTTGCCAGCAAAAAAAGCAAGAAATATCAATAAAACTTTATAATCTCACCCTTGAAAAGACACCTAGTTGTGTGTACACTAGCAAGGCTAAATATTTGAACAGGAATTCTGGCCAAAGTGTTCCGATAACTATCTACTTAGAAAAGTGAGCTATAGTTTTTCAAAAAAAATTTTAATTTATAGTTGTGCCATTGAAAAACTGAAAGAAATCACCAGAAGTGTAGCCAGTATTACTATACTGGAGAATATACTTTCTGTGCAACAGTACTGAACAATTCTCATATCAAGTCATATACTTTGCTCTGCCCTCACATTGGGGATTTAGATGACAATACTGACGTTTTGATGCCTGAGAATTTGCCTATTTTACTGGGTTACAATTCAGTACATACTGGTTTTCAAAAGAAAAAAAGCATGTCTATAAGTGTGTACACACACACACACACACACACACACCAGAGAACCGTGTACATACAAAACTACATATGTACACTGCATCCTTCCTACAAGTAGGTATCCCAATTAATATTGTCACTCAGCATTTACTCTCCTAATTCCTCTCCAGTTGGTCAAGGATTAGGGATTTAATTCATTTTCTAGGCACTCTTGCCTCCCTGATAATGGCCATGAGGTTGTGTTAGAGTACCTTGGTATCATGTTACTACCTGTGTTTTTACACAGAAAGAATGAAAAGACACACTGAAGGACAAAACAAGGGACGCCAGTGATTTCTCAAAGGCCACTTTGTGACCTTTAATGGTACATCACAAGATACAGTTTGGTAAAAGATTCAAGTCAAAGGACTGCAATTACAAATAACATAACTGTCATTCCCCCCATTATGCTTGCATTCTTATCAAACTATCCAACCTTAAATTGAATAGTGCCATGTAAATGTAATAACAAGGTAATTCCAGAGGAGAGCATCTTCTAAAGTAAATGGTTACATCTAAATTTTCTCTCATACATTTTAAAAGTTTTAAGTATTCAGATACTGCTTAAAGAACTGATTCAGGAGACCAACCATTTCTTTGCCCAGCCACCATTATTTAAGCACACCCACTGTTCATGTTCTTCAGCACTGATCTGACCATGTTTCACAACCAGCAGTGTAATTCAGGTTTTTGTTTTAGCAATACCAACAAGTTTTCAAGATTTTTCTGTGACTTAAAAGAGCGAAGGATGGGGTAGAAATTCTACTGACAGCAGCACCCGTTCAGCCTATCCCACTACAATACTATAAAAGGTACAATCCTACAACAGATCAATGTTTAGCAACTTTACTTCAAATACAACTAAATTATTACAAGAATGATTAAGCTGAACTATGAGAATATATTCCATATATTAACTGGAGTCAACTTACCAGCTTAATTGCCACATATTCATTTGTATACAAATTTTTTCCTTAAAAGACAAAAAGACAAGAATGTCAGACCTCGTATATCTGTATTCTAAAAACAAGTTCCTTACAAAAGCAGTTCATGAAAATATGCAGTACCAAATTCTTCACTGGAGACATTATTTGTCAACTTTATTATAAAAAAAACCCCAATATTACCTGAGTGAAAGTTGTACAGAATACTAACCGGAAGATACCAGGAATGGGGAAATTACCCTCCAGACATTATTGAATTCTACCTCGCATCAGCTGCAGCCAGAATGGGCAAGAGTCAGACGTAACGAGAAGCATACTACAGTGCACCTCCATGCATGTGGGGGTTCTATTCCAGGAACCCTCATGTAAAACAAAAAATATGAATGCTCTGTCCTATTATCATCAATGGATGCAACATGCACGCACCTGTGTTGGCACACACGCAGCACATCTATTGACAACAATGGGACATGAGGCTTCACGAGATCTCACATTTATGTGTGCGGAGGCAGTGTCAGAAAGCACACTGTAAACCTGTATCTGGAGAGACACAGGCCTCTCACGCTTGAAGGTGAGAAACTTAAGCAAAACTGAGGTCAAGTAGCTTGCAAGCTAACACACACACATACACTTTTGTACCTTAACCTTTGCTTTTTTCATTCTTTCAAAAAAAAATTTAACCTCCTTTAAATTGTACCCACGGTAGCTATCAATTCAAGACAAAGAAATATAAGCACATTTAAAAGTTACAATGCATGATTAAAAACAGAGACTCAGGCTCTAATTTCTGTCCCATAACTGGAATAGTATTCATAAAAATGTGGCTTTTCTACCCATTCTGTTTTCTCTGTAGCTACCTGTACGTCATAAGGATTGGAAACCTTAACAGTTGGGATGGGGGCTGTAATAGAAGGTGGACTGGTGGACACTGACTGCCCCTTATGGGAATGGAGAAACAACTTAAGATCAAAGATATAATAAATATATCATCAGTTATTAACATACCATGATTAGCTATGCAAGTTTTTGACGCTTATGACCAACGTTAGTATGGAGTTCATGGCAATATACAGTGATTAGCTATGCAACCTTATAATCACTGTAAAAACTAGGTCAGTCACAATTATCTTAACTGATTAAGCCCTCCATATTTGCAGGTTTAACTATCATGAATTTTATTATCTGTGAGTTTCTCCAATCCCTCCTCCCCTACCTCAAGCACTTCTTTTCTGGGGGAATATTCCCTCTCGGCAGCTCTGATCAGGCTGTGTAGTCTTTTAAAAACCCACTTCTGGTCCTCCTCCTCCGTCAGTCATTGCCTGGCCAGCTAAAGAAGGCTTGCAGCCCCATTTCTCAGCACTGCAAACTCTCTCCCAATGCCCCCTCCCAACCAAAGGAGATAAATGAGAGAGGGGAAGAATAGGGCAGCCATGGTGATCCACTCCTCTTTCCCTGACCTGGTTTAGACCCTGAGTGCCTGTCTCCTTCACCATGCCTTGGTCCCTTCCCACAAACGCACACACATTTTGACACTTGCCGTTTTTTTGTTTTTGGTTTTTTTTTTTTTTTTTTTTGCTTTTGCAGGGGTGCTGTGCCCCTAACCCTAGTGAATGTGGAGGGCCAACTGTATTCTAAATGCTCAACTTTTATTCTGATTCAATTACATTTTTTTTGTCAATGAGAAACAAAGTAACTTCAGAATGTGCACATATTATAATACTAAGCAAATAAACATCCCCAATGGTCCTGCAGCTTAAGCTGTGGTGCTTAAAATATACAGCCATATTTACAGTCTTTCATCTCAACTTATCTCAATGTTGCACAAGTTAAATTTTTAGAAAGAATTGACTTGATTTCTAGTAAGATTTGAAGTAGAGGAGAATAGATCCAAGAAGCTAAGAATGCTTCATTTAAATTCCATTCAGTTCACAGAAAATAGTTCAAAGGTTTATAGACACTACTTACACTAAGGAGGGCAGGGGAAAGCCTATAAGTCATTTTATCTCTTCCAGTGAATAAAACTGCAGAAAGTGGAAATGTCAACAAATTCTATTTTACCAGTTTTAGGTATCGCAGGAAGAAACTGTTAGGATTTCTAACAGCAGCACATCCTAGATTAATTGTTACCTGAGATGTTCAACATGAAAGGACAGAAATAGTAATAATCAAAAATGTTAACTGAATTAATTACTTTAAGTAGACATTTCCAAAATAAATTATCAGCACTTAACTTTAACATGCAACTAAGTACATGTCCTGTCCACCAAAGAAGCATTTTCTGTTTGTTTTATTTTAGAACACAGAAATACTGAAATGTGATGCTTCCTGCATTTATACTTAGTTATCTTGATCTTCTTTAGCTATCTGTAGATTTACATGGGGAAGTAGCAATTTTTTTTAGCGGGGGGGCTCAAACTTCTGCAACCTCTAAAGACAGCACTCCAGGGTTACTTGCTTAGAAACAAAGAATTAGAAGGCACTTCAAAGCTTCAGAATGAAATGAAGACTTGATAAATGAATTAAAGACTTCCAGCATCTTATCTGATGTGCCCATGCTCACTTGTTCTTGCGAAACACCCTGCACTTAAATCATGATGCCAGGTTATGACCATACCCCTTGGGCCCAGCTAATATACTTTTTCCTTCTATCACGATACCTGATCCCCACCCAGGAAATCCTGATCTCAAACTGCTTGGATGTGGTCTTGTGTCAGTAACGTACACATGTTCTAATCTCACATTTTTTCTTATGGCAGAGTCTTTCCATCTTCAGAACTACTGTAAGAAGCAACCACAAATCCAGGATATCAATATTATTGGGTACAGTAAGAATCTAGAGATTTGTTTTTGATAAAATCATGGGTGGCAACGTATGTCAGTGAAAGCAGGAGAAATCTTCTGAACTAGAGGCAAATACTTTATGTATTCTATACTGAGACAAGATACTTGAGTCCTCACAGTCACACTTCCTTGAAGAACCCACATGCTTTCTACCGAACTGTCACAACTGAACAGTTGTAGACAAATTCCCAAAATCATCTAAATGCCATGTAGAGTTTTTGAAGGACACAACAAATGACAAAAATAGGTGGGACAAATAACGTCCCAAGAGTCTATGCATGTGTGCCATCTGAGTGCTTTTTCCATGCCATTTCATGACAAACGACAGTCAAATAAACTAGAAGTGACACACTTTAGTTACTAGAAGGCTGGCCCCATTAAAAAGAAACCCAGTTCCTGTCTTAGAACAGTGTGTTCTCTCTCCTATCCCTGGCCCTAATCCCCAATACAATGGAATTCTCTTTGGAGTCAAAAATACTGTACAACTCAAAAAAATTGAGTTTTTTTCATCCAGTTTACAAGGACTGAAGACATAAAACAATCATGCGGGATCAGGCCAAAGACTTACAGTCCAATATTCTGCCAGTGGTCCAGCATATAAGCACATGGGAAACGCAAAAGCAAAATGAGTGCAATAACACAATTTCATTCATGTCCCCCAGCAACTGATAATGAAATTCATACTATTTATGAACATTGTTCATTCTTAACTGATGTTAAGTCAACTTCAACTCATGGTGATCCTGTGAACAACAGCCCTCCAAGTCACCCTATCTGCCAACAGCCCTGATAAGGTCTTGCATAGTCAGGTACATGGTTCCTGGATCGAGTCTATCCATTTGTACTCTGGTCTTCCTCTCTTCCTACTGCCTTCTACCTTGCCGGTGTTGTGCTCTGTCCAATAATTTCCAACTTATGCCAGCCCTAAGGCAATGGTGTTTTCTTGGTACGGTTTTTGTTTTGTCTTGTTTTGCCTTGGTTAAGATCTGCTCAGAAGGGATTTGCCTTTGCCCTTCCCTGAGGCTAAAAGAATCTGACTTGCCCAAAGTCACCCAATGTGCTTTCATGGCTGAGTGGGTATTTGAACCCTGGTTTCCAGAGTAATAGTCCAACCACGATACCATGATAACTTTCTACCTTACCAAGCATTATTGTCTTTTCTAGTGAGTCATGTCTTCTCATAATACATTCAAAGAATGACAGTCTCAGTTTAGCAATCTTGGCTTCTAGGGAGAGTTCAGGCTCAGTTTGATCCATTTATTTATCTTTTTAGGAGTTCATGGTATCCATAAAATACTTCTCCACATTTCAAATGAATTTATTTTTTTTTCCTATCAGCTTTTTTCACTGTCCAGCTTTCACAACCATTCATAGAAATTGGAAACACAATGGCATGGACAAGTATAAACTTAGGATTCAATTATTAGTCTTTACACTTATCTAGCTCTTCATAGCTGTCCTTCCAAATCCTAGTCTTCCAATTTCTTGACTGTAGTCTCCACTTTGATTAAAGACTAAGCCAAGGTATGGAAAATTTTGAACTATTTCAATGCCATCATACACTTTAAAATTATGTAAATCTCTTGTGGTAACTACTTTTGTTTTCTTAATGTTCAAATTGCAAACCTGCCTTGATACTTTATCTCTCCAGTAATCATTCCAAATATTTGCTATATTCCACTAGTAGTAGTATGGTGCTGTTGATGTTCCTTCCTCCAATTTCCATGCCGCCTTCCTCTGAATCTAATCCTGTTTTTACATATGATATATTCGGTGAATAAGGTCAACAAAAAAGGTGATAAAATGCATCTTTGGCTGACCCTCTTGCCAACTGGAAACCATTCTGTTTCTCTGTTCTGCCCTCAGGCCAGCCTCTTGTCCTAAGTGTAAGAGAATCAAATGTTGTGGCACATTCATTTCTTTAACATCCTATTGGTTGTGTAGAGATACTGCTGGAAAGACTTAGAGAGTTTGGAGACATGGCAAGATTTAAGATAAATAAGCAAAAAACGATGATGCTGACAAAGAATATGAGAAAAGAACTGCGACTGACAGGAAAGCTGGGATTTAAGATTGAGAAAAAAGTAAAATATCTGGGTATTACAATGACCAATATGATTTACATGTTGGTGAAAAATAACTATATTAAAACTTGGAGTGATACCAAGAATTTGCAAAGATGGAAAAAAATTAAAATTATCATTGGGTGGAATTTCTAAAATCAAAATGAATGTTTTACAGAGAATGTTATTTCTATTTTAGACTATATTGATTTTTGACCAATGATGCTTTATTTAAGCAATGGCATACGAAAATATGAAACTATATGGCAAGAGATGAAACCTAGATTAAAATACAAAATCCTACAAAATGCCAAACAAAGAGAGTAGAATTGGGATTTGAAACTGTATTTTGCTGCATGCTCCACAGTTTGGTGGAAAGAATGGATATTGTCGGAGAATACGAGACTATTGGATTTAGAGGGGCATGAATTAAAAGTCTGGATGGTACTTTTATTTGTGGTATGATGAAGCCAAAGTTAATGTAGATTTCAATAATCCTTGTTTATAAAAAGCTCTGTTAAGAGTTTGGAATAAATACAGACCAAGGTTATCTCCTAAAATACTCTTGTGGGTATCATCACAAGAGGCTTTTTATAGGAAAGAAATGACACAGAAAAAAAAAATGCCTAACTTACCAAAATCTTTTAGAAACTGAGTAGGAACAGTACAGAGTTAAAATGATGGAACACATAATGTCTGAGGAATACGGTTCAATAATTTTCTTATAGACAGATAGTAATGTACACGGTAAATAAAAAACAGTACAATTTTTCATTCACTATTTCAGAGTTTGAGAAACAGCTGTGCTCAAATGATGAATAGTTGATTGGTAAAATGTATAAATTTTATTGTTGAAACTTCAGATGGAAGAAGAACCAGTTAAAGACTGTATGATAAAGTGGACACAAAATATTGGATATAAAACACAATTGGAACAACAGGAAAATGTGGACAGTGGGGATTAAAATCATGTTTTTTCATGATCCTAAAAGAATTTTTATAGGATGATTTACAGGGGTATCTGACTACAAAACAACTGGTCATAATGCATAAAGAAGCCACGAACAGATGTTGGAATGTGGGCAACAGGTGAGAACTTTTTACCTCATATGGTGTCCATGTGTAAAGGCCAAATAATTCTAGAACCAAATACACAGTCTGGTGAGTGATATTTTGAAAATTGATGTGTCATTAAAGCCTGACTATATCTGCTGGAGTTAGTGGAAGATTGGCTGGATAAGAATATGGCAAGACATTAAGAGACATGGTCACAGTTGCAAGACAACACAGTAGTGGAAGAACACAGAAATTACAACAAAGGAACACTGGTTTAAAAAAAACTGTTGACTTAGATGAAATAGAAAAATTGACAACACTGATAAGAGAAAAATCAGCTTTTAACTATTGTAATATAGTTGGATTTGATAATTAGTATTTTTTTTTAGGAAAGTAGCAGTGGATGTTTTAGAATGATATATGCAGTTAGAGAAGTTATAGCTCCATAAAATCAATAATAGCTGCATTAAGAAAGTGGGGAACTACCTTTGTTTCAATATTTTGTTGCCTTTTTACTAGTTAGTGTTTAGTGTTGGTTTTTAGAAATTTGTATTTAGGATATTTTTATATTTTTCTTTTTAGTTTCTTCTTTGTATTTATCTGTGGTTATAGTTAGCTGTCTTTTTTTAGCAGTTGGTTTGTACGTATGGTATGCTTTTCAACCATTTTCTGAACATTTTCAACTATTCTTTCCCCCAGTCCTACACAGAATACTAACTTGGATTGGAGGAGTGTAACTTCAAATCCCTGCTAAACAACAGAGCTCACCAGGGGGTTTTGGCTTGTTATTCCCTTTCAGTCACTGAGGTTGTTGTAAAGGAAGTTGTTATTATGAAGGATAAAATGATTTAACTACATTCTTGATGAAAGAGCAAAACAAATGTGATACATATTCTAGAAAAAGAAAGGTAACTGCAAAAGTTCCTTCTGCTTTTATTTGGAAATGATGTCAGAAAAAAAGGTCTTTCCTTGGCCCAAAATTACTCAGATTGCCTAACATGTTGAAATATTTCTCCTTAGGGGATATTAGGGAAGGCGTATCTGGGGACAAACAGTTCCATTTTTTTCCAAGATCCCCAGGCAGGCAATGCAACCCCCAATCTCCTAGTAGTTGCCCACACCAAATGAAAGAGCTTTTCATGTACAGAGGACAGAAAAACTTGAGGGGAAAATGCGTATCTTCCTCTATTATCAGAGTGCTTACATTCAATCAGTTGCAAATGCTGAGTAGTTCACTATTTACAGCCTGTTTGATTTTGCACAGAAAATCCTCTATATAGAAACCATGTGCCTCTATTCCAATCCAGGAAATTCTAGTATTTATTTTCTGCAACCAATCTGAAACAATCCTCTATATGTGCCCCCCCCCACCGCAATATATTTGGGATTGGGGTGAAACAGTATTTAAAAAATTGTTTCAAACTGCCTGAATTAGAATATAGCAATCACATTCCTGCTAAATGGCTTTTCATGGTAGACACAACTGGCAGCATACTCCTGATCCCAACAAGGCAACTCATTCTGACACACAAAAACTGGAAGAAGGAACAGCCTCTCCCCACATATTACATCACCACTCAATAGTGTTTCCATTGAACCTAAGCAGAGGCTGGATGGCCATCTGTCAGGAGTGCTTTGAGGGTGTTCCTGCATGGCAGGGGGTTGCACTGGATGGCCCGTGTGGTCTCTTCCAACTCTACATTTCTATGATTCTATGATTCTAACCTAGGGGTTCCTCACATTTCCAATGAGCCTAGCAGACCCTGACAGTGGCTGGAGCTAGCATGTATTGATCTGAAATAAAAAATCTACACAGCTTTGAGCCAGCTTAGGAAGGCTGCACAGAAGGCTCTGATTAGCGTTTTAAGACAACTTGGGAAGACTTTGTAGAAGATTTTAAGAGGTGCTTTTTAGGTGGAATTAAGAAGCTGCAGACGCTCTCAGTTCCAGAACTGACCAGCAGATAATACTGTTTGTCACAAGCAAAACATGATGAAGAGCTAGCTTTTCTTTCATTGCTTTAGGAGCACTCTGTTTTCCCATTACAGCTGTAATAAGATCTAGGAGGGAATGGGAGACACTGAGACAGCAACAGGAGGAAAGCTTTTTTTTTTCAAAAATAAAGCAGCAATGTGAGAAGTGACACCTTTCTCCCCAGCAATGAGACTCATTCTTGAAGAGGATGAATAGATTAATGTAACAGACGCTGGGGTAAATGAAAGAGGCTCTGCTCTGGTTGAAAGGCATAGATGAAATGGAGGAGAGTCTATTTGCCCTGAGCATATTGCAAAGATCTGTTTGATCCTACTTGTCCTGGGTGACAGGAAGACTTAATCAATTTCAGATGCCTGATATTTGATGTTGCTAGATCTTTACTTAATAAACTCTCTTGTGTACCCTTAATATGCCAGCTTTGGTGCTTTTACCGTTATTTATACTACCTTAATTTTAACTTTACATCTGAAAGGGGGAATTGTGATTTCACACTGTGAAACATTTCAAACAACATTTGAAACCAGGATCCAAGGATGAGTTCACTTGCCAGTTGGAAAACCAACACCAAACCACAGCCCCAGTTGGAATTATGGTAGAAAACCAGAGTTTAAAGAAACCACGATTCACATGAATTAAGTCATGAGATGAAGAGAAAGAAAATAATTTTTACATTTCTTCTTGGTTTGCGTGAATAAGATTCATATCATCCAAACAACGCTATGGTAAGTAACTCACTGCTGCCCTGATGTTTCGAATGAGTTTTCAGAATTTCCAGCCCCTAACCATGCTAGGTGGAACTGATGGAAATGACAGACTAAAGCACCTGGAAGTCACCTGATTGACTACCTCCATATACTCTTCTCCAAGTACAATCTAAATCCAACAATGGCAAGAAGGCTGGGCCATTTCTATTCAGAGGATCTGTTAATCAAAGAGAAAGCTTAGAACAGGAAGTCAGTCTGCAACTGTGAGCACCGATACTCAGACATGAATTCATTCATATAATGAAAAACTGTATTTCACTATACTACCATTTGCATATATCAGGAACCAAAATGAGTTGTCTCAACACTAACTTCACATAGTGACACTAGTAGTGGGTTACATCGGAGTCTCATGGAACATTTCTAATTCTTTTGATATGCTACAAGCTTAATACAAGGCATCAACTAGCCTTTACAATACACGCTGATACATATAATGCTTTGCTGACATGCACATCTTAACTTACACGAAAGGAGTCTTACCTAATCGTAGCTCTCCAAAATTGCCACAACCAATTTTTTTTCCAACTCTGAAGTTAGGTCCAACCATTAACACTCCAGAATTTGATGAGCTGCTGCCTCGTGGATTATGACCTGATCGTCCACTAGGCCTTGCCATTCTATCATCCGGTTTGTCCTTGTCTTTCTTTTTGCTTTCCATATCAAGTTTATGGTACTCCACTTTGAATGTCTTTCCCCAGTCAAGACAGGCAAACTCAAATGGGGTAATGTAGAAATGGAAACATCACTAGTTAAGTGCTCCAGCTATTCACTGTGACTTAGGAAGCTGCTACAGGCAGTCACTGGTCGCGTATTCATCCCATTCGCAAAGTATTTTTCCTTGGTAGTGGTTAAACCAAAATATAGTTTCAGTAGGTCTTCTATCAGCACCATTTATTGATATTTAAAGCACTTCTGTAACAAGAACCAAAGTCTGTTAAGCAAAAGGAAAATTATATATGCTAACAGAAAATACAGTATCTTATAAAGCACACAGAATTTCAAGTTTTTAGCTAACTTTGCTGGCATAACAAAAATTCACATAACACCAGAGAGTTAAGCATACACCTTTTAAATTTAATCACTGCTGTGCTTAAATATTAAAATATTAGCAAAGGTTTGATCCCTCTATTTACAATTACATGGAGTATTCTAATATGCACAAGATATTCTTTCTTCCACAAAATATTCAGAGCTCCACATTAATATAAATCAACAAAACATCATAGTGAAATGGTTCCCCATTTCTGAGTAAAAATGCCATCTACATCAGCATGCACCAACAGCAATTTTAATGCCATTAAACACTAAAACGCAAAAATCCAACTGCTTGTACTTTCTTACCAGCATTTTGTTGACTACTACTAACTTGCTGAGTCTGTTGTTTCTGCTTTTACATCTTTTAAACCACAACACAAGCTGATCTGCCAAATCAACATCTCAACCTTCTCACTGAACTCCCCAAGCATACTGCAGTCCCTACATCATCCAAATGCCCACATTTTCGTAAATATTTCGAAGAGAGAGAATTTACAAGTCAAACTTACCCAAGAAAATGTTCCAGCATTCATAGCTTTTTCCCCCATGACAATCCACAAAGCGTTTTATATATAAGCAACATTCTGAAAATAAAAGTGCACTTGCAATTAGCAATGCATGTTGATAGAACAGATTCTATTATGATTATTCACATCTTGGTTCTGTCAGTATTTTACAGTTCAGTCATTCAAATATTTCTATAAATATCTGTGAGCAAATATTGAAAATTACATTAGCAATTTAATTTCCATAATCTGTATAGAATACTACATTGTTACCATGTTCGGACTCCGTAAAATCTGGACAAAATTCTTCTTCCCTATTTCTTCACAGTACATTTAGCTACTTTTCTGATCACATTTAGAGATTCTGCCATAAAAAATTCTCTTTCTACTAATGAAAAAAGTATCAAGCCTAAAGTTCCCAATGAAGAAGAACCAGTATGACTTCTGCAAAGCCTGGCTAGCTTTCAGAAAGTTCTGGCTATCAATAATGAGGAGAGTAAGATCGGACCTCCCCATTTTCAGTACCAAATGGGTACTACTATAAGAAAGGTTTCATTGGTGGTAAACACAAACCAGGTAGCCTGCAGGAGAAAAAGTATGACAGTCCTTAGTTTTCAGCATCCCTCCACAGAAAGTGGAAGATCTGGGCTCCTAAATGACAAATCCTGTTCAGACAATCCCAATGTCAATACCCATGATCTTGATCATTTTCAGTACCAAATGGGTACTACTATAAGACAGGCTCCATTGGTGGTAAACAGAAACCAGGCATCTTGCAGGAGAAGAAGCATCACAGGCCTTAGGCTTCAGCATCTCTCCACAGAAAGTGATAGATCTGGGCTCCTAAACAACTAATTCTGTCCAGATTTTCCCAGTGCCAATACTCCTGATGCCCTGGCTGGGGAATAAATCATCTCGGCTGGGGTGCACCCCTCCCAAAGTGAACTCAGTGGAAGACAGAGCACCAGGATTATGCTGGCCAGAACCAAACAAAGGAGCTGAAGTGTGCAGATATGATCCATCTCCCATCTTAATAGCTATAAGAAAAGTATAAACTTGCTACTAACAGTTAAGCTTATTCCCTCAGTTTGTTCCCAGCCATGAACTGCCAAAATGAAACTACCTAGCAAAGATTTTTTAAAAAAGCCCTCTTTCAGTGCCAACTGACAGCTGTTAACATCTGATCTGATGCTGACAAGGAGTCTAGAACCAATTTGCCTGACAGCAGATGTCATACGCATGACAAAGGGTAACCCAACAGACACTGTATGCTTGAATTTTTTTTTAAAAAAGGGCTCCTGACTAGAATAAAAAGGAGAGGTTCTCTAATAACTTGGTAGCTAGTTAATGAACACAGAGCCTGCATTGTGTAGTAGTTTGAGCACTGGACTACAACCCTGGAGACCAGGTTTCAATTCCCTACTCAGCCACTGAAACCCCGCTAAGTGACTTTAGGCACATCATACACATCCCAGAAAATCCCATGACAGGTTTGCCACAAGTCTGAAATGACTTGAAGGCACACAACAACAAGTTAAAGAACAGGAAGCAGAATGTAGGAACACACAAACCTCTTCCAATAAGCAGCAGTAGAACATAAGTCTTACAAAGATCTGTATTGAGGCCGGCCCTTCAGCATATTCTTCAATGTGAGCAGTATTTCATCTTAAATACATGTGGTAGAGAATGTGCTATAAAACTCCTAACCTACTTTGTGGAGCTTATTATAATATTAACAAATACTTTTCAGGGTTTAACATCTAAAACCTATGACTTGCTGATTAATTCTACCTATAGGTCTCAAAAGGGTACTAAAACAGTTTGGGAGGATTTAAATACCAATTTAAGTGAACAAATGTGAAAATAAAGGTGGAATATAGGTATTTGCATTGTGTTGCAGCATATATTAATATATAAGATTAAGTCATTCACAGATGGTATTATATCCCAATACAGTTAAGCTGCATTTCAAAAGATTTAAGCTTAAAATGTTGGAGATAACAGGAAAGCCTAAAATTTTATGTGTACATGTGGTGGGCTTGTGCCTTGATTCAATAATTTAGGCAAACTGAGTTTAAAAAGATCTGTACTATTTTAACCAAAAGCCTGGACGTGACCCATTCACAGTCTCTTATACTATTTTCAGGATCCAATGAACCTATCTTGCATAGGTGCTGACTGGCTTTTTCTGCCCAGTAGCAAGATTAGAAATTGCACGCCACTGGAAAGAGACAGTGAATCTGCCTCTTCATAGTTGGAAAAAGTTGCAACCTATAGAAAGATTGACTATACTATATACTTTTAACTAATCTGCATGATCTTGGAAGTAATGTGCTTGTGGCGTTTACTGTGCACATTTTATATTTTTTCTTGTGGATTTGAATAAAACCTTTTGTATTTGAATAAAATTTATAGATTTTTTTAAATGGGAAAAGTGAGATAGCCAGGCTTACAGATGATATCCAAATATTCAAGGGAATGAAAATTGAATAGATCCAGAAGGATCACTCTGAACAGGAGGAAAGTGCAGACAAATGGTCAAATGCAGTCCGTGTCAGTGAAAAGTGATGCATGCAGGGGTAACTTCACATACATATTCATGGCTTCTGAATTGGCAATGACTAATCCAAAAAAGATCTTGGAATCATGATGGGCAGTTCAACGAAGCAGCCAATGATAGGGATCAAAAACTGAAACTAGTCATATTATTTTTGTTTATAGATCTATGATGTGGCCATACTTGGAATGCAGTGTACTTCTCAGAAAGCATACAGTCTAGCTAGAAGTATTATAGAAACAGGTGAACCAAAAAAGTAGGTATACCTGTTGTAGGGCCTAAATATCATAACAGCACCAGATCCTGACTGATCTTGCAAGCTAAAGCAGGTGCTGTACGCTTTATTTCAGAGAAAGGAACTGGCAAAAAAATCTAAGTATTTTTTACCTAAGAAAACCCTATGAAATTCACAGGGTGCCATAAATCAACAGGTGCCTTGAAGAGATGTGTGCACACACACATCCACTGTAAGTAGAATGTATAAGGCTGTAGTCTCTAAAATCTGGGTCTAGAAGAAAATGAAAATTTGGGAACATGATAGAGACTTATTCATGGTATGGATATAGTAACATGAGCTGTGTTTTTCTCCCTCTTTCATGATAACAGAACTGGGCGGGAGTAGTTCTTTCAAGGAAACTCATTAGCTAGAGCATCAGAAGGAGACGAAAGTACTCCTGCACACTGCATGCAATTTATATAATTCCCCACAATAAAATGTGAGTGCCAGCCACCAACACAAACAACTTCAAAACAAAACTGGAGAACATGTCCTTTCAGATGTTGGTTCCCAACTCCTACTTGCACTGAAAAGGTTGGGACATAGGAGCTGCAGCTGAATTAAACCTTTAAGATCATATATTTGCCACTTCTGTTTTAAAGTATGATTAGAAAAATATAGAGAGAATAACCTGTCTCTTGCTACTAGTTACTACAATTCCCAATATACACTGAAAATCAGGAGAGGGGCATTGCTTCTACGTCGGCTTCCGAGCGGTATTTTGTTTTTTCTGTGGGAAACTGTGTCTTCATTCAGTCTTTTAGCTCTTATTTCAGGAATAAGCAAGGCCTGGTTAATGTGTCCTGGTTAAATGCATCCAATCTAGCCAGGCTTGATACAAGCAATGAAAAAGCAATGGATTAAAAGTCTACAATGCTGGATGCTTCAGGAACACTTAATAACAACATCATGTTTGGACATGATGTGAGTCTATCCTTTCCTGGCTTCTGTGGCAGCTTGCATGATGGGAAATTTCTATGGACTGCAAACATCAGCTCTCATCATATTCACATTATGGTTTATTAAGTCAAGGCTTCTTCCTTAAAGTGATATGTGAAAAAAAGACAGTAATGCAAAAATATGTGTGCCAACATGAATCAACTTAGTAGAAAGTTAAGTCAACATTTTTGCATATTCCTATAATTAACATTTAACTTAGCAGAGAAAAGTACAACAGATAAAAATACTAACTCAATTGTGAAGCAATTTCACACATTAACTCTTCATTTTAGCAACACAGCTTCATTCTTAAAAGCACTTAATGCACTAAAGACTACTTATAAACACAAGCAGTACATCCCTGTATCTGTATATTCAGAAATAAGAATAAGTCTCACAAAGCTCACTGGTGCCTTTTCCCAAGCAAATAGACCGGAGTCTTAATCTCCCTATTTTATTTTTTTTCAGATTTTTTCAAAGAAAAATGCATCACTTTATAGCAAGCATAAACAGAAAAAGGCAGCCATTACTACACCCTCTGGTCGTCCCAATAATTTAAGACTTCAGATCCCATGACCATGACCATTAACCATGCTGACGATGGTCTCTAGGAAGTAAAATCTAAAACATTTGGAGAACCAAAACAAAACTACCATTTTCTGGTGCTTTGTTGGTCATTGGCCCCCCCACCCCCCAATTTTTGATTTTGTAACTACTGATAAAAAATGTTGTTGTTGCGCCTTCAACACAATTTCAACTTACAGCAACACTACCATAGGATTTTCTTGGCAAAATTTATTCAGTGGACACTTGCCACTCCTTTATCTATAAGGGTGAGAGACTGTGACTTGCCAAAGGCCATCCACGGGGTTTCTATGTCTGAGCAGGGGATTCAAATCCTGGTCTTTTGGAGTCCCAAACCCAAACCATGAAACCATGGTTGATCTTAATCAAATTTTGGGAATATATTAGATTACTTCCAACCAACAAAAACCTGCCTGATTAAGCATATTATGTATGATTACTCCAGCATCTTCCCTCTTAAAATACTAATACTCTTTCATATACTGTGCTAAGTTTAATTTCTACAGGTTGTTTAGAGAATGAGACTATTTAATATGATCATACAAAGCTTTACAAACTTCAAATTTTTGAATCTGGATAGATTTAAATTTTAAAAACATGAGGTGGACAAAGTATGGTCTATCAGAAGGGAAAAATAGGTGGCCAGCCATGTGTTGCTAGATTGCAATTCCCAACAGCCCTAACCAGCATATCCAATGGTGCACATAGGAAGAAAACATTATGATCAGAAGGGGTATAAACATAAGCCTCCTGAATCAAAGACTAAAACCAACTACCTAGAACAAGATAGTCTCAGAAGTCATGACTCACTTAGCATGTTTTTGGGCTGAGACAATTTAGCTTCAGCCTGTAAGCAGCCCAATATATTTTAGACCTTGCGTTTTTGAGGTACCTCACTGGTGGAACTGGCTATGATCTAGATCCTTACCCTAGAGGTAAAGCTCATGCTCCATATGTGAACACAAGTGGACCCAAAAGGAAAGGGCCCTGTAAGCACTGTGCATCTTGAGAAGCCTAGTAAAAGTTGCTGGCTATCACTTGGTGGTCTGATTTTGCCATACGATTGTCTACCACATGCCTTCCCCAAGGAGAGGATGGCCTCATGACCATTAAGGAATACTGGGAACTGCAGTCCAAAAATGTCTTGAAGGTCGCACTTTGCCCACCCCTCATTTACATCTTGAATAGTACACCTTTACTACACTAACATATTTGTCTAAACCCAAATTGCTAGCCTTAACCCAATGAATCAATGGAATTTATGTAACTGCTCACTTACCAAAAACTGCACTGATTAACTGTGCTCAATCTAGTTGAGACCAGCAACTGGTTTTAGGTCAATGTATATAACTATACTAATATAAGTAGCATAGTTAACATACCTTACGAAATATGCCACTGTTTATGAAAACATATGTCAAATAAAAATGTTTTCTTTTTTAACGTACCAGAAGACTGTATTATTAATATATTTGTTTCACTCTTCAGCATTTATCATAGCAATCTGGATTGATACATTTTAAACAACCTTCTATTACACTGCAGCACACATCTATGACTTCATACAGAGATCTCACTATGTTCAGCAGGGCTCCCCAGGTAAGTTAATGCAGAACTGCACACCAGTTTGTGCTACAGATAACATCTAACTCTGATATACAAAACAATAATTAAGAATTATAAAAGCACAAAACTGTAAGATAAATAGCTCACAGACAGTATCAGATTAGTTTCTTTGAAAAGTGAGCAAGTAAGCTTTTTCAGAAGTAAGTATTTTCTGAAAAGAAGGAAAAGCCGGGCAATTTTAAAAGCAGATATTCTTATCTATCCAGGAGGAAACAGATTCCTGAAATTACTTGTTTATCTATATGAAGTGTAATCCTGTAATAGATTAAATTATTTTTTTCTATATGGATCATCTGCCTATTTCTGGTATTAAAACCTTCACAAATAAAACTTCTAAAGCAATCTATCATTGTAAAGCAGTTTCTATATAAATGTATGCTGAATTTTATTTGAATTTATGAACAGCAGCAAACTCAAGTCTTAAAAAAATTCCAATATCTCATGCACTTTTTCATAGCCTTGTCTCTCAAGGTTATATGGTAGCCATTTTATACTCAATTTTATTCTCAATAAAGAAGCAATGCAACCTTGACTTTGATCATCTCATATTTGCCTACATCACATACCTTTTTCTGTGATCCACCAGAACAGCTGTCAAACTAAACATGAAATTTGGAAAAAGGGCACTTGAAGAGATCTCTGTGTTTAAGACACCCTAGGAAATGATCCGCCACCCAAAACAATGTTGAAGAATCAGTATCCACACAAAACAATACTACAGTATCATTATCTAAACTACAGGCGTTTATTGTACAAATATGCCAGGAAACATGTAATTGTTTAATACCCTTGTATACTCGAGCTACATGGAAGTTCTAGGAAACTAGACTTGTTTGAAGTGAACAACTTTTCTTCAGATTGTTCATTTCAATCCTAATCCAAATCTTACTGTGCACAAGAATTAGCAATCTGTCTTCACATGAGCATCTGTACCCACACACCAATGCCTATCTGACTATGCATAAGATTCATTAGTGGAAGGCTGTCAACTTACTTTCCATGCTGGACTAAAGTATTCACTTACAATACTACAAACAGCACAGTACTACTCAATATCATAGGACCTATTAAACTCTCCTCCCATTACACACACATACTTAATCTTGTACTTAATATATGATAAAGAATCTAAAAAGCAACATCTAAAGAACATTCCAATGTTCAACAGAATTGCAGGACTTCAGAAATTATGTAAGTTTTTAGTACATTCCTACAAATGAAACAGATCACACTTAAGTAATTCTTGATAGACAGAAAAGTCTCAATGTTCAGCTATAACCCTTAGTCTACCATGCTTAAGGAGTCTTTGAGGTTCAAATTCTATTGCCGGAATTTCTGAAACTGAATAATTTAACAATATAGTGGTCTATTTCATTTGAGTGTTGCTTTATCATTCAACTGCTATCTACCATGACTGTCCAACATTAAATGCATTACCCAACAACCTTGATGTCTATACAGCTTATCACTAGTCATCTTTTCATCCTGTTTAAGAACCCTATGTAACTTGAGAAGTCTGAATGCCAAAAAAATCTTAGCTAATAAAATATATATTTCCTGTCAGTAATTCTAAGGGACAACATCAACAACTTTTTCCCTATAAAAGGTTGTTATAAATCTAATGTGACAGTACTTCATTTGATTCTTGATTTCAAAGCATTTCTTTATGTCTTCCTAAACTTCTGAATATTCTCACCTGGGTTCCTTATAGTCAAATGCCTCCTAGTGCTACCAATCAAAAGGGCAGATATTTTGTCTTTTCCTTCTTAAATAATTTTTGCTGGTTACAAAAAGAGTGGGATCAACAGAGGGTGAACACAAGAGTTAAAGGCAACATCACCTATAACTTTCTCTAAATGGGCCAGGCTGAGCACAGAATAAAGTCTCATTTTTATGACGGAATTGCCTTGGGGCACAACCACCTCAGTTTAATAAAACAAATTAATTCCTTAACACTCTTTCTATACTTTGCAGTGCATATACAGTAGGGCTGAAACGGAGAAAAAGAAAAAGAAAACCTTCTTTAAAATTTATTCTTTAATTATACATTAATATGAACGCTAATGGAATAAATCCCACCATTCGCCAGACTGAAAAGGTATTTATACCAAGGAAAATATGCAAAACTCTGGGAACTTCCTACTGCACTATAGTTGAACATAATTCTCCCCCTCCTGTTATGCACATCTTTTCTTAAAAAGATTATTTACCAGAGTGGAAAAGGCTAAAGAGCCAAACAATCTTAGAGAAGTACATAATATCATCTGAACCGACGTGAAATCCACTAAAAACAAAGAAGTATGCTACATTCCTCAAATCATACAGGACTAAACAAATACTACAGAATAGGACAATTTAACTAATCTCTCTGGCTGCAGAATGGTTTCTCTAGTTTTATCGATTTGTCTATCTTTCTAAAAGCACATATACCATTTAATATAACTTGATTCCAGGATAATAATTATCAATTAAATACCAATCAGAAAGCTACCACACTACAGCAAAACACTACAAGACAAAACTGAATTAACAAGAACATATCTAGAATAACAGAAGAGTTATTAACTTGACGCCAAAATGATAACAAAGGTGACATAAGAAGAGGCACTTCTGCTTCAAATGCCCTCTCTTCTCTTACTATCTGCCTTACTTCTGATGGCACTGCATCTTAAAAAGAGTACATTACCATGATAAATGGGCAGGTAAGTGCAAGAGAAGGGTCTGTTTGACACCAAGTAGTTAGGGCTTTCTTGTCAACACCTAAATTAGAAGAGCACTTAGAAAAGAAGAGATGATGTTATCCTCAGCATTGCTATGAAGGAAAAATCTTTAGGCTGCTTCTCTAGAGAGATTTTTCCTAGCAAAAACACATGGTGTTTCATGCCCATGGACAAATGTGTGCACCACTGACAGTAACTACACTTCAAGATGCCGCTTAATATTTTCTGTAAACACCTCCAGAATAATACCTTTTCGGCTGAAATACCTTTGGCTGTTATCAATCTATCAGCAGCATCTTGGGATGTACTTCTGCTTTTTTGATACATTTGATGGATGCTTTCTTGTCTTTTCTGAATGTACAACTATCAATATGCACATACTTCAACCAAATGAACTACCAAGTGTGCAGAACACTGGAATTAAATGTGAAAACCCATTTTCAAATACCTGAAGTGTGAAGTTCATTTGGAAGGCCTTGGGCCTATTACCATTTCTTGATCCAATTATCTTCAAAAGAATTCTGCAAATCTAAATTATTGCACCACTCCCTGGAAGGAAGACATAATTTATTCTCAATAAGCACAGTTCACAGATACATAAACAAACCATTCCAGATAAATCATGCTGCCATGTACCACTGCTATCTAAATGGAGAAGAAGACTGCATTACCTAACAAAAGCATTTACCACCACCACCCTTGACTTTTCTACATTTAGCCATGTTATAACCTATAACTGAAATTGATTTAACTGGCAATGTTACTGCTTGAAGTGCACAAATACTCAATACTGCAAAGCTGCAAAATATTTTATGGAAGCAAAAAGGTTAAGTAAACAAGAACAAACTGGTACTTGCTGTTTAAGTAATCGCCTTCCACACACACACGCACACTTGAGCCAATACAGCTGGCCCTCCCTACCCACAGATTTTGTATCCATGGATTTAACCAACCACAGCTTTGATATTTAATATCCAATTCAATATCCCCCCCCCCAAATTTCCAAAGAGCAAACTTTGATTTTTCCGTTTTACATAAGGGACACCATTTTACTAAGCCACTGTACACAGTGGGACTGGAGCATCCACAAATTTTGGTATCCATGGGGGGTCTAGAACTAAATCCTAGTGGATACTAAGAGTTCGCTGTACTTGGTACAAGCACCTTTACAAGCAATTATAATTACAAGTCTTCTTGGATAACTCTGTTAATTTTACACATCTGGATCCCACCATTTTTACACACTGGAGAACAGCAACTTTCAAGTGTTACCACAGACTCCCAATTAGCCTGAGGTCTGCTCTTTAACTCAGCTAGTAAGACATTGAGATTCTTGTTTTTAAACCACTCTAATGTTATTAGTGTTTAAGATCACTGTCCAGCAGAAAGTTAATGTCCACTGCAGTTTGAAGCCCACAGTAGACTGAAACAAGTTTTATGCCTCACTCCATCCATTTTCCCTCAGTCCTGGTGAGCTTCCCAATCCTTCCAACGAAAATAATTCCAATAGAATGATGCTGCAACTACCATGTTTTACCATGGTGATGGTATTCTCAGCACAATGAATGCTGTCAGTTCTGTGCTACACATAACTTTTTGTGGCAAAACTAAAAAAAAAAAGTTTCGGTCGCATCAGGCCATCTTTCTCCACAGGTTTGGTGTACCTCCCCGTGCCTTTTTGCAAATTCCAAATAGGCATTGATACCAGTTTGTTTCAGCATCAAATCTGTTTCTTCTTGCCACTCTCCTGTAAAGTTTAGCTTTGTGGAGTGTACAGGTTCTCTCATTTCAGCTGTAGACCTCTCCAGTTCTTTTAGTTGCCATAAGCCTCTTGCTGCTCTTACTCATGTCCTCCCTACCTGGCCACTGAGTTTTGGTGGACAGCCAAAGGTAGAGCCACGAAGTAATAACATTCTTTCCATTTTGTAATACTGGATTTAGTGGCACTCCAGGGGACGTTTATAGTTTGGGACATTTAAGTGCCAGTCCTGACTGGTACTTCTGCACAACTTTATACCAGACTTGTTTTAATAGTTCCTTGATCTCCATGATGCTATTTGTTTAAAAATACCCTCCAGCCAACTCTGGGGCCTTCCAGAAACAGGCTATTTAATCTGAGATCATGTCACACTGGAGACGCATTCAGGTGGACTCCACTCACACTTATGTGACTTCTGGAGACAGTGGTCTGCACGAGAGCTTATTTACATATGTCAGAGCAAAGGGGATGAATACTTATAAAACCAACAGGTGCTAGTCTGTTTTCTTTATACAGCTTATCCGTCAGAATAAAAACATTTTCCACCTTCACAATGTTAAGTATCATGTATGTACACTTCAAGTGGTAACAATGCCAATTGAATCCAATGCAAATCTAAGTTGTAACAGGATAAAATATGGAAAAGTTAATGGTGCCAAAACTCTACTGAGTTCAATGGAATTTTTTTCAAGTAAAAGTACACAGCAGTGCAGCCTGCATCACAGAGATAAGGCAGGAAAGAATGAAAATCACAACTCACCATCTGTTGAGTAGGACAAAGACCCTAAAAATAATCACCTTTTAGTTACTTATGCAAGGCAATAGCCACACTGAATGCTTTTATAAAAGAAATATACAGTGGGTCTTCAGCCAAAACATACATGTGCAAAATTTCCAGCTCTGGTGAAGCATTGAGTCCCTATACCTAAAATTGCAGCAACATGCATGTGGACACACTGGATTCCAGTATTCACTAGGATTCTTGAAATGGAACTCTCATATTTATAGAGGATACACTATACTACTGTCAACCTAACAACTTGAAGCAGGAGTTATATCAAAGCAGAATAGATTTTTTTCCCTCAAATATATGTAACACAATTACTGTTCTAACATTGTGTGAATCCATACACCACTAATCTCTTAAAAGAAGAGTTAGTTTCTTAGTCTTAGTTTCTACAAGGCAATTTCAATCACTTCTTACAGCTTCCATATCTAATAACTTAAAGCAAGCATGACTTTATCACAATAAGATACAACACTTTATCAGACAATCTAGTTATAGCACACCAAAAGTATTTCCATTATGTCTGTGACACAGCTAGGGTATGTATGTACCACAACTGTATCCTGAATTTATTACAGCTATATTACAAATACCTTAGATCTTCCTTACAACCACAATCTGGAGTTGAGGCAAATGATCATAATACTCTACATCTATACCTAATAACATATAAAGATTCTTCTATACTAGTTTGTTTTACATTTTTTGGTCCAGTGTGCACCAGTATTTTGCTCCTCAACAATGAGTAGAATTCTCCAGTAGTACGGTATATTCCTTTGTCTAAACACACCTACCCTCTACTTTTAAGTAAAAGATTCTAGCAACCACACTACCAAAACCATTCTGAAGTTGTTCGGCAGAATTCCTGTAAAAATTACAAGAAAGAAAATGGTTGTGGGTCTGATTTACAGAGTAATGTATTCAAATCGTTTGACAGAAGGAAGTTTTATTTAAAAGTTTTGTACAAGTTACTATATGGCAGCAATTAAGGAAGAAGGTTCAGAACTTTTCACACAGCCTGATCTAACAGTCTTGAAAGAAATCCTGACAGATCTGATTTGCTTTATGGGGAGAAAAAGGAGAAGTTTGACATAGTTGTTATGAAGATAACATGAACAAGGAGCACTTGACATTACTCCAAATACTGAAGTGTTATACATGTTAATGTGTTCTCATAAATCATGACCACTAGTCTTAGTGGAAACCACTCATTGAGTAATTTTATTGAAGTGTAACTTCCTTCAGGACTTCATGTTACATTTAGACACCTTCGAAAATTTTTTTAAAGATTTGCTGCTTCTTAGTGAGTATGTAAGGTGAGTATGTATAACTTACAGGGGTTACAATGAGATTTATACACAGCCTCCAAAGAAAACTAAAGTGTAAGATCAGTGTCCATTTTGAAATAAAGTCATGTTACCTATTCAATTATGATATGTTACTTTACTATGCTTCTGTAATCTGACTGATACTCCTTTTCCATTGATGAAAACACAGAAGTGTAAAATAAAATTAAACCAACTGGGCACCTCTTGTACATCAAGTACTTCTGCATTCTGGGAAGGAAAGGAAAGATCATTTTAAATTGCTTGGCATCAGGCCTACCAAATAACCCAGATATGACACACCAAAACTGCAAGTAACAATTCTGAATATGGCAGGTTTAGGTAAGACTCATACTGTACTTAAAGTGCACATCAGCACAAACTTCAGAAAGGAATGCAAATAAATATAGTAATGCCAGTTCCGCTATTTACTAGCTTAAGCAGCTACTTAATAAACCAATCTTTCAAGCAGAAAGATAGGAACAGGCCTACAGAAACAGACTTGTTAAGGATTGGTTAAAATGCTGTGATCAAACATCTGCAACTATAACAACTCTTACCAGTGATATGGCCTCACAGGAAATCGCTGTTTTCAAGTACAGGAATATATGGTCCAAACTGAATAGTCTATCTTTCTATCTGGGAAGAATGGGCAAGGGAGGGCTAGCAACCACGCACCGACACACGCTCCCCTTATCACGGTAATAAATCCCGTTTGTTGAGGCTCGTCCCTCGCAGGAGAAAGATTAAGCGACTAATTCCCGTCTGCTTTCTGGTTGGAAGCGCAGCTAAAGAGTGAACCTGCCCCTCACCCCCGCTACCTTCCACCCCATTATCACTCCGAAAGAAGACAGACAAATGCACGCGAGAGTATGCATGTGTGCGTGTTGCTGGATGCGATTTCCACCCTCATGTTATGATGCACATACACGCAGTCCCTTCCATCACCATACGCACTGACAAAAAAAAGAGAGAGAGAGAGAGAGAGAGAGAGAGAGAGAACCACCATACATAACTCCTATACCTTAGCACAACAACAGACTGACTCACACGGCAAACGAAACTACAGCGCACTAGCTGTTCGCACCTTAAGCCACACTTAAAGAGCTTCAGTTTACACTACGGGACACCAAACCGTACAGCCGAAAACGCACAATAAATAAATGCACACATCCATGAGGTTACTGCTGTAGCTACGGTCCCCGTCGCCTCAGGGCACAAGCCATCCACCGCCCTTCCCTTCACGAAAGGCCATCCTACGCCTACCAACCAACAGGCACGACGGCCCCAATCCTCCCTGCACCAGCCGCCCTCTCCATTTCTGCCAGCTCCTCCATTGTGCCCCAGCCCAGGAGCCCGTCTCCCACCCTCACAGGCCACCACGCCGCCGCCGCCGCCTTCCTCCTCAAGGAACCCGCGCCGCCGCCCCCACACACCTTCCACCGCGCCGGGCTCCCTGAGGCGGGGTCTACCTTGGCGAAAGAAGGCGGCCGCCTCCGGCCTGGTCCGGCTCTGGCTGCAACAGGGAGGGGCGCAGGTGGCTCTCCCGGGCGCGGGGGCGGCGGGGAACCAGGAAGGTAAGCAGGAAGGAAGGAAGGAAGGAAGGTGGCGCTGCGGCCGCTAACGCCGCGCCGGGGAGAAGGGAGTAGGGGGAAGAGGAGGAGTCCCGGCTGCTCCCGGCAGGCGCAGGAAAGGAGGGAGGGCAGGCCGCGGGCGGGGGAAGGAAGCGTCCTCGGGGCTCCCGCTGTCTAAGGCGGCCGCGGTGACTCGTCGTCGCCCCGCCGCTCCCTCCGTCCTTCTCCTCCTCCTGCGCAAAGAGCGAAAACCTGACGAGGATCCGGAGGGAGGTTCCGACTCAGAACGGGGCCAGCGACGGAAGTGCCTCTGCGGTGGAAGCGGCGATAAGACCCAGGCGGAGCGGCCCCGCTCGTTCCTCTCTCACTCCGCCTCGACCGGCGACGGAGGGCAGCGGGAGCCGCTGGCCTAGGGAAGGGGGCGGGGCCAGCTCCAGCGGGGCGGAGACTCGCCAGCGAGCGAGGCGGCCATGAGGAATAATTTTAAGGGGGGGAAAAGGGAAACGAAAACGGGAGAGCGAACCCCAAATCAGAGGAGAAAGGGGGCGGGGCCTAAGGTTGGCGATTAGTCACGCAGCGGGGAGGGGGAGGGGCTTTCGGGGGAGGTGGGCTGGGAGAGAACGCGGCGGGGGCAGGGAAGGGCCACGAGCCGGAGGGGGCGGAGCTGTCGCTGGCTCGCCTCACCTTGAAAGACAGCGGTTGTATCCAATCAGGATTAAAAAAAAACCTCTCTAAAAGCTTTGGAGGTAGTGAATAGATTATGAGGGTGTTTTCTGCGTGAGGTGATTTTAAGCTGCGGGGCTGATGGGGAAGATGCGTGTTTGGGAGTCTTTATTGCAGTCAAAGCGCCAAACTCCGTTTGGTAGTCCACTTCTACGCCTGATTTGTTTAGAAGTTTACTCGAAAGAAATGCCCGGAGGCTCATAGTGTTGACAATATTTCCCCAGCCTTATTGGTTCAAAAGGAGCTTCCAGTGTCTTCAGTGACTTTTCCAGAATTTCTGGAGCCTTTTTGTGACTAATTTGTAGCCGTCCTTTCTCATAAAGCCAGATAAGGAAAACATTGCGGTTACTGGTTGCAGCGCTGAAAAAGTAACTGGCCGTAGTGCTCGTTGCATTGTACTCTGACTTGGAAGAGGGCTTAGACTTTAAAAGACGGGGGCACAAAATCTGAAAAATTCCGGTCGAAATGCAACACTGTCTTAAAAAAAGAACTGTAGACGGAATTACAGCCACCTAACCCAGTTCTGTGCGTTTTAGTAATAAACGTGTCCCGGGCAGTATTTCGAAGTTCATCGCCTCAAATTGCTTCCTAATTGTATTTAGTGAGAAATAAATCCCACTGAGTTGAATGGGGTTTACTCCCAAGTGAGAATAGATTGGTTCTCAGCAGTTGAGGCCAGTTGCTTTCCCACACAAATACGAATATGTATCTGTGAGGATTAACCTTCTGGTATTCCCCAAGGACAGCTCTTTCACGTTTAGAGTAGAGTTGCCAGATGGCTGTGTCTTCTGGAAAGCTTCCTCCTTTTCCCAATGGTGACCTGTTTGCTTTGCCAATTATTTTAAGGGAAGCCTGGGTTTGGGGTACCAGCTGGTTTTCATTTGCTGTATGTTAACAACAACAAAAAAAAACCCTAATAAAAAGAATTAAAATACACTGGTCTTTCATAGTGGTGCATGTCTTTTAAAAGTATTTGGCTTTCATTCAACTTACTGGTCTGTGTTTAAACTGTATATTCCTATATCAAAACTAGAGCTGTTTGCTATATTAAATTATTAGAATGACTGGTTTTATTTGTCTGTGGCAGAATGTTCATTACAAAACACTCCAGTAATAAAAATATATCAGGTAAAATAGATTGAAGGCAATCAGAATACTTACTTGGGTGTTTCAAAGGAATCACGTGAAAGTTAGAAAATAAAGGGCAAAACCAAGAGTTGTTAAAATAATACATCACTTACAGGCTAACACTGACAGTGACTACTAAGGGAACTGATTCCCCTTTGCAGTGTGCTGTTGATGTCTTTAAAAATTTACAGTGGCTCTCTCTGGCTGCTGCTGCAAAGGTTGTAATTGATTTAGTGCAATTTGCAGAAGTTCGCAGCACCAGGCGACACACATCCAGATCTGCCTCTCAAAAGATTTCCCAAAAAACAAGTCCTGGGGTCACTGTATAGTGGGCAATATAGTAAAAAATTTACTTTTCTATTAACTGCAGGAAAAAGAGGTAAGAAGCCTGTACACCACAGTTGTGAGACCTCCCCTTGCTATCATTTCTTACTGGTTATTGTTCTTTTTTTCATTGTGAGTTCCTGTAATGCTGCTTCCGAAATTAAGGAAATCCCAGATTGAAACAAGAGCAGTTACAATAGCACTCAAGCCTCCACTGGGGTCGGGGAAGGGCAGGGGGTTCAGAGTGTGCTTGATCTATGGGAGACTACGAGGACTGTATTGTGAGCCTGTATATTCATTATGTTGTGTTAGTGTGTTCCTTACCAGAAAAAGCAAACCTGTTCCCTGCCCTGCCCACCTCAAACAGGATGCGGAAAAGGCAAGGTTCATCTTATAGCTGGCTTATTTACATTTTCTGAGAATGAAATTCCAGCCTGCCCCTCGTGATTCTGATTTTCTCTTGACCACTTAGCTACCAGCCAGTGGACTCAGCTTGTACTTTGCATTCTTCTTAAACACCGTATCCTCTGCTAAACATATGCATTGGCCAGGATGGTGGCCTGCTTCTGAGGAATAACACAGATACGTTGAGGAGACCACCCTTGCTCCACCCATTGATGTTATAGGAAACATATTTTTCACCTCTTTGCCAAAAAAGAGTAGTCAGCTCCTAGTTTCCTTAGCACTACAGAAGCAAGGAGAGAGAACACTCTGTTCCCCAGTCACTGGTCTGATAAAGAATAGTCACCAAGCAAGAACAGCAGCAATGGAAGATCAGTGTGGCCCTTACCATCTCTAAATGGTCATCATTAAGTTGTGGCCTTGAAGAATTGATTTCCTTCCTCCTACGTTTTCTCTCTACTCACCTTGTGTATCTTGGCTTTTTAGTTTGCAAATTGGACAGGAAAGCTGCTCTCTCTCTCACTGTTAGTGATGTCATCAGCTTTGTGAGATAATAGTTGTCAAAAAATCAGGATTAAAACTGCAATGGCAAGTTGTATGCACATTATGGCAGAACCGACATACCACCTTGCACAAGATGGATCTGTGTGATTGCTAAGCTCATCAGGGAAGATCCCGTTGGTTCTTCCCTGTGCTGTAGATTGCCATTTGGTAGCAACCCGGAAGTAGGCCTTCTCTGTGGGGATGCCCACTTTTTGGAATGCCTTCCACTCGCTATTTAGGAGGTAGCAATGGTTTTAGGCACTGGTTAAAGACTAATTTCTGGACCCGGGCTTTTCCAAACTGACAGTGCTGCCCAAATTTGAGAACTGTGTTCTGAACTACTGATTTTAGATGCTTTAAGTAATCATTGTTTTAATTGATTATTTTAAAGTTTACGTTTTAACATTGGCATTTGTTGAAAAGCACACCAGTTGTATAGCACTTGGAGATATCCTTAAATAAAGGAAGCAGTATAGAAACTGATAATAAAAATAAATTATGTGTATATGCACTGGCATAGTGACAGGACTAGTTGCTCTCCTGGATCTGGACTTACAGGATCTACAAATAGCCATACTAGCCTTTGGGCTGTGGAGCTGGTAATCTTCTCTTCCTATCTCAGAAGATAGGAAGTCGTTCCTTCGTCATATGGATATGTCTGTTTTCCTTTCTGCCCCCCTTTTTTTTTTTGGAGGGGGGGAGGGCTTTTTTTTCACCTCAGGCGAAAAACCTTGGAGTTTATAGTTATATGTCAGCTGCCACATCGGTTGCTGCTTTCTCTGCCAGAAGATCACAAAGGTCTTTGATAAGAAAGGTACAATGAGCTCCTCCTGTCAGTGCACTCCATGAATTTTGTGTGGGAAAAAGAATATGAACAGGGTTCCATTATACTGTCACGGGCAGTCTATTGTGGCAGCATAGAGATTGGTGCTTTCTCTGCATCTTTAGAGTGAGGATGTTGTGCAATATTATGACTGGTGAGTAACACCAGGATTAGGGATAACGTGGGCACGATTGTTAGTGCTGGAGAGAAACAGAAGATGTTTCTGAAGGCAGGTTTTTGTTGCAGCTAGGAGTATATGGGATTGTTACAGGCACTGCTCTAAAATTGCAGCCATCAATGTATCAGGACGTTAGGAGGGTTTAATTTGAAACCTTCAGGGCTTAAATCACATTTTAAAACAAGACTAAATTGTCCTTCAGCTTCACAACAAGCTGAAAGACAAGGTTCACAAATTCCAGTATTAAAGTAAAAGGAACAGAAAACATAGGAATAGAAATAACAGAAATTGTCATGTTTATTTGGCAGTTCTACTATTTGTTGCCTGGCATTTTGACAGTATTACTTGTAAGCTGACTGTAAAATAAGTTTAGCTGACTATAATATGAATTAAACATTTTTTTATACAAAACAAGTTAAAATCTCTCTTAAACTGGTATGCCTTAATATTCCATCTGGATTTTTGCTGGGATAAATTGTTCCCTTGTAATCTGTGGATTTTAATACAGATGCAAATATGAGGTTAAGAAATACATCTATCATAAGCCCTGAATATATTTCAGACTGCTCAAGTATTTGTCTTCATAACAGTCAATATCCAGCATGCAGTTTTGCTCCTGCTGCTTCTGCTTACTCATCACATCTTGGCTTTGCAGTACATCACAAGCAAGAAAAAAATAAGTATTGGAGTGATGTGACTCAGATTCACAGTTCAGCTCATTCAAGAAGGCTACTGTTATCTCTTTTTGTATAAAGAGTATCACATTTGTTACTGTGTTAAACACAATTTATTACATGTTCATACAATTTACTGCATAGTTTAAAGATGCGTTCCCAATCTCTTCCCTTCCTCCCTTTTTTTATCTGAGTACAACAGTTTATGCTCTCACTTTGGTGCTCACTCTCTGTTAATCTGTTCATTTTTATTCTTTCTACCCCACACGTGGGGCAACAATGGGTAGATAGTGGGCTGCATTAGCCCTTCAGGAGACCTAGGGGGGCCACCCCCACCACTGGACCTGCTCCCTCAAAAAAAAAAAAAAATCAGTTTTTACCTCCAAATATGACCCTAGAGGATCATTTTGAGGCAAAAAAAAAAAAGTCTTGAGAAATTTTGCCTCATACGATTTCTAGAGAGTTCTCCAAAAGTGGTGGAAATGCTCTCCACACCCCCTAGAGGTCACCTGGGGGTACTTGGGAGCAAGTGAAAAAAATGGACCCAAGGGCCCAGAAACAACCCCGGGGGCAGACTTTGCCCACTTCTACCACATGGAATAGTCTCCCCATATTTCTCTTCATCCTACAAACCTCACCAGGCCTTCATATATTTCTGCGCAGACTCGTTTCTCTTACCTTCTCTCATTTCTACTCAATCTCTTTTCTTTCTGATAGAGCCCTGGTGGCACAGTGGTTAAATGCCCGTACTGCAGCCACAACATTGTAAGTTTGATCCTGCAGGGCTCCAGGTTGACTCAGTTTTCCATCCTTCTGCAGCTTGGTAAAATGAGTACCCAGCTTGTTGGGGGCAATTAGCTAAATACATTGTAAGTGGCTTAGGTAGTGCCTTGCACTGATAATGTCACTGCTAACTGCTGACTTTCTGTAGACATATCTCCACCCATTTTTTTTTGTTTCCACAAGATGGATCTCTCTTCACACCTTGTTTTTCTTTTTTCCAACCCATAGGCCTCTCTGAAGCAGCAGGACTGTGAAGACTTCATGCAAAAACACTACTTGTGGACCGGCAGCAACGTGTCCCTATCGTGGGACAGCGATGTCGTGCAGCAATGGTCTTGCTTTGAGAAGACAAGAACCTAATAGAAGAGTTGACAAAATGTAACTTGTGACATGACCTGATAATGGCTGGTCTTTGAAACAAGTAACAAAAAAGGTAGGAATTTGTATTTCTTTGCTTGGAGTAACTCATGATTGTTGTTCAACAATCTTTTGTCTGTAGCAATACTGAATTGGCTTCCAGCTGTCAAATAACTTAAACATTTTTTTATTGTCATTGCCACTAATTGGAAACTACTTCAAAGATTCTTCATAGGTTTTTTTCTTTCTTTCTGATATATGTGTAATCAAGAAGTACCTTTTGGGGGAAAAATCCAAGACAGTTTCATTTATCATTTTGCATACTGAAGAACCCTAGCACCAATACCCATATGTCCTAGCAAGATGGGAAATGGCTGCAATCCAGTGCACTGTTAAGCACAACTCCTACTGAGCTCCTTTTATTTCAGTGGAACTTAAGCATGCTTAATTGTTTACTGGCTTCTTGCCAGAGCCTCATCCTGGATTCTGTGCAAGAAAACACAATAAACCTTATACTCTCAGTCTGCCCAGATTATATAACAGAGCACAAATAATGAACGTTATTTATTTATTTATTTCACATATACTTCAATCCTGCCCTTCCTTTTGATGATTGTTTGTTCTATGAAGTTCTGTGATCTAAGTTGGTAGTGAAAATGGTGCCTCTTTGTGAATTGCAGCCTGTTTTATTACCACTGAAGGAAGGTATGAACTCTTACTTCTTCATTTTCTAACAGGAAGAGCATGGTATTTTACTTATGTATAACTACAGCCAGGATGATATAGTGGTTTGAGTGCTGGACTACAACCTTGGAGACCATGGTTTAATTCCCCACTCAGCCATGGAAACCCATTGGGTGACCTTAGGCGTATCACAAAGCCCTCAGAAAATGCCGTGATAGGTAAATGTAGGTTTGCATAGTTTAAAATAGTTTTAATCCATTTTGACTTACAATACTGTTTAATATTCTTTTAGTTTTTACTTCTATTGTTTTATATTCTATACTGCATCACACAGTTTGAACTGATTTTGTTTGTACACTGATCTCATCATAAAGGGTGGGATATAAATATTTTAATAAATAAAATAGTTGCCTCCCTGTTGTCATTCTGCTGGCAAGCAAAGACCTTTTTGTTTATATGGGCATTTGGCAGCTCACCTTGCCTGTTGTGAAAGATGCTTTTAACTGGATGGGAACTATATTTTATTTTTATTCATGTGGTTTTGAACTGTGTCTTAATTTTTTATCCTTTTATTCATTTTTTCCCTGTTGGTTAGTTTATGTTTATGCTATTGTATTTGTTCTGTATAGTCATAATTTGTTCTGTATAATCATAATCCTGAGTCCCATTTGGATAAAAAATACTGAATATAAATCACCTAAGTAAATTAGCAGGTGACACAGAAGTGGTATAATGCAATCTTTCCTGGTAGCCCCACAAATTAATCTCACAATAGCTTCCTAGGCTAACTGTCTTTTGCTGACTATCTTCAAAAGTAGCCCAGTGTAATAGCTGATCATACTAACCAGGGCTAGAGGTTACCTTGGACATGTTTGACTTCTGCAGTAATGAAGTAGCAAATCGGATAGTTGGTAAAAAGCACTCTTGGCAGCTGCTCTCACTAGTACATCCAAATGCAGTGTTTTACAAGATTTTGCTTTGCAATTTTTTACGGGGGTTTACATGACATTAACACATAGGGTTCATGATCATTACTAAATATGAACAAGATTTGCAGAGGTCATTGTTCATCAGGATTGCCAGGTTAAATACAGGACAGGGCTCTAGCATCTTTGATACTTAACATATCCTGGAGCAAGAACATGCAGCATCCAGTTCCTCCAGGCAGAACTACTCAATATATCCATTGCACACACATACCAATGTCATCTTTCACTGCTGTGCATCCTTTATTTAATGTCATTCCTCTGCTATGCAAAGTCAAAGGTGTACTACTATTTAGAACAAAGGGCGTATAAACCCTACTCTTATCTGTTTTTCTCTTCCAGAATTTCCAGAAATCAGCTCCCCATTTGGTAAAAATATAATTTGGTAAGGTTTATTATAGCTGCTTGTGTTTACTGAGTGTTCCCTAAGGCAGGAATGAGAACCCTCTGGATGTTTTTGAACTGCTGCTCCAAACATTCCTCATCGTTAGCTGTGCTGGCTAGGGCAGCTAGGCATTGCAGTCCTGCAACATCTGAAGAGCCACACAGTTCTCACCAGTGCACTAAGGAACCAAAGAGACTGTTTTGCTTTACATGCGATATGATGATACTTTCTCCAAGCCTATTAATCTATCCAGCACCGTTATAAAAAATGTTGATATTCCATCACTAGTTTCAGGATAGTCATGTGTTTAAATCAGTGCTGTCACACATGTAAAGAAACTAACTCAGAGCTTATGGTTGGTGCTTCAATATTTTAGAAAAAGTTTCACCCAGACTGCCTGTGCAAAATCAGTGTCACGCTCTTCTCATCACTGTGATTGACATGCATGAAATACCCTTGGACTGCCTCTGAATGAAGTAGGCCTTGGCACACCTTCTAGTAATGCACAGAGATCATATTCCACTTTATTGAATGAAGCAAGGTTGAAATCCACTGATTTCAACTTTACCAGCAGTTAGTGGATTTCTGAGTCCATTTCAAACTTTTGGTGCTTGTCTCTAGAGATGTAAATTATTTAGATCCACACCTAAAAGTACATTTTTCTACTTCTCAGTCCTCCTCAATACTTTGACTTCTTGTGGAGGGGTCACATTCTATATACCAAATTCAAGTAAAAAGTTGTTCAAGACAGGAGCACGGCCTCCTGTGTTGTGCTATTTGCTCTGTGGCAGAGTGGACAACTATAGACCTCCAGACATTTTGTGGGATGCAACATCACCAAGAAGATGATGGGCTGAGGAAGGCTGCTTTCAAGATGTCCACGGATGGTAACCATAGGCCAAAAATATTTAGTGAGTGACAGTTGATGATCCCTGCTGTATGGGATTTGCTCTCAGCAGCAATCTGTCTGGCTGGCTCCTTCATTACTTATCATCTGAGGTCAGGGATTGAGAAGTATGGACTTTCTAATGTTACTGAACTGCATTTCTCATCATGCCTGGCCATTGACTATGTAGCAAGAGACAATCAGAAATGTAGATTAACAACATCTGGAAGGCAAAAATTGTCCGCCCATGTCTTGGATAAAGATCTTCCTTTATTGAATAGACTTTCCCAACATATTTATCTTACCTCAATTTGAGGTAAATACAGTAAAGACAGTGGGAATGTCCTTCACATATGAGGAGCCTAAATCAAGAACCTATGCTTATCTAAAAGATTCTGATCTTCTCAGTTAAAAAGAAACCTTTTGATTTAACATGTTGTGCAAAGAGCTTTCCATGTTCACTCAGTCTCCATAAATTGCTGAGAATTTGCAGGTATTAAAACCCATAGCTGTAAGATCCATAAAAGTAACAGGTATATTATTTATAGTCATATAAATGAATATGGAAGGATAATCTATAATCTGATTAGTTCCAGTTTTAGTGTTAACTGAGAATTGGATGGCTCTTAATGGCAGAGTGGTGGACCTAAAACCGAGGACATGTGATTTTAAAAGACAGAAATAAATTTATATATTCTTGCAACTCTGTTTTTTTTAAAATATGTAAATATATAAAAGAAGTAGGCTAGCCTGATTCCAAAATGTGCTATGTATGTAATTTATTGTTTATGTAATTTTATGGAAAAACAGACACATGATACAACTAATTATAGAGGCAAACATCTTAGAGCTATTGCTAATTCATAGAACCAGAGATTGACCTAGATTACAGTAATATTAATCCTAGGAGGCCTATGTAGACAGCTGTCACTTTCCTTTGTTCTGCTTCTTAAGGCTCCATTTAATGATTTGTTGACAGAGTGCATCTTAACATCTGACCCACTCTTCTGCTGCAAGTGCACAGTATATTCAAAACAACAAATTGCCACCCACTCTGATGTTGCTCTATACTCTATGCCATTCATTCATTCATATATATATATATGATTGGTTTGAGATCCTTTCCATCTTTTTTTTTAAACTGAAGATACAGGGAGACTTGACGCTGTAGTGCATTCTGTAGCTTTAATTGCTCAAACTATAAAGATAGCTTCTTTCCAAACCTCTAATTCTAGCTTTCTCATGGCCACTAAGGAACAAGAGCAAAAGGTTGTAGGCTTGAGCTTGAAAGAACAATTTCCACATGTCAGCCACAGGGAACTGGAGCTTATTTCTTGATAGGTCTGTGCTCCATCATTTCCCACCCAACATAATGTCACTCGGGGATGGCACTACAAACTAAAATAACTTGAAACAGATTTTTACACACATGTTCTAAATTATGTAAATATCCAAAGAGGTATCCAGACTGCGGGTAGGAGAAGAAAGAAATGCCTTACACAGCCATTACAGGGGATTTCCTCTTTAGATTTATTCTACAGATGAAGAATGTGTACATAAAATAAGACCTTTAGTGAGGCAAGTCCAAACATTATCAAGCCTTTAGTTTGTTTCCACACAAGTGGGCTAATCTGGTAATGACACAAGTTCTTAGCTTTTGGGTTAGGATACAACTAACAAGAATCACATTATTCTTTGAGCAATACTGAAACTGAAATAATCCTACTAACAAATTAGCCTGTGTTTATAGCAGCTTATTTTTCATCATTTTAAATATTATGTTCTTTTAGCCTTATGCACTTTCTTAAAGCTACACTGAAGAGAATGGCCTCAACTGAACTGTAGTCTCAGGCAATTCATTGACCGCCATGTTGCCTCATTTGAATCAAAGATGCATCCAGGCAACTCATGCATATTTTGATACAGTTGGAGATAAATATCTGTGAATCTGTGTGTATCAGCCATGCAGATGGGTGAATTTGTAAATAATGTGCTATAATAGTCTTGAATTGTTCCCTTCCACCCTGCCTCAACCCTTTCAAGACTGCTATATTTTAATGTGAAACGTGCTACAACTAAACAGCTTGGTGTTATTTTTGAATTAACCTATACTTTGCAGACTACTGTGAACAGCTGTTTGAAGGCTGTCAATTAATAGATGTCTGCAGTTCTTGCCAGCAAAATATTTGTTTTATTTACCTGCAATTTATGGCATGCAGACCAATCAGAGCAACCCATTAGTAGTGGTAGAGGTGGGTGTGATTTGTTTGTTTGTTTTAGAAAATATGGTTTTGCATAGTCACTTTTAATAAATGTAGTTACAGGGTACAATCCTATGCATCCTTACCTGGGACTAGGATAATGCTGAAGTCAGTGTGTCTTGCCTTTGAGTAACCATGTAGGGATTGTACTGTTAATGTTGCTAGAGTTACTGTATTCTTCAACTAACAATTCCATTTCATGACATTTAATTGAGGCCATTTCCGCACTACACTGTTATAGTGCTATTATTCCACTTTCAACATTCTGTGGAATTCTGGGGTTTGTAGATTACTGAGGACAGAATTCCACAGGATATTGAAACTGGAATGTAGAAATGTCTTGAGTGTGCACTGTATTTACTCTTTTAAATTCAAACTACTGCAATCAGTGTAAATTGTCCATCTTACCACCTGTATCACTTCTGTTTTTCCATATGTCAGTGTAGTGCTTTTTGATAAAAGTGTGTGCTGCTTTGAACTGTCAATTTTGTTTTTGAAAAGAATAACTTCAGTACTCCATTACCACAGGAAGCCATATGCTGCACAAATCACTACAGGCCAGAACATCTTCAAAGCTCTTGCTAGTGTACTTCCTTCCTAGAAATGAAATGCTTGCAATGTTATGTGGTTTGTCATCTTCCATTTTCAGTACCTTTGATTCTCTATACAGCCCCACCACCATGGAGAAAACTTCCTGATATGCAAGAGCTTGTAACATTCTGAGGCATTAGTCTACTGAATTCTTTGTTTTGGTGCAGTGTCTGGCCCCAGTGTTTTCTCCTTGGTATACTGCCTCTTACAGCATAGTTCTAATTTCATGTAATGCAGCAACCTTACGGAGGATAAGGATACCTATATAATTATTTATAGGCAGTTTCTAGCAGACTGCAGGCAAAAAAGTACAGATCCCCAGCTCTGTATGTATGTTCTTTGTTTCCCTCTGCTTCTGTTTGAGAAACTAGTGGGATTTTTCCTTTGCTTATTGCTACAGCTCATTTTTGTGACTCCTACTCAAGATGTATAATCTACTATGTATTCTCCCTTCTGTTCACTTTTTGATTAATACAAAATATTAATTCTGTTACTGTCCTTGTACAACGAAATCGAATGGAAATGGTAAAATATGCATAAAATTAAAAATGACAAATAATCTTGTTTCTGTGCCACTTCAGTAAATACAGTACTTTATTCTCTATTAAACCAGTGCCTACTGGACTTAATCCCCTCCCCCACTGCCATCCCCTTCTCTTTCTGTGTCTTTTCTTTTTAGATTGTAGAGCCTAAGTGCAGGGAAATGTCAAATTAACAATTTTTAAGATGCTCTGAGAACTTCTTTTGACTGAAAAGTAGATATAAAGACCCTGACTATATAAATGTAAACAAACAGTCCTATGTACATTGCTCTCCTGAGTTTATCTGGCAACATAAAACCTTAAATATAAAATACGTGGGCAAGTCCAGCAAAGTTATGCATGTTCAAACCTCATTGATTTTAGAAAGAAGCATATGCTTGGCTATCACCTATTGACAGCATATAAAAATACATTATTAATTACGATGTTCTGTAACCTGTTATGTGCTCAGATGGGAAGATATGGGCATGACCTCTACAGGGGCCACATCAGATGTGAGATTAATTATGTGATTGCAATTAATGTGTTTATTTTTAATAATTTAGAAAGACACTCTGGGGCAAGGATACCCAGTCATGACCAGAATAGCCTGTGGAGAGGGAAGGTTAACTCTTTCCTCACTATACTGCAGTCCCAGTGAAATAACGCTTCCCAGCTGTTGTTTGCTCCAGGACTGATATAGAATAATGGGTTTAAGATGACCGTTATCAAGGCCTGAGAGGAAATCTGGGAGTATGATTAGGGTTGCCAGGTCAGGACTATCCAGGCCCTGAGATTTTAGGGCCAAAACTACTGTATTATTTTGAAATGAGCTGTTTTGAATAGCTTATCTTTGTAAAATGCATTTTATCCTTTGAACAGGAGGTTTGAATTGTTTTAATACTGGGAATAGTTTGATTCTAGTTTAATCTTCAATTTTTGTATGTTTTTAATTGTGTTGTTCTTTTAAACTGTAAGCTGCTCTAAGTCCCAATTTTGGGAGAAAAGGGATGTACAAATAAATATAACAACAACAACAACACCTGAAACTCAGGGATGATTCTTTGTGATGTCACAGGAGGAAGGCCCTGGTAATGTCAGAAAGCATGATATCCCAAGGATCAACCGCACTTGCACAGACTGTATCATTCAAGTAAAATATCATCAAGGCTAACAAACAGGAGTGTGTGTGTGTGTGTGTATGTATGTACACACACACACACACACACACACATATATATACACACATGCACTATTCAAGGCAATGCTTTCATCCTGAAATTCCTCTGCCTCATTCAAAGGACTGGAGAAGAGAGGCCAGGTCCTGAGATCTCTCAACTCTAATTACAGTTCTTTAAAATGTTGTGTTCTTCCCTTCAGGACACTTCATGTGCTTTGGAGTACAAGATGCAGATAGGCTTGCTATATCTTCTGGATCACCAGATTTTACACAGATTCTAGGCATGCCACCCAGTGCCCATTTCAACCATAATCTGGCTTGGGTTCCAGGCTTTCATTTTTTTTAAAAAAAAAAAAGGGTAATGTCTTTAGCCTTTCTGGAAGCTGAGATATAGAGCAAAAATGGATATAGTGTTCTGTAAAATTGTTCTGTGAGAAAGAAGTTTGTCCGGGAGTTTCAGGCATGAAGGGAATGAGAGAGAACAGTGGAGTGCAAGAAGAAAGGGAGAGGAGCACAGCAAGGGTGCACCATAAGTTGAGGGAGGGAGTAGGAGAATTGAGAGGGTGAGTGTGCAAGTTGTGGTGAACAAGCGATAGTGACAGTGGCATGCTGTGAGGGTACAAGGTAAGGAGAAGGAGGGAATAGATGAAATGGGAGAATGAGCACTGCAAGGCCATTTCTGCACGAGAGTGGAGGAGTGTTTCACCATGTGTCATGAGCAGTGTTTTTTACTCTGACTTACCTCGATTCCTATCTGCATGCCCTCCAGTTTTTATCGAAGTAAAGCAAAGAAAATGGTTTGTAGCTTCCGCGTCGTCAGTTCTCATGGAACTCCTATTCCCCTCTCTTGCTCCACCCCACCACCGCTGATTGGTCAATTAAAAAAAAAAGTTGTAGAAACCTTTGCTACGTTTTAGCGCAAGTGGTGTGAATCTATGTAACGCTTCTGCATGTAGGAAAAAATGCAGCAGAAACGGTTTGGGCGGTTTACATTGGTATACATCCATTTCCATTGGTTTAACGTTGATGTTAACTGCACTAAGAGCTCAGCTGGTGCGGAACCACGGAGGACAGAACGACATCAAACTGGTTTAACGTGCAGATGTAAAAGTGACAATACGACGCTACTGTGATGAATCAGCCTTGTGCAGAAAGGGCCCAAGTGGAGATGCATAAGAAGCAAATGAGAGACATACCATCACTGTGTGAAATGAGGCCAGGGAGTAGGAGACGTGAGAGGGTGAATGGTGCCAGTGGTAATGCACAAGAAAAAAAGAGTGCACTGCAAGGTTGCAAGTTGAGGTTAGGGAGAGAATAGGAGAGATGGGAGAGTGAGCAGCTTAAACTGTGGTGCAGAAGAAACAAGCCAGGGGTGCACCGTGATGGCAGGAAGTGAGGCATGGAATGGCATGAGAGACAGGAGAGTGAGCAGTGTAAGCAGGAGTGCGCAAGAAACAAGTGTGCGCTGTGAGGCTGTGACGTGAGGGAGGCAGAAACAGGAGAGTGGTGTGAGCAGCTGCCTGCAAGGCAAGGGAGGAACTGGGAGATTTTTGTCAGAGATTTCATAATGTTGCCAGAAATGTTTCTGCTGGGTATCATGGATAAAGAATTGGACGGTAAATATGAATCACATCTTTGATACATAACAACGGCAGCAATACTGTTTGCTCAAACCTTGAAACAGACTGAAATATCGACGACGGAAGAACAGATTGCTAAGGTTACTGAATTAGCCCACATTGTCAAATTAATGTGGGTCTGAAAGGATAAGTCAATTGAAAACTTTCTGAAAGACTGGAAATTATTTATGGGCTTTTTGACCAATAAAAAAATCTAAAATTGTAATAATATCTGGTTGCAGTTATTAGTAGGGTTATTTAGTTGGCTCTGTAATGATAGAATAATATTTTTTTATTTGTCTTTGCATTACAGTTAGGATTGGAGTGGGTCAAAACCCTAGTGGATTTTAGTTTCTCTCTCTCTCTCTCTCCCCTTTTCTCTTCTTTTCTTCTGTCCTTTTTTTTTGTTTTGTTTTTGGAATGTAGATTATGTTACTGCCCTGGCTGGCCCGAGTTTAGGGGATATAAAAAGAGATCTCTTGATATCAATAATTCGGCCTCACATACCCATTCCCCTCCACGTGCTTGCGAGGCCCCTGGACAAGCACACATACAGACTCAGCCGATAATCGCTGTAATATTCCTGGACAATACAGGCAGGCCAGAAATAGCTGACTCGCAGCTTCAGAAGACCTCAAAGGCAAGTACTCTATTATGTATGCACACAACTTTCAAAAGATCCTCTGCCCCGCGCTGGCAGTTTGACGATCGAGGCTATACAATGCTCAAGTACTCCGCGTTTGCATACTGGCTATCCTATTGACAATTTGGCTATAACTCAATCATTCAAATTCTGACCTTTCAGAGGCTTTGTCTCCAGCCCAAATCCATTGTTTTCCCCAAGTCCGAACTAGCCTGTGGTCACAATTCTCCTTATAAAAGCCCCTGACTTTGAGCACTTCCTTGGATCGCTCTTGGCTTCCATCCCACCTTGCTGTCGCTTTGTCCAGTGAGCCTTCCCCTCACCCCCACATGCTGAGATCCACGCTTCCCAGCTTCTCCACTTCCAATCAGGCTTCAGGACAGGTGAAGTATCCCCCAAACCAACAACTCCTCTAAAAATCCCTCTATCCTACTCCAACCTTTATTTCCTTAGTTATCTGTGTGAGTGTGCTGCATACACTGTTTGATTGTGTTTTAATAAAACATCATTTATTGTTTCAACTTCTGTGTGCTCCTTGACTCGGCCTGACATAGGGTTCAAGATCTTGCTACGTTACCCTGCCTCTCGTATTGCTAGGCTGTGCTCTTGGCTAATTTCCCCAACTTATATCATTGAGAGAGCATTTAGGTGTCCCTCTTGGGACCCCCAGAAATCAGGGTAACAATTACTTTGTTTGTTAATTAGATTGTTAGAGTTAACAATACATTAAAAAAGGAGAATCAGATATTCTGATGTGATATTTTTCTTCCCAAGTCCTGTTCACTAGGTTAGAAAGAATGCAGTTATCACAGAGTGTAATTCAATTCCATGAGAATTGACGATGCGGAAGCTACAAACGATTTTCTCTGCTTTACTTCGATAGAAAATGGAGGGTGTGCAGGCTCACACTTTGTGAGCTCTGTTTTTGACTACTACTTCCACCATCCCCAGCTAGCATGGGTAATACTGGCTGGAAATGGTGAACATTGTATGTCAGTAAAGGTTGGACCAAACCTATAGAAAATACTTTGTGATGTGGGTCGTTAAATGCACCTGTGGAGAGCCATGTGACTTTAGCTGAGTCATGCTGATGAGCAACCAGGGGAGAAGGTTGCATCAGGTGTGGGGAGAATGCAAAGGCGGGCAGGATTGCGTCAGCTAGTGTGAGTATAAATGTAGCTGAGAGCTAGCCAGGAAGTTGAACATGGTGCCTGATGTGTCTGTCGGAGGCTCTGTCAGAAAGAGCAAGCAGAGGGATGCTCGAATGCCTCCTGGAGATTCTTGTAAATATGTACACATTGTAACTGAAGAATAAATTGCCTCCTTGATGGAAGAGAACAATTGGCGTGGGTGAGTTTTTCCTGGCTACAGTGCATTGCTGCTAAGGTATTCTCTGCTGCTGGGCATGCTTCCAAAGCTGTGGGAGCAATCTCTGCTATATTTTTGGGTGTGACATTGTAGTCCCATGCAAAAGGGAGACACCAAATTGGGGAAGGCAGATGTATATATTTAGCAACTAGATGTTTGACTTACTGTATAATATTGTTTAAGTGAAATATCACAGTGGGTGTTGCAGTTTAAAAGTTAAATAGAAGATGCAGATATGAAACTTTGTTCCAGCTTTCAATTTTCTGCTGCTGCATATGCTCTCCAAACCTCAGTATATATCTGGATTAGGCGGGGACTGAACAAGACAAAATCAGAGTGCAATCTACTATTCTATCTATATTTACCCTTAAAAATATACCGTACCTATATCTAGTAAAGAACTGCAGATTTATTCTCTTGTGTCCTAATGCAGAAGTCTAGGTGGATTTGTTCTGTGCTTCAAACTGAACAAACACAAAATCTGGACTCTAGCAATATCACGAGCCTTCCTCTTTTAATTTGCTGTTAGCTAAAGTCATCAGTGGGGGAAAGTCCTTCTTGACTGCTCCATCTAAGACATCATAATGAATTATATTAAAAGACAAAATTTAGTGAGCGGTACTCGCCCGAAGTCTTTTGGAAAGTATTGTGCCCATCTTTAGCAATAACATTTCTATTTCTTTTTCTTTTCTTTTCTTTCTTTCTTTCTTTTTTTTGCCCATTGTTGTGAATCCAGTTTCTTGCTTGGTCTCAACAGCACCCTTATCCATTGTGAGGCCATTTCCACACTACGCTGTTCTAGTGCTTCATTCTACTTTCAAGATCCTGTGGAATTCTGGGGTTTGTAGTTTACTGAGGCCAAATTGCTCTCTGGCTGGGAATTCTAAATGCGTCTCCATAAACTGCAAAGCCCTGGATTCCATAGGATATTGAAAGTGGAGTAATAGCACTATAATAGTGCAGTATGGAAATAGCCTGAAACATCCACTCTGAAATAGGCCAAGGTCAACAACCATGCAGGCAGATTTAGAACTGTGGCTCACCCTAGTAATACAAACAAAGATAAATTATGAGGAGGTAAATTTATTTACTGGTACAGAATTTGGAAATTAAGAGCACCATCCAGGAATATATACAACAGGTAAAAACAAGAAAGCTAAGTAGCCTACCTTTAATATATACCTACAGTACAGACCTTACAAATACAGACCCTGGAGAACACCAATGTGGATGCAAAAGGGACAGAAAAGTGTTGTCAGGATAGTAAGCACAAACTGTTATAGCAATCAGCCTTAGCATGACTATACTTTGTAGCTGGTAGTTTGTATATCTATCTAAGGTTTCGGCATGATAAGGATTCATCTAGTTTTCTGTTTGCTGATATTAGACGCAACCTCTATCTTCCTGCATTAGTTTGTTTGCAGTTAGACTGAGTTTGTTAGTCTTCCCTTTTGTAGTCTGCAGTCTGTGTTGGAAGAGCAACTATTACAGAGCCTATCACCATAGGATGTTGTGAAATCTTTAGTATTTTTAAGTAAACTTGTTTCATTTTTTTAACAAAGAAGGCTACATGCGCTTTATTTCTCTGCTAGATCCTGCATGTGTGTGGCAGGAATGTGTTACCCTAAGAGGTGGGGGACATTGGGGTTCACCTGCAATTCCAGTGTCTCCTTAGAATTTGGGGGAATTATAGCTCAAAGGAGGCCTGTGAAAGGAAGGTAACAGTAGGATCTTTTCACCTAAGTATACCATACTAACTGTAGAGAGGACTCCAGTTAAAGTTGACGAAGTATTGTATTTGAACTGATAGACATTCGAGAAATCAGAATGTCTTAGGAACCATACAAAAGTATCAGATAGTGAGGCAAGAATTGTTGGATAGAGAGGGATTAGGGCTGGAAAGGGTGATAGTTACCAGTCTTGAAGAAGGGGTCACAATGGAAGGGCTCAGACAGCATTGGAGAGTTGCACAAAGGGACAGTGGTTCTGACTACATTCTATGTACTATGATTGGCTAAGGCTGAAGCTCAGGTTTTTATACCCTATTTCTCACCCTGAAGGTGTGTGCTGACAAAGCTGTACTAGCTTCCCCATAGAATTGACTAAGGGGTCTGGATTGGTTTGATTGCTTAGCTCTGGAGTAACAAAACATTGATGGGACTTATTGCAATCTCTTAGGGTTGGGTAGGGTATATAGGGATGATCTCTATAGGGTAAGATCAAGAGATGGTCTCTGATTGTTCACCAATCTGGGCAATTTGTCTTTCCTTGTATTCAAAAATGCCAAGAGCCTGAAGTGGTGAAAGGATTAGCACAAACTCATCAGCGTCAGATTTTCCACATAATCCTATCTGAGTTTTCATGACCCCAAGCATGTCTCTGATCAGCATGACTCTGGCCATGTTCTCTGGTCAGTGTGAACCTGATCATGTTCTCCAGTCATTAATAAGTCCAATTTATTAAAATCACATATCTTGTAGTAACAAAGCCATACCCAGCTTTATACAAATGCCTAAACATGGTTCAAGTGGGTCCAGTTAGCCAATCAGCAACCATAAGGGTCCAAGCATTCTAGCATCTTGGCATAGTGGGTTGTTCTTACCAGAATGTAAGTGAAATAATTCTTTCAGTAGGCCTTTTAAGCTTCTGGAGATAACATTAAATTGATTCTTGGCTACTTCGACAAGTCTACAAAACAAAAGCAAAACATCATAGGAGACATAATTTCTTTAAGAGGAGTTTCTTTAACCTCACCTCAGAGACAGACAAAAAATCAGAACAGAAGCCCTCTTCTGACACCAAAACAAACTGGAATGAACTGTCAAATTAACTATTTGTACATGTCTCTGTGAACCTTTGGGAGCAAAGGGTGGTATATAAATATGTTCAATGAATAAATAAAAATGAATTTAACATCCTGCTGAGGGACATCATGGGGCTGATGAGGCTGTGAAATATAGAGCACACATCAGCTCTGGGCTTTTCAGGATCCAAAGCTTTAATGAACCCAAACTAAAACTCTTAACTTGAAGTTGTAGAGGAGATGTGGCATCAAAAGCTGTTCATCTCTTGAGCCTTAGGAAGATGTGGTAGTCACATACTCTGGCTTCAGCCCAGCTACTTCATGAAAGAGTGGGACAAGAGTGGGACAAGTTATAAAAATGCAAGAGCTGCCTGGTTGTTGTAACATTTTCTTCCATCCAGTCCTTGTTTGGGCAGTACTCCTGCTGGTAGAGTATACCTTGGCTTTGTCCCAGTCATGCCAGTACAATGGGAAATGTAGATGTGCCACTCAAAACTTGGCAGAAATATGAGGTTCTTGGATAAAGTGGAAACATTTATTTCTCTGGTCTTAGGTGTGAAAAAATATCCCACAAGAAGGGTCACCTCAGGAAAACATTATGCCTATCTGTAATACATGTGGAGATATTTGGGTGACATAAGCACCTCATGGCGAGCCAGCTTGGTGTAGTGATCTAAGTGTTGGACTACTACCTTGGAGACCAAGGTTCAGTTCCCCACTCAGCCATGGAAACCCACTGGGTGACCTCAGGTGCGTCACACCCTCTCGGCTCCAGAAAACCCCATGATAGGTTGAACTAAGGGTTTTCATAAGTTGGAAATGAAGGCAAACAACAGCAAACAGCTCATGAGAGTCTCGGGTAGAATCCTGTGTACCTTTAATTGGAATGCAACTACAAATTCACATTCAAAAATAAGTTGTCTGTCACCTGTCCCCCTCTGCTAACTCCTTTTCTTACCGTCAGAACGTGTTATCTTCACTTGAAGGTACTAATAAAAATGCCCGCTAGTGATGAATCAACAATTTCCACACATCTCTCTTGTCCTTCTCAGCAGTTGTAGAGGAAGGTTTGGAATCTCATGACATGATGGTACCACATTCTGTCCTTGTATCTGTTATGCCTCGGATGACTCACTACAAAAAGTCATTTTTAGCAGCAGGCCCATGAAGTCTTCTAGATATTACTCCTGTGTCTTTGAGTTTAGTTAGCTACAAACATCTCTCAACATTTTTTTTCTTACAAAGTTCAAAGAGAGCTGGACAAAGCCCACTATTCTAAAAATACTGGACACAGAGAGGCCTTAGACTAAATCTCTACATGGCCATATGGTTCTGGAAGGCCCTGGTGAATTGCTAAACTCTTTGCTTGCTGAGGTGCTGTATAAACACTGTGATGAAATAATGATGATGGTGGTGGTGGTGGTGGTGGTGGTGGTAATGATGATGATGCCTTCATCCTGAAGTCTGAAATTTCCTTTCCCCAAGCTGGACTCAGAGCCCTGAGATCTCCATTCCCTGTCAGCGAGAGGGTCACGTTGGACAACTTAGGACCTTTGACCCAATCCTGTAGAGTTACATAGGCCTCCACATAAGTAAGAAACACACAGGTGAGACAGGGAGCTTCCTCCTTGATTTACAACCATTAAATGCATTTCTTGTTTAAAAGTAACAGACTCTTTGAGTAAACAACTCTATGTTCCTGTTGATTGAATTTCACATACACTGATTGTGCTATGTGAAAATAGTAGTAGTCTTACTAGTCTGCTGAATGTAAATGTAAGGAAAACAACTTGTACAGGGCATATAAGATGGGTACTGAGAAGTGTTTATTTGCTTTACTTTGGACCTTCTGCTGCATAAATAAACCTTGCCTTTTTCCTGTACTCCTTGCTCGTGTTGCTTTCCTAATTTTGGTCAGTCTGCAAGGCTACAAACCTAACTCTTGTGACAAACATATTGTGATATTATTCTGAATATTTCTTTTACATTTCCTAGTGATACTGCAATGGGTACTTGATAGAAGATAACAGTCCTTTTTACAAACAGAAGATTAGGAAGAGAGAACCATTAACTTTATATATCAATAGGAAATTGTCAGTAGTGTAAACATTGCTATATATTTCATCAGGTAAAAATGTATGGTTGTTGCATGTGGCTGTCAGAACACTACCCAGCAGGCATTAAATACATTATGCAAAGATCACCCCACCCCAGTTTATAAGATAAATCATTTGAAGCATAAATTTGCTTATCTGTATTTCATAAAACCCAATGCAGATTTACAAAGCTTTATAAATGTTTTACCAGGCTTGGGATAATAATAGCAACAATTAGAAACATATGCTTCCTAGAGAAGGAAGGTAACGATGACTGAATGATACTGATGACTGAATGATACCCAGAACACATAGGTAATTGAGATGAGTTTCTGGAAACAAGAGTTGACTGAGTAAAGAATGTGATTTTCCTATCAAATCTGGTATTATAATAGTAACAATGAACTAAAGACAAACAAGAATTTACCCAGATATTGCTTTCCTTTCTCTCTTTAGCAAAATAAACTTGATGTTAATGCAGCTGTTCAGTCTCTTGCTGTTGTTATGTACCTTCAACTCATTTCTGACTTATAGAAACCCTGCGGCAAATCTATCACGGGGCTTTCTGGGGCTGACAGTGTGTGATGCACCTAAGGTCACCCAATGGATTTCCATAGCCAAGCAGGAAATTGAACCTTGGGTCACAGTCCAGTGCTCAAACCACTGTACCACACTGGCTCTTAGTCTCTTCTTAACTAAGGTAAGTTAGCTAATATTTGAATAAAATACTTCAATTTCTAATTTTATATCCACCTTTCCTCTGATGAATCCATGTGTAGCTCTTGTTACTGCCCTGGCTAGCCCGAGCTTTGGGGGATATAAAAGACATCTATTGATATCACCAATTCGGCTTCACGTATCCCTTCCACGTGCTTGCGAGGCCCCCGGACAAGCACGCACACAGGCTCGGCCGATAATCACCGTAATATTCTGAAACAATGCAGGCAGGCCAGAAACAGCCAACTCGCCGCTTTAGGAGACCTCAAGGCAAGTACCTCCATTAGGTATGCAAGCAACGTTCAAAAGATCTTCTGCCTAGCGCTGGCAGTCTGAGGATTGAACTATACAACGCTCAAGTACTCCGCGTTTGCATACCGGCTATACTATTGACAATTTGGCTCTAACTCAATCATTTAAATTCTGACCTTTTGGAGGCTTTGTCTCCAGCTCCAAATCTGTTGTTTTCCCAAAGTCCGACCTAGCCTGCGGTCACAATTCTCCTTATAAAAACCCCTGATTTTGAGCACTTCCTCGGATCGCTCCCGAGTTCCAGACCGCCTTGCTGCCGCATCGTTTGGTGAGCCTCCCCTTAGCTCCATGTGCTGAGATACATCGAACCCCAGCTTCGCTCTCCATTTTCTTCCGGACTTCAGGAACAGGTTTCGTATCACCCAAATCAACTATCCCTCTGAAAATCCCGCTATCTTACTCACACCTTTATTTTCCTTAGTTATCTGTGTGTGTGTGTTGCTTACATTGTGTGCCTGTCTTTAATAAAGATCATTCATTATTCTCAAACCGGTCTGCTTCTTGACTTGGCCTGACCCCATAAACACTGGGTTACAAGATTCAGCTGCGTTACCCTGCCTCTCGTTCTGCCAACTAGTGCTCTCAACTAATTTCCCCAATTTGTGTAATTGCAAGGTTATTTAGGTGTCCCTCCCAGGACTCCCAGAATACAGGGTAACACTCTCTTTATCTTCACTTTATGCTCACCGCAACCATTTAAGGTAGGTAAGGTTGAAAAAAGTGAACTGGTCCAACTTTGTCCAATGAATTTAATGCCTAAATGCAGAGACTTGAACCTGGATCTCCTCAGTCTTGTCAGCACTCTAATCAGTACAGTACACTAACTGAAGCAGAAATTATTTGAAGTATGGACTACTCTTATTCAATAAAGCAACTTAATTTGTTTTGGTAGTTTTCTACCCTATTGCACGAAATTGAGTATAGTTATAAACTTCAGCTACTTCCACTCAGTCTCCTGTACAGATCCATCTCTTGACCACTGTTTAATAAAATATTCCCTTTCACCAACTTATGTATATAAACTCTTTTGGACTGCATTGGTACAGTTTAAATGTATGATGTTTAAATATACAAAGGATGGGCCTATGTATAATCCCACATATATCTAAAAGTTGCATATTCAGACAGTCCAAAGAAGTAAATAAAGTATGAAAACACATGCCACAAAGATAAAACAATTCATTACTTTCTAACACCAGTATGCTACTTTTGGGAGATCATCTGATGAGAACTTGTAGCCAGGTTAAATTTCCAGAAGTCACATGCACAAAATTAGCTCATCTTCTGTTTTGAAAGTCATAGTACGAAAGAATAGTCTCCACGACATCGATAATATTGAATTTATGCGTAAGCTCAAATATCCTGACATTCAGTAATAGTACAGTGCATTTTCTCATATTCATGAGTTATCAGTATGGCTATATTGACATTAATGCAAGGTATAAGTACTGGGTTCAATAAATCTGAATCTGAGCCTTTTGTCACTCAGTACATGAACATCTATTGGATGAATTGCTTCTGGAAGTTAGTAAGAAATCCTTTGCTTTTTTTTTACGGTGCCAATTCAAAAATAACGTCCAAGAGTGATTTCAGGCAAATCTGTGATGGCCTTAGACATAATACAGGTGCACATCCTGGAATGATTTAAAAATCAGTGAGGCATTCTTAGAGTTTGCATGTGAAGATGGATTTTTAGAAAGTCTTTGATTTCTTTTAATGGTTCAATTTTTAAAAAAAATTAACTTCCTGTTTAATACTTTATTAGCTCTTCCTTCCTGGCACTCTTATAGGAGTTTGTTCTTCTTTCCCTTCTTCTCTTTCAAAAACTTTTTGGCAGGGTTTACTCACATTTCTCTGTACATATTTAAGGGGATATTTTCACCTGCAGAATGCTTGAGAAGTTCATTTCATTATAAAAGATCCAACCTCTCAGTGTACCATTTCAGATGCTAGCTAAAATCCTGTCTAAGCTGTGCAGTGGTCTTTACCATCCTTTTCGGGTATGACAACTTTCTGTGAAGGTGAGCTTAACACTTTGGCAATCAAGCTGTATTTTCATGACAACTGAGAGGTCTTTCTTCAAACAGTCATGGTCAGTCTGGCTTCGTGTCTCCACCTGATGGTGTACCATCTTGGATATCTGCATCATAATGCTTTTTATCAGATTGCTTTGTCACAAATGTAGTCTCAAAAAGCAAAATGTGAACCTGCCCATTTCTTGAGATCTTCTGGGGAGGCGTCCTTTCCCACCACTCTAACAGGACATAAGGTGCGAATATGAAGGAAAGCCTTCTTGGTGGCTGATCCCAGCCTCTGGAACTCCCTTCCCGGAGGGATTAGGCTGGTACTCTCCTTCTATCTCTTTTTAATGGCTCCGCTTTTAATTTCTCTAATAGTTTAATTATATTTTTAACTTTTGTAAGCCATCATGAGTCCTGAGCTGTGAAAAAAAGAGGGAAATAAATATAATTATTGTGTGATTATGTACCTTCAAGTCATTTCTAACTTATGGTGACCCTAAGGTAAACCTATCTTAGGGTTTTCATGGCAAGATTTTTTCAGAAGGGTTTGCCTTTTCCTTCCTCTGAGTCTGAGAGAGTGTGACTTGCAAATCTGTCAGCCAAGGGGATTTCCATGGTTGAGCAGGGATTCAAACCCTGATCTCCAGAGTCACAGCCCAGTCCGAGTTTACTGTATATCCAAAGAGAAAAACCATCAGTATGTACTTTAAAATTCATAAATTAAAAACCATCTGGATAGGCTTGCAAGAAGAGTCCAATCTTAACTGCTACTTTAAACGCAGGCAGTGTATCCAGCTGCCAAATTTCCTCCAGCAGGTCACTGAAGAATCTGGGGGTGGCTGAAAAAAAATGTCCTGTGGAAGACAGTTGTCAGCCTTGGTGTGGCTGACTAAAATAAATGTCACCCATAGGGCCCAAGTATGTGGAATGAATTATATGGGAGACAGTGATCTCATAGGTAACCTGGACCCAACCATGTGGGGCTTTAAAGGTAACAGTCAACATTTTGTACCTTGCCTAGAAATTAATTGGCAGCAAAAAGAACAGCAAAAACAACAATAATATTATCCAAAATGTGCTTACAGAAAAGCCCAGTTCATTCACTCTTATCACCTGTGTGCAGCATACAAATGAAACATGGGAGGTGAGATACGATTGCTCCCATCCCACAAATTGTCAGGCTTCCTGATCCTACCTATATATTAAGTACAATGTCTTTGGACAAAAATTCTTTTAAAATCCAGTATGGTATAGAGGTTAGAGTGTTGGACTGGCACTTGGGAGACCAAGGTCTACTCCCCACTAAGCTGTGAAATTTATTGAGTGATGAGTTGCTGCAATGAGAAGGAAAGGAGGAGAGCCATGGACACCTCATTAAGCTCATTGGAGGAGCTAATAAAATTAAATGCACTGAATGTGATTTCTTTGGATGTAAGCACAATAATTTTGACAGCATAATCAACAACTGAAGCCTTACTTCTCCCTCTATACATTCAATATCAACATGGCAATAAATGACCCCAATCCCTGACTAAAACTGCTAACCAGATTCACTTTGTTTAAAACAGTATAAAGATATTAAAACACTACTTATGAGCTTTTAGCTTCACAAAGTACCATCCTTACATTATGTGACAGAATACTAATAAACTGCAGCGGAACTAATCATAGAAGAGTTTAACAGATGATATTTCCCTATTTCCCAAGCAAAGTCTTCCTATAATTCTTGTCGAGGATTGTCATCTGTTGTCAGATATCACATTCATACAAAACTGAAAAAGCTTTTCAGAAAGAGAACATTGCTGGGCAAAGAGCCAGGAAAAGACAAGACCAGGTCTGCGAAATGGGAAAGTCAGAGCAATACATTTCCACTTATTGACAGGACGTCCTTCTTGGGAATACTTGGCAAGTGAGCTAAAACCCAGGTTTATTCTCAGCAGCAACTGAAGCAGCTCTTGTTTCTTGCAGTAAACAATTAGGCTTTCTCTGAGGGGTTCTGGGATGCTTTAATTTGCTTTTAGACACAGAGAAATCAAATAATGTAAATGAGATGTTTTGTATTCAGTGAGTCAATATATAGGGTACATCCACCAATAGATCCAACCTAACTATTAATTGCTGGGTGAACAATTACTCATTTTTCAATAGTCCATCTGGTGCCTGGAAGGTCCTAGGACATAAACGTGGCCCCTGGACCTGCCACAGTTGGCTATCCTGCTTCAGTCAGATCGGGTTCAAGTTTTTTGCTTGATTTATACATAAGTTCCCATTCACAATACTGGTTTAGGTTTCTGTCTTGTTACTACCCTGGCTAGTCCGAGCTTTGGAATATTAAAAGATATCCTTTTGATATCATAATTCGGCTTCACTTATCTATTCCCTTCCACGTGCTTGCAAGGCCCCTGGACAAGCACGCATACAGGCTCGGCCGATTATCGCCATAATATTCCTAGACAATACAGGCAGGCCAGAAAATAGCCGACTCGCCGCTTTAGGAGACCTCCAGGCAAGTACTCTAATTAGGTATGCACGCAACCTACAAAAGATCCTCTGCCTTGTGCTGGCAGCTTGATGATCGAGCGATAGAACGCCCAAGTATTCCGCGTTTGCATACTGGCTACTCTACTGAGAACTGCTATGATAACTCAATCATTCAGATTCTGACCTTTCGGAGGCTTTGTCTCCAACTCCAAATCTATTGTTTTCCCCCAAGTACGGCATAGCCTGCAGTCACAATTCTCCTTATTAAAAACCCTTGATTCCGAGACCTTCCTCGGATCGCTCCCGAGTTTCATCCGGCCTTGCTACCGCTTTGCTTTGCGAGCCTCCCCTCAGCGACACGTGCTGAGCTACATCGCACCCCAGCCTCGCTCTGCATTTTTCCGGGCTTCAGGACAGGTGAAGTATCGCCCAAACCAGCAACCCTTCTAAAAATCCCCCTATACCACTAAAACCTTTATTTCTTTAGTTATCTTGTGTGAGTGTGTCGCATACACTGTTTTGCTTGTTTGTAATAAAACATCATTTATTGCTTCAACTTCTCTGTGCTCCTTGACTCGACCTGACCCCGTAGACATAGGGTTCAAGATCTCGCTACGTTACCCTGCCTCTCGTAGCGCTAAGCAGTGCTCTGAGCTAATTTTCCCCACCTTTAAGTGAGCACATTTTGGTGTCCCTCCCGGGACCCCCAGTACACAGGGTAACAGTCCCTTTAATGTTTCCCCATAAAACATAGCAGCGCTTTCTGGAATGACAGCAATTGTCTATATTTTCTATGTATTTTTGTTAATTGCTAGAGAGACAGAGAGAGAAAGAGATTTTTTTCTATGCATCTGCTGAGTGTTTACAGTTATCAAAATACAGATCCATACAAAATTATAGTCAACCTTCCTTTCTCCATAATCTCTCTGTCCATCTGTTTTTTTGCATAAAGATGCTCCACCATGCTCAGTAATATCTGATTTAAATTCTATAGCTGAAGATCACCATATTCACAATAACAGAGGCTGGCTTCTTCATCAACTTGTTTCCATGGTTCTGTTAGTCAACTACCACCTTTTTATTGGTGTTACAAACCGCACTAACATTACCAGAATGTCTATGGATGCAATCCTGCAAATCTACCATAAGAAGAATATACAAAGAATATTAGACAATAATTCTGGAAGAGAGCATTTGTGCAGCAAATACTTGAAAATGAGTACTACAGTAAGAAACAAACGTGACGTTAAAAATTAAATGCATATTGTAACCTGGGCACAGATAGTTCAGCATGAGAATCTTTGTATCCAATTCATCTAAATTTCATCAGTCAATTAGAACAGTACACAATGATAATATAAATATTTTATTTTTAATCTTCCACCTTCTCCTTCTTTCCTGCTCAGCAAGAAACCATCTTCTATTAGGCTAGTAGTATTTTCAGGCCTTTGCTAAATCTCAAACTGCAATGTGTGATATACTTTTCACTCCCTGCCCCCTAGGTATTCATCCTTTAGCTGTCTCTTTTTCTTCTATCTTCTCAATCTGTTTCTTTCTTCTCTACTAGTTCTTCAAAAGGAGGAGGATGGTGTTTTTGGCATGACACATCTTATGTTGGGCATGACCTACATGTGAGTCATGAGTTCCAAACCAGCTGTTGAGAAGGACAATGTGTCAGACAAAACAAGCCTCTAGGATTTAGGTTTGGCTTAGTTCTGAATTGAGAAACATCCCAGCTGTTTTCAAAGTTTTCCATTCCTGCTCCACCTCACTTCACTATACTTCCAAGTACTATTTTTTTTTCTGCCTCAACACAGGATATTAAAACTTGCATCACTTTCTGCAAATCTGTTGAAATGTGTGTAGGACATGAACTATTTGGATCAGGTGGCATCTTGCTATTCTATTGTTTAGGGATATGGATTGAAGAATGCTATTTTCTATCTTCCTGTCTTCTTTAAATAGCTGTGCCCCATCTGATAAAGGGTGACTCAATACATGTACCTGTGCTACATAATTATAGTAGCTGAACATCACTTTAAGTGTCATGGCTTCAATCTACAAAATTCTAGGGCTTCTAAATTGGTAAAATACTTAGAATTCTCAGCTACTAAGCTCGAGTTCACTTCCCTAAACTATACCACCAGAGCTCTTAGAATTCTAAGTACCCCCCAAAACAGGGACATGTATTAACTAGTGAAAACCAAATCAATTAAGTTTTAAACTTTCCAACAAAAGCATGGATACCTAGACTTACCTGGGTATTTCCATTTACAACTGAGTGACAGAGGTCATGAGCTGCAATTGTCAATGCTGTAGGAGTAAGGAGGGAAGGAACCAGGACCTCTACGCTCAGTGTTGGGCTTCTCTTTTCCAGGAGACACCATGGTTTTGTGAGCTGCAGGGAAAGGAGTGAACAGCCAGACAATCAGGTAGCAGGCTTCAGTCAGGTCTGTTAGGGAAGATTAAAACCATCAGCCCAATCAGAGTTCCATTATTCCATTGTTCATTTCAGAAGTAGCTTCCCCACCTGCCCACTCTCTATCACTGTTTTGTTGCCTTGATTGTTGTGTGACACAAGGGGATCAAATATTCTAGATCTGATCCTGACCAACAGGGATGACCTTGTTAATGAGGTAGAAGTGGTTGGATCTTTAGGGGGGAGTGACCATGCCCTATTGGAATTTGGCATTCAGTGGGAAGGAGAAGATAAGTGTAGCCAGACACTCATCTTAGATTTTAAAAAAGCGGACTTCTGTAAACTTAGGGAGCTGCTGGCTGGAATTCCGTGGTCAAGAATAGTGAAAGGAAAAGGAGTTCAGGAGGCATGGGAGTTCCTTAAAAGGGAGATACTGAAGGCACAATCTAAAACTTTGCCAATAAGGAGGAAAAATGGAAGGCATCTGAAGAAACCAGAATGGTTGACTAAAGAACTCTCAGCTGAGCTAAGCGTTAAGAGAAACGTGTACAGGAAATGGAAGAGGGGGAAAACCACCAAAGAAGAATTTAAGCAAGTAGCCAGGAGATGTAGGGAGGAGGTCAGAAAGGCTAAAGCACAGAACGGACTTAGGCTGGCCAGAGACAACAAAAACAATAAAAAGGGCTTTTTTAAAAAATGTCCGTAGCAAAAGGAAAAAGAAGGAGATGATAGGGTCGCTGCGCAGAGAAGATGGTGAATTACTAACAGGGGGAAGAGAAAAGGCAGAACTACTTAACACCTTCTTTGCCTCAGTTTTTTCCCAGAAGGATACAAGCACTCAACCTGGAGGTTGGGGAGCAGGTGAGGAAGCAGGGGAAATGAGGCACATAATAGGTAGAGAGGTGGTACAGGAATACCTGGCCACACTGGATGAATTCAAGTCTCCAGGGCCGGATGAATTGCATCCTAGGATATTAAAAGAACTGGCAGAGGTCATTTCGGAACCGCTTGCTATAATCTTTGAGAAATCTTCGAGGACAGGAGAAATTCCAGCAGACTGGAAGAGGGCAAATGTTGTCCCCATCTTCAAGAAGGGAAAAAAAGAGGACCCAAATAATTATCGCCCAGTCAGCCTGACATCAGTACCCGGAAAGATTCCAGAGCAGATCATTAAGCAGTCAGTTTCTAATCACTTAGAAAGCAACGCGGTAATCACGAGAAGTCAACATGGATTTCTCAAAAATAAGTCATGCCAGACTAATCTTATTTCTTTTTATGATAGAGTTACTAGCTTGATAGATGAAGGGAATGCTGTGGATGTAGCATTTCTCGATTTCAGTAAGGCCTTTGACAAAGTTCCCCATGACATTCTTGCAAAGAAGCTAGTAAAATGCGGGCTGGACAGGGCTACTGTCAGGTGGATCTGTAACTGGTTGACCGACCGAACCCAAAGGGTGATCACGAATGGCTGCTTTTCATCCTGGAGAGAAGTGACTAGCGGGGTGCCACAGGGTTCTGTCCTGGGCCCAGTGCTGTTCAATATCTTCATCCACAACTTGGATGAAGGAATAGAGGGCATGCTCATCAAATTTGCAGATGACACCAAATTGGGAGGGGTTGCTAATACGCCAGAGGACAGGATCAAAATTCAAAATGACCTGGATAGATTGGACAGCTGGGTCAAAGCTAACAAAATGAAATTCAACAGAGAGAAGTGTAAGGTCCTACACTTAGGTAGAAAAAATGGAATACAGAAATATAGGATGGGGGACACGTGGCTGGATAGCAGTATGTGTGAAAGGGATCTAGGAGTTTTAATAGATCACAAGCGGAACATGAGTCAGCAGTGTGATGCAGCGGCCAAGAAAGCCAATGCAATTCTTGGCTGCATAAATAGGAGTATGGTGTCTAAATCGAGGGAGGTACTGGTACCACTCTACTCTGCTTTGGTTAGACCTCATCTAGAATACTGTGTCCAGTTCTGGGCACCCCAATTCAAGAAGGACATGGTCAGGCCGGAGCAGGTCCAGAGGAGGGCAACCAAAATGGTGAGGGGCCTGGAAGCCATGCCCTATGAGGATAGACTTAGGCCCTTTTCACATGTGGGGGGGGGGATGGGCAAAAACACGCTGAAACGGAGCTTACCCGCAGCCGGGTAAGTCCATCGCCACGCGGAGCAGCATTAGCTCGCTGCTCCACAGTCCTCCGGCGTCCCAGATGGCAGCTTCCGGTTGGTGGAAGGTTCTCCACCAACTGGAGAAGCTCGCCAACCGGAAGCCCGCCCCCGGCAGATCTGCAGGCACGCACTTGCGCGCGCCTGCAAATCCACTTTGGAGCCGGGCGACAGAGCGGCACAGGGCTGCGCGCTCCGTGCTTTGTAAAAACCTCGAAAAAGAGGTTTTTAAAAAACACGCAGCGCGGCTAGTTCCAGCCACTCCTGAGTGGATTCTGGTGTGGAACTATGAAAAGTAGTCCACGCCAGTCCACTCTACGATGTAGAAGACCTCAGTGAGAGGTCACTCTGCACCATTTTAGACGCCCAGTATGGAAATGGCCTTAGAGAGCTGGGTATGTTTAGTCTGCAGAAGAGAAGGTTAAGAGGGGACATGATAGCCATGTTTAAATAACTGAAGGGATGCCATGTAGAGGAAGGAGAGGGCTTGTTTTCTGCTGCTCCAGAGACCAGAACAAGAAGCAATGGATTCAAGCTGCAGGAAAGGAGATTCCACCTGAACCTCAGGAAGAACTTCCTGATGGTCAGGGCTGTCCGGCAGTGAAATATGCTGCCTCGGAGTGTGGTGGAGTCTCCTTCTTTGGAGGTTTTTAAGCAGAGGCTGAATGGCCATCTGTAGGGAGTGCTTTGAGGGTGTTCCTGCATGGCAGGGGGTTGGACTGGATGGCCCGTGTGGTCTCTTCCAACTCTACATTTCTATGATTCTATGATTCTATGTGATAAATGTTTTACAAGTTGTTGCATTTGTGTTTCTGTCGCAAGTTTTGGGTGGGTTGAGCACAGAGTCACATAAACTGAGCCTATGCACCATTATCTAAGGTGATGGGGGTCCCCTAAAGGGACCTTGGATTGAGGCACTAAGTGACACAACCTGCATAGGTCTGGCTTCAGCCCCAACTGATTCAAGAACCACAAAGTGGCTTTTGTCCATAGGGAATCCTGGTTTTATCACACAGGTTCCTTCCAGCATTCAGGCTGAGAGGGAGGGGATTATCCTGAAAACAAATGCATTGCTCAATGAATGGATCTGTGTGCCAAGACAAGGAAACCTTTTCAAGTGTAATCTATAGAAGTTGTTCCAGATTTTATTTTACATTGAAGTGTCTGGGTTTTCATTGGCGCTCACTACTCCCAGTTACCACCAGAGCTACAAAGGGACAACTTCTTTAAATTGTAAATAAAATGATTAGTTTCAGCTGGAATGCAAATGTCAATACCTTAATTCTACAATTAAGACTACCATTATTTAATTAAATTAGACTCAGTGTTAAAGAACAACAAACTTTCTGACAATTAAAAGGTTACAAGGTTTTCAGAAGCCAGGATCAGCTTGGAACGGTGACATCTTCTATGCATGTATGTAGTCTTCTAGACCAGACATCGCATAGAGACTTCAACTGGCCCATGAAACTGAATTTTGAAGCTTGTAAACACTGAACTTTTGCCAGCTGAATACCAAAACCACTAACAAAGTAATAAATCAGTAATAACCATAGATGGCATTTTACAGCTTCATTGTAACTTAAATTTAAATGACAATTTGGTATCAACAATTAATTATTTCCCCTTTTAACTTAAATGAAACAGAATTAGATTTTTTAGCTTATCAACAATTAAATACATTAACCCTTTCCTATTAACTTTCCTGTCTCTGTTCCTAAGCTACAAATCCCAGGATTCCATAGGACGGAGCCAAGGCAGTTAAAGCGGTATGAAAATGCTCTTACTCTCTGGTACAGATATACTCAAGAACAGTTCAGTACCATCACTCTTTCCATAGTTCCCTCAGTAGTGAAAAGTTCCAGCTAGTAACAATGCTACCTGAATTTGGTCTCTTTTGTGTCAGAGAGCACTGAAGCCTTATGATATTGAATATATAATCTATGACAATGGTGGCAGCAGGAATAGAGTCCCCCTCCGCCCCCAAATATACTTACGCCATTCTGCATCTTGCCTATTATTGTGAAGCTAGTATGTAAATAAATAGTTAAAACTACATGCAATCTCTTATTATTCTTACTGTCTTTTGCAATATGTTTGTATTGTGTCATTCATCTCTTGTATTTGTTTTCAAGTAAGAACTGGTGAAAACAAATCCCTCTGTGTAATACTTGGCAAAATGAAGCCCTGACATGTCGGTGCTATAGAAATGATTAATAGGAAGCAAGGATAAAGTTACCTCAATGTTCTTTGTGAATGTTATTTGTGAAAAACTCAGTAAATAAGTTTCTCGTGTACTGTGCTGGGCTTTAACAAATGGCAGCATTCAAGCCTTTCTTGCAATAGAAGCAGCCACAGAATAAAGCCGTGTACACATCACCATTAGAATCAGATGCTGGCAAAGAAAAAAAGCATACCTTACTATACCAGTTTTGATGTCCAAATGATCATCTGTGTTTAGTACAGAAAGAAAGAAAGAAAGAAAGAAAGAAAGAAAGAAAGAAAGAAAGAAAGAAAGAAAGAAAGAAAGAAAGAAAGACCGGGCCTTCTCAGTCCTCACTCGATAGGAACGTGGTTGCTTACATTTTTCTATAACAACAGCAGGGAGCCATCCATCAGTATGATCCTTAGATTCCATCCATACCAAATCTCCTTTTTCTAGAGGTTGAAGAGGTTTCGCTGTTCTATCATAGAAATATTTTTGCCTATTCTGGACTCTCTGAAGGTCCTGATATACATTAGTTGGAATGTTAGGACATAATAAATTGGTAGTTACTGGAAGCTTACTTCTTAACATCCTGCCCATTAACATTTGTGCAGGTGAATATGGCATCCCTGTAACTGGTGTATTTCGATATTCTAACAATACCAAATTCAGATCTACACATGCATCTCCTACCTTCTTTATAAGCTGTTCTATAGACTGAGTTGCTCATTCTACCATCCCGTTAGATTGTACATATCCTGGAGTACTGAAACATTGCTCAAACCCCCACCCTTTGGCAAACATTTGAAATTCCTGACTAGCAAACGGCATATTATCACTCACAACTGTCCTAGGTATTGCATGCCGAGCAAACAGTGATTTAAGCCTACTAATCACAGTTCTTGCAGTCTTATTAGGTAAACTTAATACTTCTGGATATTTTGAAAAATAATCAATGATCAAAAGAAAAAGAGAATTACTGTATTCAAAAATATCTACACCCACCTTCTCCCATGGTACCTCAGGAATCTCATGTGGTTTAAGTAGCAACTTTTGATTACTTGGAGCAAAACAAGCACAAACAGAACAGTTCCCAATAGCTGTCCCCACATCCTTTGACATGCCAGGCCTGAGTTTTTCCTGAGTTAGAGGTTCAACCATATGAATATTGTCAACCTGACATACTAAATCCAACACCTCACATGCTGGTCTACCTAGTAATGGAATTACTGAACAATCTGTTACATAAAACAATAATTTAGCCATTCCTTTTGAAGTGTAACATTCAAACACAATAGTTCCCAATGGTTGTATTCTCTTGCCACCATAAACCACAAGAATTACATCACTCTTAGTCATCACCTTCTTGCCTGGTATCTTACAAAATACAGTGAATGGTAAAACATTTGCTTCAGCTCCCATATCTAACTTAAAATCAACTGAACATCCTCGTATAATGATTTCAGCATACCATCCAGCACTTTTACTTACAGCTGCAACATTTATCTCCTGATCCAACTTTCCTATTACCAGGCTGCTTACATTAGGCTCATGAATCTGTTGTATATATTGTACACTTTCAGAATTTAACTGTGTTACATTACATAGTCTGGCATAATGATTTTTCTTTCCACGCTTATTACAAGTCTTTCCAAATGCTGGGCATCTTCAAGGCTTGTGAACTGTACCACAAAAATGGCAGTTCTTGTCATTGTTCCACTTATATCTGTGCTGCTGCTGTGTCTCTTCAGTTCCAAGAGTTTGAACTGAAATTCCTGTGTTATCTTTATGAGCCTCTTGTAGCTCATATAACTCCTTGCTTGCAGTTGCCATAGTCCGCAGCTGAGTTCTTGTTAGCTCATCAACACAACATATTTCCACAGCTTTCTCTAAAGTAAGGTCAGGTTCCTTCAAAAGCCTTTCTTTCAACCTCTCTTCCTTCATGCTAAACACAATTTTATCTCTCAGCATGTCATTCATTGCAGTTCCAAATTCACAATCAGCAGCTTTCATTTTAAACTCAGCAACAAATTGGTCAATGGTAACTTCTTGGCCATTTCCACACGGGCTTAAAGAAACGCTGCAGAGCGTCCTCCAGGGAGGACATCTGCACCTGGGAGTGGACTGAGTCGGACCTACTTACTGTAGTTCCGCACCTCAGCCCGCTCCTGAACGACCCGAAGTGGTCATCCAGCGTGCTTTTGAAAGACCACTTAAAACAGGTCTTTCAAAAGCACGGAGCGCGCCACTCTGTTCCCGCGCTCCGGTGCAGATTTGCAGGCTTGCACCAGTGCGAGCCTGCGATCTGCCGGGGCGGGCTTTAGGCTGACGAGCTTCAGCGGTTGGTCGAGACCCTCGACCAACTGGAAGCTGCCATTTTCATCCCCGGAGCAGTGCGGAGCGACAAGCACGCACTGCTCTGGAGCACCGCGGACCCAACTGGGGAGCCAAGAAGTCCGGTAGGTACCGGCATGGGGTGATTCCCTCACCCTGTGCGGAAATGGCACTTGACTCTGCACATAGTTCCAAAAACAAAATCTTCAAAAATGGTGTTTCTATGAGGAAAAAATAGCTTCTAAATTCTGTTAAAACTTCTGAAACATCTTTTGGACCTTCCTCAGGAAAAGCAAAAGTATTATAGACATTTCTTCTTCCCCTAAACAATGTGACAAAATAGCTATTTAGTGTTTCTTTGCAACATTTTCAAATACTGCTGCAGTAAGGTATAATTGGAAAGCTTGTTCCCAATGCCTCCAATTCACAGCCAAATTACCTGGCATAACAAGAGGAGGCAGAGGTCTAAACGAGTCCATATTTTCAATTAGATGTTAGAACAAACAAACTCCCAGCTGCAGACAAACTCCCAACTTCTGACACCATGTAATGTCCACTGTTACAAGGATAAACTCACACACCACTGAAGATCCAGGCAGATAAGGTTTATTTCCTTCATAGAATCCAGCCAAAGATTCAGTACAAGGTCAAACAAACACAGAAGCTTCTGCTCCTTAAATACCATACAGCTGGAGTAGAACTACAATTAACTTAAAGAAACATCACACCACGATATGTCAGACACATGTGTTGGGTCAGGGATGCAGGCTGCATAGCCATTCAGATTATGTTGGCCTTTCCTTCCCATTAGCTTTAGCTACCCGGATATTGGAAAACAAGGATGAGCTAGCACATCTTGGCTTAATTGTGACAAGACTGTTTGAAAGTTGAGCACCACCTCTGCACTTAAAGGAAGGTAACTTTAGTCATGCTGTTCAACAATAAAAACCCTGTGAAAACCAACAGGTAAATCATACGATAACTGTTTCTTTGTCCACCCATCACTTTCAGAGTCTTCAACTTGCAATCCTTTCTGGAGAGCTCCCTGAGGTACTCCTTAATAATTATAACATACTGATTCAGGAGTTACGTCAGTTACTTTTATATTATGGTAGCACACAATCAAGACCAATTAGACTTTACTCCAAATCATGGTTTGATAAAGATTGTGTCAAAGCAAAAAAAGATCTTATTGCTACTTATCAGTCAAATTTAGTTAGTACATCATCATTCACCACATCAGAGATGCTTCAGAAAAAGAGACAATATAAACCATTATTGGCACATAAAAAGAAAGAAGCTATGAAGACCAACTGGTCCTGCCTTATTCAAGCCATTAAATCTAATGATCCATCCCTCTTTTGGCATATCGTGTCAGGTATGCAAAGCAGAACTTTAAACAGAATAGAATATTCAATCACTCCCAATATTTGGGAAGTGTACTTTCAAGATCTGTATTCAGACTCCAGTGTGGGAAAAGAAGATCACATTCAATCTATTGAGACCTTTCCACCATGGCCTCCTGTGACAGTGTCTGAAATAAACAGTCTTGCAGCTCAAGTAAGAACAGGGAAAGCCCCAGGAGAGGACTTGATTCCACCAGAAGTCATTAAAAACAACTTGAAGTTCTGGGCTCCTCTCCTGGTTTCCCTTTTCACCTGTATTGACTCCTATGGACCTGTTCCTTCAGACTGGGAACTAGCAGTCATGGTGACCATCTTTAAAAAGGGGTCAAAGGACGATCCAGCAAATTACAGACCAATTAGTCTGCTTAATACAATTAGTGAGCTGTATGCGAGGCATCTACAGAGGAAATTCTTGGATTGGCTTGAACAAGAGAATAGTTTAGCAGATGAACAAGCTGGTTTTAGGGAAAGCCGATCGACTATCGATCAATGCTTAGTTTTGCAACACTTGATTAGGAAATACTCCTCTGGTAATATTACTGCCTTGTATGCTGCTTTTATTGATTTCAAAGGAGCATTTGATTCCATTTCACACTCCATATTATGGGAAAAACTGGAAGTATCTTCAATTGATAAGCAATTATACCACCTAATACGAATGCTACATGAAGGGACCACCCTTAAAGTATGATGTAGCTTTCAGGGTCATCTTACTAGAGCAATTAAAACAGAGAAGGGAGTAAAGCAAGGCTGCATCTTGGCTCCACTTTTGTTTAAATTTTATATTAATTTGATGGTGGGTTGTTTTCATAATACCAACTTCTACCCACCAAAGTTAGCTGGAAGAACCATCCCCATACTGCTTTACACAGATGACGCAGCCATTCTTTCAAGAACACCTATTGGCTTAAAAGAGCTCTGAGAGAATTGTCCCAGTTTTGCAAAGAAAATCGTTTAGTGCTTAACTATCAAAGAACTAAAATCATGTCATTTGTCAAACATCCTAGGCAACTTTCCTGGCATATAGGCTCCCATACGATTGAACAGGTTTCCTGTTTCAAATACTTAGGTGTAGTCTTTCATTCCTCAGGAAGTAGGAAAGCACATGGGGACTATGTTGTTAGCAATGCCCAGAGGAGCTCAATGGCTATTCAAAAATTCTTCAGAACAAAATGTCCCAGCAGCTCTAAAATTCTTTTGAGGCAAAATCAACAGCCCAACTTTTATAAGGAGCCCAATTAGGCCCTTTCCCTAATAATGCCATTTTGGAGCACATCCAATCTAAGTTTCTGAGGTAAGTCTTTCAAGTCCCAAAATGCATCTCCAATGCCACTCTGCGGTTAGAAGCAGGTTTCTTGAGCATAGAAGCCACGATATGGATGTCCACACTTAATTACTGGCTTAGGCTAGCCCTTTTTCCCAGGGGTAGCCCCTCTTGTTCTGAAGGATGAATTCCAGTCCTCATGGTTTAAGGCAGTTTCAAGTAAAATCTTGACCTTGGGCTTTTCCCCAAATCTTTTATTTAATTTGGGGTACAATCAGGCTAAAGCGACCATAAAACAGTGTATCACTGACATAGAGCGCCAAATGGATCTAGTTAGATCCCCTTCTTTCATTGTCAGTGAATATAACAAGTACTGAAAATGCCAATGGCTTATGTAAGCAATCTAGAACTGCCGAAACACTGTAAGGCACTCTCCCGTCAGCTGTTCTCGAAGATCGCTATAGGAAAATTGCATTTTCAGAGAGACGCTGCCCATGTGACTCTGGCCAGATAGAAACTGTAGAACATGTGCTCCTTCAGTGCTCGTTCTATAGAGATTTACGGTCTGATCTTATTTTGCCAATACTCTATAATTACACTGGTGGGTCTGATCAGTTTTATATTTCTCTGTTGCTCTCAGATATGAATTTTAATATAACTTACAGGGTGGCCAAATTCTGTGCAGCAGCTATTAAAATGTGACAGGTGATGATTAGCAGCATAGTTTAGCAAATACATCATCCAGAGGCCCACCTAGGTCTATCAGGGCTCTTCATCTGATAACTAAATGTTGTTACTGGTACCAAATCTTTAGGTATATTTATATCTAATTTTATGTATCTGTTTTTATAAGCTATTTTATTATTCCTAGTCTTTTTCATATTTTTATAGTCTTATATCAGCCTATGATCATAATATTACTGTTTTTAACTCTGCATTTATATTGTTTTAAATACTGTTTTAAATATTTAATCCCCTTTTATTACTGTTTTTAATACCTTTACCTTTTATATTCTGTATCCCCTTTTGTGCTGGTCAGTGACTGTAATAAAGATATCTATCTATCCATTAGCCTTAGCCAATACAGTCAATGATGTAGGATGACAGAAGGTAGTATCCTACAATATCTGGAGAGCTGCAAGATCCCTGTCCCTGTGGCTGGTCATTGACCTAAATCCAAATCTTAGTCCTTATTGGAGTACACCCGTTGCAAATTGGGTAAGTCAACTGTTGATTCAATTTTAATTTCCATTTACACAATGGGTATATTTTAATTGGGTATACTTAATTGGAGCTAACACTTGGATTTGGGCCAAAGTCTAGTACCAGAGTTCTGAGAGAATGGGACATTGCCAATGAAATTAGAGGCAAATCTGTGTGCCATGATTTTGCCATGTGAGGGAAGTACTCTAAGTCTCTTTGAAAGCAATATTGTTAAAAGGTGGCTGAGTTATGCACCTGAAAGGAAATCAGACACCATAAAGTACTGGATAAATTAGATTTGCAATATTAAAACTATAACAGCCTGTGATTTACAGCTAAATCAACTTGCGAAATCAGATTCCTAATGATGCCAGAACAAAGAATAGCTATATGGTAACAGCAGCCTGTTTTACTGTCTAAATGGCAGGAAATTACCTAGGTACCATCAACAGGGCAATGGAGGTAAAAATATGATTGTATACCATATGGAATAAAGCATCTAACTATAAGGCATTTTGGGATAGTTGTTGGGTTTCTACTCAGGTTTAGGATGAATAAGGAAACTGGTGTCTATTTACTGAGTATATACCAATTGGCTGGAGATGTGACTTTGGATATATTAGAGTAAAAGTATTAGTAACTATATATGGAAATGTTGTTAAATAAAAGTACTGAAAGTACTGAATTCACTGTTATGAATTTCTTATCACATTTTTGTGAGCAGAGCTAACAGTTATGCAGCAATAATACCCAGATTTAAGAAAGGAGACTGGATAACCGATGATATTTCTGTGATGTTTGTCAATGAACTAAGAGGCCTTGTTGATGGTCAGAAGGGATGACCCATCTAGTTTTCTCCTATAGCCAGAGGAAAGGGTTGGGTGTCTGTGTGAAAAGAACAATATACTGCAGTTTGAGTGAGATTGAGAAAGACACAGCCACAAAGAGCTGAGTCTGGCCTTTGTAAGTATTTTAGAAAGCTTCCTAGGGATATGTAGGACCAATGGACTTTGGCTGCCTATCAGGGCATGTAAGCTGTGCTTCCAGCTATGCTGAACCTTTATAAGGCAAATAAAGAAACCAATCCTGGGTATGTGCTGACCTCCTTACCATGTACTTGTTCAGGCCCTCTTCTTGCATGCTAACACATCTTTAATGTTATTGCTCTATTAGAAACATTCTCCATTCACGACTAGCTGAGCTCAGCTAAATCTAGTCAATGAAACATAAAACAGCGTGCTCAAAATAGCACTTTTTTTCTCCAGGATGCTTCCAGATCAAGCTGCTATTGTGGTGTTTCTCTGTCTCATTCACCTAATATTACTGGGGGAGAGGACAGGTTCTTCTGCTTGTAACCTTTCTGTGTTTCTGTTTCTTACATCTTTCATTTTACAAAAAGCTCAGTTACAGAAGAAAAGGCTAGAATAACAGCATAACAGTCTTTTGACTGCTAGCACAAGGAATGCTACCCTGGGTTTTGCAAAATCGTTATGAATAAATTTGTTTATCAGGTTTAAATATCTCTTCTGATAAATAGGAAGAGACAAAACTGATGACAAAAGAGCCAAGTTATCCCATCCCTTGGCAAGTTTCAGTTGTTTGTCATAGATAATTATATCTGCCATATTTGAAAATCTCATACAACAACCTTGTAGAGAAATTTCTCCAAAGCAGATATTTGGATAGTATACTTCTTAAAATACCATATCCTTGAAAAGAGAGATGTAATGTCTTCTAAAAAAGTAACACGCCCTAGCACAGTTGCCTATGAAAGCAGGATAATGGTAATTAGCGGTCAGAATGTGCCCAGTTACCATAAGTGAAAGCTGTCTTATCCACTGAAAAATGAGTTCTGAAGAGTCGGCATCCAGCTTTTATTCTTACAGCTAACAGACTAGTTATTATAAATAAGGGTTGACAGCAGTGGAGCTAAGAGTGCTCTATTCCCTGCAAATCTAATACGCATGTCAAATGTGTTTGGCATACATAGGTACAATAAAATCAGCATCAAGTCATCATAATTCTTTCTTTGCAGTTTAACTGCACATGACAAGTGATTTCTACAAGGTCATCTGCTACAGCAAAATACAGAATTTGTGGACAGCAGTAATATATAGTTCAGTATATAGATTTTTTAAAAAATGGTTTTCTGTGACTTAATGTCCAGATAAACTCATACTTGACATTCAAAAAAAATCAGTGCTGCATAGCTGAAAAACTCATGTATGCATTCTGTGGAACTCAAGATATAGCAAAGAGGCAGCCTCATGTGATGCAGGAAGTTAATGCTCAGGATTTCCTGTGGTTTTTGACAAATTTAATAGAAGCTGTCCATTAGATTTTGTCTGTGGTGCCGGAGGAGAGAGTGCAACACTTTGTCTCATGCTGTTTTACAGATTTGATTCCCTCATGCTCTTTGTGTCACACATTAACCCTCTGCTCAACCACACAGCTGTAATTGGTTTGGGAGCCCCATGCAGCTGCTTTCATTTTTTTTTTTTTAAAGACCCACAGTAGATTGCTTTCCAAATGCTATACAGGATTTGATAACTGTGACCTTCCACATTGTTTTGGACTGCAACTCCCAGAAGCCCTCACTATTGCCTATGCTAGCTGGGACTGATGACAACGATAGGCCAAAAACATCTGGAAAGCCACAATCACCCAACAGGAGTTTTGGAGATCAAGAAAAAATGTACACGTATCAGGTTCAATTGCCCTGCCCACCTCATATCATAGTTCCAGTCCAATTTATGTCCTCAACACCACTGCTGTGGCTGCTGTTTGAAATAAAATGGGTTATGGAGTCTGCATCTTAACTAGTTGCATCCCATATTATGTAACAAAATATTAATGATTGCATAGAATGTATCTATTAGGACCTTCCAAAGGAAGAACATGTTTTGTTGTTGTTTTCATAAGAACAACATAATACGCTAAGCTCTTTTAATGGAATAATTAGAGGAAAACATACTTCTTGACTCCCCACAACCTTTGGGGCATTTTTTTTAAAAAAAGGGAGTCCATGGAAGCTCATCGCCATCACCACCATCACTTTTAAACTGCAGTGGCAGGAATTTCAGAAAGTAAGTTGCTATGGAGAAAAAGATTAAACTGAACCTCCGTGTGTACAGTGGTTCTAATCCAGGTGGGACCCTGGCAAATTTACATTACAATAAAGCCAAGCTAGGAGGGAATGTTGTATGTTGTGTAGTTAACCTAACTTGTAGTTAAGAGATGGGTATCAGGTGGCCCTCTAGATGTTGCTGGACTGCAACTTCCAGCATTTCTTACTATTGATTATATCAGCAATGACTGCTGGAAGTTGCAGAGCAACAACACCTGGAGGGCCACATAATTCACACCCTAGTGCAGTTTAATCTTGAGTAGGCCTTTGAGGAGGAAACTGTGGCCATTTCTGCATTTTACCCTTTTCTGTTGTCCTCGCCTTGTGATCCTGGAAGCGCCTTTGCTGGGATGAGAGCATTATGCAAACACTCCCCTCCACACCCAGCTGGCTGCCTGCAGATGGAAGTGAACACAACATGCACCTTTATTCTTCTGCAGTGCAGCTGGCCTCTTTTCTGTGCTGCACTGGGGAAGGAAGTACCTACTTTGTGCTTCCGCCTGTTCCGCATGGTCACCAGCAATGGCAGCATCACGTGATCATGGGCCATTAATGGATTTTTTCCATTAATGAAATATCCCATGATTACGATGAGTGGGAGTGTGTTGGCAGTGGGACCATGATGATGACATGCAAAAGCACAATTCATAGACTGCTTCCAGTGCATCCCCATTCCATGACAGAAATGCCATGCAAGAATAGCCTGTGTTTCTGTATGCTTTTCATTGTGTCAGTATTTGATGGTAGGCAATGATACATCAAGTTTGTTGTTGACCGCCATCAAGTTGACTTTGTCTAATGGCAACCCTATGACTAAGAGACTTCCAAGATCTCAGTCATCAACTGCCCTGCTCAGATCTTGCAAACTGAGGGCCATAATTTCTTTCATTGAGTCTATTCACTTGTAATGGGGCCTTCCTCTTTGGTTACTGCCTTCTACCTAACCAAGCATTAGTGGCTTTTCTAATCAGTCATGTCTGCTCATTATATGTCCAAAGTACAACAGTCTCAGGTTAGTCATCTTGGCCTCTACGGAGAGTTCCGGCCTGATTGGCTCTAGGACCCATTTATTTGTCATTTTGACAGTCCATGGCATTAGTAGGACTCTTCTTCAGCACCATGTTTCAAATAAATTGGTTTTCTTTCTTCACTTTCCGGGTTTCACAACCATACATACAAATTTGAAATACAATGGCATGAATAATCCTGACTTTGTTATTCAATTAAATACCTTTACACTTGAGGATCTTGTCTAGTTCCTTCATTAGCCATCCTTCCAAATCCTAGTCTTCTTCGTATTTCTTGATTGCAGTCTCCATTCTGATTAATGACTGAGCAAAATATGGAAAGTCTTTAACTATTTTGAGGTTATTATGTAAATTATTTGGGGCCATTATTTTTGTTTTCTTTTTGTTCAGCTGTAACCCTGCCATTGCATTTTCTTCCTTGACTTTCTTCAATACTAACTCTAAGGCCATTTCCGCACTACACTCTTACAGCGCGATTATTCCACTTTCAACATCCTATGGAATCCTGGGGTTTACAGTTTTGGGAGGGGCCGCCTGGCCCCTCCCGAAACTGCAAACCTCAGGATTCCATAGGATGTTGAAAGTGGAATAATCGCGCTCTAAGAGTGTAGTGCAGAAATGGCCTAAATCTTTACTATTTTCTACTAGTAGTATAGTGTCATCCGCGTATCTTACATTGCTGATGTTCCTTTCTCCACTATTTATGCCTTTTGTCTCTGAGTCTAATCCTACTTTACATGCAATGTGTTCAGCATACAAATCAAACAGATAGGGTGATAAAATGAAGCCTTACCTTACCCACTTACCAATTGAAAACTATTCCATTTCTCCATATTTTGTCATAACGGTAGCCTTTTGTCCTGAGTACAGGTTATATACCAGGACAATCAAATGTTGTTACACACCCATTTCTTTACGTGTGGTCCATAGTTTTTCATGATGTGCACAATCAAATGTTTTGCCTTAATCTATAAAGCACAGGGTGATTTTCTTTTGGAAGTTCTTTGGTGTGCTCCATTATCCAATGTATATTTGCAATATGGTCTTACTAGATATATTTATTTATATCTCACTGTCTTCTGTGATTGGGTGTATCACTTTATTACATTTACTTTTATTATAATTACATGTAACCTGCAGCACTGGAGACCCCCAGACTTTGTGGCTCTTTAAAGAAACCGCCTGGAGGACTACTCTAAAGATTTTTCTAATCAACTTTAAAATACCGTATTGCTCGACTAATTATCATGAACCCAAGTGCACTTTGAATGTTGCAGAATCAATAGGGTTATGAGCTGCAATAGAAAGTCATGACTCTAAATGCTAATTACCTTGGCTCTGGAGCATAGCAATGCAAGCTAACAGGAACACCTCTATTGTTGCTGCTATTGTTGTTTTGTACAACTGGTAATTGCTCTAGAACAGAAGTGGTCAACTGTCAGGGGTTAGGCAGCTGCACTGGCCCCCAGGAGACCTTGAAGTTTTCTCCCCTGCTCCCCACCTCATCTTTGAAAAATTTTGGCACAAAATGCCCCACAACATTATACATTTTTGGTCTCCTCCAGGGGCAGGCAGCTCACTTTCTGGTTTGGTCCAACTACTGGTCCTCCTCCACGCTTTTTTATTGGTTTCTCGCCTTTCTCCAGGGCCTAAAGAGGACCCTAAAACATGGAAATATTGCTTCCTATTGGGGGCTCTCAAAGCTATTTTAATACAAAAATGTTAGAGTGCCAGAGCCTCCCCCAAAAAGCATGCATCATACTTTCCAACAGTTCATTCCAGCATTGTGACAGGTGAGGCATATGTTACTCTGCCTCACCTGTCACAAAATGCGCTTGTCTCAAAATAGGCATCTGGCTGCCCAAGACCATGATGACTGTTGTTTCAGCTAAGACCTTGCAGAAGTTCTGGCCAAAGCAGTGGCAAGAAAGAGAAGTTTTTATGATCGTAATACCAGGAAAATATTCCAGGGAGTGGGGTGTGAAGAGCTTCATGGAGTACTGGGTCTACAAAGTTCCAGTTCAGCTGCTGGGAGGAAAGAACACTTGGCCCTGATATGAGGCACATAGGGAGCTTTTAGCAATTGCTAGTGCATACCCCTCTACACTTGGGATGGTGTGTGTGTGTATGTGTGTGTGTGAGAGAGAGGAAGATCATGAAGGCCAAGAAATGCTGTCTGAGCACATTACTGACTTCAGAAATTATTGGATCCAATCCTAAAGAAGACAATGTCATAAGCCTAAGTGCTAAAATATAATCCTTTGACATTCTACGTACAAATAGAGACTATTAATAGATAGTAATTATGTTAACTATGTTAGATCATTTTGAGAAAGATCAAAGTTGCAGTCCTCAACATGTTCTCTGTAATTATTTTATTTTATCAGAAACATGATGATAACACAACAGAGCAAAGATTTATGCCTATGCAACTGAACATGTCTCATAATGAAACCAAAACATAGGAAGGACCATTCTGGGTTCAACCAAAAGCCTACCTAGTCTAGGTTTTGTTGCCACAGGAGTCAAGTAGAGGCTTATAGGAAGCCCACATTAGCACGGTAACACCTAGTCACCTGTGCTCTGCAGGGACCGGTATTATTCAGAGGTATACTGCTTCTGGCAGTAAAGGTACTATATATTGATTGTTACTAGAAAACATTTATAGCCTTATGCTCCCTGCACTGGTTTAATTTACTGGTTACCTTTAAATTCCAATGGCATATATGTCTGTCCTCCTCTCCTCTTTATCTTCACCAGAACATGATAAGGAAGAGAGAAAAAGGCCATACAGCGAGTTTCATGGCTCACTGAGGACTCAAACCTAGATCTCCCAAATTACACCCAACATTTTAACAACCAGGACTCTAACACCCCTTTGAAGCCATTCAAGTTAATGGACATTGTTAAACATTACGGCAATGAATTTCACAGTTTACTTCTATATTGTGCAATAGCTCTTCCATCATGAACAGAACTATTTTTTAAAATAAAGGTAGGATGGAAAGCTTGTGCCCTCCAGATGTTGTTGTATTCCAATTTCCACCAGTCCTAGACAGCAGGACCCAGTGGCAGAGCTTGGAGTGCATGGGGGGGCAGGGGGGGCATGACTATGGCATGTGGGGGCATGGCTATGATGCATGGGGGAGGGGCTACAGTGCTTGGGGGGGCTATGACGGATGGGACAGGGCTACGATGGACAGGCAGGGCTACGGCACTTGGAGGAGGACAAACAAGGAACTGCGGCACCCTCAAAAAATTGCTGCCAGGGGCTCACCATACCCATTGCCCCTTCATCCTTACGCCACTGGCAGGACCAATGGGGAGGGACAACAGTGACCGCAGGTTGACAGCAATGGCCAATGACGCTATTTATTTATTGCATTTACACTTTCATGCTGGTTTCTCTAAAACAACAAGGAAAAAATCACATTAAAACTAATCAGGTACATAGTTTAGTTTTAATTGAAATATTTGTTTATTTCCTTTCAGCCCACCAGGAAATGTGCAACAGGTAAAAATAAATAAAAAGCATTCTTTAAAAAAAATCAAACCAATACTTTTCTTAAAAAGAAATATGTTTTTACACAGATTTTACAAACACAGTTAAAGAAGTCCATAAGCTAACCTTGATTTTAAGCATAAAATAAGACTAGAACTATTTTTCTAGCCAAACAAAGCTAGAAAAGATCGTTTCTACAAGAAGTAAAAATGGGACTAACGGTAATTCCAAATGGAGCAGATTCCATAATTTGGCAGTGGAGTCCTCACTTTCATATGTGTCAAACAGGCCTCTGACATTCCTGTAGATTTTAATGACTGGAGAGATTCATAACAGAACAGGTACTAGCAGTTGTAAGCTTGGAAATTACAGGCTAAATCCTTCTGCTAGTCTCAAACAGAATAAAGCTATTGAATTAATTGGTGAAAAGTACATCCACCCTTATATAAATTCTATAGAGTCAGGGTTTACTGTAGCCAGGACTACTAACTGGATTTCAACTGATGTTTAAAAACTTTTAACAATTGTATTGTTCTACACCTAATTGACCTACACTCATAATTTTTATCTCATAAGCTTCACTTAAAGGCCTAAAATTTGTTGTACTGAAATGCTCAAAACAATGTCTTTAATTGCCCCACCACGTTCTGTCATTACATATCTGACAAACATTCTTACCATAGTGTGTTTCAGGTGCCATAGGACTCTTCATTCCTTAGTGTAGCTATGTGTAATTGTTCTTGTTGTTGTGTGTCTTCAAGTCATTTTCAACATATGGTGACCGAAAGGTGAACCTATTGGGGTTTTCTGGGGCCGAGAGTATGTGACACACTTAATGTCATCCAGTGAGTTTCCATGGCCAAGAAGGGAATCAAACTCTGGTCTCCGGGGTCATAGGGCCTTTTGGACTATACTGTTATAGTGCTATTATCCCACTTTCAACATCCTGTGGAATTCTGGGGTTTGTCGTTTACTGAGGCCAAAAAGCTCTCTGGATGAGAATTCAAAATCTTTCTCCCTAAACTGGAAACCACTTTCTGTGTGATGTGCCCAAGGTCACCCAGTGGTTTCCATGGGCTGAACACTGAATTGATCCCTGGGTTCCAGAGTCGTAGGCCATTTCCACACTAGACTGTTATAGTGCTATTATTCCACTTGCAACATCCTATGGAATCCTAGGATTTGCAGTTTCGGGAGGGGCTGGGTGGCCCCTCCCGAAACTGCAAACCCTAGGATTCCATAGGATGTTGCAAGTGGAATAATAGCGCTATAACAGTCCAGTGCAGAAATGGCTGTAGTCCAAAGTTCAAACCTAGTGGTTTTCTATATGTTTAATATCTCCTGCATATTATTTTTAGGCTTACAAAGTGCATGTTTATGACCTTTTCCTCATTTATCCTTAACCAAATATTGTGATTGCAATATTTATTGAGGGGGTGCTAAAGTGGAGTGACCGTGGCTTTTTAAGTCCATCTTGTGAGTTCATGGATGACTCAGAAAGCTGAAGCTGGCTGGTAAAAAGCAGGTCACTTAATGATCTGGAAGAGAATGGATCTTGAAAGAGTCATTCAAGGAGTAACAGCAGAACTTGAAAAGTTGGTAGCTGTTTTTAAAAAGTAATTCATTGCCATTACTCACTGCAGCAATCAAAAGTTAGCTCATTGCATTACTTCTTGTATTGTTCACACCTTTTTCATTGGTTTGTGTTACTGTCGAAAACACCCTATGGTAAGGGTGGAATTGCCTACAACGACCACATCAGACAAAAAAGGCAAATGATGGAGTCTTCTACAATCAAGCAAGTATGTAGTCAATCAGTTTAGCAGTGATGTATTTAAGTCTTTTACTCCAAGTCTCAAGTCAAGTCTCAAGTCCTTGAAGATACTTTCAAGTCAAGTCTCGAAGCCAACTTTATATCCCAACCAAAATTCCAGAATTATTAGAGAGAAATACTTTCAGTTTAAGCAGAGTTGGCTCTCCACATTTGCAATTTTCCCATCTGCAGCTTTGGAAGTGGGGAATAGGGATCCTATTTTATCCCCACTACTGAAGATTCAAAAGATTTAGAACAAAGGATCCTTCCTCCTCAAGCCCATTACCTAACACATTTTCTGTTCCCCTCTGAGAAATGCACCCTGCACTCTGGGGGCGATTCTTGTCTTAGGAAACTCTTAGGAAACGTTTTAGAAGGCTCCTCCAATAGGCAGCAGGGACAGATTGCTGAGCAGACCTCAAGCCTGCCTCAAGCCCATTGCCTAACCCGTTTGCTGTTCCCCTCTGAGAAATGTACCCACACTTTAGGCTTGAGAGAGATTGTCATGTGACCAGTAGGCAAAAAGAGATGGAGGCATTGTTCAAAGTTGTAAGGTTTCTGGATGAATGCATTTTGTTACTGAACCAAGGGCATCAAGTCAGTCATTAAAAATATACAAGTCTCGAGTCAAATCTTGTCAGTGCATCATTTATGGCCGAGTAGAGTCTGAGTTGAGTCAGTGAAGTGACTTAAGTCTGAGTTGAGTCACCATAGTGACTTAAGTCTGACTTGAGTCTCTGAAGCGACTTAAGTCCAACTTGAGTCTGAGTCTATCGACTCGAGTCTACATCACTGCAGTTTAGTATACCTTGCCTTTCTTCCCAAGATGGAGACTCAAGGTGGCCCAAAGATGAAAAGAAATACAAGTAACCAGATGTAATTAAAACATACATACAATTAAGGTTAAAATTCTATTAAACCATATTAAACAAGAGCCTGATTTCCAGGTACATACAAGATTTCTGTGGGAGATAACATGGAAAGTCAGCAAGGCAAACAAGTTACTGAAGGATTCCTAATTATTGCAGTTAGCCAGAGGAGCTTTACCATGGGAAAAAAAAATACAGAATGAATAACATGTCAGTTGTAGTTGCATATTTATGGCACAATTAATTCCACAAAGGAATGCATGATGTGTGCTAGGCAAAAGATAGGTTTTGAATATTTCATTTAACATTTACTATTAAATCTACTCCTTATAATATGACTGATAATTTGTATATATGAAAATTTTAAAAGTCTTCTCTCTCTTTTAGGTCTCTGTGATGAGTTAAAAGGAAATGAGGCTTAGAGTAGTGGATGAGTGATATTATATGCTACCAGCAAATTTGATTTTTACATGATAGATGCATAAAGGAACTGCTGTAATTCCAATTCAACTGCTAAATGGATACCTTAGTGTTATTAATTTGTACAGAGTGTGTACTAAAAAAAGAATTAAGTCAATTAAGTAGGAAGATTTTAATGCTGTGTTGGAGACATAATGGTGCTGTGGAAGAAAAGAGACACAATTGAAATTGGATGGCGACTGATTCATTGTTCACCAAAAAAGAAGAAGAAGAAGAAGAAGAAGAAGAAGAAGAAGAAGAAGAAGAAACATGCAAAACCCTTAGGGATGTGAGTGCTGGAGTCAATTTCCAATCCTATATTAAATATTTGTTACTAATACTATATTGCTGTGTGGAAGTAATGCAATTTGGGTAATGATGGTTACTTAATCCAAAAGCTCCCGTCTCTGCAGTGTGAAAAATTGGCCACATAAAAAATGGTTAAGAAATGTAAGATATGAAGCAGGATTTTTTTCCCCATTGTTCAAAAGTCAGACCATGGAACACAGGGAGCCATAGTACATCCTGGGGAGCAAGATTCCAATGTGATGCCCAAAAATGATAAGATCTCAAAAAGGGAAAACTTAGGTTTATTTGGGTTTTTTTGTTTTTTTGTTTGTTTTTTTGAGACATGGCAGAATGATTAAAGCAAATGGCTTAAGCCACTGAATGGTGGAAATAGTTTAAATAACCCCTTGAAAAATCCCAATGTCTTTGATGCTTATAGTTTTTGCACTACGTATACATAACCTGCATTCAAATAGTGTTGTTTGCCTTCAAGTTCTTTCCAACTTATGGCAACCCCAAGACAAACCTAACACAGGCTTTTCTTAGCAACATTTGTTCAGAGAGGATTTGCCCTTGCTTTGTTCAAATAATAAGGCAAGTTTAATGCACAGTATAACTAAATTGTCAGTTTTAAAATATTGTTTATCAACTTATTTTTAACAGAACAATTGTCTTTTTATTAAAAATATTCAAGGCACTGTATGATCTCCATAATTACAAGTGGTACAACAAGCTTTGCTTAGCAATAGCTTGGATCCTCAGCAGTCCTGCCTGTAAAAAAAAAAAAAAAAAGAGCTATAGCCCCATACATCAGGTCTAGAAATTATGTATTGCTGTACTGTAGGTTCTAGCATTCTTTGCTATTGTTGAGGCTGACTAGAAGTAGTGAAAGCTGCAGTTCGACAACATCTGGAGGACTGCACAGTTCCTATTTCTTCATGGAGGTTCTTCTTGCAAAAGGGAAATGGGAGAGATTTTTACAAATACTCCTATCTCTTTCCCTTTCCTGACCTCAGCTTTGCTTCTTCTAAAGCAGAATTTCAAAGAGCCTACAAACAGTGGAAAGAAACTGGTCAACATTTATCTTTCTTCCTGAAAGCATGAGTGCAATGCTGCCCATATGAAATTAGGTTTCAAGACAATACATTTAACTTTCATATTTTCATCATTTTAGGTTTCTGGCCTTGGATGTATTGGCTGGGATACTATAAGAACTGTCATCCAAAAAACTGAACTTTTAAAAAATTTGTTGTCAGTCATTTTAAAAAAAATTCAGCCAGCCTATAATCCTGAACCACTTAACTTCATATACTGAATAAAGAAGTTAATACTAAAGTGAGTGTTTTCCTGATGATAACCTACAGCAATTAACATCTGGCAATGAGCCCATTCAATCTTAGGCATTTTTTTTCTTTACATTGTCCTTTCAGACATCGTGATTGAAGAAACATTTCAAAGTTAGAGCTTGTTCCAAATGAGGCATTTGTTGCGAAATTTCTACAGCTCCTTCACTTCCATTTTGTGTATGTGTATGTTCCATATAATATTGTCACCCATGTGAAATCTTCCTATATTTTCCAGTGTTTACTTCTTTTTCTTGCTACTGTATAAAGTTTGGCTTTCTTGAGACATTTAACACAACTCTCTCATCCTTTTTATGATATGTAATTTTGCCAGGGACAGTGACCTATTGGGTAGATGAACTTATCATAGCTCAGCACATATTCAATATAACCTTTGTGGTGAACACCATTTTTATCTCTAGTTTATTTTGGGGTGCTTCCGGATAGTCTGTCCAGATGGTGCTAATCAGGTCTATCACACAGTACTAATAAATCCGTGGTCTTCTGCTGTAACCCACAAATTGAATTGCAATTCTACATGATCAAGGGATGTTGTGCATTTTCTATGGATACTATATTCTGTCCACACCACTGTCTTTGGCTCTACTTAAATGGGAGTGCTTTTGGTATGGATATTTATTAAACAACTGCGTCTATTACAGTTCAGTATATGTTCACTATACCCATTCCAATGAGTGCTATTTTTATCACCCATTTTTTAATTTATTTTATCAAATGTTAAAGTAGTTTCCTCACTATTGTGGTAGTAGTGTTGGTAGTGTGACTTATGGAGACCCAAAGGCAAACCTGTCATAGAGTTTTCTAGAGCTGAGGAGTATGAGATGCACTCAAGGTCACCCAGTGGGGTTCCATGGCCAAGTGAGGGAAAAGAACCCTTGTCTCCAGGGTCTGATGCTCAAACAACTGCACCGTGCTACACAAAAATATCAGTGGGCTCCTCTTTGTTTTAATCAGCCTTTTAAGGATATTTCTCTTTTCCCTTTTCTCTCTGATTAATTTCAAATGTACAGTATCCTACATAGTGTTAAAACTTAACTACAATTCAACTTGTAGCTTACAAAAAGAGCAACTATTTATTAACACTAGGGCCATTTCCACGCTAGACTGTTATAGTGCTGTTATCCCACTTTCAACATCCTATGGAATCCTGGAGTTTGCAGTTATGGGAGGGGCCAAAGGCCCCTCCCGAAACTGCAAACCCCAGAATTCCATAGGATGTTGAAAGTGAGATAACAGCGCTATAACAGTCTAGCGCGGAAATGGCTTAGGACTCAACCGGCAAGAACCACTTTTAGAGGTGGTTTGGTCCTAAGCTGTTAACATTATTGTCACATAATTTTTCAGTGAGCTGCTAAGAGTGTGGTTTAGGATCTGATTGATCCACATGGGAAACTGATTCATTATTGAAGAGGTTGGTGGCTTCAACACCAGTGTGTTAATGAATCCATTCCAGATTTTAGTCTAAACTTTGAAGGAACCATCCAAGGTGATCAACCCTTTTCCTAAAACAAGTTCAATATCTTTAAATTTTTAGCTAAAACTCAGAGTAGATCCACTGTCCCACTGACATCAGAGCCACCATTTAACATGTGTGGAATACAGCTAAAGTGTTACCCCACTGGCACACCGTATCCTGGGGTCCACAATTTTTAATATTAAATGTGATTCAACATGTCAGAGAGGTTGCCTAGATGGGCACGTAGGCAGCAATGGTCGAACGACTGAGAACCAGGTCAGGCCAGAAAAATCCCCAGTCGCGTAGCCCCAAGAGACCTCAAGCTGTGCAAACCTACAGTAAACAAAAGGTCCTCAGCCACTGAGGAGCCAACTTGAGGAGATTAGCATGTTTTCCCCAAGTTGAGCACCGATATGAGAAAAATCATATCAGGCAAGGACCATCTACATAAATTCACACCACAACCCAATGCAACCGAAGATCCTGAAACATTGGGAACACCTCATAATCCCATCATGCAAAAGGAGTTGCCATTGTGGAGCTTCTTCTCCTTTGCAATGCCTATTGTTCTCCCCGGGAGAAGATTTACTCTCAAGGTACGTTTTCCCCTACAAATAGTCCTAGTTTTTGAGAGTTCCTTTGGATAACTCCTGGTCATGCCAACAGACCGTTTCTCTGTAATCCCCTCAGCTCTCAGTGCTGAACTCTTCCTTGTTCGCTCTTTTCCCGGACCAAGGACTTCAGGAAAAGGTGCAGTATCACCCCATCTACAATCCCATCACTACTTCCCCTATTCGATTTCCACTCTTTTGCTACTTAATACGTCTTGAGTGAGTGTGTGAGTGATTGCGTTGATGCGTGAGATTCCATTCAATAAAGTCACCTATTTGACATCTTTGTCTGGTTTTTGGCTTGACCTGACCCCATAAAAACTGGATAAAAAGACCTCACTAGGTTACCCTGCCTCTCGCATTGCTATTGTTTGTGCTCTGTTGAGTTCTCATTCCCTCTCACATGGAGCACATTAAGGCGTCCTCTAACGGACCTCAGAAATCAGAGTAACAAAAGGAAAATATTTTTTAAAGGCTGCCCTTTGGGCATCATGGGTGAATTGGGCCTAATGACAAAGTTTTCAAACTCATTATTTAAATATTTATTATTTGGTGTCAACCCATCCCAACCCTACAGGGCACAATCCATGACCACTGATCATGCTACCTATGAACTGTGGAAATTGATGTCCAAAACCTCTAGAAGACTACATTGAGAACCACCATTCTAAATAAAAGGATTTAATCCTTAGGAATGACATTACACAAAACACAGATATCATCAACCATGTTCCTCCTTCATTCTGGAATAAACCAGCTTCAGGGCCTTTTATTTTACCCAGAGATCTTCCATTTTAGGCCACAAGTGGGCAATCCGCAGTCAAGTGATCACTGCAGTTCTCACTTTTCTTTTCTGCAGCCACTGATTACTAAGCCACAGCAAAAGACAGAGGAACACTACAGAAAGAACACCACCTTAGTCAGAAAATGTCCAACAGGTAGTCAGGTATTACATAACTCTCAGTTTTTCTGCTGCACAGCCCAAGGATAAAAGACTGTAAAAGGATAAAGGGCTCCTGTAGGTATCATACTCTATAGTTTCATTGCTATTCCTTCTCATTACTTTGTTTATCCTATGGCTTCACGCAAGAGATATCACAAACTCTGAACAAAAAACGAGTGAAAACTGTGAAGAGGAGCAGTGCAGCCCAAGGGGGTGTCTTTGGCCAGGAGCAATGGTTACACTTGATTAGAGAATTTAGTTCTAAAAGAGTTTGGGCCATACACTTTACAATCTTCTTTTACCAACATATTTAAAAAAATTGTAATAAGTTTTTGAACTGCACATATTTCTTTCAACACATTCTCTCCTAAAATGATACATTTTCTGCCTGGCTGTACATTTTTAAGAAAGTTCTGCAGTAGCTCCTTTGCTTCAGTTCATTTACATGGAGCTGCAATTAGGAATACCCTTGAGGACATAATTCAAGTTCTCCGCCTTCCCACCCAATAATGCGTGTTACAGGAAATGGGGGGCATAGCAAAATTAATTGTCACCAATGGAAGCAATACGTCTGCTGTGAATTAACTGAGTGCTTTAAAACCCAATCTGTACTAATTAGACTCTGGAATAGAAAGATTAAAATAATTTTGTGGTTCTGCTTCCTTGTGAAGATGTCTTTTTGTGGGCAATGAAATAGCACTATTCTTGGCTAAGTAGTGCTACCATTATTATCTATTATTTATATATTTAAAATACTCACTATCTTAAACCATTGGACATTTGTTCCAATTTACTTAAGTGCACACAGCCAATATTTTTCAATGGCTTGGATAACAAATTGATAATGACGGACAATGCAGGGGATATCCATTTGAATCCTAGTTCCATGAAGTAACAAATAATCATATTGATTTCAATGGGACTCTTACACAGGGAGGTAACTTCAGAATTGTGGTCTTAAATTGCATGAAGAAAGTGGAGTTTGGGGTGGGTGCTATTTTCATGGGGTTACAAACTGAATTCACCTCTTCCCTTGTGCTATTGACAAAAAACAGCACAGAATGAGGCAGGGTGAAAAGAAAAGCTGGAGAAAATAAAAAGTGCAAGCACAGTGTTGCAAAACCATTTAACTGGTGTGATCAGAGTGTGGTTTCAAGAAAATTGAGGAGAGTCAACAGAAAAGATAGAAAGGACAAGACAAGACAAGAAAGAACAATCTAGTATACATAAATGCTGAGGTTACCCTGACTAACATAACATTACCTTGTCATTCCCCTCCCTCAGAACATTATGCATAGTAAAGATATGTTTGGATGAGAGATTGTACCAAAAACAAAATCTAAGTAACAATAGGTAAAATAGAGACAATAAGCAAAACAGATTTGTCTGCTGGAGACACAAGGCAAAATAGATTCTGTGAAGAGAGAAGCTGACTGTGTCACGCGTACATGAACTATTAGAAAATTTGCAGAGAGAGTATTTGCTCATTCTGTTCAGCAGTTGCCTGCCAGTGTTGCCAATAGTGATATGACAAAAGAATGGAGTTGTTACAGAGAAACAAGCAATTTTTCATTTGCCCAGCTTTAACACACATCCTCCCCTCCCTCTTCTCTTCCCAGTAATAGCTGCAGTTATCTGCAATCAGCTGCTACAAGGACAAGGTCCCTGTATCTCTCTGTTCCATGCCATCACAAAAAAAATTCAACAAGTTAGCTTATTCCAACATGAAAAGCTTCAGCTGTTCTATGTTTGCCTTGAAGCCATGGGAGCTTTAACAGAAGACTGGTGGAAATCCATCTGAATGGAAGATACAGAAGTGACAAAAGTGGCGTTGGTGAATGACATTTTACAGTACTCATTAACTGAGCTGATTTTGGCCACTGTGGACATGTTGCTGTTCACAGAAGCCTTAACATCTCTAAATGGTTCCAAATGATATCTCATACTGCGATATTGGCTTAAAACTGATATCTAGTACTTTGATACCTGGCACTTTAATAAAATACAGTGGTCCCCACTTTTCTGTGGTCTCACTTTCTACAGGACTACTGTATTAGAAAGATAAGCAAAAATGAATGCCTATATAAATTAAGGAACTTGGGAGGGGCACAGAAACAATGATGGGAAAACAGATGGGAAAACAGGGTTGTGTTGTTGATTCAAGACAATGGGGGCCATTTCCGCACTAGACTGTTACAGCGCTATTATTCCACTTTCAACACCCTATGGAATCCGGCTGGCTCCTCCCAAAACCACGAACCGCAGGATTCCATAGGATGTTGCAAGTGGAATAATAGCGCTATAACAGTCTAGTGCGGAAATGGCTTATGTGCCAAATTTCCAGGGAAAAGGAGAGATTTGAAAAAGAGAAGCACCATCAAAACAGATATTCCAGAAAGAAGTTCAAGGTACAAGGAACAGCAACAAAAAAGGGTGAAGTCACTGAAGAAAAGTAGCTGGAAATCTGTGAATAACACACGGAAGTAGGACTGGAAGAGCAAGGGGCAAGAACATATAGAGATATAGCAATGGAGATAATGGGAGGACTAGGCTATAGTGTGCTTTCAAGTTAGGTATGAATAATTTGCACAGAATCTGAGAACAGATAGAAAAGCAGTATACTCATGACATAGTCCGGGCATCAATCAACACACGTATTTTTCTGGAAGAGTTCTGGGTAAAAGTAACTGGAGAGGAAAGCTAAGATGTAACTATAGAAAGCCTGGAGTAGCCAATGCAGGAGAGGCATGGAGCGTAAAGCAAAAATGGAGATAAAAGGACTACAGAAGGAAAACAATATGCCTTGATGACCAACTTAGAAAGCCAAAAATAGGAGAGTGAAAGAAAGTCAAACATCATGCCATTAGCAACAGGATGGATGATTCAATTGTCACTGGTTATGGCCAGTTCATAAGTAGAGGAACACCTGGAAGGAAAGGTGAGAGATTCAGCTGTGACCCTACTAAGTTTGAGATGGTGCCAAAGAGACAAATGGAATATATCGGATGAGCCATTGGAAACATGGGACTAAAAGAGGTATCAACCATCAATATAACGATGGCACTGAAAACCAGGAAATCTGGTAAGATTACGCAGGGCCAGTGTATATTTAGAGAAAACAAACAGATTCTTAAGAGATCCTAGCGGGAAAAAGGAAAACAGGGAGAGTCTCTTGACCACCAGCTTTGTGAAAGTTGTAAATTGCAAATGCTAGGCATCCATTTATATCTAAAGCAGAGAAAGAAGGGATCTTTAATGGAAGGTGGAAGCAGTTTGCAACGTGTAAACTTGTGGAGTCACTACTGTTTAATCCTTTCAAAAACTACTTATTGTTATTAACTATTTTGGTTAACTTGGATTTTCTAGCACTTTGAGACTTTTCATCTGATGAAGTAGACACAATTTATGAGCACTTATGCTACAAATTTCTTTCTGTTGGTCCCAAAGGTGCTACAAGACACTTAGCATATTGATTCAGATTATCAGCTACATCTTTGAATATTTTAGATGCCTTTTCTACTTCTCTGCATTTGCTGGTTTTTTATATATTCAACTTGAGCAGTTGTTGTTGTTATGTTTATACCCTACCTTTTCCCCAAAATTGCGACTCAAAACAGCTCGCAAGTGAATAATTAAAATAGAACTAAACTGTTCATAGTATTAAAAACAATATCAGATCAATAAAGAAAACTGCAATTAAGAAGGATAAAAAGCTCTTAAAACAATTAAAACAATACAGCACTCCCAGCCCATTCTTTTAAAACTTTCTGTTTTAAAAACCTGCCTGAATAAAAAGGTTTTAGCCTACTCTCAGAAGCGCAAGGAGGGAGCCATTCTGGCCCTTTCTGGTGCCCCCACCGACCATAGTGACAGAATGGCTTCTCCTGATAATTGCAGAGCCTGGGCCAGCTCATACAGCCTGGACATGAGCTATATAAGGCTTTATAGGTCATAGCCCACGCTTTAAATTAAGCCCAGAAACAAGCTATTTCAATGGGGGCATAGTATTGTCCCGATGACCTGCCCCAGTTAACATTCTGACTGCAGGTCTTTGGACCAAACATTCTTCAAAGGCAGCCTCAAGTACAAGTAACAGTAATCCAAACAGGATGTAACTAAAGCATGTACAACAAGGCAAGGAACAGGCACAGATGGTGCCCAAGCTTTAAATATGCAAAAGCACTCCTGGCTGCCACAGGAACCTGGCCCTCCAGCAGTGGTGGAGCTTGGAGTGTGTGGAGGGAGGGGCAGGTGTGGGGCAGGGCTACAGCGTGAGGGGTACGGCCACTGTGCATGGGCGTGTGGCTGTGGTGCATGAGGCATGGACAGGGCACGTGGGGCCTGGCTATGGGCCTGGACACTCCAAAAACATTGCCGCCCAGGATGAACTGCCCCTCCGTTCCTACGCAACTGCCCTCCAGGTTCGAAGCTAGGCCAAAAGTACACTCAAACTGCGAACCTGTGTCTTCAGGGGGAGTGTAACCCCTTCTAACGCAGGCTGAATCCCTATTCCTCGATTTGCCTTCCAATAGCCAGGAGCACCTCAGTTGTGTTGCAATTAAGTTTCATTTCGTTTGCCCTCAACCAGCCTATTACTGATGACAGACGCTTGTTTAGCATCAGGACTGTCTCTTTAGACTGGGGTGGAAAGGAGTAGTAGTGTTGGATGTCATCTGCATGTTGATGGCACCGCACCCCAAAACTCTGGACAACCTCTCTCAGCGGTTTCATGTTTATATTAAATACCATACGAGACAAAAAGAATCCTGAGGGACCAAGGGGTTAGAATCATAGATTTGGAAGAGACCCCAGGGGCCATTGAGTCCAACCCCTGCTATGCAGGAACACCCCATCAAAGCACTCCCAACAGATGGCCATCCAGCCTCTGCTTAAAAACCTCCAAAGAAGGACACTCCACTACACTCCCAGGCAGCATATTCCACTGCCGGACAGCTCTGACCATCAGGGATTTCTTCCTGAGGTTCAAGTGGAATCTCCTTTCCCGCAGCTTGAATCCATTGTTCCTTGTCCTAATCTCTGGAGCGGCAGAGAACAAGCCCTCTCCCTCCTTAACATGACATCCCTTCAAATATTTAAACATGGCTATCATGTCCCCTCTTAGCCTTCTCTTCTGCAGACTAAACATACCCAGTTCCCTAACCTGTTCTTCATAGGGCATGGTTTCCAGACCCTTCACCATTTTAGTCGCCCTCTTCTGGACACGTTCCAGCTTGTCGATATCCTTCTTGAACTGAGGTGCCCAGAACTGGACACAGTATTCCAAGTGAGGTCTAACCAATGCAGAATAGAGTGTACCGTCAGCTCCCTCGATCTAGACACCATACTCCTATTGATGCAACTAAGAATCACATTGGCTTTCTTGGCTGCCGCATCACACTGCTGACTCATGTTCAACTTGTGATCTACCAAGACTCCTAGATCCCTTTCACACGTACTGCTATCCAGCCACATGTCTCCCATCCTATATTTGTGCATTCCATTTTTTCTGCCTAAGTGGAGGACATTACATTTATCTCTGTTGAATTTCATTTTGTTAGCTTTGGCCCAACTCTCCAATCTGTCAAGGTCGTTTTGAATTTTGATCCTGTCCTCTAGTGTATTAGCAACCTCTCCCAATTTGGTATCATCTGCAAATTTGATCAGCATGCCCTCCGCTCCTTCATCCAAGTAATTGATGAAGATGTTGAATAGTGCTGGGCATAGGACAGAACTCTGTAGCACCCCACTAGTCACTTCTTTCCAGGATGAAAAGCAGCTATTCGTGATCACCCTTTGGGTTCGGTCGGTCAACCAATTCCAAATCCACCTAACAGTAGCCCTGTCCAGCCCGCATTTTACTAGTTTCTTTGTAAGAATGTCATGGGGAACTTTGTCAAAGGCCTTACTGAGGTCAAGATACGCTATGTCTACAGCATTCCCTTTTGTCTATCAAGCTTGTAACCCTATCATAAAAAGAGATAAGATTAGTCTGGCATGACTTATTTCTGAGAAATCCATGCTGGCTTTTAGTGATTATGGCATTGCTTTCTAAGTAATTACAAACTGACTGTTTAACGATCTGCTCTAGGATCTTTCCTGGTATTGATGTCAGGCTGACCGGGCAATAATTATTTGGGTCCTCTTTTTTCCCCTTCTTGAAGATGGGGACAACATTTGCCCTCCTCCAGTCTTCTGGGACTTCTCCTGTTCTCCAAGAGTTCTGAAAGATTATTGCAAGTGGTTCAGAAATGACTTCTGCCAGTTCTTTTAATATCCTTGGATGTAATTCCTCTGGCCCTGGAGACTTGAATTCATCTAGTTTAGCCAGATATTCCTGTACTACTTCTTTACTTATTCTGTGATAGATGATGATGCTGTGATTGAGGAGCAACTGATTGTGCAGGGGGCTGAGCCAGTGACTGAGCAAGTCAACCTGCAAACATCCCCTGCACTGGAAGGTCAAACAGAGACTGAGTTGCCCCAGCCAGCTCTTGACAGAGAGGGAACCAGCAGTGATGCAGGAGAGTTGCAGCCAGCTGTGCCCATCAGCCCTCAATCACGCAGAAGGCTGAAACGGGTTGCGGAGAGGGAGGCTGCTTGGACTAGGCTGAGGAAACAATAATGAGCAACACCTGCTCACAGGGGCTACTTAAGTCTGCCAGCGTGGCTGCTTCTTGCTTGCAGCAAATTATTAGCAAGCCCTCACAACTTTTGTTTCTCCTGCTTCCTGAAACCCTCAGGACGGATCTCTGCCTCCTGAACCTTTGGAGTGGACCTTGACCTGGCTCGGCTTGTGTTTTCCTGGTGTTTGGTATATTTGGACTCGGACTCCCAAAGTGTTCCTGGCCTCTCTCCTCCCTTGCTGGCTGCAGCCCAGCAGGGAGAAATTCCTGACATATTCTGTGCTGCACTTCCCTCGCTTGCTCACCTGCTCCCCACACCCCAGGTTGGGTACTTCTATCCTTTTGGGAGAAAACTGAGGCAAAGAAGGTATTGAGTAGTTCTGCTTTCTCACTTCCCCCCATTATTAAGTGGTCATCTTCTCCATGCAGAGACCCTATCATTTCCTTGTTTTTCCTTTTGCTTCGGACATAACTAAAAAGGCCCTTTTTATTGTTTTTGATGTCTCTGGCAAGCCTGAGTTCATTCTGTGCTAGCTTTTCTGACCTTTTCCCTACATCTCCTGGCTATTTGCTTGAATTCCTCTTTGGTGGTTTCGCCATTCTTCCATTTCCTGTACATGTTTCTTAGCTCACTTAGCTCAGCTGAGAGTTCTTTCATCAACCATTCCGGTTTCTTTAGAGACCTGCCATTTTTCCTCCTTATTGGCACAGTTTTCAATTGTGCCTTCAGTATCTCACTTTTAAGAAACTCGCATCCGTCATGAACAGGAGTCCCCCAGCACCACCTTCAGGGCTTGCCCCTCCAGGAAGAAATGGAGGCATTGTAAAAATAGTACCTCCAAGTCCCATCCCAGCAAGACAGCCCAGAAGGATACCATGGTCAATGGTATCAAAAGTCATTGAGAGGTCCAGCGGAACTAACAAGGACATACGCCCCCTGTCCAGTTCTCTGCGTAAGTCATCCACCAAAGCTGTCTCTGTCCCACCACCAGGCCTGAAACCACGTTGAAATGAATCTAGATAATCTGTTTCATCCAGAAACCCCTGGTATGGTATATCAACTGGTAAAGTAGATATGTTCCTGAGCACTACTTCTTTAACAGAAGTAATGGTACCAGAGGTAGAATTAACAAGGAAAGAACAGGGATAAGATCCTACACAACAAAAAAGAAGAGCAGTTCAAAATATTCTTAGCAAACTTTTTATTCATAACTAACATTATGCACAGGTGAAATCAAACAACCAGGTCAGATAAGACTTGCATAACTAAACAGAAATATTTTTAGTCTGCTGAAGACCACTTGAAAGCTTCTTCAAACTAAATCCCAGGATAATTTTTTTTTTCAACGACCTCCACTTTTCTTATGATTTTCATTTTGGTGGCAAAACTTATCTAAGCTTTTTCAACATACCAAGGTAGCTGGTGATGCAGGATAATCTGCTTCCCCCTTTTCTTTCTGGGCCTTTCTGCCCTACACTGTTATCATGCTATTATTCTACTTTCAACATCCTGTGGTATTCAGGGGTTTGTAGTTTACTGAGGCCAAAGAGCTCTCTGGCTGAGAATTCTAAAGGCCCCTCCCTAAACTGCAAACTCTGAGATTCCAGAGGATGTTGAAAGTGGAATAACAGGACTATAGCAGCGTAGGCTAGAAATAGCCTCTGTTTTGCCCTTCACACATATTCAGTAACTGTCTGTGGAAGCAGCTGTTCACTTTGCCTGTCCTGTCTAAGCACACATAGCTACAGCAGGATCACTTAGAGGAGAATGCAACCTAACACTGAAAACTGGGGGGGAGGGGTAGGCGAGCTGGGTTCCCCCTAAAAATCTTAGTAAAAAGGAGCTTCTTTGTCAGAGGGTTTGTTGAGTGAGGTATGTCTGTTTATGGTGAGAAAGATTAGCAGATGACACATAAAATAATATTATATAGCTTTGACAATTCCAAGCAGCACCACCACAGCATTAAGTTGTTTTGTATATTGAATGTCACTTTTGGTCCAGATTGTTAATAATACATGAATGTGAGACAGATTTTGTTCCTTTTAGTTGCTGTAAAGACTTTGGCCCTCTCCGCAACTTACCTTTTTTCTGCACTGGGGTGTGGGGATCGCGCGAGCAGCCTCCAGCGAGAGGCTCTCGCAGCCCCGCTGCTTCAGCTCCGCACAAGCTACATGCTCCCAAGAAGGTAGCGTGAGAGCCCTGCCTCCTCCTTCCACAGTGCAGGCTGGGAGTTTCCCAGGCTGCGCTGGGGCAGGAAGCGCGACCACTGTGGCTCCGGAGGCTTCACACGCACGGCAAGCGCATGCAGGGCCCGGGAGCAATGCGCGATTGTGCACCATTTTCGGCTGAAAGCCTGCCTTACCCTGGAGCATTGCATGATTGTGAGTGCATCATGCAAATCGCTCCTCACAACTGCGTGATGCTCCAGGTGCCCTTTCGCATGGCAAAAGCCGTGCGAAAAGGGCCATTGTTAGAACATAGGGTGTAGATTGATTTGTATTACATTTTGGAGCACCGGAGACAAGACAACTTTGGTTAGAAATGGTAAGATTCATATTTTTTTTCCTCTTGATTTCCTACTAGTGGTTTATTCTTGTGCATTTTTTTTTGCCATTTTTGTTGATAGGTTGCAAAAAAAAGGTTGCAAAAAACCCTAACAATTTTTAAAGTTAATTAACTTGTTCAAGGTGTAGACACCGTGACATGACTGCAAAAAGAAAGAAAGAAAGACAATTAAATAAAAACAGTTCAAATTTTTGTCCTGAAAGCGTCTGGAGATCAGATAACCCTGCTAGTTGAGTTTCTTTTGAGACCCCTAGTTGGGTTTCTTTCAGGCCATTTCAGCAATAGACTGTTTTACTGCTATTATTCTACTTTCAACATCATATGGAATCCTGGGGTTTGCAGTTTAGGGAGGGGCCTCACACACCTTTGAGGGCCCTCTCTAAACTGCAAACCCCAGGATTCCATAGAAAGTCGTAACAGTCTAGAGCAGAAATTGCCTCAATCTTCCTACCCGAAACTTTTTGCCTGGCTACGGGTCAGTGAAAGATCTTTACTGTTTATCCTCTTCACCGCATCGCTCTCTGCGTGCAGCCCTCATCCCACCCCAAGAACGTCTACGGCCACCAAGGATACCAGTTTCTCTCTCGCCTCTCTGCCTCTTTTCGCAGTCTCCTTCCTGTGATCTATAGCTATGAAACCTTTCCCCGCTCCTCCGGTAGGGGGCGCTGCTGGAAGTCAATTCCTGGACCCCGAATGCGGGCGGAACGCAAGCGTCGAGCAACCGGAAGTGAAGGCATAGTCTAGAAGCGCCGCTCTTTCCGCTACTCTTTGTGCTCCCTCAGGTTCTAGAGAGCCTTCCTCCGCTCGGTTGCTAAGCGGCGGCTGGCTTGGACGTGAATCCGAGGCGCGAAAGGGGCCCGGCGCGGCGGCATCCCGGAGCAGAGTCCTTCCCTGGTGATCTGAATAGCGATCCCCGAGACTGCGGGGTGGCCTCCGTGCAGCTGCGGCCGTTGCGGGCTCTCCCGTCTTCCAGAGCAGAGAGTCCAGCCGCTCCTGGGCGGATAACCGGCCCGTCTGGAAAATGGGCACAAAATCTGACCAGCTGCTGATCGTGGTTTCTATCCTGGAAGGTAAAGCGCCGGGCAGGAAAATGCAGCGCTTTAGGGTCCGCCCCCTAAATATAATCGGGGGCAGACCGATAATCATTTGCCATGGTGGCTGCTTGCTGGTAATAATAGAAATAGGCAGCGTGATCTGTTTAGTTGAAGTACCTTTGGAAGCGTAGGGAGGCTTTCCGGTTAGGTGAAGTGCCACAGAAAGTTCTCTGCAAAATTTGAAGATTTTTTGTGCATCAACGGAAAATAACTCACACTTCCCATTTTGTGTCGGTTGAACATAAACTACAAGTAGCGTTATATTCTCAGGTCAGTACCGCCCGAGTGCATTCAGTGTGGGTTTTTTTGGTCAGAGATTAAAGATTGTCAGCCCTCCTGCTGCATGTATTTCATTTGGCATGAAGGACTTCCAGCTGCAAACCTACAATTTCTTTGTCCCCAAATCCTTCAAGGACCCTCCCTAAGCTGCAAACCCCAGGATTCCGTAGGATGTTGAAAGTGGAATAATAGCACTATAACAGTCTAGTGTGGAAATGGCCTAAGTGGAAGAAGGGAGGAAGATGTAAATAGGGTATAGGAAAATTATATTCTGTTAATCTCAGGTGGTTCAAGCATATGTGGAGCAGGATTACTAGCACAAACAAAGAACGTTACAGCTGTTTGCACTGCAATACGATACTGCTTTGGTAATTTAATACTGAGCTGATGTAGGAGAAGTTTCTTTTCAGAGAAGTACAGTATAGCACAAGGGAACATAATTTTGGCACTGCAGTTTTACTGATGGATACAGTAGTCCCATGTGGTTCCACAAATAGGGGGAAAGCAAGCGTGGCCTTAGTTCAGGTGACTAAGATGATCAGAGATAATATTTGGACATAAAAATAAACATCCAGAATGGTTTTTTGTTTTTTGTTTTTGTTTTGCATTGTCTAGAATTTGGATATGCTGTATTAGGAATTCTTGTTAAAAGGTTTATGTGTAGTCCTTAAAGCAGTAGGTATTTTCACGGATTCCCCCTGCCCCAGTACGCACTATCCAGACTTTTACAAAATGTTTTGTTCATGAAAAGATGACTTTAGAGATTTTTTTGGTTGATTGGCAACCTAGCTCTTAATTTAAGTAAATAGGAAAATATAATTACTCTTGGAAATGGTAATATAAAGTTGAATCCTTAAAAGTATATAACAGTAGTCTGTACTGGTGTAACCAACAGAAGAGATCTGTATTGTACTTGCATTTTGATCTTTTCTTACCAGTTGATATTTCCAGAAATATCAGAATACTCATCTTTTATTTACTCAAGAATAGCTTTTGAATATTTTACTCCAATTTTGTAGAATTCCTAGGTGGTTATGATAACTGTAAGTAGTTGTGTAGTGTTCTAGTATTATACTGTCAGCTGTTTAATACAAGAACTTCCTGATAAATGTACTTTTCTTCTTTTCTAGGGCGTTATTTTCCCAAACGTCCAAAGCATATGCTGGTGGTGGAGGCAAAATTTGATGGTGAACATTTAGCTACTGACCCAGTAGAACATACAGATCAACCTGAATTTGCCACAGAATTAGCTTGGGAACTTGACAGGAAGGCACTTCACCAACACAGGTTATTTTCTCATCATTTTATGAATTATTTGATTTTGTTTTCTTGCTTTCTGTTTGTAGAATCTGTTTATATAATTTTCCCCAAGACTTTACTGGAAAAGCCAAAGAGGTGCATATTTTATTTCCATATAAAAGAAGGTTCAGATTCTTTCTTCGGTGGCAATCTATGTTGCCTCATATTTTCACATGTTAAAAAAGGGATTTTTCATTTGGAGATTGTAACAGGGGAGCACAGCTATTATATACCCTTAACTGAAGAACAGTATACTCCTTCTATCTGGGATGGTTGTCCTCTTCCACTGTGTGCACCATTTCAGGAAGGACACACATGGAGCAGTGGTACCATCAGGCATTCTGCCAGTCTTGTCATGAGGAAATCAATATAAATGTTCCTCCATGTGCCGAGAGGGATGGGGAGCAGGACAGGGTAAATGTGCTTTTCCCTGCCCGTGTGTTGATTTTGTGATGTCTGAATTGGATTTATATTCAGTTGTCATCATATGCCTGGAGCCCATGTAATAAATTGGAAACTTTCATAGATATGAGTGTTCATTGTAAACTGAAAAGTTTCCTAATTCTTGCAAGATAATTCTTTTATTTGATGCTGCTAGTTTTGTTACTGGGTTTGATAATATATAATAATCATGTTGAAAATCTCCTCTATGTCTAAAGCTTGTTGTGATTTTTTAAAAAAGATTTTCTATAAAAATGAACTCTATACAACTGGGGAATGAGAAGGTGGTAAACACATTTACAAATCCTTGTTCTTCCTAGATTGTATTTTTATTTTCTTTCAGATTGCAACGTACACCTATTAAGCTACAGTGTTTTGCTGTGGATTCTTCATCTGCAGCCAAGGAGACTGTGGGTTATGTTGTACTTGATTTAAGAACTGCTCAGGAGAAGAAGCAGGTATTATTTATAACCTTACACTGAAAATATAATCACTATCAAATATCCCAGATTAAGTTGTTTTAACTCAGCTTATGTACTGAATGGCACATTTCTAGACTTAATTTCTCACTGGAGTGATCAAGCGTGGGTTCAAATAAGTGAATTGGGGCTGGCAATTTGTGTCCCTTTAGATGATGTTGGACTGTGATTCCCAACATCCCTCATGTTTGGCTATTGTGGAACTGATGGGAGTTACAGTCCAGAAAAGTAGGGAGGTCCATACATTCCCGGTGCTGCACTGAATGCTGTGCTGTAGAGAACTGGCACATCAGAGGAAAGGCTGGGCCAAAACATTTTTCCTTATTACTTTGGTAGAAATTTCTTGTGGGCATGAGAATATAAGCGTGTGATGTCCAGTCTGCAATTATACAATCCATGTATACAGTTCGCCTTCCACATTTGCAGGTTTTACTTTCACAGATACCATTATTTATGAATTTCTCCAATCCTGCCCCCCCCCCCCACCTCAAGCACTCATTTTCTGGGGGAACCTTCCCTCTTGGTGGCTGAGATCAGGCCACACAAACCTTTAAAAACCTGTTACTGGTCCTCCTCCTCCCACTTCTCCTCCATTTGCTACTGCCTGGACAGCTAAGGACAGATTGCAGCCCAATTTCTCAGCACCACAAACCCTGTTCCAGTGCTCCCCACACATCTGAGGAAGGAGATGGGTGAGAGAGGAAGTATAGGGCCACCATGCTGACTTTTCCCTTTCCATTCTCTGACTTGGTATGGAGCCTGAGTATCTGCTTTCCCCACCATGCCTGCCTTGGCACAGACACACATTTTGGTATTTGCATTTTTCCCCTTCTGCAGAGGTCTTGCACCCCAGCCATAGTGAATGTGGAGGCCTGACTGTAGTCCATTTTACCATAAAATATTACCATAAAAAGTAAAATTTTTAATATTTTAACTTTTCAGAGAAAACTGTGCTTCAGTTTATCAAAACTACCTAAAGGACTGATATAAAACCCCTAATGACAATTTTTGCATTTGTGTCCAGAGGTCAGAGAGGTAGCAGAGAGATAGTTTTATATGTGTTATATCTTGTCCAATCTAAAAATTTCTGTACTGAGAAATAAGTATAGCACAATATTTGTAGGATTACATCAGTTTAATTTCCCAGATGGTAGTATTTTAATGATACAAATTGGTAAATGGACACGAAGGTAATGATTGTACCTCTAAAATTGTACCTCTGTGCTATAGATGACTCTCTTTTGTGATCAGGATATTGACAAGGTTTTCACTCAGTAGTTATTCACTGGTCTAATTTTTACAGGTTTTTTGTTTATATTTTGACTTCATCCATGTTAAATATCTTAAGGGCACCAGATCCTGTCTAATCTTGGAAGCTAAGCAAGGTCAGCTCTGGTTAGGACTTGGGTGAGAGACTGTCAGTGGATAGGAAAGGAAATGGAAAGGAAATGGCAAAACCATCTCTGAATATTCCCTGCCTGAGAACACCCTATGAAATTCATGGGGTTGCCATAAGTCAACAGGCAACTTGAAGGCACATATGCATACACAAGCTGGAGATGGCAATATAAAGTATCAGTTATACTTTTTCCTTGGCACAGGAAGATATATTTTAGATGTAGTAACCCTAGTTTTATAGTAATATTACTGCTGAAGTTACTGACCCTTATATTGTCCTTAATAACTGCAACCAAACAGCAGTGATGTCAGATAGCCTTCAGACAGTGTTTTAAAATATGCAGTATTGGAGGGCAGAAAGCAAGCAACGAAAGGGAAAGTAAGTATGGTGAACATTTCTTTTCACAGAGAATTAGAGTGCTTTAAATTATGTACCCTCAGATGTTGCCAAAGCAATGCCTGGTCAAAACAATGTTTGGTTTTGCAAATAAGAGCTGTAGAAATGCTAGTGAGATGTGAGATTTCATTGCATTTACATAAATCTCAAAATCTGTGGTGGGCTGCTATTAAGTGATGTAGCATCTGTGGTATCTGGTTGTGGTTTTCTGTCTTTTGCTTTTCTATATATTTGTCATCCCAAAGTAGAGCAACATCTTGAATTCATGCTGTTCTTTGCAGCTGCTGTCTTGTCATATTGAGGCAAGGTATAAATAGGAGCAAAGGGACTGTGTATTCAAGTCTTGTTCACCGTGTACATTGGTAGTTTGAGTCAGTGGCCCACCTGCTAAGATGGCTATTTACTGAAGTGAATTGTAGTAGCAGGCTATTCTTTTTTCCTTTTTCTTTTTTTTTTGCTACTGTGAAAGGGATTTATGATTTTTCTTTGTCTTTTCCTGGCAAAGTAAATGTAAAACAATTAGCAACTATTAAGAACATGTGTAATATATGTGTAGTACCTTTTATTTTGTGAGCCACTATTAACTATACTTGCCTCCACTCCCAACAAAGGAGAAACTTAAGGTCTGCTGCTATAGGTAATTGGTACCCAGTGAGAGGCAAGCTGCACTGAGAAATTTCCATGAATAAATGGAAATGCACATTGAATAGATGGAAATATTCTCTCCATATCTATAGCTGAACAGTTCTGACAATAGATTGTAGGTGTACGTTGTTAATGTTCTTTTTGCACCCTCCATCACCGTGCCATTTTGGTGTGACATGAATTCATGTCTCCCACCGATTATCTTTCCTGCAGGGGAGGGGGCGTTACTTTTTATACTTACTATACTTTACTTCTTATACTTAGATTGACCTAAAATCCTGCCTGACCTTTGTTTTTTTAATCGTCCCTTAGCCTGAGGGAACCAAATAAAAAATTTGTATGTTTGAGTAGTGATGGTATAATATGACCAAGAATGATTTGTCTTAATTTTAAATGTGAAATGTCTACTATTTTTCAGTTTGATTACATCTTGTTTCATAACTACTGCATATTTACCATTTAATCTATGCATTTTCTCAACTTTTTGTTTCAAATGAAATTCTGCAGCCACCAAAATGGTATCCTTTACTCAGCAACAAATACACAAAATTTAAATCTGAACTTCAACTAAGTCTAATGTTAGAGAGTGATACAAAAGCATCTGTGCATGGTTTTAAAGCTAAGGAAGCACCCCCCAGAGACATGACAGGTTAGTATAATAATGAAATCTTCAACAAACACTATTGTATTCTTGAAATTCACAGGGATTCTAGGATTGTGTAAAATCCGGAGGTGATGAAGGATCTTGATAATTGTTGGCAAACGCTGGTAGAATGTTTTGCCTTTATTTCATTATTTCTGTTTACCAAAAAAAAAGGTGCTCTCAGTTATGATGCTGAAAATGAATGCCTAGGCTGAGCATCTGTCCAGAAAAGCACACTTCCCTAATTATGTCTCTAACACCATGGCACTATTGTGGTCCTGACTAAAGTGGGTGGTCCTTGACAGTCTTAAATAATCCTAGATCTTACAAGTCTGAAGTCTGTGTTCTCTTGCCGTGAATGATTTGACTTCTGACTACAACGCACCTTCTTGTGGGACACAGGAATCCAAGGTTGCGCAAAGCATTGGGTCCATTATTGTCAATGAATGCAAAGGGCTCACATCTGTGCTGCCACAGGCGCTCACAGGTGACATCCATTGAAGATAATGAGACATGAGCATTCTCTTGTTTTGTTTTTAACATAAAATTGTTGGGAAGGACCCCCCCCATACAGAAGGTGCACTATACTTCTGATCAATCTGGTCTTTTTAGGAACTGATGTCATTTTTTATCATTTTTAAGTTACGATGTTTTTATTTATAAAGGAGTTAACACTATACAGTGTGATAAATTGATCTATTTAGATGTTTATCATGATACTTCCTGAAGTTCAAAAAAAGTTTCATAGCTAATCACATTTGGTGTTTAAATTCAGAACTTGCCAGGATTCCCCTTCCCTGCCCCCCCCATCTCTTGTAATATGACATAAGTATTGGAATGATTGACAAGGACTGAGTACTGTTCTTTATGTTGTAGTATGCCTATTGAATGAGGAAATGTTTCAAACTTCAAGTAGACCAATTTTTTGTTTTTAAAAGCAGTCATTGTTTCAGACTGCTAGATTTTGAGTTCATGCCTATGCCTTCATTTTTTCTATGCTGACATTTTCTTTCGCCTTTTCTTATTTCTTATCTATATGTCTATAATCTTCCTTGCTGTTATTAAAAATAAAATAATAATCAGTCCTTGCTACTGAAATAAAGCCCAGGAGAGACAAATGCATGAAGGTATCCTAATTAAGTTTATATTCTTTATTAAGTTTTCATCTTTCACTTTTATTTTTCAATTGGTTTTCTGTCCTAAAGCTTATTTAAACTCTTTTGTCAAGATTAGTAAAGGTTGTCTTCAGTGGAATGTTGCAAATGGTGAGTTTTATTTTCCTCTCTATCTTTCATATCCTTACTCTCCTTCATTAGTTGTGTTTCACTTTTATTGGCTTACAGGGACAAAAAAAAAAAAAAACACAAAATGATGTCAATCTGTATATCATTTTGCTTTGAACATAGCAGGTATAACTCCAGCGTGTTCAGATGAATATTTCTATATAATATTATAAATTCCTTGTTGAAACAGCTATTCATTTGTTTCCAGGCACAATTCAAAGTGCTGATTATGATCTGTAAAGCTCTCTTTGGTTTAGGGCTAGACTGTCTGGAAGCCTCTGTTTCCTTATGTGAGCCTGCTCTTCGAGGCTTTCTTTCTGTCTCACAATCCTCAGAGGCTTATCTGGTAAAGATGTGGGAGAGGGCCTTCTTAGTGACTGCTCCTAGGCTCAAGGATTCTTGCCCAAAGGAGGCCCAGTTGGCCCCCTCTCTGTGCTTTTTCGCCAGCAAGTGAAGACCTTGTTGGGAAAGGACTACAGCCTTTAATTTGTTGGGGCAGAAGAATGGCCAGTGGGTGTGCTGTATTTTTTTAATATGTAATATGTGTTGAACCTGTTTTTAATTTTTTCAAAGTTACGTTTTAGTTGGATTTGGTTGTCTAATACTTTTAACGTTTTGTGCTACAAACTCACATTGTAAGCCACTTTGGGCCTTGTATTTGAAAAAGGATGGGATATGAATTTAATAAATTCTTGATATGAGAGTTTGGGATGATAGCCATTAATTTCCATTTTCTCTCAGAATAACAAGTTAGTTGTTACTTATTACTTCGAGAATGATATACTCAATACTTTGAGCATAATGTGGTGTTATGTGCTATCTTTAGAATTTTTATAGTCATTTTAAAACAATAGACTTAAATTTTTAAAAAACTACCCAGAATCCCCACCATGATTTAGAAACAGGTAAATTATTCCTCCAGCACCAAAGAACCCATCATGTTACCAAAGACTACATTTTTAAAACTATTCTTATAATTTTAATATTTCAGTTATTTTTAAATTATTATTTAATTTTAAATTGTTTTATATAATTTTAAATGTTATATACACATTACCAGTCCAGATTACCACACTGGGTTTATTCAGCAGTATACAAGCTCAGCAATGGTAGGATTTCTTGATGGTACTGACCTGAAGGGAGTCTCAGCAATTCTTTCTCCATATTCAGATATGAATCAGCTTTTTGTACCTTTGTCTAAAATCTAACTGAAAACATCTGTTATCTTTTTTAAGTACCCTTGAAAATCCCTGGATTGGACCCCAAAAATCTCGTAGCAGTACTGAATGAAGAAGAAGGATATCATCAAATTGGACCAGCAGAATACTGCAGAGACTACTTCATTTTTTCTGTTACTGTTGCATTTGCAACACGGTTAGAACAGGTAACAGTACTGATTCAGCTTCTTGACGTAGCTGCTGTTTTTCCCTTAAGGCCTGAAGTCTGGTAGTATTGGAGATGGGAAATATTCCTGAAAATGGCTAATACGTTATTTTTCGTCATTGCATGTGTATCTGTGTAGGCCTTTTTCTGTGGTGGCACCCGTGGTATGGAATATCCTCCCCTTGGAGGCCCGTTGAGTGACAACACTGGAATTGTTTTGGTGCCAAGTTAAAAACAGACTTTTTATTAAAGCTTCCAGGTCAAACTGATTTTATCCAGGCCACACATGTTTTGTGATTCAAGATTGTTTTAACCAGTTTTAAATTGTCTATTTTTAAATTGAGAAACCATTTAATGTAACTTTAATCTTTATAAACTTTTGTAATCATTGACTTTTTTCAGATGATTTTATTGTAGGTCACCCTGAGATTATCAGAGTATTGGAGTACCATATTTTTAATGCGTTGCTGTTGTGGTGGTGGTTTTGAAAATAGAAAATGTCCAAAAATCCCTCCAAGTAGCTTTCTAAAATGAACATTTTTGAAATGGCAAGTAAATGTCACTTTATACACAAAACACTCTGAAGTGTTATAGTTAAAATGAAAACAAAGACATCACTATACCCTTATCACTACTAAAAACAAAACAAAACCCTAACATTATTCAAGATGTCTCCAATTAAAAACGCAAACAGATCTCAAAAGTAATAAGATGCTACGTAGGTGATATCCATCAACCTTCGCAAATAGCAAAAATGACAAAAAATAATCAAAAATGTTGGAGATGTGATGAAAAAGGATCGTTCTTCCACATATGATGGGGATATAAACATATAAGAAAATTCTGGGATAATATACATGACCTACTTATGAGGACACTACAACTTAAACACCCAGTGCAGCCACAATTCTATTTATTAAATGTGATCGATGAGATTCCACAAATCCAGTAATTAAAAAAATATCAGAAGAAAATCCTGTTGTATCTGATAACAGCCGCCCGCCTAACCATAGCCCAACACTGGAAATCAGAAATTAAGCCAAATATTGAAGAATGGTTGCTAAAATTATGTGACTTAGTAGAACTTGACAAACTTACTATGATGTTGTCGGATAAAAAGGATAAATAATTCTGTGACACATGGAAGATAGTCCCCCCCCCCCCGAGGGAGATGCAGTGGGGCGGAAATAGCTACAGTGGGAATATTGTTACTTTAAATATATATGATACGGGTTATGACTATGTTATACTCCAAAAATTTAGTAAAATTAAGGTTAAGCATAGATACGTATTTCCCGTTGTGTTAAAAGTTTTTTGGAATTGTAAATTTTATAAAATGTATAGGGAAAAAAAAGATATATCTAAAGGTATACATATAGGAAGAATTAAGAGATTTTTTTAAACTTTATTTTGTGGAGAGATAAGTTTATAAAAGATACTTTTAGAGAAGGAAGTTGGGAAATGACAGAGATACTGTATTTGTACTTAATCTTACTGTAGATGTAATAATTATAGAATTATATGTGATGTTCTAAGTTTCAGAGTGTAACAGGTTTGGATTTAATGACTTTAATGTTTCTGGATTTAATAAAAATATTTTAAAAAAATGCAAACAGATCTCAAAAGTAAAACTTGCACTTTCGATGTAAAGTCGAAGGCTTTCACAGCTGGAATCCATAGGTTGTTGTGGGTTTTCTGGGTTCATATCCTCTGAAGATGCCAGCCACAGATGCAAGTGAAATGTCAGGAGAAAATACTAATAGAACACGGCCACAAAACCCAGAAAACCCACAACAACTTGCATTTTCTTTTGGGGAGCAACCTGACAAAATGAGCAAGGTATCTGTGATCTGGTTATGAGCTGACATCCTCAGTTCCTATTGCTACTTGTGTTATGTGCTAAATGCTTAAAACAATATTCCATATTACAAGTTGGTTTATGTGAGAAATGTTGCTGAACATATTTGAGGAGTTGTAGTTTGTTTTCTTTTTCTCTCTTTTTTTATAACAGCTAATACCAACCACCATGAAACTTCCAGAACGGCAGCCTGAATTTTTCTTCTACTACTCACTCCTGGGCAATGATGTTACCAATGAACCATTCACTAACTTGATGAATCCAAACTTTGAGCCAGAGAGAGCATCTGTTAGAATACGCAGCAGCATTGAAGTTTTAAGAGCATATTTTTTGACTCATTCAAAGTTGCAGGTAAGAAGCTATGACTTTTCTGTTGTTAGTCATCTTTAGTTGTTGTTTATTCTGCAGTTTGGAGCCTCCCATTAAGGCAAAAGTACACTTTGAAAGAAAATAATAAGGTCAGAATCCAAGACGGTGTTTTGCTGGTGGATATTCTTCTATCAGTTGGATTGGGAGAGGGCGATCTACCTCCCTGCTGCAGTCCGGTCACACACCAAAATCTGTACCAGAGAACGGGAAGTTCTGGATTATAACGACCCTGGCTGGTTTAACAGGGAATGACTGAAGCAGGGTCACATACTGAGTTCCATTATTCAGTGGGTTCTTGAACAAGGATCTCCCAAATCTGAGTCCAGTACTGGCTCCCTTATATGTTCGAGGGCAAGAGAAGGAAACCATTTAATTAACATTAGGGCTGAACATCTCACAGTTGCTCATAGCTAATCATAGCTTTATTTGCCATACATACCAACATTTTGGACCTGGAGAAGATGAGCCTCCCACTCCAGCAGTCTAGCATTCAGTCAAGGTACAAAGGTTTCCATATAAACTTGCATGTTAGCATGCTCACATCGGTAAATGTACAAGGTTCTCCCTACAATTACAGTGAAAATTTAGGCCTATGTACACTGTGGGAACCATTAATCTGAATCAAATTCCAAATATCTTAGTAGCATCAGTTGAAGTTGCTCTAGATCTTATAATTTTGTATGTTTCCGGTGGTATATAGCCCCATTATTTTCAGGATACTCTTTTGAAAAATAGATCCATCTTTGCTGTGGAGATCAGTCTCTTGGAAGCACTGAAGTACTTCTAACTGGCTTACTGAAGAAAGGAAATGTGGAAATCCATCAACATCCAGTAGCTATTGAAGGAGCATTCATTCTTGTCCCACCAAACAGAGCCCGACAAAAACTGCCCCCGGTGCCTTTGGATATGGCACCTACTGTTGGGGTATCAGTATCTCTACAAAAAGATAGCAGAGTTTCACAGGTAGAACTTGTTTCTTCTTACTTTTGGCTTACTTTTTAATGTGGAAGTAATAATATGAGATACTCAAAGAATTCTGGTATTACCACTGTTTTGTAAATATTTAAAAATGACTTTAGAATATTCATTAGAGTCTCCATTTTGTTCAGCCTGCAAACCATGCAGTTTCAAAGGCTGACTCTGAGACTGTGAAAAGGGCTTTATCGCCAGCACAAGATCAGGAAAGGAGACCTGAACATAATTCTCATAACACGCTACCCCAGATTCGTCATTCTCCTCCTGTAAAAGAAGATGCAACTGAAAGTGAAGTGGAAAGTCTTCAATATGACAAGAACCCAAAGCCACAGAAGAAAGGTAGGAACTGTAAACAGATACCTTTCCTAACTGTAAACTTATAATAGAGTTCTTTACTACCAAGATATTCTTTTCATAGATTTTTTTTAAAGGGATATAATAGTATCCTGTTGGAGAGTCAGCATGGTTTAGTGGTTTGAGGGTTGAACTGTGACTTGAGACCATGGTCTGAATCCTGCTTGGCCATGGAAGCCCACTGGATGACTTTGGACAGATCATGCTGTCTCAGCCTCAGGCAAACGCAAACTTCCTCTGAACAAATGTTGCCAAGAGAACCCTGTGATAGGTTCACCTTAGGGTTGCTGTTAAGTTGGAAACAACTTCAAGATACAGAACTACAAAGTATCCTACTGGAAAGAAATTGCACAGGTATCTAAGTCACCTTAATATATCTTGAAAGATCAATATAAGGTAAAAGGATTGGGCAGGTGTCAATGCTGTTTTATACTTTCTGAACAGAATACTGAGTTCATTTTGGAGATAACGTAAAGAGGGTGCATGAAATGTAGGAATCTGTCCTGTTCCCTATGTACTAGCTTGTCAGCTAAGTCAGGCTCTGTAACGTGGCTGATCTTCAAATTGCCATCAGTTTTTTGACAGCAGACTGTGGTGGAGTATCTACAATTTACATTGTTCTTTGTGGCTGCTGATATATAGTCAGTTTATAATTTAGGTCTAGAAAGGGAAGAATCATAGAGTTGGAGGACCACAAGTGCTATCTGCTCCAATCCCCTGTCATGCAGGAGCCATCCAGCCTCTGTTTATAGATTTCCAAAAAAAGGAGTGTTCAGCACTTTTCAAGCCAGTCTGTTCCGCTGTTGAATAACTTTTTTAAGGTCAATAAGTTCCTCCTAAGGCTTATTATTTGAATTCATTGATTTGTGTTCTGGTCACTAGAGCAGAGAAAAACAAACTTGCTCCAGCTTCTACATGACATCCTTTCAAATATTTAAGGATGGCCATCATATCACTTCTCAAATCATCTCTTTTTCAGGCTAAACATAGCCAGCTCTCTAAGTCATTCTTCATAAGGCTTATTTTCTAGTCCATTTACCATTTAGTTCGCACTCCTCTGGACACATTCCAGCTTGTCACTAGTATCAAAGGCATTGATATATGTTATAGCTGCTAGATTATATGACAGATAGGAAATTTAGTAAAATTTAGGAAAACATCATACGTATAATACTTTAACAGAACAGAAACTAAAGTGAATTTCTAAAAGTTTATTTTGTTTCCAGTGTTGAATACCCAAATGCCTGCTTCTCAGAGTCAACATGTCAGTACTTCTGAATCTACTACAGCACCAAAAATTGCTGTTCCAGCAGCCGCCCATCATTTCTGCTTCTCACTAGACCTTAGAACTATCCATAATTTGGATGCTGGGTTTCCTGTCAATTGCATGCTAAGGTACAACATGTTTTTTATGATCCTACAACTCACCAGGCTTGATCTTCATTTTGGCATATGAAAAACGTACAGTTCACCTACCCTTTTTGTTGGCTAATGTCTTCACTTTGTGTGTAAAGCGGGGTTTCTAAGTAAATGTACTTCATATGATACTGTATTCTGCTTGTGTTCTTATGTATTAACACTCAGAGTAATTGCTGTCTGCTAAACATTTTGAGGTTCAGTTTACAGTCCTTGCGTTCTGTGATCTTTTTCTGAGGCTGACATGTTTGATTGATTTCTGGACATTTTCAGAGAAAAAGGCAATAAAATGTTTAATGAGGTTGCTGGATGGAAGATTTGCCTAGATGTTAAGAGTTTCTGGCTTCACCATGGGAATTAGGCATCAGACTGTGCATAATATATTGTGAAAAAGAACTCTCTAACAGTGTGCAGGTCTTGTAAGCTCCACTGATAGATATGCACGTCTTGTGTGAATTTTCTCTTTTACCAGATTTTCTACAGACTTAAAATATAGCTAGGACAGATTAGAGACTGTTTCTAGGCTGAAAACGATGATATACATCTTAAATCAACAGGTTTACGTTTTTTGAAGTTGGGGGAGTACTGACATGACCAACTGCATGGACGTCGTGTGCCTATGTAACATTTTGGTTAACAAAGTGATGTCTTTGTGTTAACTGGACCATCTGGCGTTCCACTGCAACTGAAATTTGGAGGATTCAGGAAACGATTCTGTGTTTCGGTTTTGATATCATGTTTAACCCTTTCCCTACTTTTGAAGGAGAAAGGAAAATTGAAAAAGCAACCAGACTCTGGTATCTTCCTTGAGGAGCAAAATATCAGACTGCATGATAGTGTGCGTATATGTAATATTGTTACGTAAAAGTTTGACTAGTAGCTTCTAGCCACTAGTGTCTGCTAAAAGAGGAGTGGCATTAACACGTACACAGACACGCACTACGTAAGAGAGTTCATCATCATAAATGGTGGTGGCTACATTCTCAGTCTCAGGAAACAGCCAGTGAAGCCAAGTTAGGCACATAGAATTCCACTTACTTTCTCTGCATCTGTCATCTTCTACTGTATCAAAGTCCATAGTTGGCTGTGAGTTCGTCTGTCTGTCTGTGTCAGGCAGGCGAAGACCTCATACGATTGGCTGAGTGAGGCGAGAAGACCTCATATGATTGGCTGGCTGTGAAGATTCTGTGGAATCCTGGGGTTGGCAGTTTAGGGAGGGGCCTTTAGAATTCTCAGCCAGAGAGCTCGTGGGCCTCAAACCGGTTGCTATGGAGATGAGGCCTGCCGTCAATAAGGATGCCAGAAAACATTTGGGAGGCATATGTGAAAAAAATTAAAGTGACAAACACAACATAGCCCATTTCCACACTACACTGTTGTAGTGCTATTATTCCACTTTCAACACCCTATGGAATCCTGAGATTTGTAGTTTACAGAGGGGCAGTGAAGAATTCTCAGCCAGAGAGGTCTTTGGCCTCAGTAAACTACAAACCCCAGAATTCCACAGGATGTTGAAAGTGGAATAATAGCACTATAACAGTGTAGTGCAGAAATGGCCATAGTTACAATGTCTTCTCGCCTCACACAGTAGATTGTATGGGTTCCATATATGAGGAATCTTAAAGTTGAAATTCTAAACAAAAAATGCTTCCAGAAAAATGTAAATCTATTGCACAAATTCAACAGAAAGGAAAAAAAAAGCCAGTACGTCAACGTCACCAGACAACATAGATTGGATTGGGGACTATGGGGAAAAGTTATAGGCTCTGGAATAGGCTGGTTGCTATGGAAACGATCCCTAGCAGCAAGGAGGAGGACAGTGTATTCCTGCAAGAACCCAAGCTCTGAATGTTAACAACTACAAATACAGATTGGATTGGGGAATACGAGGATAAGTTATAGGTACTGGAATAGGCCGGTTGCTATGGAAACGAGATCTAGCAGCAAGGAGGACAGCATGCTCGCTCAGGAACCCAAACTGTGTATGTAAATAACTCTGAATACAGATTGCATTGGGAAATATGGAGCAAAGTTACAGGAAATGGAGAAGACAGTTTGGTGAGTTCTTAAGAGGAAAATAAAAATCCCGGGCAACGCCCAGTAAATATGCTAGTAAAAGTAATTAAAAAAATCCTCATTGCATCCTCTACTGCAGTACAGTAGACCCTCAGTATTCACTAGGGTTTGGTTCCATGACCCTCCATGGATACCAAAATTTGTGAATGTTCAAGTCCCATTAGGTACAATGGTGTAGTAAAATGGTCTCCCTTATATAAAATGGCAAAATCAAAGTTTGCTTTTTGGATTTTTTTTTTTTGGACAGGGGGATATTTTCAAGCAATGGTTGGATACAGAATCTGTGGGATATGGAGGGCTAACTGTATTGTAATATTACACCTTTATGATAGACATTTATTGCTCAATGCATAACATTTTAGAGAGTTCAAGTATGTTTCCTTGAAAATCAACTTCAGTTTGGTTGTTAATTCAACCATCATGGCAATATTTGTAATAGATACTGAATCAGTGGATATTTTACATCACTTCTATGTCCTGAGATATCATTAAGTCTTTATTGTTAGCTAGAAGTCTATTTACTTAAAGTTTTTGAGGTCACAACCTACGTGCATTAAATTTGGTTTATTATGTTTTCTTCCTTGATAGGTACTCATATCCATTTTTTGGCAGTGCAGCTCCCATTATGACAAACCCTCCTGTGGAAGTAAGAAAAAACATGGAAGTGTTTCTTCCCCAGTCGTATTGTGCATTTGATTTTGCAACAATGCCCCATCAGCTTCAGGATACCTTTTTCAGGTAGCATACGTACTGGGATACTATTTAAAATAGTATCTGTGTAAGTGTGGATGTATGTCTATGTAAAGCTAGCTGTCAGTATTGAAACATTCTGAAATGGAAGTAGGGACTTCTATTTCATGCTGTAAAATGTTTTAGAATGGACTGTTAATAGTTAAATATTAAGAATGGAGACACCGTGAGACAACAACTTTGTTAGTAGTTTTAATTGTTGCTTCCTTTCAGAAAATCAAACAGCATAGTGATAGAAGGAGAGTCAAAGTACATAATTCAAATCTGGGGTTGCACAAACAGAGTTCAAAAGCAGAGTGCTGTGCTAAACTTTATCCTCATCCAGGCCAGGCTGTTTCTGCAGTCTCTGATTGGCCTTTCTGTTGGTTCTCAGAGCTGCTCTGGGAGCAATTTTGGCTGAAGGGCCAGGTATAAACTCTCTAAATAAATAAACAATAAATGAATTATTGGAACTTTGTAGGAGAAATGCATGAAAATGGTTGTATGTTTTCTGTTTCTTTTTAAAGAAAAGACCATGAGGGGTTACAATTTGTCAGAACAAAAATGCAGATTCCTATCTAATGCTTGTGTTCTTTTGGTGTTTAAGGTTACCGTTACTGGTGGAGCTATGGCACAAAGATAAGACAACGAAAGACTTGCTTCTAGGAGTTGCAAGACTCCAACTTTCAAATGTTTTGGCCATGGAAAAAACCCGTTTTCTAGGTGCTAATGGGGAGCAGTGCTGGCGTCAGACTTTTAGCGAAACAATCCCTGTAACAGCAGCACAAGGGTATGGTTTGTTTTGAAAAAATGGGACATCTTCTGTTAAAGTCAGATCTGCCTAATATGGTATTAGTCTACTGAAATACCTTTTTGCATTAATAAAAATGTGACACTTATTTTTAGATAACAATTTTACATTTCACTCTTCGTCGCAAAAAAACCTGCTTCAAAATTGATTTTTTTTAAAAAAAACATTATCTAATGATTCGGCCATGCTATATGCCAGAAAAGGATGGTGGGCAGAATAATTTAGAGAGCTGTTCACAACCATTCTCTTATGATAGAACTCTTAAAAAGTTATACACGGTCAAATTTGTATAACTGATTTTGAACTTGTATATCTATAAAGAAGAGTAACAAGTGTATTCTTGTTCTGTCTTTCAAGCATTGGCTGCAGACTCGTACAGGCTCACATATCACAGAACCTGGATATGGACTTGTGTAGTTGTCTAGTGATAGATGAATTTGTCTGAATTTCATAATAAGATTTCTGCCATCAAATTCTTAGTATTCTAGCTAGTGTTTTTCAACATTGTCTCCCAAGATAAAATATGCGTAATAATTATACGAGCCCTAGTAACCACTAGATGGCACTCCACAAAGCCTAATAGGCATGGGCACTTCATGTCCAGTGCTTCTTACTAACAGAGTGAAGAGGCAGTAGTCCTTTGTGTTAAGTTGATTTATTCCAAAGGTTGGGATTTTTTTTCTCCCTCTAACTAGATACTTTACCAGATATATGGTGTGTGTTTGTATGGTAGACTATTTAAATTGGGTTTTATGAAAAGCTGGGAAGAAGAAGAAGTTCAACAAACATAACAAACTCTAAAAAACTTGCTGTGCTTGGTATGTTCCATCTTTTAAAAAAATCTTGACATTTCTTGATTTTTGCACAATAATTCAGTAGATTTGAAAGAGTCAGAGACATTTATTTCATAAACAATAATTGATCTGGGTGTGTCTAGCCTATGTCTGTGCTTGAGAGATTGTGTATGGATTTGAAGTTAAGATACTCTGAGTTGCAAATATTTGCCTCAGGTTTTGAAATTTTACTTTTTGTAGATCTGCAAAGAAATAGGCATTAGTTCCAAATGTGACCTCTCCTCTTGTTAAATCTTCATAAGACTTGCTTTCTTCATAAGACAAAAGCTATCATGTTGTATAGATGAGTTATGGAATAAATTTATTCTGACCATGCCCAGTTGAAGCAAACCTGGACATTTCCAAAGTGAAGCAGCAGTAGGATCTCAGATAGTAGTCATCTTCCAGCTTGGATACGGTGGGGGAAAGAAAGAGGTTCAAAGCAGCATTCGGGAGAAAGAACCTGAATGCATGTAAGAGTGGAATAAATAAAAGGACAGACATCAGGCAGACCAAGCTGATAACAATAAGTAAGAGTAACAACTCCTGGACTCTTTGGGAAGACAGACTACAGAGATCCAAATAAGAATAGATGTCTGTGACCTCTTAAAGGATAACATATTTACTAGTGATCTAGATAACTGGCTCTTTTACCCCCTTTATATGGTAAACTCATTTAGCACTAAATTCAGAGAGGACAGATCTGCTTAGAAATACAGAGGCTCTTTTCCTCAGAAAAATAAATTTTCTTGTGTGTAATTTTAATACCACGGTATTAGACAAGAGCTGGGTGAGCTTTGGAATACTTCCTCTTGTAGAGGAAGCCTGATCATATGAGCAAAAAGGCAGTTGTGAATAACAATGAATTTGTAGTTGTAGCTGAAGCTACACTAACAAGATATATTTATAGATCCAGGTAACTATATATTGTCTTTTGCAAATAAAGGGGCTTTTTTAATTTACTTGTTCCGTTGCAAACAGATGACAGTAGGTAGTAATATTACAGTATTAAATGAAAAAGGAATGATATTTTGGGTATTGCTTATAGGCCAAGCAACAAGATTGCAGATCTTTCATACACAGTGACTCTGGAAGACTATGGGCTTGTGAAAATGCATGAGGTTCTGGTGTCTGATTCTTCTCACGTAAGTGGAAATACATCTGTTTGTGTTTAGAGACAAACAGTGTAATTGATAATTATCTGAAATCATTTCCATACTTAGTGTTTAGGTAAGGATGAGCCACCGCTAGTTCCTCCACCTCAGCCATGTAATACTACTGAAGTCCAGCCAGAGCCACGAGAAACTCTAGAATACAAAGCAGCACTTGAATTGGAAATGTGGAAAGAGCTACAAGAAGATCTTTTTGAAAATCAGGTTCTTTTACACTTTTTATAACTGTTAATCAAACTCTGAATCCATTCTATAGAATGGGTTATTGTTAAAATAATTTATTTTACTTATAAAAAGAGATTATATCCTAACTTTCTGATGTGCGCACAATATTGAAACAAAGTCAGTTGTTTTGAAATGTTTTAAATAGTATCTGCCTTTGTATTATAATGTTGTTTCAGTTTTACTGAATATATAACATTGAATAAAACTAACAAGACAGCTGCCTAAACAAGAAGGTCTTTGGCATGCAACAAAATGTTGGCAAAGATGGTCTCAGTTATTTCAATGAGTTCAAATCCCCTGTTTAGGTGTGGCCATTGAGAAGGTCCTTTTTCTTGGCCCTATCAATCATGCATCTCTCATAGCCGGGATGCAGAGAAGGGCTCTCATGCAGATCTTAGAATAAAGGAAAGCTGTTATATGAGAACAAGCCACAAATTAATTTGAACACAAGCTGTTTAGGTCTTTAAAACAAGTCACCTTGAATTCTTCCCAGCATAAAGTTTGTAGCAAATGCAGTCCTCACAGGACAGAAGTAACCCAATTTGGTAAGCAAGTATCCAACAGCATTCTTGTTGCTGCATTATGGATCAGTTGCAGTTTCCAAAAAGTCGTCCATGTAAACCCCATACAGGCTCATTTCAGTCTAGTTCTATACAGTCATTCATTACTGTGGTCATGCTCATCAAGAACAAGCAAATGTGAAAGCCAGATTAGAATGAGTCTAAATATGTGGTAGATCTTTCATTGAAGTTAAGTTTCAAGTGAATAGATGTATAGAGAAAGGGATTTTTTTTTTATAGAACACAGTTCTTTATGTGTAGGTTTGTGCATATACAATCTTTTTTTGTGTTTGGCAAAGAGGTACTACTAAATATTAAATGTACAAGATTGTGTATATTTATACATTATATCACATTATACCATTATGGATGGCTCCAGGAATGTTTTTAGCATGCCTAGTAGGCTTCTAATTCTAATCATAACCAGTCTGAAACCATTAGGTTTCAAATGTTCATTCATATGTTGATAGCAAGCTGAAAAAGGTGTCTGCAATTTTGTGTGTGTGTGTGTGTGTGTGCGCGCGCGCGCTTGAGCGATATCTTCTGCATTACCAATTCTTAAGCTAAAAAGTTATCCTCATTAAGTGAGAAGGAACTCGTCTAGTCTGTTGGACTATACCCCAGTTGTTATAATGCAGATTTCCTCAACCTAATGCCCTTCAGGTGTTTTGTACTACAATTCCCATCAGCTTACAACATCCCCCTTATGGAAATTACTGAAATTCTAAATGGCACAATTGTAAGTTGGTTTACAACATCATAAATATCAAGCAGAACCCCATTTATTGTTTGTTCTGGAATCTATTCACTGTATCTGAAAATTAAATTTGTTTGCAATTTGTATAGCTTGTTGCAGAAAGAGGCCTTGTACAATAGTGTTGGTTTAATTACTCTGTCTCTTTTCATGTTTTTTTCTTTATAAGTTCTTTAAAATTGTTTGTTCCTTGTAGCTGAAGAAGAAGGAGCTGGCTCATATGCAGACTCTTGCAGAAGAGTGGAGGAAAAGAGACCGAGAAAGGGAAGCACTGGTAAAGAAAAAAGTAAGATTTTTTTTCTACCTTTTGGGTTTCCCATATGTTAATGAACTGTTAGGATTATTGGCAATAATAAGGGGATGTATTCATCTATTTACTGAAAGGAAGCTCAGAAGTAGATTTCAAGCTGAAAATTACACAAATATAAAAAAAGATAGCAAAGATATTCCACTGTCAAAGGTATCCCCTAGATATACTTCAGAGTTAAAAGTTGTTGATTAAGAGTTAAGTTGTTTGTTTTTTCTTCTAGTTAAGGGTGGAAGAAAGGCAACTGATAATGTGGCCAAGATCCTATGCAATTCTACTGTAGCATAAATATACACCAGAACTGGATTCCATAATTGCGCAACCAGTTACATGCCAGCTCCATGGCCTTGAGCTCATCTGTCGCATGATGCTCTACGAACCCCACCAAGAATGAGGGAGAGAAACTTGTATGTTTTTGTGAATTAATTGGCTTCAATAGGATTCTGAACTCTGAGTCTTACAACACACTACTGTACTTGTCTACTACCTATGTATTGTTTCATTTGGATAGACTTCAAGATATGGAATAAGATTACAGTCTAGATGCTCTTCAAGTGCTTTAGCAGAATGTACTTCAAGCTCATTTGAGATCCTTTCATTAGAAAAATATACTGAGCTAAAAGCAAAAATAATTTGTTATATATTAGAAATATTTCATTTGATCCTTTCTTAACTTGCTTGCATCCTAGGTTGCAGAATATACAGTTTTGGAAGAAAAGCTTCAGAAAACTTTGACTGATTTAGAGAAACGCGAAAAACAACTAGTCAGTGCTGAAACTGAGGTAAACATATGCCAAAGAATGTATTGTGCACTTGGGAAAACCAAATTTTTTAGTCAGAAATATTCCAATTCAGTGTAGGCCTTGTGCTTGAACTATAATTATTGTTAGCTGTTGAATTTATTTGGTATGTAGTTTGGGCTGTTCATTGGCAGACTGTGAAAGCCTTGAATATATGAAAACATTTAAAAATACAGAAGGTAAACCTTATATCCATTCAGTATCTCTGCACAACATTTTGTAAAACCTCACCATTTTAAACCCTCTTGGTATCAAAAGTCATGAAGAAAGCACTGGGTACAGCTAGAAACGAGGATTTTTTGTAGTTCTCTAAGGGTGTTCACAAATATAGCTTGCGTACACTATGTGAAAGTATGAAAATTTTTAGTTGTGCTATAGTTGTATATTCCTACATGGCAGAGGGAGTTCGATTAGGTGACCCTTGCAGTCCCTTTCAACTCTTTGATTTTGAGATTTTATAATTATAAGAGGATGGCTGTCACCCTCCCCGAGAATGGCTCAGAGAGGAATAAGAATGAAGCATATGTATTAAATGAGATAATAAGGTTTGTGTCAGGGAAGTTTGTGGTGCTGAAACTACTGTTTTTAAAATATTTTAAGCTCCAAAGATTAAAGAAAGAGCTGCTAGCAGAGCATGAGCGAAGTCACCAGGAGCTTCAAGATACAATTAGGCGCATCAAAGAAGAGTGTGCACATCAGGTTGAACTGGAGAGATCAAAGATCAGGCAGTTGGAAGAAGACAAAGTCCGCCTCCATCAACAAGTGAGTGAAATTTATCTTTTAAGGTCATTTAGATATTTAATGCCAGAAACTGATATAACATTTTTTAAAAAAACAAATTGGTTATCAACTTTAATAAGTTATCAAAGACTATTGCTCCCTAAAGTCACCACTGTCTTCCAAGCTAAAAACTGATAGAGATAACTATTGGAAATGTAAAATACTAGATGATAAAACTAGCAAGAGTTGCTTCCGTTTGTAGGAGCCATCTCTGGATTGAAGGTCCTTGCATTCACGGAAGACTGCTTCCTGATCCAGTCCATTTTTTGTTATTTCTGGACACCGGGATTTCTGTTTTCTGCTTCTGCATGTTTGTTTTCCACCTCTCTTCTGCTATGCTGTAAAGGAAGAAGTTGTTGAAATAAATGGATTAATACTTATTTTTAGCCTTGCAAATTCTTTGGCCATAGAAAACATTTTTAAAATCTTTTAAAAATTTTTAAATCTAAAACAGTAGCAGAGAAGCTATAGGCTACCCGTGGACATTTCACACAACAGACAGCCATAACTGCTTAGTCTCTTTATGTTGCAAGATAATGTTGCCTGTTTGTAATCATCCTGATACAGTCCCAGAGTAAAGTACTCTGGAATTGAGTTTATTGTGGCCTCTGCAAATACGTACTTCCATACATGATAGAAGAATATCAAAGTTGTCAGTTGCAACTCAGTTGCAAAATACCTTGTTTAATTTTTGACATTGTATTATGAAATTAACATAGTAACTTCAGGTGCACAGAGCTGAGATTTTTTGAACTACAACTTCTAGCCAGCATCACTATATTCTGCAGAATATGCGTCTTGGTTCATCTCTCACTATGTACTCAATCAGTGTGTGTAGGGAGGTGTTCAGCTGTTACTGCCTACTGCATTGCTAAGAGCCGTGAAAACTGATGTTAAGATGTATTGTGTCTTCTATTTACTTGACAGAATATTTCTCTCAGCTGCTTACACTGTTGCCTAGATGTAAAACTATTAAAGTATTCTTTTTCTTTTTTCAAAAAACAGTTGTATGAAGCAGAAAACAAGCTCAAGGCTCTGGAAAAAGAGTTTCAGCAGTACAAGGAACAGCAAAGCAGCACACCAGAAATCCGGCTGCAATCAGAAATAAGTATTCTAAAGTTAGAAAAGGTATGTCTGTGTCGTCCTAAACAAATGTTTCAAATTTATTATTCATTTTTATATTTCCCATTCATTTAAAAATTGGTAAGAACATTCTCTAGTAAATGAAAACAAAGAACATGTTTAAGAAAAATATGAAATACACTCTATACTTAATCCCCAGGCGTGGAAAAGGTAGATCTAAGCAGCAACAGAGTATGCCTTCTGGAAGGTGCTGTAGCCATCTTAAAGATGGAAATTCTCAACTGTGAAATAACCAGTGAGAACTCCTGTCCATGTGTCTTTGCAATTCATCTGTGGTCATATTTTCTAAATTAGTTTATTTACAATGAGATTTCTGGTAGAATACACATAAAAATGAGATTTTGATTAAGCATAAATTATCATAAATGTACTTAGGCCCTTGGTTTCACAGTTGTTCCTATGTTTGCTTGGAAAAAATCATGCTAAGTATGCCACAGTGATGATTGCAAGCAAAACATTCTTAATTCACGACAGTTGTTTGTCATTTTAGTGTAATTGAGCACCAGGGATCTCTCTTGTTGTATAAGTAGAACTTGACTTCATTTAGACTTTTGATTTTTTGATAGCTTGGGTTTTTAAAAAATTCCTGACAGAACATATCTGACATCGCTGAATATATTTATTTTCATGTTAAACAAGTCATTCCTTAGACTCAAAATGGACAACAAACATGCAGATTACTAAAACAGGCTCTTTCCCCTTGGGGTTCTTATGGCAAGCAGCTCTTGTTCCTTTTGGAGTGTGGTATTGCAAAGGATGAAGAAAGAGCTGCTGTAAAACTGTGCTAATGTCAGGCATGCTCTCAAATTCCCAGACAATTACATAGGCTACAGCTTCATTTTTTTTTTTTTTTTGCCCTGGAACTGATTCCTATAAACACTGTACTCTTCCACTTAAGTTGGGACGCTGGTTGTTTTGAACAGTCAGATATTATCCATGAATGCCATTGTGTATGAGACTGCCTACCTTTTTTCAGTCACATGAAAGAGGTGTTCTTTTCCCCTGGCCCTTTACCATCAGAATTACAACAATATCAACAACAACATCATAGGACAGTGAATCAATACAATGTGCACAAGTTCAGAACAGCACATGGTAAAAAAGACACATTTATAGTAAACTAGCATATATATACGTGGCATTACCCAGGATTTTATCTTCTCGTAGATAATTCTTATTAGAAAGATTTGAGATCCTGTGTCTCTAATTTCCCAAACTATCTTGTCCAGTACCTGTAACTTTCCTCATATTCCCCAGTCCAATCTGTATTCAGAGTTATTAATATACAGAGGCTGGGTTCCTGAGGGAATACGCTGCCCTCTTCCTTGCTGCTAGGCTTCATCTCTAACAGCCAGCCTGTTCAAGACAGACACAGTTGACATACCCAAGAGCTCTCCGGCTGACAATTCTAAATGCTCCTCCCTAAACTGCAAACCCCAGGATTCCATAAAATCTTCTTACGCAGCCAATTATATGAGGTCTTTGCCTGACACAGACAAACAAACTTTCACTTTTATATACTAGATATGTAAAATATGTCAGTGTTGAGACTGTCATACTATAAAAGGGATATTGTTGTACAGGACGGGTATCATCACAGGGAAGGCCTATTTTCATGTTACCACTAAGCAGAAAGCCATAAGCCATGGTATGGATAATAGGTTCTCTCCTAAATAATGCAATGGCCCTAGGAGGGTGATTCAGGAAGAGCCATTTCTTGAATTAACCACAGCCTGAATAGTAATACAGATTTTTATACTAAAACCTAGATCCTTAGCAGACTAACAGGCACTGGGTAGATTCTATCATGGGACGCCACAGAGTTAGCAGAGGTGTAATATGTGCATGGTAAGGAATCCCAGTCAATAACCTGGCTGTTTCATGTTGCATTAGTTGCAGCTTCAAAACCAGATTTGAGGGCAGTCTCACACAGCATGCGTGACAGTTTTCCAGTCTTCAGGTTGGAGAACATCTAATGACAGTGATAGATTCTACAAACCTGTTCCATTAAAGCACCACAACTGCAAGGTATAGAGGCCACCGCATTGCTCTCCCACAGAGTGCCACAGAGTGCTAACAAAAATTGATGGCCAATAGTGTTGCTCAAAACCTCCAGAAGAGCTGTTAGGCATTTTGCTGTGCTATGGGTGCTTTTGATTCTCCTTCACCTGTTCTAGGCCTAGAGAGCTATTTTTCTAAATAGGCACTCCTTATTTTAAAAAAAATAAAGGCCTAAAAAGAGGAGGGAAAGCTTAAAGATCCCCAGAGGGCAAAATGACTGGTAATGTTGCCCCAGAGGTTTTGGGGTTCTGTCCATATTAGGTGCAAAACCAAACAAAGAAGCCCCCACCCCAGTATTCTGGGAAATACATAGACCTGCAGGAAGCACCAAAAAGGGCCTTGCTGCATGCAACCTTCAGGCCACACTTTCCCCATTCTTGCAGTTAGAGAACCCCATGTAGAGTTAAGTCCCCTAATTCCTGGACCAATCTATGTCATGCATGGGTTGTCCCCAATTCAGATGTAATGGAAGAAAAGCACTGTGTGTTACAATATACATATGTACCTCTTCTTAACAACTATATCCAGAGTATTCATATAATATTAAATAGGACTGAACACAAGATGATATCTTGAAGTGCACCCCACAGCAAGATGCCAGTGGTACAAGCATATAGCCCACCAGTGCTCTTCCGTGAAAGATGTGTTTGTGCACAGGAGTGTAAAAATGTCCTCCACATCCAAACCATGATATTCTCCAAACCAGAAGAATATCATGGACAATGGTACAAAAAGTTGATGAGAGACTGAGTTAGCGTAACATTCTATTTGTTCATTTCTCAATAAAGATAATCCATAATACCAAGGCTGATTCTGTCCCATAACCAAGTCAGAATACAGACTGTAATTCTGGCAGTTAGGGATGATATGAGCTGTAATCCGACAGCATTTGGATGTTTCCCATACCTGTTCCCATACCTGTATGTGTTCTTATTCTTTGAGGCTACTTACTGAGACCTTCTAACTCTAAATGCCAAATAATTTCCTATCATGGAGTCAGGAGTTCTGAATATAACTCCTATCTCTAGACCTTAAGGATCCAGAAGCCAACGAGCATATAACTTTGTCTTCTGTAGTTGAAGTAGAAGCAAGTGCTGATAGTAGTTTTAAAGGCCTAATGGTAATGCCAGTCAATGAAGCTACCATTTTCTACTTTTTCTGAGAGGTAAATTGGTTATTAATAGAGATGACCTGAAGACTTGAAAAATATATTCTAGCCAAATTAAGAGGCATGTATTAGCTATAGTTTTCAAGGATAAGACACACAGAGATAATAAATTAAGCTCAGATATGAATAGCTAATGGTTGTTGTATAAATGAATGTTATCTTTGATTCCTTTGAAGAGGTTTAAAAGCTGTTTACATCAACTGTCTTGAAGTACAGACTTCATCCAATTTCACAGTGTTAGACAATAAAAATAAAGCTATTTCTTAAACAAGAATATGCTTGTATGCCACAGTATTTACATCAAATTGCATAACAGCTTTAGTTGGAACATGTTATACTAAACAGTTTTTGTAATCCAGGCTCTGTATATGTAATTGTGTAAAGATTATTACCACTCTTACTGTGTCCGTTGATAGAATTTTGTTCTTTATTAGGGAGACCTTGAAAGGAAATTGGAATCAGCCACTAAAGCAAAGCTGCACTACAAGCAACAGTGGGGACGAGCTCTGAAGGAACTAGCAAGACTGAAACAGGTTTGTGACAGAGATAAGATGTATGAACAAGGGTGTGAAGTGGCATTGTCTCTTATGATAGAAGGAAGGAGGGTCATGCTGGATAAATCCAGTTTAGCACAGCAGCTTTACTATGATCACTTCAGAGGAATCATGCAAAGCATTGTCCGCTTGTGGGATAGTAGCATCCCTTCTTTACATCAGCGTTCAAATCTAGGAATGCCTTTGAGCTAGGCTTAAGAAAAATATAAGAAGAGCTATACTGGTTCAAACCAAAGGCTTATCTAGATGAGCGATCGCCAACCTTTTGGACCTCACGGACCACTAAACTCACAATTTTGAATTCCGTGGACCACTAACGTGAATTTTTTTTAATTGGTACAAACATCTATAAAAGTTCCATTTATCAATATGAAATGAACTTGTTTAATTATAACAAAATTTTTAAAGCTTGTTTAATTATAACAAAATTGTACCCCAGGGGACAGGATCAACATTCAAAATGACCTTGACAGATTGGAGAGCTGGGCCAAAGCTAACAAAATGAGTCTTAACAGAGAGAAATGTAAGGTCCTACACCTAGGCAGAAAAAATGAAATGCACAAATATAGGGGAGGAGATACCTGGCTGGACAACAGTATGTGTGAAAGGGACAATGTGTGAAAAGTGTGCAGTTCTGGGCTGCATCAGCAGGAGTATAGCGTTGAGATCAAGGGAAGTAAAAATACCACTTTATTCTGCTTTGGTTAGATCTCACCTGAAATACTGTGTCCAGTTCTGGGCATCACAGTTAAAGAAGTATATTGACAAGCTGGAACGTATCCAGAGGAGAGTGACCAAAATGGTGAGGGGTCTGGAAGCCATGTCCTCTGAGGAGCTGCTTAGGGAGCTAAGTGTGTTTGGCCTGACAAAAAGAAGATTTAGCCTGACAAAAAGAAAGTTAAGAGGAGACATGATAGCCATGTTTGAATATTTGAAGGCATGTCATGTCGAAGATGGAGCAAGCTTGTTTTCTGCTGCTCCAGAGCAGGACAAGGAGCAATGGATTCAAACTACTGGAAAAGAGATTCCACCTGAACCTCAGGAAGAACTTCCTGACAGTCAGAGCTGTTTGGCAGTGGAATATACTGCCTCAGAGCGTGGTGGAGTCTCCTTTTTTGAAGGTTTTTAAGCGGAGGCTGGATGGCCATTTGCTGGGGGTGCTTTTAGTGTTTGCTCCTGCATGGCTGAAGAGGATTGGACTGAGTGATTCCTGGGCATCTCTTCCAACTCTATGTTTCTATGATTCTATTTTACTGTATGGGAAAAAAAATTAAAAAATGGAAACTGGAGGAGGGGAAAAGAATGGTCCTGGTTGGAATGGAGTAGCTTAAAAAAGGGTGTGTGTAGTGAACACATGAACTTAAGCACTCCAGGATGCGAAATTTTCTTGCAAGTCCCATTTGTCAATCTACTGATTGAAAACATTGTAATGGTTATTTTTGTTCCCTTGATTTAATGTTCCTCATGCATAGTCTTCATAATGGCTTCTAAACTTAATTAGCAAAGAGGAAATTCCCATTTAAAAGCTGGCCACACAAAAGGAACCACAACACACACGCCAGGTAAGTCTCCCCTCCCCTCCACTGCTGAGAGCTCAAGCTGTGCTTGATTTAAAGGGGAGGGAAAAAAACAACATAAACCTGAGACAGCCTTTGAGAAACCTCTCTCCCCCGTTCTCTGCAAGTGAAAAAACAAAGGGAAGCAGGAAACGCTGCTCGATGGAGAAAGAGCATGGAGCCCTTCAGGACTGGAGGCCCCAGTCTTTACAGAAAGGGTGGTGGAGAAGTCAAGGATGAGGGGTGAGGGGGACTGGGAGGAGGAGGAAGGGGAGGAAACAGAAAGAGACGTAGGCACTGCCTGGCTGCTTCTACTCCCGGAGGATAAATGCTGAATTCTGGGTGGCAGTTCTGTTTAGTTAACCCCCCCCCAAATGCCACCCAGGGCCCCCCTTGCTCTGCGTTTGCAGCAAGGGGGACCAGATTGCCCCCCTCGCTATCCTTCTCTTCCTTGCTGGAGCGATCCTGGGCAGCGTGAGTGAGAGAGGACAGTGGGGGGGAGCAATCTGGTCCTCCTTGTTATCTTCTCTCCCTGAGAGCGGGATCGCTATGGCAGTGGGAAGAAGGACAGCGAGGAGGAACAGATTGCCCCACTCGCCGTCCTTCTCCCTGCTGTGGGGCAATCCCGCCTGACTCAAGTGAGGGAGGATAGCGAGAGGGGGTGATCTGGTCCGCCTTGCTGTCTTCTCTCACTCCCTCTGAGCAGGATCCCTCTGGCAGTGGGGAGAAGGAGAGCAAGCAGGACCAGATTGCCCCATTAGCTGTCCTCCTACCTGCTGCCAGAGCAATCCTGCCTAGCGCAAGTGAGAGAGGACAGCGGGTGTGTGTGTGAGATCTGGTCCTCCTCACTGTCTTCTCTCCCTCCGAGCGGGATCACTCTGGCAGCGGGGAGAAGGAGAGCAAGGAGGACCAGATTGTCCCCCTCACTGACTTTCTCCGCGCTGCCAGAGCAATCCTGCCTGGCGCAAGTGAAAGAGGATGGGGGGGCATCTCATCCCCCTTGTGGGCTGCGGACCACTGGTTGGCGATCGCTGATCTAGATCAACATTCTGTTTATGCAGTGTCCAACTGCTTGCTTGTGGAAAGCCTGCTAACAAGCCATAGGTATAACTACACCCTTCCTCTTTTGTTCCCCAGCAACTGATACATACATAGGCGTATTGCCTCTGATACTGGAAATGAATAATAGTCATTCTGACTAGTAGCCAAAGAGTGAAGTCTTCCTCTTTGGACTGCTGGGCTGAGTTTATGTGTTCTTACTTATATACTTTAGCCGGGAATGTTTTACTTCTAATAATGTGTGGATCCAGCTTCTAGGAGGACCTGTATAGGGCAAGATGCATAAAATGACTTCTAAATATAGAGTGTCTTACAACTTTTATTCGTGCATTATACCTTGTATAAATGATAATATAGATGTAGATGTATCTATCCAAGGACACATGTGCAAAAGTTTTATGTGAAGAAATTCAAAATTTCATAAGAATATCAAGTGGACCTGACCGCATATACGAATAGCAGTGAGACATTTCTGACGTTTAGGTGAAGCCAAAGCTGATTCTGTGCAATATGTCTTTGTAGAAAACTTGCTGAAGATAACTAAAAAAACAAGACTTACAGAAGCTATTTGGAAAAATATCTTATAATTGGGAAAATAATAATTGGCTGGCTTACTAATTTCTCTTTTGTGTTACAAATGGTACTGCACTGATCTTTGTTTAATAGGTTTGAGAAAAGGCATTACTATTTCCCTATTTAGAATGTGGTATGTTAGAATTTGAGCATTAGATTTAGTTAATTCATGGTTTCATAAATAAAAAATCCACTTAATCTTTAGAGCTATCATGAGCACAACCTCAATGACCTGTACCACATCTTAATTGGTTATTTTTCTATGATAGTTCTATGCAAGTGCAACTCTTTTCAGATACGGAATTCAGTGGTTCATGACTAGTGACCTGTGATGTTTTGTGATCAAGTGGCTGCTGTGAAACAGTTGTCTAGGTGGCTGGTTTGGATAATACCCTATTTGCTGGTGTATAAGACTCACTTTTTTTTCCTGAAAAATACAGTGTGTTTTATACGTCAGTGCATCTTATAGACTGGCAAATGTAGTAATTACTTTTATTTTTGTACATATCTGAAAAAATAATTGAATGGGCATAATAAATTCTTAGATGACTCCTAGTTTTTGACCAGCAGGGCAAGAGTGCTAAATTTGTTTCATGTTCTCTAGAATGTCTTAATAGTTCCCGCAGAGTCTATGCTGTAAATGTTCAAACAAAAACAGTGTAAAGAATTCGCTATTTTGTTTTGAATGTGAAATCACAAATTTAGAAGCCTTAAGGAACATTAGTTTGCTTAAGTTTTGATAATTTGTGAGAGGGTTTTTTTTGTTTTTTTGTTTAAGTTGGATTAATACTATGTTGATTTCACATTGATTCTGGTGAATAGCTACAGGGCAGTACTTTGTGCCAGAAACTTGTCACATCTGAGCTCTCTGGAGAACTATACAAAACATTTCTGCTGTGAGAATTAGGCACAAAAAGCTGGATCTTGGTTTGTTAATAAATGTTAATGACAAAACCCAGCTGGCAAGTCTTCAAAAAGGCAATCAAAAACTTTGTTGCCATTGCCAAAGAATTGTTTAAACAGATTTCCATTAATCAAAAATGAAAAGTATAGTCAAACTGTGAATTATAGATGCATGTCAAGCATGCAAGTATTTAGCATAATGGCCTTTTTTTCCTGTCTAATTGCTAGCCCTCTCTGTCTCTTATGCTTAAGGCAAGTAACAGTTGTTTTTCAATGCAGACATTAAATATAAAAATTAAAAAAAACACATTTGATAATTCCTGTGCTTTAAACCTAGCTATTGAAAACATAGCACACAATCAATGTTGTTTTTAAAATTCTGCAATTATTAAATAAAAAGTATTTGGTTCAATTGAATTTGCGATGGAAGAGTGCCTAGCACATATTTTAAGGAGTGAGAGACTCCAGTGTTGTTCTGTAGTTGCAACTGTGTTGATTGTGTTGACCCTGTGATACCTAGAGTAGGAATACTATCTAAATGTTCTTGAAGGTAAGGAAAAATAGTGTATGCGTTAAGTTCCATGGCAATAGATTTGCTGGAAAGAAGGTTTAATCAAAGGGAACAAATGGAGGGAGGAGTCTTATGGGAAGTGGTTATGCAGGGGTGTTACAGCTTGCTCTTGTGATCTGAAATCTGGCATTTTTTAAGCATATCCAACCGTGATCCTCATACCCCAGATAATTATGGTGTAGTTGTTAACATGTATTGCCGATGGATCAAAAAGTCCTTATTCAAATATTAGCAGTTTGCATTGGATCAATAAGAAGGGGAAGCTTTGAAATGGTCTGGAGCTGGCAAATGAAAGGGTTAGTGGAATGCAGGTAATGCAAAACTGGAGAGATTCAAGAAGGGCTTTGCTGGAGATATTGGCTGCAAGTAGCATAATGATGTCTTTTTGGTCATCCAGCTGCATTCTGTAGGAAAGTGGAGCTTACAAACTACCCTATTCAAAAGTCCTTTTTCTGTGCTCATGCATTTAAGCTTACAAAGGACAGGTTGTTGGTAACTCTTTCAGCCTGAATCTCTTTTTTCTTCCAACGTTTGCAGAAATTATCTATTTAATTATCAAACATCTAATTCTGAAAATGATATATATTTAATATTTCAAAAGCGCTAGTTTTCTCATTAGCGATCTCCCAGCCGTTTCTGCCATTAATTATTTTTAAAGTTGCGGACTAACTAGGATCCAATGGGGCCGTTCTCTGACAGAACCGTTTCTCTTATTGTGGCCAGGAGGTAGGTAATTCCCTCCCCCCTCACACACAGCTTCCTTCCCCCAAGTCTCCAAACTAGCTCCAGAATGCTTGGAAATCCCCCATAGCAGATTTCCAGGCAGGGCAGATGGTTGTGCACAAGGGGGGAGAGGGGGAGAAAGACCTTGTTGCGAAGTCAGCTGCTTTGATGATGGTAGGTTTAGGTCTGTTATTATTATTATCATCTTCTTATTTAACTGTATTAAAAAATGTTGTAAATAAATGAATTGTAGAAGCATGTACTTGATTCACTTGAAAATATGCATTTTATAAAATACATTATTAGTCTCTGGAAATAAAACTTGACTTATGCTTTCACGTGTTAAAAGTGAAACTGCTTCATGCTTATTGCCAGATATGGGAATTCTGTATGTATATGCTTTCACTTAGGCATTTTATAATTTGGGAAAGCTTTATTGTGGAATTACAGAAGTCTAAAATGAAAGCAAATCTAGATTTAAATACACCGATTTATATTTCAGCTTAAGTTTCGGACAAGAAAACTACTTGTTAATTTAGGAAATCCTAAACCAGAGACTCGTAGCATATCACCATCATAGTTACAACTAGAAGGAATGCTGCAGTTCAGCTTTTAGTGATTACAAAGGGATCTGTCTGGCTTTTGAATGTTTCTGTAAAAACTCAAAGCACGTACATTTAAGATAAGTGGTTATTAAAGAGTTTAAGTCTTACCATTTTTGTACTCTGTGGATTTGTTCACAGTAAAACCAGTACATTTGTTTTAAACAAACACAGACTTTATTGGCTGACACTGGCTCTATCTTGTCCAGCCTCCTGCTTATCCTCTCGAAGTAATTAATGTGATTAATTTACAAGTAATTTAGCCAAGGAGAGGATGTAAATCTTTGTTTTAAAAAACAGTTAGAGGTCCAAGTCTTGGTTAAAAACTGTGTCTTGAAACCATCCAGACCCTCCTACTGGCTTGTCAGCTCTGGGTTATTTTCAGAAAACTTGAGTTGAGTTCCTTCGATTCAGTTGTACGTTTTTTCCCACAGAATTGCTTGGTATGTACAAGTGGGAGAGTGAATAGTGGCCGCTATTTAGCCATTGTTTAGTCTAGTGTATGCCTGTTTACATCTTCTCCTTGGATTTATAAGCTGCTATGACAAAACAAAGATTGTTCTTACTTGATTGAAGAGCCTCTTTGCTCTAGCACCTGGCAGTGTGCAAGGATCATTTTATGAATTGATTTTTTTTTTTAAAAAAAAATGATGATTTACTACTACTTTGGGGTTTTGTTGTTGTTGTTCTTGTTGTATGAGTTCCAAATAAGTCTTGAGACACTGTTTGTTTGTTTAATGGTGTAGCATGAAAGATATCCTGTTCCAGTATTTTGTAGAAGAATGTAAACTTTGTGCCATGGTGTTAGGAATATGAGAAAGATATAAAAAAAACAAATATTCAATTTTCCTGCTTCCTACAACATAAACAAAGTGGGGCAGTTAGTATACCATGTTGCTGGCTTGCATAAATATGGACATTTATTTAAATTTAATAGACAGGAGCCAGAACACTGAAGAGATAGAAATTAAAGGTGTAGCTTGCCTGGTACTGTACAGCTTTGCTGCAAGTGATCTATCATGGTCAAGAGAAATCCAGTGTCCTGTAACAGGAAGCTTTGACTCTGGAGATCAGAAGGTTGCCTTTTGATGTTCAATTTCTGATAAGTTAGTAGGTGCTGCTATTAGAAAAGAATCCTTTGCTGTCTGGTAACACTCTTCTGCTATGAGCCACATACTGGCAGGAAAGGTTAGCAGCTTGTTTTGCCATATCATCACATCCAACTTACATTTCTCCTTACTGATTTAGATGGTGGTGATGAGAGCAAATTCTCTTTTGTGCTTCTGAGAATAAGGACAAAAGGCAAGGAATTACAGCTAGCTGTTAGGAGAGGAACTGTTGGATAGTAGAACAACATTCTTAGTGAAGGACATTCCATGCCTCTCTAAATGCCTCTCCACAGAAACTAGATAATCTCACTAATTGAAATTCATATCCTTGACTCCTTTGGTTCTGTGGTTTTATGAAAAGCACTGAAACCCTTGAAATGCTTTTCAGGTATAACAGGCTGTAGAAGACTAGAGTAGTAGGCAAATATTTCCTATCAATATATAGTTAACATAATCAGGGTAATTGCGTACTCATGGGAGTCATTAACATCGCTCTTAAAGTGTCATTCGATTAGTTGAGTGTATATGTGTGTACATGTGTATGGATGAATGTGGGTTTCTGGAAATAAACCATTGTAAACTAGTGCTTGTGCTGCTTTAATGAAAACTGTTGTTTGTTGTTCTTGATTGGTGTCATTGGTTAAAGACTTAGGAAACATAAGTAGCCAAGACGTTCTACCATTTAAAAACTTGTGTGGTCAGAGGACCAATTCAAGCATGTTCTAAATGTTGCAGGGATGCCTCTTCAAATACTCTTTCACTGGTGATCTAAAAGGATCAAGTCTGCCCCAAAATAACCAGGCCAGCTGATAAGTTCCAAACAAAAGATGGCATAGATAGATCCAAGATCCCTGAAGTGCCAGCATTAAGCAGGCAGGAGTAGTTTTCAGCAACTGACTTCACAGGATATGGTTTTCGGTAATTTTACGTTAAAATAATCACTGGATATTATAATCCATGCTGCATTGTATGAAACTGAGGTATCTGAAAAAAATTGTAGTTATGTGCCCCCCTGTTTCATCACCAAGCATAGATACAGTATCTATATTCATGCTACAGTCCTATCAAACATGTAAAATAATTTTAAATTTAAAATAATTCTTTAAACCTAAAACCAACTAATAACTTCTGGTTTTCTAACAAGTATGCTATGTATACCTCATACCATGTACATACCACTAGAGGGTTTAGACATCTTTCATGAAAAATGGTTCTAGGCCTTATAAAGATCTATATCATTGGCAATCCAGCATACGTTTTCCACATTGTAATTTGGAATAGGTGCAGACTCTATTTACATAGATTACATAGAAAGTTTTATTTGGAATTCGGAAAAGGTTAGAATTGATGGAAGACTTGTCTGTGTTTCCCTCATAGTGCAAAAATGTCTACCCTGTTCCAGAAATGATGATGTTGTAGATGTAATGTATTTACCCAGTTCTACCTTATATTTTTGTGTTGGTTATAAATTAACTTCAAAGGAACATCCTCCCTATGCTGTTTTTCTTTTTGGCAGAAATTTTATTCTGCTATAGTATCTGTTGAGGGTCTCAGTGGGACTTAGACTCCAGAGTCTGTTATAAAATTGGGTAAGCTGTGAAGTAAAGTTTGTGTACATTTCTGTGAGATTTAATGGAATTTCTTGGCTTTTCCTTAGCGTGAGCAAGAGAGTGCTATGGCCCGTCTTAAAAAACAGCAGCAAGAGCTTGAACACATGAGACTTCGGTACCTGGCAGCTGAAGAGAAAGAACTGGGGAAGACACAACGGCAAGAGTTAGAGGACATCAGAAATGAACTGAACAGGTATTGTGTCATTTGTTGGCTTTTTACTTCTTCTGCTGAATAGGTGAAAGTTCAGCTAAGTCAAATTTAATTGGCTGTCAGTCCAGTAAAGGAACACAGCTTTCTGTCCCTTAGGTAATATTTGCCCATTTATAAAATGTAACAATCTTGTATTATAGGAAATCTATGCCAAAGGCCACCAGACCCAGTTTTTTTTTATCTTGACTGTAGCTATATTACAGTAAGCCTTTTTTACCTCTTATTCTAAGGCTTAAGGGACAGAAAACTGTGTTTAGAATCTAAGCAGACCTGTTTGCTACATAGGAGGATGCATTAATAGTGCCTTTTCTCACATTTCTAGTGAATATAGCACTTTTCTGTTTTAAATGGTTCAGTACTACCAGTGCCTTTTGACTGTATGTGCGTTGAAACAGTTTAATTCTTTCAGATCGTTCAAATTCTATAGACACTTAATCAAAGACATTCTTGTCTTCCAGGAATAAGCTTTTCGGCAAACTAAGTGTTAAGGCCCTTAACATAGGATAATAGTGTCTGTTTTTTTTCAGCTATGCTTTTCAGTCTATAAATTTCAGTAAAATGTTGCTCACAAAAAACAAATCAGGTGGATTTAATGTGCATCATCTGAATGTGTTTGTTTCTTCTTAGGTTAAAACAAGAGGAAGACAAAAAGCAGTCCCAAGATACTCAGGATGTTTTGGGGATTCAGCTGCAGAATTCTCACACTCGACAAGCAGATGAGAGTTTAGATGACTACCTTGCTCGTCTGATAGAGGAGAGGGATACCTTATTGAGAACTGGTGTGTATAATCATGAAGACCACATTGTAAGTGAGCTTGATCGCCAAATTAGTGAAGTCCTTGCCAAAAGAAGCAGAAGCAAGTAGCAAAACTTGCTGAACTAAATTTCTATTTTTTATTAAGAAGATGCGAGCTGTACTGAACATTGCATTGGTTTCTTGAAGGACTTGCACACATGCTCTCCTTTTGTCTCCCAAAGCCTACTGCAGCATAGATGTAAACCTCTTCTCTCTTTAGAAGAAACTGGGAGTAAATTTTTAAGATTTTTTTTTACAAATTTTGTAAATATTTCACTATTTACTTTTGTAGTTTGTTGACTGCTCTACATCTCCCCACCTTTTTGACTCAGCTTGTTTTATTTATAGAAGCCTTCTAAACTTTAGTTCCACAATTCTGTTCAGTTTTTGATTGCTTGTTTTATAACTGTTTCCTTCCCTGCTTGTTTTTATACATTTGTCTAATAAAGTTGCACTAAGAAAGGTTACTGTCCTTTTTTTTTTTTGAAAATTGAACCTACATTGTACCTCATTGTCTCTAAAAATATTAATCTCGTTATAGATTGATTTAAACTATTATTGTCATTCAGATGGCTAAATTATCTCACCAAAAATTGTTTGATGAAGATTTTCCATAGTTTCTTCTGAAATGTAGAATCACTATTAGTGACACTAATTTAGATCCATATTTAGTCTTAGGGCAGGCATATTGAAGTCAGTGAGAACCAGCATGGTGTAGTGGTTTGAACATTGGAGTGCAACCCTGGAGAACAGGGTTTGAATCCCCACTCAGCCATGGAGAACCCACTGGATGGCTGTGGGCAAGTTATACTCTTTAAGCCTCAGAGGAAGGCAAAGGCGAACTCCTCTGAACAAATCTTGCCCAAAAAACTCTGTGATATGGTCACCTTAGGGTCTCCATAAGTCTGAAATAACTTGAAGGCACACAACGACAACAATTGAAATGAGTGAGACTTTGTCAGTGAGTCTGCTTGAATCATGGCTACATCTGTATTAAGCTAAGTAGAACAAGATCCATTAAGTGCTTTCCTTTATCTCTTCCTTTTAATTGGCCAAGTACAGTGAATGATGGAGGAATATCAGTAATGTTCAGAAGAATATGCCCAGCTTTTTAAGGTTGTGTGAATATACACTCACTTCTCTGAATTGTCTAAACAATTTGCATAAACTACTAAATAACAACAAAATATTATAATCTGTACCTATAACCACTTGATATGTATTTTTTTTCATACCAGTATTATTTCCATGTTGAAATACATATATGTACTGGATTTAATCAATGGTCAGTACTACTTGTTAGTCATGACTAACGTAGGTCTCATTGATTTCAGTGTATTTTGGATACACTGGATTTAACCCCTTGAATTCTAAGAAGGATGGTTTTGTGCTTGTGTTAATTCTCTCTACTGCATGTATTAGCTCTCCAAATAATGTACCCCCACTGAGGAGAAATCACACTGCCATTTGGATATTAAAATGCATAAATCTTCCTGCCTAGAGAATCTACATGTATAAGTCCATAAATATATTGATGAATCATTCATAGTAGGTTTTCTAAAAAGGCACCTTAAGAATGACGTAAAGAAATACTCTCATTTAGCAGATTGCACATCCACCAGATAAGAAGTTTTCTGTCATCTTCAAATCAGAAATATAGTTAAGACAGAAAAAATATTAAATGTTATTATATGAACTCTTTCCTGCGAAGTCAATAAGAATGCATACCCCCATCTATTAATGGGAATCATTTTGAATGTTACCTATGTATTACTATAACTGCTGAGCACAGATCTCTCTGGATTGTGACTTCTGTGGCTGTGATCGATGCCTGTGTCTTCTATCATTACATCTAATTAGTAAGCTTCTATATTCATGCTAAAGGGATTGTTGGATTGATATTATGTTTGCTTCTCAGGAGAAGACGAATAATCTGGCTCTACAGTATAACTTGAATAGTGTAATTCAGGGCTAAATCCTTAAATTAAAATTAATCCCAACTAGACCGATTGAATCAATGAAATTTATATAAGTGTTAACATGTCCTATGCATACAGTGGGACTACTCTAGCAGAGCCCAACGACTGGATTTAGTTCATACAGTAATTTTAAAAACTGCTAAGGCTGTAAGTGCAGCCTTGTCCATGTTGGCTATCCTTCATAGACAGTGATGCCAGAAGTAAGCCAGCTCAGTAAGACATAAGGCAGAAACTCTGAAGCCATTACTTTAAACAAAATATTCATTCCTGCCTGTGGCCCTTATAAGCAGGCAATATATGAAAGACTTGCAGAAGAACATTATTTGTTGAAAATGATTTTATCTTACAATGCTTAATATTTGTCAGTCTTCTGCGTATTAGCGATGGCACCGGAGTTTAGTACTGTGAAACAAAATTGAATTAAGAAAGTGTTGGTTCTGTTTGAACAATTTCTGCTAACTTTTGCGTTAGAGATCACACATTTTTGTATTATTTGTAGCCTTCCCCCAATGCAGAACTTTAAAAATTTAAAATTTAATTTAAAATTTAAAATTTTTTAAAAAATTAAAAATTCTATTATTTTTTTAAAAAATATGGTTGTATATGGCTAATATAAATAACATACTGAACATTTTCTCAGATTTTTCCTTTTTCACAGGAAATGGGGAAATAAAGCTTTCTTGTATGGCTTATTTTTATTATGTTATTATTTATTCCACCAGCACTACATTTTGTACCATGAAGCAGTTTTTGTGTATGTATAAAATATACTTTATTACTGTTAAAATTTGACTGCACAGGAATAATGGAAGTTTATTAAAAGAGCGATAACATGGAAATGTTAAATACAGCATTTGTGTTTTAGTCATATGTGACCAAAAGGAAATGCTTGATAAATCTGGAATATTCATTTTTTTGTATACTTTTGTAATATTCAAGGCAATCAATTTCCATAGAGCAAAAATATGTGATCAGGTTAAAAGTAGTCTTTCAAACACTAGAGGGGGCCTTAACATTAAAAAAAGGCTGCTTTTAAAAGTCCAAAGTGTTTTTTAAGCTTTGGTGAACATTAATTGAATGTAGTTTGTTTAAAGGTTTGGATTATCCTTTTTGTGTTTCAAATTAAATTCAATTATAAACAGGTTTGCACACATACAGACACCATTAAAATTAAAATACAAAGGTCCTGAATAACTGATTATCTTGCATAGTGTACACTGTGCTGCATCTGAACAAACTTATGTGTGTGTATGCAAACCAATCTGGTACCCAGGGATTCACTTGCAGTTCCAAATAAGTATTTCCTACAGATGAGCCAGTGCAGTCAATTCTGACAATGGCAATCACTGTTATCAGAAGAAAGTGGACTGGGATCAATCTCTTCCTTGTTTTTTCACCAAACAGGCAAAGAATACTGTCAAAATTGAGCACAAGTTTTCAATAGCAAAATTGAAACCATGAATGAAGATGGATTGAGAAAAATGTGAATTTTCATAAGCAGAGGCAATAGCGTCTATTTTTTAAAAAAATAAACTTTCTTAATCCAAAGTACTCAACATAGGCATCATTCGTTAATAAAAAAAACCCTTTTGGTCTTCCTACTTGTAAAATCTGTTTTGGGAACAGATATGAGTCAGAATATTGTTCTGCCTTATGTTTAATTTTTGTTTAATAACATCAATGGTTTTCTCCTAAAACATTTTCTGACATCATCTTGGGACTTATTTCTTCTTTAACACTTTGATGGAATAAATAAATAAAGGTAAGGGTTAAAAAGAAAAGAATAGTTGGCTTAGAAATTAGAATTCATGAGCTAGGAAAAAATTAGAGAGTTCGGGAGTTAGATTAAGAAAAATTGGGGACTATTTTGGTGTCTAGGGAGAGTTGTAGGGAAGTGGTGAAGTAACTGCAAGAAATTTTGGTAGTTTTAATACTGTATATATTTTGTTTTCATTTTCCATTTAGATCTTAAGCTTTTAGGTCAGTTCCTGTTTATATGCAAACTCTTCCCATTCCCAGGATTTTCCTTGCACAGAAACTGCAGGCAGACTGTGGTTTCTCATTGGCTCAGGCTTTCTCTCTTGTATTTTTCTTCTGCCCTTCACTGGAAACCAGTGTAGACATTCATTTGGTTTAGACACGCTATGGTGATTGGAAGGACTATGTCCAACAAAACTTTGCCCTTGATCTCTGAATGGTAAAACCATTCAGAGAGTGGAAGCAGCACAATCTGGATAGACACAGGCTTGTTCAAAGAACTGGGGCACAAGTATACAATTGAGTTCTGAAATTAATGGAGTGCGAGACATAACTGAACCTTATATTTACTGATCCTCAGCATTCAAATAGGACAAATAAATCTTTAAAATGCTTCATAGATAATTTGAACATGTAGTCTTCTTGAGAATGTCAGTACAACAGTTTATATCTAATCTGCAAGTGGAATGGACACAACTGGCAGAACAGATTCCAATTACAGGCCTCATGTATCTCTTGGGTATATAAGGAAGAGCAAGCAAATGGAAAGCCTCATTTTGCAAGAAGTCTGTTAGAATGACATTGATGGCTCCCAACATATTGTACAATTTTGGTTTTGGGGTACTAAAAATCAGTGATTGAGAATTCATATAATATCCTGTCTAGCAGTCTATGAATGTATCATTCTCAGGATGGCACGGAGGAGCAATCCACAACGATTGGGATTAATCCCTGCGTGCCAAGTTATTCCAGATAGCTAGGATACCCTCCCCACAAAAACTAAGTAAAAAAACAGCTTTTTAAAAAAATTCTATGGATATTGATGAAAACTGTCTGAACAAATCTTGATTAGGGTTTAAATTATCGTTTCGTGAAAGCTGGCTGTAGACAAAAAAGTACATTTCATTGTATACACATTCTAAGTCACTTTGGTATTCTGTTTAGGTGTGGTGTTTTCAGAATGCCTGTTTCAACATTACTGTTTGGAAAATAACAATCCAAAGGTACTGTACAATGACCACAGTAAGCCCCTATTTTAATGAGGTAAATATTACCACAGCCCATTAGAACAGACAATCAACACTTTATTTAATTTTGCTACTGTTATTCCTAAATAATCATAGCCTGTCTTTGGTGCTGAATGGGAAGTTCTCTGTTGCTATTGTCCTAAAGAAAGAAAATTAGAGAATGATGGCAGCCATATACTTAGATTTCATTTCATTTGCTTCTCAGGAGGGTTATATTAGTGTTTTCATTAGAAATGTTTTTACAGATGTTGGCTCTCCAAATATGAACTCTCTGTAGTGGAAAGGTGGTCAGAAGTTTGGCATCCAGAACAAAAAGAGAAATCAGTTCTGAAAGACTAATTTATAGAAAAATAATTTACTGTCTTTATGATGTATAAATGTATAGTAACTCTACAGAGGCTTTAAGATAGAGTAATTGAATTCCAACTAATATAGCAGTGTTTGCTATTAGTCTTTTAAAAAGAAATCTGTCATTCATCATGATAAAGGACTTAAGAAAGCACCCATAAATAACATTTCTGGAAAAGTTGAACCCACTAATGTATTTATAAATATTTTCTTTTTCATTTGAAGTACCTATATTAATGTGGCCTTATTTCTAATAGCATGCAGTGTTTTGACCCATGTCTCATCAATGTGGTGATACAGATGTGTGTCAAGCATTTGAGCACAGTTTTATGTGGACGGCCTCCATTGTGGTGAATTTTCAACTGTTACTAATTTCAGGACCCAAAATGGAGAAAATCTCTCAAACCTGTTTTCTTTTTAAGTTCTTTTAAATAGTGATATCACTCTAGAATAATATGTGCTTTCTCCAAATTATAAAACAAAACTAGAAGAGCAGGAACTGGATTACATATTTTGAAAGTGCCATGTAAATGGATATTCATTTCTTTTCTGTCTTTAGTTCCTAGTATTAGTTAGAGTGAGCATGGTGTCATGGTTTGAGCAATGGACTACAACCCATGAGATCAGGATTAGATTCCCCGTTCAGCCATGGAAACCCACTGTGTGACCTTGGAAGCGTCACTGAGGTCCTTTCTGCACCTTACCTTCTCCTGGCGCTGGGGTGCAGGGATCGCGCGAGCAGCCTCTGATGAGACGCTCTCGCATCCGGGATCCTTCAGCTTCGCACGAGCTGCCTGCTCGTGCGAGATCCCAGCCTCTTCCTTCTGCAGTGCAGCCTGGGAGTTTCCCAGGCTGTGCTGGGGCCGGAAATGTGGCCGGCGGGGCTCCGGAGGCACCGCACACCAGGTAAGTGAACGTGGGGCCTGGGAGCAATGCACGATCGTGCACTATTTTCAGCTTCTAGTCAAAAATGAAAATGTGCACGATCGGTGCCTGCTGGCCCCTGGAGCGTCGCGCAATTGTAAGTGCGTCGTGCAGATCACTCCTCACAATTGCATGACGCTCCAGGCACCCTTTTGCATGGAAAATGCCATGTGGAAAGGGCCATAGTCTCAGCCACAGAAATCTCCATGATAGGTTTGCCTTAAGGTGACCATAAGTCAGAAACGACTTGAGGGCACACAACACCAACAACAGGAAGTGTTCTGGTACAGAGTAGACCACATTTCCCTTTTGGCCATGCTTGTCCCCCAAATCTTCCACAAGGTCCTCCATCATTCAGGAGCTGATTCAGAGGACTGCATGTGCAAGATGGAATCTGTTCTGTTGACCTGTTAATACAAATCTTAGCTACAGACACTACATCAGTATAGGTGGAAATATGCTTCATTGAAATCAATTGGATTTTCATTTGAGCAAACATATATCAGAATGCATTGTTGGCTACCATAAAGAGGAGGTGGTATCTTCAGCTTTAAATGCCAATAATTGCTTAGGCTTGATAGAAAGCTATAAAGTCAGTAGACTAGTCGTCACTGCCCTGGAGGAGTGGTAAAATTCCTATGATACCTATGATTAAAAATATTAGTAGAATAACAAAGCTTTTAATACTTTTTTTCTTTGGTTAATGTGTGTTTGCTAGAGAGAAAGGTAGGCTTGAAGATAAGGATTCCAACCTGGCTTTCTGATATTTAGGAATACTTTAACCATTTGCTTGTTGACTTTTTCATAAAATTGTGTGTCATATCAGGCTGACTAATATCCCATGTTTTCTCTCTTGTTTCCATTTGAGTGCTGCTTGGAGAAAGGAAGAAAGCTTAGCATCATTATAGAGAATCTGTCATGTAACATTATTGTAAACAAAATGTTAATGTATATCTTTGTGGGATTTACTGAATTACCCTATCCTGAAATGGCGGGGAGATCCATATTTGGCCAAGTTGTGAATGGTATCCAGGCACAAGGTAAAAGCACAAGACACCCCATGTTGGCCAAGACGGAAGACCTATGAAGTCCAACATTCTACTCAAAACCAGTTTATCCACTGGAAGGCTGTGGAAGGACCAATCATTAAACGTTACTTAGTTGTCTCTGGTTTCAAAAGTTACTGTTGAACTTTCTGCTTTGCTTCTTGGAATGTAGAGGATCACATTATCTTATGCTGGTGTTATAGCTGCTAGCATTGAGATCCCTAGGTCTGGTCTTTCTGTATGGATGGGGGATATTTTCCCTAGACTAAAGCAATAACTGGGATAGACACACAAATGATTCCCCCCTCAAAAGTGTTTTTCTACCCTAAGTGCTAAATTACTTTACACTGACAATGCATACTTCTCAAGGCCTGCAAAATATGAACAGTGTCTTAAGTGTATACTAAAAGGGAGAAAGATTAGAATACTATGTTTACCTTTTTACTTGAAGCCCGTAACAGAGGGGAGAAGTGACTTTTTTCCCGCATTTTTGTTCATTTGAGTACAGGCCCCATATTCATCATCACCTTTTCAGTGCACGATCCAGTTTCGTTAATTTTAGCAAAATTTGTGCAGAGAAGCTGTTTCTTCAATGTACCCCTGGCTGTCCTCTTCCCCAATCCTGAGATGCTTAACAATTCTAAGGCTATACATTATCTAAATGTGCCTGAAAGTTGGAATAAACATGCCAAAGATCTGCTGGATGAAGTGGAAAATAAGTCCAATGAAAAAGAGAATGTTAATCAGCCTACCGTGCTGAACACAACAGTGTGTGTGTTTCCCTACCTCCCTCAACTAATTCCTGGCATTTTTGTGAGGCAAAAGATATCTGTCCCTGTCTTCAGAAGAGAACTAAATGGTGACTCATTTATTCTTAGGTGAGGGAAGGAAGAATTATTAAAGTAGCTTGATTATTGTTTGAGGGCTCTGTGGAAAGCGGCTATAGGAATCAGCATTACCCGTTTGGGCAGGAGGCCAACCGTTGTCGCTGGCAAACACATTTTCTTGTTTGCCTTCATTTGAGATCAGCTAGTGATAAATCTATCCATTTTTGAACCAGTGAGGGGAAAAAATGTGAATTACAGTGAACCTCAGTGGAGGTATTTTAATTTGGGAATTGTTTAATGGGGGAAATGGACACAGGGAAAGAGTACGGCATTTCCACACAAATAGAAATGATTTTTCACGATGTTATTTATGCAACTGCTAAACTGCACTGCAGCTATTGCCTTTCTGAACAGGATTAATAACTGATAATGGTGCAAAGCTGATGCCTTTAAGCTGAAATTTGTCTGAACTAACTCGAATTTGAATTTGTCTGAATATCTTGAAAATGTGTTATCCAATAATACTGAAGAACTGAATGTATGTAAGGACCAGTATGTAATCTGTTTATCTCCTCTTATGCAAAATTACTGTTTTTCCTGGTATATCCAATAGATTACATGCTGGCTAGTGCCTACGTTGTTTTGTCTGAACTGCATCTTTTAAGACAATGCCGTAATTTTAAATTGTATTTATTTTTTCTTCACGTACTTAATTTACTTAATTTATATCCCATCTTTCTCTGCAATTAGACGTATCTCACAATAGGATTTTTTTTTAAAAAAAATACAATTAAAATCATTGTGTAATTTTACAAGGAAATATATAGAATCTTACTAAATATAATAGAAGTTTAATCTGCAACGAGTCAAGGAGAACCTGCATGCGTTTCATGTATGAAAACACAGCAGATAACAAAACAGTCATATAAAGGTTCATAATACAATATGTTACGTATGCTGTTCAGTTTTGTCACCGTTACATCTTAATTGTGATAACTGTATTATTGTTCTTCATCCCTTTATTCTACTTGCTTTCTAAAATTTTATAACAAATTTATAATATCAGCTACATTTTGCATTAAGGAATGCAGCAATACAAGGACCAAGATGCCTTTGTCTTGCAGAGTAAGATGTCTGTACCTGTGTTGTCTGTGTTCATATGTGTTTGCTCACTGCGTTTCTAATGTCTGTAATTCATTTTTTTTTTGTTTCCTTTGCTGACTTCTAAAATCAGCGTATGAAATTATATTTTGTACCGTTTCAGTTTTATTGACTGAATCCTTGCTGTTTAGTTAAAAACATTTTTTGTGTTTTTGTGTCAGTTCTGATTTACTGCAACCATAAAGAGACCCCACACAAGGTTTTCTTGGGAAGATTTGTTCAAAGGGGGCTTGCTTTCCTCTGAAGCTAAGAGAATGTTACTTGCCCATAGTCATACAGTACCTGCAAAATTATAAAATAATAAGTGTTATTCAACCAGATCTACTCTTATAGCTGAAATTCTCCATTTACAGATGATGGGTTGATTTGCCTAATACTATTTTGGACATTTCTGTTGAAATCCTCCATCAGTTCACTGGCAACTTAAAATTCTTAGACTTCTTTCTGAGAAATTCCTGCACCATCTATATTTTTCAATTAACCTAATGGCAGCATTTTGTGAAAAGAGGGAATGTTTTTCTCTCCCTTTCTGACCTCTTTTGCTAAGCTTTGGATAACCATTAATAGATGATGATGTGGAGGTCACAAATCAAATATAGTTTTACATATAGATCTAAAAGACTTACCAGACAGATATTGCCCTTTATCCGTCAATAATCTTCCTGGACAACATGATTCTCTCACCTGTTGAGCTATCACCAGTCACTTCACGAGTCACATAAGGTACAATCTTTGTAATGCTATTTCAATTTCTACTTTCTCATTTGTCTTTTTTTTCATTCTCACCAGCCCTATGAAATATGTCTACTATTCTACTACTATTCAGTTTTTTTTAAGCAAGCAGATAACAACTTTCCTCTACTACTTATCGAATTTAGGAAGTAGATTTAATTCCACCTTTTTCCATTATCCAGGATGGGGTTATCACACCACGTGGCTAGCTAATATTAAGAAAAGAGATAGATATTATTCCGACCTTGGACTGAAAAAAACCCCCCAAACCCTGGGAAGTTTCTAGAGGTCAAACTACACATAAAAAGGTAAATTGTGCTCAGATAGATATAGATACAGATATATTCATTTGGAACAAATAGCAAGGTTAAGGAATGACTTTACTTAGGAAAGTAATGTAGGGGGCAAAGGGTTAATCATCACTTCCTCCATGCTGTGATTCCAATCTAGACAGATAAAAAAGCTACACTGTGTAAAAGAGACCTAAATCTGATTGCTAGCCCCAATTTGAGTAGATCTACTGAATGAACTACTCAATGGCGAGACAATATTTTTTGTAAATCCCATTGTGGGTCTGCTATAGTATGGAAGAGCCAATGGATTTACTCATAGGTCAATGGCTACATAGAGCAGGAGTGGGCATGGGATGTATGCCACCTTTTGGACTCATAAGTGTGGTCTCAGAAGCCCCTCAAAGCCCTCATACTATGTTTTTTTTTAAAAAAAAAATGGGCCAATTTTTGAACAGGTTTTTGTTTTTTTTTTGCTGCTGTTGTTCAAAAACGACCCAAAATACAGCCCAACCATGGTGGCTTGCTTCTCCAGGTCTTCTGAAGCCCCTCAAAGGTCCCCAAATACAGAATAAATCTAAAAGAATTGGCAGAAAACTGGCCAAAATGGTGGCTGGAAGTGACATCATGTAACTTTGCACCCATCAAAAGACAGCTGTTCAAGGCTGAACTTAAATTGTCATATTTATTTACTCATTTCAAATATTTTGGGTTCCTTTTCAGGACAGTATTTGTAAGGCCTTTGCCAGATCACAGATTCAATGACCGGTTACAAACCCCCAACATTGCAAACTTAGCAGCAATACAGTTAATAAATCATTGGAACACAGCCAAACCAGCACAATAGTAATCTAGTAATCCAAAAGCCTGCAAGTAGCCAGAAATGATGTGTGAGACAAGTAAACTCATCTAAAACAGAGAAGCATTGAAAGCCACATTTGAAAGCCTGCCTGTATATACCCTGGAGGCTTTGTGCTAGTGAGGAGGTCTCATCCTAGGCCTTTTCCGCACGGGGGAATTAAAATGATGCAGTGCGTCCTCTACGGAGGTTGTCTGCACCTCGGAGTGGACTGGGTTCGGATTACTTACTGGAGATCCGCACCTCAGTCCGCTCCGAAGCGCCCCCAACTGGTCCTCCAGTGCTCTTTTTAAAGACCGGAAAAAAGAGGTTTCTCTTTTTCCCGGAGCGCGCCATTGCGTGCCTGCTCCCTTGTGCAGATTCGCAGGCTCGCACCAATGCGAGCCTGCGATCTGCGGAGGGCGGGCTTTAGGCGTGGCGAGCTTCGCGGTTGGTCAGGACCCACGACCAACCCGAAGCCGCCATTTTGGAAGCCGGAGCAGTGCAAATCTAAGACCTCGCACTGCTCCAATTCACCCTGGACCAGACCGAGGAGCCAGAAGATCCAGTGGGTAATGGCACGGAGCAATTCCTTCTCTTCATGCGGAAATGGCCCTAGTGATCACCAACATTGCAGGCCACAGTGGCAAGGAGATCTAATGACATTCAGGGCAACTTGGCAAGGTGCCCCACAACAGAACAATTCTATGTTGATCTGGAATGAGGCATGGCTGTCTTCCTGGGTTAATATCCAAAGAACTAATTTTTCCCATTTAAAACATTTGTAGAGGCTGAGAAATGTGTAATAGTCCATATTTATTTGCTAATATTCACAAATAGATTTCTTTGTTAAAAAACTGATTCTTTTCCCCCCTTGCTTTCTAAAAATAATAACTATTGTAATGGCTATTAAGCTATGGCATTTGTGTGTTATCTTTGTCAGTTAATGTATCTAATTCCACTAGTCTCAGAGGAATAAACCTGAAAGGAAAGCCTGCAATATATTATCAAATCAAAAACGCTTATGCAGAACAAACAGAGGATTTAGCCCAGATAAACAGCAGAGAGCCCTATGTCTTTTATGTCCAGAGCTTAGAAACTGGAAGAAGAAAATGACTCTAAATCATTCTGATGAAACAACATAACATAAATGTATGTTTATTTAAAACTTTATACAATCATTTATCTGCCCTATTGCTCAGTTTCAAAAAAAAAAAAAAGCACTCTGCTATGATGATGCAGTGCGGCAAGCAGTGACATGACCAAGAAATATGGTCCTACCACACAATCTGCTTAAGGAAAAACTGAGAAATACTTGTGCAAGAACAGTTTAGCTGTGGCTGGCACTTTGAGCACTGAGAAATAAAACTGTAACAGATTTTCCCCCTTACTTTCATCAAAATATGACTTTCTCATAATATGATGCTATTTGAAAATTAAGAGACATTGATGACTGATGTAAAGTACGAGATGTTGCTTCTCCAGTTTCATCAGCTTTTTCTTTATTTATACAAAAATTTATTTATATAAATTTATATAAATATATATATATATATATATATATATATATATATATATATATTTATATAAAAAGCAGGAAAATAATTGGTTAATGGGCAATCCTGAGAAGCAACTTTAAAAAAACAACACTATTATCACCATCTTCAAGACACATCACTGTTGTTTCTATGTTCTAGAACTGTGGCCCTTTCTGCACCTCACCTTGCTCTCTTGTCATCTGGGCATCATCTCGGCAGTGCCTCTGCTGGGACGGGAGCATGTCCCCAACACTCCCCCCTGATTGGCTACCTGCAGAAGGGAGCGCGAGGGACGTGCTCGTCCTTCCATGCTGCAGCCTGCCTTCTTCCCATGCTGTAATAGTGGAGAAAGTGTGTATATCATGTTTCCGAGCCTTCTGCACGGCCAGCTGCAACAGGAGGCTCATGCGGAGTTTTTCTGTCAATGATGTACCCGGTGATCACACTAGCTGGTGACGTGAGAAGGGTGGGACCTTGACAACATCATGCGGAAGCATCATCACAGTCCCACTCCTCTCAGGGTCACATGCCAGGATATTGCTGTCCTACGGAAACGCCTGTGCTCAGCATTCTATGTCAGGGTGAGCAACTACACAGGGCGCAAGGAGTAACTTTTGTCCCCTGATATCTTGTAGACTACGTGGACACATCTTGGGTAACCTGGAAGTTAAATCTAGTGACTTCCAGTTCTCAGTTCAGGTGCAAATCAGCTGTTTTATGAGGTGTGTGTGTGAGAGGGGTAGCGCAGAGAGAAAAGTACTCCAAATGACGGGTTTTGCAGAGGATTTGGAAACTGACAGATTTAAAAAAAATAAAATCTGGCCATGGGACTTGATTTTTATCCCACACTTTTTATCCTCTCTACCTGCTTTCCTCCCAGAACACAGTTCAGGAACGTGTGGCTCTCGAGACATTAGTAGCATTACCCAGAGGGTGAATAAGGGTGAGGCGAAGATTATGACTTTACGTTCTGCGTAGGTAAGCATGGAGGAGATTACTTGCACATAAGATGGCCCCAAGTTCTTTTAAGGCACTGAAAGTTGCAAGACACACTCTGAATTGGGCTTTACAATGGGTCATCAACCCACAGATAATCATTTTCCTGGGAGACCCTGTTGTATGTCCCACCACCAAAACAAAGTTGGTTGTTAAGCACATGAAATAGGACCTCCACTGTGGCAGAATCACAATGGAATCTCCCTTAAAAAGAAGGTATGTCAACCCTCTCTGCAAAATAATTTTTATCGTTAATTTTTCTAAATAGAATTTGATGGATTGTTTTAATTCCATTCTTTTATTTTTAATGGGTGGAGTCTAGTTTAAATTCTGTTGTATTATTTTAAAATTAAAATGGGTATAGGCCTTACTAGGGCCAAAAAAGGCCATGTACGATTGTTTAAAGTAAATAAACAGTTAGAAGACCAGGCAGTGCTGATGAGATAATCTTCAAAAATAGCCATACGATTCTATCCTGTAACTTGTTTTTTCAGTAGGTGGTGGTTACATATTACTACAGATGAAGGAATCTCATATCATCAAGGAAAATCACAGTTACTTTCAGTGTTGTATTTCTGGCTAATAAACCACGTAGATCCTAATATCTTTTACTTCATAAATTTAAATGAATGGGATGATAGAAAATATACTAATTTGAGAGTTGTAGCGGAAGATTTGATATATAGAATCTATTAAAGTGAGTGATTGTTTTGCACTAATGGTATTATTAGCATTTGCCTCTGCACTAATAACTTTTAAGTTGCAATCTAAACAGAGAAAGTACTAAATCCCAATCCTGAAGCCATAGTTCAGGTCCCTTTCTTCTGATACCCTCTTTCAGTATCCACTTTCATTGAGAAGGTTTGATTTTAAATTTCATTTTAGCCCTAGGTGCTAAAACTAGGTGCTTCCTGATTCAGAGTTGGTCCAAGAATCACATTTTCAAATAAGAATGGGAAATAGCAGAGGACGACAATGGCATGTGCTGGAGGAGACGGGGTAGCAGACACACTGCTATCAGTGGACTTAACAATAGCATCTGGCAAACCTCAGAGAAAGCTAATCTCATTACTGTTCAGGTTTTTCTTCTGAGGAACAACAATTAAGGAGGCTGCAGAGATACGAGAACTATTTTGATCCATTTAGCACACAGCACAACCTAATAGTCTTTCTATTTAAATTCCCAACTAACACTATGGCAGCTTAGGGGGGGAAGGGAACTGTTATATTTGACATGAGGAGTCTGTTTTCAGCAGATAACAATAATTTTTGAATTGAATACACCTACAAATAATCTAGTATTTAGTTAGAAATTTAGAAAGAATGTGGTGTGCACTCTTCAATATTTTTGGAACTGAAAGGAAGTAAGGTCCTCTCTAGACATTTTCATTTAACATCCCTCTCCCCTCAAAAAAACCTAGGCCAAGGTGTGATTTAAAATCTGCAGAGGAAAGGGTTACAGCCACAAATATTCCTGCTGGTCTTACGTATTTGTTTGATATACTGGATCCTACTTTACAAAAGAGTTTTTCAAAGTTGCTTCCAGCCAAAGAAAAGCAAGAACACGTTCATACACAGATGCATGTATGAGACTATCCATAGCAGTAAAACTAGAGCTTGGGAAGATTGCTGTTTTGGATTGCATCTCCCAGAATCTGACTGACTGGACTGTAGTCCAGAAAAGACAGCCAGTGTTTGAGTGTTGGGCTAGAGACCTAGGAGAGCAGGGTTTAAATTCCCATTCATCCATGGAAACCCTCTGAATAAATCTTGTCAAGAAAATTCTGTGATAGGTTTGCCTTAGGGTTGCCATAAGTGAGAAAAGGACTTGAAGGTGCACAATAAGAACAAATCTAAACAAAGGAAGAGTGGGTGTTTGTTAGTCTGCAAATCCGGTTGTGGCAGCAGCAGCAGAAAAAAATATTTAAACTTACAGAAAATACACTGTCCCTGCTATTGCCAATCAGTATTTTTCTCCCCAATATGTTTGGAAATTTATTGTGCATGGATTGCACAAAATTTTGAGTCACTTCCAAAAAGGTTAAGTGACTGAAGTTTATTGATGCGGGTTAGATTTTTCGAGATACACGTTCCCTAAATTTAAGAGATGGTGCAGGGCAATATTCTCCTCTTCTCCTAGTTCTTAAACTAGTTCTTCTCCTAGTTCTTAACCTGGAGGCCAACCCAGCTGATGGCCGCCAAAGACGTGAAGGTGTGCATGGTAGACAAACTGACCATCACCTGGCCCTTCATTTTTTAGCAGCATTTGGAACCCCCTGCTCAAGACCAATTCAGCTGCACACTTCTTGCCCACAACGATTAAGTGTTCAAAAAGAGCTCCATCAGAATCCTGCGCTCAACCCTTAATCATTCCTAAGGTAATGATGGGCCAGGCAGTTAAGCCTGTGAGAGTGCATTTAGAAAAGTTTATACAAGCAATCTTTTTTGGTGAGCAAGCAGCTCTGGTTGCTGGATAGCAACATGCATCCTGAAAAGACACATAGATTTGCACTGCCCAATTACCCAGTCTTTTTATTCAGTAACAAGTCATGTGTTAAACCAGATATATCTAAATATGTCATGAGGAGTGTAACCAATATGTTACTAAGAATATATTTTGTTTTGTTGTTGCCATCTGCTTTCAGGTCATTTCCAACTTATGGTGACCCTAACGCAAACCTATCACCGGGTTTCTTGGGGCTGACAGTGTGTGATGTGCTCAAGGTCACCCGCTAGATTTCCGTGTCTGAGTGGACAATCAAAACCTGGTCTCCAGGGTAGACCAGGACTCAAACCACTCAAATCACTACACCACACTGGTTCTTTGTTTGTTTTGTTAGCTTCATTTAAAACTATCTCTGTGTGGTTTATAACTGAAAAAAAAGATGCTTAATGATATCACTGGAAGACAAAATATTTCTGTAAACTAGAGGCACTTTCACATAATCTTGGTGAGCTAATACTCATTACTGTAAATACATGAAATAGTTTAACTAAAGGTCCAACGTCTCAGTAGTAACAGTTATCCACAGTCAACTTAAGGGAGCATAAATAGAGTCAATAAGACTGGTGGCTAATCCATTTTTTCCCTCCTGCATTTTAAATTGCTTTCTTATAACCAGTTGTATCCTGATTGCATTTCCCACATTGCATCCCATGCAATTCAAATGACAAACCATGTTGTGTTAATCACTAAAGAAGTTACAGCCATTGAAATGTTTAGCTATAGAGAGGACAGCTCATCACACACAGCTTTCTTCCTAATGTATACAAGTGCTGGAACGTCTTCAGCTTCTTCCCCAAATGCATACATAAATGCATATATTGCTTGCTTCTCCAATGAATGTATTATTTGTCCCAAAGTTTGGGTAAATTCCTCACACCTCAGACCCCTGAGGAAAGCAGTCTGGATTGCTTTTAGAGTCTGAAGAGATAAGTCTGAGAATTAATATCTTACGGTGCTCAAGTGTGGAGTTATTCCAGGTTTGCGGGGAGCAACCACTCAAGTGGTTTTGTTTTCTGTAGCTGTGAGGTTTCATAAGCTTTACTTTAAAATTACACAATCTGAGAACATATGAATTCTATCTTAACATTTTCATTCCTTCCCAGAAGGGCCAGGTTATCAATAGTTCAACTGGTATAATTGTTCCAGGCCCATTGCAGGTTAGGGACTCAGTACCGAAAGATAAGGGAAGAGATCGCTTCTTCTTCTCCCCCCATCAGTTCTCGGACCTACCAATGCTTCCGCTATCATCAATATTTTGTGAGTTACATAAGGAATTGAATAAAAGATGCATGGAATCACTCTTGCTGAAGTTGCAGGGCATAAATGGGACTTGCATATGAAGATTCATTTTATTTGCTGCTTTTTATTTGTACTTTTGTACTCAGTATCTATTCATTCATTTATTTAAGTTCTATGACACCACTCCTAGAACTGGACTGTGCAGAGACTGGAACCTATTTTTGTAACTGCTTCAGGGCTCAATCAATGAACATTCACTATTGCCAGAAATGAAGTCTAGGAATTTCACATGTGATAGAAACATATTCTGGTCGTCACACATCCTTGCATGCACTCTCACTTTAGCTGTAACCCATATCATCCAGTCAGGGGAAGTTCAGAATAGATAACTGTTTTCAGTTTGACAGATTGCATTGAAAAGCCATTTTACGCAAGCTGTTCTCCAGTATAGCATCCACACTCTTGTAGGAATACCTGCACACTCTACTCTAAACTCTATGCTTAGAACAGACACATTCAATCAGTGGGGTTTGCCTACGTTTAAACTCACAATTCATGAATTGCTTCAATGGGTCTACTCTAGTTAGGACTAAGAAATAGGATCCACTCCACCATATGATACTGTTGAAATGAGTCGGAACTAGGCTGGACCAAGGAAAAGTGTTCCTACTATGTGCCAGTGCTTAGTATCAGTTTTCTTTTCTATACTCCCAATGCTATCTGCAACTAAAGTCAAACTAAAGAGAACCACTCTGCGATCCATTCCACCCACTCCCCAAACCTGAATATTTCATATTGAAGGATGGTTGGATGGACAATCAAACAGATCTCAATACTCTCCCAGAATTTTCTTTCTATATTCCCAGTTACTGAAAAACATATAAGAGAGAAAATAAACTTTATAGTTCTGAGATAAAACTTTATTAGATTTCAGTGGTCTTAAGCCAGTTGCAAGTCCCAGCTAGCCACTGGATTGATAGGATTCACATAAGTATTGGCTCAACATTCACCAGTTGATACAGGGGGTCTACTCTAGCTAAAACTAGCCATGGGAGTTAAGCCAATGCAGTTTCCTGTTAAATGCAGGAAGAACTCCAAATGAAACTTATCTGGCAAAAAATGCTGCCCCAAAGACTTCAAGGGTCAGTACTTTTCTTCCTCCTCCTCACCATCACATACTCACAAGGAAAAAAAATACCTCACACTTTTTAAATGCATTAATGAATGTCCTAACATTTGGCCATGTGTATTTAGTAATGCCAGACTTACTAGAACGGCATTTATATTATACTCAGTCTTCTGTATCTTTCATAAGGGAGTTTTTATGTATCACTTGAAAGTACTGGATAACACTCTTTATTAGCCTCATGATACCGTAGCCCATCAATACCTGTCTAAGCCTGATGAGATCATGCTATGATTGTTAATCAGAGTGAAAGAAAAAAGCAAGGAGATGAAAAATATCTTTAAGGGAAAAAATCAATTAAGAACAAGAGGATACAGGTAAATATGCTGAATTTTCTGGGTAAAATAAAACAGAAAATTAGGCCTAAGGTATTATTTTAATGACGTATTGTTTTTGTTAGAAAGTCTGATTTTGTGTAATAGACCTTTTGCACCTTCTCATATCTGTTATCTTGTTAGAAACAACAACCGCAAGTTCACCAGCGTACAGCTACACAACAGACATTTAAGCACCATGCTAAATTGCAAACCCACTGACTGCCACGTGTGCTAACATACCTCTAGTTTCCACCCTGAACACACTTCCCCATCCATAGTTTACAGCTATGCCCTCTGATGCAATTGCACTTGCTCAGACCCACACAACAATGACGCTAAACTAATAGAATTACAACAAGCATTCCTCAACCTACAGCACCTACCGTATGAAGTAAGAAAAACAAAAAGAAAAACAAAAAATCAACAAGGCAGGAATTATATCCAGGACTAATCCCTTGCAGAATAGATTAAAGAGAGAAAATGGCAGAACTTCAATAGTGGTCACATGCAATTCCCAACTGAGACCACCCAGATGTACCACCAATGAACTATAACCTATTCCGGACAATAATGCTACTCTCTCAAGGGCTCTTGCTGGCAGGCCTTTACTTGCCTACTGACAGTCTCCCAATCTCAAACAGTTACTTAACTTCAGGAGGACATACAACACAGATGGGGAGGCAGGTACAATAATTCCCTCCACTATTCATATGGTCAGACAGTCAGCAGACCTGACTTACTCTTCTTAGGAAAGTCTGTGTGGATCCACTTCTTGTTCTCCAGCTCTCAGTGGAACAGGACAATGTTTTAATTAATTGGTCACCTCTGCAGTTTCCACTTCTTGATAGAAATAGCATTAAAAGCCTTAACCATGACAGAAATTACAAATATTTGGGAATACTACAAAGTGAGGATATTTGACATGAGAACATGAGAGAGATACTGATTGTACTAAAAATATTGATTATACTAAAAGAATAAAAAGTCTTAAAATTAAATCTTAACAATGGAAACATAATTCAGGCCATAAACTCCTGGGTCACACCAGTTATATGATAAATGCTGGGATTATTGACTGGACTCAAGGAGAATCAAATGCACTAGATAGAAAAACTCTGAAAATTATGACAGCAAAACACTTTTTACATCTTCAAAGGGATGTTGATCAGCCATACCTACTATGTAATATTAGTGGCTGGGGTTTTTACAATTGAAATAAACTGTTGAAAAAGAAAGTGAATGAATCATAGGAAGCAAAGAACAAATGTTAAGAGAAGTATAAAAAGAAGACATTTTGAACACTGCATAAATATAAAATGTGTGAAAAAAGAAAAGCAGGAAAAGTTGCCTTGAAGTCTGGCAAAATAAGCCACTACATGGTCAGTACATTAAAATCATAGCAGAAAGTACTGGTAAGGAGAGTATCTGGAAATGATTACAGAACAGAACACAGAAAAAAGAAACTCAAGGACTTATATTTGTAGCTGAGGAACAGGCACTTTAGACAAATAGCATCGAGGCAAATATTGGGAGAAAAAACCCCATGGATAGTAAATGATCTATGATCTAAAAGTGAACCTTTTAATTGTTTTTTTAGTTTGTGCAGCAAGACTGAGAAAACTGATTACAAGAACCACCATCATAAAATGGCTGCAATGATACATTAGATACCATCTGCAAAGAAACAGTGTGAGGACATAAACTTGAAAAAGTTGTTGAAAATTATGAAGTAAAAGTCTTATGAGACATTAAGTTTCAAACTGATAAACAATTAGAACATAATATGAATGAGAAAAAGAAAGCGTGGATTATAGATGTGGCAATCCCAAAGGGACAGCGGAAATTGAAGACAAAGGGAAGAGAAAGATTAGGGAATAATAAGATCTACAAACTAAGAAACAGTGCATCAGGGGAAAGAAAACAACTGTTGTTCCAGTAGAGATTGGTATTCTGGGAACAATTCCAAATGGGCTGACAAAATGCTGAATAAAATTGCCTTAGATAAGATCACAATATGACAATTACAAAAGAAAGAAAGAAAGGAAGAAAGAGAAAAAAAAGACACAACCTGAACATGCCACATTATTTAATGATACCTCACTGATTCCTAGATTCTTGGATAGAATTCAAATTATTGATGGTCCAAAATTCCAGCCAGTAACACCTGGTATACTGTGAAACAAAGTAAAAATTAAGATTGAATGAAAATAATTGTATCCAGTATTTTTAATGTAATTTTAATGTAATTGTTCCATTGATAAAGGCATCACTTTTACAGTTTTATTTTCTATCCATATACTAATAATTCCAAACGTCAAAGTTGTGTGGCACACACAGGTGTGTCAAGGCTAGTTTCTAGGTCCCAACTGCCCAAAACTGTTGAGCAGAGAGTCCAACAAGGTTTGGCCCTGCCCCTGTGTTTGCTCTCTGACACTTGTGCTGGAACATGGTCTAGCAGTATTTTTCACCATTTTACAGAGAAATCCTAGCAAACACAGTCTTACTGTGTGATGATGGTCTCGCATAACAACAACTGCTCCCTAAGTTTAATGGTCAAACTATGAGCAACTCAAGAAAGAATAGAGGTTTAATTTTATTTCAGAGGCAAAGTTAAAGAAAACAATTAGGGCTGAAAGTAAAACAGAAGGTTTATTGAAATACGCTAAGCCAATCCTCGCTGTAGCACACAGAAATAACACTCATGTGTTCAGATTTATTGCTTTAGTCTTTAATTTTGTTGTCTGACTACTTGGAGAGCCTGTTTTTTGTGGCTAACTTCCATAAAACTAAAATATGGGAACTGCTGTTTCGGTAGAAAGGCATCTCAGAATCACACATATCTACATTCCTCAGGGTATCCATGCTCCTACACATTGGCGATATTAATGGATAATCTGAAAAATGACATTCTACTTGTCGCTGATTTCCTTCCATTTGCTTACCTCACAATATGTAGTTCACATTCAGGAAAGTCTAAAGGGACAACCAGCAATTCATGTAAGTCAAGTCAAGATGACATCAGGCTAATATATTCATAATATGCAATGTCAGGCAGGAGTGCAACACTGAAAATAAATTAGATTAATATGCTGCTTTGGGGCCCTTTTACTGCTGAACATTGAGAGGGTATAAGTGTCAGTGACTCTCTTAACATTTAAAGCAACTTAACCTCTAAATGAGGGCCAGGTATAAATATGACACATCAGCTGTTTGCTAATTGCCTTTATAGATTTAAGTCTTGAAATTTACTCGTCAAATGCACACAGATGAAGCATAGGCAAGTTCACTAGCCTTCAAAAGCCATCTTCAAGTGTTTTGCTTAAAATTAACATGGCTACTGAATTCAGCATGAACCTTAATGTTATCTTCTCAATGCATCTTCTATGCAAGTCCTATTTCTAATTTAATTTTATGTTAGTTTATCTTGCTTCCGCGCCCATCAAAGTTGCTAAGGCTTCTGAGTCAATGGCAGAGTAAATCTACTCCAGGTTTTGGCCCAGACTTTAAAAGAGCTGTCCTAGGTACTGAACCCTATCCCCAAAATGACTTCTACATCTTGCATTGCACTTTTAATGTTTGGAATAAAAGCCAGATCAGATTCATTGTCTCACTGATATGGAAGTCACCAGCTGCCACTAATGCAATAATGATGTTTTATTATTACCATGAACAGAAATGGAAGCAATCGCTTTTCTACTTTTACCTAATCTGAAAACTCTTACTTAGAGCCTACCTAAGCTTTATCAATGGCATACACCACCACTCTGATTAGGCTGTACTGCCTTAGAAAGGATCATTATTTGAATGTGTTCCTGTAACAAAGACCTTTCAGCATATGCAGTTGTCAAATTGGGAGAAGGTTCTTTTCATTAAATGTTTACATCTTCTGAACTCTGCTGAAATAAAAGATCTTGTTCTTGTAGTTATTGACTTCACTGGGGCCTATAGTCAGGACCCTGGGCCACTGTCAGGTTCAACATGAATCCTCAGTCTGTTATTCTCTTCTCTCTACTTGCTGCTTTAAACAAGACCAGGAAACTGGAAGTAGTTTCTGTTTAAATTTCCCTTAATGTAAGTGCCTAGAGCAATGCTGCTTTGGAGATATCGTATGTGTAACCCAGACAAGCTCACTAGCCTTCAAAAGTCTTATTCAAAGGTTTTCCTTAAAGATAATGAAGCTGTTGGGTTCATCCTCAGCCCTAATGTTATTTTCTTTGTGCATCTTCCAGATAAATCCCTTTTAAAATAATTTGACCTTCCTATTCAGTGCTATTCAGAGGACTGCTGTGGTCTCAACTAGTTACTACTGACAAGCTCACCATTGCTAGATAGCGCTGAAGGGGGCCTTAAGAAGTCATTTCGCATCCTCAGACCTGAAGTTGGCCCAGTCTATACTTTTCATCCATTCCTTCCCCCCCGCACCCTCCCAAAAAAACCCTGCATGCAGTTCTCAAGATAATGATATGGGTGACAGATAGGGGATTAAAAGCGATCACTAGAAAATTGATGGAGGAGGAAAACTCGTTCACCTACCACAGCTTCTATAGCCTTCTCTTCTCTGTGCTGGAAAGCTAGAAAGAATGTATGTGTTGCAAATCTGATCAGAAAAACTTTAAACTGAGTTACACGGGAAAGAGAGAGAGAGATAGTGTTCACAGGGCAAGGGGACACCAAACACTAGGAACAATCATCTCAATGATACAGGATACAGGAGTGATTGAGACAATAGTACAAGAGTGCAACAGTAGGCCAAAAAAAAAAAAAATCAGCTAGAGAGAATGATCCATAGTCACAGATGTGTTTACAGTAAAGCTAGAGAGGTTAAAAATAATTAAAAGGGGAGCAGATTTGGGTATGTTTGGAGCAAGAGGAAGGACAAGGAAACAGTAGGGTCGCTGCATTGAGAAGATGGTGAAATGCTAAGAAGAGGCAGACAGAAAATACCTCAAAATGCCTTCCTTGCTTAAATCTTCTCTCAAAAGGAAAAAAGTGTTCTAACTGGTGAAAACAGAATGAATCATACAGTAAGTGGACTCTGGCCTATAATAAGTAAAAAGATAGTAAAGTAATGCCTAGCTACTCTAAATTAATTCAGGTCTCCATTGTTGGATAAACTGCATCCAAAAGCACTGAAGGAACTTGCAGATGTAATCTTAGAGGTACTGTCAATCCTTTCTGAGAATTCTTGAAGGACAGGAGACATCCCAGCAGATTAGAGGACAGTAAATGTTTTCCCCATCTTGAAAAAGGGCAAAAAAGATGACCCAAGCAACTACCAATCAGTCAACTTGATGTCAATACAAAGAAGTTTTTAGAATAGATCATTAAACAGTGACTCTGTAAACACTTAGAAAGAATTGCTCTGATTACTAAGAGCCAGCATCGGTTTCTCAAAAACAAGTCTTGCCAAACTAATCTCCTTTTTTAAATAAAATTACAAGCTTGATAGATCATGGGAGTGCTGTGAGGTTAGTATATCTTGATTTCAATAAGGCTTTTGAAAAACCCATCATGACATTCCTGCAGGCAAGCTGATGAAATCGGCTAGAAAGTGTTACATTTAGGTGGATCAGTAATAGGTTGACAGAACAAAACAGAGAGTGCTCACCAGTGGTTACTCTTCATCCTGGAAAGAAGTGACTAAGGGGTGCCTCAAGGGTTTGTCCTTGGTTTGGTTGCTTAATGCCTTTATAAATGACTTAGATAGTGGAATAGAAGGCAAGCCTATCAAAGTTGCAATTGAAAGTATTACGGAATGTACCGAAGCTATCCTTTATCAGAAGCTGAGGATTTTATCTGACTATATTGTAATCATCCAAGCCTGAATAAAAAGAGTATGAAGCCTGGATCCAGCACAAAGAAATGGCCAGGTGGCAAAGAGACAGCTGAAAATGCTTCCTATTCTGCAGTGTACAGGCCAGATCCTAAGTGCTGCTCCAGACCGATGCCCCAGAACAAGTTAAATAGAAAGCAAAGTCACTGCATAATGCATACATACATATATACATATACAGTTATCCCTCCACATTCATTAGGGTTAGGGGCACAGGACCCCTTTGAAAGTGGAAAAACTGTGAATAACTCTAGGCCATCCCAAACCATATTTAACACACACACAAAAAGTATGATCACCATATTCAACCCACTGTGGATTCTTCTGGGGCATCAGGGTTCCTTCACAAGGCAGAAGTGGGTCGTTGGTGGTCCACTGCTGCCCTACATCATTTTTTAATAGGGACTTACAAGCCTTTTTTGTAGTTTCGCAGTCTCATAAGGCTTGCAGTCCCTATTTAAAAATGGCACAGGGGGGCAGCAGCAGTGATAGCAAATAATCCGAGAAAAAGTCAAATCCACAGAAGTGAAACCTGCTAATGTGGAGGGCTGACTGTACATGCATAAAAAACCCAGCGTGTTTAAAAATAATCTTCTCCTCCTTCTCCTTTTTTTTTCCAACTTGGGAAGCCCCACGTTGGTGTTTTATGTCTTATTATTCTACCACAATCTCCTGCAACCTGATGTTCTTCAGATATGGTAGACTAAAGTTCCCGTTAGCTGTGTCTGCTGAGGAAGGTGAGAGTAGTCATCTAACACATCTCAAGGGCAATAGACTGGGGAAGGCTTGCTCTGCAATCTAAAAACTCATCCAGGAGATCCCATAGTGACGCTTTTCCCTCCCATCAATGAATGCTGACTGTGACCAACAACTTAGAAGCATGCTTCCATTCGTTCCTAGCTATTGCATTTATTTTAACATATGCTTACAATGCTAAGTATGTAACAGTATATTGTTTTAGTGTTCTATTTTTGCAAATTGTTCCTGGGTAAATATTTAATTTCATTATAATTTATGAGTGAACCATCAAACCTTAACATGTAAAACATTAAAAGGACTGTAACGAGGCCACAGCCAAGAATGTGATAATAAAGGATTGTTCTGTTTGTTTATCTTTCTTTTTAAAGAAAGGGTAACAAACTCTGTTTAAATTCTCTGTCGCATTCTGTTTTACCTTTCTTCTGACCCATGCAATACCAATTAATGTCAGTTTAAGGACACACAGTTTCTCTGGGGAAAATTTCCACACCTTAAAAACATTGGAGACTGGGAAGCAGAAAGGATAACTGACATTTCAGCCACTGTTATTACCACCAGTATCCAGGGAGTTCAGTGTGTGGTCACTGTCAGTCGATCATCTTCATCCATCAGACAGGCAGCCATTACCCTGTTGTTCAGCAATTTTATACACAGGGTGTGTTTGCATTTCTCATTAATTTGTCAGCTTCCATTTTAGAGACATTCTTGTTTAATCAGTGAAAGTCAGAAGGTAAACCAAAATATTTTTGCAGACTGTATCTAATGAGACTATTTAGTCAGTTGTTGACAGCAAGTGTCATGGGTGACAGGAATAGAAATGGATGCTAAAGAAGATTTATTCCATTTTATACAAACACATGCTGTGTAACCCTTTGTAGCTCTATCCCTGTTGAACGTACCAGCACAAGCAGAGTGTGATGCTACCATTTTTATGAACTATATGCGCCTTGTTTACAGAAGGAACCGTGTAGCCATCTAGCTATTGCTGGACAACAATTCCCGTATTCTCTTCCTGGGTATGCTGGCTAGGACTGAGGACAGCTGCAATCCAACAACATCTTGAGGGGCACGTGTTCCCCAGAGCTTGTTTGGGGCTTCTGTTCAAATGATGGTACTGATTTTTTAAAGACCTTACCCTGCTCCCACTTTACATTTGACTCAGTAGTTGTCTTGGTGATCAACAATATAATTCTCTATGATAATGGATGATTACCATACTGTTATGATAATGACAATGGCCCTAAGAATCTCTAGAAAATATTCTGGGACTACAGCTCCCAGAATCTTACTGCCACTATGATTGTTGGGGACTTTTGGGAACTGTAGCTCAAAAATTAACTTTTCTAAGATACACATCTGTATTATTATCAAAGTATGGTTATTTACCAGCAAATTTTCCATGTATATATTAAGGGGAAGAGGAGAACTGTGACCTTGCCCATGCAGCAGAACTTGAGCAAAGAGTATGATCTCTCCAACACTCTGCGAACATTGTGCTTTTGAGGTATCAAACTGAATAGGAAGACCTAATATGTAAGTTCCCCTTTCTGATCTTCTGTTGATACTGAGCACATAGAGATCAGGGCCCTTTTCACACAGCATTTGCCATGCAAAAGGGCCCCTGAAGCGTTGCACGACTGCGAGGAGCGGTCCACATGACGCACTCACAATTGCGTGATGCTCCAGGGCCTGGCAGGTGCTGATCGCGCACTATTTCATTTTTGGCTTTGAGTCGAAAATGGTGCGTGATTGCGCATTGCTCCAGGGCCCTGTGCGCACTTGCCGTGCGTGCGGAGCTCCGCAGTCACGGCACTTGCGCTTCCTGCCCCAGCGCAGACTGGGAAAATCCCAGGCTGCACTGTGGAAGGAAGAGGAGGGGCTCTCGCTCTACCTGCTTGTGAGCAGGCAGCGGCTGTGGAGCTGAAGCAACGGGGATATGAGAGCCTCTCAAAAGAAGCTGCTTGCATGATCCCCGCACCCCAGCTCCGCAAAAAGGTAAGCTGCAGAAAGGGTCCAGGCAAGGTTAGCGGGTTCAGTTCTGTTTCTCCTCCATGGTTATGGTATAGGAATCTAGCCCTTATCAGGTGGATGAATTCATATGCACTATTTATGGGAATTTGGAAGGGCCACAAACCAAATATATATAAAATGGGGTTTAGAACTAGGTCTAATCTTCAGCTTTCACTGATGTGGGGGAAAAACTGGCGCAGAGGAGATGGGGGACTGACATTTCACAGGTTTCTGTAACAGTAGTGGTAATGAATAGTGACTAAAATAAACACAATTAATGCATTTTAATTAGAAAGGAAAGGATAAAAAAAAGATCAATTTAAAATGCAATATTTTCCACATGCAGAATGGTCATGCAAACTAAATAACAGCAACTAAGAACTAAATGCACATTGTGCAAGTTACCTGACTATAGAAGATGTGAACTTTGATTTCTTTGCAAATATGGGAGAAAACTGTCCATGTGAAGTTCCTTCAGATGTATTACTTTCAAAAGACAAGGTTACTGATTATGTCGTTCTCTGATAAAGCACTGAACGCAGGTATAACCAGATACTGAGAATGAATGCACAGGTATAGATGGACCAAAGTTGAGTCTAGCAGCACATAAGACAAAAAAATGTAGATAGGGTTCCTTGTATATGCACAATGTTTTAATAAGCTTCTAGAGTATTAGTGTTTGGGTTTTGCAGGATTCTACCTTTTTCTTTTTTCTAGATGTTTTTAGATGTCTTAACTCTATTTCTAAACACTTGTCTGTAATGCTAGAAATCTGAGGACTGAAGGAAAATTTCATGGGGGGGGCAGAATTCTTATTTCATGTTCTGTATTCAAATCCTTGGTTGCCAAACACAGGATGCTTTCAGATGCTTATGTTACCCTGATTTCTGGGGTCCCTTGGGGGACACCTCAATGTGCTCCACGTGATGGGAAATGGAAACTAACCAGAGCACAAGCAATAGCAATGCGAGAGGCAGAGTAACCTAGCAGGGTCTTTTTACCCAGTTTTTATGGCATCAGGCCAAGCCAAAAACCAAACGAAGATGTCTAATAAATGATTTTATTGAATGAAAGTCTCACGCATCAACACAATCACTCACACACTCACTCAAGCCCTATTCAGAAGCAAAAGAGAGGAAACTGGATAGGGGGAATATTGAAGGGATTGTAGCTGGGGTAATACTGCACCTTTTCCTGAAGTCCTTGGTCCGGGAAAGACAGTGAAGAAGTAGAGCTCAGCACAGAGAGGGCTGAGGGGATTATTCAACTGACAGAGAAGTGGTCTCCTGGGATGACCAGGAGTGATCCAAAGAACCGCTCAAAAACAGGGACTATTTGTAGGGGAAAAAGTACTTGGAGGGCTAATCCTTTCCTGGGGAGAACAATGAGTGTCGCATTGAGAAAGAAGCTCCGCAATGGTAACTTTCTTTGCATGATGAGATTACAAGGTGTTGCCAAAGTCTCAGGATCTTCTGTTGCATTGGGTTGTGGTATGACTTTATGTAAATAGTCCTTGCTTGATAGGATTTTATTGCTATCGGTACTCATCTTGGGGAAAAGATGTTAATCTCCTCAAGTTGGCTCCTCAGTGGCTGAGGACCCTTTGTTTACTGTGGGTTTGCACAGCTTGAGGTCTCCTGGGGCTACGTGACTGGGGATTTTACTGGCCTGACCTGGTTTTCGATCGTTTGACCGTTGCTGCCTATGTGCCCATCCGGGTGACCTCTCAGGCACATTGAATCATATTTTAATGTCAAAATTGTAGATCCCGGGAGAGGGTTTACCAGTGAGGTAACACATAGAACATCACAGCCATTATGATCAAATTGCTAAGCTGGGTCATCTTGTTGGAGTCCATGTTGGTTTGGGGATTCTGGGAGTTGTAGTCCCCAAAAAGTAACAGCTTGAATCTCTGAAGATGCTAATATCCTGAACATATAGCCTTGAGGTTCTCTCTGTATTTTTTCTTCTTCTGCTCTTTAAAGGAGTAGGCAGGTCTTCCAATTTTATCAAGCGCTCTGGGGCTAATGTCCATGAAAAGTTATGTTTATGCAAACTAAATGCTATGTTAACTTTTTAAATGCAAAAACTTATTTTAAAAATGTCAATGTCGTTTTTGGGCCTTGGGGTAAAATCTTATTTCAGAACTTTCTTGTTCCCATACAATGTAAAACAACAATAACAACAAGAAGAAAAAAGATTAATGTCTGAAATTTCAACTGTATTTGTTTTACAGATTTGTTTGACTCCCTTGAGAAAAATTGTCTTATATCATTTCAAGGCGGGTAATTCCATTGCAATGACCTCTTGTACTACAGTTATAACAACAAGACTAACATGTAGCCAGGCAAAGTGAGAATTATTGGTCTCACTTAACTAGTTTTGTTGTTTTTCTATTATTATTATTATTATTATTATTATTATTATTATTATTAATTTGATAAATAATTGGAAATTGTTGGATAAACAATATGGGAACTGTGGAAGACACCAAAAAACATATAACAAGAATGCAACCTGCATTAAAAATGTAGATGTTGGCTGGAATCCTATATGACAGTTATGAATGTGTAACCTGCAGTTACACATATTTTCTCAATCCCTACATAGCCCCTAGTTTAGGGTCCAATAGGTCACCACTTACCAGGAAGCAGTGCAATCAACAAAACTCTCTTCCTTTGTCACTCAAGGAGTAGCTGACTGATGTCCCCACATGCCACACACACATGTGATCTTGGGCATGAGGGTGAATTGTGCCATGGACATTCCTTCTGTCTGTTGCAATGGAGATTGCTCACAGGAGAGGGTGGCCACATCAGTCAGATGCTTCCTGATCAATGAGGGAATGGACCCCAGCCAATCACAGCAGCTGCTTCCCAGTAAATGGGAATTTGGGGAGAGGGGTCAGAATTTACTGCCTAGCTCCATAATTATGGTAGTTACAGACTTGTCACTGCCCAGTAGAATTCCAGCCAAAGCAAGCTGGAAAAATAAATTATTTATTCTATATGGATGATTTAAAATAATATGGAAAGTCACTATCAAAAATTGAGTCCTTATTGATTATTGTAAGAATAATGTTTGAGAAGTCTTGGAGAACAAGAGAAGTTCCAGCAGACTGGAGGAGGGCAAATGTTGTCCTCATCTTCAAGAAGGGAAAAAAAGAGGAGCCAAATAATTATTGCCTGGTCAGCCTGACATCAACACCAGGAAAGATCCTAGAGCAGATCATTAAACAGTCAGTTTGTAATTACTGAGAAAGGAATGCCGTCATCACTAGGAGTCGACACGGGTTTCTCAAAAACAAATCATACCAGACTAATCTTATCTCTTTTATGATAGAATTACAAGCTTGATAGATGAAGGCAATGCTGTGGACATAGCATATCTTGATTTTAGTAAGATCTCTGGCAAAATTCCCCATGACATTCTTGCAAAGAAGCTAGTAAAATGCGGGCTGGACAGGGCTACTGTTAGGTGGATTTGTAATTGGTTGACCGATCGAACCCAAAGGGTGCTCACCAATGGCTGCTTTTCATCCTGGAGAGAAGTGACTAATGGGGTGCCACAGGGTTCTGTCCTATGCCCAGTGCTATTCAACATCTTCATCAATGACTTGGATGAAGGAGTGTAGGGCATGCCAATCAAATTTGCAGATGACACCAAATTGGGAGGGGTTGCTAATACGCCAGAGGACAGGATCAAAATTCAAAATGACCTTGACAAATTGGAGAGCTGGGCCAAAGTTAGCAAAATGAATTTCAACAGAGAGAAATGTAAGGTCCTCCACTTAGGCAGAGAAAGTGGAATGCACAAATATAGGATGGGGGACACGAGGTGGGAAAACAATACATGTGAAAGAGATCTAGGAGTCTTGGTAGTTCACAAGCTCAACATGATTCAGCAATGTGATGTGGCAGCCAAGAAAGCCAACATGATTCTTGGTTGCATCAATAGGAGTATGGTGTCTAGATCAAGGGAGGTAATGGTACCACTCTATTCTGCATTGATTATGCCTCATTTGCAATACTATGTCAAGTTCTGGGCACCTCAATTCAAGAAGGATATCAACAAGCTGGAGCGTGTCCAGAGGAGGGCGATCAAAATGGTGAAGGGTCTGGAAGCCATGCCCTATGAGGAGCGGCTTAGGGAGCTGGGTATGTTTAGTCTGCAGAAGGGAAGGTTTAACAGGGGACGTGATAGGTATGTTTAAATATTTGATGGGATGTCATGTCGAGGAGGGTGCTGCTCCAGAGACCAGGACAAGGAGCAATGGATTCAAGCTGCAGGAAAGGAGACTCCACCTGAACTTGATTGTCAGAGCTGATTGTCAGAGCTGTCCGGCAGTGGAATATGCTGTCTTGGAGTGTGGTGGAGTCTCCTTCTTTGGAGTTTTTTAAGCAGAGGCTGGATAGCCATCTGTTGGAAGTGCTTTGATGTGTGTTCCTGCATAGCAGGGGGTTGGACTGGATGGCCCCTGTGGTTTCTTCGAACTCTATGATTCTATGAGTCTAAGAAATCTCCATGAAATTTGGAATTGTATATGCACTACATTATCAATAAATAGAGATGAAATTCTAGAATCAGAAGGAATACGTTTGCTGCCCAACAGAAATTTCATTAAAAGACCATATCATGATGGAAAGTACAAGTATTTGGGAATATTACATGTGAGGAGAGGGTGTCATAAGAAAGTGAAAGACATTGCCAGTACCAAGTATACAAATGAGTACACAAAGTCCTAAAAACAAAACTTAACAGCAGGAACATAATTCAGGCACAAACTCCTGGGTGATACCAATTATTAGATACAGTGATAGTATTGTTAGTTGGAGTCAAGCAGACCTAGATGCACTAGATAGAAAAACCTGGAAAATTGAAACAGCAAACCATGCTTTAGGTGGTCAAAGTATGCCTGGGGCCACATATAGTCCCCATGGACCCCTGGGGCCCAGGTGGTCAAAAATGGCCTGAAATACCCTCTAGGCAGAATGGGAGCATTTCCACATCTTTTTGCCCCTCTCTTGGGCCATTTTGGGCATAAAAGAGCACTTTTAAAAAGCAGGACTTCCAATCACTTCCTAGGTTTTTTTTTTCAAGTTTGTCCTGGGACTAAAAATACAATCATGTGCACTACAGAGCATTTGAAGGTAAAGCTAATTTTTTTCCAGTGGTGGGGTGATGGTGGATGCAGCCATCTGAGCTATCCTAAGGAACTTATGTAGCTCTCTAGCCTCTCACAGTCGCACATCCTGGCTTTGTACCCTCAAAATTATATAAACTGTCTATATCTATCATGTAATATTGGTGGCTAGGTATTACTACAAGGAAGCAAACTGTGGAAGAAGAGAAAAGATCTATGAATGAATACATCAAAGAAAGCAAAGGGAAAAAAAGTTGGTATAAATAAAGGGAATATACTAAACATCTAAGAAACAAAAGACATAGACCATTTCTGCACTACACTGGTATAGTGCTATTATTCCGCTTTCAACATCCTATGGAATCCTGGGGTTTGCAGTTTAAGGAGGAGCATTTAGAATTCTCAGCCAGAGGGCTCTTTGGCCTCAGTAAACTACAAACCTCAGAATTCCACAGGATGTTGAAAGTGGAATAACAGTGTAGTGCGGAAACGGCCACACAGTCCGCCCTCCACATTTGCTAAGGTTAGGGGTGCAGGACTCTCATAAAAGTGGAAAATTTGCAAATATCAAAACGTGTGTGTGTTTGAGTAGGAAGGCGGCCAAGGCCTGGTGGGGAGAATGTGTGCCCAGGGTCCAAACCAGGTCAAGGAAAGGAGCGGGAAGGGAAGGGGTGTGTCTTGGCATGGTGGCCCTATACTTTCTCTCCTTTGCCCATCTCTCTACTTTCATGGGGGGGGGGCACTGAGAGAGGGTTTGTGGTGCTGAGAAATTGGGCTGTGAGCCATCTTTAGGTGGCCAGGCAACAGCTGGTGGAGGAGGGGGAGGACCCCAGAGGCAAGTTTTTAAAGGGCTTTGCAGCTTGATCAGAAACACTGAGAGGAAAAGAAGCGTGTGAGGTGCAGAGGCAGGGGCTGGAGAAACTTGCAAATAATCAAATCCATGAAAGTGAAACTCACAAATGTGGAGAGCCAACTGTATAAAGAAATAAAATAATGAAAAATCACCTCAAAGCTTGGCAAAATAAACCACTACATGGTCAGTACATTAAAAGGAGAGCAAGATAAGCCAAGAAGAGGAACATCTAGAAACGGTTACAGAATGTGAACCTGAAAAAAGGAACTGAAGGACTTATATTTGTGGCTCAAGAGCAAGCACTTCAAACAAACAGGAGTCAGGCCGATACTGAAAAAACAACTACAGATCATAAAAGTCATCCATTTAAAGAAAAAGATTAAATTGTTGACCACCTTATCTGGTCATGCAGTGAGATTGCAAACTCAGGATATAAAAAACACCATGATGAAATGGCTGGACGGATACATGGGAATCTATTCAAAAAATATGATTTGCCACTCAAAAAAACTACTGGGAACATAAGACTGGAAAAGTTGTTGAATATGGTGACATAAGAATCCTATGGGACTTTAAGATTCAAACTGAGAAACAATTAGAACATGATATGCCAGACATAGCTGTGACTAAGAAAAAAAAACTTGGATTACAGATGTAATCCTAGGGGATAGCAGAATTGAAGATAAAGGGGCGGAGGGAGATTATGAAGTACTGAGAACTACAATCTGAGATTCATCCCCTCTGAGAAAAGAAAACAGCAGTGGTTCCAGGAGTGATTGGTACTCTGGCAAAAAGACTGACAAAACATCTGAATGAAATCATCAGAGATAGAATCACAACAGCAGATTGCCAAAAAAGCAAGTGTGCTTGCAATGTTATTTGATGATACCTCACTGATTCCTAGATTCTTAGATGGAATCTGAATCCTTGGTGGTCCAATATTCCAATTATGATGTAACACACCTAGTAGATGGGGAAAGTGAATCATCATTGTTGTCGTCAGCACCAACACCACTGCCATCATCATCATCATCATCATCATCATCACCATCATCAACATCACCATCATCATCATATAAATATTTCTTTCAAATTATGTAGCTAGAGTCACCACGCAGTCACTCTACTGATGCTTATCTATAGAAATATTTTCAAATACTTTTGTATACTGTTTTTTAATAAGCATTATTATTATTGTTATCACCACCACCACCATTATCTATTTATATAGTGCCATCAATGGCCCTTTCTGCACCTTACCTTTGTCCAGCACAGGGGCGCAGGCATCACACGAGCAGCCTCTTCCATGAGGCTCTCGCGTCCTCACTGCTTCGGTTCCGCAGGAGCCGCCTGCCAGCTGGCAGACAGCATGAGGGCTCCGCCTCTTTCTTCCACAGTGCAGCCAGGTATTTTCCCAGGCTGCGCTGGGGGAGGAAGTGCGAGGGCCATGGCTCCAGAGCTCCACACAGACGGTAAGTGCGCATGGGGCTCTGGAGCAATGCACGATCGTGCACCATTTTCGGCTACAAGCTGAAAATGAAATAGTGTGTAATCAGCGCCTGCCGGCCCTGGCAGCGTCGTGTGACTGCGAGGACGTCGTCTGAAACGCTCCTCGCAATCGCGTGATGCTCCGGAGGCCCTTTTGCATGGCAAATGCCATGTGAAAATGGCCAATGTATATGATGCTTTACAAGTGGGAAAAAAAAAACAGCCAAAGGTGTACAATACATGTATACATGTACACACACACATAGGAGATAGAAAGAGTAATGCAAATGTAAAGCTATATATAAAAAAACAAAGGCAGTACAAATTAAAGCAAACTAAGAAATATGTGTAATCAAAATATGCAAGCTGGTAAAACAATATTAAACTAAGGCCCTTTCTGCTCACCCTTCCAATCTGCCACAGGGACAGGGGAAGGACAGGACCATGATGACACTTATGCATGATGTCATTGTGGTCCCACCCTTCTCCCATCCCCAGGCAGTGCAATTGTGCTGCAAATCATTGATGGGTTTCCCCATCAATAACTGGTGATCGTGCTGCCATCTGGCATGATAAGTGCCTGCACTTATTTTAGCTGTAGAGGCCCTGGAAATGCAATAGCTGTGCTTCCTGCCCCAGCACAGCTTAGGACAGTACCTGGCTGCACTGCAGCAGGAAGAGGCAAAGTCATCGCACTTCCGTCTGTAGCGAATGAGCTGGTGTGGAGGGGAGCATTGGCATCCGTACTCCCATCCCAGCAAAGCCACTGCTGGGATGACACTGGGATGACCGTGCACCCAGGCAAGCTGCAGAGAAGGCCTTTAACTACAAAAACTTTGGAAAACAACTTTTCAATGAGATTTAAAAACAATAAAGGAAGTAGTCCACAAATATTCAGAATGGCCATTCCAGGAATATGGAGCAGCAAGTGAAAAAAAGATGAAACTGAGCAAAGGAAGAAGAAACTGTTGGCTGAGTGAGAAGCCCAGGATTCCTAGAATGCAAATCCCAAGCAGGTTGGTAAGAAGAAATGAGGCCTGAAATGTAAGGAGGAGCTAGGTTCTGTAGAGTTTTGAAAGTTAAAACAGGAAGCTTATACTGCAACCGAAATGGAATAGGCAACCAATGGAATGATATCAAAAGTGGGATAACATGATCAACACAACAGGACAAACAGATAATCTTAGCAGCAGAATCTTGTAGGGGATAAATTTGAGTCCCCCAACTAAGTAAGACTAACTGAATCAATGGAACTTGTTCAGTCAACACTTAGGTATGTCCCTTTGATATTCCCCACAAGGTGTGGACTGAGTTGCTCATCATGAGTGGAAGAAATAAAATGCACCACAGCCCTAACCAGCTTGATGATATGTCATAGTAGGATACTGCTCTGTTCACAATTACTAGGCTTAAATGATCAAATCTTTGGCCTGTTATTTCATTATAACATATGTGCTGCCTTTGGGTCTCAGATTTCTTGACTCAACATGCCAACACCTATAAATGTCCTGCTCCAGTTTTAACATCCACTGCCCTATCATTGTCACAGGAATATTTGGTGAGAAAACTGGAGATGGCCTTCCTTGTGGCAATGGCGTTTCTAGGCCCAGTAGCACCTAGAGCAAGCATGGAAGTTGTGCCTCTAGGTGCTGCTGTGCCGCTGCTGCACCGGGCCAGGAAGGACTTAAGCAGTGGGTGCTGGTGGCAGGCGTGGCGTGGCGACGGGCAGGCATGAGTAGGCAGCAATGGGCACGAGGAGGCAACGGACAGGTGCGGGTAGGCAGTGGCAGGTGCAGGTTGGCAGTGGTGGGCACGAGGGGATGATAGGCAGGTGCAGGAAGGCAGCGGTGGGTGCAAGGGAGTGATGGCCGGTTGCGAGTAGGCAGCAGTGGGCATAGGTTGGCAGCAGCGGGAGTGAAGAGGCAACGGGTGGGCGCAGGGGGTGACAGGCAGGAGGGGACCTCCCAGGCACTTGCTCCAAGAGCAAATGCCCCAGTTGCCCCACCCTAGATCTGCCTCTGCTTGGTGGTTACTCCCAGATGATATTTCTCCCGTGGGAAGTTAGGTTGCATCCCTCCCTGCTCTCTTTCTGACAGCAGACCAAGACCCTTTTGTCTAGACAAGCTTTTGATTGTTAATTTAATGGGCTATATTGTTCTTTCATCTTGCCTATTACGCTTTGAATGCTTTAAAACTGTTTTGAATTAGTGTTTTAAATTCTTTACAAATGTTGGTATCATATATTGCTTTCACTTATACTCTACCTTGGGTCTCACCTTGCTTCTAAAACAAAAAAGCTGCTAGCACTGAACAATGGAATTAGCCACCTGAAATAAGCTTTTTAAAATATTCAATCTATTTTTAAAATATTCAAATTATTGGGTAATTTATTAATCTATATTTTCCATATGACAGCCTGCTTTTCCACCATTTCTTCCATGTTCTTTCTTATTAGGTAAAATCCAGTTTTGTGCAGGCTAGTATCTACTCTACTCACAAGATGTTGCTAAAAATATGTTACTTGCTCCATGGTTCTCTGTCTGTGGCTTCTGCTATGCATATTTTGGATCCCTGCAACTGCCAACAATGTCCAGAATCCTACTGGGAATTTAAGTATGCATGAACACCATAGTTACGGTGCTACACAGAGAATCCCATCCTGATCCTGCCAACTCTCACTCACTGAGAAGCAGCCGCTGTGATTGTTGGTGGTTTGTTCCCGTCATTTGGGAAGCAATCTCTGGTGCAGCAGGCAGATGCAGGACCCCTGTTGCAATTCCCCCTTGCACCAGAGATCCCTTATGTGAGGATATTTGGGACTATCAGAGACTAGGGACTACATAGGGATCATGAATATGAAAGTGCCATAACCATAGATTATATACATTTGTAACTGCCCACTAGGATTCTGGCCAAGGTTGATCCTGATGGTTTTTGTTAGATGTGGAAGGTGACTCCACACAGAGACCTTCAGTGACAGAACCTGAAGAACATCAGAAAGTGTACCAAAGAATAGCAAGAAATGTTTTGAATTTGATACAAATGTGAGGAAAAGTATTTAAAGTACTTGTTGTGTTAGTGTCAGCTGACATAAGAATTGTTTCCAGACTTTCATAGTCCCACATTCACATAGAAACCAATAGGAAACCTGAACAAGGCCAAAGAATTTTAGGTCTGGCAGAAGGAAAAGAATGATAGAGAAAAAACTAACTTGTGTTTGGCTGAGCTGGGCTCTTCTCTTCACTTACTGAAATTGAGATGTTAATAAACTATTTGATAATGCTGGAAGCCAAGAGGGATCTTGAAAGTTTTAATCAGCAGTGAGTTTCATGACTATTCTCTCTGTAAAGGCAGACCCTGAAGAATTCTTGCTTATTATTAGTTTCACTCACCCATAAGAAATCTAAATTAGTATTACTCTTACTATTGGGCAATCTGCAGTGCAGAACTGGGAATGTGTTGCATTTTTTAAATTGCACTGGATAGTGTGTAGATAACATGTTAATTAACCAGCTCCAAGTTGTGTGCTGAGGGGAAATTTAAAAAAAGAGAGAGAGAGAACACTTTACACTTTTCAATACACAGACAAGGGACACTCTGTCAAGGGCATGGTTGATGAACAGTGATGCTCACATAGCTGCCATGTAGTGGCCATTTTAAATTTCACTCTGTGGTCGATACCACCAGATGGCAACTATTTTAACCACTTGCTTGGTAGTTCTGTGGATTATTTCTGCACCACGGAAAATTTTTAAACACAAGTGCTATAGAGTGAGAGAATATGATCTGATCCATATAGAGAAACATATTATACATTGCACATTAAATGATTTCCAGTGGAGAAGTAGCAGCCAAAGAGAACCAGTCAAAGTGTGTTCCATGTGTTGCAGCTTAAAGTGCTTTAACCCTGTTAATATGATATAACATATTCAACATTTCTTTGTATTCCTTTTAATAAATGAAGACCATTGTCAAACTAAGGTGTCGAATTAAAATAACATTTTAAAAAAAGACTTATTTTTGTTCTATCTCTCCCTGAATGAGGGAAAAACACATTTCCTCTCTTACAGCTTCATGTGAAACCAAACTTTACTGTATTTGGATTTCAGCTTGTGTAGATTTTGGATGGGATATTCATTGACATTAGATTCAGATCAGTGCATGATTCCCCTTCCTTGAAAAAAACATTCCCTGTCTTATTGCCTCTAGCAGTGGTGTACCAAGGCTTAACAGTGCCCAGGGCAAGGAGGCAGGGTGGGTGGAGGTGGATACGGTGAGCGGCAGAAGTGGGCACGGTGAGCAGCAGAACTGGCCAGGGGAGGGGTAAGTGGAGGTGGGTGGGATAAGTGGCAGCAGGAGAGGGGCAAATGGTGGGAGGGGTGAGTGGTGGCAGGGGGGCGGAGGATTCCTCTTTTTGCACCCCCTGAAATTGGTGCCTGGGGTACATGCCCCAGTTGCCCCACCCTAGATCCACCTCTGGCCTCTAGTTGGGAGTTCTAGGAGTTGGGGCCCCCAAAGATAACAGATCTCAGCTGTTTCTTATTGTGTGGATCCATAGGTGTTAGTGGCACAACTGAGACTTAGTGACCATTTATAAAATGATTTTGTTCACTCTTGAATGGGAGGCTCAATGCCAGGGGAATGTAAGAATATTTGATATCCATATCAAGCAGAGTCCAGCATAGCCAATGCAATATAAACCTGTAGTTCTAAACAGGAGAAAATTACTCTGGTTTTTCTTCTCTAGTAGAAAAGGAAAAACCTACAATTATTGCTTCATGAAATCCATTTTGGAATAGGAAATGAGATGGTCAAAAGAAGATTACCAAAATTTCAGTAGAAGAGCTCCTTAAAGCTGACTCTCATGAGTGAGTGTATGCCAGTCTGAGGTAGGAGCCTCAAGAATGCTCCCTCCCCAGAAAAAGGGAGACAAAAGAACCAACTAACTTTTGGCAGATGGAGAAAGTGATCTTTGCAGCCAGGAAGAAAGCAAAAAGGCTTGAGTACATAGATCAAAGAAAGAAACTGAGAGGTGAAACAAAAGGGTAGGCATGCTTTATAAAATTACTTCTCACTAATCACTCTATCTTAATGGCCAAAAACAACATGTCTCTCTCTCTCCCTCTCTCTCTCTCTCTCTAAACAAAACCTGAATTGGGAGGTTGTGACAGATAGACAGAGAAGAAGAAAATTTTGGATGAAATATATAAAAAATGAAAACAATAAATGTTATTTTTCTTTCAGGAAACTAATACATAGGCCATTTCCGCACTAGACAGTTATAGTGCTATTATTCCACTTTTAGCATCCAGTGGAATCCTAGGGTTTGCAGTTTAGGGAGGGGCCTTTTAATAAGATGCTGAAAGTGGAATAATAGCACTTTAATTGTCTAGTGTGGGAATGGCCATAGAAAGAACTAAGCATGCCCTTCACTGCCAGAATTTTGTGCTAAGGCAAGTAGTATTTTCTAAAAAAAAAAAATACCTACACAGGGAGATGTGCATTTATATCAGAGCAATGGTTCATTTTGATTATGCAGATGTTTAGGTCTCAACTCTTAAAACTGCCAGGTAGCATGGCCAATGATCAGAGACTGAGTCAGCAGTGTGATGCAGCCGTTAAGAAAGCCAATGTGATTCCAGCCTGCATCAACAGGAGTATAGTGTCTAGGTCAAGAAAAGTGATAGTACTACTCTATTCTGCTTTGATCAGATCCCATCTGAAATACTATGTACAATTCTGGACACCACAGTTCAGGAAGGATATTGACAAGCTGGAATGTGTCCGAGGAGGGCGAACAAAATAGTAGAAGGCCTGGAAAACATGCCATATCAGGAAAGGCGTAGGGAGCTGGATATGTTTAACCTGAAGAAGACAAGGTTAAGAGGTGATATGATAGCCAAATTTAAATATTTGAAGGGATGTCATATGGATGATGGAACAAGCCTGTTTTCTGCTGCTTCAGAGACTAGGACACAGAGCAATCTCTTTGAACATCAGGAAAAGAGATTCCATCTAAACATTAGGAAGAACTTCTTGATGGTGAGAGCAGTTTGGCAGTGGAATGTGCTGCCTCAGAGTGTGGTGGAGTCTGTTTCTTTGTAGGTTTTTAGACAGAGGCTAGAGGGCCATTTATTAGGAATGCTTTGGTGGTGTATTCCTGCATGGCAGGAGGTTGCACTCAATGGCCCTTGTGGTCTCTTCCAACTCTACGTTTCTATGATTCTATGATTGTATAAGCTGAAGTCCAAAACATCTGGAGGGCTGGAGGTTGAGAACTGATGTATGAGAGCTCTAGCTCAGAGCACTATGACTATCACTCAAAGGACAACCTTTATTCTCAGTATTGTAGGGAAGTAAATCAAATTCTGTTCATCCCAACTCTCATTTAAAAACTAGGCTTAGAAGCTGATGTCCATCATCCTTCCTGGCTTTCAGAAATATCTATATTTGATCTGGTGCTTCTGCATAATCTATTAATGGAATGTGTTTAAATAGGAATATATCTAGAAGACGTTGAATGGGATTACAAACAAGAAAGACAAAATATGTGAGTCAAATTAATCTAATAACTTATTTGCAATGAATAATGCTGTCAACGCAGTTCTTGTCTACATCTGGCTTTGTATTTTTGGGAGGCTGACTTTGCAGGAGGTGATGACAAGCTGCTGATCAGCCTCCAAAGTATTGTCCTCTACCCATGATTCAAACCTTTATATCGTAATGGAAATGGAGCCTTAAATTATTGCCATGTGGCTGATTGGAAGTTGCTGTACCTGTTTTCCAAAATGTTGTAAGTAAAAAAATGGATGGGATTTTGAAAATGGAAGACTATTGTATAAAAGTCTTTAGCAATGAGAGAGCTCACTGGAATAAGGCCATAAACTGCATTTATTTCAGTCAATTTTGCATTAATCAGTATGCCCTGAAGATTATGTTCTCTGTTTTTATATTTAGTGGTTCATATATTATAAAAAATGCCTTTAAGTGTTTGAAGAAACACATTAAAAATCCACTGTAGTGCCTTGGCAGCTGACAATTTTAATGTATTGCACATACAACTTGCTTCTGAAATCTGAGTAATCTAGAGGGAAGCTATTATTTATTTGTTTTTTTAAAAAATTGTCAACATCCAAAGAGCAAGGCAATTATGTTCTAAAATCATAATGAATATTTTTCAGTAAGCCCCACTAATAAATAAGTTCCGCTCTTTCATAAGAAGAGGAAGAGAAAGATGATAAAGGTTTGCTGGAATTCTGTGTTCTCCATAGTGTGTGAAGTAAGCGAAGAGACTACAAAGATGAGAAACGAATATAAACCTAATATCAAATGTCTGCTGTCTAAGATAAATATCCCCCTTGGCATTTTATTAATGAAATCCAAAGGCTATTTCCGCACAGGGCAAGGGAATCGCCCCGTGATGCTATTTACCGGACTTTAAGGCTCCCCGGTCCGGTCCATGCTGCTCCGAAGCAGCGCGTGCCCGTCGCTCCGCACTGCTCTGGCATCGAAAATGGCGGCTTCCGGTTGGTCAAGGGTTAACCGTTGAAGCTTGCCAGCCTAAAGCCCGCCCCGGCAGATCGCAGGCACGCACCAATACGAGCCTGCGAATCTGCATAAGGGAGCAGGCTCACCATGGCACGCTCCGTGCTTTTGAAAGACCAGTTTTTAGCGGTCTTTCAAAAGCACGCTGGACGACCACTTGGGGTCGTTCCGGAGTGGGCTGGGGTGCGGATCTACGTTAAGTAGGTCCGACCCAGTCCGCTCCCAGGTGCAGACGTCCTCCTTGGAAGACGCTCTGCCTCGTTTTAAAAACCCCATGTGGAAATGGCCAAAATCTCAGAAAACTGAGTTCAGCTTAAATAGGCAGACTTCTGAAGCTTTGTCCACAGTCTTTTCCTGAAAATAGCCACATTTCCTGTGAGAAAGAGAGTTCTTTTCTCCACTGTGACACTTAACACATTGGGGAACTGTCAGCCAGGCATTCTTTCTCAGATGAAGCTGCTTCACATGGCTGTTGTGAAGACAAAGGTCATTGCCACCTTATACTGTTACAGTGCTATTATTCCACTTTCATAATCCTGTGGAATTCTGGGATTTGTAGTTTACTGAGGCCAAAGTGCCCCTCCCTAAGCTGCAAACCCCAGGATTCCATAGGATTTTGAAAGTGGAATAAAAGCACGATAACAGTGTAGTGTGGAAATGGCCACAGTGGAATGGAATAAAACCATAAGCACTGCCTTGGAGGAAAACACAAGTAAATGTAAAAAGTAAACGTTTATAAGAATAGTCCCTATTTTCTACTGCCTTTCAGGTATCAGAAAATATGCTCAGGTAAGATATTGTACATTTGGGTTGGTCTGAATGGCTTTGCACAGTTCCTATGCAGCTCAGTGTTTCTGAACGCAAAGAGATTCAGGATTGTAGCAGGAAATTTTACTCCCCTTGCTTCCCTTCTGTAGGATTGTTTGGCCAGAACCTACCCAGAGAGGTGTTGAGAGTTATCCGAATGGGAAATGATTAATCTTTTTAACCAGCTAGGCCACGGGCAAGAACACTAGCCTAGCCTGATAGTTTTCAAGCAGCTTTTGAACTGGGGGTATTTCCAGAAGCCCAATTGCCCTGCCTTATTCACAAAACTATACATGATGATCTAAACTTTGTTGTTTTTCATATGTAATCTTCCCATCTTTTCCTACTGCTTCCTCTTTTCCCTTTGCCCCCAGGCTCATCCTCACGGTTAGAAAGAAAGAAAGAATATCTGTCCCATGTCAGTTCATTAGTAGTGCCAAGACCATTCATTGAGTCTTTTTCAGACTAAGACCATCCTTAGTCTGAAAAAGCAGGGCAAAAACTGACTTCTTGTCTGTAGGCAATTCTATTATATAATGGAGAAGCTAGGGGGAAATAGGAATCTGTTGGAATATGGATCCTGTGAACTCCCAGCCTGTGTGTAGATCAATAAATAATATGTAAAAGAGAGACTAAGGTCATTTCCACACGGCATCACTGTCGCGTGATGGGGCAGCGTTGGCAACGGTCTGTGAATTGTGCTTTTGCATGACATAGTCACAGTCTTGCTGCCAACACACCACCGCCCATTGCAATTATGAGATATTCACTTAACAGAATAAATCCATTAAGCGCCTGTAATCACTCAACGTTCCTATCACCACCAGCCATGCGGAAGAGGCAGAAGCACAATCATGCACTTCCCTCCCCAGTGCAGCATGGAAAGACACTGGCTGCACTGTGGGAGGAAGGAGTGTGTTGCTTGTGCTCTCTTCCATAGGGAGCCAGCCAGGTGTGGAGGGAAGCATTTGCATTGCACTCCCTTCCTGGCAAAGACCTGCTGGGACTGCAACAGGAGGACAACAGAGGGCGATACAGTGTGGAAATAGCCTGAGTCTCAGGATGTATAAAAAAGGATTCATTTCTTAAATTAGCTAATGTGTTCCAACCAAGAAATACCTGTGAGGGTGTTAAAAGAAAAGGAGGAAGGACAATACATATTCATTAAGTCTAGCAAGGCATGAACTAAAGAAGTACAAAAAGCAAATATCAGGAGAAAGTCAGTTCTTGTCCTCGCTCTACCTCCTTCCAATCCCGACCCTCACCTTCCTTTTCCAACAAATTAAACTGCTTTCAAAAAAAAAAAATCATCTGAAAATGGGGTACATCTTATACATGGGCAAATACAGGTGATGCTAAATGCATAAGGAAGGAAGGGGGAGCGAAAGGTGTTCTCCCTCCTGGCAAAATAGGAAGGGAGGAAGTGGGGGACGCCTGGTGCAGTAACTATTTTCGTTCCTCTCCTTGCCTCTGTATTTTGACTCTGCTGGGAGTTCTCCCGGCTGAAGCAAAACAGGAAGAGAGGAGGTGGAGGAAGCTTGGTGTAGCACTCCTTACCTTCCCCTCCTTTCTTGTGCATTTTGCCTCATCGGGGTACTAAAAAAATTTTTTCCTGAAAAATACTCCTTGAAAAATGGGGTGCGTCTTCTATACTGCTGCATCTAATATGCTGGCAAATACGATAATTAAGAAAGAATCTGTTGAACTAGATACGGTAATTAAAAAATAATCTGTTGAATTAGATAAACTGAATACATGTGAAACAATACATATAAGGCAATTTCAAAATCAAGGTGCAGGGATTTTTTAAAAAAATTTATACCTGCAGACCTTATGCCTGGCAAATGATAGTTCTTTCTATCAAGATTGTTCTAATCGCACGAATCTGGTGTTAGAGAAGGAGTTTGGGGAATATGTAAAACCTAAACTCTAAAGTAGATGGTTAAACTGTAGATCTATGTTTACACCATGCAAGATCTCTTTCTCCCTTCTCACAGTTCAGTCCTACAATCATCTTCTCCCGCTCTTTCTCTCTTGTCTAGACTAGACTGTTATAGCGCTATTATTCCACTTTCAACATCCTATGGAATCCTGGGGTTTGCAGTTTCCACTTGGCCCCTCCCGAAACTGCAAACCCCAGGATTCCATAGGTGTTGAAAGTGGAATGATAGCGCTATAACAGTCTAGTGCGGAAATGGCCCTTCTTCTCGTCCCCGACATGACAACTCCTGGAGCAATGTCTTCTCTTCCTTCACTCTTTGTCGTCTTTGCTTATTCCTTCCACAACAACTCCTGCCTTAACATCTTCTCCACCCCCCTCATCTGTCCCAGTTGCATTCATCTTTTCAAACCTTTTCTAGTCTCTCTCCTCCAATAACAAAAATTTGAAGGGGTATCGCACAGACGATGGATACAATTCCTTTCTACTGTCTCAGAGGATAGGATCTGAACCAATGGTTTCAAATTACAAAGAAAGGGTCTAAACCTTAGAAGAGTTACACTTCCTTATAGTGCTGGTTGTTTGATAGGGAGAGAAAATGCCTCAGAAGATGTGGGACTCTTCACTGAAAGTTCTTAAGGAGAAGCTGGCTCGCCACTTTTCTGGGATGCTTCAGCAGTGAATTTTCTGTATCAGCATAGGGAATGGATTAGTATATGTTTGAGGCCTATCTCCAGTCCTATTCTATTTGGGAAAGGGAAATAAAACTGCCCAGTAAGATCTGAAGAGCCCAGAGAATGCTTAGTAGAAATGCAGCTGGAAAATGAGATGTAGTCGTTGTTTCTATATAGCTAGGAGACTCCTGTACATATATTTGTTTGTTCATTTAAATGAGCTGGGGAGAGATAAATGACAAGAATCCAAAAACAACCTGGCTGAGCATGTGTGTAAATCTTTAACAGTTGCAGAATATCTTTTCAGTTGAAAGAAGAGAAATAGCAAAGTAGGGAGAGTTACTTAAGCTCTTAATGGCTGGAATTTGGGAAAAATTCCTTTATTTGAATTATAGATTCCATCAGCCAATATGGTCATGCTAGTTGGGGAATTCTGGGAACTGATTTCCAGAAATTAACTTTTCCAATCTCTGCTAACAGTCTGAAGTATTTCAGAGACAGTTGTAGCAGGCGCTTGGGATTCATGGATTGGGGGACACGCTGCAATATTTTGTTACAGGTGAAAGCATAATTTCCCTCTGTGTAAGACAGACTGTGCTTGGCCATTTTCAGATATTTCTACTGAGCATGCATCAGTGTCAGTCTTGTGAGGCCTGCCAACAAAATTAAACCCACAGCAGGCTGATTGCCTCAGCTCAGGGCTCTTTGTTCAGGTAGGTTTTTGAATTTTATGTTTGGTTTCCTTTCTGGTTTCATCTAAGCTAGTTTTGTTCACCTCTTGTTATTATGCCCCATGGATCATGTCCTACAGCGTCCAGTCTTTACTCAGGCTAAATGCCCATTGGGGTGTCAGGAGGAATTGTGCCAGAACACAAGACTGAACAAGGAGTTACATTCACACATGGAATGATCTGTAGATCTTACGTTTCCCCCAAACAATCATTTATATAGATCATAATTTAGAGAACACTAATCAAAAAATTCCTCTGCATTTATACATTTGTTTTACACCAGAAGGATTTCTAAGTAATGAATGCACAGCAAAGAAATATAGTGTGTGTAATATATTAGGAGAAGGCAGTAAGTAAACAAGCTGTGTCTGGGAGTAGTTCTGCATGAACAAGTGGGGATTTATTTCAGAACAGGACCACACAAATTCATGGGTATGACAAATCTATCTATGTGGATGATCGTAATTCATTACATTCAGTAAAACTATCAGTATTTATTTGGGCTCCTGACCCACAGCAACAGTCATGAAAAATATGATGTTTTCATTGCATATGCAATATGAATGAGTCTTAGGAATTGGAGATGTGGGCAGTACAATCCTAAGCATGTTTACTAAAAAGTCAGGCCCATGATGTTCCATGAGATTCCCAGATGAATCTGCACAGGATGCCAGCCTTTCAATGAGGAGATAAGGAGACCTGAAGGTAAAGGAACCACCCTTTCAAAAAACCTTGTTGGACTTATGCAAGCAGAGTAGATAGAGAGAAAGAACAGGGCCTCCTTTACTTTTATGTTCTGGGGTTTATTAAAATAATTCCACTTTGTTGAATCAATGGGAGAGAAAGTATGTACATCATCTCCAGGCATGGCATCTGTATTTCCCTCCCTTCATGCTAGGGGCATGTCTTGGGATCCAGTCTGCCCACAACACACAACCTCATCTTGCTTCAGAGAAACAAGAACATTGGGGCTTTGGGGCTGGCTAGGCTGGCTTCTAGTAATTGTCAAATCTCCTTCTCTGAGATCAGACATCCCTCTGCATGTTCTCAGAGGGGAGATCCAACAACGCTATGACTCCACTGGTACATTCTCTCAGGGATCATAGAACTACAACCTTCCTTGGTTACAGCTCTTGAGACAATGTTTTTGTGGTTGTCAATGTTCTAAAGTTACTTTTTAGAGTTCTTTTCATTGCTTCCATTCTTCCACCAGTTGTAGTCTGTTTTGTTCTGGCTATCAATAGTGTTGTTGTTGTTGCTGTTGTTGCTGTGTGCCTTCAAGTCATTTCTGACTTTTGGCGAACCTAGGGCAATCCTATTACAGGGTTTTCTTGGCAAGATTTGTTCTGAGGGGGTTTGCCTTTGCCTTCCTCTGAGGCTGGCAGAGTGTGATTTGCCCAAACTCAGCCAGTGGATTTCTATGGTGAAGCGAGGATTTGAACCCCGGTTTCCAGAATCATAGGCCATTTCCGCACTAGCCTGTTATAGCGCTATGATTCCACTTGCAACATCCTATGGAATCCTGGGGTTTGCAGTTTTGGGAGGGGCCGGATGGCCCCTCCCAAAACTGCAAACCCCAGGATTCCATAGGATGTTGCAAGTGGAATCATAGTGCTATAACAGGCTAGTGTGGAAATAGTCATAGTCCAACACTGAAACCCTACTGTCTCTCTTCAATAGTACCTAACCTATTTATTTTAAACCATTTTGATGGTGGAGGGAGGAACTGATTGATCTGTTTTTAGCTCACTCTTTAAAGGCGATGCTTAAAGCTCTCAGAAATTTGCCAATGAAAGATTCTATAGGTGGGACAAGGGGCAGAAGATCTGCCACCATGAGGGTGGCAAATCCACTCTTGGTTAAACTGCCTCTCCTTCTGCAGCTGCTCTTAGTTGTATGTGGACTCTGCCAGTGCCAGACCTCTGAAGAATAAGTTCCAGCAAAAGGAGTGTTCCCATTCAACTTAGAACAGCTATGGGAGAAGCAGTAATAAAATCAAGAGTGGATTAACTACTGTCATACTGTTGGATCCACAGGCCAGCTCTGGGCTCTATATTATGATTCAGCTGCCTGCAGATAGTAAACATGTCCATGGCTGACCAGCACATGGATGAGACAAAATACGGGAACTCCATATATGCTGCCTTGAATTCTCTCATGCAAGAAATGTTGGATGTAAATTTCTAAAAACAAAGAATAGAGGCACACATATATCATACCTACCTGTTCTGAATAACAGGAGTTTTGATTCTTTGAAAAGAAACAGTCATGAAATTGTGCAAATGTGATTGAAGATTTGTTCTAAGACTTGTTTTTGCCAGTCTTTTAAGTGCTTTAAGTGCCAGTCATATTTGGGACTAGGAAGGGATAATCCACCACGTCAGTTTAGATGGAGAACCAGAGAAATTTTCATGTAGCATGTAACACAATTTCTTCAAGGAGCATGGAAAGAAGGGAGCAATATCCACTGCTTTGCCATCTTTTCTAAGCAATGTTGTTTCAAGCTGGCTCTTGTCATGGCCCTGCACACACACCCCCGAAGATTGATATAGTTTAATTGGCAATATTATTTAATTGGCACCACATTAATTGGCATTGATATAAAATGGAAGCTGAGGTGGTTGGAAGGTCAAGCTGGAAAGAAGAAGAATACTGACTGTAAATGTGAGATAGAAAGGCAGGTCTGCCACATCCCCTCCTAGGCAAAACCAAAGTCATTGTCAGGCAGATTTCAAGGCAATTCTAGAGACAATACGTTTATGCTGAAAGCTGGACATCTTGGAGCAGAAAAGGGGAAGTTCACACCAAATTGTGATTGTTGTAATCGTGATCCCTCACTCCTGGATGTTTCCTTACTTTGTCTTCCCAACTTCTCCACAATACAGAGCTATTATGACAGCCATTACCCCTTTGTCACCTAAACACTAAGACCATTAACTCTGTCTGGACCTCATTGTTTGTATTACAACTACCACTGTCTGCTTGGCTGGGACAGCGGTTCACACCCTTACTGGTAGGGTAGATTTTGGGTATAAAAACTATTGATTTCAAATAGTCTCTCATAGTATCTTGACTTACTGAACACCACGCTGTTTGTTTGATTCCTGAACAAGAACTGTCCTTAGGTGCCTACCTAAGCCACATTGCTGCTTTTCTTCGCTTCTCTCCAGACCAGTAATTATTACCCAAATCCTAAAAGTCCTCTATCCACAACTTTCCTCCCTTTTCCTTTGGTTAATCCTTGTGTGAGCATGTGAGTGTTTGGATCTTTTGCGTGAGTATGTGAATTTCTCAATAAAACACATTTTTAGTTTACATTTTGGATTCTCTGGCTAGTTCTTTCCTGCATGATTCTGTAAACATTGGTGGAAAGATCTCATTAAATTAACCCCCTCCTTGCAGACCTCCTAAATTTTGAGCTAATTAACCCCCCTTGGTCACATGGAGGTACTGGCACTGTGGGTGGACTCCTGAGTCACTCATGTTTTGGGGTAACATCTAATCATCTAGGAGTTAGGTTGAGGGGAAAACAGAACAGTGTTGGATGGAGACCTAAGGTAGGGAGAGGGTAGCGTTTGTTCTGGACTCTCCCACAATTTCTTGAGATAAATTCTGAATTCCTGCTGTATAGTTGTCTTTATGTCAGTGTTCCATAAAGTCTGGTTTGCATGAGGTGCTTGTCACTGCTAAATAACCTACCAAAGACAGTCAAGAAAGAGGAGCTGTGTGGAGCCACCTAGGATCAGATGGGAGAACCAATTCAGTACACACTATCCTCTCTCAAGCCACTCTGGCCTCTTCCTTTCACATCCTTCTAATCCACCCAGCCTTCATTCTTTCTATTCACATTCCCAATTCCAGTCAAAACCCTTTTAACCTTGGATCTTGATGCATGTTAAATAACTTTAGCAGAAATTGTTTGATTTGCATAAGTTATTCTGATCACATTATTTGAGTGAATGGCATGGAATTCTAAACCCCTGGTAGACCCACAGCTACAAAATACGTTCTTTGTTGTAGGAACAGCAGTAGGGTTTCATGCCATTGTCCCTTCCAAGGACCAACCACAGACTTCAAGCTGCCAAATATTAAAAACCAGGAATTGCGGAATTGGTTACTAATTTGAACAGTAATGTTGGCAAGCAAGATATGGTCAGGATAAGAAGAAGCAGAGTGTCTATAAAGAAAAACAGGAAAAGCAATTTGAAAGTGCTCTCATGTGCTGTTCTGCCTTGGCTTTATTTCCTGAGTTGATCTGTCCACAAGGGTGGAAACTCGATATTTCTGGCTACACTGAATAGCCTTTAAAAAAAAAAAGACACAGATTTATTTATTTAATTTAGCCTGTCATTGTGGCTTTGTGGCTTTGGTCCTTGGAGTTTTCTTTAGTAATGAATGAATACTTAACAGTGAGCCACCCAGTAATATCTTTAGTATATGCTTTGATTGAGGCCTGCTGACCAGCATATTCTGTCTGATAAGATTATGTCATGGTGAGTTAGTGGACTTCTGATTCTACAATTAGTGACATTATATCACTTATTTATATAGCAACATACAGTTAGGTAAAAGAAAATGTGTAAGGACTTCTAAAGCTGGTTATTACAGGAAACATATAGCCCTTGGATGTTACTAGACTACAGTTCTCATCAGTTCTTGCTTTTTGGCTGTGCTGGCTAGGTCTGATGGGAGTTACTCTCCAAAACACGCTGGATGGCCATGTATCTCCTCCCCCTGGTTAGACCAATGGTTGCAATGTGCTACTCAGTCTCTAGCCGCAGTCAGTTTTAAAAGTATGAAAAAATGCCTCTGCTATTTTTATTTTTTAGAGCAGTTAACATTTCCACAGTATCAGAAGTCAGCCATAGATATGCTGAGGGTTCAACATATCAGCACAAGCAGGGATTCCAATATGTTTGCTCCCTTAATATAGGAAGAATGCAACTTATAGCGATCAACCGATGGAAGTGGCTCTCATAAGCATAGTATAGGCCAAAATTTCTGCAGGGTTTCCACCTGTCTCCCCAGTTGCCAAGGAATACTTCTGCTGAAAATTATGTCCAGGTTTTTTTTATCACATTTGGTATCAGTGCTCCAGGGGGTTGATGCTAGCTGGTCTGTGTACAATACCTGCAGCTCTAAGTTGCGCCCAAAGCGCTAAATAAAAAAAAAATCACATACAGAATTTTTCATCCCTGGACCAGAAATTAATATATAATACTCTCAGCAAGGTTAGCTTCTAATTGTTGAGTGCCTCCAGCACAACTTTTGAGCCCCCGACAGTGCCAGATACGGGCGGTCAGTTCATATAGACCAGCTTTCTCCAACTTTGTGGCCTCCAGAGGTGTTAGATTACAAACTCCCCTCCCCGTGAAATCTCACCCAGCATGTTTATTGTCCATTTTGGCTGAGAATTCTGGGAGTTGTGGTCCTGATGTGATGGGAAAATGAAGCCTTGGAATCTAAAAACAGAAGGTTTTCATTCCAGAAAAAGGCCAGCACATTTTAGCCTGGGGGCTGTGAGAAAAGGGAACAATACATATACATACATACGCAATACATACACATTAAGAATTTTAAGCAGGGCATAAATTGAACAGAGACAAATTCTGCATGTGCATATATACCTCACATTAACTTCCACATGAAATAAGATCTCTAAAAATAATTACAGTAAAATACAGTAAAATTTAAAAATAGTTACAGTAAACCAAATAGAGACATATACATATGTATAGAACAGGAGTCTGTGTTTACTTACAATACCATTTGAAAATTGATCTATAGGGATTTTAACCACTAATCAGTCACTCTGAACAAAGGGATTTTTTTTTTAAAAAAAAAGATCTCTCCAAATTTTGCAGAATATAATTAATAGTTCTCAGAAATAAAGGTAAAGGTATTTGAAAACTGTAATTTATCAGTAAGGAGATTTGGCTTTTCAAATAGTATTGAGCTATTTCTTGAAATAAAACTTCCTTTTTAACACCCTGAGAGACCATCTTTCTTTCACATTAGGTTTCAAGTTATTTCTGCTTTGGGAGTTGTCAAAAGCATCAGGCAGCATTAGGTTGCGGGGGGCTGACATGGATTAACCATTCCATGCAATTCCTTCTGAATGTTCCCAGGTATAAAAATTAAGAGAGAAGTATGAGCTGACTTTCAATTTTGACAGTCTTTACTTTTGTTTTGTTTTGTTTTCAATTTACTGTGAATGTGAATGTTTCTCCTTTGTTCCAGATTCTGTGTTATATTGTTATGTTATGTTATGTTGATCAGTATAAGCCTGCATACAGCACTTTTCTGAAAAAAAAAATTCAAAGCAATTTATTAAAAAAAAAGTTCACATGATATTTGTGGCATAATAGACATAGTGAACCAAAGCATTTGCAATAAACTTCCTATTTGTCAAGTCTGAGTTATTAAATAGAACTTTTCGGACACATAGCAGCAGTGCCATCTACAGAAAAGTTTCCTATTCCAAAATGTGTTCATGAATTCAGTGCCCACATTGCTTTCTTTAAAAAGAGATTTAACTCTGTCCTGATAAGCTTCACTCCTTTGGCAATGTAAATTCATTCCCATGGCTTATCTTTTTACATTTGAATTTAAAACAAAAGTATGAAAATGATGGAAACCACTAGAATTAAATTAATTCCACATATGGTGCTGTTTAATCTTACACATAACAGCAGCATTTGCTTTTGCAAAGATCCAAATTAACCACAGTTTGAAAAAAAATTTTTTTGTAAAAAGTAATTTTAGAGTGGTAGTTCAAGAAAAAAATGTAAAAAAAAAAGGGGGGGGGATAAGGAGACAAATAAACCTGCTCTGGATATTATGGCAAATCATGGCGGTTGCAAGTTATTGTGCCAAAGTTTAGAAGATCCTGTCTCAGATGATATTTCCATTGTATTTCTTGACTTTATAATTTTTATTAATATTTTTAAAATATCCAATAAGAATTTAAATAAAACAGCAACATAGAAGAAGAAAAAAAGAAAAAAGAGATAAATAAAAATTAAAGAATATAGATATAAAGAAAAGAAAGAACAGAAAAAGTAAAAGTGACTCCCGGTATTCTCTTCAGCAGTTATTAAAATATATAATCAATCTAATCCTTTCTCATCTATCACAGCAAATTCCTCTTCCTTTTTTCTATAACATATACCTACTAAATATTTAAAAACAAAACGTATAAATTCTTAAGTATATTTTCTAAGCTACTGTTAATCTTCCTTAAATTAAGCTAAACAAAAAACCACCCTCATTCTAATTTAACCAGTTTTTTATAATGCAAAATATCAAGTGTCAAATCCTTTCATCTTTATCAAAAGAGTTTTCCCAGTTCTTTTCCAACTGTTTCTCCATCACTCTAGTTCTTTTTTAGTTGCATCTCCCAAAAGCACAAAACTCAAATTTGCTGTATTTTTTAATTTTTTCCCTTTAAATATTACATAGCCATTTTCCCACCACCACCAAAAAAACCCCTCTCTCATGATAACATTGCTTATAATTGTCTGACTGTCCAGCCCATGTGTAAATCAACCTTAATATCATTTTAAACAGTTTCTTAAATTTCATAAATCCTCCCAAAACTTTATTTTATAACAACTTCCTTTACACTAAAAGAACGTTGAACATCAAGAAACAGAGTACCATCTATTATCTAATAAACTCAATCATTGTTTCCTCACCCATTCATATTTTGAATTTAATCTTTGAGGTTTTGCCAAACCTTTGCCATTGCACAAATTGAGCATCAATCATCAAATTTCACAAGATATGGGGAAGAAACATCCTTACATAAAAAATCTTCCTATTAATCTTGCTATCTTTCTCCTCTTCTTTCTCCCCTTTCAGTAGTCTGGGTGAAAACCACTTTTGTTCTCCTTTTCCATGTATCCAATATTATTCTTCTCTCAGTTATTTGCAATATGTTCATTAGTCTCCTCTGGTTCCTCCAGAATCACTTCTAAGTCTCTAAAATCATCTTGGTCCTTCTGTACAATATCATTCAAAATTTTCTCTCCACGCTCCAGTTTCTCCTCTTCATCTGATTCTGTGATATCCGTCACATCATCCATCACTAGTGTGAAGATTGTAAGATCATTTTTCATCCATTCAGATTCCTTCTGAACTTCCTGCCAAATTGCTGGATCATACTGACTTTCTAAGAGTTGAATCATTGTCATTCTTTTTTTAAGCCAAATCTTGGCATCTATAGCGTTAACACCTTTGTCACTTCCATTACAGTGTTACAGTGACATAGTCTGGCTATTTAGTCTCTCTTGTTATTCAGATTGCTTTCAATGGGATACTGCTCCCAAACAAAACAAATCCACTTTCCCATAACAAATCAATCTCTTTTCTTAGTCCATTTTGCTTGCAGAGCACTGGCAAAAGAAACAGTCTTTCAATTTTATAAAGTACCTTTCCAAATCTTAATGTTACTATATCCTTTGTCCGCTTAAAAACCTTTTTAAAGTTCACACTCTTGTTAAACGTTCTGCTTAATCTTAAAAGTCTTTAAAATAGTTCTTAAGTCACTCATGTTAGTACAGAAAGAAGAAAACTCAGCACACTAATGGTGTAATCACTGAATTGAAGATCTTCTTTTCTTCAAAGAATCCCAGATATTGTTAAAAAAAAAATTAAGTAATTAAGAAAGTGAGATGTTGGAGGTCTAATGTCCTTTATAGGCTCACATGCAGTGGCATGAGCTCGATGGAAGGTTTTCGGATACTTCAGAATGTTCTGTACACTCTCCCCTTCTCTAGTGAGAGTATCACCAGCTGGAGCTTGCCTCCAAGCTGGTGATTATTACCTCTGTAGTGTTCCCTATCATGGAGCTCCATGAGGAGATGTCAGCCTACGATGATCTCATGCGGAAATCCTTGATACTTCCACTGTATTTCTGACAAGTAATGATAAAAAATAAGGACTCGATAAATAAATAAATAAAACAGCCCACAAAGTTATCATATAGGTTCAAGTGGAAGAATGTTTTAGATGTTATATGGAGATAGAGTTAAAATTAAGAGTTAATAATTGGGTCCAGGAAAATATTTTTCTTATTACCCAAGAAAGATTTGGCCATCTTGATGGAACTGGACAGGCAAGTGTGCCCCTTTAGGTTCTGCTGGACCTCTTAACAGCTTTTGATATCATCAACGATGATAATCCTTCTGGACTGCCTTACTGTTTTGCACTGAAGTCACTGTTTCATAGTAGCTCCATTCCTACCTAGAAGGGTAAACCGAGAAGAGACTCCTGTTTAACTCCTTAGCCTCTGGGGTTCCCCAGGGTTTTCAATATGCTATTCAACATATACATAAAACCACTGGGAGAAGTCGTCCAGAGTTTGAGAGGCAGGTGGGTGCTATCTGTGTGCTGAAGGTACCCAAATCTCTCTCTCCTTCCCACCTAAACCCAAGGAAGTTGTTTTGGTTCTAAACCATTGTCTGTCAACAATAATGGACTAGATGAGGGTGAACAAAATTTTCTTAATCCAGAAAAGAGAGATGCAGTCCTGGTCCAGGAACAGAGATTCAACCTGTGCTGAACTAGGTTACACTCCCTCTGAACATGTATGTTCACAGTTTGAATGTACTCCTAGACTCAGCCTTGAACTTGGATGCTCAGGCATTGGCATCGGCCAGTTCTGTATTTGCACAATTAAAACTAATGTGACAACCAAATCCATTTCTTGGGATATTTGACTTGGGACAGTGACACATGAATTAGTTACATCCTGTTTGGATAACTATAATGCACTGTACAAAGACCTGCCTTTAAAGAGTGCTCCAAACAGCTGTAGATAGCTTAACAGGGGCTGGTTACAGAGAGCATACAACTCCTTCATTACAATGGCTTCACTGGTTGCCAGTCCATTTCCAGACATAATTCAAGATTCTGGTTATGACCTATAAAGCCCTATATGACTCAGTTCTGTGCTATCTGAAGGATCTAAAGTCTTCAGAGGAGGTCCTTATCTCCATTGCACACACCCCCAACAGCTGCATTTGATGGAAATACTGAAGAGGGTCTTCTCCAAGCTACTTCTGCACTCTGGAACTCCCTTCCCTGGGAGGCTTGCTAGGCTCCCTCCTTGCCATTTTTCTGCCATCAAGTAGAGACTTCCTATTCTGGAAGGTATTTGGGAACTGATTGTTTTATATAGTGGGTTTGCTGTTTTAATGCTGTACTGCATTCAGTCTATGCTTTGAAAGTAATGTTTCATATGGCTTTTTTGATTCAATAAATATTTTAATATCATTTTATTCTTAACTTTTTGTATGTTTTTAGCTATATGTGTTTACTTGTATTTCTTTTTATTCTGTAAGTCACCTTGAGTCTCACTTCTACGGAAGAGCGAGGACATAAATAAAATGAATGATTAATTGGTGATTATTTTGACCTACCAATGATTCAGATTCTATTGAAGAATCTAAGAATCAGTGAGATACTGTTGGTTAAGGAAACATATTGCAAGTAGTGTCACTTTTTATAACTGTGCTATCTATGGCAATTTTGTTTAGATTTTCTATCAGTCTGTTTGGAATTGTTCCCAGAGCATCCCTGGAACCACAGTTTTCTGTTTCCAGAGATGCAGAATATCAGTTTGTAGGTGTTGATATTTTGTAATCTTTTCTCTCTATTTGTCTTCAATTCTGCTTTCCTCAGAGGCTGTGGAATTTCCCAGGGATGGGAAATGGTGGTGGCTATTCAACAACAATAAATATCATTATCACAGAATTTTAATTATGCAAATTTAATTTATTTATTAAAACTTACCCCTCTATGTTAACTAGGGTTGTGGCTTGGGAATTTCCTTGTACCGTATGTCAGTCCTTTCTTTATCAAAACACGTATATTTCTTCACACTATTTGTCCTTTAGTGTGGTTGAATTATTCCCCCAACTCCATGAGAGGCAAATACCAGCACTTCCCACAGGAATGAATTCCACAAATTTCTCTAAGTGGGAAATTTTCTTTTGAGAATTAAAAGCTCACACGCATATTTGTTTCTTGTTTTTAATCAGAAAAAAAAATAAAACCCTGGTATATTTAAAAGTTCTGAATGTTTGAACAAGAAAAACCCTAAGGCAAAAATTGACTGAGAATAGAAAATAAGACAGTGGGTTCTCACCAATTGGTTCTTATATTCTGCCTTCCTTTGCCGAATTTTAGCAATAACATTAGAATAACCTTCTCGGGGAGTGAGGTTATTTGAGAACAATGTTCCTGACAAAGATGAAGCATGCTGTTGGAATCCACACAAACCATTCTGGATTTCAAGGCTGAGTGATTTAGTGTTTGCAGCAAAACCTCAGAAACTTGGTTATTTTGGTTGTCAACTTACTTGAAAAGATGATCTGAGAAGTGGGAAAAAGCAAATAATTCTAGTAACCTATTCACAATAAGATTTGTTTATATATATTTTAACACGCAGCTTTGTTGCAGAAATGAAAAATGATTCATGCATAGATGCATGTCTTGAAGCCCCATTAATATGACTGCAGGACTATTCAGTACAGAAGTGTTGTAAAGCTGAATTTGTGCTATAAAAAATCCTTATTTCCCACACCGTATCAGCCATTTCCGCATTAGACTGTTATAGTGCTTTCAACATCCTATGGAATCCTGGGGTTTGCAGGCCGGCCCCTCCTGAAACTGCAAACCCCAGGATTCCATAGGATGTTGAAAGTGGAATAATAGTGCTATAACAGTCTAGTTTGCAAACGGCTATCATCAGCTATAGCAGAATGAGGGACTTCAGGGACCCTGAAGTGAATGAAGACAAGGCATTACTTGGAAATGGAATGAGCTCCACGGTGCTGAACAGAATAGCCAAGATCAATTATATTGATAGTCCTTAGCATCTCACCATGCCGTAGTGAGATTACAGTTTCTGTTGGAAGACCAATGACCACGCCTTTAAAGGATGGCCCATAGCACAATGGTGGAATGCATGTTTGGCATGCTAAAGGTCCCAAGTTCAATCCCAGGTATCTTCAATTAGAGTAAGAAATGAAATCTGCCCCAAACCATGGATAACCATTGCCAGTAAGAGTCAACAATAATGGGGCTGGATGGACCAATAGTCTGATTCAGTGAAAGGCATTTCCCCGTATTTCTAAGGCATGGCAAAGCCTTTCAAAAGCCCCACCAAGTAGTTGAATTCAGTGAGGGGTGTGTCCAGAACCAGGAAGTAACAAGCTATAAATAGCATAGGTACCTGCACTTAGTTATGGGGCGGGGGGTAACAAGTATGCAATGAAGCCAGAGCCCCCAGAACTGTTTTGAGGGTAGACGGAGTTCAAGACTGATTGGTAGGTCTTTATGAATTTTGTGTATGTGCATGTATGTTTTTGCACAACAGGAAAAAGCACAGAATGGGCCTAAATACCCTAAAGGCACCAGATCTTGTCAAATCTTGGAAGCTAAGCAGGGTCCACCCTGGTTATTACTTGGAAGGAAGACTACCAACCAAAACCAGGTGCTGGAGGCTATATTTTAAAGGAAATTGCTGACAAAACCACTTCTGAGTATCCTTGCTTAAGAAAATCCTACAAAATTTGTTGGAATCACCATAAGTCAACAGGCAACTTGAAAGCACATACACATACACACACCATAGAATATGGTGAATAATAGTACAGTATTACCTTCAGCTAAAGCAGTTAACTATATGTGACTTCCAGTTTAGCTATGGGATCTCATTCTCCCGTATAATCAACCTCTCACACTCAGGTCCTCTGGGGGATATTTATTTCAATTGGCCAGGGCTAGACTGTCAACAGTCACCCAGAGGACTTTTTCTTTAGCTGTTCCTAGACTGTGGGAAGACCTGTCAGAAGAGATTCAACAGCTGAATACACTGTCCAAATTTAAAACAGTATTAAAGACCAGTCTTTTCCAAGAGGCCTATCCAGATAATTTTAAATTATGCATTTTAACTATGAATTTTAAATGCGTATTGACTGTTTTAATTAGGTATTTGTATTATTTGTTCTTTTAAATTGGTATTATGCATTTTAACTGTTGTCTTTAAATCATTGTTCTGTTTTGAATTGATGTTATGTATTAATCTGTTGTTGTTCCCTGTTGTTATTTGCCTTGAAGACAATGACAACATAATAAATACTCCTGGGGCCCTCCAGGACCAGTTGTTTGCTTTCTAATACCGCCTCCCCCCCCGTCCTTACAAAACCATCACAAAATCTCAGAAAGCCAAACCAGCGGTGACTTCTGGTCACCTCTGGGTTGGATTTTTGGCTGCTTTTCAGGTGCCACAGCCCAGTCAGAAAACCATGGGGTGAAAGCTCTCCGTCATGCCTATTTCTGTTGCCCACATGTTGCCATGTGTAATAGCAATGGGCTCCTTTTCAAATGCTGTAGTGCATAATGGAGTTAATTACATTAATTAATACACTTGTATCCTTTCCTAATGCTATGTTAAGCTATTTCCCCAAACATGGAAATCTGAGCATACATTAATGTATTTATCTTTTTATTGTAATGTATGCATTTTTTCTATTCAAGTATGTTTGTGTCCATTTTCCTAATATGCACAGTAATATTCATGTGCATTTACACATACACACACATACACACACACACACACATTTTTCTAGTGACAAGAAAAACAAAGGTATGCACACATATTTGTTAATAGTTTTGCAAACTGTAATTGGATACAATCTCAGTAAATGCAAGCTCCTTCTCACTGTTGGATACAGTAGTGGTAAAGCTGAGAGTATGTGGAGCAGGATGAAGACTGTAAGAGAGAAAGTCAGTACATTTTCTAATATATGCAATCATCAGCCTCTGATAAGCTCAACAATGAAAATGAGATTGCGGTTCTAGTATTGCAGTTCAGCTTTACTTTAGTTGCTTCCAGTGCTGGATTATGAAATGAAAAATACAGATGAAACCACATCTGGACTCTATTGTACTGGACGTTTTCCCCAGCAGTGGTCTTCTCTGGAAAGCTGTTGGATATTATAGCAGGCTATGAGCTGAATATAATACCAAGGTTCTTACAGTTTAACATTAAGAAACCTTTCAATATAAAAACTGCCAAGTCTATAGGGCCTTCTTAAATTCCCAAATAAGAAGTCAAAGAATTTATGGCAGCGCTGTTAGATGTGGAGGCCAAGTAAACTCACATTGTTGACCTTCGTTGTGTTTAAATTTCTCCTGCCTTCTGGCACTATGAAGCAGTGGAAAGAAATAATTTATTCATGATGCTATGAGCATTGAGAGTCTCTAGAATACCATGCTAGAATATTAGGGACATAATTTCTTGTAAGTGATGTAGACTTAGACTGGCAGTCTGTAGGTATCCTTTCCTTATGTTTTCTGTGGTGACACTGGCGGTAGAGAATCCAAATATCACTTGGATAGAATGGAATGCAGCTCCATGCCAGCTTCCCTGGCTATCATGTTTTTATAACATTATAAACAATAACAAAGAGATCTGACATCTGAAAGCCATATTTGCCAATTTGAACTTACAGTTTTCCATTGTTGTAAGAGTAGCATGTGTAGATTTTTTTCTTTTTTCTTTAACTGTAATTTTTTTTTTAAATGTAGCTTGCTCTGACATGAAAACGTAATACACAAACATTCTCAACTTTATACTTCCAAATCCGCCCCATCCCCACTCAGCTTCAGTCAGAACAAAGTACAAGTCACAAAATATAAAGTTCCTCATATAAGTGATATTGGTGTGCATTATTAAAACATCAAGGCTCAAATGTATCTAGTTTCAAATGAAGACTTTGATACTTTCATATCTCAAATGTAGGTTAAAGATCATGCCAAAATGTATTTGAATGCATATAGCCATGGCATATTATTTTGATTCTATGTAAACATACACATTGTGATATTTATATTTTACTTAGTTTTAATATTTGTTTTCTACCTTCCTATGAAAATTATTTTTTTTCATGGCTGCTAACAATAAACAGATTTGAGAACAATCTCTAGGAAAGAACAACTGTACGTAAAACCATACATATGTCATACATCTTTGTATCCACAGCCCCTGAATAAGTGAGGATTACAGTGTTTACTGGATCTAACTAGGCAACAAATTTATGAATCACAAAAGGATAGTTGAGAACCAGTGTGATGTTGTAGTTTGAGCATTGGACTATGACCCTTTCCGCATCCTACCTTTTCTCGGCACTGGGGTGCGGTGCTTGCACGAGCAGCCTCTTGTAAGAGGCCCTCGCGTCCAGGTTTCTTCAGCTCCACACGAGCTTCCTACTCACGTGAGAGCCCCGCCTCTTCCTTTTGCAGTGCAGCCTGGGACCTTCCCAGGCTGCACTGAGACAAGAAGCGCAACCGGCCCGGCTTCTGAGGCTCCGCAAGCAAGGTAAGTGCATGCGGGGCCTGGGAGCAATGCACGACCATGCACCATTTTTGGCTTAAAGCCAAAAATGAAAAAGTGCGCGAGCGGTGCCTACCAGGCCCTGGAGCGTCGCGCAAATGTGAGTGCATCGTGTGGACCGCTCCTCACATTTGCACGATGCTCAAGGGGCCCTTTCACGTGGAAAATGCCGTGGAAAAAGGACCTATGACTCTGAAGACCAGGGTTTGATTTCCCATCTGGCCACTGAAACCCACAGGGTGACCTTGGGTGCATCACACTCTCTCAGCTCCAGAAAACCTCATGATAGGTTTGCCTTAGAGTTGCTATAAGTCAGAAACAACTTGAAGGCACACAACAATAATCACAACTCATGCATGGTAAAATCCAAACTGCCTACTTAATTAACACCCATCCTTCTGTGTGAGCCCCTGCCAGGTTGAAGGAGAGAAATGAATAACTATCCTGGTTTTAGATGCAAAGGTTTGCCATGCACCTACCCCAGCCCCAACTCAGCCCGTACACTGAAGCACTGTGGAGAGCTAAGCTGCGCTCCACTTCCATACTAACCCCTATGGTTCTTTGCATGCTTCATCTCAAGCACACCTTGACCTTCTGTTTCCATTCCCTGGGGCCATATCATCCCTATAGGTATACTTCATCCCTAAGGTATACTTCAGTTAACAAAACAGATCTGTTCCTGTATATTACCTTTTTATAGAAACTTTGGCACCAGAGGCAGGCATAACATGAAAAGGAGGGGGATAGTTTCCAAAAAGGAAGAGTTCAGCTTTTTCCAGCAAACTTTTTATTCCAAAGTAGCACATGTGAACTGAAACGCACAGTCTAGGCCTTGTAAAAGTGAATAAAAGCATTTTGAGCTTGCTAGAGACCACCTGAAAGCTTCTTTCAAAATGCATCCAGGGAGGAATTTTTATTTCCCCAACCTTCACATTTCTTATGATTTCCATTTTGCTGGTCAAACTGAAAGATGCATGGGGGGGGGGGTGTTTGTTTTGCATTGCTGGGGATAGCTGATATGGCAGGGTTATTTGTTTTCCTCCTTTCTCTCAGTTTTGTTCTTCATACGTACTCTGTAAGGGATTGTGGAGGCAGCTGCTGTTTACCTTGCCTGTTGTTGGCAGGTGCACACAGTTATAGTAGGATTGGCTAAGCAGAATCTCATTATTTCCCTGTGTAAGTTTTCTTGTATTTTTTATTGTATATATACTGCTTCAACTTGACATTGACAGCCTATGTCTCTTCAGTCTTTCTTCACCATCCTGCAGTGCTGCTGCTGCTAAAAACTTCCAGCTAGACAGAGGAGAAAAAAGGAGGGCTGGGCAGGTGTAAAAAGTATTGTCACAAGGATATTCTTTGTGAAAAGGGAATTTTTTGTCAGAAGCTTTGCTACCTGAAGTATGTGTATAAGAAACTTTCCTTTACCCAAAGAAAGCCTCAGAATATTCAGAAAGCATAATCTAGAAACCTACATCCATATTTGTATGGCATCTGCTACCTAACTCCATTAGTGCTTCCATAACAAGCCTCATCCCAAAAGGAAGTATGATATACTTAGGAGTGATAGGAGAGTAAGGGATTCCTTTTGTCAATGGTCAGTCTAGGTTAGAAAATGTAGCCCCTGTGTAGCCCCATCACAATCATCAGCTTATTCACATTGAACCATGGAAACATGAGCCATTTCCGCACTAGACTTATAGTGCTATTATTCTACTTTCAACATCCTATGGAATACTGGGGTTTGCAGTTTAGAGAGGGGCATTCAGAATTCTCAGCCAGAGAGTTCTTTGGCCTCAGTAAACTATAAACCCCAGAATTCCACAGGATGTTGAAAGTGGAATAATAGTACTATAACACTCTAGTGTATACATGGCCATGGTTGGCTGTCAAAATCAACTGAAACAGAAAGATGAATGTGATATAACCCCTCCTTCCTCTTTGCACACAGCCCCTGCATTTGCAAGTGGCCAACATCTTATATCTCCCTAGGCTGGCCAGCCCACTCACCAGATAGTTGGAGTCAGGCAGAGATGTTAGTGTAATAGCAACAATTGTTTTTCTTTTTTAAAAAAAGAGTCATCTGTCTTTGTCATGAACCGAATTCACACACACAAAAGGAACAGTACATAAACACTATTTATTAGGAGCATGATACATCGTACAGGACTTCAGTGAGTGAACTGAAGGCAATTAGCAAGATTCAAAACATAAAATACAAAGAGTGCATCTTCCCGTCCACAAGAGACCTTGAAGTCTTGGTGCAGCCTGGCTAAGCTTATCAGTGCATTCCTAGCTTTTGTTTATCTAACGGTCTCTGGTTCTCATACCTTGTTACAAGCAAGCTGCTACTTAACTCCTACTACATATCCCATTACTAAAATATGGAGGGCTACCTGACATCCTACCCATCCCGAAAAAAAAGGAAACAACAATTAGGAAATTGAGTCAGCAGAGCAAACAATGAATAGGGAAAAAGGGGCAGGTTGGGTAATTTGGAAGAGAAAGGGAAAGGAGACAATAACTGAAATGGAGTAATGAAAAGCATTAGCTAAACAGGGAACAGTGAAAGTGTTGATGAAGGAACTGAGGTGCATGTAGTCGGGTCACTCTCTGAAGAAGAATTTGAAGAAGCTGGTTTCAGTAAGCTGGAATGAAAAACAGGGTGAAAAAGTTTGTAAGTGTCAGGTAAAGAAAGTTCAAAAGTGACATCATTAATGGCCCATTTGACTGGGAAAGGACCAAGGTATTTCAGGGAGAGTTTTTTGGAGGGGCCATTAGTGGCAATATTGTTGGAGCAGAGGTAGACTAGATCTCCAGGCTTGTAAGTAGCATTGGGGTGGCGTTTTTTGTCTGCAAAGTGTTTGTGAGAAGCTTTGGAAGATTCAAGAGTAGAGCATACAGAAGTCCAAGTAGATGATAGTTTTTTAATCCAAGATGCAAGAGAGGGAGGTTGAGTTGTAGAGATGGTGTCGGTGAGTGCTGGAAACAGCTTTGGGTTGGTGCCGAAGACAACCTCAAATGGAGTTTTGCCAGTGGAGGAGTGTAGAGCTGAATTGTAAGCAAATTCAGCAAAAGGCAGAAAGGAGGTCCAGTTGCTTTGGTTGGAATTGACGAAGCAGTGCAGGTATTGTTCAGGGGTTTGATTTGTGCATTCGGTTTGTCCATCAGTTTGGGGATGATAGGAGCTGCTGAGTTTTGGGGGATTTAAGGAGTGAAGTCCAGAATCTGGAGGTGAATATGGGTTCTCTATCTGAGATGATTGTCGAAGGAAGTCCATGTAGTTTCCAAATGTTATTGATGAAAAGGTCAGCTAGTTTCTCAGAGGTGGGTACTTTTTTGGGGGGAATGAAGTGAGATTGTTTGGAGAAATGGTCAGAGACGACCCAAATGGTATGGAAACCATGGGAATTGGGTAAACCAACAGTGAAGTCCCATGAAATACTATCCAAAGATGAGGAGGGAACAGGAAGTGGTTGGAGAAGTCCATGTGGTTTAGATGTAGATGATTTGCAGGTGTTGCAAACAGGACAGTTTTTTATATGTTCTTGGACGTGTTTGGTGAGACCTGGCCAGTGGAAAAGCTTCCTGATGGAATGTAGAGTTTTAAGGAATCCAAAATGTCCAGCAGGTTTGAAGTCATGATATCTTTTCAAAATTTCAGGTTGGCAAGCTAGGGGGACATAGATCTTAGTTCCAATGAAAGTCAGGCAACTGAGGCCCTTTTCACATGTCGGGGGGAAATGGGCAAAAACGCCCCAAAACGGAGCTTACCTCCAGCCAGGTAAGTCCGTCACCGCGTGGAGCAGCGCGAGCTTGCTGCTCCACACTCCTCCAGCGTCACAGATGGCAGCTTCCGGTTGGTGGAGGCTCTCCACCAACCGGAGAAACTCGCCAGCCGGAAGCCCGCCCCCGGCAGATCTGCAGGCACGCACTTTCGCGCGCCTGCAGATCCACTTTAGAGCCAGGCGACGAAGCGGCACGGGGCTGCGTGCTCCGTGCTTTTAAAAAACCTCTAAAAAGAGGTTTTTAAAAAACACGCAGCCCGGCTAGTTCCTGCCGCTCCTAAGTGGATTCTGGTGTGAAACTACTAAAAGTAGTCCACACCAGGCCACTCTACGGTGTAGAAGACCTCTGTGAGAAGTCGCTCTACACCGTTTCCCCCCACACACACACATGTGAAAAGGGCCTGAGTCTTTGTATATTTGTAGCCAGGTGTCTGTCAGGTAGGCAGATTTTAGAGAACGCTGGAAAGCAGAGTCAAGCAGCATTGAAGCTGATGCACGGGCTCATTGTTGCGCTCATGTAGTAACTTGTAATCCAAAAGTGTCTGGAGAAAAAAGAGTATTTTCTTTGGTAGGAGTAGAGAAGCAAGACGGTTCATGGCAAGCTAGTCTGGAGAGCGGATCTGCCAGAGTGTTCGCTTTTCCAGGTTTGAAAACAATTTTGAATCTACAGCGTTGGAAAAATTCAGCCCAGTGGGCTTGTTTAGGGGTCAACTTCTTGGCGGTTTTTAGTGTTTCAAGATTACAATGGTTTGTCCATACTTGAAAAGGAATTCTAGTGCCTTCAAGGAAGTAGCACCATGTGGAGAGTGCGAAATGGATGGCCATGGCTTCTTTTTCCCAGATCGGCCAATTGCGTTGCTGGGTTGAGAATTTTTTTGGAGATGAGGGCACGTGGTTTGAGGTGGCTGTCTGTGTCCTCTTGTAGGAGAATGGCTCCCATGGCGGAGTCGGGGGCATCAGTTTGAGTTATAAATTCCTTGTTAGTGTCAGGGAATAAGAGTAGTGGTTCGGAGGTAATTTTTTTCTTGAGGGCATCAAAGGCTGTTTGGCATTTTTCAGTCCAGAGGATGCGGTTGCATCAGTTAGGCTGACTGCTGGGTGCTTTCTTTAATAGGTCGGTGAGAGGGAGTGCAATTGTGACAAAGCCTTCTATGAAGCTATGGTAAAAGTTTGCAAAACCAAGGAATTGTTGTAGTTGCTTTCTGGTTCTGGGGGCAGGCCAGTGCAAAATTGTAGAAATTTTGGAGGGGTCCATGTTTAGAGTATTATTACAAACTCAATATCCTAAATAGTCAAAAGTTTGAGTGTGGAACTCACATTTCAAAAGTTTAACAACAAGTTCATTGTGTATGAGTCTTTGTAACACACTGCGTACGAGTTTGGTGTGTTGTTCAAGGTCCTCTGAGTAGATAAAAATGTCATCTAGGTAAACAACAACACCCTCATAGAGGGGGTCTTGTAACACAGAGTTGAAGAACATTTGGAATGCGGTGGGACCAGCTTGTAATCCAAAAGGGAGAACAGTGCATTGGTAGTTACCCAGGGGGGTTGAGAAGGTGGTCAACCATTCATTTTCAGGGTCCATACGTATTCTGTGGAAAGTTTCTTTGAGGTCCAATTTGGTAAAATATTTGCCTTTAACCAATTGGTTTAGGATATCCGTAGTCAAAGGAATCAGGTACGCATTGGGCAATACTGCCTGATTGATTAATTTATAGTTTACGATGAGCCTCGGCTCTCCTCCATCTTTTTTCTTACAGAAAAATATGGGACTGGCTGTGGGAGCTGATGAGGACTTAATGAATCTATGTTGCAGGTTTTTGTTCAGGAATCTTTTTAGAGCTTCTAGTTCTTGGTTGTTCATAGGGTATATTTTGGGTTTGGGAATTTTAGCTCAATCTATCAATCTCAGTTTGCAATCAAAGTCCCTGTGTGGGGGCAGTTTGTCTTCTTTGTGATCTTCAAAAGCTTTCTGCAGATCCCGGTACTCTAGTGGGATTTTCTGCAGTTCCTCAGGACTCAAATTAAGTGCCATGTCAGGAGATTTTATTTCGGGCACTAGGTTGACATCACAGGTATGCTTGAGTAATCCTTGGGTCCAGTCAATTTGGGGATTGTGCTTTTTCAGCCAGTCCTACCTAAGAACTACTTGGAACCCAATTTTGGTGGGCACTAGGAAACATAATCGCCCCTGTAAGTTCCCCACTTGAACAGGTATGGGTTTGGTCCTTTCATGTACAGGGCCCCCTGCCATGGGTGAGCTGTCCATTTGAGATAAATTGACCGCCTTTTCTAGGGGCTCAAACTTTACTGTAAGTTCTATGGCTACTGTGGGATTCAGTAAACTAGTGGTGCAGCCTGAGTCAACTAAGGCCCTGTACATTCATAATTTCCCATCATTTCCTTGTAAAGTTACTGTAACATATACTTGACGAGTTTTAGTTGTACTTACATTCGCAGACTCGTCAGGATCCCACTCATCACTGTCTGGATCAGAGGTGGTCAGCAGGCTGTCCTCACCATCACAAGTTCCAGCAGAGGTTCCGCTGGCGGGATGTTTGGTTGGTGATTTTGGAGTATCAGCTTTGCGGGATGCAGGCCGGGTGGTGGGGGTGCCTGAATTTCTTCAGTGGGTTTCTTAGATCCCTGGCATTCACTGGTGATGTGGCCTTTTTCCCCACATTGGAAACAGGTACCTTCATGGAGTTGTTTTTTCTTTTCTTCGCTGCTTAGGAAAGTAGTGTTTCGGGGTGCCGGGATTCGGCGACTGCTTTCTTGGGCTTGTCTCTGCCAGGCGAGTTGGACACTCTCCATGTTGCTTTCCACTTCTCCGGCTAGTTTCATCCAGCCCAGGAGACTGGCAGGATCTCCTTGTGTCAGGCAGTGATCTAGTATGGTGAGGTTTAATCCATCTCAGAAAAATTGCTTGAGGACATCATCTTTCCATTCCAGTACTTTAGTGGCTAACTTTCTGAATTCACAGGCGTAATCCATGACGGTCCCTTTTCCTTGGCGTAGTTTTCTGAGTTGGTATCTGGCTTATTTTTGGAAGAAGGGATCTTCAAACCTTTCTCTTAGGTGATGCATGACCATCTGCAGATCAGCTGTCTTTTCAGCTCATGAGTCGAACAGGCTGGCGACCCACTCTGCTGCTTCTGCTTTGAAGTGCTGGCTCAGGTATCTGACTCTGGCGGCATCATCTGGGAAACTGTTCCCATAGTTGACCATATAATTAGAGGCCATGTTGAGGAAGTATGTTAGGGTGGCACCATCACCATAGTAAGTGGTCTTCAATTCCCGAAAAATTCTTGGGCCCGCTTGTAGGGCCAGTATCCTGGGAGGTGCGGGTGCCACTCTGCCACTGCTGGAATCTGGGGTGGTGCACGCCCAACCTGAGGGACCAGAAGTCTCCAGTCGTGTAACTGAGTTCTCAGTTTAGAAATTTCTTCTTCTTGTTTTTCCACTTCTTCTTCTCTGGCTATAAGTTCCATCAAGCTGGTCTTGACAATCAATATGTCCCATTTTGTGGCCCAGCGACGTTGGCACTGAGCAGTTTCTGGTCTTTCCCCTCAGGTCCAGGTTTGACCTCCGGTTGGGGTGGTTGGGGGAATTGAGGGCCATGTCTTGGGTTTTGCATCAGCAGGCCGGCTGGGGTCCATCTCGTCTCTTTTCTGGTGATTCCATCGTCTGGAGCTTCGACGACTCCACCGGATGTTCCTTCTTCTTCAGGCTCTTCTTCAGTTTTTTGATACATATTGTAATACTTTTACAAGGAGTTCACTCACTCTGTCATGAACTGAATTCACGCACACAAAAGGAACAGTGCATAAATACTATTTATTAGGAGTATGATATGTCGTACAGGACTTCAGTGAGTGAACTGGAGGCAATTAGCAAGATTCAAAACATAAAATAAAAAGAGTAGATCTTCCCGCTCACAAGACACCTTGAAGTCTTGGTGCAGCCTGGCTAAGCTTATCAGTGCATTCCTAGCTTTTGTTTATCTGACGATCTCTGGTTCTCATATCTTGTTACAAGCAAGCTGCTACTTAACTCCTACTACATATCCCATTACTAAAATACGGAGGGCTACCTGACAGTCTTAGTCCTGGATTTCTTTTTAATCAGCTTCATTATCCCTATTCATGTATTAGAAAAGCAGTAGACAGTAACAGCAGGGAATGTCTTAGGATCTCCAGGTGACTGGAAACCCTGATCATGTGGAAAGCCTCCATTTGACTCAATGTTCTCCACGTGAGGAGAATGGTGGAAGGCATAAGAGAACAGAGAGGACAGGTACGTTCCTTTCCTTCATGATTACTGTTAGCTATATTTCTAATGTCTGGACAGAGCTAACTACAACCATTTTCTCTACCTATACACATATGCTCACTGCATCAAAGCTATATAGTTAATTTTATGGATGCAGCTCCTCAACTATTTCATCCTTCAGTAGTTCATCCTTCTCCCACTTTGAAAGAAAATGAATATTTTTTTCTACAGTATTCTCCACATATTTGGATGTTCCAGAATGTTGTGGAGGAATTATTCCCTATGGAAAAACAATGGGGGGGGGCAAAAAAAAGAGAAGGAAAGAAATGAAAAGGAAAGAAAAGAAAAGAAAAGAAAAGAAAAGAAAAGAAAAGAAAAGAAAAGAACCAAGTGTTTTTCTATGCAAGATAATCCCTCTACCATGCATTGGAATATTCAAATACTAGAAGAAAATTGTTCAAGATGATTTTTTTTTCTGGTCTATCACACTTCCTGACAGTCTTTCCCAACTATCAGGAACCCTGTTTTTGAAACCTTGGAACAAATAATAACAAATATTCTATCTATCCCAAATTAGTACATCATTGCAAACTACTGTACTGTAAGTACTGTGTTTGTTACTTTCTCATCCACCCTTAGATACCACAATATAGGTTTACAGTCTACACACAGCCCCGCTTATTAAAAAAAACATAATTAGGACATCAGGCCTTACCACTGGTTGTTTTAATAGTGTAGATGAATGTTCTCTCAAAGTTCAGTGCACACATCCTTTGAAGGAGAGCGCAATGCCTGCAGAAATAAGGCTGGCGTGACAAGAAAAAAAGAGGCTGTGTTTATTGATCAATAAATCACAGTCACTATATCTGACCTTCTGACTTCAGGTTCCTTAGGTCAAGGGACCCTATGCTATTTTGCAACTTCATCTCTTTGCTGAGCCTCTTAATCAAAACTATAAAGCTAGAAAGTACATCAAACAATAAGGACTGGGATGATAGGGCTGCTTATTTTAAATGACTGAGCTGCTGCCTGTGACCAGTGCTGGGGAAAGAATGGCTTTCTTAGCTGTCATAGTGCCTGGTGTTTTTCACAACACATAGTTTTAGATTATGCAGATTCTTGGGGAGAAATATTGTGGGTTAAGGGAGGTGCCTATATAATAATATCTTGTTTCTACCTTTTTTCTGCATGATTCTGCACTCCAGCACTCTTACGGTGCAACTTTCCTGTTGGTGGTGATTTCAGTAGGGCTTACACATGAGTAACTATGTGTAGCACCGCTTGTCTTGATCCGTTTAAAGCATATATGGATTTTGGTATTGATTTCAAAGTGGTATTTTTAATATTGCAATGCTAATATTTCACAGAATTCTATTACTTAAAAAAAAACCTATGCGCTGAACAAAGAGGACATATGTGGGTGTCACGTCCTATATTACTGGGAATGAGCCATAACCATTTTCAGTTCTATTTTTTTTTTCAAAGATTGTTATAGCAAAAGCCAACCGGGGTCTAAAATGCATATGTTCAATCTCAGCCATTCTGTCATTAGTAAGAAAACAGATGATTATGCAGAAAATATGCATTTCTAACTTTAAAAACAGCTTTTTCTAAGCCAAAATTGGTTGAATTTAACAATTAAAAATAGGTTCTTATCTCAACTATTATGACTTAATAGATCTTAATTCTGACTTATTTATTTGTCTGTGCCTAAAATAATATTTGAAAGTTAACTAGTTTGAAAAAATATTTGTATTACAACAATTACTGTAAAAATCTTTCATCACTACCATAGTCAAGAAAATAATTGCTGACTAGCCTATCTTCAAACAACATTTGTGACTCCCTGTTGGCTGCCATTTGCGTATTGTCAAAGATAAAAGTTTAGAAACTCCAGACAACATTTTGCATTCCAATGTATTTATGGTACTTTGGTACTATACTGTTAAACCTGCTCTCAACTGTATATTGCAGTCTCAGTCTTCATGTGTCATTTTGAGAAGAGTGTTACTGTTGTGCCTTTTAATCTATTGTGTGTGTGTAGGTGCCTTCAAGTTGCCTGTGGACTTATGGTGACCCTATGGATTTCATAGGATTTTCTTAGGCAAGGAATTATCAAAAGTGGCTTTGCCAGTTGCATTCAGCCAGTTGAAATATAACCTACAGCATCTGGAATTTGCTGACAGTCTCCCATCCAAGTACTAACCAGGGTTGACCCTGCTTAGCTTCCAAGATCAGACAGCGTCTGGTGCCTTTGGGGTATTAGGTGCTAATATATTAGAGGAACATACAGTGCACCCTCCATATTTGTGGGGTTTCCATTCCATTTGTGTAAAATAAAAAATGTGAATGCTCTCCCATTACTGTCAACGGATGCAATGTGCGCATGCTTGCACTGGCACGGGCACACACCCAGCACGTCCACTGACAATAACAGGATGCAAGGCTTTGCATGACCTCGCATTTGTGTGAGTGGAGGTTGCATCAGCAGAGGGTGCACTGTATATTTCTGAAATTCTTTTACCATTTCTGGAATTGTGTTCTAAAATTTAGACTGAGCAATAGCAATGAAAATTTCCTTGGTAGAAAAGGTCCTTTATGCACACAGAAGTGGTTCGTGGGGTAAAATAAGAGAACATGAATTGTGATTTGTGATGTCACGCCTAAGCCACACAGATTAGCTATTTGAAGAGGGTCTGAATAGACTGTTTTCTCAAACAGCTTTATCACAAAGGAGTGCTATCAGAATTTAGACATGTGCAGAGTAAGGATCTGTGGTCAGAGCAGAGTACCAAGACTTTTGATTAGTGAGGATAATGACATAATCTATCAAGCCTGATGCTTCCCAGTTGCTTCTGAGCTGCCTGCAGCCCTTACAAAATAGCTGGTGGGAAAATAATTAAAAGCAAGGATATACCAAGCCATGATTGTTATAAAGCTATCCTGTTTGTAAATCAGAGCTTTCCCTGTTGCGAAGCAAAATAGTTTGGTGTGGCTTCATCTTGAACAGGTAGATAAGAGCCATTCACTTTACAAATGACCTGTTCATAGTGGAGATGAATGCTGGCAACCTTTTGGTTGATTGCAAGTAGAATAGACCTACTGAATCAACGGTTTAGCAATAGGAGCTTCCTAGTGAGTCTGCTCTAATCAGGACTAGTGTTGCCACAAAAATGCTTCTCCCTGACCTATCCACTATATAAAAGTCAATGTTTGTCTGAGCGTTTGTCTGCGTCAGGCAGGCAAAGACCTCATCCAATTGGCTGTGTGAGGCAAGAAGACCTCATATGATTGGCTGGCTGTGAAGATTCTATGGAATTCTGGGGTTGGCAGTTTAGGGAGGGTGTTACCGCTGTTTCTAGCCCGAGCTTGTGGGATATTAAGATATTATTTTGATATCAATAATTTGGCCTTCTGTACCCATTCCTCTCCACGTGCTTGCGAGGCCCCCGGACAAGCACGCACGCAGGCGCGGCCGACAATAGCCAAACCATTCAAATCCCAATCCAGGCAGGCCAGTCATGGCCAAATGCAGCTTCAGGAGACCTCAAGGCAAGTACCACGTTATGTATGCACGGTACTTACAAAAGATCCCCTGCCCCACGCAGGCAGCTTGATGAGTGGACTATACAACGCTCAAGCACTCCGCATTTGCATACTGGCTACTCTATTGACAATCTGGCTATAACTCAATCATCTAAAGTACTGACCTTTCGGAGGCTTTGTCTCCAGCCCCAAGCTCATTGTTTTCCCCAAGTACGGACTAGCCTGCGGCCACAATTTTCCCTATAAGAACCCCTGACTTTGAGCGCTTCCTCGGATCGCTCTTGGCTTCCATCCCGCCTTGCTGTCGCTTTGTCCAGCGAGCCTTCCCCTCAGCCCCACGTGCTGAGATTCCACGCTCCCCAGCTTCTCTGCTTCTAACCGGGCTTCAGGACAGGTACAGTATTTCCCATAACAAACCTCCTCTAAAAATCCCACTATCCGCTCCTACCTTTATTTCCATAGCCTCTTGTGTGAGTGTGCTGCATACATCTGTTTGATTGTGTTTCAATAAAATAATTATCATTCATTTCAACATCTGCCTCATCCTTGACTCGGCCTGACCCCGTAGACATAGGGTTCGAGATCTCGCTACGTTACCCTGCCTCTCGTATTGCCAACTTGTGCTCTGTGCTAATTCCCTCCCCATTGTTGTGAGCACATTTAGGTGTCCCTCCCGGGACCCCCAGAAATCAGGGTAACAAGGGGCCTTTTGAATTCTCAGCGAAGAGCTCTTGGGGCTCAGGCTGGTTGCTATGGAGCTGAGGCCTACCATCAATAAGGATGCCAGAAAACATTTGGGAGGCATATGTGAGAAAAATTAAAGTGGCATACACAACATAGACCCTTTTCGCACCTTACCTTTTTGCAGAGCCGGGGTGCGGGACTCGCGCGAGAAGCCCGGGGAGGAAGGCTCTCGCGTCCCTGCTGCTTCAGCTCCGCAGCTGCTTCCTGCTCGTGTGAGCGCCCCACCTCTTCCTTTCGCAGAACAGCCTGGGACCTTTCCCAGCCTGCACTCTACAGGAAGCGTGACCGGCCCGGCTCCCGAGGCTCCGCATGCCAGGTAAGTGCGTGCGGGGCCCCGAAGCGATGCGTGACCGCGCAGCATTTTCGGCTTTAATCCGAAAATGAAAAAAATTCGTGCGCGGTCCGCGTCAGGTCCTTGAGTGTCGCGCAAATGTGAGTGCGTCGTGTGGACTGCTCCTCACATTTACGCGATGCTCAAGGGGCCCTTTTGCTTCGGAAATGCTGTGCAAAAAGGGCCATAGTTACAAGGTCTTCTGGTCTCGCACAGTAGATTGCATGGGATCCATTTATGAAAGCTGAAATTCAAAACAAAAAATGCTCCCAGAAAAACGTAAAACCATTGCACAAATTCAACAGAAAGCATAAAAAAGAAACAAAAGCCAATATATCAAAGTCGCCAGACAACACAGATTGGATTGGGGACTATGGGGAAAAGTTACAGGTACTGGTATAGGCCGGTTGCTATGGAGATGATGCCTAGTAGCAAGAAGGAAGACAGTGTATTCCCACAGGAACCTTACTTCTGTATGTTAACAATTACAAATACAGATTGGATTGGGGACTATGGGGAAAAGTTACAGCTACTGGAATAGGCTGGTTGCTATGAAGATGAGGCCTAGCAGCATGGAGGGGGACAGTGTATTCCCTCAGGAACCCAAACTGTGTATGTAAATAACTCTGAATACAGACTACACTGGAAAACGTGAGGAAAAGTTACAGGTACCAGAGAAGACAGTTTGGTGAGTTCTTAAGAGGAAAATAAAATCCCAAGCAATGTCGGGTAAATAACGCTAGTGTGCCAATAAAAACAATTCAGAGAATTTGAGTGAAGTTAAAGAGGAATTTTTAATTAATAATTACAGTTGCGCAGTTGGACCAACCAGAACTCTTTGCTCTGAAAATGAGTTGGTGCTGAATACAATTTTTGTCTGAAATTTTGTACATCCTCAGTATTTTTCATACATGTTTATAGTTCCCACTGGATAAAACCCACACTGACGTAAACCACAGATTAATCTCTCAAAAACTGCAGAGTTTGCTTATCTCTGCCCTGAAATTTTGTTTTCAACTCTGTATTGTACCAAGAATACAAAGGTCACTGTCTTCCTCTTATTTCTTATTTCCAGCTGGTAGAACCTGTCTCTTAACAAGCAGTACCCATTTCTCAGCGACGTATCCCTATTTCGCTAAAAGACACATCTTCACTTCACTTGTCCATCTGCTAAATATTTTTTGACTACTTAAAACAATTTCTTAAAATAATTTATTTTCCTATATGATGTGCTATCACTAGCGATGGGATTCATATTGAAAACTCCCTGGACTGATTTGTTATGGTAGAAGAGATCAACAAATCTTCTCGTATTTTTGCATCTCTTTGGGGGCAGGGGATTGCTTGTGGATTACGATTACCTGTTGTTGTTCTTATCCTTGATGGAACCACAGTTTACATTTGTCTGTGTGATTATACAGAAAAAAAGTAACTAGGAGAAGACAAGGACAGGATGATTGTAAGCAAGAGGCAATGTTTTGGGCTATACTGGCCTCTTCAGTAATAGAGGAAAACTTGGCATGGTGGCATAACTTGCACATGTATTATGAAATTGCCCCATATATAATTGGTAAGATTAGCATGGGGTGAAATGTTAGACATTGCAGACGAAGTATTTCTTCTGGTTTTTTCTGAATATGTATTAGTTTGCTAATAGTTCACAGTCTTCTAAGGAGCACTTAAGCCAAGTAAAATTAAAAATCTGTTTAGGTTTGCAACTTTCTTAGTATGTAATAGAGTAGAAATTTCCACTTATTTTATTCTAGAGTATGAGAAAAGAGTTTCAAAATTTTTCTCCCTGTTGGGTGAGATGATGGGGGGAAAGGTTGGGTGTTTTTAGATGCATTTTCCAACCTTTTGGGACTTTTTATGAAAATGGTACTAATGCAAAAACACAGGTTTCTGTTTTTCATAAAATACTTTTCTTGCACAAGATCTGCTGAAAAAAGAGAGGAAAGCACTGAACTTTTTACTATCATTAAAAGATGAAAACTCTTTCAGCAGATGGTGATTTTTTCAGTGAGGTGCTCTGTCAAGACACTCTTTCTCATTGAGGATAGAAACATTTGTGGTTTTTGTTTTCTTCCTTAGCATTTAATTCCTCTTTCCTGAAACAAGTTTTACATTAAAGCTTTAGTTAAATTAGCTCAGTCTTAGTGTGTTCTTGAAAAGATTACTGGGAATCATTCTTGAACAAGAACTAGAACGCTAGCACCAAACATCAAAGGAAGTCTTTCCTTGATTAGAAAGGATTGTTTTGGACATGACATGTCCTACTCATGTCAGTCTCTGTCAAAGTAGACAGACACCGTCTTTGGAGTGGAGGGGAAAGCGGTAAGATTTCAGTCCTCTAGCAGGCACTTATCTGGAGGAGAGCCTCAGGAAGCTCTCCTCCAAGTGCTGATCTCCTGATGGAGAGGGAGGCCTGCCAGTGGGATGGCATTCATGCCACTAGAGACCCTCTGAAAATCTTGTGGTATGGAATTCTGCCAGGAAAAAGGCCAAACAAAAGGATCCCAGGGATGTTCTACTGGCATGTTTGGGACAGGCCATGCTCTGCCAGACCCTATGCCTTCTGCAGTACCAAAGAAGGCCCACTTGTTAGTAACAATTTGTTATTTTTTATGTCATATTAACAAATGTTTTTAAAAGACAAAAAAAGTCTCAGATGACTCCTTTTGCTTAAAGAAAGAAAGAAAGAAAGAAAGAAAGAAAGAAAGAAAGAAAGAAAGAAAGAAAGAAAGAGAAAGACAGACAGACAGACAGACAGACAGACAGACAGACTAAAACTAAAACTTTAGTTCTGAAGCCAATAAATTGTTGTTGTTTTTTAAAGGTAACACTTAACTCATTACTAGGGATGGGCCAACCAAATCCTCAAATCCTTGGATCCTGGGCAAGGATTCGAAATTCGTGAACCCAAATCCTTGTGCCAAAATAGGCAAACTGAATCTTTCGAATCCACCAACTGAATAGATTGTTGGAGACTGGGACGCCTGAAAACTTGGGAGACTGGGACACCTGAAAACTCGAGAGTTTTTCCCTTGGAGTAACAATGGCCTTTGCTAACAATTTCAGAAATTACATCTGGGGTTGTATTCTAACATATTTAAATTGAACATTTAAGTTCAGCACTTGACTGGAAGGTACAGTCTTGAGATTTCAAGGACAACTGAAAGATTTCTTTGCATAGCTCCCTTGCAAAGCTCTTTCAGACACAATTCTGGGTTTGTAGTTTTACAAGGCGTCACAGCCTTGTCTGCCAAAGTGTGCTGGAGCATCATCAAACTACAAACCCCAGGATGCCAATAAGAAGCTATGCAAAGAAAATCTAGTTTTGACCTGGATTATCTCTGTACCGTAGTATGTGGCCCTGTTTACACAGGTAGGAAAATGTGAGATTAATAATCCACATTTTCCTGCCTGTGTAGAAAGAGCCTTCATGTCATTTTCAGTCTGGGGAGATCCTGAAGCAAAACTATGACAATCGTCCTGGCCAGATTTCTTCAGAGGGAGGTTTTCCTTTGCCTAGGCTTTTGCTAAGGCTGAGAGTGTGTCTTGCCCAAGATTATCCTTCTTTCCCTTGCTTTTTAAACCCCTTTTAAAAAAGGATTCAACAGATTCAAGATTCATGAGATTCCTTCCAGGGATCGGATCTGGATCTGGATTTGGAAAATTCTGGATTCGTACCATCCCCACTCGTTAGCTTTTCCTGAGCTTCCAGTGAGTGTACTTCTAATGTGTTTCTAACAACAGCTTCTCTTTCTTTAAGCCATTTCTACAGGCCTTTGAAGTCCAGATAAAGTGTCTGGGAGTGCAGGAAAATGTTTTTACAAGAGAACTCTTCTATTTTTCACTATAAAGAGGTATGTTTCTCCTCTCCAAGTACTTACAAACTAGCATACTTCTCTTCAGATCTGGTTACATCTGGGACTATTTGTAAGTAGAAATATCAGATGCTGTAGTCTGAAACTACCTCTCTTCCAGGTCTTAATTCTCATAGCACAAGTCAATTATACTGTGCCAGAGTAACTGGTTTGAAGAAATACTGTGAGTGTCTGCAATAACATTTAGAGCCCATACAGTGTCCCAGATTACTGTAGATTTCTCTTGGTGGTCACTATCAATTGCAGAGGAGATATATAGTTCCACACTGACTACATCTGGCTTAGCACTTTTATCTTCACAAAATATGAGTGATGGAAACGTAGAATAGAGAGTGGGCAGAAGCCACAGCAAAGGTTGCTCCCTGACTATAGCTGTGCATTCTCATTCATTATACTTTCTAAGTGGAACATTAACTTTGAATTTCCTGTCTTTTTAGTGGTTCAAGGGTTGTTTTTTCAAACCACAAAAAAACCCCTTCAAATAATTTCCACTTATTCAGGAGAAGAACACCATTAAATAGATTCAACATGACAGCTCCATCACTTCGTTAACCCAAGGTGGCCAAATCATACTGTGCTCCCAGAAAAAAAAGGCCTAGGCTCAGGTTTTAGTTGACTATTATGGTATGAGTCATGGCCATCAGTGCCTAGATTATGGGAAGGAAAATTTATTCCACTTACTTCCTGTGCCAAGGCAAACAAAAGAGAGTTCTTTTCTTAGAAAGTCCATTTGATGTAACTAAATGATGAGGGGTATTGTATAGCATAGCAAAAACCTGAAATAGGTGTTCGGTTGCTGATGGGGAAAATAAGAAGCTTGGCAGTGATAACAATCAGTTGTGTGTGGGAAGCAGTAAAAAAAAGAATACTAACTACAATGGAGGTGGGCTGAGGGAACATTGGGATATAATATTAGGTATCTGGATGATTTAAAGTAGATCAGCAAGGATTTCTGACTCTCAAATGTTTAAGAGTAGAAGCAACAAACTGAACATCATCTACACTATACTTCTGAAATTAACAGAGAAGTATATGTGTGAGATCTATTCAGGTAGAATAATCACACTAAATCCCTAGGCTCAAAAAACTTTGGCTTTAAGTGTATGTTTCTTCCACCAGCCTCCAACAGGTACGTTTCAGGCTTCCAGAACAAACAAGCAAACAAAGAAAACTATTCCTACAAATCAATTCTGCTTCCTTCACTCTGCAGTTGACAGCTTAACTGCACCAAAGAATTATGCAAAAGTAAAAATACGTTATGGTGACATACCCTCCCAATTTGGCCAGGTCAATACCAATTAATCTCTTGTCCCACTTTTTCAACTGCTTTTAATCTGTTCCAGTTAATCTCTCCTTGCCATAGAAAGAAGAAGAGGAGAGAATGAACAACTTAGCAGTGGCAGCCATTGTATGCAAAGAGAAGGCTTTTGCTCCTGTTGTCTTCCACTCTCATTCCTCCTTTCATGGCGAATTGAGTGCAGAGGTAGAGAGGGTATGCGCACATGTGTGGGGGAATGCCAAACATTGAAGGTGGTAGTGACAGTCACGGGCATTTCTATTTTTTGCCTTTGGGTCACCAACCCCTCAAGTTGTCTAATCACATTTTAAAGCTGATGGCCACCCCCATGTCATGTTGTAGCAATTTTGTAAATCATTTGAGCATGATGTGAAGAAATACCTCCTTTCAGCTGTGCAGAATCTACAGTCAAGAAGTTTAATTGGAATAACCTAAGCACTACTGGAAACTGAATCAACAATCTCTCTTTCCCTTTCAGTCACTCCACTGTTTTGACATGATGCATAATATTATAAATGTCTCATCAGATGCCCAAACAGCAGCATCTACCTTTGTCCTACATTTAGGAGACAGAAATCATGGCAAAATAAGGAAGGACATAGTTGCAGTTTCCAGGACTGTTGCACGATTAGCCAAGACAGAACAGAGTAAGTGTATTGGGGAACTGTTAAGGTTTGGGTTGGCAAAAAGAATTGTAGCCTTTCAGTTCAAATTTCCATCTGCTTATTGAATCTAAGCTTGTTATTATTAAAGGTGGTTTTATTTTTAGGGTAATATCAAAAAGTAGAAGAAAAAGAGCTGCTTTTTGACAATCTGTACATGCAGGATCTGAATGCTTAACCTCTGTGTGAAACTGCAGTGGCTCTTAACCCCAGATCCCTGCGCATGAACTTCAGGGAACAGGAACTTATGGAGTTTTGGAAAACGAATTGTTACTGGGATAAATAACTGAAGTGCCAGATGCAGAAACCACTCTAACAGAAACAGAATTATATAACTGAAATCTCTGAGTCTACCCTTTCAAGGGTTCATCCAACTGAATGGGTTTTATTTCTGGATAATATATATGTAGGAACTCTCCAGATGGATTCAGTCATAATGGGACTGTTATGGCCAATAAAGTGGTATAGTGAGGGTCTGCCTAACTGTGAAAGACAGATACCCTCACAATGCTAGTGTGTCCTAATATGGAAACAACTTCAGAACATAATTGGTCTAAGCTGACACAAGTACAGTGCCTAAGCATGAAGCTTACTGATTTGTATCTTCTTGGATCTCCTAGCTAGCACAGTCAGTACAAGCTGCAGTCTGAGAAAGTAACTTCTCCAGGCTCTGTACAAAGCACATACATGACATATATTTAGCAGCATTGCTCTTCACCTATCGTCACTAGTGAAACTGAAGTTGCAGTACTGGTACTGTTTACTTTTGAGTAATCTCATTGGTATGACAAAGTGTAGTCCAATGGTTTTATGTTGAACCAATTTAAGGCCATGTGTTAAGAGTTAGCACTCTGCGGCTCACAACCCAGAAATCTGTGATTAGCCTAGTAGTGGCAGTAAGAGATCTGTTCCCTGGTCTGCTGTGTGAGAAGGTGAACTCAGGAATCTAGATAGTGCACAGGTCTCCAGAGGCTCCTGACCTTGCAGATCTGACTTAGTTCTTACCTCCTGTTTGAAACATTTGTGTCTCATTAGTTCATGACAGATTGCACAGGTGGGGGGGGGGGCGATATAATCTCTTGCAGCCGGGCTCCTTACATTTTCTTCCTTTAAAGACCTTTCCTGGCATAATGAAAGCTGCCTTGCTTGGGATGATTGACTATCCGGGCTACTTGTAAACCAGCAGGCAGTCTGTTGGCCAATTACCTGGATATTTTCTCAAGTACAGTAGTTTTACACAATTATTCTACCATGGTGGTTCTGGTGCTTATACAAAAGGTCGTATAACATGAGAATCAAAACAAAACAAAAAAATGACATATTGTTCGCAGACTGAAATGGTGTTTTTTCAAGTGGAATAAAAAGGGTGAGTTAATGCGCTAATCATTGTTTCTTGACATATACGGCTGCAGTGAAAGCAGGTTCTAAAAGGCAGCAAGGGTTCCTCACAGGGGAGCCTGCTTAAAGCTTTCAGATTTGGTTTCAGAATTTTGTTTTTATTAAAGTATGAGATCAGATATCAAACACAGCTTGAAGTTTGTGCCATGGATTGCTGTACAGAGATTCTTATAAATTAGGGTCCATCAGGGAGGTTAAAGGACTATAAGATGCTGAAGAATAATAATAATGATGAAGAGGAAAAAGAATGTTTAAATAATAGAGAATAAACTGCTCTATGGCCTATAATATCAAAAGGCAGCTATTTTTATCCTTTCCAGACTTGTTCTAGGGGTGTAAATGCAGTCCTGTTGGCAGCTCTCCATGTCCAGAGAGCTGGACATAGGCTCAGTTGAATGGACTCTTACGTCAACACATGAACTTGAGACTGAACTCAGTTCTGACATAGCACCAGCCTTTATATTAGGGAAGACGGAAATTATATTGGCCCTTGGGGTTGTGCCAGATAACACTTGTTCTGTGATACTAGATTGTAACAGGAGAAAACCAGTAAGATGTACCTTCATGTCACCATACCGCTTCATCACATCTGATTTCAGAAGTTAAGCAGGCCAGGTCTGATTGCTGCTTGAATGGGAGAAACTAGGGATCTCCAGGCAGGACTAAGCCAGAAACCTGGCTGAAACTATGGAGAGCTACTGACTGGGTTCAGTCAGGTGAACTGACTCTTGTCAGGTGGCTTCCTCTGTTCTTGGGTTGCATCCTATGAGAAACAATGTGCCATGCACTCCTATCTTAAGGGACAGTGGTGAATCTTGTGCAAAGTAAGGCATATAATAGTGTTTTATGACTCTGAAGATTTAGGCCATTTCTGCCCTACACTCTTATAGTGCTATTATTCCACCTTCAACTTCCTATGGAATCCTGGAAGTTGCAGTTTAGGGAGGAGCTTTTAGAATTCTCAGCCAGAGAGCTCTTTGGTCTCAGTAAACTACGAGCCCCAGAATTCCACAGGATGTTGAAAGTGGAATAATAGCACTATAACAGTGTAGGGCAGAAATGGCCATATATTCTAATAAAATGTCTATCAAATGTTTATGGTGGATTGGTTGTGGTTTAAGCAAAAGGAAGGTGAGGTGCTGGAGTTTATTGATGGAACAGTTTTTTTTCAAGGCTGCTTGGAGGAAACTAGACAAGGGCTGAATACCAGTGATAGTTGAGGCTGATGGTAGATGAACCTAACATCAGGACTGTATGGATCCAAAGTCAAATGTGGCAGGGTTATCCCACATTTCCATTCACCTGTTCATCCACATGCATGCTATTCACGAGCATTTATTATAAACTGTAGAAGTGGATTTATGACAAATAAGAAGGAAGACAGTAATAACACAAATGGAAATACTTTATTAATTAAATATATGTACACACTGTGTTTTCCCCTTTTTTAATATGTTCCTGTTTTCTTAATTTAACCTAGTGTAACATTGCAGCTTATAGAACTGTCACTACATGCATGAATTCATTGGTCCTTTGTAACTTGGGGGGGGGGGGCAAAAAAATCCATATTTGACAGATTATTAATTCCTTTTTAGGAAAGCAAGCAACCTATTTGCTATTCTAATTACAGAGCCAACAACAAATTATGCCTTTTTGACATTTTATTCACCTGCTACATTGGTATTTGACCTTTTCCTGATTGCCTCATTTATGTACAAGATTGTAAAACTAGACAGAAGGGAGGAAAAGAAGTCGACCATTAAATCTGTGTCTTCATGCATATGGTCAAGCAGAAACTCAGACATAAGGGTACAAACCACTAAGACATCCTCTTGCACATGCCCCTTGAAAGCAGTTGGGTTGTCCAGTAGAGTTTGGGAGCAAACAGCTTGTTATTTGCACCTCGAGTACAGAAATGCCCTTTTAGAATGCTGTATGAATTCCCTAGTATAATTCAGTCAGTATCTCCTGCTTTCATATTTTCAAATACATTTATGTGGTTCCTCTTGAATAAGACCAAGAATACCTGTAGGATATGGAACTAGCAAAAATGAAAGAGTAAGTAATCAGTGAGCAAAGAACAAATACACCAAATTTGGAAGATGTTTGGAGACTGATGCCCTGAAAGTGCACCTCTCTGCACACAATGCCTTTGAGCTTCTTCATATAATGTACCGTAAGATTTTAGTCAGAGGTGATTTACTACCCTTTCTTCATTTTCCCCTGCAAACCACAAAAATCAGTTAAAAAGTGAAGGACAGTAAAGTTGCATAATACCTCCTAGAAGTGTGTGCAGAAGCACCTATTGTGTTCAAAGTACAAATGCATGTCTTTTTAAAAAAGACTCCCACAATATAAAAATATGCACTCTTCCAGACATATTTGTAACCGAGGTCTCAATAGCATCAGAAAGAGCAGTTAGCACTTTTTGGAAGAAGCTGCCTATTCTTATGATTTTAAATCACTGGGTTGAACCTGTAATACCTAAATGGACAAAGCCTCCATCATGTTGAAGATGAAGCAAGCTTGGTTTTTCTACTGCTCCAGAGACTAGGACATTCAAACTACAGGAAAAGAGATTTCACCTAAACATCGGGAAGAACTTTCTGACAGTAAGACTGTTTGACAATGGAATATGCTGCCTCAAGAGTGATGGAGTCACCTTCTTTGGAGGTTTTTAAACAGAGGCCGGATGGTCATTTGCTGGGGGTGCTTTGAGGCTGTGTTCCTGCATGGCAAGGGGTTGGACTCAATTATCGTTATGGTCTCTTCCAACTTCATGATTCTACGATTCTATGACACTCAAAGTGTGTGTGTTTGTATGTGTGTGTGTGGGGGGGGCTTATTCACTGTTTAGAGGAGAAAGCAACTAGGTCTTGCTTCCTATAACTTAGAAGTTGGTGCAGCATAGCCATTCTAAGATAATCACACATGTATTCTACTGTGAAGGAATTCATGACAGCATTTCAAATACTTTGAATTTGCACTCATGTATTTTTAAGATGTCTGCTGACATCATGTTAGTGACAAACATCAGTGTTTGCTGGTCATTGCAGAGATAAGAATTCAACACGCTGAGCCCTACCAACATGTCTCCTTCTAGGCCCTATCAGCATGGCTGGTGATGAGCAGAGGGCAGTGAAGGAGCATCTGGCTATGTCTCTGTAGCCAGATGCTCAGTAATGAAGACATTGTCTTTCCTCCACAATTCCCAGAAAATGTTGTACTCATTGTGAACTGTGTATAAGGACATAGCTGGAGACTCTGCTGCCACCTTTCACACTCCAACGGCCACTAACTGGCTGTGCCATAGAACTCCAGCATAAGAAAGAAAGATTTGAGGGAGCTGAGAAAGGAGAACGAATGTAGTTCCATCTGGGCAGGAATTTATACCCTGTCACACAATGTAGGGCATTTGTAGTATGTTGACATTTGTAGTATGCAAATACTACATGGGACTGCACACATATAAGTTCACATACAAGTATTAGCCAGATTATTTGCAGAAGTGTCAGTCAGCTTACTAATAGAAGATGGAGAAGAAGGTAGGGTTGAATCTAGACTCTCTTTCCCTTCTAAACAGACAAACAGCAAAATCACTGATCATCTGACTGGTGCTCAAGAGTATGCTCTTGAGCACCTTGCATCATTAATTGACATTTTGTCATGTTTTTCTTGCCCCACACGGTTAGATCAGAGCAAATGAGTGGAATTTAATTTGGTTTGATACATTCAGAAACAAAACAACTGATTAACATTGTGATCACAACAGGAGACCCTACATTAGTGTTGGTTTTATTCCTTACATTGGATCCCTAAATGGGCAAAGTGGCAAGAAGGACAGAGGCAGTCAAAACAAATAGAGATAAATAGAAAGACACAGAGAAAGGAGAAGTGTGGTGTAATAAGTGAAAAATATTTCAGTACAGACAGGAGTCTATATTTGTGTAAAAACCTCATTTGCCAAGACTGATACTACTACCCAATAGTATCTTCATATAGATGGAAACTCATTTCAGAAACCCTTGCATTAAAATCTCCTGTTGGCCAGATATTCACATATAAAGAAGTTTTTCCTTTAAAGTAAACAAACGTGTCATTTGCTGAACTGGGAATATATGACCTCATAATGCTTGGTAAGGTAAAAGACAGTAGGAAAAGAGGAAAAGCACATTACCAATAAATGTACTCAGTCCAGAAAGCCATGGCCCTGAGTCTGCAAGACCTGAGCAAAGCTGTTGATGAAACGGTGACTTGGAGATCTTCATTCATTTCCGCACTACAGTCTTATAGCGCGATCATTCCACTTTCAACATCCTATGGAATCCTGGGATTTGCAGTTTAGGGAGGGACCAGTCGGCCCCTCCCTACACTGCAAACCCCAGGATACCATAGGATGTTGAAAGTGGAATGATCGCGCTATAAGACTGTAGTGCAGGGTTGTCATAAGCTGAAGTCACTTTGTCGGCAGGAAAACACAGCTATTTGTGCTTGTGAGGGAGGTGGCGGCACACAAGTAGTGCCGGGGATTTGACCCCTGGCCTTGGGAACTGGGTCCCTGGCCTTACTCAGTTGCCCACCCTTTTGCAAATGCATATTCAGCATACACATTTCCAACCATATTTACTAATGAAAAGCTTCACTCCCATTCAGAAAGGTAAAATTATATCCAGGTACCCATTTTTGAAAAGAAAGATATTTTGCAGTCTATCTGTACACCTGGAGTTTAGCATAATCAAGTTTGAGCAGGTCTGTGGTGAGATTCAACAAAGCCTTTGGACATGTGTGTCTTTGCTTGTTCAGGGAACACTGTGGTAGTATTGTCCATTGCCACTTGTACTACCCTGGCAGTTAGCTGAGGCTTGAAAGCTCAGAACACCTACACAGCTACCAATGCAGACTTCTATTTATTTGACAGGTTAGGGATTGGAGCACTGTCAGAAGTGTGGTAATTTAAAAAAAAAAAGTGTGGTTATTTAAAAAAAATAGAACTGAATTTCTATTTCAGCAATAACTGGTAGGAACAGATACTACACTTGATCTTAGCCAAAAGGCTGAGAAGCGATATTTTTTCAGCAATAACAACAATGGCTGCAATGTGACAGATTTGTCCACAGCCACTGTCTTTTGTAACTCCTATTGGGGCACATGCGGAAGTGACATGTGTGAAACAACTTTATAGACAAACCAATATGTTTTAAGTGAGGAGTTTACACTTTCAGCTGAGGATTGTTGAAAGCTGTTTTCTACATTAAGGCCATTTCCACACTACGCTACTATAGTGCTATTATTCCACTTTCAACATCCTACAGAATCCTGGGACTTGCAGTTTAGGGACGGGCATTTAGAATTCTCAGCCAGAGAGCTTTTCGGCCTCAGTAAACTACAAACCCCAGAATTCCACAGGATGTCGAATGTGAAATAATAGCAGTATGACAGTGTAGTGTAGAAATGGCCTAAGTCTGTAATGCAGAGAGCATGGAGAATTAGCACTTTCTTGGAGTGATGTGGCAATTTTAGCATCCTCTCCACAGAATGTGGAATTAGGCAGTGATACAGTGCAAAGAATGCCTCACTATGTGTTATGTGGTGTCTTCATTGTGGAGAAAGGAATACTGCAGTTGTGCTGGCCCCTCTCCTGCTCTGTTGTAGTACTTGCTGCATTTCTTGTTGTAGTGAGTAGTGAAAACATCCTTCTCTGGAAGACCTACTTTCCTTACTATATAGACTTGAACACCACCATGGTGGCTAGTGACCACTTGTAAGTTGGGGTAACCTGTCTGTCTTGGCAGTAATCCTGGATATTTTCTTCTCCTATCAAATGAATAATGATTGGAAATATCCAACAAAGAATATATCAATCCCACAGGTCTGTGGTGAGATTCAACAAAGCCCTTGAACATATGTGTCTTTGCTTGTGCAGGGAACATTGTGGTAGTATTGTCCTTTGGCACTTATACTACCCTACCAGTTAGCTAAGGCTTGAAAGCTCAGAACACCTACACAGCTACCAATGCAGGCTTACTCTACTTATTTCTCAGATTAGGGACTGGAGCACTGTCAGAAAGTGGAAATGGTTGAAAAGCTGAACCCATCAACCGTGGAGAATATGAAGGATTTACAGAGGCTTGGTTGGCATTGGAATTGTGTGTGCGCTGTTGGCTTGGCACCTTTTTCACCCTCTCTGAACTCACTTTTCAAGCAGTGTATACATGACTGCAAGGATGCCTCCATAGGCAAGAAGAACTGATGGAAGCCTGCTGTTTTGATGCTTGCAATACAGACAAGCAGGAGATCCACTTTTCATAGAATCATTGAATCATAGAAATGTAGAGTTGGAAGAGACCACAGGGGCCATCCAGTCCAACCCCTTGCCATGCAGGAACACCCTCAAAGCACTCCCGACAGATGGCCATCCAGCCTCTGCTTAAAAACCTCCAAAGAAGGAGACTCCACTACACTCCGAGGCAGCATATTCCACTGCCGGACAGCCCTGACCGTCAGGAAGTTCTTCCTGAAGTTCAGGTGGAATCTCCTTTTCTGCAGCTTGAATCCTTGTCCTGGTATCTGGAGCAGCAGAAAACAAGCCCACTCCTTCCTCTACATGGCATCCCTTTTCCATAGGAAAGACTTGGGACTGTACTTGTGAGCAGTCCCAGGCAAGCCTCCATAGAAAAGAACTGATGAAAAAGCAGACACCACACTGAATTAATAGAACTTGTCGTTAATTTGGAAGCATCGAAAGAATGAGTCATTAGATAACAGAGCATCAAAAGGTGGGGGCTTCTCATACTCCAAAGGAATGATGTCATGATTATGTTTCTGAGCAGGTCACTATTCTTCCACTTGAAAATTTCTATAAGGTGTCCCATTAAAGAGGCATATATCAATATCATTACAGGTGATTGTGGTAGCTGGAACACAACACCTGAAGTTAGATTAGACATGTTTGTCTACCACTTGGTAAGGTAGGAAATTGCTGGCAGGATGGTGAAACATTCTCTGAAGATTGAGATGCTATGCAGAATCCGAATTGTAAGTCCTTTTATTAATATAGCCATCTGCCCATCATAAAGCAGAGATACTATTGATCAGTAATATGAAAATAAGCATCCTTCAAACCAATTGCTGCAAACCAGTTGCCAGAATGAGGAAGGGAAATAATGGATTGGAGAGTAACCATCTAAAACTTCCTTGGTTTAATAATCTGGTAAACAGATGTAGATCACAGATAGGATGAAGCCCTCCCTTTTGGGGTGGTGGTGGTGAAGTACCAGCAAAAAAATCCTGGCACTGGGAGTATCTTGAGATACATCCTGTTGGTCCTTTCTCCAACTATGAAGTTTTCTCCTTCCTCAGAGCCAGAGATGGAAAAGGGAATAAAAATACAAAAACCGAGAGAAGAGAATTGAACTGTATAGCATACAAGGACAAATGCCCAGGAATCCCTAGTGATGTTGCATTAAGGGCTAAAAAGGCAACTCAGGTGGGAGTCCAAGGTGGCATGGGACAGTGTGGACACTATTCAGTACATTCTTAATCAAATCATCCTATGAAATCAGAAAGCTCTTCGATCTTCTGAAGGACCTCTTACGAGATGAAGAACAGTATTTCTTTGCAGGTGAGTAGGTCTCAAAGAGACAATCCGGTGCTTCATCCATTTTAGCATTAAAAATACTTTCCCCATCAAAGGAAGATCTATGGTTGTTGATCTCACATTTTCCAACACCCCTGTACAGGGAATTCAAGCATAACAGTGAAGAGCAATTGCAGCTTCCTTATCCTTGGAGGCATAATCTACATGATATGTTGCTACCTTGGCTTGCTGACTTCCTGGGTAGTGTACATCTGACCAGAATTCTTGTGGTCATTTCATTAGTAAGAGATGAAAGTAAGAAGACATGCAAGCCTAATAATTGATGCAAAGCTGGCTGAGAGACTTTGCGAGCAGCATGTGTTCATTGAGTCCTGAGTGACTTTCCAGTAAGCCCTTCACGCTCCCTATAGTATAGTACATGGGTTCCACTTTTCAACCAGTTCCATTTTCTGACAGTGCTGTTGTCTCTAACCTGTCAGATAAGTGAGGGGAGCCTATATTCAACAGAGAGTGAAAAATTCTCACAGAGAATGAAGACTGATCCCTAAGGCTGGCCACAAAGCTAGAGAACATTTTGAACAGTACTTCTGCAGCATATGAAAAAGAACTGAAGGGAGTAGCTTTTGCATAATAGATGTGTGCAGGCAAGGAAGGGGCAGGGCTCCTGCCCAAAAGCTACTTATCTCTGGAAGCTTCTAGACATCTTTGTGCCCAGGTTTCCGTGTGTGTGTGTGTGTGTGTGTGTGTGCCTTCAAATCACCTCTTGAATTGTGGACACTCCATGAACTTCATAGGGTTTTCTTAGGCAAGGCATACTCACAAGTACAAAGCCCATATACATGAATGGTGGACATCATGAAGAAGAACTATATGTTATAGCACCTGTGACGAAAGCTCTGAGTCTTCCTCTTAAAATGGAAAGGAAAGAGACAATGTCAGAATGTCTCTAATTCCTTACCTAGAAATTATACCCATTTTGTGAGCCTTCTATGCTATTGCTTTAATCTGTGGGGGAAAGCCTTGAATACTAGCACTGATTTTGAATTTGTACACCACTCAATTTATACTTTCAAATCCTGAAAAAGAAATGTTAAAGAGATGTAATTGGATATGCTTTCATGCAGAACATTCCTGATGTTTTGCAAATTTGAATTCTTTTACACACTGTTGTCAATCTTTAACTAGGTTGGCTACAAGTGCAACTAACCATGTTGCTACAGTGAAGAAAAGAAACTAATTTCCTCATTAACTGTTCTATGTATTGTCAATTTCTGTGACAAGATATGGAAGACACATGGCTATAAGCGACTCGCAGTCTCTCTTAATGCATTTTTTTGTTTTAACGAATAAGGAAGGATTGTTATCAATGTAGAGATGCTGTCATTTTCCCTTCTCATAACAAAAATAATCATTATACTTTTAAAATTAGGTTGGAAAAAATCTTCTGCTGGGAGGTAAAGGTGCAGTTTCTTATGTTTCCAAGCAACACATATAAGGCACAGGGTATGTGCATAGTGTTATGCTCTGTGGCATCAGTCCTGTCAAAATACAGAAACTGTTAGGGAACTTTTCCCTGTTTGCTATTAGAGCAAGCTGCAATAATTGTGGCTTTGCAAATGTTGAACTGCAACTCCCAGAAGCTCTCAGTATTGGCTATGCTGAGTGAGGCTGATGGGAATCACAGCCCAACAATATCTGAAGGACCACAACTTGTCTAGCCTTGCTTTAGAGAATATGTATCAAGCTGATTTTGAGTTAATTGTACTGTTGTACTGCACCTGTTGTACTGTACCTGTTGTAATTTGGTTTAGTGAACCATACCAGTGAGACAGAACTATTAGGATTTAAGTTGATTTTGTCCTTCGAGTTAATTGGATTATTTTTCCTTTAAACTGGAAATACTTTGCATTTTCATGCCCCAGCCACTTTACACATCATTTATTTTAAAGTAATAATAAGAATAATAAGAATAACAACATTTATTTATAAGACCCTTTTCACCAAACAGAAAAGTTCCCTAAAATCTGTGGGAGAGAACTCTTCTGCCTGACTAAAACAATGGTAACAGAAGTATTACAAAGAATGTTAATTAAAATTATGCCATAAAATTTTAACTTCAATGAACAGTGATGGGGCTGACAGGCTTCATTCTTTCCAGAATTTATCCTCATGTACAGTGCTTGAAAAAAACAACTGGTGTGACATATTGGTAAAACCTAGATTAGATGAGTTGCATTGATATCAATAGGATATACTTCCAAATAAGTACTTATTGAAAGGCACCAAAATATAGAGCATTATTTTCCCCTCACATTCATAGACTAAATGCAAATTGCCTTGGTTTGGATCCAAAGAGGGCCTTTCATTAGTGCAGAACTAGGGAACTTTGACCCTCCAAATGTTTGGAGCCAACTTCCATAATCCCTTACTCCATCCTGGCTGGGAGGTGATGTCCAAAATATCTGAAGAACCTAAATTTCTCCATCCTTGCACTAGTGAAAAGCCTCTTTCACAATGAGAGGACTGTTTCTCACCTAGCAGGTGAGCACTGTGGGATAAAAATGGTTGTAAATCTAGACAAGTGTTATTCACTGGAATCCTATATGCCTGTTATGTTACGCAACATTATGTGTACTATGTGTACATAGTAGAGGAGCAAAGAAACCTATTAATGGAATTGTGAAGATACTGAATGTCCCATGTGCATCAGTTCTCAATATGCATCAGGCACCAATGTGCTTCAGACAATTCGCTTGCTGTGCGATATAGTAACATAACCACAGTCCTTTACTGAATATAGATATTGCACAACTGCACAGTTCTAATTCCTGCGTACGGAAGTCCACTTACAAAGATGTAAGACCCCAATAGGATTCCAGCCTTTGTTTGTGCAAGACTGTCTAGAACTTTTTATGGCCCAGTTAGTTTGCAGTCCTATTTGCAATTGTGATTGGAGCCTGGGGGTGTGGTTAGCAGAGCAGCCCCAGCGACAGGTGGTCATATAACCGGGTTGGCTCTGTCTGAGCAAAATCCAGCCTTAGTAAGAGGGAGGGGCTGTGGCTGAGACAGCAGAAAGCATATATACAGGGAGCATGAATTGGACTATAGCTTCTTTCAGTGAGATTTTTAGAGAGTCAGAGCCTTCAGGGAATCAGAGCTTTCAGTCAACCAAAGGAGGTTGCCTGGAAGGAAAGTTGTCTTCTCAGCGGTCTACTATGGGACAGAGAAGAAACCAAACCACTTCTGAGTGGGCCAGAAAGTAGGATCCTGAGTTGGGAGATACACCTTTATGCTAAGGGGAGCCAAAGGTACACACGGTGCGTGAAAGCTCTGTTTTTGAATACTGTGGTGATCTGAAGAAATTAGTTAAACGTCTTTGGGCAAGTGTTATTTTGTTTGAATATTCCTGAAATACTCAATACCTTTTCCCTTGTATCTTATTTTAATAAAAAGTACGTTCTATTTTTATAATTTTCTGCCTCAAGAGAGTATTTTCTTCAGTTTTACTTTTATAAGAACATGCTACCACAGGTTATCAGTTCTTTTGAATAACCATTAATAAGCTTTGCCCTTTGTCTACTAAGGTGGTGGGTTTAAAGTGGAAGTAGGGTTGAATAAGTGGGAGGGAGGAAACCAGGGTGCTATAGCAGGATTAAAAGTGATGCTGCTACCCCAGTCAGGAAGAAAGAAAAACAGGCCTAGGTTGTGAGATCCATGTGACTCAATGAGACACACTCCTGTGTAAGCATACATAGCATGGCATTGTTTAGGTAGTTGTACTTCCTTTTTCATGATGGGCTGGATTCCGACTTTAATTCCATTGATATTAATGGGTTGAATTGAAGTATTACTAAACACTGATCCAACCCCATTAATGCTTAGCATGAATTAGAATAACAAAGACTCTTATGAGGTCTTCAAAATTACCGGTTAATTCTGATAAAGGTTTAGATGACCACTTCATGCATCTGATAAATTTCTGGCTTGCAACTAATCATACATCAATAAACATGTTAAGTTTTCAAGGTACCAAAAGATTCTCTGTTGCTTCAGACTGTGACTTGTAGAGCTACTTCTTTGGATTGTAACGCTAAGAGGTAATAATTTGTGACTGAAAAAGGAAATCAGAGAATTAAAATTAATTGCATTGGGAATATGAAAACACGCATAACTCACATAGATATGGGATTTACTATTTGACTGAAATGCAAGCCAGATTTATTATAATATTTTAAAGACAGACACTTTATTTCGTGAAATTCAAACTTGATGTACTGAGTGCAGAGTTAAATTAAAAATCAAGCTTTTAATGCTAGGACTGCCAGATTAAAAGCTTCAGAGGACTCCTGTATTTTTAATGGATGTGTAGAAGAGGAGATTTCAGCAGGCATTGCTTGTCATACAGTCAGGAAACAAGCAACAACTGCTGCAATTCCTTCTTCTACACAACCACTAAAGGTACAGGAGTCCTTTCCAATTTTACTGTAGTGTCACATTTTCAGAGGTGACTGCATGATATAAGAATCTGTCTTCTAAAAATTTCTTAAATGGGTGTACTTGTTCCTGGAGGGGTTTATACATGCTATATATGTCAAATGCCAAATGCCATCCAACCAGGCAGTCCTTATCAGCATGGGCAAATATTGTTTACCTGAGAGAGAATGTGATGGAAGGCTTCTATGGGGCACTAGATTCTGCACAGAGACATTCGTGGCATCTGCATAGAGGCTGAACGACACAACAATGAAGCATTGGCATTGCTGGAAGAGCAGCATTAAGTGCCTTTGAGTTATCCCTACTGTGAGATTCAGGCTCCTAGGCCCAGGCTCGCCCAGAGACATCTATTGCTGGTCTTATGCTGCCAAAAGGAGGTGCAAACGCTGTCCCCTATGTACCACATTTGGCTCTTCAACTGTATTAAACTGTAACTCCCAGCATTCTTAGCTAATCTTTCCAGTGCACATGCTGGAAGTTGTAATCCAACATGTCTGAAAGGTATCAGGTTGAAATGTGTTCTGTAGTAAGGATGGAGAAAAAGCAGCCCCTGAAGACCACTTGAAGTCACTCCAAAGTCCCTGAAACCACCTCCCCAATAATAGTTTTCAAAAGATTTTGTCAATTGTAGGATTTTTTTTTATCTGAAAACAGTCCAAAATGTACCAAAATACCCACAAATACGGAAATCTAACTCGTTGTCTCCCAGAACTCCCCTAATAATTAAAAAATTGGATGAAATCTGCCCAAAATTGTAATTGAAACTGATGTCATAGGACTTCTGTTGCACCTGGATGCATAGGGTCACAGAGTCGAAATTCTGCTCCCCCCACAGTTAGCAACCTCTGTTCCAGGGGAATATAGGATTAGGAGAGAGAGTTCTTCAAGATACTTTAGGCTGGGAAGTGTCGGAACAGAGCTGGCAGACTATACCCTATTTCTCTCCTATAGGCAAAACCTGACCATGCAACCATTTCCACAACTTTAACTGTTTTTTATGCTTAATTTTCATTGTCGGCATGTTATTATTTTAGTGGCTATGGGTTTTTAAAAACATTTTTATTTTAATATTTATGGTCCATACACTGCTTTCAACGTATTTTATATAAAAAATGATAAAAATGACATTATATAAATAAAAGTCAGTGGCTTCACACCACATGTTTGATGGGCCACAGATACCTCACTATTTATTTCAAGGGGAAGCACAGCAGCTTAAGATGTTTTATGAATTCTACGCTTAATTTCATTCTCATATGGTGGTGATGAGGTAGGTGTTTCAAAGGCAAAAATGGTACAGCTTGCCCAGTGCACAAACTATTTATTCCATTTAGGAGGATTTCAGCCAATATAGTCCCAAAGACTTCTGATACTTGGTTTCTACAAGATACAAATATTTTAGAAAAAAAAAATATAAATTTCATGAGTCCTGAAAGTATGCGCCCTTCAGTGAATGTGAATGATATTCTGCTTAAGCACCAAGGCCAGGTAAAGGAAGTTGTTATGCACACACAGTTATAGTTCTGAGTGCCTAGTTTCAAATTAATTTTACCACACCAAGATTGTATGAGCTTAAATTTTAGTATTCGGTTTCACCGGTTTGTGGATCAGATGGCTACTCAATATTTCTTTTAAAAGGTAGTAGTCATTTAAAGTTACAAGGTTGTATTTTAATATTAGCTTTTGTTATCAGAACTCAACACTGCTGTTTTGCTAATCCCAGAATTTAGAAGTAATGTGACACAACTAGCAATGGCGCTGACATGTTAATTTTGGAAGTAGCAAAACAGCAGGGGAGGGGGCAGTCTTGCAAGGAGTTGTATCATGAATGTACCTTCCACCTCTTCCAATTTGTAAAGGACAATGCTGAATAATCATCCTCTGCCCCACTTTTCCAGCTGCTTTTAAAATGTCTAAGTTCCTTTTTCTTCCTCTCACTTTACCTCTTTGTCCTCAACTTGCTTCAAACTTTTTTGCTTGTTGCAAACTAAGTTCAAAGTGCAAAAATAGTTCGCATTTAGTTAACTCAGTAGGGAAGAGAGAAGGAGGTACAGAATCTTGCGCTTCCCAGTAGGCTCAGGCTAAAACAAACTGCTGCAGCCTGTGCATTCTTCCTTGTCAGTAACTTTTGCCACCTTGATCATACTCTCATGTTGCTTGGGCAGATGTATCCCACATTTCATTTGTAAAATGCTGAAGAATATCCATGAATCACTTTTTTTTAACTTTAACTTCCCAACTTCTTGCTAGTTCAATGAGTCACAAAACTTATGGGACTGGAAAGATGTTATTTTGGAGCAGGAGAACTGGTTGGCAGAATATTAACTCAAGCTTTAGTTTCAAATTCTGCTGCCTGCATTTTAAACTCTGATTAATACAAATAGTATGGTACTGTCTCACTTCCTCTGTTGAGATCTGGCATACTTTTTTGGCAATCCTATGCATAATTTCCTAGGAGTAAGTCCCACTGAATACAGCAGTGTGTCTTTTGAATAAAAACTCTTCCATGCTTAGCAAACACTTGAGAGCACTGGCTATACATTAGACTTGTTAGCTTTAGATGAATCCAGACACAGGTTTGCTTTTTTTTTTTTTTGTCAGAAGAACAAATAAGAAGAAATCAAATTACTCCGTTCATGTTAGGAACTTCAGGAATGAATTTGAGCTATACACCAATCCAGACACCAATATTTGGCCTATGTTTTTGATGTTGTACAACAGGAACAAAGGGGCAAAGTATCACATGTGATGACCAGATATTGTGAAGTTGTTTTTTTCTTCCTCTTGTTGTTGTTGTGTTGAATGCTTGTGAAAATTATAAACCTAGACAATTACTGTTGATTTTTCTTTTTAAAAAGGTACTGTTACCATCAAAGAAAGACTGCATCTTGAAGTTCCATTTTAACATTTATGTTTTCAAGCATGATACCATTAGATAAAAGTGTCACCATTTCTCTGATACTATTATTCATCATCTATGAATAATATGTGTCATTCTTTAAAGAGAACTGTATTTTAAAATTCTACATTATTTTAAATGCTTCTTACTGATATTTTTTACAGCATGAACATCTACAGATTATCTCATATATATATATATGAGTGAGAAGTTTATTTAATATTTCTGGAATCTCTTGCATCAATGTAACACTGGTTAATGAAAACATTTATACAAAAAAGTGCACAAAAATGTGAGTTCTGAAATCATGGGAGTAAAATGTCTTTCAGCTGGAGTAGAACTAAGATGTTCCTGGGTCACTTTCTCCCTCATAATGTGGAAACTTTTTCTAAAAATTTAGCCAAGTCAAGAGAAATGCAACCCATTGGAACCTAGCTAGGAAGGAATATACCTGGGTCCACTTGGTCATGTAGAAGAAAAAGGTGCCACAATAAACAAGTCCATGTGCATTCACAGTCATACCTGTGGGCAGAAGTACCCTTGATCTTTGTTGCTTTGGTATTTAAATAACAATTATAAAAGCTTTTAGAAATAAAGCAATACATGGTGAGGGGGCTAGAAATGCCAGCAGGCCTGGATTTCTTGTCCATTGAAATCAGTTTCATTCTTAGTCATAAATAAATAATCTCTTCCCTGGTTTCACTTCCACGCCAGGATCAATATCTCTTAACATCTTACTTATTTTATTACTGCTCTTGGTTTTCTGGGACTGATTGAAAGTTGCTCAGAGGAAATCTTTGGTTTTGCTTAAGTGTCCGTGACATTTAATCATGACTTTCCTTGCAGTTTAATTCCAACCAGTCAATCAGTTAATCCACTTCAATTGATTCTGTGCTCTCTGTTATTGGCTTGCACTCATTGGGCATCCTCTGGTGTCGACTCAGCTGGGTGGCTTGTGTGAAGCTCCTCTCACACCTCTCGCACCTGGAGAAGGCAAGAGAGAAAATTGAGACTAGGGAACAGCTCAGGGGAGAGGGAAGAGGCAATGGGCTTCGTCTTATCCTGCCTAATCAGAACAGACACTCAAAAGTGGCTTCAGATTTTACCGGCTCAAGAGGTTTAATTGGTGGCTACTTCCAAGGCCTTGATGCCTATGATGGGACAAGGCCTGTCTGATTCAGAACAGAGGAATCTGTCAATAGACAGGGGGAAGGTGATTTCTCCAGAGAGGCCTGTCCTGTTACAGCTCTGATCACTGTCAGTTCAAATAGATAAAGAACAAAAAGAGATTTTTAGGAATGAGCCATCAAAGAAGCAGCTTGTCTGCAGTTTTCTGCTCTGTAATCCCTCGGAGAAATTGATGACAAATAGAATTTCACCTCCTGCTAATTTAAAAATCAGGAGTCTTGCCTATTGGAACAATTGCGAAGCCCTGAAGCAATAATCACTTTGTTTTGCAAGGACAAAAAAACCCTGTATCTGAAATTACAATACAGCCGAGTGCATATTAAGGAGGCCTTTGGTAGAACTGGTGATTGTTTCTGTGTCGTTGTTTTTTAAATGTTACGCAGGATTCCATAGAGTCTTGAGATGGTCAAAGGAAAGACCCAAACTTTCAAACCAATATCCAACCTTAATTTCATAGATTTAAATGGCACTGTAAGATAATGAATGCATTAAGACACAAGGCTTCTGTCGGGACACAGGAAAAGACAGCTGTGCTTATTCCAGATGAGGATGCCAAATTTTACTGCTTTAATGTAATGTGACTTCTTCACAATAATTTTAAAATCCTGGTAAGCTTATATTGGGTACAGAAAGAAACTGACAGAAAATTTGTCTTGGATCGGGCCCATCTTGCATAGCTGCCATTAACTTCAATGACATTTGCAAAGAAAAAGTACAGATGGTACTCCAGAGGTTTAATGTAATATTCCTGGTAATAGGCTAGTTCTCAATGCTGTTGTAGCCTATTTGCTCCCAAGAAGAACATTTTGAGGAAAAAGTATTCCTACAAAAAATGAAGAGGCTCTTCCCCTTGCATCTGTTTTTATTGCCTTATAAACATTATATCAAAGAGAAATTTTTACTTTACATATCAGAGAGGCATTTAGAGACACATATCATTACAGAATCTTATAAACTACCTGATAATTACTTTTTTAAGAGAAATTATGGTTTTGAGGAACCTGTGACCTGAATGTTACATACTCATTCATCTCATCTCTAGTTCCAGCCTAGGGTGTCAACATCTTTAAGTTGTGTTTCTTTGATTGTCTCTCTTGGAATATTTTAGCTGCTTGCCCTACTGTTAAAAACTGCACTGTGATCTTGACAAATGTAAAATGTCAGCTCTAATGTATCAGACCTATCAGCTCAATGAAAATAACTCAGAAGTATTGATCACCTAATGATTTTTTGTGTATTCATTAACGTCTATGTGCAGATCTCCCTCTCTCCAGAGTTCCTGAAATGCTGATGACACATTAGTGTATTGCTGATTGTTTATTAGAAAACTGATTAGTTACTGGATTAGTGTGTCAAAATATACTACCTTTCATTGCTTGACAAACTTGCGAATTATGATTTTTTTTTCTCACAAAGGCCTTCAAATCAATCCAGTTTTAGGATTAGCTTACACAATATAAACCACTTTCCTCTACTTGGATTTGAAATTATCTTTTACCTTAGCAATACCTATCCATGCTCAAATGCATTAAATCTGTGGTAATTTAACATATTTTTCAAAACGAGGAATTCCCTATCCATCACTGTCTTCACAGATAGGACAGTATTGTGACTTAATTTATACACATTAGAGATGTCTGGGCCAAAAAGTCTCTATGCAAAGGTCATGAATTAGAGGTTGTCTACAAGTTTATGGCTCTTCTGGAGTAACCGCAATACCAGAAGTATTTCAAGTAACTTCCATGACGTATTCATCAAATATATATAAAATACAGATCACAAGGACATGACCATACAAGAACTTTCCTCATGGCTAGCCTGACACACAGAGCTCAGTGCAGGATTGGTCCTATTACAATGTGGTACAGAGATACATGGATGTTTACACAATAATTCCCCACAAAGAGCACCATTCATGCTGAAATTTTCTCCCACTGGTCTACCATCCAGTATTGTAGCAAGAGATAAATTCAGCTTTTTTTTTTTAAATTGGGTAGGGAGATACAAATGCTGTTGTATATATCTACAGTGTACAATTGGGACCTGCTATTCCATTTGAAATGTAATGCAGTGTGCTATTGTAATCAACTGTTCTAATTGTATTAAGCCACCATGTGACCCTATGAAGTACATTTGCCTTTGTATGTGTTGTTTATACCTAGCCTTTATTAAAACAGTTCCCTAAATTGTCATGAAACAAATTCAGAGTTCAGTTCTTGAGTTCACTTCTGGTGTAACATGCAGCACTATCCTTCTTTTCATTGTATAACAATAACATATATTCAGATCCTTGACACCTGGTTTTCCACTGCATGGGTGCACTGAGATGGTCCAGAATCCACTAAGTCAATTATGAATGTATAATTAGAGTTACACATTTGTGATTGGTTTGTATTCATGATCCCTATGTATTCCCTAATTTGGGTATAAGCAGGGACCTTGGAAGTCCCCCAATCCCCACTTACCAGGCAGCAGCAGCTGCAATCAGTGGAGGTCTGTTCCCCTGTTGAGTGGGAGGCAGCTGACTGATATTCCATCCCGTTGTGTGACTGATCTCTGGGGCAAGGCAAGATTCTAACAGGGACCCTCTTTCTGCTTGTCACACCAGAGGTTGTTCATGGGAGGGGTGGGAATGACAGTCAGTTGCTTTCTGATTGACTGGGGAAAAGACCTCTGTTGGTCACTGCAGCTCCTGCCTGTTAACTGGGGCCATTTTCGCACTATACTGTTATAGCGCTATTATTCCACTTTCAACATCCTATGGAATCCTGGGGTTTGCAGTTTAGGGAGGGGACTTTGATTCCATAGGATGTTGAAAGTGGAATAAGAGGACTATAACAGTCTAGTGTGGAAATGGCCAATGTTGCACATTTGTAACTCCCCTAAAGTGCATCCAACCATTAACTGTAATACAGACATTAGAAACTGGTTGCTTCTATAAGAAATAATCTTGTGTTGAATTAATATGCACATATCACATGAAAATCAGTGTGACTGGCATGCATCTAATGACCTAAGTTGGCTGCCATTCTGTGTGGGAGAGTCTTTTATTTTATGAATGGAACTGGAGGAAAGAAGAGAAAAAGACAATCCAAAGTAAAAGGAATGAGTGTAGTAATGACTCTAAATCGGGCAAATTGAAGCTTTATTGGAAACATGACAAAAACAGGATGTTAAGAAGGGAGAGTAAGTGGAGTCAACAAGGTTACACATAAGTAACACCTTAACATTAAAAGAAATCTATTTTCCATTTTGACCCAGAAGCCTCTACAATTAATTACTAAAATCTATTTACACAGCAACTACATAAAATCAATCTGATTGCTGGCACTGGTTTTGGCTTTGCTTTCCATTGGCTCTATTAATCCAACATAATGGCTTTGTGGGCACCATTTGTTGATGTAGCAATACTGCATCATGCTGGAAGTCCCAAGCTAGTCTCCATTTGGATTCTGTCTATGTTAGACTTTGGAAAATTTGGTGTTATCTCCCTTCTATCACCTGCTTCCATTTTGAAGAAATACAAGGTGCCCAAAGTGGGTAGAACACTTTACTAGTACTTTACAGATTAGGACCTGGCCATGACTGCCTCTTGCCCTAAACCTGACAGCTAGCTCATTTTAGGGACAGAATTTGAAGCTAAATCCTCAGTTTGACTTCTACCAAACAGCATGACTTCTCAAGTGATCTCTTATTGCTAATTCCCTTGTAAACATGCTTTAATATCTTTCTCTCACTGCAACCCAAGTATAGAGCAGAATCAACTAGGAATTTAACATGTTATCATGTGAACACAGGAAGCTGGTGATTTTTTTAAAAAATTAGGTGATTTCCCTGAATCAGTTAAAACAGAGGTAACACAACTGTTTTCTTTACGTACAAGTCCGAAAAGTGAATTGAATATTATCCCTTCAACCAGAGTCTGCAAGAGAGCTAAGCTTAAGAAAAGATACTCAGTTTAGAATTTCACATGCTCATTGTGGCCATGCAGTGGAAGATGGGGATGGGATTGATTGTGTTTCAGCTGGTCTTGACTCCTCTGCGAAACCATGCTACTACCCTCACACCCTTTTCAAGTTGTCCTTTACCTATCAAAGGGCTCTTTCACACTACACAGTTATAACACTGAGGGCCTTTCCACACTACACTGTTATAGTGCTATTATTCCACTTTCAACATCTTATGGAATCCTGGAGTTTGCAGTTTAGGGAGGGGCCTTTAGAATTCTCAGCCAGAGAGCCCTTTGGCCTCAGTAAACTACAAACCCCAGAATTCCACAGGATGTTGAAAGTGGAATAATAGCACTATAACAGTGTAGGGCAGAAACGGCCTGAGATTCCACTTTAATTGTCATGGTTATATTCTATGGAATCCTGAGGTTTGTAGTTTGATGAGGCACTAGAGCTGCCTGGCAGAGAATTCTAAATAGTCTTTCCTAAATTGCAAATCTCCATAGGATTCCATAGGATATTGCCATGGAAGTTAAAGTAGAATCATAGCACTATAACTGTGTGGTTTGAAAGGGCCCAAGGTCTTCTCCATATGAAATATTCCTGTCTTTTTGAAAGAGAGATGTCCAAAACGACTGTCCTCTCTTTTCCTTGTTTTGGTTACAGAGTTGAGTTTGATTAAAGTACATATATTTGATGTGTGTATTATACAGAGTTGGAAAAATTACATTTCTAGATTGTTCTGGGAGGTGCAGTTCTGAAACAGTAATGTTTCCAAACACTGCAATTTTACCCATTTTGCATTTGATTTTCAGATGCATTTAATGATTTTGTTACAATACATGAACTTTGCTCCTACACAAATGAAATGAAAAAGATCTTGCTCAGGAGCAATGCCTGGTGAATTGAAAGATCTGTCAGGTATTCAGAACCTAGAATTGCAAAAAAGACCTATTCCCACCCAGTGGTTGGTATTTACTAACTTGGCATGGCGGTCTATTGCCCTTCCTGCTCATCTGATCCTTTGATTACTTACTTAAAGGGCTTCTCCCCTGTATGTGTCCGGATATGATTGTTGAGTGTAGTTGCACCAGCAAAGGCACGACCGCAATAGCCACACTTGAAAGGTCTGTCACTGGAATGGGTGACTACATGGTTCCGTAGCTCTGAAGGTTGGGAGAAGGATTGGGAGCAGTGTCCACACTGATAGGGCCTGCAGAAAATAGAAACACCCAATGTGATCACTACTTTTCCTTTTTTGAATTGAAGCATATGGAAAAGAATTTGGACAGTACCAGCAAGCTTCTGAATGCTAATTTCCATAAGGGTATATGATTGCGGTCTTTCTTATGCCTTTATGTTTCTCTATCCTTTTTTTTTGAAGTAGTGAAAATTAATTTATAAAAATACTGTTATATACTGCAAAGTCTAATATTTGATTAAATCCTATGAAATCTTATAAATATGAAATCTTATGAATATTCATATAAGGGATCTTATAAAAACTTCCAGCCACCTCCCTTCCTTACATGCTAAGAGTTTATAAAGATGAATCACAAGAGATTCAGGTTGCAACCATCACCATACCTTCTGAAACTTCCATCTTACTGTCACTGCTCATTAGAACTGCTTAGGGGATGTTCACCAATAAATAAATAAATAGATAATTTTTTTTTAAATCCTCTTCTGAGGATGTGCAGCATATACTTAAAGGAATCCAGGATGGTACTTTTTGTGATTCTTCTTGAGTTGTTAAGGCAGCTCATCACTAATAAATCAAAGATTTGGGTTCTGGCCCCAGTCTGATTCCAATCTTTCAGTGTTGTGGCAAAATATAATATCCCTTCTGCCCTGAAAATTATTCCTGCACTTGGAACTCAGACTTAGATTAAGGTGACTCTGAACAATCTAATGTTTGGAAATTCCTGAGTCAGTATAGGGAAGCTTTCAGCATTTACTTAACATGTTAGAAAATGGTTTGGATTTTGTTTTATTTTCTCTTAATATGTTGATGCGTTGGGGTGTAGCTGAAGGGGGGGCAAAATGAGGGCATTGCCCCTCAAATAAGATCTCTAAGAATTCTGCCCTCCGCAATAAAATCATCCTTCCCTTCCCAAATCTAGCACCACAGAGAGTGAGACATTGAAAATTGGTCACACTTAGAGCTCTTATATTAGCTGTGTTCCCATTCCTTCGGTCACTTTCCCTGCCTCTTTTCTTTGGATGTCTAAACTGTATTTCTAAATGTTCCACTGATGTCGTAAGTCACTGCTGCAATGCTAGAAAATTTGGGTCCTGCAGGAAAATTCCATTGGGACGGGAGCATTTTTAGGAGGCGGCAGTGGCCTAATTCTTGCCCCAGCTACATCCATGGTGCTTGTGGACTCCTGTTTGAGTTCCTCTTTCAGTGTGTATTGAGACAGTAATTAAAACCTGCAGAAGACCTAATCAGGTATGCCACAATATGCTTCTTTTTGAAATGTGGTTTCAACTATGTTAGTTCACATAGTTTTCATAAGGTTCAATCTCAGCAAATTGAGGTTATTGCAATGATGTGTGTGCGTGTCTGTGTGTGTGAAGTGGGAAAGGACATGAAAGATATGAAATAAAACATTTTCCTTCATGTTTTTGTTTTCTTTTCTATGGCCCTTTCCACACCGGGCAATTAAAATGGCGCAGAGCGACCTCCAACGGAGGTCGTCTGCACTGTGGAGTGGACTGGGTCAGACTACTTTTCGTAGTTCCGCACCTCAGTCCGCTCCGAAGCGACCGGAAGTGGTCGCGCAGCGCGCTTTTTAAAAACCTCTTTTAAGAGGTTTTTCAAAAGCACGGAGCGTGCGACTCCGTGTCACTCCGTCACCGCGCTCCCGTGCAGATTTGCAGGCGCGCACTAGTGCGTGCCTGCAGATTTGCCGGGGGCGGGCTTTAGACTGGTGAGCTTCTCTGGTTGGTGAAGAGCCTCCACCAACCGGTTTGGACGCCGGAGCAGTGCGGGGCGATGAGCTCGCACTGCTCCTTGTCCTGACGGACCCGATCAGACCCACGAAAAAGCAGGTGAGTAGCGTTTCTACGCATTTCCTTCCCCACGTGTGGAAAGGGCCTATAATTATACTATTCCTGCTTCAGTACGCCATTTTCACTCAAGTTCCTGATATAGTTTTATTCTAAATTATTTTCCCCTGTTAATATGACATCAGGCTCTTGTAATAAAACAATTGATACTGTTACAAGCTGAGAAGACAAATCACCTAAATTCTCTTATTACTTCTGACTAGAGTAGACCTATGGAATCAATGAGATTTACCTGTGTATTGACTCATCATTCGATAATTGACTCAATGGGTCTAACTTTAGTTGGGACCAACAAACAGGATTTTGTCCAAGGATTTGAGCAAAAAAATGAAAGAGAGGTGAAATTACAAAGGCAATATATTGCTTAAAATGCTGCAAAAACATTTGAAAAAAATGATAAAATGGAAATACATGAAAATATGGAACAATCTATCTCCTCCCCTCTCCCCTCTTTCTGTTTCATTTATTTGTTATTTCAGCTGTTTGCAATCTTAGTCATAAATGCGTAGACCAATAACTATTGCCTACAATACCCTAGATGTCATAGAGGCAGGCCTTTTGAAAGATTATGTTCTGCATGGATTTATACATGCTATACACCAATGGCAGTCATCATCTGAAACCCTGCCCTCTGTCCCATTATCAGTTCTTCCATTACCATTGGGTCATGAGACAAGACAGGACTTTTTCAGTAGCAGCACCATGGTTATTGAATTCTCAGCTGGGGTTTTAGGTGGGAACTCAGGACATTTTTATTCCACCAAGCTTTTAAGGGCTTTTAAACTATGTTTTGATCATCTCTTCTGATACTGTTTTCAAAGTAATTATTTTAGCGGTTTGGTTACACTCTGTTTATATTGTATTAAAGTATCTTTTATAAATTCCCTTGGAGACCCTTTGAAGGTTGAGGAGCAACCTTATTTATTTATAAATAAAATCATCCCTGACCCATTGCAGATTTCATTTCCCTCACCAATCTGCCTTCTCACATCTGCATATTGATCACATACATCTGAAAAACAGCAGCCTACCTGCAGAGAGGAATATGGACCATAGATTTCTATGTAATCAAAAACTGGACAGAAGTCAACATACACACCCCTGTTAGTGTTTAGTATTCTTCTTTGGGAATGTTTGGGTCAGTATTGGCAATATGTACAGTTTCTGGGTAAGAAGTGATTTTTCACACAGACCTAATGTCTGCAAAGGGCTTTAGCTTCCTCTTTATTAAGAATTAGCCTTAGTTAATATGTCTACTCTGTACAGTGAACCCTTTCACACCACACAATTATAACACTCTTATTTCTATGGAATCCTGGAGTTGGTAGTCTGATGCTTAGTTTGTCTGGTTAAGAATTCTAAATAGTCCTCCCTAAGCTGCAATTTCCAGCATTCCACAAAATGCTGCCATGTCAGTTAAAGTGGGATCAGAGTGTTATAACTCTGCAGTATTACAAGGCTCAGTGTCTCTGTGTCTTATTACTACAGAGCCATTCTCCTTATGCTACTGTAATAAGTGTGCAATCCTACACACTTTTCCTTGATAAGTCCCATTGTACTCAGTAGTACTTATTTCAGAATAAATAAAATTAGGGATTGGCTGCATGCCTAATCACATGGCAGTGGAAAGCATGCATATTCTTCTATTTATCATTGCCTCCAACCCTCTCCCATTCCTCTGTTGCTTCCCCTTGTCATATTTTAGACTGTAAGTTCCTAAGACTAAGCATTTGTTTGGTTCTACTTTGTGAATTGCCACATACCTTGATGCTGCTACATGAAGAATAAACAAATCTGCAGAGTTGCTGTAATGTGTACATGGCTTTCAGTCTCAAAGCCACAAAAGAATAATAACACAAAACAACAATGCAGTAAAGATTATATGAGGCATACAGAAAAATGTCTTCCTCCTGGAATATACATTCTAGTGCATTTTAGACCACTTTCAGAACAACATGGTATGTTAAACCAGGGACTGGAAATTGTGATAGGTCCTGAAGCCAACTCCCATCCATATCCCTTAACCTGCTGTGTGTCTCAGCTGGAAACTCTGAATTTAAAGCAAGTATTTTTGCTGGCAAACCACTACAAAATATTTAAAGCAAGCTTTACCTGGGATTTCCCCTAGTTACTGCTGAATTTCAACAGTGTGGTTTTGAGGGGTGTCTTGAGAGCATATGTAGTCCCATGCCACATGTTGACCACCCTATGCTAACTCTAACTACATAAAAAAAAGTTGAACAGAAGTGGGAGCAAGAAATCACTCCTAAAATATCTGAAGGTATGGCATGTAGTAAAGACTTGTTTTCTGCAAGCCTGGAAGAGGAGGAATAAATCTACTGGTGTTTAAGACTACAAGAGCAACATTTCAGCTGAATGTTAGGGGAAGCATGTTGATGGCGAAAAAAGTTTGATAATAAAACCAATTTCTGTGGATGGGCTGTGCTCCTTTGGAAGGTCTCTTGGCTTGATTGTTGTGCATGTTCTAGCAGATCAAGCATGGGGTTGGATTAGACGTCCCCTCCAACTCAATGGATCAGACCCATTATTATGCTAGTGTACTTCCAATAGATCAGCAAGACTTGCTCATTTTCTTATCTTTCCTACAGCCCTTTTCTGCTACCTAAAAATCCGCTCTGCAATCCTCAGTAATTTGCATAGTAGTTGGGAATGGCTGCAGGAGTAAGGGGAAATTGGTCTTCTTCCTGGTTCTGCAGCTTCCATCAATGGAACAACACAACTGAATCCAGTGATTCTATACATACATGTTACGTAGCTTAAATTTAAAGTGTTTATTTTGACCCAATTCAAATTCAGTCAACCAATGTGCTGGCTCCAAGATAAGAGAAAAACAAAGCACTTAATGACTACAGCCAAATCCAAAGATGTGTAACCCAGCTGCTCACATCTCACAACAGTATTTCCAGGTTGCCTTTCTTTCTGTTCCTTTCCACAACTATTAAAATGCTTTGCTGGCCAGGGCTGAAATGTGCCTGCAGCTAAGTCACTACAGACTGTATCGACAATCAATTACTCTAGTCGAAACATTAAAGCAGTTGGCTAAATATTGTAATATTTTTGAGCATTTTTACCTTTCTGACCATTTCTGATATAGGGGGATACATAGGGGGAAACATAATATACATTATGTTTCTATAAGTATCTTAAGAAAATTAAGAACATATCTTTAGGCATACTAATGATTTTAGTTCTGAAGAGCAGCTCTAAAGACACTTCCTACGGTTTGCATTTAAAAGCTAATGGACAATACAGGTTTAATTGTTTGTTCTCTCTCCTTAACAAATGTGTATCTCTGAATAGCTAGAATCCAAAGCTATAGGGAAGAAGACAATGGTGACCAAGCATGTGGTGCAATTCAATTAAGTGTAAAATAAAGTATACTCCCTCATTCGTCAACTGAACTGCTTAATTGTGACTACATGCATCACTGATCACCAATACTATTATTTTACAGTGCTTCAAAGCATGGATCATAGAATTTTTTCGCTTGATTAATGACCTAGCACTAGTCAATAGTTCAATACTATATTTTAATTACTTACATTATAAAATCTTTGAAGAGTGTTCCCTAACAAGTTTCAAAGAAAAACTTCTAACACTCTAAGATACCAGTTGAACTTTTAGGCCCTGAGTTCAGCTGTGGATATTAAAGACTAAGTATTTATAGTGAAAATTTTCAGAGAATTGCCTATGTTAGTCTCTTGCAGCATAAAAAGGAGGAAGGGAGGGAGGGAGGAAGACCATCTTAGTGCCAGCACCTTTAAAGCTAACTGGTTTTTATTTAAGCATGAGCTTTCATAGATATGCAGTAATAAGTGGTATGGATCAAGAAAGATGCAAGGACAATATAATATGCTAAATCATGTTTAGTAATTTCATGCTTTGAAAATTTAGGGCAAGGAACATGATTCGCATCTTTTTGGATCTTATTACTTTCTATCCCACTCACACAACCCTGTAAATGTGCAGAAGTGGATTTATATCCATGAAAGCTCACATTAAAATAAAAGCCAGTTAGTCTCAAAGGTGCTGCCACATTTCTTTCTTCCTCCTTTTTATAGTGAGAATCTCTTTTTCAATGTCAATTGTCTTCATATAAAATGGGAGTTATAGTAATGTCCCTCAGAAAATTGGGGTGAAAATGACTGGGGCAGAAGTTTAGAGCATTATGCTTCCTCATGCTATGCTTCTCTGGATATTTGTTATGTAAAGAAAAAAAAAAGGATTTCCATTACCTTACTGTTGAACCTGCTATTAACATTTTCCAGTGGGATCTTGCTAGTAATTCCTACTGATAAGTAAACATTCCTGATGATAAGTAAGAGTGGGGCAAGAATCAGAGCCTCAGAAATCTAGAATGATAAACTGAAATCTTCTTGCTGTTCTTTCTGCTTTCTGGAAGAAATGTGAAATGCAATTGTATAGGATAATAAGCTAAAGGTATAAACTATTTTCAGGTCTCATTGTGCCAAGTTCTAGTATTGCATTGTTAAAATTTTACTGAAATTCCTGGACTGGATTATTTTAGTATTGATAGCTAATCGATTTGAGTATTTGAAGGATCATCTCATATAATTTAGGGAAAAAAATATGTAGGAATGAGCTATGTAAGTTATCTCACTATAACGTTGGCTCTTCTTCTATTTTTCCTGCATCTAGGAAAAGGGGCGGGGAGAGTTACCAAGGGAATGCAAAGACAGCACAAGTATGAGTTCTAGCCTTGTATCCTTGTATCTAGGATATAAGAGTTGCACAATGAAGTACAATTTTAAAATTATTGGTAGTAAATAAGAGCACTGTTTTCTCCATAATCTTTCTGTGCAACATCCAAAACAGGTCTAAGGTAATAGTGTGTGTCAAGGGCAGGAGGCATGAGATATATCATCACACACAATAGTGCAGCTAGGGTTAGGCCTCTGGGTCAAATGCCAGGGAACCACAGATCAGATCATGCCAAATGACTATCCAAAGAGTGGGAAGTGATGGGGACAACAGCAAGTCCAGCCAATAGTACCTATCAGGGCTGGCACAGATGTGCTTAGATCAACTGGGACTGACACTGGTCACAGAGGTTTCTTTCCTTATAATATTATTTGTAAAATCAGCTTATAATCAGAGGATAGCCAGCCATGGGGATACATGATTACAGATGCTCTTTTTTTTCTTTTTCTTTTTCTTTTTACTTTTACTTAAAAAAGTATGTTGTTGCACAAATATTTTTGCTGCAACAAAATGCAGTAAATGTGTTCAGCACCACATCAACAGAAGCAAAGTCCATTTTATTCCTCCAGGCAAGTTAGTATTCTGATTTAAGTGAGTTTAAAATGCAGAACTGTATATACTACATACTAGTAGTTTTCTTTTCTTTTCTAACAGGTCAGGAATGTAAAAGCAGTTGTAAGGCATAGAATGGCAAAGCAGGGGAAGAATAATAACATTTTAGAGCTGGGAGGGTCCACAGCTAGCCCAACTCCCTGCCATACAGGAATGTACAACTACACTGCTGATGGATTACCATGAAACTTCTGTTTAAAGACTTCCAAAGACAGAGAGACTATCATCCTCTGAGGCAATCTATCTCACTGTCAAACAATAGTTATAAAAAAAAAACCTTAATATTTTGATGGACTGTCTTTTCTTGTAATTTGAATGCATTGGTTCATGTTCCAATAGAATCATAGAAAGTACTTGTTTTATGTATGTCACAACTGAAGTAATATACATGGCTAGTGGGAGCACAAGACCATAAAAGCAAAGGTCAAAAAAAAAGAAAAGGGATGAGTAACTCCATGAAGCAAGAACCAATTTTGTGACATGGACCGTACCAGCTCATTACCCAAAAGTGATGTCATGTCACATCCAGCTGCCATTTTTAGCTGGTTTTCAGCTGCACACATGGGATTGGATGCCAGGAGGAACCAAAATGCCAAATGTGCATGGGATTTGGATGCATTTTGGGCTGTTTTCAGATCAAAAATCACCTTTAAAATATAGAAATTGCTTTGGAAAAGATAGGGTGAATTCAGGAGCTTTGGAGAAATGCCATGGAGCTTTGGGGCCTCAAAAAGTAAAGTTACAGGGCTGTATTGTCCTGTGTCTGGTCTAAAATTAGTTTATTACATCACTACCTTGCTCTCTTTTACGATCTAGGAATCTTTGCTGAACACTCAGTGGGGATTCTCCATTGCACAAGTAGATCATGTTCTCCAAGACTAATGGAGCAGGGCAAACCCACATTCATAAGGAGTTCCAACTTTGATAAGAATGAGATCATAAACTGCCTATACCGTATGAGAACAAGTGAAATCCTTTATTTCAAAGCACATGTTAATAATTATTCCTTAACTTTTATCATTGCTGGAAAACAAAAGGAATATGTTCTTCAGCTTTATTTCTTTGTTCAGAGAAATTCACCTCCACATAAATAGTTCATCAACCCAGATGTGAAAATTCTGGCAATGATAAAACAATATGACTATGGAAAATTTCTTTTCAACATATTCTTAACATTAAATTCTTTTAGCAAAAAACAATACACTGAGATGTGCTGTAATCATGAGCAATTGATTTTCTAAGAGTGAGTGGGATCATTAACATTTATTAGCCCCTGGTTATCTATTTTTAACTGCTACCACAATAAACAAATAAGTCACTAAATAAACCCAATTAATCTCTCTTTTTTAAAAAAACACAAATCAACATGATTAATTATCATTCTGTAAAACGAAAGCCTTATTCTGCTACCACACTGAAACAAGTGAAACCAAATATGAACACATACACACAACATACCATGAAAATGGAGAATGCAGCCCTTCTCAAACCATAACTTTTCCATAAAAGAGATGTCCAATTGTCACTCAGAATGTTACACAGATAGCTATTTTTGCAGTTGTTCTTCTGCTGTGGTAAGCACTCATTTTGTCTGTCATTAAATTGTAGTGTGCTGTAAATTGGAAAAATGACCATATTCTTTGTAGTTTGGGGCACATAGTTGCTAGCATTCGTGACCTGACTGCAGCGGCTATGGTGGCATCTATATTAGTGCAGCAGTGAAGACACTATCAGGTTTAACCTGAACTGTAAATAAACTATTATTTACAGGTGCTTAACTCTATCCTGAAAATGGCTGAGAAACTTTGGATTCCTTATATAAAGTCTGAACTGAATCCTGGAGAAGACTTACCTCCCCACTGCTATGGAACACTGATGAGCTACATTTCTTTAGATTAGGAAAATAAAAATCATTAGAACAGCCATTTTACCCTTTCAGTAAATAGCTTGGTTTTCAGATTTTATGACAAAATGAAGGCTATGCTTGTAGAAACTAAGCATGTGCAAATACCACTCTTGCTGAAGAACTGCAAGATTTTCAGACACAAATTGAAGTCCATGTCACCAAAATTACACATTGAACATTTCTTAAAACTGATTCTCATTATAGCTTCCCAAGAGTTTAAATATCATTACACACCCACCATAGTGGTTTGGGGGCTGAATCGCAGAGAATCATACAGAGAAGCGCTATATTAATGCTAATTGTGAACCTTATTCTTATCTGTAGGCTCTCAGAACTAAGCTCAGAGCTTGGATAAGTTACTTTTTTGGACTACAGCTCCCCAAATCCCCACAACTAGCATGGCCATGCTGTCTGAGAGTTTCTGGAGGGATGTAGTCTGAAAAGTATATTTTCTAAGCTGCAAGTCCCATTGAATCTCAAATATGCATGCACAGGTTTACAGTTCTGGGCATTTTTGTACCAGAAGTGAAAAGTCTAGGCTGAAGTTCTTGTCTTTTCTTTTTTAAATACTACACTATTGTGGAAAATGGATGTAGGAAAAGCGTGACTCCTGTACTGCTTTCACTGCTCCTTCACAGTAAAGCCTACTATCCTTGCAGAAAGGAAAAATAATGTCACAGGCATGTGTGAGCTGTTATTTCATATGGTTTATATTTATGGGCCCAAGTACTGATGTGAAATCTGCCTACCAGTGCCCCACTGAAACTGGAATGTTCGTAACCAGGCTGCTCCCACAGCCTGTAGAATGTGGAGCAAAAAGACAAAGAATACTTCAGATGTCACAAGAGGTGCTGACAAACTAACTTGTGTGTCCAATCATAAAATCACCAGAGGCAATTGAGAGTCTCTAGGGAGTTTAAAGGCCTTGAAAATTGTTTTCTACAAGTGTCTCCCTTGTAGAAATAAAAGCTAATGCTAAAATTCATGGCAGACAAAAATACACACACCATCCCATGAAAGCACAACTTGAAAACCTCATACAAAAATGTGAAGAGGCTAGGATGAGAGTTTGCTTTAAAAGTCTTACTTTGAAAATGAACAGGTTTCATTCTGTATTATCTGGTCTCACTGAGTGGGTTATTCCCATTCTCAGCTATCCAAGAGTTACTTGAGATGTTCCTCAATGCCGTTACTGGAGTGTTGCCTCTGCATTCCCCAGCTTAGAAACCTCCCCAAAGTCCTCCCCACCCAACAAAGCACAAAGCAAGTTTCATCCAGTCTCCAACCATGCCCCTTCAAACTGACTTCTCACAACCATTTTTAAAATGTCTTCTTTCCCTTTCTCTCTCAACACAAAATTCAAGGGGAGCATCCTATGTGGCTTCTTTGTAGGTCTAATAGCACTCTCGGGAAGCTCCTGGAACCACTAATGATATTATTTCCCAGAGAGGGCCTAGAGGTATAGCACAAGATTGCTCTAACATTATAGTGTTAGGGCACTCTTGTGTCACTCGAGGTACTCTAGGGAAAGCAATGTCCTCAGCACTTCTGGGAAGCTTCCCAGAGAGCACTATTAGACTTGCTTGTACAACCTGTATTTTGTGTTAAAAAAGAAAGAATTCAAAGAAGAATGCAAAGTCAAATTTCAAGGAGAGGCTCCAGGAAGTAATAAGAGAGCTGCACATTGTTGTTGCAGGCAGCAGAAATATCTGGAGACTTGTTACACAACAAAAAAGGACCAGTGTTTTCCCACTGTTACCTTAAAAGTGCCATACTACAAACAGCAATGTTACAAGATAATATATAATATAATGCAATACCCTCCAACATTTCACAGATGAAAACTGGAACACATGCAGCCAAAACAACATCAGAGTATGGTCAAGACGGCAGAAGGAAAGATCTAGGAAAGTTCCTAGAGCAGATCATTAAACAGTCAGTTTGTAATTACTTAGAAAGCAATGCTGTAATCACTAAAAGTCAACATGGATTTCTCAGAAATAAGTCATGCCAGACTAATCTTGTCTCTTTTTATGATAGGGTTACAAGCTTGATAGATGAAAGGGATGCTATAGACGTAGCATATCTTGATTTCAGTAAGGCCTTTGACAAAGTTCCCTATGACATTCTTGCAAAGAAGCTAGTAAAATGTGGGCTGGACAGGGCTACTTTTAGGTGGATTTGTAATTGGTTGACCAGCCGAACCCAAAGTGTGCTCACCAGTTGGCTGCTTTTCATCCTGGAGAGAAGTGACTAGCGGGGTGCCACAGGGTTCTGTCCTGGGCCCAGTGCTGTTCAATATCTTCAGCAACGACTTGGATGAAGGAGTAGAGGGCATGCTCATCAAATTTGCAGATGACAGCAAATTGGGAGGGGTTGCTAATACGCCAGAGGACAGGATCAAATTTCAAAATGACTTTGATAGATTGGAGAGCTGGGCCAAAACTAACAAAATGAATTTCAACAGAAAGAAATGTAAGGTCCTACACTTAGACAGAAAAAATGGAATGCATAAATATAGGATGGGGGACGTGTGGCTGGATGGCAGTACATGTGAAAGAGATCTAGGAGTCTTGGTAGATCACAAGCTCAACATGAGTCAGCAGTGTGATGTGGCAGCCAAGAAAGCCAACGTGATTCTTGGTTGCATCAATAGGAGTATGGTGTCTAGACCAGGAGAGGTAACGGTATCACCCTATTCTGCACTGGTTAGGCCCCATTTGGAATACTATGTCCAGTTCTGGGCACCTCAATTCAAGAAGGATATTGACAAGCTGGAGTGTGCCCAGAGGAGGGCAACCAAAATGGTGAAGAGTCTGGAAGCCATGCCCTATGAAGAACAGGTTAGAGAACTGGGTATGTTCAGTCTGCAGAAGAGAAGGTTAAGAGGGGACATGATAACCATGTTTACATATTTGAAAGGATGTCATGTTGAGGAGGGAGAGGGCTTGTTCTCTGCCATTCCGGAGACTAGGACAAGGAGCAATGGATTCAAGCTGCAGGAAAGGAGATTCCACCTGAACCTCAGAAGAACTTCCTGATGGTCAGAGCTGTCCAGCAGTGGGATATGCTGCCTCAGAGTGTGGTGGAGTCTCCTTCTTTGGAGTGTTTTTAAGCACAGGCTAGATGGCCATCTGTTGGGAATGCTTTGATGTGTGTTCCTGCATGGCAGGGGGTTGGACTGGATGGCCTCTGTGGTCTCTTCCAACTCTATGATTCTATGATTCTAAATTATTAAGGAAGAACACATAATCTAGGAGAGGCTGCAGTAGACTACCCTTTCCTATGTCTACTGAAAAGGGCAAAATTCTTCCCCCTTCTCTCCTCTTCCTCCTGTCGTGTTGAGTGCAAACCACTTTTGCATTTTGAACACAGTTTGCACCAACAGAAGTAAACCATTGAATGAAGGGAGAAAGCAGGAGGGGGAGAGAGAAACTGGAATGTTTTAAAAACAGTGGGATGACAGAGGATTAACTAAGACAGTTGGAGAGTATGCAATACTTCCAAGTACGATGACTGTTGGTTTTTGGTTTGTTTGTTTGTTTTTGTTTGTTTGTTTTTAGTGTCATTTGGACAATGTTGACCACACAATACACAAACACACACTCCACCTGGAGTTTTCCTTCTTTCCTTTTCTCTGTGATTAGTGCTTTCTTTTTTTCTCAGTCAGGTCTAACTATAGTAAGGTAGGAGACTGGCTCAAGGCATTATAGGTTGAATAGGACTTAAATATATTAAGCTGGCTCCACTTTCTCTGGCAAGTGTTCACACATACTGATATCAGCTTGTTTAGTAAAGTAATGCTTAAAAAGATAGCAAAAACTGAGGTGATAGAAGTTAATATTAGAACATTCAGAACTAGAGCTGTTTATCTGAAGAACGGGTTGTTAGGATTGGCCTTTCTCTCCATTTTAATAATAACAGTGAGAGCACTTAGCATTTATATTGCGCTTTTTGTCTCCTCACAGTACAGGACGTCACATGTGTTATCTGTTTTATTAATTTGTACATCAGATGGGAGGTTGAGGCATATCCAAGGTCAGTTAACACTATCATGGTGTACTCAAAATTTGAAAAGTGCTTCTTGGTTCACATTTACACTAAATCTACCTCATGTTCTATCTACCTCATAGAATCAATGCATTCCCGTACAATGTCTAGATCAGCGCAGAGAAATATTAGCCATGTACTATATGCAGCTCCTCAGTCATCAGATTTTTTTTTCCAAAACACCTATATAAAAACCTCTCTGTTCCACCTCCCCTGCTATGTCCAGAAAAGGCTTTTAACTGAGAAAGAAGTAAACTGGACACTGAGTTCCAGTTCACTTCCTATATAATAACCTAAGATAACTTAACCTAAGACAGTCCACAGAGTGTCAAAAGTATACAGTAAATTGCCTCCAGGCCCATTGTAAAGGGTGCTTTGAGAGGAAAAAAGATGTTTTTTAAAAGTAAAATTCCAGAAGTTTGTGGGCCTGGGGCTATGGGTGCATGGTGGACAGTGGAGCACCACAAGGTCTTGCAACAGGTCAATGCAGCACCCCCAACCACTGGCAGTTGCCCACTCCTATCTAGATATAGGAAAGGACAAGAATGTTAGAACCTCTCAATAGCAATGCAAACATGAGTAAATACAGCTTTATTATTTTTTCCACTTTTGTTTTTTGTTTTTGTTTTTTTGTTTTGGTCAGGGATTTATTTCTTTTCTATGCCATATTTCCTCTTGCAAACTCATGGAATTGTACATAGAAGAATACCATCTTCTTCTAATATAATCTCATTTGGTAACTGGTAGAAGGTCACCAGAGAGCTGCAGGGTTATATAATTATTTGAACCTGGGTTTCTCCAGTCCTAGTGCAAGCACTCATAGAATCATAGAGTTGGAAGAGACCACAGGGGCCATCCAGTCCAACCCCCTGCTAAGCTGGAATACCCATCAAAGCATTCCCAACAGATGGCCATCCAGCCTCTGCTTAAAAACCTCCAAAGAAGGAGACTCCACCACACTCTGAGGCAGCATATCCCACTGCTGGACAGCTCTGACTGTCACTCTAGCCACTACACTACAAAATTAGGATCAAATATTTTCATGTTATACATGGCACAGGAAGTAAGCATTTTAAGATAATGAACAATTTAACCAAAGTGCTTTAACTATAAAAGTGGCCCCACAATGTGAAAAACTAATTATTAAGAAAAACCTGAGCTGCTTAAACTGCATAGCTAATCATTTATGGGAAGTGAAAGATGAAGCATTTCTTAGGAGGAATCTCCTGGGCTATGCTTGCATGCATCCTATCTACAATCTTGTCAAATATGCTACACGTGACTATCTACAGAATTAAAATGTGCTATAAATGTAAAAGCACTGGTTGCAAAACTGTTGGGGGAAATATCCAGGTGATCCAAAACACACAGAAACCCTTGAACACCATGACAATTAAATAATATTTTTAACAATGTAAATTAACTGGTCTTGAGTTTAAAAATAAATTACAAGTTTTTTTCAAATGATTCACTGTGACTGAAGGCTTCTGCTTACCCCTTTCTGGAGCCCCCCAAATGGGATTGTTGGGAATTTCTGCAGCAGAAAAACAGAAGAGAAAAGGAATTTCTGACTCCTGGTTCAAGGAATAGTGAGTCAATTTGCCAATGGCTGGGTGAAAATCAATCAATGGGGGAAAAAACCCCATGGAACTGCCCTCAGCCAATTAATTATGGATGGATTTGTGATTTTGTCCTTTTTATTCTTTCCAGGAGAAGCACAAATTATTTAACAATGCATTGTAAGGTAAGAGGAAAAGTAACCCCAAACCCCCCAAATTGGTCAAATTCACACAAAAAGTACATACAAACCTGGATATATTTAATTATTGTCCCAAGTCAATTAATATCTAACATGAACTTAGGCAGTTGCTTCTTGCATGTTACATTAAATATTATTACCATGGCCTTACTGAAAATATGAAATGTTCTTACTATTAAAAAATATGCTTAAGTACTCACAAATCTCTCAACAGAACACATAAGCATCCTCCAAACAGCTGATATTTTACAATCATCAGTTAATCTACAATTTATGAAGACACCCTACAGCAAATCTATTGCAGGCGAGGAGAACAGGTTTCATCTCTGCATAGTGGATTGTATCCAGGATCATGTAAAAGTGGACCTTAGAAAAAGTCCCAAAATCCCCCTGTCATCCTGAGTGGCTGAATAATTCTGGGAATTTAAATCCATAAAAGTAACTTTGTCAGTTCCTTTCATAGTCTTGAAATAAGCAGACAGGGTAAATAATATCAGATTATTACTGAAAAGACATCATCAAAGGAGAAATTAATGCATTATAAATTAATAGGAACTATAAGCAAAAAAAAAAATGGGAACAGAAAATCCAAGGGGAATAGTTACAGATAGCTAATGTTTTAAAAGCCACATGTTCATGTAAGCTGTATCTGTGTTTTCCCTATTACAGAAAGCAAATAAAGTGGAAGAGCATATCCCTGTTCCTTAAATGGATGCCAAATATGTGTAGAATAATCCCAATCACCTCAAATTTTATCCTTAACCTTGAACTGGATAAATTCTGCATGCACAAAATATTTTGCAGATGTCTAATATTGCTACAGTTCCTGGAAACCTGCATGCAGACACAAGTCACAGTTATTCTGTACCCAAAGTCTAGATTCAGCTGTCCCCTAGAATACCCATAAACCAGTGCAGCCATACAAAAGAATCTAGAATCCAGGTTTTGTATTAAGAGGAATTACGTGCCGTTACACATACAAGCCCACCACTGTTATTGTTGTGGAGTGGAGAAAGACCCCTGGCTTCATCAGCAACAAGGCAGCACATATGGCTGACTCAAGCCCATTACTACTAATGGAGACTGATTAAGAAACTGTGCTTCTGTTTGAGCCTCTACTTAGAATTACTGAAGGCTGAATCCCCCTCCCTCCAAATTTTTGCCTAGCTTGTAGAAGTCATCTAAGGGTCACATTCCACTCCTTCTCTGTAATGGTGGCAACAACATCTCACTTTTCCATGCTTGTCAATAGTGCCAATGTACAATTGATAACACTGCCAGCCCAACATGATGTCTGTATAAATGTCCATCATCCTACAAGTACTGAGATGTCCTGTGGCCTAGCATTTAGGGTGAATTGCCAGACTGGCACTAGCTCCAAACCTATTAAAAAGGTCCAACGTACCCTAAGTTGAAAGAAATTTCACACTGTAAGAGCTATCAGTTCTAAAAAAAAAACCTTTCTGGAATTTCTGGAAGGTAGTGCTTCATTTATGTACTTTCAACTAAACTAATTGAAAAAATGTCCACTATAGAGTTATGACAGGTATGCTTCTAATAGGAACGGAAAGAATATTTGAATTAAAAAAAAATGGCAGAAAAATAGTTTTGTTTTTTCGGCAAGAAGAATCTGGATAAGAATCTTCACAGTGTGGGATTCATTCTGTCCAAAATTTGCATGTGATTGTTTTGCACAGAAAACTGTATTTTATGCACAGGGAACAGCACTTTCTTTTTTTTCATTTTTCAATGCAGGAATATTAATTCCTGCACGGAAAAATATTGTTTTTTGCAACACAAAGCTGTAATTGCAATTGTTATTTTCTGCAACACAAAGCTGTAACTGGAGATTTGCTTTGCGTAAAATTTGCACATAGTTGATTTGCATAGAAAAAAAGCTCTTCTAAACAAATGCTCACTGATGAAGTTACTTTGATAGAGTCTTGACTATGTGTGAAGACATCTGTGTTTCAGCCCTAGTACTTTCTTACCATTCACCTTTCACACTAAAAGAGGGTAGATATTATGAAGGAACAAAGCTTGATCTAGTGGGTAAAGGAGACACTTGAACTGAATGCAGGCACAACTGCCCACAACATATGGCATAGTCTTCTATTACATTAAGGGAAATGTGGCAGGGCATACTTTTCCTCCTGCCTGCAGTGGATAGACACGTTTTGGGGTACACACATAAAAAAAGTAGACTGATCAGTGTGACATAACTACCAGCTGCTGATGGGAATACTGCTTTCTTCTAACTTATGTTAGTCTGGAATTCTCAGGTACCCTTTCCTCATCTACAGTTTATTTTATGGGGTGGACCACATTTGATTGTACAGAGGAATGAGTTGGACTTTTGTTGGAGCTTTCATCCCCATATTTAGAATACCTGCAATGCCTGTAAAAATGAAGTGGGATTTAGAAATAAGATATCAACAACTGGACTACATTGCACCTAATGCAGAGAGGTACAAGTATGTAGGTGTTTCCATTGTCCTTTCCCTAGTGCATATGGAGTCCTCATCCACCCACAGATGTCCCTTTACAGATGGGTCATGTCCAATATCCTAATCAGTCATTCTTGTGTAAAGGCTGGATTGCTTGGTTCACTGGGATTAAAATACAAGCAAATGCAAAGATTAGAATAGTGTTTTTTTTTAAACTACAATTCCCAGAATTTCCTAGTCAAAATAGCCAATCTATGTCAATTTTAACCCCAAAAGAGTATGCAAGGCATAAAATATTATTTAATCTGTGAACATCATTCACTCTTTAAATGTTTATTTGGATTCCATAATTTTTGCTGTTTTTTATGCAGTAAGACCAGGCTTTATACATTTGTCCCAATCTAGAATGTTTCTTCACTATACAGATACATCAGATTCATACTACCATACTCATTCTGATGTATCCTGGGACTTATAGTTTGCAAGGTTAGTATAATTTTCTTCTAAAGAACTCTAGTTCCTGAAACTACAATCTCCAAAGGAGATGGACCAAGAATTAGGCCAGTGTAATACTGCAGAGTACTGAATCGGAAATATAGGCCATTTCCACACGGGGTAAATAAAACGGTGCAGTGTGTCCTCCATGGAGGACGTCTGCACCTTGAAGCGGACTGGGTCCGGACTACTTACCATAGATCCGCACCTCAGGCTGCTCTGGAATGACCCCAAGTGGTCCTCCATCGTGTTTTTGAAAGACATTGTGTGCCTGCTCTCTGATGCAGATTCACAGGCTCGCACCAATGCGAGCCTGCGATCTGCGGAGGGCGGGCTTTAGGCTGGTGAGCTTCAGCGGTTGGTCGAGACCCACGACCAACCGGAAGCCGCCATTTTGGACACTGGAGCAGTGCAGATCTACGACCACGCACTGCTCCTCCTCACCCCAGACCAGACCGGACCCTCAGAAGATCCGGTGAGTAGTGGCACGGAGCAATTCCCTCGCCGCGTGTGGAAATGGCCTTTGTCTAGTGATTTCTGGCAGAGCAATCTAAATATCTCATCAAACTACAACCCCCTACAAACAGCTTCATACCTTGGAGCCAAGGTATGAAACGGTATAATAAGTACCCAGTGTAGTTTGATTGTTTACAAACCTGGGGCTGGGGAAGGAGATCTGAAGTACAAATGCAGCAGTTAATGCCCTCAAAAGGGCATTCAGTGAAGTCAGCACCACATACATGTCCTGCTGCGCACATAAAACTTATTGCCAGTGAAATGAACAAGGAAAGTATGCAGCAGGTACATATAATTATTAAAATGCATAGGGGCTCTGAAGTCCCTACATATGAAATACTTTGAAAATATTTTGGAAAAATCAAACTTTCCTAAAACCTTGCATTTTGAGATTGCTCTTGTATACTTTCAAGTCATTTCCAACTCATGGTGAAACTAAGGCAAACCTATCATAGGGTTTTCTTGCCAAGGTTCATTCAGAGAGGGTTTGTCATTGACATCCTGTGGGGCCGAGAGAGTGCAACTTGCCCAAGGGCAGACAGTAGGTTTCCATGGTCAAGAGGAAATTTGAACCCTGGTCTCCTGGTGTCCTAGTCTTGCATTCAAACCACTACAGCTCTCATTTGGAGATTACAAACAGTTACTCTCTGCTGTTCTGCAAATACATTCCATTAAATCAGAAGTGGGTCTCTTTGGTGGGACAGTGACCAATTTTTGTCCATGGAAGTAATGCGCCTCTCGATTCTTGTCTGAAAGTCAGCCAAAAATCAGTCCCAGAAGTAACTGAATGTCTGCTTCAAACATTCACCTCTGGGTGTATTTTCAATACCCAAAACAGGGTAAGTTTGGGGATATTTTAGCCCTTTTCTCTTTTAAAAAATGGAGGAGTTTGGAAGCAAGAAAGGGGCCACACTTTCCCTGATTCCATGTTAAGGCAATTCTGTGTGTAATGCACAAGATAGACATATAGTAATCAATAGAGGGAGGAGAGTGATGGAAATATTTTGCCACAATGTCTCTAATGTTGTCCCTAACTCCATTCTAATCCACTAACATGCAGTTTCACCACCGAGGTAGTGTAGTAGCAGTTCTTAGGGGATTGCCCCCCAAATGATTATTCCAGGGGCCATTTGTTTTGAGTAAGCATCTCTTTGCTGCTCAAGACAAAAAAGAAAGAAAGAAAAAAGAGCAGTCTTTTTATTGGATTAATCTGATTTTTGTCTTTTGTGCTGCCAGCTATCAAGGTTGTCAAATAAACTAGATTTGATTCATAAATAATAGTTCCATTATCTCTACCGGGGCACCGGTCAGAGTACCTGAAATTTTAATTCACTTGTTCAGCTAAAATTCATCCTCAGTTCATGGCCATAAAATTCTGTATTGACAAACTTTCAAACCAACTTTGACTCTGAGGTATCTAGTCAACATTTTTCTTCTGTGTGGATATTAGTTTATTGAATAAGTGGCATCTGTTTTCCTCCACATCACTGGTAGAGTAGGTATTTCCTTTTGACAGCTTTGCACGATTTATGGCTTTGCATGCTCTGAAGAAAAATAGTACTAAGCAAAAAATTCCAATTCATTACCTCTTAGTACTTAATTAAGTTCATACACATTGCACACTATAGGTGAACCCTGAAATGACTATGACAGCTGCTGAGCAGCAAGTTATATTATCTTTCAGAGACAGAATGACTTTTAATTATCTTGACCTCTTTCTTCCCATCTGTGATATCCATACATTTTTCTTCTGTTTTGTTCCCCTTTCCAATGGTTGTGCCACACCAAGATTACATTCTTAGCCATTTTCTCTTATCTGTGTCCTTAGGCACCCAATGTTTTTACAAATACTAAAGCCACCCTATGGCCATTATCTGTATGTTTCATACAGCAGCAGATGAATTGCACTGCACAGATTCCTCTTAATAAGGATCTGCTGGTGAGAAGGGTAACAGCCTGATAAAAGCAGAATGCAATGGCACTTGCTATCACCAGATACAGAAATAAAGAGTTCCCATGTTTTACCTGTCAGGGTTCTGTGTACAAACATGCATCTGTAAGAGGATCCGTTGGGTGAAAGTCTTAAAGCACTGCCCACATTTCCAAAGGTGCCAGTCACTGAACTCAGAATTTAATTGGCTTGTTGATGTAGGACTTGCAAGGACTCGCTGGTTTTTTACACTGATCTGGTTAAATCCTGATTCGACAGAGCCTGTCTTATCCAGAAGAGAGAAATTCCTGTTACATGGAGTCTGTGGAAATACTATGGACCGCTGTGGAGTGGCAGAAGGCAGTTTGCTACTTTTGTTAAATGGCTGGAGGCTGTCTTGCCTTGACATGGCTTCCATTACAGTTGAAGGAACATTCACTAAGAAAAGGAAGAAAAACGTTTTTCTTAATATTGTAACAAAGATATTCCAGATATATGAAACAATATTTCAGTTAATATAAACACACACACACAACCCCAAGGTCTGCTTTCTATTCACTGAGGAGAACAAGAATTTAATATTAATTTGGATGAAGGATCCATAATCCTTTTGAACCTGGGAACCATTCGGAATTCTGGCTCAGAGGCTGGGGGCTATGCGCAAACATACATACACACATACTTCACTCCAATAACAATAATAACAAATCTTTTCCCTGACTTGGTGAGAGTGAAGAGTCTTATCCATTATCACAGAGTAATCTATTTCAGGATCTCTGGAGCAGGAAATGGAGAGCTTCCTTTCTTCTGCCTTACCACCACCACCACCACCACCACTATCATTATGTGCCTGGTACTGACTCTTCCTTCTTTGCTGCTACAAGCAATAGAGAAAGATGAAATCAGCAGGAAATGGGTGGAGTGGGAATGGAATGGGATGACAGCTGCCTGTAAGGCCTTAGAGAGCCACATGTAGTCTGAGCTGCAGTTTGCACACTTTAACCTATTTAGATTAAATAGATTAATACAGCAACACATTGAAACCTGAGCTGGAAAGGAGAGGGTTGGTGATAGACTGGGTTTTAGTAGTACCCAAGTAGCACCCAGGTGATTTCATTTGTAATGCTGCTTCATGTAATAAACTTCCTGGAAATAGAAATATAGCACATGGGAAGAATGAGCTAGATTAAAACACTTCTCTTTGCAAGGTTTCTGCCTGCAAGAAGTAATAAAAAACATAACCTCCTGGTTACAACTCAGAATGTAACTCTTTATTTAATTTGTTTTCCTGTAAGAGAATAAATAATTTCAAATTTTTCTCTCCCATATTACAAGATCACAAGAATTCATTCTCCCTATTTATTTATTTATATTTCAGAACTGTTTGCGAAATTTTTGTTTGGGCAAAAACATTGTTCTTTTCTTCAAAATTTGTCTTTTACACAAAATACAATTTTTTCTGTCCAAAAATGTTGGTTTTGTATAACAGTTTTATGAAAAAATCACAGTAACCAGCAAAAATACTTGTCTTTAAACTCTTGAGGATTGAAAATCTCATTGCAGTAACACATTGTTTTGATGGAGTTGCTCACTGAGGATAAGAAAACTTATGAATATTCTTTACATCTCTATGTGCAACCACACAGTGCAGTCCACTTGTCCACCTTTGGGGACAATCATCTCATTCTGAGTAGACCAGGGTTCAGCTACCAATATTGTGTCCTGAGATGTTTGTGAAGTGGAAAATACCTGTGCGACACCAAGAATAAATGAGCTCATCATTTAATATTCAACAGGGAAAATAAAGAGAAAGAAAAGACTTCACCAGCATGATCAGGAAAGCAATATGGGTTATTCTGTTTTTGCTTAGGAATTCTTTGCAGGCTGAATTACGGTAGTTTCATACAACCTCCTGTTATCCAGTGGGGATAACAGGAGGTTGTATGAAAAGTAGGGCAGATTACAAACAGTTAATCACTGCTGTTCTGCTAATACATTCCATTAAATCCCACACCTCTGTGGTGCGGCAGTCACCAAGTTTTGTCCATGGAAGTAATGCACCTCTTGATTCTTGTCTGAAAGTCAGTCAGAAATCAGTCCCAGAAGTGACTGAGTATCCGCTTAAAACGTTCACCTCTGGGTGTATGCATTCCCCCACTCAGTTACCCCAACATAGATAAGAGCCATATATCTGCAGAAGTCTCTCCACATTTATGGCACAGTTTCTGCACAGGTCTAGCTAATGCACAAACATATATTTGCACCAGGACCCTGCTCTTTTAAACAGTGTATATGTACACACTTCATCTCTATTCTGTCTAAGTATCAACATGACATTAAATTTCTCTAGCTGGTTGTATTCAGGAAAATTCTCAGTGATAATTCTAAAAAAATGTCATATCTTGAATAAGTCTAGAAAGATCATATACTTTAATGCTTTATTTTCAGAGCTTGGAAATGCTACGTTTTTGGACTAGAAGTCCCAGAATTCCCCAGCCAGCATGGCTAGTGGCCATTCTACCTGGAAGGTTCCAAGGATTGTAGCTCCTATAAATAACTTTCCCAAGTTCCATATAATGTGTGTCATTCTGTAAATAGCACAGAAGCCTTTGCAATTACTTTGGACCAAGACATAATATTTCACAGCTTCAAGTCATCCATGATCCTTTGGTTGCTGTTGGCTCTCCATCTGAATTCTCCATCCTAAGTTATCACTAAAACACCATCACTCTTGGCAGGAAATATTATGTCCTGTCTTTCTATTAAAATTATTTTGCAGCCACTTCGCATTTGTTATTATTTATTACCTACAATACTCTTCAGTTTTGAAATTTTCAGAGCACCATTTGTTTATGAGACCAAATGTGCTATTTGCTTAACAGACCAAATTCCACCTTTTGTGATATCCATTTGTACAACAAGTTTATTTGATTTCTTAAAAATGAATTTCTAACTTGGAAAATTCACATTGCTGTAATACAAACTATGCTCATATTTTAATGTATATGTATTTTTTGAAACATGTAAAAGAAGATTTTAAGGGATGCATAGTACTTTTGTCGACAAAATTAGACACTTACAGTTCTCATCCTGTGCAATACACTGTAAAGGGATTCCAAAGAAAGATGTGTAGCTGTCATTATACCACACCAATAACTCTGTGCCCCTGGGAATATCCATGCAAGCTCGGTAGAATATGTTTGATCTGGTCAGAACAAATAAAGAAAGAAACAGTGAATGAATGCTTAGACTATACTTCTTAATTCCACTTCATTTTTTACAAAAACAGATAAGACAGTACAGTCAGCCCTCCACATTTGCGGGTTTCACTTTTGCGAATTTGATTATTCACAGATTATTTGCTGTCACCTCTGCTGTCTCCTTATGGCATTTTTAATAGGGACTCCAAGCCTCGTGAGACTGGGAAACTGCGAGTGAGGCTTGTAAGTCCCTATTAAAAATGGTGTGGTCTAGCAGTGGGGGTGGCAGTAAGTTCTACCAGCCACCTTCTTCTGCCTTGTGAATGAACTCTGATACCTCAAGGGAATCCATGGTGGGTTGAATATGGTGATCATACTTTTTGTGTGTGTTAAATATGGTTTGAGAGGGCCTAGATTATTCCCGTTTTTTCCACTTTCATGGGGGTCCTATGCCCCTAACCCTAGTGAATGTGGACAGATGACTGTACAGCCTAGTGAAAGCTGCCTTCCACTGAGATCCAGTGATGTTAGCTGAGCTGAACCATCTTAGCCCATGCCAGAAACAGAAGCTCAAAGCTATATACCTTACAACCAGTTTACCGTAAGGAAAGGAAATGGAATGCAGGACTATATGTCTTCAGACAATCTGACTGAAGAGAGAAATACAAGAAAAGATTTGGTAGCACAACAAACCTTTAAGCATGGAAAGTAACTACAAGTGAATTTTTGAACCCTATTACTATATGTGTCCTTGCTGTTTTTATGTTTCAGTATGACATGTTGCTCTAGTAATTAAAAAAAATGAATATGATTATTAATATGATATGATTAATTAATATTAAATAAATAAATTAGTGATGTTGTAAAGTAAAATAACAAATCAGGAAGTAGTCAGAATATCTTTTTTAAAAGTCTAATAATATGTCTGTCATTTTTCCAGGGGACCCATAACAATTTTTTATATATCTTAAAAAAATTATTTTATTTGAAAAATTGTGCAGCCCTGATTGATTTGTGTACAAATATGCATTTTAGGATGCCATGTGAAAATCTGTTGTCTGTATTTGTACTCAACTTATTGCTGGCCTACAGAAACCCTATCATAGGGTTTTCTTCACAAGATTTGTTTGGAGGAGGCTTGCCGTTGCCTTGCTTTGAGGCGGAGAGAGTGTGACTCACCAAGGCCACACAGTGGGTTTCCAAAGCTGAACAGGGATTTGAACCCTGGTTTGCCAGGGGTGAAGGCTCAAGCCACACCATGCTGGCTCATGAAAAAAATTATATACTTATATTAATATAATAGAGGATGGCTAATGATATGGCAGAGGCACCACTCAGCTGGAAAAGAGAAGATCCATTGCATGGCACTCCATTTTCCCCACTCAGTGCATGGAAAACTATTGCCACCTTTTCCCCCTTGGGGTGTTCCCTGGATGGGAAAGGACTAACTTTGAACCTGCTGGACTCAGAAGTGTTCCTCTTTCCTCAGTATCAGTTAGCCACGGGCATAACTACCCCCTCCATATTCTGTTGCTGTTGCTGTTTTAATATATCTATCAGCTAGTGCAGTGGTTTGAGTGCTGGACTAGGACTCTGAGAGATCAGATCAGAGTTCAAATCATTGTTCATTCATGGAAACCCACTGTGTGATTTTGGGCAAGTCACACTCTCTCAGCCTTAGAGCAAGACAATAGCAAATCTCCTTTGAATATATCTTGATCAGAAAGGGTTGCCATAAGACAGAGTCTATTCGAAACACATAACAATAACAACAGGCTGCGAAATCCAACAAGACTATACACATATATCTTCTGTTCTGACTAGCATGATCCATTGCTCTGTTCCTTCTCAGCCAATGTATATTGAACATTCTTAGATTGTTGCATGGTTCTCACCCCCCCCGCCCTGCTTTTTAGCTTTCAAAAAGAACAAAATTTGAAATGAAAATGGTACACAGTTACATGACATGCAGAAAACTAATAAAGGATTCCTATTTTCATGCAAAGGGTCCCCACATGCAACTCCTCATATGTAGGGCAGAGAAAAGCCCTTGCCTGAAATCCTGGAGAGTTGTTACCAGTCAGCTTAAACAACACTGATCTTGACACACCATTGCTCTGAATCAGTGAAAAATAGATTCCTCTAATTCTTTATACTTCAATAGTAACCTAATTGTTTTCATTGTATTAGTTTAAATTTGCTATATTCTTTGTGCAACATTTGAATTTCCACTGTTACAAATAACCTTCAAGCTTTTCTCTGTCCCAAAACAGTCCTACACATCTAAAAGTTATAGTTCAAATCGTAAGCCACAGCTCTCTAAATTCTAGATAACAACACTCCTATCTATGAGTGTTTACTCTGAAGTAAGTCTACGTTCAATTGCCTGATGCATCTCATGGAGTATAATACATGAAAGCTTGTGCTAAGAATTTATTTTACAATGACACTGTACTTCCTAATGTCTCCTTAAGTTCAATCATACATTCTTCCCTGTAAGCGTCAATGGGACTGGGTCCATATTACTTTCATTGTTAGTGAAAGAATTACTAGGTTTTTGTTGCTTCTGTGAACTATTTTATGTATCTTTATTGGTATAAACATTAGTAAATGCCCAACCTATCAAGAAAACATAGAGATAACCATTAGTATGAATACTACAGATTTGTAAAAGTCATTAATATTAGAAAAGAAACCCTAAGGACAACACCAAAGGAAGTCTCAACGAACAAAAATCTGGGAATGTCAGCTTGTTTCTGTTATACCTTCATTAAAAATATATGTAGTCACAATGATAACAATGTGTACCACAGTCTCATCCATATTCACTAAGAAGAAAGTCCTACAGATTGGAGGTAGGGTGTATCTGTGCATTGTGACCTAAAATGTGTATCTAAGTAAACAATGCCAGGGCTTACCATTAAATCCAGGCTGTCTACCCATCTGCATACCTATTTGTTCATACTTCTATTTATCTAGCATCACATCATGACACTGAAATTCAAAATTTGCTTAGACAGAAGAAATAAATCAATAACAATCAAATGTAACTACACACACAAGTGAAACCAATGTGAGACCAGACATATAGGAGATGAAATAAAAAATGTTATCACTGCAAAGTGGCTTGTCACTTAAGCCTGTTACAGAAAAGTAAAACATCCTTATATGAGACGGATAGCAATTCAATAAATACAAGATGAGTGTTCCATTCTGGCTGAAATATTACTCACCAGAATGATACCGCCACAGTGGAGAGAAATGACTATTTTTTATATCACTTCGTGTAAAGTATAGACATAAATGGACTTTAAAAAAAAAGTCCAATCTCAACTGGTTTCTGCAGTGAAGAATTGCTACCAATATTAGCCTGAAGTTTGAGATAAAAGTATGGAGGGTTTGTAGGCCTTAAATTTAGCCTCTTTGTAAAGAATTGGCTATAGTGGTGCAATTTGTTTCTTGTATAACACTGCCGACATAAGGAGAATCCTTTACCACATTTTTCATGGCAGTGAGATATGCACTTGTCAACATATTTTGTCACCGCAAAGTGGCTCTTGGCAACAGGATCATAAAGATCAATAAAAAAGTGCAGATTCTCAATATTTTACGAGCAGCTGCAAAAATTTCATTTATCTTGTTATTTTCCTCGCTTACTGCCACCCTGTCTCAGGAGGGCACTGCTGGCTAAGCAGAATGCTTTTTCCCAACATTCTATGAATATCTGACAAAAACTCCTGCCTTCGTCTCTTTCCTGCCTCTTCTCTCCACCCCTCCATCTATTTCCACCTAACCTGTACATTTTATTAATTCTTTCCACCATTACATAAAAATCAAAATCAGGGCAGTGCTATAAATCACCCGCATCTCCTGACTTAGAAAAAAAAAGTCTACTTTGTACTTCACCCTTGTAACTTTTCATCTCTCTGTTTGGCTTCACCTAACATAAACACAGCAGCCCAGCAAATGAATGTGCTAAAACCCAGTGACACACTTTGCTGCTGAAAGAGTTGAACTGTTTTCGAGCAATGGGTGGTCTCTGAGGCTTGGAGGAGGCCAAAAAAAGTGGGGGGAAGTGTAAGCATACACCATTCCTTACAAGCGTACAGAGCTTCCAAAACTTGCAGAAATCTCTGCATGCTGAAGTACATCAAAGAGATTTTTCCTCTTTCGGATAATATTTCCTTTGCTGACATGTATTTAGTATTGTGGTTGGATGACTCATAAAGATAGCTTCGTGGCGTCCCAACGCAGTTGAAGCAGAACACATGCCAACAAACATTATTGTCAGCTTCAAAATAAAAACAAAACGTTCAGCTAAGGGTCAATCAATCAAGAGTGCTTTGAAGAAAATTCCATTTAGATATTACAAATCATAACAGAATGAATTTAAACCAGCTGACTTTCAGTGAGGAAGACGTCCATGTACAATAAAAATTAGATGGTTTTTCAGTGTCCAACTATTCTATTTTCTTACACTTGGATGTCGTTCCTACTGATAGATGCCAGGGTTTTTTTCCCCTGAAGTGTGTTTTTGTAGTTCATTTTAAAAAGATCTGAAGTAATAGAAAACAGATCAACACAGGGAACTCTGAAAAACAGCTACAGAATGAAAGGAAAGTTGTAAAATCCACTTAATATTGACAGATGCTTAATGACTTTCTCATGGCTACATTTTGCTTGCAATTTTCATATGATTTTCCCAAATATGTACAACCCAATCTAGTGACTTGTTGAGGCCCAGTGCTTTTATGCACACAAATACCTCCTCTGTCTACGAGGGCTGTCCTACAGTCCCACAGTGGAAGGCGAAGCTCTTTACATACATGGGTTTCTTTAAGAACTGGCACATCCATTTATTTTAATAGGCAGGGCCATGGCACACACAGGACTCTGGGTGAAGGCAACATTTCAATACACAAAGTCTACATATATACATATATGTTGGTCTGAGCATTCCTAGAAAATCTTCAGTCTCCTAATACCAAAGTGGTCTTCTTCAAACAATTATTTTTTTCAATCTTTTTTGATAAGTTAATCTGCCTTTTAGCCCACGCGAAGTCCCCAGAGTGATAGAAAAACAAAGAAGAAAAAGAAGAAGAAGAAGAAGAAGAAGAAGAAGACAAATTCAAAACTATCCCCCTAAAAAAAATAACAGAAGAACTGTCATAAAAATTTCACAATTCAGCATAAACCCTATAGAGGCTTCCCTCACTTATCTGACAGGTTAGGGACTGGAGCACTGTCAGAAAATGAAATTGATTCAAAATTGAAACTCAGATACTATACTGTAGGAAGCGTGAAGGACTTATGGAAGCTCACTTGGGACTGATCGTGTGTCAACTGCTTGCAAAATCTCTCAGCTGACTTAGTGCCTTCCCCCTGCCCCACAGCTCACTTTGCAAGCAGTGTGTGCATGTTAGCTGTTTCTAGTGAACCTCTGAGGGCAACAAAAACTGATGAATGAACAAAACCCCCATTAAATTAATGGAACTTCTCCTTAATTTGGAAGTGTCAAAAAAACGACTAGTCAGATAGTGAGGCATCAAAAGGTGGGGGCATCCTGTATTAAAAATCACTGAAGTCACCAAAAATGAAAAGGAACAAAAGCATCTTGACTAGTCACCTAAAAACTGAATAGAGAGCAGGCCAGTCACACATTTCCTAGGGAGGGAATTCCTTACTGTAAATACTCTGTCCTACATTGCTAAGAACTTAGCCTCCTACTCTTGATGGTGGGAGACATATATAGCGTACCGTTCTGCTGATGCACTGCTGCAATTTGCTTTAAGAAAAAAAGATGTTGATACTACACTTGCAGTAGTGTAAATTGCCAAGTTTTAAACAGCTACTATCTGGTTTAATATATAACCTAGAAAAAATATACAAGTTAGCCAATGCACTGTTTATAAAAATGCATCTCATGCAAAACTACATTTCTCCTCTCTTTTTCATCTGTGAAAACAATTTCAATTAAAATAAACAAGATTAAAGTTTGAAGCTGTAATTACAAATGAAAAATTCTAGCTAATATAGCAGATGCCAAACAGGCTGTTCTTTCATATTGCTAAAATATCCAGTTATGCCAAACAGTTGTTTCTGATTTTAGGAGGGAAATATTTGTTTATCACTGGCAGCCCATGTATTTGTACAGAACTTTAAAAGGCTGTTTTGATGGCAGACATGAGCTTGTAGTCACTATAGTCATACCCTCGGCTTCATCTTTGCATGATTCCTACCCACACCTTAACTCTTTAGAGATTTTGCTCTTCTTCAAAGGCAGATGCCACCAGAAGATGATCTTTGTAATACAATTGGATCTTTCCAAAATTAATGGATACCTGCTATTCTGGGTGAAGACAACTGTGCTGCAGCAAAGTGCCACTAAGATTTGAAAGATGGATACCCAGAGGATAGTGTGTTATGGAACTCAATGTCTCTGTGTCTGGCTGCCAAATTTTTGTCTTCAAGAATGCTATGGTCCTATAATAGCTTCACCAAAGGGACATATCTAGCAGGTGCGACTTCTCCCAAGTCCACACTACTGTCAAGGGATAAGCCACATCTGGGCCCTCTTCCCATATTGCTCTTCCCCACTTATGTTCTTGTAAAGTGTGCAGTGAAGAGGATGGGAAACTAAAAAAAGGCATTCTTCTTTGTACCATCAGAATGGTGTGGTTTCCGTTTGAGAGAGTTCAATCGCATAAGAATTTCAGGCAAATATCTCACATGTAATTTTCTAGCCAGCAATCTCTATTCATTCTGACAATACAAGCAGAAAACATTTATGTGTGAAGTAGCTTTGTTAGTTAGCACTGGGCAAGGAACTGGTCTTCTAGATTAGCATTACTTAAATTGGTGACCTGACAACTGGTGCCATTCTGCGAGCTATTGACTGTCCATTTATGGCGAGTTCCCAGGAATGAAAGACACAATTGTAACCAGTGGACATAAAGATGGTACTACTTCCTGGCACATTGGGAAAAATGCTGGTTTCCCCCACATCAGAAGAGTTTAAGAAGCATTTTTCTTAACAGATTAAAGAGGGAATTAATTTGTGGAGTATAAGTCTACCAGTGGAGTCTAGCTGTGTCTGCTAAATGGAATCACCAGGAACAGAGGCAGTTGCTGAGGGCAAGCCATAGATGGGGATTATTACCTCCATGTCCTGCTTGTGGGCTTCCTAAAAATATCTGCCTGGCCACTGTGTAAAACAGAAAGCTAAATTAAAAGGCTAAGACTGTAGTCTTACACCTTTAAACTTTAAATTCAGTAACACATACGCCTGAGTAGGGATCTACAAGATTTCATAATAAGGTTATGATCCAATACACATTTGCATGGTAGTGGATGCAGTTGAACTTAATGTGTCTTATCTTAGTAGATGTGTATGAACAGAACTGTACATAAACTTTTAGTTTGTGCTAGCATTGTTGTAGTGTGCCTTCAAGTCATTTTCAACTTATGGTGACCCTAATGTGGCCCTATCACACAGTTTTCTTGGCAAGATTTGTTCGGAGTGGAATTGCCTTTGCCCTTCTATGAGGCTGAAAGATTATGACTTGCCCGAGGTCACCCACTGGGTTTCTATGGCTGAGGGGGGATTCAAACCCTTTTCTCCAGAGTTGTGGTCTAAGGCTCAAACCCTGACTGCTATTCTAGCATTGCTCGTCTTATATTATGAACCAGGGGTTAAAATCTGAACTGCTCCACATAAAGGAGCACATGGCTAGCCCTTTATCATGGCCTGTTGGATCCAGAGATATATCAGCAAAACAAATTTTTGCAGGAGCACTGTTCCACAACTGGTGGCAAAAGACCAAGCACATTTTACTGCTGGCTAGCCAATGCTAGACTGGAAAAATGCTAAACAGTGGATATCCATGAACTTGTCTACTGGGCCTGGACTTCAAAACTGAGGGACAAGCTGATTTCTCAAGTCAACGCTTTAAATAGTGACAAATTTCTCAGTGTTTGGAATCCATTTACTGTACTGTTTTTGCTTATAAAGAATCTCCACTTTATAGCCATCTCACTCTATGCATGGGATATTGGAGGAGTCCTTTTTGAAAAACACTGAACTGAACAATAGATTTCACTCAGCCTTTCTTTTGCTTTGTGCTGAGTACTGATTAATATGCTGATTTCTTTGTTGTCTATTTGACTTTCACTTAGTGTATCTTCTTGTATGTTTTACTTACCTGCTTATGTATTATCTATAAACATTTTTAACAAAAGAGCTAGCACAATGTCTTGCACAACATGAATTTAAGATGTTTTGCAAGATCTTTGAAATATCCTGCACACTATCTTGTGCTCACAGATGTGTACCATGAGATTTCAATTGTCTTTCTTCACAAAAAGAACTCGCACTAATTTAGGAAAACTTTAATCACTTGTGAAAAGGCAGTTCTAGATTTCACCTAGTGCCTAGTAATCAAAACTAAAGGAACTCCAATCATCTTTATATTTATAAAGGCATGGGCATGCCACAATAAAACACACCATTCACAAAATACTTCCTGATATATTGATTTCTGACATCCATTTCATTTTCAAAATGTTTATCACAACAACAAACAACTCAGATATTGAGAGAACACACTGAAAAATACTTTACCTGTACTGGACTACAGTTAAGTTCTGTTCCCCACAGTGCCTTGCACATCGAATATACCTCATCCAACTTGACTTACTGGGCTCCCCACCATCAATAAAGTGCTGTAGTGTCCCATCCTGGTCATATATCTGTAAGAAAGGTCAGAAGGTCAAGTAGTTAGAATGAATCATCAGCAATCATTTCATTGCACTGCAGGTGTTTCTTTGTGGTGGTTCCAGAAATTTATTGCAATGAGATTTCATAGCATATTAATGTCATTAGAAACCCGGATGGAATAAATGACAAAATATTTTTAGTGAGGCAAGTTTGTCATGCTTCTCTTATCAGGCCAATCTTTCCTACATTTAGTATACTTGGAGTGTATCAAAGATGTAACCATAGTTCCCAAAGACTATTCAACCTATTTTGACAGTTCAGGCTTAAATAATGAACTGTCATATAAACAAACACACATACACATACAACTCTGGATGCAAGAAATGCATGGGAAAGACTGGAGAAGGGTCAGTAGTCTTTGAGGAAGCATTTGGTTCTTTCTGATGTTTTTCTTTGTTCTGTTTTTATTCCACCAAAACCTATAATTGATTCCCAGTGTTTCCCAAAGTGCTAGATAGTGAAAGAATGTAAAGAACTGTTACACTGTGAGAAATACGAGCTGCTCCTAGAGCACTGTACACCTAATGGAACATCTCCCTCTGTAATTGACCACTTAAACACGGAAGATCCAGATCTTACCTGAGAGGGTAATAGTATCCCCTACTATTGCATGGTGTGGTTGTTTGGGTCTTGGATGGGGACTCTGGAGACCAGGGTTTGAACATCTGCTCAGCCATGGAAACCCCACTGGGTGATCCTGGGCAAATCATATTTTCTCAGCCTCAGAAGAAGGCAATGGCAAACCTGTCTGTTAACAAATCTTGCTAAGAAAACCTAATGATAGCTTCACCTTCAGGTTGTTATAATCTGGAAATACCTTGAATGCATATAACAACATAAATAGTAACTCTATTATTTACCAAGAGCAAGGGCAGCCAATTATGACAGGGCAGGAGTGAGTTGTTACATTCCTAGCAGCTCAGAAGGGATGTGATGTCACTTCTTATTTCTTTTTCAACCAATAATTGGCCACTGTTCCCAGTTTAATTATTTACTTATTTTCCTAATTGTGGGGGGGGGAGGGGAGGGGAAATTTAAGCAAACAGCTCTAGTTTTGTGCCATTTTGCATCGGTTGGGGCTCTTTCTCAATTCTCAAAAAAAAAAAAAAATGGGGGGGAGTTTCATGGTTGGGAGCTTTGCAGCATTTCTTGGGAGGCTTGGGGAAATGAAAAAAAGTGATTGTGGTTGCATGTGGCCTGTGAAGGCACTTTCCCTACCCTGAAGTAGGGAAATACACAATAACTATAGAAGTATCAGTCTCTGAAGTCACAGGATGGCAAAAAAGATATACAACCTATGTGAAAAGGCAGTAAAAAGCTGCCTTTAAGCACACCAGATGGTTTGTTCCAAAGTATGGTCTACCTCAGGATAGGCAACTCAGTGTACTCTAGAGCTTTGGGACAGCAATTCCCAAGCCCCAGGTAGAATGACAAATGATCAAGATTTAGAACCTGGAAAAGTTATTTCCTTGCAATCCTCCAAACAGTATGTATGACCAGTGGCAAATCATGTGCAGAACATCACACTGCCGATATCATGTTCACAGCAGCCCAAGTTAGTCCTACCTGGTAATGGCAGGGACTGAACTTGGGACCTTATCCTGCAAATGATGTGCTCTGGCACTAAGCTGCAGCCCTCACTTGGGAAAAACAACAAACCCATTTATTTTAAAATAAATGATAGTGGATGTGAAACAGCTGTTTTTAAATCCTTCAAAAGGTAGTGGTGGGCTGCTTCTTCGAATGAAGAATGAATGACCCTTTAAAAAGAAAGCGTCCTTTTAAAAAACATGACATTCTCTGTGGGAATTAGAAAACCAAAGTTTAAAGGGTACTATATTTTTATCAAACACCTTTTCTTTTAAACTTTGCTCTTTTACCAAGGTTAGAGAATCAAATCTTTATGAAGGTTGTGAATGTTTAATACTTTCTTTTTGTGACTCTCATAATTATTTAATATGCTTTTGGCTCCCTTGGGAATTAGGAACAGAAGAGATGAACAAACAAACAAACAAAAAAAGAACTAAGCAAAAAATATTCTTAGGGGCTAAAAGTGGCTGAGAATGCATTTATCCCTGAAATAGTTTTCACTCAAAAGATTTTCTCTCAAAAAAAGCCACCTACCCTGTTTAGAGAACTAACTACTGTACACAAGCTCATTAAAAAAAATACTTGTGGTGCTTCTGATTGGGTGACCACTAACTTGTTAAATGGAGAAAATTAGCATTACCAACTTCACAAGTTTCCCCCACCCCAGGGAAATTTCTCTTTCCTTCTGCTATTCCACCCCACTTTTCTTTCCCACTCGTTTTGACTTCTACTATCCTGGTATTTGTTCCACCTTTTGGTCTGTCAATTCTTCTCCCCATTCACCCTTCCGGGCAGCATGATTTCCTCTCTGTGTGTTTTTTGACAGTCTGAACAGTTCAGGGGCCCTATGGATGAAAGCATGAAATGAAGCAATCCAGAGCCCTCTAGAATGTGGATAGACAAAGTGTCGCTCTCCTCATGTTGTTGGATAAGAGTCCCCAGTACTCCTTGAAATTGACTAAGGCCATTTCTGCACAGCGTTGCTAAAATGTAGTAGCTACTGGTCATATTTGTTTCAGGGGTCATGGTTTCACATGATGTTGTAGCCATCAAGTCTAAAAATGGTAGCTTGGATGCTTTATGTGAATTATGGAAAAAAATCCATTTTGCGCCACCTTATCCACATATCCCATATGCCGCCTCAATGCGTTAAATGCACTTTACTGTGCATTAAGAAAATGGTGGCACTGGCAGGAAGTCAATCAGGGCCGGCGCAGCAAGGCAATATGTGGAAGAGACACTCCGCTTCAATTCACATTAATTCTGAGAGGTGCAGAATGCGGCATCACTGCTGAGTTTCAAGAGAATCGGTCTTAACTACGGAAAAGATCGGTTTATGGCATCTCATGTGCAAAGGGCCTATACTGGTTAGAGTTGATGCAGTCCAATAACATTTGATGCAACTCACTTTGTCCACCTCTCCTTTAAAGAAGTGAATATCCCAAACCTGACTGCAGCTTCCTTTGAGATGACTGGGGAAAGCTGCTGCTGTCTCTCTGACCATTTCCACACTACACCATTATAGTGCTATTATTCCACATCCTATGGAATCCTGGGAGTTGCAATTTATGGAGGGTCATTGGGAATTCTCAGTCAGAGAGCTCTTTGGCCTCAGTAAACTACAAACCCCAGAATTCCACAGGATGTTGAAAGTGGAATAACAGCGTAGGGTAGAAATGGCCTCTACTGCAATCAAGTCATTTAAGATGGAGCAGCAGAATACTACTGGATCTGAATTAAATAAAATTGATTAATCCATTTTTTAAAAAAACCTTAACAATCCTGACTACAGCAGTGAAAAAAAAAGAAAACACATAGCCCTCAATTATCCTCTTTTGTTCCTTTACTGATATATGATAATGCAATATTAACACATTAGTAAATAAACTTGAAATACTCACATTCGTATAACAACAGGAACAAGGTCTCTTAATTGTCAAACATAAGCTAAAAATAGGTTGCACGTGAAAACAACTCAGGAGATGAACTACACTGGTAAATATTTTTCTTTTTAAATGTTCATGCTGTACACTTGTAATTACTTTTAATCTTAAACATTCTAATATGTACTTGTTCTTTTGCATGTTGGAATATCGTAATATTTAAATGTTGGGCAAGTCCAACATTAGCCCTAGTTGCAGTAGACAAATTAAACCCAATCACACTTAAATTGTCCCTAACTTTTCCCACTCACTTCAATTGGTCTGCTCTAGGTGTAACTCATTTTGGTTTTACCCATTATATCTTACTATTATTTTAACATATTGATACCATATATTGAAACAAACATGGGTTAAAAAAAAATACTGTGAGCTTAAAATTCTTACCATGCTGCTAATTATGTGAGATACATCTAGGGTTAGTAATACTTAGAACATAACCGTGTGAAATCAGTGGAATGTAGGTTAATCGCAGCTAAGTTAATGTCATTGATATGATGAGTTAACACTAAGCACGACTAAGGCAGGATCCAGCTCATTGTTACTCATGAGCTTCCAATATTTCCATTTTAAAACATGCTTAAAACATCTTACTTTTCATGTTCACTTTTCAATGAGAACATAAAAAGACTCAAATGACGAAAACACTGAAGCCTATGGGAATGAATAATTTAATAAATAATTATCTCAATTATCATTAGTGATCATTGAGTTCTGTATGAACACTGGTACAGTGAAATGCATTTGATTTTACTGTAACATTTGTCCTCCATCCTAAAACACATATAAAAGCATAAAGTAAAAATAACATGTATTCATCAAGCTGATTTCGATGGGAAACTTTTAAGCATTTGTTTTGCTATCCAGTTGAATTCAAAAGGATTTCAAAGAGCTTAACTCTGACTGCACCATGACTAAATATCAGTTTGTCAAAAACTAATTAAAAAGAAACACATTGAAACATTGTCAAGTGAATGCAAATCAAAAAGTATGCAAGGAAGGATTTTTTTTAAAAAAATAGAACACATTCAAATACGTATCTTAAGGAGAAGCATGAGCCCCCTTTCACCAGGTATACAAAGAAATACCAAGGATTTCCAAGGATTTATTACTGCTAGCATGAATAATGGAAGCATTGAGCTAGATCCATTTTGGAAGGTCTAGAGGACATGCTATTAGTAATGGAGGGTAGTCTAGTGGGGGAACTTGTGAAAGTGGCTACAAGCCTGGAAGCAAGAGGGATCCAAATGATTGTTGCCCACTGCCAGAGGCCTGGTACCTTCACCAACATGGCCCTCTGCAATTGAGTTGGGGCATAGAATTAGGAGGAAAAAACACAGAGAAAAAAAAAGAGTGGCCAATAATTTTCATAAACAAACAAATAAACAAAAATCATAATTAGCAGCTTAATGAGGCTGTCTTGATATTGTCAATGCAGACTCAGATGTCACTCAAGAACTAATAAACTCCATTCTATACACACACACACACACACACACACACACACACGAAATAACGATTATTTTTAGAAAATGATTGAAATCTTAAAATTAGCACCTGAGGTTAGAAACTATTTGAAAAAAATACATAATAGATATAACTGGAAAGTAAAGCACCAGGAACAAATACTTTGAGACTAGAATTTTACAATATTTTTGCATACGTTATTGCAGTTCTTGTTGTCATTATGTGCCTCTAAGTAGTTTCTGACTTATGCCAACCCTAAGTCGATCCTATCACTATGTCTTCTGAGGGCTAAGAGTGTGTGACACACACCTAAGGTTACCCAGGGGGTTTCCATAGCCAAGTGGAGAATCAAATCCTGGCCTTCAAAGTGTTAGTCCACCTTATTTTCCTGTTATTCTGTTTCTCAGTTATGACACAAAGAAATGTCATAACAAGAAACAGAATGGTAGCAAAATTCCTGAAATTGGGTTAATGAGTTGGATCATTACTATAAATAAAACAAGTAACACTTCATTGAGTTCATATGGACCAGTAATTTTTAAATATATGACTATTAGCCTCAAAGTTAAATGAGGCTGGCAAAAATATTTCTTCAGATCAGAACAGATTAATACCATCAAGACATCTTATGTGAAATATTCAGAAAGAGTGAAACATGGTTGAATATGTTAAATGCAGACAATAGATACCTAAAATTCATTGTTAAAATTCACAGTTTAAAATCATGAGGATAGCCTGCCAGAAAAGACTGGCCTTTAATGCTGTTTTAAATTTGACAGCGTATTCAGTTGAATCTTTTCCAGAAGGTCATTCCACAGCCTAGGGGTGCCTGAAGAAAGTGTTTCTGGGACTGTTACCAGTCTAGTCCTGGCTGGGTGAAGTAAATGTCCCCTCAGAGGACCTGACTGAGTAGGGCAGATTATATTGCAGGAGGCTATCCCGTAGGTAACCTGGATCCAAACCATGTAGGGTTTTAAAGGTGAAAAACAACACTTTGTATTTTGCCCAGAAACTAATTGGCAGCCAGTGGAGTGACTTTAATATTGGTGTAATATGCTCACTCCTAGATATACCAGTGACCAATCTGGCTGCCATGTTTTGAACCAACTGAAGTTGCCATTGAGCAAGCCCAATGTACAGTGCATTGCAGAAGTCTAGCCTTGAGATTACCAACATGTGCACTACCATCTTAGGTCCCCAACTCTAGGAATGGGCACAGAGGAAAGTAAAGACAAGTCCTCCCTGAACAAATCTTGCCAAAAACCCTTGTGATATGGTCTTAGGGTTGCCATACGTCAGAAACAACTTGAAGGGACACAATAACAACATTTGGTGGATTTTTTGTTGGTGTTGTTGGTGTAGTCTAAAGAAGTCCAAAAGCCCCCTCCAAACCTCTGGCCAGTGCTATTGACCAATTTGTCTTGTTTACAGGCATTCTCCCCTCCATTCATTTTAGGTCTCTAAAGGCTTTCATCCTACACCTCTTCAAACCCCCTCTGAACAAATACTGCCAAGAAAACCTTGTGACCTAGGGTCACCATTAATGAAGTTGGAAATGACTCGAAAGCACACAATAGCAACAATGCCCTGTTACTCTCATTTGACTTTATTAGAAAATAAACATTTCCTAATCAATCTGCAGCCATCTCAAGTGCAAGCCCCAAAAGCTATGTACCCTATCCACTGCCTCCTGGTCTGATACAATAACTTATGTGAATCAGCACACTCAGGATCACTCAAAGAATTACATACAAAGGACTGTAGGCTTTTTATATCAGTTGAAATGGGGCAACTCTTGCAGGAGGTTTGAGTGAACACACGAACCTACACTCCTCACCCAAGCAAATTATCCACCAGAGTAATACTTTGTTTTACCAGAATACTTTGTTTTTCATTTTCAGTGGAACTGCAATTCATACACATTTTTATTCCCAGCATGAGAACCAAAAACAGCTGGGATTACAACAGCCTTTACTTCAGATTAGGTCTGGTGGATTCCTAATTTTCTAACAAAACATCACTGAGGATGGACCGTTTAATTCAGCTCCCCATATGAATTCCTCTGTCTAAACCATGTAAGTACCTGCTGATTTTTCTTCCTTTAATGGGGCTAAAAATAGCAGCTTTCTTCAAGGGGATTCTGATGGGGAAAACAGTAGAAAGGGACAGAGCTATGGGTATCCCACATGATGTCTGTTTGGACTCTTAAAAATAAAGTGTATGTCTACAAACCTATGCACACTTAATTAAGAGTCAGTCCCACTGAATTCGATTGAACTCCTGTGTAGAAGTGCACAGGATTGACCAGTAAATACTGAATTACTGTTACTGCAGAACTAATATGCTATGCTTCACTAAATCCTTTCTGTGCTTGCCTTACTTATTATCATTGGTTTGACAGATCTATGTAGTTCATAGAATTAGTACTTCCAGCATTAGAACAGTGATAGATGCTTTAGCTTCGTTTTGGTATTTTATGATTGCACACATCAGTTGGAATAGTGGTGCTGATGAAAGGGCTTTTTATTATGTAGGTTCTTCCCTGTCCTCCTCCTTTACTGATGCCTTTTATATTGTTTTAAATTGCTTTAAACTGTTTTTAATCCAATTATGTTTTAATACTTGAATTTGTTTGTGTTTTCATTGTTATTGTTGTTGGGTCTTGTGAGCAGCTTGTATGCCATGTGGGACAAAAGAAAGAGGGGATAGTAATCCAATAAATATATAAATAAGACCAGCTGGAGTGACTGTGGTAACAGTGCTGTGAAGCAAGTTCCCACTTTCATTTATCGAAACTGCTGTGCATCACAAATGTCGGTCTACACTAAAAGACAATATAAAGAAAGCCAACTTGGGTCAAATTAATGACCATCTAGCCCAGTGTTCTGTCTCCATTAACGACTTGACAGAGATGTTTCAAGAAGTTTCAACAGCACAGGCTTTTAATAAAGTCCCTATAGTCTGTTACTAGTCACTTTGTTTAAAATATTACAGTATTATGACCACTTTAAATATTAGGATGGATGTCTTTAGCATCTCACGCCATAGCTATTGATATTATTTCTGTCTTCCAGCTGTAATGGCCCAGTACTTTTTCAAACTGCGTTAAGCTATTGGCAATTACCATTTCTGTTGAAATGAGTTCCAGAGGTTAACATTATACTGGATGGAAAAATATAAGAGAAAGCTCATTGTCTAGGGAAATGGAAAGGAAGAAATAATCCAGACTATACAGTAGCTGTAACAAGAAATTCTGAAGACACTTCTTCTCTAGAAGAATGAAAAACAGAAGCTATGTTCACATGATATCCATGAATCACTGTGTATATGGGGGGGAGGGATTACTAAGGATCATAGCATCAGGTCCTTCTTCTTACCTGCATGCATTTATTAGCTGGCGAGAATAGAGCGAGACATGCATATCTCTTCTTGAACTATCAAGAACTCTGCTAAAGTTCAAATACTAAATGCTCATAAAGCTCCTAGATATGAGTATAGATTCTGTTTATGCCATCCACTGAATAAGTGGAGGTTTGGAACAGGACAGATTGACATGATCACATTCCCTTCCTCTCCTCGCATTCCACAAATTATTGGGGCTGAACAGTTTGGAAGTGCAGAGAAAAGCAAATAGTCAGATGGGATACACCTTCTCAAGCAAGTTGAGTAACAAGAAAAGGCACAAAGGGCAAATTCAACAGCTTTACTTTTAAAAACAACCACCATCATATATGGGTACACCATAGTAAACAAAGTAGATTGTTCCTGGGCATTCTTTGACAGAAATATTGGTACCAGGAGCAGAAATAGCATGGAAAAATATGAATAGGCTCCTGTACCACAAAAAGAAGGTTTTTTTCAGCAAACTGAAAAAGATGCAAATACAAAATGGAAAAAAAAAAGTCAGGTGAGCCTTGTGTAAGCAAGTAAAAACATTCTGAACTTTCTAGAGACCACCTGAAAGCTTCTTCCAAAGCCCAGAGAGGACTACTTTCTCTAGACTCCACTACTATGATTTTAATTTTAGTGGCCAAAGTTACACACATATGGTTTTTTAACATGCTGGGGGTAGTAGGTGAGGCAGATTTATCTGCTTTTCTTTTTTTCTCTCTGTTAACAATTCACATGTGCTCAGTAAGGGATTTTAGAAGCAGCTGTTGTTTCCTTTGCCTGTTGTAAGCAGGCTTACATGACTACAGTAGGATCAGCTACAGCAGAATCCAACTCTTTCCCAGACCAAGTTTGCCTACATTGTTTACTGCAGACACGCTGCTGCAACCTGACACCAAAAGTCTGTTTCTCCAGCCCTCTTTCACCATCCTCCCAGTGATGCCACTGCTAAAAAACCTTCAACTAGACAGAGTTATTAATGTTACAAATACCCTTACTAGAATTTCTGTCAGTGATAACAGCTGCTAAGTTCATAATTCCGTAACTATGTACATCTGAATATATCTATCAAATTCTAATCTTCCATGCTTTCAGCCATCATGAGCTGAATCTTCCTTGAGTCTGTCTGTATGTATGTGGGCTCATTTTGGACATCTTTCTGAACAGGCATTCCCAGTTATTACATTACACATGAAAACACTTACCAAAGAACACTATCTAAAACATATTGATGTAATTTTAAAAAACTTTTCACCATCATGTTGACCTCTCTAGCTGAAATCATCTGTGCTCCTACATGGACATGCAAAATGGAAAACTGGAAGGCTAGTAGATTAAAAAAGAATAATTATCTTTGCTCGGAGAAAAAGCCTGTTTATCCATATCTTTCCTCAAATCCTCAAATGTAGGGCAAACTGGGGAGAGAACATAATACCTCAATTTAAAAAAAAACACACCATTTTTAAGAACCATAGATGTTAAGATCTCCTACTGGCCTCCTCTTGTCTTAAGCATACACACTACAATTTAAACATTCCCCCTCCTGCCTACTACACACAAAGATCAATAAACAACTACAGAAACCACAGAAACAACATCTGTGGATTCTTTACCAGAAGTAATCTTCTTAATTCTCACAGTCTAAATGCACAACGTACCCAATGTCAGATATCAAAACTGCCCCAAAATGTGTGGTGGCAGCTTGATCATTGAAAAAATACTTTCTGCTGAATAGAAAACCCCACAATTCACTATGGTGACAAATTCCCTTCACCTCCTGTTCAGTTGTTGCTATGAAAAATAGTCATCTCCTCAGTATATATTTTCTGCATTTAAGTATAAGGTATCTCTTGAATGCCCTTGTACTCTAGGAGCTTATCTAAGAATTTTTGTATACCACTCTTTGATTTCCCTCATCTCTTGTGATTCTTCTCCTGCTCCCTGATCTTAACAAAGCTTTCCTAATCTGAACCAGTTGTCTCTGTGTATATATCTGTTTCTCATACTACATATTCAGGAGACAAGGAACAGGAAGACAAACTTGACGTACCTATGAGGACAAAGGAAATTCAACTGGCAGTAAATCCCACCCTATCAAGCCTGGTAACTTGGATCCCCTACAGCACTTCCCACATACAGTTCAAAGGTAGCATGGGTATTAAAGCTACTGCAGAAGCTGGCAACCTTTGATGGAGTTGTGAGCTGGCTCTGGGCAAGTGGTGGCCCCCATCCATTGTTCACTGAGATTGTTCATACATATTCCTTCCTCCTGCCTGTTATGGCCCTGGGCACCGCCCAAGATTGGTATGGTTTAATTGGCAAATATTATTTAATGGGCAACTACATTAATTGGCATTGATATAAAATGGAACCTTGGGTGACTGGAAGATCAAGCTGGACAGAGGACTGTAAATGTAAATGCAAGGCAGGTCAGCCCACACCCCTTTAGGTGCAGCTGAAGTCACTGTCAGGCAGATTACCCAGCAGCTCTGGAGACAATAGACTTAAATTGAAGCTGAAACCTCTTTGTACAGAAAAGAGAAGTTCTTACCAAACAATGACTGTTTTAACTCTGTTCCCTCACACCTGGATGTTTCTCTGCTTTGTCTCCCCAGCTTCTCCACGACATAGAGCTATTATGACAGCCATTACCCCTTTGTCACCTAAACACTAAGACCATTTACTCCATCTGGACCCCATTGTCTGTGTTGCAATTCTCACTGTCTACTCAACTGGGAAGTTCGTTCACAGCCATACCTTCAGGATAGTTTTTGGGTATAAAAACCTCAGTTTTGAGTGGTTCAGCACAGTTTTTCACCTTGCTGAATGCCACGCTGCCGCCCAGATTCCTGAATGAGAACTGTCTTTAGGTGCCAACTTAAACCACATACTGTAGCCTCTTTTCCTTGCTTCTCTCTCTCTTCTCTTACCAATCAAACCCTAAAATTCTTCTATCCACAATTTTCCTCTCTTTATTCTTCAATTAGTCCTTGTGTGATGCTTGGATCTTTTGCATGTGTGTGTGAATCTTTCAATAAAATACATTTTTGGTTTATATTTTGGAGTCTCTGGCTGGTACTTTCCTGAGTGACCCTGTAAACATTGGTGCAGCGATCCCATTAAATTACCCTCCTCTCACAAGCCTCCTACTTTTGAGCTAATTCATTCACCTCTGTCATGTGGAGGTACTGGCATTGCGGGTGGAACCCTGAGTCACTCATGTTTTGAGGTAATATGCCAAGTGTGCACTGTAATGGTTGTGGTTATTTTTAAAAATATGATTCTATCCCTCCTTCCGTTAGCATTACAATTTAAAAAGCAACTATTCACTTTCCCATTTCAAAAACAGAAAATGTAAGAATCAAACAGCACCTTTGAGGCTAATTAATTTATGTTAGCATGAGCTTTCATAGATCATAGATTCGTAGATCCACTTTTTCAGAGGTACTGATGGAGATGAACTGATGGAGATGAACAATCTGAAGAAACAGATTGATATTCTTAAACACTCATGCTAAAATTGATAAGTTAGCCTCAAAGATACTGCTTGATGCATTTTCCTCCTCCATTTTATGCTGAAACAAATCCAACTACTCTTTAAGAACCATTTCAAAAAGTAACTAGTTACTTTCAAATACATTTTTAAAAATCTGAATGATATAGTTCAAAACCCTATTCTCTTTTATCATCTTCTCAATATTCACAACAGAACATGAGCCTGAAAGATAAGCTACAACACAAGCCAGCATTTAGCCATGTGATACTCCTCCTGTACCATTTAGTCAGGTCATAATACCCAGCCATAAAAGTAACAGATAGCTGCTGTTATGCTGCAAAAAGAGTGATACCATATTTTGTTAGGTTACAATCATAATGTAATGCAGTTATGTTTTCATTTTGGGGGAAAGGTATTAATTATAAGTGATTAATTCCAATCTCTAATGTTTGTTACCCTTTCAGCAACTGGGATAGAAAGCAAGGATAGAGACTGAGCATGTTCAGCCTTCTTCAGCTGGAACTCAAGAGAAGTTACTTTTCTGTTGCCTGTCTTTTATTGTTCTTTGTCTCTAATCCTCACATGGCCAATAAGGGAACTGTCTTCTGCCTGCACTGAACTCCCTCAATACCATCTTAACTGACAACATCTCAAACAGAATGTAGTCCTGTGACTCTAACATCACCACTTTTCTCCTGTATGATTTTTAACATCTTTGTCCAATGAAGAAACCAGTGAAGCTTTGAAAGCTTGCATAATGTATTTTATGCTTTGGACTTGGCTCGATAAAGGTATCACTGCTTGTGGAGTTTGGATTTTGTTGCATCTTTGACCTTGTTAGCTACTAGCAGTTTTGTGGGACATCGAAGTGAATTTCTGCCCATGGTACATTTCTTCTGAGGGCACTTGATATTCTTGCCTTATTTGACAAGTAGAGGAAGGCTCTTCTACATCAACAAAATCTTCTAGGGATTGGAGAGTCTTGGAGTCAAGTGATACTTACACTGCAGCTATTGGAATAGTATCTGCTGGTATTTTTTACACATGCTCCAAAATGAAATAATTTAGTAATGCTTACAACAGCCTTGTAAGTGTTGCCTTATTAGTACTGTGGAATCATACCCTGTAACCGCCCTGATTAATCCTCTGTTGTCCCACTTTTTCAGATGCTTTAAAAATGTTTGTTTCCCTCACTGTCCTCAGATTACCTCATCTGCTGCAAACTGAGTTCCAAGTGAAGAGGAGTCTGCACTCAACTCGGTGGAGAAGGAGGGCAGCACACGGACAAGACAAGGCAGAATCCTGCCCTTCCCAAGAAGCTCAGGCAAAAGCAAACTGCTGCAGCGTCTCCTAGTTTGTGTGTTCTTCTTCATTAATAACTTTTGTCATCTTGACCACACTCTGATTTTGCTTGGCCACATATGTCTCAGTTTTCATCTCAGAAACCCAGGAGGGTATGCATTATGGAGGGTGGGACAGAATGGGAGGTGATGGCTTGCCTGTGACTTTTCAAAGATTTTGTTGCTTGTCTTGTGACTTCAAGAGAACCTTCCATCTTGTATCACATGTTCACCATCACAATATGGAGGTTTCATAGGTGTATACTGGTACCTCCATTTGAACTATACAAGTGTTGGAGCATTTATACAAGATGCTGTGATCATGCAAATTATAGTGGCCAACACAAGGCCCCCATATGTAGGTGCCAATGAGCACAAATGGTTCCTTCACATGAACGCAGCACTGTTACAGGTCTGGAAGTGACTCACACAATCCAAAGCACTCAGATGGAGATTAACTTCAACTGTAGGTACCAGTATAGACTGGAGTTTAATATGAGATGAAAACCTGAGTTATATTATTTGGCCTGTAAATTTTGCTGAGGAATAACTTCATTTAGCAGCCTAGTGAAACTTAGATTGGTTTTCCTTCATCGTAACAATTAACATTTCATGGCTTTTCGAGCCAATAATTTTAAAAGAAGTGTTCATGTTGCTAGTCATCAAATGCTAAGATACCAAAGAATTACATTGCTTCAAATGCACTTCTCTCTCTCTCTCTCTCTCTCTGAGTGTTCCAAAACGCAGCAGTGTTGTTGTCTTTTTAAAAAAGTATTTTGAATATTTTGAAATGGAATGGAATGCCAAGTTCCCAAGATGATGATTAAAAGTTCAAGTAATAAAGTATATGATAAACTATCCATAAGATTCCCCATAAAACAAATGAGTAATGGTTGTAAAAGCTAGAGCCATATTTTTATACTGATAAATGTCCAAAGTGTTGCAATTCTTCACATTCATTAGATTTAGGACTAGAAAATCAGCATGACGTCTCCATTTACAGCTCACCCTTAAATATGCATATAGGCTTGTAGAGGGTTTTTTTAGGACTAACGTTGCTATTTTAAAAATCAGTGAAAAGTCCATATTCCACTTCTGCTAACTGCATGTGAAATTATCTCTACACACACACACACACACACACACACACACACACACACCAGTGCTTCAGTGTGTATTGTTTGACATTATGTACAGTTTGTTAAGTCTGGTGCTTTTGTTTGAGTGAAGATTAGAATGTTAGAACAGAGCACGACCATGTCACAGAAGCCCTCCAGAGTTATTCAACATTTCTTACTTATCTTTTAAGAGTGGCAGAGGGCATCAATACAAAATGGACAATCAATCAATCAGGGGTCTTCTGGAGACATCCCCTTGTCAGCTGATCAGAGGAAGACTTGGAGGAATTAGCTTTCCATTATCAGGATTTGGTCTGTGATCAGAACAAGCCACTGAACCTTTTACTTTTTTCTTGGCAACAGCATATATACTGGAGGGGAAGCCTGACAGTTCATTCATTTTGCTCCATCCTGGAGCCAGATGATGTTTGACTGGAGAGACCCACCCTCTTTGATCTTGTAGTCTTTTGAGAGTGCCCTGCTGTGAAAAAAATTTTATCCTTCCAAATTAAAGAGAAATATTTCTGCATCCTGCTGTTAAAATGTGACATGTTTGCCATTTTTCAGTGTCCTGGCTAAGTGCCACCTTTCAGGCTGAGTTTCAAACCTATCTTTTTTCCCTCGCCTCAGCAATGATACTCACAATGTGTCCAACATCACTATATAACATCAACACCAAAAAGGAAAATACAAGTAATACTTTGTATCTATGGAGTGTACTACAAATATTTACACATGTTCCTCTTGTGTGAATGTACATTTAAAAAAAAATCTTAACCAGAAAATGTTTTGAATGCTTCGTGTAACATGAAATGAACTATCAAGTTTTTCAAAATATCTTTTACCTAAGAAAAATGAATTTCACTTTAGTTCTGATTACAGAAACCAAACCATGAAGTGAAGCCTGTGGGGGCTTTGTTTACAAATGAAATGCGTTTGGATGTTATTAAGAACGTTTCATGTGCACTTGAGTCCACATCAAAAAAATGGCTTCAGTTCAACAGGACCCAGTTCTGTTTAAATTAAGACAAACTTCTCATGAAAGCTTGAGTAAACATTTGGGTTTAAGTAATCAAGAAAACCTGTATCTTCTCATATTTATTAAGTGCAATTTTTAGAGTTATAAAAACTTCTGTCACAAGTTGTGTACACTGTAAATTAAGGATAGGCCACATCATTACAGTGTTTTCCCATCTACTGGAGGTGAATGAGACACAATAGGTTCCCATTTCTCCTTCAGAGCTAGCTGCCTCTCTTCCCTTTTACTCACAGTGAAGTAGACTCTGGCATGTTCATCACTGTTGAAACTTCCATCCTGTGACATTAATGAAAACAAATGGAAATGAATACTCTTGGACTCTTCCCACTAATGCAATAGCAAAAGATGAAATCAGAGGTGCCCAGGTAAAGAAGGAAATTTCATTTTATTTTAATTACCCAGTATAAGCCAAAAGTTTCTCATATTAATGACTGAAGAACCACTTTCTTATATAACTCCAGGAGAGAAAGGATCAGAGAGTGTAACTGAAAAAGAATGAGTGGTACTTTAAACATGTGATTGAAACCTAACAATTGCAATAATGTGTAATTATGTGTCTACTATGTTTAAAATATAAATAATAGTGGTGTTATTTATAGATCTGATGTGATAAAGATATCCGTTTCATGGCTCATATTTTAAAAAACATATCTCACAGAATGAGTATGCTCAGATCTTTAGGTGGAGCTATTGATGAAGCAGAGAAAATTATTACATAGTCTGTAGGTGTCAAACTCCGTTAAAAAAGCACAGGCAGCAACAGGAGTACAATCAAAAGAGGTTTGAAATGCTGGGTGTCAGCCCTGCACTGTGTACATTCTTATGTCATTATGACCGCCCACTTTCCCTTTATTACCTCTCCCTTGAATAAATATATTTAAAAAGTTAAATCCATCAAGAAGACAAATTGCTTTTCTTTTTCATTGCTCACGGGGGCTTTTTAAAGGCTAAATGCTTTGTGTAGAATGGGAAATTTTCTTGGAATTGTGTATCTGGATGGAAAAGTTAAACTTTCCCATGAAGTCCAGATAAAAATAATATATATCCTTGCACCCAGTATCTAAATGTTCGTTATTAGAGTAACAACTGGTTTTTCCCTCAGCATCCAGATAGAGAGCTAAGACTGCATTTCACACACACATATTACACATTAAGCATGTATGTCAGTAGTTGGCAACTGATGTTGTAGGTTGCAACATTGTAGGTTGCATAAGTCTCTCAGACCTCACTTTTGTGGCTCCTGAATCCCTCACCAGTCCCTCAAAACCCCCAACTCAAAAATCTTTTTGACCTGATTTCCAGGCAATTTTTGCTCCCACACCACACAGAATGCCTTCCATCGTGTGAAAACACAAAATAGCTTCACCTTCCACTAGCACCCCCAAACCCTATATACCATAATGCTTCAGTTTTCCTTTCCTGCTACTTTCAAAATGACTACAGGAAGTGCCATGATCTCTCTTCCTGTCACCATTTTGAGAGGAAATTCAGAGGAAAATGAAAGTATTTGGGCTTGCTGTGGAAGGTGGAAATTGGCTCCAGTCCCCATACAATTACCAACTCTTAATGGATATGTTATGAAACAATACCCAGTTGCTGAATAAGAGTTAAATATTACCTGATAACACTATACCACTTTAACACACCACTTTAACACACCAATTTAAGTTTAGATACTAAGCCAGGTTACTACTTAGATGGTAAACTACCAAGTAATATCTAGAATCTCTAACTGGGAATAGGAATAATCCTGTTTGAAACCTTGGAAAGACACTGCCTGTCAGGGCAATACTGAGCTAGATAGACAAATGGTCTGACGTATAATACAGCTTATGTTTCTATATAACAGACTGAAGTCTTACCTTTTCTATACAATGCCATGTTACAGAACTATGAGGTCAGCAGCATTCTCATTTATGAATTATTTATGTGTGAATAAAGATTTTACACATCATTATATCCGGAAAGCACTATTAAAGATTTGGAAGGATTACAAAATATTGACTTTCAGGTGGATCCCATTGTGGCTTTCACCCCAAGAGGCTTTTTCTGGAAGGTGGAATGACACATTAGAATGGCTGAGATACAGAGATCTAATTGACATATCCCCTGAGAATGTGATAACAACAAAGAGCAGATAAAAATTACAAGAGGAAGGTAAAGCATTAAACTGGTTCCCTTATCATCAACTGGCAGAGAGATTTCATATGGACCTGAGATTACAAGGATTTGAAACCACTCCAGAGATGAATGCAGTAACAAAACTTTTGTTTGAAAATCCACCTCATTTGATGGCAAGACAATACAGGATCTTACTAATTAATGACAGAGAAGATGAAACAATTAAAGAGGCGATGATTAAATGGTCCTGGAATGTTGGGCATTATATTCAACTTGGCCATTGGGAAGCAAGTTGGAAGATGACTCAGAAATTTATGATGGCACAAAATTTGAAAGAAAACTATTTTAAGATATTCCATAGACAGTACATGACTCCCAATAAACTTAAAAAACTTTACAACACAGGCACAGGAGAATGTTGGAAATGCCACACAGAGGCAGGTACATTTTACCATCTACGGTAGACATGCCTGGAAGCCAAAGACTATTGATCCAAAATTCATAAAACAAATGAAGAAATTCTGCAGATAAAGTTGCCAAAATCTCCAGAAATTTTTTTGTTAAATATGTACATAAGATTGATTATACACTTCATAAGAAATATTGGAGGATATTAGTATATATGGTAATTTCTGCAAGAATTGAGTATGTAAAATGGTGGAAAAAAGAAGAGACGCCCAAGACAGAACAATGGCTGTATAACCTAGCAGAAATAAAAATGGCAGACACTCTAACTCAAAGAATAAAGGGAAGACCAGACGATAATGTTATCAATGAATGGGCTCCCTTTATCAATTATCTTCAACAATTATCTTCAAAATTTAAACTAGAGGCTAGCTGATATAGAAATCTATAGTGCATAAATAGATTAAACTAAGAAGAAAACACGAAACTATACTTGACGAAGGATATAAGTAATAATATATGATGATTTAGAACATGCGATAAACAGAATACTTATTAATTTTAATCGGGGACAACTTACATAATTTGAATATTTTCTCTATTATTGGTAGTACTGCTATGCAATATCTGTAAAAACATACAGGTCTGAGGAGGGCAAAGAGGAAGATTGTGAAGATACGTGTAAGTGTTTAGCTTGAGTTTATAACTGATACTACTGTTTAACGGATTATGTATTTTTATTTGTTTTATTTTTTGGGGAAAATAATAATAATAATAAAACAACAACAACAACAACAACAACGAAATGCCATTTCTAACACTGCTCATGTAGCATCTAGTTTGGTCCTAAACTACTTTCTTAAAAGGAAAAAAAATCATATAGTAAAAATTAAACAAAAAGTCAAAACTTCATCAAAATCCTACAAGGCTCTAATGGACTGCTACTGGTAAGGAAATAACATTTTTATAGTTCACTCTCTGCAGATCTGCATAAATGGAATGCGTGTTTCTGCAGAAGGAATGCTGCCTGTTCCCTGTTGAGGCAGTAGAAATAGGTACAGTAGCAGGCAGGCTCATCAACATGACAAATCTCTGAGTTTCAGCCACTCTTTATGTTACAGAAACGGAAAATGGTCCCAGTGTGCTTTGCTAGGTGTAATGAGATATATCCACAAAGTTATTCATTTTGTCTTGCAGTCTCCACTTCTATCAGTTTAACTGCAGATCTCATAATAACATCTGGCTTAGGCCATTTCTGCACTACATTGTTAAAGTGCTATTATTCCACTTTCATCATCCTGTGGAATTCTGGGGTTTGTAGTTTACTGGGTGCAAAGAGCTCTCTGGCTGAGAATTCTAAATGCCGCTCCCTAAACTGCAAACCCCAGGATTCCGTAGGATATTGGAAGTGGAATAACTGCAGTATAACAGTGTAGTGTGGAAATGGCCATAATTTTAGAACTTTTCTGTTTCTGCCTACTTTTTTGTATCACCTAGAATCACAGTGCTGTAATTGTATAGTGGGAATGGACCCAAAGTCTAACAATTTTCAGCGTTATACGCTAAGGGAAAATATGGCAAAAGTATCTTGCTAGGTTGAGTGGGACTGATAGAGCCTGTATTTTGAGAAACTTTAAACAACCCTAGTGATTTTTGTTGTTATTGCAAACACTGGATAAAAGGACCCTCACGTTTCTATATTTATTATTTGACAATGATGATTATTTGTGTCATCCCACTTTTTTGTTTAAAGAAGCATATCAAAAAATTAAAATGAACAATATAACAAAATAGCCAACAGTTGTATTAATTGAAGATTTCACAATACTCTTGTACTTGCATAATGTATAAGCTGTGAAAGATACAGAACAGAAGCAAAACGAAGCTTATTGAAAGCAACTAGAGGTACAAAATCGTACTTCAGTACTTTATGGATTTTAACATTAGAAGTAGGATATTGTATTTTTATCAAGCTGAATACATGGCTTATTGGTTGTATGTGGTCTTGATTTTTCTGTTAACTTAAAAAAAGTTACAATATAATTGAATGTCTATGTAGAAATTAGAATTTGATTTTAAAAAATTGTCCTCTGAAATAAGCTTGCCAAAACTGCTAGTCTTTAATAGTTCCAGGAAGTTTCTGTCATGTTATATTCCATAATAATTGCTGTTCTCCAAGCAAGAGCCAGTTTAGATCTTGTCATAGTATGGGATATTTCCTCTGTTCGTGTCTCTAAATATGTGCCTTTAAAATGACATTCATAATCACATTTCAAAGAAGGGCTAAACTTGAAGATTCTTTCTAAAAGTTTCAGCCTCACCCCCAAGATCAACAAAGCAAATCATAATAAATACAGTTCAACTTCTGGTTCCTAAGTAACATTTTTACAGCCTCAGAAAGGGAAAATAGCCCAGAGGAGTGTCCTAGAACTAATCTTTTTTCAAAAACTAATCTTTTTTTCAAAAAGAAGTTTTTAAAAACACATTAAGTATTGAAGTAATGGTTTCCAAGGGTCTCACTTCTCTTCTGAACTGCCTACAGTTTTATTTCCTTGCTGAAATATGTCACTTCTTAAATTATGATGTTTTCCTAAGTCTACTACATTCTCTTTCTAACCCCCTGCAAGGACATTTGGTTGTTTCTAGGGCAAACTGACCTCCAATATGTTATGAATAACATAAATTTTACATTTGAGCATTATTCTGGAAACACTTGTAAACTTTATTTTTGGGATTGCCTTTGTCTATTCAAATTATTCCAGCCTGCAAAAGTAAATAAAACCTAAAGACAACTGTCAGGATCTCAAGAAAAGGCAAGAAACTCCAGTCACAGGGAACCCCTGATAATTACAAGAGTCACAGCCAGCTTTGATAAGATACTGTTGGGACACAGCCCACAGAAACAGCTGGATCAAGAATTTTTTTTTCACAGCTAGAGTTTGTTTAATGGCAGTCAAAACTGTTTGGGTGCTAATGGAAAAACAGGAAAAGATCAACAAGCAATGGTTTTTCCTCTGCATGGTCTGGAAATGGCTTCATTTCACAGCAGAAATAAGTTGGGCACATTTTGTTCCTTTTCCTGAATGATTTATCATTGCATGAATAATAAATGAAATGAATGCTTCAAGAGATCTGTACTATTTCTGCGATGGCACATTTATTTCTGACTATTCTGTATAAACAAATGATCCTTCAGTAATACATTTGCCATATTAGACTTAATATACTTAATATAAAGTACAGTAGATCTTCCATAACCATGGGAGATATGTTCCAAGACTTACCGTGGATGGCAAAAAACCACAGTCAATACCAAACATTTTTTTTTTTTAATGAGATGAACAACATAGGTATTGAGATGAGTGTCCAGCTTGGAAACGAGGTTCTGAAACTTCACAGAACTTGCAGAACTTGACCAAAACTTTAGCAATTAAGAGAAAGAAGGCTTTATAGCCATTATTTGCAACCCATAGCCAATGCACAACTGAGAAAAGCATAAAGATTAACAACATGTGGTTCAAAACTAGATGGGAACAAAACGTTTTCGTATACAGTACTGCATGCAGAAGGTCAATAGGAGCCTAACGCTAGCGCTAGGCTAGTTTTGACCTTTGTGGATTACCAGAAAACAATCCTGGATTATAGTGACAGAATGGTGTCAATGGTTGGATCTTGATCTCAGAAGCAGATAATATTGATGGTTTGGTTTCCTTTGAAGGTTTCATTGCTAGAACCAAGATGGCTGTCATCCATGCTTTCCTATTGTGCTGCCAAAACATGAGCAGATACATTTTGTTTTTGTTTTTCAGATCATGTGGGTTCCTTGATTTCTACTGGCTTTATCATATGCTCTCAGAAGTTGCTACATCGGGCCAGAGTTAATCTGTCCTTCCATGCAGTTTTATGAAAGCAAGTTCTAGTGCCCCCCCCCCCAGAACAGCCCAATTTGATCACAGTTGAACACATGCTTTGGATGGTAGCCTTTCTCCTCTACCAAATTCTTAAACGGAACTGGAATAGTAGCAGCAGCAGCTGCTGAACTGGCAAAGGCAGTCTTTCCACTTAGTTTTAGGTTGTTAAGTAAAAATATAAAAACATGTTCCTAAACCTGTGCAACCATCCCCTACTTGCAGTAAAGGGCTTGGGAGCATTCATTTGGGTGGATGCCCTACTGAAGTCTTCTTACAGCCTCAGTGCCTTTTGGCTCACACATTCCTGCTGATGCTGTTCATTTCTTCCAGCCACAAATTTAATGCCTTTTCCATTTTAATGACACACCTATCACACACGGTGGAGATAACTTTTGCAGTTTGAGGTGCAACATGAGACTAGCATGGATTTATTTTGCCTTCTTCAGAATTTCATCGACGGAAGAGTCATTCTTACCATACATCTTCCCAAAACTCGGTGCACATTTTGTTTTCTTTTCTGATTAAGTCAAGAACTTTCACCTTCTCACTTAAAGGAAGCACTTTGTGGGTTCTCTTAGGCTTATCAGGATTACCAGCATCACCACTTTTGTGCTTTGGGGACATTACAAACAACACAAGCAGTCAAGCAGAAAGACTTTACTGTATACTGTACAGGGTAAAGATAAGGATTTTATTGTACAGGCACAACAATTTTACAAAACGACACTGTACTGTGATCAGATCACAAACAGTAACTGAGAGGCCTGCTAAGAGACTGTGTAGTGTTACAACACATGTATACAGCAGGGAAACATGAGACAGAACAGACAGTGGGAGACAGAGGGAGAGTACAATTGAACAGGGTGCTGTTTGCTTGAATTTTCCATTCCTGCCATTTTCCAGGTAACACTCTATGCACTGTCCTGTATTTTACTTTATTACTTCAATTTCTACTTTATTACTATTAAATTCAAAGTACTATTTTTGGACCACATTCCATCGCAGGTAACTGAAATTGCATATACCAGTCATACGTTTATGGGAGACCTACTGTATTACCACAAAATTCTGTAAATTCTTGTTTTCTCTGAAGTCATACAACACAGGACAATCACCATCTCAAAAAAATATGTGCATTTTAAATATAGGGGCTGGCTCTGAAATGCATTGTTTGTATCCCACATAAATGTATCCAAATGAATACTTAGAAAAAAATAACAAGTAACTTTTGAGAAAAGATATCAATCTGGTTTATTTCTCCAAGTTATGAATACAGGGGTACTTTCACATAAGACAATTATAGTGCTACATTCCACTTTAACCTGTATGACAACATTCCAAGAAATCCCAGGATATGTAGTTTAGGAAGGGGCATTCCAAATTCTCATACAGAGAGCTCAAGTGTTTCAGAAAACTGCAAACCCCATGATTCCAAGGATGTTGCCATGGCAGTTAAAGTGGAATACAGTGCTATAATTGTGTGGTGACAATGGGCCCCAGATTCCAGCACCATATTTACTTCAACATCTGAATATGCAGAAATCAATATGAAGCCAAATGTAATAATACTATTTCTATTGTTCCACAAAGGTGCAAAGCATTTCCAGCAACAAGGTATATGATGAATGGTGCAAGTCTTCAGTAATCAAGTGAGAAATTGCCCTTGCTGAAAGTCATTTTATCCAGTGGCTAAGAGATGTCCCAAGTCTGTCATTAGTTCAAATATATCCTGTTATGAATTCAAAGGCAACAGTGGTGTTTGACAAATAATTTCTCTTACTCATAGTCCCAGCTACAAAGTGGGATTGATGATACTCTCTGACAGAAATTTGTTGTGAACTATAGTTGCCAGATGAAAGAAGGAGCATGGCTTCTATCTCTTTAATGGTTGTGTAGGAGAGACCATTTCCACTGGTGTTGCTTTTCATGCAACACCTATTGAATCCCTTTCCTACACAACTTTTTCACCTGGAAACCACTGTGAACTGAATACATAAATGGTAAAAGACCTGAACAACAGAAATAAGATTCACTTATTCACTCCTTTTTACAAGATTTCTAGTATATCAGTCAGTACAAACAATAATAAAATTACAGTTATAACATAAAATGCAAGGAAGGAAGGAAGGAAGGAAGGAAGGAAGGAAGGAAGGAAGGAAGGAAGGAATTCAAAGACAAAACTACAGAAATAGGAACTATCAAATCGGTTTGAATAAATGGATCTTACATAAGCAGTTCCCATTGATGCAGGGAGTCTGTTCTATTTGGGATCAACAATTTGATCTGGAAGCTTAATTTGCTATGAATTTCTCTAATTCATTTTCACAGCTATGCAGTCTTGTGGTCCTCATGACAATCTGATACTATGAATTCCATAGCTTTATTGTATTCCTGTACTGTGAAGGTGGAGGAGTGTCTTTGAAGTGTCCTGAATCTTCTACTATTCAGCTTCAATAGATTCACCCAAGTACTGCTATTAGCTCAGATGGAGAACAATCTCTCTGTATCCACTTTCTCCACAATAGACATAGGCCCTTTCCACATAACACTTTTATAGTGCTATTTTTAACATCCTATGGAATCCTGGGGTTTGCAGTTCAGGGAGAGGCATTTAGAATTCTCAGCCAAAGAGTTCTTGGGCCTCAGTAAACTATGGCCCTTTCCGCATGTGGGGGGGGGGGGGATGGCCGAAAACAGACCTTACCGGCTTTCTTTTCCGGCTGGCCAAGTCCGTCGCCACGAGGAGCAGCGCGAGTTCGCTGCTCCGCAGTCCTCCACGTCCCAAATGGCAGCTTCCAGTTGGTGGAGGCTCTCCACCAACCGGAGAAGCTCGCCAGCCAGAAGCCCGCCCTCCGCAGATCTGCAGACACGCACTTGCACGCACCTGCAAATCTGCTCCGGAGCTGGGTGACGGAGAGGCACGGGTTTGCGCGCTCCTTGATTTTTAAAAACCTCTGAAAAGAGGTTTTTAAAAAACATGCCGCGTGACCAGTTCCGGTCGCTCCGGAGTGGACTGAGGTATGGAACTACAGAATGTAGTCCGCCCCAGTCCACTCTACGGTGCAGAAGACCTCTGTGGGAGGTCGCTCTGCACCGTTTTACTAGCTGGGTGCGGAAATGGCCTACAAAACCCAGAAATCCAAAGGGTGTTGAAAGTGGAATAATAGCACTATAACAGAGTAGTATGGAAGGTCCATAATTTTATGCATCTTTACCTCTGTACTTCTTTACTTCTATATATCTCTGTCCTGTCTTCTATTTTTTTTTTCTAAGTTAAACAGGCTTAAATGTATAACCTTTCCTCAATGGGGAGTTGCTCCTTCAACCACCAATCATGGGATGAGTGGGTTGATTCATCTTTTACAGGTCTACATTACTACTTAATATATTATTTAATTACAGGTGTCTTTTACCTTTTTCTTTTCTTTTTGTTTTGCTTTCCATTTTTAAAAACCCAGTGTCAAAGCAATTAACAAACAAAATAAAAAACTAGTCAAACTAAAACCATCATAATCATTACAATAATCGGTAAATATAAAAACAGTTTTAAAGACCAGTTTGATTTCCGTGTGTGTTCACACACTTTCTAAAAGCAATAAGAAGGGGGGATTTATTACAACTCTGAGAAGTAGTACCATCCACAGTATGGGAACAAAGCCCTGTCTTAATTTTCTTTATCACTTTTTGTAAGTTGATATGACACTGACTGTTTTCCAAAAATTAAAACATGCTTTGCAACAAATTCAGGGGATATGAGGCAGCTTTCCAAAGTCCCCAGGGAGCAGTGTGGCCACCTAACAGCTGTCAGTTGCATCCTCCACCTTATGTATGCTTACATAAATCTGTGTGCAATTGTTTTGGCCTTTATTGCTCTCATATTGGCAAGGTTTTCATTTCACTGAATGAAGTCTTACTGCATCTAGCAATTCAAAGTGTGTTTACGGGTCTGCTGTAAAATAGCTATTATTTTAAAGCATAAAGTATATGGGAGATAGGGAGAGTAACTGAGGGAGGGAGAATGTTAGAGTGTGCTGGATGTTGATTGGCTAAGAACCTGTGACCAGGAGAGAATGAAGAAGCCGGGGAGTGAGGCCATTTCCAACCTACACTGTTATAGTGCTATTATTCCACTTTCAGCATCTAGTGGAATTCTGGGGTCTGTAGTTTACTGAGGCCAAAGAGCTCTCTGGCTGAGAATTCTGAATGCCCCTCCCTAAATTGCAAACCCCAGGATTCCATAGGATGTTGACAGTGGAATAATACCACTATAACAGTGTAATGCAGGAATGGCCCGAAAGTAGGCAATTAGGAACATTAGTCATATGGGACATGACAGCTGGGAAGTAGAGAGGTGGCTTGGTGTAGAAGCCAAGCAAGTCTGATTGAAGCCAGCCAATCACAGCTCAGGGAATGCTGTGAAGGTGGGGCCTATGGGGAAGAAAGGATACCAAACAGAGGCTTATCGTGACAGAAGGCAGATAGGGGAAAGATGGCATAGAGATAGGGAAAAGATGGCAGAGATGGTTTGTCAGTTCCAGACTGTCCCAGCCACTAAGGCCAAAACCTGGGACCTAGGGATGACACCTGGTGATCGTCACTAAGCATGCTGTAGTACGTGCTAACCACAGTTGCTCTGAGCTTGTGATTCAAACACACACATTGCACATACACAGATTGAGAGAGTACAAGATGGATGCAAAGCAGAGCAGTGAGTGAGTCCTGGTGCTACAATGAGTGGGAGAGAAGGTGAAAGCTAAGTAAATTCACAGATTCCCTTGGAGAATCTTCACAGGTTGAAGCAACCAATCAATTAATCGTTCCAAATTGTACCAAGATTCTACTCTCCCAGCTGAGCTGGAGATTTGCACACGACCTTTTCCTCTTGCCTGGAGCTGAGCCCACCAAAACTGGAGACTTTGCACTCTCATATCCCATTTGGAGAAAACCAACAAAAACTGAGGACTTGGGCCCAAGCCCTGAAATCTAGTAACTCTACAAACTGCAAACCCCAGGATTCCATAGGATGCTGAAGTTAGAATAATAGTACTATAACAGTCTAGTGTGGAAATGGCCCATGGCACTAAAGGTGGAATAATAGCACTGTAATTCTGTAGTGTGAATGGGCCCACAGTAGTGTGAGAGTATAAGGGGAAAGGCAAAGTTCTCAGAACTGGTATTGTTCAAGGCTGAAAGGGATGAGGAAAGGAAAAGCAAGAGGTTTCTAAAAGTATCCTCTTTTCTTGCTTATGATATATGAGCTCAGATAATGGTGAGAATATGATAGGTAACCAAACTCTGCGAGTTAAAACACTCCTGTAGCACAAACATTCTAGCTGAGTTCTGAATACCCCTTTGAATACTTAACTTGTATATTCATAATAAGTTTTCCCCAGCTTCTGCTTAAAATAGGATGTTAATCTTGCACACCAAGTTTGAAAATGGAAATTCAGAGGTGATTTAGGTCAGTAAAGACTCTTAGGAAATAGAGTTTTCATCAAAGAAGTGGACAATAAATTCCCACGAGAGCCCTTTTTATATTTTTCTTCAGTTACGCATGCTCTAGTTATATCCAAGTTGGATTAGTGCAATGTACTCTACACGGACCTGTCCTTAATGATAATCTGGACACTTCCATTTGAGTGGAATACAACACACAAATGCTTATAGCTATAGCACTAAATGGTGGGTGTGGGGACAGGACAGTATATACTTGTACTTCATTGGTCACAGCTATACAGGCTCGGTTTAGCATGGTGTAAAAAAATCCATACATCAAACAGCCTGTCATCCATATTCATGACATCTCATATGGGTAGTAGCCTACATGGTAGTAAAGTGGATCCAACACCTTCTGAGCTGATTCTGCCAGTTTGCAAGAACAACAACACCAGTAAAACATTAAGTAATGCAAAATTCATAGTGTAAACCATGATAAACCTAGACTGAGGGAAGGAGCTGCAAGAAAGGTAGATACAGGTTGAAGGACAGAAAGTAGAGAAGAGTTTAAGCTTCCCGGTTATATTGTCTGCCCAGAAAGACCTTCCCACCAACTTCCCTGTTGGCTGCTATCATAAGAGGACCATGAAATGGCATGCACATTTTTGAGAAGAAGACTGGGGTGCCAAGGAAAAGATGGTGACTCCTTTTGGTTTTGCCTTGCCAGTGTGTTTCTTTTTGTCTTGGGAATAAGACTGGTGTTCTAAGGAAAAACTGGTAACTCCTTTTGTTTGTGCCTTGGCCATATACAGACAAATGGGTCTCCAGAACTGTCTGGATTCTTGCTTATAAGATCCTTATAAGCAATTCAGTGTCATTTTTATTGCCTGCCTACTTGTTTCTAGACTACTTTAAGATGCTGGCATTAACTTTTAAAAACCTGGTTTGGAAGCAGAACCCTACACCCACGAGGATTTGTCCCCACTCTGAGATAAACAATTAAGATCCTATTCACTAGCTATCTCATGACAGTTTTTATGGGAAATACCTGGGACATACCCTGTGGCCTCCCATCTTTGGAATACCTCTTGAAAGAAATGCATGTGGCTCTATTTTTATTATTGGTGTTTTGGACAACCTTGAAGATTTTATTACTTCTATTTGGGTAATTTTAGGATATAGTGTTTTATCTAATACTGCAAGTTCTAATGTAGTTATACTGTAGTTCCTTTACTATTGTTTTAATAATATTTAATTTTTATATATTTCTTCTTATAATGAAAAATGTTGTGAATCAATTTGTGAGGGTAGATACCTTGAAAGGTAGAATAAAAATATATGCATTAGTTATCTCTTTAGGTTTTAAAACCAAACTAAAATATGGAGGGTATATAAATGTGAAACACTCCCATCACAAAAATTCTATAATACAAATACAGCTCAAAGATTTTGTGGCTGTCTTGAGAAGGCTAATGACATAAAAATGCTAGAGGCAAAGGAATTTAGTAAATCTTTGCCACAGGTTCTGGTTAGATCACTTTTCAAACAGATAGATAGATTCCATCATGTCATGTTGAACTTTTTCTGACCTTGTTGAATAATAAAAAGTCTAAAATTAAGAACAAATGTTTTGTAGGAAAATATTTGTGACTTCAGATTTGCAAAACAGAGACTGTTTAAATTATACAAATTTATTCAAGTGAAAATTTTGCATGCATCATCAAAGGTAGATATAAAACCACATTTTACTCCTGCATATGCTGTTGTAAAGTTGACATTAATATTTGCTTTATAGTATTTTTCTGGATTTACACCAATATAAACTGACAACAGAATGTAGCTAACGTGAAGGACTCCACCATGATATAAAATGTGATTTGTAATTTAACTCTGTGTCTGGAAAAGCACTGGAATTGGCACAGTCCATGTCCTAAATTCTGATGGCAAGAAACACTCAAGCAATTAAGTTGTCATATTCAACAATGATTCTGAGGGATTAGAAAAACTGATTTCAAAACAAATAACTGGAATTTTACTGCTGGAGTAACGAAACACTATTGAAACAAAGATGTTTATTAATATACAATTAGATCAAACATTAATCCCTGAACTATTTAATCATTTGCAGCTCCCCCATTCAGTTCTTCCCCCTGGCAGACTGTCCTATCTTTATTACAGCTTTCCCCTATCTCTGTGCCATCTTGTTCCTATCTCTCTGCAATCCTTTCCACCATTCTAGGTCATCCTTTCCGCGCGCGTGTGTGTGTGTGCACGCGCGCACGCCTTCAAATCATCTGTTGACTTATGGTGACCCCCATGAATTCCATAGGGTTTTCTTAGGCAAAGAATACTCAGAGGTGGTTTTGCCAGTTCTGTCACCTAAAATATAGCCTACAGTACTTGGTATTCATTTGCAGTCTTCCATCCAAATACTAACCTGGACAGATCTTGCTTAGCTTCCCTACCTGTCTTCAGTCATCTTTCTCTTATCTGCCTTCTGACAGGGACCAGCCTTGGTTTTGTATCCTTTCTCCCCTATAAGCCCCGCTTCACAGCAATTCCTGAGATGTGAGTGGCTGTCACAAACCAGGCTTGCCCAGCTCCTTTCTTCATTCTAAGTTTTTATTTTTGCCAGGAGTTTGTACATAAGAAATATGGCTTCTTCCAAATGCTCCCAAGGGAAATGAAAGTGAAAACGTGGAGAAGCTGCTTTATATTAGACTCAAACCTCTGATTTATCAAATCTAATGTAGTCTACTCTGAAAGGCATCAGTTATCTAGGGTTTCTGGCAGAGACATCTTTGGAATTCTGCCATCTAACAGAGATGAACCTAGGATCTTATTGTTATCTCACTGGTAAACTCTGTCCTGGGGTCTAAAATTTTGATATTAAAATATGATTCAATGTGCCTGAGAGGTCACCCAGATGGGCACGTAGGCAGCAATGCTCAAAGATCGAAAACCAGGTCAGGCCAGTAAAATCCCCAGTCACGTAGCCCCAGGAGACCTCAAGACGTGTAAACCCACAATAAACAAAGGGTCCTCGGCCCTGAGACGCTGATTTGAGGGTATTAGCATGTCTGCCCCAAGCTGAGCAAATATTCCATCAGGCGAGGACCATTAAATGAAGTCACACCACAAACTAACACAGCCGAGGATCCTGAGACTTTGGCAACACCTTGTAATCCCATCACACGAAGGAAATTACAATGATGGAGCTTCATTAGCGATCCAACACCCATTGTTATCCCCGGGAAAGGATTAGTCCTCCAGGTACTTTTTCCCCTACAAATAGTCCCAGTTTTTGAGTGGTTCTTTGGATCACCCCCAGTCATCCCAGCAGACCGTTGCTCCATCCGTTGAGTGATCCCCTCAGCCCTCTCCGTGCTGAGCCCCACTTCTCCACTGCCTTTCCAGGCCCAGGACTTCAGGAAAAGGTGCAGTATTACCCCAACTACACCCCTTCAATACCCCCCTGTCCAATTTCCTCTCTTTTGCTTCTTAATAGCTCTTGGGTACGTGTGTGAGTGATTGCGTTGCTGCATGAGATTTTCATTCCATAAAATCATTTATTGGACATTTTTGTTTGGCTTTTGGCTTGGCCTGACCCCGTAAAAACTGGGTAAAAAGACCCCGCTAGGTTACCCTGCCTCTTGCATTGCTATACCTTGTGCTCTGGCTAGTTTCCATTCCCTATCACGTGAAGCACACTGAGGTGTCCCCCAAGGGACCCCAGAAATCAGGGTAACATGATGAAGCATGTATTCTACCACAAAACTATGGTGATATTCTCATTTACCCATATGGTGTGCATAGTCCGACATTTGGGATGTGGGTGTGCTGATGGGTCATAAACTAGAACAACAAAGTGTTATAAAGATATGTTATAGAATATGGGTATGCATCAATAACGGCAACAAATAAAGATGAATTAAAGGATGGCTTTTAGATATCAAAGTCCTTCCTTGCTTTCATAGATTATGTAGAGTGAATCAGCTGCCATAGGGGGGGAAAAAAGTTTCCCTGTAGTTTGAACTTGATGTTTGAATCTGCAACACATAGGAAACTATAGCAAGAACAGGGACTTTATACTGTACAGGCATCTTGCTGGAGTATAAATGCCATTCTGCTAGCGTAAGGTACTTTTACAGCCATCCATTTCATATAGGAAGAAACCTAAGATTTTTCATGCAGGTTACTTTTTAAACAACTTATCAAAGTCTTTCTTTTTCTTTGCAAGAAGTACAATGCATTGGCCAAGCCAAAGAACATATCCAAAGCCTTGTTCATGGTGTCATGTTATCATTACTTATAACCAAACCACAAGATATAAAGTCCAAGAAACAGTCAAAATCTGAGAAACTGGGATGGATACACATGACTGTTAAATAAGGAGTGGAATCTGGTATGTGAACTCAGTTTAGTGGCACTGTAGAATTGGAACAATATTTTCCATTTAAATAAACTAATAGTGGTTGCTTATCTTCTTACATTTCACTCTAAAACAGTAGTTTGAATTTTCTGACTCCATTCATTTTAGTCCATTCAGTGCCATTCTTTTGTGAATCATCAGTTCAAAATTGGTGTTTGATGAAGCGATCAGCAAGCCTAGAACTGCAACAATCCAACACTCTAATTTGCAACACTTATCAATTTTTTATCCTGTACAGATCCCCCACAAACTTTCTAAAGCATAGTTTTTATCTTGTTTTTACTGTCCAGTTCCTGTTACAAATAAACAGATTAACTAGAATAAATCAAATGGCATACCAAAAAGAAAAGAAAAAAGATGGACAGTGTTCTTTAACATAAGATTTTCTGCCTTGGCAATACTATAGTTATTTGAGAGTTAAAGGTTTTTTTAGTATGTGTTTTGTTTTGTTTTTAAAGGAAGACTAATTAAAACCACATGCATGTGAATGATAACATATAAATATATTTCCTAAGTAAACACACTTTGAATTAGACCTTGTTATTTTAGACTAATCTTAATCTTTGTATAGTGCTAAACTCAGTTGATAAAGAGAAGGTATGTAAGTGACATGAGAAAATGGAAAGTTCCTTCTGGTACTAAAAACCACCCAAGTTGTTAAATCAATTGCCTTCTGTTTAATTTTGCTGTTTACTTTCTCTATCTGAACTGCCTATTGTCAAACATATTATAGAAGTCTTTTGATTGATAACAATCACAAATGTTTTTGTGTCAGGTCCACAGAGGTGTTTTGTTTTCTAAATAATTATTCAGTAGGTTGCCACTCCACTGTTTTCTAAGCAGCTATTCTTCAAAAATTATTTAAATGTTCTTCATTTTAAAAGCTGCCTTGACAAGTATGCCATAACAATTCACCTCACCCTTGACCTACAGTGTGTACATCATCTTGTCAACATATAAACAAACACATGATGGGTCATATTTTAATAGATTTTGTAAATATCAGGATCCAATTTATCAAGTGGTTCACCAAAGTGACAGCTGTGTCAGCTGCTGAATAATAGCTGTATAGTTCATTCACACACTTATTTCAATAGAATTATAGCAACGAAGGAATAATTTACTGTTGCTTTTAAGCATCATTTTTTTAAAAAAAAAATATCTGATTTTGAATCCAAAGGTCAAATATTGCAAAGTATACATACACCACATAAATAAAGAACTCTAAAATTCTCAGTAAAAACCTTTGGTAAATCAGAATTTCCCCCATCTCCACTATCTGATCCATGGATGGTATCTGATTAACAGATTTACAAGTTCAGAAACACCCCACATTATCATGACATTATCCATAACTCACAAAATGTACTCAAAACCTTTTAGATTGCATTGGCTCAGCATTTGAAGAACTGGCTTTTCAATTTTAATTGCAACAACAAGGCAGTCAAATGAGGCACAACAGAGGTTTATTATAATAATTCCTCTGTCTTCTACTCCCTTAATTTATGCAGCCTAAAATTCCTCTTTCTATTAAAAAATGTTGTGTATTTAAAAAAAGAGCCCATTAATCTAACAATCTCCACTTCTGCTATCTTCAGAGACTGATCTCAAAATCATGGACCTTTATAACTTAACTTAAGAAGTAATCCCTTCAACTGATAGTAGCAGAACTCTCTTATCACTTCTTTAGGCCATTGAAGAGGTTACACACACTCTTAACCATGGTTTACATTTACAGCTCTATCAGTATTTATATATTATTCCCTGTTGTAAACATTCTAAACATCTAAAATAAATAGACAGAAAGAACTCTGGAGAGATTAGAGTGTTATTTATATGGAATGGAAAGCATACATCTTAGGGAATGATATCTTTTATTGCACCAAGAATTCTTTAAAATACTGTGAGAAAGATTTCAAATTACATTTTGTCTACATGACAGCTGTGTCAAAAAACACCCTTCCCCATCACATTTTTTCCTTCCAGCAGCAGTATATCATCTCCCTGTAAACCAGTGAGCCCTATCCCACAACTGATGCACCCAGGAAATACAAGCAGTAGTTGTGAAGCTTTCTTTGAAACACAAGAGCAAATATGCAGTTGCTAAGAAAATCACTACTAAAGAATGTCCGAAGCCACCAAGTGTCTTGTTCTAGACAAGAGCGCGGGGTAAATGGCAGGAGGAACATGCTCATTAAGTTATTCTTTTATATCTCCATAACGTCCAACTTTTCACAGATGAAAATTGGGACATGTATACCCAAGCAACATCAGAGTGTGAACAAGATGGCAAAAGTTATTAATGAAGAAGAACACACAAGCTAGGACAAGCTGCAATAATTTACTTTTGCCTGAGTCTACAAGCGAGGGCAAGATTCCAGCCCCTCCTATACATATGAGACTTTGCACACTCATGCAGTCTCTTCACATGTCACTCTTTCCTTCATATATGGGACAGACCAAAGCAGGAAGGTGCAGTAACTATAGCTAATTTTAACCATAGAATAATAATTATAAAGAGTTTCAGTAAAGCTCTTTATAAAGATAGGCACTCTTTTCTGCAAAATATAATTAGAATATTGGGAAACGGACATATTCAATCAAAGCAAAGGTAAAGCCAAGAAAGGATTCCAAGTATTGTCTTCCTTTCTGAAAGCACCGCCAACTTAACCACAGGTGAGACATTGTTCAGTTTCAACATACTAGAGTACATTGTTAACATCTCAAAATACGATGCCTCTGTTTTGCAGGGACTAAGAAAAAGTGTTTTTTTTTTCAACGAGGCATGCACATTTCCAGTAGAAAATACAGCATTAGATGTATATATGTGGATAGGTGTGTTATTAATTATATAATTATAATTATGCGTACTCAGAAGCCAGTCCTGTTGAGTTATTCTCAAGTATGATGCATATAGGAATGTAATCTAAGTAGACACCACATAACCTTTCAGTCTTGCTTTCTCTTAGATGCTCAGCTTCATGCAACACATGTTTGTTTTGAATAGTAATATAAAGCTATCTGAGGAACTGGTTTCTCAAATCACCTTTATGTGAGATACTACTAAGCACCTAGTGTGTCAGTGAAAATGGCTATGGTTTCAGCACAATAAAGGGAACACTGGTTCTGTATAAGATCAGGCAGTATCCTTGCACTATTTATATCCTTCATGCACTGTAGAGGAAAAGAATCCTATTGATCATAAGCCACTACCATCATCGATTGTTTTAAAATAGTGTAGTTACCAGGACTTTTGAAATCAATTACTTGATACAGTATCCAATGTCCAACATTCATTAATCATATGGATTTATCAAATTTAAATAGCAACTTGACCATCTGAGATGTGGGTAAGTCTCAACATATGTGGCTCTGAAAAGGTATCACTTTTTCTACAGGACAGAATACAAAAGTGTAGAATGTGTTGAATAATCATGAACTTTCTCATGGAGAGGTAAATCAACAACAAAGTATGCACAAATACTCCTGTGGACATTGATATTGTTCTTCTTGGCCTGATGTCTTCATAGTCTTACAATCATAGTATTGTTACCCTGATTTCTGGGGGTCCCGGGAGGGACACCTCAATGTGCTCGAACAATGGGGAGGGAATTAGCACAGAGCACAAGTTTGCAATGCGAGAGGCAGGGTAACGTAGCGAGATCTTGAACCCTATGTCTACGGGGTCAGGCCAAGTAAATGATCAAGCAGAAGTTAATAATAATAATCATGGTTTTATTGAAATACAGTCAAACACGTGTATGCAACACACTCATGCAAGAACTATAGGAATAAAAGATAGGAGTGAGATAGAGAGATTTTGAGAGGAGGTTTGGTATGGGAAATACTATACCTGTCCTGAAGCCTGGTTAAAAGCAAAGAAGCTGGGGAGCGTGGATTTTCAGCACGTGGGGCCGAGGGGAGGCTCGTCAAACGGAGCGGCAGCAAGTTGGGAGGCAAGTCACAAGCGATCCAACGAGACACTCAAAGTCAGGGGTTCTTATAGGGAAAATTGTGGCCGCAGGCTAGTCCGTACTTGGAGATAACAATGAGTTTCAGGCTGGAGACAAAGCCTCCGAAAGGTCAGTACTTTAGATGGAGTGCTTGAGAGTTGTATAGTCCGCTCATCAAGCTGCCTGCATGGGGCAGGGGATCTTTTGTAAGTAGCGTGCATACATAATGTGGCACTTGCCTTGAAGTCTCCTGAAGCTGCATTCGGCAATGACTGGCCTGCCTGGATTGGGATTTGAATGGTTCGGCTATTGTTGGCCATGCCTGTGTGCGTGCTTGTCCGGGGGCCTCGCAAGCATGTGGAGAGGAATGGGTACAGAAGGCCAAAATATTGATATCAAATGATATCTTAATATCCCACAAGCTCAGGCTAGAAACAGTGGTAACAGTATCCTGATCCTAGAAGCAGTAGATACTTATCCTAGAAGCAGTAGATACTTCTGTGATAATATGTGCTCATGTTTCTTGAAGACTTAGAAATGACAAAGTAATGTAAAATTACATCAGTGGGATTAAAACAATAAGACACCTATAGCTTGCTTTAAAAACTTCAGTGCCAACATTAAAAGAAACTAAACGATAAATACAAAATAGAAATCAGAAATAAAAAAAACTCTGTAGGAGATGAATACCAACTCTTTCTTAAATTTGAAGCAACTGTCATTTAGGACCTTTCTGCACTACACTGTTATAGTGCTATTATTCCACTTTCAACAGCCTATGGAATCCTGGGGTTTACAGTTCAGGGAGGGGCATTTAGAATTCTCAGCCAGAGGGCTCTTGGGCCTCACTAAACTACAAACCCCAGAATTCCACAGGATGCTGAAAGTGGAATAATAGCACTCTAACAGTGTAGTGCGGAAAGGCTCTTAGTCTTTAATAAACTGTTTTCAAGGAAGTGTGTTTTTCTATCATGACAGAAGAAGGAATAATATAGATTTGAAAAGTCTGAAAAAGTAGCATCAGATAAAATATGGAGTCAAGAAAAAAATACCCCAGCATGGTGATCAAAGCAGAATGCATGCACTATGCAAACAAATTTCTGTCAATAAGGGTCACATCTCTCAAGTGTTACAAGAAAAATGTATGCCACTGTTTAAGTGAAAGAATACAACCTATACTCAAAAATACTTAAAAAATCAGTAAAACTCATTCAGAATTCTGTTCTCAAAAGTTCTCCCATTTTTTCCAGCAGAGAAGAAATGTTTATGCTGCCTCAGAGTGTAGTGGAGTCTCCTTCCTTGGAGGTTTTTAAGCAGAGGCTGGATGGCCATCTGTCGGGAGTGCTTTGAGGGTATTCCTGCATGGTAGGGGGTTGGACTGGATGGCCCGTGTGGTCTCTTCCAACTCTACATTTCTATGTTTCTATGTTTCTATGTTTATACACAGCTGTTCTTAGATTTAACAGCATAGAAGAAAACCTTGTATTCCTACATTCAACAGGGCCACACGCTCAGCAAAACACTTATCATTCTCTGAATCGGGACAAACATGTTTAGGATTGGTAAAAGTCTTCTGGACTCAAGCCGATACTACTTGAGTTTTCAGTATATATCTAATAAGATATACCTAACAAGAAACAACTGCAATTTATTTTCAGTGACGTGTACACTGTTTGGCAGATTTTTGCATACTGTCAGAAACTGGCAGATTTAACCTGCCAGTGACTCTTGCAGAACCTGAAAGTAAACTAACATTCATTGGAAAAAAAAATCTCTGCACATGTTCTACAATGGAGCAAGAACAGTTTACTCAGCTATCTTGTCTTTTGAATGTGAACTTAAAAGAGAAATTGGCTGTGGACAGGCTAACTCAAGATATTGCAGTGAAAAAGGCCAGAAGAATACAGCTTTAAAGTGGATTGATGTTATGTTTGCAGTCACAGTGGCATATCCACAGCTTCTATTTTTAAGCCTGCCTGCTCTGCCACAGTAGTTTTCCTCTGTGAGCCATGCAGTCTGTCCTGCACATCTTAAATAGGTTCTTAACCAACTTGTGAACCCTCAGGTGTGGTGGATGCTATCCTGTAGGTAGTTGTACTGAACTGGGCTTCTGCAGATGGTTTTTAGAGTTCTTGTTAGCATCATGGTCAACAGCTATCCAGTGCAGAGAAAAATCCATTCATATTAGCAACCTCATTTGATACTTTTTCCATTAGCTTGGTCATTGATAGTTTGAGGCTGAGAAAAGATTAAAAGGTTAGGAACAGACGGTGGGAGAGAATTTTCCTGTTCGTAACCTGCTTGCTCAGTTCCCATAACTATGAGAGAAGGGGAAGATGGATCATGCTTCATACTTAGAATTTCTTTATTTGCTTTTCCATCATATAACCTTTGGTGGTCCATCTTCCATTAGCCTCATCCTGGAGAGGATGCACACAAATGCAGGTGCTCCATATAGCCAGAGATAGGGACCTGAATAGCCAGCAGCAGATAGTTTACGTATATTAGGTTAGGGGCCAAGTTCTACTGTCGGCTGTGAGAAGATGCTGGACCCATCAATGAAAGGGCAGCTGCATCTGATGCATCATTGACTTTCAATAAAGCAACCTTATACAATAATGTATGCTAGTGTTCATCACTGAAAGAACTTTTGGGGAGGCCTGTTACCACAACCAGAAATACCAAAGCAAAATTCAAGTGCTAATCTGGTCAGCTTAATCCAGATGGGAGAAAGTTGTTTTGTCTTCACCATAGGCATCAAATGTCTTAAGACAACCTTATAGAAAGGAGCCACTCAGTGAAAAATGCATACTAAGAGCTAGGATGAAGTATAAGCCTTACAAGCTCATCATAAACAAATTAGAACAAAGGGGGAACCTTTGTGCAAGATCATCCAAAGGCTGTAAACCTAGTTATGTTGTTGTTGTTGTTGTTGTTGTTGTTGTTGTTGTGTGCCTTCAAGTCATTTCTGACTTATGGTGACCCTAAGGCAAACCTATCATGGGGTCTTCTTGGCAGAATTTGTTCAGAGGGGGGGTTGTCCTTGCCTTCCTCTAATGCTGAGAGATTGTGACTTGTCCAAGTTTCACCCAGTAGGTTTCCATGGTCAAGTAGCAATTTGAACCCTGGTCTCCCAAGCTCCTATTCCAACACCCAAACCACTACACAATGCTGGCTCCCCACTCTTTTGAGAATTCTTCTGCCTGCATTGAAATCAATTGAGCAAACCTTCCTGATAAGGTTGTTCTGTATGAGTGCAAGGTTGTCTGTATGAAATCTGGCACAACAATATAAAGTTCTTGGTGCAGAAGTAGCATATGTAAATCAGAATTGTCATTCTTGTATGCTGTTTCAAACAAAAGGAATTAAAAATCAAACTAAATTCTTTTGCTATATATTAACATTTAGATTACATTTCCATACACCTCAAGCATCTTACAAATATTTCTACTTCAAAAAATAACTTTAGAGAACTGAGTTTCTTAGAAAACTTCATGAGAAAATAGTTAAATATTATCTTTCCTTCTGTACTGGGCTTGCCACAGATGAACACAAGATGTGACCAAGATATAAAACAACCTTCCTGTTATGAAAACTCTTCAACACTATCAAAACCATGTCCACAGAATTAGCTCTTATCCATTATGCTCTAACATACAAATCTGATAATAATAGGTACATGAGTCATTTGTCCAGAGGTGACACAATCCAAATTAAGTTAACTGTTAAAATGATGAACATTTTAAAAATTGAGGCCTTATGTTTTGTTCTGTCACTACATTTGTTAGAGATTTCACCAGAGGATGAAGGGGACCATTTAAGAAGAACATTTGAATAAAATGTTATCCTTTGTGTTTCACTATTTGCATCCACAAGCTTCACAGGAACATTTACAATTAGCATGTTTAGTTCACCTTTAGTTACAGTGGTGTTTTCAAATGTTATGTATTAAGTGATACGTAATTTTTAAAATAAGAAGAAACCAAAGCGTATTAAAGCTTTAAGCTTACCAATGCCAGCAGCAGGCTACACAATTTGAAATTTGAGCGCATGAAACATTTCATGATAACCATAGAGTGGAAAGGTTATTTTTTGGACAACAACTTCTACCAGTATCACCAGGGGTCATGCTCTCTGGGGAATTCTGAGAGTTTTAGTCCCAAAGCATATATTTTCCATGCTGTAGTGAAAATGTAAATTACAATGGCTCAGTAGTGCCAGGAAAAAATCCAACACATACTTAAATGATCTACAGACATAAGCCCTTTTTTGGTGTTCAAAGAAAGAGAATAATCGATAGAATTGGCATCGGTACTTGGCATGTTTGGAAGGCTGCCAAAGCCTTAACACAATGATAAGATTCACCGCTCATGCCTGTCCTGTTCCCCCTGTAATATTTTCACCCTAACCTTGTGCTCTGAGTTTGGGAAGAATGGATCTAGGTACCATTCTGATTTTCCATAGTCCTCCAATGTAGTATGACTTTATACTCTGGGCAAATGAAATGATTCTGCTCTGTAATGTTTCCTACCACCATCAGTTTCAGGTAAGCCTTGCAAGCACCCCTCAATTCTGGACACAATTCTGATAACGAGAATGTGACTATTGAGGGAAAGACTCTGCCCTCAAATTGTCTGTGTTCATTAGGACTTATGTAGAAAGACCTTGTGTGCATGGCTTTATAGTACTAATATAGGATTACCCGTTCCCTTCAAACAAAAGGCAAGCAGCAAAAGTAAAAGCTGACAAAATTGAGTCAGAATCCTAAATGCAACTGTTCATTGACTTGTCAACTATTATAACAGTCAATGCAAAGAAACAGAAGACAATAAAAAAAGGAAGAACAAGAGACCTCTCTCACAAGATCACGAAATCAAAGGGATTTTTAAACCAAGAGGATTCCATATGACCAATAGGAGAATGCACTATATGATGAAAGCAAAATAAAAAGAAGCAATATATGCAGATTTCAAGATAGTTTAAGTTTTTATACTTTGACTCAGTCATATAGCCAAATGACGACAGTAGTCAAGAAATCAGGCAAATATAAGGACTTGGAAGGGCAGCTAGAAAGGAACAAAATAAGATTCAGAAGTGTAAAGATGCATCATTAGATACCAAAGACAGAATCATCCAAGCCACGGTATTCCCAGTTTCTATGCATGGTTATGAAAACTGGGCTGTGAAGAAAGTTGAGAAGAAGAAAGTCAACTCAGTTGAAATGTGGTGCTGAATGAAAGTTTTGTGGATATCACAGACTGCCAAAAAGACAAACAAATGAGTCTGAGTGCAAATGAAGCCTGAAATCTCTCTAGAAGCCAAAAATGACTAAACTGAGGCTGTTGTTATTTGGACATATCACGAAACAACATAACTTAAAGAAGAAAGACATCATCAGTAAAGTAGAAGGCAGTAGGAAAAGAAGAAAACCACATTACAGATGGATTGACTCAATCAAAGAAGCCCTAAGTTTGCAAAACCTGGGGAGGGCTGTTGATGACTGAGATTCTTGGAGGTCAGTTATAGGGTTGCCATAGGGTTAAGCTGACTTGACAGAAAATCATAACAACTCCGGCAAACCTGCTAGATGTTGCTTTATAGCTATTTTTATATCTATATTTATATCTATATTTATATCTATAATTTCTTAATAACTGTTTCCCACTGCAGAATAACACGACCAAAAAGTGTATAACATACAAACTACAATCGTGAATTTACTGTTTTTGATGCTGTTTAATGTCAAGTGCCTTGCAAACAGAATATGTGGTACCTTGTGCTCTGTTAGGATCCTACTTGCAAACAGCTGTTTCTTGACCCCCACACACACACACCAATACAAACATAATTGCTCTTTCAAGTGCCTGAAATGAGACATATTCTACCAAAGAGCCCATTCTCTCATCAAGCTGGTGGCTGGGGCAGGGGGTAAATCGATTTCTTTGTGAGTGAATTTCCAAAATAAAATATTTGGATCCAAGCCTGCCTCAAGACATACACACCGAGTTACTTTTTTTCCTGAATCCAGAAGATACTGTTTCTAAACCCCAATCCTAAAGATGCTAGTAAGGATCACTAACTGCTCCACTGCAAAATGATTAGAAGTGACTTCTTCACAATTTCAGAACTGAACCATGCATTGCAAAGAGATTTTAATGCTTCTGATGTTCTTATCTATTTAGCTAATATAATTTGTTCGTACATTTTAGAGAAAGAAACTCTTAATGAAAAGCTACAAGGTAGTTAAAATAGGCTATAAGGTGGTTAAAAACTGCATCCAACTAGAAGTAAGTGACCTTTACATTTCAAACCTGTTGGTATGCTTTTGTTAATATGTTAACTGTTTGCCTTTTGACAAGGATTACGGAGGGTTCCTTGTAAAAAACAAGAATTCAAAAATCTATCTTATGACTGAATTTCTTAATGAGAGGTATATTGGCCAGCCTTGTGTGAAAATCATGCTTGAATCCTCTTATATAGAACCTTTACAGACATTGGCAGAGGAAAAAAGTATGTTTTTTGGCTAAGAATCTCATGGCATGGAATGTGTTTAGGTATACTGTTTCCTCAAAAAGTACTCCTGGTAACAACAGTATTTGACTGTCTCCACAACCTGCCACCATTGATCATGTGAACAAGATTTTGCAGCTCTGGTTCTAGCGCTGAAGCCCATGATCCAGTCCTAATCACTGCAGAATAAGAGTTCCAGAATTTTTCTTGAGGCTATCACAATGTTTGATATTTTAAAACTTACAATTTTCAGAAAACATTACTATGTACATTTTTAATTTCTTTCATACATAAAGGAGAAAATGTGGCTTTGTAGTTAGTCCCTATATAGTTAGAAGATTTATTTTACTGGTTCTGGGTTAGGAAACTTAACTCTAACATCCAGTCTGTGACATAACATCTTTATTATGTCTTCTAGAAAAAAATTGACTGAGATCAAGTTACTATACGGTATATCTATTGGTTAATTAGAACTTGAGGAAGAAACAAATAAAACATGTTATTGACTTTTATATCTTCAATCAAATAAATATTTACTACTGCAATTTACAAAAATTATTCACCTCTCAATAACAGATCACAAAGAGAATATGCAGTACAGACACTAATGAATGTCTAAGACCATCAGCAAACAAATTAAGGATGAAAGAAAAAGAAGAGCTTTCTAGCTATCATGAATGGCCTATAAATAGCACATGAGCCTCATTTAAAGATATGTGATCTCTTACATTAAGAGACTTATTTCAGTGCAAGATTGACCTTGAAATGGAGAGAAGAGCCACAGTAGGGAAGCATCCTGTTTTACTGAACAATGAATATAGATATTCAAGTACATGCCTCTTGTCAATGATCATTGTTGGAATGTGCCTGTGCCACACTGGGACAATCAATTTTGTAAATGGTTGCAATAATCAAGGAAATTGCCTAATTTATAAATCCTTGCATACAGCATTTTAATGGATGCCTACATTTTAATGCTGATGCCTTCGAAGCTGAATGAATTGTTGTCCAAGCTGTCACTGCATAAAATGATAAAAACATTCAGTCTTAGAAGTTAACTACATCTCATGGATATTCAAATCCTCAGAATATAATCACTCATTAGTGACTTCTGAGGTAGCTGTCCATTATAAAGTTGCAATATGAATGAAGAACCAGTTTCCTTTTAAACAAAGCTTGAGTCAAAACAATGAATTAGTATTGCTAATACTTGAAAATCATTAACCTTAAAGTGAAATAAAAACTACTGTTTTCCCTGGCTGTATATTATTTTCCAAACAGATCCTGAAAAAGAGCAGCAACAACAACAACTTCTCTTCCCGTCACTAACGTAACAGGCAACATTGCTTTCATTGACACACAGATATAAGCTCAGTGTTGTAAATACTGTAAAGCTTCTGGATCCAATATCAAAAGAAACACTTTGAAGCCACTGTGACATTTGCTCAAGAAGCCTGACATAGTCTGAAGCTGAGGACCAATCTTTATATTCTATAATGCTGCAACACCATAAAACAAAAGTTTCCCTCAAAACAAAGGAATTTTTTATTTTGACTAAATCCACTTTCTATTATCGGTCAGTAGATGTGTGCATTCTCCTGTGGAGCTCTCTCTACATATTTAGACATGGTTATGCATAAATTGCTATTCACAGTTAAATCTTAAGCAATTGATTTCAGCCAATGGTGGGCTGTCAGTACTTTACTTACTGCTCAATCTCACTAACCTGACATTTATGGTGTACTGATTGGCCTCTGTCAGTGGTGGTGGTTGTAAATTCACTTTGAAAAGCTTTGTGTTAACAGCCTTCAACCAGAGCTCCGAGAAGGGTATGAGCAGGCAGGCTGACAATTGCTCGACCTTCTGCCCTTATTACAGTGAGTAAATCAGGCTTTGAGCTATTAAGCTGGAGCCTGAGGCCTACACAAAAAGGATTGACATGACTAAAGGTCAACCTCTGTCACACATGTGTAACAATTTGGATAATGGAATTCTGTAACTTATCTGAGTGGGAAAGAAGGAGTAGCAATCGCTTGGAAGCAGGACAAATGTTACACGATATTTCCTTGTAGTTTCTTTTTCTGGTTTTATTGGGGGAAAGGAATAGATATTCAAGAGAAACTGTATAACATGCACATAAGATATTATTTTCAGACTATGACACTCCACAGTGTAAAAACTGATAACAAATGAACAAGGCAAGTCTGCAAAATGTTTCCAACATGATAGATTTTTCTGTATGTCGTTTCGGCACAATAGTAGTGTTTTTAATTGGTGTGTGCCATCCATATGAGAGCCAGTGTGGTATAATGTTTTGAGCATTAGACTATAACTCTGAAATCCAGAGTTCAAGTTACCATTTTGGCCATGGAAACCTGCCGGGTGACCTTCGGCAAGTCACATGGTCTCAGTTGCAGAGGGAAGCAAAGGCAAACCCTCCCCAAACAAATCTTGCCAAGAAAACCCTGTGATACGTTTGTCTTAAGATCAGTATAAGTTGGAAACGACTTAAAAGCACACAACAACAACACCATCAATATCCTACTGGCATAAAACACAGGCCATTTCCGCACGAGTCTGTTATAGCGCGATGATTCCACTTTCAACCTCCTATGGAATCCTGGGGTTTGCAGTTTCGGGAGGGGCCGGCCGGCCCCTCCCGAAACTGCAAACCCCAGGATTCCATAGGAGGTTGAAAGTGGAATCATCGCGCTATAACAGACTCGTGCAGAAATGGCCACAGAGTCTATTTTGAACATCAATGCATTTTATTAAATTCATTCACTTAAAGACAACAACAATAGAAATAAATCATTATGGTATTTTGTGCAGGAAATAAAGTCAGGTTTTCTTCAATATCAACACAGTTTTGGATTAAAGAACAACAGTGTTTCAGGACTTAATGTCATCTGACAAGTGGAAAACGTGGCCTTTTCCACACAACAGCATTGTCCTGTCACAATCCTGGCAGCGCCTCTGCCGGGATGGGAGTGTGTCCCCAGTGCTCCTCTCCAGACCCGACTGGCTGCCTGCGGAAGGCAGTGTGAGGAACACACCCCTTCGTTCCGCACTGCAGCCGGCCTTCTTCCCATGCTGCAGTGGGGAAGGAAGCGCATGATCTTGTTTCCAGGCCCTCTGTATGGGCAGCTGTGATGGAAGGCTTGTGTGATCATGGGTCATTGACGGAGTTTTTCTGTCAATGATATACCCTGCAATTGTATCGGCTGGTGACACAAAAAGGGCAGGACCGCAACGATGTCATATGGAAGCATCGTCACAGTAAGAATAAAATTATTATAATTAGAATGAGAATGAGATCTAGATAACAAAAATATATAAGCAGTATGTTACAGAATGTGTTGAATAAGTATATGATTGTAATGGAATGGGAGAGAAATAACAATGTAAGCTTGTTTTGTTGAAATTTCCTTTTTTCCACTGTTAGGTGTATCACGTGGTGTTTTTCCTTTTTTGTTCTGTTTTTTCCTTTATGATCAATAAAAAAATTTTTTTGAAAAAAGGAAGCATTGTCACAGTCCCACTCGTCTCACATCCCCATCCCGAGAGGATGCCGTCCTGTGGAAAGGCTCCAAGAAATGAAGAAGATTCATGACTTGCTAAAATTCTCTTATGTTTTTTTTTAAATCTTTTTGGGGTGCTATCTTCTGTAAAATACAGAATCATATATTAAGAGTTTCAAACAGTGTGAGACCTATACAAGCAAAAGGGAGTCTAACAGTGCAATCTTACAAATGTCTACTCAGAAGTAAGTCCTGTTATGCTAAACTGAACTTCCAGGCAAGTGATTATGGGACCGAAGCTTAAATGGCTCATTTATTTGAAGAACAGTGCTCCTAGTGGCCCAAGCCTTATTTCATTTGTCTGTATGATCCAAGATCATAGCCCAAATTGCATGAATTAAAACAGAAACAGGCCCAATATTGTGGTATATATTTCCACTCTCAAAACATGCTTAGATGTTTGATCCAGATGAAATGTGCAAATAAAAAATAGAAAGAGTATTTCCTATTTATTTTTCTTTATATTGCCTTTATAAATTTTATATTCAAAACATGTTTTAAATAACTAATGTTTTATTAAAATAGAGTTCCTGAATAAAGGCATACTTTCATTCATTTGCTTAAAAATTAAACTTAATATAACTCATTTATGAAAGCATATTTTGCCCAAAACATATATAGAAGCAGAGGTGTAGCTATGGGTGGGGAGAAATGAGCGCATTGCCCTACCAAGTAAGAATGCTGCATGGCCATGAAATCTTCCTTTAGTCTCCAAATTTCCAGCATTGCAGAGAATGAGACATTAAAAATCATTCAAATGCAGAACTCATATTATTTTGTTCACATTCCCTTGGTAAAATACTAAACTGTATTTCTAATGGCTTAATTGATATTTAAAGTTACCTTAGTGCTAGAAATTTGGAAACTGGAGGAAAATTTCATTGGGGGGGTCAGAATTCTTATTTGGGGAACAAATGCCCTTATTTTGCATCCCCCTCTTAGCACTACCCCTGCATAGAAGCAAGTGGGCATGGAAACTGCATGTGACTGACACAATCAGATTTATGACAGTTAATGAAGTTAGTAGGGGGCAGCTACACTCAGACTCCCATCCTCCCAAGCTCAGGATCAGTGCTGACAAAGCTCACCACATCAATCATCTTCTGGAGGCAGATACAGTAGGTATATTAACACATACATTAACACAGGTGCATGCAGTTCACTGGAACCTATATCTTATATGGAATCTTCTATGTCCATTCTAACAGTATTTGTGCGTGTCACATCACACATGCACACACAGAGACAATGGCTGCAGTCCTGTATGTGGTTACTTGGGATCACGTCCCACTGAACTTAATGGCTTGGATCCTATAAATGGAAAGGAGATCATATTTATGGAGCAGGGTTCTCCTCCTCCTTGTTTCTTTTGCAGCCTGTTACAATTTTTGAAAATGCATTCCTTGATATTGCAGAAGCCTTAGGAATGTTCCAGGATAGACCTATGTAGGTGGAGGGGGAACTGGAAGAAAACAGTGGCTTATTTTCATGAATGAAGAAGCAATTTAGAATCTAAACCAATGGAATTTCTTCCTCAATAAATATGTATAAGATTACAGTATTAATTGGATATGATCAGTAGTATTTCAGATAAGCAAGGTATCTAAAATATCAAAAACAAAGGTTTATATTATAGTACCAACAATCTACAAAATAATTGAGCTGCAAATAGTTCTAATGAAATTTACTTCAGTACTATATATTAATTTTCCAAGAAGGAAGTTAGAGGACTGAAATGTTTCTAGCAGAATAATTTTTATAGTCTACATAAAGCTCCAAAATACTCAGACATTTAAAAATGTAATAAAAAAGAAGTCTAGGGTAAAAGTATATTTTCTCATTACAGCAGGCATAAAGCATAGCTCTTTTACTCACTGTATTGAAAGTTACAATGATAACATTACCAAGGTTTATTTTCAAGGCAAAATTATTTGAATTTCATGAACATGACATATTCAAAACCAAGCTGACAAGTAGTCTAGAATATTAGATGATGGATTGCTGAGAAACATAATTTTCACCTTAATATAGCCATGGTTTGCACACAATTTTATCCTCTTGTGCTTTCCCACATAAAAAAACTAGACTAAAATACAGCTTAGAGAATACTAAGGCACATCTCTCGGTGCAAATGTAACTTGTACCTTATTTGGAGAAAAGGTAGAAGTTCTGTCTCTTTTCTGTTCCCACAGTTTTTGGAAATTTTTCTATAGACTTTGATTGTATCTATATCTTAATTACACCGGAAACTTATGGTTAAATTTCTCATTAGCATTCAATCTCATTCATAATGTGTCATGCAAATGATCCCTACAGCAAATTTAATTAAGTCAAATATGTAGAACCCATTAGACCTAAAGATCTTTTTATAACTCTGGCTCATCATATTTCTACTGTAATCTCTCAATGAGAAGTATATCCTTATGAAAACAGGTTGTGTCAATTTTCTTCAAATAAAAAAAAAATCTTATGATATACATGTTTAAAATATGGAGAAAAAATGCATAATGGTAAGCACAAGGTCCAACCCAGAGAAAGAGTAAAGAAAATGTAATGTCTAACAGTACACTTCTATGAGTTTGTATGCAAAAGTAAATCCTTTTGAATCAAATGAGATACACTGTCAAATAATGACAAACGAGTATAATTTATTCAAATGGGTTTCAAGTCCAACTAACATCCTATGAAATGAGAACTTCCTTTTAAAGTAATAATCTCAAATATACCTCTTCGGATTTAATTTTCATTAAAACTGTTATCTTCATTAATTCTTGTAAGGAAATATTATTTTTATATAACCAAATTATTTCAGAGCTTCCAAAAGTGTGAACTATTATCACCATGATATGTGAAATTTTTGCAGTATAGTACATTTTTAATTATGTATTAAGAATGTGCGTAATTATAGCTTAAGTGTTGTGGAAATTAGGCAAACGCACATCTGTAGTGAAAAAAACAAATACTGTAAACATTCAGATAACTACTTTCCAGCACACTTACGCTGTTCTCTTTATCTTATGTTTAATTGCATTTAAGTTCCATGGCCCTCTCACGAACTGAAGCTGTGAAAAACTAGAACCAGGGGTTTCAACACAGCTCAAGCACAAATAATATTTTCTAAAATAACTCCCTTTCACAGTGGTGATCTTAAACACACTTTCTTGGAATTAATTTCCACTAAAACTATGAGACACTCTTGCTTTTAACTGTTCTAGTAGGTCTATGTACGTGCCTTCAAGTTGCCTGTTGACTTATGCAGACCCCGTGCATTTCATAGGCTTTTCTTAGGCAAGGAATACTCAGAGATATTTTGCTGTTTTCTACAGCATCTGCTATTCATTGGCAGTCGCTCATACAAGCACTAACCAAGACTGACCCTGCTTGGCTTCCAAGATCAGACGGGATCTGGTACTTTTTCTAGCATCAAAACATAATTTCAAAAATTCTTTGATCCACTTTATAAGAATATACTTATAAATGAAACTTTGATTTTTTGAGTCTTCTGAGATGTTAAGATCCTCATTATCACCCCTAAAGTTTCCTTGATATTGTAAAAATAAGAAAAAGCAATAGGGTTCTTAGCCACAGGTTGATAGACTGTCATACATAACACAGCTTTAAATGTCTGAAGGTGGAAAAAATAATACAGGCTTAAGCATCTCAAGGGAAAAGAAAGCATTAACCAATTTTGGTCACATTAAGATTTATGGCAAACAATTTACAGACATAAAAATTAAGATTCAATGCCTCCATAGATCTGTCAATGGAGTTGCAGCAACATTTTTTTTCATCTCTGTGCCCCAAGGACTTAACAAAGGGCTCCATAACCCCCATATTCTGGAAGAAAGAGAGAAAGGGGATCAAAATTTGCCATTCATAGATTTCCAGACCTTTCCAAAGCCTTGAAGTCTGAAAAACTTCAATAACAAGAACATATAAAACATTTAAATGTCTGTATTTTATTCCTCTGGAATTTAAAGTGTGCCCTCTATGCATTCCTTGAGTCTAGTCTTATTACAATTTGATGTTAAACAGAAAGGGAAAACCATGTGCAACTAGATTAATTTATCTCTTGGGGAAAAAACACATTAATAACTGAGATAATGTTTTCATATACGTTGGGAGCAAGTGCAGTGTCACTTCTTTATTAGAAAACACATTAAAAGAAAATTATCTCATTCTCATCAATAACTCTCAATTTCCGAGAAAGTTTGTGTTTTCTTTGTATTAGCAAAGAATTGTTTTCTTTAACTCAGAATACAGAATTAGAAATATTATTGAATTGTGATAGAAGCAATGCCTGTGTTAAAAAGGGCAGTGTCTACTTCTAAACCCATGTGGGTGCACACAGTACATGTGTGTGTGTGAGAGAGAGAGAGAGTGTGAAAGAGAGAGAGAGAGAGATAAATCAGAGTTTATTGTGTTTTAATAACATACAAGGAAATTCTGAACTGGCTTAAAATGGGCTAGAGGAAAATTAAAGGAAACACATATAAAATGATTCATATTTTTGGCTTCCTAAAGAGATGATTTTCTATAAGACATAAAAATGACTTGGCTGATCGATAAAGAACTGTATAATTTCCCAATGAACACCCATAGGTGTCAGGCCATGTTGTGAGGTAATGGAATGATGTTTAATTTATTTCAAACTGCTGTACATTGAACTGTATGGATTAGATACAAAGCAAACACTGATGGGTGGCAGGAACTCCTGCACAAACAAGCCAAAAACCTTGTCCACAGTATCCAGCTATACATCAACTGCAATAACCCCAATGTTTGCCAAAGCAAAGTAAGAAAAAGAGTACCACATTTACAGTGGTATTTTATTGTTCTTTGGTGTTTTTGACTCATGTTTAGAGCCTGCCCTACCACTAGAAGAAACAGCTGGCTCAGGCAGTATATGCTGGAGCAACATAGCAAAATGGAGGCTAGCAGACCCCACCCAATAACTACTCGGTTGCCCTGTGATGCAGTGGAAGATGGTCCCATCTATTGGACTTATTCAAGTGTCAGTTTAGCCCACTGCAGTACAGATAATAGGAGGAGATACACTATCTTGCCCTTTGCTATAGACAACGTCTTGGACTAGCCCTACCCATACTGGAAATTACTAAAAGACCATTATGAATCCAGGTTTTTCAGAACACGAACAGGATTAGGCATAAGAAATTAGGCATAGGTCTTTTATTTGTTTAGTTCATACACAACCTTTCCTCCCAAGAATAGGATGCAAAATGGCTTTAGTGCAACATTTGGAGTGGTGGTGGTGGATATCATTATTAGTGAGTTTTGCTAGAGACCATGAATACAATTTCCTCTCCTTTCCACCACATAATTAACCTTTCATCTTCTCTGGCTTCATCTCTCCTCCATTTACTGCAGCTCTACCTGACAGTCCCAAATACAGCCATAACCTATTGTGTCCCTCTAACCACTGTCCAATTTCCCTTCTCCATTTGTTTCCATACTGTTGCCCCATACTCTGACTATTCTCATCTTTTAGTTCTATCAATTGTCTTAGACCACCTACAATCTGGCTTCTGTCATCTGCACACAATTAAAACTGTCCCTCTCCCACTTGACCTCTCCATTGTTTCTTATTTGTCCTCTCCTGCCTGACTCCTTTTATACATGTAGTCTTCATTACTTTACATCTTCATCTGGTTCTCTTTCAACCTTTCAATACTTCTACAAGGGAACATTTTTTTCTGCATTTTGTTTTCCCTGTGACTCTAACAGATATTATGGTTTAATAGTAATGGTTATGCTGGCAAGGGTTGATGGCAGTTACAGTCCAGCAACATCTTGAAAGCCACAAACTCCCTGTTGGTCACCTATATACTGAGGATACTTCCTTTCTTCAGGCTATATACTAATGATACCTCTTTTCCTCAGGTTTTCTTCTCTCCACTCAATACTGCAGCTTCACCTGCCTACCTGGTGCTACCTTGATATTTCAAAGGTGGAGACAATCAAAGATGAAACCACATAAACTGGACATCCATTTTCCCAACCTTTCCATATTAAATGGCAGCATCATAGCCCATTCATTTATCATGCAGAAAGTCTATACAGCATTTCAAAAGTACAACTCTTTCTCTTGAACAAAAATTGTGGTCCATTCTCTGATCATCTCCTGCATTGACAACTGTGATTTTATTTCTGCTTTTTTTTCACTCCCTAGCCAATTTACCACTATCTATTCAGGAAAAGACACAGAGCAAGATACCCTCTTCTTAAAAATGATTACATATTTGCTGCTTGTTTTCAGTTTAGCTCTTGGCTCCATAGAACTGACAAATACCCAGAGAATGCAAATAAGTGCACATATAGAGCACTTTCCTCTTTCTGCCACCTGATGAGCATTGACAGAGCTGTGGCAGCAGCCTCACCATATGAAATTCTAGAATAGTTTTGGTATGTGCCACAACAGTAAGTCACAACTAATTCTGTTCCTTTGTTTTCAATAGTACTTGGTTGTACTATGCATACATTGAATTTAACTCAATCTGTGCAGCTGAATTATAAATCTATAAAAAGTGTTTGTTTGTTTGTTTGTTTTAAAAAAAACCTCTAGGATCATTATTCTGGGTACTCTCATAGATCAACAGAAAATTCAGTCATGGCCTAAAATAAAATAAGAATTAGTTCAGGTGAACAACTGAAGCTGCATATTTTCTCCTCCCCTTAACATCTGAAATGGGGAGCTGGTTTACAAACTTAATATCCAGGACAGAAACATAGTTTAAGATATGATTGTCATCCTATTGTTGTTAACTGCTTTCAAGTCAAATTCAACCTATGACAACACTATGAATGGGACACCTACTAGTAATCCTATCATCGACAGCCCTGCTCTGGTCTTACAGATTCGGGGCCTTGGTTTCCTTGACTGAGTCTGTCCGTCTTTATTATGGTCTTCCTCTTTTCCTACTGCCTTCTCCTTTACCAAAGATTATTGTTTTTCTCTAGTGAGTCCTGTCTTCTCATGGTATGTCCAAAGTACAAAAGTCTCAGTTTAGTCATCTTGGGTTCTAGGGAGAATTCAAGGCTTGATTTGTTCTAGAGCCCATTTATTTGTCTTTTTTTAGCAGTCCACGGTATCTGTAGAACTCTTCTACATAATTTGCATTAGTAAAGTAATATTAAACCACAGTTTCCTGTTTCAAATGTATGTGGGAACTGTGCTTGAAAGAACCCAAACAACAGCAACAAAGTTCTGGGAAGGCATGAAAAGAGGAGGGGAGAGGAGGAGTAAAGGGTGAACAAATGGCCTTATGCGCCTTCCCAGCTCCCTAAATTATTATATCAGGAAACTAGGGATATTTCACCTGAAAAGGCCTTAGAAAACAACTGTCAGCAAGTTTCTAAACCAAGTTGACTCTTCTTTTATCAACTGACAAAGAATTAATGTTCTTTTTAGCAATTAATTCCTTAGCAAAGAGAGAAAACATTCGAAAGTAGACATATTTTTAGCTGTAGATATTATACACCAGAGTGGAGAAAGGGTGGCTCACAGCCTGCGTATAAGCTCCCTTTTTTACAGCTCCCTCCTGAGCCCCTCTAAAGTTACACTTTAAAATATTCCTGATCACATAAACTTCATATTTTTTCCCTAAACTCAGCAGAAAAGAAGGCTAGGGAAAAAAAACACAGGAGAATGATATTCCAGTTTGCTTTGGAATCCTATTACTTCAACAGAAACTATCACCAGTTGCTTTGCAAACAATGGCTCCATAATACCATTGTAAGAATATGCAAAATCTGCTTTAGTAGATGAAATTGACTATAAGTTGCTTTATCCTGCTTCTACTGTCATCTTCAGACTTTACAAGCCCACTTCTAAACTTTTTAAACTTTTAAATCAATCTTGGCAGTTTTTGATAATTTATTTTAACTACAACTAAAATTAAATAAATAAATTAAACAAAGCACCTCATAAAAGAAAACTTGAATCTTTTCTGATAATTTACAAGCCTTGAAATGTAACTTACTTCCCAGAGGTGCTGTGTGTTTCTGGTTGCGCCTGTTTGCACCTTTTCTGGCAGAAGAAGAACTCCCTGGAAAGGTCCAATCCAGGTGCCCTGCTGAATCCTCTGAGCCGCACAGATGCCATAGGCCAAACCAGGCACTGTGCTGGTGCATAGACACACTTCCCGTGGTAGATCTCGAAGCCATTCAGGAATCTCAGGTGGAGGTGCTGCTGCCGCGGCACTGCTAGTACCTACCAGGCGGCGCAAAGAGTGCAGAGGACCGTGCATGGGACACTCTCCATTACGATTATCTGCACACATATCACAACCTATGGAGAAAAGATTAATATAAATTAAAAATTAGCTGGTCAGAGCTAAACGACCACAATCTTAGTCCAAGAAGAAATTATATGATTGCATCTACCACTTTTTAAATACTGACATCAAAACATAAATACACACATATTGGCCACATTTTTCTTATACCTATCCATGGTGATATTAAATGGCATCAGAAATAAATTGGGCCCAAATCACAAGGACACTTTTCCAAGAAAACACAAGGACACTTTTCCAAGAAAAACGTTTGGGACTGATGAATGAATCCTAAGGAGATTATGGCTAGCCAAATTTCTGAGCCTCGGCTAGCCATAATTCCATTTACAGATTTTTATAATTTCCAGATATTTATTCCTGAAAAAATATTTATTCCTATTTCCATAGTACGGTAAAACTACATTTTTCTCAATTGTTATTTCAGTTCAATACATATTTAACTTTTATTTAAATAAAAAATGCATAGAGGGCATAACAAATATATAACATCTTTATATTATATTAATAAAAACATTACTAAAATTTTAAATGTTTAATGAGAACTTCAGAAGTTTCATTTTATTCCATTTCACATTAATGGTTTCCACATTCATTACATGCTGTAAGTTCCGGACTTCCAAGAATACAGTTCATTCTCGGGAATATATTTTGCAAATAAAAATAAACCTCTTTGAATCAGTCACAGTCTTTGGCACATTTTGCATATTATTATACAACTAAAACTTTCAAACAACTCCATTCCAGGAATATATTCAAAAAGTAGTACTTGTTCTTCATTATTTACACAGCAATTGCTTTGGCCCCTGTAATTTTGCATCATATACATCTAGCAGCTAAAAATAAAACAAATATTCACCAGTTGGTTGGGGATTTGACAGTCTAAGCCACAAATCTGGAATAAGTAAGCAGTCTGGAACCACAGGTTATAAACACAGCAGAACTGACACGGCCTTCTTGCCTCCTATATCAGTTGAACTTCAATATAGTTTAATGTCTCAAAGTGACACAAAAAGATTCTACTTGTTCAACAGGATTATGACTCTCATGTGGCCTCTATTTCCACCATTCAAAAATTATGCACACAGGGCATGCAGCTATCATTTTGTGTATTGTACTTTTATTTCTCAGCATTAAAATATATCATGCACCTTTTTAAAACAGTTATCTATATGCACATATATTGCCTAATTGGATTAGATATTTTAAATTATAACATTAATTGGAAGATTTCTTTTAAACTGTGCTTTTATACAGAAGTGCAGTGCTAAGTATTGGGAAAAGAATGGCAGTTTATAATCCAGCTCCTAAATATTTTGGCCAGGATCCACCCTATCCCCCACTAGGAATGCAACTGGGAAGTCTGCTGTGCCAAATGACATTATGTTTTCTTTAAACAGCAGGTCCTTGTGGCTGAACAACAAACTGCTTTTTAAAATCCTTCTGGTTTCAAAACCAATTTGCCATGGAAAAGTAGAGGATGGTGTTTGAGAAACATGAGTCCCTAACCTCCTTTGACACATGGAACTAGTTCTGCAGTTCCTTAGATCCCAGCCAATTACTTCGTATCAAGTCCATCTAGAGTTGTACATGCTGTTATATGAGTACATTCGGGATCACATGTGAACAGAGCTACAAAGATAGAAGGTATTTGACTGTAGTTCATAGAACCTAAATCCAATTGCTGCTCTTAGCTCCAGCAGACACACTGAATCAATATAATTTACAGAAGAGTTCGCTTACCATTCTGCAGTTGATTTGGTAGATCTACTCCACTTGGGACTAGCAATTGGATACAGTCCCATCTACAAGGAGAAACATCTGCATGGTTTAAATCTGTTGAGTTCAATGAGATCTAGGCTGACTTAAATCCTTAGTATTTGTATTGAGACAGTATTTTGGACCAAGCAGGAAATTCTTGTAAAAATAAGCAAGTGTCTGTCTTGATGCAGAAAGAAACCGCAGAACTAATGCTCACTAAGTCCATTTCCTCTGGAAAAACTCCGGAGTTGAAATACAACATTCTAGCAATGTTTGTGGATGGAAGGCTACTGGATGGCTATGATGTCATGCAGAATCGCAGCCCTTGAAATGACTACAACCCGTAGCTAATGTGTTTTAGCAATGCCATGCAGAAAGGGCCTAAGTAGCATTAGGGTAGCAGGAATCAGACAGTCATTCACAGTTTATTCCTATTCTGTCCATAACCTCTCCCTTTCTAACCATATTGTTATAATTTTACAAATGTACAGAAAAATCAAAATTTCTCACTATTCCTTATCTACATAAAATGAGCCCTCGGTATCCACTAGGATGTGGTTCCAGGAGCCATTATGGATACCAAAATTCAGGGATACTCAAGCCCCATTATGTACAGTGGTGTAGTAAAATGGTATCCCTTCTATAAAATGGCAAAATCAAAGTTCATTTTTTGGATTTTGGGGGGTGCAGGGATATTTTAAAGCCATGGTTGGATGAATCCGGAGCTACAGATGTGGAAGGCTGATTGTATCTCTAACTACTCAAATATGGATCATTTCTTAATTTTGGAAGCATGTTACAAGGGATGTGAGGATTTTTAAAATGTTGCCATTGCTCACATAAATGCAAGGAAGAGAGAGGGGGAAAAAAAGCTAGTATGAGGAGGAAGTTTTTAAAACCCCAAACATACAGGAAATGTTCTCAGGTGAATTGTTTCAAAGCTTCCAATATCTTTAGTAGGTACCAGGCTCCGGTCCATAACTCAGTTAAACCAACTTCCCTGCACTCAAGCTGTTCAGTACCTTCTTTGGGGCTACTAACAGTTTTAGGACGTAAAAGATGCAATCCTTAAACCCTGAGCTCAGTGAGACTTGCTTTTAAGTGAATATGTGTAAAACGCAGTTGCACATGCAAGATTTTAAGTGGTTTGTGGACTGACTTGTGTGTAATTGCAAAGAGAGGTGTGAAAGACACAGCCTAGATAGGAAGACAGTTTAGATAAGAAAATATCTCAACAAACTATTTGCTACTACTTTTTTCCAAGGACTCTGATGGGGGTGGGTAGGATAATTTAGTGAGGATATCCCTGCAAAAGATTTGCCTTTTAAGAAAGAAACTTTTATTATAACACAATAAAATACCACCATATGTCCCATATGTCCTAGCACTCTCCTTTGATTTATGCCAATCTTCTTCAGCAAGATCTATAACAGGCCTGATCCTTTGTTCCTTATATATCATAAACTTGTACTGGTTGACCATACAAGCTAAAATTCTAGCCGCTAGGCTGCAAATAACATCAAGAGCAAAAATCTTTCACCCCACATATACATTGCCTCTTTAAAATCAGATTTCTCATATTCCAGCTTATAAAACCAAGTTTAAAAAAAAATAGGAGGATCTCAAGATTTAGGAAATGACTGACCAAGATTTTAGTTACCTCTCTGGGCAGACCCTTGATTCTGGAATAATTTGTTCCCTGCTGACAATCTTTTAGATGTGTAACCTCCTCCCAGCTTCCTGATTATTAATGGCTCTCTTGGAGACACCAAGTCTACTGAACAGCTTCAATTAAATGAAGCCAAAGCATCTTTCTTACTCCAGCCAGGCAGCTTTAGGATCAAACTCCTATACCCTGCCACTAGATATGTAACACCATTCATTTCTATAAATGCCAGTGGCTTTCAGAAAATCTGATAAGCATGAAGATTGGATACGTTATTCGTGCTAGGACTCAACTTATTTTCTGGAATTCTTTCCCTGCTTCCTGAGCAAAAAATAAATATAATTGTTAATCGTAAATTACAGACTATGCACAAACGAATATTTCTCATCCCTGAAGTAGATGTTACCTGAGGAAATAGGAAACTGTGTCGATACTCTTTTTATATTACCAACAGGAAAGAGTAGTAACAATAATCTGTTTGACAATCTCCAAGGTCAATATGTTTCTTTCTTCCATTTGTTCTTATTTATAAGAACATATCTAGGAAGATTAATACATTATTTCTATAGCCACTATTTCTATATCTTAGCATATCTAGTCATTGCATTATAGTAAATGTCATGGCAATTTACAAGAATTATTAATAAAAACTTTTTATTCATAAGATACATACATATACATACATACACACACACATATATATATATATAAGCTTAACAGATATATATAAGCTTAACAATGATCCACTAAGTTTTCCAGGATTATCAGTATCCATCTTCTGAATACATTTTTCCCCCTGATTCTGGAGCAATCATATAGGAATTATTATATTTCTTGTGTTTCTAAAACTATTTAGGTTATAGTAATTATGATACGCAAATTGGTTGGTATTTTTAATCTAAATTCCAGTCCAATTAATTGGTTTAGAGTTAGATTTACAGACATGTAGAGAAAACCTATTAATCCAAAGGTAACTAAGTTAATAACAAGTGTAAATAAGTTAATAACAAATCCTTTGATTCCAGTGCATCTATCTACCTGTGACTAGGTTTAGAAAAACACTTTATCTAGAAGAAAAAGCCATTTAATTAAGTGAACCGTTCCACCAGAGTGTTTACAAATCAACACATGCTTTGCACTCTGGTCAATTTTAAATTTAAATTAAAATGATTTAGTTCCATTCAGTTTCAAGGAACCAGTTTCCTTGAGCCTGTCTTGAATTTGGAGTATATAATTTAAAATGTGGGTGTAAATTCTGCTGCTATAGTGATGTCTATTTCTGAGCAGACACCTTTTGATTTGGAACAATAAATAGAAATGCAATGCTTAGGAACAATATGTAAATATGTATTTTGTTTGCCACACACCCCCAGCTAAAAACACTAAGGTTGTATAAAGTAAAAATAAAAGCCAAACTCCACATTAAATACCACAAACAGGACAATAAACTGTCAGTTAGGCCAAGACCACAACCAGGAACCTGTTGTTCCAATGAGTTATTTTGTTAACTAGTTACTTGCTTTCAGTAATAAGCTGGAAAGGAGGTACTTTTTTTTTTCCTGCACAGGCCATGTTTGTAATTCATTACCATTCATGGGACAGAAACTGGTTGTCTGCCTGTTTTACATTACTGAAGTGTATGCTGGATCAAACAGAGTAAGCAGTGGACAGATAATGTGAGTGGTTGCTGGGCGCTGCAACTGGGAAGGACTGATTGTAATGTCCTTTGCATTCTGCTCAGAATATCCAACGTGAAGTATCTAAATTAGCCACTTGGGGGTACTAGACAGCATTTGCCTGGATTTTCCAAAGGTATAGCAGTAACAGTAATTTGCAAATGGCAAGTATAGTAGGCTCTCCATATCTGTGGGTGTTCTGTTCCAGGAACCCCTGTGAACAGGGGAAAAAAATGCAAATGCTTGCTTCCCATGTTATAAAATAGTAGCAACGTGCATGAGGAATGTGCATCCGTGTACATGTTCCTGCCATTTTAGGTTTAGGATGCAACGCTTCGTATTGGCTGAAAGTTGCAGAGATCATTTACATGGTGAGTCAGTGAGATATCATTCTGGACTGCAATAACAGTAACACGTAATGACATGTTTTATGACCAGAGTATCAGTAAAGTAACTAGTTCCTTTTTTAAAAGTAACATTCTGAGCTTTAAAACATACATATAGACATAGATATACATACATACATACATATATACATATACACATATACACATATACACATATACATCTATCTATCTATCTATCTATCTATCTATCTATCTATCTATCTATCTGTCAGGTGTAGTTATGTTGGTCATACAGCAAAATACAGCAAAAGGAAAACAAAAACAAAAACATTGCAGTGATACTTTTTATTAGGGCAACTAATACAGAGATCTAACCTGTATCTGTCTTCTGCTAGCCTACAAAGCACTGCCTACAAAGGGCTAGATCAAAGGAGAAAAAAGTTTCACACCTTGCCTTGCTTTTCTGTCCAAAATGTCTCATGGCCAGCAAGTGGTGTGGCCTGCATCAAATTACTTTTCACACCATCTTGAATTCATCTTTAATATCTCAAGAAAGATGCAGCTATCTGACTCTGTATTGTCCTGTTTCTTCTTCTAAAATGACTTTTAACATCTACGCTTGGTGAAGCAGTCTGTGCGCTTCAGAAGATTCCATAATGTATTTTGCACCTTTTGATTGGTGTCACTGCAAAGTATTTTTTTGGATTTTGCTGTATTTCAAGCTTTGGGAGAAACCAGATACAATCATAAAATATAAAAATACTGTAAAGCAGAAGAGTGCAGAGGAGAAATAACACAGAGTAAGAGAGAGCCAGCATGGTAGAGTGGTTTGAGCACTGGACTGTGATCCCAGAGGATAGGTTTCGAATCCCCACTCAGCTATGGAAACCCACTCGATGACCCTGGGCAAGTCACATTCTGTCAGCCTCAGAGGAAGGCAAAAGAAAACACCCTCTGAACAAATCTTGCCAAGAAACCCTGTGATAGGTCTGCATTAGGGTCGCCATTAGTTGGGAGTACTTGAAGGCACACAACAACAAAAGAGAGGACTGAAGGCCTGAGAGAACAACACATTATCTCCCAGGCAGATTCATCTCAGGAGGATATTACTTCTGGAAAGGCCCAATCCTAATTAGCCACCTACCACACCTCAATATGCCAACGCACTCAGAGCAGAGCCTTCAGTGACAACCTCAAGTAGGAATACATTGAAAAAGGTATTCCTTTGCGGGAAGCCAGTGGATCTACCAATGCTGCTCTAGCTGTTCCTAGCTGAATATGAATTCTGCTAGGGCTGGACCTTGTCCTTTCAGAGGTTCATTACTGGCAGAGCTCCCATGCAACTTGGAGCAGCTGCAGATCAAGTGACAGTAAAATCATGAGTAGATTTACTGATCCCATGGCAATGGATCAACTGGCTGCCCCTTGCCCTTCCATTCCTTCACATACTGTAGCCAGAAAACTGTGAAGCATTTTACTTCCAAGGACTAAATAGCTGATGTGGAGCCACTGAAACCAATTTGGCTCCTGGGTGTAATAAGGAACACTACAGGGTTTTTTTTTCCCATTGTGGATATTTATATCTATATCAGGAAAAGCATTTGGAAGTGTGTGAATGAATACTTTTGTTTGTTTGTTTGTTTTGAACATATTTTTTCTTCTACAGGTGCACAGATCAGAAAACTGTGATGAGTATCAACTTCCTGGTCCATTTACCAGAAATTAAAATACATGTGTGCGTGTGTGTTTGCGTGTATACACACACACACATACACACACACACTATTCTAGGTATACAAAAGAGGGAGTCAAATTTTAGGGAAGAGAGTTTACTTCAATTAATTAATTTTTTTCCTGTTTAATTTATATCCACCTTCCTTCTGGTGCAAGACCAAGGCAGTTTACAACTGAGATCAAAGCACAATGCAGCTAAAATGTATTGGTAAAGAGTTTTTTCAAAAAATAAACAGTCATATTAAAAACAGTAGAACAGTGATACAAGGAGTTATCCTGAATGAAGGATAACTGAGAGGAGAAAAAATTGTATCATAGACCACGATACACACAATGACATTTATCTTCTCCCACCTCAAAACTGTCCTCATTTGGACATAGATGTAGAACTAAATCTTGAAAACAAATTACTAGTGTTGAGGTTCCTTATGGTGCATTTGGAAGGACTACTGTGATTTTTACATAAATAATGGAGAAGTCTTTTCAGAAAGGCAACAAAATAATCAGTGACATATGACACACTGCTTTCTCCTAACATCCTGACCACAGAATTAACTCTAAAATGAGAAGGAGTCATTCTGTTTACTTCAGAAGGCTTTTTGATCAGGCCTGTAATCAGCAAGAGAAAACTGAAGAAAAATATTGTCACTGCCTATCAGATATTTTAACAAAATAATGACGTTTCTATTTTGGTAAATGCTGCATTCAGAAGACAGCAGAGGCATTGGAATAAGAGATTAACTGAAGAGGAAACTTACTGGTGTGAATTGGCTTTCTCTTATAAATAAATCTTGATTTGGGTTTAAGATTTGTGTGGGGATCCAAAATGTTTAAAATGTATTCACATTACTCTCTTAAATCTCCACATTCTCTCAATCTGAGAGTGAAAAAAAGAAAAGGAAAAGAAAAATGTTATGATTTCCCAGGGGAAATGTTAACAAAGATTTCTTACATGATCTAGTTAGGAAGAATCAGTTGTTTGTTTTTTTAAAAAACCTTCCTGAAATATGTTAGACTTGTGAATGAATTAGAGGTTTTTAGCTGATTAACGGTTGTGTTTTTACCAATTAATCAATTAATTAACTAGATGCAGTAAACATTACCATCTCAATATAAATGATCGCAGTTAACAGCAATAGCAGTATGTTTTCTTGATGTTTACAGTGATCCTAAACATGTTAAGCCAGAAGAAAATCCTACTGACCTCATATTTAGTTTAGGAGAATGATCCCTTGCACATTTACCTGGAAATTTACTTCTCAGGAAACATGCAGAGTTTTGTGCATATAATTTATAGGTTAGGATTGTACCAAGAGTACTTTGACACAGTAAAGATTTACAGGTAGAATAGGCCCCATATCAGCAAAAGTGTGCAGTAAAAATATACAGTAAGAAGCCAACGATATGAAAAAATCCATTCACGGTGGCCTGCATTTACCATAATCTGTAAATCCACATACTAAATTTGCAATTAATAGTTTAATCTATTTGATTAAAAAATGCATAGTTACACTTCATCATTCAAATTTCCCAAACGAGAGTTGCCCTATGTTCCTTGTCATTTAACTGTTCAACAATGATCACACTCAAAGACAGCTGATTGTTGGATAAAGTTAAGTGGAAAGCAAACATAATAAGCTCAACCTGTTAGTCAATATTTAACAATAATTAACATCATTTACATAACTACCACCATCCCTACAAAATTATGTAAGGAAACTGCTTAAGATATTGCTAAACCAGGTGCCTAAAAGTCACTAAATCTGAGCTTTACACCTGAATTTACACTGCATACAAGTCCTAATTGTAGTAACAACACAGACCATTTCCAGTAAAATCTACCTTTAAGGTTCTCTCAAGCTACAGAGTTATGTGTGAATGTTCATTTCTTTAAAAAAAAAATCTGCTTAAAAGTACGTTTTTAATAAAATGTGTATTTTAGTTAACTTTTTTTAAACTTTGGTGCTTTATCTACCTATGCTTTTCCACCAAGAATTAAGGGATATATTGGTCTGTAAAATGGATTGCATTCTAAGCTGCAAAGATCAGCTTCTTCAATATGAAGAAGTCCAAGCAAGGCAGGCCAAACTACAAAAGCAAATTAGGTAACAAGACAGCATGCTAAAATCCCAAAAGGCCTGGATTCAGCTACATGAACATCTTAGAGGGGACCACTATCTGTTCAAGGAACAGTACCAGACAGATACAGATTAGCAGCTCATCAGAACAGTATTAATCCTCATAAAAGGGATTGCCAGTGGCAAATAGCAGCTGAGGGGGCAATATTCATCAGCAGTATAGGGTGAGAGAGCCCCCCACACACCTTTGAGCTGCTAACTGTAATACACCATAGCTACTATCTCCTCTTCTTAATTATTTTATGGCCTATTCTTGTTATTCAGAAGAATGTGATTAAACATGAGTAGGTGATGACAAATTTTAATTTTCAGAAGGTCACCTTGGTTCTAGATATCACAAGTCCTTCACCTACCTACTCTGGATATTTTTCTGTTTTGCCAAATGTCCCTTATTGAACAAATGATAAGATGTCCATTCTTTTAATAGATAACTCTATCTCTTTATAAAAGAGGTGGATTTGCACTTGATGGTGAGATCAAAAAGTAATAAATCAGACATCTGTTCTCCCAGTGTCATAAAACTGCACTGCCACAGAAGAGAATAGTGCATTGAGAAGTACCATATGTGCAGTTACACAAGCTTTAATACAGCACGTACACTCATGCTCTCTCTTTCATACGCGCAACAACCAATGTAACAATAGTTTCTCACAATTTTCCAGTACTTAAACCAGATATCCTTCTCCTCCTTGAAAGATGTCTCAAAGAAGTATACTCTGAAAATAGCCTGCTTTTGCTTTGCAAGCAATCTAATTTCTATACTCATTACTTTATCTCCATGAGATCTCCAGGAACATATTTACAGTTTACTCAAACAGATTACACTGTTATATGGATATGATCTGCATATTCACATTGTTGAGTATTTGTGATTTATTTTAAATTTTTGTTTCATTTTGCTTGTAAACCAAAGCCAAAGAATTACACCACTATGCACTCAAGGATATTTGAGGCTCATTTCTCAGCTAACAGTCCCCCCATGTAATCTTGCCATAGCTTGGCATGTTAGGTTTTAAATGTTCATTCACATTAATTAATGTTTATCAGTGGAAACAGGAAAATTAATGGTCATTCATGGGAGGGGGCAGAAATTTAATCTGTCCCCTCAATCATTAATGAATAGGGTTTTTTTAAAAAAAAAATTAAGTTGTTCTTCCCAGTGCAAAAGCAACTGCAAAGAGTAGGAGTGGCAGGTCTGTTAAATTTTTAAATTAAAGAACTTTAGGTACTGAGAGAGAGGGGCCATGCAGCTCAGAAAAATCAGGGCAAGTGCAGGCAGACAAGTTTGAGGGTGCTTTTCTCTTCTCCAGTTTCTCACAAACGCACCCCAATCCAGTCCTGAAGCACCTCTGCATCCAGCTGTTTGGGCTCTTCCTCCTAGGAGGAAGGCTGGCAGGCACACCTTTCCTTCTTTAGACACAACAAACTGGCACTAAACCATGTGATCATCCTCCTTTTGAGACCATTCTCCTACCATTTATGAAGAAAAATCTCCTAATCATTGCAACATGGAAATGGTAACCATTCTTAGTTAAACCTTTGAGGGAAGAGAGAAAAAAAATTAGCACACAGGTAAATTCAACTAGTTTTAACTAGTAAATTAATCTAATTGTTTCCAGCTTCTGGTAACAGGGGTCATTAATGGACAGATTAACCCATTAAGCCTTGTAAGGGGAAGTGGTATATATTTAAATTTACCTAAATAATTCTAAACTCTGCATATTGACAACCTAGGTCTCAAACCAAAGAAGTCTGTGGTACAGGATGAGAGTTTACCATATCTTTGTTGTTGTTGTGTACCTTCAAGTTGTTTCTGACTTATGGTGATCCTAAGGTGAACCTATCACAGGGTTTTCTGGGGCTGAGAGTATATGATGAAGCCAAGGCCACCCAGTAGGTTTCCATGACCAAGCAGGGAATCAAATCCTGGTCTCCAGGGCCATAGTCCAACACTTGAACACTTCATCATGCTGGCTCTCACTACTGCGTAAGAACAAAATAAAAATAAGTATTACTTTTATCAGTTATAAATCACTCTTAAATTCTTGGATGTGGTCAGGGCTACAATATAATAATGCTAGTGTCCGTAGTTGACATCATCATCATCATCATCATTATTACTATTATTATTATTATATTTAGTTCTCAACATCCCCCTCTGGATAAGCAGCTATATTGACTGGGGGAGGTCAGGGAGGTGCAATTGAAAAAGTAACTTTTCTGAGCTTTGGCTCATAAATTAATAATCACATGAACCCAATTAGCTCTTATTTGGAATACTAATTATGCTTTGAATATCTAACTAGGAGACCAGAAGCAAAGATACTAGCAGAAATCAAGTACAAAATTGCTATTGGTACTATATTAAAGAAAGGTATTCTCTAAAACCCCCACTACTCTCTTAAAAAAAAAAAAGGTAAACAAATCAGGTGCCTCAGAGACCCCAGTCTAGTACTGGTTGAGATTTTTACTGAAGTGCTTCGGAATGAAGAACCCCATGCCAGGACACCCTAAATGAAGGCAGCACATAAAGCAGCCGAGTATCAAACCCGCACTCTCTTATTGAGCCTTCAGTGCCTCCAGAATAAAAAGTATATTAAAAAATAAATTAAAACAAAATAAAATAAATAAAAGCCCAGGCAAGTGGAGGCCTTACTCGCCAGCCAGGGAGCGCCTTTCCTTCCTTCCTTCCTTCCGGAATCCTCTAGGAACTCCGTGTCGGAAGAAAAGCGGCATATAAATTTACGTTTGAATTAAATTAGACGAACAAACTCTCTTCTCCTGTGCCCTATTTCCGTTCGACGTGACTGGCTCCGTCGCTGGAGGGCTCCCTCGAGAGGGGGAGGCGCGGGGAAGGCTCGCCGGATCGGCCCGCGGGTGCGCGCGCCCTGCCAGCCCCATCCCGCGCGCCTCCGGCAACCAGCCGCGGGAGCAGGTGAGCGGTGGCCCCTCTCAGCCGCTCCAGGCGCACGGCAGATGCGCAGATACAAACACGTGTCGCTGGCTCTGGGAGCCTCTCCTCACCTCCTGTGTCCCGGCGCCTCTCCGCTCCGTTGGCTGCAGCTCAAACACAAGGCAGATCGAGGATGGGGGGAAACACACGCCCTCCACCCCCCCATTTCCAGGCGTGGATCAACGGGAAAGTTTGTGGAAACGTGGAAAACTCATAAGGGGAGCAGGAAGGGATCCATCTGTTTGCAGCTACGATGGTCATTTTGGGAATCTCCCCTCCCGTTAAGGATGCGCCCTCTGCACTCACTAGAACGAGTTCTGAATAAATCATGCGCTGGGGCCGGTCTGCGCATTTGGTGTCCTCGCTGCACGGTCCGCCCACGCTGCTTAAACCGGAGTACCCAGGCAAGTTTAAGATTAGACCGAAGTAGTCTATCCTACCCTAACCCGGGGGGGGGGCGGTCATTACGCTCTTTCTACCACTCTACCGGTCCCACTTTCGAGGGAGTTTTAAAAGAAGACTAAGCAGAGAGGATCAAAGACAGTCATCCTATTTTTACCGTGGGTTTTTAGTGTGTGTGTGTGGGGGGGGGGAGTTGCCAGATCATGGAAAGGGGAGGTGATTCTTTAAACCAGGGCGAGATGTAGGTTTCCTCTAGCTTTTGCAGAAAGCCCTGGGAGGTGCTGGGGGATGGAGTGTGGGTGGAATATTTCTCTTTCTTCTTCGATCGCGTGTATGAATGAATTAAATTTCGGTGTCAGGTATCAGAAGGTTAGGAGAATATTGTGTGTAGATAAACCTTGCCACCCCTTGCCCCTGGGGGAGCCCCATATACAATGTGGAGATGATGAATGGGCTTTGGGAGAGGAGATCGAAGCGAGGGCCGCATCGCCTCCACTCTCTCCTACAAAACTATAGGGCAATTAATTGTGCCTTGTCCCCTCATCCTTCATCTCCTTGTGGCACATATCGATGGAGATTACTGCTGATGGACCATTTTATCACCTTAAATAAACAGTCACCACCTTTTCTAACCTCAATCTAATATATGGGCCGAGAGTTGCTCTCTTTAAGGCGGCGGCGGCGGCGGCTTCAGAGGAAAGGAAGGGTGAGAAACAGCCAATTCAGAGATACGGGTGGGAGGACGCTACGGATTTAAAACTAAAAGGCAAGGGATCGTTCTTCCCACGTTTTCTCAGAGGGTGGCGGGCAGGACGACCTGGCCCTTCCATTGAATGGAGGTGGTCGACCGCTACCTCCTCTCTTGCACCCACATTTAGCTGTTATACCGTCCAAAGGAGCGACGGGATAAAATTCCCCCTTCACTTCGGCGTCAAGCGCCCTGCGTTGAACGGAAAGGAGGAAGAGCTGTTTCGTCTCCAGTTCAGTTCAGGAAAACAGACCACAAATACAGGTCTACAAAGACCAAAGCTGCAGTTCCAAACAGGCAATTTGCGCGTCTCACTCCTCAAGAAAGATCACAAGCTTTCTTTTCTCGGTTCATTAAAATCAGTGTTTCGCCCAGGACATGAGTTCAAAAATGTGTTCCCCAACCGTCTCGAGCGTTAAGGCCCAGTTGTTAAAGAGCTTTTAGGAGCAACTAATCTGGAACTGCAACTAATTTCCAATTACTCTGTTTAGCCTTGAATGTCACCCTTCAGTGATCTCTGCAGATACTTTTAGGATCAGAAGTACTTTCACGCATGACCCTAAGGGAAGACTTCCCGCCTCTTCTGCAGAGTTTGTGCCCTGTGTGAAGGCTGGTGATACTAAAATTGCAATTTCGACATTTCTTTCAAAAACAGGTATATTAAACCCGACGTCTGAGCGCGTAGATTCATGGCCAACAACGTAGGCCTGGGCCAATTCATTACAATGAAGAACTACAATTTATTTTAACAAAACTCGATTTGAATTCCAATACTAATGAGTCATATTGTAATACTTTCCTCACTACAAATTGGGGTAACAGTTTACATCACTTTGACAGTTAAAAGAGAAAGAAAGGAGTGCATAATCCCTATTTGAAAATCGACCCTTTGGGGAAAGGGGTCCCAGATGACAGGATGCTGCCAATCTATATCCCCTGACACGGGAGTAAGCCCAACTGAACTCAATAGGATTTACTGAGTAGTATAGGATTGCTCTGTAAACCTCCTTATATACCATTACTACTTGGATGGGAGACTGCCAATGAATACCAGGTGCTGTCCGCTATATTTCAGAGGAAGGAACTGGCAAAACTACCTCTGAGTATTCCTTCCGTAAGAAAACCCTACGAAATTCATAGGGTCGCCATAAACCGACAGAAGGCACATGCACGCGCACATAGAAAGGCAATATTCTTTGGGGTTTTTAACCTTTAAAATGCATAATATGTTTTTGTAAAATTAGCTATTTATATTGCAAATTAGCATGTCTGTAGTTTCCTTACACTGAGATCATCACTAGTTCCTCGATGTTAATGCAAAATATTTCAAAATAAATATATCAACATGAAAACTAACAAAATCATGTTGCATCATTTCACGATGATGATGATGATGTGGATTATAAAGGTAACTGAATATTCCTATCCGGATTAAGTGCACCAAAGTTCATATCTATCCCGGAAACTTAAAGGTCAAACTTATGGCACCCATCCTGGCTGCAGAGGAGCTAGGTTAAATCAGGCTTCTTGATTTGTGTCCCAAACAGGTCAAAACAGCTGGAAGACTCTTGCCTCACTTGGACTAAGCGGAGAAAGCACCCACTGAAATCAGTATGGAAGTGCTCTGTGTGAGAATCCAAAGCAATAAACTCAGCTTTACCGGATTAGAAGGGAGAATAGTCGATTCCCCCCCCACACACACACACACACTCAAATAAAACTGGAGTGCTTCCTAGCTATTTTTAAAAATGGCCTTAGAACATATAAGATGGGATAAAAAGTGAGAAGTTAGGCAAACCCTGTCACCACCAACGCCAACAGGTCCTTACCCCCTGCAGTTTCAGAATTTCAAAATGTTTTATGTTCAGACGATCATCGAACTCCGTTTGAGATCGCACTAAAAAGTGAACTCGCTTCAGTCTGGAAAGGAAGTCCTCACTTGTGCATGTTGTTAAATCGGGCAAGTGGCGAGTGGGTCCCAAGAAATGGGCGCAAAGTAGGGGGCATGCAATATCGCAAAAGAAAGCAAACCAAAAGTAACCATGTGGAACCAAACCAGCTACACACCGCCCCCGTAGAAGAGAATTAGACGAATTACTCCTACGCTGTGGAGAGGTTAGCAGCGGTCCAAGCGCCCCCGTTTGGAAGAGACCGCCACCCCGGCAGCAAATCCAAACTCAGCCCCATATGGAGATGGTCCTAAGCATCCTAAAGGCACAAGATCCCGCCTGATCCTGGAAGCTAAGCAGAGATAGCTCTGGTTAGCACTTGGATTGGAGACCACCAATGAATACCAAGTGCTGTAGGCTATGTCTCAGAGGAAGGAACTGGCAAAATCACCTCCTGAGTATTCCTTGCCTAAGAAAACCTTATAAAATTCATGGGGTCGCCATAACTCGACAGGCGACTTGAAAGCACGTAGACACACACGCATGGAGATGGTCGTGGTGGCGCTTTCACCCCCTCTAGCCAAAGGGTCTCTCCTTCGCTTTAGAGTCTCTAGACTGCTTCTTCTTGCCTGTGAAGGATCCAGCCCTTACTTGTCAGCTTTTGGGAGGCGCTCTTTCTAGGAGAACGTTAAGAGGCACCAAGAGACGTCTGAATGAATGTGGCGGTGGGGGGTGGGGGTGAGAGAAAAACGTGACCTGTAAAACTACTCCTCTGACAATCGGCTCGATCCACACCCGGCACTCAAATTTTGAACGAGTTAGAAGAAACTCCAGTCGAAATCGACCGTTCTTTCTTCCGAGAAAATAGGAAGGGAGCGCGAGGGGGATTAAGACCCCTGTCCTACGACTAATTTGACCTGGGAGTAAGTGCCGTTGAAAGCAAGGGCACTCACTTAGCATAGACAGGATTGCAGTGTAAACAGTTCTCAAACCAGAGCAGAGTGCTGCCGATTGAATGGGTTCGGTCCAACAGGGAATCCATTGAAACCCACAGGCTGGAACCGTTTCTGACCAGGAGCGACACGTTCGGTCGCGATCTTTATTCTTTTTCATTCTTGGGAGTTTTTGGACTCCTATAGCACAGCACGTGGTTCGTTGCGCAAGCCGCTTTTTTGATGTAAAGAAGCGCCAAACTTTGGGAAACTCACTTTCAGTGCCGGGAAGTGAGAGGCTGAAACCTGGAAAGCGCCCCCCCTCGTTGTGTGTTTTGCCTTTCTTGGTCTTGGTAAGCCCTTTATCTCCTAGATTTACAGGGCTCTGCCCTCAGAAGTCAGCCGCGCAGTGCTGGCGATTAAAAGCGCGTCTCAGAGTCCATTAATTTATGAGCCAATAATTTATGGGATCAGATTCATTCCCTCTCCCTTTCTCGCCCCCCTTCCCTGCTCCGTTCAAGTACTGCTTTGCCTCTGGAGAAAAATGACGCACTCAAATGTCAGGTCAAACACAGTGAAGCCAGGATCCGAATCAGGGGCGGGGGCATTTTCGAGCAGCAGAAACCCGGGAGAAGCCGAGATCGGCTCCGCCCGATTACAATCTGAAAGAATGAGACTCCAGTCCTAAACACAGATATAAACACAAGTGGCCGCACGCTGAAGGAAACAGGTATAGGACTGGGCTTTTAAGGTTGAGCTCTTCTACTCATTTTCTCGGGAGTACGAATAGAACTTTGTAGGGCCTGTTTCCGAGTTAACCTGCATAGGCTCTTGCTGCGCGGCTGAACTCCTGTGCATCCTTATCCAGATACAAGCCGTACTGAAAACAGGGAAGTTTACTGCCGAGTAAATATGCGCTGAGGTGCTGCGGTGGCTTTTAAGGAATTTGCTTCTAGGAGAGTGCAGCAGTATAATAACATCTATGAAATCTACTTCTCAGTGTCTACGGTATAGAAGTTCAATTAACAAAAACACCACGGATGTTACCATTAGGACTGGAAAGTTTCCGTAACTCTTTAGAAAAACAATTTTCACGTGTATATCTGCATTATTGCTGGTTTCCTACCATTATTTGGTTTCCAAGGAGTGAGGTTTAAAAGTCAAGTATTTGTGGGCTATGCCCGTCCCATGGAACTGTACTATCACCCACTTGTATCCAAAAATATTTAGTCGAAAACAAATCCTACTTATTGTGATGGCATTCTTTTCCCCTCAAGTAAACACTGTGAAGATCAGTTTCAAGTAAATGTAAATTGCAAACACCAGTGTTTATTTGGGTTGAGTAGCGACTCGTGTTCTTAAAAACTACAATAATACTGAAACTTATTTCAAGTGAAGCAAGAAAAGGTGTTTAAAAGTTGTGGGTATGTTATTAACAACGTAATTTCATAACATTTTTGTGAATAATAATAAAATAGTCAGACTTGTATTACCTTGATATGTAAGATATTTAAAAGACGCTTAAAAACAGCGGCAAGTGGTGCACACTGTACATGAAAAACGAAGTGTGCAAGCTCGTTGTAATACATACAATCGAATACATACAAAAAAGAGAAGCTTCTGTCAAAACCCATAATCCATCTTTTTATGGCGACTTTAAAGGTGGGGCTCCCCTGCTGTTTTAAAAAAATCGCTATTGTGGCTTTTTGCAAGAAAGACTCTGAAATCCCCTATAGTATATTGGTTTTGACACTCAATTAGACTTCTGACATTTATACTTTTGAAAACAAACTTCCTATGGAATGATCGTGCCTCGTTTTGACGCTAGGAAAGCCAAACCCAGTGGCATGGCGTTACTGATGGGAACGAGGGCTGAAAGGTGAAATGATATTTCCAAGTGTGTGTGCGTGCGAGAGAGGAGGGGTTCAGGAAAGCAGCTGGCTTTGGAGAGGAAAAAAAAAAAAACCCTAACTTTATTTACTCCCTAAGTGTATTCTCAGCGTAAGAAAAACGTTCTTCAAACTCTGGCTTTCCACAAAGGAGCTAGATAGGACAGACTTAAAGAAAACCTGAAATATTTTTAACAGAAAAGTTCCAGAAAACTATGCCTTTGGTAAGAAACTTGTCACTGTTCAATCAATCTTCCTATGCAGTCACTTCTCCAGAGAAGAATCTTTGGGATATTCCAGACCTTTGCCGATTTCAGTTAAACCTGCTTCCCCATGGAGGGGTCTTGAAACTTTTTGGGAACCAAGCTCAGCCGCAATCAGCGGGGCCGGCTACCAAGTGAAGGTCTTTAAAGGATGAAACCTAAAGATCTCCTAGACGAGGAACAAAATCTAAGAGAGTATCATGCTAGAGCATGATGAACCATCGATCCCGTCTACTCTTGTTTCGGGATGAGACTGGGAATGTGCTGACTTAAGAGTGGCTAAGGTGAGTCCTATGCCCAGTTTCCTAGGAACAACGCACCCCCCTGCCCCTCCATAGACAACTGTGGGACGTGTTTACTTCCGAGGTAACCCTGAAGAGGCGGGCTCAAAAGTTCCGTTAGGCTCACTTTCTCCAGTGAAATGTGCGCCCTCGAAGCACTACCAGCCACTCGCGGAATAACTTCTCTCTCTTGCCCCCTTCGCCCTCCCTCCCATCTGCGACGACGTTAAAAATGCACCCCAGATTTGACGGTTGTGCCGCCCCCACTGCTAAAGAAATTTGTGTGACTAAGGAGTACATACGGTTGTTGGGGTCCCCGGTGTGTTGGTTGAGGGGAATGATCTCCATGCGTTGCTGTCCGTAAAGGTAATAGTCCAGCTCTTCGGCGGTGCAGCGAAACCTGGCCGTCCCCCTCTCGCTGCACTTGGCTACGCCGGCTCCACCACTTCCTCCTCCTCCTCCTCCTCCCCCCAAGTCCTTGGTCTGCAGCAACGAGACCGGGGCTCCCGTCGGGGACTCGGAGCTCTGGATCGGTCCAAAGACGGGGATCTGAGCCACCGGCAGCGAGGTCAACGTGGCCAGGGAAGCGGCGGCGGCGGCGGCGGCGGCGGCGGCAGGGCACGAAGACGGGGCGGACGACGGAGTGGAAGACGAGGACGAAGACGACGAGGACGAAGAGGACGAAGACGAAGAGGAGGAGAGAGAGGCCGGGAGGTGGCGGAGGCTGTCAGCTGGTGGCTCGACGGCTCTCTCGGGCGCCTGGAGGTGGCCCAGCAGCCCGGCGGCGCCTTTGAGCTGCTGGCTGCTGTGGGGGAAGAGCTGCTGCCAGTGTTGGAGGTAAGCGGGGTCGACCTTGAGGAAAGCCGATCCGCCGGGATCGCCGGGCTTCAACATCTCTGCGATCCGCCTGGAGGAGAGAAGCGGCAGGAAGGAGAAAAAAAGGGGGTGAGAAGGTTTGGTTACCAAAGCCGTCCGGGGAGGAGGAAGAGGGGAGCGGAGAGGGTCTCTCGAAGAGCCAGAGAGGGATTCCGCCTTGCGGGAGAAAGTCCCCTCAGGACTGATGTTGTGTTTAGTCGCCCAGGCGTTGCCCCGCCTCATATATGAACGGAAACTCCAAATTTCAGCACCGGGGGGGGGGCAGAAACGGAGGGAGCGCGAGGCCACGGCTGCTTATTTCACCCCCCCCTTCATTCCTCCCTCCCGCCCCTCCGCTGCCGCACCAAACACCCCAGAAACTTTCTTTCCCGTCAGGCTGAACTGTCCCGCTCGCGCTCGCCCTCAGCGCTCTGGAGACCCCCGCATTGCTCGGCGCAGCCCGGTTCCTTCCGCCCACACACCGCCGGCGAGAGAGGAACTCCCGTTACCTTCGGCGGGTCAGAGAAAGCTCTGAAACCTCCTCCTCCTCCCCCGCCAAGCACGCGCCCCCAAAGTTCCCGTGGAGCAAGCGCGCGAGCCGGGCCACTTCCTCCTCAGCGTCCCGGGGAGCGAAGTTGGCGCGCGGGGTGAGACCGGGCGAGGCGGAGGCAGCTCGGGGAGGCCGCGGCCGGGAAAGCAAGGCGCGCACCCTCCCTCCTCACACACGGCCACCCGGAGTGGCTTTTCCTTGGCCAAGTCTGCCCGCCTTTCGATTTACCTGGGTTTCTTTGGGGGAGCTACCCGGATTGGGAGAAGGACGGCTTTCTCTCCCGCGGAAGCTCCAGAGGGAAAGGAGGGAGCGGGGCCGAAGCTGCCGCCTCAGACAACCTCAGCGCGGGGGGCGCGCGAAGGGCGGGGGATGCGGCCCTGGGGAGGGGGGAGGGAGGGGGCACTCGGTTGCCCCGCCGCCTCCCCGCTTGCTCGCCACTTCCTCGCTGGCTCTTGCCGCGGCGGTCTGTGGCAGGAGAGCGGCTAAGCTCCGCCGCGTTCGGCGTTCTGGCAGCCTCGGGGCGAGACACGTGGGTTTTACGACAGCACTAAACACAAGCCGGGGGGGGGGGCAGTAGGAGGAGGAGGAGGAAGAGAAAGAAGGGAGGAAGAGCGACGGATCGGAGCGCTGATTAAACTCCCGCCCTTTCGAAGCCCCCTTCTCCCCCCTCTCCTGCCGTTTTCTGAGGTGAACTTCAGAGGGACCTGAATTTCGAAGGGGAGGAAAACGCGGCTTTCGATTCCGTCGCTGCTAACTGGCCGAAGAGCCACTTTGAACGTGGGGCGTGGCGCAAAAAGAGGGAATAATGTCTCCTGTGAGGCGTTTGGGATCTCGTTCCAGATCTTCTGTATTATAGCTGACCCCGGGCCGGTCTGGGACGGGACCGAGAACTTTTTCCAGGACTCGAACTCCCCAGATCAAAGTTTCGCACCTTCCGGCTGAACTACCGAACGGGCGGGCGCGGGAAATCTGGACTCTGAAAAGGCGAGTCCAGCCCGAGGTGGCCAAGCTGTGTGACCAGGCACACACGTCTTGCGCCTTAAAAAGTCGCCTCTGAGTTTATCCTATAAAATGGCTGTCCCCTCCCCTTCCCCGAGCCGAAAAGAAAAAAGGAAATCAAAGAAAGGGAACCTTCTCTTTCAAAGCACGGGAGTTTGCAGGGGTGTTGGTTTGCGCTCAGAGAACCACAGGCGCCGGTGTGGGTCAGCCTGTAGGACCAGCAAGCTCCCGGGTCTGGCTTGACAAACGCCCTGTAACAACGTCGGCCGGAGTTACCAGGCAGCGATGAGCTTCCTTCCGTCTGGCTGCCTTTTTTCTGAAGAGGAATCGTTTTGACAGAGTAGTTCACCTGTACAGGAAAAGGTCCTCTGCCAAGCGATCGGGACGGTTTTGCTGTTCCTTGGCTCACTAATAAATAAATCCCGATCCTCGTAACTAGATCCTGCGGCTGCCTACAGCCCGCGTGAAAAGATCAGAACGCGAGTATATCAGATCTGACCTGAAAGTTAGATACTTTTAAGTTATAAAGACTGGATGTGAACTTTTGTTGGGGACCATTTGGCTGCTGTCTGATTTTTCTCAGCCTATGCATGATTCGCCAGCGGCGTTCAATGCAGTGTAGAAATCTCAGCTGCAAAAGCATGAATGGGGAAAACTTCCTCGAACTTCATAGGAGCTGCAGGTAGACAGGTGAATAGGTGGCTGGTTGGCTCGATCGTGTATCGCCCGTCAAAAAGGGCTTCTGGGGTAATAAATGAAACCTCGGAGGCGTCTCTTTCTTTCTCCACCCTGTATTCTTGTGGGATGGGCGTCTTTGACTGGTTCAGCAGGGAATTCGTATGCCAGCTTTACACAGTCCGCTTCCCTCACCCCTCCCACGTTCCTTTTGCAGAGCCTGGGAACCGTGGGGCTGTTTAGTTTATGTCTGCATCCCGGACAGGACATTTTCACAGAAAATCTGAAGGATAGAGGAGGGGGAGGGGAATGTTTTGACTGGCGTCATTTTGACAAGGTCATTCGTCATTTTTTGGAACAGATTGATAACACCTCCGCTAAAGGCAAACACACAACCTTAATGGGAGAAAATAAAAGACTCAGTTCCTGTAATGTTCTGAGATATGAAAGCGATCGTCAAGCCCTTACTCTGCCTTCGGTCAATTCGATTGTGTCAAATATTATTAATTTTCTCTTCTTCCTTTCTGAGGAATTTGAGATATTGCTATTTAAACCAGTCAGATGGAGGAAAAAAGAGTCGAACTCCACTAAAGCGAGTTTTATAAAACTACGAATCCAAAAGGTCAATAGAACCGCTAAATTATAAATTCATTAGAAGAGGGTTTTTTAAAAAATAAAATAAAGTTGAAATATTAATCTACGCCTTGTAGTTGCTGCATGCATTTAAACTGCGGTCACAATGACAGTGAGGTAGGAAGTCAGTAAATATGCATAGGCTTGAATTGTTTGTAACTTGAAAAAACAACCTGTAGCTTTGGTAATCACTGTAAGGTAATGTGACAAGGATGCTAGCAGACGGTTGGACTGAATGTTGTACAGGTCCAGTTCTGTGGTTTCCCATTATTGACCTCTTAGTTTTTAAGAAAGCATTTTTTCCCCTTAAATAAATAAATAAAAATTTCGGATCTTCTTTCAGAGAGGAGCAAAACAGCAGAGCCCACGACTAGGGAACAAGCTCGTCCGCAGTGGCGTAAAACTGCCTGATTAGCAGCTGCCTTCGTCTTCCCAGCCTGGTTGCAGAAGAAGGACCGACGGTGTGAGGGGCGGGAGGCTCTTTTGCGAGAACGAATCAAAGGGGGATCAGCTGTGATAGAATCAGCCCTCTTTAGCAACAGGAGGAACAGATCTCCCAGAGCTGCGGCCTGAAGGGACCCTTTGCATTTACACAAGATCAAAAGTTTTGTAAACATCTCCTCCCGGCCTCCCTCTCCCCCGTCGTCAATGATTCCCTTAACACGAAGACCCTCAGGAGCGCGGAAGTTAACTCCGCCGGATTGTGGGTGTATGTCTTTCACGTACAATCCCTTCGATCGCCTTCTTGAAAGTTTACGGCAGTTCTTAAGCTGTCCTTCTCCCCTTCCTCGCTCTCTTGCGCTTTTAAGCCTGGCAACTTTTCGGCGCAAATTTTTTCCAGCCTTCCTGTTACTTATTAAGAGACGAGGGAGGGGAGAGCTGTCTCGTTTTTCCAGATGGCCATGCTGGCTTTGGATCATGGGACCTGGAGTCCAACACATCTGAAAACCGCCGGGTTGCGGAAGGCTGCCTCTAGTTTGGGGTGTGCTTTATTTTATTTTATTTTGTTTTATTGTGTATGTATGGCGACTCCATAGATTTCATAGGGTTTTCTTAGGCAAGGAGTACTCAAAAGTGGTTTTGCCAGTTCGTTCCTCTGAAATATAGCCGATAGCATGTGGAAGTCGTTGGCTGTCGCCCATCCAAGTAGTAACAAGGGCCGACCCTGCTTAGCTTTCAAGATCACACGGAACTGGTGGCTTTAGGGTATCTGAGATGAGTTTAACTTGAGCGGTGTAACTAAACGCTTTCTGAAGTAAGAGGAGCGATGCTTATGGAACCAGAGAACTAAGGGCCCGAAGAGACCCAGCACAGAGTATGCGCCCCTTCCCCAATCGGGCATGGGAGGCCTGGCGCATTCTCCACGCGCCCCACCCACGGATCCCCCGCGAGCGCACAGCCGGACACCGGGCTGCTGCTGGCTTGTCTCTGTCGAGCCGAACAAATCGAGCGGAAACACGCGCGGGGAGGAGAGGCGGACAGTCGACATCCCGAGGATCCGCGCTAGGACCACGGGAGCAGAGGGTCGAGAACCAAAGGGTGACCAGCAAGGGACTCTTTTCCTTTGCTTCTTCCACCCCAGGGGGTTTGCCCCCGCCTGCGTCATGCCTCGCTGGTCTTTTCCTGTCTCCCCTTAAAATGCCTCTCTGGAGGGTTCCAGGGTCATTTTTTGCGAGGTTTCAGACGGTGACTTCGGTGTTTTAAAGAGGAAAGATACAGTTTGCTCACCCACGATCAGCGCGTGTGCACACGCCCCCCTCGCCGCCGCCCCCTCCTCCGCGTGTGCTTTCTAAAACGATTATTATTTATAGGACGAGCGTCCAAACAAATCACATCGACCGTTTCGGAAGCGATCAAACTTTGATAGAAAAAGAAAATATCCACCGCTCATACCGAATCGATTGGCGAATATTTGTTTGGGAATCCATTCCCAGCAAAATAAATAAGGAAAGGCAAAGTGTATTACATGCAAAAAGGTGGGACGCGATGGTGTTTTTCTTCATTGATTAATGACCTCTGAAATAAAACAAGCGGGAAGAGGAGCCAGGATCGATAAATTAACTACCCCAAATCCATCATTTCCCTACCCCTCGGGAATATTACAGAGATCCCCGACCCTACCCCCCATTCCCTTACCCGTTTCTTTCTCTTCGAGGAAGCAGGGGGGAAAAAAGCCAACTAAACCCTAAACTGAAGAATATATTGAATCCGGGAGACCCTATCTGATTTCGTTTGACACACAATTAAAAAAGTTTCCTTTCATATTAATTAATTCTCCCGATCTGAGGGGGCGCGGGAAGACAAATGGTCGGGAGCTTCTGACAGGAGACCGATAAAGGCTTCAGCCGTTTCCTCTCTGGCCCCGGGCGCCTCTTCACCCCCCTTTGCAGGTCAAGAGAGCGGAGTTAATAATTCATTAATAGAGACCTTTTTGCAGAAGCCACGCCCGCCCCCTTCCCCCTCCTCCCGCACACCCAGAGTGGACCCTCTTGGGGTTATTCTGCCCAGGAAGGGCTGAGGAGGCGTGGGGCGGCGTGGGGCGCCGAGGGAAAGGGATCCGAACGCCGAACGCCCGGGGTTCCTTGTAGCCCTCGCGCGGTGGGAAGAGAAAGGGGCGCCCGGCGACGCCAGCGGAGCGCAACGCCTCTCTCCGCCGGGCCCAGAAAGAGCGGGCGTCTGGGTCGCCCTCGCTCCGGATCTCGCCCATCCCGTTTCCCGCGCGTCTCTGTCGCTCCCGGCGCCACAGTCCCCGGGTCAAAATGGCCCCGTTGACAGAGGCCGCCTGGCGAGTCCATCAGAAGCTCGGCTGGGGGGCTTAGGGCCCGACCCACCAGCCCGTCAGGCCCTGATAGGAGATGCCTCACAACAGTTGGGCGGGGGGAAGCAACATCGTTCTTTTAAAAAAAAAAAAAAGTGGTAGTAGGGATATGTAAGGAGGTAGGAAGGAAGACAGAAAGACAGAACTAATTTATTAAAAGACCTTCACAATTTCCCTCACAGTTGTTATCAGACTGCAACCATCTCTGGCTGCAGCCCCTTTGCACAAGTATTTTAAATCCCCCCGGGGAGAAGAACCCCACCCTCCTTTCCCCGGTGCCTTTCTTATTTCCAAAAGGAGATAGAAACAGAGAATTAAGAAAAGAATATGAAAAGCCAAGTTGCTCCCTCAGAGGAGGCTTCTTATGTAACCACCTGACATCAAACTCATCTTTCTGGAGTAATTCCTCATTTCTAACCTGTTTCCTTGGTACAGAGAAATCTCTTCAGAAGTGGAAGAGGGGAGAGCCGTAGGAAGTCTTCAGACTGGTTTTGCCAGCAGATGTCCGTTTAGAAGGGTCCAGAACCTCTGCTGAGCTGAGTCCAAAAAAAGTTGAGGAGTATTGACCTATGGCAGTCCCCTCTGGCCATGAATTAATCAGCACCCATTCATACACTCTGCCTCATAGGGTTGTCAGCTGTGACCTGATTCAAACACACCCACATTTAGAATTGATGGTGAGAAAAACCAACTGGAGAAATTCCGCATTCATTTAAAAAGTTTCATTGCATACATTACTAAGCAGAGGAATTAAGAAAACTAATAGTTGCGGTTGCATATATCCATCATAGCCCATTCACATGGACCACCCATCACTTAGATGTTCTTGCTGTCCAAGGAATGAATATGCAGAATGAAAGATTATCAGTGAGACACAGAAGGGAATGCAAGAAGAAAAAAAAGTGCACAAAGAGAGAGGGGAACCTGAAAAACCAATTCCAGACAAAATTACAAGTATGTTTAAAGTGACTGGAAGCCATAGTTCCCACGAGCAGGAAGTTTGTTGGTGTCTTATGCGTGTGTGTATGTTCCGCTATGAGACCCAGCATGTGTAGTGGTTTTAGCATTAAACTACAACACTGGAGACCAGGGCTCAATTCTGCACTCAGCCACAGAAACCCACGGGATGACCTTGGGCACATCACACACTCTCAGCCCCAGAAAACCTTGTGCTAGAGTTGCTTAGGATCTCCATAAATAGGAAACTACTTGAAGGCACACAACAAAAACATGTTCCGCTATGGAAGCAGTGGGACTACTACATACCATCAGCTACTATTACTGCCAGTACTATTATCATCACCACTACTATATTATCACGGTACTATTATCATCAGCACGGACTATATTACCATGGTAATTATCAGTATTCTTCAACCAACAAAAATCACACCAGCTTTGCTACTAGCTTGGAACAAACAGGGAAGCCAGTGAGAAATCCTGTTCTGAATAAGTTTCTATTATTCTTAATAATATTGTCTGAGGCACCTTGACTTGCATATCTCATACTATTACAATATATACCACAAAGGGTGAAGACCACTTTAAAATGTAACAGAAGCATTTCACAAATTATGCTGAATATTTTTAAGCTTCTCTGATGACATTTGCACACATGCCATTGTTCTGGGATACAGATCCTTGAAAGTATAAGACAAGTTCTTTTAGTGTCATATTTGAATATACTTTAAAACCATCTCTGCTCTTCCAGCAGAGCATGATCCTATACATTTCACAGCATAATTCTATATACTTCTGTTCAAAAATAAGTCTTAAGGAGAGCAATCACGTTTATGTTTCAGTATAGGAATTCAATTTAGGTTGCAATCTGCTGTCAAAAATATTATTCAAGCATTTTGTGGGTTCCCTAACACAGTGGGCGAAACTAAACGTTGTGTGAGGGGAAAGTAAACTTGTGCAAAAGATCTTTCTGCTCCTCTGCTCCTCCTTATAGCTGTATCATGTGAAAACCTCTCCAATAGCTTGAGGGAACTTAGCATAGTACAGAATACTTTGAAACAGCTGCAATGGGATGGAAAGGAGAATTACCAAAACTAGGAACTTGACATGAGCAGTACAGGATCCCTTGCCTAGCATAATGTGTTTCTCTGCTCTCCACTGCACAGTTTATCATCTCTTGGCTCAGTCCTCATGATCACTAGCACAGATAAGAGTAATCGCTTTACAAACACATTGTGAGGAGAGCGAAACTTGCCTTTTTAAAAAGTGCACTTTAATCACTGCACTAATGAAAATCTGGTTACTGTTTGCAAGCTGCGAAGTGTGTTAAATGATCTGGAAAATGCATTTCCAGACAAATTATGGATCTAGCATTTGGTTTCTAGGTCAGGTGCATACCAATATCTACCTAGAGAAGGGAGAGAATGCATTAGGATTTCTTTTCCCATCTTTAGATATGTGGATGATGGCAGGATTCCTAGAAAGTAGGCTTATAGAATTACTTTTCTTAATGCAATACATTTGACACTTCTTTCTTGCTAATTGTGCATAGACTAGCACTATATTGCCTGTTTTTTTAAGGGACAAGTGTCCAATGCTTTACAGTCTGGTGGCTCTTGAACACTTCAAATACTTCATACTAAGCATTAATGATGCAAATTTCTGAAGAAATCTTCACAGACATCATATTCCAAATAACTAATATTTGGATACAAAGTGGGGTTGGTCAAGTGTGCATCTTGCTTCAATGTTCTTTATCCCAGTAGACAGTAAAAGGAATGATTTCACATTGAATCACAAGGGTTATTCATCATATTGCAGGTTTAACTCTCACAAATACACACAGGTGTATGATATTGTATTATATTTATCATACAAGTAATTTGTTTCAGGTTGTTCCATTTGATAATTGCTTCTCCTGTACTTGGAAAGGCAGTGGGATGGCAGTGCACTCTTTCGCACCATCATTGCTTTCTCACAGTTGAAATACAACAATACCATTTACATCACCCTGATTGCTCCACTCCCTGCTCAATGATCAGTATTTTTTTAAACAGAAGACAGAATTGTGCATTTGTGTAAACTTTGTAAAGACACTACTATAGAACCACTCCTCCTCTGGAAGGATCGACACACACTGTGTCATTTCCACCACTTCCTTCCTATCCTTTTGCCCATGAACCAGCCCTTGTCCAGTTCTGCTTTTGTATATTACCCTTTAAACTTTTGTATATTTAATCTTTATTTTTTCTTTAAACTTTTTCTGAAACTCACAGTTTGTCTGAGCATTAATTCCTAATAGGATTGCATGAGAATTGTGCTATTGTACTACTTGTCTTACTTTAAAAAAAATAATAATGTAAAAAAATATGCCAGAGAATGGAGAACAAACTCACACGATGCCCACTATCCTCCCAAAATCACTGAAAAAAAAATGTAATGAGATATTTGCACCCAAAATGGTTACTAAACCATAATGGGATAAAGAATCATTAATGGGTTATTTAAAGAAGGAAAAGATTTGATTTCCAAATGACCCAACAGTGGTAGCATGGTACAGAACTGAGATAGCCATGATGTGTGATAAGCTTCACAAGGAAGTAAACCTGGTTTCCAGACTGTCCATCTTCAGGTTTCAGTCAGGGTTTCATATGATGCAATACTTCTATACACAGACACAAAACTTCCTGAACATACTAAACTTGGAAATCAGCAAGAAGGCTATACTAATACAATTTTTCAATGCCATTTCCTGCACATACCTTTATGTATTTGGAGAAGTAATCAGTCATGCACTCATTCATTCATTCATTCAATTTATACCCTGCATTTCTCCCATGATGGGGTGCAAGGCAGCTTACAATAGGTTCAAATAAACATTAGCTCTCATGTTTTAACAGAAGTTATTTAAAAAATTTAATGGCAGTATTATTAAAAGCAGATAGCACTTGTAACACTGTTAAAAAGGTCTTAGCCTACCAGCAGAAAGAAAGCATGGAAGGGGCTAACTGTTCCTCTCAAGGAAGAGAGTTCCACAGTGTGGGATCCGGCAGTCTTCACCAAATGCAGCTGTGATAGATGGTGGGACTGTGAGAGACTTGCAATCTAAAATGAGATGGATACGATGTAGAATTTTCAGTTTGTATGCTCCTTGTGAGACTGGGGTGTTTACAAGGGGAAAATATTTGTATTACTCTGTAGAAATGAGCATCCTGTTTGCCAAACAGAAGGGAAACAGCAATTCACCTTCACCCAAATAGCAGAAGTGATGGCTTTCTGTATGTTCTCAATATAAATTAATTGCCCCTTAGCTTATTTCATTGTTTTAAAAGGCTTTAGTAAGTGTATGAAATGAGGAATCCAAAATGTGGCAGGATGCCTTGTTCACCTTCTCTGTGAAGAGCACCTGTCCACTAGGCAATGTCAGGAGCCGTCAACCGGTTGCACAAAGACCACCAAACAGATGCCAGACATGTAATGACTTTCTGCCACTTTTGACCTAATACGGATGTGATCCAGTGACCTTAGAGGTGAAAGGTCATGTATCTCAGTGCCAATTCCCTTGGCCTCATCTTATCAGAGTCAAATATTGGTGTCTGTCCTTACAGTGGATTTGGAACACTGGTAAAACTGGATACTTCCCCTAGTTAGATATAATATATTCAGGTACTGGCTTTCAAAGGCAACATTATTGATGAATAGTGGCCAAATAGTTTCTCAGTCTCTTAGTAGATACAAGCACTTCCTACTTGTCACATTTCATACACAACAAGGTAGAAATGGCTTGGAACATTCATCCCATATTTTCACTGCATACGTAACAGAAATCTTGACAGTTTATGAAAAAAGATATGCTTCTCAGAGTAAGCCCCTATGACATGTGGAAAGGATGTGCTCAGATAATAAAACAGAAAGAGGGAGTAAAAAATCAACACATTCTAGGTGGTATCTAAATCCATATCTAGATGAGAAGCTAGTTTAGAAGCAGCACTTCTATGCCCAGTAATACATTTGTCAAGCACAATAGTCTTAAATAAATTCTACAATGTTGGTGTTGTCTTCATTGCATCTTTCTACACACACTGCAAATTGTGGTAATAAAATAAGAAGATGCAACATACCAATTGCATTCTCTTCTCTGGATTTCAAGATTTCATTAAAAGTGAAGAAGAGAAGGCAAAGGAAAGAAGGATATCATAAGAACTTATTTTAGACAGTAAGTGAACTCCAAAGACAAAATAGGCTGTACAAGATAAAATCAAAAGGACTTGTTGAGGAAGCATGTTGCACTCATAAGAAATATTTAAAATAAATACGAACCAAGAAGATTCTATTTCTCCATTAATAAAGCATGTAGAAGAGGTATATAATAAGACTATGAAGAAAAATGTGGTATCTAGTATTCCAGAAGAATCAGAGAAAATAAATTGCTTGTCATTATTGAACCTAGACTGGGTAGACATTAGGTCTGGTTATATTATTTTACATTAGGATGAACAGTCTAGGGCAGAAATTACTTTCCTCTATCAGTCTAAGTACCTGGGCACTGAAAAGGGCCATGTGGTATTCCAACAAATTGCTGTTCTAACTGCCTTAAATAATTAGTTCTGTAAGCAACATGGTAGAAGCCAGAAATTACAATAAGTCACATGAAACTGTAGATAGGCCTTCTCTAGAGACATTGTGAAAACAGCAGTCTTTGAAAGTTGTGATTACTATTTACAGCAGTAGAGTATTAATTATTATGAGGTTGCACTTGGAGTAAAAAAGATGTGTTGCAAAGGTCAGATAAAATGTAGTCGTATGCTTGATGAGGACAAATTATTTGTTCCGACTTGAGGAGAGGTGAGCAAGAGTTGTAAGGAGGGCGCAAAATCTCTAGGACCTGGACCTCTGGGAGGCTTAGGCCTCAGCAGAGGGGAAGCTTGAGAGTGAAAAAACAGAAATAAATGTTGAATTCTAAATAGGCCAGAGAGTGGCTATATTTCAGCATATCCTGTTGCTAAATCTCGGCATAACAAAGTTTTCCATAGGTATGATTTCCATGATTGAGACATGGCAAAGCACAAGATATACCTTGAGATCAGAACTACTATGCTCTGGTGTCAGAGTTCAGCTCCCTCCCCATGCCTCTTTCCCAGCAAGGGAAGGAAGGCGATAGTCCTTGCCCAAGAGGAGGAGGCAGTAGGGAGTGTCCAATGCAAACAATCAAGTAGAAATACCAAGTTGAACCGAGTCGAAGTCAAGTTCAAATCCAAAAAGTCCAGAAAGCTGAAGGTCTGTCCCAACTTGACCTGTCTGGGTCAAGAGAGCCAGAACACAAGGGTCGTGAGGGCTTGAGTAGCTACTTGCTACAAGCAAACAGCAAGCCAAGCTGACAGATTTATATAGCTGATGAAAACAGGTGTTCCTCATCATTGTTCTGTTTTCTCAATCTCACCAAAATGGCTTCCCTCTGAGCTGCTCGTTTTTGTCTCCTCCGTGATTACAGGCTGGGAGGCAAAGGTGGGTCGAATTCCTCTAAATCATTGCTGGTCTTCTCTCCCTCTGACACTGGTTGCAACAACTCTGTCTCAGCTTGTCTTTCAGCTGATGAGGGTGTTGGCAAGATAGTTTGATCTATCACTGGCTCTGCTTCTGGCACAATCAATTGCTTATTGACCTCTGAACCATCATCTATCACGCTTTGTATTAATAAGCAACATTTGGTTTGTAGGGAGATTTAATGGGGGGGAGAAACAAGGAGGCTTGTCCAAGGCCTACTCGCACTTCCCTACATTTGTCAGTCTATTTCAATCTGCTGAAAATAACCACTTGGAGTGTACAAATTATGTAGTTCCTTTAAGGTAATTATCTAAATGCAACAAATGTGGGGTGCTTGGAGTCTAAGAATTATCCAAGGTGAACAGTTCGAGCCTGTCAGAGGGGTCTGGTATTATGGAGTCCTGGATAAGAATGGAGGTGTAGCCATCAGCTTTTCTTCCACTTCCTTGCTTTGGATCTGCTGGTGACTGAGTGTCGTGTGGGTGGATAGAGAGAAGTTCTGCTTTCTCCTCCATGGTCTTCTCTTATTCATTATCTTGTTTATCTCCCCAGCCTATTTTCATCTCTCTTAACTTCTATTCTGCTTCTATGAACCCCTCACTGACACTCTTTCCCAGAATCTTTACACAAATCCTCTCCAGTAATCTCTTTAGAACAATCCTTCCAGTTGTTACTTAAGGCCAAAAGGGTTGCACTGCAGGCATCTCTGGAGAGATTACATTTCACAGCATTACATTTAAAATTTGCTAAGGCCGCCAACATTAACATTAACAGAGTTGCTCAAATATTCTAAAGCTACCAGATCCTGTCTGCTTTTAGAAGCTAAGCAGGGTCAGCCCTGGTTAGCATTTGGATGAGAGACCACAAATGAATACCAGGTACTGTAGCCTATATCTCAGGAGGAAGAACTGGCAAAACCACCTCTGAGTATTTCTTACCTAACAAAATGCTATGAAATTCATGGGATCACCATAAGTCACTACCAACTGGAAGGCACATACAATATGTGCACTAATATTAATGTCCTGGGCATAGTATATTTGTTTGGGTCACCAAATATCCAGAAATGCCATGGACGGCTCAGGTATGACATAGGTCCTTTCCGCACCTTACCTTTTTCCAGCACTGGGGTGTGGGGATCTTGCGAGCAGCCTCCGGCGAGAGGCTCTTGCGTCCCTGCTGCTTCAGCTCTGCACGAGCTGCCTGCTCGTGTGAGAGCCCCACCTCTTCCTTCCATAGTGCAGTCTGGGAATTTCCCAGGCTGTGCTGGGGCAGTAAGCCCAACTGATGCAGCTCCGGAGGCTTCACATGCAAGGTAAGTGTGTGCGGGGGCCCAGGAGTAATGCACGATCGTGCACCATTTTCAGCTTCTAGCTGAAAATGAAAAGGTGCACGATCAGCGCCTGCCGGTCCCTGGAGTGTCGCACGATTGTGAGTGTGTCATGCAGACCGCTCCTCACAATCGCGCGATGCTCCAGGCCTCCTTTCACATGGCAAATGCTGTGCGGAAAGGGCCATAGTGTTATGCGGTAAATATTTCAGCTCTGTCCTGGATACTCTAGCCCTGGATATCCATCTTGCTAACCACTGATGTAAGAACAAATCATAACACAGATTGTCTGTGCATGTCAGGTGGATACATATATATATGCTAGTGTCTCTTTAAGAAAGGATGTAGAGTGCAGTGTTGCTTTACATCAAAAGTGGGCAAAGTGCAGCTTTCCAGATGTTTCTGGGTTATAATTTCCAGTAGCCCTTAGATAGCCAATGATGAGGAATGCTAGGTATTGTAGTTCAATAACACCTGGAGTACTGCATTTTGCCCATCCCTGTTATACACACGAGAGAAAAACACCTTCAAAAGGAAGGCCAGAGGATATACAGAAAAACATACTAACAATGGATGAAAATATCTAGTCATCTTCAGTTAATTTTGCCCTGAACTAATTAAAACTGTTTGTTGCTGTTACACCGATCCTTACTTTTATGGATGATTGTTCAGTTTGAGTTCAAATGAGAACAGGAGTTTATAGAGTGCTGATAAAGTAACATTATTTCCGTAGTTTTCTTTCTGTCATATTATATTTCTTGATTCTGTCACAGAGTGTCAAACCTGGTTTTAATTTTGAAATGACCAATGGAGATGTTTTTGTGGGATAAGGGAAGAGTTATCCAAATTGATGGCTGCTGTAGATAGGGCATTTCCTTTAAAATAGCAGAACCACTTTTTAAAATATATTGTTTTGCATTCATAATTGTATGGTGTCCTATTAGAAAAAAAAACACATTAAAATCAATTGGCCTTTTTAAAAAATTGGATCTCATTAGGACAGTGGTGGGAGAGTGACTTTTTTTAAACTTTGTATCATCATTACCACTCTCACTTTGAGAAGCTCCTCTCTGAAAGCATAATGAAGGTACACTTTCTTCTTTTTTTGTTATCTAATAGCACTTTATTTCTGTCTAGTTAGCTACTGCCGCCTGATAAGCTAACTGCTGGTTTTGCCAGGCATTAGGAAGTGGGGAAAAACGGTTTTCTTAATAGGTTAATGAAGCATTATCTCTCTGGGTGTCATAACTGGAAATCACAGGAGAATTACAGACTTGAAAAACACATAGTTAAGCACAAGCACTGTGAAATCATTTTGCTAAAGACTTAAGTCATGCCTGGGGACATGAGTAATTCCCTAAAATAGCATTTTAACGGGGGCGGGGGGAGTTCCTTCACTCAACAAAATGGCCTAAAGAAATGACAAAATCACTATTTGTTTTTCTACAGCTTTCCCCCATAGTATAATTACACACAAGACTTGATAAAAATACTTTATTTTATTTTTGATTCACAGAAGGGGAAAACAATATTTTCACATTTTCTTGGTTAACTAGTCTGATGAAAAAGTGGTGATTTTGCTTCTGTGATGATTGATTTTTGCAGAAACCATGACAGGCAGTAGTTGAATTAACAAATTATTACTAGCCTGACATTTTGGAACAAATAGTTCAAGAGGACACTTACAGCTGGGACACTTCCACAGGTTGATTTATATCATGCATGTGCTGGTAGCTCATTGCTCAATGATTTGAAGCTGAATCTGTGAATTGCCTTCATTGCAAAGCACTATTATTGAAGTATGGCAAATGTGATACTAAGGCATTGGCTGGCATCCTGTTAGTGGGCTGTCCAACATATATCTGAGTAACTCACTTTTTTGGTTGTTGTGGAAATTAGAAACCTCTACGGACTGTGCCAAGACCAAACACTTCCTAAACCAAACTTTTAGCTGTTGCAGTTCCTGCAGCACTATCTGGACACAAATCATTAACATCAACATCCAGGGCCTTCAGAGGACCAGGGCCTGAGACACCCGTTGATGTGCATCCCACTATAGGAACATTGGCAAATACTTTACTGCTATCTCTCAATTCTATGTTGGCCAATAAATGGCTGTGGGTGGGTGGGGACTGCTGCAGCAGCTACAAGGTGGTTTTTGAGGAGATATAGAAGATGTGTTGTTCCACCATGTGGGATCTCAGTCTCTGTTTCTGGTTTGATTAGTGCAACCCTTACCACAAGGCAGAATGAGGCACCTCCCTCAGCGGATAGACTCTGATAGAAGTGGCCCATTCCCCAGTCATTATCTCTGGCCATCCTCCTCCTATTAGAGCTAGTGCAACACTAGTTGACCTATTGAAAGAAGATTCAGCTGGCTGTCCAACTGGTGGCTGTATGTGAAATGGTACAGGCTGCCACATTGTTCTTCATCCCAGGTAGCAAAAGGTCTTGGGCTGTTCCTTGGCTGTTGCACACTTTTGGAGGTGAACTCAGTACTCTGAGTGCAATAAAACATAGTTCAGGGGTTTTTGCTTGTTTGATACCTTTATTTCAAAATGTATAAGCTGCTTTTCTGTGACAAAATGAAGCTGGTTTACAAAGATGAAAGACTGGCCTAAATACCAGATCCAACTAAATACCAGATCCCCCTACAAGGTGACTTGAAGGCATACATGCTTGAGCATGCACAGAAACACACACAGATGAAAGATAAATCACATCAAAATCAAAAACAAAATAAACCTGGTACAGAAAAAGAATATTGTAGAAAAATCTAAGCAACAGCAGGAAATTTGAAGCTTTGAGTAAAAGGCCATTTCCACAGTGGACTGTTATAGCGCTACTATCCCACTTTCAACATCCTATGGAATCCTGGGGTTTGCAGTTATGGGAGGGGCCTGTCGCCCCACCTGTAACTGCAAACCCCAGGATTCCATAGGATGTTGAAAGTGGGACAATAGCACTATAACAGTCCACTGCGGAAATGGCCAAAAATGCCTGTTGGAACAGATCTGTCTGAAGAACCCTGTAAAAGTTGCACCCAAGCAAAAGTCTTTTGGGAAGGCTATTCCATAATGGAGCTTAGAGAGGTTTCTGTTTTAAACTGAAGTTCCATTTTGGCCATGCTGGTTGGAACACTCTGGGATTTGTTGTAACCCACCCCGCCCCCTGCCAAAAAAGCCCTTTCCAAACTCTGTCCTATACTGTAGGTTCCAAAACATAAAAGGCATTCTTTGTTGTTCCTATTAGCAAATGGATATTTAAGAAGAGCTCAGAAAATGAGCACAGAGCTCCACCATGTTCTTGAATTATCCCTCTAAGAATGCATGGCGTCATAAATCTTTTCTTAGTATGTGAAGCTGTGAGAATGCATGTACTGTACTATAGTCAACTTAGGTAAGACCACCAATTTCCTAGGTGAAAGAGATGTTTTCAGACAGCTAAGGATGGTATAAGAAAGACCCATGATTGCTTCTGGGGCATATGCACTCCTTTCTTTTTCTTCACCTGTGACAAGAGTTGATCAAACAGTTCTTGCAAGAGCTTGCCAGACTTTAAAAAAGAGGGAAACCTTGTTTAACCAGAGATGACAAGGAGCAAAAAGAAATCTGGCTGTACGCCACAAGCAGTGTAGGCTCTATGAGACGACTTTAATTCTCTGACAAATGCTGTTATTTCCCATTTCAGATAAACACTTTTTTCCCCCCAGAGGTTACCACAATAGATATCAGCTGTGAAAGGCTGCAATGATATGACTGACCTTGTATGAGAAAAGGGAGGCCAAGAAACCTGTGTGGACCAAACCTCTGTGTGTTTCCTGGGAAGTTACTTAACTGAATATTTAACAATTTGCAGCCCATTCCTGGGAAGTTACTTCCCAGGAATGGGCAGCAAATTGTTAAGTATTCAGTTGGTTAATATGTTATTAGTACCCCTAAGGAGGGAAAGTGCTTGTGGCATTTTCTGCCTCCTATGCTAGAATAATCTGGCTGGCCTGGGGTACTATGGATCTCAGATTAGTGAGCTGGGGGCACCATTTGCTACCCCACCTCAGGTGATAAAATGTCTTGGGATGGTCCTGCTTTGACAACAAAGCATCAAAACTTATTGCTAGTAGCTTTATCTGTTAGGTTTGCCCTCTCTAGACAGCCAGCATGATGCAGTGGTAGGAGTTTTGGACAAAAACTCTGGAGAATGGGTTCAAATTCCCATTTTCCCACAGAAACCCACTGGGTGTCCTTGGTCACACTGCACTTTTGTCTGCCTCAGAGGAAGGCAAAGGCAAACCCTCTCTGAACAAATCTTGCCAAGAAAACCCCATGATAGGTTCACCTTAGAGTTACCGTAAGTCAGAAACAACTTGAAGAAATATGACAACAACAATAACTTCTCTAGTAGAAAGCCACCAGCTATAACATAATGATTTTGCCACTGGAAAGGGCAGCATAGAAGTCATCACAGTAGTAAGTAAAAAATACAATAAAATTAAAGCAATTGGTTTGTTAAAATAGTGCAGAATTGCTACAGTTAAAAAGGGAGAAACCATGCTGGAATTTGCAACCAAAGGAAAAAAAAATAGATCAAAATTTGCTATGCCCTGCATATCTGTGTGTGCCTGTGTATGTGAATATCTTACTCTACAGCACTCTCCGTCTCAGCATACCTTTCAATTGTTCCAATTTGGCTGGGACAGTACCAAATAATTCTCTGTCATTCCCCTTTTCCAGCTCTTTTTAAAATGTTTCTGTCTTCTCCTCCTCCCATTTCCCCCTTTGTCCTCAGCTTATTTATCATTGGTGCAAAGTGAGTTCGAAGTGCAAAAGTAGTTTGCACTCAATTAATTCAGTGGGCAAGGAGGAGAGGAGGAGGTCGAATCCTGTCCTTCTCTGCAGATACGTGCAAAAGCAAACTGCTGCAGTCTTATTGGAAATGAATAGTTGCACTGAAGTTCAAGTATGTCTGAGCCAGAAACTGGGATCTTAATCTATAGGCCTTTCCAGATCATCACATTAAGGATGTGGTCCAGAAACATTCAACTTTGCAAACGTTCACACAAATACATGGCACGGGTTAGAAAGTTACCTCTGACCAGATGTGTCTACTTTTGTACTGAATTAGGCAGGCTTTACAGATATTAATTGGTCTGAGAAATGTAGCCACATTTAACCATTCTAGAAATCTCGTGAGCAGCATGATTTTCAATTAGCTCAGCTATCAATTTGCTTAGTGGGGGGAAATCCACTAAAATCCATTATTTTGTACATTTTCTGCACAAGCATATCTGTTTAATGTTATCTATTGCTCAAATGTGGTTAATGTTTAGAAAAATTGTTGTGTGAAAAGGTCAGCTTGCAGTGACTTCATTTACTAGACTATATTTGCCGTCTCGAGTTCCTGTTTTCTTGTTGTTATATTATATGCTTTAAGGTATCTTGGACCTTGCATGTAAAAGCACATATTAAAATCAATTTTTAAATTAAAACTCATAAGAAACATGGACCTGTCTGACTTTCTAACCATAGTATTACATAAGTTAACTCAATGACATTTTGAAGGGGGCCCCACTGAATTCACCCTGGAAAATGAATGGAAGCATGTGCCTTGATTTCAAAAATGTATTTTTTTAAAAAATCATTGACACAAAGATTCAAATTCCCACTCAGCCCTGGAAATTCACTTGGTGACCTTGGGCAAGTCATATGCTCTTACCCTCAGAGGAAAGTAATGGCAAGCCTCATCTGAATAAATCTTGCCAAGAAAACCTTATGAGACGGTTGCCATAAGTCAGAGTTGACTTCAAGGCATGCAACAACAATAATTTATTAATTTATTAATATCTTTTCTCTCAAAATTGGGAGTTCACATCAAGACTAAAAACAACAGCAGCAATCTGGCAATAGATCTAAATAGAAGGTATAATACATACTAACTGAAATAAAAGCAATTTTAAAAAAGCAATTCAATTAAAAAATTACAGCAACCATTTATTAACAGACCCTCTTGCCCTGGACAATCAATTGCTAAAAATTCACCAGAATAAAAATGTATCTATCTGAACAGAGGGGAATACCACAGCTTTGGAGCAGCAATGTCTGCCTAATGTCCTCTCTTGGGAAATTGTCTATCTGTATGAAATCTCTGACTGGTGATTTCCTGTGATTCTCTAAGCAAGAGTTGTGATTGTTCAAGACTAGATTGTCAATGCACTGATACCTTTCTAAGATAGTGGCTATCAGATGTTTTGGATGACAACTCCTATCAGCCCCAGCCAGCGCGATCAATTACCAGATATGAATATGAGACAGCAGTGTGGTGCAGCAGCCAAGAAAGCCAACACAGTTCTGGGTTGCATCAAAAGCAATATGGTGTCTAGAACGAGCAAAGTAATAGTACCACTTTATTCTGCTTTGGTCAGACCTCATCCTGAATACAGTGTCCAGTTCTGGGCACCTCATTTCAAGGAGGGTGTTGAGAAGCTAGAATGTATCCAGAGAAGGGTGACCAAAATGGCGAAAGGTCTGGAAGCCATGTCCTATGAGGAGCAGATTAGGGAGTTGGGTATGTTTAATCTGCAGAGAGAAGGTTAAGAGGGGACATGATAGCCATGTTTAAATGTTTGCAGGAATGTCATATTTTCCACTCGTGCAGAGACCAGGACAAGGAGCAATGGATTCAAACTACAGGAAAAGAGATGCCACCTAAACCGCAGGAGGAACTTCCTGACAGTCAGAGCTGTTTGGCAGTGGAATATGCTGTCTCAGAGTGTGGTAGAGTCTCCTTCTTTGGAGGTTTTTAAGCAAAGGCTGGATGGCCATCTGTTGGGAGTGCCTTGATGTGTGTTCCTGCATGGCAGGGGGTTGGACTGGATGGCCCCTGTGGTCTCTTCCAAGTCTATCATTCTATGAGAATTGCAATCCAAGCTTATGGAGGGCATCACAATGGGAAAGGGTGGTCAAAAGATAGTATCTCAAAAGGAATACAAAGAACAAAATACTTGAAGTATATGTACCCATAATCAGGCACAGGCTTCAAGGCTATGGGTGTTCTTGGGCATCTGGAGAACTGCAAACATCTCTCTTTATGTTGCTTAAACTCTCTGGCGAACACCTGTTGCTGTGTGTGGAGCTGATATGCTGAATGGTGGCCATTCTCCTTAAAATTAATGTAATTCAGAATTGAAAAGAATATGGTACAAATTAAAATGGACGTTTATAGTTAAAGTTGAATTTATGACATCATAGAAAAACAAACCCTTTCATCAGTTTGCAGTTCTTACACTCAGAAACACGTTATAGTAGATGTTTAAAATTAGATTAATGTTGATATTTTCAAACAAATGCTCATAAGTTTTGGATCAATGTTATGAATATTTGAACACATATATATCCCCACTTGCTAAAGATACTAAAGAATGGATACTAAAAATCACAAGCAGGTGATTTATCATATCCACTTGTGCATTTTTAATTTTTAAGAGATTTGGGACTGTCAGAACACATTGGACCGAATTATGTTAGTCTCAACTGGAATAGACATACCAAATCTATTAGATTTACCTACATGTTGACGCACTATTCAGCAATGGACCAATGGGTTTATTCTATTTGGGACTACTCAACAGGGTTTAAGTCATAATATAAATATTAGATCTTCTTCTAACTTAAGTGTGTGTGAGCAAGAAGGGGCGAGTAGCATGGCCAGTTACAAAAATGGACAGGGATCCTACAGTTTAACCATGGTACAGGGGAGCCATTCTCAGTGGTGGCCATATGGCCACAGGCTTAAAATTGTGAGAACGGGAGCCCCAAGGGCTTATGGGACCCTGGTAACCGAACTGATGAAATACACAAACAACAACCTTAACTGGAGTCAATAGTTTCACTTCTGTTTATAAAATGTTTCCAATAAACTCACAGTTTCCTTGACAAAACCCAAGAACAGAATTATATTGTGACAAAAGTTGCGCTCTGGCTATCAATGTCTAATTTGGACCCTGATATCATGAAACTTGCAGAAAAGCACCACACTCAAGGATTGCATTAAGCCCGATAGAGGTTTAATTTCATACAATCTTTTTAAAAAGTTTTGTCCAGTCAGTCACGTAGGGATGGGGGGCAGGGGGGCAGTTTGCCCCGGGCAGCAATGTTTTTGGGGTGTCCCGGCCTGTAGCCATGCCCCTGCATGCCTTGGCCATGCCCCTTGTGCCGTAGTCCCACCTCCCTCCCGCCCCACCTCCACACACTCCAAGCTCCACCACTGTGTCCAGTATATGAGAATGTTCACATTTTCTTGGTGTTCAATAGTATATGATTTTCTGTCTTGCTGTTCATGTTTTATCCCTCTTTCACAGGGCACCCTGGATCCTGAGAAATGCTCCTAAGGAGGTCATGGCCAAAAAACAGCTGAGAATGGCAGAGGTAGAGAAAGAATGTCATTAGATGTGGACTGAAAGCATTGAGGAGCCACCATTGTACTTTCAACATAAGGGGAATAAATCTTGCCAAGAAAAGCCTGTGATAGGTCACAGTTGAAGGCACATAACAGCAGCAGCAGCAGCAGCAGCAACAAGGCTTGACATCCTACATCATGCTGTTAGTCTCCACCAGTGTACTTACAGGAAGTGGTGGAGGCTGCTTCCTGTTCCTTGGAATAACAGCTGGGTGCATTTCCATCTCCCTGGCCACTGATCTGCACAAAGATGCCCCTGGGCTCATTGCAGCTGCCTATGAGCCCTGGGGAAAGAAAGGAATAGCCTCTGTCCCCAGCTTAAAGCTGCTCCTTCAGTGCCCAAGAGCAGCCAGAATGTGCTCAGATATACACTTGCAGCCAATGAGTGTGCCTCGCAGGACCCCTAGCCATTGTTGAGCAACAGGGTGGGAGCCTTGCTGAAGGTAGTACTAGATACCTCCACAAGGTCTGAAAAAGTTCATATATGGATGTAACATCATTTGCACCTGCATAAGCCACCAACAGGATGCTAGGTGTAGTTTGCATGACAGATTACACCTGCCTAAACTGTTCTGCTAGCCAGCTGTTAAAGATGCAGGAATTTTATCCTTCTTCTTGCATCTGGGCACCTCAAAAAGAATATCAAATTTTTAATCTAAATGCAGTATACATATACACATATTCCAGACTCTTCATTGCTTTTGCAAGTGCCATTATAATAGAGTGATCCCTCACCTAATTACCAAATTTACCGTGATTACAGCTTCAATCCTGACAGAGCTATGGGTTTCATTAACTTCTAAGTACAGATAATTTATTTGGGGAAAGTTCCATTTACTTCTGTGGAACTACACCAGATGTTATTTGAAGTGCTCTATTTATCTTGAACTCTATTTATCTTAACCACAATGACAAAATCTGAAAATGTTTAAACTAGTTAAAGCTTTACTTCTCTGCAAGAATTTTCATCCATATGGGGAAGAATTGAATATTCTGATTTCCTTTAGCATATGTACAACGAATAAATTTTCAAATTAGCCAAGTTGGTATTGCAAAATATTTTGTGAATTTTATAGGGGTAGCATGTGTAGTGGTTAGAGTATTGGATTGGTGCTTAAGATACCCAGGGTCTAGTCTCCAATAATCATGAAAGTCACTGGATGAGAATGGGTCTACTTTCTCTCTCTAAAACCAGAATTAACTAATCAGAGGCAACTTTAAAATTAAAACCAGTGACAAAACCACATAAAAGTTGAAAGCAGTCTAAAACTAGTTCCGCAGCAGGTCTTAGGTTTATGAAGTCAGTATGCCTGTGAGATCTCTGCGCAGATGCACACTTAGACTCATTTAGCTGTCTTTGGATTGTGTCCCTAAAATTGCAGAAATTAAAAGTTTTCAGTCTGGGAGCGCTGGAAGTTATTTTTTTTAAAAGCCTGTGCCGTTTCAGATCTGGCAAATTTGACCTTGAAATACCATCAATTAAAAACACACACATACACACTATGATATCAGATGTTGTCATTTATCCAGAGCAATTTAGAATCACATGTTCCCCATTTAATTGCCAATTCCAAAAATTTCTCTTGATGTCACAGAAATAATACTTGAGTTTTATTACTGCACATGGCATACACAGCTTTTCATTTGGCCTCACTTGATTAACGTTGTGTATGCAGTCTAGATGCCTGGTATGCATGGAAAACAATGAAACAGCCCGACTGGAACTGTGATTTGTGGTTTTTAAAAAACACCCCAAAGAACTCTGAAATGGCTGTGTTTTGGTGACTTCATTTTCAGCTTGATGAAACTCAGATCACTTATTGGAATGTCCCGGACAATTTCTAAATATTGTGGCAAATTGATGATGACATAAAGAGGACTTGAGTCTATAAGACATTTAAAATAATCTAATCTACAAAGTGGAATGAATCAGCAATTTGGCAGCTCTTTAAAACACACAAACACTGCAAACCACTTCCAAAGTTTGGGGTTGGGGTTCAGGGAGAGGAAATCTAAATCTCTTACCTATTCAAAGTCCATAGCGTGATGTATTTTACAAAATTACACTCTCTTTTACTGGGTCAATCTCAAATCATCTTGCAAGAATGCAAATAAGGAAATTGGCTACAAGGTATCTGGAACCAATGACTGACAGTTTTAAACATACTTATTACACATTGTTTTGTTGAACATCCCATAAAGTATATGTGCTTAGGTAAGAACGCCTGAAATGGAGTTACCATGAGGAGAGGGATAATCCTGTGTACAGGACAAGAATTTGTGAAGTCGTAGAAAGATCATAAAGAAAATACACAATAGATTCCTCAGTCCAGATGTCTTTAGACTTAAATCCATCTAGGTAAATTATATATACCGTTGAAATATCTGTATTGGTTGCCCATTAGATATATATGGAAACATGTTCAAAGTGTTGCTTTGAACTGCTTCACTCCTTATATTTCGAGGAAGGTGGTTTTGATAGATTTTATGTTTTATTATTTTAGCTACTGTTTTTATTGTATTTGTTTTTACTGTACCTGAACCACTTTGAGATGCATTTTTTAAAAATCCATTATAGACATGTTATAGAACAGTATAGAAATGTTAAATGAATATAGGACAACATTTTAGTGAATTTAAATATAATGCAACACAAGAAAGACTCTATCAAGAGAGAGAGAATACTTCAGAACTGAAGCTACAGCATCAGAGGGGCTGATTATGGAATTTGGAAACAAGGAGCAAATAGAAGAACAAGGACATGATCAGGCTACTGGGTGGTGAAGATAGTGGGTATCAATAGAGGACAGAAAGAAAGAAGGCCGAACCTCTAAATCTCTAAAGATGTAGTTTGCATAAGTTCCCCAAAGCAAAACAGCTCGGTGAAGTGAAAATGATTCAGTAAATTGACTGCAGCTTAGGGCTATTTTTAAACTGCACTGTTATAGTGCTATTATTCCACTTTCAACACCCTATGGAATCCTGGGGTTTGCAGTTTAGGAAGGGGCACTTAGATTTCTCAGCCAGAGAGCTCTTTGGCCTCTGTAAACTGCAAACCTCAGAATTCCACAGGATGGTAAAAGTGGAATAATAGCATTATAGTAGTGTAATGCAGGAAGCCTTTAGACTACATGGACCTTGTGGTACTTTTCAGCTCTATGATTCTGTTAAAACTACAATTCCCAGAACCTTCAGACAATATAATCCTTCTTTGTTCAATGCATAGCATGTAGCTCAAGCTTTCTTATCTCTTCCTGAGGGAGTGCATAGGGCCCTGATACAGAACAGGCCAACAAAACACAGACAGGAGATGTGTTATTCAGATCTTATTTTGAGGGTCCTGACATACTGGAAGAAATACTGATACTGTGTAATAACAAAAAGCATTTTAATGCTACCCAACCAGCAGTCTGAAATAGTTTCCATAATTTTATTGTATAAAAATACTGTTTTGTATATATTCATTTTGATGTACATCAATTTGTGTCTTGTTCCATACCTTTTTTTATCTGGTCTGTGGATTGTAAAATTCTATTTTTATGTTAGAAAGTCAACATGTAATTTTTTGAATAGGTTTTTATTAAACCTCCTTTGTAGATGTCCAGGGACAGCTCCAAAGCATGACATGTGTCTTGGCTATACATGCAATATTCAAAACCTGGTGAATTTCAAGCTGAGATTAACATTTACAGAGAAAGATGCTAGCCTACAAGACTTTGGAAGCTCAGTCCACTTACCTTCAAGCCTTTTTCCTTAGTCCTAAATATACATGGACCAGAGCATGGAAAGTTACTTTTCTACTGCTCCAAGTTCTCCTAACTGTGTGGTCAGATTTCCCAAGATCTGGTATGGTCTGGGCATGATATCCAGGCTAGGACACCATGGACCTTCTTAAAAAACTTTCACTAATTGTTACCACAGAGCAACGGAACAAAAAATAGTATCACCTCTTGCAAAATTTGAAGTACATATAATTTGAATTTGAAGCTCCAGCTGGAGCTGTAATCTAGTTTGTAGCAAAATTTTTGAAAAAGCATTAAATTCCACTGGTTTCAATAAGGCAGGGGATTTCAACATGGTCGTATGAATCACTGACTGGAACAATCCTGGCCCCATTTATTTCAGAACAGTTGGGGTGTTATTTTCTCTTTCTGTTTTAAGTTATACCACTGTTTCCTCTGAAGTAGTTTGGATCACTGTAACACAAGGACTCTGGGCACTAGCCAGGACAATCCAAATAATTTGTGCCTACAGGACAACCCCACCATTTTTTGTTTGCAATGGACGGCTTGGTGGGATGGAGGACAGCTATGTATAGCCACAATGCTCCTTCTTCACACTTAGCATCAGTACTCATCCCTCCCTGCTCCTTTTCAATATTTAATTATTAGGTTTTTTGTTTTAGGGTTGCCAAGGATCCCGTATTCCATATTCTGTGTTCCATATTTAAGGATTGAAAACTGTCTTCATGGGGCAATCTATGTCCCTGATCTTGTATTCTAATCCATTTGCTTTCTGAGCAGGAAGAACAGGCACTAGCTGTGCGCACAACCAATGAGCACTGGTATTCAGCAGTGGCTACAGAATGCTGGGGGTGGGATGGGATCCTGTCTGTTGTGGTGCCCACTCTTCCTGCTTTCTAGGCTGAGCAACATGCTTGTAGCGGTAAAAATCCTTATGTTGTAATGGCTGCTTCCCCCCCACCATGAGATTTCCTGAGGGTTGGGGGTTCCTGCAATACTTCAAATTTTGCAAGAGCCCATAAATCTTGCAAGGGCTTTTTATAGGCCCTGCTCATATGTCCCAACCTGTCTTGAGATGCCAACTGAGCCACAAGGACACTGCTGAGAGCTGGGCCTTCTTTCTCTGCTCTCTCTTTTGTGTTGAGTCATGAATTTTGACTGTTCTATGCTACTGTTTTGAAAATCTGGAAACCACCATTTTTCCTTGTATCCAATTCACTCTGCAGATTACTATTCACTTCCACATTGCAAAAACTTTAAACCCCATTTTTTCTATTTTAGCTGTCCTTCACATTGATATAGAATTTTATTCCATACATACATTTTACATATGTATTGTTTGGTTTTCAATTTATTCTTCTTGTCAACATACTCTTTCATCGAAAGAATGGCTGCTTTTGCTCAATCTTTGCTACTTTCAATTTCTGATTCTAAGGCTATAAACATCTTTCAAAGTGTCCAAGTGTCAGTGAAAAAAAGTACTTTAAGTAGGAGATTTTAATTAGAGTAATAACTTGTGCTATTAATAGTATAGTAAATGGACCACCAGGATTTGAAGATTTAAGAAAGATTATTATACTCCAAATATTTTGATTCTAAAAGCAATCCTGCAATATCTGATTTATTGTACCTTTATGTTTTGCTCTACAAATCATATATATTTATGTAAGTGGAATGCAGTATATCATACCTATATTCAGTTTATTTAAAATAAAATAAATGATTTGGCCAGCCTGCTTAACAAACTATTTATTTATTTATTTATTTATTTAAAACATTTTTATTCTTTAATCAAAAAGTTTTTGAAAGCAACTACACAAGTCCAAAAATAAGAAGAGAATCTCTACTCTCAGGCTTACAGTCTAAAAGATTCATGGCAGGAATGGAAAAGGGACACAGAGGAAAAAGAAAAACAAATATGATTGACAATTATAACAAACAATTAAGCACATGCAGACAATATGGAAAGAAGAAAACAATGAAAACAGTTCAGGGGGAGAATTAATCTGATGGTCCTTGTTAGAGCATGGCAAAGTCATAATTTGACCTATGGATTCTGAGAATCCCTGTTAGGCCCTTTCCGCACCTTACCTTTTTCCGGCGCTGCAGTGCAGGGATCACGCGAGCAGCCTCTGGCGAGAGGCTCTCATGTCCCTGCTGCTTCAGCTCTGCACAAGCTGCCTGCTCACACAAGAGCCCTACCTCTTCCTTCCGCAGTGCAGCCTGGGAGTTTCCCAGGCTGCGCTGGGGCAGGAAGTGCGACCAGTGCGGCTCCAGAGGCTCCACACACCAGGTAAGTGCGTGCGGGGCCCAGGAGCAATGTGTGATCGCGCACCATTTTCGGCTTCCAGCCGAAAATGAAAAGGTGCGCAATCGGTGTCTGCTGGCCCCTGGAGCGTCACGCAATTGTGAGTGCATCGTGCCGATCGCTCCTCACAATCGCGCGATGCTCCAGGCACCCTTTCACATGGCAAATGCCGTGTGAAAAGGGCCCCGGCTGAGGGATTTTTGGACCTGTACTAAGAAGTGACTTTTCTAGGTTGTGCTTTCAATATGTGTTAGTGTGGCTCAATTAGCTGTTTCCCTCTCTTCTGTGGCCTGAATAGTTGCGTAGTCCTTAACTAATTTCATGTTTTTGAAATAAACTATAGCAAATTTTCTTAAATCCTAACTAAGTTGTGGAACACACTCTGGTTATTACAGTGAAAAGGAGATAGACATAAATATTTTTTGAGAATAGTTTTATTAAGAATTTTATAAAAGCACATACAAACAATACAGAAACGGGATAACAAAATAACAACGTACAACAACTAAGTATTAAATCAAAGTGGCCAATAAAAATATAAACAAGAAAAGATAGTAAACACTAACTACTAAACTAAAACTAAGCTAAAAGAAATAAAGACCAAAAAAATAGATTCTACCTTTCCTAACTTAGACTATAGATAACATTACTTTTTTAAAAAAGACTTCTCCAACTATTAGTACCCTTCTGATACTTTGACTGCTATGCTTCCCATCATACTGGATATTAAATCCTACTATCAATAAACCGTACTCTTCCTTTTGCAGAACACTGATTAAAGGTTCCCAGTCCTTTACAAAAGAGATCAATCAATTTTGTCTTATCAACACCATCAAGTTGTATCCATTTCTACTAAGTCAACAACTTTATCAGCCACTCCTCTTTCATTGGAATCTCTGTATTCTCCCACTTCTGCATACATAAGAGTTGTGCTGCAGTAGTCATGTATTGTAATATCTTACCGTACTTCTCCATCTGATCTTCTTTTAATCCCAACAAATACAATTCCAGAGTCAACTGAACCTCAATTTTCAAAATTTTATACACCATAAGATATATTTGATTTTAGAAACTTTTGGTCCTCTCGCAGGTCCACTACAGATGATAAAAAGTTCCCACTTGTTGCTCACATTTCCAACTTCTGTTAGAGACTTCTTTATGCATTTTGGCCTATTTTTCTGGTGTCAAATACCACTGATACATCATTTTATAAAAAAAATTATCTTTAAAATAATAATATATAGTAAATTTAATTCCCTCCGACCACATTTACCCCATTGTTTCAACTGGATACACACTTTTTAAAACCCCATGTATATCCCTTCACTATTTGTCTATATGAAAACCATTGAAAAGAACACCCATCAGAAGTCAACCCTTTGATTAATTTGATTCTACAATGCTCTTGATCATCTTCCAACAAATCTTGGTATGTCATCCAAATTTCTTTTGTCATCTTTTCCTTTCTGTAACAAGTCTCTTGTGATAAAACCCATAGGGTGTTTTAGGGCACAGCCTTGGTTTATATTTATTCCATATTCTTAAAAAAGCTTTTCTCACATAGTGAGGTTGAAATAATGAGAGTGAAAGTGGGCAATCTTGTTATGTTCCCTTTTGATCTGACATGGTTTGCTCAACTATCCATTAGTCAGGACCTGTGCTTGCTGCACATTATATATTCCTTGATCCATGGGAAAAAAACTCTCAAATTCACTTTCTTTAAAATTCCAAACAAAAGATCCCAATTCAGATTGTAAAACGTTTTCTCAATATCTAAAAATATAAGTGCTGCCTGATTTTCATAATCATTATCTAGGTATTACAAGATGTTTACAACATATCTGGTATTATCACATTGTTGTCTTTTCAGCAAAAAACCTGCTTGGTCTTTATGAATAAATTATTGTAAAACTCTTCAATCTTTCTGCTAAAATTGTGGTAAAAATCTTATTATTCAGTAATGAAATAAGTCTGTAATTTTCTGTCATTGTTGGGTCTTGGCCTTCCTTGGCCAAGACCCAACTTCTTGCAAAGTAGCAGGAATTTTCTTTGTTCATAACATTGAGTTCAACTGTTTTTGTAATGGTAGAAATAATTCTTCCTCAAAACTTTTATAATAACCTGCCAATTGACCATATGGTTCTGGGACTTTACCAGACTTAATCTTCATTATTGTTTTTACAATCTCATTCAGTGCTATAGATGCCTTCACTGTCTTTTCGCATAAGTCCAAAATCCCCAGGAGGTCTTGCTTATCCAGATATTCATCTAACTTTTTAAACAAGACCTGTTGCTTCTTGTACAGTGCTGTGTAATATTGGAGAAAAGACTTCCTAATACTAACATTATTATGAAAAATCTTATTCCCTTATGCTACTTTCAAGACAACACTTTTCTCTCTTTCTTTTCTCAGCTTATAAGCCAATCACCTTCTGGACTTGTTGGAAAACTCAACATTTATCCACTTTATATAATGTAATTTCTTCTCAGTTCTTCCAACTATTGTAATTGAAACCTATCTTTAGAAGGCCTTGTGAGAGGAAGATCTTTTCTTCTTTTCTTCTAATCTCATCTAAAAGTAACTCCATTTTTTTTCTCTTCTTTTTCAGCTTCAAATTTTGTTTAATAAGGCAGCCTCACAAAAATGCTTTACTGGCATCTCATACTACTCCAATATCCATGCCTTTATCTATATTGTCTTTTAAAAATTCCACTAATTTCTTTCTAACTGTTTATAAAACATTTTCATCTTGAAGAACAGATTCATTCAACTTCCAAATGTCCCCTTTCTCTTCTCCTTCAATATTGAAATAGCAGGGTTGTGGTCTAGAAAAGTCTTTTTTCTGATATCATTAGCCAATGTCTTTGAACCAAAAACATATCTGTTCTCAAAAATTATCTGTGTCTGTCAGAAAAAATGTAAAATCTTTAGCATTCCCATACTTAAATTTCCAAGTTTCAACACCCACAATAATCCATCATTTTTTTAAAAAAAAGTTGTTGGAAGCTTCCTTTGTCTAATTTTAATATTTTTTTCCAAAAATCTATCCAACTATGGGAAAGTTACCCCATTCCAATCTCCAAGAAGCATCTAATTCTCAAATGTATAGCTCAATACTTTATCTCTTAACTTTTTGTAAAAAAAGTCAACCTGAAACATTGACAAGAATTCCATCTGGACATTGTCCTTAGGATATTCAAAGTGATGAAACCTGCTGGCTTAAGTCCAAAGAAGTATATGTGGAGAGAGAAAATATGCTAGTGCTGTTCTGTGACTGTCTGCACAAAGATTTCTCACAATCATCTGTGAGAAAATGACAGTAGGTGGGTTTTTTTTTTTTTTGGCCTAGGGGCTAAATTCTACTTTGGAAAGTGGCTTGGTGGCTGCCTTGTTTTGACATACCACTAGGGATGTTTTTGTAGGCCCTAAAAATTTAATAGGCAGATAAGGCCCCTCTGGTTTCCATTCCCTCCTACCAGCTAGTGAAGTTGTGACTGTAGGAACAGTTAATTACGCATTTGTAAGTGCTCAGCAGAATGCTAGCCATCATTTATATCTGGCTTTCTCATCTTGCTCTTGTGGGGTGTAGCCAACCTTTGCATGCTTTAATTAACTGGCTATGTAGTTTGCATGTTTATTGTAGGCACAGAGAAACTGCTTAGAGTAAACTTCCTGTTTGTTTTGGTCAACAACTCTTCCTCCAGCACGTACACATTCTTTGTTCTTAAAAGGTTCTCTTGGTGTTTACACCCCTCTTTTGTCTTCACCTTTTGTCCTGAAAGCATGCTCTGAGATCTCCTAACAGGAATTATTTTCAGCAAGCATGTGACTGCTTAATTTCTTCTTACTTTCTTCAAGAATTGAACCTGTGTAGACTATGCACAAGATTTTATGAGTAAACTTTTCATACTTTTTAACCAAACTATTTGTGTTTATTTTGGGCTAGATTAAGTGTGTCTGGGGTGAAGATGATAAAGTGGAACTGGTAATTTGTTCAACTTCTGCCTGTGCATTACAAAATATTCTGCTGATTGAGAGACTTATTACTAAAAAATCTCTCAGTTCCCCAACAGCTTTGGCCCACCTATTCTATCCAGCGCTCCAATTGCCAGTGGAATGAGCTCTACTCTCTCTGCATGACTGATGCCTAGTAAAGTAGGTGGGGTGGGGGTCAGGTCAGTACATGCTACTTAGCAACACAACTAAGGTAGCTGCATAACTAAGTAGCCACTGAAGAATTCCAGCCATTATTAATTTGGACAACTGGACAAAATATAGATTATTTCTACGTATGACAGATCATGCCCCAATGCAATAGCTTTCCTGACTGCAAAATACAGGTCAGTTCAGTACTAGTTAATCAAAGTTTAAATACATTGAAATATCCACTTTCTTCCTATCACTGATAAAAATTAGGAAAAGAAATTCATGACTGCATCCTATAGCCTGCATTCAGCTGGAGGTCACCTATCCTTGCATAACAAGGATACATAGTGAGACACAGAGATGGATCCTAACGCAGTCATAATTAAAGCGGTCTCATTGAAATCACTGGCAATTAAATTGTTAATGGTTGACAACATGCTATTGATTGTAATAAGTGTAATGTATGTACAACTACAACCAAATCCAATAAGTGAAATGACTAAGACAAAGTCTCCAATTGTGATGGAACCATGGTGGTGGAGGCAGAACATGGCATACAAATTTTGTGGGCCATAAATCTTGATAAAAAGTGTGTGCAAAATCTTGTACCCAAGCTTGTGAAAACGAAAGAATTTTTCTAAATTTCTGATCATTTTCTTTCCATACTGTGCTTTTCCACTAGATCAGAACCAGGCATTCCATAAGTGGATGCAAGCCAACAAAATTGTAATCCCTCACAGAATAAACCTGTGTGTTTAAAATTGTGGATACTTTCTATGTAATCATTATACATCAGGGTTTTTTTTTAAAAAAATTATTTTTTACATTAGCAATCTTAATGATGTCCTGCAAAGGGGGAATATGAGTTGCTCACAAATCTCTGTTGAAAGAGGAAAAGCCAGATTAGACAGTTTCCCTGAAGTAAAAAGTTGTAACAGACCAGGGCAGTCTGCCCGTTCTGCAATTAGGTTGGAAGAATAAGCAGATCTGGCTTGTTTCAAATAGGCCTGTGCACATTTATATGTCTCAAAACTCTAAACGTACATGAAGTCAAGAAGTCCTCAAACAACATTTAACTTACGGTGTATAACTTTCATATTTAAAAGCCTTCAGTGCACTGAAATGAGAATATAGGAGAAGTTGCCCATAACAGGAGTAATGGTGGAACTTTGATTAGTACTGTAAAGTATCACCAGTATTTCTACAGTGGAGAGTGTTCTCTCTCTTTGGAAGTCACATTTTTAAAGACATGGTGCATTTGGGAACAAGTTGAGATGGTGCTTTATAATAGGACCACTGGATCCCAGCCAGTGTTTTCCTGGTAAGGGAAAGCAAGGAATGAAGACTGTGTGCTTGCACGGAGATCTGAATTTATTTATTCTCCAGCCTTGCTCTTTAAGGAAATACAATCCTCCCTCCATATTCATGGGTTTGACATTCGCAAATTTGATTATTTGTGAGGCATGTGTTTGCCTTCTCCCCCATTTTCTTCCACTTATCTCTTGCATTCCTCATCCTAGGCTTGCAAGGATTCGGTTTAAAGTGGAGTTTTTTTTCTTTTTGGTAAGCAAAACCCCTCCCATTGCTAAAGGCACGGCCTCCTTGCCATGTAGTTGGACACTCTGCTGTGTATTAGCTGCTGATTGGTTGGATGCTCCTTTCTCAAGACGGCCACCAGAAGTAGTTAGAACTCCAGAACTCCCCTCTTCTCTCTCTGAAGGGAAAGTACTGGTAAGCCTTTTAGATTGTCTTCCCCCCACAAACATGGGGTCCAGAAGCAAAGGAATGAGAGGGGGGACGCTATGGAGGGGAATGAGAGGGGAATCATGGGGGTGCTATTCACATTTTTTCCCATTTTTGTGAGGGTTCTGTGCCCCCAACCCTTGTGAATGTGTAGGGCTGACTGTACCATTAAGTAACAACAACAACCTTTATGTATATTGCCCTTTCTACCAAATGGTAGAACATCAAACATATCTAATCAGAGACAAAGACAATCAAATATAACACTGTGGACACATATAAAACCTCAAACATCCCACTACCAATCACAGCAACCTCAAGCTAATAAGTTTCTTCAACTTCAAGAATCAGTGTCTGGTTGAATTTGAAGTGATCTTTGTTGCAAGACTGCCATTAATCTGGGTAGTTTTTAAAAATGTTAATGGCAAGTGCAGCCCACACCCCTTCCAGCGGGATTGGGGCCATTGTGCATGGAGGGTCAGATAGCTCTTTCATCTCATCCCATGGTCATTGTCTTTTAACATAAACCAGGCTCTTCCTTTTATAAGAAAGGACAAAGCTTGATTACTGTTTTTTTTTTGACAATAATTCTCACAATCCCCCATCCAGCTGGGCCAATGCCCATGTTAACTAGAAGATTTTGGGAGTTACAGTCCAAAAAGAAACTTTTACTACTTTGTGTAGGAAAGCAGCATGCATAAGAATGTGAGCAGCTGATATGATAACCTTACTGGTTTAGCAAACTCTTCAGAATGGATGGTTAATTGTATGCAGCTAAAAATGAGTGGCATAAAAGCAATATGAATGAATACCAGATAACATCTGCTCCTTTGTTTCTGCGTTATCTATCTTTGACACCTACAAATTTCCATGATATTTAACAATTACATGTTTATTAAAGTTACAAATATTACAAGCCAATTTCCTATGCAACTCAGAAGTGAGCCCCATTGGGTTCCATGGGCCTTACTCTCAGGCAAATATTGAGAGGACTACAAATAGATGCTCAAAAACTCCAGAACTTTAAATTATTTGAAATATACTTAATCTTATTAATTTGACATTAATCTTGACACTAGTCATTCTCTTGTAAATAGTTCCTGCATTTTGCTCTGAACAAAGAAAAGACAGGCCTTGATATGGAATATATGATTGGCCCTGGTTTGAATATATGAGTCCTGCATATATTCAAAATAACAAGACAGTGATAAATGGGATTCCGAGATGGGAAACAGGAACAAAAACATATTTCTTTATGTATGACTAAAAGGGAGCGCAACTGACACAGAACTGGACTAGCCAGACTTTTCTCCCTTTTATGGACCAGAGTGTAGAAAGTCAATCTTGACCAGAAATGAATCAATTTCCTTTTTAAATACCCTTAAATCTGATGAATAGAGGCTTTGATTACAGTGACTGAAAGTCCTATTGAGTATCCTCAAATAGTGTTGTTATTCTTGCATATTAAATGGAAAACTTTCCTTTTTAGGATTTAGGTGGTTTTATATTGAAAAATTGTTCGAGAATGGAATTTGGGTCCATGCTGATTTTGGCATGATTTTTTTTTCTCCCAAAGCAAATAACATGCTACACAGTTTGCATTCTTGAGGTAACTATATGGGCAACATGTTGCATTTCTTACTAGCATACGAATTAAACTTAGTAAAATCACATTTAAAAAAAATCCTTTAGTCATTTCTGGTAGTACAAATGGCCTGTTGAAAAATCATATTACAACATTTACAGGTTGGCACCTAAAGAATTCTACCAGTTCAGTTTACCTAGGCGGTGAGCAAGTTTATGAACTCTACTGATTATTACAGAAATTCCATAGCTTTACCATGACAGTCTTCAATAAATCAAAACCACTCTTCTTCTAAATATCCAGCAGGGTTTGTACAAAATTATTCTCAGTCCTTTGAAATAAAACAATGTATGAATTAACATGCAAATTATGAATTAAGTAACAATTCGGGCATAAGAATCAGGGCAGGTGCAAAACAAAGTGAATTCCTCATTATATCATCTAATTTAAATGGAATAATAGAAACAGGTTCATAAGTTATTAGGCAGGTCTGTGGGGTAAGCTAGGAAGTACCCACCATATAAAAGAATGAGAAACTTTGTAAATTTGTTTTCACCATATGGTTGTGTAGAGAAACATGCCACAACCAAGGGACATCTCTGAAGACCTCAGAAATGCAGTTAGAAATGTGTTACGAAACTAATTCTGTTTGGAACCATTCCAATGTCAGACAGTTACAAATGCAGAAGGATCAAGGCCATAGATATTCTACCCTGGAGTGGTCATCTTATTGAAATCTTTCCAAGAACAAACTAGTATATCATCCAGGAAGTCACAAACATCTAAGGAGCTGCAGGTCACTCTTTGTGTAATGCAAGTGTTCATGACTCAACAGTCAAGAAAGAATTGAACAAGAATGGTATTCATGAAAGGATGGCTGGAAGGAAACCACTGCTTTTTGAAAAGAATACTGCTTCTTGGCTGAAGTTTGCCAAATATGACATAGATGATCATCAAGATTATCATACAATGTTCTCTGGAAAAGTGAGTCAAAAGGCAGAACCTTGAGTCTTTTGAGCTATGTTATGTTTGGTGAAAATTAACATGGAGTTGGAACAAAAGAACCTCATCCCAGCAGTCAAGCATGATGGTGGGGAAGTGATGGTTTGGGCTGCTTTGCTGCCTTAGGCTGTGGATGGCTTTCCATATTTAATCCAATTAGGGACAAGATCCTACATCACTGAGCATAGTGAAAAAGTTGGAACTGCAGATGGAACTTTGTTTTAGCTCCTGTCCCACTACCCCCCAGGACTAATGGTTTCACTGTGAAAGTCTCCTTCCATGGCCATTCGGTGGCTGGTAGAGAGTGGGGGGGGGGAGAGGGAGGGGAGGGGAATCAGAGAACCATTTGGCTATGTTCCCACAGCCACACACAGATCAAGGACATCATCTGCCAAAATTCACTGGATTTCTCCAGAGATCCCATTGGATAATGTAATCATTCTGTGTCTAGCCATGGCAACATAGCCAGATCCTTCTTGGTTTCCTCTCCCCACACTCTGCCAGCCACTGAGTGGCCACGGAAGGAGGGCTATCATAGTGCAATGGTGAATCAGGAGAGGTTTACAGGCAGTTAACAAAGTCTTTGACAGTGAAGCTCATTTTTACAAAAGCTTTTTACAGTCCCTGTCTTGCTGGGTGTTTTTTTAGCAATACCAGCATTGGGAAGATGGTGAAAGAGTGCTGGAGAAAAATAGATTATTGCTGTCGGGTTACAGCAGGAGATATGCAGTAAACAAACCTTAAGCTGGGAAAGAGCAGGATTGTACTCCAGCTGATCTTGCCATGTGTTGGCCTACAAGATACAAGGTAAACAGCAGCTGCCTCCAGAATCTGTTCCTGGGCATGTGTGAATAGTAAAACAGAGAGAAAAGGGGAGAGTAGATATGTCTACCTCACCAGCCACTTCCAAAATGTTATAAAAGTATAATCAGTGGTTCTTAATGTTTTTTTACTTAATGTTTATGTTTATCTTTTGTTGCCACAGACCCCCCACCCAAGAACTAATTCAAGATTTAAAACTCTAAAGTGCATCAAATGTTTATTTAAAATTGCTCATCAAGGTTCATCAGATTGGGAAAGCAGGGAGAAATAAGTAAATGTACACTTCCCTGAGGAGCTCTGGAAGGGCAGGGAAGACTTTTCTCCTGCTTGTTCCCACCAGTTTAAGGCTGGAGTGAATTGAACAATAACTTGCAGGCCCAGCCTGCCAGCCAGCAATTGCCCTTCTCTCTCTCTCTCTCTCTCTCTCCCCCCATCCCCTCTCTTCCAGCTGTCCAGTCTATCAGAAACACTCAGGCATAGACACCTCCAGTTTTTTGCCTTCTTTATTAGGACGAGAGGAAATCGAGATGACAAAGGGAGGGAAGGAGGGAGGGAAAAATGCAAAAAAAGGAGGAGGTTGAAGTCAAAAAGGGGGTAATTGAAGCAACCCCTCTATAAATTGAGAAGAGGGGGCACACCTTCAGTTGTCAGTGTCAGAAAGACACTGGAAGTTGGAGCAAGGGACCACCATTGGCAAAATAAGTCACCACTTGATTCACATGAAAATATGTGCACTTACGAATGGAAATAAGGAGTCACACTCAGGTTCTTTTATAGAGGGCTTGATTCAACCTCATCTTTCTGCCTTCAATCCCTGGGTTTTCTGCCTTTTTTCTCTCCCTCCCTCTGCTCCTGTCTCAGTTTCCGCTCCGTCTGGTGAAGAAGAGAAAAATGAGGAGGGTGTTTGAGTGTTTCTGATAGTCCACTGGACAGGATATGGAGTCTAGACTGCCATGGTCGCCTTAGTGGATGATCTTTGCCTAGGTATCGACAGGGGAAGTGTGACCCTGCTGGTACTCTTGGACCTCTCAGCGGCTTTCGATACCATACACCATGGTACCCTTCTGGAACGCCTGAGAAGGTTAGGGATCGGGGGCACTGTGTTTAAGTGGTTCCGGTCCTATCTCTCAGGTAGATACCAGATGGTGATGCTTGAGGACAGCTGCTCCTCGAAAAAGGAGCTTAAATCTGGCATCCCTCAGGGCGCTGTCTTGTCCCCAGTGCTATTTAATATCTACATGAAACCACTGGGAGAGATCATCAGGAGGCATGGAGCAAGGTGCTATCAGTACGCTGATGACACCCAGATATATCTCTCCATGCTTCCGATAATAGCATCAACTAAGCCTCTGAACAAACGTCTTGAAGCAGTAATGGACTGGATGAGGAAAAACAGACAAGCTGAATCCAGATAAGATGGAGGTACTCGCTGTTAGGGCCCTAGCCCAGACATGGAGGTCTGTCAACCAGTCCTAGATGGGGTCACACTTCCCCTGAAAGACTGTGTTCGCAGCTTTGCGGTGCTCCTGGACTCGCCACTTCAGATGACAGTTCAGATAGATGCGGCGGCTAGGAGTGCTTGTTATCAGCTTTGGCTGATACGCCAGCTGCGCCCCTTTCTGGAGCTGGAACACCTAAAAACAGTGGTGCATGCGCTGGTAGCTTCACGGCTTGTCTTCTGCAAGGCGCTCTACATAGGGCTACCCCTGTGCTTAGTCCAGAAACTTCAATTAGTTCAGAATATGGCAGCCAGGTTGGTCACCGGTAGACCCAACTGACCATATAACACCAATTTTAAAGTCTCTTCATTGGCTGCCTATTAGTTTCCGGGCACAGTACAAGGTGTTGGTTATTACCTTTAAAGCCCTTCATGGCTTGGGGCCAGCCTGCCTGTGGGATCGCCTTCTCCCATATAATCCGCCCCGCACATTAAGGTCCTCTGGGAGGAATTTACTGCAGCCAGTCAGAACTAGGTTGGCTGCGGTTACCCAGAGGACCTTTTCTTCTATCGCTCCCCAGTTATGGAATGGCCTGCCGGAGGAGACCCAGCATATTACCAGTCTTGACTGCTTTAAAAAAGCAGTCAAGACTGATCTCTTCCGACAGGCCTTCCAAGACTAGCATTTTCATCGCCTCCCATCAATTGTCTTGCTGTTTTGTTAATAGTTAATTGATGACTGTTAACTGTTCTGTGTTTTAAGGGGTTGTTTTAGGTGGGTTGGTGGGTGGGGAGGATCAGAGTATGTTTTAATGTTTTTAATGTATTTAATGTATTCATGTTGTTCGCCGCCTCGATCCATGTGGAGAGGCGGGATAGAAATAATTTTTTATTATTATTATTACTATTATTATTATTATTATTATTATTATTATTATTATTATTATTATTCTCTGCTAGAAAGGGAGGGAGAGAGAGAATGAGAGAGGGAAGAAGGGCAAACACTGATTTACTGGCTGGCTGTCACCTCTTCTGTCACTCAGTTGTTGAGTTTGCCTCCTCCTCTCAGAGGAGCCTGCCTGCCTGCCTGCCTCCTTTTGCCTTGGTTCCTGTCAAGTTACCAATCTGTGTGTATTGGTGGGGGGAAGACATGGTGAGCAGCCTTCGAGACTTTTGCAGACCCTCTGTGAGGACATCACAGACCCCCGAGGGGTCTGTGGACCCTAGGTTAAGAACCACTGCCACAGATCTATAAGTTTGGCCACCGACATGGAAATCATAAGTGGGGGGAAAAACCATCACTGGATGCATCCTAGAAGAAGTCTTCAAGTGGTCTCAAGAAAGTTCAAAATGTTCTTATTTATGCAAGGCTGATTTGGTTGTTTAATTTCACACGTGCACATTGTTCATTTTGAATAAAAAGTTTGCTGAAACAAGTTAAACTTGTGCCAAATTTTTTGATAAAGAGATGATATCCAGGAACAGACCTACTTCATTAACTAATTGATACATGTATTATACAGGATGGCCCTCTGAAAAGAGAGTAGCTAGCTTTATTTATTCTATCTGTGAACCTCCAACCCAGAAAAAAAATTTTTTTTTGTGAATCTCTCTTTTTGCTCCTAATACCATGAGAGGGTTTTATGCCGACCATTCAACATCCCTGATTTCAATGGAGAACTATGAGCAGTTTCTCCAAAGGAAACTGCACAATGAAGATTCTTGCGTTGTACTTTCATCGAATTAAATTGGCTCCCTTGAAACTTGAACATGTCCCTCAACTCCTCCCATCATGCTTCAGTTCACTAATACTGATGAGAAATGTTTCCCTTGGCTCCATCAGACATCAGCTGAGTGCCTCTTGGTATCTATCTGAGCTCCATGCCATTCTTTTAGCTTCACTTTTTTTTTCTCTCTCAGCAGATGCATTTCCCATTTTAATCTCCTGGGTTTCTATTTCATTTTGAAAGCTAAACACTCAGTATCTTCACATTCTCTGTTCTATTGCCAAGCTTTTAGATGAGAACTAGCATAGCATCCACAGCTTCTGAGATTAACTTCCAAAAGGTTTTCATATCTCTGTCAAAGAACCTCCTGACAGTTAAGAAACCTAACAAAGTTAAGACCAGTTGCTGAAGAGGTCTTATTTTCCTTGAGTACTAACTGTTCTTTCTTGTGAGCAGCCCACAAGAAAGACAGGATGTTTGGATGCAGTTTATTAGCTTTTTATTAGCTCTGGGGGTTTTTTACCAGCTACAATCACAAGTTTTGTGGAAGCCAAGTATAACAAAGTAGTCGATGTAGAATATCAGCAAGCATTAATAGCAATGCGTATTGGAACAGTATCATTTAAATGCAAGTAACTGAGAAAGAATATCATAATCAATGTTCCACTTTCACCAAGATCGGGCCTCAAGACTGTTTACAAGCTACAATGATTACAATATAGTTAAAAAATACAAAAAGTCAATATTGACATAGAATTCAATTATTAGCCACATTAAAATTATCGAAAACATACTTTAAACAGAAGAAATTCAGTATAAATAGTATAATTTAAAATAATGCAGAACCCTTTTACAGCCCTTTCTTAAAAGTTTTCAGTTTTAAAACCCTGTTTAATTTTTTTTAAAGTCTTCATTTTCCTTGGAAGGACAGCAAGGAGGGGGCCATTCTAGCCTTCCTAGGAAGGGGTTTCCAAAGTCTAGGGCGGAGCTTCCAGACTTTTCATGTTGCTGATACACTTTTTAGGCCCTTTTCACATGTGGGGGGGGAAACGGTGTAGAGCGACCTCCCACGGAGGTCGTCTACACCGTAGAGTGGACTGGCGTGGACTACTTTTTGTAGTTTCACACCAGAATCCACTCAGGAGCAGCCGGAACTAGCCGGGCTGTGTGTTTTTTAAAAAACCTCTTTTTAGAGGTTTTTAAAAAGCACGGAGCGCGCAGCCCCGTGCCGCTCCGTCGCCCGGCTCTAAAGTGAATCTGCAGGCGCGTGCAAGTGCGTGCCTGCAGATCTGCCAGGGGCGGGCTTCCGGCTGGTGAGCTTCTCCGGTTGGTGGAGAGCCTCCACCAACCGGAAGCTGCCACCTGCGACGCCGGAGGAGTGTGGAGCAGCGAGCTCGCGCTGCTCCACATGGCGACGGACTTACCCGGCTGGAGGTAAGCTCCATTTTTGGGCGTTTTCGCCCGTTTCTCCCCCGACATGTGAAAAGGGCCTTAGACATGCATCATTTTGTGACACAGTAATTCAGTTTTACTAGCAAACCGCAGGTTAAACTAATCCCTTATAAGAGATACAGACACATACATAAATTGTAAAAACAAAATATATGAGGAAACAACATATCTCATGAAAACTTTTCATATATTTCTAAAAATATATGGTTTATAAATAATTACCTACATTTCCAAGTTTGTAAGCAACACACCTACACACACTTCAGGAGACACACTAACATGTCATGGCACACCGTTTGGAAAGCCTTGGTCTAGGGACAGTCAGCTAGAAGGCCCTAGCTCACTCTCCCATGCAGAATGCCCCAGCTAGGTTAGAGAAATACTTCCATCAGAAATATGGCCTGGGCTTACAAAGAGGGCAGTGGGTTCATGAAAGGCATGTCAGCAACTTCCTATCCCATTCTTATTTGAATTGGATCTGTCCTATCCAGTTTTCCAGCCCAGTTTGTCTTTCCTCCTCCTCCTCCTCTTTTCTTTTCTTTTCTTTTTTAAAAAAACCCTCCTTCTGTCTATAATAATCAGAAATTCTATTTGGAAGTTTCCCACACTGAAATGATAACAAAGGTTGAAGGTGAAAGAAGTGAAAGTTGGTTATGCTGAGCACAGATTGTAAATTTCCTAGGTGCAGAATTTGAGTTTCTTGGAGTACATTTTTGGAAAGGTCATTCTAAGGGCCTAGTTTAAACCAATATTCTAATTAACTAAACATTTTTTTCTAAGAGTATAGTAACAGAATACATACAAGGGCAGCTTTGAAGTAGAAATTTGGTAGTGTTACAGGCATATTTTGCAGCATATCCTGGAGGAAGCAGGGACATAAATAAGTTAATAACTGCAAAAATTAAATGTGAATAGCTTCTTACATTTGAAATTATTTTATTGCATAATTTCAACATTTGGTGTTGAGTATGGTGTGTAGTCCTGAAGAACCAATGCTCAGTAATGACAATATGGCTATTTCCGCACTGGACTGTTATAGTATTATTATTCCACTGTCAACATCCTATGGAATCCTGGGGTTTGCAGTTTAGTGAGGGGCCTTTGGAGTTCTCAGCCAGAGAGCTCTTTGGCCTCAGTAAATTACAAAGCCCTGAATTCCACAGGATGTGGAATAATAGCACTATAACAGTGTAGTGTAGAAATGGCCTATTTGGTTCTTCTTCATCGAGCGCATTCAAAATGGTCTTATAAGGAGCTGCCAAAGGTGAAACAACTATTTTGCTAAAATTTCAAACACTTCATTTTGTTCCTACCATTGTTTTGAGTCTCATTTCCTAATTAATGACAGTATAATTTATTCCTCATGTTATTAAAAGACAACACTTTTGAAGAGGATGACAATGTTTACTTTCCTTGGGAACACGGATGGCCTAAGACATAAACACATCACCAGGATGTTTAGGAACTGACTGCCAATTAGATCTCTGATTTCAAAAAGATTTACCAGTTTGAATCTATAGATTCAGATTGGATGAAAAGAATGAAAAAAAAGTGGTTTGTACTTCATCTCTTGCTTCAATCTGATTTTTATGGGTCTCTCTTCTCACAACAGTTGTGAATATAGACTGGATTTACAATACTACTAAGCTCTCCTACCAAGAGACACACATAAAGCTGTCATTTGCCTGCTTATGCTGTCTGAGGTTAGTGGATGTTGACAAAGAACACTGCTAAGACTAAGAACGCACTGAATTTTCTTCCAACTGAGAGTGAGACAGGACTCGGGTCCAGGAGAAGGGGGGAAACGTTCTTGGTGAGTTTACTTAACCATTCAACATAACCTCCCTGTCTCGACAAGCGTCCAGGACTGGCAATCTTAAGAATGACTTTTTTCTCACTTGTCAACTTGATGGAAAGAAAGACCTTCAAGGAAGAACTCAGTAAAAAGCTAATTTGCTAGAAGCCTGTGCATGTAATGGGTCCAATGTAATGATTAGAATGCTAATGTTTAAAAAAGCTTGAACATTTTGGAACACAGTGGAATATGGACTTTCTCAAGCTGATGTTTTAATGAGGAGAAAAATGCCACTAGTTGTCCTGCCAAGCCAAAATCTTTCTGCTTCTAAGAATACCATTGACATGCCCCTAGATACAATCAAAGAAACATCTGCACTGCTTTTCAGGCTGCTATTGCTGCTGCTAGAAACCAGGGACATACTCAAGACATATGCAGAAATGGACTTGAGTAAATCATCCACAAATAGACATTTAAAACCTGTGGCTGAATCCCCACAGCTATATGTTATGAAGAGGGGAAAGAAAAGAAATTGAAGACTTCAGAGAATGTGAGCATTAATACTTCTAAGCCAATTTGATAACATGGATATGAATTCCTAGCATTATTTAAGATTTAAGGGTTTTGTAGTCAAAACTGACATTCTTCAGTTATATCTGCAAAACCTTTCAATTTACTATTATTAATTGTGAGGAAAAGATTAGAGGATTTCAATCACTGTCTTCCATTATCTAACTATGTTCTGCGTTAAGGCATCAAGTCGACTATGCTGGAGCTCAAATGATGGCAGCAAATGTCTCTAGCAGAGGTGGAGAACCTGTGACCCTCCAGCTATGAATTATGGGAGTGGCAGTCCTACAACACATGAAAGACAAATTATTCTGCCACAGGTCTAAGGCATGTAAGCCATTTGTGGACTGCAGCTGAAGTTAACGTTCACTTCAAAGGCAGACAGCTCCATGGGGTCTGAGCGCCAGTTTCCCCCTTACCCTGCTACAGGCTGCATCTCCAAAATTCTTCCATTTTTATAGTCCCTCTCAAAATGGTGACTGGGGATGACATTGGACCATTTTTAGTTGTCATTTTGAGAAGGACAGTAATGGCAGCTGAGGATTTAATGGTAGTATAGAGTTCTGTCGGGATTGTGTAGAGGTCTTTTTGCATGTTTTGTACATCTGTCCCGCAGCCCAGCACCAAAAGAAACCCAGGACTCACTTTTTCAGTCCCAAATGTCTTTGGCAAGTTAGCTTGAGAAACAATGTAGCACCATAATGCCACTTTCCCCACTCCAATGTTTCCCAGAATATAACATTCCTTTCAGCTGTACTTAAAAGTATTCTTATTCCTGTGTGAAAGGCTGTAAGAAAAAAGGAAACTACAACAGCAGCTATTCTTCCTGAGTCTTTCTTTGCAACTGCCTTTGCTCAGAAGATTTAAACAGTTGTAAAGCTTCTGAAGTTCTTACTATGTTTCAGTGGTTCATCCTAATGTAACACAGGAGCAAGTAACAGTAGCATAAAACATGACTTGTGATGGTGTGTAAGGATCAAACATTTACAATAAATTAAGTGTTGGAAGGAATGCTGTACCGTAAATACAACGAACTCACAATGTTTGGACACTAAGGCCTTGGACACTAAGTCTTATTTGAATGATGTGTCAAACATTATTTTATTGGGTTTTCTATTTAAAGCAGGGAACAATCATTGTTGTTGTTTAGATTCACAGCCTGAAGTTGCAATGGACTGGTTTCTTAAGAGATTTTTGCTATTATAGTAAAGTGAACCTTCATTTTTGAGAGCTTCTGTGCTGGATCCAGACTTGTGTTCAGCTGAGTTCCACTGGTGCTGAATAGGGGGATAAGGCAGCAAGTTTCTTTAATTTCCCCTTGGCTTTTCTCCAATTCCAGCACCACCTGCAATGTTGTTCAAGAGAGTCTTCCATGTCAGTGGAGCAGTGAACCTATTCTGGGGTTTAGGCTATTTCTGCACTAGACTGTTATAGTGCTATTATTCCACTTTCAGCATCCTATGGAATCCTGGGGTTTACAGTTTGTGTATCCTCAAGCTGTGTGTTATCTGTCAAAAAAGTAGTCAAAATTCTGCACTGAGAAGATGTAGTGTAACTTTATGCTCATGGATGTATGCCTTGGTTGCACTACAACTGCTCATTACAGAACTGCGAAGATGCACAACCAAGTGTGCGTTGTATTTTGATGCACAATGCATAACCACTCACAACCATGCAATCAATGCACATTGCACAACAACACATAACTGCTATAAGTAATGGGCAATGATGTACAATGCCACCATATCCATAACTCTACTTTCAAAACCTTCAGCTGAATACAAATGTCACTTGTTAGCCAAAAAAGTATAACTCCATGTGTAAATGAACTTAGGCATGCATAAGATACCAAAAGATGCCAGCCAAATGTTTATCACAATCCTCCAGTTAGTGTACACTAGTCTAAATCAAAGGAAACCAAAGCCTTAGTGAAATCAAAACACATCAAAAATTTACCAGTCAAACAATTCAGGGGTACGGTAGCAATATGCAGGATTTAAAACTTTTCAGCCTTTGAAATTTTAGACTTTGAAATCAGAACCTAATTTGCTATAATTCATGAAGCTATGTCACTTTCTGCATAGATGTGTGTGAGACAGCAGAAGTGTGACCAGGAAATATATAGAGGCATGTCTATTACCCCTTGCTATGCCCTGTGACATGAGGTAGAGTGGCCATAAGATATTCCCATGGCTGTACGGAAAGTCACAGTGAAGCATTCTGCTTCTCTGGAGTTATGTTCATTGACCATTAGACTCCAAAGGAAAACTTCCAGTCCACATAGGACTCTCCCAACTTTTTCCTTGTTCTTTCCCATGCATGATACTCTCCTGTGTGATGGTGCAATCAGGTACAACTGACTTAGCAACTAAGAGAATCAGTGTGGTGTAGTGGTTCAAGAGTTGGACTATGGGTGGTTCAATTCCCCACTCGGCCATGGAAACCTGCTGAGTGAGCTTGGGCATGTCAAAAAACTCTCACACCCAGAAAACTCAGTGATAGGTTTGCCTTAGGGTCGCCATAAGTTGGAATGACTTGAAGGCAAGCAACAACAGGTTAGCATTATGTGCACCTTGCTTGAAGGTGCACATAACGCTTTATACAGGGTTTTCCAAAAGCTGAGTAAAGGCCAGATTTTTTTTTTAAAGACTATAGTCAACCACTATTGTGGTAGCAGAAAGAGCTGTGGAAATCCAAACTAGGACGTCTGTGTCACAGTCACAACATTTTTAACTGAACGCAGATAACACATTACAACAACCTGTGTTTGAAACCATTCTTCATCTGAACAGTAAATCCTTGTGCACTGACATGTTACAATGTTGTTCAACTGGAACTTGGAACTTGTATGGTAGATTCTTCATAAGTCATTTCATTTTTATAAATTTAAGCTGCTGGTTTGAAAATGTCACTTGCAACACTAGCTGTTGAAAATGACACACATCATTGTTTTAAATAATTCCTTTGAATGTCAAACTGATGAAAACTGGAGTAAAAAAACATGTGAGAGGGAAGATGGGGAAGGATATCATACAAATTATTTGAAAAAAAAGTTTCTATTTTTTCAAGAGATGATCTCTCGTCACAGCACTTTCCAAGGCTTCATCTCCCTTGACCTCTGTGTACTCCACCTGAATACCTTCTGCTTTGTGGTTGTGATCCTAGTGCTTAAACTCCTAGCACTTCTTGTCACTCCTAGACAGTTGCCAATGATAGTAGGGTTGTTGTCCGGATTGTGGAAATGCCTATTTTATCCAGGTTTTTATCCAGTTACCTCTGAAGCCTGCTTCTGTCCATCTCCTATTTGAATTAAGTCCCTTTGAGCTTTTGGGGGCTTACTCTCTAATAACTATCATTAGACGGCAGACATTGGTCTTATACCTATGCAAATTTATTGGAGATTTAAAACCAATTAAACTTGCACAGTGTACTCTGCCCTATCGGCCAGATTTTGACAAAAAGCCTCTGTCATCCAGAAGGACAAAGTTTAGCTTAAAGCAGGCTCAGTTATAATTTAGGATTTATAACTTCCAAATGACATTTGATATCTGTTTCAAAATGTCCAAATGCATTTCCAGGTTTGTTCTTTCTCAGCCATAAGCAGAACAGATTTGACTCTTCTCTAGCTGTTCATTCTAAAAAGTCTATGGCTAACAAAAGGACAATAAATCTTGCTCCAGTGTGATTTGTTATCTCCTCCCCTTGCTCAGCACAAATACACATATTACACACTAATAGCAAACACAGGATCAATGGATATACCCAAAATGAAGGTGAAGTATTAACCTGTTTGGGGGAATTCAAAGTATAAAAGCAGGAAAAAGCTTTAGAAGACATTAAAAGACTGAAGAAGCCAGTTTTGTTTTTTTAAAAATCCCAAATAGCTTAATGAGATCTAAGTTTCTCTGTGGCCAAAATGCTGGTACCTGCTTTCTCTCTCTCTCTTTTTACATGGAATGTTTTAAAATAATACAAAGCTAGCAGACTGGACTGAACAGCAAAACCCCACACTGTAACATCTTGATCCAGATTCTATCTGAACACTCATATTCTGAAACAATTTTAACTGACTAAAACTTGATTAATATTTAGTCACAGCAAATTTTATTTTAGCCTGCCTTTCCTTTCAAAGCAAAGAGTTACCAACCATAAATGTTTTCCCTTTTGACTTAAATCTCCTGCCAATTTGATAGTGATGACCTAAAATTCCTGGCAACACAGGCTTAATAACCACTTAGAACGTCAAGTGTAAACCTACATTTTTTTTGGTCATTTTGAGTATGTGTGTGCATGTATGTGAGTTAGTAACGTAATAGGTTTTTGCCATTTTTATAGTTCTCCCTTTTATAAGACATTTAAATTAATCTTATTCCAAAGATAATTTAACTATCAGAGCTTACAGACTTTCCAAGTAAATTTAAAACAGATTCTATTATATCAAAAGATTTTTCTTCTGATGCTGTCCAGAGTCTCTGCAGATTTAATGTCTATACAGTGCTAAGTTGAACTATGCTCTGAAAATCCATTAAAACACATCTGTTGGAAATCTTTTAAAGGATATTTAAGACTGGAAGTGTAAATTAACCTAGAAAATATTTATTCTACAATGTTACCAGTTTTGTTTAATAGCTTTTACTTCATTAGCCAAACTGCTTTAAATTTTCTTATTAGACTTTTTCTCAGCATATCCAGTACTTTCAGGCTATTTAGGACAAGTGTTCTGGACCAGTGACCATTTGTATTCCTCTGTTCCCCTTTTGTCAGTGCTGCCCTATAGTACTGAAACATTGAACCATTAATTTGGGATGTGAGTTTGCAGTCATGTGTTACCCTGATTTCTAGGAGTCCCATGAGCAACACCTTAATGTGCTCAAAATACTGGGGAATGGGAATTAGCTAGAGCACCAGTTAGCAATGTGAGAGGCAGGGCAACATAGCGAGATCTTGTACCCAATGTTCACGGGGTCAGGCCGAGTCAGGACCAAGACACAAGAAAGCTCAAATTATATTCTTTTATTTATGAAGTCACAGCAAACTTACGCACTCACTCACTCGAGATTAAGAAATACTGCACAATTGCGCAGTCACGCACACAGTCCTAAGAAAATAAAGAGAGGAAAATGGATAGGGGATTTTCAGGAGGATTTTTGGGGAAATACTACACCTGATCCTGTAGCCCGGTAAAAGGAAAGAAGCTTGGGAGTGTAGATTCTCAGCACATGGAGGCTGAGGGGAGGCTCGTCAAACGGAGCGGCAGCAAGTCGGGAGGCAAGTCACGAGCGATCCGATGAGATGCTCAAACTCCAGGGTTCTTATAGGGGAAAACGTGCCTGTAGGCTAGTCCGTTCCCAGGGAAAACAATGGGTTTCAGGCTGGAGACAAAGCCTCTGAAAGGTCAGTACTTTAGATGATTGAATTATGACAGCGTTGTCAATAGCGTAGACAGTATGCAAACACGGAGTGCTTGAGAGTTGGATAGTCTGTTCGTCAAGCTGCCTGCTCGGGGCAGGGGATCTTTTGTAAGCTGCGTGCATACATAATGTGATCTTAAGAAGGTACTTGCCTGGAGGTCTCCTAAAGCTGCAGTCTGGCAATTACTGGCCTGCCTGGATTTTGTTTTGAATAGTTCAGCTATTTTCGGCTGTGCTTGTGTGCGTGCTCGTCCGGGGGCCTTGCAAACACGTGGAGAGGAATGGGTAGTGAAGGCCAAATTCTTGATATCAAATGATATCTAATAAACCTCAAGTTCGGACTAGAAACTACAGTAACACATGTCTAAAGAAACTTTAAATATACTGATTTATTTATTAAATTCTGCTACTCTTTAAAAACATAAAGAACAAAGGTTAAATGTTTAATTGTCTACAAAGTACGATTTTTTTTGGGGGGGGGGAATGTACACAGAAAAATGTTGACACTTCATTTAAATAGTAGCATATCTTTCTATACTTAGGTAAACTGGTTTGTAAGGAAAACAAATGAAATCCATACCTCTATTAAAACTAAAGAACTAGAACTAGATGACAAAATGTAGAATCTCTCTTATACATTCCTAACACACATGCATTCACACACCCTGTTTCTCCATCGTCAGTTTCCTCTAGTGCCTCATTTCAGATATGGTATGGGTTTAACTAATCTTTTAGAGAATTTTTTTAAAAAATTGAAAAAGTAAGAAAGCATTGACACAGAAAGAGACAATGTAAAGACCGTAACAGATCTACATTTCAACTACGCTGAATGTAAGAATGTAAGAGCCAATAAATTCCTCATTTTCTTGCTCACAATCTCATCTTCCAGAAGGTGGAAGAAGCAACAAAGGAGCTGAATATTTTGGACCTGATTCTACCAAAAATGAAGAGATCACTGATGTGAAAGTAGCAGGAATCTGAGGTAGAAGTGACCATACCCGGTTGGGCTTCATCACACAGAGAAAAGAGAAAGCTGGGTTCAGTCAGATGCATGTTCTTGGACTTTAAGAAAGCCAATTTCAGTAAATTTAAGGAAGTACTGTACAAGATCTCATGGTCAGAAATACTCAAAGAGAAGGGAGTTGAAGATAAATGGGGAGTTTTTAAAAGTGAGACACTGAAGGTACAGTTACAAACAATTCCAATGAGAAAGAAAAATGGGACGCATCTGGAGTGGATGCATGAAGAGCTTATGGATCAGTGAGAAATGTATAAGAATTGGAAGAAGAGGCAAATCACCAAAGAAGCCAGTATTTGTAGGGACAAGATAAGAAAGGCTAAAGCTCAAGGTGAATGTAGACTTGCAAGAGAAATTGAAATGAATAAAAATAATTTTTTTACCATGTTGAGAGAAAAAGGAAGTAAGTACAGTTGGCCCTCCACATTTACTAGGATTAGAGGTGCAAGACCCCCACAAAACTAGAAAAAACACAAATATCAACATGTTTGTGTCTGTGGGAAGGGGCGGTGGTAATGGGTACCCAAGGTCCCAACAAGGTCAAGGAAAGGAGAGGGAAATGGGGTGAGTCAGCATGGCAGCCCTGTGTTTTCTCTCTCTTATCTCCTTCCTTGTGGGCGGGGAGGTCTTGAGAGGATTTGTGGTGTTAAGAAATTGGGCTGTCCTTACGTGGCCAGGTAGTGGCTGGTAAAGGAGGAGGAAGACCTGAGGCAAGTTTTTAAAGGGCTTGTTACTGCCCTGGCTAGTCCGAGCTTTGGGGATATTAAAAGATATCCTCTTGATATCATAATTCGGCTTCACTTCTCTATTCCCCTCCACGTGCTTGTGAGGCCACCGGACAAGCACGTAAACAAGCTCCGCCGTTAATTGCCGTAATATTCAAACAACAATACAGGCAGGCCAGAAAATAGCTGACTCACTGCTTTAGGAGACCTCCAGGAAAGTACTCTAATTAGGTATGCACGCCACTTACAGAAGAGCCTCTGCCCCGCGCTGGCAGCTTGATGGGCAACCTATACAATACCCAAGTACTCTGTGTTTGCATACTGGCTACTCTACTGAGAACTGCTACAATAACTCAATCATTCAGATTCTGACCTTTCGGAGGCTTTGTCTCCAACTCCAAATCTATTGTTTTCCCCCAAGTATGGCATAGCCTGCAGTCACAATTCTCCTTATAAAAACCCTTGATTCCGAGACCTTCCACAGAACGCTCCTGAGTTTCATCCCGCCTTGTTGCCGCTTTGCTTGGCGAGCCTCCCCTCAGCTCCACGTGCTGAGCTACATCGCACCACAGCATCGCTCTCCATTTTTCCGGGCTTCAGGACAGGTGAAGTATCACCCAAACCAGCTATCCCTCTAAAAATCCCTCTATAACACTCCAACCTTTATTTTCTTTAGTTATCTTGTATGAGTGTGTCGCATACACTGTTTTGCTTGTGTTTAATAAACATCAGTTATTGCTTCAACTTCTGTGTGCTACTTGACTCGACCTGACCCTGTAGACATAGGGTTCAAGATCTCGCTACGTTACCCTGCCTCTCGTACCGCTAAGCAGTGCTCTGAGCTAATTTTCCCCACCTTGAGTTGAGCACGTTTTGGTGTCCCTCCTGGGACCCCCAGTACACAGGGTAACAGGCTGCACAGCCTGATTGGAGATGATAAGAGAGAAGGTTTCCCTGGAAAAGAAGCACGTGATGGTGTGGGCAAGGGTTGGAGAAACTTGCAAATAATCAAATCTGTGAATGTTAAATCTGCAAATGTGGAAGGCCAACTGTAGTTCCCATAAGTATAGGTGCTTATGGTAGGAATGCTTGACATGGTGCTTTTGTGTGCATGAGAATTTTGTGTACATGGTGAGAACTTGTGAATTTGTGAGAAGATCATAAAGAACATACAGAGTAGATTTGTATGTCCCAATGTATCTGGACATAAATCCACTTATAAAAATTATATGAATTGCTGAAAGATCAGCACTGGTTGCAGGTTAGATGCTAAGCTATATTCAAGATGTCACCTTTGGTCTATGAGGCCCTGAGACACTGTTCACATTTTGAGTGAAGCAGCTCTACTATAAGTTACCTCTGGGTTTTAAATTGTATTTCTTTTGCTAGATTTTATTGCTTTATCATTTTAGAGAATGGTTTTATTGTATCTGTCTTTATTGTACCTAAATGACATTGAGAATTTTTTTTAACGGAAAAAGGAATACAAATATTGTGAAACAAATAAAGGATAACATCCTTGTGAAGTTAAGTATAAAGCAACATAAGAAAGAATCCATCAAGACACAGGGAATGCTCTGTGGCAATAGAGAGGTTAGGCATAGAACACTGAAATAAAGATTTGGGAGCAAGAGGAAGAACAAGGAAACAGTAAAGTCATGGTGGAGATGGTTAAATGTGGACAGAGAGAAAGAGGAACTGTTCAACACCTGCTTTTCCGCCATCTTCTTTCAAAAGGAAAACAGTGTTCAACTTGGTGAAACTAGAATAAATGATGTGTTTTTGGGACTGCAGCTCAAGACAAGTGACAAGGTGATACATTTAGCTACCTTAAATGAGTTCAAATATCCAGAGCCTGACAAATGGCATCTCAGGGTACTTAAAGGAAGATAAACATGTAAATGTAAGGGCATATGCCTATTTCAGAATATTGAGAAACATGAGATGTACTTGCAAACTGGAGGAGGGTAAATGCTGTTCTCATCCTCAAAAGGGGGGACTGAGCAACTACTGGTCAGTTTCACATCAATATCAGGGACAATTCTAGAACAGGTAATTAAAGAATTAGAGCATATCCAGAATGATTGAAAAGTCCCAGATTTTGTTCCCATTTTTTTCTGTTTTATATTGGGTTAAAATAAACTGAGTTGGATAGCTGATATAAAAGGTCATGCAGGGGGTAAACAGAAAATATCCCAGGATAAACAAAAAGTGTATTGATGTCCAAAATAAAATCAGAAAGAACAAGAACAAAATCTGTGATTTTCTGGTCTTTTTAATCAGATGCACTCTCAGTCTGTGAGCACTTAGGGGAAAAAAAATGCTGTGATTACTAAGAAACAGTATGGATTTCTCAAAAGCAAGCCATGCCACACTAATCCTATCTCCTTTTTTTGACAAGAGTTACAAACTGGGTAGAGCAGGAGAATGTTGTGTACGCAATGTAGCTTGATTTCAGTAAGTTTTAACAAAGTTTCCCATGATATTCTTGTAGATAAACTGGTAAAATCTGGGCTTGACAATGCTACTGTTAGGCGGATTTGTAGTTCTTTGGCAGACCAGCTCACCAACAGTTCCTCACCATGCTGAACAGAAGTGAAGTGCAGTTCAACATCTTTATGAATACTTGAATAAAGGGCAAACTCACTCAACCGGCACAACTGATGAGCTATAACTTCAAAAGATAGGAGGATTTAGGATCTTGGTGGTCCAAAAACTAAACATAGGTGAATTGATCGCAAAAAGTCAAAGCACTTGTAGGATGCATCAACAGAATTATAGTGTTCAGAAGCAATAGTAACACCCTGCTGTAGTGTGATCTAACCTCACCTGGATTAAGGCGTCCAACTTTGGGCACTAGTTTAAGAAGGATGCCAACAATCTGGATTGTCTCTATACCAGGGTGACCAGAATGGTAAGGGATCTGGAAACCAAGCCTTATGAAGAAGGACCGCTGGAGGTGGATGTGTTTGATCTGGAAATAAGGAGACTGAGGCCTTTGCCCTACTACACTATTAAAGTGCTATTATTACACTTTCAACATCCTGTGGAATTCTGGGGTTTGTAGTTTACAGAGGCCAAAGGAGCTCTCTTGAGAATTCTAAAGCCCCCCCCCCCGGAAACTGCAAGTCCCAGGATTCCATAGGAGTTGAAAGCGGAATAACAGCACTATAACAGTGAGGTGCGAGATGGTCTGAGAAGTGATATGACAGCCATTTGTAAATACCCGAAGGGCTGGCTTGTAGAAGGAAATGGCCTTGGCTCTCTCACACACAGGAGCCCCGCCAGGCAATGATTTTTGGCATTTCCAGAGACTAGGACGTGAAGCCCTCGTTTCAAATTACAACAGGGAAGCGCTTCCTGAGGGGAAGGGCCATTCGACAGAGAAACGGTGTCCACCCCCAGATTAAAACGCATGGCTTTCGAAGGAAGGGCCTCACCTACCCTTTCCTTCCTACTCATTTCGAAAGCCCCGGGCCAGGTTCGGCGGGAGAAACCTCGCTTGGCTTCGTAGAAAGCCCAGCCTCCCCAAAACCGAAGTGAAACGCGGGCAGCTGCGGCTCTCCCCGGAGGAGGAGCAGCGGGAGCGGCCCCTCCAAGCTCCCTCCGCGGCGCGCCGCCCCGCCTTCTGCCACAGTGTCAGCGAGGAGGAGCCCCCGGCTGGGGAGAGCCGCGCAGGCGCTGGGGAGGGGCCTCCGCGGAGCGCGCACGCCAGGGCCGGCGAGAGGCGAGGATGGGGCGCTCCGGGGCGCGCCGGGCCGGGTCTCTCGCGCTCCTGAGCTGCCTCTTGTGCCTCTGGGGGCGCCTCCCCGAGGCCGAGGGCTTCAGGAAGAGAGGACCCACCGTGACGGCCAAGGTGACTATCGCCCCGCGGCCGGGGCCGAGGCCGGAGGGAGCTCGAGGGGCCTCCGGAAGAAGGCTCCCCCCCCCCGCCGCCGCCGCCTCCGCCTCCGTGCGCTGAGGGCGAAAGTTTTGCTACCAAGTCGCTTGGGCGCAGGGGGTGGTGTCCGCACGAGCCGCCGGCTGGGCCGTTTCTGTCCCAAGTTGCTTGCTGGGGATTGGGGTGGGTGGGATTCCTACCCCCTCCTTGCCTTCCCGTGCCTTGAAAGGCTGCTGTGCCTTTAACGTTTGCGTGGCAAGAAGTTTCGCGCTCTGCTGGGACCGTTCAAATCACATCTTTTGGGCCATTTCTGCACTAGACTGCTATAGCGGTATTATTCCACTTTCAACATCCTATGGAATCCTGGGGTTTGCAGTTTCGGGAGGGGCCATCCGGCCCCTCCCGAAACTGCAAACCCCAGGATTCCATAGGATGTTGAAAGTGGAATAATAGCGCCATAACAGTCTAGTGCGGAAATGGCCTTGGTTCTCTCACGCCCAGGAGCCCTGCCAGTGGAAAAAAGTGTCCCTCTGTGTGGAAGGGATCGCAGTGTGCGCTTACTTGTAATAATAGCTTGTTTATATATAAAAAAGAAGTTTAAAAAAAAGAGAGGCAATGCCGCCGTGTAAGCATACAGCAGGATTAAAATGCAGTGCCATTCTTAGGGCTACATACTGGTCCGCAAAGGTGTGCAAGTCTTCCACAACAGTCTTTTCGTGGCAGATCCGCTTTATTGTAATTGCAGTTCATCCTTAGAAAGGTATGGTCTGCCTGGGCCTTTTGGATTTTGTTGTATCTACTCCTTATATATTAGCTCTTCCTTTCGATTCTGGAAAGAGGATAATGATTAAGGATTCTGCTTTATTTGGTGGAGGGGGGACACAATCCATATTGGGTACCAACGTCAAGGTCACGTGTGCAAACGTCTAAACAGGGCACCGTGCTTGGAGGGGAACCTGTGAATTGCATTTTCGGTTCTGGAGTAAATTACACAAAAAAAGTGCTTTCTATCTCGGTGGCACCAACTTTGGTAGTGATGGATATTAGGTACATAGAAAGCACCTTGCCTTTCATATTTTAACAAAAGGAGAATTGCTCAGAATAAGTGAACACAGAGGGGAAGAGCTAAGGTAAAAAGTAACATTGACAGTTTTAGCCAACAGCTTCTTGACTCCTTTGTGAGTTGTGCTTGTCTACCCTCTTTGCAACCTGATCCAAGACAACCAAAATAACAAGCCTGGAACAGACACTGTTCAGGAAGGACTACTTCGGAGGAAGTGGTTTGATCCCCATATTTCTAGATTGTTTCTCTAGAGGGGAAGATGCACCTATCTTGCAATCTGGTACTGATTTACTTCCAGAACAGTTTCTGTTAAAAAGTAGGGAAAAATCTTACTCAGGTATATATACAGCCAGATAGGTGAGGGATCCTTGCATCATACCAGTGAAGTTAGAGATATGGAGATGTTTTTCCTTTGAGAAAGTTTTAAAAGCTTGCTTTGGAAAATTGGTCTGTGTGTTTCTATATGTGTCTGTTTTTCCCCTATTGATATACATCGTGGAAACAAGGACATGAAAGGTGACTCCTCACCTGTGGGCAATATTTGATTCTTTGTGTAAACCACTCCAGAAGTGTTGTTGAAGAACAGTGTGAAAATACTTGCACAGAGCTCCTAATTAACCTCTGTCCTTGCTGTCTGTCACATGGAAAAGGAGAGATAATCTAATATGGTATGCCTTGATTCATATCCTTTCTGCTAGAAGTATTCAAGAATGTGCTTTCATAACTATTTGGTATCTATTTAATAGAATGGAGAATGAGCCCTGAAACTCAAGTGCACTGCTGGTAGGGAAAGAGTTGTTTTGTAGCCCCAGATTCAAGTGACTAAACCATGCTCACTGAGACACTTTGGACTAGTTGTAACCTTTGCTTGATAGTCAATGTTAAGAAGTTCTCCCTAGTATTTTAGGAAACAATATAGGCAGGAGTAGACATGGTGGATAACATTGCTGAGTCAACAAATACTATTTCCACGACTCTTGTTCATTGCATTTCATGTCTGTCAACCCAAGCTGTGTTCTTTACAGTATTCTATCCCTACCACACACTTGACAATAGGCCTTATTTATTCAATTCTAGGAAGAAACTAGGTGTTACAAAAAACTCAGTGTGGTTGCTGCCTTTTCTTCCTTTCCTTGTACTATTTTGAATAACATAGCCTGTGACATGATGTGCATTTTCCCTACATCTACCAGTGATCATAGCCAATGACGTAAAGCAAGATGGTAGCAGTTCCCTGCCAGTATTGCACCAATGGATTGTTTATTCATCAAAACATGAATATAAATGTGCATACCCTCTGAATTTTATATTACAGTTACATTAAGGAACAGGAGTGTATTTGGGATATTATGTAGAAATCCTGTGTACAGCTGTTGCTCACATAGTTTAGTCACAGCAAGCAAGGAAGAGCTAGGCCTTGGGAGAGAGTTTATTGAAGTAGTTGTTATAATGAAAAGTGAATTTCAACAGGCATCTGATCAGCAACAATTGATGAGAAACCCAGATTTTTTCTTTTTAAATTACTATTTAAGAGAAAAGCATGGAACGATTAATGGATATAGTTATGCATCCTTGTGATATACTTATTATCTCTGCTTAGTAGCATGTGTAATCAGTTTGGCAGTATTTAACCATCTGTGCCTGTGCGCTCAGGGACCCCTACCTCTGACCCACAGTTCTGAAAAGTTCCTTTTGGTCCTGAAAGCTGGATCATCTCACTGCTTTGCCACTTCTCCCTTGAGTTCTGTTCCTCTGATATGTTCAAGTTCTTTTGGAAAGCAGGTATTATGAGATCAGCCCAGTATAAATCGTAGTCTTAAATGCAGTAAAAGATTGACATTCTGGTATCAATTAACACAGCTCATTCATCTCAGTTTAATGCTCCTCTGTGTTTTGCTTTTGAGACAATAGACAGTCACTGAATCCAGATCTGTACATTATTTTATAGATCTCTACCCCTTTCCACCCAATCTGAAATCTGTTGAACTCTGAAATCTGTTTTAGGTAAAGAGGGAATAGTTGACCACTAGGTGACTGTTCAATAGATATCATGGCACACTTATATAAATGAGATTTGTTGCTTTATTGGAACTTGGTGTGGTACATTAAAGTGTCTTTCATGACGGAACAAATGTAATGGACCAGATAAATATGAAAGTCAGAGAGAAAGAGTTCTCTGAACTTAGAGAAACCTAGGATAAAATAATCCGCTTTTGTGAAGCTGAAGTGTATTTTAATTTTTATATTGTTGGAGAAGATGCCTCTACTCTCCATCTTGGGGATAAACTAGATGAGAAGGTAAACATGGAACATGCTCTTGTGTCTTTCATATTTTCATGTCTTCATTGGTATTATGGTAAGGGGGTGTCCAGTGGAGCATAAATATCTGCAGAATCCATCAACTGTAGCCTCCTGATTGTCACTGTAACTTTATTTAACTGACTTGATTGTTTTTAAAAATGTTAAAAATTGTTATTGTGGTCTTAGCTATGTACCCCTTTCTACATAACACATAATTCATGTGGCGTTTGCTTCTGTCGACATGAAAAATACCAGTCTGATCTTAACCATCTCTGGCTGTCATTACCATCAATTACAAAACTGCATTGTATTTTTTCCCCTCAATTTTCTACAAAAAATGTACCAAAAGTTTGCATGGTGGGGGGAGGGACTGTTGAAGGAGAAGGAATGGGCAAAAATTCCTGCTTGTCTCTTTCAGTCATATGAACCCCCATGAGAAGCCCTAGTTTTGAAAGGAGTCCTTGTACGAATGGATAGGCAACTTTGCATTCAACTCAGTTTGTTCCAACCTTTATTTTAATTATAATATTATTTGCATTGATTCATTTTTGTTTATTTTTTCCAGGTATTTTTTGACATACAAATTGGTGGCCAAGATGCTGGCAGAATTGTAATTGGATTATTTGGAAAAGTAGTACCCAAGACTGTAGAAAACTTCATTAAACTTGCAACTGGAGAAGTAAGCTCTTGAAAAAAGTATATGCAGACATTTTAGTAAAATTTCAAATACCTGCAGCTCTTTACAAAATTAGTATTTTTTAAAAATGTAAGACCATTTTCATCTGGTACTGTGTTCTACCATTCTTTATAATGGGGAATGAACAGTCACATCCTGGTAATTGTGAATACTATAAGGCCCAGTTTTATGCTTCTGTTTGGGCCGGTTGTATGGATTGTTCTCAGCACTGCATTGTACACAGAAGCAGTTTTGTGAAGACCCCTGTTCCTAGGATGCTTTAGTGTAGAATAATTTGAATACCAGTCTGTCCAGCATCTGCAAAACCAAACCAAATCCTTTGTTTTCTGAAAACAGTAAGTTAGATAGTTTGGCTCTGCCTGTTCATTAGTCTAGCTTTGAGGTAGAAAACCATTTACACGAAGAGCTTTAGTTGCAGAGTACTCCCCAGGTTTTGGAACTCTTTAGTAGTGCTTAGATCCTTTCTGTACCCTTTGTTGAACAACACTGATATAACTGCTGTTTGTTGGAGCAGGACCATGTTACCAGTGAAAAAAGTGTCTCATTGAGTAGTGTTCGTGACAGGGCCTTAGTTATAAGCTTAGTTAGTTACTTACATTAGTTACTTAAATGTTTCAGCCCTGGATCACCTTCAGTACTGCATATCAAAATGACCATTTAAAATTCATTCATAGAGCAAAATTAAAGTGGTCTAGAATCCCATTGATGTGACATGCTGGTGCAATCCCTGCTTATGTCAATGTTTGTATCCTTGGGAGCATTGCCAAAGAAAGTGTCCAGTACCTACTTCTCTGGGTTTACAGCAGTATCTGAGGAACTCCCCATTATAGCTCCATCCCGCTAGCCACTGATTGGCTCTGTGAATGTGCCAGTCAGCATCCCAGGAGGCTGTTCATTATTCTCTGGGACCACAAGGGCAGTTGGAATGCATTCAGGTACACCCCTGCTGCCAGTCACTGTCTGGAGTAAAGAATTGCAGCTGAACTCCTGTCCCCGCTCCAGTTGCTGTTGCACACCTGAAGATGTAGAAAGGAAAAGCCTCTGCCTGCTGGATGACCAGTGGAAGTGCACTAATCCATTAAACAATTCAAGGGGTCATTTTGTGTAAAATGAATGTGGACTCCTCTGGAAAAACTGTAATCCAAATGCAGTCTGATAAGGGCAGGATACAATATTATCAAAAAAGTAATTTTGTTTTAATTTTGTTACTCCTGTCTTTCCACAATACAAGAATATGTAGACCTTATATGCAACTTTGTAGATACTAGGATACAGTCCAGTATAAACTTAAAAGAAAATACATGATCATGCATATAGGCTTACTAATTTTTTTTTTCCTGGGAACATTTAATCTAGTCAGTTGTCTTTTGACAATAGAGTGTACAATGAATTACTACACTGCATCAGTGTCATTCTGAACTTTATCTTTTAGAAAGGCTTTGGCTACAAAGGAAGTAAATTTCATCGTGTGATCAAAGATTTCATGATTCAAGGGGGAGACTTCACAGCTGGAGATGGCACTGGAGGTAACACCTCAAAATCCCAGTTTTGTTCTTGGGGAGGCAGTAAGAGGTCAGTGCCATGTTATATTATATATGGGGTGGACAGCTGTCTGGAGTCCAAGATCCATATGCTCTCTTTGATAGACATGAGAAGGCCTTGCCTCATCCATCCATCTTAAAATGTCACTGTATGTCTGCTAGTTGGGGGGGGGGGATTTCTCCATATATTTGGCTTTATGGAATTTTATAGGCCGAGCAGAGACCTTTTTTCAAATAGAAGTGATTCTTGGCCTATGTCCATCACTGAGTGGAATCCCCCCCCCACCTTCCAGAGATGTATCAAGTCTTTTGAGTTTTTGTCAAATTAAAAATTGTAGTGGGAGGAGGGTGGAGGCTCTTGATAGCTTCAAAAACAACCCTGGAGGACAAAATGCGGTTGCATTTTTTCACACCCTGGCAGAATATGCTATGATTTATCCCACTGTTGTACAATTAGCTTAAGTTTGTTAACTAACGCAGTGGTCTGTCTAGAAAATTTCTTTCAGCTGCTTTGATGAAAGAAGCTGTTTAGGAATCCCTGCAGGTCTGGGTGCTATCTTGCATTTTTTTCAAAATTCTTTTTTTCTTCTAGTTTCTGCTAAACCTAATGTCTTGTTTCCCAGGAAAGAGTATCTATGGGTATAGGTTTCCGGATGAAAACTTTAAACTGAAGCACTATGGTATTGGTTGGGTCAGCATGGCTAATTCTGGTCCAGATACTAATGGTTCCCAGTTTTTCATTGCTGTGACAAGGCCTGGCTGGCTAGATGGAAAGCACGTTGTATTTGGAAAAGTCATTGATGGCATGGTAGGTTAAAGAAATGTTGCTTTGAAAACAGTGGTTTGACTGTAGCTTATTATGGGTGTAAAAACATAACTCTACTTCAGTTTTTGGTGTATAATACCTACTTTATAGGCATTTCTGATGATGATGATGATGATAGTAGTAGTAGTAGTAGTAGTAGTAGTTCTCTAACTCATTTTTACTTAAACACATCTGGATTCCTTTGTGAAAGGAGGAAAAGCAGCTAGCAAGTTACCCAAGCTCTGATTATCTCTAGAATCAACTACTCTAATACTTTGTACCTGAGATTACTTTTTAAAGACTGCTCACATGCCATTGGGTTCAAAATATGGCTGCCAGTATTGACTGTAGATAGTTATTGGGAACATGTTTCAGATACTTAGACAACTTCTATTGCTTATATTTCATCGTCAAGAATGATTAAGTGCTGGTGCTTACCTTTAAGTGCAGAAGAATTGGGATTTGGGTTATTTAAGAAACATTGGATCACTACTCATTACCTGAAGCCAGAAATGTTAGTGTTAATGCTAGCACACTGATGCTAAATCATTAAAGAAAATTAATTTGCTGACTTTGAACAATTAAGGGAAATTTGTAAAATTGATACATCAAGTTAACTGTGTTACTATCACATTAATTTTAAATGTAAATCTGAGGTTTTATTTTGGTTGGCCAGTCCAGTGTGGGCAGTTTCAAACTGGAAGGACCAATGGCTACCATCCTGCATGGGGAGAAGTATGTATTTCATATAGCTGAGTCTGGTGCTACAGTGCTACTACCCCCAAAACCCATCCTGTAAGCTGCACAGCCTCCTCCCAACATGGCCATTTCCAGTTTGCCACTGATCCCCCTACTCTCTGACAATGTTTGCAACTATTGTCCTTTAGCTGAATGTGCTTGAGATGTCCCTGCAGCTGATGTCCTTGCAGTGCATCCCGCTGAAATAAAATGGCTGGTAATGTCTCTGCTGATCCCTTGCTCTCCAACAACACAGAAATGTCTGTGTTAGGTGTGGCTGTTTGGCTTACAAGGTGGGTTTTGGTGGGCATTTTTCCCGCTGTATAATCAAAAGACAGTTCCAACCTCTGCAACAGTCAAAACAGTGAGTTGCAATGGCATAAGTTAGTCTTACAGCATCATTAACAAGAGATCAGCAAATGTGTCTATTCCAGTTCTTTGTACACCCAGTCTTTTCTGGAATGCTCATTCAAGGGTACAGAAACAGATTCTTGGTTTTGGCAAGGGTAGGGGTGGAATTTTGGGAAATGGAGAACAGAGTCATGAGCTAAGTGGATTTCCAGAAAATGTTCAATACCTGCCTTTTGCATGCTTGAAATCAAATCAGATATCTATATTTTCCTTGAAATGAAAATCCTCTCTTTTTCTCTCTCTTGTAGTCAGTAGTGCATGCTATAGAACTTCAGCAAACAGATGAACATGACCGGCCTCTTCAAGACTGTGTGATTGTTAACAGTGGGAAAATAGATGTAAAAGATCCCTTTGTGGTTGAAGTAGATGACTGGACAAGTTGACAGCAGTGTCAGCAAAAGAACTTCAATGGTTTCTCCTCTGGGTAAACACTATAAGAGACTATTATACGAAAATGTTTTTCAAAGAGAATATGGTAAGCTCACATGTGGTAGCACTGAAATACCTGGATATTGAATCAAGAAACACTAAAGACTGTGCTGCTGTCCCAGGAGAGAGTTTTACAGAACAAACATCAAATATATCATTAAATATATATAAGTGGTTGAAAATGAGAATTTTCCTATTGTTCTTATGCTTCATACATTAACATTATATATTAGCAGTAGTAATTCCCTTGTACTTTCCTTACACCAGTATTTGACATGACTGATACAATTTGTTAATAAATGTTGACTTAATGAATTTATAAAATGTTTCCTCTGAGGAGAAATGAAATCTTATTCAATTAGCTCCTCTTATATTATGCTGTATTCCTAGTTTTAGGAATCTCCAGAAATGTCTCTTGTTTCAGGCATATGTCACACCCTTAACTCCTTGTCCAACATAAATAAGAATTGTAATCTCCTTCCCAGTTGACTTCAATATGGACATCCTTAATGAAAGCCTCCCCAAGACTCTCCTGCACAGATGTGAATATAGCATTTTCTATCACATACTTGACAGCTGAGTTTCAGTTTGTTGAAATGAAAACTATGCAAAATGTTTTATATATTACTGTCACAATTACATTATTTTACCACAAAGAGTCACTTGTTTGCCCCAAATATGTTTTTATACCTTATATAGACATTAAACTTTTTTTCTGAAACAAACTATTTTTGTCTTCTAAAAACATTACTTTGTTTTGTCATGAACCAGTAATTAGCTTCTAAAGATATGAAGTTATATCCATTTTCTTGATACAATAGAACCACAGTTATATAAACCAAATCTTAGAATAAGTGCTGGAATGCACCGCTTGCTTCATTATTTAGTAAAATGGTGGCTGGTAAATGGCCAGTTGTTATCAAAATGAAGTCTTTCTCATTGGAAGACTCAGTACCATTTACTTCTAGATAACAAATTCTTTGAAATAAATAGATTTATTCCCAAATAAGCAAGTATTCTGGGTGCATGAGGGAGTTGATCAAGGTCAAAGTGTAAATGCATCTTCTTTAAACCAATAGTCGCAGCCATAACTCATTGCGGTAGTAAAACGTAATGAGAGGATGGAGTTGTTCTACCTAATCTTTTGCAAGCATAGACCTGAGTAGGCAGGCAGGCACCAGGTGAACTAAAGAGGCAATTCAATGGCAATCTAATGGCCAAAATGCAATAGCATGCTAGTGCTCCAGCACTGCTGTAACAGAACTACTCCCATCCTCTCCTCTCAGGGGCTGCAGTGGAAAGACAAGATCACTGTCCTCCTGTGTCTGCTCTTACTAACCCATTTCATTTTTAGTTGGACAAAGTGCACCCTCCTGATCTCGGAGCCCTTCCACACTACAAAATTACAGTACCACAATTCTTTCATTGACATGGCTGCATCCTGTGCAATTTTGGAGTTTGTAGCTTTGTGAGACACTAGATCTCTGTGGCTGAGAATTCCAAATACTCCTCCCTAAACTGCAAATCACAGCATTAGACAGAATGCTGCTGTGGCAGTTAAAGTGGAATCATATTACTCTAACTGTATAGGGTAAAAGAACAGCTGGATTTTGACTACAACTTTAAGATTAAAAAGAAAAGCCCCCATCAAAATATTAATGGTGCCTCAGATAAGCCAGGCAATGATGAGAGTATAAAGTAAAGGTTAGACTAACAAAAACAGCACAAACAGGCAAAAGAATTTCAAACGGGAAGACTTCAACTGAGAATCTGTCTGGAAATGGGTACAAGTGGTGTAGTGGAAGGCAGCAGGAAAAGAGGGAGACCTCACTACAGATACATTGATTCAATCAGGGAAGCCATGGCACTGAGTTTGGAAGACTTGAGGAAGGCAGTTGATGACCTGGCCTGTTGGAAGTTTCTCATTCATAGGGTTGCCATAAGTCAAAATTGAATTCACAAGAAATAACACAAAGAAAACACCCAACACTTTAATGTTCATGTTTTATTATAGGTTCTAACATCTTACAAAACATTGCTGGAATCCTGTATCACCATCTACATTATGTAGCTTTACATATATTTAGCTACATATCAGAGATGCCAAGAAACCCTGTTAGTGAATTGTGAAGATGCGTAAGAGGACACTAACAAAAGTGCCCGATGAACATGGGGACCAATGCGATGCACATCTCATTGTACAGCGGTACCTTTGTGCATCAGTCCCATGACACAATGCCTGCTTTGCCAACTCTGCTATGGACTAATGTAACAGCAGCCCTCTATCGGATATAGACATTATGGAACAGCCCAAATCTAATTCCTGAAGACGTAACTCCCAAACAGGATTCCGGCCCCTATGTTTAGTTTCATTTAGACAGTTATCACTAAGCAATTATTAGATTATTGTTTTCATATTTTTCTGTTACAGAATGGTGTAGGTTAATTAACATAGGGATGTTATGCTAAACAAGCATATGGTGTTGTTATCTGGAAGCACAAGCAATGTGGCCAGGGTCCTGCAGTAAATTAAAGCTATTTTTCAACCTATTTTCAGGCATATAAACATTTCCCTCTATCCCTCGTAATGCAGATATGATGTGACATCAGAAATACTGATACAGTAAGTTTATATTGCATTTCCAGTTTTGGCAGTTTATTTCTTAATATTTATATTTTTCAGTCTTACACATGCTACAATGTCTTGGGCACCCACTGCCAGCAGTGGACACTATACTGAGGGAGAAAAAGGCTTAGTGTAATCATTTTATTACCAAAATAAAATAAAAACAAAATATATGATGAAAGTGATTAGTGTAATACACATTATACAGCTGTCAGAAGTTTTGTGATTTAAATATTTAGAATTCAGTAGATAAATTCATCAGAATTTCCATTTTCTCCATAATTTTTTAAAAGCAGCAATATTAGTGACACACTAATTTTAAAAAGAGTAAAAGTTCCATCACTGAATGTAGCTATTGCCACATCCCATTGTTGTGAGTTACTAAAAACTGAGATCAAGGAATAGGATTTGAATGTACTGTAGTTACTGTATGTCGAAACCCATTTTCTACCTGGGTTGTAGGTGAGGATAAAACAATCCACGAAGAACACCTTCAATAACTACATTTGGAAAGTCATCTGGAAAAAAAGGAGAAGAAAAACTGCTTTCTTACATATGTCAATACAATATAAATGTTTTTGTAGACCTTAACAAGGAAAGGCCCAGTGTAATTTAGGATATTGCATCACCACCATGTTTATCTATGCTCAGGACTGTGTTATTAGTAATGCTGTTTCAGCACTAAACCCACTTTAGTGTTGCACTGGGCATTGCTTGAATGCACTGCCAGATTTGTAGCTTATTGATTTAAAGGGATGTTCTAATACTTAATGCTGCTAGGCTCCAGCTCTTTATCTGAATCTTTTCTCACAAGGAAGATGGATTACACTGGCAATTCAATTTCTAACAAAATCTCAATACACTTGAAGGAATTCCAAGATTTCTACTGGGAATACTTCACAGCAGTTTTTCCATTGTAGTTTACAGCAGTGTTTAGTCCAAGTTGACTGGAAGAGGCTTATACCATCACAAGAGCATCCCTAGAGCGGCAAACCTACTCAACATAAAAGGACTGTTTTCTTACAAGAACTCACATCTAAAGGGATGATATTTCTGAAACCAGGAGATACTAATCATCACAACAGATACACTAATGGAAACAATATACTAATAGAAATAAGATACTCTCTGGGGAATACCAGAATATCTGTGTGCGTGTGTGTGCGCGTGCGTGCGTGTGTTTAATGCAGTGCTAAAAGAGAATTCAATAAATGTGTTTCATTCATAATAGCAATGGACTGTGTGTGTGTATGTGTACACACATGAGACTGAGAAACATTTACTCTTTTAGCACTACGTGTTAGCTTTTATCTCTTGAGCTGTGCTGATTCTAGGCAGAAATGCATAATAAATAAACAAACTAATATAGAACACAACTAAGTTGTGTACAGTCTGCACTCCACTTTTGTGGGCTCAGCAATCACAGATTTTATTATTTGCAGGTTATATTATTTAAATTTATTTACTTACTGTCCTTACGCCTGCCACAGAAACAAAAAGTTCTCTCCAAAAATCTCTAGGTCCTCCAGCATGATTTTGTGGTCCACTTCTGTCAGAAGTTGAACACAGAATCGCACTGGAGGAACTACAGATTCCTAGAGAATTGTTATCAGGTTAAAAATAAAAAAGCCTTCACAATTTTTATTTTTATTCATGGCTTGTCCCTTGTCCCCCTAATCTCTGTAAAAGCGGAGGGCGGACTGTATTTCCAAATAATGATCCATTATCACTATTCAGCAGTACAAAATTCACTGCATATTCAGGAGGTGATGATCTAAAACAATGCAGGTTTTTTTAAAAATAACTTTTGAATTTAACATATCCTCGTCTGTCATTAGAAGAATACACATATTACTGGTATATAACTGTTGAACCTTGAGGGCAATGGGATTATGCTGCTAGGCTTGGGATAGATGGAAAATGCAAGGATGGCTTCCTTGTCTTATTCTTTTGGCCCTACTAAAGCTGTTCAGAACTTGTGTTGCCTCCTTTGTCCCCCAGCTCACAGTCTGGCCATTCTCAGAGTGTGTAAAGTACAGAACAATGCAGAAAGAGGAGAGAAAGAGGAGGAATATGATGAAGCTGCCTGGAGATGGAATCTGGTATTTCTGCCTCTTATAAACATCCTTCATTTCATTCAGAAGCCAGACAACAGCTGGCCTGATGGTTCCTGCGCAGTGCATCTTTGTATGTGGTTATAAAAGCTGGTCACCCCAAAATAAGATTACTGGAATAACTGGAAGTGACAATATTGAGAATATACATAATGTATGGTCCTTTCCATTTTGGACTGGACATTGAAGTTGAGGAATTTGTACGCAGAGAAAAGAGTGAAGAATCTTCTCTTCCTTTCGCGCTGCAGATTGGTTCCTGACTATGCTCTGTCACATTTTTTTTTAAAAAAGAATGTTGAGTGTTCCAAGTATGGACTTCTGACATTATGTGTAGTATGGCTAAAACTCCCAATAAACACAATCTACTTATGAACATAGGTTGTTGTGGGTTTTCCGGGCTTTGAGGCCGTGTTCTATTAGTATTTTCTCCTGATGTTTCGCCTGCATCTGTGGCTGGCATCTTCAGAGGATATCCTCTGAAGATGCCAGCCACAGATGCAGGCGAAACGTCTGGAGAAAATACTAATAGAACACGGCCTCAAAGCCCGGAAAACCCACAACATCCTCAGGATTCCGGCCGTGAAAGCCTTTGACTTTACACTTAAGAACATTTCACATAGGCAACTTTTCAGCAAAACTGTATGACTTAAGTAATTTGTACTTTTATTTAGGAGGAATAACAGGACAAAACTGACACGGATGTGCTCTAAGCATGACTTAGGTAATATCTGGGGGCTAATGACTGCTAAAAAGTAGCAGTCACCTAAGGCACCTGAAATACCTAACTGAATTTGCTGGCCTATGAGACACACTTTTTTTCCCTAAAAAATTCCCTCTGAAAATGGGGTGCATCATACACGGCAAATACGGATAAGGCTAAAGGCACAGGGAAGGGAGAGGGGGCAAAAGAGGTCTCCCTATCGGAAGGGAGGGAGTAGAGTAACCCTAGTGCAGCACTCCTTTCCTTCCTCTCCTCTCATCTGCATTTTGCTTCTGCCAGTTCTCCCTACCAGTGCAAAACAGGAAGGGAGAGAGCAGAGGAACCCTAATGCAACACTCCTTTTCTTCCCCTCTGCATTTTGCTTCTGCCAGTTCTTTCTACCAATGCAAAACAGGAAGGGAGGGAGTGGAGGAACCCTGGTGCAACACTCCTTTTCTTCCCCTCCTCTGCATTTTGCTTCTGCCAGTTCTTCCTGTTGATGCAATACACGAAGGGAGGGAGTGGAGGAACCCTGGTGCAACACTCCTTTCCTTCCCCTCCTTTCCTCTGCATTTTGCCTCACCAGGGTACTAAAAACTTTTTTTCCTGAAAAATAGCTGTTGAAAAGTGGGGTGCGCCTTATATGCCGGTGCGTCTAATACACTGGCAAATATAGTACTTCCCTTATTTAAACTGGAAACAATATATAAATAAGATTAATTTTTAATCAAACAATGGTCAGAAAAACAAATAGGTGGTTTAACAACAATTAAAAAGTTATCATAAATATTATATATCTGTATCTATATCTGTTGTGTTGTGCTGTGTTTTTCAAAAGTAGCCTTAACACTGATCCTGAATAGTCATACTCTTACCCAGTATTTAAACAGTTTAAAATGTAAATAATATTTCAAAATGAATCTATTTGTAGTTTTTATTTCTTCATTAAAAAACCCCTCATTTCCCAGCTATTATTTTAAACAACATAAGAACAATAACTCCTGATATCCTACCAAATTATTCGAATTTGGGCTCAGCATGTATTAATAATAACCATGTGGTTTTTGTGGTGCAGGGTGAGATCAGTAAAGAGCTGTTAACAGATGACAGGTTTGATTACCATTGGCTGTAGGCAAGACATATGGATCCCTTAGGAACAGCAGCACAGGCTGGTGGGACAGTTTGCTAGAAAGGTCAAGAACAGGAATGTCAGCATCAAGGGGTAGTAAACTGAATACACTACAAACTAGCTTTGATAGAGTGAGAGGATGTGGCTGGTTATGTATAATCTTTGTTTGTATAGACCAGTTTTAAGCAAAAGGGAAAACATTTTTGAGAAAGGAAGGTCAGACATCATTATAATAAACGTATTTTCTCAGAAGCAGCTTCAGCCAAGATCAATGAGACTTACTCTCTAGTATGTGAACCCAGGAATGCAATTCTGAAACTGACAAGATTTTTTTTTATATATCTTGCCCTGGAATCATTCTACTATAAAGCAAGTTCAGCAACTTACAACGCCCCCACTTTTCCCCTTAAGACTCGACATTTATTTGTTTCAGCTGCTACTTTTTTCCCCTCTTCTTATACAAAAGATGCACAAAATAAGCTGTTGGAAAATATGCAACCATCTATCTGTAAGACTGTGAGACAAAATACATAAAACCAATTTTTATAAAGAGACAAGAGTAGAGAGAATTCAATGAGCGTTTATTCCCAGGAGGGTGCAAAGGATTTGGAACTTAAAAGACTCGGTTACCATGGAAGTCAATTTAGGCTCCAACAGGGTTTTAAGTTAATCACTACAAATTTGCCCCATTATTTTCAATGGGTTTGCACTAAGCATGACTATTTGTAGATCCCACCCACTGATTTCAAGGGAAGAGTTTTAAAGCCTGGGAGGGTAGGCTCATTTGTAAGAGTAAAAAATAACCTACAATAGTGTGACACACAAAAATCTATATTGTTCTTTGTATCTGAGTACAGAGAACAACTTTGGAGGTACAAAATATTTTATTTTGCTAGGAATGTTTCTAAATGTGGTTTTTAAAACAATTATTCTGATTTCATATTATTTATGAAACATCTGCTTCCACTGGAATGTTAAATTGTGAAACTGCTTACCTTGATTCTTCTGATTCTGTTTCTTCAAAAGAACTGGAATATTAAAATGCATCTAGATTAGTTTATATTGGGTAAATATGAAATTTGTACACATTACATTTTCAACAAATGAAACTTACTTGAGCACAGTGAAAACAAATTATAATATTTTCGGTTCATTGTTAAGATGGAAGATCACATGACATTTTATCATAAGATTATCTTAACAATGCTTCCACTTAACCAAACAATTTTATACATTATTCTAATGGTAGAGTTTGATTCAGAGGATGGGATTCACTCTTGGATTTCTACTAGTAGATCAGCAAAACCCAGTCATTTTCTGCGCTAAAACATTCATCGTTTCAGCCTATTCTAGAAATTATATTAACTATGGAGATCATAACGTTTTATGGCATCTCCTTTGAATCTGTCCTATGAAAAAGAATACAGACGTAGGTAATACCACTTGGACATTTCTGTGAGAGTTCTTTGAGCTATGGGCATCCATGAAGACTCCTACGGAATCAAGTACTCTACTGCAGTGCTGCTCAGGTTATCTGATGTAGGGTGTTGGCGATTTCCTCCCTAATGTGCCAGGGACCAGTTCTATATTCGTGCCCATTGGCTACAAATGTGTCTTTATTTCCCAGAAACTCCCTGGAGCAGCAGCCATTGGCTTGTGGACTTGCAGTGTTCACGGACTACCACTTTGAATTGCACTGCTCTACCACAGGCATGAACAAAGTTGTAAAACATTGTTTTACAAAGTATTCCTGTGCTTGCTTATTTATCTAATAATTTTTACCCCACTGTTCCCTTTCATAAAAGTCAAAGTGGATTATAAAACATAAAAACATAAATAATTAATTTTTAACATCATAAGTAGCAATAAATACAAAACCAATATATAAAATTAAGTCCTAGAAGAGTAAAATTACTGTTTTGATTCATTTGAAAAACAAAGCCACTGGACTGCTCCCCCCCCCCCGCAATTTTTTCTGGCCATATTAAAATGGAAGTGCAACCACAATATGGAATTAGTCCTGTAAGTGTGTAGTATCTACTTTGAGGACGTGGAGTTTTACCAGAGTATAGAACTAGTTCAGTTGTGGGGACGATGGCCTATTTCGCTTGTATATTGCACTGTGACATTTAGGTAAAATTCTTACCCACAACTTTCTGCTTTTGGGAGAGAAGGAAAATGACGAACACTGAGGAAATCAAGAAAAATTTTGGGAAGCTCTTCGTTATCTGAAATAATACTCTAAAATGAAAAAAAAAATGAATTAATACAATGTATATAGAAAAATGCCCCACACCAAATCATGCCACTACCATTTTTTAAACAAAAGGACTGGTGTGCATTTGTCTTTTTTAAAACAACATATCCAATAACTACAGCCACTTCATTTCTAGGATCTGAAAGACTCTCATCCATCATGGCAGTATGGGAGAGGAAGTCTCCTGAGTATCTGGGGGTCTAGCTGGTTTCATTAATGAAAGATTCAGAGCATGTTAACAAGGTGATGCTACTGTTTGGTTTGACAGATCAGCTTACAATGCACTGGTTCATCTATAAACTGATAGCAACCTGGCAAAGTTCTGTAATGCAGACCCACAAGTAGTCTGTGTGACATTCAGGAATACTGAGATGAAATGCTTATGTTTCATGACAAATTGCTATCTACTGAAAGCATGACTTATAATCAGTTGATTAGATAGAAAACTGTTAATTAGCAATAAATCTACCACAAAATACAAGAGAGAGAGAAAGAGAGGGAGAGAGAGAGATCTGAATACTCATTCACTAAGGAGCCCTATTTTAAGAACATGACAGAATTCAAATTTGAGGATAGTCATGATGCAACCAAGATCAAGAATGTACACTACAGTGTAAACAGTGATGGACTTTGCTCTGGGTTCCAATCAAAATTAGCCAAGCAGCTCACTCTCAACCTAATTTAACTCGTAAGTTAAATGGAAAAATTCTTTGAGCTCTTTAGAAGAACGATGGAGCAAAACTATAAAGACAGCAACAATGTTTTACAACATCCATCGCCTAGGAGAGCATGCTCCATAAGTATTCCTGTTGTGGAACAGTTATACACACACCCACAAAACATTCCCATTAAATTAAAAAACAAACAAAAACTCTCCTTTCCTCAAAGAGCAATAAATTAATAAACTATTCCCAGGGCAATAAATACACATTTTTCAAGGACCACAGAAAGGAAACCAGATACAACCAAACTGTAGTTCCCATTTATCTTAGACGAGAAAACAAAGGTATGGGCTAGGGGCAGTGGCCAGCCTTGTCCAATACAGTTCAGTGATACCTAAGCACTGAAGCAGGCACATGTTAAGAGCATTCTAGGGCTGGAAGATCATTAATTGCAAACTCAACAGCACATTAGCCTCCACAATAATCAAATATTCAAAAGTTCCTCCTGGCTTCATTCAAGTCACAGTGTGCTAGAAAGAGTAGGTATGAGAAAGATGTGTCTAAGAAAATGGGAGATTAAACCTACTTGAAAAGAAGAAAGGAAAACATGAAACTCATGGGAATTTTGCTTTATGATTTATGACTTCACTCTTAGCCATCCTTTTTATGAGCTAAAATTAGGATATTTTCATTTTGTCAGAAAGAAGAGATAAATATCAGTATTTATGACATCAAGATGGCAATAAGGAAAGAATATAGCTGCTGAGAAATTTCACATGGTTCACAATGGGACTGTCCTGCATTATACCGTATATAAATGCTAACTGGATAATGAGATATTTGTCATGAAGGTAAACCACCACTATAGTAACATTATTGGGCAGACGTGGCTGTAAATCAGTTAACAACCAACCAACTTGAAGAAAGAGGCATGCTGCTCTGGAGGAGATCTCCACAATTTATGTCAATTGTTAACAGAAAGGACATAAAGCCTTGGGATTCTGGCAGGTGCAAAGCATTTCAGTTCACCTTTAAATGAGAATTCTGCATTAAATGTGTCTTCTATTTGCATTTTGTAAAATCAGCATTCTGCTGCTACAAAATTCATCTTGCTTTACATTCTAGTTATTCACAGAAGGAGGGGTGATGGAGGATGCAAGTCAAAAGGTATGTGAACTGCATAACAATATATGCTGTTTAACCAAATCACTAATAGTCACTAATTTAGGTTCTGCAGGAGACTATCAAGAAAGCTGTTCAAGTAATTAAGGATACTTTTATATACAGACAGACCAAGCCTTAGTCTACCAAACCCTACGGCTGGAATCCTGTCAGTGCAAAGGTTCCCCTATGGAAGTTCTTGGACATTTTTGTCTGATACAGAACAGCTGTATGCAGTTCAAGGTTGCAGAAATGGAGTTATGCATGTGGTGCCATTGTGCATTCTTACACACTGATGTGTGCTGAACATTTGGCTGTGCAATGTCATAATTCACTAACAAGTTGGTACAACATGTGAACATGAAATTATGCTCCCTCCCTTCAATATAGCAGCTCTGCCTATACAAAGCTGCTCCCTGTTCCCACTGATGAAATTCAAAAGTAAGACTAAGCATTACGTGAATGAGCCTTAGACTTGTGAACCACTACCACCACCATTACTACTATTGTATTACAGTGGCGCCTCAACTTTCAGCATTTGGGACACAGAACCCTTGCAAAAGTAAAAAACAAAAACAAAAAAACAACTTTCTCCTGCTTGAGTGAGTACTCTCCTTCCTATTCCCTCCCAGGGTTTCTCCCTCCCATTCCGCTGCCTTTTATGTGGGTGCTTGTGCCTCCTTCCCATTCTCATACCTTTTGCCTGGACGTATGTGCCTTTCTTTCCTGCACCCAGGCAAAAGGCAAGTGAATGGGAGGGGGCAGCCCTGCACGTGCAGAAGACATGTGTGCGCCTTTCCCCCCATGCCCTTGCCTTTTACCTGTTCTTGTGTGCCTTCCTTCCACGTGCTCAGGCAAAAGACAAGCAAATGGGAGGAGGTGAATGGTGGGATACATACGCGTACCTTCCTTCTTGGCACATGGGGATCCTCCTTCCCATTCACCTGTCTTTTTGCCTGGGCATGAAGAAGGAATGCACAGTATGTCTGGGCAAAGGCAAGAAATTGGGAGGGGGAGAATCAAATTTGCAAAGGTCAAACCTGCAAATGTGGAAGAAGGACTGTAATATTTATATTTATTTATATCCTGCTTCCCCCCCCAACACTGGGATTCAAAGCAGCTCACAATTTTTTTTAAAAAAATACAACTAAAAATATACAGAGTGAATATTAAAACAGAAGTAAACTATTTACAGTATTAAAACAGTAACACTCCAATAAAGAATAAAAATGCAATTAAAAATAATAAAAAGCTCTTAAGAACAACAATTAAAACAATACAGCACCCCCTTTCTATATTAATAGCTTACCTGAATAAAAATGTTTCAGCCTGCTACTGAAAAGAGAACAAGGAGGGGACTGCTCTGGCTTCTCTGGGAAGGGAATTCCTAAGTCTAGGGGCAGCCACTTAGAAGGTTCTCTCTCACATCTCTACTAACCAAGCTTGCAATGATGGTGGGACTGAGAGAAGGGCCCTTCCTGATGATCCTGGACCCTGAGCCAGCTCATAGAGGGAGACACAATCTGCCAAATAGCCTGGATCTGAGTCATATAGAACTTTATAGGTCATAACCCACATTTTGAATTGTCCCAGGTAACAAACTGGCAGCCAGTGGAACTGTTTCAGCAGGGACATAGTATGGTCTCTATAATTTGTCTCAGTTAACAGTCTACTTGTCTTTGCTCCACTGGGGCTACAAGATCAGAAGTTTTTGCTTCTGTTTTCTGCTCACTGTAGTTGTTCTGCCCACACTGGGAAGAATGGTTTAGAGTGAGGTGGGCAACTGTACCAGATCCAGGGTCAATTTTCTGCTCTAGGACCCTCTAGAGGCTGCAGAGAATGCCAAAAACAAACGAACAACAAACGAACAAGTAAAACGAAAAACCAAAAGCAAACAAACCAAGAAGTAGCCAGAAGTTAAGTTATCTTCTGTTTTTGAAAATTCTACCCAGAACATATTGGAACCAACAGAAAAACACTGTGGAGCTAACCCAATTTATGTAGTATTTTAGTAATTTCTCCATAATTCCCAACAGCCCTAAAATACTGTAGGGTGTTTTGTCCATATCTTATGAAACTGGGGCTGTTTTAGCAAAGACCAGTCAACTTTTCTGTGTCTGACTCCTGCCACTTGCAATTTGCATGGTAAACAATAGGCCAGATATTTGCCAATAGGCCAAAATGTGTGTGGGAAGGGAGCTGAGGCATGGCGGGGAGAACAGGCACCCAGGGTCCAAACCAGCTCAGGGAAAGGAGAGGGAAAGGGAGGGAGGTGGCCCTTTATTTTCTTTCTCACCCATTTCCTTCTTTGAGCGTGTGGGGGACATTGGTAAAAGGTTTGTGGTGCTGAGAAATTGGACTGTGAGCCATCTTTAGTTGGCCAGGCAGCTAATGGTAGAGGAGGAAAAGGACTAGAGCCATGTTTGTTTGTTTAGTGTTACACAAATACAACAAATAAGAGATTCAAATACATTGGTTGTTCCATCTACACACAATACAAAAACCCTAGATTTCTATCTTAAGTGTGTACGTATACATGTATCTGTAAGCATATATAGAAAAAGAGAGGCTTCTGAAGGAAAGTGTATATATAACACATAATCATGTACAGAAAATATAAACAACTTTGTTATCAGAGATATCAAAAGTACCATATATGAAAAATAAAGGATAGAAATACACTCTAATCTCTACATGTTCTTTAAGAGAAATATAAATATCAATATACTGACATTAAGAGGAAAAGTTGTTAAATTTGTGTGTCTATGAGGATCAATTCTCCCCATCTTTCCTTCCATAAATCTCTTAGAAGTGGGTTTTTAAAGGGCAGGGTGGCCTGATTGTAGCAGCCGAAAGGGAAAGTTCTTCCAGAAACAAAGCACCTAAGGTGTGGGGGGCGGGGTGGGAGGAACTCACAAATAGTCAAATCCATGGAAGTCAAAAGCGGAAAACCGACTGTAGTAGTTAAAAGTGATTTATGTATTTTCAGTCAGCTACCAAAACAATGAGAGAGTATTTGTCCTTCTAGAATATAATAGAATATACTGGGTGGGTCAGATCCTGATTTGCTATTTGACAATCTGGGAATGAAAGTTGGGCCTATGCATCCCTCCCTGGCCATTCCTTTTCCCTCCTCCTAGTATGTGCAAAATTTGGTACAATTAACTTTTTTTTTAAAAGCAGGATTCTCCATCATGCCACAATGTGAAATTTTGACTGATATCCTCCAGTTCTGCCATAATTAGTTACATCAGAGAAAAGGAAGAGGAGGAGGAGGTAACTCTGAAGAAAATGAGAAGTCAACAGGAGTACGAGGTGACCAATTCCAACCTGTCTATTTCTTTAATGCTTCCTCAAGAGGGTCCTCAGAGCCAAGGTGTTTGCAAGAGGTGACCTGAAAAATTATCTGTGTCATGGCACACAAGATTTTCTGAGCCATTTCTTTCATTCTTCCTTGGCTTTAAGGACCATCCTGAAGCCAAGCATTCAAAAAAACGCTTGAATACTTATAGCTTTTTTTTAAAATCCACACAGGTGTCTGGATATTCTGAAGAGACCCACTGACTCCTGCGGAAAGGACCTTGTTCTCTACAAAATGTTCATCTGTTTTATGTGCAGAAAATAGTATTTCTGTGCAAGAAAATTGTGAATTTTGTGAAGAATACATTTCCCAAGTACTGCATTTTCTCCACAAAAAATATTTCTGTGCAGAAATCTTATTTTCTGTGCATAAAATGCTGTTTTTTTGCACAGAAATCCATATGCAAATATTCTAAAATGTTCTTTTCATCTCTATATTTCTTATGATGTTTGGAAGCATGCAGACTATGGGGAAACAGGAAAAACTGATCTTCTGCCTATGCTAACACCTGTTAGCACGGTGCTGCTCCAGGCATGTCTGTACAGACTCTTCTTCCATAGTAACCTTATTTTATGAGTAGAAAGACTGAATATATATACTATATCTATCTATCTATGTAACAAATCTGCATTATCCCCATACCAATGTATCCTAAACTGGTTGAGTTCTTATTCTGTAAAAGGTCTAAGTTAAGCTTATGAAACCAAATTATAACTGAGCTAAATTCTGAGTGATATATTTCCATCATCCACTTTAGAGAAAAATACAAATGATTTCCATATAACTATCCATTATTCTGTTGTTGTGTTTTAGAAACACTTCTAGAAATGTTTACCATTTTTTTAAACCAACAGCATTGTATTATGTAAGAAACCTTCTAAAATCCCAATTTTTCTAACTTCTCAGCTTCATAAAAACATATTGCCAGAGGACATCATTGGTTAGTTGTGCATGTTCTCTCAGTGACATCCCAAATTCTTAATTGTCAGTTATCTTTTCTCCTTCAGTAAGTAAAATATAGTCACAAAATTGCAGAGGGACTTGTTCTGCCTTAACCTTAGCTAGATGCCATCATGCAGTGGAAAACAGTGTTAAAATATCACAGGATAATGTTCTCCAGGATGGAAGACATATAAACAGCATAATGATTTCCCACGAGTTTCCTTTTTAAAAAATTGTCACTAAAGCCGGCATAAATGGTGACACTTCTTCACAAAGGACACTATGAAATCGAACCCTGGCATTCTAGTTAGGTCCAAACCTACTCATCAGCCAATTATAACAGTAACTGAACAGCCTGCTCAAAACTTGGACAAGACCATTTCCCTAACCTTCTGAGAGCGCACCAGAGGATTGCATTGTTTTTCCTGATTGATTTTCTTTTTAACACACAAAACAGCTCTAAAAATGCATCTCCTCCTCCCCAATCATCCAATCTAGTTCTGCAAGATCCACAACTACCTTCTGACCAGAATACTGTTGGTGTTATCCACTAAAATGCTGGTGATTTTTGAAGGTTTACATCCTTTTTTTCCAATCTTTTAGTCTGAAATGCCCTACTGTTAGGGTGAAAAAGTTCATGACAGTTTTTCCTCTCTTCACAAGGAAAGATGCTTCACAATATCTAATTCAGTGGTGCTGCTAAAAATGGGGGAGAAAAAAAATCAATAAATCCTAGCTACAGTAAGTAGGCTGGAGCGTCAGCCTCCACTGGGACTTAAACCCACAGTCTTTATAGAACACTTTGTAGTGTATATTCCTCTGTTTGCCTTGTCTCCAGCAGTCGTTTAAAGGGGTCTAACAAGGATAAAAAAAGTTAGCAGAAGAACATTATATATTAAAAATCAAGAAGCAGTTTGGAATGTATTTTTCTATCCAAGACAGAACATTTTAGTGTGTGCTTCCAAAGGATCAGGAATGTTATCTAGCTAATTCATTTTTTCCTCTTTAGTATAGCAATACAAAAATATTTTATTTTAATTTTTTCTTTTAATGAGAATAGAAGACGCTCTTACAGGTCAACAGTAATTGCACTTTATTGCCAGCATCTTGCACAATATAAGAAGAGTCACAACGTACATATTTTACTGAAACTGTCATGAGAAAAGAAAGTTTCAAGGACTAAAATACTCACAATTAAAGGTTCAAATGAAAAGATAACAGGAAAATATTTCCAGTGAAACATTTAAGATAGGAAGCAATGAAGCTCAAATGTGTTTGTGTGTATATCTGTGCAATTATTTATGTACTATCTATCTATCAGTTCATCCATTCAACCATATATACACACCAATTCACACAAAAAGGGCCTTTCTGCACTGCACTGTTACAGTGCTATTATTCCACTTTCAACATCCTACGGAATCCACGGGTTTGCAGTTTAGGGAGAGGCGTTTAGAATTCTCAGCCAGAGAGTTCTTTCGCCTCAGTAAACTACAAACTCCAGAATTCCACAGGACGTTGAAAGTGGAATAATAACACTTTAACAGTGTAGTACGGAAAGGACCAAAATGTGTGTATGCATGTATGTGTATACGCGTGTGCTTGCATACACACACACACACACACACACACACAGAATGACTCCATCCTTGCTCTCCTTCTGACAGCAGATTAAAATATTTTTATGCCATTAGATTTTTATAAATTGACTAAGTTTTGGCATTTAATGGTGTGTAGTTCTGCTTTTGATGTTGGTATAGCTTTTCATGTACTTTAATGCAATTAATATTTTAACATGTAATGTTTTAGCTTTATAAATTGTTTAAATGCTTCTTAAATCTGATTTTTATACTTTTATCTATGTTTTAATTTGTATTGTTTTAATGTTATTAGCTGCTTTGAATCCCATCATCAGGAGAAAGGCAGGATTAAAAATGAATAAAGTAATAGTAATAATATATGTATATGTATATATATGCATGTGTGCGCACACACACACACATATTTATGTACTATACATATCACCAGTCTGAACAAATGCACATTCTTTTCTTTTGTCTCTTCCTGAACTAGCTCAGTGGCCCGGGCAGGAGAGGTACCATTAGAAAGTTAATAAAGAGAGAAGAAATTCTCCTTATGCAATGTCCATCTCTCTGTATGCAATTTACCAGACAATACACCATTCACATTCTTCTTCTGATATCTGTTAGTACGAGTCTGACTCTCAACCATACTGACAGGTTATCTGGCCAAACAGGTTGTCAGCAGCCCTTCCCACTCTTATAGAATTAGAGAATAAAGCTAGTTCTTGTAGCATTGAAAAAAATCCCCAGCAACACAGTGGACAGAACTAATGTAATAAACGGAAGGGATGTTTCAAACCATAATTACAAAATGTGTAAGAAACCATATATAGTAAGTGCATGAAGACATTTAACAGGAAGGCAAATACAACATATAATTTGAGGGAGAGAGGCATAAATCCATCTGTTAATCTGTACTAGAACAGACCCACTGAATCAGTTGGATTTGGGCTCTCTTTCTTTTTGGATGGGTTTGGAAGCAGAGGCAGCTGCACTAAATTCAAAACGCAGTCCCTGTATTTTGGGGCAGCAGGGCCTGGGTTTTCCACATTTTGGTAGCAGTCAGTCATATCAACAGAGGGAAGACCCACTTAAGTTATTTCTTTTTGCATGGTTGCCTTTGTTCTTTGCTGCTCTTGTTAGGTAGAATCTTAGGCTATTACTAGTGAGCACCCATGGGAACATGTTGTGAAAGGGAGTGCTCCAGACTTCCCCCTTGGGTGCTGGGATAGGAAAAGAATAAGCTTTAAGGTTGGATTTGACTGGCTTTTTCCTTTAGGGCTTAGGGCTTGAGCAAGAGGTCAGCATTTCAGACTTCCTGGAATGGACTGACCAGAGGAAGCTACCTTTATTGACTTATCTTTGGAGTTCCTTGACTTTGAAATACTGAAGAGGGAATAAATATACATCTGCTTCAGCATCTGCTACACTATTCAACCTTGCTGCAGATCAGTTTAAATAGTCAATAAAGTGGCCCTTAGTTTACCCATACCTCTGCCTGTCTCTTTCTTCCAATTGGGTGGGCAATTAGACAACAAAATTCTTACCAGCTGGTAAGAAGTGGTGGTGGTGAAGGAGGATGAGGAGAACAATAATCAAAAATTCCTTTGGTGTTCCTAAACCAGAAATCTAGACATGTGAACATTTTCTGTTTAAAGACATTTTCTGTTTAAGGAGATTTGATGCTTTCATGTTACATACCAAAGAACATAAGCACAGTAAAGATGAAGAAATCCCAGATGACAAATTCAAAATTATGTCCATTCTTTAAGACCAAAGTTACTTTTGTTAAGATAATCTTGACATATATTTCCAAAAACTTAAATGAAAGGCTTTCTCTCTCTGTGTGTGTTTTACAACATAACGGTCACTGCCTGTAAAAACACCTATAACGTTTGAAGGCTGAGCAACCTACCAAGGTGTGAACACACTGAAAGAGGTATTTTTCTAGTATACCTGAGTCTTGAATTGATCACACTCTGGGCTGAACCTAAACATCTGGAAAGCCTCTCATGATACACCAGTTTTGAAACTGGTAGAGCCTGGAAACTGGGAAGTGGTAGATGTCATTTCTCTGGGCATCTCTATGGGCAACATGCCCCGACTACAGCATTTCAATAATAGTGTTTTATATTACCATTTTGTTCTATTTGGCAACTGCATACAGTATGGCTGTATGCCTGAGCAGTATGGCCTTTTAAGTTCTGGGAAATCTGCTATCATTTCAGTTGAATCACAACTCATTATTATTATACTGTTAGTATTTTACATTTACCTAACTGCCAGCTGGGTTATAGTATCCTAGCATGGTAACTTCAACTGCACAATAGCTTAAGTTGCACAGACTCCTTGTATCTATTCCATGGAAGAGAAAATCTGGGACTCAGGTTGATCATTCTAACACTGACAAGTCATCCAGCTTCAACAAGTGCTGTTGCTGGAACTAACTGCAGCATGGGATATCATATCCACATTTTAATTGTTAAGAGCATGGCTCTTACCACTTGTAATTTCTCAGCATTTTGGAATTTTGGAGAGCCTTGAACATAACCTGCTTGTGTATGCATGTTATATGTACATTAATGGCACAATCTATTGTTCTCTATTTTCAAAACTGTTTCTTGTAAGTATTCGGTACTTTACATTGTAGTGATTAATGGTCTTGTGATATCTTTTGAAATAATATTGTTGAGCATTTTTTTAAACTTGCAAACAGTGTGCTTTATGTCTGTCTTGGCATACATTTGATTCCAAAAGAAGACTGATACAGTAATTAACTTTTTGGATAGAGAGTAAAAGATGGACTTGCCAAGAACAGTAAAAGACAACTTTCATTCTGATTTTAAGATGGGTGACTATTACTACAGTCAGCCCTCCACACCTGCAGGTTTCACTTTTGCGGATTTGATTATTCATGGATTGTTTGCTATCACCTCTGCTGCCTCCCTATGCTAATTTTAATAGGGACTGCAAGCCTTGTGAGACTGAGAAACTGCAAATGAAACTTGTAAGTCCCTATTAACAGTGGTGTGGGGCAGCAGTGGAGGTGGCAGTAAGCCCCACCAGCCACCCACTTCTGCTTTGTGAAGGAACTCTGGTGCCTCAAGAGAATCCATGGTGGGTTGAATATGGTGATCATACTTGTTTGTGTCTTAAATATGGTTTGGGATGGCCTAGAGTTATTCATGGTTTTTCCACTTTCACAGGGGTCCTGTGCCCCTAACCCTAGAGAAAGTGGAGGGATGGCCATATAAGCAATTTGTAAATGTTCACCTTTACAAACTAACACATGATTATACTTTGTACTACTCAGCTAGGATGCAAAGTGTGCCTTTGTCCACATGTTAATGTTAGGATGAATTAATTAATTAATATCCCCCTTTTCTCCTAGTACTGGATCTGAGGCAACTTACATCTGACTAAACAGGGTGCCCCTAAACAATGACTTGTACAGAAGTTAAAAAAGAAACAGTGACACAGCAATACTTTTTAAAAACAGGAAGTTAAAAGTATATGAAACACAATTAAAACATAGTAAAAAGTAGGTAGCAAAGCATCTTTCAATAGTGAGCTCCATAGCCTAGGAATAGCTCCCAAATAAGCAGTTTTCCTATTTTACTTCTTTCTTTTTAATACATGGCTCCCTAGTGTAACACCACTTAGATGGGCTCAACCAAAAGTTTCAAACACTAACTCAGGTGTGAGCAAAAAGTGCAGCATTTGGACCCCATGTAGCGCTCAAGATTGTTTTGCAGTCCCCCAAGCATCCCCCTTGATCTCTAATGAGCAAGTGGCGGTACTTTTTTCTCTCAAATTTTTCCCCTCATGGGGCGATATTGGCCATTTCAACATGTCGACCTTTTGCCCCATTCACTTTATTCAAAGCAACATAAAGGCCTTTTTTCAAACACCCTTTTATTTCCAATGTCTTCCTCTTTTTTAAAAAGACCTGTACAGACCTAAGAATGTTGGGAAGATATGTAAAAATGGCCAGTGGCAACCCCTAGAGCCTTGACTATTTACAATCTGGGGAACATTGATTATTTGCAGGCAAAGTATTTGGCCTACCTCCTAAATTTGGGGGATGGGTATGCAATGGGATAACAATGGAAGATGCAGCCCTCCATGGTCCTACAGACAGCCAAAGCAGCTCCCTCACCTCTAGCAGGTCCCAGCCTCTGAACTAGGGCCCTTTTCGCATGGCAGTTTGCAAGTGAAAGGGCCCCTTGAGTGTTGCGTAAATGTGAGGAGTGGTCTGCATGACGCACTCCCATTTCCGCCACTCTCAAGGCCCACACACGCAGCGAATACGTGTTTTTTTCAGCTAAAAGCCAAAAATAACTCACACTTGCGCAAGGCTCACGGGCCTGGGCCACATTCACCTGCGGTGCGGAGCCTCTGGAGCTGGGCCGGTCGCACATCCTCTCCTCAGTGCAGCCTCCAACTCCTAAGCTGCACTGCGGACGGAAGGGGCGGGGGGCGGGCAGGGCTCTCATGTGAGCAGGAAGGAGCTGTGGACCCCAAGCAGCAAGGAAGCAGGAGGCTTGCGAGAGCCTTCCTGCCCAGGCTTCTCACACAATGCCCACACTCCAGCAGTGTTAAAAGGTAAGCTGCGGAAATGCTGTAGGTGTAGTTGTAATGCACAGCTAAAGGACATGTAAAACTAGGTCATGTGGGCATATCTAAAAAGAACACATTCATTAAATGACAATCCACAAAGACACTAATGGAGACTCAACATCTGTCATATGCCACTACACCATCATAAATTTTTGGAAGCTATAAGGAACTAGCGAGATTTGAACTATCACAATCACATGCATGCTATTGTGTGTAAGTAAGCCAGTAAGCGAATACAGGAGTAGTTTCACAAGATTACTGACAGAGGGCAGTTTTTGTGGTCAAAGAAATTGGACACTCTTTTCTACACTGTTTATATTTTATCTGTTTTTTACCTGTAACTGCAGAGGTATTTTATTTTCCTTTTGTAAAATGAGGACACAGTCTTCGCCCCATTTTGCAAAGGAAAAAGACCACCACCACCTCGCCAAAACGTACCTGAAATGAGCATGGTTAGTTACATGCTGCTCTGTAACTATAGGAGCAAATCAATAGCAGCTGAATGCCATCTGCTTCGGGCAGCAGAACAGCACCAAAAGTGTAAGCAATGCATCTTCCCTTATTGAAAGGTTATTTTATGCAAGTAAACAATTCATCGTCTTCTTGCACGCTTGATGCTCATTTACCACTTTTGATCAATAAAATATGCAAAACAACAAAAAAATTGAATCCTAAGAGTAGTTCTGATGCCAGTGTGATAGCTAATCAATATTCAGGTCTCCACTCTTAAGAAGGCAGTGGTGGAGTATTTCCCTTATACAAATCCATGAATTTAAGGAAGCATGTTTCTAAAACAAGGTTGCTTTGAGAACCACAGCTTTTATTTATGCTAAATACAGGAATAAAATTCAGCTTCTCTGTGTATTCCTGCTCTCTGTTGGCTTTCAGGGTGTTATTCGTTCAGGTGGATTCAGTTTTTCTGCTAAAAGTAAACTCTGATGGGATTTTTCTTTTACAATGTGTTCTTTTAGTCAGAACACAAGCTCTCCTATTGCAGCCTCCTGATAACTGATTCTAAATTAAAATAATTCTTGCCCAGCAACGAAAACAACAACACTCACTTAAAATAATGTTGAAAGTTCTCAGTATTCTTTTATTTTAAAATGTTCTTTTCTTCTATTTTCTGTCAAACTTTCTGTTTTCAAAACTTTTTTTTTCTTACCATACCCAGCTAACAGCAGGCCCTCATTCTAAATTCATCTAAGAATGATATCTTAAATCTAAGTATGTTTGCTTGAGAAGTCCAACGCCATGTCATAATCACACTGACGTGAGTTTAGGACAATATCCAGTAATAAGAAAGGTCACTTGGAAAACAAAAACGTTCCACAAACTATTTGAAAACAAACATTACACAAACATAATAATCAGATATTATTCCAGATTTCCAGTCCTACTTTCTTTGGACTTGTAACAAATATATAAATATTTACAAGGGAATACAGGAAAATGTATTCAGTTTGTAGGACAATAAGCCTACAATTTTCTTAGGTTTTTACTAGTAATTTAAAAATAGCTAGTTAAAAGATTTAACATAGGTTTGTCAGAGCCAGGCTTTTACAGTGGAAACACTTCTCAGCACTTGTGTTTTTACTCATATTGTATAAATATTTTGTCCCAGTCTAGTTACACAAAGCTTTTCAAGGGAGAAGAATAATGTTAAGAGTTCCTATTAAGAACAGGAAAGGCACAAGCGATGCTTTAATACAAAAGGTATTGAAACGAATGAGAGTCGGGCAGTTTCTTTTAGAAATGCACTGTACGATTACAGCAATGCTACACATACCTAGGAGGACAGATTAACTTGTTTCAAAATCTAACCATACAGAGTCAACTGTATGGATATGGACATTTTCTTTCCGATTAGATGGACAGTCCCCTATACTGCTAATTTCCCAACAAGCCCAGAATGAGGCTATTAGATTTACAAATCCCCTCTAATCAAAACTAATATGTGTTTCTTGTACATCATCTCCTTCCACGATAAACACCTTTTGTGAAACTTAGACTCCACAAATTACAGCCAGCTTGAATTTTCTTGTGCAAGGTACAAACCTTATTCTGATACTCTATAACTACAGGCAATCTCTGTTTCAGGTGTGAGCTGCAGCTTACACAGAGCTCCATAAACCACATGGTTTTGATCTAATAAATAATATAGAACATGGTCATGGGAAGTGCAGTAGCTTTGAGTCAATGACCCAACTAGCAGCAAGAGTATAATTTAAAGGCAGAAATTTCCAGTGCATGCACCGTTAGCCACAGTGAACCTGTTACTACTCTAAAGGGAATTGTTTGCCTCTTATTAGATTTTCTACAGCACAGCCATAAGTGATAAATGTACTGCTGTACTCACTGTCAAGTTAATCAATGCTGCCAAAGTTTTGTTGACCTAACAGTAATCCATAAAGTGAGCGGCATTTTCTCTATCCATATGACATCTCAGTCCGCAGTGGGATAGGAATCCTACAGCAGCTTTGTAAAAAAACAATGAGACTGAAATAAAGGAAAATAAAGAAGTGGGGGGAATAAAGAAGACACTTCCACAATTCTCTTTTTAAAGGAGGAGGAGGCTCCTTTGCTGGCTTGAGGAAAAGAAGCACACAAAAAAGACTCTGTTTGAATGGTTAAAATGCTAGCAAATTGATAACTTCACAGATGACAGAACCATGACTACAATTATCTTTTTTGTTTGTTTGCAAAAGCTGCAGGAACCTCACGCAGAATAGCTGTATATGAAGTATTCCCTGCTATAGCTCAGTGCACCAGTTCAAACACTGTGAACAGTGAACGGCTGTAAGAAAACTTGGCTTCTGTTGTTACAGATTGGAGTACTTCAGTTCATAGGAAAGGAATAACCACTTAAATGACTAAAAAGAACAAACCAACCTTCTCTTCCCCCGACAGGAAACATCTAACAAAAGAAAAGCCTTCTCTATAAAGAACTGCTCGTCTGCTTTCACCAGCAATTATAGGCATATGAAATATGAACTGCAATTGATTTTTCTTCTAGGGGTCACTTGGCTCCATGTTTTATGCCTTCTATGCATTTATTTGGGAGGCAAACTGACACGTTTTTATAGAATGAACTGAGCAACGTAATCCTTGCTCAATCAAAGGTACTTCATTGCAGCTCCTGTTCTCTGACACTTGTCCCTCCCAAACTCAAGTGTGAGGGATTTCTTAATAATGGCACAGAAAACGAAATTGCTAATTTAAAAGGACAATCTAAGGTATAGCCATTTAACACTAACCCTTTCTGTGCCAATGATAGAATACAGCTCTACAATATGTACAAGAACGAACTGCAGCAGGTTATTTCTGGCAACTTTACATTCTTCGTTACAAATCTATGATTTTTTCCTCCTGAAAAGAATACTGTTTCACAAGATTGACCGGATATTTAATTATAACTGCAATTCTAATTTTGAGGGATAATTTACTCCTTACATTTAATGTCCAGTTCTCTGTATATTAAATATTACATTGCGTCAACTTAATTTAATTGGATCATATCCTTTTCTTATTCCCCAGCAGATGCAATTAAAAACAATCAGTTTAGTGTCTATTTAATCATGATAGTTTCTTGTGGCATGATGGCATGCAGCAAATATTAGAACCACTCCTGCCATCTTGTCCTCCTCCTTCTGCCAGGCTGGGACGTTCACCTCCTCTGTTGTGGCACAGACCTTGCCTGGCTGCTCGTGTGGTCGTAATGCAACCAGTGTTGGTGAGGAGGGAAGAAGGGGACATTGCTACTGCCATTCCTCATAATGACCAAGTGGCTCAATGGCAAGCAGCATATATGTCTTAAAAGCAGCCTTTTAATTGGATAGGTTGTTTAAATATTTTTTTTAAAAAAACTGTACACTCCATTGGTTTACTTGTTTTTTTTTTGCAACTTATATTGTAAGCCACTTTGAGTCTCATTTAGGAGAAAAGCAGGATACAAATAAAATAATTATATAAAAATACATAGGAAAAAGAACTGCCTGTTGTCACCAATACATGTTGCCAATACTGAAGAGCACTCCTTGAGGCAACTCTCTAAAACAGAATAGTTTTAGAGAGTTGTCTCAAAGAGTGCTCTTCAGTATTGGCAGCATGTATTGGTGACAACAGGCAGTTCTTTTTCCTGTGTATTTTTATATAATTATTTTATTTGCATCCTGCTTTTCTCCTAAATGGGACTCAAAGTGGCTTACAACATAGATTCTCTTGGGGTGCTGACGGTGGCAGTAGCAACTCATCTGACCACATGACAGGGTCACTCTCATGTTAGCTTATTGCTTGCTCCCTCTACTGCTTGCCTCTCTAAACTGGCAAAAACTAAGAGATCCTAGTTTTCTCATCAGCATATAGCTTCATTTGGAACAAAACATAACCAAAAATTTAAACATTTTAAAGAAACCTTAATGGGAAAATTTGGGGACAGCCACTTCTCATCAGCACAGGCTATAGCAATCATGTGAAGCCATTAATTTATAGATGTGAATTGCATTCTTGGAGTTTATTTGAAAGTTGTTTGAGGACTTTATTCTTCCTTATGAACTTGTCCAAGATCTGAGATCTGCTAGGGAGGCCCTTCCGACATCCCACCATCCTCACAGGCACTTCTGGTGGGAACACAGGAGAGGCCCTTCTCAGTGGCTACGTCCACATTCTGGAACTCCTTTCCTAGAGAAATTAAGACAGGCACCTTCCCTACAAGTAAAGACTTTTCTGTCTGGACAGGCTTTTGATGATTGATTGTATAAGGCCCATGTCGCCTAAACTATGTGCTGGATTTTTCTGTTTGCTGGCATGTATCTTTTTAATGGTTTATGTTTTAACTGGTTTTAATTTGTTGATTGTTCAATCTCTTTTTAACTTTTGTATTTTGTGATTCTGTAACTATTTTTTTGATGTTGTAAGCTGCTTTGAGTCCTGAACTGGGAAAAAGCCAGATTACAGATAGATAGAGATAGATAGATAGATAGATAGATAGATAGATAGATAGATAGATAGATGTGATATGTACTTTTGTTGGTTGGCCAACTTTTTCCAGTTATTCTGCTCACCCCTGTATCATAAACAATCATATCCTTGATATCATAAACATGAATCTTCCATTTAGCTCTTATGGTTAATAGCAACAAGTGAATCTGCCTAATTGAAGCCATTATAACAGTATGATATAACAAGGTATCTGATATAAATATTAGATCCACATTAAATGTGTATGTGCTATAAGAATATAGTGTTTACACATCTATGAATATTCAGAGATCTCTGCGTTTCCCAAAATAACATATAAATAGAGACTGATTTTTTTTTCTAAATGCTTTTAACAATACCTGCCACTTCAGTGTTATAACCAAGGAAGACTTTTGCCCTATATTATCAAAGGAAAGAGATAATGGCTGCAATTCTCAAACAACCTCTCTTGGACTGTTGTCACTGAAGGAAACTACAAACAGGTTTGCCCAAAGTCACACAGATTGTAGACCAGTATTGCAGAAAATTGAACCTAGTTCTCCTGAGTATGTTGCTGACTAGGGTAATGAGATGGCAAGGGCTAAAATGTTTCTAATCCAAGAAATAATTTATTTTCTGTCAAATTTGTGGTCATTGACGGCATTGGCTTTGTCTGACTTTTATACTAAGCCTTGAATTAATTGCTCTCAATTAATCTGTTCCAGTCTTTGATAGCTTATTTATCAGACAGAGAAAGATAGATTTAATCGTGCTTGCTTGAAACAGATTCTTTAATTGGAAACACCAGAGTGTTTAGCTCACTTTGTGTTCTAGCAATTAAGGACAATTTGGAGAAGAGTTCCCTCCCCCCTCCTCACTATTGTCTCCTTGATTAGATTTCCAAAGAAACAGACAAAACAAATGACAATACTACCTACCAATATTGGTTCAAATAAAAGCCCAACAGCCAAATTACTTACTATGAGAAATGAGAGCCATCCCCATCAATTTCGGCATTGCCTTACATTTATTTCATTGTATCTTTGCCTCCTATGCAAAGCAAACAGCTACATTTCTTACAAAGCCATGTCCACCATGCTCTTTTCCGCAATTATGCGTCCTTCCAAATAAGCCAAATCAACAGGAGAAATTATTTTTCTTGATTAAGGGCCCGAATTTCTCTTGGGACAAAACAAAACGAACAATTAATCTTTCCTTATTTGTTCTCGGAAGGGCCTGCATTCTTTATGTGTACAATAGCCAGGTACCTGTGGCAGCCAGTCGGCACCAATTAGGCTTGAGCTGAAAATGAATGGACTCGAGTCAGGGAGCCTAATCTGCTGAGAGTTTCTACTAGAGGGCAAGGTTACACTGTGAAAATTCCCCTGCTGTGGAAACACTGTTAAAAATTACCTCTTGACTTTGGCATAATTAACCAGGCTTGGGAATTTATATGAACTAAGTAATTGGAAAGAATTAGCAGGAGATATATACATTAATCTTCACCACTTACAAAGTGTTTAATGAAATTAAAGCAGTGGGTCTACTTCATGCTTGTTTGAGTTTACGCAAACTTTAAAAATTTCACCTGTGGATCAAGAATATTGTGTTAAGGAAAGGAAGCAATCGTGATGGATCATGTGTAAGAGAGAGAGAAACACGGAGTTCCATTGGTGCTCATGCTAACTGGACTTTAGTAAGCTCTTTGTCAACAAGACACAATCTCTGGGTTGCAGACAGTTCAGCAAGAAGTCCTGAATTCAAGACAGATCTTCCACCTACCAAGTCTTTCAAGGGTGAAACTAGATATTTTCTTACAAGCTTTTGTTACCCTGAAGAGTTGTTTGACAGCTGAACTCTTGCCTAATCCAAGTAAACCTATACTTACTTTCTATCATTTACTGCAGAATATAAGCCTACAGGTTTAGCTGCATGGATATATTCTACCAATCAGATCATAGGGCTGGTTGTTTTATTTACTCACTCACTCACTCGCATGGGCTGGGGGGGGGATAGGATGGGAGGATGGAGGGTGAAATCCCTCACTCAGGCGGGTGGGGTGGAGAGAAGATTACATGTACATTTGCTCACACAGAACAGAGTAGGGGATGGGTGTCACCTTTCTCCTTCCTCCTGCTCCCCCATGTCATCCCACCCCCTCCCACCCCTCCCTTTCCTCTGTCCCACTCACGTGAGCAAGAGAGGAAATGCAGGTGCAGCCAGGCCCAGCCAACCTGCCAGCACAGGTATATTTTTCGTGTCAAATGTGCTTTTGTGGGGAAGGGGCAGGCTTATGATATTCACAGTTTTTCTACCTTAGAGGGGTCCTGTGCCCCAACCCTCATGAAAAGTGGAGGGCCAACAGTACATGTCTTAGTAGACCACAAACAAAACGTGAGTCAACAGTGTGACAGAGTGGCCAGAAAAGCCAATCCTGTTCTGGGCTGCATCAACAAGAGTGTAATGTCCAGATCAATGGAAGTAATAGTCCCACTTGATTCTGATTTGATCAGATCTCATCTGGAATACTGTGTCCAATTCTGGGCATCCCAGGTCAAGGAAGATATCAACGAGCTGAATTGTGCCCAAGACAGGCAACCAAGACGATTAAGATTAGAAGTGCTTTAGTTGTATATTTCTACATGGCATGGGGCTGAACTAGATGGTACTTTTAGTCCCTTCCAATTCTAGGATTCTGTGATTCAGTTACTTCTATCAAATGGTATAAGAGTGCACATGTATGAGTGTGGGTGTGTCACTGCCATCAATTAGGTGACATATATCTATATACATCCTCATGATTTATTTCAGGGTATTGTTGCACTCATGTCTTGCTTGTAGATTTTTCACAGGTATCGACTTGAGCCATTGTGGGAATAGAATGCTGGGCCACATAGGCCTTTGGTTTAATGTAACATGGTTCTATGACTTTTCAGCCTCCTGCCTATCTAATTCTTGTATGATACTGAACAGAGCATGGTTTCACCATATATTCAAGAATCTGTCAATTGACCAAAGATGGGAACAAGAACCTCATACAATGAACAAGCACATCTTTATTTTAATTAGATCATTCTTACAAAATAAAGAAGTAGACAGTGTCAGGTACTTATCAGTCAAACAATGAGAAGGCCAAAGTCAAACAAGTTTTATCAAGGGACTCATTTCATTATGAATCAGAATAACATTACTTTTGAATCAGAATAAAATAACTTTTTTTGAAGATTTGGGTCTTCAAATCTATCCATCAAGTTGCTGTTTTTCACTGGTAGAGAAAATGTGCATCTGATACAGCTCTGAGTGCTTATTAGAGGACAGGGTGGCATTCAGGTTTCTGTAAGCCCTAGGCACCCTTGTATTTGACTCCCACCTCACTGTTTTTGTAGGCCCTAAAATCCTATTTTCAGAGGCCTTAAAATTTTTGTAGGCTCAAGGCATTGTGCCTAAAGTGCCTGATAGATAAGGTGGCCCTGTTAGAGGACACCAATTAGTTAGATCTACTTCAATCCAGTTTTTGGCAAGAAATTGATTTGGCCCCTTAGAGATCAATCTAGGAAGAACATAATTCCATTGATATTCAAGGGACCCCTTCATATTATACAATTATAGCACTACGATTAACTGCCATGGCTGCATCCTGTGGAATTTTGGGTTCAGGGAAGGGTATTTAGATGTCTCAGCCAAAGAGCTCTAGTGCCTCACTAAACTATAGACCCCAGGATTCCATAAAATGCAGCAGTGGAAAGGAGGTGAGTGGTTAAATCTACGTATCTCTCATTCCACTGTCCTCTGCACCGTTTCTTTCCTTCTTTTTCATCTGGTTAAAAAAAAAATGAGAAAAACTATGGAAAAGGGGGTGCGGAGAAAGACGGATATAAAAAGCACAGAGGAGCCATCTAATCTCATCTCTGGATAGCTAAATTCATAATTAAAATATATTTTTAAATGTTGCCATGGAAAGAAGTGGGAACTGTTCACACAGATGGAGAATTCTGAAGGTTTCTATGTCACTGGCGCTGAGCAGTGTGCCTGCTGCAGCCCAAGCCTCTCCTCTCGAAATTGAAAAGCTAATAGCAAATAAAAAAGTTTCTGCTCTTTCTAGCTAGGATCTACTAAGTATGACACATTTAAGAAGAGTCCTATAGTAATGCAAACTTTAAGAAAAATCTGTTTGTTTGATTCATGTTTCAGTTATTTTTTGGTTTTCATGCACTTCAGCCCAGGGGTGAGGTTACCAAGTACATGAGCGATTATGCATATACATACCAACATATATATAAGACACACAACATTCTGTTGTCAGACCTTATATTTTAACTTTCAGATTTCTACTCTATTTGGGTCCCAGGTATTTAAAAGATAACCTGTGTAACACTGCCAGATTCTTAAGATCTGCAACAGAGGTCCTTCTTCAGACTTCCACATTTAGACATTATGGGAGTGATGTTCAATGGACAGACTTCCAAGTATGTCTTGTTTGTGGTGGAGAAATTAGGGATGTGCCTACATTACATTTGCCTCATTTAGACTTCAGGTTCAATGGCTAATATATTACTTGCTCTGTATTAATTTATCTATTTATGACTTTGGTTGCTTTTTTAAAAATTTCATAGGAAACATGTTTTTTTCTTGTTTGTGGCTACATTTGTGTGTGTGTGTGTATGGACTATTAACTGGCTTTAGGGGTCATTATTGTGATCTACCATGTGTGTGTATGTGCTTTCAGGTCACTGTTGACTTGTGACAGCCCCAGGAATTTCACAGGGTTCTCTTAGGCAAGGAATACTTTGAGGTGGTTTTGCCAATTCCTACCTCTGAAATATAGCACACAGCACTTGGTATTCGTTGGTGGTCTCCCATCTAAGTACCAATCAGGACTGATCCTGCTTAGCTTCCAAGATCAGATAGAATCTGGTGCCTTTAGGGTATTCAGATTTACGCTATAAAAGCCAGGATACAAATACTCAAGCAGATGAGTAAAAGCAAGAGAAAAATCAATGAAATTTATCTTATAGCCAGAACCTGTACCATCTCACACCATAATGGAAAAGATAAGTTTATCCAAAGATGCCTGAATAAATCCAAAAGAAACTGTTGAAAACAGTGGTTTTGGTCCACACTACTCTGCTTTGGAAATAACTCCATTAACAGAAAGGGGTTGGGAACTGATTTTTGCCAGTCCTCCATCCTCTCCCAGCCTCCTGTGTTCATCAAAAGCCAAAGGACTGCTGGATCTTCTCAAATAGCAGGAAAGGTTGTGTAGGGAGCTGTGATGAGAACAGGATCTCTTCCTACCGAAAATCTTGGGCTCATCTTTAAAATGGAATGATTCCTTCTGATTCAGCCCAATTTCTAGACATTTTTGAAACCTTAGTAGTATTTCAGAATAAAAAAAGCTAACATTAATAAAATATGTAGCACTTAGTGGTAAACACCCTAAAGACCACAGATTCCACCTGACCTTGGAAGCTCTGCAGGGTCAGCCCTGATTAGTACTTGGATGGGAGATTATCAATGAATACCAGGTGCTGTGGGGTATATTTCAGAGGAAGGAACTGGCAAAAGATCTCTGAGTATTCCTTGCCTAAGAAAACTATAAGCTGACAGGTGGGTTGAAGGTGTGCACACACATATATCAACCACACATTGGCTAATTCACAGTTAATATTCAAATTCTGATTTTAAAAAAGTCATTTTCAAGAAATAAAACTAAGAATATTTTAAAAGGAATTGCAAGCAAAGACTGCCAGCAAGATCACCGAAAGAAATGTGCTCAGTGATATGAAATAATGATTTCTATTCTTTTTTATGAGCTCAAGGGTTTTGTTCTTCTCCTTCCTTTGAAAAGATACACTTAAATGTTATCAGACAGTTAAAAAACAAGGTAAACATATGTGCAAACTTTACTGATACATTCTGTATCAAACATACAAAAGAAATGTGTATGGTCTCCACAGAATCTGAAAACAGTTGGTAGCAACAATGATGGATTTAAGTTATTAACAGATCAAAAAAAGATGGATGGTGTTCTGCTTTTGTTAATCTACATCATCATCTAGATCTATTTAAAGATATGCAGTGCACTAACAAACTTAGTTAAGGTTTCGATAAAATCAGTAGAATAATCTGCCCCGTTACATTGAGTCTGCATTGATCAATAAAATCACTTGTACTAGGAAAGTACTGTTAAACACTGACAATCCTAGCCATTAATATTATTTAACGCACTGTTCGCAATCTTTAATGAGGATAAAGAACATTTTTGTCTCTTTACACTTATCATACTGCCCTTTCCAGAGATCCTTATAAAAACAGCACAACAGTGATTATTCAAAACTAATCGGGGTTTCAGAGGGAAAAGGACACTGACTAATTTCTTGTAGGTTTTCTCAGTGATTAATAGATGTTTTCAGAGGAATCTTTTTTTTTTAAAAAAAAAGATAAAATTGAAGTTAAATGAATTTGCATTTATGGTATCAAGGATGAACTTTGATTCATTTACACCCAGCAACAAGCCCAGCTCCACAATCCATACGTTTCTCTATCAAGGTGATGAATCCACTAGTTCAAATGTTGCAACCATGCACAGCTTGTTGAAAACGGTATGATTTACCAGGAACACAATCAGAAAAGCAAACAGAAAAGAAGGACAAAATTGCAAGATTCTAATTTTGAACTAACTTTGAACATGTTTTCTGGGAATGCTCAAATTATTGACTATAACATAATCTGCTTGGACTACCTTTTGGTTAGACGTACGTTTTACACAAAACCATACATTCTAAACTATACAAAAACATGAAGAGCAGGTTAAGGATGACTGGGGAAAAGGAAAACAATCAATTACTAGTAAGGCCTCTTGCGTGTCACCCCGTTGCAATCCTGGCAGTGCCTCTACCAGGATGGGAACATGCTGCTAGCGCTCCCCTCCGCACTTGACCATCTGCCTACAGAAGGGAGTGTGAGGGACACACTCCATCCTTCCAGACTGCAGCTGGCCATCTTCCCATGCGGCAGTAGGAGAGGAAGTACGTAAATCACACTTCCGGCCCTTCTGCATGGCCAGCTGTGACAGAAGGCTCACATGATCGGGGGTCATTGACGGAGTTTTTACATCAATAAAATATCCTGTGATTCTGCTGGCTGGTGACACAAGGAAGGTGGGACCATGACAACATCATGTAGAAGCGTTGTCGTGGTCCTGCTCCTCTCACATTCCCAAGCCGGGAGGACACCGTACTGTGGAAAGGGCCTAACAGTCTTAGAAATGATAGAATTTGAGTAGCTCCTTCTCCCAAAGTGCATTATACTGAACAGAATACTATTAGCCTGCTTGGGCACGGAGATCCTCAGGAGAGCTCCTTCTTTCACTTCATAGGTTACAGTTGGTGGGAGCACATTATAAGGTCTTCTTGGTGGCTGCCCCTACTCTTTGGAACTTGATTCCTAGGGTGACTAGAATAGTTCCCTTTTCGTTGTCCTTCCACCAGTAGCAGACATTCTGATTTTGGCAGCTTTTCAGAACTGAAGGTTTTTAAAAGGAAAGGGCTTTCAAGGGGTGTTGCATTGTTTTAAACTGTACTGTTTCTAACATTTTTTATTCTTGTTCAGAGCAGGTTTGATATTGTTTGAATATTAACAGTTTAATTCTATTTTAATGTTCATTTTTTGGACTTTCAACTATATTGTAATATTTTTTAATTTGTAAGATGCCTTTAATCCCAGTTTTGGGGAAAAGGCAGGACAAAAAATGAAGCTAATAACAAGAACAAAACAAAACAGTTGCAGTAGCAGTAGCAACAACAAATGAAAAAATGAAAGGTGATGCTTTCCTGTTTTCCTCAAATCTTTTGCAGGTGGGACCTTCAGTGGGGATTGGTGGGGTAATTATTTCTTCCACCAGCACAAGTATGGAATCTGGGAATTTTATATGACCCACAACCCATTTTAGAGAAACAAATGGCTGTAGGAAATGGTTAATTTTATCAGCTTTATTTATTGTGCAAAGTCTTCACTTTATTGGACAGAGAATAAGGATATGACAAGATTTTGTAACTTCATTGCTTGATGACCACGTGTTTGCATGTGCCTTCAATTTGCCTGTTGACTTCTGGTGATCCCACAGATTTCACAGTGTTTTCTTAGGTAGTTCCTTAGTTTGCTAGTTCAGCACCACCTCCAAGATGGTTTTGCCAATTCCTTCCCCTGAAATACAGCACCTGGTATTTGCTGAAGGTCTCCCATCCAAGTACTAACCAGAGCTGACCCTGCTTAGCTTCCAAGATCAGACAGGATCTTGTGCCTTTACCGTATCTGGGCATTCTGTAATGCACTTTGTGTGGTGCTGTCCTAGAATGCAAATTGGAAGATTCAGCGTGACCTGACCTGTGAGCCACTTGCTCCTTGCTGAGGCACTAAATACGACTGAAATAACACTATATAAAAATTAAAGCAGGAAAAAGTATAAAATGATATAAAAATTACAGCAGGAAATGTGGCTACTACCTGAAGAGGCAGCTTGCAGTCAGTGCAGGCACTGGCTGAAGTCTTTAGGCAGCCAGCCATCTTGCCCCACTTTGCTACTGCTTGGTGACCTCTGTCGTAGGAACAGCAAGAGCAATCACTAGCAACTTTTTCAGTGAGGCTAATACATTTTATTACAATCATCTACTGCCTATCCTCAATATGTAAAGTAATAGCTGTTCAGTACTTCCTGTCAGCACTCATTTCCTCTTATTCCTCATCTATACATGACACCATTGGTCATATTATTTTCTTCCCACACCACCAGAGTTTATTTTTGAGCAAGGATGGAAAACTGGTTTATTATTGCAAATGGCAGCTCAACAATGGGTTTCACATTTTTTTCACAGGGTTGCATCTATCCTGCATCTGTTTCCACTGGCAGCAACGCCCTGAGTTCCACTCAGCAAACTCTCAGTAGCATTAAGGGTGAAGGAAATTTTGCTGATTTCCCTCTCTTGTCTTCTCCCCACCACCTTCCACACTGTTCTGGAGGGAACCCTAGTTCTCTGGAATAGATTTTTGGGGCAGGAGAAGTGGGGGGGAATAATGAAAATGCCTAAGCCTCCAATGGAAACGTCCCACTAGATCAGAATCCTTCCAAGAGCAGAACGATCTCTTCTGACAGTGGAAGGGAAATCCTGCATCCAACTCATAATCCAGACTCAACATGAAAATATCTCTTGAAACAAACAACACCATACAGTTTTGATCCATATTCAGGCCTTTTAATTTGTTTAACTTTTAACATTTATTTAGTATACAAAACTGAACATTATAACCAGAAGGCATTCTCTGACTTATTTAATGAAATCTGTTGGAGCCGAAGGAGGCCAGAAATAAGAATATCTCTTTCGAGGGACAGTAAACTTGATAGGACTTTGGGAACTGACTTCTCATAGTAAAGGGGCTTTTAATAATGTGTTTATTGTCTATACTTGTCATTTTTTAATGGGTATGCTTTTCAGTTGCTCATCATTCCATGCATAATTTAATTCTGTTTTAACTTCTCTGTGTCTTTGGTGGTGTGAACTTTTATCTTTATCAGTTTAAACTCTGTAAGCCACCTTGAGTCAAGGGGTAAATAAATAAATAATTCTTTTATAGACAGACTAAAGGCAAGGAGCATCAAATGGAGAGTTAGAAGAAAACATATTAAAAATGAACGCCCAGGAAAGGTTTTGCTGAGAATTTTAAGGAAGGATTTGGAAGAGAAAGAGTTTGACAGGCACACATAAAAGACATTCTTTCAGTCACTGGGAGTGCCTTGGTAGAAGATATAAAAAGAGAGATATGGATATGACCAAATGGATATCCCAAGCTGAAAAGCTCTGATTAGAAATCACAACAGAATAACATCTGATATCTTGCAACCAACACAAACCCCCTTCTCCTGCTGCTAAAACTGCCCACTTGTGAGAGTGCTTTACAGGAAACAAAAAAGACAGTGGGGTTTCATTACAGATACTCATGTGTAACATGAAGTTAGACCCTTTGTCAGAAAGGTTAAGCTCAGTTGTCAGGTTGTTGTGCACAAGAGATCACACCGAAATTGTATCTCAAGACAGACAGCTAGTTTCAGTTACACATTTGAATCAGAACGTCATGCTATTTTGGAGAAAAGATCCAGAAGAATCGAAACAGAAGATATTGACCGTCAAATTTTTAGCTTCCTCACGTCTCCATTTTAGGATGTAGGCTGCATTTTTACACAGCTCTGAGTAAAGAGGTATTTTTCTTCAGGATTGCTAAGATAATCATTTTTAAAGTAAATTTAATGAAGCTTCGCTCTCACTTGTCTTACTTTTTTTTCACTTGATGATACCAGCCATCTTAAGATACACTGTATTACTGAATGAGATAATGAAAACAGGAATACTTGTCTCTAAGGTTGCCAAGTTTTCTGCAGAGCAATATGGAGCAGACTCCTCTCACCAACCCATCTCAAGACCTGAAGGGACATGTGAGGCAAGCCGATATAAATAGGTCTCTTGTGAGGCCTTTCATGAAATCTCACCATTCCCCAAACACATGTGATGCCAGTCAGTTATTGCAGTATACAAAGAATATGTTGTGGGTTGGCTGGCTTCCACAGCCAGAAAGAGAGTCAGCAGTGCAGAACCAGCCACAATCTGCATGGAGCTTTGCCATTGTCTACGGTCTGATTGCTGTGTACCAAACACTCAGAGGTTGGTCTGCTGGCAGTGAGGCTGGTGTCAGTTTTCAAACAAAACAAAACAAAACAAAAGGCGGCGGGCGGGAGGTATGGGATTTGGGGCATTCCATATCTCTCCATTACAAGATTGGACCTAGGATCCCTGCTGGGGTTAGGTTTTTGGGGGGGTCTTGGGGGTTTTTTTGGTCTATAGGTTACATATTTTTATACAGCTATGACCAATCAGAGGCAATATTCTGTAATTATACATCAACACTGTATATTGATCAATCATTTGTTGATCTTAATTCCAGTGATATAAAAAAGAAACAGGCTAAGGTCATAGCAAAGGCAAGTCAAATAACTTCTAACAGTCAATTAATTTGTAAAAATGATGACTATAAAGGACTGGAGCATTCCATTTAAAATAGTGCATAAATGTCTTCCTGAATGAAAATGGCATACATGTCTTCTCATCACATTTTATTCTTACCACCATCACAATAAGAGTAAGAATAAGAATATCATGAATTAATTTGCATCCCACCTTACCTTGAATGAACTCATTATATAGTTCCACATACACATTTTATCCTCACAGCAGCCTAATGAGGTACGCAGAAAACATATAAGGCTTAGGGAGCAGACATTTTCTATCTTACCACAAACCTTTCATAAGTTACTCCCACCTTTTTAAATAACCTTACAGACACAAAGCCAATTTTAGGCTACGAATTGACTGCAAGCATGATAGAATGTTTCCACATCTTGAGCCCCTGTGCCAAGACTTTCTTATCTTCTGGAGCTGTTTCTAGGGCATATAGAAGAGATTGTCTCTTCTTTCTCATCCTAACAAAAGAAGTTCTGTCAATGGAAGGAACCCTATTCTGGCAATCATGTGCATTCACTCTCACAGTTAGCAACTTTGGAGGCCTGTCATTAAGCAAAAAGATAGGATATAAACATTCTGAATTAATAAATAACAAGAAAGTTAAGTGGAGAGAAACAGATTAGCCTAACATCAGTCAATGAACTCCATAGCTAAGCAGGAATACAATCACACGCTTTCCTTGTCAAACATTCTCCAAACTGCATCATGATTGTTCTCAATTCCCTACAACTACCACCACCACCATTATTATCTTTATACCTTGCCTTCTCCCCAGTACAGGGACTCCAGGTAGTTTACAAATTAGAATGATTACAATATAATTAAAACATACAGAAAGTCAACATTAAAGCAGAATTAAACTATTAACAAAATTAAAACAATTTAAAACTTAACAATGGTCAAAGGCAATTAAAAACTGTACACTGAAAAACAATACAGTGCCATCAGAAAAAAAACTTTTCCCTAAAACCCTGCACATATAAAAACATCCTGGAATACAAAAGAAGTTTGTCAGAATTCACTGCAGAACTTTTCCAAGCTTGACTATAATGTATCAGTGCCACTATCGCTATATGCCACATTCTGCAGCAGTGATTCCCAGACTCTAGTCCTCCAGGTGTTTTGGGCTTCAACTTCCAGCTGCTTTGGGTAATGATCCATGATTCTGGGAGGTGAAGTCCAAAACATCTGGAAGATCAGACTTTGGGAAATGCTATTCTACTGAGTCAGACTGATACCTTACCAAAAAGGTAGGATATCTTGCCAAAATAAATATGAAAGAAACAAAATATTTGTTAGAATACTCAAATGTGTATGGAGAGTGCCCATAATAACTATCTTTAAGGATAACCCAAAGGAGATGATGTGCTAGCATAGGTTACTAATATAGTTCCTGGAAAGCAAAAAGTTATTTCCATGCATTCTTAACACAGCTCACCTGTAAATAAACTTCCAAGCCATGACGGCGTTGTTCCAGAACTTTGGGCACCCAGTTCCTCACATGCTTTGAAGGAATTTCTGGAGTTCTTATGAATTTTTTAAGCTACAAATAACAGCATAATAATAAGACTTTGTAGAACTAAGCATTCAAACAGAAGCTGTGAAAAGTGTGTGTGTGTGTGAGAGAGAGAGAGAGAGACAGAAGTGGAGACAAAAATACAATATGATATAATGAACTAAATTTTGTTATCAAAACTCTTATCAAACTCTTCGTTATCAAAACTTTTCTTAGTCTATACATGAATTGACCCTGATATATGATACAAAAAGGTGAATTTAGATTAAATATCTGTAACAGGCAACATGCTGGGCAATTCTTAATTCAGGAGCTAAACCTTCTAGTATGTCAAATAAATATTGGTATGTGGGCTGGCCAATCTACAACCTTAATAGCATCCCAAGAATTTAGTTTAACACAGATTTGAGCCTATACTCCTGTGTATTATGTTTAGAAACAAGTCTTAAAAACTGGATCATATGCCTCAAACACAATCAGCAGCAGTCCCTTTGCAAGATTAGTGCTTAGAAACCAACAAATAAGCTGTCCAACACCGAACTGGAAAAACAAAACTATAGGAATTTTGTCCTGAAAAGAAGAGACAAACATATGAGCATTGAACATTATTTTAATGTAATATATTGAAAATATCTGAAAGAAAAAAAGGGATTGAATGAGTCAGCTTTCAGAAACTGCAACAGAGAAACAACAGGAGAGAACGGTGCTTCAGTATCCGTATAACAGTAAACTTAGCCTAAGTTTTGCTGTATTGGCACCCCTGCAAGCCCTGGAAGTGGTCCAAGGGGAACATTGTAATTTTACTTCCCTTGTGGTAACCGAATGCACAAGTTTACACTCACAGTTGATTTTGTTTTGTTTTATTTCCAGCCACCAAACTACCTTTTAAAAAACTTGAGTAACTGTAAAAAGCAATTGGGAAGTTAAAGCAACTTGATAAGGACTTAAACAAAAAACCAGAAATCTGCTCATATATTTCCATTATCATAAGCATTAATCAACTTCCCAGATCAAAGCCAGTACGTTCTCAAAGGGCATGAAGATCTAGCCAGCATATGCCAATCTTCATTTCATAAAAGAAATCTTACAGAGTTTCTACAATATATCATCAAATATTACAAAAAGATATGAAATTGACAGAATACTGAATTCTTGTACAATTACAGATTTGTATTTGTAGTCTAATTTTCTGAGCAGTATAGAGGTACACAACCCACATTTTGAAACTAAGATATATTCTCCTCTCCTAAAAATGTGCCGGATATGTTCTTCTATGTATCCTCAAAGTGGATGAATGGGTCCGAAATGGGATGAGGTTACCTGCTCCCCACAAGCTATGAAATCATTTGGCTTGTTATCTGTTGATTTTCTATTGCCTGAAGACATTTTTTTTTGTTAGCAAGCATTTGGCTTTTATCTGCTGCTCTCATCTGATGTTTTGCTTTGATATTATATGTGTATGTGGATTGTTTTAATATGATGCGAGCCAACCTTATCATTTTATGATGGAAGACTAGGGGAGAAATATTTTGGACAAATGAAAAAACAAACAAACAAACAAACAAACCTAAACTGTGAGGATAGACTTGGGAGTCCTGCAGTTACAAACACTTTATGTGCCTTTCAGTAAATTGTCCTTTTACCCTCTCAGGCTTCTCATTTCTAGCAATAACAAGAATCACCATCTACCACTCAGGATTGTTACAAGGCTGAGTCAGATAAACATTTGTAAACCACTTTGCATGTAAAACAGACTACCTAAACTATGAATTTAGAAACTCCCAAATCAAAGAACGTCCTGCAGTATTCAAGGGAAAGAGAAAGAATACATAACACCCAGAGTGGCTTTCCTAACGTTTGATATAAGGTGACATAGGCATTCTTTAAGCTCTATATCACCTCTAAATAAATGTGAAGTGGTGGTGGGGAGAAATCACAAGGACAGAAACTCAACATTGACTTTGACATGCATGCCCACAGGGGTTGAAGAATTTACATTTCATTTCTGAGCCGGAGGAGGTATCACCCTATCAAAAGCTGTGTGAACAAAAGTCTCTGGTCACATCCAACAAAGACAACTCAAGAAAGAATGTAAAGCTTCTTTAACATGCAGGTAAATACTTTAAACTATGGTCCAGCTTCTGACAAAAATCATTCATACCAGGATCCATTAATATCTGGTATACAGTTCAGCAATCTGGTATACAGCCAACCTCTGAATGTTTTTTAATAATGAAAGAAGAAACCCAAAAATTTCCACGTATTTTGTAAATGGGGTTTAGTGTTTCTGGATTTGTATATAGTTTGGGGTATTAAAGTTCTTACCCCTTTTTTCTTATCACTTACCACTGATATTGATAAAAAGCTGTGTGAGGTTTTTTTTTTTTTTAAAGGGTGGCTGCATCACAAAGACACTTCTGCAAATAAACCATTCTCCAAAATCATTCCCTGTAGAATACAGAGGATCTTTCTGGGCCAATCTGTTGTCTCCTGTCTCTGGCAGCTGGGCAGAAACTGCAGCCATGAACAGCACGTGATCTGCAGAGTCCTATTTGTGCTCTGCCCCAGAAAGAGCAGAGTTTCTGGGTGTCGAGTGCTCCTGCTTTGAAGGTGCTTTGTGTACTTTTGGGAGGTGGCATGCAACAGTGCCTTTTTCCCTCAATGCCTCCTTAACCAGAATGGGAAAGGCTAAACTGAGAGAAGGGTGTTGGACTCTTTCTTGAAGATTCACAGAGTAACTTGGGGGAAAAAGAAGCATCCTATATCACCCCAACTCAGCCTTTTTCTTCAGAAAGATCAGATGAAGGGGAGCACTTAATGACACTTCTTAAAGGCACCTTTCTCTGTCCTTGTGCCTGAGTTTCAAATACTGAGCATATGTAGCAGCAGGACCAGGAGGAGGAATAAGATAGTAGAAAAAAGGGATAGTAAAAGAGAGTGCTTCTGTGCACTTTTGACTCTAGCTACACCCACTGTTGGCTTAGGGATTTGCCTGTGTTTTTGTGTGTTTTTTTTAAAAAATTGGGTCAACAATATCCTTATAAAAGCAATTCCCCATGCCTAGTCAAAGGTGAACTGCATGAAATATTTTTTTCTGCATCTTGGCAATATCAAACATGAAATGCCTCTCTAATTTAACAAAGCACAAAAGATTCAGGAACCAAATGAGGTCATCATTTCAGAACAAGTGAAAGTAAAGTAGAGACAGCATTATTTTAACAACATAGCATGATAGCATTTACCTTTTTATGGAGAGCATGAAATTCGCTATACCTCTTTTCAACAAAGTGTTTTCTTCCATTTGTTAGTACCTCTATCTTAAAGACCTGTAAAAACAATTTTAACACATTACTTTTACCTACTTAAGATGCTGTTTTCTAATATATTTCTTTCCTCTAATTACAGAAGATAATCCCTGCCCCCATACAGGACATTAAAGAGACACTGCGGTGCAGCACTGATTAATGAACCCTCTGACTAGGTCCTCTACTAACCAGCTGGTTTTACAAATATGTCAAAGGACTAAGATTTGTGGTGCTTGAAAAAACTACTATTCTGCTATCATCATAATTTCTAGAATTTAATATGACAAACAGTACAGTAATAGATTTTTATTTTACTAACAGAAGACAAATTAATAATCACAGTGTCTTTTGCAGCTAAGCACTACAGTATATTAATAACCTCACATGTATACAGTTCAGTGACAGAAGGGAATGTCTTTTGTAGAACACATGAGATATAAATGCAAAGACTACATTGCAGGTTAATTTCCACCTAACCTACATATTCATCTCTAGTCTCAGCTGGGCCTGCTCGACTGTTTACGCCATTAAAAAATGTGGTGCAGGCTCATTTTCTTTGCATGATGTATATGACAGCTTTTGCTGCTGCTTGTAGAAGGTTGAAAGGGCAGCCAAAGAAGCTCTCTAGATCCACTAATTAGTAGCCACTGGTATGACATTTTCTTGATTTTTAGGTCACTGGGTCAGATCTCAGGGCAAGTGACAAGAAATACCTCAAAATGCTCATGAAAACACAGTCCAGTAATACCAACATCAGTAACTAGAAAACTATAGCAACAAACACCTTCAGCCTATTACAACCAAATATTCCTCTTTTTAAGGTGAAATATATTCAGAAGTAATCAGGTTTGATCTAGAAAGAGACAGGCAAAATTAGAAATAGGTAGGACCTAATTCTAGACCAAAAACTATGTCTCAGGGAAAATGACGGTATGGAAAGATTTGGGATGGGAACTCTCTTTGAATATTTAAGAAGATACCACTGCATGATGCTAACTACGATTAAAGTTCCTAGCCAAATATTTATATGATGGGAAGTAATGAAACTATTTGTATTTTACAAAGAATCTTGAAGACTGTGTGCTTGCAGTGCTTTTGTTCATTTCCAAAGGAATGAAGTGTGTAATTTGCTTATGAGGCAATTTGCATCTTTGCATGTGTACTATGGAATTCTGCAGGGTCTCTTTAGCTTCTGAATTGTCTCATATCAACATGAAATGACAGAGTGAGGTCTTCTACAAACTTGACTAGTATGTTGATGAGGCTTAGAGATATTTTTCCTTTCCCCTGAAATCAGGTGAGGTGGCGAGACAGGCCATTTCCGCACTAGACTATTATAGTGCTATTATTCCACTTTCAACATCCTATGGAATCCTGGGGTCTGCAGTTCATGGAGGGGCCTTAAAACTGCCTGTAGCCCACAGGCAGTTCGTTCTCCTGGCACAGAAAGAGTGCTTAAAAAAAGTTCCTACAAACTATGGTCTCAATTCTGGACAGCTCTGACACAATATGGCTGCAACTTTAAACTACAAACAAGTCTCATTAAGTACACACATTCAATCTATTATCTCGGTTGGGCCTTTATGCAAATAATAAATAACATATGCTGCCCTATGAGCTGGCTTTTAATAGTACAACTGCTAGATGCACCAGATAGAAGAGATTAGATCAAAAACTATTCAGCACTCAAGCCTCATTTCTCTTAATTAGTGCAATAATGCACACTCATTCCTTAACCAGTCTTTTTCTACATGGAGCCAAGACTTAAATAGGGACAATAATTAGTTATTTAAAACATCCGCTGGAGTTTAACTCATGTAAACGAAGAACAGAACGAATGGCTTTTGGTTGGAACCAAGTGAAAAAACCCGTATTTTTCTCGGACAACTATGCCAAAAAGATGACATTTTATCTCATAACTATCAAAAGGCTGGAAAGGAAGAACTGGGGCCTATTAAATCAATGCCCTGTTTTAAGAACTCCTTTTAGGAAGCCATAACAAAGTCTTTCATGGTTTTTTGGATCAATCTGCATAACAGCTGTCTTTGCTTAAAATGAATTTTTAACACAGGCTAGTAAGTCATCGTCTGATTACCCAGCTATAATAATAAAAAAAAGAAAGACGATTATAAATTTGGGAAACAATTTATCTCTTAATCCTGTAGCAAAAAGTGTACTCTCTTCAATTTCTAGAACCACAACCATATTATCATTCTGTTTGCATTTCAGTTTGGTCCTTTATGACAAGACTATGACCTGATTCAAATGTAACACAGAACTATGGCCAAAATCTTGTATGGCAAAAATAGCATAAATGATCCACATTTGGGAATACAGCTGGTCACTCAACCCCCTCCCCACTTAACAATGAGATGCAGAATTATTATATCATCTGCTGAGATCTACTGAGGCCTTTCATCAAGTTGCTCTAGCCCTTTGGTCATTTCGATTGCCCTTTTTCTCCATCTTTTCCATCTGTACAATATCCTTTTTAAGTGCAGTAACCAGAAGTGTATGAAGCATTCCACATGTGACCATAATGGTCACATTACAGACAGTATGATACAGTGGGCCCTCCTTACCTGCAGTCTCTGGATGTGTGAGTTTGAGTGTCTGTGACCATGTGGCATCCTATATCTAAAATGGCCACCATATGTGCATGGACGTGCTGAGGTATCCATATGCACATCACTGCCACTGAATAAAATAGGACACAAGCATTCATAAATTTCATTATTCGCCGGGGTTTCTAGAATGGACTCCCCAACATATATGGACGATGTACTATACTGACAAGTTTTATTTCTGATTCTGATATCTTTTTTAATGATGCTGTATTTGTAATCTTTTACAGTAACAACACATTTGGTTGACATTTACATAAAGGTATCAAAGGTGACCTAATGCCTTGGTCAGTGGTTGCCAGCTCACATCATATCAATGTATATGTCAGTTTGGAATATTTTGCTCCAAAATGCATTACTTTACACTTGTTTTCACGGAATTTTCATTTTCCATTTTAAAACTAGTTTACAGACATCCTTCTGGAACTCTTTACAATCTTTTGTTGTTGTCACTACACTAATAAATGTTTTATTATCAGTAAATGTGACTATTAGGGTCATTATGGTGTATTAGGTATGCTCACATTAGGGTATATTAGGAGACTTATTGGCGCTTTTGCATTCACTTAATAGGATCTGATTTTTTTTATATATATAATATAAATATATATGTGTGTGTGTGTGTGCGCGCGCGTGCGTATGATTTCCTTTGAGTAAGAGAGATGGGGGTAAGAGAGAGAGACGTTCTGCTACTGCTCATTTTTCTGGTTGGATCAGTCTGCAGTGTCTTTCGTGTTCATTGATTCATGCTTGGATGCCGTGTTTTGTAGTCCCTATGTAGACCCATCCACAACTGCAAGATATGCGGTAAATTCTGGACAAGGAAAGAAGAAACTCAAAAAGTAAACAAAAGTTGGCTACCAGTACTGAAAAACACTAAAATCAAGACTCAGAAATATGCTAATGAACACCACCCAGACTCAGGAGGTCTCTCTACAGGAAACAATACAATGGATTGCTAATGAGTACTTAAATGAACAGACAACTGTTATGCATATTCCCTGACTAACAACGCAACCCTGGGGGCCAGTCCACTCAACAATGGGCTATATCAAGGGCCAGCTGCATCACTAATGCATCACAAATGCAAATCCCTCCCACCCGGGGATCACACAAGTATATATACTCGATTCTACTTCCACGTCTCCAGATCCTCTGAAGATGCCAGCCACAGATGCAGGCAAAACATCAGGAACATGGCCTCATAGCCCAAAAAACCCACACTGAAAACTGTTTGAATGAAACTGTCAACACAGAGAAGACAGTATGGAGGTTGCTTTCTTAGTTACTATACTTCTTCTTACTGAATGGTGGTAGGCTTCATGAAAAAAAAAGCATCTAGGCCAGGCCAGATATCCACACTTGAGTTAGGTGATCTTATAAAGAACTTCCAAATGTCAGGAAACTCAATCTTGGGGAAAATCTAAGCCCGCATTTATAGAAAGATAATTCTCAGAAAGACAACAATTTTCCAACAATATGCCAAGCAACTAATTCTCACTCCGTTTAAGGTCACCTTTCATCATTGCTTTTTGAAGATACCTGAATTTTTCATTCAGTTTGGTGGCTTGAAACAGCAAATAAAGCAGGGCCAGAGTGCCTCCCTTTTCAGTGAATGAAACATGTACATAGCTCATAAACATATTCAGAACCCGATTTCAAAAACTATATATATTCCTTATTAAAACAGAATACGCTAGGAGTGGGGAGGATGAGAGAATGTAGCTATCGGACTACAAACTAATTTTGGTAAATTATACAAAATACTAATGAGCCTAATCTGCATTTTTATTGGCCACTTTTCTTCATAGCCAATGCCTCTCACAAAATTTCACATTGACAGTCTAGGAAGATTTCGAGACAACTACTTTACAACGCAGAATGTAAATGAAGTGAAACAGAATTGAATGTGTGTTCGTTGGCTGGAAGCAAGAAAGCTCTTTTAAGTGTTTTGAGCACAGTTTGAAACAGTTGTTTTGTAAGCAGAAAGAACCAGAGGCAAATTGTAGTAGTGCAAGTTTGTCTGTAACTGGAAGTACAGAGGATTCATTTTATTCGTTTATTTATTTATCATATGTGAATATTGGAAATTTTACAGCATTGAAAGTATTCAGCGGTACAAAAATAGAAAGGATCTCTCTAAATAAAGTCAAATTGTACTTTCTTGGAGTTACATGAACAAATGAAGATCACCTTTACACCTTCAAGAACACTCATTTCAGAACTCAAAATACTACTAGACCCATTTTAGTGGAAAAGAACAAAGGTCAAAATGTGAATAGAGGGATGGTGCACACCAAACTAAAGGGTAGACTCAAAAGAAATGTCATCCTCTTCATACATGTTTGCTCTTTACACTTGAACCCCAAAATGGAGGAGAGTCCTAAAAATTCCAGTAGATAACACAAGGTTAGAAAGAAAGACCCAGAGTAAAGGTTCTGGGATATAATTATAAACTAATTAATTTGAATATGTTTAAAAAGTCACAGCTGGCAAAAGAGAACTTCAGGCAGACAAGCATTAAGTCACTGAGAGCACTGGGTTCCCACAAGACAATTCAGAAGGAATTTCCATCTCATCAGCACAGTGTCATAGGGTACAGTTTCAAACAGGACTACTTTATATGTCATTATAATACAAAATCAGTACTGCAGCCAGTTGTCTAGAATGCTGTCAAGCCAGTTGTCTAGAATGCTGAAATTAAAGAAAGACAGCCATGCCATGATATTATATTTGATTGCCTCTCTCTAAAGAGAGAGAGAGAGAGAGAGAGAGAGAGGGAGGGAGGGAGGGGGAGGGAGACAGACAAACAGAGAGATAGAACTCAAGTTACATCAGACTTAGGTGACCTTTATCTCTTTTGTGAAAAAAGAACAATCAGAACAAAAATATGAACCCCTTCAGAAATTTCTTCTCATTTATTAGAGGCTCTAGACTCTGCCTACTATCTGAAGTTTCTGAGACAGCTTCAATATATTTTAAGATGAAATCAAATAGATAAAAGACAAAAAAGGACAGGTAAAGTTACCTATGTCTCCCTGTCTCCTTAACCCCTTACATATTTAAGGTGTCACTATGGTGCCGAATCTTTGGGCCACAACTGATCTCAGAAGAAACAATTCCGGCCCAGATGAACTAGAGCAGTCAGACACCAGCTCTTTGTAGGTCATAGACTCTTCCCTGGATGGTGAAGGCTGCCTGTTCCAGCTTCTGGCTCAAGAGGCATCAAAGGATCAAAAATGTGTTGAAGCTTCACCATATGCTAGCCCTCAGACTCAACTGACATTATGGAAAACCATTATGGAAACAGGTAAAATACACTCACTTATAACAGTTGCATACATGAAGACATAAATTTTCAAGGAAATCTAGATTCCATCTTAAATTAACAGTAATATCTATGGAGCTCAATGGGGCTTACTCCCAAATAACTGGACACAGGACTCCAGCCAAAACTCAGCTAGTTACCTTTCACTCTTTGAAGAATCCCACAGGATTTGTAGATGTTGTTAGTACCAAGCCACAAGTAAGCTCAGGCAGTCAGGTATAAAATGAGAGTCCCATGAACACGAGTATTTTAAAAAGTCAAATTGCATGTCCTAGAAGCCATGTATTTAAATAAACTTGTCTGCCGTATTGATATTTTGTACATTTTTTCTTGAAACATTTTTTTCTGTTCTAATCTAAAGTTGTTTTTACTCCATTAACACACTAGTTTAGTTTCTGATTTTGTTATGCGCTGAAGGGAAAACTCAAGGCAACCTCCACCCCACAATTCAAATGACTTGCATTTGGACTTGTGTTATCCTCTCAAGACAGCTATTTACATGAAATCTCTTATAGTTTCTCTGTCGGTATAAAATGTAGATGCCACTGCACATCAGGCCTGTGTTTGGCTCTTTGCAAAGACAGTCCAAAACAGTTTTCCTGATCTGTTTCAACTTGAAATGTTGTCAATATATGGATTGTCTTGCTTTCTAATTCAGTGAAAAATCTAGTTTTCCATTAGTCTCTGCCTTTCTAATTTTCAATACAGCTTTACTAAATGTAATTATTAAAGGCAGATTCAAGAAAGCAATTACTGAGCTACTGGTTTGTATCTCTGAAGTCTTAATACGCAGCACAAAGTGGAAGTGCCAGGAATGGTTAAATTAAATATAACTATAACAATAATAACAACGACAAGAAAGTGGGGATAGTAAAGATCATATATACTTCAGAGAACAATTCAGAGCATATGGTAGAAACTGAAAGAGTCTTCTTAGGCCTGAGTGTCATGGAGCTCCCTGCCACCCACAGCAGTTCACATTCTGCGAGATTTCAGAAGCTTTCTGTTGGGCAGAGCCAGCATGGTGTAGTGGTTAGAGCACTGGAGTAGGACCGTAGGAGACCAGGGTTCAAATACCTGCTCAGCCATGGAAATCCAATGGGTAGGCAAAGTCACACTGTCTAAGCCTCAGAGGAAGGCAATAGCAAATCTCCTCTGAATAAATCTTTCCAAGAAAACCCTAGGAAAAGTTTCTCATGAGTCACAGTTGACTTGAAAGTACATAACAACAACCTGTTAGGCAGCAGGATACCACATCTTCCAGTTGCATTCATCATCTCCCTCTTATGTTCTCTTCTTCTTCCCTCTTCTGGCTACATTTGTCTGCTCCCTTCTTCCCCATCCCTTTGTTTCTCATTCTCATCTTTGCTCTCCTTCTCCTCCATAACATCTCCTACTTACACTTACCATTTTCCTTCTCTTTTTCTCTCTTGTCATCTCTCTCTCATTTGCCCCACCACAATAAAAGTATGAAGCCAGGACTGTGATTAGTTAGATTATCAATACATAAAAACAGTAAGTTCAACTAAACTCAATAGCACTTCTAAATACACATGCATAGATGGAACTGGCTTGTTTGACCACAGTCATCATCACCATCACTGGCGAATGAGGATTCTAACCTGACTGTAAAGGAAGGAGGGAAAGAGAGAAGGAAGAAAATTCGGCCAGTGAGGGGCATTGGTTAATGGCAGCAACCAACTGAAAGAATTTACATTTTTGTTTTGCTTGGAAAAGTGTTTTTTTCCCCCCCTTCAGTGCACTGTTAAACGTATTGCTTGGGAAAGTGTTAAAAATGAACCGGAAAATATTAGATTTATTCTTTTCAGATCAGAGCTTAGAAAAAAGTCTTTAGTTGGACTACAGCTCCCATGTGTTTTTAAAAGCAGTGCTCACAAATGTGTTAAGAATGGAGATGGGAAAGAGTTTAATGACATTAAAAGGGGTGCTCTCCTATGACATAACTGGCATCCACTTCTGTATGACATTAACCAGGGCTGTCTCCAAGTCTCAGTTTTTGGTTCAGGAAGCTTAGATCCTGAGATGCTTCTAACCAGGCAACACAAATTCCCTCTGTTATCTAATCACACATATATCAGTGGTCAAGACTGTGACAGCTCCTGTAAGTGCCACATGGGCATTCTTCAAAGTTCTCCACGAAGCAGCGGGGAGGGGGGAGGACAGACTCCTTACTATTATCTCAGATCACCTAGATTCTTTATCTGTTAAGTGAATGTACTTTTCTCCTCCATTGCATTCTCGGGGGAGGGGGGCAGAACTGAAACTGGTCACACATTCAGATCATTTCCAGGAACCAGCCCATCCTGAGATCAAGACTTAGCTGGCTCCCGGAAGTGCCTGCTAAGTGTGATTTTCTTACCCACTTCCTTCTCTGCATTGGATAGGCAGAGAAGAAGCCAAAACAGGTGCCCAGCTGGAGAAACTCCAGCCAGTGCCAGGGGTAATGGCCAAACTCCCAGGATCATTCTGTCTGTAGAAAGATCTGGGGGTGACTCCCTCTCCCCCTCTCAATTCTTTACCTCTGATCTATATGCTACCACTGGGACAGGTTGTCTAAAATTTTGGTCTAGGGTTTCATCAGTATAATGCAGAACAACATGCAGTTCTTTTCATTGTCTCCATCTTCCAGTCCTAAGGAGTCTGTGCAAGTTCTAAGTTGGTTTCGCTTGGCTAGATAAAAGCAAACTGGATAACTGGATAAACACAAACAAGCTATAGCTAAATCAAGGCAAGATATACTCTATGCATCTGATGAAACAGACTAAGGTCATTTCTGCCCTACACTGTTATAGGGCTAATATTCCACTGGGGTTTGTAGTTTACTGAGGCCAAAGAGCTATCTGGCTGAGAATTCTAAATGCCCCTCCCTAAACTGCAAACCCCAGGATTCCATAGGAGATTGAAAGTGGAATAATAGCACTATCACAGTGTAGTATGGAAATAGCTTCTGTCTAGGAAATTTCATGCTACTAAATTCTTTCTCTCAGTTAGTCTTGAAGGTGCCACAAGATCCCTTTGCACAGTGATCCAGACTAACATAACTATGTTAACTCAAGACAAGATACAGGTATTGATGGTTGGGGATTCCAGTCAACTGGTATACACATTCCAGAGATGGTTTCACTTGTTTTGTCCATGATTCTGATTGGCCAGATGTTGGCACTTGCCAGGAGTTTTTGCTTTGCTTGTTTGCTTGCTTGCCTGCCTGCCTATCTGCCTGCCAGCCTTGCTCCTGAAAACCAGATCTGGGGTCCATTCACACTGCACAATTATAGAGCTCTTATTTCACTTTAATTCCCATGGTTCCATCCTATGGTAACCTGGTAATAGCAATTTAGAGAGGGGCATTTACAATTCTAGCCAGAATGCTCTAGCGCTTTGCCACACTACAGACTCTGGGAGCTAAAGTGGAATAATAGCACTATAAGTATGTAGTGTAGTGTGAATGGGCCCCCGGTTTCAATTCTTCAGGTTCTAGTCACTTACAAATTAAACTACTGCCATGTGCTCTATACAGTGCCACCTTTGGAGACTGCCCAGAAACTTTACCTGGACAATTTAAATACAGCTTCCATGCTGTTAATCAAACCATAGTATAATGATGATGTATCAGCTTCACTTGTTGCCAGTTTGTTTCCAGGATCAACTCTTGGTGCTTCTGATTTTCACCCTTATAGCCCTAAATAGCCCTAGATCAGAAGATATGAAAAATCATGTTCCTTTACAGCAGGCTATCCAAAAATATTGTTCTTCTTTGGAGGTTCCACTTTGGATCTTCCTCCTTCAGAAGTGTGCAGGTGCGAAATAACTGTGCTTCCCCTACTAGGATTTTCCTGATTAGTGTTGCCTCTCTTGAGTTATGCTACCACATGCACCTTTCTGCACTGTCTATTGAGGCCTTAGCCATGTTTGTTTTTAGTCAGACATGTCAACTACTCCACCCTCGGTTTACAACAAACATAGCAAAAGCAGCAAGCACAGATTTCCAACTCCTCTACCATATTTTTCTCCACTTGGGAGATTCATGACATGAACTGGATGTAAAATATTACTTAAAATGTTTAAAAACTCCACTCATTCATTTTATAACAAGGTTAATTATTTAATAGAAAAATTCTGCAGTGCTTTGTAAAAGCACGACAGAATGGCCTGAGGGCACAGTGTATTGATCCATATGGCTAACTGTGCAGAAAACAGTTTAAGTATTCATCTTACTTTTCTAAATACAGCAAGAAAATAGCATTCCACTTCCCTAGATTTAGGGCTTATAATTAAAAAGGAAGAACAGTAAGAAATGGTAAAAACAATCAGCATAGAAGCTCTACAAATTAAACTTATATCCTGTTTTACATATATGGATAGACTCGGGAATCAAGTCTTAAGGCAGATGAAATATCTCCCGTTCTCTGAACCACAACTAACCTACTGGGAGACCCTTCAGGATCACATCCTTCCTCCCATCTACTTTCAGTGTAGACCACGATGTAGTATCAAACTACATTTCTGGTTTAAAGCTAACCATGGGTAGTAACAGTGACATGCAGTCATGGTGAATGCTGAAAAAGGAAGCAAAGGGAAATCTGTGTGTGAAGAGAAAGAAAGGGGGAAATGAAACTTAATTGAGGCTGCAATCCTATACATTTTTACTCTGGGGTATGGTTACTGAATTCAATGTACTTACTTCTGAACAGACATGCATGGGATTGCTTTGCAAGTGAAAATGAAACAGTATACTTGTAACAGGTCTTACTAGAAGCATAATACACCACACTGAATTGAACTCACTGAACTACGTGACTATCATTCAGAGAAATTTGTATCTCTTTTTTCATACTAAGCTAAAACATACAACCCTGCTGCGTAATATTTCATTTAAGAGGACTTGCACAATGAATGCACAAAGCAAACAGCAGCCATTTAAAAATAAAGAAGATTGCACAACCACTCTTGGTGGTTCGTCTTCCAATAATTTTTATGCAGTTTTGGGTCAAATCTTGCCTTAACCTCTGAATTAAACCGAAGAATTTTTATATTAGCTATTCCCAGTGAAAATATATTCCTTGTTATTGTTTTCAAAATAATAACAGGCGTGAGCTTACTATCACATTCTTGAACAATTTTAAGATATGCATTTAAGCAGTGTATTTTACAATACATGAGTAAATATACATAAATATATGTATTCTGAAAAGAAAGTACCTAACATTTGGGCTTTGCTGGTCTACTAACAATTTAGCGGTATGTTCATAGGCAATAGGAAAGAAGTTTTGTGTGTAAAGATACCAAATAATTTATACACAGCAGATGTCAGCTGTCATCTCTGTCAATTCCACTGGTCTCTCCCCCTCCATCTTTTCCTCCTTAGCCTGGGTGAGCTGTCAAGTTTCTAGTTTCTGATGTGTATTTACATCACTCAATGATACCTGACAGTAGTGAAAGGCCACAGAAAACTGCTTATTGATCAGAGCAAAACTAGTTGATGGAACAGATGAGGTTGTATTACTGAATTGCAGCTACACTCAGGTGATGACATTTTGTTCCCCTGTATACAAGTGCTTAATGGAATACAACTTCATTATATCATGCCACTAGCACTTAAAAGATTGCACAGATTTCATGACTGCTTTGTCTATGTAGTGATGAGGGCAATCTATTTGCACTGCTATCAGTTTGCTACTAACCATATTTGCTCATAAATGCTTCCCAAACTGTTAGCCAACTTGCCAAGATGAATATACTAGACAGACACTACCATCACTGCCTTGCCAATGCCTAATTGAGCTGACCTTTTTTTTTTTTAACTAGAGTTACAATTTAGTGGGGCCCAACTACTCAGGCTTAAATTTGTTAAAAACTTTCCCACTGTTTAGTAAACATGCTTAAATAACTCTTTTAATGTTCAGAACGATGGAGTTTGCCGGTGACTATCATGTAGAAAACCACACCATCTAGAGCAGGACCGCAATGCTAGGCTGGAGAAGACTGGTATAGAATTATGTGAGACCATCCAAAAAGTATTATTATTATTCAGACTTAGGGCCTTTCCACACTAAACTGTTATAGTGCTATTATTCCACTTTCAACATCCTATGGAGTCCTGGGGTTTGTAGTTTAGGCAGGGGTATTTGGAATTCTTAGTAAATTACAAACCCCAGAATTCCAGAGGATACTGACAGTGGAATAATACCACTATAACCAAGTGTAATTTAGTAACATTTTAGCAACATAGGTTTATAAAGCATGAACAACTAAATTTGTTTTTTGGCAATGACTGCCTTCGTCATCTTCTGTCACCATCACCATCATCTAAATGACTGTCAAGGTTGCAAAGTTTTATGTAGGCACACAAGCTGGTCATGAATACCTTGCTTTCTGTAAAAGGTCAGAAATGCCTTTATATTTTATCTTTAAAGCTTGAAGACTGAAGACATTAGTGATGGTGTTTTTGTGCCACTGGTGTTATCCGAGAGAATTTTAGAACATATGCCCTATTTCTAATTGTCAGTCCCAACTAGAATCAGTCCATCAAATCACAGGTATTTACATATGTGTTGACTTGCCATTCATTAACAGATTTGTTGAACTGCCATTAAATGGGTTTAGCTTTAATTTAGACCTAGACCTACACAAATGTTTTTTTTAAAAACAAAACAAAGCCATAAAACCAAACCAAACACAACTTACCAACAGCAGTGAGGATGTTTTTCATCCCCTGAAATTCCAGGTATGGAAGAGTCATTGCTCTCTATATACATCCTCCCTGCCAGCTACAACAATGATCTGTTTCACTCATAGCTGGAGAAATAATTGACAACTGAACACAAGAGCACAAGGCATAATTTCACATGTAGGCTGGAATCTTGTATGGCTCAACACAGCACAGTAGTTCTCCATGCAGACCTAAGCTAAACTAAGCCATATACCTGAGTTACTGTACAGCCACAGAAGCACAGTCATTCCATGCTGTGTAAGAAGCATGTAGAATTGAAGAAGCATCTGGCTATGTATCTCTCTCTCTATGTCTATCTGCCTTCAAATCATCTGTTGGCTTATGGTGACCCCACGAATTTCATAGAGTTTTCTTAAGTAAGGAATACTTGGCGGCGGTTTGCTAGTTCTTTCCTCTGAAATATAGCTCACAGCATCTGGTATCCCTTGGTAGTCTCCTTTCCAAGTACTAACCCTGCTTAGCTTCCAAGATCAGATGGGATGTGGTGCCCTCAGATTATTTAGGAACTTGCGTCCCTGTAGCCAGATGCAAAATCAACACTGGGATCTTCTGGGGCCCAGTGCTGTAATCATTTTGTGACTGGTTACAGAGATATAGCCAGACGCTTCTCTAATCTTGCTCTCTCCTCACAAAGCAAAAATGGCCGTGCAGGGAGAGAGCTTCACAGGCTGTACATTAAATCAGGGGGGCTTGGGTGGTAGGGAGGAAGGAAAGAACACCAAACTCTACAGGATCCCTAAAAAGGAAATATGCAGGTGTAAGGAAAACTTGCATGTGTATATCCCACTAATAGGATGCCCGATTTGATATGCTAATTAAGAGAAGGTAGGTCAAGAGCTGGCAGCTCAACTGGGTTGAACCATTTCATATTTTAGACTCAGAAAAAAAATGCCACTTAGAGAATGCATGGGTGCACACAGTAGATAGTGACAACCTCTATCTATTTGGAAGAATTCCTATGACATGCTTCCCGAACCCCAAAATATAAACCCCATTGTTGCATCAGAAATTACATTAGGAAAGCTACTTCACCCACTGCCATGACAGTTCATTATTGCAGATTTTCATATTTGTATTTTAATACCATATCAAAACACTGCTACGTTCTTTCAGTGTCTAGAAGTCTCCACCCTTTCCCTGGCTAAATTTTTTGGCTATTTATGCAAGTTGCAAGAATTAAAACATATATTCTGTTTTCCTTTTCGGCAATTCCTTCCAGGCCTGTGTATTGTAAAATAAGTCTGTGTAAACATATGCTTAAAGTTGCTTAAAATGGTTGCCATTTAAATGTTGACACTGGCCAATACTTATCTATTCATTATATCTCAAGATACAACCACTATTATTAAGAGCTGTTATTTCCTGTTATTTTCAATTGCTTGTAGCTTTGCCAGACTTCATCTACTGAGAATTTCCATTCCTCAGGCTGGCTCAGGATAATTTTCCATCCATCCATCCATCCATCCCACAGGTCTCAATAAAAATCATTTATCTGTTGTTTTTTTTTTAAAAAATAAGAACAGGAGAAAATATGTGCAATGACAAAATGAAAAAAGGAACTATAAGACATTTGAAGCATGGGATTTGAACTTTAATGATGGATGAAGTATAGCAGACTATGCAAATCTATCACCATTATTAGCTTGTAAAAAATTAGGAATTTTATTAAAATTGTTCTTTGTTCTACAGTGTGATTGCACAGAAAAGACTGTACTGACTCAAGAGGGCTGTTCCCTACCTTATTTCCTGCAGCAGTTACTTTCCCTGGCTACTAGGAATTACCAGTGTGACCGGCTCTATTCTGCCTCTGGACGGACAAGAGCAGACCCTACGGATCAGATTTGGGAGATGCAGGGGGTACAAGTTGAGGGAACAGAGAAAAGAGCAGCCCTGTTGCCTGAGGAAAAGGGCAACTCAATGGAAACATCATTTAATATTTTTTCATAGACAGGTACTTTAACTTGCGTCTTTACCTGCTCCCTATCCTTTTCTATTCTAACAACTACTGTGTAGGGCAGCAGTGTCAAACTCAATTTCATTTTGGACAGCATCAGCATCATGGTTGCCCTCAAAGGGCTGATTGTATCTGTAAGATTATATAAATGAATTTACTCTTTTATTGAATTAAGTAATTGTCTTTGCATTTGGTTATTACGAGTTTTCAAATTGCCTTCCCTCTGCATCAACTTTTCTTTTCTTGGACATTCTGGGGCTATCTGATGGCAGTTTATGGTCCCTATTCCTCTGTAAAGTGACATAGAATTGGTCAGTATATCTAAAGTGTGCCAATTTCTGCTCCCCAGGCCTTCTCTAGGCCTCTTTCTGTCCCCTAGACTCTCTCTGGGCCTCTTTCTGCTTGCCCCGGTGGCTCATTCTGCTCCCTGCCCCTCTCTGTACCTGGTGAGCCCAATCCCCACACTGCCGGCAATGTGGGGATTGGGCTTGCCCGGCAGGGGGTGTGCCACAGCTGCAGGAGAGGTGTGTGGGGGGCCAGATTCAGCCCACAGGCCTTGCGTTTCACACATGTGGTGTAGGGTGTTACTTTATATTGTAAATCACTTTCAGTCATCTGGCAAACTATAAAAGGCAATAATGCTTGGTAGAGTAGAAAGCAGTAAGACTAGAGGAAGACCACATTACAGATGGAGAGGCTCAATCAAGAAGGCCATATCCCTGAATTTGCAAGACATGAGCAGAATAGGATGACCTGGAGGTCTCTCATCCATAGGGTCACACAAGTCGAAGCCAACTTGATGGCAGCTAATAGCAGCATCTGGCAAAAACAGCAGATAGGTTTTTATACCCTGTAAGAAAATTCTACTTTCGGAATAGGGCTTGGGGTACTGTATCTGAGCACTACACGAATGGGGGCGGGGGGGAGGAACTGCCAGAAGCCCACTTCTAGATTTGAAAAACAGAAGTTTTTCATATTACTTGGGGGAAGCATATTTAAAAGACAAGCCTTGCAGGACAGGCAATTCCCCCTTTTTTTCTAGCTAGAAAGAAGGTGATGTGGGAGTCTGATGCCAATGGGGAAAAAAGAAACAATCTTGGGGGCATACTCTGCCCCACCCTGTACTAAGACAATACAAAAATATAAACGGACTATTACTGGCATCATGTGTCCTGTACAGAAGAAAAGAGGGGTGTTTTTCCATTAATATTTAGCTCATATCTTTATACAAGTGGTTCACATGCAGTGCTTAGCTTTGTTTCTTGTTTTCCATTATAGTTAGTTAGCATTAACTAGCAGTCAAGGGTTCCATAAATGATCCTGGTACTTAGTATGTAAGTACTTTCTACCTGCATTCCATAATACACTTCTCCAAAGGTATTACTGTGTATAAAAGAACACTTTGTGAAGAACTGGGAAACTCTGATATCTAAACTTTTGAATGTACACTGAAGTGTATGATAATTTGTGTAAATACAGTTGATCTTCAACTGCTGGAGTTCTATTTTGAATAGTTTAAGAGTCAACTGCAATAGTTCACCAAACACAGCTCTTTCTTATGAGCTTGTGTACGTTGTACTTACACAACAGAACTCTCTGTAACCTTTCATGCCCTCTGAAAAGTCACTCTTGAGGTGACAACTGGAAAGGTGGACAACATAGTGCTGGAGGCTGAACCTATAGAGGAGAAGTGGTAAAAACTGTCCCCTATATGTCAACTGAAGTACCTTCCAGTCATGCAATGAGTTCTTCAGAACCTCTGGCAAAGTGCTTTCTCACGTTTCTGAAGAATTCTCCTTGTAACCCCCCAGAACTCCATTTCAATTTTTGGGACAGTGCTCCCAAACCTCCAGAGAGAAGCTTCTGGAGGCTAGAGAGGAAAAAAGACAGGAAAGTCTCCACCTGAGAATTTTTTTCCTGTTGTGGTTATCAAAATCCAAGTATATGTTTCCTTCAATTACTTTGTAATTCTTAGCAACTAAGCATCAATGAAAGGCTACCAAATGACTTGCTTACATTTTCCAGCAACAACAAACAAAACAAGCATGCATTTTGTTTCTGGGGAGAAAACCTCTAGAGTCTACCCTGTATGTTTGCAGGACGCCTGCATCACTGTAGAAGACTTCAGAAGGGCAGAAGCTGACTCTTTGTGACAGGGATATGTGAACTGGGTAAAAACCTGAGCCACTGCCCTAAGCATGCCTGTAGCACTATCATTACTTATTTTCAAAAAAAGGACAGTAACTGGAGCAGTGGCGCTTACTTTTTTCTTAAAATCAAAGGAGTGAAAACAGCACAGTTTTAAAGGGACCAATACTTTCTACAGTGAACTAAAGTATTTTTAATCCATTCTTGCACCTGTAAATGTAACCATGAATGGTATATTTTCAAGATATGCTGTGGATGGATGGCAGACCATCCAGAACAAAGTGGGAGGTCTTGCAGGGGGGCATCAGCAAAAATAAACTCCCATCGCTGTCCTCAGGGAGCTTCCTTTCAGTTCTTTCTGTAAAGGGATGAAACTTTTTGATTCAGAGAATGTAACTCTTGAATACAGCTCACTGCCTAGATGGTGTATTTCGCCCCACTGCAGTCTACTCTTAGGTCTTATTTACTTTGTCAGAGTTTTCAGTGGTACTATATGCTAATTCAAATTTGGAGTATCATCACAACATATCCAAACAAGGGGTAGAGGAGAAGACATGTAGTCCTACCACCATTGCATCTGGCAATGTCTCCCCCTCCCTCTCCATATCGTGTCCTGAAGACATCCTTCCTCCTCAGAGTGAGGCATTGTAAGTAATGAGGCACTTGCTGTAGCAATAAAGTGCCCAGTAGGGCTCTCCTAAGAGCTTACCCAGTGTCACTCCCTCACAGGTCTTCAGAGTGGGACATCAGGCAGGCAGGAAAACGGTGCAGCAGAAGCACAGCAGGCTGGGGTCTCTGGAGCTGTCAGCCTCCTCATGTTGTGTTTTGAGTAACCCTCAGTGTGAGGTACTGGGTCTTTCCAGAGACGGAGACCCCACATTCTGATGCTTTACACTGAAAATAAAATGGACTTAAAAATGTTGGGAGGTATGTCTCTGTAACAGAAGGAATGAGGGACAGCCAATCATTGCTGCAAAGAGGAACATCTGTTTGAAAATTGTGTACCTTTCTCCTTCCTCCCTGTGAGCTTGATGATGTGGAATAAAAGGTACCCTATTTGCTGGCATATAAGACACACTTTTTTGCCCAAGAAATACTGCTTGAAAATGGGGTGCGTCTTATACGCCAGTGCATCTTATACACTGGCAAATAGCATTTTCCAGTGTATAAACAGGGCGCGTCTTATACGCTGGTGTGTCTTATACACCAGCAAATATAGTACATCCAAAGTGAACAGAGCAAGAACGCCACATAAAGTGCTTTTGCTTATAAAAATTGAGTGTCCTGCCCCCAACCTTTTGTACTGGATCAACAATAAGGATAAAAACAACAATATATTAGTCTGTATAATAACTCCTGCCACAGAAAAAAAATTACGATCATCTCATAAACACACATCTTTATCTTTGAATTTGAGGGACATGCTATATATTTAATCATAGAATCACAGACCTGGAAGAGACCACACGGGCCATCGAGTCCAACCTTCTGCCACAAGGGAATAATGTAACATGCAATCTAATCCTGAGAAAGCAGTTGCCACCAGCACGTTCAGACATAGTTGCTGCCTCTTCATCTCAAGATGTTGATCAGACTGGGTTTCAGATTCTCAAATTTCTTCTCAATTCTCCCTACCTTACACAGAAAATAGTACCTAAACTGTAAAATACTCATTTGAATTTTCCTGACTAGGTCATCCAAGTCCCCTCCTATTCATTATTTATACATACAAACTGATCAATCCCTGGATGGAATGGAAGGTTTGATGAGATCAGGTAGTCAACTGTCATGTCTTTTGATTTAAATAATACCATCTATACCAACAGAAGGAGCACATCTGTAAAAGTGACAAAATATGGTAAGAGTGATCCAAAGAAAGAATGTATATCCTTAGTAGATCATTGAAATAGTCTACAAAAATTGTAATATATGGACACATATCAGGTACAACAGCAGCTTTTCTATCAATCACATTAACTGGGATAGAGCAAGAGATATTCCTAGTCAACTGTGCTGAAAATCACTTTAGTGAGACCACTAAATCAACAAAATGAATAATGAACTTAAGATCATCCACTCATTGATGGAAAATTGAAGACAGAAAAAAGAAAGAACTACTTACACAGCACACATCTGACATCAACCTAAATTCTTGTGCAATTTAGTTGTACCAAAAGCAGAAGTATTCATTTACCAATAAATGGAGATTATATTCAATATCTTTTCTAATATTGCTGCATGTTATTGTGGCATTCATTGAGTCTTTGCTTATTGGCATCATGATATAAAGGTCTGAACACTTTTTTTTCATATTGAAGTATGCTGTCAACGAGATTAATGCAACAGTGTCAAGAAAAGGGAAGATTTAAATTTTTCAACAGACAATAACAAAAGAAGCCAGAAGACCCTGAGGAAAAAGGAAGCGGAAAAACTATGATTCAGCTAAACTACTGAGAATCCACAATAGATGCAGACACCAAGTACAATGTCAAGAGATACTAGTATGATACTGTTAGATACTTGTTAACTAATGTCGAAATCATTTGTAAAACGAGAACATTTGGTTAGACATGCCAGAGTTACAATTGTGTTCCTGTCAAAAAATTACCACTTGCCATTTGAAGGAAAACAAAATTAGGAAGCAAACCATGAAGGGAGAAATTATCACATAAGGAGTATTACCAAGGTTGAAGCAAAATAGCATCCACAATTAAAAGACAACAGGGCACTTAATAGCACTAACTATTTAGACATATTCTCAGCATTTAGTTAAGAAGAAAAACTAGTTTGCAGGTTTGTGCATTGTGGAATTTTCTTCTCTTTATATTAATATTATTTCTTTTTGTATTAATTTAGTGTCCTGTCTTTCAGCATGATAACTCTGTGCATATTCTTTAAAGCTCTCTGACACCACTGGTGTGGGTAGTTCTACCACCAATGAAGACTGGAGATATTCCTCTGCTCAGGGTAGTTTACCTGCTTTCTGACCAAGAACCTTCCTCTACTTGGCTAGGCTAAGCTTGGACAGCAGACAGGCAATCTGCCTCAAGGGCTTTACTTTAAGCTTTACCAGCCTGGTAGAACTTGCCAGAGCTTGCCTTCTGGTGGCACCATTTCTAAGAAATGGGGGCCACGCTATGGTAAGTAGTTGACAAAGACTTTGTGGATACGCTATATACGCTACAACTTCTAAATGCAAATCAGTATTTTCTTTTTTAAAATTCATTTTTGAAAGGCAGCCGTTAAGTTACAGAATCAGAGATATGGACCAAAATTTAACAAAGTCAGATGAGAAAAAAAATTGTTACATTTTCATTCTCTTCATTTGAGAAGATCTTTTTTTTCTAAAGAGAGAATTGGGGGAGTAGGTTTTAAATATCTTTTCTTTTAAACTTCACTTCAGTATGCAAGTTTTTAAAATTAATTTTAGAATGTAATGTCAAATTCAATGCACACAGTGACCCCTACTGTTAAACATGCTGGATATCCAAGTAAGCACAATGACAGCCCAGTCTGGTTATGGATTCACTGAGCTACAAAGCTAATGGCTCAGTTAAATTTCTTGGTATATTCTTACATTCTTTCTTTCATTTTGCATGCAGTTTACCATGTAACAAATCTTTTTATGCAAAATTCCTAACAGACATACCAATATTTAACCAGCTCTTTCACTTTAAATTGTTGTATCATTTTACACAAATGTTGAAGACAAGCCTTTGGACAGTTGTTACATAAACTATAGATATTTACTAATTATAGTTTTTAAAATATTATTACAAGATTCATATACTCATGTGAGATGATGAAAACACACCAATAAATCATTCTTTTCTATATTTTTTCTCCTGAATTTTTTTTTAAATTGTGGGGTTAAGAAAACTGGAATGCTGGTCAAATTACTTCAGAATTTGACAGTTTTCATTTTAATATTATTTTATATCATTTAGTGGTATTCTTAGTTGCCTCGGACACCTTTCATGGAACTATACATTTTTATATAGTCAGTAAAAAATAAAAGCTGATTGCTGACAAGCAAGCAAGCTTAAAACGAAGAACCTTTCTTGTATCTCTAATAAACTAGAGTTTATTCTATATACACAAATCATGCAGAATTATCCAGAGAAGTAACCATGCCAGAGGACAATCTTGGCTGAATATCAGCTAAGTCAACACAGACGAATCTACCGAATCTAAACCCCACCAAGCCTAGGAATGCTGAAAATTACTTAGGGCTACCCTTGTTATAGCTTAACATGGTGTCAGTATTGTTCCTTTGCTGGAGATTTGGATCTGATGTAACAGCTTCTCCTTTAACTGAGCCTTCTCATCCTCTTTTAGTTTTTCTGCCACTGTTCTCAGTCAGCAAAGCAGTTTACCAGAAGCCTGCTGTCATTATTTTCCTCTTTTTTTCTATCTGAGGTCAACTGGTACAAGGGAATTTCTGTCAGAAGAATAGGCTTGTGCCTAATTCTAGCCAGAAGATCTTTGAGCTAGGACTGCAGTGTTAGCCTGTTATAGGAAAACCTACAAAAATCACAAAGAACTATGTATCATCCTAAGTATAACAACTTTATTATGGCATAAGCTTTCATGGGCTAGAATCCACTTCATGAAATACATGAGGTTATACTTTGACTGAAGGGTAATACATGCTCTGTTACAGTCTTCTCTAGTGTTCTTGAAGGAAGGCTCAAACAGACCTGCACAATGCACACCATATTGGAAATTAAACAATAAGGAATGGGTGAAACAATACTGGGAATATTGATGCACACAGGCAAGAAGAAAAACACTATTTTGTATAGTAGCCTGTTTTGAGCGCATTAAAGCAGACTATATGTTTCCTCTTTATTCCATAATTATTCTCAGAGAGATCAGTTTGACAAAAATGCCTTAAGATGAACATGGCAAGTATTCAGCTTCTTAATGAGACAAGAAGTTCAGGGTCAGACATACATGTATTATGCTCCATTGAGCCAGCCTCCCTGAATGACTTCTTGATGGAAGAACAAGAATAAATTAAGCATCAAATGGGGTACAGCATTTTTGTGATTTTTGTAGCTGGTCAAAATAATGAACAAAATTGTATATTTGCTAAAACTCTTCTTTGAATGAGAGGAGAAAGACAACAGAGAAGAAAAAATAAGATGTTGATGACTCTGGTTTTTGAAGTATATAAAGTTTAATAAAAGAAATTCTGCACAGTATAGCCTAATTAGTCCTGCATAAGATACTTTAACTTGGATGTTGGTCAGATATACTACTTTGTGGTTAACATCCAATCTATAGAAGACTTCTGTTGCTTCATTTTTCCCCCAATACTCTGTGGGTTTTCACACTTCTAAATAAAAATATTATTTTATTCCTGTTTGACTTCTCCTCCATGGACTTATTTGTTTGGTTTATTTTTTATTTGGGTCATTTAAATGGAACCAGCAATATTCTTTCACATACATGAGTCATTTCCATTCTTGGAAAAGATTCTAATCCAGGGGAGGAACTCATTGGGGAAATAGGGCAGACAATTTTCAACAAATTCTTTCGTTTCATCCCTGTTTCACTTCTCATGGTCTTGGACTGTCCTCCTTTCCTATATTAGATTATCCTTCATTCTAGGGGTTTAGAGGAGGAAGAAGAAACAGCAGAAGTATATCATCAATCACAATAAAAAGGTGCATAGTCAACATTTATTGTCTACAGCAGCTCTGCTGGGGGTTCAGACAGACGTTTTTCAGTTGGATCTAAAGATGTCACAGATTGAATTTGGAATGTACAGTATGTGCCTGACCATCAACAGGAGGCCCTCCTGCATTTGAGGACTCCACACAGAGCATCATCTTCAGGACCAGAGGGGAACAATACTATGGGAACTGAATTGTCCCCTTAACTTTGGTAATAGTTCTACATAATTTCAATGAGTCACATCAGCTTCTAAACATGTCTCAAATGATGGTTGAGAACTCCACCATGCTTCTCACCCAAAGAAACACATTTGATGCCTGTCTCCACGTGTGTGTGTGTGAGAGAGAGAGAGACAGAGAGAGAGAGAGGGAGAGAGAGACAAGGACTCAGACTAGCTGCAGGGACGCTCCAAGTTACTTTGCTGTCAGACATCCCCTAAGGAAAAGTCAAAAGAAATGGTCTGTGTCTGAACACTTCTTGCATGAATTCCATGGAGATACAATGATGAATATTAATAGAACTTTTTAAAGAAAAAAAACACCTTACCATTTAAACATTAATGTGCTGTATTTCACACTAATATATAACAGCAGCAATCTCTTTTCCCAAGAACTCATCCATATGTATCTTTCGAGAAGTCTTTGTTAATCAACAGTACCTCAAACTAACAAGAGTCTGTGGCAGCTTTTATCTACAAAATTTTGAATGTTTCTTGGATGAAACCACTAGCATTAACACCTTTATGGTAATCGATTAGTGTCAGCAGACATCTAGAGAGCTATGCTGCAGGCCCTAATATCACAGAAATAATCAATTAAGGGAGTCAGTTAAAAAAATGATGTAAAGATCAGAGTTGTCAGCAGTAAAATAATCTCATCTAGTAGTGTCAAAGGCAGAGTAAAATATGCCACTTATTTCCTAATGTAGCTGAATTAGTTCTCTAAGACATCTAAACACCGATTTTCTCAAACAATTTCCTAATGTTCTCTTTCCCAACTATTAAACCATTGATTTTATGTTCTCTCAGGAATTCAGCATGTTAGAAAGAACTGCTTTATGCAGTGTTAAGTCAGAAGATGAATAAAATTATAATGGTGCACCACCCCTGTGGCTCTAATTAGAAGAGCTCAGATACTGCATAGCAGGTGGTTCAGTCCAAGACAGCAGGAGCTGTGGTTATTACTTAGTTAATAAAATTAACGGTGCAATCCTACACACGTACACCCAGAGTAACCTCCACTAAGTTGAGTGGGACTTACTTTTAGAGAACTGTATTTCAGACTGATAGCAAGCATCAAGAGAAAAATAAGTATGAAACACAGCATCAACCTCAGTTGACAAAGCAGTGGTTTTACTCTTTGGGAAGTTCACACAGTCTCAGATTCACATCTCCATTTTAACGGAAGATGACAAAACTATTCATAAGAAAAGAAAGCTTGTGCTTCTGAAGTAGGAATAATGATTAAGCAAGTCTTGAAATTTACTTAGAAGATTTCTCATATCTGTCAATACACGTTCTTAGCAAAAACACATAAAACAATCTCATTTCCTCTGTAATCTGTGTGTGTGTGTGTGTGTGTGTGCGGATATCAGCAGCACGAGGTCGTCTTCCATGGTACACAGTACAGAAAGAAGTAGGAAGCAACACAGGCTGAAGTGCATTCTCTACCCTCACAAGCAAACCATCAGAATCTATTAAAATTACCTTAAACTGATAGCACCAGAGACATGACAAATCACAGGCCAAGAGTCAGATACCAAGGAATGTGTATCAGGGCTTTGGGGCCAGGCCGATTTGCAAGCAAATGATATTGTGTAGAGCTGGCATGCTCAGTGCATGACAAACTGATGCAATTTCAGCACTGTCGGAGAAGCTGGGTGAGATTTCTCAGATGCTGGCCATGCTTAGCTTAGAGAATTGTGCAGAGTTCCCAGATTTGAATCACTTGGGGCCTGAAAGGGCGTCACTTGACAAGCCACAAATAATTACACTACACTCTTTCCATTGTACTCTATTATTTTGCTCCTCTTATCTCTAGACTTTGAACACTTGTGAACAAGCAAGGTCGCCTCTTATTTTGACCACAACACAGAAAAACATTGTTCTTTTCTGATATGATAAATAAAACAGGGCCAAGGGACTAACTATTTTTATCAAATTTATTTTCTACTTTTGTAAGCAAAAGCAACTTTCCTTGTTGAGCTTGTTAGAAGAGTAAAGGTTAGAAATACCCAGGAAACAGGTTCACAAGCTCATCACTTAAGAGGCTTATGTAGCTATCTAGTTAACTGTAAAATAGAGATTTTGGAAATAGGGCATTGAGTTCATAGCCCTGAATAGATAAAGTTATCTCAGGATAATTTTAGAAAAGCTCCTCTCCCACTTTCAAATGAGTGAGTTTTGACAATTTAGTCTACAAGTAGTAGAAAACAGGGTGAACTGCTTCTTTTTGCTCTCTTTCAAAGAAAGAAATAATCTGTCCACTGACCATTTTGAAACCTACATTTCCTGTAACTTGATAAGGAAAGTGCTCTCTGTGTGCATGTGTGTGTGCGTGTCTTTACGTAACATATATAACTGTCTGTTCACAAAGTCAAAGGGGAAAAAGAAACAAAGAAGAGCCGGAAGGTTTTACCACATGATAAGAAGATGAATCTGTCATTTGGAATCAATTCCTTTATTATTTTTCCATCTCTTGTACTTTCTCCAAAGTTGTCTAAAGAAGAAAAATGCAAATATATAGATGGTGGTAAAACTCAAGCCATTTGAGTTAACATCATAGCACATATCAAAATAAAAATAAAAATAATTATTCCAGTCCAGATTGAGAGAAGAGCTGTAAACAAGTACAATGGGAAATCCATTTCTTTCATATTCTTTCACAGAAAACCACCCTGACTAAACCTCTGTTTTGCCGTATCCTTTTCTTGTTTGCCTTTGAATGGCATGCTACAGAACACAGGTGGACAACACACAGCCCCATGCATGACACGGCCTCCTCATTTCTTTGCAACCCCTACTCCTCCTATTTCCCACTCTGCCCAAAGAACTGTGCCACCAAAATTCACTTCTATCACACACATACAGCACCTCTTTTGTTCCAGCCCTGCCAGACCCCAGGGCTCTATGGTGCTAGAGGCCATTCAGGCTGCTTCCTGAACCACAGAGGTGCTGAAATTTCACCAAATCACTATAAAGTGCTGAAAACACATAAATCAACATGGTATTTCCTGGCAAATCTTATATAAAATATCCTGTGTTCTTATTGTGCCTTGATTCCTGGTAACAGGTTATTCCTATACATGCCGAATTTATTTAAAACTTGTTGCCTCTCCATGAAGGAGACTGGGTTTTTTTAAAACCAAAATCAGTATTTTAAAGGACTGGTTTATATTATTAAACACAGGTTTTTACTCAAATAAAGGCAAATGTTGCTAATACTAGGGATTAACAGACAAGAGTGCAAACATTTATAGAAGATTAATGGACTTGGCTCTCTTTAAAGACTCATAGATAGATATCACACGTAGATCTTTATATTCACTTACTAGGTATCAACCGAACTGATTTCTAGAGTGTAGCTATCTGAGTGAATGCAGAATAAGTATTCTTTCCATTGTGTCCATTTAAAGATAAGAGGTGTTTAATTTTAAGACAAAGATCCAAAAAAAAACTGTAGGAGTTAAAGGGACTTTGGATTTGTATGGTTTAGATGGCTGTTTCCATGACAAACCAATTCTAAAAACATACAGTTTCAAAAGCAGTTTGTCAAAATAATCTGGACATCTGTGCATCCAAATTAAATATTTTTTGTTTCTCTTCCTTAGAAGTAACACTGACAAAGTAAAAAACAAAACAAAACACTGATCCATTCTAATCGATTTCACAGCCTTATTTATGTACAGAAGAATATTTAAGTAGCTGCAATCAGGAATAAGAGAAAAGGTCTTTTTTAATCTAAAGCAACTTCTCAGTTTCATCTCATCACTTCTGTAGAGATTTTATTTCTGGAGCAAGGAGATCATGGGGGAAACTGATCAACTGAAATTTTGACAAGTAAAGAACCTTTGTTTCATTGCAGCTATGAAAATACTGGTCCAGTTCTATACCAGTCTTTTGATATACACCTGTCTTAGTGTGATGTATATTTATAATTTAAGTATAAGCTTTTTCATAACTTTTGGATCATTCCATCTTCCAAATCAATGTGAAAGGTCCAGATACAAATAGTTTGTAGAAAGGAAATGCAAGCAACTTAAACATTTGACTACGTGTGAGGTTCACTGACTACAGTAGTGAATATAAATGGGTACATATTTATTGTCAGACTAGTCAGCAAACTGGATTTCATTCTTGTGAAAACAAGTGTCTCAGTTCAGTATTAAATTTGCCAGTTTATTAGAGCAGACCTATAATGTCTACTAAAAAGTAACTCTACCGTGTTTCATGGTGTGTTCTCAAGCACCTACAAATTCCACTGCAGTCTAAAAACTCCTGTTGGTAGTGCTGATCACTGCCATTTCACATTCCCCTCTCCCAAAAATATTGAGATAGGAGTTGCTATAAAATTCTATGCCATCACATCAGTTCGCATTAGCTATTTTACTTTAAAATAGGCCTTTTCTAAAGGTTTTGATTGTCCCACATTTCAGTCCTTCCCCCACCCTTCAAGATCCAGGTCATCCTATCAGTTTATCCAGCTGGCGCTACTGCTGAATGCCAGCACCCAGACTGGTGCTGCGGAGCCCATGATTCACTTTGTTATACAGAAGATCTACTGGATAGATGGCAATTAGAGCGCAGGTTAGCATAGGTCACAGAATGAGTACAACTAAAGATCAACAAAAGCTCTTTGTCACACCTATTATGTGGCAGTGAGGTTGGAAAAAAGTCACACTGCATATCTACTACTGTACCCTGAATATGCTGCTCAGCAGAGTTATTCTGAGTAATGAGGAAGCTCTCAGGATCAGGCTTAAAGAGACCAGACTGCAAAAGCCATCAGCTGCCTACTGTGACATGTTTGTCAGGCACTATGAGGAGAAAGTAGCTCGTATTCACTCAGAACTTGATGATAGTTACCACAGAGTCTAAGAAAGTGTAGGGTGCTCCATCGCATCAGATTTCCTGGGATCACTTTCATTCCTTCCAGCCTGCTGATTATGTCATTATGTCAAAGGGAGGAAATTGCTGCCTTGAAGGAAGTAGTGTTGGACTCTGTTCTGATGAGGATCTCCCTGGACTTAGAAGTATCTGAAAACTACTACCCTACCATTAATATCCCCCATTTAGGAAGAGGTGTGAGTATGTAGTGTAGAGGCTAGACAAATTCAGATGTTCTTGAAGGAAACAGAGTATCTGGAACTTTTTCAGTCTAGTTTCAGACCAGGACACAGTACTGAAATGGGCTTAGTCATTGTGACTGATGACCTGCTCCAGATAAAAGATGGGGGGCATATCATTCTGTTGATATTCCTTGATCTTTCTCATCTTAGTATGTTTCCAGACTAGCTCTATCAAATGGAAGTAGGAAACACTGTATTGCAGAGTTTTCTATCTGTGGGCCTGGTTCCAGAGATAAACATTAGGGAATTTGTGTCCAGCCTCATGGCCATTAAGCTGTGGGATATCAAGGGTTCTATCTTGTCTCCCATGCTATTCAACATCTATGTGAAGACACTGGGGGATATCATTAGGGATTCTGGGGTTGAGTGTTATCAGTATGCTGATGACATCCTGCTTTCCTTGTTATTGGAAACTATGCAGATGCTGGGACAATGTATGGAGGCTGTAATGTGCTGGGTAAGAGCCAATAAACCAAAGCTGGATACTGGCAAAATGGAGGCTCTGTTGACTGATGGCTCTCAAGTCCAAGAACGGGTTAAGCGACCAACCCTAAATGGAGTTGCACAGATCCCCAACCCTAAATGGAGTTGCACACATCCTGAAGGTGCTTTGCTTGGGAATATTTCTAAATCCATTTCTGTCACTTGGAAGGCCAAGAGGACTTCATGGCTCTCACAAGGCTTAGCCTCAATTCTGGTGCACCAGCTACAACTTTCTCTAGACAGAGGTAATGTAGCCACAGTAGTCCAGGTGCTGGTAATTTCTCAATTAAGCTACTGTAATATGTTTTACATGGCACGTCCCTCAAAAATTATTCAAAATCTGCAGCTGTATAAAATGCAGCAGTAAGATCTGAGAATTGCTGGTGAGACTCTTCTCCACGTCCCATGAGTGGGAGCAATACATGACACAGGGATAGGGGAGAAGGTCTTCTCTGATATGGCACTGCATTTATTGAATGCCCTCCTCTTGGAAGAATCGCTGAATGCCAATGTTGGTTTCTTTTAGATGCTAAGTCTAAAAGCCTTTGGGCTTTTTAAAATGTACATGTACTTAGTATTAATCGTTTTTAGCCTTTCCTGTTATTTTAAGTTGGTGATGTAATATGTTTTTATTCTATTTTATTTTATTGCCTTTATCTGTAATTGCTTTAAATCACTTATATTGCTTTCATTGTACGTTGCCTTGAGATCTCACAATAGAAAGTAGGACAGAAATCTTTTAATACATAACTAAATAAATTAAATCCATGAGTCTTCTCAGTCCAGTTTACCTTCCTCTACCCTGTTCACATTAATGTGCTCATTTTGCCCTGTTTCAAATAAACAAAAACTTTTCAATTGGTAGTCTGATTACAATATTATGGAACAATAAAAATATAATCCCTTGAGCCTTGATAATGAAAAACAAAATATTTTGCCAATTAAGAGGTTTGGTGCAGAAAATGATGCAACACCTCACTGACAAATACAACCAAGACAGTGGTGTTTGTCATACCTGCTGCTCAGGTGTTTGTTTTGTTGGGTTTATATCAACATTTGTGCCTCTTGTTATATTTCTATAAATTTACTATGAACTATTGTCTGTCCCCCAAACTTGTAGTCCTCTATTTGAAAGAGTGTCTGGGTACTGACATGGCCATGCTTGACCATCTTTCATTTGAATTGTACTCAGACCTAAAACTCCCAAGTGTGGCCCACTGCAAGGTAGGTTATCTTTGGCTACTATGACAATTTTTCATGATTGTTTGCTGATAAAATAATCCAACTTCATAGATCATACTTTGATGCAATAACCTGAGCCATCTTACCCCCCCCCACTTCTCAATGAACAGAGTAATTTCAGTTACATATTTTCCCTTGATAATTTTTAATCTGGTTACGGATGGAGACTAATTCACGTTGCACATTTTTTATAGATCGGTAGGGCAATGAGGACCTGTTGATCTACTGGAACTCTCAGTGATACTTTTGATACTGTTGCCCAGGGTAGGAATCATGAGTTCAGATGTTCTTGGAATGAAACACACATCAATTTTAGCCAGTATAGCCAATGGTTAGGAAGGCAGGAAACTGCAGTCCATAATCATCCAGAAGACCACATGATTCTCATCTCTGTTGTAGGTCTTTGTCTACCCTGTTTTAGCCTGTTACCCCACTGGCATACCCTATCCCGGGGACTACAAATTTGATATCAGATATGCCTGCCATGCCAGAGAGGTTGCCCAGGTGGGCACGTAGGCAGAGGTCGAGCGGCTGAAACTAGGTCAAGACCAGGAAAATCCCCAGTCAAGTAGCCCAAGAAGACCTCAGGCTGTGCAAATCCACATAAATAAAGGGTCCTTAGCCAAGAGTAGTCAACTTGAGGGGATTATAGAGTTTTCCCCAGGTTGAGCAATCTTGACTTTGAGAAATCCTACAAGGTGAGGTCCATCTACATAAACTTACACTGCAACCCTTTGCAACTGCAACCCTGACCACTCACAACCAAGCATAAACCAATCATGCAAACAACTGGCCCGCTGTTCTTCCCGGGAGAGGGCTTGCCCTCAAGGTACGTTCTGCCCTATAAGTAGTCCTAGTTTTTGAGGGTCTCTTCAGAGAACTCCCCGCCACGCTAGCAGACCGGCACTCTGTTAGTTGAGTGATCTCCTCAGCTGTCTCTTCGCTGAGCTCCGTTCTTCTCGCTGCTTCCCTGACTGAAGACTTCACGATAGGTGCAGTATCACGGCCTCTACATTCCCTTTCCATTTCTCCTATCCATTTCTCACCTCTTTTCCTTCTCAATAGGCCATGTGTGCATGAGTGCATTGGTGCGTGATACTATATTCATTTAATAAAATTCATCTATTTGGTACATTTGTCTGGCTTTTTGGCTTGGTCTGACCCCGTAAAGGTAGGTAAAAGACCCTGCTGGGTTACCCTGCCTCTCGTTTTGCTAATGCCAGTGCTCCGCTAATTTCCATGGAGCAAATCAAGGTGTCCCCCATGGGACCCCAGAAGTCAGGGTAACAAACCTTTTACAAAGTTATAAGTGATTTCTACTTTGACTGGCTTTTAGGGTTTCTGGATAAGGAATCTGAGCTGGATACATTGGAAGTTAAGTAGATAGTGTTATTTTTCATTGTTCCATACAGGTCTTACCCCACATTCTTAATACGTTTTTGCCTTATGATTTTAAGTAGCATTTTGGTCAACACAAATGATTTGTATTTTATTTTAGAAAAGTTGTGCCAATAATAATAATAATTGCACTTCCCCCCAAAACTGGGACTCAAAAGTGGCCCAAAATTTAAAAGATCAATGCAATTAAAAACATACAAAAAGTAAACATTAATGTAGAATTAAACTATAATACTGTACTAAAATAGTTCACCTCTCAATTTAAAGGAATAAAATGCAATTAAAAGATAAAAATTCTAAAAACAGTTTAGTTAAAACAATACAGCATCCCTTACTCTGTTTTTAAAAACTTTCTGCTTTAAAAGACAGCCACAATAAAAAGGTTTTAACTTGCCAAGGGAAGGACAAAAAGGACCAACCTGGCCTCCCTGGAGTGAGGGTTCCAAAGTCCAGGGGCAGCCACTGAGAAGGCTCTCTCTTGCCTCCCTACTAACCATGCTTGTGATGGAAGGATGACCATGGCCTGCCTATCAGGTATCGTAAAAAGCTATCATTAATCCTCTGTATTGTGGGATCCCTTCATCAAAGTGTGACAGGAACAGTTAATTTTCATTTAACTGTTCCTGACACCCTTTGACGAAGGGGCATATTGAATCAGAGGAAAGTGACTGACTATAGCTTCTCAACTGAGACGCAACCGAAAGCTAAAAGGAATTGTAGCTTCTGCACTTTTTTTCTTGTTTGCATAAAAAGAGAGTCATCTCATCTGGCTCTTGATTGCTAAAAAAGGAACACACACCAGAACTTGCACAGATGACAATGGCTGGCTAGGGAGCGAGGAATTAGCAAAAGCAATGGAATCTTCCTGAAGAAGTCCAGCATCTGGAGGCATATTTCCCTGACTCATTGTGCTTTACCTGCCTACTTGCTGTTGTGTGCCTTCAGGTCACTTTAGACTTATGGTGATACTAAGGTAAAACTATCAAAGGGTTCTGTCAGCAAGATTTGTTCAGAGGAGGTTTGCAATTACCCTCCTTTGGGGCTGAGAGTGTGTAAGTTACCCAAGCTCATGCAGTGGATTCAAACTCTGGCCCCCATGAAGAAACATGCACACACACACACACATATATATACACATACACATGTATATATACATATAAATATATAAACATATATATACACACCATATTATATTTGCTTCATATATTTAAACACGTGAACTACTCTTAGACTATTTCTAAGGACAGTACAGACTTTTTTTTTAAAAAAAGAAAGTATTAATAAATTATAAATAATAGTACAGCAATGAACACATGGCTCAGATGCTCAATATATGCCTAAAAGAGGCATAAGATGAAGATGGAGGCCTAACTACTTTTCAAACAGCACTTCCAAATTTCATACCAAAAACTCAGCATATTCATGGGTGAGGGAGAAAACTTGTTGCTATTTTATTAAGCTTATTTATTATTATGTAAAACAATTTACTTTATTGTTTTCATCCAAACACAGTATGTATGTGTGATTGTGGAAGGGTACATTCCAATAAATAATATTTGAGGCTTTCTTCACTTTCTCACAAAGAAAATAAAGTGGCTTAGACTGGGGACAAAATTACTAACATTTAGAAAAGCCGAGTTAGTTCTTCTGAGTCAACAGGATATAAATCAAAATCAATCAGCAAGTAACAGTTGCTGGAGGCATATTCAGTGACAAAGCATAGTAACATACAGCTGACATACAGATGGTACCACAACTAAGAAATAGCAGCGACTAAACATCATAGAAGGTGTTTTTTAACATGCATAAAGTCCTTCTATCAAATGGCTGATGCTGCTAGTGCTAGCCCTGGCATCCTTGCACCTTAATCCTGAACTCTGTTCTAAGTACGTTCTGCTGATATTAATACATTGTATTCCCCGCTATATGTTCTCTAGTTTATTCTATTAACTGTCATCTTAGTACTGTACAGTAGTTCGTAGGTTTAGGGCATATAAGAAGGCAAGTCAGCTGAAATGAATTTGATTACTTTTTATAAAAGCAATTTACCTAATCAATACACACTCACTGCTACCCTATCGACTGATTCACCACATAATCAAGATTCTTAATTTGTGTTTATGCAAGAAATGATGAGAAGATGTTGGATTTCATTATTCTCCCACCTGAGAACACTAGGATGCATGAATATTTTTCTATACTTGTTTAAAAATGGGACTTATTCTAGCCAGGAATTTAATTAAAAACATGCAAAGCAACAGGAAAATAATAATAAATGTCTTCTACCTTTTATGTTGAACTTTTCATGTTAACATTGAGGGGGTATGGGAAAGTAACCTTTTGACACTCAGAAACTGTGCCACTGTTCTCTATCCATCCTTTTAATCTCTCCAAACAAATCACAGTGTGTTACTTCTTTTATTTACGGTATTTGCTGGCATATAAGACACAGTTTTTTTCTCGAAAAATAACTTTTAAAAATAGGGTGCATCTTATACACTGGTGGGTCTTCTCCTTCCTAAGCATTTTGCCACTGTGCAAGTTCTCAGCACAGAGGCAAAATGCACTAGAAAGCAAGGGAAAGCTCCGGAGGGGGAAAGGAACCCTTGCGGCTTCCCCCACCCCACTTTACCTTCCGTTTTGAATGGGAAGAGAAAGGAGGTAGCTCCAGAGGGGGGAAAAGAAAGTTCGTGCAGCTTTCTTCTTGCCCCTCCACAGTGCCTTCTTTCCTTTCCCCTGCAAACCAGAGGGGAAAGAAAGATCTCAGGAACTTTCTTTCCCTGCCTCTGGAGCTCCCTTTTTTCCCTTCCCTTGCAAACTGGTAGGGGAAAGAAAACTCCTAGGAACTTTCTTTCCCCACCTCTGGTGCTCCCTCCTTTCCCTTCCCCTGCAAACCAGAGGGGAAAGAAAGATCCTAGGAGCTTTCTTTCCCCACCTCTGGTGCTCCCTCCTTTCCTCTCCTCTGCAAACTAGCGGGGAAAGAAAAATCCCCCACCTCTGGTGCTCCCTCCTTTCCCTTCCCCTGCAAACCGGAGGGGAAAGAAAGATCCTAGGAACTTTCTTTCCCTGTCTCTGGACCTCCCTGCTTTCCCTTCCTCTGCAAAACAGAAGGGAAGGGGGACAGAAGAAATTATGCTATTTTTTTAAAACTAGGTTTTTTTCCCCCAGAGAAAAAAAATTAAAAAGGGGTGTGTCTTATACGCTGGTGCGTCTTGTACGTCAGCAAAATCGGTATCTAAAATATTTATACCTTGGCTGATTTCATAAGATCTCTGTGCAGCTTACAATACAAACTGTTTAAACAATTTACAATTAGGTCAATAATAATTTAAAACAAAAATTGTTTAACCCTTCTGAACAAATTAAACAAGTGACTAATTTCAAAAAAATTAAATTCAAACATTAAAACCATGTACATATATGGATTTGGATAAGGTCACTAGGCTCCAAACACTTTTTTGAAAAATTAAGTTTTATTCAGATGTAAGAATGAAATCAACACCAGTACCAACCAGAACTCCAAAAGGAGGGCATTCCATAACCAAGATGCCACAGCAAAGAAGGTCCTCCCCCACGAAATTATACAATGGGTTGAGCCCACCTGATTCTCAAGCAAGTGCATATAGGGATATCAAGGCCATAAATTACCTGGTGACTTAAATGTTATTACCTGCACCTTGAATTCAAACAGAAATGGTCCATTTTATACAACTCCAGAAATTTCTGTGTAAAGTACGGCCCTGGAAGAAAGCCAACTTTGATTAAGCGTGTAGAGCTCTGGGCTTTTCAAAACATATAAAGTACATGACTATCTATAAGAACATGGAGCTTTGTCTCCTGTCTTGCTTTTACATTCCATATGCACTCATCAGTTCTCTCCTTTAGACAATTCCTAAGTTAGGCAAACATATCACTAGACATGACTACAATAAAACACTACTAAGGCCTTTTTAAAAATTGTGTTTTAACAAGCCATGGCACAGAAATGCACCCAAATGAATAGTGTATTTGAAAAAAATAATCCATTTAAATTATAATTCAGGAACATCCAACATTTTAGTATGTGGTTACATCTACGTGCACATCCTCTACAGAATTCAAGCCTAATTTCAGAGTTTTGTGTCACGCCTCCCAACAAACTTCCATTCTCAATGTGCTGGTATTAGATCAAAGACCAAGATTTGAGTATACAGTACAACGAGCAGTAGCCCCATCACTACAAAGTGGTGGGATTTTTACACTGACAGCCTAGTCCTGGCACTGCAGTTAAATAGATCTTCACTCAAATGTGACAGGAAGGAACATGAGAAAGACACAGGGAAGGGCCACAACACTGACAACAAGCCTTGAGAATTATGTTGAGTAAATCTGTCTTGGGAGGAATGTAACCTCTTGAATAAGCATTTTTTACAAGATACTATCTCCACACCAAGCTTGTTTTTGTTCTTTTTTTTATTATATTTGCCTAGTCCAGTGGCTAAGAAATCATTTAATGAGTACACAACCAACAAAAGCAGACTTCAAAATGCACCAATTAACACTGATAAATTTGTGATAGAGGAACCTGGAGCAAATGCTGTTGGAACTTAACCAGAAGAACCAGTCTCCACAATACCAGTCAGTCAAGGATTTTGGAAGTTGCTGTCCAAGAATATTTACGGACACACACTTTGGGAACTGATGCTGCCTAGAGCTTGCCATTTAATACCCTGCTCTTGGGGCCGCCAGAGGAAGTTGGGGGGGGGGGACAGGCAATAATGACGGTAGCATGTCTTTTCAAGGAAGTAATTAATGAATTATTTAATCACTCTGCTAGTTGTACCCTAAATACCCTACCTAAAGGAACCAGACCCTGATCTAACCATGGAAGCTAAGCAATGTCAGTTCTCGTTAGTACTTGGATGGGAGACTGCCAACAAATACCAGGTGCTGTAGCAGTCCCAGTTCTCTGATTGGGCCCTGAGGTCTTGCAGGGAAGGCCTCAAAGTACTTTCACAGTAGCCATTTGCAAGCTTTCGAACTTCCTACTTAGGTGAGGCAAAGCTGCACTGCTCCATGTCATCCTTCTGGTATTGAGTAAAGAGTTTTTAAAAAAATTATATGTCATCAAGGAAGGCATTCATTAATTGTCTGTTTCTTCATTGCATGTTGGGCACTGTATTGTCCTTAATTTTGTGGGTTTTTTAAAATATATGTTTTTAATTGTACCTTTAACTTAATTCTTAACTTTAATTGTACCTTTAACTTAATTCTTAAGTTATTAAAGGTATTAATAACTTAATACTTTTAACTTAACTTAATACCTTTAACTTAATTGTACCTTTAACTTAATTAACTTAATTTAGTCTTAGAACTTGTTTTGTTTGTTTGTTTGTTTTATTTGTTCTTTTGGAATGAACCCATTGAAATCAATGGGATTCCCTTAGTCTAGCTGGCTGTCCAGCTGGCTGTCCAGCTGACTGATTGCATTGTTCCTAGAGTTTAAGAGCAAGTTTTCAGTTCAACGAGTTAGCAAATTAAGTACTATACAGTTGGCCCTCCACATTTGCTAAGGCTGGGGAGGAATACCTCCACAAAAGTGCAAAAAACACATACAGTATATCAAAATGTGTGTGGTATGTGTGTGTGTGTGGGAATGGGGATGATGCATGAGGGGGAAAGCAGGCACTCGGGGCCCAAATCAGGTCAGGAAAAGGAGAGGAAAGGGGATGTCAGAATGGTGACCTATACTTCCTCTCTTGCCCATTTCCTTCCTTTGGCATGTGCAGGGTACTGGGAGAGGGTATGTAGTGCTGAAAAGTTGGGCTGCCATCCAATTTTAGCTGACCAGGCAATGGCTGGTGGTGGAGGAGGACCAGAGGTGGGGTTTTTAAAAGGCTGGGTGGCCTGATTGGAGCTGCCAAGAGGGAAGATTCCTCTAGGAAAAAATGCACTGGAGTGCAGGGATTGGAGAAACTCACAAATAATGAAATCCATGAAAGTTAAACCCACAGATGTGGAGGGCTGATAAAAATCCAAAAATGTTTGAGTTCATGAAGAATTATCTTACACCTTGTGGAACTTTTTATGACACTGTACTGACGGCGCAATTTAAAGGAATTAGGTTAAAAGCTTTAGAATGACCTCAAGGATACAATTTATGAATTTTTGTCTGTGCTGCTACCTATCTTAAAATGCTATGTTCTACATGGTATAAGTCAACCATGGCAAACAGCAGTTCAATAGTGCTACACTAATATTTAAAGAAATATTCTTGTGAAATTGCATAGAACTAGTAACTTTTCATTTGTCAAATACAGGAGATGGAAGCAATGAAACATTAGCACTGTGAATTTAAGTTTTCTCTCTCTCACAGTACTCATTTTAGATTCTGTGGAACTATATTTACTAATAGAAAGAATAAATTTTAATTATTTTTGTTGTATAACTGAAAACAATATTTGACATCACCTCCAATAAACATAATACTACTATCACAAAAACAATTAAGCGATAACATTAAAACAGTTAATTAAGAATACTGTAAGCATGTCAGTCAAGTGTGCCCTTTGTACCTCAGTCCACCTAAGTGTTTGTCACCTTGACCTGTAACATACAAATCCAATGGTTTTTTGCTCAATATAAATCAAAAATACACTAATTTATTCATCTGGTTTCTAAGTATCTGAATCAAGATTAGAAATGTTACTAGTCCTTGCTATTCTGTTATTGACAAAGGAAGCACATTTAAATGATAACAAGTGCTCATGGGTGTCATTCTGAAGTTAAATTGTTCCCCAAGGACATGTTCACAAAACGTCTACATTTAAAGGTCATTCACTGCCAAATTATGAACAACTGTTGCATTTATAAGCAGAGGTTCAATAGTTCTAAGATCCAGACATCAATTTAAAGTGGCAACAAAAAGTTTAACTGTTGACTGCTATTAACTGAGGAAAACATCTCGACAAACCATCTTACCACTGTCAGTGGAATTTGCTTAAGAAACAATTCTACTGTCAGATAAGATGACACACCAACCATTTCTCTAAACCAGGTTTGGAGGACTGTGGCACTTGAGATGATGCTGAATTTCAACTTCCATCACCTCTAGCCACCACAGGCAATGGTGAGAAATTATGGGAGTTGGTAGTCCAAAATTATCTGAAGGTCTATTGTTGGCCACCCCTACTATAAATGATCATGTTGCCGCTTTCCAAGGACTGTGGAAAGAACATCACACATCAGAAGAACAGTGTTCTATTTAAGAATTAGGAGTGTTGAATGAGCACAACCCATTCCTTTCACATGTACTGCTGCACTGCAAAAAGTGGGAGGATGAAAAATCAGTGAAAACAGATATTGGGATTAAGTTGAAATTTCTGTGTGCAAGGAATACATGAGGAAAGTTTTTTTTCCTTCTGTATTACTGTGCTGTACACTTTCCTTGCAGTGATATTTGCTTGCTAGGGAGCCAGCCATGACCTAGAGCTGTGGTTACATTTCACTTCTGATTCAGGCCTGGTAAACCTGTGCCTGAACATCACAAAGAGGCTCACAAGACTGAAAGCTTCTCCTAAAAGGATGACTCCTACACTACAGAGTGCTGAACGTGAAAGAGCCCTAGCCTATCTGTATCCCTGCCAAGCTAGTCACATAATTCACCACTTAACAGTCAGAAATGGTACAATTTAGACTCAGAAACAATTAAGTCTGGGTGTTAGCTCACACATGAGGAATGCATAAGAATAAGCAATTATTGTTTCTGAGTAGCTGTGTAAAATGGCACTTGGATGACTCGTGTGTTAAGCGTCAGCAGTTATTGAGTGCTTAGTCATCTCTACACGGATGGAATATGTCTATCTCGGCTTCACAAGGGTCAGGTGTGTGATTTTTGCTACTTTCTCTGCTACCCCTTAAAAAGATGTAGAACTTTGGAATAAAATGGCATATGAACCAGAACAGGGCACTTTGGGTCTTCTAGACAGTTTAGGCCAACCCTCATAATACCTTGCTAATGGCTATTCTAGGTTGGACTGCTGAGATTTGATGTCCAAAATATCTGGACACCAACAAGTTCTACGGCTTGTTTCATTCTTGTTCACTGTAGCAACCAACTTCGCTTTAAAACAGAACTCCAGAATTCTTATTCCGTCCTAGTTGAGGTTTGGATAAAACAACTGTTTTGTTGTCCTTGTGTGCCATCCTGCCCATTTGCCACGACCATATCATAAGGTTTTCTTGCTGAGATTTGTTCAGAGGAAGTTTGCCACTATCTGCCTCTAAGGCTGACAGAGGGTGACTTGCCCAAGGTCCCCCAGTGGGTTTCCACAGCTTAGCAGGGATTCAGTCTCCTTGAGTTTCAAACTACCAACCCATGCTAGCTCTATCAGCTGCTTGCCACAAGCTAACCCAGTTTAACCAAACAATTCCACCTATATTTAATACCTGATTATGTGTCACTTGATTGCCACCTGCTTTCTTTGAAGTCTTTGAATGGAACCAGCCAACAGACCACTTTGGGAAGCTGAGAATTTGTCAACCAGGAGTTGCTGCCTAACAGTAGAATTCCAATCACCACAGGTACATTTCAAAAAGTAAGAAAAGCTTAAAGACTTTATTTCAGTAAGCCCTAGCGACCAATCCTTCACATGAGGTGGAAGACAAGGTATACCTCTCTGCAAGTATTGGCACACACTGCCAATAAAAACTACACAACTTTCACTAAGCACAGTCGGCTCATGTCCAGATAAGGGCAGGAGCATTGACCCTAAAAACTCTTTGCACGCACCCAGGAACGCCTCAACGTCGTTTGTAGAAGACTTTTTTTCCCCCAGGGGGAACTCCACAAATGCCCAGAGGCTACGGTCCCTGCGGCAATGGGAAACCCTGCCAAACTCAGAAACAGAAGCCGACCCAAGGCGGGCAGCACACCGTGCACTTGGCGACCTGTGCCCTGGCACCACAGCGCCCAGAAATGCGCCCTTGCCGGCTCCCCAGAGAGAGGTCCGGCTAAAGGGTAGCCAGAACGCACGAACTCCTCTCCCAAGCTGGCAAAGAGAAGCCCGTTCCTTCACTCCCTCGCCTACTGTCACTTTGCGCGGTGCGGTCGCCAGAACGGTGCCCCGCAGGAACCTCCTTGCAGTCGCGGCGGCGGCGGCGCCGCTCAGCTCTCCTTCCCGCTCGAGCGCGCCGCGCGGCCAAGGGACCACCTCGTCCCGAGCCGTCCCACCGCGTTCCTTAAAAGAGGCCGCGGGAGAGCGAGGCGGGAAGGGACGGGAAGGAAGGCGAGGTCGCCTTCGCTCGCCCACCACTCACCGTATAGCCTCTCTCCAACTCGCTCTCCTCATAGCGGAACGAAGGGATGAACACCTCCATGGCCCGGCGCGGCGGGCGCGGATCCGGGTTGGGAGCGCCGCGACGGGATTCGGCGGGGAGGGGGAGGGGAGGAGGGCTCCGAGAGGGGAAGGGGGGGGTCCGCTCACGGCCGCCGAGGAGCGGAAAGCCCTGGCGGAAGGAGGCATCGGCCAATGGCAATCACATGACGGGCGGGAACGACCTCTCTTTCCTATCTCTATGGGAACACCCGGCTGGCCCTGCAGGGCGCGCGCTCTGGGCGCGCTCCGCTTCCTCACGTGATTCCTGGTGCAGGAGTGCCTGGGAAAAGCAAAGGGGGGCCGGAGGGAGCGGAGGCCGAGGAGGGCAGCCCCTCGGCTGCCCTGGCCTTGCGCTGCGAGGCGATAGCGTTGCCGCCGCCGCCAGCCCACCCGAGGCTCCCCGGTGGGAGTGCCGCGAAGCCCCTGGTAGGCCATTTCCGCGCTAGACTGTTACAGTGCTATCATTCCACTTTCAACATCCTATGGAATCCTGGGGTTTGCAGTTTAGGGAGGGGCCTGGCCAGGCCCCTCCCTAAACTGCAAACCCCAGGATTCCATAGGATGTTGAAAGTGGAATGATAGCACTGTAACAGTCCAGTGCGGAAATGGCGGAGCAACGCGGGAACCGGGAATAAGGTTTTTTTTTTAAAACATCATTTCGTGAATGTAAGGTTTCCAATCCTGTCTCATTTGGGGTTGCAGTCCAGGGAAGCTTAAGCCACGCGAGGCTGTCTCTGCTGCCACGGATTAAGGCGGCCACCGGCTCCGTGGTTTTGTAGCAAGTTTCCTTTGGGAAGAGCAATGCTTTTTTCCTTTGCCAAACCACTTTAAGCGGGGGAGGGGAGGAGTTGAGTTCTAGGTACCGACAGAGAGGAATGCTGGGAGTTGCAGTCCAATAGATCGGGCGGACGGGCTGATTTCCATCCCGACCGAAAATGCCACAAAATCCGCCTATTCCGCAATCTCAATGTCAAGCAAAAAAAGAGGAAGAAGTGTGCGGTGGAGATTCAAAAGGGGAACAAACCCAGCAACTTTGCCCGTAATCCAAGGCGACACTTTTACCAATGTTACTGTTTAGGATTAAAGTGTTGCTAGAATGTCACTCTGCGAAGCCTGTAATGTATTAATTCCACCAGGACCCACCTGTTTCCCTGCAGTTTTCTATGCTTCCCCAGCATAGAAGTCTATTATTATCGAGCAGTCCAGATGAGGCTCGAAAGTGTGTCTGCATAGACACTTTTTTTGGGTGGGGAGCTGTTCCTTTGGAAGTGCAAACTTCTGTTATTTTTTCTGCTTTGGCTGCAGTAAACCACAGAGAGCGCTGTGATTTTTGGAAATGGTGCTCTCTTCTTGACAACTGTTCTGAGTATGCAAAAGTTCAGAGTGGGTAGGTTTTACAATTAAATTTAAGACCCTGATATCTACTTTCTTGTGGATTTGTTTCGCTGGATATTCAACAGAAAAGAAAAGGAGTAATAGTATCCACAGAAAAAGTAATGTGAAAAAAAGAGCATGACATATACCAGCAGAAAAACACATGAAGCGCTCTGTGATACAAACATAACATAGTGCACTGTTAAAACAGGAGCAGAGGGTGATGAATGAAATCCCTGGAAAAATGTTAGGATCTCTTTTGCTCTCCATGACTATCTTAGAATGGAAGTCTGCTCATTTACTTTCCAGAAGATGATGGAATGTGTGTTCAGGCTAACTAAAAATTAAAACTCTTCATCCAGTGAATGAAAATTTAAAATGTGATTTTGCTTTGAATGAGAGCTGCAGAATAAAAACTACATTTTACACTTAAGAAAAATAGCTATGAATGGAATCATTTTCTCAAGCCCTTAAGGTTTTTTTTCCTAATAACTAAAAGACCTTTTGAGATCCTGCATTGTCAGCTGTCACTATGATGGCAGAGCAATTTTGTCATAGTTGTGAAGTATTGGAGGTTTGTTTTGTCATCACTGGCCATAAATATGAATCCCCAGCAACTACAAGATCATAAATCCAGCTTACAATCTCATAACTAGTGAAGAGAATGCCAGCCATTATTTCATACTTAAGGCATGTGTGTTAATCATGTGTTAATAAGCAGCTGCCCAGATCCTACTTTATAGCTATGAGAAATGGAACAAATACACAAGATCTTTCTAGAAAAGAGGAATTATTTCAGAATGAATAGAGAAATCACACGATACTCATTTTGGTATGCAATTGTATTCTTGCTTTTCTTTGCTTCCAGCTAAAAAAGGTTTTGTTATTGTTGTGTGCCTTCAAGTCATTTCCAATTCATGGCGAACCTATCACAGGGTTTTCTTGTCAAGATTTGTTCAGAGAGGGTTTGCTTTTGGCATCCTTTGAGACTGAGGGAGTGTGAGTTGCTCAAGATAACCCAGTGGATCTCTGTGGCTGAGTAGGGATTCAGACCCCCGTTTTCCGAGTTGCAGTACAACACTCAAACTTCTACACCATGCTGGCTGTCAAAGCTGCTCCTCCAGAATTTGAAACATAATAATAGATATTGGTTTGCAGGTTACATTTTGGAGTGAAACAGCTGCTCAACTCTGAACTTTTTTGTTAGCAATGCAGGAAATAATTCCAGCTATGACATATTTGGGACATGGTTTAAACTTAATGGCTGGCTATGGCATACCAATTTTTAATATGAAGTACAGATATGCTCCTTTTTACAAGGCGGTGTGATTCTAAAATAATTCAGTATTGTCAAAAACTTCAGTAATACACACCCAACATACACTGAAGAGATACCCAGTCTTTGAGTGGGAAGCATGTACTCAAGATATTGTTCAGCTGGAGGTCTACATCCATGCTTTAGTCTATATCCTTTTTCGGATGGGGCACAAGAGGCTGTTCTTGGCTGTCATTTGCTCCCAAGGCAAGCAGCATGGGGCCACTGCTATGTGGAAGGAGAGGGAGGAAGGCAAATGGGTAGCTGGGAAGGCTTTGTATCTCCTTGTAGTTGGAGAGAGACACAGAGGCAAAACACTGTTGTTCCCAGGCCTTTCTGGTGAACTGCAGGGGGACAGAAAACTGTCTAGATCCCAGTTGCCTCTCTCATCCCCACTCCCCCTCCATACAATCTAATAGCTATAGCACCACCTCCTCAGAGGTCTTCTGATACTTGTGGGGGCAGGCATGGAACATCTTCTCAAAACCTAAATTTGTATTCCTTATGCACCAGGATTAGGATCTGAACACTTAACCATTTTGTCTCCTTTTACTCTCTGATTCTGTAGGAATCAGAGAATTCTTTTATATTTCTTGTACTATTAACACTTCGATAACACTCCCATTGCAAATATTTACCCAACACAATACTAGAGTACGCTACTGCCAAGTGTCAGGGCATCTCTTACATGGTAATATGGCACTACTACAGGAAATACTGCTACTAAAAATTCAAACTAAAACCCTATATGTCTTTGGCCCTGAATACTATAAAGATACCAGATCCTGTCTGATCTAGGAATCTAAGCAGGGTCAGCCCTGGTTAGTACCTGGATGGAAAGCTGCCAACAAATGCCAGGTGCTATATTTCAGAGGAAGGAACTGTCAAAACATCTGAGTACTCCTTGTCTAAGAAAACCCTGTGAAATTCATGGGGTTGCAATAAGTCAACGGGCGACGTGAAGGCACATAAACACACATGCATCTTTGGCATAGCAGACTTTCAGGAAATGGCATCAAAGCCTAGTATCAACTTTACAGAACTGCTCAACACTGCCAAAAATACAGCTTAAGAATTCTTCAGGGACTCAATATTGTAACGCATAATTCCCTGCCAACAGGAATACATCTTGAGATCATATTTAAATATCTGTTAGTGTAGATCACATTAACACAAAAAGGGCTTTTTTTCCAGGTAAGAAACCTGCCAAACTTTATTTTTAGAGAGCAAATGCATCTGTGCCCACATAAATGGCATCACTGACAAATATTCCAGTTAAAAATGTATTTTCAACACTGCTCACAGTATGCCTAGATACTGTTATTAAATTTTAAGCACGAGTACAGCACATATTTAGCTCTTAAAATTCTGAATTTAATACGGTCTTAGTAAATCACACACAGCAATACTGCTACTAGAGAGTAAAGCTAGAAACAGCAACTGTCAAACTCTTGTTGAGTTATTTCACTGGACAAGATTATTCTATCCTTTTACAGGGAAGACGAGCAAAGTCACCAAAATAATGGCTTCACTACAAAATCTTATAATCTGGCACCAGGAATCCCACTAACTACTGGCTCCTGTACTTAATTTCCTGCCCAAATACTCATAGCTTATCCTGGACAAGATGGGTGTCTCATTAAATGGGAAAGCATTAGTATGAACACCAATGCAGCCACAGACATTCACAAACTCCAACACTTGGAAATAATGCAGCTAAAATTGTTTGTCAGCTACGCGTGTATGGCCCAAATCACATATATTTGCTCTTGGACAGTAGTTGTTTTTGCAGAAGAAATATGACTAAGAATTAGTGCTGGACAGAAGTTCCAGTTCAGTATATTTTCCCTTGTAACATGACTTGTCCTTCCATGAACAGAAGAGATGTTGATCCACATAGGCTCCTGTTGACAGGATGAGGAAGTGCAATTTTCACCAATTCTCTCTGCAGCACTCAAGGCCACCTCCTAATGCCATTTAAGAGCCCACCCCAGCAATTTTAAAAAAGAATTGGTGGCACTTCCTTCAAACTGGGGAGAAATCGCTGTCTTTGAGAAATCAAAGAAATGCACAAAGGTTTTTTTTGTTTTTTGTTGTTTTTTGTGTGTGTTTTAAAGAAAACAGTTTCTTATGAACAAAAACAGTGAGATTATCAAATATCTTAAACACTAGGGATTGAAATCTGGTTGGCATCACTCAGCTGATGGAATGCTCTTTATTTATTTGATTTATATCCTGCCTTTTTCCCATAAGTAGCATGATGGGGAAGGTAATTTTCCAAAATTCCCTATTCCCCTCTATATTCCATTCTTCATCTGCTATGGAAGATTTGAGGAACTTTCAGAACATTATGGGATGTGGGACAGGGGTTGAGAGGTTACCAAGAATAGCTTCCCTCTGTGGTCCCTTATTAAATTAAGGAACTTCCCATCATTAGAATGGTAGCGATTGCCTTGCCTTTGGAATTCGTTACCATTCCACAGTTCACTTTTTAAAAAACTGAGTGTATCTTTGCAATGTCACTTTCTGGAGATAAACTTATATGTGATTGCAGTGGCTTCATTTTGAGGACTTAAAATTTTTAAAATATGAACAAAGCAGTATGCCCCAGTATGCAGAAGATAGGCAATTTTCAGGCAGTTTTACTTACTTGTAAGTTACTAAGTGCTATGAAACCCTCTCAAATAATCCAGGCAATGAACAAAAAGAACAAAACTAACGATTAATGTTTCACAAGGTACATCCCTTTATTACTGTAATCACAAAATCTTGATTATGTACAGGAATGTGTATGTGAACATTAATAAATGCAATTTGTTTCATAAAGATCAAGTAGACAGAACATATTGTAAAGAACAAAAATAACTTTCTGGCCTTGCATCGCACATTTTAGTGCAAATATTAAGACACAAATAGTGTTCAATTCAGCAAGTATTGCAGAATGTCATGCCACAGTCTACTTCAAAGAGGGTCATGACATGCAGCTGTTAATAAAATGCTGTAGTATATAAAAAGCCACATGTTAAATTCATAAAATATATAGTGGTTTATTTGGATGATTTTAAAGTGATTTCACGTGGAATTTAGCTCAACTGGGACAAATATCCAGAGAGTCTCCATATCTTCTTTCTAGGCAATGGCTTTGGCTTCAGGTAGGAATGCCTCCCAGTATTTTATCAGCTTGGAAAAGAGAGAAAAGATAACAGCTTTTCATCTACTTATAACGAACATACATCTCTATTTTCTAATGTTTTCTTGCATCTTTCAGTGGCACTGTTTAGCATAGCTGCATGACCTCCCCTTCTCACTACAGCACCCCCACACCCCAAAATCCTCCTCCAAAGGGACAGGAAATCCTTCAGAAATGTTTTTCAGTTGATTCCTATAGTTGTAGGCTGGGAGGAAGAGGAAAGGAAGGAAGTTCTGTACCTTGCAATGGCACCATACTGGATTTAACTGTTAACACAGAAATCAAATTTGCAAATGAATTCTCAACATCTCACATTAAAGCTCACCTGCTGTTGTGTTTGCACTAATGATTCCAAATACTTGATTATAACAGTTTTAAAGTCTCTCACACGTTCTTTCTGTTAGTAAACAGGACAGAATTCATTCCGTTATTCACATATTCAACAAATTTTCTAGAATTTTTCTAGATTTTTAAATGGTTTACTAAAATACATGCCTCAAATCTTCCTACTTCTTTGCGTATTGTTTTGGAGATCTGTTCAAAATCCTTCTCTCCTTGTTGAACTTTTGTTTCCCACTAAAAGAAAAGATGTGTATAAATAAATGTGCGTCTTTCACACACCTATGAAGTATTCTCAAGTTTCCAGCAGTGTAACATTTGTTCTGTTCAAGTAAGTTTCCTATGCCTTAAATCAGAAAGACATTACAGAGATAGCTTGATATTGGAGTATATATTTCATATTTATGTCTGAAAAAATAGCTAGAATTACTTAATGACTAGCCTCTCTGTATCACCCACATCCTAAACCAAGATAAAGATTTTACAGAACTGTTTGCTGATATACATGAAGCTATCTGAATGAAATTTAATATAGCAACTGATGTCACATATGAGAACCAACATACATGTTCTACAAGAGATGAACAACTTTTTGAGTCAGGCCAATTTTGCCCTCCGTAGGATCTCAGCCAGTATATAATACTGACACCCTGAAACAATTGTTCCTCATTAGGGCTGATTATTCTGTTTCAAGCCCTCCCTGATCCTTAAAGAAGAGGTTTTAAAGGTGGGGGAGGGGGGAGTGACTGCTTTAAATAAAGTACTAAGAGGCCTTTTCCAATCTAAAACAGGCCCAGAGGAATCACACTAAACTCACATCCCTCATGGGTTTCTAGGTATGTAATTTCCAATCCCTCCAACTTTGCTATATTTTTCTTTTTTTCTCCCCTACAATTGATAGTTTTCAGTTAAGTCTGAAGAATTTCATATACACTACCATTTGCATATATTCCATTTCAAGATTAACAAAACCATTTGGTATCAATCCGTGAAGATTAGTCAGCTATACAAAATTATAGTATCACATTCATAGAGTTTTAAGTCTTAGTATGCATTCATAACTCCCAACATATTAACAGCTTCAACACCATATTTATGAATTAACACAAGCAATTTAAGATTACGGAATTCTCTGATTAGAAAGAGAATTCCCCTAGAATACTAATATGGGTTAAGGCATGTGACATTTGCAATGAACATGTCAAACTGGCAATCCAAAGCTTTCAACACAAAAACTGTTGAAGGCTTTTCAGCCACATGCAGGCAATAGCAATATATGAGATGAAGCTTACAAATACAGCACTCATATAAATGCAGCCTGAACCACATTTGATTTCATAAGAAAATTTAACATCTCAGTATTCTAAGGTCAAGACGCTCTGATCAAGCACCCTTCTTATGCCTACCTTAACCAATATTCACACCAGCATCAGTAACTGTTTAGCTGACTATTGGCTATTGTTCCTGATAAATCACAGCTGTTTCAAACTCTGGGTCAGAAAGAATCCTGGTATATTTTAACCACATTGAAAATGTTAAAGTAAACTTAATTGTGGTACAGACTAACATAACCTATTTTCCATTACTATAGGTACTCAGACATTAATAGTGCGGGTTACTTATGATGGATCACTCCAACAGAGTTGTAAAGTTGCTAGTCTGACACCTTGGACTGTCATCAGAAGGGAAGAAACTATTTGCTAAAGATATTTTACTATTTTTATGACTGAATTCTTGCACATTAATTGCAAATCAGTTTGCATTCCTTATGCAACTTATGAAGCAGCCACAGCAGGACAAAGCAGCATGAAAATGTTATCCTACCTCTTCGATTTCCTTAGTGAAGCATAATAGAAAAAGTGCAGAGATTATGATAACTTCAATATGTTTTGGAAATTTTAATGAAGTTATACTATATACTATATATATGGATGGAAATGTTACATCCTTTAGTGAAACAGCAACTTTACTGACTTCTGCATTTTGTAATTATGCAGGCTCTGAAGTAGAAAACAGAATTCAAACTCACTGCTTTATATGTCACAAACATTGCAGTCTCTAACCAAAAAAAACCATCAGAATGAATATTCATTTTAAAATTCATGTAAGCCTAACTACGATGATGAAGCTATTCAATTCAGTGGTGATGGAACACACAAGCAGTGATTAAAATCCACTGAAAAATAATGCATTAAGCCAATGAACAGAAAGTGAGAAGCATCAGCCTTATATTTCAACAGGGACTACCCTATTCTCTGTAACAAACAAACAAAAAAGTCCAAAATTTACCTCTTTGATTTCATCCTTAGCTTGCTGTAACTTATCGGGTTTATTTGCAAGCTGAAGTTTGGCTTCGGCTTCTCGTTTTTTCTGTAACATGACCTGAGCATCTTGCCATTTCTGCCAACATTTCATTCGATGATCAAATACACTCTGCAAACAGAACAACAATTAAATGCTGCAAGTTTATTCAAAATATTAGAGTTTAGAAGAAAGAAGTTCAGCATCCCAAAAATGTTAAATGCATTTTGATTCACCTAACCAGTACAGGACTTGTTATCACACAATAATAATACTATAGATCACAATAAATAATAATAATAATAGTAGTAGTAGTAGTAGTAGTAGTAGTAGTAGTAGTAGTAAATTGTGGCTAGAATTTAAGGAAGTATCAAAGGGCTCATATTTACCAAGTATGAATATGCCATATTAAATTAATTTTTATATGGCTGTACTCCTGGATTTGATCCCAAGCCTGGAAGCTCAGGTATTTGTAGTGGGCAGGAGGACATCTGCGCAGTTAAGGTTTGTGTATCAGCTGTGCTAGTCCATGAGACATCAAATCTGGCCACAGGTGACACATGCCTTAAATTACATCCTGTTTGAATAGCCATAATGTGTTGTACATGGGGGTGCCTTTCAAAAGTGTTCAGAAACTTCAGCTGGTGCAAAGGTGCAGCCAAAGTGCTAACTATGGGTGGCTTCAGGGAGCACACAGCCCCCTTATTACAACAGCTTCACTGACTGCTGATCTGTTTCTGGGCACAATGTAAAGTCCTGGCTATGACCTATAAAGCCCTACATGGCTCAGGACCAGATTTTTTGAAGGACTGCTAGAAATCTGCCAGTGTTTTGAGATCTTCTAGAAAGGCCCTTCTCTATTCTCTCTGTCCCACAGATACATTTAGTGGTAACGTGAGAGATGGCCTTCATGCTGGCTGAACCAATGGTCTGGGACTGATTCCCCTCCCACAGAGGTTAGATTGGCAGCCGCCTTGCTATCTTTCCACAGGCAGGAAAAGACTTTTTCAAGGAAAATGGTTCCTGCATAATATGCTGGATTATCTATTTGCTGTGTTCTTTTTAATGGTTTATGTTTTTTAACAGGTTTTAATTTTCTGATTGTTTAATTTTAACTTTCACGTTATTAATTTTTTAGGTATGTTTTAACTCTTGTAAGCTGCCTTCAGCCCTAACTGAGAAAAAGGTGGGATATAAATTAATAATAATACTAGAAGTAGTAGTAGCCTGCATGGCATAGCAGATTGAATATTGGACTACAACCCTGGAGACTAGGGTTCAATCTCCATTTGGTCATGAAAACCCACTGGGTGATTTTGGGCATATTGCAAACCCTCAGCCCCAGAAAACCCAGTGACGGGTTCCACTTTAGGGCTGCCATAATTTTGAAACAACCTGAAGCACACAAAAAACAAACAGACAAAAGTAGTAGTAGCACCAGCAGTTGTAATAATAATTTTGAAACAATATGATCCTGTTTAAAGAAAACAAGCCCTTTGTATTTCAGGAACTAGTTGACATTTCCCTAAAAATGAAGAACCAAGATTAATGATACGTTACTGTGTTATGTTGTATACAAACAACTGTGCAAAAACTGAATGCTAACCTAATAAAATGGCAAATATATTGTTCTTTCATACTATGAGTTTCAACAATTCAAGCATTTTATACTGTATAAGGCAACATGGAGTCTAGGTTAAATGGTCCCTAAGGATTTCTAAACATAGAGTGCAACCTAATCAAATCCACAGGTCTAAGTATACTTTTGTAATTATGTACCTTGCTTTCTGTTATAGCATAACCCAGATTACATACTTCTACTGTGCAAATATGATGATTTTCAACATAAATTGCAGAAAATTTAGGAAGTTTTAAAAGAAGGCTTACTTTTACTGCACCAATAAGGCGAATATAATCACTGAGCAGCTCAGAGAACACATAAAAGTCAGCAAACACTTGTTCTTGATGTAACTGATCTATCTTTTCCTCAACTTCAGCAAGCTGAGACAAAGCTCTTGATAAAGCAGTGTGGTCTTCTGAGTTCCCTAACATTGCAGCACTTTTAGCAAAGGCAGCTGTGTTGGCTGAAAGTTCTGAAACAAAAATAAATCTCATGAAAACTGACACTTAAAACAGAGGGAGTCACAAAATGGAAATCCTAAAAATGCCATTTTACACATACTAGCATTTTGTTCTAACAATATATTTTGTGCAAGGACAGAAAAACGGGGCTGAGGGAGGAAAGCAATAACAGCTGAACTGATACAAACTTTGATCATGATTTTCTGCACCTTCACACTAACCATTCTACTCACCTCTTCCATCTTCTAGATTCTCTGTAGAGTGACTAAATACTTATTTCCTACAGCCTACAGAAAATGTCATGTCAGTGTGATAAATCTTTTTGTATATATTTAATTTACAACAAATTATGAGTTAAGTGTAGGTGAGCTTCATATAAAACTACATTCAAACATCTCTGAAATGAAATTTAAAATTTTTTAAAAAAGGCATGGCAGCTATAACATTTATATATACACATAATCACTGATACATGGAATGAACATAAGAGGACTCGTTCATTCCTTGATCCTCAGTCCCCTCCCCTGCAATATACCTTTTAATGTTAGGTAAAAGTTCTTGACCAAACCTATCACCACAGGAATACATGCAAATAACTTAGTAAAGTGCCAAAATTAAAGGATCCTACTGTAATAAGTGACCTGGATTTTTCCTTCTACCACTTAATAAAATTTGACTTTAAAAAAGTATTTTTTAAAGAATCTGATTTTTCAAAATTGCAGTGACTATGAAAGGATGGAATGAAATTGAATATAAACCAACTTGTCTATGCTCAGTCTTTAACATTAAATAATTAAACTTATTTATCAGTGTAAAAGAACAACCAGCTGTGGAAAAAAATGTTCGATTGAAGTGCAACTGTCATTTCTTTTATATCTTATTAGCACTATTTCAACCTGTCAGAGAGTTTAGACTTTTATAGCACAATCCAGCTAGTGTTATACAATTTTAAGTCCACTTCTGCTTCATAAAACATATTACTCTGATAGACATCCATTTCGTGCCAAACTAATATGCTTACATTCTATAAACATAAAAATCTCTGCTGACCCATAGTCAGGAACTGTACATTACAACGGAAAAAAGCTTAAGTTGTTTAGTCAAGTTGATCTATTTGTTATTCAAATAGCTTTTAGCAGTAGGTTTTTTATGCATTTGGTGGTACATTGTATTGCAATGCCATTTATTATGGTTGCATAAGTTTCCTCAAAATCTGGAAAGAGAGACGTATTTCAAGTAAGTCACCCTGATGTCAGGTGATGTTTTGGGGGAAACCAGTGTTATAATTAAGACAACTGGACCTATCTATTATCCATTCCAGAAAGGAGATTATATGCAATGGAAAAATGGCAAGAGAGGGCAGCTCCAAAAGACTGTGCAGATATGTACACCTATCCAGAAAGGGATAACCACTGCCTTCCTAATATATGTTCTGTTCAAATTTGCCTCTCACCTTTCATCCCTCCCTCTGTCATCACTATGAATGATATACCTCGGTTCCTTCTTGCCACCCTACATTCATTTTCTATACCATTAGTCATGGGTTTCATTTTCTATTACCTCATCCATTACATTACATGACCAGGAAACCATACAAGACCAAGAACAGGCTGTTCTGAGTCAAAAGTGTGTGGCAAACTATAACTTATTTCTAAAATGCCAGTTTAAACTATATGAATTAATTTTTTCAACATTTATTTTATTAGTACTTCTGCTTCAGTGTGCAGAGTCTATTTAAAATTCAATGCAGATCTCCTGCACCCAGATATTAGGCAGAAGAACTTCAGTACACATGCTTCTCGAAACTAACAATGCAACAACTTTAACTGAAACAAAAGAAGTGTTACATTTTGTGGTACGAGACATTCAAGAACTTGATTCACTAGTTTCTGGGTAAACTATTGCATTCCTGTAGTTTGGATTTATTTTTAAATTACTGATGTGATATGTGGAGATTCTGAACACTCAATAAGCGGTAAGAGAAAAGGAGAACACCTGCATCCCTTATTTGAAGCAAAGGTGACAAATGCCAAGAAATGTCTTCTCCATCTTAACGCATTCCACTGATTTCAAAGGAAGATTTAAACATCTACTTCACTCCCTATTTTAAAAAACACTTTTGCTGCAGGGTTACTGCCATAAAGGAGCAGACAGCTAATAAATTCAAATAAACCATGATTAATATTATAAGCGTAGCACTACTGAAGAGTTCCATGTATTTAATTATTTTTCAAAAAAATAACTATTGATAGGAAATGTGCAGTAGGAAAGAGTATCTGAACTCCTGAAAAGCTTCCAACAGAACCTGTCATATTAGAGATATTAGTGCAATTCAACATTGCTAGCCTCCTTGTTGAAAATATTTAAATACTTTCAGACAAAAGTTCAACAGATACCTAACTCATGAAAAAAGAATTTTTGAAAATGTGAAAACTTGATTAAAATATCTACCTTTTCTGTGACAAACCAAGGCTTCTACACTACCATGAAGTTTCCGAAGTTGCTGATCAAGATTTTCAAATTGTTGTTGTTTTTCCTCAAACCACTGGCAAAAAGGGAAAATCAACTATTACAAATTGTGTTACCATTGCAAACCACATCCTCTTTCTCAAGGAAACAAATTAACTGGGTATAAACATGGTGGTCAACTGATGCTGTTGACAATTCAAGCCAATAAGTAAATTAATATCCCATTTTCTACTTCTACAGCCTTAAAATGCAACTGTTGAGCCTCATTAATTCATCTCATTATTCAAGTCGAAAAATCAGCTCTTACTGCATCCGATTCATTCATCTTGATCGTCATTTTGTTGACAGCGTCGGCAGCCTTGTTTACCATCCTCAATATTCCTGCTCCACTCAGAGCCTGGGTGTTAACTGCTCTCGGCAGCTGGAATTGAATGACAAATAAGGGCAAACAAACCGGTTAAAAGGCTGGAGGTTTAACTGGGCACCAAAGGGACTGAAAAGGATGTAGTGTTTTCTTCCCCCTCATACATTTCAATATACTGGAACCTAATTTCTTAAATTTACTACTTTTACATTCTCAGAGGAAAACTTAAAAAAATGGACTTTCAATTTGCTTTTCTTCTGCACCTTTACATTTAGATGGAACACAGAGACCATTTGTCAAAAGTTGTTACGATATTGCCAAGTAGCTTAACTGGCTACCTGTGTACTAACAGCTGCACTAGCTTTTAAGGGTGATGCACTGGTAGTGTTATCACGTTACAGGTACAGTATCATGAGATTTATGCTAAAAAAGCTTCAAGAAATGTTAGTTCTAACATGCCTAGTTTATGTCAATATGAAGGATTTCACTGGTATCTGCAATTTTTTGCCCCCAAACACATGACTATTAGCCATAGCAGAGTCTTCAACAGCAAAAAGTGCAAAACCAGATTTTAACTGGTTGTTCACACTTGTCCTCACCTCCCATATGCTCAAGGTGACTGCAGATCACAAAAATCCCTGCATGTAAACTGCTATATTGACGGAGCATCATTCTAATGATTTATGTCTATAGTTGCCGTCTTTTAAAAATATGTCCATTTCTTTGATCTAATAATGGTGGTGGATGGAGGTTTTGGAGTACGCAAGCAGGGAAGGTTTGGAAAGCCCCATGTGAACTACAGATCAGGGCACAGGAGTTAACATGGCCCTGTCTGCAGGCAGTTAATACTCCAGTGTTTTTTTTAATAGGTCAAGTTATAATTTATTAGACCTTAAAACACCCAAATTATTTTTAAAAAGTAGTTGTAGGTTTTCTGTTATATTTTAGTACCTTGAAGGTTAAAATAAGACACAAAACAAGTTACTGAAGTAGCTGCTACATTTTACAATACAGAGATTAATTTTTAAGGAGCAATTTCCACTTTGATATGAAAGGTGCCAGATTGATAGCACTGGTGACTGAAGTCCTCTATCAATGGACCAATTACTATGCAGCTGACTGGAAATGTTTATGTTACTATAAGTACAAGGTTCCAGTCTATTTAAGAAGTTTCCACCTACCACTAATGAACTGTAGGATACGAGCACTATGAAGAGTTCAATCAAGTTACTTAGTTGGTGACAAAATATATTCTTCACTTGTCTTGAATTAAATCAAGTGTCTGGTAACTTCTTTTTAACTTAAAATAATTCAAGTCCATAATTTAAATTTACGTACAGAAAGACCAGATTTCAAAATATTTTGAGGGTAATGGTTTTGTGTGTGCAAAAAATCACTGTAGCTTAAAAGAGAAATATGAGAATTCAAGTACCTCAGAACTTTCCAAGAACTGCCTTAAATCAGGATCCTGTAACAAGGTTGGGTGTTTTACTGTTCGTTGTAGATACCTATGGTTTTAAAAGTTAGATAACATTTAGTGTTCCTGACATTACTGAATAAATGCTTGCCATGCACAGAATGCACCTGTGGGTGCAACACCGTCCTCCATGAGGCAGACAGTGTGCTTTAAAATATGCATTAGAAAACAGGTTGCTTCTCAGGTTTAGAGCAGAGATGGTGAATGTTTGGCCTTCCAGATTTTGTTGTACTACAACTGTCATCATTACTGATTATGCTAGCTGAGGCTGATAGGAACTGCAGCCCAACATCAGGAAGGTCACATGCTCGCCACCTCAATTCAGAGGATAGTTCAGTCTCAATGCCCCTTCAATCCTTTGCCTCTCTGAGCCCACCAATTATGGATTAGCATTTAGCTAAGCATGCTGACAAGCAATTAATAAATGCAAAAAACCTACTTTTTCCCATCCCTAAAGCTATAGCACTTAAGAGGAAAAAAAAAAGGACAGAGAAGAGTAAAGCAGTCCTTTCCACAGTCTCATATATTGGTAATTGACCTTAAAACTAATTTTGTAAACCAATTTTATACAGCATGCAATAGAAGCAAGTTTTATATCTCATGAGGAACAGCTTTCCTGCTCCCATTAAATGATCTTGGAACATCTACTTGCTAGCACCTCTTCTCCACAACCAATATGAAGGGAGGTACCAACTGCCCAGAGGATATGTTGAGTAGACATCACTGCTGAAAATAAAGAAACTAGTCTACTAGAGCCAGAAACAAGACTATAGACTATCTAGGGGAAAAATGTGTTCTCTTTACAGTGGACTCAGAAGTACTTCTCAGTGTGTGGTACTGAATCTATATGCCATTCTGTACAATTCACAGTTTAAATATCAGTATAGTATCACTGTTTATACATAAGTTTATACATAAATTTATGAGAGAGCAAAGTGGGCAGTTTAAATAATAGGAAAATAGGAACTCTTCCTATATTAGAGCTCCAACTATTTTTGCACCAGCAGCAACATAATGAAAAATGTAAAATGAAAATAGTCACAGCTTCCCAATTTTTTTAAAAAAATTCTTCTTTTTAACCCATAAAAGATGCCAAGGATTAAGAGCACTATCTCCAAGCCCACTACTCTTAGTATAACTCGCAATTCAAAGCTTAGCAACAAAATGAGTTGTGGAAATATTTTAAGATAGCTTTATCAATAATTTTCAAAAACACTAAAAGTCTGCAAGTACAAATCAGAAAAGAAAATAATATACAATATACGACTTAGAAATTTAATAGTGAAAAAACAGAGAGAAAAAAATGAAAAAAGAAAGAAAAAGACTTGACTTCCAGCCTCCCTTTAAATGGATTATAGCAGTCTAATTGACTCAAGTCCCTCAAAGATAATATCCAACCTTTTTCTTCTTCCCCTTCCCCAATTCATGTTAATGTATCTAAATATAGTATTTCAACATTACTTTCTATGACGTGCCATGACATATTAAATTTACATGATAAATGACATTAATACTAAATGCTACTTGCTGATGTGATTACATAATATTTTCATTTTTAAAAAACTGTAGATCTATTACATATTATAGGTCATTCCTAAATCCAAGTATTTCTATATCATCTTAAATTGCAGAATCTTTTACAACATTTATTAAGCCAATCCAGTTTTCATTGACTTGACTCTGTTATTCCATTTTGAAGTTAACTCTCCTCTTCCCTTACAACCATCTGATCCACAGACTTTGCCATCCCTATCTTCACAGATTCACTATCCCAAGTGCCTTCCCACTTGGCATTTTAGAACAATTATCCTGAAACAGCATCCTTTTTTAATCATTTTTTTCTCATCCCCTTTAATCATATAGGGTAAATCAATTTGGTTTTGTTCAACTATCGAAGTAATTTGATTAAAAATCAGTTTTGGATTAGCCTGCCCCTTCTCCCCACACCAACCTGGCCTGTAAACCTCCTTTTACAAGCCAAAGCCTCCTGGTCATATATTTCCCCCCACTTAATAGCTTCCTCCATTAGCTCCACTTGAATTTGTTTCTCCATAAGACCTTCATCCTCTTTCAATTCCATATTGCTAGCTTTTGTGTCACCTTCATCTTACATCTCCCCAAAGTTCCTTGATCTCACCGATCTCATTTCTCAGGGCCTCTATCATATTCCTCTTCAAGTTTAGGACTTTCACAAGTAGCTCCTCCATCATCCATTGTAAAAAGTCCTGAGAATATACCTGGCAAGTTTCTCTCTTTCATTCAGTTCTGCAGTTTCAGAATTAACTCCTCTCATTTCTATCCAAAAACTGCCAGCAAGCCAGTTTTAACAACATCAAACAGATAATGTCTGTACTTTCTCATGCTGTAATTTTTCTCAGGCTGTTAAAATCCAATTCTGTCTTGCAATTGCAATAAAATGCAATTCAGTCTATTCACAAAATATAGGCACTTAAGTCCTTAAAGTAAAGTTATAAGTAAAATCTACTTTCTACATTTTTCTCTTTAAAAGACAGGAGATAGTTTAATCCCATTTTCATGTTTAATTTTTGTATTTTTTTAAGCTGTTATTTTGTTTTTAAATCAAGCAACTTAATTTTGGGAGAAAGGTAAGATTGATGATACAGCCTTTTCCTGTCCCAAAGGCCATACTTAGTCCCAAACAATTTCTTTGAGGCTACATTCCAGTCCAGGACAAAAGGGTTAGAAAAAACACACCAGCATATTTTAGCCTAAAGCTCTTAATTATCAATAACTAAGCCTTAGGACATTCATTTTAACCTTTTAGAGAGGTGATTTTGAACCTCTGGTCCCCCAGCAATTTTAGACTGCAACTCCCAGAAGCCTCAGCCAATTTTGTTAATGTTCAGGAATTCCAGGAGCTGAAGTCTCAAAACATGTGGAGAACAAAATGATGCAAGTATGAATCACTATATATACATTGTGCAACCTACAGTGGTTTCATGGGAGATGATATATGGCCACCTGAGATAGCCTAGAGAGCCAGCTTTAGCCACAGAACCTAACATTCCCTATCCAGGTTCTCTGATCAGAATAGCTTGCATACCTTTTTATTTTTATGCAATCTAGCCATAGGGTAGACTTGAGATTTCCTTATGCTAGCCCACAAAGAATGAGAGATATAAAACAAAGTACAAAAACTAACAAGCCCAACTTTGATAAATGAAAAAAACCTTACCATGTAGTAAAAACTAGCATATACAGAAAAGAAGGCTTCAAGCATAGGGTTACTGGTATATACATTGAGAAATGGCTGTCACAGCTCCTTGGGAGCTGTGACAGGTGTTCAAAATGGGTAGATATATACAGCATTACGGGAGCTGCATGCATGACAGCCGTGTCCTCTCAGCCTGCCAGGGATGGCAAAAGCAAAAAGGAGCCTGAAAGGGCATTTCCATTAATTGTACAAAGATCATTTTCTGTTGTGTAAGAAAGAGTGCAGTGATATCAGGTTTTAACAGCTTTTGTTGTTAACTACCATCAAGTCAACTTCAACTTAAGGCAATCCTATGAACGAGAGACCTCCACAAAAACTAGAATGTGAGCTTTCTTCAGCTATAGAAGAATGCCAATCTAGGTTAAAGTCTTTGCTCAGCCATGAGTTGCTTCAGGATAGTCACACGTTCTCAGTATTATTGTGAAGAGAAAATTAAGGGCAACATAGCAATGTATGCAGCCTTGAGCCCATTCCATTGCAGGAAACATAGGATAAGAATAAATAATATGTAAGTGCATATCTGATACCAAATTCCACTAAGATACACCATCATAGACAGCTGTTGCACATTAATTATACTAGAGAATTCTCTAGACACAAAAGAACATTACAGTCATGTGGAATAAATTGGTTTCTAGCATTGGCTATTATTAAAGTACTGATATGTTGAAATACACACAATGAAATTTTTTATTCATTGAAGTAAAACAGTGCTCCACCACATGGATCCTTTCTAGGTTGTATTCCATTACCAAGATCTAAAAAGACTGTTATAAATATTCCCCATAGAAGGTTTTGTTTGCAGGAGGACTCCTGTGAATGAAAACTAGAACAGACATAGTAGTGCAATATGGTCTAAATTTTAAACTTTCTCTGGATATGGTGTTCAAGTCCTCAAAACATTTGAAGCATATTACATTGCTTAACTGTGGCTGGACAGGGTTATGTTTGATTCCACCACAGGAGCATTTAGAAGCTTCATTTTTAGCATGCACCTTAAATGTATGATGTCCTACATTGTGTGAGAAGATCTTTTTTCATACAACAAAATATTCCCACCCACTTTTGTGCAGCCCCTTCCCACAATGCCAACCCAGTAGTTTCCCAAAACCTGCTGCAGCACATTTGGATGGGATATGGGAAGCTGCAGGGAAAGGGAGAATTTGCCCCCAAAACATATTGTTCCAGTGACAGACTGTTTCAGAGAAGGAGAGATACTTATTATTACATACACACCCACACTATTTGTTATATGTACTTTTTGTCTTAAACAACTGTCTATGTAAATTTTGCACAGTGATCAATGATCAATGCCAGCACGTTTTTGTTATGACCTGTTTCTGTTATCCAATTTGACCACTGGAAAGTAGTTATTCCCAAGCTTAAGACTGTACAGAATCACGTACAAGTTAACTGAACACTGGTAACGATAAATGATTACCTTTCTAGTGCTGCTCTTCTTTTCTCTACAAATTCTGTAGATGAAGAATCTTCCTTGCCTACTTTCACCTTAGTCATACCTTTGAAAAGAAGTGACATTTTACTGATTTCATAATTTGATTTACTTAATCAACCAGACCTTGTAACATACAAAATGTACATCCAACTACTGAAGTTACAGAAAGACATTTCTTTTAATTTGCTTCACACTTCACTGTACAGTAAACGGTTACAATTCTGACATTTATCATGCTTTAGTCTAGAGTGAATTCTCAACCATGAAACCTAAATGGAAAGACTAGGAAGGTATGTAGGCACTTACATTTTGTCGTCTAAACTTTGGAGTTTGAAAAAAATATGGGCCAGATAAAGAGAGCTAGAATTAAGAACTGTAATAATTTGCAGTTTACATGATAGTTTGAAGCAAACTGCAAGGAACACAGTTACTCCAGTCAGAGATCTCAAGAAAAACATTATATTGCTGCACAGTAATCAAAAGGGACACTATGTAGAATAACAACAGTGCTAGCACATAGCTGGATAAGCAATAACAAAGAGTTGCAGTCCAGCTAAGAAGCTTTAGCAAAAATCAGTACTAAGAGACATTCAGTCATGTTCCTAGATTATTTCTTTCTCCCATTATGCCTCAGCACTGGTAAAACCAGCTAACACTGATGAGAATTAAGAGTTCAACAACATTTTAAAAGGCTTATGTTCCCCAATCCTAGCCTACATTAATTCAGGTTTCAGCATTTTACAGGATGTACTTTGGAAACATTTTTTCCGAAGGACGGTTTGTTCTGTTGTACAAGGGAAATCAAGAACTAAAATGAAAGTGGATCAGTCAACAGAATGATAAGCAGTGTAACTGCTTTCTACACTGCTTTAAGGGTTTTTCTCCAACACATTATTTAAACATAACTGGGTTTGTCCCAAACAACAACACCTGTTTTCCTGCCTTGGATTATCTGCTATGCTCAATTTAACTGCAAGGAGAAGAGTTCACATGTCATCTATAAGGACTTTTTTATTCAGGCTTCTGTTGCCAACACCAGAAGTTTTAGAATGGACTGAACTAGTAAACTAATGCTAGATGCTCTATTATCAAACATACATTGTTCTACTTTCTAAAGAGCTTGGTTTACAAACATCCTTGGGATACTACATCTTAGGCCATTTCCATACCGGGCTTCTGAAACGGTGTAGAGCGACCTCTCACCGAAGTCTTCTACACCGTAGAGTGGACTGGCGTGGACTACTTTTCGTAGTTCCACACCAGAATCCACTCAGGAGTGGTGGGAACTAGCCGCGCTGCGTGTTTTTTAAAAACCTCTTTTTCGAGGTTTTTAAAAAGCACGGAGAGTGCAGCCCCGTGCCGCTCCGTCGCCTGGCTCTAAAGTGGATTTGCAGGCGCGCGCAAGTGCGTGCCTGCAGATCTGCCGGGGGCGGGCTTCCAGCTGGCGAGCTTCTCCGGTTGGTGGAGAGCCTCCACCAACCGGAAGCCGCCATCTGGGACGCCGGAGGAGTGTGGAGCAGCGAGCTCGTGCTGCTCCGCGTGGCGACGGACTTACCCGGCTGAGAGTAAGCTCCGTTTTAGCGTGTTTTTGCCTGCCCCCCCCCCATGTGAAAAGGGCCTTAGAATCACTTTTCAGATTACGCTTTACTAAAGAGAAAGGATCCTTTACTGGATTTAAATATATCAAATACTACATTGTTAAGTCTGGGAAAGCCCAGGAACACACTTATTCTAAGGGGGGGGAATGCCTTTTACTTTATAGGCAACAGTTGCTACAAGTTTTGCTGCCCCTAAAAAGGGGTTCCTGTTCACAGCACCACTCATTCTCTTCTCTGTTTACTATAAACTACAAGAGTCTCAAGCAAGCCAATTTACTCTTCTTCCATTTGTCTTTTCTAAGTAACACTTTATACTCCCGGCGAGAACTGAGGATACAAAATCTGTTTAAGGCTGAACTGCCTTATTTACTTTTGAAGACTGTGTTTATGCAAACCTGGGATTGCTCCAAGCTTGTCCACACCTACCACTTTGTTTTTGTTAGCACTTTTTGGTTCTGTTAGTCAACACTAGAGCACCAAGGAACAATACTTTGATTCATTTGACCTGTGCACCAAGGTTAAACAGCAAGGCCTATTTCTAGTATATAGTACTAGCCTCACAAGTCACCTACACAAAAATGGGTAGGTTTTCAATAAACACAAACAAATCAAAGGTTCAATGGCTGTAAGCAAAAGCTTATCTCAGAAACTCAAATATGGTCTTCAGCAATATGCAAGCTCATCAAACTAAGATATCAATAAGCAAATAATGGAAAAGATGGTTTAAATGCAATTTCCTTCAAAAAGTCTTCTAAGTTCTGTTCTCCTTTAAACATCTCCCCATTTTCTTTTTACACTCCCTGTCTCTGTAGTATCATACTTAATAAGCAGAACAAAAACTCATCCTAAACAATTTTTTAAAAATGAGAACAACATTTTCACATTAAAAGAGGAATGTAATTTGCCAGGAAGTGTGCTTACCTACAATACTTTTTTCTGGAGCTGGAGGCACAATGTATCCAACATGCAGATATTTTGATGCTAATTTGCTGTGTAAGCCTAGAAAGTCACTGAATCTTCTTTTTACAGAGAATTCATTTTTGTGAAACATAGACAAAGATGTCTAAAAATACATAAAGAGGCAATTTTAAAACTTTAAATATTTACATAGTGCATGACTGGCAAAATTCTGCATTGTTATGTCATTAAAAGGTTACCTTTGTTGTTACTCTATATGCCATGTAAGCATTCATGCCATCACCTGTAGCAACACATATGTATACAAGTCAGCTTTTCAAGATCTTAGAACCTATATTTTTCACAGATTTAGCTAGATATTAAGGTATCTAAATAAAGAGAGGATGCACAACAGATAATGTATGGTTTCAATACTGTGCAGTTTTCAAGCTTACCAACTTTCTCTGGATCTGAAACATTAATTTCAATATCAAACAGGTCCCCATTTGCTTCTTCTTCAATCTAGGAAAGACATGGAATACAGTTAACACATTTATTTTTAAGCAGTTTTAAAGTAATGTTTAGTCATAAACTTTGAAATTCTACACAACACTGTGGTTGTGCCAACAAGTTAGTTCCAGTGCTAGCTGGCAACCCAACCAGAACTAATTAGAAGCTAAATAAATTATTAAACATTATTTAAAATATAATGCATTTCATTTATTTTTCCAAAAAAAGAAATAATTAACAGATTTCTTTAACAGACATTTCGAGTGTATTCAGTTATTGCTCAATCACCATGATGGGAAAGTTTTCATATGAAAATAAACAAATTACAGCCTTCATGGCTACATACTCTTAGAACGCTTGAAGTACAGAAGAAAACAGTGATGTTACTTAGAATTAAGTAGCTGATTCAGCTTCATACAGATCTAAGTTTCAACACCACTATTATAGTTTTAAGTCTGATCTTGAAAGCTAAGCAGCCTTCAACAGTACTTGGATGGGAAACTGACAACAAACAGAAGGTGCCATAGGCGGTATTTCAGAGGAGGGAGTTTGCAAAACTACCTCCATGTATTCCTTACCTAAGAAAATCTTATGAAATTCATAAGTCAACCAGTGACTTGAAGGCACAGGCACAGGCGCGCGCACACATGCACACACACACACAAGCTATAGTAATGGTAACCCTCAGAACTACTCTTCCTATTTTTAACCACTGCAGAAAAGTTTTATAATGGTAGGGATGATACTCCCTTAGATAATTTCAATAAATGAAAAACTGATTATTCTATCCAGAGAGCTGCAATATTATTTAAATAAATAAATAATAAATTATTTATTCAATAAACTGTATCGTCAAATGAAGAAACAGAAATGAATTGGCAGTTAAGCAAGGTTTCACTTTAAGTTTGAAGAATGTTGTATGCATCAGGGTTTTAGGATTTGGAGAAAGAGTAGCAGTTTTTTGGAAGGGTTGATGACTGTAGTTCAGAGTCATCTGGACAGTTCAGTCCAAGTTGTTGTAGATTTAAGAACACTCCTTTGTTCCAACAGGTCCTGTTCTTGCTGAGGCCTTGTTCCAATGAACATATCTTGTCTTAAAAAGCTGATATATGTATGAACTTTAGGTCTTTATCCTTTTCCCTCTGATGCATGCTACAACTAATTCAAATAACCAAAGTTTCATATTATCTCTGAAATAGAAAATTACAGTTATAGCTACCAGCAAAATATTATGGTCACCAGGATCCCCTAGTTCAAGGGCAACAGGAAATTTATGTTATTTGAAAACTTTCTGAGTTAGGAGTGGTGTATTCAGAGTGCAGGAGAGAAAGTACAGCCTAAAGATAAAGCACAGGAGTATAAGGTCCATGCATTTCCCAGATTAAATCAATTTATATATCCATCTAAACAAAATAAGAGCATGTCCAGGAGGTTGTCAGAAGAATCACCTTTTTGAAGCGCTCTTCATGGGCAAGAATTATTATTTGCTTAAAGCAGTTCACCCACATCTTCAACTTAAGAAATTTCTAGAATGGCCTAAAAACCATCAATAAAAGCAATACAGTACTAAAAAGAAACGCTATCATTGTCAAAGTTGCAAGCAGTATCATAAAGCTTATTTGTCATTAAAAACACACACAGCTGTTTCCAAAGCAATAGCAAACTTATCTGTATCTTCAACATTTATTTTGTTGTGCATCTATGATGTTACTCAATTCTTAACTATGTATTTCCATCTTAAAGTCAGTTATTCAGCCTTGTTACAAATTATGTCCTAGCTCATTAAAACTGTCTCATTATATTATTCAATACCTCTTCCCTGGATCTATCAAAATCCACAGGGGCCACTACAATTTTTGACTCCATTCTGGGTGCTATTAGCGTAGTTGGTGTAACAGGAGTGACAGCCGGAGTAGAGTCTGATGAGAGTATTGGTTCCCTTTCTGGACTATCCAGAGAAACTTCTTCTGTGGCTTCTGAAAAAAAATGAATATTTATGAACATCACAAGAACACTCTCCAGATAACTAATGTTATCAACAGAGAGACTCAGAGTTCCTTCTGTTGATTTTTTCCCCCTTTTGGCACATCTTTCAGTATACTGCTGTGCAGAATCTAGACTTCAGAAGAAACCACTGGGGAGGTCAAATAGACCCACATTATTTGTAATGCTAACAGTAAGTATAAAGAAAGACTGGAAGGTTCCATCAGTATTAAAATTTGATTGGTTACAAGTATAATTTGGTTGCCACCAACATCAAGCAAATTATATCAAACACAACATTTTATTCATTTACCATGATTATTCGAGAATTTCAATATATTCCTGTATTATGAACAAAGCTCTAGCTATGGCCACTATTAAACCAAACATATGAAGATATAAATATATTAAACTCTTATATAGTTGGCCCTCCACATTTGCTGATTTCTCTTCCATGGATCTGATGATATACAGATTTGATTACTATTTCTCTCTAGGAATCTCTAGCTCCTCCAGCGCAATTCTCTAGTCAATTTCTGCCAGAAGCTGACCCTAGAATCATGCTGGAGATCTAAAGATTCCTAGAGAAGTGTTCTCTCAAGGTTAAAAAAAACTGCAGTTGCAATTTCCCTTTACATGTATGGCTTCCCATTTTTGAAGAGGTCTTGCTCTCCTAACTCCCTCAAAAGTAGAGGGTCCCCTATACTGAGCAATGTCCACCCAGCTCAGTACTAACCACAATGCTTGGAAGTGGCTCTCCAGAATTTCAGACAAAGTTTTCCCCCTTCCTATTTTGAGATGCCAAGAACTGTACCTTCTACATACAAAAGTACAGTAAGCTACACAGTCCTTCCTCAAATTAACTAAATGTCATATTTCATGGAGATTCTAGAGAAAGTCAAAAAACAGGATGTATAAAACAAGCAGATGACACGTGTGCATTTCAAAATCTTTTACTCTTGAAAGCCTGCACTCGCAGCAACACTAACTAGTTCATATAATTTGAACCATTGCTGAAATATCTCTGAATATCTTCCGTTTCCTTGATCCATACTTATAAATTAACAGAAGAAAGTACTGTCTGGGGAGAAGGGAAAAACCATATGGCTCTACTCTACAGGCATACTCCAGCCAGTCTATGAAGGCCAACCAGGTCTATTGTTTAAATAAGGACAAAATGTACATCCCATTAACTTATCAGTATAACCAATATAGAAAGCACAGTTGTCATAAGCATATAGAATAGCAGCTGAATGAGGGAACTAGAAAACCACAGTGGATTTGGCATGGGTATGTACTGTGTTACTCAAATGGGCAAAAGAGGGTTGTTTTCAGAAGCTGTGTAAGTAGAAGCCTTTAGCAACACTTTAGAATGTAACAGGGAACTGTGGTTAGTTCAACAGTGAAAGTGGGTTTCAATCTCTACTTTGCCCATACAAAAAGCATGGAAAAATTATGTACACAAGCCTGATTTCAATCAGGAACATTTGTGTTGGTAACAAACCATAATTTGCAGTTATATCTGAGATAGGCACACATATGATTTTCCAATTTGCATTCAAGAAACAAACAATCTTTGAACAGCTGTCAATAATACTTTTATCTATTGAGATCAAATTGTTTTTTTAAGTATTTTCTCTTCCTATGACTACAACTCTTAGTTTTCAGGAAACCGCACTGTAACAAGCAAAGTTTCAACAAAAGTACTCTGAATGTCCTACTTTGAAAAGAAAGTTTGGGGAGGAAGACAAAAAGTTACCAGCAAAAAGGTCTTCCCTGTCATCATCTAGTATGATTTCAGCAGGCTTAGGACCATTAGAATTTGTACTGATGTCTTCAGCTGGAAGACTGGCTGGTTCTGGAGATGATGGGCTTGACTGTTGAAAGATGAAACAGTTGGGAAGCAAAGTATCAGCAGTTAAAGTTACTGCATTTCACAACATTATCATTCACAAGCATAAAACATGAAAAACAGCATTAGAAGCGGCCTGGTCAGCAATTTCCATTTCCTAGTTTTTTTAGGTAAGAACATACCAAAGGAAACATTAATCATTAACAGGAGTGGGAGGGGAGAGAAAGTATCTTAGCAACTGTTTCTCTGTGGGATATCCCAACATATTCTTAATTTATGCTTCCAAATATAAACTAGTATGCATCTATAGAAACATTCTATTCTTGAAATACTGTCCCCCCTCCATTTTTAAAATTCCTGGAGTCCCAGGACTGATTGTTGAGTGGCAAAATGCCATGATTTTGGAAAACGTTTATTTAGCATGAAAGCTTTTTAGGCTAAAATCTTCATGGGGCTTACTTGGAGTAATGTTGTTGAACACAAAAGAATATGTTTGCCCAAATTTGTTTGTAAATGGTTAAGCTTTTACCAACTACAAAAACTTTTCAAGTCTCAAATCTTTAAAAGTAAGGTTTTCCAAGTGACTCTGCAACATTGCTCATGTTTATGTCACTGATACATTTCAAAAAGGTAAAAAAGGTAAAAATCCTAACTATATCAAAGAAGTAAGCTTTCAAAACTCAGTAGAATTTGTTTAGGATGGGTTGTCAGTAACACAACCCTGTTTAAGCTCTCTTAATTGTTTCTCTGTGGCAGTTAGTTTATTGACAGACGCCACTAGTATGTCTTACGGACAGCATAGCTATTGTGTGTTCTGTTTTAAGTGTTCAGTTGCACAGTCTGAGATAAGTGTATATCCTCTGAACATAGCCTATCTATTCCCGCATCCTGTTTCAGCAGCGGCCAGTGAGATTCCCTTAGGTAGCCCACAAAAAGTAGGGCACAACAGTCCACTCAGGAAATGGCAAGCTGTCTCTGAGGATGGAGTTCACACTTTTGTTATTTATAGTCCACTCCCTCCATACACACAAACACATACCATATCAAAGCAGCTAACTCAAGTCACGTACCCTACAAATACACAGTAGGCCAGTTAAAGGGTCCTTCCTTCAGTTCTATGGAGTAGCTAGCTGCTGCTAGAGCTGAGATCAAAGAGGCTAGATAACAGGCCAGGTGGAAAAAGACAAATGCCTACGGAGCAGGTCAAACAATAACTAACCCTCCTGATTTAAAACCACGTGAATCAGTGATAATTAAACTGTCTTGTGGAAATGAATCCTATTACAAAGTGCAAGTGCATCTTTTTGTCTGTCCTGAATCTACTGTCCACTGTTTTTTCACTGAGATATTCATACATTCATGGTATCAGAGAAGCAACATTCCTACCTCAGACTTCAAAAAACTCTGAACAATACAGAGTCAATGTACCAGACTTTCTCTATGGGGTGAAGCAGTGTGTTCTTCTACCTAGTATTTAGAGGGCAATTTTGTAATCTCAGTAAGACAAAGAGAGTCCTCATTTTCCTCATTCAACACTTCCAGGTAATAACCCTAGCCAGTTCCACAAGGAGAGAGTGAACCTCACACATCACATAAGAAGTATTGGTGCATGAAATCCAGAAAGACAATCTATATATAGGGCAAGGAATAAGGTATGTGTACCCAAGGAACATTCTTTCCTATACTGACGACACCAAGTCAAAAATATAAATTAAAAGATGTTAAGAGTTTATTCAGGAAACCAAACCATATAGAGATCAGATTCACAGTCATCACTTGTCACAAGGGATCAGCCACCTGACTTAGAACAATAGTAGCATCAGTCATGGAAACCATACATTAGGTAATTTCCCTGAGGTGGCTACCACTGGTCCCAAAGGAAGGCCTTTCCTATAAGCAGTTAGGCATGCATCTGGGCACCCACACAACACCTGAGGAAATCACACCACCATTACACTGCCCTGTAAGAGTTTTTTGGTAGGAAGTTTGCATGCTCCTTGGTCACTGGAGTATGCAGTGATGTGTTTGGTATACTGCTGAAGCTAGTCAGATGAAATAATCAAGAAAGCACTTTCAGTACAACTCCAGAATACCCATGCCTATGAAAGGGAGAATTCTACTTTCCATGTGACTTCACATCCCATGTCCTTTAAATATAAGCATGTGGGCAGTGAAGAACAAAGACATTCCTGATCAATGTCCTACAGAAATGCCAGAAGCACGGTCACTTTTAGCAAGTGCTGCTCCACAGCAGTGTTTACTTTAACAGGCAGCGACAAGGCCTAAAAATGTGGGGCAAAGATGGTGACAGTGACTGAATCTGGAAGATCTATCCTCAGAATCCCTGTGCTCACTAGCCAACAACATATTCTACCAGTTAAAACCCTGCCTGTTCCAACACCGATGGTTCAAGACACAATTTAGTTAGAAAAACCAAAGGCTGTCAGACATCAAATCTCCTCTACATCAGCGGTACTTTTGGTTTAATATCCTCCAAGTCAAAGCCTTTTATGAGCATAGAAAATGCACTGATCTAGTTCTACTGAAAAAATCCGTGAGTTAACAATTTATGCTGCTCTTTTACTGAGTTTCTAGATCAATTATTATCATGGGCTAATTTAGCTACCTTACTTCTAGAGCATGTCTGAAGCTTAAAATGAAAGATGATCTTTCCTAAAAGGAAAGATGAAAACCTGTATAATTAGCGCTAGTGAGCACTATAATGGATTCTAGTTTAGCTGCTGCATGTGTTAATGCATATGTTTGTGTCTTGTTTTGTACTGCAGATTCACTTATTAATCTATGTCGTGGGAAGCCTGAGCAACTGGTAGAAGCAAAGGAAAACAGCGCAACTAAATAAAATCCTCTTGAAAACTATTTCCTTCACTATATATTCAAAATGAAAACTTCAGCAGCTCTCTGAACACTGCCTATCTCCTATTCACAAAAAGTCAGTTTATCATCACCAACACTGATAAGCTGGAAATAAGCTAAATAAGCTGAACACCCTGGTCCTCTTAAAGTTCAGGACTGGGAAGCATCCTATAAGAAAACAGTGATGTTTCATTTTTATGACAAATGGCTCTCCGTACAATGTTTTTCATCCATCAGACACTGAAAGGGGGGGCCAGTACAATCAACGGGAACAGGAAGGCTCTAACTTAAACTGCTGACAAATCATAGTAAGCATGTTGTTTATGAGTGTTTTACATGTATTAAAAGCCTAAACTATATTCATTAAGGTCTAGTTTTCAACCAAGTATTACCTTTCAAGAAACAATACATTCCAATTTCATGAGCTAGTATTAAATATGATACTTGCCTTCCAGATGGGCAGAGAAGAATACAAGCTACATATAGTTCCAGTAAACATTTGAACACAACTGAGGTGAAAAAATAAAATAAAGCCAGAGATTAATATATATTCCTCTCTGAAATGCCCACAGAAAGATAATCTGTACCAACATAGTTCTACAGCAGAATCCTAAACAAACCTGTCGAGAATTTAATTGAATTTACTCACAACCAGACTCTGTACAAGTTGCCAACACTTTCCAATGAATTACAGGATATTCCTAAATTAGGACTGTGCAGAGTTTAAAAAAAACTTTTGAGGGGAGAAAAAGGAATTGGAAGTTTTGGGAGACACATTTTACAAATTTGAATGGTTTTAGCCTATACGCTGCTTTTCCTAGTAACAAACAGAAGAGTCACCTCTGCACAGAAAACGACGTGTAACGACTTCGCCCGACATTAAAAGAGGAACTACACCGCACGTGAAATACAAACAAAAGTGAGGTGCCGTGGCGGGGGAAACCGCCTCCCCTGCTGGCAATACGGTAGAGAGGAAGTCTCCCAACACTTTTGGAGAAGGGACCCGAAACGGCAGGAAGGCGACAGGTCTGTCCAAGTGTCACGGTTGGGAAGACGCTAAAGGAAAGGCTCTTTCATTAGGGACGAAACCAAATGGAAACTGGGAGGCGGGGGGGGGGGCTCACGCGAGGCAGACGCCGCGGTCAGCGCCCCACAGGAGGCGGCGCAGGAGCATGTGGGGCGCGGGGAAGACAACAGGCCACCCGGCGGGGGAGTGACAGCGCTGCCCGTCTGAAGGGCCGTCCACCTACGGGGAGAGGATGCCGTTAACGAAGGAGGCGCCGCTGACAGCGAAGGCAGGAAAGCCTGGGAAACCGCGGCCGGTGCCGGCCGCCCGCTCCTACCTCCAGGGTGGAGACGGTGCTGGTGAAGAGGTCCTCGCCGTCTTCCAGCTCCTCGAAGTCGGTCTGCCGGCCGTCTCCGAGAGGAGGGGGCTCCCTTTCCGCCGCCATCTTTCCCCCCCTCTTCTCTGAGAGGCGCGCGATTTCCGGCAGCTGCTGCCAGTCAGGTGACCACGCGCGGTCGTGGCCCCGCCCCCTTTCCCCTTTCACGTGACCGGCGGCGGCGGCAGGACTCCACGCTCCGTTCTCGGGCTTCTCGCCTGCCCGGCTCCACGAGACCGGGTTGGGCGGAGTCGACGAGGCCTTATTGACAGGGAGGGAGCAGAGCTTAGTTTGCGTGGTGTGTCCTCCCGGATTGAACGGAGGGCAAAAGGAAGGCAAACGGAGGCTGTGTCCGCACGTGACTGTTATAGCGCTATTATTCCACTTTCAACATCCTATGGAATCTTGGGATTTGCAGTTTAGGGAGGGGCTTGGCGAGGCCCCTTTCTAAACTGCAGTCTCCAGGATTCCGTAGGATGTTGTTGTTGTTGTTATCTTTATTTTTATCCCGCTTTTCTCGCCGAGGGGACTTAAAGTGGCTTAGAGCCATTAAAAGAACATAATTAAAAACTGTCATGTACAAAAGTTAAAACAAAAATGTTGAAAGTAGAATAATACCGCTATAACTGTCAGGTGCGGAAATGGCCTGGGCAGCGCTTTCTCTTAATCTCGTTCTCCCGCTTTATAATATTTTCATTTATTTAGGCCACGGTGGAAATGAAATCGCCAGCCCGTAGCCTTGATCATATCCTGCTGATTTCAGATTCCAGGAAGGCACACATTTCAGGATTTGCCTACACGTGCGGCAAAGCTTGCTGGGGAGAGCTTTGTGAAGGAAAAGAGCAGCCTGCAGCTGTCCCTAGTTACGAAAAACGATCAACCCCTAAACTTCCTTTTCCCTCCCTTGTTTCCTCACCTTCGATATTAGAAGCTGGGAAACATTAGGAGAGAAAAGAGGATGCTTAGGGGTTCTTACAGCTTAAAACCTCTAATCTCCTGATGTCCTCCCAAGACCAGAAAACATCCGGCACAACTGGACTATCAAGGCCATTTCCGCACTACACTGTTAGTGCTATTATTCCACTTTCAACATCCTGTGGAATTCTGGGGTTTGTAGTTTACTGAGGCCAAAGAACTCTGGCTGAGAATTCTAAATGCACCTCCCTAAACTGCAAACCCCAGGATTCCATAGGATGTAGAAAGTGGAATAATAGCACTGTAATGGTGTAGTGTGGAAATGGCCCAAGACTCCTTTGTGGTTGATCTTTGTCAGGCATTATCAATCAGAAGTCTACTAAATGACCAAGCACTAAGAAATATTAAGGATGCTATTGTGGTTGAGCCCTCCTAGGAGTAATGAAGGGTGCCTGTGATCTGTTCTATGAGCACTTACTTGGGAGTAACCTGCACCTGTGTGAAGGGCACTTTGAAGTACATACTGTGCTTGTAAGAGTCTTCATATTTAAGGATGTTCTAGTGATAATGGATGGGAAAATAATTTGCTCTCACCTTAAAGGAGGCAAAATTAATAACTTCCATGTCCAAGTTGAGCACCCCACACCCACCCAAAACCCACAATTTTGGCATCCCTGACTTGGCAGAGACATACTTGAATGTCTACAGACTAGGGTGGCAACATTTAACCCCCATCCCCAAAAACTCCTGATTGGATAGAATATGGACTTTCAATAGGTATAGCTTGCATGGCACCCTACACCTGCTGACATTCTCCTTTGTACACTGCTACTAAAGACACAGGACGTTTGTGTGGTCTCTCTCTTTCCACGTAGTCAGCTTGCTACAGACCTTTCCTTCTCAGAACGCAATGCAAACAATACAGTGCAGACCACAAGTCTTTGCTGCAGCAACCGCTCTTTTCCCCTTTTCCCTCCCCACCTGCTTTCTGTAACTTTTTCTCTGAAAAAAGAGATCTGTAGATCTTGAAAGCTTTTACATGGTTTTGCACTTTTGCACCCTTTGGGTTGGCCTAATACAAGGGCAGGTATAACTCTAGTATGGATTTTGGAACTTGCTGAGTTCTGTTGAAGGGCAAGAGGAAGGCAGCGTGCGAGTAAGAAAAAGCAACTTCTGTTCTTAGATCCTTTCATTTACTCATTTTCTGTAGGCAATGGTGACTGGTGGCTTCCAAGTTATCGGAGCAGACAGAGTTTTAGTTTTAATTTGAACTTTTAATCTCAATCTTTTAGGTTTTAATTTGAACTTTAAGGGAGGTATTTGTGGTGCTGGGCTCATTTGAGGGATAGGGTTCAACACCTGGGATAAACTTCATTAAAGGTCAGATTTTTAAAGTTCATCACATACCCTGGTACCAAGCAACACCTGCTGAAATTCCCACTTCTGCAGAGCCATAAAAGGTACAGGAGCCCTCTTCAGTGCTCACTCTGGCAACTCTACCTGGATTGGATTCAGTGTTGCACCATTGTGCGAACCACCACTGCTGTTGTCTCCATATTCCATAGCACAGACTAAATCCATAATTCTGGAATGCTTTGATGAAGAAGCTCATGGTGGCCAACCTTAGCCCACTATCTCTTTGGGATGTATAAGGTAGAGTGGTTATAGAACTAGTTCTCAGTCTCTTACCTATACTCTCCATGTTCTGAGGACTAGCCCTAATGAGCAACAGCCAACTCACTCCTCCTTTTGCTTACTTACTCCCTTTTTCCCCTTTGGGTGCTCCTACCGGGTTCAGTCCTTTCACAAGGAAGGGATGTTCAAGCAGGGACTGGCAAACTTTGTCACCAAACTTTGCTGTCAAGAATAAGACATAGTATCTGTTTAAAGGATGTGATATTTCCTGGCCTGCTTCAAGAAGACTCTTGGAACCTCTGCTGCAGTTCCTCCTTCTGCTTCTGGGAGGAGGGGCCACTGAACCAGGAAACGTAAATAGCAGACTATAACTTCTGCTCCTTCATTTGCCACTCACCCAGTCTGAGCACTGCTGTGGGGAGGAACGGGCCCATGGTGTTATCTAGACAGAAAGTAGAAGCTACTTCTGATCAGAGAAAGAGAAACCACCTCGTCTTTTCATTTGTATATGCTTCCTTGGCAGCAAGCATTATGGTGGGGACTGGGCCCAATGGGCCCCATCAATCATCACCTCACCACACCACCTAGCAGAGGAGTGATCAGATGTGGTCCTCCCAAGAGCCATAGCCAGCATAGCTATTTGTGAGGGATCATGGGCCAAAGTTGGCCACTCATTCTCCACAGTAGTGAGAAGGGCAATGGATATAACCTGAACACAATTGTTTGGGCTTTCTTATTGCTAATTGTTCAGAGCTATTGGAAGGAATGGGCCCAGCATTGCTATCCAAGAGGAGAAAGAAGATGGCTGCTGCCCAAAAGAGAACTTCCATATTGCCTACTGAACCAGTCTTTTTTTTCACTGGGTAGTATATTGAAGGTTATTCCTCACACCAGTGGGGAGAGTGTAGTGAGAGAGGGAGAAGTGGCTTACACATTTCATGACTACCCACTAAGCTGCAGCACCCAGAGACAGACATGGTTGCTTCTGATTTCTCCCTAGATAGCATCACAAAAAAGTGAACATAGTAGAACAGAATATTTTTTTAGAAATGAAATTACCATCTAATTAACACACATTCTGATCTTCAAATTTGTAAAGCCTCCTTGATAGGGAGGACAGCTGTAAAAGATGACAGGTTACAACAAAGTTACACCTGCTGAAATTCCCTTTTAAGTGGTTATTAAAGAGACAGGGGTCTTAACTCTTTTGCATTTGGCCATCTCCTCCCACACACAACATTCCTTGCTTTTATTTTCCAGCCCCTCCCCAACCCTGCCCTTAAAGGATTAAGTGTCATTGAATTCAATGAGACTTGCTTGTATGTTGACATGCATGACATTTTCTTCCATATTGCATCCACACCTCCTACAGGGATCTCGCACTATTAACCCTTGTCTGGAAGACTGTATTTCAGCACATGCTCCTTTCCTGACACAGTCTATGCTGCAGCAACCAGAGAGTGGCTACTTGTGATTCTTCTGTGGGAAGTATCATGAGATGTCAGGTGGAGTCCATTGTGTCTGGTTGTAATAGAAGGAACAACCAGGTGAAACCAACACAAAGTCACGCCTTTGAAGATATCTTTTTCTGTAGAGGATTGCTCTTCTCATCCCATCTATATCTCTGTTTCTTGATGATCAGAGTAGAAATCATGTCAGCTTCCAGATACTGATTGTAAATCTAGGTATTTCTTATTGTTGGCTATAAGAGTTAAGGCTGATGCGAGTTCCAGTTCAGCAACATCTGGAGTGTCTCCTGATTCCCATTCCTGCTATAGACACTAAGGATGTAGCTGTTCTCTGTGCTTTTCATATTAGTGTGCTTTTTCCATCCTGTTTTGGACTCATCAAGTGTGTAATACGGCATATGCTGCATTCCAGCATAGTAGTAGCAAATATTTCTCCCTGGTATACTGAAGTGTAAGATTGCTCTGCCCAATGTATTTCAACGTGCAAATATATTCAGGGCCACAAGTTTGTGTATCCTTATCTTTTTTTGTCTTTTCAAAAATGTAGTTCCATTTGATGTACAATAATCTGTGGCTAGTTGTAACAGTAGCAATATAGAAATCAATTACTCTTACATTGAATAATCTGGTTTAATACACTTGCAGATCAATAGCTTCTACTAATGGCAAATAGCTGTCACAACTTGGAGCAAGAAGCTTTGCACTGGTATTTTAAAACATACACGAACTTGGTTTTGTGGATTATATACGTCTAATTGCACTACGCAAAGCTGTGCAGAAGTCAGAGGCCAGTAGAGAGGGTGTTAGTATGGGACCAGGATAGGTGACGTTAAGTCCAAACAAGGACTAGGGGCCACGGTTCCCTACACTGGTATAAAACTTTGACCACAAAATGTGAGAATTAGAGTAACCAATATATAATTTAATTAAATGATACTTGGATGTTTTATGGATTTTTGGATGTGATTGTATTTTGCTATATGGCCAACACAGCTACCCCTGGATATGCTTTCTAGATTTTAGGGTATTGTGTATTAGCTGTAACAGAGGAATCCTAAAGAAGAGGGAGTCAAGCGACTGGGACTTAGCTCTTTGTGATTTCTATCTCTAACAAAAGTGGAACTTTTTTTAAAAAACTGGGACTGTATGTGACAAGTTTCATCCATACTGCACCTGTACTGCACAACAGTACAGAGGCTACTTGATAAATTCACTGTTCTCTGCCTAAGAAAAGGGCAGGTAGCCTCTCCCAGAACAGAAACAGCTTGGACCTCAAGGGAAGATACTTTTTTCTGTTGCTAATGAAGTTTTAATTTTATTGCCTGGATTTTATGATACTTTGTCTGCTTCCAGACCATCTTAGCTGGCAATCACAAAAACAACATCTGGACAAAATGCAGGGCTATGACTCTACCACTGTCATTTTTTTTTCTTCTCTTGTATGATTTTTAAGCCCTTTGCCTGATGAAGAAGCCAGTGGAGCATCAAAAGCTTGCACAATGTATTTTGTTTATTTTTGGCTGACCCAATAAATGTATTACTATTTTGTGGATTTGTAATGTTATTGTATAGACTTATATGTGTGTGTGTATATATAAAATCCCAATACTAGATCCCAAGACCTCTTGCTTGTAGCTCATAATTTCTGACTGACAGTAAGACACTTCCCAGCTTACACTGGTATAGCATTTTGAGGACCCAGTGAGGTGTTTATTTTCTGTCCAGTATCTCAGCTTCCCAAGCATGTTTGTTTCAGATATAGTATCCTAGGCTTCAATTTGGTCCCAGTGGGGTGTGTGAAGAGCTATCGTAATTTCTTAATCAATTGCAGCACATGCTTTATGCGAGAGAGGTGAATTGTTAGAAGCTATCTTTTGACAGTACATCAGCGAATCATACATTTTGTTTTTACTGCTCTCTTGTTTGTTAAAATGCTGGATCAAATTACAGAAGATAGTAAAAATGGCCTGCATCTAAGCAGAGGCCTTACAGATTCTATGGTCTGCTCTGTACTGCATCTAAAGAAGTGCATTAGTATCTATGAAAACTCATGCAAATTTTTTTAAAAAAGTCTTAAAAAGGTGCTCCTACATTCCTTTCCCACCTTCCCCTCCCTTCCTCCTTTTAATGTTTGAATTACCAGTGTGTCTCGATGTTGGAATCAAAATCACCAATTACAGGAATAAAAGTCATAAGAATCATGATCATCTGATAGATTTGGCCAATCTCAAGGAATACTTAACCAGAGATATAAATGACAGAACCTGCAACTGTCTGGCTACAAAACCTGTGCTCTTCCACCAAACTATGATCCTTTCCACAGCCAGTGAATGAAGCTTCAGTCGACACTAAAATAAAATATGAAGCATGAAGGAGGCATGGCCAGAGAGGAAACAGATATTAAACTTAGGTTTCCTGACAGGAGGAAAAAGCAGATAAGATGCAGACTTCAGGAACAGGATGTAATAGAAGAGAAAGCATGCATACAATGATCAACAAGGCCTGCAAATAAAGCCAAGTTGTAAGGTTAAGAGACCTCCATGTATAAAGTGGACACACCTTATGTCTCAGTAACATAGTTGCATAGTGAAGCACATGAAGAGGATAAGGAAGGGAAGGAGAACTGAAAAAAGGAGCAGGAAACCAGTAGTTTACCACCAAGGAAGAAATATCTGAGGCTTAAACACATCTGCTCACAAAGAAAGAAAGAATCCAATTAAGTGAAACAATGGCCAATCAGTAATACAAAGGTTTGTTCTGTTTGCCCACATGCACTAATTCAGAAAGTCGGCTCCAAGGTAAACGTGTGTAATTACCTAAACTATCAAGAATCTTGCAGGATATGTTCAGACCCTTCCTCTTGATCTTGTAACCTGTGCTTTCCCAAGTTAGTGGGGAACATGAAGTAGGAGGATGAAACAATATGCTCTATAGTGGCACCCAGTGGATGCAATGTCAATTATTGCTCTGTTCTCTAAGCTACCTTTGTGAATAACATTTTAGCTAAGTGTGAATATGTGTTAAAGAGCTCCCAAGCTTGGAGTAGCTTAAAAACTGCATTAGTTCCTTCAGACCAGAGATGGGTGAGGCAAGAAGCAAAAGAGTGTTTCATGTTACCAGTAGTGGAATTCTTTCTGCCAGAGTGAACAGAAATGCTACCCTGCGAGCAGACCCCATCCCGGGGAGAATAATTTAACCTTAAACATTAACATTAAAAATAATTTAACATTAAAATGCATCGGAGCCAGAGGTGGCTAGACAGTCAGGGTAGTGATCGAACAGAAGATCAAAGACTCAAAACTTCCCCTGTCACATCTCCATAGGAAACCTCAGAAAGGCACGTAGGCACAGGCCATCAGCACAACGACACTTCGGAGAGATTGTCTGATTCCCCCCGGAATGCTTGTAACAAAGCAAGGCATATCAAAGCAAGGTCCAGTTACTCGGTGTGAGTATCATGCAGCCATCAGGCAGCTATCATGCAGCCATCAGGCGGCTATCACACCTTCATCATCTTTTCGGCCATTATTCTTTCCAGGAAGAGGGTCTGCCCCCAAGGCATGTCTGGACCTACATCTAGACCCCCTTCTGTTACCCTGACTTTTGGGAGGGGGCCCTTGGCAGACACCCTGATTTGCTCTAAAAATGCCAGGATTGGGGAAATTAGCGGAGCACTGGGTTTTTAAAAATGCAGAGGGCAGGGCAACACCTAGCGACATCTTTTAACCCAATGTCTGTGGAGTCAGATCATGAAAGAACCAGGCTAAAAGTTCAATCAGGATATTTTATTAGAAAATGTATTCAAACACACTCACTCAAACATTCATGCAAGCACACAAGGACTATCGAAATGGAAAGAGGTGAAAATCGATAGGGGAAAAGTGGAGGGAATGTGAAGAGGGGTAATACTGTACCTGTCCAGGAATCAGACAACCTCCCCGAAGTATTGTTGTGCTGATGGCCCATTACCTGTGCCTACGTGCCTTTCCGAGGTTTCCTATGGAGACATGACAGGGGAAGTTTTGAGTTTTTGATCTTTTTTTCTGATTGCTAGCCTGACTCACCTGGTCACCTCTGGCTCAGAAGCATTTTAATATCAAAATTATTCTCCCTGGGATGGGGTCTGCTAGCAGGGTAACAGAAAGATTGCAATCTATCATGGCAAAGATTTCTTACTCCCAGTTCCTTGTTATGACTCCACTCCAAGATCTGCCTGCATTTATTTTACTGAATGAGGAAAACTTTGTGATAACTAGGAGTGTCAAAAGTAAAATAATGAGTGGGAATGCCATTGCAGGTATACCTCAGTAAAATATATGTGTTCTTGGGCATTACTTCTTTAACACACACATACACAATTGTACCAAAGACAGAAAAAAACTAGGAAAAATAGGGATAGGTTGCTGCACCACATAAAAGAATAGCAGTTTAGCATACTTCAGTAAACTTTTTATCCAAAACTAACATTATACACCTGCGAAATAAAACAACCAAATCAGGCAGGTCTTGTATAAGTAAAGAAAAACATGCTGAAACTTATAGAGACAACTTGAAGGTTTCTTCTGAAATGCATCCAGGGAATTTTCTTTTCAGCTGCCTCCACCTTTCTTATGATTTCCATTTCAGTGGCCAAACTTATAGATCTATGCTTTTTAACAAGTTAGGGATAACAGGTGACAAAGACATATCTGCTCTCCCCTGTTTTTTTCTGTTTTGTTGTTCATGAACACTTTGTAATGGATTCTAGTGGCAGCTGCTGTTTAGCTTGCTTGTTGTAGGCAGCCACACACAGTAGGATTGCCTGGAGAAGAATCCATTTCTTTCCCAGGTCAGGCTGTGTTTATTGCATTGTTTACTGCAGACATGCTACTGCAATCGGACACCAAAAGTCTATGTTTTTCCAACCCCCTTTACCATTGTCTCAGTGCTGATGCTGCCAAAAAGAAGCTTCCAGGTAGATGGAGAACAATGAGGAAAAGGAGGGGGGCAAAAAGGACTTTGTAAAAAGAAGCCCAGGGGACTTGTTCACTGAGCTATGAGCAACATTATCATGGTCTGTTTCCTGATTACTTTCTGGACTTTACAGAAACATTTTGAGTGGAATTTTGCAGAGTTTATGCCACTGTCTTTTCAGTTCTATGATTCCAGTACCCCTGCTCCCAATGCAGTGAAAAAGAAACACGAAGTAAAGAGTAACACAGTATAAATTACCTTTCTGGCATCAGAACAAGTAACAAATACGAATTACCCTTTTTGCACCATAATGTTACACTCCAAAGTAATCCTAAGAGAGGACCCCTAGAATTGGCTTGGCTCCCCCAACTTGGATATTGGTTAGCAAAGGTCAGTTTCAGTTAAAAATTGGTTTTGAATTAGAAATTCCTAAAAACAATACCGCCCCTCTCTGCTGTATGGGAACGCAGACGACGACCTGTTGTTCCGAGTCACGTATCTCTAGGCAGCCATAATAGACTCGCTCCTTGATTAATAAAGTGAGTAATTGACACTGTCACAGCCCCAAGCTACGTTGAGAGAATCAAAGCCTATCAATTTGGAATTTTAAACCTATCATGCACCTGGACTTCCCAGTAAGAAACAATACCGAGGAGGGGTCGTGATATTTGCTTAACATTATATTCCACAATTATCGCCCATTAACGCCACTTTGCTAGCTGATACACAGCCTGAGGACAGAAATTGGCTATAAATATTCCCCACTTTTGGAGCCTCTTTGGAGAGCCTCCTAGACCAGACAGAAGGGCCCATTTCGCTGCTGACGAAGCCTCCCATCCAAGCCTCTCAGACGCTGCTGAGAGCCAACCGCAACTCGCATCCCCGATCCTCCGTGAGACCCCATTGCTGCTAGCCGTCCAGCCCGAGATCCAGCCTCCCCTTGGTGCTCTACACCGAGCCTTCGCTAATCTTCTCCTTCTCCCAGGAAGCCTAGACTAAGGTCCGTATGCCTTCTCTCCCAACTGGTTGCTTATTTCCAACTTTATTTCTGTAGCCCTTGTAAGATTGCAGGAATATTTGATAGCGTGTGTATGTGACCCTCTCCGTTAGTTTTTCAGTAAAAACCATTTTAGATTGTTCCTCTGACTCTTGCATGGTTCTGACCCCGTAGACATAGGGTTGAAGATCCCTTGCCCTGACCTCTCGCAAGTTTTGCTGGGTAGCGCTGCTAATTCCCTTAATTTTTGAAGCCTGGTTTGGGTGTCCTCAGGATACCCCCAGTTTTCAGGGTAACAATAATATGTAAGGGGCACAGATTATGTGTAAGCAGGAACTTTGAAAGGTTGGTGAAGGAATGGACTCAAATCAAACACTTGAGCTCAAGATTCTTTAACTCTTAAAGCAAGTCTGTTGCAACAAAATGGTAGAGAACTCATTGCATTGTTCAGACAAACTAACCAGTTCCTGCAAATCTGTAGCATACCTTCCCCTGCTTAATCCACACAACTAATCTATGAGCAAAGAGCACTTGCCTTGCCAAAAGAAGACAGGAAGCATAATGGCTGCAGTCTCAAGGCCCTTAGTGTTGCTGACACAGCAGTTTAACTAACGAAAGTAACATTTTTTAGCTACCAGGGCCACCCTTTTTATTGGTAATAAATAAAATAAAAATGGAAAAATTTTAGAATCACACTGTTGTTCCACTAGTAATTTAAGTTGCTATAGCTTGACTTAAGGTAAATAGCAATAGCATTAATTAGATTTAATAGCCTTAAATCAAGAAGCTATCATTTTATGTAGTAGGATCTCATTCTTAATTGTGTGTCAGGCTGAAGTCAACGGATGAAGTTTTTCACTGCCTGAAGATTAAAAAAAAAATGATTGAAAAACCTTTACTTCTTAGTTTCTGCTATCTATGCAACTATTGAAGTCACAAGTCCTCGGCCATTAAAGGGCTCCAAACTGATGGCTATTCTCTTTGTAATCCACTGAAGCAGATTAAAATATAGAAATAATGTGCAGGAAGAATTATCATTTCATTACTGTAGATTCAAAATTGAGTTTATTCCAATTTCTCTAGAATTGTCACCCCATAACTGATCACATGCCCTTCCTTTTTTGCTTCATATTTTGCTGAGGGTTAGTGAAAACATGCCATAAAATGTATTTGTTGCATTTGGCAGATGTTGCTACTCTACAGTATTGTGGAATGTGAAGCTGTTTTTTCTTCTTCTTCTGTATTCTTAGAAGAAAATAGACATGGGAAACAATAAAAAAGAAGATTCCAATAAAAGCAGCATGGCAGTGCTTACTTGAACTTTTCTCCCAGTCTTAAAACACAAAACTAAAATTATTCAGATTGTTTTGTTGAGCTGTGAAATCAGTTTTGTTACAAATAATAGAGGTTTTTCCTTGCAGGATTTATGATCAGATTTTTTTTAATTACCATTTGCAATATATCAAGATTATTTACTTAGCTTTGTACTAGTAGAGAAACTTTCAACGCCTGTTTTACACTACTGTTTCTGTTACTTAGAGATACAACTCTACTGTTTATTATATGTGATTAAACTCGCCAGGGCTACATGCTGATAAGGGAGGGTGAATGTGTTTTTCTGCTTTGGGGTGACCGCTGGTTTGCTCAGTTGAATTTCCTTTCTGCCACTCTACTGACTTGGAATGTAATCCTTCACTCCCCCCTGCAACATTCACACTCCCCTGTATGTTTTCTGTGTATTTTCTTCGGCTTAAATGTCAGCTTCAAACTGTAAAGATTCATGCTTGACCACAATATGTGTTCTATCAGTAGACTGCACAAATTGACTTCATGGGAGTGGTGTATAGGTACATAGGTGGGTAAGGTGGGTGTGGTAGGGTTGTCAGATACCAGGGCCTAGCCTATATGCACATTTCCAGCTGTGTTAGTAAAGTATCAGCTTCTATAATTTGTAAGGGTGGATTGGTTGCTGCATTATGCAAACACAGCCCTGGGGGACTATATATTTATTCACTCCCCATTCTCCTCTGCCTCCACCCTCTGACTAGAAGGAAGCTGTTGTTGTGTGCCTTCAAGTCATTTCCAACTTATGCCAATCCTAAGGCAAACCTATCACAGGGTTTTCTGTGGCTGAGAGTGTGTGATGTGCCCAAGGTCACCCAGAGGATTTTCATGGCGATGTGGGAAATCAAACCCTCATCTCCAGGGTTATAATCCAGTGCTCAAAACACTATACCACACTGATTCTCTAGAAGGAAGTAGGCCAGAGTGAATGTTCCTTAACCTATCCCCATAACTCCACGAAAGGGAATCATTTACCGTTTTCACACTTTTCATTGCCAAACCAGAAAATTTTATCTCTGTGTGCATTCATTTGAATGACAAGCTGTGATCATATATGATTGGTACTTAATGCTTAATGACAACATTAGGGGCTATCCCTAGGTCCAGAAACCTCAGGGCCTGGGACTAGTGTACTGGCAATCCTAGTGGTGTGTATGTGTGGGTGGGTGGAGGGCTTTATGCTTGAACCGAGGACCAGCCAAGTAGTGCTATCGCAAATGCATTTTGTGTTAAAAGTGAAGAGGGTTTTCACTAAGTTTGGCCTGAGAGTGAAGGGCTGCAAATGTGCTCTCAAAACTGGTTCATATTTAGAGACTGCGATATCAGCTATATATAACTGCAATAAAACCTGGCATCTTCTTTCATGTAGGAATAAAAGACTTCTATATATCGAAGTGTCAGGTGAAACAGGACCTGGTGTCATTTTGTGACAAGGGTCTCTACAGTGTAGATTCTACACTGTAGGGAGAGTGGAACTACATGGCACCTGCATATCTGTTTTCTCTTGTGCTTATATTTCCTATCTGCTTGTGTCTTCAAACAGACATCTTCATTCATCCTAATCAGCAAGGCTCTTTAGGAGCTTTCAGCTATGCCTTATAGCAAATCTAGGAAGGATTATTGGAAGCAGCACCTCCTCTCCATGTTCTCAACAGCATCCTTCAAGTATTTGATTGCATGTTGACAAGTAGAAGGGATGTGGTCATTTTTCAGCTTTACATATTGGATGAGGGCTAAAGAAAAAAGAAGCAATATGAGAAGAAAGTATGTTATTACGACTTTTTTTTTTTTTAAAAAAGCAGATCTTGGAGCTTGCAAAATTTAACATCTAATACTTATAAATTTTGGCACTAAAAAGATCAAAATATGTAGCCATATTGTAAGTATATATTGCTGTTATTTGCTAACTGGATCTCTGTGTAAGATTTAAAACCTGGGGAAGGAAACAGGCTAATCTCCAGTTCAAATTTGCTCCTTCAAGAACTCACTGTACTGGTCCTCATAAATATTATTCATGAGCCAATCCAAGCTTTTTCACTCATTTCGGTAGCCTTTCAGTAATTCCCAACAGGCAAGGAGTGGGGTAGTCTGTGCTTTGTTGTTCAGCCCCAGAAAACCTTGTGATAAGTTCACCTTAAGGTCAGTTAGAAACAATTCGAAGGCACATAACAACAGCAACAACAACAACATCTGTGGTTTCCTGGTGTTGTTGAAATGCAACTTTTATCAGCCATACTCAGCATAGCCAGTGGTGAGAGATGATGGGATTTACAGTCAAAGACATCTGGAAGACCAATAGAGTTTTTTTCCCACCTAGGAAAAGAATTTATGGACCTCTGTGTTTGGCCCACTTACCACTGAACAATCAGAAGATTGCCAAGACTATGACTTGATTAGTCTATAATATCACAGATTTAATTTTTAAAAATTCTGTTGTTCAATCCAGATTAAGATGGATGGAATTTGAGAAAGTGACGGTTGTGGAATAAAACTCCCAGAATTGCCCAGCACAGTCTAGCATGGGCATGGATTGGGGGATTCTGGAAGTTATAGTCTGAAAAGTTATTTTTCTAAGTTCTGGTCCTAGCACAGAATTCTCTCTTCGATAGAAGAATTTTTCCTAATTAGTCTTTACAGAATCTTCAGAGCAAGAGGAGAGATAAACCTATGCTCATCTCAAAGTGGATTAGAATTTGAGTTCTCTGACCCTGCTGCTCAGAGTCACAGCGTGGCAAACAGAAATAAATTGCCAGGTCATTGCACCCTGCCTGTATCAGTTTGCCTTCATACGCAATAAATGATGTGTGATTATAGTAAGCAGTTAGCATTTAGGGAGTACCTTTTGGCAAGCAGCTTCTTCACCTCCACTCACACACTCCTTTCTCTTCTTAACACTGGCGCAGTGGCTTTGTGCCACAGTTAGAAGCCTCATTTCAGCTGCTACTGAGAACAGAATAAACCTGGTTGAAAGTAGGTCTGGAAACTATCTTGTGACAGCCAAGAAATTAAGTAACTGAGCAGTAGCTATTTCCACCATTTCATCTGCATGAGGAACTCAGCTTGCCATGATTCCTGGGCAGAAAATGCTCCTTGATATATATAACTGTTGGGGATGATAGGAGTTTCAGCCCCACGGAAATGCAGCAGAAAAGCCAGAGTTCAGCGAGCCAACAGCAGCAGCCTTGTTCCCCAGTAAGGATACTCACACACGGAGGAGTTTCTTCCAAAACAGGAGGCACTTTATCTTGCAGCAAAGTTCCGTTATATACAAAACATAGGACAGACGGACAAAAGCTTGCGCCAGGCACCAGGTTTGGTCAACAGACAAATACATACTGGGGATTGCTTTCTTATATACATATCTACAACCAATCAGGTAGAGGTTTGCACACCTCCCTCTACCATCTGCACACGACCCCAGTTTCTTATGCACCCTTGCAATTACCCACAGCTGGGGCATGATGCAACCTCTTTGCAGTGGGCTGATCATTTTCCCAGGGTTCCCTGCCTGGAATCCCTGACAATAACATCCATATAGAATGAAAACTAGCAACCACTGCTGGTGCTGGCTTGGGACCAGCTGTACCATGTGAGCCAGCCATCTTAGACAGTAGATTTGAAGTGTTGTGGGTGGGCAGCAAAATTGCTAGTGGTTTATTACCAGGGATGGGGACAGGTATTGGGGGATTTTTGGCCTTATCTGCTTGAAGAACCGTGCTGCCTTTGGTAATTTGCACCTTAACTTGAGAGGAAGAAGAGGTGTGATTTATTGCTCCATCACAAGCCACAAAACATCCTGGGTCAGCCTCATGCTGGACAGCTTCTGTTCATTTCAAGAAGGCTTGCATGGAATTCTTGACTGAGCCTCACTTAAAATACTGAGAGTTGAGAAAGTGCAGCATCTGCAAAATCACATCATTTGTTTGTTTCTCATTTCATAACTGGATAATGGCCATGACATGAAATTGCAGCTTCTCTTTCAAGTGCAAGTGTCAAGAGTTTTATATCCTCATTATTGTCTCCAAAGTTATCCTTTTTAATTTACTCCAGATTCTTTGGAAACTCCACACTGACTTTTTCCTCCTTTTCTTTTGCAAATGGCACAAATGGAAGACAGATATTATTTTTCCTCACTTGTTACTGAGTTGATCTCGTTAAAAATGACGGATGCTAGCTTACTGCCTGCATTATAAGCCATAAACACAGATCACATCCCAAATTTTGTAACAAGACAATAAGGAAAATAATAAGCATTCTTTAAGGAAGATGTAGATGACTTTCATATTTTCTTTTTATTTCCAGATGTACGCTAACTTCTACATAATAATAGATCTACATGTCTGTTTCTTGGTTTGCTTTGGAAAGATGGTAATAGTTTTGTATCAATTTTAAGTCGTTGACCTGTTATGGAACTTAATTAGATGTATCCTCGTAAAAACTGCAAATTAACTTGAGTGGCTGTGAATTCTTAAATCCAAGACTAGAGACGCTACCAAAGCCTATTTTTAGATGGAATCTGGCATTCTGTTCTTTAACATTGGTTTGTAAACCAGTGGGTTTCATCTGTTGGTTCTTTCAAATGTTTGGGACTTCATGTCCTAGAAATCCTGACCACAGATGATGCTGGCTGGGAATTCTGGGTGTTGATGTCCAAAACATTTGCAGGGTCAAGATTAAGAACTACTGTTCTAGGTTACAGAAAAATTATGCAGTACGTGACTAGTATTGTAGCCATACCAAATATACAAGAAAAGTCCTTCAACATATGGCACAACTGTAGAATCATTTTGGGAGCCATTTGTATCTGCCTGATTGTAATTGGCTAGCTTGTAGAACCAAGCTCTTGCCTTCAAAGGAATCCAGATCAAAAATCCAGTTTTGTTGAAATAGTTCCAGTATAAAACTTGAGAAAGTTACTTCTTTTAAACTATTACTAGAACCTCACAGCTAATATGGCTAACTGGGCACTGGAATCTCTCCCTCCCCCAAAAAATCTTTTCCCAATCTCTGATTTCCATAGCAGACTCACATCAGGCCATCAGTGTCAAAGATCTTCAGAAATGTCTTGCTTGTAAATGGTGTGTGATAATAATATCACTAGCAGGATCCAAACAACTCGGCACTTTTGAAGTATACTAGGCACTTGACTTTTTTTTCTTGTACTTGTTTATAGCACTACATAAACAAAAGTTAAAAAACATTTATCCAAGACTCTTCGTTTGTTGCGACTTCTTCTCACAGCAGAAGACGCTACTACATTGTCACTATTTTAATATTATATAGTTGTGTTGCCTTTGTGAGGATCCTCTGACAACAGATGAGTTCATACACACTGGTGGTTCCAACATGAGCATCTCAGAAGCAAGGATCCACAGTTACATATAAAACTACTATAACCTCCATGATTGCAGTATCACTTTTGTAAACGACTGAGATCCAACAAATCTTGGTGATACAAACAGCATCCTGGGTAGGTATCTGTTACCACAGGCATGAGTCTATGATTATATTGAACAATCCTAAAGCACTCAAATGGAGAATGCAGGCAAAAAAACAAATCAGTTCTCTGAGAGTTGCCAAGAGAGACAGCAGAGTTTCTCTTGGGGCCATGAAACTACATGCAATGGTAGGAACTCTACCCTGTAAAATTTTGTGGAAAAATAAATCCTGAGCTACTGCTGACAATACACATTTCTTCAGTTCTTATATATTAAGAAGAAACACTAGAAAGCAATCTGCAGGAGCGCCATCTGGCAATTTCTAAGACTGGTATCTGTATTTATTGAATTTTCTCTCCCCTGTCAGAGAAAAGCTGACACCATTATCATGTTTGTTTCATGAAACTGGGATGGTGCTGATACAATTAAAACACTTGATGAAAGCTGCAGTGTCCGCAGCGTAGATGTTGTGAAAGTACTGGTAGAAGGATTCAGCCTGCCTGCCTATGGTGAATAGCTTCACGTTAGAATTCAATGTATCACAGTCTATGACAACCCAGAAATGGCTCATTACCGAGGGACGGATGCTGATGCAGAACTGTGCCTTGCTCTAACAATAGGGGATACACTCAGCAGTATCTTAATAAGCTCTGCTGCATACCTGATGGCCACCCACTGTGAGATATGCCAGAGTATATGGTAGCGTACTTGCTAGTGTCTGAGCAGCTGAAAGCTAACGGGGTTGAAAAGGCACTTATTTGAGTTACATTTTGCTTTTCCAAAGCAGCAAGTGGTGTGAACGAAGGAGACAAGAATAATATGGTGTCTGGCAAGATCACCTTTACAGCTAAGATGCAGATTAGAGCCTATACAATACCAATCAATGTGGCTGGTGAACTGAAGGATTTATTGCCTGCAACAAAACTCTCCCATCAAAAATAACACAATCACAGCTGTACTGGCAAAAACAAAACAAACAAAAAAATTATTAACACTGTGTGCAAAGTTTCTCTTTGCAGGTGTTCCTCCTCCTCTGCCTCTTTTTATATCCTGCCTTCCCCCTAAACTAGGACTCAAGAAAGCTTACCAAGTAAAACAAATACAATAGATCTAAAAACACGGAAAAGATAATTAAAATACAATCAAACTATCTGCCATATTAAAACAATTTAGAATATATAATTAAATATGATAAATAATATAATAAATAATTAACAATAATAAAAATCAGAAACAGCACATGGTCAGAGCTGTCCAGCAGTGGAATATGCTGCCTCGGAGTGTGGTGGAGTCTCTTTCTTTGGAAGTTTTTAAACAGGTTGGATGGCCATCTGTTGGGAGTGCTTTGATGTGGGTTCCTGAATACTAGGGGGTTGGACTGGATAGCCCCTATGGTCTCTTCCAGCTCTATGATCCTATGAAAACAATATAGCACTCTTACAAAGCCCTTTCTCAAAAAAACTTCAATTCTAAAAGCCAACATGTTCCAGTTGACACTCTGACAGCAGCTCTTTGTACTAGTTGAAATTTCTAAACACTGTTCAAAACCAGCCCCGTGTAGAGAATGTTGCAATAATGCAAACTTGATGCAATTAAGGCACATATCACTTTGGTCAGATCAGGCACCTACAGGAATGGACACAACTGTACTAGTTTTAAGTGTACATCACTCTTGGGCCATTTCCGCACAGGGCTAGTAAAACGGTGCAGAGCGACCTCTAACGGAGGTCTTCTGCACCGTAGAGTAGACTGGGGTGGACTACTTTCTGTAGTTCCATACCTCAGTCCACTTCAGAGCGACCAGAACTGGTCGCGCGGCGTGTTTTTTAAAAACCTCTTTTTAGAGGTTTTTAAAAATCATGGAGCGCGCAACCCTGTGCCGCTCCGTCACCCGGCTCTGGAGCAGATTTGCAGGCTTGTGCAAGTGCGTGCCTGCAGATCTGCCGGGGGCGGGCTTCCAGCTGGCGAGCTTCTCCGGTTGGTGGAGAGCCTCCACCAACCGGAAGCCACCATTTGGGACGCGGAGGACTGCGGAGCAGCGAACTTGCACTGCTCCTCGTGGCGACGGACTCGGCCGGCTGGAAAACAAAGTCGGTAAGCTTTGTTTTTGGCCGTTTCCCCCCCACATATGTGGAAAGGGCCTTGATCACTGCTGAAACTTGGTCATCGAGGCTCAAGGCTGAGTACCTCCGAATCTGCTTCTTAAGAGAGAATGTAATCTCATCCAGCACAAGTTGAATCTCCATTCCCTGACCTACTGACTGACTAGATACACTTCTGTCTTTTCTGGATTGAAGTTTAATTTATTTACTCTAATCCAATCCAGGCACTGGTCTGGAATCAAAACACCTTCCTTGGAATTTAGTGGAAAGAGGAAATAGAACTGGGTATCATCAACATGGTGGTGACATTGAAACCCATTCATCTGGACAACCTTTCCCAGCAGTTTCATGAAGGGATTGAATAGCTTGGGGGACAGAACTGAGTCCTGAGGGATGCCACAGCTCAAGGTATTGAACACGTATCCCCTAGAAACACCATCTAAACTTGTACCTCTAGGAAGCAATGGAACTACTGTAAAACAATGCCTTCAAATCCCAACCCAGAAGGATGCATTGCAGATGTTATCAAAGTTCACTGAGAGGTCCAGCAAAACCAACAGGGATATACTGCCCCATCTCCTTCCCAGTGCAGGTCAAACACTAAGGCAACTAAAGCAGTTTCTGACCCACGATCAGGCCTGCAGCCAAATAGGAACAGATCAAGATAATCTGCTTAATCCAGAAAACCCTAGAGTTGATTGGCAACCACATATTCTAATGCCCGTGCAAACTGAAAAGAATCTACTATTATTATTGGACCAGCAAGGGCCAACATTACATCCACTGGGACTGTATAAACTATGGCATGCAAGTCCAAGTGATTTCATATGTAAAAAACTGTGTAAAGTCTTCACAGTAGGCTACTGAATAGTCTACATTCTCTTCTAGTGGCCCAGGATTTAAGAGACTTCTCATCACCTGAAACAGATTTACTGGATGTCTCCTTGCAGATGGAATGGCAGCAAAAATACATTATTTGCTGCCTATTCTGTCATGGAGTAGGCCTTCAAATAGGCTCTGTGTTTGGTCAGGCTCTCTCCAAGTCTTCTGCCAACACTCTAGTTTCTGTCTCACTCATTTCATTTCTGCCAACTTCCTGGAAAACCAGAGGGCTGGTTGGGCACCACTCTGCAAGAACAATTGGGAGCAATCATGTCCACCACCCTGCCATCTCACCATTGCAGAGTCAACCAGAGCTTCAAGAAAATCATTTGCTGAAATTGTAGGAAAATTCCCAAGAGCTTTTGTTTTTAGGACGTAACCAAATGGCTAACTGGGCAGCCTCTGAAATAGCTGTTACCATGGAACCAGTGATGTAAGAATAAGACCAGGTCAAGACTAGGATAATGATAATAGGGCCACTTGCCAAGTTAAGAACTGAAGTAGGTAATCTGTGATGGGAGCACTTGGTTGAGGGAGAAGTAGCATGACAAAGGAATTAGTACTGAGTAACTGTAAACTTTATGATGCTGAAGGTCAGAAAAAAACTGTTCTCTGTGCCCATTTGCCTAGAGTATTATTGACTTAGAAGGACAAGTTGAGATTAATCCATTTTAGGGCAATTCTAAATATATTTATTGTAGTTTTCTATTTAATTGGCTGTGTTAGGAATCTCCTTACAATACAATGAAAGCTAGCCCCTTTCCACATGTGGGGGACGGGGGGACGGGCGAAAACGCCCAAAAACGGAGCTTACCGGCAGCCGGGTAAGTCCATCGCGATGCGGAGCAGCGTGAGCTCGCTGCTCCGCAGTCCTCCGGCGTCCCAAATGGCAGCTTCCGGTTGGTGGAGGCTCTCCACCAACCAGAGAAGCTCGCCAGCTGGAAGCCCACCCCCGGCAGATCTGCAGGCACGCACTTGTGCGCGCCTGCAAATCCGCGTCGGAGCCGGGCAACGGAGCGGCACGGGGCTGCGCGCTCCGTGCTTTTTAAAAACCTCAAAAAAGAGGTTTTTAAAAAACACGCAGCGCGGCTATTTCCCGCCGCTCCTGAGTGGATTCTGGTGTGGAACTACAAAAAGTAGTCCACACCAGTCCACTCTATGGTGCAGAAGACCTTCATCAGAGGTCGCTCTGCACCATTTCAGAAGCGCGGTGTGGAAATGGCCCTAGTCTCTATTAACCATTATAGATAGTGCATATTTTAAACTAATATTCTGAGTCCAATTTGCAGTCTGTTAAAGACTTTTATGCAGCAATTATGTCAAATCACAGATGCACAATTGGCTGAAGTTTCTAAATCCTTCCAAAGTTTGGATATAAAAGGGGAATCAAAGATAATTACAAGCAAGAAATATCTGGTATTGGGGAGGTAGTTGTGTATGTGTGTGTATACTTTTCAGCAATTAGCTATTATTTTATTTATTTACTTTTAGTTATCATTTTGTCTGTTCTAAGTAACAGTGTCTTGGATAGTATGTCTTCTTTTTGGGTGAAAAATGGAGTTTGAGAGAACGTTCATTACCTTCATGGTATGTGTTGACTCTGCTGATTTTTCATCTGCCAAAGCTTATACCCTGGCTTCTGTTTCATCTCGAAACTTCTGGTAAGAAAAGTAATTGATCAAATTAGTTCTGCTGTAATCCCACACAGACTGCTTGCCACCACAGCTTGTTAACCTTCTACACAAACAGTTTATTTAGCTTTCAGAATGACATCATGAAAATCACCTCCAATACATCAAATGGATATGAAACAAAACACAGATTTAAAATGTTTCAGAGCTATGTTATTTTAAAGATTAAAATTTTGCCTTCCACTGCATAGCGAGTTTAAGTTAAATGCAGCAGGGCTATATTGTCAGAAAAATAAGAGGAACATTTCCTGCTGTTACTGTAAGCACTTTATATCCTATATTTTAAAAAATCTTCCAAATGCAATCTTTGAACAAAGTAATATATGTTGAAGTTAAAGAATATGATGTAGCCCAAATGAAAAGTGTTTGATTGTATTCTATCCTAACATCTAATCTTCTGTTTTGAGGCAGCAAGAATGGAGCTATTTGGGTTGGCTCAGGGTCAACATGATGTAGCCGTTTGAGCATTGGAGTATGACCGGAGATGAGTGTTTGAATCCCTGGTCAGCTGTGGAAACTCACTGGGTGACCTTGGGCAAGTCACATTCTCTCAGCCTCAGAGGTAGGCAAAAGGCAAACCACCTCGGAACACATCTTGCCAAGAAAAATGGGTGATAGATTTGTCTTAGGATTGTAATAAGTCAGAAATGGCTTGAAAACACACAACAACAACAACAAGAAGTATGATTTCCTGTTAGGCTGAAGTAGAAGAACCAGAAAATATGTTTATCAGGAAACAAGACGGCATCTTCTTCTTCACAACAAAGCTAATATGCTGCCAAGATGGGTTAAAATAAAAATGTGGACATTTTTGAAAAAAAAAAGGCTTTCCACTTGAAAATGTAGAAATTGAATGTGTGGCTTATTCTATATGGTGGGTTATGATGCTGTACAGGGATTGTGCAGTGTGAATTGCTGTATGAGAGGTTACTTATTGATCGGACTATACAAATGTTGTGTTGAATTACAGCAATGTGCAACTAAATGTGCAACTTAATTTTTATCCACATCCTCAATGGTACCAAATGCTCAACCCTCCTTCTGCAACCTTAAACTGAATATGGATGTTTTACAGTGGACAAAAATGTCCCACTGTTTCTGTAGGGGAACATTTGTATGCCTAAGACATCGACAAGATTGTGGCCTTCATGTTTATGCTTTGGGTCATATGCAAAGTTGCTCAAACACTTTTCAAACACAGAGTGGATCCTGCTACTGACTTATGCAGGGTAAGTCTGATATATGCCTGCATAAGTAATTTTCTTTTAATCATTATGGAGGTCAGAATTCTCTATTGACCTTCCACAGTGACCAACTCATCTGCCTCACAACCCGCCTTCTTTTGCAGATTTGATTATTCACGGATTATTTGCTGTTACCTCTGCTGCCTCCCTAGGCCATTTTTAATAGGGACTGCAAGCCTCCTGAGACTGAGAACTTGTGAACAAGGCTTGTAAGTCCCTGTTAAAATGGTGTGGGACAGCAGTGGAGGTGGCAGTAAGCCCCATCAGCCACCCACTTCTGCCTTATGAAGGAACCCTGATGCCTCAAAGGTGGGTTGAATATGGTGATCATACTTTTTTTGTGTGTTAAATATGGTTTGAGAGGGCCTAGAGTTATTCCAGGTTTCTCCACCTTCATGGGGATCCTGTGCCTCTAACCCTAGCAAATGTGGAGGGATGACTGTACATCTTCCTGTAGTGTGTAGTTAAACAGTGGAATTTACCGCCTCAAGATGAAATTATGGCTGTTAGCTTCAATGGCTTCCATGGAGGATGGGTCTGGTAGTCAGGATAACTATGTCTCACGTCCAGAAACACTATGTCTCTGCGAATCAATTGCTGGGTATATGAGCTGGAGTCTGCTTACATGCTTCCTATGTGAACCAATTGGTCACTGTGTGAACACAACACTGGGCAACATAGGCCCTGTCTCTGATCTAACACGGCTGTCCTTAGGATTTTATTTCCTAGTTTCTTTGACATGAATTCCTGTTATTGTTCTGTTCTATAACAATTTTATACATTTGATCTAATAATCCTTTTGTCTCAATATTAGCAGGCCCAAGATAAAATTCTGACCTGTGCACTTTCTCAGAGACTGATGTTTCTTAAGCAGAGTTCATCATGTGTTTAATTTGCAGGTACAGAAAACATCCCTTCCATAATCTCAATTAACAGCACTATTCTACACTTGACTATGCAGAAATAACTCTTAACTTTTAGGTAAATGAGTACTGGAACACAGCCTAAATTGATCACATTTTCTCATTTGCCACAACATCTTTAACCTTCAGTATATTATTTCTTTATAGATATTTCCCAGCACGCTTATATCCTTGATCTCTTTATTGCAGAAAATCTCAGGCAAAAGTGAAAGGCCAGAGTTAAGCTTTCACTTAATGCCATTCTAAAGAGATTATGATCCCCTTGTAATAGGGCTTAATGTCATACTTCCTAAATCCTTTCTACAGCAACACCACAACACATTTCCAAACTCAGTACCTGTCTCTTGTTCTGTCTTGAGTGAACTAGTTCTTTATATCACTTAAGACTCACACATTAGCACGGGGGGAAAGTACTTTTGAGTGTCTTGGGGGCATTTTTCCAACTCTTGAACCTTCTAGGAGATGCACCAACTCTTCCAAAAAAACCAAGAAATAACCAGAAACTTCCACTTTTTTGTTTAAAGTTCCTGTTTAAAATTTGAATAGTTGTTGAAATAAGTGGGGTGTGGAATCTTGTTTTATACAAGGACTACGCCCTCTCGATACATTGTTCTCTCACCCTTGGGGCATTTTTTAAAAAAACAGTGTATATATTTTTTTTCACCTCAGAGCAATCTGTGAGGGAGAACATGAGAAGGATGATTCCCATCCCTTCAGTAGTTTTTTTTTTAAAAAAATCTTTGTATTAGGTGAGTTGAGGAGTATTTTCTATCTCCAAAGAAAATTCCAGTGTAATGCGGATTAAGATCAGGGTCAGAGGTAGGACTGAACAGGCACTTGTTGAAGTGCGGGGTACTTCCTGACTGCACCTCCTGTTTCCCATATGGAAGAAATGTTGACTGTCCCTTAAAGGGGCTGACATCCTGTCAACCAGAACCCCTCATGTCTTTTTTGTTTGTTTGTTTGTTCCCATGTGTTACCTTGGCTGGGACAAAAAAGTACTCCACTGGTAAAAAATAAATAGATATGCTACGGACATATTTTTGGTTCCAACATTTTTGGGGTGCTTGTTTCTTTGTGTGTTTTGGAGGAAAAAATTCTGTGCACAGCAAGGGGCTGAAATATGGGGAACTTGTTCACAGTTGTTCAGGAGACAATGTTACAGACTTGCAGGCCTAGGTCTGTGTGGTTTCTGCTACCAAATACCTCATGGTCAATGAGGGTCTACATAACTGCTTGATAGTAAATTTTCCTGTTGGGAAGTACTAATCCTTCCTGCAACAAACTCAGATTTACATCCTTTGCTACAATGACTTCAAAAACATTTCTACTACTTCCTTTTTATGAACAGATTGGTAAAGGGACATGTAGAAACAAAAATAAGGCTTTGAGGAGAATATGCATTTTCAGATGCCACTGTCTCTTTTAGGCACAACTGAATGACACTTTCTTGGTTCCAACTGACCTTACCTGGTCATTCCACAGATACAATCTAACTCCATAAATTTAATTGGAGCATAAAGCAATGCAGTCAGTGCAGCCCACAGAAAACCTATAAAGAATAAAAATAAAACTGTCTATTCCTAATTCAACTAACTTGAATTTCAGCTGATTCAGTTCTGTTTAAGTCAATGGGTGTGCAACATGACATCCAAAAAGTTCTAAAATTTTAAGCCTCCAACAGATTCCCTGCACTTTTTTTTAAAGAGAAAATATGCATGAATGTTCTCTCACTTCTGTTTTCCTCTAAGTATGTGTGACCTCCACTTTAGTGTACTTTTCAAATAGCAAGAAAAAAAAGGGTAGACAAAATGTTGTGAATTCATTGGCATAGATTTATCTGTACTTTTTAAAATTTTGAACCTGTCTTCAGACAGCCCAAAAAAGTTTGGAAAAGTAACTTTTTTGAACTACAGTGCTCTGAACCCCCAACTATGGGCATATTTGGCTGGGGATGCTGGGAGCTATAGACCAAAATAGTTACTTTTTCAAGTTCTGTTACTCCCCCTACAAAACTCTTCCTAAAATTGAAAAAGAGGCAACATGGACATTTCAGTTTTCAACAGTACTCTGCTTTATGCAACCTTGCAGTTAATAACTTATTCTAGGTATTAAATCTGTCACATTCCTTTTACTTGGACCAGTGTTGAAGAATTTATAGCAGGAGACCCAGATGTGACCCAGCAATTTGGAAACATATCAGAGATATGAATCCAATTAGTTTCTATCCAAATGCTGACACATTTACTCTGTATCAATATGTGACATCTGAACAAGTCATATTTAATACCAAACTCGAAGTGATGGCAAAAATGAAAACATGGGGATTACTTAACACTCACTCTCTGATCGCAATTCACTCTTGAAAAAGTACATCAACCTGCCCTGTTTGATTTAGATACCAAGATAAAATATTATTTGAAATGTCTGGCCAGGGAACAGAAATTTTGCTCTTTCTATTCTTTTCTGATTCCCACCTCATCCCACCCCAGTTCCTTTACTCTGAACCTATTAATTGAATAACAAAAGTAATTGATCATAAAAATGGATAAATATAAAAATCAGAAAGGCCTCCTCCCAAATATCAACAGGTTACCACACAATTTCATGAAAATATCACTAGACCTATCTATGTTTTTAAAGCCTCTACTATAACTGTGTGTTCTTTAACAAAATATGCTTCTTTTTTTCAAGTAAAATTTATTCTAAAAACAAAATTACAAATATTAACAAGTGCAAATATAGCCTGTGTCCACATTAAGTGGAGGATCATATTCTTCCCTATGAACCTGCCTGTATTTTGAGATCTTCTGCAAAGTACCTTTTCTTTGTCCCCTTTCCCTCACAGGTCATCAGGTAGGAACATGGGAGGGGGCATTCTCAGGCTCTGAACTCCCTTCATAGAGACATTAGCTTGGCACTATTCTTTCATAGACAGGAGAAGACCTTTTTCGATTTGGCGGGTCTTTGATTGTCTGCCATCAGGGGGAAATGGACATTTCAGAATATGCTGTACTGTATATCTGTTGTTTTCTTTACAAAGGCCATACTTTTATGTTTCATTCTGGTTATTAGTTTAATTATATTTTAATTTTTTGTATGATGTGAATTTTAAAGTTGTATCTGTTCTAAAGTTTAATTCTGGATTGGGAAAAAGTTGGGATGCTGTTGCTGTTGTTATTTTTGCAAGAATAAAACAAAACAAAAGGATGGTACTGGAACTTTACTGCTATGGATAGCTCCAAATGAGATTTCATTTCAGGTGAGCCAAATCAAGTAAGACCAATATATGAAATAAAAACTGTAATAGTTCCTGAAGTCGTTCAATCCATAGCAAATACCTCTGCAGAACATGGGTTGTTTCTCTGACAGACACTCTCCTATTCTGTGTTCATTAATATATTGGATAAAAGGAAATTATGTATTCCAGAATACTCTTATTCCTTGAATGACTCTGGATATATAAAGTTAGCCTTTCTGTTAAGGCTACCAGCTCTCCACCAGCTCTTAATATTTCAGCTTTTTAAAAAAGACTTTTCATTTACTAGCAATGCCTGAGCACTCAAGGACATTAGGTTTTTGGGAAACCTCCAATCTAAATTATGTTTAGAAGAATTAATGGGGAGGGGATTAATTTATTAATTCATTCTTTCATCCATTTAATTTCTATCCTACTTTTATGCCAGAAGTGGAATTCAGGTCAGCTTACAGCACAGTTTTCAAAAAGTAATAATAAAAAACAGAATTAGATAAATATTAAACTAAAGGTAAACTAATCACAAAAACACCTTTTGTTACAATAGTTGAAACAAACCTCTGTAATACAATGATCTTTGAGGAAGAGGACGAGTCTTTTCTCAGCCCATCTTTTAAAACCGTTGTCTTTAGCATGCAGTCAGTAGGTTATAACCTAAATAGAAAGACTAAAGGACATCAGGGAAGAAGCCAGACTAGCCTCCTTTTAACCTCACCCCCCGAAAACTGAAGAACCTTTCTTCCTCAGACGTTAAGGTAACTGTATTAGTTAATTCTGATTTTGTCACTTGTAACTGCAAAAATATCCTGAAGGAATCAAAATTTGTCTCATCTTGGAAGCTAAGAAAGATCAAGCCTGGATAGTACTTAGATGAGGGACTGTCAAAGCATACCGAGTTCTCTGACTATATTTCAGGGGAAGAAAATGGAAAACCATATCTGAGTATTCCTTGCCTGTAAAAGGCCCATGAAACTTATGAGGTTGCCATACTTAAACAGGTGATTTGAAGACACAGACAGACAGATAGATACTATACCATATACATTTGGTGAATTCATTTTTATGTAACCAAAAAGGCACCTTCCCATAAAAACCAGATATGACAGTAGGATTGTTATTTGCCAGAGTTTCTACAATGTTACCATGCAGGTAGTCTAGTCAAGAAAAAGTGTATGTGTGTTTTTGGACTATAGCTCCCACAATTTCTCAGCCAGCATGGCTGTTCTGGAAAAAAAGTAATTTTCCCAAATTCTGCTTTGGACTACAAGATTGCTAGAGTTCCTGCTGGTCCCTTGGATGTTCTAAGAGGCAATGGGAAAGTATGGACCTACTTTGCTTCCTATCTTATTCTACCATTTGACCCTTGAGCACAGGTACTGCTCTCTTTTTTCTCAAAAAGAGCTGTAGGTTTGCCCCACACCATTTTGCTGCCTATAAGGACCAATATGGTGAAGGTTAATAATCAAAAGACCAAGTAGTGGTGAATCATTTTATTTTAACATTGAAGATGGGACAACATCCCATCCATTATCATGCCTGAAGATAGTAGGTTTAGCTCAGGAGGGCAAAGCACAGTACAGGTCACACATGTCTCTGTCCCCCAACATCTTGTCATCTTTCACATCCCTCATTAGCATCTGCTACCTGACGTGGTTGTCTCACTCTACCTGACGTAGAGTGACACAACCCTTTCAGTCATGGTGATGATCAGAGGAATGTGTCTTGGTGAACATTTCCTCCTTACAAAATCCATGCTTATAAACATTATGCCCCCCACAATGGACCCTCATGTTCTTTTTGTCAATGAAAACAGGCACTTCCATTCCCTAATGTAGTTTAATATGTAACAATCTATGCACTACCGTGCAGAGTACATTTCTTTTGAGTTGTCTGAGATACATCTATTTAAGTATTGAGAAGAACAAGAACATTTCATTGTGTCCTGGCAATGGTCAAATGCCTCACCTTTTTTGAGTCCTCATATTTGACTTTCGATTTTTATGTCATAGCCTGCTTTTGACAGCAAGATAAACTATAATAAGATATATTGTCCTCTCTATCACAGGAAAACAAAAATTACAGGCTTCCAAAAAGGGGAGGGAGAGCTGATATCAACAAGCAAGCAGCAATAGAGGAAAAACCTGCTGTGAAGTATTTCATTTTTGTGATTCTTTTAACAATTTATAGAAGAAATAGGACATAATGGAAGTTTGGTTTTCTTAAGGGAGTCATAAATAAAATAGTGGTATAATCAAAAGGACAGAAGAAGAAAGACACTTCTGATATTTAATTCTTATTTACGTTCACCTCCATAATTTATAGCTAGCAGGCAAACATGGAAGGTTACAAAATACAATAACTCAACCTCCTGTGTGTTTTCCTGCTGCATCCTGCCTGTTAAAGGTTTCCAAAGCTTGAACCTGCTGCTTTAATTTACTGCTTTCCACCCAGTGATTAGAGTGGGGTTTGAAAAGGTCTTCAGAAAAAGTGGTGAGCTTTCTGTAGGATTTGTTACCAGAGCTTGTTCATCTCTCTGATCAATAGCATGCTGCAGACTAGGTCTCTTGCATGGTCTCTTGAGGATGTACACTTCAGCTCAGGGAACTTTGCAATGATTTCATCTCAAAGAGAGAGGTTTTCATGTGAAGGACAAAAGAGGGAGAGGGAGAGAATGTGTGTTTTGCATCCTAGATATTCCTAGACACTCTTTCTAGACACTGGCTTCCTTTTTGCAGTTCACTGAAAAAGAATAAACTCCTAGCCAGGTATCCGCTATAATTCACATTAGATTTAATCTTTCAGATGAGTGTGTGTGTGTGTGTGCGCACCTGCATAGAAACTTGGGAATCTGCCTTAAATTGAATCAAATCATTGATCTATCTAGCACAGTATTGTCTACACTGATGGGCAGTGGTTCTCCAGGATTTCAATCCAAGTTCTTTTTCAGTCCTAACTGGTGATGCCAAGGATTAAACTACTAGAAGGAAAGCAGATTCTCTATCACTAGCCCCTATGTCCAAATATATAAATTTCTCAGTTTTGGACTCACATCAGTAAACACTGACTATCTCATTTAGATGACTATCACCAGTGTTTTTGATAACTATTAGCAACATTCGCTAGTGTATATAGTTTTCAAACCAGTATGAAAGTCCTCTGGGAGGATTCATGACATTGCCTAAAATTATGGACGTTAATTGTGACATCTCTAATTACAGAGTCACATAGCTAGCGAAAGGATAAATTCTTTGTCTCATTTCGGAATGATTGCCTACCATAGCAAAGGCAGATTATAAAGCTTGAACATTATGTACAGGAAAGAGAGCATGGCTTTATGGATCCAGTATACTGCACTCATACCTTCCCAAATATGTCACCGTTGTGGCCTCAGAAAAACAGGCAGACACAGATCTGTTATGCTTAGGCCCAGCAGCTGAGGAAAGGTCCTGCCTTCACCCAACTGCCACTGCTGTGGCCTTAGAAGGAGAAAAGAAAAGGCTAACGCAGCTCCATGATGCCTAGGCCCAGAAGCAAATGAAGGTCATTTCAGGTGCCACTGCTGCAGGGCTCAGAAGGAGAGAAGAGCAGAGAGGCACAGTTCCATCGGGCTTTAACCCCAGCAGAGGATGAAAGGCTCTCGCTCCGTTCCAAGTGTCACTGCTCTGGCCTTGGAGGGAGAGAAAAACTGGCAGTATCTGCAAAACTTAGTCCCCCTACCCACTGCCTTTCCCTTTTCCTTGTGCTTCCTGTCTTATTTAAATTGCAAGCCTGAGGGCAGGGAACTGTCAAATTAAATATTTGTACATTGTTCTGGGAGCCTTTTGGGTTGAAAAATGGGGTATAAATAATCTAAACCAACCAACCATATTCCTTGGAAACCTTGCAGATTTATAATTACATCAGTGCAGGAAGTCTCCCCACTGGTGTAAATCTCAACTGCTCCACAATGCCACTATGTTCATAGTTGCTGGGGTCAGTTTTATCATCTGGTGGCCAGCCTTCTGGTGATGAGCCTCTCTGGAGTTAACTAGACTAGTCCTTTGAAAGCACGCACACAGTCAAGAGGTAGGGTCTTTTCACTTGTATGGAATTTCCTCCCAAAGCGTATGTATAAGCCACCTCTTTTCCAATCTGTTTTTAATTATGGTGCTGTGCTTTTATTTTTCCACAGCTATTGCTTAATTTTGTTAACTATCATTTGATTGCTCTTGTGAAATTTTCCTTAAATGATTGTCATTGTATCCCTTAAAAGACTGTTATCTACTCTGTTAACCATCACCTTAAAAAGTGGGATGTGGGAACATAAATAAAGAATATCTCATTCCTTAGTCTTTTCATGCACATGGCTATTTCACATGGCTGTTTTAACCTATTTTAGGAGCACCTTGCTAACAGTTCTGTGTTATTATTTCTTGTTCAATGAAAATAAACTTGTACCATTCTCATTTATTCCTGCCAGTTGCAGGAAATGTAGTTACAATCTCATTCTGTCTCATATTTTCACAGGTAGCAAACATAGGAATAAAGGGCCATAAGGATCTGCTTTACCAAAATGGAACATTTTTCCCATCTAGCTCAGTACTGTCGGCTCTGACTGGCTGTAGCTTTCTTGAAGTTGGAGGGAGGATTTTTTTTCCTTTTCCACAGGTATGCCCTGTGACATACTTCTGTGAAATACCTGGTCACATCCAAGCATTAGGCAAATTCAACCCATCTTAACTTCTGAAATCAGACAAGAATGATCATGTTCAATGTGCTATGCAAAGCTTTTTATAGTTTTGGTGATATAGATGCTACAGTGTAGTTGTGAATAATATCTAAACTGTCTGTCTTTCTGCACGCATGAATGCATATCCAAACTATGCTTTAATATTTTTCCAGCTTTCATATATGGAGAAAAAAAAATCTCAAAATTTGTTTTGTACAAGGCAGTGAAAGGGATTAATCTAACTTGCTGATATCTGTGCTGTCTCTTTCCTAACCTATGTTTTGCTTACCTTTCTCCTCCCTATAGAAATATTTGTGTCGATTTTCTTTTGGTAGCTCATTCACTCAATGAATCATTCCGTGTCCAGAGAAATAATATATGATACATCTGGGTAGAGACTGGCATTCTCCATTATAAGTTCTTGAGAAATCAGTAAATACAGTACAGATAGCAGAAATCAGTTTCATTTACCACAAGAGCTTACCTTTATGTCTGGACAGATAAATTTCTTTCAAGTTTGCCAGTGAAACTGCCATATGAAGATAAAGCTGTCCTTTCACATGGCAAATGAAGAAGGAGATTCTAAGCAGCTGATGTAATTTGGCACAAAACCCTAGAATGTAAACTTGGCAATATTGTACATTTAATCTATAGTTACCTATCTGCAGCAATTTCTTAGCATTCATGCTATACACCTGAACTTTCACAATGGAAATATATCACTTCACAGGTGAATGGGTTTTGGAAAAAATTGATAGATTATATAGAAATTATATACACAATTATATATAGAATTGCATGTATATGTGTGTATGTATAGTGGGGGAGAGAATTATGTATGTAAATTATATGTCAAAATCAGATGTTTATCCATATTTTCTTATTTTCCACTGAAAAATAACAATGTATCATGCAGTACTTTATTTGAAAGAGTAGAAATATAGTAATGGTCAGAAGACAACCATTGATGTCCTAACCCTGGAATCAAGAGTCCACATCCATGAGCTTGGGTTAACTAAGGGCCACCTTTATTGAATTTATTTATTTAATTAATTGTACATTGTGGGCCTGGAGGAATCAGCAAGAGAAGGAATGAAAGCCCAGCTGAGGTCAGGTGGCAAACTGCTGTCTACCCTCTTGACCTTTCCTTGGGCAAACCACCTGAGCCCATAGAGCAAGCCTGTTGTTACTGGCTGCTCGCCGGCTGCTCTGTAGGGTGAGGTACGCCCAGGGACAGCTCCTGCCAAAGTTGCAGGACCCATGAGGCAGAAGTTAAATCCCTGTGCTAACCTCAAGGAGGTACCACCTTCACTGCACTCTAGGTCGCACGACTCCAGAGGCAGATTCGGAGACTTCCCCTACACCCAAAGTGAGTGCCCAAGGCAGCCACTGGAGCTGTTATTTTGCCCCTTATCTGCCAGAGGAATGCCTAGTTAACAACCATCTCCAGCCAATTTTCCCAGTTCCAATCACAGCAGTGTAGGGTAGGTGAAAAACCCCCTGCAAACAGGGGGGGGGACTTCTACCCAGCCCCGAAGTAAAAGATCCAAAGAGGCCACATGTGGGGCGAGCAGGGAAAAATAGGCCTTTGTTCGCCCCATCACGTGGTGCAGTTTGGCACTGCCTGTGCCATCTGTCCATTGGTGGCCTCCTCCGGGGAAGGCATCAAAATCCTCCCCTCCAGGGAGCATTGGCTATGCATGGTCAGGGAAGCCTTCTCTTTCCTGGGGAGAGAAATCTAGTTGTAGTTGGTGTTTCATTTGAGCCAGATGATCTATACAGATATGAACTGGAATTTAGCATGATTTTTATATAAGAATGTATTTTTAGGAACTATAGAAATTGACACCATCTGACTCATGAAATTTCAACACTTTCTAAAGTTTCTAAAGATCTTCTATAGCATTTCAGCACAGTTTACCTTTCAGGTTAAAAAAAACTGCATTACACTGAAACAATATAGTATAAAACTGGACATTTTTTGACTTTTTAAGATTAGATTTTTAGTCTTGACAGGAACAGATTGTAATGAAGGAGGATGTTCACCTGTATTCCAGTGTACAGTTGAATTCCATGGAAGCTTACCATTAGAAGTCAGGTCATGACAGCCAAGCCTCACCACCACTACTATGAAAGCCTGTGTAGCATTGTAGTAATAGCACTGGAGAACCAGGTTCAAGAAATTCTCTGGATGACCTTGAGGTCAGCCATGCTTTTCCTTTGACCTACATTACAGGATTCTTGTGAAATAAAATGGGTTAAAAGAGAGTGATGCACTCCATCTTGAGTTTATTAGAGGAAGTGAAGAATATATAGTCCTCCCTCCACATTCGTGGGTTTAACCTTTGTAAATTTGATTATTTGCAAGGCACCCACTTGACCCTTCCCATTCTCCCCCTCCCGTTCACTTGCCTTTTGCCCAAAGGCATTGTGCTATCCTTCTTATGCCCAAGCAAAAGGCAAGCAAATAGGAGGGGGGAGCCCCATGTGCTAAGAAGAAAGGTGCACGTGTGCCCCCTCCCCCCCAACAGATAAATATCCTTCCTTGCACAGCTGTATTTGAATATCATTCTTTTCAAAGAATATGCTGTGTTGGATGGAGTCTACAGTGTCCCTGCAGTTTACAAGGATGAAGACGCCCAGCGTGAACTGAATCTGCACCTAGAACTTGCCTGAGGAATTTCTGAAGAGCTCATGGTTTCCAGGACTTTTCTGGCAGCTGTTAATATAGAAACATTTTTTTCCTGAAGCTAGCAAGTTTGGAAAATGAAAGACTAGAGTATTTTCTAGCCTGTGCATATACAACTAAATCAATACCTTGAAACAAACTTTAACCCTGGTAGTCTGACTGTGGCCCTTTAGATATGTTGCACTAAACTCCAGCAATCCTTTACCATTGGCCTTTCTGGTTAGAGATGTTTGGAGTTGTTAGCCAATGGTATAGGACTGTTGGAGTTTTAATAGGCCAACGTGCCTGGACGGTTAAATGTTCTTCACTTCTCCTCTGATCAGCATATCTTCTGCAACTAGTACCTAAATAAATGAATAGATAGATAGATAGATAGACAGACAGACAGACAGACAGACTAGTACCTTAATAAACCACTACAATGATCAGTGCAAATAGAATTGATACATCTCATAATATTAGTAAAATGAGACCACACAAAAATTAACCCTTTCTTTTAGATAAAATAGGAACTAGCAAGAGAATGAAGTGGAATGCAGAAATGTGTGGGAGATTACAGGAGCGATATTACCACTCAGGGTAGCTCTGCTTGTTTTGCTCTTTAAGCTTGGGAGTAGAAGGCACACAGTCTATTTATTTACATTTATTTTCTGTTTTGAAAGACAGGCTGGGAAGCAAAATAATATGAGAGCCTACTCAAATGCCTGCTAAATTTTCCCCTTAAATTGAATTTCTCATTTTATCAGGGAGCAATACTTGCACTGATGTTAGACAGGCAGCTAAAAGGTCAACAAGTTCCCTTGGTTGCCTTTTGTCAAGGGTTTTTGACTTGTCTGTGAATAAAGATCTCCCAGGAGGGAGGCAGGCCTGAGTTTCCTGTCATCCTGAAGACAGCAATGAATTTGAAAATGTTACAAAAAGCATAAGGGACTTCCAGCACACCTTCAAATGCTCTGTCGATGCCAATAGCTTCTCATGTAAACATGTATACAGAGTTGTTTTGGATTTGTTCTGTCAACTTTAGGTTGTGAAACAAATTGTACAGCTGCCTACCATGAATACAGAATGAACTCTGAACATTTTTCATTACTTGTGCCAAGATTAATAGGAATAAAGGAGCATCTGCCAAGGACTGGAACCAAGGGTGCCTCTTGCTCTGTACCTTCTCTCTAACAGTGTGCAGGACTGATGGAAAGTTTTATTTCCTTATGGCCTAGGACACTGACACAGAATGCTGATTCCTAGCAAAGCTTTGGGAAAGTTACCTTTTGGGACTGCAACTCTCACTTGGAAAACTCTGGGAGTTACAGTCCAAGAAAGTAAATTTTCCAAAGCTTTGTCCTAGGGACAACTTTCAGCTTCTGTCAATATAAGACCACTTCTCTGAAGACACGGTTATGATTGTCTCTCTGCACTGACCCATGTTATGCATGTTCACATTTTAGTAGTTTTGTTAACGCGTGGGGCCCTTTCGTGACACAAAATAATGGAATGGTGACTCCAGTTTAACTAGCATGGAATTCTGGGGTTTGTAGTTTGGTGACATATTAGAGCAGTGGTTCTCAGCCTTTGGTCCTCTAGATGTTTTGAACGTCCACAGTTCCTAGACTTTGCCGCACTGGTTTTGACTGGTGGGAGTTGAAGTCCAAAACACTTGAAGGACCAAAGGGTGAGACTGACTGCACTAGAGCTTTCTGGAGGATAATTCTGTTTGCTTATCCCTAAGTTACAAATCCCAGGAAGATCCTGTCTTGAACTTATACTTTTGGATATCTCCTATGCTTAGCTGAACAGAAGGGAAATATCAAAGGATACCTTTCTGGAACTATGGTCCCCACTTATCAGTTATACTATGGATCATCTTTCTATAGAAGGTCTACTACCATCTCACTTAAAGCTTTGGAACAACAGACTATGAATTCTGATTTTGCTGTATTCAGAGTGACCTACCACTGAATTATACTATAAACATAGATGAGGTGATAACTACAATAGACTTTCAAATTGGAAAAAAAACCATTGTAAGGTCCTTCCAAAGAAGCAGATATATTTATTCCTATGCATTAAATTTGGCAGTTTAGGTGAAGCCAGCGCAGAGAAGGGTAGTGACAAAGAATATACCTGGCCCATGTTCCAGGCCTACATGATCGCCTCATATTTGTTTAACATTTACATGTACTTGTTGAATAAAGTCTGAAGATGTTTTGCCACCTGAGGCGAAACACAAGACAGTTGCCCTGGCTCCAAGCTATGTATAAAAACAGTTATCAAATTTTTCTTTCAACATAGATGATGGATTAGTATCTTCTGCCATACATGAAGGTAGTAGGTTATTTTAGGCTAAGGGTGGTCACTTGTGCTGAGTCTGGGGACCACACAGATTGAAAAAAAAAATATTCCAGGCCTGTAAGTGGCTGGAAGGCCACCTCTGATTATGAAAAATTGTATTTCATATGCTTCATCATTTCACAGATGAAAGCCAGGACACATACAGCCAAGCAACTTCAAAGTGTGGTCAAAACGGAAAACATTATTAATGTGGAAGAACCCACAGGCTCAGCAGCATGGGATTCAGCAGCATGGTTTTGCCTGAGATTACTGAGAAGGATAAAGTACCTCTTCTTCCTCTCCTCCCTTCTGAGTTAATTGAGTGCAAACTACTTTTAAGCTACTGAAATAAACTGAAGACAAAGGAGAGGGGAGTGGGAGGAAGAGAGAGAAACTGGGACATTTTTAAAGCAACTGAAAAAGTGGAGTGACAGAAAATTAATCAGGACTGTAGGACAGTTGGAGGGTAATTTTTTTTTAATGTTAAGCTATGTGCAAGTATGTGGACATGGTAGCTCTGTATAAGCCACTTTAGAATGCATGATGTTTATGTCTCCAGTTCTGTCACAGCATCATTTTCTAACTACAAGGTGGCCCATGCTTTCTTCTCGGTGGATGCTTCTGTGCACATTAGCTATATTGGTAGCTAAAACGGCCAAAGAACAGAAATCAAGAAAAAAAAGAAAAAGCTGTTTCATCCATGCAGTGTGTTAATCTTTACAAGTTATCCATAAATTACGTTCACCAAAGAAGAGACAGGGCAGGAATTATTGTTTTCCTTAAAGCCTAGAGGAAGTTATACCTTTCTGAGAGACAAATAGGGAAGGCTTCTCTAATAATTCATTTTGGTTTCAAAATGTATAGTTGTCTTGTCTGTTTTCATTAATTAGGTGCAGTAGAGAGAAGTGAACAAACATGGTACAGTCTGGTTCAAGCTTCTTCCAAAATATCTTAGGACATCAATTTAATGTTTAGCTTCATTAATATGTGTCTTTCTTAGTGATATGATAGTGATTAGTGTTATCTGTTAGCCTGTTTCAACATGGAAAAAGAAAGAAGTGTGTTGGGGTTCTTGGGGTATCTTTAAATCTGACACTTCCTGAAAACATACATGTTCATGAATTATGATCCATTTCCTTGAATGTGTGCAGTACAACATTTGGACCTCAGGTATATGAAAAAATGTTATATGTTCGTTGGGATCAGACAGAAATGGGATACACAAAATGGCAATTGACACAGATCATAGGTTTTCAAAGGATTTTAGATCAATGTTAACAATGTTGCCATTTTCTGTATCCTATTTCACTCTGATCCTATTCCTACAACCAGGTACATGTGCATATATATCTGAGGCTTTTGTATCGTAGGCTGGATCATAGAGTGAGGCTTCCATAAAAACTATATCCTACAGGTTTTCATGTAGCAATTTCTATGGCTGCATGCATTGACTTGGACTAATATGGAAAAGTGTGCATTAGTCCTGAGGTAAGTTTTCCATGAACTGATTCTCTCTTCTTTTGTTGGTCAGTTGTGCTTATCTGCAGTCAGTGTTATGATATGTTGTGAAGAATTGGCATGGACAAGATTTAAGAATAGATTATTTTTAATATACACCCATTGCTATTCTACAGAAGTCTATATAGTGCTGTTAGTAGAGTACACTTTACAGTTTCTAGATACATTTTGTTTAATATTTTAGAGTCAGATATGATATAAACATTTTAAACATTATTTTTACAGGTATTTTTTAAAATTATCCCTCTGTAACTGTTATATGCCTCTATTGTCCCTGAGTCTTCAAAAAGGAATCTAGTATATGTGATCTACTACATGAGAGCCTGAATTTCACAGATAATAGAACATGCAAAACTATGCAATTAGGTAAGGCTTTTAATGTTCTTACTTCCCAAAGGGTCCTTTACTTGAATCAATACTGACCATGCCCACCTTGAGAAAATTAGCTTGGGCTACTTTCTTTCTCTTAACTAGCAGAATGTAAGTACAAAAGGGTTACTTTTGTAGCATCAGTATTAATATTTGCAATGAATGGACATTTACAAATATGAAACTCAAAAGAAATAGAAGTAGTCCCATGATTCCAGTGAGACATTTTTCAGCTGCAGTTTGTTGTAGTCTGAAGTTCTGGCTTTTACTCTTCTGCTTACTGTTCACAAGAAGGTTTTATTTTTTAAATGTTTTATAGAGTGCAATTATAATTGTTGTACTTGTGATGTCTTAGTTTTTGTAATCTGACTAGAGAATGTTGAATTGCCAATTTAAGGAGGAGTCAATCTCTTAATCATGGGAATTGCTACCAGGAAATTTCTTCTGTATCTGTGCAGACATAAGTTCACTTAGCACTGTTGCTCCACATCGCTGATCACATTCATGGGTCATTGTTTTCACATGTGAACATGGGCCAAGGTCAAAATGTCTTCAGATGGTTCGGATTTTGGCAAAGCATTTTACAGTTTCTACTGTGAAGAAAACAGTGACAGGGAGATGTCACTCAGCCATTCTGTCTCATTTTCAATATCCACATAATAACAAATATGTAGATAATCACTTTCTTTGCTTCCTGTAGTACATAGGACTGTATCACTTCCTCTGTTTAGAAAAAGAATGTAGTGAGGAAATTAGAAAATAGCCAGGCCAACATATTCCTCTCTCTTTCCCCCCTCCCTCCCCCCTCCCTTCCTCCCTCTGTGTCTGTGTGTGTGTAGAAGGTAGATGGAAGCTGTGTGTTGCGTAGGATAACAGTACTTTCTTTTTTATGCCCACGCTTTCTAATGTCACTCCAAATTGGTGAAGATGATAAATTATGCATGTATGCTACTTTCATGCATATTAGCAGGTGGCAATTTTTTTGTGAAGGAGTTGGAATTTGCAGCTTTATTGACTCCAGAGGTCCTGGGGTTCCCCTAAACTGTTGTAGAAGTACCACCCACACCCTCTACAGGGCATTTGAGGGCAAAAATTTGTTTTTTAAAAATATGTTTGTGCATCTTTTTGTTCCCTTTTTGATCCCAGAAATGGCCCTGAGCTGGACTTTGCCAACCCTTGATCTACATATATGTGCAAATGCACATGTCATTGGAAGCAATGGAAAGCAACACAGATAATCATGGTTGTATGTTTCGGATGTGTATATGTACACTATTATGCATAAAAGACACATTTTTCAGATGTAAGTATATAAGCACAATGCTAATCATGAACCTACAATTTTTAAATGGAATTTATATTAAAAATTTCATCATCATGGCTAAATCTACATACTTTGTGCTACCTAAAAATATTGCATATATTTATTGTTGTGTACCTTTCAATTGTTCTAACTTAAGGGAACCCTAAGGGAACCTATGACAGGGGTTTTCTTGGCAAGAGTTGTTCAGAAGGGGTTTGCCTTTGCCTTCATCTGAGGCTGAGAGAGTGTGACTTGTCCAAGGTCACCTAGTGGATTTCTGTGGCTGAGTGAGGATTCAAACCCTGCTCTCCAGAGTTACAACCGCTACACCACACTGGCTCCTGCAAATGACTTTTCATTCTAAAACAAAATGAATCATAATGCCTTTAAAACACTACATTGTGACAAAGATGTCCATAGAAGAGAGCATTTCTTCTTGTCTGTTAATTTTATTCCATACAAGCATTATATCCACAATGTAGTGGATTAAACTTCTAAAAATCATCCTGCAATTTTTGCAATCAAATAATAATAATAATAAAAAAGATTTTATCCAGAGAGTAATTTGATACTTCAAAGGGTTAGATTTATTGTATTAATACATACCCTGACTTTTAAAAATTGTGATCTGTTGTAATCTCACTAAACTTGATTTTATCAACATTTTTCTGTATGGCAAAGTAAAATGTGACTCTGAAAAATGCCCTGATCCTGTTCAATCAGGAGCCTACAGAGCAGAGATGTTATCTGGTAGAAGATGGATATAAACATTAGTTACATCTTCTTCTTAAAAAAACCCCCATAAGGCAGCACTAAACTGTCCTTATCTTTTAAGAAGTAGAATGCATGTTTCATTGTCCTTGCTGTTCTGCTATAGAACTGAGCTCTGCCCATTTAAAAAATGGCATATTTACTAGGCTTAGAGCCTGCGAGTAATGCATTACAGCAGTGATGTTACCTACAGGCTGACACCCCATTAGTGACATATAGTGGCATAGCTTTCAGTTATATGCATCTGTATTTTGAATGATATCTTGTGTAAAAAAAATGATAATTGCATAAAGAGGTATTCTATACCTTCAAGCACAACATTATCACCCTCAGTGTACAAGCAAAGTAAGAGGGGCTTCCAGCTGCAGCTCCTTTCTCTCTGCCACTGATTGGGCATCAGACAGCACCCAGGCACATTCTGGCTGCCCTCAAGCTTCTAGCAAAGATGGAGTAGTCTTACACAGAGAGCAGAGACTGTTCCTTATTTGCTGGGAGAGTAAGAAAAGCTGGAACATTCCTGGGTGAAATCTTATGGCCGGTCAGTGGCTGGGAGAACTCTGGGCTGCTCTTGCACATCACGGAAGGAAATGGGGACGAGGGAGCTTCCTCCCCTCTTTGCAACAACAGTAGATTTGTGCTGGTGGGAACTTATGCCCTGACAGCAGCATACCTCCAACATTTTACAGATGAAACCTGGGGCCATTTCAGCACAAGGTCAATACATCGTAGTCAGCTCGAGCTCTTACCCTCCCATCTGCACGTTGAACGGTAAGCTTTGTAGTTTTCCTCATAGTTCTGCATGTTTTCAGTTCCTAGAATAGTTCACTGCGGTTCACTGTGATGAGAAACCACTGTATGTGAAACACGGAAAAACTCAGGTGTAAATCTCCCAAACCAGTTCTGCTTTGGTTTTCGCCTACGTGCAGAAGCATAGCATCGATTCACATCGCAAAATTGGTTGGCTATGGGCATTCCCAAGCTGCCCCTGCCGTCATTTCCGCCCCTATCTTTTCTTGCCCATCAAAGGACAGGCTGCTGTCCTTATTGTCCTCCTGTGTTAAACAGCGGGAAGAGAGTGGATCTGGAAATGGACTGTTAAGACGTGTTTTTTTCCCCACACATCAGTGAATATACATACTTATGCACAAATGTAGCAATGCAGAAATGTGTAAAAAATGTGTGTATTTTTTTTTAAAAAAACAACAGACCAATCAGTGATGGTGGGGCAGGGTGAGGGAGGGGAATGGGAGTGGCCAGGGACTTCTTGTTGTGGATGCAGCAACTGCTGTTCTCCACAGTAGTACGATGTAAATGGGTATGTGTGTGTGTGTGTGTGCAGACAGCACAGTTTCTGAATTTCTGAATTCAGTTTCTGAATTGAAGTATAAAAACACCACTCTTGACCCGCAGGGAACTGCTCCTTCTTTCTTGTGTGGAAACGGGCTGGGAAACGTGTGTTACATCAACATCACAATGTGGACAAGATCGCAAACACTATTAACGAGGAAGAACACACAAGCTAGGAGAGGCCGTAGCAGTTTGATTTTGCCTGAGCCTAATGAGAAAGGCAAGATTTCACTTCCCCTTCTCTTCTCCCTTCTATGCGTTCATTGAATGCAAACTACTTTTGTACTTTGAATGCAGTTTTCAGCAATGAGGTCAGCTGATGACAAAGGGGAAGAGAGGGAGGGGGAGAGAGAAACTGGGACATTTTGAAAGCAGCTGAAAAAGCGAGATGACAGAGCATTTATCAGCATGGTCCTTATCAAATTGGCACAGCTGGAGGATATTCCTCAGGCTTGCTAGAGCTACGCCCTTGGAGGATGATGATGGTGTATTTACAGTCTTTTTAAAAACAAGCTTGATGGACAGCAACATTGTTGCTTTTAGAAAGTGCAGTGAGTAATGGTAACTTCTTACTCCAGAGAGACAGCTTTGGGAGGAATCATTTTTGGGATTTGTAAACATTTTATGCTTTTTGGTTGTTTTAAATTCATTTTGATTGAAAAGGGACAGAAAAGTCACATGCTATTAATGGTTCTCATTACAGTTGTATGTGTAACAGGAGAAAAAAAAAACTTCATCAGGAAAAGACTCTACTTTCAACAGAACTAATTTTCCTGAAAGCAGAATGCATTGCTTTAATGCTTCACAAACAATTAACAGCATAGCAGTTTAGCAGACCTGCATATTAGCTTACAGATGTAGCATGTTTATGCTAAAGTAGCCTTTGACAGTTTATGGCCAGTGATGATATTGCATTTTCTGTATCTCATTTCCCTCTGATTCCATCCTTATAGGCTTAGGCCATTTCTACACAGGGTTTTTAAAACAGGGCAAAGCGTCCTCCAGGGAGGACGTCTGCACCTGGGAGCAGACTGGGTCTGACCTACTTAACGTAGATCCGCACCCCAGCCCATTCTGGAATGACCCCAAGTGGTCATCCAGCGTGCTTTTGAAAGACTGCTAAAAACAAGTCTTTCAAAAGCATGGAGCGCGCCAGTGCGAGCCTGCTCCCCTGTGCAGATTTGCAGGCTCGCACCAATGCAAGCCTGTGATCTGCTGGGGGCGGGCTTTAGGCTGGCGAGCTTCAGCGATTGGTCGAGAGCCTCGACCAACCGGAAGCCACCATTTTCGACACCGGAGCAGTGTGGAGCAACGAGCACGCACTGCTCCGGAGCGGCGTGGACAGGACCGGGGAGCCGAAAAGTCCAGTAAGTAGCGTCACGGGGCGATTCCCTCACCCCGTGCGAAAATGGCCTTAGAATAGGCTTGAATACTGTACTCCGTTAATGCATCTGAGGAAGTGCTCATTATCCACAAAACTGAATGCTAAAATAAAATGCAATGACGTCCCAAATCCATAAAATATTGGTACCTTTTAGATCTACTAAATAACACAAAATATGTCATGCAAGCTGTTTTGTTATTATTATTATTTTATTATTTTGTTGCATAGCCAACATGAATATGGGCCTTTCCACCCTACACTGTTACAGTGCTATTATTCCACTTTCAACATCCTGTGGAATTCTGGGGCTTGTAGTTTACTGAGGCCAAAGAGCTCTCTGGCTGAGAATTAGAATTCTCAGCCAGAGAGCTCTTTGGCCTCAGTAAACTACAAAGTAAACTGCAAACCCCAAGATTCTATAAAGTGGAATAATAGCAGTATAACAGTATAGTCTGAAAAGGGCCCATGTTTCCTAGAATAAAACAGCTTTAAACATACAGCAAAATATCTCCTTCTTCCAATCCTCCCCTTTTTTTATCCTCCTATTGATGTATCACTCTTTAAATAATGTATAACAGCAATTCAGCAAAACAATGAATAACACATAATTTTTAAAGAATTACATCCCAAGCTCTGCTAGGATGGGCCATAAAGAAAACACTGTATTTTCACATAGACAACATGCTTTTTGCAAGTGAGGGATCAATGAAAACCCTACCGATTCATTGAAATGAAAGGTAGCTGTGTTATGTCCTGCAATGCCAGTTTAGTGCCTCTCCCCTCATAACTTAAGCTCTGAACAACCTCAGAGGTCACAATGAAAAAAGACCTGAAGAGGATCCCCTTTGGATGACCAAGAGATTGTTTTGATCACTGATTTCTCCTTGCTTATTTCTTGCCTCAGCTTAAGGTGCTACAGGTAAGTCAAATTCCAGACTAAGTTTGCTGGACTGAAATCGGACATAAAGATAACCCCATTGAATTTTACATCTCAGCTTCCTGTGCTGGCCCTTGGAGAGAGATGATTCATTAAATTACAAAGATGTGGATTTTGATATAAATAAGGTGCTGCTTACTGTATTTTCTTATTTGGAAGAACTTGTCTGTTTTATGTTTTAATAGTTTTTCTTAAAAAAAGGTTGTTGTATTTACAAAAAAAATTTCTAAGATAATATGGTGCTTTTTTTGAAATCTTAAGAGGTGCAACTTTACACAGCCACTGTTACTTTCATATTTTCTTTGGTGTTTTTGATATACTTGTTATGGATGAACTGTTTAAATTTCCTTTTAGCTACAAATAAATTCTACCTGTTTTTGGTGTGTCATTTTATAGAAAGGACATGTGTTCTGTTTGTTTACTCCATTTTATGAATATGGATGCCTCATTTATAGTGGGGTCAAAGTTTCATTTCAGGGCAATGGATATGTTTTAGATTATATGAAAGGTCATTTTAAAAATTGTAGGGGAACAGATCAGAATACATTCCTGTTTAGTGTGCATATGCTTGTAATATGTAAAATAACCCTAACTAAATTCTATTCACAAGCATCTATGCAACTTGTATTTAATTTACAGTTACTTCTGTGTACCTAAGAGGGTTTGGACTTCAGATTCTCGAACAGAAGCCATGACAAGCCAGTCTTAAAAATGAGAGGAACAGCCACTTACAGTATGGTCTTGGTTGGGATAGGAAACTCAGCCCTGAGGCTGAATCCTAGTGGGCCTTAATCCACCCTTATGGGTTTTTCCAGATCACCATCATCATGTGTATGTGCTTTCCCCTCATTCTCAGTGGCAGCTGATGGCATACTAATCAATGGAGTAGTGAATGCACTCTGGGCTTTATTCAAAACTTTAAAGGAACTACCCAAGTTGCTGGACCTATTTTGGGAATAAGGTTGAAAAGACCTTGTTCCCCAAAACATTGAAAAGACCCTGCAAAGGCATTCCTGGCAGTAAGCAGGCAAGCTAAAATAAACTGATATTTTGATCCTCTCCTATTGCCTGGAATGTGTCTCCCCCAAGTTTCTCTGCAATTGAATTTATCTGTTAAGAAGTCCCCTCAACCTTTGGTCTAGGTAAGAGAGAGTCCATTATTGGAAGAAAAGGCAAAGCCTCTCTCTCTCTCTCTCTCTCTCTCTTTCTCTCCCCCCCTCTCCCCCTCCCTCTCTCTATAGGCTGGCATACCAATCACGTATGGAGATATATATATCTCCATACCTGAATGGGTGCCAACCAGACTTACTTCCAGGCAAGGCTTTTACTGTGTGATTACCTGCACCAAGATGGAATTTTATAGTGGGTCAAAATGATATCGTCTCCCATTTGTAACTCTGTCACATTTCCCCATTGCTGCTAGTCAATTTTTGCCAATTATAGAAAGTCCATTAAGGAGGGCAAGATGGAATAACTGCACCATAACTGCATGTTTTGACTGGTAGTGCTTAGAGCTGTCCATGGGGACATGCACTACTATTTGGATCATAGCTACTAATATCAATTTTTCTTTTGCTCCTGAAGCATCATTCAGTAACCACTTTTTAAAGGAATGAGAATATAGAGCTAGATAGACAATATACATTGCAGGAAATGCTGTCATAATTTTGATTGAAATTTTGGCCCTTTCTGCTCTACCCTCCCAACCTACCATAGGGATGGGAGATTGATGGGACCACAACAACAGTTTTGCATGACATCATTATGGTCCCATCCCTCTCCCATCCCCAGTCAGCACAATTGCACAGAGGAAATCATTGACAGGTTTCCCCCATCAGTGACCCATGATTGTTCCACCATCCCACACTTACCTAGTGTGCAGAGGGTCCAGAAGCACAGTGACTGCACTTCCTGCCCCAGCACAGCCTGGGACAGTACCTGGCTGTGCTGTGGAAGGAAGTGGTGAGCCCATTGTGCTTCCTAGATTGCAGAGGCAGCTAGTGCAGAGGGGAGCACTCCTGTGATGCTCCCTTCCCAGTAGAGCTGCTGCTGAGATCCCCACAGGACACTACTGGGATACAGTAGGGTGCAGAAAGGGTCTTTGACTTCTAAATTAAACAAAACCAATGCAAACAATATTTAGTACAGTTTCATTACGGTGCATTACAAGATGGAAAACATTTTTTGTTTGTTGGTCTTCTTTTCATTACAGGATTTTTACTGTATTTTTGTACACCTACTGGATATTAAACAACTAATTCTATTGGAGGAGGAAGCTGTTTATAAATTATTGCTACCAGAGTACAGTATCATACCAAAATAAAAATCTCTCTCTCACACACACACACACACACCCCTCCACCCACCTCCCTCCATAGGTTATATTATCTTTTCCTCTTTCTTACATTCTTGGTTGTCTACATGAGTATCACACAGCTTTAAAATGCCTCTGCAGAAAAGGTCACTCTTTTTTTCTTTCTGAACATTTCTTTGCGTTTTTGTTCCCAGAGGTAAACCTAGAATCAACAATCAATAAAAGAACATCATATAACACTTTGGCTTACCTTTGAGGAATATCCATTAGGTCAACACATTTTACTGGAGCCAAGAATGATTTTTTTTCCCACAGCCAATCTTTTTGGATATAATGGCATTCCTAATCATTGAATGAAAATTTCATCAAATAGCTCTAAGTCAGTTTAGTCATTTGCCCACATTCATCTTCTATGATCCCTTAAAGAGACACTAAAAGGACTTCACTGTGATAAATTCTCTCTCTCTCTCTCTTTCTTTCATAGACTGAAATGTTCCTTTGTTATAATTCTCTTTCCAAAATGGATAGAAACATGGACACTTGAAAGAAAATTTACTAAGTACATGTACCAGCATGTAACAATAAGGATAGTTTCAAAGTACCAAAGGTAATAATCTTTGTTCTGGGACCTGTGAATTGGAGGATTTTGATCACATAACACTGTGCAATAATTTACAATGTTGATAATCTAGTGTGCATGAGCACTCTCTCATTCCACCTTTCCCTCCAGTGCCAAATCTCTGATATATTTACTTTTCTTTTTCTAGGGAGAAGAAGAAATGTTTTTGAAAATGTTCACAAAAATGCAGAGATAATTAGTTGCATCGAAATTTGAAGTCAAACCAGACAATAAGGTATTTACAAGACTGCTCCCTCAAGTGGTGAAAGATGGCTGTTTGTCAAAGGATGTGAATGTCCCCAACTGTGTATCTTGTATTTAGAATTAAATCTAGAGATGTTGTACGCCCAGTGATTAGCATGTTTTTCTTTCCAACAATAGCATTTGCATACAGATTCATCTTTCAGCAATCGCATTTACAGGTTGGTCCTTTGTTTATCTTCGATGACCAGCCAAAAAGCTAAGCATTCTGGAATGCAGAATATGAAGGTAAGAGAAAGCACACATTAACAGAAACAGATTTCCTTACCACTTAGAATCATAGAATCATAGAGTTGGAAGAGACCCCAGGGGCCATCGAGTCCAACTCCCTGCTATGCAGGGACACACATCAAAGCATTCCCAACAGATGGCCATCCAGTCTCCGCTTAAAAACCTCCAAAGAAGGAGACTCCACCACACTCCGAGGCAGCATATTCCACTACTGGACAGCTCTGACCATCAGGAAGTTCTTCCTGAGGTTCAAGTGGAATCTCCTTTCATAGGATCATAGAATCATAGAAATGTAGAGTTGGAAGAGACCACAGCGGCCATCCAGTCCAACCCCCTGCCATGCAGGAACACCCTCAAAGCACTGCTGACAGATGGCCGTCCAGCCTCTGCTTAAAAACCTCCAAAGAAGGAGACTCCACTACAATCCAAGGCAGCATATTCCATTGTCGGACAGCCCTGACCGTCAGGAAGTTCTTCCTGAGGTTCAGGTAAGGGACCATATCTTCTAAATGCATGCTAAGTGTATCGTCTAGTTTGACCACCAGGATGTTTTGCTTTCTGATTTATCACTGGAAGGTAACCACAGGCTTAATTATTTGCAAGTCTCATTTGCTGATGTATTCATCTCTGAGGAAACATATTGTGAGAGGGAAAATGTATTTATTGTACAGAATACATATTCTTTTTAATGTCTAATTTGTCCCTGAATTAGCATAATAGTATTCTTAGAGTAGACCCTTTCCAATCAGTGGGACTTATATTAGTCATGACTAACTTAAATCCTATTGATTTTGAATAGTCTAAGTAGGATCAAGTCTGGATTCAGTCTAAAGTCATCAAGGATATGACATTTAGGGATACAAAGTCATATTACTAAGACAAAGTTACCATTTTCTATGATATTTTAAAATTCTTCAACTCTCCATTACATGGTGCTTCCACAGCCTTCCTGAGTGTCTGTCTTTCTTTCATGTGCATCACAACAAAGTTTTTAGTATAGTAATCTAATGTTACATCAAATTAGGAATAGTATTAAGTGTAATAAATACTTCCTTTGTAGCGTAAACATAATTAATGTAAGGTTTTCTTTAAAAAGCTTTTTATTATGAATATAATATCTTAGCATTTTCACACTAGCTTTCCTACCTCTGAAGGTGATTTAAAATTTCCCAAAGTGACAGAGCACAAAAACTTGTCTAAATTCTGCACTGGTAGCCCTTTCTAATTGCAGCTGTATGAAAGTTAATACTAACTGGGGGGAAAGTAACTTGCACAGAAACAGAGGCTATAAGTTCATGATTATCACTTTGCTGAGAATCAGTCTTGGTCATGTTGCCCTGGCTCAAATTAAGCATGCTACATAAGGGTAGTAGAATGACAGTATCAAAGTCTCAGTTCATTTAAGACTGAAGAGAGAGAGAGAGAGATTGTGTTAGTGTCAAAGACCAAAAGACAAAGAATGGAGAAGAGAAAAGGTGTCTTGGTCTTGATTTCAGCCTTTAAAGATGGGCAAAATTCTATTTTGTGCATTGCACCTTGTGGAATAAGAGCAAACATAGAGAAAACTGGCCTGGCATCTGTCTTGTTTCAAGTAGATTGTCAACAAGGAGTGCTAGAAGGAGGGAAACTTTATAAATGATGTTTTAAACCCTCACGATAAACTGTCGCTTAGAACCTTGACAGACAAGAGCTTGACACAGTGGCTGCTCTCCAGAGTCCCTCACCTCCATGCTTGGCAAGCTGATCACGGCTTCTGAGCTGTGATGCCACACTTGCTTGCCTGACCTGACATAATGGGCAGCCATTTACTGCAAACAAGGTAGATGGAAGAACACAGACATAAATGATGCTCTGGTGTAAGAAAGAATCCACCAGGGTCATGGGCAGGCCACTTAATTTGCAGAGCTGTCCAACCCCCACTCCTTGCCTTTGGTGAAGCCATTTACTTTACTCCCTTTGGGCAGTGATCAAGACCTGGCATGGGGAGCTATCCCTCTTGAGATCAACTGAGTGTATAAAGCCCTAGCAGCACACACATACCTTACAAACTCTAGAGAACCACAATATCAGATATGGGCTCCAGAGCAATCTCCATTCCCTCTTCCCAGTCTAGTCTAAGTCAAAGTAAAAACTGTAGCCTGAGAAGAACCCATGAGTCAGAAATTACAATCAAGACTGATCTGTGGAAAGAAAGTGACAAGAGATGTTGAGGTAGGGTATGTGACCACTGATTAATCCACTGTTTTGACTGAATACAAGATAGCTGCAAAGACTGCTGTAATCTGCAGGCTTTGATTCACTGACTTGCAAGGGTGGAGGTGAAAGAAGGCATGCTATTGTTCATGTATGAGATGAACAATGAACATCTGGGTACAAGAAGGAAAATAACATGGGGCTGCATATGCACAAGGGGTGAACAAGATAAACCACAGGATGGACAGGCCGAAGTCCAGTCTGTTAGCTTTAACTGTGAACCACACCAGGCATGCAAGCAGGTTTAGCAGCAGGGTAACTGAGTGGAACATCCACAGGTAATACAGCATCTTGCAAGTTGTCTGATAGTCAGCTGGGATGTCTGCTGAGAAGTCTTGATAGAAACATGGCTTTTTGGACAGCTTTTTGGAACTGGAGGCTAGTTGTTCTGTCACAGGTTGAAGCCAGCTGCACTGTTCTGCAACTCCTGTTCCTTTCTGTCCAATTCTGCTGCTTTTCTTTCCAGTTCCTCTTGCTGATGAAGGACCGCAGGCTGTGCTGCTGAGGCAACTGCCTGAGGAGTGAGTTCCACAGACAGCTGCAGTATGGCAGGCTGTGAAAGCCCACCAGCCGGTGTTGCCAGAACAGTCTGAGCCACATTCATCAGCTGGGAACTCTCTGTGAAAGGACTGAATTCACCCAGGCCACCGTAGTTAGCATTTGTCAACTGTGTGACTGAAGGATCCTGGAAGGGGTTCACAGCCCTCAGGTCTGCCAAAGGGTTCATATCAAAGGCCGCCATGGCCACTTTTCCAAGGATGACAGTCCGCTGCACCTGCTCTGCTGCATATGCAAGATCTTTCTGATTCAAAGACAGATATGTTTTTCTCACATCTCTGTACACATCTTTCCTGTAAAGCCAGGGTGGAAGGTAGGGAAATCATGAAGGATAGATACTGTATTTGCCGGTGTATAAGACACACCAGTGTATAAGACACAATCCATTTTCAAATAGTATTTTTTTGGGGGGGAAAGTGAGCCTTATATGCCAGCAAATACAGTAATATAAAGCTGCAAATCATCCTACCAAAGCATTTGCTTGAACATAGCTGTTCCCAATCAGGTTGCTAGGTTGGATCTGGGACAGGACTGGGCTCCTATAATATTAATCCTGAACAAATCATGGAGTATGACAAGACCTGTCAGCTGCAGTCACCACCTCCCAACACAGCTATTGCCTCCTGGTGGAGAGCAGGAGGAAGGAGCATGGAGGAATTGGTGACAAGAACAGTTGAGAGCATCTCTGTGCCATCTCTTCATCCTGTCTCCATTGGGAATGAACACCCATGTTGGGACAGATGGGTATGGCTGAAATCTGGGGTTTGGAAAATGAGATAGGGTAGCTACTGTCATGTATCAGACAGGCCAGGCATTGGTGATAGCAATTAGTAGGCTGTAGGAGCTGGGTTCTTACTCATGGCAGAGAGAGAGAGAGAGAGAACGGGGTCCAAGCTTAGTTTGAATCAAAGCCAAAAGTCCAGTGGTCCAAGATATCAAATCCAAGGGTGAACCAGAACTGTAGACACATGGCAGGTGAAGGTCAAACTGGAGACAGAGGCCCTTTTAACATGGCATTTGCTATGCAAAAGGGCCCCTCGAGCGTCGCATGATTGTGAGGAGTGATCTGCATGACACACTCACAATCGCACAACGCTCCAGGGTAGAGCAGGCACCGCTTGCGCGCTTTTTCATTTTTGGCTTTCAGCCAAAAATGGTGTGTGATTGCACATTGCTCCAAGGCTCTACGCGCACTTGCCGTGCGTGTGGAGCCTCCAGAGCCACGGCGGTCACACTTCCTGCCCCAGCGCAGCCTGGGAAACTCCCAGGCTGCACTGCAGGAGGAAGAGGCGGGGCTCTCACACTGCCTGCTTGGGAGCAGGCAGCTCGTGTGGAGCTGAAGTAGTGGGGATGCAAGAGTCTCTCGCTGGAGGTTGCTCGCGTGATCCCTGCACCCCAGCGCCAAAAAAAGGTAAGGTGCGGAAAGGGCCAGAGTTCTTGACAAGGAAACAAGGGACAGATGCAGGGTTTCAACCACCAAGAAGAGTAGTTGTCAACCCTGGTGAGAGAAGCCAGCTGTTTCTTATTTACAGCCTATTGGTCTTGAGGCAGGTGTTCTCTCATTAGGGCTTGTCTGGTATATAAATGAGCTGAATGCGTGAAACCTTCTTTCTCTTGCTGTTGTTCTGCCAAGGTAAGTGTCTGTGTAGATTCTTCCTCTGAAGTCATTCTATTCCTCTGGGCTGTCTTCTGCCTTTGAATCAGAACTCTCTTCCTCTTTGTCAGGGTCTCAAGGGCAGGGCATGACAGCTGCCATTTAACAGAATTTATAGTACTTCATCCTGTTCCACAATCTGTTCAGGATTAAAGTTACAGGAACCTTGTCCTGTGTCCAACATGGCAACCCAAGTTCCAAAGGATTGGTAGATTCCACCCCTGCCCCAACCAAAAGTGGCCTAAAGCAGGAATGAGATGACAGGAAAGGGCCTCTTCTGTGGCTGCTCCCAGGCTCTAGAACTCTCTTCCCAGAGAGGCTAGACTGGCACCCTCCTTACTATCTTTCTATACCCATTTTGGAGATAATTTTGTTCTAACTGGTCCTTGAGAACTGAACTTTTTAGTGGAAAACAGGCCTTGTGTAATATACTGGACTTTTTCCCCAAAAAAACGTCTTTTGATTTTACTCTTTTTAATTTTAACTTTTTGGATGAATTTGTTACTTTCTAACTTCTGTGTGCTATGAATATTTAACTGTGTTTCTTAAAACTGTTGTAAGCCACCTTGAGGCCCAAAATGGGAAAATAAAAATAACAGGAAAAGTGAAGCCTTTCAGATGTTATTGCATTGCAGTTTCCAGTATTCCTTGCCGTCATTTATACTATATCTTTCTTCTACTATTTTTATGCTATTACATGATTATACTATTTATTTATATTCTGCCTTCCTCTCAAAACTTGGACTCAAGGCACATCAGAAGTTTAAATTAAATGGCACAGATAACAATGATGTGAAATTAAGATATTAAAAACATGACTAAATGAATTACAATATTAGAACAGAAGTACTTTACTCTCACCGCTAGTCTCAATAGATTGTAATATTAAATTTTAATGTTAAAGTAGAATGGCTGCTAATCCCAACTATGTTGGACTCATTGAATTAATTGCTGAATTGTAAGTCAGTACTTATATAAATTCAACAGATTCAATGGGTGTAGCGTAGTTGGGAGGAGCAATTGGATTCAGGCCAATGGCCTATGCAGACTAACTCCATCTTTTCTGTCATGTTTGTCCTTTTCCGGTCATATTTAGAGATGGCTTGCAAACTTTTCAAAGGGACAACACAGACAGAACTGGAGATCATAGTTTGGTATTACGTATACCTTAGCTTGTATACCTCTCACACTTTTCCTTTCACAGTTGTAAGAAGGGCAAGAGAAGCTTTCACTTTGGCTTTTAACTGAGCCACCATCCTCAGAACTCAGGGAACTGCAGTCATTTTGAAGCTGTAGTTTATTAGGTAGAGCCAGGATCAAATTGTGCTTTCAAATCTTGATCTGTTCATATAGTTTGAAGAAACCATAGTGCATCAAATAAAACATAAGAGGGAATGTGGTTTGTTTAAAAGTGAGGGTAAATGTACTCAGTCTTCCTCATAGCTGCACAAGGAAAAGGGAGTAGGGAATGTGTGGCCTGGTTGCTTGTCCACATAGTGAGATACCCTTCACTTTCTCTTTGGTTTGCTTTGTCCTCCTGTCTTTTCAGGCCTCTGCAACCTCATTTATTGGGTGTCTGCTTCTTCCAACCTTTCTTTCCCAACTCTTTCCAACTCTTCTTTACCCTTACATTCTCTAGGGTCTGGGCAACTTAGTGAATGGCACAGAGAAATATATAGTTAGGCATCACTGTCTGCTCAAAACAGCAGTTCAGCCAATCACTGTCAAAGACTTTATTATCTGCCTTGAATGCACTGTATGCAGAAAGGTATAAATGACAGATACCATCAACAAAAATTAATTTATCACTGCGATGTAATAACTGAGTGTATGCAACATGTCAGAGCATTCTGAACTTTTCAGATGCATTGCTGCATTAATTCTTACAACCTTGTGAAAGTGGAAGTGAAGACTGAACGAATAGCCTGCTTTATGTCATACAGTGAGCTCATGGATGAAGCAGGACTTGAAGATCTGAGCAAGCAAATGTGGTTGCTAATTATAAAATCAGTCTAGGACTGGTAAGATTTGGGATCTAATCTGTATTTTGCCACACAGTTCACTGGCTGACTTTGAGATTGTCACCATCTCAACCTCAGCCTAAGGATTCTTATTAAAGTAAAATAGGAAGAGAGAAACTACTTACACCTCTGCAAGACTATTTCATAGAATTATAGAATAGAATCATAGAGCTGGAAAAGATCAGAAGGGCCATTGAGTCTAAACCCTGCCGTGCAGGAATATACAATCAACTGATTCTCAACAGAAGACCATCGAACCTCTGCTTAAATACCTCCAAAGAAAGAAACTCCACCATACTCCAAGTCTGTGTATTCCACTGTCAAACTGTTCTTACCATCAGGAAGTTCTTCCTAATGTTTAGATGGAATTTATTTTCCTGAATTTTGAAGCCATTGCTCCATGTCCTAGTCTCAGGAGCAGCAGAAAACAAGCTTGTTCCATCCCTTCAAATATACTTTCATATAGTATGGGAGTTCTCCCTCCCCCTCCCTCTCTTCCTCCTTCCCCAGCCCCAGCCCCCCAGCCACCAGTTCAAGGTTGTCTTAAACTGCTGTAACACATCACAAATTTTACAAAGTTCTTGCTATTAGGACTCCAGCTTGGTTAAGCATATCCAATAGGGATCTGATGGATGAAGCGGTCTGATCCTGAGGTATCTGGACTTTCCCATGACAAAGCAGGTTTTCTCAGAAGCAGTCTGAAGGGTGAAAGCAATCTTCCAGGCACTCTTGAAGCTTCAGACCCACTTAAGAGGGATTTACTCAGCTAAGAATCTGACACATCACTCTGCAACCCCAGGTAAGAGAAGCATCAAGAAAAAGAGTGTCATTCTGTGACTGCCTTCTCTAGCTTTCAGCCACAGGGAGTGACTGTACCAGGACTCTGGGTTTTTTTCCCATCTTCCTATCACAGTGCTTGGGGGCACAAATGGAGACAGTGCTGCACTGCATTGTGTGATGGTATGTATGTAATAACAGAGGTGGCAATAGCACTCTCAGAACTTTCCATAATTATTTGAGCACAAACTGGGAGATGCTTGAATCTACTGCTGCCTATTCAGAGGACAGCTGCTGGCAACAATTTTGCAATGAGGAAAAAGGAAATGGAGTTCCACCAAATATGTACTATTTGAGTCAATTGTCCCCTAGCACTTTCTTTCTACTTGCTTCAACAGGGCACATATTAATGTCCTCCCAAAAGTGGTGTCTGCCTCTATCTTATAACGGTGAGCTAGGAGTTCTATGAAGCTGGGATGTGTAGCTGTGGATAGGGACTGGTGTATCTTGACATCTCAGAAATCTGCTGTGGAATCTGCCAGACTTGCTTATCAGATTTTTCTTGTTCTGAAGGGGCAGCATTTTCATAATGCCAGTCTGCTGTATCTCACAGGAATCTGTGGCTGAGTGAGCAGGATCCACTGTCGTCATCATTTTAGGCGATGTTTACATATATGCTTGTGAAAAACATTGCATTATTTGAGCAAGGGATTGATAACGATGAAAGAGAGTGAAATTAAATACAAGGGAAAAGAAGTGTACTTGTGCATATACAAATGCATTTTAAGTGGCTTTGTATTAACATACCTTGTAGGAAAATACATATTATTTTGCATATTTTTATTAAAATCTGCTAACATGAAAAAAGAGCCCTCTGTTGATGATAGAGCAGACAAGAACACCTGAACTGCTGAAACATGCGTGAGGTGAGTTATGATCAATTCCATACATCACTGCTGCTGAATCCTCTGTAATGTAAAGGCCAGGGATAGTTTAAGCATTTCTTTCTGAAAGAAAGAAGAAGGAGACCCTCTCTCTACTTGAAGGAATAGAGGGTTTGGAGATTCTCCAAGTCAGAGCTTGGTAGAAGCAACTAATTGCTTATAATTGGTTGCTAATAAGTAATTCATTTTTTTCCCAAATAATGAAAGCATAACTACACTGTGATTGCAAATTAATGAGGGGTAACTTTATGAGGGATATTCTTTTTGCATGGTTCAAGTGTTAGCTCCTGCTCCTGCCTAGTGCTCTTTTGTGGGTGTAGAGCAATGGCAGCTCTGAAAATAACTTTCTAAGCTTTGCACAGAGGAATTTACATGCAAGAAGGTTTTAGATGTATTGTTTCTCACCAAACCCTGCTCTGAAAGTAAACTCACAATGGTGAACTCCAGGCGTTTTGGCTCTGAAACAAAGGCGTAAGAGAGTGAGCATGTGTCCACGTCAAAGGATTGTGTTTTGGGGGCCTTCTAAGCAAGTCTTTGCGGTTGTACCAAAAAGAACTCTGTCTCTATGTAACTGTAAGCAAAAGAAAGTCATATAATGAACACAAAAAATTGCCAACAAGAGTAGGAAGGAAGTCAATTTTTAAAAGTCCCAAACGGTGAAGGTCCCCTTTTGTTGTTTTCAACAGTTTGTAAGCCCTAGAACACAATTTTGTGTTTTCTCCTTTAGAGGATGTTACTCCTTTAAAGCTGAAACACTTTCTGTGACTTTGGTACCAAATGAGTAGACAGCTATTTTTCCTTCATCATAATCTTACATCCACCCTTCTTCAGTTTCAAATGATATTACATTTTAAATGATATTACTATCATTCTTAAGCAAATTGGTCACAAATCACATGCAGGAGTGAATCTTTAAATGGTCCCGTCACATCCCTCTCTGCACCCTGCTGAAATTGGACAAGCTTTTTTCTCTTAGAAGTGATTAGTATACCTTCAAACTTCAAATAATCCTGCCAAGATTTTTTAAAAAAAATTATAATGAACCAGACTCTTAAAAAAACCCAAACATCTCAAACATCTGTCATCTAGCACAGAAATCCCTGCACCTATCTGTCTGGAATGTCAATGCCTTCACAGAAATTTGAAGTAAGGAATCACAAGTAAGGTAATCATCTGCAACAACTTCTCTTTTTCTGGTTAAACAAAGTACAATGAAGTTACACGTCACAAGTTAATGTAATCCCCTTTTTAGTGTATAGAGAAATATTTTCTCATTACTTTCTACAGTTTACAGAGGTATTTTGAGAGGAATTTTTCAAGTATTAGGCATTCTCCTACCAATCCTAAGCCCTATTTCCTGAGAAAGTAGCCAGAAAAGCAATGAGCAATCTAGTCAGAAATGCAACAAGTTATTTTTTAAAAATAAGTGCAACATTAACGGCTCTAAATTATACTTCATGTGTGTGTGTAAACAGCTGTATAACAAATCACTGTAAAAGTTTCCAAGCTCTGTTTCTCAGGAGGACCTAGTATACTATTATTATAACTATTCACTGATTTTTCCCATAGTAATCAAAGGGAATTTACTCAAGGGAGGCTCTGCTTCACATCTAAAGTAAAACAGCTTGGCCTCCAAAGAACTGAACTAAAGCAATTTCCTATCCAAAGTAGTAAAGTGGGTTGCAAAAGAATTTCCTGTGGGCTAGGTAATACTTTACAATGTTTTGGGTTCCTAGGACTGCACAGTATATCATATTAGCTGTACATGGTTCCGCAACCATAAATAAGATAACAAGGTCTGTGTGTGGAGAATAAAAATTACTGTGGAATATTTCTATTAATGAGCTAAGTGAAATATGTTAACATTACTGCACATCAGCATACACTTTGGGATAACTAGGTTAATCTAATAAAAACCCTATATGGTATCAGACATACTAATCTAATTCTTAATATAAACTTAATCAGCCATTACAACATGGTTTTTGCACATTCCACTCTCTCTGCTGCCCACATAGAGATAATCACAACAAATGTTCATTCTAATGGGAAATCAGTTAGAAAAAGAACTATAAGCAAAAGATGGTGAAGAGCTCCATAACTTGCAGGGCACTATAAAGACAGGAAGAAATGGATAGATGAATCAGCTCTAGGCTTTAGTCCAAATTTTAGTTTAAGTTACAGAATCCAATCTCCAAATTAGGTTCAGCAGTTTGGGTAGTTCTTATAAAGACTGAAACCCAAATAGATTCACCATTCTAGTGCCATAGGAGCTTCCAGCTGCAACGATAGGTAATACCGTGCTCTGACTTCCATTCAGTGTAGTGTAAAGAACAGTTGGCTAGAAAGAGAAGCAAGCAAGTCTAAAGGGAGAATTACAGTCTGAAATGAGAATGAAATGAGAGAACATTCTGGTGGAAAACTGAGGGACTCATTGAAAACAAGACTAGCAGGTTTTCACCTCCCTAATAAGGCTTAAATTAGTCACAGCAGTCTTAAATCCTATTTATTTTAATAGATCTGCTCTAAATCTGCATCCAGTCCCAGATCTTTACTTGCATTTCCCTTCTCATTGGCTCATTCAGCCAATGTGTCTCTTGTTTAATCACTGGAAGGTTCTGTACATTTGAGTATTCTTTTGTATTTTTAACAGGATGTAGAGAGATCAGATGGGATGTGTTTGAATCCATGACCATCAAATAAGTATTGGCTGTCATGCTGTTGGTTAGACCTAATTAGACTAGACCCATTTGACTCAGTGGTTGAATGGTGAGTCAACACATTGGTAAATCCCATTGATTAACTGGGTCTACTATAGTCAGAACTAATAGATTTTAGTCTACTGTTGCAAATATTGCATTATGGGTGGCCAGTTGTGGCCCTCTGAATGTCTGATATTCAGCTCTCATGAGGCCTGGCTAGCATAGCCAGTGGTGAGAATTATGAGAGTTACATCCACAGACATCTGGAAGGCCACAGCTTCGCACTCCTCGACAATGAGGAACAGTGAGCTGGTAACGTTGAGGGATGAGTTGAATTTGGGGAGTGGGTTGCAGTAGGTCCTAATCACAACTAATACGTTATTGGTATTATTCACTTGAAAGAGCCAGTACAGTACAGTGGACAGAGTGTTGGACTAGCACTCTGGGACATCAGGATTCAGATCTCTGTTCAGTCATGGAAACTTATCCTGTGATCTTGAGCAAGTCACACTCTTCCAGCCCAGAGGAAGGCAAGGGAAACCTCCTCTGAAAAAATCTTGCCAAGAAAACCCTAGAATAGAGCTGCTATAAGTCCGAGTCAGCTTGAAGACACATAACAACAACAGTTGTTAACTTACTTGTGTGTGGAATATTATTATGTTTATTCATAAATAACAGTGAATATCAATGGGATTTGATTCTTTGGAAATGTATGTGGGAGTGGTATCTTCTCTCTCTCTCTCTTTCTTTGTATATATACACCTTTGGATCTTTGCAATTACATTTTCTGTAGCTGCACATAACCAGAATTTATGTTAATGCTGAACTATCTTCCCTGAGACTTAACCAAAAAAAAGGGAAAAAAAGGGGGAAAAAAGAGGGAATGGGGTGTAGTGATCAGTATCCATCATCTTTCCAACTGCCTTGTCACTACATCAATTAATACAATTGAGCAAAAAATGTCACAGGCCCGGTGGAAAAACCTTTCCACAGTCTTCCAGGGGGAAGTTTAGCTCCAGCTTTTTCCCCTTGCATTAGCTCCTGTCATCCACAAAACAACAGAACCCAGTGGTGTCAATTATATTTGATTGACTGAGTAAAGCACACACACAAATAAGCGAAAACAATGGACACAAAAATCTATATATGACTCCCCTTGTCAGTGAGGATGCTTGTCTTCTCCATTTTCATGCTGTATGGTGTCCTGCTGCTATGGGCTTAAATGTTTCCTTCAACCCCCAAACTATCACCAATTAAGTTAGCAGGGTCTTCAAAGGTGTCAAACGACTCCCTGGGCAATTGGCTGTAACTGCTGTTCAATAAATGAGGTCTAATTTATCAGTTTAACTTCAGTTTTAAAAACCTAATGTCTCACGGTACCATGTGCCATTTGCCCAGAAAGTGAAGGGATGCCTACCATGAAGCATGCTGAAAGTTAGAACAAGCTCTTGTTAGCAGTGGCATGTTTTTTACTTTTTTAAAGAAAAATCTGTCATTCCTTTTCTCCTTTTGTTGAACGATCTATCTGAATAAAATATACTCATGCAACTCGTAGTTATACATCATTGGGTCTTACTGAAGCTTTCAGGCAGAGAGCAGATAAATAAAAAACAAATGTGAATTGCTGTAGACCTGTGTTGCCTTTCAAGCAGATGATTTTAATGGCATGGGGATGGAGCAGGAAGTGTGTGTGTGTGTATGCATGTGTTTGATGTGATGGGGAGGGATTCGGGACTTGTGCAAAATGTTGTGCTGCCTGAGGCAGACTAGCAGATAGTATCCACCCCCCCACACACACACAACAATAATTTTGCCTCCTCATTCCTTTCACTTGTGCAATTATGTTGGTCCCTAAGCAATGATGGCAGTGGCATCTTCCATGTTGGAGGCAGAATGAATCCATTGTGCATTTTCATCCAGGCATTAAAGAGACATCCAATGTTCTGCAAGTTTTCTGCGAATGGGTTTCAGAACCTTGGATAGATCCTTTAAAGTCTGTAATATTACCCAGAATGGTTTCACTACAACCTTGACATGGGAGCCACCAAATAGTATCTAAGGCAGAAAATTTCTCTCCCTGTCTAAGGCAACATAATGACAAAAAACAGGAACAGAAAAGAAAAAAAAACAGGTTGAAAGACAAGCCAGGCACTCATTCAGAGATCTGCAATGCCCCCCTGTACCACTGCTGTTTCAATCATAATAAAATGTCTTAGGAAATAGGATTACTACAGTGAGCTGGCTCTGGAGCTAATAACCATACCCTTTCCTCTAACATTCTACACAGTTAAAAATCAAAAGCATTGTCCACCTTACCCATCATCCCATAAAAAGGCTTACTTTGAATGTTACTTGCCAGTTGCTCCCAGTGAGCCTAAAGGGAAAGGGATAAAGATACTCAACTGAGACTGGTCAGTCCTGAGGCACCTCGGTGTCCATTCCAAACTTCAAGAGCTCCCTACCTGCCTTTGAGTGTGATGATTTTGTGCTAAGGGCAATAGGATGGAGAGTAGCCTGCTCACCTTCAAACCACCCATGTCCCATCATTCATTCAGGTGTTATCTCTGGCTGCTCCTTGTCTCTCAGTCCCAGATCTTAAAATCTGGCAGCCCAATGATGTGGTGAAGCATCTACAGGAGCATTGGTTGGCGTCTTCTAAATGCACTGGTGTGTGTCTTTTTCCCTCACTTTTTCCTTCATGTAATGACCCTCAGTTTCCTCAAACACAACTGCCCCAATGGCCATTTAGTGGCCAATGGAGATTGGAGGGTAGCAAAGAGGCATCTGATCATCTGCCTATAGCCAAACACAGAAAGTATCCTCTGGGGCACATTGTCATTATGTTTCTCGCTAAAGGCATGCATCTAGACACTTTTCCACTAAATGACCATGGTGGGAGGACTGAAGGAGCAAGAGCAAAGGGAAACAGGGCATAATTCCACCTGGAGGGAAGTTTATGCTACCATTCCTCACTCAGCATCTCAACCATAGTTAAAACTGGAAATGTCCTCTACAAGAACAAAGGTAAGGCAGGGTAAAACCCCTTACTAAGCACATCACTGTTAAGTTTCTGGAGCATGGTTGGCCCATATTTCCACAAGTCACTCTGCTCCTCGCATCAGAAGGTGTTTGCAGCTGCATTCAAGCATATCTTGTCCATCCTTGGCAGCACTCTTGGAGGGGTCTGCTTTTCTAGCAGAGTGCCTTAAAAAGCTGAAAGGAAACCAAACATTTATGAAATTGTTTCTAGCATGACAGTGCCGTCAACAGAAATGTGTCACCTGGTGCAAATTTATGCTTGTAATTGCACCTTGTGATCCAGTTCCCTGTCCTGCGTCTGCTCCCATCATGGGAAGCATGCAAGACTGAAATATGATGTCCACACATATATATGCGAACAGGATATTGATGGCAGAACCTCCTTAGATAAAATGGCTGTGATGCCATAGAGAAGGAGAGCTGCAAAAATTACATTGAAAATATATGATTTAATATATTTCATGAAAATTTTGGGAGGGGAGATGGTTGAGCTAAGATGCACACATGTGGGATAATGGAGAAGAAGAGAAAATAAAGAATATAGCTTGGGAAATACAATCATAGAGTTGGAAGAGACCACAGAGGCCATCGAGTCCAACCCCTGCCATGCAGGAACACACGTCAGAACATTCCCAACAGATGGCCATCCAACTTCTGCTTAAAAACCTTCAAAGAAGGAGACTTCACCACATTCTGAGACAGTATATTCCACTGCCAAACAGCTCCCAGAACCTCCCAGCCAGCATAGCTAATAGCCATAGGGATCTGGGAATGATTTTTAGGTCTACAGTGGCCATGCAGGTATTCTAAAAGTAGTTGTCTTCCTCCCCACCAAAAAATTTTCCAGACTCTACCTTGAGTCTGCATTCTTGTTCATTGTTTCAGTAGGACAGGAAAATAACAACAACCCTGAGATTTATCAGAAGTCAGTGAAAAATCTTTTCTTTGCTGCTGCACTGACTTCTTGTGTTCAGCCACATGTGGAACGCATTGGTGACTTTGTGACAGTGGACCTCCCCCTTTTAGGATGTTTCTGCCCATTCTATTCCATTCTATTCTGCAGGGCTTCCATCCAGTCTACTCTGGCAAGATGTTTTCCTTTGATAAAGCATCTGATGAAGTAGACTTAGGGTCTTTCCGCACTACTCTGTTAATAGTGCTATTATTCCGTTTTCAACATTCTGTGGAATCCTGGGGTTTATAGTTTAGAGAGGGGCCTTTAGAATTCTAAACCAAAGAGCTCTTTGGCCTCAGTAAACTATAAACCTCAGAATTCCACAGGAGGTTTAAAGTGGAATAATAGCACTATAACAGTGTAGTGCAGAAAGGCCCTTAGTCTACAAAATGTATGCTAACAATTTTTTTCTTTCAGTTAGTATCAAAGGTGCTACAAAATAACTTTGTACATTTAAACCCCTCTATTCCATTGTTTTTTCATCTTTCTAAGGGGTCATGGACCTCTTTGAGAATCTACTGAAAATTAGGCCATTTCTGCACTAGACTGTTATACTGCTATTATTCCACTTTCAACATCCTAGGGAATGCTGGGGTTTGCAGTTTAGGGAGGGGCTGACTGGCTCCTCCCTAAACTGCAAACCCCAGGATTCCCTAGGATGTTGAAAGTGGAATAATAGCACTATAACAGTCTAGTGCAGAAATGACCTTCTGTCCCCTTACCCAGAAAAATAAAATTTAATATAATTTTCAAAGTAACAGAAAGGAAACTGGGAAAAAATCTTTTGTACCTGTCTTATGGAGCCTCTGAAGCCCATATATAGGCATCAAAGAAGTCTTAAGGAACAGTTAAGAACCCCTGCTCTATTCATTAGACCTGACAGTTGTGGATCTTTCTCCCACTTCCTTTTTCCTCATCAGATTTCTGTCCTTTCCTTATGTATTAGGATTTAAATTTTTGACTGGCTTCCCTCCTCTCCCATTTCTGAAAACGAACAATGACCTTAGCAATTAATAATTACCTCTTTTAACTAAACCGATCCAATTAATTCAGAATAAATGGCCTGGTTCTGATCCTCACCCTTTATGTTTTTTTTAATTCTTTACAGAAACCTTTCCTACCAATATCCATATTTACAGGATCTTTGCAAGGGTTCCAAAGTCCTTTTTAAATGTGTACATGTGAGTCTATGTAAAGCTTACAGCTCAAACACCCATGGAAAGAAACAGGGCTTGAAAAATTACTTTTAAATAGTAATTCATCACAGCAAGAGCTTCAAGGTCCCAAACGCAGTTGCTTGTTGTGAATTCTTGAAGAAAATAATTGCTTGCTTCCTTATTGCCAAACATTAGCTGAATTAGCTACTTTTAGTTATTTTAAAATATCTGAGTAGCATGAGCCCTAGGGTTTTTCTTCTTGCCTATTTACCAAGGTCCACTTCCATAAACATAAGCTTTATGGTGTTAAGTAACTTAAAAATTACAACTAAATTGCAAAAGTTAATCCTTCGCAGTCTCAGTACAACTTAGCTGTAGCCTCAACATTGGAAAAAAAGGAACCAATTTCAAGTAACTTGTTTATAGCTAGTTTCTTCCATGCTCTGGAAAAAGCAGAGACATTTTTGATAATCTAAAGCCTTTGGGGACATTTGTCCTGTTGTGAGCTACTGCCCCCTAGAGCTGTAAGACAAACTTATGTGTGCCAAGTAAGGCTCATTGCTTTCCCTTGAATTTCAATGTATGTTTCTTTTTGGAGGGAAAACCAGAACTCTTGGCCATCTTCCAACCTTCTCTCTACCTATTTTGATCCTATAAACGAACAGAGATTTTTCCTCTTCCACATAAATTGCCCTTCTTCAGCCCTCCCTAGAACAAACACTGGAGTATTCTATGTCTAAAGCAACAATTTCTGTGCTGGGACTGAGCCAGAAATGGAGCTAATCTCAGTCCATTACAGCACTAATGGTTATCTTGACCTTAGGACTATTTCAAATGCTCCAAGAAGTCATTAGCACTTACAGGCAACAGTGCTTTCTCATTCCCACATTCTTCTTTTAATTGTTCTTCCAAGTGAAGTGAGGAACTGCAGGTACAAAATATTTCTGCAGCAAGATTTAGCAAGGAAAGGGTGCTGGGCAAAGGACATACTATGTAGACACATATTTAAGACTGAGCGAAAGGGGGGTATAGCACCTTTGAATGAGGTGAAATAAAGCAGAATATAAGAATGGAATGTATTTGCAAGCATACAGAAAAACATCTCAGCAATGCAGAAACAGCAGTTTCACTAGGAATGGAATGAATTGAAAATTTTCTGAATGTGAATCTAGATCAGAATCCCTGGAAGGTTTTGGGATCCACGGATCTCACGAATCTTGAATCTTTTGAATCCTTTTTTTAAAAAAGGGTTTAGAAAGCAAGGGAAAGAAGGATAATCTTGGGCAAGACACGCTCTCTCAGCCTTAGCAAAAGCCTAGGCAAAGGCAAACCTCCCTCTGAAGAAATCTGGCCAGAACAATTGTCATAGTTTTGCCTCAGTATCTCCCCAGACTAAAAATGTCATGAAATTCCTTTGTACACAGGCAGGAAAATGTGGATTAATCCCACATTTTCCTGTCCATGTAAACAAGACCACTACAGTAGAGAGATAATCCAGGTCAAAACTGGCTTTTCTTTGCATAACTCCTTCCGGCATCCTGGGGTTTGTAGGTTGATGATGCACCAGCACACTTTGGCAGAGAAGGCTGTGACACCTTGTAAAACTAGAAATCCCAGAATTGTGTCTGAAAGAGGTTTGCTAGGGAGCTATGCAAAGGAATGTTTCAGCTGTTCTTGAAATCTCAAGCCTGTAGCTTCCAGTCAAGTGCTGAATTTAAATATGAAATGTTCAATTTAAATCTTAGAATACAACCCTAGATGTAATTTGTGAAATTGTTAGCAAAGGCCATTATTACTCCAAGGGAAAAACTCACCTACTTGTCATCTCCCTTTGTGTGTCTAGTCTCCCAGGTTTTCAGGCGTCCTGGTCTCCCGGGTTTTCAGGCGTCCTGGTCTCCCAAGTTTTCAGGCGTTCTGATCTCCCAGGTTTTCATGCGTCCCAGACTCCCAAGTTTTCAGGCATCCTGGTCTCCCAGGTTTTCAGGTGTCTCGGTCTCCCAGATTTTCAGGAGTCCCAGTCTCCAACAAACTGTTTGGGTGGTAGATTCGAAAGATTCGGTTTGCCTATTTTGGCACAGGGATTCAGATTCCTGAATCTTGAATCCCTGCCAAGGATTCAAGGATTCGAGGATTCGGTTGTCCCATCCCTAAGTTTCACATAATCAGAGAACTACAACCAATTTCAGAAAATAACACTGCCCTCTCACAGGCTCAGGGTGGATAGGCCTTCATTTGTTTACAGATGATTCCCCAGCCTTAAGTAACTACTACTTACCTATAACAAGATATATAACATAGACGGTAATGCAGGGGCAAGATTCTGCTAGAAACATTTATTCTGGCAGCAACATTACTGATATACAGCCATCCCTCCACATTTGCTAGGGTTAGAGGCACAGGACCCCCATGAAAGTGGAAAAACTGTGAATAACTCTAGGCCCTCCCAAACCATATTTAAGACACAAAAAATTATGATCATCATATTCAACCCACTGTGGATTCCTCTGAGGCATCAGGGTTCCTTCACAAGGCAGAAGTGGCTGGCTGGTGGGGCTTACTGCCACCTCCACTGCTGCCCCACATCATTTTTAATAGGGGCTTACAAGCCTCGTTTACAGTTTCTCAACCTCACAAAGCTTGTAGTCCCTATTAAAAATGGCATAGGACAGCAACAGTACTGACAGTAAAATAATCCATGAATAATCAAATCCACAAAAGTGAAACCTGCAGATGTGGAGGCTGACTGTATAATGATACGGTGGATCAATTATGATATATATCACTCTCTGTCAGAGCTGCACTCTGTGCTGTACAAAAAAGGAAGTTTCTAAGCAAGCTGATAAATGGACTTAAATATGACATTAGAAAAGGTAATACCTTGAAACAGGTAGCAGATTTCAGTCTTCCTAAAGACAGAATGACAACTCTTAAGGTAGCTGTTTTGGGGAAAAAATTCATCAGAGGACTGGAAATAAAAACAGCTGAATAAGGATGTATTCAAAAGTTCCAATCTATTAACAAAGTTATAGACAGAGATAATGGTTTCTTGGCACACTACATATATTAATATAGTGGTTCATCACAGTTGCATATATAAAAACGGAACTAACTTTGAGGTAAACAGAATGTATTGCTTTGACATTTCAAGATTAACAGTCTAGCTGCCTGATAGACCTGCATCATCTTATACAATCCTTTGAAAGTTTATGGTCAGTGTCAGTTTGCATTTTGCTATATGTCATTATAGAAAGCTGAAATAAATCATTCAGTCTTAAAGATACTGCTAAATATCTTCCCCTCCTTTCCTTTTTATGAGTATAAATGACATTCTTCTGTGATTTAGCAAATGTCACATGGAGTTGTATAAACAATTATCTTTTATTGTTTAGGAAAGGACACAAACGGTCTCCCCTTCTCTCTCTCTCTCTCTCTCTCTCTCTCTCTCTCTCTCTCTCTCTTTCTCCCCCTCCCTCTCTCTCTCTCTCACACACACACTCTTCAATTGGAATATATTGCAGATGGGATATATTCAGACATATTCTAAGTCCTCACAAGGCAGTTGTTTGAGACAAACATCCAGGGTCCCATTCAACTGAATGCACAGAAGGACTCCCAAATGCGTCAAGGCTAACGTACCTCATTTTGAAGGAGGTGAAGCAATACATGTTACATTCTTAGAACCATTCATCCCAGAGACTAAAATTACCTCACTGCAATCACTGTTGCACACTGATAAAAATGACTATAATTTGCCTAGCAACTGGTGCCTTCCATGTTGGTGGGGTAGTGAATCTAATCCAGGTTTTAATCCTGCCCAGCCTTACCTCTCAAATAGATTCAGCACCTTGGAGAATTCACTTAAAGTCCACTAAAAACAGAAGTGGATTTACTACCCCACTGACATGGAAGCCCTCAGCAGCCATTAATGACAGGAGTGGACAGCTTGTGGTCTGAAGGTCACATGTGACACCTTCCAGCACCTTAGATGTGCACCCTTGGGTACTCTTTATCCTCACCACTGGAAAGAGTGGTCTGCATATGAAAAGCTATTACCTGAATAGAGTGCTCAGCATGAAAATTTCTGGAGAGGGGAATAGAGAGCATGCTCACCACCAGCTCCCATGGCAATCATCATACAGACTGTTCTTTCTGTGCTGATGTACTGAGCCTCTTTGTTTTTTTGTTTTTTTTTGTAATCACTAGCAAGTATCTGCAGTGATACAGGCCTTGAATATTGTGATGGAGTTTGGGGTGTGTGGCTATCCTGAGTGCCAGAGTAACCTAACAACAGGTTGCCAGGCAACCAGAATAGCTCATCTAGAAATAAACCCAACCTATTAGTGTGAGGGAAGGACTGGAACCTTGAGGGGAGAATACATAAAAAGGCAACCACTGATTGTCATTGGCAGTCCTTCAGTGAGTCCCTCAGCTAGAGAGCGCTCTGCAAAAAAGGTAATCTGTCAGTCGGGTGTGTGTGTGTGTGTGTGTGTCTGAGAGGGAGGGTTTGTTTCTCAGGGAAAACCTAGAGAAAGAAGGGAAATCAAACCATTATAGAATCTAGTCAGAAAGTGTGACCTAGATTTGAGGGTTGAGCCTTTGGAAATAGTGTAACCAAAAGCCTATTTGTGATACTGCTGTTCATATGATGGTTCCAAGATGTACAGGAACTATCTGAAAGAACTTTGAAGAACAGTATTAGCTTTGATCTGTATATGAACTCCAATTCTTTGTTCTTGTTTATTTTTATAAATTTTGGCTCAGATGAGTAATATAAAGTATTTAAAATCCAAATAGAAAACATGCTACCATAAAACGCAAAGAGAGTTCAAAATATCCATTAAGGCCGTTTCCGCACTGGGCTAGTAAAATGGTGCAGGGTGACCTCTAACGGAGGTCTTCTGCACCATAGAGTGGACTGGGGTGGACTACTTTCTGTAGTTCCATACGTCAGTCCACTCCGGAGCGACCGGAACTGGTTGCACGGTGTGTTTTTTAAAAACCTCTTTTTAGAGGTTTTTAAAAATCACGGAGTGTGCAACCCAGTGCTGCTCCGTCGCCCGGCTCCGGAGCAGATTTGCAGGCGCGCGCAAGTGCATGCCTGCAGATCTGCTGGGGGCGGGTTTCCAACTGGTGAGCTTCTCCGGTCAGTCGCCATTTGGGACACCGGAGGATTGCGGAGCAGCGAACTCGTGCTGCTCCTTGTGGCGACGGACTCAGCCGGCCAGAAAACAAAGCCGGTAAGCTCTGTTTTCGGCCGTTCCCCCCCCCCCCCCGCGGAAAGGGCCTGAGACTCTTCACTTTTTACTCAGAAGTTAGAACTGTGTGCGTGTGAAGTGACAGGGTGCTTTATCAGATTGGGGAGCTGCCCTACCCTTTTGAGAGAGAAAAAGCAGGCCCGGTCACACATATGAAAATATGACCAGTGCCAAAATGGTTCTAAGGACAGGATTAGATGAAATTGGGTTAATGCAAGTGGGCTGGCTGGGATAAGAAGATATACTGCATTTTTTAAAAACAAAGCTGCCTTGTATCAAGGGAGATCACAGAGTCTTCTACCTCAGTATTATCCATAATGACTGGCATCATCTCTCCATGGCCAGACAAAAGTCCTTTGTAGCCCTACTTGGAAATGCCAGGGAAATAACCTAGCACCTTTCTCAAAGCAAAGCATTTACTTTACCACTTCATCTACAGTCATAATAGGAGACAAAGGCTGCACATGTACAGTCCCAAAGGGAGCTACAATCCCAAAGGAAGACTTGGGTCTTACTGCTATTTTCCTGTTGCTTCAGAACACTAAAAGTGGATGGCTGTGTACCACTGAGATGCTCCATGTGGGAATTAGGCTGAAGGGGAGCCAGAGACTTTGTACTGTTGTTATTTTCAGTCAGGTCGACTTTGATCAAAGGCAACCCTATGAATGAGAAATCTCCAAGAGCTCCAACCATCAATTGCCCTGCTTAGGTTTTGCTAATTCAAAGTCGTAGATTCCTAGATTGAAATAATCCCCCTGCAGTGTTCTTCTCTTCCTATTGCCTTCCACTTTACCAAGTATTTATTTATTATTTCTAACTATTCCTGATTCATTCTTCTCACATTCCATATTCCTGTTACAAATGTTTTTCAGCTTCAGACTTCTCTTTCACCTCCATGCATGTCAGAAGCTGAATGTCCTTTTAGTTTGAGTCCAGTTACATCATTAGACAACACGGTACTCCTCCTTGTTTTCTGCTCTACTCCAGTAGCTTGCTGAGTGCCTTCTGATCTGGGAGTCTCATCTTCCAGCACTATCTCTTGTTTTATTTTGGATTGTCTCATCATAGGCTTTTCAAGGGAAAAAGTATTCAGGGGAGATTCTTCTGCACAGTACTAATGCCTTCAGAGTTAGCTAAAGTGCCACTGCTATTGTCTTTGAGAGATCCTCTGCCAGTGCAATCTCCCCCCTCCACACTGCTGCTGTCCAGCTTATCTGTCCGATTTGGCACATTTATTCTGGCTCCTTAGCATAAGCCTCTTTGATTTGAAACCCCCTACCAGCAGCAATCCCACCATCAGCCTCTTACTTTACTGGAGCATGAAGTCCCATCACCATGGAATGGTAGGGCCAGTTCAGTCCTTTTCTCCTGCTTTAAACTGGGAAGCTCAGTAGCTGCTTTTCAAAAGGTGCCTGCAAACACTTAAATTTTATTTTGTCTTAAATTAGCATATTCTTTTTAAAAACTGATTTTACAATGTCAAAAAAATAAACAGGCGGTTTTGAGATTAATCATCCCAACTCAGTAGAAGAACAAACTTATGACTATGGAAGAGATCATTCAGTGTAACATCTTTTGAAGTATGTAGAACATTGACACAGAATACAGAATAAAAATATTGAGCTCAGTTATAACACAATGGTTGGAATCCTGTTAGTGACATATATGTGTGCATGTCTGTTTCTGGACTGGTCGCAGGGAGCTGTCCAAAATGTCCCCACCTCAGCAGCTTTCAAGCCCCAGCATGGGCCCCTGCTGCTGCTTCTGATTGGTGAGGAGGTGACAGAAGGTGAGGCAATTCAGACAAGAAAGATGCAGCTGCTCTGGATTCCGTGGAAAAGGATAAGGAGAGTAAACTCTATCTGTGAGCATATCCTGAGTATCCTTTCCACCAGAGACCAGAAAAGTCACATCTTCATTGAGGGAAGTGCCTCTCCTCCTTATCCCCTCCTCAGTGGTGAGCAGCAGCAGCAGCAGTGAGGAATAGATATGGAACTCTCCAGGCAGAGCATTCTGATATCAGATCTCAGTCATTATGTGACTGTGATGAAAATCTAAAGGAGAAACTATAGAAGTATCTTGTAGAGTCTTAACTTGTAAAAATCCCAGCCTACCAGCAATGGTTCTTTAGTGGTAGTGACAAGATTCAATCCAACACCAAATTGATTTAAATGTTTGGACACATACCATAAGCTGAGGTAGAAATTTTGCATCTCTCCTAATGTTCTTGACCTGCAAGTCTCTTCATTCCCTGATTCCCATAATCAGGTAGCTACAGGCCCGGTTCAGACACAAGGCCAAGATCCAGTTGGGTGCCTCATTTTAAGGAAGTCTAATGTGCATTTTTGATTGGATGATTTTATATATTGCTATTTATGCTGTATGATTTCTTCTCTTTTGTAAACTGCCTTGTGAGAGAAATTAGCCTGAAATGTTTTTAACAGATCTTCTCTTAGTATGACAGAGAATGTGCTTTCTTTGACTTTCACCAACTTCAGTGGATCTGCTCTAAGTATGACTAAGTCTGGAGCTAAAGCATTGTCATTGTGTAGTTATATCTGCTACATCATGCAGTGAATCATAAATGTCATAAATATTTGCAGTCTCTAATACTGAGCTAAGAATAAAGGAACATTAATAAAAAAATAATAAAATACCCAAGAATGCTCAGATTGCTGTACACAGTCCCTTCCATTCCATTAACCTACCTTACACCTTACAAAGTCTCAACTCCCTTCCTTCAGCCTGGATCTCAAGTTAATTTGCTGCTGGTAACAGAGCTGAAATTTTACTACCTGTCTTTTACTGCTCTTTGTCCTCAGTCCCCATATGGCCAAGAGGGGAAGTGGTCTCTGCCTGCTCTGGTATCCCTCCAGACCATCTTAACTGACAACAGAAATAACATCCGAGGCAAAATGTAGGTTTGTGACTCTAACATCATCACTTTTCTTCTTCTCTATGATTTCTAAAATCCTTGCCTGATGAAGAAGCCAGTTTCAAAAGCCTACTTGATGTATTTTGTGCTTTTTAGTTTGCCCAGAAAAGGTATCAAGGTTTCATGTATTTTGGATTTTGTGTATTTTGCTGTTTGGCCAGCATGGCTACCTCTGAATATGGCTCTTCTTAGTTAGTTTAATGTTATACCCCATAATAAACCATGTGGACTGAATGACAACCAGAGTAAACAGCATAAACTGTAAAAAGCCAGATATCTTTTAAACTACAGATGGGAAATTTTAAAAATCATCATGATCATCATCATTGTTGTTGTCTCTTCTTCCTCCTCCTACTCTCTGTTGCAGATTTTGTTTTTGTTTTGTAAAAACTAATGTGCTCCATTTTGTATGGCTTATATACAAAACAACCAACATTTCTGTGGGTGCCTAAGGAAATTTGTGTTTTGGAATGTCCTTATGTATTCTGCTGGGTTCTTAACCATAAAATCACAGTAGCCCCAGAGGTTTTCTTTGTGAGACTCTTTGTTAAATGGTTCTGCATGTGGAATTAACCCATGGGCTGTTAATTTATGTATTGTGATAGCAACACACAGATTTCTTTAAAATGAAATAAATTTACTGTGCATTTAATCTTTTGTATCTAGCATCTAGATCAGAAAGAGTACTAGGAATACCAAAACTGTGACCTGAAGTAGCTGAAAATCTAATCAATGGCTCATTGGGTTTTGCATTTTTATGTATTAAAAAAGTTCAAAGTGAATACTCTAATCTCCAAAGCCTGTAGGGGAAAAAAATGAAATCTTTGTCTCCCAGTCCATAGTGTGGAGAAATAAATTAGTATAATGATTTATGTTTACGGTTTTAGTCAATTCTGATAGAGATTATAGAGACAAAATGACAAACTGCCTTTGCAGTAAACTTAAATCATGTCAGCCAATCTTTAGTTTTTCCTTACTCTAATTGCTCCTTCTGTTCATTTATCTTCCAAGGCAATCTTTAGAAGAAATACTAGTTCAATCAGTGCATGTGCAAACCACCAGAGATAAAAAGTTTAGCCTAATTTGTCTCACTAAATCGTAATGCCTCTAGTAAACAAATTGTAGCAAGAAAAGGACCAAGCAAGTCTAAACAAGGGGAAAGGTATGAGACATTTTCCCCTCCTATTTAGGAACACAATTTTATTTCAGTGAACTTCTCACTAAATTATCCTGATGAAATGGTAAAACAATTTCATATTGCAGGAGAGTAGCACTGCCTGCCTCATAAAGAAAGTTGACTTCATTGACTTATGGCCTTTTGGACAAAGAAATATGCTGTCATATAACTTGTGCAATCCAAGTGCTTTATTTGTTCTGGTGAAGGGTGGTGAAATTATGTAGATTAAATCTGTTTGGATAGAGTGCGTGCAGTACACAAGTGGTATGTAACGTTCATTCACTTCAATGAAACTCTCATCTGTCCATTAAAATCAATCTAGGTTGCATAACAACAATAATTGGGAGGACTCCTTCCTTCTTATTATGTCAGACAAAGGCCTTTAAAATCAAAACAAGATAGGGAGCATTCCAGAGAAAAATGTTTTTTTTTATGTCTCAGGACCAATCCTATCGTTAGGAGAGTGAGGCAGCCATCTTAGGCACCTGCTTTGGATGCCAGGAAAGGGCAGGAAATTGCTACTTAAAGGTTTCCCCCACTTATCTGACAGGTTAGGGATCAAAGTAAGGTCAGAAAATGGAACTGGTTGAGAAGTAGAACCCATTTACTATACTGTAGGGAGCATGAAGGACATATGGAGGCTCCCTTGGGACTGACTGCTTGTGCCCTTCTTGCAAAGTCTCTCAACTTGGCGACTTCCCCCCTGCCGAGCTCACTTTGCAAGCAGTGCATACATGCAGAAGCATTCACAAGTGAGCCTGCAAGAAGAAGTGATGAAAGAGCAGAACCCCCATTGAATTAATGGAACTTGTCCTTGATTTGGAAATGTCAAAAGAGTGAATCACCAGATAATAGGACATTGAAAGGCAGGGACTTCCTGTGTTTAAGATGTTGTATTTTTAGTCCTAGCAAGAGGCATTTCTAGGATATTTAGCTTGAGATGTCAAAATAACTCAGCTGGCTTTGAGCATTATGCATCTTAATTTGAGGTGTGGGACTGTGCTATGTGATGTTCTGCCTCACATAGTAGAACAGGCTTCTCTGTTGACTAAAATTCCATGTGTGCCTTGCCGGAACAAAGTCCCGTCACATGCAGCCTTCACTAGAAATAACTGTCCACAAAAACTGCACAGGACTGACCCATAGCATGCAATCATATGCATATTTATTCAGAATTCAACCCCTATTGCATTTAGTAAGGCTTAAATCCTAGTTAGTGTGTATCAGATTGCAGCCTTAATGATACAGATATAACTCTCTCTCTCTATATATATATATCTGGAGAGAGAGAGAGAGAGAGAATGAGAGAGAGAGAGATGCGGTGAGATCCCTACATCAGGCAGCTGGTGCATCCTTTACTACCACAACTCCTACAGTTGCTTCCGGTTGAACTGATACTCTGCTGTGCTGGATTCTAGTTCAGCACTGTCAAAGCTCAAGTTCAGCTTGGATCAGTTTTGAGAATCAAGATCCAGAATGTCGTTGCTGCCCCTGCAGTGGTGAATCCACCAGCTGCGCTTGTCCTGACTGCTCAAGATGGACAATTACGAGCTAAATCAGCACAAGCTCAGCTGAAGCTGTGGTAAATCCCTTCCCAGCCTAGGAAAGTACTTAGTCTATCTTTTGTTGTTATTGTGTGTCTTCAAGTCGTTTCCAACTTATGGTGACTCTAAGGTGAACTATCATGGAGTTTTCTGGGGCTGAGAGTGTGTGATGCACCCAAGGTCACCCAGTGAGTTAGACTATCTTTGTTGTTGTTGTGTGCCTTCAAGTCATTTCCAACTTATGACAATCCTAAGGTAAATCTATTATGGGGTTTCTCGGGATAAGATTGTGTGATGCATCCAAGGTCACCCAGTGGGTTTCCATAGCCAAGCAGGGAATTGAACCCTAGTCTCCAGGGCATAGTCTAGTGCTCAAACCGTTATATCATGCTGGCTATCTTTACCTGGCTCTAAATTTGTGCCCATTTTGGCTGTGTCCTTGGCCTGGAGGAGGTTTAGATTGGTTGTAACTTGGACTTTTCCCTCCCTTCTCCATCTCTCTCTCTCTCTCTCATTCTCTTTGTTGCCAATGGATCTTAGCCAACAGGGCAGTTTTGCCAGCAGATTGGTCTGTTGCAAATTTCAGAGGTCAGATGGCAGCTGTATGTAACCAGTGGGAGGGGGAGGAAGTGGGGAGGCAACTCAAATTATGAAAATCCAGCTGTTCTGCACTCCTGTGGGAAGTCAAATGCAAGTGCATTTGAGAGTATACCCTGCCCTCCCCAAACTGAGATGAGACCAGCTGCTTTTCCATGATTGGTATCACTACTCCTCCTGCCCCTCCCTCAGTAAGAACAGAAGCCAGAATCTCTCTAGGGGCTTGACAGCTGCTAGACAACAGGAGGAGATGGTTACATGCATGAAAACTACTTGCACATGTAGGATCTCAGCCATTTGCAGCAGTCCAAGAGGTACTGTCTACAAACAACTGTGTACACTCCCCTTTGTCATTGTTGGGCTCTGAGCGTTGTGCCATGGCCATTTACTTGCCAGGTGATGGAAGGTGAGGGACAATCAGGTAATACCCATCCCAGCTGCAGCCGAGATGGGCCTTGCATAGCCATGTTCCCTGGCCAGTAATTGGCTATGGACATTGCCCCCTGACAGCTGCCATGAAGAGTGGCTTTGGTTGTTGTCAAGGAGCTAGCGCATCGCTCCCTGTGCAATGCTCAACAAACAGACATGCAGATATGCAATCTTGAATTACATACCCATTTATCACTAATGTGATTCCAGCCAAAGTATTTAGTACATTTAGCTCAATATTAACTGGAAAAATAAAGATCCCATTCCGTTATACTTGCACATTTTTTTCGATGGCCTTCTCTATATTTCCATTCCAAATTCATGTCTATCACAACATTTTGTTGTATATATAGAATGTTGTCTGGGCTCAAATACTATTCTGAAATTTTCTGTGATAAATCTGTGACTCAGAAGTATTCTCATTAACAGAAGGCATATCAGCCTTTAACAGATTGCTTGTGTTACAGGTTTCTTGAAGATCTGACAGTGAAACTCTTCTCCTGCTTTCCTTCCCTGAAACTTCTCCCCAGCCTGTAACCATCAGCTTTCTGTTTTCCTTCTTTTATAGAAAAGGAGATGACAAGAAATGTGAACCATTTTTAACAGTGATAATACAATACATTAGATTGTCACTGTAATATAGGGTCAGTTGTTGGATGGGTCCCAAATGAGCTATTTGCCAAGTACATATGCAATGGGCAGAAAATATGCTTTCTTTGTAATTAAGAAATTAGAGAGTGGAGATAAAAGTGAGAGCTTCTGCACTCCTGGAAGACAGACACATAACTCATGCCAGATGGCTGTATTCTTATCACTTTCTCATTATGCACATCTATCACGCTCATTCATCTACTTATCAGGTCTGCATGATGGCGCAAACATCAAAAGACAAAAAGGACCTCAAGACCTCTCGGAAGGAACGACTTTGTGTCTGACCTTTCAGAAAGTCAGCATCTACTCATGTTCTCTCCATCATTCTGTGCATGATAGAATTATATAAATTAAAGACAGCAACAGAATGGGGAAAGACTCAGACATCGTTCTTCCAGCTTCCTTTCGAATTTTCATGCACTGTGTGGTCTCTTGGTCACAAATAGCAAGCAATCTCTTTATCCTTTCTCATACATTATCTTGGCTGGCTCACTCTGATCCTTGTATTGTTAAACACAAGGGATGGAAAAAGCGTAGCACTCCAACTACTGCTGGACTACTAATCCCATTGTTCCCAGACAGAAAAATGAGTGGTAAAGCATTATAAGATACACAGTCCAACAATATTTGGAAGGTTACATGGACAACTATGTAGGATACCTTGAAGGAATGGAGGAACGCTAAATCTACTACATAAAAGTTTTGTTTGTCTGCGTCAGCCAGACAAAGACCTCGTATGATTGGCTGAGTGAGGTGAGAAGACCTCATATGATTGGCTGGCTGTGAAGATTCTATGGAATCCTGGGGTTGGCAGTTTAGGGAGGGGCCTTTAGAATTCTCAGCCAGAGAGCTCTTGGGCCTCAGGCCGGTTGCTATGGAGATGATGCCTACCATCCATGAGGATGCCAGAAAACATTTGGGAGGCATATGTGAGAAAAATTAAAGTGGCATACACAACATAGTTACAAGGGCTTCTCACCTCACACAGTAGCTTGTATGGGTTCCATATGTGATGAATCTTAAAACTGAAATTCAAAACAAAAAATACTTCCAGAAAAACATAAAGCCATTGCACAAATTCAACAGAAAGCAAAAAAAAAATAAAATAAAAAAATAAATAAAAAGCCAGTACATCAACGTCACTAGAGAACACAGATTGGATTGGGGACTATGGGGAAAAGTTACGGGTACTGCAATAGGATGTTTATGATGGAGACAAGGCCTAGCAGCAAGGAGGAGGACAGTATATTCCCTCAGGAACCCAAACCGTGTATGTAAATAACTCTGGATACAGATTGCATTGGGAAATATGGGGAAAAGTTACAGGTACTACAGAAGACAGTTGAATGAGTTCTTAAGAGGAAAATAAAATCCCAGGTAAATACACTATTAAATAAATAAATAAATAAATAAATAAATAAGAAAAGAAAGAATGGTGAGGGATTATTAATTACATGGAATTTAATGAAATTAGAACAAACTAAAGTGAAGACAACATGCAGTTACTATTAATGGACAATGGGAGCAGTGGACCATCCTGACCAACCGAGGCCATTTCCGCACTAGACTGTTATAGTGCTATTATTTCACTTTCAACATCCTACGGAATCCTGGGGTTTGCAGTTTAGAGAGGGGACTTTAGAGGCGTTCAACCAGTTCTGTTGAGAGTTATAATCCCCCTGAAGTTTCAGATATTGAATTTGATGGTGGCTCTGGATTCATATGAAGCACAAATTCCCTCAGGCTCAAAGAGCACCATTAGAATCCTAGAATCCTTTTGGGGGATGTTGCTGAAGGAGACCCCCGGTACCTCCTTGCGCTCTACATTTTTGGGCCTCAGCCTTTCAAAGCTTAATCTGGACAAAGACAGCCTTAGACTCTGTTGGGAAAGCAACAGGCAGGCAGCAGTTATTCATGCTCTGGTGACTTTTTGGTTGGATTACTGCAGGGTTTTATACATGGGCCTATATTTGAAAATGCTGTGAAAGTTTCATTTAGATCAATATAGTGCTGCTAGTTTATCACATGAGACTGGCTGATATGACCATGTGACCCCAGTGCTTTGTCAGCTGACTCTTGGTCCACTTCTAGGTCCCTGCTTGGCTTGGAGCTAGAGTATCTAAAACAATGTTTTCTCCTGTATGTATCTGCCCGTATCCTTATCACCTTTGCAGGTTCTCTTCAATGAGCCTCCACTGGATGAAGCTAGGCGGGTCTTCTTGGTTGTGGCACTCCATCTACGGAATGTCCTCCCCAAGAAGGCTTATAATATATTTTAAATTCTAGTGTGGGTGTGTGTATTACTACGTTTGTCTTTTCATTTTGAACCTATTTTATTGTGTGAGTCACTCTGAGAACGTTTTGGTTTAGGGCAGCGTATGAGGATAATTCATTTTATAACCACCATCACCATCCACTCATTGTTCATAGAACCATAGAATCACAGAGCTGGAAGAGACCACAAGGACCATCGAGTCCAACCCTCTGCCATGCAGGAATATACCATCAAAGCATTCCCTACAGATGGCCATACAGCATTGGTTTAAAAACCTTCAAAGAAGGAGACTCTATCACACTCTGAGGCAGCGTATTCCACTGTTGAACTGTTCTTATCATCAGGAAAGTTCTTATTAGTGTTTAGATGGAATCTTTTTTCCTGGATTTTGAAGCCATTATTCCATGTCCTAGTCTCTGGAGTCACATAAAATAAGCTTGTTTCATCTTTCGTGTGACATCCCTTCAAATATTTGAACATGGCTCTCATGTCACCTCTTAACTTTCTTTTCTTTAGGCTAAACATATCAAGCTCCTAAGTCTACTCCTTGTATGGTATGGTTTCCAGGCCTTTTACCATTTTGGTTGCCTTCCTCGGGGCATGTTCCAGCTTGTCAATATGCTTCTTGAACTGTGGTGCCCAGAACTGGACACGGTATTACAAGTGGGGTCTGACCAAAGCAGAACAGAGTGGTACTATTACTTCCCTTGACCTAGATGCTATACTTCTATTGATGCAGCATAAAGTTGCATTGGCTTTTTAAGCTGCTGCATCATGCTGCTGACTCATATTCAGCTTGTGGTTTACTAAAACTTCTGGATCCCTTTCACACATACCATGATCAAACTAGATGTTACTCATCTTACATCAGTGCATTTCATTTTTAATGCCCAAATGTAGTACCTTATATCTCTTCCTGTTATCAGGTCCTCTTTTTGGAACAGAAGAAATTTTTGGTTTAGTTTCTATAGAGCACGACTAATTGTTGCATGATTAATTGTTGGAAGAGAGGGCAGAGATATCTCAAGTTGCACTTTTGGATTCTGGAATGAACCAACAGACAGATAAATGGTTGTTTTTGTAACAAGGTCTTAATCAAGCTACAAAACAGAGAAGCTACCAAGCTGGTTGCTTTCGATCATTCTTTGTCCACAACGTACCCAGATAAGACCCTATGATTGCATTATTAGCTCCACGATGAAATGCTTCTGTTTCTCAGCAGTAAATGCATATGTCCCCTGACTTGCCATTTATCAATACAGAACTGAATTTGAGTGATGAGGAATGAGGCCTGTAGAAAGTGGGAAAAATTAGGGGTGTCAGTGGATTGAAAAGCAATTGCACCTTGAGAGAGGAGCTCACTTGTTATATGGACTTTTTTCCCATTCAGTTTTACTTCTTTTTGCAAACTGTGCCTCTTCTGGGAAACTTTGGGCTTAGTTTGCCTTTTTGTCCTAATTTTTGCCCTCCTTTTTGGAGAAGATTCAATTTTATCAAAGCTTTAGGTTTTACATTGAGTTGAGCTGTCCACAGAGTTTTTCACAGCTCAACTTGTTTTCTATATTTTTTAATTTTTTAAAAATAAAGTCTAGTGATTGTTAGGTTTCATTAGATTTATTTTACTCCCCCTCCTGCCCCATTTCTCCGTGGACTTATTTTCCCAGTGGAGTAAAATTCAGATCAGAAAATAAGTCCAGGGAGAAATGAGTTTTCAGGAATCTGCCCCTCTGAACAGGTAGCTAGAAGTTTTTCTTTCCCAGTCTTTAGGACAAAGGTTGCTAAACATCTTAGATGCAGTAACCTTTAACTGGAAGGGTTGTGGAAAAATAGGAGCAAATGTATGTTAAACAGGGCCAATTGTGGCTAATTTTAATATTGCAAATCTTTCATTTAAGAGACCAATTCATTGGATTCTTCAATTCAAACTGTGCTGCATTGCATCTTACCTTTAATCATTGTATTATATATATTCCCTGAAATTCATCGATCCTCTGATTATCAGTTGTGCTTCTCAGAGACCAGTTATCTGTTTGTTCTTGCCATGTGCCTTCAAGTCATTTCTGACTTATGGTAATCCTAAGGTGACCCTATCACAGGGTTTTCTTCACAAGATTTGTTCAGAGGGGGCTTGCCTTTGTCTTCTTCTGAGGTTGAGAGAGTGTGGCTTGGCCAAGGTCACCCAGTGGGTTTCCATGGTTGAGTGGGGCTTCAAACCCTAGTCTCCACAGTGCAATGTTCAAACCGCTACACCACACTGGCTCTCAGTTATCTGTTTATCTGCTACGATTTAAATAAACTGTCACATTAATTGTAGCTTCGAATGGTGTCACATTATTTCAGGTCTGTTACTCAATGGGGCAAATAGAAAGCGTTGTTTTCATTAATCAGAAATTTATCATAATCACTGGATAATGACATATAAAGAAGCTGTAGACTGGGGATGGATGGCATGCGGTCTTTGATTATGGAATATGGATTTTCAGTGCTCAGTCCTTGGGCCTATCTTGGCTAGGATTTCTGGGAGTTAAGACCTGACAGGTTCTGCGTGCTGTATTCCTTACTTATGAACTTTGGCTGACAATTACTGGATGCATAATGTTGAACAAAATCGACAAGATCACTGAACTAAATTTGGTGGCTTTTGTCCAATTATACCATACCCTCCAATAACCCCCTTTTTCATGAGAATGCCACAAGGAAGCCAGTGTGGATTACTCCCAGTTTTCAGTTGGTTTTCAGGCAAAATTGCTGCCAAATCAGACTGCGAGCTTTATCACACCATCCTATTGCCCTGCTGCAATTGCATTGTTTAAGGAAACAAAAACATATCGGTATAGAAACAATCACTATCACACTGTCTCTGCAATAATACTGTGCTGCTGGTTTAGTGATGCACATTCTCATAATCAGTCTTCCACACCACCGTGCTGATCCCACTTCCATTCCTGTGTCCATGCTACCTAGTGTGTATGTATGCTGTATTTTTTTTTCTTTGATGAAACTTACAATTGCACAATTTCAGCATATTAATGAGATTTCTTCCATCATTTTGGCATTGTTTTTCTTGTCAAACTACCATTTTGACATTTTGTTCTTCTGGAGTCACAGTTCTCTTGTCCTGCTGCCATTTTGGCATTTTACTTTTCCAGAGTCACAATTATACCAAACATATTTTTTTTAGAAAAAAATGTAATGGGAAATGGTGTAAAAGCAATGTTGTTCACTTGTTCATCCTGCTTGGTGATAGGGAGGAGGAAAAGGGAGGAAAACACCCACTGACACCACATGACTGCCACAATATCAGAACTCCAGCAGAATGAAAGGATCGTACAAATAAGCAATAGTGGAAGAAGCAGCATTATTGGGGCCATCAATAAGTATTTCCTGTGAAATGAAAAGAGATGATCCAATAATGATGGGAATATAATCCATCAATGGGAGAGTGATGACATCATGTGTTAGGAAGAGATTGAACATGGAACTAAGCTGGCACCAACATGTGATAAAGCCTCAAACAATTTCCAGACTGAAAACTGGAGTTATCTTCTATACTTTTAATGGATTGTGAAGAAGAGGGAATTTCAGCCGGCGTTGCAGGCAACAAGCAACAAAACTGCAAGATTCCATCTTCTATAAAACCATTAAACGGACTGGAGCCATCTCCAGTTTTCACACCAACCTGATTTGAGGAACTGTTGAAGTACCTCAGGGGCTGCATGTGGCCCAAAAGTTTCAGTCTTCCCAACGTGATTTATTTCAAGGATAGGAAACTGCTGGGAGGTGGTGAGGCTATAATATTGGGAAGACCAGTTTCCCCTCAAAAAAACTTTTTTGGGCTAGAACAACCATTGGGGGCAAAAACATGGTGAAATACCACCCATTTCCCCCAGAAGACAAAGTGGCCAAAAAATTCAGCAGAGGGAGTTCCGAGTGTGGGCTTAGGGCCTTGTAAGCCACACATGGCCTGTGGCAACACTTTGCCCCCAGTTCTGCTTAGCATACATACACTTGCCAGTGAACTGTATTGTTCAACAGGACTTATCTTGGAATAAATAGGGAGTGATTCGGCTGAATAAATAGGGAATGAGTTGGCTGGTACACTGTTTATTTTTTTTTTTAAAGAATACAACTGGGCAATAAAATAAATTAAGATATTATAAAGTTAAATTTGAATCATTAGAGAGTACAACATCACAAAACAAAACCAATGATACAGAAAGCTTTGTGTGTATTTCCCATCCTCTGATGCTTGTAAAGTGTTCACAGGTTTTGCTGAGGGAAACCAATGCAAATACAGTCACCATTATATAGCCTGTTATTTGTAGCTAGTTTTTTTTTTTAAAGCTGGATAATGCTAATAAATTGAAATGATGTAGTGATGGGTTTCTTTTGTTGCTCAGTAAAAATAAAGAGCTGCAGATCCTTATATCTGCTGGATATCTTGCTCAGGGGAAGCAAATTAAAACAAAAGCGCCATGCATTAAACTGCCTTGCTTTACCTCATAAAACATGGATAGATGGTTAAATGCCTTGATAGCTCCCCACACACATATCGATATGAAACAATAAGGAGGAAAAGAACTGCCTCAGAGTAATTGTATTATGGTAATAGGTTGGTTTTTGTTTTGTTTTTTTACTCATCCTGTGAAGAGATCATCATCCCCAGACTATTGCTTTTCTCAGAAAACATCTTGAGCTGTTTAATGTAAAACTTCAATAAATTGCACATATCCCAGCCAGAAGAGGCTTAATGAAGAAAAGTATGCTTTAAAGTTTAATTCACTGCAATTTTTCAAGGCAGGACTTATGCTCCCAAATGCCTCTAAGTGGATTTCTCATGACCTAGAAAGGAGAATGCTAAGCAATATGAAAGAATTATCAGGCTACCAAAGCTGTATTAATAAAAATTGCAAACAGAACCATCTTGGAGAGGAAAATTTAATGTCTGTAATTCCATTATTACTGTAGTTATAACTCTCATATAAGAGAGAGAATTTTAAAAAGCACATATCTAAGAGCTGGTTAGATTTCTGAAAGGTTAATTCAAAATATAATTTAATTGGGCATATTAGGCACTTCATTGTCATTTGTAAATAGAATGATTGTGGCTGTAAAATGTTCCCTTACACACACGCCACAGACTTCGGCTAATTACGTCTTTAGCTGTTGAGGGGATAGGAATAAAAATGCCGCAGTCCTATGCCTACTTACCTCAGGAAATGGGACTAACAGCTTTTTACACCAATATTGTAGATGTTTTGAAAAACTAAGCCCAATGTCAAGGGAAGAAAATGTCAGAGAAGAGAAGCAGGAGGGCATATGTAACCCTTTCCTTTCCCACTGTTTCTGTTACCCTGAAATTAGGGGTATCTCAAGGACACCCAGACTTCGAATTAAGGGAATTAACAGAGACACTCAAAGCTTGCGAGAGGTCAGGGTAAGGGATCTTTAACCGTATGTCTACGGGGTCAGAACCACGCAAGAGTCAGAGGAACAGTCTAAAGTAAATTTATTAAAACTAACAAAGGAGATCACAACACACGTTAACAAATAATCCTACAATCACACAAGGGCTACAGGAATGAAGTTGGAAACAAGAGACAGTTGGGAGAGAGGGCATACGGACCTTAGTCTAGGCGTCCTGGAAAGGAGAAGATTAGTGAAGGCTCGGTGTAAAGCACCAAGGAGAGGCTGGATCCCAGGGCTGGAAGGCTGGAAGCAGCGGGGTTTCGCGGCGAGTTGGATAAGCAAGTCGCATTTAGCTCTCAGCAACATCTGAGAGGCTTAAGTGGGACACCTCGGTAGCAGTGAAACGGGCCCTTGTCCGGTCTGGGAGGCTCTCCGCAGAGGCTCAAAAAGTGAGGATTTTTATAGCCAATTTCTGTCCTCAGGCTGTGTATAGGCTAGCAAAGTGGCGTTAATGGACGACGATTGCAGAATATAATGTTAGGCAAATATCACGATCTCTCCTCGGTATTGTTTCTCCCAGGAAAGTCCAGGTACATAATAGGATTATCGTTCCAAATTGATAACCTTTGATTGTCTATCCTAGCAAAGTTCATCAGCGTGGCTTGGGGCTGAGGCAACCTTTTTGTTAATCAAAAGAGAGAGTCTATTGTGGCTGCCTAGAGATACGTGACTGGGAACAATAGGTCGTTGTCTTTTGGCCTAACGGACGCTGCAGCAGCAAAGGCGTCGTTGGTCTTGAGAATTTAAAAACCAACTTTACTTGCAACTGACCTTTGCTAGCCAATATCCAATATGGGGGAAGTCATGCCAATTTAGGGGCCCTCTCTTAGGGTTACTTCGGGGTGTAACATTTCCCTGCTCTGAATGAGTCTGGCTATGGACTATTACCTAATATTTTTAGGCATTTGGAACCTGCATAAGGGGGAAGGGAAGACAGAAATCAAATCAATAAATAACAATTTTGTTAAAATATATATTTATTTTCAGGAGGAAATGTCTTGCAGCCACTGGAATCGATTTTGACAAGAAATAAAAGTTAGGAAAAAGTTGATTGCCCCTTCCTTGCCACTTTGCCACCATAAGTACCCCCCCCCCCCAAATACCTTTCTTTAAAATGAACAAACAGTTCTGCGGCTTTGTTACATGCATGTGAATGTAACTAGTAGTAATTGCTTAACATTATGTTTCTATACATGTGAAATTGTGTGTAAAACCCTACTAAAGCATGCAAAAGGAGGAGTGTGCTAGCCCTACTTGTCTCCATCACTGTTTTGATCAAAATAGGGAGAGTTCTGAAGATTAGAGACTCTTCTATGTCTCTGCATGAGCCAGAATTTTCTAGCTCACAGGGAAACCATCCACACATAAAAGAGCTCTCCTCTTCAGAACCATTTCTTTTGACACCATAAAATCAATAATGGAGGTATATGGCATTAAGTACATTCCCTCCTCAATTGTTCTTTTAATCTCTTTTTTGCGTGCCTGAACAGGTCTGACATACTAAGTACACTAAGGCCCTTTCTGCACCTCACCTTCTTCTGGTGCTGGGGTGCGAGAATCACGCAAGCAGCCTCCAGTGAGAGGCTCTCGTGTCTGGGGTCCTTTGGCTCCGCACAAACTGCCTGCTCGCACGAGAGCCCCGCCTCTTCCTTCTGCAGTGCAGCCTGGGAGCCTGGGGCAGGAAGTGCGACCGGCATGGCTCCAGAGGTTCTGCGCACCAGGTAAGTGCGCGTGGGGCCCAGGAGCAATGTGCGATTGCATACCATTTTCAGCTTCTAGCTGAAAATGAAAAGGTGCGCGATCGGTGCCTACTGGCCCCTGGAGCGTCGCACGATTGTGAGTGTGTCGTGCAGATCGCTCCTCACAATTGCACGACGCTCCAGGCCCTCTTTCTCATGGAAAATGCCATGCAAAAAGGGCCTAAGACTTGCTCCCAAATACATGTGACCATAATTGCAGCCCAACAGCACACTTAACTTATTTCTACTCAGAAATGAGTTCTTTGAATTCAATGGATCGCACTCCAAAGTAGCTAGGTAAAGATTGTAGTCTTAGGCCATGATGACACTCTCCCGCATCATCCTGCCACAATCCCTGCAGCACTTTTGCTGTGAGATGAAAGCATGTCTCCAACGCTCTCCTCCACACTTGACCAGCTGCCTGTGGAAGGAAGTGCAAAGGACACAATCCTTCCTTCCACACTACAGCCTGCCTTCTTCCCATGCTGCAGTGGGGAAAGGAAGTGTGTGATCATGCTTCCAGCTCTTCTGCATGGTCAGCTGCAATGGAAGGCTCACATGATTGGGGGCTGTTGATGGGATTTTTCTGTCAATGATATACCCTGCGATCATGCTGGCTGGCGACATGAGAAGGGTGGGACCATGACGACGTCATGCAGAAGTGTTGTTGCGATCCCACTCCTCTTGTGTCCCCATGTTGGGAGGAGAGCATCCTGAGGAAAGAGCCTTAAGTGTCAACATCTGAACATGCATAGACCAAGCTGAAAGGAAATTTTGCAAAGTGAAGAAGGATATGGCATTTGAATACTGTTAACTATGCTGCCTCTGCCTTCTTAAAGTGGGCTTATGTGCAGTTGATGAAAAAGCTCCACTCAAAGAAATACAAGTTATACCACACTAGAGCTCAGAATTGTTTGAAAACATGTAAGATTATATTTAATCCAGCAAAACAAAATGTCTTTGAGTATAAAATTTTAAGCACATCAAATGCATGCCTGCATTTTGCTTTCAGGAAAATAGAAGGCAAGAACATTCAAAATAAATGCTATATTTTGGCCAGTGACAGAAGCCCTCAGTTGTTATGAGGAGCAAAATGGCATAACCAGTATAGACAAAGCGTGATGGGGCAATAGATCACAGTAATAACATTTACAATAAACAATAACAGAACAAAGGAGACGTCCATAAAAATCCCATGAGGAATTTGCCTTATCCATAATTTTTCTTTACATTTGAAGAACTGTGTCAGAAAAGGCCATTATGTTCAATGGCACCAATTAATTTCTGCAACTTTTAATGACATCTTCCTGAGTAAAAACCTCATCTAATACCCCAAGCGCATGATTGATAGTGGCTTGTGTTTGATTTCTACTGGATTCCTGATTTTTTTAGTATTTTTAAAGAGTCCCACTGCAGCCAATCAAGCAATCAACATGAAATACTCAGATCCTTCCTTGGAAAGAAGAAGAAAACCAAACAACAATGTGGCTTCCTTAGCTGTGCTGACAAACTATTGGTGATTTTGTTTAAGCAGTTTTCTAGAAGATAGATTACAAGAATTTTTATTCCAAGAGAGAATGATAGCCAAGTGGAAGGTTTCCAGGTGGCTTTCTCTAAACAATGGCGTAAAAATAATAATGGCTGTTGAAAATGCAGACATTACTATAACTAATTAGTGATTATGCAATCATAAATTAACACCACCACTTGATTTTCTACTACAACAAATATTGTTTTACAATAACCCTTGTTTGGCCTCCTACACATATGCAAAATCAGGGTCTACATCATGCAGAAAAACCTGAACAATAGAGGTGCCTTGCTGCAGACAGTCATCCTGTGTGTGTGTGTGTGTGTGTGTGTGTGTGTCTATGCCTCAAAGTCTCTTGTCAACTTATGGTAACCCCATGAATTTTATGGGGTTTTCTTAGGCAAGGAGGTGGTTTTTCCTCTGAAATATAACCTACAACTCTTTTGATGGAGGGAAATTAGGATAAAAGGGAAGGCTGGCAGAACTAGAGGCACTCCCCATCCTTTACAAATAAATGCTTAAAATGCTTGAAGAGCATTATTAATTATCCACATGCACCCACTGTGAAGAAGAAGATTTATTGCATATTGATGTAATTCCTCTAACATATCAAGTGGGCTAGTTTTTTCCCCCCCAAATCCAGGAACATGTACGATACCACCCGTCTTGTTTTAAGCAGTTGCCATGCCATAAGCTGTGAGGATGATATTATTATTGGCTGGTATCTGATATTGCAGTAACGGGTTTGTAACCTAGGGTTACAGACCTGTTAATTGCCATGTATTCAGCTGTGCTGTGTATCCTTGATCATGACACTGTTGCCATGGTCATAAATGTCCCCCGAAATCCACCTTAAGCTCCAGCGAGAAAGCCTGAGCAATGGAGGTCTGTGGTGAAGTCGAGTGGGGCATTTCAGGATGATGCAGCCCTTTGTGGCTTGGGGAGAGAAAGTTGCCCATAACATAATGAAACACCCCACTCAATCATGCCACAAACCTCTGTCATTCAGACTGTGTAGGTTTTGAGGAGTAACTACTTAGATCGCTCGCAGCTGGATTGACGTTTATGTAGCTATGAACGTGAAGAGAAATCTTGACCATCATTATTATTTCATTTATATCCCACTTTTTCTCCAAAACAGGGATTCATTGTGGCTCAGATAAAATCACATACAAAGCCATAAGGAAAGACCGTACATAATGTGTTATTAAAATGTAGTTAAATGATTCACAGAACAATGTATGGTAAGAAGCCTGGAAGATATTCCCAACCCTTTTTCAGAGACAGTGGAGAATGTAGATATAAACTTCTACTATATTAATTAGTACTCTGGGGTTGTCTCCTGATTGTGGATGGTGGGAGATTCCAAACAGATAAAAAGTGCTTCTTCACATGGTGCATAGTAAAACTCAAATTCACATGATGTGGTGATGGTCACCAATTTGGATGGTCTTAATAGGGGATTGGACAACTTAATGAAGGATAATGCAATCAGTGGTTAATAATCAGGTCAGTCATTACATGTATTGGCTGAATCCTGCATTGGAAGATGTACATCTGACATGTAGCTATGCCTCCATAACTATATCTCCTGTTGCTCCTTCTGGTCCTTTTTTTAAAGCAGTGCAGTCCCCACAACACAGCTATTTCTGTCATTGGAGAGTAGGGGATTAACAGACACACCCAGCTATTTTTCTTTAGCTGGATTTGCTGTAGACAGCCATCTGGAAAGACTACTGAGGGTCCTTTGGGGTTCCTGACCAATTATGTCTAGGGTAAACTTTGGTTAGTATTTGTATGGAAGACCACCAATGAATACTAGACGCTGTAGGCTATACGGATAACATTATATGGAGTGTAGTAGAATGCTGGAATTAGGCAAGTGACTTTTTTGACCTGAACACAGGGCCAGAAGGGGGCAGCAGTAAAATCACCCTTATAAGGAAATAAAGCTTTCCTGCTGGCTTCCAAGCAGCTTGGAAACCAGCTGGAAAGCTTTATCTCTTAATGGGTATCAGTTTTGTTGCCTTGGCACAATTCTCCATGACTATGTGCTGTAATGTATTTATTCTAGAGGCAAATTGCTTCTTGAAAGTATAAAGGAGAGTGCATGCTTCTGAACTGCTGTGAAATTTTCTATTAGTATACATTTCAGATCACACTTAATTTTTTATTTGATTAATGGAATTTGGAAGCATCAATGCAAATGTCCTTCATCCCATATGTTAATCACCTATGGTTGCCTAGTGACAATAATATTTATTTGGTTAATATCCTCTTACGCTCATGTTTTTTCATTTTTGTCACCAAATGGTTATTGTACTTATTCCTACAGTATTTGTTACAATGAATATTAAATATTATTATGTATACAGTTGCTTCATAAAGATTTTCTTCTGATAAGCTGTTAAATATGCAAACAACCCATTTTATCCCAGAATCCCTAGAGCTGGGAGGCTACCACATTTTTAATACCTTGTCCAAAAATGGAACACCAGACACAGACCAATTATTATCCATTATACAGGGAGTTATAGAAGGCTTTTTCAGCAGAGGACTTAATAACTGCACCCTTTGGGTATTCTGGAACCCTACTTTTTTGTCAGGATTCATTGACTACTCCCTTTACCCACTAACTTAGGCCCCTCTGACCATTTTAATGAGTGAAGATCCAGGGTCCAGCACATGTATGACTGGTCTCATTTCTCCAAGGATCCTGTTCACACCTTTGGGCTATATAAACTGGAAAGAGTTGATTATTATTGGACCATCACAGGCTAACATTACATCCACTGATATGTATCACTGGTATGTATCATCCACTGGTACGTATCAACTGCAGCATCCAAACCAGAGTGGATTTGGAGTGATTTTACCTTCAGATTGCAAATTCTTCACAGCAGGCTGTTGAACTGTCTACATTGTCTTCACAGAGCCAAATGTAATAGATTTTATGAACACTTGAAACAGCTCCATTCACTGAAGATGCAATGGTGACAGAAAAGAGTAATTTATTTGCTACCCACATTGCCATGGATTAGGCTTTCAAATAGGATCCTGTAGGATGTGTGTGGTAAGATTCATGCTGAGTCTTCTGCCAATGTCATTCTAGTCTTTGGCCATTTCCGCACAGGGTAAGTAAAACGGTGCAGTGCGTCCTCCACGGAGGACGTCTGCACCTTGGAGCGGACTGGGTCTGGACTACTTATCGTAGATCTGCACCTCAGTCCGCTCCGGAACAACCCCAAGTGGTCCTCCAGCGTGTTTTTGAAAGACCTGATTTTTTCTGTCTTTCAAAATGCCGGTGGGTGCCATTGCATGCCTGCTCTCCGATGCAGATTCACAGGCTCGCACCAATGCGAGCTTGCAATCTGCGGAGGGCGGGTTTTAGGCTGGCGAGCTTCAGTGGTTGGTCGAGACCCACGATCAACTGGAAGCCGCCATTTTGGACGCCGGAGCAGTGCGGATCTACAACCGTGCACTGCTCCTCCTCACCCCGGACCAGATCGGACCGACAGAAGATCTGGTGAGTAGCGGCAGGGAGCGATTCCCTCTCCACGTGTGGAAATGACCTTTGTCTCATTTCATTGTTACCAGCTCCCTGAAAATCAGGAGGCTGTTTTGTCTCCACTTTGCAAGAGGAAAGGATCAGATGTGGTTATGTCCATGACTGTGGCCTTTTGCTCATTCCAGAGGTCAACCATAATTGCCTCCTGAGGTATCAGGGAAATCCCTCAAAGCCATCCAGAACCATCAGCCTCTTTCAGTGGCCCATCATGATTGGTCACTCATCCCTACACTGAGTCTATGCCTGACAGGGTAGTGATCTAATAAAAGAACTACAGAAAATTCAAGATAGATCTCTATCATCTCATCCAGCACAGAAAACAAGATCCAGAATGTAGCCACCAACATGAGTGAGGCCAGATATTACTTGGGACAGACTCATGGTTGTTATGGCAGCCACAAAGTCCTTAGCTACTCCTGACAGGGTAAACTCAGAAAGGATTCTGAAGTTCTCCAGCACCACAAGTTGAATAGACTCCAGTAAGAACCCCAAGACCACCCAGGCTAACTAGGTCAGAAAGGGAGACTGCTGAGAAGCACAGTGGGTGGTACATCAACAAAATCCCCTAGTCCAGAGCTTTCCAAACCTTTCATGTTGATGACACACTTTTTAGACATGCATCATTTTGTGACACAGTAATTCAGTTTTACTAGCAAACCAGAGGTTAAACTAACCCCATTATAAGAGATACGGACACATACATAAATTTTAATAACAAAATGTATGAGGACACAACATATCTCATGAAAACTTTTCATATATTTTAAAAATATATGATTTATAAATAATAACATACATTTCCAAGATTGGAGGTGATACACCTGCATGCTTCAGGTGACATACTAACATGTTGTGGCACACCATTTGGAAAGCCCTAGCCTAGTCTGTCCTAGCCATGCATTTTCAAATAGACACATGAAAATCTGGCATACCACAGGGTAGGGCACCTGGCCAGGGGGATGAAATCATTATATCACAGCAGCTCCACCTTCCCGTCTCCCAGTTCCTGCCTATTGCTGCCCAGAGAAACCTAGCGGCCAAAGAGATTCTTCCCCAACCCCATAGTCTCATTCAGACAGGTGTCTGTAATATAAGCTAGGTCTGTGTGATCATCCAGAATCAAATCCTTGATAGCTGTTATTTTTCCTTTCACCAACTTGGCATTCTTCCCTCATAATATTAAACAATACTTATGCTGGGTGTTATGGAATTCTTCAAAGATTCAGGGGTGATTTCATTTTATGAACTATTGCCACTATAAATACTTCATGGCCTTCAACATTTTGCAACAGTGTTTATGACTATGGCCATTTCTGCACCAGACTGTTACAGTGCTTATTATCCCACTTTCAACATCCTGCGGAATCTTGGGGTTTGCAGTTACAGGAGGGGCCAGAAGCCCCTCTCAAAACTGCAAACCCCAGGATTCCATAGGATGTTGAAAGTGGGATAATAGTGCTATAACAGTCTAGTGTGGAAATGGCCTATGAGAACTGCATACTTGCTAAAATCACTTTGACTTATTCTTCCCCCATCCAGGGCTCATAGTTGTGTCTACAACATGAAGTAAAGATCTAATCTACCTATTATAGTTGGTGAGTGGAAGGAAGTAGTCCAATGTGAGGAATTAGAGAGCAGCAATAGAGACTCTTCCCTAATGCTAGGCACAATTTATTCATTTCTGGTCACATTTCAAAGTGCTGGTCATGAGCTATAAAGCCCTGTATGGCTTAGGCCAGACTACTTGAAAGATTGTATCTTCCTATATGAACCTGCCACAGTCTTAAGATCTTCAAAAGGAAGGCTTTCCCTCAGTCCCACAACCATCACAGGTCAGTTTTGTGAGGACATAGGAGACAGAATTCCAGAGGGTGAAAGCAGCCACTCCCTGGAATTCTCTTCCTCCAGAGGCTAGGTTGGCCTCCTGCCTGCTCTCCTTTCAGCATCAGGCAAAAACCCTTTTATTTAAGCAGGCTTTTTAGTAATAATTCTTTGCAGGAAGCTTTCTTATGGGGTGGGGGTATGTTCTGTAATGATTTTATATTATTAACGTATGATTTTTAAAATGAGAATATTTTAATTGTATTTTTAATTTACTATTATGTTTACTAATTTTATTTTATTCTTTATGAGCTACTTGGGTCCCATACCAGGAGAAAGATGGTATATGAATGCAATAAATAAATAATAAATAAATAAATTTGGGGGTCTGGCTGGAGACTTAAGGTGAATTCAGATTAGAGTGTGAGGTAGTGAAAATAAGCAGGGATTGCTGTGTGTAAAGGAAATGGACATCCCCTCCTGCAAAAGTAGCAAGATGTTGACAAAATCTGAATATTTTTTCACTGCTGTTTATGCTCCTTCGGTAACTTCAAAAACCTCACGGCATCCTTTATAAGCTCTCAGTCCTGCACTGGTCTCTTTCATCCTGATCTTTCTCTATGTCTCACAGTGTCCGTAATGAGTGTGCTTGCCAATTAGAGCTTGGTTTTCTAATTATACAATAGATTGGTTTACTGGCTCTTGATATCACAGAGGAGACTTTAGTCCTGCAGGGAATGGGATATTGTTTTGCATCAGTCAGCTGGAAGGAGAATCAAAATTTTCATTTCATACAACATTGTAATAGGGCTACATGTTGTTGAACAAGCCCATCCTAGCAGTCAAGGTCTTTTTTATCCAGTTAAGATCCTCTGCAACTTAACAGAATCTTCTTCCTTACATATTCTGCCTCTGATTGTTTCCTGTTCAGCACAAAATAAACTTAGGCCCTTTTCACATGTTACCTTGTTCACGGTGCCATTGTGTGAGGATCACACAAAAAGCCTCTTGAGAGAGAGAATCGTGTCCCCTGCACTTCGCTCCGCACCAGCTCTGTGCTGGACAGAAGGAAGCACGATAGCTCTGCCCCTTCCGTCCGCAGCTCAGCTGGGTACTTTCCCAGGCTGTGCTGGGGGAGGAAGTGCAGCCATCGTGCTTCTTGAGGTTCTGCACACCAGGTAGGTGCAGAAGGGACGTGGGAGGAATGCGTAATCTTGGGTCATTTTTGGCAAAGAGGCAAAAATGGTATAATCTGTGATTGCCGCGGGATCGCTACGAGAGCGCCGCACGATCACGAGAACATCATGTGGAACTGTCCTTGCGCTTCTGCTTCACTCCTGTGGCCATTTTGCGTTTGTGGTCACGTGTGAAAAGGGCCTTGGTGATGAGTTACCCTTTGAAAGTAATTTAGTTAAGTTCTATTTTCAGGGAGCTTTATTGTGAAACAGTATATTGAAAAAGGAAAAAAAAATAAGGAGTGGAAACCAGTAACTAAGGACAAGCAGAGGCCCTGCACGGAACAGGAACTACTGTGGGCCCTCAGTATCTGCCAGGGTTTGGTTCAAGGATCTCTCATGGATATCAGAATCCATGGATGCTCAAGTCCCATTATATACAATGGTCTAGTAAAATAGTGTCCCTTATATAAAATGGTGAACAATTCAAAGGTTTGCTTTTTGGATTTTTTTAAAAAATATTTTCAAGCTGTAGTTTGCTGAATCCATGGATACAGAATCTGTAGATATGAAGGACAGACTGTACTTGATTGAGGGGCAATTCATTCATGCCGAGTCCCCACTGAAAATGAAGAGTTTGTTGCCACAGTCATATGGCATAAACTTCCAGATAAAAACACAACAGCCCCAAAAAGCACAACTAGTGCTTTTCTGAGCCATTATCAGACAGGATGACAGCTTTTTTGGGGCAGGGGTGGGAAGGAATAATTACAAATCAGGTATTGAAAATGATGAATCCAGAAAACGCTGGAAATCAATAGGTTGGTAATGAAGGTGTCTCAGTTTGGATACTTTCTTTAAATTTAGTCACTACTGGATGGGAATTACATGTTAAATTTCAAGTATGGAAGGTATTGAAGACACATACTCAGCAAATCTTGTTTTGAGTTTCAACAATGAAGCTTCTGGGTTGGGAAGTTTCTTTCAAAAGTGATGCTATCAAGTTCATCCACACATTTTTTCATGCTACCCTCCCTCATCTAGTAATGAAGGTGACTGGACGTACAGGCAGGCAGGCAGGCTCCTGCAGTGACTCCATATGGATTGATCTAACATGCATGTGCCCCACTATGAAAAGATATGCAGTGGCTTACTTTTCCTGGAAAACCTGTCAAAAGACTGCTTTCTAAAAGCATACCAAAAATTATTTCTTTTCTTTTAACAGCCTCTTTGCTAGACTTAAAACAGATGGGGTATAACAGCTAGACTCAAAACAGATTGATTGTCATTTTATTTTCATGAAAATACTCTATGTTTGAATTGTTATTTAAGGCCATTTCCACATGGCATCACAGTCCCGCTATGGGGACAGGATGGCAGCAGTCCACAGGTTGTGCTTTCACATGATGTCATCACGGTTCCAATGCCATCCTGTCCCCATGTATCACAATTGCAGGGTACTTGCTTAACAGATTAAATCTGTGAAGTGCCTGCAATCACACAATGCTCCCATACTTACTGCCATTTGGAAGGGCAGGAAGCACAATGGCAGTGTTTCATTCCCCATTGCAGCATGGGAAGGAGCCTGGCTGCATTATGGGAGGAAGAGGTGAGTCACTCATGCTCTCTTCCACAGGGAGCTGGTCAGGTGTGGAGGGGAAGAGTTCCTGTCATGGTCTCTTCCCAGCAATGGCACAGCCAGGATTCCAACAGGACGAAGCAGGAGAGCATTGTTGTGTGGAAATGGTGTAAGTTGTTGCTTCATTGAGCATTTTTAGAACTGAGGAACTTAGAAGGATGGAGAATAGGTACAACAAAGGCCTAGTCCTCCCATTGATGGAGAGGTGAGATGGCCATTCCTTCCCCCATTCCATTTAACAATTTTCCCTCCCTTTGGCATCAAGGGAAGGAACGCCACTGTGCCAGCTGTCAAACTGCTGTAGTTTTGCTCCCTGTTCTTCCTTGGTGGTATACAAGGGGAATGAAGGGACTATCAGTTAGGGATGGAAATAATACTTCTATTCATTCCCAGTCCAAAAAATTGGATCCCTATCATTTTGGAAAACTCCACTGGGAAGAATAATAGACCAAAGGGAACTAGGTCCTATTCTGAGAGAAAAGGAGACATGTAAATACAATCAATCAATCAATCAATCAATCAATCAATCAATCAAATTTTTGTACAATTTTCTCCTGGTGTTTGGCCATTCAGCGGAATTATCAAGCAGAGAAAAATGTGTGTGTGTGTAGGGGTTACGGGGAAAAAAAAATCAACCTTGTTTTCTGCACAGAAAATGAGTTTCCTGTGCAGAAGACACTGTTTCATTTGCAGGAAATCTATTTGCTGTGCAGAAAACAGAGGAGCTGCACAAAAACTCTCATGTTTTTCTCTTCAGAATAATTCTTCTACAATATTTCAGGAGATTCAAATACAGGAAGAATATTATAGAGGAATATTTGTTTTTTTCCACAGCAGGGGAAAACTGCTGTGATTATTTGTCCTCACAATGAGCATGAAACAGTAAAAGATTTACATCTCTGCTATGGATCCAGAGCTTCTGTTCCAACCTGATACATGCCTAGATGGCCCTTCCCTCCCTGCCACTGGAGAAATACCATCAACAGTATACCTGTACTGGTGGAGCTTTCTGATAGTATCGTGGGAGATCCTTTAGAGATCTCAGAGATTCCTTAGCAACAGAGCTTCTCTGCACTCATGGAGCAGCAGCATCCTACAGCTGTCAGAGACCAGCCACTTGTGCGTAGGATTGCAGCCAAGTACATTCACTGACGTTTAGAACCTTCTGACCTTTCAGAACTGGAATGATGAAAAGGAAACTAACAAAAGTAAATAACAGATGAGTTTCACAAAATCAGGGTAAAATGAGGATAGGCTGCACATTTTCTTATGTTATCTGCAAAACAACTCAAAATGTTCGATCTTGTAGTTGCCTCCTCCTTTCTCCCCTGTTCATTTTAAGAAACTGCTGGGGAAATCCAGATTTTATATATGGTTATTATCATCATGTATGGTTGGCTTTTGCAAACATGTGTCTGTCTCCAGAAAGATGAGTGGTTTTGTCCTGGGGCCTCATTCAGTAGATTTATCGGCTACAATTACAGTGCTTTGATCACACCAGAATAGGTGGTGTACAGCACGAGGTGTAGCTGTCCTTTTCCAATTCACTCTCCTTATCAGGATACATGTCTGTTGATTTGTGGGAAGCTGGCTGTTTTTCGTTCCTGACAAACTCCAGTGATTAAAATGTAGTGGCTTGCTCTTGTTCCCCCGATAAAGGTGACAGCTGCAGAGTTTCCAGTGTTAGTGGATATGGTCCATGCAGATTGCTTTTTAATGAAAGCAATACATTATCTTACCTATAGACCTACAGCCTTACCTTGTTAATGTATTCAAGCTTGGCACCACATTCATCTATAAATTAGTTATATTAAACATGCTTCTTACTATTTAGCCCAGCTTTTAGCTAGTTGCCCCCCTCCTTCACATTGACCTTTAGCTTTTCTTTGTCCCACTTCTACAGGCAGCGTCCTGTAACTAAAGTGACTGTTGCTTGAGGTTCTTATGAATACGGTATAAAATTTTGGCAGATGCTGCCTTTGTAGACAATATGGTAATATTTCTAATAAACATTGTATACGATGTTGCATGATGTAGCAGTAAAATCTTTGGGCGTTACTGCTAAGCATGTAAACAAAATAGTCCAGTTGTTTCTAGGAATTGTTTCCTAGAAATTTTCCTTTGGAAAATTAATTATATATGCAGAGCTTTACATGGTGCTATTCTTGAACAGTGTGGTTCAAAGTGCTGCAATGAGATTATTATTCAGGGTGGTTATAGTGAATACACAACTCCCTTGTTACAGCAGCTTTGCTGGCTACTGATCTGTGTCCAGGTGAAATGCAAAGTGCTGCTTGGTGATCTATGAAGACCTGTATGACTTGGACCCAGCCAATTTGAAGCTCCTCATTTTCTTATGCAACCTGCTCAGGTTTTGAGATCTTTGGTGGAGGCTCTTCTCTTGGCCTTGCCAACCACAGAGCACATTCCATGGGGACACAACAAGCGGCTCACTCAGTGGCTGCTCCCTGGTTCTGGAACTCCTAAGAGAGGTTAGGCTGCCTTCCCTCTTCCTGTTACTCTTCTGCTGGTAGGCAAAGACCTTTTTAAATAAAATTCAGGCAGGCTGGTTGGTTGATGAGAGAGGGGTTCAGTGTATGTCCCATGATTATGAATTTTTAAATTGTGTTTGTGACTCATTTAAAATCATGGTTTTAGTTTAGTTCTGTTTTAAATGTTTGATCTTATTTTGTTTTAACTGACCTTTTAATGCAATATTACAATAAGCTGCTTTGGGTCCCCTTTTGGAGACAGAGAGTGAATATAAATCCAATAAATAAATATAAATATAAATATCTTGTGTGGTACTAAATACCCTAAAGACACCAGATCCCATCTGATCTTGGAAGCTAAGGAGAGTCAGCTCTAGTTAATATTTGGATGAGAGATTGCCAACAAATACTACAAAACTTTAGTATGTGTAAATAGTACTTAGTTACATGGAACGATGACCTGACTTAGTATCAGGTAGCTTCATATATTGTATTTTTATACATATGTATTCTAACCTGCTTGCAGCCTTCTCTGCTAAAGTGAGACATGGCATAGGAATCTATAGGAAAATATATTAATTTACAAACAAGTAAAGTATATATGGAGGAACATATAGGCCCTTTCCACACCTTACCTTTTTCTGGCCCTGGGGTGCGGGGATCGCGCAACCAGCCTCCGGCGAGAGGCTCTTGTGTCCCTACTGCTTCAGCTCCACACGAGCTGCCTGCCTCTTCCTTCTGCAGCGCAGCCTGGGAATTTCCCAGGCTGTGCTGGGGCAGGAAGCCCAACTGGTACAGCTCCAGAGGCTCCACATGCCAGGTAAGTGCGCGCGGGGCACAGGAGCAATGCGTGATCGTGCACCATTTTCAGCTTCTAGCCGAAAATGAAAAGGTGCACGATAGGCACCTGTTGGCCCCTGGAGCGTTGCGCGATTGTGAGTGCGTCATGCAGTCACTCCTCACAATCGCGCAATGCTCCAGGCTCCCTTTTGCATGGCAAATGCTGTGTGGAAAGCATGTCAAGGTTTCGTTGTTTCATTGTCAATGTTTCACTATGCGGAAAGCATGTCAATGTTACAATGTTTCAATGTAGTGTCAATGTTTTTCCTTTTTATGGGCCTCAGTTTTGAAGTAGGAAACCTGGCTAGTACTGCACACTTAACACTCTTTCCTACATAAACCTTTTCTCACCCACCTCCTGGGTATTTTGATCCCAATCTAAAGTTTATTTTGCTTCAGTTCCATCTCTGTGGTCCTTGCCATCCAGCTGTGAAGTTCAAAAGATGATGGGCAGGGTCAGATTCAGAAGAGTTTCTGTTAGTTACAAAACCAGTCCTTCCATTTCCACAGAAGCAATTCTTCCTTAGTATCCTTCTGCATTTTCATCAACTGTCCACCAGAAGCCCAAGATCCCTTTCCTGGTCAGTTATTACTAGCTCAGATGCCATCAGTGGAGTAATGAAGTTGGGCAGGCTGCTTCCACCCACGCAGAAAGGCTGGCAGTGTTTGCCAGGTCTTTGCTTAAGAGCAAACAGAGTTGAAAGGAACAGTTTGTTTGTGCCCAAAAGATTTCTGGTTGAGAACTACATTGGGAACTCCAGAACTACTGTTGCTTTGGAAGTTCTGTGGTTACCTAATACTCCCTGCCTGGGTGTTCTCAGATCTGTGGCTCCATAATTCTTCTGTGTGTGTATATGACTTGTGTGTATGTGACTTTAAGTCATCTTATGGTGACCCCATGAATTTCATAGGATTTTCTTAGTCAAGGAATATGCAAAGTGGTTTTTCTAGTTCCTTTCTCTGAAATATAGCCTACAGCATCTGGTATTTTATGACATTCTCTCATCCAAGTACTGAGCAGGGCTGACCCTGCTTAGTCTCCATGTTCACACAGGATCTGGTACCTTTAGAGAATTTAGGCCTGCTCTGTAAAACTTCTGTGCATTTGTAAATAGACAGAACATTATGAAAGCACCAGAAGTCTTCCAAGGAAGTTGGTACCGTAGAAGGCTCTCCAAAACTTCCTGCAACTTTGGGGATCTTGGAGTTGTGGTGGCTAGTTTGATGAAAATGTCAACCCAGCAGAAGGACATTAAAGAAGGATCTACTTCTAGTAGGAGGCTTGATTATTTAATTATTTAATATTAATTATTAATAAACTTAAGTAGCTTCACAGTCTCAAATGCTATATTAAGTTCAAACAAAAAACACTATTTTATGTAACATTAGAAGATACATACTTTTATTCTGTTGGGTAACTGGTAAAGGATTACATAAACCAACATATACTTCTACTATTTCCAGTATTCGAAATATGTTTTTTTATCCATGAAGGAATTCTGCTTAATTACACCATCTGTATTTTGCCATTCTTGTATCTTTGTTTTTGAAATAAGGATTACTGAAGGATTAGAGTGAAGCCTTTAGTTTACATTACTACAAATGCCACTGCACCATATTTTAAACTCTTCTACAGAGATAACATGCCAGGCCTGTTGATTCCATCTCATTCAGCCAGAATCTCAGGATTCTTTTCTTCTTTCTTTCTTTTTTAAAGCAGTGGTTGCAAATAACATTCCATAAAGCTAGGAAATTTACTTTTTTGTTGTTGTTTAATCTCAAAAAGAAAAGTTCTTGCAAATCATTTAAAAAAGATAGTCCTAACAACAACTAACTAATCCACATCACAGGAGCGAGAAGCATCCTGTCTATCAAAAATGTGTTTAGCGTTTTATCCATTTCTAACAAACCATCCAGTATGCTGTACTAAGGACTCAAACTGCTTAGTAAGACAAATTTCAACACAGCTTTTCAAGTATTTCTGTTAAAGTGATTTTTTTTTGAAAAAGTAGCCAGCTAAACATTTATAATTGTTTTACTATGCATATATAAAAATATATATCATCTGAAGCATATTTTTTCCAATATTTCACTTCAGCCTTCCCTCCATGAGACATAATATTTGATACACAGTCCACTAACACTAGAGGAAATATTTTTGAATCAAAGGAATGGTACATTATTAGATAACATGTTACTTCTTCCAGTTTAATTCCAGTTGTTAATCTCAATTAGAGCAGATCTATTGAAGAAATGGGGGGTTCATAAATCAATACTTATGTAAATTCCACTGGTTCAATGAGTCTACTCTGGTTGGGATTAACAAGTGGATTTAGGCCTCTGTGTCCTTCAATTTTTAATACTATTATTAGCCAAAATTTCTTCTTTTCAGATCATTTCTCAGTTTGAAATCACTGATAACCTAGATATGTAGAAGCAACAGACATCATAAAAGATCCATAGATACATCCATAGAAAATCGGAAATGTGATGGTACTATTTATTATTATTATTATTATTGTTGTTGTTGTTGTTGTTCCAATTGCTGGACTGAAAGAATATCTAAGTAATTTCTCAGGATTTTATTCTGCAACTGGGAAAAAAAACCCACACAGATTTCCCTTTCTTCCCTCTCCGTAGGGCAGAGAAACAAAATAAGCCAAAATATTTTCTGAGTGTGTGGCAATAGCTCCCTCTACTGTCTTTTCTAGGGGAAACTCTTATAAGAATATTTCATTGTTCTGAATGTCCAAGCATTTGACGGATGTTTTGTTTTGGAAACCTTCCTCTTTAACTTGAATTTACTACCTCAATCAATAAAATATGAGATTCATTTGATTTCTTCAGGCTTAATTAGTCAGTCAACCTCCAGAACATTTTATCCTTTGGAGGCTGGTCAAACAAGTTGTGACACACTTCTTCTTCTTCTTCTTGTTATGTCATTTGTGGCAACCCTACGGTTAACCTATTATGGGGTTTTCTGAGGCAGAAAGTGTGCAATGTGATCAAAGTCACCCTGTGGGTTTCCATGGCTGAGAGGGGAATCGAACCCTGGTCTTCAGAGATATAGGCCATTTCTGCACTAGAGCGTTATAGTGCTATTATTCCACTTTCAACATCCTATGGAATCCTGGGGTTTGCAGTTTAGGGAGGGGCCATCTGGTGACCCCTCCCTAAACTGCAAACCCCAGGATTCCATAAGATGTTGAAAGTGGAATAATAGCACTATAACGCTCTAGTGCGGAAATGGTCATAGTCTGATGCTCAAACCATTACACTACACTGGCTCTTGTATCACACCACCCTAAACAAAAAGAAGACGTTGGAGAAGGTACTCTTGTTTTTGTGTGGCTGTGTGGGACTCTCTTATGGGAACAGCATACTATCCTGCAGGACCTATTACTTTCACGGACCTCCATGAGGATGCTTTTTATTAGAGTTTCGATGAAATCCTTCGGGGAAAAAAATCTGAGAAAGTATTTCAGGTTTCTCTTTTATTTTGCCCACCACTCCAAAAATACATTATCCCCCTCCAAAAAAAAAATTCTGGTTATTCTTAATCAATTGCATATATATTTAGGAGATGGCCTTCACCCTCTACTGATCATAACGCCCCAGAATGACACTGACTGAGGGACACTGTGGAAGATGCAACCTGGTGCATCTGTTCTTGCTGCTTGATGTGACAGCAGCAAAAACATGACAACCCACAAACACTTGGTGTAAAACAGAAAGAAAGAAGCTGTTATCGGTAAGCTTCATCCCCAAGAATATGAGAATTTATTCTCCCATCTCAAGAAATGCAATGAAAAGTCATAGTCACCCCTTTTTGCTGCCCGAAATTGGGTAGAGAATTTTGAGATGCAATTTGTGCACAGCACAATCCGGGGTTCATCTTGTAGAACTAAGAAAACATGCAAGGAAGAGATCATACTAGCACTACCACCCCATCGTTGTTTTTTTGTCTGTTAAAATGAGTGGGTTGGTAAGCAAAGAGAATCCTCTGTGTGCCCACATGAGCCAGAATTCAGGTTTCTGAGATTCGTCTGGCTCACATGGAGATCCTTTCCCTACACAGGAGTCTCTTCTTCAAAGGTATCACTTTTCATAGGAGCAAGGTGGCAGTAGAGGGTGTGGGACTAATGCATTCCATTCCTTGCATGCTTACTTTACCCTGATGTTCAGTTACCAGAGTAAGGCTCTGGTTGATAAGCATTCTAGCTTGTGAGATAAGATATGTTCCACAGGCACTTTAGCATCAGAGCAGCTGAATCTGATCAAAACAAAGACAAACCCTCTGGACTTGAACCTTGAAACTAATCAGGGAAACAATATAATTCAATCTGAAGAGCCCGCACCCCCGCCAATAGCAGTTGGTTTGTACAGTGAGGACTTCTAAAGACTCACTTCCAAGTAGCTCAATCTCTGAGATGAAGCAAGTAGTCATAATGGAAAGGGGCTTCATGGTGGTGGTGGTGGTACTGCTGCTCTGTTTGATGGAATACTTCCCCAAGAACTGCTTACATGGAATCTACATTTGGTTATTTTTGACGCTAAGTGAAAACCTTTCCCTTTCCCTAGACACTTCAATATTGAATCTCATACTGCTTTTATCTGCTACCATTAAACTTAATCATAGTTTTATTATTCCATTTTGTAAGTCATCCTGAAACATTTTGTATAGGAAATACCACCTATGCACAATAAAATAAGTAAGTAAGTAAGTAAGTAAGTTCCTAACAAAATGGCACCTGGGTAGACTTCCTTGTATGAAAACTGCCTGAGTCCCTTCTAATGAACGGCAACAGTCGTACATTTGTTGCACTGTACTGGGTGATGGGCAAGCATAAATGATTTTTTTAAAATAAGTAATTTATTGAGTGTATGTCTATTCTTATACTGGATCAGAGAGTATATGCATAGAATAATGTGCTGTGGTGGTGTAAGGTTGATCTAAATGATTTTTCAGTGATCCGTCCTCTTGTGACTGTGATTGTGAAAAGAGATCACTATGATGGGAAAAACTTAGCAGATTCCCTACCACTATGGACGTTATCTCAGTTCTGGCTGTTGTTGGGAGATGGTCATGGATATGAATTTCTGAAAGTCCTCTCAAAGGAATGTGCTAATCAAATCTTGGGTGAGAACAACAGAAGGGAACTACATCTATCTGACTCTGGCAGTCTGTCTGTTCTGGAGGGGAGGCTGAAAGAAGCCAGAGAGCAAATTTTGTACCTGCAGGCATTCCTTTGCAGAGCTTAGATCCTTAGTTTTAAAAATTAATTGCAAAGCATTTGGAACCCTTTAAAAGCTGTCAGTTCTCAGAGGTGAGGTAGGCATACATAACACTCAGAACAGCTGAACAGGGAAGCCTGCAGTTATCTTAGGACATGGAATATGTACACATTTGGAAGATATCTCTGCATTTGCTATACTTATGAGTCTGGATTTCATACCTTTAAGATGTATGAATTCAGAAGGAAAAAACTTGAATTTGTCAGGTACATGTGTGGCTCTGGAAAGGCATATCACTTGGATCTAGAATATTTTCTTAGTTATTATTAACACACTTGTGTGACACTTTAGGAAGAATGTTGAGACACATTCTTGTGCCTAATGGGTTATAATCTAGAGGATGGACATCAAGAGACACAGAACTTTGGAATGTTACTTATTAAAAACAGGCATTTTGTAGTTATAGTTCCAAGGCCCCCAAAGTACCTATCATTATAGTTACTGTTTTAAAAGTAACAACTTCCTTCTTTTCAAAAGTAGTTTGAGATTTTAATTACTTAAAATCGGAATGCTGCAAACTATTGACCTGTGTTACAAAATGCACTCTGCTGCTGTCCACCTTGTTGGCATGTCAACACCCACAACAGAGCACAAGCCACACCATGTGTTACCCTGATGACAGACCCCATCCCGGGGAGTATACATTTGATATTAAATGTGCCCGCCATGCCAGAGAGATCGTCTAAATAGGTATGTAGACAAAGAGGTCGAACGACTGAAAATAGGTCAGGCCAGGAAAATCCCTGGTCACATTCCCCTAGGAGACCTCAGGCTAAACATGTCTGCACGGACAAAGAGTATTCAGCCAAGGAACAGCGAACTTGATTATTGTGGATTATTGGGTTTTCCCCAGGTTGAGCAGCAATGACGTTAGTAAACCCTACACTGCAAGGTGCATCTGCATAAATCAATCATGCAAACTACCAAATTGCTCTTCTTCCTTTATTTTGGCCATTGTTCTTCCTGGGAGAGGGCCTGCTCTCGAGGTACATTCTGCCCTATAAGTAGTCCCAGTTTTTGGGGGTCTCTTTGGAGAACTCCCCGCCATGCTAGCAGATTGGCACTCTGTTAGTCGAGTGATCCCGTCAGCCGCTTCTCTTCACTGAGCTCCATTCTTCTCACCGCTTCCCAGACTGAAGACTTCAGAAGACGTGCAGTATCACTGCCTTTTCACCCTCTCCGTTGAATCCTCTATCACTTTTCACCTCTTTCCTTTCTCAATAGGCCTTGTGTGCAAGAATGAATGAGTGCATTGGTGCGTGAGAATACATTTGTTAATAAAATCCAGTTATTGGTATGTTTGTCTGGCTTTTCACTTGGCTTGACCCCGTAAAAATTGGGTAAAAGATCCTGCTGGGTTACCCTTCCCCCTTGCTTGGCTACAGTCAGTGCTCTGCTAATTTCCCCAGTCTTTGCATTTTTGGAGCAAATCACGGTGTCCCCCAAGGGACCCCCAGAAGTCAGGGTAACACATAGACCAGCACCAATGTTATTTCTCCTCTACCATTTGCAGAGACCACACCTCCCAAAGTATAAAAGTAACTATAAGTTACAGTTACTGTGCAAAAGGCCTCAGCATTTTTTTTTAAATTAAATCCGAATCATAGTGTTTCTACCCTCCTTTATGTCCTAGTTGTTGGGAAAATTGCTTGTAATATGTTACTTCCAAGCTCTGGAAAGATAGCATAGGGAGTGAAATGGAAACAAGATCAGGGAATGGATGCAAATACTGCAGTCAATTATAGTAGGACATATGAGGGTGTATCAAAGACTTTACGGAAATCATGGTGGATATTGTGAGAGAGTTCAAGTTCTTCCAGATGGTTGGTTCTCACCAGTCCTATCAGTCAAGAGACACTGTGCAGCTATTTTGCCTTTCTCTCCTTAGTAGTTTTATTCTTGTACAATGAAAGATTGAAGAAGCATTAGGAATACACAGGATGTTTAAAATGGAAGGCAACATCATACCTGCCCTCCCAGTTTTCATTCACAGGTTTCTTTCACATGATAGAAACACTGGAAGCACCCTTGGCATCTCAGATCACTTCTGGGAGGCACTTCCATCATGGAAGCAGCAAGAAAGAGAAGTTGTACTTTGTTTCAAGGAATGGTGGCTCATTTACACTACATAGTTACAGTACTGTCATTGACACTCTAACTGCTATGTCTCCATCCAATGGAATCATGGGATTGGAAGTTTAGGGAGGGGCATTTAGAATTCTTAACTAGAGTGCTTTAGTGCCACATCAAACTAAAGGCCCCCAGGACTCCACAGGTTGAAGCCATGGCAGTTAAAATGGAATCATAGTGTATAATTGTTGCATGAGTGCACACCAGGCAAACTTCAGATGGCTAAAGGTGGTAGAGCTGGATAAGCGAAAGTTATAGGTGGTAACATGATGTAGTGTAAGGACAGAGGGCATATGGCAGTAAAGCTAGGGACAGTTTTGAAGATATGGTGAGATGTTTTGGTGTATCTGGGAGCAAACAAGAAGCCACTGTAAGAATTTAAGGGGGAACTTGCATGACCTAATTTGCTTCAGTCAGCAGGTAAAGGCCACTGTTGCTTTAGTGTGCATTAGAATTAACAATTCTATATTTTTTTTAAAAATATTTTGAAGTGAGGAGTTCTTCGGTAAAACAACTTTTAGGGCCAAAATAGCACCCCCTGGTATTTTCTCTCAGAAGGCCTCCCTGAACATGCGCAACCTACGCTGCTTGGAGGGGAGGAGTTTGATGCCCTTCCTGGAAGAGGCCACCAATAGCAGACGGCGTGGGCGGCACCAGTCTGCATCATGTGGTGGGGGTGGGGCAGAGGCCATTTATTCCCCAGCTCGCCCCACACGTCGTCTCTTTGAATTGGCAGCGCGAAGCAGAGCAGATGACAAAGAAGCCGGCAGAACAGTTTGTTTGCTGGGGCTGCTTGGTTGGGTTTGGGGAACTGGTGGGGGTGGCTGGCCTTCAGTGCGGGTATCTCGTAGGGATTGTTTCCGTTCCGCCCCCCCCCCCATTTTTCTCTAGCCTTGTCGTCCACGTGTAACTGGGACTGCCCCCCCCCCCAATCTTTCAGCTTCTAGGTCACACCGGGAGTTATCTGCTCATGCAGATTGTTGGGGCCAGCCCGGGCCGGTTGCTTGTCTCGTCACATGCATCGTGTTTGTGCTTGTCCGCTGTGGCTGCCACTCGCTGGCTTGGACTGCCTGTCTGCCGCCTTGCCCCTTCATCTTGATCTGGGCAATAGGTTGTCCGTAGCTGCTGTGTGCCTGGGCAATGTGGGTGCCTGCATGTAACTCTGTACGGGTGCTCGTTGGCTTTAGTGGGGCCTGAGTGATTTGGGCTCCTCCCTCTGAGCAGCCCACATGATTGTGAGTGGAGGTTAGCCAATTTTAGCACAAGCAACATTAGGTAGGCCTGGGAGCCTTTTACACAGTGCCGAGTTGCCCGTTTGAAAACAACAAACAGCCAAAGCAGTTGGTTGTTGGAGCTCTAAATAGATTAGCAGAGCATTTCTAACATTCGATAAATTGATTACATCAGGCAACAGCGACTGTTAGGCAATTTAATCGTTTAATTAAAGGGGGCAGACAGCACCAAGCTGGGAACAGCTGGGGGGTGTTTGTTAGATGTGCAGCAAAGGAGTATTTTGAGGCAGGTTTTCATCACAGAGTAACTGTGGACTTTGTAATTAATTGGATACCTTATAAGTATTGGAATTTCTGCTGATTTGTATCATGCCTTCTAAAAAGGGAACTGGGACATCAAAGGGTAAGGGCCCTGCTAAGAAGCCCCCTACTAAGCATTCTTCTGTGGCATCCACAGCGTCCTCGGACAATGAGGAAGAGAGAGCAGTGAGGGCCTCCATTATGGCACAGTTGGAGGAACTAGAGAAGTGCAAGGCAAAGCACCAAAAGACTGGCAAGGTGCACGAGGGTGCAGCGGATTCATTTCATCAAATGATGTTAACCATTCTAGAGGGCTTGGAAAAGCGTCTGCAGGTCAGTGGGGAAGGATCTATGTTACTGTAGTTTCTAGTCCGAACTTGTGGATAGTAGATATCATTTGATATCAAGAATTTGGCCTTCACTACCCATTCCTCTCCACGTCCTTGCGAGGTCCCCGGACAAGCACGCACACAGGCACATCTGAAAATATTTGAACTATTCAAATCATAATCAAGGCAGGCCAGTAATTGCCAGACTGCAGCTTTAGGAGACCTCCAGGCAAGTACCTTCTTAAGATCACATTATGTATGCAAGCAGTTTACAAAAGATCCCCTGCCCCGAGCAGGCAGCTTGACGAGCGGACTATCCAACCCTCAAGCACTCCACATTTGCATACTGTCTACGCTATTGACAACGCTGTTATAATTCAATCATCTAAAGTACTGACCTTTCGGAGGCTTTGTCTCCAGCCCGAAACCCATTGTTTTCCCCGAGAACGGACTAGCCTACAGGCACATTTTCCCCTATAAGAACCCTGAGTTTGAGTGTCTCATCGGATCGCTCATGACTTGCCTCCCAACTTGCTGCTGCTACGTTTGATGAGCCTCCCCTCAGCCTCCACGTGCTGAGAATCTATGCTCCCAAGCTTCTTTCCTTCTACCGGGCTACAGGACCAGGTGTAGTATTTCCCCTGAAATCCTCCTGAAAAATCCCCTATCTATTTTCCTCTCTTTATTTCCTTAGGACTGTGTGTGTGACTGCGCAATTGTGCAGTATTTCTTAATTTCTAGTGAGTGAGTGCGTACGTTTGCTGTGACTCTATAAATAAAGGAACACAATTATTATTTACTTCTGTTTGATTATTGACTCGGCCTGACCCCGTAGACACTGGGTGAAAGATCTCGCTATGTTGCCCTGCTTCTCGCATTGCTAACTGGTGCTCTAGCTAATTCCCATTCCCCATTATTTTGAGCACATTGAGGTGTCCCTCACAGGACCCCCAGAAATCAGAGTAACATCTAGTTCAGAAGCGGGGCCTTCTACCTCCATCAATCTCACCAGCGTGGGCTCATCGGATGGTCTTCCTGCTCAGTTGGATGAGTCAGATCCATACGGTTGTAATAGTATTGATTCAGGGGGGTGCAGTGATTTGTCAGGTCAGGGTTGTCCCTGGGGGGTCTGGAATGCACAGGCGGGGAATAGCTCCAGTGGAATGGGTGGGAACGTAGTTTACCAATCTCCTCCGTGGCCAACATTTGGCCTCCGGCAGGGCATCAGTGGCAGGGTTGGCTGCCCCAGGCCACCACGATGGTCGTGGGGCGGGTGCTGTATAGTGCCATCCCCTTCGCTGACACGGATGTACAGTTGGGTGACCATTTGTCTCAGGCCACAGTGGATAAGATCCTCAAGGGTGAGTATGTGGATGTTTTCACACTGCTCTTCAGAGAGCCTGAGAGGAAGGAGTGGCAGGAAATGGACGAAAAGGATAGGGAAAAGTTTAGGATGAGGAAGGTGGAGAGGACTTGGCACAATTGGCTCTCAGGCTTCTGCATTTACATGGGTGTAATTACCAAGGCACAGCCCTACAGGGCGTACGCACTAGTGCACTATCTGGACATCATTCACAGGGCCTATGCAGACTTCACGGGCCCTGCTTGGTTACAATATGATGAGGCATTCAGGATGAGGGCTGCTGTGAATCCGACCCTTAGATGGGATCTGGTCCAGCCACAGCTTTGGGTCAACTTGATGACCCCCGCCGGCCTATCCAAGGAGAGAGGTCCTATAGCGGTCACATGATGCAGCGGGCCCAGAATGGCAGTCCAGCAAGGCCATTGCTGCCCAACCAGGAAGGCACACAAGGCAATATGTGTTGGGAGTTCGGAACTCAGGTTTCATGTAGTCAGAGCCAGTGTGTGTACTAGCATGCATGCTCAGTTTGCGGCTAGCAGCATTCCTTTCGTAGATGCCCTAAGGGAAAAAGCATCGGAGGTCCCAGGGAGCAGCCAGGCGCTCAGCAGGGTGCCAAGCATGGACAGAACAGCCAGGCCTTTCCAAAAGGGACCCAGTCCAATTAAAGTGGACAGGCTTGAGGCGTTGCTCCTTGCTTACCCCAACAGAGCAGCCACAGTGTATTTGAGGGAAGGTTTTAAGTATGGTTTCCATATCCCATTTCAAGGAGTACGGAGGGCATACTTTGCTAAGAACCTGAGATCTGTTGTGGGTATGGAGGATATTGTTAAAGAGAAAGTCAGGAAGGAAGTCAAAGAAGGCAAGGTTTTGGGTCCTTTCACATTGCCCCCAGTTAGGGACCTGAGGATCTCCCTGCTGGGAGTGGTGCCAAAGAAGACACCTGGGGAGTATCGCCTAATCCATCATTTATCATATCCTAAAGGTGAGTCAGTCAACAATGCCATACTGCCCAAGCTATGCTCGGTGCGGTATACCTCCTTCGACGCAGCAATCAGGCCAGTGTGCAGAAGGGATATTGGGGCCGAGATAGCCAAATGTGTCATTAAATTGGCTTTCTGCCTACTTCCTGTCCATCCAGCAGACATATCGTTGTTAGGTTTCTATTTTGATGGTGCCTATTTTATTGATAGGGCTATGCCAATGGGGTGCAGTGTGTCGTGCTCTGCCTTCGAGAAGTTCAGCACCTTCTTGGAGTGGGCACTGAAGTTTAGGTCGAGCCAAACTGGGGTGGTGCATTACCAAGATGATTTTCTGTTTGTTGGCAGGGCTGGATCTGGGCAATGTGGCAAGCTTTTGGAGGAATTCCATATCCTGGCCTTAGAGTTGGGGTACCATTAGCGGAGGATAAGATTGAGGGTCCCACCACATCCCTAGTCTTTCTAGGCATTGAAACTGACACAGTGCAGCAATACTGCAGGCTCCCTAATGCCAAGCTGCAGGACTTGCTCTTGAGGTTATCCAGTTTCCTGGCTCATAAGAAGGCCACACTGAAAGAATTCCAGAAAATAGTCAGCCACCTTAATTTTGCATGTAGGGTTGTGGCTCCCGGCAGGGTGTTCCTAAGGCACCTGTGTGAGGCTACCGAGGGAGTCCGGGAGCCTCATCACAGGATCAGGATAACCAGGGAGATTAAGCAGGACTTGCGGGTTTAGTGGCATTTCATCAGTGAGCACAATGGTATATAATTTTGGAGGGATGAGTTTCATGTGCGTGATGCTCTTAAAGTATCTTCAGATGCAGTGGGCTCTATTGGCTTTGGGGTTTATTACCATGGTCAGTGGTGTGCCCAGTTGTGGCCAAAGGAATGGGCGCAGAATGGGCCACTTACCGATCTGACCTTTTTGGAGTTTTTTCCAATTGTCATGGCTGTGCATATCTGGGCTAATGAGCTCGCCAATTCTGCAGTCCACTGCTGGTGTGATAATATGGGCACAGTGAGTGTTATCAATTCTATGTCATCCAAGTCTCACAGAAATATGTGCCTGGTCAGGAATTTTGTGTTGCAGTGTTTACGGTTTAACATCTTGTTTTGAGCATGTCATGTGCCTGGTGTAGACAATGGGATAGCCGACGCTCTCTCCTGTCAACAGATGGACCGCTTCAGGGAGCTTGCACCGGAGGCAGATGCCCAGCTCGTCCCAATGCCAAGGGAACTATGGAGTCTTGGAGAACTGAGGTAGACAGGGTTATTGCCTTGTCATTAGCCTCCAGCACCAGGAGGAGTTACAGAAGCACTGGGCCGGATTTTGAAAGATTCAGGGCAGATAGGGGGTTACGCCGTGAATGGCCAGTACCAATAGATCACATATTGCAGTATTGTGTTTCCTTGAAAGAGAAGGGCCTATCCCCAGCTACCATCCGCACCAGGCTGGCAGCATTGTCCTTTGCTTCTAAGGCAAGGGGTGTGCAGGACAACACAGGGGATTTCAGGCTCTGAAAAGCCCTAGAGGGATGGGGACGAGAGAGGGGCCCCTCACGGGATGCCAGGGAGCCTCTGTCACTGCATATTCTCAAAAGACTGGCTGGGGTGTGGCCAGCAGTATGTGGTACCAAGTATGAAGCCGCCCTTTTTCACGCTGCGGCCTTGACAGACTTTTTTGGAGCCCTCAGGGCTAGCGAATTGATGTGCATGTCTAGGACAGACAAGGGCAACCGGGCACTCTGGTTCGATGATGATGAATAAGGCAGTTATTAGGGTCCAGCATTCCAAGACAGATCAGGCAGGAGTAGGAGCTACCAAAGAGCTGGGGAAGGCGATGATAGCACCCTTTGTCCTGTGGCAGCCCTGCACAAACACCTGTCACTTAGGGGGGTTAGCCCTGGACCCCTGTTTTGCCATCGTGACCTTACCCCATTGACCAGGTATCAATTTTGGAGCATTACCACCAGGGCCTTGTCTATCCTTGGTTTGGAAGGATGTACATTTGGAACTCACTCTTTTCGTATAGGTACAGCTTCAACAGCATTTGTGATGGGAATGGGGCACCAAGGTGTAAGACGCATTGGACAATGGAATTCTTCCGCAGCCTTACAGTATGTCCGCCCTATTAGATTTTGACTATCAGGAGTACTGACAATTTCCTCCTCCCCCACTTTCTTCGTTATCTTCTGTTAAGCTCGCAGGAGAGGGCAGGCTCCAAGTTACCATCTGCAGCCACAGTATGATTTATTGGGTGGAGCGGTATGCTCGGAAGTCTTCTGCGGGATCCCAGCTTGGGCTCAGCAGGATGGTGACAAGTGAGTGGCTGGGCAGGAGAGGACTGCAATGGTGCGGCCTTCTGCCCCTCTTGTTCGTGGGACCTCCTCGGCTATCACCGAATGTCCTGGTCATCCATTTGGGTGGTAACAATTTGGGCTTGCTTAAGGGCAAGGTTCTAACTCTCCAAGCAATCAAAGACTTCAGCTACATCAAAACGTGCTGGCCAGATGTCACAATTCTTTTTTCAGCGATTTTGCCACGAAGGGTGTGGCCAGTGGAAGGAAACCCAAAACGACTAGATGTTTCCCGCAGGAGGGCTAACCGAGAGATCCACAATGCCCTCGCTAAGGGTCTGGGTCATTTCGTTCCTCGCCCAGCCATTGTATTTAGCCAAGAAAGTCTTTACAGACCTGATGGCGTGCACTTGTCAGAGGAAGGTAATCAGTTGTTTGTGGAGGAATTGCAGCAAGGGGTGAAGGCCACCCTGGTCAGCCTGTTGTGGGAAAGGGACTAAGTGGACACTTGTCCCTTGTCCGTGGCAGGTAAGGGAAAAAATAACAGCTCTGGTGGCCACCTTGGGCACCCATTTTGGATGTTAGGGGGAGCCTCTGAATCCCCCTCTTGAGTCGTGCGACCTAGATGGCAAGGAAAGGAATGCACTCTTGAGGTAACACCGGGATTTAAGTCCTGTCTGAAGGGTCCTGTGACTTCAGCGGGAGTTACCCTGGGAGTACCTCCCGACCCTATAGAGCAGCTGGTGAGCAACCAGTAGCAACTGGGTGGCTCAACGGGCTCAGGCGGATTGCCCAAGGGAAGGTTGGGGAGGTGGACAGTGGCTTGTCACCTGACCTCAGCTGGTCCTGCAATTTTCCTTTCGCTGCTTCCTCCAAGCCCATAATGTGTATATAGTAAATAATAAAATAAATAAATACATATTAAAATCAATAAAGGTGGCACTTAGTTAACCCAAGTTCTGGTGTTTGGACTCTTTATTCTGGGGTTGGGACATCAAACCATATATATAAATATTTCCAGAGTTTATTGGTAGTCTGTCAAAGTCTGCAGAGGCCCCCCCCATCCTCCCTGGGATGCATGTGGCTTACAGACTACAGTTGCCACCCCAGTGTGAACTATCCTGGCTGAGTGAAAACAGAAGAAGGGGCTGCATTTACAAAGGGCCCACTGTGGGCCTCTGGCTGTTTCCTCTCAGACCCATGAAGAAAGATGAGTTGCAATGTGCCCATATTGATTTCTAGAATTTATTCTTCCATCTACAGGTAACTTTGCTTAAATATAAATATGGTATTTAGAAAGCTGAAGGAAAGGAATATACCACATAACACGGGGGGCGGGGGCACGGAGGGAGGAAGAGAGAAAGAGAATGAGAATAGATGCTAATAGGAATTTACATTCCCATTTCTGTGGGATTTGTGTCAGAGAACTTCTTATGAGAATGTGTCCAGTTTTTCCAAGGGTGAAAATGAATGATTATTTCTGTAATAATGAAAGATGATGATTTGCCATTCATGTGTTTAATATTCATGTATGGAAATCTTGGAATCATATCAAATGCAGAAACACTTATTTGCTAAATTCTACTTTTTGGCATTTTGATTCCTCCTTTTCAGACAATGAGTTTGATTTTTGCCAGCATATAAATACGAGCAGGTTTTCTGTATAAATTATGTATTCTCTTTGGCAACCAATCCTTGGCAGTTCCAAACAATTAGAAATATTAGTCATGACTACATAGAGTAAAAAAGAATGGGGGTTGAGGGGGCTGGGATGTCCTCAGGGTCCAAAAATTCTCTTGGCAGACCAAGCTGTGAGCTTTTTCTATCAACTTACATTATTCTGGTTTTCCAAAATGTCTACATGAGTCAACAAGGCGTGCGTTGCTTCATGGATGCTTATGTGGGAAGGGACTGTAATTTTTTCTTTTTTTAATAATTCAATGCTCCCATTATCATCTGTAAACCCAGTTCTGGATTTCATTAAAAAGGGGCTGGAGAACTAAGGCTGCAGCTGTGCAGGGCTCTTTAAGAAAAATTCCCAAGAGCCTCTTGTTCAGCCGTTGTAAAGCTTTTATACCAAAGCTTGGTTCTAAAGGTTTTAAAATTTGGAAACTCCACTCCAAATTAGCTGCCATCACTGTTGCTTCCTTGCCACTGAGGACAGTTGCCACCCTTTTAATATTAAAATGCTAGCGTATTTATCCAGCGTTGTCTGGGATTTTATTTTCTCATAGGTAACACTTGTTAGAAATACCTTAGGAATTACCTTACCATACCTTAGGAATTAGATGCGGTTGAAATACACAGATTTGATATCCTGTGTCTGTAATTCCCCAAACTGCCTTGTCTGGTATCTGTAACTTTTCCCCATAGTCTCAAATTTAATCTGTATTCAGAGTTGTTAACATACAGAGGTTGGGTTCCTGAGGGAATACAGGGTTCTCTTCCTTGCTGCTAAGCCTCGTCCCCATAGCAACCAGTCTATTCCAGTACCTGTAGCTTATCCCCATATTCCCCAATCCAATATGTATCCAGACTTGTTAACATAACAGAGGTTGGGTTTCTTCTTCTTCCTGGTAGGCCTTATCTCCATAGCAACCGGCCTGAGGCCCAAGAACTCTCTGGCTGAGTATTCTAAAGGCCCTTCCCTGAACTGCCAGTGCCAGGATTCCGTAGAATCTTCACAGCCAGCCAATCATATAAGGCCTTCTCACCTCATGCAGCCAATTGTATGAGGTCTTGGCCTGACTGACGCAGACAAACAGACGAACTCACAGACAAACTTTGACTTTTATATAGTAGATAATAGTCCTATAAAGGCAGCTATGATAGCATGGTGTCACTGCTATTTGTGTTCACAATGGGCCAAAGCAGAAGCTGAGGACTCAGGAGGTGGAAGTTTTTACTGACAATGTTATTAATTGCTGTCATGTCGGCTTCAACACATGAAGCCCCATGAATGAGAAACCTCTAAGACATTCTGTCATCAACAGCCCTGCTCAGGCCCTGCAGACTCAGGGCTCTGGCCTCCTTGGTTGAATCTATCCATTTGTAATGTGGTCTTCCTCTTTTCCAACTGCCTCTCCCTTTATGAAACATTATTATCTTTTCCGTTAGGTCATACCGTCTCATGAGATGGCTAAAGTCTGAAAGCTTTAGTTTATCAAATACGGGGGGGGATCATACACACACACCTATCGGCAACCAGTGGAGCTGTTGCAGTCTGTTTCTGGGCACAATTCAAAGTGCTGGTGATGACCTTTAAGGCCCTACATGGCTCAGGTCCTGGTTATTTGAAAGGCCATCTTCTCCCTTATGAAACAGCCTGGGCTTTGAGATCTCCCGGAGGGGCCCTTCTCTCTGTCCCACCACCTTCACAGGTACAACTGAATATGCGAGAGGACTTTTTCAGTGGCTGCTCCAGCACTCCTTTCCCAGAGAAGTCGGACTGGCATCCTCCCTTCCTTCCTTCCTTCCATAGACAAGCAAAGACATTTTTATTTTGGCAGGCATTCAAGATGTGATTTTTGGCCTGGCTGATGAAAGGTGCTAATAATAAAATTTATTTCTATCCCGCCTCTCCAGATGGATCGAGGCGGCGAACAATAATACATTAATTACATTAAAAACATTAAAAAAATACCCAATCCTCCCCACCCACCAACCCAGCTAAAACCAACCCCCTAAAACCCACAACAATTAACAATTAATTAACTATTGAAAGAACAACAGGACCATTGGTGGGAGGCGGTGGAAGTACTAGTCTTGGAAGGCCTGTCGGAAGAGATCAGTCTTGACTGCTTTTTTTTTAAAGCAGTCAAGACTGGTAATATGCCGGGTCTCCTCCGGCAGGCCATTCCATAACTGGGGAGCGATAGAAGAGAAGGTCCTCTGGGTAACCGCAGCCAACCTGGTTCTGACTGGCTGCAGTAAATTCCTCCCAGAGGACCTTAATGTGCGGGGCGGATTATATGGGAGAAGGCGATCCTGCAGGTAGGCTGGCCCCAAGCCATAAAGGGCTTTAAAGGTAATAACCAACACCTTGTACTGTGCCTGGAAACTAATAGGCAGCCAATGTAAAGACTTCAGAATTGGTGTTATGTGGTCAGTTTTAGGTCTACCAGTGACCAACCTGGCTGCCATATTCTGAACTAATTGAAGTTTCTGGACTAAGCACATGGGTAGCCCTATGTAGAGCGCACTGCAGAAGTCAGGCCATGAAGTTAGCAGCACATGCACCACTGTTTTTAGGTGTTTCAGCTCCAGAAAGGGGCGCAGCTGGCATATCAGCCGAAGCTGATAACAGGCACTCCTGGCCACCGCATCTATTTGAACTGTCATCTGAAGTGGCGAGTCCAGGAGCACCCCCAAGCTGCGCACACAGTCTTTCAGGGGAAGTGTGACCCCGTCTAGAACTGGTTGACAAACCTCCATACCTGGGCTAGGGCCCTTAACAGCGAGTACCTCTGTCTTATCTGGATTCAGTCTGTTTTTCCCCATCCAGTCCATTACTGCTTCAAGACATTCGTTCAGAGGCGCGATGCCACCCTTAGTTGATGCTATTATCCGAGGCATGGAGAGATATATCTGGGTGTCATCAGCATACTGATAGAACCTTGCTCCATGCCTCCTGATGATCTCTCCCAGCGGTTTCATGTAGATATTAAATAGCATTGGGGACAGGACCGCGCCCTGAGGGACGCCAGATTTAAGCTCCTTTTTTGAGGAGTAGCTGTCCCCAAGCATCACCATCTGGTATCTACCTGAGAGATAGGACCAGAACCACTTAAGTGCAGTACCCCCGATCCCCAGCCCCCTCAGGCATTCCAGAAGAATACCATGGTCTATGGTATCGAAAGCTGCTGAGAGGTCCAAGAGTACCAGCAGGGTCACACTTCCCCTGTTGATACCTAGGCGAAGATCATCCACTAAGGCAACCATGGCAGTCTCAACTCCATATCCTGCCCTGAAGCCAGTTTGAAATGGGTCTAGATAATCTGTTTCATCCAAGACAGCTTGGAGCTGAAGACCAACAGCCCTCTCGATCACCTTGCTTAAAAATGGGAGATGGGAGACTGGTCTATAATTATTCATATCCAGGGGGGCTAGGGAGGGCTTTTTTAGAAGCGGCCATATAATCGCTTCTTTTAAACAAGCTGGAAAATTGGCCTCCCTGAGGTATGCATTAATAATGTATCTTAAATGGGTCTTAATTGCAACTCCTCCCTGGACGACCAGCCGTGAAGGGCAGGGATCAAGAGGGCAAATCGTCTTTCTTATATTTCCAAGGAGCTTGTCTACGTCCTCAGTACTCACTGACTGAAACTCATCCAGTATAATCCTATTCATGGAGTCGCTGGACACTCCATTTGTAACCTCTGCTGTAACACCGGCATCCAAGTCGGCTCTTATCTGAGAGATTTTATCTGCGAAATGATTATTCAAAGCATCACAGCAAGCTACACTAGGTTCTAACAGCGAGTTTAGGGGAGTGGGTATCTGAGTCAGATCCCTTACCACCCTGAACAGCTCTGCTGGACGAGAAGTCACAGATGCAATACGTGCAGAGAGGAAAGTCTTCTTCACTGCATCTATTGCCACTCCATAGGAATGAAGGAATTCTCTATAGCGTGTCCTGTCAGATAAGAGTCCAGATTTCCGCCAGTTGCACTCTAGTCGTTGTCTAACTATTGTTAACCACAAAGAATTTATGAACGTTTGTGTTTTAATTATGTCTTTTAACTTTTTAAAAATGATTGTTTAACTTATATTTTAACTTCTATATTTCATGATTTTTAACTATTTTTTTTAATTACTATAAGCCACTTTGAGTCCTTACCAGGAAAAAGGTAGAATATAAAGTAGTGGAAGTAGTAGTTGTAGTAGTAGTAGCAGTAGTTGTTGTCGATTAGTCATTTTGGCTTCAAGGGAGAGATATCATTCAAACTCTGATTGAATAAAATCAGTGAGACTTCAGGGAAAACCTATCAATATAACCATAATCCAAAGGTCAGCTCAAAATACACAGGCAGAAAAGGAAGAAATCAAAAGATTCTGGAGTCCAGGAGGAAATTGATTGGGCACCAAAAAAGGACGTGTTGATAATTATAGACTATTGGAATGAGGAAAAAAAAGCAGAACTAAACACTCTTGGACAATACTGCCTGAAACCAAGAAATGAAGCAAGAAACTCTCAAGAAACTCCAAAATAGCTCCAGAAGGTTCTTTGACCCCTAGCACCATCTTCAGGATGATCCACCAAGATCCCTTGCATTCTTCCCTATCTTCTGGAAGTCCTTTCCCTACAAACTGTAGCCCTTCACCTCGTTTGTCCACTTTCCATGTTTACATGCATACACATTTGTTTAGAAGTTTTACTGTATTTGAGGAGAAGTTTTTTTTTCTTTATCAGAAACCCTGGTGTAGCTTCTTCCTATTAAAATAGTAGGAAAGATCATAGGGAGGTTTCCTTTTGGCTTCCTTCTGGTACTCCTCTTCAGTGGCTTCTTTTGTCTTTCTATCAGTTTGGAAAGAGAAAAATAATCTACAGTGATGCTCTGAAAGAGGATATCAATGAGGAATGGAAATCAACATACAAAAAATTGAAACATCCGTCTGCAGAGCAGACAGCAGAGGGAAGAACTGTACAGTTCTCCAGATGCTGTCGGACTGCATCTCCCAGAATTCCTTCCAGAATTCCACTCGTTGTGATATCTAGGACTGATGGGAATTTAAGTCCAATAACATCCAATGCTGAAATTCGGGAATGAATTACTGTGCAACACCTGGATCTACTCACAAATTACTGCAAAAGTCTTTCCCCCTTTCATTGTTAGATTCCTCTACCCTCTTTCTCTTTCTTCCTTTTCCAGAAACCATAGGATTACTTTGCGCTGACCCTGGCAGTGCTGCTATATTATATAGTCCTTGTTTTACAGATTAGGTGAACTCATAGAAACAAGGTTCCCTGTATTCTTGATGGACTGAGGCAAGAATTTCTATAGGGTGTATCCAGACTGAACAATTACAGGGTTTTGATATGAGTTTAACTGTCATGTCTCCATACTATAGAATCCTGAGATATGTAGTTTGGTGAGGTATTTAGAGTTGTCTGCTAGAGAGCTCTAGTGCTGTAGAGCCCACTTGCAGAGAATCCTAAGTATCACCCCATACTACAAATCCTGTTGTTGATGCCCGACCCTGGAATAATAAGATCAGACACACCATGTTGAGTTAAATTGTTTTGGCCTGGAAATAGAGCGGGGACGGGAGCAACCTGATGTGAGTCTAGCTGAGGCTAGGTGTGACGCTGTTGACTACCTCTTCAACCTTTCCTTGGGTGACACACCTGAGATCAGAGGGCAATCCAATTATTTATGTTGTGCCTTGGTCAGCTGTAATTGGAAGGTAAACCCAGTGGGCTCCCACACAAGTCCTTGGACCATGCAAATGAGAGCCCTAATCCCAGGTTAGCCTCAAGGGTAGCCTTCTTCTTCATACCTTGGGTATCAGGACCATAAACAGGAAGTTTAAGAGCCTTACTTTATACTCAAAGGGGGTGCCAAAGGTGTACACTGCAGACTTATATCCTCCCCTACTATCTGCCACAGACAAGGGACAAACATCTGCTTAGTCCTTTTCCCCCATCAGGCTGTCCAACACAGCCCTCACTCCATGTGGCAGCTCTCCCAAGAACAACATATTGCCCTCTTCGGACAAATGTACACCATCAGCCCCTGTAGAACTCTGGCTGTCAGAAAACTACTGTGGAAGAAAGTGGCCCAAATCTTTGTGGACCATTATAGATTTCTCTATTTGCCCTCCTTTGGGTGATGTCAATGCATTTTGTGTGGCTCTTTCCACTCCGTACCTGGTGGGGCAAAATGGTAGGAAAAAACAGGGATATACCAGACCAATGGCTTTGTATCAATCAGATATCTCTTACAGCTTGTAAAATCAGGGTCTCGCCCTTCTGCAAGCCCAAGTCATTCTCATCCAGGTGGGTGACCGAAACATTCAGAGGAGGCCCAGCGTGCTTCTTGTGCAGAAGAGGCAGCAAACCACTCCATCAGAATCCTCTTCTGCCCACCCACTCCACTGTGGCCATGTCACTCAGTCCCAGCTGGGCTCCAAAGTGGCAGCTTTGAGTCTGGCGCATTGCGTAGGACACCATGCTATGGCCACAAATCAGGACTCATCTTCTCACCAAATCACAACTAGGGACTGATGAAACAGCAACATTAGCAAGTCATAATGCCATTAAAATGTAATAGGGTACACAGACCTCTTTGCTGCCGGTGACTTCCAATGGCCAATGACTCGTTCCTGTAGAGGCAGCCCCAAGCCAGAAGAAATGGATGCCAAACTTAACCACATGGAGGCCCAGCTTCCCCAAGGCCCTTGAAGTGATATTCCAAAACTTTCAGAGAAAAGGAATTTCTCACAAGTTATTGTGAGCACTGCAGCTAAACTTAGGATAAATGGCAAACCCAAGAGGGAGGCAAATGACATCTTCATCCCTGCTCATCAAAATGTCCTGTTACTTTGACATGGTGAGCCCTGGCTCAGCTTTGGCTTCCTCAATAGGTGCACAGCAAATGATAGCAAACAGTGCTTCATCATATGCCTCACAAAAATTATTCTTACTTCAGGATATATTTATAGGATGATCCTTGTTTATTTTAGACTAAGTGAAGTGTGTGTGACATTGCCCAGATCTGCACCTAATATCCCAAAAGGGATTCATGCAATCTCCTGTTTTCCTGCTCCCCATTTTTTAATGTCACAAGTCTTACTAGCAGTACCTCAGAGAGCTGTCTTCCATTTTCCCACTTTTTTTTTTTTTTTTTTTTTTTTTTTGCTGCCTCTGGAATCTTAGCAGTCATGCCAAAGATTGCTCTTTTCTAGCTGAATTGTTCCCTATACTACTGGCTCCTCACCTAACACCTCAAAAGGAGCCCAGTGGACCTTCTGTTTTCCCACTCCCTTTTATCTCAGGAATCATGCCAGCAGAAATCCAGAAAGTCCTCTCTCTCACTCACTCACTTTGTTAAATCTCATGAATCTTAGCATTAGTAACTCAGACCTCTTTTCCCTTCCTATCTATTGCCTCTGGAGTTTTAGCAGCAGTGCCTCAAAGACCCCTCTTCTGTTTTATGCACATAGGAAGTCCATGTTTGGTATTCCAGCTTAGAAACTGGCTGCTGTAACTTGGGTGACAATCCAAAAGCACTGTGTCAAATTCTGCAGCATTTAGCATGATAGCCCAATGACTTTTGCGTCTAGAAAGTCCCCTTTTGGAATTCTGAGTTTTGAATTTTGAAACTGGCCCCTGGAACTTGCAGGACAACAAAAAACATTCCAGCAAATTTGCAGACATCTATTATGATTTTTTGATGAGTACTGTCAACCTCTCCATTTCTGTTTACAGTGAGCCCACTCTTTGGAATTCTGACTTTTTGTCATGAAACTGGGCACTAAAAGTGAAAAGTCTTGTCAGATTTTGAGACAATTAGTACAATGTCATGATGATTTATGGCTGCTACAAATAGACAATCATGCAAACCTTATATAATTGCAGATGTATTTTTAATCCTATTTTTAAGTCTGAGTAAGGAAAATCAACTGGCTATATATACATATTTGTTAATTATCATTCCTTCCTTATGTATTCATTTTTAAAATATGAAACAAATGCTTTGCAGTCTTCATCTTACTCATTCTTAGTTAATTCTGTGTGGAAACACACTTGTTCTCATGTTTAAGAGATGCAGAATTGAGAATGAGAGACCTGAGAAAAGGCCAATTTGCAGTTTACTGCCTCTTACTATACTGACTACTTAGGTTGGTAGCAGCATTTGATTTTAGCAACTGACAGATCTATATGTTCAGACTACTCTCCTAATTTATTATACTATTTTAAATTCTAAATTAAATAATCCATGACTATTGTACTTGTGACTCCATTTTTTAATTGTTATTTAGAGAGCATCCACTTAGGAAAACAGCAGGGTGCTTAGCTAGTATGAAGCAGTAACTAATCCATATAAATGATTTTTGTGAATGCTTCTTATTTCTAAATCGATTTTTAACCCAGCATTTACATTTTATTGTGCTGTGGAAGTTGCCTAGTTTTGGCTGTCACAAAGCAACATAAAATGACTTGGTGCAAAGTCATTTGTGTGTGAGAGAGACAGAGAAAGAGTGGACGGGTGCTTGCTATAAGATTCATTTTTACCCTCTGTAATCTAATGGACAAATTCCAGTGAGTGCTATTATTCTTGAATTTCCTTTGCAGTGAAAACAGGATGTGACAGTCTCCTAGTATTATTAAGTGAAAGCGTTAGTTGCTCATTGTGGAGCTATTGCGTAGACTGACTGCAATACTGCAGCCAATTAGCTGATTCTAGTCAAAGCTGGAGACCAAGAAACTGTTCCCCAAGGTAGCCAGGTGTTAAATAGCATGTATGAGAGCCAACACCTTGATTGCATCTAAGGAGAGATGGGAAAACAATGCAATTTGTGGAACATGGTTTTAAGTATTTTCTTTTTTCCCTTCAGCTTCTCTTTCAAGCAAGCGAACTGCCTCAGCCAGGCTCAGCTGCAGTGCTCAAAAGGCCTTCAATAAGTGTTCAAAATGGAGCTTACTGTAGCTGGGAAGATCTGCTGTTGTTTAGTCAGTGAAAATGTAAACAAGTGTGGAATTGCTTATTGTATCCTGTAGAGAGACTAGAAAAGAATTAATTTAAATTATGAGCAAGCATTTCAGACACAGGTTGCATTCCCTAAACCACACTCGGACATCTGTATCAGTAAGATTTAGTCTCATGACTGAAGAGTACTGAACTGAACCCTGATGGTTCGTGGAAGGAAGCCAGGTCTGTGCAACAAATAGAAAAGTAGAAATGAAGTGGATATTTTGACAGAAGGAGGCTGAGTTTTTTCTGCTTTTGCAAATAAGTTTATGGATAACTAGCAGAGGACAGAATGCCAGTTTGGAAAGTGGCAATCAGCTGTGTATAGGGACAAGCTATCTTTTCTCTTCCTTCACATCTAGGAAAACATCTTTTGAAAATACTTGATGCCACTGTGGTAAAAATCACCTGTTAATGCAGAAATAAGTCCTTTTCTTGGGTGCTGGCTGCTTCGCTCTCTGTTGCAGAAAGGGCTTCCACAGACCAAATGAGAAAAGAGTGGGGTAGCTGTATATGTTGAGGATGTGTACACCTTGAGAAAGTCTATATTTTAAAGCATGGAAAACAGGTTGGGAGCACTCGGGTAGAAATTAAAGGAGAGAGAAACAACAGTTACATCATCACTGTGGGGGTCTATTGAAGATTTGGATGAAGACTGGACTTGGATTGGATGATAACACATTCAGAAATGGAGATATATAGCAATAATGGGAGGATTCAATCATCTTGATATTTGTTGGAAGCCAAACTCTGCCAAGAATGTAGAGTCCAACAAATTGCTCACTTGCCTTGCTGAGAATTTCTTTGTCCAGAAGGTGGAGCAGGCAGGAATGGAACTGTCTTGGACATGATTCTAACCAACAGAGAAAAACTGGTCAATGTGGTGGAAGCAGTGGGAACCTATGGTTGGGGGAAAAAATATATTCTCTTGGGATTTGTTATACAGAGAAAAGGGGGAGGTAAATGTAATCAGATATGCCAGACTTTAAGAAACTGATTTCAGTGAGCTTAATGAAATACTAGGTGAGATCTTACTGTCAGAAACAGTCAAAGGAAAAGGAGTTTTATAAGGGTGAGATATTGAAGGCACAGTTACAAACAATTTCCATGAGAAAGAAAAGTTGGAAAAGAAACCAGGATGGATGTATGAAGATGCTTCAGATTAGCTGAGATTTAAAAGGGATATGTGAAAAGGGGGAAATCAGCAAAGAGAAATACAAACAAATAACCAGTGCTTATCTGAAGAAAGTCAGAAAAGCTTAGAATGACCTCAGGCTTGCTGGAGAGATTAGCAATATTAAAAGAGAAGAGTTGGATATGTTTAGAACAAGAAGAAGAATGAGGAAGTGGTAGGACGACACTGTAGAAATGATGGTGAATTGCTAGTAGGAGATGGAGAGAATGTGAAATTTCTTAACACCTTCTTTCTCTCAGTCTTTTCTCAAAATACAAATAGTGATTAATCTGCTGCAATAAGAAAAAAAAATGAACTAAGGGGATTGCAGTCCAGAATCCAGAACAGGTAAAATAGTCATACAGGAATAATCCAGCTTCCCCAAATAGAAATAGTAAAATATGGTGTCAAATATCTTCAAATAATGTTCAGAATAATGAGTAAAGGTAACTCGTCCTGTTAACAACTACGTTCATTGATGCTGAAACTAGTGAGAATAGGGCCATTTCTTTACCACACTGTTATAGTGCTACTACTCCACTTTCAACCTCCTGTGGAATTCTGGGGCTTGTAGTTTCCTGAGGCCAAAGAGCTCTCTGGCTGAGAAGTCTAAATGCCACTCCCTAAACTGCAAACCCCAGGATTCCATAGGATGTTGAAAGTGGAATAATAGCACTATAACAGTGTAGTGTGGAAATGGCCTAGTTCCCTGTCCATAAAAATCTTACCATGTTATAAACAACAATATTAATTTTAACATGTTACTTGCAAGCTCTTCATTTAGTAATAAGTATCCTATTTCATTATAAATTGACATTCTTCTGTAATGCTTGGTAACACAGAAAACAACCAGTATGGCTTTGCCCTTCGTAGCATTCTTGCAGATCTGTCTCTCTATATACGGAAGATGTTTGCCACAGTTCCATCATATCCTAGCATGGCCAGAAAAAAGAAAAAAAAACAGAAATAAGGAAATGGAGTCACTGAGGTCACACTTCCCATTTATCATAATCACTGGCACTTTGCTGGTTAGTAAACATGACTTAGATGGCACATTACATTTCCCATAGTCATATTATGAAGCTCAATCAAACAGGTCTATTTTCAGTCAAAATGTAAACCTTCTGCTATTTATTTTACAAGGCACTCTTGGTCTTGATCAGTCCTTGATAAATAACAAATAGCAGAAGCTTTTCTCCGTGCTAATGGCCCAGTTCTATGAGACTTTCCCGCCGCCCCCGTGTCAGTAGTTTTATCAGTTTCGGCAGAGAGATGTTGGTTCTTGTGTTAATGGAACTGCCTGTGTAACTAATACCTGGATTTACCTTCTGCTTCTTTGGGATGGAGGCCAGTTGGGAACTGAGCTGCTGATACTCTAGCACATTAGAAATGTTACTTTTCTGGACTCTAAGAATCTCAAATCCCAGAATGGCTGTGCTGGATGAGGGATTCTAGGGCCATTTCTGCACTAGCCTGTTGTAGTGCTATTATTCACTTTCAACATCCTACAGAATCCTGGGATTTGCAGTTTACTGAGGCCAAAGAGCTCTCTGACTGAGAGTTCTAAATGCCCCTCCCTAAACTGCAAACCCCAGGATTCCGTAGGATGTTGAAAGTGGAATAATAGCACTATAACAGTCTAGTGCAGAAATGGCATAGGAGTTTTAGTTAATTTTTTCCCCCTAAGCTCTGCTTAGTAGATGCAAATGAATATCAGGTACTGTTTCTGGGGATTAAATGTACACTCTGATTATTCATACTGAGGGAAAATCATTCAAAGGAGTGCTAAAAAAAGCAAGGTGAATCAGATTCATCTGTGCCATTATTCTGGTGTTAGTGTGGGGAAAAACTGTGCAAAGTGAACCAATATCTGTCCTGCTGCAATTAGAGTACAGTTGCCTTGGGAACTCTTTTAATCCATATGGAAATCTTGAAACATGTTTCCTTTCTTATCCCTTTCAATGGCTTAATAAACCAGATCCAAACCTCACAGAGACAAGTTGTGGGTATATGTTTTATGACAATTCACAAGGGATTTGCTCAAGGGAGTCTGTCTGGCATTTTCCTGAATTTTTGATACTCAGAAGACAAGCCCAGGTTTTAATTGCAAACAATTTCTCCGCTGGCACTGAACCATCTGCTTTAGTGACTCTTACTTTCCCTTACCTTCCCAGTAGTGAGGAAGCATTGTGTGTTTTATTAGCCTCTTATTAAAGCTTTGCTAAAGACCAGCTTGCTTACTTGTTCAAAAAAATATAAGGGCCTCATTTACCTTTTACAGAAACAAAAACTGAAATTATTGATTACCTGTTTCCTCCAGGGCAACATTGTTAAACTGCTTTGCTTCCAAGCCAGAGAAACTGCACAAGGCAGAAAATCCCCCTGAAAATGTAAAAAGGTCAATGGTGCATTTGATGATATGTGTGCTTATGAAGCCACATAATTCATCATTTGTTACGACAGAGCTCGCTCCTGAGGGGCTTTGCATTTGCCAATAAATATACCATATGCTTGATTCTGTTTGGAGATTTTTTTTTTTAATGTTACCTTCCCCAATCATTAAAGGAATCTCTTGAGAGCTATGAGTAAAATGGACCAAACCCACCAGGATTCTCTGGACCTGCAGTGCATGAGGGTTAGGGGATGATGTCATGTCTTTTCAGAATCCAGTTGTTCAACAAAATGTGTACAGTGAACAGGGCCAGCCCTACTATTAGGCAAACAAAGGTCATAATCCTATATGACGTACCATCAGCATACGAAAGCTGGCTCTGAGCAGTGGTACAAGGGAGCTTTCCCAGTACACCCTGTTGTCACATCAGAGGAGAACTGTCCAAGGATATTGGATATCTCCTTGCACAATGTCTGGAAAAAGAACTTTATTGTTTCTGTGCCATTGAGTCAATTTCAACTTATGATGACCCTATGAATGAGAGAGCTCCAAGAGCCCTGGTCATCAAACTGACCTGCTCAGGTCTTACAAACTCAGAGCTGTGGCTTCCTTGACCAAATCTATTTAGCTGTAACGTAGTCTTCCTCTTTTCTTTCTTCCTTCCTTCTGCTATACCAAGCGTTATGGTCCTTTCCAGTCAGTCATGTTGTCTCATGATTTGTCCAAGGTACAACAACCTCAGTTAAATCATGTAATAAAGTTTTGACTCCTCCCTTGACTAAAGCCCTTTCCGCACTAGACTGTTGATAGCACTATTATTCCACTTTCAACATCCTATGGAATCCTGGGGTTTGCAGTTTACTGAGGCCAAAGAGCTGTCTGACTGAGAGTTCTAAATGCCCCTCCCTAAACTGCAAACCCCAGGATTCCGTAGGATGTTGAAAGTGGAATAATTGCGCTATAACAGTCCAGTGCAGAAATGGCCTAATTAATTTTGCCTAGGCAATATTTTTAAAAGTGTTTCCTAATGTTTTCATTACCTGTCAAGTGGTTTCATTTTTGATCTTGATCATTGTAATTTTCTTATTATCATTTATTACAGTTTTAATGCCTTGGGTGCTATTGTATAGTGAAAAAGAGGATATAATTCTTTTAGATTAACAAACAGGCATTCTTGCTTTCCTGTGACCCCTATTCAGTGCTGAGTATGTTTGGTGATCATTGGGCAGCTCTGTTTCCTCACTTCTTTGAATATTTTTGGTACAGGGTTATTTATTTAAATGTTTATGTTGTTGTGCATCATCAGGTTATTTCTTACTTATGGCAACGCTAAGGTGATCCTATCACAGGCTTTTTGGCAAGATTTGTTCAAAGAGAGTTTGCCATTGCCTTTCTCTGAGGCGAAGAGTGTGTGACTTGCTCAAGGTCACCCAGTTGGTTTCCATGGCTGAATGGGGACTTGAATCTTCATCCTCTAGATCAATGTTGAATCCTAGCTCAACATTCAAATCACTAAACGATGTTGGTTCTCAAACATTTATCTCTCACCCTATATATGAAGGTCTCAGGATAGAATACCACTTTTTTCTTTAAAAAAATGTGATAACTACATCAATAGGTAATGCACAGAATCACAGAATGGGGCACCAAAAGCCCTTGAGTCCAACCACCTGCCCAGTGCATGAACTCAACTAGACCATCCTTAGCAGGTGGCTATCCAGCCTCATTTTGAAGACATCCAGAGAAAGAGATCCCACCATCTCTACAGGTAATTGCTTCCATTGCCAGACCACTCTGACCATCAATTTAAAACTGTCCTCCTGTAATTTAAAACCAAGAGACCTGGGGCAGCAGAGAACAAACCTGAGCCCTTCTTTCTGTGACAGCCTTTAGATAGGTAAAGAATGCAATCATGTCATCCCTCAGTCTTTTGTTCACCAGAGTGAACACGCTCAACCCCTGTTTTTGTCCACTATGTAAATTCTTGAATTGTTCTCCTTATTATCCTAATTGCTGCATTCGCAGGGTTTCTTATCATTCTGTACTGTAAAAAATAAAAACAAAACTCTCCATACAATTTGGTTGGTATATATGTGTGTGTGTATGTATATTGTTAAGACCCTAGTTCTAAATCAGTCACCTGGCTGCTTGGTTGCCACTACTAAACTCTGAATCATGTTTTGGCTTGGGATTTTTGGGATCAGAGGGTACAGGATTTTGCCTCTTGTTGTCGAGAAGCCTCAAAAATGTCTTATGAGGCCTGGATTCCCCCTGGCTCGGGCTGAGTTGGCTGAAGTTCTACCTTGCAATGTTGTTGTTTATCCTGGTTGATGTACCTAGGGTGGATGAGTGCCTTGAATCTCTGACATGTAGTAAATAGGATAAGACCATTCCTCCGTGATTACCAGTTGCAACTTATCACACTTGTTCCTGTTGCTGTTAGGTGTGCTATACAGTAAATTTTTAGCAATATTATAATTTCTATATTTTTTTCACTTCCTAAATAAACAAAGCTGGAGCATTTGACACTGGTGTAAGCTAAACAAAGTTCTGCAGAGGAGCTTAACACATGTCTTATATCCTTTTTCATTTGAGAAGGTAGCTTAAAGAAGTTGTCGTACAATACACTCCTTGTTCTTTCCCGATGGAGCCACCTGAGCATTTCTGTGATGATATATATCATTCCAGAGGCAGCAAAAGACACCATGGTAAAGAAAAGGAGAGGAGACAAAGGGGAACTAGCAGAGGAAAAAGGAAGTGTATTCTCCACATCCTCCCCTGCAGCTGCTACTGTTTTACTAGCCAACAAAGCATCTGTTTTGATTTTGCTAAACATTACTGACAATTCATTTGAAAAGCCATGGCACCTACCTACCAAATTTCTCAAAAGTAATAAAAAATGTTTAATCCATGTTTTCAACTTAAAACTGATTCTGTAACACAAAGCCTTTCTATATGGCCTTGGGTTTTTGTGAGGGGGTGAAAAGAGAGAGAGAGAGTGCGCCTTGATATATCATGTTGTTGGCAGGGAAATAAGTATTACTGTAGAGGAAAAGAATTTATAGAGAGTCATGTAAAACAAATGGTTCATAAACCTTTGCTGCACAGAGCAGTGAGTGATGAGCATTTTTACTGGTCTGCAACCAAGCTATGATGCCATAAAATAGGGGTACAGCCTAATCTGTGTCACCGAGCTATGACCTGTTAATGGTGAAGTGCCCTTTCCCACATCCCTCAGAAAGACGGCAAGCCAAAGGTGCTCCGGTCCAGACACAATTTCCTCTTCTTCCTGAGTTACTTGGAACAATCCCTTTTACTACTTAATACTGCAGACACAATAAACACTGAGCAATCTCTTGATTTAGTTCATGCGCGCGCGCATACACACGCACGCACGCACACAGAGTCTTCAGTGCAACTGTAGTCTCTTCTCCATGAACATGTGTTTGGTCAATTTAAGTTTACCTTGGAGTGGCACCTCCAAGCTGTGTCTGTTCATAGTCAGCACGCTTTGGCACATGGTGGCCTCTAGCGTACTAAGCTCACTCCGTTTAAAAATGGGTAGAAAATACATCCCTGGAAAACAAAACAAAATCTTAGAAAACTGAGTCAGCTTCCTCTGCCTTTGAAAAATATGAATCTATCTATTTAGCAAGCACAATGAATGTAAATGGTCAGATTAAAAATAAAAATATGAGCAAAAGAATAGCATATAGAAATATTTTTGCAGGTTCTGATGGTCTGAGTTATTTACTAATTTCTGATTTGATAACAGGCTGGGAAAGTTACTTTTGGGGACTATGGTTTCCAAAATCTCCCAGCCAGTATAAGGAAATTAGATCGTCAAGGTAAGTTTTGAGTGTACTAGTTTTGGTGGGATTGGGACCAAACAATAATCTTCCCTATTGCATCTCTCAGGTCTTTACTATTTCTAGGTGTGTATTTTTTAAAATACTGGTAACATTAAGGTTGGCAAACCCAGTAACAGCTTGCCCCCCTGCAGTTGCCTTGGTAACTCACCTACTGCTGCTGCCAGCCCCTTGCTGGGCCAAGACCTGTCACTCTGCCTGGCTCCTGGCATTCAGTGAAGAGAATGGAAAGAATGCCACAAAACTCCTAAAAAGAAACTTTACTTTTTCAGCTGTGAGGAATAACATGTGATGTAAACAAAGCACTTTCACATTTCTATTTATCTTGAGAGGATGACTGTCTTACTTTATAGAGGCCAGTCCTCAATTTGAGGGCCACCAGAGGATGGTTTGTTGAGACATCCTATGCTCTGAAGGCTATTCCATTCAGAGTGAGGACTAGATCCTAAGGGGCAGCAGATAACAGGACAAAGTAAGTACATTAAGGTTAAATCTGTATTCCCTTTTGTGCTCCTCTTTGATGATACATCAAACAGCCATGTTAGGTCAGTTCTTTCTGCTCCAGCTAGAAGAAATAACTGAGAGAGAGGAATGGACTCATCCATATCTCTCTTTTCCCTCTCTCATACCTTCAAAGGTGAGATAGATGATGCTGTGGTGATTGAGGAGCAACTGATTGTGCATGGGGTGAGCCAAGGAGTGAGCAAGTCAACCTGCAAATGTCCCCTGCACTGGAAGGTCAAACAGAGACAGAGTTGCCCCAACCAGCTCATGACAGAGAGGGAACCAGCAGTGATGCAGAGGAGTTGCAGCCAGCTGTGCCCATCAGCCCTCAATCACGCAGAAGGCTGAAACGGGCTGCTCAGAGGGAGGCTGCATGGACTAGGCTGAGGAAACAATAACAAGCAGCACCTGCTCACAGGGCTATTTAAGTCTGCCGGCATGGCTGCTCCTTGCTTGCAGCAAAATATTAGCAAGCTCTCATGACCTCTGTGTCTCCTGCTCCCTGAAACCCTCTGGATGGATCTCTGCCTCCTGAACCTTTGGACTGGACCCTGTGCTTGTGCTGTTACTTTAATAATTTTTTTATATTCTGACTTTTTCCACCTCAGCATTGTGTCCAGGATGTCTTATATCCAGTCACACCAGACATGCTTCAGGAAAGTTGCATTATCATGCACCTAGTAATTATTCCTATTTCAAAACTAAAAGAAGCTTCTACAGTGGGAAGTAGAGTTGAAGGGAAATATCCCCTTTAGCTCTAGCTACACTGGAGGCATTCTTTAGCCCTTACATATTTGTCTTCGATAGACACCTCTGATGGCTGTTGCTGGTCCAGTTAAGTGGCAGCTCTGACCTAGCTCCTCTCCCTCTAGACTCTAATATCCCCTTTAGATTTAGTCTCTTCACCCTTTCTTCCACACATTGGGATAAATCCAATGTTTGTTATTGTTGTGTGTTCTCATGGGGTTTTCTTGACAAGGATTGTTCAGCATGTGTGTGTGTGTGCCTTGCTTTCCTCTGAGGCTGAGAGAGTGCAACTTGCCCAAAGTCACCCAGTGAGCTTCCATGGCTGAGCAGGGATTTGAAACCTGGTCTCCAGGGACATAGTCCATTGCTCAAACCAAACCATAGGATGGGCTGTCCTCTCTAGAGCAGACCCACTGAAATCAAAGTGATTTAAATTACTTAGTGCCTAGTAAGTCCTTTGAAAGTCGGTATGCTATAGTAATTTTAATGTTGGAGTAGGGCTCCAGGAGACCAGAAGCCCATTCATGGCATTTAACAACAAGAGTAAGCATAGTTCATTTAAATTTCTTCTTGGTAGGACTAATGTTGACTTTAGCCCATCAGATGCAAGGGAATTGCTATAAAGGATCAGGGTAGCCATATCTAAACCCATGCATGCAACATTTCAGAAAATGATTTTCACCAATTTCCATTTGGCCTTCTGTATTATTACAGAATACTGTATTATTACACAATATTATTCCACACTTATAGTCAAAATGCTAAGTGCTAAGTAATATTACACTAGCTAAACATTATGATCATTCTTTTCTTGGTGGAAACATTGCTCTTTCCTTTGTTTAATCTCTGCTGAATCTGTGTCCTAGAAACAAAAGTTGTGTTTTACTGGTGGTGGCCATCTGAGCTAGTTCCAGAAACAGACAGCTAACTAGAGATACCTTTTATTCTGGAAAATGCCAGGCTAATTTGAACTGACCTGGGAAGTAGCAACGAAAAGCTGAAAATGCTAGGAAATGCTTTGGAGTGAAGAAAATGTCATGTTTATCTCAAAAAATAAAATTCATTTGTATAGGAATGAAACAACCTGGGATTTTCAGAGACTTTTTTGTCATCTGGAGGAGGCTTTTTGAGAACTCGGAACAGGAGTGAGGACTGTGTTGCCCGCTTTGCAATTTTCTTTCCCAAGTGCTGGAATCAGTGTTTATTTGCTTATTGCAAAAACATCATGAGCTTCAGTCTTCTCTTGTCCAAAAGATGATGCAGACACATTATCCCTAGACCCCCCTCCCCCCACCCAAACACTTCTCAGGAAATTGAACAGTGCTGTAACACTGGTATGAGAAATGGGGTTGCATTTCCTTGAAGCAAAATGGTGAAGGTATGTGATTGATCCGCAGGGTTTAACAATGTTTTCCCATTAGCAGCATGTGAGTTTCTTGCAGCTGATATGCTAGTGAGTTAGAAGACATTTGGATCCCATACAACATAACAACTGCACACTTGTTGCCCAATAAAATCATAATTGGAGAGAGCCCGGGGACAGGCCTGAAGCTTCCTAACACCTGTGGGTTTGATCAGTAACACCCGTTTTTCTGCTTTGCTCGTGTCAGATGTAGCCTGCTTATAGTTTGGAAAATTCTTCATAACAGATACCACATATGGTATGCATACCCAATTTTGAGCCTATAAATATTCTGCCAGAATAGAGGTTTTTCTCAACCTCCCATTATTGAAAAAATCTGGAAATGCAGAAAGAGAGAGAGAGATGATCCTTTGCAGACTCACATCCCCATTATGGCATATGTGTATTATCATTTCCATGGTGGCTAGGGTCAATTACATATTCTTTTAAAATGTAGTCGTCTCTCGTTTCTTGTGACATATGGTGGGAGGATATTAACAAACAGCCCAGTAGTTGTTTGAAGGCTTACTCTTCCCTGCCGTTGTTGGATGTCAGTTTGAGAAACAATGGAGAATGAAGTGGACCAATGAGGTCACTGGCAAGCCAGAACTTTGATTTGCAAATAAATCCAATGTCAGTATTTCTTAATGGGTGTAGACATGTCAGAAGTAGCAACCACTGAATATAGGCACGCTAAGGTTGCTATCTGCATGTCTCTCTAAGAGTTTAGGTAGACCATGTCATTTCCTATTTGTTGGCCTTAGCCACAAATTGCCTTGCCTCTAGCTGTCATTCAGTCTGCAGTTAATCTGAGTTTGTTCATCCTCCATTTTGTAATCTGCTGTTCTCTCTTTTTCATCCATGTTTGAAGAACTCATGTTACAGGGCCTCTCACCGTGAGATGTTATGAAACCTTTAGTATTTTTAAATAAATCAACTTTTTTACAAAGGAGCTTGCTTTATTTCTCTGCTAGCTCCTGTGTGTTGGTGGCAGTGTGGAAGTGATCGTTGCTCACCTTCTGCCTTTGAATACTAATTACTCTGCTTGTAGTGTATCTCTTACATTCCCCAACAAGATGCATTTCTGAATGGGCAGCTAACAAAGCAAGGGATCCTCAGAATACATGTTAAGAATTAAAACATTTCACTTTGAATTAAAAAAATATTTAGGGCCAAACTACAATTTGCATTAATTATATGCAGGCCTGAATGTATTAGACCCAGTGAATCGATTGCTGAATTGTGAGTCAGCATGAGGTAAATCCTGTTGAATTAGCAAGTCTATTTTAGTTTGGACAAACAATGGCCCTTTCCGCACCAGGAAATTAGAACGCGGCAGTGCATCCTCTCACGGAGGTTGTCTGCACCTTGGAGCAGACTAGGAGCGGACTACTTACCGGAGATCCACACCTCAGTCCGCTCCAAAACGACCCCAAGTGGTCCTCCAGTGTGTTTTCTAAAGACCGCAAAAAACAGGTCTTTGTTTTCCTGGGACGCGCCATTACGTCCCTGCTCCTTGTGCAGATTCGCAGGCTCGCACCAATGTGAGCCTGCGATCTGCAGAGGGTGGGTTTTAGGTGTGGCAAGCTTCAGCGGTTGGTCAGGACCCACGACCAACTGGAAGCCGCTATTTTGGAAGCCGGAAGCCACCATTTTGGAAGCTGGAATTCTCCATTTTGGAAGCCGGAGCAGTGTGGATCTACAGACCTTGCACTGGCTCCGATTTGCCCTGGACCAAGGAGGAGCCCTGCGGGAGGGCTTCAGGGACAGTCCGCATTGCTTCGGACCTCAGAAGAAGCGGTAGGTAACGGCACGGAGCGATTCCCTCGCCTCGTGCAGAAAGGGCCCATAAGGTCACTTCCTCACCTTTCCTCTTTCCAGTGGTGTCCTGTTGCAATCCTGGCAGTGCCTCTGCTGGGATTTGCTGGGAGCATGTCTCCAATGTTCCCCTCCACACCTGGCTGGCTGCATGTGGATGGGAGCGTGAGTTACATATACCTTCCTTCCACAGTGCAGATGGCCTCTTTGACATGCTGCATAGGGGAAGCAACAGCCTAGATTGTTCTTTCGCCTGTCCCACATGGCTGCTGGTGATGGGAGTGTTGTGCGATCAGGGGCCATTAATGGATTTTTTTTTCTGATAATGGAATATCCTATGATTGTGACATGTGGGGACACGGCAACTGGACTGTGATGACATTACATGGACCACTGCTAACATGTCCCCATTATGGGACAGTGAAGCCATGTGGAAATAGCCTATGGTTCAGAGGTAGCTCTGTAGGGATTTTCATAGAATCATAGAAATGTAGAGTTGGAAGAGATCACAAGGGCCATCCAGTCCAACCCCCTGCCATGCAGAAACACCCTCAAAGCACTCCTGACATGGCCATCCAGCCTCTGCTTAAAAACCTCCAAAGAAGGAGACTCCACTAAACTCCGAGGCAGCATATTCCACTGCTGGACAGCCCTGACTGTCAGGAAGTTCTTCCTGAGGTTCATGTGGAATCTCCTTTCCTGCAGCTTGAATCCATTGCTCTTTGTCCTGATCTCTGGAGCAGCAGAAAACAAGCCCTCTCCCTCCTCTACATGGCATCCCTTCAAATATTTAAACATACTTTCTTTAAAAGAAACCTAAAAAACCTTCAAATTGATCTGAATCAGTGCTGTGACATAGAAAGTCACTGCACCACCCCATGGAGCATCATGCTACATATTTCATGTAAAATATGATTTTGCTGTTTTAGTTGGTGTCAGAACATGGAATCATAGAGGCAAAGGGGTCTTGAGAGATGGCCATTCAACCTATGTTTAAAAGACTTCCAAATGTTACCCTGGCTTTTGGGGTCTCTGGGGGGACACTCAGATATGCTCCAAAAATACAAAGATTAGGAAAATTAGTGGAGCACTGCTTAGCAAAGCGGAGGGCAGGGCAACACAGCAAGATCTTGAACCCTATGTCTAGGGAATCAGAGCACACAAGAGCCAGGTCCAATGTCCAATTATCAGTAGTTTATTTAGCGGAATTGGCAAAATATCCACACACACAGCAAAGCAGACACACAAGCGCACATGGACTAATGAGTTGGAAAGATATGAAAATAGGGAAAAGCAGAGGAAAAGAGAGCAGTTTATACTGCATCTGAGCCTGTAGATTGTGGCTTGGGAAGAAGCAAGCCGAAGGTGGCCTAGTGAAGGAAAAAGAATGCTAAGGGGAGCTCTTGACTAGCAGAATGCTGGGGCGCTAGTCAAGTGTGGGCATTCTCCAAAGACAGCCCCAAAAGGGGACTCAATTGTAGTGCAAAGTATGCCTGGGGGGGGGGGAGGCAGACCCTTCCCGGAAAAGGACAAATGGCTGAATCGTGCAGATGGACCTCGTTTTGCATTTCTAACCTCATCCAGAGGACACATAGTTCACATCAAGGTGTCATTGTTGATGGCCCATTTGGTGTGTGTATACGTGTCTTTCGAGGTTTCCCTCTTGGAGACTTGACTGGGGGATCGTTGGCCTGACCTCGCTAGCTGTGCTTTGGTTTTAGACCCGGATGTCTATGTTCCTGTCTGGTGAACCTCTGGCTTAATGACTTTAATATATTGAATATTGCATTTCCCTAGGACTGGGTCTGCTAGCAGGGGTTACACAAAAAAGGAGAGTTCATCACTTTGTGAAACAATCTCTTCCTCTGATGAGCAGCATTTATGGTCAAGGACTTTTTCCTGGTGTTTAGGCAGAATTTCTTGTAAAATTTTAATCCAATGATTCATGGTCTAGTGTCTGGAATAGGAGAAAACAAAACTGCCTCATCTTCTGCATGACATCTCCTTAGACATTTAAAGATGGCTATCATGTCCTCTCTCAGTCTCCTCTTCTCCAAGCTCAACATAACCAGTTCCTAAGCCTGGAAACCAAGGGGACTCTGGTTACCCTTTTCTGGACATATTCCAGTTTGTCAGTATCCTCCTTGAACTGTAGTGCTCAGAACTGGACACAGATAGAAACTGGTGTAACTTTATGATAGAATGAGCCAGCATCTGGAAACTGTCTTTTTCTAAGAGCCTGGTTCTACCATTTTCTGTTTGCATATTTTATACTGAAATAGAAAAAAGATATCAATATTCTCAATATTCATTTTTTATGCAACAAAAACTGGCCCTGAACCTTTTCCACTATTTGGAGCCACAGAGGGACCTATGCAGTCCATATTATGCCATCTTCTTCAATTGATGCTTTATTTTCCTTATCCTGCCCCATTCTGAGATCCCATTGTCAGGCAACATATGCTTACCAATGTATTTTCGTGAAGTATTCTTTAAAAGACTACCTTGCAAGTGAACAGTATGTTTGAGATTAGTGTTATCATTATACAGACACAGGAATTTCCTGAGGGGGTAGCTTATTTGTTGCTGCAAAAACAATAAAACCTTGTACCAGTTTAAAGACTAAGACAGGCGAAAATAGTCTCTGGAAGTCCCAAGTTTTGTTTCCATACAACCTAATTTGTAGACAAAGCTGTTGTTTCCAGGTCACAGATTCAACAAAACCCAAGTGTTGTGAAGAAGAATATTAGCACCGAAACAAAATGATCCTAATGCTTGCCTGGTGTAATATTGCTACAGTACTTTGGGACTTTGACTATAACTTCTGAATAAGAATAAGGAAGGATCAGTGGAAAGTTTCTGAAATATTGTGTGAGATTGGATGTGTTACTTGATCAGTGGCAGTGGGAAGAGGAAGGAGATGAGGGAGGTAAAGAGACTTGTGGTATTTCAAGAAGACAACTGGATGTAAACCCATTAATATACAGGTACACAAGGAAAGAGACAGTCTTGTTACTGCCTGAGATATTTTTATCTCATGAACTTGAATATAAAGATGGCAGAAACTTTTTGTGGTTTTTACTACCTTTTCTTTCCTTTCCTTTCCTTTCCCTTTCCTTTCCTTTCCCTTCCTTTCCCTTCCTTTCCTTTCCTTTCCTTTCCTCTTCCTTCCTTCCTTCCTTTCTTTCTTTCTTTCATCTTGCTTTTGTCCCAGAATGGGTCCTAAGGTGACTTGCAAAAAGGCTAAAACAAGATAAACAAAACTAAACTACACTAAAATAAAAAAAGTTGACACAAAATTAAACAAATGATATTAAACATGATTAAATATTTTAAAAATGTAATATTTTAAAACATAACAATAGAAAACCTACCCAGTTCCAGTAGCTCCAAGACTCCAGCCAATGGAATCAGCATACCTCCATTGCCTAAATATCTGCTTTAGGACAGGGTGGTAGCTGAGGATCACAAGTACCAAAGAGAACAGACTGTTGGAATTGCATAGGAAAGGATAGTTATGGTGATTTGTTTTACTTTTTTTTCTGAGAAGGAGGAAATGTTCTCAAATCACGAAACACTGAGATGTGCAGGATAGAGACATTTTCCTATTCAACGAGACCTTTTTTCATCCTCATATACGTCTCCCTCTCCTTGTCTGTCCCCTCTATAACCTTTTGGTATCCTAAGAGGTTACCCAAAGACTTTACCTTAGGAAAAATAGCAGCTTCCATGGCCTCTGGGAGACCTCTGCTGAGACTGTTATTGTGAGACTGAAAATCTTTGCTTAAATTTGGCTTTTTAAAAATAAATATGTCCTGGTGACACTAAAAGCACCTAGCTGACATGTGACCAATGTCATTTCAATGTTATTTAGTAGTGACAAAAAATTGTGGAACTGTGTTCTAAGGAACACAGAAATATAAACTAAAAGTAGGCTCATTATGTAGCCTAAAGCACACCATCCATTTCCAAGAAGGAGGCTGCTTTAAACTGTTTTATAATGTTCCATTTATTATTTTGGTATTGTTTTCATGGTAGGTACACCACTGTATCTTATCACTATTGTTTGTATTCACTCTATTTAGTGTTTTTACCGTTTACTAAAAATGTACATACAAGTATGCAAAATTCATAACTTGCCTGCAAGTCTTGAGCCCCTTAAAAATAATTGCAGGGTCCCTGGGGACTTCCATGAATCTTCGGGTTTCTCTGAGCTTCCATTAGATACTATGTGTTTAGGGTGGTGAGAACAAAAGCGAACTGAGAAGAGCTCTAAAAGCTTCTCTTCAAGCTGGGGAATGGGTATGAGGAGGGCAAGTTAGATTCAGTGCAAGGAAATCTAAAGTGATGCATCTTCAGGCAAACAAACCCAGTTTCATGGATATACTGAACTGATAGGATCTGAACTGGCAGAAACTGACCAAGAAGTGGATTTGGGGGTTGTGGTTAGCAGTTCAATGAAAATGTTGACTCAATGATGTGCAAAAAGGTGTAGGATAAGGCAAATTCTGTGTTGGAGTGTAACTGGGAAAGGAGTCAGAAATGAAACTGTCAATACCATTTTGTCCTTGTACAAATCCATGGTGCAATCACAATTAGAATATTGTGTATAGTTCTGGTCAGCACACCTATCGTACAGCTGGAAGAAATGCAGAAAAGAGCAACCAAAATGATCAAGAGACTGAAACAATTCCCCTGTGAGGAGAGGTTACAATGTTTGGGCTGTTCAACTTAGAAAATAGAAGAGTAAGGAGGGACATGATGTGCAGAATTAAGGATGGTGCAGAGAAAGTGAATAGGGAGATTTTTTTTCCCTCTTGTAATGCTAGAACTCTGGATGATTCACCGAGGCAGATTTAAAAGAACAGATAAAAAGAACCACTACTTCACACAACATATCATTAAACTGTGGAAATTATAAACTATGGAAATTGGGGGTGGCATCTTGGATGGCTTTAAAAGGGGATTGCATACATTCCTGGAGGTTAGAGCTATCAGTGCTACCAGTCACAGTTGGCTATATGTGACCTACAACAGCAGAGGGAGCATGGCTCTACTTGACGGTTGCTGGCGTACTTGAGATGGATGGTGCAGCTGCATTTGTGCTGTGCTTGTGGACTTCTCGTAGGCAGCAGGTTGACCACTGTAGGAACAGAGGCCATTTCCGCACTAGACTGTTATAGCCCTGTTATTCCACTTTCAACATCCTATGGAATTCTGCGGTTTGCAGTTTAGGAAGGGGCCTCAAACTGCAAACCCCAGAATTCCATAGGATGTTGAAAAGGGAATAATAGTGCTAAAACAGTCTAGTGCAGTAGTGGCCAGAATGATTAACTAGATAATCCTTTTCTCATTGGTCCCATTTGTCTTTCTACATACAGTCCCTACTGATAGAAAAAAGTGTGATAGTTTCTGGTAAGATTAGTATTTCGTGCTGCATGTTGTGCTATACTCTAATTCTATATAATTCTATGTATTCTAATTCTATGTATTCTCTGTTCTGTATTCTAGTGCTGTCTCGGGTCCTGCACAACGAGAAAGGTGGGATATAAAATAAACAAACAAGCAAACAAACATACATACATATATAAGTAAAGTAATTAAAACTAGCCAATTTGATTGGTATCGCTGTCATGACTCATAAAAAACCTTACCGTAAAAATAGAAAAGCTGCCTAGGGAAAGTCCTGTTGGCATTTCTACCAGTCATCAGTAGAGTAACTGACAAGAAGTCTCTGTGTGATGGTCATTCTAAATATGAGCGTATCTCCCTGCTGTGCAAATGATACAGATGTCTTTGGCTTCAAATTCTGTGGGAACTGTCTATGCAATCGCATTAATTATGATGCCTGAGCGACTTATTATATCATACACATGTCACATCCAGTTTACGGATTTCCTCTTTTAGAACTTTTCCAGCTATAGTATTTGGATTTACCGTATGCTGCAGTTTGTTTTCTCTTAGGAATGAAATGCAAATATGTTTTGCTATGAATTGGAACCAAACTGACAACAGATGTTTTCTAAAGGCACAGTGTAAAGGAACAGGCAATTCCGCTCCACCTGCATTTGAAAAAAACATACTGCTTTCCTAGAATGCAAATCTTTTGACGACCGCAGACTGCCTCCCTCTACGCAGCTGAAGTGTGCTTTCTTTGCAGTATGTCACATGAGGAAAGACAATGTACATTTAGTCTTATGTTTTTATCTATATTCACTGGATGGAGGGAAAATAATCAGCAGGATCTCTTCCTTTCCTACATAGACAGAGGTGGTGTTTATGAAAGGCTGACATCCTGCTGGTGAGATGTGCAGGGGTTACTGGGGGATAGGCCTATCAATGTACCTTTTGTCTTTGTGGAAGGACACATCCAGTATCTCCTTCCACAGGACACCCATTTTAGCTCTGTCTCCCCAGCCACTGATCTGCTGAAAAGGTGCACCAAGGCTCATTCTTGCTGCTTTTTGAGCACTGAAGGAGGAACAAGCAACCTTATACTGGGAACAGAGGTTGGCCCTTCTTCCCCCAGTGCTCAAGAACATTTGGAATGAACCTAGGCATACCTCTGTAGCCAATCACTGTAAGTATGCTAGTAGACTACGCTCAACCAGTGTGATGGACGATTTTGACCATGGACAGTAGAGCTTCTGTAAGTCACATGTAATCATGCAATGGAGTCAGGGCTTGCTAGACTAAAGTGCCAGGGTTTTTTGACTCAAAGGGATGATGGCATCAACACTACCACTATTTCCCACCTTCCTTGTTCCCTTTGAGCTGTGTTGCAGTCTTCATAGTAGCTGACATGAAGGAGGGATGATCAGTTTTCCCAGAAAGAATATGTTATTGCATGCTATCCTTGTTATCATCCAAAACATTTTTGGGATACTTGTTTTTGAAGGGGCAATTCATTTTTAGAAAAGGCCAACTCTGGGAGGAGATGAAAACTCCTAGTGGTTTGTTGATATGGCTCAATACAGCTGTCTGCATTTTGGGATTTTTCTTATGACTATGCCATGATATGCACTGCTCTTCAAAACTGAGCACTTCACCTTTGCCCAAACAGAGTATTTAAGGGCTTGCTCCTCCCTAGGCCTTTAGCATGCAGCTGGATTACTCCTAAATCAAGCAAGACTCACCTGTGCATTGGGACAAGTTCTGTGAGCCGAGCAAAGCAATGGCAGGAGGAAGCTGATGTTGAACGCGTGTGGTGATCTCATGGATGTAGTTACAGATGATGGGGCAAATGAAGGCATTTCCTCCAATAAGGAGTCTTCTCCCTATGAAACTTCCTTTCAGTTCCCCAAATTATGAGGGATCTGGAGACAATGAAAATCATTTATGCCTAGAACGCGTATATTTGCTGTGTTCACATTCCATTGGTAACTTTGCCTGCCCATGTTCTTTGGAAGCCTAAACTGTATTTCTTAAATACTTAACCAAGTTTTAAGTATTTACAATGATTGACATTTGGGTGCTGAAGAAAATTTTCATTCTGGGGAGGCGGAACAGAATTCTCATTGGAAGGAATTTCTCCGTTTTGCTCCACACAGCTACATTGCTGGGTGACCACTTGCTGTACAAATGACATTGCTTTTTCAAAGACCTGTATATACACGATGGGATAGATTTTGTTTCAAGCCCTTTTCATGTACTAGAAAACAGTTAAAGTGAACACATGAAGAGGGGCAATACTCCAGTTTCACCTCCACTGTCATCAGTCTCTTCTTGAAAGGAAAGGATCTGCTCTGTAAGAAGTCTCTTTATGCAAGCAGACATGTCAATTCAGACTATTGCTTTTCATGTGAGGAGAATAACAAGGGAAGGAGGCAGAATTGGTGCACTCCCTCTCCTCAGACATTTAGTTTATCCCTATTTTGTACAGCTCGTATTATCTCCAGAAAAGTGGTCAGAATGATTCTATTGAACAGAATCGCCTTATACTTAATTTATATTTTTTATTTCTAATTTTCTATATTTTTTATTTCTTTTATTATATTTATTTTATTTCCAGTTGGAAGTTCTAAATCAGAAAAAAAGTGATACATTCATCACAGTTTGTTGGATTGTAAATCAAAGGAGTGTTAGGCTGTGTAAAGCATCTTGAACCATGGACAAAAATGTTCGTAGGAGTGTTCCACATGTCTTCCTTCACCTCGTATGCAAACTCTCATTTATACAAGTGTACCAAAAACACACAAAATGTCAGGAAGTTAACATTTTCCCCCCCCCAGAAGCGTTGAAGTGAATCACTTTCTGTCAGTGAAAATTGCTGTAGGGTGGGAGGGGGACTCATCCAGGCTGAAATTATGGCAAAGGAGAAAGGGTCAAATTCCCTATACCCTCCTTGTTGGGGTCCTGATTTAGATTGGTTTCCATGTGATTACCCCTGAGCTTTTACCCTGGAGTTATAAAGAAAAATGTATCTGCTGTCCTTGTTTTTCAATAATGTGTAGATTGGATCTAATTTAGAAGTCAGGCATTTACATTTACCTGAAGTTGTTTGCCTGTTTATGTGGGGGCAGCTTCCAGTAATTTAATTAAAGTAGGGGATGGATACAGGCTATCAATGTCAATAAAATTAAAGGCAGGAAGACTAGTATGCTGTCATATCAGGATGCTTTTGCTCTAGCTGTCGTAGGTCCCTTGTTTATGCAGCCTTTCCCGGAACAAAAGATGCACATATTACACAAGGTATTAGGACAATACCACAAAGTGTAAAAGTGTCTTGAATAAGTTATTCAGAAACAATAAATGAATACCAACCCAGAGTGACTAGCAATTTAGGCAGTAACTTGATATCCCTGAATTGGTATTGGTACTGTGATGATACTATACATTTATTCTTCACACCTCAGAACACCTTTTTCTCCTGTATTAATATTGTGATGCCAAAAATACTATACTGTGTGACATTGCATCCATTGTAATACAAACTGTTGTAATCTATATCAAAGTGAATGGTGGTGAAAGTCAATAGTGATGGAGGGAGTGTGTATGGGGGTAATAAGTTTCCAAAATTATTGAAAGAACAATGGTAGAACTATACTGTACCTGTTAAATACTGTGGCTTAAGTATTTTATAATATTGCTGTTGTTCTGGATATTAAAAAAAACTTTAAAAGAAGATTCTGCTGCACACTGTCTTCCCTGTCTCTTCTCCCAGCCTCTTGGCTGATAAAATTTCAAATCTGTCAGGTTTGCAGAATGTTGTTACAGTAGAATAGCTGTTGAAGGGTAAACAGTTTTTAACATTCATGTACAGTTCAAAACTGGCTCTTCACTTGTCTTTCGTAAACCATATCATAGTCTCATTCATTCAAATTTTTGTTCACCTATTTCACACTTTCTAAAGCACAAATCTTCAATTTGTCTGCTACATGGACTAGAAGAGGTTTGCTTTGTTATTCTGACAGTATCTTTCAACACCCAGATAACTAGAAAGCATGTGTCTGATGTTTTATTTTTCAAGCACATGTGACAGATGGGAGGCCCAGCATGGGTCCTTTCTCTCTGGCTTTCAGATTTTTTTTAAAGTTTTACAGCTATTCCTATTAGTTTCAAGGCTTGGAAAAGTTACGTTTTTGGACTATTGCTCCAAGCTTTCTTCGGTAAACATGGCCACTGCTCATGCTGGCTGGGGGATTCTGGGACTAAAGTGCAAAAAAATAATCTTCTGAGCTCTGAGTATTACTACTATTATCCCCATCACCACTTCTACTGCCAAAATGCAAGTCAGATCACAGAGTGTTAAATTTACTATTTCTTTACTAAATTTGTAGGATTGCAAATGGATGCTGAGATAAGCTGAGGATTTTCATGTGTATCTGTTAACATACGTTTTTCTTCTCATGTCTTTCAACGATGCAGGTACGCACTTTACTTTTTCACTGAAAATGAGCACAAGGAATGGATGCAGCTTTTCTGTGGTGTTTTTATCCTCCTTTAGTATTCCTTCATCTTCCTTGTCAAGCATCTTTTTGAATAAGTTCCTTAATGGGGGTTATATCTGTTGTTGCTTGCTTGCATTTCATTTGCCAAAATCTGTGTTCCTTTCTGTTCTTATTTGTGCAATGTATTTGCTTTCTGAGAAAAGCATTGTTACCTTTAATAATTTCAGGTCCTGGGTGTCTGGATCAGGGTTGATCCACCCCGTGGTTGGTTCCACGACCAACTTACCCTATGACAAAAGCCCTATTCAGGCATTCAGAATGAGATTGAAATGAATGGGTAAGGAGGGCGTCCCCCTTCACTGGCTCTCTCCATGTGTTGGGAGTGACAGTCTGAAGAGGAAAGCCTCTACTACATGTGGAGTTGTTTCACTTGACAGAGCTCCCTAATTTTTCAGAGTTCTGGTTCTCATGGAAAGCCTTGTGGAGGCTCTCCTCTCAAGACTGTTATTCTTCATATGAGAGCAACAATGAAGGAGGTGAAGGCATGCCCCATCTTCATGTGTTCAGTTTAATCCTACTATGAACACATTCAGCTGGAGTTGTTTAGGATATCTAAAATGTCTTTCATCTTACCAAAATTAGAACATGCATTTGATTCCATGGGATGCAATCATGTTGGTAACTTACACCTTTAAATTCCCTTCCACATATGGTTATATTTTTTTGGCATTGCATAATAGATGCATTCTATTCATGGTTATGTAAGAGGAGTCGTGCAAGTAGAATCTGTTTGTCATTTGAGCACGGTTGGATGGTACTTTTCTCTGTGCCTTCGTTGTACCATTTGATTCATTGGTACTGCAGGAACGGCCACTGGCATTCCCTGTTGCATGGGGGAACAATAAGCAAGCATGTTGGCAGATATGCTACTGGTTGCACAATGTCAACATTCAACTGATGGATCGAGTAGTGCAATGTGAGTATCTGAGCACAGATTTACACTATGGAACCATGATACAGGATCTCAGCCACAGATTTCATTCTGTTTAAAGAACATGTGAGTCATGGTAGTGATAGTATAATTATAGCACCCATTTAGTTTTGAAGCTTAGTATTGTTACCTGCAGTAATTCTATGGCTTCAGTTCTATTCAAATTTGGCTCTGATATAACCTATGCTGGGAATGTCAGTTTTGGCTTCCATAGTGTTGTTACCCTTTGTGCTGTTATTCTGCTGGTAGTCCAAGACCTTTTTATTCAGGCTTCTGAGAAAGGGTTGTTTAAGGGATTGGTGCTTAACTTTTTTTTAAAAAAATGTACTTTTGAATTGATTTTAATAAAAAAAGTCATTGTTTCTATTATTACTATAATTTGTTTACTAGTGTTTTAGTATGGTAACTTTGTGTTATCTATATTTTCACTTAAATCTTATTGTGAGCGACTTTCATTCATTTCTTTCAGAAGAAAGATGAATATTCATCAAAAATAACTAAATCAAACTATAAACCTTCCTTTTGTTATGGAGAGCCCTTGGCTATTTGAACATTTTGATTTTTTTCCCCTCTTGTTTTGGAAGGATCTTAATTTAAGCATGTCAAGTTTTCTTTTTCCCTCTGAAATTTGTTTGGGGCAGCTGGGGGCTTTAAAGGCAGCACTGGATCACCCAAAGGACTGTGAGCAGGCTGCACAATCCCTACCATTGCTGTAAGGTGCCAGCCTTAACTCATCCTACTGGAGTTGCCTGTGGTTGAACATGGTACCTTCTGCATGTTAACTATGTGGTTTTTCAGTGAGCTGCAGCCCCTGTTAGATCAGCCACACCTACATATGCACTTTCAGGCTGGCCTGTTTCTGTTAAGCCAACCAAACCTATATTTAGCTATGGAAATGTAATGACCGTTGCACTATGGTAACAGTATTGCTATTGGGTTTTTAGCTCAGTGGTGTGGGACCTCTGGAACATGATGTCATCACAGACCTATACAAAATAAATGGTGGTGCAATGAGTAGTTCTAACAGTGATGTTATGTTCTGATCAGTCAGATAACTTCATACTATTGAGAAAACAGCTTGCTGCCTTGCTTTCTTTTTAAAAAAATCATTATGCCTGTCAGTAAACATAGTCAGAGCAAGTGCTATTTCTATTAATTTCTGTACTGTTTCTATTATTTTAGGATCAAAATCCTAAATATCATAATGGGGCAATGTTTTAGGGTTGGACAAAGGACCTCTTAAGTAGCACCTGCCTGCTGTGAATCACAAAGTTTTGACACATTCACATTTGCTAACAAATGAAATAAGTCAGAATGGATGAAATGAAGTAGAAGATACATCTTATTATGTTTGTACTGTGTTTTGGTTAACACTGGTTTATTTTCTTTTATACAAAAAATCAAAAATAGCAATAAAACATGGTTGACCAAGAGGGGAGAGGAGAGCCTTTGCCTCAGGCTCAGTGAGAATCTGGGCAGACAAAGGCCTTATTAGGGTTCTTTTTTTCCAGACACAATTGGGTTCTTAGAAAGAAAAATACAAGACATGTTACATTATATCCATGCAACAAGTAGTGTACAAAATGATGGTCAGATGAATGTTCTGGAGGCTCCTTGCATCATTACATTTCCAAATCATGGCTTTTGCTCACCTGTGCCTTAAAATAATACACTTTACAAACCAGTGACATAGACACATATTAATTTTAGTATATGGTCTAACTGCTACAAATTTAAGGCATCCTAAGAGTCTGCTATTCTGCTGGTGAAAGTTAAGTTTTCAAGTGGGAAGATTTCAGGCCATGTTTGGAGGAAGACCGTGAGACCCCATGAAATGTGAGTCAAAGGAAGAATTCTTGCAGCTCTGGTTCTTCAAAACAATTTTTGCTGTAAGACTGCTGAAGTTTCCTATTGGTGGTGGTGTTATGCCTGGCAAGGAAAACAAAACAGAACAAGCCTGATCATACCCAAGCAGCATAATGATTAATTTTGTTTCACAACTCAAAGACCACCATATTCAAAAAGTAGTCCTGGTCTAATCTCCTCTAAGGAATGCCGGGCTTAAACTGGCACCACAATTCAAAGCAGGCAGGGGCAATCTCTGCTCCTTCAAATACTATGAGACTCCCAACTCCCTGGTTATGCTGGTTACAGTTGCCCAACTCTATCTTACAATTACAAACATGGGTGATGATTTCTTTCTACCTACCCCAGCAGCTTTCAAGCCCTGGGAGAGGCTGCTGCTGCTCCTCATTACCAATGCAGAGGGGAGAAGGAGGCAAATTCATATGAGAAAGAAATGGTCATGGCTTGGAAGGTAAAAGAAAAAGAGAACTGCACCCTCCTTTCCCTTCCTCTCACAGTCCAGAGTGGCCACAATTCATTGTCTTTATTGCCTCCATCCTCCCTCTCCTTCCCACTGTTAAGCAGCAGCTCCAGCCCTTCCTAAAGCTTGACAGCTATGAGTGGGAGGTTTAGGATTGGGTACAAAGGACTAGTGAATACCCCCGTTCCTCATCCAGAAGACGTATACACATGTATCCCACTAACAGGATACGACTAAATCCTGATCCCACGGAGTAACAACACCAACAGTCACTTATATTACGACAGCCATATTCTAATTCTACACCTGGCATATAAGACAGAGAAAACTTGCAAAAATATATTTAGACATGTGCAAGAAATTAGCCATGCCAGTTAAAGCTGTTTTTTTTTTTAATGTTTTACCTTATCATCTTTTCTGTCACAAGCCATTTTTCTTTCAAAACTCAGAAAGAGCTTTCAGTCCACTACGGGGATGGAGAAAACTTTTCCAACCTAAAGTTTATTTTGTGCTGCTTCTGCATCAATTTCTAATCCATATTCATTTTTGTGCATTTTCTCTAACAGAAGCATTTTCTGTCAGTGTTGCCTCATATCCTGTTTTGTAGACAATGTCCCCTAAAATAATTCATTGTTGTTTTCATAAATATGTGCACTTTTTGCCTACCTTTTCTTATTATATGCAATTCTCTATGCATTGCTGACTGGTGAACAGCTTTCAGAATTTGGAAAAGTGTGAATGCTGAGGTATTATTATATTACAGTTCATATATTGGTTTGGGAAATGTGCATTAGGTAAGTTTACATTAAAATTTGAAGAGAACAATTTCTCCCTATTATTAGCTATAAGTAGAATTTGTGCAATGCAAAATTATCAATCAAGCAGAGAAAATGGAATGTCCATTCCATCATTAAAATAATACTGAAGTGATGTTTATGTGTTGTTATTCATGCACGTGTAAAAAAAACTAAACAATAGTAATATATATTTGTTTTTGTCTCCTTATGGAAAGACTAACTGCAAAAATATGCACGTGTTTTCCATATCACAAGGCACAGGATATAAAGAGCAGATTATTCAAATGCAGATTTTCATTTGTGAAAGAATATGTTGCATAGCTAGAACTAGCTTGGAACTGAATAAATATTTATTTTTGCAAAGGGAATAAAATGAAATCTTTTAACTTTGCTTGAACTCCATTATCTGTGCAGCATTAGCAGTTCTTTCATGACACATTTTACAGATTAAGAGTATGGAATAACTGTAGAATTTGGACGGGAAATCTGTCCGATCCACTCTGCATCACAGCAGATAGCTTCCAACATGTGCTTATTTGTATACTGCTTTATAAGAAGAGACTGATAGACTGAAAATACAGTAGTATCACACAACCTCCAGCAATTCTGTCCATCTCCAATGACCTGTCCACCCTGTCCAATTAAATGTAAATAGGTCAGATTAAAAAATGCCAGATGCAGTTTGTGTATTTCTTTTTTTAAGATAGTAGTTGTGCTGACTTCTCTGTGCATTAATAAATAAGCAGAACTAGGTTAGATTTGTGTATGCTTGCATATGGCACTTGTTTTGTTCTTCGAAGTCAGTGTAAACAGGAAATTGTTTTCCATAGAAGCAGTCAACCTAAGTAAGAGAGCAAGACGATTTTCATTGCTCTCAGTGATCACGGGCTTGCCTTTTCATACTTTTAAAATACATCCACCACTGTCTGTCTCCTGCACAGAAACAGAAAGAGTTGGGGGTTGGAAGGTACAGAAATAGTTGGGGAAATTGGAAGGTACAACATCCAAAAAATGGAAAAGTTATTGTATTGGACTATAATATCTATGCTGATTGGGGTGTTCTGGGAATCTTTCCCATACTCTGACTCTATCTGTGTAATACAATTCTTCACTACTTTTCTTCTTGAAGGAAGCAGTGAGTGACTTTATCAATTTTCTTCTTGCTGTGTAAAAATCTATAAAAACTGTTCAGTTTTTGAAGACTATTTACAATTCGGAACTTATTCTTCACAGAATTCACATATGGTTGTTTTGTGTAGGAATTAGTACCTCGCTTATGGATTCACAACTTGAAGTTACACATCTGGAATTGATCCATATTCATGATCCTGTGTAGTGACAATCAGGGCACTATTGCCACAGTTTTAACTGCCCCCCAAACCTATCTTGCTAGGCATCAGCCAAAATGAGAGAAGGAGCTCTGTTCTGTTGGTGATCAGGTGTGGGTGGATGGCACTTCCACGTCCCTCCTGCCAGTAAGCAAACCTGTAACAATCAGAAGCAGGATACTTGTGACACTTTTTTGTTGTAGCCTTGCTCACTGGCAAGAGAGTATGGAAACATTATCCACTTGCATGCCAGTCATCTAAGTAGCTGACACAGAATTCTGGTCACCATTCCCTGCATAGAAAGTGCTGTTTCCTGCATAAAAGAACCAGATTTGAATTTTGTGAAGAGTAAGTCCCAAACTACAAAGTTTCGTGTGAGTCTAGCAGTCTTCTTGTCAGAGTTTCTCAACATGCTAAAGAAACATGTTTTTCAACCATTTTTCAAATATTTCCAAATACTCTTCCCATCCCTAGTTTTTGCATGTGCTGGGTATAAACAGTAGTTTCTTTCCTCCTCCTCTCTTCTAAATACAGTAGAGTCTCGATTATCCGACATAAACGGGCGGGCTGATAGCCGGATAGCCGAAAATGTGGGATAATCCGGAGGGTCTAAGAAAAGCCTTGAAATCACTATGTGCCCGTCGCCTTCCCTGTTGCCATGCTTTGGCCCTTGTTTTGGGGCCTGGAGGTACTCGCCCTGCTCGCTGCTGCCGCGCTTGGGGCCGTGTTTTGGGGCGAGGCTTCACTCGCCCTTCTCTCCTTGCCCGTCGCGGCCGCCATGTTTGGGGGCGTGTCTGGGGGCACGGAAATGCCTACAGCCACGCCCCCAAGCAGCCGCGACGTCGGATAATCCAGAATGTCGGATGACCGAAGGACGGATAATCGAGACTCTACTGTAATACCAAAAGGAGCTACTTAGGTTCACAAATGGGTTTAAACTATTTCCCCCTGCATTTCCTGGTGCTTTTTAAAGATTAATTGAATTTTAGCATCTAATTTACTGAAGCCAGGAGATGCAACAAATCTTTTTATTACTGTAAGATTTCCTATTCTAGCAAATAAATGGATGGCGTGCATACTACTGAAGGCCAAAGATTATTCTGCTGTCTTTTCATGGAAATTATGCCAGTAGTACAGTCACCTAAATTCTTCTAAAAACAAACAGATCAGGGCCAAGACAGATGATATATAAAATGCATGATTGCATTTAACATGTCTGCTTTTTCTTTTAAAAACAGCACAAATGGCAGCTTTCTTCCTTAGGTGAATAATAGCAGGGAGGGGGGTGAGTGAATGATTTTGAATTGAACCACGGTATTTAGTGGTTCAAATAGTTCTCTCCATGCACTGTTGTCCTGATCCTCATGTCCTGTCCTTTTGCCTATTTTTAATGGACAAAACTTCCCAGAAACATTAAACATCTAATATATTTCATAGATTACCTGTTGATATGTAAGAATGAAGAATTTACACTTATTTCAACCAGTTTTGGGGCACAGACAAGGCCTTCACAATTTACATCATGGGAACATCAACCCATAAGCCCCATTACAGTCTTACATTACTACAGCCCTTTGAAGACAAGTACCAAATTGTTCATTCCTTTGAATTGCTATACTGATGTTCAATAGTGTTTATTGGATAAACAAATAATGTTTACTACTAGAGTGAAATCCAACAGTGCTTGTTAGATAAACAAGCAATACATTTATTATACACATTTGTGTGTTTATTATTGTTTTAAAGGGCCATTACAGAGTCTATTAGAGAAATCTATATAGGCCAAAAGATCCAACTCAAACAAACTGAGAAATGCTTTTCCTAGATATAACACAGCTGAGAATAAGAATGCAGAAACAGGTTGTTGTATCTGAAAAATGCTCATTTGTTCAGCTTCTGAATGAAGCCCAGGCAATCTGGAAGAAAATTATAGTACTTTGTCCAGATCTACCCCAAATGCTGAAGGACTGGAGTCACTTGAAACCTCTTATTGGTTGTGGTGTTCAATTTGAAGCATTCATTAACAGAAAACTGACTCCTGTCAACAAAATACTTCATAATTACTATAGTTATTGTCAATCCTATACTTAAGAAAAATTGTAGCATTGCAATTGCTGACTCTTCACGGTGACCTAAGCTTGCCCAGTAACCAGCTTGCCCTGGTTAAATCCATTTTTTCCCCATTTGGCAAATATTTCACTTGCTGCAATTCAAACCTGTATCAGTGAACTCATTCGCATACCACAGCTATGGAATAACATTTGGAAGCACATTTGTATTCACAGTAATTATGTTGAAAGTTTTGTGCATTCAAACAAGTAGAAGTCTTTCCAGTGAATTCAAACAAAAGTAAAGGTGGCTCAGTGTTGGTTTCCAAAGACTTCTTCTCTTACACAAAGCCAAGGAGTAAGATATCAATAACATGTTGAAGAAGCAATCCTGACAATCTAGGGTTACTATAGGGATGGAATGTGTACTCAACAATTTCCAAATGCAGTCGAAATTGGGAATGTTTGTGGGAAGAAAAAACTAAAATAGCACCTGGAAAATTCTTGCAGTGTTGTAGGAACTTTTTTCTTCATTGTCAGCACAACAAAACCTGCTCACTTTACGAACTGTAGTTTGAGAAACTGCACAGCTTTCCAAGAAAAAAACTTAATCTTGTTTTTTGCTGTATGTGCCCTTGGGAAAACTGTACACAATAATAATAAAAAAAACTATGTAAACAGAGATTATATATTAAAGTTTGCCTCTCTCTCTCTGTGTGCGTGTGTGTGCAGGAAGTCTGTTTGTTTTGTGGAAAATGTATTGTTTTTTGTTCCTGTTTTAAAGTTGTGCAACATTTAAAGCTGTGTAAAATTCTATGTTGTGCTTTTTCCCCTGCCTTTTTGGAAAGCTCAATAGATTTTGTGGGAAAGCTGTGCAGCTTTCCAGAAAATTATGCTCCTTTTGAGAAGCTCTGTAGCTTTCTTCAGAATGTTAGGCAGTTTCCCATCAGTGTTTCCTGACACTGTGGAAAGAGAAACTGATTGCTTTTTCCTGTCATCTCTTTGTAATTGGAAAATCTAGAATTGCCATCCCTAGAAGGAACTATCAGGAGAATTGGAGGAAATCACACCCCTCTCTTCTTTCCAACAGAATGCTTTACCGACAATGTGTCTACACTGCACAGTTACAGCAACATGATACAACTTTGACCTGACTCCAACCTGGTACTTGTAGTTTAGTGAGATATTTAAGAGAGCTCTAGTGTCATCTATAGTTCAGTGAAGTACATTGGACCTCCCTAGCAGACCATTCCAAGGACCCCAGATTTCAGGAATTCATAGGATGGACTCTTCTCAGTGAACATGCCACCAAGCTACTCTAAATCCCTAGTATAAATGCAGTCTTAAGTATCTCTTGCAAATGCAATGAACCCTTTCACTCCCAAAAGGGTATGGCTGTATCAAACTCAACATATGCACAATGCTACTCATTAAATGACAGACAAAGAGCCATTTCTCCTTTGTGGAAAGCCAGATATTTTCAGGTGATCCAATCGAGTAGGTCTGGTTCTCAAGGACTCCTACCAAATTCTAAATGGATAAAGTAAATAGACTGTATGCTGGCACCACTCTGAAAGGGTGCAAAACTTGTTCCCATCTTCAGACACTGGGATCAGCAGTAGCAGCCTCAGCCTCCACTTTAGTCAGTGTCCTTGGATAATCTTTTTAATTTATTCCACAAATATTGGCCTCACATGTTAAAGGGTCCCCACTGTTTTCTACACAGAAAAGAGTAAAGCAGAATGCAAAACTTCATCTTGATTCTGGCTTCTCCTAGGGAAAGGAGGAAGATGCAGTATATGTCTTAACTGCAGATCTTAACAGTGTATAAGCTCTCCCTCTGCCCTATCTGGGTTCATAGGAAATTTGCTTTTAGCTATAAGCATCTAAATGTAATTAGGATACACTAGGCTAGATAGAGGTGTGCACTGAAAAAAGTATTCTGTTGTCCTCAGATGCAGTTTTATAAAATGGCAGGACTGTGAGATCAACATCTACCTGTCCCTAAAGCTCTAAGCATTGACCACTGTGGAGCAACTGCAAAAGTCAATTGCTAGCCTTGACTAGAATAGACCTGTTGAATAAATGTGAACTTAGAACATCAACAGTGACATAAGCTCTATTTGGAGCTAGCAGATGGAATTAGATCTGTTTCTGCTTATCATTTGAAAACATTTCTAGTAATAAAATAGTCTTAATAGGGACCAACCTCCCTCCCTAGCTATTGATATGAGTTAAGTTACCATAATGCTCCTTACACATAAGATAAACATGTTCTCACTTTAAGGCACTGCATGTTTCACAATAAATTAATCCATGGGAAGCAAATATTCACTGGCAATAGATGACTAAAATAATTGCAAACATTTACTTGGCACAGTTATTGATAAAAACAGACCTGTCCTTTTAAAAGGAAAGAAAAAAAATACTAAGCAAGGGAATGGACTTTACGCTGTATTGTGAATTTTAACAGGGCACTAGGAATGTTAATTCTTTTGCCTCTAGACAGCTGTAGCCAATTAGGAAACAAATAATGAACAGAGATTTTCAATGTAACTAAGATTTTAGCATTGTCTCCAGAATGTAATTTTTTTTAAAAGAAAGTAAGGCTGAGAGAGAACACTGATTGGTTCCAATTCTCATATCCTTTAAACATGTGTTACATAATGGGACTGGCCTAGGATATTTTGATGTCTGAAGCAAAGGGCAATTTGGTGCCTTCGTTCTGTGCACAGAAATCAGTTGAATTAGCCATTGAATCTTAGGGTCCTCCATTACACCTGAGTCTACTAGGTTAGTTTATAGGGTACAAGCCAGGCTGTATAGCACATGGGAAATCTTCTTCAAAGGTAGAAGGGCCAGGAATGGCTGCCCCTGCATATCTTCTGCTTAAAAAAGGGGGCAGATCTGTTGTGCGTTGGTCCTCAGGTGCTATATTAAGACTTACATTTACCACAAAGTTCTAGTACATGTCATTCTTAACTGTGGGTGAGATTGCTCATTAGAGGATATATGGCAACTACTCTGACAGAACTAATTTACACAAGGAAAATATTGTACAACCCAGGGTCTCCTGGAGGTCCAGAAATGCCCATCTTTCCCTAGTTATTATATGTCTAAGGGGGCTGCCCCAGAAGTAGATGCGTGAGTTAAGTACTGTTATTCCTGGTTGAACATTAGGTTTTGCTAGTGCAGTCCAGGATCTCAGTGGATAAACTGCACACAAGCCAGGATTTTCAGGCTTGTTACAAACTCTGACTTGAACAAACCACTATTTGGTCGTGTCTTGGTGTTATGATCAAATCACAAACAAAAACTTCACATTTATTCCTTTCATACTTGAACTTTAGGGGTAATGCATGAGAGGGTCCTGTGCCAACACAAGCATATCACAAATCTGCATGTTGTGGATATGTATGAATCAGGCTCTAGAATCAAAATTAAGACACCTAATACTAGAAACAACAGAAAAGCCCAGCGTGCACTTCAACAGCAGCATCTCAGTCAGAATCAATATTCGTTTTCATATTTTTGAAACATCCTATTAATATTCTTATTTAAATGCCACCTTATTGAAATGTTACCAATGGAAGATGACAAAAGCTTCTGTGAAGGATTTGGGGACTCCCCAGAGCAGCATAGTTGGTAGTTCTGGGGATGTTGGGATAAGTGGGAAACAGAAAAAATTAATAAAATAAAATAAAATCTGCCTTCATCCAAAAGGAGACAGTCATTGAATCCTGATTCCTGCTGCAAATAAAAGAAGCCCTTTTGTTCATGGAAACACGTCACTGTGTTTTTGTTCATGGAAGATTAGAAACATTTTTCACTTGTGTTACTATCTAAGACCACATTTGAATTAGAAAAATAAAGCAATAGCTGACAACCAGAAGAAAAAGGGCATGAGCAAATGGAGATTGGGGCACACTGTCTCTTCATACTATGAGTGAAGTTTGACTTGGCCTGCTCATAAGAGGAAATTTAATTTCCATTCTCCTCTGGTGCTTGACTTTTATTCAAGAAACCCTGTGTTGCCAAACTGAACTAAAATGCATTTTTGGATTTATGAGCACTAGTGCTTTTTATGCACACTTTGTGCTGGAGCCGTTAAATTAGTTCAGTTATGGATATTAGCAAAGGCCTGCAACAGGGATTTGTTTACTTTTTTTAGAAGATCAAAATTTCATTTTCTTTTACAGTTGTCATCAATCGTTTCATTAGTTTAAGCTGTGAACAATTATAAACTGCACATGCAATGAGGGGATAATAATAAAAAAAAGTAATAGGAAAGCCATCATTTTCACTCTACATCAGCACATACCATGCATAGTTACACAGGCGGTCTTCAATCAGCATGCTAGTGGAAAAACTGATACAGCCGGAGTAAGGAGCCTAGGGAAGTGCAATGCATTAATCAGTTGCAAGGCCATGCAACAGGCTTCTCACATGCATAGAAGAGAGACAGCTATTGAAACATTACAGTGCATCAACAAAAGCATTGACAATCTGTATGCCACAGTTCTCCTCTGCCTACAGAGTTCCTCATGCAAGAAGGTTGCTTCCATCTCCTTCAAGAGACCAGGGAACATCCCCCACGAGAGCTTAGAGCATTATTTTAAAAAAGTAAAATGGTAGGTATTACTGATTACTTTTCCAGTAATGCATCACTCGTTACTTTAAGGGTAACATGCAACTAAAATGCATCACTAACACATTGCTTTTAATTTTTTTTAAATACACTTTAAAAAACAGAAAATTAGCCAGAAGGTCCAAATATATCCCCAACAACCTCCAAGCAGTCAGAGGCAACGAGTAAATGTTACATGTTATACTTTAAAAAATGAAAAGAAAAAATGAAACAATGTTGCTAGCTACTATGTTATTTTGAAAAGGAAATTTGCTGTGCCTTCATTTACCTCCCAAAGTAGTTAGTTACAAATAACATTGTTACTTGTCATGCATTATTTCCAAATTCTGCCTCTGCTATATGTAGGCACTCTCCCCTCCCAGAAGAAAGGTTGATAACCCTTGAATTGTATCCATAAATCTTGTCAGGTAAAACCAAAGTAGTACTAATATCTGGCAGTGGTTCGCATACAAGAAATAATATCTGTTTGAATGAACTGGATATTTGAAAGCATATAAGCATGACAAACATTTTAGAAAGACTGAATGCTCCATCCATGCAATGGGTAGAGGTGAAAATAGGAAAAACCAGAGAAGTGCAAAAATGCCAGTAAAGTACCAAGGACAGTCCAAGGAAAAGCAAAATCCTCACCCATACTTTCCAGTTTTCATCACTGGCAATGTGTGATGCTCCCCTCTCAATTATTTAGTATAACTTGGACAAATAAACAAAACACAACCCTTCTCCTGGGCTTGGTACATTTTGTTATAACTGATTCATTGCAGGTCTCCTTTCAACACAAATCTTTATTAAGGGAATTGACTGAAGGAACTAGGTGCTTAAAAATTACCTCCTTACCCTATCCCGTAACAGGAATCCACCTGAGATTATCTGTCTTCACATCAACAAACACTAGTGATGATGTATTGCTGTCCACTTCCCTAAGTCCCATAATTTCTATAAGAATGTCCCCTGGTATCCTTATGGTGCTGAATGCTGTAGTCCTGTTCCTTATCTTTCTCCTTAACTTCTGCTCCAATATTATGCATTGCTTCATTCAGGCTCTGTTCTTTTCTGTCACTTCTGTCTCTCTATCCTTAAGACTTGGGCTTCTGTGTAACATACTCTTTCTAGTGTGGATTAAGGAACGGTTTACAAGCTATAGTGACTATAGAGAGGCTGATTTAAATAACTCCATATGGTAGCTGGTCAGCCTTTCAAATGAAGTGACTCACTGCTGCTTTGGGACAATGTTCCTATTGCCAGCAAAAATGTTGAAAGAGAAAGGGTTGCTCTGGCATGGGAAAAGACACCCCAATTATTTTGCAAATCAGTCAACATGGATGGTTTACCACATAATAACTGCCAGATGGAGTACTTAGGTAAAGAAATTAAACTTCACATCTTACTTGGATCCCTAGATTGTTTTAGGAAAAAAGTGGGCATTCACAGATATGCCAATCACAAAATTTCCACCCTAAGGTGAACCTTATGAGATTTATTCAAATGGGTTTTGCCTTTGCTCTGAGGCTGAGACAGTGACTTGCCCTGGGTCACCCAGTGGGTTTCAAGGGCTGAGCAGGGAGTTGAACCCTGTTCTCCAGAGTCATAGTCCAACACTCAAACCCCTACAACACACTGGGTCTCTTCAATGGGTCTACTCAGGACGAACATGATATCTAGTCCAAAGTGGCACAGCAGATTTCAAGTATACTTTAACAGTGGATTCCTGTGCTGGCAGGAGGTTGGAGTACATGACCCTTGGCATCCCTTCCAACTGTGCAGTTCTATTACCCATGCAGATAGCAGAGCACAAACTGGATGTGCTTAGATGGACTCATCTGATCCCTCCATCAGCCATTTTCACATGATGCTTTTTTTGGTTATATTATTAGTTCATTCCAGATGTCCCCATATTACCTGCTCCCTGACCTAAGTTCTCCAACTTGTGATGTGCTGACATGCTTTTTATCACCTTGCATACACATAAGTCTTAAAGAGCATTAATTAAAATGAAAAAAGATTCCCACTGCCCACTATAAAACACTCACTGGTTTATTTTTTCCTTTTGCAGAGTTTGCTGAATTTCCTTTGCTATCTGTGGCTTTCCTTCCTAATGAGGTAAAAGGTGATGAGGTCTTGATTAGGCTTGAAGTTTGACAGTTATTATTATTGTTCTGGTTGCCGCTCAGTGTCTCCATTATGGATCGAAATGTTCCAAATGGGCGTTTCTGCTGGTCTCCAGTTTCAGCATTGGGTGGAGGCCGCTGAAGGACCTTACTCCGCTCTTTGTCCCTTTCCCCATTTAAACCAACCTCTGTTTGTTCCACCTGTACTACAGGCTCCTCAAATGTCACTCTGAGTTTTAAATTCTGGGCAGTCCTGCGCTTTGAAGATGGAGATTTGAGTGCGCTCTTGGGACTTGTGGCAACTTTGTGAGTGGTGGAGGCCTCAGGGCTGGACTGACAAGCATCTCCTGATACTTGGCTTTGAGACACAGTACCAGTCTGATACTGGGACTCGTTATCAGGATCACTGCTTTCTGAAGTGGGAGAAGGGCTGTGACCATCCACAGATTTTGAGGCTTTAATTCCAAAAGGGAACCGACGACCTGATGCCAAAGTGTGCCTCTTAATCATTAGGTGCAAATTCTCAGTGCTTTCTGTGTTTTCCACTATGGGCTGTGGCCTTGGCTTATCTGTTCTTTTCACAGGTGTATTCTTCTGATCTTCAGAGTTATTTGAATCTGTATCAGACTCACTGAGGGATCGCTGCATTAGATGCTTCAGTCTTGCTAGCTTCAACTCCTTTTTCTCCACAGGAGCTTTCTTTATGCTCTTGGAGGCATGGGCATCCTGAAATTCTAAGGACAGCTTTTCTTGCATGCAGGCATCCTCAGAGATTTCTTTCCCCAGCAGCTGGCGCAGGATTTTATCAGAGTCCTCTTCTTTAATCTTGGGCTGATTGTGGTGTGGAGTTCCCACACTGCCAAGGATCTGAATTCCATCATGGGTGTTCAATTTACTTTTCGGTAGAGTCGAGTCATCTGTATCAGATGGTTTCCACTGAGGTTTGCCAGAAGTGGGTGATGATGGTGAACTTCAATAGGAAGAGAGAGAGAGGGAGGGGGAAAAAAAACTTCAGTACATGAGACCACGATCAAAATTATACAGATAGAAAGTGCAAAACTGATGTTTCCATGGCATATGTTTATCTCAGCATCCTATTGCATTTTTCTTGACTCTTACCCACGTGGAATGCATTATGGAGTCACAGTATCGACTTCATAGTTAAGAATGTAAATCTGTTTCTAGGCTAAGCTTTATCTGTTATTTCCTTTCTTTGATAATCTCCACAGAAGGACCTTCTGGAAAAGATTTACATTTGTTTGTGCTATTAGTGTTTCTGGGACTATCTTAAGGAAAACAGGAATATTAGAATAAACACAGATCTTTGGCAAAATACACAAATAAATAAATAATTTTCTTTTGAAATTCTTTTTTGGCATTTTGTTAAAGTAAATCTGAAGTTCTGTTTCGCTATCACCAACAGGAGTCTTGACTTCATGGCATCATTATCATTATTATATCCCTATCCCAGAGCATACAGTTGAACCTTTGACAATAGGGAAGGCAACAGAAGGATGGAAAGAGGGAGGGAGGGATAAAGATGAGGATTACTATTGGAACAAGCCTGCACTATAGAAACAGTTTATGCCTATAAATTAACCTATTCCTATCTGCTGAAAAGTAAGCCACACTGAACTTGGAGTAGATTATCATAAGCATCAGCAATTTTATCTACAGTTAAGGGAAGCTTGTTCAAGGAAGTGCTGATGGCACTCTGATATCAGCTTTGTAGGCTTTTGCCTGCTTACTCATAGAGATAAAACTGTGTATAAGGATGTGGAAGATCACATAAGCTTCATCCTTAATGATGCATGCACAAGGTCGCGTTTTCAAACATTCATGCACTGAGTATGGAAACCCCATAAACTCAGGTTCCTGATCACAGGAGCTCCTTATCCATATTAAACCAAACATGGTTACAAAGCCCTTTACAGAATTTTGCAGTTATCATGTGAAGGCCAAAAATGATGCTGGTCATGAGACAGGGCTCATATGCCCAGGGCTCATGTGCACATCCACATTCTTGTACATAGTTTTGCCTGCCCACAAGCAAGTGAACATCTTTACAGGACCTATAATCCGTGCTCAGAATAAACTGTATAAATAACCCAATTATGCTAAGCCTGAATAAATAATTCTAGCACACACAGAATGAATTAAGGATGGGGATGATAAAAAACAGAAATTTAAGAAAAACTAGGACTATTTGCGTTCTACAAATACTGACTGCTTGGTTTTCAGTTTGGCTATATCTCAGAAAATTGCTTTGAAAGAAAATAGAAACAATTGCTACAAAACCAAATGCTAGGCCAGATGCCACGTTCTCCACTGGAAGGCATGTCAATGGCCATGCATAATTCAGATAGAATGGTCTACATCCAGGGTCTGGACTGCTTCTTTTTAAATGGGATAAGGAACATGTACTATTCCATGCAAGTCAGAACTGGTCTCCAGTTCAAATCACAACTCAACAATGAACTCACCAGATATGCTCAGAAATGCCACTGTTGTTTAGCCTCAGCCTGCACTTACCCTCAGCTGTAGTATTATAATGCTGTAATATTTTCTGCACTGCAGTGAGATAATGTTCTTGCATGGCTTTCTGAGATAAAGTATACGAAGCACTTTGACTGCTTGGGGGAAAATAGCATATAATGATTGGTGTAGCTTTTGCAGGTTTTATTGGAATCACTGGATCATTTGGCTGAGAAACTATGGCAGATCTTGCATTATTAATAGAAACAGTCCTTTATATACATGAAAAGAGATTTCTGCTTCTGTGTAAATGCAATCCTGCACTGCATGACTTGCTCTTCCAACCACAGATATGTAAGCATGTGTAAAGTACCCTTGTTATTGCTCATCTTCATTTACAGCTAGTAAAGTCAGTATTTCTGAACACTTTTCAGTGTATTAAGTAAATGTACTTTTGAGACACTCATCAGCATTTAGATACTCTGTCCCACATCATAGAGTAATTTAGTAGTAAGGACAGAAGTGATTGCTATGCTGTAGCTAATGAGTGTGTTTTTTTCTCTTTCCTGCCAAGCTTATTCAAGCTGATGTCAGGCAACCTCTTCTGGGGTTAACTCATTATTACAATATGCAATTATATCTATTCCTTTTGGTGCTGTCTGTTTATATCAGACCGTGAAGACAAATCATCTTGAAAGCACAGAATAATTGAACTGCCTTCCTTCCCATCTTATTTTGGAGGCAAAAGCATTATGAATTACTGGGAATGTAACACAAATATTGGTCACCAGAAAGTCAGATTATAGAGTTTCACAAAATATTTCCTGTGATCATTATGAGTCATTGAAAGGTTCCAAATTAAACCACATTGATAAAAGTTAATTTCATTTAAACTCATGAAGGATGGCATTCATACCTGTGAAATTAAAGAGGTATGGAATTCCATTTATCCTTTTATGGAACATGAGCTTCCCCTGAAATACCCATTAAAAGGTTCAGTTCAAACTACATTGGCATTTCACCCCTGTAAGCCTAGTTACCTTGGAGATGTTGGCAGTGACTTGCCCTCAGATCTCTCAGTTTCCAGAAGCTGCTGGAGTTGGTTCTGTAATGTCACACGTTCTACTGTCTGCCTGTAAGGAAATATTAAACTATTAAACCCTTTCCCCTCATCCCTAAAATAAAACGTGTCAGCAGATGTGCTAAGAGAGAAATGATAGTTTTCACTCACCATCACCGCTGTTCATTTATAATTTAAGAGTTGCATACACACAGAGCACACAAGAATACGAAAATACACAAAGGAGGTCTCTGTTCTGCAAATTGCTTCTAATTCCAGTGGGAACACTGTGATCACTCTATTGTACCTTCTGAAAGCTGCCTGGCTTGTATAAATTATTTATTACTAGTAGTGACTTGGTGTAAATTATAAGATTAGAATACAAAGGAGCAGTTTGCTGGAGCTATGGGACTCACAACAATTAGCTTACCTGTGTCCAATTAAAACCAAACTCACAGCAAATTTGGACCTAGTTCCCTTTAACTCATATTTGACTGTGACTTGGGAAGTAAACTGCCTTGCCTCTGTTTCCCCTGGAGAATGCTGTTGCTAGCTGGAGAACAATGTAGTGCTTGTCAATATTCACCTAGAAAGCTGCTCACCAAACAGAAGTAAAGATAAATTTATGGAACCGGTGCTCATGGATCATGCTGTCCAGAGCTAAAGAAGAAGGGCAGCATATTTTACATTAAAGGAAGGAAAATACAAAATTCTTCTACATCTGGGAGTATCAATGATAATAAGAATTGCCTGCTTATACTACAACAATTTCTGTATTTATCATTAAAGAGTCAAATTTTTCTTGGCTGGAATGTGCATTTAGTTTTAATATATGAATCTTCTTTTCTAAAATCTCTCTTTAACAATATCTACAAGGACGCTTTCAAGTCAAGGCAATGGTCACAAAAACACTGTTTGTGTTTTGAGGCTAGAAGATGAGCTCCAATATTCTCCCAGTTTGGTGGAGTTCAGGTTCTTCTCAATGCTTAGGTGGGTCCTCATGTGTATCCACTTCAGACATTGTTATCTAAGCAGACAGGACAAGTTGCGTGAATATCAAATTCGGCTGAAGTCCACCTTCTGCTCACTTCCTTCCTTCTGCCCTTTTCAACTGAAAGGCCCTACCTTCATCCCAAATGCTACTGCTGTGGCCTCAGAGGGAGAGAAGAAGGAGGTAGTGCCTGCTAGACTTAATCCCTTCCCATATTGCCTTCCCCTTTTCCTTTTTTGTCATGTCTTAGACTGTACGCTTGAGGGCAGGGAATTGTTTTGTTATTCTTTTACTTGTAAAGCGCCATGTATAGTGATGGCACTACGTAAGTATATGGTAATAATGGTAATAAACTGCACTAATTACTGATGTGCTAGAGAGAAATCATATGATATGGATGAATGAGATGGTAATTATGCACTAACCATTTTCAACTGTTTCATGAACAGCTGTAGGGATAGAATTTTCTGAGGTAAAAAGAAACAAAATCAAATGTGTGAGAAACTAACAGGCTGTCTAGCGCTCTGTGGAACTGCAAGTCCCCTGTTTTGATCTGATACACAGACTTTCCTGCAGAAACACACAGAAGAGAAAGTGGGCCAGCGAATCTGCTCTGGGTTCCAGTCTGAATTTTAAAGAAGCAATCTAATGTACTGCATCCTGTCCCTGATATAGGATCAGAACTGTACATTGCTCATACGATATTCAGATTAAAACCTGGAGCGCATTCATATTTCCCACTGACATAGAAGCCAGCGGATGCTGCTTGAAAAAGAGAGTCTCTGACTTTCCAGCAAAAGCCAGTTTTGAACAGTGTTGCTATGTTGAGATCCACGATGTCAGAAAACCACCTCCAACTTCTTTAGGTTTGGAGGGAAGGAGCAGCACCAACTTGAATTAGATAAGCTTCTTAACAAAATCCAAGCAGGACAACCTGCTTGAAGCATAGGAATGGAGGAAGGGGAAATCAGTGGTGGACTGAGATGGGAATAGAGGTTGAGCCTCTCTCATCTGGAAATTTGAAATCCTGAAACCTCTAACGCCTTAAACTTTTTTGTTGCCAGCCACCCATTTCCACATTCATGGTGGTGGCTATGGTACTCCTTCCCATTTGTCTCTCAGATCTTTACTCTCTCTCTCTTTTTGCTGCTTCCGCCGTCAAGGCAGAGGTTGTGGCACTCCTGCTCATGCAGCTCTCAGATCTGAGGAGTGCTGCAGCTGCCACTTTGAAGGCAGAAGCAGACGGCTCGTAGCAAAAAGACAGAGACTGAAGATCTGTGAAATGGCAAGAGGCATGTATTCACGCTGAACATTACACTTGGATTCCTGCTATTACACAGATCCTCAGTCTCTCTCCAGCCTCACATTTCATAGACAACAATGAATGAACAAGCAAATGAACAAGATGTGAGGCTATTCTAAAAAGGTACTATATTCTAAAATGTGGAAAAAAAAAAAAACAGAAATATTGGACACTTCTTGTCCCAAGCATTTTCAATAAGGGATGCTCAGCCTGTACATGTACCGTCTGACCAGCAAAGGTGGTAGGGAGCTAAACTTGTACTGTATGTAGCAGGACCACATGCACCCACCAAAATGTGGAAGCCACTACAGTGACCCTTCCACTTTCACAAGGGTTCATCGCACAGAACTCTAATGAAAGTGCAAAAACCACAAACAACTCCCCCCACTTCCCCTCCCATTTCTTTCTGGGGCTCTCCCTCTCCCATGCAAAATGGAAGGGAATGGGGTGGAGGAAGGCTCACGCAAGCCTTCCTTTCTCCCTCCAGAGCTCCCCACTTCCGTTCCCATGCAAATCAGAAGGGAATGGAGAGGAGGCTCCTGCTAGCCTTTCTTTCCCACTCTGGGGCTCTCCCCGTTCCCATTCCCATCAGGTGACCCTTCCTTTCTCCCTTCAGAGCTACCTCTCCAACCCCTATGGATTTTGCCCTGGTGCTGAGAACTTGTGTGAGCCTTCTCCCACCCCCCCACCCCATTCCCTTCTGTTTTGCATTGGTGTGAGTTCTCCATGCAGGGGCAAAATGCATGGGAATGGGAGGAGCAGAATGGGGAGGAAGGCACATGCACTTGTGAATACTGTATTTCCTGGTGTATTGGATGCACCGGCATATAAGATGCACCCCATTTTAAAAGGTATTTTTCAGGAAATTTTTTTTTAGTTCTCTGGTGAGCAAAATGCACAAGAGAAGAGGGGAATGAAAAGAGTGCTGCACCAGGAGAGGATGGGAATTAAAAGAGTGCTGCACCACCACCACCCCTTCCTGTTTTGCTTCTGGCAGAGTCAAAATGCACAGGAGAGGAGGGGAAGGTAAGGAGAAACTGTAGAAACATCTTTCTATCTTCCTGTAGATCAAGGCTTCCACTACCCCCTCCCTTCCTGTTCTGCCTGGGCAGAAAGAACTCCATTCATTTCTCCTCTCTTCCCTATGTTTTTAGCATTACTATATTTGCTGATGTATGAGACACACCCCATTTTCAGAGGACATTTTTTTAGAAAAAAAGTGTGTCTTATATGCCAGCAAATATGGTACTCAAATTCACAAAGGTCAAACCCATAAATTTGGAGGGAGGACTGCAATTATAAATAATAAGTTCATTTTTCCCAATATCAAAATATAAGTTATATTTCAGTTGGAACTTATTGATGGATAACAACATCCTTTTGCAGTGTAACTTGACTTGATAGTTATATTTGTAGGCATGAGTATGTGGCTTCACTAGATGGTCAATTAGGAACAATATGTCCTTCAAGTGCTGGCTTGCACATTGCTTTGTGTTGCTGCATTTAGGTGTTTTTAAAGTAGCTACACAAGTTACTTTTGAGAAATATGCAAGTAAAAAATTGCTTTAAAACTGTAGTTATAACAGTAATAGACACAGTAACATTCCACAGGTGAAAACTGGGACACATGTGGGCAAACAACATCAGAGTGTGGTCAAAGATGGCAAAGGTTATTAAACAAGGAATAAAACACAAGACAGGAAAGGCTATAGCAGTTTAGGATATAGGCCTACTTTACTGATGATATGGTATCTCCCATACATGCTCACCCCGTAGTCTCTAACATTTCAGACACATGTGACCAACAACATCAGAGTGAGATAAAGATAGTAAAAGTTACTAATAAAGAAGTGCACACAAGCTAGGAAAGGCTGCAGTTTGCTTTTGCCTGAGTCTACACTAAAGGGCAAGACTCTGATCTCTCATCTCCTGTCCCACCTGCTGAGTTAAATTAATGCAAACTAGTTTAGCACTTTGAACTTAGTTTGTAGCAATTGACATAAGCTGAGGACAAAGTAGGGAAGTGGCAGGAGGAGAGAGAAACTAGAATATTTTAAAGGCAGCTGAAAAAGTGGAATGACAGAGAATGAATTAGGATTGTCCCTGGCAAACAGGACAGTTGGAACGTATGATCGTTGAGGTCCTGGAACTACTACTTATTTTTTTAAAAGTTTGGCCCCACATCCACTCCCATTATTATGTATCACTGTATCTACCTCAAATCAAATGGAACAGGCTGTGGAAGGATACTACCCAGGGAAGGTTGAAGTGCTCAATCCTGGAAACCCTTCACTGTTCCCTGTACAACAGTGCTGACTCTCTGAGTTGCTTCATTATGTAAACAGTTCTAAGTCTTTCCTTTAAAAGAAAAAAGGACACACAATACTAGAACTACTTCTAAAAAATAAAAATAAAAAAAACAGTCTTTTGGAGCCTTAAAGACTAAGACCATTTCCACACTACACTGTTATAGTGCTATTATTCAGCTTTCAACATCCTACAGAATCTTGGGGTTTACAGTTCAGGAAGGGTCAATTAGAAGGCCTCAGTAAACTACAAACTCCAGAATTCCACATGATGTTGAAAGTGGAATAATAGCAGTATAATAGTGTAGTGTAGAAATGACCCATAAGATTTATTGTTAGCGATCGGCCAAACAAATCCTCAAATCCTTGAATCCTCTGCAAGGATTCGAGATTCGCAGATCCGAATCTCTGCGCCACAATAGGTGAACAGAATCTTTCGAATCCACCAACCTGCCTGTGCTCGGGGATCAGGCAGGTTGGTGGATTTGAAAGTGATCAGGTCCGCAGAGGCGTGCAGGGCCAGTGATCATCGGCTCCCTGCCTGCCCCCTGCCTGCCCTGGGGCTGGAGCTAGTTTGAGTGCCCAGGATCAGACCTCCATCAGCGTGCAAGCAAGCGGTCTTCGGCTCCCTACCCATCCCGGGGCCTGAGCGAGCACCCAGGATTGGGCCCACAGCAGTGTGCAGGGAAGCCATCTTCAGCTCCCTGCCCGTCCTGGGGCCTGAGCTCGCACAAACACCCAAGATCCGGCCTGCGGTGGCGTGCAGGGAAGCGATCTTTGGCTCCCTGCCCACCCTGGGGCTGGAGCTCACATGGGCATGCAGGGGCATGTTGGGCCAGCAATCCTGTGTACCTGCACGTCCCAGGTCCTCCACTTGCTGTGGCAGGGGCCTGAAGAGAGGGTGATAGCCCATTCTCTGCACACCCACCACTGTGGCTCCTGCGGGCACACTGGCACCAGCCAGCAGGGGCATGCAGAGGAGGTGATCACCCCTTCTCTGCACACCCTCCACCGCCACCAGTGTGGGCGCTTCAGAGGCGTCCCACAGGGACATGCCGAGTGGGTGATCACCCATTGTCTGCATGCCCTCAGTCACTGCTGGAGCTGTCTGTGCCCACTGGGGCTACCTGTGCCCGCTCCTGCTGCCTGTCCGCATGGCTGCCTCCCTCTGCAAGGTAAATAATCTCTATTAAATCCCTTTTAACGATAGGATTCAAAAGATTCGAGATTTGTGAGATTCGTGAATTCCCAGAACCTTCCAGGGATTCAGATCTGGATTTGGAAAATTCTGGATTCGTCCCATCTCTATTTATTGTAGTGTAAGCTTGGAACTAGGGTCAGATGTGGCAACTGATGAGGATGCTTCAGCGACGACAGTCTTCAAGGAACCACAATTTGATGAAATATGTTGGGTTAAATTTCTGATATTGTGGCCTCTTGGCCACAGGAAAGAGATCAGGAAATATATTACATCTTACCATCTGTGGAAGCCTATTTTCTTCTTTTGTGTTTGAATTCTGCTTTAAAGGTATTACTGTACTATCAGACTCTGTACCCTTGGTCTGACCCAGAAAGCCTCTTATTACATTCTTGCTTCACTATCTCTGTGTTAGAAAAATAATGCATGCTACCACTTGTGAAGTGAAAGAAGTTTATTTTGCCATGAGTACCTGGTTGGGGAAGCCATTGCTCTTATCAGCATTCTGAGCTGTGTTCAGCCATGGGAAAATAAAACCTGTCACTCTCTACAGGTTAAAGTGCATGTGTCCCCCCCAATGATGATATTATTTTCAGGTAAGATAGGGGTATAGCTATTGAGGGAGAAGAGTAGAATGAAGGCATTGCCCCCCCCCCCAAAAAAAGAATTCTGTCACCCCAATGAAATTTTCCTTCAGATTTCTAGCACTGCAGTAATTTAAAACTTCAGCTGAGCCTTTAGAAATAAGAGTTTAGGCAGCCAAGATAAAGGAGAAAGCAAAGTGGCCAAGGGAATGGGAACACAGCAAATGTAAGAGTTCTAAGTGTGAATGATTTTTCAGTGTCTCGGAACATTAGAAATCTGGGGACTAAAGAAAATTTCATTGAGAGGCAATGATCTTTTTTTGCTCCCTCCCTTCCTCCCTCCCTCCCTCCCATAGCTACACCCTTGAGGTAACGGAGAAAAAGGGATGGGGGAGGGCATGTCCCAGAGTCAGGAGAGTGTCAGAAATCAACAATTTGTACTGCTTAGGGATTCTGCCTCTATTAAACTTCCCTCCTTTCCTGCCTCCAGTTAGGCCTTGGATAATGTTTACTTTTGCAAAGTTAAATTTCCCCATTGGTCCTCCTTCACACCCCTGAGGCCACGTGGCAATGCTACTGATCAGTTAAAAGGACTGCCCCCTCGTCATTACTTCTTTCACTTTCAAAATGACTTCCTTAAAAAGCAGAACAAAACTGACAGCTGTGGGATATTTAAGTGGATAATTTCCTGGCTCAAAGGATGTTAGATTATCAACTCACTTCTCAAGGCCAGAGTTTTAAAACTGACAAAGAGTCAGAAAGCATACACATTGCCTCAGCCTACATGTAGGCTGTATTTGCTATCTTCACAAAAAACAAATGCTCATATTGGCATACTAAAGGATCTGGAAAACACAAAAATATTTTAGGTGGGACATCAATATGCTGTTTTGTAGAAACCAGATGCAGTTTTATACAGATCTTCCCTTCCTTCAATTTCCCCCCTTCCTTCCTCTCGCCTACACATTTCCTTACATGATTTGAAATATCACTCCAAGCATCTGTCAGCATCGCCTTGTGGTACAAAAAAACCCCAAACTCATTCTGTTGCAAGTTTGGACCAATTATTTCCATTTGTTGTTCCTGGCTGTTGTTGATCTACCTGTTTCACTCCCTCTTGGCCATGTTCCCTCTCATATTAACACATCTGGCAAAGAACCAAATCTGCTTCCAATGTTCTGTATTTGGTTCATTTATTTGAAACAGCTGGGTTACTATTAATGGCTAGAATCCCGTTGGGCATTTATGAATACGTAACCTAGAGTTACACATTTGTAACTGCTACATATTCACGATCCTGATATAGCCCTTAGTTTAGAAGCTACACAAGTACTGTGAAAGTCCTGCAACCCCACTTGTCAGTAAGCTGGGATCAACAGGCGTCTGCCATTTCTACCCACCTCCTCTTGTACAAGCAATATCTATTCTGAGGGGGATTTGTGACCGGGATTGTTGCTTTTCAAACTGAAGATTGCTTGTGGGAGGGGGTGGGAATGTCAGGCAGGCACTTCTTGATCAACAGGATAAGGGACCCTCCTTGATCCCAGGGGCAGATCCCAGGTTTTTTTAAGGTAAGGAATACTCAGTGGTGGTTTTGCCAGTTCCATTCTCTGAAATATAGCCTACCCCACTTGTATTCATTGGAAGTCTCCCATCCAAGTATTAAACAAGGCTTAGCTTGCAAGATCAGTCAGGATCTGGTGTCTTTAGGGTATTTAGGCCCTCCAAAGGGAATAGTAGATGAGTTATTTATATGAATAATAGGTGGGTTATTCATGATGAACATATCATGAATAACCAGGCATAATAGGGTACTCAAGATTAATATATTGCATTTATATTTTGTCTTTACACAATTCCATCTCAAAACAAAAGAGACAGTGAACTAAGGAAAAATGTAAACAGATGTTTGATGTAAAAATATATATAGGAGAAAGAAAATATGTCTTCTAATAATTAAAGCATAAAAGGGGTATTTTAATGATGCAAATACTTTTACAAAATTGCCACAGCACCATAGAAAAAGCTTTTGCAAATTTCCATTTATTTCTACAGGTCTTACATTGGGAACACTCCTAAATTACTTCTTTCATTCCCACACTGACTGAATATTAAGATTTCAGTCACAGTTTATCCAGTGAATATGTTTTCAGCATGCCCAGCAGATGTCACAGAAAAAATATTAAGTAATGTTTGAAGGGGAAATATCCAACACATAGCTGATATCCAAATGGTTACACTGACACTGAATGTCTACTGCTTGCCTACTAGGGCACATATTTTATCCACACATTTGTGGATAAAAGGGATACTTACAGCACACTTGCCACATGAAAGCTGCAGTCCTATACTGCTTGGTGTTATTTAGTAGGTCCGCATGCAGACCCATGCTAGGCTGATCCATATACCACCCCAACTTACTGAACAGCCTTTGAAACCCTTCCCCACATAGCTATTCTCTGCTTCGTGTGGAACAGTACCACAGATACAACCGACTATGTCCCCATAGCCAGATGCGAAATGATTACAGCAGCACTGGGACCTCTGGAGGATCCCAGTGGATCTCAGTGACACTGACATGTCACTGACATCATTTTATGTCTGGCTTTGCAGATACATTTCTGCAATCCTGCCTGCTTCCCACAAAACAGGAAATGGCTATACAGGGAACTTCAGACGCTGTTCCGTAAATTGGATGGGGAAGTGAATACTAACTCTCATGACAGCCCAAAAAGAACATACATGCATAAGGGCCTAACAGGATGCCAGCTGAAATGTGCAGCAGCCAAAAGAGCATGGATGTTTGATAAATGAACCATAAAGAGAGAGGAAGAAATAAAACAACTGTTACAAATGAAAACTTACTCTTTCAGTTGCTTGGTTAGCTTCACAACTTGGGATGCCAATGACATGCATGTCTCCACTACTACCAAGTAACGTGAACACATGGTGTGTCCCTGCCGTTCAGCACTTTGGGAAGGTTTCTCGCCAGCATGATTTTGCATAGTGACATTTGCTCCATATTCCACCAGAGTCTAAACGTACATATGAATATTAAAAGCAGTGATAATCTTGAGTGGTACTGAGTTTAGCATAGTAAAGATAAAAACTCAAGACAATTAGCTTATGGAATCCTTTATCACAACAAGTAATGGATAGTCTGGTGTGATGGCCACCAGACTACAAATGACGATTAAAAGTCTATATAAATTAGAAGAGTAGGGGCTGTTAATGTTTTCTGATCAATATTATCAATGCATGAACCTCTCAAGCTCAATCTCATCCAAGTTTTCATTTTACCAGTGGCAAACTCATTCTGACACCAGTTTACTTTGATTGGAACCCCTTTTTTGTCTTTGTCTATGGAAATTCATAAGAATCTCTGTGCAAATGTTTCAGAAATGGAGACATTTTTGTGCACATTGTTCAAATGGATGCATTTTTGTATTCATATTCCCATTTACTAATATGTACACATTTTTCAAATGTATGCATTTTTCTTTGTGCAGTTTTTCAAAAATGTGAATTTTTAACACATTTTTGTTGTTCTGAGAATCTCATTGCAATATATGGATTAAAGATAGTAGTCAGAAACAGTGGTTGGGTCTCTGGTTCAAGGAAGGGCAAACTCAACATTTTCCACATTAAAATGCAGTGCCAGCAAATTTCTAAACTATCCCTACGCAAAAGAGCAAACTGATACTGAAAGCAATACTTAAAATGCTTGGGGCAAATATATCTTCACACTCAACTTAGGAGTTCTCCCAGTTAAATCTTCCTCAATATGGTGCTCTATGGACATCTTGGACTGTAACTCCTAGCTTGCACAAGAGACACAGGAGTCACAGTCCAGCACAACTGGAGGTCACCCATTTGAGGAAGGCTGTCACAAGCCTAAAACCTTTGACAAGAGAAAGTTGGAGTAGATGGTCTGATCCAGCAAACCTCTCTTTCTCTCTCTCTCTCTATATATATTTAATTTAAAATATAAAATAAAAATTTAAAAAATTAAAAAAAAATCTCATTAAAACTCTTGTCTTTAAAGTATGTCTTTAAAATTCTTTAAAATGTTACATTTATCTTTAAAACTATAGTTTTACCTTTAAAACTCCTGTGTTTTTTTTAATGTCAGTAATACTTTTGAACTACTTATGTTTAGAAACCTTGAAATAGGTGCAGCTGGTACCTTTATCTTTAAAAATCTTATTTTATCTTAAAACTCCTGTTTTTTTTAAAAAAATATCAGTAATACTTTTGAATTACTTATGTTTAGATGCCCTGACATAGATGCAGGTGGTTAAATTTCATTTCACCATCATGAAAATTCTTTCTCTAATGTTGTATAGATTTAGGCCCTTTCTGCACATGGTTATTAAGGTGGGCCAATGCGGCTTGCCACGGAGGTCTTCTGCACGTTGGAGCAGACTAGGGTCCTTTTCGCACGGCATTTGCCATGCAAAAGAGGGCCTGGAGTGTCGCACGATTGCGAGGAATGATCTGCATGACGCACTCACAATTGCGCGACGCTCCAGGGGCTGGCAGGGGCCGATTGCGCACCTTTTCAGTTTTGGCTAGAAGCCAAAAATGGTGTGCGATTGCACATTGCTCCCGGGCCTCGCGTGCACTTACCTGATGCGTGGAGCCTCTGGAGCCGGGCCAGTTGCGCTTCCTGTCCCAGTGCAGCCTGGAAAGGTCTCAGGCTGCACTGTGGAAGGAAGAGGTGGGGCTCTCGCACAAGCAGGCAGGTCATGCAGAGCAGGGAAGGGAGAGCCTCTTGGCAGAGGCTGCTTGTGCGATCCCCGCACCCCAACGCCGGAACAAGGTAAGGTGCGGAAAGGGCCAAGGTTTGGTTTATTTCCCTTTGTTCTGCACGTAATTCCAACTAAATGCGCCCCCCTGTGGTGGTAAAGCGCGCTATTTGAAAACCGGAAGAAATCAGTTTTCCAATTTTCCAGATCGATCTGATTCGTACTTTCACAGTGGTGCAGACACGTACATTTGCACCAATGCAAATTGGTGGTCAGGGGAGGGCTCATGGGAGGGTCCAGGGGGTAGTATGGATTTTCACATGTATGCACGTACGCACGTACGCAATGACGTACTCAACCATGCAAAAAAAAAAAAAAAGGACAATCCCAGCCAACAGGGTAGGGTGAGGGAGTAGTGGGAGTGGCCACGGTGAAGGCAGTGTGGATTCATGAACTTGCACTCCTCCGAATCAGAATGGAACATATGCAGTAGCTGTGTGGAAGGAAATGAGGGAAAGTCCAACTTGTTTTGAGCCCAGAAAATCCGGTAAGAAACGGCACGAACCGATTCACCAGCCTCATGCGGAAAGGGCTATAGTATACCATCCTAATTAACAGTCATGTCAGCTCTTGATTCTTTGCTAGTTGAGATGGTTTTGAACAGGTGATAAACTTAGTTGTTCCATGAAAGCACAGCTACAATCCCATACATAATTTCCTGGAAGAATGATTTGAATTCAATGGGACTTACTTATGAGAAGACATGTATAGGCTTGTACTGTTAGCTATCCAAATAGCTACCATTAGGAAATTAAACAGTTGAGGGCGATATGCTTTACAACAGTCTTCAGAAATTTCAAAATCACTGAGTCATAATTTTTAGGAATTACTTTAAAAAACAAGAACATATAGAACACCTGAAAGGAGGGAAAAATTGTGTAACAGAGAGTTGACTAAATGACTAAGCTCTGCCAGTCTTGTAGATTTCAATTGCATTACATCAAGAAAGGATAATGTTTGCTAATCTGGGACCAATTCTGCACCTAGAATCTACCACAGGCCTATCATTCCCTCAAAATGAAACTGGAAAAGCTGTGAGTTGACTTCTGGTTTCATGAAAACCTTATTTTCAAGCAAAACAAGGTATGGCATTGCTGGGAGGAACATGTTTTAAAGGAGAATCATGCTTCTGGGTAATTTCTAGGAGTAGGAATATCTTTTGGTAGAGAAAACTGGGGGGTGAATTGAGATGGGAAGGAGTGCTTCTGAAGCCCTCAAAATGGCAAATGATATGCAGCCGATCAGTTGCATGTTGCCCAGCACAGCATTAAGTGATAGTTGTGAACATTCTGTTAATAATGAAGGGAAAAAATCATTTAGTCTTGGCAAGACATTTCAGTTTGTGTATAGTTAAGCTACATAAACATTTTATGGTATTTTTCCTTCTGTGCTTTACAAATTCTGTTGATAATTTGATGGTTAAGGTGTTTGGCTCTGGTATTTGGCTGACGTCACGATCACTTATAACTTACATAATTGTAGGATGAACAATGAGTAGGTGGTTCAGATAAAAATAAAGATCCAACATTTAGGCATATTCCTGGATGAATGCTTCACGTATGAATGCTTCCAAACATGAAGGTAGAAAATCTTCAGAACTGTCACCTGTCCTGTGCAACATCCTTAATATTAAATCAACCATTCATCCTTCTGAGAAATATGTGTTTTATGTCTGCACCTGTAATTCTTTAGACATCATGAATGGAAAAACAAATAATTTTTCATGCTTCAGATGTCACACAGGTTGAACCTCCCTTATCCAGAAACCCAAAATCTAAAAACCTCCAACACCTGAAACTTTTGAAAAGCAAAATCCATTCTTCTTCCTGTAGGAAATTACAGAGGCTCACTTGGGACTGCACACACATATACTGCTTGCAAAGTCTCTCTGTTGTCTTGGCACCTTCCCCCACCCCGAGCTTGTTTTGGACTGTGTGCACATGCACTGTCTACAAAGTCTCTCAGTCATGTTAGTGTCTTTTTTTCCCCAGCCTTTCAGCTTACTTGCAAGCAGCACATGCTTGCACACGTGGTCCAAAGTGACCTCAGAGGGAAAAAAGCCACCAAGCTGACTGACTTTGCAAGCAGCAAGTGAGCTTCCATAATTCCCTCACAATCCCTACAGGAAAAAGGCAAGAGGAGAAGAACATATGAAGAGAACAATCCTGTGTTGAAAGAATGGTATATAATTTAATTATGTATATACAAATATTCCAAAATCCACAAAAATCCAAAATTCAAAACAACTCTGATCCTAGGTATTTGGATAAGGGATAGTCAACCTGTATCATACTCTAAGTTCTAATTTAACTTTTTTCATTGTTTATTTTATTTAATCTGTATTTAATATGAATAAAGGGATGGCAGGGTTTTTTTCAACGGATTTTTTTCGAGCACAGAGAACATTACTGCTTTAGATTTCCTGCACTGAGCAGCAGTTGGATTAGACAGCTGTAACTCTTAACAATAAAATGCACCACTAAGAAAATACACACGCTGTGTGTCAGTCATGAAAAGAGCAGTTATATACTTTTGCCTCTCTTCTTCTTTATTCTATAGATGAGTAGAAAAGACTAACTGAAGGCTAGGTGGCCACACAAGAGATAGAATTAAAATAGCCAAGAGTTCTTCTGTATGATGCAGGCACTTTGCCATTTCTTTATCAAAGAGACATTGTTCTAATTAGATATATTACACTGTTTATTTGGAATATTTTGAGTCTTAATGAGTACAGGCATTTCTAAACTATGTTTTACACTGGGTGCTGTCCTCCTGCTCATGGAAGATATTTTGATTCAGCGGGGGCTTCTATGAATGAAAAAGGGTGATTTCTTCAAATTCTCTTTTCTCTTGCAGCCTTTACATTTTCAGCTATTTTGTCTATTCCAGAGGATGCCCTAGTCTTCTGGAGACTTGGATGCATACAATATCTTCTGAAATAAATGCTGTCCTATCCTCACAATAGAAAAAGTATTTTGAACATTTAATTTAAAATATCTCTTTGAAATAAATACAGTTTTAATGTTTTACCTGTATACATCCCAGATACCCATGCTGGGCAGCTACGTGGACTGCACTGTTACCGTCCTGATCAACTTCATCCAAAGAAATCCCTTGTTCTTGCATAAACTGAAGAAGCCACAGAAGGATTTTCTCCTATAAAGAAAAGAAGCATTAGTGCCGGTGTATCTATACTGTGCATGCATGCACATGTGTGTACGTGTTTATGCGCACCTTCAAGTCAGCTGTTGATTTTCTTAGATAAAGAATACTTCAAGACCGTCCCCTAAAATATAGCCTACAGAGTCTGGTATTCATTGGTGGTCCCACATCCAAGTACTAACCAGGCTTGCTGCCCTTGCTTAGTTTTCAAGATGAAACAGGATCTGATGCTTTCACAATATTAAGGCTTGAGCTATATTAACCATAAGACAAATTCCACAGCCTAAATAGTGAAAATACCCATATTAGGCCATCAAGTGTCACAAAATATGGACTCTACCTTTTCTGAACATTACGCAAAGATATGGACTTTAAATTTTATAAACATTTTGCACGGTGACAAAAATGTCTCAAGAAGATATTTGTAAGTACAATTGTGTGATATGTACATGTATAAGAAAACATCACATAGACAGTGAGTCCACTATGGTAGCTAACACCATTTCTGTTTCTATGTTGAATAAATATCTCTTTGAACTATGAGAAAATCTCCAAATATCGCAATACTTCAGTCCTAAACTCAATTACACAGTAGTATGATTCTCTGATTTACTTTCAAGAAAATTTACATATGCTGTACGTGTTTTGCAGTGACAGAAAACACCACATCCACTGATGACTAAGGGACTGGAAAAAGGCTGTGAATGGACACACACTGAGGACACCCTGCAATAGTGTATTGCAGGGTCTGCGTGATATACAATTAAAAAAAAAACCTTTGCCTTTGGCCTGTTAGACTGGGAAGGTGTTTGAGGAGTTTACTTGCTGGCTTAAAGAGCTGGACAATAAATCAGGCTCAGTTTTTACTGTTAACAGGATTCAAGGTCTAAAGATCCACACATTCTTGGAGATACGCTTGATCCACATCTCTTCCTGATCTCAGTACTTGGCAGTAATTCAGCTGGCTCATTTAGTGCTTTTCTTCTGGTTCAAGGATATTCTTGAAGACAGACTTGGAACCGAAGGCAGGGCAAGGTTTTCTCAAGAATAAAGCATCCTGCATAAGCAGTGCAGGGCAGTACTGACATCAATGGGCCTATTCTTTGCCTTTTTATTATTTATTTTTTGCCTTCCCCATCATGGAAAGTATTTACTCAAAAAACAGATACCATGTGTGCCAAGTGCTAGAGGAAATAAGTGTGTGTTGAATCAATTCAAAAACACTTCTTCCTTGTAAAAATATTTCCCTTGCATTCCAGCCAAGTCTGGTGTTTACATGGGTTATCTTTTGCATGAGTAACTTTTGAGTAAGTTAAAAAGTGTCTTGCAAATACATGCATGTTAGAATTTTTCAATATTTGTTTCTCCACTTCCCAAGATCTGACAGCACACTGTGTAAAATGCAGCCATCTCACTGTATTGTGATGTCCTGTATAACTTTTATTGATGAGTGCTACATATTTATATTTGATAAGTAAGAAAAATAACTTGAAATGATTACATAGCATTAAATTAATAATTCAAAATGTCACTGTACCTGCCCATAGCAACCTGCATAGTGAATAAGGCTTGGGTGATCTTTTGAACAACTGAGTTCTGCAATAGCTTCTGTTTCGCTCACCATCCACCTCACACACTCCAGTTGACCATTCTAGACAGAAGAAAAAGAAAATGTAAATATTTTCCCATGACAGCATTTTTAAAATAAACCATCCCTTGAAATAAGATGTATTTCTCATGAGAAAAAAAAAAATTATAGTATACCAACCTAGGAGCTAGAATGGTATAGCAATTTGAGTTCCAGAGTAGGACTCCAGGTGATCAGAGTCTGAACCCCTGCTTGGCCATGGAAACCCTTTGAGCAAATCACACTTTTTCAGCTTGAGGCCATTTCCACACTACACTGTTATAGTGCTATTATTCCACTTTCAACATTCTATGGAATCCTGGGGTTTGCAGTTTAGGGAAGGACATTTAGAATTATCAGCCAGAGAACTCTTTGGTCTCAGGAAACTACAAATCCCAGAATTCCACAGGATGTTGAAAGTAGAATAATAGGACTGTGACAGTGTAGTGTGGAAATGGCCTAAGAGGAAGGCAATGGCAAGTTTCCTCTGAATAAATCTTGCCAGGAAAACCCTAAGATAGTGCAGCCTTAAGTTGGAGTCAGACACATAACAATAATGCCAGGCTGCTTTCTTACCTGCTGATTCCTGCAAAGGCACTGATTGCAAGCTCTTTTACCATTTAAGAGTAATTTATGATCTACAAACTTTATTTGCTTCTGCAAGGCCTAAATAGTAAAACAGCCTTAATTATAGCAAGACCTTTTTCTGAATGTGCTCTCTTAATTTGACGTGAAGGATATGGACTCCTAATGAAGGAGTTCTTCCTATTCTACATGGACCACAAGGTCGCCCATATGTAATACGGTAACATAAAATGAATAAATTTGAATAATAAAATATACAGAGGAAGTCTGGGTATGAAGACTGAAAAATAAGTCTTAATTGCTCAGCAGTGCTTATTCTCAGGCAAGTATATCAGGGACTTCAGTTTATATGCAAACCTATATACACTTAATTTGGAGCAAATCCCATTGCATTCAATGAGGATTTCTTCTGAATCAGTACGTACAGATTGCTCTGTTATTCTGAACTGGAAACACACTGAACATAGTTAAATGTTAAATTCTTCTAAAGAGAGGGGAGGGGACTTCTAAGTAACCACACACAGGACTGTTGTTTATGATTTTCATAAGTAGAAAAATGTCTGGATAATTTATTAGCAAGTACAGCTAGGCCAACAATTTTAGTTGCTCAACTGAAATAAAGAAATCCCAGAAAGATATTGATGTCTCAGTATATTGAGATCTTCAGGGCATTGATTAATTTTTAAAGTAGCTGCAATCCAGAGCTAGGATTTTTTTTTAAAAAAAAATCAGGCCTTTTCCGCACTGGGCTATTAAAACGGTACAGAGCGACCTCCAACGGAGGTCTTCTGCACCCTAGAGTGGACTGGGGCGGACTACTTTTTGTAGTTCCATACCTCAGTCCACTCTGGAGCGACCGGAACTGGTTGCGTGGCGTGTTTTTTAAAACCTCTTTTTAGAGGTTTTTAAAAAGCACAGAGTGCACAACCCTGTGCCGCTCCATCGCCCGGCTCCGGAGCAGATTTGCAGGCGTGCGCAAGTGCGTGCCTGCAGACCTGCCGGGGGCGGGCTTCTGGCTGGCGAGCTTCTCCGGTTGGTGGAGGGCCTCCACCAACCGGAAGCCTCCATTTAGGACACCGGAGGAGTGCGGGGTGACGAGCTCACACTCCTCCTCTCGCGACGGACTCGCCCGGACGAAGTTAAAATCCGGTGAGTAGCATGTTCTGTCGTCCCCCCCCCCATGTCTGGAAAGGGCCTCAGTTTCGCTGAGCACTTCAATAGATAATGATTATTCACAGAAGTATCATCCAAAAGTATTTTCCGTACTAATGACGTCTTCCCTTTCACTGCCCAGCAGAGTAAATCTACAGCAAAGCTAAAATCTGCCTGGATTTGTCAAACTGCTTGGTCTAAATGCCAACATTATTGCAATTTGCTGGGAAACAGACATGGCTTTATGTCTGGAAATCTGGGACCATGAATCTATGGCTTATCAGGGCCTGTTGAAACTGCTTTCACAAATTTCACTAACACTGCTGTCTGGTGTACAAATAGCTAAACATTGTAGCTTCCTGATGTTAGTTATGCCCAAAACTTGTCTGTGCTGAGGGGAATTAAGGCTGGTCACCAGGTTCTCCAGCTCAGCTGCATGACAAATCAGATCCCTAGTCTACAAATGAATCCTCAGAGTTACTTTTTTTGAGTATATTTTGGTAGTGGTGATGGGGAATTACACATACACATCCATTTATGTTCTTGATCAGATGTGAATGGGCTTCGAAACTTTTCCTAAACGGGAGATAAAATATAAAAACCTTTAGTTGCTCCACTGTGCATATGCACTCCAAATCTCTTACTAAGTTACTCAACAGAAGCAGTCTAAGTATTTTGCTTTATTTGGAGAATATCCCCGGAGATGTTTAATTCCACTGCTGTCCTTCCCATGCACACTGCATTTTACAAGTGCACAGCAGCACTATAAAATGTAATGTTTTCTTATATCACAGATTTTCCTGTTAAGTCTGAGCTTTCTTCCAGATGGCATTTTTTCCCCCAGTACAATCTTCTGTATGTCTACTCAAAAGTAAATAACCTTGAATTCAATTGAGCCTTCTCCCAGGTCAGTGAATATAGCACTGCAGCTTTGTTTTTGACATATTGCTCACTCTGTCAATGGTAAATGTTTACTTTTTTTTTTTATGTGTAAGTGAGGCCACATTATTTTTTTTTAAATAAACACTTCTAAAATATTTGACCAATTCATTCTTGGTAATGTAGAGTGATCTATAGCATGTAAGGTGAACAGCTGATCTTTTCTTGAACCTGGAGGTTGGACTTCAACTTCTTTGGTCCTAGTCAGTTTCAAGATTCTTTGACATTTATATTTTATCTATTCTATGACATGTATATTTTATCCATAAAATAACTAAAATTTAGGTTTGCTGAATAAAACTAACCAGGAAAAATACTTTCATGGGATAGAAAGCATCTAACTGGAGGAATTTACTGATTATGCTTGCAAAAATATATCTTACTTCCACTTTGGATTACATGATAGTTATCAGCTAAAACTTAATCTTTAAAACGAAATCTTCATTATACTGTGATTTGCTTTCATCACTCAGGGCCAGATCAGACATCAGTGGAAACTCAGTTTTGGAATGCAAATCTTTGCTACTTAAAAAGCTGTGCAAGGAGTGCATAACTCCGAAGGAGAAGGAGTGGTTTATAGAGAGCTTCTAATTCTATCCTCTGCTCAAAACATGTCACTAGAACTGTCTTCCCTAGCCACTTTCCTTTCAGGTGGAGCAAACTTCTGTCATTAGCCTCTGGCAGGCTGTTGCCAGAGGCAGGGGGGTGCTGGAACACCAGGTCTGCACCCTCTCTTGTGTGCTCTGGCAAGGTTTCTTGTATTCTGGGGTACAGCCATCCACTGCTCTGCATAGCTCTCCTAAACTGGCAGTGCAGGAATTAGGGCTGGTAAATGCTTCCATATCCTTTTTCCTGACGGTGGAGGTTCTTCTATACTATTTTGGTGGGTACATCCTTTGTACATGGGAGAATTGGACACAGGTATTTTATCCATTTCTCTATTGATGGGTGGGCAGTTGGAAGCACAGGTGCTTTCATTGCCACCACACTCTGTTCCTCAAGAGATGAGTGGGGCGTATTGGCACTGCTGGCATTCGCTGTCTCAGGTAAAGGTGCAAAGCCCCACCACCATGTCTCAGTAGGAGCCCCTTGTTCATCAGATGTCAAGTGAAGGAAAACAAACACATTTTGTAGTTGTCGGATAGCCCTCCATATTTTAGTTATGGGACATGTAGTACGAGTTAAGTAGCAGCTTGCTTGTAACAAGGTATGAGAACCAGAGACCGTTAAATAAACAAAGCTAGGAATGTAGTGATAAGCGCTGCCAGGCTAAACCAGAACTTCAAGGTCTCTTGCGGGTGGGATGAGAAACTCTTTGCCTTTTATGTTTTGAATTTTGCTAATTGCATCCAGTACTATGTATCACGCTCCTAATAAATAGTGTTTATGCACTGTTATATTTTTGTGTGTGAATTCAGTTCCTGACAGTAGTCCTCCATTTTTTTTTAATGTAAGAGCTCTGTTTTAGTCTAATAGGAAATATTTATATTTTTGTGATATTTTCCTGCTGCTTGTTTTACTGTAGATGCTTTTGGGGATTGTTGCATGGCAAGACATAGGGGGAAGCTTTTTGTGTTTCTGTTTGTTTTTGTTTTTAAATTTCCATTTGCTAGGAGAATTAGTGCCCTGGGTTTACTCATCTTGGGCAGCAGGAATTGTTTTGGGGTTCCTTGGATTTTTTTTCTTGCAGAGAGTGTTATCACATCATCTGCCTTCTCTTGTGTAGTGGTAGATGAGCATCACTATCACATCTTTCTCTATTAGCATGGGGTGGGATTTTGCTACCAGTAGTGGGATGATGTGTAGGGAGGGAGAAGCATTTTGCATCCTGACACAAGTGGCAGTAGAGGTTGGGCCAGTCATGGCAAGAGGGCACACATGTGAAACAGGGGCAGGTTTCTGCCTCTGCACTATTTGAAGAATGTCTTAGAAGACAGATGCATTTTGAGACTCATGTACACTGTCAAACGTATAGTTTGGCTTTAGACACCAAAGAAGTTCATTTTACCTTTATTGCTAAGCCAGCTGGAGTTAGTCGTTCATTGTTCCGCTCGTTCAAGCAGTCTTCACCCATCAGAGATGTGAGATGCTGTAAGCATTCTGCATGCCCTTGTGACGCTGCGATATGCAAAAGATTGTTGCTGTTTTCATCATGAATTTTATCCAGATTGTCTGCTGCGAGGTGGGGCTGTGCAAAAGAGGTTTTAGGAAAGTTAGTTGCTTAGTTCAAGATAAGCTCATTTATCAGCTGCCATTATCAAGTAGTTATATACTAAGGTTGGAGCAGTCTCTGAGAATAGTGAAGTGGACAAGCAACTCCACTTCACCCTTAGTGATAATTTCACTCACCATGTGGATTTAAGTGTTCTCCATTGCATTGAGTATATCTTTTCAAGCACTGAATCCAGTGCTGATTAGAGGTTCTGGTTATAGTCCATCTCTTTTGCAGTCAGCAGTACTGGGATTTGCATATGAGGTTGCTCCATTACAATCCATTATAAAGCAGCTTTTCTACATATCTCATTAATTAACTGATAAAAATAATTCCTGCAATATTTGGTTGCAGGAGTTGAAAACACTAGCAGTATACTACCAGAATGATCATGACTCTTGCAGAGGAAAAGATGTATCTACAATCCTTTGCGCAGCCCAATTCATGTGATAAATAATTTAATCCTACCCTACTGTCCACAAAATAAAGTTCCATATTAAACTAATAAAGACAATACATTGAGAAATCATACTCAATTGTGCTCCAGAAAAGGTTCAATTAGTATTTACAATGAATAATCAATCTTAAGGGCCCCTAAAACAGTGGAGTTATAGATACTTAGTGAGTTCCTTCAGCTTCTGCTCTTTTTAGTATGTGAGCACAATAATGACTTAATGCAGAGACAGAGTATCTAATATCTTATATCCAGGTATAGCTATCTATATTTCATTTCACTTCATCAACAATAATTAGAATGCTCTGGAGGATTAAAAACAGAGTTTCCTTCCAGACTGGTGAAGCATAAGATTGAAAATTAATTGTATAATGCCACTCATTTTTACGAAGGCAGATTTGGTATAGGCATGAACGAATATTGATCTTCTGCAGGATGACAGCTCCTATGTTCCTAAGGGAATTTCTGCAGAACAATAAAAGATTGCGTTGTGTTGCTTTGTCCTAAATGTACAGATCCATCAGACAAAAGAAAAGGAAATATGCAAGCCAACTCTATAACAATATAAACATTTGTTTTTCTTATTTTCTATTAGTTTTAGAGCATTTTTTCCCATGGTCTCCATTTACCTTCTTCACCAATGTGGTATAGAGGTTTCAGCACTGGACTTTGACCCGGGAGACCAGAGTTTGATTCCCCACTCAGCCATGGAAACCCATTGGATGACCCTGAGTGCATCATATATTCTCTGCCCCCCAAAAAACCCATGACAGGGTCACCTTAAGGTCACTGTTTCTCCACTGGAAAACCCTGTCCCGGGGTCTACAATTTTGATATTAAAATATGATTCAAGGTGCCTGAGAGGTCACCTGGATGGGCATGTAGGCAGCCACAGCTGAACGACTGAAAACCAGGCCAGGCCAGTAAAATCCCCAGTCACGTAGCCCCAGGAGACCTCAAGCTGTGCAAACCCACAGAAGAGAAAGGGTCCTCAGCCCCTGAGAAGCCGACTTGAGAGGATTAGTGTGTTTGCCCCATGTTGAGCACCGATAGCAATAAAATCCTATCAGGCAAGGACCATTTACATAAAGTCACACCACAACCCAATGCAACCGAAGATCCTGAGACTTTGGCAACACCTTGTAATCTCATCATGCAAAGGAAGTTACCATTGTGGAGCTTCTTTCTCGATGCAACACTCATTGTTCTCCCTGGGAAAGGATTAGCCCTACAGGTACTTTTCCCTCTACAAATAGTCCCAGTTTTTGAGCGGTTCTTTGGATCACTCCCGGTCATCCCAGTAGACTGTTTCTTCATCCGTTGAGTAATCCCCTCAGCCCTCTCTGTGCTGAGCTCCACTTCTCTGCTGCCTTTCCCGGACCATGGACTTCAGGAAAAGGTGCAGGAGTACCCCAGCTACAATCCCTTCAACATTCCCCCTATTCAGTTTCCTCTCTTTTGCTTCTTAATAGGTCTTGAGTGAGTGTGTGAGTGATTGCGTTGATGCGTGAGACTTTCATTCAATAAAATCATTTATTAGACATTTTCATTTGGTTTTTGGCTGGGCCTGACCCCGTAAAAACTGGGTAAAAAGACCCCACTAGGTTACCCTGCCTCTCACATTGCTATTGCTCGTGCTCTGGCTAGTTTCCATTCCCCATCACGTGGAGCACATTGAGGTGTCCCCCAAGGGACCCCAGAAATCAGGGTAACATCACCATAAGTGGGAAATTACTTGAAGGCATACAGCAACAACAACCAGTTCTAACACCTACAAACCCTTCAGTTTCTCAGTAATATCTTGTTCCTTCTATTAGAATATGAAATGTTCAGATTCTCTCAAAGGGTGAAGAAAGTTATAAAGCATTAACTGCTTATAGGTAGATCTCAGTGGACCAAGTATAGCTGTGCACTGAGCTACCAGGTTTCCTGATCACTGTGGTGAAGGTGATGATGATAATGATGATGGAGGAAGAAGAGGAGGAGAAAATAAATAATAATAGGTTGATTGAATGGTTGGAAAGAAAAAGTACAATTCATGTTGATGACAACATTGGGATAACTAACTGTGTTAGTGACTCTGAATTTCTTTTTCATACAGAGCAAAAAGAAAGATTTGTTTTATATTTCTCTTGGCTGAATGAATATAAAGAAGGGGGAAAAATGAAATTGTAAGGATAATTTTCCAACACTAACTATAGTTAACTATATGGTGTCTGAAAATTATCTGTACAATTTCAATTGTATATACTATTGAAACTGTGAAGATAATTTTCAGACACCCTGCTTTTTCCTCATCATAATGCAATAAAATATTGCAGCTATTTTTAAAAAATGCTGGATTTTTGTTTGTTGCTTTACTTCATGATATAACACTATTTCTGCTCCAGATAATTTTCTAGTGAAAGCACAAGCAAAACCAGGTACACACTGAAGAATGCTGATAATGCTTGTTTTTTCCCCACACCAACCTTGTTAGCTTGCATCTAGTTGCTTTGGAAACGCCTTTTCATGATGTCTGATCACCAAGCTGGAACTAACTAAAATCTTCATGCGGGTCAGAGGCCAATTGAGGCTTCTGTGTGAGCTCCTGTTCATGAAAGCTGTTGCAATGAGCTGGGGTAAACACTCTTGAATAATAATCAGAACACAACAAAAGTCCCTCTGTTGCTATCACAGTTCCTCTTAATAGGAACTCAGTTAATCTGCTAATAACAGACAAGTGAAGCCTCACCATTCTGAATAGCAGATTTAAACTTGATGAATAATATAGAAGAAGCACAGCATGCATGCGCAGATATGTTGTTATATTAAAATCAACCATCTTTGCCATTACAAACATGAGTGTTTTTGAAAAATACATTCTCATTGTAAGCCACATCATTCAAGTTAAGTGAATTTTGTAACAGAGCATGTGTGGTTCAATTTCAAATCCAAATAACATTTATAAAAAAATTTTTTTGTCCTGTTGAACCTGTATTATGAATTAATTTATTTTTAATGACTTACCAGTAGGGATATCTGCCCTTCTTTCACAATATTTAAGATGCTTTTATTTTTTTTCATATTCTCATTCCTTTCTTCTAGACCTCCAGAGCTGTTCCAGTTTGCATTGCTACCCGCCTCATCTTGCTTATTTTCTGTCACTGCTGCCTGCAGATTAAAAGTCCTCAATTGACCGTGGTTCAGTGTCTTCTCCATTTTATCAGCAAACGTCCTGTTGAGGAAGCCCTTGGTCTGAGCGTCGGGTTCATGGACTGAACCACATTTAACTAATGGCTGAGGAAACTCTAATTCTTCCACTAAATGCTTATGCTGATCAGGGACAATGGGCTGCGCTTTTCTCAGCTGAGAGCTTTTCACCGGGGACAGAACACAGAACTGTGTTGTTCCTGTTGGTGCCTTCTCGGTGTTTCCTGCAGGGCATAGCTTGCCATTGAGACCGTTCAGCGTTGAGTACACACTCAAAATCCGTTTCTCTGGAGCTGCCTTGGTAAAAGCAGCAAGCTGCTGGCTGGATTTAATGTAAGGCACATCCAAAATTTCATCCATGTCCAGGTCATAATGCTCCAGCTCACCAAGCAAAACTCCAGGTTCAACACATTTAGTCTTAAGGCTCTCTCCACTACCCAGACTTTGGTTGCCATTCTGAGCTGCAGATGAGGAGTCGCTGCCTTTCTTGTACTCTATCTTTTGGTTCTTTTGGTCATCACTTTCATTATTTTCAGAGCTTTCCGGCTGGTGCTTAAGTGGGGAAACTCTCTTCACTGGCCTGAACTTACTGTACATGTCTGCAATGCCAGTTGGTTTTTGTCCATTTCCAAGGAGGGTAGAAACTCCCAAACTCCAACTGGTGCCAGAAACTAAGAGATAAATTAAATACAATATAGAAAGAATTCCATCAGTTACAGATCTAGTATTCAGGGGTAGCCATGTTGGCCATGCAGCAAAATCTAAACAAAATCTAAAATCTACAAAGCAATGACACTGTTCTGGGGGCCAACGAAAAAGCACAAAATATATCATGTAAGCTCTTGAAATCACTTGCTTCTACATTAAAAACAATCATACAGGAGAAGAGAAGTGATTATTATTTTTATCTTGTATGCTTTCAAAAGAGGATATCCTATTGTTAATGTGCAGAGTCAGCATGGTGTAGTGGTTTGATCATTGGACTATGAGCTAGGAGACCAGGGTTTGATTCCCTGCTTGGCCATGGAAACCCACTGGATGACGTTGGGTGCATCACCCACACTCAGCCCCCGTAAAACTCTGTGTTAGGTTCACTTTAGAGTTGCCATAAGTCAAAATGACTTGAAGGTACACAACAAACAACAGCAGCAGCAGCAATGTGCAGCAAAAATGGCATGGAAAATAAACTCTGGCAGTTTATTTTCTAGATGCAGTTATTAGTTGCAACTAGAAAAGATCCAATGAATCAGTGGAAGATCAGTAAACCCATTGATTTAATAATGTCCTCGAGTTGGGCATAACGATCAGATTTAAGCTTTTGCATTTTACTGACTTGAAGTCACAGAACAATTTTACTCCCAGAGCATAAGCATCAAATACGCATGAAATGAATTAGAAGGGTTTAAAATTTGAGTTTAATATTGAACAAGTTTAATGACTTGAGTCTACTAAAAAATTGAAATATAACAAGAGAACAGAAATAAAATATGAAAAATAGAAACCAGTTGGACATAAATTTTAATTTAATTTGAATGGCCAGAAAATATCTGAGATTTTGGTCTCTACTTTAGACTGAAAAGCTAAAGTATTCCGAACCTTTGCTTTGCTTTTGAAATGCAGATGTTGAGGGAAGAGAGACTTGCAGAAGTGGTGGATTGAGCAGTTTTTAAATTTTTCTCCATGCAATTTTCCATATCAAAAAACAGCCCCGCATAAGCTGCTATCTGTTCCACAAGAGGGGGAAAAGGTACAAATGCAACATCCAGGGAAAAGGGGGATGTTACAATTAGACTTTAAGCCTAAGGGCAGGGAACTGTTTTATTCTTTTACTTGTAAAACACCATGTACAGTGCTGGTGCTATATAAATAAATGATGCACTGCTTGCAGTAATAGTAATAGTAATATTAATTATTCCAATAATAGTAATAATTCCAAAAATAAAAGTAGGAGTTTATAGCTACTTCCTTAGCTATTAAAATTTGGGACATACTATCATAGATCACTTACTTAGTAATTTCGTGTCCCATATTCTACAAAATTCCTTAATTAATGAGTAATTTTGTGTCACATGTTCTGCAGGATTCAATTAGATCAGTGGTTCTTAACCTTTTCTTTACCAGGAACCCCCTGTAAATATAGTTTGTTGCTGGAGATCCCCAGGACTTAACTGAAGTATGCAAATCTTTATTTGTTTGTTTGTTTATTTATGGTTTCTGGAGACTAAGACTCAAATCCCTGCTCAGATAGTGGGTGACTTTGGGCAAGTCACATTCTCTCAGCCTCAGAGGAAGGCAAAGGCCAGCTCCCTCTGAAAAATCTTGCCAAAAAAAAAAACACTGTGAAAGGTTCACTTTAAAGGGTTGCCATAGTTCAGAAGTGACTTGAAGTCACACAACAACAAAGTGCCACTGTCGGGGGAGGTTCTTTCTAGCCATCATGTCTCTCCCCTTTGGCAACCGACTTATGGTGATTCTAAGGTGAACCCAACCTGGGGGCTTTCTTGGCAAAATTTGTTGCCTTTGCCTTTCTTTGAGGCTTAGAGAATATGAGTTGCCTGAGGTTACTCAGTGGGTTTCCATGGCCAAGTAGGGATTTAAACCCTGGTATCCAGAGTCATAGTTTGGAAGTGTGCACATTCTGCTGTTGTGTCCCTTTCATCAGGGGTGCGGCAGGGTGTGTATGAGGGTGCCAAAACTGCTCCATCATTTGCAAACAAGACAACAATTTCAGCATCCCTCGCTTCCACTGCCGCATCCCTGTTGCTGGTGGCGGGTGTCCAGTAACAGAGCTTTGCAGACCCCCTGTGAGGGCTCCACAGACCCCAGGTTAAGAACCACTGAGTTACATTTCTGCTACCCTAGCCATAGCACATCTAGATAGAAGCACATTCCATTCAGTAGGAAGAAAGTACTAAAAGTGTCTGCTTATAACTGAGATCAAGTTTATCGTGTAGTGTAGTGCTTCAATTGTAAGGATCCAGAGTTTCTAAAAAATACAATGTTTGAATAAGCAGCTGTACTAACAGGTTTACCTTATTACCTGGATATTTTAAGAAGCTTTTAGAAGGCTATTACTTGGATAATTATATATTATTCCAAAAACAAGTTGCAATTTAAGATGTCCAGTACAAAAACCTGTCACTGCGCAGATTTATTTACATATTATATATGATCCTGGGTTCAGAGGGTGACACTTTTATGTCAGTTTTATTTACATGTGAAATTTTTTCCAAGTGATAGAGGGAAATGGATACCACATGTTTCCCAGCTGTTTAATTCTGACTGGAACCTCAAAAGGCTTTGCATAGAAAATGAATTCTGTTGAAGTGGCAGGAAAACACTTCTTTTGACAGAGGGTCTAGACTGCGACAAGGCATCAACATTTTGTTAGTCATCACCTTCCTTGTACCCACATGATTATTTGCTTTTTTGGGGCAGGAGATTGAAAAAATACTGTAAAATTCAAAATATGTGACAGCTCTAAACAACTCCTGCATGAGGATAAACTGTCATAGTCAGCATGAGAATGGCAGTGACTTCAGTTCCTTTAGTTTGAGATTCTTGGCCATAGATTGGGCTATAAAATATAAATATTAAAATATAAATATTTCAGTAAATAGTAAATAGAAATCAGTACATGATCTAGTTAAAGATGTAAAATGTCTCATATCTTGAAGGCAAAGAAGAAAATCTCCCTTTTTCTCTTTCCCCCTTACCCTAGTAGGAAAATCTAATAACCTGATTATTACCTAATAATTTGATTATTATCCAGTATTTGCCATGTTGATTCCTCTATCCCTCCTAAGTTAGCGTATATACTTTAGTTTCATATTAATATATAATACTGATCACTTGAGACATAAAATAAAATTAAGACTGTAGAGTTGAAAATCTGGATCTAGACTAAGTCTTGCTTAAAAAAGACCCACTGGAATCAATGGAACTTGTTAGTCATGGTCAAATTGCCCTATTGATTTCAACAGGCCTGCTTTAAACATGACTGTGCTTGGATACAACTCAGTGGTGCATTTAGATGCCAAAATAGATGCCAAAATAAACAACAATTAACGGCATGTTGCCTGCATTACACAGTTGTAGTAGTCTGATTCCATTTTAACCTCCATGACTCCATATTATAGACATGTATTATGAATCTTGGGATTTATAGTTTGACATTATACTTGGAATCTCCTGCTATAGAGCCCTAACAAGTAAGCTATAGCACTCATATTCTGTAACAGAGAATTTTAAATAGCCCACAAAGCCCAATAGGATGGAACCATTAACAATGAAAGTGGCATCAGACTGCTATGATTATGCACTGTAGATACATTCTCAGGAATAAGGTAGCTGTCACTTCTGCTGTACATGGGAGCAGGAAAAAAGGTGACATTACTGTGATAACTGATATCCAAACCTCACATTCTGGATTTTCTTCCTCTCAGCTAGAGAACAGAAAATCCAGTGCCAAGTTTGGATGTTGCAAGAAGCAAACCATGGATAGAAATGGCTCACTTAGCATCTACTAGCACACAGCTTCATTCTCAGTTATTGTGCCATGTGAATATTGTCAATGTATTCTTTATTTTATTTGCTTCATTTCAATTTCAATTTTGAGCTAAAACTGATAGTGTGTAGTTAACATCTTGATTTAGTTTCATACCAAATCTGTGAGGCTATACTGAAAGATAGTGACTTACTTCAGAAATAACAAAGAATCTTGTAGTTTCTTAGAGATTAACATATTTATTGTGGGACAACCTGACGAGAATCTACTTCATCAGCTATATCAACACCTTTCCTTGGCTGGGGAGTATGTTATAAGCATGGCACAGAGAGCGGTGTGTGTGTGTGGAAACCACACAAGCAGATGAAGTCAGTGAAATCAGTCTGTGACAATTAGGTTAAAGCTTAAATGTATACAAAATAAGCACAATCACCACACTCAACAACACTAATTGATGCTAATTTATGGCTTAAAAAATACAGTTAGTCTCATAACTATACCACTGCAGTGAAAAGCTATAATTTGAACGGAACTGTGTCTAAGTAGAGCATTTTGAATAAGAGGCTTTCTGGAAGGTCACTGCCTTAATTCTGAATTCCTTCTCATTCTCAAAGAATTAGGCTTTGGCTCATCTCCCTTTTGCTTTATCAGTGGCCACACTCCACAGTTATAGTGCTATGATTCCACTTTAAGGGTCATGGCAACATCCTATGGAATCTTGGGATTTGCAGTGTAAGGAAAGACATTTTGAGTTCTCAGCCAGAAAGCTCTAGTGCCTCACTAAACCACAAAATGCAGAATTCCATAGGATATTCCACTGGCATTTAAAGAAGAATCATAATACTATGCAGAAAATGTTGCAGTTGGGGATTTATTCTGCACAAAATTTGCAAATGGCTGCTTTGCAAAGAAAATAGCATTTTCCATACAGGAAAGAGGTTCTGGCATACGATTTTGTATTTACAGTGTTATAAACTGGAGTTACAACATTCTAATTTTTGGAATTCAGATTTACAGTCCTTGAATCATTGCAACTACCAAAAATGACTCCAAAATCCTGCCTTTGAAGCCAAGCAGCACCTGTAAGAGAAGGATTTCCAAAGCATTAGAGAGTTGACCACTAAGCAGTTATACATCCTGTCTTCTCCCGATAGAAAGATGTGGTCCAACAAGCAGTATCAGAGAGCCTTGTCACTGCTTGAGGTCCTTGCACCCAAGCAATGGCTATTTCTCCCAGTGCAAGATCTTGCTCAGCATCTTCTGCACAGAAGAAATTACTTTCTGCATGGAAAATGTTGTTTCCTGTGAAGAACATGCTATATTGCACAAAAAACAACCACATGCAAATTTTGCACAAAAAAAGCTCTGAAGCTCCATGGAGCTGCACATTTTTCACAGATGTGTTGTGCTGAGAAGACAATCTATAAAATTATAAATTTGCTTTCTTTGAGAAAAAAATAAGCAAATAATTGCATCCTTGACCTAGACCCAGGCCCTTTTCACACGGAATTTGCCATGTGAAAGGGCGCCTGGAGTGTCGTACGATTGTCAGGAGCAATCTGCACAACGCACTCACAATTGTGCAATGCTCCAGGGCCTGGCAGGCGCCGCTTGCACACTTTTTCATTTTCGGCTTTTAGCCGAAAGTGGTGCATGATCGTGCATTGCTCCAGGGCCCCATGTGCACTTGCCGTGCGTGCAAAGCCTCCAGAGCCATGGCGGTCATGCTTCCTGCCCCAGCGCAGCCTGGGAAACTCCCAGGCTACACTGCGGAAGGAAGAGGTGGGGCTCTCACGCTACCTGCTCGGGAGCAGGCAGCTCATGCAGAGCTGAAGCAGTGGGGACACGAGATCCTCTCGCTGGAGTCTGCTCGTGCGATCCCTACACCCCAGCACCACAAAAAGGTAAGCTACGGAAAGGGCCCCAGTTAGAAAGGGCATAAGTGTAGGGAAGAATCTTGACACTACGGCCACCACCCCTTTCTGCTACACATACAAAGAATGTTGCCAATGGATGGTATGTTGTGGGAAGCATTTTCAGAAGTGAGTCATTTCTTTAGTACTCAAGAGAGTGTGCGTGTTGGAGGGATTTCAGCAATCATATGGGGAGCACATGTGAGAAGTGGGGTCTGCTTATGACATGCTGCACTGGAGCTAGCCTTTGGACTGGAAAAAGTTCATCATCCTGGACATCACGGATCTGTCTCTCCCCTTTTATGTATATTTCCCATAATCTTGGGAAATAGTGTAGGAAGTAATATAATGACTAGCCAAGGTCATCCAGTGATCTCCATGCTGGAGGAAAGATTTGGACCCAGACCTTCCTGACCCTAATAGTCTAACAATTGTATCACACTCTACGATAATGATTTACAGAGCAGTCCAATGCATGTTTACTCAAAAGTGAAGCTAACTGGGCCCAGCTCTTGCTGAAATTTGTCTAAAATTGCAATATCAGCAACCTATCAAATCAAGGCATATATGGATACCTTTAGTTTTCCATACCTCTACTATTTTAGACTTTGGACTGGTATTAACTTCAGTAACAATCTTCACCTACAGTTTAATAATTCCTATCAGACTGATACTTTGGGCAGCTTTTGGTACTTTTAATGCTGGTGTTACCACACTTAATCTTAGGGATTGAAAAAAGGTCTCTCTTGTGCTCCTAAATATGCTCCTAATATCCCCCATCTTCTCAAGCCAGCATATCTCTTTCCATTACAAGATGTTGCCAAGGGTCCTTGCATCTGCCTGCTCTGTTCATTGATTTAGAACAGTCTGTCCTGAAAAGGCTTCTGCAGTATATGTGCAAGTAAACCAACCATTTCTCCCCTTCCCCCCAAGAAATGTTTGTATAATCTGATAATAGATCTTGCTGTACTTATTGCTGAAACTCAAAACATTTCAGCAGCAATTATTATTGAGATAGGCAGTTGGAAGACAGATGGAGTGGAAGATTGTGTGAGCCTATGTGCATACAGAAGTAATAAAGTTCTGAAAATCTCCACACAGTGTAAGACAGAGACTAAAGAGGGAAAGGACAAACACTTGGAAAAGTTACTTTATAAAATTACAAACTTCAGAATTCCCCAGCTAGCCTGGTCAGTGAACAAAGTTGGTTAGAGATTCTGGGAGTTCAAAAAAAAGTAACTGTGCCAAGCTATCACACATACTAGAAAATAGAGATTGTCCATGGTATTGGGGATAGCTACTATGTATGACCCCACTTATGGCATGAATTTGTCAAACTGTCCCCAATTTTTTTCATTCTTGACAGGGGCGTCTCAGATGAAGATGCTGAGCAAGAATTTGCCACTGTCCTGGAATGTTCTCTGAGGAACTTTCTCAAAGATTTTTGATAGTTACAACAAATCATGTTACATTACAAAGAATACAAGCCTGTCTGCCCACTTTTCTTGCACATTCTTGCTCACCTGTTCTCTTTCAATATAGCTATAAAGAGCTTAGAAGCTTCTGCTTCCATTTTACATTAAGGACAGTTTAATGTGTGGTTACTTTTTACTGTGGTCTATTGGAGGAAGCCTGTTTTATAAATCAGCTTTAACCTTGCTTACTTCAGATAAAACATAGTTAATGTGAAACATAGTTTGTTGAGTTTGCTTCTGATGACCCAAAAAACGCTATAGCTAATAAGAAACAGAAAGGAAAAATTCAAAATTGCTCCTTCCAACTATGCTGGAGGAAGGGAAAGGAAACTGTGCAAACAGAGGGGGAGGCTAGCCTTGTTTGCATTATGATAAGCCGTGGTGTATCATGACATCTGTATGTAAGCATTCTGTGTCCTCTCATATTCAACATATAAACAATGGGTCCTAATGGCACTGCTATCATGGCAGACAAAAAGGAACTGACAGTTTAGGCAGGAAGGTGGCTTATATAGCTGCTGGGGAGGGGGGAGGAGTTCCCACCAAAATGCTTGCTATCAAGCTGTAGAAGGTTCTGAACAGTGCACAGCATAGGTACAGATAACACATTTCTGTAAGACAGAGAGACCACAAAGAAGAAACAAAGCTACTGGGTGACAGTGAAGCCACTGAGTCCAAAATATTTGCACACTGATGAAACCCAACTCTCTCTCTCTCTCTTGTTCACCCCTCTTACAATGCATACCTTTCAGGCCCATATCCACATCAATAGACAGTGAAGAAGAGCAGGACTGTGCTGGCTGGCTCATCTCCAGAATCTCTGCACTCACACATTGAGATTATTTTTGCAACAGGGAATCCAAAGTACATATAGAGGTATAACATTTAATTGCACCTGCATGTGTAACTAACAGATGCTGCCCCATATCTTCTTCCTAATCACATCTCCTCAAAAAACCCTCCACTGTTCCCCTCCCATTTCCACTTAGCTGGCTGGTGATACTGGGGGGAACAAGCAGCCATAATGGGAAGAAAGTCTTTTTCACACTCCTATATGGGACTTCATGTGCTGCATTGAAAAATGTCAGGACACAAGGCTACAGCAGCTGAGCGATACAGTTTCCTGAAGGATTACTTGCAATTCCCGTTTGGATGGGAAATTATATTTCCTAGCGCCTTGCATCTGCTAATTGTACTGCTATAGATTGTGCCAGTACTAAAGATGCAAAGACTTCCTGCCTTGCTTGCAGCTGCTTCCTGCTGCTGGAATAATACTGCTACCTGTTCTAGGCAGGGGATTTAAAGTGAGAGAAAGAAGACAATTTGAGGATCTCGTCTATCTAGACAAGAAGATTTGGATCTTATTAGAAGGGATTTGGATTGGCTATTTCCTGATAATTCAGGAACTATCTTGGCTTATTTTTAAGGCAATGAAAGTGATAGGTAGATTAACAAGCTCTGATCTGAACCCTTTGATCATAATTCCAGTGTACTTTTAACTATGTGCAAATACCATTTGCATGTGGAGACCATCGGGGAGTGCAGTTCCCTGCCTATCCTGGAGGCAATGCTGGGGCCACCCTAGAACAATTGGGTCGATATTGCTAAACTTCACAGGAATGGCAGAACTTCCTCAGAAGAAAATTTCAAGGAATATGAGAAAAACCAAGAAGCAATGCTGCTCTGTAGAGAACGGAGGAATGGGAGAGAGATAACTGCATAGATGGAAGTAGAATGATCCATAATTGTCCACTGCAATGTATGTGCAATGTTTGTCTTCTTGCCAGAAAACATCACCACTTACACCTACAGCAAGTGCAAACTGGTAGCTGTCTTGGAAGAGAAGTGCATTATAGCTACACGTTGTGTCTCTGCAATTCATCAGAGAACAGGAGGACTTCTTGGACAGAACACAGGGAGAATTCATCCTACTGAACTAACAAGAAGAAACTGCGAAAGAAAATGAAGAGGTCTGCAACAGTGATGAAACACCCCGGAGGAAAGTCATTGCCAGAAGCAGACTGTACAGAAGGAATTCAGAACTTCTCCAACTAAGCAATCCCTACCTAATCTTCAGGAAGATCACAGCAGTGAAGAAAACACATTATTAACAACAAGGACACCTCATGCCAAGAAAAGAGTCAAGGTAACCACTAACCACAAGAAGAAGAAAAGAAAGATGTTGGTGATTGTGGACTCATTGCTCAGGGGTGTAGAGGCACCTGTGGGCCAACTTGACAAGATGAATCAGGAAGAGTGCTGTCTTCTTGGTGTACATATCCTGGATGTCATTGATAACTTGCCAAAACTTATGAAGAACACAGATCAGTACCCCTTTCTCCTTATTCATTTAGATACCAGTAACATAGCCAAGAACATGTTTGAACATGACTATGAAGCTTTGGGCAGGAAGCTGAAGCAGTTTGAGACACAGATGGCATTACTGTCAGTTCTGCTGGTGTAGGATAGAAAAAAACACAGGGACAGGAAGATACTAAAAGTGAATAACCGGCCATGTGGATGGTATAGACAAGAGAGATTTGGTTTTGGGACCACAGTCTTCACTTCTTAGATAGAGGACCACTGGCTACCAATGGGCTGCATCTCACAAAGACTAGGAAAAAAGTCTTTGGTAGTAGAATGGCATGCTTGATCAAGAGGGCTTTAATCTAAATTGTTAGGGGGTTGGAGATGATAGCTCAAGCAGCAGTCTGAGGGCAAGCTCTAAACACAAGGATATGAATTCTAGAGGAGAAGTTGAGGGAGAGAATGGGATCCACAGACAAAGTGACAGTAAATTAATAGGTGAGATCAAGCAAAGGTTCAAATGTCTATACACCAATGCACAAAGTTTGGAGAACAAACAAGATGAGCTTAGAGTCCTAGTGCAGGAAGGTAAATATGACTTTATAGGCATAATGGAATCATGGTGGTTTTCTTGGCAAAATTTGTTGCCTTTGCTTTTCTCTGAGACTGAGAGAATGTGCCTTGCCTGATGTCACCCAATGGGTTCCCATGGCTGAATGGGGATTCAAACACTGATCCTCAGAATCATAGTTTGGATGTGCACATACCTGCCACTGTGTCAATTTTGTCAGGACGTGGAAACAGGTGTGTGTGTGGGGGGGGGGATGCTGAAACTGCTCCCTCATTTCCAAATGACAAAGCAGTTTGGGCATGCTCATATGCCTGCCTGTGTGTTCCCTTATAAGGGACATGGCATCAAGGGGTATGGGCACTGTGGAACATAGAAGGACCTATAATTTGTACCAATTGCCTATAGAGGTGGTGTGGTCTCTTTCTCTGGTCTTCTTCAAAAAGAGACTGGATAGCTACCTGCTTGGGAAGTTTTAGCTGGAGATCCTGAACTGAGCAGGGGTTAGATTTGATGGCCCATGAGGCCCCTTTCAACTCTATGATTTTATCATTCTATGATTCTATCACTCTATGACCATTAGAAAGGAAGAAGATTATGCATTAGATGTGAATTGGTTGACACAAGTGTGTGTGTCTTCTTTCACTTCTTCTTCTGCATCAACCTAACTGTTTAATCAGGATTAATCGTTATAAAATGGATGGCTACAAAACTAGAGCTGTTTCTGTTCCCCATCTTCCTGCCTACTTACTTGGATAAAGGCATGCCAAACACTTTCCCCACTAGTGCTGTAAGTAAAATATGGGCTGGGAGGCATCAAGAGAAAAATGAGTAGAGAGGAAGACATTGTTTCCTTTTATTTCCATGTATGATTGAGAAAGGGGATGTGACAGTTTAGTCGCTAATGTCTGTGGCAGGAGAATGCTATAGCTCTAATACATATGATGGTAATTTTCTGTTATGTGAAAGATGATACAGAAAGAAAATCCTTGCCAAAGCCCAATATGGCTCTTAAAATCTCCGTCCCCCCCGCAACAAAAAAGAGGCCTCAGATTTCTACTATAGGCTTTCATATTTAAAAGCATTAATGAAACCATGATTTGATGTAAGTACAATGAATATTTCAAAGTGCAATGCAGATAATGCTACTCTCACCAATACAATTTGCTTCATGCTGAAAACAGAAACAAAAGAGCTTTAATCCGATTTACAAAGTGAAAAACAACACTGAATGCACTTTTTGTCAGTGGGGGGAAAGGGTCTCCAGCTGGTTCTCATCTATGTGCCATGACTCTTCATTTAGTTTACACTATTAAACTCAAAAACTTTGCTTTCATCTTAACTATTACAGTATGCCTGAGAATAGATTCTATCTTGTAGCATCCTTGATAGAGTTTCAGAATTTGGCAAAACATCATGCCTCAAACTGGTCATGACCATATGGGTAGTAAATGTATCCAACATTTTTTCATTGGCGCCTACATCATTATGTCTTGTCACTAATGGTTTCTCGGGTTTTTCAGTAAATTGTTGCATATACTGTGGTTTGGAGCTGCTGAGATTAAACCCTGCGTTTATCTGTATACCGCCAAATCCTTTTATGGAACTATTTTTGTTGTTGCTGCTGCTAATGACCTAACATCTTAAAGGGAAAAAATGCAGAGGAAAATGCAGGGAGCACTGGTGGTGGTAGTAGTGGTGGAGAAACTCAATACAGCCAGAAAGCTATCACACAAGCATGAAGTTTAAAAGAAAAAAAAAAAACACTGCTGAAAAAGAAAATTCATTATGGTCCTCTTGAACAAATAGAACCTTCAAAGTGAGAATTATAGAACAGAAGTGGCATACCTGTTCTGTCTTCATTTTGTGAATCACACTTCCTGCGTAACTCTGGAATAGTCTTGAGGGAAGTTACTGCATACTGGAAAATAAAATGACATTTGTTCAATGTCCTAAACTGGTAGAAAATCCACTTTACATTACAAGTAAAGGAAATCCCTCATTTTCATAGCAGAGTATATTATTCAGTGTTCTGTTGGAGGATTGGAACAGAGTTCCTACACAGTCTATTGTTTTCCTCTCGTCAGTAAAATGAGAGGGGACAGGGTACTATAGGGGTATAAGTGTCTGCTCTGGGGGCAGGCAGACACAATTGGATATCATTCTATGGTTTTTTTTTAATGCATGTAAATTTATCCCTGAGCAAAGAGGATCGGTTTACTATTAAATACAGCCACACACAGGCAATTGGCAACCTGCAGTTGTACTCCTGCACAGATGGTCTTGTAACATATTAAGTTTAAAGACCAATCAAAGCAATATAGAGACTTGTGTTCAAACTCAGTGCAGATTAGCACCCAAGTGACAAAACTCTATTGCAGGACTATGCCTAATCAGAACAAAACAGTACACAGATCTCTAGCATGAGCATCACACAGCCCTCCAGATGTTGTTGGACTGCAATTCCCAGCAGCCTTTGTCAGCCTAGACAATGGTGAGGTATGATGGCATATTCAGTCCAAAGCCATTTGCAAGGCCACGTCATTACCAGCCTTGACATATATAAAGTACAAACTAAGCTTCAAATATTCTGTGCTCCCTCAAAGCACTTTACTACATTCAACAAAGGACTTTTGCCAGAAATTCGCTGCAGGAACATTGTATCCATTAGGAAAATAGGGGAATGCATTTTAATTTAAACATTAAAAAAAAAAGTGTTATGTTTTACAGGTGGCAAGACTCATACGCCGGTCTTTATATAAAAACATTCTCTGGAATGCATGGATCTTACAGACATTATTCCATATAAAACAAACGGGAAAATAAGCCAGCTTCTCAAGGAATAAGTGTTATTGCAATGAACATGTCTTCCTACTTTGCTGCAAAGGACACACCTGATGTTGATCAGCAAACTATTCCTTGGATTCGCTTTTAAAGCAATGTCACATGTCTGAGTAAGCAGCAATAATTTCTTAATAAACTTGTGGAATGCCTTTATATACCCACATGATCTAGCATTGTAAAACGAATTTTCCCACAAAGAAAATTCTGTACCCAATTTACAAAACAATCCTATGTTCACATTCTGTTGAACTGAAGATAGGCCACATCTATACCAGCAGAACAGTCAGTGTAACAAAAGGAAAGGAGAAACTATTGGAAGCATACCCAAATTTCAGGAAAACAGCTGGCATGCTCTTCCTCCATCCAGCAATCAGGCTGTGCCAGCAAAGAGGCCTACATACAGAGGGAACCAATGAGCATACGAGGATTGGGAATATGGCCACGGCCCCCAGACCCAGTGGCAACTGGTGACTTCTAAGTCATTGGAGCTTTGAATCTGCTTTGGGTTTTAGCAGGAAGTTTTTGGGACTATCCAAGGTGCTGAACTCTATCTCAAAAAAAAAAAAAAAGAGTTAATTATCTATTGGATAGCACTATTAAAGTCTGGACTAAAAATGAGAGCAGATTTGCCCCCCTATGGACATGATAGCTACCAACTGATGCTGCACAGACCTGAATCACAGCAAACACAGCATGGAGGCTAACATCATTAAAATGACCCTACTCTGTTAGTTCCATTTGCACAGCAATGACCCTGTTGCTGCAAGTCCCCTGGCAGTCCTAAAGGTGAAGGTTTGAATTCCCGTAGTCCAGGCAAAGGTCTGCAAGGCCAGTCTTAATTCTTTGCCATCAGCCGCCATGAAAGACTGATTAAAAGGTCTGCCCCACTGCTTCAAAATTTGTACATGTGGAAGTGGTGTTATTGAAGCACAACCTTATATTCATCTGTATTATACTTTTAACAGGGATCTAGGAACTCATTTTATTACCCCATTTGCTTTGTTCTTATCCAGAAAGTTCAGATGAGTTATTTAATTCTGTAGTAATTATTATTGAAAATACAGCCAAGATTCTTGCTGCAGCTAGTAGTACAAGGTCACAGACACTTGTCAAGTCAACTTTTTTTTAGTCTGGTTTATTATGCTTATTGTTAATTTTTTTTCTTTGTTAAATGTTCTTTGATTATATGAATGGTACAGACATGCTTTTATTTTCATTTGACTTTTTAAACTTATTCGCCTGTTTTATGGTCTGTAGAGTAGCATAAAATGTATTATTAGGTTTGGCTTTTTCTTAGTACCATCACTGTCAGGGGCACGTCTGGTTAGGTCACATGGGAGGGATTTCTTGATAGCTGTTCCCAGGTTGTAGAACATTCTCCTGTAGGAGGCTAGACTGCCCCCTTCTCTGCTTTCCTTCTGCTGGCAGCCAAAGACCTTTTTATTTAGGTAGGCTTTTGATAGTTAACTGGTTGTTACAGCAGGGTCATGTAATGTATTCTTGTGTGTGCTGGATCTTTATTCTGATGGGATTTTTTTTTTAAAAAAAATGGTATAATCATTTTTTTTACCTGTACTTTGTACAGTGTACTGCCTTGGTCTTATGCTGGGAGAAAGGCAAGACATTAAATCAATCAATAAATGTGTCTCCTTAAACTCCCCAGAATCATTGTTTTATGAACACATGAAAAGGAGAGAAGTGAAGAAACATGGTACAGCACTGAGATAACTCCTGTCAGGATGCCTGCACAGAGTGTGCATAGTCCTCCGGAGGCAAGGAGTTACAACTAGGGTCCTTTCACAGTACACCATTATCGCACAATGACTCCACTTTAACTGGCATAGCTGCATCCTTTCAGATTCCAGGATCTGCAATTTAGGGATTGGTATTCAGAGTTCTCAGGCAGAGAATTCTAGTGCCTTGCAATACTACAAAACCCAAGATTCCATAAGACACAGCTATGGCAGTTAAAGTGGAGTCATTGTGCTATAATTGGGTAGGGTTGAAAGGCCCTGGGCCAGAAGAGGAAAAGGCTCTAGTAGACACAATATGGACAGCTACAGACACACACTCTCAACAGCACTGATCACTTTTCATGCATAAGAAAAAAAAACTTCCACACAAATACATTCCCTAATCACTTAGCCAAAGCAGCACACAGCAGTTACTGAACAAAAAAACTAAACTTGTTTTTGTCAGTCCCCTCAAAATGTGAAAAACTGTGAAACACAATATTTTCCATGATACAAGGGAAATTCTATTTTTTTTTCTCCAAAGGAAAGACTCACAAATGACAATATAGTTTATGTGTGCATTTTTTTGGTAACAAACTGGGCTGCTGCTATTTCTAGCATCAGAGCTCCCCTACTCACAGGTATATCTTTGTCATGCACCTCCCAATGCTTTAGAAATGATGCTTCGTTCAGAAAATGTATGATTTTAAGGACATTGTTTTTCTTTTTAACTACAGTCCCCATAAAACAAGATGGCAGACTCCAATGGCTACCATTTTTATGGAGGCTGCCTATGCACCTCAAATGAAGACACATGGTAACGTACCAGAATGCTGCTTTAGAACCTTCTTGTCTCAGTGCATAGCTGAATAATTTGTTACGGAAAGAATGCACATATAAACCACTCTGCCATTTTAAGAATGCAATTTTACCAGTATTTCCTGTGCCTTGCAAACTTGGTTAAAGTTGTCACTTCAGATTCACAGCATGAGAATGGGCCTGTGGATTATAGTTGATCTTTAAACAAAATTCAACATGGGACACTTGCCGTCTCCCATGCTCCCAACCTCAGCAGCTAAGTGTAGTTGCCAGGAACACAAGCGCTACAAGAGAAAACCAATCCAAGTGGAACAGTTCATGATTTATATATGAGTGAGTTCCAGATTTGAATCCATGCTAAGAAAAGTAAGAAAGGCCCCTTTCATACCCAACCACACCCAGCCAGCAGAATTGCTGTATACACTATCAGACTGCCTTTTACATCAGCCATTCTCATTGCATGAGCCACCCTTCTGGGATATCTCCTGTCCTTAGAAACCCATGTTACCAGTCCAACTTCCTGCTTGATAGGCTGATGCCTACATTTCACCAGTATTTTTTTGCCAGTGGAATGGCTTCTGTGTCACACTGTCTTAATGCCACAAACTGAGGTGTTTTTCTGGACTGTTAATGGTGGTGACAGCATATCTGGCATTGTATGCCAGATTTGCTGGTGTTGTGTGGCTTCTGCTGAAACCTATAACCCAAGGTTGGGCAACTGCATGGGAGCAGCAGGTCAAAGTCTGAATAGCATGAGAAAATACGTCCAAAATATTTCCATTTTTTGTCTGTGTCCTTCCCCAAATGCCAATCAGGAATTACACTGCATCACTTCCAGCTATCATTTTGGACATGGTGAAACATGGAGATATTTTGAGTTCTTTTAGTGTGGTTTTCAAGCAAAGATCGCCACCAAATCATGCCAAATTGTGGGCTTGGGTAGACTAGTGGGGTGGGTTTGAGGGCCACAAAAGTAATGTCCTCATGCAGCCTGCAGGACACATTTTTCTGATCCTTGCCATAACCCTTCAGCAGATGGATTACAAGTTGTGGAGAACTGGGGAGTCCCTTCTCCCACTCAATGCTGACTTCTGCCTTGAATAGGAGCTAGTATAATTGATCACTACAGTTCTTTCCATAATTGAATTGTACATATGTATGCCAACACTTAGCTGACTGCCAGAAGTAGTCATTATACTTCTGACTATTTTTGCACACTAGCAAGAACTATCAAAAAGTCAAAAAAAAAAAAAAAAAAAAAGGAAAGATAGAATAGCATTCTATTTTAAAGTTTACATAAGGATACTATACTCTTAAACTAAGGGGTATATTTAGCTGTGTCAGACAAAATGGAATTGCCGAGAAACCACAGTAGTTTCCCACATAACAGAAAATTTGTCCTATAAGAGGTTTTGTTTAACTGACAATTTGCCAACTGCATATCAAACTCAAATGAAAGTTAACACAATAATATGCCTCTGAATGATTCTATGTCAGTCTTAGGTGACTAGTTGCCCTGTTAAGTTACTTGCTTTGGCTCCTGTTAATTTTTATTTTATTTTATTTTTATTTACTTAATACAGCAGATTTATCAGTAAAAAGACTATCCAGTTTTTCAACACTTCTGTTTTCCATCTACCAATGAACTTGTCTGTTTTGCCTAAGAACAGAGCTTGCTCTAGGAAACAGCTGGAAACAGCTTATTTATACCAGTGGGAGATCAAACATGGTATGCCTTTTCATCCTAAACAGGGTTCACAAATCTCCGGGTGTGGACCCTGCCATTAGGCCTCCGTACAAGGGGAGAAATCACAGGGTAAGAGTGCTGCCTTGAAAAAAAAAAGAAAACACTGTGTGTTCCCAATCCCTGCAGTTGCAGGATGGTGTGAAGCAGCTGTTATACATACCCAGGGATATGCCTGTCTACTTCCTTCCCTCTCTTCTTCCCCTCTCAATGTTTTCAAACCACAGCTGGCACCAAACCTCAGGAGGAAGGAATCATCAGTGCAGGGACATACTGAGTTGCCTTAGAATTTACTGCTTCAGTCACTGGATATAGTACTACAGGATTGCTGCTTTGTGGCTCTTCCTATCTTACTTTTAACTTCCGCAGTTCTGTTCCTGTCTTCCTCACCCTACTCTAAATGGTTAAAGCCTTAATATGTATTCCCTTCTTGGTCTGAGGTGCAACTACATTGTAACTTCAACAAAAAGCTTTGTGCAAACTACTTCCTTCTTCAGCTCTGCTTAAGCATTTGATTGCTTTCTCTTTTAGGCCATTTCCGCACGAGGCGACGGAAGGCGCTCTGTTACTCACCGGATCTTCTGGCTCCTCGGTCTGGTCCAGGGTGAATCGGAGCAGTGTGAGGTCTTAGATCCGTACTGTTCTGGCTTCCAAAATGGTGGCTTCTGGTTGGTTGTGGGTCCTGACCAACCGCTGAAGCTCGCCATGCCTAAAGCCCGCCCTCCGCAGCTCGCGGGCTCGCATTGGCGCGAGCCTGCAAATCTGCACAAGGGAGTAGGTACGCAACGGTGTGCTCCAGAAAAATGAGAAACCTCTTTTTTCTGGTCTTTAAAAAGTGTGCTGGAGGACCAGTTGGGGGCGTTTTGGAGCGGGCCGAGGTGCGGATCTCCGGTAAGTAGTCTGAACCTAGTCCGCTCCAAGGTGCAGACGTCCTCCATGGAGGACGCACTGCGCCGTTTTAATTCCCCCGTGCGGAAATGGCCTTAATCTTTGATTTCACTTCTTTCCTCATCTCTTTTTCCTGTCCTCCCCCACGACAGTTGGCGAAATGTCTTTCTTTCCCCTTTATCCTCTTTCTCTTTCTCTCCCCGCTGCAATGACTGACTATACTCCCTTTCTTCCTTCTCGCCCTTTTTCTCCTGCTTGCCCCTCAACTCCTGGCTAAACACCATCCTTTTCTTCCTCTCCCTCTTTCCCACTCTCTCCTTTTCCTCTCCTCTTTCCAAAAGACCTGGCTAAAAGATTTCCATTTTCTTCCTCTCTCCATTGCACTGCTTGCAATGGAGTTAAAAAGAAAACCAACCTAACTACAAAAAGGGGTTTTGCTATTGTTGTTCAAAACTTAGAAAAACTCTTAGGATTAGGAATTAGGATTAGATTTGTATGGTTTTCTTAATTGAATGATATGTTTCAAGCAATAGTGCTTTATGCTTAATACTATATTTAATGATATCACTAGGACCTGTCCCAAGACATCAACCAGTGACTATCCTTAGATTTCAGAGTCTGGTCTGGAACCTCAGAATTTGGGATGCTCTTGACCTGACAATCCTAATTGCAATAAGTCCTGGGAACAGTACAGGTACAATCTTAAGGAATTGCCAAGATTACTGGAGTCACATTTGAATGTCTGCTATGTCCCCCCGCACTGTACCTTAAGAACACAGCTAACTGCAAGCCATAGAGCTTCAACACTGGCCAGCTTCTTCCCCTACATAGGTACTTTAATGTACCATCTAGGATGATGATGAATTGTAGGAAAATCAGCAATTTTCACACTAGTTGTGTTAATTTAGTTGTCTAATAAAATGTATCCTTCAAAGAGAATAATTCTTTTTAAAAATTTATCTGCCATTTCAAAGATATTACCTATATATTTTTTTAGAAAAATCATTTTATTTTTATTTTAGGTTTATTTTAATCTTGACTAGTCAAGGGAACTTTCAGACCTAACAATTTGCAAACACTGTCATTCACCAACCATTTAATATTTTTATTGAAATGGTAAAACATATGGTTTGTCCACAGATATATTAAATATTGCCCACTTAGTTGTGCATATCTGCTTTGAGACTGTCATATTGGATTAAGTATTATATTTAAAAATTACACTAAAGTCAGAACAAAGAAGAATCTAGAAACATTTCTACAATGAGTATATATCTGTTGTCTAATGACACAATGATATGACCCACATGAAAAGCATGCACTTGAAATCTTAAGCATTTATGGCATTAAAGAAAAAAAATACAGATGGATCATGTTGCCTGGCATGACATGAGTCTCCTATCTCAGTCACAAACTGGTTACTGGAGAAAGATATTCCTTATCTTAATAGCAACAACTCTAGTCTTGAAAAAGAGGTCAATAGGTCAACATATACTATTAAGTAATAGAAGCCTAGGGATAATGGGCCATGCCAAACTAGAGGAGACAAAGATAAGATTAAAAAAAAAAAGACAACAGTGGGCCTAGTCCCACATTTTCAAGATAAGACTGAAACCCTTTCTCTAGCACCCACCCAAAAGGAAGAGAGGAGGAAGAGATCATTGTTCCAGCTAGAAAGTGTGTGTGTGCTTTGCAATCTGCTACCCCCTTACCTGTGCTTTCTCTAGGAACAATTTGGAAGGAATTCTGTTGGTCAGTTTCAACTAAAGTAGGCCCATTGAGTCACTTGTTGAATGGTGAATCACCACATAGATAAATTCAATTGATCCAATGGTTGTCCTCTAGTTGAGACTAAGGCCATTTCTGCACTACATTGTTATAGTGCTATTATTCCACTTTCAACATCCTATGGAATCTTGGGGCTTCCAGTTTAGGGAGGGGCCTTTAGAATTCTCAGCCAGAGAGCTTTTTGGCCTCAGTGAATGACAGATCCCAGAATTCCACAGGATGTTGAAAGTGGAATAATAGCACTAAAACAGTGTAGTGTAGAAATGGCTTAACAATAACAGTGGCCTTCTAGAGGAACTCAGGTCAGATGCACATAACAGAGACAGCAATTTCAAGCATTCTCTGGATAATTTATAACAGCTTCCAAAGGGAAGAGCTTGAAAAGAACCTTTCCTTGGGTGGCTAGCTCATGGACAATAGGGCAAGACCAAAGGAGGGGCGGGGGAGTAATTCCTTTGGGAGCTGTAAGGGCACAGATTTGTTTGCTTTTAACTGTAATTACAACTATACGCCTTTCTTATTTATGTAATCTGTAGAGAGATGGGGCATAGTGATAGATAGTGATTACAGGAAGGGGGATATATGGTGATGAGTACTAGCCATTCTCTCCTAATATGGCTTTTACCTCCCTAGTGGTGGCAGGGAGCACAGAAATGCCAAACTCTGTTCTTGTCACCAGCACCTCCATACTCTCTCTGTCCACTTTCCATCAGTGAGACAATTGCAACCTTACAAGGGAATTAAAGTTACAAGAGCCTTATCCTGCATACATCATGGCAACCTTAACTGTGGCCCTTTCTGCACTAGAGACCATAAGCATGTTATACCGTTATAATGGTGGCATCATCATTTGCGCTAGGCTATCAGGTTAGGGATGCTCTTTTCCATACCCTTAAGTGGATGGGTAGCGGTATAGTCACCAGTGTTCCTTCCACATTACAGCATGCTTGGCCACTCCCATGCCCTGCCTTCACTCTGCCCCACCGCCCCTGATTGGGTGGTGATTTTTTTTGTTTTGTTTTGTTTGGAAGCCGTAGTAACACAGCAATGTTGTAACAGCAAGACATGCAGTATGCTATTGCACTTTTGCTCTATACTGTTTAAAAATGTATCTAAAAAAATAAATAGTTTTGACTCAAAGGAGACATTTAAAATAAACAGGGAAAGGTGATAGAAAGTTACCAGATCATAGGAGTCAATGAGAGAGGATGAGCTGGCCATGCCCATAGCCTGCCCACTGCTAGATCCATTATAACAGGAAGCACTATCAAGCGCTATAACAGTACTGCACTAAGACAGCTGTGAGATTGAAGCACTATAGGAGGCTCTTAACAGTTTTTTTTCTGGAAATAGAATATGGCAATTTGGCGACGCTTGGGGATGGGATAGCAGCTGGATAGCGATGATGTCATGCAGAAGCATGGCTCCAGGACCAGTAATAACCCGTTGCTATAGCGTTATAGCGATGTTGTACAGAAGCAGTCTGTGATAGAACATTACCTATCCAACTCTTAGTCCCAACTAGAGTAGACCAATTAATGAAACTGCTACAAGTATTGACTCATCAACTTCTAATTGATTTAATATATCTACTATAGCTGGAACAAACAACTGAATGTAGATCCCTGTCATGCTTTCCAGCTGTTCAAATAACAGCATGTCAGTAAGTGAAGATGTATGAATAAGCTTCTTACGTTACAACATCTTGAGACACTACTGAGATTTACAAAAACACTCTTTTGTAGCTGTTGATTTTCATAAGTAAGGAACATATTTGTATATTTTGCTTATTGATTAAACAAAGCAACTAATACAGGGAAAATGTAGTAATAGCAAGACTAACTTCTTGAATGTCAGGTGGTGCAGGTTAAACTGTTACACGATTGGCAATTCAATTAGGAATAACCTTTCTAAATACTTCACTGCAATATGTTTTCTTAGGCCAAAGTTTTTCTCCATATATTATTTCCTCCTGGAATGACAAACCATTCTATTTTAATATATATTCAGTTCCCGAGGAAAAAAAACTATTAAACATGCTATAAATTTGATTGTGCTTTTAATGGTGTGTGTTTGATTGCATTAACAGATTTCCCCCTGCTCAACTTCTGTCCCCAAACAAAATATGAACACTTAAAATTTCTGCCATTTCTGTCAATACAATGAACAGGATTTCAGTTGAGAAAAACTATTAAGCTGCCAAGACAGAACATTATTCAATTCTTTCCCAGGCTACTAACAACTCTTCACTTACTTTCATTCCCTGGCTTCTATCCTGCTCCACAGAGAGTAGCTATTCATTAGTCCTGCAGTTCAGTTTTAAATACTGCTTTGCAGCATCTGCTTCATCTTATTATTGGGATACACAATATCCTTGTTACAGGAGACCTTGGTATATCATCAGAGAAAGAATAAAGGGTAGGTCATATATAAAGATGCATGCACAAAAGACGTGGCCAGTTTAGACTATTGCTTCCCTGTTTAATCTACCATTTATTTAGTATCAACAATGCACCAGGATCATGTCTAGGCCTGAGGATATAACCCTCCCTGCAGCATCAGCTTTTCTTGTCCATTGGCCACACAGATTCATGAGAGTACAAAAACAACTGTGGACCCTTTAAGGGCTACAACCAGCCTCAGAACAAAACAAAACAAAATTATCTATAATTTTTTGCTGAAATAACATCTCCCCCCCCCCCCCGCCATTTAGCTGGTATCCCCTGTAGCAGGTTTTTTACACTGTTGTGATCTGACTATGTTTTATTAGCTCTGAACCAGCTTTTTCATACTTGAACCAAAGTATGACAGTGACCAAAAATTCTTAATAGGATAAACTTAGAGGAAAGAACTTAGTGACAGAATAGCAACAGCATGGTAACTGAAGACGATCTGTGTTAGGCGGCACAATTAACAGGGCGACCACTTAGGAATCATTATGAAGTTTTGAATGTTACTTTCTTTCCGGAATTATATGTACATACTTATATGCTTACCTTTTCTAAATAAATGCAGCTTTCTGTACTTTTTTTTTATTTGGAGGACTGTATCACACTGCTGTTAACTGCTGTCATATCAACTTCAACTTATGGCGACCCTATGGATGAGAGACCTGGAAGTCACCCTATCCTCAACTGCCCTGCTCAAATCTTTCAGAGTCAGGGCTATGGCTTCCTTGGCTGAGTCCATCTATCTATAATGAAGTCTGCCTCTTTTCCTACTGCCCTTTACCTTACCAAGCATTACTGTCTGTTCTAGTGAGTCATACCTTCTCATGCAATGGCCAAAATACAACAGCCTCAGTTTAGTCATCTTGGCTTCTAGGGAGAGTTCAACCTTAATTTGCTCTAGGACCCATTGTCCTTTTAGTAGTCCAGAGTATCCGTAGAACTCTTTTCCAGCACCACATTTCGAATGAGTTATCAAAATATAACAGGTTACATACAGAAAGTACAAATTGGGTACATTCTCATGAAAACCCAAAATTATTTCTCCAGCATTCTCCAACAGAAACCTACCTGTGCCCCTCAAAATAACGTTTACTCAATGGAAGTTGTGTAGTATACAATTTATTTACAGGACTCCAATTAAGATCATAATTATGTCATGTTACAGAATACAATGTTTTATGAAACCACAAAATCTCACTTTATAAATTGACTAAATTTACTGGAAATCAATCTTCCCTGTGACCATGATAACTGAAAATTAAGATTAATACTTTTTCCTATGAGTTGAGTAACTTATTTAATTCAAAGTGGTCAGCTACGTTTTACAGCATCCATTATTAGCATTGCGAACAGTGCTACGCGTTTCTGGATCTGACAGCAAGGTTCATCATTAAGGCACAATGGGAAAGGCAAGAGGAGGCAATCTTCTTTGTTTTATGGTGCTATAAAACTGAGACTAGAAATAGGTTCTGGCACATGTCTGTATACCCCACAGTGATAAAAGCACAGTGACCCTGAATATATTGGTATGTTGGGACTGGACCACACTCCCTATTTTAGCCTTTATTCATTAGAAAATCTACATAAAATAATCAGAGATTAAGATTTGTTTTTATGGGAAAATAACAGCTGGAGATGTTTCTTTAAAAAATGAACAATGTCTCTAAAAAACCTAGAATCAAAACATAAATTCAAAAATCGTATGTCTAATTCCATCACTAATTGGGCATTTAATACATATTTGGTTTGAAACTTTTATTGGTATTCATAAAAGAGAATAACCTATAGTCACAATCTCATTAGAGACATTAAAATAAGCTGCATCATTACTTCTGTAAGAATTGCAAAGTATGCAACATAGTATGATAGCTTTTTAATAATAGAATCTCAATTGATTACTGTATTTAGATTCTCCAAGCATACTGCTTGCTTAAATGGATTCTTAACGCTCCTTAGAGGGCTACGATGAGGTCTCAGAACTAACTGTTGTGAATTCCTCGAGGTATTCTGAAACAGGAGGCAATAAAATAGGGAAATGTAACAACAGCAATACAATTTATGGAGCTATTATTTGTTCAGGGTGCAGATTCATTTCATTTCTTAATTTTTCCATATCTTAACTAGATGAATGAAAATATAAGGCTAAATCCAATTGCTGGTACCAACTTCTATTGACTCATTAAATTCACTGTTGAATGGGAAGTCATAACTTATGTAAATACCACTGTCTTCATGGGGCTAATCATCGGGATTAACAGTTAGATTTAGGACACAAACACTACCAGATTAAGTTATTGTAATGGATCCATCTAACTTATTATTTTTCCTAACACAGGCTAGCCAAATAGCTTAGACAAATCTGCAACCAGAACATAAAACTGCTGGCTGTTCCATTTAGTTTCTGGAATGGGTGGCAGAACTATTTTTGGAGTGTGTTTTAATTCTTACATATGTCAAGGTATCACATATTTCAAGGTATTCAAGGATTGGTCTATATGCTACTGAATACAAAAAACAAACTTGGATTTTAGCAAGGTACATCAGGAAAGCTTGCACCAGCCTTATCATGAACTTTAGTCATATTTGATGTGTATGTTTCAGGGGAGATGTTATTTTATGAACCTATCAATATCCACAGCTGAATCTCTAATTGCCTTAACTGATCTGTAATCTAGAGAAGAGATTAACAGAGTCTTGGCATAGTTTCTGTAGTATCAGCTGTGCATGATCTGCCACTAAGTCCAACAACAGGATGCTTCTGGACCAATCACGAAAAACTTGTAATGTCTGGATGCTAAGATGCATTTTTACTGACTTCCTACAGACCTCTGGGGACAATTCAGTTGCTGTTTATACATTAAAAAGTATTAGGAATTAGGAATCAATACACATTTTGGGGGCTATCTTATCTTTCCCTTTGTCACTGCAACCATAAACTTTCATCTGAGGATGGTTTCTTTGAGAGCCAGCATTGCATAATGATAGTGGTTTGACCACTGGACTACAACTCTGGAGACCAGGCTTCAAAAGCCCACTCAGCCATGGTGACCTTGGGCTGTCTCAGCCTCAGGGGAGGGCAAAAGGAAACACCCTCTGAACACATCTTGCCAAGAAAACACCATGAAAATCCCTTAGGGTTGCCACATGTTGGGAATGACTAGAAGGCACACAACAACAAATAGCTTTTTTGCTGTAGCAGTCATGAGTAAAGTTTGTTCTATAATGTAACAAAGAGAGGTAATCTTGGTGGCTGACCCACAAAACTGCAATACTTACTTTATGCAGATCTCCTGTAGGTTCTGGGTGAAAGGCCCATGCAGTAAAAATTAAGATTTAAAGGAAGTAGACATTACTGTCAGGGATTCAAAGCACGGAACCCTGGGGAAATGCTCAGACCACTGCAAGGCACTGCATCATACTCCAGCAGTGTGTATTGCAAGGCATTACATCATGTACTGGGGTGGTGTGCAAAGGGTACAGAGTGGTGTGCATACCCTCGTAGCTCATTGGATGTAAATGTGTATATAAGGCAGCTACATCCAGGTCATGTTGTCGATTGACCAAACCTGGTGCCTGGCGTAAGCTTTTGTCAGTCTGTTTTGTGTTCTTGTACATATCGGAACCTTGAAGCCAAGATAAAGTGCCTCCTGCTTGGAAGAAAGCTTCTCTGTGTGAGTATCCTTCTTAGGAACAGGTTGCTGCTGTCGGTTTGCTGAGAACTCTTTTTTCGCTGTGTCTCCATGGGGGTTGATTCTCTCATCATCCTCCCAACAATTACAGCAATACGGGAAAGCACATACCACATGGATTGGGGCCACCGGACTTCAAGTCTCTTCTGTTGAAAATGTGAGACAAGAGTGTAAAGCCTCATATGATGGCTTTGACTTGTATGATGAATGCTTCCATATGTTCTTCCAGGAAAGGAGATCAGTGACCAGAGAAGCCTATTTTGTTTCAGTAGGAAGTTTATGATAACCTTAATGTATGTTCCAGTTCTGATCCTGAAAAAGATGTGGAGTTTTGAAATGCTTTCCACCCCCTAAGTTTAATGATCATGAATCCCACACTGTATCATGGATGACTGCAATTTTAAATTCATTCCTTCAACTGAGAAGAGGGCCTGCTTTTTTAACAGAGCTTAGAGATTTTAGTCTTTTGGACTATAGCTTGCTGAATCCATCAGCCAGAATGCATAGTAACTTTTCCAAGCTCTGTTTTATAAAGGTAGCAACCAAGTCTTCCCTTCAGAGATGATGCAACCTCTCTTGTTTTTCAAGTGATTTTCTTTTCTTTTTTGGGGGGGGGGGTGATGGTGGTGGTATTTTGAACATTGAGGCCTGAAAAGGAAAATATCACCTTTCACTAAGCAAAGAAATAAAAAGAGAATCCTCATACTTACAGATATATCATCACTAAAATCTATTTCATCCAGATCAAGATATTCAGGGGCTTCCATTATTCTGCTATGTACATCTTCATTGGCTTAGTTGAATAATAAAAACGTCTGTTGAAGAGAGAAAAGGAGAGGAGAAAAATTAACAAAGGCCAATTAAATGTAATGAAGCTACAGCTCCCCTTAGCTCACTTAGGAAACAGTTAGCTATGCAACAGGATTCTTGCTGAGCACTCTTGGTGACCTGTGGAGGCTCATCTGTATTCTCAAAGTGATGTTCAGGCTCATGCATATGAAGCACTGTGACTAACAACTGCAGTTTTCTCCAACTGCTGAGTGGAGAACAGCCATCTCCCCTTTTCCAGTGCAAGCGTATCTGGAAAGAAGGGAGACATGGGGGACGATAACCTCACATATACAGCAACTTAGTCAAGAGAACTGACTCGAATTGCAACATGGCTTCATTTTTCTTACTGCCACCAACTAAACTCTTTGTCCAGGAGAACTGTGGAATGTTCCCTCACTGCATGGTTGAATTTTAATAGTTGTGGAGGAGTTAACTTTCAGACTATAATTCCATAATCCTTCAGCCAGCATGGTTAAGACCTGTGCTGCTCAGGTGTGGGGGGTGTCTGGAGGTCATAAACTAACCCCAAAAATTAGTTGAAACCCTACAGCTAATTTTTCCATGTTCTGAATTGGAATTTTTAGTGAGTACCTCTCAGCTAAAGGAAGGTCACAAACCCTGCATGAAAGACAGTTGTGCAGTCAGTGAAACATGTCCAACCGGTCATCAAGCTGAGTGAGTGAAAGCTTAGGCAAAGAACGTTTATGTATCCTAGGAACATCCTTTTCCCAGACTTACTTGGGATGAGAGGCAGGGCTACAGTATGATTCCTTCCAGTCAAATGTCTGAAGGATAGCATTACAGAGACAACACAAAAGACCCTGATCTATGTTTTAGTTCATTCAAGTCAGGAAATATCCAGAGTTTGGAGAAACAAACTCAGGAAATGCAAACAATTCTGTTCTCAAGGTTCTGTGGTTCTCTGAGTGGTCCCTTACAAGTTAATGTAGCAACTGTACAATTACCTGCAAAGTTAGACTTCTGCAGCTTTTGCGTAATTCTGTCTCAACTGTGCTTAGCATGCAGGATTGGAACAGAGAATAAACTGAATAGGCTTCTTGGCTGAGTGGGCCGTATAGTTGATCCCTCAGCAATCAGTGAGATTTTAATGAAAGGAATTAAAATTCATGTACTTCTATGTGTATGTCTACAAAGGAGCCTTGTCAGCGTGAATGCTGAACCTTTTTGTACATAATCTCTTGCCATTCATTATTTACTGGTTATATGTACATCCCACATTTCCACTAAAGCAGTGCTCAGGGCATCTAATAATAAAAATACTGGTAAAACACAGTCACAAGTTTTATAAAATCAGATCCATTAAAAAAATAAAATCTTAAAACCTGCTGCTGCAAACAAGCAACGCTAAACACCAACAGCGCATCTAAATTATTGTTATGGTTATGGTTATTGGTCTTGTCGGTGTGTGTGTCCGTGTGTGTGTGTCTCTGTGTGTGTGAATAGACAACAGGCAATTTTACATTCCAAAGTAGAGGAAAAACTTCAGGAGAAAAATGACACTTTATTTCTATACATGCGAGAATTACAGACCAGAAAAATTCTTACTTCACACCAGGTTAATTATCAACTTGAGAAATATTGGCAATAAAAATATCTAAACAAAAAAGTGTGAACAAGTCCCAGTACGCAAATCATACATGTTATCTCCATCTCAGAAGTAAATGTCAATCCAAAACAAATAGCACATTTAATTCACATTGATTTTAATAGGATAGTTAAATCAGACTGGAGAGGAAACGCCAAAGCTGCACAACACATATAGCAGGAACATGGAATGTGAGAAGCATGCATCAGGGGAAGCTTGAAACAGTAAAACAAGAAATGGAAGTAAAAATATTTCAATATTTAGGGAAAAGCCTGCTAAAATGGACAGCAATAAGAAAGTTTCAGTCAGACAATTGCACAGTGTTGTACTCTAGAAATGACTATCTAAGAAGAAACATAGTAACATTAATAGTGAGCAGAGATGTAGCAAAATCAGGGCTATAACGCGAAGTCTGATCAAATAATATTGGTAAGACTTCATGAAAAGCCTATCACTATAATCATAGCAGAAGAGGAAGAAAATGAAAGATTCTATGCTGATGTGCAGGAGAGAATTGATCACACACAAAAAGTAGGACATATTGGTAATAACAGGTGATTGGAATGCAGAAGTAGGAAACAGGGTATAATCAAACATTGTTAGAGAATTTGGCCTAGGATGAAGAAATGAAACAGGAAAGTGATCTACTGAATGTTGTGAATGTTTGTTGCATATACATTCTTCATGCAACTGAAGAGACAGCTATATATGTGGATTTCACCAGATGGCCAATCCAGACAGCAAGTAGACTACAAAACTGGAAGCAGAAGATAAAACTTCTTTGCAGAAATAAGACCAGGAACATATTGTGCCACAGATTACTGAAACTGCTAAAATAAAAAAATAAAGGTAAATTTATAGAAGTATATTGAATCAATAGTATAGAATTTAAAGACCACGTAAAGAACAGATCTGCACTGCTATGTCTAATCAACAGGGAACGAGCACTCCAAACTGAAACCAGAGACATTGTCAAGGAAGAATACAAAAAGACTCTATCTGTAGCCAGCAAAAAAGAAAATCTTCACTGGATGACTGATGAATCTTGTCAGATGGATAGTGACAAGACAAGAAGCAAAAGTGAAAGGTAACAGAAACAGGGTAAGAATGCAACTATTCACTGACTTGTATGTAGGGATAAAGAGAACTAATATAATAATCATTGCAGAGTAACAGAAGACAGCAAAAAAGGAAGAACAAGAACCCTCTTCACAAGTTCTGAGAAATCAAAGGCAAATTTAAATCAAGAGTAGGGATGCTATATGACCAACAGGGGAGTACATTATATAATCAGGATTCAGCAAAAAGCCTGAGACAGCAATGCAGTACATTGAAGAACTATATAAGAGAGATGAAAGGATAACAGATTCCTTTAAGAAAAAACCTTTTGACAAAGAGCCTAAAGCTTTAAAAAGTAGAGTGCAAATTTCACTCAAAGACATATATTACCAGGAACAGATGACATACCAACAGAGCTGTTTCAAGCTATTTTAGAGATGGAATCAATTCATATTCTTAACAAAAACATGCCAACAAATCTGAGAAACAGAACAATGGCCCACAGACTGGAAACAATATTTATTTATTCATTTAATTTATTTTAATATGTACATCCTGTTCTAGAGAGCCAGCGTAGTGTAGTGGTTTGAGTGTTTGACTACAACCCTGGAGACCAGGGTTTGATTCCCCATGGAATCAGCCATGATACAGCCATGTAAACCCACTGGGTGACCTTGGGCATGTTGCACATTCTCAGTCCCAGAAACTTCTGTGATAGGATCACCTTATGGTCACCATAAATTGGAAACACCTTGAAGGTACACAACAATAACAACAATAACAATTGTGTTCTCTATTCAAAGATATCAGAGCAGTGTACAATAAAACTAGCTTAAACAGTGCAAAAATAAAATGATTTTTATTTTCAAAGGCTAAAAACTCCCCAGCAAATTTGTACAAATGTTATACAGCATGGGAGCAGAGAACTATTTTGAAGGTGCAGGGGGTGAAGAGTGGTAGGCAAGTCATTATGGTTTTTATCTGCTTGCAAATATGCTTTTATAAAACAGGAAAAACGCAAAATACAGTGAGTAATAATAATACACCAACTAAATTGATCAACAATGTAACTACTGCGAATAAAATGACAAAATAATAAATGAAAAATTATAAAATTGTTTAAAGCACACAATGAATATATCAAGGTAAGGGGAAATTATATAAGACTCTATTGAGTGAATGCAAAGGTGAATATAAGGTAGGGCAATCCTGATTGGGGGATCAACAACATTGGAGTCTTGGGGTTCCTGATCATTTCAAGTGTACTCAGCCCCCAGTGTAGCTTTAGGGAGACTCAAGTCACCTCATTCCCTGTTCCTGGATTCCATGTATGAAGAAGAAGAAGGCATTCTGTGGTACTCCACAGTTTAATGCCATGGGACTGAATAAGAACCTCCCATGTTACTCTCTGGGACCACAGAGAGGAACAGAACCACTGGAACCCAATACCTCCTACTCCCATCTGATGAAGTCAGTTGAGTGAGATGCCATGATAAACTATTTCAAAAGCTGAAGAGAGATCCAAGACAATCAACAGGGTAACACCTTAGCCTGTCTTTCATTAGGAGTAGGTTATCAGTCAGAGGAACCAAAGCCATTTCAGTGCTCTACCCTGATTTGAAACTAGACTGAAACAGATAACCTGTGTCTTCTAAGAACATCTGAAGTTGTCCAGCCACCACAAGCTCAAATATCTTACTCAAAAAGAGTATACTAGCAAAGGTTCTCATTCACCTCTGGGAAGTCTGCTTCAGTACACTACAGCTTACTTTCATGGTAGCAGATACCTCCTTCTGGCACACTGAGGCTTTTGTCACTCCTGGACCTACCTTACTAGTCCACCTCTGTGAAGGTGGGGAACAGCCAAGGTGGGTGAATTGATTCAAGCATCTTGTGAACATTATCAGACCTTGGCAATTGGAACTGACCCTCAGAAAACTGACCAGATGGGGAGCTGGACACTTCCTCAGACTCTATAATAAGTGTGGCACCAGGTTCTGAAGGAACATGAGCAACATTCTTTTGAAGTGTCTGTCACAGTAGACAACTGAAGGTCCTTCTCCTTGCCTCTCTGAGGCTGATGAGCTCGTTACCTCTTCATAGTTGAATGCAGTACGAAAAGAGGAATAAAACATTGCAGACAGACTGATTCATTCAAGGAAGCCGCAGCTGAAAGTCTGCAAGACTTGAGCAGGCCTGTTAACAACAGAGGCCCTTTCCACATGGCATTTGCCATGCGAAAGGGCACCTGGAGCATCGCGCGATTGTGAGGAGTGATCTGCACGACACACTCACAATCGCGCGACGCTCCAGGGGCTGGCAGGCACCGATTGCGCACCTTTTCATTTTCGGTTGGAAGCCGAAAATGGTGCGTGATCGCGCATTGCTCCTGGACCCCGAGCACACTTACCTGGCATGCGGAGCCTCTGGAGCCGCGCCGGTCGTGCTTCCTGCCCTAACACAGCCTGGGAAACTCCCAGGCTGCACTGCGGAAGGAAGAGGTGGGGCTCTCGCGCAAGCAGGCAGCTCGTGTGGAGCTGAAGCAGCAGGGACGCAAGAGCCTCTTGTTGGAGGCTGCTCGCGCGATCCCCATACCCCAGTGCCAGAAAGGGCCAGAGTCTCTTGGAAAGGTCTCATCCATAGGATCACCATGAGTTGACGGTGAAGCAGCAGCAGCAGCAGCAGATATATAAATCTTTCTCAACAAAATAAATATCATGGGGAGGGGAAGGAAAGCTTCATATTGAGCATGTCCTGTGTGTTTTTATTTACATTCTTATGGACCTATACATCACAACTGTTGTTCCTATGCATCTTCAAGTCATTTCTGATATATGGAGACCCTAATAGTAGTCTAATCTGAAATGCAGAATGATAAGATTCTCATGACATCTCCTATGTGTTCAACTGCGGCTTTGTAGTGAAGAATTTTGTGAATGAGACTGCAGAACCACTACCATTTGGCCGACGTGGCCATTAAAACTATTATGCTGGGAGCTGGCAAACCTTATCATCTTGGATGCATAATAGTTCCTACACTGAGCTACAGGGAGAAACTCCTGTTTGTCCTGAGAACTTTTGCTTACCAGTAGAATGAAGTGATTTTGCCCTTCCAAGTAGTGTCATTGGTAACTCTTCTGCTATTTGGTAATGACATTGAGAGAGAGAGAGTAAATGCCAAAGAAAGACAAGGTAAGCACCCTACACTGAAGATACTTTAACATTGAGCTTACTAGCACCCAGATGCACATAAGCTACAATGGTGATATGAACACAGAAAGCTGTTAAGATTCAGTCACAGTACAAGATCTTTTTTTAAAGGAACATAATAAATGCATTGCACAAGATTTTTTTTAATTGAAAAGCACCACTAGAGTCTTATGATTCATGCTTTTACAACCTTACACATTTTGCTTGGCTAAATAATTACTTTCAAGATGCTTTGCAGACATAGAGGGAGGCAGAGGTGGAGACTATTACTTAGAAGGCTTCAACTACTTGCTTCTCATGCAACTCTCCAGTTTTGAAGGCTCTGGAGAAGACAAAACGGTGACTACTTTTTGAGGCTTTTTTGCCCTTATGACCTTCAGAAAGAATTATTTCCTTACAAATGTGTGTACTGTTTGTATGTCGTTCTGAATTTAATAACCATTTTTAGTCTTTGTCCACCCTGGAAAAAGAGGTATACAGAAATAAAGCTATTGCATAGGCATCATTGCTACTTTTCCCTTTTCCTGTTGCACTGGATCTTGAACCAAATGAGTGAAAATTGAATTTTAGAATGACATAACCAGAGCTATTTATAAATAACTGGTTACCTGTAATTATTTCCTTTTCACAAGAAACAAAGGTAACTACATTACATTATGACTACAACTTAATGAGGGCTAATTCCACTACTTTTGTGCTACCACTTTATTTGCTTTTACAGTTATGGGGGTATGGCCTTACAAAATGATGTATGAGGAATACTATATTAGCCACCTGTTTCCCCATGCTACTGGCGCCATGTGGTTTTTTTGTAAATGTTGAGGCAATAATAAGTTGTATGGGAAAAGAGTGTGATGTTCTCTAGGACAATGGCTTATGCCATTCATGTTTTTGTTTGCCCTTTTTTGTTTTGTTTTGTTTTGTTTTGTTAGAGAATGACCAAAAGAATCTTGTTTTTATTAGGCATAAGCTTATTTCACCATAACAGGAAAAAGCTACTTACCAAAAAAAAAAAAAAGTAAAATGGCAACTGCCTTTGGTTATACATGCAACTAATTACTTTCTAAAAAAATAACTGTCCACAGTCTGCAACATGACCAATTCTATTTCTTATTTTTCCATTTTACTTGTTTTTTCCGTATTGGCAATTCTTTTCAAACTCTACAGCTACATTCTAAAAGATTTCATGGTAAGCCTTGTGACTCAAGCTGTACCAATTAAGCTTTAATTGGATCAGTTAAGCTGGCTATAAAACCAACTTTTCTGAGCCCGCTAATAACAGAAGTTAAATTGACATAAGTCTAATGCAGATATATAAAAAGTAATGGGACAGAATAAGGTCCACTATATAATGACTATGTCCAGGCATAACACTAAACTATGGCTTTGCATTATACATACACCCTCAGGCTCATGAGCAAGCTCATATTCTCTCTTTCACCTGAAGTGCTTTGAAAAAGGTGAAAAGGTTTTTTTTTTCTGTTTTCAAACAACCAAGTGGTTATTGACCATATGTCACAGGCCATGGTGTAGCTTGCTGAAGTCTGGCGTGTTGTGATATATACTCGGCCTCTGCAACAAGCTATTTGTTAATCAAAAATACCCCCTTCTGAAACCCCCCTACCCCCCAAAAAAACCATCAAATGCTGATTTGTGAACTCTTGCTTGTTTAAACCCTATCTTTTCATGATATTGAAGCCCACAACTATGGTTTGCCTTTGCCTCTCATCCCACAGCTTCCCCCTCTGCCCTGAAGCAAGAGCTGACAAGAGGCTGAAAGAGAAATGAACTAGAAATAACAAATACAAACCATGGTTTGTTTGGCCATTAGCTGTGCAATTAATGCCATAAGCAGTAGACCACAGTTAATATCAGTCATCCCAAAACATCCATTTTGCCCACACTTGGATAGTGGTTAGTCTTAATAAGAATGAGGTACTTTCAAACCATGATTTACAATCCATGCTCAGACACAATTAATAACTATGGATAACCGAAAATAAAAGGTAGGGCTTCATATAATCTTGTAATCATGGCAGACAGGGAATGGAGAGTGCAGAGGCTGCCCCTCCCTAAAGTGCAAACCCCAGGGTTCCATAGGATGTTGAAAGTGGAATAAGAGCACTATAACAGGCTAGTGTGGAAATGGCCTAAGCTGTAATTCAGCATTTTATTTAAATAAGTGTACACATGCAAGTATGATTGATTGATCCTTGGGCATGGGGGACCCAGGGACCCAGGATCTGGGCACATAAGCACAAACTACTCATGCTGTGTGAACTGGCCTCAAAATTTTCAGAAAGCTTAGATTTCCACAAACAATGTCTAGGGGGTTTCTTGGAACAAGCATAATCAGCCTAAAGGTTGGTTTTGTCCTGTGATTGTGTACCATTCACAGCTGCAGAGCAACAGGAAACATGTTCAATGAGCTAAACAATCAAGGAACAGAAAAGAAACAGCTTGTTTTTGTCTTGAATTCCATTTATTTATTGGCTTACAATGCAAGGAAAAGCAGTGTAGATTTAACCAGTTTAAATATTGCAAGTCTCAATAACATGAGGGACAGGAGATGTGAAAGAGGAGTGAACTTAATTGGCATTAGACCCAAATTACTTATGGTTCAGCGGGGGACCGTACGCCTAACACACAGAAGGCACTAGGGTCAATGCCTAAATTATCCAGTTATGATTGGAAAAGATCTTGTCTGAAATTTTGGAGAACCACTGCCAGCCCAGTGCAGATATACTGAACAAGACAGATTAATGCTCTCAATATAAAGAAGATTCTGATGTAATAGAAGAACAGGCACTAACAGAGAACTGTTTAATCCTTTCATGCTATTTCCCATACCTAATTACTTCACAAAGCATAGCTCTGTGACCCGCTTTTCAATACATTCAGCATTAATCACATACACACAGGGACATTTCAACCCTAATGTACCAGCACAGGGCATTTTACTCCCAGAGTTGCATTTTCTTGTAGAATTCATGCAAACCTAGACATACAGCTGTTATTGTCTCTTGAAGAACTGTAAACAATGTTGAGAAAACAGTAAGGTATAGTGATTTGAGTTTTGACTAGAAGTCTGGGAGACCAGAGTCTGAATCCCCACTCAGCCACCAAAACCCACTCTTAGCTTCACAGGAAGGCAATGGCAAATCCCCTCTGAACAAGTCCTGTCATAAAAGTCTCATGATAGATTCACTTCAGTGTGTCAGGGATTCAGAGCAGGGAACCCTGGGAAAATGTTCAGCCCACTGCCAGACATTGCATCATGCTCCAGGTGTATGTGATTGCTGGACATTGCATCAGAAAATGGAGTGGGTTGCAAAAGGTACAGGGTGGTGTGCAAACCCTCTACCTGATTGGTTGTAGATATGTACATAAGGAAGCAATCCCCAGTCTGTAATTGTCTGTTGATCAAACCCGGTGTCTGGTGCAAGCTTTTGTCTGTCTGTTCTATGTTTTGTATATAATGGAACGTTGATGCAAGATAAAGTGCCTCCTGTTTGGAAGAAACTCCTCTGTGTGTGAGTATCCTTACTGGGGAACAAGGCTGCTGCTGCTGGCTTGCTGAACTCTGGCTTTTCCGCTGCGTTTCTGTGGGGCTGAAACTCCTATCATCCCCCAACAGTGGTTATGGGCCCAGACCCAGACTGCACAGCATCCACAGCACACCTGTAGTTGTTTTTCCCCTGGATACTGGGACTGTAACTGTCTGCCTGATTCTGGTGCTTGAGGAATCTGTTTTTGGCAGAGAGACAGTTAATCTTCAGTTCGGTGCTGTCCAAGGACACTTTGGAGGAGGAGGCTGGCCAGCTGCTTTCCTGTGTTTTGTTTTCTTTGAAAGCAGCAGAATGACTGAAACAAGCCTTGTGCGTTTTGAGAGACTAAATGACACAAATTATCAAAGCTGGTGGATTTATGTGAAAGCATCTCTGATAAAGGAGAACTTGTGGCATGTTTTGGAGAGCAAGGGTCGGCCGGCCAGTGTGTCGGCTGCTGAGATAGCAGCGTATCGTGTTGCTGACGAAAAAGCCAAAGCAGTTATTTTGCTTACTTTAAGTCCTTCCCAGTTGATTCACGCTGCTGCTGCAGACACAGCATATCAGCTCTGGGAGGCTCTGAAGCATGTGCATCAATCTTCCTCGTGTTTGTCCAAAATGCTATGGACGAAAAGACTGTATAACACAAAATTATGTCCCGGAAGCTGTGTAAGAGAGCACCTCATGCTAATGAAACAGTTGTTTCAGGAGGTTGCCAATAGAGGCATAAATATTCCAGAAGTCCAGAAAAGTTTTATTCTGCTGGGAAGCCTCACTAAGGAGTGGGACTATTTGATGTACAGCTTGCAGGGTGTGCGTGAGGAAGATTTGAGGTGCATGAGGTAGCCGGGAGGATCCTGGAAGAAGTCCAACGTAAGCAGTTTGACTCCAGATTGCAGACGGAGGGGAGGACAGTCTGTTGCAGCCAAGAGGGAGAGGCAGCTCTGGAGGCATCTGACCTGGAGGAAGAAGTGTGCAGCTTCGCCAGACGCTGCTACAGATGCAAGAGAATTGGCCATCTCCAGAAGGACTGCAGAATGCCAGCTCCGAGGAGAGGGAAGAAGACAGCCCAGAAGCGGAGGGGCGTGTCATCACAGGCTGAAGGCCATGTGTTTGTGGCAAAAGAACAGTCTGAGAGTGGTGTGGTGGTTGTTAGACAGTGGTGCAACTCACCACATGGTGAACAATTTAAAGCTGTTGAATAATGTTACAAATGCAAACATAATGGCAATTTCCCTTGCAGATGGGGCACCAAGCAAGGTGCAAAAGATGGGTACTGCGTATGTGCCATGCTTTCGCAAAGCATTTAACAATGTGTTGTGTGTTACCAATTTGCAAAACTGCATATTGAGTGTCTCCCAACTGACCACTGATGGTTACAAAATTGTGTTTGAAGGGGAGAAATGTATAATAACAGCAAATGGTGTGTTTTGTGCAAAAGGGGTGAAAAAGCAGGGGTTGTACCACATGTTGCCCAAAGGAAAAGTGGCAAATGTTAACCCTTTGTGTAACAAGCCTCTACATGAAAAGTGTGTACATTACCTCCACAGAGTGATGGGTCATGCCAGCTACAAAGGTTTGCAAGAGTTGGCAAAGGTATGCCCTGGGTTACAGGTCAGAAATTGTCCTAAGTTCCTAGAGTGCTCTGTGTGCAAAAAGGTTAAGGTAAAGGCTTACCCCATTGCCAAGAAAAGGAAGTGCATCACCCAATGGCCTTTTGAGGTTGTACATGCAGATTTGGCTGGGCCATTCAAGCCAACTGAAGGGCAAAATAGGTATGTCCTGGTAATTGTAGGCAGACACGCCAGGTACTTCTATGTCTATCTGCTGAAAGAGAAAAGTCAAGCAGCTGAAAAGTTCCAAGAGTGGGTGAATGCTGTTGAGAGGGAATTTCCTTATAAAGTGGCTAGTCTGGTGTCAGACAGAGGGGGAGAATTCCTGTCCAATAGCCTGCAGACCTGGATGCGTAAGAAAGGCATAAGGCATAAAACCACCAACCCCGCATCTCCCGGGGAGGATGGTCTTGCAGAAAGAAGAATTGGGCTGTTAAAACAAATGAAGGACTGTATGATGGAGGATGCCCAAGCCCCAGCGGGACTTTGGGGAGAAGGAATAGTGACAGCAAACTACCACTTAAATAGGATGTGGAGTTCAAGTGTGAAGCAGACTCCATACTACCTATTATATGGTAGAGCGCCAAACCTGAAGCATCTTCGTGTTTGGGGTCAGTTTGCTAGTGTGTATGTTCCCCCAAGTATCAGAAAGTCTGGAGAGGAGAAATCTAGACGGTTATGCTTTGTGGGACATGAAGGTAACAAATATAGATTTCTACACCATGCTGGCAAAATAGTGTATTCTAGGAGTGCAAACTTTGAAATCCATTCAGGTTGGGATAGACTGCACTGTAACCAAGAGGTTTTGATTCCCCTGGGTAAAAGTGTGAAAAGTGTTCCCGAAATTCCTGAGAATGGAGGGGCAGTTATGTATGATGAGGAAAAGGACAGTGTCCCGGATACACTTGAAAGCTCTGAAGATGGAGGGGCAGTGATGGCTGATGAAGAAGAAGAAAGTACTGAGGAAAGTACTGAGGAGGAGAAGCCAGAAGTCCCACACGAAGTCACACCAAGAAGCTCAACACTGCCACCTAGTGTTAAATCTGCGTTTTTGGACAAGAAAGAGCCTCACACTGAGGCCAGTACTAGTACCAGCAGCGGTTCCAGTGGAAGTGAGTCAGGAAGTACTCAACTTGCTGAGTCAGGAAGTAAAGTGTTACTTCACTTCAGTGTTACTGTAAATTGAAAACAACTTCAAAGTATACAACAACAACAACCAATATCCCCAAACTTCAGTCACTTAATAGTTACAGCTTTTTTTTCTTAAACAAACAGAAAGCAGCCCCAATAAATCAACTTTTTTTCTTGCCACTGGTGTATTTTTGTGTGTTAGGTCATATATTGGGACCACAAAATATCTCATGCTATTTTTTTTTATGAACCACGTGCAAAATCAGTACAGTACATAGATTATCAGTAAACTAACCTTATTCTGAAGGAGAATCAGAATTCTCATAAGGATTAGGAAATACAAAAAAAAATGCATATGAAATTCTTATCCTATCTACAACCCTGCCCCTAATAGTATCCCTCAATACACTGGATTTCTCACTAGTATTAGAAATTACCAGGTACCTCACTCAATGCAATTTTTTATGATTATTGTGAAATATCACGATTAAATAACATTTGTTTGGGTTACTTTTCATAGTATAACTAGAGATATATGATCACAAAACACTGTTGTCACATCAGCCTCCTTAAATAGTGTTCCTGTTTTCTACTGAACTCACAGGGGTTTAAAGTGGGCAGGGAGCTTCGCTGGTTTCCTTGTGACCAGCAACATCACAGCTGTTAGGAATCATGAGCCCATGTGAGTGGGGAAAGTACACCAACCATCAGACACAGATCGCAAATATACAAACAATACCAGGCTCATGAAACACTATGAGGGTTAGGAATACACTAATTTAATTGATAGCTCATAAGATGAAGAACTTATCTCGTTGAAAGGAAATTGCAGATTTTTATTACTTCATTAATTATTAAGGTACTTGCATTGTTTAATCTGCATTTGTAATAAAAATGTAATTTGACTTTAAAAACACACACAAAATCAATGCAATATAGAATACTTTATTACTTTACTCATGCAACATGTAACAAATAGAATATGTAAAAATTCATTTAAGATTTTGGGGAAATCATTATTTGCATTCCAGAGCTGAATGAAACATTGGTCTTACAAAGAAATTGTGAGCTCATACAAAACATGTGACTTGTATTTTAGGGCTTGATTTTGATTAGAAATCACTGTCTTGATCATTTCCTCTTTTGCATAGGTTAGACAATGCAGATAGGCAATGGCACAACACTCTCTTCAAGCTGTTCATATTGTAGCCTCCAAGCGGATGTCATCTCAGAGTAAGCAAGAAGTTGCAAGGAGGAGGGATACTCTATCCTGCATAGATACTATGCAATTGTTTTCACAGCCTCTATGAAAGTGGTGTCATCATGCAATGCTAGTTGCTGCAGACCACTGAACAAACAGCTTGCCTCTTGTACTTCTTAAATTAATCCCTCCCCCATTCTCCACTCATGCCCAGGGAGGTAAATAACCTATTTTCACCCTCGTCACTTGCTGCTTTGTGCTAGCCTTCTGATAGTACAACTTCTCTCCCCTCTCCCATCATGAGTTTTACTGGTTGCTTTTATTTGGATTGGCTAGCAATTTCAATACCCTAGGTGGGCAGACAGGAGCCATCATTAGTCTAGTAGTGGCTTCCTCCATGATACATGCCTTGTTTAATTGTGGCATATGGAGGGAAAAAGCACCTTGCCATCTGAACTGTTCCTGAAAGCTGGATAGTTTGCAGTAGTGAAATCAGACTTAAACATCATAATATATCCAGGAAGTTACTGCAATACACTCTTTGTGGGGCTGTCTTGGAAAAGGATTCAGAAGCCATCATCAGAACAAAATGCAACAATCAGAGTTTAATTGGGGCCCATCACTAGAAGAGACTAGTAATGATAATATATCAGCTGCTTTGGTTTCCGGTTTGTTTCTGAGTTAGGATTAAGTTTGAAAGACTTGAGTGGCCTGGAAGCTATTAAGGCAGGGACGGGCAACCTGTGGCCCTTCAGATGTTGCTGGACAGGAATACTAATCGGCCCACACAGCCAATGGAGAAGGATGAAGTACACTGTAGTTCACCAACATCTGGAGGGCCACCCATTCCCTTCTTAAGGATTAACTTTTTCTATGGGAGCATAACTTTGGTAGACTTTTGCTTTCTTTATAGCTTGAGGTAGAGGGGACACAGGGTAGGGCCTTCTTGGCTGCTCTGAAACTTGCTTCTCCATGAGCTTAGTCTAACTACTGCTCTCACGTTTTAGAAGAAGTAGGGACGACTGGACTTATTCTCCCCACCCCTGCTTATTTCATCCTCTTTCTATTGTTTTAATTCTAGTGAATGATTGCTTAGTTATTTATTCAATCTATTAGCTGCTTTGGATGTTATGTTCCATAGAAAAATGGGTTCAAAATATTTTTTAAATAAAAATAGCTGCTCCAGACAACATGCTGTACAATCCTTGGTTCACATTTACAGACTATCTCCACATCCAGCCTTTGACAAGTTTTTGAAGGGGAAAGGAAAGGTAACTCATATTTTTATTATGCAGTATATACATGCATATACAACACACATTACAATGTGCACACACACACACACACAACCTTTTCCTATTTACACATTCTCTTTTTAGTGCAGTCACAGATTTTGGGAAGGCAGCAGTCTAATTGCTAAGCATATGGAGAAACATCTACAGAAGGAGAGACAGTTGACAGAGAAATGGGTTTCTTCTCAAACTTACAGAAGAAACACCTCACCTTCACTTGTACTTTGTAGTTAATCAACATGAGAAGATAAGGACTGACAGCTGAGTATCCTGAAGACAGAATTGTCAGTACTGCTGGTGCAAAGTAGTAAGATTTAAAATTCTTCAGGCAGTAAAAGAGAATAAAATAAGAAGTCCAAAGTGAAATGATCAGCAATATTAATAGTAGGACAACTTTACATGCTCTGAGAACCTCTGTTTCGGTTGCATCCCCTCCAGTCCATGTACCTTCATACGATGCCTTCTTGTGTTCCCAGAGGAGGTATATTATTCGGAGGCCAACAAGAAGCATAACCAGCAGTGGGAGAACATCAATAGCCACTAGAAATATCTTTCCATAGAAAATCTCTGTATGGTAATTATTGTATTCTGTTTTGCATTCAGCATAGATTAGTCTGCTAAATTGCTGGTAAGTTTCATTTTCTTTCTTCAGCTTTCCAGTCTTTCCTGTATATATCAAAAGTGGAGAGCAGACACCCAAAGCAGCAACCCAGAGAGCAAAAACTAGGACCAAATGAAACTTCCGATGGTTTGTGCTTGCAGCTTCAACTGGAGAATGCACTATTCGACACAATTTAAAGTAGTAGAGCCAAGCAATGTATAATGTGAACCATATGGCAAGAGAAGTAGTAGAAGTTGTTGTGAACATGAAAGTTTTGCAGCCAGCTGAATCCAACCCAACACCAGAGGCATAAACAATCTTTAAGACATCCACCACCAAGCTGTTTATGAGATGGACATAAGCAAGACTGAAAATAAACATGAATGAGGTTCGCAAATGCTCACTGATGCATCTCCTTGTGCAGTAAATCAACAATGTATTTCCAATCACACTGCTGGAGATCAGAACAACACAGGCAACTATCTCTGAAGTTCCAGGACTGAGATCCATGTTCTTTAGCCGATAGCTTTTTGTAGATCTATTTTATTCCATAGAACATTTGGATTAAGAAGCCTACCAAAAATTCTTATCAAGTTCACAGGCATTTTTTTCCTGATAAATATCATGTACAATGTTAAAGAAAGGCATAATCAGACTCTTCAGAGTACGAAACTGAAAAACAAAACTAATCCAATGTTGTTTAAGCAAGTGTACTCAGGTAACCTTTCATCATCTCATGTGGTGCTATCATCATGAATACGCACAAGGTTGTCCTTTAATGAAAGGGTACAAAAATAATAGCAGCAACTTAGGAGCTTGCTAAAAATATCACAAAAATTGTAGTTGGTAAATAACATACCCTCCAATTAAATAGTGTGGTTAAAACAATAAAACAAAATCTAGAAAACTCTACGAACAGAGAATAAAATCATAATAGTTTAATTTCAGAAATTACTGAATTCTGAAATACAGCTCACATTAGGTGTGTATCGAAATTAGAGATTGAGAAATTCAAAAGCTCCATACTGACTCAGAATTCTATTCAGATACATAAAATGTACTTATTAAATATCCATTGAAAAGAAAAATTAATTCTTTCAAAACTGAACTGACAAAGCCATAATCTATCCATGGGAGAAATAAAAACTATATGGCTTTATCTGTTTCCTTGGAAATGTCACTTCACCACAAAAAAACATTAGGTTCAAACCACAGAATTCTGCAATTATCTATTATTTTCAGTATGGTTAGTATGACTTTTTAAAATGGAGATTCTCAGAAAGCAATGGAATTACTATATTCTGACTAAATGAACGAATTTGACCCCTGTACACATTGTCAAAATTTATTTATAGCCTAAATGCGAATTTTTCAACTGAGGCAGACAGTAGAATGGCCTGAACATGAAAACTCTATGTGGGAAACAGAAACAGGCACACTGCATCATAGGCATAGGAGTAGTCTTTAGTGTCATCAATGAATACAGAGTATGGAATGAAAATATTGCAACCCCACCAGTTGGAAGTAGCAAATGGTAATGCATAAGATATAAGGTAATGTAGAAGGTATAAACTCCATGTCAGACAAACCTTATGATGTACACAAAGGTCTTCAGACTGACACAACTGGAACCTGCAACAAATTGTTAGCAGACCATCCCCACCTATAACAACAGTATCCCTGTTCACAGTTCCCATGAGTAAGCAAGAAGTTTCAGGATTGTGAAAGGGACAAATGAACATTTTCTCCTTCCTCCCACCCCAAATATCTTCCCCCTATTGTGCTGTGTGCTACTGTAAGGCTATCAGCCATAAGACATTGCATTTGTTAGTTATGAGTGTAGAGAGTTCTTGTTCCATGTGGTAGCCAGCCAAGCAAACAACTGTTCCCCTTTTCCAGGTTACTCCATTGTCCTGTTGCTTTGAGACCTAAGACCAATAATTTGTTGGTTAGAGCCATATCCATACTGAGAGATTAGAGCACTAGAGGGTTGGCCAGTTGGGTGGCTGAGGTAATTAAATATTACTTTGAAAGAAGGTTCCATTCCAGCCCCTCTAAAAGAAGCAAGACCTTTGCTTGATCCCATCAACCAAGATAATCATTGATCAATTTCTCACCTCTTCATTTAAAATAAGATATTAGAATGAGGGTTGACAGTATAGCTCTAGGCTCCTTTGCATGAAACTGATTATCTGCATCCATTCCAGTCTGGGTTCAGGTCTGCTTATGGGACAGAAATGGCCTTTATTGTCTTGATATATAACCTATGCAGGAGAATGGAAGGGAGAATATATCTCTGTTGGTTCTGCCGGGCATCTGAGGAGCATTTGGTACTACTCTTATTGAATATGGTATCCTCTTTAGCTATTTGGCTGACATGGGGTTTGGGAGCACCATTTTGCAGTGGTTCTGAGCCTTCCTGAATGAATGCTCCAAGATGGTGGTGCTAGGGGACTGCTATTCAACCTTCTGGCCATTAGCATGTAGGGTCCCACAGAGCCCAATACTGTCCCCTATACTTTTAAATATCTACATGAAGCCACTTCAGTTTTAGTATGCTGATGATATCCAGCTGTATGTCTCTTTTGCAATGGATGTGAAGGACGCTGAGGAAGTCCTGCATTATTGTCTGTGTGCAGTGAAGAACTGGATGTGGGTAAATAAATATAGGTTCAGTATAGACAAGATGGAATTTCTATTGTTCAGTAGGAAAGCTAAACAGAGGTTGGAGGGACTGGAATTACAACCTATTCTAGATGAAGTTGCACTCCCTCTGGAAGTGCAGGTTCATAGTCTGAGAGTGCTCCTGTAAGGTCATGAACCAAACATGATAACTTCTCATAGACCATTTCTTCCCACCTCCTAAGGCTCCCTCCTTTCTCTTTAAACCTTTAGACCTCAACTCTACTGAAACCTTGTGCATATTGTTTTGGCATCATAACAATTGGAATTCAAACATATATTTGGTTCATTTTTTTCTATATGCTGCTGCTAAAGTCCCATTGGGTTTGTTAACAATTTCAGTTCAATGAACCACAGTATATGGCACCAAGAAAAAGTACTGTGTTGATGAGTCTTTCTTTGAGTGCCACCTTCAATACCACCACTGTAGTTAGTTAAATCACGGTTTTCTGTTTCTGTTTCCTCTGAGCCACGTTAATATGGTTTAAAGGTGGTTTATCAACTTTTCCACATCCGAGGCCCTTTCCGCAACTCACCTTTTTGCACAGCTGGGGTGCAGGGATCATGCGAGCAGCCTCTTGCGAGAGGCTCTCACATCCCCGTTGCTTCAGCTCTGCAGCTGCTGCCTCCTTGCAAGCAGGTAGTGTGAGAGCCCCTCCTCTTGCTTCCGCAGTACAGCCTGGGATCTTCCCAGGCTGTGCTGGGGCAGGAAGCATGAGCGCCATGCTCTGGAGCTCCGCACACACGGCAAGTGTGCTCGGGGCCCCGGAGCGATGCATGATCGTGCACCATTTTCAGCTCAAAGCCAAAAATGAAATAGTGCATGATCAGCGCCTGCCAGCCCCTGGAACATCGCATGATTGTGAGTGCATCGTGTGGACCGCTCCTTGCAGTCACACAATGCTTCGGGGGCCCTTTTGCATGGCAAATGCCATGCGAAAAGGGCCCTACTTTAGTAAACTTCATTTAAGACACCATTTCCTAGTTCAGATGCCACTAGAAACCTGAGCTTAGATGATTTTGGCAAGTCACTATATTCCTTTTAAATACAGCTTCTCAAGTCTGCAAGAAACAGCAGTTTAAACTAAGCCTGACAGAAGCAACAAAGCCAGTGCGACAAGAAGAGGGACAAGTTCACAGGCACATTTATCTTGAATGTTATATATCACAGTTTGTTAAGGCAAGATCACTATATCTAAACCAGTCTAATGACTTATATTTCTTCTTATAGAAAACCATCACGGTCTGGAGCCATATATATTTTAATCTCTTTAATCTCTAATTCCCTATAACTGCTAAATTATTTTTGTTATGGGGTGAACTCTGCCAGTGGTCAAATACTTAGAATCAAATGCAGTGCTTAGTGGTTGTAGTCAGTGACTGTTGATGCAATACTCTGAAGCCATCAGTGCTATTTAAATGCAAAGCAGAAATATTATACAGAATTAAAAACTCCCTTCAAAGTGCATTATTAAAATGTCTATATGAAATTATGTATTCAGACTGAAATACAAGAAATTGGTGTTTTATCATCTTTTATAACAAGGTACAATGTGCATATGGTTTTTTGTGGGGGTTTTTGTTTTTGTTTTTTTGAGGTGGCAAATGTGACACACCATCTAAATCTCTTTTTTATTCTTATAGTTGACTTTTAGTGGTGTGATGTGGTATGTGTGTGTATGTGTGTTTGTGTGTATACACACACACACATACAAATTATATTGCTAGTATCCTAGATCAGCTACTTAGTTATGTATGCATAACTAGATAACATCTCCTGGCCTGACTGCCCCCCACCCGAGTCCATCTCAGCACCCAGTGGCCAGCTGCCAGATCAGGCAAAGGTCTGTTTTGCTTCTGATTAGAGACCAGGGAGGATGACATCTCTACTCTACTCTCATCAGTGAGTGAAGGTGTGACAAAGACTTGAAACAAAGGTCCTGCCTCGATTGTTGCAGCCTCACTTGCTGGAAGGAGAGAGGCAGGGAAACACGGTCCTCCTTGCATTCCAATCAAGCTGAATGGACCCCCTTCACCTGATCAGGGAGCTGGCTGTTAAAGTGGGCTGAGCTTAACATAGGTTAACAATATGATATGTAGTCTTCTTGAATACAGATCAGTCACAGGTGCATAACTCTAGATTATGAATCTATAACTGCAAAATGGTGAATACCAGCTTATGTTTTAAAATTGCACACCATAAATGGGAACAGGATTTCGAACAAACAGAATTTCACAGCAGCAATCCTTGCAGCATTGCATGTATTAAAGTTAATGGAAACTACTTACAAGTAAGTTTATGATGCAACCTTACTAAATCCAGAAGCAACATGACAGCTGTTTTTTAATTAGAGACTGTTCCTTCATACACAGATAAATGATCCCCTCTCTTGAGTAAATGAAAAGAACAATAGATGTAAGATAAACAAGCTCAAAGGCAGTGGAAAGGCCTTCTGTAAAGACAAAAGATATAATACGTATAAATTTCTCTTACAGAACACGAGGTTCCTTGTTATTCTATCTTCACTGATATGAAAAAAAAAGTAAAGGATTACAACTGGGCTTTCTCACAGGGCAAGCACCACAAAAGGGCGGGTGGAATTGTTCAGGCTATTCCATAAAAATGCCAGCACACAGCAGTCCATGAAGGATGATTTTTGGAATATTTCAGAAGGTAGAACTCTAACATTAATTCTTCGGATCTAGTGAATGTCTGGGAGGGAAATCCTTCAAGTATTTATCAGCTTCAACAAGCTGTTTGATAAGGTCTGCTGCTGAATTATTCTTCTTTGGTAAGTGTCAGTCTTATCCAATTCATGCCGTATTGAAAATGTCTCTTGAAGCTTTGAACAAAGATTAAAGATAAATGGTTATCTTCAGAAGAAGGTTGCTTTTTTAAAAAAGAGTATCCAATATGTTGCAGCCTCTTACTGTTACTACAGCTCATAAGAAACAAACCCCTCCAACTTAGGCACCCAAAAATATAGCTTTTTTTAAAAAATACAAAGTTACAGTGTTACTGCCTTTTTTAAAAAGAACAAGAAGAACATGATTGGAAACACAAAATGAACATTATGATAACAATGACATAACAAAAGAACAATATTAAATAATCTAATTCCACCCCCAAAATAGGTTATTGAAGAAGTATAAAATTGGTCACTCAGAATAAACAGTTTTGCCATTCGTAATTTACATATAACTTTGCATAGCTCAGGTTTAGAGCACCGAAATCAACCAAAATCCTAATGACTCAAAAAACCCTATATCTAGAAATGAACATATCTTTTGACATTTTTAGCCTTTTGCAGAATATCTTTTAGTTTAGGGGTGATGCAAGAGACACAGCATTTTTTCAGCTTTGGACTACACCTATGCGCTATTACTGCAAACATTTAAAAGATATATGTAAGTATCTTAGCTATTTCTCTTTGGTTGTGACATGTGATTTCTACCACGTGGAATGGTTTCCCCAGTGGGAGTGGGCTCCCAAAGTCTCCATTGTCACCTAAAAAATCTATACATTTATCCTGTTTATTTTGCTGGTTGTTAACATTATTAGTGATCCTTCATTTTCAATAAATAGTCTTTTTTAATTTCAGTTACTGATTGGAAAAAAAAAATATTTATTTGCAACTATTTTTTGCATTATTGTTGTTTTTGTTATTGTAAACTGCTTTGAGGTTTTGTTAAAAATAAGGAGTCTAAAATGTCATTCCAACTTCCTTTCAAAAGGATTCAACTCTATGTGTAAGCATACTTGACCATTAAATGGGTGCACACTGTTTGCCTTCATGCAACAGATGTGTGCGTCTGTGGGAGGAGAGCAGCTCCAGCCTCCATCTTGAACACAATATGGCTTTGTGGCTAGATGGCCATCATACCATCAGCTGTTCCAGCTGGTGACAGGGAGTGAGAGGTGGAGCAATGGGGGATGAACCTTGGATTAGAAGTGCAATTGTCCACCCAGTGTGCTTCCTGTTTATTTATTGTGGCTCAGCCCACTGAGTCTACTTCTTTGGCCATTACTGTCTCCAAAACCTACTGCACTCTGTTTCATGGGCCATTTCTACACTACACTGTTATAGTGCTATTATTCTACTTTCAACATCCTACGGAATCCTGGGGTTTGCAGTTTAGGGAGCAGCATTTAGAATTCTCAGCCAGAGAGCTCTTTGGCCTCAGTAAACTACAAACCCCAGAATTCCACACGATGTTGAAAGTGGAATAATAGTGCTATAACAGTGTAATGCAGAAATGGCCTTTGTTTCCTCATTGCTATGGGCCCATGTCCAGAGACAGTAAATGGGGTTGAGAATCCACTTTACCTGTTCTAAAAACTGGCCTTAGGCAGCAGGGGGAGTGGCATGTCTGCTGGTATAATGATGAGGAACTTGTAGCAGTGGTTTGTTCAAGGTACAACAGGCTGCAGCTCTGTGTGTGTGTGCGTGTGTGCGAGCGCACATGGACTCTTTGTGTTTACTTTGTCATAATCCTAATGGCTGATACTGGAGGCACTGGGTCAGACCCATATCAGGGCAAGCAGGATGTATGGCCCCCAACTCCCTAGATGGGGCAATCTTCTCCGGACTTTGTTGGGGATGGGCCTGAAAGGCTGGCATGCCTGCCTCACATAGATGTGTAGCCCACATCATCTGCAGCAGGTGGTCTGGGAGCAGATTATCTACTGGACAGCAGACAGGCTGCCTGATAGTTGGATCTGTATGGCATGCACAGGGCCTATAAAACCACTGATAGTAAAGGTTGTGGCTAATGTCAAGTTACTACCTCTGTCTTTATTGTTAACACACCCTCTCTTTGACTCTCTGGGAAGTGGTACGGGCCAAAGAAATACCACGGCTTGTGTTATTTTAAATCCGCACTTGTTACTTCTTGTTACAAAATACTCCTGGTTGAAAGCTAACAGAACCAAAACTGGCTTATGGGCACAACTTGATGAGAACTTTGGAAATGCACGGGATTAAAACAAAATAAAATCATTTTATTTCTTTTTATATATATTTTTATATATATCTATATCTATATCTATATCTATATCTATATCTATATCTATATATATATTAAAATTTTGAAAAGAGAATAAAAAAACCCCTTTCCGCTTCCAAGCATCTTTTTTCCAGTTGAGTCTATGTTTACATTCCGTCCATACGTTGTTTCTGTTTAACAAATATTACACTGTTACTTTAATATTGTTACATTGCTACTTATGCTTTTTCTATAACATCATTAGTTTACATTACCCACATTATTGACAATCTTTCTTTATTCCTTCCTTTTCTTATTCTTTTATCCAGTTCAAAACTTCTTGCCATTCTCTTTCAAAGTTCTGGATCGGCTTATTTTTAAGTGAAAAAGTTAACTTTTCTATTTCTACCATATCCAGAACTTTTAATTTCCATTATTTTATATCAATATAGTTTCTTTCTTTCCAATATTGTGCATATATCAGTCTTGCAGCAGTTATTACATATAACAATGTCTTCTGATGAGATCTTATTTCTCTTTGTTGCCCTAATATATTTAACAGATAAAATTCTGGCTTCATTTCAAAATTTAAACTATACATTCTTTGAATTTCATCATGTATTTCTTTCCAAAACTTTCTTGCTACCTTACAGATCCACCACATATGAAAAAAGGACCCCTTCTTTTCATCACATTTCCAACATTTTCCATTCCCATTTTTTGTTATTTTTTTCAACCTTTCAGGTGTCATGTACCATCTATGTAACATTTTATAAAAATTTTCCCTTAGATTTAAACTTGGTGTAAATTTTACATCTGTTTTCCATGCCCTCACCCATGTATCCAGCTCACTTGGATGTCCAATATTTTGAGCCCATCTGACCATATTATCTTTAACAATCTCTGGTTTCATTTCTCTTTGTAACAATATTTTATAAAATCTAGAGATTCTCTTTTTCTGGTCCCCTTTCATCAATACATCTAATTCATTTTTTTTCCAAACCCATATAATTTCTGATCCATCTCGAATCTCTCTTTTAATTGTCTCCATGGGAACCAGTTAAATTCATGTCCTAACTCTTTTAATTCCTCTTCTGTGCGCATTCTTAACTTGTTTCCATCCTATTTCAACAACTCTTGATACGTCAATAAATTCCCTTGTTTTGTTGGGGCAATTTTGAAAGCTTCTTGAGGTAAGGGCCACATCAGAAGTCTTCTATAAAATTTGTGCTTTGTTTGTAACCACACTTTCAATAAAGTCTTTCGGATACAATGAGTGTTAAAGTCATTATTTACAGTTGCTTTGTCATAACACAAATATCTGTGCCAACTGAATCTATTATTTATTCCGACTTCTTTTATTATTGTATTCTCCACTTGAATCCAATCTTTTATTATTTCTAAACAACATGCTTGATAATAGATTTTCAATGATGGCACCTCAAAACCTCCTCTCTCCTTTGCATCTTGTAATGTTTTAAATCTTATTCTTGGTTTCTTTCCCTGCCAAATAAATTTCCGTAACTCTTTTTCCCATTCTTTGAAGATCTTTCCCCCTCCTATTATTGGTAAATTTTGGAAGAGAAACATTAGCTTAGGCAGTAAAGACATTTTGAAAGCATTTATCCTTCCTAGGAGAGACAAGTTCATATGCATCCATTTTTCCATTTTACTTTGGATCTCCTTCCATGCCTTCAAATAGTTATTATCAAATAACTCTTGATTTTTATTTGTTATTATTATTCCTAAATATTTTTTTTTGTAATTTGATATCCGGATCTCTTCTCCAAATCCGCTTGTTCTTTTTTTGTTATATTTAAAGTCATCATCTCTGTCTTTTCTCTATTTATCTTATATCCTGCCATTTGTCCATATTTTTGCAAAATTTCCATCAACCTCTGTATAGATTGTTGTGGTTCCTCCAGAAATATAATTACATCATCAGCAAAAGCTTTATATTTTATTTCCTTCTTCTTTATTTTTAAACCTTTTATCTGTGAATCTTCATTTATTGCTATCAATAATATCTCTAGTACTACTATGAATAATAACAGTGATAGTGGGCACCCTTGTCGTACCCCCTTCTTTAATTCAAAACTTTGTGTTTTATCTCCGTTTATTATTAACTTCGCTGATTGGTCCTGGTATATCATCTCCATCCATTTACAGAATGTTTCTCCCAGGCCATATTCTTTTAAAGTATAATGCATAAAGCCTCAGGAAACATTATCAAAAGCTTTTTCTGCATCCAATGATATAATAGCTATCTTCTTTCCTGGGTTCTTATCATAATATTCAACTGCATTCAATAAAGTTCTGATATTATTCTTCATTTGTTTACCTCGGAGAAAGCCAGTTTGTCCTTCCTGTATTTTATCCTGTATTACATGTCTCAATCGCTTTGCCAATATCGTCGCCCAAATTTTATAATCTACATTCAAAAGAGAGATTGGTCTGTAATTTTTGACTTCTCTTTTATCTCTATCTTCTTTGAGTATCACCACTATGGTTGCTTCTCCCCATGCCTGTGGTTTCCCATATTTCTCTACTTCTTGCAAGGTTGCCTGACATGGATGGATTATTTCTTTTACAAATCTTTTATAATAAAGTGCAGTAAATCCATCTGGCCCTGGTGCCTTATCCGTTTTCAAATCTTTTATTGCCTCTTCTATTTCAGTTATTGTTATTGTTTTGTTTTGTTTACCAAACAAGAAAGGAGGAGGAGTAGCCTTGTGTGTCAAGGATGTTTTCACCTGTGAAGAGATCCGTAACTTAAACCCAGAAAGCCAGGTCGAGAGCATCTGGGTAAGAATTAAGGGAGCGAGAAACAATAGGGATATTCTGGTGGGGGTTTACTACAGACCTCCAACCCAGACTGAGGACTTTGATGATGCCTTCCTCAACCAAATGACTGCACATTCAAAAAGGAGAGATACAGTAATAATGGGAGATTTCAATTACCCAGATATATGTTGGCAGTCAAACTCTGCCAAGACAGCAAGGTCCAGCAACTTTCTTGCTTGTCTTGCAGACAATTTCATGATCCAGAAGGTGGAAGAGGCCACAAGGGGATCAAATATTCTAAATCTGATCCTGACCAACAGGGATGACCTTGTTAAAATGAGGTAGAAGTGGTTGGATCTTTAGGGGGGAGTGACCATGCCCTATTGGAATTTGGCATTCAGTGGGAAGGAGAAGACAAGTGTAGCCAGACACTCATCTTAGATTTTAAAAAAGCGGACTTCTGTAAACTTAGGGAGCTGCTGGCTGGAATTCCGTGGTCAGGAATAGTGAAAGGGAAAGGAGTTCAGGAGGCATGGGAGTTCCTTAAAAGGGAGATACTGAAGGCACAGTCTAAAACTGTGCCAATAAGGAGGAAAACTGGAAGGCATCTGAAGAAACCAGAATGGTTGACTAAAGAACTCTCAGTTGAGCTAAGTGTTAAGAGAAACATGTACAGGAAATGGAAGAAGGGGGAAACCACCAAAGAAGAATTTAAGCAAGTAGCTAGGAGATGTAGGGAGGAGGTCAGAAAGGCTAAAGCACAGAACGAACTTAGGCTCGCCAGAGACATCAAAAACAATAAAAAGGGCTTTTTTAAATATGTCCGTAGCAAAAGGAAAAAGAAGGAGAAAATAGGGTCGCTGCGCAGAGAAGATGGCGAATTACTAACAGGAGGAAGAGAAAAGGTAGAACTACTTAACACCTTCTTTGCCTCAGTTTTTTCCCAGAAGGATACAAGCACTCAACCTGGCGGTTGGGGAGCAGGGGAGGAAGCAGGGGAAATGAGGCACATAATAGGTAGAGAGGTGGTACAAGAATACCTGGCCACACTGGATGAATTCAAGTCTCCAGGGCCAGATGAATTGCATCCTAGGATATTAAAAGAACTGGCAGAGGTCATTTCGGAACCGCTTGCTGTAATCTTTGAGAAATCTTGGAGGACAGGTGAAGTTCCAGCAGACTGGAAGAGGGTAAATGTTGTCCCCATCTTCAAGAAGGGAAAAAAAGAGGACCCAAATAATTATCACCCAGTCAGCCTGACATCAGTACCCGGAAAGATCCTGGAGCAGATCATTAAGCAGTCAGTTTCTAATCACTTAGAAAGCAACGCGGTAATCACGAGAAGTCAACATGGATTTCTCAAAAATAAGTCATGCCAGACTAATCTTATCTCTTTTTATGATAGAGTTACTAGCTTGATAGATGAAGGGAATGCTGTGGATGTAGCATTTCTTGATTTCAGTAAGGCCTTCGACAAAGTTCCCCATGACACTCTTGCAAAGAAGCTAGTAAAATGCAGGCTGGACAGGGCTACTGTTAGTTGGATTTGTAATTGGTTGACCGACCGAACCCAAACGGTGATCACCAATGGCTGCTTTTCATCCTGGAGAGAAGTGACTAGCAGGGTGCCACAGGGTTCTGTCCTGGGCCCAGTGCTGTTCAATATCTTCATCAATGACTTGGATGAAGGAATAGAGGGTATGCTCATCAAATTTGCAGATGACACCAAATTGGGAGGGGTTGCTAATACGCCAGAGGACAGGATCAAAATTCAAAATGACCTGGATAGACTGGAGAGCTGGGCCAAAGCTAACAAAATGAAATTCAACAGAGAGAAGTGTAAGGTCCTACACTTAGGTAGAAAAAATGGAATACAGAAATATAGGATGGGGGACACGTGGCTGGATAGCAGTATGTGTGAAAGGGATCTAGGAGTTTTAATAGACCACAAGCTGAACATGAGTCAGCAGTGTGATGCGGCGGCCAAGAAAGCCAGTGCGATTCTTGGCTGCATCAATAGGAGTATGGTGTCTAGATCGAGGGAGGTACTGGTACCACTCTACTCTGCTTTGGTTAGACCTCATCTTGAATACTGTGTCCAGTTCTGGGCACCCCAATTCAAGAAGGATATGGTCAGGCTGGAGCAGGTCCAGAGGAGAGCAACCAAAATGGTGAGAGGCCTGGAAGCCATGCCCTATGAGGATAGAATTAGAGAGCTGGGTATGTTTAGTCTGCAGAAGAGTAGGTTAAGAGGGGACATGATGGCCATGTTTAAATATTTGAAGGGATGCCATGTAGAGGAAGGAGAGGGCTTGTTTTCTGCCGCTCCAGAGACCAGGACAAGGAGCAATGGATTCAAGCTGCAGGAAAGGAGATTCCAGCTGAAGCTCAGGAAGAACTTCCTGACAGTCAGGGCTGTCCGGCAGTGGAATATGCTGCCTCGGAGTGTGGTGGAGTCTCCTTCTTTGGAGGTTTTTAAGCAGAGGCTGGATGGCCATCTGTCGGGAGTGCTTTGAGGGTGTTCCTGCATGGCAGGGGGTTGGACTGGATGGCCCGTGTGGTCTCTTCCAACTCTACATTTCTATGATTCTATGATTCTATGATTGTTTAGCTGTTCCTGTTTCTCTAGTGATATTTTTGGAATTTTAATCTTATTTACAAATTCCTTCCATTTTCCTTCTGCTTGATATTAAAGATTTTTTTCTTGAAATTATTTTTCAGAATAATTTTTAAATTTCTGTTTTATTTTTTCATGTTGTGTAATTCTCTTCTTCCCATTTTTCAATTCCGCTACTATGTTTCTTTCTCTCTTCCTCTTTAGCTTGTATGCTAGCCATTTCCCAATCTTGTTTGCCTGTTCAAATTGGGTTAATTTCAATTGTCTCATCTTTTTTCTATTTCTTCTTGTGAATTCAACATTATCTCTTTTTGTATTTTCTTTATTTCTACTTGTATTGATTTCTTCATTGGATTTTCCCTAAATTCTTTTTCTTTTTCTTGGAGTTTTATTATCAGTTCTTGATATTCCTGTCGCTTTTCCCTGTTTTGGATTTGTCTTTTTTGGATAAAAAAGCCTCTCATTACTGCTTTTGATGCATCCCAGACTGTCTTCATCTTCATATCCTCTTTTGCATTTTCCCTAAAGTAGTTTTTCAAAGTTTCTTTTGCTTGTTGTACTACCTCTTCATCATTTAATAAATTATCATTTAATCTCCATTGAAATCGCTTTGTAGTTTCTTGTATTTGGATCATCATTGGATGATGGTCTGAGATGATCTTTGGCGGTATTTCTATCTTCTTCATTTCTGTTAACAGTTGTTTTGAAAAAAATCATTCTACTTCTGTGAACATGGTCAAGGTTGGAAAGAGTGATCGGGGCTGAATGACTGGCATTTCCAACTTCTGCTTCTAGCACATATTTTCCAACGGGCTTTCCAATCACTATTCTTAGGTGGAGGACAAGGATGGGGCCATACAAGGTAGCCATTTTTCCAATGCCATCATGTTTCACTACTTTAAAAGCCTTTAACATTTTTACAAGCATCATACACTCTTCACCTATTGTTCGAAAACTTTTCTAATGTCTGGCAGGGGACAGTCTATGATGCATTCCATTTCATATGCATTGCCCAGCAAAACACAGGGAATGGAAAGGGGAAGCCAATCATTCTGATCCACCCCATCAATTTTTACAACTCCTTGTCCATGTACGCAGGTACCTCTATCCTTCTGAAACTTTGCATGATTATTACTCATGGCATAGTCTATCCTGTCTCACTTGGTACATTATGAAATATTGCTCAAGATCAACTGGGAGTGGAGTAGATGTAAAAAAATGGTCTCCCCTCCCCAAGATACTCTGCAAATGCAGAGGCCATTTCTGCATAAAAATCTGTGCACCTTTCCAACTGAAACTTGGAAGCCTTGATGTCGTCCAATGGCAATGAGCCCTAAAAATTTCTTCCAGTTTGGGAAAAAAACAGAAATATTTTTCACAGTTTTAAGTTTTTACAATACCCACAAATTTTAAATGTACATAGTACAAAAAATCTCTGTACCTACTGCACCTGTTTGTCTGACATTTTAAGCATGCACAATACCCTAAAAGCACCAGTCTCTGTACTCAGTTTCCTGGGAGAAACCCCACTGAATATCAAAATAATTACTTCTGGTTAGACATACTTGAGTTGTGGCCTAAATACCCTAAAAGGTATCAGATATCATCTGATCTTGGAAAATAAACAGAGTTAGCTCTTGTTAGTACTTGGATGGGAGACTGCCAATCAATACCAGGTGCTATAGATTATATTTCAGATGAAGGAAATGGCAAAACCATTTATGAGTATTCTTTGCCTAAGAAAACCCTATGAAATCAGGTGACTTGAAGGCACATAAACACATCCTTATCTCCTCTGCCAGGGACTATTATGCCTGGAGATTCCATGCAATCCATCTGTTTTTGGATTTCCAATGATAGTGTTACTGCTGTTTCTAGCCCAAGCTTGTGGGATATTAAGATATCATTTGATATCAACAATTTGGCCTTCTTCACCCATTCCTCTCCACGTGCTTGCGAGGCCCCCGGACAAGTACGCACACAGGTGTGGCCGACAATAGCCGAACCATTCAAATCCCAACCTAAGCAGGCCAGTCATTGCCGAATGCAGCTTCAGGAGACCTCAAGGCAAGTACCACATTATGTATGTATGCAACTTACAAAAAGATCCCCTGCCCCGCGCAGGCAGCTTGATGAGCGGACTATACAACTCTCAAGCACTCCGCGTTTGCATACTGGCTACTCCATTGACAATCTGGCTATAAGTCAATCATCTAAAGTACTGACCTTTCGGAGGCTTTGTCTCCAGCCCCAAACTCATTGTTTTCCCCAAGTACGGACTAGCCTGCGGCCACAATTTTCCCTATAAGAACCCCCGACTTTGAGCGCTTCCTCGGATCACTCCTGGCTTCCATCCCGCCTTGCTGTCGCTTTGTCCAGCGAGCCTTCCCCTCAGCCCCACGTGCTGAGAATCCACGCTCCCCAGCTTCTTTGCTTTTCACCAGGCTTCAGGACAGGTATAGTATTTCCCATACCAAACCTCCTCTAAAAATCCCACTATTCGCTCCTACCTTTATTTCTATAGTTCCTTGTGTGAGTGTGTTGCATACACGTGTTTGAGTGTATTTCAATAAAACAATTATTATTATTTAAAACTTCTGCCTTATCATTGACTCGGCCTGACCCTGTAGACATAGGGCTCAAGATCTCACTACATTACCCTGCCTCTCGCATTGCAAACTGGTGCTCTGTGCTAATTCCCTCCCCATTGTTGTGAGCACATTTAGGTGTCCCTCCCGGGACCCCCAGAAATCAGGGTAACAATAGGCAAATGGAAGGAAAAAATGCAGTGAGCCCTTTACTTTTATGGGGGGGCGGGGGGAAGGATACAAGACTATCATGAAAGTAGAAAAAATATGAATAAATATAAACTCCAATTATTGTCTACATGCCATTGGAAACAGCAATGTTTTAGAGAGCAAACCTGAGAAAGAAAACTGAGATAGCTGTACAGTATACCCATTTACAGAGATGGTTTGCCATTAACAGTGTTTTGCTGTGGCTTCACATATTCAAACAAAATGACAACCTGACATGCCGTGACACTGTTTTGACAGTAATAAGCTAGATAAGGGTTTGTAATGTAGTCTCTGGAGCACTGATTATACTGTCTCCTAGAACTCCCTTAGCACAATTTTCTCCCCTGCCTTAATGATGTAAAATAACATTGTTTCTATTAGATGTCATCTGCATTGTCTGGTTTTTCTCTTATTGACTGAGCATCTCTGTAACACCAGCTTATTTTATTCATTTTCCCCTTCTTGTTAACAATGTATGCCAAGAAAAACATGTGGTACAGGATGAATTATCTGCTCAGTCAACTTATATAAAATTTTTAAAAGGGAAGGGTTAGATGTATTTTCAGAGTCCATATATGAATCTGAAGCAGCACTTTTGTCTAAGAAAAACAACAAGCTAGCAGTCAAGCCACTGACTAAAATAATGTGATTGATTTCAGTGGAGGAGTGAATTCTGGGACTAGGATTACCTTATCCTTTATCATGTTTATTCAGAAGTTTCCCAAAGTTCAAAAGTTCACAGCTGCGTATTTGGGTATTTGATCTAGTACTTCTGAAGCAAGCCAGAGTGAAAGTCATGTCATGTTTTTACCTAGCACATAACAGCTATCATAAAAAAATACTGTACAAGTGATAATAGATTACCCTTGACAGTCCAGATCTATACAGAAAGTGTGTGTGTGTGTGTGTGTGTGTGTGTGTGTGTGAGATAGGGATCAAGATATTCTGTGTTTCCAGGGAATCCTTGGCATTGGGCTGTTGCGATGAGACAAGAAAGGTAAGAGACTGAGTCTAATGTGTATCTGCTAGATCTTCAGGATATTAAAAGGACTTATTCAGAAATAATCCTCCTAATACCACAGTTGTTTCTACGTCAGTGGGTCCACTCTTTTCCTCAGGGGAGGCATTTATAATTGTTTTTGACCCAGCAGGTAATTCCTTCTCTTGAAAACTTAAAACACAATCCTAATTGGCCAAGAGGGCCAAGGTTCATTTTTTTTCCCAAGCAGGATTTCTGTCAAGAAAAGACTTGCACCTGACCATACCCCACTGCAGCCAGAGAATCTTTGATTGGGATTGTACAGTCCAACATGATCATTCCTCAATGCTCAAATGCACAAGGCTACATTTTTCTAAGGACTTCTCACATGTTCAGGCTGCAACAACCAAGACAGCTCCAACCAATGCAACAGTATTAAATGAAAACATGAGTAAACGGAATTTCTGGGTCTCTCTGCATGGTAAAATAATTTGAGTGTTGGCCTAGGACTCCCTACTTAGTCATGGAAGCTCACTGGGGCAAGTCAACTTCTCTCAGTCTGAGAGGAAGACAATGACAAACTTCCTCTAAGTAAACCTTGACAAGACAATTTTGCCAGAAGTTGAAGTTGACTTGCAGGCACATAACAGCAACAAGCCAGGGTGACACGTCTCTCCTGGAAGCCTTTGGAGCAGCAATACTCTTTTTCAATAAGGCTGTATACTCCATATTTATTTCTATTTTTTTCCAAAAACAGACATGGATATTTGGTCACTTTCATATTTTATGGTTTTTGAGGCATGTTTGGTAGGCTGTGCAGTCTCAGGTGGAGGAAATTGCCCTATGGACCCACCACAGTTGCTCACCCCTCATAAAAAGAGAGGTGACAGGAAGACTGCACAAACTTTATCTGAACAAGAAGTCTAATTCAGCATCAAGCAACTTGCAAAATTCTTACTATGGGCTTTAGACGCTATGAATACCTTGGGACTCAATTCTCAGGAGAAGCAGTACCAAAGATGCCTTCTCTTTTCAAGGGGAATAATTGTGTTAATGCTCACATCAACTGCCTATGTTAATCACACAGTCAAGCAGAAAGTCAATCATGCTAGCAATGAACACTCCAAGGACAATCACTGACAAGAAACTAGTCAGATTCATAAGCTATGAGGGGTAGAATATCAAAACCGCTCCTCCAGCAACGTGGTCAGCTCCCACAGGGTGGTGGAATAAATGAAGTGAATCAAAACTACCTGGTCCACATAATCCCTGTGTCAACTGCTGGCTTTTGCAAAGAAGACCTATATTACTGTTATTTCTATTGTAGTGGAGGTGTAATGTGGAGTCAGAGCTCAGAGCCAACATGAGGGCACTGGTAACTCATGTGAACCTGTTGTGGTACCCCAGTGCCACACAGCATCTCAGATGTTCAAGGATTCTTGTCACTATGCCAATGTAATGTTAAATGCTCCAAGGACACTGAAGGAATATTACAATTGTGTAATACTATATCACATGAATATCTCAGCTGCAACTTTAATACCTTTGTCTTGCATTTGCATTGACATATCTGGGTTGTGGATTACTATAACAACATACTTGCAAAGAAATCCCATTTCTGCTTTTGATAACCCTTGTAGTTCCTATTTAAACAGTGATATCTCCATAATGGTTTTTAAAATAGCAAAATACAGAACATGGTTTTCATGCTTTTGCATACAGTGAAAGGCTGCTTAGAAAAACAAGCCTGTTTGTTTCAATTTCCCTTGAAAGAGAGATCAGAGAGCAAGAAATTAATATTTGTTATTTGATAATTTAAACAATATATACTGTCCATGCTCTCTGCAAAGCTAATACGATCTAAGAAAATACCAAACAAATTAAAGATCAGTTTGTTTGCTTAACAAGTTGCATATGACTTGTTTTGTTTGATTAATATATGTTTCCATTCATTTGGAATTCCTAAAAGACTATTCACTGATAATATAAAATATAGTACTGTCATATAAAATTAACATGCTTGTTTCACACAGTCCAGCTGAAATACTATTGCTTTAGGCAGAACACTCTCCATACCAACTGTATATGAAGAAAAAATGTATAAACCTCTCTAACCAACTTTCATGCCATGGCTTCCTGGCCTTATGGTTATGAAGGAAGGAAGGAGCTAAGTCAAATCATAAATCCTTTCTCCATTTGACACGTATGATGGAAAGGAAAAGAAAATGAAATGGAAATCCCAGGCAACGGCGGGTATTTGTGCTAGTATACAATAAGTTCAAACTTAATGTGGAAAATAATTTTATTAGATTATTTTTATTTCTGTACATAAAACTATCTATCACAATCACAAGATTTGTCAACTGCTGTCAGGTCCAATCCTTCCCAAATATGAAATTATGATCCTGCCCTTCCTTTTTTACACTGAACCTCATTTACCATTCCAGAGCTCATTCCCCCAGTTAGGACAGAACGATATACAAAGAGAGGTCTTCACAACCTGCTTTTGTTCTTACTATCTTAAATGATTTTATATCTCATTAAATGTGGTCACTTCACCACACCAAACATGAAACAGATGTTGTTACATCCTAGCATGATGTATACATAACAGGGGAACACAGCAAAGGATGTAGTTACATTATGTTGGTTGAAGACAAGCCACATATTTATGGGTGACAGCTGAAGTAGAATTTTGATATCGCATGGAGCATGGATTGAATTCAGGTCATTTCATTGGCTAGCCTTCCTGCCAATCAATACATTCCTCATCCTTCCTGCTGGAAACCCCAAGGGATATAGGTTTTCAATGCAAACATATGTTAGATAATGAAGCGAACCAAGGCTGGCAAGAGGGTCAGGCAAGGCTGCAATTTATCCCCCTATCTGTTTAACTTGTCATACATATCAGACATAAAGCAGGATTAGATTCAGATGAAAGAGGCATGAAAACTGGAGAAAGAAACATCAACAGTTTAAGATATGCAGATGATATCATACTACTAGCAGAACCTAGCAAAGACTTAGAGCAGGTATTGCAGGAAATCAAGAAAGAAAGTGTAAAGTTAGGTTTACAGTTGAACATTAGGAAAACAACAATGATGACTATAGATGATTTACCTGGCATTAAAGGAGGCAATAAAGACATTGAGACAGTACTTTGGCTCAGTCCTTAATCAGAATGGAGAAGGCAGTCAAGAAATCAGAAGAAGACTAGGACTTGGAAAGGCAGCTACGGAGGAATTAGAAAAAATCCCGAAGGATTGTTCACGCCATCATATTTCCAATCTCTTTGTCTGATTGTGAAAGCTGCTAGGAAGAAAATTAACTCATTTGAAATGTGGTGCTGGAAAAGTGTTCTGTGGATACCACAGACTGCTAAAAAGACAAATATATGGGTCCTAGAGCAAATCAAGCCTGAAACTCCTTCAAAGCCACAATGACTAAAAATGTGCTCTACTTTGTTGGGCATGCCATGAGAAGCTACAACTCACTAGAAAAGACAGTAATGCTTGGTAAGGCAGTAGGAAAAGAGGAAGATTGCATAACAGATGGACAGACACAAGCAAGGAAGTCACAGACCTGAGTGTGCCAGACCTGAGCTGGGCTATTGATGGTAGGTAACGTGGAGTTCTTTCATTCATAGGATCATCCTAAATTGAAGTCGACTTGAGGGAAGTTAACAACAACAGAGTTTTTGTACGGGAAGAGCTGATGCTACTTTTATTTTCTTTGTATTATGTGCTACGTTGTTTCTACTTCTTGCTGGTACTGTCTGGTTAAGTTTTGTTATTCCCTTCTTTTCAGTTTTGCATTTTGTGCTTTCAACTTACCTGTACACCACCACCCAGAGAAGTGCAATTACTGGACTGTCTGTGAAGTATAATAAACAACCAAACCCCATGGAGAATCACTGAAGTTGTTGTCAGATGCCTTGGCAGGGTATAATAAATCTACAGACACAAGAAGTAAATTTACACACAAAAGGGTTTAGCAAAGACAGTACTGGCTTCAAAATAAAAATAAAAATAATGCTTTGCTCTGTGGCATGAAAATATGATCTGAAATTTGATAAAGAAATGGAAGGCTGCAATACCAATCTGAAAGCATGCCAGGGGGCAGTTCGAACTACTCATGTATACAAAAAGTATTGTGTGAACCAGCTGTGAGTGATGAGCATCTGTGAAAGCCACATTCGTCAAACAAAAAGGAACCACAGGTTTTCATTTCAGCTGCATTTTCAACCCTCTTTTTTACAATAATTCACTGGACGGTATTTACCACTGTTCATTCAGTTGACAAAGTAACAAAAAAACATATGAGCACATTATTACTGCAATCTCTGCTTCTTCATTCTGAGTGAATGAGAGTATATTAAAGATACCATATTTTTTACAGTTGTTGTTTAAATAAACCATAATCGGAACAGGCTTATCACTGCAATATGCTTTGTAGAATTATAGATATCCTTTTGATCTGGCCCACCCTTGCTTAGTTTCCAAGCAAAATAATTCTTTAAAGTAGTGGTTACACATCTTTCAAAAGGAAGCTGATGCTGGTAAACAGATGTTCTTTCTAGTAAAGACACCATAATCTTCATTATATTGCTCTGTAAGATGTTTCTCTCACTATTCTTCCTAAAATCAGTTGACATACATATGGCAGATGGTATGCAACTTGCCCTTTTCAGCCAGCTTGTTAGTAATAGTAAGAAATGCCACACTGTTTCACCTATGATCTAACTACAGTACATTGTTTCCTTCCTTATGAGAACTGTTCATATTTCTTGAATTACGAACATCTAGGAAAGGATTTCTCATAACCATTCTTAAGTTCTCACTGTAATAAACCTATATAAGGTGCCTTGAAATACTTCACAACCCACTTGCACATGCAATTTTCATACTTCTGTTAAAGTCTCTTCTACTGATCATCTTCAATTATGTGAAAAAAAATCAATGCAATTACATTTTATGTGTCTGCTAGAAGATTTCCAAATTGACCACCCATCTTTTTATTACAATTGACTGACATGTCAAAAGGAAGAAAGGTCAGCATGTTGCTCTAATTGCTATTCAGCTGTTAAATAAAGAAGAGGAGCTGTGTTTAGATACATGATTATCACTTCTGTGGTGCTAAACACAAAGAGCATGCTAATGTAAGCATCTACAAGCATGTGTTGTGATATGTCATAGAATCAAAGAGTTGGAAGAGACCACAGGGGCCATCGAGTCTAACCCCCTGCTATGCAGGAACACCTGTCAAATCATTCCTAAAAGATGGCCATCAATCTCTGCTTAAAAGCCTCCAAAGAAGGAGACTTCACCACACTCTGAGGCAGCATACTCCACTGCTGGGCAGCTCTGACCTATCACGAAGTTCTTCCTGAGGTTCAGGTGGAATCTCCTTTCCTGCAGCTTGAATCCATTGCTCCTTGTCTTAGTCTCTGGAGCAGCAGAAAACAAGCCCGCTCCCTCCTCGACATGACATCCCTTCAAATATGTAAACATGGCTATCATGTCCCCTCTTAATCTTCTCTCTGCAGGCTACACATACCCAGCTCCCTAAGCCGCTCCTCATAGGGTATGACTTCCAGACCCTTCACCATTTTGGTCACCCTCCTCTGGACATGCTCCAGCTTGTCGATATCCTTCTCGAATTCAGGTGCCCAGAACTGGACACAGTATCCCAAATGAGGTCTAACCAATGCAGAATAGAGTGGTACCAGTACCTCCCTCGATCTAGACACCATACTCCTATTGATGCAACCAAGAATTGCACTGGCTTTCTTGGCTGCCGCATCATACTGATGACTCATGTTCAGCTTGTGATCTACCAAGACTCCTAGATCCCCACATGTACTGTTATCCAGCCATGTGTCCCCCATCCTATATTTGTGCCTTCCATTTTTTCTGCCTAAGTGTAGGACCTTACATTTCTCTCTGTTGAAATTCATTTTGTTAGCCTTGGCCCAGCTCTCCAATCTGTCAAAGTCATTTTGAATTTTGATCCTGTCCTCTGGCATATTAGCAACCCCACCCAATTTGCTGTGTGTACACACACACACACACACACACACACACACAAATAAGAACCGTCCGTTTCACACAAACAATAAATTGCAGAGAGTGAAACCACATGGTTGATGCCTGCCCCATTTGTGCCAGGCCTTAACAAGGAAACTGTGTTTCCATAGTTAAAACAAAAAACAAACAAACAAATGTTGTCTCCTTATTGAGGTATGGGAGCTGATGGCAGAATGTGTAAAAAATAGCACAGTTGGTCTTCCGATTCACTAGGGGCACAGGAACGCTGCAAAAGTGGAAAAAATGCAAATATCAAAGTGTGTGTGTGTGTCTATGGAAAGGGGGTTGAGGCATGGTAGGGAAAGCGGGAACTCAGGGTCCAAACAGGTCAGGAAAAGAAGAGGGAAGGGGTGTGGGTCAGCATGGTGGCCCTATACTTTCTCTCTCTTACACATTTCCTACCTTGGATGTGTTTAGGGGATTGGGAGAGGGTGTATGGTGCTGAGAAATTGGCTGAGAGCCATCCTTAGCTGCCCAGGCTGATATAAGAGGAGGAGAGGCAGAGGAGGGTTTTTAAAGGGCTGTGGGGCCAAAAAGGAAGTTTCCCCCAGAAAAGAAGTGACTGAGATGGGGGGGGCAGGAGTTGAAGAAACTTGCAAATAATCAAATCCATGAAAGTCAAATTCACAAATGTGAAAGGCCAATTGTGTATGACAGGGGCTTATCTACATGCTAGGTTCTGTGTGGTGAGATTTTTATGGATTCATTTTCAAAGCAGCTTCATTATTTGAGTAAAGCAGTTTTTCAAAATGTTGAATCTTCAGCACAGAGAAGCTACAAAATATGTGATCAATGTCTGCAAAGGGCTTAGGGGGATAGAGCTTCCAGCAATTACAGACAGGGCACCTCCATTTTGCATATTTGGGGCAAAATTCTTTTCTTCAAAAGCTGTTAGCAACATTCTGCCTTCATTCTATGCCATCCTTTCTGTATTATATTGCAAAGTATTCTTAAAATAATATAAAGCACAATTTTGCAAAAATTCCAAATAAATAAATAAGTAAATTTCATGACGAACATACATGCTTCTAGAAACAGCCATTTCCTTTGCCCAGTTGAAATTTTGAAATGATAAATTGAAATATCTATTATTCTAATTTACTAAAAAATAAGGCCAAGTGATTTGAAAAGATTGTACGCTGTCACTCACTCTGAGTGTATGTACATGTGGATGTGTGTTAATACAGAACTAGAATCACACCATATTCCAGGAATCTTCGACTATTCCTATGAATGCCTTTGAAAGCAACGTCTGTTCCTACTTTACAGTACATTTCTGAACATAACACGCTACATTCATCTCCAAAAAAGATTCAGTATTACCATGCCCAGAATATTTAACAATTCCTGTTTCCCAATGGTACACAACAGACTGAAGACAATAGGTTTGACTCTCTGTAGTCCCACTGTGATTATTATATATAGGGGTAAATTACTACTCCAGGTGTAGAACAGAAGTAAACAAGCTCAATGTGCAGTTGAATCACAGGCCTCCAGTTTTGCATTCTGTTCCAAAATACAACAAATAGGCAGATGTAGACTATATTTCATTTCTTATTCCTCCCATTATATAATGAGTAAATGATGTAACATTATGTTGGACTTCTGAGTTTTTGCCAAGCACCATGTTTTGCTACTATAGTTAAAGAACAGACCACAGATGTCCAGCTGTTAAATTCATCACACTACAATAAGTCAAAAGTCCATTATATATGTATTATATATTATAAAGCATATTTAATTAAATTATATATTATTAAAACTTATTTTCTCTACCATAGTTTCAGACCTATTTCTGTCTTCTAAAACTTTCAGCCCTGGGTAGACACTTTGTTGGATACACTGAGAAAGTTTGAGCTGTAAGGGGAACTATTTCTAATCAATTCTTGGTAGTAGTGCCAGTATATACACTTTATTTAGTTATTTAAAAAAATAATATATTGTTTCCCAGCCCACCAGGGGCCGTGAGCTGGTACACAACGGTAAAAACATTTAAAACCATACAGAGATAAAAACTTTAAAAACAAAACACTCTTTAAAAAGTTTTTAAAACAAACTGAAACTAGTCCTTAAAAATAATTTGAAAATAACAGCTAAAATAAACAGACCAGTTTCAGAACTGGCTATGCAGAACAACATTGCTTTAGCTACCTGATGGAAGCTCAAAACAAATGGAGCTTGTCTAACTTCCACTGGCAAGGAGTTCCACAATCAAGGTGCTGCTACAGAGAAAGCCCTGTCATATGTGCCCACCAACCTAGCCCCATGAGATATGGAGACATGCAACAGGGCCTCCATTGACACTCTCAACGATTAGGCAAGCTCATATAGGAGGAGGTGGTCCCTTAGCTATCCTGCCCTCAAGCCATTTAGGACTTTGTAAGTGAAAATCAGCACTCTGAATTGAATTCAGAAACACAGTGGAAGCTAGTGCAGTTTTTGTATGACTGGTATTATACAGTGTCTAAAATACATACCCAACACCAGTCTGGCTCTTGCATTTTGTACTAGGTCAAGCTTCTGAACGCTTTTCTAAGGCAGTTCTATGTAGGGTACATAGGAAGTAACTAAAGCATAAACCACTTTGAGCTGGAGCAGCTGCTAAAACTGGGCAAAGGCACACTTGGCCATTGCAGCCACCTGGCCTTCCAAGAGCAGCCTTGGGTCTGTATTGGAATTACTTCTACCAGCTGCTCCCAGAAAAGATTAACAGGCCATGATGGTTGATCAAGGATCCAACTTTACTTGGGTCCAAAAGCATCCTCAAACTCTAAACCTGATCTTTCAGAGTGTGTGCTAGCTCATCTAGCTGTGAGCTCAAGCCCAGATTAGCTTTGCTACTGACCAAAAGCATTTCTGTCTTGTCTGGATTGAGCCTCGGTTTATTCACTTGCATCCAGTTCTTCATAGACAACAATTCAGGACCTCCACAGCATCAATGGCAACAGTTATAAAGCACAGACAGAGCTGGGTATCATCAACATACTGATGAAATCTAACACCAAAACTCCAGATGACTCTGCCCAATGTACATATTAAAAAGCATAGGAGACAGTATTGAGTGCTGTGGAACATGACTGGCTAATGGTCAAAAGGTTGAACAACAGTCCCCAAACATTACCTTCTGACAATGTTAGACTAAAAAAGACTGGAATCTCTGCAAAGCAATGCTCCCAAGTCACATGCAGGTCAAATAGTCCCAAAGAACACAATGATCAGTGGTATCAAATGCTTCTGAGAATCCCAGCAGGATCAACAAAAATGTACTCCCTGTGTCCACCTTCTAGAGCATCTCACTCACCAAAGTGACCAAGGCTGCTTCTGTCCCATTACCAGATCTGAACCCAGATTGGAACAGATTCAGGTTATCAGTTTGATCAAAGTAACCTGTTGTGCTGCCAGAATGTACTCTTACTTAAGAAAATAAGATTAGAAAATGGCAATAACTACTAAGGAAAATGGTATCCAATGAAGATTTCTCCAATGGAGGTCTTAAAACAATATTTTAGAGGGGTTAAAACACAGCCCTCTTTCAAAGAAGCACTTAGAACTTCCACCACCTAGTTGGCCAGCCTTCCTTTGACAGTTCTAATCAGCCAGGATGGACATGGGACTGGCAGACAAACAGCTGGCCTCACTTCTCCAAGCAACTTGCCTATATCATCATGTTGAACAAACCAAAACTCATCCATCAAATCCATTTTCCTAGATGAGATGAAATGCAGAGAAATGCTTGCTTATTTACTTATTTACTTAAGAGTATTTATACTCCACTATTCAGCCAAAAAGACTTTGAGGGCAGCTAACAACTCATTAATTTGATAGTTCCCTGCCCTCAGGTTTATAATCTAAATAAGATATATGGGGATTGGCAGTGGGGAGGGGATTAAGTCTAGAAAATACTGACTATTCTTTGCTCCCTGTGAGGCCAAAATAATGGGAGCTGGAATGGAGGGGAGGGCCTTTCATTTGTTGCTGTGGCCATGTCACAGTGGACTTGTCTGTGCTTCTCCTTCTGTCTCTGTGAGGCCAAAGCATTGACAGTCGGAATCAGAGAGAGGGCTTTTCATCCACTACTGGAGCTCAGGCACAATGGAGTTGTCTTATTCAGCCTAGTGACCTTGGTCATGGATGATGTGGGTGATGAGCTTCCCTTACCGCCCAGCCTGCAGTCCAATCTTCTGTTCTCTCCTTGGACAATACATAAGAGAATGCTGTAACTTCCAAAAAAAGGGCTTTTAAAATTACTTCCAAATGGCAAAACTCTGATTAACAACACTTTAAACTGCCTCAGCTTTAAATCCTTCATTAAGGGCCAAAATAAATGGGATATTTGATATGTAACTTGGTATTGTGGAACTGATTTTTTTTTTAAATAGCATGTGCAGAAATCTTGAACCAGGTTAGGACTGTGGTGTTGGTATAATCACCTCCTGATGGTTCCACTGATGGAAGCAGTTCCATCCGCTGAATTATATCATTAGATCTAACTCTATGCTTGATAGCAGTCATGACCCACAGGGAAATACTTAGCTATCTTCAATGGGCAAACCAGCAAAACCAGCAAAACCTGGTTAGACTTAAATTCAAACTAGAGTTGAGTCTAAATGCATCCATATATTTAAATATATTTAAATTTTGTGAAATGGCTTTGCATCTGAATGCCCCTTCCTTTCTTTAAAACTTGCAAGTTAAAGGCACATAGATTTAAAATCTAGCTTGGCCTTTAATTCAAAGGCTGAGCATGGAACAGTCTTTCAACATTATTGTATTTAACTTCCATGTAAACAACAGCATCACAGAAAAGCTTGGGTGTTGTGTATAAGTAGTTTGAACTTTTATGAATGTAATTTTCTGCATCTATGAAGCTCGGCAGCAGACCTGGCAAGTGACCATATGCTGGTGTGTTTCCATCCCTGCTGGAAGGAACTGCAGAAGCTTGAGTACTAATGGCATCAGCTGTGATTCAGGTTCTCTGACACACCAGGCTTTGTTCATGTCATTTTCAATATCTTATGCCAGCAGCTGCATTGAAATAAAACAAATCTGTATGACACCATCAAACTGCAGAAGTTATACTTTAGCTTCAGGTCCACAGAAACTGCCTTGTAAAGGGTAGATACGACAAGAGATGATATTTTATCCACAATACGGGCTCCTAACTCACTGGCATAGACTCATCTCTTTATAAGGTTTTTCCGTATTATCTGTGATACATGTCCACATACATTGCTTAAGCAGAATAATCACCACTGTCTTTATAAAGAGAGTTTCCTTGAAAACACCAGATAATAAACAGACACACAGTGCGGAATCAGGCTATGCATTTGAAATGCCAGGATACTCCCCATAAAATTGTGGGAATTGGAAACATTCATTATGGATAGGGCTGTCTGACAACAGAAAGGAATCATTAAAATAGGATAAGTTGAAGGACAGGAAGGAGTCATACGAGGTAGTGTATATCCATTCTTGGCATATACTTATTCAAGAATATTTCACCATTAAAGGAAGAAAATCTTGTAAAGTTCACAGAACAATTTCCATAGTTCCTGTTTCTTACGAGAACACAGAATTTTGGAAAATAATGTGTCTGCTTTTTAAATAAATTAGCTAACTGCCCTGAACAAACAAAACCAAACCCACACAGAAGAAGCAGCCATAAGACTAACTCAATCTAGGTTCCTGTTCATTAACCCTCTCACAGTCAAAAAACAAACAAACTATCTATAGCCCAAGGTAGACTTTGATTAGAATATGGGGCACTGCAGCAAATGTAAGCATGGCAGATAGAGCTCAGTGACCCAGGTAACCAATCCAAGCCACTGCTTACAAGTAAAGACAATACATACCATACAATGTATGAACACAGACCTGGAAGTAATATTTATCTTTAAAACTCATCACACTGATGCTATCAGACACACTAACTAAGGTGAAGTTGCCCATCAACATTTAAATGTACAGAGACATTCAGAATCCAGAATTTGTGTGATACCAAGGATGGTAGTTAAGTGTTTTAAGGACCACATGCACAAACTAGACAATCAAAATAAATGGATTTAAGCCAATATGGATTAAGTTTCAGTGAAGCCAGCTAAGTCTAAAGTGGTTAAATCCAAGCTACCTGAGTTAACAGCTGAGATGGGTTTCTGAATCCCTTTGCTGCTCCTGTAGTTGCTCTGGCAAAGGGACTTTTGCACAACACCATAAGGAATAGTCCTTGCTTGCAAAGCAGGACACAAAGCTGCCTATGGTCAAACAAGCACCCAATCAGACAACCATTCTGTCTCTACCAACCAGACGGACAATCAGATGCTTCTGAAGGTCCAAACAGGATAGAGATAGCTGTTCCTTATATTGCATTTTGTTTCTTTATACCCAATGTTTTCCTCAAAACTGGGGTTCAAAGAGACTTCCAAATTAAAAACACATATGAGTTGTAAGATGGTGGGGGGACATACGGAGCTAGAGGAAGCTGCTGAGGAAGCCCTGAAAGAGAGAAAGTCATTTGGGCTACACATGAGGAACCAGCAGAGCCAGTCAAGTTTGCAAAAATTGAAAGCAGCTCAATTGGCTAGCCCAAGTAGGATTGTCTGATGCAGCCAAGAGAAGGCATAGCCATAACAAGCAGCCTTGTAAAAGCTGGATAAGAGTTTAAGCTGGGACGGATGGAGTGGGAAGCAGAAATAGCCAGCATGGCATTGCTAGTAAACTGTTCAGAAACTCCTACCCACTCAACCCCACCCTAGACTGCTGGGTCAGGAGATACTCTTGGCCATCTCAGGAATGCATCAGGTGATAAGGCAGCATTCAGATCGATCCCTAGGTCAGGCAAATTTTTATGTAGCTGGCTTTCTATGGACTCTGCTTTTGCTGGATGAACACAGTGGGGCTTTTTCAAGTGAATGTGGGAAACACAGTGTGGGAGGAGGCTGCCTGCTTAGGAATTTCTTTGCTTTCACTAGAGGAAGCAAGCAAAGACTGAGTAAAAGAAGATACAATTGGGTAGAGATTTCAAGTTAAGTAAGAGGCTACTTGGGATGGAAATAAACAGATATTTACCCCAGGCCCATGATGTAATGAGGTCTTTGAAGAAGTGGGTCCAAACCCAGTGCTGTTAACTCAGAAAAGGATTGTAGCTGTCAATAAAACTATTTTTGGACTGTATACTCTGGTGTAAATCTGATGTAAATCTTTGGACACAAAGTAATATACATGCCTTTGCCTTGTAAAACAGTCTGCAAAAGCTTTTGGGAAGAAAAATGTGTTCATCTGCTGATGGGAAGACAACAAGGGCCCTTCTGCACTACACTGTTACAGCGCTGTTATTCCACTGTTATTCTATGGGATCCTGGGGTTTGCAGTTTAAGAAGGAACTTTTAGAATTCTCAGCCGGAATTCCACAGGATGTTGAAAGTGGAATAAGAGCACTATAACAGTGTAGTGCAGAAAGGTTCCAAGGCAGGAGACAGTGTAATCTCCCTAGGAAAGAAGTTCTAGATTCCGGAAGCAGCTGTGGAAAAGACTCTTTTATGTTCCCACCAGGTGTGTCTCTGAGGGTGTTGCAACTGAAAAAAAAAAGCTTCCCACCAAGATCTCAGAGCTTGGACAGGCACATATGTGAGTACAATTCTCAGGCAGCCAGTGGATCCATTTCTGAGGAAGAGAGGTTTTACTGCCACTCCTCCTGCAGCTGCTAGGGGTTGTTCAAGAGTTTTTGTACTCAGGTGCGTGATCCTATTCATGAGAAGAGGTTCAGTAGCAGGAAAGCTCACATTCAACTTGCAGGTGGAGCAGCTGTAAAACTGACACTGGATTTTTAGATCTACCAGCTACTCCAGAACAATCCTACAGATTGTTCTTGGATCTGAGCCAAACAGAGGGTTTTATAGGTCATAGCGAGCGCTTTGAGTTCTGCCCAGAACTCAGACAATAGTCAGTAGAACTGTTGTAACAAAGGAGTTACATGCTCTACATAACCCTCCTGGCTTTGACTGGTCTATCATAGGCCAAAGTGTAAAAGGCTTCTAAGCAGTCAAAACAGCTTTATTATATGATTCAATTTGCCTCTTGATAAGGCTGTTACATTTAACTGTCTTAGCTAACAGCCATTTTAAAGCTTGATAAATTTATTTATTTATTTATTTATTTATTTATTTATTTTAACTAAATCTCTCAGACCCCCCTAGTCAGATGGCTGTTCAGTTGTAGGACATACAGCCTATAAAGCAGCTTTTACAAACTTTAGGCAGTTACACTCAGTGATAGCTAAGGTCTTCCATGCAAGGGGTGGGGACAGTGATTTTGCTCTGGATTTTAGTGCAAATGTCAAAGAAGGTATCCAAGATGCTGAATGTATTTTGTAGACATAATGCAGCATTTTGGTAATTTCCATTAAAACTACAGCATTCTAGAATGTAGTTATATGCCATGTATATGTGAAAACATCCTATGGTATTGATAAATACCTTAATGGTCAATAGAACTTTCCTCATAGAACAAGGATCAGATTGAGCTGCAGTACTGAAACAAAGAAATGAGGTCAATACTCAGAATTTGGATGTTAAGGCGAACATAAAAGGAGCTCTCCAAGGTCCTAAACCTATTTGGGGGCCAGCATTCAGCACCTCAGTTAGCTGCTTTAAAACTACAGCACCTAAGTCTGCTAAAACCCAGGGCAGAATCACTATTCTGTTGACACAGAAGTCCCCAGTTGTCACTATCGTTAGTTATGGCATCCATGGATTTGCCTAAATCACTTTTAAAGGCAGAAATTTATTGATGTAATGTTAATTTATGCAGAGATGCCAGCTCTCCTCTAATGTAAATTAGGAAAATGTGAGAGGGATCAGCAATAGCCCTGCCTTCCATTGAACAGTTCAGCTTGCACGCCATGTATCTAGGAAAGATCTCTACAGTATTGGCAAAAATTTTAAGAGGCCAACAGCAGTTTCCTTTCAGAACAGGGATATGGTTGAGCTTTAGCAGTGAAAACAAAGGAATGAGGGCAACACACAGAATCCAAATTCTGCTTACAATAAGCTCATAAAATATCCATATATCTGCTTAGTGGTGAATGATGTCATTAGTCCATCCAGTCCAATACTGTCCACTTTGCTTGCAGTAAACAGATATTGCTTAGCATTACTGCTTGAGTTCCTTTAAGCAGAATATCAGGAACTGAACAAGAGACCTAAGCATGCTGATCATATTCTCTATCCCATGCTATAAAACCTTTCCTCTAAAGTATGATGTTCTTCCCCACTGGGCTATCTGTACCCTTTTCAGAATCGAGAGTCCTGGTGCCCTCCTGTATGAAGGAAAGCATGACTGAAGATGTAGTTCTTAGGTTGTGTGGTGAGGAAAACTGGCACTAACAAAACTGTCACTGAAGATATGAGCAGCCTCATGCCCCTCTCTGGTTTCAGCAGTAGCGTTTCTTGACCCTAGCAAGTCGGAAGGGTCAACAATTAGATTTCTTTACAATTTGAATCTGCAACCACTGAATGAATAGGAAAAGACTGGCCCCAGACTACTGACACTGCCTTTCATTTTTAGACCTTGAAAAGCTCTTAGTATTTTCCTACATTTTCAGTAGAATTCAAAAGGCTAGGTAAATTGATCCACAATTGTGGGCAGTGATACATAGCCATCATGCACTTCTGAGAAAGCTAGTTCATTTTTAGAATCTCACATGATTCATGTCGTTGAGGTTTGAGCCACCCAAGGTTAATCGCTGCTAAGTTAACATTTATTCCAGTTGGACTTAAAATGTTTTTTCATAGACTATTTCTATAATGCATACCAAGATGTATTATTCCCATTACAAGTTTGATTTCCCCCTTTACTTTTCTTCTTCTCATTCCTTGTTGTAAACCTTTGGTTAAGATTTCAATGTTGTTTAAATTTTTATACAGTGTTTCTCTTATATTCTTCAATTCAGTACATGCACACGCTGTATGACTAGTCCTCTTTCTGTTCCTAAAATAGCAACTTGATGTATACAAACTTATAAAGTTTTTTCCTTGAAGAAATACATGTGATTGGAATAGCTTTACTTTTCCATGTCTCAGCTACTAAAAAAACAGAGAACGACAAGCAAAAAAATTACTGCCAATCCCCATTTGGAATGTCTGATAAAGACACTGTTTTGAGTATGGGTCAAAATCTCCATGGCCATTTCCACACTAGACTGTTATAGCACTATTGTTCCACTTGCAACATCCTATGGAATCCTGGGGTTTGCAGTTTCGGGAGGGGCCAGCCATAGGATTCCATAGGATGTTGCAAGTGGAACAATAGCGCTATAACAGTCTAGTGTGGCAATGGCCCATATTTCATAGCAGTGGTCATTAGTGTGCAAGGACCTCTCATTTTTAGCAGTAGTTTAAGCTAAAGGATTTAAATGCCCGCTGCATGGTTCTGTTGCTTTGTTTTTGCCTACACTTAGGCCATTATCATGTTGCCTGGCTGGAACTGGAGACCTCACAAAAACAACTTACAAATCAATCCTATGCAATGCCTACTTAAAAATACATCACACTGAGCTGAATGCGACTTATTTCCAGGAAAGAAATCTTGTTGCATTAACTCACTGGGGTCTGATGCAAGAGTCAGGAGACCTGCTCCCAGTATATTTGCATATAGAGCAATTATATTACAAAGACATTGGCCTACCTCTAGTATGTGTTCCAACTAAAGTAGTCCCACTGAACTGATCAGACTTATGTGTTAACTTTGTTGTTGTTAACTGCTGTCAAGTCAACTTTGACTTCTGGTGACCTTATGAGAGCCCTACAAGTCACCCTATCATCAACATTCCTACTCAGGTCTGGCAAATTCAGGGATGTTGCTTCCCTGATTGAATCTATCCATCTGTAATGCATTCTTCCTCTTTTCCTACTGCTTTCTACCTTACCAAACATTAACTTTTCTAGTGAATCATATCTTTTCATAATCTGTCCAAAGTATGACAGCCTCAGTTTAGTCACCCTGGCTTTGAGGAACCGTTCAGGCTTAATTTACTTTGGGACACATTTATTTGTCTTTTTAGCAATCATCAGGATCTGTAGAACTCTTCTCTATCACCACATTTCAAATGAGTTGATTTTCTTCTATCAGCTTTCTTCACCTTCCAGCTTTCACAACCATACAAAGAGAACAGTCCTAACTTTAGTATTCAATGATATATCTTGACACTTCAGGGTCTTTTCTAGTTCCTTCATAGCTGCCCTTCAAAGTCATAGTCTTCTTTGGATTTCTTGACTGCAATTTCCATTCTGATTAATGACTGAGCCAAGGTATGGAAAATCTTGAACTATCTTAATGTATTCATTATCTCCTTTACAGTTATGTAAATCTTCTGTGGTCATTATTTTTGTTTTCCTAATGTTCAACTGTAAACCTGACTTTACAGTGCTTGATTTCCTCTAAGCCTTTGCTGGTTTCTGCTAGTATGGTGTCGTCTGTGTATCTTAAACTGTTGATGTTCCTTCCTTCAATTCTCATGCCTCCTTCCTCCAAGTGTAATCCTGCTCTGCGTATGGTATGTTCAGCATACAAGTTAAACAGAAAGAGTGATAAAATGCAGCCTTGCCTGACCCTCCTGTGAATTGGGAGCCATTCCCTTTCTCCATATTTTGTTTCTATGGTAGCCTCTTGTCTTGAATACAGCATCAAGACAATCAACTGTTGTGGCACACCCTATTCCCAAAGCTTTTCATGATCTATACAATCAAAAGCTTTGCTATAATCTAAAAAGCATAGGATGATTTTCTTCTAAAATTCTTTAGGGCATACCATTATCCAATGCATGTTTGTAATATGACCCGAAGTGCCTCTTCCTTTCCTGAACCCAGCTTGGACGTGTGGCATTCCTCGTTCCATATATAGTGCTTGTTGTAGAATTTTAAACATCACTTTGCTTGCACAGGGAAATTAATACAAAGGTCCAACAGTTACTGCAATCCCTGGTGTCCCCTTTGTTGAGGATTAGAATGTATGTTGAGTGTTTCCAGTCTGTAGGCCTTTATTTAATTTTTCATATTTGTTTACAGATTTTAATTAGAACTAGAGTATACTTTTAGTAAGTGTTAACTCTCTAAGTTCCATTTAATTCAATGGGTAGACCCTATTTAGGAGGAACAACTGGATATAAGTATCTGAATGCAGTGTTATTGTATCTAAAGCACCAAGGACCTCAAAACACTAGGGAAAGTCTAGAGAACATAAAAATACACAGAAACCACATCTTTGACTTCTAGGTTTCCTTTCTGTCTCAGCTAGTAACAGATGATATAAATTGCTATTTCCACCAGGTTGACCCTGTATACATGTACAATATTCTTTTGTTTTATGAGTAGCAACTGATAGGCCTAGTTGTCTGGAAAACAGATTGCTCACATTTTGTAAAGGAAATCTTGGTGCACAGAATGAGCAATCCATTAATAAATATCATACACAACTTTCTATCCTTAAGAGTCTGAATTTCAGATTTACACTAAACTGCAGTTACAAAAGACTGGCTGCTAATGCAGTTGAGATTTACTTAACAGACCTTGTGGTACTCTGCTGCCAATTCAAACAGTAAAGTTCAAAAGCCAGAGAGCCCAGACGGCACAAGTCATGAGATCTATGTGCATCTCAGTTCAAAGCTAGCCCTGACTTTAAAAGAGACAAGGTGCTGAGTGTCTCTGCACTTTAGCCAAGGAATGAACTAGTAGTTCTGGCATTCACTGGGCTCGCTTCATATTACTTTCTCTCTCAGCCAGAGCTGAACTCTCAGGAATACGAATGGAGAAGGCAATAAAAGGATATTAGCTATTAGTCACATCTCAATGGTAGAAAACAAACGTGTTGCTTTGTTCCTTTCTTTAAATCTGAATGAAAGGCCAATCCAATATTTGTTATGTTTTTCTTCTGATTATAGAAGTTAATTGATTTGCTAATGTATTTTTGCTGCTTTCTTGGGCTGTGGTTTATGATATAATGGGCAATGATGTGTCAGTCTTGGTAAAACTAAAATACTTAAGATTTGACTAAGGAGGAAGAAAATCTAACTTTTTGTTGTTGCTGCTAAAACTGACAATTTAGTGGCAGTTTTATTTTGCTGACTACCACAAATGATCTTGCTAAATGACTGTGAAGGTTAACAGTCCTACTCATCTGTAACCTCTATCAGATCATTTTACAAAGATCCTCCATAGTAACTTTACATCACAAAGTTATTTCATGAAAATCACAGACTTTCTTAGGTTATGCTTTCACAGGTGCATGCTTTTATTGAATTTATATAACCCGAGTTGTTCTACTCATCTGCTGGCACTCCCGGATAGCAGAATTCCTCACTTTATGCTCAATTATAAGGAAACCTGGGCTACATTTTGTACTGCCATTCACTACAATTCTCCACAATGTCTGGACTAGGAGAATAAGCTCACCATGCTCTTTGACGTTCCTGTACAAAAAGTACTAGCCAATTATACTCTCAAACGTCAATCAAACCTCGCCATCACCATTCAAATGGAAAAGTGTAATTCATGTTTTCTGAATCCTGCAGTTTTAAAACAGTCGGGACCGATAGTTGCTACATTGATCTGAATGTCATTTTTCATGAGCATTTGATCTGGGAGGGGGGCACAATGGTATGTAATCCCTTTTCTGAAGAGATGTAATGTTGACGAGGGAGTGGGCTTGTTTTCTGCTGCTCCAGAGAGTAGGACAAGGAGCAATGGATTCATGCTGCAGGAAAGGAGATTCCACTTGAATCTCAGGAAGAACTTCCTGACAGTCAGAGCTGTCTGGCAGTAGAACGTGCTACCTCAGAGTGCGGTGGAGTCTCCTTCTTTGGAGGTTTTTAAGCAGAAGCCATCTGTTGGGAATGCTTTGATGGCTGTTCCTGCATAGCAGGGGATTGGATTCGACGGCCCCTGCGGTCTCTTCCAACTCTATGATTCTATGATTCTACCTCTACTCTAGTTTCCCAGTTTTATATTTACGGACTTTACCTCTTTGGCAAAATAGCTCATAAGCTCAAGTATGAACGTCAGATTCTGGATAGTATTCTGTTTAATGACATATGTGCATGCAAGTGTGGCTTAAACACACACACTTCTCTTCTTGGGCCCTTTCTGCAACTCACCTATTTTTGGCGCTGGGGTGCGGTGCTCGCGCAAGCAGCCTCCGGAGAGAGGTTCTCGCGTCCGGGGTCCTTTGGCTCCGCACGAGCTTCCTGCTCGCGCAAGAGCCCTGCCTCTTCTTTTTGCAGTGCAGCCTGGGACCTTCCCAGGCTGCACTGGACAGGAAGCACGACTGGCCCAGCTCCCGAGGCTCCGCACGCAAGGTAAGTGCACGCAGGGCCCCGGAGCGATGCGCAACCATGCATCATTTTCGGCTTAAAGCCGAAAATGAAAAGATGTGTGCGCGATCCCTGTCAGGCCCTGGAGCGTCATGCAAATGTGAGTGTGTCATGTGGACCACTCTTCACACATACACAACGCTCGAGGGGCCCTTTCGCATTGAAAATGCCATGCAAAAAGGGCCTGGTAGGGCACAGGGAGCTGTCCCCCAGCCCCTTGTAATCTACCACCCCAGCAGGGGAGGCAATTTCTATAAGGAAGATACAGCTACTCTGGGCTCCCAGTGGAAGTAAAAGGAGGGTATATCGTTTTGTCTTTTCCTTTGCAAGTTGAGACCAGCTGCTGCAACTTCCCAGATGGGGTCGCTTTTCTCTGTCCACTTTCCACCAGTAAGCAGTAACAGCAGGGACCTCTCCATGGGTTTGACAGCTGCTGGGGTAGAGGAAGGACAAAAAACTGTATAGGTGTTATCTTCAGCCCAGCTTCATATGAGATTTTGGTCTGTGTCTCAGGTCAGGAACAGACATTCACTTGCAGCGTGGCACATCCATAAGCTTCTGTTTAACTCAGGGCCCTGTTGGGATTTTTTCTTTGTCGTATAATTATCCTTTGTCTTTGTCATATAATTATTATTTCCCTTAGCAACTTGTAACTTCTTAGTTAAACTTAATCTAATTTTTAAAAATTTGTCAACTAATATTTGTGTAAGATAGAACAAGCTTGTTGCTCTTAAACGAAGCAAAATTCAATATTGCTACTCAAATGTAAAATGGTTCATCATAATCAGTATGACAAAGTTTTATGTTATGATTGTTGCTACAGCTACTGGAAAAATCAGAAATAATCTGAAATCAAATTATAAAGAAGCAAATAGGAGTAATAGACCGACTCAGATAAAAAAAATCAAATTAAACTGGGTAAGAAACAAAATCAGGATGGATCAAGTATAAAACACATCATGCCTACTAGAATGGGAATGAGGCCACGTATATTTTGAAAAATTAGTATAGGATGCTTTGCATTTAACCTGAAAACAGAAATTTCATAAAACCATTTTCAGTATAAGAAAATATTTTCTTAAACAAATCTGACCAAAGATAATTCCAAAGATGTTTGCTTTAAATATTGGTAATTTAATTACAACTCTAAAACTCAGTTAAAGTAACAAATCCATGCCAAAAACAGAACAAAAACTTTTTAGTACATGATAAATGGTAGTCTAGAAATGTGTGAGTCTGGAAAAACTATATACTAAACATGTCTTAAATTATTGCATTTAAGACTGTAGTTCAAAACACACTTATTAGGGAGCAAGCCCCATTTAATTTTTATAATGTACCATTGTGCTGTATGAGGGACAAATAGTGAACGTGAGACAAGAAAACCCCCAATGCATAACAATCCTCTCTCTCTCTTACTATCAAATGCAGAAATGCAACCTTATACAGCGTACCTTGTACATAATCTTTTAGACTTGAAATGCGATTTAAATATAGATGATTACATGGATGGGCTGTAGTCTCTAAACCAGCTTGCTTGCTATGCTTTGGAACATCAAAGGGATTAGAAACAAAGACATCTCTGCTGGCACAATGGGACAACAAAGCATCCATCCTGGCAAAGCATTTCAGGACACATGCATAGCCCTTCATCAATCGGAGCTTGGGAGAAGATAGGAGATGGCACAGCAGAACAGCAACATTAAAAGAAAATACATCAAAATGACCAGGGAGCCACCCCTTTGTCCTGCTGTATTCCCACAGCTGCAGAAAATGAATTCAGGTGCCAAGACATCCAGTCGAAACACCTCCTCGAGAGCACGACTGAAAACACAGTGAGAACTCTTATACTCTACTCTTACCAAGAAATTTATTGGAACCATAGATGACACCTGTCTTGAATCTACATGTCCACAAACCACAAAGAGAAGAATACAGAGAGCCACTAATTTTTTAAAAAAGAATATTAGCTGAACCAATATGAGACATCATTCACTATCAGATAGGGAGAAAAGAATGAGTGGGATGTGTGATGAGGTAATTCCCCTGGCTATATACAAGGCCATTTCTGCACTAGATTGTTACAGTGCTATTATTCCCCTTTCAACATCCTATGGAATCCTGGGATTTGCAGTTTAGGGAGGGGCCTTAAAGGCCCCTCCCTAAGCTGCAGACCCCAGAATTATGTAGGATGTTGAAAGGGGAATAATAGCACTGTAACAATCTAGTGCAGAAATGGCCATACTGCCAGCTATACATGCTCTGCCCTAGTAGTGAACTAAGCTGATAGATTCTACACACAGGTGCTCTTTGTATGTACTATTCCCTATGTAGTTAAAAAGAATATATATTCAGAGGCCAGTTTTCATCCATATCTGAGTCTAGCTGACCGTGGCCAACTATAGGATGTGAGGTGATGAATGGGGATTTGGCCTTATCATGAAAAGACCTAACTCATTAGAAAAGACAGTAATGCTTGCTAAGTTAGAAGGCAATAGGAAAAGAGGAAGACCACACTGCAGATAGATAGACTCAATCATGGAAGACACATCCCTGAATCTGCAAGACTTCAGGCTGATGACAGGGTGACTTGGAGATCTCTCATCCATAGAGTTGCCATAAGTTGAAGTCAACTTGGTGGCAGTTAACAACAACAATTACAAGTGTAGTCACAGGAATGTACAGCTAAAATAATTTAATTTGGGAAAACTAATTTTAATGTTTACTGTATCATTAATTTCACCACTCTATTGGGTTCAGATTGGACTCTAGATCACTCACAAAACAAACCAGAACAATTTCTGAAGCACCTGAACTAAAAGAACAAAATGAAAAAGGTTACTGTCAATTATAGCTTGAATGTTTGAAATCAGTTCAACATTCCTTACTCTTTTCATAGATTTCAAAGTAAATTTACACTCATGGTTTCAAATTAAAGCATAAAATCATGAGCACAAGCCATGCCTTAGGGGCTCAGCTTGATGTGTAGAAGGAGGTCAGGGTACAGCTCTCTCCTCGTCCCCCTTCTCAACTTGTCCACAGTGAGACAAACACAAGAACATTGTAGGCAGGGCCCTGGAGAGGAGGGAGGGCAGCTGGATGTGTACATGGGAGGCAAGCACAGGAATCCTGTTGAAAGTGAGGCTAGCTGCTGCAGAATACATAGCCAAGGGCAAGCTGAGGAAAGAGAAAGAGAAGCTCCCAGGGAAAGGCTTCTGAAATCTCTTCTGTGTGCAGCTGGATCAGTCATGGTAGAGTCGGGGGGAGGACAGGAAAGGAAGGAAGATGGATCTTGCCATTTGACTGAGTTCTCCAGAATTTCAGAATGACTCTAGTAAGCATGTCTTACTTTAAGTATTCCAGAAAATAGCTCAGCCCCAAATCTGCAAAGAAGAATTCACAAAAGTTTATAAGCAATGCTGAGAACAATAAAATTAATGGTAGCACATATTGATATATTGTACATGTGCATTTTTGGCCGAGTGCACTTATTACTTTCCATTATACTCACTGATGCTGCCTTAAAAGAACAGTGCTAAATGTTAGATTTTAGCAGTTAAAAGAAGCCCAGAGTAAGAGTTAATATTCACAAGCCATATATACTATATGGCCACAATCCAGTGATGTGATGTATGTGCGTGCAAGCAATAAATAACCAGATTTTACCAGCTGTTCCTCTTTAGTTACTCCCTGTGATGATCAGCAAACACTTCTTAAATCTGGTGAGTTGAAAAAACCATTTGGAGCTGGGGGAGGTAAGGGGAGCATGAGAGGAGAAGATGCTAAAGAAGGAATAGCTGGGGAAAAATGGGTATATAGGCAGACTTGGCAGCATTATTTTTCAGATTATTTTCTATCTATATCCCTCTCTTGCACATGCACACACTAATGCTTCAATTATGTACTGTCATCTGTTTTTAATAGTAGAACATTCAAACTAATTTATAATGCAAAAATATGTAATATATCGTGAACGCTACCTCAGTCATATACGAACAAAAACTTATACTGTCCAACAGTTTTGCAAATTCTCCAGTCCAGGCAAAGACTGAACCCAAGACACATATGGATGTCATGATTACAAGCTGAAACTCAGAAAGAATTATACCATACTACTTCATGTCAAAATTATCTGCAGTTCACCTCATTATTTTAAAACATGGTATGGGCCAGATAATAAAGCCACTGCTTTTTGCTTCTCCCTAACACTAGTTATAGTAGTTAGTGACAGCAAGATCAGTTTATAATGCCCTTAAAATGTGAAGCACCCAGATAATGTAAACAAGGTAATAGGATAACCCTGTACAGTCTCTTCATTTAACTGTCAAAGTAATTCAAGAGTGTCACAGTGGGATAATAATAGCCAGTTAAATCCCGATTAGGTACAACCTCTTTCTAAGGTCTGCCTGCTTAAAGCATGACTCTATTACCAGGTGGCAGATATCTAGACTCTATTCTTCATAGCCATTTCCTCACCTTCCAACACCTGAGAGTCATCTTGCTAGAACAATCCATTATGGCATGAACTATTGCACTGCAAACTAGTGCTCATTCTTTGTCCTTCTGAAATCTTCACTATCTGCTATGTAAACAAATGGGAGACCCAGTGCTGCCTTATGCAAAGTGATGTGTGGGTTGCAGAGATTATATATTCTGAATGATAAATTCAGGTTACTGAAAACGGTGCCATGCAAAACATACTCTGTGAATTGTACAAATTATGTGTCACAGTTGTGTACTGTTAACAATGTACTGCATAGATATTTCAGGCACAGACACAAAGTATATATCTTATATATCTGTCATTTCACTGTTGTGTATAATTTCCTATCCTATCTATAAAGCTCTACACATCACTTGTTGTCATTTTTAAGGACTCTAGCACATGGAGCAGTTCTTTTCAGTTAATTCTATATTGAAGATCTTTATCTTGAATAATAAGTTAATTTTGATATGTATTAATGAAATACAGCTCTTTATAGACTGGCTCTCAATTAAAAAAAATTACATATATTCCAGAGCCAAATCCCCTAAAACAGTTGTGTGTGTATGTATACATAGTCTGACATTATCAGTGAAATCACTTATGAAAAATCTCCTGGGAACTATTATTTATGAACTTTTATGACCAAATATGTCTTTGTATATCTTACTTTATCAAAAGTTATAATTTATGCTTCACTTTCAGTTCACTAGAGACTAGTTATTCTCAAACAACATCCTTTCTAATTCAGGACAAAGTCAGTTAGGAATCTAAAAGAAAAAGATATCTATATAATACAGTAGGCAATTCCCTGTATTCTCTCTTTTTATTGCAGTCTCCAGAATTCTGGCACACTTTCCCAACATGTACTCTAACATGAGTAAGAGACTGTCTCCCATTGATATGTTTTCAGGGACTCCCATTAAGTTCTTCTTGATAAACTCAACGGGCTTCTATGCAGAAAATATTTGAGAAGAGATAACTGTTTTTTCCCCAAATCACCAGATCACCAGAGTTAGGGCCTTTCTGTACTACCCTTATAGTGCTATTATTCCACTTTCAACATCCTGGGGAATTCTGAGGTTTGTTGTTTACTGAGGCCAAAGAGCTCTCTGGCTGAGAATTCTAAAGGCCCCTCCCTAAACTACAAACCACAGGATTCCATAGGATGTTGAAAGTGGAATAATAGCACTATAATAGTGTAGTGAGGAAAGGCCCTTAGTATCTCATGCCACTTGCCTCCTTGGATTTATATTCTTTATAGCGCCCCGCATGGGTGAAAATTTATCATTAGTTCTTACTGGGGAAACTTAAGCATTACTCTGGATGCAATATTCCAATGGACAAAACCCATCCTTCTCATCTAAGGCCCAGGTTGACTCAACCTGGCCAATGGGCAGGATCACATTTGGCAAAGCAGTCTAGTCCTGTACATTGCTTCACTTCCATCAGTGGACTCAGTAATAGATACGACAGCATAAGGTAACTAGAAAAAGTGCTCCTTTCACTTTCACTGTGGTTCCTGTTAACAATGGGCAAAGAAAAGAAGCCCCAAGCCAGACAAAAGTTTGTTGTGTAGATGCCCCACATGTATGCTCTGCTACTCTTTACAAATTATAGCACTTTGATACTTTATACTACTGAGACTTTGGAGGTCAGAAGAAGTTTCTTTCACCATACAAAAGTTCTGTAAAAGCTATAAGGTCATCAGTGTTTGGGCAGACAAGGTCGGGGTGGCAGAATCACTTCTCTTCCAGCTTTAAACCTTCCTAGGCTGTATTCTATTACAGGAAACCTTAAATCCCCATTTGGATCTCTTTCTAAGCAGCAGGGTGTTTTCAGTATTTTGTAATCACTTAAAGTATTGTGTAGTTCATTATTAATTGCAAAACACTTTCAGACTAATACCAGGTGGTAGTCACTGTAATTTATTTAACTCTATCAGTTTAAAACTGCCTGCCAAAAAGTGTATCTTGAATTTAATACAAAGATGTTCTTTGTTTCATATTAGTCCTAATTATGTAAACACACACACACACACACACACATATATAAATATAAATATAAATATAAATATATATAAAATGCCTTTCAAAACTTATCTATTTAATGTCTCTCAAACATTATCTATTTAATGTCTCTCAAACATTATCTATTTAATGCTCAAAATACTTGACATTTTTTTCTCACATGTATAAAAATTTAATATCTCATACTGTTAAACCATGGAAAGCTTTCACACCAGTAGAACAGATATGAAATGCTTCATATATTAATTTTGAAAAGGGGTCGCCATGTAATCACTTCCCTTCTCGCAAAGCCTACTGACTCTTGCCTTTAGTGTCCATATGCTGAAGAGAAGGGAAGCCTGTACATGTAGCAGGAGTGGGACAGTGTCTTCATGCAAGCGCAGGGACAGTCACTGACAAATCCATGTCATTCTGTGATTTTGCAGAAACCCTTTCAAATGCATGAAATGACCATGGTGTTAAGTCTAGTAAGGAGGATCAACAGCCAGAAAAAGGAGATCTGTGTGAACGTGTGTGTATGTGCGCACACTTTCAAGTCCCCTGTCAACTTATGTCAACCTCATAAATTTCACAGTGTTTTCTTAGACAAGGAATACTCTGAAGTGGTTTAGCTAGTTTCTTCCTCTGACATATAGCCTATACGACCTGGGATTCATTGAACATAGCACTGTAGAATTTGGTCTACTTGTGCATGCTATGCAGGATCAAAGCACTATCATTTATCTGTACTTATAGAGCACTTCCTCAGGAACTCTTTCTGAGAAGGTGTTCTGTGCTGTCACAAGGGACAGTGGAGACCTATCTATTCAGCAAGTATCCACTGATCATTTCCACAAAATCTTATTCCTAAATACGTGGATTATGGACAAGGGCTTCAAGAATGGTCCTACCTTTAGGCAGAGCAAAGCATGTAGCTGAAGTGGTAGATGCTGGAGAGGGAGAGGTAGCCATGGTACTCCCCAGCCATCCTACACAAGACTCTGGCAATGCCATATTCCCTAATTGGCATGCTGCCCTCAGATGAGGTAGAGGATCCCATTCTCTGGGTGGAAGTAATATTCAACTACCAGTTCACTCAGCTTCTCTATGTGAAATGCAAGGGTCTTTGTCCTTTGTCTTAGACAGCAAAATACCTTCGGCTAGCCTGGCTACCAAAACTTCTGCTTTGAGGAGAAATTCCATCACCACAACCACCACCACTATTGTCTTCATCTCTTCCTCCTCCTCCTCCTCCTCCTCCTCCTCCTCCTCCAACAGTAAAGCAGCTGGGTGAGACATTTCAATCAATGTGAAAGCAAAATAGGGTCACTCACAAACCAGAGGGAAGTTCTTGAATATTCATAGAAACACCCAGGTATCTAGAAAGACATTTCCTTGAACAATGACCCCCACTCCACCCCATCAGAGCTGAAAAATAACCCTCTCCACTCCAAATAAGGGAATTAGACTGTGCATTCCTTGCTGCCTTCAGGCTGCCATGAAGTCTTGACTACATGAGGACCAAGCTCAGACAGAAGCCAAGCACTTAGTTCACCCCATAGCTTAGAGAAGAAAAAAATAAACAAGCTGGGCACCACTTTCCTACTGTTCCCTAGGAAAGACTTCTCTAGCACTTATAGGGGAGAACGGAACCTGAGATCTCCCACATCACTGCTTTGCAGCTCCTCCATTTGTTTACCTCCCAGTATTATTCATTCTTTCCCCAAATCTATCTAATGGGTAGAGAAAGACACTTAGGGGCTTCAACACATGCCAAACTCAGGTCTACTTCCCTCCCCTAAATAATGTGTTATTTCATAAAATCATACTCCACATTGCATCTGGGTGCGTATTTTTAAAAATTTATGATTACAATTGTTGCAAAACATATTTGAATGGCATATGGAACATTTATGTAAATGTATTCTTATACAAACTTAAACTAGGAATGGAGCTATCTTGCTGCTTATATAGGGTAAAACAGCACGATAGCAGCATCATAAATGTTATTTAAAAATTGTTGCTGAAACAACTCATTCATTATGCTAATGTAGTGTAGTTGTTAGAGTGCAAGACTTGGACAATCCACGTTCTTGCCTTCATGGAGCTGTGAAACTCACTAGGCAATTTTGGTCCATTCACTGTCTTTCAACTTGCCCTATGTCCCATGGTTGCTGAGAGGATAAAGTAAAGAGGAGGACAGCCCTGAGCTCACTATAGAAAAAAAAATGGGATATACATTTAATAAACACACAAATAAATAAACACTATTAGCAAGGAGGATTTAAAAAAATAATAATAACATGAATACATAAGGCCATTGAACTTGTCCTTCTTTGTATTTATTAGGCAAATATGTCTCACCATTTTCTAGTGAAAGGAGCCAAAAGCAACTAATGAAGTGAAAATAAAATATAAATTAACAGTCAAAACACATTAAACCATGCACAGATAATACACTGATAAGAGCAAATGCTTATGTTGTTGTTGTTGTTGTTGTTGTGTGCTTTCAGGTCGTTTCTGACATATGGCAACCTGAAGGTGACCCTATCATAGGGTCTTCTGGGGCTAACAGTGTGTGACGTGTCCAAAGTCACCCAGCGGGTTTCCACAGCCAAGCAGTGAATCAAACCCTGGTCTCCAGGGTCATAGTCTGATGCTCAGACCACTGCACCACACTGGCTCTTTGATAAGCTACCTGATAAAAGCAATAGGGACAGCAAATTATATCAGTCACAGCAACAAGAAACCAGTCAGCTAGGCAGCCAAAGGCTTTCCTCAGTAATGAATGTTTTTGTCCGTCAGCAGCTTCTTAATAAGAACTTAGAAGAGAATCCCTCAGCAAGAGGTTCCAGAGTCTGGCAGCAGCCATTGTAAAGGCCCTGTCTCAAATTCCCACCAAGCAGGAGCTTTGCCATGAAAGAGGGCTGCCAAGGTAAATTTAAGGGGGAAAGATGCTGGATAAAGCAGGAAAAAGTACTGCCTCCCTCATTCAGCTTCTCTGCTATAGACTGTGCCCCTTTGAGGTTGCATTACAAGGAAGAAACAATTATCACTGTTAATCTTGTACATATGAGGTATAATTTGGCTCTATTTTGGTTCCCACTTCATTAAGTATTTTACATAGGGAAACTATGTGAAATACTCAGAATTCTCATTATACTGTGCCACTCTGCTAATGATAGTTACGGATGCAAAAGTTTTCCTTGACATCTTAATGCCAATTTTCAATAAGTGCTCAAAAGCACACCTCAAAGAGGATTCTTCCATTTTCAAGTGAATTAGAAACACCATTTTCCCACTGCATGGGAAAATGACAAGATCTCCAATTGTGAAACACATTGGCTGTAAGGTAATTGCACTTTTAGCATAACAGAAGATTGCTGAAAGTGTGACAGCATCATAAAAACTTACTCTGTGTGTGGCCATATCGTAAGACATAGTCCTCCATGGATCACATTGCACAGTGAATAAAAAACCACCTTTCAAGAAAAATGTGCTATAGAGCAGAAAAAAACTGCTAAAACATGTATGTGTTGTCACCTTTTAATCCATCTTTTAATGGTATCGCATGCTTATACTCTATCTGAACTTTGACAGTTCTGGGGAAAAAATACTGAGGCACAATGACTAACGTTCCAAGAGCTTACTCTTGTCTTTTGATAAATGTTAAATTCTTAGAATCATACATAAATATTAAAATGATTTGGGTTAACTTCATAATATCATAGCTGAGAATCTGTAATTTCATATCTCTATTGTGAGGAGATATAAAACTATGAGTGGCAATCTCAAAGATGGTTTGAGATTTACCTGATACGATGTTGGAGTAAGGAACTCAAGATAAGAAGTTTCTTCAAGTTCAAAGGGGAACAGATGTTATTAATATTTTTTGCCTCCAACAGACCATGATTCAGGCCATATTTTGTTCTTATGCCTTCTTTTGTGTTCTTCAAGGACTCTGGCTTGTCTCCTCAGCTGCAATCTGTGTTTTGTCTTTTTGAATCTGCCCTTTTTTCCCTAGGCCAACATCATCCTCTCTGGATTCTTTCCCTTAATTGAACTCAACTTTCTCCGCTGAGACCATCTGCAGAGACTCTTGAATTGAAGGCAACTTGTCCCAGATGCTCCCAGACACATCATTCCTAGTACTGCCTTGTGCAGCTATTTCTTCTTAGTGTCCTTGTTGCATTTTCCCTAGAGGCCAGCGGAGGGCGGGGGGAGGAGGGGAATTGCTGAGAGGTAGAATGGCAGTGATCTGTTGGGATTCTATGTCCCCTACCAGGTGTCCTTCCCCACAGTCTGCTGGGTTTGAATGCGTGTATTTGAAGGTGGACTGCCAGGGCAGAATAGGTATTTTGTTGGTGTAATATCCAGCTTGCTGCTCAATAGTCTCCCTTCCTGACCTGAGTGAGTTGGTCTCAGCAGCAGTGTTGGAGTCCCCTCACTTTGTCATATTGAGGGACTTCAATATCCATGTGGAGACCTCTCTGTCAAGAGTACCTCAAGGCTTCATGTCTGCCATGACAACCATGAGTCTGGCCCAATTAATATCTGGTGCCTCCAGGACATACTCTGGATCTGGTTTTCAGTTCTGGGTAAGATGATGGTGATCCAGGTGTGGAGGAACTTTCTACAGTTCCATTGTCATGGACTGATGACTACCTGTTGGGTTTAAGTCTCACTGGGACACAAAGCCTCCGCAGGAGTGGGTGGGTGGGGAGCAATTAAGATGGTCTGCCCCAGGCGGCTTACAGATCCAGATGGATTACTGATGGCTCTTGAGGAGTTTTCTGTTGCCTTGGCAGTGATCCTGTCAAAGCCCTGGTTGATCTCTGGCATAGAGAATTGCCCTAAGTGTCTCCTCCTACAAAAAGGAGCCAAGCAAGCTCTCTGGTTTACTAGGGATTTGGCAGTGATGAAATGAATGGGTTGGAGACTAGACTGATGTTAGTGGAAGTCGCAGAGACAGTCTGACCGAACATGGGCTAGAGCTCATTGGAAGAGCTATGCCGTGGCAATGGTGGCAGTGAAGAAATTATATTTCTCTGTCACCATTGTATCCTTACAGCATCATCCAGCAGAGCTGTTTTGAATGGCCAGGGCCTTTTACGCTCTGGCCCACAAGAAGAACACAAAGACCATTCAAAAGCCTGCTGTGTCAAATTTGCAAGACACTTTGCAGACAAAATCACTTGGACTCACTCTGACTTGGATGCTGCAATTGAAACAGGTCCAGTGGATGTAATCTTGGCCCCTGCTTGTCCTGTGTTACTGGATACATTTCAACTTGTGCAGCCTGAGGCTATGGACAGGGTCGTTAGAGAGGTGAAAGTCACCACACGTTACTGGATGCTTATCCCTCCTGGTTTCTGAAACTGGCTCTGAAACTGAGGGGGACTGGCTAAGTGGGTAAGGGCACTGGTGAACACCCCACTCAAGCACGAGAAGTTTCCATCCTGCCTAAAAGAGGTTGTGCTGATGCCACTACAAACAAAACAAACACCCTCTCTCTGGATCTCACCATTCTGAACAATTATTGGCTAATCTCTCACATTCTATTTTGGGGCAAGATTCTAGAGTATGTGGTGGCCTCTCAGCTCCAGGGGTTTCTGGGTGAAACAGACTATTTAGATTCATTTCAATTGGCCTTCAGGCCTGGTTAGAGGACTGTGGTCACCTTGGTGGATGACTTATACAGGGAATTAGATAGGGGAGTGTGTCCCTGTTCTTTCTGCTGGACATCTCATTGGTTTTTAATACGATTGACAACGGTATACTTCTGAACCAACTCTCTGAGATGGGACTTGGGGGCACTGTTATGGGCACTATTCTGGTCTTTCTGGAAGGGCAAACTCAGAAGGTGGTGCTGGGGGTAATCCTGTTCAGTGCCCTGGTTGTTGGCCTGTGGGTTCCCTCAGGATTCCAGTCTGTTCCCCATGCTGTTTAACATCTATATGAAAACTCTGGGAGAGGTCATCTGGAGCTTTGGGGTTTAGTGTCATCAATATGCTGATGATAGCCAACTCTTCCTCTCATTTCTATCCGATTCCAAAGAAGCTGTCTCGGTCCTGAAGCAATGTCTGTTGTCAGTAATGGCAACAGGGCAAACAAATTGAAATTTAATCCAGATGAGACAGGGATGTTCCTGGTCAGCCAAAAAAGGCAGATCAGGGAATAGGGACTTTGCCTGAGTTGGATGAGGTTACATTTCCCCTGAAATCTCAGGCTCACAGCTTGGGTTCTGAACTCATCTCTGACCCTGGATGCCCAGGTTTCAGCAGGGGTCAGGGGTGCATTTACACAGTTAAAACTTCTTTGCCAGCTGTGTCTGTTCCTTGAGACATCAGATCTGGCTACAGTGACATATGCCTTGCTTACATCTTGGCTGGACTACTGTAACACACTCTATGTTGGGGGCTGCCTTTGGAAACTATTTGGAAACTTCAGCAGGTTCAAAATGCTGCTGCAGCCAGAATACTGACCAGGGCCAGTTACAGGGAGCATATAACTCCACTTTTAAAATATCTTCACTGGCTATTGTTTCATTTCCAGGCACAGTTCAAAGTGCTGGTCATGCCCTGTAAAGCTCTATACGAATTAGGTCCAGACTATCTGACAAACCATGTCTGCACATATGAATCTGCCAAGGTTTTAAGATTTACAGGGCAAGGCTTTCTCTCATTCTCACTACTATCACAAGCTCACTTGATGAGTAAATGGAAGAGAGCCTTCTCAGTGGCTGCTCCTACTAGCCTGTGGAACTCTATTCCATGTGAGGCTAGGCTGCCCCTGTCCCCACTTTCCTTTCACTGTCAGGCAAAGACATTTTCATGTAAGCAGGCTTTTAACATGCAAGCAGGAAAGCTTCCTATTGGGATATTTTATTTATCCTTTTTAAATTTGTACATTTTTAATATGATTTTATACTGTTTTATATGGTGATTTTAGCTGTTTTTAAATTTTATTATGAATGCTTTTTAATTGACTCTCTCTGGAAGCCACCTTGGATTGCACTCTGGGTGAGAGGCAACATACACATTAATTAAATAAATAGTATGGAAAAAGGCAGAACAAGAAGTGAGAATACATGCAGGATTACATATCCTCCAACATTTCACAGATGGAAATGAGGACATATGTGGCCAAGAAACATCAGAGTGTGGTCAGGATGGTGAATATTGTTAATGAATAAGAACACACAAGCTAGAAAAAGCTGCTGTAGCTTGCGTCTGCCTGAGCTTACAGGGGAAGACAAGATTATGCTCCCTCTTTTCTCCCCCCTCAGAGTTAATTCAATGAAAAATTGGAACATTTTATAAGCAGCTGGAAATGTAGGAAATTAGGACTGTCCCTACCAACCCAGGGCAATGGGGAGCAGGGAATGGCTTACAAATAGAAGCCAGCAATTTCACTCCCCCACACTAAAACTCTGAAAATGAGACAGGATGACTGTATAATCAAGGCACTCAGGGATGCTTCTCAGTAAGTTCAGTAATCTATTCACCGGATCTTGCCTTTACACATGAAAATTACAATACGTATTAACAGTGGGATAGTAACTACTTGAAAACCTATCTGTTCACTGAGAATGCTTGTTTCTCTGTTGACTTCTGATTACGCAAGGCTCATTAATCTCAGTGTATATTGTGAATACCAAGAAAGATTCCACTGCACTGAGTTTATACTATGCTTGAAGTATGAGGGCCCCCTAATGCACATTTGCTTACGTTTGGCCTAATCTTTCAATGCAATGCTGTCTACTCAAGTACTTTTTGTGTTTTACAACCATGGGACCTAATCCTAAAGAGATTTTGAGGCACATAAATCCCACTCATTTCACTAGAATGAGAGTCATTCTGCAGTTCTTATTGCACTCTTGTACATTTACATACTGATTTGAATATAGCTTTTGCAGCATATACTCCTGATATTTCAGCCCTAAATCTGTTTATGAATTTATACCAAAAGGAATGCAATTCATCAAGCTTCATCTTATTGTTACTCTTCCAATTTTGACAGTATGGTGTAGCTATTTTAATTTTAATTTCCCAACTTCCCATGGATTTAAACATAGCTAAAGCAAACAGCATTTCTAAAAATTCCAGTAGCACTTTCATCACATTGACAAATTAACCTCGGACATTTTGAGCCACTTCAAAGGTAATTCTCACTGGGATCTCACTTTCATGTTACATCAAGATTATAGATGTGACTCATGACTTTTTAAAAATGTAGCATTATTTGTGAAGACATACTTTTTGCATACGAAGTTTTATATTCTGTTATGATAACAGTACGAGCTGATCCAGCGCTCGAAAGGAAATCTATATGCACATAAAAGTCCCAAGGTAGCTTCGTATTTACTACAGCACAAAGGGTATCTCTACATAGAACTATTCCTAAGGCATCACACTGAATGAATAAATCTCTGCTTTCCAAAAGAGTTGTCTGGGTACTTCTGAGTTCTCCTATGAAGTATCTAAAGTAAGAGGGTAGCCGCTTACTTACAGTATGTAGTCACTTATAGATGAAGCATACCATTACCAGTTCTGATCAGTAAGATCACTGTCTAACATAGCCTTGGTCTGAGTATCAGTTTATAACCCACATCAGTCCTTTACTGGATCTAGGTATCTGTTCAGCAATTTTACTGATGACAGCTAACCCCAGTTCTCAAACCAATCTCTCCTGACAGTTTCATGTAGATGGTAAACAACATCTGGGACACAACAGAACCTTGCAATCCACCCTAATACAAACACCATGAGGCAAAGCAAAAGACCTCCAACACCACTTTGTGAAGCTTTATACTAGGTTGCATGAGAATCGCTAGAACCTGATTTGTTCAATATTCATCCCTGAATGACAGACAAGAAGGATACCATGGATGATGTTATCAAAACCATGGAGAAATTTAGGAGAACTAGTAGGGTCTTGCTATCCTTATCCTAGTGGCACAGGGAATCCACGGTGGCTTCAATATCAAACCCTGGTCAGAATGGTTCCAGTTAGTCCACAACATTACAAAGTATCTGCAGTTGAACAATCACCAGTCATTTGAGTTTGTTGTTCAAAAATAGGAGAAAAGAAGCTGGCCAACAACAGTCTTTAGGATCCATACAGAGTATTTTTTTTAGGAGTGGTCTACTGATTATGGCCATTTCCGCACTAGACTGTTATAGCACTATTATTCCACTTGCAACATCCTATGGAATCCTGGGGTTTGTAGTTTCGGGAGGTGCCGGCTGGCCCCTCCCAAAACTGCAAACCCCAGGATTCCATAGGATGTTGCAAGTGGAATAATAGTGCTATAACAGTCTAGTGCGGAAATGGCCTGTCTCTCTTTCAGAAAGCAAGGACATATCCTCTCTTAAGGAGACATATATCATCTCCTTCTATTCCAGGATCCAATAAACCACTGCTCTACCTGCAAGATTTTCCCCCCTATTAATAAGCCAGAAAAAACAAGAATCAATGAAACAAGTGACGAACTGCATTGCTCCACAAACCTCATCAATATTCTCCCCATACTAGTATTCTGAGAAAGGCCACTATGCAGCCATCGGGTCCATTCATACCACAGAATTATAGCACTGCAATTCCATTTTGAACTACTATGGCTTTATTCTATGGAATCATGGGCTTTGTAGTTTGATGAGGCACTGGAATTTTTTGGCTGAGAATTCAAAATACCTCTTCCTAAGTGGCAAATCCCAGGATTCTATAAAATCTTACCATGGCAATTACAGTGAAATCATTGTACTATAATTCTGTAGTGTAAAAGGGCTCCTGGTGAACAGTAGGATCAAAGAACTGCTATATGTAGAGAGCCAGTAGAGACTAGAGAACCCACAAAACTTAAGAGTATAAACTCGGCCCAGCCACAGTCTCTCATTTTAACCTACTTAACAAGGCTGTTGTAAAGATTAAAATCAGGGGATTGTGTATGCCGCTTTAAGCCTTTGGAAGGAGAGGTAGCTGTAGAATTAACTGCAACGGAACAGTAGCTATGTGAAAGCCCACAAAGCAATGACAACACACCCAGTCCAGTCTCATATAAAAAAGAAGTGATCTTCAATGTTCTGATAAAAGTTTCATAGACGTATCCAGCTTTACAATTATTAATGTCTATACTGTCAATGTTGTTGGCCCCTCTACCCAATACTACTGGCCAGTATCTCTTAGGCACACATATTTCCTAGCTTTGCTGGGTGAAGGTTGAGACCTGAGTGTTGAGATGCTAGCATTAAACCCAAAACCACACACACACACCCCAGCATGCTCTGTAAATGGATCTCTGAATTAAGCTAAGCGCAATAAGAGCAACTGCAATCAATATAAGAATATAAAATAAAATGTGGAGAAAACGTACAGAACAAACCGAAACTTAAAATACACAACTTCAAGTGACATCTGTGCAGAGCCATCATGTTATCCTATACAGGTGTTATGCAAAGCCTGCAAGAGACTGCCAAGAATATCGCAGGGTAATTTAATTAAAGTCTCCACAGTCTCTAAATTCCAATGTTTTTCTTCTAAAAATGTCAAATGACTAAGGCCAAAATTTAATGGCTACTGTGGTCATCACTCCGCAACAGCAATCTTGACTTCAGCATTAGAGCAAACAACTTACTTACATCAAAAGAATGGCCATTTCTGCACCACCCTGTTATAGTGCTATTATTCCACTTTCAACATCCTGTGGAATTCAGGGGTTTGTAGTTTAGTGAGGTCAAAGATGCCCCTCCCAAAACTGCAAACCCCAAGATTCCATAGGATGTTGATAGTGGAATAATATCATTTAACAGTGTAGTGCAGAAATGGCCAATGATTTAAATACATCAGAAGAAATGGGGGAGGTTGAGAGGTTCAGCACATGATTGCTAGAAGCAACAGTACTGATAGACTATGAAAACTTACCTTAAAAGTTTCAAAGTATATTTAAGCCATAATATTTAAGTCCTTTTAAAAGAAGAACAGGAAGAAGAAGAAGAAGAAGAGAAGTATGTCTCAGTCTATGAGTTTCAAATTTCCATGTCATTCACTTGTGTTTCATTTATAAAGTAGTAGAGCCATTCCTGTTTAACAGATGCCAGCAGCCCAGCATGCATATAAAAACACCACATTTCAATGTATGCTTTAGGGGATACAACTAGCAAACTTACAATTATTTTTTCATTCTTTGAAATTAAGAACTGTCAAGTGTAATACAAAAACTGTCATCATACTCTTCACACTACATTCAAAGAAGTGTTCAAAACAACTTGTTACTATTGTCAATAAAACAAGAAAGTGGTATTTGTACATACCACAACAATATCTGTAGCAAACCCATGATACAAACTGATTGGCTTTTGGTAATTTTAGCCATATGTTGTCAGAAATTTAACACTGGTGAGTAAAAGAAACTACAATACTACTTTTGGGAGGTGAGCAACTGGCTGAACTGCTGGTAAACATATTGTTTGAACTTCTCCATTAAACAGGGCTTCTTTGTCACCATCAATTAGTAAATGTTTGCAAATAGAACATTGGTTTATAGGCATTGAGATCATGATCCTGCTACACATACACTCCAGGAACTGCTCTTCCATTGGTGGAAAACTGCCCTGTTAACAAGGGAAACCACAACCACTGTGGAAGTCCTGCACAAAATTGCACAGAGGTAGATCTACCACTAGTGGTATTTCTGCCCATGGAAGGCCTCCACAGGAGACATTCTGGGTTGGAGAATGGGTCAGAAATAGCCTTTGACCTGTAGAATTAGGTGCATCATTAGTATCAAATTCAAAACATTTTAAAAAACAAAGATCTGTCACATCTCTTTCTGCAACTACTCACCTCCCACAACAGCCAGCATGAGTTGCCTACCAGTGAATCTCAGTGAAAACTCAGTGAATCAGGAAATTTTTACTGTTATCAGATGTGTCTGTTTCTCTACCAAGAAACAGCACCTACAGCTGTGGGCCTGTTGGATTAGATAAATTTCTCTGTGCTTTTATGGGGCTGCCCTGTACGGAAGAACCTGAAACATGTACGTTGACCTAACTTTCATTGCCTTGTACAGGGGTTAGCATGTAACAAACTCTTTCTGACTCAAATTAATGGAATTTAAAATGATTAACTTTATTCTCTTGGATTTTTACTCCTAAAATGGCTGAAATCCAAATACTTCCAGCTTAAGTCTCTTTATGTAAGATATGACTGGATAAAAGCTAGAAAGTTTGGCTCATTCTAAAACATCATTAAAACTATTAATCAACTGTTTTAAGCCAAAGTTAACATCAAAAGAACTAGAATCTTACCAACCCTAACACACAACACACACCAAAAGTAGACTAATAAGGATTCCCAAGCAGTTACTTTTTGTCTTCATGTCTGTCACTTGATGGGCATTAATTTCCTTCTGGGAACAATTGGTCATGGGAGATAAACTGTAAGCACAGTCATGGATGAATGGATGACTCCTCTTCCCCTTCCTAACAAAATAGCAGAAGAGCCTTCTGCAAGAAGAAAGGATGAATACCATATCCTTAGAAAAGGACATGAATTTATTCAACCTCAGGTGCATCCAGACAAGCAGTTTTTCATGCACTTTGTTACTGATATTTGAACAAGGAGGGGCTGCAGTCCACAACACAAACTCATGACACTCTTTAGGTATATTTTCTAGCTTTTTTTTTCCATACAAAACCTGCATCTCACTAAATAGCAGTAAGCTTTCATGCCATGGTTTTAACAGAAATCTTCATTCTTTCTGGCTATTGGATTATCTCTCTTCTTTTTACTACTGAGTCTTATTTTCTTAACATGGAAACACTAAATTTGTTCTATTTTTCCGATTATCCTATTCACTTGGATTTTTTTTTTAAATTTCATCTAACAACCAAATTACTCCACTGCGTGACTGCTTGATAATCCTAGATTCTCAAGATGCTTTCACTGTCACCTTTCCTTCTTTCTTTTTGAGAAACTGGACAATATCTGTTGCAGGTGTGGATTTCATATAAGTAATTAAAGCATTTGTTGGGAGAGGGGCAGTATAGCCATAACTCAGTTAACGAAACTGATTTGTTCTCAGGCATTACTTTGTTAACAGAAGATTTGGTATCAGAGGCAGAAATAACATGGGATGACTAGGAATAGGTTACTGCACCACAACAAAGAAAAGCTGTTCAACATGTTTCAGTATTTTTTAAAAAAAATAAATAAATCACAAACTAACAATATGTACATATGAAATGGAACAAGCAGGTCATTTAATAAGCCTTACATGAGTAAAACAAAGTATTCTGCACCTTCTAGAGATCATTTGTAGACTTCTTCCAAAATGCATCTAGGGATATTTTTTTTGCTTTTACCAGCCTCCACTTTTTTATTCCATATTGATAGACTTACTTGTAGCTCTGTTTTTAACATGCTAGTGAATAACTGGTGTGAGGCAGGCTTGTTGGTTCTCATCTTTTCACTCTGTTCCGCTATTCATGCATGCCTCAGTAAAGGACTGACAAGACATCTAATGTTTACCTTGCCTGTTCTAGGCAGGCATACACAGCTACAGAAGAATCAGCTAGAACAAAATCTTCTTCTTTAACAGCTCAGTATGTTAGTGCATTGTTTACTGGAGGCACACCGCTTCAACCTGATCTTGAAAGTCTGTGTTTCTCCAGCCCTCGCTCACTATTATCTCAGTGCTGATGCTGCTAAAAAAAACCCATCCAGCTAGACAGAGGAGAAAGAGGAAAGCTGGAGGTGGGAGGAGTGAAAAGACCTTTAAATAGGATCTTCTTTGTCAGAGGAGTTGTTACAAAAGTATGCACGTACAATGCAATTCTAAGTGGAAAATATACACACTGAAAGGGAGGGTCAACAGTGAAATTAATTAAAATTATGTGCAGTGACTACTTATGTGGACAAGCTGGAAGAAGAAGGATTATTCATGAAGGATATCTTCTGGGGATGTATTCCACATTAGGGATGGAAAAGAAATTAGCTGGGTTTACCTTTCCCCTGTAAAAATATCAATGTCACACCTCCTGAGACTGGCAATGGGACAAAGCTCATCTTGCCTTGGAAATCCATACTTTTCTGAGGTTTACAGTATATTTCAATGAAGAAAAATGAACATAAAACCATACATAAATCTGAAACTTGAACTAAAACTTGAAAAATGTGTACAACACGCTTCAGTCAATGGAGGAAATGTTGAAAATATGCATACATGAGTAAAAATCCATACCATCTAAAAATAAAATACAGACATAGACACATGAATTTGTATGAGGCAAAGAAAAAAAATTTGCAACCCAATACAGAAGTGGGACAGGATGTGAGTACCTTTGGAATTTTAAGAAACATAATGAAAATGAGACTGACAGATGTTCCCATCCCTGTTCAGACCTACTAATCTAATTCAGTTAATATACTTCTAAAATATTTCTTACTATAGATGGATTCACACATTACATTTATCTGCTTCTATCTTTTTCTTTCTTATTTTATCAAGGCCATGTTTTATTCATTTCAGTAGTACTATGTGTAAGCCAGGAATCTTTGGAACTCATCTGCAACCACTTTCCTGATTAGGGAAACTTTCCTGATTAGAGTGCCTTTGTTGCCATTCAAATGGCTGCAACTGGACTCTGTGGGGTTTCAGATCAGATGTTATGCTGTGTACAGAGCTGCATCATTTGAGTGAGAAGAAATAAGTGGCCCCTATACAACATGACAATTTCCTTTTATTGAAGCCAAAATAAAGCCAAAATCCAGTGTCTTTCCAAGGCACGAGCTGATCATACATAACAGACAGCATGATCCTTAGCATTTTGCTTTTATTAGAAACCTCCCTTCAGATTTGGTGGCTTGGGCACTGATAATTGCATTCTAATTAATGGATGTTAGTTTTTCTCAGCATGGTGTGAGCTACCATGGCTCCCAGTTCTGGGAAGAAACTGGGTATGTATAAATAAATACATATATACATGCATACATACATATAATTATATTTGTCTGATAGGTGGGAAAAGGCTATAATATTATCTATAAAGGTATGGGGCATAAATCAGATGAATAATAAGTAGAATTACGCTCACCTGAAGGACGGAGAATGGCTATAAAATTGGTTATCCAACCAAAGTGACTGTCTCATCTAGAATCTAACTTTAGCTAAACAAAGTGTGTTCAGCTGCTTGCTAATCCATATATCTAGAAATAACAGTTATTACAAAAATTCAAGTCATCCTCATGAAAAACACTTATTCTGGAAAGATATGGTGGACTTCTCATTACTCACATCTCACAGAACCTTCAGGAAAGCAGAACCATAGATAAGACATGATTATCTCCTTTCTCACACACAATTTGCACACATTTCCCTTTGATATTCAAAGGCATGCAAATGTTGTCTTGATAGCCACACAGAATTAATACTTGCCCCCAACACTCCTCCCTCCTCAACGGGAAAAGTGAAGTCTAGACTTTGACATCACACTGAGTTATGAATGAGGGCATTCCAAGCATCTCAACAGCTCAGCACAATTGCAGCAACAAGCCCTGACTTTCTCTGCAAACTTAAATCTGTTTCCCTGTTTTGTCAAATTTTGGAAAATAACCATGCATTTCATTGCTTTCTGAGACTTTCTGAGATTATCACAGATTCTGGGAAGGCCTCTGACCTTTCCCAAGCTTTGGACAATGCCGAGGCTTTTGCCAGGACGAAAGACACATACACCAGCAATGAGTAGGCAGACATATATCTGTTAAAAGTGTTTCTGCTGATTTTATCATGGAACACTGTATTCACTATATACACCGTATTTATCATGGAACACTCAGTGCATTCTGGCTTCCATCTGGAACAAGGATGTCCAAAGTTTGACTATGGGGCCACATGCATCCCTTCATGCTTCTGTCACTCTAGATTCTTCAGATCACCCTTTCTGGTACTGTATGCTCCCTGTCACCTGTCACACAGTTCAGTTTTTTTGTACAAACAAGCTATGCTATTGTACACTCCTGTTTTATTAAAACACGGTTCCCTTTCACACTAGACAATTATAGCACTATGTTCCGGTTTTAAATACCATGGCTTCACTCTATGGCATCCTGGAGTTTGCAGTTTAGGGTACTTAGAATTTTCAACCAGAGAGCAATAGCACCCCATCAAACCAAAAAGCCTAGGATTTGGTAGGTGGAGCCATCATAGTTAAGTGGAATCATAGTGCTATAACTGTGTCTAGTGTGAAAAGGCCCTTGGATCCATTATTATATCATGGTTCTGTGAAATTTAGAATAAATCCCAAAGCCATCTCATCCAAACTTCTACTAGTGCATGAATGCAAAACTGTGTGGTAGTGGTTTCAGTCAGTCACTCTTCCATAACGTCAGTAGTCATGCGTGTCCACGCCATTGCTAGCTGTCACTGGGAATGACTGGCACAAGCTCCGAAGCCTCTCTCTTTATGGCTCTCTCCATGTAGTAAAAGTCTTCATGCATGATACCTGCCCCATAGATTTACCAAATATGTGTCTAAATGCACAGTCCTCTCTCCACATTTGTGGGTTTGACCTTCATGAATTTGATTATTTACGAGGTACCTGCTTTCCCCCTTTCTCCCCTCCCATTCTCTGACTTTTGTCCAGGTGCACTGCCTACTTTTTCTTCACCCTGGCAAAAGGCAAGCAAATGAGAGGGAGAAAGGTTTATGCATGAGCAAGCCTTTCCCACTTCATTCTCCTGCCCGTCGCCCACCCAGCCACTCAGAAAGAAGGCAGGGCACATGGATGACAGGCAGAAGAATGGAGGTGGGGAGGTGTTTCCCCCTCCATTTGCTTGCTTTTCATGAGGCATGAAGAAGGAAGGCACCCCCACCAAAAAAGCAAGGGACTAGGAAGGGGGAGTCCCAGGAGGGAATGAGGAGGGAGCACTCACTTAGGTGGTGGTGGGGATTATTTGCTTTTCTTTTTATTATTATTTTCTTGAGGGTTCTGCATTCCAAATCCTCTCAAAAGTCAAGGGGCCAGTGTAGACAAACACACACATTGGCTTACTACAAATATGTAGATCAGCTTCAGTGCAATGGATAAAATCTAAGTGTTCATCCTCACACACCTAAGGTGAATTTCTATGAACCATAGGAAGTGTTCACTTCTCCCCATCTGTTATGCCTTGTACATAAGAAGGGATATTGTGAAATTGTTACTCCGATGCTATTTTATAGTTAAAGTATAGATGAGGACCATGAGGAAAGACTAGTTCTCTTGCCCACTGCCCACTGCAGAGTGACACTGCTGAAAAATGATCACATTAGAAGATGGACAAACAAATGAATACCTGATGTTGTGAGTAACATTATTATGACTCTAATGACCACATCTAAATTAAGGCATACATGCTAGATAACTCTTACTTCTATTGCTACTCCTACTAATTACACTGGTGTCTTGTCTGTCTACCAAGTGCTTCACAGTATTGTTTTACAATTACAAATAGCCCTGCCAAGTAGGTACAGCTACGAATTCATTCCTTTAGCTCACATGCAGAGAACTAGAAAGTCAACAAGTGGTACTGCACAGTGAGATTGTCCCAACTTGACTTCCACACAATTTTGGTAAAAACTACATGGTTACATTCGATAGATTTATACATGAAGAAAATCTGATCTCACAGGATACTTACCTTCTAAGATCAGGTATAAAGATAGGGTAGAGGACTGTGATTGTACATACGTAGGACTCAGAAATACAAGGTAAATCAGGATGGGAGACCCTCTGCCCCCGCCCATGTTTTTGAAGCTTCCAGGAGCCTAAGGCAGCATGGGCAATGATAAGGTGTTTTTGGAGTTGTAGTGCAAACCCCCACCTCAGAAATAGCTTTTTCATCAAAATTGTTTAGTGGTGAGCAAGGCTGGAACAATCCTACTGCCCTACAGCAGTTTGGCTCTACCTATGGTGGTTGTAGAGCTTTAGTGGCTTACCAAAGGCCACACACATTGAACTGTGTAGCCAAGCAGAGATCTGAACCTGGAATTCCCACATCCAAACCCAACCATATGATTATAAAATAGAAACCAAGGATCATTGGACTGGAATGAATTTGTAAATCATGTGGTCCAGCATTTTACTCTATGACTTCTTTTTTTCTGGAGCCAACAACTACTGAACATCATCCAGACAACACTGTGCTACTAGAAGAAGGGCAGAACAAAAGTATGCCTATCATATGAGTGATGCCCTCCAGTAAGTGAGGCATGCTATATAACAAAAGAGGCAAAAATATCCCTGTGATCGCTGGCCAGTCTTTGTAGTTCCAAAATGATGATAAATTCGAGTTTGATCCTGACCATGTAGAAAAGTGCTTCCAAGCCAACGATTCATTCTGGATTGATCTGGGATATAGTTATCTCCCTGAGTTTCATAGTTAACAATCTCATACACAAATTAGCATACTTCTCCCAGCTTGATTATATCCTAGAAGATACAGAAATACCTGCTCCAAAGCTCCAGCAGTGTTTGACTACAACTCCCACCATCCCCTGACAGCATAGCCAATGACCATGTTGTTTAAGAAAAGATGGTGGTTATAGTGCAGTACATCTAGAAGGCACTAAATTGGGGGAAGCTGACCTAGATCTTTGACATACTCTTTGAAATCAACAGGATGGTGAAAATGTGTTTAACAGCAACTAATGTACTGTAGATGTCCTTGAGAACATGCCTGACATATATATCACACTCAATTTCTGGGCTACATAAAGTATGGCATAATGGTGTCAACCTCCTTTCTGACTAATCTGTGCATTCACTACTAATTCTTTCTTATACCTTGGGTTTTTACTCCAATAGAAACATTCCCATGAGCAAAAATATGCAGGAAATGTAGATAAGGAACAACAAATTTAAGTTGATTTTAGAAAGTAGCACTTCTCTGGGATACAGTTGCAAACCTGCACTCAGTTACATGAAGAACACATTGAATTTTAAGTGAATGTAACTGAGCACCAGACCAGAGGTAACTATGTCTGCCAACATATTTTCATTTTTTTTTTATAAGTAATCACAGAAGGAGACTTATTTCCACTTCTCTTTTAAATTCTAAAATGTGTAAGTTGCATTTAAAAGCATGTTTCCCAGTACAGAAAGTAGATATTTGCTCTGGCTTCATGTCTCATGGAGAAATGGCACTGAAACAAATTTTACTATGGCACTTTAGAGATCTGACATCATGTATGGTATACGGTTAAAATACTAATAAAGCCATTTATAACCAGCCCAAGTTTCATTAAGAAAGCACAACACTGGGCTGGCTCCTCCGTTGCTTTTTATCCTTCAGAAGCCTCTGCCCTTCTGGTTCTCTGATGGATACCTGTCAACCACAGTCTGCTTACGTTTTTATTGCTCATTTTGAAAGCCCAGCAAGCAGAAAACAACAGCAGGGCTACAGCATCCCCCTCACCAGCTATTCTCATGCAAGCAAAACAAAAAAAGACCAATAACATTTGAAGCTTTTGCTCAAGTAACACTGAAAATTGTCAACAATGCTTATTTCTGAAGACCCTTTCTTCACCGCACACGGCGAGTTAGCAAAGAATGCCAGCATTTCCTGTGGAAACTAGGGTTTGTTTGGTTTTTTATTTTATTTTTGCCACTAATTTCCTCCCTCGTTTTATGTTCGAAAGCACACAGAGATACACCATGGCATTTTGACAGCAGCCACAGTTAAATGTTTAACCTGCTCCCTACCTTGCAGACCTTCAAGAGAGGAAAGAAGGAAGAAAGAAAACATCACATGGAGAGAAAACTAAAGGATAAAAAGAAGCATTCCACCAGAGGCTGCAAAGAACCTGAGAGGCTCTTGACACAGGGTTACCCAACAGAAAGGTGGCTTGGAAGACGTCAGAGCCATGAGTTATACAGGGAAGAAGTGAGCACTCCCAACTGGTATAAAAAAAAATAATCCAGAGATTTATTCAGTCTCTCTCATTTTCAAAGTGTTGCTTATTTCTAGGTGTGATTTAGCACACACGTATTCAAAGTGCTGTAGTTGAAGAATCTTTATTTCCCAGTAGGCGATGGATCCTTCTGCACTCTGTAATTACACACTGACTCTATATGGAACGACGCATATCTCTCTCTGTGTGTGTGTGTGTGCGTGTGTGTGTGTGACACACCCCCACCCACCCCACTTCTCCGCTCCCTTTCATTTCTGCGAGGCTTTCCTGCTGCATGTGGTGTCAGTCCCATTTCGGGTATCCAGTTTTACTCAGCGCCTCCTGGTTGGCAGGAAACTGCTCCCCGAACAGAAAGGAGATCGGGTACAAAACGAGGAGGCGAGAGAGAGCGAAGAAATTCAAGCAACAAGAGGGACCAGCCAGGAGCCGGGAGCTGTTGCTGCTGCTGCTCCTCCCGCTGCTGCTGCTGCTGCTGCTGCTGGCGCGAGGTTCCCACTGTTCAGAGAGACCCGCAGCTGCCGCGTTACTATAGAGACATCCCCGCTAAACCCTCTTCCCGTCAGGGCGAGCCTCTCCCGCAGCCCACGAGAGGGGAAGAGGAGTGGAGTGGGAAGCGAGGGAGTCCCAACCGAGGCTGACTCCCTTCTCTTGCCTTCTCCCAGCCCCGCATACAGGCAGCGAAAGGGGGCGGGAGCCCCGGCTAAAAACTTGTGCCTGGCGCCCGAGCCTCCCTTCGGCTGCGGACTCGCTCTTCTCCCCTCAGGTAGAAGTTGCACTCACCCTGCCACAGGCTCCCGGCTCCCGCCGCCGCCGCCGCCGCCTCCAGGGATTCCTCTCCGGGGCGCTGCAAGAGCCCGCCGCCGCCGCTGCAGCCGCCGCCGCCGCCGCTCCCGCTTCTGCTGCTGCCGCTGCCGTCTGGCTCGAGCCGAACGCGGCCCGGGCGGGCTTGGGGACGCGAGCGAGGGAACGAGCGCCGGCTTCTCGGCTGCTTGCGTCACAATAAAGCCGAGGCCATTCCCCACGCCGGGAATTCGGGGGGCTGCTGGGGAGAAGGGCGGGAGGCGTGCCACGTGACTTCAAAGGGAGGCCCTGAGGAAGAAGGAGGAAGGGCAGACGGAGAGGTGGCGGGGCTGGTGGCGGAGGTGGCGGCGGCTGTCAGCGGACCTACCCCGGCTTGGGTGGCGGTGCCGCCGCCGCCCGGACTCCCCGCGGTGTCGAGAGCTTCCCCACCCGAGCAGACCTGGATGCTGAACTAAGCCCCCTTCAGCAAGCCCCCTCCTCCGGCCGCCCCTCACCGGCCACGCGCTCCCAGTCTCCCTCACTCATTCGACTGGCTCTCACTTCTTCCTCTTCCACCGCCGCCCCCCGACTCAATTTTTCCCCGACACACGTTCTGCTGCGCTCTTGAACGCTCCCCCCCCCCTTCTTTTTCTCTGGGCTTTCCTGGCCTTTCGCGTACTGTTCCTCTTCTGCTTTTCTTTGACAAGCATTCCTTTGCTCTCCCCCTCCTTTATTCATTCTCTCACGTCCCCCCTTTTCTCTGTCACCCTTCCCACGTGTGTCCATCTGAGCCACACTTTCATTTTTTTCCTCTGTCACTTTCTCACCACCATCCTCTTCTGCACTATAGTCCCTCACCGGAGCACTTTTTTTCCCCTTTACACTTCTCATTAACCTCCTCCCCCCAAATGATCTATTTGTCTGTTTCCGTGCTACTCGCTCACCTCTCCCCCTCTTTTTTCCTCTTCCAATCTGTTGTACACTCCTGCCTCCCCCCACCCACCCATGACGTGCTAAATGTATTAAAATCCTCACGAAGTATGACACATTTATTTGTCATATTTATTTCTGCAATTCTAAAAACCGGTAGGGGCCTTCTGAAAAAAAAAAAAAAAGGACGTGAATTATCTCCGATGAAGCTACAGCCTTCAGAAGAAGCAGGCAGCCCCTTGAAATGGGAGACATACTCCAAACCTAATTAGCAGGATCGAGCACAATTGCCTGTGTTTTAATTAAGGACATGTTCCTCTTCCAAGAGTTGACAGCAGTGTCTAAAGCTGCCCTCCACTGTTAGGAAATGACTGTTTTGGCCAATGTCCAAAATATCCTTCTGGCAGAATTGTTTGCGACGTCGTGCCTTAGGATGCTTCCACATGGCACTATCCTTCCTGAGTGATTCACTGTCAGTATCAGAATGGCTCCAGATATGATGGTATAGTAGCTATCTACATGGATGTAGTTAGCATGATGTCCGCAACGATTGCACTTGTGTGCTGCGGCCATACTTTTCAACAAGTTGCCATCTTGCTTTCAGCCCTTCTCCCACCTGCTGCTGCAACCAAACTTAAGCTTCAGGAAGTTCGGGAAAAACCAGATAAAACTGTCCTTGCCCAGCCTTTTAGTTTCCAATCAGTCAACCCAAGATATTTTGCTGCCTGAGGGAGGGCAGTGAACAGCACCCACAAACCACCCAAATAGTATCTAAAGCCTACCATGTTATTTTTCCGGCACATGTGGCTGAAAGTGTCACAATCACACCCTTGGTGGCTGTAAAAATACGATAATAGCCAAGTAAATGAGAGCCAGCATGTAGTGGTCTGAGCATTGGACTATGATCCCAAAGAACAGAGTTTGATTCCCTGCTCGGCCATGGAAACCCACTGAGGCATGTCACACACTGTCAGCCACCCAAAAACCCATGATAGGTTTGCCTTAGGTAGCCATAAGTCAGAAATTACTTGAAAGCACACAACAACAACAACAACAACAACATGCATATATAGTTTACTGCCCTTTTGTGACATCAAATACTGTTGCCGGAGGCTGTTGCCTCACCCAGTGGTAGAACCTGCCCTGCTCCTTCTTCCTTGTGGAAATGCTGTTGAAATGAAAACAGAACAGACATTATCGCATTCACCACTACACTTTCCTATGGCTTTTATTCTACCTGCAAGTGGGCAGTTATTGTGTCTACCATATATTGATGCACCAGAGCATATTGTGGAAAAAACCTATCACATAACATAAGCTTCAAAGCCCTGCTTATGAATGCTTCTAGCTGGAGCAGTACAGCTCTGAAACAGCTTAGCTGATCTGCATCCACAAAATGCCATTGGAAAATCCATGTGTCTGGGGAAAATGAAGTGATTTAATTAAACAGCTGAGGAGCGCAACGATTGGCATGGGGGTCCTCAGCTGTTCCCAGCACTAATCAGCTGGGTTGTGGAAAGAGGCACAATGGAACTCAATACACTGGAGGGAAAGGTTAAATTTACCTATATATGCACACTAAAATGTGTGTGAGAGAGACAGAGAGAAGGATTAAGGGAGAGAGAGGCAGAGAAACAGTTTACCTGCTTATGTGTTCATGTACTTGATTGCATGTGTGTTTGTGTGTATAAGTGTCAAAAAGAGAAATAACCACTTACAGCTCCAGGCGCACCTTCTGTCAACATGAACTTACCCAACCCATCATCCATTAATGTGGTTTTTGAGGGCCACAAATTTGTGCGCTAAATTAATGGTGAGCCAAAAGATCACAGCTCTTCCCCATGAAGGAACAGACTGATAAATGGCACAAAATAGGATGCAGCAGGGAGAAAAATCAGTGAAGAGGAAAAAGACTGTAGGAGTCAAAAGGTCATAGGACAAAAACAAAATTTTATGAGGGATTGGGGAAAACTTAGTAGGCTAAGTTTCTTCACTATGAAAAGTGGTGCCACCACAATTAGATGGTTTCTTTGTGCCACAGCCTTTATAGCTGCTCACTAACTCTTCACAAAGCTGCTGCTAATGTGAGTCAAATGGAACTGTTAGTGATCTCATATTATAAAGTGTTCATGAAGGACTTTCCTTTCCAGGTTGGTTAGTGCTGCCTAGTGCGGTTGAATGGGTCTTTCAAAATCAGACAGCATTCACCCTCACTAAGGTCAGCAAAACTTCCGTAAGTTTTTTTTCTTTTTTTATTAAAAAACAAACAAAAAACCCCTGGGTTCTCAAGCCTTTCTGAAAGCATTTCATTCACCGTGTTACTTGAACTAGCCATAGAAAGAGTGAGACTGGATCTAGCATCTCTTAAGTTCTGAGAACATAAGGGGTTAATAAAACTTTTTGAAAATGTGTTTTGCTGTGCCAGATCAGATTGTAAATAAAAGGAGCTTATTTCCAGCTGCAATTAATGAGTAGATGAGGATGATACTGTATTGTTTGCTTCCAAATAAATATTGACTCTCTTGTTTATTTAGCAGAGATTATCTAGTACATCGCTCGTGGCTGTTCTAATGAGGTAATTTAAGGTGAGGACAGACATAATAAATATATGAAGAGAAATTTGCCCCTACTCCTGCAATCTCATATCCTCGACTACATCATAGATGAAAGTCAGAACACATGAGGCCAAGCAACAGAAGAATGTGGTTAAGATGGGAAAAATTTATTAATGAGATGGAACATGCAAGCTAGGAAAGACTGCAGTTTGCTTTTGCCTGAGTCCACTGGGGAGGGCAAAATTTTGCCTTCTCCCCTCTTCTCTCCCCTGCTGAGTTAACTGTGTGCACACTACTTTTGCACATTGAAGTCTGTTTGCACTGATAAAAGTAAGCTGAGGACAACAGAGGGAAGTGCGAGGAGGAGAAAGATATTGGAACACTTTTAAAGCAGCTGAAAGTGAAGGACAACTGACATTAGTCAGGATTGTCACTGCCAAACTAGGACAGTTGGAGAGTATGCCATCCATCCATGCCATTACTACTAATTTTGGTGGCTTCATTTTTTACCGTACATCTCAGAGCTGGAAAAAAAAACTGTCTTCAAATTTGGTCATGCTGGTAATTGGTCTTGTAATATAAAAAAGCGCCTAATGTTCAGATCCAAGTACTTGGAGGTCCATCAAATATACTTAACTGAGGTATCAGAAGGCCCAGTTCGTGAGATTCATCAAAGAGGAATGAGGTGAGGCTAAAGTAATAGTTCATGGTCAGACATGTTCCTCTCAGTTTTTCTCTTACCTCTATAACCTTACCTGTGGGGTGTCTAGACACTACTAGATCTTGTGAAATTTGTAGAACCAATCAGAAGCAAAACAGGACAACAATTTCCCTACTGTTTGGAATCCATCCAGTTCCTCAGCCTGGCACTTTCTAAATGTTTTGGATGTAATACACAGTATGCTTGACCTAGCCCATCTTGTCTGAGGCTGATGGGTGCTGAATTCCAAAATATTTGGAAGATACCAGTTGTGGAAGGATGGTCCTTCCTCTAGAACAAAGATGAAGACAATGCTTCTGTAAGAAATGTTAGGACTTATTGTTGGATGTCAGAGAAGCATGTGCTATCCTGTACGTAAAGAAATTCCAGAGTTCCTTAGTTCTGGCACGCATTTCCTTGCAGAGACAGAAGGAACCTGGGGAATCTGTCACAAACTTTGTCCATATCAAGAAACTATGTTTGAATACTTTGGTGAATGATGAAAGAGAAATCAATTTACTGTTTTACATGTTTTTAAATGTAAAAATTATAGCTAGCTATTGTAACCATCCATCCCAATTAGGAACAATGCTACCAGGGAAATTACCACAGGCTAGCCTGCATTTATAAAAGTAGATATGGATTCCAAACCTCACAATTATTACCCAGGAGAGTTTCAGAAAATATAAGATATATGTGCTAACAAATCAGAGACCAGCAAGGACTATACAGAGCTTAATTTGAACAAATGCTCACTAGGGCTTAGCCCTAGAAACATTTCCAGTCCCAGAGCATAGTCTAGAAATATGAATTAATAATAAAGAAGAGGATGGCTTTGATCATGTGCCAAGTGCCTTGTTTTGTAACCACAACGAAGCCCACACGCAGGGCAAAGGAGGCTTCTAAGGGCATGCTTGCTTGAGCCTGGGCACATGTCATTTTAGAAATTAAGAACTGGGACAGTATGTATTTTCAGATGGATAAATGATAACATACTTCTGGGAGGTCTAAAATTCTTCTTTTCGTTTGTACAACCAGCGCTATGTTTTTAGGATTATTCAAGCCAAACAACAGAAAGCCATGCTGTCTAATATGCACATATCAGATACGCAAGATGAAACATATTACTCAGTATGAAAAGAACACGGTGTGTAATCATAGCCACTGCTTTCTGCTACAAATGATTATCACATCAATTGTTTTTCAGTGATGTAAACAGCTGATTGTAGTGAAGGTATATAGCTTCCATGTATTGAGCATGACCCTAGTAGCAAAATGAACAGTCATATAATGTGAAGACAATTGTATACAAGAGCATGTTCCTGCATCTCAAGTGAGACAGGGTGGGTGTTCTCAGAATTTCTGTGTCTAGAGTGCAGATTACAATTTTTTGTATTCCTAGAGAATGCTATAGATTCTAGACCAGATCTTCAAAACACAGGTAGTTAGGCTAAATCAGCAGCACCTAACGGCTTCCTTGTTTTGGAGTATGGAATGCATAATATCAACAGTTGCAGGCAAAGGTAGGAAGAGGATGCAGCCCCAAATCAAAATGAATCATACCATATTTCATAAGTCAGATTCCAGCTTAATCAAAACTTTCTTCTTCAAAACTTTCTTCTTCTTCTTCTCATCAAAACTTTCTTCTTCATATGAAGAAGAAAGTTATGTCTGGTGAGGGGAAGGATATTCTTATGCTAAAAAAGAAAGCAAGAGGATGAACCCTGTGTTTGCATAAATGCCTGAAGGAATGGATTTAATTTATCCTGAGGGAAATATGCAGGGACATTGGGTTACCCATGCACTTTTAGACCACTGGAGGTAGATGGCAATCTCCCCACTCCCTGCCCATCAATTAGTCAGAAAATTCAAGGGCCTGAAAAGAAACTTTATTCTGGGACGGTGCCAGCAATTTTTCACACACAGAAGAATTCTTCTCCTTCCCACAAAAAGCCATCAAGGTAGTGGCACGAATGAGGAGCAACTCAACGTGACATACACAAAGGCCAAAATACTACATGTGTTTGTAGCTCTGTATGTGCAGTTCCACATCTTTCCATTGCCTGGCAATTGTCACTTACCAGGGGGACGGAGGGGGACCCAATTCAGATGATAGAAAAGGAACTGGTCTCAAGTTTGGTTGGGAGAGGAGAAATGAGTGTGTGCACTCAAATTGAGTGCACCTACATTTCCCTTCCCTTAGGAGCCCAGAGCATCCAGATCTTCACTTTCTGAATTGTCTTGCCACCCTGTAAGAAGGAACTGCAGCAGCTATTCCTGTGTGACAACTACTGGGTGGTGGAGGTTTCTGGATGGAGTGCAAGGACAAGGGAATGGCCCTCTGTGCAACATCCAAAACAAGACTTACATACCTGTAAACTGCACTTACGTGTATGCAAGTCACTAACAGGATGCTGGCCACAGTACGTTTAATGGAGCCTTCTAACATTCAAGAAAAGTGAGGTTCTACGCAGGCCTTCCTCTACCTAAAGCTTCTAGCCATGAATGTTGGGATAATCCCAACATTAAATCCTAATGTCAAAAGCACTAGATGCATCAGAATGCAGTTATAACTAGGCCTCAGTCAACAGGTCCGTCCTTCAAAAGGACATCCATTACAATGCTCTAAGAAGTCCAGTCATATCAGAGTATCCTTCCTGAGACAAGCAGAAACTCTAATGCAATAATGGAACCTGAAAATTTCCCTCATGCCGTTATAGAAACATCAGGGAAGTGCCCAATCAGGTGCCGTCACCTGATAAGCAAAGTTCGCATGGCCTCCCAGTTCCTTGAGTTCCTAAAAGGAAGCTATCCTTGAGCTAGAAACTACTGTAAGACCTTCCTTTTATTGAGATTCAAAGATATTTATTTAAAAAGCAAAATTTTAAAATTTGGAAAAAAAGAAAGACAGTATTATTATATTGAAAAATGTTCTGTGAACGGATTCTGAAACCAAACCAATAAGTAACCCATCACTCCCAACCCAGAGGATTAAAGAGATAAAACCAACTGGTTTTTACCTATCACAACAATTAGTCAAAAGACTCCAAATTTTTTGCAAAGATTTGATCAATCATTCCATAAGAATTCCATTCCACAGAATTTAAAGGCTGTGATTTTTTGCTAAGCATCCACTTCACTTGTTTTTGCCCCCCAACTGATTAACTGTAGTCATGTGTATTCATCATCATTTTAATAGCACATATGCAGCAATTTATAGGCAGGATACTATTGTTCTATAAATTTTGGTTGTGTGATTTGAAATAGTACAGTGAATGAACTCAATTGTAGATCTAGGTCTATAACTAAAACTGGTCTTGATGGTAGTTACAATCATGGTTCTTTTTTTTTTAATTAGAAGAAAATGCCACTAAATATGGACAAAATATGGACATTATGGATAATCACGGACAAAATCTAGACTTTATACAATACCAACAGTGACAGTTGGAAACCTTTCATGTTTTTTATAGGAATATAATGCTATCTGTACATAATCTTATAGAAGTTCTCCCACAAATTAACATCTAATACATGGTTGAGCATTTCCATATAAAAATAGTTCTAACATTCTTCTGATATCTCTGGCCCAAATTCTCCTTCCAGCTTTACTTAATACCTAGAAGCTGAAGCCTATTTATGTCCAAGGCAATACAATACATTTTTGAAAGGAGTCTCTTTTTTGTACTAAGAATTAAATGTTTTTCAGATGAAATATAATCTCTATATTTGTCCATTCCTTGGCTTACTCCTTGAATTTAACTGCTTATCTGCAGCTACTGTAAAAATGGCATAAACATAGTTGAATTATTTTGGGTCAACTGGATAAATGGAAAAAAAAATATTTCATGAAAAATAAAGTCCTTGAATTTAATCAGGTTGCCCTTTACATAAACCAAACAGTTCACTTCCTTTTAAATTGAAAACTTGTACTGTTAATAAACAATCCTAGAAGGGATATGCTTGGATTAAATACTAATCTATCCTCTTCCCATACCTTGATGATAGAAATTCTAATTAAAATTTGGAGTAACCATTTTGTTCTTAAAAAATCACGACATTTAAATGATATCCAGATTGATAATTGACATTCTACTCCTGTTTATTTTTCCATGATAATAATATGTGATGTTGGATACATACATATTGCCTTTGCTATTTTGGAGAAGTGCCTTAAGGCCTGAAAGCCTTGGGGAAGTGTGAACATTGTAAAACTGAATCTCAACTCAGAACTCAAAAAGTAACCGCAGTAAAAGGACCTTCAGTTTTCTCTGAAGCCAGCCGCATTCCAGTTCTAAGTCTGACTTGAAAATTCCCCATAAATTGGAAAAAAATGACTAGAGTTAGCTGCCCCCACAAACAAAGCATGTCTAAATAATGGACCATGAAAGATAAACAACATTTATCCAGCTTTAGTTGAAGACCTTTCATTGAGCACGGGGGTTGCATTAAATGAGGTCCCTTCCAATGCTATGATTCTATGGCTCCAAAGGACTATTCTTGTAAAGCACTGAAAAACTCAAAGGTTGGGCAAGAAAGAGAACAACCCATTGGGGTCACTGTGTCCCCATAATATTTATTCTGAAAGCAACCCCCCAAGAGTTTAAAATCCACAGGACGGAAAATAAGAAGGTGAAAGTCTGATTTAGTTCAGGTTTGCCTATCAGTTTTTTATTTTCTGTAGCACAAAACAGTGTAAAAAGAAAAATAAAAAAAGATGCAATGGACCATGCAAAGTTAATCAGGAATGTCTACATGGATGAGAATTGTGAATTAAGTAAAATTCTCCTGGAGCCTTTTTTGGGACAATGCCTAAAGGAGAAGATCATTCTGCCTGGAGTGTAAGTAAAGGTGGACACTTCCCATCCTCATCCCACAAACCCTACCTGACACAATTTATTGCCACTATAATATGCTCCATGCCTAAAAAAGGCTTCCAAATATGGGCAAACTAGGACTGCTCAGTACCCTGCGAGGGAATAGAGAAAATAAAATTAAAACCATGAAGCAGACAATTGGTATCAACCCACTTTGTCACAGTATGGCCACTGTTGGCTCTGTTCCCCGGATGATTCAAGTTGGTGTCATAACCGGAGACATAATCTTGGTTCCATGACCTCTTGCCTTAAGGAATGACTGCAAGTTACTCTCATTCCAAACATCATTGTATGCCCTATAAATTGTAACCCAATGCTTCATCAGAACAGTTCCAAATTTAGGGGATTGTTTTGCCTGTTCCATACCGATAAGTTCTCCAACCAATTGGCCCAGTTATGATTTATTTGCTTTTTCCTAATACTTATATTTTACCTCCTGTTCCTACCCCCCCCCCAAAAAAAGGGAGAAAATATCCACACACTGATGTATATACCCGGCATTGCCCGGGATTTTATTTTCTCATAGCTAATACTTGTTAGAAAGATTTGAGATCCTGTGTCTCTAATTCTCCAAACTGCCTTGTCCAGTACCTGTAACTTTCCCCCATATTCCCCAATCCAATCTGTATTCAGATTTATTAACATACAGAGGTTGGGTTCCTGAGGGAATACACTGCCCTTCTCCTCCTTGCTGCTAGGCCTAATCTCCCTAGCAACTAGACTATTCTAGTACATGTAACTTTTCCCCATATTCCCCAATCCAATCTGTATTCAGAGTTGTTAACATACAGAGGTTGGGTTCCTGAGGGAATACATTGCCCTCCTTCTTCTTGCTGACAGGTCTTGTCTCCATAGCAACCACCCTGAGCTCTCTAGCTGAGAATTCTAAAGGCCCCTCCCTGAACTGCCAACCCCAGGATTCCATAGAATCTTCACAGCCAACCAATCGTATGAGGTCTTCACTTCACACAGCCAACTATATGAGGTCTTCACCTGCCTCACACAGACAAACAGACAAACTCACTCACAAACGTTGACTTTTATATAGTAGATTATTGCGTCCTGACCAGGGTTCAAATTCACATTCAGCCATGAACATCCATTAGGTGACCTTGGACAAGTCATACTTCCTCTGCCTCAGAGGGAGGCAAGGCAAACCTCCGTCTGAACAAATATTGCCAAGAAAACCCTGTGATAGGGTCACCTTAGGATTTCCATAAATCAAAAACAACCTGAAGTCACACAAGAACAACAAATATTTTTCTTTATGGCAGGGAGGAGATAAAACGTTTGTGTGTGTGCGTGCGTGTGTGTGCTACAGACCAGACTACAAGGGATATCTGAAGCTTTAGCAGTGGCAAACAGATCAAAGCAGCAGACTAAGATATGTCTACAAAAGAGGGACTACCAATCATGCAAAGCTCCTCAAATGGTGAATCCGTGGGGATTGGCAGACCTGCCTATGTGATATGAGTGGGGTTCTGCAGGAGTATTACCATGGGGATGTCAAGGTTGGATGCAATCAGTAGATGATCCTGCTGCTGAGTCACCATCACTACCCACACCAGCATATAATATGGGCATATAGAATCATAGAATCATTGCCTAGAATCAGGAACTTAGATCTTTATCCTCAGACAACAAGGAAATTATTGTTTGGGGGATGAGCTTATTGGCCTATTACTTGCCTTCCTTACTACTCAATCCCTTTTTAGATGGTATTTCAGCAAGGTAATCGCTGCACAAATGCAAAAGATAAAGTCCCAAATAGTATTCTTGCCATTGGTTCACTGAGAGGCTATTAAGTAAGATCAGAATCTCACAGAATAAGTATTGTCTCTTGAAAATGGCTATGATCCTGCCTAATCCCCCGGGATTAGTGTGAAAATGGGGAACATATGCTGTGCAAGAAAAAGTACAATATAAATTGTTAAATGCAGTTGGTTAATCCATGAGCATGGGGACAAATGGGAGACCTGCATTTCCAACTGGCATGCATTTGCCCGTTTTTTAAAAATGGGGAGGGGGGATCAATGTTGGACTTTTGTCTTGATCCAGAAAGATATTTCCTTGGTTCTTACATTTGCTCCCTTTCTCAACATATGATTTACATAACTGAGTGCATTAGACTAAAAATACCTGAAAACACTGTACAGAATTCATACACATCTGTTTAAAATAAAGCCATGTTTCTTGGCTTTGTTCAGACCTTGGAAAGCACACTTCATGCTTCCTTCCAGAAGATACAGATGGAATTGGTGGCACCACTGTAATGTATGAAGCACATTTCCATTAAACTAATTTTAACTCTCTTTGTTAGAAAACCATATTTTATTTTATAGCACTGAGGGTTACCAGAAGTTAGAAAATGTTACTCCGTGTCCAAATTTCCTCATTATGTAGAGTATATTTGTCAAACGTAAGCCAGGTGGCCACAGTGCTTAAATCCCCCAGTCCTTGCTTTGTAATAAGCACATTCTTATGATGGAGTTAGCTTGTAACTGATATTAAGTCACAATGAAATCACAGGGTAATGGGAAAAATAATCATGTAGTAAGTATTGTTTTGGCTCCATTGAAAGGAATTTTAAGATGTTTTATGCTATCTCCTGGTGGTTTATATTTTTACTTTATTTTCTCCTTTAGCATCTTTTCTCATTCTAGATAAAGCTAGATTTTTCTTCCATGAGCAACGTGCCTTTTGCTTTGCTTACTTATATTTTACTGCTATATACACTTGCTTTGTCTTTGCTTGTTTTTCCATTTCAAAACAAAAATCAGATAGCCTTTGATTTTCTGTTTCAGATGAGCAAATGCTGCTGGAACACAAATAACATGTGGCATGTGCTCATGTTAATGCTATGCATGTAAAACATTTGGACATGATGATACCAGTAGTTGAAATGTTTACTATACATAGATCCTATATAGCTTAGCTAGAAATAATACAAGATTGTGTACTTTGCATCATTGGTACTCTAAAATCTTGTTCAGAATACCCTTAGCAGTATTCAGAAGGTAGTTTATCCATCACAGTTATCTATTTATTAGCCTTCTGAAGGAGTGATGCAATGAAAGTCTTGGAGGTAATGTTATGCTATTATACAACTGAACTTGGCAGCTAATTTATTTAACTTTGTCTTTTCAATACCAATAAAGTACAACTTTGACTCATCTTTGACCATAGTAAATTCTGCATTATTAACATGAAGATGCGTTTACTTCTAAGAACATAAACACCTATTGCCCACAAAGAGGAACTGGCTAAGGATGAAGTAGTCCAGACCATTCTTTCTTAAATGATTGGGACTGCTTGAGATATAGAGGTGTGTCAGCATGTGAAAAAGTCCCTGCTTTGGAAGAACATTGCCTAGGAAAATCTGTAATCTTTGTAGACATCACTAGATGTGGCAGTTCCGCATATGATAAATTATATACATTAAATACATAACAATTAGCTACATACATTAAATTAAGGAGTAGGGACAATGTGGCCCTAGTAGCCCACCCTCAAGGATATTTCTGTGGCCCCAATCCTCTCTCATATTCCCACAGATTACCCTTTTTTGTGGCAGAAAAGTTGGATCTCCTGGAAGCCACCCAGAGTGATACATCACTTTTTTTAAAAAAAAGCCTGTAGAACTTTAGCTTTAAATCTGTTTTACAAAAATGGAACTTTTGGCACTTCCTCCTTTTTCTTCATTTTTTTTTCTTGGGTGGGGGAAAGGGCATTTTCAGTAATTTCTGTGTTTCCATAGGGTCCCAGGGATAGAAAATTACCCACACCATTGCTGGTTAAATGTAGTAATAATGAAATAATAGGCTGCTACTATTGGCTATACTACTTAGAGCTGATGGGGAATTGCAGTCCAACAGCATCCAAAAGGCAATACATTCTCCATCCATTTTCCAAAAGGCTAGACAAGGATCATCAAGCAAGGATATTTGAAGGGGCAAGACATCCTGAGAAGTCCTATATCTGGGATGAGCAAAAGATCTGGATCTTGTAGCCTGCGATACATTAGCAGGAGTTTGACTCAGTATAAGCCATTGAATAACAAGGTCAGGATTGTCCATGCCATTGTATTTCCAGTTTCTTTGTATGGTTGTGAAACGTGGATGGTGAAGAATGTTGATTGGAAGAGAATCAACTCCACTCAGATGCAGTGCTAGAGGAGAGTTCTAAAGATACCATGGGCTGCTAAAAAGAAAAATGAGTGGGTTTTAGAGCAAACCTAGGCTGAAATCATCCTAGAAGTCAAAATGACTAAACTGAAACTATTGTACTTTGGACATACCATGAGAAGACATAACTCATCAGATTGACACCACTTTGCTCCTCCTTCCCTTTTGGAACACAAATCTTCCCAGAGTCTTAAATGGTGTTTGCAAGTACGAGTTCGAAACTCTCGGTTCCTCAATCCCTTTGCCTATGTAGGAAGAGAAGAGAAAGGGATGCAATTCTTCACTAAGGTTTTCCTGAAAGGAAGCAATGAGGTTTTATTTTATTTTGCAATTTTCTTTCTGTTGTCTTTGAAGACTATTTGCAATTCAAGATTTATTCTGTGCAAAATTTGTACATGGTTGCTTTGTACAGAAAATACTATTTTCTGCACAAGAAACAACCTTTTCTACAAAGAACATAATATTACTACACTGCAATATTACTTTCTGTGCAAAAAGTGTTGTACTCTTCAGAAATCACTCATATGCAAATTTTGCCTGAATTAAGTCCCAAACTGTGAGGATTCTCATCAGTGCAAGACTCTTCTCATTAGGGTTCCTTTGACACTAGAAAACATGGTTTTTGGCCATTTTAAAAAAATATTTTCAAATATTCTTTCTACTCCTAAATTGGGTTTCCACTACTGTCGCCAGAGTGAAAACTGGAGAGAGTTCCTGTACCTTCAATGTTTGTGTAGAAGAGTGAATTTCAGCCAGTATTGCTTTTAATGCAACCAGGAAACAAGCAACACCTGCTGAAATTCCCTCTTCTGCACAAACATTAAGCGTACAGCAGCTTTTTTCAGTTTTCTATCTGGCAAATCTAATTTCCACTCAAAGTACCAAATGGAAAATATCCACCATAGCAATATTCACATTGAGATGGTAGTTTACCCAACACAGTTATTCATTTATTTGCCTTCCTATTGAGTGTTACAATGAGGGTCTTGGAAGCAATGTTATGCTATTACACAAGTGAACTTGGCAGCTAATTTATTTAACTTTGTCCTTCAAATATCACTAAGCTACAGTTTTGAGTCATCTTTGACCATAGTAACTACCATGTAAATAACACAAAGATGGAAAATTGCCTGTACTTTGAAGAATGTAAATGTTTGTTACCCATGGATTGGGAGGCTGCAGTAGTCTGGACTTTTGTTTTGCAAATGCATGGAACTATTTCAGAGTTAGGAGTGTGCCAACATGTGACAAAGTCCCTAATTTGGAATAACATCGTGAAGGAAAATCTGTGATTTTTTCAGACATCATCAGACCTGTCGATTTCCCATATAGTAAATTATACAGTGTGGTGTAGTGATTTGAGCATTGGACTGTCACCTCATAAACCAGGATCTGTTTCCCATCTCGTCATGGAAACCCATTGAGTGACCTTGAGTGCATCAGACACTTGCAACCCCAGCAAACCCCATGACAGGGTTGCTATAAGTTGGAAACAACTTGAAGGAACATAACAACAACAAATTACACACATCAAATTAAGAACTAGTCCCTTTCTGCTCAACACCCAACTTGCCATGGGGACGGGAGAAGGATTGGACCAGGATGACATTTATGCACAGTCGTTGATGGGTTTTCCCTGTCAATGACCAGTGATTGCACTGCCCTCTCATCATGCGCCCACACTACCTTGTCTGCCGAGGCTCTGGAAGCACAATGGCTGCACTTCCTGCCCCAGCGCAGCTTGGAACAGTACTCAGCTGCGCTGCAGCAGGAAGAGATGTGGCCATCGTGCTTCCTAGATCCTGGAGGTAGCTGGTGTGGAGGAAAGCACTCCATCACGTTCCCATCCCAGGAAAGCTGCTGCCACCATCATCACTGGATATCACCGGAACAAAGGTAGGGTGCAGAAAGGGCCCTAGGTAACATGTGGCACTGGATTACAAATTCCCAAAACTTTTAACAAACACAGCAGCTGGCCCTACTGCTTGTGGGATTCTGGAAGGCATGAAAATATAACTTTTTAAAGCTAATTTTCCAGAAAGTAGTTGAGTTTCTCTGATAGGTTTTAGTCTACCTTCTGCCTGCTCCTGGTTTAGGGCTTTTATGAATGCAGTCCTAATGCATGTTAAAGTCAGCTCTACTGAATTCAACAGGGTTACTCCCAGGAAAGTGTGTATACAATTGCAGCATAAAGGTTATACCCAGAGTTGGTTTCCATTATGTATGACATAACCCTATGTAGTTTGTAAACTGGAAACTGTACTGACCTTCTATAATTGCAGATGAAATGAATTCAAACAAAACCAATACACCACAAGGGCAATGTTTTAAGAATCTGCTCCAAGACATTTTGAATCTAAAATCTTGACAGTATGAAATGTGCTGGAAGGAATTCTCATTGTTTCACAGCTCAAGGGTTGTGCTGGCCCAAAGCTGGAAAATACTTCTGTTGCTCCCTGGAAATGCCTTTCTGAAATGCATGAAAATTAGAAACTATATATTCTAGTATTAAGACTGCAAAGGATGTTAAGGGGCAGAAGGGAACAGCAGGGAAATTGCTTTGCTAAAATTCACTCTGAGAGAATTGTGTGCCGATTGGAAATGAGGTGGAGAAATACTGTGCAAGGTTTATTTTGGAAACATCAGACTAATGCTGCACTTTTTGGAAAGAGTATTTGGACAACACGTGTTTCACACTTGTACATATATGGAGATTAAATAACTGCTTGGGGTATTTGAAATGCATTTGATTAGGTGGGTTTGGCGTGTTTTTGTTTTTTTTTATAAGGAATGCTGGTCAGCTGTGTGTGATTAAACAGTTTTGAAAAGAATGCAGGTCAGCTGCAGAACACCATGTCTAAAAAAGTGAGGCCTGCTTGTACAACATTCTGTGTATGAAAATGAAATTTAATTTTATAATTGTACAAATTATAAATAAAACTCCAGGTTTAAAAACTGTCATTTATGCAGATACCTGTTGTGTGTGTTTTTTATATATTAATCAGAACAGGAAAAACTCATACCCTCCAATGTTTCACAGGTGAAAACCAGGACATGTATGGCCAGCCAACATCAGAATGTGGTCAAGATGACAAGACCTGTTAATGAGGAAGAATAAACAAGTAGAAAGGGCTGCAGCAGTTTGCTTTTGGCTGAGACTATTGGGGAGGGCAAGAGTCTCTCTTCTCCTTTCCTTTCCCTCCACTGAATTAGCTGACTGCAAACTGCTGTTACACTTTGAACTCAGTCTGTAGAAATTGAAGTTAAGATGAGACAAAGAAGAAAAATAGGAGCAGGGGAGAAAGATAGTAGAAAAAGTGAGATGACAAAGGATTGTTAGGGACTGTCCCTGTCAAATCAGGACAGTTGGAGAGCTGAAAACTGCTTTTCTACTACATCTGCCAGACCCCCCTGCCAACCTGCCGCAGAAATGGACTGAACACTAACAGTTTAGAGCTTAGAATAGTTATTCTTTTGGACTATAATTCCCTGAAACCTTAAGAGAATACAGCCAGAGCCAGATTCTACTTCTTGTGCCCAATACCTGGTTGTGCCTGTTTGTAGCTGGAACAACTAAACAAGCCGCAGCTCAGAATTTCTGTCCATAATTTGCTTATCATGATTTCTGAACCCAGAAACAGACAGCACTTAGGTCTGAATCTCCTCTTTCAAGCCATAGAAATAACCCATCTTTTGCTGGAAAGCTGTTTTATGAGACAAACTTCTTAAGACATTCCCAGTAGGGATGAAATTCTTTGCTAATTTAGTTTTCAAAGGAAGCATTGGATAATTTTACTCATTTCCTTCCTGTTGTGAGAAAGTCTTTGAAAATTGTTCAGTTCAGTTAAGGATATGTTTTGTATAAAAATTGTATGTGGTGGTTTTATTTTCTGCACAAAAATGCTATTTCTTGCACAGAAAACGATGTTTTCTGCACGCACACACACACACACACACAAACTGCTGTCAATTTTGTGCAGAATAAGTCTGGAACTGTAAAGATTCTTGTTCGTCCAGGTTTCTTTTCATCAAGATTTCCCCAACACCCAAGAAACCCATTTTGACACCAAATTTCGAACATTTTCAAATATTCTTTCCATCCCTAAGTCTCAGTACCACTAGGCTTAGAACTTATTTATCATTTTTCAGTCAGGATTCTCAGAGCTAGAATCATACGGGTGCTAATAATTCATTTTAGTTGAGTTTTCGGTTTGATGTGTGTGCTTTGATAGACCACATGGTCTAAAGGGGAAGGGCTACTTCTAAGAGAAAGTGAGTGCTGAGATAAAATGTGCCATTGGCATGGTTAAGAGAATAGCTAGCAGTCATTAGTTGTATGTCACTTCTCACACTGAGTTGTACCAGTGTTTTCAGGGGAGGTCTGAGGTGCTGTGCTATTACCTACCTGGGACAAAGAGACATGAGGAAGCTACAGAAGCAGCCTGAAATATCTGTGTCATATTTATTTTTTTCCTGTGTAAGGCTATAGAAAGCATTTCCTGCAGCAAATGCCAGTAGGTGTCCTGCTGGATGAGAAAACTGAGGTCCATTTAACCATATTTGGACATAAAAGGGAAGGTGAAAGGAGAGGAGGCATGTAGTAGTTATTGATGACACCTCTCCTGGCAGTGGTGGTGGACAGAAGCAGTACTACGCAGATCTGACAGGATGTGCCAAGAGGCATGCTGTCTCCTTGATGTGAAGATCCAAGATATTACAGAGAGGTTGCTAAGACTCATTAAGCCCACCAACAATAATTCATTTCTTCTGATTGGCCTTGAAGCAAAGATTATTGGGCAGCAGAGACTTAAAACATGTTGCAAACAAGTATGAAGCTCTGGGCAGGTACCTGAAGGACACATTTTATCACTCCTTCCTGTTGAGTCACAACTCACAAAGGGAGAGAGACATACTACAAGAGAACAGTATTTCATGTGATTCCATACAGAATGACTTTGGGAAAGAGATGAGTTGAAATTTATGGTAGTTGGCAAGAAAATCTTTGCTAGGAGTCTCGTAAACCTGATCAGTAGGTCTTTAAAATCAATCCCATGGGGAGAAACAGTATTTCCGACATCAAATAGTGGAGGCAGTAGTGTAAATAAAACAGGGGAACACAGGATAGTGACACATGACCCCATGAATGAACAGGAAAAAACAATAAGAAAGTAACTGGAAGAAGTAACCTACTAATGCACAGAGCATGGGAAATAAAGAAGATGGACTTGAACACCGGAAGGCCAATATGATTTAATATGTATTAATGAAACCTGGTGGGATAAGACTCATGACTAGAATGTAATGTCTGAGAGCCGTAACCTATTCAACATGGGGTTTACTGGTAAAAGATGTCCACACCTGTAAGGAGATCTTTGATTTGGAGTATGGAAGGCAAGTTGAGGACGTACACTGGAAACATTATAGGTTCAAACATTCAAAATAGAAGAATACCTGCTGGAAGTTAAAGAGCCAAGAATGTAGTAGCCAACATATTCCTCATTTGCTCTGCTGACAATTTCATCTTCCAGAAAAAATAGAGGCTGCAACAAGAGAATCAACTCTTTTGAACTTGATCCACACCAACAGAAAGAAGAATTCATTAATAAATGTGGAAGCAGAGGGAACTAGAAGTGGAAGTGGCCATGTTCTTCTGGGATTCATTAGACAGAGGAAAGAGAAACTCAAATATAGTTGGATGCACATTCTGGACTTTAAGAAAGCCAGGTTTAGTAAATTTAAGAAAATGCTTGGACTATTGACAGCATTATCCCTAGTACTTGAGGTCTGAAATACCACCTTCTTTTCCCACACAATTAATTTTAAAGCCCTCCAGATCAGTTTCATAAGACTCCTAGCAAACCCTTCTTTCTAACCACTGTTAGGTAGTTAGATGTCACGGAAGTGCAGGCCACAGTTTAAGAAGGCAAATCTTTCCAGATGACATCATTTTCACAGGCAATTGTTCGCTCGCAGTAGCATTAGTTCTTACATAGACCAGAGGGAAAGTGTATAGTCAGTAGGCTTGATGAGCCTTGACAACCTTTCTGTCATATCTTGGATTCTTGCACAAGGAAGGAAAGTGCACCTCTGAAGACATTTTCTCAAGTCTGTACAATGCTCCTCTGTATTGTTCAGAAGAGAATCAGTTACAACTACCACAGGTTTTCTTCTTCTCCAGAAGTAGTAAGAATCCTTCTATTTACAGAACTGTCCAAAGCCATGTCTGTATTCTCTGAGGCCTGTGACTGCTATCTCTGGCCCTGTGGCACAGAACTGATGTCCAAGCAGAGGGCAATTGCAACAAGAAAAAAAGTGGGAGACAACTAAAGAAACCAGGGTAGATGCATAAAGAGCTTTCAGATGAACTGAGATTTAAAGTTGGTTGTGCCAAAAAAAATGGAAGAAGAAGCGAATCACTAGGAAACAGTACAAACAAGTAGCCAGTACTTGTAGGCATACAGTCAGGCAGTTATAATCAGCTGATAATCAGAGCCCTGATGGCGCAGTGGTTAAATGCCAGTATTGCAGCCACAACGTTGTGAGTTCGATCCTGCAGGGCTCCAGGCTGACTCAGCCTTCCATAGGTTGGTAAAATGAGTACCCAGCTTGTTGGGGGCAATTAGCTAAACACATGGCAAACAGCTTAGGGACTGCTTCGCACTGAGGAGCAGTATAGAAAAGTAACTGCTATTGCTGCTGTCAGCTGCAAGAGATGTCAAAAATATTAAACAGGAACTTGGCTATGTTCAAAGCAAGAGGATGAAAAGGGAAATGGGAAAACAGAAGACACATTGTAGGTAGATAGACTCAGGCCCTTTCCGCACCATACCATCTTCTGGCGCTGGGGTGTGGGGATCGTGCAAGCAGCCTCTGGTGAGAGGATCTCATGTCCGGGGTCCTTTGGCTCCACATAAGCTGCCTGTTCACACGAGAACCCCGCCTCTTCCTTCTGCAGCGCAGCCTGGGAGTTTCCCAGGCTGCACTGGGGCAGGAAACACAACTGGCGTGGCTCCGGAGGCTCCACATGCCAGGTAAGTGCGCGTGGGGCCTGGGAGCAAAGCGCGATCACATTTCTTCTAGCCACAAATGAAAAGGTGCACGATTGGCACCTGCCAGCCCCTGGAGCATCGCGCAATTGTGAGCACGTCGTGCGGATCACTCCTCACAATCTCATGATGCTCCAGGCCCTCTTTCGCATGCAAAATACCATGCGAAAAGGGCCTCAGTCAAGGAAGCCACAGCCCTGACTCTGCAAGATTTGAGCAGAGCTGTTAATAATAGAGTGTCTTGGAGGTCTCGCATGCATAGAGTCCACTTTAAGTCAAAGTTGTTAATTGACAACAATTGACAACAACAGTATCCGCTATATAAAGAAGATAGTTAAATTATGCTAATGAGCAACAGCGAGAAAACAACTGCTCAACACCTACTTTGCTTTCTTTCTAAATGTCTTTTCTGCAGTTCAGTCTTGTGAAAATAGGATAAGGATATAACCTCTACGAGTATGAAAGGGGCAATAATGATGCTCATATTCTGCAGTTTTATGTTTAGCTTATAAAGATCCCAAAGCCTTACCAAACTTGAATTGCGTGCACTTAGATGACAAATTGTGCTATTATTAACTTTTCCTAATTCACTGAGCATTAATGAGAAAAAATATATCACAGAGTGAGAACCTTACTCCCCGTTACTTGATTATACAAAATTCATAGTTGTCTGAATTAATGTGTGTTTCCCTGGTCATGTTAACCTCATTAAATATCACTCCTTCTTATCCAAACTTCAGATTACCCAACTGCTTGGATGTCACCCAAACCTTTTGGATGCAGGTGGTTATTTGCCAAGATCAGCTTTCTAGCACATGGAAATTCACTAACAGTGATGCTGAAACTCCAGTGGAGAGAGGAAATTGGAAAACTCAAGGTTGATATACAGTATGACTTTTGTGGAAGCGTATATATAACATTCTGGGTTCACTGTATAAGCTCAAAGCAAGTCTCTTTGGAAAATTGTCTGTTATGGATCCCTAGCTTACTACAGTACTGCAGTGTGCTAAAGCTTCCTATGGAGACAGGCATGGGTTGATCTTAAGGCATTAAATATCCACTACTCATAGTTTAGGGCCATTTCTGCCTAACACCCCTCCCTAAACTGTAAACCCCAGAATTCCATAGGAAGTTGAAAGTGGAATGATAGCACTATAAGAGTGTAGTGTGGAAATGGCCTCAGAATGATGAAGTTAATCTTTTGGAGAGTAAAAGATTAAAAAAAACCCTCAAATGATATTAACTGTAAATAATAGGATTTACTCTTTTCTGGAGGCCCACACTGACAGTTCAGAGTTGGAGTATGTCATGTTCAGAGTTTTCACTTTAAAGCCCACCTTTATAATTCTTGGGAACTGTGTTCGTATCCGCCATTGATTTAATACAAGACAGGTTAATTAGTGTTCTGTCTTATGAAATGGACCGTTGTCCACGGACATTTATGCCACAATAAGCCTGTTTATTTCAAATGATGTTGCAAGATTCTCATTTTTTTTAAATTTGCCTTTTAGTTTCTACCAATTTTCCAGATTAATTATTTTATTTTCTATTTTTTAAAAAAGACTGGATGACGTATATAGTTTTGCAGTGGTTTTTCTCAAAACCTACAAATGTGGTGTTTTTTTTTACTTGACTTCCATTTCTAACTTGTAAAAGATTTGCTTTGATTTAATATTTTTGATTCAATATGTTTTGATTTAATATTTTTTCTTGCATGTGAAAAAATTGACATAAAGGACAGAGTAGATAGTATTAATCCCATAGTCCAATTGACACCAACCTGATGCCCTTCAGATGTGTTAGACAATAGTTCCCTGATTCCCAGTCGTGGCCATGTTGGCTGGGTGTGAGGGCAGTTGTAGTCCAATGCAGAGAGTGTTGGGTTGCTGAAGACTGGCACAGCCATTTTTGGCTTACAGAAACTTGCTGTCCTGCAGCCTTGTGACCAGTCACCTACAATCTAATAGTTGAAGGGGAAAGAAATGGGGAAGCTTGTTCAATGGACAATCCTTTGCAAGTTGGATCTGCTCTATGGGGCATTTGCAAGAATTATTCATGAACAGACATGGGAACAGCAGTATATGGTTCTGCTTATAGATCTTTCTGCAAGCTGCCATGCAGATTTTACATTCCAGCATTCAAAACAATGTATGTTTTTCCATGTAGGAAAATATTGCAGTGTACAGGCCTTCAAGAGTTTTAAATGAACCCAGATTTTTAGGTTTTCAAACTCTTCTCCAGCTTCTTTCTTTACTCACTATTTTTGCACTGCAAGCAGAACACATTACCCAGTTTACATCACATCATCAAAGCTTATTTAAATTAATGTGGGCTTTGGCAGTTTCAGAATTGTAGCAAGCAATTTACAGCTCTATGCAGATCTAGAAGGAGAGTGTATTTACAGACTCTTTGCCATCAGATTAAGAGAACAAAGGCAACAATTCTGTTTGAAAAAGACCATTACTATAAACCTACTAGAAGCTTCAGCCCAGAGTCATTCTTTTTCCTTTACGTTACAGCGAACAGTACCATGAAAGCACTGCAAAATAAATCTACCATTCTAGAGTAATGAAACTGCTGCATTTGAAGAGAGCCAGGAGATTAAACTCCTGGGACTGCAATAAAAATGAATTACATTTTGTACCGTGGTCTGTCTTGGCCACACAGGTTTCATTTTTTGTTCTGATTTCAGTTGATATTATAGTCACGGAATTTGACTGTGATCATCATTCAGGTGATCACTAATGGTTGGCACCAAACAGGGGGAGTTATTGGAGTCAAACGGGCAAGGTGAGCTTCAAGATTACAGGAGATGAGATTAGGAATGCAGGGATAATTAATGTGGATTCTGCTCTTATCTGTTTGGGGTATACACTGTGGATTTTATATTTGCATTCATCAAGAAACAGGCTGTCTGATCTTAAAAGAAAGGAAACAGGAGACATTTCTAGCTGTGTGCTTCCTTTTGTGTATGTGCATCTGATGGGTTTTCATTTTTGTTTTCAGAGTAGCAGGTTCAGAGCTTTGAGAGCATAATTTTTTTCTGACTGCAATGCTCTGAAAACCCCAGACAATACAAGTTTGAGGAATTAGGGTTGGATAGTCCAGAATATACATTTCTAAAACTCTGTTCATCTAATATCAGGCTTTCGTCATGTTCAGAGTTAGTTCATGGCTAGATCAACTGTTCTGGCACAGGTGGACTAAGGTCCAAATGGCCAGAGGTCTACAATTGTTTGGTGGTCAGCTTTTGGTCAGATAGGCATGGATCCAAAGGGATGTGGCAGAGGTGAACAATTGTTTGGTGGTCAGCTTTTGGTCAGATAGGCATGGATCCATAAGGGATGTGGCAGAAGTTAAGCTCTCAGTTTCAGATCAGATGTACAAGGGAGCAGAGAAGATAAGAGAACACTTCTCAGAAGCTTCTTTCAAGTATGAATTGGTGCTGGATGTTAGGTTTCCATGGCACCTGATTGGCTTATGATGTCAGTTGGTAGTATCCAGATTGGTACTGAAATCTATTGGATGCATTTGAACTGATCTGTTCAGTTTTCTGAATCAACAGAATCCTGATGGCACAAGGCACAAGGTGTTATATTCTAGCTGCTAGAGACACTTGCTCACGGCATATCCACTATTCTTTATTTGCAAAGACACACTATAGGCCATTTCCACACTAGCCTGTTATAGCGTTATTGTTCCGCTTCCAACATCCTATGGAATCCTGGGGTTTGCAGTTTAGGGAGGGACTGGCTGGTCCCTCCCTATACTGCAAGCCCCAGAATTCCATAGGATGTTGAAAGTGAAATAATAGCATTATAACAAGCTAGTGTGGAAATGGCCACAGAGTAGCAATGGCTACTTCTCTCCAACACTGCAGCTTACAAACCCGAGTAAGGTACAAAAACAAGTGGATGGCAAGCAACAGAGCAGGAATGTGGCTACATTAGGGGGCAAAATTAGAGCACTGTTCTACTCAAATAAGAGTTTTGCCTCATCTCATGAATTTTTCCTTCAGTCCTCAGATTTCTAGCCTTGCAATAACTTAAAACTTCAGATGAGCATTTAGAAACATAATTTAGGCATCCAGAAGAAAGGAGCAGGCAAAGTCACCAAGAGAATGCAAACCCAGCAAATATGAGTTGTAGGAGTGAGTAATTTCCAAAGTCTTGCTCTCTGCAATGCTAGAAATTTAGGAACTGAAGGAAATGTCATTTGGGGAGGCAGAATTTTCATTTGGAGAGCAATGGTTTCATTTTGCACCCCTCTTAGTGGCTACACTCCAGCTGTAGCATGCTGTCGACCTTTCTAGGATAATCGCCTCTAGACATTTGCCAGCCCTTCCCATTGGCTTTGCTTCAGGAAAGAGCTAGAAGAAAAGGATATTGAATATTTGCACCATATATTGACAGTGCAACTTAGGCGGAAACTACACATTACCCTGCAGACGTGTGATGAAACCACAAATGGCTTTCTTTCTGCTACAAGGAGAATAGCCACATCAGTCCCATTTCTCAGGAGAAGAAAAGTAGCATTTAAATTCCATCAGTAATCTCCGATAATCAATCTACTAATCAATTGGAAGGAAGCAATTAACATCTGAATAGGAACAAGGGAGAAAGACCCAGAACTTGGTAAAATTACTTTTTTTTAGACAATAAGTTTCCTAAATCTCCCTGTCATCATAACCAATTTTTTTTCCAAGTTCTGGAAGGACAGCAGTGTGGCTAACCAATATGACTCCACAACTGCCTTGCAAGTGCTTTCAGTATATCAGTTGATTTCTGTGGACTCCCCCAGGTTTGTACTATCATCTTGAAGAAGGAGATTAGTTCAGAACAAATACTGCATTAATTTAAGAACAATGAGAGAAAACGTGGGAGCTTACAGACTTGGATCTAGATTAAACTTCTTCTAAACCAGATGAACTATCTGACTGCCACTACCTTTCCTGCCCAACTCTTTTTTTTTCTTTGAAAACCCAAAATTGCCTTTAAGGAGACTGAGAGGAAGTGAGTCACTATAGCTACATTCTGCTGCGCAGTACTCAGCTAGCCTTTTACCCCATGTTTACTACATTACCATGCAAAGCCCAAGTGGTATCACAGTAAATGTTGGCTTAGCTGCAAGTGGTCCATGTGGTGTAACCATTATATGACCACTTTACTATGTGATGAACTCTGCATGGATCCAGCAATTTATGCTCCCTGCTTTCAAAGAAAAATAAGACTTCTCGAGTAATGCACGACAAATACCTACGCTGATCTAAAACATGCAACAAATACCAGGCAAAGTGGTGTTGGTGGAAACCAAGGCAAATCTAAACATTTTAAAATAACTTTGCTTAAAAGTGGAATCAACTTGCTCTTCTCCTCATCCCTCTCATCCATACTTTAAGAAACCATAGGTGCTGACATTGCTTTAGGAACAGTCCTGCCATTTAGTCTGAGTGAGGCAATTACAGCTATAACCTTGGTAAGCCATGTCCCCTCAATTTTAGCAGTTTTCTATAACCAAAAGAAGACTGGGGAAAAATGACCCAAAAAATCTGTAGACTTTTGCCCTTCAGGTAGTTTGTTTTGTTTTGTTTTGTCATGGGCCCAGCCAATGATGTCTATCAGAACAAAAAAGGCGTTTCAGTGAACTGTGATGTAAGAAAGCAGAACTGATGAGTTCTGAGTTCTGCTTGCCGGGAGGAAATACCTCACAACACAAGAATTACACACTCTTTAAATTTTCTCTGGTAGTATTTAACTTTTATTTTACCTTGTGATTTCTGGCTTTGGGTATTCAGGTGGAACATGCCTGATTTTACAGACTTAGAATGTAGGGCATTTTTATACCCCACAATATGTTGGAATTTTCATTGTGAGTCAGAAAATCCCTCACAATTCAGATAACATCAGAGTTTTTATCTCAACACAAGAGGGTTAAATAGCCTCTTAGTATCTCTCCAAAAAATTCCTAAAGATATTAACAGGTTGCTAACATTCAACATAACTGAAACTGATGGCAGCAGCTGGATAAGCCAAGCCCTTGGATAAAACTAAAATTAAAGCTTGATCTTCACCCATGAATGTCAACAGGAAACTATCAATGTGTTCTCTAGACACATGATTTTGTTCCAAAGGATTTGCTTGCTGCAGTCAAAGCTCCAGCAGCTACATTTTTATCATCCTTTGTTTGAGAAATTTCACCTTCTTCTTTTGCCAAGGTCTACCAGACAAGTAGAAACCAAAATAAATGATCAACGTCATCCAGATTTCAGTTAATATGCTCCTTTGCATTCAGCAGAACTGCAGAAAATGACAGTATACATTTGTGCTCATAGAATAATAGAATTTTAGAGTTAGAAGGGATCTCAAGGACCCTCTAGTCCAACCCCCTGCCATGCAGGAATACACAACTAAAGTACCCCTGAAAGAAGTCCACCCAGCTACTGTTTAATGGCCTCCACAAAAGGATACTCCGTCTATTCCACTGGTTAGCTGTTCTTACAATAACCAAGTCTTCTTAATGTTTAGATGGGATCTTTTTTCTTGTAATTGGAATCCAATGGTTCTTATTCTAATGCCTTGGAGCTGCAGAAAACAAGCTCCCTTCATCTCCTAAAGATATTTAAAGATGACTGTCATGTCACCTTTTGGTATTGTCTTCTCCAAGCTAAATATACTCAGCTCTTTAAGTCATTCCTCAGAAGGCTTGGTTTCCAGAACTTTGATCATCTTTGCCACCCTTATCTGGACATGTTCCAGTTTGTCAGTATCCTTCTTGAACTGTGGTACCCAGAACTGGACACGATGTTCTAGATGAAGTCTGACCAAAGCAGAATAGATGGGCACCACTACTTGTGTTACAAGGATGTGACCCGTTCCTCATGGACATGGATCCCTGGCATGGGGACAGGAGAAGAGTAGGACTGTGATGATGCTTCTGCAAGAAATTGTTGCAGTCCTATCCTTCTCCCATCACCAGCTAGCATGATAGCAGGATAGATCACTGACAGATTTTCTTCAACAAAGACCCCCAACCACACAATGCTCCCACACTTACCTGTCCTGTGGAAGGCCCAGAAACATGATTGAGGTGCTTCCTGCCCCAGTACAGCTTGGGAAAGAGCCCGGCTGTGCTGTGGAAGGAAGAGCACGTCCCTTGCGCTCCCTTCCATGGGGATCCGGTCCGGTATGGAGGGGAGCATTCTCGTTATGGCAAAAGCGCTGCCGGTATTGTGACCGGGGGCTAAGGTAAGGTAAAGAGTGGAAAGGGCCTGTGTTTCTAAACATCGTATCTTCTTCTACCATTACCCAAAGCATGTAACAGGCATTAGGCTTTTCATGTGATTGTCACAGTGAGACACAATGTTGGGTAAGCTTTGCCTGTGCTTACCTCTTTGTGGCTTGCATGTATTGCCACATGCTGGATTTGGCTTGCATGCCACTGCTACTTTGCAGTTAGGTGATGGGTGGTCACATTCTCTTTCTCACATCTGCTTGCGCTAAATTGGTAACAAAAATATGCCTACCATGGTTTTACCAATGGAAGATGATCAAGATTGATTCTTTGCTTCCTGATATTGTATGGAGCTGTCTGCCCCAGCTGCCAGTCATTTTGAATCTTAATACTGTCACAATGGCTCATGCCTTGGTCCATTATGCATTAAGATAGATGTAAGTGGAGTGTACTATAGTTAGCTTGTTTATCATCACTAGTGCTCAATACACCAGCTGTTGAGATGACAGCTGGCCAATAGGAAAGACAGAACCTATTGTGTGCCATCAGTCGCTGCTGTCATATATTCAGTAGTGACCTCTCTTACATTCAGTTTATACGCAAGGTTTGGTCCAATTAAAGACACAACAGTGGAAAAATAACCTGAGGTCATTCTTTAAGGAGAAGAATACTTCTTCTGTACATTGCAGCGAATTCCCAACATAAGAGAATGAATATTGTACTATAAAGACTTGAAGTTCAGAAAATGGTAAAGGTTTTCTCACCACATGGTAAATAACCAGAAGGATCAGAACAGGAAAATGTTCTGCAGCAAAAATGTGAAATTCAGAATTGCAAGCAACCAGACTCCAGTTACAAACAGATGAGAAGGCAGTATGACATAACCACTGCTAACTGCACTTAGTTCTTTTGTGCTCTGTCTGCTCAAAAAAGTTTTATGGGCTTTTGAAACTACAAACTGCTGCCAAACTTACTTGATCAGAGAACATAGCAAAACAAAAGAAATGATTTTTTTTTCCTCCAGCACGAGTAATGATGGCTGTATCTTACCACTTTCAACTATCTGGAATAAATTACTGCTCGTCTCCTCCATTTGTGTATGCATGTGTGCATGGCTGCATGCATACTTGCATATGAATGGAAGAAGAAAGAATATGGTTTGCAGATTGCTAAGAGATGTGTGGGAACTGAGAACTCTTGAATATAGGTTTATGCAATGTTTCTGGCTCCTTTAGTCTGGCTCTACATGACTGGGTAAAGTAATCAATTATTTGAGAGAAAATTGCTACTTAATTACAGAAAATCTTCAAATAACACAACCAAATGAACATGCAGAGGCAAAGTAAGAACAAAAGAAGACCATTACCAGATGGGGGAAGAGAAACACACATGCACACACACACAATATTGTGTTCTTTCATTCACTGTAAAGCAGAGAAGGCAAGCAGCTGCGTCCACTAAGCAAAAATAGCTTTTGGACCAGCTCCTGCTACAACTGCATTCAGAGACAGAACTCAGAAAAAGAACGGGACTGGATTAGGTTGTTTGATGGAAAAGGTATATGATCCAGGAAGCTGACCTTGACACACTTCTTTCCTTAGCACATATTGCCTTTGGAATTATAGTTTTTAAAACTATGGCACAGACCAAATAAGTTCAACAGTGAGCTGAGAAGGGAAAAAATGAACTCTTTTCTGACAGAAGAAAGCAGCAATTATGCCCACACCTCCACATCTTTCTGTTTAGTATGAAGACAAGAATGTTTTCAAATCCTAAAATATATTTTACTATAACAACAATAACAAAAAGGAGGAGAAGAAGAAATAGCGAACTGGTACACTTCCAATCCACAAATCTGTAGCTGTGTTTTAGAAACACGGTCTATTGCACTTGCTGTTTTAGGACTTGATAAGAGGTCAAGTCAGTTTCCGGCCACAGCACAGAATTTTGTTTTGTTTCTAGCTTTTGTATTTTATCAATAATCAGTTTAACAATGCCCCCACTAAAGATTTTCTGGCCTTCAATTATGCGTCCAGAGTCTGAATTGTCTCTCACCTCTCCACCCCACAACCCAAATTATGGAAAACTGTGTTTTTTCAACTTTTCTTTAATTTCCCTGGGTATTCTGGGAGCTATAGCCTCAAACTCTGGTTCTGAACAGAAGTCACATGTCTTCCCCCTTGGGTAGATCTATGTGTCGAGTCCACATCATGAACACAGGCATTCAAGAGCTGCTGCTCAAGCCCCAAAAGTTCCAACCTGTGTTTATACCTGCCCTGGACCTCCTTTCATATCTGGATTGCTGAGTCTCCATTATAATTTCCTCACACATGACACCTTCCAGCCTCCACATCCATGAGATATGCCCAAAACTGTGAGTTTGGAAAATATCAGAGAGATCTACAGCTGAAAAATTTTGCTAGCTCTTTTTTCAAATCAAGCTGTGAATTCCAGTCACGTTATATTAGGATTGTGTATCTGTTACACTCTGAAGCAGAGACATGATTATGCAAGGAAGATAATGGCTGCATTCCTGCACTTCACTTCTCTAGGTCCAGGTGAATTCAGCAAGCCTAACATATTCAGAGAACTGATGCCCATACATCTTGTCTCCATAATTTGGAATATTGTCACTGTATTGTCAGCAATCAGGTAGATTCGGCATCCACTAATTTTAAAAGAACTTCATTGGTTCCCTGTTTATCTCATGGCCCAATTCTAGGTGCTGTCACTTGTTTTCTAAATCTTAGCTGTAGGAATAGCTCATCCCTGTTAAGAATTGGAGCTGCTCTCCATGTGCTCCTATACTGAATTGCATCATTCAGTGATGAGAGAGAGGAATTTCTCTGCAGTTGCATTCTGGGCATGAAATACGCTCCTAAGGGGAGTCTACTTGGAGCTAGCTTTTCAGTGTGCAGCAAAAACATGCTCCTGTAATCTATACAAACCTTAGTCTGCTTGTAAGGATTTTCTCTATTGTCTCTGTTGTGGTTATTCTGTTTTATTTAATTAATCCAGATTAATCTAAATCTGGACTGCAAGGATTCTGCATTCTGCCTATGATCTTCTTTTGCAGACTGTGTTCTTTTCTATTGAAGTGCTGTGCTTATTTCAAACACACTGTTAAGAGATCAGTGCTGGGCTTTCCCTGCTCAGTGCTGAGGAAAAAGAACGATCAGAGATAGGGATTTTGAACTTCAAATACCTCACTCCTTTAAGCAGCTGGTTATTTAAATGATAAGTATTTTCTGAACAAATGTGCACAGAATTGAACTGCAGCTGACATGCATGAAAACTGGGGGTTACTCCTGTAGAGTTGCCTGGTCAACAGCACCCCCCTTTGAGAGATTTCAGGTTAAAAATCTGAAGCTATGGAACAGTCCTTGTGATGTTATGGAGGTGAGGCAGACAAGGATTGAATGGAGTAGAACTGCTTCTTGGCGGGCTGATTGTGGAAACATGCAAGAAAGGAATGGGGTAAAACCTGGCTAATGAAGTAATATGGCAAACCAGAGTTGTGTTTACAGCACTCTGCTTCCTGCCTTGCTCCAACTGGCACAATGGGTCTAAGTACATGCACCTACCAGTTCTCTTGCCAGGTCCATCCCCTCAAGAGAACTGGCTTTTTGTTGTGCACAACACACATATGTAACCTTCAACCTGAGCTAGTGAGCCCCTGTGTCACCTGGGAATCAGTAGGGACAGATGCCCAGATTTGGAAGCCAACTCACCACACAAATCTTCCTCATCCTAAAATTTATCTCCCTTTCTTAAGACTTGGGAAAACATAGCCATTTTCTGAGACTTTGTTCAGTGCCCTGCAATTTGACAACCCTATTCCTGAGTTATTGATGGGTGCCTCAAGTCTTTTCCCACTCGTGGCAACCCTAAGGCGACCCACTCACAGGATTTTCTTGGCAAGATTTATTCAGAGAGGGTTTGCCTTTGCCATATTCTGAGTTCAAGAGAGTGGAACTTGCCCCAAGATGACCCAGGGGGCTTCCATGGTTCAGCTGGCATTTCAACCCTGGTTCCAGAGTTGTAGTCTAATACGCAAACAACTACACCACACTGGCTCTCTGTTCCTGAGCAAACAGACACATGTACTTTATACACTGTATGTGGAAAATGAATATCCCATCAATTTTCCTTAAGGAACCTCCCCTAATTTCTTCACCGCATCTTAATCTTCTATTGTACAGCACCTGGAAATGAAAATTGGATGAAAATCAATATTTTTTAATAAACTAAATTAAATATCCACACACATCTGATTTAAAAAACTAAATACACTTGTACAACTGTACACACAGTGGCTGTGTGTTTATGCTTTGCTGAATACGTATGTGTATGTAGGGGAATGAGATTCTTTCTGACATGCTTTGTCATTGTGTCTCCCTCCATCACTAAAAGAATGCAGTCACTCCTGTCCTTAAATTTGGGGTGATCCTAGACCAGGAGTGGACAGCTGCAGTCAGAGAGGGGACCTTTTTGTTTAACCACTGTGTTCCCACATTGGGCTATGTTTGTGTGTTTTCAGCTGAAAACAGGTTGAAAGTTACTTCTAGTTTTTATTTGCTCTGGTTTTTCAGACTGTTTACATCTGATTTTCTTCATTTTGGGATTTTGGGGTCTCTGAGAGGTGCACAACACCAATTTCCATGCACAACACCAATCTAGAGGCCATTGTATGTGTGAATGTTACTTTTTCTTAAACAATTGGGTGGCTTGGGAGGGACTTTGGTGGTCAAAGGTGGGTTTGGTAACCCTCATCCAGCCTCCAGATACTGCCTGTATGAAAACATTGTGTCACTATTCAGTGTTTCTTATCATAACAGGTTTTCTTGTGAGAAGAGGAAAAAAGATGGAGAGGGTGGTGGGAAGACACAGGTTAGAATAGAAAACAAAAATGTCTGGACCCCATAAAATTCCAGACAGAGCAATTGCATAATAAAGCACCATTTGGGGACACCCCAATTTCCTTTGACATTTTTAGGTGCTGTTTTTATGTGTGTGGGCAATGCTAAATAAACATTATTTCTTTGAATTCAGAAGTTAAGCAGGGTCAGACCTGATTAGTACTTGAAAGACAATGGGCTGAGAAAGAACCTCGCCTGAAACTCTGGAGAGTCGTTGACAATACTGAACTGGATGGAGCAATGGACAAACTCACTAAAAAGTAGCTTCTCAAGTTCCTAATTTTTTTCTAGTTGTTAATCTTTGTAAATCCTCACTTGTCCATACACACAAACACATACGTTAACTGACTTACTCATTCCCGAACTAAATACCTATGTACATGTGTTTAGCTATTAAAACCCTCAAGTTGTGCTTTATGATTCTTCCCCTATCAGCTCTGTTAGAGACTCTCATTAGAATCCTATTTCCCAGCCCCCCCCCCTTTTTTTGTGCATTCCGGACATGCATTCCTTTTTCTGTTTATTGCCTCTGTGTATCCTCTCTCTGAGTTTATACTGTAGTTCTCCATATGGAAAATGTGGAAAATATACAAATTGCCAGTGTTTTGCTACATATAATCCAGAGAACAGTGTCAACCTCGCTCCTCTTTCTTCATAACTAGAAAGACAAATATTTTATATAAAAATTCACACCTTCCCTTATTTGGGCAACTGGACTGGAATATACTTTACGACATATACGTCCAGACCTTTGCAGGTTGTCTGGACTTCATTTGGCAAAGCCAAGGGGACAACACACATACACCCACACCCAAACCCACCCACACACAGAGCATCAGGCCACTTTTGTGGTTTGTCCGTTTCAGGTTCATTGGGTGCTGGCACCAGCTCCCCCATTTTCCTTTTATGGATGCTTGGAGGTGGATATTTAAACACTTTTGACTGGCTGGAGCCATGTGGCTTCTTTTCTTTTGTAGCTGAAAATGAGACATGCCATTCCTTCTTTTAAATATTGCCAATTTATTTCCATGGGGTCTTGTAAAGCTTAACATCTAAGCATGGTCCTTGATTAACATGCTGTTTCTGATTGTTACTTCGTTGCTGATTTTAACAGTGGCAGTTCTTCTGTCTGTGGCCAACCATATATATCAAGGTTGCCCAAGAACAAACTAGAGCAAGAAGTTCTTTTTCAAAACGGAGACAGCCCTTTCTTTTAAAATAAAAACCATCACAACCATTCCTATTGCTGCCATTGGGTTGAAATTGCAATGTTGCAAATATTGTCAATTGTACACACAAAAGTGCACATTCCCAGCCTGCAGCACAGTCACCAGAAAAATCCATTTTCTATTGGTTAATCCATCTAATCCACTTTTGAAGCACACAGGAAGAAAGTCTCCTCATAATTCTGTCCTATTAAATGGTGAGACAGTGACCCAAATGATGTCTGCAGTGCATTTTGTGTGTGCGTGCATGTGCGTACATGTGTGTGTATATGAGTATGAGTGTATATTTTTCCATAATAAAGAAAACTCATTTATGACCCAGGTTAATCTGACATATTTGAATTAAAAATTCATTTAGTCTTGCCATTGAAATCCAAGATTAACGTTGCTGAAATCTTTTGTCTTTTTTAGTGTTACAATGAAAAAGTGTGTTTATCAAGCCAACACACAAACTGTAGGGAAGGCTTTGTCATTGGTAAAAGTCATAGGCCATTTCCGCATGAGAAGGGAGGAGCGGTTCACTGAGTGTCAAGAGCAGTGTTTTTATACTCCGATTTGCAAACTGAATTCAGAAATTCAGAAAATGTGCTGTCTGCATCCCCCCCCCCGCCATTTACATTGTACTGCTGCGGAGAACAGCGGTTGCTGCATCCACAACAGCAAGTCCCTGGCCACTCCCATTCCCCTCGCTCACCCCGCCCCTCTATCTCTGATTGGTCTGTTTTTAAAACACACACACACACATATTTTTAACCCATTTTTGTGTTGCTATGTTTGTGCATAGGAATGTACATTCTTTGATACATGGTAAAAAACATGTTTTAACAGTCTATTACCAGATCCACTCTCTTCACGCTGTCTGTTTAACACAGGAGGACAATAATGACGGCAGCCTGTCCTTTGATGGATGGAGAGAGATAGGGACAGAAATGATGGAAGGGACAGCCTGGGAACGCCCATAGCTGATCACTTCTGTGATGTGAATCGATGCTACGCTTCTGCATGTAGGCAAAAAATGAAGAAGAATCAGTTTGGGAGATTTACATTTTCTGGTTTTCACATACAGTGGTTTCGCATTGCAGTGAACCGCAGTGAACTGTCCTAGAAGCTGAAAATGTACAGAACCACAAGGAAAGCAATGACGCTAAACTGGTACAACGTGCAGACCGGATGGTAAGAATTTGACCCCGCTACAATGTATCAACCTCCTGAAGAAGTGGCCATATTTTGGTTAGTGTCTTTAGGCCATGGTTGGGGAAAATTTGGTCCTTTCAAAGTTCTTGGGCTGCTACTCCCATCACTCTTTCCTGTTGGCTAGACTGAGTAGGGCCAATGAAGTCCACAAACCTTCTAAAAAGCCCCATGTTCCTCACTCTTGCATGAGGCATTTTTATAATTAAAATGATGATGATCCAGACACGGATTCCATGTCTCTTTCCTCCTACAGGAGTTGTACTTTTTGGATGACCACATTCATTTACTTTCTCTTATGTCTTGTTTCTGTTCTGGGTAGAGAGTGATGTGGCATTGCAGAAATAGACACAAGGGATCGGAAATACTCTAATTCTGTCCATGACACTAACATTCCTACAGTAGGAAATAGATTCATTGCCATTCTATTTTTTTTCATGTATATACTTTTGATCTTATTGCCTATTTTCAGAGTGAAAATTGCAGCTTACTAACTCATGCAGTAGCATTTATAACTTGTGCTTTTTTAGCCAAGGGGGTTGGTTCAAAGAAAACAGACATGTCCTCTTTGAGTTTAAATTAGTACATTCATTTTGGGAAAAAAACAAGGCAGGGATGGCATGCTTTTAAGAGCAACAGCATTAGGCTGAACTGCCATGGTAATATAAGCTGTACTAACAGAATCTGTAATAGGATCAAGCTGGATAAACCTCTCTCCTTATGCATGAAAGACACCTTTATAGTTCACTGTGTCCCCCCGCCTCACTTCTGTTATAATCCTTGAAGCACAATCCATGAAAAGTTTATGATGGCATGGGATTTGCACTTAAGGAAACTAGGGCAGGCGTTAGCTTTCTAAGACATGAAAAAGTTGAATACTTTCCTAAGTTCCTGCAATGCAAATGAAACGTAATCATTTTTTGTGAGAAAAAACAGTTGATGAAGAATATAAGCAAAGTTGCCCATGACATAAAAGTCTCTTGTGAGAAAGGGTATATTGTACACTCTCAGAAGGAGGTATCGAGGGTATGTCCCTTATGCTCTCAGACTGATGCATATCCCATCTGTGTTGCATGATGTGCCCACAAATGAAAAAAAAAGGGAGGGGAGTAGATCTGAGACATGTAATACAAAACACTTGAAAAATGAAACACATTTATAGCATTCCTAAGCATGCAGTACGGAGAAATGTACATGTCCTGGCCAAATGGAGCAATCCAAGCAAAATAGGACAAAGTGGAAAATGGACCTGTTACAACAGCAGGGAGAAAGTACACCTGGACATCATCCTTTCAGAGCACATGGATTGAAAAGATAAGAGTGCCGTTTAACTAGTGCTGTCTACAAAGCTTTTAACTGCATCTTTCCCTGGAAGGAAGAAGATGGGGAAGATTAGCGTTTCTGTTGAGGGAATCATTAGAGATAAAAGTCATTTATTTCTAGTATAGAGCCAAGAAGAAAGAGAGTCAAACAAACAAACAAAGCTAAACTCAAGAAGATAAGGAAGAGTGTGTTATGGGAAACCTTTGAAAAGTGATACCTGTTTAAAGATCTTTAACTTAAACTATTAACTCTAAATGTCTATAAAAGATTGAGATCTACAAAGAGTGTTTTCAAAAACCTATCAAATGTACCAAGAGCAAAATTCGGGAAAAAAATGCACAATACAGGTCACCGCTTCCAATGTGTGTCACCAGAATGTAATACCTTTTTTCTATAGTTGTTCTTTTTAGTCTTTCTGAACATGAAATATTAATTGTACGTAGTCTATCATAATTAACAACAATAAGCACACATGTTTAATTGTACTTACTATGGTGATCACTATACATAAATACACAGGCCTCATATTTTAATCATACCTATATCTTTTCTCCACTATTAATAAAAGAACTAAAGGAATTCATCCGACACTTTTCTGGCTCAGCCCTATAGATAGCATCATCAGCAAATTGTGGAAAGAAGACTAATCCAGTGTTACCCTGAAATTCTTGGGGCTCCCCAAGGGACTCCTTAATAGGCTCCATGTGATGAGGAAAGTAAACTCAACAGAGCACAAGCAATAGTAATGCGAGAGGCAGGGCAACCTAGCGAGATCTTTTACCCAGTTTTTACGGGGTCAGGCCCAGACAGAAACCACACAAAAAGGTCCAATGAATGACTTTATTAAACAGAAATATCACGCATTAACGCATACACTCTCACACACACACATCCAAGGGCTAAAGAAAAATAAAGAGTGGAAATAAGATAGCGGGATTGTTAAAGGATTCGTGGTTTGGGTGATACTGCACCTTTTCCTGAAGTCCTTGGTCTGGAAAGCAGCGAAAGAAATGGAGCTCAGCAAAGAGACGCTGAGGGGATCACGTGGCTGTCGGGAGGGGGGAACGGTCAGTTGGTATGACTGGGAGGCATCCAAAGAACTAGTCAAAAATGGGGACTATTTGTAGAAAAAATTTACCTTGAGAGCAAATCCTCTCCCAGGACAAAGGGGGCAGCAATGGAAAACAACTTCACACCGGCACCATCTTTGATATAGGGAAGATAACAAATATCACCCAAGTATCAGCATCTTCCACTGCTTTGGGTTGCAGTGTGAGTTTATGTAGATGATCCTTGTCTGATAAGATTTTATTGCTCCCAGTGCCCAACTCTGTGGGAAAAACTCTTAATCCCTTGAAGTTGGCTCCCTAAAGGCTGAGGACCTTTTGTCCACCATGAGTTGGCACAGCTTGAGGTCTCCTGCTGCTACGTGACAGGGGAGTTTACTGATCTGACCTGGTTCTTCTGATCGTACAACCGTTGTTGCCTACATGCTCATCTGGGTGACCTCTCTGGTGGGTTAGATGATGTTTTATATCACAGTTGTAGACGTCGGGACAGGGTTTACTAAGGCGGCAACACCAGATAGTATTTATGACTAATGAAACTGCTTTTTTCTTTCTTTCTACAGATTCCTGCCCTGAGCACATATCTTCCAGGCTATGGTATTATCAATATAAGAAGGATATAAGGTAATCCTTTAAAAGTCCTATTTGAAAAACTAGTGACAATTCATATTGTAGTTAAAGGGATAAATGTCTTCATCAAAGAGCTTTGAGAGGACATTTCACACTACCAAGACATCATACCAGGTTATATTAAAAGATAGGACAGACCTATCAGATCCTCTTGGGCCCTTGTATAATGACATAGGACAACCCTACATTAGGAAGAGTAAGGGATTCACCTTTAGAACCTCATTTATGTAAAGGCAGCAAAAGAATGTTATTTATTATCATAGAATTTTACTGCCATAGATGGGGAGAAGTGATTAAGTGTTTTTCTGCCTCAGGTGTCAAAATGACTGGACTGATTTTGGGTATAATGTGCTTTCCTTCAGCCAGATCAGAGCCTTGTGTTGGCTCTCCATGTTGCTAGGTCCTGAACTATTCATTCTATGAACCTAATGCAGTTTCTTGTTGAGGCAGAGATGAGCAGTTTGTGGACCTTCAGATATTGCTAGACTGCAGTTCCAGTCAGCCCTACCCAGCATAGCTAATGGTGATGTACAGTGGTCCCTCTACTTTTGTGAGGGTTTGGAGCTCAGAACCCTTGTAAAAGCGGAAAAACTGTGAATAACTCTTCCATGCCCTCACCCTCTCATTCCCTTCCGGGGCTCCCCGCTCCCATTCCATTACCTTTTGCCCTGGCGCATGTGCCTTCCTTGTCTGTGCCTGGGAAAAAGACAAAAGAATGGGAGGGGGAACACCTCATGTCAAGAAGAAAGGCACAAGTGTACCTTCCTCTCCACTCAGGCAAAAGGCAAGGGAATGGGAGAAAAATAATGCAGGGGAGACAAGCACATGAATAATCAAATTTGCAAAGGTCAAACCCTCAAATGTGAAGAGAGGTCTATAAATTGCATTCTAGCAATATCTTCTGAGGAACAAGCTGCCCTCTTCTGATCTACATCTATTCCAATCTGGCTACAAACCAGGTTATGTGACAGACACTGCTTTGGAAATCTTACAGGTCATTCTATGCCACAATCTGAACTGCAAGAGTTTATCTGCATTGGATCTTCTGGAGTCTCAATGCCTTTTACTACCACCACCAACCATGTTATCCTTCCAAAGCACTTAACTAGGATGGAAGTGTTATTATATGGTAATTTCAATTCTTGTGGGAAGAATATATTCAGAAGACAGTGCTGGATGATTCCTACACCCTGGCCATTCATCTGTGACATTCCATGCTATTTAACATATATATATGAAAACACTGGGAGAAGTTGTTCAGAATTTTAGGGCTCAGTGCCACACAAAACCTGATGACAATTGACTTTTCTCTCTTTCTATATAAATCCAGAGAAGTTGTTAAAGTTCAAAATCAGAGTCTAATGTTTGTAATAGACTAGTTGAAAGTAAAGCAATGGATGCTTAGAACAGAGAAATATTCTTGGTCAGTCAAGAGCCAAGCTAAGAAATAGAGGTGTTGAATGGAATTACAGTCCCCTTTCACAATCAGTTTTGCAGCTCAGTTTTACTTTTGGATTCAGCCCAGATTTCAGCAATGGCTGATTTGCACAGCTTAAGGCTAGTGTACCAACTGGGTACATTCCTGATGTTGTCACATCTGGCAATGCTGACATATACCAATTACATGTTGTTTGGACCACTGCAATCCATACCTCTGTGAATGCATCCCACATTGTGGGTACATCCCTCTGATGTCTTGTGGGAGGTGGGTGCATCCACTGCATGTCTGGAAGTTGTCCACCCCTACTTAAACAAGCCAAGGTGCTTGGCTGAGGTAGTGGCAGCTACTGATGTGCTCTGGCACCATTTTTTGGCTACTGGCTGCTCTCTGCAGCAGGACATTCATGAGTTCTGGAGGACTTACCAGGTCCTGTACTGTTGTGGCAAAATTATGGCAAGGAAATGGCATAAGCAGGGTTCTTCAGAACTAACCAGACACCAAAGTCCTTATTGTGCAAGTCCTTGGTGACAGCACAAAGATCTGTAGTGGGATAGTAGATTTCCTAGGTAATCCATTTTGCTTCTGAAAGGGAACTCTTAAAATCTGGTACATAACGGCCATTTCCGCATGGGGCAAGGAAATCGCTCCGTGCCGCTAATTACCGGATTTCTTGGCTCCGCACTTGGGTCCAGGCTGGTCCGGAGCATGCGTGGCTGCCGCTCCGCACTGCTCCAGGGACGAAAATGGCAGCTTCCAGTTGGTCGAGGCTCTCCACCAACCGCTGAAGCTCGCCAGCCTAAAGCCTGCCCCTGGCAGATCGCAGGCTCACACTGGTATGAGCCTGCAAATCTGCACCAGAGTGCGGGCATGGAGTGGTGCACTCCATGCCTTTGAAAGACCTGTTTCAAGCGATCTTTCAAAAGCACGCTGGATGACCACTTCAGGTTGTTCCGGAGTGGGCTGAGGTGCGGAACTACACTAAGTAGGTCCGACCCAGTCCGCTCCCAGGTGCAGACATCCTCCCTGGAGGACGCTCTGCACCATTTCTTTAAGCCCGTGTGGAAATGGCCAAGGAATGCTGGCCTTGTGGATTCATGGGAAGAATGTGTGAAAATCAGATACTGCCCTCCCAGATAACTATGGAATTCTGGAGTTCCAGAAATCAACTTTTTCCAAGCTATGGAGGGATACTTTTCCTCCCATCTCAGGGATTGCGATAGCTGAGGTCACTGCTGTGTAGAACTCTCTTGCGCACAACAAATTAAACACCGAGCTCCTCAGAGACACTCTGCCAAGATGTATCTAGAGAAAATCTACCCATAGCCTAACATCAACTGAGCAAGTCACTATCAGTTGAGCAAGATCACTCTTCTCCAGGGTCCCTTTTACATTACACAATAAAAGTGCAATGATTCCTCTTTAACTACCATGGTTCCGTTCTACAGAATTCTGACATTTGCAGTTCAGGGAGGTAATTTAGAATTTTTGGCCAGAGAGCTCTAATTTCTCACCAAATTACGAACAGTGTTTTAAACAATACAGTGAATTAACTCCTTTGTTGGAAAAGAGATTTTACCCTTTCATTTTAAGTAACTCTTTTTAAAAAAATTATCATTCCTGCTTGAGTTATATTGCTTAATCTTCTGTCTTTTAAACAATTCTATTTCGTAGCCAAATTCAGAGACCTGCTTGATTATATTATTTCAGACACCCCACCCCTTTCCTAAATAGAAGGAGATTCCAGGGCAGGTTTACAGAGTCAGTAAATTGTGTAGAATTCTCTGGTTATAACCTTTTATTGACAAATATACAAGAAGAGTGATGGGAAGCCAGCAGGCACCCAGGTAGGCATGGCTACTGCCAAAGCAATTGAAATCAATTGTCTAAGTTAATACTGTTGTTCTAGAGTTGCTTTGAGAACTGCTTGATCTGGATGCATTAGTAGATGATAACTTATACAATTTGTCTTCTAATCTCTCCAGATCAAGCTGCTTTTAAAGGCATTTAATCTAGTCTTCTTTCCCCTAGACACCTGGCTAACTTAATAGACCAAAAAGACAGACATCACACAAATATGCAGTCCTTCAGAGAGGCCATGCTAGTCTGTTCCAAGATACATAATTTTACTTTCTTTCCACCCCTGTGGCACAAATTGTCTTTAACTCCATACATACAGATATAATAACCTTCAACTACTTTCCACATTAGAAAAGAAAGATAACAACCCATATTTGGGCCACTAAGGGACATTATGGAACACACATTGTGCATCATCATACTGGAATCTGCACAAAAAATTAAGAGGTTCTTGTGTCTCTTCAATTAAGCATTCTAATAAGTATGATGTACAACCATTAATATGGGATCATTTCCACACTGGATTGTTATAGCACTATTGTTCCCCTTTGAACATCCTATGGAATCCGTCTGGCCCCTCCCTGAACTGCAAACCCCAGGATTCCCTAGGATGTTGAAAGGGGAATAATAGCGCTATAATAGTCCAATGCGGAAATAGCCACAGTGTGATTCTGTTTAGTTTTGCATTTCAGTGTATCACTATAGGTTCCGCATCTGTCATTATAGCAAAGTGGGGATGGAGTTGCCTTTCAAAGGTCAGATGAACTGATCTGCCAATTTAATGTGCTTCCTCCTCTCTTAAAATAGCTTATTGTGTGAATCCTATTAGATAATCAGAAGACTTAAAAACATACATGGCAGAAAACTTAACATCCCATTTCTAGTTTTATTTTACTTTAAATTACCAATCTTCTGTTGATTGCAGCAAACACAGATTTAATTACTTTGAAATGCTAATTGAATTATAAATCTTCACAATCTTGTAACAGTAGCAAAAATAGCCCCTGATTTATTCCTGGCGAGTAAAATTAATCTGTGCAGAGATCCAAGGGAAAGCCTGAGGCAACATTTAAATCCGTCTTAAACCCTATTTTGAGAGCTAAGGTGGCTAAAACAATATGTAGGGCTTTGTGATGTCTTTCTAAAATACGTCTTTTTCTTTCTTTCTTTTTTTTAAATTCTTGTAAATGCTGTGACTGAGCAAGAATTTAATTGTACTAACTTTTCAGATGACCATAGGGATGGCTTAATTTTGGAGACAGGGCATCACTAGCACTGGTGTCCGCTAAATTCCAGGCTGTTAACAAGATTGCTATGCATATGAGTAGGAAAATCATCACAATGTATAAGGAAAACATTCAAGTCAATAAAACTCTGGCAGCAGAACATTCTAAGCAGAGATGTATAAAATGATCCTATTATACTTCTTAATTTGCTTCCCGAGTTACAAATCTAGTATTATAAACATGAGTGAAAGTACTCTCTTGTTACAAGATTTTGGAGTGTCTTCCATTCTATAGTGTCACCATGATGCTTCTTGGGAAGCTGGGCCAGCATCCTCTCAGTATCTTAATTTTGACAAGGAGTAAGAGTTGTACCGAGCTGACAGTAGCACAGCAGAATTGTGCATGCAAGACCATTGTGCCTGTGGTGGTGCATTAAAGCATATACAGCAAGATGTGAATGTGAACTGTCTATGCACATTGACTTTGTGCATTGAGCGTTTACTGTTGATCAACATACGTCACACTATATTGGCATTTGATCTAGAAGCTGCGTAATGTAACCCTGCTGGTAGATATTTACACAACGGTGTTTTTCTTCAGCTCCATGTGTGCCTTGTACTTTAATCCACTTCTTCTCTAATTGGCTGTTATCACATGTGCTTTTCGTTCAAACTGGAAATGTGTGTGACCACACTTGTACAAGTACAGATGTGTCTTCAGGGAGCAAAAAAGGGTAGATAGAGGTAGTTAGGGTGAGTCTCTTCTTTTTATTGTTTGTTCTGTTGCTTTCTCACTTTTGAACTAATACTCTCAGGCTTGACTTCATTGTCCTTCACACAATTCTTTACACACACACACAAATACACCACACTTAGTAGTGTAGTCAGTGGTAGAAAAGTCATTTTTCCCTTTCTCTCAAAAAGAAGAAGTTCACTCTGAAAGACTTTCTCTTTGCTGAAGATGGTCTTTTGTTGATGATTCCAAGCACTAGCTTCCATTTAAACTTTCTGTTTACAATAGTAGATCAAATTGGAGCCATGAGTGGAGCCAGTAGCTTCAGAAGCAACATCAAAAATGCCTGCCTGTGGCAAAATTCAGCATGTTGCTGACACTACCAAGGAATAAGTGGTAGAGTTTGGCTGCTTAGTCATGCCAACCATGCTGACCACAGAGATTCAGAAAATGCAAAATAACTCAGAATCAATCTCTATTTGAATTGCAAATATGTCCTTTAAAAAATGGATCCAAGTCATGACTCATTTAACATTCAAAATATACAAACTTGTTTGATTCAATTTATGAACTAATTAATTTCAAGTTTTGGTCTCCCAACCCTGTGCAATTTTCAAAGCAGATAATGATCCATTCCTCCTAAATATAATACATCATATTCCTCCACCTAAATAACAACTTACTCCTGACCAGAGACTGGAGACTTACCCATAATTATCTTCTGAAACATATCAGACAAGCAAGACTTGAAGTGAACGTTCCAGTACTTCAAGGTCCTAAGACTGGTGGCCTCCAACACATTTCTGTCAACTCACAGAGAGAAACTATTTGGGACCAGAATGGTGTCCTCACCATTCTGGTATACTAGTGTGCCATTTAACCAAGAATGCAACATCAAATACAAACACAAAATTGAATGATTGCTGGGTAGAAAGAGAGTTAAAGTCACGATCATTGCAAATCCATCTCCTTATGGAAACTATATTGCAGTTGGACTAAGCTTTTTCACCTAACAGAGTTTACTTCTGATCCATCTTTCTTAGGGCCTTAGGTTTGCAGGCAATTCTTTCAGATGGGGTGCTGCACAATTCAATGTCATTTCCTGTCGATTTCACAACCAAAATCCCATGATTAGCAAAAAATCCACTGCTAGAATAACAGCACATTTGGTGTGTCAGGATGTAACCTGAGATACTCATGGTATGTTGCAGTTAATAGACACATTTCCACACTTCATTGTTATAGTGCTCTTATTCCACTTTCGACATCCTATGGAATCCTGGGATTTGCAGTTTAGGAAGGGGCATTTAGAATTCTCAGCTGGAGAGCTCTTTGGCCTCAGGAAACTACACACCCCAGAATTCCACAGGATGTTGAAAGTGGAATAAGAATACTATAACAGTGTAGTGCAAAATGGCCTCAGAGTTGACTAGGGGAGGGAGAGATACTCCTACAAATTAGTGGGGCCCAGTGGTCCAGAAAGGGGCCAGAACAAGCCTCTATGTGTTTTTGTCTTCGGGATGCAGCAGCCACAAATCCTATATTTTTGGATGACTAATAATAGCACAAATAATAGCACTATAACAGTGTAGGGTGGAAATGGCCTAAGTAAAGTAAAACTTAAAAAAAATCAGAGCTGCATGTTATGTATTAAACACAATGTGCAGTTTGACCATGAGAAGATACACTTTTATGGTTAGTCTCTGGCAATTCCTTCTTAGCACCTTCCACAAAACTAACTGTTTTTTCTGTGAATCTTTGAGCACAGAGACAGGTAGTAACTTCTTCTATATCTGATCATTCTGCAAGCCAGCAACAAATTAGTTTCTCAAGGCATCATCTAACATTTGTTCAAATTGATAGTGCTATGACATCTTCCTGAGTGCAGCCATAAACTGCAAAATTGGTTCTCTACCTCCCTCATGTTACTGATGGAGCTGATACTTTCCTGAGATCTTTGATGGGACCAGAGAAACATTATACAGCAAGGCTGCTGAAATGTCTTAATACACAGCATATCTAGGCAACATGAGAGATAGTGAGATGTGTGGCATTTCCCATGCCCTAGATTCCATCATAGTCAACAAAGTTGTCTGTTGTTGATAGGAAACAGAGTTGCAGTCTACCAAGTGCTCAGAATGTTGAGGCCCCTCCCTAAACTGAAAACCCCAGGATTCCATAGGATGTTGAAAATGGAATAATAGCACTATAGCAGTCTAGTCAGACATGGCCAGAGATTTAAATATGGAGGTGTCTGGCTTTAATGGCAGACATATTGCATACTTTCTGGACTTTTCTTCACTCAGGATCATTTTGGCAGGAAGTGATCTGAGTTATAAAGGATATAACGAATTGTTAAGGTTGCTGAGCTAGCCCAAATTGCCAGACTAACATGGGTTTTTAAAGATAAGCCAAATGAAAATTTTTGAAAGATTGGAAACCATTTGTAGACTTCTTAAGCAATAAGAAATCTAACAATACAATAATGGGTGGCTATGCTTACTTGTAGTTCTAGTAGGATCGTCTAATTGAAACTGTAATGATAGAATAACATATTCTTATTTCATTACAGTTTCCCTTTAGGGGTCAGAACTCTTTTGTGTTTCAGTAAGTAAGTGTTTAGTGTACAGTCAGCCCTCCACATTTGTGGGTTTCACTTTTGTGGATTTGATTATTCGCAGACTATTTGCTGTCACCTCTGCTGCCTCCCTAGGCCATTTTTAATAGGGGCTGCAAGCCTTGAGAGACTAAGAAACTGAATGAGCTTGTAAGTCTCTATTAAAAATGTTGTGGGGCAGCAGTGGAGGTGGCAGTAAGTCCCACCAGCCACCCGCTTCTGCCTTGTGAAGGAATCCTGATGCCTCACAAGAATCTATGATGGGTTGAATATGGTGATCATACATTTTTTGTGGGTTAAATATGGTTTTGGAGGGCCTAGATTTACTCACAGTTTTTCCACTTGCACAAGGGTCCTGTGCCCCTAACCCTAGTGAATGTGGAGGGATGACTGTATTAGTTAGTGCCCAGTGTTTTAGTTTAGTGTTTCAGTATTTTGTTTCAGTTTTTTAATGTTTTCTCTCCTTTTGTCTGTTTTTCTTTTTCTTCTGAAAGTATACTTCTTTGTGAATTAAATTGTTTATATAATTTATTTTTTTAAAAAAAAGATATAAGAGATTATGGAATTAAGTCAAACTCTATGATATCTCTACTAGCTTCTTGAGAGATTGCATCTTAGAAGAAGATTTAGAGTGAATAGTTTCCTTGTAACAACTAGACAAATCATAACATCATCAGCTTATTGTGTTCTCTTCAGTTCTATTCTGTTATGAGCAGGCTGGGATGATGGTTATTCTAAGTAAATGTTCATGTTATGAGAGATTTATAAAGTGTTCACCTGATAAGTTTATTGAACAAAACTGAGTTTATTTTTAAATCATAGATTATAGATTTAAATAGCTTATGAAATTTCAGGGTAATCTCCAACCACACTGACTGTTCACTTTGATATACAGTTACATTATATAGGTTGCCATTAAAATTCTCATACATATTTCATAGTTTCTGGGAGTAGTATCACTCTCTCTTTATAGAATTTTTCCTGAAATAAAAAATGAGATATCTTTGGATTCAATATTGTCTCTTTTTCCATTTTTATAAATGTATTTTCATTTATGTATTTTCTTAATAAAATCTGTTCAACATATATATATGCTTTACGGTCTTTATTTCCCTCTTCTCCTCCTCTTGCTGTTTGGATGGGAGGGTTGTGTGGGATGGAGTTGGTTTCTCTCTTGAATTTCCCTAACCGCACTAGCTAATTATGGCAAAGTGTGCAGTGTTATTTGTCCTATAGATTTGCCCATGGCAAATAGCTGCTAATGTTCCACAGGATTTTGTTTCACATTGCAGCCAAGAACTGCTTCATTGATTGGTTTCCACCTGGTTTCCTACTGCCTGCAGCGGTTGTATAATTCTCCTTCAAGTAATTTATTCTGTGTTTCTCTCATCTTGTTGACCCTTTGAGGGTGTAGCAGCAATGAGTAAGAAGATTCTCACTGCCAGACGTAACATACGTAACTTTATATAAGCTAGGGAGCTAACCACAGGGAAACTCATGGCTACAGTCATCCATGTTGTTTTTTCTAAAATACTAAACTAAGTGACAAGCAAGAAGCAGAAAATAACCACTAAAGTAGGGTAAAATATAAAGGGACAGTATATCATGGCAGTCATGTTATGGTACTTCCACAGGTTAAAACATAGCTAGTGAAGGTCAGAGGAGAGTCTGTTCAACTGGAATTCTAGCTGTGAATAAAAGAAAAAAAATATTTTCAGTTTTTGATTGATGGATCTTGGACTTATATGTATGGAATCAGAGTCAGAAAGACCGTAAAAAGAAGGATGGAGGAGTGTGGCTAATACATATAAAAACAAGACATAAAAACAAGAGCACAGCTTTGGAAATGAAGAGCTGTCTTTTGCCTGCTTTTATCTAACCCAGTTTTTGCTCTTCAGAAGGAATGAAGCAGTCAGCATTTCCACAGCTTACCAAGTAAATTCCTAGCACCGTGCCCAGTAGCGCTGTTATAATTATGGGTTAATTCCTAATAAACCCACACATTCCAGCAAGCACTTAAAAGCATATTGTATCCTATCACATACATGAAATTACCATTGGCAACAACAAGAGAAATGTAAAATATGTCCCATAGTGCTTAATGTGGGTTGGCCCCTCCTGCTTTTAAATGAAAAACATACGCTTTGTACCATCACTTGAGGCTAGTTCTTGTGACATTTTCAAATGCACTTTGAGAGGAGAAAAGATCAGTAACACTTTACAGAAACAGAGAATCCTGTTTACTAACACATGATTGAAGGATCTTTAATGTCAGCGGGACGCTCTCATGAGCCTGTTGAAATGGCACATTATTTAGCATGTCAAATCTGGCACTGCAGCCCACATGCAACATCTAAAGGAAGATTGCTGTTTCAAGGAGCATACCTCGTACACTTGATTTTGGAAATGGTACAAAGTCAATAAAGTTGTTTTGTGCTATTTAGGAAAGGAAAAACCCATTAAAATAACATTGAGGGTCTGGATGAAATTACGTTGTACGTTCACTCTATGCTGTACTTTCATCCAGTACAACCTAGTTTGTCTCAATAGCCTGAGGCATCTACAACATTTGGCCTGATAAACTGATGCTCAAGTTATTCTGTATTCCAACAGTATTTTTCAGCTACTCCTCAGGATGTTTTCTTTTTGCCTCTTTGTCCACAGTTTTAAGAAAAGGGCCTACATTAGTTCAACTTGGGTTCAGCTTGTGCAAGTTCTGTGCCTTGTAATTTGGTGTATATGCTGGAAAACAGCACATCCTGTTTAGTTATTCATAGGCTACCAACAACAACAGTCTGAATAACATTCACAGTGCAAACCTATGCCTATTCATACAGAAGTAAATCTTGCTTAATTGAACATGACTTATTCGCAGGGCTACAACACACACACACACACACACACACACACACACACACACACACACAGAGGATTGCACCCTCAGTGTATGTTTTCCATGGTCAAAATGGACCCAGGTATAGCACTGAGATAGTCAACAACAAGGGTTGGCAAACTACAGCTCATGGGCTGCTTGTGTACCCCAAAGACAGTATAGCACCTATGGTCTCCAAACTTCCCTGATTAAAAATGGGGTAGCATTTTTTGCCCCAAATGACTGATAGTACTTCCCAAATCATTGGAGGTACTATTGGTTATTTCACCATATTTTCTATGGTCTCCCCCACATACACACATGTACACACACATCATTTTTAAGGCCTTTAGAGGCTTTCCTTCAAAACTGGAGCAGGAAATTCAATCAATTCCTGATTTAAAAAAAAAACCTGTAAAGTCCTAAAAACAGATGAGAGGGGATCAGAAAACACATGAAAATGTGGTAAATTGCCAGTGCTACTCCCCAGAGGCGTGGGGGAACTATTGGTTATTTAGAAGCAGTTTTGTCCTCTAACTTTTGGGGGTGGTGCTGGGAGACAGAGGGTGACAGTGGGAAGCTGCAGCCTTTGAGAGTCTCATAGGAAGACAATGTGGCTCACTAACCCCTGACAGTCACCCACCTCTGACATACATCAAAGATGCCATTTGAAAAGGAGAGGTAATCTTGTTTCCAATCAGAGATATTCAGGCAGGACTTGAAAGTTACTTTTAAGAAGGATGACTATAAAGATATGCTTAAGCCATTCATAACAGTGTAGCAGAAAGATGATACTCTTGAGTCCCACTGCTTGGTTATGGATGGCTTCAGCAAGTTATTATATTCATTCTTATTAAATGTTGAATCCTAGGCTCTGTCCCTGGGCAATTCTGGTCAGCTCACTAATTTTACCCAGTGACTAGTGTTAAAACCAATTCAATGAGCTGATGTAGCTGATCCAAGATATTTTGCTGCACAAGTTGGACCAGGTTCAGAGAAGGGCAACAAGATTGATAAAGAGGTATAAAGAACAAAACATAAGAAAGGTTGAAGGAGCTGTTCATGTTTAGCTTGGTGAAGAGAAGCCTGAGGGGTGACATGATTGCACTCTTTAAATCCTCAAGGGTTGTCACAGAATGGAAGGGGAAGACCTGTTCTCTGCTGTCTCAGAGGGAAAGATCATGTCTAATGGTTGGAAGTTACAGGAGAGTAGATTTCAACTGATCATTAGAAGGAACTTCTTGACACTAAGGGCAGTTCCACAATGGGATCAATTGCCTAGAGAGGTAGTGGGGTCTCTTTGTGTGGACATCTTCAAAAAGAGGATGGACAGCTATCTGCTGGGGATTATTTAGATAGAGATCCTGCCTTGGGTAGCATGCTGGACTCAGTGAGGGTCATTCCAACTCTGATTCTATCATACTGTGATTCTATGTGGAGCGACAAATATTCCCTCATCCTACCCCAAGGTGTATAGCATCTAAAGCTAGTCAAGTTCTTTTGGTGAAGGAGACAAGCTCTCACATACCCTTTTCAGTCTTTAATACTATAAATACAATAACCTCAAATTAAACAGCTAACATTTGCTGCCCTTTCATGACATCCCAAATCTGTTCCTTGAGGTGTCTGTCTGAACTTGACTTTAGCCATTTCTGCACTAAATTGTTCTAGCACTATTATTTCACTTTTAACATCCTGTGGAATTCTGGGGTTTGTAGTTTCCTGAGGCCAAAGACCTCTCTCGCTGAGACTTCTAAATGCCCCTCCCTAAACTGCAAATCGCAGGATTCCATAGGATGCTGAAAGTGGAATAATAGCACTGTAACAGGCTAGTGTAGAAATGGCCTTAATTATAGGTCCAGCCCTATGTAATAGGCCCTGTTGTGGTGGTATGTCTTCAACTTGATTCCAGCTTATGCTTAACCGATCCTAGGTTTTTCCTGGCAAAATTTATTCAAATGAAGTTTGTCACTGCCTTCCTTTGAGAGAGTGTGATTTGCCCAGAGTTACCCAGTAGTTTTTCATGGCTGAAAGTGGACTCAGATTCTGGTCTCTCAGAGCCTTAGTCCAACACTCAAGCCAATATGTCATAGTGGCTCACAGTAGACCCTATCTTACTGCTTTGGTAAGGATGCCCTGTTTTCTTCCTTTTTTCCTTTTGACTTTTTGTTGTTGTTGTTGCTCAACTTTATCCCAGCAGTGGTTGAAAAACAGATAGTGCAAGGAACCTATTGAAAGATGAATAACCACTTCTATTAGTTTCTGAGAGAGATCATTCACCCCTCCTGACATGTACAGACAGCCCTCCACATTTGCAAGTTTCACTTTCACAGATTTGATTATTTGTGAGTTTCTCTAACTCCTCTCCCCCACCACCTCAAACAGTTCTTTCCTGGGGAAACCTTCCTTCTCAGTGCCTCTGGTCGTCGTCGTCGTCCTCCTCCTCCTCCTCCACCAGCCACTGCCTGGTCAGCTAAGGATGGCCCACAGCCCAATTTCTCACCACCACAAATCCTCTCCTGATACCCCACACACATCCAAGGAAGGAGACTGATGTGAGAGAGGAAGTATAGGAGCACCATGCTGATCCACACCCTTTCCCTGACTTGGTTTGGACCCTGGGTGCCTGTTCTCCCCACTGTGCCTCAGCCCCCTTCCCACAGACACACAGATACATGCGCACACACACACACATTTTGATATTTATGGTTTTCCACTTTTGCAGGGGTCCTGTTGTTACTGCCCTGGCTAGCCCGAGCTTGTGGGATATAAAGATATCTTTTGGTATCAATCATTCGGCCTCACATGCCCATTCCCCTCCACGTGCTTGCGAGGCGCCCAGACAAGCACGCACACAGGCTCGGCAGATAATTGCCGTAATATTCCAACACAATACAGGCAGGCCAGAAATAGCCAACTCTCAGCTTTAGGAGACCTCAAGGCAAGTACCTCAATTAGCTATGCAGGCAGCTCTCAAAAGATCCTCTGCCCCGCGCTGGCAGCTTGATGATCTGACTATACAACGTTCAAGTACTCCGCGTTTGCATACTGGCTATCCTATTGACAATTTGGCTATAATTCAATCATTCAAATTCTGACCTTTCGGAGGCTTTGACTCCAGCCCCAAATCCATTGTTTTCCCCAAGTCCGAACTAGTCTGTGGTCACAATTCTCCTTATAAAAACCCCTGACTTTGAGCACTTCCTTGGATCGCTCTTGGCTTCCATCCTGCCTTGCTGTCGCTTTGTCCAGCGAGCCTTCCCCTCAGCTCCACGTGCTGAGATCCACGCTTCCCAGCTTCTCCACTTCTAACCAGGCTTCAGGACAGGTGAAGTATCACCCAAACCAACAACTCCTCTAAAAATCCCTCTATCCCACTCCCACCTTTATTTCCTTAGTTATCTCTGTGAGTGTGCTGCATACATTGTTTGATTGTGTTTTAATAAAACAACATTTATTGTTTCAACTTCTGTGTGTTCCTTGATTCGGCCTGACCCCGTAAACATAGGGTTCAAGATCTCGCTACGTTATCCTGCCTCTCGTATTGCTAGGCAGTACTCTTGGCTAATTTCCCCAACTTATAACACAGAGAGCGCATTTAGGTGTCCCTCCCGGGACCCCCAGGAATCAGGGTAACACTGTGCTCCTAACCCCAGTGAATGTGGAGGGCTGATGTAATAGTATCAGTTAAGTGAATATCTCTGCCTCCACCTAGCCTTCTACCCCTACCTCATGGCTCTCTCTTTGCTCTCATTCCCTTGGCAAATCAAAACATTCTTATGCCATCAGGGTTTTTAAAAATGAGTGGGATGAGATTTCAATGCTGCGCTGTGCTGATATTGTGGCTTGTACATAGTCTTTTAATGAATTGTAATGGTTGCAACTTTGTAAACATATTTAGTTGGGGGTTTTTTTGTCTCTGAAATAACTTTAATATTTAGACTTTTTACCAATGTTTCTGTATAGTGTTTAGTCTGTATTATTTTTAATATGTTATCAGCTGCCTTGAATCCCATTGTTGGCTGAAAGGCAGGGCAGAAATTAAAGGAAACAATTTTATATGGCTTTTTCAAAGCTCAAGGTAAAATTTTTAGCCATACCGTTCTGCAGTTCTCTTTCTGTCTGTCCCAAAAGCTTCAGGTTCTACCCAAGTGCTTCACAAATCTGATCTAATTCTCACCTATCAGTTCACACCTGCACCCTCTCAGGCTGTGTCCTGTATTCCCCATTTCACCATTGGCAGTTTCTCAAATATAGGATGCCAGGGCTCCAGTTGACTGGAAATCCCCGCACACCAACATTGATGAACATCTTTTTTAAATAGGATAAATGGATGCTTGTTATGATTACTTAATAGTAAAGCAAGTACATTTTCCATACTCTTTGTTGTATTCATAACTCCAGAGTGGATTTTTAGGTCAATATGACCAATAAAGCTGTTTCCACAGTACTGTTTCCTTTTGTCACACGGTTTAAGGATACAGAAACCCATTCAGGTATTTCAGAGGGAAACTCCACACACTCAGTACCTGACCTTGGCCAAATCCTTAACTAGTAGTCTACCAGCCATCCTATCCAATCTGTATAAGAGAAGTAACAGTAGGTACAGGACTGCTTGTGTTTAAGCATATTTACTGTCTGACTGTCATTTCCCGCTTATTCTTGACATTTTGCACCACATGTTGGGAGACATATGGTGAAGTGACTGATTTAGATGTCTGGGATAGGAAGAAAGAGTTGTAGTGTCTGAGAAATGAGGCACAACATGAGCAACAGTGTATAATTTTGAGCACAACCATTTGGGGGAATACCAGCCAAGAACCTAGAAACAGAACTGAGTAAAGGAAGCCCCATGGGCCACATATGGCCTCCACCTGGTTCTACCCAGATGGCCCTTTTTCCTGGCCAAAAAAAGGATGCCTCTCTAGGAACGGCAATTCATCTTTCAAACAGGTTCTACCCCACAAACACATTTTTTTTAACATTAAAAAAATTGTTTTTCAAAATCAGAAGTGGAGTTCTGGGCATTTGGGGTGGCATTTTCAGCAGTCAATGTGGCCTGAAGAACATCTGAGGGGTAGAAATGTGGCCCTCAGATCTCCCACAGTTACTCACCTCTGGCATAGAGGAATACACAGGAATAGCATGATTGTCCCTAGTTCCCTCAGTATATTTGCAAAGGACATGCCAAAGGGGGGAGGAATAATCACTACTTCACCTGTATCTAAAAATTTGGCACCTTTACTCTTGTATGATAACTGAAAGATGATAATATGCTGATGATACTATTGAAGTGTTGGGAAGTCTATATCTAACATACTGAGCTTAGAAAAGTGCTGGCTAAGAGATGCTGCAAGTTGTAATCAAAAAAGTAACTTCTTTCCAAGTTCTGATGCAATGTTTACTGTCAGTCATGCTGGAAAATCTAAGCTTCCCATGGTGAAACAGTACTGAATTAGGAGCCTGGAAGCTGCCAGCTGGATGTGGCCTAGTTTACTTAATAGGCTTCTTTTAATAGGTTTCTGCACTACCAAAAGCAACACAGGATCATAGAAGCTTAAATGCAGTTGATAGATGCCAAGCATTTTGTGCTTAGGATTGCAGAAAGAAAAACAGCACAGAGCCTATCCTATAACTGATACAAAACTGGCATTAACTCCCCCTACCCAGTTGGGATGTGCTAGAGTAAGGAATGTGCTGTAAGGACATAGTCTACAAGTGACACGCTGAAATAGTTAACATTCTGAATCAACATTCCCTGAAAATGGCCACAGCTCAGCATTATATTTTATCCTCTATTGTTATTTTCTGGCTTTACTGTGGTTTTTCCAAGTGCCATGGTTCTGAAAGCATGAACAGAGTTTCCCTAAGGAGTTACTGAAGGACACGGAGTGATTGCAAACTAAAGGACTGAATAATAACAGAAAACTGGGGTTGGGGTTGGGATGGGGATAAACTTAAGACCAAAAAAAGTAAGTGTGTGTGGGTGTGCACTCTTGTGTGCATGTATGTGCATGCCTAACATAAATAAAACAAATAGAAACATTTGTAGCTCTGGTTAGTTTTTGTGCTTGAGAAAGAATATATAGTTGGCTGAAAACAGACAAAAGGACTCAGCAATATGTGTGCTGCTTGGTCATCTGGAGTAGGTGACCACATAAAGAATAGCTTTCTTACAAGTTTCATAAAGCAATCCCACGAAAATGAAAATGAGCTGAATTACCTCATATGAAGTTTCATGCTGTTGTCCTGAAATGGTTACAATTCTGAAAGCAGAATTATACATTAAAAAAAAAAAAATCAAAGGATAAGCATTCTCATGACCAAAATGTGGCCTAGGGCCACTTGTGCCCCTAGCATCACTTCTGTGGCCTCTTGGGTGAGTGGGGGAGCAACATTTTCCAAAATAGGTTTGTTGGACCCAAATCCCCTTTATAGGGCATGGGGGGCATTTTCACTCTGGCCCTTTCCGCAATGTCCTCCCATCTTGGCATGGGGATAGAAGAGGAGTGGGACTGCAACAACACTTCTGCATGACATTATTGCAGTCTCACTCCTTTCCTGTCCCCAGGTAGTGTGATTGTCAATGACCCATGATCACACCACCATCTCACACTTACCTGTCTTGTGGAAAGGCAGGAAGTGTGATGGCAGTGCTTCCTGCCCCAGCACAACCTGGGAAAGTACCTGGCTTCACTGCAGAAAGAAGAGGCATGTCCATTGCAGTCCCCTTCACAAAGAGTCAGTCCAGTGTGGAAGACAGTGCTCCCCTAATGCCTCCTTCCCAGCAGAGCCACTGCCGGAATTGCCACTGGAAGACCATGCAAGAAGGTAGGGAGTGAAAAGGGCCCTTGTTTTTTTGGGAGGGGGGCACTGGACCAATTTGGATCTTGGAGAAGACTTTTTTAAGACAGGAAGTGAACAAGAAATGACTTCAACTCACTTTGTGTTCTTAAAAAAAGGCATTTTCTGGGTCTAAAAATGGCCCAGGCAGATCCCAAAAGATGGTAAGAATGCACCCTATAGAGTGTTTGGACATTTGGAGGATTTTTTTTTCCAGAGGTAGGTGCAGTGCAGAGCATCCCTCAAAAGTCTTCTGTGGGAACAATATGGCCCTCAAGCCACCTAGTTGTCCACCCCTGACGTAGTCCTTCCATGTCTTCATATGCTTACAATCTGAATTTTCTCAAGCAGCTCCAGCAAGCTGGAGGGGAGGGAAGTGGAGGGAAACACACATTGCAATGATGTCAAGGGAAAGGGGTTGGCAAAATTAAACTTTGTGAAGGTAGAGGTGAGAGTTCACTCATGTCTTGTCTGTAACATTCCATAATTATCTATAACATTCTCAGAGAAGTCTGACATGGTGGCTTCTGAATCTTCTTTTTGTAACCCATGTGCAAGCAGAGTCTTTCAGGCATCCACATGATACTTCCTTCTTTAAGACATCTGTAGGACTTCTTTATATGCATACATAACTGTGAATTGATTATCAACTGTTTCTTGTGAAGAACATGTGAAAATGATGCCAATTAGAAATCAACCATTGTTCAGGGTTTGACCTGCAGTAGCTGTCTCCTACGTGCATGTTGTTAAGATCCACATGTTATCTTGCTGCATCAAGTTAGTATTATTGCATGTTGATAACCATACCTGTGTGAATTCCATAAACAGAAAAAGGTGAGACAAAAACCCAATTTAGTTGTTAGTGATGAGTGTGTACTCAACAAATGAGGGAGAGAGAATCAGTCCCAACCACCTGATTCCTAGTTTTATCACTATCCTCTGCATTCAAGGAGAGTGTCTTGATATGGAGAACCTCAGTGTTGGAAACCTGATCTTTCAGAGTTCCAAGTCACGTGGAGTGTCTGCATGGAGCTCAGCACAACTCGCCTTCAGATCTGTTGCCTTCCATCTGTAGAGAGGCAATGGAAGAAATAACAGAACAGGCAGGTGTAGCCTTCTCCCCTTCTTGCGCATTGAGTATACAGTACGCCCTCTGCTGGTGTGACTGTCACATCCATTAAAGTAAGGTCACATGAAGCTTTATGTCCCATTATCATCAATGAATGCAACAGATGTGCACCCGCATCAGCACAGATGTGTGCATGTTGTGTTCATTGACAAAAATGGGATGGAGCACTTACCTTTTTTGTTTCATGCAAGGGTTACCTGGAAAGGAATCCCTACATATATGGAGAGTGCATTATATGCATGTCTGTAATGAGTGAATAGTCTCTGGAGCATACAAAGCCCTAAAACAAATAAAAATTTGTCTGAACTAGACTCACATTTATATAGACGTAGAAGCAAATGAGGGCCATATGTACATAAAAGGCTTTCTGTTGTCTTGTCTTAAAGAGAGCACACTCTGTTCTCTCAGAAGATCCCTGCTGCCTGCACAATATTCCCAATATATAGAAGTGAAGATGCCAGCTCTTATGCATATCATGTTTCTATCTACACATTTGAGTCCCCACATATACACTCATGCTATTGAGTGACAGAAGAGGAAAACTTGCATGAAAAAAACAAGCAGACCTTTGCTCTTGGGAATATGTCTTGAGAACAATTTACTTCACTTTTCCAGTTTATAGTCATGGGAAAAAAAATACATTTTGTGAGGGGAAGGAAATAAGAAGGCGCCCTTTTCACCCACAGCATTCTGAAATTGGGCTTGTGATGGGTGGAAGAGCAAATTGGCATTACAGCTTTCCTGCTGGCCAGTGGACAGCTGTAATAGACTCAGTAGACTCCAATGAAGTTTTTTTTAAGTCATTTAGCAGACAGATTTAATATTATTGCCTTTACTACAACAAGACAAAAGTCCCCATATTGTTCTGCAGAACAATATGAATGTCCTATATGCCCAAAAGACTAGTATCTTTTTTTTTCTTGGAGTCTATTGTTTTCTGAGTTAAGTTGTGAAAAAAATCTCTGTAAATCAGGAGTAGTAAAAGTTATTTAGAAGGGATGAAGTACGAGAAAATGAAATTTATGTGCTTTTGCGAGTCACCAAATGGCACCATTGTTGTTCCAACACATTTTTAAAATGTGTTTTTGAGCCACTTTGTTTCCTATTCTGGTTCTGGAGAACACTGTGTGTCAAAAATTTTTGTAATAGTTTGATAAATAATAACTGAAATCCTGTTAGTGACATAGATATGCATAACCCAGGGTCATGGAGTTATGTCTCTTTCTAGACTTATTATGAGGGCTTGTTCACTTTCTTTTTATGACATTGCTGTAGCCATGTACAAATCTGGGCATGGGAAGTGAGAGCTACACCAAGGGGAAGAGGCATGAGGTCGCTCTCCCTGAAGTCCGGAGATCTTGCAGGACTTCCTGCAGTCACTGGAGATCCAGAAAAGCAACCTCATTCTTTTCCTCTTTGCTATATCTTTGTGTTATAGGTTGCCTCCCTTTCCTCTCCCCTTCCCGGTAAATGGCAGAAGCAGAAACCCCTAGACTTTGCAACCTGCTGTGGGTGGGAATAGAGGTTCAATAGTCAGTATCACACTCTGCATATGTGGGTGCTGCCTCTTGGCCAGCGATGCCAAAGTAGGATGGGAGCATTCACGATGTTCTCTCAAATTCATTTTGTCACTTAGTAAGATATGATAATCTTGAAGGCACAGAACTCCCAAACTAGCTTTGGTAAGAAGGGCTCTTGGTGTCTATGTTAAAACTGTTACAAGACAGTTGCAGTATTACTTAGAACATTACGACCATCCAATGAGTGCTGCTAAAAATCATTCCCCTGTGTTCTGGGAAAATGTTTTGAACCTGCTTCTCTGGGATGTCTGTGAGATAGCGTGGGCAATGACTTAATCAGCTATGCCAGCACATGGAGATGTATGGTACTGGCATAGGTATTTTGTACAGGAAATACTCAGGCATAGGTACTTCCCACATGGAACTACAGAAGTTGGAGACTACAACTCTGGAAATGTTAGCTATACATGGATTGGCAGATTATCAGGTAAAAATACCTTACTTCACTTGTTGTTTAAAAGAAATGTATTGTACAGACTGCCTGAATAAAGCTAAAGTCAATGACATCAAACATCCTAGTGCTAAACATTCTAGTGCCAGAGAGAGTCTCTTATCCAGATCTCTGCCTGCAGACAAATGGGTAGACCTCAAGCTGAGCAGAATAAACGATCTAGTCTGAAAAGCAGAAGGAAAATTTCTCATAGTGAGCAGTGGCTGACAGCTGCCGGGTAGATTTGTCACATCATCCACAATTCAGAACAGCTCTGCTGTGACAGCACTTTGTAAACAGCATGGAAGCAAAGGGAGAGGCATTTTTCTGCAGTGCCACAGCCCTTTAAAACTATCTGTTCTTCACCTTTGTCACACACGATGGCAGTTTCTACTTGAACTATCCCTGCTCTTTCTCGATCCATCATTCACAGTCCCTTACCATCATGCATCACTCCAATGGCAAGAGAAGATGCCTAGGAGCTACCAACTCAGCACAAAGAAACCAGCAGCTACTTCATACCTTTACCATATTATTGATGGGACTGCTGTCAAAGCCAGAGTTTTTTCCCCCTAGAGCATTTTGAAATCCAGTCACTTCCATAAGTACTTCAGTTCCAGTGTCCAGATGGAACAGTCATGTAGTATGATTTCTCATTCCTTCCCTAGTTTTTTTTCTTTCCTCCTCATTTTTTTTAAAAATTATGGTAGCCAGAATGTTACAACAGATTTCCTACTGCAGAATCAGATTATTTTGGGAGGAGGTTAAAAAAAATGGAGAAACTTGACTGAAGGTGTGTTGTTGCTTCATCATCTGTCCATAGGAAGCACAAAAAATTCAGACTTCTTTTGTGGCAAGCAATTGCACCTATTTGTATTTCTTTTGTTTGACAAAGGTATTTCTTTAAATGAACTGTGCCTGATGTTGTACTGGCTTACATCAAGCTATGGCATGTCACATCTGCTACGCACAGTAGTTTATGTACTGAAAAACGACGAGGTGAAATAGAGGTCAGGAGGATACTGTAAATGTTATTCCTGCTGCGCATGGGGGTTTATTGTGTATACGCATGCATTTATGGGGAAATCTTCAACTTACTTTATATTCGTGGATACATATCATGGACACAATCCTGAGAGGTGCTGAGCTACTCCAGCTGTCATAATCATCTTCCAGGACAAGGACCCCAAATCCACACAAGAGAGCAAAACACTCTTCTTTTCTTGTTTGAACTTTTTGTCCAGCATTGTTTCAATGAGACAGAAAACCTCCAGTCCCCCAAATCCAACGGCAGCCTCGGAGAATGTGGAAATGTTGTGCTGCTTCCAAGGTCTGTGGCTTGGATCTGTCCATAAATGTGACCTTTAATTGCTTCTCCGGCCCTCACTGGAAGATAATACACAGAGGAAGGGAAATTCACACATACAAGGAGTTAGTCAGAACAAACATATGATATAATACACAGCACCACCTGCACAGGAAAAGAAGATTGTCTGTTTTCTTTATTGACCGGTATCCCATGACTGGGGCTGTTTTCCTGAGCCAAGCTCCACTTAGAGTTACCCTGGTACGAATCCAGAGTAACTAAATAGTATAAATGAGAGGATAATTGCACCCATAAACTCCTTATGTCAATCATTTTGTTTTATTCATTTTTAGATGAATAAACATCTCTCCCATCTGTCCCACAGTATGCAGTCTAATTATACAAAAAGCAAGATTTGGCAAAGACACAACAGTGTAGGTGAGAAATATGCAGGCAAGTAAATAGCAGAAAAAATAACATGATGGTATAATAATAGGAGAAAATGAAATAGTAAGATATATACGGGTTAACCCTTGGTATTTCTGTTCTGTTCTGTTCTTAAGTGCTTTCGTGTTGACTTAGACTTATGGTGACCCTATCCTAGGGTTTTTCTGGCAAGATTTATTCAGACAAGGTTTACCCTTGCCTGTGTCTGAGCCTGAAAGAGTGTTATTTGCCTAACGTCACTCAATGAGTTTTCATGGCTGAACAGGGATTTGAACCCTCGTTTCCCAAACTCCTAGTCCAAAACTCAAATCACTACATCATACTGGCTCTAATTCTTCTTACTTCTTGTGCTGCCTTGTTACCCCAAAGCATAGGTGCCACAAGGGCCACCCCACAATGCCAATACCTCTGTGCAAGAGTGGGGAATTAATTAGCTCAAAGTTCAGAGGCTTGCAAGATGGGGGTAACTTAGTGTGATCTGACTACCAGAGTTAACAGGCTGACGCAGGAGAAGAACCAGCCAGAGAGTAAAGACGTGAGCTAAGAATGTGTTTTATTAAAATAAATTCACTCATGCAAAATGTTTCAAACACTTGCTCACTCACACAAGGTTAACTGAAGGTAAGGAAGGAAAGTGGGATAGAGGACCTTGAGAGATTCGGGCAATATTTACCAGTCTGGAGAGAAGTGAAGGAAGCGGTGATGTGGTTTAGGTGGAAACCTGAGGACAGTTCTCATTCAGGAATCGGATGGACAGAGTGGCATTTGGATCAATGAGAGATTGTACTGAGCGGCCTGAAATCACAGGTATTTGTACCCAAAAAATGTTCCAAGGGTATGATTGTGACTCACACACCCAGCTGACAATGGGCGTTACAACACAAACAATGAAGTCCAGACTGAGTTAATGGTTTTTGTGTTTGAGTGACAAGCGGGCAATGGTTGTCATAATAGCTGGATTTTGTGGAGAAGTGGGGAAACAATAGGAAAATGTCCAAGTGCACAGGGACCAGGGTTAAGTCAATCAGAATTTGGTGGGAAACTTCCCCATTTCAGCTCTGGGAGTCCAGCTGGATATTTCATGCCTATTGTATTCAGAGCAGCCGCACTATTGTCTTGAACTGACTGGGTCTTCTGCCTAGAGGTAGGTGAGACTGACCTTCCTTGCCATGTCACATTTACAGTCAGGAATTTCCCTTTTCCAGCATGACCTTGCCATTACCTCAGGTATCATTTATATTAGGGATGGGATGAATCCAGAATTTTCCAAATCCAAATCCGTGGAAGGTTCTGGAAATCCACAAATCTCACAAATCTTGAATCTTTCGAAACCTTTTTTTTAAAAAAAGGTTTAAAAAGCAAAGGAAAGAAGGATAATCTTGAGTAAGACGTACTCTCTCGGCCTTAGCAAAAGCCTAGGTAAAGGCAAATCTCCCTCTGAAGAAATCTGGCCAGAACAATTGTCATAGCTTTGTTTCAGGATCTCCTCAGATTGAAAATGACATGAAGGCACTTTCTACACAGATTAATCCCACATTTTCCTGCCTGTGTAAGCAGTGCTGCATACTATAGTACAGAGATAATCCAGGTCAAAACTGGTTTTTCTTTGCACAGCTTCTTATGGCATCCTGGGGTTTGTAGTTTGATGATGCACCAGCAGACTTTGTCAGAGAAGGCTGTGACACCTTGTAAAACTACAAATCTCAGAATTGTGTATAAAAGAGCTTTGCAAGGGGTTATGCAAAGGAATCTTTCAGCTGTCCTTGAAACCTCAAGCCTGTACTTTCCAGTCAAGTGCTGAACTTAAATATTAAATATTTAATTTAAATATATTAGAATACACCCCCAGATGTAATTTCTGAAATTGTTAGCAAAGGCCATTATTACTCCAAGGGAAAAACCCACCTACTTGCCATCACCCTTTGTGAGTCTGGTCACCCAGGTTTTCAGATGTCCCAGTCTCCAACAAACTATTTGGTTGGTGGATTCAAAAGATTCGGTTTGCCTATTTTGGCACAGGGATTCAGATTCGCGAATCTCGAATCCTTGCCCAGGATTCGAGGATTCAGTTGGTCCATCCCTAATTTATATCAACACCAATTAGTATAGTGCCAACCACATGTTATATGCAAATTAAACCATGCCAATTAAGGAGAGGTGCATGGGGCTGTGAATAGCCTTATGTGTCAGTTTTGGAAGAAAGATGGAGTATAACTGAAAATGATTATGATGATCACCATCACCATCTCAGGAGCATACATTTCCTTGAGGGTTCTTATGTAGGTGGTGGTGAATTCAAGCCTGCTGGAACATACCTTTTTGCTTTTTGACCCCATAAGTTCCTAATTTTATCTGTGATTCTTCAGTAGGCAGGAAAGATTTTCTCACATGCTCAGAGGCATTATTTTATCTGATCCAGTTCAAATAATAGCCTACCTACTGTTGTCCTGAGATCCATGGTCTCTCAGAGTCCTAGTTAAACACTCAAGCCATTGTACCACATTGGCTCTTAGGTATGTCTGTGAGTGTATGTGCCTCCAAGTAGCCAGTCAACTTATGCTGATCCTATGAATTTAATAGGGTTTTCTTAGGTAAGGAATACTTAAGAGGTGGTCTTGCCAGGTTCTTCCTCTAAAATATGGCCTACAGCTCCTGATATTCATTGGCAGTCTCCCATGCAAGTACTAACAATGGTTGACCCTGCTTAGCTTTCAAGATTGGATAGGATCTGGTGCCTTTTAGAGTATTTAAGCCATACGTCAGATATGTCTAGCCGAAGTAATTATTTTGCTATTCAGTGGGTTTTCTCCAAGGAAACAGAGGCCCTTTTCACATGGCGTTTTCCATGTAAATGGATGCCTGGAGCGTCGCGCTATTGTGAGGAGCGATCTGTACAATGCACTCACAATTGTGCGATGCTCCAGGGGCCGGCAGGTGCCAACTGTGCACCTTTTCATTTTCGACTAGAAGCCGAAAATGGTGCATGATCGCACATTGCTCTCGGGCCCTGCACGCACTTACCTGGCATGAGGAGCCTCTGGAGCTGCGCCAGTCGTGCTTCCTGCCCTAGCGCAGCCTGGGAAGGTCCCAGGCTGCACTGCGGAAGGAAGAGGCAGGGCTCTCGTGCGAGCAGGCAGCTCGTGCAGAGCCGAAGGACCCTGGACACGAGAGCTTCTCACCAGAGGCTGCTCCCTCAATCCACGCACCCCAGCGCTGGATGATGGTAAGGTGCAGAAAGGGCCAGAGTGCAGAGATTGCCATCTTAATGGATAGCTTTGTTTTAGAAGTTTAGATTTTCTGTATAGTCATGTAGTTTACTAAGTGAACTTGAGGAAGTCACTGGCCATTTCTGCACTATACTGTTACAGTGCTATTATTCCACTTTCAACATCCTAGGAATCCTGGGGTTTGCAGTTTAGGGAGGGACATTTAGAATTCTCAGCCAGAGAGCTCTTTAGCCTCAGAATTCCACAGGATGATGTTGAAAGTGGAATTATAGCACTAGAACAGAGTAGTGCAGAAATGGCCACTGTTATTATCAGGAGTATTGTAAGAAAAGAAGAGATAAAGCCAAACAAGAGCAAACACTGAAAGGGCTACAGAAACTATTATTATTCTAATGATGTTTCACTGATGCAGATTAAATGTAATCCTCATAAATCCTTCTTCCTGAGGCACTTTCCCCCCTTTTGTAAGAGTTAACTTGCTGGTACTGAGGTAATAGCTGCTATAATTATCAACGTGCTACACGTTCCTTTTGAAAATAAAGGAGTATTTCTCAGAGGCTGTATGAAAATAGGTCTTCCAAATTTGCCAACCCACTCAATGGTAGTGGAATTGGGTATGCAGTTTTGGCAGTAACTTTTTAAATAGCTCCTCAGGTGGTGATGAAGAGTTATTTTTGCCATTTGCCTGTAGTCAGCCAGCCATGTATAGAATCATAGAATCATAGAGTTGGAAGAGACCACAGGGGCCATTGAGTTCAACCCCCTGCTATTCAGGAACACCCATTAAAGCATTCCCAACAGATGGCCATCTAGCCTATGCTTAGAAACCTCCAAAGAAGGAGACTCCGCCACACTCCGAGGCAGCATATTCCACTGCTGGACAGCTCTGACCATCAGGAAGTTCTTCCTGAGCTTCAAGTGGAATCTCCTTTCCTGCAGCTTGAATCCATTGCTCCTTGTCCTGGTCTCTGGAGCAGCAGTTCTCTCCTCGACGTGACATTCCTTCAAATATTTAAACATGGCTATCATGTCCCCTCTTAACTTTCTCTCTGAAGGCTAAACATACCCAACTCCCTAAGCTGCTCCTCATAGGGCATGGCTTCCAGACCCTTCACCATTTTGGTCACCTTCCTCTGGACACATTCCAGCTTATCAATATCCTTCTAGAATTGAGGTGCCCAGAACTGGACACAGTATTCCAAATGAGGCCTAAGCAATGCAGAATAGAGTGGTACCATTATCTCCCTCAATCTAGACACCATGCTCTTATTGATGCAACCAAGAATTGCATTGGCTTTCTTGGCCAACATACATATATTCGTATGTATGTATGTATGTATGTATGTATGTATGTATGTATATATGTCCATAATGCTCCCAATTGATATTCTGGGAAAAGAAAATGGCAGCCACAGCTGTCAGATGCTAAGAGGTTTTTGGCACTGACTGTGGTGACAGACTTTTGAAATAAAGTGAACAAGTTTTTCTAAAGTTTGAAAAAAATGAGTGAAAATGAAAGGACTTCTGGTACAGTGCCCCAACAAATCTTTCTCATCTCTTTCAAAATCACTCCCCCTTGCTGGAATTGTTAAGATGGGATAATTTCATTGTCTTCAGTTTCAAGTCAACAGTCTTGCTTTGAGAGTTTTCAGCTCTAGGTGTGTCTGCCTCTGAGCAGAATAATTAGTCAATTATTTGAGGAAATTGTGTTTCCTAACTCTTATTGGAATGGAGAAAAGGGGAAAGGGTTTAAATCGCAGAGCTCAAATTTCTCAGCTGAATTAAGATCATAAATATATTTACTGGCCTGAATTCCCCTGTAGAATCACTGAACTAATGGGATTTATCTACCGATTGATTCATCATTCAACAGTTTGAGCATTTCTTTATTTCATTTGTATCTGATTCAGTGAGTCTATTTTAGTTAGTGGTAGGACATCAGTTATTGACTGGATCTCAACCAAGATGTAGATTAAAATTTTAGGAACTAGTGGAGGGAGTGAGATTTTGATGATGGAATTCATGATCATATGGAATCCAAAGGTGAGTACAGACAAATGTACAGTTTAGTTTTCAGGAACTCTGATTTAACAAGCTAACAGTGATGTAGGTGAACAAACTGAGGCTCAATCTCCAGCACAGAGTTTCTGTTCACTAGAAAAAAAAAAGCCACCCTGGAATTATGGTTAGAGTGTGTTCAGGATGGAACTGTTTTCCTTCTGTAGGATGAGGTTCACAGGTTGAAGGTGTTCTTGGAGCTCTAGTCCTCTGGGAAAGCCAAGAATCTCATGTGGTCAGGAAAATACCGCAGCTTTGGCTGGTCTACCAGTGGTATCCCTGCTCAGGAAAGTCAGACCTGGCCGCAGTGATCCATGCCTTAACTACTTTTTGACTAGACTACTGCAATAAGGCACACGTGCAAAGTGTTCAGAAGCTACAGCAAGTATAAGGTGCAGTGGCTACCAGTCTTGAAGCAATTTCTAATCTGATTCTGAGCTCAGTTCAAGATACTCTAAAATCATAAATGGCTTGGGGCCAGGCTGTCTAAAAGACTGTCTATGATTCAAGATCTTCAGAAGCATTCCTGTTGCTTGTGCTTGGTTGGTTCATGAGATATAAGCTGGGATTCGCTAAGCAGTTACGTATATGTAACCAAGAGTTACACATTTGTGACTGGTTTACACTTACAATATCTACATATTCACTAGAATAAGGAATATGTAGGGACCATGAAAGTCCTCTGATTCTCACTTACTGGGCAAATGAAAATTCTCTTGAGAGTTTCTTGGTGGCAGTAGTAGTACCATTTCTTCCCCCTCATATTTTTCCCCACAATTTCTTTTTCATTTCTTTGCTGTTGCTGCTGCAAGTGACAAGATAGACACTGTGTTGGCAACATGGACACCATATTGCATCCTCCACAATGTTCCAGTATGTGTATCATTTCAGGCCATTGTGGGAGGAAAATGGAGCCTGCCCTGCAAACATGGAGAAGAGTGAGGAGAGGTGGAAAATATTCTCAGAACATTTAGCAAAGTTTTACCCCCCAGAAGGCGAGAAAAAAGAAAAATCACAGATATTTTGTAAAAAAAAAAAATACTAAGAAATTTCTTTGAGCTCTAGAAGCCAGCATGGATTTGTCAAGAATAAATAATGTAGGCTAATCTTATCTTTTCATTTGATTTCTTCAGGCAACGGTTATTCAAATGTTAAAACAGAATTAATAGGATTTGGCTCATAGAAATTGAACATCTTAATGAATGGATGGCTATAAAGGACGTCAGGAAGCAAGAGGCACTTCAGAAATATAAGTGTTTTTATTATTACTGTCTGTCAGATTTTAAAAACAGTATATTGGAAGTTCTGCAGCCTTACAGCACTCTTGGTTCTTAATTTCACCCAAAGGGACTCTCTGGTTACTTCCGTGCCCAGTAGCCTTAAAAGTACATTTATATCCAACATGCTATTTCCACTGTTTTAGTATTTGAGCATATGTGTTAACAGCTCTACATTACATTAGCTGGCTGCTACAAAACTGCCTCTCCATGACACATGTCTCTCATACAAGAGATATTAGACTATTCGGCAGAGAGAGAGAGAGAGAGAGAGAGAGAGAGAGAGAGAAGGTAGGTATATTTTCATCTTTTTACATATAATGTCTAGATTTTCCTTCCTTTACAAAGCAAAGTATAACAGTATCCATAGACCAAGCAATGAACCTTATTCCCCAGCTCTTTTCCCCACAAGAAAGTGGTAGTAGAAGCTCCCTAAAACCTGTCTAAATGACAATACCTTTTCTTTTCTTTTATTTAATAAAAAGCTTTTATTTGAATCCTGGAGCTCCGGTCCATGCAGACTTATTTGTTTGATTTTACAGACATATACATAGGCTGATGATGACCTAAGCAAGTGGGAAAGGCCTAATCCCACCCTTCCTGAACAAAGTGAACACTTGGACCACAAATCCCCCATAGATGTATCTTTTTGTATGTTGCTGCACTTGTGGAGAGACAGATGTAGGAAGCTACCTTATATGTAGGAAGCAGATCAGACTTTGTTTAACTAGTCCAGTCAGAGCTCAGAAAAGTTATTTTAGGGACTGAAGCTCCTAGAAACTTCCAACCAGCATGGCCAGTAGCTATGCTGACTGGGGCTTTCTGAGAACTGTACTAACTTTTCAATGTTCAGTCTATTCTGAGTGAAGGTAGCTTTCCTGGGTTCATTCCAACCACTGACTACCTGATCCATATAACTGCAATGGTCTCTTCCTTAAGCATGCATATTTGAAATTATCTTTTCTCTTAAAGTGTAGTCTTTTACTCGCTACTATTTGTAGTCTGGGATACATGATGAGCTACAGAGGGAAGGAATAGTATACTCCAAAATACAGAGGGTGAGTGCAAGGAACTCTGATTCCTGAACACTGTTAGTAAAAAAGACAAATTGTTGTTGTTCTGTGCTTTCAAGTTGACTCCAATTTACAGTGATTCTATCATAGGGTTTTCAGTGGAGGGTTGCTATTGCCTTCTTCTTACGGTGAGAGAATATGATTTGCCCGAGGTCATCCACTGGGTTTCCATGGCTGAGCGGAGTTGTTTGAATCCTGGTCTTCTTCAGTCCTAGTTCAGTGCTCAAACCACTACACACATTGACTCCTACTGAAGAACAAACATACACAGTTTATTCCTTTTAGAAGCAGCCCATTTCTTCAGTTTTCTGTTTGTCCTAGCAATAAGATGCCAGAGAGTCACATATCTAGTTTTTTTAAATAAAAAAAAACTTGGCTTCAAGCTATATTTATAAATGAGTAAGCAGTTCATTAATACAGTATATGTAATGAAATGAACCATTTGAAGTTCACTTCATTTGAAGCGAAGTTGTTCATCTGAAATGAACCAGCTTCTCTGTTGGGCTCAATAATGTCACCTTCACAACTGTTTTGCATTAATTCTCCCAGTTTGTTTGTCTTCATGTATCTCAAATTATGAAAATAATTCCATATGATCAGCAGTGACATTTGTGTTATTTCAATGGGCAAAATCATGGGGGTGGGAGAGACACACCAGGTTTTTCACATCAGTTAGTCCCATAAATGACTAGAAAAATAATTTCTCTCTCTCTCATTCTCTCTCCGCCCCCCCCCCCCGACACACACACACATCAGTATAAGTGTTTTAGAATTCGAGAGAGCAGCAGTGCCTCTATTGCCACCTACTGGACTTTGTTGATTCATGAAAAGGACAGTTTAGTTCCTTTCTGAATACAGAGCTGGGGTTATTACTGGTTTCTGGAATGTAACTTATGCAAACAATATGGCCAATGAGTTATTTTTCAAGTTAGGCAAGACCGTATTAGAAATAGGAACATCAGCTTTTGCTGTTAATTTATAGAGCTAATCTCTTGCAAATATTTAAAACACATGTCAGCTCACACAGCTGAGAATTTCTTCTCTCAACTAACATTTCACATTGTCCATTTCTTCCCTCAACTAATCCATCATTGCTTTCCCTCAAGATTTAAATGATTTTATTTGGGTCACACATGTGTACAGTATTATTAGTACAGTATCCCTCAGAAAGGTCAGAAAGAAAGTTGAACAGTGCTGAGTGAAAAGTGCTCTAGTATCTTTTCTGTCTTGCTGTGTTGTTCACAAACTTAATAAGCATACTAAGGATAGTCTCCTTAGACTCAGTACAATGTCAACCATAGCTCTGAATAAACAGGATTTATGGAGGTGTGATGAGATGCAGACTTCCAGCATTAGGGGTGTGTGAAGCTTCCAAGTTTCAGATGAATTCATGTGATCACTTTAAGTGGTAGCAAATGGAAACATCTGTGCGGGACAATTTTAATCCACTTAAATTGTGTATCTCTTATTCGAAGGATTCTGTACTTTAAGCCATGTTACCAAAAAGAATAGGATTACAGATCCAAAGCACAAAAAGTGATTTATCTACTTATTCCTCTAGGTAGGAATAGAAAATAGTTTAATTAAATGTAGCATAGGTTTCAGTGTGTCTCAACACAAAGGCCCTTTTGGCACCATACCTCAATAGTGGGTTGTTCCGTTACAATCCCATAATGGCCATTTCCGTGACAGTGTCTTCTACAAGGCTCTTCTGCCTTAAGCAGATGAGTAGCATTATTGCCACCAGTGTTCCCTCTGCACTACAGCATCATTGGCCAGTCCCTTTCCCTGCCTTTTCCCTACACTCACAGCTTCTGATTGGTCAGGGTTTTTTATTTTTTTTTGCAAGCCGTACTAGTGCAGCCACCGTGTGACATCATGAGATGCCAGTACACTATTGCATTTTTGCACTACAACACTAAAAAAAGTATTTAATTTTTTTAAAAAAAATTAACTCAAAGGAGAAATTTAAAATAAACACAGAGAGGTGGTAGATCCCAAACTTGCCACACCATGTGAGTACGTGAGAGAGGGACAACCTGGGCACGCCCACACCTCACCCTCTCTTGGATCCGTGACAGCAGGAAGCAGTAGCAAGCACTATTACAGAACCACACTGACCCCGCTGATGGGATTGTAGCACTAAAGGAGGCTCTTAATGGATTTTTTTCTGGAAATGAAATAAGGCTGATTTTCAATGCTTGGAGATGGGATAGCAGCTGGATGGCGATGACATCATGTGTTAGGATGGTTCCTGAACTAAGAGCAACCTGTTACTGTGGCAGGATGATACCATTGTGCAGAAAGGGCCAGAGTTTTCCATAGATCTATTGTAAATAGCAGCAAATGCGGGGGGCGGGGGACACTGGATGACTTCATCCATTTAAAAAATATACTCATAAAGATGAGAGATAATGTCACTTTGAGGTATCATTTTAGACATGGAACTGTGTACACAACACAGTACACCTAAGTAATTAACACAATGTAAAACATTGCATCACACAGATGCATTTTTTTTAATGTAAAGCATGGACGCATCACACTTGTACCCTAAACATGTGGTTAATGAACTTATATTTGTTGTGTGCCTTCAAGTCATTTCTGCAGGATGCAAGAATTAGCTAGGCATGGCCTGCTATCTATGACAAGAACTGGTGGTGCCCATGCTACCTCTCTCTGGGACGAATCTCTCTGGGATGTTGTGAGCAAGTGCACTGGTAGATACCTGGCATTCATCAGAGCACTAAAAAAGAGTCTTAAGATGACAACGTCAGGAGCCATGTGCCTGCATGAGTACACTGCAAATTCTCCTGAGGGAAGGAAACTATGGCCGGAATCCTGTTGGTGGCTCATACAGTCTAAGGATCTGCTACACTAGTGTAAGTCACTCTTTTGAGTGATGCTTTGTGGCAGTCAGTGGGGCAACAGAAAAGCCATCTCTTTCAAGAGATAAAGCTGCCTTGCTGGTTGTGGAAAATGTACTTGTGGGTCTTATTTCTGAGGGGTATGCAAGATGTCAAGGAGAAGGTATATTCCCTACAATTAACTTAGCTCCCCTTCCAGAGTGACATTTCTTGGAGATACCAACCACAGCAACCAGAATCATGAATTAAGCTTAGGTTTAGCTTCCAGTGACCACTCCCAAAGGAAAGCATGGAAAATGCAAGATGTTTATCACCACCTGGGGGAGCACCTCTGAAAAAGCCATGCTAAATATTGTTGTCTAGTATGACCCTGAGTAAACTTGTATGTGAATATCTTGAGAGATGTGCAACTTATCCCTGAAGAAGTCTGCTTGCCCTCTTGCCAACAAGCCATCAGTACAAACTTTGCAAATTTTCTAAGGTTTAGAATGGAAGGATTCTTTTTCGAATCAGCACCATTGCCATTAATTTTCCCAAATCTTCTCCCAGTTCTAAAAGATCCAGAAATTTCTTGCCAGATCCTGGACACTTTTGAAATATACTGATCCTTCAAGCTGGTACAAGTTTGTAAAACAAAACAAAACAAAACAAAACAGAACCCTCTGCCTTGTAGAATAATGTTACTTGCTAGAATTGGGCATTGATAGTCTCATTATATAGGTATGTTTTGTACTACACAGCAATGGCTTATAACATTCTACTGGTTTTAAAAAAGGTAATCCAAAGGAACTAGTTTCCTTTGAAAAAGAAAGTGTTTGAGTTTTAAAAACTAAGAATAAGTAATCCCCTTTAAAAAATAACTTTCCAAGCTCTATTTTAAGGTCTACACCTCAGAAAGAAATATTTTCAAGAAATGAAATAGAAATGGTAAGAGAAATTATTTGTAAACATATATATATAGCTTTGTAAAATGCCAAATTTACATACAAACTTCTAGAAGATAAAATGCTTGTAAGACAGAAGGATTACAAAGGGGAACCCATGACACATGCTGTTTACACATGTACATTAGTGTCATTTTACACTTCAGTGAGTAAAAGCAATTATACGGTGTTCACATTTTCTACTTGATAAGCTTTTGCCATATGCTGTCCAATTTTGTCTCTATTAAGAAACCAGGCATGTAGTAAAGATGAAATAATATATGAGACAGATTTGATGACATCTGAAATACCTCTGCATTTTAAAAATGGCCCCAGGTTAAATATCCTTTTGTGTATAAATTCATTTTTTACTTTACTGCATTAGCTATTTATACTTGATATTATTTTTTTAACCTTAAGCTGGAACATGAATACTTCATGCAATTTTTGTCAAAGAAGGAACATTTTGCATAGTAGCAGAGTAAATTTATTACCCCATGAATTACATTCTGGATGAAAAGACCTGATTTATATTAGTTGCAGTTTGTGTCTTTTAGCCATACTTTGAAAAATTATTTTGTCAGAAAGCAAAATTCATATCTGTTTTCCTGCTTTCCACTTTATGACTCGTTCATTACTTTGATAAGGATATTGTTAACAGAGAAACAGTCTACACACATCTACTGAAATGTAAGTCCAACTGAGTTGAATTGGGCCTCCTCCAAAGGAAGTATTTGTGTTTTAATATATAGGTTTGGGGCAGAATCTAGATGAGCCTGTGGATGGATGCTCAAGGGATTATGAACAAGTGCTTCCAGATGAGGGGCAGGATCTGATCAATGGTGGGCTTCTACTGGCAGAAGGCAGAATCACATGCACCCCCCAACTGAATCTGGGTGGCTGCAAAACCCTTTGAAAATTTTTGTGGGGAGACATGGAAAGCTAAGGGAAAGAGAGAAGAGAAAGAAAGCTCTTCTATTTCTTACCCTTTTGAGTTTTCCTACCATTTCTTCTGTTATTTTCATTTTTCACCAGAAAAAAAACCTGTTGCAGCAAGTTTCAATGAACAGGAATAGCTATTTGCTTATGCGCTGGGGACTTCCAGAAAAAGATCTCCCAGTGATACTGTTACCCTGATTTCTGAGGGTCCTGGGAGGGACACCTAAATGTGCTCACAACAATGGGGAGGGAATTAGCACAGAGCACAAGTTTGCAATGCGAGAGGCAGGGTAACGTAGCGAGATCTTGAACCCTATGTCTACAGGGTCAGGCCGAGTGAATGATAAGGCAGATGTTGAAATAATAATAATTGGTTTATTGAAATACAATCAAACAAGTGTATGCAACACACTCACACAAGGAACTATAGAAATAAAGTTAGGAGTGGGATAGAGGGACTTTTAGAGGAGGTTTGGTATGGGAGATACTATACCTGTCCTGAAGCCCGGTAATAGCAAAGAAGCTGGGGAGCGTGGATTCTCAGCACGTGGGGCTGAGGGGAAGGCTCGCTGGACAAAGCGACAGCAAGGCGGGATGGAAGCCAAGAGCAATCCGAGGAAGCGCTCAAAGTCAGGGGTTCTTATAGGGAAAATTGTGGCCGCAGGCTAGTCCGTACTTGGGGAAAACAATGAGTTTGGGGCTGGAGACAAAGCCTCCGAAAGGTCAGTACTTTAGATGATTGAGTTATAGCCAGATTGTCAATAGAGTAGCCAGTATGCAAACGCGGAGTGCTTGAGAGTTGTATAGTCCACTCATCAAGCTGCCTGCGTGGGGCAGGGGATCTTTTGTAAGTAGCGTGCATACATAATGTGGTACTTGCCTTGAGGTCTCCTGAAGCTGCATTCGGCAATGACCGGCCTGCCTGGATTGGGGCTTGAATGGTTTGGCTATTGTCGGCCGCGCCTGTGTGCGTGCTCGTCCGGGGGCCTCGCAAGCATGTGGAGAGGAATGGGTACAGAAGGCCAAATTATTGATATCAAATGATATCTTAATATTCCACAAGCTCGGGCTAGAAACAGCGGTAACAATACCCATCAAAGGGATCTACTGTGCACCTACTCTGTCTGTTCCTCCTTAGGACAGAATAAAGACACAGTAAGTTTTATCGGTATCATTGGGAGATCACTAATAGAAGCTCTCCCACCTGCCAAATAGACACCTGTCTATTCCTTTTTATTGGAACTTGCTGCATTTTCACAGTTATGGTTAAACTGAACAGTTATGAGCCAGAAACTCTCACTTGTCTACTGCAAATCTGCTGGAGATCTATCTGCAGATCCCAAGTTACTTCCTGCTCCTCCAGCTTCAATTGCACCTGAGGAAAAATAAGGGTTAATTTGTCCTTGGAAGATTAAAACAGGTGATTGATGCATTGGCAGGGGCTAGTCAGTTAATTAGTCCCGTGTACCTGAAAAGATCCATGGACTCAAAGGAAGGTCACAAGTGAGGAAAGGCTTCCCCTTATCTTTGGCTTTCTGTATATGAAAAGTTCAGTTTTGTTTAGCATCATTGTTGATGTTGTTCTTCTAAAACTGTCAAAAACAGGTGGCTTATGAACCAAATGGTATGTGTGCGTCTCCACCATGCTAAGGAAAAGTGACCCCTTTATCTGTGCACTACCACTGCTGTCAGATATATTTTGCTTAGTTTGTGTACTGAGACATTAAGTCTCACATGCTAAGAGACCTAAGGATCAAGAACAAACTTTTCAGGTGGAGATGGTGATGCAGGATGATTCGTTAAAGAGCTTGCCACCCAGATTTTGGTCTCTCACCATATCTTTTTAATTGCTACGAGCATTTGCCTAGATCCACAGTCTAGGGAATTGGATGAGTTTTAAACAATATGTTCTGCAAAACACCAAAGAGTTTGCCAGGCATTTTGTACTGTCTGGGGGAAAAAATTAAATAAAATGAAATTTAGATCAGTTGCATTATTCTGGCAGATGGAAAGTGTGCTGAAGTAAAAAAAAAAAAAAAGAGGTGACAATGGCCTAGAATAAATCTAAGATCTTTGAGAGCAATGAAAAATGTATCCCTGTTTTCTTTTTATTCCTCTGGAAAGGAGGTAAAAAAGGCAGAGGGGTGGTACAGGAGTAAATGGAGAAGTGTCAGTCACATCTCAGCTTGTGCCGGATCAGCAGTGAAAAAACAAAACAAAACAGAACTTTGGTGAAATTCTCTGACTGACTGACACCATAAAAATCATAACTTGTCTTCATATAAATTATGGTTAAAACTGAACAAATGATTTTATCCTGAACTTTTGGCATTCTGGACAAAGCTTGGAAACATTACTTTTTCAGATTTCTGGTTAGGGATTCTAGGAACTATAGTTCAACCAGGCAACTTTACAAGTTCTTCTCCCTTGCTGGATTGCATAGGATCAAAGGCAAAGTTTCAGATAAAATTATTGTAGAACACAGCCCATTGATATGAATGCTACCACTCACATTAAGAAGATGGGGACATATACTTTTAGATTTCATGGAGAAGCATACAAACAGAACAGAAGTACAGAACTCTGGTACTTTTTGTTCTGTTCTCAATCCTGTCCAAAGCTTCTCTAAGTCTTACTAGAAGAGCTCCTTTGCCAGTTGAGTTTTTCTTTTCTTTTTTCTGCAGTCATGATGATCAAAGGATTTTGCTCGGGTTTACGCAGTGCAGAACTTTAAACCAGGAACTGACCTGTTGACTTAATAAATTGAACATGTTTCCTTTTCATGCAGATTAAAGGGGCAATTGAAGTGTCATTGATTGATCTGGCAAGCATTTTCCACAAAGAATATGAACATCAAATGCAATTTGAAAGAACTTCCTTCTGGGTTCTGGGATTTTGATTTCACTTAATAACCTGTGATATTATTTCTTGTTTTTGTTACAAGGCAAATTGTGAAATATGATAACTTAGCAATGAGAAGCAACTGGAAACTCATCTCTTTTCAAATTGCACAGAGACCTCCAGCACACTTCATCTGGAAGCACAGATGCTGGTGACAATCCCCTCAGAAGAGTCAAATTTGTCATAAAATACCCACAGCCAGCTTCATCAAATTAAGGTGAAAGCTAAGACAAGATTCAGTTCCTTCCCACACTTCACAGTATTGTTTAACAAGACAGATTGGGTTTCAGCATATATTTCCAAATAATTTTGCCAACCACTTAATAAAACACTTTTCCAAGTATTAAAAAAAAGAGTATTTTCTCCCTTTTTGCCAGTCCATTAAACTGCACTTGTTTCCTTCATAATTTTAACCCTTTATGTTTGCTTGATCTGAATGTTTCCAAAGACAATGAGTGTCATTATAAAAGAATGATATATAAAATAGGTCTCCAATATTTCCTTGGCAATGAAGATGGGAAATGACCAATGAATAAATGTCTGTTTGTGAAATGCCTCTACCTTCCACCCAACCAGTCTTGGAGGATCTGTGGAGGAGCCACAGGGAAAAAGGAGAAATTAGTATAGTAGTGGCATCTTTTCTGGTGGCTACCAATAATGAAAAATTACTCTTTTTATTGGCACTTCAAGGTTCATTTTGGTGAGCATGGCATAGTCTTGTTGCCAAGGCTGTGTGTTCTCAGAAAAAACGTATACCAGTGTTGAACTCCAGATAATTAAAGTAATCAAATCCTGGCTTTTGCTGGCAAAGTTTTCTTTTCTTAACAACGTTTACAATTAGAAATGACTTCTAATAATCAGAGTCGTTAATTTAAAATAAATGGAGAAAAATTTGCTTGTAGTTGTCTTCTTTAAATAATGCATCACCCCTTTGGCAAACACTCAGGTCATGCCGAGTGTAAGGAGAAGAAGAGGAAACTCATGGATTGTGGAGATGATTACGCAAAAAAGCAGGAGGACTTGGTAAATGGGCCACTGCAGAGTATGAAGGAACTGTAGATGCTAGGTGGGCTCAGATTTATTAGAAATATCATCATATACAGTTAAAGCTGTGTTTTAACAACAACATTTAAAATCTATTTGCTTATGTCTTTGTGCTTTCATCTGCTGTTGTCTTGCTGTTGTCTTGTTGTTGTGTGTCTTCAAGTCATTTCTGACTTTTGGTGACCTTAAGGAGAACCTATCACAGGGTATTTTGGGGCTGAGTGTGTGTGTGTCATGCTCTAGGTCAGCCAGTGGGTTTCCATGGCCACATGGGGCATTGAACCCTGCTCTCCACGGTCATTGTTCAAACCACTACACCACACTATATCTCTTTCATCTGTATTTCATTTTAAGCCCTGGTTTTAGGGGCTTTATGAAAAGGGGGATATAAATAAATAAGTTATAATAATCTTAATCATAATGCATGTGAACAATGCCAGATTTTTTTCTGCAACTATATTAGAAATGTGTTTACTTCAAAATGAAATCTAAGATCTCTTACACACATGTACTCCCAGTGAAACAAGATCCCAGGAATAAGGAATGCACTACCAGAAGCCATATTTCCTAAGTACTGTTTTTTATTTTTTATTTACTCATTGAGTTTATATCACACTTTTTCCCAAGTTGGTATTCAAGGCAGCATTGTAATATTTCCAGGGTGAAGAACAATGTAACCTGTTATTTTCCATAGAGATGTAAATCTGTGTTCAGTATGCCTATTCTCATTGTGAACGGGCAAGACTGAAAGGCATCCTTAAGCAAATACTACTTTCCAGCCCATGAGAGCTGGGTTTGCATATCAGAATAAACAAATGTTCAAATGGCCAATCAGATCAAGAGCAATAACTGGAGAAAGGAAATGGTCAGTGCCTTCATCACTGTTTTGTTCTCAGCACTAACTACTAACCAAGTATTGACCACTAACCCACCAACTAAGTTGCACTTAGTTTCCTCTGTTCTGCCCTTGGTTTTCTCAGTGAATTGTAAAATTGAAGAGTTGAGTTTCGAGGAAAAGTCTGGTATGTGCAGGTGATCTTAGATTCAGGTGAGGGATCTTATGATCTCATGCTCTTCTACAAAAAATATAAACATCTTGCATGTGAAAACTTAGATTCGAGGGATAAGAATTCTAGCCTAGCTTTCTTTTTGACAAGCTGATTTTCTATGTATAAATGCTTTTCCATGAAAGAGCATTCTGTTATATGAACCCTCAGCTGTAATGTACATTCCAGACACAATATAACATCCAATGTGAGTCCTCTGTGTACTTTCCCTGTCAAGGAATTACAATTCTGTATATGTGGATTGGGTCCACAAAGGTTTCCCCTTCGGTTTGCCTTTCTTCCTTATTAAGTGTCCATGCAGTCCATGCCCTCTCTCCACACTATGTCAGGAGGGAGGTATAAATGAGAAGCTTTCTTAAAGTGTAGGTTCCCTCCATGATTTATAACTCTATGGAATTAGGGAACCTATATACACAGAGCAGTCTCAGTACCTCCGATGTTTCCCACAGCTTGAGGAAGGCAGTGGAGACAGGCAACAAAGATATGACAAAGATTGTGAGGTCAACAAAATGTGACCTTGCTCTTCACCTTAATGGAATATTGCCTGAACAATAAGAATGTCTGAGTAGGGTTCTTCTGTTTGTGAAAACTAGACCTATGAATCAAATATCTTCTGTTCAGATGCGAGCTTGGCAGGAATACATTGCACAATGATTTCAGGAAAGCTGTTATCTTTTGACCTCAAGCTCCATTTGACCTCCTGGGGATTGACAGCTGCCAGGTTGTAGGAGAACATGGAACTGCACACATGGAGCTATGTGCATATATAGAAACTCAGCCAAAATATGTAAAATCTTTTGCATACTTAAGAAAAAAATAATTAAATGATGCAATACTCATAATTCAAGTCTCAGAAAGAATGTGGGGAATTTCAGGCTATAACATATCATTTTGGCTGAGGTGTAGGAGGTAGAAGAGGGAAGAGCCAAAGAACAGACTTGGATATGGATGATCTACAGACTGAAGGAGACATTAAGCAAACTTTAGGCTTTAAAGAGAGACAAAGATTGAAGCCCTGGAAGGATTTCCCCAAAAAGACATCACATTTTGATTTGGAAGGTGGTGTTTCCCCCAATTCATCCACTTCCATTAGCTGAGGACAACAACAAGAACATCATCCTGGTATATTGCTCCATCTTGGCCACTGGTGGTGGTGGGACTCCTGACCTATGTGGGCTTCAAATGGTAAGTGGGGCAGGGTGGCCAAGGAAGATACAGGCCAGAGTCCTGTTGGTTAGTGCCAACATGAGCAGACCCATTGAATCAATTATTGAATGATGAGTCAACAGTGTGATGCAGCAGCTAAAAAAAGCCAATGTGATTCTAGGCTGCATCAATAGGACTAAAGCGTCTCAATCAAGGGAAGTAATAGTTCTATTTCTTTCTGCTTTGGTCAGACCCCACCAGGAATACTACGTCCAGTTCTAGACACCACAGTTCAGGAAGGATATTGGCAAGCTGGAAGATGTCCTGAGGTGGGTGACCAAAATGGTAGAAGACCTGGAAACCATGAAACCCTATGAGGAGCAGTTTAGGGAGCTGGGTGCATTTAGCCTGAAGAAGAGAAAGTGAAGAGGTGACAGGACAGCTATGTTTAAATATTTGAAAGGAGGTCGTATGGAGGATGGGGCAAACCTTTTTTCTGCTGCTCCAGAGACTAGGACACAGAGAAATGGTTTCAAGCTTTTGGAAAAGAGATTCCATCTAAGCATTAGGAAGAATTTCCTGATAGTAAGAGCCATTCAGTAGTGGAATAGACTGCCTGGAGTCTTCTTTGGAGGTTTTTAAACAGAGTCTGGATGTTCACCTGTTGGGAATGCTCTGATGGTGTATTCCTTCATGGCAGAATGAGGCTGGACCGGATGGCCCTTGTGGTCTTTTCCAACTCTAGGATTCTATGAGTCTATGAGTCAAAGTAACTTGTGAACCAATGTGGGAAACAGGAAATACTTTTGTGGAAACATAATGCTGTGCCCAGATGCCTCATACCCAGAAAATGAGACTGATGTAAAAGTAGAGCTTAAAGCTAGAAATTCACGTCTGACAGCTGAGTTTTCTGGGAAAGTTGACCATTGCCTAAAGTCCTTCAGACCTTGGAGACAAGCTTATTAACTAGGCTGGATATCTGTAAAATTTAAAATTCAGAGTTTGAGAAAAAGATTTGAAATTTGGTTATCTAAACATACAAAATACCCACTCCTGAAGAAGACTACTGAAGGTTTTATTGTCCTTATTTTGTGCAGACAGAGATTTAACAGAAACTTAATTAGTAAAAATAAGCATTCGTCCACATGATTTATTAACACTTTTAGGTGTCAAAAGGCACAGCCACTTCTTAACAGCTTGTTATGTTGAAATGCTGGTATTCATTGTGCAATCTTGAAGCCATTCTAGAGGCTCCTGTAGATGCTTGAACTTCTTTAAGTCTTATGACCTATATGGTCAATCACCACTGTCACAAAACATTACAGAAGTTACATGTTCCACATTTTACCTACATAATTTTAACAGGACGCACCTAAAACTTGATTCAATACAGTGTAGAAACCTATCTAGGTCAAAGAGGAATCTTGTTCTGTAAAACTTTGGCTAGAAAGGAGAAGCCTTTTATTTTGGTGTCTTCGGTTTACATGAACGCTGGTGGACATTCAGTCTGTCTGGCAAGAAGGTACGACCACAAATATTACATGGAACTAACTGGCTCTGGGCACTTTGCCAAGCAGACTCATTTAAAGCATCAAGATCATAGTAACCTTTGGCTGGAAAATTAAAAAGAGAAAAGAAAAAAAAAATATCACTTTTCATTCTGGAGAACCATGTTCACTTTTTATGGAAAATATTTTCAGGAAATACCTGTTGACTGAGCCGTTCAGTTTTAACTAAATCACAGTCTTCAGGAGGGAGGGAAAAAACCCACCAAAACTCTGCTTATTGTCTCAGGGGTCAAATAAAGTTAACTACAAACTGAATCATCTTGTATGTATGGAGAAAACATTTCAGCATGTGCTATGTTTCACATTCTTAGCTAATTATTAACATACTTCACTACACTTCAGTATCAGCCAGTTTCACCACTTGGCTTTGTTACAAATCCTGCTTAAGAGCCAAGATTATCTGACCAAAGGGATGGAAGAAAAAACACACCATGTTCTGCATTTTGCTACGTTCCCTCCTTACCCACCCCACTCCCATTGTTCTTGGGGTACAGGATCTAATTTTTTCCAGTTTAGGTGTGTTTTTTAAAGGGTTTGGTATGACTTAGAGCAGGGTTAATTCGAAGACCCAATGGGCAAAATCAACAGACTTCAGTTTATGCCCATTTTCATATTTCAGCTGGAACTGTCTGCAATTAATCCTAGAGACTGAAGCAGCTGGAATGCATTTTAAATAGCATAATTATTTGCATCAAATCCTTGCTCTCTCTTTTGCCTTAAAATGGGCTTTAAAAAGTCTTTCCTTTCCACAAGGGCTACCTTTAGCTGAGGTTGTTTAACAACTGAATGAGCTTGTACCAAGAGCATCTACACTTCCCAATTCTCCTTGGCAGCCCATGGTGAGAAAACTATATAGCTTTATTTGAAACAGCAAGTGGTTTGGCTTTGCCAAAAGGTATGGTATTTTAGGCAATAACTTTTAATGCATTACCTAGATTTTACATTCAGATATTGAGTCCAAATTTGTTTAAAACCATATGAAAAGGAGGAAAGAAAGAAAGAAAGAAAGAAAGAAAGAAAGAAAGAAAGAAAGAAAGAAAGAGGACTATTGTTTATATAGGAGGCAGAAATATAGAAGTTTCCATTAGAACCCAGTCAATTGTAATATGACTCATATTCACTGCTCCATATGAGAATAAGCCTTAGATCTCTTAATGCGTCTGTTCCTAATATTCCTTTTCACTAGATGAACAACCAACTGTGTTTCTTTTTTGGCTGAAGCAAGTAGTCTTCTCATTTGCAGGAAATGAATGTGTATGCTGTATACTTTGGAACAGTTAGGTCCAAACTACACATTACATTGCTGCGATGTTAGCCCCTTCACAATTGCAGAAATACCCTTGGGGGAAGTGCTTTGCAGCAAAGCAGGGGGAAGGGGAAGTAGATGCATAACCCTTCCGTTGCCAGTCAGTTTTATTTTGAAAGTTTATTTCAGTGATTTCCCCTCTCATTGAGTTAAAAGTTCGAGACAGCAGCTTGCAAAACAAATATGACTGCTGAAGAGAAAAACTTTGGGGAAAAGCAGATGGCAAGAGAAGAGCTATACTTCCTTGCTGCTTCTCTTCTACAAAGAAACTCCATGGTGAGGTTCTGTAACAGACAAAGAGCTACCTGATTAACGTTACACTCAGGCCATTGCCGCAGTACCCTGTTATAGTGCCATTATTCCACTTTCAACATCCTATGGAATCCTGGGGTTTGCAGTTTAAGGAAGGGCATTTAGAATTCTCAACCAGACAGCTCTTTGGCCTCAGTAAACTACAAACCCCAGAATTCCACAGGATGTTGAAAGCAGAATAATAGCACTATAACCGTGTAGTGCAGAAATGGTCTCAACAATTGACAAGGGGAGGAGGGAATGCTACAAATTAGTGGGGTCCAGTGGTCCGGAAAGGGGCAGGAACAAGACTCCATACGTTTTTGTCTTTTGGATGCACCAGCATGGATGACTAGGTGCCATTCATACTCACAACAGACAGACCTCTGAGCATTTGGTACACAGCAAAATGGCTTACAAGTACTTAACAAATGCTGTGGGGATCTGCCTGTTGCAAGTGTGCCTAGCGGCCCACCCTGCTGGCACAGAACCCTGGTGGCCCAGTGGTTAAATGCTGGCACTGCAGCCACAAGGTTGTGAGTTCGATCCTGCTGGGTTGACTCAGCCTTCCATCCTTCTGCAGGTCGGTAAAATGAGTATCCAACCTGTTGGGGGCAATTAGCTAACGCATTGTAAACCGCTTAGAGAGCACTCAGCTGATAAGCGGTGTAGAAATACATTTGCTATTGCTATTGCTGGTGCCCTGGTTTCAGAGGTACGGATCCATTCTTCCTGCACTGCAGGCCCAGGCAACTGAGCTAATACTGGGGCCCTGTGAGAGGACAGACTCTCATAATAGCTGTAGGCTTTTGGGAGGTTTCTAGTCTCATATGAGGCTGAAATTCTTGTGTGAAGCCCTCCTCTCATGACACACGTGGTGAGGTTTATCTAGGCCTGCCTCACTGGTGTGTCCTGCGTTAGCCCAGAAACAGAGAGGGCTGTATTGCTGTTAGAAATATATGGTAACCCTGGGTGGGTTATTTTTACCAGAGCTTGAACCTGCTTTCAGCAGCCCTGCAGTACTTGCATGTTACAAAATTATAGCACTAAGATCCCACTTTAACTGTCATGGCAACACTCTACAGAGTCCTGGGATTTGCAGTTTAAGGAGATGTATTAAGAATTCTCAGCCAGAGAGCTCTAGGGCCTCACCAGATTATAAGTCCAGGATTATGGCAGTTAAAACTAGCATCATAGCACTATGCATTCTGTAGCATGAAGGGGGCCCTGGATCCATGCAGTTGTGGTATAACATGTAGAAAACAGCAGAAAACAACAGAACTGTACGGTTTCAGGGTTCACGTGCAGCCATTAATGATGTAAACATGAATCTCCAAAGTTACACGACTGCAAGTCCAGCTTGTTTTTGTTGCTTTGTGTCTTCACCTCATTTCTGACTTATGGGGACCTCTAGGTAAACCTATCATAAGGTTTTCTTGGCACGCTTTATTTAGAGGTTTGCCACTGCGGCCTTCTGAGGCTGAGAGAGTGTGCCTTGCCCAAGGTCACCCAGTGGGTTTCCATAGCCGAGAGGAGATTCCAACCTCCAGGGTCCAAGTCCAACACCACTACACCACACTGGCTCAGCTTACAATCTCATAAATACTGAACAGGATGCCAGCATATATTTATGTAACCCCTTCCCACTAACGTAAAGCTCAAGGCAGGTAAGAATAAAATATTTTTTAAAATGTTGCAATCAAAACATAAGTAAAACTAACAAGATTAATAAAGTAGTAACAGAATCTAGCAGACAGAAAACGTAATTGCTGCAGCAACCATAATCAACTTAGGCCATTTCCGCACGACACTCATAGCGCGATGATTCCACTTTCAACCTCCTATGGAATCCTGGGGTTTGCAGTTTTGGGAGGGGCCAGCCGGCCCCTCCCAGAACTGCAAACCCCAGGATTCCATAGGAGGTTGAAAGTGGAATCATCGCGCTATAAGAGTGTCATACGGAAATGTTCTTAGATCTCAGAAGCCTGTGTGGACATAAATGTCCTTGCCTGCTAGCAGGAACACAACAGAGATGGAATTAGCTTGTCAGAAAGTTCCAAATCCTGAGGGCAGCCACAAAGGAGGTCCTCTCAGGTATTTATTCCAAGTTTGCCTGTCAATTCTGAACCTACTGTCATTATAACAATATGGAGCAATAAAAACTTTAAACAAACGTGATATTTTTTGTCTTCAGAAGTATAAAAGCTCACTTTCACATGAAACCAAAGAGTTCTTAAGAAACATGGCATCATTTTCATTAGCTGAAATAAAACTTACACGCAACACGCTCATGGATGCTTATTTTGCCTCCCCATTCATCCATCTGTACACATCTATACCATTACTCACCTCCTATGGTTCTGACCACTGGCTTCACAGGTTCAGGTCTTCGTAAATGTTTTGGCAGTTGATCATTCTCAATATGCCATTTTTTCAGACACTGTGGTTCATGAATGCTAATAGAATGAGTTCCATACTCACGGCCACAAATATAACAGATAACAGCTGGGGGTCGCCTTATCACTGCAGGCTGAAAACAACAAAGTACAATTTTTTTTTAAGTTAGTCAATTTCAGAAAGTAAAAAAGCAGTGCTATGTAGTGGTCAAAGTGTCAGCCAGCACTCCGGAGATCCAGGTTTTAGTCCCCACTGAGCCATGAAACTCACGGGGTGACACCTGGGTGACATTTCCTTCTGCCTGACCTACCTCACAGGGCTGTTGATATTATTGTTCTGAAGATGGAGGGGAGTATATGCCACACTGAGTTCACTGAAAAAGAGAGCCAGCATGGTAAAGTGATTTGAGCATTGGACTATGACTCTGGAGACCAGGGTTGAAATCCCTGCTTGACCATGGAAACCCATTGGGTGACCTTGGGCAAGTCACAGTCTCTCAGGCTCAGAGGAAGGAAAAGACAACCCCCCTTTCAGCAAATCTGGACAAGCAAATTCTTTGATAAGTGTGCCTTAGGGTTTCCATAAGTCTGAAATGACTTGAAGGCACACAACAACAACAATGAACGTCATAAACAAATAATTTTGGGGGTGGATGATATTGTAAAGAATCCTGCTGACAAAGTTGAAATTTAAAAGCAAGTTCAAAATATTCCCTTTTACTATCTGTAAAATACAGATGTATAAACTAGAAGGCTTCAGCTCCTGGCTGTACATTCATGCTTAGTTTGTAGAGAGATAACTGAGGAGTAAGCATGTTTTTTGGGGGAGGGGGGCTGGGGGGCAGCATCAACCCTAAAAAATGAATGTGTGGGAAATGTAACTGGGCTGTGCAGACTCAATTTGATATGGTTTACTTGGCAAAATATATCAATTGGCCGATATGTTTAATTGGTTTAAAATATAAATTATATATGCTTACTGACTGGAAGCCATGTGGAAAAAGGGACTCTGGCTGGAAAACAGGCCAAAAGGTGATCCAAGTGTGGCCAGGTTGTAAAGATAATCCTTTCAATGAGAATAATAGCTGAGCTCAGAGCAGAACAAAACCCCCTGCTGTGTGCATTCCCTATAGAAAGTCCTGTACTAAGGAAGGATCCTTAGTAAACATTTTTCCACCTGTTTTATCCTGTCCCCAAACACAGACAAACAGAGCAAACATCCCTGCTGTGTGCATTTCCTATTGAAGCCTGCCACCTTCATAGCACAAACATCTTCCACAATCCTGTTCTCAACACAGAGCTGACATACAGTCATCAAAACCTTTGTCACCTACATGCTAATATTTCCTTCACACATTAAAACCATCAATCCATTCTGGCCACCTTTTGTCCACCCTGCAAACTTCATTATTTGTCCAGGCAGAGAGTCATCAACACCTCATGTCTTCAGGGCAAGTTTTGAGATATTAAGAGACTCCGATTTTGGGTCCCTCTTCACAGCACTTTGATTTCAGGGATCCACTTTGTCAATCTGACTTTTGATCAGTGCCATCCTTGGGCACAAGCCCAAGCCATCTCATCCTTCTCCATTTCTCTCTGGATGGTAATTATAAACCCAATATAATTCCTTCTATCCCTGCTGTCCATTTTCCTCCCTTTCTTTTCAGTTAGCCTTGTGTGATTGCTTGTGCGTGTGATGACTTTGTGCCTGCATGTGTTTTCTTCCCCAGTAAAACACATTTAAATTGAACAATAAGTCTTCTGGCTGGTCTCTTTAGCAGGACCCTGTAAACATAGATGAAAAGGTCCTTTAGTTACCCTTCATCTTGCAATATTCTTAATTTGAATTAATTAATTCCCAATTTTTACATTTAATCATGGGTTCTGATAGAGGACTTCACAGGGTCCCATGCTTTTGGGATAAGAGAAATGTAAAATCAAAACTAGAAACTAGAAGTGGAAAATGACTTTCTTTCTTTCTTTCTTTCTTTCTTTCTTTCTTTCTTTCTTTCTTTCTTTCTTTCTTTCTTTCTTTGACTGGGAATGGCTGCTTTATTAGACATGTATTATTAGACCACCTTGAAAATGACTTTCTAAATATTTTTGGCTGGCAATTCAAGAGACGTAGGAGAATTTTGAGATGAGGCAGTTCTGAGAGTATAGATAAACAGCCTTTGGGAGTATATATGGCCCACTGACTACACTTTCCTGCTTTTAACAAAACCACCTTAAGTTCCAGTTTTGAGGAAAATGTGAGGTATAAAGAAGGAGGAGGTGATGGTGGAGGAAGAGGAGGAGAAGCCATGGGTTCATATGCTGAGGCAGAGATTTTTTCTTTAAAACAACAGCTGTGGCAATTGTGTCTACATCAAAGATCCCTTTTGTTCTCTGACAAAACTAAATTTTGTTTTGTAGCCAGGCATAATGTCCAGGGGAAACCCCAAATTAAATTGAATGTTCCCACAAAATATCTTTATTGCCAGGGCTTTATTCACTTACTCAACTTTTGCTCAGCCTTCAAATGATTTATGTTTTGAGGGAGTGGTGAGGTGTTCTTCCATTGGAGGTGACAGGGGGCTAATGTGTAGGCTAATGTGTTGGTTAGGCTGAAGAAAATCTTTCACCTGAAGGTTAAAGTTTTACCAGAAGTTTAAGCAAAAGGCAGAGAAACAGAGTACAAACATTTTGAAGTTCTGTTATCTTAAATGTCAGTATCAAGTATGTGCTTTTACAGACAACTTTTGTACTGGTTTAATATGTGTTTATACAGTTGGAGTTCATTTTTTTCCAAAACTAGGGATCAAACTTCTTTCTCTCTCCAGCATTCCTGGGGGTAACTTTAGGTGAAGCTTAAAATTCTCACACCTATTATTATTATGATTTTGATTCTGATTGTTATCATCATAATCATCATTATTCTATCTCACCTTTTTCCCAGTTTAGAACTCAAGGTGGCTTGCAATAGTTTAAAAAAAAGTGAACAATTCATAAAATACAAAAGATAAAAAGTAATTGAACTTTATAAAAAAAACTTAAAACATAATCGATATGAAGTATAACTGCGCAAGAAAAATAACAAATAAAAAATCCAGCACATTGTACAAAGCCTATCGCACCTAAATAATCAGTCCTCAAAGGCCTATTGAAGTAGAAGACTCTTCACCTGCTTTTGGAAAGAGAGTAGGAGGATGACAGTCTAACCTTGTTTTGCCAGAGCAACGTGGAACTTTCAAGACAGTGAACTTACACTGGGAGTAGACAAGCTAGTACATCTGCGTCCAAACGTGGGGGAAAAATGGCCAAAAAACTAAGCCATTGTAACAGCAGGAACTGAAAAGTTATAGGAATTTGTCTATACAGCATGGTCTGTGTGAAATTAGGAGACAAATCACTGATTAAGGAAGCTGCCAACCCATTGGTGCTCTTGTACAAACAAGCAAAGTGAAAAATTCTACAGGCTTCTGTTAAATATGCAGACCTAGGATTTAAACCAATTTACGCAGCAGGAGCAGAAAACTCACAGGCTGAACAGAAAGGAGCTGTGTCAAGATTTATCATGATATAAAAGCAGGCATTAAATGATTCCCATCAGTCATATATCCCAACGTAAAGAAGTAAAGCTACATCTGTTAGGAAGCATAAAGTAATTTCAGCTGCTTTAGTAAGGAAGAGGACAGAAACAAACCCAACCCATAAATCATATTCTGCAGAATGTATCCAGTAGATGATCACCCACAGATGCACAGGAAAGCAAGGTGCATCACTTGCTAAAACCTCAGCTGTATGGCTGCAGAACCCTCCTCCCTTATTCCATGCTAAAATACCATCCAAACACCATGAGCATCATCCCCACACTATCCTAGTCTGCTCTTTGTAACTTCAGCCCGTTGAAGAGCTCTGGAGAGTGTGAAACTGTTACCCTGTGAACTGGGGGTCCCGGGAGGGACAGCAAAATGTGCTCAACTCAAGGTGGGGAAAATTAGCTCAGAGCACTGCTTAACGTTACGAGAGGCAGGGTAACTTAGTGAGATCTTGAACCCTATGTCTACGGGGTCGGGTCGGGTCGAGTCAAGGAGAACACAGAAGTTGAAATAATAACTGATGTTTATTAAATACAAGCAAAACAGTGTATGCGACACACTCATACAAGCTAACTAAAGAAAATAAAGGTTGGAGTGGTATAGAGGGATTTTTAGAGGGATTGCTGGTTTGGGTGATACTTCACCTGTCCTGAAGCCCAGAAAAATAGAGAGCGAAGCTGGGGTGTGATGTAGCTCAGCACGTGGAGCTGAGGGGAGGCTCGCCAAGCAAAGCAGCAGCAAGGCGGGATGAAACTCGGGAGCGATCCGAGGAAGGTCTCGGAATCAAGGGTGTTTATAAGGAGAATGTGTCTGCAGGCTATGCCGTACTTGGGGGAAAACAATAGATTTGGAGTTGGAGACAAAGCCTCCGAAAGGTCAGAATCTGAATGATTGAGTTATCGTAGCAGTTCTCAATAGAGTAGCCAGTATGCAAACGCAGAGTACTTGGGTATTGCATAGTTTACCCATCAAGCTGCCATCGCGGGGCAGAGGCTCTTTTGTAAGTGGTGTGCATACTTAATTAGAGTACTTGCCTGGAGGTCTCCTAAAGCAGTGAGTCAGCTATTTCTGGCCTGCCTGTATTGTAGTTTGAATATTACGGCTATTAACGGCCGAGCTTGTTTACGTGCTTGTCCGGTGGCCTTGCAAGCACGTGGAGAGGAATAGAGAAGTGAAGCTGAATTATGATATCAAGAGGATATCTTTAATATCCCCAAAGCTCGGACTAGCCAGGGCAGTAACAAAACCTTGAACAGACTTGTGTGACCCTTTCTTTGGTAGTATAATAAAGGTACATTATACAGCTGGAATTCATTTTTTTCCAAAACTAGGGATCAAAGTTCTTTCTCTCTCCAGTATAATATGCATTTTGATTTTTTGTTATTCATGCATGCTTCTTTGATAAATAGGAGAATGACAAATAAATAAAAGGATGATGGTATCACTTTTGGATGTTCTTCCTTCTAACTCATACTATAAAAATACTGTCAAACCTCCTTCTAGAAGATGGAGAGAGAAAGTATCTTTATAAAATGACAGCCAATACATTATTATCATTGGTCAGTCAGCTATGAGAAAACCAGTCCCTGATACAGCCCTTAACACTTCATGTCTTAGTACTAACAGTCAGCTATTTGAAAGACCTGTATCATCTTTCACAATTATTTGAAGATTTATTGTCAAGCTCACTATTTGCATCCTTCTGTCTCCTTCTGTCCTTCTTCTATCCTTTCTCTATCTTTCTGTGTCATTCTGATACCATTCCCACAACTATATAATTAGGTTTAAATATCTTTATCTTTAATATTATATTCCATCAATGGACCTGAAAAAGGGGATCAATATTTACAAACGTCATGCTGAAATATAACAGTTCAACGCACTACTAGATTCCTCCCCCGCCACTTGCCATTTTATTTCCTAAAAGTTGTTTTTGTTGTATACCTTCAAGTCATTTCCAACCTACGGTAACCCTAAGGTGAAGCTATCACAGGGTTTTCAGGGGACTGAGAATATATAATGTGCTGAAGGTTTCCATGGCTGAGCAGGCAATTGAACCCTGTTCTGCAGAGCTGTAGTCCAACACTCAAGCCACTACATCAAGCTGGCTCTCGCAGTCTCTAAAAAGGACCCACTGCCAAGTCTCTAGGCCCCTTTATTACCACTCCCTGCTGCACTGCCTCCTTAACTGGTCTTTCTGACTGTTCAAGCAAAGAGAGGATGTAACAGGATCCATCACAAACATGTATTTTCACTGAGCAGTATACAGATTGGGCCTAGAGTGAATGAAGCAGTAGTAACCATGGCAAGGGTGATGTGGACAGGCTCAGAGAAGAGAACCCACTCTTTGTCCAAGAGCACTCAAACCTGGGGATTCTGGGACTTTTTTCAACGATTCAAAGTGCAGATGTGTGCAGTTTCACCACACTGAACTCTGTAGCTTTTGCTAGCTATCTTCTCATCTTATGAATATGGATGATATACTTACTCACTCCCCATTTGACAGGGGCAGATCTGTTTACTTCTATGGCCATTTCCACACGCAGCGAGGGAATCGCTCCCTGCCGCTACTCACTGGATCTTCTGTGGGTCTGGTCCGGTCCGGGGTGAGGAGGAGCAGTGCGTGATCGTAGATCCGCACTGCTCCAGCATCCAAAATGGCGGCTTCTGGTTGGTCGTGGGTCTTGACCAACCGCTGAAGCTCGCCAGCCTAAAGCCCGCCCTCCGCAGATCGCAGGCTCACATTGGTGCGAGCCTGCGAATCTGCATCGGAAAGAAGGCATGCAATGGCGTGCGCCGGCATTTTGAAAGACCTGAAAAATCAGGTCTTTCAAAAACACGATGGAAGACCACTTGGGGTCGTTCCGGAGCGGACTGAGGCGCGGATTTACGGTAAGTAGTCCGGACTCAGTCTGCTCCAAGGTGCAGACGTCCTCTGTGGAGGACGCACTGCACCGTTTTATTTACCCCGTGTGGAAATGGCCTCTGTAGTCCTACTTTTTCAGCTGCTTTTAAAATGTCCAAATTTATCTCTCCTACTCCCATTTCCTCCCTTTGTCCTCAGCTTACTTCAGCTGCTGCAAACTGGGTTCGAAGTGTAGAAGTAGTATGCACACAATTAATTCGGTAGAGGAAGAAGACAGGAGGGAGAAGAAACCTGCTCTTCCTAGTAAACTCAGGCAAAAAACCCCAAACTGCTACAACCTCTTCTTGCTTGTCTGTTCTTCCTCATTAATAACTTCCTCATTAATAACTTGACCATACTCATGTTGCTTGGCTACATGTGTCCCAGTTTCATCTGTGAAATGTTGGAGGTCATGGGATAAACATGTATGGAAGATATTACACCAAAAAAACAGTAGGCCTATATCTTAATCTTCAGTTTCCATACAGTTATTTCCACCTATTATTTTTCATCAACTATCTTCTAGATTTTGTGGTTGGAACTACTGATAAATCTAAACTCTAGTATGACTTGGGTTCGTATCCATTTATGGAAATAACATCTCAGGGAGGATTATGGTTCTAAATTAGATTGTATTGGAAAATTGTAAGATTCATGTTAGGTTAATTTTTCCACATTGCTTACTGGCTGTGCAACCTGGACAATTGCTGGACTCTGTCACTGTTTTGCTTTTAACTACATTGTTGTTGTTGTTGTCATTGTTGTTGTTGTGTGCACTTCCAACTCATGCTGACCCTAAGTTAAACCTATCACAGGGTTTTCTGGGGGTTTAGAGTGTGAGGCATGCCCAAAGTCGACCAGTGGGTTTCCATGGCTGAGCAGGGAATCAAACCCTGGTCTCCAATGTCATAATCCAATGCTCAAACCACTATATCACACTGTCTCTTTGAACTGTATAGGAATGCCATATCCAGGACTCAACTCATAAACAAATAGGTCAAGGAAAACTACTTACAGTTACCTCAAAAAGCAATTTAACCTTTTCTTTTTTTTAGTCTAAGTTTTATAATTGCTTTTACTAGATAATACCTGAGAGCCTATCCCTTTGGTGGCATGATGTCTGCACTTTAATATGGGGTAGCCAAATCTTGAAGCACTGGCTGAAGCCTCAGAGAGTTATTCTGGCAATTACTTCTTAGGGTTTCTTGGGAGGGAGACATATTTTAGCCTAGCTAGCGCTGAAGAAGGAGAAAGTTTGATGTTTGTTCATGAGTTAAACCTGGTTACCCATCTCAACCAATTCTCAGTTGATTTGGCGCAAAAATGTGTATGTTGCTCTTGTGATGGAGGAATGGGGATTCTGAGCACATGCACCTGGACCTATTTTTTCACCTGGGTCAAGGTAGGGTGTGGTCTAGTTTAAAGTTTATTTCCTGTTATTATACTAAACATATTAAACTAGTTCTTGGTTTCATGGGTTTTAGCTCAACTACAGAAAATTTTTTGGGTCAACAGACTTTATAGGGTCTACATTAACTCCCTCATTATCAGTGACTAGCCATACATGTTTTGCATCCAGGTTACCAACAGGATCACTTTCTCCCATATAACCTGCTCCACATACTCAGGTCCATTAGGGGGCATTGACTTCAGTTAGCCAAAACTAGTCTGACTGCTTCCAGAGGATATTTTCTTCAGCTACCCTCAGATTATGGAGTGACCTGCTGGAAGAGATTCTGGAGATGGAGTCTCGCGCTGGAATCCTGTTGGGCAGTTATGAATGCATAACCTAGAGTTACACACTGGTGACTATTTCATACTCATATATAGCCCCTAGTGAAAGTCCCCCAATTCCCACTTACTGGTCAGCAGCTGCTGTGATCAGTGTGTGTGGGGGGGTGTGCCCCTTTTGATCCGTAAGCAGCCAGCTGATAGCCCAACACCACTTGTGAGAATGATGTCCAGCACAAGAGAGTGTTGTGATGGGGTCCTGTTTCTGCCTCTTCCAATGGATATCACTAATGGGAAGGGTGGGACTGTCAGCTGCTTTCCAATTGATCACAGCAATTTTACCTTATGTAATGTTTGTGTTATTTGATGTTGTAATATGCCTTGATACCTAGGGAGAGGTGGGTAAGAAATAGATTTATTATTATATACTACTAGCATATTTACCCAGCATTGCTTGGGATTTTATTTTCTCATAGGTAACACTTGTTAAAAGTACCTTAGGAATTAATTTACCTTACTTTAGGAATTAAATGCGGGTGAAATACACAGATTTGAGATCCTGTGTCTCTAATTGCCCAATCTGTCTTGTCCAGTATGTGTAACTTTTGTCCAATCCAATCTATATTCATAGTTATTAATGTACAGAGTTTGGGTTCCTGAGGGAATACATTGGCCTCCTCCTTGCTGCTCAGCCTCATCTCCACAGCAACCAGCCCGAGCTCTCTGGCTGAGAATTCTAAAGGCCCGTCCCTGAACTGCCAACTCCCAGATTCCATAGAATCTTCACAGCCAGCCAATCATATGAGGTCTTCGCCTCATACAGCCAATCATATGAGATCTGTGCCTGCCTGACACAGACGAACAGACAAGATCACTCACAAACTTTGACTTTTATATAGTAGATTATTTAAAGCTGAAGAGGAAAATTACTTACAGCCCCTACTACTTTAGCCATGCCAAGTACACCCTTAAATTTTTTGTTGTTGTTGTAGACTAACAGGAATGCAGTGATCTGGCGGAATCACTGCAAAATAATTTTTGCAGAGTCCACTCCAATGATTCCACTGGGTGATTCTACCCATTGCAGTGTTCCAGTGGGAGAGGGTGGCTGGCAGAGATGGGAAAATGTTTTTTAAAAACCTAATTGTCCCAAGATGCCCCATCCAGCATTAATTTTTCCAAGCTTGAGATTTTTTTTCTGGCTGACTGAAAGGTTTTTTTTAAAAAAAAAAAATTAAAGAAAGTTGAATTTGAAAGGGCTATCACGATATGAATCACAGAGGTTTCTGAAAGAAATTCTTGCCCCAGATTTCCTGGTATGTATGAATCTCGTGGTTCAGGTTCTAATGAAACAGTAGAGCAAGGCAAGGATCTTAGTTTTAAACAGTAAAAGAGGGAAGACAGGAGACTACAGTGTATTTATTTTGTAAGCTCACATAGAACGTGAAAAAGCAGCAGATGGCAGCATCAGATAGTCAAGACTGAGTCCATGGAACTTCAGAATTAAAAATTCACCATATATTGACACAGAACATCAAAAACATCATTAAACATTTGTAAAAGTAATCTATACAAGAAATAGAAAAACATTTCCTCTTATTTTACATTGTGGAACTTGTTGAATATATGAGTCTAGAGATCTCTTACTACAGTGCAGTTCAAAGTGGGATTTGGAAGTAATTATATCAATGTCGAATTGCAGAGCCAAAACTTTAAGAGTGTTTTTGTTAGATACAATCAAACTTGGTTTATCCAAATGAACCCATATATCCCGTTACCAAATGGATTACCAAGCAACAACTTTGGCCTAAGAAACTCATTAACAGGCAAACTGCTTTGCATTAAAACTCAGCACTGACAATAATAAACTGAATAGACCAGAATCCAGCCATGGCATACGATCATATAATCTTGGTTTATGCAAGTGTGTGTGGTTGTTAAATTGTGCAAGGAGTATTCAGAACAATACCTCCTTGTACTATGCCGCCCTATCATAAGGCATTGTCACAACATTGATGCCCATTCCCAGAACCACTCACTGGCTGGGAGAAGGTTGGTGGCCATTTAGTGGTTGGAGGAGGGCCAGGGCCAGCCAAGTCTGTGCAGCTTGGAGAAAAGAGCAGATTTCATCATCTCAGATCTACAGCATACTCATTGGAGATCCAGGACATTTGCTTTCTTCTCTTAGCTGCAGGAACCCCCTGCTCTCCCCCAGCCACTAATGGTCATGGGGTACAGGTGCAGGCACTGAAGTGAGGAAACCCCATGTAAATACGTTTGCAGCATGTTATACTCGGTAAGTGTGGTAGGGCTGCCAATTTCAGGAAAAAAACAGAGACCTAGGGACACTTCTGGCGATATGCATAAATTACCCACCACAGTTGCCCACAGACTGTCATTCAAGCACACACACAAAGAACATATTTACCTGTTTAGAAATTGAGACAGAAACCTTAGCTAAAGGGGTGTTTCCAGATCAAGATGAAATGAGAGGATTATTCCTTATCATCCACCTAGGGGATGATAAGCCCTAGACAGTGGCAGAGCTTGGAGTGTGTGGAGGGGGCAGGGCTACAGTGCGAGGGGCATGGCTGTGGTGCATGGGGGTATGGCCAGGGCACACAGGGGCATGGCTAGGGGCCAGGACACCCCCAAAACATTGCTGTTTGGGGCAAACCACCCCCTGCACCCCCCCCCCGTCCCTGAGTGACTGGACCTGGAGCATCTTTCCTAGTTACAGCAACAAATCAGTTAAGGTTTGCAAATTGTAGGAAGCTGCTGTTCTCCTAGCTCAGCTAAAGATTCACAGCCCTTTCCTTTTTCCAGGAGGAGAGACCCCAAACTGTAGAATTTGTACCTTCATCTTCAGCCTAGAGATGATCCACAAGACAATGGAGACTCAGGAACAAAGTCATGAGATCTAGCAACCCTATGCAGAATCACAGCCATAGCATGCAGGGAAATTTTATTTTCTTTTTAATTGCAGTTGCAAACGGCTTTCTGGGCTGGGCCTATTCTATACATGTTGGAGAGGTTTGAACTCTCCTTTGTCTGGCTTTGTCTCCTCTGCACCCCTGTAGCAGCTCAAAGACAAATTCTGTTGGTACCAAGTGACCCCCCCCTTCCTTTTGTTCTAATTCTTTAGGGAGGAGCTAGTGGGGAAAAATGGCCATAGAAAGAATTCACATATCTCCTAGTCGTGTGTACTGCCCTCTCTTTCTCATGCAATCAACACTATGCAGTCAAGACAAATCAACACCATAAATGTAGTCTTGACTACAGGACCATTTCCTTTAAAGGATCATCAGAACTTCAATTTTGTGAGGACAGAGGAGATCTTTGCTAGAAACTTGGTATTTTTGCTAGATCTTTGTTAGTAACTTCATAGCACTCAGGTTTCATAGATTGCCTAGGTCAATTCAGGACTATTTAACCACTTGAAGCTGGTTTAAATTTAGAAGATATGCATCTGCCTTCCCAAATTAAAATGCAATAATTTTGTCTGGTTGGCTTTAAGGGAGATGTTGATCTGGGGGAAATGTAAATCTGACAAGAAAATCCTGAGGGAGATTCTTGTTGCCACAGTCTGGAAGTATGCAGACCCTGAAATGTTTCAGCAACTTTTTTAAGAGCAGATGCTGAAAGTCCTCAGTAGGTTGATGTTTTCTTCCAGCTGTCTACCCTAAATGCAAAATCCATTTCTTGATCAGTCAGTGGTAGCTCAGAACCCATCAGCATATATCAAAGTCAGTTTTTCCCTCCACTCTGCCAAAGTGCATCATTTTACATTTGCTTCCATTGATCCTCAATTACCATTTTAATACTTTAACTCAGAGAGATTCTTAACTATCCATTTTTGGTTCTTGTTTTTTTTTTTTTACCACTATATAAAAAAATATATCATCATCTGGAAATGTAGCCATCTCACTGGCTAGCCCTAACTGCAGATCACATATAAACAAGTTAAAAAGGGCTGCTCCCAATACAAATCTTTGGGTGAGGGACACTGTTTTCATATGCCTCCTGTTCTTTATCCAATTAGAATCCATGATAAGGCTTCTCCTATTATCCCATCTTCTGCATTTACTCATAGGAGCCTTTGGTGAAGTCATTATCAAAAACCTTTTTAGTCTGCAAGGAAGCAATGTCTGCTGGATCATCTCTGTTTAAAACCTTGTTGACACTCTCAAAGAATTCTAAAATGTTAGTGAGACAGATGTATCTTTGCAGATTTTTTTTCTCTTTGCTTGATAACTTTCAAAATAACGCTTCCTATCAGTTCATACCCCACCCCCACCATGCAGGAATACACAATCAAAGCAGTTCTGACAGTTCCATCTATTTAAAAACCTCCAAAGAAGGAGACTCCACCACACTCCAAGTAAGCATATTTCACTGTCAAACAGCTCTTACTATCAGGAAGTTCTTCCTAATGTTTAGGTGGAAACTCTTTTTCTGTAGTTTGGACACATTATACCTGTGGTTTGAATCAATTGTTCGTAGTCTCTGGAGCACCCGAAAACAAGTTTGCTCCATCTTCAACATGACATCCTTTCAAACAATTAAACATGGCTATGATGTCACCACTTAACCTTCTCTTCTCCAGGTTAAATATATTTCACTCCCTAAGCTGTTCCTCATGGGGCATGGTTTCCAGCCCTTTTACCATTTTGGTTGCCCTTCTCTGGACACATTCCGGCTTGTCAATATCTTGAATTGTGGTGCCCAGAACTAGACTCAATATTCAGGTAAGGTCCGACCAAAGGAGAATAGAGCATTACTATTATTTCCCTTGTTCTAAACACTATACTCCTATTGATGAAGCCTAGAATCTCATTCGGTTTTTTAGTTGCTGCATCACACTGCTAACTTATAGACCCCTACCACATGTATTGTGGTCAAGCCAGATGTCACATATCCTATTCCTTTTTAATTACGGCTCAGTTGAAAGTTATCTAGACACCCATCCCAGTTTCTTTAGACACCTCCCATTTTTCCTCCTCCTTGGAACCTTTTGAAATTGTGCCTTCAATATTTGACTTTTAAGAAACTCCCATCCATCATGAACTTCCTCCTTTTTTAGCATCCCTGGATCACACCCATTATATCAATTTTCTCAAAGTCTAGAATATGTATCTGACTACACTTGCCCCCCCCCTTTCACTCCAGGAGAACATGCTCACTCCTACCTAAGGATCCCACCACTTCCACTCAGTTAGCCAGATCATCCCTGTTAGTTAGGATTAGGTCTAAAATAGCCGATCCCCTTGTTGCTTTTTTCATCTTCTGGATAACAAAATTGTCTACAAGGCAAGTGAGGAATTTATTGGGCCTTATAGTCTTGGCACAGTCTAACAAATATCAGGACAGTTCCAGGAGAGCATCATCCAAGTCCTCAGTCTGGCTTGGGAGTCTGTAGTAGGTGCCTCCATGACGTCACTGTTGCTTCTCTCCCCCTTAATTTTTATCCAGATGCTTTCAACTGGCTTCCAGGTTCTATGCCATGGATCGCTTCACAACTGTAAACATCCTTGACATATAATGCTGCTACTCCTCCTCCACTCTTGTTTGGTCTATTTCTCTGAAATAGGTTATACCCCTCTATTACCCTCTGATACAGAGGCTGATCTTAAGGACAAGTTATCGATTTTTATTAGGAGGCCAGTCATTTCACACTTGAGATTTAAAAGAACTCTTGAATGGATACCATCTGGACCAGGTGATTTGTTTGGTTTCAATTTGTCAGTAATAGATTCAATACATTCTCCATCACTTTTCATCCCTATTTGTCTAGTTTCTCAGACAACTTCCCTCAAAATATTGGTTGAAATACAGGTATCTATTCTCTGCATTGATGATCAACACAAAGAAGCCAGTTTCTCCATAATCTACTTGTTCTTCTTTTTAGTACTTCTTTAAATCCCGAATCATTCAGTGATTCAACCACCTCTCCTTGTGATAACTGAAACCCCTGTCAGAGCTGCTGCTGACGAGCAGCAGCTGTTGGTCCCTGTGGCTCTGGCTGGAGATGAGTCCTGCAGCTCAAGAGCTCCCCCTGCTGCCATGGACCAAGCAGGCGCGGACGGTCCTCTGCGTGCTCCTTTAGGGCAAGAGGGATCCGATTCTGAAGATCGTTTGGAGCCTGTGCCAATCAGCCAACAAACAAGATGGAGACTCAAGAGAGCTGAGCAAAGGGAGGCTTCCTTGATTAAGTTCAAGAAGCAGTGACTAGCCACACCTGTGTCTTGGGCTATATAACTGCCTGCCTGGAAGCTTTCCTTTGCTTGTGGTAAACTTCTTTCAAGCCCTCCTCTTGCCTGTTCCTTGCTCTCAGCACCTGGTTCCTGCTACCTTGAATTGATCTCTGGACTCTTGACCCTTGGCTTTTGGAACTCTGACTATGGCTTTTGCTTGACGCTCTGCTAATGAACTCCCTTGTGTAAAGTGCTTGCTTGTCTCCTCCTGGCTGGACTTTGCTGGCTCTCACACTCCCTTCTCTGGGCTGGCTCACTGCCCAGGTCTCTGACCTTGACACTCCTAGAGTAGTGTAAGCACTTTCCATCAGCAAGGAACCAACACTGGATACTATCCTGCATTTTCAGGTTTTATACACACATGCATGAATTCACACAAAATCTTAAGTGCATGATCCTTACCCCTGTGGGCATTCAATATGCTAACATGAACTGCAGTGGATCAATACACTGAAGCTCAGAAGGAAGAAGAGAGTCAATTTGATCTAGGAGGAACATAGAATCAGAGAATCACAGAGTTGGAAGAGATGCCAGGGGCCACTGAGTCCAATCCCCCTGCTATGCAGGAACACCCATCAAAGCATTCCCAACAAATGGCCATCCAGCCTATGCTTAGACACCTCCAAAGAAGGAGATGCCACCACACTCTGAGGCAGCATATTCCACTGCTGGATAGCTCTGACCATCAGGAAGTTCTTCCTGAGGTTCAAGTTGAATCTCCTTTTCTGTAGTTTGAATCCATTGCTCCTTGTCTCTGGAGCAGCAGTAAATAAGCCCATTCCCTCCTCGACATGAGATCCCTTCAAATATTTAAACATGGCTATCATGTCCCCTCTTAACCTTCTCTTCTGCAGACTAAACATACCCAGCTCCCTAAGCCCTTCCTCATAGGGCATGGCTTCCGGACCCTTCACCATTTTGGTCACCCTCCTCTGGACACATTCCAGTTTGTCGATATCCTTCTTGAACTGAGGTGCCCAGAACTGGACACAACATTCCAAATGAGGCCTAAGCAATGCAGAATAGAGTGGTACCATTACCTCCCTCGATCTAGACACCATACTCCTATCGATGCAACTAAGAATCAGATTGGCTTTCTTGGCTGCCTCATCACACTGCTGACTCATGTTCAGCTTGTGATCTACCAAGGCTCCTAGATCCCTTTCACATGTACTGCTATCCAGCCACACATCTCCCATCCTATACTTGTGACTTTCATTTTTTCTGCCCAAGTGCAGAACCCTACATTTCTCTATGTTGAAATTCATTTTGTTAGCTTTGGCCCAGCTCTCCAATCTGTCAAGGTCATTTTGAAATTTGATCCTGTCCTCTGGGGTATTAGCAACCCCTTCCAATTTGGTGTCATCTGCAAATTTGATCAGCATGCCCTCCACTCCTTCATCCAAGTCACTGATGAAGATGTTGAATAGCACTGGGCCCAGGACAGAACCCTGTGGCACCCCTCTAGTCACTTGTCTCCAGGATGAAAAGCAGCCATTGGTGAGCACCCTTTGGGTTCAATCGGTCAACCAATTACCAATCCACCTAATGGCAGCCCCATCCAACCCTCATTTTACTAGCTTCCTTGCAAGAATGTCTTGGGGAACTTTGTCAAAGGCCTTACTGAAGTCAAGATATGCTATGTCTACAGCATTCCCTTCATCTATCAGGCTTGTAACCCTATCATAAAAAGAGATAAGCTTAGTCTGGCATGACTTATTTTTGAGAAATCCATGTTGACTTTTAGTGATTACAGCATTATTTTCTAAGTAATTACAAACTGACTGTTTAATGATCTGCTCTAGGATCTTTCCTGGTACTGATGTCCGGCTGACTGGGCAATAATTATTTGGGTCCTCTTTTTTCCCCTTCTTGAAGATTGGGACATTTGTCTTCCTTCAGTCTGCTGAGACTTCTCCTGTTCTCCAAGAGTTCTCAAAGATTATTGCAAGTGGTTCAGAAATGACTTCTGCCAGTTCTTTTAATATCCTTGGTTTTAATTCATCTGGTCCTGAAGACTTGAATTCATCTAGTTTAGCTAAATATTTCTGTACTACTTCTCTACTTATTCTGTGCTGCATTTCCCCCCATTCGTCACCTGCTCCCCATCCCCCTGGTCGAGTACTTCTATCCTTTTGGGAGAAAACTGAGACAAAGAAGGTGTTGAGTAGTTCTGCCTTCTCTCTTCACTTCATTATTAAATGGCCATCTTCTCCACGCAGCGATCCTATCATTTCCTTGTTTTTCCTTTTGCTGCAGACATATCTAAAAAAGCCCTTTTTATTGTTTTTAATCTCTCTGGCAAGCCTGAGTTCATTCTGCGCTTTAGCTTTTCTGACCTTCTCCCTACATATCCTGGCTATTTGCTTGAATTCCTCTTTGGTGGTTTTGCCATCCTTCCATTTCCTGTACGTGTTTCTTACGTACGTAGTTCAGCTGAGAGTTCTTTAGTCAATCATTACGATTTCTTTAGACACCTGCCATTTTTCCTCCTTATTGGCACAGTTTTCAATTGTGCCTTCAGTATCTCACAACATATGTGTCCATCTCCTGTAATTGTCGTAGTGCACTGCTACTACCCATGTACCATACTGGATTGACGAGTAAGAAAAATGGAGCCTGAAACATACCGAGTTCTCTGGGAATCCAAAGGTAGTTCTGTGACCTCATGTGCATGAAGACTGTGCTCAATGTTCACAAAGAAATATCAGCAAGGAACATAAGACTGTAAATGAATTCTCAATGTGGATCTTTTTTTTTGTGGTGGGGAGAGATCTTCTTCACTAAAAACTGCTTTACAAAATTATAATTATCTGAACTATATTTTCTTTCTTTTTTTTTTGTCTTTTTATGTTTGAAATGATAGGATATTAAGATGAATTTTACATTTTATCCTTGTCTTCCATATTTTCTCCCCTTTCTCAGTAGAATTCTGAAACAGTGGTTCATAAACGTAGAAGGCAAAAGAGTGATATGTAAATCTGTTTAAAGACACTGACTGCATGACCTTAATAAGATCTGTTTGTACTGTTTGTAAGCTCTGACCCTCTTTATTTCACCACAGTAAGAATTACAAAAGACCAGGGAGATGTATTCTCACATTCAGTGAAAAGCATCCTTCATGTAAGCAAAAGGGTAAGAAACATACTCCTATACACCACAGTTCAAATAAGTAACTCTTTTTTAAAAACACTGATTTCTGTTCCACTTTTTACATATTCATTCAGTCCAAGAAAGAAGCTAAGTAAACATTCATAAATTAAGGGGAAAGACTTCTTGCATTAAAAGCTTAGCAAATTCAAATAGGATTTTTTAAAAAATCTGTAAGATGCTGTTGAACATGCTTTTCCCCATAAATTTACACACTTCACAGTTTGGAGGGCAAACTATAATAATCTTTTCCTCTCTGCTTTACTTCCATTAAACTCAGATCCAGAACACATCAAAAGATGTTCCATTCCTCATGGGAATTATATGTCAGCATGGCCCAAAGTGGTTTTGTTTGATTCTGGATCCCAAAGCTTGGCAAAATTATGGCTGGTATCCCACTGGTGCATTGTGTGCTTGTAAGCATACTTCCTTTTGCAGGAAATGGAATTGCAAAGATACACAATGTCTATATCCAGTAGAAGGCTTCTCTTATGCAATTATATAGCAGAGCTACGCAATGTGTAATGGTATCAAAGTGAATCAGGACTGATGAATTATGGTCTCAGTTGCACATTGTGCCCACAATGCACATTAGGCACCCCCAAAGCTCATTGGCCACTCTCGATGTTGCCTTGTTATTCATCTTTACAATTCAGTTAAGTGCAATTCAGTTAAGTGCAAAATTAGTGGCCATCCTCACTGTGGGATTCTGAAAGTCCAAACAGTAACTTTTCCAAGTTCTTTGGGGTCCCACATGAGTTTCATGAAAAAACAGCTTGATCTGTTTGCTTATATTTGCTGTTGTATTTTGAGGCCCTTTTCGCATGCCAGTCCGGTTGCAAAATGGCCTCGGGAGCATTGTGCAATTACAAGGACCATTCCACACGATGTCCTTGCAATTGCGCGACACTCCGAAGGCCATTAGGTGGCGATTGTGCATTATATCATTTTCGGCAATCGCATGTCCCTCCCATACCCCACTCACACTTACCTTGTGTGCAGAGGCTCTGGATGTGCAGCCATTGCACTTCCTCCCCCAGCGCAGCCTGGGAAAGTACCTGGCTGTGCTGTGGATGGAAGGGGAGGAGCGCTCACGCTTCCTTCCGGCCAGCACAGAGCTGGTGCGGAGAGGAAGTGGAGGGGACGCGAATGCCTCTCGCAAGAAGGTTCTCGGGTGATCCCCTCATGATAACACCAGAACGAGGTAAGGTGCGAAAAGGGCCTGAGCTGGTGGGCTTAAACCTCCTTCCACTGTTAGTTACAGCAATTTAAAACCCAACAAATCTTAATATGTTTTATCACTGAGGTTCCTATAAATTAAATAACCTCAGTTACTACAAAAATAAATCCATGATTTTTTTTTTGTGTTGTATGGAGTTTGTACCTCTACTGACAACTTACTCAGACCATGGGAACTGGTCCAGTCAGATGAGACTTGTTTAAAACTACTAACTCATTTATCTGAAATAAAATCCTAGTTTAAGGCCAATAGTGAAGGTTTTAACATTAACTTCAATGGCAGCAGAATATGATCCATGAATTCTCATACAGAAACAGCTAAGGCTCTTTCAAGGTATGATGCTTCCTAATTTACCTTATCTGACATGGAAGATGCTGGCCCATAACCTGTTGATTTGGGAGAACTGTAGTTGGAAGAACTTGGATTGGTCTTTGGTTTACAACTCCTCTGGTGCACAGAGAGACGATCAGGAAGGAAAGTGCGACCACAATTTTGACAAGGCACAAGCTGAGCCTGGTAACTTTGAGCAGCAGCTGCATTTTGAACCATCAGACCACAAGATCCTCCAGAAATAGTCTGAGGCTTAATGGGTGCTGGTCTTCTGAGATGCTTCGGTAATTGCTCATTTTCTATGTGCCACTTCTCCAGACATTGTGGCTCATGGATAGGAAGTGATTGTGACCCAAACTCTTTGCCACAGATATAGCACACTTTGAAGCCAGGTCTTCTTGGTGGAATGACTGGCCGATCCCACTGATCCTGGGACATGCTTCCAGTATTTGATCGTTTTGAGACTATCACAGTCCCTGGTCTCTTTTTCCCAGAGTTTATTTTAGTGATAGACTTTAAACCTACTACTTCTGGCAGAAGTGTGGAAAAGTCTGGCACAACGGACGTCAAAACCTGCTTTGAAGGTGAAATCGTAGAGATATTAGCAAGGACTTCAGCATTTGGCAGGGTTTTATGATGCTTGCTCAAAGTCCTTTTCATTAGAGCAGATTCCATGAAGTCTACAATGTTCCATTAATGGTCTCTCTGGATTTATATAGTGGCACTTGGCTTGACCTTGTCTTTCCTGTCCTTGTCTCTTGGTTGAACTTCTTCCTTCAAAAACAACTACAGTCTCTGGGGCAAATGTATTAAAACTATAATAAGCAAGGGTAGCTGTGGGAGATCTGAGTACATCTGCAATTTTCTAACTGTGATATGACGTAAATTCGTGGTTTGGTGTGGATTTTTTTTGTTTTTCTTTTTTACTATTTTTGTTGACTTTTTTTGCCTTGAAAAAGAAAAAAAAGATACAATACATATTTGAATAATGGTAAAAATGCAGGGATTCTTACATTTTAAAAAATGGAATAAAAGGATGAATCAATTGTATGACTTTCATAATGATTATTTTTGCTTTTGCAGTCCTATTCACATTTACCTGGAAATAAGCCCCATTGACTCTAGGAGGATTTACTTCTGGGAAAACATGCATACAATTGTGTTTCTATTCAAAGCTCACCCAATGAATCACTGGGTGTCCCTCCCATTTCTTTTTGCTGTCCTTCCAAGAAATTTTAAATTCAGTATTCAGAGGAATAATTATGTATGTAACTGTATTCTAGAACACCACATGCAACAGGGTTTAAACACATTAACTGATTCTGATATAAAGTGATATATATAGTATATGAGAAATCATACATTTGCAAAAAAAAGGGGGGGGTAAATTCTTTCCTCAACAATTAGAAATAACCCATGTTAAAATTCTCCCATGCCACTGAAGACTATTTGGTTGAATAAAACATTATATAGAAAGAAAACCTTGTCCTAAAACCGTATGCAATCTACATCCATAAAAGCATGATTTTTAAAGAAGTGTTTGCCTCAGAGATTTCCTGCTCCCACAGCTGTTTTTTCCAGCTGTTCAGATTCAGTTGTTAAATACCTGGTATAAAGTTTTACAAAGTATTGAGCAGATATGCAAGCTTCCACCTATTTGGGTAATAAAATTTATATTGGTAGCTAGACAAGACCGTTTGCATGTATTTTTCATAAGAATGCATTTTCTTTCCTTTAGCGTAGCTTATTTTAAACTATAGAGCAAGGCTGGCAAACTGTAGCCTGTGAGCTTCATACAGCCTGCTAGAGCCCACAGTATGCCCTCTGGGACCCCTTGGCCCTCCCCATTCCCCAATCTACCTGCTTAAAGAAAATTAGCCAAAAAGGCAAATGGCACACCCAGAAGCTGCAGGGCCACAACTTGTCATTTAAAGGCTATTCTAGCCCCTCAACCTATTTGAAGCCCAAATTAATTATAAAAACAAAGGCCTTTTCTTTCACCAAAAAAGAGAAAAATTCTGCTTGGAGGGGTTGTGGGATCAGGGTGGTAAAACTGGCTGAGGTCCAGAAAAAGAAGAAAATGTTTGTTTGCTTATTCATTTGTTTAATTCATTTACACCTGGCCTTTCTCCCAATACTGGCCTCAAGGTGGCTAACAAATTAAGAACTATACAAAGTCATTAATAAAAGTATAAAAGTTATTTAAAAAGTGACTAAACAATTTGTGAGGTTAAAACATGAGCAGCATTACAATTCATTTAAAAGACTATATACAAGCCTTAAAGACAGCACCACAGCATTAAAAGCCCACCCCTTATCAGTTTCTGAAAGCTTGATAGCATAAAAATATTTTCACTGTTGATGGAAGATGAGCCAGGGCAGGGCTATCCTGGCCTCTGTAGGGAGGGAGTTCCAAAGTCTGGGAGCAGCCATTGAGAAGGCCCTGCCTACCTTGTACCCACCAAATGATCCTGAGGTGGTGGTGGGTCAGAGAGAAGGGCCTCTCCAGAAGATCTTGCAGTTCTAATTCACTCGTAAAGGCAGATGTGGTCATTTAAATAATCTGGACCTAAGGCTTTTAGATACACACACACACACACACACACACTGTTTAACATTTTTAAAAACTTTTCTCAAAACCTGAAGTTAATTCCTGCCATGTCTGATGTTATTTATTTATTTATTTATTTATTCATTCATTCATTCATTCATTCATTCATTTTGGTATTTTAGAGGGGGTCTATATGGCTCCTATGGAAAGGCTCCTGGGACAGAAAGTAGACCAACGGACCTTGCATAGTTGACCTTCAATCAAACGTGTAATTCTGATCTATGAGGCAGAAAGCCCCACAAGCACATGTCCTTCTACCTGGGAATACTTATTTATTTCCTATGCTGCTTTTCTCCCAGAGTGGGACCCAAGGCAGCACACAAAAAGAATCAGCAAAAAGTCCTAACAATGACATTTAAAATGTAATTTTTTAAAATCATTATATTAAAATCGCAACACGTCTCTGTTAGCAGTGCAGCTGCTGTGTTATTCAGCTGAAGTTTTCATATAGAGTTCAAGGGCAGTCCCACATACAAGACAATGGGCTGGTCTGGATGACATGATAAGCTAGGGATTTGCGGAAACCCTAGCTTACGCGTAGCGTGCTAGAGTAGGCTGATTGGTTGTTCTCACTTTCAACTTGATATCGAGGGCTGAGGGTCTTTCACACATGCATGTAAGCTCCTCCTCCAAAGGAAGTAAGTGAGCCATGTGGTCTTGCATCCACCCTGACAGCATACTGGCCAGACAGTGAACCCTGCCATAACTTATAGATTGCACAAAAAGGCATTTAAATGTGTCTCTCCGATTCTGTTAACCATTCCCTAGAATCAGCAGGAGCGACTAAATCAACCATGGAGCTTCCCTCTATGGTCTGTTCTTGCATGCACTATCTGAACATGGATGCAGCTCTCCCTCTGGTTTGATTAGCTCTCAGATTGTCAGAAGTTACCAGCTCCTGCCATAAAAGCATGCTTCAAGCAAGCAATCAAAAAGCCCGCTGCAAACAATTTTTTTTTCATCTGTACATTTAGTTCTGTAGGGGTTGCTTTCTGTAGAGTTATTTGCTATATTCAGAAATTTGAGCACTATCTAATTTTGACTGATTGCAGGACATCTATGTAGCCTCTTTAGTAATGTGAAACATGCTTTGTCATTTTCTAGACATTCCTGGTTCTTCACAATTCAGAGCAAACTAAAGCTTTTTCAGGTCATGGAAAAATAAAAATGACCAGATTAGCAAGGTCATTAAAAATCAATCAATCAAACAAACAGAACAGAACAGTGGGGGGTGTACCTTTGTTTCAGCCTGCTAAGACTTTATCCACCACTCCATTTTCCATTGATAGATGTGTATCAGTGATGATCAAGCTGTTAACACTTTGCAGTAAATTCAAGCAGTAAGGCAGACTCTGGAAGAGAGAATGTTGAGCGAATCAAGGCATGTTGCTGAAAATTAATCAGCCAAGAGGAGAAACCATAAACAACCTGTTAACAATATAGCCAATTGTTGGACTTCCAAAATCTCAGTTGGAAATGCTTTGTAATGTATTTATTCTTTATTTGGGGGATTACACCATTTGGACTCATTTCCTTTCTGCTAAGTCGAAAATCGCCTGTAACTTCACATCCATAAATTTGACATCCCCTGTTATGTTTGTGATCACCTATAAAATGTAGAAGGTTCTAAAAAGTAAATTAACATTTCTCAGTAAAGGCAAGATATTGGCGGGGGGGGGGCTCCTTAAATCTTTCAACAAATGTGAATGCTAGCCAAATATGGGCCATCATTTTTCTGTAGGACAATAGTTGATCTATTCAGCACTCCACAAAGATGGGCTTAATTCACAAACCATACACTTGAAACGAAAATAAATTTAGATGTAATGGACTATCTGGATCCAAATAAGTCAATTTATAGGGATATAGAAGCCAGTACAGATGCTACCAGAAGGGGCTACTTTATATGTAATATCTCACAATCAAATAGTAACTAGTCCAAATTTAGATCATTTACATTTTATTTTCTATGAAAAAAGAAACCTACTTTGGACTAATTTATCTTTTTAAAGTCTATAATAGTATGATTATCTCTAACAGTCAGGAGAATACTTTCCTCTAAGCATTCATCCTAATGGTTAGGTCAAATGCTTTTCTTTTTTAAAAAAATGTTTCAATAGACTCAGATTTATAGATCCATTAGAACAAGAACTCTACAGATAACCCATTATTTTGTTAGCTTCATGGTTGTATTTGGAAATATAGCTGGTCCCCATACACATAAAGACCCTTTTCCTTCATCCATTTTCCGAACACTTTTCCTCAGCACAAGTTCTCTCTTTTCCTACATCTCTCTTGATTCCACTCCACAAAAATTCATATTGTAACCTTGAATACTTTTACCACACATTTGTTGAATGGTACATCACTGTACTGACTTGGGAATTAGGCAAGTGATAGTTCTGAAATCCTTTTTGGTTTTTGTTTGTTGAGAAATCTGTATGGAAAACCCACTCTGAAAAAGAATATTTCCAGTGATGTTAAAGCATGAAAGAACAACCAAGTCCTTTAAGCATTTCAGGAGTCTAAAGCACATTACCTGGCAAGAAACAAAGCTAACCTCCTGAGTAAAAACAGCTTCCTTCAAGTGGTACTATTATAAAATTCTCAAACTTTGCAAGAACAAAAACCTGCAGAATGTCTGCCGTTGCTGTTGCTTTTTTTCCCTTCCTCTGTTGTTGACAGCTGTTTCATTTCCTAATGCGTATCTACAAATTCATCAGTATGAGTCCACCAGCTTCAGATTTTCCACTTTCATGAAGAATCAATCAAACTGTCCCACACCAGAAAATACTGTGGGGCAAGTCCAGTGTAACTCCATGTGCATGTGCGTGTGTGTGTGTGTGTGTGTGTATAGGAACTTTTAAACGCAAACAAAATGAAAAGCAAAGCAAAGCAAAGGAAAGGAAAGGAAAGGAAAGGAAAAGAAAAGAAGAAACAACAGAAAGAGGAAAAGAAAAATTAACACTCACTTCCAACTTTCTTAATGATGGTTATACATTTTACTATAAGTTCTCCAGATGCACTCAAAACCTACAGTGAACATGTTATTCTTACATTTCTGTCAGAAGACAATTAAAAGTTCCCAATCTCTCAAAAATGACATCAATGATTTTTCTCCAAACATTATAGTTTGTCCATTTGGCTAGATCAGTCAGTTTCAGCAATGAATCTTTGTTTATTAGAATTATTTTCCATTTCCACTTTTCCATTTCTACATGTATGTTAATTTTGCTGCCATAGTCATATAATAATCTTCCATGTTTCTTTTCCATTTGGTCAGCAAATAGTCCCAATAAATACAGTTCAGGTTTTAATTGCAAATTACCCTTCAAAGTCTCCTCAATCAGGCTATGTATTTTTCTCCAAAATTCTTTAGCCTTCTCACAAGTCCACTACACAGGGTAATGTGTCCCTACTTGTTGCTCATATTTCTAACATACATTAGAAGCCCTTTTCTGCATTCTGGCCAATTTTTCTGGGGTCAAATACCAATGGTACACCATTTTATAACAATTCTTCTGAAGATTACTTCCTTTGACTACAGAATTTTTTTTGAAGGAAACTACTTTAGTTCTTCTTTCTTTCTTTTTGTTTCCTTTAAGATTAACTGCATTTTTCATGTCTTTTTTTAAACTTCGTATTCTGTTATATAAAACATCCTCTCATAAATGCCTTAATCACTTCTCATACCTTTCTGATATCAGTACCTTTCTCCATGTTGTTCTCAAAATATTCAGTCAATTTCTTTTTACGTCTATAATACATCTTTTTCATCTTGGAGGAGAATTTCATTCAATCTCCAGCTCATAGATCCTCTCTTCCCCTTTAAAAGTAGAGTCACCAGATTGTGGTCAGCAAAAGTCTTTGGTAGTGTCTCTATTTTGATGATTCTGCTACACAAAATCTTAGAATTCAAAAACGTATCAGTTCGTGAAAAGGATCTTTGTCTTTCAGAGAAAAAGTATATTCTTTAGCATTTCCATATTATCCATTAATTTTAAAAAATGGAAATTTACCTTGTGAAATTTTAATATCCCTCTCAGAGGACCTGTCCATTAAGGGGGAGATTATACCATATCAATCTCCCAACAGTGATCAGTTTTCATAGCAGTAACTAAATATTTTTTTCATGAAAACTGGCCTTATTCTTTATAGAAGCATAAATCCCTATCACTAAAATTTTAAACCCTTTTACATCAGTCTGGACCCCCCCAAATATTTACTATACTTATCTTCCAATATTTATTCTAGAGTCAAGTGTGCTTTTACATAAACAACAACTCCATTCTTCTTCTTATCTGCCACAGAAACAAATTTGCCAAATTTAAGATGGCACAAATGCTTTATGTCTTTCTTTCTAACATGTGTTTCTTGTAAATAAATGATACCCTGGCTGAATCTGATCAAATAATAAAATATCTTCTTTTTTCTCTTGCGGGGTAGGAGAGGTATATACCCTCCCTATGTTTCAAGAGATACATCTCAAATCCATCATCAGTCCAGAAGTTTAGCAAAGTCCCCACCAGCTTCTCTTCTATCATCTCCCTTGCTGTCCTTGTCTTTCTTTTCTTAATCCAAGTCTTGTTCTAAAAGTTCTTTCAGTTCCTCTTTCTCTCTTTGTTCACCCAATGTCTTCAACTTCTTTTCATATTTCCATAAAAATTCTTTAGCATTTTGTTAATGTATTGACTTAAATCATTGTTGGTTAAATGTAAAAGTAATTCCCTCCAATTTGTTCCATCTAAATGGGATCTTATTTTGCTTCAGTTTCTCTGTCAGGAAGTCATACTCTTTTCCCCTGCCTAGAGTTCTGGTGGATATTTCCTTAAGAACCACCACTTCCCTATCTTCTATCTACATTCTACTTTCTGACAAAATAAACAATCACATCCTATTAGAGGTTCCTCTAAGTTGTGGCCTTAGAATTACGTCTGTAGACACAGTGCACTTCTGGCTCCATATTTTCACTTCATTTCTCCAGGAGTAGGTATGATCTTGATCTTTCTTCCCCAAACATTCTCATTTGCTTGTTCTGGAACTGATCTGAAGCATGAACATATCTCATTTTGTTTCACTTCTATTAAAGCAATAGCATCCAGGTCTTGATCATGAACTTTGCCCAGTCTTTCTGGCCATTTCTGCACTATACTGTTATAGTGCTATTATTCCACTTTCAACATCCTATGGAATCCTGGGGTTTGCAGTTTAGGGAGGGGCCTTTAGAATTCTCAGCAAGATTGCTCTGTGGCCTCAATAAACTACAAACCCCAGAATTCCACAGGATGTTGAAAGCGGAACAATAGCACTATAACAGAGAAGTGCAGAAATGGCCTCTGTCCCCCCCCCCACCTCTCAGTCTTTTTCCTCCAAATTCTGAACTTTTTGATTTGTCTGTTTGAATTATAATACCATCTGTTTGAAGATAGTTTCACTTCCTCCAATTCTGCTTTAAATTCTTTGTAAAATTCTGTCTTCAGATCAGATTCAGATTGTGACATCTGCAGTTTTATAGACCTCAGCTCATTCAGAATCACTTTTTGCAACATGTCTACAGGTTTTGCTGGCAATTCAAGTGATCCTCTTCTTTCAGAACCCTAGTCTTGTATCTAAGACCAGAGCTCATGATATTCATTTTAAAAAAAGAAAAAAAAATCTAGCCTGCAGTTATTTGTTTGGCTATCATATGTCACTCTTTATTCAAATACCTATCAATAACTTTGTTTACAGCAATCAGGTAGATGCAGTAGGAAAAAATTTGGCTGCCACAACTTGCCATAGCTCCAGCTTAGGCTTCAGCAGCCTGACCTTGTTCTTATCATGACTCAAAGGTAAACAATTCATCTTCTCACACTTCTTAAATTTATTGAGAGTATTGAGAGTATTGTCATTGTTATTATTCTGTTATTTTATTAAGCATTGAAGTCCCTATGTTTATCAATTCTCTCAGTGAAAATCCTCAGCTCTTTACTCTTTACTCTTTTACTCTATTACAAACTCTTTGAGAATAGCTCTCAACCCACTTACTCACAGTCTCTTAAACATGTAAAGACATGTAAAGAAGTAAATTCAGCAGAAGCCTCAATTTCACCATCATAAGCAGAAAGCCTCTCTCAAAACTAATCCATTATTTTGTATCAGATATTAAAGAAAATTGGTCTTATAGTCCTTGCAACTGTTTTCAGGCAGGTTTTCTTCCAGAAGGGCAAGCTGGCAACCTCAGTTTCCCCACTTTCCCCATGCTTATTCACCACCAAAGTGACAATTTGCTCACCAAAAGCAGGGCTTGCTGACCCTTGTGGCTGATCCTCTGGGTTCCCTTTAATCCAGAGAGACTTTTTTTTTTAATCAATTCAAACCTTCTTTGGCCAGCAATACCATATGAAATGTCTCCCCCTGCAGCAGATTGCTTACAGAGGATTACTATGAGCTGCCATTTCCAACCCAAAGTTCAGTGTAATTCCATGCTTCATACTCAGATGTTTCAGACTATAACTGACTTCATAAGTGAGGCTCAAGGACTCACACCCAAAGCCCTGAGATGATTTTATTCATTTCCTAAAGTTTGATGAAGGAAAATAGAAACTCGACTTGCTTCTCAAAACATGCTGCTGCCAAAACCAAAAATCCAGTCTGGACAATAAAATTCAAAGATGGATAAAATGATTTATGTATACAACTTTAAATGTATTCTAGAAATGTTACGGAGGAAGAGGATAATTCATTCCTCTTTCCCAAGAACAATTATGCAATTTAATTTTGGTGAGCTCTGTGTCTCAGCTGGGAAACCCAACTGCAAGAACCAGTCATATTTTCCTAAGTCAAATGCTTTTAGTCTTCAACTGCAAGAGGGATCTATAAGTCCCATTGTGGCTAGGGCAGGATGAAGTCCAGAATCATGGGGTTCCTCTTACAGTAGTGGTCCGTCTCTTGTAAATAGCCTTACCTAGTGTCAGCGACTAAGAAGTTGCCATTATAAACTTTCCCCAATGTCCTGGAGAAGCTAATGCAGCATCACTCTAGAGGATTATGGGAAATATCAAATTGTCACCACATATAGGTATCGGACAATTAAAACTAATAGACATCAGTAAAGATACTGGGCATGTCAGGCTAAAATCAGGATAGGAGTAGAAAATATGTTGCTTCTGTTTTCCTGAATGAGCATAGCCTCACATTTGTTTGTTGTTTTTATACCCCAAGAACTATATTGGGAAACAAATATAGCTATATGTCTCTTTTTCTAGGAGTAGCTTTCTGCAAGCAAGCTAATTCTGGCCAACGATACAGATGGAAAGTTTGCTTACAGAATACTTCCACAATAGCATCAGAATCAATGTATATTGCTGCAGTATACTAGTCCACTTATCAACTTGGAGACATATAATTAGCAGGTCCTTTTCAGCTATACCTGACAAAGTAAGTATTTTTATACTGCCTTAAAGGCAACACTCTACTGACTGCCTTAAGTGCTACACGCACACACACACACACATACACACAGCATTTAAGGCAGTCAGCCCAAGAAGCTTCAACATCATGTCTGAAACCTACCCAGCTAAATCAATGAGGAAGTCTGTTTTGCTGCTTCCAAATTGGGAGAAGTCCAAAGAACAATTTGCATGAAACCTGATTTGTGTGACAAGGCTTTTTATGCCTTGCACGCACCCCTTCTATAATTGATTGTATGTTTGTCACTGATATGAAAATCTCTTTATCATTTAGTTTCCACGTAGCACATACGATTATAAGTCATTACAAGGCACAGAGCATAGTCTCTCAGGGTGGATCATTGCAGTATATTAGTCCTAGGAAGTCCCTGAAAATGGTTCTGAAGGCTCAGCCAGTTCGGAGTGCAACTGTTAGGATTCTGAGCAGTTTGCCTAAACGGAATAGCATTATGCCAGTTCTGAAAGAATTGCACTGGTTTCCCTCTATGACCATTTCAAGGTCTTGCTGGTAAGGATCAGCTTGAAAACCCGAAGCAACTTGGGCCCAACTATCTGAAGGAAAATATACTTTGTATAACATACAACTATGTATTGAATGTTTCTGAGAAGGTACTTCTTCCTATATCATGGCTGAGAGAAGTGCAGTAAGTAGCTACAAAAGAGAGGGCCTTGTCTTTAATGTAATCTGACTTTGAGGAGCCCTCTTAAGAGAAATATAAGAAATACAAGTGGTACCAACTCTTTGGCACCATTTTCATAGACTTTTTAAATAGAACTTTGAATTGTTAGACGTGTAAATTTAATCTAAATTGAATTTAGGGTGATTGATGTTTTGTTGTTTGGTTTGCTCTTTTGCTGGTGTTAAGAGATTTAGGCCTCTAATTTTATTGTTGTCATAGTGTTTTTATGATTTTATGTACACTGTTTTGAGACTGTCTGAGATCGTCAGCCTGGAGCATTATGTAGCAAAAAAGCCAGTCTTTAGTTTGGTATGGTTCCTCCTATTAGGCAAGCAGTTTTAAAAAATCTCTCTGCTTTTCTTCTCAACAGTTTACAGTTCTGGAACAGTGATGTACTATTATGAAGCAGCAACCATGCTAGACTAACATTGAGCTAGTGGTCTCAACCTAACAGGTACAGATAGTCAATGAGTTGCTTAGTACTGATCCCGTACTTAACAGCAAGGCTGATATTTGACTGACCTGGCTGCAAAGGCATAAATTAAGGAGCAAGCAAATCTTATCCATGACCTGATGGTGTCTTGTTTTCGCTTGTTTTGATCATGATCTCCCTGTTGTCTCACCACCATCCACTAATATCCGTCCAGCACTCCTCTGCTTTATCCCTCTCATCTCTTTCACCATGGAGCTCACTACCTCAAATTCACTTCACTGACTTCTCTCTCTCTGGATGCTCTTTATCTTTTTGTCTTTAGCATCACAGCCCTCCTTGGCCTTACTCATCTTTTGCACTTATATCTGAGCACATCCCTTCCTATGACCTTTACATGTCCAGTGTGTTCAGCCACCCAAAAGTCCACCCTCAAATGATTCCATCCATTTTTTCCTTGCTGGCTCTTATTCCTGGAATAGCCCTCCAGAACACCTCCATGTAATTACCCCCCTTAATTCCTTTAAGTCTCTCCTCAAACCTCACTTTTTCTGGGAAACATTTGGATTGCTGTCCCACTATAGTCCACTTACTAACTAAGGCCATTTCCGCACCGGGCTAGTAAAACGGTGCAGAGTGACCTCTAGCGGAGGTCTTCTGCACCGTAGAGTGGACTGGGGTGGACTACTTCTGTAGTTCCATACCTCAGTCCACTCCGGAGCGACCAGAACTGGTCGCTCGACGTGTTTTTTAAAAACTTCTTTTTAGAGGTTTTTAAAAATCACAGAGCGCGCAACCCCATGCTGCTCCGTTGCCTGGCTCCGGAGCAGATTTGCAGGTGTGCGCAAGTGCGTGCCTGCAGATCTTCTGGGGGCGGGCTTCTGGCTGGTGAGCTTCTCCAGTTCGTGGAGAGCCTCCACCAACCGGAAGCCGCCATTTGGGATGCCGGAGGACTGCGGAGCAGTGAACTTGCGCTGCTCCTCGTGGCGACGGACTCGGCCGACCGGAAAACAAAGCCAGTAAGCTCTGTTTTCGGCCGTTCTCCCCCCCCCCACATGTGGAAAGGGCATAAGACAAAGTATGTGCTGTTGAAAAAAAAATCACATATTCTTCACTGATGTATCCGTGTCTCATTCCCTGTGCTTTTTTCTGTTGTTTCTCTCTATTCTTTTTGTGACCATTCCCTGTCATACTTGTTATTTTTAAAAGCACCGTATCCATAGATGCACATACATAAATTAGAAATCAACAGCAACAACAACAAAGGGAAAAGAAGTGGCTATTATAAGAACGTTATTTCTTGGCTGGTGTTCTAGCCAGAAGGAGATGCCAAAGATCCAATCTATTGGATCAAGTCTATAGCCGTTCTCACTGAGCCTTGATGATTTCACATTTGGCTACCTCCATCCATGTGCTTTGCCTCTCCTAAGTCTCTTCTCCACAAGGACTGGTTTTCATTTATTGGCTTGTGCTTTCTTGTTTCTTGTCCAAAAGCTCTTCAGATACCACCTCTCATTAGTCTTAAGATCTTGCAAGGAAATTATATAAGCCAATAGTATGAAATAGCTCCATTCAATGTGAGTTTGTTAACAAATTACTGGCAGCTAGTGTCTTCTGTATTGAGGATATGTGTGAATCAAACCTAAATTTTAGTCTGAAATTTAAAACTGCTTTCCATGGTGCTGAAGTTAGTAGTGGGAGGAGGTTCAGCACTATGGATAGCTCCTTTAAAGTTTGGATTAAAATCCAAAGCTGATCACTGACCAATGACATGGAAACTACCAGCCACTACTGGAAGAAATATAGCAACAAGTATACAGACTGAGAATCTGTCCTGCCAAAAATAAACTTATCTAATTAAAATGCAAATGTATTTCTCTTCTTACCAAAAACACAGAAGACTTTGTCATTTGAATTTTCTTCTAAAAGGATTATTAATAATAATTTAAGCAGGCACTTAATAGTATTTCAAAATATTCTGCCAAAGTGCCTGTATAAAATGAAATAAATAGCAAGTGAAATTTGGCATTTAATCTCTAAATGCAATATGTCTGGCTTTTCTAGCAATATGCCATTCCTGCTAATTAGTGTAACATATTTGCAGCCAGAATCTTCACTTTCTGAGTTCACTTTCTAAGAGGTGTCTTTTCTAATTATTTGGCCAATTGCAAGCACCATGAACAGAGTGAAATGTTTGTTCCTAAGCTTGTATTTTCATTCTGTTATAAGACAATTTGATTCTAACTTTTCTACCACCTGGAAAAAACAACTATTTTGAGGGTGACATCATGGTAAAGAAAGAAAGAAAGAAAGAAAGAAAGAAAGAAAGAAAGGAATTTATGTCTGGCACAAAATTAACGTGAATACAATTACAAAAACAAACTAATGGAAAACTGTTCTTACCCACTATATTGGTAACTAAATGTAGCTATCATTCAGTAGTATTCCTATTAGTGTGGTAGAATAATGGCAGTGATGACTATTGTTATTATTATTGTTATTACTGTTATTGCTGCTCCTGAAAACAGGAAAACTCACATTTTTTTATATTTATGAACTCAGTGCTAACAATCCTATAAAGCACAAGTGGCTTCAGTATAAGATTAATCATGTAACGGGACAAAGACAACATTAATTGTATACTATGAATATGCTACTTCCATAAAAAGAGGGTCATTTGGTCCTGTAGTTTAATCCCCCCAGAAAGGGATGTTTTTATTGAGCTAACTGCCTACTAGCAGTTCCATTGTTCCAGCCTTAATCTTACCTTGAAATTTCAGCACTTAAGCCCCTGCATAATGATCCCTCCATGCTCACCAAGGAATTAGCAGAAGCAAAGCTTAGATCTTAGTATCTCTTTTCATACTTAATTTAGTAGGTTAGCATCTTGTGTTGCTGTGGCAATGGACGTTCCTCTCTTTTGTCTCTGCCATGTTGCCTAGCAATGTATCAACAAAAGTGAATTCACAGAGTTCCTGTAAAACTGATTGGCCAACAGCATTGTTTAGGAAGGTGGTGGTGAGGAGAGATATACGTGCAGGACCAATTTTTACATGTGCTCATAGAAATGTTCCAAAGTTCATCTCTGGAAAACTTGGGGGGAGGGTACTAAAACTCCCTCACATTGATTCCAGTGGCTACACAGTTGCCGAAGTGGTTCGTACGTCAGAGAGAGGAAAGAAAGGAGTTACAGGAAGAACATCACCAAATAATTATCACGTAGGTATTTGCTAGGGAGAGTTGAGGGAGAAAGAATTCCTGCAAAAGGATTTTTACTGCCTGACTTCCATTAAATATTTGACTAAGCTTCAGCTTCCTACATTTCTGTTTGATACTGTAGTAAATGTTGTTGTTGTGTGCCTTCAAGCCACTGCCTACTTATGACAACCCTAAGGCAAACCTATCATGGGGTTTTCTTGGCAATATTTGCTCGGAGGGAATTTGCCATTACCCTTCTCTGAGGCCGAGAGACTGGGACTTGCCCAAGGTCACCCAGTTGCCTTCCAGTGCCCTGATCTTCTGGAGTCTGAGTCCAACACTCAAACCACAAAACCACAGTGGCTCCCCACTGCACTGAAAAATAGCTGTAGTGAATAACTTGGCAGGTGGGAGGAAAGGCGTTTTCTACTAGGACTGCCTCTAGTAAGCATTAGGGTTAGAAAGAATATTCAAAAATATTTGACACATTTTTGAAAAACATTTTTTTCAAGTGTCCAGAAACCCTGAGAAAGATCCTGGGATGGGGAGAATCTTCACAGTTGAGGCTTACTCTGTGCAAAATTTGCAGATGGCTGTTTTGCACAGCCTCATGAGAGCCTCATGAGATTGAGAAACTGCAAATAAGGCTTGTAAGTCCCTATTAAAAATGATGTGGGGCAGCAGTGGAGGTGGCAGTAAGCCCCACCAGCCACTCATTTCTGCTGTATAAAGGAACCCTGATGCCTCAAAGGAATCCATGGTGGGTTGAATATGGTGATCATACTTTTTTTTGTGTTAAATCTGGTTTAGGAGGGCCTAGCATTAGTCACAGTTTTTTCACTTCCACGGGGGTCCTGTGCTCCTAATGCTAGTGAATGTGGAGGGATGACTGTATTTCCTGTGCAAAAAGTGTGTTTCCTGATCAGAAAATAATATTACTACGTAGGAATACTATTTTCTGTGCAAAACAACCATGTTCTAATTTTGTGAAGAATAAATCTTAACTCGCATATAGGCTTCTAAATCTGTGTGTTTTTCAAATGCTTTCTAGCAGAGGGAAGAAAACTGTTAAAATTACTCACTGTTTCCTTCTAGAAAAAACTTAATATATTTGTAATGCATGTTATGTGCCCTTAGAAACATCAGCTATAATCCTGTACCTGCTTATACTTAACTGTGCACTTAACTAAGTAACTTCACCTGGCCTAACCCCTCCCTGCCTGACAGAAACATCATTCAGTCATGCTGCAGTCATCAGCAGAATGGATCTCCTTCTCCACACACAGCTAATGCCTGGTAAATTAGGTTGGGGGCAATTTGTGATCTTGGTAATAGTGTGAAAACTGTGACTAAGTAGAGATCATGAATACAAAAGAGTTACCTAACAGTAACTATTTTGTATTCACAATCATTACTAAGTCACAATTGTGATGGGGGTTGGACTAGCTGACCTTTGGTCGTCCCTTCCAACACTCCTAATAAATAGTTTTCAATAAATATGACTTATTGAACAATAGCACATCATGGTTTGTACCTTTAAATATACCACATACTTCTATGCTATTCTCCCTGTTCTAGTAATAATGTATTGTAATAATGACACACATTCTGCTGTTTCAAAAGGTAGGATTTTGCTGTTTCATCATCCCATTAATCAAGTTCCAGTTTGCTAACAGTACTGGCAAGAACAATATTTTGTTTTCTGCTGCTCAGCAACCCAGATCTGTTGCAAACAGAGCCCTGCATTATAGCTGTTGCAATGAGGCAAACACACAAATCAAATAGAGAAGAGAGTGTTTGGATAATAGATCCCTCTCTCTCTCTTTCCCTGCATATGGACTGAAATGCTGAAGCATTTCCGTAGTGCTGTAGACATAGTGCTTTGGACTATTGGATGTTCCGCTTGTTGCAAGCTGCCACTGCACTGGTGCCTTGAGAGCTGAAAATTGACTATGGCCAATTTCCTTTCCTTCTAGCACTCAAATAGTTACTCTTCATTTCTTCATTTGTTGTTATTGAGCTTCATTTACTCATGAGTCAGAATTAATTACATTCATTTTGTTACTGATCTGGAGCACTTTGTGTTTGCAGTAGTTTTCCATAGGAGATCAGGTGGCTCTTTTGACAACTGTAATTTGTTTTTCATCATTATCAGGATAACGTTTTAAAGATGTTCTACTTCTTTGATTTATGAGATATGAGGATAAGACAGAATTACAGTCATGATTTTCTGGCTGTTTTAACCATTCTCTCCCTCTTTTTCCCTGCTCTGTTAGCTTTCTATGACCTGTACCTGTTATTTCATCAGAGCGTCAGCTGACAGGATCAAAATAAATTGGAAATGAATCGATTATCATTCAAAACTCTCTCATTTGAAATCCTATTTATCTCTCTAAGTGAAATGTGTTGCACTCATTCATTCTGTTTTCAATTTATTTTTAAACCAGCTGCACACTGTTATCTCTATTTTCTTGAAGGGTCATCTACTCTATATCCTAGAATACTGTTTATTAGAGACTGCTTGATAATGCTATGAACAGTTCACAGGAGAAGTAGAACAAGTATAGATGTGTTCTTAGCATTTGCGATTGTAGATTTTCTGTTGCAGGCACTATGATGTGTGCTTTTTTTCCACACTGCTTACACAGATGTGCAGAAATACAATATGCAGGATTGGCATTTCTAGACATAACAGATTTGGAAATGAAGATCAACAGGATATTTAATCAAGCTTCCCAGCAGATAGAAGAGATCACATTGCTACCCAAACCTGTTTAAAATGCCCAGAAGCCACATTTGCCTTTGAAATTTCAAGAGTTTCTGTGGACATGACCATTGCAGCAGCTGAACTAACAAGCATGTCTACAGCACGTGTCAAAATACTATTCTGTGTGCCAAAATCTATCAGCCTGTCAAATTCCCAATACCCTGTCATCCTCATTTTTAAAAAATTTTTAAAATTATTTTTTTAATTATTTTAACACAAAATCTGGAGAATGCTGACACTATGTTTACAGGTTGAGAGGACATCCTAAAGAGAAACAATGTTTGGACAGAAACCCAAGGATGTGCACCCATGAGCAAAATCAAAACCCTTTATCCTATAGCTCCCAGTGCAACCCAAAACTTGTGGAGGGTAGGATGGACTATCAGTGCCATAGAATCCTATTGAGCAAGGAGTTTGGGAACTAAGTCCTGATACTACTGTTGCATCGCATTGGATCTTACCCTAAGTTTGCTACTCAGTCAGTGAATAATTTCACATAGGTCTCTTTCGTACTCCACAACTACAACACTTTAATACCACTTTAACTTCCATGCCTCCAGCCTTTGGAATCCTGAGATGTCTAGTTTGGTGAGGTGATTAGAATCCTTTGACAAGGAACGTGCATCCCAAACGACAAATACTAGGATTATGTAGGATACATCCACGGCAGTTAAAGTGGTATCAAAGCGCTACAATGGTGTAGTGTGAAAGAGACCGTAGAGTACCAATCTTTTGATAGTTAAGAGGAAAACGACCTATAGATGGGCAAAGTCTATGCCTTGCAAAGGCCCTGAATGTGAAATAATCACCTTAAGCAGCTACTCCAGGCATTGAGGAGAAGAGGGGTTTCTTAAACCTGGAAAACTGAGAAATGGAGGGAAACCAGAAGGGTTATAACCATCCCTCCCTCCACGAAAACTTCCCACTTTTATAAAAAGGATTGTCTCCTTCATGCCTGTCCTGAGATTGCCCTTGTACTGTGGCGGCAGTGGGTCGGAGTTGGGGGGAGCAGAAAAGGAAATGGGGTGGAATGCTACAGAGGTCCAGGGCTCAGTGCCTACATCCTCTGCCAGCCAGACACTGAAGAGACACGCACAACAAATGAAAATGTTCCTTTTGCAGATACTGCTGTCCTCATATTATCCTCTCCCTGGATTCAGGAAGGTCATGTTTGCCAGCAAGACAGCATGTCTTTTTGTCTACTTTTTTTCTTGTTAGGGAAAAAAGAAATATTTTTCTTGAGAACTGCCAAGAGCTGTAGGAAAGATTGGTACAAATGGCAAGCATAACAAAAAAATAAAAGCATTCAAAACAATCTTTTATTTGACTTTGCTGGGGGCTCTCTTATTGCTCTTGGCTCCAGGCTTCATTTCCCTGTAGGCCGATCAACATCTGGTAACGGCAGCATTGTCTGCATACTCTGGGCAGGGATTGATATTTTTCATTTTGTAACCTTCTCTTAGACTTCCGTTACATGTCCATTTGTTCTTTCTTGGTACTGTCTCTTTTCTGCCATTGACTATCAAAGTGAATGATGCTAATGGAAAAATACACAAGCCTGCTTTCCTCCTGGCTGTGTTTTAACAATTTTTGGCAGAGTCAGGTAATCAATTCTACCATATCTGCATAATAATAATAGCAAAGCTGAGGAAAGATACATGAGCAAAATAAATATTATCATTCATTAAGGTCCACAAGCCTATGCACACATACTGGAGAATAAGTCCCTTTGAAGTCAATGAGATTTACACATGTTGGGTTAGGTATGAAAATAAAAATCTATGTATAAGCCTTTTCCCTTGATCCCTTCCATTCCTCTATTCTGTTATAATCCCTAGGATTTTCAAGGAGATAGCTGTGTTAGTCTGTTTCAGCATAAAAAAGGGAAAGAGGAAAGGACTAATTTAAGTCAAACTGATTTATTTTAGCATGAGCTATCATGGATCTCAACCCTCTTGTTCAAATTCTTCAGAGCATATGAAGAAATGGACTGAAATCCATTGTTGTTGCGTGGCTTCAAGTTGTTTCTGATTTATGCTGAACCTATTGTGGAATTTTCTGGATTTGATCGTGTGTGATGCATGCAAGGTTACTCAGTGGGTTTCCATGGTCAAGTGGAGAGTTCAATCAATGATCTAACCACCACACCATACTGACTCTCAAAATCCATGATAGCTAACCTCCCCCCACATTTGTGGGTTTGATTTTTGCAAACTTGATCATTTATGAAGCGCCTACTTGCCTCCCTCCCATTCTCTCCCTCCCAGTCGCCTGCCTTTTGCCTGGGCACGTGTGTCTCCCTTCCATGGGCAAAAAGCAAGCACATGGGAGTGGGCAGCCCCACATGCATAGAAGGTCTGCATGTGCCTTTCCTGGTCTTGTTGCTGCCCTCTCCCATTCTCTTGCCTATTGCCCAGGTACCTGGAAGGCAGTGTGCCCAGGCAAAATGCAAGTGAATGAGGAGAGGTGTCCATGCATACCTTCCCCAGGTGTGTGGCTGCCTCTCCCATTCACTTGCCTATTGCCTGGGCACCTGGAAGGAAAGCAGTGCACCTGGGCAAAATGCAAGTGTTTGTAAGGGGAGCCCTGGAAGGGAATGGGCAGGGAGAGTTATTTGTCTTTTTTTTTTTTTTTTTTACTTTGGTGAGGATTCTATGCTGTGAACTCTCACAAAAGTCAAGGGGGCACTGTAGCCCAGTTAGATTCAAAAGGGCTACTAGACTTCTCTCTCATGCTTTCCTTTTTTGTTCTTGTTGTTGTTTGGTGGAGGTACTTAGAATTCTGTGCTAGAAGTTCCTAGTGCTATAGTACTGGGACCAAGGAGATCTCTGGACCAAGCCAGGGCTATGACACTCAAAGTCTGATATATCTCCACCTTCTTAGAAAATGCAGCACCCTTCTACACTTTTGTCCCCTACTGGCTTTCTCTCCCAGTTTATCTCCCTCTACTTCTTTCCCTAAATCCACACTCTTTCAGATATAGGGCAAAGCATGGGTTTATCATCAAATGGCTATGTCACTGGTGGTAGTGTGTACTCCCAAATCCAGAGCACCGAGACACTCTCTTGAGACTGGTCTTTATAAAACTATAAGCAAATCTTCATTTAACACACTGTCAGGGTAAAAGGCAGTTGGTAAATTAAGGATTTACAAACAGCACAACACTTATATCTTTCAACCAACAAACACTTTCTTTTTTTTCTCTCTCCCACACCCTCTCAGATGGATCTTTCACTCTCTCAACTCCAAAACACATTCTACACTTTCTGAACCTCTAACAATTTTTCAATTAAATTTCAGTTACTCACTCCCCCCATTTAGCCCATCCCTCTGGCTAGCCTGGGTTTCATTTGCACCAGCCAATCAATTTGAATCCTCTGGGCTGCTACGGTGGCTCTGTTGCTAAGCCCCCCCCCCAGGGTTCGTCACGCAAGGGAGTGCTCAAAAACCCTCTAGCAGAGAATTCCTAGTCCCCCATTTAACTATAAATCCCAGGATTGTATGAGATGAAGTCATGACTAGTTAAAGTGGTATCAAACAGCTGTAACTGTGTACTTCAGATACACATTAACAAACAGAAGTCAAGATAAGGATATGCAGACTAGAGGAGCAGGGTCAGTCCTTTCTTGGCTGGCACTATGAAGGACAAGAAGTAGGTTTCATCACCACCATCCAAACTGAAATAAAAGAAGCTGGAAGATGAGGACAGAATGCACTCAACAAGCTACTTGAGTGCAAGAAAGTAAAAATATGAGCGGGGCTATGACTAATGATGCAACTGGATTCAAGCCAAAAGGACATTCAGCTGTTGATGTGCTCAGAGGTGAAAGGAAAATCTGAACATGGAATGTGAGAAGAATGAATCAGGGGAAGCTAGACACAGTAAAACAAGAATTGAAATGCATAAATATTGCACTATGTGGGGTGAGCAAGCTAAAGTGGACAGGAATGGGACATTCTAAGTCTCGTAATTAAACAGTTTACTCAGGAAATGAAAATCTAAGAAGAAATGGGGTGACATTAATAATGAGGAGAAATGTAACAAAAGCAGTCAAGGGATATAATGCAAAATCTGACCGAATAATATAATTAAGACTTCATTAAATTCATTCATTAAAACTCATCAACCTAACATAATCCAAAGTTATGCTCCAACTACACAGGTAGAAGAAGAAAAGTTGAAAGATTCTATATTGGAGTCCAGGAAGACATTGACCAGAACCAGAACAGGACTTCTTGTTAATCATAGGCAATGGGAATGAAAAAAGTAAGAAACAGAGCAGAATCAAGGAACATTTGGTCCAGGATCAAGAAATAAAACTGGAAAGGGACTGATTGAATTTTGGGAAGGCAACAGTTTGTTCTTCACAAACACATTCTTAGAGTAACCAAAGAGACAACTACAAACATGGACATCACCTGGTGGACAATATAGAAATCAAATAGACTGCATAATCGAAAGCAGAAGATTGAGAAGCTTCATTCTCTTTACAAATATAAGACCAGGAGAAGACTGTGGCATAGACCATGAACTGCTAGTATCAAAACTAAGAGTAAAGCTAAAGAACAACACTAAACCAACCATCAGGCTAAAATAAAAGCTGAAGAACATCTCTGCAGAATTTCCAAACAATGTAAAAATAGATTTGCACTATTTAGCCTAACTGACTGGGAATCAGAAGAACTCTGGAGTGAAGCCAGGGATATTGTCAGGGAGGAATGCAAAAAGACATTATCTGCAGCAGAAAAGAAAGAAATGTCTCAATGGGTGACAGATGAAGCTCTTCAAGCGGTTAATGACAGGTGAAAAGCAAAAGTAAAACATGACAGAAATTGGGTCAAAACTCTGAATGCGTCTGTTCAACAACTAGTAGACAGGCACAAAGAGAACTGCTATACTAATCAATGCAGAGAAATAGAAGATGACAAGAAAAAAGGATGAACAAAAGACCTTTTCCACAAGGTCCAAGAAATTAAAGGGAAATTTAAACCAAGAGTGGGGATGCTATATGACAAGCAGGGGAACACATTACATGCCCAAGTACAAATAAAAGGAAGATGGAAACCATACACTGAGGGACTTTGTAAAATAGATGAAAGGATGAAAGATTCAAGAAAGATTCAAGAAAGAACCATTTGAAGATGAACCTACAATTTTACAATGTGAAATGGAAGCTGCACTCAGAGGATTTGGGAGAAATAAATCACCAGGAATAGAGACCATACCATTAGATCTGCTTCAAGTTAGACAGAATCTACTCTAGTTCTAATTTAACTCTGTCAACAAATATGGGAAACATAATATCTTTGAATATTAAAGTTAGTATTGTCCATGCCATTGTATATCCATTGTTTGTATGGTTGTGAAACCTGAACAGTGAAGAAAGCTGACAGGAAGAGGATCAACTCTTTTGAAATACGGTTCTGCAGAAGAGTTCTGTGGATTCTATGGCCATTTCCACATGGGGCGAGGGAATCGTCCCGTACCGCTACTTACCAGACCTTTGGGCTCCCCGGTCCGGTCCAGGCTGCTCCGGAGCAGTGCATACTCGTCACTCCGCACTGCTCCAGGGTCAAAAATGGTGGCTTCCAGTTGGTCAAGGGTCTCGACCAACCACTGAAGCTCGCCAGCCTAAAGCCCACCCCCGGCAGATCGCAGGCTTACATTGGTGCGAGCCTGAAAATCTGCATAAGGGAGCAGGCTTGCAGTGGCATGCTCCGTGCTTTTGAAAGACCTGTTTTTAGTGGTCTTTCAAAAGCATGCTGGACAACCACTTGGGGTCGTTCCGGAGCGGGCTGGGGTGCGGATCTACGTTAAGTAGGTCCGACCCAGTCCACTTCCAGGTGCAGACGTCCTCCCTAGAGGACGCTCTGCACCGTTTTAAAAACCCTGTGTGGAAATGGCCTATGAACTGCTAAAAAAACAAATGAATGAGTCCTAGAGCAAATCAAGCCTGAATGCTCTTAGAAGCCAAGATGATTAAACTGAGACTTGGAATTTCTTCTCACTTCCATTACAGTGAAGGAAGCAAGTGAATATTGTATTTCGTGTCTGAACACAGTCAACAAGTAATGCTGGAGGGAGATGGGCTAGCCTTTTCCTATGTTTTAAACAACACCTTCGCATATATCAGGAGTGAAGAACCTCCAAGTGTTGAGATTCCAACTAACAGAAGCCCAAACAGTATGGCGAATGGTGAAGGATTATGGGAGTTGTAGTCTAAAATATGTAGAGAACCAACATCCTTCCCACCCTGGCTTATGAAAAGAAGGTTTGCTATCTTTTGTGGCACAGATCACTCATTAATGCCAATAGATCAAGCTTCTTTTAAAGGGACAAGAAGAGGTACAGAAAACAGATTGCTGAGCCTGAATCTGCCTTTGATACCTTCAGCCTTCCAGGTGCTGATGAATTACAGATCCTATCATTACCTCACCATTGACCAGCACATGAAAACTGTGGCCAAGCAAAGTCAGAGTGTGGTCAAGATAGCAAAAGTTTTTAATGAGGAAGAACACACAACTAGGAGAGGCTGCTGTGGTTTGCTTTTGCCTGATCTTACAAGGAAGGACAAGATTCTGCCCTTTCTCCCTGCAAGTTAATTGAGTGAAAACTACTTTTCCACTTTGAACTCAGTTTGCACTAATGGAAGTACGCTGACCATAGAGGGGGAAAGTGGCAGGAGGAGGAAAGAAACAGGGACATTGTAAAAGCAGCTGAAAAACTGGGACAACAGAGGATTAATCAGGACTGCCCCCTGCCAAATCAGACATTTGAGTGTATACCATTTAGAGCAGATGGGAATTAGAGTGTCAGCAATATCTGGAGGCTAGTAGATTTCCAAGCAATGCCCTAATATGGGCCTTCATGCATGCAGGACATCTGTGTGTAAATAAAACCTGCCTCAGAACTCTTGATCTGGACATATTTCAGGGGGATTTCAAAATGAATAGTTTCACTGGCAGAATCCCTCTTCGACTCCATGTGTCACTCAAGTGAAAGTGATAAATGAATGAGCACCAGGCAGTGCTCCATCATTTAATGAAAGCCATGTTTTCCCTCCCTCAGGAGAGTTAGCATGCTTAAATGCTTGAGGGGAGGAGGAGAAAATGTCACTGCTTTGAATCCATATGTGAAAAATTAGGCACATAGTGTCTAAAAAACAAAAATTATTTCAAACCAATGAAAGAGAGCACTTATCTTAGATTTTCTGTCATTAGTGGGTAAGGCAAATACTAAAACTCAGGAAATTTCCACAGATTCTAACTGTCTACAAATAATGCTTCAAAGAGAAAATATTATAGAGATAACATGCCATTTATAATTTGAATGGAAGTGGAATCAATATGTATCATGTTGATATAGGTTGCCACTTAAAAGAAGCTAGGATAACAGTCAAGTGAGCTTGTTTTAAAAACTCACTCTTTTCAAAGATAGTACAATTTGCCCTGAATTATTAGCTTCTGAAAATCCAAACGGCAAGATGTTTCTCATCACATATCACCGACTTCCATATGTTGAGCATTTTATTTCCCTATTGAACTATAATGACATTTCTATTGAATATTTTTATTGGGATGAGCCATGCTACAATAAGAAGTAAAACAGAAACAATGTTGTTATTTTAAAAGGGCACTTCATGTTGAAGCACTTAAAGTTAGATTCTGTTTTGCTTGAAAATTCCTCTAAGGACGTCTGACAATCAAATAAGGATTGCATTTTTTATTTGCTTTTATGTTACTATGTCTCTAAATACATTTGTATTGTAGAACATAGAAATTCAATTTCCATGGAATGTGGTGGCAGAATTCTTATTCATTTCAATAGTACCAAGATCATGTTGTATATTAGAAATCAGCCAAGGGGATGCTGTACTCATAAGAGTTCCATAAAATTTGGTTTTAGACTAACAAGATTGCGTTATGGTTGTGCCAGCAATAACTCTTTTCCTTTGATCCTAGCCCCCTCTTCTCTTCCCTAGATGTCTTGTTCCTTCAGTCCTCCCCTCACAATCTTCTACTCCCCCCCCTCCTCCTCCTCCTGGTGTGTGTGTGTCCATGTCCATGTCTATACCACATACATGCACAAAATGAGCCTTCTGCACTTTGCTTCCAATGCACCTGCTTTTTCTTCATACTGTTTTCGTTGTGTGCCACCCTGAGATCTCACAATAGTGGGCAAGATAGAAATGTTTTAATAAATAAAATAAAATAAATAAAAATACTACCTACAGTTGATGTGACATTCAGATAAATATTGGATGATGAACCTAGATACTGCCTCGGGAAAAAAAAAAGCTTATTCTTCTTTGTTTTGTTTTGTGTTTTACTTATGTTATGAACAAGAGCCAGCATGGTGTAGTGGTCTGAATGTTGCGCTATGACTCTGGAGACCAGAGTTCAAATTCCTGCTTCACCATGGAAATCTACTGGGTGACTTTAGGTAAGTCACACACTCTCAGCCTCAGAGGGAAGCAAAGGCAAACTTCTCTCTGAACAAATCTTTCCAAGAAAACCTTGTGATAGGTTTGCCTTGAGGTGCCATAAGTCAGAAATTAGTTGAAGGCACGAAATGACAATATATGTTACAAACACTTCTATATAACTCAAACAAGATTCTGAAAGCAGCTTTAATTGGTTCTGTTTGCCTTTGTGACAGCTGTATCCTGTTAAGAAAGAGGATAGAGAGGTTTGGAATGCAGGCCAAGGCAGGCAGCTGTGATGGATGGTTGGTTCTTGCAAAGTACAAACTGCTTGGTGATTTGTGTGAGAGCTTATTGATATAATTTTCTCTGTAATTTCCAAGGACTGATGAAACTTCCTGCTAGGCAATGGGTTCCATGCAGGCATAGACCATCCAGCATTGTGAGGGAGCTGTTCCTTTGAAAAAAAAAAAAAGCAAAAATTCAAAGCTATTTGGGTTCCATGTGGAATTCTCAAGCATCTCTAGCCTTGAGTCTTGATCCTGAGAGAAAGGCAGGATATAAGTCAAATTCATGCATAACGATTAACAAACTCCCATATCGGGAAAGTTGTGGAGGTCTGGACACTAGAATTACCATATTTTGAAAAGCACAAACGAGACCTCAAGTACTGACTGACTGCTTCAAATTACCTATTGCTATGATGACTCTCACTATATAAACTGTGATAACTGCTACTAGAAATTTTCCCAATCTCCATTGTACTTAAATTACAACAATTTTGCCTTCCTTTTCTCCCTTTCCAACCCCATCCAACAGCTTCCTCATCCACCTTGGTCAGCTAGTTCACCTACGCCCTCTAAGTCTGACTCTCCTCCATACGTACTCACTGTGGCTTTCTCTCTGAGCACTTCACTGTGCTCACCTCCATCCATTCTTCAGGCTGAACTCTCCATGGAAACAGACAGGTGGTAATGAGGAGGCAGAATCAGTGCACAGGAAGTGAAGCAGCAGCAGATTTCTTTAAAAATAATGTGGATGTTTTACAAATTCATCTAGACAGAAATTTCACTTCTGAAAAAGAGGACATGTCCAGCAAAAGAAGGATGTAATGCAACCAAAACCCTCACAAACCCAGGTTCACCTGAGCCAATGAACCCAGTAGGAATGAACTAGCCCTGCACTGCTGAACAGATTCTTGGTTCATCCCTCTCCCTGGCAATTCATGTGATCCCCCCTTGTTATAATAGGGTTGCTCTAAGCTCCATCTAAAATGCCCTGTTCCTCCCTCTCATCATCTTCATATTTCCTTCTCACCTTCACCACAACTGGTTTCCTCATATACTCTGATAAGAGGACCTGTCCTGCTTGTGGAGGCCTGCACAGAGGCCAGAGAACCAGAGTGGTCAGAGAGAGGAAGGGCTATGGACGCCATTCTTCACCTCTCAGAGACCTATTGTGAAATCAGTTGCAACTAGATTCTGCTAGGCCAGAGATAGGCAAGTGTGGCCCTCTAGCTGTTTCTGGCCACAAGTCTCAGAATCCTTCTCCACTGGCTAGATTAGCTAGGATTCATGAAAGCTACAGTTCAACAACCTTTGGAGGGCCAAAGTGCTCATTCCAGTAGCAGGTGGGCAGAACAGGATTGCCATCTACCCATGCCAAGCAATAAAAGACCATCATATGTGTTAACATCAAAACACTCACTGAATATCATCTAGGATGGTACAGACGTTGAAAGGGAAAGGTACATCTGTATGGAGTTGCTAGGCAATCAGTTCAGCAGTGTTCCTGTGCCTTGGTTCCTCAAGAGAAGGCTAGAAGATGAAGTAGCAACAGCTCTGACTAGGAATATGGCAATGTGACTGATCTCCTTGTCAAGTTGGCCCTGCAGTTCTTAGCCTTGAGAATCTAGCATTCTCCCCTTATCCTATGGGTCTCCTTTAAAATCCCTCCTTGGATTTGGATCCTGGCTTCACAGTCAACTAGTATGTGTGTGTGTGTTAACTTTGTGTTCTTTAAGGCAAGTTAGTTTTGTATTCTTTATGGTAGGCATGGCCCACCCTTGATTCAAGGTAAATGATGTTGGTCAGAGTCAGTTTTAACGAAGTAATTTTTCTTTATAAAGTAAGCTTTATTTTCGTGACATATAGAACGGTTGCATGATCAAGTTCCAGTTCTTAGTTCCAAATACATAACAATATTCAAAGTGAGCTATGTTAGACTTTTTTCTTCAATTAATTCAGACACCCAGTACGCATTTGCTCCCAACTGAGTCCCTCAACTGTTTGTCTCCAACTGTCACCAACAAACTCTGGCCCTTTTCACATGTGGGGGGGGGGAACGGGTGAAAACACGCTAAAACGGAGCTTACCCGCAGCCGGGTAAGTCCGTCGCCACGCGGAGCAGCGCGAGCTCGCTGCTCCACACTCCTCCGGCGTCCCAGATGGCAGCTTCCGGTTGGTGGAGGCTCTCCACCAACCAGAGAAGCTCGCCAGCCAGAAGCCCGCCCCCGGCAGATCTGCAGGCACGCACTTGCGCGCGCCTGCAGATCCAATTTGGAGCCGGGCGACGAAGCGGCACGGGGCTGCGCGCTCCGTGCTTTTTAAAAACCTCAAAAAAGAGGTTTTTAAAAAACACGCAGCCCGGCTAGTTCCAGTCGCTCCTGAGTGGATTCTCGTGTGGAACTACGAAAAGTAGTCCACGCCAGTCCACTCTACGGTGTAGAAGACCTCTGTTAGAGGTCGCTCTACACCGTTTTAGAAGCCCGGTATGAAAATGGCCTCTCTTTTAAAAATCCTCTTCTCCCTCACTGAAGCCCCAGTCTCCCCTCACAGAGTTCTTTGTGCTGGAACTGGCTGCCCACAGCCATTCGCAAGCATGCTGCACACCCTTTCATCCAAGAGTTCTTCAGTAACATTTTATCAAGTTCTCTTCCTCTTTGCTTTTCCTGCTAGTGTCACAGGTATCATATGTTACATTTTGTATAAGTGTCTATCACAGAGCCTGCAAATCATACAGAAATCTGCCTCATATGGTTAGTTAAGAATTCATACCCCACAGAGTATAACTCAGATCATCCCAATGACTGCTGCAGTATTTTATTTATTTATTTTTAAGAATTGCTTGGAGAATATATATTTACTTTAGGTGTGTATGGCTAGCTTTTCAAAGCAGAAAGCCATCACAAAGCAGCTTTAGGATACATGTCTTGATGTCCTAGGGGCCACATAGTACTAGTGTTCAAGACATTGGCTTTGACCTATAAAGCCCTGAAATACTTGGGGCCAGGATATCTGAAAGGCACTCTCCCCTCTGACCCTGTCCAAAACCTGACAATTTCAGTGGAGGCCCTGTGGAATGTCCTACTGCCTCATGTGTATGTATGGTGTATGTATGGTGTGATTACATGACAGGGCTTTCACTGTAGCAGCATCCTGACCGTCAAACTCCCTGCCAAGGGAAATTAGCTACAACACCGCTGTTCTATATGGCATTTGGTCCATGAAACTACTCTGACTGCTTTAATGATTCAGTTTTAAATTGCTGAATTTACTAAATTACTGAATTTTAAATTACTATTACTATTACTTTGTTTTTAATTTTTTGAAATTCATGTAATTTTTTTTTATCAATTGGAAAATATATATTGTTTTTAGCTAAATTTTTATGCATTGTATGTCACCTCAGTGACCTTCGCAAGCTGACAGGTGCTATATAAATGCCTAAATAGATAAATAAATCTGCAGATGCGCTTTTTCACGAGTAGCGAGCCAGGTCTAGCTGCAGCTGCCACACAGGCTGTATGTGTAAGGGAGTCTGAGAAGAGATTGTGGGTCTGTGAAATCTAAAGCGTTTTTTCCCCCCCCTACTGCAGGCATGCCTGTAGAATGTGGGATAAGTTATACCAGTCCTGGAACTGGCACTGTTATTTTCTCTCTGAAGGGAACTTTGAATTTTAGAAAGAAAGCCCTGTTATTCTTTCTAGACCTACTCCCTGTACTACTCTCTGTAGTATCAAGGATGGAAGGTGAGGGAGCTGCCGCAGTCACCTGTAGCACTTGTGGGATGTTCCTTTTCTTGCCACAAGATGTTGTCGGGTACACTTGCACCAAGTGCAAGCTGGTGACCTTCTTGGAAGAGAAGGTTCGCCAGCTGGAGGCACGAGTTTCTAATCTTCGTCTTATTAGGGAAGGTGAGGAGTTTTTGGATAGGGCAGAGAAGACCTTCCTGAAGACCGAATGCGCGGGGGAGCTGCCAGATCAGGAAGTCAGCACACCGGGCCAAGAAACGGATGCTTGGAGGAATGTCACACAGAGGAGTAGGGGGATCAGGAAGGAAACAGAGACTCTCAACCTACACAATCGCTTCAAAGTTCTTGGCCTTATGAACGATGAGGAGCACCAGGAGGAGGGAACAGAATGTCAACAAGAAGGAATCCAACTTCGGTAACAGGAACTAGATCAACACTCCCAGCCTCAACAGAGTGCCCAGGCAGTCCTAGAAGAACCTGCTCGTCGAGGAGCCCCGGACAAGCCTCAGAGGAGGTGAGTTCTGGTTGTTGGGGACTCCTTGCTCAGAGGAACCGAACCAGCAATTTGCAAACCCAACAAGTTCAATCGAGAAGTCTGCTGTCTTCCTGGGGCCAAGATCAACCACATAACAGAGAGGCTAACCAGGCTGGTCAAGCCCACTGACCATAAGCGCCTCATTGTGGTTCATGTTGGAACCAATGACACTGCGAGGCGCAGCTTTTACCACATCGCAAAGGACTACGAGCTTATGGGGACAAAGCTTAAGGACTTTGGTGCGCAGGTGGTCATTTCGTCTCTCCTCCCTGTTCAAGGATATGGCGCACAAAGGGAAAGGGCAATAGCAGAGGTCAACAACTGGCTCCGCACATGGTGCCGCTGGCAACGCTTTGGGTTTTTGGAACACGGCCTGAATTTCCATGAATGTGGGCTTCTGGCAAGGGATGGGCTGCACCTCACGAAACTTGGCAGGAATGTTTTTGCAAACAGTCTTGCACGGAGGATTAAGAGGTCTTTAAACTAAGTTCTGCTGGGGAGGGAGACAATATTATTCAGGACAAAGACTCAGCGAGTGCAGGGGGAAAAGGCCCAAATGATATTGACCAAGTAGTACAAGCGTCCAATGGTGGGAGAAGTAGAAACTATAGTACAGGACTTGCAGGAAGGGCCCGGGGATTTAAGTGTCTCTACACTAACGTGCAGAGTGTGGGAAACAAGCAAGATGAACTTGAACTCCTAGTACAACAAAATAAATACGATTTGATAGGCATCACTGAGACCTGGTGGGATGAGTCTCATGATTGGAATGTAGGAATAGAGGGGTATAGCCTATTTTGTAGAAATAGACCAAACAAGAAAGGAGGAGGAGTAGTCTTGTATGTCAAGGATATTTTCACCAGTGAAGAGATCCATGACTTAAACCCAGAAAGCCAGGTCGAGAGCATCTGGATAAGAATTAAGAGAGCGAGAAACAATAGGGATATTCTGGTGAGGGTTTACTACAGACCTCCAACCCAGACTGAGGACCTTGATGACACCTTCCTCAACCAAATGACCGCGCATTTAAAAAGGAGAGATACAGTAATAATAGGAGATTTCAATTACCCGGATATATGTTGGCAGTCAAACTCTGCCAAGACAGCAAGGTCCGGCAAGTTTCTTGCTTGTCTTGCAGACAATTTCATGGTCCAGAAGGTGGAAGAGGCCACAAGGGAATCAAATATTCTAGATCTGATCCTGACCAACGGGGATGACCTTGTTAATGAGGTAGAAGTGGTTGGATCTTTAGGGGGGAGTGACCATGCCCTATTGGAATTTGGCATTCAGTGGGAAGGAGAAGGTAAGTGTAGCCAGACACTCATCTTAGATTTTAAAAAAGTGAACTTCTGTAAACTTAAGGAGCTGCTGGCTGAAATTCCGTGGTCAAGAATAGTGAAAGAGAAAGGAGTTCAGGAGGCATGGGAGTTCCTTAAAAGGGAGATACTGAAGGCACAGTCTAAAACTGTGCCAATAAGGAGGAAAACTGGAAGGCATCTGAAGAAACCAGAATGGTTGACTAAAGAACTCTCAGCTGAGCTAAGCGTTAAGAGAAACGTGTACAGGAAATGGAAGAGGGGGGAAACCACCAAAGAAGAATTTAAGCAAGTAGCCAGGAGATGTAGGGAGAAGGTCAGAAAGGCTAAAGCACAGAACGAACTTAGGCTGGCCAGAGACATTAAAAACAATAAAAAGGGCTTTTTTAAATATGTCCGCAGCAAAAGGAAAAAGAAAGAGGCGATAGGGTCGCTGCGCAGAGAAGATGGCGAATTACTAACAGGGGGAAGAGAAAAGGCAGAACTACTTGACACCTTCTTTGTCTCACTTTTTTCCCAGAAAGATACAAGCACTCAACCTGGCGGTTGGGGAGCAGGTGAGGAAGCAGGGGAAATGAGGCACATAATAGGTAGAGAGGTGGTACAAGAATACCTGGCCATACTGGGTGAATTCAAGTCTCCAGGGCCAGATGAATTGCATCCTAGGATATTAAAAGAACTGGCAGAGGTCATTTCGGAACCGCTTGCTATAATCTTTGAGAAATCTTGGAGGACAGGAGAAGTTCCAGCAGACTGGAAGAGGGCAAATGTTGTCCCTATCTTCAAGAAGGGAAAAAAAGAGGACCCAAATAATTATCGCCCAGTCAGCCTGACGTCAGTACCCGGAAAGATCCTGGAGCAGATCATTAAGCAGTCAGTTTCTAATCACTTAGGAAGCAATGCGGTAATCACGAGAAGTCAACATGGATTTCTCGAAAATAAGTCATGCCAGACTAATCTTATCTCTTTTTATGATAGAGTTACTAGCTTGATAGATGAAGGAAATGCTGTGGATGTAGCATTTCTCGATTTCAGTAAGGCCTTTGACAAAGTTCCCCATGACATTCTTGCAAAGAAGCTAGTAAAATGCAGGCTGGACAGGGCTACTGTCAGGTGGATCTGTAACTGGTTGACTGACCGTTCCCAAAGGGTACTCACCAATGGCTGCTTTTCATCCTGGAGAGAAGTGACTAGCGGGGTGCCACAGGGTTCTGTCCTGGGCCCAGTGCTGTTCAATATCTTCATCAACGACTTGGATGAAGGAATAGAGGGCATGCTGATCAAATTTGCAGATGACACCAAATTGGGAGGGGTTGCTAATACACCAGAGGACAGGATCAAAATTCAAAATGACCTGGATAGATTGGACAGCTGGGCCAAGGCTAACAAAATGAAATTCAACAGAGAGAAGTGTAAGGTCCTACACTTAGGTAGAAAAAATGGAATGCAGAAATATAGGATGGGGGACACGTGGCTGGATGGCAGTACGTGTGAAAGGGATCTAGGAGTCTTAATAGACCACAAGCTGAACATGAGTCAGCAGTGTGATGCGGCAGCCAAGAAAGCCAATGCAATTCTTGGCTGCATCAATAGGAATATGGTGTCTAGATCGAGGGAGGTACTGGTACCACTCTACTCTGCTTTGGTTAGACCTCATCTTGAATACTGTGTCCAGTTCTGGGCACCCCAATTCAAGAAGGACATGGTCAAGCTGGAGCAGGTCCAGAGGAGGGCGACCAAAATGGTGAAGGGCCTGGAAGCCAAGCCCTATGAGGATAGACTTAGAGAGCTGGGTATGTTCAGTCTGCAGAAGAGAAGGTTAAGAGGGGACATGATAGCTATGTTTAAATATTTGAAGGGATGCCATGTAGAGGAGAGAGAGGGCTTGTTTTCTGCTGCTCCAGAGACCAGGACAAGGAGCAATGGATTCAAGCTGCAGGAAAGGAGATTCCACCTGAACCTCAGGAAGAAGTTCCTGACAATCAGGGCTGTCCGGCAGTGGAATATGCTGCCTCGGAGTGTGGTGGAGTCTCCTTCCTTGGAGGTTTTTAAGCAGAGGCTGGATGGCCATCTGTCGGGAGTGCTTTGAGGGTATTCCTGCATGGCCCGTGTGGTCTCTTCCAACTCTACATTTCTATGATTCTATGATTCTATGATTTTGGGAGGGACAATAACCAGTAAAGCAGAGCTTTCCAAACTTTTCATGTTGGTGACACACTTTTTTAGACATGCATCATTTCGAACACAGTAATTCAGTTTTACTAGCAAACCCCTTATAAGAGATACAGACACATACACAAACTGTAACAACAAAATATATGGGGGACACAACATACCTCATGAAAATCTTTCATATATTTTCAAAAAGACATGATTTATAAATAATAACATACATTTCCAAGATTGTAAGCGACACACCTACACACTTCAGGCAACACACTAATGTGGCACGGCATACCATTTGGAAAGCCCTTCAGTAAAATGTCAATACAAGTGCCTTCTACTCTTTCTGGCACAAGCTCAGCAGGGCTTAGAAGATGATGTTTCTTTCACTATGGATTCTTCACTCCACCCTCACACAATAGCATTGTTGCATCCAGTCATTAAATTGGTATAATTTGAAACAATAAACATGCAGAAATTAATGCAAAATACAATAAATACAATCTTTATTTAGTTTCTGATTAAACAATCCCACTTACCACAATTTAAGCACTGTTACACTTCTGCCTTGATGTCATTCAAAATACCCAATCCAACCCACTACTGGCTGTTTTCAGAAGATTGCCACTGTCAGAGAATTTATTGCTGGCCCCGTGGGCAATTATTTAAGATCATAATTTCTTCCTTCCTGCTATTGACTTACAAGAAAAGGCGGTTTTATCCTGATTAATTCATTCTCTAGATTCAAATCAGCCTTTGTGTTCTTTTCAAATGAGTAATTTGAATGCTTTCATCCAGCTGAGTAAACAATACTTTTGTGTGTTGGGGGAGGAGATGTTTCATTAAATTTGCTCTCTTGTTTTGTACTAGTGACTTTAGCAATATCTTTCATATGAGGTCTTTATCATTAAAATGGAATATTGATTTATGTACAGTGCACCCTCTCTGAAATATAGGAAGTGGCTTTGAGGAGTTTACAGTCTTTTGGAAGACAACAGATAGGAAAAAATATATATCTTATATCTATATCTTATATCTATCTGTGCCTAATATTTGTTGTTTGATGTTATGTGTCTTCAAGTTGTTTCTGATTCACAGCAACCCTAAACTGAATCTATCATGAGATTTTCTTGGCAAGCTTTGTTAAGAAGGTGCTTGCCTTTGCCTTACTCTGAAGCTGAGAGAGTATGAAGCTCAGGATGAAGAACTATAATGGCTGCCATATCAAGATAATAGCAAAGGCATGAAGGGGCTTCAGGTGATGAGAATTGCTCCTCGCCCCACAGAAAGTATGTGCTAGATGGAGTTGGTGAAGTCATGCTGATATCCCTGGGCCTTTCCACACTACACTGTTATAGTGCTATTATTCCACTTTCAACATCCTATGGAATCCTGGGATCTGCAGTTTAGGGAATGGCATTTAGAATTCTCAGCCAGAGCGCTCTTTGGCTTCAGTAAACAACAAACCCAGAATTCCACAGGATATTGAAAGTGGAATAATAGCACTATAACAGTGCAGTGCAGAAAGGCCTCCTGCTACCATTCCACATGCAGGGCTCACACTGTACTGTTACCCCACTGGCATACCCTACCCCGGGGACGATAAATTTGATATCAGATATGCCCACCATGCCAGAGACATTGCCCAAGTCGGAACGTAGACAAGGGGGTCAAACAACCGAAACTAGGTCAGGCCAGGAAAATCCCCAGTCACGTTCCCCTAGGAGACCTCAGGCTAAACACGTCTGCATGGACAAAGGGTCCTCAGCCAAGAAGTAGCCAACTTGGATTATTGAGTTTTCCCCAGGTTGAGCAACTCCAATGTTAGTAAACCTTACACTGCAAGGTCTATCTGCATAAACCAATCATGCAAACTACCAAGTTCCTATTGTGTGGCATTTCTCCCTCAATTTTGGCCACTGTTCTTCCCGGGAGGGGGCCTGCCCTTGATGTACGTTCTGCCCTATGAATAGTCCCAGTTTTTGAGGGTCTCTTCGGAAAACTCCCCACTACGCTAGCAGACTCGCACTCTGTTAGTCGAGTGATCCCCTCAGCTGCTTCTCTTCGCTGAGCTCCATTCTTCTCACTGCTTCCCGGACTGAAGACTTCAGGATAGGTGCAGTATTGCCATCTTTACACCCCCTCCGCTGAATCCTCTATCAATTTTCACCTCTTTCCCTTCTCAATAGATCTTGTGTGTGTGAGTAAGTGCTTTGGTGCATGAGAATATTTTCATTAATAAAAACCATTTATTAGTATATTCGTCTGGTTTTTCACTTGGTTTGATCCTGTAAAAATTGGGTAAAAGATTCTGCTGGGTTATCCTGCCCCTCGTTTGGTTACAGCCAGTGCTCCACTAATTTCCCCAATCTTTGCATTTTTGGAGCGAATCAAGGTGTTCCCCATGGGACCCCCAGAAGTCAGGGTAACAGTACTAAATATGCATTTGGAAGCTGGGTAAAGGAACACAGCAGATACATTGATGCATATACATTGAGTGGTTCCATGGGGAAAATCAGAAGAGTTAGCATTGCCTATCAGAGACAGTTCCTGATCACAAGTGCTTTCAGGGCAAGAAGGGGTATCATGTGACCTTCCCATGCCAAGATCAGTTGTTTGCAAAGAAAATAGTTATTCTGCATTTCAGCTGAAATAGGGATCATAATCTATCATTCTGCTATGAATTTCTGTGCCTCCTTGATGTTGCCTCATGGAACCTCTGCACAGGAAAGATTATGCAGGCAGTGATTTTGTCTTACTCAGTGCAACTTATGCCTGCTGAATGTGGTGGGGCAAAGGACAAGAAGCAAAAATGTCCTTGCATTTATTAGACATTCTCCTTCCTCACCAAAAAATTTCCTACACCTCTATCCCATTTTCAGTGAATGCACAAAGGTGAATATAAGATGTCTCAAGAAATAGCCTATTGTTTGCCCATTTCATGGGTGAAATTATATTAGCACAGTTGGGAAAGCCTAACATCTATTTAAAGACAGAGAAAACAGGCTGAGGAGAAAATGGGTATTTGTAAATATAACTTGAGAAGAGCCAGTATAAAATCACTTCTATTATTTTCCAGTTTAGCCTGGTACAAATCAACACAAACTCTCAATTCAGTTTTAAACTCACTGACTTCTATTCATAAGATGCCTGTTTAGATAATTAGTTCAAAGTATTGCTGTTGTTGTTGTTGTTATTTTAAAAAAAATCAGTTTGAAGAAGAAAACTGAATATAAATGCAACACTGAGATATCTAGCCAACATGTAATAGTGCAGAAAAGAGACAGTGGAAAATCTTCCCTTAGTGATACAGCTTTTAAAAGAGTGGATGCAGTATCTACACAGATTTACTCAGAAGTAGGTAACCATTATGCAGCACATCCCAGTCTGGTGCAATGCAAATTCAACTTTACTGAGCAAACACTACTCCTATAGTTTGTCAAATGCCTAAGAAAGATAGCATAGTGATTACAAAACCAAACACAACTGTTCTAGGACATTTTTGTTTCCTATTTTGCCCTATTAATTCCATTCTTTTAAAGGGACAATGCGATCTTATTAACACTGATATGCAACAATTTTCATTTAGCAGAAAAATAAAGCAAACTAAACAAATTTTCACACTTATTCTTGCTCTTAAGAGAGCCAGTGTGGTGTAGTGATTTGAGTGCTAAACTGGGAGACCGGGGTTTGAATCTCTGTTGGGCCATGGAGACCCAAGAGAGATGGTAAAAATGCTAACAGATCACAACAAAAAGGCAGCACTATTCAATACCTATTTTGTTTCAGTCAGTAGAAGCCAGCATGGGTTTGTCAACCATGCTCAAACAGTCATTATCAATGGCTGCACTTCAAACTGGAGAGAGGTCTCAAGTGGAGTGCTTCAGGATTCTATCCAAGGGCATTACTCTTTGACAATTTTATCAATGACTTCGATGACCATGTGGTTGGAATACTTATCAAGTTTGCAGATGACACAAAACTGGGAGGGGTGGCTAACAGATTGGAAGACAGGAACAGAATCCAATAGGATGTACATAAACTAGAAAACAGAGCAGCAATAAATAAAGTGAAATTCAATAAAGACAAATGCAAAATTCTACATTTAGGTCACAAAAACCAACACACTGATATAACTTGAGGAATATGTAGGTCAACAGTAGTACATGTGATGAGGACCTTGTTGATTATAAGTTGAACATGAGCCAGCAGATTCTGAGAAGGGCAGTGATGATGATAAATGGCACTGAGCTGAGCATATTCAGCTTGATAAATAGAAGACTGAGGGGGTGACATGACTGCACTCTAAATACCTCAAGGGCTGTCACAGATAGGAGGGGGCAGCTGTGTTCTCTGCCGATCCAGAGGGAAGGATCAGGTCCAATGGTTTGAAGTTATAAAGAGAGTAGATTTTGATGGAACATTAGAAGTAACTTCTTGACAGTAAGAGTGGTTCAGCAATGGAATCAATTGCCTCTCTGGTGGTGGGGTCTCTTTCTTTGGACATCTTCAAAAAGAGGTGGATAGCTACCTGCTAGGGAAGTTTTACCTGGAGAACCTGTACTCAGCAGGGAGTTGCACTCAATGGCCAATGAGGCTCCTTGCAGCTCTATAATTCTATGACTTGGTGACTATGACCTTGAGCAAATCACTCTCTCAGTCTCAGAGGAAAGCAATGGCAAACCTCTTCTGAATAAACCCTGCCAAGATAAAAAAAATAATCCCTTGATAGTTTAGTTTAGCCTTAGAGTCACCATAAACCGGAAACTATCTGAAAACACACAAAAACACTTAATTTCAGCACTCCCACTTTCTTCCTATTTAAAGTTCTCTCAGCTCCATCCTATTTAGAATGCACACAAGGGCGGTTGAGGTGAGCCTCAAGTTGAGTGGGACAGTTCCCTACCAGCTTTAATTGATTAGCCTCCAGTAGATATTTGCCAATTAGTCCACATAAGAAAATAAGATGGAAACGTTAAAATACAACAAAATGTTCATGTAAGAGTTAATAATGACCAATGTTATTTCTGAAGCATTTGCAATCAATTAAAGGCCACGATAAAAGGCCTCTGGACAAATCCATTTTATTTTGGAGAGCCATATGACATTTTCCTTGCCTTGAAGTATTTCCTGGGAGCAGCAGGCAGTACCAAAACCTTTTGATTCCCACTCTCAAGGTCAGTTTAAATTAACCTGGTAGTTTCTGAAGTAAAAGGTATCGGTTGTTTTGTGTTTCTACTCACTGGCATTTAGTAAAGGTGCCACCAAATAAACACACCTATTATTTCCAGGATACAGATTCAAAAGAGATCAAGCGAGGTAAAGAGGAATGTTAGCACTAAAACAAAATGATACTAATATGTGTTACTGTATTGCTAAAGTAATTGAGCACTTTTTGAGTAACTCCTGATTTTTTTTAAAGGGTCAGTAGAAATAGGTGAAAAGTCAGTTTCTGACATGTTATGTGAAACTGGATGTGACATGTGATCAGTGGGAGATGGAAAGGGAACATGGTATACTTCAAGAGAGGAGTGGATACAAACTAGAGAATATGCAGGTGCAACCAAAACAAATGAACTGGAAAGTCTCAATACTTTGAGGCAGTGTGGTTGACCCTGTTGTTGATAAATTAAGTATGGTTAAATGATTAAATGAACCATTTAATCAACATTTATTTGCACATGAAGAAAATTATTCTGAAGAAGTAATTTGTGCTTAGAGTATGTATACTTACATCACTGTGGCTCCCGTCCTAATAAGGGATTATCCTCTGTGTGCTAGAGAGCCAGCATGGTGTAGTGGTTTGAGCATTGGACTATGACCCTGGAGACCACTGGGTGAACATACTCTCAGCCCCAGAAAACCCCATGATAGGTTCACCTTAAGGTTGCCATAAGTCAGAAACGATTTGAAGGCACACAACAAAAACAGCAATGCTAGAAAGGACACTCTGCCTATGGCCCTTTCCACAGGACAACGCTCCCACCCCTCATCCTGTCGCAATCCTGGCAGCACCTCTGTCAGGATGGGAGTGTGTCCCCAACACTCCCCTCCACACACACAACCTGCTTCCTGCAGAAGGGAGTGAGAGAGACACGGCCCTTCCTTCTGCACTGCGGCCAGCCTTCTTCCTATGCTGCAGTGTGGAAGGACGTGCATGATCATGCTTCCAGCCCTTCTGCATGGCCAGTTGTGATGGAAGGCTTGAGCAATCGGGGGTCATTGACAGAGTCTTTCTGTCAATGATATACCCTGTGATTGAGTCAGCTGGTGACACAAGAAGGGCAGGACCAGACGACATCATGCAGAAGTGTAATCGCGGTTCCATTCCTCATATCCCAATGCTGGGAGGAAGCCTTCCTGTGGAAAGTGTCTATAATATTATAGTGACTATTACTAAAAACTGAGCTGAAAATAAGCAAAACCATTTCTGAATTTTTTTGGGGGAGGGGGGGTAAGTTTTGTAATGGAGAATAATTTGGGTAAAATAGGTAATTATAAAGTCAATCATGACTAAATACATTTTTTGAAAATATTTTATAAGTGTCTTATCCAGTTAATTGTGGCACCCTTTCAATTGATCACAAGCTTTTAACTGGTTATCCTAATCAACTAATTGATTTAAAAGTATAATGGCTCATGTTGATTTCCTAATCTCTATAGTTCTAAAAGCTGTGTCAAAAATCCCACCAATTTCCAGAGTATCACTGACCCCATCTCAAAGGATAGAAATTTCTAGTTGCTCTGGGGGTTTCAAGGAGACTGTGTACCATCATTGCCATAGACGTACTGGACCTGGAAAAGATCAGGCAGTGTGTAAAGAGTTTTGTGGCAGCTTAAAATTACCCCAAACCTATGAAGAAAAGACACAGTTACCACCTCAGCCACCTTATCTAAATATAGCTGCCTCCTCCCAAGGTAGGGACCCTTCACACAACACAGTTATAGCACCATGATTCCACATTAATTGCCATGACTGCATCCTATGGAATCCTGTAACATGTGTATCTTCGGTGAAGCACTATAGCTGTCTGGCTGAGAATTCTAAATACCACTCCCTAAACTGCAAATCCCAGAATTCCAAATATTGGAACCATGGCTGTTAAGGTGGAATCATAGTGATATATTTGTGCAGTGAGAAAGGGCCCCAGGAGTGCTCAGGCATTTTTTCCCCCCAAGGCCGTGCTGCTTCATATGTAACCTATTTGGGATAGACACACGTTGGTAATGGATGAGATCAAAAAGCCAATAGTGGATGGATCTTCCCCTTTGTTTCTCTTTTCTTCCCTCTTGCTTATCAAAATACTGAAGGATTGGTTTCTAAATTCATTGGCTGTGTGGTGAATTAAGGCATCATGATGTCTCTGGTTTAGATAATACTCAAGCCTGTAGACAGAAATCCAGCATCATGAATTGAAATGAGAAAATAGACCCCAAGAGAACAATGGGCTTTTCCACATTACACTGCTATTATTCCATTTTCAACGTCCTGTGGAATCCTGGGGTTAGCGGTTCTCAGCCAGAGAGCCCTTTGGCCTCAGTAAAGTGCAAACCACAGAATTCCACAGGATATTGAAAGTGGAATAATAGCAGTATAACGGTGTAGTGCGGAAAGGCCCTATGTATGGCAAGAATTGTTATGTTTCTCTTGTTGATGGTTGCATTCCCTGCAAGTAATCTGTTGGGCCATATAGTGACTGTAGGCTGGGGCACAACTGAAAGTGGATGAGGTCCTTCCTTTTCTCCCTCTTTTTCTGCCACCCTCCTTTCTCTCTCTTATTCTTTCTTCCTACCCAAAAGGCTGGCAGGGAAAGGACAGATCACTTTTTGCCAGAAGATATCATTTGAAGAGAGCCTTTAAAATTAGGCTGAGGGCTACATGCAGGTAGGTAGGTGGCCATAAGTTTGGCCCCAAATTTGCAGGTCACTCACCTCTACACTAAACTGACTTTTACATTGAACAAAGCCCATCCTTGAAAACTAAGGTAAGCCTTAAAACTTTTGCTGCACAGCAAATTTTCAAGGGCATTTTATTCCCTGCACATGAACAGTTGGAAGAAGCTGGCTACAGGGTTTGATCTCGTGCTGGTTTCTCCTCAGAAAAAGCATTTGGCAGAAGATAGAACCAGAGACCACAAATGACATGATACTTGAGAGCAAGGAAAAGAGCAGAGAGGAAATTTCATAGAAATGAAATTTAAAGGATCAGATGGCTTGGAAGACGTTGTTTGCTCGCATGTATTAGTGTGGTGAAAATGAGATATTTATTATATTTGTATTAGTTTTGCATTTATATACCCTTCAACTGTCCTTGTTTGGCAGAGACAGTCTTGATTAATCCCACTTTTAGTCCACTGTCACCCCACTTTTAAAACGTCCTGGTTTTTCTCTGTGACTTCCACGTTCTTCTTTTGTCCTCAGCTTTGTTTAAATGCTAAAAATTGATTCAAAGGTGTAAAAGTAGCTTGTACTCAATTAACTCAGCAGGGTTGGGGAGGAGTGGAGAGGAAGAGGCACAAACTCACCTTTCCCATTAGGCTCAGGCAGAAGCAAACTGCTGTAGCCTTTCCTAGCTTATCTGTTTTTTTCTCAGTAATAACTTTTGCTATCTTGATCTCACTCTGACACTCCTTGGCCATGTGTGTCCCGGTTTTCTTCTGTGAAACACGGGACATGTAGAACAAAGCTTTCCAAATTGTGTGTGGCAACATGTTAGTGTGTCGGCTACAGCGTGTAGGTGTGTCGTGCGAATGTAACGGGTGAAGGGGCTGCCTCTCCCACCGCTGTGGCATGTCAGGCCTGAGTGGAGGGGCTGTATCTACTGCCACCCCAGGCCAATGAAGACCCTGGTGAGCAGAGCAGTGGCGGGCCAGGTTTGGGTGGAGGGACTGCCTCTCCCTCCACTGCCATGTGGAGCTAAGGAAGACCCCTATGAGTGCGGCAGCGGTGGGCTGGGCTTCAGTGGAAGGTCTGCCTCAACTTACTGAATTACTGTGTCACTAAATAATGATGCCTAAAAAGTGTGTCACCAGCATGAAAAGTTTGGAAAGCTCTGCTGTACAAAGACAAAGGTAGTAATTTTTAAATCACTTTCTCACTAGCAATGCTCAAGGATGTTGACAACATCAACAACAGTATTTATATAAAAGTGACAGTCACAAATTAAAATCAAGACTATGATATCAATCACAGAAAAAATGTCTTATTAGTAATTGTAACCCTGTATTGTTTTGAAATCTTTAGCTCCCCGCTCCTCTTTTTCATAATACGTATGTCAAGCAAGCAGTAACTGAAATGAGGATAGTGTAATTATGAAAGGGAAGTTATCATACTTCACATAGTGTCATATGTGCACAGGTATGTTACTGTTGTTTCCAAATGTGGTATATGAAGTTGATAAATACATTACTGCCTAAAAGTTACCCAGGCTATATAAGATTGCTTGTATAAAGAAACAGTTTTTGGTTGTGGTTTAACTGATGTTTTTTAAATGTTAGAATTTTATATTTTATAAGGAAACAGGTTTTATTGTTTAGCACCTCGAGTATCATTTTTTTAAATGCAGGGATTCTCCATGGCCCTCTAGTTGCCAATGAACTGCTATTCCCAGAATACACATTAGTAATAGTAGTATTAGTATTAGTATCACCACTACTACTATTAGACAGAATCTTGTATGCCAGTTATGAGTGCATAATCAGGAGTTACGCACTTGTGACTGCTTCATATTCTTAGGGACTACGTGAAAGTCTCCCAATCTGCACTTATTGAGAAACAGCCGTTGTGGTCAATGGGAGTTCATTACCTTGCACAGAAAGCAGCCAACTGCCATTCCCACCTCTACTCCCATGTAAGTAATTTCTAGTGCAAGGAGGAATTGCGGGGTCCTTCTTCTGCCTGTCACATCAGGGATCGTTCACCTGAGCAGGGAGGAATGGCAGCCAGCTGCTTCCGAAATGACAGGGAACAGATCCCTGCCAATCACAGCTGTTGCTTCCTGGTAAGTGCAGGTGGAGGAGGTGGTCAAGCTAGAATTCACAGTGTAACATGGTAACTACAGTGCTTATGTATAAATAGACACAGAATTCCAATTGTTGAAATTATTATTATTATATTTATTTATATCTCACCTTTTCCCCAGTTTGGGACTCAAGGTAGCTTACAACAGATTTTGAAGCATATAGTTAAAAATTCATAAAATACAAAAATTTAAAAGTAACTATCAAAAGTTTTTGATATCAAAAAATTAAAGCCAGTTAAAAATATAAAACTTTTTCAAAAAACACAGCTTAACAAAGACAACAAATTGAAAATCTAGCACACTGTTTATGCAGAAGGGGCCTTGTACAATCAATCCTCAATGGTCTATTCAAACAGAAAAATCTTCATTTGTCTGTGGAAGGACAGTAGGGAGACTGCCAGTCTGACTTCTCAGGAAAAGGAGTTCCAGAGTCTGAGAGCAGCCACACTATGGAACAACAAGCTAGGAATGATGCGATTTGGAGTTCTGCAACATTTGACATAAATTTATCAAGAAAGTGAACCATGTTCTAGTCCAGAGCTCTTTCACTTCACCATACTAATTCTCTGATTTAACCATGTAAATGTAAGGCTTCTGTGGAAAATCCACTATACTGAATGAAACTACAAACTAAAAATAATCTCATATGAATAATGGTGCAAGTGACAGATCCCTTTGACTGTGGTTCACACCACAGTAAAGCCTCCATCTGGTTAAGGTTACCTTTAAAATAAATAATTACAGGGAGGACTTCTTGAACGCAAATATGTACTTTAAGGCTAAGGCTAAACTCTGGAGACTTGTAACTCTCTACTAATTGCCCCTCAGTGTTTAATAGGCTGGTTTTTACCAGAAGATGAATAATAAATTTTACTTTGCTGTGACAATGAGGAAGAAATGTTAGAGTTTGCTTTTAAGAAGCTGCCAGCATCCAAGCAGGCTGTATGTATAGGAAAATGTGGATGTAGTGTGGTTACAGTGAACAATAACATTCTTCAGGTGCAACCAGTTGAAAACAAGAGTATCACATTTAACTATAAGTTTTGAAACAAATTATGGTTTCTATAAAAATGTGGTTCAAACAGGAATGATGCATTGGATTACATTAAAGGGATTCTATTTTGTAAACAGAAAGAAAACTGAAGAGTTTAAGAAGGATCTCTGTACTAGGGAAGATAACCACCAAGGTTTGTGAGTAACAGTATACACATACTTGAAAAGTACATAGCTTAGGTTCCCCAGAGGCACTTGATATCTATTCACTACTTCTGAAATTAAATGACTAGAAGTGACATTAAATGCTTCAGGTTGTAAGGAACCACCTGGACATATTCAGAGGAAAAAATGACCCGGAAAGCAGCTTCTTTATGATGTCAGTGGCATACCATAGCAATGTAAGCTAAAATAGGGACACACCCAATAAAATGTGCAGGAGAAACTGGAGACCTATCTCATGGTATTCATCTGGTGGATGCTTTCTTGCTAAAAAAAGAAAAAGAACAGCCCAATATATTTCAGTCTATACATGATGTCAAGGCCTTCTTCAGGGGCTATATAAAACCATAAAAATAAGCAACTCCCAAATGCATAATGAAATGACATACCATATTATATTATTCTAACGTTGTCATTATTACATTTATACATTGCTTATGAAGCCAGAATAGTGCAGTTATTTGAGCATTGGACTACAGCTCTGGAGAAGAGAGTTGTAGTCCAATGCTCAAATCCCTACTTGGCCCTGGAAACTCACTGGGTAACCTTAGACAACTCTCTGGCCATTTCCGCACTAGACTGTGATAGCGCTGTTATTCCACTTGCAACATCCTATGGAATCCTGGGATTTGCAGTTTCAGGAGGGGCCAGCCGGCCCCTCCTGAAACTGCAAACCCCAGGATTCCATAGGATGTTGCAAGTGGAATAACAGCGCTATCACAGTCTAGTGTGGAAATGGCCTCACTCAGCCTCAGGGGAATGCAAACCCTCTCTGAACAAATCTTGTCAAGAAAAGCCTCTGACAGGTTCACCTTAGGGCTGCCATAAGTTGGAAACAACTTGAAGGCACACAACAACAATAAACACTCCCTATGGTCTGTACATACCTATTTGCAATGTAACTTCAGAAATTGTTGGAGAGGAAACCCACACTATTTAATGTCTGTCACCAGTTTCTGCTTCTATACCATAAGCAGTGACCTTGGGCCCATCCATGCTACCTAATTATAGCACTATCATTGCACTTTAACGGCCATGATTCTACCCTCTGGACTCCTGGAGTTTGTAGTTGCCATGACAATTAAAGTAGGATGTAGTGCTACGACTGTGTCCCGTGAATGGGCCCAAGTTCTGTCCTTTGTTTTTGACATCTTGAGTAAATAAACCTGTCTGGGTCCATACTATATAACAGTGCTATAATGGCACATCAGAGTTTGGCCAGATAGCAATTTGAAAAGCCATAAAATGACCCTAAATTAAGCTGCCAGTGGAAAGACAGTTCCTTAGCAGCAGCAGCAACAGTGGCAGCATATCTTTTAAAGGAACAGAATAACTCCACACTGACAAATAAGGCTCTGCAGCAAATAGTTTAGCATAAAAGCCACCCAGAAACATTTCAGAAATTCTTTTTCATCGATTTCCACAGACCCTTCTTTGTTAATATTCAGGTTTTTAAAAAACATAAAAATGATTAGTCGGAACCAGGGGTAAGAATCCCACAACCATCCAGATATTTATTGAACTACAAATCGTATCAGTCCTAGCCAGGACAGCCAATAGTGAGGAATGTTGGAAACTGTTGTCCAATATTTGAAGGACTGCATGGTTGCAATTTGGGGGCCAAATCCAAAGATTAGTTCTGATTAAAGTAAACCTATTGAATCAGTGAGATTTATATAAGTGTCAGTTTAACTACACTCCCATTGATAAAGTAATCAGGATTATCAATTGGATTTAATCTTTTGTGTTCAAACTTTATTTATATATTTGAATGCCTGCTAGGCTAGGTTGAGGGTGGAATAGTGGTCTCAATGACCAAGATAACAAAAGCCACATATGTTTTTAAGTACTACCCTCTTCAAAAAGTGCAAACAGTGCAGCATCAGAAGAAGGAAGGAAGGAGGGAAGGAAGGAAAGAAGGAAGGAAGCAAGGAAGGCAGGCAGGCAGGCAGGCAGGCAGGCAGGCAGGCAGGCAGAACGAAAGAACGAACGAAAGAAGGAAAGAAAGAACGAAAGAAAGAGAAAGAAAGAAAAAATAAGTGGCAGGGAGATAGAAGAGGTAAAGTGCATGAGAAGGGAGTTTTGTCCCACATACAAGGTTTCTTAAACAGAAAAAAAATGGTCTATTTCACATTAATGTGGCCATGCTAATTTTCACATAAACATGTTCAGAATTCCACAATTTTAGTTTTTAGTTTATTATTAAGTTATATCTGTGAAAATGCCTTTTCTTTAGATAACTATATGTCCCAGCAAGAGTAGGGGCACACAGAGCTAGTTTTGTGGTGTGAGGGGGATAACAACAGGTTACCAAGACACCTGTGTGTTTCACTTAGGAATAAAAGTCTGATTTATAGCTGGAATTATATTTTCAGGAAATAGGGAGGAGTCTTTTTCAATGTTTCTTTATCCTAGCAGTCCCTAGGGGTCATCGTATTACTTTTGAATGTCTAGACTGGTACTTCTTTCATTGTTCCATTTTAACACTGGCCCTTTCCAGCCGTGCGGGGGGGGGCCGTGCGAAAACGCTACTCACCGGACTTCTTCAGCATCCGGGCGAGTCCGTCGAGATGAGGAGCAGTGCGAGCTCGTCGCTCCGCACTGCTCCAGCGTCCAAAATGGCGGCTTCCGGTTGGTGGAGGCTCTCCACCAACCAGCGAAGCTCGCCAGCCTAAAGCCCGCCCCCAGCAGATCTGCAGGCACGCACTAGTGCGCGCCTGCAAATCTGCACCAGAGCGCAGCAACGGAGCGATACGGAGTTGCGTGCTCCGTGCTTTTTAAAAACCTCTAAAAAGAGGTTTTTAAAAAGCACGCTGCGCGACCAGTTCTGGTCGCTTCAGAGCGGACTGAGGTGCAGAACTACAAAAAGTAGTCCGCCCCAGTCCACTCTACGGTGCAGAAGACCTCCGTTGGAGGTCGCTCTGCACCGTTTCAATTGCCCGTGTGGAAAGGGCCACTGACTAAATACAAATTCCATGGCTTCAACTTTTTAATCTCTTTAATATCTCATTTGATGAAGAGGTCTGGAAAATTCAAAGGTGGCACACTCCCATTATGTGACTTTTTGGTTGGACTGAGAAAGGCCTTGCTGTAATACGGATTTTGGATTTATTTTCTCTTGCCAAAATGTTTAATACTAGTATGTGCCTTCAAGTCACCTGTTGACCTATTGCAACTCCATGAATTTCATGGGGTTTTCTTTGGTAAAAAGTACTCAGAGGTAAGTTGACATTTGCTTTACTCTTAAAATAGCCTCCAGCATCCGACTTTCCCTGGCAGTCTCCCTTCTAAATACTAACCAGACCTGATCCTGCTTAGTTTCCAAGATCTGGTGATTTCTGGGTATTAAGGTTATTCCCAAGGTAGTTAGTTACTTTGCTTCTTTGAGCAGGTCCCTTCATATGTGATGAACTCTGTGCCCATAACTCTTGGGAAAAATTCAGTCCTCCTTTTCTTCAGTCTCTGGTGGTGACAATTGTTTTCCTAATTTGACTCAGTTTTCTTTCAGCTATTTCCATTCTGGTTTGGCATATGCTTGCTTCCTTCCTTTCAAATATCTACCAGTATATAAAAATTGTAATCTACAACCAGAAGAGGGCGATGAAGCCTAATAAATAAAATGTTGAATGTTAGCAAAGCACAAAGTACTGATGGAAAGCATCTTGTTTACTCTCTCTCTCTCTTTCTGGCATGCTTTCTCTCTCACTCACTCACTCACTTTTTTTTTTGACCTATATTCCTGTGGAGGCAATAAGCAATAAGTCTTACTGGATCATTCATATTAATTTTCATTTTGGGCTGTGAATTTAATTACACTATCGTCTTTCCTTTTCCTGTTGAAGCATATATGTGAAGACAACATTTTCTAGATGAGAAGAGAAAGTAAAGTAATCATTTCAGTGGCTGCTGCACAGAACTTCTTCTTGACCAGATGTGGAAGAAAGTGTTTCACTGGACGGGATCCCAGACTAAATTCCATGGAAGAAATTATACTCAGTGAAAGTATTTGGTGCATTTTTAGGAACCCTCTATTCCAAAACCACAACCACATCTCTCACACACTCCCTCCATCCCTGCATGCTCTGATGCATGCACTTTAAAGTTAGTTACCTTTTGGTGAAATCTAAAAATATATACTAACAAAAATTGTTAATATTTTCCCAGAAAAAGAAATGACACTGGACACTCCACTGCTTCAAGACTCCCTCCAGACATAAACAACAATAAATGGTCCCACTGGACCCAGCCTTATAATTTTCTTCTCTCTCAGTCTCTGTCTTTTTAGAAGGAAACTCCCCTTAGACCAGTAATTTAACTTATAATTTCAAGGACTCAATAATTTTTTTTAAAGCGGGGGGGGGGTGCGGGGATGGATTTACCCAAAGCAAATACAGCCCTAGAGTCATAGAATTATAGAGTTGGAAGAGGCCTCATGGGCCATCCAGCCCAACCACCTGCTCAATACAGGTCTCCAGCTAAAGCTTCCTCAGCAGGTAACAGTCCATCCACTTTCTGAATGTGCAGAGCCCTTTCTAGGCAGTGACAGCCTTTGAGATATTTATGTCTCGCTGAGACAGCCTTTGTATTTAGAGTGCAATCATGTCACCTCTCAGTCTTCTCTTCACCAAGTTGAACATGCCCAGCTTCTTCCTCAAATGTTTTGTTCTCCATATCTCTTATCATCCTCATTGTCTTTCTCTGAACCTGCTCAACTTATCTATTTTCTTCTTCAAATGAAGTGGTCAAAACTGACCAGAGCAGAATATAGAAGGATTATTACTAGTGTGGTATTGTGATTTGAGCGTTCAGCTACAACTCTGGAAACCAGGGTTTGATTTCCAGCTTGGCCATGGAAACCCACTGGGTGACCTTGGACATGTCACACCCTCTTGGGCCCCGAAAACCCCAAACCCCATAATAGATTTGCCTCAGGGTCACCATCAGTCAGAAATGATTTGAAGGCACACAACAACAACAACAACAACAACAACAACAACAACAACAACATTACTGTCCCTAAGATAGAACTCTGAGGCACTCTGAGGCACTGAGGCATTACTGTCCCTAAGATAGAACTCCAGTCCTTCCAGTTTGAAGTGCAGTCATTGATGATGACCTTTTGAGTATGGTTTTCCAACCAGTTACGGTACTGACGGTGTTCTCATTTACTCCATATTTGTTTGCTAATCAAAATATTGTGGAGGAACCTTAGCAAATGCTTTGCTGAAATCCAGATAAATGGCATCCACAGCATTCCCACCATCTGCTAAACTAGTGACTTATATAAGATTAATTTGGTGGGATTTGTTCTGAACAAACCCATGTTGGCTCTTAGTAATCACTGCATTGTCATCAAGATATTTGCTGATATACTCCTGTATAATCTATGCTAATATTTTTCCTGGTATTAAGGTTAGCCTGACTGGTTTGTAGTCTGCTGGATCTTCTCTTTTGCCTTTTTTGAAGAGAATGACAATGTTTGCCCTTCTCCAGTCCTTTGACACCTCACCTGTTCTCCAAGATTTCTCACAAATGATGGCTAATGATTCCAAGAGTATATTATCAAGTTCCTTTAGTACTTTGGGATGCAGATCATCTGGTCCTATGGATCTGAATTCATTTAGGTTAGCTAGGTGATTCCTGACCAACTCCCTATCAATCTTGATTTGCAATCCGGATCCCTTGCAAAGGTCTCTAATGGTGTACGGAAATAAGCAGTTCTTTTTTGGCGGTGGGCAGGGGGTTGGGAATGGAGGCAAGATAAGTATTAAATAATTCTGCCATTTCATTGTGATCTGTTAGCATTTTTCTATCGTTATTAAACATTGGCCCCACTATCTTCTTGGTCATTCTCTTGCTTCAAATGTATTCTCTTTGCTCACTTAACTAGTCTCAGCTCATTTTGAGCATCAGCTTTTTTATACTACAGTTAAGCCTCTATTTTCCATGAGGGTTAGAGGTGCAAGACTTCATGAATGTAGAAAAATGTGAATATCTTCTACCCACTCACCTGAGTTAGTGCTGCTGTAACTCTTTGTTCCTCTCCTTTGATGTCAGCCACAACCTACATCAACGACACTTTTTACAGTAAAGTGCCTCAACATCCATGATAGCTAGGATGGTGTTTTTCTGGGAAAGTGGCATTGGATTAGCATTTCCTAAGAAAATCAGTGGTATTATATATGTAACTTTGAATATTGGTGACATATGGTTTGAGAATGGAGTCCAATTATAACTGGAAACACCACCTTTGATGCCCTCAAAAATGGTTGCCTGGTTTTCTGTGTGTGTGTAAATGAGAGATAAGAGGCATGCAGCCTTCCTAATGACAGGACTTGGGAAAGTCCTATGAGTAACCATTGAAAAAACTAAGCATGTTTAGTCTAGAGAAGAGATGACTTAACAAAGAAATAATAACAGAAGACAGAACAGATTTGCAGGGGGTAGTATAGGAAAGTAGGTGCAGGCTTAACACTGGGAGAAATATCATGATAGTAAAAACTATCAGTGGAACAGTCTGAAGGTGTTTAAGCAAAGTCCAGATTGTCATCTCTCAGGGATGCTGTAGTTTCAACTAACATTGCATGTCCTTCATTGAGCAGGGGCTGGAGCAGATCAGTGTTTCTTAATCTATACGATTATCTGATATATTATCTGATATCTGATTGGTAGGGTTTTTTTCCTCCCTGGATGTGCCAAGGACTAGTTCCTTATGTATTTCCATTTGCTGATGTTGTTTTTTCCTTACTGGAAGCTGTTCAGGGACCAGCTACAGATCGCTTAAAGACTGACATCAATCTGTGGACCACCACTTTGACCAGTACTGTGTTAAATTACCTCCGAGAATCCTTGAAACTTTATCATTCAATTCTATATATTGTCACTTAAAGAGTAACCAATCACTCAATAAAGGAGTGACCACTTTGGACAGCTTTCCAGTCTGTATCTTAAATAAAGGCCATTTCCACACAGGCTAATAGAAACGGTGCAGAGCGTCCTCCAGGGAGAACGTCTGCACCTGGGAGTGGACTGGGTCGGACCTACTTAACGTAGATCTGCACCTCAGCCTGCTCTAGAACGATCCCAAGTGGTCATCAAGCATGCTTTTGAAAGACCGCTTAAAACAGGTCTTTCAAAAGCACGGAGCCTGCCATTCCGTGCCCGCTCTCTGGTGCAGATTTGCAGGCTCGCACCAGTGCGAGCCTGCGATCTGCCGGGGGCGGGCTTTAGGCTGGCGAGCTTCAGTGGTTGGTCAAGACCCTCGACCAACCGGAAGCCGTCATTTTCGTCCCCGGAGCAGTGCGGAGCAATGAGCACGCACTGCTCCGGAGCAGCACGGACCGGACCAGGGAGCCAAGAAGTCCGGTTAGTAGCGGCACGGGGCGATTCCCTTGCCCCGTGCGGAAATGGCCAAAGTCAAACTATCCAGCAAAACAAAGGCACTTGAATTGCCAAGCCTAAGTTTTCAGTAATTAGGATATTGTACGTGAATGATACATTGACAATTTCTGACTAACATGAGAAGAAAGAACAGTAGCCTCCTGCCTTTTTGATTTGCACAGCAGCCTGGCAAAATAAGAACAGTTATCTAGGTATATTTGCCCTGGCCAATGTAGTAATAGAGGTGGAAACGGAATAGGAGAAATGAAGTAATGGGGACAAAAGAGATAAGAAATAAAGAGAGGCAGGTCTAGTGATTTGAGGAGATGCACAGGAAGATGCATACAAACTGAAGTGTTTTGCATTGAAAGAGGATGCTAAGAGAATCACAGGCTGTCCAGAGCTTCCCTCTAAATCTGTTTGTAAACATGACTTGAGAAAATCTGACATTAATGTGTGGGAAACTCTGGCAAGCAGGAGGAACATCTGCTGTTGCAAACTCTGGGCTGGCATGCACACTTATGACCAGAATAAGCTACAAAGTGAATATGAGCAGAAAATGATGCATGAGGAATGTGAGGAGTAGCCTTATGCCAGAGTAGACTATTAATCCATTTCAACCTGGTGTTGTTTCATCTAACTGAACATTGGTCTCAACAGTCTCCAGCAGAGGTCTCATATGTAACCTACTAAGTTGTGTTTTATGTTTTAACCTGGTGTGTCAAATGGTTTTATTACTGAATGATGTTTAATTTATGGTGGCCTGTCTTGTTTGTATTCTATTATTTTCAGTAATTTAATAATATTAGTTTTGTTCTCCTTACCCTAACATTGTTGGGCATTATGAAGGGATTTCTTAAAAGAAGCCTAGGTCCCCGGTTGAGAGGGCACCCCTGGAACCAGTTGGTAATGTATGGTGGCTTTTAAGGGGCAGAGTCTAGGGATCTTGCCTGGATAAAGAAATACCTGCTCCTCTGCCATATATCACATGGTTCTATCTAGTTGCAGCACTAGGGGTGGAGAGAATATTTTAAAATTTTTGGAAAAAAAATTTTGAGTATCAAAAAGTTCTTATAAGGAGAATCCTAGGCTAGCAAGACTCCTCACAGTCTAGAAATCCTGTAAAAAAGTTAGGCTGGGAAGATAATTTTTGGGAGGTCATATTCAGTCATCCATGACCATAAACATGAATCCCCATCAATTATGATATTGTAACTACTGAACAAGATGCCATCTATGGTTTTCTGGTCAGAAAATGTTATTTCCTGTGCAGAAAAAAGTATTTTCTGTGAAGACAATAACCTTATGTGAAGAAAACAGCACTAAGTTTTAATGTCCATGTATAAAAAAATGCTATTTTTCTGTGCAAACCCCCCACATGCATATTTCGGAACTGAATGAGCCCCGAACTGTGAATAGAGAAGGGATAAAGTTGTTCATTCTTGCCTGACAGAATGAAATTTATGAATATTTACATCCTTAGCACAGACTGAATTTCCCATCCATAATCCCTAATTTGGTTTTATTGTTGTCAACCAAGTTTAGCCATCAGTGGAATTGTGAAGTACATGTTTGTGGAGAGTTTGTCATCCCCAACTACAAGACATGCAGTTTTGTGAATCATCGCTTCTCTCGCTCTTTCTTTTATAACCACAACATTGTAGACAGAAGGCCAGATCCATTTCTGGAGGTCAATTCACATGGGGCACTCCATTTCCCATAAAGAGGGTTGCCTCTGTCCTGAATTTTGGAGAAAAGGCCTCAAGGTTTTGGTCTAGTTTAAGCATAGTACACACTTAGTGACCACATGGAAGAGATCTATTTGTCCATGCAGTGGCAGAGCTCGGAGTCCATGGAGGGGGGGGGCAGGTGGGGGGGCTACAGCATAGGGGATAGGCTATGCTGTGTGAGAGTGTGGCCACAGTGTGTGGGGGCATGGCCACAGTGCATGGACATGGCCACAGTGTGAGGGGTGGGGCCATGGTGCAAGGGGTGTGGCTATGAGCTGAGATGGCCCCCAAAAATTGCTGCCCAGGGTGATGACCCCCATCCCTATGCGACTGTACGTCTCGCATGATGGCAGCACACAGACTGAGGTAGAAAACTGTCTCACAATTAGGCTGCCCATGACTAGATCCATGACCTATTCTGTTCTAGACTTTGTAGGCTGGGACATATTCTGAAAAGAGTGACAGTGGTGTGGAAAGCAAGCCCTATGGCTTTGAAAGATGGGAATGTTGAACTCAGAGAAGGGAATATTGAGAGGTGATAGGGATGTCTTATAGAAGATGGAGATGTCTTATAGAAGATGGAGAAACCATGTTTTCTGCTCTAGAGACTAGAACATGAACCAGTGGATTCAAATTACAAACAAAGAAGTGCAGAAAAAGCTGTTTGACAGTGCAGTAGATTGACATTGAGAGTGGTGGACTCTTTTTATCTGGAGGTTTTAAACAGAGGTTGTACGGCCATTTCTCAGGAGTGATTTCATTGTGCAGTCTTGCATGGCAGAGGGTTAGGCTAGGTAGACCCTACAATCCCTTCCAACTCTGTGGGTCTATGATAACTGATTCTGTGTTTTATACCTCAATTCTAGTTATTTGTGGTCAGTGCCTCCTCCCTCTGATTTCTCTGCTTCCAGTATTCACTTGTGATTACAAAGAATATTAACATTACAGTAAATAAATACTGGATCTTTTAGATAGCCAATGCGGTATAGTGGTTTGAGCAATGGACTACAACTCTGGAAACCAGGGTTTGAATCCCTACTCAGCCATGGAAACCCACTGAGTGACCTAGGGGAGGTCACATCCTCTTAGCTTCAGAGGAAGTCAAAGGCAAATCCCCCCTGAACAAATCTTGCAAAGAAAATGCCATAATAAGATTGCCGTAGGGCCATCATAAATCGGAAATGATTCAAAGGCATAGAACAACAACAGATCCTTTAGCAGGAAGAATAACTAGGCTTATTACTTTCTCCTTAAACTTCATGCACCAGAATTAAATCAAACCAGCAGCAGCAGCAACAACAAATTTGTTTTGATTGAGATGTGGGATATTTTCTGACTCCAATAAGAATTCCTATGTATTCAGGGACCAAGTCAGGTTAGAGCTTAATGTTTATTTCTTATATTTCCTGTTCTCAATGAACATTCCAAGATTCCCCTAAATGGGGCCAGCCTACTGACAGTTGGAGCATATCAGTTTTTCTTTGCTGAATCATAGTTTGCTGAAATACAGCATGGGACATGGTTGGGACAGAGTGAGCACTCGAAATGGCAAAAAGCTATAGATTTGCTAGTTCATTTTTTGTTCCAGCTGTTTTTTTTTCTTGTTTATAAAAAATAAACTACATTGCAAGTGGATGAAATCTGAAGAAATGGTTTACAGCTGTTTGAGTGACAACACTGTTGAATATCTACATTGTAGATATTCTGTATGGATTCTGCAACAAGATATGATTTTGGAGAACTGAAATGTGGTACATGAAGGCTGAATATAGTGGCCTAAATCAAAATGTTAATTCCAACTGAAGTAGAATCATTTAGTCAATGGAGTTCCTATTGCTGTAGCTGGATCCATAACTAACAATTGAATTTGACAGGAAAAACGCATACAGTTAGTGCTTTGATTTAGGTTGGTATCCACAGACATCAGAAGAAATCATGTTCAGCTTAATGAGATGTTACCAAAGAGATGCTACAAGGATGTCCACCTTTTTACACAGACAGATAAGAACCATTTACAACCTAGACATAAACCTCTAGTAGCCAATCTTGCTTTTTCAGCTTTTGAGACCATTATGAACCAGCTGTTTCAATAAAGAAAAGAGTATGGATAATAAAAAACAGAAACCTCTAGCAAATGTATAATTCCTTGATGATGTTCAATAAATCTCAATTTGGCTTGATGCTTAAATGTTTAATTTAATACTGAGCAGTTAGGATTACTTTTCATATTCAGGAGGAAAATAAGAGACCAACAAAACTAAAAGACATTTGTCCTCGTTCTCTTAGAACAAAGTGGTTGATTGAATAACCTGGAGCTACCATCTTTTCGATAAGAAATTTATTAAGAAGAACCCCTTGAATGCCTCACAAAATGGGAAACATATTTCAGTTACAAATTCCAAAGCAGCATAGCAGAAGCTTAACAGTGGCAGCTATACAGTGCCTCACTTTCCAGATGGTAACTATAAAGCAGAGAGAAGATTCTTCTTTGGAGGAAAAAGTGTTTTTCCAAAAAGTTTCTGAGTGCACAGGCCAAGTAAACTTTGAATTTCCTCACCTAATTTTCTTAAATGTTAAGTTCACATTATAGTTGATAGTTTGATGAAAAAATGCAGAGCAGCATAAGTGCTGTTGTGAGAAACTTCTTTAAACCTAAACAGTTTCATGCAGTTGAAAGATATTCCAAGAATTAAAACTAATTTCTTTGTTGACTTAAACTCATTGAACAGGATATTTAGAAACTTCAGCTCTTAATGACAGGTTGTGATACTGTCCTGGTCAAAATGCCTTGTTCTATGTCTTTTGTTAAACTTGTAACCAACACTACTGCAATCATGGATTCAGTAACATGTACACAGGCTCACTGATACCAGCGGAACAAAGCATAGTTGGTCATAATATTGCAAAAAAAAAAAAAAAGGCACAAATTTAAATAATTCTAGCTCTCATTGATTTTAAAGGCAGAAAGTTAAAGGTATATTGAATTTTCCCATGGAGCCAGTCTGTAATATACCAGGACTATCCTGAATTATCTCTGAACCATTTTTCCTCCTCTCTAGGCACATTGACTTTTTATTTCATATCAATACCAGGATAGAGATACATGTAGGCCCTTATTTCAAGGCAGACTCAACCCAATCTTTTTTTTTAAATCATCTGCATGCATACATCCATGTATAAGTGTCTGCATAGGTGCAATGTCACACCTACTAGGATCGTAATTCTCCCATAATTGGTTGCTCTCTGTAATCATACCTGGCCCCACTGATTTATTAGATTTCTCCTCCTTCTTTTCCTCCTGTTCTTTCTCCTTTAAGAAAATTTACAGTTTTCATGCTTTTACACCTAGCATCCTTATCATTGGAGACACAAAAAGTTTGCCTGCAAAAACATCTAGAAAGGAGAAATTTGTCCCATAGAGCATATACAAGCATATATGATGTACAGGAGCTTTCAGCAGTGTAAAGGAAGTTTGAAGTCCCACAACATGCACAGGGTGGTATGCTTTATGATAGATATTCGCATAAGTGCAGTGTTTTTCCACAATCCAATTTTGCCCCTGGGCTATCTCCTGGTAAATATCTAAATTTGGTGGCTCAGCTGCAGTTGCTGTTAGACTTTCTGCTTACTCTCATATAAGCAGGAGGTTCTCAGTTTCATCCTTTTTCTAGACTACACTCTTCTCCCTATCCCCCTGTTAAAATAAATATTGGCAATTATTTCCCAGTTTGCTAGTGTAATGTATAATGAAGCAGTGCACACATGGAGCCCCTTAAATGTGTGAAAATAGGCTTAGATCTACAATACATGAATACGTGGATATCTGTATGCCAACAGACTGAAGATAAAAATATGGCATTAACCTCACTCACCCCTGTGTCAATCTTGATTGTAACTGGGGCATAACATAAGGAAAAAAAATAGAGAAAAACTTTTAGTTTTATCCCTAGTTACAACCTTTAGGCAATGAAAAGACGTGAGAATGCTCTGGAAGGAATGAAAGTCATGGGCCACACATGGGCTAGAACTGGATTAAGCTGCATTTTTAGCCTCAGATGAATTGGGCCTTGAAAATCCTCAGAAGTAGGACATCAGTAGATGTACTTCCACACTGCAGTGTTAAACTGCTGCTATTCTACTTTCAAAGCCCCGTGGAATTCTGGGGTTTGCAGTTTACTGAGACCAAAGACCTCTTTGACTGAGAATTCAAAGTGCCCTTCCCTAAACTACAAACCCCAGAATTCCATAGGAGGTTGATAGTGGAATAGCAGCACTTTAACACTGTAGTGCGGAAATGGTGGTAGTGTTGATCATGACCATGCTGCTGAAAACAGCATCTATTTTCTGTTATGTCTTCTCCCCTTCCCATCCTGTTTAACAAGATATTTTTTTTCAAGAAAAGCATATCTATTTCATAGGATTGAAATCACATGGTGGCCGAATGTCTTATTAGGGTTACTAGTGAACCCTTATTGAGTAGCTGTTTGGTATTGTCACCGCACAATTTCCCTATCCCAGGGCTATTGTGAGGAGTAGGTATAATGGCCATATGTGCCCATATGCTTTGGGGTGAGTGAGTAGAAGAGAACAGTAAGGGAACCTCTTGCTTTGCTCCCTACCCCCATTTCCTTTTGTTTTTCCTCAAATGCCATTATACTTAAAGAGCATTGCACTTATGTTGATAACAACACAACTATGCTGGCATAATTTGGAGCTTCCCCAGCTGGTGGAAATTTTATGTGAAAGCAGTTTCCAACAAAATAGAGACAGGTCAATTATCTCAGGCTTTTCTGGCTGATATGGAACTTAGGGGCATTGCTTTGCAGTGTTTCCAGTCTTTCTTGAAGGAGGTGCTGAGCAACTGTTCAGCATTTTGGTCATTAGACTATGGGGTTCCACAGGAATCAATACTGTGCCTTAAGCATTTCAACATCTGCATGAAGCCAGTAGAAGAGCTCATCCAAACCTTTGAGGTTGTGTGTCATCAATATGCTGATGATACCCAGCTCTATCTCTTGTTTACAACTGATGGCAAAGAGACTGTGGTAGGACTGAATCATTGTCTTGATGCAGTAAAGAACTCGATGTACGCTTAATCCAGACAAGATGGAAGTGCTGTTGGTCAGTAGAAAACCATCCTGGAATTGGGATCACATCCTGTTCTGGATGGGGTTGCTCTCCCTCTGAAAGATCAGGTTTGTAGCTTGGACTCAGCATTGTTTCTGGAAAACCAGGTTGCTGAAGTGGCCAGGAGCACCTTCAACCAGCTTCAGCTAATGTGCCAGTTATGCCCCTTTTTTTAGGTAAGGCAGATTTGACCATAGTAGTTCATGCCTTAGTTACCTCTCAATTAGACTATTGTAATGCAATCTATATGAGGCTGTTACCAGGCCATAGACTCTCACACTTTGATATGGTTTAATTGATGAAATATGATCTACCGTAATTGGCAAGATATTGGCATTGATATAAAATGTACCCTGATGTGACTGTATGGCCAAGCTGGACAAATAGAAGACACTGGCTGAACATGTGCACTGCAAAATAGGTCAGAGATCCCTTCTAGGCATAGCCAGGTCATAGTCAGGAAATCACTAGGTAACTCCAGAGATAATAGGCTTAAGCTAGCTGTAACAACTCTGCAGTTCGACAATAGTGACAGGGAAGTTCCTACCAAACTGCTGATTGTTTCAACCCTTTTCCCCACAGACATGTGAATCTCCATTGTCCCCACACCTGTTCAATCATTACAGAGCTATCACAACATCCATTGATCCTTTGTCATCTAACACTAAGCCTAGTCCATACTGTGAATTCCATTGTCTGCTTGGCCAGAGAGCCATTCACACCCCTGCCCTCCAGGTAGAAATTGGGTATAAACTCCCCCCCCCCAAGTTTTGAGCACTTAGACACAGTACTTCACTTGCTGGTGGCCACACTATCACTCTGATTTCCAAACAAGTCCTGTCTTTAGACACAAGTCTAAGCCACATCACTGCTTCTTCTTTGCTGTGGCTGGCAGCTCAAAGAGTGCTGTTCCACATGGCATTCAGTGTTTGAAATTTCTGTTTTGACTGTTTCAAAACTGGATTCTAGGATTGTTTTTAGACTGCTTTTAGGATTTTTTAAAAAATATTGTAGTGTGTTTTAAAATGTTTTTATATTTGTACTGTTTTAATTGGTTTTATCTGTTCCTTACCTCAGGAGCCCTTATGAGCTGGGAGGAGACAAAGAAATGCCATAAAAAAATAAATGAATATTTTCATAAATTAAAAATATTAATCCAAAACTTCAAAAAAAAATCCTCAGGGCCTAAAAAGAAGATTGAATTTCCACTTGATAACATCTAAAGAAATTATATAGTAAGAACTGATTCATGAAATATCATGTCTTAGAGGCGGAAAGACTCATAAATTTATTATGCTTGTTTTTAAAGCTGGGATAGGAAATATGTGAGCCTTCAGTTGTTGCACTGGTGGGAATTACCGTCCCTCAAAACTGGCTATGCTGCTTGAGGCTGATGGGAGCTGCATTCCAACATCTGAAAACCCACTTGTTTCTCCATCTCTGTAGTAGAGCCATGTGATAGTGTTGGTCAAGGTGAATGCCATATTCCAGCAGACAATGTGGATTTTATATTAGGTTCTCTTCAACTGGCAGTGCTCCACAAACCTGTATGAACAAATATACTGAATCTGTCTTCACTATTGTTGATCTAGTGTTATGACTCACAAAATATTAATTAAAAACTAAAAAAAAACAGAGCACATTTGGGTGAAAAAATGGTAAAAATGTGTTGTTCCACTCAGTGGGCAGGAATGCCCTCAGCTCTTGCTTTGTTCATTTTCATAAAAACAGTAAAGTCATCAGGAACAGCACAGGAAGCTATGGCTGGAATCCCATAGTGTGTGGAAACATTTTCTAATATCACACGCTGGGAAACAACAAGCTGTTTGTGAAGCCAGTAAGATTTACGTGAAGATTACAAAGACAGAGTACTCACTTTTTTCTCAATAGTTGCATTTTCCATCTTTCCCAGATTTTCCATTTCCATCTGACTTAGTCATTGTTTGGTGTCCTTGGGGATACAGAGCAAAGAACAAAGTCAAATAACCACACTGGAAAAGGGTTAGGAGACTGGGGTGTCTCATCAGTAAATAATAAAAGTCAACCTCTCCAGCAGAGGCAGAAGGGAATGAAGGTCTTTAGCATTAGACTGCATCCAAAACAAAACAGGTCTTACCCAAATTGGTGCCTTTCAGATACGGTGGAACACAGTCTCCATCCCCAGCTAGCATGATCATGCTGGATGGGATGGTGGGAGATGTAGTCCAACATTTTTAAAGGGCTGAATAGGTTGGAGAAGCTTCTTTAAGGCCTGGTTTACATGTCACTAACCAGAACTGTAACTGTAATTGTAAACTGTATGTTAAAATACTGTTTATAGAGCTTTCCTTTTCTTTTGGCTATGCATTCACACAAATATCATTGCCAAATTTATCACAGATTTTCCAATCAAAAACCCCTCATATATTTACAAATTGGCTTTTGAGAACCCAGTGCTTGTATTGCCCTCCAATTAGTACTGAAACACATCCACCCAAGTCTAGCATTCTTCTTTGACAAAGTATTAATCATCTTTGCTTTTTGCACATCTAGAAATCCTTCTTCCAGTTGCTACCAGAGGACTAAACCCAATTATTAATTTCAAGTAGATTATAATCAACTTGTTCCCGCTGATTTGATGGAGATAACTCTAGTTGGGACTAACAATTGGATTTTGGCCTCAGTCTTTTTAGTTGTGTCTAAGACTGTATCTGATCATAAGATTTTTGAACTCAAGAGAGATTTCACTAGACTAGACTAGACTAGACTAGACTAGACTAGACTGTATTGCTCAGATTCTTCCTGGAGCTCCTACTTGATTCAGTAAACTCATCCTGGCCAGTTCTTCCCACTAATGAAGAGTACAACACTTTCCCTTTCTTTGTTTTGGATGCAGTCTAATGCTAAAGACCTTCATTCCCTTCTGCCTTTGATGTGCTTTTGTTGATTGTTAGGAAGAAATGTAACCTTCACTTTCCTATTTCTTTTTTTCATGTCAGCTTCACATCATCCACCATTCCATCCTATTCTTTCTTCCTACAGTTCTGAGGCATCAATACGTGGCTGCTCCGTTTCCTTATTTTTCTCACAATGTTCCCTTCTTCCTGTGATACAGTTGGCCCTCCACATTTGTGGGTTAGATATTCACACATTTGATTATTTGCAGATTACTGGGGGAGAAGGGGGTGGAATAGGAGGGGACGGAAAGAGAGAGGGAGGGTGTGTGTATTTGCTCAATTGTGCAGGTGCGAAGGGGAAGAGGATGGGATGGGAGGACAGTGTGCATGCATGTTCACTCACTTGCACGGATGGAAGGAGAAAAAGGAATGGGATGGGACAGGAGGCAGGAGGGCACACACTAACTTTCACAGGCGGAAAGAGGATGGGACTGGTGTTCCCTTTCTCTCTTTCTCTCTCTTCCTGTTCCCTCCATCCCATCTCCTTCTCTCCTCTCACCCACATGAGTTAATGAGCAAGCAGGGGAACATATGCACACCTGGGCCCAGCCATCCCCCCCATAGATGTACTTTTATGTGTGTGTATGTTAAATACAGTTTGGGGGGCTCACAATATTCACATTTTTTCCACTTTTGTGGGGGTCCTAAACCCCTAACCCTGCAAACGTGTAGGACAATTGTGTGCATTCTGTAATTCTCCTTGCAGTTTGCCTTTTTAAAAACTTCCTCAATAAGCCCTCCTTTAACAGGGAAGCCCTGCTCTTGTCTTTGTTGATGAACACTGCTATTTTCGTATATATGCTTTTCTCTTCTAGGCCAAACCTTACCATGGGATTTGTAATTTACAGTTGTTTGGCACTTTTTTCTGTAGATTCAGGATTTGGAAAGTTCACAGAAAGTAATTTATGAGATTACTGCTCATTTAAGACAAGAGTATTCAAATGTTAAAAGAATGCATATGTTTAAAGAATATAGTGTACTTGTCGAAGAAAGCATGCTAACAAATAGAAGTAGGAATAATCACTTAGGCTGCAGTCCTGTAATACTTACCAGGCACTGAATAAGGTCTATTGAATTCAGTGAGGCATGTTGCTGTTCTGTGCTTTCAAGTAATTTCTTATTTATGGCAACCCGAAGGTGAACTTATCACAGGGTTTCTTCAAAAGATTTGTTCAGAGGGGGTTTGCCTTCGCCTTCCTCTAAGGCTAAGACATTATGACTTGCCCAAGATAATCAATCCAGTGGGTTTCCATGGCTGAGCGGAGATTCAAACCATGGTCTCCAGCGTCATGGACTGGCACTTAAACCACTGCACCATATTGGCTATCTCAGTGATGCATCTCTCTTGAGTACTCAGCATATACTTATGCTGCTAGTGTGCATTATGTACCTTTGAACACACTTTAATAAAAGCACTTCTATGTCTAATCCATCATGTATTCATAATCCTATGTAAGAGAACTCGGGGCAAAGGCATGCCAGTCTTCTTCATCCAATAAATAAAGCTGCATACTGGGATGTTTTGATCCATGTCCTCTATAGAGGGGTCCTATTGTATCTGAATTTGGGTTATAAATACTTGACATCACATTGGGCTCCACATATTTGGATGGGTCAGGCACATTGAGCACGCCCTTCTCTACAGGTGTGACCCCGCTGCACAGCTGGTAGGGGTGCGACCAGAAGTTCCTTTCATGTGATTATGCCTACATGCCATTTGTGAATAGGGCTATAGTGAAGATGAGGAAAGAATGTCTAAAAGTAGGATTGCCTTACCATTCCAAGGGTTGCAGCTGCAGAATCTAATTCGCATTTGTGACTATAAGTACAAAACAGAGCAGACCCTTTTTATTTCCGAAAAACCAAAGTAAAAGTTCCAATCTTGTGCATAAAAGAGGATTCTTTCTGCAGGTGTAGTCTGAAATGAGGCTTAAGAGAAATCACCATGGGTCGTGATTTACTTAGGTCACTGTCACTTACCTTCTGATTCATGTGAAAATTGATACCAGTTCTCAGAGTTAACTCAGTTCTTACAAAATCTTGAAAGATCTAATGCTGGGTGGGAAATGCAGAGTACTCAAGATTTTTGGTCCCCAAATGACCCCTGAAGTGGTGCTAGGGAATGTGAGGCAATTTTGTCACATTTTTCCTATTAGGCCATTTTGATTCAAGGAAAGATCCCCCCCCCCCACTGCAACTGGGACTGATCCAGAAGTTGACTTCTGGGCCACAAAGGCCTGTCCTGGGCTTAAAATTGCCCCCAACCTTAGGAAGTGTTGGCAGTCTTGGGGGGGGGGGGCAATTTTCTTCAGCAAATGCAGTGCATGCAGACCTCCAGTGCATGCCCCTAATCCTCAACAGTTGCCCATTCCCGATCTGATTCATATATATGCCAGGTTGTAGCAAAAGATTTAATCTTTGTGCATTGTGATTTAAGCATTGTGAAGAACTTCACTGAAAATCATTGCCGTGGGAAGGCACAGCAGTGGCATAGCACAGACTTTGTCTGTAGAAAGCCTCATATTTCCCTCCCACCTACCTGCAATTACAAGGACTGCAGAGATGACAGGAGGTACAGCGGGCCCTCAGTATCCACTGGGGTTTTGGTTCCAGGAATCCCCCCGATACCAAAATTCGTGGGTGCTCAAGTCCCATTATGTAAAATGGTGTAGTAAAATGCCATGCCTTATATAAAATAGCAAAATTGAAGTTTGCTTTCTGGATTTTTTTTTGGGGGGGCAGGGAATATTGTGGTTGGTTGAATCCAAGGATACAGAATCCATGGATATGGAGGGCCAACTGTCTCTCCGTGGCCAGAGAAAACATACATTTATATAGGCAGAAGTTTAACAGGGTAAGGTATATCCCTGTGTATTAAAATCACAGCTGGGAAAAGTTACTTTTTTTTTGGAGCATTGTTATTTTTATGGCAGTGCCGGCTGAAGAATTCTGGGAGAGGAGAAATGTCTGGAACCTCTCTTTTGTGGATTTTTCAACTCCTCTGTGGGATGCGGTAGCTTGATTCTTTACAATGGTGTAAGTATGGGACTATTAATATTTTGCTCAGAGAAAGAAAAATGGGGTGAGGATTTTAGTTCATCTCTGCTCCCCCCCCCCCAACTTGCTTGACATTATCTACGTGATGGACAGTCGGTCGGATGGGAAAGCTCACTTTTAAGTGAATCTCTTGTCCAGGAGACACGTCTGACACGAAGTCCTCATGTGACTCACCCAGAGAAAAACAAAAACTTGGTACGCCTGAGTTTATTTGAGGAGGATTTGGGCCATTATGAAAAGGGCATTACGAGTGGACGTGGAGTTGTTTTTTCACCCCGGCCACCACCGAGGATCCCGGCCAGAGCTCCAGTTGTGGGAGATGTCTAGGGCGAAAAATATTTCCCAGAAAACATGTTCCGTCTCTCTTTGACTCTGCCTTTCTTGTCTCTGGAGCTGCACTGATGATCTAATAGCATTTTTCTCTGTGCATACTTTGGCAGCGCCTCGCCACCTGGCAGCCCCAGTAGTCTGAGGGAAGTGAAATGCCTGCACGCTGTTAACCCTCGAAGGCGAGGCGCTCCCCAGACGGCCGGCGGGGGAGACCCTTCCGAACCCTCGCCACAAAGGCGGCCTCGTCCTGTCTGTCTTGCTGGGCGCTCCAGAAGCCAGGAAAAGGGGTCAGCAACGGAGAGGGGAAAAAGAGGCCGGGGGAGAAAGCTGCTGGGGGGAGGAGGACGGGCAACTGCCGAGTTCGCACGTTCCGAATCGCGTTACGTGAACAAATAGCAGAGGAGCCGACTGCCAGGATGGGCTTGTGTAACTTTGCAAATGTGCCAGAAAGTTTAAAAGCCCTCATCTCCTCCTCCTCCTCCCACCCCCCCTCTCTCTTTCCTTCTCCCCACCCCCAAACTGTCTCTCCTGCCGCTTCGTTCCAGACACCAGCAAAAGCAAGAGGGAGAGACGAGGGTTGCTCGTGGCCGCGCCTCCTTTCCAAACCCGTCTCTTTTCAGAAGAACACAATCGGGAAGGAGAGCGAGCGAAGGGGCGCGGGTGTGAGGGGACGCCGCCACCTCCTCGCCTTCGAGCATTAAGAAAAGCCCTCTGCCCGTGGAGACACGATAAGAAAGCCGAAGGCTCCGGCGCCGGGCTTTGTTTTCTCTGCCCGGCTTTCCACCCTACACGGCGTCGGCGTCGTCCAGCGGGGACTCCTCCGCTCGCTCGTGTGAGGCACACCCGCCGCGGCAATGCGCCTCCTCTCCCGGCCGCCGGTTCTCCTGGGGCTCGCCCGGCTGCCGGCGCGCGTCTGCTGGCTCTGCCTGCTGTGGCTGCCGGCGGGCGGGCTGCCGCCGCCGCCGAGGAACCAGCCGCCGCCCCCTCCGGCCGTGTGGCGGCAAAGGATTCAGTGGGAGGACAACGGGCAGGTGTACAGCCTCCTCAGCGTGGGCTCCCAGTACCAGCCCCCGCGGCGCAGGGACAGCCAGGAGCCCCCTCAGGGCAGCCACGTCTTGCTCCTCAGGGGCAACAGCACCGCCCCTCGCAGGGCCCCGGCGGCGGCATCCTCCACCACCACCACCACCACCGCAGCCGTCGGCGGAGGCTCTACCGCCACTAGGAGGCCCGGGGCGCGACACTGGTTCCAAGCCGGCTACCAGCAGCCAGCCAGCGGCGGCAGCAGGGGCCGCGGGACGGAACCCCCGGCCTCCGCCAGCTCTGCGGGGGCGCCCCGGCTGAGGCCCCTCGAGAGCGCCGCCGCCAGGCCGGGCAACGGGAGCAGCGCGCCTCCCGTCAGCAACCTCCGGCCGCCGCCCCGCGAAGACGTGATGGTGGGAGACGACCCTTATAACCCTTACAAGTACACGGACGACAACCCTTATTACAACTACCACGACACCTACGAGCGCCCTCGGCAGAACAGCCGCTACCGGCCGGGCTACGGCACGGGCTACTTCCAGTACGGTAAGAAGGCGAGCGTCGGCGACGGCCTCGCTCTGGTGGTCTCTGCCAGCGCCGCCGCTGGGGGAAGCGCGGTTGAGGGTTGCGCGCTTGCGCCAAGGAGAGAAATTAAGTGCAACTGGGACAGTGAGACGGGTACCCCGCGCAAGAGGCTGTCAGCCGCCCTCTCCCCAAAGCCGAGCGGACCCGCTGCCGCGTGGCAAAATCCTCTCCCTGTGGCCAGACAGCGCGCCCTTAGCAGCAGCCGCTTGGCAAGGCCGGCGATTCCACAGCCGCTCATCACCATCTGGTCCCAATTCTCCTCCTGCCCTTCGCTGCCTGGAAGGGGAGATGGCAGCTGAAACCGGATCCTTTTCGATACTCACGTCAGCTAGCATAATTTCTTTTTCTTTTGTGTTTTTCTAAGAAAAGGGAAAAAAAAAAAACCCCAGAAAGCAGCCCCCAATCCTTCTCCTTCCACAACAGTGAGAGCTGGATAGTGAAATGAGGAGATATGGGAGAGAGATTTTTCGGGAGAAATGTTTACTTCTTGTTGTGTAAGTCAGCTCCAACTTACACGGTCCCTTTCCTCGGAAGGTTTAGTCAGAGGAGATATGTCATTGAACCCTAGTCTCCCAAATTCCTAATCCAACATTCAAACAACCGCATCAGGCTGGCTCTCGTTCTTTTTATACTTCTTGTTGTGTGCCTTCAAGTTACTTCCAACTTAGAGCAACCCTAAGACAAAAATATCATGGGATTTTCTTGGCACGATTCGTTAGCGTGGTTTCTGTTTGCCTTCCTCTGAGGTTGAGAGAATGGGACTTGCCCAAGGTCACCCAGTGCATTTCCATGGCCAAGTGGGGATTCAAACCCTGGTCTCCTGAATAATAGTACAGTGTTCAAACCCTGCAGTACTGTGGCTGTCTTACTTCTTAAACTCACTTAAACTGTTTTGGAGAAAAAGGTGGAGTATAAAGTTAGTAATAATTATAATAGTAGTCTTCTAATTTTACCTGTTATTTCTTAATAGCCTCAGAAAGTTTTCCTCATCTTCAGAGGCACTCATTATTTTTTTCTGCTCCTGTTGGTTGCCTGTGATCCAAATTGGGTATGTGTGTGTGTGAGATTGGGTAGGTTCCTCATCCTGTATGACACCCCCCCCCCACGCACATACTTGGACCATGCACTGATGGCAGTCCAAAATATTTAAACAATTTCCTGTTATTCTACCTGTTTCTATGGGCAGGATAGATGTTCTGGAGATGAACCAGACTGAAGAAAACTAGATTGTGTTCGGTCAGCCTCACTGCCCACTCCCAAAACAAAGAAAATTAACACAAGAACTTCCTCATTGAGTTCCAAAACACTGGCAGATGTCTTCCATTGTAAGGCTCATCATCTTATAATAGTGTTTAATTCAAAACATAGCCTGCTTGATATAGATACTCACAGCTTTTAGTAGGAGCTATAGCTCTGTAAAATATCAAGTATATTTCTGGTATTTTGATCTGGCAGACTTAAAATGGTCTCAGCTGGCGTCCTTATGGTGGAAATGCTTGAAGATTTATGAGAAAAATTGGCTAGCAGAATAGGATGCCATACAGTATCTGCCAATCTGCAAGACACATTGCCTCTTTGTACTTCTTTTGAACTGGTGAAAAGGGACTCTTTACTTAATTAGCTGGCTGTGGTTGTGTGCCTAGTGGATTGTAGTGTAGTAGATGGAAAGTGGCTTCCCTGTCAGTCAGGCAAAAGGAAGTCTGCCGACATGTCTTGGCCTTGATAAATTTCTCTCTTTGTGTGTGATTTGATGTATTGCAGGTCTTCCTGATTTAGTTCCAGATCCCTATTACATCCAAGCATCCACCTATGTCCAGAGGACGTCCATGTATAACCTAAGGTGTGCTGCTGAAGAGAACTGCCTGGCAAGGTAAGTAACTACTCCTTGGTTTGTCCACTTATTCCTGAATCTGATGGAAAGATAGAGAACTTGAATTCAACAGTTTGCAGAGCTCGGAGAAGTTATTGTTTTGGACTACAACTTCCAGAATTCTTTAGTCAATAGCCATGAGATTCTGAGAGTTATACTGTCTCAAAGTAACTTTACAAGTTCTGAAGTTCGTAAAATGGGGAGGCCATCATTTTTGAAGTACTGTTCAGGATTCACCAGCAAAGTTCTCAGTATGTCACTAGTATCTAAAAAGGAGAGGGGATTAAATGGAGAATTCAGTCTCTGTCTCAGTTCACAAAACATGTTGTTTTTATTATCCTCTGCTGAGAGTTTGTTGACCAAGTTGCAAGACTTCCATGCCCTAATTGTTTGGGAATTATTGCCTTACCAGGGCCTGTTTCTCATTATCCTAGAGCTTTGTTAATTTTTGGAAAACAATTCTCCTCTGAACGCATCATTTATGAAACTTTTTTTTTTAAAAAATAACACTTGTCATTTGATTATTGCAATTTCCAGATTGTCCTTAAACAACCTTCTCTTCTTTTAAAAAAATCCATTGTTCTTAACACATAAATTGGCTAGTAGTCAAACTACTAGTTGTCATTTATTTAGCCACAAGGTATTTAGTCATGAGGAAAGCCCATGCATGAGTAGTTGGGCATAAGCTCCATTGAAATCAGTGGGATCTGAAAAATCAGGGCTGGTCCTAATGTTAGGCAGAGTGGGGCAATTGCTTCAAGCAATAGATGCTGAGACACAAGGAGCAAGACAAATGTATGAGAACCATGCCATCTCAGGTGCAGCAGAGGACATTCTGCCATCACTGGTATGGAAATAGCATTCAGTAGCCAGCATGGCTGGCTTTTAGGCATGAAATGGAGGGAGATGCCATCTTGTCCTTCACCTCAGGCAACACAATGCCTTGGGTATGGCAAACTTGATCAAAATGAGGTTCTAAAGGATGATGATGATACATGAGGCTTAAGGCTACCCTGCTATTGTTGTGTGACTTATGGCAAGCCTAAGGCAAATGCATCACAGGCTTTTCTGGGGCTGAGTGCATGTGGCTCACCCCAGGTCACCCAGTTGGTTTCCATGACTGAATGGGGAATTGAACTCTGGTCTCCAGGGTCATAGCCCAGTGCTCAAACCACTACACCAAACTCTCTCTCCTATCTTGCGATATCTGGGGGCAAGTCCAGTTGAACTGAATGGAATTTGCTTTTGGGTAGACATTAATTGGATTGCACTGTACATAAACTTTAGAGGACATCTATGTGCAACATTAATGGAAAACTTTAACAAGCTATAATGCATATTGCTTACCATGATGGTAAAGAATTTCTCTGTTTTCCTTGGAGCTGAACTCAGAATGGCTTTTTATCATTTCCTTTGAATCAGATAATATTGTAGAGAGCTGCCTTTAAAATTAGTTGTAATATGATTTATGCATTGTAATAATACCAGTAGATTGATTACAGAATCAATATACTAGGGAATAAAAATGCTAGCTAGCAATATAATGCGGGGATGTGAATGCTGTTGTAACTTCAACTGAAAAAGAATATTTTCCAGAAGTTAAACCACCAGTTGAAATAGGAATGTAACACATCTCCAAAATTTCCATAGCTGAGATTATTAAAAACAGAAGAATTATAGAGAAGACAAACTCTGCTGAAATTGGCAGAAGCGAAAAGCAGTGGCAAGTCAGGGGGCATAAACAGCAGGAAGAAGAAATAGAAACAAACAAATGTGGTATAAAAATTTGACTGGATAGCTGAATATTCAAAGCGAACTTTGACTTAGTAATAAAAATAGTTCTGATTTTTGTAACACCTCTAACCAAGGAATGTTCTAAACAGACATTTAGGTTATTGACACTTACCTGTCTACTAGTAAGGTAAGCCTACAAATAGGACTTACTATTGAGTGGATACATATAGGATGGTGCTTTCAGTTAGTAAAAATTGTAGTGGTATCCATCCACCAGACGAATCATAGTTAGTAGAATAGATTTCTGCTTCCCCTGAAATTGCTCCTTCGTGCATCACCCACAAAAATTTGCTCTTCAAGAGATGACTGATCTCCTTAAGATGTTGTGGAGTGCAGAGGTTTCCAGTGGAATAATGTCTGTTGAATGAATAGAAATATGCTTGTGAAATGTTGGATATAAGCCCAAAGTACATCTTCACTATATTTTATTTAAAATTGTTATTGTTATTATATCCCTTTTCCCCAATTCCAGACTCAAAGAGGCTTACATTTAAAACAAACATAGTTAAAAATGCAAAGCATACAAAAGTTTAAAAGTAATTAAACTCTTAAAAAAAATTAAAAGCAGTTAGAGACATAGATCATTAAAAAAAGGTAGAGAAATCAAAAATCTAGCACTTTATACAAGGCCTGTTTCCCTGAAGCAATCAATCCTCAAAGGCCTGCTGAAGCAAAAGGGTCTTCAGCTGCTTCTGGAAAGGTAGTAAGATGCCAGTCTAATGTCTCTAGGAAGGGAGTTCGAGAGACTGGGAGCAGCCACCAAGAAAAGCCCTTTCCCATATTCCTACCAGATGGACCCATGAGAGTGGTGGGACTCCCAAGAATTTTTATTTAAGAATGTTTGTTTAAAATGCAGTTAAGACCTACTTTTTACTTATTTTTAAAATACTTTCTTAGATTAAATATTTTACTGATGTTACTAACACAGGCACTGACTTGAAGGAGGAATTTATTATGCCATTTTTTGATCGTAGCCAAATATCCCCACCCCAATACAGTGCTTGAGCACGACTCAGAAAGAGGCCAAATGTCCAAAGACAATAGGAAAACACAAAGCCAATGTCATAATTTTAAAAGGTGGGTCTGTTTTCAGGAACATGCAGTTACTCTATTGGAGACTGTTAAACAGCTTCAGATTTTGCAATACTAGTTTCTCAATGCATTGGTTGAGGCAGAATTAATTATGGTTAAAGTTGTCCCATCTATTTCAGTGGATCGGCTCTAATCATAACTAAATCTAAAGCCAAGTCAGTAAATCCCAATCCGGCTCAATTATTTTGCTTTGTTTTGTTTTTTAATACAAAAATCACATCATAAGCTTAATCTTTGTATAACATGTAGTGTCAAGCCTATATCTCACATGCACATTTTACATTATTGCAGCTCAGCTTACAGAGGAGATGTCAGAGATTATGACAGCAGAGTGCTTCTGAGATTCCCCCAAAGAGTGAAAAACCAAGGCACATCAGATTTCCTACCAAGCCGACCACGATACTCATGGGAGTGGCACAGTTGTCATCAGTGAGTGAAGTGCTCCGTATGGTACTTTCCAATTATGTTCATTTGCTCTTTGTTGTGATATGGTTCTCTCTCTACTTCCTGCCCCTGGCCGCTGTTTGGAACGTAGTAACAGAAGTCTGGAAATCTGCTATCTTGTCTTAAGAAATGAATATCTGGTATATTTTTGTCCAGGCATGACAGAAGAAGACACCTTGTTAAAATAATGTATAAATTACAGGCATAAAGGCCTAATTATTCAATTACTAGTAAAGGCGGCTGGTAGATGAAATTGTTCTTAATATTATATTAGTATCAGAGTTGAAGCTGAGCCCCTTTGATCCGAATAGGAATTTCTTAAATCTGAACCAAATTTGAAGAGAAATTGCAACATAGTGCTGCTGCTCCTGCTGAGTTTAGACTGGAATATAGCTTTTGCTCCCCAATTGACAAATCTGTTCTATATAGCTTTAGATCATAGAAGGGACATTTGAATTCAAGCTTTGTTTGCTTTGTATACTCCATAAGTAGGGATGGGAAGAATCCAGAATTTTCCAAATCCAGATCCGAATCCCTGGGAATCCATGAATCTCACAAATCTCGAATCTTTCAAATCCTTTTTTAAAAAAGGGTTTAAAGCAAGGGAAAGAAAGCACATCTACTGAAAAGTGTTTTTGAAGCAGAATTTGACATCTTTGTTTAATGAAAAACAAATAATAGTTTTCAGTTCAGGAAAACATACCCATTCTTATTATTAAGAAGATACAAATGCAATTGACATGTTCATCTACTACATGAAGTAAATAACTCTCAAGTCAAAAAGAATAGAGATTATTACCTTGCAGAGGGAGGCAGCCATGGGGACAGGCAGCAGGAGCGGACATACGCAGTCAGCCCTAGCAGATACAGGCATCTTTGCTCAGATAGCTGGCCTCTTCTCCTGGGGGAAATCTCAGGAAAGCACTTAACCTACCCTGTGACCACTGCCCAGAAGGGATGGCTGTGACCTGAGCAAAGTGGGTGAGGCAGCTCAGTCCTCGCCTGCTTTCCTCAGATCACTAGCCTCCCTTCCAGGCGGTGATCTTGGGAAAATGCCTAACCAACCCTGTCACTGCTGCCCAGAAGGGACGGCCATGATCCGAGCAAAGTGGGTGAGGCAGCTCAGTCCTCGCTTGCTTTCCCCAGATCACCAGCCTTCCAGGCAGTGATTTTGGGAAAGCACCTAACCAACCCCACGACCACCACTCAGAAGGAACGCCTGTGATCTGAGCAAAGCGGACAGGACTGGAGCAACCACAGCCAGGCTATTCCCAACCATTTCAGCCTTGCCTGCTTTGCTCAGATTGTGGGGTCCCTCTCGGTGGGTGATCGTGGGGTGGGATAGCTCCGTTCTTGTGATCGCCGCCCAGAAGGGATACTTTGATCTGAGTAAAGAGAGCAAGGCTGAAGTGGGTGGCAATTGCCTGGCCCAGGATGCTCTGGCCTTGCGCGCTTTGCTGAGATCGGGGGCATCACTTCCAGGCAGAAATTGTGGGAATGGAGCTAATCTGCCCTGTGATCGCCACCTTGGAGGGCCGCCGGAGATCTCAGGAAAGTGCATGGGGCCAGAGCAGGTCCAGCCACGTGATCGACAGAGATGCTGGCCTTCCTCTCCATAGACGATGGCCACTCATGGCTGCCCCAGAGGCACGCCAGCGACCTTGGCCACGCCATAGCCCCTGGGGAGAACTGTAGAATAATTATATTATCTTGCAGAGGGAGGCAGCCGCAGGCACAGGCAGCACGAGTGGACAGAGGCAGGCAGCCCCAGCAGACACAGGCAGCATGAGCCAGCAAGCACAGGCAGCCTCCAGCGTGCACACGCGGCTTTATGCCACAATTTCACATGCTGGCCGCTGGCCAGTCAGACTTTTGGTGGGCCCCAGAGGTGCCAGTTTAAAAAGGTAAAAAACAAACTTGGTTGGTGGATTCAAAAGATTCAATTCACCGTTTTTGCTGGAGGATTCGGATTTCCCAATCTCAAATCCTTGCCAAGGATTTGAGGATTCGGTTGGCTCATCCCTATCCATAAGCAACAAGAGAAGACTATGATGGAAACAAAAAGCCAACATAGAACTCATTCCAGTGTTATAATAGTGGCTGTTAGTGTGATAGAACTTTGTTCTCTTCTCCTGCAGTCCTGCTCATAGTCCAAAACAAAACCCTTTGGGAAATTTCACATGGTTTCCTAACCCTTTAGAGTCTGTTTACAAGGTGTATTGAGGGCTGAAGGGAGAGAGGAGCATCATCTCCATTCTGCTTCCATGGAGGGAAGCAGTTTTGACAGCAGACTAGCCCCCTGGATCCTGACCATGGCTGGTTGAAATTCAAATATATGTATATTCCCTGCTACTCCATTGTGAATGGAATAATGTAGTAGTAGAAAAAAAATGTCTTTCAGAATACAAACAAGGAATAATTGCAAACATAGCAAAGCCCCTTGGTTTAAACTAAACCATGAGGCAAGTTAACACAATGAGCTTAACATAAATTCCAAATTATTTTTCCTAAGTTAAAGTATTTACTCATGAATACAAGCATTTACTCATGAATACTCGTGAGTACAAGGTAAGTGTTTTTGGTTAATGTTGGAGGATAACAGCTGGATTATGTATAACACTTTGGGTGCTGCTTATACTTATCAAAATAATGTTTGTATGTTGCCTTGCTTTTAAAGAAATTTAATTATATACATCTATTTATTTTTGAAAGTTATATTCTTTGTATGATGGTTGAATATTCCATCTTCCTGAGAACATTGTCTCTGAACCACAGAGTATTAACCAATTAGTTTTGAATATTGTAGTATTATGTGTCTTATTAATGACTAATTCTTTGGGCCATTTCATTGGATTATTATTGTGGTTGCTGGTATAACTTGTAGGCAAAAGCAAACTTATTAATTTGTTTTACTTGTGGTTTGACAGACATTATCACAGTATGGATGAATTCAGCCATTATGACTTGCTTGAAGCAAACTCACATAGGAGGGTAGCTGAGGGACACAAAGCAAGCTTTTGCCTTGAAGACACATCTTGTGATTATGGATATTATAGGCGATATGCATGTACTGCACATACCCAGGTAAGATACATTTACTTATAAACTATCCCTTTTGCTGTTCAAATGCAAGCTGATTTGAATTACCAGTTTTAATGGACCAGGAAATATCAGCATAGGCAGTTTTATAAACTTCTGTCGCTCCACCTGTAGGCTTAAGGTGGGTCCTCTCTGAAAAAACAATAATTAGGAATCAAGAGTAATGCTTAAGGCTGTTTTAGAATTGATGGACCCTTTGAAGTCTTTGGTAGTCGGGCTAAGTTCATGTACCACAGCAGGCTGAGGATATAAATGCAAAATATCTCCTGCTATACATGGCTGTCTTCTGGCCTGGTTTATCTTCACAATAACCCAGTGATGTATGTCAGGCTGGGACAGCATGAGTGATCCAAGATCAATCCAGTGAGTTTCGTAGCTGATTGGAGAATAGAATCTGGACTTACTGAGCCTTAGTACAGCACTCTAAGGACTATACCATACAAGATCTCACACTGGTTTAGGACAAAATGAATTTATGTGAACACTTACATGCTTTATTGGATAGCATTACTTTTATAAATTGTTTTATCGATCTGATTTTTTATTCAAGTAATCATTTGTACATGCCCCTATGAAGAATATAATGCATTACTTCCTTTTCACAAAAATCTAGCTTTTGATTCTAGAATCTAGACTGATTTTCTGTGCAAATTCGAGTAGTTTTGAAAAAATGTTTGTTATAGACTCAAAAACATATTACTGGGTTTCCAGGAATGGAGTTTCCCTACATGTTTGTGCTACATCTGTTTTATGCCAAGTTCACATATTTAGAAGGATTTCTTAACAAAGGACACTGATGTTTGTTGTCAGTTGAGGATGGCTCATTATCATATTCAAATCTTTGTACTTGAAAAGGACTTAAAAAGTTTGAATAGTTGTTCTGTATGCACACTATAATCAGAAGTATGTGTTGCTAATTGAAAGCATTGGCAACTAGAACTCTGGAAGCCAACCATAACTTTAGGAGAGCCTAAAGATTGTATAGACAGTGATTTTTCAAGAAATTTATTTCTTTGTTTTGATGTGAAGAAAACATGGAAATAGGGTTTGTTGTGGATATCTGCACATTCCTGGACCTTTCCATATTCAGTCCAGTTAAAAATCACAGTTGTAGACTCACCTCCATGTATATCCAGAGGCATGAATCCTTCCTTTTGGTAGTACTGGATAGGGCATGCCCATTCAATTTTTGAATGATGAGTCAACATGTACATAAATTCCATTAATCCAGTGGGTCTCTTCTAGTTGGGACTTACAATAGGATTCAGGCCACAATACTTTCTGTCAGTAATCTGATAAATAGCTAATTGTATTGTAATTTCTCTGATTAAATCATGATATGATATATTGCAGGTAAAGTATCACTCGAGAGATGTCATAGGAAACAACAGAAATAAATAATTTAGTATGCTGGACTGTATTCATAAAGTTTTTTTTTTTGCATTTGTGTTATGCAGTAGGAAACAATGTATGTGTAACGCTTAACTATCATAAGTGTCTGTGATAATTAAGCAATATGTTGTTGCTGCAAAGATGTGAAAACCAGAAACGTAATATAACTAGAAACATAATACTGTATTATATCAAGTACTGAAAATAAAGTAAGTGCCAATGAAATTATATGTTCTAAGGGCAAAGTTCATGAAATATTCTTCGTACTCTTATATGCAGTGGGATAATCCTGGGTTATGTGTTCAGTGAACTAAAGGCAATTACATTAAGCATGGAAGACACTAGGCGGTGAAGGAGAGTGCCTCAACAACCTCCGAGTAGCTTTCAGGAGGGGCTGCAGGGGAAAGGAAGCAGTGACAAATATTTCTACTTCTTGACCCTTCCACTGATGCATGTGAATCACGACTCTGCTTCCAGCCCATCAGTATTTTGTATTGATATTGGCTAGGTCTTGAGAGTGCCTGCTTTCATAGTTTATGCAGCACATTATAGTTTGTTGAGCATTCTTGCATTAATATATGTTTCACCAAAATATTGTGTAAAACCGGAGATGCTTTTCTATTATTTTGGCTGGATGTAGACATCAGTATGTCCTGGATCCTCCTATCCCTACTTTCAGCATTAGACACTTAACATTTAAGTTACAGGTTTGCACTTTTGGAGGCACTGTATTGTAGTGGCAGCAAGTTTCAATACACATTCCATGGCTAGATCTATATAGATTGCCATGGATCATGGCAACATAGTAAGTGTGGGGACAATTGGCAATTGTCCATTGAAAGTCTCTGCAGTTTATATACCACTCTGCAAACAGAAATGTCTAATGCTACTTTGAATTCTTTTAAAATTCTTGTGGCTTCATCTGTTTCAAGACCTGTGCTTGTTATGAAGCATTTTCCTCAGCAACTGAAGACTACATCCAGATTCCAGATCAAAAAAATGCATCTAGCTGCCAGCACTCAATATACCCATGACCTCCTTCTCCATAGCAAGTACTTAACTCTTGCCAAGTGACACACCATCTCTAGCCAAACATTGTGCTTTTCATAGGGGCAGTCAGACACCACTTGCAATGATTTCAGGGTGGAGAAAAAGACTGGACCTCACATATTACATAGAACCCAAAGAACTGTATGTTCACAGCTTAAATGAAGCTGTCATTTCAGGACAATAATATGTTTCCTAAGTTAAACCTTTCTTTACTCCAACAAAATTGCAGTGAGGGTTGGACAGAGACCAGCATAAATCCTCTTATTCTACTCAGTAACTCCAGTGCAAGTTGTTGGCTTACTTTGAGACCAAAATGGGATGAAGATGATCAAATTTTTGGATCGCTAAAATGGCAAAACTATTATGCTAGGCTTTAGACCTCTGGTCCTGATACTGAGATGAAAAAGTGAATAAATCTTCTTTAGAAATACAACAGTGGTAATAATTTTCATTATTATAGCAGATACCTTAGTGTATCCTTTGCATAAGGAACAAAATAAAAATGGGATTAGATCCAGAAATAAAAAGCAAAATTTGGCTAACCGAGTGGGAGTTTGCTGGCTCTTCCCTGCCTGCCCCGCTCCTGGTTCTGTGGGGCAAGGGAAATTGTCAAGAAGACAGGAAATTGTGATAATTTGATACAGCTGCATTACAAAAGTTCAGATGCATTTTTACTCACACAAAACATCTCTTGATCCAAACTAACAGACATTCTTACTATATTCTACGTATCCATATAAAACGAGTTGTAAAGAAATTACTAGATTTTCAAAAAATGCAGTGCAATGTTAATATAAAGATTAATGTGTTAGGTTGTGATTTGCTGAGAAACTGCAACTTGTCAACCCTTCTACTTGTTTCTAAATTACAATTCTAGGGACTGAGTCCTGGCTGTTACGACACATACAATGCTGACATAGACTGCCAATGGATTGATATTACAGATGTAAAACCTGGAAATTACATTTTAAAGGTAATCAAAATGCCTTAATAAAAAATTATATGCAAAGTAATAGTATATGAGACTGCAAAATATAGCACATATTTTCTTTTGCAGGTTAGTGTAAACCCTAGCTATCTGGTACCAGAATCAGACTATTCCAACAACATAGTACGTTGTGATATCCGCTATACAGGCCACCATGCATATGCCTCTGGTTGCACAATTTCACCGTAAGTACTTTCCAGTTTTATCTTGTGTTTTGCTTTACATATATATGTGCATGGTATTTAAGAAACATGATGAGGCAGAGAACAAACCTGTCGGAGTTAATATTAAGCTACTGAGATATAACATCAGGCATGAAAGTATCTTCTTCCTTCCTTCTGCACTCATATGATTGAAAGTAACTCCATTAAACTAATCTGAGTTTTACCTTATGTCTGAATTTGGGAGAATTCACATGTGAATGTAATATATTTGTGAAAAAAAAAAGCAAGATAAAAATGTGGTTTATGGTCCTCAGCTGTTTGAACAAGCCATCCTTTAAATCTGGTGGGGGGCAACTGTTGGAATTTAGGGGGCTGTATTAGCCACCAATGGGAACTTGGGAGACAGCTGACCTTCTCCCATTCCTCCACCCCTGAAAGAAGACCAGGTAGGAAGTCTTATAATTCCCACCCCTAGTTTAGAGTTATATCTGGAACTGGGTCAGTGTGTGTCCATTTTCCTTAATTACACAGCTGCTTTGCTGTAAGATTAGAGCCACTGAAAAGTTAAATGATACACTTTGGTTTTTCATAAGATCAGGGTAATTGAATGGCCTAGAATGAACCTACAATAATACAAGTGTTGAGTTACTTGCCAATGTGAGACAGTCATGTTAGATTCTTTCTAAAATACTTCTCCCTTAGAGATCTTGTTTGGGGGATTTAAAGGGATTTGTACATTCCTACTGCTGCACAGACTTAGTGAACTTCAGCTGTTATTTCTGGCTTGTATTTACAAATTCTCTAGATACTGCTTATCCATTCCACATACAGAGCATCGTTAGAACACCATGGGGTAGATTGTCAAGGAACTCCAAGCAAATAACCATGTTAACTTGACCTTTACATACAAAGGCTCTGAGAGCTTGCTGCTCTGGGCCATCCAACAGACTCACAATTTCATGAAGACACAGAAATGCAAATTAAGTTAAATGCAAATATAGCTGCCAATGATTTCTGGGATAGTACTTTTCTCAGCAAACATAAAAGTTCCTATAGCATACTAGTTACTTTCTGCATGTAAATGTGCACATGGAGAGAGGGGAATGTGGTCTATAGAATCAGAGCTGGAAGAGACCATGGGGTTATCCAGTCCTGCTATGCAAGGAACACACATCAAAGCACTCCCAGCAGATGGCCATCCAGCCTCTGCTTAAAAACCTCCAAAGAAGGAGACTTCACCACATTCCGAGGCAGCAACATGATCAATGGGCAAGACATCCAAAGCTCAGAAGTAACAAATTACCTCTAATGGGAGTAACATTACCTTTTGGAAGTAATATAATTACCTCTAATGAGTTACTCTTTTTGGCAACATGGTTATATGAAAAGCAGAATTAGACGTGGGAACTAAGACCCTTTTTGTGGTCTAAATATGGAAAGGCACTAGATCCCATCTGGTCTTGGAAGATAAGCAGATTAATACTTGGTTGACTTATGATGACACCATAAATAACATAGGGTTTTTAAAGGCAAGGTATACTCAGCAGCGGTTTTGCCAGTTCTTTCCTCTGAAATACAGCTTACTGCAGCTGGTATTCATTGGTGGCCTCCTATCCAAATATTAACCAGGGTTGACTCTACTTGGTTTCCAAGATGAGATTGCATCTTGCACCTTTTGGGTATTAAATGCTAAGTATTTATAGTCAGTGCATCTTTTGCCTTGGTGCCTTACTTATAAGTTTCAGTGTTTGCTTTGTCCTCCAAGTTGTTCTCAGGAATGCATTATTAAGGGATTTATCCATACTATCACCATTAATAGTACTTCTATATATACATTATTCATCCAAACAATCAACTGAACTTGTTTTTGCCACTAGCAGCCCAATGTTATGGTCAGTTTACAGAATCAACAAACTAAGAAGGATTCCTCAAAACTGTATGTATTCTTAGGAGTGTCAGTTTGCGGAAGTCAAACAAGTAGAACAGTAGGACTTTTACAAGTCAGCTATAGTATCAGCAGAGCTGTAAGAAGAATTTGTCATAGCTACTCACTGTGCTAAGAATCTTCTTTCAAAACAACATTCTGAAACAGCTCCTTTACTTTAAGAACTAGGCGTATTTCAGTTTGAAAAAAAAACATATTTTAAGATTGTATTTAAACCCTAAATCAAAACACTAATGAATGTCACCTTTTATTCAGTCTTCCATTTGTCATTAATATGAATTTAAGCAGAAGAAAAGTAACTTCTTGAAAATTTAGCTTTAACTTTTAAAACTAGTGGCTGTTTCTAATTATCTGTTCAGTACTTCTATTGTGATGTGTTGTTCTTAAATACTGTTTTTTTCTTTTTAATAGATATTAAGCTGAAAGAAAATGTATGAATCGTACCCAAAGCGTTGCAAAACAATTATTTTATAAACTGAGATAGGATGTAAAAACTTTTGAAAACCTAAAAAGGACCAGAGTATATACAAAGAATTTTAATGCAACTCTGAAGCATTAAGACCTTCTTCAGAATCAATTGTGTTGCTTAATGCATTCAGCGTTTGACAGCAGTGAGATTGGTGCTTTATACACAGAATTTCAATTTCTCCAGGAAGTTTTTCTATTCACAGAAATGTCTTCACTTTTGACTACTGGAAAGCAGTATACTATCTGTGAATGAGTTTTAAAAACAACCTAAAGAGTGTTCACACAGGCTGAGATCCAAAGAGCCGCTTTAGGTTGCACCTGAGGGTTCATGTATTCCTGAGGGAAGCTAATATACTGTTTTTAAAAGGTAATTTCTTTTCTGTGGTTTCACAAAATTGCTTCTGACATTCTCCCTTTTGGGAAGTTTTTTCCTATATGGCCAGGACACTGCTGTCCAAAGCCTCTTTGGGATCATGGGAGTAATTTTACATTTCTTTGGATTGCAATCATAAAAGGAATAGGAAAGAACGGTGATCATGTGGCAAAATCTGGACCAGCTGGGGAATGAAGCTTCCATCAGTATTTTTTTAAAAATTAGGTTATAAAAGCACTATTCATTTCTTAAGAAGCAGTGCTTTAATGCTTTGTGTATAGAAACATCTGGATTTGGGCAAATTAGATTAAAGCTGATTGTATGTACAGCAGAAAAATATTATGAAAGTTTACAGTCTTTATATTTCTTGATATGTTTCATTATTTTAATGCAATTCATTGGTTATATTAAAAATAGATTGATTAAAAGAACAACAATAATATATCCAAGTAGTGTCCTACAGCAAGGCTGGCTTTTCAGAATGGGGCTGATGATTTAGGATATATGTTCTCCAGGCACTTACAGAGTACTGTACTTTTAAACTATCTGTTTAGCTAGATAGATGGAATGAAGTTTTTGAAAAACTTCTACACATAATGTGTATAATTAATACTATAGTACTATACAATAATAATTCCTGACATGTGCAACATAGCATGTACTGGCAGTTTAGTGGACAAACCAGAAATATTTAGAAGCAAGCAGATTACTTATGTGTAGAACAATTATTCCCTCTTTCCAGGAAACCCCATTTAACCATAAAATATAGAAGAGCCCTCAGCCCCATATGAAATAATGTATAACAACTGGAGTCTTCTCCCTGTTACCAGTTTGCTGAAAGGATCCTCCAATACTCTTGTGTTGGCTATGCTAAATTAACTAGAAAAACTGCTGAATTTTTGATTGCATTCCACACAATATGCATATACCTTCAAGTTGCCTATTGACTTATGGTGACCCCATGAATTTGACGGGTCTTTTTTAGGCAAGGAAAACTGAGGTGGTTTTGCTAGTTCCTTCCTCTGAAATAGAGCCTACAGCACAATATGTAAAAATTGATACAGTAAACTTGAAGTATAAGATAGTTCTTAATTTCTTTCCTGGATTGGCTTATGTATAATACAGTATGCCTGCTGCAAATGTAGGGATTTCATTCCAGGGCCCCCTGTATAAAACAAAAAATGTAGGCACATGCCTGTTGCATCCATTGACTGTAATGGGAGCAGTGCTTCACACAACCTCGCATTCGTGTGATTGTGCCAAAAGAGGGTGCACTGTGCATGTTTCAGATCATCTGGGTAACATCCAGATATCTATAGACTACTGTCTATAGGTAAATGTCATCACACATGGATTTCTACTTGCAGAATGGGAGTTCCTCTTCCTTCCCCTTTCTCTCCCCAAATCTGTTCTGTAACACTGCAGAGCAAACTGTAGGAGCATAAACAGGTGCAGTATATAAGAGGAATCAATTCTACCTGCAGTCAGGCACAGCTGGGTTTCACCCTGTTAGTGCTATAACCTGTTTTATAAATTTAGATTTGTCCTCATATTTGGGGCAACAACGTACTTTCTGTGTAGTCTGATGTGACTGATGTGAAAGACTTTGTTCTTTCAACTTGCCAGTGAATCTTTATCTTTGATGGTTCTCACGGGTGCTGAACTATCAGTCTTGATATGTTGCCACACAACACTTTTATAGCCATTCAATATAGCCATACTACTTTAACTGGCTGTGTCTTTGTTCTATGGTAGCCTGGGATTCTTAGTTCAGTGCAGTAGAGTTCTTTGGCAGAGAATAAGAACCTCACAGAACTACAAAACCCAGGATTCTAGGACAGGAAAAATGGTATCAAATTTCCCTTTTTCTACCAATACACATTAACATAAGCTGGATCCTTTCACATGTCAACAACTATAGTTCCTGTATGATATACACAGATACTACTAAGTTTGCTTACCTGTAGGCTCTTTTTGAACATGCTAAAGTGGCAGCAATAGGGGAAAAAATATGGCTGGCATTAAGGAGCTGGTGACTACTGAGAGGAGGAAAGTCTCAGCAAAGCTGATGGCTCCCGAGTGGCAGCTAAAGTGGTAGGAATGGCATGCCTGATGTTCTGGGTAACTATGCTATACAGGTTACTATTCCATTACAAAAGTTTCCTTCTCTGCTGTTACTTAAATTATAAACAGAACTATTTAGCACTTTTGGATTCAGGCCCCAGCTGGGATGTAGATTGCCAAAGTTAATCTAATAGGAAAAAAAAAATACTGATTTCTGAATAACCACTCTAATTTGGAAATCTTCCTCTGGTCCCTAGAAGACTGAAGAATTAGTGGACCACATCTTAGAATAATCAGATCTCTTCACCTTCCAAGTGGACAACACATTAAACATGGAGATTGTTCACAGACTTACTTTTTCACTCATTGGCTGTTTCATAAATTTGGCTTATAGTATACAAAACTTTACTATACCAAGCATTTCATGATCCATGATTAAATCTAAGGGATTTCTGATGGTAAAAATAATAATGCACATTTTTTTTCAGCAAGCCAATTTGTACATTTCTATAATTTTTGTTGGACTTAACTGAAGCAGCTTACTCTTTCATTGAAAGTGGTCTACCCTGTGCCTTACAATACAGCAAAAACATTCTTTTCACATTCCAGATATTACAATGGTGCTTACGTATTTTAACTTGAATAGAAAAAAATGCTGTCAGGAATAAGCAACTAAATGTTACAAATTCAGTGAAAAGCCACTCTTAACTTCTTGCAGGATTTTTTAAATATTTACTGCAGTTCTTCAAAGATCCTTACTTTTAAAATCTGTGCATCTTTCTCTGAAAAGTTATTTATAATTATTCATACACTAGCTTTGTATTCTTCACTGCACTTCCATATTCTTGTGTTACATTCTTGTATCATGGTTGCAAATTTATGTGAAAATGACATGAATAAAAATGTTTCAAATGCTCAGAATCTTTTTCTAATGGTTCACAAAAAAACATAGTACCTATTATTGTTATAGGTAGGTATTGTTATAGGTAGAAGCATCAATTCATTTGACAAACATTTGAATCTCTATTAAAAATACAAATATCGATCCATGTACACTATAGAACACACAGAAAAGTATGTCATACAAATATATGAACAAGATAAAATGTCAGCTATTTGGAAGTGATAGACTGAGGGGCTCAGTAGTCTGTAAACACATTGATTGTGGGCAATGGGAATCCTCAGACATTTTGATATATTTGTTATCAGTTTGCTAGAACAGGGAGAACTTGAGCCCGAGAACTCAAGACACTTTACAAAGTCAAGTCACAACACTTGGAAGTAGAAAATTTGTATCTATACAGAGGAAAAATAGAGGAAACACAGCATATTTACACCTATTAATGACAGAATCAAGAGAGAGTTTATAATCTGACTTGGATACCTCAATAACACAGACTACTAGACCCAGTCCTAGTAAACAGTCTATCCTAAGTTACTATATGGAGTGACCCAAGAAATTGGAAATCCTCCTTTACAGACATTGATATTCAAAGAAACAGAATGAAATCACAAGCACAACTACAGGCCTTGATCGTTAGAAGCTCAGCATAATTATAAATTTGATCAAAATCCAGAATGAGAGGTTAGTAGATTGTGCTCAGCCCTACCATTTGTGTTTAGAAAATAAAATTATCATATGGCCTTGATATAACAAGTTGTGATCACAGTTAACATTCAAAGTAGAAGTAAAATGTATCAGTTGTGGGTTGGGTTGAGTTGGGTTGATAACAAAAGACTGATTAGCCAAAGCCAAAGATATGCCATCCTTGGAACTGCAAGATTGAGTAAGGTAAGTCTATGTAAAGAAGGGTATACACTTTTGCCTTCATAAGATCAGAGGGGAAATCTTAGCTATGGGTTTTCTCTCAAGACAGCTTATTAGTTTTTATGTGCTTACTTACAATCAGTTACTGATGCTGCTGTGACCTTTTCAAAGATACGGTTTGATTTTTTTCTTGGACTTAAGTAGTACGCTCATTTCATTGAAAATGGTCTACCCTGTCCTTCCTGCACCTTTTTGCCTCAGTTGCAAATACTGTCAATTATGCAAATGAGAGGAGCTGATTCTCCCTCCACAAAATGCTGCTGAAATCATCTGGACTTTACCTCTGAATACAAGTAGACAGGTTTGGCATTCCATGCTTAAATTCAATACCATGTTTTTTTTTTCTTATCTGTAGTTGCCTTTTTCCTACTCTGAATAGATTCTGCTGAGATGCATTAAGTGGATATGCACAAGCTTACATGCCATTAAGCATATGGGTTCACAGACAGTTAAACATATTTTAAATTTCCCATTCACTTTTATATGTACACCAGTACATTATCATTTTTCCCGTGACGCATATGAATTCAGTATTCACTTGCAGTTCTCTTAAGTGACCAAATTCTTACTGCTTTAGTCTTGCCTGTACTTGCAGAGCTTCTGGACACCTCTAGCCCAATGAAAGCCTCTTTTTCTGTCCTTATGTTAAAGGTGGGAATATAGATTACACAGCCATGTAACAATCTCATTTCTGTGTAGGTCAGTAGAAACCTGGCTTCTGCAGGCATAATCTACTTATACATTAGTCTGCATCTATATTAGAACACAGTACCACTGAAGCTGTCTTAGCCACTACTTACCAAAGTAGTACAAGCTGAAATGCCTTGGTCCTATCCTAAAGGCTACAAATTATGTATTGTTACAAAATTAAAGGACAAAGGTCACCAAAAATTAAAGAGTGATGTTTAACATAATAAAAGCATTCATTTTCTGTAGTCACAGAATAGATAAATCAATAATTACTGAAGAAGCATTGCTTATCTGTAACTGTCTCCATTTTAATACATTCACCTATAAATACTAGACATGTCAGCTTCAGAAATTTTCTGAATAAAATATATTAGACTAGAAAATAGTGTACACAATATCTGACACAGTGGAACCCTTTCTTTAATTTAACAAGTTGCAATAGTGCCTATGAACAACAATATTTAAGATTGATTTCCTTTATGTTTGAGTTTTTCAGCCTCACAGCACTTCACAGTATATTAGGTAGCACAAGCACCATTTGGGTGAAAAGTGGAGAACATGAAACTTTCTTTCATCTGGTATTGCCCTTGCATATAGATACTTCTACTAGTAGGATATTTTTTGGTAAATCTAGCCAAGAATGCAAAAGTCACTTTAAAAATGCTTTGATGTTCTAGATACCCCATAGGAATAGTGTTCAAGGTCACACGATTAGAGCAGTAAAAATCTCTTTTGAAAATAATCAACTGCTAAGAAAAACAAAGTAATCTTGGTACTCCACAGAAACGTAAGTAAATGTTCCCCAAGCTATAAATTTTGTGTTTTAATTTTTCTACTAAAAAGTTCAAATTAATGCTTGTTTTATACATGATTTTTTTTCACTCTAGATTGTCCTGTTTGTTTGAACCAAAACTAATTTTCCTCTCTTAGAAAATTAACCCCCTTTCATGAATATTTGCAGCTTAGGAAACAAAAGAGACAAATGTAGGGTTAGACATTCTAATGTTGAGCTTGCACTAAAGATGTCCAAATATACTGCTACACTCTGTATGTGACATATAATGTTTTCAAACACTCACTGAATAGTGTGAATTACTGATCCTATAATACATGTAGGGCTTATTTATAGTCTGATCCCTAAAATCCCTTAGGAATTTTGAAAGGCAAAGCAAGAAGGGTATCTTTTGAATATGAACAGAAACATAATATTGTAAACAAAAAGGAAGCCTCCTTTCAATCAGCTAACCACAGGGAACAAGAGTTGATAATGCCACTCAACACAATCAAATGCTCTTCAGTTTTCATAATATTAAGAAAAAAAAGTAAAAGAAAATAAATAAAATTAAGCCACTGGAATGTATCTATTTAGAAACAGGCACTTTCAACTTTCACAACTTGGGAACAAGATACTTTACATAATTTTACACCAAATGTATTAATTTTGAGCTTTCCTTTTTTGAACAGATACTGCAGACGATACAATATTACTCATATTCCAACTTTCACAGTTATGAAGTTTCACTGGTGTTTCAATTCACACTATTTATTCAGGAACCAATAGAGCAAACCACATTTTAAGATAAAATAAACAATCTTGGAGCAGCTTGAATAATAGTAATTTTATTATTCTGTAAGTATAATCATGGACTTCAGTCAGCTTCATTAGATACACTGTTATCCTCAGTTAGCATGTTTGCTTCTAGCCCTACTCAGGCATTTGTCTGCTCATCTGTACAGCTAAATGGGTGATGGAAATGCAGATCTATCTATAAACCCTACACACTCCTGGCAGTGGCATACCCTGTGATGCATGAAGCACTAAGGTCTGGAGAGATCTCTGTAATCATGTTCACCTCACTGTAATTACAGAGCTCCTGTGACTGGGAATTTGCTGTCAGCAGGGTTCTCATCATGGCAGCTCTGAAACAACTCAGCCAAATGGGATTACAGAGATCTCTTCAGACCTTCAACACTCAACCTGTGAAGGTCTACAATGCTGCAGAGGAAGTGGAGGTATTTCAGGCTGCACTTATGCAAAGATACATAAACCATCTAAAAATCCAGTCGTAATTTAAATGCATTCAAAATAAACTACAGTGATTGCTGACAGTGATTGCTGACAACACAATCTCAATTCAGGCCTACAATGGATAGAGTAAAAACTGTTATGAGCTCTGATTCTGCTATTTCATTCTGGAGTCTTCCTCTGAATTTTTTACTGTTTAAAGAAGACAACTTTCAAGTCAGCAACAAATTCAAAATGTTATCCTACCTTTTGGTATGAAACTGGCAGTCCATAATCAAACATGTTCTTTCATGCAAGTTCCTATTAGGCAATTTAAAAATATGGTAACTGGAAATATCCCTGACAAATGATGATGACTTTTGTCCTCAAGGCCATTGTTCGTAGCTTAGACACTCTGTATATTCACTTCAATTATAAACAAGACAGCTAACTTTTCACACAATATTGCTTGGATCATAAGATAAATACAAAAATCACCTTTTTAAAAATAAAAGCCCTTTTATTTTTTTTTAAAAAATTAGTCTTCAAATATAATTTTTTTCCCTTGAAATGCTGTAATTTGAGAAACTTGCTCTCGGCGTTTTCTGCTTGCCTCCCATGAAGGATGAAGGGGTTGTTCCAATTGTTTCTTCTCAGTACCTTGCTTTATACCTAAACCTTTGTGCTTTTGTTTCTGTGGGTAATTTTTTTCAAAAGCTGTGCAACAACGAAAAGAAGATGAAATGAAACAACAGAAGAAGTATATTCCTTTAAGTTTGTTCTCTAAAACATAAGCTGTTTTCTGGATTATTTCTTGAATGTATGATAAAACACCTCCATCTACTTTGACACAGGTACCAAAGAAAGTTGTTGCTGTGCATCTTCCTATCATTTCTAACTTACAGCAACCCTGAAGTGAATCTATCACTGGGTCTTCTTGGCAAAACTTGTTGCAAGGGAATTTGTCTTTGCCATCCTCTGAAGCTGAGAAATTGTAACTTGTCTGAGATCACCCTGCATGTTTCCCTGGCTGAGCAGGATTCAAACCTTGGTCTCCAAAGTCATAGTCCAATGCTCAAGCCACTACACCAAGCTGACTTTCACCAAAGAACTTTACATATGTCCACACTTTCTCATGCAAAGACATAGTCTTCCAATATATATTGCCAACAGAAATCCATGCAGACGTGACAAACTAATCTTCAAAATAAGGTAGCCATATGGATTTTCTAAGCACTCCCCCCTCAATTGAATATAAGCTGTTATGAATTACATAACAGTGGCAAAGTTTTTTCCTGGACAGAGTTCCAATTTCAAGAAAGCCTTTTAATACTATAAAGCTCCAACATAATCCATATATGCCTGTCAAAAACCAACATTTATACTATCAGAAACACACCAACATGGACCTCAATGTGATTTACTCTGGGGAATGTGTGTGTGGGATCACACTTTTAACATCACTATACTGAGGGCCATGTTCCCTGTGCTAAGCATCTTTGAAAATAGGTGTAACAACAGGTTTAGAACATTATTTTACAAGTAACTGCTATAATCAGGCTGGAGGAAGGACAGCAAAATAAGCTATATAAACCTAGCTGTTATAATGGATCTCAAAATTTTGAATCGTAAATCGTGACACCGATTAAGAGCAGCAGCAACACTTTTAAACTAGAAGATTCAGTAAATCTGAAAAACTGTCACCACTTTATCAGTACAAATGATGTATTACCCTATTTGTTAGCGTACAAGACTCACTTTTCCCCCCAAAAAATACTGTTTCAAAATAGGGTGCATCTTATATGCCAGTGCATCTTATACGCCGGCAAATATGGTACTTTTGTTATTCCATGCAGCTAAGCAGCAAAAGTAATTTGACTTACTAGTTCTTTTGTTTCTGGGAAGACTTTCTCTAGAAATTCTAGAACAAAAAAGAGATAAAGTTAGCAGTGTGATGGTGCAGGGGAAAACATGCTACCATATTTTCCTTTTTAAAGTATGTGTGCATCAACAAAGATTTGATAACTATGAAACCATGAAATGAAACTATCTATGCATCCAAGAGTTGTTTATCTAATTGTGTTCATATAATCAAGATGAGCTCCTATAAGATGCAATTTCTTTCCAGATTTGCATGGTTAGACTGCATTTTAATTAAGTCTGTGAGTAATGCTTAAAGTACCCTAGGAAAGGCTGAATGTAAAAACTGATTCAACACAAAACAGTGTAAAAACATCTGACCAGAGGGGCTAGAGCAACAGCTCTTAACATTTAATCCTTTACCATCCACACTAAACAACACTGACCATCACTATCATAACAAAGGCATAAAAAGATTCAAACTGGCCTGTCAAATATAACCTTTCCTAGCCACAGTATTCTATGCACTGCTAACTTCCTGAACAGATTAATGTAATGTACTCTATGTGGGACTGCCCTTGAAGATTAATCAGAAGCTGCAGCTACTGCCAAATTTAGCAGTTAGATTGCTGACCAGAACACCATAAATAAATCATATAATACCACCTTGAAAAGAATCATGTGTGTGTTATGTGCCTTTGAGTTGTCTGTTGACTTTTGGTAGCTTCATGAATTTCATAGGTAAGGGTACTCAGAGGTGGTTTTGCCAGTTCCTTCCTCCAAAATACAGCCTAAAGCATCTGGTATTTGTTGGCGGTCTCCTATCCAAATACTAACTAGAGCTGGCCCTACTTAGCTTCCAAGATCAGATGGCACCTGGTGTCTGGAGCGTATTTAGGTCATCAAAAGGAATATAAAGGAATTATAGTGGCTATCAATATACTTCTGGTCTGAATTTATGGTTCTGGTAATGAATCCAAACTCCTAAATCATTTCGGATATCAGTACTTGAAGGACCTACTCTCCCTACATCCTATAGATCTCCCTATAGATCTCTGCCCTAGATCTGAAGTCTACTGGGGGTGTGTGTCCCCACTGCTATGTCCCATCAGTCAGAGTACTATGTTGTGAGAAGATGTGGCAGAGGGTCTTTCCTTATGTAGCACACCAGTTCACAGAATCACTGGAACTGGAAGAGACCACAGGGGCCACCCTGTCCATCCCCCTGCCATGCAGGAACACAAATCAAAACACTCCCAACAGATGGCCATCTAGCCTCTGCTTAAAAACCTCCAAAGGAAGAGACTCCACCACACTCTGAGGCAGCATATTCCACTGCCAAACAGCTCTGTCAGGAAGTTCTTCCTGAGGTTCAGGTGGAATCTCCCTTCCTGTACCTTGAATCCATTGCTCCTTGTCCTAGTCTCTGGAGCAGTGGAAAACAAGCCTGCTCCCTCCTTTGACATGACATCCCTTCAAATATTTAAACATGGCTATCATGTCCCCTCTTAACCTTCTCTTCTGCAGACTAAACATACCCAGCTCCCTAAGCCGCTCCTCATAGGGCATGGCTTCCGGCCCCATCACCATCTTGGTTGCCCTCCTCTAGACTAATGGAATATCCTTCCCTCTGGCAGCATGACTGGCATCAGTATGGAAAAAAAATTAGTAAAGCTTTGAGGGCATGACTAAGTTTGCCCAAATGTGCACATATGAGTGATTTTAAATTGTTTTAACTGTTTTCAAACTGTCCCTTTTAAAGTGTCAATTGGTTTAATATGCTTCTAGCCTTCAAATTATTCTATTATTTTGCATTGTTTTAAACTGGTCAAGTAGATTTTATTGTACTGACCTGCAATCTTTGCATATAGGACAGGAATGGATGGATGGATGGATGGATGGATGGATGGATGGATGGATGGATGGACGAATGCATGCTAGCAGCACTCCAGCAAAGGGGCCTTTCTACTAATATGGAGGTACACGTATAGATCCCTATCCCTTTTACCAGAGGGATATCAGCCAACTACTTAACATGAGGCATCTCCAAACATGATCAGCATTATTTTTTTCATAACATCTTGTTTTCTTTCTATACACGCTGTAAATGGGTGGAGTATTATTTTTTGTTCATTTTTGCTTTAAGTGGACAGGGGTCAAATCCTTGTTTGAGTCTTCTTTGCTTTGAATAGTTTTTGCTACTTTTTTCAAGACATGTGGGAGGAAAAAAAGATAAAAGAAATGGGATTTTATCCTGATCATGGGATCAGCAGTTTACACCAAACTTCCTCAATCAGATGCTAGCACAAGAATGAAGAAGGGGCTGCCTAAAACTATTTGCCCCCAAAAGTTCTGAATTTTCTCAAGATTAGTAAAATGCCTGAATTAAATATGATTGGTTAAGAGTCTAAATCACAACCTTTGCCCCAAAAGTTTACTGTTTTCTATTTTACTACTACTATTTACTAGTTGTGCTAAGAAGGTTAAAAAACAAACCTTACCTTCTCACATTTTTGGATTTCTTAGAATCAGACAATGAACAGTAAAAGACAGATTCTAGCTTTGCTGCTTTTGAATTCTCAGAGCTACCATTTGTGTCTGTGTCCTGCACCATGCCAGACTGCAAGTCTTTTGGGGTTTTTAGCACCATTCTTTTCTTCTCTTCTCTAGGTAAGGAAATATCAGTTGTTCCCTTCTTTTTTGTTCTTTTTACTTTGCCAATGAAGAAATCATCATCACTGTCATTTTCCTCAGGGCCAGAAGACTGATTATAGAATCTCTCTTCAGTACTGTCATCAAAGTATTCCTTCTCTGGTCCACTTTCCTCACTCTTACTTTCATCAGTATCAGATTCATCTGCCCTGTTCAGGAGGTCACCCAAACATTTTTCTCCTTCTGAGCAGATTGTATTATCTGTTTGAACTTGATGAGCTAATTTGTCATGTTCTCCATCTTGCAGTGGAAAATCATCCACAGGACACTGTTGCTCAGTGTCTGCCCTTTTCTGCTGTTCTAACACGCTAATTTGCTCCTTTCCCATGACAGTTTCTGGCTTCTCTTTCGCCTTTATTTTGTCTTGGTTTCCAGCTTGCTTAAATGTTTTGTCATGTTCCCTACTGCTGGAGTGCTGGGTCTCCTCAGGTTGTTTGGTAAGCTGTCCTTCTGCTCTATGTTCTTCAAAAGAAATAGTTCTGGATGGTTTCCGTCTTGCATCTTTAAAGGCTTGTACAGCAGCTAGAAAAACAATTTTTTTTAATACAGCAGTGCTACAGCTATATATGAACAGGTCATAAAAAACACTAATTATATTTTTTGGGGAAGAGAAACCAAAGCATAGCAGTACATAACTCAAGTGTTCTAATGTGGCACCCAAATTTAAAAATATCTCAGATATTATGGCAGTAAAGATGCTGCCTGCAATCTTGAAGAGCTGTTGTTGTCTAGAGTATATTGTAGTTGTCTAGACAAATCAGTGCAAGGAAACTTTATGTATCAGTAAGCTTGCATCTGGCCAACATTTCAGCCATATGTAAAGAACAATGGGGCAATGTAGTGCCCACTTACAGTGCATGCAAAGTCTCTTTGCAAATCTTTGCAGTGGTTGATTCTGCATCTAGTCTGTTGAGCTAGGCACTGAACCACAGGAGATACAGGTAGGAGAACAAAGCATTCTTAGTTTCCTTTGTGCATTCAACATTCAGTTAAAAAGCTTCCACAAACCATGGACTGGTCTTGTGGGTCATGGTCTTGATTCTTCCATCCCCTGGTATATGCAATATGGTCCCTCCCTGCAAAGAGGAAGGAGGGCTCCCTAAATACCAGCAGGAGAGGCCTGCTAGTATTTTACTTCCCATGCTTCCCACTGGAATGTTATAACATTTTTAGCTTCATTTTGCAAATAGATAAATGAAAAGGGCACTGCAGGTATCTTTCATCTTCAGTGGAGTTGCTGCCGCTCTTGACCACCAAGAGGATTCCTCTACTTAGAAAATGGTACATGTCAGAAAAGGAAACTAGACCTGTCAAATATCTGAGTGGAACGTTTAAATTAATTTTCGCAGTGAATTCAAGACTATTTGCTCAATCGTAGCAATTCTAGTGCTATGATTAGAATGGTGGTGGGCAAAGTGCAGGCCTCTAGATGTTTTTAGCCACAACTCACAGCTTCCCACTCCATAGCCTATGGAAGCTAAGGTCAATTAGAGCTGTGGTGCAAGTGCATCTGGTAGGCCACAAGTGGCTCACCCTTGGGCTGGAATCTAAATTAAGGAATGTTGCCAAAAGTAATATGGTTGACAATGCCCCACAATAGTAGTGTTCTATAGCTGATTAATTAAATGCTTCTGAATTCCTAACCTTCAATTGCTGGCTTTAACACTCCTTGAAACAGAAACATGAAAAAATATTTAATTCTTATCTAATAGCCCTTTATTTTTCCAGTCAGAATGTCAGCAGAAGGAACTCTGCCGTTTATCAATGCTAATATGGAAGGTTAAAGATAACCCTAATAATGTAAATATGAGACAAAGAGTATCTCCATGTGATGGAGAAACTACATAGATGGAACATTAGGGACTCAAGCATTTTTCAGGAAGCAACCTGAGAAGATAGTGGGAAATTTGGCTACAAACTTACACAAAGGCATCTGGAGTAAAATCTGACTGAACGCAGTATAACTTACTTCCAACTAAGCATACACAGAATTAAGTATGCTTTATTTCCAAATCCTTTTAAAAGCTTGAATTTATATGTGTCTTGGCTGAATCTAATCGTATTTAGACCTTCACCAGAGCCTTCTGAATCACTGCTTCACTTCCCCAGTTTGAGCAATCCTGGAAACAGGGACAACTGAGTGGAAACTAAGAGGTTTTTGTAACTTCTGATGAGAGTAAGAATACATATATGGAACAGAAAACATAACAGTGTTCTATAATCCAGAAAGGAACCCTGTAATTACATAGATTAGTGTAAGTTCAGGCAACAGAGTATATGTTGCTTTTCTTTGAGACTGTTGTGTTCCCTTTCCTAATTATTTCAGATAAAAAGAATGCAAAACATTCAGTCTGCATGACTATTGCAAACACTCAGATTGAAAGAATCAGTAAAGCCTAGATGTATAGCTTAACACAGACTAAAACAAGACAATGGTAACTTTTTTTAAAAAGGATTTAAATATACATAGATTAAGTGACCCAAATTTGGCTTACCTTTAATACTGGCAATTTTTGTCTTCAGTAATGGGTGAGCTGACAATCTAGCCATTGCTCTGTCTCTTGCTGTACAATTGGGCTGTACAGAAAAAACAACAACTGCTGAGTGACACAAGAAAGAAAAAAACCTAGTAGGCCAGTACAGAATGACCCTGGGAATGCCACTGCATCACCAACCACATACCATAAACTCCGCTCAGCAATTCAAACCATCAACAGGGGAACTACACTGAGCAAAGCCAGCAACAGAGTTGCAGGAAATAATAAGGGATGGCATGTCAAACTTCTCAATTACATATTAGATATTCAGGTTCCGTCCATTCACAAGCGGCATCTGCCAATGAAGTGGATTCCTTTTCCCTCTAGAGCCCACTGAACCTCCAAAACATGCTCTGATGGCTTGGGGGACCCTATGGATGATTCTGGGGGCACATGGGGCACTGCAGGAGTTAAGAGAGGATAAGACAGGATTGTACTACTATGTGAATGGAAGTCTGCTCATACAATGCTGGAAGTTGTTTTGTTGTTGTTGTTGTTGTTGTTGTGAGTCTTCAAGTCATTTCTGATTTATAGCAAGTTTAAGGTGAAGCTATCATGGAATTTTCTAAGTCTGAGAGTATGTGACACACCTAAGATCACCCAGTGGGTTTCCATGGCCAAGCAGGGAATCGAACCCTGGTCTCAAAGGTTGTAGTCCAATGCTGGAACCACTATACCCTGCTAGCACTACAATCCTGGATACAGCCCTTCACACAGACAGACAGACAGACAGACAGACAGACAGACATATCAGTGTTACTCTAACGTGAGCACATCTAATTGTAGAAGCTCTTTGAGACATTTCTGCTTTAAAGCCAGTCTCTCAAGACAGAATGTGTACATTTGGCAGAGAAGAGACATTAAGTTAGACAACAAATTCTTAAGGCTGTGGAAATATTTAAGAGCATAGTTCAAAAGTACAAATGTTTTGAAGATCACAAAGATGAATCATTTATATTACAGGAACTGACTCAGTCACACGCAGACAAATCTTACACCTTCATGCAACATTTTCTCATCACCAACATTCTCAAAGTAACCACAACCACTTTTGTTTGAAGTTAGCATGTGTCTGCCATGGACATTCATCAGGAAACAGTGGGGTTTTTTTACACATCCAGGGTAATTTCCATTCCAGACAGAATTGGGGTACTGTTTCAGTTTTATGAAGGTTATTCCTAGGATATCTTATCTTGTACTTTCTGAAGTAACAGTCAACTCACTGCATTTGTTACCAATAAATTATTAGTATTTTTTCCTGAAAAAGGCTCAGGCAAATTGAAAGCACATATACACACACAAGCAGAGTAACTTGGGAATACTCAGAATACATACTGGTTTGAAAGTGTGCAGACTAATAAGAACATGAGTGCAAGCAATTAAACCTGCCCAATGCATATTATCTTTTGGGAGTGTGAATAGCAGAAATGCTTCCTGTTGAAAAAAATTCGAAGCATTCCTATAAAATGTGCATTTCAAGTATAATAAATCACCAGCAAGTACACAAAATCATTGTATATAAATTGTGCACACAAAGTGCAAAAAATCACAAGAAAAAGAAAACAGGTATGTCACAGTAATCTATTTCTCTCTGGTTTAAGGGCTAAATAGAGCTGCAAACAATTTTTAAAATCCACTTGAATTAATTATGTGCTCTTTTATTACAGTAATGGCAAATGCTGTTGTTCTCTACAAAGTAACAGAAATAATTAGCATTAGCATTAATACTAGCATTAGACTGAGAAATATTTTGAACATATTGGCTCTGATCCATAACTGAAATATCAATTATTTGGTAATAGACTCTTAAACCTCTGAAATCAATAGATATTTATCAACCAGTTTTTTTGTTGTGTGCCTTCAAGTCATTTCTGACTTATGACACCCTAAAGAGAACCTACTATGAGGTTTTCTGAGGCTAAGAGCGTATGTTGTACCTAAGGTGACCTAAAGGGTTTCCATGGCTGAGCATGGAACTGAACCCCGGTCTCCAGGGTCATCGGGGCCTTTCCACATTACCTGTTATAATGCTATTATTCTACTTTCAACATCCTGTGGGATTCTGGAGTTTGTAGTTTACTGAGGCCAAAGAGCTCTCTGGCTGAGAATTCTAAAGGCCCCTCCCTAAGCTGCAAACCCCAGGATTCCACAGGATGTTGAAAGTGGGATAATAGCACTATAACAGTATAGTGCTGAAAGGCCCATAGTCCAATGCTCAAACCACTACATTATGCTGGCTCTCAACTGGCTTTAACAAAGCAAATAAAAGCAACAGACTAAATCATAAAATGCTTGAATTATTAAAACAATCTATATTTATTCTTAATTATATTATTGGAATTTACAGTCTGGCTCTGAGATACTACATAAAAATACTATAATATAAAAAAGAACAATAACATCAAAACAACAGGTAAAAAGATTTTTATAATGAATAAACAAGTCTAGTTCAAGTTAGGTCCAGTCCCAAGTAAATGACAATCTACTGGCGCTAAAGTTATTTGGAAAAAAAGGAAATGTTTGCACCAGCCTTCCTAATAGCCTTCCTATAATGTTGCTCAGGGGACAGGAGAACACTCTAGAGCTCACTGCCATCAAATGTATTTTCAGAGCTGGAGTAAAATATTGATGAACCTCCTTCAAGTTCTTAACACATGTGAAATTAGAGTTCTTATAATTTCTCCTCTAGACTCATCTGACAAAATACTGGCTTAAATTAAACTGCTAGTCCCAAGAAGAGTAAGCCAATTTAATCAATAGGATTTTTGGTATAGGCGCTGACATACCATTCAAGAATTTATTCACTGAGTCTGCTGTAGATGGGACAAAGAATTGGATTTATGCTGTTGTTTCAAATATAAGTTCTATATCCCTTCTGTATCTGCTTCCCCAAATGTAGTTACTTGCACATTAGTTAGAATTGCACTGGTTAAACTGGTTGCAATTACTCAACCAAGGACTTTTGTGCACGCAGAAGAAAAATTCTATTGCTTCCTGAATCTCATATTGATACAGCCACAATTGGTTTTTTTTAACTTCAAAAAATCAACCAACCACTGTGCATGCTCATATGCATACACAATCCCATCAAAAACCCTGTTACGTAACTTACAGACTAAAGGTCTGCCTGAATAAAAAAGTCTTTGCCTGCTGGTGAAAGGAAAGAAGAAAGGGGAACAACTGGATCGCCCATGGGAAGGAGTTCCTTAAACTGGGAGCGACACCAAGAATGATCTATTCCATGTCTTTGACAAATGTGCCTGTGTTGGTAATGGAACCAAGAAAAAGCCTTCTCCTGAAGATCTTAAAACTTGTGCAAGATAATACAGGGAGACATGGTCTTAGTGTGTATGAAAGTCATAAAGGGTTTTAAAGGTCACAACGAGCACTTAGAATTCTGCCTGCAAACAGAGTGGTAGCCAGTGGAGCTGTTTTAACCAGCCTCTGTTAGCAGCCTAGCTGCAGCATTTTGGACCCACTGAATTTACTGAACTGTTTCCAAAGACAGTTCCCTGTAAGAGTGTGTTATAGTAATCCAACCACGATGTGATCATGGCAACATTAAGAAGATGAAACAACTTCAATGACATGCTTCCCAACAGCAGAAGCTCTGAGTTTTGTCAACCATTTCTTTGTCTCAACTTTAAATAAATCTAGCAATATTAAACAAGGATGCTTCTGTAAGCAATTATGCACTACCACTTAAAACATAAATGTGTCATACCATTTTGCAGATAATCTCAAAATTAATTTCTTTCCCCAGTGCTAATTTGGTAACTTGATCCGGTTTTATTTCCTATGAAAAAAGAGAGGGAAGGAGAAAGAAAGAGAGAGTTAATTTCTATGAAGTTTCTTCATAACAGGGTAATCACTAGTTTCACTTTAACTGGTTCAGCATCCATGGATTTGATTATGTATGAGTTATTTTTTATTTATTTATTTTTCAAAAAACCTATTGTTCTTGTCCCTGCCACAGCAAAAATGCATTCCCTCCAGGAATTTCTAGGTCCTCCAGTGTGACTGTATGGTCCACTTCTGCCAGAAGTGGACCATAGAGTTACAATGGAGGACCCAGAGATTCCTAGAGAGAACACTTCCCTAGACATTGCTGTCCTCCAGTATGACTCTACTGTGCACTTCCACTGGAAGCTGACTATAGAATAGCACTGGAGGACCTAGAGATTGCTAGAGAAGTGCTCTCAGGTTAAAAAAAAATATATATGATTTTTATTTGTAGTTTTTCCACTTTTGAGGAGGTCTTTTGCCCCAACCCCTGCGAAAGTGGAGGGCTGACTGTAATTATTACATCTTTCCATTTTAAATGAGAACAAACTGAAAATATAATTTGCAAGACAGTATAAATGGTGTTACTCTGAATAGACCAGAGTGAGCAACTTGGTTAAGTGCTAGGACAGATTTTCTGTCCCTAGGACCTCCTGACAACTCTACAGATAGCCAAAAATCCCCCTGCCACTGCAAAAGAAGAAGAATAAAAAAAGACAAAAAATTAAAAAAGTAAAACAAAATCTGAAGCTGGACACCTATTTCTGGTTTTGAAAAATGCTTTTAAATATTAAACAGTGAAGGGTCTATTTAAAAAGGGGAGGGACTGCCACTTCCAGAGGCTTCCAGGACAGACAATTCATTTTTCCCATAAAAAAGGAAATCTGAAGTCAATGGGGAAACCAGAAAAAGCTATGGGTGACCCCATGCAGCCCCAGGGCTGTGCTCTGCTCACCTTTGGCACAGCAGGACATCTATTCACAATTATTCCCCAATGTCTTCAGTCAATATCTGACATTCTTCAAAAATTCCTTTCTTCCCCCCTTCTCCAAATATTTAATCTGAGCTATATTCCCAAACATGTAGGCCAGGGGTATAGATGCAACCTAGACTAGTGATACCTGGCAATCTAAGCAGTTGGAGGGGAACATAATTCCCACTTTTGAACACCAGAGCTAATAGTTTTTAAAAAAGCAGCATGTACAGAGGTTTTCCCGTTGTTTTTAGAAACTGACAAAGTATCTAAATAACAAGGTAGGAAAGCTAGAGGCCTAGACAAAACCTTTCGTCCAAATACTATTTTGCTGATGGTCATGCTGGAGTTCTTGACGGGATTACCAAGTATATCCTTATTTCTTTTTTTTAATCCTCAAAACCAACTTTTCTGATAAATTAGGGTACAAAATTAGTTTCTTCAAAACTCCACAGTGATTTTCTTCAGTAAGAATTAAATGATTTTTGCCCATGTCCAAATTCAGCACTACATCTAAGTTTACTGGATCTTTTGTAGCAACATCAAAAGTCATTGAAAAATGTTATCAATGGCATGACTCGGAGGAGTTAATCCCATGAAAGACCTGTTACTGCCAGAGTAACTGTTTGGGAGCAAACAGGCGAAGATTTTAGCAGTCAGCTAATAGCACAATGGAGGATTTAGGCCTATGTATTCTACACTACTTTGCAGGTCCTTTTCCAAACACCTTTCCCTTCAAAAAGCACTCAAGCCAGGATTATCTGTGTGATGTTGTATTTTAATCTCTCTCTCTTCCAGCTTGACAATTCTATTAAAGATACCTCCATATAAAACTTAAAAGAAATCACAACACAAGTGCTATATATTTTAAAACCAGATAATTTCAGAAAGTCAGCAGAATCATGTTTTTTTTTTACAATATTAATTTTCCTAATTTCTGTGTTTCAAAACAAATTATAATATGGTACATGAAGTTCACACTTGCTAGAGAAGTTGAAGTTACTTCTCTCCTTTAAAGTATGCTGTGTTTAAAAGAAAAACAATACAAACTAATCAGAAGCTTCAAGGTAATAATCATTTAACTGCCTGAAGAAAACATTTTGTTAACTCTCCTAGGCCATACTGGAACTTCATGCATTCTTCCTCTCTCTGCCACCTTCTTCCACTTACAAATATCTCTATCAGTCTATTAATCTGGTTTCATCCTGTTTTCAGGAGTGCATGGGAGAACCTCCTTCTACTGGAATCCCTTCAAAGGGAGCAGTTAACCCCAAATCACCATCAGTCAGAATAGACCTGCACACAATAAATTGCCTATGCTTTTTTGACTGCCACATTCCTATAGAAGAGGGGAGCAAGATTGCCAACTTATTCTAATTCTACATTAACTGTTTTGAAAGCAGGTAGAAGTCAAGGATTTGGAGATAGGGAGTTTGCATATGAATATCTGTAAAATGCAATATACACTGATATCTCTTTATAAATGGAAGAATACTGCCACTCTGACGATTGCCACCATTGGTTAACAGCAAATTCTTCTAATAGATCTTGTGTCACAATTTGCTGATAAAACAGAAACATAGCCCAAATTATTTCAGAACATCACCAGAGAATATTTACCACATCAGGTAAAAAAGGCATTGCTGACTATGGGTTCCATTAACCTACAAATCACCTCTGGATCTCTGAAACAAGTCCAACTGCTTGGCTTATTGCAACATAGTTTGATGTAGCATCAAAAAATACAACAGGAAAATAATCTTCCCTGGCTGGCAAGTAGACAGATGTGACAATTTAATAAGTGTGTTCTATATTGATTTTAAGACAGTCTTCCATGTTTTCTTAAAAGTACCTACCAAACAGAACACTAACACAGCAGGTCAAATGGCTTGCTGACAATAACATTATATAATGGTTAGGTTAAGCATTATAACGTAACAGACAATCTGGCAGATCATTTTTTAAAAGCAGCATCTATTCTTGGTTCTAGTTATATGCCACAAGGTTGTTTTTACCTGCCACTATACTACCAGCAGAAAATAGTAAAGACTTGGAACAATTGATGAAGAAAGTCAAGGAATAAAGTGCTAAGGCAGATTTACAGTTGAACATTCAGAAAAGAAAACTAATGACCGCAGATGATTGACATAACTTTAAAGTAAACAATGAAGACATTGAAATAGTCCAAAGATTTCCATACTTTGGCTCAGTCATTAATTGAAATGGAGGGTGCAGTCAAGTAATCAGGAGAGGATGAGAAGTTAGAAGCGTAGCCATAAAGGAACTAGACAAGACCCTCAAATGTCAAGATACATCATTCAATAAAGTTGGGATTATCCACGCCACTGTATTTCCAATTTCTATGTCTGGTTATGAAAGCTGGACAATGAAGAAAGCTAATAGGAAGAAAATAAACTCATCTGAAATTTGGTGCTGCAAAAGGGTTCCACAGATACCTTGAACTGCTAAAAAGACATATAAACGGGTCCAAGAGCAAATCAAGCCTGAACTCTCCCTAAAAGCCTAGATGACTGAGCTGAAACTGTAATACTTCGGACATATCATGAGAAGGCTTGACTGATTAGAAAAGACAGTAAGACTTGGTAAGGTAGAAAGCAGTAGAAAAACAGCATTACAGACAGGTAGACTAGGTTAAGGAAGCCATCACCCTGAGTGTGCAAGGCCTGGGACAGGGCTGTTAATGGTAGCCTGATTTGGAGAGCTCTCGTTCTCGGGGTTTTCATTAGTTGAAATTGACTCTAGGGCATTTAACAACAACAAATTGAGTAGGAGTAGGGCACACTTTTTAATGGGAGCTATGACTTAAATGCAAGAGGGAACCATTATGCAATCTCATTAGTAAAAACATTTAAGATAAAACTATGGCTTCATGGGGTAGAGCTGGATATTTTCTACAAATACCACAGCATAAGACTTCACATTTTAAGAAAGGCACAGGAATCTAAAAAAACAATGTGAAAGTTCTGATGTGCAATGATGGATACAGGAAGATGGCCAAGGCCTGTAATGCTAGCACTCTAGTGATACTGCTTTTTTCAGGGCCAGGCCGAACTCCTACAACTGTCATGTTGGGCAATGCACATTAAAGGACAGCTAACAGCCCAGAAGCTTGAAAAATGAAAATGCACAGATATAAGATGGGTGATACCTGTCTTGACCACAGCACATGTGAAAGGGATCCAGGAGTCTTGGTAAACCACAAGTTGAACTTCAGTCAGCAATGTGATGTGACATTATAAAAAAAAAAAAGCCAATGTGATTCTAGGCTGCATCAACAGGATCACAGTTTCTAGGTCAAGGGAAGTAATAGTACCACTCTATTTTGCATTTGTTAGACCCCACCTGGAATACTGTGTCCAGCTCTGAGTGCCACAGTTTGGGAAGGATGTTGACAAGCTGGAATAAGTCCAGAGGAGGGCAGCCAAAATGTTAAAATGCCTGGAAACCATGCCTTATGAGAAGCAGGTTAGGGAGCTGGCTAAGCCTGGAGAAGAGAAGCTTAAGAGGTGACATGACAGCTATGTTTAAATAGTTGACGGGATGTCATATGAGAGATGAAGCAAGTTTGTTTTCTGCTGCTTCAGAGACTAGGACCATGGAGCAATGGCTTCAAACTTCAGGAAAAGAGATTCTGTCTAAACATTAGGAAGAACTTCCTGATAAGACCAGCTGGACAGTGGAATATGCTGCCTCAGTGTGTGGTACAGTTTCCTTCTCTGGAAGTATTTAAGCAGAAGCTGGACGGTCATCTGTTGGGAATGCTCTGATTGTGTCTTCCTGCACGGCAGGGGATTGGCCTTAATGGCCCTTATGGTCTCTTCTAGCTCTATGCTTCTGTGATTTCATGGATTCAGACGGTCACTCACAAGGATGGGAGCTGAATCAACAGACATGCCATGAAGATGGTAATGTTCATGAAAGGAATCTAAAGTGACACACAATGAAAAGCACCTGTTCCTAGAGAGAAAACACACACATATGGTAATGTCTTCCCAGCACCAAACATATAGGCAGAGGAAAAGAAGAAGAAGAAGAAGAAGAAGAAGAAGAAGAAGAAGAAGAAGAAGAAGAAGAAGAAGAAGAACACACTTTCAAAAGTAAAGACGCAAAGGAAAGACACCAAAACAGAAATCTGTCTCAACCTAAAAGCAGCTATTATTCTGCTATATATTTTGGAATATACTTTTCTACAAAAGCTAATGTTGTGGAACACTAGTTGGTTTCATTATTGCATTACCAGGTAGCATGCCTACTTGTTCAGGAAATACAAATGTTTTCAAACCCGGAAAGTTAACTTAGAATTGGTCTTTAAATGAATTTGATTTTTTGAAAAACTTAATCATCCATTATCTATCCACCACTTTATTTATATCTCGCTTTTTTTCAATGCTGGGACTTAAAGCAGCTTACAAAAGGCAGAAACTATAATGAGGCACACATAGTTAAAAACCACACAAAATCAAGGCTAATACAGAATTAACAACTGAACCAATTAAAACCAATTAAAAAATTACTTTAAATCAGATTAAACATATAATTATATAACACCATAAAGACATTTTTTTTGTTAAAATCAGTTTCCAAAAGCTTGTTGGAAAAGAAAGGTCTTAACCTGTCATTGAAAGGGTAACAAAAAAGGAGCCATCCTAACTTCCCTAGGCAGAGAGTTCCAAAATGTGGAAGCAGCCGAGAAGGCCTTCTCTTATATTCCCACGAACTGTGCCTGTGAAGGCAACAGGATAGATAGAAGTGCTTCTCTTGTAGATATTGAGAAGATGTTCTTGTTGTGTGCCTTTAAGTTGTTTCCAACTCATAGCAATCCTACAGTGAACCAATCACAGGGACATTCTTGGGAAGATTTGCTCAGAGGGGGTTTGGCATTGCTCTCCTCTGAGGCTAAGAGAGCTTAACTTGCCCAGGGTCACCAATGCGTTTCCATGGCTGGGTGAAGATCTGAATCCTGGTTTCCAGAATCATAATCCAAAGCTCAAACTACTACACCACAGTGGCTCTGTATACGGGAAGATACAGTCCTCCAATTAGCCAGGGTTATTTGAACCTATCCCACTTCTGAGTTGCTTAAACAACAACAACAACAACACTGGAAATGTAAACTATTTATACAGTGACAGTCTCATTTAACTTTCACGGTGGCTTTTGTTCCTCTAGGAACAGAGGAGTTATTCAAAATTGATTCCACCTTCCCTGCAGCATTCCCACTTCCATATAGTTCTGGGAGACCATCCAACCCTCTCAAACATTTTTAAGTTGGTATATCAGGAATGGGGAACTGACAAAAATACTGCTTCATTCTCTCACACTCCTTTAGTGATCAAAATCTCTTCTGATCTGTTAGATTCCACCTTGTGTTCTTCTGTCCACTGGCAACTCATAAGGTACAAAATCCAAGTAATACTGAATACAAGGTGAAGAGAGGAAGCTTGCATATCTCATCTAAAGCACTCTAATTATTTCCAAATAGGCTAGAAATGGAGAAATGCAAGCAATACATTAAATCTGGAACTGCTGCTCTGAAATAGTAGGGGGAAAATATTTTGTCAAAGCATGCTGATGCAAGTTCCAGTCTTGTGACTGCTACTGTGGTCAAATTTACACTAAGCTTTGCAGATGGAAATATCATTTAGAGTCCATTGCCAAGCACAGGAAAAACACTCTCATTACTTCTGGAAAACCATTTTACCAGCTGCGTATTTTATGATTCACAGTGAGTTCAACAGCATTTCTGCTTGCCCCAGAGTCAATATGGCCAATCTGAATTTGATACTCACTGTCTCAAGATTCACATTTAAATCTATCCTAACGATCTGCTGAGTCAAAAACAACAACAGAATTAGATTCTGTCTTGTAACAATGGGTGAAGCACTACCGTAACTGGTTTGCATTGCAACAGAAATCAGGCGTAACCTAAACAGCTGGGCACTGGACCTGGGAAATCTAGTCCAAAAGCAATTTAAACATGCACTGAATTTGTTGGCTGGGTCAAGTCACAATCTCTAGGAGTTACCAATAAAATGTAAATAGTTACTCAATGCATGTGAGTACTGAGAAGCTAAATGAGGCATGGAATACAACCTTGTATATAAGGGACACCATGTTCTTTAAGTACGAAGAAAAGAATCCCTTTTTTTTTTTATGTGATGGGTGTGGACATACTTCATTCTGTAGACAAGAGAACAAAAGAACATACATATTCTGAGACTATAAAAACGCTATTTTTCAAAAGTCAGCCATATTATTTTCAGTACCTCCCCCCTCCAAAAAAAGAAAAAAAAACCATAGGAGATGGACAGAAAAAAGAAGTCTTGTGCTGCCTTTAAGACTAACCAATTTCTGTATATAACAATCCACTTCCTCAGATGCACTGATGAAGTATAATATACAAAGCAAAATGATCAAGCTTCTGTTATACATGCATAGCTATGTATTTGTGGGGTTAGGATCAAAGTAAAACAGGGTAATAAAACATAATTATAACACTAGTCATAAACGTTCACTAAACTAGCCCCTTCCTAAACTGGCTGTTAGGGGTTACATTTTGCCCACCCCAATGTATTTAAAACTTTCATTAATGTATTTTCTTTTATTAAAATGGAGTTACTTTATTCAGAATAAAGAACAGATAGAATATGATGTTAACACAAAATATTTGTTGTTGTGTGCCTTCAAGCTGTTTTTGATTTATGGAGACCTTAAGGCAAACCTATCACAGGTCCTTTTAGGGGCTGAGATTGTGTGATGTGCCCAAGGTCACCCAGTGGGTTTCCATGGCTAAACGGGGAAGCAAACCTTGGTCTCCAGGGTTGTAGGTCAACACTCAAATCACTATATCACACTGGTTCTCTCTAAAAAAACAAACATTTTGCTGAAATCCTAAGTATACTTCATTAACCCTCCTATACCAGATGGGACATTTTAATACCACATTTTGTTACAGAATTCATGCAAAATTCGATCCACAAGAGGGTAAGCATTTGCAATATTGTCACTTGAAGAGTTTTAAATAATGTCTCTGAATTAAAAGTAACGTCCCTGCCTTGTCCATTGTGTCCCCCCACCTCCACAAGACAAAATAAACAGCTAGGACAATTTGTATTTTTTTTCCCACTAGAGTACTTTATTGCTCCAGACAATGTAATGCTTGAGAACTTAAAATGCCTCATGCCATTTTGTGGATGAAACATCATGCAGAGAAGCCAGTGAGAAATAGCCTCTTCTTGTCCACTCAAAGAGGGGTGAGGAGAGCAAATGCATACTTATTTCATCCTGGCACACTTAAGGATTATATGGAGATGCTCACATCATCGGAGACAGGGATGGGAGAACCTGTCCAATGTGGAAATGCATAGACAGTTCACTGTAGAGCAGACAGAGACATAAGTCAGGAATGTCCATGGGTAAAGGAGGATATAAATTATAAAAGAATGCTAGAAACCAGTGAACTATTCCCCACAGAAATCATTATTTACCACATAATCTGTGAAACTAAGGTGGCCATTATACATTCAGAGCTTGAAAGCAGGAAAATTTTACCAAAGTAAATGTGTGGAAACCCTTTCACATTATTAATCCGAAAGCATTCACTGACCTACCACTCCTAGAGGTGGTATATGAGGAACAACATGGATCTTTGGAGGACCCTGTGGCATGCAGTCACAAGATCGTGTTACTTCAGAGCAAAACTAACCTTGAAGAGATTTTGTGCATTCACTGTTTTCCTTCAGGGTTTATGTCTGCTTTCTAGTTTTGAGGGTTCATGATATAGGTTTTCTTATTTTTAGTAGAGAATAACAGTGGCAATTCCTTTACGGCACAAGAAATTATGTTGATTATCCTTTTCTCCCCTAGAAAAGGAGATTTGCCAGCTATACAAATGTTTTGGTTCATATGAACATGAATTTTTTCTGGGTTTCAGTGTTGATACAATACTACACCTTTCGGTCTATACCCACAAACATGTCTATGGACATGGGACATTTTATGCCCTGGAATACAGTGGCATTGTCATGAAGTCAAAAATACTTCAGAGGTCACTAAGCATGAGTAGTTTTATCAATGTGGGTGAAGGTTAATAGTCACATTAAACACAATAGGTCTTACATCCTAGTAACTATATATAAGGATTATGCAATTTATCTAATACACCGCCTTTTCAATTTAAGTTAGTAAGCAACTTCAGAGGGTCCTAGACCAATTTTCCATACATGACAGATCCACTGTGGGCTGCACTGTCCCTCCCATAGAAACTGGAAATTGCTACATATCCAGTTCCTGATTTTTTTTAAAAAACATTTTGTTAAATCTCTTTTTCTCTTTCCCAGAATAAGATACAAAGATGATGGGCACCATAGTTTAAAGGAGAATTACATTTATTTGAGCAAACTTCCTATGTAAGCTGGGAAAAAAAAGGCATGTAAGCCCCCCCGCTTTTTTCCATTTTTCCACATTTGATCTTTCCAAAATTGGGTGGCAACACCACAAAAAAGTGTGCCACATTCTCTTCCTTAAAAATAACTAGAAGTGTACTCATTATAAAAACAAGTTGATTCATCCTACTGGTATGAGATTTCACTAAAAGATAGTTTGGGTGAAGGACAAACTGTCCCTATTTCAGAGAAATCAAAAAGACAGTGTGACTTGCATCAGTTTTAGAAACTGGAGACAGATGCTATTATGTAACTGTCAAACACCAGCAGTTGCCAGTAGAGGCTACATTACGTGCTATCTTACATGTTTCCCTGGCTCCCCTCAAATACACAATCTGTTTTTCCTCCTCTGCCACAATTTACCTTCTAATATTTTAACAAAAGTAACCATGATCTTTTTCCTTCCCTCAGACAACCCTTACGAGTTAAGATGACTGCAAGACAAAACTGAAGCAATGACATCAGCCTAAAGTTTAAACTGGAAATTATGATCTGAGCATTTTAGAAAGTTTACCGTTCAATGCAGTAGTCACATATGGGAAATATAATTTACTGCCTTTCCCCTTGGATGCAAACATCAGTTAGAAAGACAGTAATTTTGTGGTAATTTTAAAAGCAGTAGTTCTCCAAATTGCCCTTTTCAACCAATTGCAGGGAAGTATTTTGGCTATCATTGCTACAAAAAACAAGTTAGACAAAAGGAAAAAGCTAGGTCATAACATCATTCAGTGGGGCAATCACAAAAGCCAAAATTACATGATTTGAATGTGCCATTTCCTTAGAAATCCTTCAGTTTTCTATGTCAGCATTTGCTTGGGATTGTATCCTTTAATTTTTACTTGAAAGATATCCCATATTACCTTCACCAAAGCTGGAATGAAATTTAAATTATAAGCAAAATTGAGAATAAAATGTTAATAAGCTTTCATAGTTTTAACACTACTAACTTCAGTGTTACCTGCTTCTAGGCCAAGGATGTGCAGTCTGCAGCCTTCCAGAACAAGATGCTGGTCTGCAGTTTCTATCAATTCAAATCCAAATCACTAGCAATGTGGGGTAAGATGGACAGGAGGTGCAGTCCATTAGCCCAGATTCAAAAGAAATAGTCCAAATTGTTATCTTGTATCTTTAGAACAGTCCTAACTCCCTGAGCTAGGTGCTGACAAACATCCCAACCACATACCAGAATTGTCCAATGCTTACACCAAACATATTACTAATAGGAGGGAAGGGTCCAGTGGGAAAAGCCAAGTTTAAGTCATAGATATAACATGATTCACCAGGCCACTCAGCATGTGAGTGGTATACACATGGAAATCGGACTTCATCACTAGGAACTGTTATTTGCCGTTGATCTTAGCCCTCAACCAGGCAGATGGGACAGTTTAGCCTCACACCACACCACGCTGAACACTCTCAATCTTGTCTGGTTTTTGAAGCCAAGCAGGACCTGATTGATTCTTGGATGGAAAACAATCAGGGAATACCAAGGAAGGTCAGAAAAGAATCTTGCCTGAAAAGCTGCTACCAGGCAAAGTTAAAAATGGTAGTCTACCTGGATTCCATATAAGACAGTCTCCTATGTCTACCAGTGTCGTATTTTGTTGCAGAATTCACACAGAACTAGAAGGACAAGGTAGATGATTTATGACATTGTCACCTCAAAAAGCTGTAAGCAATATCATCAAGTGTTAACCATCTGCACTGCACAGTTCTTTTTAAACAAAACATAACAGATAAACTGGTATTTTTGTAAGACACAAGTTGTATTAGTTACTATCATGAAGTTCATTGCTGGGCTGTTCACACAGACACCAGTCCTGAACTCCTGTCATCAACCTTGCTCCAAAAGCTTTTAAACCACTCACCCAGTTTAATACTTAGGGTCCTAAGGTGGCTGTACCACTGGACAAGCCAATAAGATTTATGCTGGGTCCAGGGTTGTAACTGCATGACCAATTTTCTCCTTTAAAATCCTTCACTAAAGTGAGCTACAACAAAGATTTATTGAACAAAAAACATGTAAGCTGGCTTGATACTATTTAACGTAACAACTTATTTTAAAAAATGCAAAAAGGCAAAAGGGGAGGGCTTACAGCTACTTAAACATCCTACATCTTGTTACAGGCAGGGTTACTATATTTTGAAAAGTTGAAAAGGGATATATTTATGAACTGGTTATACAAGCTATGATAATTGCTACCAGAAATATTCCTAACCTTCATTCGCCTTCCTTTTCCCCTTGCCCACCTCCTCTAAGAGCTGCCTCGCCTGCTCTGCACAGCTGCCCTGTTCCATCACCTTTGTGCAGCGGCTGTGGCTCAGCCAGTTTGCTTTCCCCCTCCAGATCTGCCTCCCTTCTCACCTCCATTCCTCAGTTGCTATCTCTCTTTCTCATTTCTTTTGCTAGCAGAGCTCTCGATGGAGCCAGTGAGACAGTGATGAGGAGGCATTGTTGGTGGGCAGTAGTGAAGCAGGAACAGACATTTTAAAAATCTGCCCAGGAAGAAATTTTAGCTCCAGAAAGAGGATAAGCCCAGGAAAAGGAGGACATAACCCCAGAATAGGCATTTTCTGTCATTGGGTGATTGAGTACAGTGGAACATAACAAATGTACCAACATATTTATGGCTGTGGGGCATTTTTCTACCTCGCAACACACTAGAATACTCACTGGAGTTAAAAAAAAAAACCAAACAGTTTAAGTTCCAAGATAGCATTATCTAAATCATTTCAAAAGCTGCAACTCTAATAGTAATGATGTTGGAAATACTAATATTTAAGACAACTGAGCAGTATTGGAAGCATGTTAAGAGATGCTATATCTTCCAACGGATATAGCTAAGATGCCAAGATTTGCTGTCTATGCATCATTGCAGTGCTGTAGTATAATCCAGCCACCCAAGTTCAGTCCAGATTTCCCCAAAGACTTCTCTATTGGGCTCAGTCATTAAAAAGACCAAATGTTATTTATTTATTAACATAAATACATTTTAACATAACGATTTGGGAGTAAATCCAACCAATACTATAAACATTGCTCAGAACTAGAAGAGAACAAATTGTCTTGCTAGATCAATGTTTATGAAAGAAAATGGTATCAAATGCCATGCAGGACCTTCCAAGTGCAGAAATTTTCCAAGATATTAACAAGGCAAGAACTCTCAGACAAATCCTGGCATAATCAATTACAATCTGTGACATACAAAGAGAGGATTATACAGGAGACTGATTATTATCTCTCCATTTACGTTCACACACAGATTCATAACTTGTTTTAGCCTATCTGAGGATACAGATTACTTACGGAACATTTTTAACTGTTATTAACATGGATTCCAACAAATTCCTTAACTTCAGTTGAGGTGGGCAAAGAATTCTGTTCCTGAACAGGGCTACAGAATCTCATGGCCAAGTTCTTCCAAGTTCTTAATGGCAATTCAGAGACCACTTAACTGGAATGCCTACTGCTGAACAGTATCGTATTTTTGTGTGAAATGTTATATCATGTCACTTATTAGGAATATACTGTAAAAATACTATAAATAACAATACCTATGAGTTTCATTTACAGTGTCTTAGAAGACAAAGATTATTTATACCCCATGCTTTTCATTCACAATACACCTTGCACTGCCATTTTTGACATCCATGAAATAAATCACGTACAGAAGGAGAACTAGCTAGGTTCACAGTGTTCTTTGTCTCTTTCCTGTATTTTAAAATAAGTGTTTTATACAGTTCTGGCAAGATGAAGGCTGAAGAATCTAAAAACAGTTTTCTGTTCCAACAGCTTCAAAAACTCCTGCAAACAATTAACCCAGTTTTTTCATCCACGTAGCTGGAATTTTTTAACCAATGTTGTTTCCCTAAAATGAAGAATATTTCTAGCTTTTCAGTTAGTAATGCTGGATATTTCAAAAATATCTGATTACTTCAAATATCCATTGGTCTTTCTTAATAAAAACGAAGTGTAAACATCAGGAAGAAAAGTTCCTTGGGCCAGATCATTTTGGTGTAATATACCAAAAACAAAAAACTGGAAACAAAATTGTTATAGTTAAAAGATTAATTAACTTAATGGTTAATGACAGGAATTTCTCAGGTTCTGCCATAAATACACCATTCTGTGGCTGGACGACTGACAGTAAATAATTCAGAATGAATAACTAAACCATGAAACAGAATGCTTGTACTCTGAATATTCCTCTAACTTTTTTTCAGATAAATGTACATGTACATTTACATGTACAGCCTTCTCATATGAAGATAGTACTAGATACATGGTGGCCTCTCATTTAGTGTTTATGCAAGGCAAGTTATTACCAGTTCATGTGGAAAAGGTTCATTTTCAATCTGAATGAGTTTATGCCCCTCATTTTTTCCTAAGCATATTTCTAAAGAACTATTACCATATTTAAACATGAAAAGATTGTGAATGTAACTAACCTCAAGTAGAGAAAAGTTTGTAAATTTGAAATGGAGCACTGGAAACTTTCAAATAAAGTTGGTTGCAAAAGTGAGTTCCCTTGTTTCAATGCTTGCAAACAGGAATGTTGTTAAGTAAGGTTTTGTTCACCTTAATCTTGCAAACTATTTCAGGGCTCTAAAAGTTACCTTAGGGATGGTAAGAAAGCCTCAGAGGAATGGATTTTCCCACCATGGACAGGCCTTCTTCTCAATGGAAATGATGGTCACATTGTCAAGTTTTCTCCAGGGATTAGCTTCAGTACAATCTTCAGAAGACACTTCTCATTCTCTCTCCTATCACTTCCTCCTTCCCTTCTCCAAGATAAGTTTCTGTGCCTTTGGATGGGGAAAGTGGGGAGGCAGGAATGGGTCACCCGCTTTGAGAGTGTTCTCCAACCTTTTTGCAAGGCCTTAAAGTGAACACTCACAGAATTCAAATTCTATGACTGCTCAACTTTTGTAGTGATAAATAACATCTGGAGCAGCAACTGGACACTTCAGCATTTTTGACTGACTATAAAATGAGCTCTCCACAGTGGAAAATTGAAAGGGTAAAAAATAATAGTAAAAAGGATTTGGATTTCTGGGTTTGGCACTGGGAAATAGGAGGGGCTAGATACCTGTAATTCACTAAAATTTTTCTTAAACATACATCCGGCTGCACAGACAATAAGAAGAATAGCATCCAGTTGCACCATACATGTCCCTTGATTTTGAAATGTTAACTCAGCTAAATTGGACAAAATGTTAAAAAAAACCAAACAAACTGGATATATAAAAGACGATGTTTTGAATCTATACACTGTTCTGCTATTACAGGTTGCAGCCCTGTATCAAAAGCACCGAGAAAAACTAACAAAAAGAGTGAGAATTAGGAAACAATAACAAAAAACATACAAAATCTTCAAAGTATTTGGTGTGTGCTGTCTATATGGTTTTAACATATTCTGCAGGCAACAGACAGTGTTGAAGAAGATATTTAATCTACTTTTCTCAATTCCTGGGAGAATTTTTAAATTTGAAATAATTGTAAGAATGAGTATGTGCTATAAAATGAGTATTGCCCATCTATCCGTGACAGAAAGCAAGGCATTCATTAACAGGGAAAAAACACATTCCTGCAGTTTAATATTATGGTTAAGTCTCAAAGATTGTTCTTGTATTTTGACTTTTAAAAGCATAAACACTGCACAAAGAAAAGACATTGTATAATTATGCTGTTCATTACTACAGAAAAGTTCTGTTGCACGAGTCTGCCAGGCATTTAATGGGCCAGCATGTCAGCGTAAAAGTAAAAGAGACTTGCAAATGCTAATGAATGCCCTGGCTACAGAAGAAAAAATACTTTGGTTTCAATTCATTTTGTCAGTTACTGCTCTGCACATTAGGGCAGTGACAGCATCACGCAAAAATGTAAGGAGTTGGCAAGTGGGAAGACTAGGAACTATGATGTCAACTACCAAAATGGCCATCCAAGCTTCTGAGCAGCATAGGCACTCAACAGTAACAGTTTAGTTCAGGAATTAAAACTTGAGGCGCACAGTGGTCTTGGATATAAATGAATATTTAGCTTGGCAACTCTTAAAAAGTCAAATTTGTCTAGCACCTTGACAGTTACATTAATAAACAGTAAAACAGAAATTTAAAATAGCTGCAAACGTGCAATCTGGTATACTCCCAGAAGTTATATTGACAGCCATCCATGTGAGATCTAAAACAAGCGTATTTGAAGGGCATTTCAAAGATGATCCACACAGATGTTCTAGATATTTAAGACATAATGCTTGGCATTACCTTCATGGCTTGAATTTCTTCCAATAACCTCTGTACACGTTTATGGTTTTTTAACACTGCGTCTTCAGTGCCCCTGAAGGAGGAAAGCATTTGTTTAATACTGTGATACCATATATATTACGTTCAGTTATTATTAATGTGAAACAAGTTATGACAGTATTTAGTAACAGCATGGTGACAGGTTTCCCTCACCCTTCATTTCCAAAATACCATCACACAGACCTGGAGAAGACAAAACTTCCTTTATCTCCTAGCCATGATTAGGAAATATGCACTTCCACTGGGCCACACAAGGAAGATACAGCATTCTCTCATTCATTTACAGAACCTGCTTTAATGGTTTAGTATGACAGCCACCATGGTGTAATGGTCTGAGTACTGGACTATGACTCTGCAGAGGAGGGTTCAAGTCTTTGCTCAGCCATGGAAACCCACAGGACGATCTTGGGTGTGTCATACATTCTCAGTCACAGAAAATCCCATGATAGGTTCACCATAGGGTCACCATAAGTCAGAAATGACTTGAAGGCAAGACGCAACTGCAATTTGGTTCATGGATCTTATTGGCTTTTGTTAGCTGCCTTAGGATGCTTTTATCTTAAATGACAGAATACAAATATAACAAAAAAATAAATAGTTCTGGCAAAAAGAAGAGACAGTGGTGTTACCTGCACAATATACCTGAAAGGTACGTTTGTGACATTTTTCAAACCTATGGCCATTCCCTCCCCTATCATTGCTTGAAGGAGAAGAGCGGAAATATCCATTTTAGGGTTTAAACTAGGTATAGTTTGTTACATTTGAAGTATCCGAATGACGGTTAGTTTAAAACATGTTTTATGGGTGAAAAATCCAAGATGAAATCACTGTTCAAATTAACAGTTTGAATGTAATAAGAAACTATGATTATTTTAGAAGCTACTGCCTCTTGTACTGGGGGAAAAGAAGTGTTTTTGTTCAAGGCTTTTTTCTCCAGCACTAAATAATGGTTTAATGTTATGCCCCAACTGATAATTAGTTGGCAAGTTAACAAAAAACCAAGACTTTCCATGAATATACTGCAGAACTGTGACTGCCAGCCAAAGGAGCAACTGGAGGAAGACTGCTTCACTCTCCCTGTCAGAAAGAACACCTGCTGGCACCTGCCAGTAGCCTGGGATTGTAAAATGGAACACGCACACACATACACACACAAACACACAGGCCTCTTCCATCAGCCAGGGAATTAAGGGACAATGGTTTGTGTATGAATGTGTTAATAAAGCCAGGGAGACCTGTCTATCCAGTTCAAATGACACTCCTCAGCTCGTACAACATCAAGAACTTAAGACTTGCTTGCTTTCTTCATCCTTCCCATACAACTCCCCCATACAACCCCATATAAAGAACTTTTGATACTTTCAAAACATAGAAATGGCTGGCATCAGAGTCTAATGAGGTGAGAGACTGAGTCTATCTCCAACAAACAGGACAGGGCTATAGAAAGCTGACCAAAAATGGAAACAAAGAGGACATAACTGTAGTCTTTAGGGAGCGGGAGAAGATAAGGACAATGGGAAATGAAAGCCTGGCTCCCTAGTTTCATATCAAATAAACTTCTCTTGCAATCTTTCAGTACAGTAGAACCCCAGCCTTTATCTCAAACTATATGAGATATGGTAGGAAGTCCAAGAAGTTATCTCTGAATTGAGGTGGGGTAACTTGATGCTGTACTCCAAATTAAAAAACAGATAGAAGTAGGGGGAAATGTTGGTTTATTATTACTGATGTTGCATGGATGAGGGAAGCATATCTAACTTAGGATCTAGTCAGAGGCATACATGATTGATACGTTTTACATGAAAAGCAAAAGAAAAAAAATGATAACTTACTTTTTTGATTTTAGCTTTGCAATGTGTCTGGTGAGTTTGCGAATTGTCAGAACTCTAACCCTTTTCACGTCTTTTCTCATTTTTACAACCTGTTTTGGAGTAAAACCATAACATAAATTATTATGCAGAATATCACAAATATACCTTCCATTACTCAAAGCTTACAAATGGCTTTCAGTATTTAGTTCCCTTGCTAACAAAAGCCTGAATTCAGATGCCTCTTAAGAATCAAACTGCTTCCAAAACCATTCAGCCAGTTGAAAAAACAAACCAATAATCTAGAAACATGTCTGAGTTCTGAATGGAAACAAGCTATGAAAAAGCCAAGACATTCCTACGCAGGCCTGCTTAATATTCTTAGATGTAGGCTAGACTAGGCCATAGGTGAGGACAGATTATTTGTGTTACTTGTTCATTTACACACTCACACTACCACAAGGACACCTGTACTTTCTTTACAGATATTTGCAGAACAAGACTTCCTTCAAGTGATACATAAATAATGTAAGATAACGCTAACAAAAATCTGTTGATTCTTTAGTAATAGGGACTCTATAATGTCATTTCATGTGAAATAGCCAGCTCTTTATTCCAATATATTGCAAGTATGCACTGACAGCCGAGAAATCCCAAGTACAAGTTTTATCCAAGATTGTAATTCATTAAGTGTCCTGTGGCAAACTTCAATTTTCCATAGGTACAATGAGAATAATAATGCTAGTCTCTGGATTACTGACATAATGTCACAAGCTTGAAGTACTTGAAATACACCACAGAAATGCTAGATTCTGACTATGTGGAACAAAAACACAAGTCATGTAATAATACTATCTTTATTAAAAAAACCACATTCAATCAAGGGATATCTGGATATAGAATTGTTCTTTGCAAGCTATTTCACAGACTGAATTTTTAAAGAAAATTCCTGATGTAGTCATTTTAAAGCAGTACAATTCACTTATTTTTATTTTGCTCCTTCTTGCCTGGTGCCAATTCTGTAAAAAGTTTAACACAAACACTTTTCTTGCAAGCTCTTTTGGGTAGGTAGGTAGTTTCTACAGCAGCAGCAAGGAGCCTTCACAAGATTGGCAGATTGGACAATTGATTATCAAAGGTTGTCATATGATTATTATTTGACAACTATCAAACACCGTGAAATTTTCCAGGCCTGTAGTGGAGGTACTAATTCTGCAGCAGTTAGGGAAGACAGAAGAATAGCTGAGCTTATCTAACCAGTTATCTTCTGAGCTTCTAAGCATTCCTAGACCGAATGTGAACACGCGCAGTCATCAGTGAGAAAGATCGCTGTTAAAACTGCATTTATATTTATAACTGTTAACTGACCCATGTTCTATGAACAAAAGCCAAAGAGATCCATTCAGTGAGTCATTCACATTTATAAAAAATACCTAATATTGTTAATAATAATTCATCATTTTTTTCCATGTTAATTTTATAAAAATAAATTAATTAATGGTTATACAGAAACCAGGAAACAGCAGAAGTATCAAACCTGTTGCTGATAATTCAAATAAAATTATTTTAAAAAACTCGATATTCTCCAGGAAATATTTGATTGTTATTGTTTGTTTTAAACTGGGCCAGTGCTCAATCCTTGGTCTTGTTTGCACTCTTTACAATTGGCTTTGTCATTGAACATATTACCCTACAGCAAGACTGGGAAAGACATTTAAGGAAAAGTACTTGCTGTCAAACTATTTAGAACTAGCTGAAGTATACCTGGCACTGCCTGTGTCCATATCCTGTATTCAAAAGATGGGGCCTCCTGTCCCTTATAACTCAAGAATTTTACTAGCAGTACTTCTTGTCTTCCTGAATTTTCTTCTTTCCTCAGGAATATTCCTCTCTTGTTTTCTGGCCTTTAAAAAATGGAATTATGAGGAACTATGGCAAAATTCTTTCTTTTTTTTTCCTTTTAAGAACCCCTCCATCCATAATTTTGGCATGAAAAAGACCATTGGAACTTGCATGATAACCAAAAGCATAGTCAAACAGCCAAATTCCAATTTTTGCAGCTGCGATAGACATGATAAAATTCTCTTTTATGATTATTTTTGCTGTGTCAGGTTCTTGTCTGTATTGCAGTAGGAAGAAAAAGCCAGCGCAGAGCCAATGTTGGGTAGTGGTTTGAGTGCTGGACTAGAACTCTGGAATGCAACAGTCTGAATCCCTGCTCAGGCATGAAAGCCTTGTTGGCTACACCTTGGACAAGTTACACTCTCTCAGCCTCAGAGACAGGCAATGGCAAAGCCTGTCTGAATATATCTTTTTGAGAAATTGCATGTGTATTTCTATATCACTTATCAGCAAAGTGTTCTCTAAACAGTTTACATGTTTTTTAGCTAATTGGCCCCAACAAGCTGGGTACCCATTTTACCAACCTGAGGAAGGATGGAAGGCTGAGTCAACCCGAAGCCAGGTAGGACCAACTCACAATCATGTGGTTGCAATACCAGCATTTAACCACTGTGCCGCCCGGGCTCCTACTGCGCTACCCAGACTCCTTCATGGAGAAAAGTCCATGAAATGTTTACCTTAGTTTTGCCACAAGTCGGAAACAACTTGAAGGCAACAACAAGGAAGAACAAGAGAGAGTCAATACCAAAGCAGCAAGCTGACCTCATTTAGATTTGAAGAAGCAGTCAGAGAGTACACAGAGCTTATTTTCCTTATATTGATGGCAGTCTCAAAAGGACAGGTATACTCTGTGGAAATGCATTCCAAAGAGAACAAATATTGATATAGAAATGGCACTAAAACCAAAATCCTTTTAAAAGCTTACTGTAAAGTAGAAGTATTTGCCTCTTGAAACCAATTAGTCATGAATTAGAAATGGCCATAGTGACCACTTCACGTTAACCAATACCCTTCTTCTTATTACCAGACAAACAGGAAATATTGGCTTTTAAAATACTTCTGGAGAGACAAAATTTAAATAAACTATCCCTGTAATAGCAGGTAATTGTCCATAAATATCCTCCTTGATTGTGTTTGTAAGGATGTGTGCTCTCTCACACACAACTTCAATAAATAATCATAGAGAGTAGAAAAATATTTTACTCAGAAGCTCACAAAGCTACTCTTTTAAGAACACATACAAAAACAGGATTTTTTTTAATATATAAAGTACTGGAACTAAATTTGGGTTCCCCATCACAAGTTTTTGGCAAAGGTTTAAACGTTTTCCTTCAAAAATTCAAGACAAGAAAATCTGACTTCTACTCTATTCTGTACAACATCCTGTCTATCCAGCCAAACTGTTCCTACCAGTTTCCCCAGGTTCTTTAAGCCAACTCCCATAACCTAGTGCCCTCCAGATAATTCTGACCAACTCCCTTAATGCCTTCCCACTGATAGTGTTAGCTGGGGCTGATGAGATATGCAGTCAAACACAAATGGCAATCAACTGTCTTTGATTTGACTTGACTTGCCATAAGTGTTTCCTGCCAAGGTATTCTTTCTCAGATTTTTATACATATTCAGTAATAAACATGGACTCTTTTCCCTATTATAAGTGGAAAGACTGGAATAGCTATAACAACTGAATCTCTACCTACACTGAAGCTGTTTCAGTCAACACCATCACAGGGTGAAACAATAGAAACTGACATTAAACTGAAGAGAATAAATTAGCTTTACTCCATGGATGCTTTAATTGATGGGATAAAAAGATCACAGGTTACTTAAAACAACAACAACAACAACAACAACCAAGGCATATACGCAAGGCCCACAAATGAAAGAATCAAAGTAGATAATTATATATTTAAACATACATACATATTTACCATCCTATGCAATAATTTTTTTCCCAAGGACTGTGCACAGAGAAAGTATTTTTAGTACTTAAGTCACTCAAAGGTCAGCTCTAACTGCTAAGCAGTGAATACAATACAATCCTGCTAAGCAGATCAAAAACCAAACTAGTGCAGCATTTTCTTCCAGAGCAGCCAGCCAGAAGCCAATGCACAAAACATAAATGTACCAGCACTCTCCCAATCTTGGTTCCCAGAGAGCAGTTCATTAAGGCATACAGTTTTTTATTTTCGTTGTTGCATGCCTTCAAGTTGTTTCCAACTCACAGCAACTCTAAGAAGACTCTACCACAGGGTTTTCTTGGAAAGATTTGTTCAGAGAAGGTTTGTCTCTGCTTTCCTCTGAGACTGAGAGTGTGTGATGTTTCCAAGGACACCCTGTGGGTTTACATGTTCAAACCACTACAGAACACTGCCTTGGGTAATAGAGGTTATACACAGCAATCACAGCTAGTCACCACTGAGGGTTCTTCCCTCCATGAACTTGTGTAATTTCTCCTTTAAAAGCTATTAAGCCAGTTATTCATGCATTGATAACACCAAGTTCAGTTTGGTGGAATATGCTTTGCATAGAACCGCCTTTAAAGAAAATCCAGATGATTCAGTTGGCCTAAACAGGCAACAGGGTGATGATTCTTATCTTAATTTTTTTCCCCTCATTGAGTTTCCTATTTGTTTCTGGGCTCTGTTTCTTGGTTCCTTGAACTTGGTAGTTCTTTCATTTTCACAGGTCTGATTATTTGCAAATTTCCAAGATTTTCAGGGGAGGGCCAGCTTTGTGTGGCCATGTTTCCTTAAGAAAAGAAAGTGGCATCTTTAATATGGAACCTTTTTAATATAAAACCCATTCATTCTATGTCCTCCTAACTGGGTAAGATCTGCTATTCTTGCCTGGAAAGTCAATGGTTATCTGACATTAACAAAATGCATCTTGTTCTTCTGCTTCACTTTTCTCTGACTTTCTTTGTGTTCCAACCAATGGTTTTGTATTCATACACATATTTTATTGTCTTGACTGCCTTTTTAACATTGTGACTATAAGCAGATTTTGGAGACTGTGCCTTAAAAGCTGATGTTTATTTTAAGCAAAATATTACAGTAGTCTCATCTTTATGCTAACCCCTTAGAACTGCAAGTGTGAAAACCACATTTCATGTTTTTCCACTCTAGTTAATAGTTTTGCTAGGATTGGTAAGCCTACCAGTCCTTCACATGCTCTGTAACACATATCAAAACAAGAGTAAGAAAATGGTAAGATATCTGTCTAAAAACGTAATCTGGATCTGAGTATTTCCATTTCCATTGATATTCTAACAATTATCTAATGAAATGTAATACAGCAAAGTTTAAATATGCAGTCTACTGATTCATCTAAGAAAGCTAATGAAATAAAAATAAATCCAACAGAAAATCTTGAGAGTCGCATTGGCTGTGGACTCCTGTGCAGACATAGCAGTATTTTAACATTAACATTAAAGTCAATGATATTTTCTTTATAATGCAGGATGTCGACCTGGACTGAGCCAAGCACCACAAATTATATGTAGCAGATTACTACGAAATGCATGCTTAAAGATACAGTCATCCCTCCACATTTGCAGGTTTCACTTTCACAGATTTGATTATTTGCACGTTTCTCCAATCCCTGCTCTCCCACCTCAGGTACTTCTTATCTGGGGAAACTTCTCAGTGGCTCTGATCAGGTTGCACAGCCCTTTAAAAACCCACCCCTGGTCCCCCTCTTCCACTAGCCACTGCCTGCCCAGCTAAGAATGGAACCCAGCTCAATTTCTCAGCACCACACTCTCCTGATGCCTTCCCTCCACAGCCAAGGAAAACGATGAGCAAGAGAGAGAAAATACAGGGCTACCATGTTGACCCTCTACTGTCCCCGATCTGGTTTGGACCCTTGGTGCCCACTCTCCTCACCATGCCTCAGCCCCCTTCATACAGAACTGCACACACATTTTGATATTTGTGATTTTTCCACTTTTGCAAGAGTTCTATGCCCCCAACCCTACTGAATGGGGAGGGCCACATGTATTTAGAGGTAACCAAGCTAAGAAACAGCCTAATAATATTAAAACGGAAAAATGAAAAGGAGGAGCAAGTGATGAAAGATAAGGTTCAAACAGGGTAATAGCTGCATAAAAATGAAGAAACAACAGGAAAGTGGGATTCCTGGTGTGAACATGCAAATATGAGGTGCCAACACTATGTTTTCTTAGTAAACTACAAGTATCGTTCAGAAGCATAAGTCACTTTTGGTCAATATGAAACGTCATAATGCTTATTTACTGTATTTTACATTTCACTTTATATGGTTCTCATGAAATTACTCAACTGTAATAAGGTTTGCCAGCATAGCCAACAGAAACCTGACACTCTTGATAAGAAAAAAAATCAGCTAAATTGAAAGTTTTGATCAAAGATACTTTCTAGCTCCCTTTCACGCAACTGATGTAATCTCACATTGGTGACAACTACATTCATGGCAGCTATGATGCAACACATTACTCCAACAAACTGAATTTAAATTTAAGACATGTACTAGACAGGGGGTGTGTGGAGGGAAAGGGGATGGAATGTTTCAAGGGTGTATTAACAGACTCACTGGATTTCAGCCAAAGATTATACAGCGCAAAGACCTTGTAAGGGGTGGCAAATACTGGAAAGAAATAGGACATCAGAATAAAATGTTATACTTGGCTACTTTGGGGGCTTGCTTTAAGTTTGAACAGAGAGAAGAGGTCCAACTTAAGCTAACCATCAGCCAAGAATCTAAGAATATTTTCAGGAAAGTTTGACCAAAAGGGGAAAGAGGTCTCATGAAAGGTGCATATAGCTCAAAGCTTATCACCACTATTAAGTCAAAATATGGAAAGAGTTAACACCACATAGTAGCAGACTCCCAGGATTAGAACTATGCTGGGCTCTTGAATACCTAGGCAGCAACAGAAATAACATGGGATTTCTGATACTGACTAGCTGCTGTGCATTTCTATTAGTTTTACAATCACACATGCTGTGACTTGCTCAGGGTAGTTTTATGAAAAGAACATGACGGACACTTAATAAACACATAAAGAGGAATGATGCTAATTTCATAGCAAAAATCATATAACAATATAAAATCCTAACATTAAAAACTTGGAGGTAATCCATTCAAGATAACAAAGCTATTACCACTGAAATCAATGTAACTAGATGTCCAATGGCCATGACCACTTGACACAAGTTCAAAATTCCACATGCCAGTATTTTGCCTTTGACCTATTATAATTTTTCAGGCATTTGCAACAATTTGCAAAATTTAATTTTGGCAACTGCTCCTTTTATTATTGTTTTGAATTTTTCACTTGTATACACTTCGTTACAAACTCACAACAGTTTTAAACACAACTGTCAGACTGGTGAGTTAAACCACTACAGAACAACTTTCAGTTTTTTCATTAACCAGTTTAGTTCCTGTCTGACATCTCATTACTGGTTTTGATACATGTTTTCCTCCAAGGCAGTTACAAACTTCTGAATAGCCTCAGAAATGAAGCTAGGTCTGTGTACGTGGGAGGACTGAAATAAAAAGTCTGATGATCTTTTGAAACGTGAACAATTTTAATATATACCTAACAGTGACAAAACAGGTCAGAGCACACACTTTAACAAGCACGATTTCACCTTTATTCCTAAACTGAGCAAAGAGAAGTAAGCCTTTCTCATGGCCATTGTCACAGAGAAGACTCTAGCAGTCATTAAATACTCAGTGCTACTGGTACAACCTTTATACGAGGCTGAATCCAACCTAAAGACTAAATGGAGTAAAGAAAAAAAAATTCCATTTGGGAGGGGAAAACAATGGTGAAAGGCTACAAACAAACAGATAGCCAGCATGTGGAATGTTTTACAAGTGGAGGATCTAAATGTAACTCAACGTCAGTCAGTACTTTCAAGCACTTCTGGAATAATAAGAGGATGCAAGCTTCTTCCCAGGATTTGGTGCCTGAACATGAATGCTACTTCCACATAGCCTTAGGGCCTTAAGCTGGTAATAAAAACTGCACAGTAATCATTGTGCAAATGTTAATATTCCTGATACAATTGCTAGTAGTATTCGGCCAGTTTCACAATTTATAAGCAAGTCATACCTTTGAGCACAGGAAACATGTCTCTAATTCTACCAAAGTTGGAAGACTGGAAGTGGCAGCCCACTGACCACGGTAAATGAAAGTGTGGAAATCAACACAGCACTAGACAGTGTTTTTAATTTGTTTTTTTTGGGGGGGGGGGGCAGTGACAGCATGTGCCCATCAATGTGTCTTCCCTGTTAACATTACTACCTATGGTTTTATTGGGTTTCTTTTTTGAAGCAAGAGGTGTGTCCATTAGTGTCTCTTTCTTAACTTGCTGATCACAAGTGGCAAACATCTCCTCTGTTGGTATAATGCCCGTCTTCAGCCTTAAGCAAATTTGGTTTGTCAGCAGTGGAGCCACTTACAGAGATGCTTCATGCCATTGGACCCAGCTTTTAACAACATGCTTTTGAAACAGAAATACTGTGATGGAAGAGGGATATTGATGCTGCAGCTCATTTTCTGTCCAAGAACCGACTGCTACTAATACAAGTATTAAATATTGCACTAGAAAATGACTAGGAACTACAGACTGTTAACTAGAGATTTGAAAACTAAGTTGGAAAAAATGTGAACAATCACAGAACATCTTCTTTCAACTGAATCATTCTAAAACACATAACAGTTTTTTATTCAGAGAGTGAGAACCAGTCCTCAGTACTTGTATTCATTGCAAGAGTTGGCATAAGAGCTCTGATTTACACTTAGGGACTACATTGTTCAATTGAAAGATTCCTGTCAGCCCCACAAGATTAAAGATTTACAGATGGTTCACATAAAAGACACTAAGCCTATTCTTAAAAAGGTGAGAGCTGCTGTAAGACTTATTACTGTGAGGGATTCCAGGCAGGGACTCTGGGAAAATGATCAGCCCACTGCAAAGATGTTGCATCATGCCCCAGCTGTGGGTAATTGCAAGGTTGCATAAGAAACTGGGGTCGTGTGCAGATGGTAGAGGGAGGTGTGCAAACCTCTACCTGATTGGTTGTACATATGTATATAAGAAAGCAATCCCCAGTATGTATTTGTCTGTTGACCAAACTGGTGTCTGGCACAAGCCTTTGTCCGTCTGTTCCATGCTGTGTACATATCGGAACGTTGTTACACGATAAAGTGCCTCCTGTTTGGAAGAAACTCCTCCGTGTGTGAGTATCCTTACTGGGGAACAAGGCTGCTGCTGTTGGCTCGCTGTCCTCTGGCTTTTCCGCTGCAGTTCTGTGGGGCTGAAACTCCTATCATCCCCCAACAATTACTATGATACTTTTGAGGAAAGTTTAACCTTAAGCACTAATAATTAGGCTGAAAAAATCTGTGATCCCAATTTGATCGTGTTGAATCCCTGTATTGGCAAGGAGGACATTTAAATGGAACACTGACAAGTTAGAAAAGTAGCTGAATTCTTTTCCTGTACACTTCTGTTTCCTCCTGAAATCAGTGCTTTAAAAAGCTTGAAAGGTATATCAGAGTGGTCCTGGAAGATAAATAGCTAAGGAGTGGGTTGCTTGAAAGTTTTCCACAGTACAAGAATGAATTGGCAGAGAGTTTTACTCCAATTATGCTTTTTATCAGATCCTGGAAATGTAACTTTATGGACTGCAACCTCCAGAATCCACTAACCAGTCTAACCCATGAATACACTGACCAGGGAATTCTAAGAGGGTTTTTTTCCCCTGAAGCTCTACTTTATAAGCATTCAGTAGTGACATAATGTTGACCAATAGTCCTTTACTCCTTAGATTTTTATTCTCTTTACAGGAATCTGTTTTTGTGATGTATATTTTAATTTTCCCAGCTGCAGTGACTTAACTAACAAATGTGTTTCCATCATGGTAACGATAGCAAACTGTGGCAAATTTCAAGACTATCTACACTACAGAGTTACAGAAACTTGATATCACAAAAGCAATTTGATACCAATTAACAATTTAGCTTAATAACATCTGATGGGCAACTAACTACATCATAAAACTACATATTCCAGGAATCTATATGACAAATGCATAACAATAGTAGTGGTACCAAACTGCTGAAGCTGTGGAATGTAGACATATTTTATGTTTGTTTTGTTTTGTTTTTTTGGTAAACTACCCTTTTTAAGATTTTAAGAACAGCTTGCCACAGTAAACTGGATTATATATGTAACATTGGGCCATATGCCAGAGTAGGCACACAGAACAAAATTAAGATAGAAGAGATTTAAGTCTCACTAATTTTTTTTCCAAAAATAGTGTCTTTCTTCTTTATGAACTGGATGCAGTTACTGTGGCTCAGTGTCTCTACAAATGAAGCCCAGATCAACTTAATTTTTAATACCATGATATATGCTGTTATTTGTAATTAACACTTGGTAAAACTTTTCATAAGTAATGATACTGTTTTCCTAGCAGTGAATACCAAGTTAATGATTCCACTTTGCAGCAGAATAGCAAAAGCTCATGCTTAATGACACTTGTATAACTTGTATAACTCAGCACACTTACATCACATTCAAAAGGTTGTCTAGAGCCATACCTAAATTTAAGTGAACTGCAGTCCTAATTTAAAGAACACCCTATGAAAGAAAATGCAAAGAACCTGACAAAGATTTCTGAATGACCTGTTCAGAGAAAAAAGTTTTCTGTATTCTAGATTCTTGCCCCTTTTAAGGCCTCCTTTAAGCCAACATGAAAACAGCTGTAGCAAATTTTTACACAGAACACACATGCTATGGTCACAGTTCTGTAAAATTGGCAGTAAGTTATAAATTCCCTTACTGCCTTTTTGGATTCTTCTTTGCTTTATCTTCACAATGTGCTTTGATTTAAATGGAAGAAGCCATTCACCACCACCTCCAACATTTGCATGAAATACAAATCCCAAATATAGACAAAATTGCCTTACTTGGTTAAATGTTATTTAGGTTATGTAATAAAAGCCAGTACAATCCAGTATGAATCTGCATAACTGCCACAATGAAAAAAAGCTATAAATAATAAAGATGCACTAGAAATCTGAAAAGCTAGAATATATGAGTCAAAATGATAAGAGAGTTAAGTATGGACTTAAATGTTCAGGTCTAAATTAAACTGCTATTTCTAAACAGACAAGATACACAGATTTCACTATATCCAATACAAGTGGGAGCAATAATTGCTTTAAGCCTCAGTGTCCAACATGGGTGTGCCAAACTGGTGTTTGTCTTAGGTATGCAAGGTAGAGTTGAGCATCTGAAGATGAGAACCAAGGTATTTAACCCATCTCCACAGTGCTGTTTACCCTCTCCAACTACTTCTTCCCAAACATCTTCCACATCTGTCTTGACTAATAATAAAGGGGAAGAGTTAAACTCTACCTCTCCACCCACCATTTCTGCCTTGTAAGTCTTCCCATTCCAGCCAAAGGGTAAACCAAATGTTTGGTACTGAACATCTAGTTCCACCTCAGTTTTTAAACTTGACAAGCTTGCACAGTATGACACACATGCTAAAACATTTTTCTCCAGGCATGTCCAAGACAATACTGTATTTTGGATCACCGCTAAATCTACCTTAAAAACTGTGTTGAGTGAAGGAGCACAAAATTGGTAATGACTATACAGTCCCACTATAACCAAAGAAGACATGAGTATGCACATTTTTTTCTTGCACAGTTTGGAATAAACTACATGACAAACTGGAGTTCATACTCAGACAGACCGAAAAATAATGACCAAAATGGGATCTGCAACAAAACACTGGAACATAGAATGTCACTTTTCTCCTGTGAATTCTCCTGGGCTATTTTGTTTTTTTCTTCTATCCTATCTTTGATCAGTATTCTGTGATCAATGGCCACTACAATTGACTGTTGGGGTTGACATGATGGCCTTTATTCTAACAAAGAAAGAGATGTCAAATGGACAGTAAACACGAATCATTAAGTCCTCTGAAGGTTGGATTTCCAGGTGAATTTCCAAGTGACTGTGACCAACAAGAAGTAAAACCCCATGTTCCCTTTCCTTGAAACAAGTAACTTATATGCTCTGTGTAATTTTTTTCTTCTGTTGCCATTATAAATTAATCTGGTTTGCTTCTCAAGTTGCCCATTGTAAACCACAGCAATTCCAGGTGCATCACCACACTGAAGCCTCCAAGTACCACTTCGTCCATTTCCCAAGTACAACCCTGCCTCTCATGTGGCTAACTATAACTCCTTCCTCTCATCTGCTCTTCTTTGATCATTTAAGAAACTAGCCTGACAGAACATTGCTGTGCTGCTGTTGGTATACTAATCAATGATTTCCTTCTGTAAACGTCTATGATACAATAAAACTCAAAGGTTTCAGTCCTAATTTTTGTCAATATTTTTTGAGCCAAGTTCTCAGTACAATGTATGCCATATATCTGCAAAAGATCCTAGTATACCAGAAATTCATGTTGGTTGAACACATGCACATAGATGTAAGTTATCATATACATGTGAAGAACAAATGGCAACATACTAACTTTCCTCAGATTCCACTTGTTGAAATTCCATCTTCTAACTCACTTATCACTCACTCTGAGCTCACTCACCATTCCATCACACCCTGATGTTATCAATCATTCACCCACTCATTCTTGTGACAGGAGAGCTCAAACTAGCTTTGCACACAACTGGCCTATCTGTAGAGCTAGTCATTACCACTGTTCCCATTTTGGAGGTGACCTTGGGTATGCCATGTAACGTCTTTCTCAAGGCCATCTTGTGAATTTGTATGACAATTAGAAGATTCTGAAGCTTTCTGACTTAATAGCTCTGTAACTTAGATCATATCCTATATGAGACAACCACTAGTTAGTGTTTACATCACTGTTGTGGTTTGAGTTATTTTTTGTCACAGTATCATAAAATTAAAGGAGAAAGCAGGAATGCTACTGTGTATCATCCTATTTCCATCTACCCTTTTTGCTCTGTAATCAAACATGTGACACTCTGCTCCTTATTTTCAACTGTCCGTCGCTTAAGCAAAAAAACAAAACAAAACAAACAAACAAAAAACCCTATGTGTCAGCAGAAGTAGCAGAAAGTATCATTAGGGAAATAAGTGTAGCATATTGCAGGACATGTCTGGAGTAAAGACTGTACAAAGATTTCCAGCAATCTGCACCTCTGAAAGGGAGCCCAACTTATATTCTGGGAATTAATGGAAGCAAAAACAGAAATGGCAAGCTGGTGGAGACAGGAAACCCTATATTTCCCCTCCATATCCACTGGAATTCTTGGATACCCCCAAACTGAAATAATACCAAGTTAAATGGTAATTTATACACATTCAGTCCCAATGAAACCCATTATTATGGATTGTCCTCATTCAGGAAAACGTTCATGACTGCAAAATAAAAGCCTATTTATCCCAATTAAAAAGATAGCATTGATTTACGTTAATTCCGTTGTTGCAATACTGTTTAACAGTGCAATGGCACAGACACTGAGACTGATAAGTATCAACAATCACGAGTACACAGTGTCAGACGACTTTTAAATACATCCTTCATACACCTGTAGATGTACCAGAAAAGCATAACTATTATCTTCATCACAGCTGTACTACAGTTCCTTTAAATATAGTCTTCAGCAAGTTCCCATGATTGAGCTTGCATATTTTTTATTATACACCAGCGAAGTAAGCAGCCACATGTTTTATTTTTGGCAACTTCAAACTAGCCTACGTGGCCCAGCCACTTACACTTTATATAAACTACTCTGAGCTGAAGCAAAGAATCTCTTTTACACACATAGTCAATTAATACTGCTTAGCTTACAATGAATACATAGACTGCCTTTGCATTTCAATTCTTTAAAATCAAGCAAAACAGTCTGAAGTGCTGATCACTGTTTGACTTTAATTTTCGACAACTGATGATGTGGCAACTTGCGCTTGAATAATAGCTGCTGGAAGAGATCCTAGGAAAAATGCTTTTCTTCTGAATTCTATCTCAGAGAGCTTGGAAATTTCTTACGAATTGGTTGTTTAGAACACTGACATGCAGTGAAAGAATTTCAGAGAACTTTAAGTAGAACTCAGATTATCATAGGAAATTATTTTTCCTAAAGAACTTAAATTCATACTAAATGATTTTGAACAAGACAATTTTTTAATATGCATTTCCAAAGATCTAAGAAGGCTTCAGACCAAAGTATGGCTCACTACTTTAATGTCCCACATTTCTGCCCATGGACAAAAACAAGTAAGTTCACAAATACTAGCAGGAAGTGATATGAAGTAAACATTTAGTAGACATGTGGAATTATGAACTTGTAGTAGATATGTGAAACTTGGTTTATCACTTACCATTGCCATATATCTTATTCCTCTACCATACTACCTCTGCAGTCACTCCCCCTAGATCAGTCATGGAGAATCACGACTGGGAAGGATAATCTGTAGAATGGATGATATCAAGAGGCATGGCCATACCATCCCCAGTGTTGTTGCCTCCAAGCCAAAGCACAAGGTGGTGCCTCCTTAACCAACACTTCAGCAAGTGATCCAGCTTTCCTGCTTGTACCCAAGGTCACATTTCTTTTATCATCTATACACACTGGCTAGCTTTGAGATGAGCGAGCTTTACTCTTCTTGCCAGCATCAGCATAACCAAGGACAGGTGTTAAATTATAATCACCACAAACCAGTTCTATTACTTAAAGGCCTAACTGCATCTATAAAAATGACCTAGAGGCTGCAAGTGGTCTACAGGCTGAACTTTACCTTTCCTTAGTCTAGCCCACAATTGGCTATCTCCACAGTATAAAAAGACTCATCATTAAGCCTCCCTCAGTTTAAATACTATTAGCAAAATTAATGCCCTGTGTGCAGATCTGCTGAGTGTGGAAAGAAGGGAAGGAAGAAGAGTAAAGGATCCTCTATAGACAAGAAACAGTTTTGAGGTACACAGGAAAAGCCTTCTTTAAAAGTTATCACTCCCATCTACTCCTAAACAAATCAGGACTGAAGGTTGTACACGCTGCCAATAATGACCAGCACCAGAAAATAGGTGAAGATCTAAATCCCCATCTGCTGGAGCTAGGAGTTAGCAAGTTTATAATTTCCTTTCAGCACGCAGGGTAGACAGAACAAGACAGATAACTCTGCAAGAAGAATACGTATTGTCAAGATCTTTTAAACCAACGGTGGGAACCCTGTGATGCTCTAGATGTCACTAGGCAACACTTCGTGGTTCTATGACCCACCTAAGGGCTAAATCAGTATGTGCTTTTTTCTTTGTTGGGAGGGTTTGCAACCTATCCCAAGAATAATTCGCTGCTCCAAGTTATGCCCAGAATATTGGCGTAACAGCAGGGCAAAAGGAACTTATATCCATATATGGTGGAAGTGCAGTAAACTACAAAGATTTTGGAAGGAAATAAATCAAGAAATGAAGAGAATATTGGGGGCAATATAGAATTGAATAATGAAATATGTGTAACCTGAAATGTTAAAAACTCAGAATTAAATATGGATGAGGAATATTTGATTAAACAACCATTAAATGGGGCACAAGCTGTCACTGCATATGGTTGGAAGGAACAATGAAGATGGGACACTAGTAAATGAAAATATTACATATCAGAATATAAGATGTTTGATGATTTGTTTGAAAAAAGAGGGATCTATATGGGGCAACTGAAGGAGGAGCCTTGGTTAAGAACTTGGAGAATACTGACTGACAACATAAACAGAGAGAGGGGTAGGAGGATATAAATAAGATAATTAAGGCAACATCCCACATGGAAGGTAGACAAGAATAATAATAAATAATTTGATAGTTCTTTGGGGGAAGGGAGAGGGGATAATAATTGTAAATCTAATAATTATTAGAAAAAGAAGGAGGAGGAAATATTTGAGGAGTTATAGCTAAATTAAATAACTGATTATATTATGGAACATATTAATAAATGAGGGGATAAATTAATATTGTTGTAATAATATTGTAACATTATTGAAAATGTAGCTCTTGTTAAAATAATTTATCTGTAGTTAAAATAATATAAAAAACTTTATAGTTCATGGATTATATTAATGCACGTATGTGTATGTGTGTGTGTGTGTGTATGTATGTATAAGTGTGTGTGTGTGTATACACACACACACACACACACACATATATATCACAATGGAATTACCAAACTGAAAATATTACATTACCCAAAAACTTAAAAAGAGAAAAAAAAACCCTCACTGCTCCAAGCAGAAAAATGCATTTTTGCATATATTTTGGGAATACTGAAAAAACAGTTTTGGGGTGCTACATACAGATCAAAGGCAATACTTTACCCACCCCTGATAAATCCCACTGAACAACATATACCAGCTCATTTTGATATATCTTTCATAATTCAGCTTTGTTCATTACAATTAAATATAACAAATGCAGTGATAAGAAAATCAGACCTGTATGATTTATGCATTTATGCAAAATTCTCAGCAATTAGAATGAACAGCAAGTTCTTCTTTAAGTTCTATTCAGTTATAGGTTGGTGACCTTTACACATAATGAGGGAATTTAAATTAATTAGCTTGCAAATACTTACAAGAGAAAGTGAAAAAAGAAGCCAACATGGGGAAAAAAAACTTATTACTTATTTTGTGCTGCCACCTAGCAACATTTTCAAGAATAATTTGATGAAATTTCAATAATAATTTTCAAGAATAATTTGATGAGGTTTACACATACTGTTTGATATTTCACCCATGGATGTCAACCAATTCAACCTATCCATCTCTCTCTGTCTATATGTTCCTTCAAGATGCCTGTTAACTTACTGCAACCCAGTGAATTACATAAGCAAGGAACACTCAGAAGTGGTTTTTTAGCCAGGATGCTACTCAGAAATAAATCCTATTTAATTCAATGAACCTGTTCCTATTATTCAACATAATTTGCACAACTCAGAGGGCTACAAAAGGTGTTTTGGATAGAGGCATGATGGTTTCCAACACTAATTTAAAGTACTATTCCAGATGAGCCAAGTTCCCATTATCAACCTACATATATTTATGAAGATACTTGTAGGATATTCTCCCTCAATCATATCTTTTGTTATAATGTGCTACCGTGTTCCTCATTCTTCTTTCCCAAACCTAAAATGGGATGCACCATGACACAGATTACATTTAAAATCTAAGAAGAATTTCTTCTGTTTCATCAAGTGTCAACACTATGTTGATTTTAATGTCAAAAATGGTGCATGTATAAAGGAGAGCAGAACCTTTCCAGTTCCTTTGGCCGACCTACTCCCAGTCTGTTCCCTGAAGTGGTTTCTTACCACAGCTAGCTCCTATACCAAAAGTGAACCCCAAGTAAGAAAGGCACATTTCAGGACATCCTACTAGAAAGTAAGTAACAGCAAGATGCAAGTCACATGAACTCAAAATTCCCTGCCTCATCCACTCTCTTCTATACACTGGAGAAAATGTGAGTTTAAAAGATACAAACCTACCACCATCAAATATAGTTTACATCTTAGACATTATTTGTTTGGATCGTAGTGGGCCCTGTGCCTGCAGCTGGAGGTGGGAAACAGCTGCCCACTGTTTTCCCTGCGGCCGCGGCGGCGATCAGGCCCTGGGCCTGCGGCCGCGATTGAACCCTGGGCCCGTGGCTGTTTTCAACTGCAGATAACTGAATCCATGGATATGGAGGTCTTATTGTAGTATATGACAGACTTTCTCTACAGTAGCTCCCCAGCTGTAGAACTTCTTCCGATAGGAAATCAGGGTAGCTCAATCCTTTCTGGCAGACATTTAAGACTATTATTTTGCATGGTCTTTGTTCCTTAAACTTGGGGTGCTCTTCTGAATGTTTTAACTGTGTGTAGTTTTTGAACTATTTTTAAAGAAACTGTTTAACAGAATATTTATCATTTACATTTAATGTTTCCAAATAACGTTTCTCTCTGTTGTGTTTCACTTCAGATCTCATAGCAACCTCAGAAGCAAGAAATAAATTCTTAAAATGAACAAAACCTGACTGTACATATATGTTGGCATGAAAGACTTTTCAATAAATACCCTTACAATCCTACATGTACATTAAACTTTGCCTAGCACACCTCTGCTTCATTCCTCTCAAGCAATCTGGCATCCCATGGTCATTTAGTGACCAGAGATAAGGGCAGTGGCCAAGATGCATCCAGCTCACAAATTTTACAGCAACCTCCTGGAGTCCCTCTAGAGATCTGAAAGGACAATGCTTTCTTTGGAAAGAGTGAGCTGTTTGCTACCAGGTAAGTTGTGCTTCACACCTCCTTCCACAGATGGTAAAAGAACACACAGGCATTTCACCAAACAGAATCTGCCCTTTATATCCAAATATGATATTAGCCTAAACTTAAATACATGTGCTATGATTGCATCAGGTACAGCAGCATTTCTCTTTAGTCTAAGATATACTCATAATTCTGCTTGTACAAAACTATGGCTTTTTTCAAAATTTTCATAATTCCATGCTAGATAGTGTAACTCCATATGCTAACTAAATTACCAATTAAACCAATTAATTAAACATTTTATGTTGCTCAAACACCACTATTAAGTTTAAGCTTGATCCGTCCCCAAGATTCTGTTTTTTTCAAAATGTCTAGAAATGTTACGTCTCTGCAAGGTACAGAAAACGGTTTAACTCTATACATTCACAAGATCAGCCTGTGTGGCAGAAATATGAACACGCATGGCTGCACACTACGGCTGGCATTGTGTTGGTTAGTTCTAGGCCCATAAATCCATTAAATTATATGTTGAATGCTGAGTACTCACAATATACTGACTTAATGGGCCTAGTCAAGACTAGAAATAGGATTTAGGCCCACTATGTCTGTACTAGACATATATTTATAGAGAAATGTTTGATGCGCAGTCATTTAACACTGTAACATATTGTATACACACATTATATAACAAAGTGTTTGTGCCCACCTTAAGACTAACAAATGTTTAGGTTTTGGAGATTAATAATCCATTTCATCTATCCTCAACCCATGAAAGCTCACGGTATGATAAACGTTCTAGCCTTTGGTACAAATTGTTTTTGGCAGAACCAACTAAAACAGTGTTGTGGTTATGGTTGTGTGTCTTTAAGTCAACTCTGACTTATAGTGACCTTATCCTAAGGTTTTCCCAGCAAGATTTATTCAGAAGAGTTTTGCCACTCTAGTCCTTTGAATATAAGGTACAGAACCTGGTATTCCCTGGTGGTGTCTCTTCAGCTACTAACCAGCCCTGACTCTGCTTAGCTTCTGAGATCACACAGGATCCAGCACATTCAGGGAAATAATTATATAAGATACACACAGCACACATAGAGTAATCTATTTTTGTATTTAATACTGTTTTGACAGTAGTAAAGCCACTCCACTTGTAGCCAATTTGAGAGAAGACTAGGATGTAGCAGTGGACTCTAATCAACTAGATGTACAGTACTGGACTTAATTTGAATTGGCAGCCCCAAGCAAAACAGACCAACTTAATCAACGGGATTTGAGTGTGGATTCAGCTACTGATTCGCTACCGTACTTTGTATCTACTCTAACTGCAGCTATTAACTGAATTCAGACCCGGGTCTTTATATCGACCTATGAACTTTTCCCAGGGTTTCAGACAGGTGGTCTTACTTGGAGAAGTCAAAGACCGAATCCGAGATCTTTTGTAGCCATGAACAGGTTAAGAGTTAGGGAATTTTTGAACTACAGCTCCCAGAATCCCTCAGAGAGCATGGCCAATGCTGTCTGGGAGAGAGTCTGTAAAGTAAACTCCCCAAGTCCTGCATGAGTTTTACCCCTGGACTCACCCCGAGTCCCATTTCAGAACATTTCCCCTCACCAAGAAGCGCGCCCCCTGCCCTCTCCCCAAGTCTCCTTTCTCACCTTTTACCTACTTGCCTCCCACTCCCGGCTGCCCTCCTAAATATGCGAAAACGGGGGATGGGGAGAAAAAGCTCACCTCGTTGTTGAGGTTCAGAACCTGTGCCATCGCCTCTCACGGAATCCCGCGCGGCTGCGCGGCGAGAGAGAACGAGACGCTCGCCCCAGCGACCCTCCGAGCCACACAGGCCCGACCCTCGCGCTTTCTCTCCCCACAGCAAGCGAAAGAAAGCGCACGCGCCGCTCTCTCACAAACTCCCTCTCCTTCCGGTTGGCGCTCTAGCTTACACTCTATGATACTGCGGCCATTTTCTTCAGTAGTCTGTTGTAGGGCTGTTATACGCCTTTCGACGTCCTATGGAATCCTGGGGTTTGCAGTTTCGGGAGGGGCCTACCGGCCCCTCCCGAAACTGCAAACCCCAGGATTCCATAGGACGTCGAAAGGCGTATAACAGCCCCATAACAGTCTACTGAGGAAATGGGCAAAGGTATCAAGCAAGAGCCTGGGAGGACCAACTGCTAAGATTTAACGCTGGCAGTAAAGCTTTTTGAGTTCGCTGAGAGGACGGGGGAGGGTTAAAAAAAACCCTGACAGATACGAGGCCGCAGTCCTGAACGTCAACGTTATTGAACGTGCTGGGGTTTCCTTTTGAATTAAAAAAAAAATGCATGCCATTGCGGCGCTTCATGGGAATGGCAGGCGCCCCCTCCTGAGAAGAGAATTTCACTGAGTTCAGTGGAGCTTATTTGGAAAAAAAAGCGAGCACAACATGGTAGCCTGGAGCGATGTTCCACGTACGGCTAAAGCGTCTGGAGATACCACGAGGCGGCCTTGAGACGCGAGCCATTCCTTCCACGGCCCTCCCCCCCCTAAACTGCAAACCCCAGAATTCCGTAGGACGTTGAACGTAGAACAATAGCGCTATAACGGCCCAGTGCGGAAATGGCCGCAGAAGCCATTTCCGCTCTCCCTTGGTTGCTGAACATTTTAATAAAAGTCGTGTGTTAGTTGGGTCGCACTGGTGAAACGAGGAGTCTTAATAGTTGTTGTTGTTTTTCTTTCCTTTTTTTCTTTCGAGCCCTCCGGAGCGTGGGATTGGCGATCCGGATTTTCAGTCACGAAGGCAATTTAGTGATTTTGAAAGCAATGGGAAAAATGGAGGGAAAGCAGCACTTGGGGAGGGGGATATAGGCAGTTTCCATTCTAGCATTACGCTCTTTCCCCGCATTGAAACATAAGTGCCGAGTTTAGGATGTTCTACCCCAAAGGGGGTGTGGAAGGTGAGGGTGGATGGGGTTATTGCCTGGCTCTTTCCCTCTTGGTCTGTGTCTCCCCGTTAAAACAGACAACTAGCCAAGTTGTTCTTATGTTGCTGATCCAAAAATGAGCAGCTATTCTGTGAGAGGTGGGTAGTAGGATGGTGGTGGAATGGTTTTGCTGGTCAAGTTGCTTATTTTTAGAAGGAGAATTTTGAAGAGGATGGTTGTCTGCTTTCGGTAAGAAAGTATAATACACAGTAACTTTATACGTAGTTTCTGAAGTCAGGCAGGAGAATCACCCAAAGGGTCATCCTGAGTTTGGAAAAGAAAGAAAGAAAGAAAGAGAAATAAGAAAATGAAGAGGTTTAAAGGACCAATATTACTCAGCTTCATCTCTGTGAGTGATGAATCTGTTTTAAACCCTTCCAACATTTGTAATAATAATAATGATAAATATCTACGATTAGTATCCGTCATTTCTCAAGATAGTATAGGGCAGTGGTTTTCAAATGTTGATCCTCCAGATGTTTGGGACTTCATCTCTCAGAATTCTTGACCATTGGCCATGCCGGCTGAGACTTCTGGAAACTAAAATCAAAAATATGCAGAGGACCAAAGATTGACAAGAACTCATGCGTTTTTTTTTCTTTTCCATGTAAAACTGAAGTTATCACAAAAGACGTACACTATCCAAGTGCTGCCATAAACCTATTGCTTAGCTTCAGCAAGTAACAGGTATTTTTCTAATGTGTAGTTGGGACATATTTTGTGCAGTAGGATGTATTTTTTTCGTGAAGTTGTCAATATGGGCTTTAAACCAGAATGCAGTTATTTTTTAAAAGAAATAGATGAGAAAAAGATAAGATAAAGTAATAGAAAATTAAAATAACTACTATTGTATTAATCTTTCAGCCTTCATAACTTTATATTAATAGTATTGCTATTGGGACCAATTACCTATTTATTTTATCTGTGACCAAGGAGGATACATACATGGAGATGGCTGTGACTGCTTTGGCTCCAACTGCTTTGTCAGGCTGTGTCAGCTGTAACTAGCTGCCTTTTAACAACATTGCTGCTGAGTTCACTGACACCTAAGAAGTTCTGATTTTCATCCTCAACAGATACTGTGACAGTAGCTGTCACAGCTCTATTAACTGTCCATCCCAATTTGGTCTACCTTGCTGTCACACCTCAGGAACAATGCCACTGTTGCTTTCAGTGAGGCAATCTCTGTCCCTTTCTATGATGTTCTGTATGCTCATGCAAAATAATATGTGGTGCTGGGCAGTTCTGGCAGAAGAACCTCCTTGGTAGATGCTCTTTGGTTTCTTGTGCAATAGGGGGAAAAAAAGCTTAGAAAGTTTAGAATAATTCTAGCAAGGCTGGAATCCTATTGATCCATGTCCTATCCAATTAATAGAATTCAGTGGGAACATGGTTATGTGGATGGGCCAACCACAGAAATTAAAAAGCGTGCACGCTGAAGTATACACTTACAAATAAATCACAAACAGAAGCTAACTCAACATTGTGAATGATAAGTAAAACATCCAGTTCTTACATGATCATAAACAATCAGAAATGGAATAATATGAATCTGATAAAGCATATAAACTTATTTAAATTCCTCATGAGTTTCTGTTTCATTGATGCTGACAAATCAAAATATAAAATGCTTTAATGTGTACTATATTCATCTTAGCATAAGAGTGCATTTGGAGTTTCATGTGTTCTTGTTCCTGTTGAGGTACTACGCTAGCATAAAAAGTATTGAACAAGCGGTTGAGTTGTGCAAGTGTGGACCTGTGTGTAGCCAATTGTTCTGCAATCCCATACACAGCAATCTCTCATCACATTTTTGCTGAGTACCTAATCAACTGTAATGAGTGAACAAAAGGGCGTGGTGTCAGAGTGCCACCGTGCAAAACACTTATGCCTATAGTGACTTAACATCTGGAAGATCATGTCTACAAGGAGCTGAATGCATAGAAAGTGATAAATCTGATTGATCTAATACCTTTCCTCTCTGCCTTTTCTTTGTCTCAGAGAGTCTGCAATGTCATGCCTGTCCACTAATGCTGGTAGGGAGGAAAGATTGTGGGTGCTGTCACAGTTTGATTTATTCATGTAATGTTGACAGTTTAAATGTTATTAAAATGTTTCTGCATTAATATGGTAGTTTAGAGTGAATTTGGAGTTTATTGATAGTTTAGAATTAATTAATAGTAAACTAGTTTCTCAAAAATTTTTGTACAACTTACTTTTCTTTTGTTCTTTAGATAGGACTATAATAATTTAAATGCATTTTTATTACCTAAGTAGAACCTTTTACAAGGCAAGATACCAAATGCAATTACATTTTATGGATTTTTTTCCTGCGTTAATGATATCCGTAAATATTTGCGTGTGGTTAAAAAAAAAACACACCCAAAATGTAAGATGATTTGGAGCTGCTAACTGTTTTCCAGACCACCAGTCAGAAAAACAGAAGTTTGGTTGCTGTTTGTTTTTCACTTTGAACCTGTCAACAGAAAAAAAAATTGTAAAGTTGAAGGCTTTCACGGCCGGAATCCGTAGGTTGTTGTGGGTTTTCTGGGCTTTGAGGCCGTGTTCTGTTAGTATTTTCTCCTGATGTTTTGCTTGTGTCCTCTGAAGATGCCAGCCACAGATGCAGGCGAAACATCAGGAGAAAATACTGATAGAACATGGCCTCAAAGCCTGGAAAACCCACAACAACCTATAGAAAAAAAATTATTTCAGATGTGGTTTTGCTCTTACAATTTACCTGGCCCCTAATATTCACATATGTTTCTTCAAGATTTATCGATATATTTCAAGATGTTTATGATTCTGGATCTTCAGTCATACTTTCTGTAGTTTGGAAACACCCTTGGTTCAGTTTAATAATGAGCTCCACATCCTTTTGGATGACACTGAATATTTGAAGCCATTTCAGTTTGACTTTTGGATTGACTGCTTCCATTTTCTTGGTAGATGACCAATATTGGGAGTATAAGTGAGAAATGTGGATCTATTAGCTCTTTTGGATCTCTTTACAGTTTTCAATATTACTGACCATGATCTCTTTCTGGGCTTCCTGGTAAGACTGAAGGCACTGTATTGCAGCGATTTTGTTCTTTCCTGTTCAAATGTAGTGCTGAAGGATTGCTGTTTGGCACCATCTCCTTTGCCAGATGGTATACTGGAGGGATGAATTCTGTGTTCAGCAGTGTCCAATATTTATATTGAGGTGCAAGGCCTCAAGAACCCTCTGTTAGTTTAATTAATTTTTTAAAAATCAAAATATACCAATGCCATCTAAGTAGCCCGCATTCATTTACTTTGGCCAAACAAGTATGTAAATGGTCACAAATCAGACATCATGTGTAAGAGAATCAATGATCTGCTCATGAACACTTTACCTCCCCAGAAATATCACAGCTCTCATGGTAACAGTTATAAGGAATTGAAACTAGGGGTTTGCTGGGAATGTGAGATCATACAACAGTTTTTGTTTCAATCTGAGACTGAAATCCTTTGAAATTTTCCTTTAAATATAACCCCATGGTCAATTATACAGTACTTATGCACTGGCCTCTGGGTGCCACTGTTGCTTAGGAAAATTAGTCAAATAAGCCTTTTGGACATTGGTGATTAACTAGCCTCTGGGTGGCACTGTTGCCTAGGAATTATATTCTGTTGCGGGAAAAAGTGTTTAAAAAGTGAAATCTAAATGAGTATCAGAGGCCTCTAGTTTAGCATTTGGATCTGTTTGCATTTGGATCTGTGTTAAGAGCAGAAGTGGCATGCTAGGTTGCAACCATGGTCCATTTAACTCAGCTTCCTTGTCTATTGGCAGTGGAGAAACTGATGCCTCGGGGAGGTTCACCAGCAGGATGTGATGGCAATATCCATCTCAAATAGTTAATTTCCAGCTTCTTCTAGTTAGAGGCATAGCACTGTACTTGAACATTGCTATGATTGTTAGCAGCCACTGGCTGATCTATCTTTCATGTATTCATTGAAACCTGTGAGGAAGTCATGTATACTAACTGCCATTGAATCATCATGTCATAATAATAGCTCTCTCCACCCCTTGGTGCATTCTTCAACTTGCATAAATTATGCAACATAGTGTCAGTGGCCTAATATTCCTTCCAAACAGAATAGCAGAAGGAGGAGATTCAGAACGAGGGCAAAGCGGTATGACAGTTTGCCAGTTTTGTATATAAATACTTAATGTATAGATACTCATGCCTTGCAATTTGGCTATGGTCTGTGTGCTTTTCTACGTGCATTTTGAAAAACTGAGTCAGGGAAATGGAGCATCAAAGTTACTTTTGAGATGCCAAAGAACCTATTTAAAGTAACTGCTGCCCCTCTCGAGAGACATGTTCTTTGCATAGCCACTCAAAGCAAGTTCCATAGAACTGAGACCATTTCTGCCCTACACTGTTATAGTGCTATTATTCCACTTTCAACATCCTGTGGAATCCTGGGGTTTGTAGTTTACTGAGGCCAAACAGCTCTCTGGCTGCGAATTCTAAATGCTCTTCCCTAAACTGCAAACCCCAGGATTCCATAGGATGTTGAAAGTGGAATAATAGCACTATAAGAGTCTAGTGCGGAAGTGGCCTGAGTAAGAAGCAGCTGCTGAAGAAGGGGCTGAAGTGAGTGGAGCCTGCTCACACCATGGATGGTTGCCAGCTGTGCACAGGCTAGTACCATGCAATCTGAATAGGCCTAGAAAAGTGTCCTGCAGCTCAAATGGGCATAGAGTTGCTTATAATTCATCTAGATGGTCTTGACGTCTCATTGCACTAGTCACTCAGCCTGGTGTTCCAGTAGATAACTAGATGAGCTCACTGGATTTTTTTTGTAGGATACTGGGAAAGAAAATTGCTTCCTTTCCCAGTGTTTCTAGAAGAACAGGAGAGGCTTGGTATTGCACAGTAGGAATACTTTTGAATAAGGCTTTGCTGTTAAACCTGTTCCTTGAGCCTACAACTTTGATCTCACTCTGAGGGAGTATGCCTGCCTGCCTGAACCAACTGATGAAGTTGGGGAGAATGCCTGGCACTTTTGGGGATCCCAAGGCTGACCCTAGCTGTGAAGAGATTCCAGCTGGCTGTCATCTGGAAGGCATATGGCCTTTCTTTGCTACCGAACATCCATTTTTCACCGATAAACCTATATTTAAATCGGTGGCTTTGTCTCATCTTTACCGCATTTTTGATGTAGTGGTCTTGCTTTGGCCTCACTCCAGTGTACAGGGTTTTAATAGGAAAGGATGTTGTACTTTTTTTTTACTTACGTGCTTTTAAAATTGCTTTTAAGTTGACTGTGTTTTAATATGATCATTTATTTAATTATATTTTAATATTATAACTTACTGTGATTCTATTTGTTTTTAATCTTGTTATGGGCTGCCTTGAGTCCCAGTTTTGGGAGAAAGCTGGATTCTCAGTTCAGTCGATGAATTGACTTCCAGGCTTGCATAGGATTACAGCTTTCGCCTAATCCTACTTATCTATCTGGCATAATGGGCAAGGGATGAACTTGTCAGCCCATGTATGATAAGTTTGGAAAAACTGTTTTTGTAAACAAAATTTTTTCAAAGAAGTAGCTATGGTGGCTATTACAGAACACAGCAATTTCAAGGAAAGTTCTGAAAAGATAGGTGAGTTGGGATGTGTTCACAAACTCCAGTCAAGAGACAAAAGACTGAACAGAGACAATGGCTTCTTAGCATGCTCCATGAATAGGCTGGTGTTTACAAGAGTTTTGGGTGTAGCTCCTTTCCTCATTTTCTACTTCCAAAAAAGGGTCTGCATTCAACAAAGTGACCTTTCTTGAAAGCAGAACTCATTGCTTTATAAATTCAGAAGCGAATATGCCTGTTAGTTTACAGATGCCAGGTTGTTTGTGCTAACCAGCCTGTGAAAGTTTATGACCAGTGTAAGTAATACAACTGTCATTTTCTTTGCCCCATTTCACTTTGATCCCACCCCACCCCATCTAAGTGTGCATATCTGAGGCTGGAATATTATACTCTAATCAGCTGAGGAAGTGGATTATAACAAATGAAAATCTATGCAAAAATAAATATAAGGGAATTTCAGTACTTCTGTCTCCTGCTTTCAAACAACAGCTCCCCAAGCTGGGGAGATTTGGGGACATTGTGTAAAAAAAGTAACATTTCCAAACTCTGGATAAGATTGATCATATTTTGGAAGGGGACAAAACAAGAGTGGCTGTATCTTTTTCTTGTTCCCCTTCAGAAAATTCTTGGTATTCTGGCCTGATTCGGAGTATGCCACCATAGATAGATTGCCGGTAATGCGCTCATTGGCCATGAAAATCCACTGCATTCACCATGTATGTTACGATAAGTATGCTGTTACGGTAGCAGCAATTTATGCAGTACTGATTGCAAAAGACAATCAGTTATTGCAGCCCACTGAAACATCTGAACACCTGTATTTTCCATGCAGGATGAAACATACTAAAACATCCTTCTTATATTCTTATTATTCCCAAACCACTTATGCAAATTCTTAATCACATGGTTATTTTTAAATAAGAAGCAGCAGACAAATCCAATGTACTCCATTGATACTTGATTTATTTGACTAATTAGTGGCATTCTTTTTCTCAGTACTTCAGGGACTCTATATATTCAGTCCATTTTCAATTAGCCATACATGCATATTGCCTTGATGGCTGCTTTGGCCCCAGAAGCCCTGGGATTCCCTGTCAGGTCTTGTAAAGCCTAAATCATTTGAAAAAGCTCCTCCATCTTCAGAAGAACATTATAATGTTTTAAAACTTTGAATTCTTAGTTTGAGTAAAAATCAGTCTTACACCCCCACCCCAACTTCCAATGATACCTACTCACTAGCTGATTAGCTAACTGGCTAGATATACCTATGAGTACAGGGAGATGAAGTGTGCAACTGGTGGATGTCCAGGTAGATGGGATGGTCTCCAACATGCCAAAGATTTCTAGAATCTTGTCTGTTTTTACTCTGAACGTTTGGCTGACAACAGTTCCTTATCTCTTTGATATCCAGCTTGTTTCTCTTTGTTCCAGAATCATCCACACGATGAATTGGTGGAGCTGTTCTTGTAGATTTCAACTCTTTGTCTTAGTATATTCCAGTCTTATCTGTGGCAAGCATTTCCTCTGTACAAATAATTTGCCCTTTTAGGACATCTCCCCATAGGTCAGTAAGTTTTCTACCTTAACTGTCTTCTGTACCCTTCTTGGCCTTATTCTCCCATAAATTTCTTTCCTTTAATGTCCAAGTTAGCCTTCCTGTTGCAACACTGTCACTTAATTATACACATTTTCCAAACTACCTTATAACTTACTCTTGAATAAAAGTAAAACTTGCTGCTTATATTCACTATTCTGTTTTAAAAATTCATTTGGAAATCCTAATTTTACATCTGTGTTGAATTTGTCTCCCTTATGTTGAGCCCATAAATGGAGACAGTCTGACATTTTAATGCTCTGCCTAAAGAAGAGATTGGACATCATTCCCAAATTAGATAAAGTTCAGTAAGACAAAGTCTGAATGGTTTCCCAGTCCTGCCCAACAGCAAGGTCAAAGCAAGGTCAGCATACAATCTGATAAATTGCCTGGACAAGAGCATGAAATAAACTGTGACAAGAATATGATGGTGTGATATCCTGTACTAGTGATAAGAGCAATGGGTACAAAAAATACCATTACATGTGCAATTTGTAGCTATATAAATTTATTTTTAAAATACACTTTTTTAACAATTAACATAACCTAATAACAAAACTAATCAAAAAGAAATTTCAAATTACATCATCCTCTAATTTTCTAGTAACAAACATATAACAAAAATAATACATAGCATACATATTATTAAAAAAAAATCTTTTGTTGTTTTTGTATACCTTCAGGTCATTTCTGACTTATGGTGACCCTAAGGCAAATCTATCGCAGGGTTTTCTGAGGCTGAGTGTGTGATTCTCCCAAGGTCACCCAGTAGGTTTCCCTGGATGAGCCTCGGTCTCCAAGGTCATAGTCCAATGCTGAAAACCCTACCCCATGATGACTTTAAGAAACATTAGAAACAAATATAATTTCTTGATGGAAAACAACCTTATTTACAAATTATTTGTAATTACAAATTAATTATATCAGTCTAAATACTGTTACCTTGACTTCTGGGGGGTCCCCAGAGGACATCTTAAGTTGCTCCAAAATACAAAGGTTGGGGAAATTAGTAGAGCAGTTGATTTTAGCAATGAGAAGGCAGGGCAACGCTAGCAGGACCTTCTACCCAACCTTTACAGGGTCCGACCATGAGAAAACCAAACGTTCTAAATTTAAATGTTTTATTGAAAATAATGTCAAGCACACACCACACACTCGTCCAAGCACACACATAAGGCCTATGGAGTTGAAAGAAGGAGAATTGATAGGGGAATAGAAGAGGGATTTCAGTTTGGGGTGATACTACACCTATCCAGAAGTCTCAGCAAAATGAAGTGGATCTCAGCTGAGTGGGGCTGCTAGAGGGAGTCCTCAAACTAGCAGAGTGCCAGTCTATTAGCATGGAGGGGAAGTTTCTCTGACGGACTAAGTAGCATTCCTATCCTGGGAGTTCTCCAAAGAGACCCTTCTAAAACTGGGACTACGTATAGGGCAGAACATACCTGGAGGACAGGCCCTCTCCTGGGAAGAGCAATGGCCAAAATAGAATGAAACCTACTGCACAATAGCAGCTTGATAGCTTGCATGATTGGATCATGTAAATGGACCTCGCCTTGTAGGATTTTCCAAAGTCAAAGTTGCTCTACCTGGGGAAAACCCAGTAATCCCCTCAAGTTGGCTATTCTCAGCTGAGGACCCTTTGTTCAAGTGGGCATATATAGCCTGAGGTCTCCTTGGGCTACGTAAGTGGGGATTTTCCTGGCCTTGACCTGGTTTTGGTTGTTTGACCTCTTTGCCAACGTACCCACCCAGGCAACATCTCTGGCGTGGCAGGCATATTTGATATTAATTTTATATCTTCCTGGGAAGAGGTATGCCAGTCAGATAACGGTACTTCCACTGCATCTTCCCAAAATGCTAATTGCATTTTTGAAGCAAAAGAAAAGAAAAGAAAGTATTAACAGTTCCTGCTCTTCTACCAAGCTGTCCACTGTTTTTTCTCTTTATCAATATTGTTAATTTGTCCATATTGTAGCTGTATAAATTGTGAGGAATATCTGTTGTGGTCAAATATTGGTGTTCAACAATCTAGTTTACCAATTTTGACATAGCAACACAGGGCCAAGTTAGTTGTTTTGCTTTTCATTCTCTTTGTTTCTGAGTTGTTCATTATGCTCAAGAAACCATTGTGAGTAAGCTTGGTTTGGCTCTAGAAAGAGTTTAACCCCTGCTGTACTGTGTGTTCAAGGAACTATTGCAATAACTATAACCCTCAAACCCTAAAGATGTTAGGTTAAGATCTAATATGAAATCTGAATCAATCAGACACTTTCTGAAAGCCCAAAGAGTAGCATGAAGTCCAAGGGGAGTTGGAAGGGACCAGGGCCTAATGTCACCTTTAGGAGGCAAGAACATATAGCCACCATTCTGCTTCCAATTAAGCTACACATTATTATATGGGATCAAATAATTTCTGACTTACCATGACCCTAAGCTGAACCTATCACAAGGTTTTCTCGGCAAGATTTGTTCAGAGAAGATTGCCATTGAAGTTCCTCTGAAACAGAGAGTGTGTGACTTGTCCAAGGTCAACCAGTAGGTTTCCATGGCTGAGCAGGGATTCGAGCCCTGGTCTCTGGAGCTGTAGTCTGACACTGAAACCACTACACCGAACTGGCTCTTTTAAGCTACACATACCAGGCCCCAATGTGCTACGAAAACAGATAGGAGATATATAATGAGAAATTGTTTGCAGAATAAGTAGTTCCATGTTATTCTTACAAGCAGAGGTGTCCTGATATTAAAGCAGCTTACTGGGCAGATTTCTATTTGCATTTGGCATAATGAAAAGTGAAGGGGGCACATATTTCCTGGCACATCCTTTTATGGGCCAGATGCCAGTCACTGCTTCTGAATACACAAGCTAAGCATTTTCAGATCATAGGATCATAGAATTGGAAGAGATCACAAGGGCTATCGAGTCCAACCCCCTGCCATGCATCTCCCCTTCAGATTCTACACAGAGCACCTACATACCAATGTTGCTGCATGAGATGTGAATGGCCAACAGTGGTCTAGTATGGATTTGTTTCTTATTTATGTTAAGCAATCATAAAACATGTTAACCAAGTTATCTTAAAGGAAAATCTATTCAGAGCAGCTCTGTGCCAATGAGTATACAAAGTTGAGTATCCGAAACATCTAATGACTCTTAGTGTTTGTACAGATTTTTATGACTTTGAGATTTGTCCAATAAAGGTATTGCCACAGTATGGACTTTCTTATAGCCAGCACTAGATGGCTGTTGTTGTTCCATACATATCCTGTCTTCATTTATGGAAGTTTCCACTGTCTGGAGGTAGTAGAGAAGACATTTCATTTTTTTTTTTCCTTTTTGCAACACCAAATGCTATAAAGGGGCATAGAAAGGAACTGTTTCTGCCTAAAGAATTTTAGAATCTATATGAGTGAGAGAACAAACATTGCAGTTTGCAGACTGCAGACAAATGTACTGGGACAACTTATTTAAAGCTAAGACTAGAATTAGATGTTATTGGTGCTGTCTGGCCTCTAAGAACAAAACAGCTAGCATGGTTCCTTCTTTCCTGTAATGTCTAGCAAAAGAAAATGTGTGAGAGGGAACCATTATGATTCTAGGATCCTGATCTCTGTTTGACTTTGGTGCTTGCTGTTTTCAGGAGTGGGAGCACTCTGAATGCCATGTCAACTCATCACGTACTTTCTGTTTCTGAATGTAATAGAGGAGCAGCCACACTTCCTCCATAACACCTTGTTCCAGCCTAAGGCGAGGACTAAATGTTACACTTACCACACTGTTAGGTGTTGGTGTGGGAACCGAGATATAATATTGCTGCATGCTCTAGACAAGCCTTGCATGATGTGTGGGATGTTTTTCCCCTGTTGTCAACTGTCACTGAAAAAAGAGAGGGAGAAAATATATCGCTGCAAGCATATTAAGAACCTAAATAGAAGGGAAGACTTCTGTGTGCCTAGCATCTCTCTTTATAAGTATGGCCACAATACTTAGCAGTTTGAAAGAAAGTATACGAAGAAAGAGGGTTTTTTCCCCCATGTAACATGAACCATGCTAGTCCCTGCAAAAACTGCACTGGCAAACAGATAATTCCTTCCCAAGGTATGTCTGTATATGAACTACAGTAGCCCCTCAACTTTCACAAAGGTTCAGGGCACAGAACACTCACAATTTTTTATTTTAAGAAAGATAAATAACTCCTCCCCCACCTGAATGAGAACTCCCCCTTCCATTCCTTTCCAGAGCTCCCTCCCATTCCCTTACTTTTTGGCCAGGAACGCTGCCTTCCTTCCAGGTGTCTGGACAAAAGGCAAGTGAATAAGAAGGGGCAGCCTTGTGCCCGGAGAAGGTGCACGCATGCCTTCTCTCTGGCTGACTTGCCTTTTGCCTGGGCATACTGCCTTCCTTCCTTCTCCACACGTGAGGCTGCCCTCTCCCATTTGACTGCCTTTTGCCCGGCTCATAGAGGGAAGGCATGTGCCCCGGGCAAAAGACAGGGGAATTGGAGGGGGGGATGGGGGCAGGCAAATGGGTGCCTTGTGAATAATCAAATTCATGAAGGTCAAACCTGTGCATACGAAGGGAGGTCTGTATATATAAACAATACGTTTGTCGTACAAGAAGGATAGTCGCTGAGCTATCTTCGTGTTCCTATGGTGGAAAGTAAAAAAAAATTCAACACTCTCCTTAAACATAACACTCATTGCAAGCAAGTCAAGATGCTGCAGGGGAATTGCAAACATCACAAGGCGCACTCCATATATGAAAATTCTGGGTGGCTATTTTTGTAAAGTGAATCTAAAGATAACTATGTTTTTAAAACCAGCTACAAGAAATGTACAGGAGGTATCTTAAGATTAGTGAATATAATTAAAATTCTACATGGATATATGATGATAATGGTGTGTGTGTGTGCGCGCGCGCGCGCGCGCGAGTGGATATGTATATCCACATTCCCCCCCCACCCCCCCACATATGCACCTTCAAGTACCAGTTAACTTCTGGCAACCTCATGAATGTCATAGGATGTTCTTGTGCAGGGAACACTTAGGGGCAGTTTGACATGACACTCTAATTATATCTGTTATTATACCTGTAGGATGGAGTTTCATAGCAAGGCTACATTACCTGAGAGCATGTCTGCTACATGAGCAAAAGATCAATTAATAGCTGGTAGCTAATAATATGTTCTTAACTATTTGCTTTTAATAATTTAAATATAAGCAGGGAATTCAATGTTCTTCAGCACAGAGGTTTCCTCTGTTACCACTTGCAAAGGCAAAAATAAATAAAAAAAATAAATACCTCTGGGTTTTCCTCCCTGACCTAGAGGTGAAGTGGGTGGGGAAGCAACATTTGTTGAATATCTACTTGTACTGCAGGTATTAAAGTTGTAAATAGTCTTATTAAGAAGCAGGAACACCTGGCTAAAAACTTGGGTGGCTAGAAGAACCATTCCCATGTGGTTTCTGTTTGTTAATTGCCATCAGGTTGATTTCAAGTTATGGTGACCCTATGAATGAGACCTCCAAGTCACCCTTTCATTTATAGCACTACTTACATCTCACAGAGTCAGAGTTGTGGCTTCTGTGATTGAGTCTATCCATCTGCAATGTTCCTCTTTTCCTACTGCCTTCTACCTTACCATGGCGCTTTTCGCACACCAGTCCTGTTGCAAAATGGCCTTGGGAGCACTGTGGGATTATGAGGACTGTTCCACATGATGTTCTCACAATTGCGCGACGCTCCCAAGGCCATTCCGCAGTGATCGCGCAGTATATCATTTTCGGCTCGTTGCCGAAAATTATGTGCGATCGTGCATTCCTCCCGTTCCCCACCCGCACTTACCTTGTGTGTGGAGCCTCCGGATGCATGGCCATTGCACTTCCTCCCCCAGCACAGCCAGGGAAAGTACCCGGCTGCACTGCGGAAGGAAGGGGCGGAGCCCTCACGCTTCCTTCCGCCCAGCATAGAGCTGGTGCAAAGGGGAAGTGGAGGGGATGTGAGTACCTCTCGCAAGAGGCTTCTCGCATGATCTCTAAGCGATGACATTGGAATGAGGTAAGGTGTGAAAAGGGCCAAAGTCTTTCTAGTGAGCTAGTTAGAACTAGAGTAGATTCTGCCTAACTTGGAGCAGCTCTGTTAGTATGTCTTCTGTTCCTGATAACTTATTTCTGCCAGGTGCCCTGACTGCAGCTTCCACTTCACTTCCTAAAATTGTAGGTTCATCTTCAAAGGGTTCCTGCTTCAATGAATCTGTCATCCTTTCATCTCTTTTACATAGTTCTTCAGTGTATGGTTTCCATCTTCTTTTTATTTGTACCTGGTCATGTACATATGCAACCTGCTGGTTGTATAGTATCCACACTCTTGGTTTAAATTTACTTTTGATTTCTCTGGGCTTGTGGAAGAGATTTCTTTTTCTTCCTTTTTGTTGTCATCTTCCATTTCTTTGCATTGATTAGTATAGCAGTTCTCTTTGGTCCTTCATGCAAGTCATTTAACAGTTGCATGCAGGGTTCTGACCTTATTTCTGTCACCATTTACTTTTGCTTCTCATCTGTCCTTAACTACATGAAGATTTTCATCTGTCATCTATTGAGGCTTCTCTTTCTTTTGGGCTGCAGATAGTATCTTTTTTGCATTCCTCTCTGACAATGTCCTTGGCTTCAGTCCAGACTTCTTCTGGCACCTGGTCAATTAGGCTTAATAGTGTGATAACTGAAGCCCCTGTCAGAGCTGCTGATGACGAGCAGCAGCTGTTGGTCCCTGTGGCTCTGGCTGGAGATGAGTCCTGCAGCTCAAGAGCTCCCCCTGCTGCCATGGACCATGCAGGCACGGACGTCCCTCTGCCTGCTCCTTTAGAGCAACAGGGATCCTATTCTGAAGAGGCTGTGGAGCCTGGTTCAATAAGCCCCCAATCAAGGTGGAGACTCAAGAGGGCTGTGCAAAGGGAGGCTTCCTTGGCTAAGTTTAAGAAGCGGTGACCGGACACACCTGTGCCTGGGGCTATATAACTGCCTACCTGGAAGCTTCCCTTTGCTTGTGGCAAACTTCTTACAAGCCCTCCTCTTGCCTGTACCTTGCTCCCAGCACCCGGTTCCTGATACCTTGAATTGATCTCTGGACTCTTGACCCTTGGCTTTGGAACTCTGACTACGGCTTTGCTTGGCGCTCTGGTAAATGAACTTCCTTGAGTAAGTGCTTGCTTGTCTCCTCCTGGCTGGACTTTGCTGGCTCTCCCACTCTCTTCTCCGGGCTGGCTTGCTACCCAGCTCTCTGACCTTGACAAATAGTGCAAATCTATATTTTACATTTGTTCTGATATTCTACAGGGATGCTCTTTGGGTTGTATTTTGGCACAATGGTAGGTTTAGTGTTCCTTAGCTTTACTCTTATTTTTGGTATTAGCAGTTCATGACCTGTTCCAGAATCTGCTCCTGGTCTTGTATTTGCCAGAGAGAATGGAGCTTCTCCATCTTTTGCTTCCAATCAGATAGTCCATTTGATTTCTATATTGCCATCCGATGATGTCAATGTACACAGTCGTCTCTTTGGTTACTTGAAGATTATGTTTGCAGTGAACAAACTGCTGGCCTCGTAAAATTCAGTCAGTTGCTCTCCTGCTTTATTTAGTGATCCTAGGCAAAACTTCTGTACAGTCTTTGAATTTCCTCTGTTTCCTATTTTTACATTCCAGTCATTTATGATTTACCACATCTGGTTTTGGTGTGTGATCAGTTTGCTCCTGGACTCCAGCATGGAATCTTTCAATTTCTTCTTCTGTACTTGGGGCATAAACTTGGATTTTAATCATATTGATTTGTTTTCTTTGAAGTCTTATTGATACGACTTGCATTATATCCTTTGACTGCTTTTGTTACATCTCACTCCTCACTATTAATGTCATCCCATTTCTTTTTAGATTTTTGTTTTCTGAGTAAAACACTGTGGAATCATCTGACTCAAAATGTACCATTCCTGTCCACTTTCGCCTGTTCACTCCAAGTATTCCAATGTGTATAGATATTTCTTGTTTTACTATGCCTACCTTCACTTGATTCATTCTTCTCATATTCTGTGTTCCTATAATGTGTCATGCATTGTTGGACTTTCCTTTCACCTCTGAGCACATCAACAGCTGAATGTCTTTTCTGCTTGAGTCCAGTTGTGTCATTAGCCACACTGCTACTTGTACTTGTCCTCTGCTGTACCCCAGTAGCTTGTTGAGTGCCTTCTGCCCTGAGAGTGTCATCTTCTGGTACTGTCTCTTGTTTCATTTTGGATTGTCTCATCATAGGTCTTTCAGGGTAAAAGACATTCAAAAGAGGTTTACCATGTCTCCTTCTGCACAATGTTAATAAGTGTTAGGTATGGTGTCACTGCCATTGTCTCTGAGACATCCTCTGCCAGTGTCTGTCTGTCTGTCTGTCTCTCTCTCTCTCTCTCTCTCTGTCTCTCTCTCACACACACACACTCCAGTGCTGCTTCTTCCCAGAAGTTGTTTGGCACATTTAGTCTGGCTCCTCAGCAAAACACTGTCTGACATGGGAGACCCTAGTAGCAGCACTGTTGCCACTAGCCTAGCCTCTGCCTCACAAGAGCACACCATCCCACAAGTGTAGTAGGGTAGTGCCATGGGGAGTCCCATGTGGTAGCCACTTGTAAACTAGTGATAGATATACAGCCTCCTGGGAAACTATCATCTATAGAACCCAACTTCATGTGTAGACAGATTTCTCCCTTTTCTCTTTTTCCCCATGTGTTTCAGATCATGAGTGACACACTGGGAATTGAGTTTGTCACTTGATAACCAGATGATCAACTTCTCATATAGCTTTTACATGATATTCATTATATTTACAAGGCGCTTTTGTATGTAAAAGGGTGTCTATTGCCAACCTCTGTCTCACCAGAATAAAAAACCACAAAAACAAAGTCGTATGAACTTAGGTTAGATCAACCACTAATCAACAGAGGACCTTTGACTGTCAGTACTTTACTGGAGACAAAGCCATTGTCACACTTATTTCTGCATAAAATTATCTGTATAACATTCTGTTTCCTAGCACTCCTTTTTTGATGTGATTGTAATCAAAAGTCCATTTGTTTTTTTGCCATAGGTATAGGGTTTTGGAAACATCCCATTAATAATTGTCATGCAAAAGTCCAAAGGGGGCATTATGTGCATATAGCTGCACATGCTTAAGTGTTTCATGTGACTGGAGACTCTACAAAAGATCCCCAGTTTGAATAAAGCAGTTACATGCATACAGCTGAATGCTAGTTGGGTGTCCCATTATAGACCTTCAAACTCTATGTGTGAAGACCAGAAACAGGATGAATGATGAGTAATGAAAGTAGAGCCACCAACCTTTTACCTCCTCCACGGTTATATTGTATATATGGAGAATGGCTGAAGAGGTTTGTTTTTATAGAATATGCTTTCTAACAGTCAGTATATTAACCTGGATTAGGCAATCTCAGAAGGTTAATTTCAAGGAGTTAATTAACTTTTAAACTTCTGGTAGCATTCTCTTTCTTCTCCAAAAACACAGGAGACTATTATTATAGCTATTATATACATAACTCTACTCTTGCTGCCATCATTCTTCCTTTACTCCTTCCCACTCTTCTGCACACGGATATATCTGGTTATCCATGAAACATTTAATGTTATGTGTGCATGTGGCTTCAAATTGCCTGTCAACTTTGGCAACCCCATACATTTCATAGGGTTTTCTTAAGCAAGGAATACTCATAGGCGGTTTTCTGGAATCCTTCCTCTGAAATATAACTTACAGCTCCTGATACTCATTGGTGGTCTCCCTTCCAAGTACTAACAAGGGGTGACCCTCCCTAGCTTCCAAGATCAGACGGTGCCTTTGGGATATTTCGGCTAGGAATAAATCCTAGGATGCATTTTTGCTGCCAGGGCACATCCCTCCAATCTAATATATAAGCTAGTACTAACAAATATTATAGAGCACGCACAAGGTACCCTTCTGACACCAGTGAGTATTCATAAACTCTGCAATCTAGACTCACTGGCAAGATCAAAAGAAGGCAAACTTGTGGTAGGCAGGAATATAATTCTTTGCTAATTTCATTCTTGAAGGAAGTAATAAGTAATTTTCACAATTTTCATCCATCAGCGAGAGAGTTTTTAAAAGCTACTCAGTGTTCAAAGCTGAGGATTTTTTCTCCAGAAAAATTGCACTTGGTCATCTTGTATAGAAAATAGCATTTTCTGCACTGAAGATTAAAAAATGCTGCTTGCTGCACAGAAAAAATGTTTTAGTTGTTAATTTTCCTGTGCAAAATCACATCTAGTTTTTTGTGCAGAAAATCACATTTTCTGCACAGAAAATAAATATTTCTGGACCAAAATATTATTTTCTGTGCAGAAAAAGCTGTTTTATATGCAAAATAACCACCCATGTGAGAATTTTGTGCAGAAGAACTTCAACTGCAAAGATTTTCATCAGTCTGGAACTCTTCTTTTCAGTGTGAAAAATGTAACTTGCTTTTGGAATTAAAAAGGCATTTTAAGGCTCTTTCAGAAGCACTGCAACCAGATATTTTTAAAGTATTACGACATTCTGTGATCAAACTATTTTTTTCAAAAAAAAACTGTCAAAATGAACAGGAGGGATAGTAAATTATTTTCAAAAACTGAAAAGAATTATGGCAATGGAATATTTTTTAAACATTGTAACAAGTAACAAAATGAATTACTTTTTGAAAGTAACTTTCCAAAGTGTGAAAGAAACTAAAATCCTGTGGTATCAGGGAGTATACCCCACTTTAAAAGAGGGATGATACATAACTCACAAGTCTTATCTTGCCTGGTGTTACCCTGTGTACTGGGGGTCCCAGGAGGGACACCAAAATGTGCTCAACTAAAGGTGGGGAAAATTAGCTCAGAGCACTGCTTAGCGTTACGAGAGGCAGGGTAACGTAGCGAGATCTTGAACCCTATGTCTACGGGGTCAGGTCTAGTCAAGGAAAACACAGAAGTTGAAATAATAACTGATGTTTATTAAATACAAGCAAAACAGTGTATGCGACACACTCATACAAGGTAACTAAAGAAGATAAAGGTTGGAGTGGTATAGAGGGATTTTTAGAGGGATTGTTGGTTTGGGTGATACTTCACCTGTCCTGAAGCCCAGAAAAATAGAGAGCGAGGCTGGGGTGCAGTGTAGCTCAGCACGTGGAGCTGAGGGGAGGCTCGCCAAGCAAAGTGGCAGCAAGGCGGGATGAAACTCGGGAGCGATCCGAGGAAGGTCTGGGAATCAAGGGTTTTTATAAGGAGAATGTGACTGCAGGCTATGCCGTACTTGGAGGAAAACAATAGATTTGGAGTTGGAGACAAAGCTTCCAAAAGGTCAGAATCTAAACGATTGAGTTCTCAATAGAGGTTCTCAATAGAGTAGCCAGTATGCAAACGCAGAGTACTTGGGTATTGTATAGGTTACCCATCAAACTGCCAGTGCGGGGTAGAGGCTCTTTTGTAGATTGCGTGCATACCTAATTAGAGTACTTGCCTGGAGGTCTCCTAAAGCAGTGAGTCAGCTATTTCTGGCCTGCCTGTATTATAGTTTGAATATTACGGCAATTAACGGCCGAGCTTGTTTGCGTGCTTGTCCAGGGGCCTCACAAGCACATGGAGGGGAATAGAGAAGTGAAGCTGAATTGTGATGTCAAAAGGATATCTTTTAATATCTCCAAAGCTCAGACTAGCCAGGGCAGTAACACTGGGAACTAATGTTACTTCTCCTATTGCTGGCTTAGCACTATTTTCAGAGGTGTTAAAATGGAGACATAAAATCAGATGTTTCAGAAGCTCCAGATGAAGTGTGAGGTTTTTGATTTGCCTGAAAATGGTCATGCAACCCTGCTGCCGCTTTACAGAACATGCTGCTATCAATACTTCCATCCTGCAACCTTTATGAGAGAAGAGATTACATGATGCCAGGCCAATGATAATAAAAGCAAAAGTTCAAATCTCATATCTTCCTAAGCAAAAAAAGATTTTGTATGCAGTTTATGTTCCTAAGATGCCAAAGGGATATTTGGAAATATATTGTTGTTGAGAGCGCAGATTCAAAGATCTGTAAGTGACAAGATTGTGTTGCAGCTGCTTAGGCCCTGAGATAAGGAGCAAATGGCATATCAAGATTTTTTTTTAATGTACTACACCATAAAAGTATACTGATTTATACACCTTAAAATTTTTTAAGAGTTAGCTCAGCTGTAGAAGCGTTTGATTTTTTTTAAAAAAAATAGCATCTGAAAACACTCCCACAGAGCTAGACTGATATCTACCATGTCACGAAAAGCATTGCCTTGTCATTAGAATGTTCTGCACGAGAATCAATCTTTGCAGATTTCAATTGCAAATGCAACAATTTATTCTCAATTTATTTTTATTCTACTAAACGGTGTCATAGTAGCAATGGCACATTCTTTTTTTTTTTTAAATAGAAAATAGATATCAAGGAAAAACAGCAACAACAGCAGCGGCCTTCTTTCTGATCACTAAATGCTGCTCAGTTATTGTCAGAATAACTTTTACCTAAAGATGCTTTGGGTAACTTCATGCTATCTATTGTTTCTCAATGGGGGAGAGTTCATAGGAAATATATTAAAGTTTGCAAGGATTTACAAGGTAAATTAATCAAGTTTCAGGCTTTAGTTCTGTCAGTAGCTGGAAGCTAGCTGAGGAACCTCAGGAAGTGGCATAAGAGCCACTCTGCCAGCAGAAACAGAAGCATACTGCCACAAGTCCCCTGGCCCAGTGGTAGAAAGCCAGTGATCCATAAATCCACAATAAGACTAGGTCTGAAGGTAAGATGCATTTTTATTCTTTTGATGTGAGCAGCTTTAGACTCTGACTGGTGGAAAGAATTAGAGGAATAATAGGAAAAGAGGATTTCAATATTGGCCAGTAAGAAGACAGCTGTATAGAAATGTTTAAGGCCTTTGGCCAAATGTTTTATTTACACCAGTGTTCATCAGTCTTCTACCAGTGCAAAGCTTTATGCCAAATTGACTTTGACATGTATAGGATTGTGTCTTTAGCATTCTTATAAAGCTGTTTGAATCATAGATTACCATGAATCATTGCCTTGCCATGTGGATTTGTTATTAATTTAATGCGTGTGTGCGTGCGCGCGTGTAAAACAGAGAGCCAATGTGGTGTAGTGGTTTGACCACTGGACTACAGCCTTGGAGACCAGGGCTCAGTTCCCCATTTGGCCATGGAAACCCACTTGGAGACCTTGCGTGCATTACACAGTCCCAGCCCCAGAAAACCCCATGATAGATTTGCCTTAGGGTTACCATAAGTCAGAAGCGACTTGAAGACACACAACAACAGTAACAACAACTAATATAGTTTCATTCATTCGTGTGTGTGTGTGTGTATATACATACGCGCATGTTTGTGTATTTCTTCTGTGTGTGTGTGTTATTTGTTTCCTGATCCTGTTGGTTTCTTGATTATCAGTCCTGTGAGTAAAATATTATTTCTTTTTTTCTTGTCCAATTCCACAATTGGAAAGAAAAGTTAGTTGCCCAACTTACTGGGCGGCACAGTTGCAGCTTAGGTTGGTATTGGTGGTGGTGCTGCCACCATGGCGTCCCCCAGGGTTGTTCAGTTGGCCTGCTATGCCATGCAGCTTCCCAGCCATCTGATCAGCCCTCCTGGGTACTTCCTCATACCCAGCAGCCTTTACACAGCTGGAAAAAGCTCCCAGCCAATCAGTTTAAACTTGCTGGTTTGAATTGATTGGCTGCTTCTGCCCAGACCAGAGCTTTAGGAAGTTTTCCCTCTGGTCCAGGTATTTTGTATTTAGCTAGGCTCTCTTCTCCCCAGAGCTCAGTTCTTCTCTGCACGTCGGCCGAGAAGGAGCTCCAGTGGGAAGGGGACAGCAAGGGAGCAGGAAGATGCTGAGAGAGAAGCAACAGGGCAATGGACACTGGAGAAGCGATGGGTAACAGAGAAACAGTGAACAACAGATGCACAAGAAGCTGGTTGGCCAGCAGTTGGCAGGCCTTTTGGACTAAAGCTCTTGAGGGCTTTGTTGAACTGTATCAGGTTGGGGGTCTCTCCCTCAAAAAAAGAGCTGAAATCACTTCCTCCTTCCTCTCCGCTCTCCCTCCCCAGGGAGGAGCAACTAGGCCAGCCAAGAAGGGGCAGAGCATGTCAGGACCCCAGAACACCCAGGCAAGCAGGAAAACCACACAAGTCACAGCCTGAGCTGGCGCCAGCCTCAGGAAGAAAGCGGACACCTACCACGGACTCCTCACAGGCAGTTTGGCAGAGTGGTGAATGGGACAGTGCAGCAATCTTGGAAGGTCTCTCTCCAACATTGGAGAAGCTGGCAGTGAAGGTGTAAAGGCTGGAGTCGCAGGCAGTGGAACTAATGAGAAGCCAGGAGCAGCAGGCAGAGGGGACACCTGGGCAGCAAGACCCAGCTAGAAGGACCAGGAGGTGTCGTAATATTAGATCTCCATCTAGCAGCAGTTCATTGTGCCCCTCAGACATGGAGGAGGCATCAGACAGGAAGGAGAGAACCAGCAGGTGCAGAAAGAAGGCTAAGAGCAAGAGAAGGAGGAGGCGCACTAGCAAGGAGGATTCAGACAGCAATGGATCCTCAGGTGAATTGTTGGTAGAGGCCCTAGCCAGGCAGTAGCACTGCAGGGTGGCAACTATGATCTGGGCCTCCTGGCCTGGGCCATCAAGAGGTAGTCCACAGAGAACTCTTGCCCTAGGGGACCCCACTTGGCCTAGGCTTCCTCCTCTGCCTGTCTTCACACATTTGAGGATCATGAGGACCCACCTGGCTTTCACCTGGACAAGTGTACCAGGGAGTGGATCCTCAATGATTTTTATGTAATTTTTCCTTGCCACTCAAGCCTGAAGAGGAGGAAGGGCAGGTCCCTGGGGGGGATAAGAAGATGAAGTAGGAAGGAGAAATAGTGAGATGGAACACTTGCTCACAATTGGTTGGTGAGTTACATTGTGTTCATGGCGGTGGTCCAGGCAGCATACCCTGACATGGGTTGGAATTTCTCCGACCACTTAAGCAATGTTCTTAGGGCCCAAGCTTTGGCGGGAGATGCAGCAGCCATAGAATCTATGTTGTCTTCCACAAGAGGGTCTCCAAGAGCAAGCGTGCTTGCTAGGACCTCATCTGCAACAAGCTTTGGCTGGTCCTGGTGGGCCCTCACATTTTGAGCAGGGACAAAGGTTCCAAACCTTTTTGTTAGGTAGGTAGGATGAATTCCAGTAAGAATGCGCATTGGGAGTTCAACGTTGGTAAATGTCAGCAGGCTCGTTGTAAGTTAGAGCACTTTTGTGAAATCTGTCTTGGGCCTCACCCATAACTGTCCTGCCCCTGCTCTGCTAGTGTTCAGCAGCCCTTTTGGGCAGCACGTCCTGGTGGGGCAACCAGCTCTAGAGCAATAGTGGCGCTCACACTGGCAGTGTCAGTGTGGGGGTGAGCCTGCTAATGTGGGGCAGCTTCAGGCCCACATCCCTATCCAGTTTGGCAGCCATTCTACACTTGCTGGAGTGGCACCCTCACTCCATAGCTGCCAACTTTATCCATCAAGGATTCTGCTATGGGTTCAGGATCCCTACCCAGGGCACCAGGGTAGTACCTGAGTCAGGCAATTTAACATTGGCCTAGGAGCTTCCAGGAGTCGCTTACTAGATAGATAGGAGAGCAGGGCTGGGAAGGTAGTGGGACCATTCCCCATGTCCCCGCTTTCTGCAACTCATGGGTTTCCCTGCTAGGGGTGGCTCTCAAAAAAGCGCTTTGTGAGTTCATGCTCATTTACTGTCAGAACAGTTTTAGGGGGGAGCTGTCAAGGTCAGGGCTGCTTCCCCATTTGTTACCCACTACGTGGATGATTTCTTCATGGTGGTGGGGGGGGGGCGGAGAAGATTCCAGGGTGTGTGCTGAGACTTTTCAAGAGTTGGCTGTGGAGTTGGGAGTCCTACTCACTCCAGGTAAGACTGAAGGTCCGACCGGCACCTTGGTCTACCTTGGTATCATGCTGGATTCCATGCGGGGGGTTTCTTGCCTACCTGGGGACAAGTTGCAAGCACTTAGAGAGCAGCTGGTGCTTTTGCTGGTCTTCTAAAAGGCTACCCTTAAGGAAGTCCAGGTCCTGCTTGGTCACCTCAATTTTCACCTCCAGGTAGTTTGTCAGGCAGGGCCCTCTATGCCGTTTAGCCATTAACAGCTGGTACCAAGACACCGCACCACAGAATCCACATTACCAGGGGTGTTAGGAGAACCTTGCAGTTTGGGCCAGTTACCTGGAGGAGTTCAATGAGATCCCTCTCTGGTGGACTGTGTCAGAACGAAGAGGGTGCTGGGTTTGAGGATTACTTCTATGGGCACTAGTGTGCCTAGTGGTGGCTATATGCTTGGCTTCAGGATGCCATTGCTTGAGATCTCACCTTTTTGAAATATTTCCCATAGTGGTTGCAGTTGCTATCTGGACTGATCGCTTTCAGGATAAGAAAGTTCGGTTTTGCTGTGACAACCAGGCTGTGGTCATTGTCATCAACCAGCAATCTTCCAAGTCCAAGAGAGTCATGAAGTTGGTCCAACTTCACGTGTCTCCGCCAATATAACCTTTACAGCTTATTATGTTCCTGGTCTGGACTATGGGATTGCAGACTCCCTATCTTGATTTTAGGTGGATAGGTTTTTGTTTGCTCACACCAGATACAGATCATCAGTCAGCAGCATTTCCGGAAGAGCTTTGGAACCTTGGGAGCAATCTGTGATGCAGGAAGTACTCCTTTTGGTTGTATTTGCCACATTGCGGGCTTATTCAGGAGCTGTGACCAGGTTTTGGCCTTCAGTGAGCAGTGCAGGGAGGGCTAGGGGTGGCCGGTGGCTGTGCACCACATTTTGCAGTTTTTAGCCCAGTTTTAGGAGCTGGGCATGTCCCCAGATCCATGGTTCTGCACCTGCGGATATTTTTTTCTTTAGTAAGCCATAGGATTTGGGGATCCCTGTGCTGCGTTTCTCATCAGGAAGGCAAGGCTGGGATGGAGAAGAATGGCTCCCAGAAGTAGTACCACCAAATTCCTACTATTCCATCAAATTGTCATTCCCTACTTGCCATTTGCTCTTCTAGAGGGGAGGGGAGGGGAGGTTGTTCTATGCAGCCTTTACTGTTGCCTTTTACAGAGCCTTGGGACTGGGGAGCAGGGCTGGGGAGCTGGGAGCTGGTTCCAATTTGGGCTGCTCCAGTTTCACACTGGAGGTTGGAGACATATCCCTGCGGAAGGAGTCAGTCAGAATCACTATCCATGGTTGATTCAGGACCAACTGGGTGGGGTGCTGCCATTTGGTTACAGGCTATTGCTGGCATGGCCCATGCCCAGCCAGGACTTTGCGCAGGTTCTTGGCGTCATGCCCTGCCAGGGCTGGATACCTCTTCATGCACACTGATGGTTCACTACTTTCCAGGTTCCAACTCATTGTGGTTCATAGAAGGTGATCGGGCATCTCCAGCTCTAGCTGCAGAGTATGTAGCCACTCATTTCTTATTGGAGTGGCCATGGAGGCAGCCATGAGTGTGCTCCCTTCTGAGTCCATTATGCATATTGGGAGATGGATATCTAGTGTATTTATGAGCTACATATAGTCAGGTCTATAGGTATGGGAGAGTTATGTGTTTTTTCTGCTTCAAGCAGCAGGTCTGCCAGGAATGGTGCAGGAATCACTGGGTGCATAAGCTATGGGTTAAAAGAGTGATGCCCAGCAGCACATGAAACTAACACCAGGGCCACAGTAGTTGGAATGAGAGGCAAGAGCTGGAGATGCAGCATCAGCAATTTCCTGTGAATTGGGTAGTGGGAAAGGGGGCAATGAAGAAGTCATGGCTTTCTACCCCCTAGAGCTGGTGGTTTCTGGTGAATACGCTTTGACTCTGGGGACTTCAGGAGGGCATGGTCCCTTTGTCTCTTCCCGTGAGAGCAGATGGTGTCCCTGTGGTCATGGTGTTTGTTATTGGCTACAGCTTCTCAGGGTGGAAGGTGGAAGTGTTCCACTGCCCACCTTTTTTGGCAGTTGGCATGGGTCCTGGATCCGGGTCTGCTATATCCCCAGGTCACTGGGGCCTGGGGATGGAGGTGGTTGCCAGGAAGGCAGGGTCAGTGTCAAGGTCAGAGACCTGGGCGGCGAGCCAGCCCAGAGAAGGGAGTGTGAGAGCCAGCAAAGTCCAGCCGGGAGGAGACAAGCAAGCACTTTACACGAGGGAGTTCATTTACCAAAGCGTCAAGCGAAAGCCGTAGTCAGAGTTCCAAAAGCCAAGGGTGAAGAGTCCAGAGATCAATTCAAGGTAGCAGGAACTGGGTGCTGGGAGCAAGGAACAGGCAAGAGGAGAGCTTGAAAGAAGTTTGCCACAAGCAAAGGAAAGCTTCCAGGCAGGCAGTTACATGGCCCAAGACACGGTGTGGCTAGTCACTGCTTCTTGAACTTAATCAAGGAAGCCTCCCTTTGCTCAGCTCTCTTCAGTCTCCGCCTTGTTTGTGGGCTGATTGGCACAGGTTCCAAACCATCTTCAGAATCGGATCCCTGTTGCCCTAAAGGAGCAGGCAGAGGAACGTTCGTGCCTGCTTGGTCCATGGCAGCAGGGGGAGCCCTTGAGCTGCAGGACTCATCTCCAGCCAGAGCCACAGGGACCAACAGCTGCTGCTCGTCATCAGCAGTTCTGACAGGGGCTTCAGTTATCACAGTCAACAGCAGACACACAGCACGGATTGGGTGTCTGCATCCCTGCACTACTGGGGGGTCAGGTGGTTCGGACCTGACTCCAAGCAGCTCTGGCTTCAGGTTGTCCATCTCATTGGTCAACAGGCAGGTTCGCTGATGCTGGGATCCGGACCCATGTGCAATCCAACCCTGTTTTGCTATAACCAATAAAGTTGTGGCCTATTTTCATCCAGCTTCAGTGTATGGGCTGGTTTATTCCTTGCACTACACATGTCAGCCCTGAGCATGCAAGGTCCCCCTGAATAATTGTTCTGTTTGCAGTGGGAATAATAAGGCACATTGTTATTGTTATATTTGTAATGCTGTAATGCACAAGTGCCTTTTCATTGATGCACTACAACTTTGGGAGGAAAAAAGAGAAGAGAAAAGATGGAGATCTTGTTCCATTATGTCTCAGAATTAAAAAAAAGAACACTTCAGAAATAAAATCTTGCATCTGCTGCCAGGAATTGGCAAAAAATAGTCTGGAAGAAGAGAAAAGTTGGATGGATATTTTTAGAAAAAAATACTCCAGAACTACAGCAACAAATATGGGAACCTTCCAACACATGCCCCATATCTCAAAGCCATCTATACAGAGGTTCTGATATGAAACAAGTTTGTTAACAGTGCAAGCCTATGTCTGCACAGAAGTAAATTTTGTAGAGTTCAGTAGGACTTAATGCCAGTTAAATTGTGTAGGCTTAGAATTCATCTTCAGTTAAAAGGGGCATGATTAGTGAAAATTCTTCACTAGAAAAAACTGGCAAATTGATACTAACAGATGAATAAGAGTGAGGAAGGAGTTTTTGATGTAATGTTGATTATTTGCAGAAGAAAAGAATATTATTTAAGGGAAAAACATATTTTTTCAGTGTGTGATATTTAAAAGCACACAATTCCTGCTAGACAATTTCTAGAACTGCTATAGGATTGTTGGATTTTAGTTTGTTTTGGTCTTGGTTAATTTTATATCTGGACAGAAAGGTTCTGAGGGCAGTGGCAGAAGTCAGAAGAATCAATTAGAACATATGTAGGAAATCTGTTAAAGCTTCAGAAAGGCATAGGAAAGAAAAGAAAAGGTGCTTGCTAAATAAATACAGAAATACAAGATCTGTCTCTTGGAGATGGAGACTGGCAGACAAAACGTGAAATTACAAGAAGTAGAAAGCAGCACTTTGTGTATTTCATTTTGTCATCCTGCTTGACTTGATTGATGTTGTGTTAGAGCCTTAACAAAATGAATGTTATTCATAAAATGATACATGCTCCTTTCCTGTGTGACTTGGAAGTATTTGGTGTCCATATGGTTGCTCTTAAAGTTAACAGATTTCACAGGATGGTCTTTTACTGACTGTGTTCTGGGAAACATAGCAGCAGCAATTTTTTTAACACTGTGCATGAGAGCACAGGGTAATGGAATAAATTATTTGTGTGGTAATAGTGGGCTAGGAGATTAAGCAATGGAATGAGTAATTATGGAGCAGCTGCAACAACTCACAGCTGTAAATTTCTAAGTGAGAGAAGGTCTTATAGTCTTCAAATAGAGCCAGAGAACCACATGGCTAAATGGGGAAAAAGGTATACTGGCTTGGGTAGTCAAGTCAATAGTAAAAAGATAAAAGCATAAATAAAGCCTATTCCTTTCTCTTTTTCCTCATGCATTTCTCTACCTGTGTGTTGTGGTTGGGTGGAGTAGCTTGGCTGAGGAGCTCCTCATGTGTTCTAATGACATACATAGGTCGGACATTATTGTACATATTGTTGTACACATGCTGGAAAGCTTTGGCTAAACACATATCTGTTCCCCATCTCCAAAGCCCCACTTCCACTTGCCATTAGAGACCATGTTTTTACCATCAGTTTAAAGGTACTGTCAGTTTCATTAAGGCAAGATATTATAGAAAAGCTAGCCAGTAAAAAAAATCTGTCATGGAGTTAGTAAGAAGGTTATACTTATTCTAAGCTCTGACTGTTTTAGTGTTTGGTGCTACTACCTTCTCCAGGAAATGTAGGGCTTGCTAGAGTTTCCATTGGTACATTGCAATTATTAGTATGCCACCTTTCATGAGAAAAATCCTTCCAACTTCCAAGGAGCCTTACAGGTAATATCAAAATTCAAAAATCATAATAAATGTTAAGAAATAAAACCTCATCTTGACCATATGAATAGAACGGATGGTAGTTAATGGCCCTTTACATATTGTCATGGTGGTAGTGGTGGAGGAACAGGAGCAGCTTGCTGGTGTTATCCTCATCTGCCTGACCCTTCTACCAGGAAACTTTTCCATGGGACTGATCACGGTAAGTGGTGTTCCAAGGAGAAAGAAATGTCCAGCTGAAGCAAGCTTCCAGGCCTCCTTCACTTGCTTTACAAGATGAGAATTAGGGGAGGAGAAGATGGCGCTGGCGTAATAGGAAGTCAAACTATAGTTAGCTCTAATATTTTTGTTTTGTTTTTCTTTTCTGTTTGGTTCTGCTTCCTCTTAAGCTGGCTGTTGTGCTTTAACGCTGTGGAGCATTGTCTCCTCTCCCTTTTTATTGTTTTGGAAACCACAAACTGGTTGTTTACATTATTTTTTTTTCTGGAGTTATCACTGGCCATTCTGCCAGCAACTCTCCTAGACGGAAGATAGAAGCTAAGCTAAGAACTGTAAACTTTTGGGAATATATCACTTCACAGCTTTGAGCATTTTTCCCCCTCCCCTGCATTAATTTGTTAATTTCTAAATGGGAAATAAAAAAGTGCCCGAACAAGCCCAGGGACGGTTAGGCACAACAAGGCCTCCAAACAGCTCAAGATAGACAACTTGCTTATCTGCGAGGAAACTGTGAATATCCCAAATACAAACTCAATGTTTGCAATTCCTACTGCTAACTGTTTTTCAGCTTTGGACATAGAAAATGAGCCTCAATCTGAGCCTTTGGAAAATTCTAACTATAGTTTGGCTTCTCATCAGGATGGAGTGTCCTTGGAATCTAATGGGGCAGATGAGCCAGTTCTTGAGAATTTGTTTACCACTGAAAAGAGACAACACACTGACCGACGATCCTACCCCCAGACCTCTGTGACAAAACAGTGCCTCTTAACAGCTCGTACTGTTATTTCAATTATGAACAGCTCACACTGTTACTTCAATTAGAAAAAATTGTTAAACAACTTGAGCTATTCAAAAACTCCTTTGACACTTTCAGGCAGAAATTCATACCTCTGCAAGACAGCTCAGTTCAAGCTAATAGCATAAGACCCAAAAAGGAGGAAAATCTGAGGAGTAGTAAAAATGTCATAAAGGGCTCCAGGGGCAGTTCATTAGTAACTCTAAAGGAGTTAGAGAAAGGAAGCCGCAGTAGTATTCTGCAAACAAACTAAGCTGTGCTGCAGATTGCCTACAACAGAGTAAACAACAGCAGATGTAAGTCATTCAAAGCTATCAAATTTTCTCTGAGTCAGCTTTTACACGTACACCCTTAGGCCCTTTTCGCACCTTACTTTTTCACGCTGCTGGGTTGGGGTTCTCGCGCGAGAAGGCTTGGGAGGAACGCTGCCGCATCCCTGCTGCTTCGGCTCTGCAGCTCCTTCCTCCTTGTGTGAGCGCCCCGCCCCTTCCTTCCACAGTGCAGCCTGGGAGTTAGAGGCTGCACTGGGGCAAGAAGCATGACCGGCGCAGCTCAGGAGGCCTCGCATGGCAGGTAAGTGCACGTGAGGCCCCAGAGTGATGCGCAACCGCACAGCATTTTAGGCTTTGAGCTGAAAATGAAAAGGTGCATGCGCGGTCCGCGTCAGGCCCTTGAGCGTTGTGTAAATGTGAGTGCATCATGCAGACCGCTTCTCACATTTACGCAACACTCAAGGGGCCCTTTCGCTTCAAAAACACCATACGAAAAGGACCTTACTGTCAGGAATCTCTCCCTGCTGGGCCACAGCCAGCAAGGGAGGAGAGAGGTCAGGAACACTTAGGGAGTCCGAATATATCAAACACCAGGAAAACACAAGCCGAGCCAGGTCAAGGTCCAGTCAGGGGGTTTCAGGGAGCAGGAGACACAAAGGTTGTGAGGGCTTGCTAATAATTTGCTGCAAGCAAGGAACAGCCACACTGGCAGACTTAAATAACCCCTGTGAGCAGGTGCTGCTCGTTACTGTTTCCTCAGCCTAGTCCAAGCAGCCTCCCTCTCAGCCGCCCATTACAGCCTTCTGTGTGTTTTAGGGCTGGTGGGCACAGCTGACTGCAATTCCTCTGCATCACTGCTGGTTCCCTCTCCATCATGAGCTAGCTGGGGCAACTCAGTCTCTGTTTGACCTTCCAGTGCAGGGGGTGTTTGCAGGTTGACTTGCTCACGCACTCAGCCCCCTGCACAATCAGCTGCTCCTCAATCACATCATCTATCACACTGTGTTGACTTGCTTGCTGTAGAATGGCTTCCCAGTGTAGTGCCATAAATGAGAATTATGGTAACATTTGAACAATCTACAATCCTCTCCATGTTGATGAAAATGAAGCCTTTCTAGTCCAGCTTTCAAATAATACCAACGCGAGTCTTCCGAGATTTGGCTATTACCCCCCTAATTCTCTTTAAGCATAGCAGTGAAGCACCTATAGAGGAAAGGAGTACCTGTTTGTCAGTCTCCAAAGAAACTGCTAGCAAGGCCATACTGCAGTTTAGCCCAGATAAAACCTCTGATGTTGAGAAGCGGCTTACAGGCTTAAGTGAATTAATCACCAATGAAGAACAAAAAGATATTGCCTGTAGATTGGAGGATCTCAAGAACATGCTGTTTGCCATCAAGGATCTGGCTGAACCATTGGTGAACATAGTATCTATGGATGAAATCCCCCATGCTGAGAGGGATCAGGACGAGGACTCCATTGACACTTTATTAGCTATGAATGAGGACGTTTTGATAACTACAATGCCCACACAACCTTTGGAACCAAAGAGGGTTAACAGTGTACCTTCTCTGCTTGAGGTGTCTCCCAGACAGAAAGCCCCTGCTCAAACAGAACTATCTGTGATGATACAGATCTGGTCACTCCAGTTTGACAATTACAGTTACTATCCTGGAATATTATGGGCTGGGAAGACTTTGTGATCTATTTACAAAAATTTAAAATTCTTTGCTTGCAAGAAACATGGGCTCCCGTTTCTACCAGTGCTCCATGGATTTCAATCATTTTCCGTCCCAGCCATTAAAACACGTACTAGAGGTCGTGGTAGTGGCGGCCTCACTATATTTATTTCTATGGATTTGCAAGTTGAGATTCAACCATTGGTCAGTCTTTGTCCGCAATATATACAGGCCCTCTTCATTAAGAGTAAATATTGTGGTTCTCTTATTTGTATAAATGTTTATTTTCCACCTGGCCTATCAAAAAATTCCAACAGTATCTGGAATCGTTTATCTGAAACCCTTACTGCCTTGGAGAGTCAGTATCCCTCCACCAGGCTCCTTCTGTGTGGAGATTTTAACGCTAGAATTGGGACTGGTTTGAAACAAGTGGAGGGTACTAATTTTGGACAAGATTCTCAAGTCACACCTGTTGCTAGGGTCTCCCAAGATACATGTGTAAATAAGCCAGGTTTGAGGCTTTTAGAGGTCCTTTCTTTGTACCAATTGCAATGTCTTAATGGAACCCACCATGATATAACCCTGAGTACTTACACCTATATTACTAACAGGGGAGCTAGCAAAATAGATTATATGGCAGTTTCCACCAAACTGCTTCCTGACATTCATAGATTTGAAGTTAACAGGGTTGAAAGCGATCATTTTCCCCTCCTATTGTTATTTCATTTTGAAACATCCTTTTCTTGCCATCCCTCCCAAAATATAAATATAAATATAAATATAAATGAAATTCATGTGGGAGAATAGAGAATACGGTGGTCAATGAACATTGGGCCTCTGTTTCTCATATATTTGAGAGTTCCACTTAAATCTCTTCATCAAGTCCTCTTGGACTCTGATTCAGATAGCTTATAAGCCTATCAAACCATTATTCAGAATCTCAGACCCAGTTTGGTCTGTAACAAACAATTCAATCCCAATAGAGAAATAAGCAATAGATGGTTTGACTCCAAATGCAGAGATACCTGGAAAGCATTAATTGCGGACTCACAGCAGGCACTCAGAAATAGGGATATTGTTTCTTCTGACACTCTAGTTTCTATGAGGAAATCTTATAAGGCACATACATCAGAACACAATGGAAACAATTAGCCCAAGCCGTGATGGAAAAGAATGAGAAGCAGTTTTCGGATGTCATTTCTATTGGTCTGCTAACAGTCAGACCAGTAATTCTTGGACAAATTTAATCATTTCAGTGGTTTAATCATTACAGTAGGCTTTACGGAGCTACACCTTCAGGGAACCATCCTTCTATGGTTCCCAAAACTAATGGCCTGCCTTATTGGCCTCCTGTGTCAGTATTTGAGATAAAGAAGTTGATTGCAACTCTTGCATTGAGTAAGGCTCCTAGAAAAAATATGATGCCTCCAGAAATATTTAAATACTTCTCTGAGTGGTGGACCCCCATACTAGCTAAAGTATTTACTCAAATTAACAACACAGGTGTGATTCCAGAGGCATGGAAACAGAGTGTAGTTGTTCCTATTTATAAGAAGGGTGATAAGCAAGAGCCCAGTAATTATTGACCTATTAGTCTCCTAGATATCGATTCTAAGTTATATAGTAAACATCTGTTAAACAAATTGGAGGACTGGGAATCCACTAATCATATCATTCACCCCCGAACAGGCTCGGTTTAGAAAAGGGCAGAGTACTATTGACCATTGCTTGACCCTTGTATTTTTTGGCCCAACAAGGAATTGTGGGTCCAACCAAACATCTATTTGCAGCCTTTGTTGATCTAGCAGCAGCTTTTGATTCAATTGATAGGAATCTTCTGTGGCGTAAACTGACTGTCACTAATATAGATAATCACTTATTGTTTCTAATCAAGGAACTTTATTCCAATACGACTGCTAGAAAAAGAGTTAGCATTTCTGGCTCATTAACTGATCCAATCCCCACAAATAGAGGAGTTAAACAGAGATGTTTGGTGGCACCATCACTTTTCAATTTATACTTGAATGACATACTTCCAGCAATATCTGGTCCTGAATTTTTTCCACCTTCACTTGGCTCAAAGGAGAATTCTATTCTCCTCTATGCTGATGACTTGGTTTTAATTTCACTGACTTGTATACGTTTGAAAAGGCTGCTCTCTAAGTTCAGTGTATTTTGTTCTAATGAAATGCTGAACATTAATTATACTGAAACAAAGGTGATGGTAGTTGGCAATAGACACTCTCACTTCCAATGGTCTATAAATGGTCATCAAATTGAACAATGCCAGGAATTTAAGTACCTTGGAATCCATTTTACAGAAAACCTTTCCTGGAAGTCCCATATCAAAGCTATTAGAGCAGTAGCTGCGAGATCTATTGGAGCAATCCTTAGATTTTATAACACTGCAGGGGGCCACCAGGTTGTTCCAGCCCTGAAGATATTTCAGGGCAAAGTAATAGCCCAGATTCTGTATGGTGCTGCTGTCTGGGGATGGGATGGCTCCTTGTTGGCTAAACTGGAAGCCCTCCAAAATTACATTTCTCAAGAAACTATTAAGACTTCCACCTGGCAGTCCTGCAGCTTTGGTTTGAGCTGAGGTTGGTTTGCCTCCCATTAAATCTCTTATCCATTTTATTCTATCTAATTACTAGAGAACTGTAAAAGATTCCTCAGTTAGGGTTTTCCCCAAGCTAGGTTTTGACCAAGATAACAAACTGCAAAGCCTGGAGTTCAAGATATTATATGTTGCTAAATTTGTACCCTACTCTATGTGACAATTTATCTATCTTAAATTCAAAAGAGAAACTTCGTGAATATTTTTTTGACCACAGTGTCCAAATGGACAGACAGGCTATTAACCACTCTAAATTCTCAAAATGATATAGATTGTATAAATTCGATCATCAAAGGGCTGTTTATTTGACAAAGCTTACATACTCAAAACTTAGGCAAGCTTTTACAGCCCTTCGCTTTCAAACTATGCCTACAGCCATGATTGATGGCAGATATTTTCATGTCCCATCGGCCCTTCATTTATGTATTTGTGGGGCACCAGAAATTGAGGATTTGCCACACTACTTGTTCTCTTGTTCACTGTATTCTGAACTGAGAACTAAGTTTTTGGGAGCAATTTGTTTTCCTTACTCACGAATACTGTCTCATAAAAGATCTTTTATTTGCTGTCTGATATTGATTCTATGGTAACCTGCAAGGTTTCTCTTTTTGCCCTGGCAGCAATGAAAATTAGGGTAAGATTCATCATGGATATTGCAGTTGATTGCTCTGGGGATGATTTTAGAGCTGTTGTTTATATTTAATGTATATATATTTAATGTATCCTAATTGTATTAGATGCCTCTTTTAATTATAACATGCAAGACTAATATTCTCTTTGTTTTATGTTGCACTTTATACTGCTGTGTTTTATTGTTGTATTTTGAAACTGTAATTATTGATTCTATTACTATGTATGCGAATGGCCTATGGCCCAAGCATTAATAAATTAAATAGCGTACACTTGCTTTACTCTCTGTCCTCTGGTCCTTTCCGTGGGGCAGTTACTGAAAGGTGGCTGTGTATAGAGAGGGAAAGAAAACGTCCAGCAGCACCTAGAACAATGGTTCTCAAACTTTGATCCTCCAGAGGTTTAAACTCACAGAAGTCCCAGCCAGCACTGCCAATGGTCATAGATACTGGCAATTGAAATCCAAAAACCTGGAAGGTCAAAGGTTGAGAAATGCTAGCTTAGAACACAGTGGTCTCAACCACTGATGTTGCAGCACCATTATCAGCAAGATGCCCGTGTCTCACTTTCCTGAAATAAAACTCCTATTCCCATTAAGTCAGTTAGATTCAAATAAGAGACCAATATGTTCAAAGCAGGCACAACTGACTTTGAGCCCTGTTGGAGAGAGCTGCCCTGATAACTTATCTTGGAACAGATTCCAAGATTCTGAATTAGTAGGCCTTACGTTATATCTGTAGGCATGCAGTAATTTCATTGGCCCTTTCCAAATGTGGGGGGGGGACGGGTAAAAACGCCCCAAAACGGAGCTTACCGGCAGCCGGGTAAGTCTGTCGCTACGCGGAGCAGCGCGAGCTCACTGCTCCGCAGTCCTCCGGCATCCCAAATGGCTGCTTCCGGTTGGTGGAGGCTCTCCACCAACTGGAGAAGCTCGCCAGCTGGAAGCCCGCCCCCCGCAGATCTGCAGGCACACACTTGTGCGTGCCTGCAAATCCACTTTGGAGCCGGGCGACGGAGCGGCACGGGGCTAGGCGCTCCGTGCTTTTTAAAAACCTCGAAAAAGAGGTTTTTAAAAAACACGCAGCGCAGCTAGTTCCGGCCGCTCCTGAGTGGATTCTGGTGTGGAACTACAAAAAGTAGTCCACACCAGTCCACTCTACGGTGCAGAAGACCTCCGTGAGAGGTCGCTCTGCACCATTATAGAAGCCCGGTGTGGAAATGGCCATTGTTTTTCAAGAAAGGAATGTAGATGCAGTGAAATTCTACATGAGCTAAAGAGGCATCACAGAAGAAGTCTACCAGCATCCAGGGAGAATACTTCTTCATTAAAGATTTGAGTGAGTGAAACTGCCTTCTCCGTTATAAGCACATTGGCCTCGAAGGATGCTAACAAGTTAAATGGGCAGAAAACTATCTTTATTTGCAAACGGTTCTTCAAATTTTCCATCTCCCACCCTATCACTGAAACCCCTAAGTGATATCCATCTGCTCTTGGTGCCAAGTTAATCTAAATTTCGTTTCTATAATAACAGTCCGCCACTAGAGCAGTCAGCTGGGAAGCTGGATGCATAATTAAATATTTAGGGCAGATTTTCCACAAGCCCTCCTGTGAATATATCAAAGCTCTTATTTAATACCTCAGCAATTTTACTGATTGCAATTTTACTGAAATTCTTATTCTTTAATTGTACAAAGTGTTGGAATTCCTTCCCTACTTTGTACATCTTAGTGACTCTTGTAGGCAATATTCAATGTCTGGGCACGAGCATTAATATTACTTACATGTTTCTCTCCTGTGATTTTTTTAAACAGGTGGCATAAAATCTGTTTATACTTATCCCTTTCCCTTTACAAGTGCATGTATGTATTCCACCTTTCTGCTTGACAGGTTTTCATGTATTTCATGAATTAAAATGACTACAGCCAATGCATTATAAACACCTTTTAAATGTAAGAAAGATTTTTCTTTCAAAAATTCAAGAAAAATAGCTCCACAATATCAATGGCACTGAGTAGAAAAGACCTATATGAAATTTCATCTGCAGTCAATGGAGCAAGTGCTGTCTAGGTATCTCTGGAGAAAGTGTAACGCAATGAGGTATCACCGCAGAAGGATATCTTTGTGGTCACTATCTGCCTGTCAGACGCACTTGTGTCAGGTTCCTAAGGATGGTAATAGATCACAGCTACATTCACAAGTATTCAGTTTTTTTGTTTTTGTTTTTAAAAAGCATAACCTTTGAAGAAATACATCAGAAAAACCTTAATTCTCTTACATGAACCTGTCTGTGTTCTGGGAATCTTCTTTGAACTCCATCTTCTATTTTCCAACAACCAATATGTTTACCAGGAAAACGATGTTTTCTATAGGTTCTGAGGCTCCCTTACAAGGAAAGTCATCACACTAATCATCTTCCATAAGCTGGTGAAGATCTTTCTTTTCAGGAAGACATCCGGTGGGAACTTATAACATGGCATTTTAAAAATCATAGCCTAATACATGGTATAAAACATATATGTTTGCTATCCATTTTGTCTTTCTGTTGCTATTTTTGTGTTTTATGTTATAGAGGAACATATTTAAACTTTTTTGGGTGATGGGATTTGAATCTTTTCAAATAAAATAAATACGGGTGTGATGCCAGTGAATCCCATAGAGTCACAGATAATACAGAAGACCTCCCCTGCTGAACTCCAAGGAAGGAACAGAGAGAGGAAGAGGAGGAATAGGAAGCCGCAAACCAAAATCACATACCTGGAAGTATGCCCCACTGAACTCGTCTTAGCTTAGTTCTGAGTAAACATTAATAAGAGGATGCAGTAACGGCTTTAAAAAATCAATTAGACAAACTGTGTCTGTACTTCAGTTTGCACAGTTTGCATCTGCACTCTACTGGGAAATTATTCAGAGCTGTGACAATAGCAGTAGGTTACAGTACCATAGGAGATTTGGCCACTCTGTGTCATTATTTCCACTAAAACAATCCGTTTCAAATTGATATGATTTAGTGAGTGAATATGCCTTTGAGACTTCAGTGTAGTCACCTCACTAAGTATATGGGTTTCCATAACAGAGTTGAAAATCTGTGAATTGACAGCAGTTGTCTTTTCTTGCTGTATTTGATTATCTTATCTCTTCCTGCCAGTAAACCTGTAGCCTAAAGTAGGATTGCTGTTATTTTATTAGATATATAGTTTTATATGTATTTGTGTATTATAATCATTATAATAACACTTAACCCATCATTTGCATTGACATCATAATCATTTTGATAACATATAACCCATAAAGCGTGCTGCATGCATTCGCCAGCAAGCTGGATGGAAAATTAAATGGATTAGTTATGTGCATAAAAATATGATACAATGCTGATTTACTATTTTGTTTCAGGTAAACTAATATGCAGATAAGTGATGGACTGTACAATAGTATATGCCGTTTTTGTTTTTTGAGGGGGGAGATATACTAGACTGATGACTATATTATATGTGCTCAGACTGAGACAGGAAAACTACACTGCGACAGGAAAACTAAAATCAGCATACAGCCCTGTCACCAAGCATCTGGTGGGGGACACCATCTAATACCACCAGGAATTGTTACAGTGGAAATGTCCACATGCCTCCTGACTCAGAGGGAGCCAGTGAGCTTTCAGCATTGCTTCCCCTGTCACACATATTACTATGCAAACAGTGTGCAAAATTATTTCACAAGAACCCCAAGCCATCAGGCCCAAAGACAGAGCCAGCAGCAACCATGCTGCTGCCTAGCTACTGCCATCCTTCCAGGAAGACATGTGGAGCTTCTTGAGCTGTTTACAGAAGAGGTGGGGAAAGCATGGCTCATTGGCTCCATGAAGCTCTGAACCCTAATTTTTTACCCAATTTTTTTTTTCTTCACTGAAACTAAAATCTGCTCTTGGGCTGAAAGTGTTTCCAACCCTAGGTGCAACCAAAACAGGTTTTAAGATGTGTGTGTATACCTACCTTCGAGTTCCCCGAATTTCCCATGAATTTCATAGGGGTTTCTTAGGCAAGAAATACTCACAGTTGGTTTTGCCAGTTCCTTCCTTGAAAATATATTCCTTGCCTAAGAAAACCCTATGAAATTCATGGAGTTCCCATAAGACTTAGGATAGCACTGTGTAATTTATATGTATTTCCTGCTTTCCTGTACCGCTCTTCCAAAAATCATTAAAATTGTTCACTGGAACCCTGTACGACAATTATGTATTGCTTTCTAACCAGATTCCCTCTAGCAACTTACTAGTAAGTAGTTGCTGGGATCTATGAGTGTCCATTTCCCTGTTAATCAAGAAGTAGTTGCCTGATGTTCCCACTGCTCCCTTGTGCAATCTCCAATGCAACAGGCAGAAAAAGGACCCCTGTTGCAAGTCCCCCTTGCTCCAGAGATTACTCATGTAGAGGGGGGGTCAGTGGGACCATCAAATACCTGCTTCTCATTTGACAATGGGATGGACCTCCACTGAGTCCAGCACCTGCTTACCCTCAATGGGGTTTGAGGGCTAAAGTAGGGGCTACATAGAGATCATAGGGATTCATGTAGGTTACATATTTGTAACTGTAGATTCCATATTTGTAACTGCCCAACAGGAGTCCAGCCATTATGAATAAAAGTTTAAACATTTATAGTGCAGTCACATACCTGTCTGCTCAAATGTAAATTCAGTTGATTTCAATGGGACTTAGGCCATTTCCACACAGGCTTAAAGAAACAGTGCAGAGCATCCTCCAAGGAGGACGTCTGCACCTGGGAGCGGACTGGGTCGGACCTACTTACTGTAGTTCCACACCTCAACCCGCTCCCAAATGACCCGAAGTGGTCGTCCAGTGTGCTTTTGAAAGACCGCTTGAAACAGGACTTTCAAAAGCACGGAGCACGCCACTCTGTTCCCGCACTCCAGTGCAGATTTGCAGACTCGCACCAGTATGAGCCTGCGATCTGCCGGGGGCGGGCTTTAGGCTGGCGAGCTTCAGCAGTTGGTGGAAAGCCTCTACCAACCAGAAGCCACCATTTTCGTCCCCGGAGCAGTGCAGAGCAGTGGCCACGCACTGCTCTGGACCAGCCTGGACCCAAGCGTGGAGCCAAGAAGTCCGGTACTGGCATGGGGCGATTCCCTCGCCCTGTGCGGAAATGGCCATATTCTCTTAACAGGCAGTTTGTAAGGCCATTTCCACCCTACACTGTTATAGTGCTATTATTCCACTTTTATTATCCTGTAGAATTTCTGGGGTTTGTAATTTATGAGGCCAAAAAGCTCTCTGCCTGAGAATCCTAAATGTCCCTCCCTAAACTGCAAACCCCAGGATTCCATAAGATGTTGAAAGTGGAATAATAGCACTATATTAGTAGAGTGCCGAAATGGGCTAAGTCTGATTGCTGAGTCTGATGGCACAAAGCTCTTGCACAAAGTTGCAGCTTTAAAGTTTCTTCTGTGAGATTACAGGAACTGATCCATTTTTGCGCTGCTCATATTCAAACTGTTCTTTAGCGATAGTACATTGAAGCAGGAATTCCTTACGTGCTGAAAGATGTCTCTTTATTGCAGCACAAGCTTTTCACATTTCCTATAGTTTGCAAACCAGCTTGTTTTGTTTTGTGTTTGGTCTGCAGGAGGTAAAGGCAGTTTGTGAGTCTGATTGCTGAGGCACAAAGCTCTTCCTGAATTGTGCCTCTGGAATAAGGATGTGCTTTCAGCCTCTAATGATGTGCCATCAGTAAGGTATAGTTTGACCCTTTGCTAAACTGAAAGAACACAGGCGTTCCCTTGCATATATGTATTGCAGATAGGAGTGAAACAAGACAAGATAGAATTGCTTATGAAATTAGTTTGATGGTTTATAACAGGTTTTAAATGTAGAAGGATATTCTCTAAAAGAATATCCTGAGGAAATGTTAAGATGAACAAAAATACATATCTTCTTGTGCTTCATCTTCTCCTGCACCACTCTTATTCCCCAAGGCAAAGAAAGTGTGGAAACAAAGCAGGAGGTTTATTTCAGCCCACCTTTCTCAAAAGGGAGCTGGAAGGAAGAAAAAGCAAGGATTTAAATCACACAGAGCCAAGCAAACATTATGTAACTATCAATTAAGGTAGATGTGTGTGGGGAAGTTTTTTTTCCACTTTTTAATGTCACTGAGCAATTTCTGCAGACTTCAGTCAAAATCAGATCTAATCATCCATTAGATTACGCCCCATTGCAGAGGGCTTCTCATTCCCCTAGCATAGATCCAGAGCCTTGTAATAATCTTGACTTCTGTGAAAAAAAGCTGGCAGCAAGTTTTCAAAAGGAAAGAAATGTCAATTAATGGCAACATCTGAGGTGTTTTAAAAAATATATATATGTCATGTCACTTCATGGTTATCTTGCTCAGGTTCTGTTTATAAATAAAACAGCAAAGTGTAGTTAGACTCCTCAAAGATCTAACTTTGCTAAGAGGGACAATTTTTTAAAGTTCACACATCCTTTAAAAGGTTCACGCTGTTCAAGTGAATTCATCCTTTCATGTTTAGATGCATCTCCAAGGTGATATTTGCCTGCTGAAGGGGAATTTTCTTCCCCATCCTTCTTTGCGGATTTTGAATTACCAGCACACATAAAGATAAAACACTGACTTCTTAGGAATTTGCAGTCACAAATATTTTGCTCTGAATTATTAGATGCATACTTGATTTGGATATCTAACCTTGTTGTTACACTTTGGTTTTTGCCTGCATGAACTTATTGTTTATGAAATCTGCCAAGTAATGTCGTGGCTGCAGGAAATATGCTGAGTTGCCCTATGTGTTGAGCTCCTGAACTTCAGGGTGCAACACCCACTTCAGCCAGATTCTGGAGCACACTAGGTTGGCTATGGCTGAACTAGCAGATGAAATAATCTCAATCTTGGGCTACTCCACCCACTCAGAGAAGCTGTTGGATCCTCTTGGACAGGAACAAGTATGTAAAGACTCCTTGTTCCAATTTAGCTGTCCCTAGTCATCAAGGCCTTCTTGAAGAGTGATGTGATTATATTTTCACTGGCTGATATTTGCTCTTTACTTCTAGCTTGTCATTTGATTCTGATGGCTTTTCTAATTCTAGCTTCACCCCCTGGAATCTAATGCCTTGATTCAGCTTTTGGTTCTGTGTTGCTGGCTCATCTCAGAATGAGTCCTGACACAGAGGTGATTTAAAATCAAATGAATCATTGTAAAGTTCATAAAATAGCTATGAAGATACTTGCAGGAACAGAACCTTTTGTATGATGCTAAAGAAATGGAGGCCAAGGAGGGGTGTGTGGCCAAATTATTCTCTAGTGTATTACAGAAAAACAACTCAAGTAGTTGACTTTATACCAATTTCAAGACATTATTGTAAATTAAAAACAAAAAATCTTTGAGATCAAATATTACACCTCATAAATAGAAACATTCTACAGGAGCAAGAAATGAGACCTACTTGTTGAATTTTCCTAGGTTGTTGGGTTTCAGGATTATTATGAAAGGAGATTTTATTAAAAAACAAAAGATCTGCCCATTTCAACCAAGTCCCAAGGGTTGCTTTTTAATGATCTCTGCCAAAAAAAAAACCCATGACAAAACATAGCTGAAGGCAAAGAGAGCATGCCAAACTGCAGCAGTTCATGCTGGTTAACAATGCATGTAAATTACTTAACACATGTCTGTAGTAGAACTTGTGCTTTTTACTATGCAAATCTGCTGGTGAAAATATGGCTGTATACTATCCATAAGTCACAGGTAAACAGACATGTATTATTATTCCTTAAATGATATTAATTGTTTCCTGTGTTCATTATGTAGGAAAGAAAACCAGATGGTAGACAAATAGAGAATGGGATGCAAGGAAAATAGGGATAGATACAGTTATGAAAGCATCACGTATTGCTAATAATATGTACAGTTGGCCCTCCACATTCACTAGGGTTAGGGGCATAGAACCCCTGCAAAAGTGGAAAACCTGCAAATATCAAAATGTAAGTGACTGTCTATGGGAAGGTGGCATGGTGGGGAAAGTGGACACCCAGGGTTCAAACCAAATCAGGGAAAGGAGAGGGAAAGGGGGTGGATCTGCATGGTGGCCCTATACTTCCTCCCTCTTGCCCATCTTCTTCCTTTGGTGTGTGGGGGCATCAGAAGAGCATTTGTGGTGCTGACAAATTGGACTGTGAGCCATCCTTAGCTGGCCAGGCAGTGGCTGGTGGAGGAGGAAGAGGACCAGAGGTGGATTTTTAAATGGTTGCATACCCTGATCAGAGCTGCTGAGAGAGAAGGTTCCCCTGGAAAAGAAGCTCCTGAGGTGGAGGGCAGGGGTTGGAGAAACTCACAAACAATTAAATCTGTGAAAGTGAAACCTGCAAGGGCTGACTGTAATGCGTGGGCAGAGGAACATGAGGTTCTTTACCCTTTTCTTTCAGCACCTTGTCATCATATTGGCCATTTCCACACTACAGTCTTATAGCACTACTATTCCACTTTTGACATCCTATGGAATCCTGGGGTTTGCAGTTTAGGGAGGGGCCTCAAAGGCCCCTCCCTAAACTGCAAACCCCAGGATTCCATAGGATGTCGACAGTGGAATAGTAGCACTATAACAGTCTAGTGCGGAATTAGCCATCATGTTCTACAATGCTTTGACCATATTTTGCATTTGAATGATTCCCATTTATGTGGTTTGTTCAGTTGTTTGCAGAACCCTGATTTCAAAGTTTATATTGATGCTGTTGTCTACCATCCATCTAGCTGTCAGTGCATCCAACCATCTCTGTTCTGACCTTTGTGCATCAATCCTGTTATGATATCCTACCACTACTCCTATGAGATCTGCCATTTTACATAAATTGACCTTATTAATGACCAGAAAACACGACTGGCTGGAGAATGTGCTAGTGGCCAGGCTGACCACAGATATGCTTGGGGTCATGAAAGTTCATATACGATTATGCAGAAAACCCAACACTGTTGGGTTTGTGCTAATCCCTTCACTACTTTGGGTTCTTGTTGAATACAGACAAACTGTCTCAATTGGTGAGTAATCAGAGACCATCCCTCGCTCTTACTCTATGGAGATCTTCCCTACACACCTACCTGATAAACATTAAGAGATCATCATGAGTCCCACCAATGTTTTGTCACTCCGGAATCAAGCAATCAGCCCATTCCAGACCCCTTTGTCAGTCCCATGGGAAAGCCAGTATGGCTTTTTCAATGCACCCCTTCAGGGTGTGAAATAGGATATAAAAACCCTCATTTTGACTCCAACCAATTGTAGTACATAATATGTAGTAAGTAATATATATGCTCAGACTGCCATTCCTCCATGCTACCCTCAGACGCTGGCCCTTTCTGCACCTTACCTTTTTCCGGCACTGGGGTGCGGGGATCGCACGAGCAGCCTCCGGCGAGAGGCTCTCACGTCCCTGCTGCTTCAGCTCCGCACGAGCTGCCTGCTCGCGTGAAAGCCCCGCCTCTTCCTTCTGCAGTGCAGCCTGGGGCAGGAAGCGCGACCGGCGCGGCTCCAGAGGCTCCGCATGCCAGGTAAGTCTGTGCGGGGCCTGGGAGCAATGTGCGATTGCACACCATTTTCGGCTTCCATTCTATTGTGAGTGCATTGTGCAGATCGCTCATCGCAATCACGCGATGCTCCAGGCGCCCTTTCGCATGGCAAATGCCGTGCGGAAAGGGCCACTGTCTGAGTCCCTCCGCTGCGACTTCCTTCTTCAGGACTGATAATTATCACCCCTTTCCACCCAATCTCTCTCTGTCGAACCTTTCTTGCCTCACTTTCTGCTAATATGTATGGTTCTTAAGAATGTCTGATTTCTTGTATGTTTGTCAATTCAAATAAAATACTTTGCTAATTTTAGCTGGAGTTGTCTCTATACTTAGTACTGGTATACACAGGTGAAAAGATCCTGCTGTTACTCTCGTCTCACAGGCCTCCTTTGATCTATAATTCCCCCAAATTCTAAGGAGACACTGGCATTGTGGGGGGACCCCACCATCCCCCACCTCTTATGGTAACCATTCTATTGTTATTCAAGATAGCTGACCACAGTAAAGTACCAAAAGAGCAGAAAATACAAAGCAAAACCAAAAATAAAACCCAAAAGTGGATGGAACACAATAAAATCCAAGTCCACACGCACAGATAGTTCATTGACAGTGGCCTCCTGCCCCATTCAATCAGAACTCTGAAGAGGTGCATGACTGCACACAGCTGTACATGCAAAGGCTTTGTTGATAGCTTTCAGATAAACCCATGGAAGCTGGGAACTTCTCATTCATGAGACTGATGACCTATGTGTTCAGCTTGAAACTCTGAATAAGTGATAAATCAGTTTAAGTCTAAATAATTTTCTGCCATAGTTTGCCTTGATTTTAAGTTTCTGTTTACAGTGCTTAGGATATTATAAACACTATATTAAATACTTAATAACAACACTGACATGAATGATTAGCCTTCAGTGGAATGAGGTTTCAATCTGATATACATTTTTTTTTACTTTGGGAGTAAGGTAAATTTCTGAGAAGACATATTCCAATGTCTGTATTTTTATAATGCCACCATAATGCCACAAACTTGGCTAATTAGACTGCTAGACTGTAGCACTCTGAGGAGGAATGGAACAGTTGGGAGCTTCCACTTTCTTTCCTCGTGCATCTCTCCGTGCTCCAGAGTCCTGTGTGCTTAGTGCAGGCTTTGGACCACTCTTCTAATTGTGGAATGTAATGCGGACAGTCAAAAACAAAAGTGGAGCTTCAGGCTTCACTCAGGTCCACCTGGGAAAAATAAAAACTGCTCCCTTGCCTTTTCCCTGGCAGTCTGGCTTTGGCTGCTTTCCCATCCTCCCATATTTTCAGTTGTGCCTTGAAATACACAAATAGATAATGTTTCACTTTATTACCTTTCTTCAGTGCTTTGCATTTTGTCATGGGATGAGATCAGCTTTGTAGGGGAGACAGGGCGCATGTACTTTGTGGGTCCCGCTTGTTATGGAAGCCTCCATAAGGGAATTTGGGGTGCAGGCAGTTAGGCCTAGACTCAGCTCAAAGGTTGTTGAGTATGTGTCCCCACTAGGTGGCAAAAATGACACAATCACTCCTGGGCTTCCCTCTGGCAGGCAGGCTGGAGGTATCATGGGATAAATAGTTGGATCTGGACATTAGTTAGCATTACACAACTATTCTGAATAAAGTTATGAGAGCCAACGTGGTGCAATGGTTTTTGTGTTGGACTATGACTCTGGAGACAAGGATTCTGCTCTGCCATAGAAACCCACTGGGTGACCTTTGGCAAGTCACACTCTCTCAGCTTCAGAAGAAAACAAAAGCAACCCCCCCGAACAAATCTCACCAAGGAAACCCCACAATAGGTTCACCTTTGGGTCTCCATAAGTAGGAAGCAACTTGAAATTTCACAACAACAACAACAATATGAATTAAGCTGTGGCCTTTTTATACTCACGTTACCAGTGTGTGTGTCATTCTTTCCCAGTGATGACCTTTACTGCAATCTAATTGTTTGAAAACAGGATGTCCATTCCTTCTGGATCCTCTCTAGTCTTCAGAGTTGTTTCTTCTGTCACATTTAAACTGTATCAGGATTGATAGAAATACATATTAGAAATAGTTTCACAATGCATTGTGTGTTATGTAGTCTAGCTCAACTAATGATTTTAAAAAGCAATATAGTAAAAGGAAGGAAAGCTGAGTCATTGAGACAGAAAATAACATCTGGCAAACAATACACAGCAGCTATATTTTGTGAAATTTTAAGTTTAGGTACTACTCAATAGCACTGACTTTTCTCCTAACACAAATACAGCTTATTATTAATAGATGCCTCCCGCATAGCATGTAATAGCCGAGATGGTGAAAATTGTCAAAATAACTGGGTACTGGGATGGGAAATGTTACTTCAACATTTCCTCACATCTAGATTGTTTGTTTGTTTGTTTAAAAAAGGTAGCATGCAATTTTTCTTCCACTTACCCTGTTCTTTGTGGAATTTGAGCAGTCTTGCCTATAGAAATTGAACTGAAAGGAGTGCATTATTCTTTCAAAACATTGGGATTTTTTCTTTCTTTCATGATAGTATACATTTTGTGTACTCTGTTGGAAGAACCTCATTGTACAAGCATTTGTTTGAATGGAGAGTCCCAGAATTTCATATCTAAGCTCCAAAACTGACATCTTGATCATAATTATAAGGACGGTCATGTGATAACAAAGATCACATATACTTCTTTTCTCTGATTTGTTTTGTAGTTTGGTCCTGGTTCTCTGGAGGGTAAGCTTTTCATTCTCAAAGTCCTCTAACATGCTGGCTGTCTTCAGATTAACAGCTGTGGCAAGTGTTCAGGCTGTTATTGTAGAAACAAAGAAATACGTGCCGCCCAGGCAGAGAGTAAAAGACTAGTCAGACCCTCACTACCACAACCAGATAAGGCCTCACTAGATGCTAACTATATGGAGAAATGCTGTAGTTCTGTTCTGAAAAATATATAGTACTACTTGATGGCAGTGTATTAGCTTCACAAAACACACCACAGTATGTTTTTAAGCACAGTATGAAAGTAAAAGGGGAATCATCTGATACACCAGAAATAATATAGTGTAAAGAGAAAACTCTGGTTACCCAGGCAACTAAATAGCCACATTTTTTTGGTAATACAAATTCACCATAATCATTGCTGTACTAGAATATGGGGGCAAAGGAAGGTAAGTGTAATGCCCCCAACTATGACAGTCCAAGAATGTCTTTCTCTTTTCTTTTTAAATCTAGTATAACTATAGTACAGTATTGTATGTTTCTGGGAGTGAGAGGGATTTGAAACAAGCACCAGTCAGACCAAGGCAGAGAAACTTGAGCCTTCCAAATGTCAAAATGCAAGACTCAGCATACCTAACTACTGGATTTGCTGATAAGGACTGAGGGAAATTGCAGTTCTATAAAATCTAGAGGAGAAAACCAGAGTGGTTGGGTGATTTGAGCATTGGACTACAACCCTGGGGACCAGGATTCATTTCCCCACTCAGCCACTGGGTAACCTTGGGTGCATCACAAACTCTCAGCCCCAGAAAAGCCCATGATAAGAATCCCTTAGAATCATAGAATCATAGAAATGTAGAGTTGGAAGAGACCACACGGGCCATCCAGTCCAACCCCCTGCCATGCAGGAACATCCTCAAAGCATTCCCCACAGATGGCCATCCAGCCTCTGCTTAAAAACCTCCAAAGAAGGAGACTCCACCACACTCCGAGGCAGCATATTCCACTGCCGGACAGGCCTGACTGTCAGGAAGTTCTTCCTGAGCTTCAGCTGGAATCTCCTTTCCTGCAGCTTGAATCCATTGCTCCTTGTCTTGGTCTCTGGAGCAGCAGAAAACAAGCCCACTCCCTCCTCTACATGGCGTCCCTTCAAATATTTGAACATGGCTATCATGTCCCCTCTTAACCTTCTTTTCTGCAGACTAAACATACCCAGCTCTCTAAGTCTATCCTCATAGGGCATGTCTTCCAGGCCCCTCACCATTTTGGTCACCCTCCTCTGGACTTGCTCCAGCTTGACCATGTCGTTCTTGAATTGGGGTGCCCAGAACTGGACACAGTATTCAAGATAAGGTCTAACCAAAGCAGAGTAAAGTGGTACCAGTACCTCCCTCAGTCTAGACACCATACTCCCGATTGATGCAACTGAGAATTGCTTTGGCTTTCTTGGCTGCCGCGTCACACTGCTGACTCATGTTCAGCTTGTGGTCTATTAAGACTCCTAGATCCCTTTCACACGTACTGCCATCCAGCCACGTGTCCCCCATCCTATATTTCTGCATTCCATTTTTTCTACCTAAGTGTAGGATCTTACACTTCTCTCTGTTGAATTTCATTTTGTTAGCCATGGCCCAGCTCTCCAATCTGTCCAGGTCATTTTGAATTTTGATCCTGTCCTCTGGTGTATTAGCAACCCTTCCCAATTTGGTGTCGTCTGCAAATTTGATGAGCATGCCCTCTATTCCTTCATCCAAGTCGTTGATGAAGATATTGAACAGCACTGGGCCCAGGACAGAACCCTGTGGTACCCCGCTAGTCACTTCTCTCCAGGATGAAAAGCAGCCATTGGTGAGTACCCTTTGGGAAAGGTCAGTCATCCAGTTACAGATCCACCTGACAGAAGCCCTGTCCAGCCCACATTTTACTGGCTTCTTTGCAAGAATGTCATGGGGAACTTTGTCAAAGGCCTTACTGAAATCGAGATATGCTACATCCACAACATTCCCTCCATCTATCAAGCTAGTAACTCTATCATAAAAAGAGATAAGATTAGTCTGGCATAACTTATTTTTGAGAAATCCATGTTGACTTCTCGTGATTACTGCATTGCTTTCTAAGTGATTAGAAACTGACTGCTTAATGATCTGCTCCAGGATCTTTCCAGATACTGATGTCAGGCTGACTGGGCGATAATTATTTGGGTCCTCTTTTTTCCCTTCTTGAAGATGGGGACAACATTTGCCCTCCTCCAGTCTGCTGGAACTTCTCCTGTTCTCCAAGATTTCTCAAAGATTATAGCAAGCGGTTCCAAAATGACCTCTGCCAGTTCTTTTAATATCCTAGGATGCAATTCATCTGGCCATGGAGACTTGAATTCATCCAGTGTGGCCAGGTATTCCTGTACCACCTCTCTACCTATTATGTACTGCATTTCCCCTGCCAGGTTGAGTGCTTGTATCCTTCTGGGAAAAAACTGAGGCAAAGAAGGTGTTAAGTAGTTCTGCCTTTTCTATCCCCCTGTTAGTAATTCGCCATCTTCTCCGCGCAGCGACCCTATTGTCTCCTTCTTTTTCCTTTTGTTACGGACATATTTAAAAAAGCCCTTTTTATTGTTTTTGATGTCTCTGGCCAGCCTAAGTTCGTTCTGTGCTTTAGCCTTTCTGACCTTCTCCCTACATCTCCTGGCTACTTGCTTAAATTCTTCTTTGGTGGTTTCCCCCTTCTTCCATTTCCTGTACATGTTTCTCTTAACACTTAGCTCAGCTGAGAGTTCTTTAGTCAACCATTCTGGTTTCTTCAGATGCCTTCCATTTTTCCTCCTTATTGGCATAGTTTTAGACTCTCTTTTAAGGAATCTCCATGCCCCCTGAACTCCTTTCTCTTTCACTATTCTTGACTACAGAATTTCAGCCAGCAGCTCCTTAAGTTTACGGAAGTCCACTTTTTTAAAATCTAAGATGAGTGTCTGGCTACACTTATCTTCTCCTTCCCACTGAATGCCAAATTCCAATAGGGCATGGTCACTCCCCCCTAAAGATCCAGCCACTTCTACCTCATTAACAAGGTCATCCCTGTTGGTCAGGATCAGATTTAGAATATTTGATCCCCTTGTCGCCTCTTCCACCTTCTGGATCATGAAATTGTCTGCAAGACAAGCAAGAAACTTGCTGGACCTTGCTGTCTTGGCAGAGTTTGACTGCCAACATATATCTGGATAATTGAAATCTCCCATTATTACTGTATCTCTCCTTTTTGAATGTGCAGTCATTTGGTTGAGGAAGGTGTCATCAAAGTCCTCACTCTGGGTTGGAGGTCTGTAGTAAACCCCCACCAAAATATCCTTATTGTTTCTTGCTCCCTTAATTCTTACCCAGATGATCTCGACCTGGCTTTCTGGGTTTAAGTCATGGATCTCTTCACAGGGGAAAACATCCTTGACATACAAGGCTAGTCCGCCTCCTTTCTTGTTTGGTCTATTTCTACAAAATAGGCTATACCCCTCTATTCCTACATTCCAATCATGAGACTCATCCCACCAGGTCTCAGTGATGCCTATCAAATCGTATTTATTTTGTTGTACTAGGAGTTCAAGTTCATCTTGCTAACTTGAACTCCTAGTACAACAAAATAAATACAATTTGACAGGCATCACTGAGACCTGGTGGGTTGAGTCTTAGAGTTGCCATAAGTGAGCAATAAAATTTAGAGGGCTACTCCTTAAGAGTCTGATGTTTATTTGAAAGGGCAACATAGGTAATGATGGTATTATAACTTTAGGAAATGAAAAGCTTGTGGTTCATGAGTTTATTGTATTCAAGAATTTTGACCATATATTTCCAGTGTCTGGTGATAAGGATCTGGATAACAAATTTAAAAAAATGCATAGCAAAGGATGAAAAGACATTTCTGCAATGTGAACTTATCACTTAAAACTTCATACACTGAATATTAATCAGTATTCTACTGTAAGTAGATAGTCTTGTTATAACCAAGAATCAGCAACGTGCTTTTTTAAGCAGAAATACAGATAAATTTCTTGGATATATTGTCTAAATTATTGGTGGGGATCATGCAGCCCTTCAGGTGTTGTTAGGCTGCAACTCCCAGTTTTCATTATCATTGGTTATAGTAGGACTGTAGAGAGTTAAAGTTCAACCTCTGGAAAGCTGCATAATTCTCACCTTGGCCCTAAATCCAATTGGAAATCCTAGCTAGAGTGGATACATGAATCAATTGCTGAGTGGTTGTCAGCATTTATGTAAGTTCCATTGATTTACTCTACTTGGGACTAGCATTTGGTTTAAGGCCCTTGATTGGTTCTGCATACAGTTTATACCTGTGAATTCTCACCTCTGTGACAGGATTTGCTTTTCCTCCTGGGTCTAGAGGATAATCAAAGACATCCCAGTTCCAGGTAGTTGGAAACAGCTCATTCTCTAGTCTTTGGAATTACATTCTTGGTGTACTTCTTGGACCCCTCTTATTCTGTGTAAATAAAGTGTTAACAGATAATCCTCCAATTGGCAATGTTACTTTCATTCCCTCACAGTGATCAAGTACTAATCTCAAGGGGAATGTCAACAGCTTTCTTCACTGCTTTTTCACATTTCTACACTCAAACCAAAAATTAAAAATGCAATCTTACTGTATATCAAGATTTGCAAAAAGTGAGAGGCAGCTAGACATTACATAATTTGGTTCCCTCCTCCATTAAAATAACAACTGCAGGGATAATATACTCTGGATCAAGACCATAGCATGGACAGAGGGGATACTGATCTTTTCCTAAAACCCTGTCCCACTGACAATCATACACAAAAAAGCCTTGGAGGGGATTCTTACTGAGTGTCAACAATAAGCTGTGAACAGTAGACTGAGGTAAAAAGTAGATTTTATGTACCAGATACTGGAACAACGACTATTAGGATAACACATATCTTGTCTGTTTTTCTCAAGTATCTATACTCCTATATAGCAAGGTTGAAAGGGAAATACAGGAAATTCCCTCATGTTTGTTCTTCTATTGATGTCTTTGTTGTGTTTTCTTTTACATAGTGTGTGTGTATAATTTTATAGTTATATTTTTATTTATGTATATATAATTGCTTGTAGATATGTGGCTGATTTACTGGTCCTTTATAGGGAAGTGAGCAGTGAAAGGCTTGGATTTTTTTTTTTTAAAAAAAATATCCTTTGTATTTAAATGGCTTTCTGTTACTCTTATTTCTGCTATGTAGGCAGAGTGCTAATTCCCTGTAAGCATCTGTTTTCAAATATGCCCTCCAAATACGATTGATATATTTTCCCCCCCTCATGTTATATATCCATTGGGTGGGCTCACCCACCATCCAGTCATACAAAATATACATCCGTGACTTTTACTAGCTTTGGCATTCATCAGATGGTCTTAAAGATCCCCACTATGACCAAGATGTATGTGTAGGGTCTTTTAGCTTGCTCGGTTAAATTTAGCCTAACTGTATGATAACTGAATGTCTATTTTCCTCTGAATTTAGATTATTTTTCTTAACCTTTCCTGCCTTATTTTTTTAAAAAAGGCTAGTACTTTAGAACATAGTTGTTGCTTGAGTTGTGATAAGTTTGAAGCAATGTACTGCTTTACACAGAAAGAAGAGAAATGGGCTGATTCATCTCAAGATAGTGGGAGGCTTGGTGGGCAGTTTCTTTCTCTGTAGTTAACATCCTAGAAGAGGGAATGTTCTGAAGCCAAGGAATAAATCCAAATGAATGTGAAGTGGTGGCAGGCAGTAGGAAAGGGGATTGAATAGCAAGCGGCCTACCTTACGATGAGTGTCATGTGCTGATACCTCCAAAAAAGTTATTTTTCCTAGAATTCCACCTCCACAATTGCATTCCAATGGGGAGAAATTAACACACTTTCACAAGTTTATGGTATCCCTTCATGGTGTTCATAACAGATTTGAACTCAGTCTATGGCCCTCCAGCAATCAAGATGCAATTTTGACTGCCAATACATGAGACTGTGACACCAGATAAGAATATGAATTTACTTTGAGGATACCTTGCAGTTGTTGATGAATCTGCCAGTGTTAAACTGTGATGGTTGTAATATTTTTTCACAAATTCTTGTGTGGGGTGGTGGGTTGGATGGAATACCTTTGTTTAGAAACTTTTCAATACAGTTATTTTTTAAAAAAGAGTTGCCTGATGTGTTATAATTTTTCTTTTAAGTCAAGACTGAAGGACAGCTAAAGGATACCTGCCTTTGCCAGAATTCAGGAAGATCCTGCTGCTTAAGCAAAGCTTAATGAGAACTGAAGGCCACATTATATGCTTTCCTATCCAGGACTCAGAGTATTTAAGGTCAAGCCTGAATTTATAGAATCAGTTCTCCACAGGCATTATGATAAGGAAAGAATAGTGAAGAAAAAAGTGTTAGCCATCCTTCCCACTGGTTGTTCTCTCAGTTCTCATCACTTCTCCTTCTGGTTCTTTTAGAGCAAGAGAAACTTGAGACTGTTATAGACCACTTTTAGATGGACCATGAATATCCCTAAAAGAGTTTTACTTTCCACATTGTTTTCATTTTTGTAAGCCACCCAGACTGTCATTATTGATGAAAGGGTGGAAAATGAATGAATAAATGAATGGACATCAAAAGAGAGGGTGGAGCATGCAAAATAGAGAGCTGTCACCCATTTCTCCATGAGAGATGCCCTTAGTCCAGCAAGTCAAGTTATTGTGCCTGGAAAAACAGAGCCTGCCAAAGTAGCAGAAAAAGTGAGGTTGTTCAATATATGAGAGATACAGCTTGGAAACAAAAGAACAGACGGGGGAGTATATCTTAACCTTCGGCAGCCAAATGGCATTATCAGGGCAACTTATCCTTTCCTTTTTCTCAAGCAAAAGTTGGGAGAAGAAGGCATATTTGCACCCAGTTAACTTCTCTGTGCTTCCCAGCTTCTTACACTACTTTGAAACTGAAAAAAAAAAGATATTGAAGAAGGCAGGTATCAAAAACCACAACACAATGGGGAGCACACCTGTGAATAACAGGGGGTGGCCTAAGGGCAGCAGAAATCGTGGACCTTTACACTTGAATTTGACAGACAGTTTTGGGAAGGAAAAAAACCCCCATGATGAAATCTGTTAAAGAGAATTCAGAGAGTGTGGAGGTGGTATGTATTTATAAATGTTAACTGAAGATGCAAGCATACATTTGTGAATCAACACATTTCCATTTAATTTTATACTTATTTAAAGGCTGTTGACAATGACTTAAATTTAAAATAATTCAGAGGAAAAGTAGAAATTAAACAGAGACTAAATTGTAAATAAATGTAACAGCAGAGTGTTTACATTATTGTAACAAATAGGAAAAAATAAATCAAGTCATGCTGACTACCAAAGAGCACATCTACCTTTGTGGAACAGGACAAGCTCTTAAATTTGCATAATGTGCTTATTGTTCTTTGGATGCTAGAAACATGAATTACTATTCCTTTTAAAATACACAAAGAAAATGTGATATTTATAACAATAAGCCACATAAAAGACTTAAAGGTATACAAAGGTCTTCATAGGGTGTTTTTCTATCTCTCTGTCTCATATTCTACCATGAACTGTGAATTTAATCCATCATTTCTGAAAACTGAAATAAGTAAAGTTATTTCAAAGAAAATTGAAATAGGTAAAGTAGTAGTGCAGTCCTATACTGGAGTTCTGCCAGTTGAGGGCAAGAGAAATCCCATTACAATAGGTGGAAGTTCCATTACAATGACAGAACTCAAGAGGTGCAATGAGTGCAAGAAATAATGCCAGCAGAACAATCACGGTATTCAGGTGTAACAGCCAATTTCCAGTAAATGTTTTGAATGTCCCTGGGGTGCTACAAGGGATGAACACATCTGCACTATAGTATACCCCTTTGTAGTGAGTTGGGCCTCTGCCATGAGGCAGATGGGTCTAGGCATCATGGCCAAATGATAACAGCTGTCCCATGGCATTGTGTTATCCTGGAAGTTTGAGGCTGGGAAAAAGTATGAAGGCCAAGAAAGGACAAGGAGAGCCTCTAACCTGATTGTACAGTTCTCATAGTGATTGGATTTGCACACTTTGGTTTACTTTATTTGCTTCTGTACTGGGAGCTTGGTAGGTTTAGCCTGGTGAAGAGAAGATTAAGAGGTGACATGATAGCTATGTTTAAATATTTGAAGGGATGTCATATGGAGTATGGAGCAAGCCTGTTTTCTGCTGATCCAGAGACTAGGACATGGAGCAATGGCTTCAAACGTCACAAAAAGACATTCCATCTAAACATTAGGAAGAACTTCCTGAATAGGCTGCCTGGGAGCATGGTGGAGTCTCCTTCTTTGGAGGTTTTTAAACAGAGTCTGGACGGCCATTTGTTGGGAATGCTTTGATGGTGTATATCTGCATGGCAGGGAATTGGACTCTATGGCCCATGTGGTCTCTTCCAGTTCTATGATTCTATGATTCTATATATCTTTGGTAGTCTATCTTCCATCATTCTTACTTGGGAGGGGTACCCCAGCCCAGACACCCCATAGACAGCTATGAGGAACTGGATTGCCAGGAAATTCTGGATAGAATTAGAATTAGCCATTTAGGGCATTTAGGAAATGGTGGACCCCATAAGATAAAGGGCTGAAATACTTTACTGCTGTGTACCATCTGCAGCATCATTTCCCACAAATAAAGATTATCTGCAGTAACATAGGTCAGTGTTGGGTACCAAACAAAATCTTGGCTGTGTGCGTGTGAAACTATACCCGTTTCCAAAACATAACACACTTCAGTGCACAGGTACACTCCTGTTGATCTCAAATAGAAATGACTTTCAAGTCATTTCTGACTTATGGCAACCCTCAGGTGAACCTATAATGGGAGTTTCTTGGCAAGATTTTTTCAGAGGGGGTTTGCTTTTGCCTTCCTTCCTCTGAGGCTGAGAGAGTGTGACTTTTCCAAGGTTACTCAGTGGGTTTACATGGCTGAATGAGGATTTGAACCCTGGTCTCCAGAGTCATAGTCCAATGCTCAAACCACTATACCATGGGCATTTCCGCACTAGACTGTTATAGCGCTATTGTTCCACTTGCAACATCCTATGGAATCCTGGGGTTTGCAGTTTCGGGAGGGGCTGCTGGCCCCTCCCGAAACTGCAACCCCCAGGATTCCATAGGATGTTGCAAGTGGAACAATAGCGCTATAACAGTCTAGTGCAGAAATGGCCCATGTTGGCTCTCTCCCAAACTTTACCACAGCCCTTACCTGGTGAAAAGAAATCCCTTTCATTGACTTCAGGTAGGGAAAGGAATAAAAGAATATCCACCCACTATAAAAGAAGGGCACTTTGCTGAGGCAAAGAAGAGGAGGAGGAAGGAGGAAAATGCTTTGTATAAAACAGATTGTTTTTCAGAATGTTTCTAGAAGCTCGCACATTGCTAATATTTCTCTGCCACATGGATTGTGGCTGTGAGGCCATCCTGACTCTTCACTGTGAGCACTGTGGTTTAAAACAAGTCAGATTTTTTTTTTCATTTTAAAAAACCTACAGATATCTTGTATTACTACCAAGGCATAGCAAATACTGGATGTTTTCTCTGGCCTAACACAACAAAGTGTATCCTGAAAGATCTTCTTTCCTTGCCCTAGCAAACCTTGGCCTACCAAACAAACAAACAAACTTAGAAAATATCTGTCAAACTGCTGTCAGATTTTAAACTCAAACTGTCAGCACACTGGTAAACTCCATTGATTTGATGGATCTACTCTAGAACATAGTAAACAATTCATAAATTCCAAAGTTTCCTTCCCCCTCTGCCACCACTAAAGGGTTAGTTTTTGCTAACCTTAGACCCTCTTCTTCAAAACTGACATGAAATATCCTCAAACTGAAATATTAATGGCCAGGATCTAGATCGTTGAGTTATATTCTGAAGATAAGCTGGATATCTCTCTGCCCATGATTTCTGGTTATAATAAACAGAGTATGATTCATCTGGGAGTCAGTGTGGGGTAGTGGTCTGAGCATTGGACTATAACCCTGGAGAACAGGGTTCGATTTCCTGCTCAGCCATGGAAACCCATTGGGTGACCCTGGACACCTCATATACTCTCAGCCCCAGAAAACTCCATGATAGGTCCACCTTAAGTCAAACTGGAAGCATGTATCTGGTCACTTCTGGTTTGCAAAGACCTTTGGGGACCTAGATGAGGCTAGGTAAGATGTAGCAAAGTGATCAGTTGTGGTCCCTAGGGAGCACAATTGACTTTATTGTGGGAGAGTCAAGGAACAGGAGGCAGGAAGAAAGGTGACATCCTTCCACACCAAGTCTTGAAAATAGCTCTGTCAATTGATCTGAAACTCAAAGCCACCAGACGACCGGAAGTTGTCAACCTCTGTCTTCCATTTCATTAACTTATGATTGTTGTTGTTTTCTTTTTAAACTTTCTGTTTTCAGATACTGGAGAACAAGAGAAATAAATGGAAGATGAGATTCTTTCATGTTATGAAGACAGGGATGTAACGAATATTCACAAATTTTCTCATCCTCAGTGAGAGGGCATGTCGTGACACAAGGCATAGAAAAAAATTGTCAGGTCGTATAAAATTTTTCACCTTGTGCAAGAGGAAAAAAAAGTAGCACCTTTTTGTCAACAGCAGCTAAAAATAAATATTGTACAAAAATGTGGTTGGCACAAAAAAACTGCATTTTATACAGAAAACCATTCACTGATTTTTAGCAAAAGAAAAAAAGAAGAAGAAAAGAAAAAAAAGAAAAAAAAAGAAAAATTACCTTACAAATGGAGAAAACATCTCATAAGCTTCCTAGCAGGGAAAAACTTTTGAACATTTCCATTCTCATATGCAAGAACAAAATAAGTGAAGATTTATATCTCTGCTTGTCCTATACTCTGCATAAATATTTGTAATTGAAGGGGTGGGGAGAACTTCAAGAAGATGACAACTTACTATCAGCTTGATGGGAATGTACAATTATCATTCAGGAAAGTATTTTGTTGGACACAAGAGGATAGCTGTCGCATCTGATAAAACTGAACAATCATTTTATAGCATTAGAAGTTACTATAATTCTTTGACCATTGGTGACAGGGAAAGGAACAAACATTTAGTGGCAAGAGATTTTTACATGTGACGTTCTTTGTAGGAATGTCCAAAATGATGACTGTGTCAAAATGAAAACTGTTCATCCTTTTTTTATTTTCTTCTTACACCTTTTCTGCTGCCATAATCTCTTAAGCAATGTTATTGATTTGCTTTTTCCTTCTGTCAACTAATTGCATCTCCAAGTTAGAGAAAACAATCCTGAGGATCCATGTACCAGAAAGGTATATTTCAACATTGCTATTGTGTGCATTGGTGTAAAGGCTCACACAGCTTCACGAGGTAGAGCATTTGAACAAAAATGTTGTCATAAACAAAACTGGTAAATAGGCACTCAGTAGTTCCTCTTTGAATTCCATTGTATCACATAATCTTCCATTTTAGTGTTTTATCGTCTTAATAGATAATATTTTTCTAGCCAAGGATCCATTGCTCTGGGTTTCTTAAACTGACAGGGATTAATAGAGTCACAGAGCTGTTAGTCCACATTATTAACTGCATATCACTTTATTGAAACATGTTGCCTAGAATAAACAAAGTTAAGAAATATTGAATTTCATTTACTTCTGTGCGTTTTAGGCCATTTCCGCACCGGGCTAGTAAAACGGTGCAGAGCGACCTCTAACGGAGGTCTTCTGCACCGTAGAGTGGACTGGGGTGGACTACTTTCTGTAGTTCCATACCTCAGTCAACTCCAGAGCGACCAGAACTGGTTGCGCAGTGTGTTTCTTAAAAACCTCTTTTTAGAGGTTTTTAAAAATCACAGAGCTCGCAACCCCATGCCGCTCCGTCGCCTGGCTCCGGAGCAGATTTGCAGGCACGCGCAAGTGCATGCCTGCAGATCTGCCGGGGGCGGGCTTCCGGCTGGTGAGCTTGTCCGGTTGGTGGAGAGCCTCCACCAACCGGAAGCCGCCATTTGGGACGCGGAGGACTGCGGAGCAGCGAACTCACACTGCTCCTCGTGGCGACGGACTCGGCCAGCCGGAAAACAAAGCCGGTAAGCTTTGTTTTCCGCTCCCCCCCCCCACATGCGGAAGGGGCCTTAGATAGGCCTAATCATGTGCTTGGCTGTAACCAACATGGTTACCATCTGGGCCTAAATTCTACTCTTAGTCCAAACTAGAATAGAATCATTAAACTATTGTATGTACCTGTGTGTTAACTCATCACTCAACAATTGATTGAAAGTGTCTACTCTAGTTTAAACTAACCAATAGGATTGCAAATTGACTACACAAGCTTAATTTTCTTGCAATTAGTCACAATTTTTATGGGTTATAGCTCATAAAGCTTGGCACGGTAAGAAATCCAGTCACTAAGAAACTCAATTGCTTGTTAATACCAGCATCCCAGGACCCATGATGTAGTAGCACAGAAAGGGAGTGGGAAGAATCTTGGGCTTTCATGGCACAGACTGATAACATGGATTTATCATGGAGTCTGGATGTGTATCAGATATGGCTGGGCTGGGACCTTGAAGTTAAATCCTATTATCCTTTGTTGGATCCAACGGTAAAGAACTCAGCTCTCATTTAGCCTGCTGTGAATCTGGTCAATGCCTCTAGCACCTGCAAAGAAAAGCTGTGGAAGAAGCCAAAAACAATTCAGTGTTCAGCTCAGGAGTCAAGAACCATTCAGTGTATTTATTTGTTGTTTTGAAATATTTCTATACCACTTTTCATTTTTTAAAAATCTAAGACTAACGTACAATGAAAAGATACAATAAAACAGTAGCTAGAATAATAAAATTATAAAATCAGTTATAAACTATTCATTAAAACCAAGGGATCACTTATAAGTGCAATAGTTAGGGAAATGGTTAGGAGAATTCCTGGGTAAAGAGATGGATCTTCAGTTCACAATAGAAACACCCAGCACTGGGAGCCTGCCTAGTTTCAATGGGGAGACCTTTCCACATAGAGCAAAGTCTCCCCTCCATTCCACAACCAAATGACTCCCACCAGTCAGTATGCAGACCCATCGTCTTTAAAATATAGTATAGGACATTTGTCAAGGGACAAATATATAGTTCACAAGTGTCACTCTCTAGAAATGATATTGCAGTTAGAAGTGGAATGACCATAACGCAGTACAGTTAGGAGTCCCAGAGATTCTATTAGAGAATGAACTATTTCAATAGACTTTCTACCTATGTAGGAAATAAGTGATTTGATAATGACAAGGGGGCTAGTTCAACTTCTCCTGTTTTCAGACTGTCCCATCACAATGATGGGCAAAAATGAAACTGAGGGGATGTCCTGCCCTGTGTGTTGAACTAGCATTACGACAATCTCATACCATCCAAGGAAGCCCTGATATCCTGAATCTGACATCACTTAAGGCAGCCTCAGCAAAGACATTGAAATTCCCAGCACAATTGTCTAGATAGCCTGCAATAACACTCTTGGGATCACATTAGGCAGCTTGGGTAAGGAAGCTGCTGGGCAGCAAAAGGAACAGTAAATCAGTTTGCTCTCAGGGCCCAACATCAGCTGCAGGTGTTCCAAACTGGAAAGGTTTCCTGGTGAACAAGAAACAGCTTTTATAGACTGCAATAGCTACCCTTGCTTGTTAATACCAACGTCCCAGGACACATGGTGTAGTAGCACTAAAAGGGAGCAGGAGGAATCTTGGACTTTCGTGGAACAGACTGATAATATGGATTTATCATGGAGTCTGGATGAACATCCTGGGATGTTGGTATTAACAAGCAAGGGTAGCTGTTTCAGTCTGTAAAAGCTGTATCTTGTTCACCAGGAAACCTTTCCAATTAGGTTGGTTCTTCACCAAGTGGGCAAAGCTAAGTCAGCCCACTTCCACCAGCTTGTGCATCCAGCTCTCACTGATATATTCAAGGTCCGTATCCTCATCCTGGATCAAATCATGGGTGACATCAGTTTTATTATGACTTGACCTGGCACTAAACAGCAGCACCATCAAGCCTGTGGAACTAGTAGCTAAGCAACTAGATAGCTGTGAGGTGGAGGCAGAATGAGAAAGAGGAATAACCTGCAAATATCTGTGCCTCCTTTTCCTCCTCACATCATATCATCCAGTGGCTGCAGTCACAATAATAAAAGGAAACCCCATTAATTTTCCCATTGTGGGTTACAACTAGATACCCCTGACCCAATTGTGAACATAGTACCCACTCAACACAATACTGTACTCAACCTCAGCATACTGAAAAGTAATATATTACAGCTTACAGGAGAAATCCTAAAGCAAAATCAGGATTGTTCACCCCTCATGTCATTCCACCTTCATACAGTCTTCACAACCATAGATGGCTGTTGTCATACAGGTAATGGCCTACTTCTCACATCAGTCACCATACACTTCTTTCATTCCCATTAAGGGGATGATTGGGTCTCATCCTCAACCACCACTCTATAATTTACTTGGGATAGCTTATTTATATCAGTTCATTCATACAAGATGGTGGTACTCCTCACTCTGTTTACTGCCTTTGTTCCCTAACTGCCACACTGCTTAAATAGCCATCTGTGTCTTCAAAGATGTTATGACAACATTCTCTCCAGCCTAGCTGGTTGGGAGCTGACTTCTGTCTACAGCACAATGTGAGCACTGAACAGAAACCCTCAGCTACAATATAGCATAGGGTTGGGCGAGGACCAGTCAGGCCAATTGCAGTCTCAACCTCATTTTCAGCCTCTCAAAACCCCGTACGATATTCTCAAAGTCACTCTCCTCATTTTTTTTTAGGTGCAAAAGCAACCCCAAATCACTGAAAGAGTTCCAAAATGTGGCTGTTTGCTTGAATTCCAGTTGCCCACTCATGGTGCAGTGAGCCAAGACCAACTGAGACAGCAAAGAGAGGAATAACCTTACTCACCCTGCCCCGTGACAATAAGAGAAAGTCCATTCACTGAGACTTTATTAAATACTTGAATGCCAGCTCTTCAGCCCCTTATCCATTTCCCCCACAAATAGATATACAGTAATAAACCACATCAAGATGGGATTCTCAAACAATTTTCTACCCATCTCAAATCCTTCTCAATTTGTCAACATCTTGAAAGGGAGCGGTTAGAACTATAAAGCCTTATAGAAACCAACTTTACAATTAAAGTAAAAATAGAAAAGCAATTTTTTTCTAGAAAGTTTTGAAAAGCACATTTCTGTTAATATTACTCCACTTTCTGTGTTACAGCATGTCAAAAGAGTAGTTTGCTATCCACTGTTAGTTATCCAACAAATCTTTTTCAGATATTGCTGCCACATATCATTGTGCTATAATGGGTTGACTGTTGGAGCAGGACTCTGAAAGACCAGGGTTTAAATTCCCACTTAGTCATATAAACCCACTGGGCGACAGGCAAGTCATGCAAACAGCCTTAGACAAAAGCAATGACAGTCCGTGATAGGGCTGTCATAAATTGGAGTCAACTTGAAGGCACATAACAGCAAATCCAGTAATTCTCCAAGTAGGAATATGTACATTAGGTGGAGAACATGGATTTTCTTTGCTTCATATTCCATTTTACATTTGCCTTTGCCGAGTTGCACTCTGCTACTTGCCCCCACCCATATCCCCGCTTCTAATAGGAGATAATCTTGCCTTTATCTCATGTATTTTAAGACATGAATATTAATATTTGTAGCAGGGAAACATCAGAACCAGCCTGATTTACTAGTTCTTGTAAAACAAATGTAGTATATCTCTCTCAAATGAAATATCCCTACCTGAGACATGTGTTTGATGTTTATACATTATTCAGTATTCTGCTAGCATAACAGATGCATAGTATTAATAAATGATGTTAATTTGTTAACGCACTTCAACAGCTTTCAAAAATTAAATCAGTTAAGGAGACTTATTACTAAGCAGCATAATGCCTAAGGGTGTAAATATTTGTAGTATAATTAAGAGGCCTTAAGGGCTGTGAAAATAGTAATGTACAGGTCAGTACTGGTTAGGAAGTCAAAACATTCCCAGAATGATTTATGGGCTCACATTCATGTGAGGTTTTGCAGGTTCTTTTATTTATTTAAGAATGTAACTATTTACAAGATGCAGCTGTGTTCCAAAGTTATTGTCTGTGCTTTAGGAGTGGACCTGTATCACATTGTAGAGTTAATGCAATAGAGAGAGCACTATGATATTATAAACTATTGTTAACTATAACTATTATAACTATATGATAATACAGCTATTATAATATAGAGAATATAATAGTTCATTATAACATAGTTAATATATTAGTCTAGAATTTCTCTTCATTATAGCATAGCATTGTCCTATAGTTTCATGCCTGCTAGTGCCCAATATGTAGCTTTCAGCCAGTCATGGCCAACAATTTTCTACCGTTGTGCCTTCTGAGCAATAGAGATGACCAACTGCAGCAGGTATAGGAACTAATTTAAGCCTGTGCAGACCCATAGGGGGCTGCCCTCTCCTGAAATCAGCTGAAAACTGTCCCCAAATTTAAAATGGAAATGAATTCTAGCTGCACCTTTGAGGTTTTCCTTTGTGTTTCTTTGGAAGGGAGGATGTCAAGATGGGGTTATGGGCATGGTTCAGATGTAAACTGCTTCTCTTAGAGGATTCCAGGATCAATAATTCACCATTTTGGTCCATTTTTGAGGCAGAAAAAGCTTCTGATATCTGGGGGCTGTTGATTGTAGGCAGGTATGGAGGTTCCCAAACAAAAAGCCCTTATGGTGACACTCCTCCCATGTACCTCTACTTTCCCCAGCTTTGCTGTGTAGAATTCATTTGAATTCAAGGCACTCCCTTGTATGGAGAAAGGTGGGATACAAATAATATAAAATGGTTGGGTCTGATCAACCCAGATAGAGAGGGGCTGATCAACCCAGATAGAGAGTAGTGCATTAGTTTTTCTCCAGCAAAACCAAAAAGGAAGATTTGCCATTGCATAGGTTAATAGATTTATTGTGGGCCAGATTCCCTTCTATTAGTAACTCATACCACAATAAACATGTTAGATTTGCTTTATTTATTTTTTTAGGATGGTTTATGGGAATGGAGAAGAATTTAATTTTGTTCAGTTTCGAATAAGAACTTCCCAAGCTTCACAAATTTGTTCATAAATTCAGTAGGAAAAAAAAATGAGAAAATCTGAACATGGGAGAAAGCAAAATGCAGAGATTCAGGCAGAATGCTTTCAATGCTCAGTTCTTAAAACTGTTGCTTGAATTGTACATACTGAGTCATGCATATAGAACCAGTGATTTGGAGTCTCATCTGACAGGCTTTTCAAAAACTATGTGGCATGTAGATTTTGGCATGATTCTCTCCATACTAAAATTGTTGAAGCTGAAAATGTAATTCTCTTTATTCTTGATGAGAACTTATCAAAGTCTTCAGATTTCTTCATAAATTAATCACAAGGAAATTGAGATCTTTTAAAAAAGTGAACATGAGGGAAATGGACAGACCTATCCATCATCATATTATTATAAAATTTTTGTCAAAAAGAATTCTGGGATTTCAATGTGGAATAAGCAAAGGTCTCCTATGACCATAGTGTAATTGAAGTAATCTAATATTTCTGCTATGGAATGCGTGTGCATGTGTGCATGTATGCGGCTTTGTCTGTTAGAGAGGAAAACAGAATAAAACCTAGAAGGGGTGGTGCTAAAGAATGCTTAACAGGATTTTTTTTGGTTTTTGGTACATTTTGTATATTCATTTCAGCCTTGTTAAGTTTCACCTGGAGAGGTGCCAGCTTGTGTCTAACATCCTCATAGGGGTTTCTGCAGCCTAATATGCAACATGACATGACTAAATGACAACATTTTTGGCTCCTTACTAAAATGCCATGCTGTATACACCTGTTTCAGTGAGAAAGGCAACAATCAGCTCAGTCACTCAACCAATTCATGTGATGTCAAGCACCAAAGGTATGAGATGGTAGCATGTTATATGGAAGATAGTTCTGTTCAGATGGTATTTAAGTGGGGAAAAGTAAATTAGCAAAGCTAGCATCCACCTCTATTGCCATTTCTGTTTGCACATGGAGGGTGCCTTTTTGAAGGGGACAGGTTTTCTCATCTGTGGAACAACCTTTCTTCCTTAAAGGAACCCAGTCTCGTTAAACCCATTTATCTAAGAGGTACTGAAATTCACTAAGACATAGTTCTGAGTAAACACGTAGAAGACTTTGTTGTTATAGATACGGCAAATTATTACCAGGATAAGATGGGAGAGAAGCATCACCCATACCTTATATCACTTTCTGTGATTCTTAAGGAGGCCTGAATTAATGGATACAAAATGATGTCTCTTGCTGTTGATGTTGTTGTTGCTGCTATTGTTGTTGTTGTTGTTGTTGTTGCTGCTGCTGCTGCTGCTGCCTTAAATCATACTTTTAAACTGGAGAGTCTGGCAAGCTTTATTGGTAATAGCTTTGTCCAGATATTAGATACAGATTGATACAGTTTTAAAGAAAAGGAGTGAGGGATAAGAATCCAAACTGTCTGGGCACAAATTTTGAGCCTCACAAGTTTTCCTAATCATATCTTTAGTTTAAAATAAAATAAAAAAAAGGCACGAGAAGAGAAAGAGAAAGATGAAACAAATAAGCTGTACATATGAGGTATACATATGTGTGTGTGTGTGTATGTGTATATTTATTTATTTATTTAGTCCTCCCTCCACATTTGTGGGTTTGACCTTCAAAACTTGATTATTCACAAGGCTTTCTCCTCCTCTCCCCCATCCCATTCCCCTGCCTTTTGCTCAGGCATGCGTGTCTTCCTTCCACAGATCTGGGCAAAAGGCAAGCGAATGGCAAGGGGCAGCCCGCACACATGCCTTCTGTGGTTGTGTTCCTTCTTTCTTCCATTCACTTGCCTATTGCCTGAGTGTCTGCAAAGCAGAGCACCCAGACAAAATGCAAGTGAATAGGGGGGCAGCAAGCACGCACACATAGCTGCCACCCCCTCCCATTCACTTGCCTATCACCTGGGAGCCTCGAAGGCAGTGCATCCCAATGAAACACAAGTAAATGGGGGGAGGAACCCTGGAAGGAAATGGGAGCAGGAGTGGGGGGTTATTTGTGGTTTTTGACTTTCACGAGGGTCCTATACCCCAAACCCTTGCAAAAGTTGAGGGGCCACTGTATTAACCATACATTCTCTCTCTCTCTCTCTCTCTCTCTCTCTCTGTGCCTGGTGGTGAGAGGACAGTGCCATCAGGGGGAGCACGTACAAGGTGAACTCATCTGGATTCTTGTCTTGCTTCACTTGGGTCTCTTTTGATGATGTTTGTTCCTCATTTGGTTAACTGGTATCTGACCTAGTATCTTAACTTACCTGGAATCTCCTGTATACTGACTGCCTTTGAACCTGAGCCTTGCTGTGCCTAACTTTGCCTTTTGGACCTGGACTCATGGTTACCATCCTGTTGTCTCATCATTTCAACCCTGGCTTGACCGAGTGAGGTCACCAGACCCAGGAGCTGGGCTTACTGATCATCTGCTTAAGAACTTGAGTACAGCAGCATCCCCAACTGGGCTAAACCCAGGAGGACCATGGCATCAACTGGTACACAGGCCTTTGATCAAGTTAAGAGACAGGCAGGTGTGTATGCTTGTGCTGATCCCTTCACTTAGGAGTTTAAAGATCAAATCCATCACTCTGAAATGGGCTTGGAGATAACTGCTAGCGGATAAAAGTTTTGAAGCATAGCCCAAATATTCTGAACCAATTGAAATTTAGGAAATAGTTGTCAGAGGGAGCCATTCATTGCATAGTAAGTATATTTAGCAATGAAATGGGGGAAACCCAGGAACTATTTTGAAGATGCATAGAATTCATCATATCTGTAACACCAAAATAAAACTGATTCTCAGTTTTAAGGAGGTATAAAGTGGCTTTAAATGGATTTCAATAGGAGTGATCAGAACACAGATCACATAGGGCCAAAGTAGATGAGACACCATTTGCACAAATAGGATTTGAAAGGTCAGTTTTAGTTCAGGGAGCTGATTAAATCAGGATTCTACTATAGAAAATAGGGGGATTTGTTGTTGCTGTTGTTCCTATGAATCCAATTAAATTGGGGATTCTGATGGTGAGAATGGTCCCATGAGCCTGAGAGTCTCCCTCTCATACAATCCCAAAACAACAAATGACTTGTCACTCCACCCCATCCCCCTGCCTGCTTTTAAAAACATTGTTGGATATTTACCATCTGCTGTTCTAAAAACTTGCAGATATTTTTTTTTGTCCCTCTTTTTGGCCTAGAAAGCATGTTCATATACCATCACTTTTCAAAGGAGTGTTTAATTACTCTTTCTCTCACTAGTTTGCTAGTATAATATGTAATCAATTTTAATAAGTCTTGCCTTTGTCACCATTCAACACAGTACATTAAAAACAGAGTTCATACCTTCAGGGATCCATTCATCACCATGTCTAATTCTAAGTGTCACAAGTGTGAAGAGTTCTGGCTCATCATAAGGAAGGATCTGGTTAATTACTTACTACCCGTGTCACACTAGGCATCCCTGTTGTGGCCCTTTTTGGCATCTAAGTGATAAGCAGTTGTCAGGGCACCTCTAATTAATAGCAATGGGCAGAACGTTCCATATTAAAACTTCAACAGCTACGTTGCCTTGAGGACTGGCTGATTTGTAGTTTTTGAATCAAAGAACAATACAGAATAATTTAGCATCCATGGCTTCCAGTTGCATTTATCTGGGCCTCTGTTTTGACTTTGTAATAATCAAACCCAGATTTGTTATTTGTGCAGGGTCAGGACTGCATGTACACCACCTTGGCACAAACATTTATGTAGATGGCCACGGAGGGGCCTATGGACTGTCAGCATTATTTTCTTTCAGCTCAGAAGTTTTATATTGAAAATGCCTTTTGGACTAAATGAATGCTGGGTTGATATTGATGTATTCATCTGAGGATTAACTTAATTTGCTTTAGTTAAAGCCATACTTCTTCAACTTGCTGCCTTCCAGATATGTCAGATGACAACACCATCATCTGTAGCCAGTATGGCTGATTTAAAGTTAGTATTAGCTGTTCTTGGTTTCTGGATCAATGCTAAATCACAATTTATATTTTTTTTTCTTTTTTTGTTTGTATATATTTTTGTTTTTTCACTATGTTTCTGAAGTCCTTGTAGAGCTGTATTAAAATGTTCTTACTCTAATTGAATGAAGGCTAGAAAAATCAGATTCACAAACATAGAATGAGTGACAGTTGACAGCAGTATGTGTGAAAAAGTTCTAGTGGTTTTAGTGGAGCACAAGCTAAACATGAGTCAACAGTGTGTGATGTGGTGGCAAAACAAATAGTACAGTTCTAGGATGTAGTAACGGAACCACAATATTCTGATCAAGCAAAGTAATAGTACTATTCTATTCTACCACATGTGATATGGTAGTCATCTTTAAATGTCTGCAGGCCTTTTATCTGCAAGACAGAGCAAGCTGTCTTGTGCATGAGAGGAGGAGGAGGAGGAGAAAGAGCAGCAGGAGCAGCTTGTTTTATGCTGCTCCAGAGGACAGGACACAAACATAATTTTTTTAAAAAAAAAATCCAACAAAAAAGTAAGAAGAACTTCCTGACAGTAAGAATTGTTCAGCAGTGGAACAGACTGCATCAGAAGCTTGCCAGTTGTCCTTTGTTGGAGCTTTTTAAGCAGAGGTTGAATTGCCATTTCTCGGAGATGGTCTAACTGTGGATTCCTGCACGGGCAGCAGATTAAACTAGAAGGCCCTTGGAAAGCCTGATAATATTATGGATCTATGGTTCATGCAGTTTTGCCTTCAGTATTTTAGTTTTCAGAATTTTCCAGTCCTTATTAATTCTTTCTTCTTCTTTTTTATCCCTTCTGGATTTAGGAAGAATCAGAGGCACCAATTTTAGCTATAGCATTCTATGCATTTTTTCTGGTACCATGGGTCATAATGCATCAAACTACAATTCTGACACTGTTCTCTGCATCACTAGCTGCTTATTTTTGGCACCCGTTCCCTAGCAGTGCCCTGACATGTGACAGGAGGGATGGACGAAAATGCCACTTGTACTACTACCAGCAGTTCCGTCATTTTCCTACTTAGGTTCAAAAATTTCTTTTAAAAAATATTTGTAATATAAGATTCAGGTTAGAACAGAGACTTCTATCCTTGATCCAATTTACTGTCAACTTTGCCAGCCACAGGTAACATACAAACACTAGTTGTTGTCCATAATATCTTTGTATGGCCATGCTTGTTGAAAACTAGTAATGAAGAAATTCTCTGAATGCCTATTCTTATATAGCCGAAAGGGCATCACCTATGTATAAGATAAAGGGATTAGGCTTGGGAGAAGAGTACCAAAAAAGAATAACAAAACAAAACAAACTTTTTAGGTGGTGGTGGTGGGGAAGATACTCTAACAGGAGAAAAAAATTGAAACAGCGTAGAATGTTAAGGTTTGTGTGGAAAATTGATGGAATGGAGAAGGGAAATGGAATGGCATGTTCTGGAATGGGCCTAACCGGCAGCTGGCTGAAAGTCTATACAACAATATCCCACATTGCAGTATTTTGTTGCAAGCATTACTTGTATGGATTGATTACTGAAAATGTGTTAATTGAAACAGGAAAACCTCTGTGTATTGAATATATTCTTCCTATTCATTATCACTGATTATTGTTGTAATTTGACAGGTTCAAATGTTGAGTGGTGTGTCTGCTGTATATCTGAACACGGCAAACTAGTGTGGAAGAATTAAGCAGGAAACAACCTGTAGGTGGAACTACTTCTGCAGCCAACTCCCAAATTCTGTCAACAAAAGCATATTTGCATGCAGAAAATGTAGTACTGTAATTGCACATGTCAAATGAACAAAAATGTGCCTTCATGCACAATTAAGCTCCTGGTTGTAGGCATTGTCTTTTTTTCTCTAAAATGTCTGATTAATTTAATTATCTGAAAAGTGCAAGTCTAGTTGCTCTTCTAAAGAATTCTTCACTCTTATACTTACAGGAAGAAAAACAGTAACCTTGGAACAGATGAAATCTCAGACTTTGAAATCCAGAATACAAACTGAAAACATTTAAAATTTGCCTTCACATATACTTTAAGGTGGGCAATATCAAATGTTTCTTAGTGTGATACTTGGGGAGCTTTAATATGAAGGTAGAAACTGGACAAAGCAGTTTCTGCCACAGACTACAGATTTAGCATACAGATCCAGGCCACTGTCTACTGCTCCATGTGAGACTTAAAGCTTCTTGAATCTCTCTGTGCTTTTCAATCTGGAATGCTGCTGGCAAAAATTTGGAAGCAAGTTTGGAAACAGATTTGGAAAAGTCATTTTTTTGAACTACAGCTCCTATACTCTTCCAGTCAGCATAACAACTGACCAGTACATTGCTAGCTGGGGGATTCTGGGAGTTGTAGTCAGTTTCTGTTTGGAAGCTTGGAATATAAGCCATTTCCGCACTAGACTGTTAAAGTGCTATTATTCCACTTTCAACATCCTATGGAATCCTGGATCCCATAGAAAGTGGAATAATAGCACTATAACAGTCTAGTGTGGAAATGGCCTATGTTCCTCACAAGATTCACGCAGCTCTGAGGTGATCAGGCAGAGAAAGTTCAAGTTTCAGAATCTACCAATGATACGATTGTGGAAAGTGGTTACTGAAAGGCTTGTATAGATCCTTACTTCACCCAGAATATGATGGGAGAGCAGCTTGTCAGTGTGCCTCACCTTCAGTTTTACAATAGTTGTTCAAGGTTTCCAACTGATCAGCCCTTTAGAAAGGTTGGATAAACTCACTGCCCACCAGCCCATTCATCTGATCAAGGCTTGAGTGCTTCCATTTTGAAGTGTCTGAGTTGAATTGCATTCTCTAAATGATTTATGGAACATAATTTATTGTTTAATTCTGTGGATACTAATTAAAAATTGTGGTACCTTTATCTGCATCGCCGCCGCCGCCGCCGCCGCCGCCGCCTCCTCCTCCTCCTCCTCCTCCTCCTCTTCTTCTTCTTCTTCTTCTTCTTCTTCTTCTTCTTCTTCTTCTTCTATGACTATCATTTCTATCCGGCTATAACTTTTTCATTGTACAAAAGTTAAAAGTATGGCTATCAATAAAATTAAAAGGTTAAAAACAGCATTCAAAAGAAGGACAACAAACATGAACAACACAACACATGAAAGGCCCTTTTCTCCTAAGCAATCAGCCCTCAAAGACCTACTGAAACAAAAAGGTCTTTAGGTGCCTAGAAAAGGATAGCAAGTCACAGGCTCGACTGGTGAGGACACTGGAGAGAGCCTTCTCCGTGGCTGTTCCCAATCTGTGGAACTCTCTTCCTCAGGAGTCTAGGCTGCCTCTCTCCCTGCTTTCCTTTCATCAGCAGACAAAGACATTTCTTTTCGAGCGGATTTTTAATGGGCGAGCTAGGCAGCTTTTATTTATTTATTAAGCTGTTTTTTAAAAAATTTCAAGTTTTTATAATTTTATATGTTTTACATGTTTTTAATGTCTTTAATTTTAAATGTTTTAAATGCTTCTAATTTTTTTGGAAGCTGCTTTGGGTCCCGCTTTGGGAGAAAAGGTGGCATATAAATACAATAAATAAATAAACAAACAAATAATAAAGGGGGTGACAAGCTAACTCATCTTGAAAGATAGTTCCAGAGCATGGGAAAGAGCTTTCTATGTACAGCATTTTTGTGCACTATTTTTTATTCATGCATTTCTAAATTGCTTTCTAATTCAATATTTTTTTAAATTGTCTAATGGTGTTGTGATTTTTGGGGCCTTCTTTAAAAAATACGTTCATTTGTAATGTTTAACTCTACCTGTTCTAATTTTGTGTGTTTTGTTGGGTGCCAATTCTGGAATAAAAGCAGAATATAAGTCAAACAGATAAACAAAATAAATGAACAAATGCTCTTATTGTTGGGAAAATGCCATGCTTTCTTTCTAATTAAAGCTTCAAAATTTCTTTTTTTTTAAAATCATTTTATCCAATTCACATATAAGACAAACAAACAATTATAACTGAACTTTACATGAATTTTCTTTGATCTTCCACACTGATCTAGATTTCATTCTCTATATCTCTTAACTTGTTTATATTAATGTACCATGTTATATTGATCATGTTACACATTAGCTCTTGCATTATCATCATCATATTCCAGCTTCATGATATATATCCAATTACCCGCTCATTAATTATCATAATCATGAATCACTCATTTTCATCTATCAGTACCCCACAATTACGCAGTACCATTTGCCATTCTTTCAAAATCTCATCGTCTGTTTTCCCTTTTAATCTCTGAGAGACCATATCAGCATTTCTATTTTCAACAAATGTTCCCCACCATTGCTCAACTGTGGGTAATTGCTGAGTTTTCCAAAGCTTTGCATATTCAATACAAGCTGTTGTTATCATATACAGTATTATTCTCCAATACTTTTTTATAGCAGTACCTTCTAGCACATCTGTCATATTTAACAAGTACAATTCCGGTACCTTAGCAAACTGAACTTTCATTAATGCACATATTGTGTTATGTATTTCATTCCAGTATTTCTTAGCCCTAGGACATGTCCACCACATATGATATATCGTACCGACCTCTTTCTTACATTTCCAACAAAGCCCTGTACCTGTATTGTAAATCTTTTTTAATTTATCTGGTGTCATGTACCATCTCTGAAACAACTTATAATAATTCCCTTTTAGATTCTGGGCTACTGTAAATTTTTGTGTTCTTTTCCAGCTCTGCTCCCAAGAATCTAATTGAATTGAATGTCCAATATTCTGAGCCCACAAAATCATTACTGACTTTACTGTTTCTTCTTGCCTTTCCTGGTGTAATATTTCTTGATATATACACGCTAATAGATGAGGAGGATTTTCAAACAGCCGTTTAATCACTCCAATTTTCTCTTTTACTTCTATTCCATATGTTTTTAAGTCCGTCTGAAATCTTTCAGTTAACTATCTATAAGGAAACCAACTTAATGTTATTCCTTCTTGTTCCAGTTTTTCTCTTGTTTTAATCTTCAAGTTATTCAAAGTTGTCTTCTCTATTATATCTTCATATCTCAGCCATTTATCTGTTTCAGTCCATCTACCAAAAAAACGCCTCTTGAGGGGACACCCAAGTGGGGAGCTGCTGTATGTTTTTATCCCATATTCATTCCAAATTTTCAGAAGCAATTTCCTAATATAATGATGTGTGAAGTCTTTATCTATTTTTGCTTTGTTGTAAAACATATAGACATGCCACCCCATCCTCAAATCGGCATCTTCCAATGCCAGCGTTCTCATATCTTGTAAGTCAACCCAATCTTTTATCCACATGAACGCTGCAGCTTTGTAATGTATCTGAAAATCAGGTAGTCCCATTCTGCCTCTATTTTTCTGATCTGTTATAATATTCCATTTCATTCTGGTTTTCTTCCCTTGCCATATAAATTTGGTTAGTTCTCTTTTCCATTGTAAAAAAGGTTTATTGTTTGTTATTATAGGAAGATTTTGGAATAGAAAATTCATTTTTGGAAGTACATTCATTTTTATTGCAGCTATCCTCCCCATCATCGATAAACGCATAGAGGTCCAACTTTCCAGATTCTTTGTTATTTCTTTCCATTTTTTTTCATAGTTATTTTGAAATAACTCATTATTTATTTTTGTTATCCAGACGCCTAAATACTTTGCCTTTTTTCCTCTAGTAAATCCTGTTAAGTGTGCTAGTTCCTTCTCTTCTCTCTCAGTCATATTTTTAGTTAATAAAACTGTTTTTTCCTTGTTGACTTTAAATCCAGAGAATTCTCCATATTCTTGAAGTGTTCTAATCAGATCTTTAATACTACTCCCTGGATCATCCAAAAATAAAACCAAATCGTCAGCGAAGGCTTTTAACTTGTATTGATATTTCTTAATTTGAACTCCTTTTATATCTTTGTCTTCTCTTATAGCATTATTAAGTATTTCCATTGTCATAATAAACAGAAGAGAAGACAAGGGACAACCTTGTCTTGTCCCTCTGTGCAGATCTATTAATTGTGTCCTTTCACCATTAATAACCAGTCGAGCTTGTTGTTGACTATAGATTGCTTCAATCCACGAAACAAATCTGTTTCCTGCCTGCATCTGTTTAACCGCCGTCTTCATAAATGGCCAACTGATCATATCAAAAGCTTTTTCCGCATCTACAAATATCATGGCCATTTTTTGTTCATTGTGCTTTTCATAATATTCAATTATATTTAGAACTGTTCTGATATTATTTCTTAAGGATCTTTTTGGTAAAAAACCATTCTGATCTTCATCAATGATCTCCATCAGCACTTTTTTTAGTCTCGCTGCTAGGATTGAAGCAAAAATCTTATAATCTGTATTCAAAAGTGATATTGGTCTATAATTCTTTACATTTGTTAAGTCTCTGCCTTCTTTCGGAATCAGCACCACATTAGCTTCTTTCCATGTATCTGATACTCCTTCCTTTATTATCTCATTTATTGTACTTTGCAAAGGTATTGAAATCTCATGTTCCATAATTTTGTAATAGTTTACAGTAAAACCGTCTGGTCCTGGAGCTTTGTCATTTTTCAAGTTTCTAATAGCCTCTACAAAGCTTCAAAATTTCTATATTATTTTTTCTTCTTGCTCTTTGGCCTCCTATGTCATCTCATATATACTTACTTAGGGCACTATCACACTCACTGGTGTATGGAAGGGGGGCAATGAGGGCGGTACACCCTAGGTGGCAACTTTTTGTGGGCGCCCCACGCAATGCAACTACGCCCCTGTGCAATGCAGTCACGCCCCCGCACAACGCAGCCATGCCCCGTGCAATGTGACACCCCCATGCAATGTGACCATGGCCCTGCCCCTCTGTCCCCTCACCTCCGCCCCCCCACCTGCATTCCAAGCTACGCAGCTGATCACACTACACTGTTACAGCACTATTCTCTCACTTTAACTGCCCTAGCAACATTCTATGGAAGTTTGGGGTTTGTAGTTTAATGAGGCCCATGAGCTCTCTGGTTGAGAATTCTAAATGCTCCTCCCTAAACTGCAACTCCCAGGATTCTGTGCCATGAATTAAAGTGGAATAATAGTGCTATAAAATCCAATATTTCTAAAGTGTGCACAAGAGAAGGAGGCAGGCAGTGTAACAGTACATCTAGAATTTATCACCATTTCTGAAGAACATCTTTTGAGATTTCTCTTGCAATTCTTATTTGCATTGCATAAATACTTCATCACTGTGTTTACAATTTTGATGGAAAGAAGTAATCTGTATATAAGGTACCTCTTTTCACCTAAACTGTAAACATGGTGATGAATTTTTTATATAATGCAAAACATATGATAATGTAGTTTTATCATAAACAGTGTACTTTTTCATTTACTGACATATTCATGACCCCTGAGAATTAAATATTGAATCTATCACCTGAAAGGATATGAAGTTCAAGTATTCTGTCAATTTAAATTCCAATAGTGTCGTTAGCCACACTCAGGTTTTGCCTCTATATTTACTCGTTCAGCCTGCTGATGATTTGTGTTCTTATGAGAGCACTCTCTGCCTGTTTTGTTACTTTTCTGCAAAACAATTAACGTCTAACTTTTAAAAAAAGAAAATAAAACACTTTTCAGAATTTTTAGTAGTTCTAACACCAATAAACTGTTATTTATTATAGCAATCAGTGACAATGATCAGGAGTGTGAAAATACATTCAGTATCTGTTATATGAGTAGCTGGGGCAGGATAATTATTCTGTTGACGTTCCCCCTCCACACACTGGTCAACAGTATCCCTTTCTGAGCTAACTGAGGCGGTCATGGGGTTAGTGTTGGTATCTCCATAACTGATACTGCTGTGTAACTTCAAAATTCATGGTGAGACTGCCCTATCCTGGCTCAGGACTTCATGGCTTCCATGACAACCACAGATAGCACGACATGACACGTACAATATAACTCAGTCGCATAGGGACATGGAGGGGGAGATTTTGGGATGTCCCAGCCTGTAGCCACACCCTCGAATTCCCTGGCCACGCCCCTGTGAGCCCTGGCCACACCCCCACAGGCACAGCCACTCTCCTTCCTTGCTCCACTCCCACCCACCCACCTCCCTCAACACACTCCAAGCTCCACCACTGGTATAACTGAGGCTGAAAGCTCTACTTCCAGCACTGTTTTAACCATCACGCTACATTTTGAGTTCCTCTACTTCCTACCGAGTTAGTAATGATTTCTGGCACAGAGAATACATCCAGAAGTATGGCTGCTACGGAGTAGAGCGCTAGCCTGAATCCTGCACTTACTTGTCTCTCAATTCACAGCAGATGAAGCACATGAACTTTTTTTTTCTTTGCATTTTGTGCGTGTCTTTCTGTAATTGTACAGTCCAGCTGTGTATCTTTCATTGGTTTAACTGAACTTTTTTAAAGCAAACTGGAACAGTTAAAAGGCATTCTCATATGAAGCTGTTTGTATGTTAGGTGTGAGACACAGCTGCATGGGGGCAGGGGGGGCGATTCGCCCTGTGTGGCAATGTTTTTGTGGCGTCCCGGCCTGTAGCCACAACCCTGCGTGCCCTGGCCATGCCGCCATGCACCGCAGCCTTATCCCCACGTGCAGAGGCCACGCCCCTTGTGCCATAGCCCCGCCCCCTCCGTACACTCCAACCTTCGCCACTGGTGAGACAGACTGCGTCAGAGGAGAGGCGGAATCCTGTTCACAATCCTGCTTACATCAGCAGCAAAATTACTATTGATGTAATAGAGGCAAACTAAACCCCTGGCTGTTACAATAACCATTCTCCCCGAAAAAAGATGAGAAAGATACATGTGAGATTAATTCACAGCATCAGGTGGCCAAAAGACACATGGCAATTTTTCTTTGACATTTAGAAATTACTCTTATTTCAAAGAAAAGAAATGGTAAAACCACCTCTCGGTGTTCCTTGCCTAAGAAAACCCTATGAAATTCATGGGGTTGCCATAACTTGACAGGTGAATTGAAGACACATACGCATACAACATTCCGTCTTGGAAAAAGAATGAGAATGCCTTTTTGCATTCATATATCTGTAGTAAAGACCCAGATGGGAGTACAGACAGACTGTGTTTCTTTGAATTTTAAACTCTGACATGAAAATGACTTTAAGTCATAAATGTTTTATTAAGCCTTGAAATTGTTCCTTTTTTTTTTTGCCAGTTAATTATCATATGCAGTTGGTTCAGGCATCTGGATGAATGTTGTTTTTCTTGCATTATACTTTAATATGATGCTTATATATATTTTTGTTCAAGAAAATAAGCATTCTGAGTTTATTTGAAACTTCCTTTTTCTGTGGCCTAGTAAGTGAATTTTAAATTAAACTCCACTGCAGTATTTAATCATATTTTCATAGTGTGGGTGTAAGCATCAATATAATAATACGTGTAGAAAAAAGGAACGTGGATGAATGCACACTTCAGAGATATATGTTCAAAGACAAAGTGGTGTGAGAAAACAAAAGTTATATTATTCCTTCCAGGAGGGAAGGCAACAAATTTAGAAAAATAAAATGGGATGCTCATCAAATTCTTCAAAAGAAGAGGAGGAGGAGGAGAGGGGACGAAGAAGCAGCTGAAACCACGTTAGGTTATATGTTTTGTGTTGGTTCCTTTTTAACAGAGGCATGTTTTGAGCAATGCAGATTTAAGCATATGTCATTTGCTGGGGAGAAAGTGCATTGATCTAAAGCAGAACCTACTCCCAAGTATACATGTGCAGGAATGTGATGGAAGAGTGTAACCATTTTTTTTCATGTTGTTGAAGTTGTTCATTTTGGAGTTGTTTTTCCAGAAAGAAAAACCTCTGTACTAAATCTATCATTCTACTGGTGGAGATTTTGGAAGTTTCTTCCTCTCTCTCCACAGCCCTCAATGCTAGCCAGAAATTATAGGTTTCCGAGCCTGGGATTGGGGGAGAAGCTACCACATCCTCCCAGTGTGGTGGAATCTCCTCGTCCACAGGTAAAGGTTGGAGCATAGGATCCTTCCCACTGTCTGCATAAATAAGAAATTTCAATGAAATTATTGGGATAGCTTTGGTTTTCAACTGAAATTTTAAACCCAGTTTTAAAGGGCTATAAAGTGTTTTGACTTGATGATACTGTAATTATGTTTTTAACTGAAGTTTGTAATGTGCTTTCTGACCTGGCTATCTATAAATCCAGCTGCACAAGTGAATGTACAGTGTGCTCATGCAACATTGGATTTCACCCATAGTTTTATAAAAGAAACCTCCTTAAATCAGTTCCTTGACTTTCAACATGCCAACTTCTTATTTGCAGCTGAAAGATTTAAAGCCAATTCATTTTGTAAGTTTAATCATCATGGTGGCAGCTAGCATCTATCATATTACCTGAAGAATCTATGGCTCTGGTCAAATGTTCCCAAAGTCACATCTGCTGGAAGAAATAAGCTTAGCTAAAATATAACTTTTTATTGTTTACACAAATTCACCTGTAAAAGCCTTTTGTTTAAAGTAGCTTTATTCAGTGATATTACAATTGCCTTTCAAGTAGATATTCATTCACTTTCCTTTCTTCTATTCTAAGTAAAAAAGAAGGCTGTTCAGCAGATGTATATAAGTATAGGATTTGAGGTAGTGTGTATATATTGTTGGGAAATGTAAGAGATAGTAATTAATTAGTAATCACTTTCAGAGTAATTAGAAGTTCTAAGCAGAATATGAGCAACAACCAGTTCAATATCACCACATCATCATCCTCACACACATAAATACAGCAGGCTTAGTGTTGCTTGAAAAAACACACGAAGAATGTTTGTTTAAAAATACTTAAGGTTTCATAACATCTCATGGTGAGATACTCTGTAACATATGCTCTTCAAAAAATGGAGGAAAGAGAAAGAATGGCAGACCACAAAATGGAAGACAAACAAACTTGAAATAGCTGAAGCAGAAAGAAAGAGAGAATGGCTAAGATCAACAAACAGAAGATGAGATGGATATATGTTATGCCTAGAGATCTTTAAGGCCATTTCCACACGGGGTAATAAAAACGGTGCAGTGCGTCCTCCACGGAAGACGTCTGCACCTTGGAGTGGACTGGGTCCGGACTACTTACTGTAGATCCGCACCTCAGTCCGCTCCGGAACAACCCCACGTGGTCCTTCAGCGTGCTTTTGAAAGACCTGATTTTTCTGGTCTTTCAAAAGCACGGAGCACGCCACTGCGAGCCTGCTCCCTTGTGCAGATTCGCAGGCTCACACCAATGCAAGCCTGTGATCTGCCAAGGGCGGGCTTTAGGCTGGCGAGCTTCAGCGGTTGGTCGAGACCCACAACCAACTGGAAGCCGCCATTTTGGATGCTGGAGCAGAGCGGATCGATGATCACGCACTGCTCCGGAGCAGCCTGGACCGGACTAGGGAGCCAGGAGATCCGGTAAGTAGCAGCATGGGGTGATTCCCTCGCCCCGTGCAGAAATGGCCTAAGAGGTCTAGATCTAGAGAGCCATGTAGCAACTGTTGAGTACAGGTATGCCAAAGTTGCTATGTCTAAAATTTACGCTATAGGAAACAATACTGTAGGATCAATTACATATTTGATTTAAAAGTAGACTTAGGGCTTTTCGGCAGTACACTATTGTAGTGCTGTTATTCCACTTTCGACATCTTATGGACTCCTGGACTTTGCAGTTTGGGGAGGAGCATTTAGAATTCTCAGCCGGAGACCTCTTTGGCCTCAGTAAACTACAAATCCCAGAATTCCACAGGATGTTGAAAGTGGAATAATAGCACTATAACAACATAGTGCTGAAAGGCCCTCAAACTATTGTAAATTCACTCTTGTGTTAGAAAGCATGATTTCTGAAGGTTAATCTCTTCACCATGTGAACAGCAAATGCATTCTTCAGCTGCAGGAGGAGTGGTGCTAAAGTCCCAAGTGGATTTGCCCCCTCCGTCAGCAGTGGTGGATCCACTGCCCAACTCTGCCTATGGGTAAAAACTGTGATATGGTAAGGAGGAATGCAAGAGAAGTATAGCTTCCAAGTTTCATTTAGAGCCGCTACTATGATATCATCCATGTGAGTACCACAGTAATTGGCAGATTCACTTTATTCTGACAAGAATAAAGTTTTAATGAGGTCTTCAGGTTTTATTATTGGTTAGAATAGATTTTCCATGGATAATGAAGAAAGTAATCAACCAGACTCTGCACACCAGTTTCTTTTTTCTTTTGTAAGCTGCTATTTCATGCCAGCAATTTAGGTGGTAGTATTTTCTTTGGAAGATTGTTTGCACTCCTAATTAAAAGTTAAAGCTTGCTGTGACAGACCCTAGGGGGAGTGGTATCCTGAGTGGTAGAAAACCACCCAGCAACAGATTGCTAGGCACCAAAATGGCCATTCCGGGAACTCAGCTCCTCTAGTATGAAGGAGGCGTTAAGAGGCCTCAGAATAAATGTATAAATAGTAGACACTGAATTGGGAAGAATCAGACTCTCAGGAGAACGGGCTGAGAGTCAGTTCTTCAGCCAAAGAGAGATTCTCACTTAACCAAGGGGAGGATTGAATGAGAGGGGGTGTTTTCTCAAAGAAAGCCTAATGAGAGGAGCAGAAGAGAAATCAACCCACTTTTGAATGTGATCAGAGAGCGTGACCTAGATTTGGGAACAGAGCTTTTGGCAAAAAAGGCCTGTGTGCCAGGTGGAGACTTGTGCCTTTATGTTGTTGTAAAGATAGAACAAACTGCTTAACTGCATTCTAAAGATGTGTTTGAACGTGGACATACATACAAAACCAATGCTTTGTTCTGTTTATTGTTTTAATAAAGATTATAGTATATTTTTATAAACTTTGGAGTCAGCTGAATGGTTCTCCATAGTTATAATCAAGCAGAACCACACTACAATAAATTCAAAAGGGGTTCTAAATAACAGTGGTAAGGCTTTACCCTTTATACACAAAAGTGGTGTTTTTAGGGAAGACCAGAGCTGTACAAAGTGACAAGGTGCTTCAGCAGACTGGTGGGAGGGGAAGCTGCCATATCCATCTATGAGGAGAAAAAGCAGGTCTTGTCAAACTTTCATTTTAGTTGCCTTGGGAGTTTTGTTTAAAGCTTTTATGTGTTGAATATATGGAAACAGAAGCATGTCAAGTGAATTTGGTGGGGCTTAGTTCCAGATAACTGTACATTAAATTGCCCACTATAATTTTAAAGTTATAACTCGACCAGAAGGGATAAAACATGTTCTCTGAAGGCCAGGATGTCACATACATATATTTGTAGTGTTATGGGTGTTGAGCTAGGACTCCAAAAGACCAGGTTTCAAATCCCTGCTCAGCCATGGAAACCTGTGCATGACCTTAGGCATGTCACACTCTCTCAGCCTGAGAGGAAATAAATGACAAACTTCTGAATATATCTAGCCAAGAAAACCATAAGTCAGAGTCAACCTTAAGGCAATGTAACAACATCAACAATCCCACTTTCCAAAGTCTAAGGAGTCTATACACCAGAGTTTAAGAAGCAATGGTTTTGTTCAACTAAATAAAATGTTTCTTTGATTTCTGTAAAGATTTTCTTCTGCCTTTTTAATATGTACAGTAAGTGCACTTGTGTTCTTCCACAAGAGGAAATTTGGAAATAAATTTATCCTTGCTTTTGACATCCCAGTAATGAGAGTCATTTTCAAAATGACTTTAATATCTGTTGTTTATAATGTGTGAGCTGCATGCATGATTAAGAATTATGCTACCGGGTTATGCAAGAAATTAGTATATAATATAATGTAATGATAAATGACCTTGTCTAAAAGGATGTACTATGCATCGTAAGAAAAAAAAATGTATTGCAAAAGGGAGCCTGAAGCTTTCTGAAATAAAACTGCAAAAATAGGTATGATGGCAAAGGATGCAAAGTGGTTTTCTTATACCCAGAACACATGCACTGTATTTCACTGTATGACACTGAGATACAGTCATTTCTGTTTGGCGATACTGTCAGAGTTTGCAAGTTTTCCATAAACTGAGGTAAGTGAACTTCAAGATTAAGAAGAGTACAAAGCAAGGAGGTCTAGGGAGATATCCATAAAGTAGTGTTACCCATAAAAGTCTCAGAGGTCCACCAATGGTGCCAGTGCCTCCATGGAATGGCTGGGAATTATTAGCTCAAAGGGAGGCCTACAAGAGAAGGGTAACTGTATAGGATCTTTCCGCTTATGTATACTGGTACTAATGCAAGTACACCAGTTGAAGATTGAAATAATGTTTTATTGGGGAAAATCACAAACACACACACTCAAGCAGTCCCACAACCACACAAGGCTAACTGAAGAAAAGGAAGGAACAACTGGACGGCGAGAAATTGGGGCAAAGTGGGCAATATTTTTACCTATCCTACAGAGAGGAGAGGAAGCAATATGGCTCAGACGGAGGGTAGCACAAGAACAGGAATCGGAGCAGCAGAGTGACAGCTTATTTCCAGTGTACTACTAGTTGTCTGGCTCAGAGCCAGAGTTTAAATACCCTGTTTCTGCCTTGATGGAAAAGGTGTTAATGGCTCTCTGGCAGAGCACCCTCTGGAATGGTTTAATGGCTTTAGCATTAGGTGAAAATGCACTGATGGGAATAGTGGTAGCTTCTTAATGTCTGGGCAGGTGAGGAAACAAAGGAGAGTTTCAGCAGGAAGAGGGAGCAGGTTGATGATGATCAGTTGCTCTATTGACCAACCTTTTGTGCTATTGTATTTAAAGGTTGAATTGTTGAGGGGATTATTGCAAGCTCATTAGCACTGGAAATTCCTGATTGCTATGACCTTGCCCAAGGCCTGAGGTCCCATCTGAACTACTTTTGCATGTGTTTATTCAGTCCTCTTTGCCAGCATGGCTTTTCAGCCATAACAGTATATGATTTATATTTAGTGCCAATTAAATAATGTTCATTGCCAATCATATCATGGAGTGTGGATGTATAGTGTAGTAACAGTAGCCCAAAAAGGCAGCCATCGTTTAGAAATGGAAAACTGAGGAAGAATGTCTGAAGGGTGGGGCTGGATTTTTTAAAAATGCAAAAGAAATTGGTGAGGATTCATTACCCTCAAAACTGCCATCATTCACCTAAGCTGCCAGCCACTCCTCTCCAGTCAGTCTCTGTATTCTTGTCTTACAGGGAGACTTCTCACATCCAGCCCGTGCTGTCGCCCCTGATTTCACCTCTGCATTCTTCAGGAATAACCATCTCAAAGAGGAAGGAAAGGAAGGCGCAAGCTACTGAAATTAGCTGGGGTGTACACTGATACAAAAGAAAATGGAAAAGAGAGCCAGGCACCTGCCTCTTCCTTCCAAAATAATGCCTGTATTATACTACAACATTCCTGAGGATCTAGCACTTTCTAGATCCATTTTGAGTACTTGGTTGCTTTCAAACTACACAGTTGTAGTGCTATGATTCTATTTTAACTGCCATGGCAACATCTTATGGAATTCTGGGATTTGTAGTTTGATGACACACTAAAGCTTTCTGAATGAGAAATACCCATTACCAAAGTTCAAATCCCAAGATTCCATAAGATGGTATATAATATGAAATCACAGCAGTATAACTGTACAGTGTAAAAGGGCCACAGTCATTCAATGTTCTGTAACCTCCCTTGATATCATGTCAATAAGTGTATGTTTCATCAGATATGTTTACCCACACCTCACAACCATTGTGACATTCCTTTTCCTCCCCCCAACCAACTGAGGGAAACCCACATATTTCTTATGGCTCAAAATTTACAGAATAGTTATTGTTTACAGCAATTTTCATTCATAGCTATTTTGCTTACCTTTCTTTTCTCTCCAAGTTGAAAACTGGATCCCGGATGGTCAACCACAAGGAGAAGGGATGGTTGAATCATTCAATGCATTTAAGACTGTGTCCATACTGTTAGTTGTATGGAAGCAATCAGTGCATGAATGCAACAAATGTACATGCTTTTTACTAAATAAATAGGTAACTGTGGAACAGTCTGAATGTCCCCAGACCTGTGGGGTTGAAAAGAGGGAGTTTAACTCTTCATGTGATAGTCTCAGGTCACAGCAAAAACTGCCTTATCCAAAATGTTACTTGCTTTTTAAAGGACATTTCCATTGGCCTCCTTGAAATGCAAACAGGCATTTCAGGGAGCAGCTCCTCAGGACTATGGCATGGAAATGAAATATTAAACCCTTCCTCCTCAAATGCCACAAACCCATGCTTGTTCAGTCTTCCTTAAAACAAGACAACTATTTCTATAACAAAAGCATATAAACAGAAAATGTCTGGGGAGCTAGTTTCTTATAGCTAGCTCCTTTTTCAAACAATAAAGGGACCTAAATTATATTACAATTGTAGCTAAACAAGTTAAACTGGGTTCTTGAACAGTACTTGAACAAGGTTCAAGTACTGCCTTTTCCTATGTGTCATGCTTGTGCCTGATGCTCTGTTGTGGGTATGGCCATGACAGAAGGTGTTTTGTACCAGAGGCCAATAGTTTGCGGCATTCTGATTTTTTTTTTAATTAAAAGGTAGTTATTTTAGTTGGGACATGGAAGAGAAAAAAGTTATGTTTTTAACATTTGTAATTATAAGGATAATTGCACAGAGAGACTCAGCTCTCAGCACCTTTGTGAAACGGGGTGCTTGGCTGCAGCTCCTCGTGGCGGGACTCCGTCGCATGGCGGTGGCCATGTTTTTTGCCGGGAATGCACAACTGCGCATGTCCGGATCTCCAGACATGTACCCTGCCAATGAGGCCAAGGCACCTCTCCTTGGGCTCATTGGCTGCTGGAGTGGGCCTGAGTGGAGGCACGCCAACTTCACTCAGGTCCACTCTGGGGGTATTTACCTGCAGCTGATGCGGCAGTCAGCCAGTCTGTCTCCAGCAGCACAGTGAAGACAGTCAACGCAGAAGACGATCGGACGGCGGTGGTTGGAGTTGTTGTCGTTGGAAGTCAGCAGTGGCCATAGGCAGCAGCCAGTGAGGGTGGCGACAGGCGACGGAAGTCAGCGGTGTTTTTGCTGTGGTGGCAGAGCTGTGAGCTGGTCACTGTAACAGTCCTTGTCAGGGCTAGCAGCTGAAATCACCAATGTGAGTGTGCTGATCAGGGCCAGCCCTCGTCAGCCCGACCGGGCCAGCATAGGGGTGGTTAAGGCGGTTCCCCAACCCTCACTTGCTGCCCGCACACACTCTGGACATCCCATGCCTCCCATGCCTCCAGCTCCTTGCAAGCTGCTGCCTCACACAAGGGGCCAGGCTGGGTGGCCTCAAAAATCCTGGGTGGCTCTAGGCCAGGCAGGCAGCCGTAGCAGGTCCAGCAGGGCTGCTGCTGGAGCACCAGAGCAGGCACTGGAGCCTACTGGCAGTGCGGCCCTCGCTGGTATTGCTCACTTGCTCGAGATGCTGGCTGAGAGGATGGGATGCCTGGAATCCAGAGCAGAAGCCTCAGCACAGGAAGATGCAAGTGGGGCTCCTCAGCAGCAAGCAGCGGGCAGCACTAGGTGGAGAAGAAAGGTACCTTCCTCGTCCAGCAGCAGCACCTCCAGCTCTTCCGAGTCAGAGGTCAGTGCCCACAGGGAGAACTGGAAGGCCAAGGGTTCTTGGCCTTCCTTTTGCAGGAACAAAAGGTGAAGGAGGCAGAGCAGAGAGGCGTCAGACAGCAAGGCAACCGTAGGTGAGTCTGGGAGCGACAGAGAGCAGGACAAGGACTACTGGTTAGCGGCTGCTCATATCCCTGGGCTCCCTGGGTGGGCCATGAGGAGGTGGAACAGGTGCCCATCAGGTTCCATCAGTCCCAGCAATGCTTGGGCAGGCCAAGGGTGGGGGCGGGGGCTTACAGTCCAGGCTGCGTACAGTGACCATGAGGACCCACTTGGCATTCAGTTAGGCAGAAAAACCAGTGAACGCATCCTTGATGGCTTTTTTGTGGATGTTTTTTCCTTGCTTAGACCAGTTGGGGACAAGGGGTGCATCCACAAATCTGCTTGCAAGTCAAGAATGAAGGACAGGGAAGCCAATGTCGAACGCACCTTTGACAGTTGGTTGGCTGGCTATGCAGTGTTCATGGGGGTGGTGCAAGTGGCTTACCCCAACAGAGGTTGGCACCTCTCCAACCATCTGGGGAACGTGCTCCGAGCTTGGGCCTTGGCAGGTGACTTGGTGGCCGAGTATGGTGCTGCCTTCCGCAAGAGGGCTTCCCATAATGAATACGCTTGGTGGGACCTTATAAACGATAAATTCTGGCTTGTGCTGGTGGGGCCGCATATCAAGGCCAGGCCTGATGAGCCGTGGCCCTTTCGCTGGGCAGGGGAAAAGGACACTCGCAAGTTGGTCTGTTGGGAATTTAATCAGGGTAAGTGCCAGAGAGTCCACTGCAGGTTTGATCACTCCTGCAAATCCTGCCTCAGGGCCCACCCTAGACTCTCTTGCCCACGGCCAGGTGTGGGACAGCAGGGTACCCAATCTGGGTGGGCCTCCACTTCTGCCGGAGGAAAGCGTGATGGTGGCAATGGTGGTGCTGGGGTCGTGAGGCAATGACATCTCGCTGGCCCGCACTCCTGTCCACCTGTCAGCTCTCCTCCTCCTATTGGAGGCTTATCTGAACAGGTGGGCTGCCAACTTCATTTGCAAATGGATTTGCAGTGGGTTTCAGGATTCCAACAGTGGGCCCCTGGCTGCCGTTTGAATCCGGGGATCTTAAGTCGGCTCATGAGCTGTCCAGGGTGCTGGTGGACAAGATAAGCAAGGAATACCAGGCAGGCAGGATGGGGGGCCCCTTCACAGAACCTCCCTTTCCCAACCTCAGGGTCTCCCCTCTTGGGGTGGTTCCAAAAAAGACCCCAGGTGAATTCCACCTCATCCACCATCTGTCATATCCAAGAGGGGCATCTGTGAATGACACCATCCCTCGTGAGCTCTCATCTGTCCGCTATGACTCCTTCAATTATGCTGTCGGGTTGGTCAGGGTCTGCAGCCGAGGAGCCCTGATGACCAAGTGCAACATTCAGTCAGCCTTCTGATCCTCCCCATTCACCCTGATGACCAGTGCTTGTTCAGGTTCAAGTTCAACAGGGCCTGGTATTCTCAAGGTCAGAGACCTGGGCAGCGAGCCAGCCCAGAGAAGAGAGTGGGAGAGCCAGCAAAATCCAGCCAGAAGGAGACAAGCAAGCACTTACTCAAGGAAGTTCATTTACCAGAGCGCCAAGCAAAGCCGTAGTCAGAGTTCCAAAGCCAAGGGTCAAGAGTCCAGAGATCAATTCAAAGTATCAGGAACCAGGTGCTGGGAGCAAGGTACAGGCAAGAGGAGGGCTTGTAAGAAGTTTGCCACAAGCAAAGGGAAGCTTCCAGGCAGGCAGTTATATAGCCCCAGGCACAGGTGTGTCCGGCCACCGCTTCTTAAACTTAGCCAAGGAAGCCTCCCTTTGCACAGTCCTCTTGAGTCTCTACCTTGATTGGGGGCTTATTGAACCAGGCTCCGGAGCCTCTTCAGAATCGGATCCCTGTTGCTCTAAAGGAGCAGGCAGAAGGATATCCATGCCTGCTTGGTCCATGGCAGCAGGGGGAGCTCTTGAGTTGTAGGACTCATCTCCAGCCAGAGCCACAGGGACCAACAGCTGCTCCTCGTCATCAGCAGCTCTGACAGGGGCTTCAGTAATCACAGGTATTATGACAAAGCCATGCCCATGGGATGCTTTGTAAGCTGTGCAGCTTTTGAGACATTCAGCACTTTCATTGAGTGGGCTGTTAGGTTCAGGTCTGGGTCATCCTTCATCACTCATTATTTGGATGATTTCCTCATGATAGGTGGGGCGGGGACAGATGAGTACTGCAGGCTACTGTGCCAGTTCCAGGCCCTTGCTCTGGAGCTGGGCCATCCCTCTAGCACAGGACAAGATGGAGGGCCCCTCCACATTCCTAGTTTACCTAGGGATATTAATTGACTCTGTGCAAGGGGTATCTTGTTCACCAGAGGACAAATTAAAAAACCTTAGGGAACAGCTGTCCAGGATGTTAGGCTGTAAGAAGGCCATGTCTCCTTAACTTCTCTTGCAGGGTGGTCTCACAAGGTTGGGCCTTCTGCGCTTGCCTTGACAGGATCACCGCGAGGGGTTGGGCTCCTCACCATCACATCCACATCTCTCAGGGATCTTTCCCATCCTGGTTGCAGTTGTGCTGTGGGAGGACTGGTTTCATGACAGGAGGATCTGTTTCTGGTGCGACAACCAAGCTGTAGTAGCTGTCATCAACCGTCAGTCTTCCAAATCGAGCCAGGTCATGTGCCTCGTCAGGTGTTTTGTTCTGGAGTGCTTGTATGCTAATATCTCTTTCTCAGCCCGTTTTGTACCAGGCTTGGACAGTGGAATTGCAGACTCTCTATCTCGATTCCAGCAGGTCAGGTTTTGCTTGCTGGCACCAGATGCGGACCCCTTGCCAACTCCATTCCCAGAGGACCTGTGGCAGCTTGGGAGCACTCCCTAATCCTAGGAGTTGTGCATTCCGTGGCACCAGCGACCTTCAAGGCATACTCCAGGGCTGTGGGCAAGTTCCAGGAATTCCACTCTGTGTCAGGACTGCAGCAAGATTGACCTGTCCCTCAGTCCCAGACACTCCAGTTCTTTAGTGCATCTGCGGGACCTGGGATTTCCCCCCCATTCCATATTGGTCCACCTGGCAGGTATCACCTTTTTCAGCAAGGTCAGGGGCCTCCCGGACCCTTGCACTGGCTTCCCCATCAGGAAAGCAGTCGAAGAGTGGAGGCGTCTGCGACCAAGGGACAAGGACAACAGGAGGCCAGTATCCTACAGGCTATTAAAAAAACCGGTCAGCCAACTCAAGGTCATATGCAGATCCAGGTACGAGGCCAGACTGTTCAGCACTGCATTTGTGGTGGCCTTCTTTGGAGCACTGAGGATCGAGGAGCTGGTTGCAGGTTCCTCTACGGATCTGTCTGGCAACGCCCTTCATGTGGAGGACATATCCTTCATGGGTGGAGCGGCAGACATCTGGTTGCGGAGTTCCAAGTGCAACCAGCTGGGTAAGGGTGCCACTATCCTCCTCCAACCCCTGCCAGGTGAAGACCTGTGCCTGGTCAGAATTCTTCACAGGTTCTTAAATAAGTGACCACTGCGTTCGGGTCCCTTGCTCATGCACAGCAATGGGTCCCCGCTATCCAGGTTTCAGTTTGTGACCATCATGCGAAAGGTGCTGGGGAAACTCGGGCTCCTGGCTGCTGACTTTGGGAGCCACTCTTTTTGTATTGGGGTTGCTGCCAAGGCGGCGGCATGCAGCTTGAATGCAGAGGACATAAAGAGAATTAGAAGGTGGAAATTCAGAGTGTTTGCTGGGTACGTGTGCCCGGCTTTTGAGCTCGGTGAGGTATAGTGTTTCGCAGGTGTAGGCGGCACAGCAGCTGCACCTGCGGGATCAGAGTGTAAGTCTGGTGGTACTTTGTTGGCTGGGAGCATCTAGGGTTGCTGGTAGGCAGGCGGGGGCATCCTGCCTGCTTTTGTGGCAGTCGCATGGCCAGATGATCCAGGATAGTTGGTGCCTCTGCCACGTGGAAGGGAACAGGCAGATTCCCAACTGAGGGTCAGGGAGTGCAGTGCATGTCAAATTGCCCAGCTCGGTTGGGCAAGTAGCATGCACCCCCTGGTGGCAGGAGGGCCACGTCCGGAGAGGTCTTCTCTGCCCCTCGGCCAGATGAATGGGCTCATTGACCAACAGGTGGATTGGCCGATGCCCAGATCCCTACCCATGCGTACACCAACCTTGTATGCTCTGTAACCAGTAAAGTTGTGGCCTTGTTCATCCATACATTGCTGTTTCTGTGTGTTCTGTTCTGCACTAGTCGCCCCTGATCATGCAAGTATTTTTAACCTTCTGGGAGCGTTTGAAAGTATAACAGTAACACATTGCTTTAGTATAACTTTTCAAATTTAAGCCTGCCACCAAGATATCCCTATTCTGAGAAGCGTTTCTTGAACTCTCACCTCAGAAAATACCATATCTTAATTCTTCAACAGAGAAAGGTAGAATTACTTGTTTTTCCCCTGCTTGTTGTAGTGCTCTGAAACATAGCTCCTCTCGCATCTCTGTGGAAACAGCACCAGTAAACATTCCTTTCTGTCATTTCCCTTGTCTCCCTCCCTGCTCCATCACCACACTTGTGTGTCAATTTCTATTTCTATTTGCTATGAATGTATAAAGTTAAGGAAACTTCTCATAGGAGAATACATAGACCACACAGTTCAGAAAGTCACAGTCTACCCTTTCCCTATAAATTAATGTGTGGTAAGGGGCTTCATGTTTGAACATTTTTCCTCTCTTCAGCCACTTTGGAGGTGGACTGATCAATACTGTGGTTTAAAAGCATCAATATAAACAGCAGAACATTCTATTTTTAGGGAAAAAATGGGTAGTTGGAGAGTAAACAAAGCTTATGTGCTTTCAGGAATCTAAGGAAAACAGAAGGAGAAGTCATGTGGCCATGGGTTATATGTGGCTACTACGGGCTGTTTGGAGGCAGCTACTAGGTTTTCTCTAGGACACTTTGGAATCCCGGGATCACTTCTTCTCCAATTTTTCATTCCATGTCTGGTGATTGGTTGAAGGACCAAGAAGCTTCTGGCTGTGCTCCCATAGACAGATGTGAAATGATTACATTATCGCGCATCTCTGGGTGCTTCAGAGGTCTCAGTGGATGATGTGATTATTCTGTGTCCAAATGGAGAATGATTACATCTGCTGAGACCTCTGGAGGGCCCTAGCAGGCCACAGTAGATGATGTAAACACTTCACATCTGGTTGCAGGGACATAGCCTGATTCTTCTCTCCCCCTTGATTTTCCACTAAGGACAAAATGGCCATGGGGAAGCTGCAGCAGCTCTATAGCAGGTCCAGGGAAGAGCTTTGGTGATTTGCAGAGGGAGGAAAGGACTATCAAATTCCTCATTGATTTTTTTTTAAGGCACATGCAAGTATAAGGTTGATTTATATCTGGGTAAGCCACTAACAAGGTGCCAGCCTACATGTGATTACAAATAAAGTCAGTCACAAAGAATCAAATGAGACGCCAGCAAAGATGTCAGCTGATACTCCAGGGAGAGATTTTTGTACAGGTTAACTTGAGCTAGTCTAATGAAAAAGGAACAAGGTACACATTAATATGAATTATCTTCCCTTCAGGAAATATTTCCTTGATGTAGATCTTCTTTTAGACAGCTATTTGTGCAGGATACCAGCTAAAGACAACTTCAGAGTAAAACCAGATGAAACAGACATCTGTTGTAAAGAAACACCTTCACCTTCATTGGACAAATGTTCTCATAAATTATGCTTATTAGAGATTAATGTTCCATAACATTCCTTCACTGAGCATCTAAATGATATGTTATGCTGTTGCTAGTATGGTACAAGTGCAGAAAATTATAGGTTCTTCCTGAGCATATGCCTGCTACTTGTGAAAATAACTGCTTATATCCCATGAATAAGTAGCTACTCATCTCATCTTCCTTCTTCCTAACATGCCTTGTGGGAAAGGAGTGGATCATTTCTTGAATGGATCCTTCTATAGTAGATACAATTTTTACCTGTAAACAAAACAGCAATCCTAATCAGCTGGCATCGATCTCCCAGACAGAGGTGGCTACACAACAGCAGGTCCCCCAGATATAGCCTTTCTTGGACAGAAATAACTTAGGCCATTTCTGCACTACACTGTTATAGTGCTATTATTCTACTTCCAACACCCTATGGAATCCTTGAGTTTGCAGTTTAGGAAGGGGCAATTAGAATTTTCAGCCAGAGAGTTCTTTGGCCTCAGTAAATGACAAACCGCAGAATGCCACAAGATGTTGGAAGTCGAATAATAGCACTATAACAGTGTAGGGCAGAAATGGCCCTAGTGATCAGTGTACTTTTATTCTTTTTAAAATTAATGTTTTTTAAATAGATGTTATTGTATACCTTTCTGAAGTTGTTAGATATAAAATGGGATATATATTTTTAAAATAAATATTAGAAATGAATATTTTAATAATATTGTAAATGTACATCTGTTATGGATGGATGAATTGGATGGCACAGCAGTAGGTCTGCAAGTGAGTCAGGTGGCATAGCCATCCAGATCTTTTGGCAATTGTGCATTGGGCCAGATCTGCTTTTTGCAGTGGGAGCAGTTAGTGGGATCTCAATTTCCATGTGTGAATGAGAAAACTGGATAGTGAAGAAAGGTGATAGAAAGAAAGTCAACACATTTGAAATGTGGTGCTGCAGGATATCATGGACTGCTTTAAAAAAAATGAATTGATCTTAGGGGAAATCAGTCTTGAACTCTCACTAGATGTAAAAGCAATTAAACTGAGGCTGTTGTACTTTGGACATACCATAAGATGGCATGACTCACTGGATACTAATGCTTGGCAAAATGGAAGGCAGATGGAAAAGAAGGAGACCACACTACAGGTAGACTGATATGACCAAGGAAGCCACAGACTTGTGTTTGAAGAGCTAAGCAGGGCCATGATGACTGGCACTTTTGGAAGTCTCTCATTTGTAGGGTTGCCATACATTGAAGCTGACTTGATAGCAGTTAACAACAAGGGGATTAGGGTGCCCCATACATCAAAAAAAGGAATCATCCTAAAGACTCTTGTGGGTTGGCTCTCAAGACTGGCATGCTACACACCCATGCCAAGAAGTGACCTATATGATCAATCCATGCTCTTTTTAACTATCTTGCTACCTCCCCCATAGTCTTCTGTAGGTAGGCTGGAGTTGGAATATTGACAACAGTTGGGCTCTCTATTGGTCAGAACTGTGTCCTAGGCTACACTAAATGCTATAAGCTGCAACTTAGTGCTTTCCTGCTCTTGTTTCTACTAACTACATATCCTAGGGGCACACTGTGGATTGTGATTCCAATTGCATTTAGAGCTTGGAAAGTTTGAAGCTTGGAAAAAAGACTTTTTGATTCAAAGTAACCATGCTGGTTTGCTAAAAATTGTAGTCCCCAAAAAGACTATAAGAATAACTCTAGACAGTGATAGTGAGATCTAAGAATTACAATGCCCTAGATAACTCTGGCTTTAGCTGGGTTTCCAGGAATGTAGGTCAAATTTCATTTTCAATATAGAACAAATTTCCATTATTGAAGTGTAGATCAGGAGGTATCACAATTTTTCTGGAAGGTACATGTTACTTTTTTTGAATATAGAAGATAATCTCTGACTACAAGGGAAAAAAAGATCAAGCCCTTCTGTCTGTGTTTCATAACACAGACATGATACTATATTATCTTTTCTGTTTATGTGAATAGAACCTTGAGGTTGAGGTTGCCGTTTAGAGTCTAAGAATGCAATTGCAATCTCATGTCTAGCTTATTTTATTTCTGTGTAGTAGGAAACTGCAACCTATTCCATGCTTCCTTTCTCCAAATGCATTCCATATAGTGATTTAATAAGCTCTTGAAGCCTTATGTGTGTTGCTTTTATCTTTTGTCTTAATTGGCTAATCTTTTCCATTCTTTTAAGTCTGCTGATAAACCTGTCACCCTACTTCTGACAATAACTTTGGCTGTCTCCGAAGGAGGGCTGGCTACAGCTGTGCCAATGTCGCAGGAAAGCACATAATTTTGCATGTCCTCTTTTATCTGTTTCTCTGTCTGCTGTTGTAAGAAATATCATCCTCTCCAGAGTGTCTGTTGCTGTTGTTAATTTTAAGGCTCAACGGGCACTTAACAAACATCACACAGGGAGATGTACTATTCTCACCTTCCCTCCCTCAATTTTGGACATTGGCTCAAGCATTGTAGACTCTTGCCATGTCCTTGAGGGGTAGAACAGTTCCAGATGATTGACTAATTAATTATTTAATTATAATCAAGTAATCTCTGCTGTAAGCTGCCTCAAGTCTCCTATTGTGAGAAGGATGTGATTACCAATAAATCAATTAATTATCCCATCCTTCTCCCAATATGCAGCTTAAAGTGTGTGTGAAAAACAAACTACAGCTGAAACAATATACAGTACACAAGTTAGAAAATCAGATGAGCAAGCAAATGAAAACATTAACTTAAAGCAGTTGTAAAAGTATTTAAAATAACAGTGATGATAAAAGGTGCCATATAACCCATTAATAGGACCTTACGTTGCAACCAGTTAGTAGCCAAAGGCCTGTCTAAATATGAGGCATCTCTAAATGAGAGGAATGCCTTGCCACTGACACAGCCCTCTCCCATGTTTTCACCAAACATGAATGGGATAGTGGTGAGATTGAGAGGATGTGATGGTACAGATCAAAAGTCTAAACAGGGCCAGATTGATTAACTTTACGTGGATTAGGGTTTATTTATTTCTTGTGCTCCTCACAGGAGGACTCATGGAAGCTTACATATTAAAACAGAGATGAAATAGTTAAAACAGACAACAATAAAATATAATTAGACTGTCAATAACATTTAAGGCAATTTTTAAAAGCGTAAGTGCAGTTGTGTGCCTTCAAGTTGGTTTCAATGTATGGTGACTGTAAAGTGATTCTATCATGGGGTTTTCTTGGCAAGATTTACTCAGACGGGTTTGCCTTTGTTTCCCTCTGAGGCTGAGAGGGTGTGACTTGCCCAAGGTTACCGAGTGGGTTTCCGTGGCTGAATGGGGATTCAAAACATGGTCTCCATAGTTGTAGTCAAACAGCCAAACCAGTATACCACAGTGGCTATTTAAGTGCAGTATGTTGCCTAAATACTCTAAAGGTACCAGAGTCTGTCTGAAGGGATGCCATGTAGAGGAGGGAGCGGGCTTGTTTTCAGCTGCTCCAGAGACAAGGACAAGGAGCAATGGATTCAAGCTGCAGGAAAGGAGATTCCACCTGAACCTCAGGAAGAACTTCCTGACGGTCAGGGCTGTCCAGCAGTGGAATCTGCTGCCTCGGTGTGTGGTGGAGTCTCCTTCTTTGGTTTTTAAGCAGAGGCTGGATGGCCATCTGTCCGGAGTGCTTTGAAGGTGTTCCTGCGTGGCAGGGGGTTGGACTGGATGGCCCCTGTGGTCTCTTCCAACTCTGCATTTCTATGGTTCTATGATCTTGGAAGCTAAGTAGGGTCAGCCCTGGTTGGTACTTGGATGGGAAATCACCAATGAATAACAGGTACTGTTGGCTAGATTTCAGAGGAAGGAACTGGTGAAACCAACTCTGAGTATTCATTGCCTTCAAAAAAAACCCTATGAAATTCATGGGGTTGCCAGAAAGTCAACAGGCAACTTGAAGACACATCCACACGAGTACAATATGAGCAGGAAATTTTCTTATCTCTGACTAGTTATTTAAGATAAGAGATGTTATGCAAGATAGTTGGTGGACTTGCTGGAACCTCTATGCAGGATGTATTTTGACCAAAAGGACACATATTTCCCATCTCTGGTATGCATAATTCTATCATTAGCTCCATCCTCCCCGCCCAATGACAAGACAAGAGTTTGCTTATTTTCATTTATTAGACACAAGATACGATTTGGCTTAATAATAATGCAAGCATTACTATACTGTTATTACCCTGATGTTTGTTTTAAACATATAGCATGTCCTTTAACCATTCATCTCTGAGAAAAATTAACCATCTTAAGGGCATTCTTGAAGAGCGAGTGTTCATAAAACACCATCTGTTTCCTCCTGATGCTGTTGCTGTATCCACGTGAACAACTTGAGAATCATTTTTTCTCCCATACATTTTCACCCTGGTGTGCTGAAAAAGAGGTGACCATTCCTGCACCCAGATAGGTTGTTATTGTTGTTGCACCTTCAAGTAATTTCCGACTTAAGGCAACTTTAAGGCGAACCTATCATGGAGTTTTCTGGGGCTGGGAGTGTGTAATGTGCCCAAGGTCACCCAGTGGGTTTCCATGGCTGAATGGGTAATTGAACCCTAGCCTCTAAGGACATGGTTCAATGCTCAAACCACTACTCCATGCTGGTTCTCAAATAGGTAGCTGTTTGTATACACAGCAAGGTCAGGTACTAATTATGAGTGTATACATAGGATTGCAGTTGTTTACATTTATTCCTGTTGATTTCTATGGAATTCATGGTCAGAGTATATGAGAAACCCTGGGATGCTGGTGACTTCAGAACTGACAGGATGTGGTCTTTTTCTCATTCTATGTCACTTTGCCTAAAGTGTGTGTACCTGGCAGTTGCCACACTGTAGAACTCCCTTCTATGGGAGGTTTGTTGGCTCCTCTCTGTTCTCTTTCTGCTGGCAGGCAAAGACCTTTTATTTAGGTAGGGCTTGGTTTTTAACTTGTTTCAGCAATGGAAATTTTAATGGGCAGTGTTGTGTCTGTGCTTCATTATGTTTTAAATGTATTTTTAAATGGTGTTTAACGTATTTTTTTAAAAAACAGCATTATGATTTAATTTTTTAAAAAAAACTTTTGTATTTGTGTTTTTTTTAAAATTTGTACTTTGTTTCAAATGGTTGTAAGTCATCTTGACTCCTGTCTTGGGGTAAAGGTGAGATATAAATAAGTTAAAATAAAACAAAATAATAAACAAAACAAGAACAACAACGACAACAATTTTTTTATTTGCTACCTGCCTCTCCTCAAAGCTCGAGGCAGGGTACAACAGAAGTTAAAATACAATTAAAATCAGCATACTAATTAAAAACCCAGTATGATTAAAATACACTAAAAACATGAAACCATTCAAATACAAATATAGCACAAGTAAAATTGTAATTAAAAATACATCAAAATTAAAAATAGTCTGGGCGGGCTTTCTAGAAGAGATGAGCCTACAGCAGTTTTTAAAATTCGGACAGCATGGAATGCTGGCCTTTCCACAGTCTAGAGGCAGCTGACACAAAGGTCCTCTGGGCGACCAGTCTTGTTTTAGGCAATTTAAGTAACTGTCCCCCAGAGGACCTGAGGGTACAGGGTAGATTGTAAGGGAGGAAGAAATCCTGTAGGTAACTTGGACCAAAACCATGTGGGGCTTTAAAGGTAATAACCAACACTTTGGACTTTGCCCAGAAACTAATCGGCAGTCAGTGAAGTGATTTTAATATTGGTGTATATGTTTGCTCCTCAATGTACCCCTAGTCAGTTTGGCTGCCATATTTTGGACCAGTTGGAGCTTCCAAACTTGGTACAATAGATAGCCTGATGTACATTGCATTGCAGAAGTCCAACCTTGAGATTACCAGCACATGCACTACCATCTTTAGGTCATCTAATTCTAGGAAGGGGCACTGTCAGAGTATCAGCCGAAGCTGATAATAAGCACTCCTGACCGTCACATCGATCTGAGCAGACATTTGGAGGGCCAGATCTAGGAGCACTCCCAAGCTGCGAACACAGTCTTTCAGGGGGAGTGTGACCCCATCCAGAACTGGTTGACACACCTCTGATCTCGGATTAGGACCTTTAATAGTAAGCACCTCTGTCTTGTCTGAATTCAGTTTCAATTTGTTTTTCCTCATCCAGCCCATTACCTCCTTCAAGCATACATTCAGAGGAGACATGCAGTCCTTAGCAGAGGCTGTTTTTGAAAGTGTGGAGAGATATATTTGGGTCTCATTTAAATACTGATAGCCCCCCCACCCCATGCTTCTGGATGTTCTCTTCCAACGGTTTTGTGTCGATGTTAAAAAGCATTGGGATAGAATCACACTTTGTGGTATGCCATACAACAGCTCCTTTTTTGAGGAGCAGCTATCCCCAAGCACTACCATCTGGAACCTGCCTGAGAGGTAGGACTGGAACCACTGCAACACAGTGCCTCTGATTTCAACCCCACCAGGCATTCCAGAAGGATACCAGATGGCATCGAACACCATTGAGAGGTCTAGAAGCACCAACAGGGACACACTCCCTCTATCAATGCTAAGACAGCATTCATCCACTAAGGTGACCATAGCAGTCTCAACTCTGTTTCCTGCTCTGAAGCCAGTTTGAAATGGGTCAAGGAAGCACGTGTCATCCAAGACCACTTGGAGCTGGAAAGCAAATGCCTTCTCAATCACCTTGCCCAACAAAGGAAGGTTAGAGACTGGTCTATAATTATTAAGGTGCAGGGGATCTAGGGAGGGCTTTTTCAGGAGTGGTCTAACCACAGACTCTTTTAAATAAGATGGAAAGTTCCCCTCCCTGAGAGACGCATTAATAATGTGTTGCATTTGGAGTCTAATTGCATCTCCTCCCTGGATGAGCAGCCAAGGTGGACAGGGATTGAGGAAGCAAGTCATCTTCCTTACTTGCCCCAGCAGCTTGTCCACTTCAGCAGAACTCACCAGTTGAAACTGATCTAGTATAATCCTACTCACAGAGTCGCTGGACACCTCAGTATCAACTTCTGCTCCAACAATGGCATCTAAGTTGGCTCTTACATGAGAGATTTTATAAATTTTCTAAATTTCTTATAAAAAATAAGAAAAGTTAGGCAACTTCTTTTACTAGGCTGCTCAGATTCTGCATTCTGGGTTTCTATGGGCTTCCTGTTCCCTGCTCGGCTTCACCTTTTGCATTCAGTGGTCCATATTCTTGGAAATGACTCTCTGAACATTTCTGGATGGCTCCTTCCCCTATTGTTTTTAAATTTCAGATGAAAACTGTCTTCTTTTCCAAAGCTTTTTGAATTTTAGTTAAAGACTGTTTTACAATCTTGTATATTTTGATTATCTATATATTGTCAATGTGCTTTATATTATTTTGCACTGGTTGTTGTTATTTCTACCTGGATAATTTGTTTACAGTTGTATTACATTAGTGGTTTTAAAATGTATTTTTACTGAGAATTTGTTAAGGAAAAAAACAAAAAACAAAGTCAACATTCATACAACAATATTCTACGTGTAATTCATCATCCCGAAATCACACATAGACTTTGCTTTGACAAGCCTTTAGTTATTTTAGCTCAGTTATACAAGGTAGAATCTTTCTGTTACTTCTACAAGTCTGATTCTAACTCATGTCTAAAGAGGTTATTATAAATTATTTACTGCTATATCTTAAAATCTTAAAATCTTCTGATATCTCTAATCCTAATATGCTAAGTAATAGTAATAGTAATAATAATGATGATGATGATGGAGAAATGCTTAGAAACACTTTAAAAAATAATTTACAAGAGATAATAACATCACTAGACATTAGTTTTTCTACATCCAAAATTATAAATTAATCTCAATCCATAAGGCTAGCTAGTGCTAAATCACTCCATGTATTTCTTAAATTCTTGATTACCAAATCCCAGTTTCTAACAAATTTCTCTGTGTTCCTGTCTCTCATTAGAATTGTCAATTTATCCATGACAGCCATGTCAATCACTTTTAATAGCCAATGATCTACTGTCAGAACTGTTTTTTTTATTTCCAAGTTTTTGCAAATAACAACCTTGCATTAGTTTTATATTTGAATTACTCTTTTTCTTCTCCTATGTGTATGTAGCTGTTTTTGTGGGTATTGTTGCTTTACTTTGTAATGCCCCATGTACACTGATGATGCTATACCACTACTATCACCACTAGCCTGTAAAATATCTATGAACCAGCTATGTGGGGAGAAAAAGTTTGTTTGTTTGTTTTTTCCTGAATGAGGTAAATGTCCTGTAGTAATGTTTGTAATGTTGAGACATTTCCTTACAGGGAACATAGACAGGTGAGTTTAGAGAGGTTCCCAGATGAAAGGGGGCACAGCTGAAAGCATACTGAAAGAGGAATGCTAGCAGAAGGTTATTACTAGATTTATCCGTTTGGCAATTAAATTATATTCTGTATTATTACCATCATATGAGTGACCTGTAATTTATTAGACATTCCAGTTAGTTGTGCTATCCACAAGATGGTGTCCTAGCACTGAACTACCGTTGAATAATTACGCTTGTGAACAGAACCGATGCTTGTTTTTTATTGGTGACTTTAAAAAAAGAAAAAAGAAAGCTTATGTATAATTGCCTGTTTAATAAAAACAATAATGTCCATAATTTAAAACAAATGCATTCTTGCAAATGTAATAAATTTTCTCAGATTGAACATTGTCATATTGTTGTATTTACTTTCTTTAATGCAGTGCTAGAATTTGTAGCTCATTAAGTTTGCATTTAGCTCTGGCACCAGCTTTAGCTGTAATTCTTGGTATTTTTGCATTTTAAAAGTTGTACCTTGTTTATACATACTAGCTCAAAAGGCCAAATTATACTCAATGAGTTACGTCAGTACTCATATAACAAAGTCTTGTGGCTTCCGAGTTATTGGGGTGGTGAATGTATTCTGGATTTCAGTCTGAAATTAAAAGAACTTCCATTGTGCTCTAACAGGGTCAGTACTCTGAATGTATCATTTGAAATTCAGATTGAAACCTGGAAAAGAATTACTACCAGACCCACATAGGAGGCACTAGGTACCACTATTTTTAGAGCTCTCTGCATGTGGAAAACAAGCATGTTAGAAGAAAAGTAGAACAAATCCTTACTTTCTAATACACTAGCTTATCATTGGCAGGCAGTTGTGCGTGCCTTTCCTTGAACATCAAGCAGGGACACATGAAAGCAAAGTACTGACCATTGCTTGCAAGTACTGTCTCCTAGAAATTGTTTGTGAATGTTTTCTAGCACTGAGTTGTATGTGCTTTAATTTTCTTTGCTATCCAGTCGGTTCTTAGATTAAGTCAAGCTTCTTAATTTAGGATTTCAACAGTTTGTTTTTCACTTACCTAATCCAATTGCTAGTCCTGTTAGCATAGATCTATTAAGTCAATAGGGTCTACATAAGTGTTGATCTGCCATTCCACAGCAGATTCAATGGGTCCACTCTGATTCAGACTAACCATTGGACTGAGAACAGTGTTTTTCTGAAATGTTACAATATCACTTATTTTCGGTTAATAATGTATCAGGTATATGTTAATTCTATATGCCCAATTATCCACTTTGTCCAATAACCAGCTGGTTAAATGTATTGATTGTTTTATAATGGATAAGGTTGGTGAGAGGGTTTGACATAATAAACCTTAGAGGAAAAAGACTCTGCTCACTATCTTCCTTTTGCTACAGTTCATGTACAGGAGCACAAAGCCATAGGTAGTAAGGAGAAAGGGAAAGCCGCAGGAAGGAAAGTGAACGGAAAGATCCATATTTTGATACTGCCCTCAATCTAGATTTTGAGGAATGAAGGTAGAAAGAAAGGTAGAAAGAAAGAAGAAGATTCCAGTTTATTGTAGATGAGCACAGCAAGATTGCACTTAACTTACTAAGTCGTTAAACCTCTTCTAATTATATCACTATGATTCAACTTTAGCTGCCATGACTATGGCCCTTTCCGCATCTTGACTTGATAACACGACGAACTAGAGCCCTCATGATATTGCCAATATCGCAAGAGGCCCAGTAGAGAGCCCCTTGCACTCTGCATACAGTAGGGCATTTGCGAGAGAGCACCAGTCCCCACCCGGTGGCTTGTCCGCATGTCGGCATCCTGGGCCACGCCTAGGTCCCACCCTGTCCCTGCCCCACCACCCCTGATTGGGTGGTGGTGTTTCTTTTTTAAAATTTTTTTTTCCCGCCTATCATGCTAATGATAGCAGGCCATCGCAGCAGCCACAAAGGCAGACCGGTAGCAAGGGTCCCCCCCCCCATAACAGGCTGCTCCGGAAAAGGCGGAGACTAGCAGGACAGATTGCAGCTGTGGCCCAGCTGCAGCTGCAGCCCTGTCCACCACCGCCATGACCCGCTATGGAGCCTGACCAGACAGAGCTCCTCGGGACACTGGCCATACAGCTCTATATGAACAACACCACTGCTCTGCGAGCCTGGAGGGCAAGACAGCAGTGACGGGGCAGGAGAGCCATCCTGCAGGCAGCCGCCACCGTCTGCACCCGAGCAGCCACTGCCACCACTGCCACCGTAGCAACCTACAGGGAACAGCCAGCCGATCCCCATGTTGTCGTGCATGCCTGGCTGGGAATCCTCCCGTGCCCCGAGAGATGGTGGGTCAGGACCCGTGTCCGACGGGACTGGTGGCTCTGGGAAGTGTTGGTGACCTGGGATGACGAAATGTGGCTGTACCACTTCAGAATTACCCAGGCCACCCTCTTTGAGATCGTGGAACATCTGTGCCTGCACCTACAGCGCACCACCACAGTCATGAGGGTGCCCATCTCTGTAGAGTAGAAGGTCGCCATCGCGATCTGGTGGCTCACCACTCCCCTAATCTACAGGAAGACCGCCAACACCTTTGGAGTTGGCATCTCGACGGTAGCAGAGATTGCGGTGGAAGTCTGCCTCACCATAGAACATGTCCTGCTGGGCACCATCGTCTGCCTGCGCAACCACCGCACAGTGAGTCCAGTCCACAGTAGCGGCTGTGCTACAGGAAGCATGGCCGTCTGGCCACTGCCATGTCACCCACAGCCATGGAGCACGCCCCCCCCTTCCCCACAGCCGAGGTGGCATGCTGCCGTGAGGAATGCATAGCCAGGGCCGGTGGGCGGACGACACCAGTCAGGGGGGCAGCAGTGCAACCTGCCAGACAGTCCCCACCTCCCCGAGCCATCCAACGTCCCAGTTGTGTCACTGATGCCCCCAATACTTTGATGTCCTCTATTGATGGCACTTTCCCTTCCCACCCTTAGATTATGGAAGGCTTCGAGGCCATGGGATTCCCACAGTGTATTGGCGCCCTGGACGGTACCCATATCCCCGTATGGCCCCTGTAGGGACGGGCACAGGAGTTCCTCAACAGGAAGGACACCTTCTCCATCTTGCTGCAAGGCCTGACAGATCATTTGGGACAGTTCCTGGACATTGAGTTGGGGTATATGGGTCGCACCCATGATGCCCATGTCTTCCACCACTCAGCCCTGTGGCAGGCCATGGAGGCCAGGCAATTCATCCCCGGCAACCCAACCGTCACCATCCATGGTGTGCGGGTCTGGCCCGTCATCTTGGCAGATGGAGCCTACCCCTTGGGACGGTGGCTCATGAAGCCCTACAGAGGTCAGCTAGACCCCCCGAAGATGGCCTACAACAGAGTATTCAATCAGTGCCGCAATGTCGTGGAGTGTGCCTTTGGTAGGCTGAAGGCCAGATGGGGCTGCTTGTCAGCTCCACTGACCGTCTCTGAGCCTAATTTCCTGCCGGTCGTCGCTGCCTGCATGGTCCTGCACAACATCTGCGAAACCAAGGGCCACGCACTGCATCCCAACCTCCGCCCGCCCGCCCCTGTCACCATCCCCCCAGGTGCCTATGTCTACACGGCACACGATCACAGGAGGCTCAGAGAGGGCCAGAAGGTCAGGGATGCCATCGCCAGGATGATCGCTGGTTGACCCACCATCTCCGCCCCCAGCTGCAGCTGCAAAGACACTGTGCCCTCTGCCCCCCTATGCTCCCTCAGCCAGTAGGAATGCATGGCCCCCTGAGGGGATCCGGTAACCAAACATGAAACCACAACATGTATTCTGAATGCATCTGCCTTTGCCTCTGTGAATAAAATGGAACACATTTTGCCCCATGACCTGTGTGTGGACCCTCACTGGCATAAGCACAGCATGCTTGTGCTCCCGGCGTGATCCATGATTCCCATCAGCAGAGGGAGGGGGAGAGACATGCCATAGGGAACTCACAGGGCATTAGGAGGAGCAGCCAATGCTAGAGAGATGTGCATGACAGAGGTCACCCTATCACACCCACCCCCAGCTGCTGAACAGGAAGAACACAGACATGGTGGCAGAAATGTGCGTTTATTAGGTAGTCCCCCTGGTTGGTGACAGGCAGGCATCAGAAGGAACTCGTGGCATATAGCGAGTGCTGGATGCAGTACCATGCCTGCCTCCGGCGGCAAAACTCACCAGCAGTAGAGAAGCAGGTCCCCACCCGGGCACCAGAAGGCACAGAGCAGACAAGCAGTTAGCATCCCCTTCCCAGCAGAGATGCCCTCTCAGGCCGGGCAAGCCAAATCATGGGCTATAGCACTGCACTCTCTTTTTCACGTGTCCCCCCTTCCCAACAGCAGGCTCCTCTTGGGACTGCCTCTCAGGAGGCAGCTGGCTAGCAGAAGGAACCCCAGCCATTCCTTGTTGTGATGTGGAGGGGACCACAGAGGAGGCCATCAGAGTGGCACTACTGCCAGAAGGGCGAGACTGCAGGTTCCGCAGTATGGCTGACATGAGCCTGTTAGTGCTCCACATCTCCTCCACCACATCTTCCTGGCCCTCTGCGTTCCTCTCCATATCCTCCCTGTACGTGTCGACCAGTTGCTGGAGAATGGCATTGGTTGCACTCAGCACTATCACCATCCCTCTCTGGTGTGCTCTCTGCTCAGCTGCCGAAGCATCATGCAGCTCCTGTGAGTGCTGCATGATGGCCGTGGTGATCGCCTCACCCCGATGTCCTGTCCGGTCCCTTGCCTGAGCTGCTGTCATCCTTGAGCGGGGGGACATCGCTGCAGCGCTGACAGTGGTTCCGCTGCTACTATCATTCGGAGGCGGCTCTGGAAGGAACACAGAGAAGTTGACAGTCCAGTGAGCAGAGCAATCCCCCCCCCCACCAGCACCCTGTGGGGTCGCTACACATTTCGGGACGTGCAGTGCCACAAGGAGGGGACACAGGCCCATGCAGCACGGGTGCCACGCTGCCACCCCCTATGCTTCAGTGGGCAGGTATGGCAGCGTCTCCATGGGACGGATCAGCAGCCCCTGGACTCGGTGTGGAGGTCATTTGTTGTCATGCTTACCAGGGCAACGAAGCCTTGAACCGGTGGCTGTGCCTGCTAACATGGCATCCTCGTCATCAGCCAAACCCTCACTGCCCTGGCCACTGCCATCACCCTCACTACTACCCACACTGACTCGACCACTAGGCGGGAGTTGGCTGCAGCTTGCCATGCTGTCGTTGTCTGGCATAATGTCCCCTGCTCGTGCCGCAGACCCTGTCAAGAGCATGACACCACACACTGTCAAATTGGCTGGATGGATGGCGACAGGCCCCCTGGCACACAGTGACGGCTGAGGCCAGGTGGCCCTGGCCACCGATGGCTGTCCCCAATGGCAATGTGGCCATGCCTGCAACGCATGCATGGGATGGCATGGAGGGGCCCGGCTGTTGAGTACAGGGGGCACGTGGGTACAGAGGGGGGCCTCGGAATCGGTGGGGTGGGCATGGACACGTTGCCCATGGAGTGCCATGTTATTGCAGGACAAGCGCACACACACGCAGCCATGTGCAGCGGCAAACCCATCTGGCAGCAGTGCCAGGGTGTGGCACAGTGCCACAGGGACCCCATCGGGGGTCGTGCTGCAGCAGCAGGTGCCTGGCACTCACCGCGGCACACGTCATCACGTCACCTGCCTTACTGCCCCAGGCCAGGCGTCCTGATTTCAGCCACCTCTTAGCCTCCCCCCCTTCCCGCACCCGCTAATGAGCCACTGTGCCATGTTTACCCAATGCCCGCTCAGTTTACATTCCTTAACTGCAAGGGCTGCCAGACTGGGAGCTGCTTATCAGCAGACCACATTCCTGTTCGGATGCCTCCATGTTGTCCTGGACATGCACCTGCATCCAAGGCCTGGGAACTGCCCAGCTCTTGGCAGGAAGCCCTCCCGTCACCCCGAGAGGAATTTCCCCCGATCAGCCTGTTCCCATGGGCAGCCAACAGCCTAGAAGGGAGGCACGGGCGATGGTAACCAGGGCACAGGGAGGAACTCCAGCTGCCATTGCTTCCTCTGTGCCTGGCAGCCTGTGAAGCGGGCAGTGGGGCTTGGACCGACACCCCCCCCGTGTCACTGCTGACAGCCCGGAATGCCTCTCCCCCCAGGGAAGTTTGTACCTGTCGACACTGCAGGGCCTTCGTCCATGCTCTGGGAAGCATCTATGGGCTCTTCCTCGACCGCAGCGACCCTGGTCTCCACGCGACCACCGCCACCCCAACGGACCAGTTTGAGGCTAGAGGCCACACGCTTCAGGACCACACTAGCATCCCCACGCAGGATGGCATGGAGTTGCCTATAGTAGGGGCAGGTAGCGGGCTCCACTTCTGTCAAGCGGTTATGGGCGAGGACCCGGCGGTACTCGTGGTGCATTGTTTTTGTTTTGTTCCTGCATTCCACGGCCATCCGTCGGTGTCCCCTCCGTCCCATATCTGCTGCGATCTCCTCGAACACTTGCATGTTCCTCTGGCTACTTCGCAGGAGCTCCTGATACCTCAGCTGCCCCCAGATCTCCAGGAGGTCCTTGACCTCAGTGGGTCGCCAAGCTATGCCTCTGCCCTGCACTCTCTCGAGGGAGCTGGGTGCGTCCATGCCGCCCTTGTGTCATGCACCAAGGGGGCCCACGTTTCGCCAAGGAGGTTAGGCTGGAATCGGGGGCAGGCAGGAGAGCCCCTGCCCACGTACTAACGTGCTAACGATAGATCCAGTGAACTCCTGGCAAGGGACTGGCAGTCGTCCCTATGGGCCACTTCAGAAACGTCCAGGACAGCCTGCCTGGGCTGTCTGCCTGTCGCTGGCTGATGACACCTGTGTTTCTTTGCTGAAGCCCCCTGGAGGGTGAAGGAAGTGGCCAGCTCAGGACTGTTGGGGCTAGGGGCAGAGCTGAGTGTGAGTTTGGGTTTGAATGGCGAGGCGAGTGTGTCCGTTGCGTGGCGTGTGAGTGGTCGTGTGTTGTGTCTGTGTTGTGTGTGGAGATGCCGCGAGAGGGGACTCTGTGGGCCGATGACGAGGTGAAGGTCCTCCTTTCCCTCGTAGTGGCCAGTGAAGGCGTGGATGTGCTCATGAAGAGCACCTCACTGCCCAGGAAGGCCCTGTACAAGGGCCTAGCGGCGGCCCTCACAGCAAAGGGCTTCGAGAGGATGGCGGCCCAGGTCACCAACAAATTCAAGGCTCTCAAGTGTCGGTTTTTTGACACCACGGAGCTGTTCCGTGGCCATCTGCCCCCTCATGCCTGGCCGAAGTTCTTCGCTTCCATGTTCCGGATCTGGAAGGCGGCGGGGAAGCCCAGGTGGGCCGAGTGGCACAAGGGCGGTGAGTGGCAGACCACATACCCACATTGTCCCTGCTCCCATGCCACCATGGCCTTATGGGTGGGTGGGGGCCCAACAACCGAGCCATGGAAGTCCTGGCCATGGGTCCGCCTTGCTTCCGCGTGCCACTCAGCCACATTGCTGGCCTCAGGGCTGGGTGGCCATCTGAAAGGGCTGCCCACAGGGACAACCGTGGGGGGCCAGTCGCCTCACTGCTGTCCCCTCACTTCTGTTGTTCCCGCAGGTGCCCAGAGATGTTCAGTCCGCATGCCTAAACCCGCTGCGGAGCAGCCCGGGATGCGACGAGGAGGTAGGTGTCCCCAGGCCTACCAGCCCATGGCTCTGCCAATGCAGAGACAGCGACAACGCCCCTCTTCGGGGGCGCAGCCATAGCCCCTGGCACTGCCCGTGCAGTGGTCTCTGTCCTGGCCACCCAGGTGAGCTCCACTGTGTTCCCCTGCCTGCAGGCCGCCGCAGGACGAAGCCTCTGCCGGAGTCCTCCCTGTCCTCAGAGGGGGAGGGGACATCGGCGGGGCTCCACCAGGCCAGTGCCCCCGCGCCCGTGGCAGGTGAAACTGCCAGTACAGGTGAGTACCCCCGTCCTGCCATGCAGTCCCCCAGACCAGCAGGGCTGTCTGCTGCCAGTCCCCCCCCCCCGTCTACTGTGCTTAGCAGCCACACTGCATTTGTGCAGTTGACAGGAACTCCTGCCTGAGCTCACCATTCCCCTCTGGCGGGGGAGGGCTGGGCGGCTGCAGCTGTGGTTGATCTTGTTGTCTTCGGCCCCCCAGCTGCATCCGGGACCACGCCCCACGGACTGTCCACATCAGAGGAGGACAATGACATGGGGGACAATGGGTCCGGGAGCTCGCCCAGCGCGGGGCTGAGCCATGTGCATGGTGAGTGGGGACGGTACTGGTCTACTGCCACACACACAGCCATGTGTGGTCATCTCTCCCAGCTTCCCTGCACACAGAATCTCGAGGAGTATTCCTCCCTGAGCTTCTGCTGTTGTGTCATCCCTGACAGGAGAGGGACCTGTTCCCCTCCAGCAGCAGATGGCCGGCATGGAGCCCCTGGGGGGAGGTGTGCGGCGTGTGGCCTCTCCAGCGCTGGCGGCCGGCGAGGAAGGTGAGTGCAGGAAGGGTGGTGCTCTGACAGGGTCCCCCTGTCCCAGGCCCATCCGCAGTGACAGTAGCTGACTGTGGGAGCTGAGGCAACTCCTGCACACCCATGGTCACTCAGTGACGGACTGCTGTTCTAAAAGGTGCAGCTGGAGACGTCCAAGGGCCAGCGCTGCCCACAGTGCCGGACTTGCTGCTGCGAGTGTGGGAGCTTGAGGAGTGGCTGGCTGCATTGGAGGAGTACAACAGGAGGGAATGTGAGTATCTCGGCAGCTACTGCTGAACCACCCCTTGGGGCTTGACTTTGGGGCCGCTGCCAGGCTTGTCATGCCCAGACTGACACCTTGTTTCCACCTGTCTTTTCCCTGCAGATGACACCCTCCTGAGGTCCGTCGAGGCCATGGCGACGGCCATGGCTCAGCGGATGGGGGTACTTGGAGGTGGCGGCTCAGCCTCGCCTGGCTGCACTGGAGCAGAACGTGGCTCAGCTGCTCCAGTGGAAAGAGCAGGTCACGGGACCCCACTGAACCATCGCTGGAGGTGGCCGTTGTATATAGTTTTGTAGCTGCCTGTTTGTTTGTTCGTGCGGTTGCCTGTTCCTTGATCCTGTATGTTTCCTTGTTCTGAATACCTCCTTCATGTCTACCATGTGTTGTCTGTCATGTCTTCATCTGTATGTATAATAAATCTTTCTTGTTTCTTAACAGTGTGTGGTTCCTTGTGTGGGGCGGGGGAGAGGTTGTTTGGGGCAGGAGGTGAGAGAGTATGGGACATGTGGGTTCTCCAAGGTGTTGCCCCTGTATAGAAAGCCTGTGGGAGCTGGGCACATGGAGACTCAGGCTCCCTGTAGTGGAGTCGCAGGAAGGGCAGCTGTTCAGCCCCCCAACTCCGTGAGACACATCCTTCTGCGATTCCACCTGCATGCTGCAAAGCATGGCATGGCCACATGGCGTGGCCTGTGGTCTTGTACAGTTGGTTGGAGGCCATGGTATGGCTCATTGTGTCATAGCTCCATGTGTGCACGTTGTTACCTGGTGTACTGGGGTCCCGGGAGGGACACCAAAATGTGCTCAACTAAAGGTGGGGGAAATTAGCTCAGAGCACTGCTTAACGTTACGAGAGGCAGGGTAACTTAGCGAGATCTTGAACCCTGTGTCTACGGGGTCGGGTCGAGTCAAGGAGAACACAAAAGTTGAAATAATAAATGATGTTTATTAAATACAAGCAAAACAGTGTATGCGACACACTCATACAAGATAATTAAAGAAAATAAAGGTTGGAGTGGTATAGAGGGATTTTTAGAGGGATTGCTGGTTTGGGTGATACTTCACCTGTCCTGAAGCCCAGAAAAATAGAGAGCGAAGCTGGGGTGCGATGTAGCTTAGCACGTGGAGCTGAGGGGAGGCTCGCCAAGCAAAGCAGCAGCAAGGTGGGATGAAACTCGGGAGCATTCCGAGGAAGGTCTCAGAATCAAGGGTTTTTATAAAGAGAATTGTGACTGCAGGCTATGCCGTACTTGGGGGAAAACAATAGATTTGGAGTTGGAGACAAAGCCTCCGAAAGGTCAGAATCTGAATGATTGAGTTATCGTAGCGGTTCTCAATAGAGTAGCCAGTATGCAAACGCAGAGTATTTGGGTATTGTAGTTTACCCATCAAGCTGCCATTGTGGGGCAGAGGCTCTTTTGTAAGTGGCGTGCATACTTAATTAGAGTACTTGCCTGGAGGTCTCCTAAAGCAGTGAGTCAGCTATTTCTGGCCTGCCTGTATTGTAGTTTGAATATTACGGCTATTAACGGCCGAGCTTGTTTACGTGCTTGTCCGGTGGCCTCGCAAGCACGTGGAAAGGAATAGAGAAGTGCGGCCAAATTGCGATATCAAGGGATATCTTTAATATCCCCAAAGCTCGGACTAGCCAGGGCAGTAACAACGTGCACACTATACTGAAGGGATGTCGGATGGAAGCCAGCATATTATTGGTAAGCATCTTCTGAGCAGCTAATGGGATCTTTCCAAGGACCACTGTGAGGGATCTTGATCATCACTGATTCTGTGGGGTACTTTAGGGCTGAGCCATTGACAGTCACACAGTGAGTGTCATTAATGGCTACAGATCTGGTTCTGGATCCCTCAGTGTTTGGGTTCTCGGGTGCAGGCTGGCGACCTGTTAGTGGCATATGCTGCCTTGATGCAAGTGTATGTTGTCTGGTGGTCATTGCAGAGGGAGAAATTCACTGCCTCCATTATGCAATGACCCACCACTTGAGACTCACTGTCCTGGTACTCCCCCACAAGATATGTTTCATTCAGGGGGGTGGGGTTTTCGCTCTGCTGTGAGAACTGGGCTGGGCCTCAGCCCTCAGGGCTCGCTGATTTGTGCTAAGGTGGTAACGTCCTAATGATAGTGCCGGTTTTTTTAAAAAAAATCAGGCGGCCAGACCCCGGGGGCTGCTGTCGTCTCGAGTGTGGCAATGCAACCCCGGGGTGGCCTCTTGCGGTGACGTGTCGTGCAGTGTTCCCTACTGCCATGGGGGCAGCGGTGTCCCTGCTGCTGGGTGGAGCTTCCTCTAGGAGCTGCTGCGTGAAGGACAGGCAGCTGGGACTGCCCACACCCCACCCACTCCCGGGGCCTTCCCGGAAGCACACCGGACAATGGCTCTGCAAGCCCTCTGGTCGCGCGACCGATGCGTGAAAGGGAGGTTATTTTCACCTTTCAGGCGAAAATGAAAAAACGCAACTTCAGCACTACCCATGGTCGTGATAGCACCTGGTCGGCCGGAACGTCATGCGGTATGGCGGGAGCTGAAGGGGGGAGGGAGCATGCCTAATGCGTTTTCAAAACGCCATGCGAAAAGGGCCATGTCTTATGGAATCCTCGTGTCCATAGTTTGATGCAGCACAAGAGCTCTCTGTCTGGGAATTCTACAGACACTTCCTAAATGGCAATACTCAGGATTCCAGAGGATGGAATCATGGCAGATAAAGTGGAATCACAAGGATAGAACTGTATAGTGTTAAAGGACCCCAGAAGTCCCTGCATAGCATGGCAGCAGTATGCATGTGCAACACACCCTTTTGATGCCAGCAGAGTCCAAAAATACTCCTTTTTCATAAAGCTAGCCTTGTATCTGCTTTTCCCTGGCTAGCTGCATTATTTAGTGCTATGAGAAAGGGGAGCCAATTGCAACACAGCCAGGATTTTAGCTGCACTTTGCAGTCATGGAGACACTAAAAGAAGGAGGTCCACCTGAGCAGCATGTGATTAAGTGCAATGCTTTTCTAAAAATGTCACATTCAGTATTTACTAAAAGTAATATGCTGCATAACCTGAATCTCAGAGATACAACTTTTTAAATGGCCTCTTGACATTTAAGCATTTTCTTTGCCTTTATGTAGAGGAATAACCCAGATAACTCTGGTAGAATAAATCTCTAGATTTCTCTGTATGTAATACTGAAGGAGGAAAATCCATCTATTACTGTAAAGGGAGAATTTCACATCTTGGAAACAGGCAATTAATTCAAATATTGCATGACCTGGGAATCAGACCATCACCATCATCATCGTTGCCGTTGTCATCGTAGTTCGTAATGATTAAATTAGTGTGAGGAAAACATTTTATTTCCTGTTTGGAATAGATAATATTAAGATGCCTTGCTAGGGGATGCAGTCTGATGTGAAGCAACTTAAAAAGTAATTTAGTCCTGCTATGAAACAGTTATTTAGATGCTGCTGCTGATATTCTTTTAGTAGCAATATTCAGCGCAGTATACAACATCATCATAAAACCATACACTATATAATGAAAAGAAATTAGTTTCATGGAATTATTTCATTTATCAAAATCTATTTGCAATTCTATATACCCGGAGGGGACAATTAGCAGCCTTGTGCTTCATGAATTTCCCCATCTATGGGGAATTCTGGTACCCCTGAATTGGCCTTTTTTGGCAAAAAGGATGAATTGCTTCTTCTGGGAGCCCCAAACTGTCACTTTCAAATAATATTAATTTTTAATATTAATTGCCCTGTTTAATAATAATAAAAAATATATTTTTCAAAACCAGAAATTGGTGTCCACCTACTTCTAGTTGGGTGTTTTTGTTTTTATTTGTATTTTTTGCCAGTTTATTTGACTCCTTCAAGGGTCCCAGAGAAGAAATCTGGCTTTCTGACTCACTGAAGTTCCCTGCTCCTCCTATACACACTTATCTGAGAGACAAACCTTGTGATATCTGTGGGGATATCTTTGAATAGATTTACATAGGAAAGTATTATTTGATCAGAAAAGAATATTATGCTAAGCAAATATTTCTGAATCATGCTACAACAGGGGAAAGGAAACACTAGGTTCCAGCTGTATTAGAATGTTATTATTCTCTTCTCTTTCCACACACACAAAAAGGATATTTTTCAACAATGTACAGAGCCCCAAACAATGTAGAAATAATCTTCCCACTCTTAGGCCGTTTAATAGCAGCTTCTTAGCATTACAGAGTTGGAAGAGAACACAAGAGCCATCCAGTCCAATGCCTGTCATGCAGGAACAGACAATCAAAGAACTCCTGACAGATGGACTTCCAGCCTCCGTTTAAAAACTTCCCAAGGAGACTCCACTATACCCTGAAGCAGTGCATTCCACTGTCAAACTCTTACTGTCAGGAAGTTCTTCCTAATATTCAGGTGGAATCTCGTTTTCTTTAGTCTGAATCCATTGCTCTATCTCTGGAGTAGCAAAAAATAAGCTTGCCCTATCTTCCATATAATATCCCCTCAAATATTTAAACATGGCTATCATATCACCTCTTACCCTTCCTTTCTCCAGGCTAAACCTGCCCAGCTCCCTAAACAACACTTCATAGGGCATGGTTTCCAGGCCTTTTCCCCATTTTTCTCACCCTCCTCTGGATATGTTCCAGCTTCTCTATATCCTTCTTAAGTTGTGGTGCTCAGAATTGGACACAGTATCCCAGGAAGTGTCTGACCAAAGCAGAAGGGTACTATTACTTCTTTCAACCTAGACACTATATTCCTACTCACGTTCAGCTTGTGGTTTACTAACACTCTAAGATCCCTTTCATGTGTACTGTGGGCAAGCCAGGTGTCAGATATCTAGGCATTTCATATTTTCCTGCCAGAGTGTCTTACCTTACATTTCTCCCTGTTGAAATTCATTTTGTTACTTTTGACTGATCTCTCTAATCTGTTAAGGTCATATTGAATTCTGATCTTGTCTCTGGGGTATTAGCTACACCTTCTAATTGGTGTCATCTTCAGATCTGATAAGCATGCCCTCTCTTCCAACCTCCAAGTCATTGATAAAGACATTGAATAGCACTGGGCCCAGGACAGAACCCTGTGGCATTTCACTAGTCACTTCTATGCAAGATAAAGAGGACCCATTGGTGAGCACCCTTTGGTGCTCCTTTTGTAGCCATATGGAACTATGGGGTGGGTCTAAGTACATGCAAACAGCCTGGAAGATAGTGACAACTAGAGTGAGGTTTCTAGGCATTTACCTGGTTCAGAATACACATTTATCCATTTATAATGCTGAGCTATATCACAAATTGAATAGTGCCCTGGTCCTCCTTAAATAGAGGTGGCAGGAGGATTCTCCACCATCAGATTGCTGTGTCCACCCTTGATTTTGCTACCATTTCTACTACAGCTATTCCAAGTTGTAAGGGAATGTACTCATGCTGGACCCAACCCCTTAAGAGGTTCACTACCAGCAGAACTCCCATACAACTTTGAGCAGCTATAGGAGGAGTAATTATAAAATCAGGAATGGATGTGCTGCTCCTGTAGCAATGGATCCACCAGCCACACCTGGCTCTGCAGTGATTAAATCAGTGCGAGGAAAAGATTTTATTGTCCTACTGGAACAAAGCATCTCAAGATACCTTGCTTAGAAAAATACTCTGAGGTGAAGGAACCTGGAAATTCAATCAGCCTTGCTATAATGTAGATATTTGGATAAAACCATACATCATAGCCCTCCCAAATTCTTCTCTTTTATCTTGCCTAGCAGGACAGAACCACATTGTGAAAAGTTCTATAGCCCTTAGCTTCTCAAAGAGGTCAGGAGCCCAAGAAAAGATTGCACCTTTTGACAGATTTATCTCTCTGATTTTGTTCAGCAGCAACTCCCTTTTATGCACCCTATTCCTTTATGCTGTGCTAGAAGCATTAGCACATTTGCTGCCCCCTTTATTTAAAGTGCTCTTTCATGCAAAGTTGGCTGTCTAAAACTCTCGTGACTGTGTTTGACTTTGACTTAAACTTTGGTATAAAGCTTAAGAAGGAAATTAATCTCTTTGTCTCTCTCTCTCCCTTTCACACACATACACACAGCAATTCTCTGAGATCTATGTTGCACAGATTAGATGCTTCACTGAGGGAGCCACTATTCTTTCAAGTGAGCTTCACAGACCTGGATGAACAATTGGATCCTGAGGATAATACATTTCAAAAGGTGATATTAGTGCTTTTTCAATAGCTGAAGGCTGTACACTTGCCTCCCTGTCAGGGGAAGCGAACACAGCTGTGTGAGTTCAGGCACCATTGAATTGTGCCATGTCAAACACTAACTAAAATGTGTTCTTGCAGCAAAGCTGGCACACCCTTCCCAATGTGGAGATATTAAGGATAATAGGATTATCTGTCACGTAAGTATTTGGATACTTAAATCAGCTAGAGACCTGTGACTGTTTGTTTTACTGCTTCAACAGAATACTGGTACTTAAAGCATGGTGGTTGTATTCAGTGCTGGAAAGAGAGGACTAAGGAACCAGACTTGCACAAATGACTATGTGCCACTATTTGTGTGGTGGGTCAGGTTGCCAAAGTGAAAACAGGAAAGGGCACCTGTATCTTTAACAGCTGTATAGGAGAGGGAATTGCATCAGGTGTTGATTGTTATCTGGTTGAGTGACAAGCAGTACCTGCTGGAATTCCCTCTCCTACACATCTGTTAAAGGTGCAGGAGCCCTTTCCTTTCACTTGATCCACCCTAGTTGGTAGGGGGAGGTACTACACACAAATAAGTGGAGGTCTCTGGTGTGTTCCTGCTTTATCTGGTCTGATCTACTGCTTCTGTCACCCACAAACCAATAGCCTCTGATTTGTCATCACTTGCTCACACACATCTCTTTCTTCTCTCCTCCAGCTTAAAGAGACCGCTGTTTTAGACTGAGGCCCTTTCTGCATGGTGTGGCTACCCCGCAGTTGTGACATGACAGCAGGATTCCATGGGTTGTGCTTCTGCAAAAAAGTCATTGTGGTCCCGCTGCCATCTTGTCCCCATGCGTTATACTCACATGGTATTTGAAAAACAGAAAAAATCCATTTTACACCTACCATGAGCAGCACTGCCACCCTTCCTGGCCACGCAGAATGGCAGAAGTGCACTGGTGATGCTTTGTTTCCCAGCGCAGCAATGGCAAGTGCCTGGCTGTGCTGCAGAAGGAAGAGGTGGGGCCAGTGCGCTTCCTTCCACAGTGACCTAGTGAGGTGTGGAGAGTGTTCCTGTCATGTCCCTTCTCTGCCAGGGCTGCAATGAAATCAAGTGATGGGCCATTGTTGTGTGGATGAAAGACAGTATCTCCCAAATCAACCTATTCAATCTCTAAGGTCTTCAGGAGAGGCCCCTCCCTCTGTTGCACTATCTTTCCAGCAAGTTTGGTGGGGACAAAGAAGAGGGCCTTCTCAGTGGCTACTCCCAGGCTTTGCAACTCATCTCCCCCCTCCCCCTTCCTTGCTGTCCTTTCATTGACAAGTGAAAACTTTTCTGAAACACTTTTAAGTACTTACTGTAAGGGCTTTGAACAATATATAATAACAATAACAGACTTCTATCTGTCTTTTATGGATTTGTTTAAAAGTTTTCAATTCCATGGGTAGTTCAGTTAGTGGTATAAATAGTTTTCCAGATGTCTCCTACATGTGCTAATTTGTTAAAAAAAAATCTTACACTTCTTGATATCTTGCTTTTAAGGCTATTTGTTTGCTTATGACACAGTCAATAACACTTTACCATATGGGGAAAAATGAATATTGCAGAGTACCTTCTAAATTTTGTTACTGCCAGAGAAGGAGAAAGGAAAGAAACTCAAGGGTAGCAAGAAATAAATATGGACAACAGGACTCACTCATGCATGGAACACAAGGCTGACTAACTCCTGAATCTAAATCCCTTGCTGTCTTCTTGTTGATCTCACTACTTATTGCTTCTTAGCTAAACATCTCAACCGTTTCTACAGAAATGTTTTGTAGCTCTCGTGTGCCTCTAGGTGACTAGAAACTTCTCTCTGTGATGGTTGATCTGTTATGGCTATCTTATACACAGGCTGTTAAAAGCATAAAAACAACCATCTCAGAAATACTATCCTTCCCTATGAGAGTGAAGTCTGCATCTATAGAACTGATGATACACTAATTGAGTGTAATCTTGAACTGGTTCCCTACCAGTATTTGTTCTTCTATATTCATAGGACTAAAAAGAATATGTAATTCTACCCTTAGTATTTCACTGAGGGTTCTGGAGTAATTTTGTCAAGTGGTTATTTTGTGCAGTAATGAGGAAAGGGGTCACTTACCCATAACAACAAGGGTTGCAGTTCACTACCATTTAGGGTTGCCAGGTGAAATATGGGACAGGGCTCCTGTACCATTAATGCTGTGTAGAAGATGGAATATATGGCTTGGATCTAGTCTATCTGAAGGAACATATTTCCCTCTATGAGCCTCTTCCTTCTTTCTGTCCTCATTACCTTCCCACACATATTTGGTGGGAACAAAGGAGAAGGCCTTCTTAGTGGCTGCTCCCAGACTTTGCAACTACCTCTTTAGGGAGAGTAAAATGATATGTTTTTTGCTTTCTTTCTCCTACCTGTCATTGTTAACAACAACAACAACATTTTTTCAGCATAAAAAGTAAAACAAGGGATACAGCAACACCTTTGAGATTAATTGATTTATTTTAGCATGAGCTTTTGCGGATTTCAATCCATCTCTTCAGATGTATTTCTCTGAGAGCTAGTAGTAGCAGATGATTCCCCTTCCCCACTGTCACACACAGATAATTCTTTTAAGACTTCTCACTAACTACAGTGTTTTGTTAATATGTTGAACATCAGTTTCCATGTAGGCCAACATTTTGGATGTGCTTAGGGATGGGTTTAGTTCTTTCACCCAGCTGCAGTCCCCTACTAGCCTCCAGTCTTTCACCACAGTCATGTATGTTCCTTCCAAGTGACTGCACATGGGACACAAAAGGATTCTACTTTAAAAGACTATCAGCATGTACATACCATATGCAAACTGAATTGCTTTGTGACTGTGCAAATTGATTATCTGAAATCCAAGGACAATTATTGTGTTTTCAGAACCATAGTCTTGCTGCATGTTAAAAAGCTATTGGTCTACACTGCCTTACCAAAGTCTTTATTCCCTGTTGACTTTTCCACACTTCATTAAGTTGCAACCTGTACCTGAAGTAGATTTAATTGTCATCAGTGATGTATTTAAGTCTTTTACTCCAAGTCTCAAGTCCTTGCAAGATAATTCAAACTGAGTCTCAAGTATGGGAGCCAACCGGGGGGGGGGGGCTGGTGATCCATGCGTCGTTAAGTTGAGAGCTAGCAGGTTTGGAAGAAAGCCTTCAGCCATGAGAGAACAGGAAAGCCCTTCTGAAGCAAACTGCTTTCCATACTGCCATGGCTGTAAAGGACACCCTTTCTTTCCCATCTACTTGCAAGCAAGTAGGCTTTCTTTCCCATTTACTTTTGAGCAAGCAGGCTTTCTTTCCTGCTTACTCACGACTGCACAAGGAGAGGCTAAATGGAGAAGAAAGAAGAGGAGGAGGATTTCACATTAACATTGATGGGAGTTCAACCCCTAACCCTCCCCTCAACCCAGATTCAGAGACCACTCCTTGCCCATACTCACCAGAAAAATGGTGCAAAGCCCTGTTTTCCCTCTTTTAACTTGTCCTGCCCTTTTGTTTTCCTATAAATAGCTTCTGGAGAAAGGCAGGAAACAAAGAGAGGCAGAGAGGTGGGGATAAAGGAGCCTGTGCAGCTCTGATTGGGTCCTCAGGATAACATTCCCTCACTGCTGATTGGGGAAAGGTTGGATTCTGGGGGGTCCCGGGAGGGACACCTAAATGCGCTCTTAATTATATGAGTTGGGGAAATTAGCCAAGAGCACAGCCTAGCGATACGAGAGGCAGAGTAACGTAGCGAGATCTTGAACCCTATGTTTACGGGGTCAGGCCGAGTCAAGGAGCACACAGAAGTTGGAACAATAAATGATGTTTTATTAAAACACAATCAAACAGTGTATGCGGCACACTCACACAGATAGCTAAAGAAACAAAGGTGGGAGTGGGATAGAGAGAGTTTTAGAGGAGTTGCTGGTTTGGGTGATACTTCACCTGCCCTGAAGCCCGGTTGGAAGCGGAGAAGCTGGGGAGCATGGATCTCAGCACGTGGAGCTGAGGGGAAGCCTACCTCGACAAAGCGACAGCAAGGTGAGATGGAAGCCAAGAGCGATCTGAGGAAGTGCTCAAAGTCAGGGGTTTTTATAAGGAGAATTGTGACCGCAGTGTTACCCTGTATTCTGGGGGTCCTGGGAGGGACACCTAAATAACCTTACAATTACACAAATTGGGGAAATTAGTCGAGAGCACTGGTTGGCAGAACGAGAGGCAGGGTAACGCAGCGGAATCTTGTAACCCAGTGTTTACGGGGTCAGGCCAAGTCAAGAAGCAGACCGGTTTTAAAGTAATGTATGATCTTTATTAAAGACAGGCATACAATGTAAGCGACACACGCACACAGATAACTAAGGAAAATAAAGGTGTGACTAAGATAGCGGGATTTTCAGAGGGATAGTTGATTTGGGTGATACGAAACCAGTTCCTGAAGCCCGGAAGAAGATGGAGAGCGAGGTTGGGGTTCGATGTATCTCAGCACGTGGAGCTGAGGGGAAGCTCACCAAGCGATGCGGCAGCAAGGCGGTCTGCAATTCGGGAGCGATCCGCGGAAGCGCTCAAAGTCAGGGGTTTTTATAAGGAGAATTGTGACCGCAGGCTAGGTCGGACTTTGGGAAAACAATAGATTTGGAGCTGGAAACAAAGCCTCCGAAAGGTCAGAATTTGAATGATTGAGTTACAGCCAAATTGTCAATAGGATAGCCGGTACGCAAACGCTGAGTATTTGAGCGTTGTATAGTCCAATCATCAAGCTGCTAGCGCTAGGCAGAGGATCTTTTGAGAGCTGTGTGCATACCTAATGGAGATACTTGCCTTGAGGCCTTGTAAAGCTGCGAGTCGGCTGTTTCTGGCCTGCCTGTATTGTTTTGGAATATTACGGCGATTATCGGCCGAGCCTGTGTGCGTGCTTGTCCGGGGGCCTCGCAAGCACGTGGAAGGGATATGTGAAGCCGAATTATCGATATCAAAAGATATCTTTTTATATCCCTCAAAGCTCAGGCTAGCCAGGGCAGTAACAGCAGGCTAGTTCAGACTGGGGGAAAACAATGAGTTTGGGGCCGGAGACAAAGCCTCCGAAAGGTCAGAATTTGAATGATTGAATTATAGCCAAATTGTCAATAGGATAGCCAGTATGCAAACACGGACTACTTGAGCGTTGCATAGCTCGATCGTCAAGCTGCCAGTGTGGGGCAGGGATCTTTTGAGAGCTGCGTGCATACCTAATGGAGGTACTTGCCTTGAGGTCTCCTAAAGCTGCGAGTTGGCTATTTCTGGCCTGCCTGTATTGTGTTGGAATATTACGGCAATTATCAGCTGAGCCTGTATGCGTGCTTGTCCGGGGGCCTCGCAAACACATGGAGGGGAATGGGTATGTGAGGCTGAATTATTGATATCAAGAGATATCTTTTTATATCCCCCAAGCTCAGGCCAGCCATGGCAGTAAGAGGGGGCAGTGAACAACAAGTCGATCTCTAAAAAAAAGATGAGTCTCAAGTCGAGTTGAGTCTGCCAATCATTTATTGACAAGTTGATGGACTGACAAAGGTCGTTGAAGAGACTTAAGTCTGACTTGAGTCTGGGTCGATAGACTCTCGTCCACATCACTGATTGCCATTGTTGCCAACTGATGTTCACAAGATACTCAGTGTCGTGATAGTTAAAATAGTTGCAAGAACTGTGGCACAGTGGCAAGAATGGTGAATGAAGGGCACAGTGTTATGAATGAATTGGGTAGGTGAAGAGGTAGGTGAAGGATGAGACTTTTGTAGAAAACAAATCGAGCTGAAAAGCAAGATGAGAGAGAGCTCTGAAGAAGCTGCACAGTGCTAAAGTTCAAGAGCATGTGCATGCTATTTTTATGTGAAAAGTGAAGAAGAAGGAAATGCTAGAGAGGAAACTACTATGAATGGGATTAAGTGTAAGGAATGGCTGGAGGAAATTATGGATAGTGGATACATGGGGCAGAATCCTGTGACTTATGTGTGCATAATTCTGGGTTATGTGGGCATATGTTTCTTTTTGGATGGGTAGGGGGGCTGTTTCCTTGCCATTTGCACCTCATCCAAACTGTGCCCTTCATATCTGTCAAGGCCCAGGAGGAACTTTTGGTGGTTGTCTTTAATGGTGGGGAGGTGATGGAGAGGAAAGGCAATTCAGAGGAGGAAGACACACTTTATTCCAAGAGGAAAGAAAAGTATGGTGCGTGCCATCTGGGAGTGTACCCTCACTTCTTGCCTCCTATCAGCCCAGACCAGCTACATCTTCCTTTTCTGAACTGCCTTCCTTCACATCAATAAGGAGCAGCCAGAGTGGCCCCTCCCAGGCCTTGATTGGTAAGGATGGGAAGACACAGAACTGTGTGTATGGAAGATTACACTGCACCTACTTGATGTAGGATCTCAGCCATGGGGTGTCCGGGGCTGGAAAAAAAAGCAGGACTGGAGTCTATACACAAAGACAGAGTTTGGAAAAGTCATTTTGGGGCACTACATTCTGTAAGAATTGCCAGTTTGCATGCTGGCTGGGAGTTCTGAGAACAGTAGTCACAAACAAGTTATGTTTAGAAGTTTAGAGACCTGGAAACAATGACTTGTTATAGAGTGTAAAGCATTACCAATAGATTTTTGGCAACTGAAGCTGATGCTTTAGCAGAAGCATTTTGACCTGGAAATCCAAAGGGGTTCATTGGGGTCATTAAGCAGTAGGTGGTAGTGATGGGACCAGAGCTGAATTTCAGATAGTCATTCAAACTCAGATGTCAGCTCTTGGGTTGCTGGGTAATTAGTGCTCTTTTCTAGATCACAACAAGTATTGTTTTTATGTATTCACTAGTGGGAAATGGATAGAAGATTGTAATGTTTCCAAAATAAACAGCTTGCAAATTTGAGAATTGTTTGCTGAAGAAAAAAATTAATTATAAATAACAGAACAATGATTATCATTGACATTTTACAAGAATGTGAGAGGGGAAAAAATAAAAGCTTTTATTCAAAACACTTTGAAGTATTTGTTCAGCTTCATCAAGAGTCTTTCACTGAACTGAACAGCAGCTGGAATAAGCTAAAAGTCACCTTGTTATTCTGCATCTTCATGGACTGATTGTATTAAATGCTTCATTTCAGTGCCCACTCCTCTGGTTCTGCATAAAAAAGCCAAATGTTGATCACTGTGCCAGGAGTGCCGTAACTATTTTCTACCAAAAGACAGAGAATGCAAACTGAACATTGAACAATTGTCATCCATTGTAATTCTCATTGCACAGTTCTCATCCATAACAACTTTAAAAATATGAAGGGAAATGTGGATTCTCTTTGACTTGATTTAGAGTTTCCTCTGCATTTGAGGAAAATAATGTTTTGCTGTACTATACCCCCAATTTGTAATCCTCTGTAACTTAGGCCATTTCTGCACTACGCTGTTATGGTACTATTATTCCACTTTCAACATCCTATGGAATCCTGGGGTTTGTAGTTTAGGGAGGGGCATTTAGAATTCTCAGTCAGAAAGCCCTTTGGCCTCAGTAAACTACAAACCCCAGAATTCCACAGGATGTTAGAAGTGGAATAATGGCACTATTAACACTGTGTGGCGGAAATGGCCTTAGACTCAGATTGAAAGGATAGCTGCTGCCATGAAAGCTTGTAGTGGGGACATATGTACCATTCTGGAAATAGGCAGAAGTCATGTACAGTGCCATACAGGATACTGGCAATTGGGCAGTAGTGTGGTACCAGAGTCCCCTTTCTTTAAGCATAGCCTCTGTGCACGGAGAACACCTAAGAAAGCTATGCTTACCAGGGATGTATATCAAAATTTCAACGATTTTCTCTCTGTTGGCCAAGATTATTAAAGTTTTTGCATATTTTTCAGTGGCTTTTCATGCTTCTTGATTTATTTTGGTCTTCCTGCCTTTCAGGATCAGTTTTCAGAATTTAAAATAAAAAAAAAAACATTTTTGGACAGGAAACAACATATTTTGTGGAGAAACAGTGGTTTTCTGTGCAAAAAAAGTTGGGAATTTGTTTTTATGCATCAAGGCAAAAAATAAATAAATAAAAATAAAATGGCTTTTGTGCAAACAAAGATTTTGGGCAAATGAATTTTTTTACTCAATAATTCCAAAATGAAATTAAAAAAGCTCACAACTTTTTCCTATTTTCTTGACAAGAGTAGATCAATATGATAGGACACTCTTTCTCATGAAGGACAGGATTATGTGTGAATATGCCATATAGCCTAATAAATAATCTATCTGGTTATATTCCGCATAGAATTATTGTAGTTCAAATACAGGGAAAAACAGTTATTCTGGATTGTGTTTATGGGGGAGAAGTGATATGACTTAAGCAGTATTCTGGCATTTTGCACATTCAGATGTATTTGTGCTAGACCCAAATTGTACCCACACCCCCTGAAATACTGAAGGTTATAGTCACCTGGATGAAATCTAGTACAGGGATGTGCACTTGAACAATACATTTGTGGGCCTTCCACACTATGCTGTTGTAGCATTCTTACACCACCTTAATTGCCATGGCTCCAAACTATGGAATCCTAGGATTTTTAGTTTTGTGAAGTATTGGAGTGCTCTGCCAAAGAGCTCTAGTGTCTCACCAATTATATATCCCAGGATTTTGTAGGAATCAGTCACAGCAGTTACAGTGAAATCTTAATCGCAAGATCTCAACTAAGGATAACGCTGAAATAAAATATAGGCAATACTCTCCTGGGACCCTTTCATATTACAGAATTATTGCACAATAGTAACTGCATATATAACTGTAAGAGCCAAGTGGCATCCCATAGAATCCTAGGATCTGAAGTTTTGGGAGAGGTATTTAGAATTCTCAGCCTCAACAAACTACCAGTTCACAGGATGCTGCCATGATAGTTAAAGTGAAATCATAGCATTATACCTCTGTAGTTGAAAACCATCCTTGATGAAAAAGTTGTAGCTTATGTATGCTGTTGCTTGAGTACTGACTATAGTTTATGCATGCATACACAGTTTTTGCAGTAGCAGTTATAGCTCCAACTGACTAGTTTGAACGATTGTATGTATACCTTACGCATTACCCAAAATGCAGAATTGTGAACAATATTGGCATTTTGGTCAGGCAGATATTTTGCCAAGGTATGCATGGCACAGAGGTGATTACTTTACAGTTTTCAGGGCAACAGTTAATCAATCCCTCAGTTATTTGTACATAGCACAAACGTGCTAAGCATTATAACGAAAGATCCAAGGTCTCTGCCTGGAGGAAGCAATCAAATCTGGCTGGACAAAACCCCCTCCCACCTGTATTTTATTATTAAAGAAGCCACCAATTTGTTTTATGTCTTGTTTCTTCTTTTGTGTATGCTAAATGCTTATAATGTATTCCCAATTGTGGCAATTAGTTTTGTGAACTGGCCTTTAAAAAACCCTTTGACTCATTAAAGTAGTACTATCCAAACGGCCTTAGCACCTATGTTATTCCCGATTAAATTATGCCTACAAGGAGAAATATAAAATAAAAACAAAGCAATTTGTAGTTATGCCATTTTCATGCACACCAAAAATAATAAGCAGAAAAGTCCAATAACCTTTATGCTAATTTGTTGGTTACCTTTAGGCATGCATACAGTGTGTGAAAAATTAGCATTTTTTTTTTAAAAAGACTATAATGTTATTACTATTGCTGCTTGCTTTATTAATAGCTTCAAGCTAAACTCTTAAACTCTATTACATTGTGATTTTTGCATCTGATACAGAGACTGTCCTATGCCTGAAAACAATGAAATAAGTATGTTTAAGAAGGAGGAGTTGTTGACAGAGTATTGACTTCCTTCTGAGTTAAGCTTGCTAAATATATATTTTTGGGAACAATGATCCTTTTTTTATTGGCTTCTTCAGCTTAGGAGCCAGATTGGAAATTGGCAGATATTGGAAGAAAGGCAAGGACCTGTCTATGAATAATTGGTAGCATAGCCTTTGGAGGACAGCCTTAATGAAGAAACTGACAGCACAAGTTAAAAAGACAAGAAACAACCAGACCCACTATTTCTTCTATGAAGCACTGTTGCCCTTTATTGATTATTCTAATATTAAGAGAAATGTGTTTCTGCCACCACTGACATAGAGTAATTGTTGGAATTATTTGCTTAATTAAGTTAAAGGAAGTTAAACGATGGTAAGATGAGGCTATTGTACTGAGGAAGTACAAGACACTTGTTCAGGTGTCTGGCTTATATATGTCTGGAAGATTATAGGTTTACAAAGAAAGGAGTATTCTGACAGAACACCAACCGACCCTTGCTTTATGATCCTGCATTTCAAGCACCTTTCTGCAGTACAAAAAGTACTTTTCCACACTGGAGGGAAAAGTTGTCACTGCACTGGAGCATGAAAAAGACAGAGGAGAGGGGAAAATTTAGCTCCCCTCATCTGCCAGCCTATCCACATTACACAACTTTAGCAGTTTAATACCACTTTAACTGCTATGGGTCCATCCTACAGAATCCTGGGATTTGTAACTGGCTGAGATATATAATGCAACCATGATAATTAAACTGGTACTAAGCTGCTGTAACTGTGTCATGTAGACAGAGTCTAGGTGTCCCTTTCATTTGGAAAAGTAAATCTCTGAACCTTTTATTAGTATGATCAGACCAGAAATAAATTTGGCTATTCCACTGTTGAGGCTCACTGGTGGATTCTGAGAGTTGTATTGATTTAACTTATATCCTGCCATCCTCTAAGCTCTATATTGTCCTGTTAGATCTAGTTTGATCCTCTAGCAATAGGAAACTGAAATCAAGAACTGAAACATTACTTCAAAGAAAGAACAAGTTATCTAACTTTTTTGATCACTCAGCAAGTGTTTACTTGTTACTGCAGTCCAAAAAGGTGTTCATGGAGTTCTTCATTACTGAAATGTTACTGTAACTTTACTATTGTGCCATTGAAAAATATAAGAAATTGTGCTCTGATCCCCCAAATGGACAACTCAGATATCGCACTTTGAAAAATCTAAGAAAAATGTAAAACAAAATAAAACTACAGAACATTCGTTCCCTATCATTTTCTTCTCTCCTTGCTGCCTGGAACTACAACTCCTTCACACAATCCAATTAAGAATATGGGTTCCATCTTTGTAAAATATTCACCCACTGCCTCATTTTTAGATTTCCTGTTATTTTGGGCAGCCAGCTCAGCAAGGCACTCTCCCCCCGCCCCCTTCACCGCTCTCATACATTTAAACTCTCTCTTTCTCTTTCTTGGAAGGGCAATCGTCTTCAGCACAATATAAGAAGACAGAAAAAGCAAGCTAACTTTTTAATTTTTAAGTCCCAAATAACCTGAGTTTCTAGTACAGGTGATATTGCTAGCTGTCCTTCTCCTTTGCTCCCCACTAGGTATAAAACACCCTACAAAAGGGCAGAAGGAAGCAAGTACGTGATCTTTCCTGCTCCTCAATCTATTCATCGGACTAAGTCAAAACATAGCTAGTGATTAGTGACAGGCTGAAATGCTATTACATTAGTCTGAATGGTAGTAGGGATCCTGGGTTAAATACAGGATAGAGTTCCTGTCCCTTTAATAGTCATGTAGAAGAGGGAATTTCAGCAGGTGTTGCTTGTCATGTAAGCAGCACTTGTAGAAATTATTACCATCATTCTCTTTGTCTATAGCCTGCCTTTCCCCAGTACTAGGCCTGAGGGGAGAGGGGCTTACTAGTGATTAAAACCAGTAGAGACTAAACATACAAAAACACCAGTTAGAAAAAGTGGGTGTGTTTGACCTAAAAATAATTAAACAATCTATAGAGTTATAACCATGTAAAACTAACAAAAAACTATTTTAAAAAAAATAAAACGGCCATTAAAAGTCCATCATAATCAATTTTGAAAACTCTGTGTGAATAGGAAAGTTTTTACTTGCAAATGAAGAAAAGCAAAGAGGGTGCCATCCTAACCTACCTAGGGAGATAGCTGCAAAATCTGGGAGCAGCCACTGAGAAGGCCCTCTCCTTGTTCCCACCAAATTTGCCTGGGAATGTACTCCATTTCCGCACTAGACTGTTATAGTGCTATTATTCAACATCCTATGGAATCCTGGGGCTTGCAGTCTAGGGAGGGGCCTTTAGAATTCTCGGCCAGAGAGCTCTTTGGTCTCAGTAAACTACAAACCCCAGAATTCCACAGGAAGTCGAATAACAGCACTATACTGGTGTAGTGCAGAAATGGCCAATGATCCATCACAACAATTTCCTGTTTGTGGACTGATAAGTAAATGACTAAACTGATATAATGATTTTACTGTATGTAATAGCTTGACTACAAGGAGATCCATTTCAAATTTTCATGCAGTCATGTTTACTGAGGCCAAAGAGCTCTCTGGCTGAGAATTTTAAATGCCCCTCCCTAAACTGCAAACCTCAGGATTCCATAGGATGTTGAAATGGAGTAATAGCACTGTAACAGTCTAGTGTGGAAACGGCTATAGTCAGGGCAGAGAGTAGGAACAGGCTCATAGAGGGAGAAACAGTCCTTCAAATAGCCTGGATCCATGCCACATATTCCATCTTCTATACAGCCGGTATTGGTACAAAAGCCCTGTCCCATATTTTAGCTGGCAACCCTAACGATAATAAGTTACCCACATTGCCCACATTGTTACAGGTAAAAAATCAACCTCTTTCCTTCTCATCACTACACAAAATAACAACTTGACAAAGTGACTCCATAGCTCTGAGTGAAATAATGGTAGAATTACATGGACTGTTTCAGTTCCATGGATATAAATGGACAGAAACTGGGAGGGAATAAGTTCAAGATTATATCCATTTAGCATATTATCAGTCCTATATATCCAGACTTCACTTTCATAGGGAAGCATGGTATTGTCAGAGCCTCTGGACAAAATAGCTATGGCAGATCAGGCATCACAATCACTTGAGAGCTACAAAACATTTCTTTGGAAACGGTTCAGATCTTTAGCTAAGAAACGATGAGTAGTGAGATCAAGCAAGAACGCAGCAAGGGATTTAGATTCATGAGTTAGTCAACCCTGTGTTCCATGCATGATGAGTCCTGTTGTCCATAGTTATCTCTTGCTACCCTTGAGCCTCTTTCCTTTCTCCTTCTTTGGCAGTGTCAAAATTTGGAATTTATTTCCGCTTTTGTTATTTGGTAAAATGTTTTTGATGGTGCAAGAAACAAATACATTTAAGCAAGCAAAAGCAAGATATGATTGTAATCCAGAAGTATTAACTGTAACAAATTCGCACATATGAAGGATGACTGGGAAACCAACTGTACCAGATTTTGAGGAGATTATGGAGGCAGGCAGAAAAAAGTCCCATTGTGGTAGAAAACTTTTAAATGGTAGTCAAAACACATACAAATCTCTCTCTCTCTCTCTCCCTCCTTCTCCCCCCGGGCTCTCTCTTTCCTCTCCCATTTATCTTGCCAATCAAAGAGTCAAGGTAGCTTACAAAAATTAGAACATATAATAGCTAAATGTTCACATGATTAAAAAAATACAATTAAATTAGCAATTCAAAACAGTTATTTAATCAATTGAAAGCATTCTGAACACAACTATTTAAAGGGAAAAAACCTAGCAAATATAGACAATACAGCACATCACGAAAGTCCATTTCATCCCAAGCAATCAGTCCACAAGGCCTGCTGAAATGAAACATCTTCATCTGCCTATGGAATGATAGTGAGGATGATGCCAGCCTAACTTTTGTAGAAAAGAAGCTTGGAAACAAGAAAGGCCCTCTCCTGTGTTCTCACCAGATGTGTCTGTGAGGGTTGTCAGGCAGAAAGGATATCTCAGAACACAGTCAGGTAAATAGAGGAGAATACAGTCCTTTAGATAATCTGGAGCTGAGCCATATAGAGGCTTATAGGTCACAACCAGCACTTTGAACTGTGCCCAGAAACAGACTGGCAGCCACTGGAGCTGTTACAGCAAGCAAGTTGTGCACTTCCTGCCCCAGTTCACAAACCAGCTACAGCTCTTTGGACCGGCTGAAGTTTTTAAGCACTCTTCAAAGGCAACTCCACATAGAGAATGCAACATTGATCCAAGTGGGATTTAACAAGGTCATGTGGCTTTTCATAGATTCAGAATGTCCCCTGGTCTTCCTTCCTTGTTTTGATCCTTCTGTCTTTGCTTCCTTGTCTTTCTTCTCAGACGAATTTGCAAGGGAGAGGGGAATAACAGTTTAGATCTAAATTTCAAGTGGTTTCACAGCAGTCTTTTAAAGTACCTGATTTCCTCAAGAGGTAGGGCCGTCTCAGTTCAACAGCAGTTAATGGAGTATTAACAGCTCTATTTATATAGTTTGGCTTTTTAAAACCCATCTCTTTTATAATTTTCTATGGAACTTAATCATGAAAATGATTGGTTGTTTGGGAGTCATTCTGTGCACAATTTGCATATAGTTGTTCTGTATAGAAAACTGTATTTTCCATGCCAGAAACAGCATTTTCTTCATGGAAAATAATATTTTAATGTATGAATATTACTTCTTGTTCAGGCAATGTTGGTTTCTGCACAGGACAAAAAAAGGTGAGATTCAGGATTTGTTCTGTATAAAATGTGTACATGGCTGATTTGTATAGAAAACAGCATTTTGTGCATGGAAAATAATATTTCCATGCAGAAATACTAATTTCTGTACAGAATGTGTTGTTTTCTGCACAGAAAAAAAGCTGCAATTGAGTATTTGTTCTGCATATAATTCACACATGGCTGATTTGCACAGAAAACATCATTTTCTATGCATAAAATAGCCTTTTCTGTGCAAGTATTAATATTTCTGCATTGAAATATTATTTTCCATGCAGAAAATACTGCTTCCTGTTATGAAAATGCTGTTTTCTGTGTGAAACAACTACATGAAAATTTTGCACAGAATATGTCCTGAATTGCAAATAGCCTTCAAAAACTGCATGGTTTTGTTTTTTCTTGTTTTCTTTTCTTTTTTTGTATATACTTTAAACTGATAAAAATATATATAAAAAAAACCTGCATGGTTTTTGAATACTTTCTTGCATTGCCTAGTTTGTGTAAAGCAACTACATCTCTAGTTTGTATAGGTTTGTATGGCCAAAGATCTCACTTCAATTGGAGGTAAACCACTACAGAAAATCTTAAAGGAAGTATTTGTTGTATTTAGCCCTTGCCCTTGCCTTGGGGGAGAAGCCAATTATGAATGTCCTAACTTCATTGTATATGATTGTTGCAGACTCCACCAGAAATGAAGAAACCCAATTATACTTACCTACAGATCTCAGGGCAGCATACAATAAAATCAACTTGGCCAAGGTATATGCTTTCTATATGATGTTCTAGTCAAAATTCTATTGCAATTAGAATACACAATTGTAAAACACATGTTAAATCTCAACATGTATCAGTACTATAAATCACCATAGACCATGAGCAGAATGTCCATGTGGATAATTGTAGTAAGTCTTTCAGAGTGTATCTTTGTCTTTGCATGTCATTTCTTGACAAATCAATGCTGAAATATATTGCTTTCCTTTGTAAAATAATATTCTAGCCTAGGTCTTGGTCTTGTAGTATTTACAGTCATGAATATTTTCTTTTGAAATTCACCACTTTTTACCATCTTCAGTGCACTTTAGGTAAAACCATTCCCTGATCTTTCCTCCAGGATATTGAGAAGTAAGATTGCCCTCACCTGTTCCAGCCATTGGTCAGGTCTATTCTGCCAGTTGTCCATGCAGGGGTATAATGACAGAGGAGACAGGCTGTGGACCATATACTGCCCCTCCATGTTTTTGCAGCCATAAACCCTTCCTGGCACCTCTGGACTTTCCCCACCTGAAAAAAGTTCAACAAAAACAGAGAATCATCTTTCCTGGAAGCCGTTAGGAGTTATGATTCTCCTTTAAAGCAAGGGGGACAGGACCTCTCATTAGTACTGGGAGCATTTTCTGCTGTTTTTATCAAATACAGAGGTAAATGCTAGACTACTTCCTATCCTTCAGGTTTTGAACTTCTAATTTTTTGGTATCATTCTTGATTCAAAAACTGCATATTGAGAATGTCCATATGATGGGAATTTTCCTACTGAAATCATATGTGAGAGGAAAATGCATGAGAAAAGAAACATGAATTTTCATGATTTTTTTTTAAATCACAGAATCATACAGAAGCTAAAAGGAACTGATTTATGGCTAAACACTTATAGAGCTGATGCAAACAAGAGATGGAATGATTCAGCTTGTAAAATATTACTTTTGCATTACAGGTCCCAGAGTTACCCATGCCAGCTATGGAATTCTGGAAGCTATGATTTACCAATCCACTGTATTTACCAAGTCACAACAACTTCTGCCTATGATGCTTCTGTAGAGAATGCTCCAGATCTCATTAAAAAAGCATATATTTGTTGAGGAGTCAATATGTGTAATTCCATAGCTGCTTCTCATTTTTTTTAAAAAAATTAATTGCTTGAAATTGCAGTTACAGTCAAAATTAAAGGATTACAGGGTATTAAGCAGGTAGCATCTAGATCAATTGCAGAAAATATGCAAATCTTTCACCATTAACATATAGCAATCTTTGGAATGACTTGCTGAATTATGTTATAGATGCTAAACGGTGTTAATACAAGGCTATTGTGTTGTGGAACTCATGTTTCTTGTTCAGATGAGGCTACTGTATTGCCTATTATGTTGGAGAAGCTATGCTTCTTGTTCAGGTGTCTGGCTCATTTAGTCTGGAAAAGGATAATCTGATTTTAAAGAAGTACTGTGAAGAGGAGATTAGTGGCTGAACCTGAAATGTTGTCTACAAGTCAGCTATTCCCCTTGCCTGATTTTGTCAGATTTTCACTATGCCCATGAAATAATTAAGGTCTCAGAACAGTTCCTCTGTCTGCATTTGTTTTGGCGCTGAGGTTTCCTCCATTAGCAATTCCAATTCCTCTCTTTTTGTATTTATTTTTAGAGTTCAGTAATCGTACATGTCAATTTCAAATCCCATGTTTAAAATGTCATCTGCCATCCTGTTAGTGACTTATGAAGTCCAACCTATGCTTGTCTAATTCAGTATGCTGGAATTTCAATAGACTATGCAATGATCAAATTTCCACACACCAACTTATAAGCTATTTCAGCCTGCCCTCCCCTAATAAGGCCATTTACAGGCCATTGGAGAATGGAGGGGGCAGCAGAGCAAAAGCCAGCTGTGTTCTTATAGCTGAATACACTGTAATGGTATCATACTCCAAGACCTATGGAGAACTCATAGGAGGTCTTGGAAGATGCCTACCACTCTGTGTCCAGCTACAGGCACATAGTTAGACACTGTTCAACCCCCATCTTCCACTAGCTAGTAAATGGCTATCTTTGAGGAAGGGCGGGGGCTGCTGCAACTTAAAAGGCGCATTTGGTTGTGAGGGGAAAGGAAGGGAAAGATGTATCACAGTACTTCTGCCTGTGCAGAACTTTATGACGGATCTCCTGATCAAAGATCTCAGCTCATACATTTTATTGTGCAGTTGATCATATATTTAACACAACCAAAATTAAATAAGACACAACAAGAATTAAAAAACTAGCTGCAATTTCCCTTAAAAGAAATATAATTTGCAGAGCTTTCCAAGAGGATGAAATACAATAGGGTCACTCATTTACACTTCATAGTATGTACATCCTCATTTTTATTATGAAAATACACTGATGAACCATATAATCTCTCCTTTATTTTTTCTAAAAAATCTTAAAATAAAATAATTCAAATACAGTCTTACTTTTCAGCCACCCTCCAGCCGAAAATCCACCCAACTATGCAACTGCTATGTTCAGTTTATAAGCCCATTTTCTTTCTTTTCTTCTTGCTTGGTTTAGATTTATTGCCACCACAGCATTTTTGCTTTAGTCAGGAGAATCTTTTAAAGAGCTTAAGCTAGTCACGTCTTTCTAAATACTGATCTGGACATGGAAGAGTACAACTCACACAGAAAGCCTGCCTTCTAAAAATCCAAATTGCTTTTTTTGAGATAGGAATCTCAACCATGACTTCCTACTAAAAGTTGCCTCATATTCTAAAATAGCTGGAAGGCAGGGAGGTAGTCTGCACAGCAAGGGCAATGTGTATGTTAAATAAAAGCACGGGAATGGAGCATTTTGCTCAGGCATTTCTCATCCTTGAATTTTAAATAAGCAAAAGGTACAGAAAGAGTGCTGGAAAATATTCTACACCTGAATGCTTGAAATTAATGTAGTATATTGATATATAAGTAATAAAAATCTAATTTATTAGAGTGGTTCCACCTGCAAGCCACCTGTTCTCAATTATTATGTTTTGAAGCTGAAGCTGTTCTCTCTCATTTTTGAAAAAACAAAGAAACAAAGAGGTTTAAAAGCATAACCCTGAACTGAAATTTTAATATGGTATGTAGGGGAAAATAGTATACTAGCAAGCATGGAACAAGAAGGCTTTGGCCTAGGATTTTGTGGGTCCAAAATGAAATAAGGTACATGTATTAATAGCTCTATCCATGCTTTAGGTTTGCACAGAAATAGAAAAGTCAACGAGAAAAGTGTTGGTCTATCACCAGTACACTGAAAAGCTAAAAAGGTCATGTTAATGATGTTTTTTGAAAGAGGGTTTTTTAATTCTGTCATTTATTACTTGGTGTTTCAGTTTATGTTAAACTCGTGGCAGGTCGACCATGCACATTTCAAGCATCTGTCCTGATGAAATAAATTAATGTAATACCAAGGTGATTTATATAGAAAAATCTCCACTGTGATGAGGATCACTCCCAAGTAAGTTTGGTTTGTAACCATAGAGTTCTATTGTAAGAATATTTTCTTAGAAGTGACTCCTAAAAGTATCTCTCCTAGCAAGTGTGCTCAGGATTGCAATGTGCAAAAGGAGTCCCATTTTCAACACTCAGCTCTGGACGTCCTTTCATAGCAGGGACAATCCTATACAAAAAGATATAATTTTAAAACTACTATTATTTTATATGTTTTAAATAAATCATTATTTTACATGTTTTACACAAATAGTTAATTTTGCTTGTGTATCACTCCTTTTAGCAGTTTTAGGTTTTCATTGCAATCTAGAGATTACATAGTGAGAAAACAGAGCAATGACAGGTCTTCTTCATTGCTTACATTTTGAACAGGGAATAGGTCTAATGCAAAACATCAGCTTAACACAGACATTATTGTTGAAACAAATGCTGGTTGTTTTGGTTGCCTGAAAATTTAAAACCAACATTTATTTTGTCAAATTGTGATTGGAAACAATATTGAAACAAGTTGCCTTATCCTATAAATCTACCTCTCTTTATGTTGTACAACGACAACAAAGAAGGCTCATTCTGAGGTCCCATAAAGAATTCTCACACCATCAGTGCTCATTTAAGGCTAATGAATAAAAAATAACCCATTCTGAATGTCTGAATGATTATGTCCTCTTATCCATTTTGTTGTCAAGATGGAATTCCCCCCCAAATAATTTTAGACACAAAATCACACACACAAAAAATCACACTCATTTTTCTACAATGTACACTAATATGTTGTTGTTGTTATTGTTGTTGTTGTTGTTTGCTTTCAAGTCATTTCTGACTTTTGGTGACACTAAGGTGAACCTATCATGGGATTTTCTGGGGCTGAGAGTGTGTGACATGCCCAAGGTCACGTGGTGAGTTGCTATGCTGAATGGAGAATCGAACTCTGGTCTCCAGAGTCATAGTCCAGTGTTCAAACCACTACACCATTCTGGCTCTTAGCCTAATATGGTACTCATATTCATTCCTACATACAAAACGGTTATTTTTCTCTTTTTATTTCTATATTCTTCTTCTTCTTCTTCTTCTTCTTCTTCTTCTTCTTCTTCTTCAACTTCATCATCATCAACCAAAAGTAACACATTTATTTTCTGCAGGCATGCACAAACATCTCTGTAAATTTCTAGTGCACTGGATCTTTACTGGACAGGCAGATATTCTGTTAAGACTTTGGGATGCCAACTCTTTGGAACAGGGAAGATCCACTACCAGTGAATTCTGTTAAGATTCACCAACATCCATCCCTACTTCAAGCCTACAGAGACCTGTTAGTGGTAGCTAGCTATGTTCCAAACTGTTTTCCTCCCCTCCTCCTCCTCCTCCTCCTCCTCCTCCTCCTCTGGGGACCACACTTCAAGAAGAATATTGACAAGTAGGATCATGTTCAGAGAACGGCAACCAAGATTATCAAAGATCTGAAAAACAAACATCATGTGGAACAACTTATGGAATTGAGTATGTTTAGCTTTGAGAAAAGAGGACTGAGAGATGACATTGTTGTTGTTGTGTGCTTTCAAGTTGTTTCCAACTTATGGCAACCCTAAGGTGAACCTATCACTAGGTTGTCTTGACAAGATTTGTTCAGAGTAGGTTTGTCTTTGCCTTCCTCTGAGGGTAAGAGAGTGTGACTTGCCAAAGGTCACGCAGTCGGTTTCCATGGCTGAGTTGGGATCTGAACCGTTGTCTCCAGAGTCATAGTCGAGTGCTCAAACCACAACACCATGTTGACTCTCTTGGTGACGTGATAGCCGTCTTAAAATATCTGAAGGGATGTCATGTAGAAGATGGAACAAGCTTGTTTTTGGCTGTGGCAGAGACTAGGACATGGACCACTGGATCCGGACTCTAGGAAAAAAGCTTCTACCTAAGCAATAGGAAGAACTTTAATGTAATAACTGCTCAACAGTGGAATAGACTGCCTCACAGTGTAGAGGATACTTCTTTGAAAGTCTCTGAACAAAGGCTTAATGGACAACTTTCAGGAATTCTGTGACCATGTATTTCTGCACATAAGGGGGCTGGACTCATGGCCCTTGCAGCGTCTTCTACTTCTAAGAGCCTATGATTCCTCTTCCTCCTTCTCCTTCTCTCTCCAGCCCATCTTGTCTTCAACACTTAACTTTGCTAGGAAATTAGGATCCAAAAAGGTTGTGATGATGTGGTCAGCCACATGTTTTAGGAGAAGACAGCTAAAGACATCTGTCCTTTGTATTTGCATCATTAAGACTATATTGCATTTGTAGAGATGACTCTTTCTCATAGCCAGCACAATTCAGAATTAAAGTAGATTAAATTTTGGATGAAATCAATAAGATTATGCTGATTTCAAAGCACTTTGCAGCACTGTTTGATGTTAATACGGTACAACAAGGGCTCAATGATGCATTTTAGAAATTAGCTGTTAACTCAAACTTAATAAAATGTATGTTGTAGCCAATTTGGCTCTTCAAGCTTTATTTATTGCCAAAACAAACAATTTCCCCAATCATTCTAACACTGAGAAGCAGACCTTTTAATTGCTATTTGATTCACTTCAAGAGCCATACATTTTAGAAATATTTACTGTTTATAGGGATGACTTTAAGCAGTTCAGTGAAATTGCTACATTTATTTTTCATATTTAGAAAAATGGCATCTTTCAGTCCAATGGACTAGTTGGTACCTTTGATTATCAGCAGTAAAGTTTTGATTTAATTTTACTGTAATCTATAGCCAATAAAGAACATGGCTATAGATAGGCTTGGGATGTTTCAGTAACATCCTATGCTATCCTATTATCTAGACATGAAGCTCAGTCCTGCTCCGTATGTGCCAGTGGTTTAGACAAATGAGTGTGCCATTGTCACAGTTTATTGGACTGCCAAACAATTTAAAGAATTGGTTCTTGTGCGTTTTTTGGGCTTTGAGAACTTGTTCTGGTTGTATTTTCTCCTGACGTTTCGCCTGCATCTGTGGCTGGCATCTTCCTCTGAAGATGCCAGCCACAGATGCAGGTGAAACATTAGGAGAAAATACAACCAGAACACGGTCTCAAAGCCCGAAAACCCCACAAGAACCAATGTATTCTGGCCGTGAAAGCCTTCGACTCCACAATTTAAAGAATAATAATAAAAAGTGGGGAGGGGGAGAGAAAGAGAGAGAGGTGTTCTACTAAGTTCATTTAGTTGTACTGTGGAACCTAATGGGCAGGAAAGGAAATTCCAGTGTTTACACCAGACTTGGTTTCCTTTGAATAAGGTCACAGGAGACTTACGTGTTTTTGTGTGTGTGTGTAGAGGGACAGCATGTTAGAGTTAGCAACCATTGTATGCCTATACTCATCTGCTAATTTGCAGACTTCCTGTCTGTTTGCTTTTCTAAGCCCGTTCTCTTCCTGTATCATTCTAACCTGCAACTCTCTTTTTCTTTTCCCCTCTTCCATAAGAACATGTATTTGGTTATAACAAGTTTTTGTAAGTGAAGCTACTTTGTGTCTTTTTTTGTAAGGAAGAGTAAGTTTGCTTTCTTACGCTGCTATACTCTTGTTTGTGAGTGCATGGGCATGAGACTAGTGATTGTTCAGATTCTGCCTGGTCAGTTTTACTAGTTTGTTTAAAAGGTCAGAACTATCTCTCATGTTTCCCAAGAGAGCATTGGTAAATGCTCACACTAATAACACCACAACAGATACTGTTCTCCCATCATATTTTTAAAGAGACATCCACTGCCATGAGAACCTGCAGAAAGTTCTCTGTTTATCACTACTAGTCCTACTCCAAGGATAGCAGTGGAGTTATTGTTATTTTCTGCTTATGCACACAACCAATTTTCCTTCTCAAAGAAAGACGAGAGAAGGATAAAGACAACTGTGCCCATACGTTATGTGTTCTTTAACCATCTTACACACCACCAGGCCCAGTAGAAGACATTCTACATCTAGTGAAAGATTATGTCCCCCCATCAGAATTGGCATTCACAAAAACATTGATTTTAGGGGTTGGGGAAAGAACTATATCCAGAAGATTATCTCATGAGAAGGGGAAGTACATAGCAAGAAGGCAATGCTGAGAGGGTCTGAGTATTGCCCAAGGTATTCTTGCTGCTTAAGACAAGGAGAAGACAGCTGTCCCTCTGCAGTCCATGCATGAAAGTGAATTAGAGAGCAGTCAACATGTTGTTCATCTTGTCTTTAAGATAACATAGAGGGCAAGGATAAGTTTGCATGGCACACACTGTTCTGTCTGCCAACACCTTGCCATATTGTGTGCCCACCCCCATGTAACCACTGCTGGCAGACCCAGTCCTGGGGGAGTATAATGTTTCATACCCAAAGTTATTAAACCAGAGGTTCACTGGATGGAAACGTAGACACCCAGGTCTAGGACTGAAGCACTGCTAGCAAAGGTCAGACCAAGGCTTTCTCAGTCACATCTCCAAGAGTGAAACCTTGAAAGGCACGCACACACACACAATGGACCATCAACAACAATGGCACCTTCAGGGGATTATGTGTCCTCCTGATGAGATTAACACTTGTAACAGCGAGAAATACAAAAACAAGATCCATCTGCATGATTTGGCCATTGTCCTTTCCCAGGAAAGGGTCTGCTCCTGAGGCATGTTTTGCCCTATAATTGAGTCCCTTTTTGGGACTCTCTTCGGAGAACTCCTACACTTGACTAGTGTCCCGGCATTTTGCTAGTCGAGAGCTCCCCTCAGCATTCTTCCTCGGCTGAGCCACCTTCACCTTGCTTCTTCCTGAGCCAAAGATTACAGGATCCGGTGCAGTATAAACTGCTCTCTTTCCCTCCATTTTTCAAGATCTTTATATCTTTCTGACTCATTAGTCCTTGTGCACTTGTGTGAGTGACTGCTTTGTTGTGTGTAGGTGTATGGATATTTTGCCAATTCTGCTGAATAAACTACTGGCAATTGGACATTTGGCCTGGCTCTCGTGTGGTTTGACTCCATAGACATAGGGTCCAAGATCTCGCTGTGTTGGCCTACCCTCCGCTTTGCTAAGCAGTGCTGCACTAATTTCCCCAATCTTTGTATTTGTGTAGCAAATCCAGGTGTCCCCCAGGGACCCCTAGAAGTCAGGGTAACACCCATCTATTACTAAGGAAGCCATTTCACTTAGCCTCATGGTAGGTCTTTCTCTGACTCCCACTGGGATACATAATCTACATATCATATGCTACCAATAGTCTTTTTCAGGCCTTAAAGGATAGCTTTACCCTTAGAAAACATGTAGAACAAAGAATTCTGGACTTGAAGGAGATCCCAAGGGGTTAACTTGACTATCAATACCCTTTATGAGTGTATATAAAAAACTGCAGCCTTTTCTGAGATACATACATGTTACATATAGGAAACAGATATGGGTGTGTGGAATGTGACAAAATGAAAGTACAATATTATTTTTATTACAAATATAATTGATTTATTGTTGAGATTTATACATTAGGTTCACTCAAATTCTCTGGTCACCCAGGATTTAGAAAAATCAGCATTTCCTATAATTTAAAATGATAAATGCATTAAAACAGAAATTTATTTTATACTGATTGGCCCAGGTCTAAGAAAACTGATATTTTTATCATATTTTTATCAGGTTCCTGCCACTTAGTTAACTGTAACTCAGCCTGCAATAGCAACGTGGAGACGGCCACGTATTCCTTCACAAGAATGCCATAAAGAGAAATAAGTTTACCCCATTATGGGACACACAATAACTGCAAGCTCTTTAGCCAAGGAAACTTTTCAAAGAAAGAATTTCCTCATCAATATGCCAAAAGAGACTATTCAGCTCTGTGCAGGAGCTCAAAAAAAAAAATCATTCTGGATGGGGTGAGAGGTATTTTTTCAGGCAACGATGGAAGAATTGGGAATTCTTTCTTATGAGAGCGTGCAAATAACTTTGGGGTGGCTTGGGTGTCTGCTGAGGGATGTAAACTACAGAAAATCCATATCTGCAAACTGGGTTCTGATTAAGAGAAGTTAGTGTCCAAGAAATAGGATCGTATATGTCTCAGTCAAAGCTATCTGAAGGACCATGTCTTCCCATGTGAGTCCATTTCAGTTCCCGGCATCTGGTGGGAACACCAGAAAGCACCTTCTTGGTGTCTGCTCCCAGGCTTTATAACTTTCCTTCCCTAAGGAGGACAGGATTGCTCCCTCCTTGCTGTCTTTTTGTTGACAAGTAAAAACTTTTCTCCCCTGAGAGATTCTTAAGAACTGACTGTAGGGGCTTTCAACAGTATGTGGTTTTACTGACTTATACCTTTCTGTCTTTAATTGGATTTTTAAAAAAATTCTATGGTTAGTTTGCTTTTGTATGCTTTTATTTATATCTTTATAAGAGTTGTTGTTGCTGTTATCGTTGATCTTGTGCATCTTCAAGTTGTTTTTGACTTATGGAGCCAGCATGATGTAATGATTTGAGCATTGGACTACACTGGAGACCAGGGCTTGATTCCCCACTTGGCCATGGAAACCCACTGGCTAACCTTAGGCGTGTCTCACATATGCAGCTCCAAAACCCCCCATGATAGGTTCATCTTAGAGAGTTGAAGTCAGTGGCCATTGTGGTCTCGTCCAATTCTATGATTCGAATAGTCTATCTGTAGTGAAACGCTGTAAGTACAGTTAAAATTGCTTTTAACTGTGTTAATTTCTGTAATGTGAGTCCTGGTTTGCAGGCAAAGGTAGGCTAAAATGAAATTGTATCAATGAAATGATGATGATGATGATGATGATGATGATATTTGAGTCATGTTGCCCTCCAGATGTTGAACTTCAGCTGCTAGCATTTCAGTTTCCTTAGCTTCCAGCTGGCTATGGCTGCTACAACTTGCAGTTCAGCAACATCTGGAGGATTGCATGATTCCTGATCTAAGAGGCTGTGACCAACTATTTACTTTATGCAGAGAAAATGAACTTGTAATTTTCCTGTCTATTCACTTTGATGATCATGCTGTCACTCCTGCTATTGTTTTCTTATCATAAGCATGCATACTAGTGAGTTAGATACCATACCCACTGATTGAGAGAAAGCAATTTCTTCATAAATGGAAATCTTATTTGGGTAGTGGATTTGTTTTTGTAAAACCATTATACTCTATGACTAAGATCCTACATTGCTTCAGCATAATGTAAATGTTCACGGGCAAACTTACGTTATACTACCTTATCCCTATACTGAATACAAATGTATTTACTCATTTACTATTTATGGAAATATTTTTATGCCAGCCTATATCTGAAAACCTCCAGGTGGCCTACAATGAAATCAGTTTTAAGATAATAAATAAATAACAATACTTCTAAAATACTAAAAACATATTGTAACGTTTATCACTTTAAACCAGACAATTTAAAACCGCTTAAAACAATTTAAAATAATTCCAACCAGGTAACAGATTTCAACTGGATAAAATCAATTAATAAAAAGATATGTTTTGACTTGGTGCAGCAATGACAACAGCAATGATGCTAGTCAGTCCCTAATGTGAGGGCATTCTACAACAGAAAAGGACCTCTTTGGTGCCTTCCCATAATGTATTGCCCACACTAGTGGGATGTAGAGGAGTCCTTTCAACAAAGTTCAGTTCTGAAGCAGGTATATGAATGGAAAGATGCTCCCTCAAGGATCATAGTCTCAAGCTGTTTAGGGATTTTAATGTTATCACCAGCTCTTTGAATTCAGACTTGAAGTTGTTAGCAGTCAGTGCAATTCCTTTAATACTGGGGTTAAATAGTTTTTGTATGCTCTTCCAGTCAGCAGTTTCATGGCTGCATTTTGCACTAGCTGCAGCTTCTGAGTCACCTTCGAGGGAAGACCCACATAGAGTTTATTGCAGCTGTCTGTCTAATCAGGAAGTTAACCATGCATTTACCACTGGGGTAAAGTATCCCTGTCCAGGAAAGCCAATAGCTTATGGCCAAGTCAAATCCACCCCCAAGCACTCTGAGCCACAGAGTCTATCTGGGCCTTCACTGACAAAGGTGGATCCAAGAGTACTCTCAAGCTACCACCTGCTCTTTCAGGATAGTGCAGCCTCGTTCGTGGCTGGTAGCTTACTCTGTTCCTGAACCGAAGAACCACCAATCCACAGACCCTCCATCTTCTCAGGATTAACTTCATTTTATAATGGACCTTATCCAGCCTATTGTAGCATCCAGCCACTGCTCTAGTAACTGCACAACCCCATCTGATTCTAATGACAAGGAGAAGTAGAACTGAGTATTCTCAGCACAATGCTGGAAGACAACACAAAACTCCTAATGATATTTTCCGATTGATTTATATAGGTATTGAACAGTATGGGTGACAAGAAGGAAGAATATAACACTCTTCAGCACAGTAGCCATGGGGCTTAAGAGGGGTTGCCCAGTGCCATGCTCTGGAACCAGATTTGTGGATTGAGATAGAACCATACTGCACAACAGTGCTCATCCTATAAAGCCGGTCCAACAGAATGCCATGATCAATGGTATCGAAAGCTTCTGAGAGATCCAGGATGAATTCAACAGAGTAGCAATCATCCTCTTTTTCCCTTAGAGCAGGTCATCAGTTATGGCCATCAAAACTGTCTTAATACTGTACTGTGGCCTGAAATGAGCCCAGACAATTTGTTTCCTCCAAGATTTTCTGGAGCTGTCTGGCCTCCATATGCTCAAGGACTTTGCTCAAACAGGGAATATTAATGATGGGGTGGCAGTTATCACATATCTCTGGGTTGGGGGACGAAGTAGCTGTCACGTACCTCTGCAGGTACCTGCAAAGGCATATATTACTCCCTTGCCCATCCAATGAATCCACATCTGCTAGATCTTATCAGACAAGATGGTCAGATGATCAGTTTTAAATGCAGTAGAATGGACCAATTCAAGTATCTTGCCTACATCATCAGGCTGCAACAACTGAAACTAATCCCAAGAAAATTCACCAGATTGTGCACTGGACACCTCTTTAGACTGTGCAATAACTGGAGCATCCGGTTCTGAATGTGAGCCAATGGTCAGTTCCTATGGCTGACAACCCATAGTTCAGTTGCAATGTGCGTTCACACGCTACTGTGTAAACAACACTTCAAAATGTGAAGTTCTGCTACTTTATTGCATTGTTTGAAATGTAACTTTCTTACACATTTATTCTAAAAACCTTTCACTCATTATGTGTAACAATCTTACTTGTAACTTTGTTACTTCCAGTTATGGCAAAGTCCACATTTGTACCAATTACTTCTGCTGGTTGTCTTGCAGGTGAATTGTTGCATGGGCATAGATAACTGCTCTTTCAAGCTGTTATTTGTTGAGATGCATTAAGAGTTCTCTAGTTTGGACTAGACTCCTACTGAAAGGAAACAGCTGTTGAAAGTAAAAGTTGGCAGCCTGCTAAACTGCTTTTGGATGTTTATTTGTGCCACTTTGTGAATGACAGCTGCCTAAGACTGATAAGCTCTTGCAGATAATGTCAGTCCTACCCACTCAGGTCAACACTTGGACAGTTAGATAAAGGACATCATGAATGACTATAATTCCCACCCCGCTCAGAAATTAGATTAAAATGATATCCCTAGAATCTGTTAAGATGTCTGCTAATACAAGGATATATGTGAAGGCTGAAGTAATGGACAGTTTCTGGTATCTGATTTAAGACAACACATACATAAAGATAGGCTGTTTTGAAAGGAGTAGGCTATTTAGATTCTCATAGTGAGCCTGATTTATTTATATTCAAGGAGCATCCTAAATACTGGTGTTAGTTTTGTTCAACAAAGTATTGTATATGATTGTACTCTGCTGACAGAATGATCTACTGAGGCTTCTATCAACAGAATGAAAAGGAAACGAGTTGGCTGTGATTCCCTCATAAACTTCTTTATCACTTCCCCACTGTTCCAAAGGACCATTCAGCTCAACGGAGCAGGTCTGGGGGCAATGGTAGCTGGTATCTTCTGTGTCAGCAGGCTGGTGAATCTGCCCTTGGTTTTAGTTTCAGTCTTAAAGAAGCAATTCAGGATTCTGGCCTCTTCCCCAAAATAGGTTCAGCACCCTGTGTAGCTCCTTTAAAGTTTCGTCTAATACCCAGGCAGATCAACAGCCCTTATCATAAAGGGAATTTGATCTTTTGATTGATATACATCCACCTTCAAGGAGGACAAGGCAGAGTACCAATGCCACAGGCTATGGTTGGTATTGCAGTTCAAATTACTTCCACTAGAATACACTGATTGCTTCATGCTCATACACTCACTCATATTTAGCTACTCTTACTTCTATCTGGCTAGGCCAATAAGGCATGGTAGAAGAGACTGAGGCCCTGTCCTCACGAAGTTGCTGTGCCATTTCTGCAACAGGATGGCAGCATTTGGTGGCTTGTGCTTCTTCGCAACGTCATTGTCATCCCACTGCCATCTCATCATGAAGTGTCACACTCATGTGGTATTTGCAAAATGGAAAAAATCTGTTTTGCATCTCCAATTGTGTGGCGCTCCTGTACCTACCATCATGTGGAAGCCACAGAAGTGTGATTCCAGTGCTTCCTGCTGAGCACAGCAGTGGCAAGTGCCCAGTTGCACTGCAGAAGGAAGAGAGGGAGGACCATCATACTCCCTTCCACAGGGAGTGAGTAGGTGTGGAGGGGAGCATTGCTGACGCGTTCCCTTCTGGACCCAGAATTGCAGCGTGATGACATGGAAGAATATTGTCATGAGGAAATGGCCCAAGGCATCCTTGGATTGTGAGGTGTCTCTCAGAAGATGGGTTTCTGTCCCCAGCTGTTGCATGCTTCTTCAGTTCTTTTTCTCTCCAGGCATCATCTGGATCTGTGATTAATCATTATATAGTTTTGGCTTATTGATACCCTTTTGGGATGCCCTAGACACATCATAATTTATTTGACTGATTGCTTGATTGCTTGTTGATTCATTTATTTCTATTCAATGGTTCACTTGTTCTAGCCAGTTTTCTTCTATATTCTTGGCCCTCCACAGATGGGATGAGTCTCCGGGTCATGAAAAGGTGTCCTGTACCTCATGGTGGGACACAATGAGATAAAGGAAATCTGATGATGTTCTTCTGATAAAATCTCCACAACCAGAATGGCTGTGAAACCTACTGTGATGAAGCCTGGAAGTGAGGTAGGCCTCAGAACTAGGCTGGCCTTAGCAACAGGTTGCCAAGGAAGCTGAGCTTTCTAGGTCATAGAGGAACTCAGCCCATTGGTGTATGGGAAGAGCTGAGCTTTCTGGGCGAGGAGCCCTATTTAATGGCATAACTTGCATTTTTGAGGCAGATTCTTTCTGAGAGAGGGAGGGATTTGGTGAATGAGTTTGTTTTCCTTAGAGGCCTGGGAAGGACCAAATCTTTTCTGAGTGGGTTAGAAAGTAAAAGCTTTAACTTAGGGAATAGGATTTTGAGCTAGGGAAGTCAAAGGTCTGAGTGGGTATAAAAACCTTATATCTGAACACTGAATTGTGCTGAGAAATTTAATTAGACATTTTGGAAATTCTTGTTTACCTGCATATACTTAAAAACTCCAGTACCCTTTTTGTGCTTGTTATTTTTTTTTCAAAAAGGTAACATTCTATTTTTATAATTTCTGACTCAGCAGAGTACTTTTCTTCAGTTCTAATGGTACAGAGATATGCTACCACAAATACCGAAATCCTTTTGAATAGTACCAGAAGGTCTTTACCTCTTCTCTACTAGGGTGGTAGATTTGGGGAGGAAAACAGAATTGAATAAGAATGGTGGAGGGTGGCAGGGTGCTATAGAGAGAGACTGGGAAGGCAGCTACCATTTCCAGTCTCTGTAAAAGAAAAGCAGGTCTGCCCCCTCAACCCACTACACACCTCACCTTCCATGTAGCAAACTGGGTGAACTTTTAGATGTCTGCATGAAGATGTTACTGGCGTTTTCCCTTTTGCTTGCAGTCTTTTGAATTGAGCCCTATGTTTTGGTTCTAAGTCATTTGGTTCTAAATCCTTGATTGTCATTTCCGCTTCTTCCCTGCCTTCCCCACAGCTTCACATTCTCATTATTTCTTCAATAAGTAGGCATTTTAAGAGAAGTTTGAGGTAAGCGTAATGGTTCCATCACTAACGTCATTGTTGCTTTTTGTATATTTCTTGTTGAACTGCACTAGAATTGGTCACTCAGCCTCATCATCTTCCTTTGCAATTTGCATGTGTCAAGAGAAACTATGCAGTATATCTAACTTAAGTTTTTACGAAACTTATAATGGAAAATCTAAAGAGTTGAACACAGCAGCTTAATTTGGAAGATGTAGCAACTGAAGCTTTCCAGAAAAGCATCAGTCACTTATGAGGCTCATATTAAACACATGGCCACAAAGGACAATTAGAAAACTGGCAACCTGAGATGTCACTGAGCCTGGATATGTGCCGTTTGATCACCTGCTGTTGATATTTACATGGGCCAATGGAGCTGGCAAAGACAAAGGCAGTGGAATGGAATTTCTGAACAGATCACTATCTCATTCACAGCTGGATTGTTTGAGGAGAACTTGGGCAGAATTTAATTAGAAAAGGCTTACTGTACCAGACTCACTCAGGAACTTAGCATAATACTGTCATAAAAATAGCATCATATCTTGGCCTTGACAGTAACTGATTCATAAAATGTTAAGAGGGTAATTTCTTTATAGATTGAGAAGGACCTTTGCTTTCTCAATTCTAACACCATCAGCCATATGGAAGTTTGCTTTCACCAAACTTTACCCTTTATTTCTTGCTGTCCTGTGTAAGTAGAACTGCCTTTCATAGCACTCATGTGTCATGTCTCTTACTTCCTTCAGATGCTTTCTCGAAGCCCAACTTTTTGTTGAAACTTTTGGTTGTTTTTTTTCTGGGCCTCATCCCTTATTTCAACTGGGCTGTAACCAAGTCTAAGAAAATGTAACTGAAAAAAATCGTTTACCTTGGCATTCCCACTCTTTCCATTCTTTGTGCTTCTTCTGTGTCAAATTGAGATAGATTTTAAGGGGACAGGACATCTCCCCTTCTGTTACATAAAGCATCATGCTGACTGCTGCACATTGATGTCATTGGAGTTTAGAATCCAGGAGCAAATATGGGATCATGTTTGTGAGGAAACAGGTACTTGTAGGACCTTCTGACCTTTGATGGGACTCTGAGATTGGTCACAGATTGAAGAAGATGCAATCAGGTAGGTGTTAATATGAGAAAAGGCCTTTTTTAGTAGTGAATCCTTGCATCAAGAGCTCCCTCTCTCAAGACATGGCTGAGCATAGCTCATCCTTTTTACCTTTTAATGAGGTGATAAATAATTTTTAGAACAACCTATCAACCCACATTGGGTAAGAACTGGATGGGTGTAGTTGCACTCATGTCACTTTGTGATGCTCACATTGGTTAATGTGTTTGTGCTACTCTTGCAGTTTTATAGGATTTGCAGATTTTGAAGCATAGTTTTAATGTGAGATGTTGATGTTCTGCTATATTATTTTGTTTAATCTTTTAAAAGTGCTTTGCATGGATTTTTAGTCTCCATGCAAGATATGCAAGACTGCAAAATAAATATTTCACAAATATATATTACTTGTCTTTGAAAGTATGAAGAATCTGTAGACTTTCAGGTTCATTTGTAGATGCATGCTCTGCACACTTTGTTGATGCAGTAGGGGCTTCGATAAAGCTACCAGAATTTTCAAAGGAATAGTATGGACAGAAGGAATTTATGGTACCAATTCAGATTTCAGATACTGGATTATTTTAATTATTCTGTAGATTTAGAACAGAATCATTCCTTCATGTATGGGAAACATATATACATGTTTATTAGGCAAGGGGAAATTGCACACATTTGTTATGATGGTAAGAAAAACTGTAATCATCTAGTACAGTGGGTTGGTTGGTTGATTTATTTTTGGAATCATGTCACCCTTCCAGAATCTGATGAAAGAGGTGGAGCTACTTCCCAAATAAATTGACTTACGCACTGTTATCAAAGTAAATGAAAGGAAAGAGTGCCTGTTTCAAAGATCCTCTGAAGCCCACCCATGGACAGCTAGGCCATCTCTGATCCAGCGCATAATACAGTTTTGGTCAGAATGCAATGTTTGTCTAGTATCCGAGTCAATCCCTGTTGCCCCCGTAAGTTTTTTCCATGGTTCAGAAAAGTAAATGAGGTTCTGAGAACATACGTTCTGTGTACCAGGTGTCAAAAGTGAGTTAGTTAAAAGGTACACAGACATTGAATAGTTCAAATACTTCTCTCATTCTCAGCTTAACTCTGTTTGTTTTGTGAAGGCTATGTACTGTTCCTATAAAGGCATGATAGGTACTTTATTTAAAATTAGACTTCCAATGATTTCAGAGTTAGACATGTAACTTACAAACCAGTATTATATGTGGAGGGATGGCGGATGATGAGAACTACGCAAAAACCATGATAGCACTTCCCTCCTGCACTGAACTCTGGCAAAAACAGCCTACCAGAGTCAAGTGCTTCAAAAATCACCATAAAGCAGAGACTGTACACACGTGCCCAGCAGAGTATAAACATTAGCAGCAAATGCTCTGAAGCCACAAAATACACCCACACCTTCTTATCTTCCAACAGGAGGCTTTTACTTTCCAGTTACAATACATACATATATACAGTACTCCAACGGAGTTTCAGCATTCCACAGCATGTGAAGATATGCATCCAACATAGCCTCCGGCCGCTCCATCAGACAATCGAGAGGGCACAGTTGGCTAGAACACACCCCCTTATATACATACATTTCTGATACAACTCTAGCCAACTTTGCATGTTCCCATGTATGATGCAACCCTCTGCCCTGGTTACATATTACAATGTCTTAGCAAGAGTTACATGGGATTACATCATTCACTGTCATTCCCAGGTGCAAACCTCAATGTGCATCATATATATTTTATTTGGACTACAGGTCATGTCCAACCTTTCCTCACATTATATTGTGTAGTTCTTCTGTCTTTGCAGTCCATGGACTGCCAGGTTGTGTCAGCATATAAATTGTTATGAGTGAGTGAAAATTTTGCATACAAAATATGGCCCTGCAATTTACAACTATTTCTCTCACGTAATTGAAATAAAGGAGCCATCTTTCATTTAGCTGGTATGTTTAAGAACCTATAAATCTTCATTTGTGCAGTATTACAAATCTAGATAAAAACTGAGGAAAAGAAGCTGAGGTTGTGTCGAGCACCCATATTCATCTGAGAAAGGCTGAGCCAATTATGAATTGAGCTGGGAAAAATTCATCCACCACCAGACATCTATAACCATGTGCTTATAAATGTGTATAAAATAAATGAATATGTGAACTCAACCTGGTATCTCACACTAGAGGGGCCATGATGTTCTCATTTCTTGTTGCACTACACACCAAAGAGCTACTGTCTCTTCACATGCCTTTGATTGGTCCTGGAAAATCAGATCTTTTATTGGTATCTGCACTCAGCAGTCTGCCATTCTTTGTCCTGATCTTCTGGCCCTCCATAGAAATGACCTCTTCTTTGAAGAAAAACCAGGTATCCCTCATTTGTAATTCAAGGGAAGGAAATGAACAACCTATTCTTTCTGTCTTAGGGAACTTATTTTAGATATGATCCATAAAGCTTCATTTGTCTTCAGAGCTAATCTTCTAGACCATTGTGTTGAAAGGTTTTGTCACTGGAATGACCTTTCATTTATGTGGGGAAAATGATTTCATTAGAAAGGCAATTCTTATTCTCAGTGTGACTTGGAGTCAGATGTTACAAGATAAATGCTTCCTGCATTAGTACAGATTTTAGGAAAAAGCTCTAGCTGGAAGTGACTATGAAATAAGATGTTTTCCATAATCACTTAATCATAATGAATTCGGATTTACATTTAGACACCCTAATAAGGAGAAATTTCTCCTAACAGAGTCCTAAAAAGGCACTTTGTTATCATTCTGAGTAATGGACATCAGGACTGGCCTCTTGCGTTTTAATATATTATTCTTCTCCAATTTCAAGACTTTTAATACTCAATTTGCAGATCCTGAATTATTTAGGGAGTCCCATTAGTCAGTTATAAATGGGCTGCTTGCCCTCTGAGAATCTCATTTATTACTCATCTGTTTGTCGATTTACTAGGAAATAGCTTAGAATTCTGCCTTAAAGTACCAGCCTGTAGAAGATTAGTATTTTTCATCACAGCTTATTCAGATGATACTGGTGTGGCTAATGCAATATGAATGCTGTTTTGTTTCTTTAAATCAACTATTGGTCTGTTTCTGAAGAACAGAGAACCTCTTTGTCTGCACAAAAGGAAATCTTTTGGTTTAGATCTTCAGCTGTTCTGATACAGATTGTCCAATTATTTATCATAGACTATCTCAACATTCTATTAGTGCTGGGAACTCTTGGCCAAATTCAGAATTGTCGCAGTAGTTATATTTTTTTCTTTCAATGAGCATTCAGAAAAACCTTGATTATTCAGAGATTTCTGTCATTATTCATAATGTCATAATGATAGTGCATCTGTGTAAGATGGTGCTGCAGGCATTTTTTAAATGATTTTTTAAAATGTTTCATCCTCACAAATATAGTCATGGCTGACACCTGCATAGAAACTCAGTTGTATTCCCATTCCCAATGGGATGTAGAGGGGGACACCTCACAAGAGCTTCTAGACCTAAATGGGAAGGAGAACATTCATGCAATATTTGGAAGTGACAAATACTCTCTCTTCCAATAAAGAATGTTTGAGAATCAATAGGGAAAATAGACCAATAAAAGGTTGTTTGGCCAACTGCTCTCATCACTAAGGGTCAAAACGATAACTGGGAGACATTACTGTTTTGGACTCTAGCTTCCAGAATCCCACAGACAACATGAGCACTGGCCATAGGATTTTGAGAATTAGAGTCCCAAAAGAAGAGTGTTTCCAAATTCTGGTCAAGTTCCTACAACAAGCAGGTGGAGTATAACACTCTGCTTGGGTAACTCTGTGTCTCCTTCCCACGCATGCATTTTTTTATGATGGGGCAACAATGGCTAGAGGTTTGTGCCTAGTTCACAACACCCTCCTGCATCTGCCAAGCTGCAGGAGAGGCTGTTAACTGCTGCTGCATTTTACCAGTGGAGAGGCAAGTCAGATGACAAAGAAATGGTTCCTGACATCTTAGAGGGGAAAGGAAATGGGAGTGTACTCATAGATGGAGGGCACACTCCTATCCATTTCTCTCAGAGCTATATCAGTTGAATTGTTTCTCCACTCTCTCTTTCCTACACTATTAAGCAGCAACAGCAGCCTCTCCTGAGACTGGATTAGACCTGTAGGGAAAGGTTTTGTACATTGCACAAAGAACTGCAGAACAGCATAGGCACATCTCATAATAGGATTTGAGCCATTGTGTGTAGTTTGGTCGCTACATCTCCATTACAAAGAAAAACTAAAATATAACAAAAATAAAAACATTAATTTCAATTATTGGTCCGGGCCATGATCCTCATGAGGAATACAACATACAGAACAGGATGGCTTACTCTTTTCTTTCTCAGCATGATCAAAACTAAAGTCCTCTTCTGCAGAGCTAGAATGCTTAGAAAAAAGTGCTTTAAGTCTCTTAATCATAAGGTGGGGCAGGGGATGATTTTAACTGCAATCGTGATGAGAAGGGAAGAGATCAGGCTCTCTACCTTGTGTGTTGCACAAGGATTTCTTCTGTGTCTGGAATTAAAGTTTTAAAAAAATACATAGCACAGAGGCGAGCACTGAGCAGCAAATCCCCTTTCAGATTTCTTATTTCTCTGCCTGCATCAGTATGAGAACCATCCAGAAAGTGAACCTTATTCCAGATAAAGGATTGCCATTGGGAAAGCTCTCATACAACTGATCACAGCAGCAGCCATAAAATTGGCAGTGGATTCATCAACTCAAGGTAACGGATTCATCAGCTGCCTCTGCCTGTCAATGTATGAAGTTAAGATCTTGTTTGGCCCTTAGATCACAGCAATCAGTAAGAATTGGAGTGAAACGAAAGAGTTAAAACTAAAGAATCACTGTGTGAGCCTACCAAAGAGCTGGCTTTGCAATTAATAAAATGGACCAAAAGTAGAGAGATTTCCAGGTGGGAAAGTGGCCTGATGTGTCTGTTTCATGTATTGGGCAGATGAAGCTAAGCAGCAGGATAGTCAGCTAATTAGCAATTAAGTACCTGGCGGAACTCTCTCCAAACAAGGAAGAGAGCATTGGAATTGCCCACAAGTACTCACCACTGCTCCTTGTGAGGAAGCTGCTAACTGGTGGTGGTCAGAAGAAAATTTTGAGCAGTGTGAGGTGAGGAAGGAACATCAAAGCTCTGGCTGTTCCACTATGAAACTGCCACTTTCTTAATCACTTGTTTATGGTTTAATGGTTCAGTTCCTAAAGGAATGGAAGTCTTTTGGTTGACAGTGAGAACAAAAAGGTCTGGTGAGTTCCCTCCTTTCCCCTCTAAGCTGATAAGATCAGATGAAAAAGAAACTATTTACCAGATTTCCTATTTTAAAAAAAAGAAAAAGTAAGGGGGAAAAAAACTAATAAGATGTACTTTAAGAAAGTTTTGGAAGGGATTGATGAAGCAACAACTTCAAAAGATAAAGTATTTTATTTTGCCACTGAACACATTTTGAGTAAAAAGGACTTCTTTTCATGAGAAAAAAAAGTTTTTTTCACACTGCAAGATGACAATACTGGGACACTGAGAATAACCAGATGATGGTCTGGGAGCTATTGAGCTACTGAGATTGAACCAAATTGGTCTTTGGTTTTTAACCTCGTCACTGCTGAATCCAGGAAGATGACATTTCCCTCAGAAAATTTACAGATGCTATGTGGTTTGAGAAGTGATTTTAAGGAATCAAATGTAGGACTTTTAGAAGATTTGAGAAAAGAATTTAAGGAATTTAAACAAGCTATAAAGCAAGTGGTTGGGTTACAATACAAAGCAAAGAGAAAGTAAAATGACTGGAAAGTCAAATTGAAGAGAAGGAGAAAGATCTGATTAAAGAAATGTTTATGAATATGGAAGTTCAACCTGAATTTACATATGAATTAAATTGAGGAATTGAGGAAAAAATGCATAGTATGGTGATATTAAGGTGATGGTGGAAGTCCTGTTGTTTCAGGAGAATTGTGGTAGAATATGGAAAGGACTTGAGAAGTATTTTTGTGGGAAAGATGGGATTTTTATCGTCAATTGGGGAAACAACAGGGTGAAGAAAACATTTTGCTCAAAATGATGATTTTTTTTGTGAATAATGTCTGTTATGGTAATTGATGCGTTCCTTCAGCAATTGCAAAAGTGAATGTTTAAGTGAATGAATCAGTTTAAGTGAATTTAAGTGAATGAATCAGATGAAAAAGCCAAAAGTTAAATATAAAATGGAAGATATTTGAGAAGGTATGGTAAATGGGTTATGAACTTTGTTGACAACATACAGATGGATTAATGGAAAGACAGGGGACTAAAGAGATAAAAATCTAGATAATGTTATTTTTCTGAAGAAAATGTTTCTAAAATCAGTTTTTAGAAAATGAACTTTTATTAAATGACATATACTTATTATCGACTGTTTTGGTTATTATATAAGAAATAGAAATATAGGTATAAGTTTTGTTGTATTTTTATTATAACTTTAAAAATACAGTAAAACTTCTATAATATAACTTAAACTTATACAATACAAAAAGTATAAAATATAACTTTTTAAAAAATGGTGTGGTGTCTTGAGCACTGGACTGCAAACTTGGTGACCAGAGTTCAATTCCCCATTCAGCCTTGGAAACCTACTAGATGGCCTTTGGCGCATCACATATTTTCAGCCCCAGAAAACCTTGTGATAGGTTCTCCTTAGGGTTACCATAAGTTAGAAATGACTTGAAGGTACGCAACAACAACAACAACAACTATAAAAATTCAAAATCCAATTGCACAAAAAGTAGCAAGAGTTTAAACTAGTACTGAAGTATTTCTGTGCATGACATTTCTGACTTTAGAGTCCTAGTGTATTGAACCCTGAATGTACTTATGGAAAACCTTGCTTCACCTTTCTGAGCTGGATAAGAACATTTGGCAGAAAAGACATTCAGTTGAAATACACCTGATGAAATCTATATTTCCCCCCAAAATCTGTATAGTCCTCCCCTCACAGTTGCAGGTTTGACCTTCATAAATTTGATTATTTGTGCAGCATGCACATGCCTTTCCGCCCATTCTCCTCCTCCCATTCCCTTGCCTTTTGTCTAGGCTTGCTGTGTTTCTCCATGCTTGGGCAAAAGGCAAGGAAATACGGGGGGAGATGTGCATGCCTCCCCCCATTCTGAGGTGTGGAGAAGAAAGCACACACACCAGTGCAAAAGACAAGGGAATTGCAGGAAAGGCATGTATGTACCTTCCTTCTCTGCATGCAGTGCTCTCCTCTTCCATTCCCTTGCCTTTTCCCCAGGCATGGAGAACATGTATTGGGGCAAAAGGGAATGGAGGCAGGCAGGAATGCCTCCCTCCAATTTCCTTGCCTTTTGCACGAGTGCAGAGTAGAAGACACACACACCAGGGCAAAAAGCAAGAGATTGGGAGGGGGAGTTCCAGAAGGGAATGGGAGGGGGAACACAGGGGGAGTTATTGATTTTTTCCTACTTTTTTGAGGGTTCTGCACCCCAACCCTTCATGAAAATGGAGGGACCACTGTATTCTCAACTAGCTAGTTAACATCCTTTAAGCATATTGTTATGTTTCAGTCTAAATCTATATTAACTTAGGAAAGTTGGAGCTTGCAGATATGCAAGTATAATCCCAAAATGGGCTTTATTGCTTAGGATGGTGAAATTAAGTCTATTGCTAGTGTTTGTCGGCTTTGCCTGACTCTATTCCAGCCATTTTCCCTCTTTTATGCAAAAGCAACACACACAAATATTCACAAATATTTTCATGTTATTTTCCCAGCATATACCTTTTCATTGCAACTTTGCCTAATATACACACTTTTCTATGTAATCTTCTACAGTACTTACATTTTTACATGCACTTTTTTGTAGTGAGAAATGCACCACAAAACTGGGGAAAATATACAAAGCCAGCATGGTGTAGTGGTCTGAGCATTGGACTATGACCCTACATTCGCCACTAAGACTATTCCCGCACTGGACTGTTATAGCGCTATTATTCCACTTGTAACATCCTATGGAATCCCGGGGTTTGCAGTTTCGAGAGGGGCCAATTGGCCCCTCTCGAAACTGCAAACCCCAGGATTCCATAGGATGTTGCAAGTGGAGTAATAGCACTATAACAGTCTAGTGCGGGAATGGCCTAAGTCATGGAAACCCATTGAGTGACCTTGGGTGCATCACACACCCTCAGCCCCAGAAAACTCCACCTTAGGGTTGCCGTAAGTCAGAAATGACTTGAAGGCACACAACAACATCACCGTTTGTGCCCGTATTGATTACAATATGGGTGATTTTTTTTTTAATCTTTGAGCAAAGAATCCATGCTTGCTAATCTTAAATGTCTCAGGAAAACATATAACATTCTATATATAAAAAGCCAACCTCAGACCATAAGTCAATTGGAACTGAACTGCCTTCAGTGAACCTTAACATGTTATCTGTGTAGGCAAGGTGTTTATTCTGTCAAACAGAAGTGCTAAAGAAAACTGCAGCTGTCAAAAGTGAGCTCAGAATAGTGATCTTCAGGATCCACGTGCTCATTGCTTAAAGAGAGATGGAGACAAAGTAACTCAAAGTGACATGCATCATTTATGATTTCAGTCACTGACAAAACAAGGAGCACAAAGGGCAGAAACAAATTAAAATCATGATTCTTGACACTGAAAGATAAGGCTTTCTTCTTGGCATAGTTCTACTTAGGTTCTTCCTGTAAATGTCATCACAAAAGCTGAACAGATTGACAACTTTGATTGAATATGTTACCAAATTCTGCTTCAATGGATAATTGTTCCAAACCAAACACATTTGGTGCAGATGCTTCATAAAAATATCTGCTCAGCTTACTTACTTTGCATTTAGAATGATATTTGGCTTTATTTATTTAAAAACAAAATTAGTAAGTATCTTTCTATCAGAAACAGATAAAGCCAATATACCAGAAGTTGTTAGGGTTCAAGGTATGTATCTCTGAGACAACATGGGTCATCCTGTTTAGTGAACCATTGAACTGCATGTTAACAATGTCTGACCAGGCAGTTGTGTCTTCAGACACTGGACTGTCTCAGCCCGCTAGGTTCTCTCACACATGAAGGAACATTTATTTATTTTTTAGGATTATTTGTTGCTCTGTAAGAAAAAGTTCAACAGAGAGCTGACACTCTAAAACAGATTTTGTTGCTGACTCACCTTGGAATAATGAAACCAGGCACAGAAAACTGGGTTGAATAATGGTCACTTTATTTCTCCTAACACCTAAACTGTGTTGAACCTGGAAAGGTGTGAGCTGGGAGGAGAAACCTCGTGCTGGGATCAGCGGAGGTAGGTGTCAGCCTTTGACTTCCTCCTCAGCTTTCCCCTGCACAGAACACCTGAGCCATGAGAGCATACCTGAAGAAAACTCCCAAGTCCTGAGACTTAAAGTGAGGGCACCACCTGTAGACCATTTGCCTGAATGAGGAAGCAGATGAGGTGGAAGTTTCTTTAATACCCTTTGGCTCCACCACACACACTCCCATGATCAGGGTCATGGTTGTTTTGCATTTGACATCATCACCCCTGGTCTCCTTCCATTGGAGGCCAGCAAAGGCAGCTCCCTCCTTGCAGAACTTCACATCACACAACCACAGAAGCTGCAGAAGTGCAGGAACAGAAACGTAATGCCCAAAATGTGATTATTTCCCTCTATTTCTGAAAAGATAATATTGTGGGTACCAGACAAACCAAGCAGGAGAATGAAGTACCTGGTTAGTGCAAGGCCAATGGAAGATTGACTCCCAAATGTTATATAATGCATAAGCAAACAAAGAAATCAAAGTGTCAAAGTTGTGACCCTTCTCTCTCCCAAACATTGCAATGAAAATTGTGGAAGCAAGTTAATAACAGAAGAAAATTAACTCGTCGGTGAATTTACGGTTCTCAGCATCCAGATCTTTTTCTGGTCTCAAATGGCCAAACTAACACAAAAGTTTATCTAACAAAGTTACCAATACAAATTAAGCTTACTTTACTTTCTCAGTGGAGCAGCTGTTAATGTTTGGCTATGATACTAAGAAAGGCTCTAAAACCCACAGAGGCCCAACTCACTACACAGTCCTAACCATTCTGAAGGATGATGGGAACTGTAGTCAACAATGTCTAGATTTGCACATCCTTGCTTTAGGGAAAGGCCTCAAACCATTTAGATCTTTAAAGGTCACTATCAGTATAATGTAGATTTCCTCTTATAGATGTTCATATACTTAGGTACTCTGCTGTATCCCAGCAACTGGAATCATATGACCATTCAGATGTTGTTGAACTACATGTTTTCACCAAAATAAGAGAGAAATATATGGTATGCCTTTCTGAAAATTGTAAGGAAAAGAAGTAAATGTGTCAATCTGCACACTTTTAAACACTGTTCATGGTACATGTGGCCATTTTTACTTCAGTGATTTAAAATTTATCATAGTTGTAAACTTATCAGATGCATTCCTGATTTGAACCTAGATATTATTAAATCAACAGGTGCCGTTGTTATAAGAAATATAATGTATAGGTTTGTAATGGCTGAATGTTCTTCTTTTTCACTTTCATTTTTTCTTGCCTTATGTAAAGGGGCATGCCTCTTTAGTATCTATCCACAATAGGTCAACATGACTGACATGTTTCGATTCCTCAGCTCTGGAAACCAAACACTGTGGAAAAGAGCCAGTAGAGAAAAATAATTAGGAAATGGAAAAACATTCTGCTTTTAACACTCAACTGTTGCTTAATGAAGACACGAAATGTGTGTTAGAAATTGTAGCAAACTAATGACAGTATTGTCTACTTCATTTGTTTTATAGTAACAGTTTTTCTTCTTGAAAATGCTTCTTGAATAACTTACTTTTAGTTTTATAAGAATTGTGTACACATAAATTAATCTAATCTGACCTTTTATACAGGCCAGGACCATATATACCCACAACTTATTTTCCCGTATCAAGATCAGTGATTGGTACCATAAGTGGAGAAAGCCAAACTAGCCTGACTGACCAACCACTCTGTGCAAAACTATTTCCACTGTCAACTTGACATATGGTGATTAGGTCATTCGTTTGAGTCATCTTGACACATTTGTTCTCTGTGCTTTTATTTTGTATTTTATTGCTAGTTTATGATGTTATATTGCATTCTTGTTAGCCATTTTGAACACCATTTATTGCAAAAGCAAGACAAAAATTCAATAATTAGTCAGGCGTGTTTTCCACATCAACAATTATCTGTCTTAGAGTGCAAGTTATTAGGCCATTGGTCCCATCCCTCATGTCACCATTGCTCTGCTGATTCACCTACTATATAAAAGTCAATGTTTGTGAGTTTGTCTGTCTGTCTGTGTCAGCCAGATGAAGATCTCATATGATTGGCTGAGTGAGGCGAGAAGACCTCATATGATTGGTTGGCTGTGAAGATTCTATGGAATCCTGGGGTTGGCAGTTTAGGGAGGGCCTTTAGAATTCTCAACCGAGTGCTCTTGGCCTTCAGGCCGGTCGCTATGGAGATGAGGCCTACCATCAATAAGGATGCCAGAAAACATTTGGGAGGCATATGTGAGAAAAATTAAAGTGACATACACAACATAGTTACAAGGTCTTCTTGCCTCACACAGTAGATTGTATGGGCTCCATATGTGAGGAATCTGAAAGTTGAAATTCAGAACAAAAACTGCTTCCAGAAAAACATAAAACCATTGCACAAATTCAGCAGAAAGCAAAAAAATCAAAAACCTGTACATCAATGTTGCCAGACAACACAGATTAGTTGGGGACTTTGGGAAAAGATACAGGTGCTGGAATAAGCCAGTTGCTATGGAGACAATGCCTAGCAGCAAGGAGAAGGACAGTCTATTCCCGCAGGAACCCAACCTCTGTAAGTTAACAGCTCTAAATACAGATTGGATTGGGGACTATGGGGAAAAGTTTCAGGTACTGGAAAAGGCTGGTAGCTATGGTGATGAGGCCTAGCAGCAAGAAGGAGGACAGTGTATTCCTTCAGAAACCCAAACTGTGTATGTAAATAACCCTGAATACAGATTGCACTGGAAAATATGGGGAAAAGCTACAGGTACTGGAGAAGACAGTTTGGTGAGTTCTTAGGAGGAAAATAAAATCCCGAGCAACACCAGGTAAATATGCTAGTAAGCACTAAAGATAAAGGTCTGAAGCAGGCAGTCTACTCTGCTTTCCCCAACTTGGCCCTCTCCATTCAGTTTAATACCATTTAAATGCCACTTTAAATCTCACTCTCTAACAACCAAAATGTAGTTTGTTAACTAACATTCTCTTTTGGTTCCAATTCTGTCAAAAACAGAAAAGATTGAAAAAAAATCTTCCTAGGTCTTAAAAAATGTGGGAAGAAGTTCAAAGTACATTACATTGTATTACAATGCAAAATGTGGACACGTGTGATATTCAAGTTGTTTGCAGTGAAGTTTGCAAAACAAATATATATTGATTTTCCTTGTCTGTAGTAAATAGTAGTTAACAGCCGTGTTGTCAGATCAGAATTAAAGGCGTGGTACCTTGATTATTATTAGAGCTGATTTTCTATTTTTATTGCATTTGTCAATTCTCTTGTACTTTATATTTAAAATGTATTTTTGTGTTTTGTACACTGTACAATCCTAGGTGTCATTTGCAACCAAGATTTTATTCTGCTTTTAATCTCAATGCTTTTAATCTCAATTTTGTGGCCCTACTGAATCTCAATTTTTAATCTCAATTCTGCTTTTAATCTCTATTTTGCAATACCTGTCCACCAGTTCTTCACTATAATGCCAGTAAAATAAACTAAATTAAAATAGATAACTGCTGTCATTGCTGAAACCCATCTGGAACAAACATGTATTTAAACTCTGCTGCAGATAGTACAACATGAGCAGATACTGTGGCTTAGACTGTGTGAGCTGCAAGTGAAAGAAGACATGGGAAGTATCTCTGCCTAGTTTTGGCTAAACACCTCTTCCTTTAGATAGGGATGGACAGTTTTCCCAGTCTCACTTTCTTCTACGTTCAGACTTTCAGATCTCAAGTTTTGTTTTGTTCTTCTGTTTGGTTTATGAAGAAGTTTGCTGATGTTTATATGTTCCTATGAAAAAGAAACCAAATGAAATTCTGAAACATCTGGAATTCAATAGAAACAGCTATCCCTAGCATGAACTGCACCATGTTGTAGTTCCCTGCCGTACAGAAGTTAAAGGGGAGTCATCGAGGGAGGGAGGGATGACCATACACTAGTATCACAAACATGGCAGACTACAGAGAGATTCAAAGCTAGGCTTTTAAGAGGTAGGTACTCAAAAAGCTTTCTTGATACATAGAACTGTCAGGTTCATTTTCTCCTGTGTTTCAATTTTTCATGTCTTAGGTCCCTTCTCTTCCCATTTATGAAGTAATTTCATTAAGTTCTTATTTAAAAAAAATACAAAATTCTCAGGTATCCCTATCCTTAGCAGCCCAACACTCCGCATTTGAGAGTACTTCCAACCTCATCCTTCAAAGAGGATTTTGTTAAACCCAAGAAAAAGAGTTTGGAAAGTCCAATTATGCAAGCTTTCCCCTGCTTGCCATTTTCTGAATCTAAGCATATAGGTCTCTGCATTGTTATCCTTCTCTGCAGTTGTCAGTCTTTTTCCTGGCAGGACTCCTGTTTAGCAGCTGCATCAGTGCACTGAGGTGCAATGAGGGAGAAAATGTCATCTGCTGAATTTGTAAGTACTTGAAGCACAAGCTGCCAGGAAAGAGAACAAAGATGTAGCAACCCTAGGTAATTTTTTTTTTTTTAAAGAAATGAGCTCATTTATTAAAAACATTTCCTAGGAGCACTGTCTTGACTGACCAGTCACAGCTTAGAAACACTGGCTCTTTCTTTCCTTCTTAAGTCTCCTTTCCAATCTTTTGCCTGATTTCAATTGCTGATGCTTACACCCACTTAGTAACTCCCACAGAGCTGCATGTGGGCTTTTATTCCCTCCAACAACAGACCGCTGTCCAATCTCAAGTGAGTCTTCTGGCCTATAACAGAGGACCAATGTATATAAATATATAGAGTGTTCACTCCTAAATCTGCCATTGACCCCTTTAATTCCCTTGCCTAGTATAAAAATGGAGGACTTATAAGATCACACTGATATTGGTGTAACTGTTCCAGGGAAGAGGTACTTTCTTAGTGGCCTTACTGAATTTTTGCAAGCTGATAACTGAAGACCAAAAGTGTATCCTGTCTTTTTATTATAGGCTGGAGTCATACTGCCAACTTTGCTACTGAACTATGTCAATTATTATACAAAAAATGACTCCACAGAAAACAATCTTATTTATAGGTTTCCTTCACATTCTGACAAATAAACTCAGGATTTGCTGCTTTTCAGGGATGCACTGTTTTGAGAGGGGCACAGGAGATTTCTTGACACAGAAACCCTGCAGCTATCACAGCTGCCAAAAGATCATCAGACAGTTCACAGAGGATGACAAAATTATTTCTTTGAATAACAACTCTCTTAACCCCCTAGACACCATGGAAGATTCTGAGAGTTGTAAAGATCTTTTATTTTCTGGTTATTTTACAATAATGTGTACCGTTTCCTTCTCCATTTATAGTGGATGTGCTCAGAGAAAGTCAGAACCAAAGGAAACAAATCTGGAGGGTGGATGGAGCAGCAAACCAAAAGTCAACACCAAATGATACAGCAGTGTGTATGTGTGTTATGTTGCAGCTCCTAGAATTCTTCATCATTGGTTATGCTGACTAGAGCTGCAGGAATGTACAGTCCAACAACTTTTAGAAACCAAGTACTAAGAATCATTTATCTTGCAGCTGAGAGTGTACACACATGCCTAGGAGACATGACCATTCCCAAGGGTGCTCCTTCTATGAGTGAGCGCTTGCTGCAGAAGAATAGTAGGTAGGCTTTCTTTGCTATAAAATGCCTGCTGCATCCATGTAAGAACACAAGATCTGTTTTTACATGAATGGTGAGGTCTCATCTTGACTATCTGCGCTAGTGTGGTAGCTTTGATCAAGCCTTAAAATCAACTCACTCCTGCAGCAGCAGCAGAGGGCCAAAAAATGGTTGTAGTTCATGCATCCAGAAGAGGCTACACTTTCCCTTGCTCGAAACAGTGCTAGGGAGTTGTATCACTAGTTTTATTGCTTTATAGAGTCTTGGAACTTCATTTCTGGACAGCCATATCTGAGGTGAAATGGTATTCACAATTTGACTTGGTATTCTCCTTACTGACAATATTATTGATCCAGTGGCTCTAGAGAACACAGTACAATTTGTATGCAACCACCACATTCAAGTCATTAGCAGCAGTAGACTGTTACCCCTACTACATTAGAGGAGAGTTTCACCTTATACTGTTGAACTCATTATCCCAGTTAATGGCTATTTATAAAGAACATGTGTAGGTGCAAACCCAGGAGGATTTCTCTAGCAATAGAATTAGGTTCAAATGTTTCATAAGACAATAAAGGAGCAGAAAAAGTCATGTCATGTTTGCTGATCCCAGGCCTTCCATCCTTTCCAAATGGATTTGGACCTGAAAGACCAGAGAAAAGTGTCAGTATGTGGTGCTTAAGTTATAAGTAAATACAATTTGGTTGGAACCCACATTATTGCTGATCATGAGGCATGTCTGTTAAAGCCTTAGCTTCCAATCTCTAGGCTTTATGGGACACATAAGCCAACATGAGATAGTCTGGTTTAAACCACAAGCTTTTTCATCACTGAAATTACAGTAAATCAAGCCTTATAGTATTCACTTGGGCCACATTTCCAAATCCTATACAATACTGAACTTGATGGAGAGCCTGGGATGTAACTTGGCACAGCAGCAGTCAATACATTTTTTTATACAGATGTAATAACTCTTTTGTATGTCACATGCTTAAAAAAATCTTAGAAACTGATCAGCTATTCTATTGACTAATAGAATGCTTATTGCTTTAGAACTAATTAGAAGATGACATATATTACAATATGGTGGGAAGTAAAGCTATTATACAGAAATCAAAGAATGTGTATGTAGGAAAGAGCAGGGACTAAATAGCACTCAATCCAGCTGCAGTGGTGATGAAACATTTCTTATGTTCCTATTATTGGAGGTCAAGGGATAGTGAAATTCATGGCAGTTTGTGCCTAAAGAAAACAAGTCTCTTCTAAAGGCAGCTTATCTTTTTGGCAATGGGATGTGTTCTAATGAAAAGAACAAGTAGATGTGTTAGCTAATCATACCCTAGACAAACCTCACAGGCCCTAGACATCATCCTGGTTTAATCCACCATTAGACTGAGTAAGGTGGCCACCTCAGGCAATGATCTGAGATGTCTTGAGATGAAAGACAATTGTGGGCTATTTAATTTCTTATTGTTGTATTTTTATTGACAGGAATGAGAAATGCTTCTGGGATTTTCTACTTCAGGAGCCAAAATAAATTTACTGGAGTAGAATGCTCCTTCACTTGGGTGGTGTGATTACCCTTTGCTGCTGTTGTGTCTCAGGCAACAAAATGTCTTGGACCACTGTTGGTGAAACTTACTTTTAAGTAGCCTTTTCATAAAGCAAGGGCATTACATACACAGCATGATTCAGCTGTTTGAGAGGAGAAGGCAAAGAAGAGAGTGTGGGAAGAAGGAAAAGGTGAACACGCAGCATCCAGCCGCAGTGGTGGTGAAACTTTTCTTATGCTTGCTTATGGAGAAAGAGCATTCAATCATTTGATATAATAAGGGAATATGAATAAATAGATGAATTACTGCAGGTCTTTGTATTTGTCATTGCATCAGCAAAGGCTGAGAATATTGTTCAGGGGAGCATCCATGCTTGTCTATAACTAATATTGTAATAATTGCATATTGATCCATTAAACTAAATTCTATAGTCTACCAGCATATGTGTGTTTAACCTCCATAAATCAAGGTTAACAGACTGGCTGTGTAGAACTCTCTTGTAAACTGAAAAAAAAAAACCCTCTATACTTTGTGACTTATCAAGTTTGTGAATAAAGGATGAGAAAAGTATTGTTGGCTTCTGCTTGTGGAAAGCTAAGTTTTTACTTGAAAATTGTCAGTTTCGTAAGTGCAGACAAAAACTTAAAAAGTCTTGGACAGAGAGAATGGCAAGGTAACCAGAAGGAAAGCAATATTAGCTACACATTTATTACATGTCAACATATATTTCCAAATTCTAAAATCTTTTGATTGAGATTTTAAGCATTAGGTTTCAATCTTTATAGCTGGCTCTAAATTTTTATGTCAATTTTTAATCTCACATTTTTTTCTTTCTTTCTTGGAAGAGTTGTCCAAGGGTGCTTGAAGGGGAAGAGTTGTCATGGTGCAGAAGCATACATTAGACATGATCAGGAAAGCTTGTCTTCAAACCTAATTTAGCAATGAGAGATACTGGATGACCATGACCTATATCAGTGAGTTATTCAAAGAAGAATATAGATATATGATATATACATAAAATGTCATGTAAATTCACAGGTGAAATGATGTGAGACACACACACACACACATTCAATTGTTATTTACAAATAGAATAGAATACACCAAATGAATAAATGAAGCTTATATAAGTGTTAACTTCCTTCTAGCTTGATAAACAATTGGATTTAATATAATGTAGGCCTAAATCCAATTGTTAATTAGTCTATTCAATTCTTTTTGTAAATAACAATTGAATTTTAAGTTGTATATATGACAAGTTCCATCTTGAGAATTCTAAGGCACTATTATAAGACATTTCTATGTGTCTTTTTAAGTTTTTTTCAAGGAATTTATTATTTATTTATTTATTCATTCATTTATTTATTTATTTATTTAGGGGTAGGGTCCACAATGGAAAAGAGGTGGTTGTGGCTCATTGGGATCCTGAAGTAGGATGTAAACCCAAGTCCCTGGAGGTAATTTGGCCTACTAAGTTCATGAAGGGTAGATCCCTTTCCCTGAAACTCTGGGAGATCCTATTTTGCTCCCTTAATTTCCTTGTTCTGAAAAAGATAAGATATATATTAAACATACAAGCAAACAAACAATCAAGTAATAAATACTTACACTTCTCACTTTCCAATTTTTAAGGCAAGTTCCAAACAGGAGAATTTTATTACTACTCTATACTGAGACAACAGTGTGACTATACCCCCAACATATATTCCAGATGGAGAATATGGTGTTAAAAGAAAAGAAATAAAGAAAAAGAAAAAAGAAAAAAGAACGAAAGGAGGAACCCAGCTATTACTACAGGCTCAAATATACAGTTCCATGTGGCATCATCTAGCCAGCTGGTTTGATCTCATGGGGCATTCCAATGTACTGTAAGTTCCCAATCTTTAATTTAGAGACAGTCTTCTATCTAGGGGCCTTTCTGCACTACACAACTATTGCACTATGATTCCACTTTAACTGCCACCATTCTGTTCTATGGAATCATGGGATTTGCAGTTTAGGGAGGGATATTTAGAATTCTCAGCCAGATATTTAGAATTCTCCAATACCTCCCAAGACTACAAATCCCAGATTCCACAGAAGGCAGCCATGGTAGTTAAAGTAGAATTATAGTGCAATAATTGTGTAGTGTGGAAAGGCCCTAGAAGATGATAATGATGCTATCAGTGTACACAGTGCTTTACATGAGTGGATTACGAATGTTACAGTTCTCTTCCCTCAGATTTATAATCTAAAAAGACAAAGCACATCAGGAAAGAAGATGGCAGTAGTTGGTTTCTGTTCTCTCCCTCTCAGGCCATGGCAGTTGGGCCTAGGCACCTTAGAATTTTTTTTTAAAAGTAGATAAAATCTAGTGGCCAACAATTCTACATTTGTCTACACAGATGCAAGTCCTATGGAGTTCAGTGGCAGATTGTGGTTAGGTGAGGTAGACCGATAAAACATGAGTGGACAGACTGCTGATGTGTGGAATCTCCTAGAACCACAATGTCTCTCAAACAGGGCCAGAGTTTCCAGTTATTTTTTCACTGAAGTTCCAATGTCTACCAATCAGACTGAGGTGCAAAAGAGTGTCTCAAGAAGAAAGATATAGAACTGAAGAACAACAGCCAGAACTGAACCTTGAACAGAGATCTTTTTGCATACGGATGTATTCCTGTCCCCTCACAACTTTCTTGTATTCAGCAGCCACATTTAGCAAGGGAAAAGGCATTTTGTTGTCACTACTGCTAAACCTTGGCAGTTGAAAGTATTTGATGATCAACTGCAGTTCACCTAAAGATCTACCAGTAGATATACCTTCAACCCACCTTCTGCTGCTTAGGATTTCAGCCCAGCGGTATCAGGGATAGTAGATACCTAGACTGAGCCAGCCTTGGAGGAGCCTTGTTTTCAGTACCAGTGACAGAAGCACTTGATCACTGTAAAATGCAAAATTTACTTTTTAAACTTTAAAGACTTGTTCCTTTGTTTGTACCCTCTTATTTAGTCATTCATCACAACTGAGAGTGAGTTTTTCATTAATGCAAAGGGGAAATGAATGCATACAAACTAAGACGGAATTTCTAATATGGCTACTGCTTTCCAGATAAGTTGGCTTGAGACATTGACCTATTATGTATGGTGAACTGTGGTCTCTGCTTTTCAGGTCCATTTCTTTCTGACTTAGAGTGGCTGGGGGTAGGGTGGGATATTGATTTTGCCTTCCCAAAGGCTACAATTTAAGGTTCCTAGATAATACCATTCCATTTGGTTCATTTTAGAGGCAGAAATGATGACGGATATTTCAATGCTTGTGGACGAGCGAGGGACAAATTCAAGATGAATTATGAGAGAGCATGGGTGCAAAGTAGATCAACTGAGAGATGAGCTACTGCCTACTTAATGTGTAGGAATCCATCCTTTGGTACACACTAACTGTTCAAGAACATTTATATCTACACTTGCCAAATGTTCTTGAATCTTAGAAAATTTAGATATCTTTCCAGTGCTGCACTGATGCTCATGTTTTACAGTTTTTGAGAGTTACCTTGAACATTATGTGGCATGGAAAAGTAGCATAAGAACAAATAATATACCTCTTTGACTATTTATATAGACCTAACATTTAGGAATCAAGATCAGACATAGCAGTCAATATTCCATACAAGGCTTAGCTACAGAGGTAAGTGTCCCATAACACTAAGCTGATTGTCTTGGTGGCTCCTGCCATTGTGCTTTTTGCTTCTGTGGGCTTGTTAAAGTTATATATTTCTAAAATGTTTCATTCCCACTTCAGACATAGTTTAAGAAAGACAGAGATTTCATTGTGGCTCAATATGTTTACTTTATGTGTATGTTTTTGTGTATGTGTGGGAACTATCAGTATTGCAATTTATAGACTGATCAAGAAAATGTACTAAAGAAGCCTTCACCCTTTTGAAAACATGCTTATTGCTTTCTAATTAGGAATGGAATTCTTCACTGAGTTTTCTCTCAAAAGTAGCAATGAGTAATTTTAGCAATTTTCTTCCTGCTGTAAGAAAGTCTCCAAAAACCATGGAATTTTCGAAGGCTATCTGCAGTTCAGGACTTATTCTGTGCAAAATTTGCATGTGGCTGTTCTGTAAAGAAGCAGCATTTTCTTTGCAGGAAGCAGCCTTTTCTGCATGAGATATGATGTTTCAATGCAGAAATATTAATTCCTGCACAGAAAATAATGTTTTGGATGCAAATCAACTATGTCTGAATTTTACAGAGAACAAATTCCAAATTGCAGTTTTCTGCTCAATTTCTGCTCAGAAAACATTTTCTGTACAGGAATTAATTCTTCTGCATTAAAATATTATTTTACATATAGAAAATTTGGTTTCCTGTGCAGAAAGTACAGTTTTCTGTGCAAAACAACCATGTGTGGATTTTGTGCAGAATAAATCTCGAACGGCAAAGATTCTTATCAGTCCAGAATTCTTCTTCTTGGGATTTCTCAATGTGTTTTTCAACCATTTCTTGAGTAATTGCAAATATTTTTTCCATCTCTATTTCTAACATATGTAAATTACTCTGCAACGTAATTTGAAGACATTTGAATTTTGGATAGAAAAATGAGATCAGAGATTAGATATTTTCTTTTGTAAGGTGAACCAAAGGCATCTTTAACCAAATTTGTCATGCAGGAGGCCCAGATGTGCTATAATAGCACCATAATATCATAACATCTGAAAAGTCTGCAAACCTGCATAATCAATTTATTATTCTGCTTTAGGGACATAGGAAATTGAAAAATATTCTGATCCCCTGATACCTTGTCAGTAATCCTCCAAGCTTCTGATCTTTTTGAGCCTCACATACACCCAGAAATATCCACAAGTTCTCTTTTGTTCCACATCTTTAAGCCTACTGACCTGACACATAGTCTTTAGACTGATATGCTTGTTCAAACACAGTTATTTTTAACCCATACTTTATTTGATTAGTTTTGAGCTATGGCTCAAAAAAGTTTCCAAAATGCATATATTTGGGTTTGAGTGCATACAAACATGTATTTTAGGGTAACAGGCATATGTTTACTTAAAAAAAATGTTAAAATTGGGGGTTTCATGCATTTTTAAACAAAGCTCAAATAAGCATGAATTTGGACTAAGCAAACATATATAAAACCAAAACAGACGGAAACATTGATCATTCTATTTTAACTTACAGTGTATTTTGTCTACACATAGGAAAAAGTACACAATTATACGTTTAAGATATTAAAATACATGCTAGAATTATAAGTGAGGGTTGGGACAAGAATACTGTAATTGTTCAAAGAAAAAAATGTTTATGGCAATAGCATTTAACATTCATTTGACATTACAATTAAATGCCAAGTACATAGAAACTTTAAACTATATGGAATTTATTTCCACCAGTAAATAGACATTTTTTTTTCCTGAGCTTTTCTTTGTTAAAAAGTGGGTTGTTTTTTTTTAAAAAGAAAATTCTTATAAGAAAATATAAAACTAGTGTGAAAATTGCTTTAATCCCCAAACCTTATGGTTAGATAATATGTCCCTATCCATAGGTACTGTGGGATTGCAGTGGTCTTTTCTCCATAGGAAGACAACAGTTTTCATATTCGTGATTCTGATTTTTCAAAGTATACAAAGGATGTCTGTGAAGCCAACAGAAGAATCAATCTTACAATCTACATACAATTTTGTAGCCAGTGCAGCCTCTTGAATGAAAACTAAGGCAACAATCCTATGCAGACATACAATAAAAGTGAAAGATGGCATTCCCTGCTGACTCCAACTACCTCTAGACAAACTCTTTAAAAACTAAGTGAGCAAGTTTATGCTGTAAGGGTCATGCAGAAAAAAAAGAGAAGACAGTAAACAAAACTCTCACATTCTCCAGTATTTTTAAATTGCTGTAGCTCAGCCATCTATTGTTTTTTCTTTGAAATTAGACAGTCTTCACCAAGCAATTCTCTACAAATTCCACACTGAGAAGAAAATTGAATTTGTTTTATAGACAATAGAATCTTGTAATGCAATTCTTAATCTTATTGTTAACCATAGAGTGACAATCACAGAGGTTTCAAAAGTACTTGAAAACTTCACCTGCTCCAGCATAAAGCAACTATGGTAGGGATGGGCAAGTAGGGGCCAATTTCATGCCCTCTCTTTCCCCACCCTGAATTTTGCTGCAGACTACACTCTCTATTACAGTAATTCAGCAACATGGAACAACAATATCTTCCTTCTTAGAAAATGCTCTTTTTTTTGGCTTAAAAAGGCATGCAGGCAGCCATACTCCTTGTTTTGGAGGAGACTCAGGGGGCTGGAATTCACTCAAAGCAAGAAGAGTGAACCCTGGATGCATTGGTACAGCAGGAAATGAACCATATTTATGTAAAAGCAGCACTGCTGAAATGGTAGTGGCATGCCACCCACTCTAGGGGCTGCAGAAATGGCTGGAATCCACATGCAGCCCACAAGCTGTGTGTTGCCTACCCTGAAGCTTGGATTTTGAATCAGTTTGGAAACATGATGTACTTAATGTGAGAAAGTTGCTCAGCTAAAAAGGAAAAATGAAAGGATGATAAATTAATGATGACCTAGAATTCTTCTCCTTGGTCTAAAGCAGCTTGCTAGTGTCAAGCAGAAAAGAACCACTGAATCAATTGCTGAACACTTTTTAAGTCATGGTGGTTCAATAGGTCTACTCCATCTGGTGCTAGCTATTGGATTTAGGACTATATGTTGCTAATTTTAGCACCAAAGGTTCTTGCGTATTTAAAATGGTTCTATAAGTGCATAGTTATGTAACTGCAATGACAGGATTTACATGAAAACATGCATAAAACTTATGGGGAGACTGTATGTTCGGGTAGTCTCATGGGGACTACCAGACGAGTTGCTCAGCTAAAAAAGAAAAAGGAAAGGATGAAAAATTAATGATGACTTAGAACTGCACTCTTTGGCCTAAAGCAGATTGCTAGTGTCAAGTAGAATGCAAACACTGACTCAATTGCTGAACACTTTTTAAGTCATGTTGGTTCAATAGGTCTGCTCTATCTGATGATAGCAATTGGATTTGAGACTTTTGCTAACTTTCACAGAAAAGACTTTTGCATATTTAACATGGTTATATAATTGCAGTTAGAGGATTTACATGAAAAGATACATAAAATATATAGGGAAACAATATTTTACAGTAGTCTCATGGACATTACCAGAAAAGTATGCACATTCCAATTTATTTTGGAAAGTAAAGGGATCTTGAATCTGAACCACTTTTGCAATCTGGCAATGAAGAGTAGCTCAGAAACATCCACCTACAGGCATCAGATTAGATGGGCCTTTGGAATTCCTAACAATAGCCAGTGGGTGTGCTATTACTGAGCAGAATGAAACTTGATGTTCACTACATTCCAAGTTATGTGTGGAGCACACGCTGAATTCCTCATAGGTGATTGGCAGCTTATCTAATGTAAGCTTTGTGAATACTATATAGAATGAAGAGCTATCTCTACACAGTGTTCCAATTCTTGCTCTCAGCAATCAAATCATATGAAATGGTTTCTGATTATAACTTTGTCACAACAAACAATTGAGGCAGTTGTCATAGGAATGGTATTTGATTGTCAGTGGTAGTGTAAGTGTAAGAAAGACTGTATTGTGGCCTTTTCCCCTAAGATGATGCTGTTTCAGGGGGACCAGAGACAAACTGGGAACCTATAATATAATTTAAATAACATGGTAGGATGAGGAATGGCATTTCTGTATATGCATTTTCTCTAATGCAGGCATGGATCAAGTGAGATCCTGGGGCCAGATGTAGCCCTCAAGGAAGTTTCGTGGATCTCAGTCCACCTGGACTACCACCTTTTCTGGCCAAGAGAACTCTCTTGGAAGTCACCAGGAACAGTAATTCACATATTAAATAGGTTGCAGTCCTCTCCAACAGTATTTAACATTTAAAATTACCCATTTTTCAAAAACAAACACAGAAATTAACCTCCGAACAGTTCTGGTTTGCGGGGGGGGGGGGCTTCTGTCTGTGAGGCCACTGAAGGGTCACATGAAACTGGTCTTGCGGTAATATCTCCCTTAGATGTTAACAGAGGACTGGAAATTGGGCAGCCACCAATAAAGTGGGAGGGGAAGGGCATGGGAGCATAATTGGTCAAAGAATGCTGTATTAGATGGATTTCCTACACGTGTGTTAGATCAGCAGTTCTTAACCTGGGGTCTGTGGATGCCCTCACAGGACACTGTTAATAAGCCATACACCCAGACACTTTGATATGGTTTAATTGCCAAATATGATTTATTTGGCATAAATATAAATTATACTCTGCTATGACTGCATGGCCATACTGGCTAAGAGGAAAAGCTGACCGAACACATGCGTTGCAACATCAGTTCAGGCAAGACCTCAGGGCATAGCCAGGTCATAGTCAGGAAATAATCGGGGAAATTCCAGCGATAACAGCCTTCAGTGACTCATCTGTTAGTGACAATAGCATCTGCAAAGTTCCCACAGGATGGCTGATTGTCTTAACCCTTCTTCCTCTGACCAACAACTTCCCTTTTGCCCTCATACCTGTCCAGCAATCAAGGAGCTATCAAGATTCTCATCAATCCCTTTGTCATCTAATGCTAAGGCCATTAGTCCATTCCGGACCCCATTGTCTGCTCTCCAGGCTCCATTGTTTACTCTGCCAAAGAGCCACTAACACCTTTGCCCTCCAGGCAGAAAAATGTATCTAAACCCCAGTTTTGGACTAGCCAACTCACAGTACACTGGTTGCTGGTTGTCATTCTGCTGCTCCAATTTCTGTTTGTGTTCTGTCCTTGGACTCTTAGTCTAAGCCACATCTCTTTTTGCTTCTCTACTGGATTGGTAAATATTACCCACCTCACCGTGAATTCTCCCTATCCAAATTTTCTTCCATTTTTCTTCAGTTAAGCCATGTGTCTTTGTGAGACTGTGTGAATCTTGTGTGTGTGCAATTGTTATTCCCCCAATAAAGCAAATAAGCTTACTTTTGCATCTGTGGCTGGTTCTTCCCTGCACTAGTACCAGTAGACATAAGTGTAAAAGATTTTGTAAGGTTACCCCCTTCTCTCAGGCCTCTTCTTTGAGCTAATATTCCCTACCACTTCATGAAGGCACTGGCATTGTGGGTAGACCCCTGAATCAACCACGTTTTGAGGTAACAAGATCCATGAAGTCTTGAAGAAATGTTATGAGTTTTTACAGGTAAAATACAATGAATGAATGACATGAAGGAAGGCAGCTGAACAGACAGACAGATAGCCACACATTGATCTCAAGGAGCTGGAGTCTTTTGCAGATGCATAATTTGTGCAAACTTTCATTACAATATCATAAATCATTCAAAAGTTATGAAACTGATAGTAAAAAAAACAACAACATGATTCAGCACTTGCTACTTCTACTTTTGTACGTGGCGTGAACATGCAAGTGAATGACACTGAGTTAAGTCTTGGTGGTAAAGAAAAAGGTAAAGAAAAGGTTAAGAACCACTGTGTTAGATAAAAAGAAAGGAGAGGTAGACGAGAAAAGAGATAAACCCTCATCACATGTCTGCTGTTTCTGCCCTCCAAACTTAGCTATCATTCATTCTATCATTCTTAAAGTAGTGAGCCAGTTTTATTTTGATAGTTATATTACACTAAACGACATGATAACAGAGGATATTGAGTAACTAATAGGGTGAGCCAAGACATTTTAATATCTGAGGTGATTATGATAACTCTTCATCTTTCCCATCCTACCTATGGAATCCTACCAGATTGTCAGATGACTCTCACTCCAGCAGCACACTCCATCACATCTTCATCAGATGGCTAGTTTTGAGGCAGCATATTTTAGGGCTTGGGAGAATGGAAAGGGGCTTCCTGCAGAATCCCACAGCATTCTTCACTTGAAATGGTGCCTAATGGCTAGACCAGTCCTGATATATATGGAAGAAATAGGTCACCAGCCATTTTGTTTAAGCTTGGATGTCTTTTTTAAAGTTAGTATCATTCACACAGATAAGGTGTGTATTTGGACCATTAATTTCTGGAAGAATTTGTAAGCATCTGGAAACTACCTACTTGCTTTGAACACAAATAAAACCTGATTTCTCAAAACTGATGATCTTGTTTAGGCATTGTATAAAAGATAAACACCCAAAATATTGTCAAATAGGATCATTCAGATTCATGTGCAACCCAGTTTTTGGAACTTTACCTTTGTATATTTATCCCATTATAACCACTTCATGTGTATAAAGGTTTGGCAGGGCTTCTTTATCAACGAACACAGTAACTTCATTTCCATGGAAACCCTGATGTCATATATGAACAGAAGACACCAATGCTAAGAGAAAGGAATAGAGGTCTCCTGTAAACAATTTGATGCTAACAGTATACTCTGCTCTCATAGCCATTGTATGTTTTGATGATAAAAACATGTAGCAGATCATTTAAACTTAATTTCATCAGCATTTCTTTAGGTAAATTAAATAACTATTGATATATGGAGAGGAAGCTATTACTATGAATAAACTGCAAACAAAACCAAGTGGCTAGTCAGAGAAATCTCTCTCTCTTTCTCCCTCCCTTCCTCTCTCTCTCTCCACCCCCATACTTGTTTAGTCTGAATCTGCTATGCATCCTGCCTCTTCTGACTTTATTATCTTGTGGATATTGATGCATAATTACTGTTAATGCATCTGAAGCAGCATATCTATGCTTAGTAGAATAAGCAGAACTTGGAAGACACTTGTGCAAATAACAAGTTACTTCTAACTAATTCCTTTCCGGAAGAACTAAGGTACAGCTACATTACATTACAATTGTAATTGAATGAGGTATAACCTCATCCCTATTGTGGTGTAACGATTTACTTAGCTTTATAAAGATTCCTATACTGAGGAATCAGAAAACAAAAAGGCTATATGAACTGTAAACAACATTTCACTGACGGAGATATTAGATCTATAACTATAACAATCTGCTTTTAAAAAGTAACTTCCTAAGCTCTGGGAATAAGATAGAGCGCAAGGCTGAAAACAGGTTTGACTGACTTGGTAGAAGTAGTTAAGAGGCTGTGGGAGAAACAGGTAGTTGCTGGATTCCAGAGTGTTGGTGCTGATGTGAACATGGCTCAATCTCCCTGTATTTACATCCTAGAATCTAATCATGTCTACTTAGATTGTGCATCTGGGAATAAGCATCTGGGAATAAGCAGTAAATTACACAGATCCTTTTGCAAGATTCTTCCTCCACAGACCTGAGAGAAATGGCCCTTTAAATGTCACTCTGATCTTCAGGTTCACATAAAGAAATGCTTAATGCTGTATCATCTATGTAATTTTGTGAGGCTGAACACCGCTGGCTGAGTTGAATGATTGGCCACAACTTTGTTACATCAAATATATACAGATAAATTTCCAGGAATAAAGGAGGGCAGAGCCTGTTTGTCTTAAGCCTATTATGCCCTTGGCCTCCTAGGCTGGAGTCATCAGGTTGGTATTCCTCCGCTCAAGTCCTGATTTAAATGCTAATCTATACTGGGGCCAATCAGCCAAGCTGGGATAAATCATTCTTGCTATTGCCCAAAGCTGGGCAATCTCCCTAGCAAGATTTTGCCCCAGAAGCTCTACCAATGTCTGTCAATATTGGCCATTGTGAGAAATGCGTTTTTTGACCCTTACACCACCTTGGGGGCAAGTACGTATCATCCAACATTTCACGGATGAAAACCAGGATACATGATGTAAGTAACGTCAGAGCATGGTCAAGAAGGCAAAAGTTATTAATGAGGAAGTACACATAAGCTAGAGGAGGCTGCAGCAGGTTGCTTTTGCCTGACTCTACAAAAAAGACAAGATTTTACCCTTCCTCCTTCTGCCAAGTTGAGTGCCAACTACTTTTTCACTTTGAACTCAATTTGCACCAGTGGAGGAAAGCTGAGAAGAAAACGGGGAAAGTGGAAGGAGGAGAAAGAAACTTGGACATTTTAAAAGCAGCTGAGAAAGTAGGACAACAGAGGATTAATAGGGACTGTGCCTGCCAAACTGGAAAAGTTGGAAGAGATGTTAATTCGAGGCTGGGCAATAGCAGCCCAGGCTCTGAAGCCTAATTCAGCCTCTCCTCTTATCAGGAAGCAGTCAGGGTGGGGTGGCTGTTTGCCTATAATAACCTGCTTTTTCAGCAATATATTTCCTGGTCAGTTGACATTGAATTGTGCAACATCCATTCACACTATAAAATAATACTGAAATGAAATCAAATAATGGCTTTATACCATTTCTGTAAATTATTGAAAACAGCACTATATCAGAAGAATCAATGGACAGATAGCTGATAATGGGAGAGGGAGAGAAATGATGGGTGTTAGAGTCAATTGACTGTTGGAGTAGGGAAAGTCAGTTTGAAGTAGGACTCGACAGAGACAGCTGACGGGATCATGAGAAGAATTAGAAAAGTTAGACTACCATCAAAGACAGAATAAAAAGAATATAAATAAAGGATCAATGAACAGGAATGCTGTTAAGAGAAAGGTGTAAACTGTTATCTTAGATCATTAGATAAGTTGTTTTTTATTTAAGTAAGGAGTACTGTTTTATAATGGTCTGAATGATAAACTAGGACTCTGGGAAACCAGCTCAAATCTCGCTCAGTCATGGAAACCTATTGTGGGGTGCATGGGCAAGTCAGCCTCAGAGGCAAAGGAAAACTCTTTCTGTACAAGATCTTTCCAAGAAAACTGCATGATAGTTTCACCTTAGGGGCACCATAATTTAGAAATACAGTCACATTTGCAGGTTTCACTTTTGCAGGTTTGATTATTCACAGATTATTTGCTGTCAGATCTGCTGACTATAAGCTTTGCTATACTGAGAAACTGTGAATGAGGCTTCTAAGTCCCTATTAAAAATGGTGTAGAAAAGCAGTGGAGGTGGCAGTAAGCCCCACCAGCCACCCACTTCTGCCTTGTGTAGGAACTCTGATGCCTCAAAGGAACCCATGGTGGATTGAATATGGTGATCATACTTTTTGTGTGTGTGTGTGTTAAATATGGTTTGGAAGGGCCTAGAGTTATTCTGTTTTTTTCACTTTCATGGGGGCCTATGCCCCTAACCCTAGTGAATGTGGAGGGATGACTGTAACTTGAAAGAATACAACAATACAAATTTCTTATTAATGTACTCTATTGCTAAGTCACTTTTTAATAGGGGTGTAAAGAATATTCACAAATGTTTTTAATCTTAAGAGAAGGAGTCTCAACAAACCAGAAAACCTTGTCAACTGCCACAAAAATGATCAGCTGCCACAAAAAATTTTTCTCCCTTCATTTTGGGACATTTTATTAAAAACTTGTTTGTAGAAAAAAATGCACAGAAAACAGTGTATTTTGAATAAAATAGATTATTTCTGTGCAAAAATGATACTTTTGCCCCAACTAGAGTTGGGGGGTGTTGCACAACACAAGGGTGGTATCTCCCCCCCCCCCACAAATGCTTCTTTCATTTAAAATAGTCCCTAAATATTTAAAAAAAATCATTGAAAATAACACAAAATCTCTTTAAATTGAATGCAGCAGGAAATTTTTTTTGAAATTATTCCTTCTTCCATACAAGGATGAAATAAACCAAGATGGACCTTGCTGCTTTTCAGGACAACATATATTACAAGAACAGTGACATTCGGGAAAATAAGTGGTTGTACTGGAAAAAGAAAGCTGATGAAAAATAATTGTTCTTAGCACACAAGCCCATGATCCACTTTCAGGCCCTTTCCACATGCGGTTATTAAGGCAGGCCAATGCATCTTACCACGGAGGTCTTCTGCACGTTAGAGCGGACTAGAACCTTTTCCGCACCGGGCTATTAAAACGGTGCAGAGCGACCTCCAACGGAGGTCTTCTGCACCGTAGAGTGGACTGGGGCAGACTACTTTTTGTAGTTCCATACCTCTGTCCACTCCGGAGCGACTGGAACTGGTTGTGCGGTGTGTTTTTTAAAAACTTCTTTTTAGAGGTTTTTAAAAACCATGGAGCGCGCAACCTCATGCCGCTCCTTCACCCGGCTCCGGAGCAGATTTGCAGGCGCGCGCAAGTGCGTGCCTGCAGATCTTCTGGGGGCGGGCTTCCGGCTGGCGAGCTTCTCCGGTTGGTGGAGAGCCTCCACCAACTGGAAGCTGCCATTTAGGACGCCGGAGGAGTGCGGAGCGATGAGTTCGCCCTCCTCGTCATTGCAACGGACTCGCGCGGACGAAGTTAAAATCCAGTGAGTAGCGTATTCCAAAGTGAGAAAAGGCCAGAGAAGATCCTGTCTACATATACCTGCCTGGGGTCTGCTGAGGTTGGAGGGCTTTCCCTGTATCCTGTCAGTCAGGGCAATATGCTATCAAAGGATGTAGAAGAGACCTTTTGCCAGTATGTCACCCCATCTATAGAATACCTTGCCTTTGGAGGCCCCCACGTCTGGAAAGGGCCTAGGTTTGGTTTATTTACCTTCATTCCACACATAATTCTGACTAAATGCGCCCCCATGGTGGTAAAGTGTGCTATTTGAAAATCAGAAGAAATTGGTTTTCCAATTTTCCAGATCGATCCAATTTGTACTTTCACAGTGGTGCAGACATGTACATTCGCTCCAATGCGAATTGGTGGTCAGGGGAGGGCTCATGGGAGGGGCCAGGGGGTAGTATGGACTTATGCACGTACACAATGACATACTAAACTATGCAAAAAAAGGGGGGGTCAATCACAGCCGATGAGGTGGGTTGAGGGGAGTAGTGGGAGTGGCCACAGCGGAGGCAGTGTGGATTCATGAACTCATACTCCTCCGAATCAGAATGGAACATACGCAGTAGCTGTGCAGAAGGAAATGAGGGAAAGTCTGCCTTGTTTCAAGCCCGGAAAATCCGGTAAGAAACGGCACAAACCGATTCACCAGCCACGTGCAGAAAGGGCCTCAGTCTAGTAAAAAAAGGTGCCTTAAATGCAACCATTGGGAGGGTATTCCAAAGTGAGAAAAGGCCAGAGAAGATCCTATCTACATATACCTGCCTGGGGTCTGCTGAGGTTGGAGGGCTTTCCCTGTATCCTGTCAGTCAGGGCAATATGCTATCAAAGGATGTAGAAGAGGCCTTTTGCCAGTGTGTCACCCCATCTATAGAATACCTTGCCTTTGGAGGCCCAGTTGTTACCTATATTGTTGTCATTCCAACGCCAAAAGGATATATGGTTGCTTACAAAACTCTTGGGGGACCTAACTGATTTTATACACATCCACATATGTGATGGTTTTGAATGATTTGAATGTGTTTTAACTGGTTTTAATCTGTCTTTCAAAAATTGTTAAAATGTTTAAAATGTTTTTGTCTTTTAAAATCATTTTATTCTTTATATTGTTTCAAATTGATTATGTTGGTTTTTATTATAGACTGCTCTGTCAGCTTTAGAGAAATGGTTACATATTAATATTAGAAAGAAAGAAGGCAGGCAGGCAGGCAGGCAGGCAGGCAGGCAGGCAGTTCAATAACTTAACTTACTTTACAGCTGAACATTCAAGTAAGACACCAAAGTAGATTTCAGTATTAGGGCAGGGTCTGATGTACGTAGACTTCTTTTCATGGAAATATAGCACTTTGAATGTTAATAAAAACACTAGCTGAATTGGACTCAAAAGTATATAGAAAGTCCAAAATTTGTATAATGTTTTCAGAATTTGTGGCCCCTAATTGTGGTTTAGCAGCCACATTTTGCACTGAGAGGCAGCTGATGAGCCCTATATCTATGGAAAGGTTAATCCTTTTTGGACCTTAATCTGAACTTTAAAAGGGTTATCCAAGAAGCTGAAAATATTTTGGTGATATGGGCCAGCAAGTAGGATACCTTCTTCAAAGTTCAGACTGAAGACAGTGTAGATTCACTTCCTCTTGTACATGGAAACCGTATTTTATGTTGGGGCAGCTATAATTTGCACTAATTCCAAAGTGCTTTTGGGAGAAGGCCCAAGAAACCACACTGCAGTAACCCAGAATTTGGACGGTTACTTTTAAGAAGAATATAGTGACCTATAAGTGTCATCCTGTCACTGTTTAGTTAGTTATGGATAGCTTCAGCACAGTGTCACATTCATTCTTCTTCTGAAGAGTAACTTTTCGAAATCTAGAAGCAACTAGCATGGTTATAACATGGTAATAAGATCATTTCTGCAACTACACTGTTATAACCTCCTATGGAATCCTGGGAATTGCAGTTTTGGGAGGGGTATCTTTGGCCTCAGTGAACTGCAAATCCTGGAATTCCACAAGCTGTTAAAAGTAGAATAATGGCACTATAACAGTGTAGTGCAGAAATGGCCTAAGTCTGGACAGGGCTACCAGTGGTCAATCCGTCTGAGTCGATTAACAGAACAGAACAGAACATTGTTCTGTCCATGGCTGCTGTCTGGTGCAGTTTTAGGTTCTGTACCCGGTCTTTCAAGGAAGGTACATACTACTTTCTAGCCTTTCTTTCTTTCTTTCTTTCATCTGTTTTTGTCTTGGTATGAGATTTTGAGATGAGATGAGAATGTAGACAATGGTGTAGAATTGATACCAGATGAGGATAAATAGATAAATAGGCTGTTAACTTCACAAACCACAGAACTACCATCTGGCCTGGTTATCATATCCTATACCTCCACTGTGCAGGGTGTGCTGTTTTCATAATCAAACATATTTAAGGCTGAAAAACATGATTGAAAGCCCACTTGCTGGTAACATGTTGCCATGTCAAGATGAACTCAGACATGATCAGGTCATTAGTTCAGAAAAGATTAACTTCAAAAACCCAACACTAATGGATTTGCGATAATCCTTTTAACACTTCAGGCCTTGTGCGCATCTGAAACAACAGATGGTGAAACAGCCCAGGTGAAGCAATCAGGGATCCTACTGTGATCCTGCCCTATGGAAATCCTCCCTAGACCCCCTCTCCGACCAGTCATTAAGAGATTGTCGCAACTCCCGTCAATGTTTTGCCACCTAGAGTTGAGACAATAGGCCTATTCCAGACTCCTTTGTCAGCCCCTTGAGAAAACGATTACTGCTTTGTCCACACAAATCCTTCAGAGTAGGACATAAAGTATAAATACTTCAGCTTTGACCTCAGCAAATTGTAGTACCTGGATGTAATATGTGGTGCCCAGACCTCTGTGTGTTCATGCCACCCTCAGATGCTGTCTGAGCCACTCTGCTTCGACTTTCTGCTTCAGGACTGGTAACTATCACCCTATCCACCCAATCTCTTTCTATCCAACCTTTCTTGCCTCACTTTCTGATAGCCTTGTGTGGTTCTTAAGAGTGTCTGATTTCTTGTGTGTTTGGACAATCCAAATAAAATACTCTGTTTAACTTTTAACTGGAGTCCTCTGTACAGTTAATACTGGTATACACAGGTGAAAAGATCCTGTTATTGCCCTCCTTTTGCAGGCTTCCTTTGAGCTATAATTTCCCAAATTCTAAGGAGATGCTGTCATTGCAGGTGGACCTCAAAGTTCCCCACCTCTTAGGATAACAGCCTGGCTAAAATTTCACCTCCAGAAACCAGGTCATGAGTTCCACAGATCTCTGGGACAAGTCTCTGGAAACAGGAGGTAAAGCTAACCATCACCATGCCTTCTCAAAATGCTTCTGTAAATAGATTTTCTCTCCAATGGATATTCATAATGATTAAATCAACTTCCTTTTTGCTTGAACAGTCATTGCTTGTTTGCAAACTGACTCCACTGCAGCTCCCACTTAGGCTTTCTAAATGATCTTCAACTCAGGATGTTTTAAGCATTTTTTAATTGTCTAAATTCTCCATATCTATTTGGCACTTTTCAAAGGAGGTGCTTCAAAGCATTGCTGTGTTTTTGCTAGACTGTTAGAAAATATAGTTTGACAGATTTGAGAATGAATTGAATTTACAGGAACCTTGTTTTGTGTGCTTTACCTAATTAGAAGTGTTTTAGTTTCTTGAATTCTTATTTTCTTCCAGCAACTTTTAATTAATGATGCAGTTAGCACCATTGACCTGCATGCTTTTTAACTGCCTGGGAAAAAAACGTCATTTGACAAAGATGACTTGGCAGTTTTATAAACTGGTAATTGGAAATCAATGTGCTTAAAGCTGTGGGCAGAAAATGTAATAAACAGTCTAGTCTGGAGAGACAAAAGATTATTTGTTAATAGTACAAAAAGGTCAGTGCTATGGTAATTAAATTAAACCTGTGAGCTGTTCAAAGCAAAGGCTGGGAATTGTCCCTATACAAAATAAGGCACTTCAAAATATTAAGGAGTTGATAGCACTAGGCTTTATCTTTGAAATAAACAAAGATGACTCTGCGTCTGTCCCTTTGAGGGCATATCTCACTTTATCTTTAATTTTACTGGTTTTATGTATTTCATGTATTATAAGATGTCACCCTAAAGGTACCAGATCTCATCTGATCTTGGAAGCTAACCAGAGACAGCTGTGGTTAGAACTTGGATGGAAGATCGTCAAGGACTACTCCTAAAACTTTCTAGGGAACAGGAAGGGCTGAAGACTAATCAGGCAAGCACAGTGATTTGAGGATGGAGCTTTTCAGCCCAGCAGACCAGAGCCACATGGTGTAGTTGTCTGAGGTTTGGACTATGACTGTGGAGACCAGGGTTCGAATCTCCCCTCAGCCATGGAAATCCACTAGTGCCACTGACCAATCCACACTCTTTAAGAGGAAGGTGAAGATAAAACCCCTCTGAACAAATCTTGCCAAGAAAACCACATAATAGGTTTGTTTTAGGATTGCCATAAGTCAGGAACAACTCAAAGAAATACAACAGTGACAACAATTTGCAAGATAAAATTATTCAGCATTTCAGAAGATCTTAGTATAATTAATCACTGTCTCTTTACACATGGCATTTAATGTTTTACAGCAGCTGGGAGATTTTTCTTACAATTAGGAGTGTAATGGGAAGAATATTGAGGAAAATATATCAAAACAGGATATAATCTCGAAGTCCTGTATACATACATTTTGTTGTTAACTGATGTTTCACTGCTTTGTATTCATTATTTCTGACCTATGTTTCATAGACATTTGATGTTTAGGACTAAATGGTTAATTTGCTTTACTATTCCATACTATGTTTTTAAAATACTTAGGTTACATTCATGTAGGACTTGTCTATACATTCAAGAAGAACAGAAGAACATGTGATTCAGTCTTTTCAGTGCAGGTAATGAACTACATGTTTGAATGGTCATCTCTGCACTACAATGTTATAGTGCTATTATTCCACTTTCAACATGCTATGGAATCCTGGGGTTTGCAGTTTAGGGAGAGGCATTTAGAATTCTCGGCCAGAGAGCTCTTTGGTCTCAGTATATCTTTCTTTCTTTCTAACAAGTATTACCTATGAGAAGATAAAATCCTGGGCATATATGCTAGTACATAATGAAAATATGTAAGGAAAATTAGTAGAAGTTAAATCTCCTAGTAAAGTCTGACAGGTGGAGGAAATAGAAAGAAACTTTTTCTTAGATTAATGCCAGAGATGCATTCTGAACTTATAGAAAACCTTTCAGGAACATCAGATAATGGAACTGCAAGAATAAGTATTCAACTGGGAACATTGAAAGTCAGTTAGATTGCTCTTGAAAGCATCCTTGTTCTGGTGGCCCAAAAACGATTATGTACTTTCTTTTTTCACAGAAAATATTTTTTTTTTTCAGGGAACAAATGGACAGGAGTTCTATAAGTACTTTCTGAATATGGGATTATAAACACTGTTGGGAGATCCAGTACCACATTGGAAGATCACAGCAGCAAACATGCTCCTTAATTTTGTCAATGGATGACTGGAAATATGGCCTAAAGGCACCAGATCCCATCTGATTTTGGAAGTCAGGTAGGGTCAGTCCTGGTTAATACTTGAGTAAGAGAGCACCAATGAAACCAAGTGCTGTAGGCTATATTTCAGAGGAAGGATCTGGCAACATCACTTCTGAATATTCCTTGCCTAAGAAAACCTTATGAAATTCAGGCAACTTGAAGGCACATATACACATACACACATATTTCTCTGTTTGTATCAAGCGATACAAGGAAAATTTGCTAACCACACTCAAAACATCTATGATAAGAGATATTCAGGTGTAAGGCCCTCTCCTGTCCATTTCTGTGGACAATGGTCTTGACCACCACTAAGCGCTGGCCTTTGTCAGTTTCTGAGATTCAAACAGACAGGACTGCAGATGGCAGAATCTGAGTGGCCTAGCAACAGAAGTGTAAAAATAAGTTGAGTGAGAGTGGAACAGTATGTTGCTTTATCCATTACATGTTTAAAGAATGTGCAAATGTTCTCCACATACTTGTGATGACATTTAAAGCCCTAAACAGCTTGGGACCATAATACTTGAAGGAGTGCCTCTCCTCAGTGCACCTGCCTGAGGATTTTGGTTTGCAGTAACTTGCAACTTGAGAAGGCATTACTCAGGGGTGAGAATCATATTCACTGATTGAACTGTATTTGTCCATTTGTCTCCAGAGGACTGGTTATCCTTTTGGACACACAGCTATTACTTAGAAATGCTTTGGCCTCAGTTGGGACCTTCCTTTGAAACGACATGCAAAGAATGGCATTGTATAAGTCTCATGTGGGAAAAAGAAGTCTTGGAAGACTTAGTGGTTGTTTTGACAGAATTTCAGTTCTCATGGAGAGCACAGTCGTTTATTTTTGTGGACAAAGGGTGGTTATGGGATATTTAGGGAACTGGGGAAGAAAGAACCAAATGATTTTTCTTTAAGGCTGGAACAGAGTGATTTCTTGATAAAGCAAACCATGATCAGCTTTATATACTTGAAAATGAAACAATTTCCTTTCCAGAATATTTATTGGCTAAAGTAAACAGAGCATGAAAAGCAGATGTTACACTGGAAGAATAATGAATGAGAATAATGAATCAGATTTTTACCTAATCAGCTGTTTTTAATTTGGGGAAAATTTTATACTCACTTAAACTTCAGGAGACCCCCCCCAAAAAAAAGGGTAAGAGGAAAAAATTAATACTTTTATTTATTTATTTTTGATGGTATGCATTCTAAAGACAAAGGACAGATTTAGCAGAGTGCGGTATCCACGAGATGTCAATGGACAAAATGAAGCAAAACAAAACTCGCGGTGGCACGATGATACTTTTATACAATATGGAAAAACTTTACAATAATAATGTAAAGTTCAGCACCTATAAAACACCATCTGCCTAGATTGCCTGCAGATCCCACCAGAACAAGTGGTGCTAATTAGAAATTAAGCTGATTCAGGAAATCTCTGCATTCACCTCTTGTCAAGAAGATACATGATAAGAGGCAAAACAGCTTGCATCCTTTCACCACTGTAAATTCTAGAAAAAGATACCAACATAGGGATTTCTGTGTGCCAAATGGATGTTCACATTTTTGTGTGATAATGTATTACCAAAAAGATGTATGTTTAACCCTTTTGCATAGTTTCCTGCCTGTATGTTCGCCATATTGTGGCAGTTAGAAAGAACTCTAAATGGGCATGGAAGTTTACAGATATATTATTTGGGCTTAAGATGACGAGGGCAACAGCATAACTAATGCAGACTCTGAATTAACATAGATTTTTTGCTTTGGATGAACGGGAGCAAATAAACTGGGGTGGGTTTCATGTAACCAATAAGGCCATGGCTTCTAAAAGATCTCAAATCCTCCCAACATTGAAACAAAAAATTAAAAAATGTCCCTATGCCTTCCCTCTGGAGGTTTGGGAAAACATTTTTGTGTGTTCTGTGCCCCCTAGGCCCAATAGAGGCCTTTTAAAAAACCCAACTTTGGGGCATAGGGACATTTCTAGATTTTTAAATAAAAAAGTTAAAAAGCAGTGGGGACTTAGCAATTCGGATGGCGATGGTGTATTGAGGAAGGAAATCATTCTTCTGACTCTGGTGGCTTCCCATCCCTGAGAGAAACCAACAGCAACACAGGTGACCAAGTAATACAAACCTTGCATTTAAGTTTAGTCTGACCAAAATTGACAACACATTATCCCTTTAATTGCATGATTGAATTTTAAAAATGAGACTTAAAATATTTGTTGATATTTTAAAGGACCATTCAGTAAGTCTTGCTCAGCTTCTGATGATATAAAAGAAGATCAAAGTATAGCAAACATGTTTTACAAAGAAGGAAAGAAAGGGAAGGGAGGGGGGGAGAGAAATGTGGCAGCACCTTTGAGAATAACTGGGTTCAGATCTTTGCAGTGGTCAGTTAGTGTTGACAAGTAGAAGCTTTTCTGACTTTCCTGTTAGGAATCTGGATTCTACAAGTCAGTTTTCCCCACAGAGCAACTCTGATCCAACCAGAGTTTGAATGAAAGATCTTTCCATGTTTTTCTAGTTCCTAACCTTGTAGAGACCAACTAACTAGTCCTTTATGAAAAATATTTGCATTTTCTGTGGGCAAAAATGGTTTTCTAGTTTTACTGTTGTTGAGAAGAGCACTCTTGGGCTCCATAGAGACAGGAAACACTTCTCTGCTGTTCTGTACTGCAGATTAATTAAAGTGCTGCATGTAATATTTGAGTAATTTCCATGTACTTCTAGCTTTTGAATAGTTTGTAGTTTGGCATGATTTTGTATACTATGCCATAACAGCAAGATGATCTGGGATGCTTCTTTCTCCCTAGGGTACACATTTCAATATTTTGTGACTGTTTTCTCAGAAGAAGAAAACCTTAAGTATTAAGTAATTCAAACCTTGGCCCTTTTTGTAGACTTCTGCACCTGTGATATATCTTGCAGCATGCAAAGTAAGGCTTGACAAGGGCCATTTTCGCACTGGACTGTTGTAGCGCTATTATTCTGCTTTCAATATCCTCCGGAATCCTGGGGTTTGCAATTTTGGGAGGGGCGTGGGCCCCTCCCCAAACTGCAAACCCCAGGATTCCAGAGGATGTTGAAAGCAGAATAATAGCGCTACAACAGTCCAGTGCATAAATGGCCCAGCACATGACAGCAATGGGAGAATGGAATCCTGATGAACCAGTTCACATGAACATATTCCATATGGATCTTGGTCACAAAGTGATTGTGGCAATCATCCTGTAATGAAGCGATTATCTTTATCAATGATTATCAATCTCAATCAGGGTGAGTAATACAGAGATTTTTCAGTCCCCAGTCCCCACTGTCAAGCCTACACAGAATGATAATGTTTTGTAAGCTCCTTGGGGTGGGAGGCTGAAGCAAAAGAAGGGATACTGGGCTATGTCTTTTTAAATGCAGAATTTTGACTCCTTGAATATTCCAGGAGTAAAAATTGTTGTTTTGGGATCAATTTTGTGTGGGGTGGGGGTTGGAGTGGAGGGGGTCAGGGAAGATGTCTGGTATGTACAGTGGGTGTGGATATAGGCATTTCACTCCAGGAAAGACCTTGGGAAGCTATTGCCAGTCATATATATCAGGGATATGAGGGAGGCAGAATTAATGGCCATTTCCACACTATACTGTTATAGTGCTATTCCACTTTCGACATCCTATGGAATCCTGGGGTTTGCAGTTTTGGGAGGGGCCAAGGCCCCTCTCCAAACTGCAAACCTCAAGATTCCACAGGATGTTGAAAGTGGAATAATAGCGCTATAACAGTATAGTACGGAAACGGCCAATGTCATTCTTTCTTAGCAAAGCTTGGGGGGAAAAACGCTCAGGTACACCTCAGTTAAAATCTCTGACAGTGAAACTTTTTTTTACAGTCTTTTTATACTTGTGCAAAGTCTTTTTACACACCTCTATCTAGACAGCTTTTTTTTTTTTTAAAGCAGTATTGGAAGGCTGCAGAAACACAGATGTTCATGGTCAGGTTATGATGTATTTGCAGTGAACAATGTGATAAATGCAGCCTGAGCTCGGATTCTGCTCTAGTTAATTCTACTGCAACTGTGACCCTTTCCACATGGACATGGCATCCCAGCATGGGGTTGTGAGAGGAGCGGGACAGCGACAATGTTTCTGCAAGACATTGTCATGGTCCTGTTCTTCTCACGTCACTATCTGGCATGATCGTGGGATAAATCGTTGACGGATTTTCCCCATCACTGACCCCTGATCGCTTGCCACTCCCACATTTACCTCCCTGAGGGAGATCTGAAAGCATGATGGAGGCGCTTCTTGTCCCAGCACAGCATGGGAATGAGCCTGGCTGTGCTGTGGAAGGAAGAGGTGCGTCCCTCGCACAGGGAGCCAGTCGGGTGTGGAAGGGAGCGTTGCTGTCACACTTTCTTCCCGCCAAAGGGACTGCTAGAACTGTGGACAAAGGGCAATGGGATAAGGTAAGATGCGGATAAGGCCAGCGTGTTCTTGCCTGCTACAGGAAAGCTAAACAGCAGCTACCTCCAGAATCCCTTATTGAGCACATGTGAACAGCAAAACAGAGAGAAAAGATGGGACTAGATAAACCTGTATCACTAGCAATCTCAGCATTTTCAAAAAGCATATAAATAAATACATTTGGCAAATGAATTGGGATTCATAAGAAAAGTAGAGGCTGATGAAAGAAAAAGTAGTCCCTGGATGCATTTTGAAAAAAGCCTTGAAGTGATCTCTGGAAGGTTTTGTTTACTTAAAGAAGCCTTATCTGTACTGTGCTGTTTGTTTCATTTTACATGTGCATAGTGTTGATGACACATGCTGAACTGCTCCTTCTGTTGTGGTATAGGGTAGGAATGTATTTTCTCCAGGTTATTTCTGCCACTGGTACCAAATTTTCAGTTAAAGGAGTAATGTTGAGGAACACATTTACTTTGTAAAAATGAGGTATCCCTGTACTACTTTTTAACAAAGAAAGTTCATAATTCCATAGACTGGAATTTGCAACAAAACGCAGTTTGCCATGCTCCAGGTAATCCTTCTTTTATGATACTTTCCTTTTCTCTCCTACTTTCAGGATATTCTATCCCAAAAGACACTCAATATTCTATGGTCACTGAGCATGCTCTATCTGCCTAGAGTTGTACTTACTAATAGTTGCCCCCCACCTCCTGACTGGAATTGTTTTAGGAGCAAAGCTTCCTAGTATCTCCCTCTTGTGTATGTCTTTTTGTCTGTTTATGGACTGGAATTCAAAACTGAGTTTGCTATCATTGTATATGTTTCTTTGTAAATTTCCAGTCTCAGTACCTTGCAACTTTTTTTTCCCTAATGCAGATTGCATACGTAGGAAAGACCTTGGTAAACTAATGCCAGCCAGAATGAGTGTACTGAGCTAGTTGGATAGTGCTGTTGCTTGTTAAGTTCGGCTTTCAAATAAATCTGCGAGGTCTTAAGAGGAAAAAACATGATAGCTATCAAAGATATTTAGTACTTTGCTGGTGAGATCATGAATTACTGTATCTTTCACCATGGTTGGATGGACAGAGAGGGTAAATTTTCTAGAATTTGCTTGAAAAGTGGACAAGAAAATAGGAGCATGAAAGAGAATGATTAATGGTGATAGAATTAATAAGAAAATGGGCTTTATAGTTCTTAGTCACATGAATGATGAGTGAAATGTGCTGATCAAGAGCATTTAATTATGTTCTGAGCAGACCATAAATAGCAAAAATGATTATGAGAGAACAGTTAAATAGGGCCCTTTAAGTGTAATTAAGATTTTTTTCATTTTGTTTTATGTAAAGCTCAACCTGAAACTTATTTTGAGAATGATAATCACCAATGGAAATTTGAGCCTAGTAAATGCCTCAGGCATAGCTGAATTGTTGCTGCCTGTCAAGCTCATTTTTAAAATTTATAATTCATGGCAAAAGAATAAAATAAGCTTTAGTAGTATATGATATATGTTTCCAGGAGGCTATATGTCAAAGCCATTCATATACTGACTCTGATCTTTAAATTCTTGTGATCCTCTTTCTCAGAAGCCTCAGCTTTAAAGCAGAGGTGGACAACTATGTTAGAAGCAGGTGGCAATATTTGCCCCCCTGTCCTCCAAAAAGTGATATCATGTCATTTTCAGTTTAATTTTTGGCTCATCCCCTTGTTTTTTTTTGATTTTGCCTTTGGAGGGTTTAGAGTTGGGGAGGTAAGAAAACCATTTTCTATGGTAGTTTTAGTGTTTTCACTCCCATTTTCTAAAGAAAAATCACAATTTTTCTAAAAACAAAATAGGAGGGTCTGGGGGCATAAGAAAATATGGGCCTGTCCAAGGGCTACAAAAAAATGTTGGATGCCTATGAGATCATAAAATCCATGGGCAGCCTTCTCAACCCCTGACTTGTATTTTCACACATAATTTTCACACATAAGTATTTTCACACATAATTTTGAAATCCAAGGCAGAAGTCAGGTTGATGGTAATGGCAACCATTCACCCCCCAACACGCACCCCCCCACCCCATATTAGCTCTGTTCTGTTGTTCGTACAAATGTTTGGAGAGTATGGTTAAAATCAGCCACACAGATTCTTCTGTCCTTGAATGTTGTGCTTTTGAGACTAACATTTGTAAAAAGTCTACATTAGTTCACTGGAAAATGGTGAACAGTGAGTAGAAGAAAGTGGGAATTCCTTTGGCGCACTCACAGTCCTCTGAATCCAATCAAACTGGAAAACAATTATATTTTTGTTTAATGGTTAACTCTGTGCTTAGAGATATGTATGCCTGTTCTTGTCACTTTATTTACTGCACTGTTTCTTGTCAAATACATGAAGGCCTGGCAGATAGCACAGATACAGTGATCCTTTCCCTGATACACTGATGAGCTACCTTTACTTATTCCTTCCATCCCCGGTATGCTTGCCTTTGCCACTGGTGATTCACACATGCAAAAGAATATTGTCACAGAATATCTTCAAGGAAGCTGTACATCAGTCCTTTGGTCATGAAGCATAAACCGATGCAACATGTTTTGGTCAAAATGTTAAAATGGGTACAATCTCTGTTTTTCATTCTTATTTTCCTTTACTGATTTGTTTTTAATTGCTTTTACTTTCTTTCTTATGAGTCTTAATCTGTTTTTTAATTGTACTTGTCTTATTGCTAGTTTCATTTTAGGGACAGAGCTCAGGGACAAATATAATAAAAGGATACATAAAATAAATGAGCCAAACTGCTGGCTGCATAGATCTGTGGCTTTCAATGAAATGGAGCCCTCCTGAACTGGAAGTCCCATAAATTAGCCATCTTGTTAGGGAGGATGGAGTGCTGTTTCAAACAACAGGCATATCTTTGGCTACTGATAACAGAGCTCTTCTCTGATGGCAGATGTGCCACTGAGTTAGCCAGCTAAAATGGTTCTGTTGCACATGACGGACTGGAGTTCTCCTTAGCCACAAGATCTAATCTTCTGTGGGGAATGTCTGTGGTGTGCATGCATCCCTGACACTAAGAGAATATTGCTAATGGTTAAAATGTCAGGGTCCCATTGTGCAAACAAAAGCACTTCTCTCTGTGTAAAGAATCTCTCTGGATTAGAGCCAATGCAATTTCAGCATAATGTTTCTGTTGCGTACAGTATTTCTTAGAACTTCATAAAGTATTCATCTGAAAAATCCTTAGCTGTCTTTCTAGACTGCTTGTGTCGTTTATCTCTTATGAAAACCTTCTAGTATTTGATATGCTGAAAATGTATCATTTCTGTCCCGAAAAGTATACATGAAATAAATTCTAGACATATGTATGAGTAGCAGTGGTTATGCTAGAACATCCAACAGTGTTCCAACAGTCCTTTTTATCATGCTGGGAAGCGTCTTCTTTAGTCCCTTATATACTGTTGAGAATTAGGGCACATCTCTGAAAGTTAGGGACATATCTCCACGCCCAAGAATTGTATGTAGAGTTGCACATACAAAGAAAAAAAATATATAGAGAGAAGTATTATTTGGTCAAAAGTATTATTTGGTCAGGCATACTGGCATGTTTAATGGATGTGTGAAAGGAATGCCTAAAGTCCTTCATTGTAGTGCTGCAATCCATCTGAAGAGCTGGTCTTTCTCTTTATGAAGAATTTAGCTCCTGGGATGTTGGCTGATTCCTAAACCTAGTGTTGATTCTCAAGCCTTCTATTCCAATAATTAATTCTATTCTATTCTACTTCAATAGTTGCCCAAATTCTGCAAGGTTGTACTCTGACTGCTGTCTTATTTGCCCTGGGACTGATCTCCACATACACATACACACTATAATTTCTGGCTGCCACTAGAAAAGATCAGTTTTGCTTGACACTCTAAAATCTAAAGCAGATTTATCATTCCACTGACAATGGAGCCACTAGCAGCCTGATTTAATGTCACATTTTGCACATGGGATAACTGGTTTAAATTCTCAGACCATGGTGTGATGGAGTAAGTGGGAGTGGTATCCTGAGTTGTAGAAGGCCATCCAGCAACAGGTTGCTAAGCAACTAGGATGGCCACTCCAGAGAAGAACCCAGCCCCTTTAGTGTGAAGGAGGGGTTGGAGGCATGGGGGGGGGAAGGCACAAACAGCAGGCACAGTGATTTGTGTGAGAGTCAGATTTCCAGAAGAAGGGGCTGAGGGTCAGCACTTCAGCCAGAGAGTTTTCCAGTCAACCAAGGGGGGTTGAAGGAAAGGCAGTGTTTTCTCAGAGAAAGCCTAGAGAGAGGGGCAGAACAGAAATCAACCCAATTTTAAATCTGGTCAGAGACGAGTGACCAAGATTTTGGAACAGAGCTCTTGGCAAAAAGGGGAAGCCAGAGGGCTGTGTGTGAGAGAGACATGTGCCTTTATACTGTTGCAAAGATATAAGAAACTGTTTAAACACATTATGAAGATCTGTTTGAACTTGAACATGCATACTAAACCAATATTTTATTCTGTTTGTTGTTTTAATAAAGATTGTAGTATATTTTTATATAACCTGTATTCAGTAGTTGTAACCAACCAGTTGTAACCAACTCTGTGCTACCATCAATAGGGGGGTCTAAATAAAAACTGAAAGGCTTTACCCTTAATACACGGAGGTGGTGTTTTAAGGAAGGCCAGGGCTGTATAAAATGGCAAGGCACTTTAGCAGACTGGGGCAGGGGAAGCTGACATTCCAGTCTGAGAGGCAGAAAAAGCAGGAGACTATAATATTGAAAGCCATATACCAGACCAAGAACAAGTCAGGTTCCATGGGTGTCATTCACATACTGTTCTATAGGTAGAATAGGTAGGTACACAAGTAGAGTCTCAGCATGTAGTTGCCCTGTGTCTTCTTGGGTAGGGATGTGAATCTTCAACAATTTGATCCTTACATGCAAAGATGAATACTTACAGTAGTTTTGTTCTGGAAGCAGGAGAAAATTAATATTCCTTTGCAGTATTCTTCCCATACTGAAAAATCCTACAATGTTGCAGAGGAATTATTCCATGGAGAAAAATATAAGGTGTGTGTGTGTGCGTATGTGTGCATGTGCATGTGTATATCTCCTATAAAGGTTTCTTGTGCAGGAAACAGATTTTGGTGGAAAAACATGTTTTTCTTCTCTGCAACAGTTTGAGACATTGAATACTAGAATACTATGAAAAATTCTTACTTGTCTATTTTTCCCACTGGGGATTCTGGACTGTTTTTCAGCCTGGTAACAAACTGTTATGAATATCTTTTGTTGCCAGTTCTATAGGAAAGCTGCAGTGTGGGTTTCAGGAAGTTAGTCTGTTGGCCCCAAACCCTTATGTTGACCTTGCTAAGCTCCTTGGCAATTTCCCAAGGGCCATAGGAATTTTCCAGGACCACAGGGGCTCCTGTTCCATGTAGCATTACATCTTTTGACATTGTTAGAGTTGCAGGAACATGTTCCAGGGTCTCTGATTTTAGATGAGTGGTATACTGGCTTGTAGCACCCATAGCTACCCCATGCAATTACTAACTAATTTATGCAAACACATGCCCTTGCTAGGCATCCAGAAACTTTGCTGTACATAAGAAGTTTCCTTTCTTTATGACAGAATATGAGCATTCAACACAAAGGGATCACTTCAACTGGCATTGCCTCTTTGTTAAGGGGCTGACGCTGTATCTCTCATAGCATTGAGGAGAAATCTGCCCTTTCTGAGAACATACAGTGATGTGTACATCTGAAATATGTACATCTCTGTTCAGTCCTTCATGTTACTCTCTGACATCTTCCAGAAGCATTATAGTCCCAGCAGACCTGTCTGGCCTCATCCTGCTCTCAGATACCGTTCTAAATAAAGAAACAAAGGGATTGGAGAAAAGAACAGCCATTGACTTCTAAATGTATTTCACGAATAACAAGCAAACTATTATTGGATCATTCCTATCTTGTTTTTAATCATTTTAAATCATTTGAAATTGTTAAAAGGTTTTACATTATTTTAAGTTATTATTTTCTCTGCGCCTCAGTATGAAATCTTTTGATGTAAGATGGGATAAAAATATTTTGAAAAATAAATAAATGGCTAAGTACTTACAAGAGAGGAAATTAAAAACAAAACATCCTTTCTTATCCTCTTCAGTACATACACTGTTGTTTTACTCTTTTTTTTTTAAAAGAAAACCCTGAGTTATTACTTGAAATTATTAAACTGAACAAGAATTGAATTACCCCTTACTTATACCATCAAAAATTTGCTTGTAAAAAATGAAACTGTGTAGAGAAAAATAATCGAGGTTTAAAGAAAATATCTTAAGGGATTATCCAGCTCTGCAATGTTAAGACTGGAATTTTTTTTATACCAAAAAAATTGCTTTGCGTGTTCCTTGTATATGTTAATCCTATTTTGCAGATTTGATTAATTCTAAAGCTTTCTTCTACCAAGTATATGTTTTTTCCCCTTTGTAGTTCATACTTTGCTGTCATTTCTACAGCTCAGGCAACTAATAGCTTAATCATTGGGGCTGCAATGCTAAGTAAATTCACCTTGGAAATAAGTTCTGCTGATTCTATGGAACTTAATTCATGAATGAACATATTGCACTGTATAATTCTGTTCATCTATGAATGGTTATCCCTTATGCTCATTTGAGTACAGTGGACTCTCAGTATCCTCTGGGGTTTGGTCCCTTGTGGATACCAAAAATGTGGATGCTCAAGTTCCATTATATACAATGATGTAGTAAAATAGTGTCCCTTATACAAAATGGAGAACAACTCAAACAAGTGCTAGAGTGAGCCTGACGATCCGTGAAATGGTGGGAGGCTATACTAGGGTGTACCTAAACATCAGCGTAAGTGCTCAGGGCACAGGAAAATCAATGTTTGCTTTTTAGATTTCTGTGAGAACGGGGATGTAGAGGACATAGAATCATAGAATCATAGAAATGTAGAGTTGGAAGAGACCACACGGGCCATCCAGTCCAACCCCCTACCATGCAGGAATACCCTTAAAGCACTCCCGACAGATGGCCATCCAGTCTCTGCTTAAAAACCTCCAAGGAAGGAGACTCCACTACACTCCGAGGCAGCATATTCCACTGCCGGACAGCCCTGACTGTCAGGAAGTTCTTCCTGAGCTTCAGGTGGAATCTCCTTTCCTGCAGCTTGAATCTATTGCTCCTTGTCCTGGTCTCTGGAGTGGCAGAAAACAAGCCCTCTCCCTCCTCTACATGGCATCCTTTCAAATATTCAAACATAACTATCATGTCCCCTCTTAACCTTCTCTTCTGCAGACTGAACATACCCAGCTCTCTAAGTCTATCCTCATAGGGCTTGGCTTCCAGGCCCCTCACCATTTTGGTTGCCCTCCTCTGGACCGGCTCCAGCTTGACCATGTCCTTCTTGAATTGGGGTGCCCAGAACTGGACACAGTATTCAAGATGAGGTCTAACCAAAGCAGAGTAGAGTGGTACCAGTACCTCCCTCGATCTAGACACCATACTCCTATTGATGCAGCTGAGAATTGCTTTGGCTTTCTTGGCTGCCGCATCACACTGCCGACTCATGTTCAGCTTGTGGTCTATTAAGACTCCTAGATCCCTTTCACATGTACTGCCATCCAGCCACGTGTCCCCCATCCTATATTTCTGTATTCCATTTTTTCTACCTAAGTGTAGGACCTTACATTTCTCTCTGTTGAATTTCATTTTGTTAGCCTTGGCCCAGCTCTCCAATCTGTCCAGGTCATTTTGAATTTTGATCCTGTCCTCTGGCGTATTAGCAACCCCTCCCAATTTGGTGTCATCTGCAAATTTGATGAGCATGCCCTCTGTTCCTTCATCCAAGTCATTGATGAAAATATTGAACAGCACTGGGCCCAGGACAGAACCCTGTGGCACCCCGCTAGTCACTTCTCTCCAGGATGAAAAGCAGCCATTGGTGAGCACCCTTTGGGAACGGTCAGTCAACCAGTTACAGATCCATCTGACAGTAGGTCTGTCCAGCCCACATTTTACTAGCTTCTTTGCAAGAATGTCATGGGGAACTTTGTCAAAGGCCTTACTGAAATCGAGATATGCGACATCCACAGCATTCCCTCCATCTATCAAGCTAGTAACTCTATCATAAAAAGAGATAAGATTAGTCTGGCATGACTAATTTTTGAGAAATCCATGTTGACTTCTCGTGATTACCGCATTGCTTTCTAAGTGATTAGAAACTGACTGCTTAATGATCTGCTCCAGGATCTTTCCGGGTACTGATGTCAGGCTGACTGGGCGATAATTATTTAGGTCCTCTTTTTTTCCCTTCTTGAAGATGGGGACAACATTTGCCCTCTTCCAGTCTGCTGGAACTTCTCCTGTCCTCCAAGATTTCTCAAAGATTATAGCGAGCGGTTCCGAAATGACCTCTGCCAGTTCTTTTAATATCCTAGGATGCAATTCATCTGGCCCTGGAGACTTGAATTCATCCAGTGTGGCCAGGTATTCCTGTACCACCTCTCTATCTATTATGTGCCTCATTTCCCCTGCTTCCTCCCCTGCTCCCCAACCGCCAGGTTGAGTGCTTGTATCCTTCTGGGAAAAAACTGAGGCAAAGAAGGTATTAAGCAGTTCTGCCTTTTCTCTTCCCCCTGTTAGTAATTCGCCATCTTCTCTGCGCAGTGACCCTATCGCCTCTTTCTTTTTCCTTTTGCTGCGGACATATTTTAAAAAGCCCTTTTTATTGTTTTTTATGTCCCTGGTCAGCCTAAGTTCATTCTGTGCTTTAGCCTTTCTGACCTTCTCCCTACATCTCCTGGCTACTTGCTTAAATTCTTCTTTGGTGGTTTCCCCCCTCTTCCATTTCCTGTACATGTTTCTCTTAACGCTTAGCTCAGCTGAGAGTTCTTTAGTCAACGATTCTGGTTTCTTCAGATACCTTCCATTTTTCCTCCTTATTGGCACAGTTTTAGACTGTGCCTTCAGTATCTCCCTTTTAAGGAACTCCCATGCCTCCTGAACTCCTTTCTCTTTCACTATTCTTGACCACGGAATTTCAGCCAGCAGCTCCTTAAGTTTACAGAAGTCCACTTTTTTAAAATCTAAGATGCGTGTCTGGCTACACTTATCTTCTCCTTCCCACTGAATGCCAAATTCCAATAGGGCATGGACACTCCCCCCTAAAGATCCAACCACTTCTACCTCATTAACAAGGTCATCCCTATTGGTCAGGATCAGATCTAGAATATTTGATCCCCTTGTTGGCTCTTCCACCTTCTGGACCATGAAATTGTCTGCAAGACAAGCAAGAAACTTGCTGGACCTTGCTGTCTTGGCAGAGTTTGACTGCCAACCTATATCCGGGTAATTGAAATCTCCTATTATTACTGTATCTCTCCTTTTTGAATGCGTGGTCATTTGGTTGAGGAAGGCATCATCAAAGTCCTCAGTCTGGGTTGGAGGTCTGTAGTAAACCCTCACCAGAATATCCCTATTGTTTCTCACTCCCTTAATTCTTACCCAGATGCTCTCGACCTGGCTTTCTGGGTTTAAGTCGCGGATCTCTTCACAGGTGAAAACATCCTTGACATACAAGGCTACTCCTCCTCCTTTCTTGTTTGGTCTATTTCTACAAAATAGGCTATACCCCTCTATTCCTACATTCCAGTCCTGAGACTCATCCCACCAGGTCTCAGTGATGCCTATCAAATCGTATTTATTTTGTTGTACTAGGAGTTCAAGTTCATCTTGCTTGTTTCCCATACTCTGCGTGTTAGTGTAGAGACACTTAAATCCCTGGGCCCTTCCTGCAAGTCCTGTACTATAGTTTCTACTCCTCCCACCATTGGACGCTTGTACTACTGGGTCAATTTCATTTGGGCCTTTTCCCCCTGCACTCGCCGAGTCTTTGCCCTGAATAATATTGTCTCCCTCCCCAGCAGAACTTAGTTTAAAGACCTCTTAATCCTCCGTGCAAGACTGTTTGCAAAAACATTCCTGCCAAGTTTCGTGAGGTGCAGCCCATCCCTTGCCAGAAGCCCACGTTCATGGAAATTCAGGTCGTGTTCCAAAAACCCAAACCATTGCCAACGGCACCATGTGCGGAGCCACATTCAACATTACCTTTTACATTGTCCTCTATATACATCTCCTAGGCAAAAGTTCCTTAACTGTTTCCTCCACTCCTCTCCCCTTTCCAATAGACCACCTCTTGAGCAGATTTGTGGACTATTAGCTGATAACGATCCTTATGTCACTGTTATGGTTGCAAATTTTGCTTTAGCTGCAAGATAAGATCTAGATATTAAAACTATTCCCACGAACAGTATGGAGGTGATAAAAGTAATTGACCCTGGTGTTATAGAATACACAAGTGCAATTTTATATTGTATATTTTATATAATTTTATATTGAATTTTATATTGGATTACATTATATCATCTTGGAGACATATTTTATATTTTATATTGTCCCAGTTTTTTAAAAAATCACTACATTGATTGTTTATTTCTTATACGTTGTTTTTATATGCTATCTTTTATATGAGTCCATTGCCATCCGCAATGTCTTATCCAGTTATTCAGATGTATTTTGTCTGACTGTGGTGAGTTGCAATGGCTTTTAGCTGAGCAATACAGATTTATTCGTATAGGCTTTTTAGATTTTTTTTTTCAAAATCTTCAAGTCACATTTGGTTAAATCCTTGGATGCAGAACCAGTTGATATGGAGAGACAACTGTAACTCTTTATGGCTGGCATCCTGTTAGTAAGATGCACAAGCAATTCAACCTTATGCTTGTGTATGTATTCTTCGGGTCATTATAGAGGTTGATATTCCTTCCCTTTCCAGGACTCATTGTGTCTCTGCAATAACCTCTCCAAGGCCCTTTCCGCACCATACCCCATTAGCACTTTCTTCCATTACATTACAATCCCAGCATTGCCATTCACATGATGTTGTTGGGTTAGGAACAATCTCTTCCATACTCTTCCACCTTAAGCAGATGAATAGTGGTATTGCCACCAGTGTTCCTTCTGCATTACAGCATCCTTGGGCACTCCCTTGCCCAGCCTTCACCCTGCCCCACTCCTCTTGATTGGTTGAGTTGGGTTTTTGTTTTGTTTTGTTTTGTTTTCAAGCCATACTAGTGCAGCAATGTTGCAATGGTGTGACACACCAGTACATTATTGCTCTTCTGTGCTATAATGCTTAAAGATGTATTAAAAAATTAAAAGTTTTAACTAGAAGGAGAAATTTAAAATAAACATGGAGAGGTGATAGAAAGTTATCACATCATGAAAGTCACTGAGGGAGGGACAAACTGGGTACGCCCATGACCCACCCACACCCCACCCACTTATGGATCTGTGACAACAGGAAGTGCTATCAAGCCCTTTTACCTTAGGATACTGAGCTAGCTGATGCAACTGAAGCTCTAAAGGAGGCTCTTAATGGTTTTTTTTTTTTTGGAAATAGAGTAAGGCAGTTTGGTGATGCTTAGGGATGGGATAGCAGCTGGGTAATGATGACATCATGCAGTAGCATGACCCCTGGACCAGAAACAACTCATTGCTGTTGTGGTATAATAACGTTGTATGGAAATGGCGCAAATGTCCATTCCAGTGGTGAGCAGAGGGGACTGGAGCCAGAATCAGACTGATGACATCATCTGCCGAAACCTCCAGAACACCCTGCTGGGTCTTGATGGAAGATGTCATCAGTCTCTGTCTGGCTAGGGGAACATAGCCATACAGCTCTCTGATCACTCTCTACTAGACATAGAATGATTTTGGGGGTAGGGAGCTATCACAGCAACGCAGTGAGTCCTAGAGGTGGTGACAAGGAAGCTCCCTGTGGGACTTTTGTTCTGGGCATAACCATATGGGATCTTAGACTCAATATGTTAATCAAACCATCAAATAATCAAATAAATAAACACACACACACACACACACAAAGAATCTCCAGTACAAAATATACAAGTAAATTTACAGAAATATCTGTATATGTACATGCATATGTTTTACAAATATGATGTAAGTTTGAGACAGCACTGGATGAAGGTATTTTGCTGCCTGAAGGGAAAGACAAGATAGCACCCAGTCTACATAAAGAAATTGACTAGACTGAAAGATGAAACCTGTTTGGACAACGGTAACAGGATAATATCTTCTAGCACACTTGAGGCAGAATGGTAGTTTAGAGACTCAGGGCAGGTTGTGTAGCATGCATATATACATACATATATATATATACACACACACATACATACATATATATATGTTTTTCCAAACAGAGGTAATAACTAGGGAGTTCAGAAGAAAAAGCCAGGAGGCTGAATCTGCTAGCCTATATCATCCTCAGCCTGAGTTAGCCACGTCACTTTGGTGAATGGTAGGTCTGCCCCTTGATTAGGCACCACTTGGGCAGCAGTCCACAAAATGTAAGGAACAACTTCTGGAGAAAAATGTTGGAAATGTACTTAAACACTCAGAACTTAAAGAGTTAAGAATATCATATAGAAGGCAGCAGTGATAGGGTCTGTTAGTTTTCAGTGCCCCGGGTCTCTTGATCTCTCATTGATCTATCCTAATCTCTCTAAGATGTAAACTCATACCCTTAGGCAGCTTTCCACCTCTTCTTTTCCTGCCCCTTTATTCTATCACTTCAACTAAAACTAGCTGAGTTTAGTGTTGTCTTAGCATCTTTAGATAACTTTTTTATCTTTAACAATGTTCTTATAATAAAGCGTTAGTTTGTTTCTTTAGCCAGTGATGTCTTTATTCCTCAGTCAGAGTTGCTAGCTGCCACACACGCATGCTCTAATTCAAAATTAGCAGCTTCCTATGGATTTTGTGGATGCTCTTGGACCTCTTGAGATGTCAGCAGAAATGACCAAGGGCTGTAGTCCATTTGCCTCATCACATGAACACTATGATGATTAAAGTCACTGAAGTAAATGGCTATATGATAATTAAACTGGTTGAGACATTTGTGTTCTACGTAGGTAAAAGTTTGATATATTGGGAATTAATATAAAGGAGCCACACAAAGCTACAATTATAGAAGATTAAGACTTCTGCATGTAGAAGGGAATGAATTAAGTATTTTGGAACATTCACTTGAAAAGATAATGGGTAACTTCTAAAGAATAATAGCTTACAGTCCGAAATAGACATTTAAATAGATGCAAATGGAGTGAATGAAGTCAGGCTGCATTTGCTAATTTAAACGTATATAAGGCAATAGTAGTTATAAAATGAGTATCTTGCCATAGTTCTCTCTCTCTCTCTCTCTCTCTCTCTCTCTCTCTCTCTCTCTCTCTCTCTCTCTCTTTCTCTCAACCCATTCAGAATGTAGGAAAAATAATGATTGAATGGGAGGGATAGGAACTATAGATGAGAGTTACATGGGCTGTCTTGGAGAAGATTCCTGAACACATAAACTGCCCCCTGCTTCCCATAACATTTGCAGATGGGATGTAGTATTTTTTTCTACATGTTTATATCTACATTTTTACATCTACTGAGCATGTATTGAGCTTGATCAGCAGATTTTAACTGACTAGGTTAATATTTTGGCTTCCATTTCAAGATGTCTTTCATTTCCTTTCTTTAATTGATATTTTTATTAATAAAACATATCTGAAATAAATCAAAATGTATATGCTTTACAAATAATTCCAATATAAAATACACAGATTAAAATTCCCCCCCTCCCCCCATCTTCCATTTTATTGCTTTTCACCTGGGATTATAGCTTAAATGACTATTATTTGTTACTCTCTAGTTGTTCTTGTGTTCTTTCCACCAATTTTACATTTTTTCATATTTGTTTTACCAAAGTCCTTGTAAAACTTTAACTATCTTTTAATTAAATTCAATTTTAATTGAATTGTTTTTTGCTTTCATTGGTTTTTGATGTAGTCCAGAATTGGCTTCCACTCATTCTTGAATTGTTGTATTGATTTTTCTTTTATTAGCACTGTCAATTTCTCCATTTGCATCATGTACATAATTTTTAACAGCCAGTCTTCTATAGAAGGTTTTTCTTTGATTTTCCATTTTTGTGCATAATTTAAACTCACTGAGGTGACTAGATATAGTATCAATTTAGAATTCTTCATTCTCTTTCAAAGTATCAGCAAAGCTCTGGCTATTCTGTAATAGTTACATACAAGACCAAGCCTGTCAGATCTTTCCTTGTCCATAAATTAGGATTCTCCAGAATTTTATAAACTGTCCCTATGTTTCACCTGAACAATCCAAAATTTGACTTGTTGTGAGGTCGAAAGGCAGTTGTCTATATCAAGATGTGAAGCCATGGTATCATCCTTAACTTTTCCTGTTCTCGCTGCCTTTTCACATGCCCTGCATTTTAGTCTCTTGATTTGTAGAAATTTGTTCATGTCTCTGGTAAGGTAGAGTCCCTTGGATAATTTTTTATCCTATCAGTGGAGTTCTGTAGTTGGATGTGTAGTTGAATGTGTCTGGAAGTTCCTGTCCAAGTGTGGCTATGGGTTTATTTCAGATTTCCTGCTTGTTAAAAAAAAAAATCTCAGAGGATATATATTTGAGGATAATAGAGGCTGTGGGTATGCTTTTAGGTTCTGCAGATGACTTTTAACCCTTAAAAACCTGTGGTAACCCAAACATACACCTTTCCTTTCACATCAGCTTGGAAAGAAGAATACTACTTCTTCTTATACTCATGTTTTAAGACAAAATGCCCAATGGTTTTCATTGTTACTGTGTGCCTTGAAGTCATTTTTGACTTAAGACATCCCCAAGGTGAACCTAACATAGAGTTTTCTTGTCAAGATTTGTTTGGGGGTTGGGTGGGTGTTGCCTTAGCTTTCCTTTTAGACTGAGAGAGTGTGACTTGCCCAAGATCACCCAGTAGGTTTCCATGGACATGTGGGGATATGAGCCCTGATTTCCAGAGTTGTAGTCCAACATTCAAACACTGTCTCTCTGATTTCCATTAAATAAATATGTTGTGTATATGCTATATTTTGTCTATGGTTATCTATGCCTGAATACTATATTACTAATGACCAGATAGTTGTGCTTTAATCAAGAAATGATTAGTGTAGAGACTGAAGGAAAGAGTGTTGAGTTGGTAACAAGGGGTAGGTTAGTTTTCAGGGGTTTTTTTTCATGAAAAAGGGAATTTGCAAGCTGCAAGAAATGAGGTAAACACTATGGATCCAGCTATTGACCTTTTCATCTAGTACAGATGTCTCTATAACACCTTGAAAACACTTCTATAACTGATCTCCAATAAATTCCTAGATCTCCATCTGTAGTCAGCTTGGCTTTGGAAGAATGGCGAGGAGCTTAGTGAGTTATCATTCCACATCATGTACAGCACTTTGAGTGAAAAGAAACATGTATAACTTAGCAGAGAGAGTAGATTTAGATTAATCAAGTAGATTCTCACAATAATCTTACAGCTGCTTGACCTTCTATGATAAGCATGTTTGTTTTGTAGAAAGACTGAGAATTCTTCCTACCTTGCTAGATGGCTGGATCCCTGTTTTCATGGGAAAAATTGATATATCTCCCGGCAGGCTGTGAGTGTCAGGGCAACTTCTCGAATATGGGAGATATCTGTTTAAACAGCGTTGTTGTTGCTGCCGCAATTGTTGGTGTTGCTGTGTGGCTTCAAGGTGTTTCTGACATATAGCAACCCTAAAGTAAATCTATTACAGGGTTTTCTGGGAGATGAGAGTGTGTAATGCACCCAGGGTCACCCTGCGAGTTTCTGTGGCTGAGTGTGGAATTGAGCCATGTCTGTCAGCATCATAGTCCAATGCTCAAATCACTACACCGTGCTCACTCTAAACACCTACCAATGACAAATTCTTTTGGCTTGGTTCTGAGAAAGAATAAAGCATGAGCTAGCCCAGAAAAGTGGAGGACCTATAGGTATGTCTAGTGTATTTGGGGGACCCAATACATGCAGGACTAGGTCTGAAGGTCTGAAGGGACATGACTTTTCTTTGTATATATTATAGAAGCGTCATTGTATCAACACAGTGCTAATGTGGTATTGTGGCTCAAGTGTTGAACTAGAATTCTGGGAGAGTAATGTTCTAATCCCCGTTGGACATGGAAATCCACTGAGGCCCTTTCCAGACGTGGGGGAGGAGCCGCGCGAAAGCGCTACTCACCGGACTTCTTCAGCGTCCGGGCGAGTCCGTCGGGACGAGGAGCAGTGCGAACTCGTTGCTCCGCACTGCTCCGGCGTCCAAAATGGCGGGTTCTGGTTGGTGGAGGCTCTCCACCAACCAGAGAAGCTCACCAGCCTAAAGCCCGCCCCCAGCAGATCTGCAGGCACGCACTAGTGCGCGCCTGCAAATCTGCACCGGAGCGCAGCGATGAAGCGACACGGAGTCGCGCGCTCCGTGCTTTTTAAAAACCTCTAAAAAGAGGTTTTTAAAAAGCACACTGCGTGACCAGTTCCGGTCGCTTCGGAGTGGACTGACGTGCGGAACTACAAAAAGTAGTCCACCCCAGTCCACTCTATGGTGCAGAAGACCTCCGTCGGAAGTCGCTCTGCACTGTTTCAGTTGCCCCATGTGGAAAGGGCCTGAGTGACCTTGGGCAAGTCACACTTTCTCAGCCACAAAGGAAGGCAATAAAAAAAAAACCCTAAGAACAAATCTTGCCAAGAGAACCCTCAATTGGTTTATCTTAAGATTGCCATAAGGCAGTAATGACTTGGAAGCACAGAACAAAAACATATTAATGATGTGCTCAATAAACTGTCATCTTCTGTCTGTGCTTTGGTTGATTCTGGCAGTCTTTAAATCTGGTTTGTCTGCAACCTGTGTGGATCAAGCCCATGGGATTAAAATATCATGGATCTTTTTTTTTTTTTTTTTTTTTGAAAAATCCCACTTTGGCATTCTCCTAGCTCTTTGATAAATACTAGTTTTAGTACAAAAATTGTTTATATCTTATGGAATGCATAAAAGTAGTATATGAATAAAATGTTTTTATAGTGAAAAAATATTCATAGGTCAAAAATCAGTCCAAATTACAACTTTATATCAGGCTATATTTTCTGCTAAGGGAAAAATCTGTACAATGAATAAGATTTATTTATTTTTCTTTAGGGACAAGGACTTCTATGTGGATATCTAAGATCAATGAGAAAGATTTGCAGTGAAACTCAGACTGTTATTGCCTGATTTATATTTCCCACAACGATCCTTGGAGAGAGAGGAGATACGTTTGTTTCTTCTCCTTTAAAGACCACAGTCGAAGTTTTATGGCCAAGCTTCTAGCGAACTGAGGTTTTGTGTCTTCATTTCAAAGTAAATAAACTCAGGGTAAGAAAAATGCCTATGAGTTTTTCTCAGTACCAAAGCTTGGAATTTTTTCCCCCCAAATGCAACTCCAAAAATGCTGGCTGTGTGATTCTGTAAATTGAAGTCCAAAAAGTAATTTTTCCAGTTCTTTCTCCCATACAGCCAATATGGGCTTGAGAGAAAAACAGCACATTGATGTGGATTGTTCTAAATTTTACAATTGAAGCAAAACTAGCAACAGTCTAGGGTTTAGTTATTTAAACTTTTATTAATAGTCTGTGAAACAAAATGTCTCCTATCCATTTAACTCACAATATTTTCTCTAGTATTTCATATCTTTTTTTTACTCTTTAATACATGTTGAGCCCCCTTAGCCTGAAATCTGAAATCCTAAACTTCCAGTAACTGAAACTTTTGCCACCAGCCACCCATTCCTGTTTGTTCGTCTCCCAAATCTGGGAGCACTGCTGTGCAGCTGGCAGCATAAAGAGACAGATTGAAGATCTGTGAAATGGCAGAAGGTGTGCATTTTGCCGTTTCACAGATCCTCTGTCTCTCTCCAGCCTTATGGCTGATACACAGCACAATTAGCAAATGAACAAGATACAAGGCTATACAAAAATGTACTTATTCCAAAATTTTTTAAAAAAAACCCAAATGCAGAACACTTCTGGTCCCGTGTATTTCTGATAAGGGAGGCTCAACCTGTAGCTCTCTTCCTCCTTGAATACTTCCTTGCCCCACAAAGCACAGAGGAGTTTGTACTTTTGCTTTCAGTAATGCAGATACGTCTCTTTTAACAAGGTCTCTAAGGGCCTTTCCGCGTACACTGTTATAGTGCTATTATTCTGCTTTCAACATTCTGTGGAATTCTGGAGCTTGTAGTTTACTGAGACCAGAGAGCTCTCTGGCTGAGAATTCTAAAGTCCCCTCCCTAAATTGCAAACCTCACGATTCCATAGGATGTTGAAAGTGGTATAATAGCACTATAACAGTGTAGTGCGGAAAAGCTCAAATGAAAAAGCTCCTTCTTACAAATCCTTTCTATGCCTGCCCAGTTCCCTCTTTTCTTCTTGTCTTCTGCCCAGCTGGAAGGTTTTTAGAAGCATCAGTATTGGGAGCATAGCAAAGGAGTGGTGGAGAAACACAGACTTTTGATGTCTGGTTAAAGCAGCCTGTCTGCATGTGGCGGTGCAATGAATCTTGAACCGGGAAAAAGTGGGCTTCTACTCTAGCAGATCCTACTGCAGCTGTGTATTCACACCCACAACAGACAAGATGAACAGCAGCTGCCTCTAAGAATCTCTTATTGAGCATTCATGAATCAGCCAAACAGAGAGAAATGGGAAAAGCAGAGAAGCCAACCTCACCAGTTACCCACAGCATGCTTTAAAAAACAAACAAACATCGATTTTGCCACCAAAATGGAAATTACAAGAAAAATGGAGGGTGGTGAAAGAAAGGGAAAAAAAAACCCCACTGGATATAATTTGGAAGAAGTTTCCAAATGTCCCTTTGGAGGCACAAAATGTTTTTGTTTCATTATGCAAGGCTTTCCTGGTGCACTTATTTCATTTCACACATGCATATTGTTAGTACCGTATAAAAAGTTTTCCAAAACATACTGAAATCCTCTTTTCTTTTGTAATGTAAGAATCTATCCCTATTCTTTCCAGGTTATTTCTGGCACCAAATTTTCTATTAAATAAGCAATATACCAGTACACTTCTGTTTTGTTAACTGACGTATACCTGCATTGCCTCTTTAGATGGGGCTTGGGATCTGAATCTGAGGACAGGCAGAGTTTTACAGTTCAGGAATTCAGCAAAATAACAACCTTCTCAGCTTCTGAATGTCAGACTTTTGGTGCTGTGCTACATCTCTCCTCTCCTTGTTTGTGATTCAAGTCTGGTTATCCCTTCTCTGGTGGTTTTGCATGCTGCTCCATTCCACCAGTATGGGGAATTATGTGAAGCTCTAGGGTTGCCAACAACTGCCAACAACTGCCCGCATAGATCTTTGGAGGGGGCCTGTGTGAGAGAGGGAGACCCAGCCCACTTCCATCGTATTTTTCTTTGGCTGCGTGTCAAAATAAATGGGAGTAAATCCCATGCAACTCTATAGGCATGTCTGAATAGCCATGCCAAGCACTGCACTTTATTTTTTTAAATCAAGCTCTTTTGGTTTGATGCTAAATGGGCAATGTTCAATCTGGATAATTGGTGCATATTTTAGAAATGGTAATTGATTTGTTTTCAATTATAATAGCATAGATTTTATAGAGAGGCAAAGCAGCATCAGTGGAATTGATTGCTATGTGCTGATGTAAAAGATAGACTTACTGGAATAAATGGGGATTCTTTTTATAACCTGAATCCAGGCTTTGTTGATGTACACAATACAGATTTACAGACAGGATAACAAGCAGAAATGTCTCAGAAGGTGATAGGAGGTCCAGACTTGGCTTATTTTATTTTACTAATGCTCTGATTTAAAGCAATTTCAAATCTCTCAGTTTTTGTTGATGGAATGGAAGTGCTCATGACTATCTGGTGTTAAGGTGCAAATACAGAGGGATAAGGTCAATCAAATCCAAACTCAAACAGATTGGTAGTAAAGATGTAAAGCTGGGGCAGGCAGTGCTCTGTAAATTAAAGTAGTGAATGATCATCAAATGAACTATAAGTCAAAATGTGTGAATGTGTGATACTGAATGCAAGTCTAGTCAGAGGCCAAACACATGGCTAGTCCTGCTCATGAAACACAAAATGGTGATAAAATCTTTCATAACTCTTACCCAAATTAAGGCTGTTTAGTGCACTGTACACCCAGACTCATAGTTAACAGCAACCAGGGTGGGTCAAGGTCTGGATTTACAGGATGATTTGGAATACATCTTCAAGGTTTTCTCACTCACAGTTATTTAACAGTCTGTGTGTATGTGCCTTCACATCTCCTGTAAACTTATGGCAACCTCATTAATTTCCTAGGGCTTTCTTAGGTAAGGAATACTCAGAGGTGGTTTGCCAGATCCTTCCTCTGAAATATAGGCCATTTCCACACTACACTGTTATAGTGCTATTATTCCACTTTCAATATCCTATGGGATTCTGGGGGTTGCAGTTTAGGGAGGGGCATTTAGAATTCTCAGCCAGAGAGCTCTTTGGCCTCAGTAAACTACAAACCCTAGAACTCCACAGGATTTTGAAAGTGAAATAATAGCACTATACTAGTGTAGAAAGGAAATGGTCATAGCCTACAACACCTGGTATTTGTTGGCGGTCTCCTGTCTAAGTACTAAGTAGAGCTGATTTTGCTTAGCTTCCAAGATCAGAAAAGATCTGTTGATTTTAGAGTATTTAGGCCATTACGTAACAGCAGCAGCCATAAAATAACTTCTCAATTCTATATTATATTACTGAAAGGAAGAAAACCTGGAATAATCAGGAGTGTGTAAGGGCCAAATTGTGTATTGTGAGGATTTTTGGAAGGACTAAATAGTTCTATACCACTTTTGCTGCTGTGTGAGATTCATATGCTCAGATTTCTATGTGAAGTACAGGGATGAGTATAAGTTCAGACAGTGAATTTGGTTGAAAAGGACAAGGAAGGATGAGAGAAAGGAGCCAATTAAAAGGTAGGAGATTTGACTGGTGAGTCTCCTTTAACCAGTCAAATTTAACTTATCCTTTTAAGTATCTAATCATTTATCAATAATTGAATGGGCAAACTATACAAAAGGAAAATCTTCCAATTTTGCCAGTGTAGGAATGAAGGTTTTTAAAGATTTTAGCATTGATCACCCATTCATTGTGATTCATGGCCAGAGCGTGATACAGCATATATCACTGAATGGTTACTAGAAGTAAGTGATAATTAAAGCCACAGATATCCATTCCAGTTAATGATACGTTGCCAGCTCTGAGTGAATAATTGGCTTCCACAGATAATTGACTCTCTTCTTTCTTAATTTCATTAATTTTAAACATGGACGTTTAAGCTTGCCATAGATCTGTAATAGATTAAAAGTCTGCACTGAGGAATCAGCCCTTAACCATGCACAATTTAAAGCTTTACCACTGTACAAGCCCTTAGGTAATTTAAAGTCAATGCCATTACAGAAAATCTTATAAAAATGTAGGAAACCTAAGTTCACCATGAGCTGCCTTTGTGTATCCTTAAATAAATGGTCAAATATGTATTGCTAATTTTTCAAGTTAATATCAGCTATTAGTTGCAGAAGTAACAGAAATGATACATGTAGCTATTAAATATAATTATTAATTAATCTAAAGGATAACTATATATTTCATGGAAAATTAATGGTGGAAGTTTAATGATCAGCAAAAAGACATAATTTGAGCAAGGAACACCATCATTTGGTACTTTTATTGCCATTTGCTGAAGCAATATGTAACCCAGTGACAAATGCTGGTCCTTCACGGATCTGCTACCACCTACAATTATTATCTGAGGCTCTGTTGTATGACTCACCAGCAAGAGAGGCTAGGCTAAAAGTGACACGAGACAGCTCTTTTATGTAGAAGCACAACAGAGTCCCTCCCTAGGAAAGTCAGCTTCGATCCATTCCTTTTGAGTTTTCCACAGAAAGTGGAAACAAGGGCTACTTTCTCTTACCATGCATGTTTCTACTGAATGTTTTATTTTACTTTTTAGTTTATTTTGTTGGATTTTATTTCCAGAGGGGTAGCTGTGTTAGGCTGCCAGAGGGAAAAAAAAACAGGAGAGTCCTTTGATGCTTTAAAGATTATTACATTTATTATAGAATGACTGTTCATGGACTATATAGTTGACTTCCTAGATGCATGGGGGTATCCAGCACAGATACATTATGTAGGGGTAGATGAGACCGTGCCTGTGAACAGGGCAGAAGAAAATCAATGTTGAAAATACTGATAGTGAGAAATAGATCATTAGCATCTATCTATCTATCTATCTATCTATCTATCTATCTATCTATCTATCTATTTATTTTATATCCCACTTTTCTCCTAAAGCAGCTTACAGTATAATTTAAAACAGGGCAGTTAAAACAGTATGAAGTACAAAAGTTTAAAAAGCATTAAATAGTACATTCAGTTAAAACACTATTTTTAAAACAGTAACATTTAAAACACTTAGAATACACAATGTATATTAAAACAGCACACCGAGTTACATATCAGTCCACCCTCCTCAGTGAAAGTCTTTGCCTGCCAGGAAAAATACAACACACAGGGGGAAGATCAAACCTCTCACAAGAAAGATTTCCAAAGCCTCAGAGCAGCCACTGAGAAGGCTCTCTCCCATGTCCTCACCAACTGAGCCTGGAAGGATGATGGGATGGAGAAAAATCAGTCTTCCAAAGATCCTAAGATTCAGGCAGGCTTGTATGAGGAGGAACAAGCTTTCAGATAGTTTGAATCTAAGTTGTATAGGGATTTATGGGTCAAAACCAGCACTTTGAATTGTGCCCAGTAACAAAACAGTAACCGGTGAAGCTGTTTTAGCAAGGGAGTATATTCTTCTTATAACTGTCAATGTCCAGCCGGTGGCTAAGCCGACACAGAGGGAGGAGCTGAGTTTTATGGCTTTAGTCGTAAATAAAGCAAAGCGGTTACATCACCAAAGAAAGTATACACAAGCGACAAAGTCCCAGGAGCGGCAGACTCAGGCAGCAAGGTCCAACTGGGGCAGAGAGCTCACGACACGGGACACAGATTCGCGGTTGGTAGACGGTTGTTGCCCCGTGCCCACCCCCAATAGCATCTGACTTAAGTACTCAGTTTTCAGCCCAGCTGAGGCTGGTCAACTGTCCGTTGGCCCTGCTCACAGCTGGAGCCTCTCAAGAGTTCAGAGCCGCTTCATCAAGCGCATCTCCCGCAGTTGCTGAGACCTCTGGACCACCCCCTTCTTCAGTCGCCTCTGGAGGAACATGGGGGGAGGGTCTGCTGCAAACTCTGGACTGGAGTCAGAAACCCTGGCTTCCGCCTCTGGAGCGCAAACGTCTGCTGCAAACTCTGGGCTGGAGTCAGAGACCCCGGCCTCTACCTCTGGAGATCAAACGTCTGCTGCAGGTGCTGGCCTGGGCTCCGTGCCAGGGACAGCTGGGGCGTCGCAGGCAGGCTCCTCCAGGAGACCCCTCCCCGGGACTCACCCTGGGCTTGGAGTCCAAGTCTGAATTGGGAGCGACGTCAGCCTGGCTCATGACAATAACCAGCCCTGATCAGCAGTCTAGTTAAAGCATTTTCACACCTATTGAAGTTTCTGAACTATTTTCAAAGACAGCCCCAAGCAGAGTGTGTTACAGTAATCCAAACAGGATCTAATCAAGGCATGTGTTTGTGGAGGGAAGGTGGATGATGGGACTTAGGCAGACCGCACTAAATCCTCCCTCATAACGCTGTGCTCTGACCAATGTGGCTCAGAGGCAAGCAAAACAAAACATCCAGCAGAGTTGAAAACACAGCAACAAGAAGAATGTGCAGCAGAGTATATCACGCAACACTGCTCTGACCCCAAAAGCTGCCCACCAAGAACACTAGCACACCGTGTTGTCATCCAAAAACATACCTGGAGGCTTATTATTCTTCAGTTCCAATATATACATCTGTACAGGTTTGCAGATTCTTCAACACAGGTTCAGCATGCCATCACCATATCAGGTAGAGATATGCTCCAGCAAAACCTCCGGCCAGAATCAGGGAGACCAAGAGAAAGGCTTAGCAGGGCCTACCTCTTTTATATACACAGAAACTAGCTGATGTAACCCCAACCTGGATTGCATGTCAGCCTGGCTGATGAAACCCCTTGCCCAGGTTTCATATCACTATGACTCAGGCTTATTGTCACAGGGGAATTACCTCATACTTGCACAGTCATTCCCAGGTGTTTTCCACATGCACATCATAGTATTTTTAATTGGAACATAGGTCACAGCAATCTTTTTCCAACAGTGTTACCATGGCCAGATCTGAATTCTCAAGAAATGGGTGTAGCTAGTACAGTAGTTTTAATTGTGCAAATAGTCTCCTGGCCACTGTCAAAACCTAGGTATCCAGGTTCAAGGATGAATTAAAGAGTACACCCAAGCTATGAACCTGAGATTTCAGGGGAAGTGCAACTCCATCCAGCACTGGTGGTATCCCTTTATCTGGATTAGCTTCCTAAGTGTCCGAGAGCAACTTGTCTTGTCTGTTCAATCAGATTTGCTCTGAGTTTTCTGCCATTGACACTCTATCCACTCATTTAATCTCCATCAGCTCCCTAGTGAACGAGGGGGCTTGCTTGGATCCATTCCATGGAAGGGAATGGAGTGATTGTGTACACTGCTCTGGCCATTTCCCTATTCCAGAGGTCAGCCAGGGCTTCAACAGGATCCCCTGCCAAGGCAAAAGCCCCAAGAGCCATCAGGAATCCATCTGAATCCATAAATGCCCTGGGACAGACCATTTGAATCAGCCCCCTACTTCTGCAGAGGCTCCAAGTCCCAGTGAGTCTAAACTCCACCAGGTAGTAATCTGTCCTTGGCAATGGAACCATAGAACTGTAGAAAGTTCCTCCACACCCAGATCACCATCATCCCACCCAGCACAGAAAACTAGATCTAGACTATGTCTGGCTTGCAGCATGAATGGCACCAGATACTACTTGAGACGGACCCATGATTTTCATGGCAGACATAAAGTTCTGAGCTGCTCCTGACAGAGTGGCTCCAGCATGGACATTTTAAGTTCTTCAGGACAACAAACCAGAAGCGGGGAGAGGGGGCTCCAACACACTGCCAAGACCAACTCAGCCAGCTCAAGAAGGGAGACTCAATTATCTGAGTACCATGGTGGGTGGTATACTAACAGAATCCCTTTTCTCTCCCAGTGATCCACCTTCAAATAAACACATTCAAATCCCACAGACTGTAGGATGGGCACCTGGTGAGGGAGACTAAATTGCAATAGACCACTGCAACTCCACTTCCCAACACCCCCACGCCTTGGCAGCTATTATACAAAGTAGGAAGGGATAGGCCTTCCAGTCGCATGGCGGGCGCGAGCGGCTGCTCGGAAAGAAGCTGCGCAATGGCGCGGCTCCGAGCAGTCACCCGCTGGAATCCAGCCGCTTCTTTTGTGATCCAGAAGCGGCAAAACACCCCTCTGGTATTAGGGGTGCAGAAAGGGTCCGAAGGGGACCCCACAACTGGCGCGTGGCTCTACCCAGCTGAGGGAGCGGGAAGCGTCAGGGGGTCGAAGGACCTGGACGGAGCCAGCAGGATCGTCACTTGAGCGGCACAAGTGCCGACGATCACTTTTAATTAAGAAATCAAGTTTTTTAAGCTGAAAAGAATAAGACAACATAACCTGTTCTGGTCTTCACTTCGCGATTATCACAACAGAGCCAGCTTGCAACGCTGTGCAGGAGCGAAGTAATGGAGGGACCCAGGAATGTGAGTGCTAAATGCTGAGCTTTCATCTTAAAGGGGCAGCTGAATTTAAAGAAAAGGTTAAGAGATATATCTGCTTTCTCACGATGAATGATGCTAATATTGGTAAGAGACTTTTGGTTTTTAATATGGACTTACACTCTAAAATGTCAAATAAATGAGCAGTTGGTATTGCCTTAAAGGAAAAAATTGGAGTTTCTAAAATTAAATACTCTTCGTTTGGACACTGAAGTTTTTATAATACGTTATTTTAATATTCTGGTTGAACTGAGACGAGTGGAGTATTGGTTCTTTTGTTATGGATTTTGGACTTTAGAAGAATACCTGGAGAATTCTTTAACTTTTGTTTTGGGACTCTTGTTTCCTGACTTCTATTTGGATTGGGATTGTTGAGACTGCTGAGACTGTTCTTGAAGGTCATTTTAACAAAACATCCTCATTCCCATGGATGAAGCAGCCTGGAATTTAAGCGACTATGAAAATACAATGAATCTTCAGAAACAAACTCCGGGCAGTGAAGTCCAAGAAGGGAGGGGGGAACAAAAGGTGTTGGCATAGGGTTTTAAATATGACAAGTGAATGTATTTCAGCAATGTCAATTAAGCATATGTATGTGATTGATATATTTTTACTTATTTAAATATTGGGATATTGTCAAAGAGTTGAAAGGGGTAATGAGACTCCTAAGTTTGTGATGGAAGGTACTTAAGTAGATACCCTTTTACCCATGGACTGAGCAGCTTGGAATTCAAGCGTCTATAAGATTACAAAAAATCTTCAAGTTAATTTCGGGCAGCAAAGTCCAGGATGGGAGGAAAGGGACATTGAGATGGACAAGTTTACGATGGAAGTACTTCAAGCAAATACCCTCACACCTTTGGTTGGAGCAGCCTGGAATTAAAGCAACTTTAAGAATACAGTAAATCTTCAGGAAAATCCGGGCAGCAAAGACTTGGTGGGGAGGGGGTTTGTGAGGGAAAGTATTCAAGTTAAATACCGTCACTCTTTGGGACAGAGCAGCTGGGAGTATAAGCGACTATGAGAATACGGAGAGCTTTCAGATGTATTTCCGGGCTGCAAAGTCCCTGATGAGAGAGGGGAATGGGAAGTGGAGTCAATTACATGGTTTTGAATTATGTATGTTAGAACTGTACTTTGGCAATGTCAATTAAGCTTACAAATGATTGATATATCGACTTTTTTTTTGAAAATGAACATTATGATATTGTTGAAGGACAGAAGGGGTTGAATATGACTTAGAGTAGAGGTGGGAAACAAGATATCAAAATATAATGGAATCCAGGGAAAGAAGGTGAGGACTGTTACCGTAATAATTGCTCAGACTTCCAGACATACATTGATAGACTTTTTTTTTTATAACAGTAATGACTTCAGTTAAGTAATGGAGAGTTGGTAGAAAATATATGAGAAGAAAATGTCGATTTGAGAAAGCAGAATGAAGTGAAAGCTGGGAACTGACAAGATGAAATGACAGTATTTTGAGTGAGTAGTAGAGGGAAATGCTTGTTCAAATAGTTGAGATTATCATTGTATTGTGATTCTAATGTAACATGTAGAGTGATTTGCGAGAAGTGAAGACCGGACCAGAGTGGAAGATCAGAAATAATGCATGTAAAATTACAATTTAAAGAATCTTTTTTTTATTTTGTGAATTTAATAAAATTATTATAAAAAAAAAACAAAGTAGGAAGGGATTCAGTCAGCCAAATCTCTGTAAAAAAAAGTCAGGTTGGCATGCTCATCCTGAATCGAATCCTGCTTCAAACATGTTTTCTGATTTATCAACCTGGCGTTAAGCAGCAGCTTTTTCAGCCCAGAGGCTTCATGTTGCCAAAACTATCCAGACTATTTTCAGTGGGGGACAGGTTTGGAGTGACAAGTACCCTGTGACTCTATAGGTTGTTGTGGGTTTTCTGGGCTTTGAGGCCATGTTCTATTAGTATTTTCTCCTGACGTTTTGCCTGCATCTGTAGCTGGCATCTTCAGAGGATCTGGTGGCATGGAAGTGAGATAGACTATATATACTTGTGTAGTCCCCAGGTGGGAGGGAGCAATTTGCGTGTGTTACAGTTGGCCTGTGTGATGGCTTATTGTTAAATGGGATATCCTCCAGGGTGTATTGTTAGTCAGGGGATATGCATAACAGTGCGTTAAGTACGTTAGCAACCCATTGTATTGTCCCTTGTAGAGGAACCTCTAGAGTCTGGGTGGTGTTCATTGGCATATTTTTGAGTCTTGATTTTAGTGTTCTTCAGTACTGGTAGCCAAATCTTATTTACTTTCTGAGTTTCTTCTTTCCTGTTGAAATTGTCCACGTGTTTATACCCTGTGACTCTCCTCATTCTCACAGTGATATAACTGTACCCCCACTCTGTATCTCTCTCTGCTCCCTGGCTTATTCATCCTCCCCGGGTACTATTTCTGCTGCCTGGAATTAAAGAGCAAAATGAAACATATAAAATACCTCCCCCAGGGCAGAAGTTCTGACCCTCACCCTTGTTCCCCCCTAAAGTGGCTCCCTCAAAATAGGTGACCCCCTTTGTTGTTGCTTCCTTCAGCAGTGAGCCCACCACCCTTGGCAGCCAGCTTTTAATCCCTGTGCACAATGGGAGCAAAGGTTAACTTGCCTGATGATTACTTAGTACCTGAGGGGGCCCAGTGCTGGAGGGGGCTGACAACCAGCAGGAAGCTGTTCACCAGGAAGCAACAGATAGCAACAGCAGACAGCAGAAAGTCTTCAGTCTTCTCTAGAGCTGGTGGTCTTGTTTCTCCTTCTGTGTGCTGCGTCCCCCATTAATATTGACCGTCAACAAAACTGCACTCTGGAACTAAGTAATCCAACTAACATGTGAAATGTGATAAGCATTCCTTGTCCTGATTCAAGCCTGTGTCACCAGAAATTAAAAGGTGGGTAGCAGTGATGAATTATTAACACATTGCTTCCTTTTTGGAAACAAGACCAGGCAATTTATAATTCTAAAATTTGGAGAGAAATACAAATAAGGAGGATGCCAGAGACATCCTTAACACACCACTCAAAATTTTGCAAATGACACTGCCCGTATGTCATAGGAAACTGACTTCTGCCCTTGGGAAACCACTATTAAGTGTCAGGAGAGTGAAGGCATGTGTGCTAGCTGAATCTCAGCTTGCCATTCTCTATGCCTTCTACATGTGGAAAGTGACTACATGCATGGGATATGGGAGCTGTGAATCTATTCTGTTCTTTCCAAAGCTGCTCCCAGCTGAACAGGAGCTCTGCTGCTGGACTCTAATCTGGCACTGGCAAAGCTCCTTCTGGAAGCCAAGCACAATTCCTTGTAGAATTATTAACACCTCCTTGACTTTTCCATACTATGTTACAGGCTGCAATTGAGACATAATTAATTGGCACTGTTACTATTCAATATATGAGGGCGGAGCCAAGATGGCGACGAAGCAGCAGCTGCTGTAAAGAGCTCCTCTGAAAGTTTATCCTTTTGTTATCTTTTGTTGCCTTTTTGCATAGTTTATTGTTTTGGATGCCAACCCATTTTGTTTTACATTTATTCCTTCAGTGTGCAAGCTTAACTGCTTAAAGGGACACTTAGCAGTAGCTTTCAGTTGAGGACACTGTGGAGAAAAGAAAGAAGAGACAACGTACTAACTCTGCAACACAGGCTATACCCAAACCTAAGAAACAGCTAAAAGTCGACAGCTATCTAACAAGTAAGCAAACATCGCCTGTAAGTAACCAAAGTGATCAAACTCCCTCTTATCTTTCTGGTAGACATAATATACTGGAGTGGGACTTGCAAGCAGAAATTGAAAGCCAACAACTCTCAGATTTTCCTTCTTTCGTGGAAAAGGTTGCTGCCCCCTCATTCCAACAGACCGCTGCCGTTTGCTCAGCAGCTGAACAGCTTTTGCTAGCTAAGAGTGCAAAAACTAAAACAAAATCAAACTTGACAAACCTAAAAAACAACCTAACTGATTTTCTGTCCAGACAGTGCCTTTTGACAGCGCAAACTGTTATCTCTATTTTTGAGCAGCTGTCTATAATCAAAACCAAAGTAGATTTTTTAAAGGAGAACCTCCTAAAACTTACTGAAAATCAGCAAAAAGACTCTTCTGCTAAAGCTCAGATCTTCTGTACAAAATGTACTACAAAATTAGGCAATAAGGAAGATATGGACAATTCTACCCCCGCTTGGAGAATGAAGAATAGGAAACATGAGGACCAGAGTCAGCTGACTACATATATGAAGAGGAGGGACAAACAAATATCTTGTGACTACACACCAAAGAGGAAAAGGCATTCAAACTGCAATTATTACTTTGAGCCCAATCAAATCACTCTACAAATATCAAATAACAGAGTTAATAGAGGACAATGGAAATCAAAAGAGGGAATAATTCTATCCTTAAGTCAGCTGTGAAAGGCAGTGGGTTGATCTGCAGACGGCTGAATGGTTACCAACCTATAGAGGCTGTAAAAGAATTTTATTTACATTCAAGCAACCCACAATCTCTAACATGTTGTTTAAAATGAAGCGTTCTCTGCATCTTTTCTCAATTTTCCCCATACGTGTATTTTGTACAGAGGAACTTAGACCACTTTTAAATCAACCCAGTCAAGAGAATATTGAAATCTTAAAGAACAAGTGTGAAAATGTGACTCCAGATAACTTTAAGGACATTTCATCAGTCCTACCCCTGAGTAATGAAAGTTCAGAAAGCCAGCCTGTACCTCCTGTAGCAAGTGGGAATGATACCCTGGAAGGAAACTTGATTAACTCTTATAATGCCCTGCCAGATCTAGAACAAGATGATATCCTTAAAAGACTGGATGACCTGAGAGAAACTTTAATGGCAACCCGCAAAGTTGCTAAACCACTAATTGACCTGATTCTACCACCTACTCATTCTGAGGGGAAACATGCTGGCATCTCGGATCCTCCTTCTGCCGTGTGGACCTCAGATGCAACACAGAGTTTCCTGGGAAAGATCCAAATTCCCCCTCAGAAAAATCAATACAAGATCTGGCAATTTTGAAGGATAAAAAGTTGGAAGCTGATGTCAGACAAGATGAAGGTTCTGACTGCCGGGAAGTTTATGACTGGTTGAATCCTCGGGAACAACAACTAGAGTCAGATGCTAAAACATCTCAGGAGTACGAGATGGATTATTGCAGTTTAAGCCACTCAACAACTGACATCCTTACGAACTCTATAGGCAAAGTTCTGCTGCAAGAATCAGAGGAAACTATGACAAAGGCAGTCTTTGAGGCAGAAACTTCAATGCACAGGGTTGAAATAAATTCTCAAACCCTTCCTGATTCCATACAGCAGCAAAAGTGCAGCAAAGACAGGCCAAATTGTGATCTACATGCCCGCTCAGATAACAGAGGAATTTTGGATTCCACCTTAACTGCAAATTGACTGGAAGAATTACACCATTTACCCACAGACCCAAATAGAATGACAGTTATCCGCAAAAATGAACAAGATGGTATTATCTGGATTTTGACATGGAACATAGCCGGTTGGAAAAACAGAATGTCTGATGGAGATCTGTTGGAGTTTCTTTTCAAGTTTGAGATTATAGCACTCCAAGAGACTTGGCTAACTACTGGTGAAGAAGGTTATTTACCAGGCTATAAAGGCTGGTCTATTCCAGCACGTAAATTTAAGCCAAACGGGTGGGCCTCAGGGGGATTATGTGTATTTGTTAGGGCGGAGCTGGGCTGGCAAGGAAAGCAGTCGGCCTTTAGAGAGGATATTCCTTATCTCCTAGCCATCCAATTCAAATACAAATCATCTGAAGTTGTGCTATTAAACACATACTTACCTTCATATTCCTCCCCCTGTTTCTTACCTGACATCTGGGTGCAATTAGAAAAGATTATTCTAGAGATAAGGATAAAACATCCTAAAGCAACTGTAATCCTATTGGGAGACTTTAATGCTAGAGTGGGAGCTTCCTTGCATGATTATGTACTCCAGGGTATTATACCTGAGGAGTACCTATTAAATGACACATTTTGGCATTCCAGTGATACCAAAAGGAATAGGCCTGGCTCCAAAATCATCTCCCTGTTATATACATGCAATCTTCATATTTTAGGAGGCAAAGATAGTTGCTTTATATATCCTTTTACCTTCCATGCTGGGAATGCAAGCAGTGTTCTGGATTATATATGTGCTCCTACAAACAACGCCAACTTATTTTCAGAGATTCAAGTTTACGTAAGGGAGGACAGTGACCATCAACCAGTTGCAGTCAATTTTTATGGCAGTTCTGACCTGAGACCACTTATACCACAAAACGAGAGGCTACTCGCTAACCTTGAAGTTAGGCAGAATAGGAGGCTTAAGTGGGCCAAGGTGGATATCGAGGCAATTTCTAGTTTTCTGAACTCTGAGAGAACCCAGTCCTGTGTGAAAATGATTGTCACCCAAGACCTAAAGGAAATTTTTACTGGGTATGCCAATCTGTGTTCTATGTTAAAGGAATATCTAATAAATAAACTGCCAGTCAGGAATTTCCAACCTGTACAATCTAACTGGTTTGACCTGGATTGTTCTCGCTCAAAAAAGTCACTAAAAGCAGCCATGCGTCTGGTTCAAAAGAAGCCTACACCAGACAATCACACAAAGATGCTAAAGATAAGATGCAATTATAAAAAGCTAATAGCCTCTAAGAAGGCTTAGTATACAGCCACAGTCTGGTCTGAGCTAGAAAAATCATCAAAAGGGTCAAACACAGCTACTTTTTGGAATATTGTATCTGGCATGCTGAAGGAGCGTAAGCTACCATTTGACATTCTCATTCCAGCTTCAGTTTGGGAGGACTTTTATACTACTTTGTTTGCTAACCCCAACCAGGATTCCACAGGAAAGAGAACCTTTGTGCAAATACCCACTGTTAGTTCCTCCCCTTGGCCACTGGTGTCAGTGACAGAAATTAAACATATCATCCAGTCATTAAAACCTAATAAAGCACCTGGTGAAGATTTCCTGCCTCCGGCACTTTTCAGGGCACATATTGACTGATGGGCACCACTGTTGGCAGAAATGTTCACATACATAGACAGTACTGGCCATATTCCAACAGGATGGGAACTTTCCATCATAGTTCCCATATATAAAAAAGGAGATAAGGAAGATCCCAGAAATTATAGACCCATAAGCCTTATTGACATAACAGCTAAGATGTATGCAAAACATCTCCTAAGTAAAATTGAGGACTGGGTAACATACTAGTGGAAGAACAGGCCGGGTTTAGATCTGGATACTCTACAATGGATAATTGTTTTATTCTACATCATCTTATTACCAAATATACAACCAATGGCAATCATCTATTTACAGCCTTTATAGACCTGAGTGCAGCATTTGACTCCATAAATAGAGACATCTTATGGAGGAAGCTGGCTAAGTTAAACATGGAACCTAGACTCCTATTTCTGTTAGAGGCCCTTCATACAAATACATTCTTGAAGGTCCGTACTGGATGCAACGGCTCCCTTACTCGGAATATACCCACCGCTAAAGGTGTTAGACAAGGGTGTATTCTGGCCCCGATGCTGTTCAATCTCTATGTTAATGATATTCCTGAATTTCTTTATTCTACAGATGTACACATGCCAAAGATTCTAAACAGGCATATTAATATCCTTCTATATGCAGATGATATGGTTCTAATGGCTCATTCCCAAGTAGGCCTGAGAAGACTGTTGAGGAAATTCAGTGCATATTGTGCAGCCAACTGTTTGAACATCAACAAGTCCAAATCCAAAGTGGTGGTATTTGGGAAAAGACGGGTCAAATATAACTGGTACTTAGACGGGGAGCCATTAAATCAAACTGAATGCTTTTCATGCTTAGGGGTTGTTTTTACAGATATAGGCCCTTGGACTAATCATTTCAAACAAAGTTCCACAAAGGCTACAGTAGGTTCCAAAATGTTAATTAAATTGCTCAGTTATAATCACCCAACTTCCCTGCTCCCCATTATGAAGGTATATAAGGCAAAAATTACACCAGTACTAACATATGGTACTGAATTGTAGGGGCTTTCAAAGGCCCTCCCACTTGAACAAAATCAAGCATGTTTCTTAAGGACTGTTTTGGGGACCGACAGGAATACTCCTGTAGCAGCAGTAAGAGCTGAAACAGGCACCCATTCAATTTACAGTCTAACTATAATCAAAGCCTTCAATTACTGGTGGAAGATCCTTTCATTGGATTCTGACAGATTTCGAAAAATGTGCCTGGAAGAACAAATGGGCAGTTTTCAACACACTCCATGGGTGAGCCAGCTTTATCAAATTATCACACATCTTGGTTTTTCAATACAATATCTATTTTCGGTTAGACATCAGGCCATAGGAATATTTACACAAAGAGTTATGGATGTAAATGCCCAAATTGATATTGAGACACTCGTGAATATTAGGTCGATGAATTGGTTGGCCCAAAATAAAAAGTCCTTTCAAATAGAAAAATATCTGACAATGGGCCTGACCCAATATTATAGAACAGCTTTAACTAGAGCAAGATTCGAGCAGGTAGATTCCATGGTCAGATATGGACGATTCCATCAAGTGCCATATATCGAGAGAACATGTGTCTGTGGGGCATCTGAAATAGAAGACATTGAACATGTTCTATTCAGCTGCAAACTATATGACACAGTAAGGGCCCAGTACCTACAGACAATACTCAACAGAATTACACACTGGGACCATAATAAACGGTTAGCCCACTTCCTTCAAGGTACAAATACATATGTTGTAACTAGAACTGCTAAATTTATAGGTAGGGCTATTCAACTGAGAAGATGTTTTATTGAGTACATCGGGGTTGCATGTAAAGTTGATGAACTTATCTAAACATATGCTGGTCCTGTATTTTATTACCTTTTAGTCTATTATAAGACAATAACTTACTACTATTAATTTAATCAATATATGTCATTCTATTTTGTCTAACTTATCTTATCCCATGACATTTTATGCATTGCATTTTATGTATTGTGCTTTTTTACATTTTATCATGTTTGCTATTAATTGTTTGATATGGTTAATTGACTAATCAATAAACTTTTAACTAACTAACTAACATTCAATATACACAAGGTGCTCATTCCTATGAAGGTGTGCAATGTTTTTTATTGTGGCAAGTTAAGTAAACAAAAACATTCCATGCGGAAATGGCCCAAGTTGCTATTTTAAAAAGTCTGGGAGAAAATTGTACAGAAGCACCATTGAGGTTTTCATTTTAAGGAATATCTCAAGCTATGGATATCTCCCAGAGCACCATTAAATTCATTATTTTAAAATTGAAAGAACATGGCTCAACAATAAGACCTTAAAATACTGGCATATTCTAAACTATCAGTGCCTCTGTAGACAGTGAAGGATCTCTTGGCACTGTCATCATCCAAGTGTAGAAAGTCTTAAAACTGAGCAATACATGAGCCACACAGATCTCCCTTAGAAGGTTGAGTGTGGTCACTACTGATATGTAACAGATGAGAAGGCAAGTGTTGAGGGAGGCCAGGTAAGTAAAATAACTGGAGTTCGTAGGACAGATTAATATTAATCACCACTGATCGCAGAAAGCGAGAATAATTATTTCTCAGTACACATCTTCATTGACTGGCTTGCAAAAAGAAAAGAACACAGTGATTTCAACTCCTCTGTTGTACCTTGTATAAATATTAAAGCACTCTTGCAGCCTTGGCTTGTCAGGTTGCAACTAGGAAACTAATGTGATGTTTTTAATATTCCAAAGAAACGGAAATAGAAACCAACCGCCTCCTCTGCCTGTCTGCTCAGTTTAGCAGAAAGGATGTAGATATCTGGCTTGTGACCTGGCAACCTTATTTTCCTGAATCTGCTGTGCCTTACTGGGGCATCTCTGTCTAAAGTTTGTAGGTCAAAATCAGCCCATGTCTTGCTCCCGCTAAAGCATCTGCCTCAACCAGCTTTTCTGCGAAATGACCCCACCCCTCATATTGTTCAAATACATTATTTCTATTTGTTTTCACCATAAGGGACTATCCATAAAATTAAAGTCCTCCTTAACACATTTTAGGGGAATAGCGCCTAACCACATACACATATTGCTGAGAAACGTTACACCATTAGGCAACTTAACTCCTTATACGGTATAGCTTTGTGAAAGAATAAGGAATGCTTAAAACATAGCTTAGAAAGTATTTTTGTTTTACTTCTTGTTATTTATGTTACTTACCCCTCTAGAATCAATCTTACGTTATTTGTTATGGAACAATGTCCTGTTTGGATTGATGACAAAATATAGAAAGACTGATGGGGCGTGTAGTTGTCTTTGTTTTCGTTTTTCCAATATGTAATTTTCTGTATGTTTAACATAGTAGATATTTTCCATTTGGGGCATGAATGATTATGCATATGTGCGTCTTTGCCCCAGGCAGAAAAATATTCTTTTGCTTTCCATAACAAAATAACTATACTTTGTAGGACAGCAAATTTACTCATATTGAGAAATAACCCATAATGCTTAAAATTAAACAAAGGAAATACATTTATTATCTCACTTGTAGGAAAGCCTTGATCAAGGCAGCTACTTCCATGAACAAACAAGAATGAACAACAGAATCTTTTGTATGTCAACTTGGAAACACATTCTGTTGAATTCAAATGGTACTTCTTCCCAGGAAGTTGTTATAGCACTATGACTTTCATTATTTCTTCCAAGTCCATAGAATCATAAAATCATAGAATCATAGAACTGGAGGAGACTACAAGGGCCATCAAGTCCAACAACCTGCCATGCAGGAGTACACGATCAAGTCCAGCTCTAATATGAGTCAACACATAGCAGAAGCTAATCTACAGTATGCAGTTCAGAGTAAAAATTTCCTTAGTTTTTCATTCCTCATCCCCTACAATCTCAAAGTTTGTTAATTTCTGCCTTTTGTATGAGAACCTGCAGCTAACCCTTTTCATAAAGAAAATCAAATTCAGAAATGGAAAGATTCTGACGATCATGGTTGCTTGTTATTGTCATTATGTTCATTCGAGCCATTTCTGTCATTTCTGCATATGTGATGGGCCTAAGGTCCCCCAGTGGGTTTCCATGGCTGAGCTAGAAATGGAACCCTGGCCTCCAGGGTCATAATCCCATGCTCAAACCATATGAGGCACCTACCTGCTTTTGTTTTTGTTTATGAAGTACCACAATGCTAATGCCACAGTACCTACCACAAATATATAAGTGCTTGGTAAAATCATTTAAATATGTAAATACTTTGCTTGTGATGAATTCTCTCCCATTTTGTATGCTACACCTATTGCTGGCAATTAAGGTCATAAGTAATCCTTTAAAGTACTTCTGTGCATTATTTTGAGCCATTGTTTTGGATCCTATCAACAATGCTAGAGGTAGGAAAATCTGTCAGTTTTGCTTTCTCTTACTTTAATTTTTTTTAAATCTTCAATTCTTTCCATCTGAATATGAAGAAATTTGTTATTTTTGGTATATTGCTTAAAAAAACTGAAAAAAATCTGCAAAAACTGCATTGGACATTAAAAGCATGGAGGTATGATGTCAGACCAGCATACTACAGAGGTGTTAAATATGTGGGGGGGGGGGGGAGATCTGGCACCCATATTTCAGCACTAATGCAGTTGAACGCATAGGTTTCAATTGCAGACATCCAGGAGATAAGCAAAGAAAACCTTGCAAATTGGTGGAGCTAATAGTTTCAATTTTTTTAACACTTTCAATTTTTAAAAATCTTATTTTTTTCCATTCTGAAGATGAAGAAATCTGTGAAACAAACCAAAAATGAAATTATTCCTATCTAAGTAAAATGCAAGCAGGGTTATATTTCTGATGGTCTATTGCTTCCTTCCTTGGTTGTTTCCTTGCCAGTGACTGAATTGTGAAATTCTGGGTGATCAGTCCTGATGTTATGGCATGTATTCACCAATGTTAATTTCTGATAGAACAAGACAATATGCAATGTCTGCCTCAAAAAGCTTCACACCCATTGGCATTGTATGTGGAAAAAAACCACCCTGTGGGGAAGGGGAAGCATTTATGCTTTGCCAAATAAGGAAGATGGTACGTGAGTCTGTGTGTGTACGTACATGTGTTTGTGTGAGCATGTGGCATTTATCCTTTCCAGGCAAAAGTGTCCCAGGCAACTAACAAACATAACTAAAACAACATAACATAACTAAAAACAAAATGAATAATTAGATTATTAAAATATCTAGAATATTCAAGAAACATTTATTATAAACTTATTGTCTCATATTCTACTGACTGAGTAGCCAGGCAGTAGTAGTTTGAGCATTGGACCAGGGTTCAATTCTCTGCTCAGCCATGGAAACCCACCAGAGAACCTTGGGCATATCACACACTCTCAGCCCCAGAAAACCCCATTATGGGTTCACCATAGAGTCGCCATAAGTCTGAAATGACTTGTGCCCAAAAACAATAAACCTATTCATAAACATTTAGAGATGCTTATGTAGAAATACTGTATTTTAAATCAGGGTGGATGAGTTCCAATTGCCATGCCCATCACCCACTATATATAGCACCAGGTACCACAGTGCCTTGTAGCCTCAGTCCTCTCCCTGCTAAAAACATTAAAAACACATAAGCCAGAAGTCACCAACTTTCACTTTTTGTTTTGGGGGGGAGGGGAGTGCCGCGTTCTGATGCAAAATTTCCACTCCTGGTCCCAGCCAGAGTGGGAATTTGACTCTGCTTTGGACAGATTTTTTTAATGAGAATAGCATTAGAGATGATAGGTTCACAGGTTACACTTTGACCACTCCTAATTTTAATTTAAATAGGCATAAAATGCAGTGTTACATAGTTAGGAAGACCAGCTGACGTCCATGCCTGGTCAGCCCTAACTCACGATGGCAACTCCATGTTCTCCCTTCTTCTGAGATTTATAAATCAGACTTGGGTTGGAGAACCCTTGTAATAAGGTACAATTTATAATAAAAAAATAAAAAATAATAAAGAAGCAGTTGGTTGAGCTGGAATAAGAGGTCCAAAATAGATATGATGTGACACTATCAGTCAGTCAGCAATCTCTGTAACTGCTACTGCAGCACCATTCTCTTTGGTGCGGGCAGAGGGTAGTTACCTGGAATTAATTTAGGCTCTTCAATTCTGCACAGGTAAACAGCTCATGTTTGGTCACTGTTCTAAAGATCCAAGAGGCAAGAAAAGCTTCAGGCTGTCAATGTAGCCACTTGGAACTCTCCTTTTTCTTCGTCTCTTGTTCATATATCCTGCCCTTGTTAGAGGTCTGTTTAAGCATACATAATTCAGCGTATGGCTGGGCAAGCTTCAGCAATCAGACCGATCTCATCCAGCCCTTGGCCTACTTCCACAAGCCCTTGGCAGGCTCAGGAGTGGAGGAAGGTTCTGCAGCTTTTCCAGCAATTGATTAAGTGAGAAGAAAGAGAAAAAGGGGAAGGGGTGGAGAGAAGAGAATGGCAAAGGGAGGTGAGAGAGAGAAAGAGAGAGAGGCAGAGGGAGAGAGAGAAGGCAGGCTCTGGTTCTATTCCCTGCTAGTTTCAGCTCTGCCCAGCACCAGCAGAAGGTGCCAATCAGATAATCCCTGAGGAAATATGACCCTGAAGATCTAGAGCATCAGGATGTCAACAAGAGATACCAGATGCCAGATCCCATCCCCTTTCTCATATTTGTGCTCAGCTTTCTCCTAATTCCTAACAGACTTTACTTTCCAGTCCTCAAATATAATCATAAACACCTGAGGGCATTAGGTGAAGAAACTGACATTTTATTTTACGGCAGGATGACAGAACACTGTTTAAAAACTTTTTCAGATGTACACATCATACACAGAAACCGTAACTCCCAGCAGCAAACGAATAACAGAAGTTACTTGAAAGCTGACTTAGGCACATTGTGTTTTGAGATGTTATCTTTTTAATTAAAAATAGGTGGCCATTCAATCATGGTCTTAGTCTTTTCTGTTGTTTCATAAATCACACTGTTTCATTCCATTTCACTCTTCTTGCTACAGAACCCAAGAAAAATCTGGCAGTTCTTTGTTTCTTTCTGGACCATGTCCTCAGCTATTGTTCAGGAAAAAATTCTGGAGGAAAAAAGAGATATGAAGTATTTGCATAAAAATGATCACTCCTTTTTCTGAGTAGCTTTGGATGTTGCAAAGAAGCACAGATAAAAGATCATCTCAGACATCTCTTCTGACTTTTTCAATTTAATATGCAAAACAAGAACTCATTCATCTCACTTGTGATGTTATTCAAATTTTTCAGATGCATATAGAAATTATACAACACGTCATGGGAAACATACCATGTACTCTGTATTACAGAAGTGAAGGGAAAAAATCCACTCCATTTTCTAAAAAGACTTTACATATTCAAGCACTTCAGCACCGGTTGTAAGACATGTTAGGCTTATCTCAACTGATCAAACATGTTGGAACTTTCTGGTTTTCAATGCTGTACAGTCAGCCCTTCACATTTGCATGTTTGACTTTCACATGTATGATTATTTGCAAGTTCTTCAATCCCTGCCCCCCCCCCCACCTCAGGTGCTTCCTTTCCAGGAGAGCTTTCCCTCTTGGCAGCTCTTACCAGGCCATACAGCCCTTTAAAAACCCACCCAGTCCTCTTCACTCTCCAGCAGCTGCTACCTGTCCCACTAAGTATGGCTCACAGTCTAATTTCTCAGCACCACAAATCCTCTCCTGTTGCCTCCTCACACCCAAGGAAGGAGATGGGCAAGAGGGAGGAAGTATAGAGCCACCATGCCAAACCACTCCTCTCCTTTCCCTGATCTGATATGGAGCCTGGGTTATCTACTATTTTTCCTCCTTTTCCCTTTCAATCTTTTTTCTGCACTTTTAAGTCTAACACTCAACACTAGATACCTGAACATTAAAAAATTGGCTACATTGCTGTAGAGCACTCGATATTTTACACACACACACACGTGTATATGCTGCAGTTTCCAAAAGGGACCTGAGAAGTAAGAAAGGGGAGAAGAGGCCAGTAAGAGAGAGAGGGACAGGAAGGAGATTAGAAGAGAAAATCAGGAAGATAAAGTTGTAAAAGGTGCACTCCACCCTGTTCCCTACCAACCCACTATCTCAACATATCGCCTCAGGAGTATTTAGAAGTGACCATGAAAAATAGACAGAAAATAGCTCACAAGCTTGTGCAACAAAAAAGCTAATCTGGTCATAGCCATGTCTTTCCAGCTTCCTACCCTTTCAAATATTTTGAGGACACTTTTCTCTCAGATATATCCGAAGTGGTTTACAGATATATCCAAAGTGGTTTACAATGTGTATAAAAGCAAATCTTGATTGTTACCATATCACATAGGTGTTATGGGTATTCTGACCTCTTGAAATAAGAAGCAGTAGGGCTCAAGATTGTTAGGAAGCCAAGACTCTGGATTCATAAGCAAACTTTCATGCATACTGGCTCATGTATTGGGAATTTGCATTTTCTTCTCTCCGTTTATCCTACAAATTGATTTTTTTTTGGAAAAAAAAATACTATTATGTATATTGTGGAACAGTGGCATTTGAAGGCAAAAGTCTGGCTTATGTAATAGATTTTTGTATCTATAATTTTTTCAAAAAATTGTTTTAAATTAGTGCTATTTTTAATAGGATAGCTTATTTAACTGTTTTTGAAACTCTTTCTAAAGGAAGTGTTTTCAAAAGCTTTATTGTGTTTTAGTTGCATTGTAAAATGTATTGGGACCCATATTTGAAGAAAGGCAAGATATAAACTATTAATACTGGGTAACAGTATTAAAAGTATCATGCTGGGCTCCCCCCTTCTTTTCCTTAGTACATTCTCAGTTTCTGTCCATTTCCTTCAGTTCTTCCTCTGACCCACTAAATCTAATGCGAGCAATGTCCATCTGCCTCCATCATTTCTTTCATTTCCCTCCCTCTGTCCCTCCCCCTTCTACCATCTCCTCTATTTTCATTTAAAACTGTCATTTCTCACACCTGCCCTATTTAAAGCATCTCTCTTCACAATCATCCGAAAATCAATCTCTCCAGCCCTCCCTAATCTTTCCTTCAACACAACTTAGCCCTGTCTCAGAGCAGCCAATTTTCAAGTTTCAGGAAAATTCAAGCTAATGTTTACGAATGACTCGTTTTGCTATTGATGTCCCCAGTAGTATCTACAGTCTCTTTCACTTGTAATCTAGAATTCGCATCAAGGGGTGGGCCAAACAGCAGTGTCCATTTTGCACATTTACATCAGAAGTGCAAAAGCGGGTATGGAAGACCTTTCCAATAATGCACAATTTTACACAAAATGTTATTTTCTTTTCCATATTTGTGTAGTTCCTATGGGAACCTTGTGCAGTAATGAACTAGCAGCTGCATTCAAGAAGCGCTTTGTAACATATATATTTTCTTTTGTTGTTTATGTTCTTTTCTATTAGCATAATCCTCAAAATGTTATAGTGTTCCTCTTGAGACTGAAGTTGCTGTCTGCTTTGTCCTTGGAAGGGCGAGCTCAAGTTCAAAAAATCTGTAGGCTGATCAGTGCTATTCAGAACCTTAACAGATGATGTCAAAAAGCTTAGGGAGCATATGAAATTGTGGGCACCAATTTTGTGAAAGGCTGGTTATCCTTCACTATTAACTAGAGCAGAGAACAGCAAGTCTGGTGGCCAGGGACCATCTTCTATCTCTCGATAGTTTCTAGGTTGAACCAACTCCTTCTGATGAAACCAGAAATCTGAATTCATAATTCTCCCACTTTCCCCAAAATATTGGGACAAGGGGAAATTGGGGGGGGGGGTTTGGAAATGGACCTGGGACTCTGTGTGGCCCATAGGCCTACTCCTAAGCTAGACTTATCATTAGCCTTACCAGAAGTAGGAAGTAAAGTAGATCAGCAGTTAACAAAATCTGTTCATTCTTCAGGTTAACAACAAAGCATATACCAAAAAAAAAAAAAAAAAAGAATTAACCATATGCACAAACCAAATGCACAAATGCACATCACACATCATATCATGCAGTACTATATTTTTCTGGGGGCAGGGAAACTTGTATCATTTGCTGGTACTTCTGTACAATAAACATCTTGCCTTCATCTTTCTTTTCTTTCTATATCTCTTCAGAAAGGAGAAGAAGGACCAGCCTGGAGCATGGACATTTCTTCCTTTGAGTTCATACAGAGAGAAACCCCAATAGGTAAGTACAGTCCTCCTTCCACATTCACAAATTTGACCTTTGCAAATTTGATTATGCAGGAGGCACTTTCCTCCCATGCTCCTCCTCCCATTCTCTTGCATTTTGCTGGGTGTGGCAAAGGAAGGCAAGCACCTAGACAAGAGGCAAGGAAATGAGGAGGAGGCACAGACACACCTTCCTCCTCTCTTCCAGACCTCCCACTCTCATTCCCTTGCATCTGGACCCATTGAACAAAAGACAAGGGAATGGGAGGGGGGAGCCCCGGAAGGGAACGCAATGGTGATCGTGGGAAGGACTTATTTGTGGTGTTTGCATTTTTGCAAGGACTCTGCATCCCAAATCCTCGTGAAAGTAGAGGGGCCACTGTAATCTAACAAAGCATCTTCCTACTAGATTGTTTCTATGATTAATTTCTCTTCTCATTCTTTAAGCAATAGAGGTAGGTTTAATGTATTCAGAAGAAAAACATTTGAGAAAATTCATCATAATCTGCTTGATGCCGTTCCTTTCCCTGTGGCATCATGGAATGCCTCCTTTTCCTATCAGTATCTGAAGCAATTTGGAAGGCGGGGGCATGGGAGGGTTCTTTGCTGTTATTACCAAAGAATTTCCCCTTCCATTTTACAAAGTTTTACAAATTGCGACACCACTAGCAGAATTTTCTCTATTTTGTTTGAGGGATGTCTCTGCATAATAATTCCTGGTCTATTGACTTTGCTATTTTATATAAGGTTTGCCATTTTACTATACCATTGTACATAATGAGACTTGAGCATCTACAAATTTTGGTATCTACGGGATGGCTCCCGGAACCAAACCCTAACAGATCCTGAGGGCTCACTGTATAGGTCTATCAAATAACATTTAAAGAAGCCGTGATTGTAGTGCAGAATAGGGTGGGCCTTGTTTACTACAGTTCACAGTGTTCATTTGTCATATAGACAAATCTAAACATAAGGCATCACAAGTGTTGACTGATACCATCCTAGCCTGGGTATTGGGATAATGTTAATGGGTGGCAGGAATTTCAGGTTCCTCAGTTTTGTAAACCAATATTGTGGACCACTGATATGACCTGGGTGTTAAGATGTATTGTTTCCAAGATTATGAACTTCTTCTAAAAACCCTTTGAAGAGCATGTAGATATATGGCAGGCCTGCTGGTTGCTCAGCTGGGTTACAGCTTTGAAATGACACCTCAGAATCTGGGGAACCACCATCTCCGTTCACCTTTACTGTACCCACAGTAGATCCAACACAATGCTTTCAGCACCTGCAGTGAAAAGTTGTGATGAATACCACAGTTCAACGACCACACTAGGTCTAGGGTCAAAGCATACCTGAGCAGCAAAATGAGACAACCAGTTAATGATCACATGAAGAAGAAAATCGCCTTTTGCTCCCATCTCAACCTCAGTGGAGACAACTGGGATCATGTGATGACCACAGGTTAAAGCCTTTTTTTTTCTTCAGGATTACAGTCAAACGCTGCTGTCTTTTTCTTAAAGAAATGTATTAATTGTAGATTATCATCCAGAATCCAAACATAACATATCACATTCACAGATGTACATGATGAATAAATGTACCATCAATAAATGAAGAAGCCAGCTGCCCTTGGGTGTGTGATATACCATTCATCTATTATATAGAAAATTCGAGCATCTATTTCCTTCTTTATTTCCTTCTTGATAATTGAGTGCCATTGTTTAGCTGATAAAGCTGTTGCTGTGGCATTGTGCCCCAAAGGCCAAGTTCATAAGAAGACAGATATTCAGTTAAAACTGCCATTATTATAATTTACAGCTGATAGGAAAAAAGAGGGTTTTTTTCCCATGTCAAACCGCCATTGGCTTAATGAAGAGCCATTCATTAATCCAATAGTACAAGTGTTCAGAGCATCTTTTCATGAGTCACACTTCAACTATATTAATTTTGGTAGTGGGACAAGAAGGAGAAACCAAAAATGAAACACCAGTGAAATGATTTTCATCAAAATAAATTAAAGCATAAAATAAAAGCATCTCCAGATTATTTTTCCTGTATCTATTATTTTCCTTCTAAAAATGTTTTGTATTTTTATTTTTCTTGCCTTTAAAGGGTAGGATCATAAAGTAAAATCATTATGTGATTAACAGTTTTGGAATTCTTTGAGGCTTATTTATATGCATTACTTGGTATACATGTAATTTCTAAAGAACACAAGATAAGTATGCATAGTGCACATCCGGTTTAGTATATCTCTAGTGGTGTTTTTTAATAAATGTGCTCACTGATGGGAAAATTAGAACTTGTACTTATTAAAAGGGCTCACTTCCCATATAGGTAGGTATACTCATGAATAATTATGGTTTTGTCGATAACAAAGTCCACTGGGAGTAGGATAAGTGCATCTGAAAAGTTCGGTGATCCCAGATCATATCTAATTGTTTTTGTACTAATATCATCTAACATACTTCATGAAAGAAGCTTTTACTAATGTTAAAGTAGCCCAGTGCAAATATAGGGAACAATTAAATTGAATCAACGCATTTTAGGTCATTTTAATTGCAACAAGGAGAAGGACATTAAACATCTTCTATTGAAATAAATGAAACAATATGGGATGGATCATGCTCATAGTCATCACTTTTTACAAATGCAGGTTTGCAGATTTAAATAATTGAAAAAATTTTCAGCACAACAGGCTAGACTTTTTGTTCTGCAGGAAAAAAAAACACATTTCGTTTATTTACTAGTGTATTTCCCTGGCATTGCCTGGGATTTTATTTTCCTCTTAAGAAGTCACAAAACTGTGTTCTCCATTTTCTGTAACTTTGCTCCATATTTCCCAATGCAATCTGTACTCATACACAGTTTGGGTTCCTGAGGGCACTATCCTCCTCCTTTCTGCTAGGTCTCATGTCCATAGCAACTGGCCTATTTCTATACCTATAAATTTTCCCCAAATTCCAATGCAATCTTTATTCAGAGTTGTTAACATTCAGAGATTGGGTTCCTAAGGAAATACACTGTCCTCCTCTTTGCTGCTAAGCCTTGTCTCCATAGCAACCGGCCTATTCCAATACCTATAACTTATCCCCATATTCCCCAATCCAATCTGTGTTGTCTGGTGACATTGATGTACTGGCTTTTTTTTCCTTTCTGTTGAATTTGTGCAATGACATTTTTTGTTTTGTTTTGAGTTTCAACTTTAAGATTCCTCACATATGGAACCCATACAATCTACTGCATGAGGCGATAAGACCTTGTAACTATGGCCATTTCTGCACTACTCTGTTATAGTGCTATTATTCTACTTTCAACATCCTCTGGAATTCTGGGGTTTGCTGTTTACTAAGGCCAAAGACCTCTCTGGCTGAGAATTCTTAAATGCCTCTCCTTAAACTACAAATCCCAAGATTCCATAGGATGTTGAAAGTGGAATAATAGCACTATAGCCCTTTCCGCAACTCACCTATTTTGGCACTGGGGTGCGGTGCTCGTGCGAGCAGCCTCCAGAGAGAGGCTCTCGCTTCCGGGGTCCTTGGGCTCCACACGAGCTTCCAGCTCGCGCAAGAGCCCTGCCTCATCCTTTCGCAGGCTGCACTGGACAGGAAGCACGGCCGGCCTGGCTCCCCAGGCTTCGCACACAAGGTACATGTGCGCGGGGCCCTGGAGTGATGCGCGAGCACGCACCATTTTCGGCTTCAAGCCGAAAATGAAAAAATGTGTGTGCGGTCCCTGTCAGGCCCTGGAGCGTCAAACAAATATGAGTGCACATGTGTGCGATGCTTGAGGGGCCCTTCTGCATCGAAAACGCTGTGCAAAAAGGTGCTTAGACAGTGTAGTGTGAAAATGGGCTATGTTGTGTATGTCACTTTAATTTTTCTTACATAGGCCTCCCAAATGTTTTCTGGCATCCTCATTGATGGCAGGCCTCATCTCCATAGCAACCATCCTGAGGCCCAAGAGCTCTTGGCTGAGAATTTTAAGGCCCCTCCCTAAACTGTCAACCCCAAGATTCCATAGAGTCTTCACAGCCAGCCAATCATATGAGGTCTTCTTGCCTCACTCAGCCAATCGTATGAGGTCTCTGCCTGCCTGATGCAGACAAACAGACAAACTCACAAACAGACAAACTTTGATTTTTATATAGTAGATTGAATTTATACCCCTCCTTTCTCCTGGGGTGGGATCCAAAGCAGTAAAAATCTATTGCAAGCATATGAGAATCACATCACCATCATAAACCAATGTATACATATTTATGTAATTCTGTTGCACTTGGTTGAGGTGCAGCACATGCTGAAGCAGGGCTAGAGCAGAGGCTCTCAAGCAGTTCTTTCACCATGAAAGAGAGAGCAGAGAGTTCATAATACCACTAAGCACTGCTTGTCTTTAATATCTATGAGCCTAAGGTGCTTCCTGGTTTCAGCTGCCACTGTGAATCAGTATTTCCTTCTGGAGTCTTCTGGGAATTAAAAATTGAAGGAAAATTGTATGGGGAAACTGTAAATGGGTCTGAGAAGTGTGAAAAACATTTCACACCAATCATACAGACCACCCCCATCACTGAAATGCAAACAGAGGGTCAGAGTGAGAGTGATCAATTTAGCTTTGTCTGAAGAAGGGTGATACACTCTTATAGCTTCTGCAATTGCCATGTTCTAGTCATGCAGCTGCATATGACTTTTACGCAAATTAGGCAGCTCACAGAGTGGGTTGCAAAACATTGACCAGCCTCTGCCACAAACTCCTCCCCCTATTCATCACTAAGAACCATCCTTTTCAAAGTTGCTTTATAATAGGAACAGAAGGTCAGATTTTCTTAGATCCTTTGACCTAAATCTAATTGTTGCAATAGTATATCCACTTAATCCATGTGAACTTGATAATTAACCAGCTGGATCTAAACCATTGCATGTAATGTAGAGAGGTACAATTTGCAGACCAAGGCATTCTAAAAGTCCCCATGTCTCTTTTTTTCTTCATCAGCTTTTAACTGGCTTTTCTTCTAACAGGATTCCTGTGCCCTTAACTCATGCTGGCAATACAAATATTCAGCAAGTATAGCTTTCCAAGAAATTGTGATTCTTCAAAGTTTGGCATCCTGATTCAGCCATCAGAGCCAACATTTGCTTTTTCTTTCTGTAAAAATGGAAGATAAGGCAGAATTCAACTGGGGAATATAAATATGGGCAAGTGGCAGAGGGGGGTTGGATATATCCAGCATTGTGGTGTATATCCAGGTTTTTTTGTGTGTGAAATATTAATAAAAATTACTAAAAAAAAAAAGAACCAACATTTGCAAAGCCTGCAAAAGAAGCAAGTTAATATCATCCATTTCAGAACAAAGGAAGTGCAATCCAGACATGTGTAGCATGTCCAAGGGACATACAGAATACACAAGCCCAAAAACCCAATGCCCTTCCAAGCTGTATCAACAGGAGTATAGTGTTCAGCTGAAATGACATAGTAGTGCCATTCTATTCTGCTTTGGCCGGACCTCACCTGAAATACTGTGTCCAGTTCTGGGCACAATTCAGGAAGAAACTTGATGAGCTAGAACGTATCCACAGAAGGACAACCAAGATGATCAAAGGCCTGGAAACCAAGCTTTATGGGAAAGAGCTGAGGGAGGACGTTTAGCTTAGAAAAGACTGAAATATGATATTATAGCTATCTTTAGATATCTAAAGGGATGTCATTCTGCTCCAGAAACTAGAACAGGAACCAATGGAATCAAATTACATGGGAAAAGAGTCCACTAAAACCTTAGGGAGATTTTTCTTCTGTAATTGCTTTTAGACAGAGGAATAGATTGTCTCAGAAGGTGATGGAATCTCCATTGTTGGAGGTCTTTATATAGTGGTTGGATGGACATCTTTTAGGTGTGCTTTAGTTGTGTATTCCTACATGGCAGGAGGTTGAACTAGATGGCCCTTGTGGGCCTTTCCAACTCTATGGCCATTTCCACACTAGACTGTTATAGTGCCATTATTCCACTTTCAACATCCTATGAAATCCTGGGGTTTGCAGTTTAGAGAGGGGCAATGGCCTATAATTCTATGAGTCTATGAAAGGAATAACAGTTTTTTAAGACCATATTTTAGAGCTGGAAAATGTTTTCATACTATCAAAGCACAAATATATTGTGGAGAAAGTGGACAACAGCAGCAATAAAAAAATTACATTAAATACCCATTTCAGAGCAGAGAAAGTTTCCATATGCAGAGATTATAAAAGGGTTCAACAGCTTCCACTAACTATCAATACACCAAAAATACCAATGAGATCCCCTCCATCATGACAGAGGTACACAAAATTACTTTTAAGTACAAAATATTTTTTTAAAATATCAATAAAATGTGTTTTAAAAAGAATTACCAAACAGGCATTAACAGGCTGGCCTTAAAGGCACAAGATACTGTCTGATCTTAGAAGCTAAGCAAGGTCAGCCCCAGTTAGTACTTAGATAGGAAACTGCCAAGGAATACCAGGTTATGTAGACTGTATTTCAGAGGAAGGAACTGGCAGAACCACCTCTGAGTATTCCTTGACTAAGAAAACTCTATGAAAAATTCATGGCATCACCATAAGTCGATAGGCAACTTGAAGACATATGCACACACAGGGAGAGGCCTCTTTTAGACCTTCTGCAGTCTGGATTCAACCTGTTTGCAAGCTGGATTAGGCCTGCAAGAAGGAGATTCCCCTTTCCTGCTCTAACCACTGCACCTTATTTGGGAATGTGATAACAATCACCCCACCACTATCCTTAATCCTAGCCTGTTCTTCTGTTCTGCATAACAACCCTCCCAAGGGGCAGTGTGACCAAGCTGAATCTCTGGCTCAGTGCCTAGTTAATCAAGGGGGAATGCAACCAGATGGAGAGGGCGTCATAACATAGAATTGCTGCAAGGACCCTTTGACTAATGGAACTCTGTATAAGTTAGAAATATCTGGAAAGACCTTGGGCTCTTGAGACCCCAAGATTTTACAGAAGGACAATACTCCAATGTGCCAGTGACACAAATGGGGGGACTGGTGAGGACAGTTTATCAGTGCTGATGGTTCAGCTTTGGGATGACTGAGTCCTGAAGGAGTCCCAAAGGAAAAGGAGACCTGGTGGTGCACTGGTTAAATGCCAGTACTGCAGCCACAAGGTTGTGAGTTCGATCCTGCAAGGCTCCAGGTTGACTTAGCCTTCCATCCTTCTGCAGGTCAGTAAAATAAGTACCCAGCTTGTTGGGGGCAATTAGCTAAAACATTGTAAACTGCTTAGAGAGCACTTAGCTGATAAGTGGTATAGAAATACACATGCTATTGTTTGCTACTGCTGAGTCCCAGCAACAGGGGATTCTTATATTAGATCCATCTTATGAGAACAAAGAGAGATCATCTGCTTGTGATACGTTATGTTTATGTTTATTTCCCTGGCTGGTTTTTAATTCTAAATATATTTATGCTTATTTTTGCAACTTTAAGCAGAACGTGGAGAGTCCCTCCAAGCTATATGATGCGTTGTTTGCCAAATGTAATATCTTTATTTAGATTTTTATATATATATATGTATATACCTAGCGCTATATACCTGGCATTGCCTGGGATTTTATTTTCTCACAGGTTATACTTGTTAGAAAATTTTGAGATTCTGTGTCTCCCCCAAATTGTCTTGTCCAGTACCTGTAACTTTTCCCTATATTCCCCAATCCAATCTGTATTCAGAGTTATTAACATACAGAGGTTGGGTTCCTGAGGGAATACACTGCCCTCCTCCTTGCTGCTAGGCCTCATTGCCATAGCAACTGGTCTATTCTCTGGCTGAGAATTCAAAAGGCCCTCCTTAAACTGCAATCCCCAGGATTCCATAGAATTTTCTTAGGCAGCCCATCATATGAGGCCTTTGCCTGACACAGACAAACAAACTTTGACTTTTATTAGATATACGTTTTCTATAACTGTTAATTCTTACTAGTGCTTTAACTATTTGAACATGGACAGCATATATATCGTCAAGTTGCAGGAAAGGAGAACTTTAGATTGATCTAATATACTTTAGTTTTACTTAGTCCATTTCTCCAGAACGAAGGGAAGGGACGGGAAGGATGAGAATAAACCCCAGTAGGTATCTCTTTCTGTTCTCTGATGAGGAGCTGCCTCAGAGGGACCGTTTCTCATTACAACGGTGTTGGCAACCAAGCCACATGTGTGCATGTTGGTAGGAAGTGGAGATTCCCAGGAGCTGGGTTCCTCTACCTTGTTTAAGGACTTCCTCTTTTTTTAGCTTAGAGAGAGGGAAAACATATTACAGGGATAACCTGTTCCATGAGGTAGCAACTCAGCACTACTTGTTATGTTTCATATGGTCATGTCTATAGACCTTGCTATTGATTCCAGTTCTTTCATTCTCTGAAGGGAACAAGACCCATTCATCTGCATTCCTTTGCTTAGAACTTCTCTTCTACTTTCTTGCTGAAATCAAGAGCTCATGTACCTGTGCTCAACTGCACACCCCAAAGTTTTCTCTCTGATGACAGAATAGCTGCAATTTGTACATCCATCTCCCTCCCTGAATGTACAGTGGGAAGAGGCTGAAAACACAGAAGAAAAAGTCAGCCCATGAATGCCCCTTTTCCATGCCTAATTTGCCAACTTCAATGTCTCTGGGTCACTCACAGGCTGCTTGTAGCTGAATCAAGGGCATGACTCCGGCACAGAAACATTAAGGAAAGGAGAAGAGGTAAATTATAACCACTTTTGTACGCACTCAGGAGCTGCATTTTAGCCGTTGAGCTCACCTAAATGCTCTCTTCTCTATCTTGAGAATTCAACAGCCATTAGACAGCTTTTATCTGAGAGTCAAGAGACGTTTAGGAGAGTTCATTCATCTCAAATAGTCTTATTGGGTCATAGTTGTATCTAACCACTTTCAGATAGCTCCAAGTACCTATATTTGAGTTCAAATGAGCGTTGTCTTGAAATGGCAGTAAAATCTTCCCAGTGATAACAGCAGCACAGAGATGAATCAATTCAAACCAATGTGTATGAAATCTGACATATAATTTCTTTTCAAGTTATGATTTTCTATTCTGATGCTGGCAATTTCTGTTCTATCTCATTTGTAAATTTATCTGTTCTCTGTCAGAGTATTCTACTTTCCCACAGTAACCAAAGCTTTCTTTTAAAGCATAAGACTGTACAGTCCTCAGTCAACTTCTCTGAGACATCAACAAACCATAAATGTCTATTTCAAACAGAAAGAGTTTCAGTCTTGGGAACAGAAGGGAAATGGATGAAAACAAAAATCAGATACTAACAGTATCTGATTTTACAGACAACATTTTTTTTCAAGAGTTGCATTGAAATTTCTCAGAAGAGTTTCCAGAGAAAATTACTGAGAAAATTATCCATCAGAGAAGAGAAATCACTTAACAAACAAAAAGGTATGTTACTACCACTGTTAATGGTGAATTTCACTCTCAGGAAAACTGTTCGAAACTTATTCCTCTACTTTGAAAATCTGAAAGAAGCACAATCCTCTGACCATATGACTGGTGTGATTTTCCCCTCCTCAGGCCACTGCCCAAAGGCCATGCCAGGGTGCATCATGGTGTGCTAGGCTATTTAAGGCAATGTGGCCCTAAATCAGGCTTCATTATCATTCTGCTACCATCCATCCACCCACCTCTGTGTAACTTGGGAATTGCCAGAGATGGATGTAACTGTATATTTCAGTTTCTGCACTATTCAGGTTTTTGCAGCACGGATTTGTTCTCTTCTATTACTCAAGTAGACCTTTTTAGTTTTTGTTTTTTTAAAAAAAAAACCCTGTAAGAATGATCATGCTAATTTTTGTATCCATTCCATCTAGTGTATGCATTCTTGTATGCATTTATCCTATTCCTCCTACTGAATGAATGTATTAGGTGGGAAATGTGTACATTAGGCATAATACTTGTTTCCAAATGGACTTTTATTCCCATCTGAGAACTGCTCTGGAAAATTCAGAGAAATGTGAAACACTTACAAGAACATATGTTTCATATGTGTTTATATCCTGTATTCTTATAAGCTGCCATGAGCCCCAGTATAAGAGCAAAGGTAGGGTATAAATGAAGAAATAATAATATAATTACAACCACCATCTTTTGGGAATGCTTCGATGTGTGTTCCTGCATAGCAGGGGGTTGGACTAGATGGCCCCTGTGGTCTCTTCCAACTCTATGATTCTATGATTCTATGATCATCATCACTGCCATCACTTATCTCAGTGTAACACAGACTTCAACATAAAAAGGTTCATCGATACTTCCTTACAGCCAGAATTCCATCTTCTATGAAGGCTTATAGCCAGTATGTTGTAGTGATTTAAATGTAGGTCTCAGGGAGACCAAGGTTTGAATTCTCCCTCAGCCATGGAAACCCAGTGGGTGACCTTGGGCAAGTTACACTTCCTTAGCCCAAAAGGAAGACAATGGCAAACTTCTTCTGAAGAAATCTTGGCATGAAAACCCCATGATAGAGGGTCACCGTAAGTCCAAAGTCACTTCAAGGCACAACAACAAATAAAGGCCTACGTGTTCAATTGCCAAAACACTGTGAAGAGGCAAGAGTAAGAAGCTAACAAATCAGAGGAGCAAGACTGGGATGGGGAGAGGGACTGCTTTCCACAGAGTGATGTCATTATTAACTCTTTAGTATTTGGCTCATAGAATAATTGTGTTCTTTCCCCCACACCATGGTTCTAAAGTAAGGAGGTGGTGCATAGGATTGTCATTGTGGGAGGGACAGTGCACAAATATTAAGACTTGAAGGGCTTGTGTCCCAGTTCCCCACTCCCTGCTACTTAAAATCTGAAGATGTTAAGTTTTCTGATTTGTGAAACACTATTGCAAAATTGAATTCAATGACTCAAAAGAAAATTTGCAGGGTTGAATATTTTGTGTCAAACCTTGGGAACAATTTGATATTTTTGTGGGCACTTGGTCGAAAAGTGTGATTTACACATGTTGCAATTATTTCTCCTGCCATTTTATTCTACACACCACAGCTATAGCAGTTTGATACATTACTTTACCTTCTATGGCTCCATCTCACAGGATCCTAGGATATCCTAAGGAGCTCCAGTACTAAAGTCCATAGGCCTCATCACAGCGCACATTTATAATGCTGATTCTATTTTAACTGCTGAGCTTTCATTCTATGAAATCTGGGGATTTGTCGTTAAGAGAGAGGTATTCAGAATTCTAGTGCCTCACCAAACTAAAATCCCTGGGATACCATAGGTTACAGCTGTATACTTTGCTTGTTTTTGTATTTTACTATGAAGACTGCAGTTCCATGCACACTTACCTTGGAGTAAGTGAGAATTACTTGAGAATAAACATGCACAACATTAACATGTAAGTGAGACAAAGAGCCCTTTCATGCTACACAATTATAATATGGTGACTCCACATTAACTGCTATGGCTGCATCCTATGAAAACCTAGGCTTTGTAGTTTAGAGAGGCTATTCAAAATCCTCAACCAGTGATACTGAGAATTTTATTGAAATTTATACACACATGTACACACACACATATTTTACATCAACATAATGTCATGCACTTTGAACTTTTATTCACATCTTACACTGGGGAAAGTTACTCTTTGGACTATAGCTTCCAGAATACTCCACCCTGCACGAGTGACTGTAGCCTAAAAATAATTGCCATGATTCTATGGCCATTTCCACATGGGGTATTTAAAACAGTGCAGTGCATCCTCCACGGAGGACGTCTGCACCTTGGAACGGACTGGGTTCGGACTACTTACTGTAGATCCGCACCTCAGTCCGCTCCGGAACGACCCCAAGTGGTCCTCCAGCGTGCTTTTGAAAGACCTGATTTTTCTGGTCTTTCAAAAGCACGGAGAGTGCCACTGCAAGCCTACTCCCTTGTGCAGATTTGCAGGCTCACACCAATGCGAGCCTGCAGTCTGCTGAGGGCGGGCTTTAGGCTGGCAATCTTCAGCAGTTGGTCAAGACCCACGACTGAACAGAAGCTGCCATTTTGGACACTGGAGCAGTGCAGATCGATGACCACACACTGCTCCTCCTCACCCTAGACCAGACCAGACTGCCAGAAGATCTGGTAAGTAGCAGTGTGGGGCGATTCCCCCGCCCCGTGTGGAAATGGCCAATATCACAGTCTACAGTGCTACAGTCTAAGTCTACATACTTAGCTACATAAGAGAGGTGCTACAGAACCCTCCTAGTGGATTGTGCAGGTGAATATCAGGCACAGGCCATAGTGTCCTAATGCACATTGGGCTCTACCCATGTGCATAGGCATTCCCTAGCCAGTGTCCTAATGTGAATTGGGCTCTATTGCTGCCCATCAGCAGTCCCTATCTGGTGTCCAGATGCTCAAGTTCTCCCAGAGTGCTCTGGCAGTTCCTAGCCAATGTCCAGATGGGCAACAAGACTGTCCATGAACATTGGCACCCATTGAGCATTGGTCCCAATGTACACTGTCATTTCATTGGCTCCCCTCTATAGAGATATTATGGCAGCCTCTTGCTAAATACAGGTGTTGCAAAACTGATCAGTTGGATTTCCCACAAGACACAAGTCCACTTACATGGAAGTAAGTCCTGTACTGAATTTCAGCCAATGTTCCCAAATTCTATCATATAGGTGGCCTCCTTTCCCCAGTTTTCTCATTTTTGTCATTCCAAATTGTCATATTTCAAAACGTTACTTCTAGATTAGAGTATTTAAAAGAGAAACAGCATGTCACATCCCAACCTGCATTTCAAGCACAGCATAACATTCATTATGTATGAATAACATGCTGTGCTCCAAATGCAGGCTTTTATGGTGGCATGCTGTTTCTTTTTTTAAAATAGAATTCCATGACAAATGAATATTGCCTTTTGATTTTTCCCAATGGATACAAGTTGTCAGAAACTCAGTGGGTACTGTTGTGTTGTGACATATCACAGTTCAAGGAAAAATGAATTTTTCCGACTGTAATAAAACCTGGACTATTTAAACATAATGATATTTGTGTCTACAAAAAATACATACATGCCTTTCATTCACGCTGATTCATGAATCATCAAATTATCACCACCAAATGAGTCTTGCTGGAAGTAAAAATAAAATATTACAGTGAAAAGCATGAGTTTACCATTCCTGATGGCCTTTTTAGAACATATGATATTGTCAGTACTGTTTTCAATGAAAGATGACATATCCAAAACACTGGCTTAATAAAAAGTACAGGACAAAAAAAAAAAATATACAAATGCTCTCATTAGTCATGTTGTAAATGTCAAGGGGAAAAAAAAAGAATCCTTGAATGCTTGTCAAGCTGAGTCTTTGCCTGCCCTGGACTTTACCTTCAGTCACACTTCAGCTGTAAGGGAGCTATGAGGATGTAATAAATTTTGTAAACAAATTCAACCAAAGAATTCCCATAAGTTCAGCAAATGCCACCTTTGTACAGGATTTACAAAGGTGTGATGTGATGTGATGTGATAACTGATCACAGGTAATAGGTAGGAATTTATTCAGATGCTGCCTTAATGTCTTTGATTGGACTATTATGCAAACAACTAAATAGGATATGATGCGATTAGGAAGGGGCAACTCTGCTGAAAGGGTGAACGGTAAATTGTAATCCCACTTTTCTTGGTCCCATTCCCGTCAGCCCCAACTTAGACACAAAATAATTCAGGAGAGCTAGCTCTCGGAAGTGTCACCAATGACAAATTATCACAGCCTCAAGCATTTTGAAGCAGTCTTGTCTTCTGTTAGGGGCAATCTTAAGCAGATTCTGAAAAATCACAGTCATAGCTTGCAAGAAATAGTGGTTATCTTCCCTGTACCATATAGAGCTTCAGTCTGTTTCAGCTCTCAGATATGCTGAGGCTGCAGCCTGATGCCACTGATTTGTACATTCCACTGATTTCAATAGAAATAACTCTTGTAGTGGTTTGAGCATTGGACTATGACCTTGGAGGGCATGGTCAATTCCCCACTCAGCCATGGAAACCCACTGGGTGACCTTGGGTGTGTCACACTCTCTTAGTCCCAGAAACCATGATTGGTTTGTCTTGGGATCACAATAAGTTGGAAACAACTTGAAGGCACAGAACAAGAAGAAGAAGAAGCAAGTAAGCAAAGACTAGGACTGTTGTTGGCACTGACTATTGTGCCAAAACTTTGTTTCATTTTTAAAACTACTCTTCTACAATCAGAAGAAATTGCTCTCAGAAATGTTCAAAGAAAAAAAATTTCAGAGATATACTCAGGAGTGGTTTTAGAGTTCCTTTCCTTGTTTTACTTATTATAAAGTGTTGAATCATCTCCCTGGCAGCCTCTGGGTTTTTCAGGCTATCAGCTTCCCACATTTCAGATAAAGTCCAGAAAAAAGATGCCATACTGTAACTTCTCGTGCATAACTTGTTCAGATGAGCAAGTGTGGGCAGAGAGGTAGAGTGCAAAGTGAAGAAGAAATGTGTAATTGAAAGAAAAGAGCACTCTGCACTGCCATGACCAGCAGGTAAGTCCAATAACTTCAAGCAATCAGGCGTAAAAGCATATTGGCTGAGGAGTGTGATGAAACACTTTCAACAAAGAATCAAAACACACTACCAAAAGAAATTATAAATAAATTCTAAGGCCAGGAGAATTCACTGTGTACCCAGCAGAGCTGATATGAAGTAGCTTTATGAAGGATGGAAAACTGTGGCTAGGCTGCAATATAGTTGTTGCTGTGTTGGAGAATTTTGTGTTGGAAAATTTCTTTTCCTCCTGGACAAATTACATGAAATGGTTCCTCCATTTTCTCTGCTCACAAATAGGGTGGAGAGTGTTAAGAGACTATTTTCACACAGCTATCAAACTCTGAAAAGTTATTGGTGTTTCTAGTTACTGGAGGGGAGAAAAGCTATTCAATGTTCTGTAGATTCATACAATCCACAGTTGGGACCAGTGTTTAAAAAAGTTACATTTTTTGAAGTACAACTTGCAGCACCACAGCCAGCAATCATGCTGACTAGGGGACTTTGAGGGCTGTAATTCAAAAAGATAATTTTCCATATTTTGGTTAGGATGTATCTGCATAGATTGATGGCATTCGGAGAACCAGTACTGAGGACTGAATGCAGACTGTTTTGGGGAGGAGGCTGGTGGTAATCCAGTGTCATTCCATAAATGTTTTGTGCAGTGAAATTGACCAAATAAGCTGACTGACCAGAACAGAAGCAGGTTTATATTGCTGCACAAGCCAACAGAAATGTCTTTACTGCCTGAGAAACAAAGCCCAAATCATGTAAAACTGTCCACACTAAGGTGTTTCATACAGATAAATGGGTTTTATGTATATATTATGCACTCAATGGAAAATGGAGTCTTGGGGATTTTTCCCCCTTTCCACACAGAAACCATCTGGCTTTATTTTCCTTATTTCATTTTATGATGATTTCATTTTGTGGGTGTTGGTGTGTATTTGAGGGCAGTGAGGTGTTTTATAGGCTTCAGGAATTCTATTTCATTTTCAGAGGTAAAGAGATTTTATTACGCTAGATTTACTTTTCCAGCTTTCACTGTTTCCAACTGCATTTTATCAAAGAGGCTGGTGACTCGGTGTGTAATTATGTTGAGAACCAAGGAGTCATTTTTTAAACATATGAATTATATTTAGTCCAGTTACAGCTCATTAGATCTGAAGAGCTTTATCAGTCTACATTACCCGAAGTTTCCACATGATCCAGAGGAACTCATACGTTTATTTCATTTAGTTTACTTCCTCAGTTTCTTCTTTATTTCATTTTCATCTGAATAGCTGGCAGTTTCCTTCTCTTATTTTAGTTTCTGTTTGAGCTTAACCATTCATTAATAATCCAGTGACTGAAATGGTTGGAAGACCAGCATCCTCTCAAATCTGAATTGGAAACTGTGAATTGAGAATGAACCATTTCTCAGCTGTCTTCGTTTAAAACAAACACTGCAAGATTAGATACAAGCTAGTTTGTCCATTCTGTTTATAGGTGACACTTTGTAACTGCTGTTTCCCCATATTAGTTTTAGTATATGGTTTTAATGACTTGCAACTGTGATGTGAGTATGAATAACACAATGATGTGGGCAGACAAGACCATCTAGAGTTCTCTCATGTTTATGTATCTGCCACCACCATTCCTACTACTACCACCACCACCACTACTACTATTTCTTCTCCTCCTCCTCCTTCTCCTCCTTCTTCCTTTTCTCCAGTTTGGAACTTAATGTAGCTTGCAAAAGTTACAACAAACATAGCTAAACCTTAACAACATACAAATGTTTAAAATGTGATTAAACTATTAAAAAAAAATAAAACCTGTTTTGAAAAGGAAACTATTAAACACACACACACACACACACCAAATAGAAAATCCAGCACATTATGCAAAGCCCATTCCCCCTAAGCAGTCAGTCTTCCAAGGCCTGCTGAAATAAAAAGGTCTTTGCATGCCTAACATTTGGGGAAAGACTTAAGGATACATAGATGGATGCTTAGCTATAGCAGTCTAAACACAGATTAATGTCTACATCCATCTAAGTATAGCCTTTTCCAGACTGGCATGAAATATTCCAGGAGATTTTATCATCAAGCCATTCCACAGAGAAAATGGTCATCCACAATGAGATTTTTCATATTGTAGGATTTTCTTTTTAGCAAAGGGGGGAAAATTTTTTTGTGTAAACACACACCTGTTGTTGTTGTTGATTTAAGCAAAAGATCATCAGTGAATGCAAAATCTCTTGTACTCTTGGCTAGCAGAGAGAAAAATTTGCCAATTATTGGCTGTTGCATGCAGAAGGAGATAGATAGATAAATGATATATATATAGAGAGATAGGTATCTTGTTACTGCACATCAGATATTATAGGCTACAGCTCCTGTCAGCCAACATGTCTAGTCACAGCCAGCATGGTCAATAGTCAGTGATAATGGGAGTTGTACTCCAAAACATGTGGATGGAACTGGGTTGAGGAAGCTGATTTAGTATATTTCTCTTTATGCTGTGATGCTGTTTTGAGTTTTCAAACTCATTCAGTTTTTAAGAGATTATAAAGTGGTTTTGTTACATCCTGTAAAAAAACCAAACAAACACATTAACAATCAATTATTCAAAAACCAAAGCACCAGCCTTTTCTAAGAGGAAGATCAAAAATGGGGTACAACAGAACTGAACAAGTTCATTGTCAGGTCGCTAGGCTCCCTGTCATGTGGAAATGAGTATGGTCTGCTGGATGCATACTGGGGCAATGTATTTAACCATTGCATAAAAGCTACTATCTATCCTTGTTAGGAATTGCTAACTGCTCTTACTATGTACCCATGCAGGCTGCTTATTGCAACAATGTATCTGGGTGGTGAGAGGGAGGATAGTAGATAAGTACGGAAATGAAAAGTGCAGATTGGAAAGACATGATGTTTTGACAATCTGTTACTTGTGAGATAAGAAGAGAAAATATGCAATCGGGTCACCTTGGTCAAGGCTGTGGGGGATGGGTGGCAGGCCTGGGCCTGGGAATGTGTTGGGGAGATGGGGTTGTGTATGGATTTATGGATCTCACCAATCACTGCTTTGTGTGCCTGAATTTGCAATGTTAGCCTATAAAAGCTGTAAACTGTATGTCTTTAGGCCATTTCCGCACGGGGTGAGGGAATCGCCCCGTGCCGGTACTTACCGGACTTCTTGGTTCCCCGGTCCAGTCTGCGGTGCTCCGGAGCAATGAGCGCTCGTTGCTCCACACTGCTTCCGGGGATGAAAATGGCGGCTTCCGGTTGGTCGAGGGTCTCGACCAACCGCTGAAGCTCGCCAGCCTAAAGCCCGCCCTCGGCAGATTGCAGGCTCACACTGGTGCGAGCCTGCAAATCTGCACCGGAGCGCGGGAACAGAGTAATGCGCTCCGTGCTTTTGAAAGACCTGTTTTAAGCAGTCTTTCAAAAGCAGGCTGGACAACCACTTTGGGTCGTTTGGGAGCGGGCTGAGGTGCAGAACTACAGTAAGTAGGTCCGACCAAGTCTGCTCCCAGGTGCAGACGTCCTCCCTGGAGGACGCTCTGCACCGTTTCTTTAAGCCCATGTGGAAATGGCCTTAGTCTCAGCAACTTCTGTGAAAGTGTGCTGTGTTGCTCATCCCTATCCATAACATATAAACTACTGTCTACTTCAGAATGAATTTTGTGGAGTGTCCAGTACATGACATTTATTCAAATAAATAACAGAGCATATGTGTTTGTGAAGTAATTATCCAGGTATTCAAAGCCAAAAATGCTTCTCAGATCCTTTTACTTTGGGACTTCTCAGTCTTTTTTTCCCCCAGAGGTCAATATCCGGTGTCTCCAGGTACATTGCCAGAGCCATCCTTAATCTGGAGGCAGATTAGAATTCCTTTAAAAGATTGACATAAATGTATTCTGTTAATTTCCCTCTATGGTGCTGGCTTCTGCCTTCTGCCATTTATCTAATTCTTCAGACTTTGAGTTACCCTGGATGAGGGCTATGGTAAAAAAAAAGTTACCTCAGTAGACTTATCCTCCTCTTGTTATCTATGGGTTTAGAAAGTGTCAAATCAATTGCCAAATAGAAGTGATTGGTACAGATTACTAAGAACTCCAAGGAGACACATGAGGATCTTGTTCTCTTTAGTGACCTGGATTATTAGGCATCTCGTGTAATGATGGAATACCTTACCCAGGTGTTGACTATCCCTAAATACTGGAAAGACTTTTTCTTGGCTAGGATTGATGTTCTTCCCTTTAGTCTATTAAATGGCACATAAAATGATGCCCCAAAGAACAACAGCTACTAGGAACTAGGAAAAAAAAATACTATATCCTGTGATACAGCTCTTCCATGGTTTCTTGCCTCCTACAATTATTTTACTTCAAGTTTCTGATAAGTTAGTCACTGAGCAAGTGGCCAGGTTTCTGAAACAGACTACTGTATATACTTGTGTATAAGTCGACTTCATGTATAAGTCAAGGGCAGGTTTTGGGGCCGAAAGTATGGATTTTGTTATGACCCATGGCTAAGTCGATGGTCGTTCTGAAGAGAGAGGAGAGCATCAACACTGTCTCAGGGGGAGAACTGCTCTTGCTCATCCCTGCTGCCATTTTCCCACCTAAGCATTCAAAAAGGCCTTTCTCCACTCTACTCAGAGAAGGGAATGGTTCCCCTCCCCCCCCCTTTTAAAATAAAAGTTAAAGTACAGTATCAAAAAAAAAAAAAAGAAAAGAAAAGACCCATCCTCTTCTCTGAGTAGTACGGCAAAAGGTGAGAGCTTAATCCATCCCAAGAGAACTTAAAAGAACCCCCTCTACTCTCTTTGCACTCCTTTGCGAAGACACATCATTTTCCCACCTAGGTATTCAAAAAAGCCAGAAGCAGTGCCACAGAGGAGAGAACTGCTGTGTGTGTGTGTGTGTGTGTGTGTGTGTGTGTGTGAGAGAGAGAGAGAGAGAGAGAGAGAGAGAGTTTCCTTTAAGTTTCTCCAGTACAGACTAGGATCTCACCTTTTGCCACTCTGCTCAGAAAAGGAGATGGTCCCTGATTAGAGTCAAGTCCAGTACTTTGACCCATGAATAAATTGACCCAGGTTTTCAGGGTCAATTTTTTGACTAAAATTTTTGGATTTATACATGAGTATATACTATAATCTCATAATACTGTTTATGATTTTTGATACTCTTTTATTTCTAATATTTAGTACTTTCACAAATTTGTGTTCCTTTTATTCATATTAATATGTATTTTTTAGTACAGTTGTATGTTTTTAACTTGTCAATTTAATGGTCTGTTGACTGTAAATAAAGATATATTGATTCGGTACATTCACTGGGATACTAAAAGTGATGGATGTGGTACCTTTATCAAGTTTATAAATATGACATGGCGATGACAGTCATTTTCTGCCATCCCCAAATAGCTGATGTCAGTGAACAATAGTAACAATATTCCTTTTTTCAAAGCCTTGGGAACTTCTGTTTTAGTTTTATAACCTTACATATTTTGATTCTACATATTTCCTGAGTAGTTTTTTGTATTGCATTGTATTGGTTTTTATAGTTGTATAGCTTGTTTTACAATTGTATTGTACTGGTTTTACAGCTGCATTACTCCTTCCCTCCTATTTTCTTTTTCTTTTTTTTTCAAAAAAGATGGTATGTCTTTTGCAAAACTATATGCTTCTTTTATTTTTTTTTTCCCTGCGAAGTGCCCAGTATGCTGTCAGTGCACTAAGAATAACAACAACAATAATAACAACTGGGAAACTGACATCCTGTTCAGCAATTACAACATTTGTGAGTCAACATCAAAATTCACCTTTGCAGTCATTGCACCACTACAATGACCCAATGTCCTCCCAAATCTACCTTATAAGCTACATGGTCCCCCAACATGGCCATTTCTGAGTTGCCAGAGAATGGCGGGGGGGGGCAATCATGCACCCAGGCTGCTCCTTGTCACGTTGTGTCCAGCTACTGGAAGAATGCTGGATGTGTCATCACTCACCCTCCCATTCTCCAGCATGTTGTAGGGGTTGGAGAGATTGTGCAGCTTAAAAGGTAAGAGACTTTTTGAGGAGTAGAACTGGGAAACATGGCTACCAGACTCATGCCCTTTTCGCACCTTACCTTGATAGCACGACGAACTAGAGCGCTCACGATATTTCCAATATTGCAAGAGGTCCCGTAGAGAGCCCCTTGCAGTCTGCACACGGTAGGGCATTCGTGAGAGACCACCAGTCCCTGCCCGGTGCCTTGTCCGCATGTCGGCGTCCTGGGCCATGCCCAGGTCCCGCCCTGTCCCCACTCCACCGCCCCTGATTGGGCGGTGTTGTTGTTGTTCTTGTTGTTGTTTTGGCTATCGTGCTAACAGGCTGTTTCATACTATGTTGGTAACGTGCTAACGTGCTAACGATAGCGCCAGGGTTTTTTTTTTAAAAAAAACAGTCGGCCGGACCCCGGGCGCTACTGTCGTCTCGCGTGTGAGTGGTGACGTAGCCCCGGGGTGGCCTCTCGCGGCGACGTGTCACGCAGTGTTCCCTGCTGCGATGAGGGCAGCGGCCGGCCTGCTGCTGGGTGGAGTGTCCCCTGCGAGTTGCTGCGTGAGGGACAGGCAGCAGGGACTGCCCACACCCCGCCCACTCCCGGGTCCTTCCTGGAAGCACACTGGATGACGGCTCCGCAGGCCCTCTGGTCGCGTGACCGATGCATGAAAGGGAGGTTATTTTCGCCTTTCAGGCGAAGGCCTTTTCTGCACGACACTCTTATAGCGCGATTATAGCCAGCCCCTCTCGAAGCTGCAAACCCCAGGATTCCCTAGGAGGTTGAAAGTGGAATAATTGCGCTATAAGAGTGTCATGCGGAAAAGGCCAAAAATAAGAAAACACACTATCAGCACTATCTGTGGCCGTGATAGCACCTGGTTCTCCAGAACGTCATGCGGTACGGCAGCTCGTGAAGCGGGGAGGGAGCGTGCCTAATACACTTTAAAAAAACATGCGAAAAGGGCCTTAGCTTTATCTCCATAGATACGTCTCCTGATACAGGATATCAACCATGATGCTGGCAAAATATGGCCTCTTGTGTCACTTGTGACCCTTCAAGGTTGTTTCTGAAGCTCTCAAACTTTCCAGATTCCCTGGGCTGCCTTTTTTTTTTCCCTGCCCAAAGAGGGGATGGGGGTAAATTTCTTTTCCTGGAAGCTTCCAAGAACAAACACTCATCCTTTAAAAAGCTTTTTAAAAATCACCTTTTCTGCTTTTCTTTCTTTTTTCTGCTGTTTCTTTTTCTGAATGTATATCATTTGGTCATGAAATAGATTGTTAAAAGTAATACATATATTGGTTTTTTTTAAAAAAAGTAGTTTGTAGGGCTTCCTGCACTGTTTTAACTTTAAAAAAATATATATCTCAAAACCAAAATCGAGCTTCCAGCAACTTCCAATTTTCTGCTATTTTTAAAAAAACATTCTTGGCAGGGGAGAAACTGGTTCCCAGGCTCTTTCTTAGTGTCAGCTCTTTCTTGAACCAATGTGTGTTTTTTTCAATGTCTGCAATAAATATACATACCCAACTTCACTGCTTAAATGTCCTTTAAAAGAGGGAAATTTTCAAAGCCCACTGGGTTTTTTTAGGTTGCAGTGACAGACTATTTCCACTTATGTCTGTATGAATGCTCTGAAGGCAGGCACAGTAAATGTCAAAGGGCTTCGCATGCTGTCAAAGATGTTAAGCATCAGCAAATCACCTTTTTCACACTATGCCAATTCTAGCTGTTCTTTCCCATAGTGTCGGTAAGCCATGGTTAAGAGTGCCACAGTCCTCTATTATCTTGAATGATTTGGGGTTCCGGAGATCACTTCCACGATGTTTTTAAAATTGTTGCAATGGTGTTTCCTTTTAGACTTTGATGAATCCCAAATTAAGATGAGTGATATCATTAAGGGCAAAATCTCTCATTTTTTTTCAAATATAATCTATAACAATATACTTGTAATATTTTTATGGTGCATAACATTTAAAAATCTCTTCTATATACGATTACCTGGGAAAAAGTCTCATTGAACTGAGTGGGACTTACATCTTAGTAAAAATATGCATTAGATTGCACAATGAGGTGATTTAAGTAAGGTGTCCATGTTTGATGAAGCTTTCCAGTTGATCTGATATTAATTAAATGGAAGAATTTCATAATGAATATCTAAAGAGGTGTGTCACCCAAAGGCAAGAAAACTGAAAGCCGTGCTTGATCATGCAGTAAGCACTTAATGTGTTGCATTGTTTTTAGTTAGGAAAATGCTGGAAACTGAAGCACTACTACAGAGAAATGAATAACAAAACATAACTAAAATTTGAATGCTCTTGTGAGGAACTGTGTTTGTAGGAATTGTGTATGTAGAAATTAGGCTAATAATTCATTCCCATAATTCATTCCCAAAAATTAGGCTAATAATTCATTCCCAGACATTAAATTCATTCCATTGAATTTAATGGAACTCATTGCCACACAAATGTATATGAGAACACTGAACAACAGGTAACCTTCCAGATCTTGCACTGTGGTTTTCATAAGCCCTCATCAGCATAATCATGGTTAGGGATGATGAGAGTTGCAGTACTACCACATCTCAAGAACTGCAAAATTCTATCATTGGAGTTTGCTTTGCAGCCACATCAGCTTTTTCAGATGTTTCCCATTTTACTTCTTCAATGAGATTGTTTTTTTTAAGAATTCCCACTTTTGCTGAGTATCTTTTTTTTCTTTAGCATGTCAATCCAGAGGATTCCACCGAGTAATTTGACGAACTTGTTATATTTTTTTCTGAAATCCAAGGTCTGTGTTTGACTATACTCTTCTCTCCTGTCCCACAATTGCTAATTCTATCATTACATAGCCACTTCCCTCTAGGAGAACCTATGCTTAGCAGAGTTGGTCTCCCAGCAGATATCCCTCATAACCACTAATTCTGTGAGATTTCTGAGATTTGTTTCTGAAAAGAATTGTCTTCCACTTCTTCTTGGTTTGTTGGCCTAGAGTAAATTCCTACCACAATGTTGCATTTCTTTTTTTCTCCATTTATTTTTACCCAAATGCTCTCATCTGGTCCACTCTGATCCCTCTTACGGATTTCTGTATAACTGAATTTTTCTGTGACATATAACGCTACTCCCCTTTCTTTTCTGCCACATTTGTTCTTTTTGAATAGGTTACGTTCTCTTCTTGTAATATTCCAGTCATGGGAGTCATCCCACCAGGTCTCCAGGAAGGAGGTGAAAACCCCCCAAAAAGGAGTATGTATATAGAATGGAAAGAAAGACAAATCACCAAGGAAAAGTACAGACCAAGCTTGCAGGAATAGTATAAGGCTCAAAATGAGTTGAGACTGGCTAGGCAAGCAAGGAGCAACAAAGAGATAAATTCAAAGAGAATTACCAAGGAGACAGTGGCGCCAGTGTTAAATAAAGATGGTAAGATGCTAACAGGTCAGAACGAAAAGGCAGAGCTACTCAGTACTTATTTTGATTCAGTTTTTTTTCTCAAAAAGAGAACTGTGTGCTTCCATGCAGCAGCAGAGACCTTGGCAAGGGATCCAGAACTGCAAATCAAGACTGACAGGGAGTCATTGAGGAATCACCTATGCCATTTCCGCACGAGACTGTTATAGCGCTACGATTCCACTTTCAACATCCTATGGAATCCTGGGGTTTGCAGTTTAGGGTGGGGCCTTTGAGGCCCCTCCCTAAACTGCAAACCCCAGGATTCCATAGGATGTTGAAAGTGGAATCGTAGCGCTATAACAGTCTCGTGAGGAAATGGTCTTAGCTAACCTAAATCAGTTCAAATCTGCAGGGCCAGATAAACTGAATCCCAAAGCACAGAAGGAACTTGCTAATGTATCTTTGATCCACTTGCCATGACTTCTGAGAAATCTTTGAGAATAAGTGAGTGCTAAAGCACTGGAGAAGGGCCAACATTGTCTCTCTCTTCAAAACAAGGCAAAAAAGAAGATCTAGGAAACAACAAACTAATCAGCCTAACCTTAGTACTAGGAAAAGTATTAGAACAGATTATATGAGAGTCTGTGTGCAAGTATCTTGATGACATTGCGGTGATCAGTAGAAGCCAGTATGTGTTTGTCAAGAACAAATCCTTCCAAAATAATATCTTTTAAAAAAAAAAAAAAAAAGGGTCACTAGTTTAGTAGATGGTGGGAATGTTGTGGATGTCGTTCATCTAGATTTCTGCTCAGCATTTGCTAAGGTCCCCTATAATATTTTGATCAGCAAACTAATTAAATGTGGAATAGATTGGAACAGTATCAAATAGATCCATAATTGGTTGAAAAACTGTGCCTAAGGAGTCATCGGAATGGAAGGAGGATGTGAGGACTTGAGTGGCGTGCCTCAGGATTCTATCCTAGGGCCATTGCTCTTTAACATTTTTATCAATTACTTAGACAATGGGGTGGAGGGAATCCTTAACATGTTTGCAAATGACACAAAGCTGAGAGGGGTGGCTGACAGATTGGAAGACAGAAACAGAATCCAAAAGGACTTAGATAAACTAGAAAATTGGGCAGAAATTAATAAAATGAAATTCAATAGAGACAAATGCAAAATTCTACATTTAGGCCATGAAAAACAAATGTACAGGTATAAGGACAGGGGATACCTAGTTCAGTAGTACCACATATGAAAAGGACTTTGAGATTACTGCTGATCATAAGAACATGAGCCACCAATGTGATGCTGCAGTAAAGAAGGTGAATGCTATTTTAGCCTGATTTAATAGAAACATAGTTTCCAATTTGAGATAAGTAATAGTCCCACTATATTCTACACTGGTCTGGCTTCATCTGGAGTATTGCAGTCAGTTCTGAGCACCTCATTTTAAGAAGGATACAGCCAGATTGGAGCAGGTTCTCAGAAGGACAACAATGATAAGAGGTATGGAGAACAAAACATAGAAGGAAAGATTGAAGGAACTGGGCATGTTCAGCTTGGTGAAGAGGAGACTGACATGATCACACTCTTTAAATGCCTCAAAGACTGTCACAGAAAAGAGGCATAGGCCTGTTCTCTACTGTTCCAAAGCATAGGACCAGGTCTAATTCTTTTAAGTAAAGGGGAATAGATTTTGATAGAACACTTGAATGAACTTCTTGAAAGTGAGAACAATTCAGCAATGGAATCTTTTGCCTAGTGAGGTGATGGGGTCTCCTTCTCTGGACAGGATGGATGGACAACTACCTGCTGTGGATACTTTAGGTAGAGGTCCAACATTGAGCAGGGCAGTTGGACTTAGCAGCCTATAAGGCCTCTTCCAGCTCTATGATTCTATGACTTTGTGAGTACAGAGTCAAGAGTATGGAGTCCTCTGACACATAAGAGAAAGATAATGTAATTTTTGGTCTGTGACACAGAAATATATTTGAACCTGTTCTGCCACTACTTCAAGTTGCAGACTATAACATAACTGGCAATAAATCTGCTGAGCGTGAATAATACAAAACACATCTCCTTCAGGTGTCTCTTCTAAAGCTTCTTCCTGTCTCTTTCATGCCTTCTGAAGTCTCTGTTTTTGTATCTTTTGCTCCAAGGAAAGAACAGGTGCAACTTGTATGACCTGGTAGCCAGCTTCAGACTGAGGTCAGCTTCTCAGTGCAACCAATTCTTCAGGATGGTATGTCACTGCGGTGAACTGAATGTCTAAAGGCAAACTGTAAGCGGAATAAGGAAAACCCTTAAAAAAAAACTTGGTACATAAAATATTTTTGAATCTTCCCAGTCTACCCTTTAAGTATGATCATATTTACAACTGAAGATAACGGAAATAAAGTGAATTGAGAACCAAATTCATTTATTTGCAAGGAAATTGAAGCATCATGCTAAGGAATCTTTTTAATTGAGCACAGAGTCACATGAAAAACAAGATTGATCCAGAGCTGTCTGTTTATCAAAGAATTTGTAACAGCTCATCCCTTGTTTCTTGATGTCCTCCATAAACTCTACAAATGTGCTCTAGGGGGCTTGGAAAATCTTCTATAGTAAGTTGCTGTTGTTATTGTTGGGATATAGTGATTGGGATGGAATTCTTCATTAATTTCATTCTTGAAGGAAGTAATGAGAAATTAGAGCAACTTTCTTTCCTCAGAAAGCATTTAAAAGCCTTTTTTAAAAAATGTAGCACCAGCATTTTCTACACAGGAACAAAATGAGGAACCTCAAGCTGTGGCAAATTACCAGTGAATTATGTAAGACTAAGATTTTAAAATTAGAAAAAAGTATAACAATGGGAATGTCTAATGCCTTGTTTTCTCTTTCGATACAAAACCAAGCGCTTTGGTAATCCCAAATTAGGGGTGAAATTCAAATGAAGAAAATTGCAGAAGCATCCCTAGTATGGGTTCTATTATGCTTTGAGATTTTCCCTCCACCAGTAATCAGACAAATGCAATATCCTTAGATCCATTCTAGAAGCATCAGTTGTCAAAGGAGCTCTCTGTACTACTATATTATCAAGCAATGTGGCTACAAGTCAAGGCAGAGAGTAGCATTTTGGTATGTGCCATTAGGGAGTTCTCAAGATGTAGAGTGATAATCGACATCGACTGAAGAAGTCAAGTGGGGACAGAAGTAAGGGCTTGAAACTAATCAGAGTGCCATAGATAGCTTCTCTAGTCAAAGACATTGTAAGCAACACTTGCTTTGACGGTTCCTCTTAACTGAAATTCCATTTCAGATAAAGGACGTGTTCTATGGTATTGATTTTTGAACCACTAAACTCTTTCTGGGTGTTATTAGAATGTCCTTTCAATTTTTTAAAAAAGATATTTAAATTTTAATTTCCTTAGGGAATTTAATTACTAGTGTGAACACTACTGTTGTTATAGAGGAAATTTATTGCAACAACAGTAATGACTGTAGTCCATCCTTTGGCTGGACTATAAACTACATTATTTATTTATTTATTTATTTAAGGCAAGAAAAGGTCTACAAGCAGAAAAGTGATGAGTGTTTCACGATGATATTGTGTTGGTTTAAGCTTTACAGTTCCAGAGAAACAAATCTGGCAAACTCCTTCAGCATGAAGAGTCCTCCCAAGTTCACAAGTTGGTAGAACGAAAGCTATTTGTGTCTTACAGTCTCATCTTATCTTGGAAACTTAGCAGTGTCAGGTCTGGTTAGCACTTGGGTGGGAGACCTAGCAAGGAATATCAGGTGTTATATAGGCTCTATTTCTGAGGAAAGCAATGGTAAAACATCTTTGAATATTCTTTGCCTAATAAAACCCTGTGAAATTCATGGGGTAACCATAAGTTAACATGCATGCAGACACCACATATAAAGGCAAGGAATGCGTTCTGCACCTTTAAAGTTAAGTATTATCAATAGTCATATGTTAAAAACTGCAGCTGAAGAACTGTAGGTCTTTAGGCAAACAGAAGGCAACACTGAAGTATACTATTTTTAATAGAAGGTGGAAGAATGATATCACATTTCCCCAACATATGGAGGAGTCTGAAATTCAGAGACTAGGTGCTGAGAATTACAGAAAATCCTTCAGTACAACGGACATTTGTGAGGAGGGATTGAGCTGAATTCTCACCATCAGGTCTCCAGGTTGCCTAAGGGAATGGCTGTAGTGATGACAAAATGGAATATCAACTGCTGTTGGATTACAGAAAATTAACAAGCTTGCATGAGTTGGCTGGATATCTCATCTTTGAATGCAAAATTGTAGTACCAGTTAGAGCATTTGCATTTTGGCTACCTGAAGCCAGGATGTGTTTGAACCACTCTTTTATAGAATGATTTGTAGAAGGTGGACTTAGAGCCATGGCTGAAATTTTATATGGGTTCAGTGGGGAATTCTGATCTACATTTAGATGCCAGGTTTCAGTGGTGCTTTGTGTTTTAGTTTTAAAATATATTTCTGAATCCAGTGGTGTGCTGAACTTTGGCTTGCAGACTGGGTTGCAGAGGGGTGACCAGAAATGTCACTGTTTTAAAATGCTGTCCCACTGTGGTGATTGTATTTATTTGGGCTAGAATACTAGTCAATAAGACCGTGTAGACTGTGCAAGTCTGTGTGCAGGTATGTTCATATACATATATATATACCGGCAGGACTAAAATATGCAGTATTTCCACACTGTTCAGTTACAGCAGTGTGATACTACTTTTAACAGTTTTATCAGGAGGTTTGTAGTTTGGTGAGAGATTTTGAATTCTCTGTTAGACAGCATCAGAGTACTCCTCTGAAGTACAGCACAAATAGGGCTATCTAGAAGAGAATTCTCAGTATCTCAAGAAACTACAAACTCCTGCATTTTCTAAAGTGTAGCCATGACAGTTAAAGTGAGAATGAACAGCTTTAATTATGCAGTGCAGATACACTCTGGTAGGAACATGGGAGAGGGTCATCTTGGTGGCTGTTCCCAGCATTTGAAACTCCCTTCTTCTCAAGACTAATTACAAATGAGGAAATGGTCTCTAATAATGTGCTGTGTTGTCCATATTTGTTGTTGTTTGATGCACATAATTTTTAGTTGCTCTTAATGCTATTGTTATATTAATTATGTTTTATTTTTTGTATGTTCTTTTAGTTTATTTGTTTTACTTTATCTAAGCCAACAGAAACCTGAATATTCCCAGTCTATGCACCTGCTCCAACAGGGCAAGCACAACCCCTTCCAGGCCACATTGCTTACTCAGTTTCCAAATCTGGAAACTACCAGTCCATGTAACTTCCATCATATGGTGATTCAGCTTCAGTCTGTTCAACTGCATCCAGCTAGTTATAGCATTTATACAGTGGCACAGTGTCTGCACAGCCCCAGCTGACAAGGAAAAGTAGAGCTAACCTGTAAGCGTGTGCACTGCGTCCTGTGTACCGCAAATGATAATCCTATGCACAGGGTTGTGCTACTGAGGGTGCAAGGAGAGAGCTCTAGTGCAGTAGGATCTCAATTCTTGTTCAAAAGGAGGGGTTGTCTGCAGATCTAGGAAAAGTGACTCTTTAAAATTACCAACTCCCACAGTCCCTCAGCCATCACAGCCTATGTTGGAGACGCCGGCCAAAAGGAATGTTTAGTAAGCTCTGTCCACTGTATTTCATGCCAAGCCTCTTACACAGGAATCTATGGATTGTTGCCTCAAGTCTATTCTTCATAGCACTGCGTCATCAAGCATAATTTAAAAGTTACCAGCGTTATTTGATTTAAAATTTAATTTAATTTAATTTAAAATTACCAGTATTAAAAACCAAAACATAACTCTACAATTTAGGCATTTTCACTGTTGCAAACGTCTTATGCTGAAGTGTTCAGCAGCAGAAATGTCTATCTTTTAATTATGCTTTCAGATACTGTATATATTCTAATGTGTGCAGGAATGTTTTTTCAACAACAAAAGGTGCTCTGTGGTTTGAGACTGAAATGTCATGTAAAAGAGCAGCACTTTAAATATGAATACTGCAACAACAATAATCTACATTAGGATAATCTTGAATGTAAATAACACAGATTTCAGAACAGCTACAAGTCCAAAGACTTCTGCCTGGAGCAATTATTTATTATTAAATGGTAAGTTATTCAAATCCTTTTGCCATTTATAGAAGGTGAAACTGGAGAGCAACAAAGAGTCTTCATGGACTGTAAAGAGAATATGCACTGTAGCTGAAGTTTACGTAAGTGTACCGTTGGGAGGCAAATGCCATAGGATATGAAATGAGCTAATTCATGTTTTATGGAGATTATGAGACTTTCCGGCAAGAAGGCTTTGTACCATGTAAAACAATGCTAAAGAAGAAGCTATGGGAAGGATAGCTTGCAAAAGGAACACTTTATAATATGATATCTTTTTCATTCCTTCTACTATACAGTTATCTGGAATGTGCATGATGTGGTGTTAGTAGGCTGTACATCCTCATGCTTTGTTTTTGCAACATATATTAATTGGCATAAATGTAAATTATACCCTGCTATGGCTGCATGGCCATGTTGGTTAAGAGAAAAAAGCTGGCCACACATGTGCATTGCAAAATAAGGTTAGGAGAGACCTCAAAGCATAGCCAGGTCATAGTCAGGAAATCGGCAGGAAACTCCAGTGATAATGGACTTACAGTTAGCCTCCAATGACTCAACCTTTCAGAGACAATAGCATCTGAGATGTTCCCACAGGATGGCTGATTGTCAACTCCTCTCCCCATGACCAAGCAAACTTCCTTTTTGTCCCCACACCTGTCTGACAATTAAAGAGCAATCAAGGCTATGATGACCCCTTTGTCATCCAATGCTAAGACCATTAGCTCATTCTGGACCCCACTGTCCACTCTCGGGACTCCATTGTTTACTCTGCCAGAGAACCATTAGCACCTTCACTTTCCAGGCAAAAAAAGAGTATTTAAACTCCAGGTTTTGGCCAGTCAACTCACAGTACAACATTTGCTGGTTGACGCTCTGCTGCTCCAATTCCCGTTTGTGTACTGTCTTTAGACTTATGTCTAAGCCACATCACTGCTTCTTTGTTGCTCTGCTAGATAAGTAAATATCACCCACTTTGCCCTAAAATCTTACTGTCCAAAAATTTCCTCCTTTTTCCTTAAATTAGCTTTATTTGATTATGTAACTGCTTGGATCTTGTGTGTGTGATTGCAATTCCCCCCAATACAACAAATAAGCTTGCTTTTGGATCTCCAGCTGGTTCTTCCCTATACTAGTACTGGTGGACATAAGTGTAAAAGATCTTGTAAGGTTACCCCCCCCCCAGGCCTCCTCTTTGAGGTAATATTACCCACCTTCTCACAGAGGAACTGGCATCACAGCTGGACCCCTGGGTCACCCATGTTTTGGGCTAGCAGTGGAGTCCTTCAAATCCTTCCAATTTTTCTGCATATCTTAGCCCATGGTGAGTAGTCTCATCTGCTAACACTTTAGGAAGCCTATGGTCATGTCTGCTAGAATTGACAATAACAGAATATTTCCTCAGATAAATAAATTTTAAAAAGCTCATCATCTTTACAGCATCATAGTGTGGGAGTAGCACAAACAGTAAAGCTTACATAAGGGAGACACTCCTAGCTTAAATATAGGCCTCAATTCATAATTGATTAAATGTCTATAACCTCCATCCATCTCTCAGATGAGCCCTCAGGTCTCTTTGCTTTTGGCCCTTTCACACTATACAGTTATAGCACTACATGGTAACTTCTTATGGAATCCTGGAAACTGCAGTTTAGGGACAGGCATTTAGAATTCCTGGACAGAGAGTTTTAGTACCTTGTTGTTCTTAACTGTCACCAAGTCAACTATGACCTATGGTAATCCTGTCAATGAGAGATCTCCAACTCACCCTGTCATCAACAGCCCTACTCAAATCTTGCAAACTCAGAGCTCTAGCTTCCTTGGTGGAGTCTATCCACTTGTAGTGTGGTCTTCCTCTTTTCCTGCTGCCTTCTACCTTGTCAATCATCATTGTCTTTTCTACTAAGTCATGCTTTCTTCCCATGATATGTCTAAAGTATGACAGTCTCAGTTTAGTCATCTTGGCTTTGATTTCAGGTTTTGTTTGCCTTAGGGTTTTTTTTTAATTGTCCTTTTGGCTGTCCATGCTATCTGTAGAACTTTCCTCCAGCACCATATTTCAAATGAGATAATTCTTTTTATCAGCTTTTTTTCCCACTGTCTAGTATTCACAATCATATATAGAAACTGGAAATACAGTGGCATGGAAAATCCTGCCCATCTTTATACTTTAGGATCTTGTCTAGTTCTCTTATAGCTCCCCTTCCAAGTTCCTCAAAGCAACATCCTTCTTTCTTGCCACTTATATTAATTGTTACTGCTTACATTAATTGTCAATATATATTCAGAACACTACCATCTTTATAGAGAGTCAGTATGGTGTAATGGTTTGAATATTGGGCTGGGAGACCAGGATTCAAATCCCTGCTCAGCCATGGAAACCCAGTGGGTGATCTTGGAGAAATCATACACTTTCAGCCTTGGAGGAAGGCAAACGCAAAACTCCTCTGAAAAAATCTTGCCAAGAAAACCCTATGATAAGTTTCTCTTAGGATTGCCCTATGTCAGAAAGGACAAGAAGGCACACAATCATCATAAACAAATAAAATTGCTTTATACTGCCAGACTATTTCTCACTCTGGCTCAGTGACTGGCATTGGCTTTCCAGGTTCTCAGACAGCTGTGCTGTGTGGCCGTCTTTTAACTGGAACTGTCAAGAAATGCTCCTAATGGAATTTGTGTGTGTGTGCGTGCGTGCCACAAAAGTTCACTTCACTTCAAGTTGCCTGGAAACTTCATGAATTTCATAGGGTTTTTTTAGGCAGGAAATACTCAGAAGTGTTTTTGCCAATTTCTTCATCTGAAATATAGCCTACAGCTCTGTGATGTTCATTGCTGGTCTCCCATCCAAGAGCCAACCTTGCTTAGCTTCCAAGATCAGATGGGATCTGGTGCCTTTAGAGTATTTAAGTGTGGACATAATGTGCTCTGCCTCTAAACTTTGGCCCTTCTCTTGATTATAAATGAGGTTTGCCTGATCCTGCATACAGCTAATTTATTGTTAATGTGTTTGCCAATTATTAAGTTAATTCTATTCCTCTGTGTGTGGCTTCTATGTTTCAACTGAGATAGTGCACCCCAGAGTGGGGTGTGTGTGTGTGTGTGTGTATGTGTATGTGTGTATAGGGGATAGGAGGAGAGTATTTCCAGATCTCTTGTTAGAAGCTGAGGACAGACACAATGAAGCTAAATGAATTATTTAAAGGATGTGTTACAGCAATAAATGTGATTGCTTGTGGCATAAGTATGAAACAAAGATAGCATTTAGATGAGCTTGGAGAGAAGAAATGCATATATGAAGATGAAAAGATGCTAAGCACTTTGCCCTGTGGGAATCTTTGTGGAGGTATTCACAGTAGAAAGTCCAATCTGATCAGAACATCTGAACGCGATTGCCAATCAGTGACTGTGGCTTTGGCAAACAAGCACCTCTAGGCAACTTTGGAAAATGTTGTGATGTGTTTGCTTTTTAACCTTTAAGTTCTTGAAGGAAAGTAATTTGGAAGTCTTTTTTAAATACAGAGCTGTATACAAACAGATTTAGCACTTATGTTCACAGTCTCCGCCTGTGCCTAGTGCATAATTGATTATTCCCCCCTTTAAAAAAAAAACACAAACCTACATATAAACAGTCCATCAGAAGTTAGGAACATCACAAGTTAAATAAATACCCAGGATCATAAAATCATAAACCATAGAATCATAGAATTGGAAGGGGTCTCAAGGACACTCTAGTCTAATCCTCTACCAGTGCCAGAATACAGCACCCCTGAGAGATGGCCAAACAATTTCCACTTAAAAAACTTCCAATGAAAGAGAGTAAACACCCTCCAAGGCATCATGGATCATAATGATATCTAGAAATTCTAGAATATCTAAAATACATATTACATATTTTTATAAACCTGGAAATTCAGCAGTGATTGATCATAATAATATAAAACTAGACATTGTAGAATGATTTAGGCTATGATTTAGGGACGTGATTAAAAACTTACAGCTTCTTACAGCTTCTTAATTTCCTAAAAACCTACAGCTTCTTACAGCTTCCTAATTTCCCCAAATAAAGGACAAATCAAATGGTGGAGGAGGCTGGTGGAGGACTCTTATGTGGGAGTTAGTGGGAGCTGCTTTTGTCCTTTGTCTCCCAACTATGGTCCCAATTCATATTTGGTCCTGAACATACTGTTTGCATTGGAAAGAAAGGTCCCATGTGTGGCAATAAAAATTTTTCTTGTGATAAATTAACAGATGTGGATAAACCAGATCTGGTGAGAGGCACTTGAAGAAAGGACCATAGATTAAAATCTTGGAATAAGAACTCAAGGTCAGAATCGGAGGTGTAGGGAGGCAAAATAAAGCTATCACCTGTCCTCTAAAATTCTGCCCCAGCCCTTGAAATTTTCCTTCAGTCATCAAATTTCTAGCATTGCAGTAACTTAAAACTTCAGTTGAACATTTGGAAAAACAGTCTAGCCATCCCAAGACAAAAGGCAGGAAAAGTTACTAAGGGAATGCAAACACAACCAATAGTTAGAATAGAGCTCTGTGTGTGACTGGTTTTCAATGTCTCACTCTCTGCAATATTAGAAATTTAGAAACCGCAGGAAAAATTCATTTGGAAGAACAAAATTCTTACTTACAATTGCAGTGCTTTCGTTTCACACACTCACACTATGGCTACATTCCTGGTTTATGGAAAGAGAGAATCCTGACTGGAGTTGTTAGCGTTAAAGGGTCATTTTTAACCACGATGAGAAAATAACAAGAAACTCTTATTCCCCTAAATGTTGCTATGTGAGAAGATCAAATTAATATATCCTTTTTTTCCAATTCATAAAGGTTTGGGAATGCTGTAGAATCTCTTCTCTTTCTCCCCCTCTGGGCCTATCTTTTGTAGAGCCAAAGGAGACATTGCTTTAAGGTTGTAGCTACCAGCTACACCTCTCACCCCCTCCTCCCTCATTTGATTCTAGAGAAAGTTTGGAATTGGTGTTATGCATCAAGATCTTGATATAGTAGGTAAGGAACACTAATGCTACCTTCTGTGATTCTAGTCCAGATCTGGGCTGGATGGGGTCATAGCCTCCCACTAATCTGATTTGTCTGGGAAAGTCCTGATTAATCCTCTGCCATCCCACTTTTTCAGACACTTTTAAAATGCCCCAGTTTCTCTCTCCTTTTCCCACTTCCCCCCATTTGTCCTCAGTTTACCTCAATTGCTGCAAGCTCATTTCAAAGTGCAAATCAGCTTACCTAATTAACTGGGCAGGAGGAAAGGAGGGGAAGGATGGAGCCTTGTTTTTTTCCCTGCAGCCTTAATCAAAAGCAAACTACAGCAGACTCTCTAAGTTTGTGTGTAATTCTTCCTTAAAGCTTTTGCCCTTGTGACCACACACTGATGTTTCTTGGTCACGTGTGTCCTAGCTTTCATCTGTGATGACTTGGAGTTGGGTCCATATGGGGTGTGGGGAGAATGGCTGGCATTCACTAGTGGGAAGACACAGGTGCTGGCTAAGTGGCATCTCCTTTTGCCTTCAAAGCCACACAATCTGTGCACAAAACTGATCTAATACCCCACAAACCTGAATTATTCTGTCAGAGCTAGGCTTCCACACAGGTCCTTGATTTGATTTGAGGTCCAGATCAGTGATGCAGGTCATACCTTCAGCTGTTCTGGAACTGGATTGTGGTTATGGGGATTCTCTTCCCTTTCATTTCAGTTGGGAAACCTAAATGACTATAACTTCTCTCTTTCTTTATATATCTGGAAGAAGCTTGTAGCCATGGTAGACTGATTAACTTCAGGAGCTTTCCTACTAGGCTGTTTTACAGTTCAAGTTTGTTATCTTTTATGTTCTGTTGCTTTCTTTGAAAGCTAAGTTTTTTCAGAATCTCTTGACCACTCAACCCTGCTAATTCATTCACTCCTCAATCTATTTGGACACCTTCCTGCAGCTTCATAATGGAAAAATTACACCAGAATAGGAAAGGCAGTCTCAAACCATTCCCTCTCAGTAAAAAGCAGATGGTTATTGCTTCACCAAAGAACTGAATACATTTTAACCTATGAAGAATGAGGGGGGGGGGAAACGTTAGCACACAAAGTATACTCAGACCCCCTTATGCACACACAGCTGGAACTGTTTTGACAGCACAACAAATGACAGGATATCTTGACCAAAGTGTACTTTGGGGGAATGAGTTTGGCTTGCTTCTGAATGAAGATTAAAAAATTGACTGAACCATGTTTGAAAGACTGAACAGCTACCTCCTGCCATGCTGCCCAACACCTTGCCAGACCTTCAAATTCTGAATTATATGTTTTTTTAATTTAAAAAAGTAGCTGCCCTCCTGGACTGATTTAGTCAATAAGGAGTCCCCTGATCTTAAAAAGGTTTCTCCTGTACTTAAAAAATGACCAGGGATAGACTATAGCAATTTTTTTTCCTGGGACATTTTTAGTTTAAAAAAATCAATTTATGGGGCTAAATGCTCCTTGGGTGACCCCAAGGCACACTTTCCCCACCTCAGATTTAGTGATTAAATTTCTGAATGAGCAAATAGACCCCAGACATATATGGGAGGAGAAAGAATGTAAAACAATAGTAACCAGAAGGACTTCCTTAAGCCCTAAACAAGGGGGCAGTCAAAAACTGGATATTCCCTCAAAATAGTGGAGTAAATTTAAGCTAGGAAAAAAAAAGGTGCAAAAGCCCTATCTGTCTCAGAAATACATCCACACATATAGCTCCAAAACAGTTATATTAAATTTAAGCTTAAGAAAAATTAGCTAAAACTCTTTCCTATAAAAAAATAAAGCTACATACATGCAGAGCTCCCAGATCTTCTTAATATCTTGCTATCTAGAACCACAGCAGACCCTAAGCTGAGAGGGTGGTGGAGATCATGCATTGATGTCAAGTCCTCTCCACAAATGCTCTGACAGGAAAATGTTCATGAAATACTTGCCATGGACTGGAAGACAGAAGTATCATTCACTACAACCCCTTTTTATCATCTCATTGTGAAGTGTTCTGCATTGGAGTTAAAATGGTCTTTCCCAAGCATTTCCCCTCCCTCACTGGTGACATATCTTTTACTCTGAAGCATTCTAAAAAGCTCAAAGGTGGTTTGACCCACTTTAGAACCCACACAACCTGGCACAGTCCTATCCATGCTAATTTGGACCAAATCAGGTTCATCTGCTACAAAATTCAGACTTTAGGTGCACAGGCTTTTCTAGGGCTGAGAGTGTGTGACATGCCCAAGGTCACCCAGTGGGTGTCCATGGCTAAGTCAGGAACCGAACCCTGGTCTCCAGCGTCACAGTTCAATACTCAAACCAGTACAACATGCTGACTTTGCATGGTGTGCGTACTCCTATAAAAGCAAGTGTTGTTCCTACAGAGTATTTAGAGAGTATTTTGAAGGCATATCTCTTGTACTGTTTGCCAGACCCTTTCATTCCCAAGGAGATCGCTAAAGAGGTATCTGAATAGTCCCAGTATAAAATGTTGGCAGGCAGGAACGTTGGTTTCATTGAACACTGTGGTTAAAAAAAAAAAAAAAAAGTGCACAGATGGGATATGAATGTGATTTCTAATTCTGCATCTGTTTTTTTGATTAATTTCCCGACTGGCTGCAACAGCCAAGTATGAAGCTGTTGACAAACACCATGACAATTTTGTCTGTTATCATTTCCATTTTTAAAAAATCAAGTGTTCCAATTAGATTAAAATTTGAAAGGTCCCTTGACAATAGAAACTTGATACATGACTTCTTTCAGTGAGTGTGTAATTCAGAAGGGTACTTGCAGAAGTGTCAGCTGCAAATGCAGTGTGTGTGTGTGTGTGTGATGCCTCATTATACAATTCTTTCTCTTTATCTCTGCCAGCTCCTCCACAGAGTTGTCCTTAATTAGATTTCACTTTCTAAGGAGTAGTTCATGGCTGGTTTCATTTCTAGGGCCTCAACTAATTAAACAAGATGTTTTTGATCCCAGAAATGCATCAGAGCAAAATTCCTGTCCAGATAGTCATATCAGACAAAGCCCTTATTTACCTCAATAGCTGCAATCTGTCCCATTTTTAAAAGAAAGCTGTTATGTTTCTGAGCATAGAAACTATTTTTGTAGACTATGACTCCCATAGCTGCTTGGGGGATCCTGGAAGCTGTAGTTCAAAATAACTTTTCCAGGGTCTCCCATCTTGTACAGAACTGTGTATTATAACAATTATTAATATTTTTGTAAGGTACCAGCCAAGTGCAATAGCGCTTTACAGAGTATTTTAAGTCAAAGAATGAATAAGGTTTTTGAACAAAGTGCTTAAAAATCTAAAATAAGCTATGGGAGGAAATAACACAGGAAAGAAAAATGGTAAAGATGCAGACTGACTTAGGTATAAACACAATTTCATATACGTTAATCTCAGTCATAATCAGTCTTTTCCATCCTGGATAATTTAACCTATAAGAGTTTTGACTGAATTACAGATGGGGCCTTGGTGAGTCTTGGGAATCAGGAATACACCTACATTACACAATGATAGCAGGCCGATACCACTGTCATGACTTCATCTTATGGAATTCTGGGGTTTGTCATTTGTTGAGAGATTTAGAATTCTGTGTTACAATGATGTTATGCTGTAGTCCAGAGGAGTGTGCCACCCCAAGCTAGAAATCCCAATTAAAGTGGAACCAAACTGCTATAGCTATACAGTGAAGATATGCTTAGGTATGATGACAAAGCTGTGCTTATGCATGCGTGACATAAAAAGGCCAATTAGGCCACAGTGAGGATTCAGTGTTGTATACGGTATGAGAATAGTCCTTCTGAGGAATGTCTCTGAACTGGACCTTAATGGTCACTGAGCACAGATGTATGAAAGGACTATGTGGTAGTCAGTGGGATATAATAGCTTAATAAATATCTCCTTTGGAACTAGATGGATGAGGAAGAAATATGAGAAGAAGGGAAAAGGAGAGGAAGCAGAGCCCAACCGAGGTTGTCACTCCTCCCATTTCAACAACTCATCCTTTAGTGAAGCTGGCTTGCAGATCTGGCTCTGTGGTTAGGCTGTGTGAGCAGGGTACCTGGGCAGCAAGTTTGAGGTGTCATGAAATGTTAGTTTAATTCATTATTTATTTATCTGTTTACTTTTGTTACTGCTCAAGATACAGAGAGGCACTAAAAGATTTCTTGTGCAGAAATAACTCAGCTGGCTTTGGAATCTGATGTGTGTGTTTGAGAGATTTGGTAATCTTCCTCAAGTGGCAGCCTGTCTTGGGCTGGCCTTACTGATGTGTGGGATTTGAATCAGCCCAGTGAATAAAACCATTTGCCCATTTAATCTGCTACTGTGTAGCTCAATAGACAAGAGCCTTCCTTCTGGGTCCTTTTAACTGGGCATGCTGCAGACAGCTTTTGAATCCTTTTCGTGCAAAATATATGCTTTAACCTTGAGCTACAATGTTTTGTGTTTATACTGGATTTCAGAGACTCCCATGTCAGGCCCTTTCCACATGTGGCGGGGGGAACGGGCAAAAACGCCCAAAAACGGAGCTTACCGGCAGCTGGGTAAGTAAGTCGCTACGCGGAGCAGCGCAAGCTCGCTGCTCTGCAGTCCTCCAGCATCCCAAATGGCGGCTTCCGGTTGGTGGAGGCTCTCCGCCAACCGGAGAAGCGCGCGAGCCAGAAGCCCGCCCCCGGCAGATCTGCAGGCACGCACTTGCGTGCGCCTGCAAATCTGCTTCGGAGCCAGGCGATGGAGCGGCACGGGGCTGCGCCCTCCGTCCTTTTTAAAAACCTAGAAAAAGAGGTTTTTAAAAAACACGCAGGGCGGCTAGTTCCGGCCGCTCCCGAGTGGATTCTGGTGTGGAACTACAAAAAGTAGTCCACGCCAGTCCACTCTACGGTGTAGAAGACCTCCGTGAGAGGTCGCTCTGCACCATTTCAGAAGCCTGGTATGGAAATGGCCTCAGACTTCAGGTGGGAGGTCTCATGTCTGAACAATCCTCATTTGAGAGAAGAGGTTGATTCATAGGCACAGAAAATTAAAATGACAGTTTGAAAGATTCTAGGATTCCTAGAATTGCTAGTTGTTTATGTACAGAAATCTGTGCTTCTGCCAGCTGACTGGATAATTTTCAAACTCAAGAAAAGCTACATCATGCAATTTCACTGTAGCTATCAATCAGTTTGCATATGACAAAAGGGTGGTCCTTGTATATATTAACCTGCAATTACTTATTTGTTTCTTGTTGCACAAAAAGCATGTTACAGGTTTTTTAAAAAAGTGTTATTTTTTTTTGTTATTATTTTTTATTTTATCAACCATTAATAAATAAAATAACATCTAATACAAATCCACTTGTGCTGTTTTCTTGCAGAACACAATCTATATGTACATTTTTTACATTTTGTTCTTCTAAACCAATAATACAATATATTATACACACCATCTATTATTTCTGTTATTTGTATCCTTCTCTTCTCTATTATTACTTCTTTTCTATCTTACTATCTCTGTCTTATTTATATCTTATTATTCTCATTTTCCTACTTCCTTACTTCACCTAGTACCAGTTATTTCTTGAATCTCTTAAGTTTCTCTTCTTTACCACCCCCTATGGGCTTCTCCCTCTATTTATTTTATTGTTTTGATTAATTTGCCTGTTTAACTTTCTTTATTTTGTCGGCCGTCTCTATTCTTATTTTTTTTTTACTTTATTTCATGTTTAAGTATATACTTTTCCAAAAAAAAAATAAATAAAAAAGTGTTACTTATCAAACGCATTAAGATTTACTATTATTAAACAGAAGGGTTTGGGGTTTTTTTCTGCATGACTTCTGAGTGGAAAATGATCTGCCAACAAAAGCCTGTTTGAGTTCAACCTGTCAACATTGCTAACTGATTTGTATTACAGTAACAACCATTTTGTTTCACTCGGTGCATTGCTGGATCCATAAAATAGCACAGAGCATAAGGCCTCATATATCTTTAGGATTTCTAAGGACACCTTCTGTTTTTGACAGACAGCTACCCTCCCACACAATCACCAAAGCTGCAGTCAAGAACATATCCTAGGCTGTGTCTCCTGCTTTAGCATGCGGGTGAATGCAGTGCTAAAATTGCATTTGTAGTTGAGAAAGAAAAGTAGTCTGATTCTGCTCAGAACTTGCTCCAAAGCCTGGTTCATATGCATGCTCTTTTTCTGAGAAAGATGTTGTAGGCCAGTTGTTGTAGCCATAAGATCGCCATATATACTAGGGCAGCTGACCTCTGGCCCTCCAAATATTGTTGAACTGCAACTCCTTTGCCGGTAGGCAAAGAAAGACCTTTCATTTAAACTGTCTTCAGCTTTGAACAGGTAGAGGCAAAAGGCTTTTTTTTTAATGGTGTGTATTATATTTATTTTTACTATGCTTTGAACATGTTTTCAACTGCCTCTAATTGTTGTTTTAGCTGGATTGTTTGCTTAATGGCTTTTAAATGTATTATAGATTGTTTTAGCTAGATTTTGTTTTTACTTTTATTCTAAGTCATCTTGAGTCTCATATTGGGAGAAGGGCAGGATATAAATCAAATAAATCAATCAATCCTAGCCAGCATAGCAAAGTGTAGTGATGGTAGAAATTTCAGTCCAGGAATATATTTGCAAGGCTACACGTAGAAATGTATAGAACACCCTTAGTCTCTCTTCTAGATCTCAGCTGAATGCATTCCTTCTTCTACTCTGTACTTTATCAAATAGCTCAATTGGTGTTTTTTTTTTTTTTTTTTTTTTTTTGGATTACAGATTTTCCATTTTTCTTTTTCAGGTGAATATTTTATGTATTTCAGGACATCTAACCGTGAAGGTGCACCAATAAAGTGTATAATTTGTGGTCTTCTCTAATGCAAGTCCCTCCTGCTTCCTGAACTGTTGTGATGAAAAGGCTGGTCTCCTTTCCTTTCACTGGGAGCTTAAAGACTATGTTTGGCAATTAACTAGCTGTTCAGGTTTCTTTTTAAAATACAATAGCAATCTTTATTTTTTATGTCTTTTCAAATAATTTTTTATTGATGTTTTAATGAACTAGCTAATTTTTTAAAATAAACTTTTGTATCATTAGGTTTTTAGCTGTATGTTATTTTACCTTTGTTGTAAGCTGCCTTTGGGTTTCATGTTGGGAGAAAACTGACATGAGTGAATAATAGCACTGACTGATTCATCAGTCAGCACTGTTGCGGGTCGGGGCATGACTCCCTCTCCTCCTGAGGCCTTCTGGCATGGTGGGCGGAGGTGGCCAAGTCCGGGCAGGGACAGGGCGCATGCCCGGGCTTCCCCTTTTGTTCCCTGGGCAGCCAATGGGTTCAAGGCATCCTGCTTTGAATCTATTGGCTGGGGGGAGCGGGCATGAGTGAAGCCCAGTGTCCTCACTGCAGGTTCGAACACCAATGCGAATCCTGCCTTGGCCCCCATCCCAGGCCCTCCTGCCCCTGACCAGGGGGTGGCCAGTTGGGCCCCCGATCCAGTAGGACCCTCCTGCCCACGGGAGGCAGACGGGATGGAGGTGCCAGCTCAGTTGGGCCCCCGATCCAGTAGGACCCTCCTGCCCACAGGAGGCAGACGGGATGGAGGTGCCAGCTCAGGAACCCCCAAGCAGTAAGGGCCTGCTGGCCCACACCCTTATACAGCTAGCGGCACTTCTCCCCCTCTTGGATGCTTACCCCAATCAGGAGGCTGCAACTTTCATCCGGAAGGGTTTCACTGAGGGCTTTCAGATTCCGGGTCTGGACCCCTGCCTGGCATTGGATTCCAGCAACCTCAGGTCGGTCCAAGAACTCCCTCACGTGGTGGCATCCAAGATCAAGAAGGAGCGCCTGGCACCTTTCCTCAACCCCCCCTTCCATAACCAAATGGTCTACCCCCTCAGAGGGTTCCTAAGAAAGTTCCTGGTGAGTTTTGGCTTATTCACCACCTTTCCTACCCTCGGGGAAGGTCGGTTGATGATGCCATCCCACCCAAATTTGCTTCTGTATGGTATACCTCTTTTGACCAGGCCATCCGGCTTATCAGGGCCTGTCGCCCCGGGGCCCTCCTGGCAAAATGTGACATCCAATCTGCCTTCTGGCTCCTCCTTGTCCACCTGGAGGATCACTGTCTACTTGGTTTTAAGTTCGAGGGGGCATGGTACTATGACAAAGCCATGCCTATGGGATGCTCCGTTAGCTGTGCTGCCTTCAAGCCCTTTAGCACCTTCATTGAGTGGGTGATCAGTTGCAGGTTGGGGTCCCCCTTCATCACCCACTATTTGGATGACTTCCTCATGGTGAGCACGGCTCACCAGGATGATTGTGCTAGGCTGCTGGGGCATTTTCAGGCTTTGGTGGCCAAATTGGGCATCCCCCTCACACATGAAAAGAACAAGGGGCCCTGCACCTCTCTGGTCTAACTGGGTATCCTGTTGGACTCTGTGCGAGGGGTATCTTGCTTGCCCGGTGACAAGCTGGATGTGTTGTGACAGTGTCTTGAGGGATGCTGGGTGTAAAAAAGGCCACGCTCAAGGAGGTCCAATCTTCAATGGGGAACCTCAATTTTGTGTGCAAAGTGGTGTCACCTGGCAGGGCCTTCTGCGCACGTCTGGCCAGTCACTTCCAGTGTCCGTGGCGCCCATCACCACATCTGCATCACGCAGACTGTAAGAGAGGACCTCACAGTCTGGCTTTGTTTTCTGGACAAGTTCAACAGCATTTAGGTATGGCAAGGGATGTTGGAGCCAGGGTCTGACGTTCAGGTTCAGTCAGATGCAGTGGGTAGCCTGGGATTTCCGGTTTATTTTCAGGGTCATTGGTGCACCGCCAGATGGCCAGCACATTGGGAACACCAGGGGTTACTGTGGGATCTCACATTCCTGGAATTTTTTCCCATTTGGTGGCTGTGTGCATATGGGCGGACCGGTTCCATGACAAAAAAGTCTGTTTTTGGTGCGACAACCAGGTGATGGTGGCTGTCATCAACAGACAGTCCTTCAAGTCCAACCGGGTCATGGGACTGGTCAGGCATTTTGCGTTGGAATGTTTGGCTGCTAACATCACCTTCTCAGCCTGTTATGTTCCAGGCTTAGACAACATGATTGCAGACTCTCTGTCTCGCTTCCATGAAGACAGGTTCAAGGCACTGGCACCAGATGCAGACCCACTGCCAGCACCATTTTCAGAAGAATTTTGGCAGCTTGGGAACGCTTCATAATCCAGGGAGTTCTACACTCCATAGCCCCAGCAACCTTCAAGGCATTCTCCAAAGCTATGGTCAGATTCCAGAACTTCCACACCGCAATAGGCCACATGGATGAGTGGTCGGTCCCAGAGCCCCAGCTTCTCCACTTCCTGGCCTACTTGAAGGACACTGGTATGGCCCCCCACTCCATGTCTGTTCAGTTCAGCAAAGCCAACAGGCTTCCAGACCCGTGTGCCAGTTTCGTGGTCCGGAAGGCAGTCGAAGGCTAGAGGCAGCTCCTGCCATGGGATAAAGACAGCAGGAGGCCCTTGTCTTTCCAACTGCTAAAACTGCTTTCCTACCAGCTTCCTTCTGTGTGTATCTTGCATTTCGAAGCTCAGCTTTTCAGGACAGCCTACGTCTTGGCCTTCTTCGGTGCCCTGCAGATTGGGGAGCTGGTGGTAGGTTCCAAGCGGGACAGGTCTTCCAGAACATTGCGGGTAGACATCTCCTTCCCAGAAGAAGGGGTTGTCATCTGGATCCGGTGGTCCAAGTGCGGCCAGCGTGCCATGGGTGCCTTCATCCAGCTCCGCCCCCTCGCTGGGGAGGCTTTATGCCCTGTCAAGGTTATTAGGAAGTTCCTCAGGAAGCAGCCTTCAGGTCCTGGCTTCCTGTTTATCCACCAGGACCTTTCCCCGCTTACGAGGTTCCAGTTCATTGCTGTCCTATGGGCAGCCCTTCACCATGCAGGGCTCCCAGCATCCGATTTTGGCAGCCACTCCTTCCTCACTGGGGCTGCCACTGAGGCGGCTGCATGTGGTTTCCCCGCAGCAACCATCAAGAGGATTGGGAGGTGGAAGTTGGGAGCTTACGTGGGCTATGTCCAGCCTGAGCTGTGACTTTAGGACCTTCTTAACAGTGGTGAGCTGAAGCAGATTCCAGTGTGCTGGTGGTGTGCACCCTGGGTTCGGCTCAGGCATGGGCACTCGGAGGTGTTACTGGCAGCAGGAATGGGGTTGGCGGTAGGCAGGCAGGGTGTCCTGCCTGCCTTTTTGGTGGTCGCATGGCTTGGGATCTGGCACAGCGGGTACCTTTGCCACATAATAGGGGACGGTCGGGTCCCCACTGGGGTCAGGGATGCAGTGAGTTGCCCAGCTCAGGAGGACACTCAGTGGGCACCCTCTTGTGGCAGTAGGTCCTACGTTGGTGGTAAGCCATTCGGCTTCGGGCCAGATGGTTGGGTTCATCGATCAACAGTGGGTTGGTCGATGCCTGGATCCAGATCCATGCATACACCAACCCCTTTTTTCCTGTTTTCTGTAGCCAATAAAGTTGTGGACTTCTTACCCCAGTATGGCTGTGTTGTGTTGTTTATGGGAGGGTTTGTCGCCCCTGATCACACAGATGAATGAATGAATGAAGTGAGAGCTGGTTTAAATGCAGAACTGCAAGCATTTAAATAAAATAAAAGCCCTGTCAATCAGAAATCTATTCTGATACAGACCAATCTGATACTTCCAGTATTTTATTGGTGAACCCAGGAAATTTCAGATTGTGGAGACATAAACATACTCTACTTTGGAGCTCCCAGCTGAAGTATCCAACTAGTAGCAGAATTATAGTGAACAGTAATTTCTATCTTTAAGTGTTTCTATAAACTGCTTTACTCCCATTAAGTCACTTTTCTGTATGTTTTCAGCAACAGCTACCTACATATGAACACTATAGAATATGGACAGCATATGGCTGCACATGGCTGTAGCCACAAACACAGTTGAAATTCTGAAGAAAAATCTTTCTATATATATATTTATTTCTACCTACTCAGAAGTAAAACATGCTGAGTTTAGTGGGGCTTACTCTCTGAAAATTGTATATTGAAGTACAATGAGTAAAAGAATAAAGATTAATTGTCAGAGACCACAAGGATTTGGCCTTTTTTACTTTATATTTTGTGTAGAGGCATGCTGTATCTTTGTACCTCTTGCACTGTACACATGGAGAGGCATTTAGAAACTGGATTGGATCAAGAGCACTCTCTAGCTCACAATAAAGCTGTACAAGTATGTAAAAGAACAAAGTTATATTCTGAATTGAGTGGGCATCTACATTTCACACTTGGATGGGAAAGATTTCTTATAGGTAGGAGGAAAGAAGAGAAGACTGAGGAAGATAAGCAGTTCACTGAGGCCACTTCCGCACTAGCCTGTTATAGCACTATCATTCCACTTTCAACATCCTATGGAATCTGGGGTTTGCAGTTTAAGGAGGGGCCGTTGAGGATTCCATAGGATGTTGAAAGTGGAATGATAGTGCTATAACAGGCTAGTGCGGAAATGGCCTCAGTGGCAAGGAAGTGATAGATGAGAGACTCCATACTCTTGAAGATTTATGTATGTAATTTATGTAATTGCTTCTGTAAACTTACGCGGAAAGATTTACCTTAAGTTTATGTGTAAGTCTTACTTACTGGGGTTCTTTTCTGTATGCTTGTGGATTGTCTGAGCACTTATGTCCAACCTTACATAACTTCTGTTATGGCAGAACATCAGAATTCCAATGCCAAATGGAATCCATTTTGATTTCTGAAATATTTAAAGCCATAATTTGCCCATCCCTGATTCAAAGCCTGCCCCAAGATGGAGATTGCAGACTGACTGAATTAGAGCCTTATCATACCATACTTTAATACTGTGTTGTTCCATTTGAATCCTACTATAGTCATTCCCATCATGGCATCAAGTTATTAACACTCTGTATCACACCCTTTCTACATCTGTGGATCATTCTGTGTCCTTTTCCTCATCCCACACCTCAAGATTTGTCTGGAGGTTATTTGGCAGAGATCTCCTAGGGAGTAGCTGAGGGAAGGACAACCTGGGAATGCCCACACCAAGCCCACTACTAGATCAACTACAGAAGGAAGTGCTATGAGGAAACTGCACTCCCACAGCTAACTGGATTGTTGCGGGAAAGGGGGTCATTGATGGATTATTTACAGCATGAAAAAGAGGCTATTAACATATTATTTACAGTATTTCAACCAGATTGCAACACAATAGCTGCTGGTGAGCAGCTACTGATTCCAAACCAAAAATGATGTATTTCTCTGGTGGTTTGACACCTTAGTGTGATAAGGCCCTTAGTGTCTGCTTGAGATACAAATATTCAGTTAGTTCATTCTCATAGATGAGGATGAATAATTACTAGTTTTCTTCCCGCTATGGAGAAAATGAATATTTCTGCACAGCTCTCACTAAGTATTCATACATCCTAAAGTGTGTGGGGAAATTATTCTGTGCAGAAATAACACAGTTTCCAAACAGCCACATGTCTATGTAGCTCTCCTACAGGTACACAGCCTATAATGAGCTACATTCCTGTTTTCACAGCCAATCCCATTGTATTCTTTTCCTTCAAAAATCACTTGGAAAAATGCTGCTGCCAAGACTTTCACAGTATTTTTAATGTATTATGTTACTCCACATGACAGCAGAATACCTGGCAAATAGATTCATGGGTATCAGAATCCTGTTAGCTCTCCCATTTATTGCTTTGCCACCTTTCTATGGAAGAAATGTTTCCCCACATATTATCTCACTTTATCTTTCTCTAACATGGCAATTACCTGAGACATTCAGGCTTCACTGCAGGAAGCTTTTAGTGCTGTGTGCCCTATCTGGATTCATTCATTCCATCTCAAAGGCAACCAGGAAAGTTTAAGTTAAATGGTCTCCGGTACTTGCAACAGCTTGAATAAAAGATTTACTTGTCCTGAAAGAGTTCTTATTGGGTCCTATTCTAGAAACAACTTGATTTTTTATTTTATTTTTTTAAAAAATCCATTTACTAAATAGCTGCTTGGTACAAGAATGCATCATAAAACAGAGTTAAATTTTAAACTTACACACCAAAAAGTGGAAATTCTATTCAACAAGAGTGAATTGGTAGAGTGACAGCGGGAACATCATGTGATAAATTTATAATGCTGAATAAGAACAAGAGCAGCATATGTTTTTATCTTGTTTTCAGCATAGCTCAAAAACAATGAAATATAGCTACCTGAAATCTGGATAATAAAGGAACTCTGCTGATGTGCATCTTGAAGCGCTTTTGTATTTAAAACAAATCAATGAATTATTTTTTATTAAAAATTAGCCTGCAGTCTGTGTGTCTGTGTCTGTGCCTTCAGTTTGCCTATCAACTTATGGCAGCTCCATGGATTTCATAGGCTTTTCTTGGACACCAAATACTCAGAGGTGGTTTTGCCTGTTCTTTCCTCTGAAATATAGCCTACAGCACCTGCTATTTGTTGGTGGCCTCCCAACCAAGTACTAACTAGAGCTGACTCTGCTTAGCTTCCAAGATCAGACAGGATCTGGTGCCTTTAGAGTGTGTAGACCACTTAAGGAACAGACAAAGAGGCAGCATGGTGTAGTATTTTGAATGTTGGGCTATGACCTGGAAGACCAGGGTTTGATTCCACACTCAGCCATGCAAACCTACTGGGTGACCTTGGATGCATCACACAGGTCATTTCCACACTAGACTGTTATAGTGCTATTATTCCACTTTCAAGATCCTATGGAATCCTGGGGTTTGCAGGCCATACTATCAGCCCCAGAAAACCCATAATAGGTTTGCCTTAGAGTTGCCATAACTCAGAAATGATTTGAAGGCACACAACAACAACAACAACAACAACAGCAGCAGCAGCAGCAGCAGCAGGAGCAATAGGGTGACTTTTGAGAATCAAAGACTGATATGAAACAGATATTTAACAGGTTGGTGTTGTACTTTATTATTAATGTGTTCTGAAATTGCTTTTGCATTGACTAGTGCTTAAATATTATTTATTTAACTGGGTTTTACACTATAACTTTATACTGTTATTTTATTTGTGAGCTGCTTTGAACCTGAGTTATGGAAAAAATTTGGTTGAGAAGTAAAATAAATAAAGTAAATGAACTACCTCTTCCACATGTCTGGTGTTTCTTGTGCTGTAGCAATGGTTTCCAATTCTTGGCCCTTCAAATGCTTTGGACTTCAAGTCCCAGAAGCTTTGGCAGTTGGCCATGCTGGCTGAGGCTTCAATAACTGAAGACTGAGAAGTACTGCTCTATGTGGTCAAAATAGCCATCAAGGATATACCCTATTCTAAAAGATATGGAATTTAGCAATCTAAGAGGATCTTGTCAGTGGAAGATCTCAAACTGGAACTCCTTATTAATAAAGGCTGTTTCTTTCTAACAGGCAGAAACATTTTCATTCAGTCAGAGAGTCATTTACGTTACTGTAAAAAGTGTTTTCCATCTGGGAGGTAGCAAGACCTACCCAGTTGTTGTAGGCAATAGCATATATTTCCACTCTCCTGTTTATTAGTACTGGGGTGAAATCTTTGATAGAGGTGTGCACAAACCAAGGTGTGGTTAGATCAACAATTTAGTCAACAATTTAGAAAACAGTCTGAATCAATTTGTATCCTGTGTCTAGAAGCAGCAAGTACTATGGAAAGTAGACTAGAATAGGGCAGTGACAACAGAATCGAGCAACCCCAGGTCATACACATGTTGAGAAAGTTGTCCAAAAATGCAGGGGATATATAGTAGCAAGGTTTCAAACATTATTAAGTTAAGTGTTGAAAGCAAACGGTGACAATGAGCAAAGCTAAAGAAGGAAATGGCACTTAAAGCCAATCCAAAGGTCAGGAATTCTACAGAATTCTGAGCACATGGAAGCATACAACAGTTTCTGAATGGTTGCCTATGACAACAACTTACCTCAGCCACTGGGAGATTTATAGCTGCTTGACATTGACATGCCTTTGGAAACTGTTGGAAACTTCAGCGGCAGCCAGAATGCTGACTGCAGCCAGTTATAGGGACCATATAACTCAATTGTTAAAACGGTTTCACCAGCTGCCAGTTTATTTCTGAGGACAATTAAAAGTGCTGGTCATGATATATAAACCCCTATACAACTTGGGTCCCAGACTAATAGGTCCTATATGAACTTGCCAGAGTTTTGAGATCTGCAGAGGAGGCCTTTCTCGTGGTCCTGTTACTATCCCAGGCTCGCTTGGTGAGGATATGGGAGAGAGGCTTCTTAGGGGCTGCTCCCACCCTCTGGTGCTCACTTTCACAGGATACTAGGAGCAACCCTGTTGCTTCTGTTGCTGGCAGGCAAAAACATTTCTGTTCCAGCAGGTTTTCAATGTATGAGCAGGAGTGCTTTTTATTTTTATTAGGAAGTTTTATTTTAGTTTTTAACTTTCATATTGTTTTATAATAATTTTGTGCTGCCCTATATGGTTAATTTTAGTAATTTTAAATTATTGTTGTAAATTGTTTTTAACTGTTTTGGAATCTGCCTTGGGTCCCAATCTGGGAGAAAAGCAGCATATAAATGCAGTAAATAAATCAATCAATGTCAGATGGCTAATTGCTTGTCTTGTTTTAATTTAAATTTCTGCAAGGGATGTTGGCTGTCCCAGGCAGCAAGGCAGAGCTTGCTCCTGCATAGCTGGTAACTAACTAGCAAACAAAGAAACCAAACAGCTCAGACTCAGTCACTTACTGCTTACTGGGTAAGCAAAAGGTCAAAGGCATAAACAGGGTCCAACAGAATGTGAAGACAGAGCAAAATAGTCCAGCATCAACATGATACAAAAAATATGACCAGCAAGCGGGTCAGATAAGTTCTGACAACAACTGAAGGGGAAGGGCAGTGTTTATATAGGTCAGCAGCTTAAAGCAGCTGCTGCCTAAGTAATTGCTGCCTTCTATAAATCCTTTGAGACTGGCGCAGGTTGTCCCTTTGCTGTCTATGCTCAGCAAAAGTAGGTATAGGTAAATTGTCTTTATCTGAAGGAGCAGGACTCTTTGCTGATGCTAGCACTGCACCCTGTTCTGTCTCTGGGATTTGTGTTTCTGTAACCTCCTCCTGTTCATCCAGTCCTGGCATGTTCACTGTTTCAGTCTCTGAGTCAGAGTCCATTTCCATGTTCTGTTCCCTCAGCACTGCTGTTTCTTCTGTTGTCATGCTGCAAATGATGGGGGCAGCTCTTTGGTGTCCAAATGACGGAGGCATCTCCCTTGATGTCCATCAGCTCTGGTGGAGGCAGTGGCACTTTTTGCCAAAGATCTTCATCAGCCACATCTTCCTCAGTTGCCCAGGTTTTCAGTGGGGAATAGTGTGAGTCAGATTCCTCAGGGTGAGTTAAAACAGTTTGAATCAGTTCAGAATTCACATGATTCATCTTGGGTCAAGATCTAAACCTTATTTCAGAAATCAAAAACTTCACAGTCTCTGATCAGTTCTTACTGGGAGTCAACAAAGAGGGGCAGTGTCTTCTTAAGATAGGACTATGCCTCTTAAGGAAAGTAGAAGAAGTATTTTCTATGTGATGTAAATATTGGTTTATTTGTTTTTGAGGGAATTGTCCATGATGTTTTTGATTTAATTGCCTGTGGGCAAGTTGTATAACTGCGTTCCAAGAGCAGGAAGTGAGGATAAGAGAACTTCCTCTTTCTGTCTCACAGAATCCAGGTGGGTGAGAGGGATCAGGGAGATGGGATTTGGAAGATGGAAGAATGGGGGTTCTGAAGGTAACCTTGGAATTATTACAGAAACAAGTTATTTTCCAGCTTCCCGTTTTGGGTGGGAAATGGCTTGGCTTTTTGTAAACTGATCTGCATAGAAAATTTAGGAGAGTTCTTTACCATTTCTATGTAAATATGAGTTATAATTTTAAAAATATTAAAATATTTGACTGGAAATTGAGTTTCACATCCACACTCAGCCATGAATCTCATTGCTGGACCCTAGGCCAGGAACGATCTCTCAGCATGACCTGCCTTTAAGGGTTTGTGGGTGGATTAAAAAAAGAGTAATCTTGTGATTTGCATTCTGAGAAAGAGTCAGATATTGGGGAGTAAGGCTGCAGGACTATGCACATTTGCCTGCAGGGAGGTCCCATTGAACTCAATAGCACCTGGTTCTGATTAGAAATACAGAGAATTGCCTTATTAAATAAGTAAATCCAGCAAGTCAATATTTCAGTTATAAGGATGGGCTAACAGAAATGGAAAGAAAAGCTGGCCCCAGTACAATTATTTTCCTTTCGGTATTAGACAGGTAAATACTTATTCATTAGAGCAGTAAAATATATGCAGACTCTGTAAAACCAAAGATAAGAAAGGGATTAGTCAAATCCTCTATAGCCACAGATACTGTTGTCTTATCTCACTGCATTCGTACTGAAGAATATTTTTCTATATTTTTTTTTAAAAATTGTGTTCAATCAATTAGAAAAAGTTAAAACTGGAATACCCTAGTTTGAAAAAGTTGGAACTGCCATAAAGAAGCCCATTTATAAAGAAAAAAAATTTAGATGCTCAGCTCAGAAGTATTTTCATAAGTGTTGCCAGGGTTCTTGGCTGTATTTTTTTCAGAATAACACATCTTTCGTGGCACAGCTGCCTGTTCAACTAACCAATGAATTTGGTTTATAGTTAGCTACAATTTTTATACCTTAAAGAAAAGTTAAATAAAGAAAGGTAAATAAATATATTAACTTTTCCTTAAGGTATAAAAATTGTAGCTAACTATAAACAAAATTCACTGGTTAGTTGAATAAGCAGCTGTCCCACAAAAGATGGACTATTCTGGAAAAAAAAATACAGCCAAGAACCCTGGCGACACTTATGAAAATACTTCTGAGCTGAGCATCTAAATTTTTTTTCTTATAAATGGGCTTCATCTCCTGCCTTTCTCCTCACACAAGAACCAAGGTGGCTTACATCCAATTAAAAACAAAATACAACTAAAGAGAGCGCAGTGTGGTGTAGTGGTCTGAGCATAGCACTATGATCCTGGAGACTAGGATTTGACTTCCCACTCAGCCGTGGAAACCTACTGGGTGACCTCAGGTACCTCACACACTCTCAGCTCCAGAAAACCCCATGATGGGTTTACTTAGGGGTTGCCATAAGATGGAAATGACTTGAAGGCATACAGCAATAACAACAGCTAAAGAAAACTCTATTTGTATAAAAGTTAAAAAAAATAATCAAACAATTGCATTAAACACACAATTAACACCATTTAAAACACAATTAAAATATAAGAAAAATATAAAAGTACAGCCTCATTTAAAAAGCCACTTCTGCTAAAGCAAATATAAGCCAAAAGCCTGCATGCTGAGGAAAAGTGAGGAAACTGGGAGCAAAATGAACCTCCGATGAGAGGGAATTCCATAATTTTCCCTCCTTCAACAGTCTCCTCCATTCAATCCCACACAGCTTAGGCTCCGGACTGGGTTTGAGGGGGTACAAACAGTTGCATGAGGGAGGAGAGAACCTCCTCCTTTAAATTTACTTAAGTTAATTTGGCTTTGAAATTGAGCCTAAAATATTACAATTTCACTCAGTAAACTAGATAAGGTAAAGCCTGAGATGTTGCAGCTGTCATAATAACAAAATGAAAACATAAATATTAAGACGGCCATATGACTTCGCAGATATAAAGGGAAGGACCAAGAAATTCTCACACCACAGGCTTTGCAGAAGTCTTTCATACATGCCAAATGCATGATCTTGAATGTGACAGCCTCCCTGGATCCTAATTTCATAGGTCACACCATCCATATAGATATGTGAAAGACCCCATGAAACCACCCAGATATTACCTCTATTTTCAGGATGTAGTATTAATTTGTGACATTAATTTGAGAGCAGTCACATTTGCATTATATTTATAATGTATGGAGTATCTAGTTCATGCTGTGGAGGTATCTGAAACTTCCTTCTTTGAGAGTTGAATGGGAGAATAAAGTGGTAGAGGCTGGAATTTTCAGCACCTAAAGGTTTCAGATTCAGTCTACATAACATAAAATGGGTTTCCACAGTCTACTTACTGGAACCAAAAGAGATAGAAAATAGGATTTGTAGGCTTGGGGAAGTAGGAAATATTTCAGCTACTTTACAAGATGAATCACTTTTTTTTATGACAGGCAATATTTCATGTGTCTATTTTTCTGATAAACTTATTTCCTTGACTTGGCAGATCATCAGTGCCAACCAGCAAGTAGAATGTTAAGGCTGATAGAGAGGGACTATCCATCCATCCATCCAGGGGTAACCATGTTGTCCAAGCAGCAAAAGCTAACAAAATCCACAAAACACATTATGATGATACTTTACTTAGCCTATTAAAAGGCTCAAAGACCCACTGAAAGATTCAAAAGCCCACCAAAAGGCTCAAAGGATATTATGAAAGCTTTTAAAACATACAAGTTTCTTTTTCATTTTAGGGGAAAATGTGATAGTGTAGAATCACAGAGCTGTATGTTTCTTGAAATGTTAAAGGTGTTGCTTAATGAGTCTGCTTGTTGAACAAGCATCACTGCAACACAAGTGCATTGACTAGGCAGAGGAGTGAGAAGTAATGGCCAGAGAGCCTTATGAAGTCCACAGGCCTCCTTGCCTAGTCCAGACTTCCCTCAGTACTTTTCCCACAGTAGTTAACCATGAAAATCCTTCCATTTCTGAAGGCTGATCACAGAGCAAGGGATGATAAAGAGAGTTGAAGCTGGGGAGAAAAGGGTAAATCAGCACCTCCACTTCACCTCTATGGCAATTAGGCAGCTTCCCCTCCTTTTCCTTGCCCTTGCCCTTCCCCATCTTCCTCCTCTTGATTCATCCATCCATCCATCCATCCATCCATCCATCCATCCATCCATTCACGTCCTGCCTCTGTCTCAATACTGAGACTCAAGGTAGTTCGTAAAAACTCTCCCTTAGTCTCCCACAGGAAGCTTTTCCAAACCTAATTGCTACTGAGGTGGCTGATTTTATAGGAAGTGGGACAATTGTTGGGGGCAGATAGTTCTCCTCTACACACACTATTGCCTTAGTTGAGCTAAAGCCATTTCATTATGTGCCTTTGTTCAGCTATAAGAACTATGTCAAAAGTCAATAAGATAAGTAAGAACAATTTGATAACTGATTGTCTTACTCTGAAAACATCTGTTTGCATAGGAAAGATGTTTCATACTAAGAAAGGTCATGAAGACTCTGTTCTGTAGATTTTGCAGCTTTTGTTAAGCAACCTTTTAACTCCTGTGCATTTTCTCTCTGTTTCATGTAACACTGAAAGTTCTATAACTATGCTACTTTGTCACCTAAACATCGTTCACTTGATCAGCCTGCTGTTGCAGCCAAGAGTGAAAAGATCTTCCCTCTTGGCCAAGAGTAATTTTGTGTGTGCGTGTGTGTGTGTGTGTGTGTGAGAGAGAGAGAGAGAGAGTGTCCTTCCTAACTTGATTCAGTACCCCAATCCAGCTTTGTGCTTCACCAGAGAAGGCATGGTTAGACTGATATTTCAGTCTATCCCTACAGTATGACATTTGAAAGACTGTGTGTTTGTTGTGTTCAAACATGGGTGTACTTTTGTGTTAATGCAGGAGTGTGATGGATGAATCTGTATGATTGTGGAGTGTTTACAGAATTCACATCTACCCCTTTGTCTTTGGCCATGTCAGGAATCTCTCCCTGCTGAGCCACAGCCAGCAAGGGAGAAGGGAGGTCAGGAATACTTTCAGAGAGAGTCTGAATATACCAAACACAAGGAAAACGCAGGCCAAGCCAGGTCAAGGTCCAATCCAAAGGTTCAGGAGGCAGAGATCCATCCGGAGGGTTTCAGGGAGCAGGAGCCACGAAGGTCGTGAGAGCTTGCTAGTAATGTGCTGCAAGCAAAGAGCAGCCACGTCGGCAGACTTAAACAGCTGCTGTGAACAGGTGCTCCTTGTTATTGTTTCTTCAACCTAGTCCATGCAGCCTCCCTCTGAACAGCCCATTTCAGCCTTCTGTGTGATTGAGGGTTGATGGGCACAGCTGGCTGCAACTCCTCTGCATCACTGCTGGTCCCCTCTCTGTCATGAGCTGGCTGGGGCAACTCTGTCTCTGTTTGACCTTCCAGTGCGGGGGATGTTTGCAAGTTGACTTGCTCACTCACTGGCCCAGTCCTTGGCACAGTGAGTTGCTCCTCGATCTCAGAGGCATCATCTCTCCTACTCACTGCCTTAGTCCCAGGCACAATCAGTTGCTCCTCAATCACAGCAGCAGCATCTATCACAGGCCACATATAAATTTGGCTTTGGCCCTAGCCATTCTTGCCATACAGCCCCCTGGAGGTTACCTGTACAGGACTGCCCTTGGGACATAAAAAGTTCCCCAGCTTGACAATAGTTGGCACAGCACTAACATACAAAAGCTGATCTGCATGATCAGAAGCCCTGCATCTTGCTGCTTTCTTGACCTCACATATTGAGCTACACTACAGTTAGTATGCATTTACAGATTGTGCCAAAACTATGTGGTGGTCTTGCAAGAAAGCAAAAAAGTTCTGGAACCAGTTGCATACTTTGATTCAGAGAATATTAAAGACTAATATACGGTTAAAACCAGAACTGTTTCATTTGAAACTTATGGATGATCAGTTCCATAAGAACCACAAAAGAATATTTCAATATATGACTACAGCAGTGAGACTAGTATATGTGCAAACGTGGAAGAATCCAGAAATTCCTATGGTTAAAGAATGACTGTTAAAATTAGCTGAAATGGATAAATCATTGTGTTTGATTAGAGAAAAAACATTAAAGACTTTCTAAAAAGATAGGAAACTGTTGGTTGACTTTTTGAGGAAAGAAGAAAATGATTTTATAGCTATTGGTTTTTAGAATTAATATGAATTAGCTTGCAGAAGAAGTGTATGAGTAAATTCTTAGAGAACTATCATTTGCATAGCAATACTAGTCATCTATCTATATTTTTATTTTTTATTCCCCTTTTCCTTTTCTTTCTTTCTCTGTTGTTTTATTTAAACTTTTTATTGCATCTGAGAAAAAATTAACAACAACAACAACAGACTGTGCCAACAATGTTAGTTGTTATATACAAGGACCAGGAAAACCTAGATTCAGATGAAGCTCAGTGGGTGACCTTGGGCCACTTCCTCTCTCTTTCAGCTCAACCCATTTCACAGGGCTGCTGTGAGGATGGAGCATGGTCAGAGACTCTGGCCATTTCCGCACTAGACTGTTATAGCGCTATGATTCCACTTGCAACCTCCTATGGGATCCTGGGGTTTGTAGTTCAGGGAGGGGCTGGCCGGCCCCTCCCTGAACTGCAAACCCCAGGATCCCATAGGAGGTTGCAAGTAGAATCATAGCGCTATAACAGTCTAGTGCGGAAATGATCTCTGTATAAGCTGCCTTGAGCTCCTTGGTGGAATAGTGGAAAGAAAGAAAGAAAGAAAGAAAGAAAGAAAGAAAGAAAGAAAGAAAGAAAGAAAGAAGCAGGCATTCTGATTTCCCATCTCAGGTTCTGATTACCCATTGTGCTACACAGTTGTTGCAGTTTGATGGCCCTTTAACTGCCATAGCTCTATTCTACAGAATCCTGGGACTTGTAGTTTGGTGAGAAACTTAGAACTCTGTAGTCCACTTCCCTGAACTACACCACTAGAGTGCTCTGGCAAACAATTCTAAGTCTCACATAAAACTACAAATCCTATGCTTCTTTAGGAATGAGTCATGGCAATTAAAGTGACATCAAATTTTTATAACAGTGCAATGTGAATCTACCATCAACCTTATAGTATAGTATATAGTACAGTATAGAAGCAAAGTAATTTATTTCAGAGCTAAAGCTAAATAAAGTATGTATTCAGAGTACACATCTCATCCCCTTGGCTTTTTAATTTTAGATAATATATCATATCAGCACAGCAACGTTTGTTCTTTTTAGTGAATGCCAGTAAATAGTCACTTTCTCTTTTGACTGTTGGCATTATAAAACACCTGCTTCCTGCTTGGTGGACCATTGAATGAAGGCCACAAGTTACAGTCCTTATACATTTTTTTTCTTGAAAGCAGGAAATTATATTTCACTGTTTTTGTGTAGTGATATTTTAAACCAACAAAAATTAGTATGTGCACCTGCAACTGTTTTCCCCTGCTCTCGGCTGAAACATTAAAGAAATCCTTCTGAGCGTGGTAGTGAGTAAGGGAAGGAGAAGAGCTGGGGAGCAAAAACCACAGTTATCTTATGGAAAGAACATTTCCATTAAATAAATATAAAGACAGTATAAGCTGTCCCTCGTTCACATGCGATTGCTTCAGAAATAATAAAAACCCGAAATTCTATTGTTAGTCTAGCTGGAGTAGAACCAGTTGGACTTACCTACATGTTGATTCTCCATTCAGAAATTGATTCAATGGGTTTACTGTAGCTGGGACTAATCAACAGAATTCCATCCAAAATATACAGACTTATTTCCAAGGCAATCCAAATTCAACTGCTGCATCTTGACTGTCAAGACCTCCCCAAACTATTTTCTTACAACTGCAATGTTGTTTGCCATCAACTTACAGGAAATGAGAAATCTCCAGGAGCCCCAGTTATCAACAGCCTTACCCCCTTTTCTCTGCTAAAAGCTAAAAAACCATCCCACTGTCTTTTCAACCATCTTTACCAGAGGTATTCCAGCAACAGTGGGCTCTGTCTGGACAGATATCCCTGTTACAGTTACCTACATTCTGTTCAGTTCCCAGCTGGACTCTTGCTATGGAAGTGCCTTTCCAAACAGTTCAGAAACTTCAGATAGTCCAAAATAACCCATTAATAGAGAATAGCGAATGCAATCATATGATGCAAGTGTTTTCCCTTGTACACTTATTTTCAGTCTATTTCAGCAGCAAAACATGTCCTCCTGTTTATATCTTTGCTTAAAGTCACATTCTGAGGTTCTTCTCTTTGTGCTCCTACTGAATTATGTCAGGCAATTGGTTACTAGAAAGAGGAGGTGGAAAAGAATTTTGTTGGATCTGAAACACTTAATGAAAATATCCATCTTGTACTCCCAAGATGCCTTGGAAGACAAAGCATATCTTGCCACCCAAATTTTCACATTTATGATAACAGTGCATGCTAATAATTATAATTTCAACCTGTTTGTGATCTGTCCACATACCTTTGTCTACTGTAGATTCTGAAAATCCACTAAATAACAGATTTAAAAAAATATGCCACATGTAGAGTGGACAGAGAAAAGTCTCTACATCACCCAGTGTCCAGCATGCTATGTGATGACCAACATTTGCTGAAATTCCCTCCTCTGCACAAGTACTGAAAGGACAAGAGCCATGTCCCTTTGCAGCCCTAGGATCAATGCAAATGAAGACTAACCTGTACAGTTTGCATTCTGGTGTGGTGTCGCACAGTGTATGCAACTCTGGAGAGGGGACGATGGAGTGAGTTTGCTCCATACCTTCCTCTTATGGCTAGCTGCTCTTCAGGGATCACAACTCTTTGCTGTACTAGAATAACAACAGAGGCTTTGGTGGATAGATGGATGGTTTGGAACAGTGCCATGTGAGTGGTGGAGGATAAGATGGGGATGATTCTCCGCATTACATTAAAATCCTCACCAGAAAATAATTCAGGGCTTGTAAATTCGGCTTCATGATTTAGGAATGTATTTTGAGCCCCTGAAGCTAATATTTCAAAGACCATAAATATGAAGTTTGTGACATATCTGATAATATCCTTTGCTTCCTTCGAAGCATCCTGTCCTGTTAAAGTTGAAATAGATTCTTTCCTGGAATGATTTAAGCGTGGCAGGAGTGACAGCAATCTTAAGCTAGGTTTAATTTTGGTTAATAACAACGTTCATTCCATGTGTTGTTGTTGTTGTTTAATGTGAAAGCCCCTTTTCACTGATGTTTCCTTCAGGTACCACAGAACTTCACTCCTCACACTGAAGACAGTGGGGAAGGGGCTTTTTTTCTTACTCCTCCCTTCCAGCCTGCACTAAGCATGTGACTTCTTGACGAGGAGGATGGGGAATTGAGCAGCCCCATCTCTTCTACCCTGTAAGTTGTTCTAACTCTTAGCACAATCTGGGAAAGCTGGAAGATTATGTGATTCTGTCTCTTTCAGCCGGTTTTGTGTTACCATAAGTCATAGCAGAGGAAGAGCAATCACAGCATAGTACTAAAAGGGGAATACTTTCCAGATGGCCTGGCAATCCAGCGATTCTCCTAGCCTTATATCTTTCCATGTTACATTGCAATCTACATCTTTTGTCACTGTGAGAGGACTTAAAAGGTGTTTTTTGGGGGGGGGGAGGGGCAAGGGAATAATTCAGGATCACTGCTCCTGCATTTCAATTCAAAATCATCAAAATGCCATTCTGGAACATTAACAAGATTAAAAAAATTAAAACGCTGTTTTTTAAAAAAGAAAATAGGAAAGAATAAATTCTTTGGGTGGAATTCAGCATTAACTGTACTCCTTCCTGCATCTGTTCCAAAACAGAAGGCAGGTCAGTCTATTTATTTGCTCCTTGCTCCACACGAGGAATGGATAATTTGCTCTGTTACTAGTCTGTGTCAGGCCTGAATGTGTTCAGTCATAATTCAGTCATTTCTGCTTAGTCTGCATTTTTTTTAACATAAAACATTTTTTCATTTATTTTCATACAAAATTTATTGCAAGCATTTTATATTCAGTTTTGACTCAATGTATGGATTTTTGTAGCTTTTTCTAAGACACTTATAAATGCACAGCATGGAAGTAACTAAGGGCCTTTCTGCCCTACACTGTTATAATGCAATTATTTCACTTTCAACACCCTGTGGAATTCTGGGGTTTGTAGTTTACTGAGGCCAAGGAGCTCCCTGGCTGAGAATTCTAAATCACCCCCCTAAACTGCAAACCCCAGGATTCCATAGAATGTTGAAAATGGAATAATAGTATTGTAACAGTGTAGTCTGGAAATGGCCCTAAGTTACAAATAACATGTTCCTTGTAATCAATTTCTTTCTCCATATAATAAATATAATAAAGATATAAGTAAGTGATATTAAAAATATAACTCAGTAATGGATAGTTTCATTTCTTTTGCATTTCAATTGTGTCAAGACAGAGAGGCTGGACACTGGATCATGGTCACAACTTTAATAATACATAGACTCATCTGATATATTTAATAATATATATACAAGTCCCCTCTGAATACAATGTGAAGGAAAAAAGATGGAAGAGGACACCAGGCTCCATGGTTTCCAAGACAGCATATGCTCTAACCCCTTATGAAACAGGTGTCTGGTAATCAAGTAGCAAAGTTTCCAGTTCTGGAAGGAGAGCAAAAACAGTCCTCCTGAGGAGAAAGACCTTGCAGATACCCAAACTGTAGGTTAGCTCCCCTTCCAAACTGTCCAGCAACTCCCAGGACATCCGCCTCCCTATTTAGCTCATGTCCAGTGTTCCCTTCTCCCTTTCAAACCTGCTAGTTGTGACAAAGCAGCAAAGGAAGTCTATTTACAACAAAACAAACCGGAGCTCCTTTTCCAGGGAGCTCCTTTTCCCCCGCTGAAGTGGGGGAAAAACCAAGGAGTGGGGAAAAAACCATGCCACAATAACATGGAAAAATTCCTTCCTGTCCCCTGAAGGTGACCAGCTGCAGAATGGGAAATTGTGAAGAAGCAAGCTGATACAAGGTGGCAGGGGGATGGTGGGTTACATTGAAAGTCCAGCTGTAAATGGCCATTGCTAACATACAAGTCTATATGTAGGCCCACTTATCCCATTTAATATGCAGTATTTGCATTCTCATATGACTTTGACAGGGATCCGGTGCAAAATTTGTGTCAAATCACATCCCCAACCCCCACAATAGCATAGCCATTGCAAGACTTTACCCCAGGCCTATGCTGAGCACCAGTGCCAGCCATGCAGCCTCAACACAATGGGCCCTCCTCTTTAAAGGTATCAGAGGTGAGCTTTACACTGAGACAGAGAGGCTGAACACTGGGTCATGGGTGAAGTGGAATGGCCACAACTTTAATAATACATATAGTCATCTGATACATTCATATATAACTCCTCTTTGAATATAATATGTAGGGAAAGGATGGAAGATGACACTGGGCTCCAGGGTTTCCATGACAGCACATGCTCTAACCCCTTTTGAAACAGGTATGTGGTGATCAAGTGGTAAAACTTGCTGTAATTTCCAATCTGCTCAGAGAGCAAAAATGGTCCTCCCAAGGAGAAGGACACTGCTGTTGCCCAAACTGCAGGTTAGCCCCCTCCCCCGCTTTCCCAATCTGTCCACCAACTCCCAGGGCAGCCTACCTCCCTATTTAGGTTGTGTTCAGTCCCATTTTCCCTTTCATATCCACCTCAGGAAGAAGCCAGCCTACCATGGCACCACCTCCCTGCAACACCTTTGAATGACTTGCTGGAGCTGATGAGAAGTGAGTCCAAGTCACATGCCTCCATGAAGAAGTGAATACCATCATTTCTGTACAAAGTTCCAAAGGTATGGCAAGTTTGCACATATGCCTGAGTGGGAGATGGGGGCGTTGCCTATCTAGAAGAGGTTGTAATCACTGTTAGCATGGTGTCAAGCAGTGTTAATGGCTAAGTTACTACCTGCCCCCGCCACAGCCATCTAGGCAGCCATCTTCCTCCATAGCATGTGACCACCTGGAAACAGAAGACAAAGTCCTCCATCACCATACCAGTGAGTTGAAGAGCAAGTGTCGGGACAAGATCATCACCCAGATGTAGGACAATGATGTGAGGTGGAGTTTTGAAAATAGCCAATTCCAGGAGGTGAGGAAGAAGAGCGCCCCACTGAATTCTTTTCCAGCTCCACCACTCCATTCTAGACTGTGACGCCATCACAAGATCATAGGTTCTTCCTGAGTAGACTGCATGCCACTCCACCCAGAAAACCAAGCTGTGACCCACTATTCAGATTCTAATTAGAAGATCTGTTTTTAAAAACAGATAGCTTTAAGAAGTTTTGGGGCCTAGAAGTCTGCCTTCATGGGGTGTGCCCTGACAGTGTGCAGTGAGCTGCTGGCCAGCCTGAGTCCTTTCAGAAGACCTGAAGGTGCTACAGTGGCAGCATCCTGCTTTGTGAATACTAGTGCTTGGCAAACTGAATTTTGTAGCAGCAGTAATGGCTCCTGTGTGGAAAGAATGGGTGGAGAACTATTGAGGCAGGAGCTCAGTTGCTGAGATGGCTTGCTTCTGGAGTGAGAGGGAGGCCAGAGCGATGCAGAAATAAGATCCCTGATACTTGTGGGCATAACAATAAGAAGTTTAGCATGGTTTGGACAGGGCACAGCTGGTCTGATGGGGCCCTCCCCAAAGCACTCTGTTGTCTCTTTCCTAGCTGACCTGTCTTGGATCATCTGAAATGAATTCACAAACCAGCCCGATGTCAATGAAGACATAAACAGAGAGTGTCCTGAAGTGTCCCATTTTGATCTCAGGAGTAGTTGACTGATCTGTGTGGCCGTGAATAATGCTAGGGTGAAAGCAGCCTTGAACAGAATGACCTCATCAGGAGACATGCAGACACCTGGCAGGGCACTGAGAAGGTGTGGGAGGATAATATCTGATAGAGGGAGATGAGTGTCTGTCCAACCATCCCATACTCAATGAACTCTGAAGTTGGCCATAGGGTTCTAGAGTCTTAGAGTAAAAGGCCAGAGCTGTGAGGCAGCCTGTCATAGTTGCAGCAGCCAGGCCAGACTCCTGGTTCCTACAAGCAATCAAGCCATAACTTCCCTGAACTCCTGGAAGGTCCAAAAAACACAAAGTCACTGTTGGTAGCTCTGCTGATGTGAGTTGAAGGGGCTAAGGAATGGAGGATTGCCCAAGTTATCTCTATCTACCAAAGTTCCAAAGGTATGACAGGACCTCTGGGCAGACATGGCTTGAATTCCTCTGGCAATTTCATCCATACAAATAACCCTGCTGGAGGATTGGACTGGTCTTTTAGTGACTGACTGAACACTGACATTGGAACTGGGATGAGACCTTTTCTTGATTTTCCATGGCATGATATTCCATCTACAGGAGGTGAATGCAATAGCATTATTAGTATAGTTTGCAATGTAACTTCCACAAGGAGCTGGTCAGGAGGTGGCCGCAGACAGCCAAATATACATCAAGAACAAATAAATGCTCCTGCCTATGTAAATATACCAAGCAGTCAAGAGCCATGTAAGCCAATGAAGGTGAGATCTGCAGAAGCCCAAGTCTGCAGAGACAGATGAAGGAAAAGTGGTCTAAAAAGCTGAGCAGAGTAAAGAGGAGCAGCAGTAGGATGGTGGAGAACTACTGGATAGAAGAAAAGAAGAGAAAGGAGAACAGGACTACAAACAGTGGCTAAATAATAAAAGAAGTAAAAGGAGAACCATTAAAAGGTGTTAAGATTTGTAGATTTCAAAGTATGAAGGTAATTTCTTTACATTTTGTTGTCATTTCGTTTGTAAGTAGTGATAAACTGAAAGGACCAAATCTAACCAATAAAATCAGAATTTTTTAAAAGATGGTTGTTGTGTGTTATTTGTGTTGTTTGTATAGTGATGTGGAGTTTGTGGTAAGTTGTGTTATATGTCCATATTGTAGCATGGGATCAGAGAGGGGTGAGATTGTGGAGCAAAGGAGTAGAGGAAGCTGGAGCGCTAGCTGGGTTATCAGCGGTCCTGAGATGTGACACTGTGAAATTTGTCAGCTTAGAGGCAATAAAGAAATTGTGTGTGTGTGTGTGTACATAAACACATATATAGGGCAGATTTTTGCTTCTGAATGTAGAGCGTTGGGCAAAAGGAAGGTGGCAGAGCCACAGTGTGTGTAGGAACATATAAGGAAGGTACCTGCTGGCATTGGCGGGAATGGAGGCCATATAGGGAGCATCAGCATCAGCCATGTGATTGCACTGGCCCAGAAAGACAGTTGTGCTGTGGCCAGATGAGATGGGGCTGAGGGGGGTGGTTGCAGAGACTGCTGCGGGGGGATGAAAAAGGAGAATAGTGAAGAGGAGAAGAAACAAAAGAGGACCAAAAGCAGAGAGGAAAAGAAATAAAAGAAAAATAGAGAGCAAAAAAGAGGAGAAAAAAATTCCCCAACCAACCAAGGACCTCCTCCCCAACAAAATACAACCCAGTACCCCTCAGAGCCTGGACCTACTGCCACACACCGCCACCCAGGCCTGATGTGGAAGATGCTGGAAAGAAGGAACAGAGGAATGAAGACTGATGCCAGGGAAAATGTGAAAGTGAGCAGCGGAACAGAGGGATGGAGGGAAGGGAGGGTGCAGGGGCCTATCCCCTCCCAAGATCTCCAGCCTGGGCAGGCCATGTGGTGGATGAGATCTAAACTGGTCACTTACCTGCAGCATAACCTGATCTCACTGAAGGTCTGGCTGAAAATGGCCTATTACCCAGGATACACAGCATGCAGGTCTATACGCAGGCCTGCTAACAATCCCAAATCATATCACAGGGAGTCGCAGAATTGCAAGTCATCAAGCAAGATTCAGTGTGCAATTTGTGCCAGATCATGTCTCCAAGTTCTACAATGGCATAGCCCTTAAAAAGACTTCACCTCAGATCTGCGAGTGACAGTGACAGTCCATGAGGGCTCAGAGCAGTGTGCTTTCCTTTTGAAAGGCATTGGAGGTGAGCCTTTTAATATTGTAGTTACTTCTGCAGGGAACGTCTCAATAGTAGCACATGGTTGATGTGCTGTTTTGTTCACGTTATTTTTAACTACTTAAAAGTAACAATCTTGGTAACAGGAAGCTGAAAGTTACTTTTAAACTGTAAATATGGGCTGGAGTCCTGTGTTAGGAGATATACATGGGGAATGTAGCTATGTGCCCATAACTGTATCTTCCAAGACTGTTCCCAGAGAACCCTCCTTTTAAGCAACACACCCCTGCAATAAGGTTTGTTCCATACTGTTGGAAAATAGCGAGATTAGCAGAGACTCCTCCAGCTATTTTTGTGTAGCTGGACAGGCTGCAACGACATTATCTGTAAGGACTTTCTGAGGACACCCAGAGGTCCTGAGGATGCCTGTTGCAGCGTGTCCACTTACAGCAACATTTCTGCTGATTTCCTCATTCACTAATAATAAAGAAACGTCCTTGTTACAGAGCTGCATCACTTGAAAGGTGGGGTTGAGGAGGGATTTTAATCATTACACTGTTGGTAAAGAATTCTGACTACCTCAAAAAATAAAAAAAGTGAGTTGCAATGGTAAGTTGTAAGGCCAACTTACACCATTATGATTCACAACAGGAGTCTGGTCACCATAGTAACTAATAGCTTCATATATAACTGATTGCTTTTTGAAAATCAGCTTCCTGGCTCTGGAAAAGTCTGTACATTTCTTGAGCTTGGAAAAGGAGCTCAAGAAATTCAGCTAAAAAAAAATTCAAAGATTTTTGCACAGTTCAAATAACAACAAATAACAACAACAATTTGAACTGGAAAGTGTGAATTAGATCAATTGACTCAATAATGCAGACCGACCAAAATTCCTCCCCCTTACACCAATGGCGTCAATTTCACTTTTTGCAAATGCTAGTCAAAGCAAACCCCCACTACCACCTTTATTATCCCATGCTAAGGTCACCCACATAAACCAGACCTGGTGTACTTTAAATGGAGAGGAGATACTATGCAGAAACATACATTGGGAAGGCAAGCTACTCTAAAGGCTCCAGGGAGGAGTACAACCAATCTTCAAAACTACTGGATCACAGCATCTTCCCAAGCAGCAGTGGGAGGTGATTGAATTACCCATTTTGTCTGAGCCCAAGGGTTCTTATGTAGTCAGTCCTGCTATATCAATGAACAAATACTTCCAATGAAGCATTGCTCTCAATGAAATCAGCTCACAAACCATGCTCAGCTTCTGTAAATTCATAAACATTGATAAAGAAGCTCTACAGCAAAGAAAACTATGGCCCTTTCCGCACCAGGAAGTTAAAACGGGCCAAGAAGTCCTGTCATGGAGGTCGTCCGCACCTTGGATAGGACTAGGTTTGGACTATTTACCTTAGTTCCGCACCTTAGTCTGATCCAAGACGCCCCCAAGTGGTCCTCCAGTGAGCTAAGTGAAGACCGGAAAAATCCAGTCTTTCAATCTTCTGGAGTGCGCCATTGCGTTCCTCCTCACTTGTGCAGATGTGCAGGCTCGCACCAATGCGAGCCTGCGATCAGCGGAGGGCTGGCTGTGGGTGTGGCCAGCGTCAGCAGTTGGTCCAGGCCCACGAGGAACAGGAAGCCACCATTTTCAGCCAGAGTAGTGCGGATCTACAGACCTCGCACTGCTCTGATTCACCCTGGACCAAACGGAGGAGCCCTGCAGAAGGGCTTAAGGGAGAGTCCAGGTTGCTTTGAGCTAAGAAGAAGTGGTGAGTAACGGCATGGAGCGATCCACTTGCCTCGTGCGGAAAGGACCTATAAGTATCGTAGTTCTAAAAAGTTGCCATGTAGGAAGCAAATCACAGGCAGGAACTGAAAGCCATGCTATTCCTTTCAGGAAAACAGAAAACGCTAATAATTTAAAAAGGCACCAGGATAAGGCATCCCTGCCAAGCACATACAACTTTCTTGTAAAAACTGGAATCAACGCCAAGAACATATTGCCATCTGTTGTTCTGTTGGGGGGAAAAGAGGGGACATAGAAACTATATTGTTTTGGTTTGTCATTTTCTAAACTGGCAGGAGATATTCTCTGAATGCCAAACCCTAACCTACAAGAGGCAGGTGCTAATACTTTAGTTCAGACTAATTTACAAGAGAACATTCAGGGCTTGTTATCAATGAAATGGAAAGAGAAATGGCCCAATATTAATAAATATAAGTAATCTTGCTGCTGAATGAATGTCTCTACAGGTTCTGTAAAATAATGGAGGTAATCAGTGCCTGTATTTAATGGGAAGAATCTTGAAAGCACATCGAAGATCTGGAAAGGAAAATTACTTCAGGAGATATTTCTTGTTTAATTGAATCTAATGACATAAAGCAGAACAAAATGCGCTACTTTTAAAATGTATAATGTAAAAGCCACAGTTATTCCTGGATAAAACTGAATTACTAATACAAGACTTTTTGTTAATGGGCAATAGGGAATGAGACTCTTTCCTTGCATGACTGCCAGACATTCTTTGTGCTGGCTGCAGAAAGAACAGAAGTTTGCTTTAAAGACTACTTTATTAACTGATGGGTATTATTGATAGTGCCAACTATCAGTTATCACATAAAAGCAAAATAGTAACAATAACAACATTGTGGCAGTTAAAATATCAATATCTGTGACAGTATGTAAGACATAAGAATACCTTGTATTCTTTAAATGCAGTCCTAGATGCCTAGAAATCTTTCACATTTGGTTCAAACAAATGTGTTTAATTTACTAAAACACACCACTTGCCAGTGCTGTGCAGAGAGAGAAAAAGGACTCAGAATTCATATTAGGCTTTCAGCCGGGGGATGCACAGCTTTCTGACCTGACAATCACATCTATTTCTTGCTTGGGAGTTGAAAGCCACAGTTGTATACACATACACCATCCTCTTTTATCTAAGTGCACCCTGATCCTCCAGTGATCTCAGTTGAGTTAATGGTTGCATGTCACTAATGTTTGTGTGTTTGTGCCTTCAAATCTCCTATCAACTTATGATCTCATGAATTTCATAGTGTTTTCTTAGGTAAGGAATAGTCAGGCCTTTTCCGCATGGCATTGCTAAAACGTAGTAGCTATGGGTTACATTTATTTCAGGTGAGCGGGCCTGCACGACATTGTAGCTGTCCAGTAGCTTTCCCATCTAAAAACATTGCTAGGATGCATTATTTGAACTACAGAAAAAATCCATTTTTCTCTACCTCATTCGCATACATCTTGTCTTCCGACTCAATGCATAAACGTTTAAAGCGTTTTATTGCACACTAAGAAAATGGCAGGACCAGCAGGCAGCCAATCAGGGTGGTGGGGAAGGGCAAAGGCAGGGGAGGGGAGTGGACAAGAACACTGTAATGCAGAAAAGACACTCCACTTATATTCGCAGTAAGGAGAAGAGGTGCAGAACACAGCATTGCTACTGCATTTCAAAAGACTCCACCTTAACTACGCAACGCTATGCTATGGAGTATCGTGCGGAAAGGGCCAGAGATGGTTTGCAGTTGCCTTCTCTTGAATCAGAGCTTATGGCACCTGCAATTCCCTGGCAGTCTCATATCCAAGTACTAACCAGGGATGATCCTCCATGGCTTCCAAGATCGCACAGGATCTGATGCGTTCAGTGTACTTAGGCCCTATCTGTCACTAATAGCAGTGGGTAAACCAGGACCCTAGAGACCAGGGAACAATGATTAGACATTAGAACAATGATAGCACTCAGAGAAGCTGGTGCTCCTGTCACTACACCCTCACTTTCAAGAGGGCAGGTGAACAAAGCAAAGACTAGGTGCAGTGGTGCCAGGAGACTGTGGGATTTGGCAATGGGCACTTTGTTTGAGTCTTGGCCTTAACAGATCCCACAAATTATGAATCCTTGATACCTTCTTCAAAGCCCCTCTTAAATTAGTCTTTTTTAAAAAACAAAATGCAGGTCCCAATTTCCTCTCTTTTTCTTCAGTCTTTTTCTGCAAGCTGAGTGCAAAAGTTCAGTAAGCTAAGAGAGGAAATGGCAAAGTTCTGTCTACGTAACAAGCCTATCATAGCTGTATCACTATGAAGAACTTTTGTAACCACTAACTTTTACCAGAACTATCAACGTTAGAGTGGAGAATATGTGGTTGTCCTCCAGATGTTGTTGAACTGCAGGTCCCATCACTCCTAGTCATTATAGTCAATGCTGCAGAGCGATGGAAGCTGTGGTCCAGCAACATCACAGAATGTTAACCATAGGAAAGGATAATGTCTAAATAGAACAATGCTTACTTTTATATGGTTGTGGGGACCCCAGAGTAAATTTATCCTGGTTTACATTCATACACAGGCAAAAGAGAAATATGAAAATGGTAACAGTTGTTGTCCAAAGAAGAATCATGGCCAATTTACAAAACTCAGTATGATTTAAACAGCAAAAACAGCCGGGCTTCCAACCAAAATATAGTCCCCTATTTGAATTTGTGAACTACCCAGACTGCTCTGAATTTTGTTCTCAGAAGTCTTTGGTGCATATATGGGGGAAGCAATGTGCACCCCTTTGGATATTGGGACATTCATGAAGAATGCATTGACTGGCCCTCTAGGAGCTATAAGAAAGGAATAATTTTTATGACTTTTGTTGAATAAAGCAGAAGCATTTGCTACCAGCTGTTTAAAACTGAGCATAATGTGAGTCACTAAAAAGTCAGCTTCATTTTCTTCCAGTGCTGTGTATGCATAAAAATGAGAGAGCCTGCAATAGAGTCAATCAGAAAGCATTCTTGAAACTAGACTGAACACAGCATTTTTTTCAGGTTAAAATTTACGACTCATTAGGTATTATTGGTGGAATGATAATCTGTGTAGTCAAGTCTTTTAGATGCACCCAATACTTTTATTGCATACTACTATATATTTCCTATGAACTTCAATATTTATCTATACTGATTGATGTTATTGTTCCATGTAATTCATTTTGAAAACTGTAAACAAAATAATGCCAATTTGTTTTGGCAACCTTTAAAGCTTTACTGACTAGAGCTATATAATTGTAAGATGACGCCAATATTTCTGAGATAGTTGTATAGCTTCATTTAAGCGCAATTTCATATGCTCCAATATATGCCTTGCAGCCAAGAATGGATTCAATTTGTTTGTTAGTTAGTAAGGACTGGCCCTAATGTGCACATTTCCTGATTCAGTATGGAAAGAAGCTGAGAATTTGTCCATCCAGGCTACATTCTTAAACATCTGGTTTTGAATCCCCATATAATTACTCATGTGAGTATTGTATTTAGGATTACCATTTTGTTTTTTGAAAGGCGCTTTGTCTTTAGCACCTTCATGGAAGGGAGGAACAACATGCTTCACTTTGTTCTGGGAAGAGTTAAGAGAAAACAGAAGCAAGATTCAAAGTATAATATACTAGCGGATATACAGCTTTGCATGGGCTAGAAAGCCCTTAGTTTCCCACCTCTGCTTCAGTGCACTGTCTTTCCTAACCTCCTAGTTGCTTCCCTTAACTCAGTACATCCATTGAGTGAGGAACTCTCCAGGTCGCGTCCTGTCCTTTTTCTCTGCCAAGAAACTGTGTTCTGTCTCCTTACCTATCTAGATATTCCTTCTCTTCTCCCACTAACACAGGTGTTCATTTTGTCCTTTTTTCTTTCCTTCCCCAGACATTTTCTTTCTTATTAGTTCTTCATTCACTTCTTACTCTATATTTCCCTCCTTTCATTCACCACCTAACGTCATTCCCTAAATGTTTTTTGCCAAGTGCTTCTGACCAAAGTTGGAGCTGCTTGGATGCCCTCTGGAAAAATGAGTATACTAGGCCTGAATGCAACTTCCATACTGATGGTTAGGGAAGCCTGACACCCAGGGAGTGAAGATAGTACTGCAGGCTACTGAAATGAGGTGAAATTAATTAATCCTTAAAAAACAACACTGCCATTCACACTTTCTATGGCATCCTGGGATTCATAGTTTGGTGAGGCACTACAGCACTCTGAAATTCTAAATATTTCCCTAAACTGCAACCATACCTCATTTTTATCCAGTTTATACATCAGTCTCCAAATGTCAAGAAAGCATAAAAATTTATATTTATTTTCCTGTAACATGCATTCTATGCTCAGGTTTCTCTAACAAACGCCATATAATGCACACCTTTCCCTAATGTGTGCATTTTTGTATGCTGTCTTTGAAATGAAAGTTGGTCTACAAAATTCAGAGAAGAGTTTAGTCCAAACAACAGTGTCCAACCACATATTAGCCTGGGAAATTTAAGTTAGTTCCCAGAAACAGAATGGAAAAAAAGAAAAGAAAAAAGAGGCCCGTCACAAAAAAAATGAAATCTTCAGGAAGGAACAGGGGAAGGGATGAGCAAGGAAAAGCAACCACGAGGAAGATGCAAAAAAGAAGCGCTAGACATCTCCGTGACTTCCTACCATACCTGGCTATGTGACTATTATATCTCTTTTTTGCAAGGCAGCATGATAAAAGTGAGGCGTATCTGGAGGAGAAAAAACAAGCCCAGATGAGATCACGTTGTTTCACTGAACAATAACAAAGAAACAATGTTAGAACTGTAGGCATCTTGTAAAGCTCTGACAAGAGAAAGCCACTTAAATTTATCTCAAAATCTTTTCCTTGCCTGAGGACCTCCATTTTCCTGTTGAAGAACCTGTTAACGTGCTCGTTCGTAAGGCAGCCCCAAGACATTACACAGAAAGCATTTATTCTTTGCTTTCTCTAAATAAGTCAGGATTTAATTTCTGGAGTAATTCATATGTGAAAGCAAAGAGGAATAAGAATTACATCAAGAAATTACCATGGTGAACATTTATGAAATTCACAGCTCACCTCAGAGGAGGGAGAATGTGTAGCCACAGGAACCAGCATGCATAATTGCAGAAGACAAGAAATTCAAATCAAGATTTCTGTCACTTCCTGCCTATAGGCAGAGAATGACCTATAGACTTGACAACATACAAGAAAGGTGACTCTACCATTCTTATGTAAGACCATAACTGGCTGTATGACATCCAGCATGATGTAGTGGTTTGAGAATCGGACAATGACTCTGGAAACCAGGGCTTGAATCCCTGCTTGGCCATGGAAACCCAGTGGGTGACCCTGGGCAAGTCACACTCTCTCAGCCTCTGAAGAAGGGAAACAAAAACTCCCTCTGAACAAATCTTGCCAAGAAAACTCCATTATAGGTTCACTTTAGGATCACCACAAGTCAGAAACAACTTGGAGACGCATCACAACAATAACATACTGTATTAAGCATCACACACTGGCGTTATTTTCATTAAAGAACACAACATTAGAAATTTCAGTCAGGAGTCTTAAACTCCTTTGTTCATGACTATAACAAATGGATTCTTGCTAACTGACCATTTTATGTGGAGATTTCTGAGGGGTTGTATTGTACTGTATTAAGGAGCCTTGGTGGCGCAGTGGTTAAATGCTGGTACTGCAGCCACAGCGTTGTGAGTTTGATCCTGCTGGGCTCCAGGTTGACTCAGCTTTCCATCCTTCCGTAGGTCAGTAAAATGAGTACCCAGCTTGTCGGGAGCAGTTAGCTAAAACACATTGTAAACTGCTTAGGGAGTGCTTTGCACTGACAAGCAGCATAAAAATGTAACTGCTATTGCTATTGCTAACTGCTATTGATATATGTTCTACCTTTTCCCCATAGCTCAGGATCAAGGTAACTTACAGGATAAAAAGAAGAATGTATAAAAAACGCACATAGATAAAAACCTAGAAGAAGTTAAAATGCAATTAAATTGTCCATACAATTAAAACCATTCAAAGCATATCTGTTTAAAATCAAAAGATAAAGAATTTTGTGTAAAACTCAAAATCCTGTTGGATACAAAACTCTTCATCTGCCTATGAAAGGGCAAAAAAAAGAAGTCCATCTAGGTTCCCTGGGAAGAATATTCCAGAACCTAGAAGCAGCCACCAAGAAGGCCTTCTCTCACAAAGCCACAGAGTGTGCTTATGAGGGTCACAGAACCCAGGAAAGTACCTGAAGATCTCAGATGTCAGTTCATATGCAATGGGATGGTAGTCCAAAAAAGAAACAAAAAAGAAAATAATAATAAAAGACTGCTTTGGGAATGGGAAAGAAGGCATGATTTAAACCTGCATGCTTAAGAAGACTGAACTGGATGTTTGCTAAGGAAGCCTTTACATTCAAAGTGACTTTTATTTTTAATGCAACTTGTGCTATGTTCTTAAAGTTTTAGAGTCCCCCCATCCCTGCTCCAATCTGCTATTTTAAGCAGCATTTTATTCAATGTCAGCTGGATGAAGTTTGTGGAAAACTGGCCTATAAAGATGTTAAATATGTACAATACATTTCGAGAGTATTTCTCTGTCAACCCAAGACAAGATAAACCCATGCTCTCCTTTTCTGCTGTCTACTGGTATCCATTCTTCTTCAAATTATATATAGTGTCAGGATATTTAAAGCCGAACACAAGGAAATCCTTTATGCTCTGTTTCTTTTCCCCTCTGAGGTAACTATATCAGACTTATTAGGCTCAATCCATTTAACCATTGTTCAAGGTATATAAATCTGAAAACTTGGCTATACCTTGTGCATCTTATACAATATATTATGCTGAATAAGATCTATTGGATTTGTGGTGGCAACTGAAAGCAATTATTTTTCAGAATATATTGGTTCCAAAGGATTTAGAGTCTACTGTGAAAATCAGTATGCAAGGTAAAATCCCACCTAGTTTGGGATATTAGTGAATGGACATTCTTAATTTTTTCTTGCCCTTGTAGAATTATAATTTAAATTAATATCCAGATTAATATCCAGCCATGATACATTTGCAGGGTCCCAGGGATTAGCATGTTGAAGTTTTATTTCCAGCAATAATTGAATATATTCACAGAAACTTAGTCTGGCCTGCAAACCAATTTAATTACACATCTTCCTGTGTAATTTAGAGTTTCTGGTGCAAATAATTGTAAGTGTATATAGGCAATTCTTCCAAAGCAGGCATGGGTAAGAAGTTTGTTTCAGGCAAGTTTGATAAGAATTTACCAAAATACCCAAATTTCTTCTTTTTTTAGGATGGAAGGAATTCCAGGTTATTTTTAAAAGATATATATGAAAGATTAACTGAAATACAGAGATTCCAGAGGTCTTTGGATTAATATCTGTTGGGTTTGTTCCCTTGTCTGTTCAGTCACATTAGTGCTTTGAGTTACTTTTTATGTATGTGTGTTTTATATATAAAATTTATTAAACAAAACAAAGAAAAGAAAATAAGGGAAAGGGAGAAAGAAGAAGTCCTATGTAGAAGATACAAAGGTTTTCACACAATGTCGTAACATATATCCACTTAGTACACATAGAACGTACAGTACCTTACTGTACACAAACTTTAGCATACACTAACAAACCAATAACACTAAAATAACAAAACATCAACATGGCCATGTCATGGCGACATCAACATAAAAATATCGCACAGTAATGAAAACCAATTACACGGTAGCTAACAAATTAACATTCCCTAGCATGCCTGGTCATACCCAGTTGTACGAATATTTTGGAAGCCATCACAGGCTTAGGGTTTCACACAACATCTAACATTAAACAAACAACATTAAGAGGGACCTCCTCCACTGGTGACAAAAGAGCATACGGCTAATTTTCTTATCGATCCACCCTCCAGACTAAGAAATGAGACTTTATGTATATATGTGTATTTTTTAACTTAAATAGTAATGAAATAGTAATCAATTTCTCAATCAGTGTATATACAATTAACAAAGTACATACAAAAGTTTTCTTTATCTCATAATTACAAAATACCCATTCTCATGGATAATTAACTACCTTTGCTGACTCCCTTTCTCTATACTTCCCACTTTGAGACTCTTGTTGGCTAATTTCTCAATCAGACTTTCCTCTTAAATCATAATCGATCCCAATTGTAGTATACGAGTAATCTAGCAATGGTTGCCAAATCTTTAAAAATTTACTATCTGATTTGTTTTCTATCATACATGTGAGCTTATCTGTCCTGGCAACTTGTGCCAACTTCTCTAACCATTCTATCTCAAGTGGTACTGACTCTTTTTTCCAATATCTAGAAAGAGTGATTCTTGCAGTCAATACCATCTGCCAGATTAATCTGCCAAATTTTCCTTCCACTTCCTTGTCCAAATAGAAGATATCCAGCAAGAAGAATTCCGGTTTTAAATCAATTTTAACATGCAGTATTTTTTGAATTCTAGAGCATATCATCCTCCAATTTTTTTTAACCTTTTGGCACCCCCAACACTGATGAAATTTCATAGAGATTTCTTAGGCAAGGAATACTTAGAGGTGGTTTTGCCAGTTCTTTCCTCCGAACTATAGCCTACAGCACCTGATATTCATTGCTAATCTCTCATCCAAGTACTAACCAAGTTTAGTCCTACTTAAGAAATTCTCAAGATTTGTATGACACAAGTGGTATGCTGTAGATTTTGCACAATCAAAGAGAAGAGGAATCATGAAGTAACAACTGTGGTCCAAATATGACATATAGACTAACATCCTATTTATTCATCCCAGTTTGAATAGATCCATTCCAACAATTGTTGAATGATAAGTCAGTACACAGCACATTGATTCAATGGGTCTACTCTAGTAAGTACTAACAATAAGATTTAAGCCACTATCTTTGACTTAAGCCCTTTTCGCATGGCATTTCCGATACGAAAGGGCCTCTTTAGCGTCATGCAAATGTGAGGAGTGGTCCACATGATGCACTCACATTTGTGCGACGCTCCAGGGCCTGACATGGACCGCGCACGCATTTTTTCATTTTTGGCTTGAAACCGAAAATGCTGCACAGTCGCGCATCACTCCGGGCCCCCGCATGAACCTACCTTGCGTGCAGAGCCTCAGGAGCTGGGCCGGTCACACTTGCTGTCTCAGTGCAGCCTGGGAAGGTCCCAGGCTGCACTGCAAAAGGAAGAGGTGGGGCTCTCATGCGAGCAGGAAGCTTGTGCAGAGCTGAAAAAGCAGGAAAGCGAGAGCCTCCCTTTGGAGGCTGCTTGCATGAGCACCGCACCCCAGTGCCACAAATGGGTGAGTTGCGGAAAGGGTCCTAGAAGTTAAGGAACCCTTGGAGCTGTCAATGGTGTTGATAGTGATGGCCATCATGTTGTTGTTGTTGTTGCTATTTTCACACTCTGAGGCCTTTTTTGCAGGATGTCATTGTCCTGAATTGGGGATGGGAGAAGGATGGGACCCAGATGATCCTTATGCATGAGGTCATTCATGTCCTGTTTTTCTCCCATCCCCAGCTAGAGTGATTGCACAACAAATCCTGTCAATGACTGGTGTTTGCACAGCCCTCTCACCACCCTCCCACGCTTACCTGAGTTGTGGAGGGTCAGGAAGCACGTTAGCCACACATCTTGTCCCAGCTGCAGTGTGGAAGGAAGAGACATGGTCATTGTGCCTCCTGTATTCCAGCAGGCAGCCAGTGTGGAGGGGAGCACTCCTGTTGCATTCCCTTCCCAGAAGAGGCTCTACCAGGATTCCCATGGGACGCTGCTTGGATCAGGTAGAGTGTGGAAAGGGCCTAGCACTCAAGTACACTTACAAAGGTTAAAGCAAGTATGGCTAAAAAAAAAAAAAAAAAAATCAGATCTTGCAAATGTTAAAAATACAACTAAACTGTCAATAGAATTAAAAGCAGTTAAAGCATGACCATTAAAGAGAAAAACAACAGGCATAAACAATACAGCATATTATGGTAGGCCCTTTCTCACTGAGCAATCAGCCCTTAACAGCATGCTGAAACAAAAAGGTCTTCACCTGGCTACAGAGGGATAGTAAGGAGGGCATCAGTTTATCTTCTCTAAGAAAGGAGCTCCAAAGCCTAGGAGCAGCCACCAAAAAGTCCTCTTCCCACCTATCTATGACAGTGGTGGAACAGAAAAAAAAGCCCCCCCCCATAGGGGTTCTAAAACTAGGGGAAGGCTTATATAGGAAAACACAGTCCTCCATATAACCTGGATCTGAGCTTTAAAGGGCTTTACAGCATGATAAATATAAATCACCCATAGATCACATAGACAAAGCAATCTGTATTAGTCTTCATTTCTAGATTTTGCTTTTATTTCAGTTCTGCTACCCGATATGTTGGAAACTTTTTGCACATAACTGGAGGCAAGGCACCTTTATAGAACAAATGAAAGCCCAGCTATTTTTTAAAAAATGTAGTCGGAGTTTTATCAAAAGTATTTTGCAGATTGCAAATTGCAATGCATAACTGAAACTGATGATTCAAGCATACCTATTCTTTTCTCAAATAAATGCTCTGGTGATCTGCAATTGTTCAAAGTAACAATTTAGTCACTCCCTCAATGTAATTTTGGTAGTTTTGCATTGCAGTGGAATCGTTCAAGGGTAGTGTACTCTTTTCTGGCAGAATGTCACTTTGAGGAGGCCAGTCAGCATAATTCTGTTATTTGTATTCTGTATACATTTTGAAAATAATTAAATTAAAAGGAAAAGAGAGGAATAATAAATGATTAAATCTGGCACATGTTTCTATGCACATATGCATGCATAGGCATTAAAAAAAAAGATGAAAGAGAAAAAGGGAGAGAGGACCAGTGGGGAGCCAGAGTGATTCTGATTATTTTTTCACAGTTTATTTGTTTAATTTATATTGCACCTTTCTTCCCAATGGGACTCAAAGTGCTCATTAAGGATGACGTGTAGATGAAAATCACCAGAGAAATGTAGTTAAGCCTAACCCTCACACCACTCACCACGGAAAAAGAGAGAGAGAGAGAGAGAGAGAGAGTGGGGGCAGGGGGGGAGAGAGAGAGAAATCGAAGCAAATGAGCTCAGCCAGTGCCAGCTTATGGAACACACTGCTATGGATTTTACTCTGAACTTTAAAGAAGCTTTCTAGGGAATAGAGGCTTGGGAACCACCAACTGCCACTGTAATCAACTTGCAAAAGTAAAAGTCCTAGCTCTTTCAATTGGCTCCAAGGCAGGTGATTCCTATGGCTCTATAGAAAGATCATTTGGCCAAATTTCAATATGAAGATAGTGGTAAAGTCTGGATTTTTTGTTCTCTCCCTGCAGCCTTCTTTGAAACTGAAAACCTAATTCAGGAAGGTTTACATCTCTCTGAAACAGGTTTGTGGGCTTCTAGAAAGCAGTGGGTAGGAGAACTAGAGGAAAGAAGGAGAATTACATCTCTGCTGTTTGTGCTTGCTGAGAAATGTGAGAAGCAGTATTGGGTCTCTGAAGCATCTCTTCAGCAGAGTAATAAAACTAGCAAAGGAGAATCTGAAAAGTAACCATTCCTATGCACATCCACACATGCACACAGGCTGGGCATAGAAAAGAAACAAGCTTAGTCTTCTTTGCAAAACATAAAATAGCTTTACATATTAAAATCTGTGCATAAATACAGTGTCTTATAGAGGAGAGAAAGCTAAAGGGAAAATGGATGCAAGATACTGGAAGAGAGAAGTGAGGGGGGGAATCTAACAAACAGGAATACATCATAAATATACACTGTGCCTAAACTCCTATAGAGATACATGAAAACTGACAACTACTGAGGATAGGCATGCAGAGATTGATAATTCTTAACAATGCCTATGGAAGTTGTTTCCATGAATGTGGTGACAGCATTGGATATGGCTATTCACCAATGTCTCACAGGGAAATGTGCAGAGGTGGATCTAGGGTGGGGCAACAGGGGTGCGTGCCTCAGACACTAATGTCAGGGGGGTGCAAAAAAGAGGAATCCCCTACCTGCCTCCCTGCCACCACTCACCCTGCCCACCTCCACTCACTCCTTCCCCTCCCGCTGCTGCTAGCCCTGCCCACTTCTGCTGTTTGCCCTGCCCACTTCTGCCCACTGCTCTCCCCACCCACCCCACTTGCCCCTCTCCACCCGCTCTCCCCGCCCACTTCCACCACTCACCCTGCCCACTTCTGCCCATTGGTCATCCCACCCCTGCTGGTCTCCCCACCCCCTTGCTCCAGGCACTATTAAGCTTCAGTACGCCACTGGAAATGTGAACCCTTTTTCAACCAAGCAACCTAGTGAGGTGAGCTTATATAGATCCCCACATACAGCTTGCTTATGCACTGGAAGGCATATGGTACAGAAGCTACTGCTGCTGCTGATCCTTGTATTTTACAAGTGGGAGCTGCAACAAAATATTGTAGCTATGATTCAAGATTACAGCCACTGTGTTCTAGTTTCCTCCTTTATATCATTTTCCCTCTCCATTCTCCTCGCTCCTTTGCCTCTATTGACTCAGTCTCTTGACAGTGGGCTGTCACCCCAACCTATCTCATCAAGTGGAGGGTTTTTGTTTGGGGGGGGGATCATCATTGCTTGTGTTTTGAGACAGAAGCACTGACACAAATGGACCCATTCTACCTTGAAACAGTGAACAGCTGGGAAAGAGTACAGTTGAGGCAAAATTTGCTCACCTACTGGTGGTAAAGCTGTGACCTATGAGTATTTGTTTATTCTAATGCTGCAGAAAGCTTACTGTTTGGTAGCCGAGACAACTGTAGTCTGTTCCTAAATAATATTCTAGGAAAACAGGTGCTTTCAGATGGCTATTCTCAAATCTGCTTTGGTGGTTTGTGCTCTCTATTGTATAGTTCTTGCTGTGATTGCGTAGGAGTTATATGCTTATGAAAGTCCTCTAGTAACTGTACTTGTTTAGCGCAAACAATGATATGAGGATGAATCTTAGCAATGGCTTCTATTGCTTCTTAACAGGTCCACTGGTGAACCTGAATTAAATAAGCAGCTACCATGGTGGCACTGTGAAAGTGACAGAAGTTGCTTTTTTTTTTTAATGGACTGTTTACACTTATGTGAATTTTGAGTTTCCTCCAAGTCTGTTTTTGTTCAGATGACATCTTTTGGAAACATAGGAAACTACACCCACAGGTTGAGCATCAGAATCAGAGAATGCTATATTTTCTCTGTTTCAATATGTGCATTTGTATGCATGGCTTTGCTTTGTGACAGATATGCTCCTTTTGATATATCTCCTCATGCTCACTTATAAGAAAATTCCAAGCATCTAGCCTTGCAAAAATAAAATAAACAATACTCAACTATCAATAAAACAATTATGAAGAATTGACAGTTGGTGTTTCTATCCATCAAAGGTAAAACATTTTCTATTGAGACTGCATTTGACAGGTTTTACCTATACAGCACCTGAAGGGTTTTCCAGATACAACACTACAGAGGCTTCTTAAGAAATTCAATGTTCTCTGCCTAAGAAAAGGGCATTTGAAAGAAACAGCCTGAGTCTCAAGGGAAGTTACATTTTCTATTGCTAATGAAGTTTAAATTTTATTGCCTGGATCTTATAACTCTATGTCTCCCAGAGCCCACATGGCTAGAGAGAGAAGTGGCCTAGATGGATATCTTTCTAGACATTCTTAGCCAACAACAACCTGTGACTCTTCTATTGTATTTTTTTTCTTCTCCTGTATGATTTCTAACACCTTTGCCTGATGAAGAAGCTAGTGGAGCTTTGAAAGCTTGATGTATTTTGTCCATTTTTGATTGGCCCAATAAAGGTAGACTTTTTGTTTCGTAGATTTTGGATGTTGTTGTATTGTGCTGTATGACCAACACAGCTACCGTGGGATATGCTTACAAGATACAGGAATACCTCAGTCAACAAAGTAGATGTATTCTTGAATGTAACTTCTTTAACAGAAACTTTGGTACCAGAATGCTGGCCACAATGTCATCACTTGTAATATGTTAATGTCCAAACATGTAACAATGTGCCTATTGAACAATGAGGAATAAATCTGTTGCCTAAAAGTCAGCCTGGCTGTTACACAGGCTGGCTAAATAAACTATTCTTTGTATAATTTATGTATTTATTTCACAACGGTCAATGCATTTCATTAAAGTCTTTTAAGACTGTACCATAACCAGTATTACATATGTTCTAGAATGGCTTAAGACATAAACAGAGATCGTGTATGGGGAGACAGAGCATACATTCCTGCCCAGGCTTCATCTCTTCCCTTCCTTCCTAGAAGATCCATCCATTTCTTATGGAAATAACTTCAGTCCCAGCCTAACACTGCCATTCAGTAGCTGGCGGAGAGTGGGAGGTGGCAGAGAAGAATTTAACTATGTTCTTATATCCAGAAACACAGTGACAAAGGCTATCAGAATCTCTCTTATGCACAGCTTGTTTGACCCTTGTTTTTTGCTCTCTTTTTGTCAGCAGACAGTTTTTCATTTGGACAGGCCATTGGCTTTTAACTGGTTGAAGCAGAAGGTTTTATTGATTTATTTATTTTAATGAAGTGTGCTATACTTTTATCTTTAGTATATTTTATACATGATGGCTGGCATTCTGGTCAGTGACTACGATGTCATAAGCTATACTTATAAGCTTGTAAAATCTGGTATTTACACTTACAATCTTGGCACCATTGCCACAACTGCCACAAGAGAGGGTTGGATGTTGTCATCCTGCAGTACCCCACTCTCAGGCAAAGTGCTGACATATGTCCTTTTTCGAGTCATTGTAAAAAGAGGAACTCAAGACCTTCCTTATGCAACAATTCCCCACCACTTCAAACCTCACCTGTCTCTTCCCACTCCCACCCCTCACATGGCCATTTTAGGGCAAGTGGAGAACAATGGAGGCAGGTACACAAAGGGGCATTCTGAACACAATAGCAATAATTAATCAATGAGAACACATATAAAGGATCAAACAAGACATGGAATAAAATGCGTTTGAGAATGGCTTAAAAATATTAGAATCACAGATGTGGGGCTGCGTGAGTGCAATGTTGAAGCGTGGGATCATGTTAGGACACAGGGAGGAAAATTTTTTTTCCCTCTTAACTATTTTTTTCTGTGACATTTTCCTCCCAAGTTGTTATTTCTTCTGGTAAGAAAACTGTTTATTCATGACGACAGCTTCCCTTCTAAAGTAAGAGTATAATTTACCTGTCTTCTATGGGTTTCTACTACGTTTTCTTCTTCTTCTTCTTCTTCTTTTTTTCCTTTTTTTTTTTTTGGTGAGCTAATTCAGTCATAATATTTATCAGCATTACTTTACGTAGAAGAATGATTACACATTTTTCAGTGCAAAGCTGCTCAGGTCAGCATAAAGCAATTACACTAAAAACAATTAAAAAGTTCACTGCAGCTAAAAATGGACAAGCTTTCCAGTCTGGCATATCTCATCTGGCAGCTAATTCAACAATCACTGTTATAGTTACCATTCTGATGGCTTATATTTTGTGTTTGATTTTAAATGATTTACCTTTACACCTTTGTATCCGCTTCTGGTAGTCAGTACTATTTCTTTTCCTCTAGACTCCATTCAGATATCATAGTTAAAATCCAAAGTGTGTCCTCCATCATCCAATTCTACCCACCGCCTCCTCTTTCACAGTTCCCATTCCATGATCTTTATTTCCTTTTATACCTCTGTGTATAGTGTGGTACATAAACAGCACAATGTATGATTATAGAAGAATTTTTCCACTTTAACTGTCATGGCAACATCCTATGGAACCCTGGGATTTAAAGTTTGGTAAGGCACTAGAACTCCCTGGCTAAAAATTCTAAATGTCTCTCCCCAAACTGTAAAGTCAGGGATTCCATGGGATAAAACCACTGCAACTAAAGTGGAATGATAGTGCTATAATTGCATAGTGTGACATTGCCAGATGACATAATGGCTTGTACATTTCAAAGCTGTAGTGGATTATGGCCTCTGTGTGTGTGTAAATATGGTAGGGGATGAAGATGAATGAATGTGAAAAATCTCCAAATGGGAATAAGCTTGGGCATGAAAACTCTAAAGTTCAATATAATAAACTAAACAGTGCACAGTGTTCTGTGGATAAGATGAGGCATGAAGCCCATGTCTGGCATCCTGTTACGAACATACACTTGTGTAAGTCATGCCATGCATGCGGGACCAAAAAGTGACTATTGTACAATGGATGTATTCTTCTTCTGGTGGAGGAAGAATTACATGGACAGCATGTTTCACTATGCCTTGTCTTTGCAAGTTGCACATTGTGCATTGCCTGTTGTGTTTGTGCATCCTATATTTGCATTCTACATCCTATATTTTACATTGTGTTTGTGCTTTGTGTATTGTACATTATGCAATGGCACCTAGTCATTGATGTTGCTATTCTGCATGGAGGTTGTGTAGTGTTCACGTAACATAACAGTTACACAATGCTGAGGGGATATTCGATTGCAGCAATAGTATGCTTCCTTGATGTCCTTGAAGAAAAAGCAGGGGGCAGAGAGGGAAAAGAAGGAAAGGAAAGGAAAGGAAAGGAAAGGAAAGGAAAGGAAAGGAAAGGAAAGGAAAGGAAAGGAAAGGAAAGGAAGATGCAATTATGTATTAGAACTATCATTCACAGGTTCTGTGCCTATACATGTTATTCAAGTGCATAATAGTCTTTGTAGTTCAGCTAGAGCAAGGTGGTCAATGGACCATCCTGTATGAGTTAAGGTTAACATCCACGCCATTTTTATGAAATATGCTAATTTCCAACATATTTGCATGGAATGCCCAACTATTTGCAACTATTGCGTGAAAAAAAATTGCATCCTTCTTTGTACTGATACAGGCTGCATACTGATTTAAGACCCAGAAATGTAAATAGTGGCTTTATAAAGCGTACAGTACAAAGCAGAAAGTTTTGTGTATTGTGGAACGTGTGTGTGTGTGTGTGTGCGCGCGCATTACTAAGACACTGGCCAATTCTGGGCATAATGCCAACCTAACTATAAACAATAATACGAAAAAGAGAACAATGCATTGACTGATAACAAACCCAAGACAGGTATCACATTAAATGAACTGGCTGATACGATTCAATGGCTGATGAAAGGCAGTCAAAGAGCTAAATATACTCAGTATGTTACATCACTTAAAAGAATCTGATTGGAAGAGAGAAAGATGTTTATGTAAATAGGGTATAGTGAGTGTCCTTTATCTTATTGGACAAGATATGTCAGCTGATTAAGCTATGAATGAAATAAAGCAGGCTGAGAAAAGACAGAAAGAAGACTGTCTGATTGTCTGCCTCTACAAAAGATAAGGCTGCCCTGCTGCCTCTAAGCTACACAGTTCCTGATAACTGCCCAAAACACACTAATAAAGACAGACCCTGCTGGCAAGAAAGAGAGAATTTCTGCTCACAAATAAGCTAGATATGTTGTATATTTGAATAGATACATGCCCATTACAAATATAATGGATGCCTGTTATGGATGTTTATAGATATATAATGGATGCCACTGTATACAGCAATGTCCATGGATATTAACTCCTTTGATGTCTCTTTCACAGAGGGTACTTGACTAGAACACTCTAGTATTGTTTAAAATGGTACTGTCCCTCTATATGTAGCTGTAGAGAAATCTGTTAATGAAATGCAGAAGAGATAAAGTCCAGTCCTTATGAAAGTGTAACACATTACCTACCATGTACTATAATGTAATGAATGTATGATGCTTTATGTGTAGTAATGTAGTGAAAATAATGTACTTAGGCATGAACATGCCTATGTTTCTTCCTAAGGGCATGTATATGTGTGTATATTTATGACTACATATAATAAATAGCCTAAAAGACTCAGACCATTTCCACACTAGCTTGTTCTAGTGCTATTATTCCACTTTCAAAGGCCCCCTCCCTAAACTGCAAACCAGGATTCCATAGGATATTGAAAGTGGAATAATAGTACTAGAATAGGCTAGTGAGGAAATGGCCTAACAGAGAACCTGCTCTTCTTTCCATGTAAATATGGAAACATAAATATTCCAGTATTTAAGACTTGAGCAGAATGTTGATGATGCTAACTCTGCGTGCATTGATTTTGCTGCTGGTCACAAGTTGGATGCCCAGGTGACCAGAGGGTAATAGCGGGGACCTCCAGACAGATACAGATTAACTGACAAATGGCAAAGAACCCTCCATCTCTCAGTCTAAAGGATAGCTGTGGGAAACCATGCCTGTTTCAGTGCAATTGCATCCCAGGTTGTACCTTTACTGTCATCACAGCATTATATGATATTCCATTGCCTGTCACTTTTCTACAGTTCTGAGATGTGGCAATGAGTAATTGGGTGAAGCGAACTGTACTCACATCTCCTAATTACATAAGGTACTCCTTGGTTTCTTATATTGTTCAAAGTTTAATACAATTCAAATAAATTATTTAAACTTTAAATAATATAAGATGATGGACTTTGCATAATTAGGACTTACATAAATATTAGAGCAACCCAAGGAGACAAATATTAGTCTCAAGTTTTTTTCTTTTAATTACAATCAATTACAGTGTGGCTTTTGTGCTACACAGAGTTTGAAAATATTATCTTGTCCCCCTCCCCTTTGCATTTAAGCCAATTATATTTCTCTCTATATTTTGCGGATTAACTACTCCAGACAAGAGTGCTAAAATACTCCAGGAAATGAGCAATCATAGTTGGAACATCTGTGCAGTTTTCATCCTGAGGTGAGTATTAGTACTATTAGTAGAAGAGGTTATTAGTAGAACAGTGAGGGGCTTTGAGTGTTTTTGTTTATCTGTTTTTATTTTTTTTGCTCAAAACCAACCATGCTTAAATGTGACTGCGATTCTTCACTGGCAAGACTTAAAGCCTCCATCAGACACAGAAAATATGGTATGGTAAAATTTTTATAGCAACTAATGGGAAAGAGGTAGCGGGCAGCAGAAACGTGACAAAACTACATTCTGAATGGGGGAAGCGTTGCAGAAAATGTCCACTAATACATTCACCCTTGTTCATATGTTTCCATTTTTGTTGCACCTTTATTTTATAAAGTACTTTAAGAAATTCAAGTGATGTTGTCTGCTTATTAATGGCACATGAGGCCAGTCTGTGGATGATTAACAAGAGGAAAGTTAGGAAAAATTGTTGAATACAGCTCACAGACATAGTTTCAGAAACCTACTTTCAGATTTACTTTTTGCAGAATTCTGGGTTTCTGGGGGTTGTGATTGAAAAAAATAACTTTTCTAAGCTCTGTTCACAATGCCAATGCAAAAGAACTCCTCTGTAACTTAGGGTCTATTTAAGCAGGGATTCCAGTTATATGTTCTGAGTCATCTAAGCCTAGCATGTTTCTGTTTGACCCACATTGCAACCTGATAATGAAAACAACACATAGGCCATTTCTGCCCTACACTGTTATAGAGCTATTATTCCACTTTCAACATCCTATGGAATCTTGTGGTTTGCAGCTTAGAGAGGGGCATTTAGAATTCTCAGCCAGAGAGCAATTTGGCCTCAGTAAACTACAAACCCCAGAATTCCACAGGATGTTGAAAGTGGAATAATAGCACTATAACAGTGTAGTGTGGAAATGGGCCCTGTTCATTTATCTTTCTGTGCTTGGTGTAAGCTCGGTGGAACAGCTTTGTCTAGGGCAAGTACGCTACATTTGATGCCTTTGGGCTAGGATCAAGGTGGATCAAAGTTCACAGAAAGTGACCATTCCGCCCAAAACAACCTGGGACAGCCTTGAGGAAGCTGTAATGGGTGAGGCAAATTTTGTAAAACTAAATAGGGCTGCTAATTTTGAGCAATTATCCCCTCTTTCAACAGTCTCCTGCATGTGAACCTACACTGTTCAGGTTTTGGAGGGGCTTTGGAAGGATCACAAATGGCTGCATGAAGGGAGAGGAGACCAGAAATCCTCCTCCTGTAGCTTTGGAACCAAGCTTAACTATCACAATTTACCTGGGTAAGTAGATGGGATAAAACCAGGAGGTGTTGCAGCCGTTACAATGAATTTAAGTATACAGTCGTTCCAGTGTTTCAATAGGTGTGTGCATATTTTATAGCTGAAATCAAGTTGCTCGGCCATTTTCAGAAATGTATTTCTTTGAGCACTGAGTCCAGTTCATTGAACAGGAGCTAATCAAATAATCACCAGATTTTTTCATTTCGTAGAGATGAAGAGAATTTAAAAAGCCAGCTTGCCAATGCAGCTTTTACCTTCAAAATGTTAGAAGTATGTCTACCCAAAATGGGTAGAAATTGCCATAACATACTTCAATGTATTTCCTGTAGAAAAACAGGGGGAGTTATAATGAATTTCATTTTAGCCTATAAACAGGAGTTTAGGATTAGGGAGACTGTTTCTAGGTTTTAACTAGTTCATTTGATGTTACAGTTTTTATGTTATAAAAGAGCAGGCTGCTTTAATGAGATTTTGCTAATACTTTACCCTGTGTTACTTCTATTTCCCATTTAAGTTGCTACGAATATATGAAAAACTTTTCTGACGGACCAGCCAGACTCATGGCTATTTCTACTGACATTATATTTTGGTCGCTTTTATCTTGGATCCAGATTGTGAGTATCTAAGCTGGATATCATTGCAATGCCCATAAATTTTTAGATTGGCTCAGTGGGTGGTAAAACCTATTAAAAAGAGGCTGTACTTGCTAGTTCAGAGAATAAGAGAGAAGTGAGCAGCTGGGTTTGCCAGAGATAAGTAGTTGATCCTTCTCAGTTTGGTATAGTAGTTTGAATGGATTGAGCACTGGACTACAAACCTGGAGACCAGGGTTCAATTCCCTGTTCCACCGTGGAAATCCACAGGATGACCTTGGGCATGTCACACACTCTCACCTCCAGAAACCCTGTGAAAGGTTCACCTTCAGGTCACCAAAATCAGAAATACTTTCAACAACAACACTTTGACTTATGTAATATTTTAGTATATGAAGGGAAAGGAAGATAAACTCCTTGTAGCAGACTGTAGTATTTATTTTTAGTATTTTGTATTTTTATTTGGAGCTTGGCAGTTAGCTACAATAAAATCTCATCAGCAAGGTTTTTGCATGTCTTGATTTGTAAGGTGCGTGGAACTTTGGAGACCATGTATACACTGGATTCTGTAAATACATTACCTAATTTGAAATGAGAAGGGCCTAATTCTTCTCCTGGCAAACATACCTTCTCCCTCCACCTTTCTTTCCAACAAAGCTAGGGAGTACAGATTCTTTTTTAAAGTGTAATTGATCCACTGATAATTCAAAGGTGTCATACCAAACAGGCAAAGATCCTTCTGGTGTACCCAAAAGACTGACCACCAGTTGAGTGTCTTCTAATAGATGCTTTATAGATTTACTGGGCAGCAAAGTTCTTGGACTTGAAAGCAAATCCAAGACCCAAAGAGTTTACAGTCCTTTAAATACACTGTAACCAGCATTATTTAATTGGTTATCAGTTTATGATCCCTTACTTGATTGGTTCTCCAAAACCAATACTGATTGGTTAATTCACAAGCACATTACCTAACTGCCATTGGCATACCTTTCTTCCTTTAGCTCATTTCTGTAACATTCTCAGGTCATGTTGACAATTTGGCTTCTCCTTCTTAACCCTTATCAATTTGGCATTGCCTACTAAAGACTCTTTGATCTTTCTGGCTAGGTATGACCTAACCCTTCCAGCTTATTAATATCTCAGGCAACTGTTGCCCTACTGCTCATTAATTTCTTAGACAGTTGTTCTTTTTCCTCTTTGCATGCCCATCTGTGAACCCATTTTTGGAATTTCAATATTGACTATTTCAGCAAAGCTCCTGTTAACTATTTCAGCAAATCTAATAAAAAAAAAATTAACTATTTTAGTAAAGCTGCTTTTATGCAAAACTGCTTGTCTCTGAGCTATATGCCAACAAAAACAACTCAGAGAATTTGAGTGAAGTGAGAAGACAGGATTTTAATTAAGACAATTGTGCAGTTGGACCGATTAGAGCTCTCAATCCGAAAATGCATCAGTGCTGGACATGATTTTCATCTGAAGTTTATACACCCTTAGTACTTTCTCATACACATTTATAATTCCCACTGGATAAAACCTACACTGATGTAAACTACAGATTAATCTCTCAAAAACTGCATAGTTTGCTTATCTCTGCATTGAAGTCTTATTTTTCAACTCAGTATTGTACAAAGAATACAAAGGTCACTTTGCCTAACTCTTACTTCTAGCTGGTCTCTGCCAAGTATAACCTGCCTAATTTGTTTTTCTTCCTGGAGTACTTTCCTTATCTCTTACTTTCAGTCCTTTTAACAAGCAGTATCCATTTGCTTGGCCAAATACCCCTATTTTGCTAAAAGACATATTCACTCCTCTATCTGTTACATATTTTTCAACTACTTAAAACAATCTCTTAAAAACAATTTATTTTTTCATATTATGCACTATCAATTATTTTCTATAACCTCCATTACATCATAAGGATTACACCAGCTTTGATTTGGATGATACCTTTGGAAGTGAAATGAAAGTACAAGGATCATTCTCAAGTTTTATTGAGAGCTATGTGCTACACACACACACATACATATATATATGTATGTATGTATATATACACATGCACATACACATATACTGTTTTGTTTTAGATCCCTCCTTTTTCCTAGTGCAGGGACAACAAGACATTTATTCAGGAAATAGTGCATGAAAACTTCATGTTAGATTTGTTGAATGCTGGCTTTAGATAATAGATAGTATGGCCAAAAGTATGTAACATTATTTTTGAAGATGATGAATTCACTGCATTTTAAAATCAAAAGGATCTGAAAACTGGATAGAATAACACAGAAAGAGAAAGAGAGAGAGAGAGAGAGAGAAGATTTCATGACACTATTCACCATTCCCAGTTGGCTTACTTTTTGTTCATACTGTTGCATGGAGTTCATTTAAAAAACAACCCTTTAACGGCCATATCTGAGAATGAATTAAAATAGAAACTGTTTGATGTTCTACTCAGTCCTCCATGAATATCACTTATGTATGCTCTGTTTTACCTTTACATTGATATTTAGATCAATGGGGCTTGTTCAGGAACAGTTCCTGATGGATTTGATGCTTATTGTCTTGTGAATGGCATTTTAGTCTTAAGTACTAGCACCCAGAATCAAATAAACTGAAAGAAAATGTCACTTCCTTTTTCTTATTGTTATATAGCAGTTCAACAAATGATGCTTTTCCAGCAAAGTTTTAAATGTATCTTCTTCTTGTACATCTGGATGAGCTTTCTATTTGTCTATAATGAAATCTCACTGGCAGCTCAGGACTATTGCACAGACAATGGTTTAGTGGGGTAGTCAGATGGATAAAAGAACAGAACTCCTACAGTTTGGGTAGTTTTATGGAATATGGAATTACAGAAGATGTTCCTTTCCCCATATCTGTAGAACTGTTTAAAGTGCAGAAACCCTGCCCTCTTTTGCTTCTGTTCATACAAAAATTTGAGGATACTTCTTTTCTGAAACTTCCTATAGCGTGTTTCATGTATTTGATATTTGTCTTCATGTTTTAAGGATGTAAATCTTCAGTTATTTTATTCCTACAAGTAGAGAGGAAAAAAATTAACCGCCTCCCTCCCCTCTTTTACAAAAGTCTTTGTGCATTTTGAATGATTTTTCTCACTACCTGGCTTTCATACAAGAACTTCACCAAGCTTTTTTTTTACACACATGCAACTCCCCCCCCCCTTGGTTTTGTGCAAAAAATAGGTGTAAAAAAAATCTTGCACAAAACTGCTTCACTATTGCTGTTGGTGTTCTTTTTGCCCTTGCAGAACAGCAAAAATCTTGTGGGGGCTGACTTTTTCTCCTGAAGGACAGAAAAGTAGGCTGACCTTTTCTCCTGAATTATAGAACATCTGCAAATATTCTTTGTGTCACTAATACTTTATTAGTAGTATTATTGAACGATTTTATAATCATCAATACTGTCAATGCTACCATTAGTAAAGATAACAGAAGCGAAGGGAATCTAATCCATGACAGCAGAAATCCTTTAAAAATCTATAGCTCACTTTGGATGAATTCTAGAGATGATATTAATAGGACTTTTCTCACTGAAGGTATGGAAATAATGGAGCACACCCAAGTACAATTATAGTTGCAACTCCAAACTCATCAGGTGCTTTGGAAGGCCTGATGTAACTATAAAATTTACTCACTTGGCTTTTTTTCTGTTTTGGCTAACCAAGTAAGTAGGACCAGATACCACCAGAGTGACACCTGGTTGTTTTCTGGCACAACAGAGCCTGTCACTGAGATGGTTTTCCCTAGCAAGCATTCTGCCAGAATTTTTAAGACTCAGTACAATGTAAATAGAAGGCAGATTCATTTTCAACTAAGCACATTTATATGTAACCAGTGGATAGAAAATAGCGGCTTTGCTGAAATGCCTACTAAAAGTCCTAGGTGTTGGATTCTGTTCCTTAATGCATGAATAATGTTTGACCAAAAAGCATGATTTGTAAAGCAAAAATAGGATTTTCACCACAGAAGCCGCACCATAGGGATTTAAGCTTTAATCTTCAATTCTGATATGCTACCTCTAACAAACATGCAGCTGTACATGTTTTTTCTGAGACTCCTGATTCCTTTGTATTAACAGATTACCTACCATTTTATCATTGCTATTATTATCTAGGCATTTCATTTACCGTTAAACTTTATGTAATAGACTGTGGAATTTCGAAGCCTTGCAAATCATTTACATGTTCCAACTACAATTTACACAGAGAGCTTGGGAGGACTGAACTGTAATAATGTGTTTCTGGCTGGATGAGACAGCAGTCACCACTGCTATTCTATAAACTCTTGAACACTTGAATGGGCTAGCAAAAATATTATTGTGGGTACTCTACAATAAATCACACAATTTAAGATTGCTGTTTGGGGGAAAAAGCAATAAGCTAGTGGGTGCTCAGATGTAGTAAGTATTGAACTGTTGTAGCTATTCGATTTTGCCAATGTTTACCTTTCCAGATGGCTATTTTATCTGTAACAAACCTAGCAACTGAGCAGGTTTCTATTCATTTACAGGAAAAGAAAAAAAATAATTGCTTTGACATATGTGATACTGCCAGGAATGTTGTTTTCAGTACTGAGAACTGTTTGCCCTCTTGGTAAATCTCCAAACTAGGCAACTGCAGGAGGCAGAATCATAGGTAAGAAGGTAAGATACAACATAACCAATTGAAAAATCACTAAAGCTAAGAGCGAAAATCCTAAATTTCTATATAAATTGTGTGTGACTTGTCATAGTCAAAGCTCACTGAAAGAAGTGTCTTAATTTGCTGCAGGAGTGTGGGAAACAACATGGATCATGTTATGAATTGTTAGAAAACTGACTGAAGAGAAAAGCCGCAAGTACAGGAATGTGATTTATTTCTGATTCATACTACTCAAAATTAGGGCATCTGTTGCAATGAATTGGCAGTAGATTCAGGGCAATAATGGTATATACAAGGGTGGTGCCAGAGGCTGGCATCATTAGCACCTGATGATGGCTGTGCCCAGCAGAGGGGCTCACCTGCTGATTCTGGGCATCTCCTGGCCTCTTTCTGCTCTAACTGTTGCTATCATTGCTCGTACATGTGGAGTGCACATGTACAAGCAATGCCAAGATCAAAAAGGACTAGCCACCTCCCATTGCCTTGCCTTTTCCCTCTGAGCAAGAGCATGGATTAAGCAGCGGAAGGCAGAAAAATGACCAGTAAGTGAGGATGACAGAAACTGACCCAGGTAGGTTACCTGGATCAAAGTTTGGACTTGTATGTTTAAAAGTAATTTATTACCATTATATTTCAAGGACCTAGCTACTTTTATAGTTGCAGTCTTTCCCTAGTATAACCCTACATTTGGTTTTAGTCACGTTTTTAAAGCATGTCCTAGTGCTAAAGTTGCTGGCCTATGACCTAAAATGCATTTACCTCCCATAAGCACTTTTCTTTCCATCTGCCTCTCCTCCCATAGTCACTTCTACATTCACAACAGAGCATGAGATAGCAGCAGCGGCATGCTCAGCATGAGCTGGGACTCGAACCATGTGATATTCCTCTTCCACCATTCAGTGAGGCCACACACCAATAATTAGAAAAGTAACCAAAGAGTTATAGTTACGCCAGAAAAAAAATTGAGGTCAAGCCCCCACCAAGTAACAGTTGGAGTGTATTATAATTACACTGTTCTTCTGAGGGCAAGAGATTAAGACTACCTATTTGTAACTGCTTATGTTCAAGTGCTGATCTGGAGCCCACACCTGGTGCACCAAATGTCCTCCTCTATCCTGCAGCATCTGTTCCTTTCCACTGGTACCGCTGTATCTGTTCCTATTGTTAACATTTGTAGGCTGCTGTTCATCTGATGTTGAACTGCAGTCTGCATATGATGGACTGTCCCTTCAAGAGAGTTGGCTAAAATGAAGAGGAAGGGTAGTTGTGGCAGCGTGGGGCAACAGTGAAATAGGTAATTCTGACAATGCTTAGGATGTTGATTGCAAATGAGAATCAATGTCTAATCCCCTCTCCACATCACTTTGAGAGGTACAGGAATCAACTTCCTTCCTCCCAAAAACTTCTGTGCTCTTATCATTATACTTGTTTAAGAATAACAAAGAGAACTGATGTGGTATAGTGGTTCGAGCACTACACACTACGACCCTGAAGACCAGGGTTTGATTCCTCACTCAGCCATGGAAACCCACTGGGTGATCTTAGGTATATCACATACTCTCAGCCCCTGAAAACCAAGGGATAGGTTCACCTTAAGGTTGCCATAAGTCAGGAATGACTTGAAGGTACACAACAACAAAGAATAACAAAGAGACATACAGGTTTATATATATGGGGCAAGAAGACATAAGCAATAAAATCTGTCAGAAAAAGGAAGTTCTTCACCCTCCACAAACCACAAACCACAAAAGAAGATGTAGGTTGCTTGGAGAAAAAGAAAACAAAACAAAAAGGAATAGAAAGCAACTTCCTAGAGCACACCTTATATATAACAATAGCCCAGCAGACACAATCTTATATGGGTCTGTTTAAAAGTAAGTCCTGCTGAGTTCAATTGTATACAATTGTAGCCTTAGTATCATGTTTTCCTTGTTGCCTTTTTGAAGGAATGGAAAGGAAAACAGCAAAAAAAAAAAAAAAAAAAGTGAGAAATATTGATTTTGTTTCAACATTACTTTTGAAAAACTGTTATAGAACAAACACAGCATTGTACTTTTTGTTTAAAACAAAAGGCATTTTCTTTAATCAGTACTGTAGCTGCCATTAGAAAGAGATGGGTTTCTGTTACTATTTTTCTCCTCTGCTGTTTCCAACATAAAAATGGTGAATCACAGACTTCTGCTAAGATTTTTATCACTGTTTTTTCACGGTTGGGAGAAGGTTGGATAGATCAGACTAATAATGTGCTGAGTTTCATTTTTGACAATGTGTGAGATGGAGAAGATTACCTCATGTGCCTCTATTGGTGTTATCACCATCACAGTCCCTGATTCTAAAAGTTTGTCAATCTTTATCTATTAAATTCAGTGTAATTAACAGTATGGAGTGACAGACATCAACATTTACACACATAAGAGGAAACAATATGCCTGCTGTTGGGCTTTAAAAATCAGTGATAACCCTGCGTTTAATTAAGTCGGCTCTAGTTTATGAAAGTTTTCACTACAGTAAATTCATTAGAATTTGTGATGAGTTGCCCCACAGTTCATGCATGCAGTATTGAATGCATGTCCTTCAGTTCATATCATTCACCTTATCTTTTCCCCCTTAAAATACCTCTATGGATCTGGTACTCAGGCCTTGAGATGACTAGTATACTGGACAAGTGGCTGTGCTGATCAGTGGGTTCAGTTTGGCAAAGCATGATCAGTTTTCATGGTTAATTACTAAATTAAAACATCCAGCGACAGATGTAGAAAACAAAAACATAACAAAATAAAAACATAAGTGGAAAGATTTATTTATAATGAATAAAGCAAACATCTAGCCTTAGGCCGGTTCCACGAACAACACACAGGTCCTTTCCACAGGAGCTTCCTATCCTGGCATGGTGACAGCAGAGGAGCAGGACTGCAAAGATGGATCTGCATGACATCATTGTGGTCCTGTCCTCTCCTGTAGCCAGGTGGCACAATCGCAGATTAAATCATTGATGGGTTTTCCCCATCAGTGACACATCACCATCTTGTACTTATCTGGCCTGCAGAAGCCCCAGAAGTGCAATGGAGGCACTTCCTTCCACAGCACAGTCTGGGAAAGTGCCTGGTTGTGCTGCTGAAGGAAGAGACATGTCCATGGCAGGGAGCCAGTCTGTGCCAAGGAGAGCGTTCGCATCCCCACTCTCATCCTGGCAGAGGCACTGCCAGGATTGGGACCAGACAACAGATCTAAGTAGGGTGCAGAAAGGACCAAAGTTAACACCTTTATTTCAAAACAACACTTGTCCCTGAATTCCTTCCACTTTCGCAGCTTCCAAAGGCTCTATTTCAGATCTCCTCCATTCCCCTCTTCCTAATTGGGTCTCAGTCATTTCGTAACTGGCCGTAACTCTTTTACAGACAAGACTCTCATTTTTATATGGGTCCCTATATAGGCCCACCTCAGAGCATTCCGTGAACTGAGATTGGCTGGTTCTACCCAAGCTTGCCCAGCTTTTGTTTCACAGGGTTCAGTGTACCAAAAGGTACCATGTGTGCGTTTACAACAAGCTGGAATAGTTATCTCTGTATCCAGCAGCATTCTGTAGTTCACAAGGAACCTATGTGAAAGAGAAAAGCAGGAAAATAAAAATAAGTAAATATATTGAGCCCCTTTGACTCCCAATTTGGGGGAAAGGAGGGGATGAATTAAAAGTAGTTACTACTGCTGTTGCTGCTACTATTACTACCACTACTATTACTATATTACAAAATTGCAATATGCCAGAATAAAAACGCAAAGTAAAGTGCTTCAGTCCATAATATGCACTTAATATGTTGGCTGTGCTAATTTTGTTTTTACCTTTATAGCACTTAGATTTGAAGGCAAACTACCAACTTCCAGGTAAGAGCTACATTTTCAATACTACATGCATGGATGAAAATTCCTCATAGCACTGTTTCCACTGTTGGGGGAGGGGTGAGATTTCGCTGCAGCTCCCTAGAGATATTTGCATATTGCAAAGACTTTGGGGAACTATTCCGTGCAGAAATACATTTTTTTTCTTCTTGAAAATGCACGTGCTTCTTCTGCATAAAACACACTCTTCCACGATGGAAATACACACACACTGTTTGAAAAAGTGTTTTGTACAGAAAATCCCAGTGGTTTTTTTATCCATTCAGTCACTTATTTTTCAGAATAACATTCCCAGTGTACTGGGAGAAGTATTTGCATCTTACAAGGATGCAGATGGCATCATTTTCTTTGGCTCGCTCCTCTTTCTCCTTTCCACAAACAAGTGTGGTTTTGCAGGCTTGGGCAAAGCACGGAGAACTGACCATTCAGATAGCACTAGGTTGGTTGAGGAGGTGTGGAACTAAGGCCATTTCTGCACTAGACTGTTATAGCGCTATTATTCCACTTGGAACATCCTGTGGAATCCTGGGGTTTGCAGTTTCAGGAGGGGCCAGCCGGCCCTTCCCTAAACTGCAAACCCCAGGGTTCCATAGGATGTTGCAAGTGGAATAATAGCGCTATAACAGTGTAGTGCGGAAATGGCCTAAGAGAGGGAACGGGCTTGTCTTCCATTGCTCCAGAAACTAGGACAAGGAGCAATGGATTCAAACTACAGGAAAAGAGATTCCACCTGAACATCAGGAAGAACTTCTCAATGGTCAGAGCTGTCCGGCAGTGGAAGATGCTGCCTCAGAGTGTGATGGAGTCTCCTTCTTTGGAGGTTTTTAAACAGAGGCTAGATGGCCATCTGTTGGGAGTGCTTTGATGTAGGTTCCTGCATGGCAGAGGGTTGGACTGGATGGCTCCTGTGGTCTCTTCCAACTCTATGATTCTATGATTCTAAGGGAAGGCTCTGGATGCTTCACTCAAGTCTGCCTCTTAACTATTCAGTTTGGTTTCCTTTTTGCTTCTTTTCAGTCTGCTAGGGAGCTTCATATCCACTCACCTCTCTTCATGTTATGTTGCTAATGTTTGTTGCAAGCTTGTTTAAACTCACCTTTGCCACACCTTAATGTGGTTTTGGCATGGGCTTGAATACTATTTAGTGTGGACAGGGCCTGACTGTGCAATGGAAGAGGTCAGGAGGCCTTTTTAGGGGCCTTTGAGGAGGCAAACTGGGTCACATCTAATTTGAAGGGACATGACTTCACCCTGCTTTCAAGTGGCAAGAGAATCATGGAGAAGCACCTGCCTGTGTAGATGACCATTGTTGTCATCCAAGAGTCACCCAGCATATGGGATGGGTTTCAGGTCTTACCAATCAACAATCAGGTGGAACAATGTCAGATCTGGCCCTCCTTGGCTGTAATAAAGTTGTGCCCATTCTTACCAACTTAAGGGTAGTGGTGTGTTCTTTTGAGTCACACAGAGCCTTGCTCACAGCTCTGTCCACAATGACTCCCCAAAAGATTTTTCACAGTGTAAAGCATCCTCACTGCTGTTCTATTCTTCTTGCAGAGTTTTCCTGAGCACTGGGAAACCCATTATTCTGCAGGATGATCAATAGTTATGAATGTGCTTTCCAATCCTACTTCCAAGTCAAAGTGGAACCACAGGCTTTTAAAAAATGATTTTCTTTTGAGAGTCTTTAGGATTCTTCTCATGTTTGCATCTTGCTGCACTTTTACAAAAGCTGTGCTTGAAAGTTCATAAATCTGGGCCACAACAAACCTTTGGCATCCTGTTCAGCTCACACATTTCATTTGCAATATAACTTGGCAGTGTACTTTGAGGAAATAAACTAGGAGAAAATAAACAGTGATGAAGATCACTCAGGATACAAAACCACTGTTGAAGTCACAGCTTTCACTCCACAAGGCTACCTATATATTTCACTGAAAGTCACCCTGTATTTCCTGAAACCATCTCTGAAATTAATTTATTCTCTTTAATATATTTCCTCAAACAGGAAACACTTCAAATTGTGCACAAAACCTTATACTGAGACCCACAAGAATCTGTCTCTTTCACTCATTCTATGATTACCTCCTAACAACGTCTGTCCCCTTTTGGTTCATTACTAAATTGTTTAACTCTTTCTTTTATACACAAGCTCTTCACACTATCCTGTCTACTCACAAACCGGTTCCAGTACATTCCTTTCATCCATTTCGTAGGGAGAGAGACACACAGACAGAGTCTCACTTGCCTGCCCCAACCCATCATGCAGTCCACCAAAATAAAACAATAAAAAGATAATAAAGTTGGCAGAAGACCTTAGTGGGCACTATAAGCCGTGCAAACAAGGGCCACATTAGGGAGCAGAAATTTATCTTGCTAATGATATTTCATATGGGTGATGAATGCTGATCACTCCATTGCTAGTTAATGGTACTGCAATTACATGTTGTAGTCCATTTGGATGAACATACCAGCATGGTAGATAAACATACTGGACAATCAATATGTAAATGCAGATTTTGGCCACAAGAAGCCTGTGACTCCACTACAATTGAACTAATGGAATTAAAGGTACACAACATCTTAAAGGATAAAGGTTCAACATTTGCCTGCAATTAACCAGGCATTTAATTTGAGGAAGCTCAGTGAGCAGTTTTCTTTTTTATTATTTTTATGTTTTTTCTCTTGTCATTAGCAGCCAGCAACAGACGTGAATGCTTTGTATATAATTATATAGCACTTAGAGACTCCAGGAAATAAAAATTACAGATCCTGCCAAGCCATTAAAATTAGCTTTGGGACATGACCAGAATACATATCAGATTTAAAACTGTGATCATCTAGTCTGCTTATATTTGACAAAGCATCCAAGAACATGAAATGAGACAAGATGATACTGGTGGCATAAGGGCTTATCTTTTTTTCTGGTGGGAGGAGTGGCTGGTTGGTGAACAGAACCAGGGGCTGGCAAAAAAAAAAATTGGGCTGGAAGGAAAAAGCATGAGAACAGAAGGAAGGAAGGAGAAGAGAGGAGGAGGGAGGGAGATAAGAGTTGTGAGGGTTTTTGACTGGCAGGGAGGGAGCCACAGATAGAGAATTTCAGACTCCAAGCAAAGTCCATAGATCCAGACTAATGAAGGCTGGCCGCAAGAAAGGAAGTGGGAGGAGAATAAAAATATTAAGAAAGGGGAGGTTAGAGGATGGAGAGGGGGCATGGGAGTAGCCTAACAATGGGGATTAGAGGAGAAGAGAAATAGAAGGAGTGTAGCTCAGTAAGGAGGGTTGGCGGAAAATAGGAGAAGAATAGGCGAAGCCCAGCAATAGGAATTAGAAGGTGGGGGTATGGACCAACAGCATTGTCTGGTCCATAACAAAATTGTGCTAGAAATGTAATGGAAGAAATCTGTTTTGGATTGTGTATTTATGTGTACATGTATATATGAGGCTAATGCCTGGACATGAAAGTGGTTTCAGCAGGAAAAAGGATAAAATACTGGCTTTGTTGGTGTACTTTTACAGTTAAACATACAAAAATAGGTGCATTAAATCCATAGTTTGGTGGAGGAGCTGATAAGACTACTTGGTTAATGGTGGAGCAGATGAAGATTTGTTTCCAGTCAGAAGATCCATGGGATAGACCAAGAATAATTGGTAGTTCCTTGTTGTTATGTCTCTTCAAGTCTACTCTGGCAAACCTACCATGGGGTTTTCTAGGCAAGATTTATTCAGAGGAGGTTTGCCATTGTCTTCCGTTAATGCAGAGAGAGTCCCTAGATCATGAAAGGCATCATCTTAAAGGACAAAAGGTCAGCAACTTCAATACAGAGAGGATAACATTACCAAACTCTGCTCTTTAGGATTGCCTTTCATTGTTCTTTTCTCTTGTATCAATACAGCCTTTTCTTTATGAGATCTTAGGTAGGATTGACTGTAGATGTAGAGAAACCCATATTAAAAACAAACAAACAAAACCTAAAATGATCCTTTTGCTTCCAGGAAGCTGTATCTAATTCCTCACTTTCATTTACTGTAAATTCAGATACTTCTCTGAAAATAGTCATTGGTGGCTTTTCCAGGTTTAGTCTGAATTCTACTAAAACCCAGATCAAATTCATTTCCTCAGTAACATGAAAACCAAATGCAATCACATGATATAATATTCAACCAGAAGCCAAGAATAACTTAAGGGACTCATGAAAATCTCTCATTCATAGGATGACCATACATCAAAGCTGACTTGATGACAAATAACAAAACTGTAGGGCCTTAGCATGTATTAACAATACATCTAATTCAGCACAATTATTTCCAATCTAGCAGTGTTTACATTAAAAAGTTTATTCTGGGCCCTTTCTACTTGACCTAAATTGTTGTTGTTGTTCTTTGTCAGCAAGTCAGCTTCAACTTAAGGCAACTCTATGAATGAATCCCAGTCAGGTCTTGCAAATATAGCCCCCTGGCTTTCTTTACTAAATCAATCCATCTGTAATGCAGTCTTCCTGTTTTCCTATGCCTTTCACTTTACCAAATGATATTGTCTTTTTCCAGTGAGTCATGTTTTCTCATGATGTGTCCAAAGTACAATAGCCACAGTTTTGTTCTTTGAGAGTTTAGGTTTGATTCTTTGTTGGATATATTTATTTGTCCTTTTTGGCAATCCACAATACTGATTTCATTTCATTCCTTTATATCCCATCTTCCTCTCAATAATGAGACTCAAGATGGTTAACAGCATATTTAAAAACAATGCAGATTAAAAATTATACAAAACCTTCAGTAAAAGTATAAACACAAAAGTGATTTAGAAAACCAACTAAACAATTGATAATGCTAAAAACGTTGAACATTCAAATGCATTAAAAGACTACAAGTTGCTGCTGTTGTTGTTGAGTGCCTTCAAATCATTTCTGATTTATGGCAACCTTAAAGTGGAACCTATCACATAGTTTTCTGGGGCTGAGCGAGTGTGATATGCTCAAGGTCACCCAGTGGGTTTCTATGGCTGAGGAGGGAAGCAAATTCTGGTCTCCAACACTCAAACCACTACACTGTGTTGGTTCTAAAAAGACCTTAAAAACAGCACCACACAGCATTGAAAGTCTACCCTAGTCAGTTTCTAAAAGCCTGAGAGCATAAAAAATGTTTTAATTTGATGACCAAAGGAAAGCAAGGATAGGGTCATCCCAGCCTCTCTAGGGAGGGAATTCCAAAGTCTGGGAGCATCCACCAAGAAAGCCCTCTCCTTTGTTCCTACCAAATGAGCCTGAGAAGGTGGTGTGACAGAGAGAAATCCACCCACCCACCCACCTACAGAAGATCTTAGAGCTCTGATGGGTTCATAAGAGGAGATAGTCCTTCAGATAGCCTGGACGCAATCTGTATGTGACTGTTTGGTTACAACAGCTCTGCTGGGTGCAGGACTATTTCGTGGTTCAGTTAAAAGTGTTATTTATGATCCATAAAACCCTAAAAGCTTGGGTCTAGGCTGTCAGAAGGCCCATATCTTCCCCTGCGAGCCCACCCAATCTTTAGTGGAAGGCCTTCTCTTTGTCTGAGCACAGTTCAGGCACAGTTGTTTGGGGGTGTGGGACAAAAATTTTTAGGAAAAAAGGGGGAAAACCCACAGTATTAGCTCCCTTGAGAAACTGAAAGTCACTTTGTTAATTTAAGAACACACTATGCATTATGTTGAACATGTTTGGCCATTCAGTTACCATGTTTGGTATCTTAAAAGTACAGTTTATTCAAAAAGGAATCACAAATTGAGAATCAGTGTAGTAGTGTGAGTGTCAGACTAGACTCTGGAGACTAGGGTTTGAATCACTACTCAGCCATGGAAACCCACTAGTAACCTTGGGCAAGTCATGCCCTTTCAGGCTCAGAAGAAGGAAAAGGAAAGTGCCCCTGAAAAAATTTTGCCTGGAAAGCTCTGTGATAGGGTTGCCATAAGTCAGAAACTTCTTGAAAGTACAACATTTAAACATTATATTCTCTTTTTTTTGGATTTTATTTGTTAAAATGGAGCTATAAGGTCTTCAATCTGCACTATAAGGAACAAGGAACCCCTTTGGTTTTGTAACTTATAAGGAGCAGGCAAAACAAACTAACAAACAATAAAATTAAAAACAGAAGAAACTATGAATATTAATAAAACAAAGACATGGAGTCTCCCCAATTTCATAGAGTGCCAAGTGAATCTTAAAAAACTCATTCCTATAACAAGAACTGAAAAAAGGAAACCAAGACCAGGAATTGCAATGATACTCTGTGTAATGTTACCTAAAAGTCTCTGTGCTACATCATTTTTAGAAATAGTGTGGGGGAAGTAAATATAAGAACATCTTGTCTCAAGTGATTTATTCAGCATTCTAAAAGACTATATCCCATAATCCACTTTTCAAATTTTCCAGGAAAAAAGAGGCATTGGGAGGGGGAAAAAAACAAGATTTTTTCCCCCCAAGATTTTTCAGTTTTTAAAAACATTTCTACAAGATGAGCCTGCTTCAGAAAGTGAGTAGGAGAAGTACTTACATATCTCTCCTCTAGCACCACATTGTTCACTGTCAGCTTTCTTCACTGTCTAGATTTCATATCCATATGTAGAGATCAGAAATTTTATGACATGGATGATTTTTATTTTGGTATTTAATATCTTTATTCTTGAGATCTTTTCTGGATCTTACCTAGTCTTCATCTGACTTCTTCACTAAGCTCTCAATTTTGATTTATAACTGAGCCAAGGTAAAGAACATCTTTAACTGTTTCTGTCCACTAAGCTATGTAAATCATCTCTGGTCACTATTATTGTTTTCTCAACATTTATCCGTAACCCTGCTTTTGCACTGCTTTCCTTAGCTTTCATAAGTAGTCATTTGAAATCTAATGTTTTCTGTATGGTGTTATCTGCATATCATAATGTTTTTGCTGCTCCTTCCCCCAGTTTTCGCACCTCATTTCTCTAATCATACAGGAACTACAGTAGAAGGTAAGAGGGACAGATACGAAGGAGTAGTCTGATACACCTTCACTGGATATAATTCTAGAACTGATTTAGTCAAATTTATAATTTTTATATGATAAAAAGACAATAATTCCTTCAGTGTCCTATCAGTCAACAATACTGTCTAATCATTTTAACTACAAAGGACCATGCACTGAACTGCTGGGAGGCAAACTTTGGACAGTATTTAAAAGGAAATCTGTCCTAAGATGAACTGGGGAATACAGTAGAAGCATTTTGACTCAGGGCTCTTTCACTACACAGTTACAGTGCTATCATTCTACTTTAACTGCTATGGCTCCATCCTATGGAATTATGGGGTTTGTAGGATTCTTCATTCTGTTCCCTAAATTGTAAATACCAGAATTCCATAGCACAAAACCATGCCAGTGAAATAACCATGTAGTGTGAAAAGCCCTTAGTATAGAAGCTCCCTTTGGAATTTCATTCTCCAAGCCTTGCTACAGCAGGCCAGAGAAGTGTTAAGTGTCTCCTGTTTGCAAGTTGTGGTTGCAGTAAAAGTTCTCCTTCCCCACAGCAGTTATAAAATGGGGGGGGGGATCATTGCAAGCGAGAGAGTTGGCATCATATGTAATACTTAAATCCTCAGATGCTAAATGTAACAGTTGAAGAAATCAAGACATTGCATATAAAATCATACTATGTTCATTATCTTCCTGCCTGCCCCTCAAAGATGATAATTTTTTTACACATGCCCATAACTGTTCTTTGCAAGGAAATGACTATTAGTACATAATTATTGCATTACACTTTAATCCCAGATGTCTCAAAAAGACTTTATTTATTCATAAGCTTTTCCAATGCAGTTTGGCCATTACGTTTCTGTAACTTGGGCAACACTTAAATTTCAAACTGAACTACTCACAAGGTGAAATATAGCAGGACTATAAAATTGCTTGACTCCTGTTGATATCTTATGCATGGATTTTAATTTTCAATAAGCAGTGCCTTTAAGCAGAGAACAAATTAGGCACCTCATTTTACTAAAATCTGCTTTTTAGCACATATGCCATCTGCTCATCTTACTCTAAGAACAACAGAGTGTAATTCAGCTCTTTAATTACAGCACTAATTATTCCAGTTAGTTGATAGATCTGTTTTTATTTTTGTAAAGCTTTTCAATTGGAAGTTTTAAAAGACACACAAGGTTGTTGAAATGGGGATCAGTGTGGAGGGAGATGTCATTGCAACCAGATTTCAAAAGTGATTCAACTTCAGCAGGAAGAATGAGCTGTAGATTTCAATACCAGATCACTAACATGTGTTACAATGGCAGTAGCTACTGATAACTTCCATGTACTAGAAGTAGTGAATCCACTCCAGGTTTTAGTCTGAACTTTAAAGAAATACTTCAAGATGTTCAATCTTATTTCCTGAAGCACCTTTTTGCCTTAATTGCAGAGGAGGGAAAAGATATCAAATATCAGATATCTTGGTCAGCCTCTTTAAAGGCTCAACTAAAACCCAAAGCAGATTTGCTGCTGCATTTGTAGAAGAGTTGCTAGCCTTCTCTGTACTGTTAATCTAAATGCAGTATGAAAATTTATCGAAACTCTTCAATACGTCCAGATGCACACTGGTATTGTAGATTTTCCTGAAGAATGCCAGTGGAGCTCAGATTCTGGAGGCTGTTTCTTAAGCAGAACATCAGCAAGGAAGACATCTAACTGTATAGCTGTACACGTGTAGACTCTTCATGCTAGCAAGTGTTCAAGTCTTAGATTCCTCCTTTGCTAATGTTCTGTTTATGGTGCAGACCTCAGGGAACATGGGTAAACAGATGCAATGGAGGCCACCAAGTTAAATAGCTTTGAATGGGAGTTCGACAAATCCAAACAGACATCTTACGCTTACTAGTCATGATGACTATATATGATTCCTCATAAGAATCATATGTACACCTTTCAATATCAGTTGGTGGGGAAGACAAGCAGGAAGGTGTTATTGTATTTATGTTGTCCTTGCAGGCTTCCCACCTTTTTCTAACTGGCCACTGTGGATCCATAATACTGGACTAGATAGGCCTGTGGGAGGGGTTCTTAACCTGGGGACTGTGGATCTATCAATTGGCTTCAGGGGGTCAGTGACCTAGGTGCAGAAAAGACTTTTGTTCACTTTCTTTCCTCTTAACTTTGATATCTTTTCCCTTCTCTGCAATTAAGGCAAAAACACAGACTTTTCATGTGTTCATTTTTTTAATTCCAGATTATTCTGTGTAATTCCAATTCAATAAAATAAAATGTATGAAAAAATTAATAACCTGAAAATATTAAGAAACCTAAATGGAAACTAGAGCAACAGTGTTAGAAAACTCAGAGTGAGTCTGACCAAAATCAGGCTGAAATCTATCTGAAGGCTTATGGTGGAGCAAGTAAGGTAGCAAAAACAATTTTCCTAGCTAGTGCTATTGCATTGGCACAGAACAGTTCAGTGGACCTGTTTCAAGTGGTTAGGGATCTGTTACAGTATGGCCCAAAGGTGAATATAATCTACTCAACAGCCCACTGTGAAGAATTTGTCCACCATTTTGGAGATAAAATCACTCAAATGCACTCTGACTTGGACATCAGAGTTGATACAGTTCCAGTGGATGTAATCTTGGTCTCTGCTGCACCAGTGTTGATGCATATTTTCAATTTGTGCAGCCCAAGGATGAGGAGAAGATCCTTGGAGAGGTGAGATGTAAGATAACAAGTACTACACTCATGCCCTTTCTGGCTTATTAAACAGGCCAGAGGAGGACTGGCTGAGCAGGTAAGGGCGTAGATTAATGCCTCTCTGCAACAAGGCAGGAGCTCAGCGTGCCTGAAAAGAAGGTGGTAAGACCTCTTTATAAAAAAATTTCCCTGGTTCCTACTGTACTGGATAACTATAGGTAAGTCTCCAACCTTCTGTTTTGGGGCAAGGTGGTAGTTTCTCAACTTCAGAGGTTCCTAGATAAGCAGGTTATCTAGATCTGTTTCAGTCTGGTTTTAGTCCTGGTTATGGGACAGAAATAGCTTTTGTTGCCTTGGTGGATGTCCTGCACAGGGAACTGGACAAGAAGAGTGTGTTCCTGTTGGTTCTGCTGTATCTCTCAGTGCCTTTTGATACCATCAATCATGGTATCCTTCTTAGTTGCCACTCTGGGATGTGACTTGGAGGTGCTATTCTACAGTGGCTCCACTCTTTCCTGAGCGGAACTTTCAGAGGGTGGTGCTGGGGGATTCCTGCTCAACTCCTTGGCCATTGGCCTGTGAAGTCCCTCAGGGCTCAGTCTCAACCCTTATGCTATTTAACATCTACATGAAACTTCTAGGAGAGGTTGTCTGGAGTTTTGGGTAGGTGTGACCAGTGTGCTGAGGATACCCAGCTCTGTTACTCTTTTCACCTAATTCTACAGGGAAGCTGTTGCTGTACAAAATCAGTGACTGGTAGCTGTAACTGGATGAGGGCAAACAAATTGAAGCTTAATTCAGACAAGACAGAGGTACTCCTGGTTAGTCAAAAGATAGATCTGGGGACAGGGATTCAGCCTATGTTAGATGAGATTACATTTCTCCTGAAAACACAGGTTTGCAGTTGGCAGGTAATCCTAGATTCAATTCTGACCCTGGATGCTTTGGTTTCAGCAGTGATCAGGAGTGTTTCTCACAGTTAAAGCTAGTGTCCCAGTTGCTCTTGGCCTGGAGAAGTTGGACCTAGCCACAGTGGTACATGCCTTGGTTGTATCCCATTTGGATTACTGTAATGTGTTCTATGTGGGGCTGCCTTTGAAAATTGCTCAGAAACTTCAGTTGGCCCAAAGTGCTGTAGCCAGGTTGTTAACTGAGGCTGGGTACAGCGAGCACACAACTCGCTAGTTGTCACAGCTCCACTGTTTGCCATTCTGTTTCTGGGCACTATTCAAAATGCTGGTTTTGACCTATAAAGTCCGATATAGTTTGGTTCCAGGCTATTGGAAGAACTGTATCTCCCTTTATAAGTCTGTTAGAGCTCTAAGATCATCTGACACTTCTCTTTGTCCCACGACCTTTTCAGGCTTGCTTAATGGGAACAAAGCAGAGGGCCTTCCCAGTGGCTGCCTCTAGACTTTGGAACTTCCTTCCTAGAGAGACCAGGGTGGTACCATCTTTATTTTTCTTCCGTTAGCAGATCAAAACATTTTTGTGCCATCAGGCTTTTACAAATTGACTAGGGTTGGGTCTTTAATGCTGAGTGATGCTGTTTTTAAGGTTTGTATATAGTTTTTTAAAAAATGAATTTTAATATTTTAATATTTTAATGCTTTAACTTTATAAGTTGTTTAATTTATAAATTTCATGCTTTTGTATTCTCTTAAATTTGTACTGCTCTAAATATTTTGCTAGTTGCTGTGAGTCCCATGATTGGGAAAAAGATGGGATATAAATGAGTAAAATAAATAAAAGTGATCCAGCATGGTTTTCCTTGTATAGAATAAGACTGGTGACAGTGGAAGCTGGAAGCCCCTATATCAATGGAGCAATAAACCCATTCCAGATTTTTTCCTGAACTTGAAAAGAACTATCCAAATTGCTAAAGCCATTTGTGGGCTCCTTTTTTAAGTTCAAACTAAAAGCTAGAGCAGGTTCATTCCCCATGAAGCTGTTGTCTCTTCTACCCAGTAGCTGTATGTCTGGAGGGTTTTTGATGACTCCTGATACTTTGGGTGTCTCATTTTCATAGTGGAGTGCTCCATGAAGTATTTTAATCTAGCTTTTGCAATCGCATCCTACCAACAGTCTTACAGATGTTGGAAACAGAGCAAGGATACCTGGGAAACTTTCCTTGGATTCAATTGGGCTGCCTCTGTCCTGTCTTCTTCTTCTTCTTCTTCTACAATTGCCAGAAAATATTCTCTTAGGAAATAAGATGATGAAGTAGAAATCCATCCACTGTCCTCCTCTCAGTAATTTACCCCCACGGTGTTTAGATAATACCAAAAGCAAAGTACTTCCCTGCAGTATTATTATGGGAGTAAACTACTGCTGAACCTTAAAGATAATTGGAACTGCAGCCTATATTAAAGGTCCTTCAAGGATTCATCACTCTTTTCATTGATTTTAGTTTTCTTAAACAGCTGACTCCAGTAAGAACTGAAACACATTTTTTATTATTATTTCCGCAATACTTTTTTTTTCTTTCTTTCATATTTACCTAGTCGCTTTTAATTTATTTTGCTTTTCAGGAGCTTTTTTTTTCTGTGCACCTTGTCATCAGTCTTGCTATTTATGTGTATTTTGTCTCACATGAAATAAAAACTGTAAAAAGAACTGCAAGCAATAGTTATAACTTCCAGGGAGTAATTTTCTGTGAGGGGGGAATGTACAGCATTTTTAAGTTAATCATTACATTTTTACATGACTCTACGCTTTTTAAAATTTAGTAGCATTTTAATATGATAACTTGTTTAATTGCATTTTAATTGGATTTTTATCTTCCTCTTGTTTTAACACATTTTAGCAAGTCTGTTTGGATCCCCTGCCAGGTAAAAGGTAAGAGAGCTATTAGTATTTTCAGAGCAGAAAAAGTGTTTTCTGGAAGAATAAACATTTCCATAAATTTTGCCCTCCCTGTTAAATATGATTGTACATTAGATTTGCATTCGCAGGTTCTACTAGTCAGCTGGTGCTCCTGTGCTAATTCTCCCTCATATTGGCTTCCTTCACCTTCACTGTGTGATCCCAATCAGTCCAAAAGTATCTAGTAAACCTGATGATGTCACAATACCAAAAGTCATGCTGGTTGGAAGATTCTGGAATTATAAACAAAACAAAGCAAAAACTATTTGAAAGTCTAGAATTAGCCATCTTCACTGAGGAGAAACAAATCTGAGCAGATATCTTTATGTACCATCTAATGTATTCCCCGCCATCATCTTTCAGCTCAGCCCCAGATATTGCTTTAAATTTTAATTTATTTTTTTAAAATTCTATGTTAACAACAACAGATTATATAGTAATACCAGTCTCTCTCTAACAACAGTAAAGATAACTTTTAAGACTGGAAAACAGTCCATTACATCATGGATTCATTCACCATCATGAGTTAATTCTTTAAATGTCTGGATTGCATTTGACTTCACCTGAGAATATGGAGATAATACTAGGATAAATTTGAATCACAGAAACACTCTCTCATTGACTTTGCCTGTCTTGACTTATTGCAGATAGCCAGGGAAGACTGGCAAGCCTATCTAGCATAGTAATCAATGCTTGATTTTTACAAAGTCTTCTCAGAAGATAGTCTGGTGTGAGTCAACATATTCCTATTTTTCCTGTTTTATGATGTCTCCATTGGCTGCGAAGACTCAGGTTTTTTTGTTTTGATTTATTAATTTCTACATGAAGACGAGATATCTCTGAGTTTTCCACACAAGCTTTTCTCCCAGCACTCTGTATTGTATTTCCTTAGATGCTTGTAGGTCACATGGTGGTGCTAAATGTAAACATTAGTCCAGCCACCAAGATAAGCCTAATCAGACAGTGCTGTGTAAATTGTACTAATATTTAATTCTTGCATGGAGTGTCTTTATTCATATGTTGTGAGCACAACCTAGAGCATAATCTGGATGCATAATTTATGGAACAGATTTAGTCTCTTTTTCTCATTAACATTCTTGCATTCATTCATAATTTAAATATATTTAATAATAGAATTTAGATAATCTGTGGTGTTAAAATGCATACAAGTTGACTAACATTCTACTATTTTGTCTTGTCTTGTCCCACTGCTATTGAGACTTCTGGTTCATCCTAAACTCTCTGAATTCTTTTCACAGTTTGTGTCATATGTGTGATGTTTCTTAAGATGTGTACAGTGCAATCTGATCCACTGATATGTGGCAGTAATTCATCCTGGACAAGATTCTGTGCACTTTTAATATAGTGCAAACACACTATTATACCCTACCACCCCTCCTACAAGATACATAATTTTCATAAATTAGACTTATTAATGACCAGAGAATATGATCGGGGTCATTAAGAGACTGTCATGAATCCCATCAATGTTTTGTCACTCTAGAAGGAATCAGCCCATTCTGGACCCCTTTGCCAGTCCTGTGGGAAAGCCATTATGGCTTTGTGAATGCACCCCTTCAGGGTGTGAAACAGGTATAAAAACATTAGTTTCAACCTCAGCCAATTGTAGGACATAGAACATGGTCCAGACTGCTGCTCCTCCATGCTACCTTCAGACACTATCTGAGCCCCTCCACTGTGACCTCCTTCTTCAAGACTGGTAAGTATCAGCATTTCTACTCCTAATCTTTCTCTACCCAACCATTCTCATCTAACTTTCCAATAGCTTTGTATGATTCTTAATAGTGTCTGATTTCTCATATATTCAAATAAAATATTTAAGTACTGATATATCCAGGTGAAAAGACCCTCCTCTCGCAAGGCTCCTTTGAGTTATAACTCCTCCCAATTCTAGGGAGATGCTGGCATCATGGGTGGACCCCAACATCCCCCACCTCTTAGGGTAAGAATACTCCAGTGTATTTACAGTGGTATTCACAATTTCACAACCAATTGCAAAGTGTGTACCAAGGTCTTAAGTTGTTGGGCAGTAATCCATTAGATTCCATCCCAATAAGTCAAAAGTATGAGACAGAACTACAGATAGGGCTCTTCATTAAATTTGTTCCCACTAGGAGAACAAATAATTTATTCAGTTTTCTCACCACTGCTAGAATTTCTTCAAAAACTGCAGTTTTCAAAGGTGTTCTTGCAGTTGGAAGAGAGTCTCCTCCCAACAGAGTCACCATTTTCCTCCTCAGCATGAACACATAGTCACCTGAGGAGGGCAGGATGCAATCTGGCTATATTTGGATAGCTTGTGCAAAATGATGCTGGCATCTTTGTGTACCACTTGAGGATGATGTTGTTGTCATGCATCTGACTATCAGAATATAGTTGTTACATCCTCAGTTGCCCTTTGGCGTTTCCTAGCCACCCCACGACCATGCCAGGAAGGGTAAGAAAACAGTGACCATCTCAACACTAGGGGCCCATTACAGAATTATAGCACTATCATTTCACTTTAACTGCCATTAACTCCATCCTATGAAATCCTGGGATTGGCAGTTTAGGGAGGGCCATTTGTAATTGTCAGCCAGAGTGTGTCAATGCCTCACCAAACTACAAACCACAGAATTCCATAGAATTACAATGGAATAATAGTGCTATAACTGTTTAGTGTGAATGGGACCCAGATCTAAGGGACTGGGCTTCTCATTAGGGTAGGGATAGGCGTTGATGGTTCTCAACCCTTAAGGAAGTTCTTTTATGTTTTTGTTTTCCCCCCTTGAGTCTTGCAATATTCAGTCAGTCCTTTGTGAGAGCTGTGTAGGCTTACAGAACAATTGGTGGAATAGGGACCTCAGTTATTCATCCTCAAATTGGTTGATTCTTACTGTGAATATATGATTACTCATATTTGAGATTAATCTCTTCTCTAGGCCATACCTCTGAAGCTCCATCTTTTTGCCTGCCTAGAATTTGCATTCTAGACATCCATCCTGTCAACAGACTTCCTGAACAGTGCGTAGTGTGGAATCAATTAAACCCAAATGGTATTGTCATATATATAGCCTAAAATTTATGTGGACTTTTGAAACTCGTAACATAAATGACTCATTATGAAATCTCATATATCTTCATTAGGTGGGATCAGTGAATCTTCAGTTATGTGGATGCTGCCCATAGCTTTCATCTCTGAAATCTCTGAGATGTGAATATTTTGAAAAATATGGTATACTTCATTTTCCCCCCTGTTGGGTTGTGGGACATTCTGAAAAGATTTAAGGAGTGAAAGTCCAAAAGATTGGGAGGGCTGGAGCTTTTTTCCCACCTCCTGATCCATATGGAAGATTAATTCTGATTGTCTTTTTTCCGCTCCCTAACCTCTTTTTCTTGATCTTCCTTTCCCCTCCATCCCAGTTTTTTTGTCTTTCACTCTGTTCTCTCACTCTTTGAAGGTAAATAAATTTTCTGCAAAATATGCAGTTCTGTATGCTTTTTGATGGGGAGAGAGAGGGTGAGGAAACTGTGTTAGGAAGTGCAAAAGCTGGTAGACAGTTGTGTTTCTGTCTGCACCTAAGTCCAGGAAGTGAAGACCTAGTTTTCTGGCCAGATTTATAAAGCTCTAATTTCTCAAGCAGTAGTTTGTTGATTTGGTTCTTATTAGACAATTAGATAGTCAGTGCTTATTACATAATTTGTCAAGGTCAAGGTGACGGCGAAGCAGACGCGGAGGCAGAAGCTGGATTTAACAGCTTTACTAGTAATAACTCAAAGAGGTTACTTCACCAAATGTCAGCGTAAACAAACAGCAAGTCCCCAGAACGGCAAACTGAAGGCAGCTAGGTCCGACTGGAACCAAGAGCCCACAATACGGGGCACGGATTCATGGTTGGTAGACGGTTGTTGCCCCGTGCCCACCCCCCACAGCGTCCGACTTAAATAATCCGTTGTAGCCCAGCTGAAGCCAATCACCTGTCCATTGGCCCAGCTCACAGCTGAAGCCCCTCAAGCCGTCAGAGCCGAGTCATCAATCACTTTTCCTGTAGCCGCTGAGACCTCCGGACTGCCCCCTGCTCCAGTCGCCTCTGATGGAACGTGGGGGGAGGGTCCGCTGCAAACTCCGGACTGGAGTCAGAAACACCGGCCTCTGCCCCTGGAGCGCAAACGTCTGCAGCAGGTGCTGGCCCAGGCTCTGCACCAGGGACTGCTGTGGGGTCGCAGACAGACTCCTCCCTAGGCTCTGAAAGAGACCCCCCTCCCGAGGGCCCTCCAAGGGATCCTCCCCAGGCTCTGACGGAGCCCCCTCTCCCAAGGGCCCCTCCAAGGGATCCTCCCCACGCTTGGAGTCCAAGTCTGAATCAGGAGCAAGATCAGCCTGGCTCATGACATAATCTGTGAAAATCATGACATAATCTGTGAAAACAGGTTGTGTGTGTGTGTGTGTGTGTGTAGGCATACCCTCCAAAATTTCATAGGTGAAAATGAGGACATGTGTGGCTGAGCAACATCAGTGTGTAGACAAAAGAGCGTGGCCGGGCAACAAGACGGCAAAAATTATGAGGTATAAAACAGGCTATTTTAAACAGGGAAACCAATGAGTTTATGTATTTAGTTTAGGAAAGCCAGAAAGAAAGAAAAAAAGAAAGAAAGAAAGAAAGAAAGAAAGAAAGAAAGAAAAAGAAATTCCAAATGAACTTATTGGAAACAGCAAGAGTGCAGTCTCCTCCCTCTCTTGCTGAGCTAACTCAGTACAGGCTTTTGTTCTTTTGTACTTTAAATTTGAATTTGGTTTGCAGCAACTGAAGCAAGTCAAGGACAAACAGGGAATGTGGGAGGAAGAGAGAAAAAAACAGGACATTTTAATAGCCCCTAAGAAAGAAAGTGGAATGGCAGGGAATTAACTGGGGTTGTCCCTGGTAAAACGGGACACTTGAAAGGTGTAACATTGGAGGAAAGCAATATATATTTGGGCCATTTTGGGTTCTGTATTGGGAGACAGACAAGATTCAAATCAAATCAAATCAAATCAATAGGGAAAACCATTATCTGTTTGAATATATCCACTTACCCAACATGTTTACAGACCATACATATGTAGTGGGTGTGAGTTTAACACACTTCCTGTTTCTGTCCTCCATTGTGCTAAGCTGAAAATAATATAATTTTCTTCCTTGAAGAAGCTGTTCCTATTTTTTTGTGGTGTGAGATAAGATGTAGACAAATAGTGCTTTTCTTTCTCCCCTAAATTGTGCATTAAGTCTTCATTAAATGCACCCTCTAGATAAAAGTAAATTTTCTTGAGGCTGGGATGTTGTCAACATTTACATATATATGGCTCTCCAGTCTGGCTCATTCCTGACAGGCTCTTTCAGCTCTGCAAGTCAACCTACAATTTCTCTTTATACAATTGGGAAAGAATATTTTTCCTGCATATTTTTCAATTATTTTTTTTCTTGAATGCCCAGAGAGGCCAAGTTGCATCTTCCTAAAGAGTTCTATTAAAATGCTAATAACAGCCCTCACTAGAAGTCCATTTGTGAAATGATGGGCAGAGGTTCTTAGTTCAGGGATTAGCAGGAAATACAAAATTGAAAATCATAAGCACACAGAAATGCAATTGTTAGGCACTCCAAGGGAGAAATGGGAGGGTACAGATAGAAGATAGTAAATGTCCTAAAGCAGATAATGCAGACATTATATGTAGTGTGATAATTACTATTGGGCAGACCAGAAATGCCAATAGGTAAAATAATGAAGCAACATTATGAATTCTGTTACACTTAACCAAAATAGATAATGTTGGTACAAGTAAACTGATAAACAGAATGAACTGAGTGGGTTATGTGTAAACATGCTGTTGAACAATATATACATGGTTAAATCTTGATGAATAAAGGACATTTCTTTTGTAATAAAACCCAAAATGTACAGTTGGGCAATATCTTTGTTAAGACAGTCTAAAATATTCCAAAAGGTTGTGCCAAATATCAAAATATCACGCTACCATTCTCTAGGTAAGTTTAAAATTCCACAGGGAAACTTTATTAGTCTTATTGAAATTGTTTTTAACTTCCATTGACTTCCATATTCACTTTGAATTTTAAGCATTTATTTTCACTTTAAGTTAGGCTTGGTGATAGTTCAGCAGTTGGCAAAAATTTGCTGGGGACACTGCACATTCACATTTTTATTTCGTGGCAATTCCGATACCAGTGATTTCCAAAGCTGACAAGATACAGTCAAGGAAATACCTGTCTTTGTTGCGGACATTCATTTCTCTGTCTATCTCTCGCTTGCACTTTAATTATTGAGTGACTTAATATTCTTTTAGCCTGTAAGAAGCACACACACATACACATTTGAACTCTACAACTTTTAACATTATTTTTAGGTCATGATACGCTTCCTGAGGTTTGAGGTCTGCTGAAGGGGGCTTCCTCTGTGTCCCATCAATCAGGACACCATGCCATGGAAAGACATGGTAGAGGGCCTTCTGTGCTGTGACGCTTCAGTTATGGAATTCCCCTAACACCAGAGGCCTGACTGGCACTAATGCTGCTGCTAAGGAAAAACATGGGTCTTTACTACGATTGATTCCATCCAAATTGACAGATGTACATGGTTTTAACCTGCTTCAGTTGCTTTTCAGCTATCTCATTTTAATTGCTGAATGGCTTGATAATCTTTTAGCCTTTAAATTATTATTATTGATTTAAATTGTTTTAAACTGTTCATATTTATTTTATTTTAGGCCATCCTGAGCTGTTCAGACATAGGACACAACACAAACATTTAAACAAACAAAAATATTTGAGATAAGATAATTGACTGATTGATAAATATCTGCTTATTAACTGAGATATAACAGCTAGACAAATGATAAACGGGATGGCTCCACTGATGGAATTGATTTTGTTAGGGAATCACGGAGGTCAGTTCCTTCTCCCAACTGCAGACACTATCTACCTTCAAAATCTGGTGCAGGGAGTTGGGAAACTCCATTTTTTTAAAATCATTTAACTGGTATGAGTGATTACGGGAAGAAGAGAATTCTAAAACATAGGGCCTTTCTGCTCTACACTATCATAGTGCTATTATTCCACTTTCAACATCCTGTGGCATCCTGGGGTTTGCAGTTTGGGGGGAGGCATTTAGAATTCTCAGCCAGAGAACTCTTTGGCCTCGGTAAACTACAAACCCTAAAATTTCACAGGATGTTGAAAGTGGGATAATAGCACTATGACACTATAGCATGGAAAGGCTTATAGTCATGTTAGTCTCGATCAGTATGCAAAAGGACATTATAGCACCTTTGAGACTAACTGCAAGAAACAAGGTTGTAGCCTAAGCTTTCATAGATGGTGTCTACTTCATCAGATGCATGGAATGAAGCGCCTATGGACAAAAGCCTATGCTACGACCCTTCTTCAGTTAGTCTCAAAGGTGCTGCAGTAACCCATTTGCAGAAAGAAAGGATGGTGAAGAAATTTTGTAGGTCTGCTAGTGTGAAATGGGAACAGGCATTAATGGGAATCCAATCTTTCTCTCAATCTTTCACCATGTGTCTCCTTGGACTAGAGATAATTTGACAGTTGCCTTTAGAGCAACAGGAAAATATACCACACTGATATCTCTCTCAGAGTTAGACAAAATTAGTAGATCTGCTTGAACCACAGATACTTGAGTCTGAAAAGATAACTGACATAGTTTCAGATATACTTTGTACTCAGATTCTTGCAGTTGCAGACTTTTTTAGAGTGAGGATGGTGGTAGTATTAGGTGTTTGTCAGAAGTTTGGGAACTTTTTTTTTTTTTGGTCACCCAGTATTACCCCTGCCATTCTTGTAACATCCTAAGGTCACAAGAGACAAGTTGCAGAATAGAATTTTGTTATAATAATTTTCTGGCAGCTCTGGAAACATAATAGACTTGGCAGCTTGCATTTGCTATCTAGGCTGTAAGTGCCTTACATTTTCACAGAATTCCTAATGATCCTGTTTAACACTATCTGACGTTAGATAAGCAGAAGGCACAAATGACCTTGATTAGACTGGAAGTTTGACATAACAAGAACTGTTAATGAATATTCCATGTCCCCATGTATATTTAATCTACATGTTGAATTTAATTAGGAGTATAAGCTAGTCCATTGTATACAACCTCCCCAAATAATTAATTTCTATTCAGTAGCTTCATAAGCCAGGGACAATTTAACAAGAGATACTGTTAATGCATTCTCTTCTAACTTTTTTAAAAAAAAAATCTTGTGAATATAGAGATTGTTATAGCTCACATGAGAAACATTCATTTGTGAATATTTTTGAATTTGGTGACACAGGTTGCAATTCTGCAATTCTATAACTATTTGTGCAAGAACATATCACGCTGAAGTCAGTGGCCTAAATCTAATGCTTGGACCGAAGGCAAGTAGAACCACCAAATCAATGGATTTTACTGTTTACTTCCCAAGATTCAGTGATCTGGTCTATTGGATAGACCGATGGAAATTTTTCTAAGCAGGCATATTTAGCATTGCCTGGTTAATGGGTGTGATTTGATGATGAAAGGTAGCTTCTCTGATTTGTGAATCTGATCTTATGAAGACATACTGGAATCATCCTAAAAACAACTTCTTGTACTGTCCTCCAAACACTATGTAACTCACCGTGAGCCAAAGGTAAGTCAAGACCACTAGAAAAGAAAATTCTGGCCATCAAACAGCAACTGCCAATAAAACACTAACATGCTGTCCTAAACTCAATTCTGAGATACAATTACAGCAGACCTATTGAATCAACGGTAACTTGGCAAGTCAACACTAATGTAAAACTGCATTGATTCAGTGGATCTACTCTAAGAATCTGCAAATGAATTTAGACATATAAGAATAGTTATCAGACATTGTTTCTTTTATAATGGCTTTCTTCTTTCAGTGGCAATTCAAAGAACCATTAACTTTGGGGAAATATGACCATACCTGTATAACTAGCAGGAAAACAAAGAAAGGGAGCATACCCCAAGGATTCTTGATATTAAGCACTTACCTCTTGAAATATTCACACATATATAGGGGGACTAGAAATGAGAATAAAAATGCAGAAAAGAAGGAAAGCAGGCTAGTTTACAGAAGATATGGTTGTTAAGCAACAACATTCTGCTATGTGTACAAGAGACAAAGAAATCTTAGCCAACCATACCATAATAGCAAAGGGGGAGAATATAAAGGAACCTATCCATACTTTATGGTCTCATAAAGTCATGGGGCACTGGCATGTAGCAAGATAGCCTGAAATGAATATTTCAAGCCTCTGTGCTGTAACAACAGTACAATAGTAAATGGGAAAACAAACAACATGAGGGCTCTTTTGTGTGATAAAAAGACTTAGTATCTGGCAGAGACAAAGATCTAGTTTATCAACATGAGCTGCATTCAGGCTCCCTCATCTGCTCTCCATTTCACTGTGACCATTGCCAGGCTTCAAATGTGAAATAATAATAGTAAAAAAGCCACTACTCAGGGACAGAATTAGACTGCCTTAAAAAAAAAAATTGCATTTTACAATTTTCTGTCTGTGAAGGAACAAAAGGGAAAGACATGAATGAAATGAAACAGAAGTGTTTTCTGCCTCTTCCCTGTAGCTGTTTATTTAATGTCTCTGTGGGCTTCCCCTTCCCCAACCTCTATTAAAACAAAAGATATTTTCCAATTTCTTTGTAGTGGAACTGCAAAAAGTTTACAAGGACATTCCGCAGTCTCCTTCCCCACCCTCCCAGCCCTACTACCACTTTCTCTTTGGCTCGGATAAAATTAATGCCTCCCTGTTAGAAGGATAAACAACTTAGAGAGCATGCTGTGCAGAGCTGTTATCTTTCCACAGTGTGGAAATCTAATTGATTTTCCTTTACATTATTTGCATTAGTTAGATCTTGATGCCTTTGACTGTCTTCCAAGCTTGTAATTTATTTATTTTTGCCTCAGAGTAAAAAACAATGTCGGATCACAATTGTCATTTGAGCAAAATCCAGCAAAATAGAATAGAATGACTTCTGAAATGGCTAACCAAGATCTCAGGTGCAACTGTCTGTCAGAAGACAGTAACAGTGGTAAATACATATGCCTCCCTATTTTCCTACCAAGCCAATGTATTCAGGCTGCTCTGTATCTGTCTGAATCCTCTTCTTCAGCAGCAGTTGGCCCCTACAAACTCTGAATGTGACTATGCTTACATGGTGTTAAAATGATAGTCAGGACTGCATTAAAATGGACTGTATTCAGTTCCTTTGAAAAGCCAGATGTGATGTCTGTTTTCTCTCAAGTCATACTTTTTGTTTGGGAGGTGTATGTCTGTGTGTGTTTTCTGGGTTTATTGGTCTGCAGACTCCCATAATATGATATTTGCTGAAAGTCTTGAATGTCTTGGGTATTTGAGAAGTATTTTAATTCCTTCTCCTTGTCAGTTGAAAATGTATTAGATGCAAAGGAGATTATGACCCTTTTCGCACCTTACCTGTTCCTGAAGGCATCCTGTGAGGATCTTGGCAGCAGCTTTGCCAGGAAGGGAGTGTAATGGGAGTATTCTCCTCCACACTGGCTGCCTCTGGGACCCAGGAAGCACAATGGACTGCCTCTTCCTGCTTCAGTGGAGCCAGGAACTGTTCCAGGCTGCATTGGGGCAGGAAATGCAACCATTGTGCTTCTGGGCCCTCCACACACCAGGTAACTGTGGGATGGCAGCACGATCACAGGTCATTGATGGGAAGAACCCATCAATTATTTGATCTGTGATTGTACCATCTGGGGATGAGAAGACAGGAGGTGACAACGTCATGTGTAACTGTTGTTGCAGTCTCGTCCTTCTCTGTCCCTATAGTAGGATGACAACATCCTGCAAAAAGGGGCTATGTCCCTGAATGTAGTTTTTTAGACAAAAAACTTTTTTTGATTCATTCAATTTTTACATTAACCACAACTAATATGAACAATTAATAAGTTACTTAGATGCAGAGGAATTGCTGTTTTAATTCTTTGCATTTGTGAAGTAGAAACCAAGAGTCCGTTGTGGTGGTTCAGTTGATAGGCCCTATTTGTCTTCTTTTTCTTTCTTTCTCTTTTTAAACTCACCTAGCTGTGTTCATACTCCTTGTTAAAGTTCATCTTTCTGCTCAGTTGTTCAAATGGCAGAATAATAATCATTGACAGCTATGCTTCAAGTGGATTTATTCCTAATTTCTGTATGCATAGACAAAGTGAATAAAAGAGAACAAAAAAACCCCTATGTGTCATATTTTATGTACAATTAACTTCAGGTTTATGGGCACATATATTTGTTGTATCTCCTCAGTCTGTACTTTGCTTGTAATAACTAATACCAATATATGATCTCCCTTTTTTATCTTTTAACAGCTCTTGAACAGGCTAAATATACAAAAATGTATAGGCTGAAACTCTACCACTCTGTTCTGCACTGGTTAGATCTCATCTGGAATACTGTGTCCAGTTCTGGGCACCTCAATTCAAGAAAGAAATCAACAAGCTGGAGTGTGTCCAGAGGAAGGTGACCAAAATGGTGAAGGCTCTGGAAGTCATGCCCTATGAGGATTAGCTTAGGGAGCTGGGTATGTTTAGTCTGCAGAAGAGAAGGTTAAGAGGGGACATGATAGCCATGTTTAAATATTTGAAAGGATGTCATGTCGAGGAAGGCGCGGGCTTGTTTTCCGCTGCCCCAGAAACTAGGACAAGGAGCAATGGATTCAAGCTGCAGGAACGGGGATTCCACCTGAACCTCAGGAAGAACTTCCTGATGGTCAGAGCTGTCCAGCAGTGGAATATGCTGTCCCAAAGTGTGGTGGAGTCTCCTTCTTTGGAGGTTTTTAAGCAGAGACTGGATGGCCATCTGTTGGGAATGCTTTGATGGGTGTTCTAAATAGCAGGGGGTTGGACTGGATGGCCCTTGTGGTCTTTTCCAACTCTATGATTCTATGAAACATATTGGGCTAATTCATGGAATAAAATCTTTTTTAAATTACATTTTTTATATTTGGTCTCTCTTTTATATCTGAGTCACTGGATATTTTCAGCTCCTTATGCTTCTGAAAAACATTTGATATTTGCATAGTGTTGCTGTTGTTGTGTGTCTTCAAATCCTGGTCTGAGTCCACTGCTCACACCATTATATCACTCGGGGTGTCTAGCATCATATAATACAGATTCATGTTACAGGTTGTAATGTTAATCAAACTACCATTTGCTTGGTTAAAATAAGTTGGATGTTATATACACAGTGTATAAATATACCTCAGTCTGAGCCTGGAAATAAATAAGAGCATAACACTGAAAGAATAAAATTACCAGTAATGATATTAACAGACACCCTACCTTCACTCACACACGTACAGAGACCCCATCAACTACAGAATTAGCAAATGTCCATGTATGTGCACAAAATGCCCAATTCCAGGCATCTACTGAACATTTCAATGTAAGTACAGTTCATGGAGATTTTCTACAGCAGGAGTGGGGGAATTAGCTTTCTCAATGTTGTAGGACTGCAGCTCCCATCAGCCCCAACTAACATATCCAATAGCAAGTGATTATGGGAATCTGGAGTATCTGGAGGGCTGTGTAATGAAGGCAGATTAGGCAAAAAGCTCAGTGGGATTCGTTCTTCTGATATGGAAAATTCATTCCCCTGCTTCATTATTACAATTGTAGCCTTTTTAAATTTTATTTTTAAAGAATGTCATATGCTTTTAAACACTGGAAGGGAAGTAGGGGAATGTTTTAAGCATATTGGCTGGGCAAGATCAGGAAAAGTTAGAATTGTAGAAATGGAGGTGATACAAGAGCCATCTAATTCAACACCCTGCTAGTGCTGAAATCTATAGTGAAAATTTCCTTACAAGTGATAATCCAATCTTTGTTTAAAATTCTCCAATGCAAAAGAGTCCACCTTCCAGATCAGAAAATTCTTCTTATTGTTTAGTCAGCATCATCTTTCTTGTAATTTGAATCCATGGGTTCATTTTATAACCAATGGAACAGTAGAAATCAGCTTTGCTCCATCTTCCACATGGCAGCCCCTCAGAAATTTAAAGATGGCTATCATATCACTTCTCAAGATTGTCTTCTCCTTGCGAAACATACCCAACTCCTTCAACAATTCCTTATAGGGCTCAGTATCCAGATCTATTTCCCTTTTGGTCACCTTTTTCTAGACACGTTTCGGCTTCCTTCTTTAATTTTTATGCACAGAACTAGTTCTGATGAAAGCAGAATAGAGTTGTACCTCTTTCGATCTTGAACTTATACCTGTCTTGATGCATCCAACAATTGCATGTGATTGTTGTTTTATTTTGTTCTAGGGGCCACAGCATTACACTATTGATTCAGTTACTTTGTGGTCTGCCAAATCCCTTAGGTCCTTTTCAAATATATTAATGTCAAGCCAGGTGTCACCTATCCTGTATTTCTGTATCTGATTTCTTTTCCTGCAGTAGCTATATTTAAGCATTTTTTTCCTGCCTAAATGTATAGTACCTACATTCATGCTTTTAGTATTCTTTCTTAGGAACCAGCCCATGTTTTGAGATCTGCTGAGGAGGCCCTTCTCTCTGTCCCACTACATTCTCAGATACCTCTTGTGATAACTGAAGCCCCTGTCAGAGCTGCTACTGATGAGCAGCAGCTGTTGGTCCCTGTGGCTCTGGCTGGAGATGAGTCCTGCAGCCCAAGAGCTCCCCCTGCTGCCTTGGACCAAGCAGGCTCGGACGTTCCTCTGCCTGCTCCTTTAGGGCAACAGGGATCCAGCTGTGATCCCAAGGATGCCCTGGAGCCTGCGTCAATCAGCTCACAAACAAGGTGGAGACTCAAGATAGCTGAGCAAAGGGAGGCTTCCTTGATTAAGTTCAAGAAGCGGTGACTAGCCACACCTGTGTCTGGGCTATATAACTGCCTGCCTGGAAGCTTTCCTTTGCTTGTGGCAAACTTTCTGCAAACTCTCTCCTTGCTTCCAGCATCTGGCTCCTGATACTTTGGATTGGTCTCCTGGCTCCTGACCCCTGGATTTTGGACTCTGGCTTTTGCTTGCTACTCAGGCAAATGGACTGCCTATGAGTAATTGCTTGCTTTGACTCCTCCTGGCAGGACTCTGCTATCTCTCTCTCTCCCTTCTCCAGGCTGGCTCACTGCCTGGGTCTCTGACCTTGACACCTCTGGTGGGAATACAAGAGAGGACCATCCCTAGGTTGTCCTTAGGCTCTGGAACTTCCTTCTCAGAGAAGTTAAGACTTGTACCTTCCTCACTTTCTTTCCAAAGACAACTTAAAGACTTTTCAGTTTTGGCATTTGATGAGTGATTGCATAAGGCCAGTCTCAGATAAACAACATACTGGATCTTGCTAAGAATTGTGCTGGTGTGTATGTGTGTGTGCATGCATGTTTAAATGATGTATGTTTTATTCTGGTTTTAATTTTTTGATTGTTTAATCTCATTTTAATGTTTGTACCCTGTGAATTAAAGCAATGTTTGTTCTAAGTTGCTATGAGTCTTGAACTGGGAAAAAAGGTGGGATGGAGGAGGAGGAGGAGGAATCATCATCATCATCTGCTGCTGCCTTACATTTATTCCTGTTGAAATTCATTTTCAACAGTTCTCCATTCTGTTAATGTCATCTTGAATTCTGATTCTGTCTTTGAGGTAGATGTGTCATTTGTAAACCTAATGAGCATGCCCTTCATTCCCTCACCCAAGTAATTTGTAAAGATATGGAACAACAAATCACCAAGGAAGAGTAAAATAAATAGCTAAATAGAATAAAAAATAGCCAGTATTTGTAGGGAGAAGATTGGAATGAACTCAAGTTTACAAGAGGGGTCAAAAATAATTAAAAAGGGTCTTTTTAATCTTTGTTCAGAAAAGGAAAATAAGAAAGTGGTAGGTCTGCTGCTTCGAGAAGATGCTAATGAGTAAACACAGAAAGCAGAATTTCTGAACAACTGCTTGGCCTCTGTTTCCTCCCTAATGGAAAACATTGTTCAAGCTTGTGAAAACAGAATAAACAATGCAGTAAAGGAACTGGAGCCTAAGCAGGTAAATAGGTGATACAGCTACTTGGTACATCAAGCTACAATCAGCCCGCCTCATTTGCAGGTTTAATGTTTGCAGACATAATATTTGCAGATTATTTACTCTTGCCTCCTCTGCTGCCCTACGGCACTTTTAATAGAGACTTAAAAGTTTCATCTCACATTCACTGTTTCTTTGCAAGCTTTGTGAGGCTGAGAGAGAGTGCAAACACAAGGCAAGGCTTCTAAGTCCCAACTAAAAATTGTGTAGGGCAGAAGCAGAGGCAGCAGCAAGTCCCACCAGCTGCTTGCTTCTGACTTGCAAAGAAACCCCATCACCTTGAAGGCAGTACCAGGCAATATTCTTCCCATCATGGAAGAATCCACAGTAAGCTAAATCAACGAATTGTATTATTCTTTTGTGTGCGTGCTAAATATGGTTGGGGAGGGGCTATAGATATTTGCCACTTTTTGAGTTGAACTTTCCAGATGAACTACATACAAAGGTACCAAAAGAATTTGAAAGAGATTATTATGGGGTTATATCTATCAGATGAAATCCTATTGGTTAGTCCCATGTAGAGTAGAGCCACTAAATCAACTGTTGAACGCTGAGTCAACTTGTTGAATAGTGAGAAAACCCAGTTGACTCAATAGCTCTGTTCTAGTTCCAACTAACATTAGGCTTTATGCCATTATGTGAATCAGTTGATCCTTCTTCTACATGGACTGTGTTATTAAAACAGTCTCAGATTCATAATTGAGTTAAAGCATTACATCTGTTTAGCCCATCAGTAATTAAAATTTGAAAGAGAGCTAAAATGGCATTTTAAAAATTAAAAAGCATGCATAGTATTTCCTTTTCACACTTAATATGTTGCATATTCTATATTTATTGCTTCCTGCACTTGCCTTGCTAACCTTATGAATTGGACATGACCCCCTTTTATGGTTTTCTGATTTATTTATTCGGAGAAATTAAGACGAAAGCAAAAGGTCCTGTCTGAATGAACATAAATTATATGAATTACATATCATTTATGGCTAATGTATCTGCACTGATTCTAATTTGTGACAAGACTAATGAATATGAGGTTGTGACCTTACTGTCAGGAAATGCTTGAAGTGCTAATAGCACAACTCTTAATCATCTCCATATCATGATGGGGAGGGAGCTCATCCATAAATACCAGAGTTCAGCTGAATACGTCTACAACTTTACTCTTCTATTATCACTGGTATCTGTATGCCTTTGATAGTATTCACATACACCCTTTTGCACCATCCACCACCAAAAATCTGAAATGTTTCCATGTGATTCCTCTAGATGTCTAGATTAGTGATGTAAAGACTACTCATATTTTATATCTTGTCTTTCATGAGATAGGGAGTCTTGACATATCAAAGAACCACATGAAAAAGATGTGAATTTTTTTATTTTGTTTTGTATTTTGAGATTTTTTCCATCTATGCAGAAAATTGTTTTTTGAAAAAATATGCAAAAAATAAGCATGTTGCACAGAAACACATGGTTTTCTGCATAAAATGTTGGTTTTTATGCAGTGTTTTTTTCTCCACACAAACTTTTTTTTTTTTTTTTTGTGCAAAAGAAGCACTGTAATGCAAAAACAAAATAAAAATCACTGAGAAACGAGTAAAAGATGTCATAATCTCACATGCTAGGATGGAAAGTTTTGTTATCCTTTGTTTTTGCATGCAAAATAAAAAAAAGCAAAGATTTATATCTTTGGTTTTTAGCTTGGTTTTTACATTTACAGAGTCCTCCCTGTAAGGCCTTTGTTAGCAAGTGTGCTCCATTCTGAGAATTCTGCTCAGTTCTGTGTATTAAATAACCAGGTACAGTTTATCCAGCATTCTTTTCTACAGGATGCTTTTTCTAGATTTGTAATGACAGTATCTGCTTGTCTGCAGTACTTTTGCCAACCCGGTTCATGCCCAAGCATCCTGTTCAGGAGATACACGAAGTTTACAAGAACAGCAACTCAGTAAGTAAACAAACATAACATGCTTATTGAAAACTAGATCTATTACATAAAGTACTAGTAACAGAGTCTCAAAAGACCATTTATAATAGTTTTTTATTTCTCCAAATGTATGAAAACAAGTATAGTCCAATATGAGTATAGATTGAATGACAGTGTGCTGATATTTAGGCCCAGTACCGAAAAACTAAAGTTGAAACTTTCTACAAAAAGCCATTTATCCAAACACTATACAGTATATCATCTTCTGAAATCCTGATATTTTCCACTTTAAAATTATGTTTAAGCTGAAACAAAATATAAATTGCATTAGTGTCTTAAACCTTAATGCTGGCCGTGTTTTTTTGTTACCGGTCAGAAAATTGGAGGTATGAGTGTTGCATTGCCAGCATAATGATTTATGATGGAGGTGAGGAAAGTGGGACCCTCACGCCTCGTGCAGTCTTCAGCCCCCTTTTTGCAACTTTTGCACAGGCCACCACTGGTATAGAAATTGTTGCTGGTGATGGTAGTGGTGCTGCCACTCTTCCTCTTCCTCCTTTTTCTTCATGCATGTGGCTTAATTCTTTTTTTTCTTTTTCTCAGAGGATTTTCTTTTTTTAATTTTTTTTAATTTTATTAAAAAGAACAATACATAACAGAATAAAACAAAAACACCACGTGAATAACATAAATGTGAAAAAGAGAAATAATACAACACAAATGGCTTCTATTACTATTTCTCTCCAGATCCTTTATCATCATATACTTATTCCACATATTATGTATCACATTGATTATATATTTTTATTCCATATATCTAAATCTCTTTCTCCTTGTACTCGTTATTGCTATAATAATTTCATTCTTAAGTCTATTCTTTTCAACTATATTTAACTTATTGCTAATGCTATATATGATCCAATTATTAACCATAAACTCTAACCCTAAATGTAAGCCCATTCCCAGACCCAATTATATTTCAGCTTACTCTCCTTTCCAAAATTGTAATTCTTCTTGTGGAGGTGTGACACTTCCCTCTTTTATTAAAGCCTTTTCCATAAATATTTTCCATATTGCTTCAAAGTCATTCCTTTTCATTAGCCCTTTTTTAACCTTAATTCAACATGTAAACTTGTCATTAATTGCAATTTTTCACACTTCTTTATACCATTCCTTTATTTGAAGGTCTTCTTGAGTTTTCCATTTTCTCGATATAATTAGCCTTGCTGCAGTTAATAAATTTGAAGTTAACTCCTTCATTATCTGGGTACAATTAACTTTGTCACATATAGATAATAACGCTATATTTAGACATATTTGTAAATCAATTCCTGTTATTTCTTTTATCTCTTTAAACACCATTTGCCAAAATTTCTGTACACCTTCACAATTCCACCACATATGAATATGTGTGCCAATCTCTTGGTAACCCCTCCAACATAACCTTCAATGATTCTTGTCTACGTGGTTTAATATTACTGGTGTTAGGTACCATCTCCAAACCAATTTATAATAATTCTCTTTTATCCTTACAGATAAATTTTTTAAATGACGCTGATTCCAAATTTTCCCCCAATCTTGAATATCTATTTTTTGTACTAATTCTTCCTCCCATATTTTTCTAAGATATTCTTCTTCATCTTCATCTTTTGACAATATTTTATATATTTCTCTTGTTGTACCCTTCAATATTTCATTTTCTTCCATATCATCTCTTTGCTTAATCATTTGTTCAAATCTTGTGTATTCTCTAAAATCTTTGTTATTGCTTTTCCAATTCTTTGTCCACTGCTCCAGCTGAATGTAATTAAACCATGACATCTTAGTACCCTGAAATCTCTCCTTTATTCTATCTTTATTCTTTTAACTTATATATTCCCTGCTTTTTTAATTCCTTCTCTAATTCATCCCTCAAATTTATCAGGAATTTTTCCATCATCACTACTGGAGTTAATGGTGAAGATAGCCAACATTAGTTTTTCTTTGTTTTTCTTCCATATTTCTAATATATTCTTTAATAGGGGATTTTCTATTTTTTCTATTTCTCTCTTGACCGATGTGGCTTAATTCCAAATTTTAAAAGACTTTGACTTTTTTTAAAAAAAATCATGAAATATAAAACGAATACACACACTAAATGAAAAAAAAATGTGGGTTTTTGGACTTGCCAACTTGATTTATAAGGAGTTGGATGTATTCTCTGGGCGAAATCCAGTGCCATTTTTCCATGCAACTGCTTCTGTTAACAGAATCAGAAGGGGAAATTTCTCATCCCTTTTGAATTTTCTGAGAAACTCCACAGTTGGAAACTGGAAAAAAAAAAAAAAGAGCAATTAAATAAGACTCTCCTCTTTCTCTCTTCTCTCCCTCTCTGTAGACTTTTTATTTGGTTGAAAAGAATGAACTGCTTTATTAAAGAATTTTGCAGCAAATGTTATTTTCAGTTGCTCATGGTTTCTAGCTGGTATGAGGGATTTTGCCACTAGAGGTCCAGTTTGCATTGCCAAATCTTGAGAAAATGAGGATAGCATATTTTTTGAAAATTTCCTGCATGTTTTGACTTATTTAAAGCCCAGTTTTTCTGTTATTTGTGGTCCATTTGTTCTCAACTTAGATAAATTCCTGGGAGATTTTACAATTCCTAAAGTAGGGCTTATTTTTCTGCAAAGTAATTATCAGGAACCTTCACAGACTACTTCTGAATAATTAGAGTAGCTGTCACTTCCCTAGGTATTCCTGTCCACTAAAAGTTGTCTTTCAGTTTGAGAAAGATTAAAGTATCTGGGTTCTCTTGAAAAGATGTAAAGTAATCAAGTATCAGTTTTCAGATTAACTGGGAAGAAGAATTTTTGACATAAACTTTTGTGGACCCAGTTGAAGTAAATTGAGTCCGCTAAAGCTTATGTAAGATATTTCTTCTTCCCAGTTAGTCTTAAGGATGCATCCTAATTCTTTTATTTATTTTTTAATTGTGAAGCAGATAATCTCTTTGAATACTATTGCAATGAATTTTATTTTATTTTATTTTATTTTTATTTAACATTCCATTATAAGACATATTAAGCTGCTACAGTTTGGAGTGTTTACTGTGTTCAGGTATCCACTAATGATAACACGCACATTGTGTATGTCAAAACGCATCATAAAAATTTATTCAGGAGTAGCCGTTTTGGCCGTGCAGAAAAAACAACAAAATTGAATATCCACAAGGAATAATACCTTTATTGAGGCAGCTCCAAAGCATAAAATACACTATGCAAGTTTTCAAAGTTTCACTGGCTTCTTCATAAGACAAAGATGTTAAAAATCATCCAAGAGAAAAATGATGATGTTAGGGTCTCAGGCCTACATTCTGCCTGAGTTGTTGCCAGTTAAGATGGTACTGAGGGATTTCAATGCCCTCCCCTTATTGGCCATGTGAGGATTAATGACAAAGACCAATAAAAGACAGGTAACAAAATTACAACTCCTTTAGCAACAGAAAAATAACTTCTTTTGCTAATGGAGTTGATATTTTATTACCTTTCTTTATTGTTCTTTGTACTCACATAACCAATAACGGAAGTGGCCTCTGCATGCATTGAAATTGCTCAATGCCATCTACCATAATTGACAACATCAGACAGAAAGTAGCCTGTGACTCTAACATCGTCACCATTTTCCTCCTGTATGATTTTTAACATCTTTGCCTGATGAAGAAGCCAGTGAAGCTTCCAAAGCTTGCATAATGTATTTTATGCAATGGAGCTGGCTTGATAAAGGGGTTGCTACTTTTGAATTTTGGATTTTGTTTTATTAAACTTAGCACAGAATCTCTCAAACCCTGGCAGCAATAGCATTATTTGAGTTCATATTTTCCTTAAAATTCAAATAGGGAGTACTTGATCTTCTTATGGATGTCACAAAGTTGTTTACAAGGGAATTTTAAAAAGAGCTAAGTCTTCACCCTACATAAATGGGGGATTGAGAATGATAAATAAACTTGAAGTTCTCCTGAATTATCCATGGAGTTGTATTCTTTACCAATGTGAGAAGGAACAAATGTTAATATTGCAAATTCTGTCAGGGAACATACATCTGTAAACATAGCTTGAAGGCCTTTAGTTAATTATTCTAACCAATTTGTCATATAAAAAAATATTTCCAGCCAAGGTACAAGATAACAAAACCCATTATTCTAAAGCTGTGCATGCAGCTGAGGCTCTCCAAATGTCACTGAAAGTATGTTGCTGGAAGCTGCAGTCTAAACAATATCTGAAGGGTTACAGAAGCCCACTGCCCTCCATAGTTGAAGCTATATTACACTTACAGTTATTCTTTGTAGTCTGTTGAGTTCTTCATAAACAGATTTAAGCAAATCATCAGATCTGATGGGAGAAACTTAAGTAAAGATTGACTCCTGTTTATCTCAGGAAATGGAAGATCCAGAGGTTTACTCACTCCTTCTTGTGCATTCTAATTATTGGGACTCATAGGGTTGTCATTATTTGATGGATTGCTTCCAAATTACTTCTGCCCACTATGTTGCGAGTGACAGAAAGTGTACCAAGATAAATTTTTGCCACTTTCCCCTTTTCCAGCAAGCTCTCAAGTATCACCTCTCTACTATTCTGGAAAATCCCCATCAAAAAAGATGGTAGTGGTGGGGATAGAGAACTTCATGGATAGGGCATTGACAAAACCACCAGTGAGATTACTCTATCAGATCACAAGTCTTCTCCTGGTGGGAGATAAGTCCTACATAGAACCCTTCATGTTAATTTATCCAGAGATAACACATCAGTGTATCTGGATATACAGAGCAATGGTAGGAGATAGAGAAGCTATAGAAACTACAAACCAAATGTACTGATACAAAGACAGATTTGTGATCCCTCACAGAACAAAGGTTTATTGTTTTTACATGGAATATAGATCAGTTTGTATTGAAGTCTCAACAAGCTGCCTACGTCATGCTTACTTAGAGAACAGATATGTTTTTATACCCTAAAAGCGAATTGCACTCCACATATCACAGTAACTATTTCACTTTATCTGAATTAACATGGTCTTAAAAGTGGAATTAAATTAGAGGCAGCTCTATCTATTAAACCTTTGTGCAAGTTCATGATTTTTGATAAATGCTTAGAACTTAATATACCTACCAGAAAGTGTGCACTCTAAAAGTATAGGGAATGAAAAGAATATGCATACAACATTTGAAACGCAATTGGGATAGAGTGGAATCCTGATCAAAGTTCTGGTGTTACCAAGAAACAGTGGCCCCAATGAAATAAAGGTGGCTAAGTGGAGTCTCCATTCTCCTACTCCTAGACACTCACAGTTTTCCTGCACCTCTGTCCTTCCCTGTGTCAGAGGAAGAGCAGGTCACTACTGAGGATCATGTGGAACTTCTGATAGCTGAACTCATACTAATGACATCATCCTCTGGGACCTCTGGATGACCCCTGTGAGGTCTCAGAGGATGACTGCATTATCATGTGTCTGGCTATCAGAACATAGGCTTGACGATCCTTGGCTGCCTCTTGACCACCAGACATGGCCTTGAAGATATTATTAAATTTTAAATTCCCATGATTCCCAATCACAGGGTGTACTGGCTATGACTGATGTGAATGTAGTCCAACAAAATCTCAAAGTCCAGAGGTTAGCTATTCCAGGACCCCTTTCCATTTACAAAACTATAGCATTGTAACTCCACATTGACTGCCGTGTTCCTGTCTGTGGAATTCTGGGACTTGAAATTTAGGGAAGGATATTTTTCATCCATAGAGCATTAGTGCCTTCTTAAACTTTAAACTCTAGGATTCCTTAGGATGCAGCCAGGGCAGCTGAAGTGAAATCGTAGTGCTATGACTGCTTAGTATGGAAGGGCCCCTAGTCTAAATGGATAGTTGAAGCATTTATAGGAACTTGCTCTTTGGTTAGTCCCATCTCAAGTATCAGCTGTTGGATCAGCTGTTGAAAGATGAGTCAATAGACAGGTAAATTCAACTGATTGAATGGATCTGGTCTAGTTAGAAGTAACAATGGGATCTAGTGCTTTACTGTTTTGTTCTGGAACCTAGGTCTTTGGTCAGCCCTTCTGAAAAATTGGTTTCTCCTCATTATATCAGATGACTCACAATTTTTGGAGTTGGTCTCGAAAATAAAACGATATGCACTACTTGTCAGTAAGACTTGTGTCCTAAAAATGCTTGGGTTTCAAGATGCAACTTGTCCCTGCTTCCTTTACCATGTGAAAAACTTTTAAACAGTCATGGGAATTGGCTTGTTAATGTCTCATGTACTTGTTCTAATTCGAGGATTATTTCTTAAAAAGTTTTAGTTAAGAGACTATCTGATTCTGGTACAAAAAGAATGGAAAGAGCAAGTAACAGCTCATGCCTTAATGGTAACAAACACTCGTAATAAAAACTAAGGGCAATTTTGGAGGATGTTTCTATTGTTTTATTAGAAATAAAGTGGTAGTAATGCTGTTGTTGTCATTGTGTGCTTTCATTTCTGCCTTTTGGTTACTCTAAAGTGACCCTATCACTGGATTTTCTTAGCAAAATTTGTTCAGAGGGAGTTTTCTTTTGCCTTCCTCTGAGGCTGAGAGAATATGATTTGCTCAAGGTCACCCAGTGGGTTTCCAATTTGAAACACATCACAATATCAAAATAATAGCAGCACAGACATGATGGCAATCTGAGTCCTGGTCTCCAAAGTTGTAATCCAACACTCAAACCACCATACTCCATGGGCTCTCAGTAATGCATTATTATACCTCCAAATTCAGACTGATGTTAATTTTACCATATTTGCTGGCATATACAACGCACCAGCATATAAGACGCATCTATATACACCAGCAAATAGTATTTGCTGGTGTATAAATACGCCATTTATATGCCAGCAAATACTATTTGCCAGTGTATATAGATGCACTGGCATATAAGACGCACCCCATTTTCAAACAGTATTTTTCAGGGGAAAAAAGTGAGTCTTATACGTCAGCAAATAGTGTAAATTGTGATAAATTTGTGAAGTAACAATGCTAACATATTGGATATTTTCACTAACATTTTCAGCCTTCAGCTTGGAGCGGAATTAAAAAAAAATATTGGGTAGAATTATAGAAGACCATAGGAAGCTCCTTTGGTATTTTCCTTTTGTTCCATTCAATTTTGCTTCTTTCCTTGTTATTTCACCTTGCCTTCTGTCTCTGTTTTTTCATTCCTGTACTATAGCCAAGGAGAGCAATCTCTTTCCCTGTCAAGTTATATAAACTTAATCCCTATCTACAGTGTACGTAGAATTTCTCCTTAATTCATTTGATCAGGCAATATTGTCTCCAAAATCAAGTCTCTAAATTCAGACTACATTTTCACAGTCTGCTTTCCCCATATATACTCTTAGTGTGTGTGCTTATGTTTCCCAATAAGTGCTTATGTTTCCCACCCCTGATGATTCTGAATCTTAGTTAATCCATAAATATGCCACCAACACACAGTGTTCCCTACCTTATGCTCTCCAAGTCTTGTTTGCCAGCACATATCTCATACCATTAAGTATATTCCCTTTATATGCATGCTATTGCTAGTTCTTGCCCAATCTTGTCCCAGTCTGAGAGAAAATGCATGCAAAGTACATGTGTGGTGTTTTCTGCTATTCCTTTCTTGGTGTGAATATGCATATGTTATTTTCTTGCATCCTTCCCCACTACATCCATTTCCTAGACAGTCATCCCACAAGTTGTTTTACAAACTCTGTAGCTGAACACTACATATCTCTCAGTCATGTCCAGGATATTTCCTTTGTATCTCCTGTGTCTCCGTTGGCCCAATTTATATATTTATTTAAGAAGTATTGAGCCACCTATAAAAAATGGAGTGTTTGCTGAAGAGTGCCTCCAGTATCGAATAAAATCAATTTGAAACACATCACAATATCAAAATAATAGCAGCATGAACATGATGAGCAGAAAAACAATAAAGCCCCAGTTCTTGCCTTCAGTTTCCTTCTCTTACAGCCAGCCAGTCAAAATCCATAACCATCTCTGTTGTCTGTTGTTGTCTATCCCCCCATATAATTTCAAATCTTCTCCCCGAGGACTTAGCTTTCCGGTGATCATACAGACACCCTTCCTCTAGTGTACAAGTGCCTTATGCCTTGTACTCTTGTCCACAGATTACACCTCTCAATCTTACATACCATTTCTGCCAACTCAAACCAAACTCTGTGAAAAAAACAACTGAACATTAGCATGTATTTTAACCAGTTTTCATGAAATATTGGACAGTGTTTGACAGATATGTACTTTTCCTGGCAAGACAAGCTATTGTATCTAAAAAAATAAAAAATAAATAAAAAATGGGTATTTAGCGTGGTAGTCTGGGGGTATCTGACGATCTTATAAATGACTATTACGAAGATTTTTTTTTATTGTATTAAACTCCTCTTCTCTGAACTTCTGTCTGAGTGCCTTTCCTTTCTTCTCCTCTTCTTTTTCTTCTCTTTTCTTCTCTTCTGCCTTTCCTTTTCTTTTCTCACACAACTTATTTTCCCTTATTGGTACTTGTGTTCTCTAGCAAGCTCTCATTATCTCCCTCCCCACCTCACTCACACACAGTTACCCGCTGTATATCTTGCACTGCCTCCAAAACAACTCCCAGCCTATCCATGAAGGAGAATGAGGTGACAGAGTGCCCATAATCATTTCAAGAGATTCCAGGTTTAAATGCTCATCTGCAGTAAAAACATCTCTGCAACAGAAAAGGACCACAGCAGAAACAAAATTCTATTTTAGTCTTTAGCAAACAGGGCTGTGGTTCTGTCTGCAGGGAGCATTTGATGTGAAGTCTAAAGATGCAGCCTAACATGAAACAAGAGAAGGAAGTGGAAGAATGGAATGGTTGTGTTAAACAGGGTCAAGGCATTCTTTATGAGGTCAAGATCTGGCCATCTTGTGGTATGATTGTGGTTCAACAGGCTAAGTTGCTGGAAGAAATACCTTGAAATATCTGTAACGATTTGTTAAAAAGCCACAGATTTCCTCTTCCCACCATGTCTTCCCCCCACCCAGAAAAAAACCACATTCTTCACATGTTCAGACTAAATCCGGTTTTCATTCTCAAATGCAGTAGTCCCACTGAATCCATGAGCATTTGGTAAGTCAGCATTTATGTAAGTTCTGTTGATTCAGAGTGGGTCTATTTTAGTTGGGATCAAGCGTCTAAACTGGAGAGGGAGGGGCTTCCACATGCTTTTGTACCTGGATTCCTATAATCCCTCACCATTGGCTATGGTGGTGGTTCCATGTCATTCTAGTTATTAGTAAGACTCAAGCAGGAATTCTATAATAAAAACCAAGGAGTTTTATTTAAACAAATTTGCAATCAAGCCCTAATAGTATCTTTCCTTCCAAGTCTGTTTTATACTGGTGTGTGCTAAATCATTTCCTGTGTCCTTCCCTCTGTGTCACTAGGTTTCTCTTCTTGCCTTGCTGTCTTAAACTTCCTACTTAGTTCCACATATATTGATATATCTTTCCTTCTATACCTTTGTTGCAGCTGTTGTCGTGTGCTTTCAAGTCATTTCTGATGTATGGCAACTATAAGGCAAACTTATCACAAAGTCTTCTGGGGCTGAGAGTGTGTGACCAGCCCAAGGTCATCCAGTGGGTCTCCATGGCTGAGTGGGGAATTGAACCCTGGTTTCTAGGATCATAGTCCAACACTCAAATCACTATACCGTGCTAGATGTCTTTATAACTTTAACAAAATAAATTATTTTTAAATTTTTAAAAGTCCATAATTTCCCCCTAGAGTAAGCTTAAATTAAGTAATTAAGTAACATAGGTGATGGGTTTCTGCACAAATAGATCTGCCTGACTCTTAATTTCCTGGGGTTGATAAAGCCCTGTGGCATCTAAACAAACTTGAGCTGATTGTCAGTTAGGCAACCTCTTATTCACTCATCTGGAGTATCTGGGCACTCTCTGGCTTTCGGGCCAGCTGCTGTACTGGCATCTCCTGCCTCTTGAAATGGCCTCATTTCCCTCTGTCTTGCTGGTTCTGATGGGTACAGATTGGTTGCTTCTCTGTAAGTGCTTTCAATTCCTCCTTAAAACTTGGCTCTCCTGCATGACTACTTCAGATGAGCATGGATACACTTGTCTTTGGACCTTTGCTTTCTTCCACTCCTCAGTGTGTTGCTCTGTTGGCTGTATCCAAATGTGATTGCCCATATGTGGTTTGGGTGGGTCTTGTTATAATAACATGCATGTTTCAATTTTTGTTCTGCTAGCAGTTCACCTTGTCTACTGTCCTTCAGCCCATCATTCCCTTGGGTGGACTCCCATCCAAACCTTATGAAAATGTATTTCTGTGATCAAGGATAGCTAGGCAGGCATCACTCCCTGCTTTCTTGACTTTGATCACAATTTTCCTTAGCTGTTTTGATGGTTGATCCAACCTTCCCATTGTTTTGCGAGTAGGTTTGGGGGAGATGTGCAATAATTGAATTTCCACTGGTTCTGGAATGTTCTGAATTGGTATGACACAAATTGTGATCCATGCTCAGAGAATACAGTATCTGCTATTCCATAGCAGGCAAAATGATTCTTTATCTTTCTTATGACTGTCTCAGATCCAGTGTCTGGCAATGGATCAGTCTCCCAAAAGTTGATAAGAGGTATGGAGAAAAGAATATATGAGAAGAGATTGAGAGGTTGTACATGTCAAAAAGATCTAGGAGTCTTAATTCACCACAAGCTGAACATGAGACAGCAGTGTGATGTGCACCTAAAAAGCCAATGCAATTTTGGGCAGCATCAACAGAAGCATAGTGTCTAGGTCAAGTAAAGTGACAGTACCACTCTATTCTTCTTTGGCCAGGCCCCAGCTATAATACTGTGTCCAGTTCTAGGCACCACAGTTCAGGCAGAATATTGACAAACTGGAACATGTCCAAAGTAGGGCAACCAAAACCATGGAAACCATGCCTGTGAGGACCTGCTTAGGGGAGCTGAGTATGTTTAGCCTGGAGAAGAGAAGGTTAAGAGGTGATGTGATAGCTATATTTAAATATTTGACTGGATGTCATACAGAGGATGGAGCAAGCCTGTTTTCTGCAGCTCCAGAGACTAGGACATGGACCAATGGCTTCAAACTTCAGGAAAAGAGATTCTATCTATACATTAGGAAGAACTTCTTGATGGTAAGAGCAGTTCAACAGTGGAATACACTGCCTTGGAGTGTGGTGGAATCTCCTTCTTTGGATGCTTTTAAGCAGAGGTTGGATGGCCATCTGTTGGGAATGCTTTGTTGATGTATTTCTACATGGCATGGGGTTGGACTCAGTGGCCCTTGTGGTATCTCCCATTTCTATGATTCTATGATCATAGAATGGGCGTGTTCAGCTTTGTGAATAGAAAATTGAAGGGTGACATGATTGCACTCTTTAAATACTTCAAGGGCTACACCACAAAGAGGAGGGTGCTGGCTTGCTGCCTCCGTGTAATGTTTTTAAGTTACATGAGGGGAGATTTTAATTGAACATTAGAAGGAACTTCTTGACAGTGAGAGTGGTTTGGCAATGAACCCAATTGCCTAGAGAGATGGTGGGGTCTCCTTCTCTGGTCATCTTCAAATAGATGCTGAAGAGGTATCTGCTGGGGATTAGGTATCTGCTGTAGTTAGAGATCCTTCACTGATCCAGAGGTTGAACCTGATGATTTATAGGGCCCCTTCCAACTCCTGATTCTATGGCCTTTTCCACACCGGGTGAGAGAATCACCCTGCACCACTACTCACCGGACCTTTTGTCTCTCTGGTCCAGTCCGGAGTAATGCGTGCTCGTTAATACGCACTCCTCCAGTGTCCCAAATGGCGGCTTCCAGTTGGTCGAGGGTTGAGGGTCTCGACCAACCACTGAAGCTCATCGGCCTAAAGTCCGCCCCTGGGCAGATCGCAGGCTCGCATTGGTGCAAGCCTGCGAATCTGCATAAGAGAGCAGGCTCGCAGTGGCGCACTGCGTACTTTTGAAAGACCGGAAAAATCGGGTCTTTCAAAAGTATGCTGGAGGACCACTTGGGGTCGTTCTGGACCGGACTGAGGTACGGATCTACCTTAAATAGGTCCGACCCAGTCCTGTCCGAGGTGCAGACCTCCTCCTTGGAGGACGCACTGCACTGTTTCAAAAACTCCGTAGGGAAAAGGCCTATGATCCTTCAGCACTTTGCTGCCTCGTAAGGGAAAGATAGCATTCCACTGTTTCATTCTGTTTGGATATACAGTATTCATCTGGGGTGGGACTAAGATATCAGGGCTACCACACTTTCTAAAGTATGGCACAGAGCTGGATTTGAGCCCTGAATAAAATTATGAAGGAAGACAGATACACACAAATTCTTTGGCCAAATGCCTTCCCAGCCCACACTGTCAACCTAGATGAGTGAGCAAGAGTTGGTCAGTTGGACAAACTTTATTTGGAAGAATCAGTTATTCATAGAACTTTCAGTGTTACATGAATAGAGAGAAAGTGTGCATGAGCAAAAGCTGTTTAGCATATGTTGCAAGGACTACAGAACAGGGTCTTTGTTACTACTTTAGCATAAGGTAAATCATTTATGTAAACAAATAGATGTTCTCATTATGCAGAAGCCCTTGCTGTTTGTTTCCTCTTTCTCTGATGCGCTGCTTCAGGTGGGTTCCACTCTTAAACAGCTGCCACCCTGTTTCATGTAGTTCTAGTTATCAGTAAGACTCAAGCAGGAGTTAAAAGTCACATTCCCTCCAGCTCTGTCTCTTTACTGGTGCTTGCTGAGTCATTTCCAGGTAGCTGTTCTCTTATCCTTTGTCTTCCCTTTGTGTCGTTAGGTTTCTTTTCTTGTCTGCTGTCTTAATCTTCCTGCTTAATTCCACATATATTGGTCCAGTGGCTAACATTGACGGTAGTTATAGGTCAAAAATGCCTGAATCTGCTCAGGCTACCTTAAAGTTTATTTTACATTCCACTTAGACATCTCCTCTGATTTATATCTGAGCCAAGTCTTACTTTTCCCCACTTTCATCTGTTCAGTCTCTTTCAATGGATCTGGAGGTGGCCCAGCTCAGCAGATTTCTCTTTAACTAAGGAATAAAGTCTTATTTTTACAGTGCACCCTCCTTACCTGCAATCTCCAGATCCACAGTTTTGAGTGACCACAGAATGTCACATCCTGTACCTGAAGTGGCAGTGACATGTGCATGGACACACTGAAATATCCAAACACATGTCACTGCCACTGAATATAATGAGAAATGAGCATTCACAATTTCCAGTAATCATGGAATACCACATATAAGTAGGGCCCACTGTACTCTCTGAACCACTTCAAAGCCTAGATGCTGAGAATATATATACATTTTAAGCATCTGCTTTGAAAAACCTGGGATTTTAACTGAAATGCTTCTCACCTTAACTACAGAGTCACTCATATGGAGAAAGCCCTTTGTAATATCAATGATTTTAATCATCTTAGTGAGGCTTCAGTCACTTTCTCAGCTTTGTTAACATTTCATAGCTTTTTAAATGGTTGTGGCTGGGACCTTTATAATTCCTTTCCATTTTTCAGCCTGCACCGACAGCTTGAATAATGACGTCTTCTGAATTCTAAACTGCAAGCAAAATTGTTGCCATTTTCATCTTCTTTCATTGCTGACTATTGAAAATGTTCATCCTGGCAGTGACGAATGTGTGTTACCACAGTAATTTGACAAGTCAATGTGGTGAATTAAAGACACTTGTCATTCTTATATTTCCTAGGGTGTTGTGCCTCAGTTTATATGATTAAATGCTGTTTGCTATAGGGTTTTCTGTAATCATTATGAGTATACTGGTTGCTGGGTCTGACAAAAGCATTAATGCTAGAATATGTATGTCACTAAGATTTCCAGGCTTCATGGCCCAGAGAAAAATGAATAAGATCCCCACATATAAGTCATACTGCTATCTGAGAATAAAGAAAAAAAATAAAGCCAAACTATGCAAAGTTATGAAGCTTTTCTACAAGTTAGTTGATGTATTTGTCTCCAGATCCTAAGAAAGTTTGTTTAAAGTAGAAACTTAGCAACAAAATTGAGAACTACAGAATATAAATCATTCACAGTATATGGTAGTAACTGATTACATGTCAGCATAGCCTGTAGCATGAGATTTGTTCAGATGCTTCAGTGATAATGATAAGAAATGCATGCAGTTGGACCTACTGGGAAAATTCAGACATTCTGAATTATTGAAAATTCTCACGAACTCATGCCCATCATCTGTCCCATACCAGCAAACCATACATACATGCGCATGTCTCACACAGAAATGGTACAGATGTAACTGCCCCAGCTACACCCTATGGAATCATTGGACTTGTCATCTGATGAACCAGTAGAACTCTCTGACTTAAAATTCTAAGCAGCTCTTTGTAAACTGCATATCTGAGGACTCCATAGAATGGAACCATGGCAGTAAAAGTGGGATCATAGTGCTATAGCCATGTAGTATAAAATAATTCCTTGAGGATGATTACATCTGGCTTACTATCAGCAATTTGCTGCAGGGGTGGAAGCTAGGGCACTTTGGGAAGGCTAAAGCCCCTGGGACACTAACTAACCAGGAGTATGTTACCTCAAAGTGTAGGTGCCACAGGGGCCACCCCGCAATGCCAGATACCTTTTGCAAAAGTGGGGAATGAATTAGCTCAAAGAGGAGGCTTGCGAGAGGGGGAACTCAACGAGACCTTTCCTACCAATGTTTATGGGCTCACGCAGGAAAATAATCAGCCAAAGATTCAAAAGTAAGCTAAAAATGTGTTTTTATTGGGGGGGAATTCACTCATGCATGCACACAAAATACACAGAGTCAAACATTCACACAAGAGCTAACTGAAGGATAAAAGGGAAGAAAAATTATATGACGAGAGAGAGACTGAGGGTTTGGGGTTATATAGTTATCATTCCAGAAGAGTAGTGAAGAGCTTGAAATGTGATTTAGACGCCTAATCCCATTGGAAAGTTGGGAAAACTCATGGAAAGACATACAATTTTTTTAAAAGTACTAGTTTAAAAAAGAATTATTATAAAATCTATTTTAGATGCTATTATACACCGATACAAATGCCCAAAATAAGTAAGAATACTAAAAATACATGTTGGAAATGTTCTGAAAAAGGAACCTTTGGTGGAGCTGTGACATAACAAGGAAATATTGGAAGAATATACATGACTGTATTACTAAAACTCTCCAAATTAATTTCACAATGAACCCTGAAATATATTTGTTAAATATGTTCAGTACTAAATACTTTAAAAAGAATTCATTGCGAAAAATGATGATCTCTACGGTCACAACAGCCAGACTGGCATTTGCGCAAAGATGGAAACAAAAAGAAGCTCCAGACATTGATGAATGGTTGTGGAAGTTGTATGATTTATGTGAATTAGATAAATTGACAACTATATTATCAGATAAATCCAAGAAACAATTCAATGAAGAATGGAATCTAATCTCCCCTCTTTGGGAATCCAAATGGGGGGAAACAGCTACGATTAGGATTAAAAAATTGAAGCTAAGATCAAAGAGATATAACCACTCAAATAATGTAATTAAAAAAAATGGATTTTGAAACTTTGAGAGGCAAGAACCTTTTGACATAGCTTTAAAATGACTGGTCGAGGTAGAGGTTTATTTTGATATACTAAGTAAATGTTAAACTTTGTTGATAAGTGCTAGATAAGATATAACTAACTACGACGTAAGAAGTGTAAATAAAGGAAGATCATTAGGTATGTATCTATATTTTATTTCACTGAAATTATGCTGTAAATTTAGATTTTGTTATTTATTAATTTGTTTCTCTTTTTTTATATATTGTCTTTATTATTGTTATATGTGAAATTGGCTTCTTTTGTTGTTATACAATCGTTTATGGATATATCTTTTGTTTGAAGTTCCATATATATATGTATGTATGTATTTTTTTCTTTTATCTTTTTTGATTTAACAATAAAAAGAACTTAAAAAAAAGAAATGTGATTTAGACTTCTGTCTAAGGGCAGAGATCAGGATTCAAAGCTACGTAGTGGGGTCCAACATTTCATCTGACTGCACCTGACTTCTCAAAAGCAAGGGTTTATATACTCTATTTCACTCTCTGAAGGAGTGTGAGTTAATTGTTCTCCCAACCTAATGGACAATGGGAGTTGCAACAAAGACAATGGGCTATCAACCCACTCATGTTCGCAGTGTTTGGATGACAAAGACCCATGTGTGTTGTAATAGCTGTGAGGCAAGAGGAAGGAGTCCAGGCGCACAGGGGATGGGTATCTGTCAGTCATTGTCCTAGTGGGCTTGTCACAATTGAATTCCATGGGAAATTCCAGCTTCTACTTAAGCCTATTGTCCACAGGAACAGCTATCATTTGCCTGACAAATGACTCAGTCTTACCTGGAGGGTGTTTCCGGTTGACCTGCTTTCCACATTTCCTCCCTGTCAGTTTGACCTCTCCATCACTTCTCAGGTTTGATTTTGATATCAGTGCCAATTAAAGTGTGTTGCCAATTACATATGATGCCAACTAGAGATGGTGCCCATCTAAACTATACGGATATTGGGGACTCCCAAAGCGGAGACTTACAAGTAGTATGGGATGCCTGCTCTGTACTTCCCATCTGCTGTCTCTGCTACAGAAAAAGAAAGATGAGAGAATGAGAAACATGGTACTAGTAACGGTGGTTCTAACATGCTGCTGAGAAAGAAGGAGGCAACAGAGAGGAAGAGCCCAACAATTGTTTCAAATGCCTGCTGGTACAAGGACACTGTGGAAGGCTGTGTTCCTCATTTCTTTCCTCTTCTTCCTTCCACACCAAGGAATGTGCAACCAGTGGTAAAGATGTGCATGCCCACATGTACCTTTGGGGGTGGGTGGGAGGGAAAGAGAGCAACATAGAAGACTGGCTGTAATAGCAGATCTTTGGAAAAGAATGGACCTTTGTGGAGCAGGGAAGGCAGCAATAGGGGAGCAATGAACAGTTTCTTCTTCTTGGGTTGCTAGTCCCTAATCTCCACTGCTGATCTATAGTTGTTCCATTTCTAATGCTACTTTCTCTTGCTGTCCTCCACACCCCACAGCTACATTCTCAGCTCAGAAATGCTACTCCTACACAGAGATGTCATTGTGATGTCTAGGTGCTTTGGAGAGTAGCTGCTTCAGAGATTCGGTGATGCACTGTGAAATTTGTGTGAAGTGTTGTTAGAAATGAATATAGATGATAAATTGCTGCAAGAACAGGTATCTAATTTCCACTCTTCCTTCCATTCTAGAAGAGTAATAGAACAAGCTAAATAACTGGAATTTAGTATGACTGCTTGAAGCTTTTGAAGTAATACATTTGGCTCCCAAAATAATACTCATAGAAAAAGCAAAAGGATGAGAACATGATATATTACATTAAATACAAAAAGTTTCTTCAACAACCATTCCAAATGCAAGTGTTATGCAGCTAGGGAAATATGCCATGTTTTGTTTTGTTCAGGTTGTACATATTAAGTTAACAAACAGAAATGAGCTGAATGTGTCGAATTATTAAAAGGAAACAACTATCATCAGAGAAAGCAGTTTCTGTATTCAGTGCTCATCAAAAAAAAAAAACATGCCCAGTTTTCGTGGGCTGCTTTTTAAAAGCAGCCAATTGCACTGCCATTTCATTCTAAAGAGAGATACACAAATAATAACAAACATGCTTAATAGATGTCATCATTCCATGGCACAAATGTAACATTCCAAAACAGCGGGAAACAGAATAAAAACATCATGAACAAATAATCAAACCTAAGATTACAGAGTTTGTAACTTTTGATGACATATCATTTCATTTATGGCTAATGTTCTGTTAGTACCTCTGGATACTCTAAGTCCAATTTATGTTATAGTAACCTAATTTTTTGATTGTTTTGACAATCAGAATTCTTATACTGACAATGAAACAGGAAAAATCCCTCCCAAACCCAGCTTTTAAGCAATGAAGCCCCCACAACATGGTCATTTCTGTATTGTATGATTGTGAAGGAATTTGTGGATACTCTGCAAGAACTCCTAGAGATCCTTGCAGTTGCTGGTTGCAGCACATTCACCTATAGGAAAATAGCTGGACACTTCTCCATTGACCCCCCCCCCCCATTTTCCAAAGATACAGAAATGTATGTGGGTTTTAGGGGACAGCAGTGGGAGATTCAGCTACAGAGACATGGCTATATGCCAGATATACCTCTCTTAATGTACACTTCCAACTCATATGGACAGGATTAGAACTGACATTAGCAAAATGTCTAGTAAAACTAGCTAACAACAGAAGTTCAGAGGGGAAAAAAGCATATGTTAAAAACAGAGATAATTGTCTTTTATCCATAGGGCCTTATGTCTGTACTCAGCATAAAGTCTTCCCATTATATAGGTGCTAACAGTGAAATATACTTATGGGGCCAGGTCTAGTTTCATTGCCTTGACAGAATACATAAAATGTATTGAGGTCTTACTTAGACAAAAGCTAAATGGAAAACAAAATAATAAAAGATTGTTTTCCCTCAAGAAAGGAAGAGGCAAATGTATATCGCTGGTGCCATATAACAGAATTAAAGTAATAACCAGATCCACTGAATTCTTTGCCAAATGTAGATCCATTATTTGTGCCTAGTAATGGAGCATTCTGCACAACCAAGCAACGGGTATGGTTGCCAGGATGGGATGTGGAAACTGCAATCCTGTACTCACTTGTTCTTGCTGTGTGCCTTCAAATTATTTCTGACCTATGGTGACCCTAACATGGGGTTTTCTTGGCCAGATTTGTTCAGAGGAGGTTTGCCTTTGCTATCCTCTGAGACTGAGAGACTGTGACATGCCCAAGGTCAGCCAGTGGGTTTCCATCGCCATGGTCTCCCACTGTCCTAATCCGACACGCCAATCACTACACTACACTGGCTCTCATACCCACTCCCCTGACATTAACTCAGTGAAGACATTATAGAGTTGCGCTGTACACTCTAAGTTTCAATTGCAAACCAATTAATTAATTGAACTGTGAGACCGATCTTTCTTGTTTTGTCTGTGCTTTGCTTCTTCCTTCAGTGTATGTTTCTTCATTAAGTAGAACTTAATGAAATGATATATCTGCTTATTATGTGTTGAATTTTAAATAAATAATTCTAACATGTAAGAGTTCCCCTTTCTAAATCTCCAGTCAGTTGTTGAATTTGTATCTCAAAAGACCAGAACCTGTTTGACATTTAATATATTGTTTTCATTCATGCTATTGTCATATTAAATTTAAATCAAAACTTGTAATTCCTTGACATGCTATGATTATTTATTGTTGTATGCCTTCAAGTAATTTCCAACCTATGGTGACTCTGTCACTGGCTTTTCTTGGCAAGATTTGTTTGCTGAGAGAGTATGACTTGCCCAAGGTCACCCAGTGGGTTTCTAAAACTGAGCAGAAATTTAAGACCTGGTCTCCAAAGCTGTAGTCCAATTTTCAAACCACTGCACCATGTTGACATTCTAGTAAATGATTATTTATAGGGCTATATTCTTCAAAATATGAAGTGAGGGCATAATATGTACAATGAGTAGTTATTGGAGTAGTGGAAGCTGCTTTCTTGCCTTTTTTATTCTTCAACTACCTAGCAATTATTTGCAAATGATACAGTTTTTGTTTAGTAGTGATACCTGGAGCTTGGAAAGTTATTTTTTTAAAAAAGTGTTAGTGATATAGTGATATAGTCCTGTGGTACCCACTTGGGATTTCTCTTAGGAGCTCAACTGAAATTAACAAGATTTAATACAGGCCCTTTTCACACGTCGGGGGGGAAACGGGCGAAAACAGGCTAAAACGGAGCTTACCTCCAGCCGAGTAAGTCCGTCACCGCGTGGAGCAGCTCGAGCTCGCTGCTCCACGCTCCTCCGGCGTCGCAGATGGCAGCTTCCGGTTGGTGGAGGCTCTCCACCAACCGGAGAAGCTCGCCAGCCGGAAGCCCACCCCTGGCAGATCTGCAGGCACGCACTTGCGTGTGCCTGCAGATTCACTTTAGAGCCGGGCGACAGAGCGGCACGGGGCTGCGCGCTCCGTGCTTTTTAAAAACCTCTAAAAAGAGGTTTTTAAAAAACATGCAGCCCGGCTAGTTCCTACCGCTCCTGAGTGGATTCTGGTGTGAAACTACTAAAAGTAGTCCACGCCAGTCGACTGTACGGTGTAGACGACCTCCGTGGGAGGTCGTTCTACACCGTTTCCCCCCCCACATGTGAAAAGGGCCTTAGTCATGACTAAACAAAGTCCTACTGATTTCAGTGAGTTTGGTCTAATGTTGCTGTTAGTCTCTTTCCAACCCTTTGTCTTGAATGAAATTCAGTTCCAAGCAGTTTGTTTGAAGAACAGATCTCTTTAATGCAGGGGTGGGGAAAAAGCAGCCTGTGGGCCACATGTGGCCCTTCAGCCCTACTTTTCTGGGCTGAAAGCCACTGCAAGATACTTTGATCTCCCCAAAGGGAAAAAAAAATGGGCAGATTTTCATGTTTGGTTTGTTTTTTGATCTGATATGGACCAAAGACAGTATTGGCGATTTTTTTTAAAAAAAAGTCATCTGGAAGTTATATTGCTTCACTTCCAGTGTGCCTGAGGGGTGGCCTGTGGCCTACAGGGAGATGCAGCAGTGAAAATTGGTACCTGTCCCCAAATGCAGTTGCCCACCCTTGCTTTAAAGCAACATCAAAGCATTATGTTGTATTCTGGAGGCACATCTCATTATTTGTCATCTCCCCAGTCAAATCACTTCACAATCTCAACTAAATCTTCAGAACGAAATGCTCAGTTGGATGCTGCAACATGTGCAGATCAAAGGGATTATGTGACAATAAGAATCTCAGAGGCTTGTTTGATAGCTCATCATCATCCCTCCTCTGCTTTCCGCTCTTCTAAAGTGTAGCACAGTTATGCGGTCTTTGAAATACCTTTTTAAAATGGATGATCAAGCCAAACCATTGCTGACTCCAAATTAAATTCAAAAAATAACTGAATCACAGTTGTCTCGGCATTTGGCTAAATGTACACATCACAGATAACAATAACTATTATCACCTTTCTCCTTTCTAGTAAGTCTAACTGCTCGTGAACAAACTATATGATTTTTTTTGATGGAGACATTTTCTTCAGATGAAATGAAGCTGGGATAATTGGATACTGCATATAATCATAAGACTTTTTACAGTGGAGTGCTCAGGGTCTTCAGAACTCTGTACAAAAGTTAGGCATGAGTTCATGGAGCATTCATTCTATGTTTTAAAACAATTTCATTCTAAATCAGTTATAGTTCATTGGCATGCATTTGCTGTCATGAGATGCCACCGAGAAACTAGGAAACATTGTTATTTTTCCACTGTAACCTTGTTCAACTGTGTGGTATGAAATCACTGAATACTATGCTCTCATTTGTTAAAATTTATTTCTCTTCCCATCCCGTGCAGATCATAAATTGAAAAAAAGGCTTCTGAAAAGACAATACTTAATTAAACAAACAACTGCACAAAGGTGTTTTGACATCTTTGCGATTTTGCATTTTTTTCCAGTGGCAAATATATTGAAATAATTACCCTGAACTGCATTTGCTTTTATAGCATAAATATCTACAAAAAAAAGAAAAAGAGAAACTTTTGTCTCTAGTCATTGCAGAGCTGCAACAAGACTTAAAATATAAATTCTACATCTATGTCATTGTTATTCCAAATATCCCAAATATTAGATATCCCAAATATAAATCCCACTGTGTTTGTACTAAAGTATTAACAAAATGTGTTTCCCAAGCTTTTTCTGGCATTCATCTTTGCACAATAAACATCCATGGGGTAAATGCAGGACTTACACATCCATATACAACAGATAAATAAGACAGTAGCATGGCTTGGCCAAAGTTTGTTAGCTTAAGCATATAAAAAGTAAAAGCGAAAGAGGAAATGAAGACAAAGTCCCTTTCCGTACGAGGCGAGGGAATCGCTCCGTGCCGTTACCTACCGCTTCTTCTGGGGTCCGAAGCAACGCGGACTGTCTCTGAAGCCCTTCCGCAGGGCTCCTCCTTGGTCCAAGGTGAATCGGAGCAGTTCAAGGTCTGTAGATCCGCACTGCTCTGGCTTCCAAAATGGCGGCTTCTGGCTTCCAAAATGGCGGCTTCTGGTTGGTTGTGGGTCCCGACCAACTGCTGAAGCTCACCATGCCTAAAGCCTGCCCTCCGCAGATCACAGGCTCGCATTGGTGCGAGCCTGCGAATCTGCACAAGGGAGCAGGAACGCAATGGCGCATTCCAGGAAAATAAAGACCTGTTTTTTCCGGTCTTTCAAAAACACCCTGGAGGACCACTTGGGGTCATCTTGGAGCGGACTGAGGTGTGGATCTCCGGTAAGTAGTCCACTCCTAGTCTGCTCCAAGGTGCAGACGACCTCCATGCAAGGACGCACTGCCCCATTCTAATTGCCTGGTGCGGAAAGGGCCAAAGGTAGCTAAAATTATTTTCTTTCAACCAGGAATGAGCTCAGTTGAAACACCTCATGAAGCCTTATCCTATTTATTGAAGTTAATTCTATAAGAGAGTTGTCTTTGGTTTGAAACTCAGCAGTACCAATATTAAGTAGTTCACTATGTGTATTGTTCATTACAGGTAGCATATTACCTCTAGAGAACAGAACATATTGTATAGGGATATGTAAACTGGAAGGTGGTTTCAGATTTGAATACTCATGATTTTATTCTAAAGCTTTCAAACATCACATTTTTTTCCAGTTTTGTTTATAAAACTGAAATTACTGAGACTTGTATCAAAAGGTTGGAGGGCAAACACAAGAAAGAATGTTAAGATGCTTTCTAAATTAGAAGAACCGTTTAAAGAATAAACACTAGAAGATATAACAGGTCCAACTATGGGTGAATGAGGAAGCAAATAAGAAAGAATTTTATTTACAAACACTACAGACAAGATCATATGACTCATCCATGAAGAAAGCAAATGGAAGCCATATATTTAAAAAGTCAAAGAGAAAATAAAGCATTTAGTGCCATCTTTCTGGCAACTTTGGTATACGAATGACATATATAATTGTTTGACCTACAGCAGGGGTGGGGAACATGAGATACTCTGGAGATTGCCATATTGCAAATCCCATGATCCCTTATGTTATGGAGTTCAACATTGGAGGAAATGCTTTGCCAGCTGAAAAGATAATGATGCATTGTCCTAAACCTCACCAGGAGCTTTGGTACATTGATTAATATGTCTGTGATACATATTCTCTGTTTTGGTTGTTGGTGAAAACCCATCTTCAGCAGATACTGATAAAAATGAATAATCCATCATTTTGTATATTTTTTTTATCAATCTTGTATGGATTGCGTTGTAATAAGGAAAACAAGACAAATGACAAGACTCCAGCCAAAGGTAAACATTATTTATGTTCCAATAAACCAGAGAGTTCAAGCTGCAGGTACTGCATAAATCAGATGGATTGTTTCAGTGATGTGAGCTGTATGAAGAATGGGAACCATTTTGCTTCCTGTACAATTTGTGGGTTGGTGAGATGCTTCAATCAACAGTGACTTGACCGGTAGGGATGAGGAACTCTAAAACATAAAATCAACATCCATAGGTTTGACTCCAGTTAGGAATATGTAATTTGCATAAAACTCCATTTTCTGCACAAAACTACTACATTTTCCTTTTTGTGAAGCTAAAAACACAGACACAGGAAAAAAAAAACACATTCTGATTGAGATTTTGTGATTTTGTTTCAGTCACAAAGACAGAAGCAAGCAACCCAATACTGTTACTTTTACTAGTTTGTGTAACAAGACTACAGGTATCACAGTTTCTAATAGTGCACATATTATGGAAATCCACAGAAATCACTTGTAAATATGAATAGTTTTTCTGTCAGACCACTGCTACTACCAACAAATGCTTGTCATATTGTGTTGGTTCACAATGGGGGCATTTGAGAGGACAGTTCCTATTTATGAGGCAAGAATTAATAAACTGAGAATTTATGTCCCCAACTTCATTAAAATTCTCCTAACAAAAAACCTTTGAGGTGAAGTAAGCTGAGGGAGATGAACTGGTATAAAATCACCCAGTGGGTTTCATGGTTGTATAGTCTGAACCCAGATTCCCTCATTTACAGCTTGACACACTGTAAGTGTAATACCATGCCATTTATCAAATGGCAAAAAGAGACGAAAATGAAAGGTGATATATTCTTCTTAACAACTAAAAGCATGCTGCATTATAATGCTCCCTGCATTTCATAAGCCATAAAGAAACATATTTCAAATCCTTTGATTGAATTAGTATTCTTGTCACAATAGCATAATATTCCACCTACAAGATATTGCTAAGCATATGAAACACTAAAGCAGTCTAAAACAGAAGCTATTAAAACGTAATTGCATTATGGATTTTGTTTTATTTGTTTTTAAGGACCAGCACATTTTCTTACCTTATGGCCACCACATGGGAGAAGACTTGAAAGGTTTGTGGATTAAAGCTCAGCCAGTGCACTTGTCATACTGGCAATCCAACTGCACAATATGCTCACAGGGGGAAGTTCTGTGCACACAGCGGGGATTTCCTTTGATGTTCCTACTGCAGCCTTCTTGCAAGTGGCTGTTAAGTTTAAATTTTAAAATGAAAATTGTAAACGGTTTGACTTTTCAACATGTGGTAGAAATGTCAAAGAAACATCTGATTCTTTACCTCCATCTCCCTCTTTTTTATGTGTTGTGATTTCTGGAAGCTCATGCACTAGGGACCAAATATGGATCTGAAAACCACTAGTACGAAGATTAAGAGCGACCTCTGATGCTTCATTCTCCTACATGGAGAATTCCATTGTTCCAGTTATCCTCCTCCACTCTCTCATGCATAAGGACCTGCATTTATGGCTGGTTTATTCATGTCCATGTACGACAAGGACTGCATCATAGAACAGTGTGAGGATAGTTTGGACTTAACTTGCTAGAAAGCAAGTGCGGTATTTCTCTAGTATGCTGCAGTGGTTTGAGCGTTGATCTCTGATTCTAGAGACCAGGGTTTGAATCCCCATTCAGCCATGGAAACCCACTGGGTGATCTTGGGTAAGTCACACTTTCTCAGCCACAGAGGATGGCAAAGACATCCCCCCCCCGAACAAATCTGACCAAGAAAACACCATAAATCTGGCCAAGAAAACACTATAACACCTTTGGGCTGCCATAAGTAAGAAACAATGTAAAGGCACACACCAATAAAAATTGCTAGAAGTAACCAATTACTCAGTAACCAATTAACATATGGCTAAATTACATGATGATTGTAACTTATCAAGGTATAATGTCACTCCTTTTGTGATGTATAGCTTTTAATGTTTTCTTGTTTAAAAAAATAAATATTCATAGATGTGTAGCCTCACTAAACAGTGGAGGGGAACTACCACAGGATTCAAATTCTGGCCTGTACTGCTGCCCTTTGCTCGGTTGTGGAAGATAAGAACCAAAAATGGTGGACAGAAAAGAATGTTTTCTACTCCCTTCCAGTGGCTTGTGGCACTCAGATTTTTTTTTAAAAAAAGTAATTTTAAATTGACTACTTGAATTAATGTTGAGAAATAGGGAAACAAAGAGTTGGCTGTAAAACATAATGCACCCAGAAAGGTGTCAAACTACCTTGGGAACTTTGCAAATGACATTGTAAATTCCCACAACCTCATTATGGGGATGAGGAAGCCCTGGTTTGAAGGAGGCTGCAAGTTGCGAGGGTTGTGGATTTCTAGTTCAAGAGTCCCTGGCTCAAGAAATCCTAATCTAGAGGTTGGAACTTCCCGAATCCAACCACTATCATGGCCAGTGGCCTTGTTGGCTGGGGGATTCTCAGAGCTGTAGTCAATAAATGTAACTTTTCTAAACTCTGCCCTGATCAAACAAACTTAAGGTGCCATGCAGGCCTTGCAAAATGCTGGAGCGGGGGATTGGATGCCACTACTTCTGCCCCTTTGTCAGTGGTGCATCTGGTTCTTCACTGGAGTCCCAGGAACTGTACAGAGCAGGATCCTTGCAAAACTTTAACACCATAAGGAAGTTAGATTTTAAGAATCTTTTAACAGAAGCAACCAAGAATCCTGGGTCATCTTGTTCTGAACTTTGAATGGATCCATTTCAAGCCTCCCCACAAGATTTGTACATTGCTAAAAATAGCATAAGCCACTGGTATAAAGCGAATATTGAATATTAGAGGATATAGAATGATTTTCACAGCAGAATAAAGTTAATCTTCCCTCCTGATCTGCCATGAGAACTTTTCTCCCATGGTGAGATGACCTTAGGATGCTCCACAGTGTATAGGAAAGCTGAGGCTTTTAAATACCCCCGAAGTCTAGAAAGTTTCAAGCAGCAAAAGTGCAGCAAGATCCCTTGCTTGCCTGTCACAGTCAGAGTGAGGCACGGTTTGTTTGTTTGATTGATTGTTTTTTTGGAAGGGGAAAAAGGCTGACAAAGCTGACTTTCTTATCTCTTGAAATTCTTTTTCATGGTGTTTGAGGATTCAGTGTGCAACATAACTGTGGTGTTGACTACTGCCAAATAAAGCAATCCTTTTCTGTCTATCCTGGGCTAGATCATGAACCACTGGTGATTTGTGATGTAATTATTCACTAAATCTGTTTACAAAGGAAACAATAAGTCATTTTAGCAATTTTCTTCCTGCTACATGATAGTCTTTGGAAAGCACACAGTTTTCAGAGCCTATTCACAATTTGTTATTTTACACAAAAAACAGCACGTTCTGCAAAAGAAATAGCATTTCAGAAAGAAGTGCTTCAACACGGAAAAGGATGTTTTGTATGCAAATTTGGTGCAGAAAAGTCCCAAACTCAAAATTCTTGTCAGTCTAAGATTCTGCTATTCAGGATTTCTCAACATTCAATAACATGCTTTTCAATTTTTTGAAAAACTTCCCTATTAGTGAAAAGTTCATGTTTGCCTTTCACATGCCAGTTTCCCACTTGCTGGAATTTTTACAAACTTTAAAGATGAACAACTTTTATTTGGCACAATTATCTGTGGATTCCAATCCACTTAACATCTGATAAACAGAGCAGGAGTCTAGGTGTGTTGATGCCAAACAAATGAGTATGTTGACATTCATTACTTGAATGTAATGACAAGATTATGGCAACACAGTTCAATATTGGTATATTAGTTTCATTTAGATTCTTTAAGTAGTGGACAATTTTGAAAAACAACATTGATAAACAATTCTATATACGTGCATACATGTCTGCTTTGAAACAACGTTAAGCATTATTATTGCCCCATAGATTTTTGGCCTGAAAACTTAGGCTCAGGTACAGAAACAAGACAGAGAAAAATATCAGACTATTTCACTATGCATAGAGGAATTAAAGATAGTAAAATATGGAAGGGATTAACTTTGGTCCTATTTTACAGCCAAGATGTTTAAGGCTTAATCACAGACATAAATCTTAATATATAGACAGATGATTTTTTGGATCACTTACCACAGGGAGAAAATATCTTTCAGTAGCCAATGATGTTTTTATATTGAGGACAGAAAAGCTGTTGCCAAGACCATTCTGTTTGCCAGAATTTACCTGTGTTTTGAAGTGCCTTATGGCTAAATAATTAAAAATAATAATTCTGGATGTAAAGCTCTAGTAACAATAATCTATACTGATTGCTACAGACTTTAGGCAATGAATTCCTCCTTTGTTTCTGATGCCTCTTGAAAGAACAGAATAGTTATGTCACGGCTCAGATCTTGATGAGAATGAATAGGAATACATCAAAGCAACATTTAAGTACAAAAAGGATATCTGCTGGTACCTTTATGAATATGTCTGGGGAAGCTATACCAATAAAACAATATTTTTACAGAACACGTGACTTTTTAAAGGGGTTTTCAGTAGGAATACCATTGTAGATGTGGTCTTTTGAGCAATTTAGAACTTGTTCTAATACCCAGCTATTTCAGTGGCTGCATCCTTAATGAGGGAAGCTAGGCTGCTTGATCTCTGTTGTCTTTCTTCTGGCAGACGAAACCTGTTTATTCAGATGAGCCTCTGGCAATTGACCTTGCTTGGCTTAGAAGGTACTTTTGACTGGATGGATGCTGTGTTTTCTTTAATTGGTATGTTTTTAAACTATGCTTTAATTTTTTAAGATGCTTTTATTTGTTTTATATTTGGGTCTCCTTAATTGAAAGCTGCCTTGATTCAAGTCTTGGGAGAAAGGTGGAATATAAATTGAATGTTTAAAAAAATAAATTGAAGTTCTCAGAGTTAGCAGGTAGGGTTTCTGTTACGCTAGGAATTGGCCCCCATGGTCCATTTTCGGTATTTAAGTTTAGAATAAACTGTCCCCAAATAGGTATAGAGTGCACTTATCTCATCACAGGGTAACTACATGACGCGGATTAAGGGTAATGGCAGACAGAGCGGAGGATGATGATTCTAGAAGGACTATCCAATCTTGAGACCAGGGTGGGCAACTGTAGAGAGGTCAGGGCAGGGATACATTCCTGGTTTTGGAATGCTGGAAGGTGACTTCTTTTAAAAAAAATCAATTAATTATTTGGTTTTCATTTTTGAAATGCAATTTATTACAAAGGTATAACAACTGTTAGTGTTTTATTTCGTAATTGCAAACTAAGCACTTTTCTTGGCAAAAATAGTTACTAACATAATTACTTTATAATTTTGAATTTAACTTCAGTTGAAAGCAGCTGGCACTCTACAGTCTAACTACAGAATACAGGAGCTGTCTATCCAGGAAGTGTTACAATTCATTCAAGGAAGCAGTCCAGCTGTCGGGCTCCTGTTTTGAGGTGAGGTAAGCAATTTCTCTCTCTCTCACACACACATATGTGAAGGACATCCACATGATATACCTGTCCAGACGTTGTATTCCAGAGTTTTCTCTGTTGATTTTGGCCAGGTTTTATGGTGTCAAACCCCTCATGCAATGAATCATAATTCAAGAGATTTGAAATCGTGGATGGTGTTGTGGTTTGAGCATTGGGCTACAACTCTGGAGATGAGAGTTTGAGTTCCCACTTGACCATAGACACCTACTGGGTGATCTTGGGCATGTCACCTTATTTCAGCTTCACAGGGAAGCAAAGGCAAATCCCCTCTGAACAAATCTTACCAAGAAAATCCTAAGATACATTCACCTCAGGGTCACCATAAGTCAGAAACAACTTGAAGAAACACAACAACAAACACAGAGGTATCCATAAGTTCATTATACAAGTGGAAGAAAATCACCAGCAACAAAGGATGCTGGCCAGACACATAGAAGGAGGCAGCCATGTGATGTATGCTTCCTGCTATATATGTTTCTTCAATGCCTGGTTCCCAGATTTCCTTGTTGCTAAGGTGCATGGGGTTGCGTGGGCTGATTTGGGAAACTGCCTATGTTTTAGCAAGTTTCAAAGCCACCTCTTCTGTATTGCCTTGTCTTCAAAAACCTTAGAGACAAGTCTTCATAAAATATAAGGTTGGTCTCATACAGTTTAACTATGTAGTCCAGCTTTTTGCAGTTTTGGCAAAAACCTAACAAGTGTAGACAGATAAAACACTGTCAAGGCTTTGAATGGGAACTATACCTTGAAACGTAAAGTTTAAATCAAAAGTATAATGTTTGCAGGATCAATCTAGTCCTATGCAAATATTCAACCTACTCATTTTCCTTTGTTTCAGGACACAGCCCATTCCTATTGCCTTCAGATGTGGTGGAAGACTCTTTCCCATTGCCCATCCCATCAACATTTCTGTAGAATGGGGAAAGTTTGATCTTGTCACTTCCCTCAGTCAGCAAAACATCTTGGACCAGCTGTGCCTTTGCCATTTCCAAGCAACACAAAAATGTACACAAAGGCAGTTCTGGAAAGACAATCTGTCTCCATTTATTGCTGTAGTAAAAAGCAAGAACACAAACTTACCACAAAATGCTGGCCTAGGCAGCTAGTTAATGTCAGCTAATACAATGGCAGTCTTCATCTTATTTATGTCAAGCTAGAACTCAACTTGAGTACAGAGTTTGTCTGAGCTCTTATCAAAAGCAAAGTACTAATGATTTATTTAATTTCTGACATTCATTTATATTCCTACTGCAGCAACGAAGTTTTTTTTAACTCAGTGAAAGTGAATGCAGTTATAAAAATAGAAACATCTTGAAATTATACATAGATATGCAATTCAGATACTTTCCCTAACAGGTTCTTTACTTGCTTCTGGTAAATGCCCAGATAGACTCTGATGATTAGAGAAGACAGTTTCACAGCTGGGAACCAAGAGAAGAATACTGACATTACTTCTCTTCTGTAGCTGTGCACAAACAGCTTCCTGAAAATCTCCACTCTAGTTGTGGGACAGAGAAATGGCAGGAGGTGAGTTTCACTGACCGCGGGAACCATTTCACTGAATTTCAGTTATGAGAATTATCCAATAGTTTTTCCAGGGTGGGGATCCTAGTTAGCAGTGGTTGTGAAACAGCTTTGCATACATTTTGTCTCTACTGCAAATACACAAAGCTCCTTTTTAGTAAGCCTTGTAGAAGGCGAGAAGAAGAATCATGAGGAATGTCCATTTATCCTCCAATATCTAAAAAGGTGAAGTCCCACCCACCCTCTGGCAAATGGGGACATTCAGGAAAAATATTTTTTTCCATAAAAATTAGAAAAAAAATTGAATATGAGAAAGATAGAATTATGGAATATTTTACTCTTTTTAGACAAGGTGTTCAGATATTTATTTCCTCAACATTGTTTCTAAAAACTATGTAATGGGTAAGCTTTGTGTACAACTGTGTACATCTGTTCATTGAAAGTCCTGGCCTTGGTGTAATTTTCTCAGTTCTTTTTATAGGAATAAGGGTTTCATGTCTGCTGGACGATAACGAGAAACAAAATAATTTTCTCTGTTTTACTGATATTGATGATTTATTCTGTTTTTATCAGGGGTTGTTTGTTTTTTTGGTTGGTTGGTTTTGTCCTGCTTTTATCAAACTAGAAAAACGAAAGAAGCTTCTCACAGTTTGTGACCATAGAGCTGCCTTTGTAGCAACAATAACAACAACAATCAATTTGCAATCATTATATAAATAAACTCTTCTTATATGCACAATCAAGTTATGCCACAAGATTATACATGGTTTAGATCTATTTTCCCCTTAATAGCTCTATGGGCTTCCATTGGGCACCTGGAAAGAAAGGTCAGACACAGAAAGATTATGACACTGCACATCATGTTGCAGTTGCCATTGGGATGGGGTTTTCTGGAATATAAATTGCATGCATGCCTTGGCATCAACCTTTTTCTTTGATATTGGCCTACCCTCCCACTCTCTGGGTTAATACAGGCTTTGGCTGGTCAACTCCAGGGCCTGGGTAGGAATTTTTTGGCCCTGTAACTGGATTGGAAATTTTGGGAAAAGTTGTGAGGGAATTTTTCACCTTTTATGCACTGTCTGCCCAAAGGTATATGGGAAAGTGTGGTTTGATGTTGCCATTTAAATAGGTCACACTGTGCAGATAGTGGGGGAAAGACTGATGAGCACCAACGGGCACCTCTTGTGTGAAGGGTTTCTGGATTAATGCCTGTGGTTATATGGGGCTCAGGGGCTGAAAAGGGAACTGCCCTTGAAGTCAGTTGTGGCTATGTGACCCTTTAAATCTTCCGGCTTGAAGAGGATAGTGCGTAGGGCTCTCTTACATACAAAGCTGACTAGAGATAACCTGTAAAGTATCAGACTGCACTCGTGCCTAGATGGCTCACCCTGTGATGGTAGTTGGGTAAGAACACAAACTCCATCCAAGTTCCAAACTAGAAAAGGCTTTGCTGAAAGTCAGGAGCTTGTAAACGGTTAATAAAGGGTGGCCCAAGTTTTATCCCATCACTCATGTCTCACCTCTTTATTTCTACATGGGTGTGTAGTACATCTTATGTTCCTAAGTGACTTTCAATCTGTAAATCACATTTTGATTTTTTTTTATCCTGAAAATTACCAATTTTTCCTTGAAAAACAGGGGAAAAGAACACACCTCATGTTTTCCAATAGCTTCAAAAATTTTGGAATTTTTACATCTTTGTCTATATCTCAAAACTTTTGTTTCCTGGTGATGGATACTTCCACTCTTCTCCTTCACACTCAGCACCCTTTATAACAGGGCTGTGCAGCAGGCCAGTTAGATTTAGAACCTGGTTTGGTTGTTTATATTAGGGACCAAATCAGATTGGCTTTAACCCAATTCCATCCATCCCAGTCTGGACACTGATTCCAAATTTAGATTCAGGAATCCAATCACCGGCCCTCACTAACTGACATGCATCAGAAAACTTCAAATATTTTAATTCTTACAACATTTTTCATACATCCATATAGACTTTGCAGGAACAGTAGACTCTAAACAGGAGGTTAACCGAATCTAATTTCAGGCACGTAAATCCAAGAGATTTGGGGGGGAGGGGGCAAGCGAGTATTAGGCAGATATAAAGTTTGCTGTTGTTTTTTTTAAAAAACGAAACTGTTCCATTTAAAGCATCTATCATTTAAGCTTAATTACGATTCACTAAAATATATGACTGTTAATTATGTCACAACATAATGAAGAAAGACTCCCTCTTTGCTTTATTCTACCATCAACCCAATTGGTGAGATTCAGTGATGGAGCATAAAGAATGGAGGGGTATCACAAGAGCTTGCTTTATTTATTAGAAGGCACTCAGTTGGTGAGATCCTTTTAACAATCTCCCTGACCCCATTTAAGACATTTAAATGATATGAACTGGCGTTGGAAACCTGCCTGCCATGGCTTCATATTCCTTCCTCATCTCTCTCACAGTTATCTGCATTAAGGCCTAATGTTGGATAAAAAGCAGAATACAGTACATATGAATATCATCATCATCATCATCACCACCACCACCAACACCTGCCTTAAATTCTGGAAGGAAAACTGATACACATTTATTAATTTTCTGTGAGTCTTGTCTCTACTGCCTGACTGCTCAGACTTTTCTTCTAGCTCTGCCCTTATCAAAATTTCTTGATGCTGCCTCTTGAGGTGATGCACTAGTCTGCAGGTAATAAAGTTTTGTCATTTATTAACCCTGCTCATTTACCACTTGCTGTGAATGTAGATAGCAGTCCTGGGATCTGCTTCTACCAGAGTTGTCCTAAATCTTAGGTGGCCATAGAGGAAATGCATGACAAAAACATCAGAGCCTGATAGCTCAGAAGGATCCAATTAGCAGCAGAACCACCACCACATTATAGTTAGCAAGCCTTTGCAAGCCTGAGCTCACTAATTGCTAGTTTGCATTATGGTGGATTCTTGTTTGCTTGTTTCACCATACCTTCTTTCTTCCTGCATTCCCCTTAACCTGTAGCCATTTTCTCATTTTTCTCTCTCACCTCTACATATTTTGTAACATAAAGCTATTTTTATATATTTTACAAAGACAACTTATTTGTTTTATCTTCTAAACCATGTGTGTGTGTATGGATGGAGCATGGGACTGAATGTTGTTCAACTTCTATCTTACCAAAAAAACTGGTACGATCCTTCACAGGATAGCAGCTGCTCCCAGCACTGCATTTTTGCAAGATTAATTTTTGCTTTGCTGTCTACGCAGTCACCTTTTTCTTGCCCACCCATCTACTTTGGGAGAGATATGACAAGCCAATGAGAGACAGGAGTAAGAAAGAGAGAGAGTTACAAGTGGGCAATGGGAACCATTCATTCAGGCAGGGATGGCAAAATAGCCAATGAGAGGTGGTGGTGGTGGGCTAAATCTTGTCTGTCCTGTCCTAAGATCTAGGACAGGATTGAGGCCCCTCCCTAAACTGCAAACTTCAGGCTTCCATAGGGAGTTGAAAGTGCAATAACGGTGATATAACAGTCTAGTGCGGAAATGGCAAGAGTGAAGGAGACTGTCATGGGAGTAGACTTCCCAGTTTCCATAGAGGCTGTTTCCCTGGCAGTTCTAAGTGAGAGCAGCACTGCTGGGTTATGCCTCACTTTGCTATCAAGTCTGGGAAGCAAAAGCAAACTATTTCAGCAGTGGAGGTGATATTGGTAGCCTGTTGCTCCTTGTGCCCAAGCAGGTGTGAGAAGAAATTGCTTTGCTCTGCCCTCCCCTCTTTGTCTGCCACTGAGGGCTAGAAAAACTTTGCTTGGTTGATTTATATCTATTTACTTTTATTTTCTTCCTTACTTTTATATTACTCAAGCATAGATTTATACTCTGAAAAAAAAGCCCAAACACTTTTCAGGGAACGTTGGCAATCTTTCTGGATATTTATTTCCTTTGTTTGTTAGGGGTCTATGGTGGTGATTACTATTGTATGAACAATCTATGCAAAGTGTTTAAAACTGAAATCCTAGGTGGTCTTTTGCTAGCAGTAAATAAACCCTGTTGAACTTAACAGAGTTTAATCACCTGAGTAACTTGTGATAAGAAACCACACTGTGATTCCAATAGCATACCTGTTTGCATATTTATCTGAACATTAGCCAATTCTGTCCAGCTGGAGCTTACTTGCACAAAACTGCACATAGATGTAGAGTCTTAGAATTTTATATAAATACATTTAGCCTAGAATCAGGGATGAGGATCTAAGAATAGATCAGGAGTTCCATCATATGCAAGACAGCTCCTTTATTTTTTTTATTTTTTTATATAATCATTTTATTCAAATTCACATATAAAACAAACAATTATAACTGTCAACTTAATTGAAATATTTTTGATCTTCCACACTGATCTAGATTTCATTATCAATATTTCTTAACATGCTTATAATATTGTACTACATTTTACTACTAATATTACTTGTTGATTCTTGCATTTCCATCTCCATATTCCCGCTTCAAGATATATATCCTGTAGCCCCCTCATAATTTATCTTAAACCATGAATTACAGATTTCCATCTGATAGTACCCAGCAATTACCCGTTACAGTTTGCCATTCTTTTTGTATCTCATCGTCTGATTTCCCTTTTAATCTTTGAGAGACCATGTCAGCATTTTTGTTTTCAATAAGTGTACCCCACCATTGTTCTATTGTGGGTATTTGTTGAGTTTTCCACAACTTTGCATATTCAATACGAGCTGTTGTTTTCATGTACAGTAATATTCTCCAATACTTCTTTATACCAGTATCTTCTAATTATAAATCTTTTTTAATTTGTCTGGTCTCATGTACCATCTATGAAATATCTTATAATAGTTCTCTTTCAGATTCTGGGCTACTGTAAATTTCTGTGTTTTTTTCCAGCTCTGCTCCAAGACTCTAGTTGAATTGAATGTCCGATATTTTGAGCCCATGAAATCATTGTTGCGTTTACTGTTTCTTCTTGCCTCTCCTGGTGTAGTATTTCTTGATGCGTATGGGCTAGTAGATGAGGTGGATTTTCAAACAGCCATTTAATTACTCCAGTTTTCTCTTTTAGTTCAATTCCACATGTTTTTAAGTCCATCTGGAACCTTTCTGCTAACTGTCTGTAAGGGAACCAGCTTAATGTTATTCCCTCTTGTTCTAATTTTTCTCTTGTTTTAATCTTAAGATTGTTGGACGTTGATCTCTCAATTGTATCATCGTACCACAACCATTTATCTGTTTCTGTCCATCTTCCATAAAATGCCTCTTGTGGTGAGACCCAAGTGGGGAGCTGCCGTATGTTTTTAGTTTTATAATCATTCCAAATTTTCAAAAGCGATTTTCTGATATAATGATGTGTAAAGTCTTTATCTATTTTTGCTTTATCATAAAACATATAGGCATGCCACCCCATCCTCAGGTCTACTCCCTCCAGTACCAACATTCTCGTATCTTTTAGGTCTACCCAATCTTTTATCCACGTAAAGGCCGCTGCCTTATAATATGTCTGAAAGTCTGGTAGTCCCATTCCTCCTCTACTTTTCAGGTCTGTCATAGTACTCCATTTTATCCTAGGTTTTTTCCCTTGCCATATAAACTTAGTAGTTCTCTCTTCCTTTGTATAAAAGGTTTCATGTTCGTTATAATGGGAAGATTTTGGAACAAAAAATTCATTTTTGGCAGAACGTTCATCTTTATTGCAGCTATCCTCCCCATCATTGACAAACGCATAGAAGTCCAACTTACCAAGTCTTTTATTTCTTTCCATTTTTTTCATAATTATTTTGAAATAGCTAATTGTTTCTTTTAGCTTTCCAAATACCTAGATATTTTACCTTTTGTCCTCTATTAAATCCTGTTTTTTGTACTAATTCCATCTCTTCTCTTTCAGTCATATTTTTGGTTAAGAAGACTGTTTTTTCCTTATTAACTTTAAAACCAGAGAATTCTACATATTCTTGAACTATAGTAATCAATTTTTCAATACATCTCCCTGGATCATTCAATAAGAAGACCAAATCATCAGCGAAAGCTTTTAACTCGTATTGATATTTCTTAATTTGGATTCCTCTTATATCTTTATCTTCTCTTATAGCATTGTTAAGTATTTCCATTGTCATGCTAAACAGCAGAGGAGACAAGGGACACCCTTGTCTTGTCCCTCTGTGCAGTTCTATCATTTGTGTTCTTTCACCGTTTATGACCAATCGAGCTTGTTGTTGGCTATAGATTGCTTCAATCCATAAAACAAATTTTTCTCCTGCCTGCATCTGCTTAACCGCTGTCTTCATAAATGGCCAACTGATCATGTCAAAAGCTTTCTCTGCATCTACAAATATCATAGCCATTTTCCGTTCATTATGCTTTTCATAGTATTCAATTATTTTTAAAACCGTTCTGATATTATTTATCAAAGATCTTTTCAGTAGAAAGCCATTCTGGTCCTCATCAATTACCTCTAACAGCACTTTTTTAAGCCTCGCTGCTAGGATTGAAGCAAAAATCTTGTAGTCTGTGTTCAAAAGTGATATTGGTCTATAATTCTTTACATCTTTCAGATCTCTTCCTTCTTTCGGGATCAGCACAACATTAGCTTCTTTCCAAGTATCTGGTATTCCTTCCTTTATTATTTCATTTATAGTACTTTGCAAAGGTATTGAAATCTCATGTTCCATAATCTTATAATATCTCGCAGTAAAGCCGTCGGGTCCTGGAGCTTTGTCATTCTTCAAATTCCTAATGGCCTCAACTACTTCCATCATAGAAATAGATTTGTTCAAAATTGATCTTTGGTCTTCGTTAAGTCCCATTTTGTTCATTTTCTCCAAATATTCTTCCACTTCTTGTTGTTTTTTCACCTTTGAGATCTTGCTCATCAGCTTCATGTAGTAATTATAAAAAGCTTGTTTTATTCCCTCTTGTTTTGTAATTCTTTCTTCTCCTGTTCTAATCTCGGATATGATATTTCTGGCCCTTCTTTTATGCAGCAAACCAGCCAAAAACTTTGAAGGTTTATTAGCTTGTTCAAAGAAATTATATTTCATTCTCCTTATCTGTTGCTCTATTTCTTCCAAATTAAGTTGATTTAGTTCAGCTTGCTGTACCTTCATCTGCAATCTAATCTGTTTATCCGACGGGTTTTGTCTCATCTGTCTTTCAATTTCTTTCATCTTTTCCAAAATTCGCTGCTCAGTATTTCTCTTTTCTTTTCTAATCTCTGTGGACCATCTGATAAAGTTACCATGCATCACAGCTTTACTTGCGTCCCAAATGGTTTTCATTGACAGCTCCGACGTCAAGTTCTCGTTAAAATAGTTAATTATCTCTGTTTTTGCTTTTGCTATGTACTTCTCCTTGTTCCAAATCTCATCATTCATTTTCCATGTTCTTTCTCTGTCTTTGATCTTTATCTTTAGTTGTGTCGGATTATGATTAGAGCACAAATTGGGAAGAATGTCCATATCTGTAATTTTCAACAGTAGTTGTTTGGATACCAACATCATATCTATCCTTGACATTGACTTATGTCGATCCGAATAAAATGTATCTCCATCCAATTGCCCGTTCTTGTATCTCGAAGTGTCATATAAATTTAGATTGTCCATCATATTAAAGAAACTCTTAGGAAGTTTACCGTTGTTTCGGGGGATTAACTTTTGCATTGTCCTGTCCACTTGGGGATTGATTACTCCATTAAAATCCCCCAAAACAATAATGTTAGAATTTCCTGTTTCATTAAGATATGTCAATACCTCTTCCTGTATTGTAGGGAAGAATTCATCTTTAGCTCCGTTTGGTGCATATATTGCAACTATTAATATTTTATCCTGTTTCAAAGTAACTTCAACTCCTATATAACGGCCATTGCTGTCCTGAAAAATTTGCTGTGCACCAAATTTTGAATTTACATATATCAAAACTCCCCTCTTCTTTTTGTCAATCGTAGCTGCAAAACAGCTACCTAGTTTCAAGTTCCTGATATATCTCAAATCTTGAGTTCTAATTCAAACTTCTTGCAGACATATTATATCTAAATTCTGTTTTTCTAAATGATGAAAAATGTGTCTTCTTTTATATTTGGAGTTAAACCCCTTAATGTTCCAAGAGTAAATCTTCAAATCCATTTTGATAGGTTATATTAATATTTTATTTCTGAAGTTTGGCTTACTCCTTCAGTATATCTCCTTCTAACTCGCCTTCTTCTTGTTCCAAAGTTCCTTGTGCTGCTTCTGTTGCTTCCTCTTGTTCTCTGTCATCTTCTTCTTCTTGTAGTTGTTCTCTTTCCTCCTCTGGATGTAACTGTTCCTGATCTTTCTCTCCTTCGGGGGTAGCTTTTTGTGAGTCTTTCTTCAATCTGTCCATCATTTCTTTTGCTTTGTGTACTCAGTTAATCCTATATCTCTGCTGTTTATAAGTAAAGGACAAGCCTTCGACTTTTTCCCATCGATAATTAATCTGATGCTTTTGCAGAAGGTTTGCCAATGGTTTGTATTCTTGTCTTTTCTTTAGGATTTGATAAGGTATATCTTTAAAAATTCTGACATCTTTATCTTCAATCTTCAGTAATCCATCGTAGCTTCGTTGTAATATTTTGTCTCTAACCATTGTCCGCGTAAAGGTTATAATAATGTCTCTTGGTAATTTCCTCTCTCTTGCTACTCTGGAGGAAACTCTGAACATTCTGTCAATATAAGTCTCCATCTTTTCCTCTTCAATATCAATGAATTCTACCAAAGCCGGTACAATTTTTTCGTACAAATTCTCTGCTGAGGCCTCTGGAACACCTCTAAATCGAAGACATCTTTCCCAATATCGTAACTCCTGCTGGGTAATTTGAAATTCATCTTCTTGTTGCTTCCCCTTCATCTCAGTCATCTTCTTTTCAACTTGTTTAACTTGTTGTTTTATCTCCTTTGTTTCTGTTTTTAACTTTGTCACATCCTTTGTTATGTTTTCCAATTTCTTCCCCAGTTTGTCTATTTCTTGTTTCATGTCAGCTCTCACCTCTTTCCTTGTTTCTTTTATATCACTTCTTATGTCATCTTTCATGCTTTTAAACTCTTCTATCATTTGTAGCATGAAATCTTGAGGTTTCTGGGGTATATCCACTGATGTCCGTCTGGTTGTCTGGGAAGTTGTTGTTGTCACCGCTACCGCCACTCCTCTTCTTGTCCTTTGATCCATTTTTAATTATTTTGTAGTACCTAATACTGAATGCTTGTTGTTTGGCTTAATCAATGTTCAATCTAAAATTCAATTCATTATATAAATGTTTTCTACAGTTACCACATAAAAATGCTTGCTATTTATAACCTTCTCATTTTCAAATTCTTATAAAGTTCAAATTATTGTACCTATAGTTCTTTCACATTAAATTAAATTCATTTCATATAAAACTCAATCACATAGATCCTTAGCTTAAATTAATTGCTTTAAATTGAAATTACCACTACCCAATCACTATAACCAATGAAATAAAAATAAAAATAGCTGTATATGTGTAGATTGTACAAGTATCTAATGTATCAATTTATATAGATATATAGATTTATTCTATGAAATTGTATATAGCTAACTAAAAAGACCACTTATATAATGAAATCTATTACATTATATTCAATTCATACAGCAAATTCATTCAATAAAGTCATACAGCAAGTTCATTCAATAAAATCAGTGAACTGTGCCTGGACCCAATGTTTTCACTTCCCCCTCCCCGTGAATGCTGTATCTCCTCTCTCTTCTGGAACTGTTCCCAGACCTTGACTGTGAGAGCTTCTGCTCCAATGTTGATAACAGAAATCTGAGTCACACGGCTGCATGGGGGTAAGAGTCTCTCTGTCTTTCCTGTCCTTCCAGCACAGCCTCAAAAAAAACCTCCCTTATGAATATTTTTAGGTCCACGAATTGTTCTCAAAAGCCAAACAGACAAAGTTCACAGTTTTAAAAATCAAGCCACAATCCGAGTGTCACAGTTCCAAATTTCAATATTCAATGTTTCATTGTTCCATGTTCCATGTTCAATAATCCAAAGCGAAAAGAATCCAAAAGGAAATACCAATGTCCTGTCTCATCATGAAAAGAACACTATAATCCACAAGATTCCGTTGCAGCCACGTCTTAACTCCAATACTCCCAAAAACACAGATGTAAGGTCCCAAACAAACCCGAACAGACCTATTTATGTTACCAAAATTCCAAAATTCCAAGTCAGTTCAGTCAAAGTGGAGAGCGAGGAAAACAGAAAGACAAAAATTTAGGTTTAAACCAGGGATAGCCATGTTCTCAGTCTGGTCTCTTCTTACTGAACAAAGACAAAAAAAAGTGCAAAAAACAATCCCATCTCTGTAGCTCTCCGCTTATGCTCTTTTAATCAAAACAAGACTCATCAAATGTCATTTACCATGTCTTCTTAAAAAAACCACTAGGGAGATCTGTTACGTTCTTAATATACGGTCTATCTTCAGAATGTTATAATCTTCCTAAAAAATTATGCACCATTTCGTACTCACTGTCTGCTGGGTCACTTCGTATTCCCACTCCTGTTCACCACTGCTAGTTCCAAATTGTTGCAGTATCAACAGAATAAAAACTAGATCAGATGCTTACTGTCTCAAATCGTGTCTTCTTTTTTAAAAGTTGGCAGCGGCACTTGTACCGCAAATACGGCGTCCCTGCTGGATCCGTCGTAGCCCTTCAGCCCCCCTGACGCCTCCCGCTCCTTCTTGTCAGAAAGAGCTCGGCACCAGTTACGGAGCCCCCTTCAAGCAATCTTCCACACCCCCTTTACCGGGGGGGGGGGTGTCTAGCCGCTTATCCGATGAAAAAAAGCGGCTGGATTCCAGAGGGAGATAGCACGGAGTTCTGGAGCTCACTCCATGCAACCACTCATGCACGCCATACGACCAGAAGTCGTGAGACAGCTCCTTTAGAAGTTCCACTGTATTGAGAGATCCTTTGAAAGTGTGTGGGGAAACATTTTGCCCTCTGCCCTTTTCTGTACTTTTGTTCAGCATGGCATAAGTCACTTTTCCACCATGGATGTATTGGGAAATATGAAGGATACTGGATCTCTCAAGGAGAGTTATCAGTTTGCAAGACTGAAGCTGAACAACAGCCAGTTTCATGCTCACCCTCCCACTCACATACTCATCTAGGACAGAAAATAAATAAGCTTAGTTTTCTTTACAAAACATATAAAGTAGCTTTATTTACAACCGGTTGTGCACAGTTAAACACACAGGCCATTTCCACACTCCACAGTTATAGTGCTACTATTCCACTTTCAACATCCTATGGAATCCTGGGGTTTGCAGTTTAGGGAGAGGAATTTAGAATTCTCAGCCAGAGAGTTCTTTGGCCTCAATAAACTACAAACCCCAGAATTCCAGAGGATGTTGAAAGTAGCATAATAGCACTATAACAGTGTAGTGCAGAAATGGCCACAGTCTTATGAAGCAGAAACAAGGAACAAAACAATAGCTGCCAGTTAGAGTGATGCAGGGTGGGAATGGGTGCTAAGAAAAAAAAATAATAGGAAGTTACCATAAATAGATGTACTGTCTTAGGCCATTTCTGCACTACTCTGTTATAGTGCTATTATTCCACTTTCAACCTCCTATGGAATTCTGGGGTTTGCAGTTTAGGAAGGGGCATCTAGCCAACTCAGCCAACTACAAATCCCAGAATTCCACAGGATGTTGTACACTGTAACAGTGTAGTACAGAAATGGCCTTAATTTCTAGACAGTAATAGGGAGCTATCATAGACACTTAATTCCTAAACAGTAACATACAAACTAGCAATTAAAGGATATAGAAATGCAAAGGCTCTTAATTCTAACAGGATGTGTTCCTTTATGGCCTTTTCCACATAACATCACTGTGTTGCTTCTGGGACAGGATGGCAGCAATTGGCAGATTCCAGTTCTGCATGATGTCATCACCATCCCATTGCCATCCCATCGCAAAGTGTCATACTCATGCAGTATTTGCAAAATGGAAAAAATCCGTTTTGCACGTCCAATCATGCAGTGCTCCCGTACTTACTCCCTTACTTACAGAAGCCACAGAAGTGTGATTGCGACGCTTCCTGCCCCAGCGCAGCAATGGCAAGTGCCCAGTTGCGCTGCAAAGGAAGAGGCAGAGCTATCGTACTTCCTTCCGCAGGGAGTGAGCAGGTGCAGAGAGAAGTATTGCTGACATGCTCCCTTCCGGACCTGAATTGCAGTATGACAATGCGGAAGAGCGTTGTCGTGCAGAAATGGCCTATGTTGTAATTGGGACCTCAATATTCATTTCATAGGGATAAGAGATAGCTGCTTTTCTTCTTTTAACTTCCTTCAAAGTAATGAGGGAGATAATGTCGACAGCAAGATCTGTTGATTGAGAAGGGAAACTGCCACCCAGATTTCCCTCTTAAATGTGCAGGAGGTTCTAGTGATGGCTGCTCATTTTACAACCTCTTTCTCTTCTCTGCCCCCTCCACATAGCACTTCTAATATAAGGTCTGTGTTACCAATGCCATCAGAATAAAATAGCACAGTCCCAGGATGGTAGAATGAACTGCCAACATTTTTGCCTCCCACGTGAAAAGAAAAATCCCTGCTAGTAGAAACTAAATGTAGCATGAAGTGGATTGATTAGAACATTTTTTCCCTAAAATGTGTTAGATTTTACTATTCAGTCGGTTTTGTATGAGTAAGCTTTCAAAAATTGTCACCTAGCATTTGATGTGGAATACACTATTCTACATCTTAAGATTGTGCTGAATGTGTAGACCACACTACAGAATTATAGCACAATGACTTCACTTTAACTGCCATGGCTGCACTTCATGAAATCCTGGGGTTTGTAGAGTTTAGTTTGTAGTTTGTAGTTTAGGACTTCTCTGGCTGAGAATTCTAAGGCCCCTTCCATAGAATGAAACCATAGCAGTTAATGTGGAATCATAGCACTGCAATTCATCTGGACCACAGATTTGAGCATACTGAAAGGGAGAATGATGCCTTCCCTCCAGAAGGGTCTATCTTCTTTGTCCTTCTCACTGAGGAATACTTGGTGACAGAGCTTTGCCACTGATATCCTCCCCCCCCCCTTCTTAAAATGGTGTTTCTTTGAATTTATCAGTCAGGTGATGTATTTCTGTGCAGACTTTCTGTAGTAAGGATGTCATGATGATTAATGATGATTAAACAGAGAGAAAGAAATCCATGTGTACAACATTAAGTACACTGCAAGACAAAGGGATATAACAAATTAATAAATAAAAAACAAATTCTTGCATCCTTCTTTCCCAGTGTTACATAGGGAGGGAAATGAGGACATCAGTTACCCTCCTCTCTTATCACAACCACAATACTATGAAAATTTAAATAGAAACAATTGTCAATCTTTCACAATCTGCTACTATCACAGAACCTGGAGACACCAGAAAGACAAAATTGATTATATATGTTTAATGACATCACATAATCCTACTCAATAAACATGATAATTGAAAAGTGTTGTCAATGTTCTTGTTCTAGATTGTTTGACGCAGCAGTCAATGAACAAAGCTCAGCAAATGTTCTCTGCACCATACCACCCTGGCAGCTTCCACATACTCTGCAGCTAGAGATATATTGCATGCCTTTTTCCACACATATTTTTGTTTGCCAGAATCCTATACGACCTGCTATGTTATATAATTTTATGTGTATCTAGCTACGTAGCAGAGATGTTAAGAAACCCCTTATGTACCTTTTGCACTGATGCACATTGCACACCAATGTACATCAGGTACTTTGTTGGCTCTGCTACGTAGTAACATCACAGCAGCCCTCTACTGGATATAGACATCATGCAACTGTGCAGTTCTAATCCCCACAGACATAAGTGCACTTATGCAGGCATAAGGCAGTACTAGTTTGAGCATTGGACTATGAGTCTTGAGACCAGGATTCAAATCCCTGCTCAACCAAAGAAACTCACTGGGTGACCTTGAGCAAGTCACACTCTCTCAGCTCCATAGGAAGGCAAAGGCAAACTGTGTCTGATCAAATCTTGCCAAGAAATGGGTTCACCTTACAGAAGTCAGAAACAATTTGAAGGCACACAACACACACACACAAGACCTCAACAGGATTCTAGAGAATATATGGATCTCCAGATCAGTTTGAAGTACTTTAGACTGTGTTGTTCCACTTTGGAACTGAAGTGGTCCAATCCGACCTGAGTTGGAGACCCAGCCTGGTGTAGTGGTTTGAGTGCTGGGCTAAGATTCTGGGGGACAGGAGTTCAAATCCCTGTTTAGCCATGGAAACCTACTAAGTGACCTCGGGAAAGTCCCTCAGAAGAGCAATGGGAAACCTCTTCTGAATAATTTTTGGCAAGAAAGCTCTATGATAGGGTTGCCCTAAGTTGGAATCAACTAATTATGTTGTTAAGAGTGACTGAAACATCAGTCTACCCATGCCTTCCCAGGTGAAGCGCAGAGCTGAATTTGGCCCCTGAACCAAGTTAGGGAGAAGTCACATGTACATACACACACACACACACACACCCCTACTCTTGGCCAAGAAGGAACATGTTGTCAGCCCCTGCTGTCAGCTTCGCTGAAGGCAGTGGTCTAAGGGAGATTAACAAAGCTTTACGGAAACATCAAGGTTTTTATACACCTTCCAAAGAGAAAGGAAATGTGCATGAGAGTTGCTTAACATAAATTGTGAGACAGGGGAACAGATCGTTCTAACATAGACATCATTCTTTCTGTGAACGAACACATATTCTGAGTCAGTTATCACATTGATTTTTGTCACAATTCTTGCAAGAAGACAGAATGGCTTGTTTAGAATTGCTTAGGAACTCAGAAACAAAACACTAAATGTTCAGAACACATTTTACCCCAACAATGTCAACAACAACAACAACAACAACAACAACAACCTAATCCGAAGCTCAAATAAATTGATCTAAATAGCATCATTATCTGTGATTCAGCTGAACCAGTTTTTCATTTCTTTGGAGAATTTTTTTAGCTTTCCATAGCATTGCAAGGTGCTGTATTATACATATCATCATCACTCTGCACTTTCCTGGCTGCCCACATTTCCTGATCTGATAGAAACACTGGAGTATTTTTTTTTTTTTTGGCACCACTTTTGCCTTCCCTTAAGTGTGGGAAGCTGGGACACTACTGGCTACCACAGATGTAATTATACAATGAACGGACACCAACACACACTCCTCAGCCACCTTCTACGTAAGATCTGATGAAGCAGAAGGAATCGACAAAAGCTTGCACTACAGACTTCTTTCTTTTGTCGCAAAGGTGCTATCATGTACCTTGGATCCCTTCGTATACCGATACAGAAGAACACAGTGACAGTGTCTGCAAGACAGTTGGAAGAAATTTCTGCAAAGCACCTCTGTCTTCACTATTTTTCTGTTCTATGGTACCCACTGACAACAGGGCATCTGTGGCTGACATTAGTTACTGTGACAGAATATAGGTTAGTGGGCAGTCTCTAGGCCCACAAGCTGTCTAGCATGTTAAGGTAACAAATAAAAGTGACATTTACAGTGGGTAGATTTTTAAAAAAAACAAACAATGACCTTTTCTTGACTAATAATGGCAAATACTTTGATGTTTGTCTCCTCAGAAGGGACAAGGCAATGGAGTAATTGACGCTTTAAGCTGATTAAGAAGGATAGCTGTCTACTGTGACTGATGAGAATGTAGACATCTGCTCAATCCAATAATTGAGAAGCTTAAAATGGACACAAAACCTAAGGAGTTTAGCAGGATAACAAAACGGAGCTCATCATATATCACAATGTCACATTTGAGACTTAAAATAAAGAAGGGATCGAGGCACTCAGATCAAGAGAGATCTAGTTCATTTTACCTTTTGCATGAATTCAGTGAAGAGATGGATGGTGGAAGGTAGATGCAGCCTTTCATCTCATATAGTTAATCTCCCAGGGACTCCTTCAGGAATAGCTTTCTAGAGTGAGGGAGTGTAGTGAAAAAGCAGTGATGTGATGATAGAAAGATGCATGTGCAGTGAAGTGATGTGATGATAGATTTGGAAAACTGCAGTCTGATGCTGCAATTCCCCAAATTGTGGCGTAGCACACAACAAGAAGTCAATATAATTTCCTATTCCCTCCAGGGTGTTATCATGCCTCCAGTGTACCTCAATGTGGCTGACAGATGCCTTTAAATCAAATAGCCAGCCATTCAACTGTTGTTGGTCTCTCTGCAGCCCCCATCTGTCATTAGCCCTGGCTGCTGGCTTGAGGTTCTGGGAGTTCCATCTGGAGAGCAGCAGTCTGCCTAATCCTACCTGAATTGGAGGCCCTGGCATGCTTCTTAGAGTGGCCAGAGCAGGTAAGGAACAGAAGACGATACACATTTGCAGAATATGTACCCATTGAGAAGGCCCTCTCTTGCATCCCCAGCAACTGTACTTGTGACAGTGGTGAGACCGAGAGAAGGTTCTCTCCTGATGATCTTAGAGCCCAGGCCAGTTCATACGGGGAGATATGTTCTGTCAAGTAACCTGGACCTGAGCCATATAGGGCTTTATAGGTCATAACCAGCATTTTGAATTGGAAGGCAGTGGAGTTGTTTCAACAGGTGCCGAAGGACTATTTAAATAGGAATGTCTTTGCATGTCAGCAAGAATATAGCAGAGAAGGGGGAAATTCAACCTCCATTAGGAGGGAGTTCCATAGTCTAGGAGCAACCAGCAAGAAAGCTGTCTCTCCTGCCCTCCCAGACAGGCTAGGAGGGTAAAAATCTCTCCCAAAGATAATGCGGATGGGAGGGTTCATATGCGGGGACATCAACTTTCAGATAGCCTGGACCTAAGCTGTATAGGGCTTTATAGATCAGAGCCAACACTTGTTGGATAAAAATGTGGTGACATTTGCCCCAGTTGAAAATACATTTGATGAGCATGTGGAACACCTGGGGAATGACTGGGCAAGTTATGACACATTCCCTAGGGGACATGGAGTAAAGGGCTGAGTCATGATAGTGAAATCATGGCAAGGGTTGCATCATGCAAATGGCCCTGAGTGATGACATGGATGCAGGTGTGTATAAAAGAGAAACGGAAATGCTTGCTCTCTCTCTGACTCCGTATCTCTGCATCCGAATCTCTGTCTGATGCTGAATCCCTGCCTGTGGATCTGCGTATCCTGTGTATAGATGTATATACTGCAACTGTGAAGAGTAAAGCCTCCAGGTATTGTGGATGACAAACTCTGTGTCTGTGAGTTTACTAACCAGTGGATAGAGGAGTCAGAGCTGATGCTGTAGTTGTACTCTGCTGCAAATGCTATTTTGCTGTTTTGAAACTCTGCTATGTTTATGCTTGCCTCTGAGACACTATTTGTCCAGAGAGCAGCGGTTCTGGGGAGGATTTTCTGCTGGTGCTGTAAATCATCTCCTATTAGTGGTTATGAGCCCAGTTCTTGGCCAGTATAACCCAGTTTTTCCCAGTGGGAAAAGTTTTCACTGGTGAGACGGTGGCATAGTCTAGATCTGGCTGAACTCCTGAGTTGGAACACTTCATGGGAGTGTTTTTCCTTTGCAGAGTGAGTTTTTAAACTGCAGCAATATTGCCTGACCGGTTTTGTTTTTCCTCGCCGCTGTGTTAAGGGTCATCCTTATCTTTTGTTTTTGGTTCAGTCTGTGTTGCTGAAGGAGGTTTGCGTTTTTGTGTAGAAGCAAACATGGCTACAGACAAAGCGCTCAGTTTTGATAAGTTAAATGACAGAAACTATGAAACCTGGTGTGCTGGTGCTGTAAATCATCTCCCATTAACACTTTGAATTTTGCCTGGAGAAGACTGACAGCCAATGAAACTCTTTCAAAAAGGGAGCACGTAACTCCTTATAACCAGCCCTGTGTAGCAGTCTAGCATCATCATTTGGACCTGCTGAAATTTATGAATAATTTCCAAAGGCAGCCTCATGTTTTATAATAATCCAATGAGCATGTAATCAGGGCACAAGTTGACATGGCTAGGTCTGGTTTCTCAAGAAATTGGGTGCAGCTAGTGCACTATCTTTAACTGTGTGAACACACTCCCAGCTACTACCAGAATCTGGGCCTTCACATTCAGGGATGAGTCCAAGAGTATACCCAAGCTATGAACCTGTAATATCAGGTGGAATGTAACTCTGTCCAGCACAGATTGAATCCTCATTCCCTGGTTTGTCTTCCAGGAGATTCAATTTGTTTGCTCACATCCAGTACATTACTGACAATGATGCTGGTTTAGTACTGAAACAGCTTCTGTGTAGTTAGATTGAAAAGAGAGATACAGTTGGGTATCATCAGCATACTAATGACCTTGAACTCCAAATCTCTGCACAGCTTCTCCCAGTGGTCTTACATATATGTTAAAAAGCACGGGAGATAAGACAGAACCCTGAGGGACACCACATACCCATGGCCAGGGTGCTGAACAGATGCCCCCCGGCTACCACCTTCTGAGTTGTCCTCCCCAGGAAAAAATATAGACACTGTAAAACAGTGCCGTCCAGTCCCATCCCAAGACTATTTGTTCAATGGTACTGAAAGTCTCAGAGAGGTCCAGAAGGACCCAAAGGAACATACTTCTCCTGTGCAGCTCCCATTATAGGTCATCCACCAAGGTGACCAAAGCTATCTCCATTCCGTCATGAGGACTTTAGCCAGATTAAAAGTGATCCAGGTAATCCATTTTGTCCACAAACTGCCAGAATTGGGAGACCACAGCACAAACCAGAACCTTGTCCAAAAAGGGAATATTGGAGAGACACCTACAATTGTCTAATAAGTCAGTGTTCAGGAAAGGTTTTTTTCAGTTAAAGCCTAATCACAGCTTCCTTTAGACAGGATGAGACCTGCCTTGCTGCAGCAAGGTATTCACCCCATCTCTTACCCACAGTTCTATCCAGGCTGCTTTAATAAATCATGACAGGCAAGGATCAGGCATACATTTGGTGGCTGTCACTACTCCAAGGATCCCATCCAAATCCTCAGCCTGCACAAACTGAAAGATATCTAATAACAAAGGCCCTTTCCGCAACTCACCTTTTTGTGGAGCTGAGGTGCGGGAATCGCACGAGCAGCCTCTAGTGAGAGGTTCTCGCATCCCAGTTCCTTCAGCTACACAGCTGCTGCCTGCTCATGTGAGAGCCCCTCCTCTTCCTTCCACAGTGCAGCCTGGGATTTTCCCAGGCTGCGTTGGGGCAGGAAGCACAAGCGCCATGGCTCTGGAGCTCTGTACGCACGGCAAGTGTGTGCGGGGCCCCGGAGCAATGCACGATCGCGTACCATTTTCGGCTCACAGCCAAAAATGAAATAGTGCATGATCAGTGCCTGCCAGCCCTGGAGCGTCGCGCGACTGTGAGTGCATCATGTGGACTGCTCTTCGCAGTTGTGCAATGCTCCAGGGCTCCTTTCGTATGGTGAATGCTGCGCAAAAAGGGCCAAAGACAAGCAGGAAGCAAGGCTACATTCACCAAAATGTTATCATCTACAGCATCCAAGTCAGAGTAGATCCTAAGGATTGTCTGAAAATTCCTCTCACTATATGAGAGAAGACTATTACTGTGGCGTTCCACATTCCTACATTCAATCTGCTATCCAGAATTGCATTTAGTAATGATCAACTTCAAGGCCACAGCTTTCCTTTTTTATGGATCTTTATCTTGAAACTAGCCTTGGACCATGCCTCCCCTAAAACTGATTGAGGACATTCCAAGAGAGGACTGTCTTCTGTAAAATCATCCATCTTAATGCTTCCAGTTCCCTAAATGGATCTCCTACAAGGTTACTTCTACTGATTATACTTATTTTATTCTGTTATGTTTTAATACTCTACTTTTCAGCCAAGATTAACTCCCAAAGTAGCTTAGAGTTATAAAACAAGGTCTTACATAGAGAAACTATTATGTAATCTAAGGCTTTTAAAACCAAGGAGTAAGAGCAGCATTCATGGTAGCAACATTAGCATGCCTATATACGGTAGCTAGTTTATATGGCTCTTCAAGGCCCTTTGCACATGGCATTTGCCATGCGAAAGGGTGCCTGGAGCATCGTGTGATTGTGAGGAGTGATCTGCATGACTGACTCACAATCGCATGACGCTCCAGGGTAGGGCAGGCGCTGGTCACGTACTTTTTCATTTTCAGCTTTCAGCTGAAAATGGTGCATGATTGCACATTGCTCCAGGGCCCCGCACGCACTTGCTATGTGTGCGGAGCCTCCAGAGCCATGGTGGTCATGTTTCCTGCCCCAGCGCAGCCTGGGAAACTCCCAGGCTGTGCTGCGGAAGGAAGAGGCAGGGATCTCGCACTGCCTGCTTGGGAGGAGGCAGCTCATGAGGAGCTGAAGCAGCGGGGATGTGAGAGCCTCTCTCTGGAGGCTGCTTGCGTGATCCCCACACCCCAGCACCGAGAAAAGTTGAGCTGTGGAAAGGGCCTAAGAGTTAGACATTGCATGTATTCATGCCATTTCCTGATTGTTGGTCTTAGCCCACCCTCTCTTTTCCTGCATCAGTTAATCTGCAGTTAGTATGAATTTGTTCATTCTCCATTTTGTAGTATGTTGCTTTCTCCTACATGTTTGAAAAGCACGTGTCACAAAGCTTCTCACCATGAGATGTTATGAAACATTTAGTATTTATAAGTAAATCTGCTGTGTGTGGCTGGAATTCTCTGTCAGCTATGTAGCTATGTAACCTCAGCTTCCTAGCATCTACTGGCCAGATCCTCTCAATCCACAAGTACAAGGAAGCAGCAACTGTGCTTGACAGGGTCTGTTCCTCTGTCAGTCAGAAAGCATATGACTTACATTCCCATTCCCTCTCCCTGCTTTGTGAAAGGGAGAAGTAGAATTTCCACCACAATTATCATCCCACCAAAGATTGCTCGCATGAGGCAGGGTGGAAATATCAGTTAGCTACTTCCTAGTTAACAGTGGAACAGACTCCTGTCAGTTGCAGCAGCTGCTGCCTGGTAACTTAGGAATGGAGGACTTTCATGATCCCTACATATCCTTTAAACCAGTAAAGGCATGGGGATTTGAATGTGACCCATGTGTAACTCCAATCTACACATTGGTAACTCCCTTAGCGAATTTGGATCTATGGCCATTTCCACAAGGGGCGTGGGAATCACCCCGTGACGCTACTTAACTGGACTTTTGGGCTCCCCGATCCGGTCCATGCTGCTCCGGAGCAGTGCGTGGCTGCCGCTCCGCACTGCTCTGGGGATGAAAATGGCGGCTTCCAGTTGGTCGAGCCTCTCGACCAACTGCTGAAGCTCGCCAGCCTAAAACCCTTCCCTGGCAGATCGCAGGCTCACACCAATGTAAGCCTGCAAATCTGCATAAGGGAGCAGGCTCACACTGGCATGCTCCGTGCTTTTGAAAAACCTCAAGAAACAGGTTTTTCAAAAGCATGCTGGATGACCACTTGGGGTTCTTCTGGAGCAGGCTGGGGTGCGGATCTACGTTAAGTACGTCCGACCCAGTCCGCTCGCAGGTGCAGAGGTCCTCCCTGGAGGACGTTCTGAACTGTTTTAAAAACCCTGTGTGGAAATGGCCTATGTCTTTACAAAGAAGTTTAAGCCTGCTTTCTTTCCCTGCTAGACCCTGTGTGCAGGGAAATGGACATGTGGAGTTGTTGCTTATCTTCTATATATGAATACTTAATTACTCTGTTTTGGAGCTATACTAGTATCTCTTACATTCCCTAGCAAACAAAAAGGGTTGCAGCTGGACTAAAGACTGATGATGAAAATCGTAGCCCACAAAATCAGCCCCTCAACAGATCTGACTCTCTAATTAACACATGTGGTATCTTGCCACCCCAGCTTTACAAGGTGATGAATTGGATTTGCTGTTCAGCCAGATTCAGCAGAATGCCAAGGACTCTACTGCACTGGTTTGCATTTTATGTAAAAGTATGGCTAATATACCCTTTCTCTATGTCATCATTCCTCTTTCTTTTCCAAACAAAGCTATGTGTCACATCTGGACCATGTCTCTCTGTTTCCACCTATCAGTACAATGTACTGTTCCAGACTATAGTGGTAATGTAGCTCCTGCCAGAGATTCAAAGGGAGGCATCTGCTAGGAATTCATAAAATAAAATTATTCTTGTCCATCCAGCCTCAGAAATGACAGTTTTACTTCAAAATAACATAATACTCATGGACACAGTAAAAAAAAAATGCATAGTGATCTGAAACATAAGAAGCAAAAGATAACACAAAGCAAATGCAACCCAAATGGGAACAGTGTTGGCACTATGAACTGGAATCACACAAAGTACAATCACGATATCTTGCTGTGCAGATACAGTGGCAGAGCTCAGAGTATAGAAAACGGTTGTAAACAATCTGCCAAAGAAAGCCAGGACACAATGACTAGAAGAAGGACATCCAGCTGTGTCCTGTCCTGTTCAGTGGAATTTAATCGCAACAAGAATGATATGCTCAATTCTTGCAAAAACGTTTGCCTCTCTTTGCTGCAGAACAACAATGTTATTATCTGACCAAAGCTAGGAAATATTTCATAGCTAGCTGGATGAAGATCAAAGCTACATCTAGGCTTATATCTGGTGCTATTGGCAGTTAGACATTTACCTTTCCTGAATATTGTGAATTCTTGGTACTATACGTTTAGCTTTTCAGAAAAGTTACTTTTCCAGACAGAATCTCCCACTGTCCTCCAACCAATAACTTTTCTTGCTTTTTGCATGGCTTGTCTCTGGTTTAGAGTGTCTAGTTTAGGATGTTTTAAGGAAAGCATCAAAAGAATGTGATGATTTAAATATCACATCAACGAGAGAGGCAGGGGAGAAGTGCAAGTTCTTTTTCTTCTTTTCTTGCTTCAGGATATTTGAAACTACCCTCAGAATCACTCATATGGTCATGCAGTTAAATGCTAGAAAAACATTACACCTTTAATCAGTATGATTGTGAAGATGATGCAACAACCATAGAACAACTACTCTGTACTCAGTGAACATGGTGCCAGTTTCTATTGTTTCTTAAGCCCTGTTTAGGAGTTATGAAAGTGTACATACAGAAGGGCTGTGGAGTTGTACATGCTGATCACTAGCTTTTCCACCCCTGGTTTTCCAAGAAGGATAAAGAGAGCCTGAAGATAGAGGCTGCAGTCATCATTACTTGAACATGATCAGATTTTGTCCATTGACGCCTGCATCATCAAGGTTTCCAGTTCCAGAAATAACTGTTGCACACATTTACAGTCTGTTTCTTTCTTCCCAGTGAAAGGTGGGGGGTGGCAGGAGATAGTTGTAAAGGTTAGAATCCTGTGTGGGAGTTGCATCTTCACAAGTGGACTTATGTGTGCTGTTTTATAGCATACGTGTCCAGTAGAAGATTGTTCTTACATTACTACATAGCAAAGCTGGAAAAGTGTCTTATACAGATGGAACACCAATGTGCATTAGACACTCTTGCTGGTGTCCTGATACGTATCTTTGTAACTGACCAAAACGGTTTCATAGAATCATAGAATAATAGAGCTGGAAGAGACCACAAGGTCCATCAAGGTCCTTGCCATGCAGGAATATACCATTAAAACATTCCTGACAGATGGCCATCCAATTTCTGTTTAGAAACCCTCAAAGAAGGAGACTCCACCACACTCTGAGGCAACACATTCCACTGTCAAACAACTCTTACCATCAGGAAGTTCTTCCTAATGTTCCTACGTGTCCTACTATGTGAGGCAGCAGAAAACAGGCTTGTTCTAACCTCCATAGGACATAGCATATCTTCTCTTCTCTTCTCTTACCCAGGCTAAATATATCCAGATACCTGAGCCACTCATCATAGGGCATGGTTTCCAGGCCTTCTACCATTTTGGTTGCCCTCTTCTGGACATGTCCCAGCTTCCTTCCTGAACTGTGATGTCCAGAACTAGACACAGTATTTCAGGTGGGGCCTGACCAAAGCAGAATAGAGTGGTACTATCAATTCCCTTGACCTAGACACAATACTCCTACTGATGCAGCTCAGAATTGCGTTGGCTTTTTAAGCTGCCACATCACATTATTGACTCATGTTCACTTTTGCCCTACTAAGACTCCTTGATCTTTTTCACATGTACTGTGATCAAGCCAGGTGTCACCCATCTCATATCTGTGCATTTCAGTTTTTCTGCCTAAGTGTAGTACCTTATACTTCTCCCACATCCCACTAGTTACTTCTCTCTAGGATGAAGAGTTTCTTAGCAGCTCCACTATTTTGCTGGATATGCATAAAGTTATGATAAGAAAAAAGTGATATAGATTTCTAGCAAAAATGTATGTAATTTTACAGTACCCTCATACATAGTCTTTCATAATAGCTAAATAGAACTTGAGTGACATGCTTTTTGTTATGTTGTGCTACCAGTATGGCAGTACAAGCAATGAGAAGCCTATACCGGATGTTCTTATTGGACACCATGGGACTACCTACATCAAATAACTTCTCAAACTGGTACAGACATACCCCAGTTAATAGATGCTCTATCAAAATACCTTTTGGAAAGTCTTTTTATACCTGCCTAGCTCCCATTTTCTTCCTTATCTTCCATCTAGCTGAATTTTTTTTTATCAGCTTTGACATTGAAAAGGAAAGTGAAGGAGGGCTAAAGAAATGCAAATTTTCAGAGTTAGGTTGCAGCAGTATAACTACCACAATAAAGCTTGAGCTGACAAACAGGAGGATTCTATCATAGCCAATCCTACTTTAGCCATGTGTGCCTGCCCTACAACAGGCAAGGTAAACAACAGCTGTCTTTAGAATCCCTTATTAAGCATGCAAGGAACAGCAAAAAAGAAAGGAAAGAGGAGAGCAGATTAACCTGTCCTACCAACATGTTAAAAAAAGAAAGCATAGATCTATAAGTCTGGCCACCAAATTGGAAATGAAAAGAAAAGGGGAAGCCAGTGAAAGAAAAAGTCATCCCTGAATACATTTGGAAGAAGCCTTCAGCTTGTCTCTATTAAGATTCAAAATGTTTTTATTTGTTTATGCAAGACTTACTTTTAGATTTGCATTTAAAAAGTTTGCTAAAACTTCTTATCTTTTTTGTGGAGTAGGAACCTATTCCTATTATTTCTAGGTGATTTCTGCTTCTAGTACCAAATGATCTGTTGAAGAACTAGTGCCCAGGAACACATCTGATTAATGAACTGTCTCTATTATCCTTGCATATGTAATTTGATTACAAGAGAAACAACTATGTGGACAACCAAATAGCATAGATGGCTATTTTTATCTTACATAGCTCAGATTATGCACCCAGAATGGTAAGGATTTTGTCATTGCCTTTTGTGATGGATTCTGACATGCTGAGTGGATCAAATTTTGTCTGTAAGTGAAGAATTTGAAAGATGATTCAATTGTCAACTAAAGGAGTTTGAAAAAACTGATTGCAATCAATAGAATGTGAGTGACTGTGGTGCCTAGCAGGTTTTTGGAACTGACTAGCTCCTTTGTCAGTGGTGCTGTGCAGAGATGTGTAATAGGCAGCTGACTCTTAATTTTGAAAGATGTTGTCACATGTCTTTTTTTGACCATCATCATCCCTGAACTGTCTGTAAGCATAAATGAGCTGTTAGACTATAAGATCCAGGACAAAAAAAAGTCCAATCAAGAGAATGTACAGTTTATGGAAACTCACATAATGGAGGCAGAATTTTAAAGCATGGCTCTGAGGCAGAGAGGTCAAGGGCAAAATGTTCTGGTTCACAGCAGCAACATCTGTGAGAAAACAGACTCAGAGCTTATAAAGGCTTTGGTTCAGAATCCTGTCTCTGTAAGCATTTTCTATCCTCTTATCAGTAGTCATAAAAATGAACCAAAAAGCTATTAACCAAATACCATTTAAATAGCAACCACAGACTCTATATAAACGTGTATGATTTATCACCGGCCTTCCTATTAGTGATGCTAATCCAGATCTTGGTCAATGATTTGCTAATTTGTTAGGAACACTGAAATAATTAAAATCTGTGACTCCTTAGGTCATTAGATTGCCTACTTTAGAGAAGCCAATATTAAATGTGTGGCAAATAGCACAAATTAACCCATTAATTACTCACTGTAATACTTTTGGATTCCATTTGTTTCATTTTCCCTCCAAAACTAGTCCACATTACTAATGTTTTGGAGACAAGCTGATATCATCCACTCTCCGGAAAAAAGAAATATGTTCCTATTACCTATGTAGCTGTAAAGCTACAATTCTTCTCCTTTTTTTTTTCCTGGCAGGATTTCTGTTTTATTTTGTTTGTTTTTAAAGCAGCTGAAGTCTATAGTTGCATGACCTTCAATTACCAAGAAAGTTTTGTGTCAGTCTGGTCATAATTTGCAGCACATTACATTTTTAATAAAACAATGCTTACTGCTTATTATTACTATAGATAGTGACTGGATGAGTGCTAAGTGAAATAAGCATTCTATTCTCAAGACATTACATATGTTAATGAATGTTACAGAAACAGCCCCACATAGGCCCTTTCCGCACAAGGCGAGGGAATCGCTCTGTGCCGTTACCTACCGCTTCTTCTGGGGTCCAAAGCAACACAGACGGTCCCTGAAGCCCTTCCACAGGGCTCCTCTTTGGTCCAGGGCAAATTGGAGCAGTGCAAGGTCTGTAGATCCGCACTGCCCCGGCTTTCAAAATGGCGGCTTCCGGTTGGTCATGGGTCCTGACCAACCACTGAAGCTCACCACGCCTAAAGCCCGCCCTCCGCAGATCACAGGCTCACATTTCTGCAAGCCTGCGAATCTGCACAAGGCAGCAGGAACGCAATGGCGTGTTCCACAAAAATAAAGACCTGTTTTTTGCGGTCTTTAGAAAACGTACTGGAGGACCTCTTGGGGTCGTTTTGGAGCGGACTGAGGTGCAGATCCCTGGTAAGTAGTCTGCTCCTAGTCTGCTCCAAGGTGCAGACGACCTCCGTGAGAGGACGCACTGCCCCATTCTAATTGCCTGGTGCAGAAAGGGCCATAGTTTTGTGACAGACTTGTCCCACATTTCTGTGTGCTTTCAAATGACTATTTAATTTTTAATTTAATTTAGATACATTCTATCTTGATTTTTCTAGATATTATTCTCAGAACACAACATAAAATATGAACATCACTACATATAAAATATTGTAATGAAAGATGTACTATGATCTTACATAAAATAGCAGTAAATCAGTTAAAAGATTAAATGAAATCATCAAGCCTTTGTGGTGTGGGTATTAAGCATCTTTCTAAAGGCAAGGATAAAATAGTCTAGTAGGTAGAACATTTGGCAATTTAGATACCACCAAAGTCCATGTATCTGTTTCTTGTCTATTCACCATTTTCTAGTGGTGATGGTATACAGAGCAGGGCATCTAAATCTGATCATAAGGCTCAGCAGGTTAAGAACATGAGAAGCTGCCATTTAGTGAATTGATGGCTCTAGCTCAGTATTTTTAACACTGTCTGCTTCTCTCCAGAGTTTCTTGCCCTTTTGGGAGATGCCAAGGATTGATCTTGGGACTGTTCACATGCAGCATATCTGCTTTGCAACTAAAGTCCAGTCTCTTCTCCTTCATATGGAAAATCTCCATTCAAAATAGGCCATCTATCTATTCCCAGATCACTGGAATTCTGAAGCAATAATATTTCTTTCTTGAATGGGTTTATGAGGACCTATAAAAGAACCAGCTAGACATCAGTAGATCAGTAAATAAGATTTTGCAAAGCCTTTGAAGCAAATTTGGATGCCTTTTAAACGGAAAACACATGCTGAATGTCCTTCTCAATGAGAAACTCCTATAGTTTATGACATGGCAAAATTCCAGCTTGTTCAACTGAGTGTTTTGCTTTGGTGATTTCACATGTGGGAAATGAACTCAGTTTTTACCCAATTTTCTGTCTGGTATAAACAGCTGTCCATAGCAATTGTATATCACTTAAGTGATTAACATCATTGACATTGTGGAATATATTTGTAAGCCACATGCTCAGGCTATAGATGTAAAACTATATTTTGTATGTTATTTTCACCAGTCTAAATCTTAGATGGTTGCTTTGTTTTACTTTGTTATTTGTCACGTTCTGATCCAAATCTTAACTATATGCTGATCAACTACCTGGGTTTGTTGTGCTGAAATTAACTTAATGTATTTATTTCTAAATAGTGTCAAAGGGACAGGTACTGTTACAAGCTGTTTCAGACACGCTGCATTAACTTTAGTGATTTTGACTACTGATGCTTAAAACCACTTCTGTGTCATGTTGGCGGTATACTGAGTGCCTCAGCCATGTGACCTATGATTTTATAATTTAGTTTGTGGGGATGAAATGAACTGAAAGCTTTGGTGGGAAAACAAGATGAAGGGTTCTTAATTAGAAATTTAAGGGTTGCAGCTTAAATTAGAAATTTAAGGGTTGAGCTATTTTAAAGTTATGGTTTGTGCATGTGTGTGTGTGTGTGTGTGTGTGTGTTTGTGTTTTGCCATTTCATTTGTACATTACAGGTGTACATTACTCTTGAAGTGATGGAAGAAAAAATCAAGACAATTCACCACCTGTATTAGTTATATTTCCTTTAAATACAGCAAAGGCTCAAAGTGACCTATCTTTAAATTACTTCCATAAATTAAACTATTGTTAATCAGAAAGAAATGATTTGTATATAGGAAGAGATCTCTAGGAACCACAGTTTATAAATTTGAGCAAAAACATATCTCACACTTTAACAGACATGTATATTTATGTGTGTATACACTGAAAGCATTTTTTATATTTTTATGAACCAAAGTTACCTGGTTATTATCGGCTATTGCTCTTTCTTTGAAGGAAGACCTAATGTTGCTATGTGACAATTTTGTCTCCCTTTACAGCAGTTCCCAAAGTTTGGTTCTCCAGATGTTTTGGACTTCAATTCCTAGAAGCCACTGCCACCTTAGCAAACAGTCAGGAAATCTGGGAGCTGAAGTCCAAAACAACCAGAGGACCAAAGTGTGGGAAACACTACTTTAGAAGATATGATGCCTAGTGTTGCAGCGTCACTGCATTTATGCTATATTTTCCTGATTTACTTGGCATTTGCAGCTAGAACTGACATTTACCTCTAAACTCAACCAAACATTCATGGATGGCACCATTTTTGAAGCTGCTCAGTTAACAGTCTGTATGTCCTGAAAGGCAATCAGTTTATTAGTGACTACACATCACTCTTGTTTCCTTGTTGTAAAAACTGACGTGCTTTATGAACTCACAGATTCTATCCAGGTTTGTCTTTGCTCTAGTGCTCTGACAATGGGTGTCTCCAAAGCTTCATTGTCATAGGCACTGGCTGTCCATTATCAGGCGGTGGACTGCCAAGATATTCGGCATGCAAATAAATACAGCTTAGCAGTTCAATAAAGCTTGCTTGGTCAGGGTGAAGCAGAGGCAAAGCCTAGTGTTGGCCTGAAGGTCATGAATGCAGCAGGCAGCAAGGTCAGACAGTCCAAAGATCAGAGAAGGCAGGCAGATGGCAAGCAGGGAATCTGTAGCACAACACAAAGGGAAGAGCTGTCAAAAACATGTGTTGTTTCTCGCATTGAGCCACCACCCTCTGCCTTCCTTAGGAAGACTAGAGCCAACTGGCTCTCATCCCAGCCTGATTAGCTCCTGGTGTGCTTGCATCTGCTTGTCCTCCTTCAAGGCTGCTGTTCACTTGGAGAAGCTGATCCCTGGTCCATAACATTCATATTGCCCATCATACACCCTCCCCTGCTGTCAGGTACAGTAAGCTAATACATGTCCTTAGTTCAGTGATGTCAAGGACTCGGATTTCAGTAGACTTCCCCTCATTCCTGAATACAGGCTGATCTTCACTATTTGTTTCACAGATTATGTGATAAAGAATGCTTTCTGATGAACGGTTCAAAGGTTTCTTGCCTAGTTCCACCATTTACATCCTTCTTTGTCCATGGGTATTCCTGAATGATATCTTTGTCTGTTCTATATTTCTGCCCCAAGTCCTCTCATCCTTGCTTGACCTTTTACAAACAGATCTACACAGTTCTTCATGAACAGGATTAAGTAACTTTGCACTTGCTGCCCTCCTATATCTAAGAAACTTTTGTAGCACACTGTTTATTTTGTTTTAATTTGCATTGTCAGCCACTTTGAATTCTATATTGGGATAAAGGTGGGATGTAAAATCAAATCAAATAAATAATAGGTGTGCTGACCCCTGACCACAACGCAGGGCACATCTCTTCCATATGAAACGGAAGACCTTTGCAGAGGCTACTTCCTAACTGTCAGGAACTAACATTTTAGAAGACATAGTATCATTCATCTGTTTAAAGCTATGACTCTAGTCCAAATGACCAAATCTATAGCAGAGAGCTCCAAGCACATGCAGATCACATTGTGTATCAGAATGAGCCAGTTAAAGACCAAACTTGCATTGTAAGCATATGCAAGACAGAGTCAAGGGATCCAGAATCCCCTCCCCCCAAAAAAACAAAAAAAACCCCAAGAACATTTGCCTATTTCATTGTCTTACACCTTCTAGAGCTTCTGTACACTTCCAAGTCCCATCCTGCTCCGATTCTTATTGCAGAACATAGACATGCATAATACACATATGCTAATACTAGTAATGATAGCAACAATAGTTTGTTTGTTGTTTTAAGTAACTGAGTGGATGTGAAAAGTAGCTTTCATTCTCAATAACTTTCTTCTCAACCAATGATGGGGAGGATATGACTCACGCAAACTAGAGTAGACCCATTGAATCAATTGTTGAATGGAGAGTCCCACTGATTCAGTCAGTCTATCTGGAACTAACAATAGGATATGAGTCATAAAGTTCCAAAACCAGGTGAGTTTCACTGGAAGTCAATGCTCTCCATGTCAGCGGAGAAATGAATCATTTCTGAGGTTAAAATCCAGACTATAAAAGAGCTATCCAAGGTGCTGAATCTGTTTTGGGGATAGGAGTAAACACTTTGGATAGCTCATATAAAGTCTGCAATACACACTCTTGTTATGAAAGCCACTGGCTACTAGTAGGTCGATTGAAGTTCACCAGTCTTTAGGCAGCCCAGTACATCTCTTTCTGACTGTATCCAAACACATATGAATTGTTGTTTGAAAGTCCGTGGAACTAACCTCTATAAGTAGACTCCTATTTCCTGCCAGTAAAAAATTCTCTCTGCAGCAGAATTTTCTTTAGCTGGATAAGAGAGAGTGGATATCTTTTTTCTTCATATTACTGAACAAAAAAGTGGTATTTTTTTTTTAAAAAATCCTAACTTCCCTTTGCAGAACAACTTCAGCAATGAAAAGTCATCGTTATGCCACAATCTACAATTCTTTTGAAACTTGTACGCTGCTATCTTTCATCTAGAATATGCAAATTGTTCCCAAAACACAGTGTTAACTCCTGTCTCTGGTCTTTCTGCAATTTCTGTTGCACATAGACATATTTTCAAAGTATTGTGCTGCTTCAAAGAAACACTTTGATCTTTATGCTGAGTTAGTAGGATATACAAATATGTAGGATATTGGTACTGCTTCTTTAGCATAGATGTGGAAATTTTGCTTAATATTTATGTACAGGCCTAACATCCAGGTACCCTTATGCAGCTAAGGCAAAAACAATGAGTTGTACTACTAAAGCAAACTTTGACAAATGGGCTGATACTGGTTAGTTCTAACTTATTTCTGAACAGTCTTGTCTCCCTGCCCCGCCTTTTCCCTTCCCTATGGTTAAATGAGCTGTGTACTGGTTTCTGCACTTTTTATGTGCCATATAATCTATAGCAAGGATGACAAACTGCCAGAGGCTGGGAAGTCACATTGGCCCACAATGAAACAAGACCACACCAATTCCTATAACACATTTTTTAAAAACTTACACTCCTATTTTGGTGCAAAATGGTACCTTCCCCACTCTTCATCTATGAGATACACTAACTTGGATAGGTTATATTTGTATGCATATGTTTATATTTACATCTCCACACATGCTTGGCACTAAGCAAAGAAACTCATACATACAAACTTACAGAATTTCCAGGCCATTCTATAAACAAAGTTCTCTAGGAGACTTAACAGAGACTAAAAGAAACCACATTACAATAAATGAACAAAATATACATATCGTTGTATTCAGCTACTAAGTAAAGAGAAAAACTTATTGTTCCCTCAATGTGTAGCCCATATTATGTTCTACCAACGTAATATAGAGGAACACTTATAAATTTTACAACAATGAAAAATCAGGATGCCATGCTCTTTTTCATCCCTTTGTTCTGTCACATTCATACTGTGTCTTCTACCCTTAGGATTTCATATTAATAATGGTTGCTAGTATGTATCCAGTTTTTTATTTTCTCTTCCTTCAAGTTGCAAGTATTAAGAAAATGTCAAATGTAATGGATTGCTGTAGTATTAGTAATGCTATATTTGCTTTATGCATGGGTTAGTGATAAATGACTGCACCACATTATATTTAACAATTCTATTTAACTTGTCTTCAGCTGCTCATGAGCAGTTTCCTACATCAGAAATTGCTTGTGTGATGCATATAGATTGTAGAGACTTGTCCTGCCTGTTAATAGATTGTTCTATTAGTAAATTCCTAAAATCAATTAACCCTGTGGTATCAACATGGCTTGAAAAGTAAAGCTGAATTTGTGTGTGTGTGCGTGCATGTGTGTGTTACTAAAAAGCAAACTAACAGCACTTCTTCCTTCTCCCAAGTTTGTCCAGGGTTCAGGAAGAATGCAGTTAATCACTGAATACTTAATAACATATATTTAATGAAATTATTAACAAACAGAATGTAAAAATATGTATCAGGAGCAAAACACTGCGATTTCCTCCTTCTTCAGCTGCCAAAAATGAAATTCTTTGTTTCTTTATTTCTTCATTTGAGAGTGCTTCCGTCATGTTCAGCCTATGCACTCAGATCTGAAGTTAGAATTGTGACAGGCTCAGGCCCAATTCAACTAAGGCTATGTTGAACTCTTGGTTCAAGCTTGCATTGGTGAGTGAAATTGGGTTTCCAAAGAAATGTCTGAAAGAACAGCTGGTTAACAAGATGGAGTCATCCTGGTTATATAAATTTACAGGGATGCTACCTAACCATGGTTTCAATCTGGAAGTTCTAATGGGATGAAACAATAAAAAAATTAGCTACATTAAGAATTAGTGACATCAGAGCTCAATATGTTATTGCTGCTTTGTCCATATCTAGGGTTTTTAAGTGGCTAGTAGAGCCAAGTCACGATTCAAGGGTGAGAAATTTATTTTTCTTGGCATAAGAAGATGTCAATGTGTTGCTCTTACTCATCTCCAGTTTGAGATGATGGACATGATGATCCTCCAGGGAAGATTCCAGGGCATTCTACTCACAGATAGACAGTGTACATGTGGTGCCCAAGTAATAGAGGATGTGGCACATTATCTACTTGACTGCTTTTTATATTCAAACTGTAGGGAGCATTATCTCATCCACTTTTTGTCTCATATAAGAAATTGGTTTGTGATAAAGAAATTCACTTTCTTTTTCAGTAAATTGATCTATTTTGTTTCTTCTTTTTTTCCCCCAAAGTTTCAGCTTTGACAACTGAGGAACACAGAACCCAAAATGTTTGATCTTGAGATACCTATACATACCTATGTATCTATCTATCTTCTATTTCTAATTACCCCCCCCCTCTCTCTGTGTATGTGTGTATATGTAAAACTGGATGACCATTTTCTGTATCTGGTTATGTTATGAAACCTTCATATTTTGCATGTCAGAAAACTGGTACTGATTTTAGTGACACCGGTCACTTGTTTCATTTATCATTTCCTAGAGTATTTATCCAATTGCCACTAAATTGGAAGTTGTTGCTTTCCCCCCCTATTATAATACTCATTTAGCAAATATCGTGAAGCCTTAGTGGTGCATCTTCTCTCATCAGTGCAGAATAATGACAGGAAAAGCCTTTCTTACTAAATCTCTGCCCGTCATGAAAAATGTTTTAGGTTGCTGGGCAACTGTCTCACAGTTAGGCCAATTGCTGGTTAATATAGCCCAGAATCGTTGACTGATGGGATCTAATGGTTAGCTAGAAATTTCTCTGTGTGTTTGAGTGAAATATAATGTAGCCGTCTCCCTTCGTGGCTCCTAATTTTAAGATATATATGTGTGTATGTGTATGCATGTGTGTGTGCGTGTGTGCACGCGTGTGTGTACGAAGTCGTCTTCACATGTTAGTCTTGGGAAAGTCATATTGCATATACAACAAGGAGCACCTAATAGAAAAGTCATGAAGAGGATTGAAGCAACAGTCTTTGGGGAGAAACAGCGTGTGAGGAAATTTGAAGGAGAGAGAGAGATGAGGGTTGGCTGACTGCATCTTTGGGAATGCAGAGTCTACATCACATCATACAAGGGATGTGAAGTAGGAAAACAGGTTTGCTGTCTTCTCCAACTACCTATTGTTAACTGTTACAGTGGCAGATTATATATTTGTAGAAGAAGAAGAAGAGGTGGCGGAAGAGGAGGAGGAGGAGAAGGATTGCTACTAATATACTATAAATCTCCAATTCTGTTCCTCCTTAGGAAAGGTGCTCTGGATAGCACTGCCCCAGAACTTTGCTTCAGCAGGTGAGAAACGCACAACTCTATTAAAAGAAAAGGAGAATTCAGAATAGTTTTGCCTTAAAACATCCCATGTGACATTACAGAGAACCCCATGTTCTACCTAATTTGTACTTCTACAAACAGCATCATCTGTTCACCTCACAGCCAAATATACTACTGCAGCATAGGAATCCCAGGTGAAAAGGAATGCATTTTTAGTGGGACACATAGAGGGCCATGCTGTGGAACAAGGTAAGCAAACAGGTAATCAGAGAGGATTTTATAGCTTGGACCAGATTTTTGGGTGAAAGACCAATCGTGGGAATAGGAACTATACGGTAAAGTGAAATGGGTGGTTATCTGGTGGTGTCTTCCACTGTGCCCTGGTAGTGCACCCCAAGCTATTCAAAAGGTTCAGAGCTGACTCTGTAAAAATGTCAAGCAACTAAGGGATAGAAGCACTTTGTAGATTCTCCTTTGGTTTCAGGAAGATGTCGAGAGATTTCTTAGACAATATGATCAAGCTCCTCTGGAGTTCTGAGAAAGCTAGCCTGCCCTGCTTAGGAGTTGAGCCGGGTTGGATGGATGCTGTGTTTGCTCTATATGTCTTTTTTAAAAAGCAACATTGCAGCCTCATTTGCTATTGATCCTGTCATTTTTCCTAGTTCATCTTAGATTTGTTCATCACAATTTGACCAGTGGCATATAGATCTGACATATGCAAAAGGAAAAAACTTCACCATTAATTAAACAACCTCAGAAGCACCTGTAACAATACCAGGAATATAAAACATTGCAGCTTTAACTGCTTAAGTGCTAAGATACGCTTGTGAGACAGACCCCTAATGTGACATCCTATCCGTAGCAAATGGGGTTAAGCTGATGCTTGCTCCTCACTAATTTCTTAAAACACCTATATACCATGTTTTTAATGGTTTGCCCCATGCAATAGTGTAACAGCACCAGCAGCATAAAGAATTTGATTCCCCTTAAAATGAGGGCCTGCAAGCTGTTGACACCCTTGTTGCTTGTTCTCAAGCCCACAATGGAGTGACAGTGATTCTTTTGACAGTAGAAAATGTGGGTCCAGGTTACAACTTCTGTGATTCATAGTTATGGTGACACAGTGGATAGAAGTAGGTTGATAAGCAAAAAGCTGTCTTGTGAGTCATCCAAGTCAAGTGAAAGACGAGTATGTGTATTGAAAACTCAAGGTAAGCTTATTTGTCAAAATGAATTCTTATTTGTATGTAGTGCTCTAGGTTTCTAAATTTGTAAAACAATGAAGATGACAGAACTTCAGCAATCATATATCTCATCTGACATTCTTTTCAGCATTTTCTTTTTGAAAATCATCAGACAAATGCACTACCAGAATGGTTCAATACAATATGCACCAGTTGATGTACTTCCCTTGACCTCACATAAAAATGTTCCAAATGGGATAAACAATTTCTATTCTCTGCAAGGAGTTTAGGAGGTCAGACTCAAAGATATTGTACGTACTTTGGAGCACTTAAAATGATTTAACTGTAAGGTTTTTACTGTGTTGCAGGTTGCTTTGATCTTAAAAAAAAAAGATGAAAGTATGGATGAAAATAAAATCAAGCAGATTTATAATAATGATCTGCAGTTTTACAGAAAATTAAATCCACAGTGCTTGACAAACAATTACAGTCCAGATGGGCATACAGAAATATACCAATATAAAACCTATGGCTTGTTATTTTGATCCTGACAGACAATGACTAGCCACAACTGCAGTGTTTTCATCTCTCCAAAGTGTAACATATTTGCACATGCTCCAAATGATGAGTCTTTCTAAAATCATTCAGTCTTCCCAAGGCAGAATAACAATCTACAATTATGGAGCAAAATTTATGTATAGTTCCAAGCAGGGTAGACCCGCTGAAATCAATAGAAGTCTTTTAAGAGGAGACTAAAAGATCCTATTGGTTTCAATGAGTCTATTTTACCGAGGACAAACCTGGATTTAGCACACAGTCTACCATATGCTTTTATTAAATATTATATTAATGGCTTCATTGAAGTGTTGCACATATTATTTAAGGCCATTTCTGCACTACATTGTTATAGTGCTTTTATTCCACTTTCAACATCCTGTGGAATCCTGGGCTTTGCAGTTTAGAGAGGGGCATATAGAATTCTCAGTCAGAGTGCTCTTTGGCTTCATTAAACTACAAACCCCAGAATTCCATGGGATGCTGAAAGTGGAATAATAGCACTAGAACAGTGCAGGGCAGAAATGGCCTAAGTGTTATGAATGATAACCTGGCCATAGATGTTGTTAAGCAGATTACAACCTACTGGCCAAAATAGCCAGTGGAATTTTTTCTCCCCTAAAAGTCAAGATTTCCCAAGAGCCAAGGTTTCACAGAGTCTTCTGAGTAGAACAGACCTATCCGGGCTATAAGGAAGCCATATCATAGGATGGTCTTTGGAGGACCAGCTGTTGTAAATTCCTTTTGACCTCCTCTCTCAGAACAGAGATGTATTGACTGTTGAGCAATCTGAGCACAGAGGATACTGTCCTCAGCTTGTCTCTGTGTGTATTTGTCTCCTAGTGGAAGACATAGACCCTATTCAACCTTACAAGTGTTACACATCCCCTCCCTTTTTATTTAACAATATTGTCACCTACATTCCATGTAGATCATCCAGTCCAAAATTTCTGGCTGTGGGAGGAGAACACATCTTGCTCACACACCATCCACCTGCAGTTAGGATGATGCAACCAATATCTGCATGTGAACAGAAAAAGAGAGACAGGGACAGAGGGACAGAGAAGGAAGCAGTAAGAGTAAGCTGATGACAAAAAGGCGTCTCAGAATTTAGGACTGCTCCTCTCTGTCTGCCTGTTTGTCTATGTGTCTTTTTCTGTCTCTCTTTCTGGGGACATGGAAGACCTTTCTGGTACCAGATAGGATCTACTACTTATAGATCTGCTTAAAGTGTTCATTTCCTCCACTCATGCTCCTTGTGTATATTTGTAGATAAGTATTAAAAAAAGATGAATAATCTCCAGACAAAATCCAGTCACATCCTGTCCTTGGAACTTCTTAATGCTTAAGGAATTAGGGAGAATAGAATCGTGGAAATGCTTTGTTTGTTACTGATCTTATGAGAACTGCTCTGAAAATCTTTTCAGGTGAAGACTGGCAGAAAGACCAGAGCTGAGCAAAATGCTTATGTTCAGATATTTTTGTATGCATTTCAAGGAGAATTTCAGAGGGCAAAACCACACCCAAAGATTGAGAGGAGGAACAGATCTTCATTAGGGAGAGTGGCTGTTCACTGGGGTTTTTGTAATTACCAATTATTATTGTTGTTACTGTTACTGATTGATTAAAACATTTATATCCTGCCCTTTCTCCAAAGATCTCAGTGAGGCTGATAATAAAATCTACTTTAAAAAAGAAATTATTACAAAAGTTTTAAAAGATTTGTTAAAGCCATGAGAACAATGCTATGCAGTAATATGGAGTCATCGCAAGAGGCCTGTATTGTAACGAGACATCCATGGGGCCATTCAAACATCTAGTGAAAAGGGTGAAATCTGTATCACAGTGAAGCCAAAGGCAGATGGAAGGTCTTTATCTGATTCATGGAAGATGGAGCCAGTATTAGCAAATAGTCAAGATGGCTATATATCACTTCCAGTATCAGAGGAAGTATGCCTATGTATATCAGGAGAATGTGAGACAGTGGGTACAGTTGCTCCCCTGTCCCGTGGGCACGTTTGCCACAAGCAAATGATTGGCCATTGTAAGAACAGAATGTTGGACTAGATGGGTCTTTGGTCTTACACACAATGGTGGTTCTTATCTTCTTCTGATTTAATGAAGCCAATTTGACCCCAAAGTTTACCAGTATCTTGTCAGAAAGCTGTGTAAATTTCCTGTGCTGGTGTGGAATTAAATTTCCATCTCATATTCTTGCTGTGAAGATTATCTTCTTTATTTTGTAAAAGAGGAAACAACTTTAATCGTAATGATGTTGCTTGGTAACTGTGCCACTAGTGAGAGACTAATGTACTGTCCTGTGTCATTTGTATCCATGTCTATATTTCGTAAAAAATAAAAATAGAAAAATAATTAAAAAGAAATGCTTTGGTGATATCGGTGGTTGCTGTAATATGATGCTCTTCTTGTGATTTAGTTTCCTACTTCCTACTTGATGTTATGGTATATGGACTACATTTTGAAGAGCAGATGTGTAGAAAGGAAGAAACAAAAACCATTGCAGGTCTTTGGAGGCCAGCAAGACAAATATATGCTACCAGATTCACAAGAGAAAATATAAAACAGTGGATCTAGATGGAGTTTAGACTTGGAAGACTTGCAAATCAGTCTCTTTCTGGCCAATGTCAACTTTGCATGCACTCTGTGATAAGGCTGCTGTCCAGTCTGTCTTTCAGGAATAAACTTGCAGTTATTTTCGATTGTTCTTCCAATAACAACTTCATACAGTTGGGAGATATGGGCAGTCAGATGGCTTTATTCTAAACTGCATTTTAGTCCAGGAAGTACTGGTTCACTGAAAAAAGCAGAATAAATATATTATGCATGTATATTATCAAATTTCCCTTTGGGAACTATGTTTTCCAGCGCTGGGCACAAAAAAAGAGCTAATTGGGAATTCACTCACATCCTTCTTACCAAAAGAAGCAAATACCTGAAGAAGAGACATTTTGATGTATATACAGGCCAAGGGGTATCCAGACAAAACATTCAGAAGCAACAGACTCAAGAACCGATTCAAGTAAAGCAGGTACTCATTAAAAAAATGGCTGTATGTTCAAAAGGTTGAATCATGTGGTTCACAGCAATCAGTGACAGCAAGGAACTTTCTACCTTCTATAAAGCAGCTGTTTTTGTAGTTGCTGTGCTTTCATAGCAAAACAAGTTTGAACAGAAGTAAGGATTTGACATAAAAGAACATATGTGAATGGATCTACAAAGCAGCCATCTTTGGGCACCTGTTTTACTGTATGGTGTCTACACAAGCACAGAATGATTCAAAATTAATTGTACATTATGAAAATGTGAAATGGCATTTGATTCATGACAATATTGAATGTTGCAATCCAGATACCAGGCATGTGATATAAAGCAGAAGATGACAAATTCTGTCAACATCAGTTCAGCTATCATACAGCTACACCTGCAGCCCATTCATATTACATGATTAGAGTGTCCTTATTCCACTTTAACCACTATAGTTCCACACTATTTGCAGTTAAGGGAGGGGCATTTAGAATTAAGGGAATTAGAATTAAGGGAGAGACATTTAGAATTTTCAGCCTCACCAAATTACAAACTGGTAGAGAATGTATGGCTAGGCTATCAACCCATGTCACTCCCTGCAACAGCTTCATTGTTTTCTGGTTTTTGATCCACTTCTAGGCTTGGTTTGGAATGCTAATTATGAACTTAATAGGCACAAACAACTTAGAGCTAGGAAATTTGAAAGACCACCTCCTTGCATATATGGACATAAGAAAAGCCAGGCCTTTCTGAAACAGAGCAGCAAAGTTAAGTTAAAATGTATGGCACTCAAGGCCAGCCTGGTTATAGTGACTCCAGAGGAAGGAAATACTCAATATTTATCTCCCTGCCAATAAGAATACTAGTGATCTGGAAGCCTAGCAAGTGCCCTTGTGAAAACTACAAACAGGCTATGAACACAAGAATTTTGATTGTCCTCCACAGCAATTGAAGATATAAATACTAAGGAGGATCTGTTTCATGGCCCAGCAATATCCAATGTATGGTAAGTACAACTTTTAATTGGTCATTTCAAAACTCTGGGACTCCCCACCCAGGAAGTCTATTTTTCTATTTTTCTCCTCCACCACTACCTTTTTTGCCCCTGAATCTGGGTCATCCATATGTACATAGTTCTCAAACTGGGGTGGGGAAGGCTGGGCTAGAAATGGATGAGACGCCATGCTGTTTCTTTTAGGAATGACCTGTAACAATTCCAATTCTTTCACATTGAAATGATCCCACTTTTCCCAAAGCACTCCACTTTCCCCCTCACACTTCAGGCACTCAGTGTGCAGGTGGCCCAAGATACTTGGGCTGCAATTTGGGTATGGTTTAGTGTAGTGTAGCAAGTTTATATTTGTGGTCCTAAACGAGGCTGGGCCATATGCCACACTCCAACTTACAGCAGCAGCATCTGAAGCCTTCCTTCATATAAGGACAGAGCCACCCCAGCAACCAAAAGGATTTAACTTGATTGGTTGTTGACTATGGAATCCAGGCTAGCCAGAGGGAGGGGCTAAGTGTATGTGGGGAGTCAGAGTTTTATCATAGCCCTGCCTTGGCCCAGATCTCTACATTTTGACAGGCTCCATGATTACAGCAGCATCAAGATCTTTGGAGAACCCTAGCAGACCTCAGCACTGATGTTATCATTTCACATCTGGTTGGAAGGGAATAGTTTTGCAATCCTACCCACTCCCCACAAAGGAAAGAATGGATAGAGGCTGTTCAGTAATAAAGGGGGATTTGGGGAGCTGCAGGAGAATGAAAAGGAATACCAAGCTCCACAGAGCCCCAAAAAGAACGTGTACAGGTGTAAGGGAAACTTACCGTATTTGCCAGCATATAAGACGCACCGGTGTATAAGACACACACCATTTTTGTGGTTATTTTTGGGGAAAAATCTTTTTAACTATGTCAGCATGGCTTCTCATTCCCTTCCATTTGGCCTCAGTGGGAATTTTCTCCACCAAATTGGGGGGGATGTCTAGAGAAGCCTTGAGACAGTGCTCCTTTCACCCCCCCAGCCCCTCTCCTGCCTTTCCTAGGCATAAGGAAAATGCCTAGAAAAAAACAGGAGAGGTTCTGGTGTCAGAACCAGTGCCAGCACAGGGCTTCCCCAAACCTTTCTCTGCCTTTTCTAAGCATAAAGAAAATGCCTAGAAAAGACAGGAGAGGCTCCAGGGGTGGAGCCAGTGCCAGCATGGGGCTTCCCCAGATCCATCTCTGTCTTTTCTAGGCATTTTCTTTATGCCTAGAAAAGGCTTGAGAGGGTCTGGAGGGTGGACCCAGCACCGGCACCAGGCTCCCCAAGACCCTTCCCTGCTTTTTCTAGACATTTATGCTTAGAAAAGGTAGGAGAGAGTCCAGGGGCAGAGCCAGCACAGCGGAGCCTCATAGGAACCCTCCTTTTACCTCCTCCCTTTCATATGCATTTAGCCTCAGCAGGTGGGGTTGGTGAAAGGAGGGCTTCCAATGAGCAACCCGCATATAAGATGCACCCCATTTTTAAGGGCTATTTTGGGGAGAAAAAAAGTTCATCTTATATGCCAGTAAATATGGTACATGTGTGTTTATGTCCCTAATAGGATGCCGGTCATTCAGTTATATCTAAAGTAAGCATTGACTTTTTTCCCCCAAATTCTTTGAACTCTTCAAGAGACTACCAGTTAGGAATGCTAGTTAGGGATACTTTAAGTCTAAAGCCATTGAATATACACAAAGGGAACCGTGGAGCACAGTACTAGGGTTGCCAGGTGAAAAAATGGGAAGGGGAACCTGCCCCTTTAATGATTATATAGAAGATGGAATTTCAGCAAGTGATAAGCAAGTCCTGCTGGAATTCCCTTCTTCTGTACAACCATTAACAGGGTAAGAGCCCTGTCCTGTATTTCCATATAGCAACTCTACAGAGTACTGGTGCACACACCTCCATCTGCCATACCAGCTGTGACAGAGCTTTGTTTGCAGTTAGTAGTTTGTTGTGTGTTTATACTTAAGTCTGTACTTGAGCAGAAAAGGATTACTTTAATTGTGTGAAATCAAATAAAATGGCAATGTTTTAAATATTAAATTATCCCTACATAAGAACTAGTATTTAGGGTATGCAGACATATTTTAGCCTTTTTCCTCAAACCAGGAGTTTGACCCTAAGAAGCAACTTTCTATGTGCTGACAATTCATTCTTTCAATACAGTCTATCATTTGTACAGTGACCTAAATTTACATCAGCATATAAGATGAATCTTCTGTTCATCTATCAATATCAATAGAGCACTCTTTTGTAAGTGAGTTTGGGCATTCAGTTTTGTCAGTTTCAGAATCTCAACACTCAGATGTTCAGTTCAGTTGTAGAGGCAGTAAGTGGCATGGTTCCTTTCTCTGTTTTTAAAAAATGCTACTCTCAAAATACTTCACAAGTAAGTAAGAAGAAGCCCACTTAACCATCTGGCTGAGTGATACTGTAGATATGATATTGCACTGACTTCTGTGTGATATCAATTTACTGTTATTACTCCATTTCTCGAAGTACTATCATCACTTTTGGAGCTCTGCATGAATATTCTTGTGCTTAGCTGAAGTAATACTATGCATACATTATTCATAAGGCTTAATGAGAATTCTTATAGTGACAAAGAAACTACTTGTTGAACTAAAGCACAATTGATTCAATTACTGTCATAACTGATGATGATGATGATGACGACAACGACATGGAATGGCTCAATACTCTATGCTTCCTTCTGTTTTTTGCCCACATTTGATACTAGCACTTGCTACCTTCCAGCTTCAGATCTTTGGTGACTTCTTAACAATTGAGGAATAACAAGTGTGCCCTGTATAGAGTCTGTAAGTATACAATGTCTAGGGGGGATGGGGAAATGTACTTCTTTAAATGGTGTTGTATTGCAGCTCACATCAGTTATAGCCAACATACCCAATGTTAAGGCATTAAGGGAGCTAGAGTTACCCCTCTAGAGGTGTAGCCTGTAACCTATAGAAAAGGAAGCTATAAAAGTTGTAAACTGCCTAAATCCTATTGTTTGTCCTGATTAGAGTAGGCCCTTTCAGTAAATTGGATTTGCCTACATTTCCACTCAACAGTCTAATAGTCCATCCCAACTACCACTGCCCTTGTCTCAAAGGAAGAAAAGAGTAGGCATTGCTCCATCATGCCTAAGCCCAGAAACAGATGAAAGGCCATCCCTCCATCCCAGTGCCACCCCCTTGGCCTCCAAGGGAGAGAAGTATCTGCTGGACTTAATCCGCAATCCCACTGCCATTCCCTTTTCATCATATCTTATTTAGATTGTAAGCCCAAGGGCAGGAAACTGTCAAATTAACAATTTGTAAGTTGCTCTGAGAGTCTTCACAGCTGAAAAGTGAGTTGTAAATACTGTATAAATGAATGAATGAATGAATGAATGAATGAATGAATGAATGAATGAATGATTCAGTGAGCCTGTCTTTTGTTGGAATTAACACACAGGATTCAAGTCAATCAGCACCACAATAGTTCCATTTTATCAGAGTAATGTTATTATGAATTAAAAGTATGTAAACATAGGAATATGGATAGGGCTGCCAAAGTGAAAACTGGAGAGGACTCTTGTGCCTTTAATGGTTCTGTGTGTGTTGGGAGGTGGGATTCAGCAGGTGCAGGTTTTTACCTGGTTGTGTGACAAGCGACACCGGCTGCAATTCTCTCTTCTACATAAAGGAACAGGGGCTCTCTCCAGTTTTCATTCTGACAGTCCTAGAAGGGATGAGCGATTGTGAGCAATAAGGACAGAGGATGATAAAAAGCAGAATGTATAGATCAAAATGGTTCCAGATAATCTGTGTCATCCAGGATTCCCTGGATCTGGAAGCCACCATATGTTGTTGGAAAGGAATATTTGAGACCGGCATATAATTCTTGAGTATGGGGGTGGTGGTCAGGAAGGGGTTTTGTTTGTTTAACAATGGTAATTACTCAGGTATCCAGCAAACATGGATACTTATACAAATGACTTACTTGGGGCACCATTGCACATGAAGTATTTCAGCTCAAAGTTATTCCAAACTCTTTGGAGTCATACTTGCAGTCAAATTAATTTCATGACAATATATTAACAAGAATCAAACAATATTCCATAAAGCTGTCATTTTAGGAGTGCATGAGAACATTTCTGAGGGTCTACTAGGGTAACAGACATCCTCACTCTTCCTGCTTTTCTAAGCCGTGCCCAAATGCAACACATTAATTTATGACTCTCTGGCAGACATTCATAGCATAGTGAAGGAAATTAAAGAAAGCTGAAAGATTGGTTAGAACCCTAATTAGAATTTCAAGCATCATTAAATCATTTTGTTCATTCAGCTAGTGAAATTCTGTTTTGAATACCTTTCAGTTTATAACGTTAGAACAAACCTGTGATCAAAATAGGAAGGTCTGGATGGAGGAGAGCACTTGACCTACTGTGATTAATTTCTTTGCTGGTTTTATGTATGCTGCTATATCTTTTATAGGATGATCTTCTCTTAAATCAAGCTATAACCGAATATATTTAATTTAATAATGTGCAATTCTACAAATCTCTTCATTATAATTCAAAATAATATGTAGCATAATTTCTCTTTGAGAGTCTTTGAGATGTATTTATAAAGACAGAAAAAATATCTTAGATGGCAAACAGCTTTGAGAGATCTGTTACTAGAATAAAGTAATTCTATTTTCTGCAACATGCAAAACTATAATTTCTTTTAGATTTCAATTTGAATTAATTTTCTTAACAAACATACAGTTTCACCAGACTTAGCCTGTAATATATTGATTTTTTTTTTCATAGAACATGTGTGATTTACTAGGATCTCTCTTCTGATAGTCAGGGTCCAACAGAAAAAGCATTTCTGAGCTCTTAAGGTGTTAAAAAAATCCATAAGGTGGAGTAATACAAAGCCAATAGCTAACTTAACTTCCAAAACCTAAATTGTTGAGATGATATTTGAAAAGAAGAGCCAATATTCCGAGTAACCTTGAGTAGCAATGATAAATACGTGGTCTTTTGTTTTCATGCAGGTATTTCATAGCTTCATTGGATTCATGAGTCTGGCACTGCAGAACAAATAATTTGCCCCCCCCCCGATATTTAAAACAGTTGTTAATAAGTTACCTTTTTATTTGCTTTTGGATATTTTTGGATCCAAACTTAGAAATGGGATTTATAGGCCATTGATTTTTGACAGACTTACTTATACCTAAGTCTGTGTTCAATTCTAGAGCTTTTTCATGATCTAAAAATGTAAGTGATGCCTCTTTCTCATTGTCATTGGCTAAATATTCCAAAATACCCAGGACGCATCTGGTATTGTCAAGTAACTGTATTTTTTTTTTTTTTTTGCAAAAATTCAATTTAATTTGAATTCGATTTCTTTATAGAGAAAGTCTTGAAAGATCCTCTTAAATCTTTCTGCTAAAATCATGAATATTTTACAGTCATTATTCAGGCACTAGTAATCATCTCTATGTATAGCAAAGGCAAGAAATCCTTGCCTAGCCACATATTCCACTGCAACAAGGAACCCTGGCATTGTAAGGAATAGGAAAAATCTTATGCAAACAGATTCCATGGCAGCTTTCTCCAGCATTTCTATCCTCAGAAAGAAATGATCAGCTGCCACAAGATTTGTAATGCAGTAGGGTTTGTTTGTGTGTGTGTGTGTGTGTGAAAAATTGAAAAAAAACCCCAAAACTTTTAGTGCAGAAAGTGAGTTTTGTAATAAAAACATTGTCCTCTGGGCAAAAGAAAATTTTTCAAAAACCATCCCATACAAAAACCCAATTTTTTGCGCAATTTTCTCACTAAATGATGCCAAAGGGCAAGACGAAGTCCAAAAATGTTGAACATTCAACTTTCAAACAATTTGGAGAAAATATTTGGAATTATTCATTCCTGGGTTCAGGAAAAAAAATGAGCAAAGATTTATATCCTTGCTGCCTAGAATGGTTGATCTAGCACCATCACTACTTATCTTTGGATGGGTAACAAAGACTATCTTATTTCAGCCAGCTTCCTCGGTTTCTACGATTTAGTAGTGCTGCTTTTGCTTTGATAATTGTTTTAGAGTTATGCATGGATGTACTTATACTTGTTTAATTTATTGATGTTTTTTGTTAGCTTATTTGATTTTATATGAGAAGGCAAGACATGTTGCAAAACATAAATAAAATATATCAACCAGGTTACATTGTTCAGGTTCCAGGAGTGTCCTGTAATCACTCTTCAAGAAAGCTTTGTTGTTTGAATAAAACCTTATATGAAGTACCCTAATATTCCTTGGCAATTGTACAAATGTTTTGGTTACCCACCAAGAAAGACTGGACACAAGAAACAGGTTTAACAGAAGCTATTTCATGTATATAGCTTAAAATGAAATCTGTAGTGGCGGGGGGGTTGACCAGTTCAGGATCTGTGTGATGCATTGGGTCCTTCCTGACGTTCTCCTCATCGACCTGTGGGTGAGCTACCCAAGCTTTGATTGCAGTCTATAACAAATAGCTTGCAGCCATTAAGTATTTAAGGAAGGACTTCTAGAGGACTTCTCACTGATATTCAAAAGGGGGATGTACCCCAAAATAGCACCAAAAGTTTAGTCTGCTTGTCCACTCCTGTTTTCCAGCACTTGAGGATCAAATCTAGAGAAATCCCTTTCACTAAATAGATGCCTATATGTCAAGGGTGTAGAAATGGGGGGGAGGGAGGGCACTGCACTCCCAAATAAAAATTCTGGTGACCCCAAAGGAAGTTTCCATTCAGTCTCCAAATGTCTAGAATTGCAGTTGAGCATTTGGAAATATAATTTAGGCTCCCCCCTGACAAAACCCCCAGATATGGTAAAATCCTTGAATATTCCAGGACAAACACTTCACAACCTTACTGAAACAATGTACCCTATACCAGGAAACTTTTCCATATTTGTATACTTTGTATGCTGCAGGACTTCACTTTGACAAGTCATTTTCAACTTTGACATAAGTGCTAACACCATATGAACATTGTTGTTGTTGTTGTGTGCCTTCCAGTTGTTTCTGACTTATGAAGAGCCTAAGGTGAACCTATCATGGGGTTTTCTGGGCTCGAGAAAGTATATGATGCATTCAAGGTCACCCAGTGGCCAAGGGGGGAATTGAAGCTGATCTCCAGAGTCTAACACTCAAACCACTACACCAGCATACAATGCCTCACAAGAAGGGAAAAGAAAAAGAAAGGAAAAGGAAAAAAAAATCCTTTAAACAAGAGAAACATGTTACTTTCCAAAGCCAAGATTACTAAATTTAATTTTCCTTATGAAACATTATGAAATACTGACGTACCATGTTTCATAAGAAAAAATAAATAAATTTAGTAATCTTGGCTTTGGAAAGTAGCAAGTCTGAAGGAATTTCTTTTTTTTTTCCCTTTTTTTATTTACTTTTTAAAAAATAACGTAAATGAAAAAGAATAAACATCATCTATAACTAAAATACAAAATACAAACAAAGAAAGAGAAACAAAAAAGGAGAAAAAGTACTTCCAATCTGTATATCAACAGTTATACGCAACAACCTTATCTCAACCTTTCTAATTTTCTTAGTAGGTTACACATTTTTTCTGTTATCAGTAAGTTACTAATAGTCAAATCCAATGATGATCAAATCATATTTATCTTTCCTCAAAAAGTCCATAAAGGGTTTCCACTCTTCAAGGAATTTTCTTAATGTCCCATCTTGAATTAAAACAGTCAATTTATCCATCTCAGCCAAGTCCATCACTTTTTCTATTGACTTGTCTGTGGTTGGTATTGCTGAGATTTTCCATATCTATACATATATCAGTCTCACTGCAGTGATCATATATTGTAATGGCCTTCCATGATCTTTTTCTAACTTTTAGGACTGTACATCAGTCCTAAAAAGTAAAACTCAGGCTTCATTTTAAAATTTCTTGTCATAACCCCCTGCTGACACATTTTAGCTATATGATGGTTGCCATCCATACAGAATGGTTTTTCAAGCTCTGATTTATCTTGTTCAAAACTATATTCCTTTTTTCTCTTTTAAATCTATCAAACAATGATATATTTGAAAACCATTGAAATGTTAGTTCCTCTGAAGACAATTAGGTTTTGACCCTTTCTGCATGACATTTGCCATGTGAAAGGGTGCCTGGAGTGTTGTGTGATTGTGAGGAGCAATCTACACAATGCACTCACAATCGCGCAACGCTTCAGGGGCTGGCAGGGGCCAATTGTGCGCCTTTTCATTTTCAGCTGGAAGCCGAAAATGGTGCATGATTGTGCATTGCTCCCGGGCCCCGCACACACTTACCTGGCGTGTGGAGCCTCTGGAGCCACATCGGTCATGCTTCCTACCCCAGTGCAGCCTGGGAAACTCCCAGGCTGCACTACAGAAGGAAGAGGCAGGGCTCCCATGCGATCAGGCAGCTAGTGCAGAGCTGAAGCAGCAGGGATGTGAGAGCCTCTCACCGGAGGCTGCTTGCGCGATCCCTGCACCTCAGCACTGGAAAAAGGTAAGGTGCGGAAAGGGCCTTCATCTTTCACTTTATATTCACCATGAGTTCTTCCCAATAAATCTTGATTAGTTAACCATCTTTGTTTACCCATCATCTCTTCTATAAAATGTTTCCTGCTATGAAACCCATAGAGGCATTTCAGGACATAAACTGCTTTTATACGTATTCCATACTCTTGATTAGTATGTCTTACAAACTGATTCTTAAAATCTACATTGACTTATATCTTATTATACCATTGACATCCATGCCACTCAAATCTTAGATTCTGTCCCTCTGACTCCAACAACCTTCTGTGTCTTAACATCATCCACTCTTTCAATCAAACCTGGCAGCAAGCAGCAAAACACAATTTCAAGTTCAGTAACTCCAAGCCTTCTCTTTCTTTTGCATCTTGTAATATTTTAAATATGATTCTGCATTTATTTTCTTGCCAAATAAATTTAAAGAAATCCTTCCACCATTACTTAAAGGCTACATAGAATCATAGAATCATAGGGTTGGAAGAGACCACAGGGGCCATCGAGTCCAACCCCCTGCCATGCAGGAAAACACATCAAAGCATTCCCAACAGATGGCCATCCAGCGTCTGCTTAAAAACCTCCAAAGAAGGAGACTCCACCAAACTCCGAGGCAGCATATTCCACAGCCGGACAGCTCTGACCATCAGGAAGTTCTTCTGAGGTTCAGATGGAATCTCCTTTCCTGCAGCTTGAATCCATTGCTCCTTGTCCTAGTCTCTGGAGCAATAGGAAACAAGCCCGCTCCCTCCTTGATGTGACATCCCTTCAAATATTTAAACATGACTATCATGTCCCCTCTTAACCTTCTCTTCTGCAGACTAAACATACCCAGCTCCCTAAGCCGCTCCTCATAGGGCATGACTTCCAGAGCCTTCACCATTTTGGTAACCCTCCTCTGGACATGCTCCAGCTTGTCGATATCCTTCTTGAATTGAGGTGCCCAGAACTGGACACAGTATTCGAAATGAGGCCTAACCAATGCAGAATAGAGTGGTACCATTACCTCCCTCGATCTAGACACCATACTCCTACTGATGCAACAAAGAATCATGTTGGCTTTCTTGGCTAATATTATCTGAAACACAATCATTCCAGGTAATACATTCATTTATATTTGAAGCAATTTCAAGGGCAGTTTCTCTGCAGACATCACAGAGAAATCACGATGTGTTAGAATTTAGCAACAGTTCTACTCACTATGGTAGGATGACTTGCAGAATATGCACTGATTGCCTAATCCCTCTTATTTAGTTTATACAGTTGTTGCATTTTAAATTGACTTTTTTGTAAGTTTCACAACATAGTTTCTAATTAAAATGCATTAATTGGATAGTTGTTTGTCCTTATCTAAGAAAGCCTTTTTCCACAGAAACCTCTTATGGTGACTGATGCCCAAACCATTCTGTCTTCCCATTTTTATCTCTCCCCTCACCCAGGTGAATGTTGCCTTGCTATGCCCTTGCTACATGTGCTCATTGTTGGTTCTGACTTCTTTCTCCCTGCACTACTTCCAGAATCCAAATTTTCAAGACAGCCCCACCCCAAATCCATAGTCCCTCCAAAACTCCGTACAGGATAACTGGGAGAAAACAGCACTTCCTATAATTCCAGAGGAAGAACCAAAAATTCCTACCTGTGTCCCATATGGCAACTAGTCACAGTTTGCATTCACCCAGACAGAAAGTCAATAGGAGGTAGCTAAGTGAAGTAGACTAATATAGTCCCTCCAGATATTGTTGCACCCTACAAAGTTTAGCCTGGCCTAACTATACAAGGTCTGTAAAGACAGACTCTCCCTGCAGCTTCAGAATACTTGGAAGTTACAGTTAACTCAGTGAGACTTGCTTATTCTAAAACTGTGTAGGATTGGACCACAGTTCTGATTTCTTTAGGATGAAAAACTCAACTGAACTAGTTGAGACTTTTGGAGTGAACATATTTAGGACTGCTGTATGTATTAAATATTACATGAATAATAGCTCACTGACAACTGCGTGTTTCTTTGATGAAAACCTGCTTCAGATACAGGCTTTGCTTTAGCGGTTTTGTTTTTCAAAAATAGGATGCAAAAAATAAATTCACTCCTGTGTGACACTCATGGAACCACTTTAATTCAATTTCAATGAAAACTGAAGAGCACTATGTTCTTTTCTACTCATGGGGAAAATCTTACCATAACTCAATAACTAATTATGAATTTTGAGTGCTGGAACAAGAAAAAACACACACACACACACCTTGCCCGTCTTCTGAAGAAACACTTGAGGAAAATTAAAGCGGAGGAATAATAAATCACTGTATACTGCTGCAAGGCAATCAGATACAATATCATATAGTAATGAAATAGCAACAGCTATGGAAAATAACACACAATCCAAGGTAGAAATGTAATTGTTACAGTTATATGTTTTTTTGTTTTTTTGTTTAGAGAAAAGACATTACTGAAAAACACAGTTGGGAAGGAGGAGGTGGGAAATCTACATGCTGGGAGCTTGTAATTAAATGTCATTTTTTAAAAAGATCTGGAAAAAAAAAAAGGAAAACACTGTTAATTAAAATGTAATTGTGTGACACCTTGTAGTGGTACAGCTAGTTCCATTTTTAATTTTTGAATATGGCCTTTCTAGAATGTGTAGGATTTAGGAGTTAATTAATCCAAACATTTTAAATAGGTCCTTTTGAAATATAAATAGGCAGAGCAAGAACTTTTACGATATACGGTACATATGATTATAAATTTCTAGTTATATAGTTTCTGTGTACAGACCTCTAGAGAATGGTCTGTTCTTGAGAAAAGGTCAAAAACTTAAATCAGTGTAATGTCTGAAAGATAAAGTACACAGTATAAATCATCACTGAAATTAATGAACTGCCTTCTGAGACACATCTCCATCATCAAAATGAATAATTGACAACCAGGAACATTGGTTTCTGGTTACAAATATGATGCGTGAATAACTCAAAATCTCATAAAAGGCCTTGTAATTAGGATTGTGTGAAAAATTTGTTTTACCAAGAGGTCTTTTTAAAAAAAGGCCATATTTATCCAATCTGTATGTCCTGGACTGAACTTTCAAACAGATGCCATGTGTCATTGGTTAACCGAGCCAACAGCCTATTTCATCTTGGAGGAGTGTAAAACTCCACCAGCATATTTTGATTGGAGCTACAAGAAGGCGAGAGCTGCTTCTTCTTCACTGAGTGTGTAATAATAGCTAGGTAGTGACACCTGTGTATGCCCCTGTTGCCAAACATTGGCCACTGGGATAGAGCTGTTGTCTGGTACCATGTGGATGCCATTACAAAGCCACAGAAGAAAGAGCAGGTTTTGTCCTCTCCGGCCTGTCACACCTCCACTCGCTATATAGATGAAAGATCACCTGAAAAACGCTTAATGGAGAAAAGTTTAGGGACCAGATGTCTTCTCTGGGCATCACTGTTGTCTGATCTAGTAACAGCAACCATGCAGTTAGGGATTGGAAAGACATCCATCGTATTTGCATTTTTGTACTGAATGCCTATTTTTAGCACCCCCCGAGACTGCTAACAGAACAGAATTCATCTTGCCTCTGGAAAATGAATGTATATGATAGGTTTGTGAGAGTTATATACCCACAAAACCATGCATATATTTGGCAAATGTACAGGAGTAACAATTCATACATTTGAAAAACATGCATACCCTTTAATCAGTGTAAAATAAGAAGTACAAAAATGCATACATTAGAAATATCCATACAAAATGCACTTTTAAATTAATGTGCAAAAGATATCTACAAACTTCCATTGGAAGGAAGAACATGATTCAGAAATGTGGCACAAGGAGACTGCTAGGGTGAATTGAAAAACAGGTAGAACATGTCTGAGAGATTGCACGTGCCTACATACGAGTATGTCTAAACTGGACAGAGTAGGAACAAATATTATTATGGAAAGCATGAACCATCTTCACATGACGTCTTTCTTCTGGGAGCATTACCATCATCAAAATAGTGTATGACTAAGCAACACAGGACTGGAAATCACATCTATCTCAGTTATGCCACTTTCTATATGAGGGACAGATGCATTAAAACTCTTAAGTGTATTAAAGTTCTTTAACAAGTAACAAGAGTTAGAAGTAAGTAGAAATACTAGATTCAGCTTGTGTGATGTTTTGGCAAATAACAGAATCATTCCGTGAGTGGAAAGTTACATTCTGTCTCCTCAGTATAGGATCTTGACTTCTTTGACCACTAGAAACAGCTCCCAGAGCAGCTTTCAAAAAGGAGGAACCACAATCATTGTTATAAGAAAATGTAACAATGAACAGGTAGCACTAGTCATATTCAAGAATCTACTAACGTTCAGACAGGGTTTCACTCACTGCAAGTGTTACCGCCATTGCTAGCTCGAGCTTGTGGGATATTAAGATATCTTTTGATATCAATAATTTGGCCTTCTGTACCCATTCCTCTCCATGTGCTTGGGAGGCCCCTGGACAAGCACGCACACAGACTTGGCTGATAATCACTGTAATATTCCAAACAAATACAGGCAGGCTGGAAATAGCTGACTTGCAGCTTCAGGAGACCTCAAGGCAAGTACCTCAATTAGGTATGCACGCAACTTTCAAAAGATTCCCTGCTCCGCGCTGGCAGGTTGATGATCGGACTATACAACGCTCAAGCACTCCACGTTTGCATACTGGCTACTCTATTGACAATTTGGCTATAACTCAATCATTCAAATGCTGACCTTTCAGAGGCTTTGTCTCCAGCTCCAAACTCATTGTTTTCCCCAAGTACAAGCTAGCCTGTGGCCACAATTTTCCCTATAAGAACCCCTGACTTTGAGCGCTTCCTCGGATCGCTCTTGGCTTCCATCCTGCCTTGCTGCCGCTTTGTCTAGCGAGCCTTCCCCTCAGCTCCACGTGCTGAGATCCACGCTCTCCAGCTTCTCCACTTCTAACCGGGCTTCAGGACAGGTATAGTATTTCCCGTACCAAACCTCCTCAAAAATCCCTCTATGCACTCCTACCTTTATTTCCTTAGTTTCTTGCATGAGTGTGTTGCATACATTTGTTTGATTGTGCTTAAATAAAACAATTATTAATTTCAACATCTGCCTCTTCCTTGACTCGGCCTGATCCCGTAGACATAGGGTTCAAGATCTCGCTGCATTACCCTGCCTCTCTCATTGCCAACTTGTGCTCTGTGCTAATTCCCTCCCCATTGTTGTAAGCACATTTAGGTGTCCCTCTGGGGACCCCCAGAAATCAGGGTAACACAAGTTGTAGTCAAAAAATATGTTCCCTTCACCCCCACCTAGCTCTGGTCTCACATTCATGCAATACTTTCAGATCATCATGACCATCACTGGTGGCCAGTGACTCCATATCAGTGGGACAGTGAATTTGCTGTGGTATTTTGGGCAGAATCCTATTAATGGTTTATAAATGCTGTATATGTCCACCGGCCAGGACTAGAATGATAACAATAACCCACAGGACTTTTTCTTTAGCTGCCCCTAGCCTGTGAAATGACCTTGCAGAAGAGATTCAACAGCTGAATAAACTGTCTTAATTTAAAACAGTATTAAAGACCAGTCTCTTCCAGCAGACCTATCCAGATGATTTTAAGTAGTTGATTTTTACAATGAAGACCTCCTTGACCATCCACATTCTTCTCTTCTTGGAGGGGAGGAGTTTGATGCCCTACCCAGAAAAGGCCACCAATGGCAGATGGCGCAGGTGGCACCAAGCTGCACCACGTGATGGGGCTGGGCAAAGATTTATTTATTACCAGCTTGCCCCACACGTGGTCTCTTTGAATCTTCTGCACGTGGTCTCTTTGAATCTTTTGGGGAGCTACCCTCTTGCCCTTTGGTTCATTTCCTGCTCCACATCTGTCAACTCCTGGAAGAAGCTGCTGCTGCTTCTTACCACTGAGAAGGGGAGGGAGCAGGGAGAAAGAAGAAGCTGGTTTTCATTCTAAGGAGAAGGAAAAGAATGATGCACTCCACCTGGAAGTGCACTCCTACTCTGAGCCAAGACCAGTTGCATCTCCATTGTCTGAACTGCGTCCTCCCCTCCTTTCCCTCCCCATCAGTTAGGAGCACCCACAGCAACCCCTCCCAAGACTTGACAGCTAACAAGGGGAAGGGGAGGATATGGAACTACGCAGGTAGAGCATTACACTGTACCAACTCTGCTTTAATTAAACTCTAAAGGAGGTGTCCAAGGTGCTGAACTGATTTGGGAGATAAGACCCTGCACCTTTGATGGTTCCTTTCAATTTCAGAGTAAAACTGGAACAGATTTACAGCCTCACTGACATGGAAGTCATCAGCCATTACTAAAGACCGCCACTTTAATTTGGAAAATTATGATTTCACTTTTATATTGGTGATTGTGGTGGAGGTGGTGGAAAGATATGATTGTGAAGTATGGGACTACTGCATGACACTTTGGCTCATGGAGCAGAAAATCCAAACAGCACCTGCCCAACAGTAAAACATGTAATCTCTGTAACTGGCATTTTGCTGCCCTTTAATCATGCTAACTCTGATGCCAGAGGCAGCAGCTTCACTTTGAATCATGGTAGGGCTGGCTCTGCTGAAAGAATGCTCATTATCACTCTATTTACTAAATGTGCCACTCTGCACCGTGGCTTCCTGTTTTAAAACAAATGTATCTCGATTGATTGATTGATTTTGTTTGTTTGCAAGAAAGCATATACTGAAGTGCTTCACAGGGATCCCAGCTTAATTTCATATGTGTATGTATCTATGAACACCATTATATGGCTTTGTGTATATAAATAATTTATGATAGTTCATTCTAATTTGTGAACTAAAGAATCCTCTAGTCTATCTGTTGTTCTCTTCTTGCACCACAGGGAATATATCAGAGTATCTAAATAGGTTTCTCTTTGAGAATGGAAATAGCAATTGTTTCATATATATCCCATCAACTTCAGGAGATGGCAATTAGAAAATAACCAAGGAGCTTGCTGTTATCCTCATGTCTTCAGCAGAGAAATAATACAGCTATATCACCCTTTTGAACCCTTTGAGACTTTTGAAAAATTTATAGTGACAAAGGCTTGATCATGCTGACATTTCCAAGGTTATTAATTCAATTAATTATCTCAGATCAACTTCGTCTTGTTTACAGGACAGCTCATCTGAGGAAGTATTTCAGTAGCTGTAGACTGAGCAGGGGAAGAGGAAGGAAGTTCTTCCTATTTTTTGTTTCTGTTTGGAGCGGGAACGTATCTATCTTCTACATGGCAAGATGTACATATTACTCTGGTGTCCCACCATGAAGGTACTGTCACACACACTGGCTGTCCACACACACCGGCAACAGAGTACATGGTCAGCGGGAGGTCAAATAGAGACACTAATAGTCAGGACATCTTGCCTGTTCACAGTGAGAAGAAAGGACATCCAGAAACAATCTGAAGGTCCAGAAATCTAGTGGGCAACACAGTCAGACAGTCTGGGGTCCGAAAATCCAGGCAGGCAATCGGCAGGGAATCCAGAGAACACAAGACGAGGACCAACAACACATGAGTTTCTAATGCCAAGCTATGCCATGTGCCTTCCTTAAGAAGGTTTGAGCCAGCTGGCTCTCATCCCAGCTTGATTAGCTCCTTGTGCACTTGAGGCTGCTGTTCACCTGGGGAAGCTGAGTCCTGGCCCATGACAGTCAGATGCAGGATCATGCTCCAAATGTTCATGAAAACTATGAAATTAGGGAGCTCAAATCACTTACTTTTCTTTTTTTTCCCCCTTGCTTCCGATTCTTTGCACTGTGCAGTGCCATGATAGTAAATTCTGAAGTACAGGAGCTAATCATTACACTCCAGTAACCCATGCCCACAAGGGGAGGCAGCTGTGTTGATCCATATGAGCAAACTAGTTCTGGTAATTTTCATCTCTCTCAGAACCCAAATTTTTAAAAAGTAGTAAAGGATCTCAGCTGTCTATTTGAACCCAAGTTACCCCAAAACACTTTGAATAACAATAGGGATAGCTCATAACAAGATATTGCTACTGTGAGAGTCACAGCAAAGCTCAGTTGAAACAGGTAAATCTGAGGGGATCATGGGTGATATTAAGGCCCTTTTAAATCAAGAATTCCCCACACTTTGATCCTGGTTCTACTACACCACTATTAGTTTGTCTTAATCAAATCCTATTACTACTCAGTACTTTTGTTCATGGTTTGTATTTGAAAAATATATAAAACATATAAAAGAAAAAACATTTTCCAAAAAGTCCTCACTTTTTCAGTCATTTTTAAAGAAGAAAAAAAAACTGGATCAGGCTATCAAATACCAACTGATTTTTTTTTTTTAATTAGGTGAAGGTTAGGGCTCGTGACGCTCTGTACATAAGCTGCCATCTCCCGCAGTTTCAGTGGATACAAAAACTCTGTTTTCTGAGTTCACAGACTCCATGTCATCCTTGATATTTAAAGTGATGTCAGCTCTAAGGCTTCCTTGGATAACTACATCAGGTTCAAACCTCATAGCACAGATGTATCTTTTCCTCCTGAATGATGTTGCTGTCCTGTAGCGAGACAAGTCTGCCAGCCTTTGAGTTATGTTTGCAGACATTGAAGCAATTGCTGGCGTGCTTTATAATGGCCATCTTCTTTGCACCTGTGACAAGTAGACACCGATTATATCACCAATGAGACACGGAGTATATCACAATGAAAGGCTGGTTTGCTCAGTTGCAGCTCTCCAGCCTGAGACAGAATAAAAAGACAAGACTGGGATGAGGGGGGCATGGAAGCATTTTTCATTAACACAATTTAATTTGGAAAGCACAACAAACAGGAAATCAATAAAGCAACAAGGAAAAGACCACTCAGCAATTACTCAATGTACAACTTAATATATTTGTAAGGATCGCTAGTCATGATGTCAGCAGATATTACATCTCCTATCATTGATAACAAATGCCTTCATAGTGAAGTGAAAAGCAACATTTTAAAAGGCTTCAGATTTTTTAACGTTATCTTTTATTGTTAAAAACACAGAATACATACAAACAAAAACAAACGACAAACTACAAACCACAAACTACATTGATAAACAAGTATACAAAAAATGAAAAAAGAAAGAAAACACAATAAGAACAAACCCTAATTCCCAAATAGCAACACTAAACACTTAAGACTAACAATAAATACTGATACTACTAACTATTAAAAAAAAATAAAACAAAAGTAGTTTCCCACTCTCGTAATTAAGAGTATTGTTAGTTCTACATGGAAATAGCAGCTCCTCTAACTGCAAATATTCAGGTCCTTCCATTGCTTTTCAAAAAGACTAATTATCAAATACTATCATAATATTACAGTTTCTTTTTTCACTTCCAAAATCCTTGTCAATGCTTCCCAATCTTTTGTAAAAGTTGCACCAATGTCTTTCTTATCAGTATTATCAATTTGTCCATTTCAGCTAGTTCCAACACTTTTAATAACCAGTCTTTTTCCATTGGAGTCTCTGTGCTCTTCCATTTCTGCACATATAGTAGCTGTGCAGTTATGGCCATATCTCTTAGTATCTCACCATATTTTTTTCCCAGCTGATCTTCTACTAGTCTGAATGGATATAGTTCAGGCTTTAATAACACATCACTTTCAAGATTTCAAGATTCCAGAATTCTTTGGCCTTCTAACATGTTGAAAACATATGGTAAAAAGTTCCCATGTGGTGTTCATGTTTCCAGTTTCTGTTCAAAACATCTTTATATATTTTGACTGATTTATCGTATAAAAACCCTGCTTAATGTCATAAGACATCATAAATTTAATCTCTTTTGACCACATTTTCCTATTGTTCCAATTGTATGATTAATATTGGATATAATATACAATCTTTAACCAGTTCTTCTTCCATCTCAAGTTTCAAGAAAAGTTTATACTTTTTACAAATCAAATGTTCATCATCTGAGCACAACTGTTTCTTTAAATCCAGTTTAGTCAGTGCAAAATCATACATTTTTTATCCATTTTATATTTCTCTACTATCTGTCTACAAAAAAACCATTGAAAAATCATAAACTGTGGACACCAAATCTTCCATCTTTTTAATTCTATATGATTGTTTAAAAAATTGCTAAGTCAACCTTTTTTCTTTTCTTTTTCTTTTTCTTTTTTCTTTTCTTTCTTTCGTTCTTTCTTTCTTTTTTTTTTGGTGTTGTTTCCTTCCTATAAAAGGTGTCATGTGATGACATCTGCATGGGAGTTCTACAGCATAATCTTGGTTTATATCTATTTCAAATTCTTAACAGAGCTTTTCTCACATAATGATTAAGTCAACATTAATTTTTACTTTATCGTACCAGAAGAATCAATGGCATACAAACTTCAGTTCATTCCTTTCTAAATTCAGCAGTCTCTTATTTTTAAAATAAGTTTTTTCATACACCATGCAACAAAGTACAATTTCAAATCTGGCAAGCCCAATCCTCCTCTTTATTTGGCATTCTGTAAAATTTTATATTTTACTCTTGGTTTCTTCCCTTACTATATAAATTTTGATATGTCTATATGCCACTGTTTAAAGGAAACATCATCAGTCACAATCGGTTTAGTCAGAAACAGCATTCTCAGTAAAACATTTATTTTGGTTACAGAGATTCCACCCAATAATACCAACTTACGTTTTGACCATCTTTGAAAATCTTTGAAGATAATGCAAACCATAATAATGTCATTCCAATTTTTGATGTAATTATTCTTCAACAACATACATTTCATGTTTATCATAGTAGTTCTCAAGTATCTTGCTTTTTTTCTCAGTTTTGAATTCTGATTCCGCTGACAATTTCAGTTGTTTCTATTTTCTCATATTCTTCATCAACATTATTGATTTTTATTTATTTATTTTAAATTCCACCATTTGTCCAGATTCTTTAAATGTCTCCAACAAATCTCTATACAATCAATAGGATCTTTTAAAAAAATCACTAAGACTTCGGCAAATGCTCTAGACTTGTAGACTTCCAAGATCCTTTTATCTTGGAAGTGGACAACCTTGCCTCATATTTTCCCTGGATTTCACAGGTCTTGGGTAACTCACCATTAGCTAAAATCCATGTTGTCTGTATATCATAAATTGCTTTAATCCAAGTAATAAAATTATTTCCAAAAGTCATATTCTTCAAAACTCGAAACAAAACAATCCAAATTAAAATTATCAAAAAAAAAAATTTTCAGTATCTAAAACTGTAGTGCTCCCTCTTTCTCATTATGATTTTCTAAATATTCCAGAGTGTCCAAGACACATCTAGTATTATTGCATTAACTGTCTTTTATGTTTTTCAAAAAACAGCTTGATCTGTTTGAACAAATCCTGGAAAATCCTTTTCAATCTTTCAGCCAGAATCATTGTCAAAATTAGTTGTTATTCAGTAGTAGATATGTCTACGGTTCTTCTTCATTGTCAAATCTTGGACTTCTTTAGGAAGTAAAACAATTGTCGCTTCTTTCCACTTCTCAGGTATCTTGCTTATCCAAAGTATTGAGTTCAACAATTTCTGAAAGGTAAAAATGATTGCTCTTCAAAACATTTATAATATCCCCTGGATAATCCATCTGTACCTAGAGCTTCACCAGACTTGCTTTTCTTAATACCTCTATGATCTCACATGCAGTAATAGGAGTGTTCACCACCTGTTTTTGTTCCTCTCATCAATAAATCTTGTAAATCATCAGTAAATTTTTATCCAACTATTCTTCCATCTATTTCAAGAAAACTTGCTGTGTTTTATATAGTGATAGTGTATCTACCCGGTGTTGCCGAGGATTTTATTTTCTCATAGGTAACACTCATTAGAAATACCTTAGGAATTACCTTACCTTATCTTAGGAACTAGATGTGGTTGAAATACACAGATTTGAGATCCTGTGTCTCTAATTCTCCAATCTGTCTTGTCCAGTATCTGTAACTTTTCCTTGTATTCCCCAATCCAATCTGTATTCAGAGTCATTAACATACAGAGTTTGGTTTCCTGAAGGAATACATTGCCCTCCTTCTTGCTGGTAGGCCTTGTCTCCATAGCAACTGGCCTGAGCTCTCCGGCTGAGAATTCTAAAAGCCCCTCCCTGAACGTCCATAGAATCTTCACAGCCAGCCAATCATATGAGGTCTTCTCGCCTCACACAGCCAATCATATGAGATCTTCACCTGCCCGACACAGACAAACAGATAAATTCACAAACAGACAAACTTTGATTTTTACAGAGCAGGTGTGCAGTCATAAAAATGATTTCTTAATATTAATATTATCAATCACTATCTCATTCCCCTTCTGTATTTTCCACATGAGTTTTTTTCTCTTTCTTTTTTTTCTCAGTCTATATGCCAACCACCTACCAGGCTTGTTGGTAAATTCAGAATTGTTCTGTTTCATATAATGTAACTATTTCTCAATTTCATCTACGGCCATCATTGATAACTGCTATCGGAGTATCTTCATTTGACTCAACAAAGCTTTATTTGAGGGGGTCTTTCTCAGCTCATCTTCTTCACTTCTTATCTCATCCAGAAGTAGCTGCATTTTCATAAAATGCTTCAGATTTTTAAGGAGGTATCAGAACAGTCTGTTAAAGGATGTACTACTACTGTGACACAGAACTCCACAAATCCACTGCAGGGAAAAGCTGTGTGGACCAGGTTGCATGTCCAGTGAGTCTGCAGCAGTAATACATACGGTATCCATACTCCTGGTGCCATGGCACTACAATATCAGAAATTGTAGTAATTAATTCTGGTTGTTGGTTGTTCTGAATCTGCTCGATTGGTAAGCAGGACTACTCATATACTACTCATGGTATAGCAACTCTTTCTCCACAATCTAGGCCATGATTTAAACATTGACTCCTGTATATTTGACAAGACAAGTGAAGAATATAAATATGAAACTTATTGTCATTAAAAATATGCAATCCCTGAAAACTCTGCCTATATCCTTTACAAGAAAATTAAGACATCCATTAAACATATTCAAGGGTAGCTGAATTGGTTTTGCAGCAAAATACAACAAAATGCACAAGGAATAATACCTTTATTGGACCAGCGTCAAAGCATAAAATACATTATGCAAGCTTTCAAAGCTCCACTGGCTTCTTCATCAAGTACAGATGTTAAAAATTATACAGGGGAAGAAAAAAATTATGATGTGACAGGAATTTTGCTGGAAGATGTTCTTCTGTTGCCAGTTAAGATGGCTATCAGTGCAGACAGAGATGTCGATTCTTATGCTTTATTTCCATTTTAACTTTCATGGCTCTATCCAATAGCATCTTGGAATTTTTAGTTTATTGAGATATTCAGTAGCTCTCCTAGAGCTCTCCTCTTTACTACAGCACTCAGTTCTAGGTTACCTCACTGAATTACAAACTCCATGATTCCATAACCATGGGATTCCATAGCTATGACAACTGAAGTGGTATCAAACTGTGAGAGTGTCAAAACACCATTATTTTATGCCACTGGGGTTATAGTGAAGAACATAAAATGATTTTCCCCCTCTCTCCTTTTGAGCAAGCACGCACCTCTCTTTCATCCTTACAAGACCAGATTTAATCAATGAAAATAGTTTTCAAGGCTAAAATCCCATAAATTGACTTTGCATCTGAATTCAACAAATTTAAGATACACCTGCAATTTACACATACCATTTGCAAACAACTATTTGGGGGGTGGATTTTGGTGTGAAAGGGAGGTGACAAGAGGGAGATTACCAGCATAATAATGTTTTCTTCTGTGGCAGATCTTATTTTCCTCTTATACCCTCTGAATGTCCTTTAGAATAATGATAGGGTGAGAACGAGAACAACAACATATGAGATGGAACTATCATGCTCTCCTCTTCTCCCCCACACAATTCTAATTTGTGCAGGTTAGAATTCCCCAATAAAGCTATAGTTCATCCACAGAACTATGCCATTGCTACCCTGCATCCTAAACAAAGTGAAAGCTACAGAAACATGTTTGTTGCCTGAGAACATCTTATGGGAGTGGAATCAGAAAGAGAAAAGGTGTTCAGATTTGTACAGAAATAGCCTTCCATTTCAAAGTCTGACTTTTTCAATTTCTAGTATAAAATTTCCTTTAATGTTACCTATGGAAGTTTGCTTAGATTCTCTGTTATTTATTGATGTCGAAAACATAACATCATTACTCAACAGTCAGTAGTCAGTGAAACACCTGGCTGATTGTAAGGAAGCATATCCAATTGAAATAGTTCCCGCAGGCTGCAATATGCCAAAGGTGAAAAATCCTCCCGTTATTTGAACAGTGTGCATTTTTCACACTGAATAATGAGAACATAACATTGCACATCCATTGATGAATGGAGAAATAAGAGATTGCCATTCAGATATAGTCTTTGAAGATGAAAGCAAACAAATACCTCAAAGGAGGGAGGAAAAAGCAGGCACGCCTATTGAACCAAGCATGATCAAGTGAAGGTGCAGAACGGATTATGAGATGCTACAGCTACTTTCCTCATCCAAAAAAAGTTTTGAAAGTGAATAGAATTTGTTGTTGTTGTTGTTGTTGTTGTTGTATGTCTTCAAGTCACTTCTGACTTATGGCAATGCTAAGGTAAATCTATCATGGGGCTTTCTGTGGCTGACAGCATGTGACGCACCCAAGGTCACCAGTGGCCCAAACCACTATACCACACCGATTCCAAATAGAATTTGAAGCTTGTATTTTAAAGAAAGTGCTTTTTCATATAGCCACTTTGTGCCAAGTATATTAAACACAATTAGGAGTGCTGATTAGTTTATCTTTCTTTTACATTTCCCTCTTTCCTTATTTTTGTTATGTACCTCCAGGTTGGCTTATGGCGACACTATCACTGAGTTTTCTTGGCAATAGGAGGTTTGCCATTGCTTTCTTCTTAAACTGAAAGAGTATGTGACTTTCTCAGGTTCCCCAGTGGGTATCCCTGGCCAAGAGGGATTTTAACTCTAGTCTCCCAGAGTTCTAGTCCAATACCAAAACCAATATACCACATGCATCTAACCTTCCCTTGCTACCTTTTCTCTGTTTCCTTTTCTTGTGCCATTTACTCCATGAATGGTCATTACAAAGGCAGAATTGTAGCACAATATGGCCATTTCTGCACTACAGTGTTAAAGTGCTGCTATTCCACTATCAACCTCCTATGGAATTCTGGAGTTTGTAGTTTAGGGAGGGGCACTTCAAATTCTCAGCCAAAGAGCTCTTTGGTCTCAGTAAAGTACAAACCTCAGAATTCCACAGAGGTGTTGAAGGTGGAATAGCAGCACTGTGTGCAAGCAATGTGTGTAACTTTTCAAATGCACACAATAATACATACTTTTAAAAAAATTTCTAAAACAAATCCAGATGGGCAGGCATGTTCATAGACCAGTAACAGAAGTGTGAAAAGGCAGTCCTGAGTATACCCTTGATTGGATGTTTGAATGGGAGAGCCTGTCAAAGGCTATTTCCACACTAGACTGTTATAGCGCTATGATTCCACTTTCAACCTCCTATGGGGTTTGGAGTTTCGGAAGCGGCTGGCCAAAGTTCAGAAGCTGATATACCAAAGCACCCACCCACCAGTTTCCAGTTAAGAAAAAGTGGGGAATGTAAAGTGTGGTTACATGCATGTGTCCTTGTGCATGTGGCAAAGACAGAACAAAAAAATGACCAATAACACTCTATATGGCTTAGCTCCAGCCTATCTGACAGATTGTCTCTCTTCATGTGAGCCTTGCTGGGCACTGAGATCCTCAGGAAAGGCCCTTCTTTCAGTCCCACTACCTTCACAAGTGTGGTTGGTGGATACACAAAATATGACCTTTTCAGTGGCTGCCCCTAGGCTCTGGAGCTCCCTCCCTAGAGAATACAGAATGTCTCCCTCCTTGCTGTTCTTGGCCTTTCCTGAGAAGCTTAGGGCCCAACATCTTGGAAAAGAATAGAAAGGAAGGAAGGAATGTTCTTCTGACAGTCTTTTAGAAGTGAAGGTTTTTGAGGAAAGGGCTTTGAAGAGGGTTCTTTATTGTTTTAAATCATACTGTTTTAAACTGTTTTTATAATTTTACGTGTGTTTTTCAATAGTCTTAATGTTGTTCATAGTTTAATTTTATTTTAATGTAGACTTTTTATATGCTTTTAATTACATTGTAAACATCTTAATTGGTAAGCTGGGAGAAAGGCAGGATATAAATTAATAACAGCTATTACCACTAGTATTGCTTCTACTACCAAGAGCTGGCTGACAGCTTAGTGGATCTAATTGGATGCACAGTGCCTTTTTCTGGGGAAAATGGTAGATCTGTTGCTTGGAAGAAAAATACCATTTGTCTTCACTTATTGTGCTCTACATATATATCTTTTTAAAAGCTAAGTATTCTGGAAATGCCATAAGCTCTGCCCTCCCAAAAGATGACCAAAACATCTAGTGCTGTTCTTGGAATGTTTCACCAATTCTGAGAGTTGTGGACACTTTCGTCTGTCTCAACACAGTTGAAAGGTGTGCCATGCCCTCCAGCACTATTGAAGGGCAAACCAGTAGCCTGGAGTGGATGGATGTGGGCTGTGGTATTACCTGGAGCAGCCAGGGCAAAGGAGAAGTTGGAATCATCGTACAAGGACACTGTATGCACAATTAAGTTTGCAAATAGTAAACACAATGCAAAATTAATTTAGAGCTGCCTGAGCTGTCCGGAAAACAAATCACACTAGCCAGGCACAACAATACTTCTGGGTGTTATTCTCTGACTCCCAAAGCTTGCTATGATGAATATGAAAACCTAATGCAATTCTTCATATAAAACTCTAAGTTACATAAAATGATTTATTAATGAATAAATTAATGTGGTATTACATACACCAATTGATCCTCCCTAGCAAAAAGTATTAATGAAGCAGAAGCTGTAAAAGGATTTCTCCCAGTCTTGGTATGTTAAGAATGAGGTGGAACAGCTGGGCCAAAAAGGCAGCAGTTTGACAGTGGTGAATTAGGGGTGGCTCTTTATGGCCTCTGTGTGTGTGTGTGTGTGTAAGATGGGGGGGACTAGTACTTGGGCTACAGTTGTGTGGGATTGAAGTTACCTTCCCTCCACCCTGTCTTTTCTTTTTTACAACAAAATCCCAAATCTATAAAACAGTGATGCCTTCATTGGACGAACTTAAAAGCAAAAATATACAACATGTAAGCTTTGCAGCTTCACTGGCTTCTTCAACACAGAGACCCCTAAATATGTTTCCTTCATTACAATCTCTGAAGCCACTGATTTTTTCCCCCTATTTTCTCTTCCCAGAAAGCCAATGGATTTAAAAACAGTAAAACAAGGGGAAGAACAAAAAAAGGGGAGGATAAGAAAGGACAGGATTACCACATAATGGAAAATACTTTGCACCATACTGTGCATGCTTTCTTTCTAGTTTAGAAGAAACACATTACAAGTACAAACGGGCTCTTCAAAATTAACACAAAGAAGTGAGAGCTTTAACAACAGAGAGGCACAATTATTGGCAGCTGGTGCTGGTTGGTGCCTTTCGAAGCTGACTTTGCATCCATAAGGGCTTTTCATACAGTCCATGCAGAAGCCAGAAACAAGGGGAGGGGGGTCAGTGGCGGAAGCTGTATGACACTGTAGGCAATTGGCCAATAGTCATTCAGACCTCATGACAGTGTCACCATTTGGCCAATCATCATACACATCTCTTCAGTGCTGTTGCTCGCTATTGGTTCTGGATGTTGGGAGAGCTGCATGCTCATGTCTTCTTTTTGGAAAGGAACAGTATTCTAAAAATTTTAATTTACTGTCAGGAAGGTCTTTGTTCAAGCAATGAGGAGGAATGGCCATGAAACCTAGTATTAATCTCAGGTACTAAATTGTATAAGTCCTATGGGGGCCATTTGCTGTGTTGTATCCTGGAATTAAAAACACACTCTCTGGATGGTAATAAAATGTTCCTGCTGGTTCTAGGAATTGCCACCGAATGCTCCAGGACTCTAGTTATTTAAAAAAAATAAAACAAAATCAAGGGCTAGAACAACAAATAAAGTGGCCAACAGCAACATTTACTCCGTCTGAAGTAAATGTTACCTGTAGTATGTGATATTTTTGTGAAAGCAAGGATGTAACAACATCTATTTTATATATTTAACATTAACACTAATGCACTATGGGGTTTTTTTCAAAATATTTTCAGTATTTGTTTCAAACAAAATTGGAGGAGTTTGGGCCATTTGGGTTCATTTTCCTACTTTTTAAAAAGAGCATGTGTGTATATGTTGTTAATAATGCATTATCCCACTAACTGTGACTTATGTTAGCATGTTAAAAACTTTATCATAGTAGTCAATGCTAATGTATCAGCTGTTTCACTTAGATTTCATTTCCATTTCAGTTGCAAACTAGGCAAAGCTACACTGCTTCCTGACCCAAACTTAGCCTATGTCTTGTTTCGTGATGGAAAATGCATTTCTTCAATCACATTCGAAAAATATGTGGCATGCTGCTTGCTTACTGGTATTACTACTTATCCCATTCACCTTTGGCTGTATGCTCCTCTTCTTTTTTATCCATATAGTCCATGTGCTATATTGAGCTATGGGTTAAAAGCTGCATACCCACAAAGGAATAGCTATAGCTCGGTGGTATATCCCATATGCCACAGGCTGTCTATACATAAAAGCTGTTTCTAGGCTAACAATGACTTTGGCTAACACAGAAGTCGGAAGATCCATGTTTTCACAAGTTAAGAATATAATCAGAAGACAGTATACAGAAACCCAAGGCACAATCCAAATTTGCCCAGGATGCCAATGAATTTAGGAATTCTGTTCTACCTTTGTCTTCTCCTCTCTCTTCTCTTCCTGTTCTAAACTGCATAATCTAAAAAACCGACACTGCTATGCTGCATTTCATTTTTGCAACTGTTGCCTGTATTCTAGACTGAATGATAAGCACCACCCAAATGTTAATGCCACCAGAAACCATAATGTTCCCTGGGTTCTATTGGACTCCTTCCTAACTTCCCTTTTGGCTGTGTAGCATCTCTGTGGCTCCAGTCATTTATTTTATTTTGTATGCCTTCAGAGGAACAAAGAAAGCAGGTAAAGGCTGGAATTCTGGTGGTGTACTATGGTGGCATAGGCAGTAGTGACAAGAGGACTATGAAAGAAATTAGGCATGTTGACTTAAACACCTTAAAGGCACTAGATCCTTTCTGGTCAAAGCTAAGCAGGTTCAGCTCCAGTTAGTACTTGGATGGGAGACTGCCAATGAATACCAAGTGCTATAGGCTATATTTCAGAGGAAGGCAGTGGCAAAGCTATCTCCGAGTATTTCTTGCCTAAGAAAACCCCATGAAATTCATAGTCAGCAGGTGGCTTGAAGGCACATAACAGATACTTTCGAGAAAATAAGGCATTTTTCTCTTCCTTCTCTTCGCACTACTGTATGACCCAACCAAGAAAACAAAAAACTGCAACTCTTAACAAAAAGCACAACCAAGACTATGCCTAAAACGTCTAAAAAATTTTATTAGAAAATTATGAATTTCATAAAATCCTTGTGTATCATTTCCTTTCTACAGTTGTTTTTGCTGATTCTGTAGAAGACCATGGATCTCATTTTGATGTAAGATAATTTGCTAGAAAACCAATATGATAAGCTGTTGTGAATATCATAGGGAAATCAATATTTAGATTATTTTGCTGTTATATGGCATTGCCATCTCAGGCCACTTTCGCACTAGACTGTTATAGTGCTATTATTCCACTTTCAACAACCTCTAAGGCCCCTCCCTAAACTGCATACCCCAGGATTCCATAGGATGTTGAAAGTGGAATAGTAGTACTATAACAGTTGAGTGTGAAAATGGCATCAGTCTCTTTAACATTAAAATCAAATTAATTAGCCATGCTTTTATTTCCTCCATTGTCAGTCTGTTCACTGGCAGATCCCAGATTGGATGGGATGACCATGAATCAAATCCCATAAGCCATAGTTGTAGAACCTGTGAGAAACAATTAGATCATTACAATAAGAAAACTCGTATTATTGTTTTTGGCACAGTTTAAAAGCACGAGCAAGTGAATTCTCCCTTTTTGCTCCGAAATTTACCACCCCAGCTTGCAGACTTTCCCCACATATTATCTATAATTCCTTGATAAAGGAGTGTTGCTGTTTAAACTTACATGGAATCAGTTTTTGCAGCTCTCTCATTGTTTCTCCCCCTCCCCCTTCTCTGTTGTCATAATAGAGATTTACTGGTGTTCTCCAGCTTCCATTAAGAATAGGCACAGCTTCTTAGGCCATTGTTGTATGAGATTTGCTGCATCTCTCAGCCATCCTGTCATACAAACAGAGCTTTGTGTGCCTAATTATCTGCAGGGCATAGAAAGGATACAGATTATGGCTTGCTTTCTACTGCACCAAAATTGCTAGTGTCTATTCAAAAACCAAAATGAAAGATATTTGGTATAGCTCCAGTCAGAACATCTGTTCCATATATTTATAATCTCTTTACTATTGTGCCAGACAGTCTATTTAACGTCATTGGGAAGGACACTTGCATTGGCAAAGCCTAACACCTCCCATTTGTGACCCCCAAATTAAAAAGGCCTATTTGGCAGTGTACAACTGCAATGTTTGTGATATCAACACTTCTTAACTGAGTCAACATCTGAATTAGAGGGATTCAGGTACAGGAGACAAATTTGGTATATTGTTGAAGATAGAAAGCTGTAGTGGTGTGTCCCTGCTTTATACGCAGATGTCCTTGGTTTCCCAAAGAATTAAGGTTTATGAAATGGAATTGATGACACTGACTATGGGACAGGAGTCAGGAGAAGACCACTAAATCAAACAGTCAGTTTGAAATGCTATGCTTTGCCATAGCCAAGAAATAAGTTTATTCTCTACTATCTTTGCATGTTGATGTAGGCTCTGCAGAGATGCTCAGTTTGATGAATGGGCTAATATGCCTTTGATCTCCTCATTCATAGATGGAGTCATCACCATGACATGAATCATGATTTCTCTTTGTCAGAAACATTTTTTTTTTAGCCTAAGAATCTGCTATAAGCTGGAAGACACTGCTGATTGAGAGTCCAAATAAGGGCACCATCTGTGGCATTCTTAGCCTGTTTTCTACACAGCTAGCAGGAGCTGTCATCTGATAGGGCCTAAGGACAAGTTCAAGCAAAACTTAAAAAGTCACACTCTTAACTGGTATGTACATTGATTATTCCATTCCATTAATGAATGTTCTCTTTCACTCACAGAGACTTAGGTGACACTTAGCCTTCTTGTGGGTATGTGCTTACATCTTGCCATTTGATTTATGGGAACCCCATGAATTTCATAGAGGATTCTAGGGATGGGCCAACCGAATCCTCAAATCCTTGAATCTGAATCCCTGTGCTAAAATAGGCAAAACCGAATCTTTCGAATCCATCAACCAAATAGTTTGTTGGAGACTGGGACACCTGAAAACCTGGGAGATTAGCTACACAAGGGAAATGGCAGGTAGGTGAATTTTTCCTTTGGAGTAATAATGACCTTTGCTAACAATTTCAGAAATTACATCTGGGGTTATATTCTAATGTATTTAAATTGAACATTTAGTATTTAAGTTCAGCACTATTTTCTGTGCCGAAAATCAATGGCATGTACAAATGCTGGGGTCAGTGGACCTGATGCCTATCAGAAGTAGTGGGGCAGAAGGCAAGGTCACACAATCTCATCCAGTGATTGCCACATGTAGGACAGTGTACCTCCTTCTGCAAAACCAGTGCCTGGTTGTAAACTTAGAGCTAGAATAGGATGAGAAGTGAAATGTCTCTCATGGTTTATCATGAGACACATGACAAACCACATGTAGCAGAAAGGAAAAATTGTTTTTAAAAATTGGTGCCTTTGGGTCTGCCAAAGACCTGATTGGCTGGAAGGTACGGTCTTCTTGAGATTTCAAGGACAGCCAAAAGATTCCTTTGCATAGCTCCCTTGCAAAGCTCTTTCATAGACAATTCTGGGGTTTGTCCTTTTACAAGGTGTCACAGCCTTCTCTGCCAAAGTCAGCTGGTGCATAATCAAACTGCAAACCCCAGGATGCCATAAGAAGCTATGCAAAGAAAAGACAGTTTTGACCTGGATTATCTCTGTACTGTAGTATGTGGCCCTGTTTACGCAGGCAGGAAAATGTGGGATTAATCCACATTTTCCTGCCTGTGTACAAAGGGCCTTCATGTCATTTTCAATCTGGGGAGATCCTGAGGCAAAACTAGGACAATTGTCCTTGCCAGATTTCTTCAGAGGGAGGTTTGCCTTTGCCTAGGCTTTTGCTAAGGCTGAGAGAAGGTGTCTTGCCCAAGATTATCCTTCTTTCCCTTGCTTTTTAAACTCTTTTTTAAAAAAGGATTTGAAAGATTTGAGATTTGTGAGATTCATGGATTTCCAGAACCTTCCAAGGATTCGGATCCGGATTCGGAAAATTCTGGATTCATCCCATCCCTAGAGGTTTCTTACGTAAGGAATACTAGAGGTGACTTTGTCAGGTCCTTCCATCAAAATGTGGCTTACAGCACCTGGTATTGGTTGGTAGTCTCTGATCCAAGTAGTAACCAGAACTAATTCTGCTTAGCTTCCACAATCCAACAGAATTTGAGGCCTATAGGGCATTTAGGCAGACATTAGCCTTCTTACTGAATTAGTGATGGTAGAACTTCTCCAAGTTGGTGAAACCTGGCAACAATTTGGGACACTTGAAAGAGGCATAACAAAATTTTAGGAACTACGTAAATATTTCAGACAATGACTTGCCTCTTCATAGTATCAAGAAAGAAAAGAGGATGTTTAGGTAGATTTAGAAACACTTTTCATGCATTGAATTCCAATTGATTTATTGTCTAGCGACAATCTAATTTTTATTAATTTCCTTGAAATCCTTGTATATTTGCTTTTGCTCCTCGTAATTCTGAATTGAAGTGATCTCATCTGCCCCAAAACCAACCCTTTAGCTATTTGGGGATTTTGCAGTCCTCTAGCTTCCACAGTTTTTGACTTAAATAGCAGGGTTCTCTGCTTTTGACACAGATATATACATGGAACAGTTTAAGCAAAAAAGCCTGAGCATTTCTGACTTGCAAACTCTTAACTGTGGTTCTTCTTATGCATACTATATCAATGTTGGTATCCACAATGCATAGAAACTTGCCTTAAATGTTTTCATAAATAAAATTAAAACATGTGATTTTAGAAAAAGTTTTACAAAAGTCCCTGTAATTAATATAAAGCAACAGAATAGAAACATGATTAAAGAAAAAAAAAACTGAAAAAGTACACTTCTTTGTCCACCCTTATTTGAACCCTAAATGTACTGCTGTACTATATATTTCTAAATGCTGACTTTGAGATATCCTTAGTGCCTGAGGAATGCCTATTTTTTGACTATTACAGTTTATAGGGTTTTTTTTGGTTTTTTGGTTTTAATTATGAAATCAACATTTAAAGTACCAGGCTAAGAGAATTATTTTTTGAAGGCTGCTTAAACCTGGTCTCCCACATAACTGTGCTGATTTCTTGAATTATTTTCAGCCAGATTTTCTTTCAGATGTTAATATAACCTTTCAGTGAAATGTGTGGAATTATGACTTCTTGACCCTTGTACTTCTGGCTGATTTTTTTTAAAATACTGTTATGATAAATTGATAGTGTCTGTGAAGAACATTATAAAGGGGGGCCCACCATCTGGAAGCTAAATGTTCTTTTTTGTTAAGTGGAAGGGGCCTGGGAATATGACAGCAGATGCTAAGGGACACTTCTTGACCTAGCGATTCTGTGAGAATCTATAGAGAGCAGTAGTTTAAAACCTTCATCTATCACATACACTCTACCTATTAGTCTTCAGTCTTACCTATTAACCTTCAGCTTTTCAGGGGAGGGAAGGAGATATCTAAAAGGCATCATTCATGCTTTATTCTAATCTCAGAGACCAGCTACATAAGTTTGCACCCAAAGGCAATATTGCCTTACCAGCAGTCACATTTGTTTGCTTAAATTGATGTACCCAAGGATACCTGCTCTATGCCCATGAAAACTGCTTCTGAGAACTGAGATGCCCTCTAGAATTTCTCATGGTTCCCATATCAGTGGAGCAGTGAATTTGCCTTGAGTTTTAGTCTGACATTTAAAAGTGCTATCCAAGGTACTGATCCTATTGGTTCAGCACCTCAGAGAATGTTTTAAAGTCTAGTCAAAAACCCAGAGCAGCATTAGTGTCTTGCTGATGTGGGAAGCAAGAGTCAACACTGTCTGGAAGAGAATGGGATATGGCCAGCATGTAGGGGAATCAATTAAAGTAGAAGGGCACCAAATTTTAAATGAGTAGAAATACTTTTCATTGACATGAACACAACTCCTAGTGTGCTCTGTTCTTGCTATGTGCCTTCAAGTCATTTCCACCTTATGGCAATCCTAAGGTGAACCTGTTTTTTGGAACTGAAAGCAAGTGATGCATCCAAGGTCACCCAGTGGGTTTCCATGGCTGAGTGGGGAATCAAACCCTGGCCTCCAGAGATCATAGTCCAATGCACAAACCACTCCACCACACTGTGCTCTGGGAGCTCTCACTGAACAGCATTCTGAAGTTGTGTCTATTGCAGAATTGTCTTGTAGTGGGATGAATCATATCAAAGCATTTTTACAGCCTCTGTGAGCACGATCTTTGTTTAGCATCCAGGCTGAAAATGGATTGTTGTTGTTGACTTTTAAAGGCTCAACTTGCAATTATTTTATTTTCAGATGGGATGAAAGGGATATAAGAAGGCCTCATCTAAGGTCAACATCAATGCTGAGGATGCCAACTGAATCTTAAGAAACGTGTAGTACTGATAATAAAACAGGATGAACTCAATAATTGTTTAAAGGAGATGTGTGATGTTGCGATAGAATGAGAAAGGAACATAAATAAGAGGAAACATTGATTAGATGAGAGCCAGATGCAGTTCAAAGGATTAATTAAATTAAAGTCAGATATTCATTGTTTGAACTGGTGCACAGGGAGATTAGGAAGCACGTAGCTGGACTACATGGGACAAGAAGACACCCACTAGACTGAATATTGGTGCTGCCTTACTGTATTCAAGATCTTATCCTTCTTTCCTTAGCAGTGGCAAAAAGAATCATTAAAATCAATATTCAGGGTGGTGCATTGATCAAATGATCAGAGAGCTTCACTGCAAGTCATAGACACTGAATGCCAGCCCTAGTTTTCCCACAACATTTGCCATGACCTTGTGCAAATAAACTTTTCTCTTTACTTCCTTACATGAGAATAAAAATAAAAAAGGATCAATAGCTCTTACACTGTGACATCCAGGACAAGACAAAAAGGATATAGCTATAAGGAGATAGCAAACATTCCAGTGTTCTTTAGTTTCATGAGGGAAGTTGTAACCAACATTCCACTGATTTTGATGCCAAAGATAAATGGAAAATAATGTTGGTGCATTATCAGCATAACTATGATGGCATAGGTGGTGGCAACAAGTGGCAAAAGGCCATGGTGGAGCAGCCCTGAAAGAAGTTGGGCACTAGACAAACAGACTGCTTGAAGATGACAGATTTTGTCTGCTTTTTCATGGGGTCACTGTGCAGCCATGGAAAAAGTGCAACCACAAATATAATGCACCTACACAATTCTGGTTTACTTTGCTATCTGTCTCCCCTCACTTCCCAAGTATAGCAACCCAAAGCAGAGCTGATTAAACAGGAATAGAGTAAGTAGCAATAATTGTATCCTAACATGGAGTCAAATCACACATAACCGGCACCCCAGAAGTAACATTGTATTTGTGCAATTGTATTATTATGATTTCATTTCTGATTTCATTTATAATTCATAATGATAACGTACTAGTTGGGCCTAAGAAAATACAGTTACCTAATACATTTATTATTTGATTTATTGCTTCCTTTTTCTATGCTTGCTTTTGTCTATAGAGTCCAAAGTGGCATACATATTTCTCTGCCTTCTGATTATATCTTCACCTTGTGAGGTAGATCAGACTAAAAAAGAGTGACTGAATCAGAGTCACCCAGTGCATTTCATGGATCACTGGAAATCTGAACTTGGACCACAGACATCCAGTCCAAGACTCATAAATTCTATACTGCATTACAGATCAGTCTCTAACATTTTACATGTGAATTCAGTTTTGTCTTAGTGCTGTTACATATTGCTCATTTCCCAGAACAATGAGTAGTTCTAGGGGCAGTGCTTTGCTTCCCCTTAGAAGATTTTTTTTCTTCCTGTCTCAAAATGTTTTGTCTATAGTTTCTTTTACACACAGTAACCCAGTCACATCATCCTTAGCCAGCGGGTGAGTGAGGAATTCCACAAACTTTCTTCAGAAGGAAGATCCATTATTTCTAAGCTATTAAAAAAACATCCAACTGCCATTGTGAGCCATAAGCCATGATATTTGCTTGGTGAAGGACATATCTAGCATGCCAGCTGCTGAACATTAAGGAATTTCAAGGTAATTGGCTCATATGTTAAGGGCACTGGCGTGGGTGGTGCATAGTGGGGTGTACACACACACGCACAAATGCATAATTTCCCCTTCTAAGTTTAGAAGCAGTTATAGTTTCTCTTAGAGTTAATACCAGAACAACAATAAGTTATTAGCACTGGGACCTATCTGTCTGGTGGAAAAACTCCATGTACTATGTTTTAGAAGTCAGCACTGCATAATTTTTTGAGTGTTAAACTTGGACTCCAGGAGACCAGGGTTCAAATCCTCGCTCAGTTATGGAAATTGACTGGATGACCTTGGGCAAGTTACGCTCTTCCAGACTTGGACGAAAGCAATGATGAGTCTACTCTGAATAAATCTTGCCAGGAAAACTTTATGATGTGGTTGCCATTAGTCAAAGTCACACTGAAGGCACATAGAACCGTTATGTTTCAGCATGTATGGAGCAAGCATTTAAGCTAGAAAGCAAGTCTGTTTGGATTCAGTGTGCCTTATTTCTATATGATTATTTAAGATGCAACTTTTTTTTCAAGATCTATCATGAAAACTGCTCCTGTCCTATGTAACTAATGTTTGTGTTTTGTTTATTCCTCTACTTTTCTCCATGTAAATGCTTCTTTTCTTTTAAAAAAAAATCAGTTTTACTCAGTTGTTTTAGCTAAAGGAGTATTGCTTTTGACTAAACATGTAAGGACTGCATTGTAAATCATTCTTATTTCAGGCACAATAAATCAGAACTTGCTCACAGTGTTTATCATGGCATCTTAACACTACACCACTCTTGAGTGCCATTGGTCATTGCCTAACTTATCAGGGCTGTTATCACAGCTGGAGAGACTTTCCTTTGGCTTTGTTACATTTTTACAAAAGGTTGTGATAATGCCTTCATCTGCAGAAAAGAATGAAAAGCATCAATATTATGAGAATCCGTCCATGAGGTACAAATCTATCTACTGCTAATGTGACATGGATTCCAATGGGTTTTTCATTCCCATATCACTTGTATATTTTACAGGTCTGTTTCTAAATAACCCTGTAAAGAGCAGATTTTATCTTTCACAAAGACTGAAGCTGTTAGCAGGATTTCATAGATCAGTATTGGAAGCTTAGGGCTGGTTTCTATCAGACTGTGATTTTTTTCAAATGCAGCACATGATTTATAGCTACACTAGACATTCCGGTTTTTGTACCATGACTTAATGTCTACCACAAACCATATAGCCTTGGGTATGCACAAACCACAACAATTTTCTTTTTTTCTAGACTGTACACATTCACTGGGCAGCAGCATGAATCTAAAAGATAGAGTTACTGTGAAAACCACAAGCCCCTAACCTTTGGACGTTCAGTTGGTTTCTGCTCTTGCATACCACCTACCCTCTGTTGTTTTTGTTGTTGTTGTTGTTAAAGTAAAAGAAACCAGCCAATTAGCAAGTTCAGACAGATGTTCAACATACCTCTCTCATGTGCACAGCAAACCTTTTTTTTTTTTTTTAGGAAATCTAACCTATCAGCCAGGCATTCATTTCCTAGGAAAATCTTAATAACATTGTCAGGCAAATTCCCTCCAGCTCACTTCTGTAAGAATCAGGTGCAAACTTTCAAGAAACATATTGATGGAGGGGTTGTGGAAGTCACAAGACAAGATTTGAACCCATGATATCACCTCTTTTTATAGGGGCTCACTTGGGCAGAAAAATGAGGGAGTAGAATGGATTCCAACAATTTCATTGCTGATTTTTTTAATGAAACAAGATGGTGATCCAGATGAAGTCCTAGTCTTACTGTATGGAATCACAAGATGTGGTAGAGCATCACCTTGACAGCAATGGCATAAAGCTCAAAGTGAGGGCAGCACTTTGCTACAGTGACTCCAGCCTTGCCTACAGGACACCAATAACTAAAGTGTGAGTCTAGCTGCATTCTACCCTTTCTTCTCTCTTGAACTACCCTTTTTATGGCAAAAGGGGGAAGACAGCTGTTCATCTTTGAAAAAAGGATAGGAGAGTCCTGCACTGTTTAATATTATAAAGATACCTGGTCTTCAAGAACAGAAAGGGACTTATGGCTACTTCCTGAGGGGACTGAATTAGACATTTTTGTAGTACATGTAGCCCCTGGAGGGTCCCAGGAGCAAAAAACTGCCCCTCCAAACCCACTGTAGTTTCCCACTTCTTCTATATGCCCTATAGTTACAGGGCATAAATTTTTCACCACCTTAGCAATTCAATTAAACTGTTGTTTAACATTTGTACAAAGACACTGAGAACAGTCTTTAGGGGAATTGGAACAAAGTTCCATCAGTATGTTGAAAATATGCAACTCTGACTTCCTGTAACATTTCAGTCAAGGAAGCCAAGTTTTGGATTGGTGTCTCATCACTTCTTAGCTGTCCAGGAAGTTTGTGAGTATTATTGACTGACTGACTGAATGAGATTCTCATCTAAACTCCTGATAGCTATTATTATTTGACAGCTGTATGCTTACAGTTCTTCCAAGGGAGAAATGATCATACTTCTACAACTGATGGTGCCAGGAAGTCCCTCTAATATTTCATTTCCCTAGTACATTTATACGAAAACAGGACGATGCTAATCAGATGCTAAGAAGTGGTGATCGGTAGCTTCCATGTCAAAGGGACAATAAATCTACTCCGAGGTTTATGGGCTTTAATGGAACTATCCAAGGTGCTAATACATTATCACCAGAATAGATTCAACACCTTGGAAACCTATTTTAAAGCCTGGAATAAAAGCCAGAATAGATTCACTGAACACAGAGTAGATTCCATTCAGCTTTTGTTGGGAAGAGGAAGTGGGGAAGTATGGATAAATTATCTTCCAGCCTTGTTCCTCAGCCAGTCATGACTGCTCTTTTTTCCATTTCTGTGTTGTTGACAGTACATTTGAAAAATTTGGCCTTGTGAAACATTAGCCATAGAGAGCCACCACTCTGAAGGAAAAAAGAAAGAATCCATGAAAAGGCCTTCCAGAAGACAAAACTGTGGCACATACTGCAATTTGAACTGTATGAAACAAGCTAAGAAACAAAAAATCAACTGCTGAAATATACATTTAACAAATACCTCAAAATGTATTACATGGATGCTGTAACTAGATATATTTATTTTTCCCAAATATCAGCATTTGGATGACAGGAGTCCTCCTGAAAAACCAGAAGTTATCTCTTCTTTTTAGAACATCACTTTGATTTCATAAATAAATAATTAATGAATGAATAAAAAGTGATTAAGATTCACATGTTATCTGACTGGATTAGTTGCTGCTTCTGGTTGGATAGGTCTTCTCATAAATGTTATTCAAATGTTATTGAATGAAGTGATCACAATACAGACATTTAATACCAGTACTGAGCCAATGTGATTTGGCAACATGAGTTTCCTCACCTCTATAGCCTTTTAAAATCTTCTTATTAGAACTGCCTCTGCTATTCTTCAAAAAAAAAAAAAAAAGTTGCCATTTTCTGAATGTCAGCAAACTTTTTTTTTCTCCTTTTGAACATTTTCTCATTTGACAGTTTTTGGATCTTTTTAGCAGCAATGCTATCACTATTCTTTCTTGTTCACAAATTGGAGAAGGTTGTATTCTATTATGGAGTGCACTGAAAATTTAATTTCATGTCTAACATTCTCAATAAGTATATTAACAGTATCATTCTGTATTTCTTGTAGTGCAGTCTAGTAGCTTTTGATTCACCTATCAATATGGCCAGTGTTTGTTAAACTGATTATACTTTTTGCAAAAAAACTGGGGTGTGGAAGATCACACAACTATCAGCCTTAAAAAAAACCCTGCCCAGTTTATCTAATGAACCATCCAAATACGTTTGTCTGAATAACTAAGTACCAAAGTTAATGTCAGCCTTAGAAAAAAATGCCCAATGTATCTTGCTTTTAGTGCTTCTTTATTTTATTTGTTTCTTGTAAGAACAATCTTTTTCTCCTACATGGTGCAGAATAGTCCACAGAAATCTTTGAAGAACAGACAGACAAATACATCTACTAAGTCATTACTTGAACTACCAGAAAACTAGTATAAGCAATAGTTGAGAGGGAGAATTTTTTACAGTACTATTTAGCCACAAGAGCAGAAAATCATGTCCAGGCATTTCCTGCAGGAAATAACAATGGTACAAAAAGAAGCCAACAGGGACATTGTTTATTCAGTGTGGATGTGGATTGTGTCATTCTACAGTTTAATCACTAGGTGGCACTGAACTTTGTGGCTGTCCTACTCCTTATTATCTTTACGATATATACCTATCCTCCTGACTGTTGTGTGCCTTCCATAATGATTGTAATGTCATTATAGCAGGAGGGGGCACAGTGTGGCCTGCAGGCTGCTTGTGACTTCCAGAGACATTTTTGGAAAGCCACTTGTAAAGCCACCTGGCTTTGAAACCCACTCTGCCTAAAGAAACTGCTCTCCAATTGCCCCAAATTGGAACAGGTGCCATTTTCCATTCCAGTACCAGTGATTTTTCAATAACCTATCAAATCCATCCTGTGGCTTTTCAAAAACAACCACCCCAGTGAAACCAGAAATGGACATCTGATCATTTCCAGCTTCAAATTCGTATTTTCATTTTTTATTTGTTTTGATTTTTGTTTTAGAGTCTGTTCTACTTGTAGTAGAAAATAACTCCCTGAAATATTGCCACCCTTACTTTATTGTTATTGAACTGACCATAGGGTCAAATCAAAGTGTTGTTGTTGTTGTTATTACTATTATATTTCCACTTTGCCTTATATCAAAAGCTCAGGGCAGCTTATAACTAAAATTAATACAAACAGTTTAAAACATTAAAAATAATTAAGATAAATTAAAACATCTTAAAAATAATAAACAAGTTAAAACAGATTTAAAAGATTGAAACAGTTTACAGCTGTGTGCGTAAGCATTTGAGAGAAATGAGTGAGGCTCAAAGATGAATGTCAAGTTTTCACTTGACATCAAAATGAAATCAGTGTTGGTCCCAGTTGGGTCTCTCCAGGGAGGGCATTCCACAAGGGGAGTGCAACATTGAGAAGGATAGTACAGGAGAAAGAAATACTTCAGAAGATACAGGCACAAAATTAAATACAGAGCTACATGTAACTCATGGACTTTTTGTGGATTTTTGGTAGCTAGTTTGAAGTATAAATATTGTTCTCAAACTTCCCCCCCTCACACATCAGTTTCCATGAGATTTCTTATAACTGATATTTTTTATACTTGATTTGCTATTGTGAGCCTTTGGATGAAGCTATGTATAAAAAAGACATATGAAAATAAGAGCAGAAGTTTTTGAAGATCTTAAACACTGTAGTCACTTCTATTGTGATCATGATTGGTATTTTAGTCATAGTACCACAGAACCTTGACACATGCGCATGCACTGCGGATCTCACTCCAGATGAAAACCCTGCCACACCTTATCAGTGAAGTTGTGATCAGAATCCTTTGTATAGTAACTAGGGAAAGCAAGGCTTGCTCTCCCTCTCTCTCTCTCTCCCTCTCTCTCTCTCTCTCTCTGGTTGTAACACTGAAGCTCTAGAATAAAGAGCATGAATCCTTTTTGAGTTTTAGAAAATTGTCTATGGACACTGTCAGTAAAGTGTCTCACATTTTAAAAGACTCTATAAAAACCCTTGCTATGGTTTCACCTTTTCTCATTTCAACTAGCAGCCCAGCTTGGTTTTCTTACACTCCCATTCAACATACCTAGCACACAGGTACAGCGTAAAGATGACGACAACGTTGTCCAAGCACTGAACCCAGCTACAAGTGTATCATTTTAGGAATGGTAAGCATAGCACATCATTATGTCCCACCAACAGTATGCTTATTACTTCTCCAATTTGTTTAAAAATGTTGTGCTTCTGTATTTTTATCAAACTTAAACCATGCTCCCATTTATTTTACCTTCATGGTGAGCAGTATCACACGGTGAGCAGTAATGCATCATTATGTCCCACCAGCAATATGTTCATTGGTTCTAGAATTTGTCTCAAAATGTCATGTTGCTGTGTATTTAAAATGTCCCTAAAACATGTTCCTATTTATTTTGCCTTTATTCTCTTTGTGTGGGAGGGATACATTTCCAAAACGCTGTGGAAGTTGTTATCAAAAGAGTTGTTGGTCACCAACTATTGACACTAATCCTTTTGCTAATTCTAAACAGAATAAAGGCATTGAACCAATGACATTTACATAGGCCTTGATACAAAGTTTAACAATTAATTCAGTACTTGAGGACTAACAAGGCCATAGTTTGGAGCAACATATGTAGTCATGTAGGGACGGGGGGGCGATGGGGGCGGTAATGTTTTTGAGTCATCCTGGCCCATAGCCATGTGCCTGCATGCCGCAGCCATGTCCCCACACACTGTGGCCACGTCCCCATGCACCATGGCCATGCCCCCTGAGCACTGCAGTCACACCCCCTGCGACTTAGCCCTTGCACCCTCCCTCCACACACTCCAAGCATTTATGTGTCTGAATACCCAAAAGGCATCACATCCCATCTAATCTTGGAATCTAAGCAGAGTCAGCTGTATTTAGAACTTGACGGCACATATACACACAGTAGTTATATAGAGCTCGGCATGCATGAATTGGTTGGTTCCTGAAGTTACTTGGCCCAGCTGTGTAACTTCTCTGGCCATTTACGATGACACTGCAACACAAGAAAGAACAGGCCTGCAACTCCTTTGAATGTTGAGCTGCCTCACTGGTGCAGGGCAGAGCAGGGTAGTACTTGGTCCTTCCATCCAAGTCCTGAGGACAAAGGTGGCTTTTGATGGAAATACTATTTCAGAAGGCAACTTACTACTTGAAGCAAAAGTAGAACTAATTACACACTTAGAGTTTCAGTGACATACTTCAAATGTAGTTTTGTTGTTGTGTGCCTTCAAGTCATTTCTTACTTATGGCAATTCCAAGGCAAACCTATCATGAGGTTTTTCTTGGCAAGATTTGTTTGGGGTGCAAGTGTGCCTTTGCCTTCTTCTGAGGCTAAAAGACTGTGATTTGCCCAAGGTCACCCCGTGGTTTTCATGGTGAAGCTGGTATTTGAACCCTGGTCTCTAGAGTCCTAGTCCAGCATCTAAACTACTACACTACTCTGGTTCTAATGTAGTTTTAAGCTGCATTAAATTGGATGGTTTATTTGCATAATGAAGATTATGTGAGTGGAGAATGATTAAATACAGTAACATGATTTATTAGGATTTTTAATTTGCATAGTGTTTGTGCTTAATGAAATTTGATGGATATTTTCCTTTGTATGTAACTTGTTAATGAACCAAAGAAAGATCACAATGGAAATGCTAATTTCCCCGTGCTCTTCTGCCTAACTACTGGAGAGTGGAGATTTATCAAGGCACTTGTCAGAATTCTACAAGATAAATGAGTCGACATGACTTTTTTGATAAATTAAGGAATGACATGAGCATAATACAGAACTGTTCTTTCTGACATCAGCACATGTTCTGGTGGGCAGATTTCTTTGAAGAAACAGGACTCTTAAAACTGCATTTGTGCTAATGGCACTTTGTTTACATCTGGGTTCATAAATTGTGAATAAACACAATTTCTCACTTCTGTCTGCCAAAATGCAACCTTGCATAGTTGATACATTAGACAAAATTGACTATCCCATATGAAACTTTGCCAGCAGAATAAATATACCTGGGAATGATCCCAAATATATGTGAGAGCACTTTTTTTGTTATTTTGTGGCATTGTTACAGAGCTTGGAAAAGTTACTTCTTGAACTTGTTGCTGATGTGTGCCTTCATGTCATTTCCAGCTTATGGTGACACTAAGGCTAACCTATCATGGGGTTTTCTGGGGCTGAGACTATGTGATGTGTCCAAGGCAGGTTTCCATGGCCAAGTAGGGAATCAAACCCTTGTCTCCTGGATCATAGTTTAATGCTCAAACCACTACACCATGCTGACTATAATTCCTAAAATCACCCGGCTATCAAAGGCAGTAGCTGTGTGGGCTGAGAGCTTTGAGGAGCTATAGTGCACGAAAAAGGAAATACATGTTTCCATGATCTCAAAGCTGTGGTGATGTCTGAGGATCAGCCTATTAAAATATATCCATTAGCAGAGTCAGCTGATCATTAATATCTATCTATGACAAAGGTAACAAGCATAAAACTTAGGGAGCTTACAGTTTAGACAAATCTGGGTTCAAAACCTATTTTAGGACTGCTCTTTAAAACTGTAGGCCATATGTTATCAAGTAACAAATGGCATTAGGTTGCATTCACATTTTGTGGAATCTTAGGTCATTTCCGCATGGGGCAAGGGAATCGCCCCGTGACGCTACTCACCCGACTTTTGGGCTCCCTGGTCCAGTCCACGCTGCTCCGGAGCAGTGCATGGCTGCCGCTCCGCACTGCTCCGGGGACAAAAATGGCAGCTTCCAGTTGGTCGAGGCTCTTGACCAACCTCTGAAGCTCGCCAGCCTAAAGCCTTCCCCCTGCAGATCTCAGGCTCGCACCAATGCGAGCCTGCGAATCTGCATAAGGGAGCAGGCTTGCACTGGCGCGCTCTGTGCTTTTGAAAAACCTCAAGAAACAGGTTTTTCAAAAGCACGCTGGACGACCACTTGGGGTCGTTCTGGAGCGGGCTGGGGTGCGGATCTACGTTAAGTAGGTCTAACCCAGTCCGCTCCCAGGTGCAGACATCCTCCCTGGAGGACGCTCTGTACCATTTTAAAAACCCCGTGTGGAAATGGCCTTAGTTGTGTATTATAGAATTGGTATTAAATAATCTTTTTAAAAGGCCTTTTAGCATTGAGAGAGAGAGGAGTTTATTAGAAATTACTTCTGCATGCTCTGAAGGACATTTATAGCACATTAATTTCAGATGGGGTGAATCAGTCTGAAATTGGTGGACCATTCTTTTGTTTTCCATATCTGTTGATAGATTTTAGTTAGAATTTGAGTGGGTTCTCTGTTGCTTGAAACAGCTCTTACTGGTATTTCATCTGCTTCTGGTGATCTATTTCTCCCATATCTTTTGAATGCAGCTTCCACTTCAGTTTCTAACATTGTGGGTGCATCTTCAAATAGTTCTTCCCTGAATGAATCTGTCAATGAATCTGATTATCAAATATCTCCTTTTTATTTTCTTGTCTCTGGAACTGAAACTGCAAGCTGGAACATGTCCAGAGCAAGGCAATCAAGATGGTGTAAGATCTGGAAGCCAAGCCCTTTGGAACAGCTAAGGGAGCTGGATATGTTTAGCTTGCAGGAAAAAGAAAAAGTCTGAGAGATAATATGAGCCATCTTTAAATAAATGAAGGGATGTCACAAAGAACATAGAGCAAGCTTGTTGTCTGTTGATCCAGAAGCTAGGACACAAACCAATGGATTCAAATTGCTAGAAAAGAAATTTCTCTTAAACATTAGGAAGAACTTCTTGATGGTAACTGTTGTTCAGCAGTGGAATATACTGCTTTGAGAAGTGGCAGATTCTCATTTGGTTGTTTTTAAACTGAGGTTGGGTGGCTATCCTTGGGGAGTGCTTTAGTTGTGTAGTCAGGCATGACAAAGGCTTGGATTAGGTGGTTCTGAAAATCCCTTTCAGCTCTTTGATTTTATTATTCTAATACTGGTCAGCACATATTTTTGAGCTGTTCAACAGAGATTGTTATCTGCTATATTCTCACACTGCTATGTCCTGGTGTCATTTGCACAGTCACTGCAATCTGCCATTGTAGTAATGAAGCAATTTGAGAGTCTTCTCAAGTCTCTTGCTCATTTAAATTTATGCAGATTATTCAACAGATTCCTTGAAAGCATTTTTATAGTCACCAGCACAGCTTCCTGTCCATTATAAGACCATTAACTGCAGCCTCTCCCAGCTTGCTATCTACAGTATAGGTTCTCCTCAGGTGAGTCGTAATGAGGATCCACGCTGAGACATTCACCATCCATCTCCCAGTGACAGGCATCAGTGACCATTATTTTTCAATTAGGTGAATATCTTTTTGTGACAAATTTAATTAATGCTAATTTTTCTCAGCATTAGAGCTCCACTCTACTGTTTCTCTCATTTATCACTCTGGAAAAATGTATGCATGTTTATTTAGAACACCCAGTTGAAAAGGGAGGAGGAAACACAAGCTCAGCACCAGCCCATGGGCCACCGAGGAGATGTATATGCTGCAAAAGTAAACAAAGGAGGATAATATAGTACTAAATTTCATGGCATCAGAACATCTATAGCCCCAGTGTTCTAACGCTGTATAATTCTTTCTTTGTCTTATTGAACCTACATATCTAGAAATGTAGAGACCTGCATGATTTTAACACCCAAATTGTATACTGTTTTGACTGTACAAACCTCTAAGATCATGGTCTGTAATGCATTGTCATCAAATCCATTCCTCAAAAGGACAATGGTTCTCTTTAGAAAGGTTTCTTAGTAAGCAGGCAGGTTAAAAAGGAGACAGCTCAAATGCATGTATGTGTACGTGCCTTCAAGTCACCTGTTGACTTATGGCATCCCCATGAATTACATAGAATCTTCTTAGGCAATGAATACTCAGAGGTAGTTTTGCCAGGTCCTACAGCACCTACAGTCATTGGCAGTCTCCCACCCAAGTGCTAACAAGGGCTGACCCTGCTTAGCTTCCAAGGTCTGAGGGGTGCCTACTACTGTCTTATATATCTCTATGTAACTATTGCTCATGCTTGTTTATTCAGTGGAAGCAACTTGTTTTGCTGGGTAGCTATACAGACTGCTTTTCATTTACCAGTCTCCTTGATCCAGAACTTCACAGCTCTTTTCACCATGTCTCCTTTCTCTGGAAATTTGAACTCCATTTGATTGATCTGGAACCTAACCATCAGTTTGTCTTCTACTATACCTTTTGCCTCATCTGTCTCTTTTCACCCTACCTCTTCTTATTCCAGTACTTGACCAGAAGTCTATCTAGGATCTTGGCTAAAGTTTGACAGATATATAACTTCCTAAAAAATCCGATAATATGTCCATGATTTTCCAAACCTTGAAAAAGATTTTTGGCCAAAATGTGGCTTGCAGAACTTTTCTGAGCAGGTCATTGGGTTCTATCACAATGAACTTAATATTTGCTAAGGTACAACAGTAACTCCTGGACCACTCATACGTGGAAGACTGACTGCTCCCAACATTGGAAGAGATAGGAGTTTATTAGAAATTACTTCTGCATGCTCTGAAGTACATTTGTAGCAAGTTAATTTCAGATGAGGTGAATCAGTCTGAAATTGGTGGGCTCAAATCCACTCTGCAGATCTATGGGATATTATGGAAGGAGGAAATTTCACCCAGACACACCATGCCATCCACTCCACCTCAACCTTTCTTCATTGATAGGACAGACCTGAAACTCTGTTCCAATTTGGCTCAATGAATTTTGAAGCATACTTTGTGTGTGTGTATTCCATAAAGTCACCTGTCAACTTATGGTGACCCCACGAATTTCACAGGGTTTCCTTAGGCAAAGAATACTCAGAAGTTCTGCCAGTTCCTTCCTCTGAAAAATACCCTACTATCCCATCACAATAAGGAAGCTGCTTTGTCAGAGTTCCTGATCCTGAGGAACTGTCAATGTGCATTCAGCTAAATACTCACCAAAGCCTTATTAAGATTTTTTCACTCACTGTTAGAATGGCTGCAATACAGAAAGCATCATAGGCACATACAAGAATGTCAGGTAGGGCCTGCAGGCAGCTGGGCATCCAATACATTGTTCTATCATCAGGCATAATGTTTGAAAAGGGCTAGTATTTCAGTACTTTTGCAGAAAGATGTAAGCAGTGACACATCCCATAAGTGCATAATATTTATCTCATTTACCCCACTGTGCTGTAATGCTATGTATTTTGCTTTGCAACTTTTGTTGAATCCTTCTGTTAAATATAAAGGGTGTATTAAAGAGATAACAAAAATATATTCTCTATCAGGAGATAGGGAAATTAATCTTTTAAACTTTTTACTAGAAGACTTTGTAGGTTTTCATTAAAATATTAAGTTTTTACATTTGCAGATGGACAAAGTGTTATAATTTATCTTTTTAAAAAAACCTCAGAAGCTTAAAAAAGCAGGCTAAGAGGTTGTGGTGTGGCATTAATATTTGAGAATCACTATAGTCCGTAAAGTTCTTGTGAATTTGCATGCATAATCTCCAAAGGCTTTGTACATTTAGGGGTGCTCTCAAATAAGTATAGAGATCTTAATCATTTGGGTAATCCAACATTCTTCTGCTACCATGATTTAAATTTACATTCATCTTCCTTATGCAATACATTTATCTTGGGTTGCAAAACGTACACGCAGCAGGTCCTGGTTTAGACTTTTATGTGATAAATCACTTCATTTTAACAGATCTCTTATAAACATTTTCAGTGGCCAACAAAATGTCATGTCTTGGTTACAACTTTCAAAAGCACAGGCATCCGTAAAATGAAAGTTGTATTTATCTGTGCAAGTACATATGTCTCATAAACAACTTTGGCACGATGTACTAAAATGCTACAGATATTTGCACTTAACATTTTGAAATGAGTGCTTCTGTAAATGAGTTCTCAAGTCAAAATAGGATTTTTTTTTTAGATTTACTATTTTGACTTGAGAACTCATTTACAGAAACACTCATTTCAAAATGTTCAGTGCACTACTGATCCAAGGCAATAAAAGAAACACATTTTAGATTTACTATTTTAGATGTGCAAAATGTGGGTTTCTTTCATTGGCCTAGAACAGTAATATGTAAGTCATCTTGATTAGAGAAAGTGGGATTAAGTATTTACTGCAAAGTTAACATGGATGAGACTTCACTGCATGAAACAGTTAATGCTTATGCTTACAAACAAAACATACATCATACACTTACTAGGAAGCAAGTGCCATTGATCAGTGAAGGGAAGGAGGACTTTATAGGTTGCACTGGAAAACCGACAAAGAGAAAATGTCTGTAAGTGTATAAGCCATAATCAAATCAGTCAAATGTAGCATTTAGAAAATTGTATGGTAATGCTGTCAAAAAAGAAGAAGAAGAAAAAGATTATGTGTATCCTATTTGAATATTTCAGTCTGGATAAAATGATATCCTGGATAAACATGTTGTAGCCACATTATTTAGCCATTCTGATTGCTTTTTGAATATTTATATTTCTTTTTTTATTATTCATGTAGAGAGCATAAACAAAAGTCTTCATTTAAAAGAAAAAAGATTACTCTTATTCAATATACTTAGTCTTTGCTCCCAACAGAGGGAGTAAAGCCCCAAAGCAAATCCTTCCATTTGAAAAAGCAGTACTGCTCTAATCTTGTTATGATATGTCTGCACTGGTAAGGACAGCTTATGTTTGCAGTTTACTGAAAGAAACATATGGAAAACCTATTTCAGAAAAAAATTATATGGATGGAAAAACAGAGATAGAGAAGCAATCTGCTCTTAACCACATATATCTGAACCCAGCACAAAATCCTACACTTTTTACACAGATTGTTTTATTGTATTAGGGCTGGTTAACACAAGAGAAAGTCATTAAATATGTTACTCTCTGATCGCAGACTCATGTCCAATAAGTGGAGTTATGCAGGAAAAATCCTCAAAGTCACATTGGAAATTGTGGGTACAATAGGAAACTATGAACTGGACTGCAGTTGTTCTCTCTAAAAGCACTACAGACACCCAGATAAAAGTGGCATTCCCTTCGGTATGTTTTATATTCATGAATAAGCATTCTTAGCTAGCCATGCCTCTAGACTCCAATGCCGTGTGTTTCAAGCATATGAAGGTGAAGAAAAATCCTGAATTAGGTGAAAGAATGTGGCTGAAGCAGAGATGAGTGGCCGGTATGACTCTACAGCTCTCACACAAGTTGACAGTGGCCAATTGCCACCACTTGACCTGTTCTTTCTTTATTCATGTAGTCAGACTCTTTTGTGAAAATGTGTGTTAAGAAAATATGTGTTAATTACTAAATTCTTGTTTTCCAAGCCATGTTAATTAGTAATCCTCTCAACATGGAATGCTATGAAAATACCCCCCCCCCGCTTTTTTTTATCCACACAAAAACTGAAGAGAGAAAACCACATTGGAATGACTATGTACAGCAACTGGTGAGAGAGGAAGTACCTTACCCTGAACAATGATTGTACAAGATGTTATGGTCTAGGCTATTCTATGATAAAACAGGGCTAGTTCTTCACCTAAACATCAAGAAAAACTTCCTGATGGTAAGACCTGTGGAACAGTGCAATGTCGAATGCTGCCTCGAAATGTGGTAGGGCTGCCTTCTTTGGACATTTTAAAACAGAGACTGGATGGCCATTTGTTCGGGGAGATTTGTGTGTGTGTGCCTGCACGGCAGGGGGTTGGACTTGATGGCTGTTGTGGTCTCTTCCAACTCCATGATTCTTCTATTAGACAGAGTGGGGAAGCCACCTCAGGCAACAAATTCCAGGGATCATGAAAGGTTATGCAATTCCTGAATTTTTACTATTGCAGAAGGGGAAAGGTACTTGTGAGATTCCCTCATGTGCCAAAATAACTTGGTTGGCTTAGGTATTATTCAGCTTCTCTTAAGTGGCAGTGCATATTACTGACATCCACCCCCTCCTGACAATAATAAGGTTGGCAAGTGCTTGGATTTTAAAGAATTTAAAGATTGTAAAAGATAAGTAGTTTGCTCAAAATAATATTTTTTTTCTTAGTCTGGACATTTTAAAGTCTGCGAGCTTTGTTTTCAGTTTATTTAGGCAACAGGAACAGATGCTTCTAGTGTGCAGTGTAAAAGAAAAAGATTTTACTCTTCTCCTGGCTAGATGATTACACTGATGTTGTTAATCACTGTCTGGCCACTAGCAGTTACATGTGATGATGCATCTGCTCAGAGCTAAGATATGACTAATTTATATTTTAATTAATTATCACTCCTCTTAGGTTTGTGGCCCACTGCCCAATTGGCCACTGACCAGGGCCCTTGCCATTATCATTGCAACTGAGAGGTTTCATCTTCATCCTTGTGGATTCACTTGGGTATTATTAGTAGATTGCAAGCCAGATCAAACCAAGCAGAAAATCAATGACTGGACATGAAGACTGTAAGCAATAGCGATGCAAGGTGAAGAGTCCTTGGGAGAAAAAAATGAACCCAATTAATGTGTCTGAACTTTCTCTTTTTCACAGTTAATGTAAGAACACTCAAATCCCAAACTTTCTATCAACTCAGCATTCCCAACATTTTGCAAACAATATTTAATGGATTGATTGGTTGTTCTGTGATGCTTTCATGGCTTTGTTAAGGGTCTTTAAGGTCGTTATTCTCCTCTCTCTTTTGAGAAATTGGAAATGTCTTTTCTCCTAATGACTAAACATAACTTGGATTTCACTGAATATATAGATAGATAAATAGATGGGACAGATGTTTGAAAACATAAGAAAAGCAGTGGTTGTATCTATGGTGGTTTCTCAAAATTAAATGGGAAAATGTGACTGCCAGAAATATAGACTTGGTGTAACTGATGTCAGAATCTTCTCATGTGACAGAGTTCACACAGCAAAATCATTGGATGGATGGATAGATAGATAGATAGATAGATAGATAGATAGATAGGCAGATTAATTTACTTGGGTTACCCAAACATACAGGCATAGACTGGTCATAGTAACAGCAATAGTGCTATGTGACAGTAAGAAGCAACCAACACCTAGGTAAATGTAAAGGTAAATATCCACACTCAACTTTATGTGACAAAGTACCCAAGGCTGTATGTTCCCTAAGGGAGGGGCCTTTGGAACCAGTCCTTCTCATGTGTTCAAAGCCCTGAGTCCCAGAGACAGAGACATGTCTTGAGGAGGCCTCTATCAACACTTGAAGGGATGTGAATAGACCCAAATGAAACCCATCTTAAAACTCAGTCAGTCTCATTCTATCTCTAAGCAATTATAATCACCAGACAACTCTTGCATTCCAACAGAGTCTTACTCAACTAAGAGCTTTGCTACAGTTTTTGTTATGTACTTTAGAATAAAATTGCTCCCCTAGTTTACCAAACATTGTATATTTGCCCCATTATCCTGGGCTCTCACAACTAAAGATGCAAATAGAATGCATATAGACAAAAATATAAAACCTTTGAAGATATATGCCATAAAACCCTTATTAGAAGTAACTGATATCAAATCCAAGATTAATAAAGTGTTGAATAGAATACAGACCTTCTTAAAACATATACACATACACACACACTCACACACAGAAACCAAACTTGAAACAGCAAGAAAACTATATACATTTTAGTAAGATCACAGAAGGGAAAATTAATACTGACCATTTGTACAAAATTTGTTCAATATAAGAAGCATTTAACCAGCTGTCAGTGGCAGTTTTTATTTTAACACAGGCAGTAACAGCAACAACAAATGCTGAGTGAAGACTTATAAATAGCAATGCCTGACAGAGTGCTGCGTAAGCATGGATCAAATCCTGTCTTTGAGGCCTTTTCTAACTAATAGTTTGCATATATTTCTGATATTTTCCCGTGAAGAAAGAAAAGATCCTGGAATGTGCACACTGAGATCCTACATTGTGTGAGTAGTGTCACACACTATTGCCTGTGCAGTAGTGCTGGGCTATACATTCTGTCCCCTGTAAAATACATTGTTCCTGCAATGTTGCACATTCCCACAGTTATTTAGTGGCCAGAAGGATGGGCACACACAGGCAGTGTCCAGATGCAGTTCTGCAGCCAGGAGAAAAGAAGAGGCATTACTGTCCCAAACTTCCAACAAGGACACATCAGAACATCTTGGACTGCTTTTCTCCACTCTTGATAGCGACATAGAGAACTTCATGATTTAAGTCCCATATCTTCCTGTGCCTTTGTCCTGTTTAGGAATTCCAGGATCTATTCTCTCCTTGGATGTAATCCATTCATCAGGAGAAGAATGAGAGACAATGATGGTCAACAGCTCCTATGGGATGAGACACTCTTCTCCCCTGCTTGGGCCAGGGGCCACCAGTAGGGAAAAAGACCAGTGATTGCTGCCATATTTCTGATCTTTGGACTTAGTTGATCATGTATAATAAAACAAATACTAACTCCTTTGGTTAGCATTATGATGAAAACAATTTCTCAGATGTTGGTGTGAGACTTGCACAAAATCATCAAAGGGAAAGGCTGCATGTCTTCTGCAAACTTGTCAGTGAAACAAGAAAACTTCACTTGTGTTCCTTTTATGCTGTAGCATTGCTGAAAGGACTTGCCCCTGATGGATCTGCTGATATAAATTTAATCACAAAACCATCTTTCTTCTTCTGCTCTGTGCCTCCACATCTTTCATACAGTCACTGTTATCTTGTCATTACTTATTGGAATTCCTTTGAAAACATTTAGCGCTGTGGAGCCTCATATGGTTCATATTTAAAACCCTTTGTTTGGGGATGAGACATTGAAAGTGACAGTGAGCTACTTCTATATCTCAAGAGCCTTCAAATCCACTGTTTTATTTATTCTAGCAGCTATAAAATGTGCATAGACACTTTCCCAAATGAACTATTTCATTTACAATACTATTAGGCTATCAGCCACTGAATAGAATTTGCTTGTAATCCAGAAAATAAATGACATGACTGTATAATATGAATGCCCTGTGTCATAGTACTAGGGCTTCTTTAGCTGGAAAAACCAACCTAGTCAAACCACAGATTAACATGATTTACAACACTACCCTGTGTATCTTTACTTGGAAATAATTCTTATTTAGTTCAATGGAGTTTCTTCCTGAGAAGTTCAGATTCAAAACTGACAGTATAATTTGGGGCATGTTGACTCAGATAAATTCTACTGAGTTCAGTATGTTTTTCTCCCTAGTAAGCATGTTCATTAAGCATCCCTAGAGAAATTTTGAATACTTACCTTGAAAGTTTGCTGATCCACTGACTGTTTTTAAAGCCCTATTTCCCAGTGCAGGCATATCTCTAAGCTTCTGACAGTGATGCTCCTTTGTATCAAGGCTTTTTACACCTTTCCTCATCTTTTTCAAACTGAGTTTGTTTGTTGTTTGCTTATTTTGCTTTTTCCAGGATAAATGGAACTGGAAAAGACAAGGCAGGATGGTTAGAGACACACAGAATTCACTCTTGGTTTTCATCAGTATTTTTGCAGTAAACAATGCAATGAACAAAGCTTGAGCTGGGAAAAAGCAAGATTCTTCTTTAGGTGAATTACTTGCCTCCCTACAATAAGCAAACTTAACAGCAGATACAGTATCTTCAGAATCTCTTACTGAGCACGGGTGAACAACAAAGCAAGAAAAAAGGGAAATTTTCACACTACACTGTTCTAGTGCTATTATTCCACTTTCAACATCCTGTAGAATTCTGGGGTTTGTAGTTTACTAATGCCAAAGAGATAAAGCCAAAGAGGCCAAAGACAGTGATATTCTTATTATACTCCCTTCTCTGTGTAAGGAAAGATGTACACATCTAGCTCATTATTGTCTATTACACTGACAGGCAGTTGTTTTCTATAATTTCAGAAAGAACTCTTTTCCACCCCAATCTGTAGATGCCAGAAAATTAACCCAAATGCTTCTGCAGGCAAAACATGCACTCTGCTAACCCTTCATGCTTTCAATTACCATGTATCAGCTTTCTTACTACATACACTACTACAATCATTGTTGGTATACAGCAACATATTGAGCAGATGATTTAGTCTCAGTCCTCCATTTGTTTTGTTTTGTTTTATTTTGTTTCTGGCAGTTCCATGGCTACACTTGCATCCAATCTCAACAATATTAAAATTTTGATTTCTGCATTGATCTCTTGCGCCAGTTGTCCCTTTTAACCCTAGAGAGATTTTAAAATAGCTTCTCTGTGTGATCTGGGAAATAACCTACACTGTTTATCTCATATCTGTCTTTTCATCTGTATGTGTCTCTTCTTCCCTCCTCCTCCTCCTCCTCGTTCAGCAGCTGCTTTGTGTTTCTCTTCCCCCTGGTTTTCATTCTTTCCCTGAATCACCCAGAGAATCATAAAATTGCAGAATCATAGAATCTGAAGGGGTCCCAAAGGGCAGGCGATTGGCTCCAATTTCCCACTCAGTGCAGGAACTCCGGCTAGATCATCCTCATCAGGTAGCTGTCCAGCTTCTTTTTGAAGACATCCAGAGAACAACAGTTGTCCACCTTTCTAGGTAATTTGTCCCATTGCCAAATTGCCTTACAATCAAGAAGTTCCTTCTACTGTTCAATCAAAATCTACTCTTCTATAACTTAAAACCATTAGATCTGGCTCTACCCTCTTGAGGAACAGAGAACAAGTCTGCACCAACTTCTTTGTGACAACCATTTAGATATTTAAAGAGTGAAATTGTGCCCCACCCCTCAATCTTCTCTTTGCCATGCTGAACGTGCCCAGCTTTCTTAACCCTCAAAGAAGTTGTTCTCCATACCTCTTATTGTTCTTGATGTTCTTTCTGAACCTGTTCCAAGTCCATTTCATAAACTACATGACCTAATTGCCATGCCACTGAGTTATCATCAGGTTGCTTTGGAGGTGGCTATCCCTCCCCTGTGACATTTTTGTTAAAGATTTTTTTTTATATCTACCATTGCAAAGCTCAGAGCTAGCTTCACCCTGCTAAGACCATCTTTTTGTCAGATATTATTTTGGCTATTTTGCCTACATTTCAGGGCTTGAATAGGTGTTAGAAAATGTTTTGTGTGGCAATAGTTGTTCTCAATATCTAATAAGAAAATGGAAAAATGTTGAATACAATTGTAATACAGGAGGCTGAGTTTATGTTAGAGGCCTTTAATGTGCATCTTTTATTCTAAATCTTGCATTTTGAGACTGCATGGTATTCACAATTTATTCACATTTATAGCTCTTATGAGAAAATGATTGTACTGAAAGCTATGAGCTTTGGATTGAAAAGAGATGTTACCAGTGTTACTGACATGGTGAGAGCAGAGCTGGATCCATTTGGAAAAAGTTAGAAGTTTTGTATAGTTTTATCTAGCAAAAGGAATAAAATTAATATGTTACTACTGCAGAATAATTTCCGCTGTTATCACAGTTCATTTAAATAGGACATATTCAATTAATTTATATATAGTGAAATCTTACAGCTGATTACAGAGTATGTTCATATTTGAATAATTACTCAATTGCTTATCTCCCCAAAGCAACAAAATACCTTCTTAACATGCAACTGAAATTTTGTATTCTGTTCCATTGTAATGAATACCCATGGAATTTATTCAACTCATGAGGAAGGAGGAATGAAATTCAAAAATCAAAATAATATTAGGAAAGCACAAAATATTACCTGAAGCCACTATTCAGTTAGAACTGGACTTTTTTGTGGGAAGGATTTGTTGGTTTCTGGATACACACAGGAACAAGTTGTAAGCACAGAGGTCACCTTATTTCATTGGTAAAAGAAAAAGGGTAGTCCAGGCCATTTCTGCACTAGCTGTTATAGTGCTATTATACTACTTTCAACATCCTATGGAATCCTGGGATTTAGGCTCCTCCCTAAACCAAAGGCCCCTTCCTAAACTGCAAACCCCAGGATCTGTAGGATGTTGAAAGTGGAATAATAGCACTATAACAGGCTAGTGTGGAAATGGTCCAACTCTGTATAGTTTATAATACTAGCTGATTTACTAAAATGCATTACAGCCCCTTTATAGAAGATGGATAATCTGGCAATTTCATTTTCCCCCACACTGAAATTCTTTAAATCTCAGATTCTTTCTGTCCCAAATATGAAGAATTTCACAAATTTTGGTAAGTTCTTTAAGAATGAACTGAAACTATATTCTTCTCTATTTGTTCTATCCAAGTTCAATAGATGAAGGTGTTCTCAGCATGGAAAAGGATGATATTGGCCAGAGAGAGAGAGAGAGAGAGAGAGAGAGAGAGAGAGATTGGGAATGGTGGTAACCCTAACTCATTCTGTGTTTGAACATACTGGAGTTTACAGCCAGACCTCTAAATATTCAAAGATAGAGAAGTCACTTAGTTTTGGTATTTCATAAAATCAGGTTGGTTGGTTGGTTTTCATTTAAAATATCCACATTCTTTCAATTCTAAAAAAATGAATTGAAATTAAATTCTTATTCATCCCTACTACTTTGACCATACAGTACAATGACACTGATATCTCAGAGTTCAAAAATAACATAAGGATATGTTACTTCTGCAAAATAATATAACAGCTTGTAACATTGGCTAGAATACTGTCAGTAGTATTACATCACTACCTAGATAATGCCAGTAGACAAGTTAATAAATTGTTGAATGATGAATCAATGGTTATGTAAATCCCATTGCTTTAATGGGTCTACTCTGATTGGGATTACCAAGAAGCTCAAGGCCTTCATTATTTTCATGTATTGAGTAGCACTTTACTCATTACTTTCTCTTTTTAATTTTGGGGGCCAAGATATTTTGGGGAATCCTTTATAAATTTTTAGCTCTCTCAAAATGTAAGTTGTTTTATTACATTTTTAAAGTGCAATTTCCCTGATTTCTAAAGGAACTAGAAAGTGATGAAAAGGAATGGGCCAGGAATGAGTACAGGGGTGAAAGTTGGACAATGAATAAAGCGGACAAGAAGAAAAATTCATACATTAGAAATGTGGTTCTGGCATAGACTGCTATGGATACCAGAGACTGCAAATATAAACAAGTCCTAGAAAAATCAAGTCTGAATTCTCACTAGAAGGCCATGATGACTAAAGTAAGGTTGTTATACTTTGGACATACTGTGAGATGACGTGATTCCCTGTAAAAGACACTAATGTTCAACAAAGTGGAAAGCAGTAGAAATAAAGAAAGAACACATCCCAGGTGGATTGACTCAAACAAGCAAGCCACAGCCTGTTTTTGCAAGACTTGAGCATGTCAGTTGATAACCAGGGCTCCTAGGGGCCTCTCATTCATAGAATCAGCAACAAAGGCCATTTCCACCCTACCCTGTTATAGTGCTATTATTCCACTTTCAGCATCCTGTGGATTTCTAGGGTTTGTAGTTTCCTGAGGTCAAAGAGCTCTCTGACTGAGGATTCTAAATGCCCCTCCCTACACTGCAAACTCCAAGATTCCACAGAATCTTGAAAGTGGAATAAAGCACTATCACAATGTAGGACAGAAATGGCCAAAGTGTTAACTCAGTGGATCTAGCTGTAATCCGATTAGCAACTGAACTGAGGGTGATACATTGAATGAAAGGCAAAGGTAGGATCGTCAATGCTCTTTTTCTGCTTTCATGCCTTTATTTGGCTGTTTGCCATCTTAAGTCATACGCATAACAGGTAGCCATTTATATGCCATTTAACTTGCATTTACATTAGCCCTTTTTAAAATACATTTTATTGAATGCAGGAAGAGATGAACCACTCCTCTAAGTTCAGATCTCCACGCATTCATTTTACTGCAGACAATCTACATGCATACAGCTACACTCTTGGGACATTATCAGCTCGCATTTGGGAACTCTACTTTCTCAGAACTCAAAATCAGAGGCGGAAAGCACCACATATGTATAGTTGCATGCAAGTTGATATCTTATGCAGCCTCATTAATGCATGGAGATTATGATCAGGACAAACCACATCACTTTGCTACTATCTTCCTTGCACATAATGTAATGCTTGAGAAGAGCTGGTCTGCATATAACAAACATAAGTGTAATGCACAGTTTACTTCTTGTCATGTTGCTGACTTTCTGGCTTGAGACATCTTTCTTTCTTATACTGCTTCAGACAAGTTGCCCTTCCCATTTGTCATAGTTTAGATAATTGCAATGAGTTTCAGCAATAACTTCCTAATGGCTAGATCAAATGAAAATAATGTGTTTGAGACTTTAATATATTTTTAATGACTTATGAGTCAATAATCTAATGTCAGAAAGCACACATTCACAGGAATATTGAGCAAAGTGTTTCACAAACAGTTTGCACAAGACAAAAAATATGAAATGAGTTATTGATCATTTAACTGAATCTAGTGGCTGCTATTTAACATTCTAATTGTCCTTTCAGTAATTGTTGAAAATGAAATACAAAAGTCATATTTCAAAAACAGATGGACTTATGTGTGCACAACTAGAATTACAGCAGATAGTATTTTAAATACAGTCATCCCTCCACGTTCACTAGGGTTAGGGGCACAAGACTCTCGTAAAAGTGGAAAAAACGTGAATAACTCTAGGCCCTCCCAAACCATATTTAACACACAAAAATGTATGATCACCATATTCAACCCCCATAGATTCCTTTGAGGCATCAGGGTTCCTTCACAAGGCAGAAGTGGGTGGCTGCGGGGGAAGCTTACTGCCACCTCCACTGCTGCCCCACACCATTTTTAATATGAACTAACAAGCCTCGTTCTCAGTTTCTCAGTCTCACAAGGCTTGCAGTCCCTATTAATCATGACATACAGAGGCAGCAGAGGTGACAGCAAATAATCCATGAATAATGAAATCCACAAAGGTGAAACCCGCAAATGGGAAGGCCTGAATGTATAAGTCAAAGTACTGTATTGTAAATATATGGAATGTCCTACTGATTTACAAATACAGCTTTCCAAGCCACTGTGAAATTAAGGCTTGTATGGATGAAATTGAGAACTATTGGCTTGTATCTAACAGGTTTCCAGCAAATTCCATATATTTCATGGAAAAGAAATTCATTTGGTTTGCATTTCTCCAAGAAAATTTTCTATTTTTACATTTCCCAAGACTTATAACAAGATGAAGGATATTTTGCTTTGGAAATGTATACATTTCCAAGGCTTCTTAAATTTATTTCTTCACTGAAAAAATGTTCACAGTATCGTGAATACATTTAAAGAATTACCATGATTAAAATGTGTGTATTTCAAAAGTATTTTTATTCAAAGGAGATAATGGAAAAATTGTGCACATTAGTAAAATAATGAAATTAGTTTAAAATGCTTTTTAAAATATACACAATGTTTTGCTACTGTATCTCAAAGAACTCTCACTGAGATTTTTATAAAGACGCAATGCTACTTAAATATTGACAGCTACCATACATCTATAGAATAGATTCTATTGTTGCTGATGTGTGCATTCATGTCATTTCTACCTTATGGTGGCCCTAAGGCAAATCTATCATGGGGTTTTCTTGGTAATATTTGTTCAGGGAGGGTTTGACTTTGGCTTCAGCTTCTTCTGAGTCTGAGAGTGTTAGACTTGCTCAAGGTACCCAGTGGGTTTCCATAGCAGGGCAGGGATTTGAAGCTTGGGCCCTTTTCACATGGCAGTTCTCATGCGAAAGGGCCTCCGGAGCGTCTCGCAATTGCGAGGAGCATTTCAGATGATGTTCTCGCAATCGCGTGATGCTGCCGGGGCCAGCAGTCACCGATTGTGCATTATATCACTTTAGGCTTTTAGCCGAAAATGGTGTGCGATTGCGCATTGCTCCCGAGTCCCACGTGCACTTACCATCTGTGCGGAGCTCTGGAGCCGTGGCCCTCGTGCTTCCTCCACTAGCACAGCCTCGGAAAGTACCTGGCTGCGCTGCAGAACGCAGAGGCGGAGCCATCATGTTGCCTGCCAGCCAGCAGGCAGCTCTTGCTGAGCAGAAGCAGCGGGGATGCAAGAGCCTCATGGAAGAGGCTGCTCGTATGATCCCTGCATGCCCGCACCAGACACAGGTAAGTTGCAGAAAGGGCCGTGATCTCCAGAGCCATCATCCAGTACTCAAACCATTACACCACACTGGCTCTCTATAGGTTTTGTACCAAAGTTTAAATGGTAAACAGATCTTTTGCAAATCAGCTTTACTTGTCTCCAAGTAGATATTGCTCATGTGTCATTTATTTTATGCTAAAGCAATCCAGCTAAGATAACACTTCGTTATGCCATTTGGAATTTTTTAAAAAATTGTAATTCAGAGTCCAAATTAGAATACTTTTTTAAAAAAAGGTGGAGTTACACGCTGTCATTTGAAAACAATAATAACTGTTCAGGTTACTTGAAGCACTGTATTATTTCAGGCATTTGCTGCTATTTCAGTTTGCATACTCTAAGCAGAGAAGCTGAGTGCCTTTAAGGTCCAGCATGGGCTGCTAATGGAAGATGGAAGCCACCTTACAGTCATATTTGTGAGCCTCTGGCCATTTCCACACTAGCCTGTTATAGCGCTATGATGCCACTGGCTGGCCCCTCCCAAAACTGCAAACCCCAGGATTCCATAGGTGGAATCATAGCACTATAACCGGCTAGTGCGGAAATGGCATCTGTTAAGATCAAGAGTTGCTTTCTGTCATTATAACCAGAAAATGGGAATGGCAGAGGCAGAAAGCTTTTCAGCTTATACTTACAAAGTTGCTCAATTGGTTGCTTTGAAACTTTGCAGTAGGAAGGATAGGCTTTACAATAGCATGTGCTGATTTTAAAGGGGATATTGTGTAAAATGCCTTATTTTGAGAGGAGTTAATTTAGATGAGTTAGTCCAGCAGTTTGACAGGTTTCTGTCAGATTTTTCCGACACAATTTTCCACGGGTAGAATTTTCTGGCTGTTTGTGTTTGTGCTGAATTTCACTGGGAAACATTTTGTGTTGGGACAGTAGTAAAAATCTACTGTGTGCTTTGCCTTACTGGTAGTATAATCTGTTTTTGGTTTTAATTCAAAATTAAGATTCCCAATCTATTTTAGCCTATGGTTGGTAATAAAGTTTGTCTTGGCAAATTCTCAGTTGGATCCCATGATGTTGGGCAAAAACTAGGCAAAAAAATAGCTGCCTTCTCAGTGTGGTAGAATGAGGATCCCTGAGTGAGACCTCAGTTGTGGTGCTAATAATGCCACAGTTTTATCCCTGTACATGTCTAGAGGTTATTTTTCCTAATAACTTTTTTTTTTTTACCTACTTGTCTAAATTTTAAAGTAATAGTGTAGGGCTAGTATATGAATGGAGGATGAGGATAATTTTGAAAATCCATGGAAACTATACACAATTATACAAATAGGTGGAGATCTTCAAATTCCCAAGGATTTCCCCCTCACAGCTTGACTGTATCATATTTTTTCTTTCAATAGGCAAGAGTATTATGCATGCTCATTTAATTCATTCTTTTTCTGTTGGCAGTTTTTTGGATTCGGATGTGATTTCCTTGCTGTGTAGTTCCTTTGTACTTCTCAGAGAAAGTGTAAGCTGGAAAGAGTAAAAGAAGTAAAGACAAAGAGAGCAAAATAAAGACAGAAGATTAATTTATGGTACACTAGGGAACAAATGAAGGAGGGGAGAATGGTCAATTCCTATATCGTTCCTGATCATATATCCCTGGATGATAATAATACACATATGGAAAATATTCAGTGATAAAGGAATTCAAGAGCAGCACAAGTCATTTGGTATATTTTGAGATAAGCTGTGAACTCTCTTTGATATCTTCATCAGTTGTTTTACTCTTTATGTAAAAAGTGCTTTGAGGGTGTTCCTGCATGGCAGGGGGTTGGACTGGATGGCCCGTGTGGTCTCTTCCAACTCTACATTTCTATGATTCTATGATTCTATGTTCCAATGAATAACTTGGCCATTTAAAAGGCATGAGATAGTTTATAATGTGGATTCTAAACCTTCTGAATGAAAATTTGCTCCAACAAATGGCCATACACACATTCCCTAAAGGCATATAGAAGATTCTAAAAAAAATTTGGAATTTACAATCTGCTTTTCATCATTAGAGTATGACAGAAATTGTTCCAAATCTCTTTTAAAATGGAGTCTTGGTAGAAGAAACAGTATGACACCATTGGTATGCAATGAAATATTGGCATGATTTCGCGTCTATCTATCTATCTATCTATCTATCTATCTATCTATCTATCTAGTTATCTATTTAAACAACTGTAGGGCCAATTTAGTTCCTAGCCTTCTCCTCCTGTCATGCAACAAGTGTGCCCCTTTTGACCCACATGTAATTTTACGGATTAAAGTCTTACTTGCATGACTGACAGTATCCAATCTCCAGTTTTTTATTGATTTGAGGCAGCTTTACTCCATACTTTAAACTCAGTCATGCTACAAGTGACATGTGTGGCTATCCAACAGGTAGGAGGAAGCACTTTCTGCATTTCATGGAGATAGCTAGTATGAAATCAGCTTCTCATATCCACACTCATGGGCCTAGTAGGGCTCTGTTTGGTCCTCTATGTCTGGCTTTACTCAGGTGATTTCTTTTCTGTTTCCTTTTCACTGTTGCTCAGGCTGTGGTTAAGAAGGCCTATTATTATGGAGGTGGCATGATTGTCAGCAGACACCTTTGTAATGATTTTCAATAGACACCTTTGTAATGAAAGTTCATGTTCCTTCATTTGCATCAGCCATAGACCTTTGCAAATAGCACATGATACAGAATCACAAGAAATATCCTGGACATTGAGTACGTTCTTAATTTCCTGGCACACAAATTTAGTTATAATGCACTTGGGAGTACCCTTGCAGTCTTTCAGTAGCTTATACAATTCAAAGTTAATAAAATGGGTGTTGGGTTTTTTTTCCACTCAGTGAATTATTATGAATTATAAGACAGTACTTTCTTAAGATATTCATTGCTTTGTTCTTTAATTACATTTTTAAACTACTATTAAAAAGCAGTGATTAATAGGTATTATATCAACAGTGAACAATTTACATCTTTTCTGATTCTCACTAATCTGGAGATGTTAATAATCTGCAATCAGTAAATTCCTGCCTGCAACTAGATATAATAAGCTCTGATTATCAACAATAATGTTTCAAAATTAATTAACAGGAAAACACTCTGATTATCCCTAGATGATCATAACTTTAGTCATTCTGTAACCAAAATAATTGGGACTGACTTCAGCAAGAGAGTTTCTTATAGCTTGAAAACATCTGTGAAATTACATTATTACTCAGCTGTATTTTTAAATGTTTAAATCCTTTATTTTGAGTTCTTATAACAATAAAGGCTAGTTATGTTAAAGTTTTTAAAATACACGCAGACACATTTGACAGAGGCTACTAAACATCATGGGAGACCCAGCATGGTGTAGTAATTTGAACATTGGACTACAAGCCTGGAGGTTCGATTCTCTGCTCAGCCATGGAAACCTCCTGTGTGGCCTTGAGCCCATAACACATCTTCAGCCCCAGAAACCCCCATGATAGCTTAGTGTGGAGGGGGCCAGACCTGCTTTTCTTTCTCTCAGACTGGAGATGGCAGCTCCCTTCCCACCTTGCTATAGCACACTACCACCCTCCTTATACAACTCTTGCTTTCCCCTTTTAAATCCACCACTTTAGTTAATAATAGGTAAATCTTCTCTGGTTTTATTCAGAAAAATTTAATAATCTGTGATAGTGTGTTTCCATAAAATTAAAACTGATGTAAAAGTACTCTGCTAAGTCAGAAATTATAAAATAGAATGTAATCTTTATTAAAATAACAAACAGGGAAAAGGTATTGGGCGCTAAAAGTATTTTCAGGCAAAATAGAACTTCCAACAAGTATTTAACTAGTTTCTTCAGCTTAACACGCTATTCAGGTTCATAGCTTTCATACACACCCAGGCCTTTGGCTTCCTTTTCTGCTCAAAGGTTAAATTTCCAAGTTTAGGTCACCCCTCCTGACCCAACGCAAAATAGATTAATTTGTCTCTCACTAGACCTCTGAGAAGATAACCCCACTTATTCAAACAACCTCCCTTGGCTGACTGAAAAGCTCTCCCTCAAAACTCTCTCTGGAAGCTCCAAAACTGCAAGTCACTGTGCTTAAATAGAGTTCCTCCTCAGAAAGCTCAGCCTCTCCCACACACCAGTGGGCTGGGTTTCTCTCTTACCCAGAGCCAGTTGAGTCACATGGCAACCTGTTGCCAGGACTGCCCTGTCATTCGGCTGGCCACACCTCCAGGCTCCATCACAGTTAGCCTTAGTGTCACCATAAACTGGAAGTGACTTGAGGACAATAACAACAAAATGTCATTGCACCTGTGGGGAAGCTTGATCAACAAATGAAACAGGGCTCTACTTAAAGTTTTAGAAGAATTAAAAAGCCTACATATAGCATACATTTCTACTCAGCATCTCAGTATTAATCTGCTTCTAGCAGCAGGTAGGGATGGACAAATCTTCCAATTTCGATTTCTTTCCATTTCAAATTTTAAATTAATTTTGTCCCATTGTCATAGCATTTTGCATTTTTTTAAAAATTCAAACTCTTTCATATTTTTGTGGACATTTCATCTAATATGCACTTTTTGTATTCTATGTCCTCCCAATGCATTTTTTGTACACTGTTTTCATTAAAGTGCAAATTGCAAAGATCTGCATTAATCTGCAAACCAAGAGTCTACCCCAATGATTTCATTGGCTAAAATCATTTTACCTATCCACATAAATAACTATACATATTTGTGTGAACTTTTTTTGACTGGAACACAGCCTTGCAAAATTCTGAGAAGTACAAATATTAGAGGGGAACTCTCTGTTCAAGCAACAGTTCAGGAAGCATGAATCAGGAAGGTTCACAACTAGACAAAGGCCCTTTCCACACCTTACCTTTTTCCAACTCTGGAGTGCGGGGATTGTGCAAGCAGCCTCCGGTGAGAGGCTCTCGCATTGCTGCTGCTTCAGCTCCGCATGAACTGCCTGCTCGCACGAGAGCCCCACTTCTTCCTTCCGCAGTGCAGCCTGGGACTTTCCCAGGTTGCGCTGGGGCAGGAAGCAAGACCGGCGCAGCTTCGGAGGCTCCGCACATCAGGTAAATGAGTGCTGGGCCCGGGAGCAATGCACAATCACGCACCATTTTCGGCTTCTAGCCGAAAATGAAAAGGTGCATGATTAGCGCCTGCTGGCCCCTGAAGCATCACGCATTTGTGAGTGTGTCATGCAGATCAGTCCTCACAATTGTGTGACGCTCCAGGCACCCTTTCGCATGGAAAATGCCATGTGAAAAGGGCCAAGAGAGATTTTCCACTTCTCAGCAATCAGAATACTTGGAGTACAAAGGGAGAGACTAGCCATTAACCCCCTCTGTATCTCAGTTTCTACGAGAGACTTCTAGAAGTGCAGCATAGACAGAAGTATGTGAAGGATGAACTACAAATGTTTCAAATGTGTAGAGTGCAATTGTGCCTTTCTATCTTTTTAAAAAGTTTACAGGGCCGAGTCCAGACCAGGACCCTTTCCGCAACTCACCCATTTTCGGCGCTGGGGTGCGGTGCTCATGTGAGCAACCTCCGGAGAGAGGCTCTCGCTCCCCTGCATCTTCAGCTCCACACGAGCTGCCTGCTTGCATGAGAGCCCCACTTCTTCCTTTCACAGTGCAGCCTGGGGCCTTCCCAGGCTGCACTGAGACAGGAAGTGCGACCGGCCCAGGTCCCGAGGCTACCCCTGCAAGATAAGTGTACACGGGGCCCTGGAGCGATGCATGATCAAGCAGCATTTTCAGCTTCAAGCCAAAAATGAAAAAATGTGTGAGCGGTCCGTGTCAGCCCCTGGAGTGTTGCGCAAATGTGAGTGCGTCGTGTGGACCGCTCCACACATTTGCGTGACGCTCAAGGGGCCCTTTCGCATCAAAAATGCTGTGCAAAAAGGGATCAGGATCTAGGTATGAAAAAGTCTTGACCAGTCTAGACTGTCTGGACCAGTTCAGAATATGCCCAGGCATTCGAAATTTAAACCTTTCCCAACCTGGCCTTGAGTTTTTCTAAGTTCCTCATCACTACTTTCTCCTTGCAGAAGTTTAAAAGTGGATGGTCCTACTTTGGCATCATGTGAAATTAGGAAAAATAGGGTGGGGGTACAAACCATCCTAATTTCCATGCCTGGTCACAGTGGTCCAAATCTGGACTGGTGCTTCATGCAATTACTTGAAAGTTAAAATAAAAAAAGGAACAAATGTGAAAGCGTATGCTGCTTGCAACATGTTTGCTATGTTATTTACTTTATCCAAGAGATTTTCCACTGTAGGGTAAATAGGAGTCCTGGGAGAGATGGAAATAGTCAATTTGCAGACACAATATGGCCACCACTTGTTGCAAGAATATCACACTATAGGAGAAGACTTTGAAACCCAGCCAGCAACCTTCCTTGTGTTGCTGTTGTTTTAGCCTTTTAGAACCATATCCAAGTGAGCAGAAGTGGGGCAGAACAACAGAAGACCCCCAGCAGGTTTGGCCTCACTATTCTACAGGGTGAAGTAGATGCCTCAGATAGGAGTCGCTAAAGAACAACAACAAGTATATGGAAGATAGAGCTGAATGGCCCACAAGATCTTCTCTGTGTATTCTTAAGTAATTATTTGCTCTTAGATGGACATTTTCTCTTCACCAGTGTTGATTTAACATTCAACTGCCAGAGTCTATCTGAGACACATTGCTTTAGAGTCTCGCTCATCAAAGTCCTTCTTGAATTGTGGTGCCCAGAATCAGAACAGTATTATAGGTATGATTTTACTAAAGTGGAATAGAGTAGTACTGCTACTTCTGTTGAGCCATACATTATATTGTATGATGTGGCCTAGAACAGCATAGGCTTTGTAGGCTGCTGCATCAAACTGTTGACACTGATTTAGCTTGGCTGTACTGAAACCCCAAGAACACATGCACTCTTATCAAGCTAGATGTCACCCACCTATATTTGTGCATTTCAGTTCTGTTGCATAAATGTAGTGCCTTATATCTTTCCTGTTGACATTCATTTTGGTAGTTTAGGCCCAGGTCTCCAATCTGTTAGGTTTGTTTTGAATTTCTGATTCGGTCCTCAGGGGTATTAGTTACCCTCTAGGGTTTGATTATATGCAGTTCTGTGCTCCTGAAACTGAAAGTGCATCTGTTTGACTTGAACTGAATAGCCTTGGGGTCTGGAGCATTTAAATGTTCAGGATCCCTGCCTTCTCTCTCTCTCTCTCTTTTTTAATAATAATAATAATAATAATAATAATAATAATAATAATAATAATAATAATTCTTTTGCTTATGTGTTGGGAGCGAGGCCCTGTAATAGACATCTGCAGTTTCAGCAGATCCATTTCTTGTGAAGTCTAATTCTTCCTAAATTCCTGATATTCGCTGCACCCCACATGATTTAGGAGCCATATCATAATATTAGTGTGGAAACAATACAAACAATCTATTAGACAATACTTAAGAAGACACTAAACTTTTGCTGCTCTCCATTTTTATGCTGAGGGACCTGTTGCTTTGCTATACTGTAAGCAGGTTTTATAATGAAGGCACAAACAGAACAGTGTATTGTTAACAGTTTTTGATATATTTATCCAGTGTGTGTTAGTAAAGTGAAGCAAGTAAATTCATTGACAAAACAGGACACTGCTTACTTGCCATTCATTTTCAGCTTCCACATCAATCTTTTCTCCAGGACATGCTGATAGTGCTTTTGGAGTGGAGATTCAATTTATCTTTAGCTCTTGATGGCATTGCCATTTTGATCACAAGCACCTGCCATGAACACAGCCCTGAGAAATTAGCTACTTCTGTCAGGGATTCCAGGCAGGGAACCCTGGGAAAATGATCAGCCCACTGCAAAGATGTTGCATCATGCCCCAGCTGTGGGTAATTGCAAGGTTGCATAAGAAACTGGGGTGGTGTGCAGATGGAAGAGGGAGGTGTGCAAACCTCTACCTGATTGGTTGTAAATATGCATATAAGAAAGCAATCCCCAGTATGTATTTGTCTGTTGACCAAACCGGTGTCTGGCGCAGGCCTTTGTCCGTCTGTTCCATGTTGTGTACATATCGGAACATTGCTACAAGATAAAGTGCCTCCTGTTTGGAAGAAAACTCCTCCATGTGTGAGTATCCTTACTGGGGAACAAGGCTGCTGCTGTTGGCTCGCTGCCTTCTGGTTTTTCCGCTGCATCTCTGTGGGGCTGAAACTCCTATCATCCCCCAACAACTTCCTACCCTTCTTCTCTTTCAGTCAGAGTTTGTACATCAAACTTTCAAAATTAAGATCTTCACTAATGTGGTACATGTAAAAGCATATAGTGGCCCCTCCACTTTTGTGAGGATTTGGGGTTCAGAACCCTCACAAAAGTGGCAAAACTGCAAATAAATTCCACCTGCAATTCCCTCCCTTTCATCTGAGGCTCCCCCTCCAGCTACTTTGCCTATTCATGAGCCTTCCTTCTCCATGCAGGGGTCAGAGGCAAAGGAATGTGATGGGGGAGCTCTGTAGTGGAAAAGGAGGACATACATATCCCCTCTCCCCCTTTCCCTTGCATTTTGCTTTGTTGTGAGTTCTCAGTGCTGGGATAAAATGCAGGGGAATGGGAGGGGAAGCTCTGTAGGGGAGAGAAAGGGGTTCATGCTTCCTCCGTCTATTCCCTTGCCTTTTGCCCAGGCATGCTTGTCTTCTTTCTCTCTGCCCAGCAAAACACAATGGAATGGGAGGAGAAGAAAGTGGGGAGGCATTCATGTGCTTTGCGAATAATCAAATTCATGATCATCAAACCCATGAATGTGGAAGGAGAATTGTACTTACATTTGCCAAATGAGCTGGGCAGCCTAATGTCCTGAGGTCCTCTGGTTGTTGTTAACTGCTGTCAAGACACCTTCAACTTATGCAGCCATATGAATGAGAGACATCCAAGTCACCCTGACATCAATAGACCTGTTCAGGTCTTGCAGACTCAGGGCCATATCTTCCTTGATTTAGTCTTTTCACTTCCAATGTGGTCTTCTTCTTTTCCTGTAGCTTTCGACATTGCCAAGGATCGTTTTCTTTTCTAGTGAGTCATATCTTCTCATGACACATCCAATGTAGGACAGTCTCAGTTTAGTCATCTTGGCTTCTAAGTAGAGTTCATGTGCTTTTGGACCCATTTATTTGTCTTTTTGGCAGTCCACAGAACTCCCTTCCAGCGCCACATTTTAAATAAATTGGTTCTCTTCCTATCAGCTTTCTTCTCTGCCCAGTTTTCACAACCATACATAGAAACTGGAAAGACAATAGCATGGACAATCCTGACTTTGGTATTCAATTGTATATATATTTACACTTGAGGATTTTGTCTAGTTCCGTCATAGTTCCCCTTCCAAGTCCTGCTCTTCCTCTGATTTCTTGACTGCAGTCCCCATTTTGATTAATGACTGAGTCAAAGTGTAGGAAATCTTTCATTATCTCAATGTCTTCATTGTCTACTTTAAACTTATATAAAAAAATCTATGCTCCTTATAGTTGTTCATCTGTAAACTTACCTTTACCCTTTCTTCTTTGACTTTCTTTAGTAATGATTCCAAGTATTTGCTATTTGATATACCATCTGCATATATTAAATTGTTGATGAGCCTTCCTCCAATATTCACACCTACTTCCTCAGAGCTTAATCCTATTTTGCATAAAATACATTCAGCATGCAAGTTAAACAGATTGGGTGACAAAAATGCAACCTTGCCTGATCCCCTTGGCAATTAGAAAGCACTCTGTTTTGCTGTATTCTGTCCTAACAATGACCTCTTGTCCTGGGTACATGTTACACATTAGGATAATCAAACACATGCACATTTCTTTTAGATCAATCCATAGTTTTTCATGATTTATGCAATCAAAGTCTTTGCTGTAATCTATGAAGCACATGCTGATTTTCTTTTGAAATTCTTTGGTGTGCTCTTTTATCCAACATGTTTCTGCAATATGATCTCTTGTGCCTCCTCTTCTTCTTCTGATCCCAGCATGGGCATCTGGCATTTCTCACTCCATATATAGTAAAAGTCTCTGTTGTAGAGTTTTGAGCATTACTTTGCTTGCATGGGAGGTGAAACGTTCCTATGTTTTCTGAAATCCCTGGTGTCTCTTTTCTTGGGGACTGGAATGTATATTAAGAATATACAATCTGTGGGCCGTTCTTTTGCTTTCCATATTTGTTGAAAGATTTTAGTTAGAATTTGTGTGGATTCTGTCTCTGTAGTGTGAAACAGTTCTATTGGTATGTCATCTGTTCCTGGTCATTTATTTATCTCTAGTGCTCTGAGTGCAGCTTTCACTTCACTTTTTAAAATTGTGGGTTCACCTTCAAATAATTCTTCTTTGAATCTGTTATCTTTTCACCTCTTTTATACTTTTATATCATTCTTCAGTGCATAGTTTCCATTTTTTTTTAATTTCTTCTTGATCACACAGTATGATCCCTTGATGCTCATAGAGCATCCTTACTCTAGGTTTAAATTTCCCTTGGAATATGAAATCTTGTGGAAGAGTTTTCTTGTTCTTCTGTGGTGGTGGTTGCGGTGTTGGTCTTCTATTTCTCTCTTTTGATCAGTATAGTAGTTCTCTTTGTCGCTGCACACAAGTTATAGAACGGTTGAGTTCAGAGTTCTGATGGTATTTCTGTCCCCTTTTACTTTTGATTCTTGTCTGTCCTTAAATGCTTAAAGAGTTTCATCTATTATCTAGTGGGGCTTTTCTTCTCTTTGGGTAGAGGTACTACCTTTTCCCATTCTTCCCTCACAATATCACTGGCTTTAGTCCAGAGTTCTTATGGCTCTTGGCCAATTAGACTTAATGGTGCAATAGTCACAATCTGCTCCTAGGTGTCTCCATCTTCTGATTCTAGTTATGTAGTCTATCTGATTTCTGTGTTGGCTGTCAGGTGATGTCCATGCATACAGTTGCCTCTTTGATTGCTTAAAGAATGTGTTTGCAATTAACAAACTGTTGGCTTCACAAAAAGTCAGTCACTCTCCTGCTTCATTTCTTGATCCTTGGCCAAATTACCCTATAATGTTTGATTCTGCACTGTCTCCTACTTTTTCATTCCAATCTTCTGTGATTACCAACATGTACTGTTTTGGTTTGTGGTCAGTTTCCTCTTGGACTCCATCATAGAATCTTTGAGTTTCTTCTTTTCTGTAGTTGGAGCATAAACTTGGATTATGATTATATTGATGGGCTTTCCCTGAATTTTTTTAAGGCCTAGTTCTGAAATTCCTAGTGTCAGGATATGTATAATCAGTTCTTTATTTCCTCCCAGCCGTATCTGACCCTCACTGAGGAATGAAGAACAACTTCTTACTTTTGAGATACATCTTACTTCTAGGGGTGGGTGAAATGTTCACTAGATTAGTTCATTTCAGTGAATATTTCAGTGAAAATGTACCAAATGCACACTTTACAAATGAACCAGACTTAAAGGGCTAAGGAAAGATAATCCCTGAACTATAGCTCTGAACTATGGCTGCTCCCCCACATATTCCCTCTTCGAAGTACATATGTACCTTAAGAAAATATCTTTATCACTCCACTCTCTTTCTCTCTTCTTGCTTTAACAACTTCCAAATCCGCAATTGTTCTGGCCTAATTCTTGTCATCTCTTGCAATATGGAACTACTTGTATAACTCTTTCTCCCTGCCCTTGCAAACTTTTGTGTCTTTGAAACCTCTCAGCATTGCAGGTATGCTTACTTGCACCAATATTTCCTCATTCTGAAGAAACTGTTTTGTGTTTATGCTAGTTACCTGTGTTATCAATTTATTGTTGCGCATATAAAGTTCTACCCTAATACTTGTGATTCCCTAACGCAATTATTGTATACATACTGATTATTGTGCGTTCAGTAAAATTCCCCTTCAGATACTTCCATGTGGGTGTGGGGCCCCAGGTCTAATTGTTCCAAGAGGCAGTGCTGTCAAGATCCAGACAGCACTTAACAATGTGTAAACCCAGGGTATTTATCAGTTCATACATGTTCTCTGAGATCATACCCATAATGAGGCCTCTGAGTTATGTGAAACCAAAGATGGCATGCACAGGGTTCAAGCACAATTGAACTCTGCTTAATGGTAGGGACAGCAGTCACAGATATCCTGGGAAGTCTCACATCCAGGCATTGGCTGAGTTGCTAATCATACGTTTTCAAAATACACTCTGAAAATCAAAAGATATAACCTAGCAAACAATTACAAATCAAATAGATATTGGGCATGTCCCTTCCACTATCACATTCCCTTTTATTTCCGAGTCAACAGATTTGGAAGAGTAGTCCTTTGTGCACAAATGTCTGTTGTCTCCATTGTAAGAGTGGACTAAACTGTGCACTTGAAAAATACCTCTGCAGATCTGAGTCTTTGCGAATCTCTTTGTCAGGCTGTGAGATGTAGGTATAAAGACAGTATAATAGGAAAAGCAGAAATTCACTGCAAAGAAAGTAAAATATGTCTATACAATTATGACAACAAAGCTCTCCAGAATAAATAACCACGCACATCTGGCTATTGTGGGACCATCCAGTTTGTTATAGAATTATATTTCTTAAATAAAACAGCAAAATGGAATTCCAGACTTACTGGCTGAACTTTGAAAATTGGTAAGGGTTTGGTATTATGTGAGATAAGAAGACAAACATGGCTAGCAAAGCAGAATATAGTTCTTCACAATCTCTTTCACATTAGCCACAAACTCATATAAATCTATGGGCCTTTCTGCACTGCACTGTTATAATGATATTATTCCACTTTCAACATCCTGTGGCATTCTGGGGTTTGTAATTTACTGAGGCCAAAGAGATCTCTGGCTGAGAATTCTAAATGCCCCTCCCTAAACTGCAAACCCCAGGATTCCATGGGATGTTGAAAGAGGAATAATAGCACTATAACAGTGTAATGTGGAAATGCCCTATGTTAAATAACAGCAAGGGGCTCTCTGTGAAAAAATCTATCTGGTACCTACTCAGTTTGCTCACAGCTAGAACAATGGGACTTGATCCACTAAGGAGATAAAATGATTACCTGGGAAAAATATTATCTTCACTACTGCTTTTCAGGTAGCGTCAGGAGATTTCTTGCTTGGATGCACATGGAAAACGATAATCAGTAGAGGAGAAACTGATTAAATAACTTATTGACAGGGCATAACGTTTGGATAAAGCAAGCCTCTTGGACCCAGAAAGCTATACAAATTTGTGTAATATATATGCACGTAATATATAATCCTCGGGACTGGTAGAAAGCAAGCACTAGTAAACAAAAGAAATTGAAAGTGGCATTTTGCCATGGGAAAGAGAGATTTTTAATGATTGCTTACATGGCTTGGCTCTTCTTCCAGAGATTCTTACATTTAGAGTAGACTACATTTAGATAATTATTCATGAGAATATCCATCCCTCCTGTCCAAAGAAGTGGTTGTGCTTGTTTGTTTTAGAAGGAGAAGGGAGGAAAGAAGCTTAGGGCTAATCCAAATCCAGTTTATTAACAATCTTTATATCCCATCTTTTCTTTACAGTTATGTAGCTTTCCACTATCTTCACAATAGCCCTGTAAAATAGGTCAGCCTGACAGAGAATTTGCTAAATTTTGTAGCTTGGAGCATCCCAGGACTTGGATTTCCCAAATCTCAGTCCACACACTCTCATTTATAAAATCCATTAAGGAGTGCCCATGATTGCCCATGGACCCCTGATTGGGTTCAGAATCCAATGGAAGATCCTCTATCATTTCCACATCCCTTTCACTCCGAGACACACTGTGATGTCCAATTGCTAGCCCAGGGAGAGGAATGCTAGAAGGCATTCCCAGGGTACCCTCCTACTATGGCCACTGACTGTGTATACTTAGATGGGTGACTGGCACAGAGTAGAGATTCTGTTGGTGCACCCTGCTGCTCAACAGTCTCCCTGGTCTGGGCGATGGTATTGGAGTTTCTTCAGCTAGTTGTGCTGGGAGACTTCAACATCCATGCAGAGGCCTCTCTGTTAGGATCAGCCCAGCTCTTCATGTCCTTCACAACAACCATGGGTCTGTCACAAATAGTATCTGCTGCCACCCATGCTGCAGGACACACTCTGTACCAAGTTTTCTGTGTGAGGTGGGATGATGATGATTTGAATGTGGAGGAATTTTCAATAGTTCTGTTGGCATTGACAGATCACTACTGTGGATCTTAGATTCATCAGGTTTTGCCTTTGAGTAAGCAGGCTCTGATGTTACTGTAGCCTGCAAACAGAAAGGATAAGGGATGAAAAACAAAATAAGGTATGAGCTTATGAAGTGCTTAGAAATTATCATTGTCAGAGATTGTAATATTGACTGCACAACATTGTCGCTGCATGTAAATAAATAAAACCTTAGTACTTTTTTCAAACTTTTATCTCTAAAATATTAGTAATAATGAGCTGAAATTGTGCATAGTAAAATGATGTCTCATATTAAAATGACTTTTGGATATTGGTTTATATAGAAATCATATTTATATTTACCCTGGGGATACAAACTGAGATCTTGGAGGAAATGAATTTTTAAATAACTGGATCTTCTGCTATCTTCTAATCTTTTTAATGTCTAGTACCCAAGCCAATATTTTCTTAAATCTTTATAAATAATGTTATTCTTATTTTTCTATGTGTCTTATCATGGGAAATGCTGATTGATATACAGTAATTTCTTCCCAGTGAACAGGTTTGTACAGATGACATTTCAGGAAGCATCTTCTTAGCACAAAGCGTAGTCATGCATGAAAATTAGACTATTTGTGGAATATGCCCTAGGCAGCCATGTGGATCATGTGCTTTATTCACTTATTATTAGTGGAGCCAGCCAAAGGATTGAGACAGATTGAGAGTGAGAGAGAGAGGGCATTCCCTTTCACCTGTCATAGTCAGCCATGAATTATTCACTGATACCTGCCCACATTTTAAAAACATTTGTGTATTGAAGGATGAAATATGAGACAACAGTAACACAAATGGATTGGATTCAGCAAAAATTGAGGGGAAAATATAAAGAAAAGTGGGCACAAGACATAAAAGTACAGTATCAAGGCATACTTGAAAATATATACACTCTTTCAAGATTTTGAGTACTCTGTTTCATCTGTATTTAAATAGAATTACAGTGCATTTCTCTTGAGAGTCAGCATGGTGTAGTGGTTTGAGCATTGGCCAAGTACATTGGGAGACCAGGGTTCAAATCCCTGCTCAGTCATGGAAACCCACCGGGTCCACTTGAGTAAGGCCATTTCTGTACTAGATTGTTATAGTGCTATTATTCCACTCTCAACATCCTATGGAATCCTGGGGTTTGCAGTTTAGGGAGGGGCCTTTGAAAGTGGAATAATAGTGCTATAACAGTCTAGTAAATGGCCTAAGTCATACTCACTGAGCTTCAGAAGAAGGCAAACTCCCTCTGAACAAATATTGCCAAGAAAATCCTATGATAGGTTCACCTTAGAGTCTCCAAAATTCTGAAATGATTTGAAGGCATACAACAACAACAACAACAACAACAAATTTCTGTCAGTACTTTTGAAAGTATTCATTTGCCACAGGTTCTGCCTCCAAGGATTCAACAAACCATGGCTCAAAAAAAAAAAAATCCAAAAAGCAGCTTGCCAACAACTACTCTGATATGTAAGGCCTACCCTGCTGTAGCCTCCTACCATTTCATATATATTTAAGTTCACTCTGGCACTCATTTGAGTTGTTCAGCATTTTATATAAGGGATGCCATTTTATGACACTATTGTATACATTAGGACTCGAGCACCCATGGATTTTGGTATCCACAGCGGGTCCTAGAACTAACCCAGTGGATATCGAGGGCCCACTGTATTCTGTTGATTTTTTAGAAAATTAATTAAGGTGAATTGATAAATCCTATTACACTCATCCCTCTACATTCATGGTGGTTAGGCGCACAGGATCCCCATGAAAATGGGGGTCACAGTGCAGAGCGTGCCAGCTACCTAGTTTTACCTTTGAGGCAACAAAGTTCCTTCAGAAGGTGGAAGTGGGAGGCTGGCAGGACTTGCCACCTCCTTTGCTGCTGCTCTATGCCATTTTTAATAAGGACTGCAAGCCTTGCTTCATGTTCACAGTCTCTCACAGCTTCTCTCAGGCCCTTTTCCCATGGCAGTTCTCACGCAAAATGGCCTCCAGGGCGTCGTGCGATTGTGAGGAGTCTTTCAGATGACGTCCTCACAATTGTGTGATGCTGCCGGGGCCGGCAGGCGCGCCGATTGCGCACTATATCATTTTGAGCTTTTAGCTGAAAATGGTGCACAATCATGCATCGCTCTGGGGCCCATGTGCACTTACCGTCCGTGCAGAGCTCTAGAGCTGTGGCCCTCGCGCTTTGTCCCCCAGTGCAGCCTGGGAAAATACCCAGTTGCACTGCGTAAGGAAGAGACGGAGCCTTCATGTTGCCTGCTGGACGGCCAGCAGCTCCTGCGGAGCAGAAGCAGCGGAGACGCGAGAGCTTCACAGAAGAGGCTGATTGCGTGATCCCCGCATGCCCATGCCAGATGCAGGTAAGTTGCGGAAAGGGCCTCAGTCTCATGGGGCTTGCAAAGAGACTGCAAATATGAGGCAAGACTTATAAGTCCTTATAAAAAATGGCATAGAACAGCAGCAAATAATCTGCAAATAATCAAATCTACAAATGTTAAACCCACAGATATGGAGGACCCAACTATACAAGTGTTCTAATTGAGGACAGGGCAATGATGACTTAAACATCTTTTTAAAATATGATGAAACTGGCAAGATTCAGTGACTGTGGCTTGTATCACAATAGGTATACAAATGTTGGTAAAATTTCTGCATCCAAGCACTATCAAAATGTCACAATAAACCATTTGTATTTTGTAAGTGAAAAACAAGCATGTCTTTTAAAAAAAAACCCAACTCATTAATCACTATGTGGAATGCAGATGAAAGAAATGAACAGTAAACTTAAGCTGGCTTGCAGGTATGTTTCTACTTGATTTGCAACAATTAGCCAGAACTCAGAAGGATATCTCTACTGATCAAATCGAAAGGAAGTGAGTTCCCCTCCTCAGAATAGGCTCCTGTACACCTGTAAAACTCACACTGGGTGACTGGGAAACCCTGTGTAACTGGTTTCCAAGAAAAGAGGAAGAAAGTATAACATTGGATTTAAGCCTTTGCAGTATATGGGGCAAAGAAATAGAACACAAATTAACCAGCAACCACATTACATTCCAACTACAGGAAGGCTATATGGAACCAGCTGATCTAACCATTTGTGAGAGTCCAATCAGCTGCTAAATGTAGAAGGATATCTGGGAGGCAGGTACTGAAAGTGGAAATTTAGTAGCTTCATAAAGTAGTCCCTTATCTTTCCCTGAAAGGGCCCTTTATCTCCCCTTATCTGCACCTGATACTTCAAATTCTGGTAATGAATGCTCCTACAACAGCAAAATGTGTAGATGAGGAACATTCTCCACAGGCTTTAATAAAACATTTTACTGTAATAAACTGCAAAAGTAAGAATATTATTCTAATTTCAGAACATATCATGAAATTTGAACAGATCCTAATAAGTATCCAGTTTACACGAGACCAAATTTGAACAGAATTCTGTAAAAACAGAGGATTTGATCTCTATCAAACACACAGAGAGAAGGGCCATTTCTGCACTAGACCGTTATATCCTTTGAGGACCCTGCCTAAACTGCAAACCCCAGGATTCCATAGGATGCTGCAAGTGGAATAATAGCACTATAACAGTCTAGAGTCCACTAGACTGTAACAGTCTAGTGCAGAAATGACAAAAGTTTCAGATGAAAGCAAGGGTAGTGTTTAACTACCACATCTCTCGTTTCCTTGCTTCTTATTCTAAGCATGCCATAAATCCTCAAAAGCAAAGCAAAGCAAAGAAGGACACTTTAAAACTCCAAAGAACCACAAAGACTAAAACACAAGGACAAATATGGTACTGGTGCCTAATAGTGACTATGGGTTGGATGTGAAGAGGACTGGGATTCTTCATTGCATGGTGCCTTCATAGCTCATGTATAGGAAACATCAAGCATGAAAGCCTATTACACTTCGGGTACTTGTACTAGAAAGTAGAAAACAGATAGAGAAAATTCAGGTGGTGACTATTACTTGCTCTATTATCTTTTTAATTTCTTTCAGCATTGGACCAAATGCAACATGGAAAAGTAAAACCCACCTTAAGTAAATGTGTGATAATGTATTCAAAAATAACTGATAAATTTGTTGTTAATTGCCATAAAATTGATTTCAACTTGTAGTGATCCACTGAATGACAGACTCCTAAGTCACCCAGTTATCAACAGCTCTGCTTAGGTCTTGCAAACCAAAGGCTGTGGCTTTATTGAGTGAGACCCTTTCTGCATCCTACCTTTTCTCGGCGCTGTGATCGCATGAGCAGCCTCTTGTGAGAGGCTCTCACTTCCCTGCTTCTTCAGCTCCGCATGCGCTTCCTGCTTGCACAAGAGCCCCGTCTCTTCCTTTCGCAGTGCAGCCTGGGACCTTCCCAGGCTGGACTGAGACAGGAAGCATGACTGCCCGGCTCCCGAGGCTCCGCAAGCCAGGTAAGTGCATGCAGGGCCTGGGAGCAATGAGTGATCGTGCAGCATTTTTAGCTGAAAGTCGAAAATGCAAAGGTGCGCGATCGTTGCCTGCCAACCCCTGGAGCCTTGCGCCATTGCGAGGGCATCATGTAGATCACTCCTTGCAATTGCGTGAGGCTCCAGGCCCTCTTTTGCATGGTAGATGCCATGCGAAAAGGGCCTGAGTCTAGCCACCTTTACTCTTTTCCTACTGCCTTCCACCTTACGAAGCATCATTGCCTTAAGTCATGTCTTCTCATGATATGTCCAATGTATGACAGTCTCAGTTTAGTCATCTTGGCTTCTAGGGAGAATTCCAACCTGATTTTCTCTAGAACCCATTTGATTGTCTTTTTGCCAGGCCATGGTGTCCACTAACACATTTCAGATGAACTGATTCTCCTCACCTTTTTTCACTTTCCAGCTTTCACAACCCTTCATAGAAAATTAAAATACAATGGAAATACAATGTATTTTTACACTTGAAGATCTGTCTAGTTCTTTTCTAACTGCCATTCCAAATCCAAGGACATTTCTGCACGACAGTCTTATAGCGCGATGATTCCACTTTCAACCTCCTATGGAATCCTGGGGTTTGCAATTTTGGGAGGGGCTGGCTGGCCCCTCCCGGAACTGCAAACCCCAGGATTCCATAGGAAGTTGAAAGTGGAATCATCACGCTATAAGACTGTCATGCAGAAATTTTCCTAGTCTTCCTCTGACTTCTTAACTGCAGTCTCTAATTTAATTAACAACTGAGCCAAGGTAATGAAAAAGCTTTAACTATTTCAATGTCTTTGCTGTCTGCTTTAAAGTTATGTATATCACCTGTTCTGACAGAGTATAGGTGGAGTGGTATCCTAAGTGGTAGAAAAGCCACCCAGCAACATGTTATTAGGCAACCTGATTGGCTACTCCAGAGGAAAACCCAGCCCTTTTAGTGGGAAGGAGAAGTGAAGGCCTGAGTAAGAATGTATTTATAGCAGGCACGCCAATTTGGGAGAGAGTTTTCCAGGAGATTCAGACTTTCAGGGATCAAGGCAAAGGGTGAATCCTTCAGCCTGAGAAGTTCTCATTCAATTGAGGGGAGTTGAATAAAAGGGTATTTTATCATGAAAAGCCTAGCGAAGGGACAGAAGAGAAACCAACCCACTGTTAAATCTGGTCAAAGAGGATGGCCTAGATTTGAGAACATAGCCTTTGCCAAAGAGGGAAGCCAGAAAGCTATGTGTGTGTGAGAGAGAGATCTGTGCCTTTACACAGAGTTAAGAAATGGTTTAAATTTACTCTGAACATCTGTTTGAACTTAGACATACATACAAAACCAGTACGTTATTCTATTGGCTGTTTTAATAAAGATTATATTATATTTTTTGTTTTTTGTTTTTTGTAGGTTTTTTAATATAAAGTTTTGATTAAGAACTGAAAGACTTTGCCCTGGTTACACAAGAGTAGTGTTTTGGGGAAAGCTAGAGCCCTGCATCGAGTGGCAAGACACTTTGGTAGACCAGGGCAGGGTGGAACTGCCATTCCAGTCTAAGCAAAGAAAAAGCAAAGCCTTATTGTTGTCTCCACATCTGTGGTTATTATTATTTTTTGTTTGTTTGTTTGTTTTCTTTATGTTCATCTGTAACTCTTCCTTTGCACTTAACTTTCTGCAAGAGTTGTTGCAAGTCTTTGCTGTTGCTGCTACTGAATACTGTACCGAATATAAAAATACAAAACATTCACAATGTTATCAACAATTAAAGTGTGAGCACATAAAGAAAATATCACTAGTTGTATACAACAATATAATAATTTTATACATATGAGATACTATTATACAAATGACAAAAGCATGAAGAAACCAGACTGTCCCATAAATTGTCCAGTAAGCCAAACAGTGGTCAATATTTAAAGATCACAACAATCAGTGATGTTTTTAAGCTCATGAATAAATCCAAGGGTTAGCAAAGCATCCAACAGACATCCAGAAGATAAAGTGATAGTAAGTAACTTGACTGATAAGTAGAGAAGAGTTAATAGACAGAGCAATACTTTCACATATTCTGAACCCATTTGAAATTTTCTTCAATAGAACCTAACAATCTCAAACTTGACATCTTTACCTATGTCCAGTCAAGCAAAGCAATCTGAAGATGAACTGACCTGGTAGCCATTTCTTTCTCTTGGGAGCCATTCCGTTACAGAATGTTAACACTGATTCCACAAAACCTCTTTTAATAGTCTGCATTAGGTGGATGAAGGATGTGGAGGCAGGGTGCATGTTGGTATTTGATCAACCTCGTGCAGAAATATGCAGAGAAATGTTCACCAGCTGAATCACATATTGCAGGTAACACATCAATTAGGAATACGTCATGGTCATTTATAATTCATCAGTGCATATCATGTCTTGATAGCTTCTTTTGCATCATAGTCTCCTACTTCATTTATGGTGACCCCTAATTAAACTCTGTACAATCATTTCTGTTTGGTGAACTGCTTGTAATCTTGAATCCTATTATGCTTTTAAACCACAGCTTTTTTAAAAAAATCTTAATATTTGCTTTCAACAAGACCATGCAACAGAGGCTTAGAGTTCATGCCAATCAGCAAGAGTTCATCCAGTTCATGTTATTAATTATATCTTCTTCTGCATGTGCAGTCCTCTTCATCAAAAAGTCATTCCCTGTATGTGAAATGCTGAATCAAAGTTATTTAAAGAAATCCACTTAAGTAAAACGAAACCAGATTTATTACAGACTGTGGCCCTTTTCGCACAGTATTTGTCATGCGAAAGGGCCTCCAGAGCATCGTGCAATTGTGAGGAGCATTTCACATGATGTCCTCATAATCATGTGATGCTTCCGGGGCCAGCAGCTGAAAATCGCGCAATATTTCATTTTCAGCTTTTCACCGAAAATGATGCACCATCGCATATCTCTCCGGGGCCCCACATGCACTTACCGTCCGTACGGAGCCTCCAGAGCTGCAGCCCTCACACTTCCTTCCCCAGCGCAGCCTGGGAAAATACCTGGCTGCGCTGCAGAAGTAAGAGCCAGAGCCCTCATGCTGCCTGCCACCTGGCAGGCAGCTGCGGCAGAGACGGAGCAGAGGGGACGCGAGTGCCTCACGGAAGAGGCTGCTCATGTGATCCCCGCATGACCTTGCCGGACAGAGGTAAGTTGCGGAAAGGGCCTTAGATAAGGTTGCAAAATCTCAGGGTGCCAGCTGATGTCTCAGGGAATTGCTATGTTTCTGTGGGTTTCAAATGAAGGTGAAAAATGTCAGGGCAGCAGCATCCACTGTTTGTGCAAACAAGTTAGTATGTGTCTTGTTTGGTGTCAACATATGATTGGGGAGACTGCTGGTGTGTACATGCACTTGAGCTCATTTTTCCATTTGGAGCAGAACCCTAGATAACCAGCCTATGTTCTTAGCCAAGTGTCCTAGAAGCTGTTCCTTTCCCTCCCCTCAATTGTCTGCTTTCTCTCTGTCTGTCTGTCTGTTTCTCTGCTCTCTCTCTCTCTGCTTCTTCTCTTTCATTCTTTCTGATTCGTACTTCCATATGCTGAGATTACAATATTTAAGAAATAATTGTATGTCTGATACAAATGTCTTTAGCCACAATAAAATTATGTATGTATGCATTGCTATAAATAGTATTAAACTACATGAAATCATTTATATATTGGCTATCTTTATGTTGTGTAGGAGGTACTGCAGGAAATCCACATTGTCAATTGTACTTCTTATGCGCGCAAACACATGCACATATCATATTTTGCAATCGTTATGTAAAGCCCACCTTCATGATATCACAAAGACTCACCACTGGTCTCAGAGTTTGTCCATGAAACTTGGGGGAATGGGAAGCATCTCTAGTCTCTACTGTCAATGTCTTACAAAATAATAAATAGGCAGGTGCATATGTAGATGAGAACTTTAACAGTATAATACAAATGTTCCAGTCCCTACTGACTGCTACCCTGGTGTCACTGAAAATAATAGTCTTGGAAAACATGTCTATCATTAAGATGTAGACCTTTGTGAAGCACTACTTCCTGACAAACTGATTTCCTCTCATGTTACATTTCCAGGGTTGGTGCTTAACTTATTGGAAATACACAAAGCAGAGTTTGTGACAACTATGTTGATAACATCATATCTCTTCAAGGTGTCAATTGAATAATATTAAAGAAAACATTTATGGATAATACAAAAATGGATAAACACAGAGTTCCTACATCACAAATACAAATTTTTAAATAAATGTTATTGATTATAAGAGGAAAAAACAAAACAAAAGAAGAAAAACATAACTTTGTGATCATTAAAGTAAAAAAGAAAAATTACAACAGAAAAATGCTTACATTGTTATTTTTCTCCAAAAGCATTAACATAACATACTTATTCCACATATTATAGATCATACTGCTTGTATTTTTTATTACATGTATCTAAATCTCATTCAAATTATATCCATTATTGTTGTTTGTTCTCATAATTAATATTTTAAAAAATACACTGTCACTAATCTCATTCTTATTTCTATCCTTTTCAACTTAGTTTAACTTCTTACTATTACTAAATATTTTCTTATGACTAAACGTATCATTGCTAATCCTATCCATGAACCCATCTCCAGAGCCAATTATATTTCAAGTTACTCCCCCTTTCAAAATTGTAGTTCTTCTTGTGGAGGTATGACACCTTCTTTTTTTATTAAAACCTTTTCCACAAATATCTTCCATATTGCTTCAAAATCATTCCCTTTCATTATTCCTTTTATCATTAATTGCAGTTTTCCACACTTCTTTATACCATTTCTATTTGAAATTCTCCTTGAATTTTCCATTTTCTTATATAATTATATAATATATAATTAACCTTACCACAGTTAATAAGTTTGTAATCAAATCCTTCATTACCTGGGTACAATTAACCTTATTAACATAGATAATAATGCTATACATGGACATATTTGTAAATCAATTTCTGTTATCTCTTTTATCTCTTTAAACACCATTTCCCAAAATTTCTGTACATATTCACAGTTCCACCACATATGCGTATATGTACCAATTTCTTGACAACCCCTCCAGGACAACCTCAAATACTTCTTATCTATACAATTTAATCTTACTGGTGTTAAGTACCATTTCCAAATCAATTTATAATAATTATCTTTGATCCGTACAGATAAGTTTTTTAAATGACACTGATTCCACACTTTTTGCCAATCTTGAATATCTATTTTTTGTACTAATTCTTCCTCCCATATTTTTCATCTTCATCTTCCTGTTTTGACAACATTTTATATATTTCCCTTGTGGTACCCTTTAAAATTTCATTTTCCTCCATTCCTTCTCTTTGATTAATCATTTGTTCAAATCTAGTATATTCTCTAAACTCTTTATTATTCCTGTTCCAATTCCTTGTCCACCGCTCTGACTATAATTGAACCATGATATCCTTGTACCCTGCAATCTCGCCTTTATTTTGCCTATATTCGTCATTGTATTCATCCAATCTTTTAACCTATACATTTTCTGTTTCTTTAATTCCTTCTCTAATTTACCTCTCAAATTCATTGGGAATTTTTCCACCATCACTGCTGGAGTTAATAGTGAGATAGCCAGCATTAATTTTTTCCTTATTTTTCTTTCAAATTTCTAATAAATTTTTCAAAAAGGGGTTCTCTATTTTTTCCATTTCTCTCTTACCTGGCTTCCAGAAAAAAATATTCTTCTCTCTGTCTGTTTCTATTACTTCCATCTCTAGCCAGTCTAAGTCTCCCTTTTCTGTTATTGCATCTATAATACATCTAAATTGATTTGCATTATGATACTATTTTAAGTTTGGGAGGCCCAATCCACCTTCTTTTTGGGATTTATACCAATATTTCTTATTAATCCTTGCTTTTTTATTCCCATTACAAAAATTATCCAGCAATAACTGCCAGTTTTTCAATTCTACTTCTGATACCTGTATTGGTAGCACTCAAAACAAAAAATTAATATTGGGTAATATTTTCATTTTTACTAACGCAATTCTGTCAAACCATGATAATTTAATATCTTTATATTCTTCTAATTTCTATTTACTTCTTGTCTTACTTATTATAATTTTTATCTTTCAATCTTGGTAAGCTTTTTGTGATATTTATTCCTAAATATTTAATTGTATCCTTTAATTTGATATTTATTTTCCTTTCCTTTAAAAAATCTTGTTCTTCTATCTTAGTATAATTAAACGACATTAACTCTGATTTAGCCCAATTTATTTATAACGCTGTCATTTCTCCAAATTCTTTTAAATGTTCATTTATTCTATCCATTTCCTTTACTGGATCTTTAATTGTCAGCAAGGTATCATCAGCAAACAAACTTACTTCATTCTTTCCCTTAATCCCAATTCCCTCCAAGTTTTCATAATTTCTAAGAGCATTTGCCAAAATTTCAATGAGAACCGCAAATAAAATCAGAGATAAAGATCAAAAATACAATTACTAATGTATAGCTATGTCTCATCTCCCAACCCATTCCCCAAACCTGTTTTAACAGCCAGAACTGTTCTGCTGATGACTGGGGTGCAGTAGAATGACATTTCCAGCACTCTTCCACAAGTTATCTCTGGTATGACAATCAGAAGCAAGACCACTGTCTCGGCTCTTTTTGCACTGAAGATTGGTGATAGGAGGGAACTGGAAATGTCATCCTACTATGTCGCAATCACCAGGAGAACACTCCTCTGTTGTTCAGTGTGGCTGCCAGTTGTTAAGGTTAGGGTTAGGGAGATGCATTTGTGATTGTGGAAATAATATAACAATCATCAATAGGTCACATAGCTGGATATGGATTATGGATTATGGATCTGTAACTTTAGATTATGAATCCATACCTGCAGAATAGGATGCTAATGTAAGATCCTTTGTTGTAAAACATACAGAAGAATGAGTCTAAAAGAGAATCCAATATAGCTTCCACAGTAGCAAGTCTTACTTTTAAATGTTTACAATCCTTTGAGCATCTAAACAAGCTTGTTACTTAGGGTGATCTATATACTATAAACTTGAACCTTACAGAAGCACTTTAGAGAATCTCTTGTCAAAGTTTCCTGAGATGATAGTCATGGAAAAAGAGATGTCCCTTCAGGAATAGGTTAAAGATGAGAAAGAACAGGAAGTAGAGAGTAGAAATAAAAATGATCCAATTCCTCCACTGAGGGAACTGAGAGAGTTCCCTAATAGATATAACTGGGACCAATACTTTTCATGAGAGACAGTGTGGTGTAGTGGTTGGACTGTGATGCTGGAGACCACAGTCTGGTACTCCCCTCAGCCATGGAAATCCACTGGGTGACCTTGAGTGCACACGCAACCCCAGAAAACCCCATGATAAGTTTGACTTAAGGTTGTCAGTAAGTTGAAAGCAACTTGAAGGACACAACAACAAATGCCATTCAACTTGTTTATAAATAGAAAGTTTAGTGAACAGTGGGAAGTCATGTTTGATGATGACACTAAATTATTCAAAGAAGGGATTGCAAAGATTCTAAAAATGATATCTTTAAAATAGACAAATGAACAACAAAATGGCAGATACAATTCAAAGCAATTTTTTAAAAAATGTTATACGTATCATGGAAAAAAGAAATCACTCCCATACATTGGTGAGGTCTAAACTAGAGATGTAAAGATTGTTCTTGTAGGCAAGATTGAAAAAAAATGCCATTTTTGTGCATGAAAATTCTTGAAAACTGTGTTGTTCTTAATGACTGTTCACAATTTGGCACTGAGTAGTCTGCCAAAAACAAAAAAAATGTAATTTTTGTGTTGAAAGTGGCATTTCCTGTTCACAAATGTTATTTTCAGTGAAGAAAATCATGCTCAAAACTTGCTTTTATGTAAAAAAGCTACCTTTTTTAATGAAGAGGAAGTCACAAACTACATTTATTATTTTTGTTGTTGCTGCTGCTGCTGTTGTTGTCAGGATTTCCTGACACTGTGGAAACCCACTTTTCGTCACTTATTCAAATATTTTTGAATATTCTTTCCATCCCTAGTCTGAACTGGTGGATGGAATGTCAATTAATGTAAGACAGTCATGCATGTGATGTGGCCACATAAGGAAAAGGTGAATAAGCAGAAGTTTTCTCTTTATATCCCAAACTTTGGCTTCCTTAAAAGAAATTGATGGAGGCAAGAAATCTGAGATACAGAAAAAGGAGCTTCATGCTGGAACATGTAATTTATTTATAGATATGACTGTCCTAAGTTGCAGCGGTGGATACTAGTAGAGAAGACTTTACATGCAAGTTAGATAAATTCATGGTGCATGTCTAGTGGCTGCTAGTCATGACAGCAATATGGAATCTTAATATTCAAAAGTAATATGCCATGGAAAACTAGTTGGTCAGGAAGACTATTGTGTTCATGCACTGACTGGAAACTTTACAGAAGCATCTGGTTGGCCATTGTAGGCAGGGAGGTGCTGGATTGGATAAATATTTGGTTTAATCCAATAGTGAATTTCTTATAATCTCCTGTTCTTACAGAAAGCAAGAATTCACATTGCTCTACATGACTCTCACATAGTTCCGTTCATGGGGATCAGGAAAATGAGTTTCCTTACTCTGAATGAACTGCTGGACTCACTTTACTAACCAATGCTTGAATCAGAAGAATAAAATCCATAGAACAGTGGTGCTGTGAGGCAGGACTTTGGGGTAGATATCTTGAGCCCCAGAAAAAGCAGGAGGGGCTCCAAACATAAAAAGGCTTGTTTATTATATTTTGATGTAAATGAAGTGTTAGAGCATTCTTTAAAACTTGCACAGTAGACTAAATTTATAAACCACAACCCTTATATTCACAGATCTGTTCCTGTATCTCTAGGCAAGCAAACTGTCAATTTCAACCTGTTTCTTTAGCTTGCTTATTCTCATGCTGACATCTCTGAATAAAGGGTATTACATAATAATTAGAAGTATTATTACTTAAGGAGCCAGCTTTTCTTTGGCTGTACACTGCAAATGTTAGCTGTTCTCTGAGTTATATGTATTATAATTGATTGGTCATGGCAGGCGCTTGAGGGACAAGCTAATGTCTCCTGTTTTCTATTTTCAATTAGTATTATTCATACTTTGAGCACAATAATTAGTAGAGCATAATATGTCATAATAAAGGTTTAGAGCTCAGGATGAAGGTATAGCAACCACTCTTTGAATCTCAAAATTTTGGCCCTCAGTTTATAATCTTATATTATATTGTTCAAGGCCAGCTACTCTTTGAATCCCTATTATTTCTCTCAAGCTATATACGGTGAAACTTATTATATGTGCTTGCTTGTTTATTTTTAGAGCAGAGAGGCAAACAGGCAGAAACACCGAAAATGTTATGAACTATTGTAGATTCCCTTTTTTTTGCCTTTCCTTTTTCTTCTTGTTCTTTTTTTAAGTATGTGACTCAGTGGAAATATCCATTTGTTTCACAACTCAATTACAGAATCATAGAGCTGGAAGAGACCACAGGGGCCATCCAGTCCAAACCCCTGCTATGCAGGAACACTCATCAAAGCATTCCCAACAGATGGCCATCCAGCCTCTGCTTAAAAATCTCCAAAGAAGGAGACTCCACCACACTCTGAGGCAGCATTTCCACTGTCGGACAGCTCTGACCATCAGGAAGTTCTTCTTGAGGTTCAGGTGGAATCTCCTTTCCCGCAGCCTGAATCCATTGCTCCTTGTCCTAGTCTCTGGAGCAGTAGAAAATAAGCCTGTTCCCTCCTCAACATGACATCTCTTCAAATACTTAAACATGGCTATCATGTTCCCTCTTAACCTTCTCTTCTGCAGACTAAACGTCCCCAGCTCCCTAAGCTGCCCTCATAGGGCATGGCTTCCAGACCCTTCACCATTTTGGTCTCCCTTCTTTGGACATGTTCCAGCTTGTTGATATCCTTCTTGAATTGATGTGCCCAGAACTGGACATAGTATTCCAAATGAGACCTAACCAATGCAGAATAGAGTGGTGCAGGAAAACCTCTCTGCCATCAAAAGAATTTCAAATACTTAGTTCAGTGAAGGAAAACCTGTCAAACCTAGACTCACACATCATGTGTAAATAGGGATGAAACATGATTGAGCACTTTGAGCCTGAATGATGACTCTGGAGACCTGGGTCCAACTCCCTGCTCAGCCATGGAAGACCACTGGGTGACCTTGAGCAAGTCACATTCTCTCAGCCACAGCTGAAGGCAAAGGCAAAACCCCTTCTGAACCAATCTTGCTAAGAAATCTCCTTGACAGATTTGCCTTAAGGTTACCATAAGTTGGAAATGACTTGCACACAGCGACAACAATAGAACTTATACTATAGATATGTTGTAGCTATAAATATTTAAGTAACATTGGGTGTTTATAGAAATCACACTGAGATTTCTTTGAGATACAATGACAAAACACTGTGTACATTTTAAAAAGCATTTTAAAACTAATTTTACTAACCTTATGCCAGGTTTGCCTTAACATTGCCATAAACTGGAAATGACTTGAAGGCATACAACAGCAAGGAATACTCACATTTTTTTTTCTCTTATTTGACTGAGTCACACCATCAGGAAAAAGAACAGTGCCGTAAGACTGTTTGCATTTCAGGATGTGCCAAAATGAGTGTCTGTGTGTTCATGAACACATATGCTTAGAACAATACGTTTTCCACAAAATGTATTGTTTATGTAAAATGATTTTTTTTTTGTAAAAAGTTCTGAAGCATGAGCACATATTGGAAAAGGTGCAAAAGTCTTGTAATCTTACCCTTGATGAGAACACTTTGGCAATTATTCATCTTTGTATGCAAAAATGAAATAAGGAAGATTTACAATCCCATTGTTTAAGGCATACCCAGAATGTGTAGCCAAGTGAAAACTATAATAAAAATAAAAATATTAGTAGTGTTCCAAGAGCCATGGAGAAGATTTTCAGACCTAGAGATGTGCAGCTTGCCCAAGATGAAGATAAAGTGTTCAAGAAAATGAACGCTAATAACATTGGAAGCACGCATTTCAAGGGATGGAAAGTTTCCAGACTTATGGAGACTTTTTTTTTTTGGAGGGAGGAGCAAGAAATAACAGCAACAATGACTTATCCTATGGCCAAAGTGAATGCACAAGCAAATGAACCACTAAAGAGTTGTAGAAAAGCTAACTATTGTACAATCTTTCCTGCCCACTGCCCATTAAGTACAGAGTCTAAAATTACCTAGGTAAGCCCGTTATCAGCTACATGCTCATATACTAGGCTGATGTAAGGATTACAGAGGTATTTTAGGAAAAGTATTCAATATGTGTTGGCTTCTGTGTTAGTAATGATAACTTTGATAGAATTAAGTAGTGCTTTTCCATAGTACCTTTCTTCTGAGAAAAAAAACTTGTTATTGTTTTCAAAACTGGTATTTCATCCTCATAGTCTCAGGGCAGAGACAAACAGACAGAACACACAGACACGCATACATGCACTCCCCTTTATGAGTACTGACAGGATCACTGTGCAGGTCTCAGTGACTTTATTGAAATGTGAATGTTGGATTACGAGCAGAGACGGTGAAATTCATATTTCTGTTCAGACATGAGTTTGTGATCTTTGGCAGATCAGTTTGACTCCATGTACAGAATCATTATGAGGAGAAAGTTAGACGGAAGGACATGAAATAAGAAAAATGTTCCATTCATTTATGTTGGAGTGAAGATGATCCCAGACCAATATGAGGGAGGCCAGGGCATAGTCATCCTGTAAGGGTCCTTCACAGACAGTGGGAGCAACCTTCTCCTGAACAACTTCACCTATGCATCATTTTCATTTTGACCATCATACAAACTAATTACAGTCAATTCATTCTATTAGTTGTTATGTGGGAGAGGGAAGTGTGGCATTTTGAAGAAATTGTACATTTGTAAGATGATGGTGACCCCATCTTTTGGGAATCAAGGTTAAAACGTTTAAAATAAACATGGCCAAAAATTCACTACATACAAAAGTTAAAAATTAAATAAAATTAAATTAATTAAATACGTTCATGTTCTGTGTTTTGGAAGAAGGACCAATACATAAAAGATTAATTGTAAAGAGAGATATTACTGTGTTTCTTTTTCTTGACCAGTGCCTGGGAAGGGGTAACGAGGTTTTCCTTTAATGCTGGTGGCCTGCCAAGGGGGAAGGGAAGCAAGTGAAGATGCACTTCAGAAGGAAAAGATGCAGCTGCTCTCAGCTCCAAGAGAAAGGGAAAAGCAGACAGCACAATCGATAGGCGATGAGGGCACTGAGTGACTCGGTGTGGGACCCAAAGGAATGAAATAGGCCTCTTGATCTTCAGAAGTTGCCTACTCCTCTTTTTGAAACTAACTTTCAAACAGTCATATTAATATTCGTACTATGCTTATATCTGAGTGAGAGCCAGTGTCAGATAGTGGTTTGAGCATTCCACTAGTAACCTGGAGGCCAGGGTTTGATTCCCTGCTTGACCAAAGCCGTTTCTGCACTAGACTGTTATAGCACTATGATTCCACTTTCAACATCCTATGGAATCCTGGGGTTTGCAATTTCGGGAGGGGCCAGCCTATAACAGTCTAGTGCGGAAATGGCCCATGAAAACCCACTGGGTGAACTAGTGCATGGGTCACACACTCAAACCCCCAGAAAACCCCATGATAGGTTCTCTTTAGAGTCTCCCTAAGCTGGAAACAACTTGAAGGCACACAACAACAATATACGTAAGTAATCATATTTTGGTGAGATTATTGTTCTTAAATTTAATATACGTTTAGTATGAACTGCTGGTCTGTTTTGTTGTGCCTATCCTTTTATGTTATAAAGATAAAGGGTAGCATCTATACAGAAGAATGCATACTTTAGAGAGCATTTGTAAGCTACCTTGGCTCACAAAAATAGGATATAAAATATTTAAATACATCTACAGCACTGGATAAAGGTTGAAAATCGAAGGTGGCTCAATCCTTTGCTTAGGTGTAGTTACTAGTTCTCAACAAGGAGGTAGCTAGAACTGAACTGAGGATGTTTTCCTCCATAATTTTGGTAGTGTGATATACACACATCTAGTCACCATTTCTCCCCAGGGTGTAAAGACAGTTATTTTTGGCTAAACAACCATTTTACTTCCAAGGTTTCTAGATATAGTTTGAGTTGTATTGAATGAATTAAAAGAGACCTCTGAAGAAGTTCTTGGGTGAAAGTGAAAGGAGAGATCAGTAATGAAAATTTTGGGGTGGACTGAAAACTTGAAACCAAAGGAAAGAATTTGAAGAAGAAAAGAGGGAAGAAAAGGAAAGGAAAGAGCAGTCAGAGGAGGACACATTGGAAAGGAAAGAGCAGTTAGAGGAGGACACATTGAAGCTTCTATGGGTGGCCAGCGGAATTATTTGTAATGGAGAGTGACAGCAAAAAAGGAAGGCCTGGAGAGCATCTGCAGGCATGCTTCTCATTTTTACAGCCATTTGTGGTAACTTTAAACTACTGCATGATATCATACATTACAGCACAAAGGAAGATGTTGTTCTGCTCAGTTCTGCATATAGGAATGTGGTACATTTTCATATAGGAAACCATATGCTGACCTTCAGCAATATCTCCCAAGAGCCTTTTCTATTAACAAGTGCTCCAAGGGGTTCCATTAAGAGTATGAATAACTACATATTGCATCATGCCCCAGTAGAGCAATAATCCAAGCATAGCTTCAAAGATTTTAGTGCTTTGCACAATTAAGACACATTTACATAGTAAAGCCATTTGACCATTTGGTGCTTTTCCACTGAAACAAATTAGGGGCACTTGCTTTTCCCTTAAATAGAATGTTCTTGATCATTTTCTTGAATGCAAAAGAAAATAAATCTGTGTGCAGAGTATGGAGTTTTGTAGCAAATTGTAGGGGAAATCATTAGAGAAATTAGTCAGGAATTTATTCCTATTCCAATGCGTCAGCAGTTAATGTTCATAAAAACTTAATAAAATGTGCAATTGGCTTTGACCCAAAGAGCTGGAGTTTGGTGCAAAGGACGAATTAATCTCTTTGTATCAGTGCTACAGCCTAACAACACAGTCTTATCATGGCAAGTTGGCCAAAGAGTAGCTTAGCTGACACTAGGCCAGCTGAACTTGTACTGAATCCAAACCCTTTCCAGCCTAGGGCTATTGGAAATTATTCAGGACTATGCTCATACTGGCCTCACTTTTTCTCAGCATTAGGCTGTGTCTCTGGGCTGGAAGAAGTTTGTATATGGCTTAACTCTGCTCCTCTCTATTCCCACCCCATTTCTTGTGCCAGCAGACCTCTTTAAACCAGCTAGCAAGAGAGGCTTCAGCTGACAGAAGAGGTTTGTGCTTAATTCCAATACCTAAAGGAGTTGACTTCTGCACTGTCAAATCAGTTCTTCATTTTGAGATTATAGTAGGAAACAGTCAGGATCACAAGAGACATGGTGCAAAAATATTCCCATCAATTAAGCAAAGCTAGGTGGTATGAATTTACAAATAAAAAGCTAACACAATTCTAGGGTGCATCAACAGGAATATAATGTCCAGATGAGGGAAAGTAATAATATCACTCTATTCGGTTTTGTTTCCAGTTTCCAGTTCTGAGCAGCAAAGTTTTAAAAAAGGATATTGACAAGTTGAAATATGTCCAGGGGAGGATGACCAAGATAGTAAAAGCTTTGGCAATCAAATCATACTAGGAATGGCTTAGGGAGCTGAGTATGGTTACCTTGAAGAACAGAAGACTGAGAGGTGATATGATAGCCATTTTTAAATATCTGAAGGGATGTTATGAAGTGAGTGTGTTTTCTACTGCTCCATTGACTAGAATATGAACCAAGGAAGGTTTTTAAACAGAGATTTGGATGACCATCTCTTGGGAGTGCTTTAGCTGTGTAGTCTTCCTGGCAGAGGGTTAACTAGGAAACACGATAATTCTGTGAATCTATGACCTTCTTTATTCATAATTTAGTAGCAATGTAGGCTGATCAGAAGTAGTATCATTTTTTTTTATTTTTATAAGAAAAAGATTCATTCCACAAATAACCATATATAATGATTATGGAATAAAATGCATTATTTGTAAAGTAAATAAATAAAAGAAGAAGAATATGAAAGTTTTCTTATATATCCATATACATCATCATGGCCAGGAAAAGGTTAACTCTAAGAGGAAGTCCCAGTGAAAAATATTGTCACTAAAAGGCCACAACACCTCATCCTGGGAAGTAGGAGGCTAAACCCTGTACTGTACAGATTTCAACAATTGCTAAGCACACTATAGTTCATCCTCACCATGGAATGTTGAGGGTTTTTTTCCGTAAAATATAAAACACTGCATGCAGCTAGTGCTGCATCAACAGCATTCCTTCCTTGCCCATCTGCTCTCCCTGGCAGCTCTTGGACTTCCCCCAAAACAAATTTTCCCAAGCAGAATTGGGAGATACAATGAGAGGGTGAAGTAGTGAAAGAGATAACTCCCCTGTTCTTGTTTTTGCTCTGCTGCCACCAGAAATCTAGCGTTGGATCCTGCCAGGGTAGTTGCTACAGGGGGAGCAAAATGAGAGCATTACCCCTTAAAAAATTTTGTCCTGCAATGAAATTTTCCTTCAGTCTTCAAATTCATAACATTACAGTAATTTAAAAATGTAATTGATCATCTAGAAATGCAGTTTAGGCATTGAAAGGAAAGGAGCAGGCATAGTTATCAAGAGAATGCAAACATCGCAAATATGAAAGTTCTAGGTGTGAACAATTTTCAGTGTCTCAGTTGCTGTAAGGCTGGAAATTTGGGGACTGAAGAAAAATTAATTGGAGGCCAGAATTATTATATAGAGGGGCAATGCTCTCATTTTACCACCATCTTCTGTAGCTATACCCTTTGATCCTACCCAAAGTACTATTCCAGATTATTTTATAAAACATACATTTAGTCTTTAGTGCAATAGCTACAGTGGTTCAAATCTGCCACCAGCTGTGGAATACCTGTTCTATCTAATAGAATGGGAAGTTCTCCTTGCTGCACAGAGCCTAAACCTGTACTTGGAACAGACTACATGTGTGTCCACTACCTTTTAAACAAAAATATCAGGGGATAGGGATACTGGAGATGAAAGGCTTTAATGAAGAAGTAGGGAATGCAGAAACTATCAGGAATTAGGACAGTGTTTTCACCAGCGTTCTGAGAATTTTAATGGTCATGCTGAATAAGAACACTCAACTTTTAAATAATTTTACTTTATTTACTTTATTTTACTTTCCTATGATTAATATCCATTTTTATCCGACCTTCAAGGTGTACACCAATGGAAATAGTGGCACCTGGTGACTCCAGTGCTAGTGGGACAGTGTATCCTCTTCAGATATTTTTAACAGAATATTAAAAGAATTGCCCAGGAAGTTGAACCTACTTTGGGGATGGAGTTCAGCACCTTGGGTAGCTCATTAAGGTTCAGACTAAAACCAAGAGTGGATTCAACACTTCACAGAAAATGGAGTCACTATCTGCCTCTTGAGGAGTGGGGAAATGGAAATATTGTCATTAATGAGAGAAGGGAGGTAATGAATTAAAACTACACAGCTACCTATGAAAAGTCAAGGGAGGGGGCGGTAATGAGACCATAACATAGTTACATTTCAAAATTATCATACAATGTGGTAATGATATTAGCTACACTGGTGCAATGAGCAGCATCTTTTACGACATTTTTAAAGGCATTTTGAAGGAACTTTTCAGGTTTCAAGCTGAACAATTCAAGTTTCAAGACAAGCTTCATGATTGACAGCTGAGTGATCACCATACATGACACAGCAGTTCAGTGACAGAAGTCAAGTGCAGACATCTATAGTTGCAATGCTTCGAGAATAGCCTTCCCCAATGTGGAATATACTTGTTAGATTGCAAACTATATTTGAGTAAGCCTGTAGACAGATTGTGGGATTGTATGGGATTCTGTATGTGTGGGATTCTGGCAGCTAGAAAGTACCAGAAGATCACTTGTGAATAAGTAAAAAATAAAATTTGTTACTTTTGGGCAAGAACGTCGACCAAAGTGTTGTGTCATTTTTCTTGCTCATGTCCTATGGTTTCTCATGCTAATGCCCACAGTTAACATTAATGGAACATTAACATGTTAAAAATGTCCTCTAGCCAATGTTAACATAAATAAATTAATTCACTAATAGTTAACAAAATGTGATCAGCCTTCACTATTTACATTCCAGTCTCTACCATTAAACCTGCAAACTACACACAAAGGTGGTGAAGTCACAAGAAAAGGTAAAGAAAAGAGTTCAGGTCTTCAAATTAAGAATAAAGAGTGATCTAGATCATCTAGATGGATTCCCTACAAACAAATTAGTAATTGTATATTTGAGCTGAAAACATTATCTGGCAAAGCTTTGAGTTCCTCCCTTCCAAATTCAATTATACACATCAAAATGGTCAGAAGAATTCATTATCAGCTTAATCTGATCAACATGATTACAGTGAATTTGCATTTTCAATTTCTCTCCAGCATTCATGAACCATAAACACATTTGTGAAGTGTTCTGTATTTAAAATGCTCCTCCTGACCAGCAGCTTGCAAATCCAGTTTAACTGTATTCCCTTCAGATTGCTATTCTGTCAAGGTTTACTGCATTTGCCATTCAGCCACAATTGACAGGAATAAAGTGGCATTATCTATTAAACAGACATATTCCGAGGTGAATTGCATCATGTTGTAAAGTTATAAAACACACAATATATTTTATGTCAGCAACTTTTAATATTGTTGTATTATGAAAGGCCATCAATCACAGATACTGAACTGTGCAGGAGAAAAACCTGAAGCTTTGAAGTATAATAGCATATAAAGTTAACTGTGAACAAAATTGTTTCTTTTTTCATTGCTCCATGAACTGGATTTTCTTTTTCTGCTATGTTTAAATGACACCAAAGATGGGGAAGGGGACAAACTAAGGAACATTTTTGACATGTTCTTAACATCTGGAATTTGTTGAAGAGATGTATTTTTGGGATTGCTTTTATGTTTCTATGAGGAAGCAAACACAAAATGTTTTATACAAAGGTAAAGTAGTATGGGTAGTATATGTGCAAAAGAGAAAACTTAGTTCATAAGTTGACAAAATCCAAAATCAAATATATAGTGCTCATTTCAGCAAGTTGAACTTCATGGTCCAGTTATTATACATAGCATTATGTTAGTATTCTTCAGCCACACGTTTTATTATGACTCTGTGTTCCTGCAGGTCTCAGTGAAGTTTTTGCTTTTCTTACTTACTTATATATAGGATTGTAACCTTCAACTTCATAGAAATCAGTATTTCCTCTTAGGCCACTTCTGCACGGGGCGAGGGAATCGCCCCGTGCCGGTACTTACCGGACTTCTTGGCTCCACACTTGGGTCCAGGCTGGTCCGGAGCAGTGTGTGGCTGCCGCTCTGCACTGCTCCAGGGATGAAAATGGCGGCTTCCAGTTGGTCGAGGCTCTCCACCAACTGCTGAAGCTAGCCAGCCTAAAGTCTGCCCCCAGCAGATCGGAGGCTCGCACTGGTGCAAGCCTACAAATCTGCACCGGAGCGCGGGCACGGAGTGGCGTGCTCCGTGCTTTTGAAAGACCTGTTTCAAGCGGTCTTTCAAAAGCACACTGGACAACCACTTCGGGTCTTTCCGGAGCAGGCTGAGGTGCGTAACTACAGTAAGTAGGTCCGACACAGTCCGCTTCCAGGTGCAGACGTCCTCCCTGGAAAACACTCTGCACCGTTTCTTTAAGCCCGTGTGGAAATGGCCAATGTCTCATTCTAATCCTGAACCATATAAAATGAAAGAAGAGCTCAGCAACATATCTTCTTATCAAAATATTTGTGCCCATTTGATCAGCTAGTCTTTTACACAAAATACCCTAGGACCAAACGAGAGTCAAATATGTCAATGAATATCAGAAGTATTAGGAACCAGGCCTGTCTGTAGTTAGTAATATCTTGTAAGTTTCTAAAGTCACAATTTGTGGGTGGAGATTAGGTAACAGTAAAGTGCCTATGCATGTCTATGTGTGTGAGAGCGAGAGCGAGAAAGAGACAGAGAGAGGGGGAGAAATATGCAGAATAATATTCTAAGAATATAAGCTGCAAATAGCCATCAAAGGTAGTGCTGCTTTCCTCACTTTATGAATAAATTGAGTTGTCCTGAGTTTAATGCTCGTCTCCTCTGCCGTTGCTTTGTTTACAAATTAGGGATATATCACAAGATTCAGTTCTGGCTCCAGTTCAGCCATTTGAAAATCAGCTCAATTTGTTTCAACACTATTTGGAGACTACCCAGTTTGATCCAGATCTAAATCCAGACTTCAGTTTAGGAATCCAAATCTACATGCCTCTGATTAACAATTATAGGAAATCAATTATACAAGCGGAACATATTTCTATTCATCAAAATTGGATGTAACTTCCATGCTTTCTATCCTCTTATCAGGGGATTAGGCCTACCAAAATTTATCTGTGTTTGAGAGGCATCTACCTACCTGCTTTCAGGCTTTGATGTCTTTCTTCTATCCTCCCCACAAAAATGAAAACTGCTGATACCTTTTCAAAATTATTTCACGGCAGAATTGGATTAAATTTGGCAGTTGCCCTTTCTAAGAGGATCAAGTGTGACACATTTCATAGTAATAGCTGCAGGGAGCTTTGTGGAAGGGCAGCCTTTATAGTTTGGGAGGATTCCAAAAAAGGATGCACTTGGTTTGGAAGGATAATTATTATGAAAACGATATACAGAATACAGATGGGCCTAGCTGAAAAAATCACAGAATTTCAAAAGGACGAATTCAGATGATGATGGTGGAAAAGAATGTTCAAATTTGCAGTGTACCACATGTGACAGACTTCCACTTACCTCAGTTTCATGATTATCTTTGAGGAGATTAACTTGGCTTTTTCCCTCCTCACTTGTCAGAAAATGTGACAAAACTGGGCTAGATGACGGTCACACTGCAGTGACTCCTATGCCAGGAAGCTGGTGAATCTGCACTGAGCTTTAGTTTGAACTTTAAAAGATAGGATTACCACTTCAGATAGCTCTTTTAAATTTTGGTCTAAAACCAGGATTGAATTCACCATCCTTCTGATATGGGAACCACCAACCGCTGCTGTTGCGCAAAATACAGTGACACAGACAGATTTTCTAGAACATCCAGCATTTTCCAAGCAATCAGCCAGTGCTATACCCTTCCAGATCACACAGGTGGGAATATTTTTCTTGCCTTTCCCACACTGACTTTTCCCCCCACTGAAGATATATTCCCAGGGGGTTATACCCTATCAGAGACCACGTAACAATAGTTGATAAGGCCATCCCTTCTCTCTGTGTTTCTGTCTCTTTCAATTCCTCCTCCATCCACCTCTTTCTCTCTCTGCATCCCTGCCAACTGGCTTACTAGAGAAGAGGCAGATCACTGTTGCAAAGGGTTTTGGAAATGGAGGCCACATGCTAAGCATAAGGCTGCAGGTTGCCAGCTCTTGGCTTTAGCTGAATAAAATTTGAGAAGATTCCCCTCAGAATAATGTTCTGGATTGCTTGCTTTCAACATCATTCAGATGCAGCCATTTTGATCATTCATACAACTAGGCACTCACCTGGAGAAAAGAAAAGAAAAAAACTATTAGATCATGCGACTAGGGAGAACAGGCACCATATGTTTGAAAAAATAAAGGTTTGATCGTTCCCATATCTGTCACATTAGGGAAGTTATTTGTAAATATTACAAGCACATATACACTCCTAGATAGCAAACATAGGTGTTTTGTTGTGGATTTATTCCTTGTTTGTACCATTACAAAATGGGGGATTTTTATATAACTGTAGGTCTAAGAGCTTCAATTGATGCATTCTACTTCTGTGTTGTACTTCACCAGTGATTGTCTTCAACCAGCATATGTTTGTTTGTGCTCCTAAGCAATCTCTTTGAAGTGAAACTGTGAATGTGTTGTAGCATTTATGAAAGTGATCAAAGCTGCTAGTCTCGATTCTGACTCTATTTTCACCGTGATTCAAGTAGAACAGAATCTGTTCTATTCCACATAACCTGACCTGCACAAAACTTTACTGTGGGTTAGTGGATAATTTAATCCCTATGTGATTCTACTCTTTGGTGTTTCTGTTGATTCTGTCAACCAGGACACCAATTAGTGTCAGTTTTTGTTGCCTTTGTAATGTGGCTGGTCGTCCTTTGGGAAGTGGATTGAAATAAAAAATGTCAAAGGCTTATCAGGTAATAGCATTGCTATTTTTTTTATTTGTTTGGTTTTTTTTGTTTTTATTTTGGTCTACAACACTGATCCTGCCAAACCAATAATAGAGCAGCAAAGTTTCAAAGATCTGATTACTGATCAAGTAACCTACCAAGTTATCAATGGGCTGAAACCATGTACAGGTGTTCATTCAATGAAGAAGAATTAACTTGACATGGATACCCAAATCTAGTTTGGAGAGACATACAAAGGTTAGTGCCTTATGCAGATTCTTGCTTTGTTTACATACAGCTTGAGAGGAGCTCACTTATACTGTTAGTTACCATGGGCCAACACAAATTTCAAACCATATTGACAGACAGAATTGTCTGTGACTTTCCTCAAACATCTACTTGTTTTTGCATTTGCATTTTAGTACCTTATGAAAAGCACCTATTAAGAGAAACACACAGAAAAGTTTCATGTGATTGTTTTAAAAAGAAAACGTTCAGGATGAAATGAACCTAATGGCTAAGATCCTGCACCCATCTTGCCAGAGTGCAAAGCTCTGCCAAACACACTTCCACCATCTTCCCCTATGGATGTGCAACCCTCTTGTTTACTGTCAGCATCCGCCCTCATTGAATGGCTGCGGAATAGCAGGGATGCAACCAGAAGAACAAAGATAATGTAATCTTCCTGAACATCTAGAGGACCTCCAGGAAGTCCAGCATTATGCCATATTCTCTGTGTTTTCAGATTCAAAAATACACCTGGACCACTCACCAGAAACATACAGGAAGGCTGTACATGTATGGTGGTTGCTATGCAAAGGAAGTACAATACAAATGTACAATACTGCCATGCTCATAATGTTGATCTTATGCCATGGTCTCAAGTTACTAATAACCCTTACAGTAGTTTGATCCCAAGCTGTTCTTGGTTTACATGCAACGTCTTCTACACATTTTTGTAAGTGTCTGGTTTTAGTTTGAAGTACAAATTTATGGATTTAAAAAAAATATTTACATCAAAAAGAGATCTGTTACATACAATAATGTTCCAGTATAACAAAAGAAGGAGAATAAAAGCACAAAAAGGAAGAAAAATAAGCACAGTAGTTGTAATTTTGTATAAAAGCTGACCAAATATCCAGATATAAGTCTATTTGTAAATTTCATCCATATAGCATTCTTTCAAATGCTGCAAGTTTTGTTGGACCTTCTATCCATTGCATCATGGGTCAGGATAAAAAATATATTTTTGGTAACAAAATATCATTCTTTTAACAGTCAAAAATCCACTTATGTTGGACATTGTTAATTCCAGAAACATAATTAAAAGAAGATGAATATTCCTGAATATCAGCTTTTCAAAACCAAATTTACCCATGTAATTATTTCTTCCCAAAATGTTACTACTTTGGGACAACTCCAAAATATATGCAGTAGTAGCGTTATCTCTCTAACAATATTAGTTATAGATATTAAAACCAATAACCATTGATTGGCCAGAACTGAATATTCCAGTTCTCTATTCCACTCTTGCTGTAAACCTCTCATGTCACATTTATTTATAGACAATAGATTTTGGTTTGGTTTGATCATTGGTTTGGATACTTGGTTGGCCTCAATTAATGTCTCTAATGATATTAATATAATTTTGATATTATGACAACCTCAGATGCCCTTAAAGATTCATGACAAAATCTGGATTGTTACAAATGTTTCAGTTGTCAATTTTACTATTTAGCAGATTGAGGTAATTTAAACTGGTCTTATAAAACTGAAAAGGCAAAGACTTATCATTCACACCATGTATCTGATTTAAGGTAATAATCTCACTGTTACCCCATACCTTCTATAAAAATGGTTTACCAATTTTCTAATTTGAATTCCCCCATAAAGTCAATTTAACATGAGTGTATGGGTCAGACTGAGATTGATGAGACAATATTTGCTAAGCAGTTTTAATTGCTGAAATTGTTGACAAAACACTGGCCTTTTTTTTTTTAATAAAATGAGAACTAAGATTCAGATTCAGAAGTAATGTTTGTGAATTTATGAATGTTAACATTTTCTCTCTCTTCCCAGCTCCTGTTTAGTCTAGAAGAACTTGAAGTAAGTATAACAGTCAATGAGTTGCACATACTGGAGAAATGATTTGGCATGGAATGTGTTTCGTACTTTCAGCTCTCAGGAAATAGTATAGACTGCTAAACAATTTCTAAGAACCATAGTAGTTCAAGAAATTTATTCCTCTTTTGAATCTAGTTTCTTTCCCCTTGAAGCCAATATAAAGTTTGAACTTTAACTTCAAAAGAGAGGTGGAAGCACAGCCCTTAATCATGGTAATTCAAATATCCTGCAAATCTGCATTTCCCTTCAGATATAAAGGGCTACATTGCTGTCATGATCCTAGCGATTGATTGCAGTGGGGGGGGGGGAATGATACCTAACTTACCTGTTAAAAACAGTTTGTTATTTTTAACAAATTGTCAGGCTTTTGAAAAGTATTTTTAAAACAGAGAAAAAGTAAAGTATCAAGATATAGATTTTTATTACAAATAATGTCATAAAATTTGATACTGTATCTATGTATACAAAACACTCCGGTCTCTACTAAAAATGTAGGACCCACTCCTTAGTTTTGGCATTAAAAAAAAAAAACTTCCCCTTTAGGCTCCTCCTGAACTCCAATATAGGATATTGCATTAAAATAATTGTAGATCTAATCCTTTAAAATCTCTACAGATTTTAACTCACTTCCAGTACCTCTGGCTGGAATCCTGCTGGTACATTTCAGTGGCATAGGCAGTGCCAGCAAAGAAACTAGGGTCAATTCCACACTAGACTGTGATAGTGTTGTTATTCGACTTTCAACATCCTATGGAATCCTGGGGCTTGCAGTTTAGGGAGGGGTTTCAAAGGCCCCTCCCTAAACTGCAAACCCCAGGATTCCATAGGATGTTGAAAGTCAAATAATAGCACTATAACAGTCTAGTGTGGAAATGGCCTAGGCCATGGACAAAATGTCTGTGAATGAAGAGAAGCATTGGAGAAACAGACTGCTCCACACTGGCAAATTCTGTTCATCTTCCTTCACCACTGCTGCATACCCTTCAACTCTTCCAGTTTGCCAGGGACGATTCTGATTAATCCTCTTGTCCCACTTTTTCAATTGGTTTTAAAAGGTCCCAGCTTCTTTCTCCTATTTCTATTTCCCTTTTTGTCATCAGCTTACCCCAATAGCAGCAAATTGTGTTCAAAGTACAAAAATAGTTTGCACTCAATTAATTCAGCAGGGGGAGACTTCTCTATAGACTCAGAAAAAACTGCCACCACTCCTAGCTTGTGTGTTCTTCCTTATTAATACCTTTTCTTACCTTGACCACAGTCTGGTGTTGCTTGGTCACACATGTGCTTGTTTTGATCTGTGAAATGTTAGAGGGTATGCTGCTGCATGACCATGGAAAAAACAAAACTGCTACCTCAGTGAAGCAACAGGTTTCCAACCCCATCTGCTCCATTCTGTCATCTAAAGACATATCAAACAGCCCATGCTGTAAAGAAATCAGGCCTTAGGATCTGGTGAATCTCCAGGAGATGAATGGACAGAACTGATAAACCAGTACACTCAGACTGTACATAGTATCAAAGGCACAACACTTATTTTGGTGGTGTAATGGGCACTGGGAGGAAATGACATCTTAGGTGCTCGAGGCAAATGATTTACCTAGATGATAGAATACTACTGTCAGTACAGTCCCAGTAAGCTAACCCATCAAATGTAACACCATTAGTTTTCAAATCTCTACAATCAAATTACACACTTTTTAAAGTGCTGAGCAATTTTTCAGATGTGTTTCCCACACATCTCACTGCTTGTATGGCTTTTGCCATCTGCCCAAATTGGAAGTATTGTCAACTCTTAAGTGAGAGTCTCTATTTCAATTCCTTTCCTTTCTCACCAAAAAAAAAAAAAAGGAAATTCATATAAATGTCTTAACTTAGTAAGAGAGGAGGTACAATCAGAACATTCTGACAATTCAGATAAATTATTATGATACTAATCACAATGTTATCAAAAAGACACATACTGTTGGCCAGTCTACAGTTTACTATGTGAATGAAATAATCTTTAGTTAATAGAGGACATAACTGAGTCTGTGATATCCAGTCATTTTTAATGTTATTGGTGTAATTAAATTGCCAACATCGCCCTAATTGCTAGACTTGTTCTAAGGCACCAACTCTTCATCCAAAAATCTTATTGGACCACATTGTTGTATTTTTCACTCCTGTAATGTGTTTCTGATAGAAATAGTTCTGAACATTATTTCTGATAGAAAGGTACTTATGTTTGTGGAGTACAGCAGAAGGAATTGTGAGGTTCCTGGAGTACAGCAGAAAGAATTGTGAGGTGAAGTAGAGACTTGTGAGGTGAAGTAGAGACTTCCGTCAATCATTCCTCAGGTAGGGAAACTCTGTCTCAGCATCTTCTTACTTTAAAGTCTGTGAACTAAGCACAGATGAAGACCATCAATGGCCTGAGAAGAAATCATTACCAGTTGGCACCAACTGAAACAGAAACAATGAACAATCACTTTTTCAAGGACTTTATTAGATAGTATGGGTCTTTCCTGTCCCTGTCACCTATAGTGTCACATCTCCCTTCTGCGCAGGGCTTTTTTTTCTATGTTCTAAACATCAGCTGTAGCTCTGATACAACAGTGCTGAATTCACAGCTAACAGTTCATAGGTATTCCCTGTGATCAATGTACAAATTACACTTTTCTGTCCTTTCTGTCAGCTTCTTTATGTCATTTATTTGATCTTTAATTCACCTCCCTCAGACAACCTGTATTATTGTTCCTCAAGGATTTCTTATATCTCCCACAGCACATGTTTAATAAGACATCCATAGAATTTTCAGCGTTCAAGTTAAGCAGTTGCTGCCCCTAATTAAAGATGTAGGAGGTGGCATTTTATTCCTTTTCCCCAAGCCTCTCAAATTAGACTGTAAATTTTTCCATACAAGTAAGTAGAGCTCCTGTCAGTATTTCTTCTATCAGTACACCATCTGTGACAGATGCTTTCTGTACTTTTGAGCAATTATGTGTCTTGATGGCCTTCTTGATCCTGTCTTTTGTCATCATTTCTTAGGAAATGTGAGAGGAACATAATGACCCGGGAAACCACCTTATACTGGGTTAGGCCATTGATCCAATTAGCTTAGTACCACCAGGTGTGACTGAAAATAGCTGTACAAGGTTTTTGTGGGATTCTTTCCCAGCCCTACCTGGAGATCCCTGATCTTCCCTGGTGATCTCCTAGCCAAACACTGACAGGCCTGGTGTTACTTAGCATCCATCTGAGGACATCAGGTCTGTTCAGGGTGGTGTGGTAGAGATAGTGTCTTTGCTTTTGAATGTTGAAGAAAGGCCATACTGCCAAGATTCTTGACCAAGAGACCAGGAGAAGCAAGACTTTATAGCACTGATGTGAAAATGGAAGAAGCAGCAAGTATCTCTGTGTTCTAACAAAGTTAGGAGCGGATAGATAAGAAAGGCTAAACTGAGGTACAGTGTAGCTCCATGATACAGTGTAGCTAGATTACATTGCTTGTATAATTGATTAATGTGGCTTCATCTAGATTTGGACAGCATTTGTTTTCACTCACAAAGTGGAGTGAAAATATCAGGCTTAAACTGTTTAGATTCAGTCCCTACACTTATATGAAGTAATGAAATCAAGCCATTCTTAGTCTATGGCCATTTCTGCACAAGGCGAGGAAATCACTCTGTGCCAGTACTTACCAGATCTTTCTGGACACGGATCAATGCGGACTGTCCCTTAAGCCTTTCCACAGGGCTCCTCGTCTCGTCCACGGTGAATCGGAGCAGTGCGAGGTCTTAGATCCGCATTGCTCCGGCTTCCAAAATGGCAGCTTCTGGCTGTTCGTAGGTCCCAACCAACCTTGAAGCTCGCCACGCCTAAAGCCCACCCTCCGCAGATCGCAGGCTCGCATTGGTGCAAGCCTCCGAATCTGCACAAGGGAGCAGGTACAAAATGGCGCGCTCCGGAAAAATGAAAAACCTGTTTTTTTCCGTTCTTTAAAAAGCACTCTGGAGGACCAGTTGAGGGTGTTTTGGAGTGGACTGAGCGGACTGAGGTGCAGAACTGAGGTAAGTAGTCCAGATCTAGTCTGCTCCAAGGTGCAGATGACCTCCATAAGAGAACGCATTGAGCCGTTTTAATTCCCTCGTGCAGAAATGGCCTCTGTTTAGGACCAGGATCATTGTTCGATATGTTGATTCTAAAGCATCAAAGGATAAGGATAAGTAAAAGAGCTTCTCCTCTAACAAAGACCCATACATCTATTCAGCCTACTCATTGAGACTGATTGAAGAAGAGCTGTTAAGAGGCCTACTGTCTTCTCAGGTACAGCTGATGGCTTCTGTGAAGTGGTAAATCTGCTTCAGGTTTTAAACTTTAATGATTAAAGATATTTAATAGGACTATCCAACATACTGAACATATTTAGGGAATAGGATTCAGCAACTTGGTTAGCTCCCTTAACGTTCACACTAAAACCTGGAGTAGATTTATCACCCCACCGCAACTGGATATTTTACTCCAGTTTCAGTTTTGATTCCTTCTTTGCAACTTCTTTTACCATCCTTTTTAAAATAAATTTTTAAACTGATTTTTTTTAAATCACATTTTAATGTTGCTTGGCCACATACGTCCCAGTTTCCATATGTGAAATGCCGGAAGGTGTGGGCCCAACTGGCAACTCTGGAGCAAATGAAAAAGAAAAAGAAAAGAGAAAAAGATACTCCAAATGGTTAGTGGGTGTTAGAAACTGTGGGCGTGCAACCCTTCAGGGTTCTGCAGGGTACTGATATTGCCCTACTGTCTGCCCATCTTGTATAAGTTGTGTAGGGTGAATATGTGTGCAAACACACATGCAAGTCAATAAACAAATTAGTGTTCTATGTCATGAATGTACTTCAGAGCACAAATCAATTCCCTGTTAATATTATCCATTATGATCCTCTTATTATATAAATAATGATAAAATTTCTATTTTATTATAGCAAAAAACCCAGCTGAGGAAAATACCCATTTACCCTTTATTAAGCAGGCTCAGGTCTCAAAATGGCAGAAGATAGACAGTTTTCTTTATAGCTAGAGATTGGGTTATGCAATACAAATTTAATCAGCTGGCTAGAAGCATTTGAGAGTTTTCTTTATTTGATTTAAATAATTATAAAGCACTCTTTTTCAATGTCAAGTCATAAAGTAAGCTTTGGAGAAGAAAAAGTCTATTCAATGCAGCAGGTACAGAGTTACTAAAATTATGGTTTATTTCTTGTTCTTTTAGCAGTTATTCTGACTGTTATTATGTACAATTTTATTCATTGTTTTGGAATAACACATTAAGCTTTTTTAAAAAATAATCAAGGCATAAACTATGTCTATGAAGAGCATTTTTGGCATAATCAAACCCCATTCCTTCCTATTGAATGCTTTTAATATTCTTTAATGTATTAATTGATCTGTTTCATGTTTTTAACATCTTTTTGGCTCTTGTCATTTTATTCTTGGCTGACTTGGGTAGCACTCATAAGCAAAAGGCAGGGCAAATATCAAATAGGTACAATCGGTACCAGAATTATTTATAGTGGCTCATTATCTGTAAAGTTCAGCAGAAGTATCATCATGGACAAAAAGGAATATAGAAAAAAAATTCTTATGAGAAATGGTCTCAGAGGAATTCACCTGTATATGCATTTTGAACGAAGACACTGCAGCTGAGATCCAATATTAATACCATGTAACATAAATCTCCACATGGAGAATGCATACTGATTGTGCTACACAACCCTTGAACATCTTCATTTGTGTGCACTTACACAGCAACATTGCTAATGTGATGGCTGCATGCTCATGTTAAGAACAACAGTGCCAGTTGTGAGACCCATAGCATAAAAAATCACACCATTTCATAACAACTCCTAAAAGCTTTTGTTTTGCTTTGTTCTTGCTATTACTATTTCTTCTAGTATTTCACATCATGCTTTGGTTTTGTTTCTCCCACATCTAGGACAGATTACAATATTGCTACAGGATACAGCTAGAGAGAAGATCCCTAAAGACTTACACCACGTGTGCCTTCTGATTTAACCTGGTGAAAGTAAAGGAAAGAGATGAGGAAGAAGCAAAAAGAAGCAATCAAAGCCAGCAAGAGAGAAAAATTACTAAACTGACAAAACACAGCAACCTCGATATTAGTTTCATTGGCCATTTCCATACCGGGCTTCTGAAACAGTGCAGAACGACCTCTCACTGAGGTCTTCTACACTATAGAGTGGACTGGCGGGGACTACTTTTTGTAGTTCCACATCAGAATCCACTCAGGAGTGGCCAGAACTAACCTCGCTGCATGTTTTTTAAAAACCTCTTTTTCGAGGTTTTTAAAAAGCATGGAGTGCGCAGCCCCATGCCGCTCCGTCGCCCAGCTCCAAAGTGGATTTGCAGGCGCGCACAAGTGTGTGCCTGCAGATCTGCCAGGGGCGGGCTTCCAGCTGGCGAGCTTCTCCGGTTGGTAGAGAGCCTCCACCAACCGGAAGCCGCCATCTGGGATGCCGGAGGACTGCGGAGCAGCAAGCTCGCGCTGCTCCACATGGCGACGGACTTACCCGGCTGCGGGTAAGCTCCGTTTTAGTGTGTTTTCACCCGTTCCCCCCTCCCACATGTGAAAAGGGCCATTGTGTGCCTAGAAAAATTGAGTTCAAGAAATCAGGGGCTATTTAATAGAGGGAACAAGTTTACAGATTAATTAATAAAGATTGTTCTGTACATTATCATCACAAACAGTGTGATGATTTCAGGAAAAAAAATGAAGCCGGCAGACATACCACACTATTAATTTTTCCTACAAAAGCATTGATTTACTCTGTTTCAACTCACCCACTACATGTTTCTCCGTGTACTGCTGTCATAGAAGTTGGAGTATTCACTGTTCAACAGCTATTCCATTACTGATAACTGACCTTGCTGATAAGAGGTAGGACTTGTTACATAAACATATACCAAAATGTAGTTCCCTTCCTGTTAGTCTCAGGTTGTACAACACACAATAAAAAATACAGAAAGGAAACAACTGAGGGGAAATTTCTATGTCGTTAACAGCTAGACTGTAGGTCTGGGAACTGCGAAATACGGATTCAAATATGTGCTGAGATGTCAGGCTCACTGGGAGGCCTTGAACAAGTCATCTTCTCTCAGCTTCACCTCCTTCTCAAGTTTGTTGTGAAGATGAAGTGGAAAGGAGGGCAGCCATGATCACTGTTTTGAAAAAAAACCCCAAGATGCACTAGAACTTGAACCATGTCATATTGCTACTGTACTCCTTAATGAGGCCATAACCATAACTAGAACAGTAATGAATAGTAACACTACAAAGGGCATGAAGTTTTTCCTCATTAAGTTACAATGTGCCTTAATAATGGTGGGGTTTTTTTACAATTTTTATTGGAAGTTTGTCTCAAAAATACCCCCCCACACACACACTTCCGTGTTTAAATCTTCCAGTTGAAATTACTTATTTCCATTCCATTACAAACATAATTTCCATCTTACAGAGAGAAGAACAGTTACATTATTTCTTCTTTGATTTCTTATACATTTATATCCTTACCCAATCCAATACTTTTTTCCATTCTTTCTCAAAGTTCTGGATAGATTTATTCTTCAAAGAAAATGCTAACATTTCCATCTCTGTCATATCCAGAACTTTTAACTTCCATTCTTCTACATCAATATGTTTCTTTTCTTTCCAGTGCTGCGCATATGTCAACCGTGCCGCAGTTATTAGATATAATAATATCTTCTGATGACTTCTTATTTCCCTTTGTTGCTCTAGCATATTTAACAAATAAAGCTCCGGTTTCATTTCAAAATTCAGCTTACAAATTCTTTGGATTTCGTCATGTACCCCCTTCCAAACATTTTTTGCTATCTTACATGTCCACCACATATGGAAAAAAGACTCTGTCTTTTCATCACACTTCCAACAATTTGAATTCCCATTTTTTGTTATTTTTTGTAATCTTTCTGGGATCATGTACCATCTGTAAAACATTTTATAAATGTTTTCTCTTAAATTTGTTTGGCGTAATTTTTATATCTATTTTCCACACTCTTTTCCAAGTTTCTAATTCAATTGAATGTCCCAAATTCTGTGCCCATCTAACTATTGTATCTTTGACTACTTCTGATTCCATTTCTCTTATCAGCAATAATTTATAAAATTTGGAAATTCTTTTCTTTTGGTTATCTTTCATTAGTACATCTAATTCATTCCCTTTTCTCTCAAATTTATATAGTTTTTGGTCGATTCTAAATCTTTCTCTGAGTTGTCTCCATGGAAACCAATTTAGTTCATGCCCTTCAGCCTAATAATGCTTTTTTATGGCTAGTTATTTGTAACTGGTTACTTTCACATTTTTGATTGTGATACAGCTGTATTTTTTAAAAAAAAATCTTTAAAATGAGCAAGTATAATCAGTTAGCATTCAAAATGCTTTATGGAATAAAAAGACGGTTCAGCCATTGGTTGAAGCTGTAAAGCAACAGGTTCTTGTAAGTGCCTGTGGCCAAATTAAAGGACAGCGGGAGAGCATGTGAAATAAGATGTCTCTGTAACTCATGTAGGATAAAGTTATTGTATTTCTCAGTTCAATAAATTGCTTTTAAGTTTTTTAATTACTTTTTCAAATTACAGCATTTTTCTAAGTTACCAGCAAAACGTCACTATCTCAGAATACTTTTGGAATATTTATGCAAGATAATCACAACCTAGATTTGGTTTATTGCTTAGCCTGTACCCTTTAAGCAAAGGATGAGTCTAATAGTTGACAGATCTTTCACCATTACAGTTTCAACAGAGGCTATAAATAATATTTCTTTATGAGTGACAGCAAATTGAAGTATTTCACATGGGGGGAAAGGACCTTTAAAGCCTGTCTTTTTTTTCTCCCATCCACAGACTTAGACATAGAGAAAAACATGCAATCTGAATTAAAAGCAGCAAAAGTCAGAGTCTCAGGTTGTCACTGCATTACGTCTCCAACAGGTAGAGACAGGACATTAGAAGAAAAACAGCTCCGAAATAAAGGGAGTTACATTTTAAAGTGGTGATAAAGAATGCATTTCTCCTCTTTCCTCACAATGCATGTTAAATGTCATTGCAAAATATGGAGCATGAAATTCTTAAACTCATGAGAAGCACTGGGAAATTTAGATTCAAAAGTAATGTTTGTGACTCAAGAAAGATAAATATTTCCACAGTAAGGTACAAAATGAAAGAGCACCTCTCCTTATATATCTTTGCCAGAGGCCTTTCTGCTACAACCCCCACCTCTACCAGCATCTGACAAGTAGAGTCAATATGTTGTGTGAAGACGTGAGAAGGAATCTTCTCTGTAGCCCAGCTGTGGAAGGCCCTCCCCTTAGAAGCCCAGTTGGCATGGATGTTGGCTTCATTTTAGTAGCAAGTTAAAACTTTTTTTTTATTTAGAAATCATTCTTTTTAATTTTGTTTGCCAGTTAGGGAAAATGCTCAAGTGTCTTATCAGCACAAAATTGAAGATGTTTGCTTTTACTGAGATGTATTTTTAAGAACCCTGGGGAGTGCTCTAATATGCATAAACAACTTAATTGAGTTGAGTAGGGTTTTTTGTTTTTATTTTTAAAAAGACATTTCTCTTATACGCATATCTTTGACGGGGAGAATACTTACTATGATACAAACAGTTAACATGTAGTACAGTTCTTTATTTTGGCCCATAGACCCAACACATTCAAATAAACAATGTGTAAGAAAAATTAATGTCGCAATCAGCAAGTTAAAACATGGCTTTTTAGTAAAGCCTTTAGGGTCCAATAATTTTCTTAGGTACCTTCACAGGTACAGTTGGTGAGAACATGAGAAAAGGCCTTGCTTGGAAGGTCAGAATGGACTTCCCTTGCTGTTCTTTCATTAACAGGTGAAGACTTTTTTTATTTATCTATTTAGAACATAATACTTTTAAGGGAAGGTCTGTAAGAACTGTTGGTTTAAAACTGCATTATTAACTTTTTAAAAACTTCTTAAAAGTATGTTTTTAATATTGTTAATAGTCTAATTCAGTTTTAACGTTGAATTTTTGTTCATTTTAATTGTAATCTTTTTAATATGTGAACTGCCCTGAGTGCTAGTCTTAATCTTAATCATCATCATCACCACCACCGTTACTGTCATCATCTGATTTTTGTAATGCAGTCTAACTTTCAGGCTTATTGCCATTTCAAGTGCTCAAAGCCCACGCTCTCTCAGTATTTTGTTTCTCTCATGGCAACCATCCATAGTCTTCTGATTTTTAAATCATTCTCACCAAGTATTTCCTGTATTATACCTAATCCTATTGCAGTCACACCCAGCCAAGATATGAAGCTATAAAAATGAAAGAGCAGTTGTGGAGGAAAACTCTTTAGAGCCAGTTTTCAGGTGGCTCAGGAAGGATGCAGTGGAAAACAAAAGGAAGAAATTCCTGAAGTTCCCTTAGAAGAACATTAGATTCAGCTCAAAAGCAAAATGTTCATGAAAATTTCAGTTAAGGCAGCATGGTTCCTTTCTCAATTTTTACAATGACCTCAGAATCCCCAACAACATCATGCTTTTGTGGGCAGTCCTGGAAATCAGTTAATTCTGGAAGTTCACATGACTTTGAGGAATATCTTAGGTGATTCAGGAATTATCATTTCTGTGCTAGTTCTGCAAAGTGATATTGGGAGGGATCCTCAGAAGGTATAGGGAGCATCCCTGTGTATACAGATATGTGGTCAACAACCAGACAGGGATATTATCATAGCAGAATCACAGTGTTCTAATCAAAATGCAGTTTGCAAAGGTAAGAACAGTGGAAGATTCTTTGTAATGCAACAGTGAATCTACTTCCTGTTTCCAAACCTTAAGGAGCAATCCAGAGTGCTGAACTGTATCTGAAAAATAGGTTCAGCGCCCTGGATAGCTCAGACTAAGACCCAGAGTAGAGTCATCACCCCACTGAATGGAAACTACTGGGTACTGGGTAAGAAGGTTCTACTAACATGAAGAACTTGATTATCCTTTAGAACAGTTCTTCTTAAATTGTCTGATGGGATGGGGAGAACTAGCAGGGTTTTTTTCCCAATATGCCAGGAACTTTTTCCTCCTGGCAATTTGCCATTGACCAGCAGCCAATAACTTGCAGAGCAGTACCTGTCCACAGGCCTCCACTTTGAGAAACTGCCCTAGAGGACTAATGCCATATTTCTAGCAAAGTGATGCTAAAACAGAACAAGTGAAGAGAAATGACTGGTATGTATATCTAGTTTTTGCAATTGGTACTTCTGATTAGCAAGCATATGGAGCTATTCTTTTTATTCTAAATGCCAACAAAAAGTCTATAAAAATAGGAAATCTCCAATCTATTGGTCAAATATGGCTATGAATGGTACCGTATTAGGCACCAGGTTCCTCTCCTATCCTGGGGGGGGGAAACCCTCTTATGTTCAATCAGCAGCTGATCAGCAGAAGATAAGAAAGTTTCCTGCTGAGCATTTGTAAAAAAGTTCCTTTTCACAGTTCTCAGCAGTAAAGAGTTCTTGTTTCCAATCAGCTGGTACCTGGAGCTAGACCTTTTCCTACCAGGAAGAGTAGGTAGGATGTGAGAAGTAAGAGCTGAATGATTCAGATCTGCCTATTTTTGTGGCTTATCTCACCATGGGCTTGTGCTGCTTACTTCTCAACAGTCGTATAGAGGATCGCCTGTATTACTTGTGAATTGACATGTTCTTTGTCTTCTGGGTAGACATGTAGAAACTTGGTACTTGGGGTGATAACTTGGAAATGCTATTAAGTAATTCATTCATGCTTGCTTCAAACAGACATGAGTAGGCTTGTCCTGTGTATCAAAATGCAGGTAAAATATTTGTGAAGCTGGAATTTGGTCCTTGGACTGAAAAAGTTTGCTATCCATACTGTAAAAATTGTAAATCTTTTAAATCTTACCACTGTAACTCTTACCAAACATTTCAGAACCATTAAGTGAAACTGATCAACAGTATGAAGCCTAATAATATAACTGCATTTATTACAATACAAATACCATTATAAAAAATCAGCACTTTTCTTCCACCACTACCACTTGTCCTAAAATTTGTCTCTCTGCCAGGACAATGAAAGAAATAAGCACTGTAGTCAGCACCCAGAGACAATGTAATCCTATCAATGAGTTACAAATATCAATGGAGATGTAGAGTAAGATGGAAACTAGTAAGTCCTGGCTGCAACATGAAATTAAGAGTATCCTTGATACCAACCTGCTACCCTTCAGATATTTGGACTATAACTCCACTGCATGGGGACTGAAGTCCAAAATATCTGGAGGGCACCCCATTAAGGAAGACTCCCATGAAGGACTTCTGTCAGCATGAATTAGGAGCTTTGTAATGACATCCATGCCTCTCAGCAGAGGATAGTTGGAAGTGGGAAAGGGACAAAGAATGTCTTTTTTTCTCTCCACTAAAATGCCTTCTCTGTGTTGCATATAGTGCTGGAAGGCTTTCAATCCCAGATGTCATCATTGTATAGTTACATGTCAGGGAGGGCAACACAGAGTACAAGATGGGAGCCACTTTCCTAGCGTGTTGTCCACATCACTGGGAAGTGTGTGTATTTGGCAAACACATGGATGCTTCAAGACTCTGGATCTTTTCCACTTTATTTGTATTCTTATGATCATTTCTATTCTGTGTTATGATGATCTCAAAGTGGCAGACAAGAAAATAAACGTGACCAATTTAATCTAGCCCAATACAGCATCCAAGCACTGGTCCAGTACCTGCATAGCCTCAGTCAGCCCTGATAACAAAGACAAGTAGAGGGAAGTGTCATCAGTATATTGATGACAGCCAGTCCCAAAATGGCTTCCTTTCCCTCTGGGTTCATATAGATGCTGAACAGCATAGGGGACAAGATAGAATCCCAAGAAATCCCACAGCTTAATGGCTATGGGGCTGAACAGGAGCAATCCATGCCACTCTCTGAAAACAGTCCTGCAGATAGGAGCAGAACCACTGTAACACAATGCCTGATATTCCCATTGATTACAGTAGGATAAGATAGTCAATGATATCAAAAGTTACTGAGAAAAACAGGAAAACTAAGAGGGTAGCACTCCCCTATCTTTCATCTGGAGAAGGCTACTAGTCAGGGCAACCAAGGCTGTTTGGTGCTGCACTCTGGCCTGAAACCAGACTGAAATAGATCCAGGTAAACCATTTCCTTCAAGAACTGCTTCAGTTCCCTTCCCTTCATAGGACCTGGGCCAAATGCTCAAGCACTTTGTCTAAAAGGAGAATATCATCAAGAGGGTGGTAGTTCTTACGTGTCTCTGGGTCCAGAGAGATCCTCTTGAGGAGAAGATGCACTATAGCCTCTCTCAAGGCAGCAGACACCTTCCCCTGGTATAGTGAGACATTTAGTACACCTGGACCCATCCAGTCAATCCACTTCTGCTAAATCTTATCAGTCAAGACAGGTAAGGTTCAAGTTTACATGCGGTGGGCCAAATGGATTCAATCATCTTGTTTTTATTATCAGGCCACACCAAATGAAATAGATCACAAAAACACTGATCAGATGGAACACAGATATAAAAACCATGGACCAGACAGGATACCTCCCTAGACTTTGGAGGTAAGTGTAGTGTCAAGTTCTGAGAGAATACAAATGCCTAGCAACATGCCTAGGAAATCTGTCAGAGCAGGCAAAAAAATATTCCCTCTCCTGGCCTTGCTGAGTGTTACCCCAAAAGGCTTGTCACCACTCAGAATAATTTTGCTGAGTAGCATTTCAAGAGTGCAATAGTACAGGCATAGTAATATTTTTTTCTGACCTCACTGCTACAAAAGAGGCACAGTGAAGAGCCTTCACCAATTTTCAGTCATATTTGATCTGTGATATAGGCCACCTATCTTTTAGCCATTGCTCCAATGTAAAGGAAAATGTCAAGCAACATGTTAGGATGAGAGAACTCATGCCATTTAGTTTAAAGTAACTAAATTGTACACAACACAAACTAAATTATATGAATAAAGTGACTAAATTATACACAACACATTCACAAGCATTCTTCAGAAATGTTTGAATTGTGGTACTTAATCCCAAACAAGCTGTCAAAAATGTATAAGAATATTTCAATTCATTGCTGGAGGGGTCAAGACAAAGATGGCTTCCTTTACATATGTGGTGGACTTGTAAAAAAGGTGAAAAGTTATTGGTTTAAGATGTATATCTTAATGCAAAAAAAAAATTAAACATAGATTTTGTAATGTCTCTAGACATATTTTTTGTTGAGCATTATGGACAAAGATCTGGACCATAAATATGGATTCCTTCTTCATTATCTGATAACAGCTGCAACTTGGACAAAAACTGAAGAACCTGCAACAGAGGATTGGATTGTTAAGGTTGGTGAACTATCCCAAATCGTCAAGTTAATATTTTTAAAAGATGAGCCAACTGAAGATAAGACCAGAAAGTGTTTATGGACTTTTTGAGCAATAAGAAAACAAACAATACAAAAATTGTACATATGGTTATCAGTAGTTTCTTAAGGTGAACCTGTAGTGGTAGATTTTTTAAAAAAATTTCTCTTTCTCATTGTAGTTGGAGGTTGGAATCAGAGCTGTGTTTTAGTATATTACTGTTTAGTTAGTAAGCCGTTATTCTAGTGAGTTAGTGTTTAGTGTTTTTTAAGTTTACCGTTTCAATATGGCATTTTAATTTTAGTTTATGCCAATGTTAAAAAATGTTAGTTGAAGTTTAGTTATTTTGTGTAATGATAGATAGATAGACAGACAGACAGACAGACAGATAGATAGATAGATAGATAGATAGATAGATAGATAGATAGATAGATGGCAGACAGAAGAATATTAGGACTGCACTACAAGGGAGTTGTGAGTGAGTAAAGCAGGGAAGTCACAGTTTCTCTTCTTTATGAAGAACAGTTTGCTGTGGAGAACAGGTTTGTTGTTTGTTATGTGTTATGTTCACATATTTATTTTGCAGTATGACAAAAAATCTAGTCTGTTGGTGACTGAAATCAAAGCTTTGAGAGAATCAATAGCCATAAACCCTGAATACTTGTTTTATCCAACTATCTTGTTTTATTAGCATATTTTCTATACATAGCTTCCCTATCAGCCAACTACTTTCTGTGTATTCTAACCCTAAAGATCTTCATGAATAAAATTAGCTAAGTTGATCAGATAAATATTGAGGTCAAGCTAATCTTTGCAGTAAGAAATCTGTGAAGAAATCTGCTTCCTATATTCCTATATTTAGAGAGCAAAGCTGCATTTTAATCAAAGCATCAAATTATCTATTCCCTTTAACAGAATGGCAGGATGAAAACAGAAAAGGTCCACATAATCATTATCTGTTGAATGTTCACCCATTAATCACTGACAAAAAGTAGCTAGTTTACTGCAAGGTTGAACGTTATGTGTTTGGAAAGATGCCCTCTTCATTTTTTTTCTTAATGTTCCATGAATTTGTTAGTCCAGAAGTATTGCTGATCCTCTTAAGGACTGTAAAGGCACTTGTTAGTTGCAATCCAGCAAAAAAAATTGTAGTTTGTTGGCTTGAGAGTCAAGCAACTTTGCTAGCATAATCATGTACACAACATGACAACACAGCTCTGCCAGGACTTTTAAGGCATTTTAAAACTGCTCATTGGGCAGGTGAATGAGATGGATGGCAGTGCAAACGTCACAGAGGTACTAACATCCAGTAGTTCTTGATAGGTTTGTATGTTCATGTTACATATTCCTTCCTATATTATCAGCAGAGATGGGGAGAGAGGGAGAGAGAGAGACTGCTGTTTCACATTTCTCATGGTTTTCAGTTCAGAGCTACTTAAAAACAGAGAGGTTGAATTGTCATATTTGTCCACTTAGGCCAAACTTCAAAGAATGTTCTGTAAAATGTTTAATTCATACATTACTCTTTTAACTTCCAGAGGATCAGTACTTTACATAATTAAATAGACTTCTAATCTTATCCTGATACTGCACATTACCTTTAACAGTGCCCTGAGGTATGATTATAGAAAGGCTTGGGTTATGTAATGACAGAACCACAGGAGATTTCTCCTAGTAAACTAGACATTTTAAGTTTTTAGTCATCAGCTGTAGAAAATGAAAAATGGGCCAAATGAAGAAGTGAAGAATGACTGTGCTTGCTGGAGAGTTGTAGTCCAACAACTTTCATAAGCTCTAACTACATATCAAAAAACATGTTATAGGAAACCACACAGTAAGGGACTAACTATAGAAGGTCATATATTTGAATGCCTCACACAACAGATGAAAAATATTATGGTGCAAAAAGTAACTTGTCAGGTCGATGTGTGAGCAAATTTTCTGTAAAATCTCTTTATGTATGGAACCATCTAATCGCATTGTTATATTCATGACTAGTATAGCTGAAAAAGGGTTGTACTGCATGATCTGGATGTATTATTGAGCTCTTATACATTTCATTGTCTTTAAGTCAGTTTGGCTTAAAGTTTGTATGCTGTGATCACTGTTGGACTACTCCATCAAAATCAAACATGGCCAAACCATGTGTTAGGCTGTGTTACCCTGTGTACTGGGGCTCCCGGGAGGGACACCAAAATGTGCTCAACTAAAGGTGGGGAAAATTAGCTCAGAGCACTGCTTAGCGTTACGAGAGTCAGGGTAACGTAGCGAGATCTTGAACCCTAAGTCTACGGGGTCAGGTCGAGTCAAGGAGCACACAGAAGCTGAAACAATAAATGATGTTTTATTACAAACACAAGCAAAACAATTTATGCGACACACTCACACAAGATAACTAAAGAAAATAAAGGTTGGAGTGGTATAGAGGGATTTTTAGAGGGGTTGCTGGTTTGGGTGATACTTCACCTGTCCTGAAGCCCGGAAAAATAGAGAGCGAGGCTGGGGTGTGATGTAGCTCAGCACGTTGAGCTGAGGGGAGGCTCGCCAAGCAAAGCGGCAGCAAGGCGGGATGAAACTCGGGAGCGTTCCGAGGAAGGTTTCAGAATAAAGGGTTTTTATAAGGAGAATGTGACTGCAGGCTATGCCGTACTTGGGGAAAAACAATAGATTTGGAGTTGGAGACAAAGCCTCCGAAAGGTCAGAATCTGAATGATTCAGTTATCACAGAGGTTCTGAATAGAGTAGCCAGTATGCAAACGCAGAGTACTTGGGTATTGCATAGTTTACCCATCAAGCTGCCAGCACGGGGCAGAGGCTCTTTTGTAGGTTGCGTGCATACCTGATTAGAGTACTTGCCTAGAGGTCTCCTAAAGCAGCAAGTCAGCTATTTTCTGGCCTGCCTGTATTGTCCAGGAATATTACGGCAATTAACGGCCGAGCTTGTATGCGTGCTTGTCCGGTGGCCTCGCAAGCACGTGGAGGGGAGTAGAGAAGTGAAGCCGAATTGTGATATCAAAAGGATATCTTTTAATATCCCCAAAGCTTGGACTAGCCAGGGCAGTAACAGCTGAATATTTCCTAGTACAGATTGATTCAAGGGTATTAATTTTGGTATGAACTTTTTTCCAAAATAAGCTTCTTCATGGATCTATGTTCACCAAGCAGTGGAAATGCAATGCCAGGCAACTGTACTTTCAAGATGAGATTTGGCATGTACTCTGAGCAGAGCTATGTGTTGTACTATACTTTGGTTACTCTCAGAACCTTTAAAACTGACATAATCCTGGTGAAATAGTTGTTCATGGGAGCTTATATCACTCCAGGAATATTTATATCTGATGCATTCTTTTGAGCGAGATGTTATCTTTAAAAAAGATGGAAAGATCAAGTAGAGAAGAATAAGTATATCAATGGCTGCTTAATCATGTTGACAAAAAAATGGCATCTTCATGCTTAGACAAATGGGGGAGGCTTTGCTGACTGTCACCATTGTATGAAAGGTCCTTGTACACACCAACTAGACAAAGATCTACTCTAGCAGAAGCTCTTCACCACCAGTGTGGGTTTTTTCCCATCAGATTGTGAACCACTAAGCAGCTAGAAGATAGTTTTCAGAATGAAGTTGTGTATACATCAACTCATGCAACGAGGGTTGACCTGCATATCTGTGAATGTCAAATTTTCAGGTTAAATATAATGTCCAGAGTTTTAATATTCCTATTGTCACACACACACACACACACACACACACACACAAAGTTAAAACATAGAAGTGCATTTTCCATAGCATGAAAGAGTTGCATGCTTGTCTTCCACAGTTAAGGAGATGAGCTGTGATCTGGAAGTATTCTAGGTCAGTGGGGTAGACCTCAGTTCACATGCAAACTAAATGTGTGGATTTAGGCATTCCACTTAATCCTCCTCTCCATAATATGAGGATGTTCAGAGTGATCATACTTCCCACCTATAAAATGGGGACGAGCATACAACATTGCTATAAGGATTGCAGAGACTGTCCATATAAAAGAGTTTGTGCTTTTTGAAAGAAGTATTACCCTGGACCATAGCCTAGTGCCTCTCAGATATGGTCAGAACTTGGAAATAAGCAATTCTGAAGAAGTGGCAACTTGTAATTATTTCCCATTTGTAATAGTTAAGCATAGCTAAGTTACATTACAATTCCAACTTGCAAAAGGATAGCTCCATTTCTTTTCCAGTGTATCTATAACAGTTTTAGAAAGTTTCAGAATTACTAGGAATGTGACCTCACTATACAGGTGTGTTTTGTGGCACTATGATACCCCTCTTCCCCCCCATGTTGAGCAGCAGTTTTTACGGATTTTTATTTTTATTTCTAAATTTTAAATTTTATGTTTATTTTACTTTTTTTAAAAAAAGATAAAATATTTACAACAGTAACTAACTACTGTGAGAGATACTGAAGTTGTATGCACAAGTAATAACAAGAGCCTATAAAATTTATTTTCTCCAGTGATTTGAGGGATTTTTTTAAAATGTAATTTTTAACCAACATTCCTGAAACTCTCTGGTAATTACTTTTAAAATATTCTGTAGGTGGCAGGCAAACTTTGAGGAGAGGCCAGGTGGTGTAATAGAGCTCTCTTTCTCCTTTTCAGACATGCAAGTGGACCATAACATTTACAGAGACTAGGAGGTTTCTACACACCTGTCACCACACAGCCCTTGTTCTCTCTCTCTCCCCCCCCCCTCTCTCTTTCTGTAGAATGACTTCACACCTCAAATACCTTGCATCCAGATAAGAATGCCAGGAGAGATCTTGTACCTCCCTGTGGTATTGTTACTTCCCGTGCATAAAAGCAGCCAAGAGACTTATAAACGCAGCTCCATTCTTCAGGCCATTGGGGGATCACTGCAGAACTATTCTGATAGCCTTCAAGCACCCAGAAAAGGAGAAGCAGCTTTGCTCTGGGTTTGCATAAACAGACAGAACACATTCAAACACAGCATCACTATTTACTGGTGGCTAAGAGAACAAAGCACACCTTGAAGCTCCTGGCTGCTCTTGTGCTTTGGAGAGAAAGTGGGGATACATAAGCTGCCCCTACCCCCTCCAAGGATGTCATACATACGTTGCCAAGGACTCGTGTTCCACTAGCATGCTGACTAGTTTTAGGCCAAGTTACCTTTCACTTCATTATTTGGTAGATATATTCTGTAAATTAAATATTAAGGACTAATGTAGAGTAAGTGGTTTAATTTCCAAGCAGTTTATTTGCCAGATCATTATAATAAACTGTTCCACAGTGAAATTAATTTTTCCCTACTGTTTAATACACAATGTCACAATACTTTCTTTCTTTTTGACCATATTACTATGAAATAATATGCAGGTAGTCAGATATCCAGGAACATATATACCCAGTTCCTGTTTCCTGCTTAGCACTTGTTTAGAAGTAGTGCCACATTTAATCAGTGAAATGAGTATCATAAATGATAACTAACATATTGTTTATACTCCTTCCGTAAGAAGAAATATTATCAATAATTCAGCTTGAAAATAGTCCCTGACTGAAGTGCTATACTGATGCGTATGCAGTTCTGTGTCCTCTCATCACTCCATCCCAAAACTTCCTATCAATTGGCAGCCGTTTATCCCTTGGAGGGGCTCTTGCTGCTGTCAACTACTGGTGGACAATGGAGGGAGGAGGGGAGGTGATTCAGATCATGGAGAAGTAGCTGGTCATTGCTCAGTCTTGTTGCAGAGGGAGGGAGAGAAATTTGGTTGCACTCTCAAACCTGCCTCTTCCTTCCCCTGATATCATAACTCACTCTATGGAATCCAAGGAATCCAATGTGGAGAAGTCATATTCAGAAAGGACACTGGCTTCAGAAAACACCCCCCTGAATCTGAGCAACTAGTGGCTGATGCAGCCATCATTTCTGAAAGGTCATCTTAATGAAGAACAGTGATGAAGGAGCCAGCACTTCTAAAATACCTGACATCTCAATGTCAAAGCAAGTATAAATCCTGCAGGTGCTTCTGGGACTTGTCCCAGTGGCAGAGCTTGGAGTGTGTGGAGGGGGCAGGAGGAGGGGGGGCTACAGAGCAAGGAGCGTGACCACTGTGCACAGGGGCATGGCTGTGGTACGTGGGGGTGTGGCCAGGGGGTGTGGGGGCACGGCTACAGGCCTGGATGCCCCCAAAACAGTGCCTCCAGGGGCAAATTGCCCCCTTGCCCCCACGTCCCTACCCAACTGACTTGTCCACAACTGTTTATTCTACTTGGCCCTTGTCCACTTCCTACTTATGGATTTATTTGACTTCATGATGCCTAGCCTCATTTACAGTTTACATATCTTTATTTTTCTCTTCTGGTTTTGATTACTATGATTGCTGGATTCTGAGAGCTTAATACTGCCTCTCTTTTCAATCCTGGTAAACTCACTTTACTACCTGTATATAATCCAGATTGGCTTAACTCACTAATAACTGCTTCTCCCTACAATAGCCTGCCTTTCCTGGTATTTGCTGCCTGTGGGCCGAAGACACCTGGGAGCTCAAAGAAGCCAAGTGTTCATGTTCTGAATTATCTCCCTCCTTTCTCCGCCACCAGCAGGGTACCCTTCCAGGGCTTGACAGCTGCCAGGCAGTGGGAGATTTTGGGATAGAGTGCAAAGGAAAGTGTACTGGCCAAAGTAGGACTTATGCAGGTGGAATTGCACACGGGTCACTAAGGTTGCCAGTCTTTGGGCATATCTGCACTGCGGAGTTATATCAGTTTCATACCGTCATGCTGTCATGTTTCTATCCTACAAATTTTTAACTTGATGCTATACTTAGAATTTTCTAGATGGTAACAATGAGATGCTTGGACACGGTCATGGAATGTCTTTCCCTTCCCCTCCCTTTTGCAGCCATAGAAGCCATCTCTAAAACAGCTGTGGGAGGTTTTCCAACCGTTGCTAACAAGTTGTAGAAGTGCTTGGACTACAGTGGGAAGGCAAAATTGTACCCACTAATGTTGAATTCTGTTGTAAGAGAGACTATCCGATACTGGATATAGCCCAGAGCACACAACACAACTTTCATCTATATTGTGCAAGCCTTCCTTTATAACTTGGTTGTCAGAGGACCATACCAGTAAGCCAGCGAGAGCTCATAGGTCCTATGTCAGTGTGGTAGTGAATCTACTTTGAGTTTTAGTTTGAAGTTTAACAAAACTGTCCAAGGTAGTGGACTCTGCTACCCAAATAAGTTCAGCATGTGGGATAGCTCCTTAAAAGGTTAGATTGAAAAGTGCAAATTCACTGCCCCACTGACAAGGCACCACTGCAGCAAACTGGGTCCAAATTCCATCCTGTACATCTTGCTTTCCTCATTTCTTCTCATCTTCACTTTTTGGCTGGCAAAACAAAGCTTCTGGCACACAGGAGGTGTTCACCTCAACTAGTGAGTGGGTGGGAAGTGAGAAGACAACAGACAAAGCCTCTGCACTTGAATCTTCTTCCAGTTTGCTGGTACAGTCATCTGAAACTTCTGTGATGAAGGCTTACTCAAAAGACTATGAGGCCTCTTTTTATATTAAGCCTACTTTTACCCTCAGAAGAACATCACAAAAAAGATGATGAAGATAATTAAAACTTCCATATGCTGGAACTTAACATTGCTTGTAAAATGGATATTTGGTTTATAGATATAGGTTGACAGTTTGGAAAAACCAGCCGGGCTTTTTTTTTTTAAAAAAAAAACAGCTAATGCAAAGTGCACGAGTTATGCATCTGAAGCTCTTTCCACACACAGTTATTAAGGCCGGCCAACGCATCTCGCCACGGAGGTCTTCTGCACGTTAGAGTGAACTAGGTTCGGTTTATTTACCTTCGTTCCGCATGTAATTCTGACTAAATGTGCCCCCATGTGGTGGTAAAGTGCACTATTTGAAAACTGGAAGAAATCAGTTTTCCAATTTTCCAGATCGATCCGATTCGTACTTTCACAGTGGTGCAAACAGGTACATTTGCACCAGTGTGAATTGGTGGTTAGGGGAGGGCTCATGGGAGGGGCCAGGGGTAGTATGGACTTTTGCACGTACACATGTACACACATACGCAATGATGTATTAAACCATGCAAAAAAAAAAAGGGCCAATCACAGCCAATGGGGCAGGGTGAGGGGAGTCGCAGGAGTGGCCACAGCAGAGGCAGTGTGGATTCATGAACTCGCACTCCTCCGAATCAGAATGGAACATACGCAGTAGCTGTGCAGAAGGAAATGAGGGAAAGTCTGCCTTATTTCGAGCCCAGAAAATCCAGTCAGAAACGGCACAAACCGATTCACCAGCCTTGTGCAGAAAGGGCCTGAGAGTCTGTGTCCAAATGTCCAGAACTGAGGATAAAATATGGTGAGAAATAACTGCTAGAACCAACTTATGCTTTGATGAAAATGCCAGATGTGAAGTTTGTATCACAAAGCTGTTTGCCTGGAGACAATTCTGATCTGTACTATGTGTGTGGTGGGGAGGTAGGCCTCATTTGATTTCTATCTTTAAAAACAACATTGAGTTTGGCATCCTATTGGTGACATATGTATATGATAAGTCACACTATGCTTGCAGGGTGAATTATTCACCATGATGTTCTGTTTATAGTGGTGCATGCAGAGTTGCACATATAGCAATGTTATGCATTGAAGTTGTGCAGTGCTATTGTGCATTGCAGTTGCACATTGCACAACACCCAGTCATTGACACATGTTGCACAATGTTGCTATTCTGCATGGGGGCTGCACTGGTGTAGCATATCTCCATGTGCAGATATCTACTCTACACTAAGAAGATATTTGATTGTGGCCACTGTCTCTGCCATGGCCTTTGATGGTCAGCCATGAAATAAGAAGAGCAGACAAGGAAAATTGGGTTAAATAAGGGCCACTTTATTTGACCTAACCTATTTAAGCTGCATAGGCCTAGAAACTGAGCAAGAGGAGACAGCAAGCTGATGTGCATCCAGCTGAAGCCAGATGTCACCCTTAATTTCCTCTTTTGCCTTCCATTGGGTGAAACACCTTAGTCCTGAGGGCAAACCAAATGCTATTGGTTGCTCCTCAGCCTGGCCTGACTGGAAGGTAATCCATACAACTCCCACTCAAGCTTCAGGACTCCACAAGTGAAAAACTAGATCCCAGGTTAGCCTCCAATGTAGGCCATTTCTGCACTATACTCTTATAGCGTGATTATTCCACTTTCAACATCCTATGGAATCCTGGGGTTTGCAGTTTAGGGAGGAGCCAGCAAGCCCCTCTCTGAACTGCAAACCCCAGGATTCCATGGGATGTTGAAAGTAGAATAATTGCACTATAAGAGTGTAGTGTGAAAATGGCCATAGCCTACTTCTCCACCCGCTGGGATTCAGGGCTCTAAAATAGGAGTTCCAGAGCCCTACCCTACATCAAAAGCATGCCAAAAGGTAATCACTGATTTTCCCTCTGCTACCTGCCAGAGGAAAGCCTGTTCAATGACACCATCCTAAGCCAATTGTTCAAGTCCTGCAGATATAGTGTGGGATAGGGGGAAAAAAAATTAAAAACCTCAGGTAAAGGGTGAAAAAATTCCTATCTAGCCTGGAAGTGACCAGACGAATCTCATACTGCACTGAGGGCAGGGAGATGAGTCACGCTGCAACGATCAAAGAGGGCACGTGAAGGGACAAACAGACTTAAATAGCCTCTTGGCCCACCCCATCACATGTTGTGATCTGGCAGCAAGTGCCAATCACTCATCACTCTTTGATCTCTATCATGGAGAACATAAAATAGGTTCTCTCCCCCACCGTATCTTTCATCACACAGGTCCAGGTGAGCATTATGCTCAGGTATGAAATATATGCATGACTAAGATGCTTTTAGCATTTTTAGCGTTTAGCTATTTGCCAGTATGGTGATGGCTGATGATTTGGGAAACAGTCAGAATAGAACCCAGAAATTGACAATAAAGCATCAATTTTATAATGGCAGTCATGTCTGCAAGATAATCCATAAAATAGGCCTTAGTCTCTTCCCAACAAGTGATGCTCATTTTGTACAAGCAAACAGTACTGATGTTTAATAATATCAAATATCTTGCTATTTTATGATTGGCACAATAGAGGTCCTCGGAGATGCCCTTTACTTCTTCTTTTTTTAAATAATTTTATTGTGTTTACATCATATAAAACAACATTTCTCATTGTACATTTTACCGAACTATTACAGCTTTCTTCCACTCCTCTCTGGATTTCAATACTGTTATTTCATTGACATTTCAACATTATGCATCACACTACATTTATTAACATACATGTTAGATCCTGCTCTTCTACCCTACTTTTCATGTTCCATGATATTCCACTGATTTTTACTTCTAACTGTTCATGCTACCATGACTTAAGAATTGTTACCTGTCAACACCCAGCCCGTTTTCAGAACGATTTGCCATTCTTTGTTAATGTCATCATCTGATTTTCCTTTTAATCTCTGAGAGACTATATCTGCATTTCGATTTTCAATGAAAGTTGCCCACCATTGCTCTATTGTAGGTATCTGCTCAGTTTTCCATAACCTTGCATATTCAATACGTAATCGTATTGTCGTAATCATATACATCATTATTCTCCAATATTTCTTTGCTACAGTTCAATCTAACATATGTGTCATATTTAATAAGTACATTGCAGATTTCTTATCCATTTGAACCCTCAATATTTTACATATCATATTGTGTATATCATTCCAATATTTTTTAGCCTTAGGACATGACCACCACATATGAAAAAGTGTTCCAGCATTCTCCTGGCATTTCCAACAGTGACCTGTTCCCGTATTGTTTATCTTCTTTAATTTTTCTGGTGTCATGTACTATCTGTGAAAAAGCTCATCTGATAAAATTTCCTCGCATTACAGCTTTACCGGCATCCCAAATTGTTTTCATTGGTAATTCCAGTGTCATATTCTCCCTGAAATAATTATTTAATTCTATTTTTGCTTGTTTGATGTACTTCTCCTTCTTGAATATCTGTTCATTCAATCTCCATGTCCTCTCTCTGTCTGTAATCTTAAGTTTCATTTGCAACGGATTGTGATCCAAACATAAATTTGGAAGAATGTCTATATCCACTGTCTTCAACATCAAATTCTTAGATGTCAAAATCATATCAATCCTAGACATTGATTTATGTGCCCCTGTAATGCGAGGACCTTGATGACGCCTTCCTCAACCAAATGACCACGCATTCAAAAAGGAGAGATACAGTAATAATAGGAGATTTCAATTACCCGGATATATGTTGGCAGTCAAACTCTGCCAAGACAGCAAGGTCCAGCAAGTTTCTTGCTTGTCTTGCAGACAATTTCATGGTCCAGAAGGTGGAAGAGGCCACAAGGGGATCAAATATTCTAGATCTGATCCTGACCAATAGGGATGACCTTGTTAATGAGGTAGAAGTGGTTGGATCTTTAGGGGGGAGTGACCATGCCCTATTGGAATTTGGCATTCAGTGGGAGGGAGAGGATAAGTGTAGCCAGACACTCATCTCAGATTTTAAAAAAGCGGACTTCTGTAAACTTAAGGAGCTGCTGGCTGAAATTCCGTGGTCAGGAATAGTGAAAGAGAAAGGAGTTCAGGAGGCATGGGTATTCCTTAAAAGGGAGATACTGAAGGCACAGTCTAAAACTGTGCCAGTAAGGAGGAAAACTGGAAGGCATCTGAAGAAACCAGAATGGTTGAGTAAAGAACTCTCAGCTGAGCTAAGCGTTAAGAGAAACGTGTACAGGTAATGGAAGAGGGGGGAAACCACCAAAGAAGAATATAAGCAAGTAGCCAGGAAATGTAGGGAGAAGGTCAGAAAGGCTAAAGCACAGAATGAACTTAGGCTGGCCAGAGACATTAAACACAACAAAAAGGGCTTTTTTAAATATGTCCTCAGCAAAAGGAAAAAGAAAGAGGTGATAGGGTCGCTGTGCAGAGAAGATGGCGAATTACTAACAGGAGGAAGAGAAAAGGCAGAACTACTTAACACCTTCTTTGCCTCAGTTTTTTCCCAGAAGGATACAAGCACTCAACCTGGTGGTTGGGGAGCAGGTGAGGAAGCAGGGGAAATGCAGCACATAATAGGTAGAGAGGTGGTACAAGAATACCTGGCCACACTGGATGAATTCAAGTCTCCAGGGCCAGATGAATTGCATCCTAGGATATTAAAAGAACTGGCAGAGGTCATTTCGGAACCGCTTGCTATAATCTTTGAGAAATCTTGGAGGACAGGAGAAGTTCCAGCAGACTGGAAGAGGGCAAATGTTGTCCCCATCTTCAAGAAGGGAAAAAAAGAGGATCCAAATAATTATCGCCCAGTCAGCCTGACGTCAGTACCCGGAAAGATCCTGGTGCAGATCATTAAGCAGTCAGTTTCTAATCACTTAGAAAGCAACGCGGTAATCACGAGAAGTCAACATGGATTTCTCAAAAAAAAGTCATGCCAGACTAATCTTATCTCTTTTTATGATAGAGTTACTAGCTTGATAGATGAAGGGAATGCTGTGGATGTAGCATATCTCGATTTCAGTAAGGCCTTTGACAAAGTTCCCCATGACATTCTTGCAAAGAAGCTAATAAAATGTGGGCTGGACAGGGCTACTGTCATGTGGATCTGTAACTGGTTGACTGACCGTTCCCAAAGGGTGCTCACCAATGGCTGCTTTTCATCCTGGAGAGAAGTGACTAGCGGGGTGCCACAGGGTTCTGTCCTGGGCCCAGTGCTGTTCAATATTTTCATCAACGACTTGGATGAAGGAATAGAGGGCATGCTCATCAAATTTGCAGATGACACCAAATTGGGAGGGGTTGCTAATACACCAGAGGACAGGATCAAAATTCAAAATGACCTGGACAGATTGGAGAGCTGGGCCAAGGCTAACAAAATGAAATTCAACAGAGAGAAGTGTAAGGTCCTACACTTAGGTAGAAAAAATGGAATGCAGAAATATAGGATGGGGGACACGTGGCTGGATGGCAGTACGTGTGAAAGGGATCTAGGAGTCTTAATAGACCACAAGCTGAACATGAGTCAGCAATGCGATGCGGCAGCCAAGAAAGCCAATGCAATTCTCGGCTGCATCAATAGGAGTATGGTGTCTAGATCGAGGGAGGTACTGGTACCACTCTACTCTGCTTTGGTTAGACCTCATCTTGAATACTGTGTCCAGTTCTGGGCACCCCAATTCAAGAAGGACATGGTCAAGCTGGAGCAGGTCCAGAGGAGGGCGACCAAAATGGTGAAGGGCCTGGAAGCCAAGCCCTATGAGGATAGACTTAGAGAGCTGGGTATGTTCAGTCTGCAGAAGAGAAGGTTAAGAGGGGACATGATAGCTATGTTTAAATATTTGAAGGGATGCCGTGTAGAGGAGGGAAAGGGCTTGTTTTCTGCTGCTCCAGAGACCAGGACAAGGAGCAATGGATTCAAGCTGCAGGAAAGGAGATTCCACCTGAACCTCAGGAAGAACTTCCTGACAGTCAGGGCTGTCCGGCAGTGGAATATGCTGCCTCGGAGTGTGGTGGAGTCTCCTTCTTTGGAGGTTTTTAAGCAGAGGCTGGATGGCCATCTGTCGGGAGTGCTTTGAGGGTGTTCCTGCATGGCAGGGGGTTGGACTGGATGGCCCGTGTGGTCTCTTCCAACTCTACATTTCTATGATTCTATGATATGTCTGTCTGAAAAGAATGTATATCCATCTAATTGTCCATTTTTATACCTCCATATATCATAAAGATCTAGATCATCCATCATTTGGAAAAAACTCTTAGGCAATTTACCGTTGTTTCAGGGGACTAACTTCCGTACTGTTCGGTCCTCTTTTGGATTGATAACTCCATTAAAGTCCCCCAAAACAATAGCTTTTGCATTTCCTGTTTCTTGTATATATTTCTGTATTTCGTTATGTATTTTGGGGAAGAATTCTCCTTTTGCTCCATTGGGTGCATATACTCCAACTATTAGTATCTTGTCCTGTTTCATATTTACTTCTATCACCAAATATCGCCCATTATTGTCCTGAAATTTTTGTTGTGCACCATATCTTGAATTGACGTATATCAATACCCCCCTTTTCTTCTGATCGATTGTAGATGCAAAGCAGCTACCCAATTTTGGATTTCTGACATATTTCAAATCTTGATTCCTTATTCCAACCTCTTGTAGACAAATTATATCCAATTTTTGTTTTTCCAAATGATGAAATATCTGTCTTCTTTTATATTCAGAGTTAAATCCTTTAATGTTGCAAGAGTATATTTTTAATCCCATTTTGTCAGTTTTATATTAAAATTATTTATCCAAATTTTCCAATTAATCCTGTATGTTTTCTACCACCAACTCTCCTTCCTCTTCCAGTTCTTGTTCTTGTACTGTTTCTTCTTCCACCTCTCCTTCTTGTAACTGTCCTTTTTCCTCTTTTCCTTTTTCCTCTTCCAACGTCTCCTGTTCTTCATCTTTCTCTCCAGCTGTAGGTCTTTGTAAGTCTCTCTTCAACCTTTCCATCATTTCTTTGGCTTTAAAAATTGAATTAATCCCATATCTCTGTTGTTTGTACGTAAAAGAAATGCCTTCAGTCTTCTCCCATCTGTAATTGATCTGTAATTTTATCAAAAGATTAGCCAAAGGTTTATAATCTTGTCTCTTCTTGAGTATTTGATATGGTATATCTTTAAAAATTCTTACATCTTTTTCTTCAATCTTAAATGTTCCTTCGTAGCTCCGCTGTAATATTTTTTCTCTAGTAACTGTCCGAGTGAAGGTTATTATAATGTCTCTTGGTAACTTTCTTTCTCTCGCTATTCTAGAGGATACTCTGAACATTCTGTCAATACATGTTTCCATTTTATCTTCATCAATGTCTAGGTATTCTTCCAAGGCCGGTACCATTTTCTCATATAAATTCTCTCCTGTGGATTCAGGAATGCCTCTAAATCTAAGGCATCTTTCTCGACAACGTAATTCTTGCAACGTTATCTGAAGTTCCTCTTCTTGTTGCTTCCTTTTTACTTCAGTCAATTCTGTTTGAACTTGTTTAACTTGATCTTTTATCTCTTTAGTCTCAATTTTTAACTTTGTAACATCCTTAGTTAACATTTCCAATTTCTTCCCCAATTTGTCCATTTCATGCCTCATATCTGTTCTCATCTCTTTTCTTGTCTCTTTTAAGTCCTGTCTAATATCCTCTCTGATATTCTTAAGTTTTTCCATCATCTGCAACATTAAATCTTGAGATTTCTGGCGTATATCTGTTGATGTTCTCCTTATTATCTGGGTAGTCGTTGTTGCCGCCGCTGCCGCCGCTGCCTTTCTTGTTCTTTGATCCATTAGTCCTTTCTTAAAAGTGAACTCTTTAATCACAAATATCTTGACCTTTTCTCTTCTTCTTTCTTCTTCTTCTTACTCCACTCTTATATCTGTGTTATCCTGGCACCAGTTAGTTCAATAAAATCACTCTTAAAAAATGCAATAGTATAATCCAATCATGTAAATCAGTATCAATTCATATATATCAATATCAATGTCAATGTCAATAGCAATGTCAACACTTAGCTTAACTTATTTATAAGCACACTCTAAATTGATTCAGTAAGATTATATATTCAATAAAAATAATATAAATGTATAGTAATATATATAAATGTATATTTAAATATAAGAAAATATAAGTTTAAAGATATAGCTCAGTACTTCTAAACTCCTCTATGTAATATAATATGAAAAATATATGTACAAGAATTATTTATAATTAATTAAAAGGTTACACTTCCCTTTAAAGCCAGTGCTTATTCAGAGTCATTTCAGTGGATAGAGTCACTCCAGCTCCCCGCTCCAACTCTTTTATGCTGACTCTGAGGCTTCCTCTCTGTTTGCTAGCAGCTGCCAAGACCTTGATTGTAAAATTCCACTTAGTCTCTCACTGCTAGATCAGCCACTACACTGCGTGGGCACGGAAGTCTTCCAGAAGCCTCTTATCTTGTCTGAAATGCTCCGTTTCTTGTAGATGGTTCAAACTCAGTCTGTTAATTCCAAAAGCCAAGGTCTTTATATATAAATGTCTTTTAATGATCCAAGTCCAAAATGTCTTTTAATGGTCCAAGTCCAAAAATCACAAGTTCATAAAATTCTTATTCTTAAATTCTTAAATGTAAGTCCAACTGTCCAGTTAAAAAGAAGGAAAAAATAAAAAGAACAAAGCAAACCAAAATCAAGTCCCTGGTGTCAAAGGCAACCAATAGTTTCAGAGCACAATCCTTTAAAATCCCTTCCTCTTCATCAAGCCAGGACTCCTCAGTACATCTCCACCAAAAATAGCAAGAAATAAAGCTTATTCAAATCCAATTCTGTTTCCAAAAAACACAATGTCTATCCAGAGGGATATATTAACAAAAGCCACACCTCTATACTAAAAGTCTCTCAGCCTCAGCAAACACAAGTAGAAAAAAAGTTTAAATTCCAATCCAAGAATCAGTCACTTAGTCAATGTTATCAAGACTATGTTATATTCAAAAAGTCAATAATATTCTACCAGAAAGAGAATGGAAAAATCCAATTATCTCAAACTCACAAACCAGGTTACTGTAGCTTTAAATTGTCAGCCATTCCAAATCTACTTACAGCCTGGGGTCTTTACCAACGGCTTCTGTTATTTGATTGCACGTACATACCTCTTGTGATCTCAGGTAATTGTAATCCAGATCGGGTTGCTTATTGCCATCTCAACGTGTCTTCTTAATTTAAAAATCGACGGCGGCGCTTGTGCAGCTAAAACGGCGACCCTGGAGGTTCCATCATGGTCCTGCGATCCTTTGCAGAAAGGGCTCGGCACCGGAATTCTGGATCCCCTTCGGACCTCTTCCGCATCCCCCTTACCGAGGGGATGACTAGCTGGTTCCGATGGCCTTCGAACCAGCCGGAAACCTTCAGGTGGGGGTTTGGAGTTGTGGAGCGCTACTCCAAACAACCGTTCGCTCGCGCCATGCGACCGGAAGTCCGGAGATGCCCTTCACTTCTGATCTTTACCCCTGACTTACTTTTCTGCTGATTCAATATTGCCTGTCTCACACACTATTTTATCACTCAATATGACCACATGCACTCTGTTCAGAAGAGGGGTCATAAGATCAGTTGTTCAGTAAATCTTCCAGAGGGTGAAGAATCCAAACAGGAAAAATAAACAAAGCTAGTGGAGTATTCATCCTCCCTTCCTTTGAAAATACTTTAAGTCTAACTTGGCTTTGTGTTAGTTTTCAGTTTATCTTCTTAGCCAGCAACCGCCAGATAACTGTATGGCAGAAATATATCCTCTGCATTTGAACTGGAGTCTCTACATAATTGCATCTCCTGAATGACCATTTGCTCTTAATGTGCATTCTCTCTTAATGTACAGCTCCTTATTTTTCCAATGACTGTCTTAGGTCAACCTTGTGATGGGGTCATGTGAAACTTACTCCTCTTTTCTATCCTTTCTTTCTTAACTTCTTTATGCTCTGGCCTCCTGCACTCTCAAATGTTCACAGAAAGTTCACATAAAACCTTGGATTTTTTGTTTATTTTGTTTCAGAGAAATTTTGGTTATGTGGGTTTCTTGATGTTTTAACTCTGCACAAGCTGTTGCACAAGCTGGTCTATATTATAGCAGTATATGTAGGCCATATGTCATATGTCCAATTGAGACTGCATGCGAATGTGGATTGCAACATGCATCAAAATTATAGTAATGCAATGCTAATATGAATATCATATCATGAATATCATAGCTCTAGCAATACAATACTGACAGATATACATACTGACATAGCTACAACCTTAAGCCCTATCCAGTTGTTATCAAGGTCTTTTTATGGAAGGGAACAGGGATGCATGCTCCAACCTGACCCCCTCCATCCCACCTCCCCTGTGCTAATGACAAAAGCTAATACAGAACTGCAATGATATTCAGTTGCACAAATATACAGTGCTCCATGTGGTTATAGTACTCCTTTTAATAGGAAAATCTGCACAAAATCAGTTACTGATTCTAGAGAGCACAACAATCCTATTTAACCAAAATTTCAGATAAAATTTGGCATATATCACTCCAATAGAAACCAATACATGGCCTGTTGCTGAATCATCCTTGGCTGTACTTACTAAGACTGTGGGGAGTTAATTTCAACATTTGGGAAGCCACAATTCTTGCCCCTACCATATATGATTGTTTTCAGATCATCCTTTAACTTTAGGTATTACTTATTTCAGACATTATTCCTTAATTGGAGCTCTGGCTTACTTTGGACTTAAAAGTGAGATTTTCAGCATTCTCAGCTCAAAGGAGAATCTATACATTGTACACTCAATATGGCAATACACATGAATTCTAAATGCACATGCAGTTTATACATTTTGTGAATCATTGGCTTATCCATTTTTCACTGCAACTTAGAAGATTTCAAATGACCAATGTGTCACACATGTAGCCTTGGAAAACTTCTTTGATTTTTAAGATGTCACTAATAACATTTATTTATAGAATAACAGGTTGGTATGCTGGTAATATTAATCATGATTTTGGCCATTTCCACACGGGGTTTTTAAAACGGGGCAAAGCGTCCTCCAGAGAGGACGTCTGCACCTGGGAGCGGACTGGGTCAGACCTACTTAACGTAGTTCCGCATCCCAGTCTGCTCCAGAATGACCCCAAGTGGTCATCCAGCGTGCTTTTGAATGACCGCTAAAAACAGGTCTTTCAAAAGCACGGAATGTGCCACTGTGTGCCTGCTCCCTTATGCAGATTCGCAGGCTCGCATTGGTGCAAGCCTGCAATCTGCCGGGGGCGGGCTTTAGGCTGGCGAGCTTCAGCGTTTGGTTGAGACCCTCAACCAACCAGAAGCCACCATTTTCAATGCCAGAGCAGTGCGGAGCGAAAGCCACGCATTGCTCCAGAGCAGCCTGGACCGGACTGGGGAGCCTTAAAGTCCGGTAAGTAGCGTCACGGGGCGATTCCCTCGCCCCTGTGGAAATGGCCTTTCTTTCATTAGATATTTTGGTCCATTTCTCTATTTACGGTCATTGTTACTGCTGAAACTGGTGACTACAAGTCCTCAAATATGTAACTGCTGCTGAATGTGTAACTGCTGCTAAATGAATTGGTTCAGAAAAATTTTTGTGCTACTTTCTATTGCATCTCCTGCTTTAAGTGTATTGTAATTATGTTAATGGTAGTCAGGTGCAGAAAGTAGTAAATCATGGAGTTTAATTTTTGAGGCCACCATGCTACCGGATTGCTATATATGCATAACATGTCACTCCTGGAGTAAATTGGACCACAGTTTTTTTCCTATTATATCACCAGAAACCATAACACTAAAATGGGAAGAAAAGGGAAAAGAGATTGATAAAGTAGAGTCACATTCAGAGTCACCACATCTGACATGAGACATGCCCTCCTAGAAGCAATGCACTCTGAAAAACAACATCATATCAACCTGCTTTGCTTATTCGGATTTATCACAGTATAAAAAAACAACAGTCAATGTTGGGAAATGAAACTGACTAAATTGGGAGAAGGCATGTGTTGTTTGGATTGTTTGAAAAAATGCACAATGATCCATGTACAAACAATAATCTACACCAGTGATTGTCCACCTTTGGTCCTCCAGATGTTTTGGGCCACTTCCCAGATATACCAATCAGCATAGTCAATGGTCAAGGATTCTGGGAGCTGACATCCAAACATACAGTGGATCAATGGTTGAGAACCACTGTTCTAGACCACGAAAATAACCCTGTCTGAGTTTCCTCCATGACAGTCTGATCTGGCTGTACTGATAATGATGATTCCTGAATATGTCATATTGCAATGATTTGTTAAAACAGACTTCATTCTACTGAGCAATATAGTTAATCCCTGTACCTCCTCAGTCTTTTGTTGCCTAGGAATTAATTTCAGTTTTCCACTGTAAACCTCTGTTCTAAATAATTCATCTTTATAGTTTCTGGAGGCCCCACCAATTCACTGACCTCTTGTGCTTCGTAGTTCTAGATGTAATTAGTTTTGACAAGCTGTCAGACTGGAGATTAAATAGAGCATGTATTTTAGAAAACTGTGTAACTGCATTTCTTAGGAAATAACTCTGGAGTTTTTAAAGATCTCAATTTCAATAATTAACTCAGTTAAATTCTCTATCTCTCTCTTTTATTAAAAAGGCATAGTACAACCACACTTACAAGAGACATGAAATATGAACAAGAACTTACAAGTGGCTTCTTTAGCTGCTATCACTTTTATTCATATTCGTGAACCAAGAAAGCTAGATGTCTTCAATAACAAGCTGATGAGCCGATTAATCCTATGCTCACATTATGCCAACACCCAGAGATATGCTGCTGCTATACAGAGAGAACCATACAAGGTCTACAAACAGCAAGTGAAGGTATTTCTAACATAGAGCTAGTGCCATCACACTCCTCATACATCTTCTCACAAGCACATGTCTAACTGTAATCAGCTGTATTCAACTGCACCCAGCAGAAACGTGGAAGGAACATGAGGGAGGACTTTGCAGCCACAAGCTCTTTGTATAACTGTTGCCCCAGTCCCTGAAGCTCAGCAAACAGGAAGTCAGCTAACAGACAAGGGCAACAGACATTTTGTGTGGGTGTGCAAAAAGAGACAGCATAAGGTGAGCTTGTTGTGTTAAACCTCCACAGCGTCTTTTGGGAAAGTTTGTTAAGTCTGTTGTGTCTGTTGGGGCAAGGTTATTTGTTTGCGTGAGTTGGGAGGAGGCTTATTTGTAAGCTTGTTAGTATTCTATTGTTCTATTGTGTTTTGGTGAGGTATTTTTTGATATGAACTGAGTGAAGCCTTGCTTGTGTACTTGTTAATGTTCTATTGTAATTTTGTGTGTAGTACATGCCCTCTGCCTGAGCACATAATCTCAGGGAAACAGATCATCCTCTGAGAGGAAATGAGTCAGAGACTTGGTTGAGGGAGGAACAAACAGCCACTAGCTCTCTATACAGCTGCAACTCCAGTCCCTGGAGCTCAGCTAACAGGCAATGCCAGGCAATGCCAACAGGCAGTTTGCATGGGCCTGTAGCAGGGGAGTTTTGAGGAAGAGGCCCAAGAGTTCTGTTTCATTGCCCACTTTAAACTACTGAACATGGATGATGAGAAATCTGCTGCAGTCCTGCAATAGCTGTGGTATCTTTGGGTTCTTGCCAGATGATGTGGGTAGCTACATCTGTAGCAGGTGCAAGTTGGTTTCCACCTTGGAAAAAAAGAGAATTTGAGGCGCCTGTATCTACTCTTCAACATATTAGGGAGCATGCGGTTTTCTTGAACAGAATAGAGAAGACTGTCTTAGATGAAGAACATACACGGGATGTTTCTGAGGAGGAGGTCAGTTCTGCAATATAAAAGGTAGACACTTGAAGAAATGTGAAAAATAGAAGTAGAAGGACCAGGGATCATTCTGTGAGCTTGGAGCTACAGAATCAATTCCAGGCTTTCCCCCTTATCAGTGATGATGAGCAACAGTGTTAGTCAAAGAATGTGCAAGTGACCTTAGAACATGAAGCAAATGGAATGGCCCCTACAGAGGGGAACAAAGCAGTGATTTGCAAGCCTGACAAGATGCCTTGAGAAGTGTGCAGTCTTCCTGGAGTTGAAATCCATAATGTAACAGAGAGACTGACAAGACTTGTCAAGCCCACTGACTGTTACCCCTTTCTTTTGGTCCATGTGTGATAGCCTTCAGGATATCACAAGAGATTATAAGGCTCTGGATAGAAAGCTGAAGGATTTTGATGTCATTTTGTTTCTCCTCCTAGTTGAAGGACATGGTCCAGGAAGGGAAAGAATAATAGTGGAGATAATCAATGAACTCTGCCAGTTGACTCCAACTGTCTCAAAATTGAGAATTATTTGGCTTCTTGGACCATGCTCTGTGATCTCATGAAGATGGACTTCTGGCAAGTGATAGGTTGTACCTCACAACAGTTGGCAGGAATGCTTTTGCTAAGAGTTTCACAAACCTGATCAGGAGGACTTTAAACTGAGTTATGTCAGGGAGGGAGACAGTATTCTTGAAGGCAGGAGTTCAAGAAGTTCTTGAGATAATAGCCTGAATTTTATACAGAGAACTGTGTGAATAATACAAAAAGCCAACAGTGGGAGGGAAAAAAAACTTAAATAAGCAGCTGAGAGATTGACCCATAGTCTCAGTTGTCTTTGTACTAATGCACAGAGAATGGGAAATAAACAAGATGGAGTTGAACTATTAACACAAATATGATATAATAGGCATCACTGAAGCTTGGTGGGGTGAGTCTCATTATTGGACTGTAGTAATAGAGGGTTATAACCTATCTCAGAGAAACAGGAAAGGAGGATGAGTAGTGCTATATGTCAAGGATGTTTACACCTATGAAGAGATCCTGGTAGCCAGGTTGAGAGCATCTGGGTAAATATTAAAGGGGAAAGAAACAACTATGATGTCATTGTGGGCATCTACTGCAGATGCTCAAGCCAGACTGAGGGCTTGGATAATGCCTTCATGGAACAGATGACCAAACATTCAGAAATGGGAGGTGCAGCAGTAATGGGAGATTTCCACTAACCTGATAGTTGTAAAATTCTGCCAAGAATATAAAGTCCAAGAAATTCCTCACTTGTCTTGCAGACAATTTTATTGTCCACTAGCGTATATACCTAGCACTGTCTGGGATTTTATTTTCTCATAGGTAAAACTTGTTAGAAAGATTTGAGATCCTATGTCTCTAATTCCCCAAACTATGTTGTCCAGTACCTGTAACTTTACCCCATATTCCCCAATCCAACCTGTATTCAGAGTTATTAACATACAGAGGTTGGATTCCTGAGGTAAAACACTGCCCTCCTCCATGCTGCTAGGCCTCATCTCCATAGCAACTGGCTTATTCCAGAACAATCTAAATGAGAATTCTGAAGGCCCCTCCCTAAGCTGTAAACCCCAGGATTCCTTAGAATCTTCTTAGGCAGCCTTATGAAGACTTATGAAGTCTTCACCTGACACAGACAAACAGACAATCTTTGACTTTTATATATTAGATAAGGTAGAAGAGGAAAAAAAGGGAGCAGCTATTTTAGATCTGATCCTAACCAACCACGATGACCTAGTTAATGGGGTGGAAATGACATAATCCTTATGTGAGAGAGATGATGGTCTCCTGAAGTTTATTATACAGCACAAAGGGAAGACCAAGCATAATCAGGCACACATTCTAGACTTCGAGAAAGCTGGTATCAATAAACTTAGGGAAATACTGGGTGTGTTCCCATGGTCAGAAGTACTAAAAGAGAAGGGGGGTCACAATGGATAAGGAGCGTCTTAAAAGTGAGATTTTTGAAGGCATAATTTCAAACAGTTCCAATGAGGAAGAGAAAAAAAAAGGGACGCGTCTAAAGAAAGCAGGATGGAAGTCTAAAGAACATTCAGCTGAGCTAAGATTTAAAATGGATAAGTAAAAGAAATGTAAAAAGGCAGAAATCGCTAAAGAGAAATTCAAACAAATAGTCAGCATGTATAGGGGTAAAGTCAAAAAAGCTAAACCACAAAATAAGCCCAGGCTTGCTAAAGAGGTTTTTTAAAAAAGGTTTTGTTGTTGCTGTTGTTGTGTCTGTAGTAAAAGGAAGAAGAAGGAAATGGTAGGGTCACTCTATGGAGAAAATGGTGAAACGCTAACAGGGGACAGAGAAAAGGCAGAACTGTTGATCTCCTCCTTTACCTCGGTCTTCTCATAGAAGGAAAATGGAGCAGATGATGCAGTAGGGGATACGCAGCACAGAACAGGTGACGACGTAGTATACGAATAACTGGCTACACTAAGTGAATTAAAGTCTCCAGGGCGAGATGAACTTCATCCAAGTGTATTGAAAGAACTGGCAGAGGTAATCTCAAAACCATGGGCAATAAATTTTAAGAATTTCTGTAGAACAGGTGAAGTCCCACTAGATTGGAGGATGAAAAATGTTGTCCCCATCTTCAAAAAGGGGAAAAAGAGAACCCAAACAATTACCCCCTTCAGTAAGCCTAACATCAATAGCAGGAAAGGTTCTGGAACAGATCATTAAACAGACAGTCTAGAAGCACTCAGAAAGAAATGCTGGGATTACTAAAAGTCAGTGTGGGTTTCCCCAAATCAAGTCATGCTGGACTAATCTTTTTTTAAAAAAAGAGTTACAAGCTTGGTAGATGAAGGGAATGCATATCTTGATTTCTGCAAGGCTTTGACAAGGTCCCTCATGACATTCTTGAAAACAATCTAGTAAAATATAGACTAGACAATGCTACTGTTAGAAGCATTTGTAACTGGTTGACTGACCAAACCCAAGGGTGCTCATCAATAGCTAATCATCCTGTGAGGTGCCACAGAGTTCTGTCTTGGGTAAAGTGCTATTCAACATCTTTATAATGACTTGGATGACAGAATAGAGGGTATGCTTGTCAAATTTGCAGATGATACCAAATTAGGAGGGGTAGCTAATACCCCAGAGGACAGGATCAAAATTCAAAATGATCTTAACAAATTAGACAGCTGGGTCAAAACTAACAAAATGAACTTCAACAGGAATTCTTGGGCAGAAACAAACGAAATTTACAGATATAGGATGGGTGGCACCTGGCAATCAAAATATTAAAAGGTCTGGAAACCATGCCCTATGAAAAACAGCATAAGATGCTAGATATGTTTAGTCTGGAGAAGATAAGGTTAAGAGATGACATGATAGACATGTTTAAAAACTTGAAGGGGTATCATATTGAAGATTGAGCAAGCTTCTTTTTTGCTGCTCCAGAGACTAAGAGATGCAGCAATGGTTTCAAACTACAGAAAAAGAGATTCCACCTAAATATTAGGAAGAACTTCCTGATGGTAAGAGCCGTTCAACAATAGAATACAGTGCCTTGGAGTGTGATGGGGTCTCTTTCTTTGGAGGTTTTTGAACAATCTGGTTTGTACTCTTTTGGGACTGCTTTGATTGTCTCCTCCTGCATGGCAGAGGTATAGACTATGGTCTCTACCAACTCTGTGATTCTATAATTCTATGAAATATTTAATCCAGAGCAACGGTGTACGTTGGTCATAGCTGGGGTACTCAAATGTCACACTAACAGAAAAGCACAAGAAGTTTAAATCTGTGGTTTATTACAAATTTTAAAAAAACTCAAGAGGAGAAGGGAAGAATGGGAATGAACAGATAAAGAATTTTCAAATTAGGTAACTGCAGAAACTAGTATTTAGACAGGGGACAATTTTTGTGAACTATAGTATGCACAGCTTAGTCACCATAGTGACTATAGGGAAAGGGTGGGAATCATGTAACCTTCCAGATATTATTGACCTGCAAGTTCCAGCAACTATAGCCAGCATAGCCAATGGTGAGGAGTGTTGGGAGTTGAAATAGAGAAACATCTGGAGGACTACATGATCCCATTCCTGCTACAGAGTCAGGATGATGGAAAGGGAGAAAGAAGCTATGTATATTTTCCTTTAAATAGGAACAAGCAAGTGTCACAGAGAGGTACATGTACAGACAGGAGCAGAACAGGGTAATTTTGAGGTGACATGGACTGAAAATAATATTTCTGCACAGAAGTATTTTTTAAAATAATTTTTATTAAAATATAATTCCAAACATAAATCTCATGTGTCTCATTAATACATTGTTTACACAATTAATTTCTTTATCAATAATGTACAGATTCCTATGTACATTCCTACATATAGTTACTGCAATTATTGACATTCAAATCTTTTCGAATATATATTTAAAAACCTCTATCCCTTTCCCTCCCATATCCCTCTCCCCCTTTAATGTTTGTCTCAATATTACTTCTCTCATTACTTCCTCTCATCCAACCCTCCTTCCTCTCCCCTTCCTCCTACCTACTATCCTTTTTTCTGCGCTTTCTTCAAGTCTAACCTGCTTTCCAATGTTTCCGCAGAACCTACAATTTATGTATTATCTTTTTATTGTTGTGTGTCTAGATTATATTGTTGTACATTTAAATTTTTAAACCAAAAAAATTTCGTACCTACATATATATTTATTGTTGTTAATTATTTAGTACACTTTCTCTAATGCCCTCTTATAAATCTTCTGTTTCTCCCCCTCTTAATCCTAAACTACTAAATCACATTTGTCTTATTATCTATCCTATTACCATAATTATCTTCCTTTTGCCCATTCTGTAACCAGCTTCCAATTCCTTTCGAACTGTTGGTTTGATGCTCCTTTCATCGAGTTTCACAACTTCTCCATTATACTGCACAGAAGTATTTTTTGAGGTGGCATAGATAGAGGAAACAGAGATCTGAAGTAGCAGGATTGAGATAAAAGAAATTAAAATAGAAAACCAGAATGCTGATATTGCCCAGGCTTGATCAATGGAGGAGAAGCTTTCTTCATCACATAGGGTGATGGTAGCTGACCCTAAGTTTCTACATTCCAGGACACAGGAGTTAACTTTCTATGAGTCTCAAACAGGAAAACAGGGATGAAAAAAACCCAACAACTCTTTAACCTTGATATTTTAGAAAGATTTTGTTAAAAGGCTTAGAGGTTATGAATTGCTATAAAAATCTTGCTATAATGAGAGAAAAGAAATGTACATGAACTGAGAAGGAAAACTGGAAGAAATGAGGGAATGAAGGGATGCAAACCTACAGGTTGAAAGCTGAACCTTAGACTGAAAATGAGCTTTAATATGAGGTCTGTTTTAAAGGGTTTTCTCCAAAGTGAGACGTGTCATCCTCAAAAAGAGGCGGTGAATATCTAGCCCATTTGCTGCTGAAGCTTCCCAACTGTTCACAGCTTCACTCCCTTCTGTTACTGAACAGTTGCACTGAATTGCGCAGTGCTTTTGTATAGCTGGTGGAAGAAGTCTAGATAGGAAATAATTACAACCTGCCCTGCTCACATTCTTTTGGGCTTGCAAAGTGCTATTATCCCCACCCAGTTCTAGACTGTGTCCATCAACACTTGCCCAAATCAAAATTCACTCATAAAAATTTTTTCCTACTCCTGACCTAGAACAAAAGTATCAGTAGAGATCTGGAGAGTATCATAGATTTGCATGCAGGAATGCACTACTAAACCACTTCCAACATGGGTATCTAACCTCTGTTTGAAGACTTCCAAAGAAGGAGACTCCACGACTCTCTGAGGCATTATTAACAGTTATTTTCATCAAGAAGTTGTCTCTAATGTTTAGATAGAATTTCTTTTCTTGTGTTTCAAATCCAGATAAAGGCTGTTCACTGCTGTGAGTGCTGAAGAGCATTTATGCAGGTTATATTCATTTTGTAACTGGCATTGGAAAATGATGGCAGAAAGTATCCTGGTGCTGGTAGTAAAGGGGATTCTTTTGTGACTGTCAGCAGCATCTCAGAGACAATGAACATGAGCTAGAATACATCTTAGTAAAATGTGAATGAAATGTCAGTTAGATCTTTTCAAAAGGCCATGACTATGAAAAACAATAACTTTACTATATTGTCCTTGGTTACTTTCTAATCCTAATTCAAGTGCCTTTAAATGTTACCTTAGTTAATCTTTGTCTCACCCACACATTTATGCACAGGTCTTTATCTATGTGCATGATGGTGGTCAAAACAAAGACTTCAGTCAAGAAATCAGAAGATGAGAACTTGGAAAGGAAGCTATGAAAGCACTAGACAAGATCTTCAAGTGTCAAAAGTCATCACTGCATACTTAAGTTAGGATGGTCCATGACATTGTATTTCCAATTTCTATGTATGGTTGTGAAAACTGGACAGTGAAAAAAGCTGATAGGAAGAAAATCAATTCATATGAAATATGGTGCTGGAAAAGAGTTCTACAGGTACTGTGGACTGCTAAAAAGACCAATCAACAGGTTATACAGCAAATCAAACCTGAACTCTCCCTAGAAGCCAAGATAACTAAACTGAGACTGTCGTACTTTAACTCAACAGAAAAGACAATAATGCTTATTAAGCTGGAAGGCATACGTTGAAGTCGACTTGATAGCAGTTAGCAACAATGGCCAACCCCATCTGAACAAACCTTGCCAACAAAACCCTGCGATAGATTTCCCTTAGGGTTACTATAAATCAGAAAGAACTTGAAGGCATACAACAACTATATCTGCCTATCTAGCTATCTCAGCCAAGATTCAGTAGTAGGGCTTATACAGTGTAGATTTCTGCCAGTTTACTTACTCTGGTGCTATCTCCCCTGTCTTTCTTGGGTTAGCAAGGGCACCTGGAGACTCTGGGGCACAGTTATGGCCTTTGGGCACCAGCTAGCCATGGAGGTGCTCATAGGCACAGATTGGCTGCCCTTGTGTACCTAGGAAAAAGAAGATATTTCACCCTACTCTCAAAAAGGATGGAAGTTGTTGCCTCTTTCCATGTGCACAAAAATAACCAATCAGTGACTAGGTGCATTCTGACAGCCAGTCAGTGGCCCGGAAGGAGGGAGTGCACTCAGGAATTTCTGGCTGCCCTTGAGCATTCAATATAAACACATCGCTCCTTATGCCTTTCTCAATGTCTTTAAAGTATTTACACAAGCATAACCAGAGGTTACACTAGTGTAAGCCACCAACAGGATTCGTCTCAGAAACATACTTATTTTAAAGCTGTATGAAAAGAAGCAAAATTAAAAGGGTGAAGAAGAACAAAAGAAGACATGGTGATGTTACACAGATTTCTCAAGAATTACTGAGTTACCACTTGAGGCTTTTTTAGGACAGGATATGAGATGTAGTAGTTGGCTCCTAACCTGGTTGCAAACTGGGGTTACAGTTGGGCTAGGAAGGAATTCAAGAAAGCTACATACTCAGGAGAAGTGAAGAAGCAAGAGAAGGGAAACCAGAAGGATAAAAGAGATAGGTCGAAGCACTTATTGAAAACAGATGAACAAAAATAACTTTATATTGCAGCAGACAATTGAGCAGATTGCCACCAGTTTCTTCATCTTTCTCAGTGAAAGAAATGGCTGGGGGTACCTGGGCCAACAAACTTTTGCACCTAAGTTTGCCTTTGTTGTTCTTAAGTATTATTATTAATTGTAGGATTATCTTGTCTTTCCTCCAAGGTACTGAAGGTAGCATACACGGTCCTTCTCCCCATGGTTTTCTTCACAGTAGCCCTTTGAGGTAGGTGAAGGTATGCAAGAGAAAGAGTGTATGACTGGCCAAAGATCACCCCATCAGCTTATGGCTTCATAGAAATCATCAAGGCAGTGTATGTCTGCCACCAAGGCACTAGGTACAGATAAGGACATAGCTACCATATCCATAACAGATGTGTAAAAAAGTTTTTGACAAAATACAGTTTATCAATCATGCCTGAGGACAGCTACAGAGACAAAGGACCCATTTCCTGCTTTGCCTATGAAACTACAGAAAATATATTTCTGACATGTAATTCTGTAGTAGCCAAAACAGAATCTCTTACTGAATTCCCACAGGATTTATCTTTATTCTGCTAGTGTACACAGAATGAAGCCCTTCAGCTTTAAAAGAGGTTTCAAATTCCCTTCCTGCAGCTTACCTACAACAAGGTGTCCAGGAATGGAATATACTAACATAAAAGACAGACAGAAGGGGAAACCTTGTCATTGTCAGTTATGTTTCCTGTCAGTTGTGAGCCACTGTTGATCAGGAAAAAGGCACTGAACATTTGTGGTGAATGGCAGTAGCATGAAATTAATCAGTGATACTCTTCCCAACCTCCTACCCAGACTGAAGATGGAAAGGAAATGTGCTGGGCTCACCTTTGCCTGTGGAACTGTACATTTTTCACCTTCCAAGACTGGAAATGTCACTGAAAGCATCTTGTTCAGGAATCTGTACACTTCTTAAAGCTTCAGTGATTAAAATGATTTTATTGTAGGCCAGTCTGAGATTTATGAAATAGGGAACCATGTAAGCACTTCAGTGAAAAAAACAGATAAATAAATATTTCATAGAAAACAATGTATAGAAAACCATACTTACATTTTAATAATGTGCACAACTAAAAAATTATATATTTGAAAAGCTTGGACCAACACATTTTAATCTGCCAAAAAAATGTATAGCAAAATGCCTTATACTTAGAAAACCTGTCTTGCAATGTGAATGGAACTGGAATGAAACATGAATACTATTGAGACTGTAAGCAACACGGTAAGAATGAGGACAACAGATTTCATTACTTTCCTGTAGGGATGGTGCTAGATATGATTCTCCCTCGCTGTTTTTTTTAACCAAATAATCATAATAGAAGATAGAAAAACCTTGAAAGAATATCCTCTATATTAACTCTTCCCCTTAGGAAACCATCTCATATTATTCCACTGTTATGAGTCTCCTTCCTGAACTGCCGGATTAATAAATGAGACCTCCTAGGCCAGTATGTGGCTCTTCTTCATCCCAGTATTACCCAGTTTCTAGAATGAATGGTGCTAACAAGCTGAATCTCTCTTGAGACCCCTAAAATTACCAAGTAATGTTGCTTCTCCCATTATGCCAGCAGGAGGGAAACCCTAGGTGGTAGTAGCTCTTCTGCCACCAATTACAAACTGCCTCTGCTCTTAGGGCCTTTCCGCACTCTACTGTTATAGTGCTGATATTCCATTTTCAGCCTATGGAATCCTGGGGTTTGCAGTTTAGGGAGGGGCATTTAGAATTCTCAGCCAGAGAGTTCTTCGGCCTCAGTAAACTACAAACCCTAGAATTCCACAGGATGTTGAAAGTGGAATAATAGCACTGTAACAGTGTAGTGCAGAAAGGCCCTTAGTGAAAATGAGGCATTTAGCTTGCACGAATTAGACCACAGGAGTTCCATCATCTTGTTGATATTGTGAGCACATTATCAAAAGAAAAGAAACAAAGAGAAATTAACCACAGTTTTCCTTGTTGTCACTTCACAACCTGGGCAGAGGCACTCCTGTGGATTTTCAACTAACATTGAAACAGGAGAAAAAGCAGCTGTGGCTCCTCCTATATTTTCCCTTGACTTCCTGGCAAGAGATCCTTTGAACTCTCATTGCTAAAGTACATGTCACATTTACCGCATAGCATATAGCTTTGTTGTGGTGGTGAACTGCCCTCCAGTGGATTTCAACTTATGGTGACCCTATGAAGAAGAGACACCCCCCCCCAAGTCATGTTAACATCAACAGCCCTGCTCAGGTCTTACAGATTCAGGGCTGTGGCTTCCTTGATTGGGGAGCTTATCATAAGAAGCAGGTAAATTGCAATTACAGCAGGATAATAGTGTCTTTGGCTGGGATGTATCACATGATGTCATTCCTCTTCTGTTGTTCTCCCAGTTGGAGATTGTTTGGAAAGCATTTCTTTTACAAACACACACGCGCACGCACACACACAATTCATTAATGACCTCCTTTCCTGCCATTATTATGCTACAATCTCTAGTGTGAAAGTTCAGTTCTGCTTTACGTTGATTTTGAGTGGCGAGGTGATGTTCTGTGGGTGTGCTTTTGGATATGGCAGTCTACCTCCAGTGACCAAGGGAGAAGGAGAAAGAGTGGAAATTTCAGTTTGATTTCCTTTCAATTTGAGATGGCAAGGTAACTGAGAACCTTTTAAACTTTTTTTTTCTTTTGCCCACAGGGGGGAAAAAGTCCACTGGCAAATTATCTTAAACACTCCCCCCCCCAAAAAAAATAGGGCTTTTGAGAGAAGGCAAAACTTTGCTCACTGCCTCCTCCTTCTCCCAGCTTCCTCTTCCAGTGGAGTAGCCCAATTCCAGAGTCTCTCTCTCTTTCCCTCCCCCCCCTCTCTCTCTCTCTCTCTCTCACACACACACACACACACACACACACATATGCTCACACATGCCTGAAAATGTAAGAGGAAAAGAGTCCTTATAGTTTAAAAAAACATTTATTTCAAGAACCCTGTGTCCTCCCTCTTCTTGTCACATTCACCTTCACACGAATTGATGGGGGGCAGATGAAAGCCGTCAGCTACTTTGATCTGATCTATTGGAGTCAGGAAGCACTCCCCCATACACACATATAAAGAAAAACTGGCAGAAGGCTGGAAGGCTTATTTTTCTATACTTGAGATTAAATAATTGCCTTTTAAAAGTTAGAAATGTTTTCATTTATATTTTTTTGGGGGGGGGAATCTGTGTGTGTATGTGTGTGGTAGACTGAAACAGGAATTCACAATTGTAGCTGCAAAAAGGGGCCTATGAGTGTTTTCATGGCTTATATTACAAAGAGAAAATATTCTAATCGGAGAGGGGGTTGGGAGGAATGAGGATGACCTTCAGTGAAATGGCCAGATGAAGCCAAACTAAGAAAAAGAGTGGGGATAATGCTTTGGAGAAGGTACTGGATGGGCAATCCCAAGTCCTGTGTGTGATAATGTTTCAGCACAAATGAATGTTGCAGTCTTGGAAAGGTTCCCAAGGTGCTAAAGGAAAGAGAGAAATCCCAATTGTGTAGTACTTTTAGAAACAATGCTCTTTTAATGGGAGAAGAGCCAGGTGTGATAAACCTCTCAGGAATGTATCCACCTGTAATTTGGTCGTCCTCTTTTCCTGTTCCCTCTTACCTTACTAAGCCTTATTGTCTTTTCTAGTTTTCCAGAGTATAACAGTCCTGCTTAGTCATCTGGCTTCTAGGGAATGTTCAGGCTTGATTTAGTCTAGGACCCATTTGTTTGTCTTTTTAGCAGTCCAGGGCATCTGTAGAATTCTAGTACCATATTTCAAATGAGTTGATTTTCTTTCTATCAACTTTCTTCACTGTCCAGCATATGCTTATGTTGCCTTTTTCCCATAAGTGAATTATGAGTGCAGGGGAAATGTTATGATGGTGGCATGTGGGGAGTGAATTATTCCTTCTCTCCCTAAATTACTATCCCCACTAAAAGCAATGTAATTATTGCTTGTCATTGTACAATGGGGCTGAATCTGGGGGCAGGAAGCAGGAGTGAAAACATACGCCTTCCTTTCCTGCACATTGTTTTTCTTCTGCTCACCAATCGTCCCTGTGCCTGAATTTAATTTTTTAAAAAAATAAGAGATCTGGCTATATGGTAGATATGGTTTTCTGCTCACCTACTGCACAAGTCCGAATATTAAAGGAATTACTGAATGCTATACAGGAAAGAAGGTCAGCACCTAAAGGTCTAGCACATTGAAATTTCAAAGTAAAACCCGGAATAGATTGACAGCTCAGAAAAACTTGTTAACACTGGTTGTTGCATTTTTCAATTACTTTCCCATTACCTTCCACCACATTTTTGAAACAAAAAACCCCCAAAAACTTAGATCTGAGATTGACATAAATATCTGTCAAAATACTTGTGAAAATGCCCTTTAAAGCAACTTTTAGAAATGACTAGAAATCATGACATGTTACATGAATAAAGTAACAAGTCAATACCAGGCCTGAAGTATATCCAACAGGGGAGCCTTTATGAGTCAGCAATAGTTACTGTAGGACTTGAGGTAACAATGCAGTTTCTTAAGGAATGGCCAGAACACTGTGTACTAAAAAAGAGATGGGACCATTCCTTCTCTCAAGGAGATATTAGTAACCTCCTTCATTTGATCAATCTGATCCCTCTAGCTAGAAGAAATTAGCCAAGAAGACCAAAGATGGGGAACCGAACTCATTGTTCACACCTTTTGTGCACATCTTCAGACTACATCAGCTGAAATTGCTCTCATACAACTTAACTAAACAGTGTTCTATTTTTTCTATAGGAAATGTTCCAAAAATGGCGGCAAGATTGATACGATTACAAACAATTGTATCATTGAATGGTCTCACAAACTCACAAACATCAGGCCTCCGAGGTCTAGTTGTCATGTACCCTCCACCACTGAAGATGTTAGCTTGCTGAGGATGTGAAAGTGGTGTTGCAATTTCCTATTGTCTCTTTGCCACAAAGTAGCCAATAATGTGTTCCCACTGGTGTTCATACTTATTATATGATTTATGAAACTTGACATCCACTTTTCTTATAGGCTGTTTCGTAGTAAACTGGGGAGAAAAGTAGCTGGGCTCCAAAATATTGGAAAGAATCCTTTCTTGCAATCATCTTGTCAACAGACTTTCACAGGCATACCAGCCATGTCAATGGAAAGCATTCTTATAACATTCTACAATCTATTGGATCCCATATATCTCCAAATCTCCAAGGACAGATTTTGGGTGCTGGCGGCTCTCAAATACCAAGCCAAACCAAGAGACCATAACTCAACTGCTGCAGTGAATCAATGTCAAAGAGATGATAATTCTGTGCCCAATGACTTTTAGTCCATTATTTCACTCCTCAGAGTCAATATGGTACAGTGGTTTGAGCACTGGAGTACAACCCTGGAGACCAGGATTTGAATGCCAGGTTGGCCAGGGAACCAATGATCTTGGGCACACCACACACTCTGAGCCCCAGAAATCACTGTGATAGGTTTGCCTTAGTGTTGCAATAAGTCAGAAACAACTTGAAGGCACAACATTACACCACTCTGTTTGCCTTACGTAGCAGCAGGGGCTTTCATCTCCACACCTAGAAATATGATTGTGCTACTTCATGCAGTCTAGATAATCAGGGAAGAGAGCAGCCATGTCTATTTAATGTACCTGTGCCTGCCCGTGTTCTCATTTGCAGTTCAATGGCAACCCATTCTTTTACAAAATTATCAGTAGAGTAGGATTAGCTTGCCTACCTATATTTTTTTCAGTCTTCATTCCAGGTTGGTCACAGGAAGGCAAAGGGTCTTCATTTCATCTTTTCTTTGCTGTTTTCTATGGTTTGTGAAAGCTGTATGGTAAGCACCTTGTTTTGCAAAAAGGTCACAAGAGAGTCTATGTGTATTGGAAATGATATGTGGAACAACAATGAGTACCCTGTGACACAAAAATGATGCAAGAAGCTCTAGCAAACCAACTGAATATACACTAACAGGTTCAAGATGATCTGAGAATGTTAATTATGTTGGTTAAAAAATATGCAATGGCATTTGCCCCAGTGAAAATACATTTGATGAACATGTGAAACACCTGGGGAATGACTAAGCAAGTGATGACACATTTCCTAGGGAACATGCAGTAAGGGCTGAGTCATGATACTGCAATCATGGCAAGGGGTTGCATCATGCTAATGGCCTTGGCTGATGACCTATAAGCAGGTGTGCATAGAAGAGAAGCACGAATGCTTGCTCTCGCTCTGCTTGGATCTCTGCCTGCTTGAATCTCTACCTGGATGTATCTCTGCCTGTGTATCTGCTACTGATCTGCGTATCCTGTATATAGTTGTACATATTGCAACTGAGAAGATTAAAGCCTCCAGGTATTTTGGATGACAAACTCTGTGTCTGTGAGTAACTAAGCAGTCGGTAGAGATGTCAGAGTGGTCAGAGCAATAATGTCTTTTTGTTGTAGTTGTACTCTGCTGCACATGCTTTTTGCTGTTTTGAAACTCTGCTATATATGAGGCAACGTGTTCAGAGAGCATCAGCTTTGGAGATAATTTTGTGTTGGTGCTGTAAATCATCTCCCGACAAATGACTCTTCAGTTTTCACCGCTTCATTGATCCTAGCATTTACCTTCTTTGTTTGAAAATAGTTTAAGGGACTCTGTGGCACACAGGCGCCACAATGGCATAGCAGGGTGAAGGTCAACCATGCTTAACAAATGCATGAATCCAGAATAGGTTTGCAGTCCTATGAGAGCTTCAGGAATTGCAGTTTCTCATCCTCACCTTGGCAGTAAGGCAATCTGCATGGTTAGATTCCACCAGAATCTGGAAGAGTACATTATTTTTGTATTATAACTCCTAAAATACCCTGGCCAGCTGGATAGGGAATTCTTGGACTTGTAGTCCAAAATGGAACTTTTCCAATTTTTTTTTAATAAAAATCTTTATTGGTTAAAAATACACAAAAACAAAACAAAACAAAAACAAAAAAACAAAGTAGAAAAAAAGAAAAAAGAAAAGAAATTCCAATAACTTACAATAATATTAATATAGCATTCTAGTTACAAATCAGTTTCTTACTTACTTGTATACACATATTAGAATTGCATTTTAACATCATTACTTCCCCCTATGACTTTAGAACAAGTTAAATATTTATCTACCTATCTCAATTATGGTAATATAATCTTTTATAATCTCTATTCCTGAGTGTTTTCAAAAATCAGTGTTTACCATCTTGATATCCTTCCATAAATTCCTAAATATAGTAATTTATTGTGCTATCCCATTGTTCCATAAATCTTTCTTTTTTCTCTCCTCTTAATATATACGTTAATCTATCCATTTGGATCATATCATACAATTTCATTTCCCATTCTTCTAATGACGGCATCGTTTTCATTTTCCATTTTTGTGCTATTACCATCCTTGCAGCTGCTGCCATATAAAATAATTGTTTTCCTACTTGTATTCCTAATTCTTCTTCCATTATTGATAACATATATATTTTTGGCAACATTTTAAATCTTATACCTAACATTTTCTCTATTCATATAATCTTTAACTATTTTACAGGACCACCATGAGTGGTAAAAAGACTCTATTTCTGAATCACATTTCCAACATTTATTTGAGTGATTATTAGACATTTTCGCCAGTCTTCCGGGTGGAAAATGCCAATGCAAGTACATCTTATATAGGTTTTCTTTGATATCTTGACATGTGGTATATTTTATTCTTTTTATCCAAATTTTCTCCCATTGTTCAATCAGAATTGAATGGGAGAAATTTTGTTCCCATTTTATCATTGATGGTTTGATAATTTCATCTTCTGAAGACCATCGTAACAAAATCTTATAAATAGAGGAGATAGATTTAGATTTTCCCGAACACAATACTACAGTTAAGTCCTCATCCTTTATTTGATATCCATGGAGTTTAACGTCACTTCTTATTTTTTCTCTAAGTTGCCTATACAAGAGCCAATGACATTTAATTCTGGATTCATTCATTTCTTGCTGAGATTTAATTATAATTTGGTCCTGTTGTTTCACCACCATGTCCTCGTATTTTATCCATTTATTGAATAATATGTTTTCTTTTTTATAATAGGCCTCATGAGGAGAGACCCATTACGGAGTTTTCATACAAGCTCTTATGGCATATTTTCTCCATATCTTTATTAATGCTTTCCTTAAGTAGTGACAATTAAACTCTTTATTGTTTTTTCCTTTGTTATACCAAAGGTAATAATGCCATCCCAACCAAAGACCCTCTCCTTCTAAATTTAATAATTTGACATTTTCTAATTTGATCCAATCTTGCACCCAATTCAAACAACATGCATGGTAATATAACATCAAATTTGGTAACGCTAGACCTCCTCTTTCTTTAGCATCTTCTACTATTTTCATTTTCACCCTTGCCTTCCTTCCACCCCATATAAATTTAGAGATTTCTTTTCACCACTCCTTGATAATCTTGTCGCTATGAATGATAGGGATGGTTTGAAAAAAATAGAGGATCCTTGGAAGAATTGACATCTTCACAGTAGCAATTTTCCCTAACCATGATATTCTGAGATTATTCCATTTCTCTAGATCTTTCGAGATATCTTTCCATATTTTTTCATAGTTGTTTTTGAAGAGATCAGAAGTTTTGTTTGTAATTGTAATTGCTAAATATTTAACTTTTTTGGTGATTATATAACCTGTAATCTGTGATATTCGAATTTTTTCCTCTTCAGTAATATTTTTTGTTAATATTATAGTTTTCTTTTTATTAATTTTTAAGCTAGAATGCTTTTCAAAAGTCTTTAAAGATACCTTTCAGCATGTTTAGATTTTTGTTTGAATTTTCTAAGGTAACCACCAGGTCATCCACAAATGCACGTATTTTACATTCATTGCCTTGTAATTTAACTCTTTTTATCTTGGTGTTATTTTTAATATTTGTTATCAGCACTTCAATTACTATCAAAAATAGGAGTGGAGATAGTGGACATCCCTGGTGCATTCCTCTTTGTATTTTATATTTTTCGGATTTCTGCCCATTAACTATTATTTGTGCATATTGTGTAGAGTATATGGCCTTTATCCAGTTTATAAAGTTTGAACCCATATTCATTTTCTGGCAGATATGCATTAAAAATTCCCAATTTACTGTATCGAAAGCCTTCTCAATATCTAGAAAGAAAGCAGTCAGTTTTCCCTGGGGATGATTCTCACAGAGTTCTATAATGTTAATTATATTCCTTAAGTTGTCTTTTATTTGTCTCCCCGGGAGGAAGCCTGCTTGTTCTTCTGAGATCAGATCTTTAAGGACTTTCTTTAATCTGTTAGCTAATATCGCTGTAAAAAGTTTGTAATCTGTATTTAATAATGAAATTGGTCAGTAATTTTTAACATTAAGCTGGTGTCTTCCCTCCTTATGGATCAAAATTATATCCGCCTCTTTCGAGGTATTGGGAATAGTCCCTTGTAATGCTTCATTCATGATACTTTGTAATATAGGTGCAACTTCCTGTTGAAAAGTTTTATAGAATAGTGCCGTATAACCATCTGGACCCAGGGATTTCCCTTTTTTTGCTTTGCAAATTGCGTCTATCACTTCTACCATTGTGACTGGCTTGTTTAAAATCTCCTGCTGTTCATCTGATAAGATTTTAAAATTTTGCTGAGAAATATTTGTTTTTATTAATCCATCCTTTGACTCTTGTTCTTTATATAACATTGCATAATAATTTGTGATAATTTTCCTTATCTGCAAAGGATCTGTATATGTGGTATCCCTGCTATTTAATTTAGTGATCAGCATTCTCTCCTTTTTCTTTTTCATTCGGAGCACCAACCATTTGCCTGCCTTGTTTGCCCACTCGAAATGATGTTGCCTTGCATAGAGTAATTTATCATTAAGTTCTGTGTTTATCTGCATCTCTAGTTGTTTTTGTAGTATTTTTATTTCTTTTTGTAATTCCTTATTCGTTGGGTCTTCATTTAATTCTTTTTCTTTCTTCCTCATTACTTTGTTCAGTTTCTGGATATTCTCTCTCTTTTTTCTGTTAATCTCTGTATTATATTGAATAAGGTAATCTCTGATGACTGCTTTCCCCACATCCCATACCATTGCAAGATTGGTATCTTTATTAAGGTTTTCTTCAAAATATGTTTTTATCTGATTCTTAATTTTAATTACTAATTTATCTTCTAGAAGAAGCTTCTCTTTTAGTCGCCAGTTAAATGTTCCTTCTGCCCTTTTTTAAAAAAAATTAATAGTATCGGATTATGGTCAGAAAGGTTCCAGGGCAATATCTCTTGCTTGGAGACCGTATGAATCAAAGTACTGGAGACTAAAAACATGTCTATTCACAAAAGTGATGCATGGGGTTTGGAGTAGAATGTATAATCTTTGGCTGGTCCATATAGATGTCTCCATGTATCTATTAATCCAAACATTTCTATTATCGAATCAAATGATATGGGGAGTTTTCCTTGTTCTTATTTTATTTTCTTATCTGATTTCCTATCTAATCTTGGATTTATCACCCCGTTCCAGTCTCCGAGAAAAATCAGCTTGTTGTAAATTACATCAGAAATTTTTTTATTTAATTCCTTATAAAAATTTTCTTGTTTTTTATGTGGGCCATATATACCAATTAAAAATTTTTTTTGATTTTGCCATTTAATTTCTACTGTGATATATTGTCCTGCTTCATCTTTAAGTATTTCTTTAGAGTTTATTGTTGGGCTCACGTATAAAGTTACTCCTCTTTTCTTCTTATTGGAGACTGACACAAATTCTTTACCTAACTTTTTATTTCGAATTAGATGAATTTTTGATGGTTGTACTCGGATTTCTTCTAAGCATATCACATCGAGTATTTTCTTTTCTATATAGTGGAATATTTTTTTTCCTTTTTTGGGCAGTAACAATTCCTTTAACATTCCAGGAGAGTATTTTCAGGTCCATTCCTTAGAGGTACCAGTTAGATTGTTAGTTAGTTCTTTTCTTCTTCTGAATCTTCTCTATCCTCATTATCTGTCTCATTTCCAGTTGCTTCTTCATGTTCATCATTCTCACGTTCAGGGACATTCTTATGAATTATATCAGGTTGTGTTCTTTCTTTATCTTCTTCTTCTTCTTGTGGCTTTCATCTCCATTGTTCTTTCCCATATCTCTTCATAAATATTTTTGCTTCCTGAACAGTGTCGATTTTAAACCGTTTCTCTCAGAATTGAAAGCTAAGACCTTCTATTTTTCCCCATCGGTATAATATATTTTGATGCTTTAAAAAAAGTTGTTAGAAATTTATATTCATTTCTTTTCCTCAAGATTCTAGGTGGTATGTCTTTGTATATATGTACTTTTATTTTGTCAATTATAAGATCAGCCTCTAAACTTTTTTGAATCATTTCTTCTCTGGTTTTCTTTCGAACCAACCGTATCATGATGTCACTTGGCAATTTTCTCTCCTTGGTGATTCTTGATTCAATTCTATACATTTTGTTGATCTCCCATTCCATTTTTCACAGGATATATTTAAATACTCCACTAGGGGTGGGATCAGCTTTTCATATAAATTTTCCTCTTTCAGTTCAACCAAACCTCATATTTTTAAACAATTCTCTCTTGCTTTTAAATCGGATAATGCTTTCTCACATAGAAGACGTTCTTGTTGTTGTGTCAAACTTTCTATGCTATCTTCCGTCTCTTTCATTTTAGTTTCAAGTGTTGTCACACCATTTTGGGTAATATTTAAATCTTTTTGTAATCCTCCCAATGCAGTTTTAATTCCTTTTACTTCTGTCTTGAAATCTTGTTTCACTTCACTTCTGAGGTCTTTCATTTCTTGTCTTATTTCTAGTTTAATGTTTCTGATCTCCTCCAGTATAGCATATTGATATTGATCAGTTTTAGATTGTTCTGATTTTGGCAATGGTTCCAGAGATAGCTTCTGTTGAGTGGAAGTGATGGGTTGCGAGGTCATTTTTGCAGCTTTGGTCGTTTTCCTGGTATCCATGTAGCTTTTCCAAATAGAGGAAATTGGTATGTTAATAGGTTTCAAGAGTTCTTTTATCATAAATAAATTTTATTCTCTTATTGATTATCTTCTTGTTGTTATCTTTCCTTTATCAAACTGATTCCATATGCTGTCTTAAATCAGGAATTAAAACTATTATTCAAAATGTCATTTGTTATCAAGATAATTTCAAATCAATATAATGGTTTCAATTCAATATAATCAAAATTATTCAACTGTATCTTATCACTAATTTAAATTTTTAAGATTCCTTATGAGTTCTTATATACGTTTTATACCCGCAATGAGTTTTGTATCTATTTAGCAATATTAATTAATTCTATTATCACAATCCACAGCTACTTTAATTCTCTATTTCTTCTATTTTAACTTATATTACTATAATATTCTTAATTCAATCTATGATATTAATGCTAATAATAAAATACAAATTATTTATATCAATTCATTAGCTGATCCAATTTATTAACCCAAGACTGATCTTCTATCTATTATATTAATCACTTTAGAGACAATTCTTTAATAGGAAAATATATATATATTACAATAAATAATGTAAGAAAGTAGTATTTCATTATGCAGACTTTTAAAAAGTAGAGTCCTTACAACCCAGCGAATATTTTTGTTGAGTTCTATTAAACTCTATATTTCCCTCTGTATCACTTCTCTTCACCGCAGTTCCTCTTTTCTTCCCATCGTCCGTCGTCACGATTCAGTTCTTATTATCTGTCATCTCAGGTCTGTCTCTTTTCTGTTTTCGTGTATTGTTCTTTAAACCTGTCAGGCTGTTCAGTAAATATCCAATTCGATTGCTTAAATTAATTATAAGAATGCGATCAATTCAACTTTATAAAAATCCAGTCCTCATAACGGGAGTCGCCATTAAAGTCTTTCTTGTATCTCGTCGTCTTTCGCTCCATCCCTCGTCTTTATATTTCAGTCTTGTTATTAGCTTTTGGCATCTCACTCTTCTCCTCTTTTATCAAAATATAAAAGTCCCATTCAAAAAGCAAAAACCTTTTAGTCCAATAATTTATACCCATAGCAGAGAGAAAAGTTTCAAAAAGAATGTCCAAACAAGGATGTCCAGAAAAGGAAAGCGAACTGGATTTAAAGTCAGAAATGTTCTCACTAGCGTGGAAATATGGCTCCCGAGTCACCTGTTCCAACCGCTAGTGTGTTGTTATACTTCTTCCACTTTCCACCTCACCAAATCACACTCTTAGTGAAACCATATCACAGTCAGAATCCCTTACCCTTTTGGATCTTTCAATGGGTTTAAATCACTTCCCGGAATGAAATTGTCCAGCCCCTCACTAGTGTTCTTTAGTCGAGGTTTTTCATTAAAAGGTCTGCGGGTGCCACTTGTAATCCGAAGTGCTGTCAGATGGCGGTGGTTGCTCTGATCTCCCTTGCTCCGTCCGCTGCTGTCTTTCACGTAATTCTCCACTTAGACGGAAGCTAGAAAGCACACAGTCAATCTCCGGAGCCCCTTCTCGTTCCCCCAATACCAAGGAGGGGTTCAATCGGTTCGGTAAATTCCCCAACCTTCTCCTGCCATCTGATAGAAGGATCTCCCTACACAGAGCTTCAAGGAGAGCCTTGTCACGGTGCCATTGTCGGACTGGAAGTCCGAACTTTTCCAATTTTATGTTTATTGCAATCTGTTTCTTCTTCAAGATGGGCTTGAGGGAAGCTATTTATCCAAAATCCAGGATAGAAGTCAAGATTTCAGTTAGAGAATCTAAAACCTAGAACTTTCTCTTTTTAAAAAAATTAGCACTGCAACATCTAGAATATTCTCAAAGACTAGCAGACCTACAATCCCTCTGCCATTTTTCAAAAACATATCCAACATGGTACACCTAGCTCTGTCATATTTTTTTCTTCTAGACATTTTGAGTTCATTTTCTTATTCAAAATTTATAAATAAAAACACGCCTCTATCCAATTTATATGGGGTTGGGATGAATGTGAATTTTTTTCCCTGATCACAAATCCTGCCTAACAGTTTTATATTTGCCTAACAAAAGTAATGAAACACTGTAGGGTATGTATTAATGGAGCCATCTATGCAATCGATTCAATTTATATTAATATTATGAATTTCTTTACAATACACCTGAGGCACAGTCAGGTAGTCCATTAAAGTATCTTGTTTTGGGACGTTACTGCTATGAAAAAATCTAACATAACAGAAGATGGTCCCTAAGAGAAATATGTTTTGAGTGGAGTTGTCTTCTCATTGCTCTATTGCTCACAGTATAGGCTGACAGATTTTTTTTTTTTTAGCATTCAGCACTAAAAGACTGCAGAAAGACTGACCTAGCAATCCATACTTACATATATAGGACAGGATCCAATGCTGTACTTGAGCTGATTGGACAGGAGAATCTAGTAGAAACATCAGAACTAGGAAGTAAATGGCTTTTTTAAAACAGTTAGTTTGCTAACTAGTTACTTTTTATAGTGACAAGGAATGGTGTAACTTTTTTGTCTGCAATAGCCAGAAGGTAATTTACTGTTTTTCAGCATAACATAATGGAGTTTCTGCCTGTTACCAGGTGTGTTCTGAGATAGTCTGAGCAATGGTGGGGAGAAGAAAAAGAGGAGGAGAAAGGGTCACATGGATGTCTGTTGTGCTTTCTCTCTGTGAGGTATTGTGGAGCAAGTGAAAACCAGAGGAAGATGAGGATAGCCAGCAACAAGATGGAGGCAAAAACATGTTGGTGGAAACAAAGTAGTTGGAATTTAAGAAGGGGGGGGGGGAGTTAACCTAGTTTTCTGCCTTCTTCTGTTCTACCCAAATGAGAGACTTTGGCGGCAATCAGCAAGAGAGAGTTGAAGTAGAAGAGGGCTGCTTTGCTGCTCAAACTCGTTAGAACTCTGAAAATGTTTCAATAACTGTATACTTTTGGAAAGATGGGAATCACAACTTTGGACTGTGGGAGGGAATTGTAGTCCAAAGCATCCAAGTACTAGGGGATTTTTTTATTTATTTGCATTTTGCTCAGTTTCCAAGGTGCTATAGCTGAATTGCCCACTAGTTTATTGTTGTTGTGTAGAACCAAATGGCATTTTCCTCTATTTTCTGCATTTTTCAATGGCACACTAGTAACAGTAAGCGCAAATAATAAGTACACTTGAAAGTCTTAACTCCAGCCAATAGCGACAAGTGATGGGATGTTGAGTGATCACAGTAATGAACAATGTAACCAGTTCTTTCTAAGAGTAACATTCCAAGATCTAGGAAGAAAGAGAATCTGGTTTTTCCCTTCCATCACAATTTCCCATGCACACACAAAACCATCTAGAGGAAACGGAAATTCTCCAAAGCTAATTATGATGCAGCTCTGAGGGCTTAGTGGTCAGTGGTGGAGATGTGGGGTATAGTACAATCACACCGGGAACCAGAGGATCAATGCCATGTTTGATTCAGGAACAGGGATTTTTTTTTAACTGTACAGATTATTTTCTGATAATTCATTGAGAGGGGCTAACTGGTTTTTAAGGATGTGAAAACCTCTCAGTCTTGATTTTGTTGCATTGCTCCAAATCCACCTGCACTCTTTTCCACAGCCATTGAGTTTCCTTCATGGAAACTCATATGTATTTTGGGCATGCACTTTTCCTGTGGCGCATGCTTTTTTTACACATTGCTCTCAGTGTATACATCTTTGTGTGAATTTGACAAAAGACCATTGACTAAGCTTGGGTGTATTTTCCTAAGGAAAGTATTTTTCTAGTTGTGTGCATATAATTTGAAAAGAGAAGAATAAAATAAAACTAATGCCTATAGTTTGTTCCTAATGACGGAAAACTGAAACTGATGCAATTTGTTTTGCAGAGTACAATTTGGATAAATTTGTTGAAAAAATTGGTTAAATAGATTTATTTTTCTATTCTTACTCATCTTGTTCAAAAAGTAAATTCAAGAATCTATAATATTTATCTCTTGTCATTACTGTTGTTCTAATCTCTTTTTATTGAATGATTTTGAGGGGTTTTTTAGTAACAAAATAAGAATACCTCCCCTCCTTTCCAATTGTCAATTGAGAGTAGAAGATACTTAACAATAACCGTCCATTTCCGACAGTCCTTTAACTTTTCCTTTGAGTCACAGACATGCAATATGTTGATCATCTTTATAACAGAATTTAGAAGAAAAACTTAATTTATTTCCCAAAAAATATAAATAAAAAGGTTTTTCATGATATTTCAAAACTGTGAATTTAGCAGCAAAAGAAACGGTTATTAAATAAGCTGGAGTCCTGGTTGACCAAATCTAGAATTAGATGACCAGTGAGGTAGTCAAGGATTTTGACACACCATACAGACAAGCATTGTATTGCTCAATTGTTTAGTCAGCCAAAAAGCCTTGTGGAAAAAGAGAAAGTCAGTTGACACTGAAAAATAAAAATTGGAATTGAAGTTACTGTATATTATTTGTCCTCTCATTTTATTGCCACAGCAATGTGAAGTAGACCAAGAGAAAGTGCCTAGCACAAGTCAACTTGGTGGCCAGGAGAGGATTTGAACCCACTTCTTCCGAAACCTAATCTAATTTCTACAATCTACAGGAGGTTAATTCATCAAATATTCAGACCGAGTATATCCAGACTTCAATTTCCCAGTCGCTCACCCTTCCTTTTGGGTCACAGGCATTTGTTACATTCATTTATAACAACTGTCCTTTTGTTTATGTATCACCAGGCTTTCAAACAATAGAGACCACAAAAGATTTTTTTTTTAATGTACAAATGAAACTAGAGGCCAATAAGTCTTTCCCACCCTTATGAATTAAAAGATATATTTATACAGGAACAGCTTCAGAGGTCTTGGTATGTATATTTGCTATCTTACTGCTTCAAACTAGGTCTTTCCCAAGAATGCAGTCGGAATACTTTGCACCTCTAAGACCAATCTGGGACCCTCTCTCAGTTCATGTTGAGAGATACAATGATTGGAACAATATAGATGCCCAAACTAATGGGTGCTCTGCGTGAAGTATGCTGCTACAAGAGTAAATCTAATCTAATCTAATTATATGGCTTTCCAGTGTTGGTGAGTAAGACATTTCACTGTGGAGAATCACCCATCTTTACCAGATACCATAATGAAGTGGTCATGGAAGCAAGGAGATGCTTTCTTAGCACTGTGTAACAATGTGATTCAGAGCTGATCCCACCATAAGGCATAGTGAGCAGACCTCCTTAGAAGCAGATTTTTGTTGACATAAAACAACAGCAAATGCTTAGCTATTTACTGTGTCATTACTGCATTTTTGCTGACAGGGAAGTGGATATTTACCTGTGGGATTTTCAATCCCAGATGCAAAATTTGTTTGGCTGACCCTGAGTACTGTGAATCTTGGCTTGGGTGAGTGGCATGGGAAGGGGATTTTTGTTGTTGTTGTTGTTGTTGTGTGTCCTCTGACTTGGACAGTAAAATATCTTTGTGATGGACCCTAGGGAAGTAGCTATCCTGAGTGGTAGAAGCCACCCAGCAACAGGTTGTTAGGCAACCAGAATAGCCACTCTAGAGAGAGAGAGAGAAACCCAGCCCCTTAGTGGGAAGGAGGGGTTAGAGGCCTGTGCGAGAGAAATGCGTATACAGGAGGCTCAGGCTTGATTTTAGAAGTCAGACTTCTAGGAGAAAGGGCAAAAGGTAAATCTTTCAGCTAGAGAGTTTTCCAGTCAACCAAGGTGGGTGTTGAATGAAAGGTGTGTGTTTTCTCAAAGAAAGCCTAGAGAGCGGCAGAATACAAATCAACCCACTTTTGAATCTGGTGAAAGAGAGTGACCTAGGTTTGAGAACAGAGCTTTTGGCAAAAAAGGATATCCAGAGGCCTTTGTGCGAGAAAGACTTATGCCTTTGTGCTGTTGTAAAGATATAAGAAACTGTTTAAACGTATTCTGAAGATCTGGTTGAGCTTGGACATACATACATACAAAATCAATATTTTATTCTGTTGTTTTAATAAAGATTATAGCATATTTTTAAAAACTGTGAACTCAGCTGAATGGTTCTCAGTAGTTATAACCAAACAGAACCACTCTACCATAAATTCAAATGGGGTTCTAAATGACAATATGAAGATGTGTTTTTAGAGAATGCCAGATCTATGGATAAAGTGGCAAGGAGCTTTAGCAGACTGGGGAGGGGGAAGCTGCCATACCAGTCTGTGAGGAGCAAAAGCAGGCTTTGTCACAATCTTAAATTGTCATTTTGCTCCTTGAGTGCTTTCCAACATCTGACAGATGAAAACAAGGACACGTGTGGCAAAGCAATGTCACAGTGGGATCAAGAGGGAAAACTGTTTAATGAGGAAGATCACACAAACTAGGACAAGATTCAGCATTGTCCTTCTGCCTGAATCCACAGGAAAGGGCAAGATTCTGCTGCTGCTTCTCCTCTACCTTCTCCTGAGTTAATTGAGTACAAACTACTTTTGCATCTTGAATTCAGTTTGCAGCAAATGAAGTAAGCTGAGGACCAAGGGGGGAGTAGGAGCAGGAGAGAAAAGCTAGTAATTATTATGGTAGCAGATAAAAAGTGGGATAACACAGGATTCATGAAGCCTGTCCCTGGAAAATCAAGACAGTTGAAAGGTATGTCCCTGTTAATGTGACTGATGACTGGATATTAGATCCTTGTGCAGACCACTAATCAGCAGCCACATGCTTGTATAATGTTCCCCAGTCCACCCTTCACCACGAATGGCTGGTAAGAAAAGTCTTTTTTTTTATCACTTTGGCATGCACTTCAAACAAACTAGCTGTTCAGTCATCACTGCCTTCTATGTGGACAACTAAGAACACGAAGACCTGAGTGAACTTGAAAGGAAGGCTGCAGGAAATATATAAATTAGACATGGGTTTTAATGTTCCTTTCTGGAGTATTTTGCACGTTATCTTCATCAATCCTCAGCAGCCCCCACTGCAATGAGAGAGGAAAAAAAATAAGAAAAATATCAGAAAGCTGTGCAAGTCGCAGGATGTATAACTGTATTTACGTGAGATTTTCTTTTGTTGTCACATCCAATCTACACTGTAATATATATTTTCTTGAAGTGTGTAAGTACTCCCATAATCCTCTCAGGAAACAAATTCTTTTGATTACTTAGTTCTTTTTTATCCACATGAAAGCATCATCCAAAAGACAGATAAAGAAAATCCTACACATTACATTCATTTATAGTTATTCACCACTGTATTTCAAGGTAATCCTCTGTGAATTACCACAGCCAATATTTGTTACATAAATATAGATTGATGTTTCTTTTTATAAGCCACCTTGTACCTTGTTGGCTCCAAACACGTGCAAATGTTATTTATTTATTTATTTGAACTAATTTCTGATCTACCTTTGGGGGTGCTTTCTTTAAAGAAGAATTGTCTGTTTTGACAAAGAAGCTAACCTTTGTGCATGTTTTATTTCTGGGGTGCCAAATCGAGTCCTTTCTCCCACTAATTTGGAACAAGAAGGAAGCATGCGTGCCCCTCCGGGATGTTGCTGGCCTGCAACTCCCTGCATTCCTCACATTGGCTATGCTCTCTACGTTCGATGTGAGTCATGGGGTCTTTCCATACTATACTGTTATAGTGCTATTATTCCACTTTCAACATCCTATGCAATTTAGGGAGGGCCATTTTGAACTCTCAGTTGGCGAGCTTTTTGGTGTCAGTAAACTACAAACCCCAGAATTCTACAGGATGTTGAAACTGGAATAATAGCACCATAACAATGTAGTGCAGTGAGGCCCATAGGCTAACAATATCCGAAAGAACACATGTTTCCCCTTCCTGATTCAGTGCATTCCTTGTGGCAACTGCAGTAGGAATGGAATTCTGCATTTCTTTCCCTCTCACACGGAGCTGCAAAAAAAAAAAAAAAACTTTAAAAAATGTCCTTTCTGATTAAGAGGCTGAGAACTTCTGCATTTATTTAATGGATTTTACCATTTGAGACTTCTTTTCCAAAAAACACTGTGTTAAGCAATAAACAATGTTTTGTCTAAAAACCATTGACAGTTTTTGCGCAATAATTTTATTTAAAAAAAGGAATACTTTTGTATAAAACCCACTGGAAATCAGAAATGATGGGGGAAAGCATTAGTCTTTTCACTTTTGCTAAAGTACAAAAAAAATCTTGTGATGGTTAACAGGGTCTTGATCTGTTAAGGTGCCCTTTTTCATTGAGGAAGAACAAATTTAGAAATATTCTTTATCTCCCAAAAATGCAGAAGCAGAAATTCATATTCTGCATCTGAATTCTGCCTTACTACAATCCTATACGCCAGCCTAAATACCCTAAAGGCACCAGATCCCATCTGATCTTGGAAGCTATCCAGGTTCAGCCCTTGGTAGAACTTAGATGAGAAACTGCCAATGAATACCAGGTGCTGTAGGCTGTATTCAGAGTAACAGACTGGTCAAACCACCTCTAATTAATCTTTGCCTAACAAAACTTTTTGAAATTCATGGGATCACCATAAGTTTACAGGTGACTTGAAGGTACATGAACACACACACACACACACACACCCTATGTAATTATTTACACCTCTATCAACATGCAAAGACTAGCCCCATGATCCTCCATCTCCATTTCTGATGCTGTCTTCATATGAACGTATGACCATATGAAGAGTAATTGGTTTGAAAAAGAGAGCCCCCACTATGCATATTCTTTCCTTCACAATCTAGGGCCAAAAACTGCAGGATCCTCAGTCATGTGGATTGTATGCATGTATAGAAGTTTCTCCATTCAGAATCAAAGTTCTGCTTGTAAAAAGAGTAACAGAAATGGGGACAAAACGAGGAGGGCTATTCCCCTTCCTTCTTTACTTATTAATTGAACATGTTTAGCCATGGTTTCATAGGGCTCATGATTCTACGGCTGTGCATGAACCCACATATTAACATAATCACCTTGCCCATGATTTGACCTTTATGAAGTCATCCCACTTGGACTGAAAGATAAGTTTTCCAAGGCGACACCAAGTTTATAACTGAGATGGCTCTGGAGCTGGCCAGCAAATTCCCACCATCATCACAAGCAATAGTCAACTAAATGATTTTTTTTTCCTCCATAAACGCCATCTAGTTTCTAGATTCCCTTCACAGAAGCAAAGAGGGGGAGGAATAGTGAATATGCTCACCAATATGCAATTTGATCCAAACTTTGCTGGAAAGAAAGGCAACAGTGTGGAGTGATGTTTGAATAGGATACAGGTATGGCAAATTTGCATTTTCCTTGAAATATTTTAAATTATCTTTCTTTTTCTCTCTTTTTTTTCTTGCTTCTATTTCTTTTTTTAATGGATATTATTTTGATTGCATGTTAGATTGCTAGTCTTAAAAATCAATTAACCAACCAACCAATTAATCAATCAAAATTTCATGCACCTTTGGTTTGAATTGAGGCCACAAACTATATATACATACATCTCTCTCTCTCTCTCTCTCTCTCTCAAAAATATGGTACTGCTACATTGTATACTTTGTCATTTAAAATCTGTATTTTCATTGATTTTCAGTCCTTTATATGAAGAGGATAGATTATATTCCTCTCTTTATTACCATATTTTTTGCAGGAAAATAATCTTTGGTGTAACTGTGTGAGGTTATCTGTAAACACAACTCTAATAGTCCAACAACAGTGCTGTGTGTCCTAGGACCAGCTGTCAATGATTTTGTTGGAAAGTACCTTCTTTTTGTTGTATAACAGCTGTAGGGTGGAAGCAGATAGATATAACAATGGAACTGGGATCGTCTTTGCATCTCAGTTCTCACAGCATCTTTTGAATGGCAGAGACCAACAATGTACTTTGCTAGCCTGCACAAACAAGATGGAGAAAGGTGCAAAGTTTTCCCAAAAAATTAAAAAAAAATCCAACTTCTCTGTCAACTTTTAGTCATTATGTTGGTCTGTAAGAGTATTAATTCAGTGTTTGCCTTTGCAACTAGAGGGGTCTGGCCCAATAATTAAGCAGAGGTAGACAACTGTCTAATCTGTTAGATATCAGCAAGGCTGCTACCATCATTAGGCCAACTAGGCATCTGTGGAGGGATCAGACCTTAGAAAGATGCAGGACTGACTTTTATTGGGCATAGTGTTATACAGATTAGTTTAACTTTTGTAAAAATGCAACTGACTATTTTTTTTAAAATTTAAAGATAAATATCACAACAGTGCTATGGAATATAATTAATTATAACTTTTTATGAAAAATCCTAGGAAAAGATTTCCAAAATGAGTTTATACACTTTCTAGCAGGTGCTGTTTAGCAGATGGAACCTACCCAAATACTACTCAATTATTCTTGATTGCACACCTGATGTTAGTCATATTGAACAAATGACAATTGTTGTGCATTATGCTGATGCAATGAAGCCATTGGATTATGAGATGTCTGAGGCTATCAAAACAGAACATTTGTTGGAATTTTCTTCCACTAGAGGAGACTATAAGTACTTTTGTTACAGTGGCCATTTCCGCACAGGTTTTTTAAAATGGTGCCGTCCGTCCTCCAAGAAGGAGGTCTGCACCTGGAAGCGGACTGGGTTGGACCTACTTAACGTAGATCTGCACCTCAGCCTGCTCCGGAACAACCCCAAGTGGTCGTCCAGCGTGCTTTTGAAAGACTGCTAAAAACAGGTCTTTCAAAAGCACGGAGCGCGCCACTGCGAGCCTGCTCCCTTATGCAGATTCACAGGCTCGCCCCAATGCGAGCCTGAGATCTGCCGGGGGCAGGCTTTAGGCTGATGAGCTTCAGTGATTGGTCGAGACCCTCGACCAAACAGAAGCCGCCATTTGGGATGCCAGAGCATTGTGTATCAATGAGCACACACTGCTATGAAGCAGCGTGGACTGGACCGGGGAGCCGAAAAGTCCAGTAAGTAGCAGCGCGGGGCGATTCCCTCACGCCCTGCGGAAATGGCCAGAAACTCTTCTTTGATAGCTTGAATAAATGGGATTACCAATTGAGAATTTGTAAGGTCAAGATTATGATAACAGCAGTAACATAAAAGGCAAAGAAAACAACATACAAAAGAGAGTCCTGAACATAAACTCAAGCAGGTTTTTTTGTATCCTGCAATGCAAAAGGATTTTTTGTATCCTGCAGTCCTCTTTAAACTTGGTAGTCAATGATGTCACTAAATGTTTTCCCGAAGCAACTAGTTTCTTCAGTTTAGTGCAATAGATCTATAATCATTTCTGCATTGAGTCTGCATTTGCAAATTCTAACTGGTCATATTTCAGACTTAGGCAGAATTGCAAAGACATTGAGTAATAAGATGGGAGAGTCAGATCAATGCTTTGAAACCACTGAAATATCATTGTGGTAGTATGCGTGATGCTTTAATAGAGGTCTTTGATGACACAAGCTTAAAAGGTTTTTGTGGAAATATTTCCCAAACTGAAGCTAAGGCCCTTGCTGATGCACTTTGTAAGTTCAAGTTTGTGTTACTCCTTGTTACACGTTACAACATAAACTTTGAAATCAATCTTACAAGTAAGCTACTACAAAAATGAGGAAGCTGATTTAAAGTCAGCTGGTGACCGAAACTGTTTTGTGGGCTGCAGATGTGATGAGGTTTTTCAACAGGTTTTGATAGATGTTACTTAGATTTCAAAGGAAGTCGAAATATTGCCAGACTTTGAGATAGAACAAGTTACAAAAAGGAAAAATGTCAGTTTGTGTACAAGGCCCAAGAACAGGCCCCACAAGATCCAAAGTGGACATTGAAAATAGTTTCTACTATGCTGTCTTAGGTGTGGCCATACAATCTAGTGAAAAGAGATTTCAGCACCTACAGTATAAATTCCTGTTTGGCTTCCTGCATGATATATACAGTGTCAACCAAAAAATCTACTGAAGTTTTACTTACAGCCTGCAAAAATTTAAAAAATTCATTGACTGACATTGGAAACAAATAATGATGCTGAAGATCTGTGCTGTAAACTTATAGAAATAGCTAGAAGACTTCCAAAATCTAAACTACCGCAAGGAGTACTTCTCTTCATACTACAACAAAACCTCCTGGACAATGTGTCTAATTTTCTGTTGCTCTATGGATCTTTCTTTTTTAATTTTTTCATTAATTTTTTTATAAACTATCAAAGTGAATACAGAAACATGTAAATCCAAATGCAAAGAGTTACACAGTCATCACAACATACATAAAATCATAACAAGCTAAAGGAACGAGAGAAAGAAAAAAGGGGGAAGGGATACACAAACACACAGGCATACTATTCTAATTTAGACATAGTTTCATCAATGGTCAGTCCAATTAACAAAGTGAAAACATCCACTTAGGCTTTAAGAACAGCCATAAAGTATGTATTTGTTAAAGCTAGAACAAGATGATCCAAAATTTCTTCAGGTATTCTGGAACTTCAAATACAGATTAATCTTTATTTAGCAAATACAATGAATGGATATCATATCTTCATAAAATTGATGTCCTCGTCGCCCCATTTGTTATTAGTTTATTATTTATTTATTTATTTTTGGCAAGTTAATTTCTCATATAGGGCCACATTTGACACTCTCTGCACCCACTGTTGAAAGAATAGGCCTGCTAGCTTGTCTGCACTGCTATACTATCTCTAATCTTGTCACTTCCATAGACATAAGAATGAGATCTTTGTTACTTAATCTTGCATTGTTCCCACGGAATAATGACAACAGTAAGAGTAAACCAGAGAAGTCAATCATCTATTTACCTCAGGGATAAGCCAATATCTGATCCCAAAATGGTTTAACCTGGGTATAGTAAAGCCACATATGTAACATGGTATATTTCTCTGGTGTCCTCTCCAACACAGTGCTGAGAGATGACTCTCTTATCTGAGAGAGCTGTGCTGGAGTGAGATATCATTTGTACAATGCTTTTAATGCATTTTTCCTAACTGATGCTGATATAGATGCAAAAGGAAAGGTGGGTCATAATTTATTCCATGCTAACCCTTAAATCCTTTTCCCAAATTGATTTTATACCTACATATGGTTCATATTATGTTCTAATATCCATTTATAGATATCAGAAACTATACATTTATGCTTATATAGATGGGTAATATATAGTTCCACAAATTTTGGGAATATAATCTAGGAAAACCTTCCTTTATTTAACCATATAAACTAAATGGCAGACTTGATGTCAAACTTCTCACACTTCTAGTGTCAATGGCAAGTAGTGAAGACACATTCTTAAAGTTCAAACTTATAAAAACTTATATACAGTCAATGGTGTTGCAGAAGAAACCAGCTGGCTTGGAAACATTATCAACATACCCAAGCATCAGCACTTGACCTGAATGAACTGGTGGCAAAATATGCAAAGGAAGAGGCACACAAAATGAGATTTTGGGGTGCCTGAAATTGAAACCTAATTTTTAGCACCACAGTTCACAATGTGATCCAAATAACTTGTGTGCCAAAACATTTTAGCTAATTTTAGACTGTCAAAAATTGTTCTGTTACTTATTCTTACAGTTGAAAATAAATTTAGTTGTTTCAAGTTTTGTGGTTTTCATTTTTTTTCTACAAGATATCTATTTTTCAAAATTGAAATTAGCAATTTTTGTGGGGAGAGGGTGCAAGTAGTTAGCTTTGCCTAGGGCACAAAATAGCCTGGCAACAGCTCTGAATGTTGGTGAGTAGCAGTGACAGCCAGTCCTCCTGGAAAATCTGACCATTCTTCTATCTTGGAGGACACAGCTGTGTGTGCCACACAGCCTGTTCTATAGCCCTTAAACTGTCCGGCCATTTCTGCACTAGATTGTTATAGTGCTATTATTCCACTTTCAACCTCCTATGGAATCCTAGGATTCCATGGGAAGTTGAAAGTGGAATAATAGCACTATAATAGTCTAGTGCAGAAATGGCCTCAGTTGCAGTGGAGACTTCTTTCTCGTTGTCAGTGTTAAAGTTCAACAGTAATTTGAGCTGGTTTCTCTGTGTAGACTAAAGAATATACCAGATTTTCCTGTGCTCAGGCCAAAATGTCCTGAACTAAAGACAGTTGATAGGCTCTCCTTTTCTGATGTTTTGGTTCTAACTTTAAAAAAAAAACTAATGAAAAATAGATATGAGATAAAATCAAAACTACAACTACAACTTCAAAACACACTGGTCAGCTAAGCCTACTGGCAAAGAAAATAATTTTAAAACTATTAATTATGACTACCTCAAGCCAGCCTCCAGTACAGGAAATATATTGTTCTGCACAGGCAATAGATTGTAAGGTCATATTGAATCAGCCTGCTGTAATTTTTGTGCTGAGTTATAGTTCATGTAAGAGTGGTGAATTATTGTAGCCCTACAAAAGCAAGGAGAATGATATGCCTTCTAGAAGCTTTTTAATAAGACTTTCAGTCCTGGATACTAGCATTCTTTCTTTTCCTTCTGTGTAGGTGAACATTTCAAAATATTAACACAAATCTTTAAGAAACAAAGAGACATACTACCTCACACTAAAATCTTCCTCTCTTCACCACTTCACCACTTCACAGCCCTTTGTGATACCCAAAACCCAGTTCATGGGGTCTCCTATCCCTATGGATCAGTTTTGGGTTGCATAGGGGGCTGCAGCCATGAGGGAGATCAATCCTTTCTCAATTTCACTGATAGAAACTTCTGGACTAATAAGTGCTCATCATTGTGATGCGTGGTGTTACTGCCCTGGCTAGCCCGAGCTTTGTGGATATAAAAGATATCTTTTGATATCACTAATTCGGCTTCACATATCCCTTCCACGTGCTTGCGAGGCCCCCGGACAAGCACACATACAGGTTCGGCCGATAATCACCGTAATATTCCTAGACAATACAGGCAGGCCAGAAAACAGCTGACTCGCTGCTTTAGGAGACCTCAAAGCAAGTACCTCCATTAGGTATGCAAGCAACTCTTAAAAGACCCTCTACCTCGCGCTGGCAGCTTGATGATCGAGCTATACAACGCTCAAGAACTCTGCGTTTGCATACCAGCTACTCTATTGATAAATTCGGCTCTAATTCAATCATTCAAATTCTGACCTTTCGGAGGCTTTGTCTCCAACTCCAAATCTATTGTTTTCCCCTAAGTCCGACCTAGCCTGCGGTCACAAGTCTCCTTATAAAAACCCCTGATTTTGAGCGCTTCCTTGGATCGCTCCCGAGTTCCAGACTGCCTTGCTACTGCTTTGCTTGGTGAGCTTCCCCTCAGTTCTACATGCTGAGATACATCGAACCCCAGCTTCACTCTCCATTTTCTTCCGGACTTCAGGACAGGTTTCGTATCACCCGAACCAACTATCCCTCTAAAAATCCCACTTTCTTACTCACACCTTTATTTTCCTTAGTTATCTGTGTGTTTGTGTTACTTACATCATGTGCCTGTATTTAATAAAGACTATTCATTATTTTCAAACCGGTCTGCTTCTTGACTCGGCCTGACTCCGTAAACACTGGGTTGCAAGATCCTGCTAAGTTACCCTGCCTCTCGTTTTGCCAACTTGTGCTCTGAACTAATTTCCTCAACTTGTATAATTTTGATAACAATTTGATGTCCCTCCCGGGACCTCCAGAAAATAGGGTAACAGAGGTGTATATTAAATATCAAATTTAATATTGCAAGAAACAAACACTACATATTTCTAACCACAAATGTAAAAGAAAACTACTACCCTCTGGCCATTTCTGCACTGGACTGTTATAGCACTGTTATTCCACTTTCAACATCCTATGGAATCTTGGGATTTGCAGTTCAGGGAAAGGCCTCAGGTAAACCCTAGGATTCCACAGGATGTTGAAAGCGGAATAACAGAGTTATAACACCTCAGGCCCCTCCCTAAACTGCAAACTCCAAGATTTCATAGGATGTTGAAAGTGGAATAACAGCACTATAAAAGTCCAGTGTGGAAATGGCCACTGTTTTGTCTTAATATTATACTCTTCTTTTGTCTTTCTGCAGGGTAAGTTTCAATGACAATTCAGTTGTGAGATGAAGCATGGCTTTTTTGCTCCTAGTCATTTTTTTCAGTGAAGCTTTCCTGTGAAAGCATTTCTGTCATCTAATAGAGGGGTAAGTAGATCTCAGTAGGATGGTACATAAAGTTTCTGGGTCTCACAGCATGAGCTAAGGACTCAAGGAATTGCTGTGCTTCTCCAGGTCTCCAGGAGAAGACGAATCTCAGGACGAGCATCAATGGAACAGCATAATCATTTCCTTCTTGAGGGATGAATGAGATAGCACTGTATCTTACAAGCAGAGTAACTAGTTACAAATAGAAACTGAGCAGTAATGAGTATCATCCCAACACTCCTTCCCCAACAAGGGCCCTTTTCGCACAGCATTTGCCATGCGAAAGGGCCCCTCAAGCATCGCATGAATGTGTGGAGCAGTCCACACAACGCACTCACAATTGCACGACGCTCCAGGGGCTGGCAGGCGCTGACCACGCACTTTTTCATTTTCAGCTTTGAGCCAAAAATGGTGCATGATCGCGCATCACTCCGGGGCCCTGCATGCACTTGCCATGTGTGCAGAGCTCCAGAGCTGTGGCGCTCGCACTTCCTGCCCCAGCTCAGCCTGGGAAACTCCAAGGCTGCACTGCGGAAGGAAGATGCGGGGCTCTCGCGTGAGCAGGCAGCAGCTGCAGAGCTGAAGGAACCGGGACATGAGAGTGTCACGCTGGAGGCTGCTCACATGATCCCCACACCCCAGCTTCACAAAAAGGTGTGTTGCGGAAAGGGCCAAGACCAAGCAGAAAAACAAAGGGCAGGCTTAGTCTTCTTTGCAAAACATACAAAGTAGCTTTACTTACAAATTCTAAAGTTTATCTAACATCTGACAGTGGAAGGCTCTGTAACATGGGCTGTTCAAACATGAAGGAGGAGAGTGAACCAGAAACTAGAAAATGGAGATGAACAGATCCAGAGAAACTGATGCAGGAAGAGGAAGAATGTGGCTAAGAAAAGCCTACTATGGCTGAACTCTTAGAGAATCATGCAAACTATCAACTACTAAATATAGGCATGTTAAAGTTGCTATCTCTAACATGATTTTTGTATGGAAATTGTCTTTAAAGCTAGAAACCTATTCCTCTCCCCTGTCTCTATTGGGAGTGGCATCCTTTGCATGCTTAATTAACTGGCTAGTTAGTTTGCATGTTTATTGTAGGCATGGAGGGGACTGTCTAGAGTAAACTTCCTGTTGTTTGGTCAACACCCACTTCCCCTTGCATGTTCTCTTCCTCTTCCCTTTTGTTCTTCGGCTTCTCTGCAAGCATGTGGTCTCGATCCTCCAGCAAGCATGCTTTCTTGTAAGCATGTGAGTTCTTATTTTCGTCTTACCTTTCTTCAAGAATTTGAACCTGTGTAAACTATGCAAAAGATTATATGAGTAAATCCTTTTTACATATTTTTAACCAAACTGTTTGTGTTTATTTTGAGTAGATTAAGTGTGTCTGGGGTGGAGATGATAAAGTGGGACTGGTAATTTGTTCAACTTCTGTTTGTGCATTACTAAATACTCTGCTGATTGGGAGACTTATTACTAAAAATCTCTCAATTCCTCAACATTCTCAACGGGTTTCAGGACTCTCTGGCTTAGTGTAGCAAGTGTGTTCTTTTTGTGCACCATCAGTACAGTCCCTCCAAAAGGAACCAGGAGTAAGGGGAGAGGAGTTGTGAAAGGAAGAACAGGGCAAACCTCGTTGGTGCCAGACAATCACAGTTCAGGGAATGCCATGAAGTAGGGGCCTAGAGAGGAAGAAGGGGGAAAAATACAGTTTAGAGATGGAAAAGATGGCAGAGATATAGGGGAAAGCTGTAATAGAGATAAAACAGTTAGCCAGGGGAAAGAATCAAACAGAGTTTTGGGGAACTGTGAATGACTAAAAAGTTCAGGGGGTTAATATGTGATCTAATTGTGTATCAATAAGCTTATATTTGTTTCTTCTTTTTCACAGCTGTGTCTGGCTGTTCCTGTTAGGTTTTGATAGAAAGTCTGGTCGTGTTTATCACGGTGGACCCAGAGGACAACCCACCCACTTGTCCATACATGGATAACCTTGAGACCTAAGTATTCAATCCAGGGGAAACTTTAGAGGCAAAGTGATTAACAGAGGCCAAGGACTTGGAATTGCACAGCTGTCCTGGAGAGGGGATCCACCACGGGAGCAGGTAGAGAGAAGGCAGGGATATGCACTTGGGCCCACAGTGACTCATGACATTTCTTGTTATTCTTCTTGGCTTCAGATGAGTTAGGAATAACTTTATATGGCCCTAGGCTGTTGTAATACTATTCAAAATTATTGCAGTTCTGGGGAGGGAAAAAGATAACATTTTAAAGTATAATGATCAAACACATTTGTGTAATTTAATTAAGTGCAAACAAATCCCCCCTAAAATGCCATTCCTCAAGGGCCAGATAAAACAAAGGGCATATAGTGTTTGAATAACATTTGTAAGGAAAAAAAGAGAAAAGATCTCTGCATTTGCATAATTAATTACTATATATGTATATAACATATTCTCTTGTGAAGGCTCAAGATGAATAGTATAATGAATTTAATTTGGTGTGTGTGTGTGTGTGTGTGTGTGTGTGTGTGTATTTTATCAAATATATCAGTTGAGAGGAAGGGAGGGAGGAGTTCAAGAACTTTGCAGGCCGCAACACTGCTGCTTTGCTTTCAAATAGCCTACTGGAAATAAGATTCAGTTACTTAAAATTTGAACTGCTGATTTGGCTAGCAGTCAACCTACAGTGGCTGTTCAACTTTTGCGAAGCATCAGGGCACAGAACCCTTGCAAAAGTTTTAAAAATGTGAATAACTCCCCTCAAGTGAGCACTCCCCCTCCCATTCCTTGCCTTTTGCCTGTGTGCATATGCCTCCCTTCTCTGCACCTAAGCAAAAGGCAAGGAAATGGGAGGGGCAGCCATTGAGGGTGGAGAAGGAGCACACATAACTCCCCAATCTCCCCCTCCCATTCTCTTGCCTTTGCCCAGGCGTGATACATTATTTCTCCACACCAGGGAAAAGACAAGCAAATAGGAGGGGGAGAATGGGGGGAAACTTAAATGCATCTTCTTTCACATGTGGGGTTCCTTCTCCCATTCATTTGCCTTTTGCCCAGGAGTGGAGAAAGAAGACACAATGCAACTGAGCAAAAGGCAAGGGAATGTGAATAGTGAATGGCAAGGGGAATCATGAATAATCAGATTCACAAAGGTCAATCCTGCAAACGTGGAGAGAGGATTATATCTGCAAGGACTGCAAGCTGATATGCTGGGACCTCCTCCTGAGTATTAGCTAGCATAATACAGCATTGCCAAATAGATCTGGCTATCATAGCATTGCTATGGTGTACATATGTGTCAGTCATTTGCTGCTGGTAGTTTCTCCTCCTTCTTTCTTCTTCCCATCATTAAGAACTAAAAGGAACTATAGTATCGAATATGCAAAACTATGGAAAACTCAGCAAATACCTACAATAGAACAATGGTGGGCTACACTTATCGAAAATAAAAATGCAGACATGGTCTCCCAGAGATTAAAGGGGAAATCAGACAATGTGATACAGAAAGAATGGCAAATTGTAAAGGGTAATTGCTGGGTTTTAACAGCTGGAAATACGTAATTCATGATTAAAGTTATAATACGCATGGGCGACAGGTATATATCATGAAGCGGAAATATGATGAATGAAATGTAAGAACTATCAGATAAATTAACAGTAGAATGTTGTACAGTATCTTAAGTCTTTAGAAATCTGAAAAATGGAATCTAGATCAATGTGGAAGATCAGATATATTTCTATTGAAGCTGACAATCGAATATGTATGTTTTTTTATAATGAGAATTTTGAATAAAATGATTTAAAAAAAAAAGAACTAAAAGAAACTATTGATGTTGTTGTTGTTGTTCATTGTAACGACTCTTTTTCTGATTTTGAAAGCAAACAAAGCAGCAGGAGATTGTAGGAGTCCAGCCCCAAAGTTCCTAAATTATCCCTTCCTCTCTCAGTATCTGGACTGGCGTGTTTCTTTGCTTATTCTGTCTACAGTTTTTGCAGCCAGGAGATCAAGCAATGCAGATTATATGGAAAGGGGATAAAGGGCAAGTGTGTGTAAAAAACAGTCTCCTAGCAAGGAGTGGAATTATGTGTGTGTATGCAAGTGGAACAAGAATCTTAGGCCATTTCCACATGATATCACTGTCCCATGATGGGATTGCATGGCTGCAGTCCATGAGTCATGCTTTCACAGTGTCATCACAGTCCCAATGCCAACATGTCCCCACCCATTGTGGCCAATAATGGCTCCTGACTGTGTGACTCTCCCATTGCCAGTGGCTGTGTGGAAAGGGAAGAAGTGTGATTTAGGTGCTTCCTTCCCCATGCAGCACAGGAACTGGCTGGCTGCACTGTGGAAGGAAGGCATGTGTCACTTGCACTGCCCTTTCAAAGGTAGCTGGGCGGGTACAGAGGGGAACATTCGCATCACACTCCCATTTTGGCAATGGCACTGCCATGATCTTGACAGGACAATGATGGAGATGGGTAAGGTGTGGAAATGGACTTAGTTTCTTGTCACTAGGATCTTCTACTCCTTTCTTTGCTTGCATCTGTTGCTTGCTTTGAAAGTTGTGTGTATGTGTATGGAGGAAGTGTTCCCCCCTTGAACAGTCGTTCCAAAATTAAATTGAACTTGTGAAAGTTTCACTTCGATATAGAGCACAAAGGTTTTTAAAGTCATGGCTTGAGTGTTGCATTGGGAGCTGGGAGATGTAGGTTCCTGCCCCAACTAAGCTCTAAAATTCTCTAGGTGACTTTAAGTTCATTATTTATCTCTCTCAGCCTGATATACTTTGCAGAATTGTTGTAAAGATAAAATGAGGAAGCAGGAAGTTATGTAGAACACCTTGAACTTACTGGAGATGAGGTAGAATACAAATATAAATAATTTTTAAATGATTCCTGTAGTTAGATCACAGCCCTAGCAATTCAGTCTTTAGCATTTTTACAGTCTTACGACAAACATACCAGCGTAACTGCAGCAAAGTCAATTGACATGCTGCATTTCATATGGGATGCTATGCATACATTTCTCACATAGATAAATAAATTTTGTAGCCATCTTCAAGTAGTTGAATGCAGAGGGACCAAACTGGGTTAGAAAACTGGACCTATGTAACTAACAATGCTTTATATGTGGCACAGATGTTTGATTCATTCCCCGGAGGTTGTTTTCCATGTATGATTCAAACTGTTTCCAATGCATAGGATAATTATGCCATTTTAAAAATTATGAGTTTTAAAAACTGAACTATTTTATTTCATTGAGATAATCAAATGGCTAACTATGAATACATGGTATAACTGTTCCTCTGTCACAGATTGCATACCACAGCAGTAGTGATTAAATGAAAGAATAACATGAAGGTTGAGTATTTATTGATAACACTGGGAGCTCTACCCCCAGATTTCACGGCCTGGGATGTTCCTGACCTAGCAACTATAGTGTGACAAAACTAGTTTGGCACATCTGCAGCTCCTATCAAAAGCATCCACGGCAACCTTTTTTCTGTTTGAAGAAAGTCTGTCAGAAGATAGCAAAGAGTCAAAAGGCAAAGTCTTTTCAGCCTAAACCTCCAACTGCTATGCCAACATAAATGTCCAGAGCTGAAAAGAATGTACCTGGAAAGCTAAATAAATAAATAAATAAATAAATGTAATAAATAAATAACATAAACATATATTTAGGGCCCTATCACACTACGCATGTCAGGAATTGAATTCACACACACAAATAGAACAGTGCAAAAACACTATTTATTAGGAGTGTGATACATCGTGCAGGACTTCAGTGAGTGAAGTGAGGCAATTAGCAAAATACAAAACATAAAAGACAAAGAGTACATCTTTCCGCCCGCAAGAGACCTTGAAGTCTTGGTGCAGCCTGGCTGTGTTTATCAGTGCATTCCTAGTTTAGTTTTTTGTTTATCTAATGGTCTCTGGTTCCCATACCTTGTTACAAGCAAGCTACTACTTAACTCCTACTACATATTCCATTACTAAAATATGGAGGGCTACCCGACAACACTGTTATGGCGCTATTATTCCATTTTAACTGCCATGGCAACATCCTCTGGAATTCTGGGCTTGTAGTTTAGTGATGCCCAAGAGCTCTCTGTCTAAGAATTCTAAATGGCCCTCCCTAAACTTCAAACCCCAGGATTCCATACTATGTTGTCACGGCAGCTAAAGTGGAATAATAGCATTATAATAATGTAGTTTGATAGGGCCCTAAATACATGTTTATTCCATTCACCCCACTTCCACTAGATGCTCAGAAGGGATTTGAAAAGTGCATATACAAGCATACATATAATTTCATGATCATGTAATAATAAAATCACTGCATAAAACCATGCAGTGCTGCAAATGGTTCAGTGAACTACTGTACGCTTTGACATTTTTAAAGAATCAAACAAATAGCATCTGCACATTTAGGCAGTGTGTAGATCAATACATTATATGTGGCCCTACAGATGGAAAAGAAATTTCCTTCAAACAAGATTCTTTATGAATTTCTCCACTTAAATTAGGATTGCCAGGTTTTCTGTGGAGTAATATGGTGTGTTTGAGGCAGGCCTATATAAGGCTACCTCAAGTATTGTGAGAGGAGGGATCCTTGGGCGATCTCAGGACAGCTATAAAATTACAAATCTCATAGGAAACAAAAAAGCCCATGCAGATTTCTCAGTAGTAGGCCAGCCATCATGAAATGAGAACGTTACTCAATGATAAAACAACTGGACAAAGAGGAGGAAGATTGGCACCACATCGGCTACAATCAAGGCAGATGGGCCCCCACAATTTGGTACATAAGACAATTTGGATACATATCAGATACCTTGGGATTGGTCAGGTGGGAACATCGAATGTGCCTGCCCTCAAATATGGAACCCAGGGTATACTTTATCACACTCAACAAACCAGACCAAACTTAAGGAGTCTAAATACAGAATGTTCCATATACAATGGGATGTTTGTGAACTCTAAATATGTGGCGAGAGAGACACATTAAGGGAAAGGCAAGATATAGATGAAATGAATTATTATTATTATTAATAATAATAATAATAATAATAATAATAATAATAATAATAAGCAAATAAAATGTAATTTTTGTTTCCTGTCATTGAGAAGAAATCATGCCGGCTTAACATAACATGCACCAAAATTAAAATCAATTAATCAATGGGGAAAAAGCATGAAAAAATGCGTATATAGTAGGTACTAAAATATGCATTAACTCAAGAAAATAAAGCAAAGTCTCAAAACTCAATACCAAAAAAGAAAAAGGAGAAATAAATTTAAAGTCAGAGTTGGAGAAATTCAATAGACTCAAGAATGAGGGATTTTCACCTATCTGTGTAGCATAAATACTCAGAAGGCACCAGATCCTGTCCAATCTTAGAAGCTAAGCAAGGTCATGCATGGATAAAACTTGAATGTGGGACCATCAAGGAATACTAGTTACCGTAGGTTAGATTTCAAAAAAAGGTAATGGTAAACCACCTCTGTATATTTCTTGCCTAAGAACATCCTATGAAATTCATGGGCTCATCCTAAGTTGACAAGAAAGTTGAGGGCACACATGCGCATGCGCACATGCACACACACAGACACACACACTCTCACACTATTGATCTGCCTTTGAAAATTAACCAGAAACTTCAATTAGTCCAAAACAGAGCAGCTAGCCTGTTAACTGGGACTGTTTCCCATTTTGTTTCTCTACTCAATTAAAACCTTTAAATGGTTTAGAGACAAGTTAGCTGGAAGGATGTCTCCTCCATTGTTTTGACCTATTAGAAGACGTCCTCCAAATGCCCCAGGATATAAAATCAGGAAGGTGGATGTACAAGGTACCACCCCTTTTCAGTGGTGTTCATGGAATGCTTTCTCTTCTTGCCCAGTATCGACATTGTAGTCTTTTGCTGCTACATGAACACCCATTTCTTCTAAGAGCTCTTTTTCATACTCTTACATCTTTCTTCTTGTTTTATTTGGATTTCATATGATGCAGTGTTTTTATTCTTTGCTGCTCTTTTATCTTGATTTCATTATATGCCACTTTAGCCACTAGTTTATACATTATTATGCCACTTTCAGAGAAATCTGGTTAGGTGGTCCAAAAGTGCAAGAAATAAAATAATATAATGTAGAGTAACATGATATATAAATAGCATTTTTCAACGGCCCTATGTTTATATGCTGGACCCTCCATATTTGCAAGGGTTCCATTCCAAGAACCCCCCAAAATAAGAAAAATGTGAATGTTTGTGTCTCATATTATTTAGAGGCGCCACATACAGATGGATGCTTCAGCACATTTGAGTTGACATCACCACCATTGTAGGTATAGAACGCAATGCTCATCATCTGGAAGCTGCATATGTGGATGTTGCCAGTATGAAGGATCCACTATATGTGATCTGCTTATTTCTAATCTAATGAGCAAGTAAAATATGCAGGTAGGGAAATACTTTTATTTTTCTTGTTCTTTTTCTTGTAAAACACCATATATAGTGATGGCATTGTATCAATAAATGAGGATGAGGATAGGATGACAACAACAAATGAAAAATTAAACATAAATTACTATTAAAAATGTTGGTTTTGTTCTGATTTTCTGGATTTCATATCATGGTAAGAAGTGGCAGAAAAGGCCTTCCACAATGTTAACTGGCCCTTTCTTATTAAAGTTATAGAAAATATGAAAATGAGGAGGACCTTTGTAAACTGGATAAAAGCAATTTATACTAAACAAAAGGCCCGAATAATAATCAATGGTGATTCATCGGACAGTATTAAAATTTCGAAGGGAACCCAGCAAGGATGCCTGTTATCACCATTATTGTTTCTCCTGACATTGGAAGTCCTACTTAAGCAGATAAGGAAGATTCAATAAAAGGGGTGAAGCTGGGTCGAGATGAATTTAAATACAAGGCCTTTGCAGATGATCTGGTGTTATTTTTGGAAGATCTGCTATTACAAATTACCAAAGTTAATGAACTACTAAATAAATTTGGGCACTTAGTGGGTTTTAAAGTCAATAAACTCAAAACCAAGATCCTCGCAGAGAATCTGAGTCTTCCAGAAAAAGAACAAATTGAAAAGAAGGTGGATATGCAATTTGCACAGAAAGTAAAATATTTAGGAATTGAGTTGTCCAACAATAATAATCAACTATTTAAGAATAATTATCAAAAAAGTTGGAGGTTGATACAGAAGAAACTTGAACGGTGGAAATCATCAGATCTATCTTTAATGGGAAGAATATCAGTTATCAAAATGATGATTTTACCTAAAATTCTATTTCTGTTCCAAATAATCCTAATTATAATTTCTAGAAGTTGGCTACACCAGTGTAAAAAAGATCTTTCCAAATTTATTTGGAATGGGAAGAAACCTAGAATGAAATTTAAGTTGATGACAGACACAAGACGGTGAGGAGGTTTTGGAGTACCAGATTTAAATTTGTATTACAATGCAGCTTGCCTTTTATGGATGAAACCATGGATCCTGCTGGATGACAGGAAACTTCTGATGTTGGAAGGACACAACCTCTATTTTGGTTGGCATGCATACTTATGGTATGGCAAGTCCAAAGTTGAGAAGTCTTTTAAAAACCATGTTATTCACAGAGCTCTTATTAATGTCTGGGAAAGATACAAACCTCTGATTTGCCCAAAATTACCATCTTGGGTATCACCCACAGAGGCGCTTTCTATTCCTGGACTCAGAAGATATGGCAACTAGATTACCTACAAGGAATTGTTAAAGCAAAATGGAGATTCCATTTTGTTGAAAGACCAACAACAGCTGGTGGAAGAAGATTTTCCAATACAGTGGTTTCCATATCTGCAAATAAAGGAGAGATTTTAGAAAGATCTCCAAACTGGAGAGGTTGGACTGAGGCCTACTGAATTGGAAATCTGCTTGTTAAAAGGAGAAAAACATGTAATTTCCAGGTTGTACAAAATGCTACTAACTTTTAATTTAGAGGATGAGACTATAAAAGAATGTATGATAAAATGGGCAAGAGACTTAGGTCATAATGTCTTGCTGGGAGAGTGGGAAGCAATCTGGAAAGACAATATGACAAATTCTAGATCTTATGCATTGCAAGAAAACACTCTAAAGATGGTGCACAGGTGGTATCTGGCACTAAATAGACTTGCAAAGTTGAACAACCGGATGAAAAATCATTGCTGGAAATGTGTGAATCAAGTTGGCACCTTTTTTCACGTGTGGTGGGGGTGTGACAGAGCTAAGAAATTCTGGCTTGCCATCTGTTCTAATATGCAAAAGATTCTAAAAATGAAGATTGAATTGATACCAGAATTTTTTTTATTGGGTATATGGAGAGCTGAACCAAGGCCAGACCTCCAGATTAGAAGATTAGTGTGGCATCTTACTGTAGCAGCCAGAATAGTTTTTGCCAGGCATTGGAAAATGACTTCCATTCCCACAACTGAAGAGTGGTTAGAAAAGGTTATGGAGATTGCAGAGCTGGATAAGATGACCTACAGATTAGGAAACATGTCAGACGGCAAATTTTATAGGGCATGGAAGCCATTAGTGACAGTCCCACAAAGTAAAAAGATTTTGGCATCTGCTTTTTGTTGTTGATCTGTATTCCCAATCAGTTATTCATGTAGAATTCCAATTGAAATGTAATTTCTCAATTGTTCTTTTTTTCTTTGCTGGATTAGATCACAGTATTATTATCATAAGTTATTTATTGTATTTATACTCAGCGGTTGTTAAGGCAGTGGAGGGCAAAAGCAGTAGAAGATAAGTCATCAGTTGTTTTGTTTGCGGAATGTTGAGGGAAGTATGTACAATACGGTTACCATTTGACCACATAGGAGAAAGATGATGAGTTACTAATGGTAACAGTTCTAAAATTAATTAGCTGTATTTTAATAGAAGGTATTGATTGATTGAGTGATATTGATTCTGTGAGGCTGTTCATGATTTTTTAAGGTTATTTCACTACAGCTAAGTAAGATTTTCCCTTTTCTTAGGAGGGAGAGGTTACTATTTTCTCTGTCTGTGAAATTTTATCAAGGCAGTTACCACATTCCAGATAGAAGTTTCCCAGTGTTTGTAATTTTTTTTGGGACAATTGTTTTTGTTGTGGAGTCTTTCCCTTTTTTACCCTTCCCACTCCCCCTACTTTTCCCTATATTCCTTTCCCCTTATATTGTTGTAATTTGTGTTATAAGCTCTGTTCTAGTGTCCTATATCTGTATATATGTCTCTGTCAATACACACACACACACACATATACATATATATAAAAAGAAGTGGCCTGTGTCTTACAGAGACTTGTGTACAAGTCCTTGCTTCTCATTTTTTAATAACTCTTTGAATCAGTGATATATAAACTCATTAGTGTTCAACACACACTTCAGTCTTAATTATTGTTTCAGTTATTTGAGTGTTTTCATTAGTAGCTGCCCACATATAAGAATGTTTTGAGCAGTTTGAGTAAAAGGTCTGTGGATATAGAAAGATTAACTGAAAGAAGAGCTCCCATGGGAGCAGTATATTTGTTGCATTAACTCAGAGTTGCTATTTCATGTGTGTTCATGAAGTGGAAGATTAATGCCATTTGTGGATCTCTAGGCCATTATCACAAAACATCTAACTCAAATCTTTATCATTGTCTGATAATCTGAAAGATCATTGGTACTGCTGTTAGGGCTTTTTTCATCTTTATCAGCAGTTCTCTCTTCTTTCATGTGAACAAATTACCAAATGTCGAGAAGCTTGGATAATTATAAGCAATTATACAAATGCAGCAGAAGAGTCACAACAGCAGGCTGTGGTGGACTGAACTCCAGCTATGTTGTCTTGAGTACATCATGGTATTAAGGTGATCACATTAATCCCACTATCATGCTCTCCTTTCCATCCTTGTGCTAGCTGTCTCCAATTTTGTTGTGGTTTCTGTACAACAGCCATGTCTGCCCTGCAAGAAAGCTAGGTCATAACACCACCTCCCTTCTGCTCCAAAAAATCTGGAGCTGGCCCAAGATATTTTGCTGTTTGAGGTGAAGGACGATGGGATCTTCTTTCCAGTCCACATCAGAGTTTTGAAATATATTTTTAAAAAGTAAATGGTTAATTATATGTCTAAAGCCAATTACTTATCCCAGTGAGAGGGGACCCATTGAGGCCATTTCCAATGATAAATTGGTAAGAGCAGTAGTGGGAACAGTAGGAAAAGAAAGAGGAAGACTGCATTACAAGTGGATAGGCTCAATGAAGAAAACCACAGCACTGACTTTGCAGAACTTGATGACATGGTGTCTTGAATGCCTCTCATTCAACCTGCTTGATGGCAATTAACAGCAAAAACAATAGTGACATTTTGGCAACACATGTGGTGTTAAAATGCATTAGAAACATTTATCATACAATTGGAGATAATATACTACTTGAGTACAGGAAACCACAAATTCATGCAGGCATCAAGAATTTGCAAGTGTATCATTAGAAAAGGATCCCAAGAGCCATCCTGTCCAACCCCTTGCCCATAGAGGAATCCACCACATGCCTGATAGATGGCCACTCAACCTCATTTTACAATGAAGGAAAGATCATCCTCATCCTCACAGATCACTGCACAGGTAATCTACTGCTCTGCCAGACAGGTCTTACTAACAGAAAGTTCTTTGTAATGTTTAATCAGAATTTTTTCTTTCTTGTAACCTGAATTCATTGACCTAGAGTCCTATCTTCTGGAACAGGAGAAAAGAAGCTTGGTCCATCTTTCATATAACAACCCTTGAAATATTTGAACATGATTACCATATTACTTCTCAGTCTCCTCATCTCCAGGTTAAGCACACCTCACTCCTTCAACCATACCTCATACAGCTTGGTTTCCACTCCCTTTTCATCTTGGGCATCTCTTCTGAACATACACCAGCTACTAATATCCTTCCTAAATTGTGGAACTGGACACCAGGTTAAGTCTCACCAGAGCAGAATAGAGAGGTGCTACTACTTCCCATTATCTGGATACTATAGGTCTGTTGTTGCCTTTTTTTCAGCTGCCACATCATCCTGTTCATTCATGTTTAGCATGTGGTCTACTAAGACCTCTAAATCCTTTCTGCATGTACTGCTGTCAACATAGGTGTAACCTAACCTATAATTGTGCATCTAATTTTTCCTACGTAAATGGAGTTATCTTACATTTATCCCATTGACATTCATTTTGCTTGTATTTGCCCAGCTTTCCAGTGTGTTGAGGTCATCTTGAATAGTGTCATTGGATAATTTGATGAACATTTATTCTTTCTATTCATTCATCCAGGTAATTTGTAAAGACTACTGGTGTATGGATTGGGGGGCAATGAGGGTGGTGTGCCCCAGATGGAAATTTGGGGGGGGGGTGCCCTGTGTGACGTGGCCATGCCCCTGCACGACACAGTCATGCCCCATGCAACATGGCCATGTCCTTGTGTGACATGGCCATACACACCCGCGATGTGGCCATGCCTCCTGAGCAATATGGCCATGCCCCTGCCCCTCCACCAGCACCCCCACCCACACTCCAAGCTACACAGCTGGTAAAGACACTAAACAATAATGGGCCTGTGAGAAAACCCTGAAGCACTTATCTTGTCATCAAGAATGTCATGGGGAGGGAGGACTTATCAAAAGCCTTGCTGAAATGAAGACAGATGGAACCCACAACATTTTCCTGATCCACCAAGTCTCTAATGCCTTCAGGAAAAAAAAAACCCTCGAAGATTATAAACAGATACTCTGAGGTTACACCTGTGAGGCTCATTAGTACCCTATATTGCAGTCCATCTGACTCTAAAGATGAATTTGTTTAAAGCAGGTAGGTGTTTCCATACCTTTTCTATACCTATCATGGACTTCAGCCTCCTCACTGCATCATTTATTCTCTTTATACTAGGCTGAACACTATTTTCCTTTTTGGAAAACACACAAAGAAAGTAGGTGTTGAGCAGTTACAGGTTCCCTCTGTTACTCACGAGAGTTTCATTATCTTCTCTGTGTAGCAGACCTACTGCTTCCTTGTTCCTCTTATTGCTCAGAACAGCCAACTCCCTTTCCTTTTTATTATTATTAATCTGTCTTGCAAAAATGAGCAACTTTTGAGCTTTAGTCTTTCTGATCTTCTCTCTGCAAACATTGGCTACTTGTTTGTGTTCTTCCTTGATGTTTTGCCCCTTTTTCTATTTCTTATACATTCTCCTTCTAAATATCAGCTCCTCTGAAAGTTTGATGCATCCACCATTATTAATTTAGATGAATCCCATTTTGATTTTTCTCTAGAATTGTTTGTGATTGTGCTTTCAGTGTCTCTTTTAAGAAATTCCTGTCCATTATGAACTGCCTTATTCTTCTCACCATAAGATCTCACCTAGCATTCCCTTAAGTTCACTGAAACAGATGTTCTTAAAATTCAGACTGCACACTACAGTCAGCTTTTCCTTTCCTCTTTATAAAGCCCACCCAAATATCTCACTATTTCCACCAGTTCTTCACTGCTGGTGAGAATCAAATGCAAGGTAGGCAATTCATTCATCTTTTGGAAAACAAAATTGCAGAAAGATAAGTGAGGAATTTGTTGGAGCTTACATTTTTGTCAGGGTTTGACTTACAGCAGATAGCAACGTAATTGAAGTCTCCCACTATTACTTTATCTCTCTTTTTTGAATGGTAACCTGTTTTAGAAGGTATCATTAGGTCTTCTGCCTAGCTTGGAGGTCAGTAATAGACTCTATAGTGATGCCACTATTGTTTCACTTGCTTATAATGTTTATTCAAATGCTCTCAATGTAGCATGAATACTCCAAGCCATGGATCTTCCCATAGGACTAACTTCTGGCCTCAATATATGTTGTCTTTTTCTGTAAGTCTATCCAGACAATTAACTCATATCCATCCACTGTGAGGTAAATGAAATCTCTATTCTTGAACTCAGTTTAAAAAAAAACAATACAAGGGAGATGAAGAATGGTTAAACAAGTGCTAAGATGAGTGGAAAGAGTGTGGCAGGAGGAGTAAAGAGTGGTTGAGATTTAAAAAGAAGAAGAAGAAGACAAGACCCTCAGACTGAAGAAATAAATATAACTGGGGAAGACCAAACCAGAGAGAGAAGAAGGAACACCCATCAAACACAACACAAGGAGTCTGGCCTGAGCAGCTGCTAATAGATTTGTGCACAAAGACAACACGTTATAATTATGTCCTAGGGCAAGAAAACAGAAATGCCCTGTTATGGGAGAACAATGTAAAGAACCTTTACATTGAACTGTTGAGATTAGGAGACTGTGTTGCCCCCCTAAGAGACTTTGGAGGTATGAAATAAACCAAATAACACCCAATGCCCTCGGGGGTTGTGGGGAAAATTGCTATGTTTTTGCCCCCTACTGGGCTGTTCAGATAGAAAGACCTCTTTCTAACAGGAAGTGAACTGGAAGTTAAGTAACTTCCTTTTGTAAACAACATTCTACGTGGCCCACAAACATCACAAAATTGCCATACACACTTATCTGCTGTAGGTGTATTTCAAGAAAATTTTTTTTTACCCTTTCAGGATCATGGAGGCAACACTTTTCTGATTCCGTTTTACACATAAAGCCAGGTGTTTGAGGATGAAGTTGGGGGTTTATCAGCTCCCATCATCCCTGTTCACTTCCTTTTGGATGACACTGTAACCTACCCTCCAGTCCCCAGTGCACTGTGAGCTTTGATGATCCCTTTAGGGATGAGTATGATTTTTTTGCCCCTTTTACCTTTCTTTCTTTCTTTCTTTCTTTCTTTCTTTCTTTCTTTCTTTCTTTCTTTCTTTCTTTCTTTCTTTCTTTTTCTTTCTTTCTTTCTTTCGCCTCGTGTGGAAAGGGCCTATGAAATCCTAAAACTGAAACCCACATGTTAGAACTGTTGGTCACTCTGGAGGAACCCTAAATGGAAGAAACTGTGAGGTCTCTACCACTTAAATCAAGGGCGGACTATAACTGTACTTTTAATCATGATATATTTTAATCATAATATGTTTGTATTAATCAGTCTATGTTTTAGTGTGTTTTAATTATGATTTTTAGTTCTATATTCTGTATCCAGCCTTGAGTCTTGGGGAGAGGTGGGTAATAAGCTGTTGTTGTTGTCATTGTTATTTGTGGCCCGTGGGCTGCATGTGCCCCCAGGGTCTTTTTTTGGCCCTCAGGGCCCAAAAGCCCCCCCCCCAAAATGACCCAACATAACTTCCAGGGAATATAGAGGAGATTTTCACTGTATTTTGAGGCCATCTGCCCCCTCTGGGGGTCATCTGGGGGTCAAAAGACATTTTTGAACTTTTTCACACACACACACACACACACACACACACACACACACACAAAGGTTTTTTAAGTGACTTCAGCTCATTTCCTCATTCTTTTAAATAAAGAATTCTTGGGGCCTAAAATGGTCCAGGAAGACCAAAAAAACTTGATGAAAATGTCCCCTATGCCCCCTAGAGGTCAGTTGGGGGCAACCCCTACTTTTTTTGAGAGATGGGGGGCAGCCCCTCACTTTTTTCCAGCAGTGGGTGGTGTGGACTTCCAAAGTCTCCTGGGTGACCAGTATAGCCACCTGGGCTTCCATACTTGCCAATCCCTGATTTAAACATATATCATCAGTACCTCTATCACGTCAGACTTTCACATTATTGTGAATTTCCCACTCACCCATGTATTGGGGGAGGGAGCTGGCAGGTGGGCACACTAACAAATATCTGGTCAGCGTTCCCTAACTTTGAGGGGCAAATTTTAGATGTTCTTTCAGGTATGACAGATCAGGCAATATGTAAAAGTAAGGCATCATATTTACCACCTATTTTTTCCTCAGAGCAAAGAGAAACTGTCACACAATGACCTTATATTTCTTTTTTTGGCCCGGTCACAAATAGAACTGGGAAAATGAAGACAACAGATGGCCTTACTCTACATGATTAAATGAAGTGAATGTAGTCTATTGCCTTGCTGGAAAAGCTGACATACAAACTGAAAGTGGCCAGAGGAGAAAGGAAAAATGATAGTTCTATAATACATGGTTCCCATTTCATTATTTGGAAATAAAGAACAGCTTCCATATGGCTTTCTGCAGTGCAGATGAAATTTTTGAGGAACATTTTCTAACTCTGCTGCTTCTACCACAGCATATGAAATGTAAATATAGACTCACAAAATCCTCAGGGATTGCCATGGGTAGTTTAGGATAATTTTTCAATGCTATTTCTTATTGTTGTTGTTCATAATACTGTTTAAATACACACCAGCCACCCACATATTATAGATGAGAAAAGAGCCATTGAAGAGCACCATTTTCAGGTAGATCCTTGACCCGAGAGAAATATTGTAAACTGAAGTAAGTAGATGTGAAGTAGCATGAAATAACAAGACCTTTTCAGATAAGAACCAGAGGCAGCTGGGGATGATGCAGAGACTGAGAAATGTGCAATAAGAATTACACACATATAGACATACAACTCCCTTGGCCAGTCTGGGATGATAAAATAAGCTCAAAGAAACAATACTCAAACAAATTCAAAAGAATCCTAAGGGGGCCTGAGAACGATGCAGAAAAATTCAAGCTTCTTTCATAAATAGGAATGGAAAGAATATTTGAAAAACAAGCTTTTTTGTTTTTTGAGTACTGAGAAACCCAAATGAGAAGAATCCTCAACTGACTAGAATTATTGAGGTTGAGGACAAAATTTGTGCAAAATATTGTGCATGATATAACATTTATGCATGGAAACATTATTTTCTGCATAGAAAATGCTGCAATTGGGGACATTCCACACACACAAAAATCAGACACAGTTGATTTTCACTGAATTTATATAGGATTCTGGGCAAAATAACCATGTACAAACTTTGCACAGATAACTCCCCAACTGCAAATAGGCTTAAAAAACTGGGTGGTTATTTCAAGAGATATCTATCAGGAGCTACATATCAAGGTGGGGCAGGACTGACATTGGTAAGTAGCTTTGCCAGATCACAGGGCCTGACCTACTTCAGCCTCTTGGAAAAGAGGAGAAATCTAAAGCTGAGAACACTGAGTTGGAAAGTATGTGTTTGTACATGTTATTTTCATTTGTTAGACTTGGGCCCTTTTCACATGGCATTTCTGATGCGAAAGGGCCCCTTGAGCATCGCGCAAATGTGATGAGCGGTCCACACAACACACTCACATTTGCGCGACACTCCAGGGCCTGACACAGACCACGCACGCATTTTTTCATTTACGGCTCGCAGCCGAAAATGCTGTGCGGTCGCACATCGCTCTAGGGCCCCATGTGTGGAGCCTCGGGAGCCGGGCCGGTCGTGCTTCCTGTCTCAGTGCAGCCTGGGCTGCACTGAGAAAGGAAGAGGTGGGGCTCTTGAGCAAGCAGGAAGCTCATGCGGAGCCGAAGGACCCCAGATGCGAAAGCCTCTCTCTGGAGGCTGCTCGCGCAAGCACCGCACCTCAGTGCCGAAAATGGGCGAGTTGCGGAAAGGGTCTTGGTCTCTGTGCCACTACGCTTACTGTTTAAGATATCATCCATAATGACATCACCAATATCTTCACCTTGTAACATCACTCTTGCAGCAAGATTGGGTCCTGCCCACTGTTACATCACAAGGGGGTTCCTGAGTCTAAGGTTCTGGCCTTTAAATCTCCTGACCTGGCAACCCTCAGAGTTGGTGTTAGACCATCCATTTTCTTTCTGTCATTCTCTTCCCTTTCTTCCTTCCCCACCTATGTATCAACAGGGCTTACAAGAAAGGTCCCATTTATATAATGTGTGTAGGAGAACTGAACCTAATTGTAAGGATGTCAGATCCAGTGGCCCTTCTAGCTATGTTTGGCCCAAGGGCTGCCAGATCTTCATTCCTGACTTCAGAATTTTTTCAACCCCAGTCAAGAGATTTGGAATTTCTAATAGCAGAAATGATCACTTTAAAAAAAAGAAATCAACTCACACCTGACTATATATCTCTACAAATACAAAATAGGAACCATAATGCTAAAAACAGCACAGAGTATTAAACATGGACCATATAGAGCTAAATCTCCAGCCAATGGGATGCTTTGAATAAATCACTATTATTCGAGCCTCATTTCCTTTGGTACCAATGGTGGCTTCCTTTTCAGCAGAAGACTTAGCCCCCCTGCCATGTGGATTACGAGTGTGAACTGAAAGACACCCTCTCTGGATGCTGAGCTTCAGAGTTAAAGGCTCTGCCCCACATGTTCCATTTAATACAGAATGAAATATTGAGAAAGCCACATGTGTGTAATTATTGTCACATTCATTTTGTATTGTGCATTATGAAAGTTAGAAGCACACTTTCATAATTGTTACAACAATCTTGTATGTAAGAACATAAGAAGAGCCATACTGGATCAGATCTATGCAGGATGATCTAGTCCACCATTTGATTCAGCCAGTTGTTAGCCTAACTTATGATAAGCCCACCAGCAGGACATGAGTATAAACTGCACATTCACATACCCTTACTTGTGTTTCCCAATAAATAATCTACATAGAAGCATACTGCCTCTGATATTGGAGGGAATACATACTATCATAATTAATAGCCACTGATAGCACCCCACACACACATACCATGAAACTGTCCAATCCCTTTGTAAAGCCATCCAGGTGATTGTCCATTATTACATTTGTGGCAGTCTATGACTTTGGCCCTTTCCTCACGAGGCGAGTGAATCACTCCGTGCCGTTACTTACCGGTTCTTCTTGGCTCGAAGCAATGCAGACTTTCCCTTAAGCCCTTCCACAGGGCTCCTCTGTTTGTTCCAGGGTGATGCGGAGCAGTGCAAGGTCTTTAGATCTGCACTGGCAGCTTCCGGTTGTTTGTGGGTCTGGACCAACCGCTGAAGCTGGCCATGCCCACAGCCCACCCTTCGCTGATCACAGGCTCGCATTGGTGCGAATCTGTGCATCTGTACAACTGAGCGGGAATGAAATGGCATGGTCCAGAAAATTGAAAGACCATTTTTTTCCGGTCTTCACATAGCGCGCTGGAGGACCACTTGGGGGCGTTTTGGATCAGACTTAGGTGCGGAACTAAGGTAAATAGTCCGAACCTAGTCCGATCCAAGGTGCAAACGACCTCCGTGACAAGACGCCTTGGCCCATCTTAACTTCCTCATGCAGAAAAGGCCACAGTTTAACAATTCACTGCATTGAGAAATACATCCTTGTATCTGTCCTGAATCTCCCACCATTGAGCTTCAATTGATGACCCCACATTCTAGAATTATAAGAAAGGAAAAAACTTCTCTTTTCCTACTTCCCCCTAAACTGTACGTAATATCACTATTATGTTCCCCCATATTTGCCTTTTCCCCAGTAACTTAAAAAACATTTGCTCACAGAGCCATATTTCCAGGTACTTGATTATGATGTATGCATCTTTCAAATCTATTAGTCACGTGGCTGTATTATATTATAATTATTTAAGTATTATAAATTGACAGCAGGATCACTATTTTGTAGATGAGAGATATCAAATTGCTTAAGACTGTCAATTCAGTTCAAGGCTTAAGCTATATTAGACAAGAGAACTTTGCAGCTCACACTCAGCCACCACCAGTTAGCTACACCAGTTAGCTCTCCTGGCTACACCAATTTAAAGAAGAACATTTGTTCCTGTAGTTTAAAGGAACTACAAGAAAAGAGCTATTTCACAGTAGCACTATTAAACAGAGAAACAAACTATGCTGAGTATAGGTGATCAAAGGAAGACATTGTGAAGTATTTCTATTGCTTTCTCCGTGCCCATCTGGAATGTATGTGTAAATAGTCATATCATCAAAAGAATTTCTGAACTTTCAGAGATTAGTACTTCCTGATTCTGATATAGATATTCTAGCAAGCTTTTTATTATTTATAGGCATCTGAGTCACATGGAAGTACTTGGCAGGTGGAAAAAGGATGGATATCTAAACTGACTTACACAACCCTTAAGTATTAGAGCCACTAAGTGCTAACAAGATTTTCAAAAGAAATCTTCCATTATCTTGTAGCAATTCAATCCTGACCCAGATGTTGGCTCCATTCTAGAGGGAAAGAGTCTGACTCATTGACACATAATGTGAATCACCTTTCTGCAGACACTGAAAAAAAAAATCAATACCCACTTTAGTACTGTTCAGAAATGCAGCTCAATGCACACAGAAAATGTCTCCCAAGATTTGATGATGTTATGCACACATATACATTAAAATACTAAGTAATTATTTTAAAAATCATAAGATATTGTGTGTTTGTGTGTGCGTGCATATATTCATTGAAAAGTATGAAACTATACCTTTATAATAATAACTGGCATAAATAATAAAAAATACAAATCATAGATGTTGACAGTAAACAGAATGAAATCAAAGTAAATGATTATACTATCATTGATCTCAATGGGTCCTCACCTTATTTCAGTGTTACTACTGTCTCAATCTGCAATTTTGCTGTGTTCATAATTAAGTATGTACTTAGTAGCTAGCAATTAATGAGATTTGGTTTTATGAAATCGTTTTTCATCGAAAATTATCACTGGTTGTCATTTTTTATTGGTACATTTCTTAACTGTGTGTATTTCTACAAGGCCTCTATTTCCTTCGTCTCCTGTGGTATTATTTCAGTCTGTCTACGGTTTACAGTAATGGCTTGCATGTTTTTGCTGTGGCATAAAAGCATCCTCAGTTTCACTAGTACTGAGAAAAAGAAGCAAGAGAGGACAAAAAGTGTGCACTTCAGTCTTCGAATTTTCTTTCATCCAGGATGCAACGTGAAAATAAGATTAGACAATACCATTATGATGTATCATTCTTTCAGACTTTATTTCTAGGACAGCTCCAATGAGAAAGTCAGGTCTTCCTCTTCTGCCCAATTATAAGCAAAATTGTCATGAATCAGAAAAGTAAATAAATGCTGAAAGTTTTAACAGGAGCCAAGTCTGTTATATAGCTTCCACCAGAGCATTCAGTTGTCAGATGCAATTACCAACAGTAGACTCTAGAGATTACAAATTGAACTACGATATAAATACAGCTCAGTATTGGGAGACGTTTGGCAACATCCCACAGGCCCACTCAGAAAAGAAACATAACGCAGTCAGACTAGCAGCCTGATCATTTGCATGTTTACTTGCATAGCTCATTCTGGTGAACAGAGCTTTTGTCTTGGTAAATAGACACAGAATTGAAGCCAAAATTACACATATCTAACCTGCAATTTTTTCTACAGCTATTATTAGAATTGCTCTACTCCTATGTAAAATAAACATTTGCAGAGAGCGACTGATATTTAAATGTTGTTTCCTGTGTCTGTTCTTTCCTTTATCTTTTGAGAACACAAGCTGGATTGCCTGTGCTCTTAAACACTTTAGACCTTTACAGACATAGCATTCTTGTAGTCAGTTATGACAATAGTCAGAGCTGCTTCATAAAAAGTTGCCTACTTTAACTTGGCTGAGCACTTGGCGCTCATCTGCATTTTGTCATCAATTTTGTTTCATTTGGCTCATGGATCTATGGTTTTTAAGAATTTATAACTCCGCCATGTGATCCAATGTGTAAGTACACTTGTTGATGGAGTTGTATTCCATAAGATGGCCAGCTTAAGACATTTTGCTGCCTTAGGCAGAGCAGCAGATGATGCCCCACACTGCTTCCCATGTTAAGATACATATCATTTCAGAATGATCAAGTTACTTTTACAGGTAGGCAGAAGCAACTCTCTTCCCTTTCCAGTAGAAAACAAATACAACCATAATGAATTAAATTCCCAACAATTTGTCATCCTTTCATGAGACACCCAGATTTTGCGGCCTGGGGCAACTGACTCATTTTGCCTAATAGCAGGACTTGCCTTGCTACATTGTAGTAGCAATCTGAAACAGTTTTCTGGTGGTAGAACTACAGGAGCCAGCATGGTGTACTGGTTTGACCACTGGATTAGTATTCCAAGATTTAAATCCCCACTTAGCCATGGAAACAAACTGGATGACCCTGGGCAAATCAAATTCTCTCAGCCCTAGAGGAAGGCAATTGAAAACCTCATCTGAATAAATCTTGCCAAAAGAAAAAAAAACATGATAGGATTGCCATAAATTGGTGTCAAAGGCAACAGCAGCAGCAAAGCAAAGCAAGTCCATTTACTTTTAAGAGGAATGAATATCCTGACATGCTGAAGCTATCCATAATCAAATAGTGACACAGTGTTGCTCTAGAACGTTGTCCATCACCCTAACGCTACTCAGTTATGAATGGTTACAGCACATCTTTGTAGTCATTCTTCTTCAAAGCAATTTTCCAGCTTCTGGCCTGAATATTCTTTTTTCTTTCCTGTTTTGCCTGTGCTTCAAATGTTTCAGCCAGAATCATGATTTGGATCACCCAGAGATTGCAAAAGTAATTTTTTTCCCCAATGTGAACTCCCAGAATGCCCCAGCCTGCATGGCCAATGGAGCTGTAGTCCAAAAAAAGAAATGTTTCCAAGCTCTGCACTACAGCTTATGTTGATGAGTAAGTTTGAGTTCCTCGGTGTAGGAGCAATTGCTGGCTTCTGTACTACTCTTTGAAATAAATGGATTTACAATAATATTGACATTAGTACCTTTTAGAGACCTAGGAGACATTCCCAAGCTTTGTCAAAATTAATTGGCAGGATTCAGAAAGAAGAGTGTGTTATATTTGTGCCATCATGCACTGGTTGTTTGATTGAAGTTTGCTATTTATAAACAAGATTTCAGCCTCTACATATTTGCATACCAGTTGATTGGAAAAATGTAATTATAGGAAATGAAACAAAACCTAAACTTTTGACAGATGGGAGCATCTGCAGTTTCCTTCCTGTCAGCTTGAGGTCATCATAAATATGAAAACACTGTGCAGACATGATTTTTTCTAATTAACCTGTTGTCATTTGCAGTTCTTGCTCAAGTGTTCCAAACAGAGATGAAAATGACATCAACAGGAAGGAGCATTTCCCACAGGTTTAATCTTTCTATGTCCTGACCATATTTCTTAAGTCATCAGGAGGTAATGAATCACTAGAAACATTTCATGCGTCATTCAAGCAAGACATCAATGCTCCATATATCTCAGAATCATTTTGATCATTTTGCTTCAGTTACTGTAATACTCCTGAAAACCTACACCACTGGATTAGGATTCCAGATCTATATATTTTTGTCACAACAGTTATAAAAGTTACTGAGTCCCTGCCAGCCATGGGTTCCGGTACTCTGGCTTAGAACCCATTTCCTACATTTAAAATGCATCTTCTTCTTTTTTTTTACAGAAATTAATTCTCAGTTACAAAATATTATTTCTCTCTGGCCCTTTCCGCACCAGGCAGTTAAAACGGGCCAAGGCATCTTGGCACAGAGGTCGTCTGCACCTTGGATCGGACTAGATGCAGACTATTTAACTTAGTTCCACACCTTGGTTCCACACCTATCCAACCTGCCCCCAAGTGGTCCTCCCCCACGCTAAGTAAAGACCCGAAAAAGACCCAGGTCTGTACATTTTCTGGAACACGCCATTGCATTCCTACTTACCTGTGCAGATGCGCAGGCTCGCACCAATGCGAGCCTGCGATCAGTGGAGGGCGGGCTGTGGGCGTGGCCAGCGTCAGCAGTTGGTCCACTCCCAGGAAGACATCAGAAGCCGCCATTTTGAGCCGGAAGCCACAGGAAGCTGCCATTTTGAGCTGGAGCAGTGCGGATCTACAGACCTCGCACTGCTCCAGTTCGCCCTGCACTAATGGAGGAGCCCTGAGGAAGGGCTCAAGGCAAAGTCTGCGTTACTTTGGACCCAAGAAGAGCCGGTAAGTAACGGCACAGAGCTATTCACTCATCTCATGAGGAAAGGGCCTCTGTCTCTAGTTTCTCTAATGTGATTTTAATCAACACTAATATAAAAGTGAATAGACTGGCTTTAGCCTCTATTCCACATAAGTTTGACTGTGTTCAAAAATTGATATGGATTGATTTTATCATCAATCTTGTCCTTCCAAAAGGACATAAGGAGCACTTTTCTATAAAATACTTGTCTTGTTCAACTTCTTGGACTTTAATTAAATACATGAACTTTACCATGTAAACCATATCCCATATATCTATTCTACCTTTGTTCAAGTTATTAGAAATACACACTGATGCAGCTCTTAATTAGTGTACAATTAATTTGATATCTCCTAATTTCACTACCCCTTTTCCACAGAAAAGTAATGTAAAAGTATGTTTCCAATGGCAAATCATAATAGGTCATATTTCTGATTGCTTCCAAAATAGAAAGTCAGACATTCTCTTCTCATTAAGCAGGATCAGAAGACATTCTGCTGTTTTCTTGCCAATAACTTTTATTCTTAGCTATGATTTCAGTCGCTCTGCTAATTTTCTTCCTATAGTCATTTTCTTAGCTAGGCCTACCCAGTCTATTTTTAATTGTGTTTTTAATTGTACTTTTAATTGTAATTTAGTCATGATATATTTGAATCATAGCATATTTGTATCAATCAATCAATCTATGTTTTTGCATATTATGATTTTTTTTGGTTCTGTTTTCCCTACCACACCTCAAGCCTTGGGGAGAGGCAGATAACAAATACAATTTTATACACTGTCATCATCATCATCATCATCATCATCATCATCATCATCATCATCCAATATGGTCTTGGATACAGATGTGAAGCTACCAGCTTTCACATAAAATCAATAGTAGAATCCCAGGATCTTCTTGGACCCCATTGCAAAGAGGTGTTGATCCGTAGATAATGAATGCATGCCAAGTGTAACTGATGGGAGGGATCACATGTGCATGCTTTGAATATGTGAAACACTGATTTGGTACTCAGTCCTGCAGTGGTGGCATTCAATTGCTACTTCCTTTTGGGAACGCCTTATTTAGCCTGCTCAAAATGCCACACAGTGAGATCTGCCCATGCAGGAGGCTCTCTTCATTCCTCAAGCAGTCCATTGTGCTTGCAGACAAACCACCTCAAGGTAAGAATATTTTGTATTTATGCTAAAAGTGTATAGAGTAGAGTGGGATAATGCTGTGAACTTCTGTAACAGAAGTAACTACTCAGAGTGTTCATAATGCGATAATCCATTCATGAAATCAATTCAGGAGGAAGACAAAAGGAAGAGTCTCCAAACCTGAAGCTGGATTCCATTTGTGCAAGTCTGTACAATTATGGAAATTCCATTTTCTGCCTGCCTTTCACCAGCTGGAGGTGGGGTAGGGGATAGCAGGAAGTGACTAATAGAAAGGAAGAAGGAAGTGTTACTGCCCTGGCTAGCCCGAGCTTTGGGGATATAAAAAGATATCATTTGATATCACTAATTCAGCTTCACATATCCCTTCCATGTGCTTGCGAGGCCTCCGGACAAGCACGCATACAGGCTCGGTCGATAATTGCCATAATATTCCTAAACAATACAGGCAGGCCAGAAAATAGCCAACTCGCCACTTTAGGAGACCTCAAGGCAAGTACTCTATTAGGTATGCAAGCAACTCTCAAAAGATCCTCTGCCCTGCGCTGGCAGCTTGATGATCGAGCTATACAATGCTCAAGTATTCCGCGTTTGCATACCAGCTACTCTATTGATAAATTCAGCTCTAATTCAATCATTCAAATTCTGACCTTTCGGAGGCTTTGTCTCCAACTCCAAATCTATTGTTTTCCCCTAAGTCCGACCTAGCCTGCAGTCACAATTCTCCTTATAAAAACCCTTGATTCCGAGACCTTCCTTGGATCGCTCCCGAGTTCCAGACTGCCTTGCTGCCGCTTTGCTTGGCGAGTTTCCCCTCAGCTCCATGTGCTGAGATACATCGAACCCCAGCTTCACTCTCCATTTTCTTCCGGACTTCAGGACAGGTTTCGTATCACCTGAACCAACTATCCCTCTGAAAATCCCGCTATCTTACTCACACCTTTATTTTCCTTAGTTATCTGTGTGCGTGTGTTGCTTACATTGTGTGCCTGTATTTAATAAAGATAATTCATTATTTTCCAACCGGTTTGCTTCTTGACTTGGCCTGACACTGGGTTGCAAGATCCTGCTAAGTTACCCTGCCTCTCGTTTTGCCAACTTGTGCTCTGAACTAATCTCCCCAACTTATAGAGATTTGGTGTATCTCCCGGGACCCCCAGAAAACAGGGTAACAGAAGTACAGATGTCCCCTGCTTTTGATAGTCTGCTTTTTGATGATCTGCTGTTTCAACAGTAACCAGAACTACTTCTATCTTATATTCAGTCCATCCAGCCACTTTCAGAACCTCAGCCAATCAGAAACGTCCTCATGGAAAAGAAGGTGGATCATTTGTTGTGAGCTTCATGCAGGCATATATCATGTGCTGGCAAACTTGCTTTCCCAAAGAAAAATTCAGACTTCTACCAGCAGTGTTTATTTAGAAATTGGCAAGCAACATACCAACTTTCAAACATTACTAAGACTGGCATACACTGTAGGGTATGAAAGTCGTAAACGTCCCCTTACTCCACCAAACCCCTGAGTTCCCCAGGCCTGTCCATTGCTTACATACTTTCATTTTAGGAACCTGACCAGTTCCTGTGATCTTATCTTGTCCAGCCATTATTCTCATAACACCTTCCTGTCGGTATCATATCCCCCCTTTCTAATCCTCTCCCCGGGTGCCAGATTCCCCAAGCACCGACTATTTCCAAGTCATTTCCATAGATGCCTTGAATCCATATCTGGATACAAACTACAAACAGCAATTGGTGTTTGATACATTTTCGCAAATGGCAATTAGCAATGAATACATTGTAGTGAACAGCAATTAACATCGTAACACATGCAATCTCTAATCCTTTTCATCTACTGCCTATGTTAAATCTATTTTCCCTGATAACATGACAGGAGTCTAGCCTCTTGACAGCAGACTTCATTCAGAACCCCCCTTTTTTCCCTTATCCTGCCCACCCAACCCATCTATCCTTTCATTCTCCTCTCGTTCCATCCCATGTGTTCTAATCATTTCTCATGCTCATTTCTCATGGCCCTCAGCCATCTTAATGACTTGGTTTCTCATTTCCATGATTTCCAGTTTTGACAGTGCTCTGGTCCATAACATATTGAATAACTGGAAGATGCCTGTAAAGTCTAATCAAGGACCATTTCATTCTAGACAATTATAAACCTATGATTCCACTTTAACTGTCATGGCAACATGCTATAAAATCCTGGGATTTGCAGTTTAGTGAATCACTAGAACTCTGTGGCTGAGAATTTTAAATACCCCTCTCTAAGCCACAAATTCCACAGAACCACAGGATTGGACCATGGCAGTTAAAATGGATTCGTACTGCTATAATAGTCCAGTGTGAAAGGGCTCCATAACTACCAGACATAACTTTAGAGAACCAGGGGTATCTGCATTTCCCTACAACCCAGCTTTTGGTTACTTGTTACAGCGCTGATACTTTAATTTCTAAAGCAAACCTGGCTTTAGAAATGGCATTCAACAACACATATCTCTCTTGCATGCACCTCAAAAGGTTCCTGGGGCCATTTTAGGTTTTAGAACACTAAAGCAAGAGGAAAATCTTTAAATCCAATAAGATCTGTTTGTAATAAAATGATATATATTGCTGGGAAATGTTTCTAATTTCTTCATCTGGAAAAACATCTGATTTACATGATGAGAGATGTTGTGTCGACAAAACTGTTCCAATGAATAGAGGAGAATGCCAGAAATTAAGCTTCTTTCTATAAACTTAAGAGACTGCCATGGAAAGTTTTGTCATCAAAAGGATGTGCGGAAATCCAGCAAGGACTAAGAAATCACAATAGCAAACAGTTTGTTGTTCTATAGATGTTTCTGTGTTGGAGAAAAAGCCATAAATGAGTGCTTTATGACTCTGGATTCTATGGAAATGTTGCCTCATTGTGTTTGTGATTAAGAACTGTGGCTGTCCTCTTACAGCCTGTTTCCTGTTTACCAGCTTAAATCTGAAGAATCTACAAAAAAAAAACCCTTCACTTGACAACCTTCAAGTAGTTGGAGACGATGGGAGCTGGAGGGCACAGGGTTTAAAGAAGGTGGCTAAGAGAATACTTACAGCACACTACCAGCAGCAGCTTTCTGGGACTGGATGTACAATGCCATTTTGGAATGGAAAGTTTTTGATACTGTTTGCCAATTGTTGTTTAAACACAATCGTAACATATATTATATTGGATTGAGGGCACATAGCATACTATAAAATTTGGGTACAAGAGTGGACTGACTGTGCCATAATCTGTGCAGCTCAAAAATAGTGTCCAGTGAATCCTTCCTCATACACCTTTCCCAAAACCCCTAAAATCTCCTAGGTACATGGAACTATGCCAGTATATGTGCAGTCTAAACAGGACAGAAGAAATAACAGTAAAAAACATATTGGTTGGGGGAAAAAGGGAAGAAATGTTTGGACCAGAAGTTGAGAAAATGCGTATTCTTTGCTATTTAGCATATCTTTCCTCTCACATTATGTATTATCAGAACCTCATGCTTGTGTTTACTTCCCAATGGCCAATCACAAAAGAAAGCTAGGAGCATTGCTTCAAAATGTGGGCTCAGTGTATCATTTGACCTGAATTAAAAAAAAAAAAAAAAAGCAAGCAACAGACTCTTCCAGACCAAATTAGGGGTATACATGGGAAAGGTGCAGTGTGAAAAGAGGAAGGAGAAGTCTTGTTAAATGAGTAGAGGTCTGCTCATCTGACATTGGATGGAGCGCATTGAGTTTTTCTGGGTTTTTACAACTGTTTTATGTTATATGTGAATGAAGGAGCATTTTCCCTGAATACCTGGCTCAAAGAATAGTAGCTCATTCTCTTACTCGGAAGGACCAAGATTTGGACTGGAGCTGTTCTAAGCCTCCCTAAAGGACTCATTCAGTACCAAAATTGGTATTAGTCACTGGTACAAAAAGATTTTATCGACAACTAATGGGTGTAGCTGACATTTTGTAGAAAAGGATGGTTAAATGGCTGATAGGTAGCCAACATCCTTCATGGCACATGGTAGAATAGTGTTTTCCAACAATGCTCAGAAGTCTTCCTGACTGCCCAACAGGCCAAAACAGCAATGTATTCAAGCTGGCAGATGCTTTCTACCTAAAGTGAGGCCAAGAAGGGGCAATAAGCAGCAGCCTTATGTAGTGGAGACAGCTAAAGAAAACTTCGTGAACAGGCACAATATATCTCTTTCCCAACTTCTAAGAACCTGGAAAACAGACAAGTCTAAAGAACTAAAGTAAAAGCCCTTCTACATAGTTTTCTCAGCTAGGTCAATTGTTCTCATAAGAAAGCAGATACTTCACTCATCCCCTTGACTGTGGGAATTTTCTGCCAGAATGAATAGTGGAACTTAGCTCTAACAAGAACAAAATAATGTTTTCCATACCAGCCGCGTATTCAATGTTTGTAATACTATGCAGTACTCTGGAAGCTGTCCTCTTGGTACAAGAGCCACACCCACTAAAGGCTTATTGAATCTGGTGGAGCATTACTGCTGAGAAAACAGCCGTAGGACCCATAAGCTGAATTTCTTTGCTTTTTGATGTTGATCAGTTTTATTTGTAACCAATCACTCACATGAAGGTGGGTTGGAACACTTAAATGGTCATTCATGTGTTAGATCCAGACCAGTCTTGAAAACAGTTGAAGAACTGGACACATCTGGTGGGGGGGTTGTCAATTTATCAGGATGCCCAAATGGCTTAAAGCCCCAAGCTATTATTTCCAGGACCTACTTGAGAGAGAAAAAATGATCTAATTCTCCAGGCTATTATTTCTGAATTCCTATCCCTTTCTGAATGGGTGTTTTTTCTTCAGTTTTAGTTTCTGGATGTTATCAACTGTTTCAGTTCCATTTGTCAACAGTGTCAGCCATCATGAACTGCAAACTGCTGTCACAATACAGAAAATAAGATGTTTTATTACTTTATTTCCAGCATCCAGAAAGTACATATGTGTCTGATGGAAGAAGGCTGATGATATCTTCTTCTTATGAATTCTGCTAATGGATTATGTTTGCTAAATGAAATAGATTTTAGAAAACATACATTTTACTACCTTGATATTTCCCTGTACACACTCTCTTTCTGACTGTGTGTGTACTTTTTTCCAAGCTGCTGTGCCTAATTGGGTGCCTCAAACAGTGAAGCTGACATCAAATCTAGCTGGCAACCAGCATTTGCCCTGTTGCTTTGGATGAACCATGTTGAAAGAAATTTGTTTTGCTAGCAATGCGGATTTTCACACCTTATCTAAACCCGTCAGTGCTGTTTGTTCATCTGCATGTTAATTTGTCCAGAGCCAGTTGCACTACAGTCATTCCAGGCAGTCATTTCCATATTTGCCATTACCTTCTTGTTTGCAGAGATGCTTTGGTTAATGAAAAATGACCAGACCTGTCAGTTTGCATGGGGCAACCACACTTTCATACTAGTTAACTAGCTGTTCTTGGATTTCAAGGCTGATGTTTACTTCTGGCTTTCTTTTAATCCATGCCAGAGGTCTATATCCAACAAGAAGCTGTGCCATTTTGTGCAATCTTATAATACATTAAGATTTGGTTAATATGGATATTACTAATATTGATCACATTAGTGTTTGGCAGAGTGTGGAAACAGAGCATGTGGTATCTTCACTCACATGTTACGTTAGTGAACAGGGAAGCAGCTGTATTTGGCCCTTTCTGCATGAGGCTGCTGAATCGGTTCACGCCATTTCTTACCGGATTTTCTGGGCTCAAAACAAGGAGGACTTTCCCTCATTTCCTTCCTCACAGCTACTGCGTATGTCCCATTCTGATTTGGAGGAGTGCAAGTTCATGAATCCACACTGCCTCCACCATGGCCATTCCCGCTACTCCCCTCACCCCACCCCATCGGCTGTGATTGGCCCTTTTCCCCCCCCATGGTTTAGTACGTCATTGCATATATGTGTACGTGTGTACATGTGTAAATCCATACTAGCCCCTGGCCACTCCCATGAGCCCTCCCCTGACCACCAATTCGCATTGGCATGAATGAATGTGTCTGCACCACTGTGAAAGTATGAATTGGATTGATCTGGAAAATTGGAAAACCAATTTCTTCTGGTTTTCAAATAGCACACTTTACCACCACATGGGGGTGCATTTAGTCAGAATTACGTGCAGAACGAAGGTAAATAAACTGAACCTAGTCCGCTCCAATGTGCAGAAGAACTCCGTGGCAAAGCGCATTGGGCCGTCTTAATAACCACGTGCGGAAAGGGCCTTTGTTTGTTCATACTGTAATGATGTATCTTTTCTAAAAATTTCTAGAATTGCAGTGTGGTGTTATGAGTCAGAAGTTTCACTTCAAATTGGTCAATATAAAACTGCTGACCATGCCCGCTGATAGCATTCTTATGTTGAAAAGACTTTTGGTGAAATGGCCAGGATCTTTTTTTCTATTTTTATATCAAAATTTCCATCTAGTTAAAAATACAGTGTCTTTCTTCAATTTAATTGTATAATAGTAAACCCCTCCTGGTTTACTAAAACTATTGAGATAATGGAAATGGAGAAGGTGTCTAGTTTAAAACTCAACAGTTTGAGTGAGAATGGAGACAGGTTGTGGATTTGGTTAAAAGTAAAGATAGGTAAAGAGTTAAAGGGGTTTTGTTTTTTGAATGGCTGGGAAATACCCAGAAGATCCTGAGAGGAGGGGATGCCATTGTTCCCCGACTCCTGCCAAATGTTAGTCTAATTTAGGAGTGACTCCAGATGAGGTATTTACTATGTGATCTCATTCTCTTTCATGGAGGTTTATAGGACAGCAAGTTGTGTAGATGGTCCTATCTTAATAGCTCCCTCCTATCTTTCTCCATTGTTCCTTTTGTCTTTGACAAAAGAAACAAAAGAAAATCCATTACGGAAAAATGCCCACACATTGCCTTTTGACTTGAGTATTAAGAGCCCTCTGCCCGGAAGCAGCCTAGGTCTCTGTACACACAAGTGCATATGCACAAGGACTGAAGAGTAAAGCAAAGAAATCTCAATGCAGTCATGCATGTTATCACATCAAAACTGTGCCATGTACTTTTTTTCTTTTAACTATAAATGCACATTTGCATTGGCAACTCAAAAGGAAGGGGTGCTGCAAAAGAATGGAAGAATCTCAAAGCTATGGCAGTGCACACAGCCTTACTGCTGCAATTGTGAATTTAGCAATTCTTCCTACTTTAAATAGATTTTAGGAGTACTGCAATAAAAAGTTAAAATTAAGCCATGAGGTAAAATAGAACAGGGAACAGACCTAGTTCCCAGGTGCTCTAAGTATTTCAAGGTTTAACAGGTTTCAACTTTTGCTAAGTGAACTGTTAGCAATGTACAAATCACCATGCCATTCAAGCCCTCATTGGAATGAACAGGGCATGCACAGCAGTTGCACTTGATGGGCTGAGTCCACAGTGTTAATGCTTCTCTGAGTTGTCAGTTGCATAATATACTGCAAACCTGATCAGTTCACAACCTCACTTCTTTTTTGCAGCATGTTTCACATGCTGTGGAGCAGCCAAGGGGATTTTCATCTGTTCTCGGTGGCTGTTAGCCGACAGCTTCTGTCCCTGTCAGAAAGATGGATGCTAGAGAAAAGCTCAGCCTGATCTCAGCAGATTAACCAAAGGTCCTATGTGCATTTATTCAAAGCCTTTTGCTTTTTCCTTTTATCAGTCAAACTTAATTCTCCAAAACTAGATAAATAATCTCTTTTTTCAGAAGTCTGTTATGACTTATGACTTTTCACTGACCTGTAACACAGAATCGTCAGTTTTCTCCTCACTAGAGAAACTATTTATTTACTTAGACTGAATCAATCTTAGTTATTTCAGCAGTATGACCCTATGTAATTGATAAAACAACTAGAAGCCACTAAGACAGTACTCCTATCATGTCATGAACCCACATTGCACAAAATTATCTGGAAGACTACAGAACATGGGGCAGTGGAGACAAGCAATGTGTGTGTGTGTGTGTGTGTATCCCTATATATCCATACATATATATATATATATATATATATATATGGATCACTGCGCCTTCTTCAACTGCACTGCAATTCCACCTTCAGCTGAACTGTGTGGAGAATAATGGTTCCTCTTTCTTGCCTACCTCTGTTTTCTGCCTTGTTCTCAGTCATCACCTCTTTGGCCTGGGGAAAGTTAAGGAAGTGCCACACAAACATCTGGTTCTGTGATACCTACATAACTTTCCCTAGACTGAAGAACTAATGGGGACATGTGGAACAGGTGGGAAAGGTCTTAAAGTTGATCTATTCATGTACGATTCCTGGGTGAAGGCATAACAGAGAGGTGTCTCTTATTATATGTCTCCAAAACATATTTGGGACCAAGACCAAATTAACATTGTTGGCACCTTGGACAATGCCCGAAATAGCACCGAAATAGCACACACACCGACACACATACCAAGCACATATATGAGCTATTCCGTGAGAGGTGTGTATTGGAAATAACCAGAAGACTATTGTAATCTCGAGTAGGTGTAGGAATGTCTGCTAAGAATTCTGGGTAATTAATCACATTGTCTTTTGGCTTGATTTTGGGTTTTTTGCCTTGTTCTTTCAAGGTCAAGGACTCTGCACCCTTGCTAGCTTAAAATGTAGACAAAACAAAGTTGCAGATGAAACTTGCCAGGTGGCACCTTCTCTTTGCTTGAGACCAAGTAGCACCAGACAGTGGATGTGGGGAAAGAAGTTAGCTTGTCTCAGATGTGTGAGGACTCCTGAAGACTATGGAAAATGGTCAAGTCTCCTGGGCCAGGGGGTATAAATACACCCTGGACTGTGCTCTCAGTTGGGGAAGCTCAGCATGGTCAAACAGCTGCAGTGCCATGCATATTGGCTATCAGAGTGGATCTCCTTCACCACTTTCTGAATGGACTCCTGCCAGTGGATGATTGAAGGAACTTGCTTGGTTGAGAATATCCATCTTTATGTTATCTAGGCATGATAGGTTTAAGTGGGTTACACTTGTAACTGCATGGTAATGTTGCTTACATGTTTATGCTGTTTAAACTGCTTGCTGTTGAATAAATCTGAGACTTTTTCACCTACAACTGGTGTCTCTTTCTGCCTCCAAATCCTCTAAAAAGAACCCCCTTCCTTTGGTGAACTGGCCAATCGCCTTTGGCAAGACAAAGTGGCATAGAAATTAAATATAGTAGGTGCCCCATAACCATGTGATTGGTATACCAAGTTTCACTGACCTGCAATGAAATGTGGCCTGAAAATACATATTTCAAAATTAATAGTAGTTAAATAGTAATAGAAGTAATAAAGAGAAATACATATAGTATTACATGGAAAATGGAAAGGAACGGAAAATTCCAGCAAATGGTACCCTGTTCGCTTATCCTCTCACACTCTCTCATGTTGTCCATGCTGGCTCCCATTTCCTCCCAGTATACATGTACCATAATGCTACCAAGTCTCTTAGCAGGCTGTTGGACCTCAAACTGCAAAAGTTACCTCCATAGTGCATGTTAGGTGCTTAATAAAAATGGAGAAAGCATCAAATTTATGGCTGGAAGACATGAACAGAAAATGAATACCCAATAATGTCATTGTGTTGCACAGGAAGTGTTGAGTCTATACAAAGACTTCATCAGGGCATCCCCTCAAATGAGTGCACCCAAACCCTTTGCTGCAAGTAAGGGATGCTTGTTCAGATGTGGAACAGGTTTGAACATAAACATAAAATTGAGTGGAGAGGCTGCCTCTGCCAATCAAGCAGCTACTGCTACATTTCCAGATCAGTTCAAGAAGTTGACAGAAAGGCTAGCATCCAAAGCAGGTGTTCATTTGCAGTGAAACTGTTCTGAAAAGCAAAGGAAAAAAAAGGCCCACTGGAACCCACACTCACAAAACTGCAAAGGTGACAAGAGGACATAAAGCATGGAAGGAAAGATTAACCTTTGTCCTATGTGGCAGCTACATAGGGCATATGATAAAGCTAGGCATAGTATACAAATCAAAGACCTCATGTGCTCTTAAAAACAAATGCAAATTTTATTTGCCCATGTTTTGGCAGCACAAAAAGAAAGTATGGGTAACAGAAGGGATGCTGAAAATCCTTTGCTATTGCTGATGCAGTAATCTTCATCAAAGCTGCAATGGATGAATTAAAACCAGAAATTGTAAATGGTTGCTGGAAAAACTTGTGGAGTGAGTTTGTGGGTGATTTTCAGGTCCTCCCAGAGATTGATGGAGAAGTTAAGAGATCATTCACACAGCAAGGTGACTTGGTGGATAAGGATTTGCTTACCTACTTGATGAGGAAGTGGAGGAACTTACTGATGGCCATGAAGAAGTGTTATCCAACGAGGAATTGGAGGAACTTTTTAAGATACCTTCAGAAGAAGAAGAAGAAGAAACAGAAGCAGAACCAGCCACATGGACATATGGGAAGATGGCACAGACATGAAAAGACAAAACTATGGAATACAATTCTTGGATAGAACACAGCATTAAGATCACCTGTATGATCACTGGACTACAACCCCTGCAGCAAAACTTTGATAATTTAAAAAAAAAAAATAGAGGTGACCCAACCAAATCTCAAATCCTTGAATCCTCGGCAAGGATTCAACATATGCGGATCTGAATCCCTGTGCCAAAATAAGAGAATCGAATCTTCTGAATACACATCTCCTCTCACCCACACTGGGCCGGATTGTGCTGGCAACAGGCAGGAGGAGGTGGCGGGGAGCATGATCTTGCACTCTCCCCTCTTTGCCTGCCTGCTGCTGGTGCAATCCTGCCCTGGGCAAGTGGGAGAAGCTTGTGGGGAGCGTGATCCCATGTTCCCCACTCTTTTCCCTCCCACTGCCAGCGCGATCCAACCTGGGATCCTGAAAGTTTTCCTGAAAGTGAAAATGATTATTTAATTTGTTTTTCATTAAACAAAGATGTCAAATTCTGCTTCAAAAATGCTTTTCAGCATCAGAGGTGCTTTCTTTCTCAGAGGTGCATTAGAGGTGCTTTCTTTCCTTTGTTTTTAAATCCTTTTTTAAAAAAGGATTTGAAAGATTCAAGATTCGTGAGTTTCATGGATTCCCAGAACCTTCCAGGGATTTGGATCTGGATTCAGATTCAGAAAATTCTGGATTTGTCCCATCCCTGAAAAAAATCCTTCTAACTATAATGTTCTTCCTTTGGATGAATTGATGAAAACCCTTTGGTTCATCAATGATAGCATCAATATCATCTGCTCCTGACATCAAGATCAACTATCATCATCATCCTGGCACTGTAGTCCAGAATTGTATTGTGACGATTCTCCTTCTGATACTGATCTTCCTTCTGATGTCTTGTCAGAAGGTCAATACTAGCCTAACAGCATGGCACTGAGCTAGCCTTTGCCTACTATTGACCTTCTGCATATGTGAAAATATTTTCTTCCCATCTGTTTTTGGAAAGCACATTAATTTTTAATTTCATATTTTTCTCCACTGTGCACTGGCTTTGGTCTGCAAATAATGGCTACAAAGGCTTCTGTGTCTTATATTTTAAAGTTTTGTCATGTTCTGTCAAGTTTCAGAGCCTCCTCTCCAAGCTGCATACCTTTCTCGATACTTTTACTGTTCATCCATCTTTTTTTTTTTAAAGTCTATTATCCACATTTTTCACCATCCACAGCAAGTCCAGGAATATATCCCCCATGGATATAGGGGACCTATTGTAGTAACAAAAACAACAATACAAAAATCTTCACACATGAACCTATTTTTAGTACTGCAGCTTCAAAGAGAGTAACAGCTTGAACCTAGGAATTTTTATTCTATCAAGTCAAGTAACACACAAAATGTTGCTGATAACAGAAACACTGAGGGAATTAGGGCGTGACTGCAGAAGAAGATGAATCAAGCTGTATCTTTTTCCTTCAGCACTGAGCCACAAACTTGTGAGGGTCATGCTAAAATTGCACCAATTGAAGGACCAATAACCCAGCTCTGCTTGGGACAGTGGCCCTTTTCACATGTGTGTGGGGGAAACGGGCGAAAACACGCTAAAACGGAGCTTACCCGCAGCCGGGTAAGTCCGTCGCCATGCGGAGCAGCGCGAGCTCGCTGCTCCACAGTCCTCCGGTGTCCCAGATGGCAGCTTCCAGTTGGTGGAGGCTCTCCACCAACCGGAGAAGCTCGCCAGCCGGAAGCCCGCCCCCGGTAGATCTGCAGGCACGCACTTGCGCACGCCTGCAAATCCACTTTGGAGCCGGGCGACGGAGCGGCATGGGGCTGCGCGCTCCGTGCTTTTTAAAAACCTCGAAAAAGAGGTTTTTAAAAAACACACAGCGCGGCTAGTTCCGGCCACTCCTGAGTGGATTCTGGTGTGGAACTACAAAAAGTAGTCCACGCCAGTCCACTCTACAGTGTAGAAGACCTCAGTGACAGGTCGCTCTGCACTGTTTCAGAAGCCCGATATGGAAATGGCCAGTGTTAGACATTTAGATTCAGGACCATGGAATGTAACCATGTTGATCCATTTTAAACTAAAGAAGCCATTTCTGGAGGGGAAAAGAATGAAGATACACCTGGGTTGTGTGTACATTTAAACCATTGCTGCTGTTTCCTCACCCTTCCAAATGACTTCCTTGCAACTGGATTTCTTTTTATGGGTTAAAATTTTTTATTTGTGAAGGCCTCAAAGCTAATAATTCTCCTTGAGGGGAGCATTCAGACTTAAGGAGTTATCTACCATTGGCCATCTGTCCAGCTCTCCTCTTCCCAGTTCTGAACAACAGTTCATCAACAGATTCAACTATCTCCTGTGGCTTTAATAGCAATATAGAGGTTTTAAGATTCATACTGCATGCATCAGTTAGCTCCCCAATGCGAAAATGCCTAGATTATCACTGTTTTGCAGAGGCACTCAGTTTCTCACCATCCGAACTTTCTGTGTTTTAATTCTTTCCTCATTGTTTTCAGTCCATTCACTACCTCACTCCACCTCTGTCTGTATATGTGTGTATATACATATATATGTACGTGTGTGTGTGTGTGCGCGCATGTGTCTTTATTTGTATAATTTGTGAGCAAGTCTTCTAAAAAGCTGTTTGGGGCTCAGAAAAGAAAACGAAAAGTAACAGAGCAAATTACAGAACAATGCTGGGGACAACAGTGTAAATGATGCAGGGAAAACTGAGACAGGGATATGTGAATCCATAAATGGACAGAACAAAAACAGTGAAGAAGCTAGTGGTGATTTAAGAGGAACATGTAATAAGAAATGGAAGGGGCAAAGCACCAAGAAAAAGTGCAAATGACTAGCCAATATATGGAGGGAGAAGGTCAGGGAGGCTGAAAATCAGAATAAGCTCAGACTTGAAAGGCTTGTCAGACTTGACATTGATACCAGCAAAGGGTTCTGGAACACATCATTAAACAACAGGTTTGTGAGCATTTAAAAAAAGAATGCTATGATTACTACTGAGCCCTGGCTCTTCTCACTCTCTCTCTCTCTTTTCATGGAATTACAAGCTTGGATCAGGGAAATACTGTGAATGTCATATATCTCGATTTCTGTTAGCTTTTGACAAGGTCCACTATTATATTTTTTTCACAAAAGCTGATAAAAATGTAGTGAAGACAATGCCTCTGCTAGGTGGATTTGTACCTGGTTGACATACCAAACACTAAGGGTGCTCACCAGTGGCTCCTCTTCATTGTGGAGAGAAGTGACAAATGTAGTACCTCAGGAGTCTGTCCCAGGACCATTTCTATTCAACAGCTTTATAAATCATCTGGACAAGGCTGTGTTATATTGTTTTTGACCTTGCACATGTGCCATCAAACTGGAAAGTTAAAAAGAAACATCCTTTAAAGCTAGTTGATGGAACTTTATTTTGGTACCAACAATCTGTAGAACCAAGCAGGGATGTGGGTTAGAGACATCAGGGTTGATTTGGCCACCTTCTTTCACTTAAAAAGTCACTAAATTCAGCTTGATATTTTTGTCTCAGCTTCATGTGGTCCTCCACTCAGCTTGGCATCCCACTCAGCTTGGACCCTTGGTGACCATCCTGCTCACCCATCTACCTCTGAGGCTGCCCCTGGTTCTGCTGTCTGTAGGAAGCAGAATGGAATGAACACCATCTGAGAGGGAGTGTGTGTGGGAGGGAGGAAGGGAGGGAGGGAAGGATAATGTCTGTAAGTGGTGGAGCAAGAGTTATAATTAGGAGAGAACCAGAGTGGATGGTGAAGATCAAAGAAGAAAATGCATAGACCATGAGAATGCTGTTAGTTTCCAAAGACTCAGAAACAAAATGGCTATGAAGAAAAGGGTTGTGGCAAAGAGTTATTTCTTTTCTTTGCCCTTTCTTCCCTTCTCTCAGTTAATAAGGCAATCTCACTGACTTCTGTACGATTCCATATTCGTATAACTAAAGTTCACAGAATTCCATCCTGATGGTTTGACTGATACTGGGAACCTCTCCAGGCAAGCAAAAAAAAAAAAGTTTCTGCAAGTTCCAGTTTTTGTTCCTGTACAAACCAGTTTAATTTTGGAGCTCTACATGATGTTTTGCCCATCCCAAAGTATTTCCAGGGAACTCCAGCACTACCAAGGATTTTTCATTCCCACTCTGCAGTGCAATTTGAATTAACCCAGTATTTCCCAAAATGAAATATACCTTTCCGTGGCTGTTTGCTTGTGTTATCCTCAAACTAGCTAAGACAGCTACCATCAAGAAACAGCAATTGACCCAGGACCCAGACTTAACAGAGATCAAGTGAGGGAAAGATGACTGCTAGCAATAACAGAAAATGATCCTGACATTTAATTCATTTAATATTGCTAAAACACTTTTAACAGTTTGACAATAACTTGCCTCCTCAATAATAATTAAAAAGGGCTGAGTAGAAATTGGTGAAAGTCAGTTTCCAAAATGTTTCCTAACTCTACATGTGATACATGATCAGTGGGAGGGGGAGGAGGAAGCACACAAAGGAAAAGTGAGTAAGGAATGTTTCAAGAAAGGGTCTGGATGCAAAAGCATGAATGTGCATATAAAATCAAGACAAAAAGACCTGGAAAGTTTCAATACCTCTGGATTAGCTCCAACTAAAAATAACAGAGTAAAGAATAAGGAAGGGGGAGCAGGAAATGTGGGGATAAGGGGAGAGAGACAGTGAAAGACCTCAACATCTTCTGTGTCTCACTCCTTAGATCCTGGCTTACTGGCACCAGATGTCAGATTTAGTATGTGAGCTGGCTCTCAGTTGTTTTTGCAACTGAAACAACAGATGTAAATGCCAGGAAATGGTACTCTGGCTTCAGACAGACAGAACACTTTTTAAAAAATATTTTTTGTTAACATTCATGCATTCTACAATTTATTGCCTAACTTAAAAGAAGATGCTGAATTTGTGCCTGAACAAAGAGTTTTCTTAGTGATATTAGGTGGTATGGGCAGGGGATGTCACAAGCTTCTGAGACAAATCAGCAGAACCATGCGAGGCAAACACTGAAAAAGAAGTGTGTTTAGACTGGAAGAGTGTTTCCAGACTGTCTTCAAAGCCCTCAAGATATTACATGGGCCTTCATTCAAACAGTATCAGCAGTTGTGGGGGGAAAATGGATTGCCTTGCTTTTTCAGTTCTGTGGTTCCATTCCAGCACCTGCTACTGGTGGAGCTTCCCCCCACAACTTATAGGTCAGTCGCAGAGGGGAGCCTCTTTGAGCCTGAGGGCCACAGCTAATTTATTAGAGCTGTCATTCCTGGGGAAGAGAGACAGCAGGCCTATTGGGTAATAAATATAAACATATCATACACAACCTCCAGATATCCCAATTTCACAGGACAGTTCTGATCAATCCTGTGTCATCCCATTTTTTTCCAGCTGCTTTTAAAATGTACAAGTTTCTCTCTCCCCTTTCCACTTTACCTCTTTGCTCCCAGCTTACTTCAATTGCTGCAAATTAAATTCAAAGTGCAAAAGTAGTTTGCATTCAATTAACTCAGTGTGGGGGAAAGTCATGCTCTTCCTAGTAGGCTCAGCCATAAGCAAATTGCTGCAGCCTCTCCTGGCTTATGTGTTCCTCCTCATTAATCATTTTTGCCATCTCAACCATCTTATGATGATGGTTGGCCACAAATCTTCCAATATTCATCTCTGAAATGTTGGACAGTATCTTCCCATAGCTCAGGCTTTGTCCTTCATGAACTGAGATGTTTCAGACCTGATGTCTCTAAATTGGGAGTGAATTATTACTGTAGTATCTTTAAAAAAAAAAAGGAAAAATTAAGCAGACTAGCATTGAATCATTTAGGCCACACATTATAATAGCTTTATCTACCTTTAGTGAAGTTGGTACCCACATCAGGTTGGGTGGTATGAAAAAGAAGGGGTGTTCTCATATATTATGCTTGTAATTCTGAGCAAAGTAGTGGGAAAAGACTGCAAACTCCCTCAATAAAATATCTTTTCTAGAATACAAATGTTTAGAGGCCTCCTATGGGCTTTCACATAGCGATCTAAACAGTTTCCATGCAACTTTATATTGTTTTGCCAGACAAAATTATACATCTGAGTGGCCCCATTAGAAGCATTCATGACTCTGTTTTGGAAGATAAATGAGTAGCTGTTTATGCCAAAGTTGCCATTTTAGGAGTGGTTCTTCTCCCCATTTCTCCTGCATGGATTTTTTTTCCTCTATGCATTAAGACTCAGTCCTCTTCAATCCAGCGCTTCCACTACAGCCGTCTATGCAGTTTCTACTGAAACTGTAATACTGAACAGGTTTGTCTGTTCTTGAACAGAGCCTAGCTTTTTAATATTCCTGCTCTGTTGCTAACCTCTTTCAGTCCTATTTATTACCTCCCTATCTTATAGGAGTTTGGAAAAGGCCTCCAATTTCAAATTCCCCAAAGTTTCATTAAAATCCTGCTTATTCCTCTGTGCTGTGCATTAATGAAGATATGAAATAATATTGGCTCCAGTTCAAATCCTGTGTACTTCACAACATCAGCTTTGTGTGTGTTTTTAATTATTAATATTTCTGGCTTTTAGAAAATGGACACTAGAATCTCATATTTGCAGTTTTTCCCTAGTTCTCAGCTCAGTGGGAATTTTTTTAAAAAAGTTAGATCCAACTAGGAAGTATACATGAGCCCTAAAAATGGTGGTAATGATGATTCCCAGAGGTCAGCTCTCCACATCTGCAGGTTTAATTTTCATGGATTTGATTATTTGTGAGGATTCCAACCCATACCCCCACTTCAAGGAGTTTTTTGCCCCCCCTGGCAGCTCTAACCAGGCCACACAGCCCTTTAAAAATCTGCCTCTGGTCCTCTTCCTCCTCCATCAACCACTGCCTGGCCAGCTAAGGATGGCTTGTGCCCTCATTTCTCAGCACCACAAAGCCTTTCCTGAATGCCCTCTTACCCAAGGAAGGAGATGGGCAAGAGTAAGGAAGCATAGGGCCACCACGCTTACCCACCTCTTTTTCCTCTCCTTTTCCTAACCTGTTTTGGACCCTGGGTGCTTGTTATCCTCACAATGCCTTGGCTCACTTCCCACAGACATACACGTATGTGTACACACATGCACACATTTTGATATTTGTGGTTTTTCCACTTTTGTGGAAGTCCTATGCCCCCAAGTCTCGTGAATGTGGAGGGCCAACTGTAGTTGGATCCTGTGAGCTGCTGCCTTTGCACAGCAATTCCTAAGACCAATTTCCAGAAATGTGGGGGGAAAAATCAAGAACAACCCAGTATCATCAACCTTTTTCCAAAGAGCAAATCATCACTGAACATAACTGGACCAGTACTGTACATCTTGCAATGTATGATCAACATCTTTTCAGGTATACTTATGTGAATCTACAAACTGAGATTGACTAAGCCAGGGGATGGAAAAAATGTGGGATTTGGCTGTCCTTGGCCAATATCTTGTTGTCAGTCTTGACTAAGTAGACCCATTATATCAGTTGGATTTATCTGTGTGGTGACTCATGATTCAACAATTAACTCAATGGGTCTGCTGCAGCTGCGACTAACCATCAGGATTTGGAAGGGGCCTTAAAGGTCATCTGATAAAGTACTTTGGTCTTTTGTGGGGAAGTAATTTATCTTGTCTCACTTTTATGTCTTTGGACATTTCCGCACTAGACTGTTAAAGCACTATTATTCCACTTTCAATATCCTATAGAATTTGGGGTTTGCAATTTAGGGAGGGGCCTAAACCCCAGGATTCCATAGGATGTTGAAAGTGGAATAATAGTGTTATAACAATCTAGTGCGGAAATAGCCTTTCTCTTTCTCCTCCTTAACACTAAGAGAACTTGGCTTCCCTTTAACTCTACAGCTCTATTAGGTTGCTGAAGGGGCTGGGGCTAGGGCTGGGGCCAGTGCTGTGTTGCACTCTCCAGAAGGGGACATATCCTGGCATCAGCCTTATTGGCTTTTCAGTTGGCCTCACACTCCCATCCGTAGATCACTGCAGGCTTAGGGGGTTGGGTAAGAATTTTTGGTCTAGTTACCAAAACTATTAGGGGAATGCATCTAGCAATGTTTCACTATCCTGCATTGTCAGATGTTGGGACTTTCAAAAGACTGGCTAGTCATGGTTGTTAAATATGTCACACTGCAGTGGTAGTATGGAAAAGGTGAACTGACAACTTACCAGATGAATGCCTACAGGGCAGTTTTGGGTAAAGGGTGGCTTCTGAACTGGTATCTTGTGTGCTCAAGTATTGGAACATCTTTTAGTTCATTTCTGGACACATCTGCCTTTAATGCTTGAGGCTTGAGGGCAACTGTTGCCAATCTGATATCCCCAGGATGGATGGCCAGGCACCAATGTACTGTTAGCAATAGCACGGCATTGAGACATAGCTGGCTTATGCATCATATGGGAAGGTCTGGAGGAAGGGACCTTCTGCCCTGTCCACATTTGGCAATTGGGAATCCCAACTGTAGAATATAGAGTTCATGTAAACAGTTGAATGAAGTGTGCCCTGAGTTTAAATCCATCACTTATATGTCACATTTATATTCCTGAGTGGGTACACAATATTACTGAAGTACCACCTATTTGTGACAATGAAGCTCTATAGACCAAATATTGTTATTTCTTAAAGGTGACACCAAGATGAGTTCAAATTACTTTAATAGTTCAACAGAAGATGGTAAGTTGTCATGTGGTGACCAGAAAAAAAAAGGCTGTACTTGTTTGTATTTCCTTTCAACAGAACCATTAAGATCCATGTCTACCTCCATTTCTTAGGAACTTCATTCGGAGTTCAGGAGTTCAGTGTTTTCCAAACCTACTTAAGAGGACAACTGATTGCCCATAACTGATGGACCTTTGAATAGAAACTGTGTAGAAAAAACCCTATTAAAAATAGATGAGTGTCATGGAAAGTATATTTATAAAGGAATTAAAAAGTCACTTTATGATTTTTCTTGGTTATAAAATCATTCTTTTCCATTTAGACACTGGAGACTCTTCAGACCAGAGATACAAAAAGTCAGAAAAGATAAAAAGGTGAGTTCAGGAAACTGAAAATTAAAAAGGTTGAAGAAAAATGAGATGTAGAAATTTAGGGGAGAAAAGCCCTCTACTCTTTTGATTGGCAAAAGAGATGGGGGGTGGCCAGAATAGTTTACATAAGTGATGCTGACAAGCAGACAGTTAACTCTGCACTGCCAGGGGACTAAAATAAATTGCTTTATGGCTAGGAATTGGCTTAAGTGATGAAAACAGTCTGGATAAGGTTTAGAATGCCCTCCTTTCTACTTTCATGGACTATCTGCTGTTATGGTTTAACAGCAAAAAATGTTTTCAAAAGTATACTTTCCCTGCCCCTAGACAGCAGAAATATCATTAGAGCAAGGGTGGGCAACTTTGGAAGGCTCGGGGGACACATTAGCCCCCTGGGAGACCTTGGAAGGCTGCACCTGCACTCACACAAAAAAAGGTTGCTCCAGGGGGAATAGGGGCATTCTTGTCATTTTTGGACTTAGAAAAATAAGGGCCTCTCTTGGACCTAAATTGGCCAAGGGTACATGCAAAATGTTCTAGAAAAGCCTGTCACATAACCTAGCAGACATTTTGGAGTATTTTAGAAGATTTTTTTAAAAAAAATTGCAAACATTATTTTTTGACACTTGGAGGATCCAGTGGGCCTCAAAACATTGTGGAAATGCCTGCCACATTCTCTGAAATGCATTTGTGGGCATTCTGCATGGAAAAAAGAAAAGAAAAGAAAAATGAGCCCTGGGGCCCACAGAAACAGCCCTGGAGACTGTGTGCAGGAGTGCACTTTTCCCACTCTTGCATTAAAGTAACTGCTTGATTGCTGTTTTTCAGAACTTTTAATTTCTTCTTGGCTGAACCTTGCTCTAATGCCTTAATTTACACCTCATGCTTGCCATCCCACTCCATCCAAGTGAGTTGCACACACTCTAACATTTCACAAACAAAAGCAGAAACATGTATGTGAATTTGTAAGGTGTAAGGCCAAGCAAATGAGGTTATGATCAAAGGAGGCTATAGGCCCTTTCCGCATGTGGGGGGGGGGGATGGAATGGCTGAAAACAGAGCTCACCGGCTTTGTTTTCTGGCCGGCTGAGTCCATCACCACGAGGAGCAGCGCAACTTCGTTGCTCCGCAGTCCTCCGCGTCCCAAATGGCGGCTTCTGGTTGGTGGAGGCTCTCCACCAACTGGAGAAGCTCGCCAGCCAGAAGCCCGCCCCCAGCAGATCTGCAGGCATGCACTTGCGTGCGCCTGCAAATCTGCTCCAGAGCCGGGCGACGGAGCAGCATGGGGTTGCGCGCTTCATGATTTTTAAAAACCTCTGAAAAGAGGTTTTTAAAAAACAAGCCGCGTGACCAGTTCCAGTTGCTCCGGAGTGGACTGAGGTATGGAACTACAGAAAGTAGTCCACCCCAGTCCACTCTATGGTGCAGAAGACCTCCGCTAGAGGTCGCTCTGCACCGTTTTACTAGCCCAGTGCGGAAATGGCCATAGTCACGAATGTGAGGTCATGGTCAAAGACAACATGAAGTCATAGTCAAGGATATAACATAAGCATTTAATGAAGAAGAGCACACCAACGGTATCATTTTAAGCATTTAAGCAGAGAAATCTTGTGTTTATGTACTGAATTTAGGAAAGTTTGAAAAAAAAATCAAAATCTAAGCATAGCTGTGTGTATATGTGTATGATACGATTAACAATATATATAATTTTATGTAATACATTACCGCAAACTCAAAATGCCCTTACCAGACTCAAAATTATAGCTTTTCTCAGATCCATGATCACTGCAAAAACTCTGTGTTCACATCCACCCCACTTGTCCAATGAACATCAGATGTCAGATTTCAGATCCCAGCTTCCTCATGAAATTTCCTTCCTTATAAAGCTCATGACCCAAGATTGCAACCCTCCTGTTCAATCCTATGTAGAAGTAAATCCTTCTGTATTTAGCAGGACTTAGGCCTTTTTTGCACGGCTTTTGCCATGTGAAAGGGCCCCTCGAGTGTCACAAGAATGTGAGGAGCAGTCTACATGACACACTCGCAATCACGCAATGCTCCAGGGGCTGGCAGGTGCCGACCACGCATTTTTTTATTTTTGGTTGTGAGCCGAAAATGGTACGTGATCGCACATCGCTCTGGGGCCCCACACGCACTTGCCATGCGTGCGGAGCTCCGGAGCCATGGCGTTCGCACTTTCTGCCCCAGCACAGCCTGGGAAACTCCTAAGCTGCACTGCGGAAGGAAGAGGCGGGGCTCTCACATGAGCAGGCAGCAGCTGCAGAGCCAAAGGAACCAGGATGCAAAAGCCTCTCACTAGAGGCTGCTTGCGTGATCCCTGCACCCCAGCTCCATGAAAAGATGCGTTACAGAAAGGGCCTTACTCTCTGCTTAGCCCTTCCTTTCTTCTTTCCACTTTCAGTCATTCCATACCAGACATCCTCTAAGTTGACACCTTTGCCTTTCATTGAATCTCAAACTACCCTAAGCAACATTGTCTTTCAATAAATCTCAAGGTGCTTTCCTTTTTGGGCAATCCATTCAGAATTCTCCTAAAAAGAGGTGAAACCTGGAATTCTGTTGAAATCTACCAGACGGTCCCAGCAAATTCATGGCTGTTGGATAATCTGGAGTTGGAAGCCCACTGGAGAAACAGGGCTTTTCTGCCCTACCCTGTTTTAGTGCTATTATTCCACTTCCAATATCCTGTGGAATTCTGGGGTTTGTAGTTTACTGAGGCCAAAGAGTTCTCTGGCTAAGAATTCTAAATGCCCTTCCCTAAACTGCAAACTCCGGGAATCCACCAGATGTTGAAAGTGGAATAATAGCACTATAACAGTGTAGGGCGGAAAGACCCATAAAATCAGAAGGGATAAAAGAGTTGCTTAAGTGGACACAGCCAGGGAAAACAAAGGTATTTGATTTTATGGAAGCATTTTAGACCACAGGAAGATGAGGCAAATGGGGGCCTGCATTAGACAATTTGTTACTGCCCTGGCTAGTCCGAGCTTTGGGGATATTAAAGATATGCTCTTGATATCATAATTCTGCTTCACTTCTTTATTCCTCTCCACTTGCTTGCGAGGCCACCGGACAAGCACGTAAACAAGCTCGGCCGCTAATTGCCGTAATATTCCTGAACAATACAGGCAGGCCAGAAATAGCTGACTCACTGCTTTAGGAGACCTCCAGGCAAGTACTCTGATTAGGTATGCACGCAACTTACAAAAGAGCCTCTGCCCCGCGATGGCAGCTTGATGGGTAACCTATACAATACCCAAGTACTCTGCATTTGCATACTGTCTACTCTATTGAGAACCGCTACGATAACTCAATCATTCAGATTCTGACCTTTCGGAGGCTTTGTCTCCAACTCCAAATCTATTGTTTTCCCTCAAGTACGGCATAGCCTGCAGTCACAATTCTCCTTATAAAAACCCTTGATTCCGAGACCTTCCTCGGAACGCTCCCAAGTTTCATCCCGCCTTGTTGCCGCTTTGCTTGGCGAGCCTCCCCTCAGCTCCACGTGCTGAGCTACATCGCACCCCAGCCTCGCTCTCTATTTTTCCGGGCTTCAGGACAGGTGAAGTATCACCCAAACCAGCAAATCCTCTAAAAATCCCTCTATACCACTTCAACCTTTATTTTCTTTAGCTATCTTGTATGAGTGTGTCGCATACACTGTTTTGCTTGTGTTTAATAAAACATCATTTATTGTTTCAACTTCTGTGTGCTCCTTGACTTGACCTGACCCCCTAGACATAGGGTTCAAGATCTCGCTACGTTACCCTGCCTCTCATAACGCTAAGAAGTGCTCTGAGCTAATTTTCCCCAACTTTAGTTGAGCACATTTTGGTGTCCCTCCCCGGACCCCCAGTACACAGGGTAACAAGTTTGTTCATTTCCCCTTCCTTACCTAGTGCAGGCTACTCAAGACTTTTGCTATGACAATGGCATGGATCAGAACCAAGAAATGACAAAAGCTTCAGCACTTTTAATTCCTTGTAGCAATGAGTTAATTGCTTGATTTGTTTTTTCAAGAAGGGGAGATTAACATGTGCAAATACTGCACTCCAAGATCACTTCTTATTCTGTAATTATTTTTCAAACCACAGCAGCTCAGCTTCTTGATAAAAGATAGGGTAATATTTACCAGAGTAAATATAGCAATTGAATGGAGAAGATTGATTCTTATGTCAATATAAACAATACGAGACTGGAAAGCAGCCAGATTATTTGTTGCATCCACCAGCTGGATGAGTTTATGTTAGTATATTCAACAAATTAGAAATACTGCAAAGAAGAATGTTTGGGGGGGGTGAGGCAGGATGCTATGACAATTAATATGTTATATCAAAATTAATTAATTATATGATAGGAATAAATAGTAGTTAAAATTGAATATTTTAAAAAAAGAAAAGTTCTTGAAAGGAAATCTGAAGTGGGAACAAAGATTATGTGTATTTTTCTAATGCAGTTTCTTTTTAATCTAATGTGGGGTTTTAAAAAAAGATTTTTAGCAGATGGTTAGGATTTTATACAAGCTGCCGTGGCTTGCTGTTATGTGCCCTTTCTGAAAACAAAACTTACTTAGATTAAATCAAACAAATGTTAAATGAAAGAATCTGACCTAAACACTGTACTCTCTCCCAAGCACAGACAAATAAAAGGAATGAAGAGCGATTGATCCAAATAGCATCTTTCTAGCCCAGTTCTATAAAATTCTTTTTTAAAAAATAGGAATAAAATTGAATAAAATAAGGACCTTTCCTCATTACACTGTGATAGTGCTATTTTTCCACTTTCAATATCCTGTGGAATCCTGGAGTTTGTAGTGTAGGGAGGGGCATTTAAAATTCTCAGCCAGAGAGCTCTTTGGCCTCAGTAAACGACAAATCCCAGAACTGCACAGGATGTTGAAACTATAACTGGGTAGGCTGGAAAGGCCCTAAGTCATCAGGGGTTTATCCTATGCTCAGAAGTACCACAGTCTTGCTTTACAATACAGCAAATGCTGATATTTCAGGAAAAGAGAAGTTCAGAAGGCTTGCCGGTCACCATATATCTTAAGTTCCTTGTATACCTTTGTATAGTAATTTCTTTTTATAAATTTTCCATTCTTGAATGAATTTAGAAACAAATGTGAAATCACATTCCTTGACATCTGGAAATTGCATTGAGTAGCAAACCAGTCAGCTCTCTCTTCCTGGAATCTCCAAAGCAGAAATTGGGCATAAATGTGTAAGGAATGCTCTAGCTCTGGGTTTCTTGGATCAAACAGGAATTGGACTGCATGATTTACAAGCTCCCCTCCAATTGTATGATGCCACATTCTTATACGTGTGTCCTCGTTCACACTTCATCTTTCCACATAACTTTTCTTGTAAAGCATTCCCACACACTCTTCTGCCATTATTGCAACCAGAAGAAACTTCTAGAATATGAGACCTCCTAATAATACCATGTTTATAACCAAAGTTTTGTTTTTTTCCTTGTTATAGCATGAATGAAAAACAAAAAACAAAACACCTCCTTCTACACACACCACTTCACAGAAGAGGACGCTACATTATATAGTCATTCACATGGGCTATACTTCCATACTAACAGCAAAAGGAGGACAGTGGACAAAGAGCAGTGCTTTCCTTTCTGTTCACTTACCTATCTTCTCATTATCTGCACTGTCACTACAGACTTTCTCTCCTTCTCCTTGTAATGGGAAAGCCTCTCTTGTCCAAGTGTCTGATGGGGGATTTTTTGCACAGGTGGGGGACACACAAGAGTAGAGGGTTCTAACACATGCAAATGCTTGATTCACTAAAAAGCATATACAATAACGAGAAAATGCAAGTTTTAAAAGAAGAAACCATGTTAGTCTCTTGTAGAATAAAAAGGACAAGGGGCAGGGAGAGAAAGAAAAGAAACCACTTTCATGGCTAGCTGAACTTCCATGGATATAAACCACTTAGTCAGATGCAGTATTGAGTGCTATTAAAATCCTATGTTATAAAGTGTAGTCATACAGTTGTAGGGGTGAGGCTGAACATAATAGGTCAAATCCTGTAGCTTGCACTAATTTTTCAGAGTGGTGGGTAAGGTGATCTGAACGGTCTTTCAGAGCTTTACAATGGTCAGTTAGTGTTGATATGTGAAAGCAATTGCTTACCAAATATCTGTTTTTGGAGAAGTAGCTGTATTAGGGCATTTTACCCTACACTGTTATAGTGCTATTATTCCACTAGTGTGGAAATGCCCTCAGTCTCTTGCAGTGTAAACAGGAGGAAGGGAGGGAGATTTTGTTGAATGTGCAGTAGCAAGGATTCTTATATAGCTAAAGTCAGCTTTCCATATCAGGTTCAACCAACCACAGCTTGAAAATATTCAAGAAGAACATCCTCTATGATGCTTTAAGGAACTAAGTCCTCCAGCTGCACCCTGCTTCATTGATACCCTTGAAAAGCCTTCCATTGATAGCTTCTATAATTAGTTTTGGTACAAAGACCACCCAGCCTGTCTTTCAGTATTTTTCAGAGACAAAGTGATAGGAATGAGTAAGTAGTGGAACACCATAAATCTCTGTAGACTGCAGATGGTATGGATTCACACATCTACCAGGTGGGCAAAAATTCAAACCCATAACTGTTAATAAGCATATTTTGCATATTTTCTTGGTGTATTATGATAGTACAGTATGCTAAAATTTGGACAAAAGTGAAAGCCAGATAACTTTGGACATTTGTCCCTGTTCAGATTTTGTGGGGATTTTTTGGGAAGGGAAGGGGAACTACAGACTTAATCGAGACTTGCCAGTGGGCATGCCAAAATATGAAAGATTACCACTTGCCAACTTTCTAATGTTTGCACCATGCACATATGAAGATATTTGTTTTTCCTGAAGCATACCCAGCTGCTGCAAACTGTGATAAGTAGGCTTTGCTATAGCTTTCCCCCACAGTTGCCATTAAGTTGGCAAAAACATTTTTCTCTCCAGGGAAGACATTATTATGCAGCCATATTAATAATCATTAACTATTAATTGCTGCTAACATCCCAGTGGAGTGAAGTAGAACTGAGGAAGTGCCTGGATAGTTGTTAAAGAAAACATTTTACTCCAAACGATGGAGTCAAACATCTTACACAAATGTGCTTTTAACACTTTAAAAGCAGTGTGTTAAATTGAGTATGAATTTCAGATAGACTTTTCATGTCCACATGAAAACAAGACAATCTTTTTTGCAGTGTGAAGCGATAAATTTTCAAGTGTAGGTGCTCATCTCAGCAGCCCCGTAGCCTTGAAATGCAGGGAGCTCTAACACTTCATACCAGAAAACCCTAGTCAGCTCTGCATCCACCTGGAAGCAGGTCTTTTGCAAAATTTATGAGTCTTGATTACCCATTCAGGATGGCACATTGTAACAGAGGATTGCTTACAACAATATGTTACTGCTGGGAGAACGCTGTCACCCACCTTCTGCCAGTTATTGTGAAGACTTGTAGTCAAATTCATTTGGACCTGGTGAGCCTCAATGGGATGGGAGATCACATCACCATCTCTGCTAATCATACAGTCTTACTACTGTGTCCCTGTGACTCCTGGCTCCACTGCAACACTGGCCATTTGGGTATTGTGTATGACCTTTTCGCAGCTTACTTTTTTTCGGCACTGGGGCACGGGGATCCTGTAAGCAGCCTCCAATGAGACGCTCTTGCACCCCTGCTGCTTCAGCTCCACACGAGCTGCCTGCTCCCGAGCAGGCAGCACAAGAGCCCCGCCTCTTCCTTCCGCAGTGCAGCCTGGGAGTTTCCCAGGCTGCACTGGGGCAAGAAGTGACCGCCATGGCTCCAGAGGCTCCGCACGCACAGCAAGTGTGCATGGGACCCTGGAGCAATGTGCGATCGTGCACCATTTTTGGCTGAAAGCTGAAAATGAAAAAGAAAATGCGCAAGCGGTGCCTGCCAGGCCCTGGAACATCGTGCAATTGGGAGTGCGTCATGCAGATTGCTCCTCCCAATTGCACAATGCTCAGGTGCCCTTTCACATGGCAAATGCTGGGTAAAAAGAGTCTGCGCCTTCAAATCATTGTTGATTTGTAGCAACCCCATGAGTTTCACAGGGCCTTTTTAGGCAAGGAATACTCAGGGGAGGTTTTGCCACTTCCTTCCTCTGAACTATAGCCTAGCACATCTGGTATTCATTGGCAGTCTCCCATCCAAGTACTAACCATGACTGACCCTACTTAGCTTCCAAGATCAGACAGGATCTGGTGTCTTGTATATTGCTGCCCTGCTTTCAAAAAAAAATAAAATAAAGATCTTCTACAATGCTGTCCTACAGTCCATTAAGACGTAATTCACAAAATGTTGTCACCAGGAGAGGCCCAGTCATTTCAGACACAGATATACTCGAAGTGAACAAGGGTACACATGGATACACCAGCCCCTTGAGATGTCTATCCAAGGCCAATCATCTATTGGGAGTAAAATTAATGTCAGATGACTCACATGGCAAACAATCAACTAGTTCTTTTGTCTGCTCAAAAATCATCCACCAAACTTTTAAAAAGAAATTATATGGGGGCACCAATCTCCAGCCCCTATGTTCACTAAACTGCAGCTCCTATTTTAACTAAAATACTCTTCTGCTGAATTTTACATGAAGGCCATTTCTGCAGTAGCCTGTTATAGCGCTATGATTCCACTTGCAACATCCTATGGAATCCTGGGGTTTGCAGTTTCGGGAGGGCTGGCCCCTCCCGAAACTGCAAACCCCAGGATTCCATAGGATGTTGCAAGTGGAATCATAGCGCTATAACAGGCTACTGCAGAAATGGCCTTAGTTTTGAAAGTATACCAACTTTCTCATGGCAGCTGTCTATCATGTTTTCATCTTCTGACTGATGCAGAGGTACTTTAGATTTGTAGGAGAAATAAACATTTTCAAATGCCTTGAAGGTTAAAGGACTGCCCAGTCTGAGCTGGTAGCAAGTGATAACTAGAACCATTGTTGACTTTTCATTTTTGATGCTGAAATTTAAGTGGGAACCTTTAATGTGAAAGCCATGGGAGGTGAATTGACTCCAGGCTCTCAGATGGGAGAACTTGATGGGGGGGCTGCCATTTTTGTCAACTGGAAAATGCGTACAGAGCTTTGAAAGGATTTCAGCTATTGTTGTGAGCAAGTGCATTAAAGGCTCTCAGTCATTCAGCAAAGGATTTCCTGTTCAGTTCCACACTGCCTTCAGGTACACCACATACTGGGCCTGTCAAATTAACATCTTTTGCAACCTTGTTGAAAAGAATATTGACAATTATTGTGGCAAACCTATCCCTGCCAACTGTTGCACTCACTATTGTGATGGAGGGTTACACTTTGGGTTATTATGCAGCTCTGTGTAAAGCCTGCTTTTCATTACCGCAAGACTTTAATACATATTCCAAGCACTAGGACAGAATCGTTGTTGTTGTTGTTCTTGTTTTTGTTGTTGTGTGCCTTCAAGTTATGGTGACCCTAAGGTGAACCTATCACAGGGTTTTATCGCCAACATTTATTTTTGGGGGGGAGGGGGGTGCCATTGCCTTCCTTTGAGGTTGAGAGTGTGACTTGCCCAAGATCACCCAGTGGGTTTCTGTGGCTGATGGGGATTCTAACTCTGGTCACTAGAGTCCTAGGCCAACACCCAGAGAACATTGGTATACCATATCGGTTCATTGCTATGCCTTGGTTTAAGGCACCAATGTGTTTAGTTAGAGGAACTGTGAAGAGGTTATTTCTGTATCCCTGCACACCCTTCTCATTTTCTCATTTTCTTGGCATTCATGTACATTTTTACATGCCACACACAATTAAGGATTAGCATCTATATAAGTCCTTTTGGTGCAGAACCTTCAAAACCATTATTTGTAACAAGAGCTACAAATCCTTCCAAAACAGTGTCAGAGAGCTTTCACCACTATTAATCTGATGTGGAATAAAATTGTTTTAACTTGTACATGCAGGCATTTTCTTCACCCTTAATCCTAGGTTTAGCAAACCCAATCTGAAATAGATTAAAATACAATTTTATTAAACTTTCCAAGATCTTTGCAAGGGTTATTTGCAGTTGACCTGATTGTCACTGACCTTTCTTTAGAAATTTATTGTGTTTGGTAACGGAACAAAATTTGTGAATGGGATACACAAGGCCAGAGCTATCATTAGACCACCTAGGCAGCCAACTAGAGTGCAGATTTCAGAGGGATGCAGTAACTGACCTTTGAGGGACGCAGCTTCATGCAGATTAGGTTTTTTAACCCTTGGAAAAAGGCAACTGATAATTTATGGCCCTTTTCGCACAGTGTTTGCCATGTGGAAGGGCTCCTGGATCATCACGCAATTGCGAGAAGTGGTCCACATGACGCACTCGAAATCACACGACACCCCAGGGGCTGGCAGGTGTTGATCACACACTATTTCATTTTCAGCTTTGAGCCAAAAATGGTGCACGATCGCACATCGCTCTGGGGCCCCACGTGCACTTGCCATGTGTATGGAGTTCTGGAGCTGCGGCGCTCTCGCTTCCTGCCCCAGCACAACCTGTGAAAATCCCAGGCTGCACTGCAGAAGGAAGAGAAGGGGCTGTCACGTGAGCAGGCAGCAGCTGCGGGGCTGAAGCAACGGGGATGCGAGAGCCTATCGCAAGAGGCTGCTTGCGCGATCCCCACACCCCAGCTCTGCAAAAAGGTGAGTTGCGGAAAGGGCCCATAACATAAATACAACAACTTTTTTTTATTTATGCTTTATATATGTACAGTTGGTCCTCCACTTTTGTGGGTGCAGCATTCACAGATTTATGTGCATGTTATTTTATTCATATTGTTTATCCTGGATGACCTAGAGATTCCTAGACAGAATACTTCTCTAGGCATTGCTAGGTCCTCCAGTGTGGCTCTATGGCCTGCTTTGACTGGAAGATAACCATAGAATCACACTAGAAGACCTACAGACTCCTAGAGAAGTGTTCTCAATTTTAAAAAATAGCATTCATAGTTTTCATTGTTATTCACGGTTTGTCCACTTTTGTGAAAGTCTTGCACCCCTAACCTCGATGAAAGTGGAGGGTGACTGTATTTTTATTTTTGAAATGTAGTGCATTGGCATTTTTTCACTGAGAAATAATCTCTTATTATTATTAGCTGGCAACATATGTTGTTTGCTGTAGTATATATAATTTATTTATTTTTTTTAGAGATCCTTGATGACCCAAGCCTAAAAGGTGTTTCTATTAATATTTCCCAAACTGAAGCTGGTATTATTCAAAATGATTTGTGTGCTAAAGTGTTTTCTTTTGAATTTGAATTTGGGAAAGACAATCTAAGTTTGTAGTATTGCTTATTTTTGCAATTTGCAATAAATTTAGCAGTTTCAAGTTGTGTACTTTTCACTTTTTTTCCTATATAGCATATTTTTGAATACTTAAGTTAACAATTTTGGGCTGTGTGTGTGTGCAAGTAGTTAGCCTTGCCTAGGATGCAAAATAACCTGGCATTGGCACTAGGAAAAGGGACAGTTTTTCAGGAAAGAAATCCTTTGTGTGTACATTAAGAAGGCGAGATTTCTTCATTCCATCCTCTCTGTACCCGAAAAAATGTAGACAGGATTCAGTGTTGCTTTCTGTAAGCTCATTCCTTCTGTAGTAGATTTCTGAACCAGCAGAGGAATCACAATTATAGCATACAGGAGACTACATCAGTCTTCACGATTCACCTATACCATCCTGAAGCTCTGTACAGCTGCTTACAGGCAGATTTGACAGTATTTGGCTGTCTGACTTAGCATAATGGTTTGATTTAGCATAAGGCAGTTTTCTATGTTCTTCCTCCTTCAGTCTCCTATGTCTCTCACACAATTTGCTTTTGAACCTCTGGAAGAGTTTAAGAAGAGGTGCTGAGAGTTACAGAGGGAGGGGAATCCACAAAAATTGATTTTCCCTCTTTCCACCAGAGGCCATGTTCTGTGCAGAACTCCACTGAGAGAGATCTTTTGTCATAGTTTCGTATCTGCTAAGATGATATCATTACTCCAGGCCCATTTTCAAAGGGTCAGTATGAAGTCTATCTCATTAGAAGTTTGGTCTAACCAATGCTGTATTTCAATGAATAGCTAACTAAAATCCTTTCTTAGGGCCACTTCATTCATTATATTTTTTAAGATATAGAGTTAATACCTAAAAGTGCACTGCCAGTTGAATTGATTCAGGAGCAGAACAACAATGATCAGCTACAACACTCTATTGTGTATCTGGCTGAAACGCCTGGGTTTGCCTGCGCTTCAGATTTGACATTAGCCAAACAGTACCAAACATGCAAGGATCTTCAATGAAAATTGCTAGATTTCATGATGAAAGCCATTTCTCCACTGGACTGTTACAGTGCTATTATTCCACTTTCAACAACCTATGGAATCCTGGGCTTTGCAGGTTAGGGAGGGGCCTTTGAAGTGTAGGCCTCTCCCTAAACTGCAAAGCTCGGGATTCCACAGGATGTTGAAAGTGGAATAATAGCACTATAACACTCCAGTGCGGAAATAGCTGAAGTCTTCAATTTAGATGGCATAGTTTTTAAGCTGTTATCACTAAGGAACGTCTGCACAACCAGGACCATACTAATCCCCATTACTGTAATTAACTGTATGACTAGGGTTTTATCTGGAAGTCTGATGCACCTACTTGCAGCATTGTGCTCACACTTGCGCCATTTCCACACTACACTCTTATAGCGTGATTATTCCACTTTCAACATCCTATGGAATCCTGGGGTTTGCCAGCCGGCCCCTCCCGAAACTGCAAACCCCAGGATTCCATAGGATGTTGAAAGTGGAATAATTGCGCTATAAGAGTGTAGTGCAGAAATGGCCTTGGTGTTTGGGATTTTTTATCCCTGCAGATGAGCAGGCATGGCAGGATCACTTCTCAATAACATCTTTTAAGCTGGTCCATTAGACAAACGGAAAAATGTTTGTGAAAGGAGTATTGGATACCTCTTTATGCAAGCATGTAGAAAGTACAACCAATGTCAACAGGCTCATGGCCAACATAAATAAATAAATTGAAATTGAAGAAATAAATTGAATTTACTTGAGTGTAACTGCAAGTAGATAGTGATCACATAGGCTCATTCTTAGTATTTATGATTAACAATTGATACCTTTTTAGTATTAACAGCAGGTGATTCTACAACACGCTTTTATAACCCTGCCTCACAGAATTTTATGGAGTAGAGTTTGGTCAAAGTTGTCTTCCATTTGCAATTCTTGTTTTTCTACTGTTTCTTCCACCGTATTTCCTGCCAGAGACAATCTGTTAAAGAAAGATTGATAAAACTGCTTCACAATATATTTTGAATGGCAGTACCAGTACTCAGCTGTCTGGAAGCTCCAAAATATGAACAAAGAAGGACAGGCTGACAGCAAGAACACACTGCTGCTAATCAAATGTTCCTTTGCTAAAATGTATTTTTAATGATTTTCCTATTTCAGCCCATATTGGAACAAAATGTACTACCTGAAACTTGTAAACCAGCATTCTTTCTGTTTTTAACCTTTACAGTGTACTGACTTTCTATAGTCTTCCAGATTCAATGAAGAGGTTTTGCCTAGGTCTTAAACAGAATTTGAAAAACTTAATTTTTTAACAAGCTCACAAACTCCCCCAGTGCTAGTTGTGAGTTGTAGTACCAAAAAATAAGTTCTGATGTTAACAGCTTAGGATCTGTATTCTTTGTGAAGATTTCTTTCTGCAGTCTCTATTACCTCATGAAATGTGGCAAGGCTACATTATTTTGCTCTATTTCACTACTTGATTTTGCTGAGCTTACTGAGAACGGCAAGATTCCATCTCTCCTCTCCTTTTGCCCCTGCTGAAGTAACTGAGTGCAAACTGCTTTTGTACTTTGAACTCAGTTTTCAGCAGCTGAAGACAAAGGAGTAAAGTGGGAAAAGAAACTGGGACATTTTAAAAGCAGCTGAAAAATGGAATGACAGAGGATTGATAAGGCCTGGCCCTCACAAATTGGGACAGCTGTTCTCCAGTCTTGGAATACTTTTCTTTCAAAGAGCCATTAAATTCCAGATAACTGCTTTCAGAAGCTTACAAAATTGGCAAAATGTGGCCTGTGAGATACACATGTAAGTTGGCCAGACTACTGTGAAATATTTCAATATATACAATATATACAGTAGATGGCAAAAAATGAATTGAATCCAAATCCAAATCTTGGTCTAAAACTAAAATGAAGATAACCTCTTACTGCTAGTTTACCACCTCTGTTGCAATCTTTTATGTTTCTTGTAGATGATCTGAATTGATTGCAAAAGATCAAAATTTCTTCTCCATTTTGCTACTGGTGACTGCAAGACTGTAAGTGATTGTAAACTGATCCATCATTTGCATCACGCATGCCAAGTTGGGCATAAAAAAGTTAGTACCCGAGAGCCTACTCACTGCTAAGCTGGCTCTTTTCTCTGTAGGCAGAGAAATTTGAAAGTGACACCTTGTTCTCTGTTTTTGCCTTGTGCAGCACTCTTCTTTAAGTGACCAGGTGGGCCATGGTAGCTGTAAATTGGTGTCTGGAGTGAACGGTGGATGAGATGAGCGTATATAAACTCCAGTTGTGGTGTTAGTAGTGGGCAGTTTGAATGGTCTAGGTTGCTGGGAATGGTATAGTTTGGGTTTGACGGTGAAATACTGAAACAGTGCTGGAGTCCCACAATATTGGGGAAATAGCAGTACCCTTCAATTGCTTTAAAATTCCTATCATTCCTAACTGGCATGGCTGTGGATGAGAAGCACTATCATCCAATATCTCTGTACAATTGGATGGAGGCATGATAGCCTGTCTCAAACTGTACCATTTCAGATTATCTTCCTCCAGCTGATGTCCTCCAAATGTATTGGATTACCATTCTCGTAGGCTATTTCCACAGTAGACTGTCATAGCGCTATTATACCACTTTCAACATCCTATGGAATCCTGGGGTTTGCAGTTTAGGGAGCAGCCTAAACCTCAAAGGCCCCTCCCTAAACTGCAAACCCCAGGATTCCATAGGATGTTGAAAGTGGAATAATAGCACTGTTAACAGTCTACTGCGGTAATGGCCATAATCTCCGGATGGTCAGGAATCATGGAAGCTGTGGTCCAACATGTCTGGACAGCACCAGCTTGGGAAAGACAATTGTGGATTGCAGATTGCTTGAATGTTGTTCCACATTAATGGGGAAAAACGCCATGTACAGACAGTAAGCATAGTGTGCTTATGTTTATGCTCTTAAAACTGGACCAGTCTTGCCTCACTTAATTCATCTGATGATTTCAGATAGTATGCTGCCAAAAGGAACTCTTAGTGTCTTTCTTTCTCTTGGTTTGTATGTAAAATTATACATAAAGAGAAAACTCTGGAAAAAGGAAAATATATATTTTTATTCAAAAGAACTATAGCATCAAAGGAATCTATGAACTGATAATAACAAAATACTGCATTGAATGGATACAGTGACTCTTCCTGTTTGCAGATTGTGGATAAGATTATCAAACAATTTATCATTCTTTGACTCTCCAGATTGCAACAGAACCAGTAACAGCATCTTTAACAGCACCATGTGTTATAGTTTGGAAATAACTCCCTGCTATCCAAGAGTCACACAATAGTATGTGTAATTTAGAAATGAGGCCACAATGACAATTGTTTTATTTTCTGAGATCTAGAGCAGAGATGACCACACAGTCATGTGGTTGCAGGGAATCCACATTATGTTTTTGCAAATAGTAAAGGTTTGTTAGAATCCTGAGATTCCCAGATTTCACATAAAAACCAATTAAGCTTTTAGCCCTCATTGTTGTGAAGAGATTACAATGGCAAACAGTATTAAAGGCTGAAAAACATGTATTTAAAAGGATAAAATACACGTACAAAGAATGATATCTTTGTATCCAAATTAACTTCTAAGGAAGTTGGATTCTAGAACTTGTATTTGAACTATATGCGTCCATAAATCAAATGAAAGCCCGACATTGATCTTGACTTCAAAATGGCTCTCTTCCACTTTCTAGATTGTACTGATGACAATCAGGAGTGACACAAGAAAAAATAAAGTGCCACTTGTGAACATGCCCATAGCAATATTCAAATATTTGAATTATGCTTTTAGCAAGCATTCCAAAATATGAGCCCTCGGTACAACAGGTCCACTGTGTATTCAACAGCACTGATCCTATTCACAAAAGTGATATGCAGACCATGCACCTGATCTAGCCCTTCTCTATGCGCTGGCAGGAAGGGTAGATGCACCTTTGTCTTGTAGTAACCACAGCTATTTGATCACACACTATCACACACTACAGTCTAAGCTGTAGATCTTGCTGAGAAGGGAGAGTGAATTGTCCCAAGAGTATTCTGAAGGCTAGATAACAACAGTGTTGGAGAAATTACATTTTTTGGACTACAGTCCTCCGAATCTAGTGGCCATGCTGGCTTGTACCTTCTAAAAACTGTAGTCCCAAAAAGGTTTTTTTCTAAACTCTAAAAAGAGTGGGGTAGACCAGTGAGGACCTGTAACTTGGGTCAAGTCAACCAGGCAGCACTGCAAGTACTGGGACCATGGAGCTCCCTCACAGTTGATCTGCCCACCCCTTTCCACATCCATCCTAGCCTGTGCAGTGTGGTGTGGACAGAATAGGACTATGCACAATGACTGGCACAGATGACTAGATGTTCTACTAAAATACACTGGAAGAAAGTCTCCCACTCCAGCACAATGTTCAGTCCTAGCACATAGTGGGAGCATATGAGTACTGCTCTTCCAGCCTGTTTGTTAGTACTAGGTGCAGTATGTACTGGCACTCTGCAGTCCTTGGAACATGCAGAGATGTAGTGTTGGATTGTGACCTGTTTTGTGTACATGCAGGCTCATCATTTCTGATGTGGTTGTTATTATTGAAAATCTGTAAATGCCTGACTCAGGATCCTCTCTTACAACTTTTAAGCAAACTACATTAACTAAATACTTCTGGGAGAATATTAAAAAATAACCTATGTATTGAAATTAAAGATTAAAATACAGCCTTTCTGAGTTTCCATACATATTTTCCAGTAGAAATATATTTTATAATTCTACAAACAACATCTTATATTAAAGCTTTCAGTCTGCAAATCATTATGATTTAACATGGCAAAACAAATGTTTTGGTTCTTGTCTCGAAGCCTCCCTTTTTAGTGAAGGAGCGTGAAAGGGGCAGAACAATGAAAATCAGCAAAATTAAGTGATTGCAAATGATACAAATACCACATTTATTTAGAAAAATAAACTGAAAATGCTTGTTTAGCTGGTACGTTTCCCATGAAGGACAGATAACTGGCTATAAAAATGTTATGTGTCAAATATGTAGTACAAATGTTTTTTTTTCTCTTCCTTGTATTAACTGATCGGACATTTTCAATGTTCATTAGGAACATGTGTATTAGGCTCAATTTCTTTGTTGTTACAATGATACAAAAATGTATTAAAAATTAGATCCATTTTAAAATCCAGGTTGGCCTGTGGATGCTTTCTTTCTTTTCTTTCTTTTTTTTAAAAAGATCCTCAGTCTTAAAGAGCAACAATTTTCTTTGTGAGAAAGATTCCAACTGTGAAAGCATAGAAGGGCCTTATATTTTCTTCACTTTTGTAGATGGATTCTTTTCTATTTCTTGTAGAAGCTCATCAAGATACATTTTCTTGTGGGCTAAAATTTCATGTGGCCATCTGTGCAAATGATGGCCTACATCATTCCCCTGAATGGAAGCGACAGTGCAAATATTAGAAGTGCATTGAGATGCAATCTATTACAGCTGAATTATTTTGGCAGAAGACAGGAAACAACCTCCTTCCAAGCATTTTTGAATCATAATTCCTCTCTTCTTCTATGGCTTTGAATTTACTAAAGGGACAACAGTGATCTTCTCTCTTCATTCAAAATGATAATCTTTTCAAAAGTGCTTCAAACTTTCATTTAGCTACACGTATCTATTCTGGACATAAGCCGAACAATATCATTTCTACTGGCTGTTTTTCAAAAAAAAAAAAAAAAATAGCACTGAGCTCCTTCAATGGCAAGCTTTGGAGATGGCTGTTACTGTGATGGGGCAAGAAAATAACTTCGCTTTCTCCTTCTGTCAGAATGAAGGGTACTTAAGGCTGTGGCTTTTCTCAGGCCTTGGCTCATAGCTGCTGGATATGAAGCTGGTTGTTTAATGCAGATGACACCAGTGACTGGCTGTGCTCTGGCTCAAGGGTTTCCAAGCTCTGCAGGGAACTCCTGTTGTTATAAATGAAATATGGCCTGAAAGAAGTTGCAGTGTCGAATCTTTCATGGGGGAAACTAGTTAACATGCCTCCAAAAGTTGACATTCCTTCCAGCCTGAAGGAGCTGTGGGAGAGAAAGGAAAAAGAGAGGGAGACATTATTGCATACATTTGGTTTAACATAGTGTGATATAAACATATTATATTAAGACCCAAACAGAACAGGCTGGACTCCTTAATCAGAATTTAGTTTTGCTATAACACACACATGAAAAACAAGCAAATAGGTATTTCTTTTCATTGAGAACATGTCATACGCAGGTATATATAATTTGCATGATTAAAGGGTAGGCATAACAAGAAGTACTTGCTCCTGGGTTTGCAAATCTTTTTTAAAAAATAATTTTTATTAATGTTTCACATTAATTCTACTTTTTCTTCCCTGAGAGATACCACATAGGATTCAGTGAGCAAAGCTTCTTGCTTACTGCACTTGTTCACCTGCTATGAGAGCTCTATACTTACAGAAAAACATTACCATGAAATGACCCCAAAACCCTCTACTACTTTTCAGAAATGTAGATAATCAAAGGTTGGAGATAAAACAGGAACATCCTCCCAACTTCCACCTATTGATCTTAAAGTCAGGGCAAAGTCTATACATACACAAGTAGTTTCCAAACAAGTAGCCATGTTAATCTACTGCAGTATTAAAAGCTGAAGGGAGGGAAAGGAATGGGATATCACCTTTAGGACTAGCTGGTTTTTATTTTAGCATGCACTTATGTGGATATAAACCCACTTTTGCAGATGTAGTATGAAGTACTGCATCTGAACTAGTGGGTTTATATCAACAAAAGTTCACATTAAAAAAACCCAGCTAGTCTTAAAGGTGTTGCCATATTTCTTTTTTTTTCTTCCTACCCTTCTCTTCGTTTTATATATGCACATGCTTGAACATATCCCATTAAATCATAGAATTATGGAACTAGACAGCTGGAAGGGACTCCTAAGGTGATTTAGTCCAACCCTCTGATAGTGTAACAATACACAACTAAAGCATCCCTGACATATGGCTATCTAATATCTGTTTAAGAACTTCCAATAAAGAGTCTACCACCTAAAGAATTAGTAGTCCATTCCACTACTAAAGTTCTCAAGTCCCATCCCTTTATAAAAATGTGGCTCATATAGCAGTTCACTGCTTCAAATGACTACTCACCAGTTCTTAGTTTTGTAAGCTAAAGGTGATAGCTTAGTTCTCAGTGGTTCCTACTGAGTTACAAAGTAAATGAACAGAACTCTTGGACGGCCATTGACAAGAGATAAAACTAGCTTTTCATTCCAGATCCTGGAATCAGGAGAGGCAAGCTGAGCCTCTGTTCCAAGGGTGTCCCTGACTGCATGCCTTTCCATTATCTGATGTAAGCTGAATGGCAGTTATTCCTTTCTATGAGTGAAAAACAAAATGAAAAATACAGGGAAACTAGAATGTATAATGTTAGTTCAGAATCTTGCTTTCATGAGTAAACTCAATAGTTCTATTGTCATCAGTGTACTACTCAGTCCATTCTATGCAAAACGATAATGAATATTTTATTTTTTATTTGAGAATGTTTCTATACTAGTCATCTATAAACCGTGGTTTTACTATAAAAACAAAACACCCTAAAACCAACTCATTAAAAACAGATTAAAAGAATACAATAATACAAAGCAATAAAAACAGTAAAACAATTTAAAAATCCATTAAAAACCAGGGAAATAATCAGGAAAATATCTGGGCAAAAAAACCTTTAGTTGATTTTGCAAACACCCCACATTCAGAGACCACCTAATCTCAGTGGAGACATTTTTTCCATATGAGTGCTGCTACAAACAGAAAGCTTCTTCTACACTGTAACCAACTGAAACCAACTAGGCCATGATACAATAACTATGACCTCTCAGAGCATAATGACTGGGGTGGTCTACATGGAAGACATCAGTCTCTCTGAAAAGCTGGTTGTGAGTTTTTTTTCTCACCAAGCAGAAACATGACTTGAATCTGGCTCGGTAGCTAATGAACAACTGATGCAGGAGTAGTGTTTGCATGATAAAACATCCCACTAAAATGCCTAGCCCACACAGTTATCATTAGCAGCTTCCAAACTCAATGTAGCACCACATGAAGTATGCTATCTGTTCATGGACCATTCTGGCAAGGTTATCTCTGCCTAGCATTATTCAGATATATCATACGAGCCAAAGCTGGTAGAAGGCCTCTAATGACTCTGATGAATCCAAGAGCACTGCAATCTATGTATCTGTCTATTTAGGGGAAATGCAACCCTTTCCAAGACAGATAAATTACTGAATTCTCTGAACTGGGAAGCATTTATTCGCTGGGTCTCTGTCTTGCTACAATTCAGATTCAGATCATTAGCCCAACATAGTTTCCAGGCACCAACCCAGATTAAACAAGGTCACAATTCATTCAGATTTAGCAAAGTAGCATAACTGAGTATCATCTGTACAGTGATGACAGCCCACTCCATATCTCTTTACAACTTGTCCCAATAGCATCATTTAGATCACCATGTTCGCCAACATTTCACAGATCACAACTGGGACATGTGTAGCTGAGCAATATCAGAATGTGGTCAAGATGCCAAAAGTTATTAATGAGGAAGTATACACCAGCAAAGTGAGGCTACAGCAGTTTTCTTTTGTTTGAACCTACTAGTGAGGAGGGCAAGATTCCATCCTTCCTTGACCTCTCCTCCCACTGAGTCAACTTGGTGCATACTTCTTTTGGACTGTGAACTCAGTTTGAAGTAATTGAGGTAAACCGGAAACAAAAGAAGAAAGTGGGAGAAGATAGAAACTTGGACATTTGAAAAACAGTTGAAAAACTGGGATTACAGTGGATTAGCTGAGACTCTTGCTGCTAAATTAGGTTAGCTAGAGGGTATATATCAGGGTGGGCAAAGTGGGCCATCCAAATATTGTTGGACTGCAACTGGCATCAGCCTTATTCCACATAGCCAATGGTTGTCAATACTGGGAGTTGCACTCCAATAGCATTTGGAGGCTACACTTTTCCCAATAAAGACCTTAAGATCCTGATATAGATCTTTAAAAGAATTAGGATTGTGCCCTGCAGTACACCACAGTATGCTTGCCAAGGGGCATAGACACAATCCCACAGTGCCACTCTCTGGAACCAACCCTGATGATAATCTAAGAATTAAGATACTCACAATGGAGTCCTTTCAAGCAATACTCAAATCACTGATGCTTCTACTATAGTTCTAGCGTGGTGTTTCCTGTGACATTTGAGCTAAAAAGCAATGTTATCTTAAATCCTGTTCCCTACCAAAAACTCGATGACCAGAAACTTCTGCTTGCAGACTTCTCACACATCTATCATGAAGGGAGTAGCAGCTTTCACAAGCTATGCCTGATTGCCTTGGTTCATGCACTGTCCCACAGTTCTACCAAAAACTCATTTAAATGTACCGATTGTTTCAGTACCAACTCCAGTCACTAAAAAAATAAGTAGACTTAGCCCCTTCCGCAGTACCCTCCCATCCCAAGATAGGGACAGGAGAAGGATGGGGCCATGACAATGTTTCTGCATGACATTGTCATGGCCCTGTCCTTCTCCCTTCCCAGGAGGCACGATTGCAGGTTAAATAATTGACAGGTTTTTCCCATCAATGACTCACAATCGTGTGACCATCCTGCACTTACCTGTCCTGCAGAAGCCCCAGAAGCACAATGGCTGTTTTTCCTGCCCCACCATAGCCTGGGAAAGTACTCAGCTGCACTGCAAAAGGAAGAGGCTTGGCCATCACATTCCCTTCTGCAGTAAGCTGGTCCCATGTGGACGGGAGTGCTGCCATCACAGTCCCCTCCCTGCAGAGCTGCTGCTGGGATCCCCACCAGATGAGTTTGCAAATAAGTAGGGTGTGGAAAGGGTGTTATATTATGCCATAGGTTTTTGTAAGGAAAAAGACCAACTTCATTATTGCAAAGAGCACTCAGAAAAACAAAGCTCATTTAAAATAGCCAAGTTAGCCTGTTTCAGCATAAAAAAGGAAGGGGAATGGGGGTAGGAATCTAGCAGGAATTAGGAGATAAATTGACAAAATTTAGCATGAGCTTTCATGGATTTAATTCTACTACTTCAGATGATTCTTCCATGTTCCTGTTTCAATAGATCATTCTCAAAGGTGCTGCTAGATTCCTCCCTCTCCCTTTCCTTTTTATGCACATTTTTAAAAAGTAAAACTCCCATCTTAAATAGAAGTCTCAGTACATTGTTAAATATAAATATTTCAAAAATTCCTCCTATTAAATAATCCATCATCGCAGTCTGCTATTTCCCTCAGCCTGTTTCTGTGATAATGCTCTGCTGCACATGTCATAAGAAAGACTGTGATTTGCTGAGACAGTACAGTCTGCATTTACACCTGAATCTTCAGAAACCATGTGATCACCAGTACTAAATAGTCACTATCTGACAATCCCAATTAATTGGAAGACTGAAATGAAGTCTTTCCAAGGGCACTCAAACTGTGGGTACATAATCCTTAAAGGCAATACCAGAGATTTTTAGTGTGTATAGGAAATTTTAAAGGGAATACAGCAAGGAATGACCATTACCCTCATATCCTCCTTGTGTGTTTCCCAGAGACAACTTGTTGCCCACCGTGGTGTTGTATATTTCCCATATTGTTATTGTGGGGAAACCAGTGAAAGTATCCCAACTCACTTCTTTTCAACCAACAAGAAATGTCAGCTGAAAACACTTGTTTTACTTCTAAGAAGCTTGATGGATAGATAGCCAGATCGAAACAATATGAGTGAGATGTCATAATGGTTTGAAAAGTAACTCTGGCATTAAAAGCTGAGGTAGCTACAATTTATTCTATAACCACTTCAAAAAAAGCAAGAGCCCTGCAGTTAACCTCAAGACACATGCTAACTCAGGAAATTGACAAATGGTGCCAAGGTAAAACAAAGTTCAGCCAACCTTACAGTCATTGGTGACCCTGACATCAATGAACATGCACACAGAAAAACCATAAAACAAGATCGAAACATAAAAATACCATAAAGAGATAAGAAGGGATGGGGTATCAGAATCCTTAGACAACAAAATCATCATATAAAGCCAGATGAGCAGACACCTGCTATACAAGGAATAAGAGGTCCTACTGAAGAACATCTGGAGTACATTCATCCAAACCTTGCCTTGTATGATACAAGAAAACACTATTAATAACAATAATTTCAGAGAGTGTCAAGAAGGGAGAGATACTCTGCCTAGAAGTTTAAGGAAAATACTTTTGTGATAATAGAATCCTTTATAAAGCTCAAAATGAGAAACAAAACCAGAGTTTTCCAAACCAGAAAGTTCCACAGGGCCTACGCTGACAGATCTGGTAAGCAGGATTTCATTCTTAAATAACCACATTTTAAGCTTATAACTCTGCTTATTCTTGTGACCTGACTGCATTTCTGTCTCTTAAATTCTTTGTTAAATTTCATTTTATATTACAAAGTAATTTTCTAAATAAAAGAATTGCATAAGTCATATTCTCTCAGCTTAAAAGGATGGCAATAGTAAACCTCCTCTGGATAGATCTTGCCAATGAAATCGTATGATTTCCATAAACTGGAGTCAGCTTGAAGGCAACAGAAACTGTGGTTGAGAAGTTGTCTCTAATGCTTACCAAACTGTGTGACTATACTCTAGTAGTTTGCATTTTTCCAGGAGTAATACTTTGTTTGGGGAGAGCTGGACATGTTTAGTTAAACACTCAGCCATAGAAGGCAGGCTCTCAGAGAACTGTGCAGTGCAGTATAATTTGTCATAGTGGGAAACAGGATGCTGGACTAGACAGCCCTTTGGTCAGATCCAACAGGGCTCTTCTTAAGTTCTTACACTGAATGTGCAAGGCTTTATCTCTGCTTTTGGTGAAGTTACACATTATGTGAACATTACAGACCTATACATGAGTGGTTTAATTCTAATGTTAGAGGAAGTAGGGTTCAAATCTGCCAAGAAACTGAATTCTTTGATTGCTGTTTGCAATCTTTCACCAACAAGGCCAGCAAAACATAAAATCTACCAAGACAAATGAAGCCCAATGGTATTTTATACCAGCTAACGAGGGCTCCACAACACACTTGGTTTTGGTGCCTCTCCAGGACTGCAAAAACAGAAGGCCTGTCATGTAGGTAGACTGTGGTTACCGACTCACAACAGAAATGTCTAACAGTCTGATAGATTGCTTGGACACAATGTGTTCTAGGACTTAGGCCTACCTTCCAGAAAAATACAAATTAGAATGAAGAATTAACATACCTACCCTGATAAAAACAATGCATGGGAACAATTTCCTGGGGCAATTCCCCCACCCCCTCAGAGGTTAGCGTTGTGTGATCCAATTCCTACAAACCTCGGAGTGTAGAAGATAACTCACTGATTTTCAGAATTATAATGATAAGCTGCAAACTATATTTATTCCAGTCACACACTGACCATAGCATATTTCACTCTGATATCTTCCCTCATTGTGCGTTAAGAGCCAGTGTGATCTATTGTATACTGTCAGATTTTGAGGAGCCTAGTTTAAATGGGCATGCAGCCAGGAATCTCATTTAATATTATTCTCACATAGTACGTAATACAGCCAATCACTATCTCTCAAGCTAACCTATCTCACAGAATATATGGATTTATTTAACTCAGTATGATCTACTCAGATTCAACAGTAACTGTTTAAGGAACCACCATGATGGAGGGCAGAAGAGAGAGAAAGTAATTTTGTACTAGCAGTGGCATATCTAGGCTCAACAGTGCCTAGGCCAAGCATGGAAGCTGTGCCCCTAAATGCTGTCACCATCACCTCCCCCCTCTGCATGGGGCCTGGAAGGACCCTGCAGGGGCGATGGATGGTGGTTGGCGGGAGGGTGGGGGGTTTGCTTCTGTGTACTAGTGGGCATCTGTTAAAGTGATGGTGGATTTAGACTACAGATGCCTACCAATTTTGGGTCCTGATATAAGCTAACAGAGACTGAACAAAGCATATTTCTGTCCAGTAACCCAAATATGCTGTTCTTAGCTCCTTGTGCCCTATGATTTTAGCCTTTAAAAATCATTTTTATTGTTTACATTAAATCAAATTTAAATTTGATCACGTTGATTTTATTGTATGCCATCCTGAGATCTTTACACAGAAGACAGGATATACTTTTTTTAAAAAAATAAACAATGAACAAAGGATTTGCAGGAGAAAATTAATCTCTTTGTCACACACACACAATCACACGCATACACACATATACCACCACCCACTACCACAACTATACTTCTGCTCTCTTGAACACAACCTCGAAACCTGGTTGCCCTTCAGACTGATTTGAAAGGTGCTGAGTTTACAAGTTTGAAAAGGGTTGTTGAAACTCCCAACTGCCTAGGATCAGAAAGTAAATGTCTGGGTTCTTTTTTACAGCTCAGTTATTACCATCAATAATGAATATTCTGTAATTGGATCTCAGTTAAAAATTCTGTTGGTGCAGAGAGCCAAGAGAGAATCCATAGCATTTCCCTGCAGCTATTTTGGTTCTTTGTCTCTATCAGGGTGTTAGGAAACAATATTCTTCTCCTGTTGTAAAGCAAGTAAAGCAGCATGGCACAGGGTTTTTGTTTTGTTTTGTTTTTGAGTGCAAAAGATAACCAACTTTTTTGCTTTATGTATTAGTTCAAGTGGTTCCCAAACCTGGAACCCCAGATGTGATGTGACATCAGCTTCCAGAATTCCTGACCATGGAGCACGCTGCCTGAGACTCCTGGGAGATGAAGTCCAACAACATCTGTGAAACCAGATGATTGGGAGGTGATTATTTTGTTGTTATTGTGTGCCTTCAAGTAACTTCTGATTTGGTTTTCTTGGCAAGATTTGTAGAGTGGATTTGCCACTGCATCCCTCTGTGGCTGAAACGGTGTGACTTCTCCAAGGTCAGGCAGGAGGTTTCCATGGCCAAGTAGGAATTCAAACACTGGTCTTCACAGTAGTAGTCCAAAGCTCAAACCACTACATCACACTAGCTCTTGAGCTAGTCATTACACTGACACAGTAAGAAGAAATGCAAGCAGTAGCTATGCACTGGATTCTTCACTGAACCCTGGAATCAAAGCATGTAGTTTTGCATATATGCCATGTTACCAAGAAATTGGGTTCCATATATTTTTACTACATTGGGAAAATCCAGTAACAGCTTCCCTATTTTCATGCAAATTTTTTGGTTTTTGGGGTTTGCTTGTTTGGCATGCTCCTTTTTATGCAAATGAAAAGAGAAGAGTTGCATGAAGGGGTAGTGGTAGTAGTAGAGAATAGTGGTTCTGATCTTAGGCCCTTTCCACATGTGAGGGGGAAACGGCTGAAAACAGAGCTCACCGGCTTTTTTTTCTGGCTGGCCAAGTCCGTCGCCACGAGGAGCAGTGCGAGTTCGCTGCTCCGCAGTCCTCCGCATCCCAAATGGCGGCTTCCGGTTGGTGGAGGCTCTCCACCAACCGGAGAAGCTCGCCAGCCAGAAGCCCGCCCTCGGCAGATCTGCAGGCATGCACTTGCGCGCGCCTGCAAATCTGCTCTGGAGCTGGGTGACGGAGTTGCACGGGGTTGCGCGCTCCGTGATTTTTAAAAACCTCGAAAAAGAGGTTTTTAAAAAACACGCTGAGCGACCCGTTCCAGTCGCTCCGGAGTGGACTGAGGTATGGAACTACAGAAAGTAGTCCACCCCAGTCCACTCTACTGTGCAGAAGACCTCCATTAGAGGTCGCTCTGCACCGTTTTACTAGCCCGGTGCGGAAATGGCCTTAGTAGAGCATAAATCCAACTCTAGGTTTTAGTACAGACTTTACAGTAGCTATTCTAGGTGTTCAGCCCTATCTCCCAAATACAAAGTGATCACTTTATCGCATCTGAAGAAATGGGTTTATATCCACAAAATTCATGCTAAAATAAAACCTAGTTAGTCTTAAAAGTGATGCTACATTCCTTTTTCTCATCTGCCCCTTTCCTCCTCTGCACCTTGCAAGAAAGTAACATGGCTACTTCTTTGAAAATTGTTTCAAAAGAACTAAGATTTCAATGACCTCACAATACCCACTATGTTATGTCAGCTAAGACACAATAACTTGCTAAGGTCTTTTAATAGGTTAATCATGTTCACACAGAACTTAGTCTCACCAAGATTAGTGGAACTTACTTCCAGGTAAAACTGTACTGAATTGAAGGAAGCTTCAAAGCTGTACACAGATCTGAAGCTGAGGCTTTTTTTTTTCCTTTTCCCTGTCCAATCACACCATTAGCCACTGCATGTTGTGAAATTTTGCTTTTGGACAGATACCAATGCTGCATGCTTCTGCTACAGGTACAATTGAACAAGCATTCCATATTACAGAAATCCTAAGCCAAATGGAGCTGAATAGACAACAGAGAAGCACATTTCACATATTCTCCTTCTATATTCAACTAGACAGGGCAATCTGCCAGTAAAGACAAATGGTAGGTAGCAGGCCATAAATGTTGTTTACCTCACAGTCCAACATTTATCTCTTTGGCCTGATTTCTTTCAGCACCTTTCCTTCCTTTCTCTTTTTAGACTATAATGCGTCATACACAGATTTGGAAAAACAAAGAAAATGGAGACTCCATTACAAATTTACAGCTATGCAAGTAGTGCGAGGGAGGCTTATAGGACTATCTATCTTACTTTTATTTTTTAGATTTTGGGGACATTCTGTTATTACTTGGACTGTTTTGGACCTTTTCCACTAGTTATTTTCCAGTTCACACAGTGAAACCTTTGGTTGAAGTTCTCTTCAGACACAGTGTTAAACATGTGAAGAGTTTCTCGTGAACAAAGGTTCCTACATGCTTAGAATTTCCTCCATGGGAAAAAGAAATTTAGTCAAACCAGCTATGTCTTTTTTAATAGTCATCACATTTTTCCCACTGACCATAGCTGGAACTATGAGTTTGAGAATTTCCTACCTAGCATGGCCAAGAAATGTTCTGACTTGGACCATGAAAATTCTTTCTTCATACTCATTCCATCTTTTGCACTGATGAAAAGTTCACCATCCAATAAGCATCTACAAATCAATATTCTGGATGAGGAAAACCAAACCAAAACCAAAAATGGCACCGGAGAGTGTGGTGGAATTTACAAACTATTTTAGTGATACTGCTTAGGGGACTTGCCACTACAGCCAGGTATAAGGACTTTTATCCAAACACTCTATCCATGAGCCTTTTAATATATAGGTCTGTTTCAAAATCAAAATACATATGCAGTAGGGCAGCAAGATCTAGACCGTGAAGGATCAAGGATCGTCCAGCTGAGAGGGAGCCAAAATTACTTCCCAATAGATGATGAGGCCAATAGTTACCATGTCCACTATCAGCATGTTGGCCAGCACGGGTGTGGCAGGACCAATGCTACTTGCAAACAGACAGACAGACAGACACAGCTTATAGACAGGATAACCAGTCAGACATCTACCTGAATATGTTAATTTTATTATTTTACTATTTTTTATTTTATTATTATATTTACTATCCCCAAGTAAATGTGCTTAGCATCAAGGAACAAGAAGTGATTCCCTTTGATCCCTATAGGCTTGTTAATACTATAATTTAATTCAAAGATATAGCAGCATTAGGCCATTTCTGCACTACATTGTTATAGTGCTATTATTCCACTTTCAACATCCTGTGGCATTCCAGGGCTTGTAGTTTACTGAGGCCAAAGAGCTCTCCGGCTGAGAATTCTAAATGCGCCTCCCTAAACTGCAAACCACAGGATTCCATAGGATGTTGAAAGTGGAATAGTACTATAACAGTGTAATGCAGAAATGGCCTTCGCCTGGATCAGGATGCAAAAGGATCTTGTAGCACCCTTGAGACTGAGAGAAAGAAGTTGGTAGTATAAGCTACCACACCATATGAGTCTATTTCATCAGACGCTTGGAGTGAAGTGCTGAGGAACAGAGGCACTTCACTCCATGTTCCCAAGGACTTCACTCCCTGCATCTGATGAAATAGATTCATGTCTTTCTCTCAGTCTAAAGGGTGCCACAACACAAGATCTCTTTGCACTATGATTTAAGTGATCTTAAAACTGTAAACAGTATCTACACAGTATTCCTTTTTCTTTTTAAGCAATAGAGTTAACACAACACTTTGTGTTTTGCTCTAACAAGGATGTTGGGACAGTGGTGGGAGGCAACATTGGTCTGCTGTGGGATCTCAGAGGACTTCATTTTCTGATTTCCCCCTTCTCCCTTCCTCTTCAGAAGAGACTGGTAAAAATCTCCTGCTACACCCAGTGGACAAAAAAGCAGGGTGACATAGCTTGCTCACTTGATTGCCACCTCTACTCTTTCTCCTCTCTTCCTGTTCCTTCTTGCCCACCCCAAAATAATTTGGGAGTGTCTTGAGGGGCTTGGTGCCCCATCAGGCCTACAAAACACACTTCTCCATCTAAAATATCACAAATGTAGAAGCAGCTATGATAGCCCCTGTGATGTAGTGATTTGAGTGTTGGGCTAGGACTCCTGGAGACCTCAGTTTGAATCCCCAATCAATCCATGGAAACTCCTTGGGTGACCTTGGGCTAGTCACACTCTCAGAGCCCTAGGGGTAAGTAATGCCAACCCCCCTCTGAACAAGTCTTGCCAGGAGAGCCCCATGAAAGGTTCACCCTTAGGGTTAGCATAAGTTGGAAACAACATGAAGTCACACAACAACAACAACAACAACAACAACAACAACATAAACCACTGCAAAGCAAAAACAGTGGTGAGGGGAAAAGAGGAATATTAATTGTATGCTTCACAAATGAAACAACATACATGAACGACTTTTTAAAGATGGCCTTATGTATTGCATAGTCATTCCACACAATTTATACTCCAGTTATGCAACAGATAGCACACTACAGGCATATGTATATAGTTCAATAATTTAAAACATTAAATCTCCTGTCTTCATATGGAATGATACTCTTCTGGTGCCATACAAAGAAGAGTTTGCCCCCCACCCCCATGTATTTATGTCCTTTAAATGAAGCTACAGATGGTGCTCTTGCTGTTCCAAAGTCCTCATGAAGCATTTCATTCTCTGCATGAGACAGATTGCTCTATCTGTCATGAGAGTCTGGCAGAGGTTCTGATTCACAAAGAAGGTAAAATGACAAAAATCAATATAGTTGCACAGAGACAGCTGCTACATCAAACCAACAATATGGATTGATGGCAGTGAAGTTTCTTACATGTCTTTGGGTCCAAGAATAAGTACATAGTCTATTTTCCAGCCCCTGCTAAGTGAGACTAGAAACATGCCCCCACTGGCTGGGCTGCAAAGAACAGCAGTTTCTTTCACAGGGAAATGAGAAAGCTCACTACTCAAATTTTATTCCAATTGTTATGTTTTAGATGCTTTTAAACTATTTTAAATGAGTGCAGTTTTGAACTAGTGGATATGTTTTAAACATTTTTTTAAAGGGGGATTTTTTTAAAGCTGCATTTTGTTTTAAGCTGTGCTGTAGACTGCCTTGGACCCTATATTGGGAGAAAGGCATAAGAAAACAAAGAAACAAATAAATGCCTTAGTTCTCTACTTCTCTCCTGAAGCCCTGGGCAGCTAAAAGAAGAAGTGTGTGTGTGTGTGTGTGTGTGTGCATGCGCGCACGTGCATGTGTGCCTTAAAGTCACTTGTCAATTTAAGGTGACCCCATGAATTTCATATGGTTTTCTTAGGTAAGGAACACTCAGGTGGTTTGCCAGGTCTCTTCTCTGAAATACAACCTTGTTAACTTGTTCTTTGTTGACTATCTCCCACCCAAGTACTAACCATGCTAACTCTGCTTAGTCTCCAAGATCAGATGGGATCTGGTGCCTCTAGGGTATTTAGATCAAAAGAAGACATACCCTCCAACATTTCACAGATGGAAAATCAAACACTTGTGGTCAAGCAACATCTGAATACAGTCAAAACAGCAAAAATTGTTAAGGAAAAGGAACACACAAGCAGGCAAATGGGAAAGGCAAAATTCTACCCCTCCTCCTCTCCCCTTGCTGATCTGAGAGTAAACTCCTTTTGCACTTTGAAGTCAGTTTGAAGACTGAAGCTGAGGACAAAGTGAGAAAATGAGAGGAGGAAGAGAGAAATCGGGATATTTTAAGCACAGCTGAAGAAGAGGGATGACAAAGGATTAACCACGACTGTACCTGCCAAGTAGGACAGTTGCAGGGTATGAGAAGAAACAAGGCAAGCAGAAGAAGGACAAAGAGGAAACCAATAGGCAACAGCAGCAAAGACAGTGAAGTGAGGGAGCAGAGCAGCTGTCTGAAGGACTCAGTAAACTCTTCCAAACCTTTGGCTTCCTAATTCCTAGAAGAGGGAAAAGTACGTCTGGAAATAGTACTGCCCAGGTCCCTGTGCCCACACTGAGCCTAAAAAAACCAAAATAGAGCACTGTTGCCATGCCCCCTCCAATATATTTTGGAAAAAGAAGTTGACAACGACACACACACAGTACAGCTGATTCTCTTCCTCTCAGTCTCCCTCAAACAAAGCAAGCAGTCATGTCGTATGCATACAGTTTAAGGAATGTACCTCTATATAAGATAGTTGCTTTTTCTCTATCACAGCCAACACAAAAGTAGGAAAGTGGCATGTGACACATGTACACACAGAAGTAAATACACCCCCACAAAAGACAGAGACAGTTGTACATTACTCATCTCTCCAATCATTCAGCTAAAAAGAAAAACAAAAGCAGCTGCCTGCCTCTGCCAGCACCACAACACAGAGAGAGAGAGAGAGAGAGAGAGAGAGAGAAAGAGAGAGGGAGGGAGAAAAGCAAGAGAGCTATTCCCTCCAAACAACACCTTCTTGTTCCTTTTAATCACTAGGCAGCCCAACTGTTACTCCCTCTCCCAAAAAGGCAGCCCTCAGCTGTCTAGTCCCTACGTGCCACGGAGGGGCTTAGCCCATGCTGCTGTCTTCCAGTGACGCCTGTTCTGCCCAATAAATTGCTGGGGCTCCAAGCAGCATCACTACCGCCCTCCCTCCCGCCTTGCTTCTCTGATATTGTACAAGTATGCTAGTGAGCACCCCTCACCAAGCCCTTGTGCCAGCCTGGGGGAAGAATTGAGGGCAGGGAGGACAAGATGCCCCCCCCAATGGGTTCTGCCTTTGGAGTAACCTGTACCAGGAACTGGGCATAAACCCAAGGAGCAAGTAAGGCCCTTTCCACATGGGGGCGGGGGAACGGTTGAAAACCGAGCTTACCGGCTTTGTTTTCCGGCCGGCCGAGTCCGTCGCCACGAGGAGCAGCGCGAGTTTAATTCTCCGCAGTCCTCCGTGTCCCAAATGGTGGCTTCCGGTTGGTGGAGGCTCTCCACCAACCGGAGAAGCTCGCCAGCCGGAAGCCCATCCCCGGCAGATCTGCAGGCACGCACTTGTGTGCGCCTGCAAATCTGCTCTGGAGCCAGGCGACGGAGCAGCACGGGGTTGCGTGCTCCGTGGTTTTTAAAAACCTCTAAAAAGAGGTTTTTAAAAAACATGCCACGTGGCCAGTTCCAGTCGCTCTGGAGTGGACTGAGGTATGGAACTACAGAAGGTAGTCCACCCCAGTCCACTCTACGGTGCAGAAGACCTCCATTAGAGGTCGCTCTGCACTGTTTTACTGGCCCGGTGCGGAAATGGCCTAAGCTGGAAGGAACAAAAGTTGCTGGCCACATGCACAGATTGGAAGTGCTTCTCTCGATACATCGTCATCTGTTTCTCCTTATCCCAATGGAAGAAAAATGAATTCCTTCAGGAGTAACTACATATAGTAAGTATAGCGTAGGGAATGCACAATAGAAATATCATTGTAGTAATGTGAAACGGCAGGGTTACATTTCAAATCTTCACTATATTGGGTTCAGACAGTTCCAATCTTTTATATTCACCCCCTCTTCACATTTTGTTTGCTTGTTCTTCAATAAGCAACTCAGAATTTGGGCCTACAAAAACTGTGAAGACTCTGCCCTTTTCAAAAGTAAGGCATTTAAAAGGTTTTAATTCAGATACAAGTCCCCTTGTCTTACTTTGGTAATTCTTTGATCCTTTTTCCTGCAACATATACTGGAATTTCATGTCAGGTATTCTTGGGCTTTTAAAACATGATTCTCAAAGGTCAATGGGTTAATGAAAAATACATAATTTGATTCTCCAACAGATATTGTTTCAGTGTCCTATCAGGTTAAAATAGTGTAACCAAGTTCACTGAATGTAAACAGGGGCCATTTCCACATTAGACTGTTAGAGTGCTATTATTCTACTTTCAACATCATATGTAATCCTGGGGTTTGCAGTTTAGGGAGGGGCGAGACACCTCCCTAAACTGCAAACCTCAGGATTCCACCGGATGTTGAAAGTGGAATAATAGCACTATGACAGTTTAGTGTGGAAATGGCCAGGGTTATTGATTAAATGTTTTTATTTAGCTACACTTGAAAATGCTGTGGTAATTCATGCTAAATTAGGAGGATGAATCCTTTGAAATTACAAGGGTCTACTGTATTTACATAATTTGTCCTGATTAAAAGAAGGGTAGTAATATAACATTAATGTGATTAAAGCGTAACCATCTACTTCTGCATCATTAAAACAGTATCAATACATTGTTTACAGCAAAACTTCTCAGGCTTTTTGATGTGGGGAACTGGCAATTATTTTTTACCAATGTTCCAGAAACCAGCACTAAATTTGTGCCCATTGGGTATAATTGTTTGTTTCTTTCCTGGAAACTTGACAGAGGCAAGCAGCCAAAGGCTCAGGAACCAGCACTGGTCCACGGACTATCACTTTGAATAGCACTGATTTACAGAACACTGCCCAAATAGAAGATACTGAGAAAATCTATCAGAAGGACATATATACATTAAGGACTGCTTTATTTAACCTTGGGATGTGCACTTCTTTTTCCCCAAAGAAAAGCAATATACAAACAGCAAACTCACAGGCACAAATATTCTGCAAGGTTTGTAGGATTATTCCCCACTGGGAAAAACTGTTTCAATAATCAAACTAGTTGTATACATCATTACTCTTAAAACCTAAGTTTTAAACCTTAAACCTTAGCTTCACATAATCATAGAACATACTGAAGCACATTTGAAGGAAAGTGTCCGGCTGCGCTGCGGAAGAAGGTGGCACGTCCATCGCACTTCCTTCAGCAGGGAGCCAGCCGGTTTGGAGGACCGAGTTCCCATCTACACTCTCATCCCAGCAAAGCCACTGCCAGGATGCCACTGGGACAACATCGGAGACAGGTAAGGTGCAGAAAGGGCCATAGTTCAGTGCTCAAACTACACTGGCTCATGATTAGAATTTACACCACCCACCCCACCCACCCAAAAAATGAAAGAAGAACAGATTCCATCAAAATCTAAAGTTAGCTTGTGCTCTTTTTTTTAACATAACTAAGAACGGATAAAATTGAAAAATGTAAAAATGGCATTCATTAGTAAGAACACATATAAACATTAATACATTTTGAAGAAACCAAAACAAGCATAGTAATACACACACAGAAGTCCAGTTTGGGAGATGAAAATTCTCATAGCCCCCCAAAAACAGATTTTTACATGCCTGCATATGAACCAGAACTGCATATAGCGTAGTGACTGCAACAGTTGTCACTATTAAAAACAATTATGCACCTGCTTACCCTGCAAACATTACAGTCCGGTTTAATCGAAGGAAATGACCAGAATGAATGCCTGAAATGACCCTTCTGTGGATGTACCATCCAAATCTTTTGAATTACTGATTAATTGGTACATGATTTTCCAACGTTCCTTCTTCCATTTGCAGGAACAGAAAGACCCACTTGCATTTGATGTTGTTCAAAGAGAGCTTGGAAACTTTTCTAGAACAGAGTTTGCCTCTGCTGGCTGGAAGATTCTTGGATCCAAAAAAATAACTTTTCCACTTACATCTGGAAGTAGATACTATTCCCAGTCCTGCTCTACATGGAGAGAGCTGCCCTTAAAAAATATTCAGAAATCTGAAACAATTGACTGCACTTCATTGAATTATATTCATTTTGTTGGCTTCCATTTTGTTTCTGGGCTCAATTTAAGGTCCTTTTAAATAGTTAGGAGCCAGGATTTCTCAAGAACTACCTCTAGTATTGATATTGTTTTATATAGTCATCATTTCTAAAAGAGGTGCTGTGAAATAATAATACAACACAGTGAGGCAGCAATGAAATGAAAATAAATTGGACACCATTGGACAAGCTGGAAATCACTCACCCACATGGTGTCCCAAACGCATACTTTACATATGTATCTTGTCTAATTCCTCTGTACTGTGTGTTTCAAGCCAAGAGACAAAGCATGTTGAAGACAAGTGTCTCCAAAAATGAACCAAGTTGCTCTAAATGCCTTCAAAGATCATCAAACAACTACAAGTTAGTTCCTCCTCAGCTTCCAAAGTCTAACTGCTTTTACAGAATATTAAACAAACCAGGAAAATGCATTTCTTAATGTAATGCCAATATTTTTGGTTTTTAAATGTTATTTACTGAATAACTTGCTGAATAAAATCATGCATAATTTATTAGTTCTAAATTGACTTTTAAAATGGCCAAGAATATATAGCTGAATCCACAATTCAGAGGTAAAAAAGACTCAGTTTTGTATACACATTCTCATTCATTAACAGTCAGGAGAAATACTGAAGAATATATTTGACCTTGTAGAGCTCTAATAGTCATGTTCTATATTTGGGATACATTCCTATGTATTACCAGAAGCTGTAAGTAACTAATTGCGTGCAGTGAATTGTAATTAATTCCCTATAATGAGAATATAAACACAACTCCAACTTAATGCAGAACACCTTCATTCATTTTGAGATATAACTGCAAATTATACTTTTATAGTTTGGGTGTGGCTTCACTACATGGTAGGGGAGAAATAACATATGGTTCAGTTCGGCAAGTGTTGTGCCTTGTACCCTTGCACACTGTGTGTGGCAGACAGGATAATGTCTTTTGTACCATAGGCCACTGCTTTACAGCATTTGAGTTTTTTTTAAAAAGTAACTAAGAGTAAGTATTGGTTATTTTTTAGAACCAGTAAAAAAAAGGAAATACTGTATATATTCATCTATAAGCCTAAAAATTTTAGTCTAAAACTTGACCCAAAAAACCTGGGTCAACTTATCCATGGGTCAGTATGAGTACTGTACCTTAACTCTTACCAAAAAAGGAACCATCCCCTTCTCTGACTAGAGTGACAAAAGATGAGAGCTTAGTCCATCCCAGGAGAACTTAAATGAAGTACCAATCCCCTCTACTCTTTCCACTGCAGCACCACTTCTGACTTTTTTGAAAGCCTGGACAGGAAAATAGTGGTTCGCCTCAAAGGAGCACCAAGAGAGTAGAAGTGGTTCTCCTGTTACCCTGTGTACTGGGGGTCCCGGGAGGGACACCAAAATGTGCTCAACTAAAGGTGGGGAAAATTAGCTCAGAGCACTGCTTAGTGTTACGAGAGGCAGGGTAACCTCGCGAGATCTTGAACCCTATGTCTACGGGGTCGGATTGAGTCAAGGAGAACACAGAAGTTGAAATAATAACTGATGTTTATTAAATACAAGCAAAACAGTGTATGCGACACACTCATACAAGATAACTAAAGAAAATAAAGGTTGGAGTAGTATAGAGGGATTTTTAGAGGGATTGTTGGTTTGGGTGACACATCACCTGTCCTGAAGCCCAGAAAAATAGAGAGCGAAGCTGGGGTGCGATGTAGCTCAGCACGTGGAGCTGAGGGGAGGCTCGCCAAGCAAAGCGGTAGCAAGGCGGGATGAAACTCGGCAGCGATCCGAGGAAGGTCTCAGAATCAAGGGTTTTTATAAGGAGAATTGTGACTGCAGGCTATGCCGTACTTGGGGGAAAACAATAGATTTGGAGTTGGAGACAAAGCCTCCGAAAGGTCAGAATCTGAATGATTGAGTTATCGTAGCGGTTCTCAATAGAGTAGCCAGTATGCAAACGCAGAGTATTTGGGTATTGTAGTTTACCCATTAAGCTGCCAGCGCGGGGCAGAGGCTCTTTTGTAAGTGGCGTGCATACTTAATTAGAGTATTTGCCTGGAGGTCTCCTAAAGCAGTGAGTCAGCTACTTCTGGCCTGCCTGTATTGTAGTTTGAATATTACGGCTATTAACGGGGCTATTAACGGCCGAGCTTGTTTATGTGCTTGTCCAGTGGCCTCGCAAGCACATGGAAAGGAACAGAGAAGTGCAGCCAAATTGTGATATTAAGGGATATCTTTTAATATCCCCAAAGCTCGGACTAGCCAGGGCAGTAACACTCCCAGAGGTTCTCCCAGAACAAGACGTCACCTTTCGCCACTCTATTCAGAGAAGGGAATGGTTTCTTTTTTTGCTAAGAGTTATATTGTACCTTAACTTTTATTTTATTTTTTTAAAAAAGGAACTATCCCCTTCTCTAAGTCAAATGACAAGAGGCCTTTTTGAATGCCTGGACAGGAAAATGGCAGCAACAGGCAGGGGTGGCTGGCAGCTTGAGGCAGTGCTGGTGTTTTCCCCTCCCCATGGAGGAACACTTGTCTTATCCATCAAAGACCATAATTTTGACCCCAAAACCTGCCCACGACTTATACATGAGGTCGACTTATGCACGAATATAAACAATATTTTATTGGGTCTTCATACTATGGTTGTAACCAACTGATTTTAAAAGGAAATTTCTGAGCTCTCTGTGATACTGGCATATATACACATGCCCACAGTTAAAGAACTACAGTTATGATATAACAGTTCTTTATGGACAGCTGCAGCTTTGCTGGAATGCTGTTTACAATTGCTGTAATCCAATTTATGCTTATGCTTGTGTAAGTTTTAATAGGTGCTTTCTTTAATTGTTAATTATAACCAGTTTCTATCAACTTACAGCTCTATTGTGTTGGACAGCAGCATATGATCAAATAGTTAATTTTAAAAAGAAAATCAAAGTAAGGAACAAGTTGTCTTAATTTAAATCTTGACCCACTCAGTGTTCTTCATATAGATTCACAAACAGTTATACTAGAGCATGTCACTGGTGTAATTAACAATTGTATTGAAGATAATAATGATTAATGTAATGCAGATGAAAGACTATTGTAGGTAAAACTGCATTTTTGCGTAGAAAACAGCATTTTTTTGCATGGTAAACAGGATTTTCTGCTCAAAGAATAATGTTTCTGTGCAGAAATATAATTTTCTGCACAAAATATGCTGGTTTTACGTGCAGAATATGCTATTTTTTACACAAGCACAACAAACACATGCAATTTTTTCATAAAATAATTCCTGAACTACTTTCTTATAGTAGGAATAAAATTACTACAATTACTTGGTGATTTCCTTCAAAAACAAAATTAGCAAAGAATTACATTCAAGCTCAGTTCTATTTTGAAATATAACTCCACAGCCTAAACAACCCAGAGGGCCCAAAACATTGTGAAATTGCTCTCACACCATAGAAAGAAAGGGAGCATTTTCAATAATGTAAATAACAAATATGAAAAAATGGGAGAAGATGGGAGGACCCATACCTGAGCTAAAGAAAGAAATGGTCTTCTCCTTCTCTCATGATTGGGATCAGTAGAGGAAGAAGATGAACAATTTAATAAGGATGAGAAAACGGCAAAAGTCACCACCCTGCCTTCTTCTTCCATGCAATCTGGACTTCACTGGCAACAGAAAGAGCCCTTTCCATTGATGGAGTGTCAATTTTGATCTAAATGCCTGGCTTATAATAGTATTTTGATCTGAAAACAGCAAAACACCAGTGCCCATTCTGAATACTGACATTAGTGACTCAATAATACCTCCCCCACAGGTCTGGATTTTTTTCACTGTGACATACAATGATGCATGCTGTCAAGGCAACTTGAAGACAGATGAAAGTGGGAGCATTGATGTATTAATGAAGGAAGGATACTGCTAATATGGAAGTGTTAAAATCACCTTTACCAAAAATAATTCTGGGCCCATCTATCTCTCGGCAACCACAAGAAGAGCTGATTCCTTCTGCCACCTATTACTGACCTAGACTAATTATGATCAATACAGTGTGTCATCAGCTACCATCATCAACAATTTTCTCATAACAAAGGAATTCCACAAAGATCAAAACAGGTAACACATGCTATCTTTCTCTTAAATTTCTTAAATATTTTAGGTTGTGATCCTATTCAAGCTTAGCTAGGAGTACAGGCCCTGTGTTAACAGGTGCTGGATGGAACAGCTAGGAATTCACAGGAGCGGTATTACAATAACTGATACACATATATATACACATCATAAGCTTTTCAGCTGAAAACAACTGTGAAATTATATGGTATATGAAAAGAGATTATTTTTATTTTAATAAGTGTGTTTTATTTGGGACTCACTGCAAATAAAGAAATACATATACATACACACACACACACACACACATATATACATACATACATACATACATGTCATATATATAGATATATAGATATATGTCTTCTACATAATCAACCAAAAGCAAATTCTCTGAATTACTGCCAGCAGCTGGGAATAGTTGAGTCCTGTCACAGTAAAAGACAGTAAGGTATAAAAAAGAACGAATATTTAATTCTCTCTGTCTCTGGAAAACACATATTAAATCCTTCTAAGGAAGTAAGCATTCAGTTCTGCTGTTATCACTAATACGAGATGATATTCCAAGGTGATGAGGGTGGAAGGAGCCATAGTGCATCAGCCACATAGTCCATTCCTGTCCTTGAAAAGATATGAAGAACACTGCTGCTGGTGACAACCAACTGACAACATCTCAACTATGGTATTGAATAGCTCATACTAAGAGCATTGAACAGTCTTCCCCCATCTAGTTCTCTCTAAGTAAGCTAGACATCATCTTCTACCATTCCTAGCAACTACAATCTAATGGAAGGCACTAGTCTAAGGAAGGCTGGCATGGAAAAGGATGGTCAGAATGTGGACTGAAGACAAACCAGACTTCATACATGCCAACCAAATTATGCCACTATAATCCTACAGCAGTCTTGCAAAGTGAGATTGAGAATCATGATGACCTTCATGTGTTGCTGGACTGCAGCTCCCAGCATTCCTCACCATTGTTTATGCTGGCTCAGGCTACTAGGAGTGGTGATCCAGAATCATGTGGAGGTGCATAAAATCCCTACCCCTGATGTAAAAACAATCCATCATCCCAGTTTCTCTATCACAGACTCTCCCATTAAATCGGACAAACCAAATGGAAAGCTAGGTTGGATATTTTTACTTTCGTCATCAGTTATTTGAAATGAATTTTCAATGGTTGTCAAAAGACAATAAATTGTTACATAGGGAGGAAGTGAAGATGACAAAAAGGAAATGCAATGGAATAATCACCATATGCTATCTCCACAGACACAGCTAACATTTTCATTAATCAAAATAAGTAAGTTTTAAACAGAATAGCTCATCAAAAACAGCTTACTTCAAAATATTTGATACTTCAGGTGAACCTCACAACTGCTCCATTTTCAATGGAAAATGAAGCTCCAGCAGCATATGAAACAACACCTCTATCAACATGCCTGCTTATGTTAACCAATAAGTCATATATACAATACAATGCAATGTAAAACGTGAAGATGATGCAGCTGGTTTGCATAAACTATTCATTATCAAGAAGCATTTGTTTTGTAAGATTTGCAGCCCGTTACCAAGAATGTGACCTGCTGGCTGTTGCACCTGTGAAACCTGAACTGTATGCCTGTGTCAGTGGCAAATCTAGATTTGGCACAAAGGATTTGATGTGCCAATATGTTGTATTTTCACCTAAGGCAAAGGATGTCCTGGGAAGCACCATAACACATAGAATGTATTACATTTTAAGTTTTTTAGATCAACTATTAAAACTTTCCTCAATGCCTCAAACACAGGAAGTAATGAAAAACAAATTTCATGTAATTTTAAATTACTACAGAAAGGTTTTAACTTGGGAAGCAATCAGACTGGAGCTCTTATGTAATTTTAAGCTATTTGCATTGCTACTTGCCTAAAGCACCTGATCCATCTTTTATTACTCATCCAGTATTAAAATCTGCATGCTCTCATTTGGTCTATGCATTTTATGTGATATTACTTAGACTATCTAATCATATATATGTGCATTTATATTTCTCAAAAAAGAACTGGGTTGTATATAAAATGTATGCTCTAATTATGAACTTTACTACATTTGGTCTTGCATTGGGAATGAATTTATAACAGTTTATATTCAGACAAAAAAAATACACCAAACTTCTAAGAATGTATTCTAGTGTTGAATTAATGTAACCTTTGTTATTACAGTGTTTTGCAAAACTGTTTACATGATACTTGTTTTTGTAACATGGTAAAAATAGTTTATATCTTCACAGTGTTAAATACCTTGTGTACATCAAGTGGTAACAAAGCCAATTAAATCTATTCCAATTCCAATGTGGAAGAGTGGAAGGGAGGGTTAATATTTCCACAAAGTTTTGTGAGGCCCCTTAGGTTATTAGCCCACTAAAAAAGTAGCCACTACTTTTTACTCATAGGAGGGGAGACAGATAAATAAACATGAATGAATGGAGGCACATGGGAAAATCTTTTCATAATGCAATGATTTTCAGACAATATTCATTTGATCGAAAGGGTCTTCCTCAAAATACAAAGAATATTTGCAGCAACCAGTAAGTAAAGGCAGAGCCCAGAGTTCATTCTGCTTGCTTGATCCTCACATAAGGAAGACTTGTGAGAAGGTTCTACAGTCCATGGATTAAATAACAATCCCAGACGAGGTACAACACTTAGTGTATTATTGAGATAAAAGTTTGCTCTCAGAACTGTGCTGTAAATATTCTCTACACTTTGAAGAAGACCCTTCTGGCCAAAATGAATATTGTCTAGAAACCGTTGTATTCTTTATATATTTTCATTATATTTTTCTGTATGTTGTATATGTTCTGTATTGTATATATGTTTTGATTACAGAATTCTATTTGTTGTATATATTTCAAATACATTATTCTGTTCATACAATCCTGCTTGTTTTTGTTTTCAGACTGTAAGCCTGAAGGAAGGGACCCACTTATTTTTGACTGAGGAAGTCACTTTAGGAGACTTCTGGAAAAAGCCTGGGGTGAAAAGACATTTTTATTCATGGAGAAAATTAACTAGGTGCTAAGAAAAGCAGTTTTAATAATCTGAGGTTTTATTAAACTGCTTTTTAATTCAGTAGTATTTTAATATCATAATTTGGTCAACTTCATTTCAACACTGTGTTTTGTTAATACCATCCAAGTATTAACCAGCACTGGCCTTTCTTAGCTTCCAAGACCAGACAGGATATGGTGCCTTCAGGGTAATGATATTAAGGTGTTCTTTCTTCTCGAATAGAAAGTATCTCCTGAAGTATTTATTACTTTAGCATTTCTTACTGGCCTTAATTAATCCTGAATGTCCCAATTGTCCTACTGAAATGATCAGGACAGTGTGTAATTTGGTTTTGTTAGGCAAGGCCAGTCAAAATTGTACAGCTTAAACCCAATTTCTAATAGCAGCTAAAGTACACCCACTGAACTACTGAAATTTAGAGAAGTGTTGATTTACCGTTTAGTTGTTGATCCAATGGGTCTGGACTTATGATGGTATCAAAGGCTTGCATCTTCCTAGTAGTGGGTATTTTATTTTCAGATCAGTACAAACATACTGTACCTCGAGGTGACAGATGCGAGGGTAAGCACTAAATAACCTTTGCTAGAGATACAAAGCTGCTCAGTTGTAAATATCCCATCCTCTCACATATTAAAATATCTTATTTTTGAAGTACATTTTCATACACTGTGGAGTTTTCCACTGTTCTTAAAGCTAGGTGCTTTATTTATTTACCATCATATTATGCAAGATTCAGATGCTAGATACATGTTGTAGTTAGCCCCAGTAGTTCTTAGCCCCTAACAATGAACCCTTACTTAAGGCGAGTTGAACAGAATCTAAATAAATCTACATTTTAAGCAAACAGTGCCACCTAGTACAGAAACAGGATGAAATCTGTGCCAAATCTCCTAGAAAATGGAAGGGAATCCATAATTTTCCATGTCCATCAGTAAACTGATAACAAAGCAGCTTTCAGACAGCAGCTTAGTAGTACCATCAGAATGCTGGTACATATAAATTATGTTATGCTTCTCTTTCTTCAGGAATCTCAATATTTACATGAGCTTTTCATTCTCTTCCTTTCTGAAACAGCAGCTTCCTCTTTTGCATTCCAATGAAAAGTAGACTGAATGCATGCAATGCTTGCATGAAGCAATGTGGAAGCTGACAAGGTCAAAGTAAGAATTTGTTTTTCCTAATGCTGTTCCACATGGATTTTGAAAACCAGGATCTCTCCACCTATCCAAATCACTAAATTTGTTGTATTTATGTGAAAAACCAAGTCTGGATGAAGGATAATAGCTGGAAGCAGATACAATTATATAAAACACAATGATTAGAAGCATATATATTGCAATTTTGTGGGTCTAATATGAGGATTAACATAGCTGTGTCAATTTAAGAAGATGTTTCAGTGCTATTTGCTATCAGCCCCTGTAGTACTCCTTGCTGATAAAATTAGTTGTAGTGTTATCTCTTTTATTCTGTTCTCGGTGTGGCCTAATTTCACAAAGGATCTCAGATACTGTCATACAGAGGTGTTGAATGGGACTTAGGCCATTTCCACACTACACACTTATAGTGTGATTATTCCACTTTCAACATCCTATGAAATCTTGGGGTTTGCAGTTTAGGGAGGGGCCAGCTGGCCCCTCCCTAAACTGCAAACCCCAGGATTCCATAGGATGTTGAAAGTGGAATAATCGTGTTATAAGAGTGTAGTGCGGAAATGGCTCTACTTTAACAGAAAAAGTTCCATTCTGAAGATCAAATGTGGGATGGCCTTTATACGCATCTGTAGACACTCTCCAATGGAGAATTAGACATGCAGTTAAAATGGCCTGGTACTTTTAAATAAATATTTAAATACTTTTATCAAGGGAGAAAGAAGTAGTTTTCCTAATACATCTCAGGTAATACAGTAGTAAAATGTAGGTTGCTGTGGAATACCAGCGTACGATGAAGGGATATAAAATTATAAATGATGTCAACTAATGTGTAATACAAGATTTTATTCTACTTCTGGAAATTTTCTGGAAAATTTCTGGAAATTTCGAAATCATGAAAAATATGTTTTTCCTTCCAGTCTCTTTCAACCCAGACAAAGTAGCAGAAGAAAAATTGAAATATATTGAATATTTATTTTTATATCAAACCTAAACTTTATTTCCTGCTTTAGCAAAATGAAAGACCAAATTCATAACCTAAAATATACATTTGTACCATTTGCCATATTTATGAAATTTTTATATCTAAAAGCTTTTATTTTTTTACAAGCAAAAGTGTCAACATATTCTATACTAAGGAAAGAACAGGAAATTCTTTCAACCGATGCTAACTAAAAATTTTCAGGAATCCTATAACATCTTTCAGACTAATTGAGAAAAAGAAATTTCTCACACAAGTTTTTGTGGATTACAGTCTACTTCATCAGATGCCATCATGCATCAAGAGACTTCCAGCAGCTGTGTACATTTGAAACAAGTACCTCAGCTGTAAAGCTCTGAGAACTTGGGAGTTAGATTGGGAGAAGTCCAGAAGGTAAAAAGATCTGTGGAGCTTCTTAAAGCTCACAGGCAAAATGATTGTTATCCCTGATGTACACAAGAACTACTTTTTAATTCTGCAGGCTCACTTACAGGCAGAATTTCATACTAGGTATTTCTTGTCATTTTCAGTGAATAAAATCACATCTTAAAAGCAATTTACTAATTCCAAAAGAGGATTTTTTTCCCTTTGAAAACATTCATCCTTGTAGACAAAAAAGAAGAATTAAAATGGAGTTTGTCTTCATTTTTCCATCCCCCCGCCCCCCCGATCTTCACAGTTCTAGTTGGACTTGGTTATTATTTGGATGAGAGAACAGCAGGGGATGATACAGATCTCCAGGTAGGAGGGAGGAAGGATATTGCCAGAAATTTCAGACACTTGCTTCCAAATAGAGTTGAAAATACTGGACTTGAGCAAATGATTCAATATGAAGAAGCTTCATCTATTCTTACAAGATTAGTGTTTCTTGAGCATATACATTTCTGGAACTACTTCTGCACATGTTTGAAAAACTGAAGAAAACAGTTATAGGAACATGATAAAACTACCTGACTTAATTACTTTTTATTACTCCAATTATAGTTAAGTTTAGTACAACTGCTCTAAAAATATGAGATATACATAGATCTTCTCCTGTTATGACTATCTGAAGCACTCCTATCTCAAATATCAGAAGCATTATACAACATCCTAATGCTAATGAGATGGCTAGTTTCACCCTGTCTTATTTTACACTTATTTATCATGGACTAAATCCAAGTTTTAGTCCCAGCTGAAGTGAATCTACTGAATAACCGGGACTTGTTAATTCAACACTTAAGCACCATTCATTCAATTCTAGTTTAAACCACAACTGGATATTGTCTCATTAACCTTAATTGCTATTTACCTTGTTGAGAGAGATCTTGGGGATATTTTTGCAATTTTTCTTTTGTTTTTACCCATGAGAGAGTGTCTTCTCACTTCCTACAGCCAGTAAATAGGTTGGACAAGGGAAAAGGAAGGGGGTTATGGCAGTAATATAGTTCCGTTTCTTTGTTCTGTAAGACAAGAGAAATATAAATTCACAATAACAATTGCTTTGCTTCTGATACATGTGAAAAACATCTCTGTTAGGAAACCTGATCTGCTGATCTATCTGTTCAGATACATATTTTTACTCTTGGGTGTTCAGCATTATTATTTGTAAAAAACAAATTTGAGAGATTATATTATATTATAGGTTATTGCTTCCTGCTGCAGACTACAATCAATTTTTACAGTGTAAAGTGTACCTATTTCTAGATATTATAATACATATTTAGGAGTTGCATGCATGAAGCTCGTAAATGATATAAGTTAATACAAAAATTATACACAGTGATTCTTAAGTAGGAAAAAATCCCCACCCTTTCCCTGCTAACACCTTAAGGATGATCGTGCATGCTCAGTGGGCACAGAATGCTGACTTGTGGAAGGTAGGAGCAGAGAAAAGGAGGACTGGGATGTGTTATACAGAAGCGGGTATTATGAGCTCACTGCCTTGTTGAAGAAGAGCCTTTCACACTGCAATATATTGGTTGCATTTTAAATGATTTTACAGATATTTACTAATTTAGACATTTGTTTGATCTCTTGAAACAGCTCAGGAAAAGTGGTTCCTGAACCTTGTAGGGCCTTACCTATCTTGCTTTCACATTCAAATTGACATTCCATGCTGAATTAGATGCTTACTACTTTAATTTGTCTTTTTGCCAGTGATAGTAATATTCAGTGGAAAATTACCAAAAAGTTGAGAAAGCAACTGAAGTTTAATCACAATAATGTATGCAACAGGAGTGTTATCCGTGAGGCTGTCTAAAGCGTCAAACACTGAATTTCATTCTTGAATGCCATGAATGAAATGTTCCTTTTCAGAGATGCAGAAATTTGACTTAAAGCTATCAAAGTGTCAGCACAAAAATGATATAAAAAGGCAGTCCATCTTTTCTGAACTTTGGTGCTTGTAAAGAATAAAATAAAGTACAATTCAATCCAGACTCATATTTACATATGTTGCTTCACATCTTGGCTTCTTCTTGGTAAAATTCTTCTCTTGCGTCTCTCCTGCTGCTGCCTTCAGTTCAGCCACTTCTGTAGCCATTGAAGAGATAGAGCTCGATGCATCAATCAAATTCACAGCAGATTACATGGTGATGCAAGCTTGCAGTCCAAAATGGCACAGAATGTAGTGATGATGTTGCATCACGATGGGGATAGTTGACAATTGCAGTTTTTGCCAACATTTCCCTTTCGTATAATCTTTCCACGTGATTTCGTAAGGTTAAATCAGTTGCCCTAATTTTAGCCAAAAAGCTAACAGAACTCAGTCCCATTTTTGCTGTCAGCTACAAATGTCACATGAAAAATATTAGCGACATTCCCAGGTACAGCTATGCCTTCTGTTCTGACACTATATAATTATGCTTCTTTTTTTATTATTAATGCAACAACCTGTTTCTATTCTATAGGGAAATAAGGAGTATAGTAACACAGCAAGCTATCCTATGCTCTAATAAATTAAGCCCACATGGAAGGTTTTACATCCACAGCAGCGCAATTTGGTAAGAATTTATTTTCAAGAATGTATGCTGCCTCAAGACATTTCTAATAATGAAAATGTAGTGAGTATCCAGTAGCTTTATAAAAGCATAAAAAGTAAACAGATAGACAATCACCCTGCCCTTTCCTGCAATCTGAGAATTAAACAGCGGCTATCTGGTGTTTCAAAATGTTTTGACAGAAAACAAATAGTTTTGTTAAATATGTGATTAAATATGTTGAGAAACAATAGTTTACGATCTGTATTTTAGCAATGTGACTTGCAGCAAGAAATTCCAGTATGAACTGTCTACAGCAGGGAAAAGCAAAAACAAAGAAATTAAAACTGTAAATGTATGGCAAGATTCCCAAGCTGCCTCTGGGGTCAGAAAGAGCACTAGAATATCTTCACATTCTAGGAAACTGTTCTATTCTTTTTCCAAAGTAGAATATGATGAGAGGAATATTCTATCTGCTCAGCCAACCATCCAATTTTTCTAGAACCAAGCTGATTCTGCCCTGACTACTTGGCACAAGCTCAGCACTGCTGGCACTGATATGAAAATTACTCACATCTGATAAGAATGTGATATTGAAGAAATGGAGCCTGCATAGTTACTTTTCAATGGGAAATGCTAGTTATTACAAGCATAGATACTAAAGAAAGAGTAAGAGTAGGTGCTGTACCATTACTTCTTTGTGTGGCAGAGTACACACCTGGTCATACACTACATTATTGTTGTCAGTAGTTGCAGTTGTCTTTTTTTATTGTCGTTATTTTATTTTTACATATGTTCCAAGTCCTGGTGTTGGGACAGACAGACAGATAGGTAGGTAGACACACACACACATATACATACACATACACACTTACATTCATACCTGAATTAAAAAAGACTCTTGACAATTAAGCTCCCTTTTTATAAAGTCTTTTTATGCCCTCTCAGGCTCCCCTTTTCTTTGGCTTTTGTCCAGCTGATAGGGTTTTTTTTTAACTGAATTGGCACTGGGAAGATGGTGAAAGATGTCTAGAGAAACACGGACTTTTGGTGATTAACCATGGAATAATGAGACCAGACACAGAGAACAGAATTGAACAAGGGTCACTTTATTTGACCTAAAACCTATTAAGCTACACTGAACCTGGAAAGAAGCAAGGGGGGGGGCAACTTACTGCAGGAACTGCTGAGGCCATTTCTTCAACTGCTCTCACAAATTATAAATATTGTCCATCTTACCCTGAAATCACTGATATCCACCTTTCCTCCCTGTCTTTTTGGTTAGCCTTGTGTGAATGTGTGAGTGTAGTCTTGAAGTGCTTGTCTGAATCTCCCACAATAAAAAAACAATTTACCTTATTTACATCTCTGGCTGACTTTTTTTTTCCCTCAGTGACCTCTAAGACATTGGTTAAATCATCCTGCTAGGTTACTCCACCTCTTGCAAGCCTCCCAATTTGAGTTAATTCCCTATTTTATACTGATTTGTGGGTAAGGTTAGAGAACCTCATAGGGTCCCAGTTGGATCCTGTTGGAGTAACACACCCACAGGATCCAACTGCTGAATTGTTATATCTCTCTTCCCCCTGTATTCATTCCTAAGTACTGTGACATTGCTCTGAGCAATATTGTGGTTATCAACAGTGCCTATGAAACTTTATGGTGGGGCAGTGAATGTGAAAAAGTGCATCTTTGGGCTATCTGTGGCCCACAACCTCTTTTTGTGGCCTCAAGACCTTCTGACCTCCAAAGCCAGAACACACATACAAACTCCAAACTAAGTGTAATTGTTGCTTCTGAAGGCCTTCAGGAGTGCAAAAATAGCTAGAAATCCAACCAACTCTGCCGATATCCTAAAAGGTACAACCAGAAATTAATTCTTGCTGTACCTTCCACTCAGCTTGGGGCTGAAAATCAGCTAGTCCAGCCCACTATGGGTGCAAAATTTGGCTCATGCTTTCCACAGCACAAGAGATCCATGACCTGAAGAACCTACAATCTGAACTTCAACAAAAGAAATGGAACCAATATGCCACTGTTTTAGTTATACATGTTTAAATTGAGTTAACAGGCAATGTTAGAGTAGAGAGTAAGAATGAGTATGCAGGTGTGAATACATACGTATGTACAACTGTGTGGAAAAGGCTTTATGAAAAAGATTAATTTTGAGCAGGGGGTTGACAGAAGTAAGAGAGTAGCATCACCCCGGGGAATCTGGAAGGTAGTTTCAAGGAAAGGCAACAAGGAAGGATGTGTGGAATCTTTTGTGGGAGTGGAAAATGTTTGAAGAGTGGTGGTGGTAAAGTGAAGATCATGGAGAGGAATATATTGGATATAAGAGCAGAAAGAGTGACAAAGCTGCATCTTTGCACTGCAGTAAATAGACATAACTGCACAGCTTTCCATTCGACTGAATATGTAGAGCAAAGGGGAGTCAAGAACCAAAAGTCACATTCACTCATTTGAGTTGAATGTTGAACCAACACAAAAAGAAGGGCGTGTGCCAGCCCTGCCTCCTGCAGCTCTAGTTCTGTCACCTTCCTTATGTGGACAGTAAAATGAGGGATATATAATGACAAATGAACCAATGTTTTTCTGCTATATGTCAATTTTACATGTGGTCCATCACAAATAAGTCCTGTTTTCCACATTCCAATTTTCAGAGAGAAAAAAAATGGAAAAAAAAAGCATGACAAATTTGGCATACCCTCTCCCCCACATGCATACATTTGTTTGAATTTCTTTTATATATGCACTTTAGTATGCATGTTTTTTCAATATCATTTTTGCACATTTTGACCTAAGAACTGCACTGCAAAATTCAGAGAGGCATGCAGTGAAGAATAACTACATTTTTACCCATAAATTGGTTTGGAAACATGAATCATATCAGTTGCCTTAAAATTATGGACAAAAATACCCATTTCACCTGCAATCCATAAAAGCATATGTGAAGATGAGTGTCCCTCCAGACTCTGAACAGCCTCGCTTCCTTCTTCATAATTCAAACAAAAGCAGCACTATCACATGGCTCAGGTAGGCTTCAAAGGCTGTTCATGCTAATCATCTAGACTGTAAAGGTAGGAAACTACAGGTAGCTGCAAAATCACTCCCACATAATATTTAGGGATGGCTGACATCAATCATCTACACTAACTAGACTAGCTGGCATTACAGAGGGTTTTTTTTTTAAAAAAAGGGGGGGCAAAAGGAGAGGAGAAGGAAATGAACAATGGATTTCCCTGAAAATCAAAGGTCCCATTCTGAAGTTTTGTTAACCTAAATAGCAAGAAATTGGAACAAACATACAAACAAATTAAAATAGGAAATGGTAGCAATAGCACTCAGTCTAGATTGGAACCCACAGCAGGGCTGTAACATTCAAGTCCCTCTCACCCACACCCCAGTCCCTGTCTTGATCCTTACCACCTACTGTTTAGCAAAGCAGAAGCAAACAAACAGAAATCACAAAATATAAACAAGTCAAACAGCAATGACAACATTAATGTCACTACCAGCTTGGTGTGACAATTCTGCTTGTAAATGTCTTCCAAAAATAGTACTTTTTCTCTCATATGTACCTCCCCAAAGGATTTAGTTCTTAAGGTAAATGGGAGTTGACAAGCTCCAGGGGTTCAAGACCTATTTTTATCGCTCCACAACCCTCCAAGGGGTACAAATAGACCTTCCATGTGTTTTTAAAACAACACTTCCTGTTTTTAGAAAACAGATTGTAGCCAGAACAATGTGGAGAAGATACACTTTTGGCTAAAGAAGAAACATACTTTTTTAAGCCAAAAAAAAAAAAAAAAAGTTGTGGTCTAATAAATGCTCAGGGGCCACACAAATGTCCCAGGAAGTATCTGTCCCACGTGCTACATGATGTATGATTCTCCCTTCTGATTTAAATAATCATTTTGTATCTACAGTCAACAAAATGGGTCCCAATGATCTGCTCTAATGTTCTATATGTCCTTCTACCTATGTATCACTTATCATCCAACCCTGTCCTCCTAGTCTTGCAGCAAGTACCTCCTGTCTGGTCTCCAGGATAAATAATGGAAGGGGAAAAGGAACATATAATTTGTTGCTGTTGAAGGAGTTGGGAGTGATGAATGATGTACAAGTTGAAGAAACCATAATCCCTGCTCTTGGGATGGCTGCCATGTTCTCATGAAGTAATTAACAGCTGGTTACTTTTGATGATATTTATTCTACCTGTGAATAACATGACTGTTTTTACTTGTGCTATTATATCACACATATCATGGTGAATTCCTGATGCCTAGGCTATTAGAATCAAAAACATAAAAAACAGAAATATCACAGAGCTATTTTCCCATTATCTTTTGCTATCTTCCTAGTTCTAATGTTTCTAATCCATTAAGTGGCACAACTCATACTAGAGCTGACGAGTGTCATTTCCCCCCTATTTTTACCTGTAGGAGGAAGAGAAGATTTAATGAGCAGACTTTCATAATTATACATTTCCCTTCTAAGAAGCCGTAGGTAAAAGACTTGCCACGTCTTCTTTCAACAACTGAATAGAGGGAATAAGCAAAAATTCATTTAAATGCAGTGTGGAAAATGTCACCGTGTCAGCAAACTCATTTGTAGATATTTTTCAGATACTTTATAAAGTAGCTGTTTATAGAAACCTCATATCAACGTTAACACAGTTAAAGATTATTTTCTTAATTTCCAAGCCTGGAATATATGCTTTTAACTAATTCTTCACTACCCAAAGTGCTCACTACATTCTTCTTTAATTAAGTTCAGGTAGCACAAGAATGCAGAGCTGTCAAGTAATTTTGATTATCATGAACACTCAAGTATAATAAAAGGTAAAATGAAAGAGCAGCTAAACTAGGAAAAGCTATTACCATTAAAAGGAAAGGACTTGACATAAAACAGTACTACTCACAGTGGTGATTTGTGGACAGATGCCAGTCCACAAGACATCAATTGCCTATCCACTCTGATTTTCTGGGGGGAGGGGGGATAGTTGTGGCCAACGGGCACAGATAAGATATTGATACCTGGCACAGACTAGAAGAAAAATTGCTTGTCCCTCATCTGAGATAGCCTCAAGAGCACTGATGTAAAAGATATTTCCCTCAGGTTAGGTCCCAGTGAATTAAAAAACATACAAAGTCCTTCAGAGACGTGATATTCTACAGTATCTCTAGGATACAAGTATCTACCTTACTCTTTCTGATATAAATTGTTTCATTTTTGTTTATTTGCATTTTACTGCAGAAAATGCATGGGTCCCTAATAATACTCTGAAGGTACAGAACTGCCCAGAGGGTGGGGACACTCAACGGTGTCTTCCTTGTCCTGACAATTATGCTGCTGCACAGGTCAGCAAGAGTTTCTTCTCTGAACCAGCCAATCAAGTGGCTTGCCTGGTCTTAGGGAGGGAGAGCAGAGAGCAGAGTGCAGAGTAAGTTTCACTCAGGTCCATCACCACTCACAATAGAGGAGGGAATGCTGTGGGTATCCAACTCAGTCTTCTCCTGGACTCCGCTAATGCTTCCATGCTTAAAAATAGCTTCTTTTAATGTTTCAAGCATTGTCATGGCCATAGGGTATACCAATTAATGGGACTGAAGATGAATTTTACTCACAGGAGAATTGGCCTTTTCCCCACGTACATTTGTTGCTTCTTTGATAGCAAAGTTTAGCCTTCATTACAGAATTCTTTTTAATGCATTCTCCCTCTCCATCACAAGGTTAGTTTGGACCTTAGACTAGATCCAGTTTTGGGAAGTGGGCAAGCAGAAAAGAGCAGGCTCTCCTTGACCTTGAAGTGATAATCAGAGGCACTGGCCAAGCTTAGGGGACCAGAAGTCCCGCCTCACTCTGTGGTGACGCAAAGAAGGTGCCACACAGCAATTCAAAGTGCAGTGAGACCCCTCATCTCTGCCATTCTCATTGTTTCCCAGCAAAGACGGTGAAACTAGGCATCAGTTGGCAGCCAGGGCAATCAATATTACGGGTCCATTTCCCAGACAATGCTAAAATTATACTAGAGGTTTAACCAATAAAACTGCAGTATTTCTCCCAGCAATGTATCTTCTCCACCATTGTGCCTAAAGGCACATCACCAAATGCTTGAGCAGCACATATGCCACTGTGAAATGAGAGGAGGTATCAGAACTGATTCAGAAGGTACCTTTTTGATTATCTAGAGTTCCTAATGAAAGCCTCCATTGTACACATTAAAGGATCTATGAACAAATATTCAGGATGAACTTTGGCACCTTGTCTACAGAAGCGCCTTGGCTTCAACCAGAATTACCCAACTGATATACAAATGCAGGAAACATATGCTGCAATAAGAGGCTATGTAACAGTTCTATTTTCATAGACCTCTTCTGATAAAACAATCACAGTCCCACTATTAATGCCTTCTTTACCTAGCTATGCTTTACTTCAGATACCTGCCTGGCATCTCAAGGTAGGGATGAGAAAGACTCCTTCCTGAAACCTTAAGGAAATGCTGTTAGACAATGATACACACCCACACAAAATATTGATGCACATGCATATACCCACACACATACACACACAATTTTTAAGAAACATTATCTTGTTCCACCCTAAGTATACCAAATCTATGTCGCTTTGATCTGTGGCATGTAACGTAAAATCTGGTAATTCAATCATTTGAAAATTCAAGACAGTGCTGTTTAAATGATGGTCATAATATTTGCAAAAGAAGAAAAAATAAAGGAAATGATGGCCACAAAAATCAGAATGTTACAAACCGCTTTAAATCTCTTCAAATAGGAAGGCATGAGTTTCTTTTGCATTGGCTGGGGCATGGAATTTTATCTATACAAGCTATACATCCCCACGGTATACAACATACTATTTGGAAGGCCTGATGATGACGTTTGACGTTGAAAAGGATTGCAGTGAAAAGGTAGACCGGAACTTTGCTTACAGTTCTCTGGTTCCAGGCAACATATGCTGCAGCAATGGGGAATCTCTGGTATGTTTTCTGGATGCTGCCTGAGGGTTATCTTTGTTGAGCCTGTGAGATTCCCTTGCTGGGGTTTCTAATCAGAAATAAGGAAGTAAAACTTTAAATTCCTTGCACACAACTTACCAGTGCTTTCATGGCCTGAAGGTCATGGCACGGTACTGTTCTGCACTCTGTAAGTCAGAAAACTGTTTCACTGGAGCTTATTTCTTAATATAGATGTATAAAATTGAGCAGTGCTTTGTTTGCTTATTAGAGAAAATATTCTCCCTGTCAAGAATTAAACCCAACCTCACTGATTTTGTTTTGGACCCACACTGTTATCTGAGATTTACTCACAGCTGGAACAGGATCCCTAAGACCCATCTAGATTTCACCCACACTTTCGCTGAAAAACATTTCTTCTTTTGAAGATACAGAAAGAGAAAAGTGTACGATGCAGATTAAGACAAGGGGAGGACAGGAATCAGCAATTCTGGACTAGCTGTTAACTTTTAGTCTCTTCCAATTCTATATCATACCCACAGTCACAGGAACACTGCCATACCCAACAGTGTATATCATGAGTTAATGTAATTTATCGAGTGACAAATAATTGTGATAACTTACATTCCCATGCTGAGTACTGTAGCTGTAAGCCAAACAACACTGCAACTTTACATGAGAATGCTGAGACTCCTATTCTCTTTTAACTCTCTCAGGTTACCTGGGAACTATCGTGTGTGCATATATGCTCTACTTCTGATAGTTCTTTGATACAATTTTGCACCTGCACACATACATCACCATGCATTCAACACAAATACAAGCTGCAGAACTGCATTAGTCCTTTTGAGTTTTGATATGGTGCTATGTTAACAACATGTAGATTCTATGTCATCTCCCTATACAACATCTCAAGCTTCCAGAAGTATACGGTTAAAATGTAATGAAGAAGCTTACACAAACAGTTTGTGTCACAAGCCAGGACAATAAAATAAGCATGCAGTAGATTGCATGATAAATCACAACAGATAGTGTCTGTAGAGGTGTGTATGCATGTATATGTGTAAGAAGAAGGAGGAAAGAGAGAATATAGGTAGCTTTAGGTGATACCTCACATCTTGAAACAATGCACCTGAAACCAGATAACATCTGATGGCTTCCATTTCACAGCAGGGTGGTTATTCTCCTTCCAGTTTCGATCTAAGAGACATCCAAGGTACAGTATCTATTTTTGTGGATTGGGTAGCTCCTCTAACATTTCGATAAAAGTTGATCAAGTCACTCGGCACACACAGACCCAATAGCTGCCACTGCTATGCAGGCTAGCACTTCCCACATTCTGCCATACTTAGTAACCAAGCCACCACACTACCATCTTTCATGCATCCAGAAGTATATCCTAAGACTTTTATAGTTATGCAGAGCCATTACGTACACACAGAGCCCTTCCTATCCTCATTGCATCCTTTCCCTAAATTCTGTATCCAGAAGTTAAGAAGTTATTTTATAGCACAAGCATAACTGTGTACCATATGAATCCAGAAGGTCCAAAAATGCAGAGTTGTTTTACCAAGTTTTCTTTAAGTTTGTTGAGCAGTACAGTGCTGAATGAACAAAAACTGACAGAATATCTGAACCGTGGCATCACAGCATGCATGTTTGCCACAATTTTATTTATGCATGTGGTAACAAACCAAACTACATTTCCAGAAGGAATGCAGAAATTCACGTTCGTAGCAAACTTATGACATGGAAGAAAACTCTTGGAAAACAGATGCGGTTTTCCTGTAGGCTTGCTAACAAAGCTCCTAAACACTGAGTCAATTCTAAATCAAACCAAGAGAGATTACCCCTCACTATCAGATACACAGCTAGAATAAAAATGTTACTGAAATTTTTATGAGCTACATCATTGTGCACTTCTGTTGCTCTGACACTGTGGCCTCTTACATTCAATTATGTAACTGCAAATTCTATTCTAATTGATTCTGAAAACTGAAGGCTCCAATACATAATGAGTGAAGATTGCAATCCATTCAAGGCCCTATACACAGAAACATCATTTTCACCCAGACTTCATATGTACTAAATGATACACTTAACCTAGAGTTGCTAACCTATTTTATTATTTTTGAAAAAATATTACTGTACAAATTGTTCCATTCTTTTAAACTCTCTTATATATAAAGGACAACGTTACTGATTATTTTCTTAATTCCATGTTGATGCTTTTCAAATATTCTTCATTTTAGAGATAAAGAAAGATTTGCAAGATTACGAATTCCTGACATGATCTAGTTAAACTAAACTTATCAGATGATATAAGCAGTACTTAAATCTTTTCCTCGAATAGAATTCAAAAAGTACTTAAGTTAGGTTTTGATTCTGTATGTAGAATATTATCCAAATCTCAATTTATGCCATACCTTAAGAGCTATGAATATTGTTGTCGTTGTTAGCCTTCAAATCATGACTTATGGGGATTTGTCATTGCCTTCCTTTGAGACTGAGAGAGTATGATTTGCCCAAGGTCATGCAATGAGTCTTCATAGCTAAGCAGGGATCTGAATCCTTATCTTCCAGAGTCCTAGTCCAACAGTCTAACTAAAAATATCCACCACTGTGGATATTTTACCTTTTACAGTCAGCCCTCCACATTCACTACAGTTAGGACCTTTGCAGAAGTAGAAAAATCACAAATATCAAAATGTGTGTCTTTCTGTCTGTCTGTCTGTCTGTCTGTCTGAGGGAAGGAGGCTGAGGCTTGGTGGGTGGAATGGGCACCTAAGGTCCAAACCAGGCTGTGGAAAGGAAAGAGAAAGGGGTTGGTCTGCATGGTGGCCCTATACTTTCTCTATCTGTCCATCTCCTTCCTTGGGTGTGGAGAAGCTGGGGCATGGGTTGGAGAAATTCACAAATAATCAAATCCATGAAAGTCAAACCCACAAATGTGTATGGTCAACTGTACTTTTAAAACATACGAGCACATAGTAAAAATGTTTTTCTCTGATATAATGAACATATCAGGCCATGCTTCCTTCATATAGGAACTGCAACAGTAAACGACTCTCTCACCCAATGAAGAAACTCAGCTGCTTCTTACAAGCCCATCAGAGAGCAGAGCACCTCTCTGAAGTATTTACTCGGTATGTAACTTAGGAAACGGACATATGATCCTCCCAAAACCCTGTCATTACTGGTCTCCATGTTCTGCTGCATTATTTTTAACCATTTAGGGACAAAATCATGTGCAATGCGGCTATATCTGAGGTCCAGGGAAAAGCTAGTGGAGTAGTCCAGTGGCCAGTACCTGAGTCTGGAAAGCTTCCCAATGCCTGCCACCACTAGGGGAGAATTCAAGACATATGAAGATGGCTATCTAACCCAGCTGGCTTCAGGAGAATTTCTGCAGCTGGCCTCTGTGTCAGGCAAGTTCTGCACCTCCTCCCTTTCTGCAGGAAGAGGCACACAAACTGCCTTACCATTATATCCTTATAATAAATAAAATAAACCCCCTCAATAAATAAAAATAAAATAAATCTCTAATCAGACAACTTTCCCCTGTATACCATTGACTTCCCCTGCAGTGCAAGATAATTATCCTCTACCCACTCACAGGTACAATTGGGGACTGAATAAAGTAAGGTGGAAAGAATTCCCAGGGGACAGAGGTCTGAGGATTTGGGAAAGGCAGATAAGCGAGAGCAATGTACTGTCCTTTATATTCCATCACTGGCTATTTATAATAATCATCTATACAAATCTTAGCATCATTTGTATGAAGTCATCAGTTGATGAATGTTAAAGTTAGACATAAACATATATCACAAATGGATCAAAAACTGAGGAAGAAATATTCCTATTATGGCCAGAAAAAATAGCAAAACCAAGCAATCATGATCAAAAAAACCAAAGTGGTAAGATTAATTAAAAAGTAAATAGTATATGTGCTAGAAGTATACGAAGAAAAAAATTAAACATCAAGCCAAACAGAGAAAAAGAACAGAATAACCAGCATAATGATGGTTTAAAATGGTGGGCAGTTGTTGTGGCCTACTAAATATTGTTTTACATCATCTTCCAACCTCCCTTAATATTGGTTATAGTGACTAGGACTGACAGGAGTTGCAGTCTAACAACATTTGCCAAGCCACAGTTAATCACCTTTGTACAAAACATTGGTTTAACTTAATGGAGCTCTAAACATTGATACTTTGAAACTACAACATAGCACAGTTAGCTGAGAAACTTCATTAGATTCAATAGGATTTGTACATATATGACATTACAGTTCTTTACTGAAGACTTATGTTTGAAGTTTTGTTTACACATACTTCTGTTATCTTGAAAACCATTTTTATACAAATATTTGCAATGTTCTTATTATTCAAGCAGCACACACACAAAAAACCCACCTGTGATCAGAGCTTGTTCTTTGTTTCCATTAAATCTTTAAGTCTAAAATTATAACATTATCTTTTATTGATAATAGTGCTCACATTGTCATATTATTCTGCTTAACAATTTCCTACAGTTTCCAATCAGAGGATTTTGTGAATGTTGGTGATCCTAAGTACATTTCAGAACACTCAATGAAGTAGAAAACAGACAGACCAAAGTGTGTCAACTACAAATGAGCAAAGCTGCTGCAGAACTAAATTGAATTTGTTTCTACAAAAAAAAAAAAAAAATAGAATTTATTTTCTAAACCAATCTGAGCAGCAGAAGAATTCGCATTTAAAAAAAAAGCCTTTTGTGTATGCATTTGTGCTTTCAAGTCTCCTGTTGACTGATGGTAATTCTGTGAATTTCATAGCGCTTTCTTAGGCAAGGAATACTCAAGAGGTGGTTCTGCCCGTACCCTCCTTTGAAATATAGCCCAAAGCACCTAATATTCACTGAAGGTCTCCCATTCAAGTGCTAATCAGGGCTTATCCTGCTTAGCAAAGAAACTTTTTAAGAACTCTTAAATTTTACCTGCAAGACTGTCTTGGAAAAACTTTGCTGACACCCCTAGATCAAACTCACCACATCAGTTGAACTATGAATATTGAGCAGTAAAATTAGGAGACATTTTTAAAATCAATTGACAATTTTAGCCTATTAGACATTGTACTGGTACAATTTTTCATACAATCAGGATTAGAGTCCATCATTCTAATGGGAACATTCCTGTATGTGGAGGTTTGGAGCCCTCAAACACAGGTTTTGAGCCAGGTTTAGAGACATTGCATCATGTCTTCTGCTACCATAACAATAAATAATCATTACACAAAGTCAATCTGGAGCCTGAAATGACATGCCAAAGGCAAGGACAAGAGCAAGAAGATTGCTAAAGTGGCAGTAGGCCCAAACAGAATACATGAAATAGTTTCCCCAAAAGCTAAGACTCAAGGAGCTTATAAATTAAAACAAATATGATGTAGTTTAAACATACAAAAAGTTACTCAAAATGTAATCAAATCATTGGTAAGAAAACATTTTAAAACATAAAATGAAAAATACTGAGAATTATTTTTAAAATAATACAGTTAAAAGCAGTAGAGCATTCTATTACAAAAGCTCTTTTAAAAGCCCTTTAAAAGCATTCAGTTCTTGAAACTGGCCATTTTTATTCTTTGCCTGCCAATAGATAGACAGCAAGTAGAAGACCATTCTAGTTTCCGCAGAATGGGACTTCTAGACTCTTAGAGCAGCCATTAAAAAAAGCCCTGAACTCTGAAGTACTAGGATTGTAGCTCAAATGGGATTTTTTTTTTTTTTAATGGCAAGCTGGGTAAACCTGAAAACCCAATCCTCTTGTGAAAGGATATCTGACTTGTTTCAGCTGCTAAGGCTTAAAATGCAATAATGAACACAATGTTGGTATGAAACACGGTGCTTTAGTCCCCAGAATATCACTATAAATTATACGCTTCTTTTCACTCAAGGTTCTGAATACGAGTACTTTGAGCTGTCAGACTTGGATTTACAATACAATATTCCAGAACCTTTATTTGCTTCTCTTGACTCCAAGAACTCTGAAGCTTCCTATCAGTCTGTGTACACATATTACACTCATAATTATTGTATTTAAAAATACACTACAGTATCAAAACTAATCCTGTTGAACAACTTGCTGTATTTTGAAAAACATTTCCCTTCATCAATAATAGCTTTTGCACAACTATGGATTCCCACATTAATAATTACTTATAGGCTAGAGGTGCCCTGCCTGCAGCCCAATGACTATATTGGCTTCCAAAAATGAAATTTTGTAACATATGCATCAATCAACATTCAACAATATTCTCTCTACTTACCATATGATTTTTATGCCACTTCATAGAAGAAAGGGTGCAATATATTTGAGCTTTTTATTGCTTGAATAGAAAGTGCTCATTACCTTTTTTTATGTTTATACATAACAGGAAAAAAAAAAACAGTTTGCCAAATCGGATAACATCACACCGTTGTAGTGGTTGATTTCCTCAAGATAGTCTTCTGGGGTTTTGGTGCAGTTTGTGGAGGCACAGTTGCAGGTCTGAGGGGGGGAAAGCTACTGCTAGGACTTATTCCCATCCCTCCATTTTCTAAAGGAAAAGGAGGAAGTGGAGGTGGTGGTGGTGGTGGTGGTGGTGGTGGTGGTAAGGGAGGACACTGGTGAGGAAGCTTTCCCGGCACATGGGCAGGTTCACTGTGCAAGTGAATCTCCCTGTTTTTAATATTATATCGAACATCACAATCCGCACAATAGCCATGGTACTGCACCTTTTCATTAAATCGTACCCGTTCCCGTGTTCCAGGCTGAGGACACCTGTCCTTCTCAGATCTGTGCATCAGAGGTTGCATTGGAACTTTGTCCAAGTTACTGTTAGGTATACAACATACATCTCCATTTGGAATTTTATTTGGTCCACCTGGTAAACCTCCATTTCGTAGTAGAGTCCCATTAGTCTTTACAGGGTTGGGAGGGATCACTGGCCGGTGAGAGTCCTCACATTTCACAGGAGTCAACCGTGGAGGAGGTGGTGGTGGATTGGGTTTCCGTAGTACTGTGAGAATGGCGGATGGGTGGGTTGGAGGCTTAATGAGTGGTGCGTTGGCTCGCACCTTGACTTTTTCCAAACTTGATGCTGTTGTGCTACTTGAGCTGCTGTTCAAGGTGTCTGTTTTTGAGCTGTCAGTCATCTCATCCTCTAACTGCAGATCAGAAGTCAACGTATCAATCTGGTCCACCACCTGCACGAAAACCAAACACAAACTGTAATAAAGACTGATGACAATAAAAGGGGCTCCATGCACAAACCTGCCATTGGTAGTAAGCATAAAATATGCAGTTTTGCACATAACTGCTTATTTCCTCCCACAACATCCTATTTGCTATATTGTAATATGATATCCACTTTACCATTCTAAAAATAAGCAGTCTTTTAGAAGTTTACAGCAGTTACATTTTGGATTTATTCTCCTGGACAAACTCACCAACATCTCTCTTTACGATCCTTGTATAAGAGGTGGGTAAAATTACTTATTCTTAGCAAATTTGGGTGGAATGATTTCTTAATGTAGGCCTACCACAACAGACAACATCAAAAAGACAAAAAAGATGACAACAATATAAATATCACTATGGGAAGAAGTAACAACTTTCTATGTATAAATAAGAATAACTAACAATTGTATAATTATTATATATTGTATACATTGTATAATGCAAAACAAACCATTTTCTATGTATAAATCTTTATAGAATACAGCTATTATTCACTTAACTGCCAGGTAGTATTCACGTTTCTTTTCTCTAAAGCACAGTAGTAAAACAAAGAAGCAAGCATCCTTGTTGGCACTTGAAGAACTTTGTTATGCTCTCTCTTAATAGGGTCAAATCCCTTTGGAACCACTGCTATTTCTGGAGGGGCATAAAGACTGTGTATTTTGAAATTATATACACGGAAATAGAAAGGGAAAATGATAAACAATGAGGTCAACTAGAATTGTCACAGAAGGTAGTTACTGTATTTCATTGTCATCTGACACTAGCAACTCAGTTTAAATTTTTCTTTCTACACCGAGAACTTTAGAATTCAGTCTCCTCAAAAGTGAGCCCTACTGAATTTAGTGAGGCTTGATCTAAGGATGTTAGGTAAATAAAATTAGTACCTTTCTCCATGCCTTTTTTTCCATGCCTACCATTTTATTTATTTAATTGGTTATTTTAAGAAATGTACAAATTGTACATTTATTCAAAATAGGACTTGAAGCAGCGAACATAAAAATTAAGCATGCAATACAACCAAAATTACTGAGAAGCTAACATCAGTAAAAGAAATCTGAAATGTAGAAAAAAAACGACTTCAACAAGCTAAAAAATGCAAGTTTAAATTTAAAATACATGTGCAAACAAAGGTATTTTAACCGGTATTTTAAAGTATTTTAGAAGTATTTTAACAAAGGTTACATATGCTGCACCAAAGAACATTCCAGACAAGCCTTTCTTTTTTCCATATGATAAATTATTACTTATATTACTTACACGTGGTTTAGTTCACACACAAATTCTAAATCTTATTTGCCTAACCTGTAGAAATTCCAGCTTTGATTCATTAGGCACGTTAAACCCTATATCTGCTCAATGAGTGATCTATCAAGCCAAAGAGAGCACATCAGTCAAGTTTTGTGGCCTGCCAGATAAGCCCTGTGTTTGCAGTTTGATACAGATAAACAAAACAAACAACAAGAACAGCAGTGCTAACAAAGACTGAGCTAGTAAGTCCTTAAATTCTTGGACACTGGGGGTTACAGCACAGTCCTGGTACATACGATTTTTGAACTCTGTTCAAAGCAGATTATGAAATTTTCAGAAACATGATCTCTGCTGTCACACAGAACTTCTAGGAGTAGAATGCTGTCAATCTGGTGTACACAGCTGATTATCATTTTCATTATCATTATTTTTCATTATTTAATTACAAAACCAACTGAAAGTTGTCTACTCAGGTGGTCAGAGCTTTCTAAAACTAGTGAGATGACCTTCTGCCTGCTAAAAGGAACTTAGAATGTAACCTGCTTAAATAAAATCACTTATTCATTATTTATAACAACAGTAAGCTGCTGTTGCTTTCTGGACTACAACTCGAGAGATCCTTCAGCCACCATAACCACTGACAAGGCAGGCTGGCAGATTCTTCATTGTACTGTAAAAAAGTAACTTTTCTTGATATAATCCTGTTTACCTCAACACACTTAATATGGTAAGGTAATCCTCACTGGAAATACCTTCAGGATGTTTTGCACTTTAAACAAAAATGGAATGTGATATTATTAAGTTCTCCATACTAACGAAGATGAGTTCCTTTAATTCAAAGGGGTCATTTTCTGGTCAGTTCAGTGAATGTGTAGCCATGAATATGAGATTTCCTTTCTCACTTCACCGCATGTACAAACACAAGAACACAGACAACCTGTTTAAAGACAAGGGAACTACGATAAAAGTAAATTTTCTAGCAGTAATTTTAAAAATATGCTTTTCTGTAAGGTTTGGGATAGTCATTTTAATAACGAACCTGTTCCATCTATTTCAGTCCCACTGTTAGTTTGTTTATTTGTTTGTTTTTAAATATTCTTTTAAGGTCTCATTGGTTGCCTACTGCAATTTGTTTCATAACAGCAGTACATCACTTCTACCAACTAACTACCCTCCAGATATATAAACAACAACCACCACGAGCCCCAGCTAGCATGGCCAATTTGGGACATTATGGGAGTTATAAACCAAAATATATGGAGGCAAGTATCAGGTCGTACATCTTAATATTAGATTTTTTAAAAAAATATTTTATTAAAAATTTCATTGCATAAAAAACAGAGTGGATATACCCCGTTATCAGATATATCACACCCTTTCCCCCACTTCCATACTATTTTACTCCAGTTGAGTCTTCTCTGTTTCTATTTACCAAAAGAAAAAGAAAAAATAACAGTTACATTTCCATTTACAGAAGAGAAAAACAATTACATTATCTCTTTCTTTGATTTCATATACTTTTATATTTTTATCCATTCCAAAACTCCTTTCCATTCCTTTTCAAAGTTCTGGATAGGTTTATTTTTCAATGAAAATGCTAAATTTTCCTTAATGTTAGATTTAACAAACTCTGAAATTCAAGATGAAAATTCCACAAGATGGATGAAGCTTCATCTTTTTTTAAAAAAAAACAACACATAAATATTGCATGCTTTTCATGTAAAACAACCTCAACATAAAAATGCACTGGAAACAAGGTAGAATCATTTTTACCTCAGGGTACAAATCAAAGGCTAACCATAGTCAGAGAATATCAAATTGACTTGTTCATTCTACGCTGCCATACAATGTGATTTCAGACATCTTACCTTGTGCAAAGAAACACACACACACGCATGTACACATACAATCTTCTGGGGCAGAGGTGGTCAGTAATCTTAGACCCACATATCATGAGATTATTATGCATTCCTGTAAATATGTTCAATTACTTTTTAAAAATTCTATATGCTTTATAATTATTAAAGTGAATAAGCACTCTGGGGACCAGAGTTTGAGAATTGTTGCATGGCATACTGGCAAGTAGACAGACATTTTGGAAAAACAACTGGATATAATGGACTTTTAGTGAAAGAATGAGGAATACATAGCCCTCAAGGTTTTGTTGGACATCAACTTCTACCATTTCTCCCTGTTGGTTACGCTGGATAGAACTGATGCAAGTTGTGTCAGACAACAGTTAGAGAAGCACATGTTTTCCACCTGTTTTATTGCAACAGACCTCTTATTTTATATTTTTACATACCTATCCAGTTAAGTTTGTGTAAAAGTCACATGAGATTTTAACCGTGAAAAATTTATTGCCATATAGTGAAAAATAAAGCTGTAGAATGTAGAACAGATTAAGGGTCTCTATAGGCATAACTGATGTTTTTATGCACTACCTTTTAAATATATTGTTGCATTTGTGTTTAATGATGTAAGGGCTATATTACATTACAATATAAATACTAATATGGAAACATTCCTCATCCATGCATGCAAGAGTAATGGCAGAAGGTAAAACAACGATTAATTTGATTTAGCTCATCATTTTTAAAAGGTTTTAGATAATCCATATTTTGTATCTTCTCAAGTCTGAAATAGACTGACATTGATCTATAGCCCCATGAAATCTAGAATTACTTGCAACTCAAGTCATCCCAACAGAAATAAAGGTTTCCCTTGTGTTCAGTTGCATACTTATAAGAAAGAAAGAAATAATTGCAAGGCAAGTTAACACTGCTAAGACTAAAAACTAACCTCACTTAATTCCAGAATATGTAAACCCTAAGGAAACAATCTTTAAAAGGCAAAGCACCACAATCTTAAAAAAAAAATCTAATCTTTCAGTTTTTAAATATCCCTCAGTATGTTATTCTGGTAAATATTTTACAGTATCTATTAGGTATGGGAATTCTTTTTAAAATATGCTATTGTTCATGCTTATAGAAGACTCAGTGCAGTTGGTGGTATTTACCTTAACATGATTAAACTATGTCACTGATTGAAATCCATTGTGCACCTAAATTCTCATCCAGTCCATAACATATGTCTACTCAGGCTGACCTCCATGATACCACTTTAAAGCACTGTACACCAAGGATGATCAAATCAGGTACCCACGCAGTTAAAATCAAGAATATGAGTATCTACAGTCTTGTATATGCACTACAAATAACATGAAATTATAATCATGAAATAATAGTATGAAACCCATAAAAATCTGGATTCGTGGTTCCCAGTCTTGACTTTAACTGCACTGGAGAAGAGGGAAGCAAATATAGCTTCTACTTAGACATCTAGCTTCTACCTAGACATGAGCGACATCAATAGCAGAATGAGACATCCATATTGACATTGATACAGGAACAGCTATTTATCTAGGTGCTCATCTGATAGCCTGCAGAAAGTAAAAATCAGTTTAAAAAAAACTGTCAATAAGACCAAAACATTTTATACACAAGAAAAGATTGTTCATCTACCATAAATGTAAGCAAGCATGGTGTTGGTAAGTGAACTAGAAAGAAAGGATAAGCCAATAAGCACGTGTGTGTGTGACTCTTTTTTTGCATCTGTGAAGAAAACTACAAGAAACAAGTACTGTACTGGTCAAGGCTCTAACCCAGCCAGCTCTTCAACCAACACAGGGGGTTGGACTCGATGGCCCCTGAGGTCTCTTCCAACTCTATGATTCTATGATCTCTGTATGTTATGTGAGGCAGCATGTGTCTGAGTGTTTGACTATGACTAGAGACCAAGGTTTCAATCCCCACTCAGTCATGGACATCCACTAGGTGACCATGGGCAAGTCACATTCTCTCAGCCTTAGAGGAAGGGAAAGTCAAACCACCTCTGAACAAATCTTGTCAAGAAAAACAAATCTTGTGATTCACCTTAAGATCACTATAAGTCAGAAATTACTTGAAGGGACACACCACAATAACAACAATACATGTTATGCTAGCAATATATCCCCAAGAAACCCAACTCAGTGCTGACTTATCTTAACAACTGGATTTTCATGAAACATTACCATGAAGTCTGACCCAATTTTAACAACAGGACAAACATAAAGAGGGCAAAAATCAGCCAAAGCAATTAAAGTGGGACTTCATGCATCAATTCAGAGGAACACCCACTTAAATAAAGATCACTGACACCAACTATGTTAAAAACATAATATTTATTGCTCAGTACTCAGACCACTTGCATTTTCTCAAAACTGTTCAAACAGTAGAGTTACCCTTTCAGAACTATAAGGCATCCTAAATAACACAAAAATTTCCCCACTATAAGAGTTTTGCATGAAACAAAACTGAAATCTCTTGAATTTCCTGAAGGATCATAATGTCAGAAATACCATCAGGACACATAACTGTGTGCAGCAGAAAATTTTCCCACCAAAGGGCAACTAAACTAGTAATCAGAGCCATGAGAATTGTGTTATATAGATCATGACAAATGTTCAATTTTTTCAGTTCATTTGAGACCTGCTATTGCTGCCATTTCCACAAGGTGGAGGTACTTAACCCTATATTTTTAATTATCAGGTTATTAGAATGAAATGTGATCAGATCTAACTTTATATTATTACTATTGACAAGAAGAACAGCAGCAACAATGACAACAGCAAGTACAAAATGGAGGAAATTTCAAGATTTCATTCAGTCCATATATTTAAGCAAACTGACTTCATTGATAAAAAGGAGGAAGGACGGTAAGAGGAAAAAAGATTTTAAGACTGATATTTATTTATTTATTTATCTATTTATCTATTTATTGTCTTTTCGCAGAATTCTTGAATAAATATACAGATTGGAACATTCTTATTCAGTTCTTATCCCAGATTTCAAATTTTGCAGTGCAGTTTTCGTTCCAGAGGGGTATGATCTTCATGTAAAATGCAACTTCTGTCCAAAACCCTGTTGATGTGTTAAAGGGAGTGATATGTATGACCACACATGAAATGACACAAATTGGAAACAGACTGATCTTCTAGGAAAAACTGATAAGATTTCTTCACTATAATCTGAGAGTACAGAAATAACAGCACTGAGGTTCCTAGTTTGGCACGATTTGCTTCATCAGTAATTAAATATTGTTATTTACAGTAATTACAATCAGTCTACCTGACTTGACATGGATTCTACCTTAAACAGGGCAAAGGTCCAACTGTTTCCTACAGATTTTAGTTTGGTGGAGGGAGGGAATCAAGGTTTGTCAAACTGGTTTTCAAAACTGAGTTAAGTGTTACAAAAGGTACAAGACAGATGCAAACAAAGTCATGCTTAAACTATGCTTACTGAACCAATGGTTACTGTGTTAGTCACAATTAGCTGAAATCTTCTTGAATTCAAGATGTCTGCTCTAAGGAGTTCTGGTTTCAGCACAATACTTACAGTGGTCTGGCACACACATGGTATGTCATGCACACATCCACAAATACATCTGTGACTTTCAAAACCCATCTGTTTAAGTATGTCATGTTTAGTCTTCCAGGCAACTGCCAAGACGCTTACCATTAAATGTATGAAAAGGAGGTTGACTAATGTAAACTAACAACTGCATTATAGCTTGCTAGAAGTTTACAAAACCTTTGAGGCCATAATTAAAATTCCAGAAGCAGAAGATAATAATTCAAGTATCTCTGAGTCCCAAACCAGTCAAACTCAGAAATAGTTCAGAAGAACTCTTGGGTGTCTTTCAAATATTATTCAGTAGACTTATTTCTCCCTAGATATTGAAAAACTGAGCTTTCTACCATGTGTGCAAAGGTAAATTCATGTAGAGATTTTTTTTTTTAAAAAAAAAGCTTGATAGATAACTGATGTATGCAGATAGGAAAGACAATCTAGGGAAAATCAAAGATTTAATATATGCATAATGACTAGCAAAGTATGAAAGAAAAGACAGACACTTACATAATCTAACATCAAAGAACTTCAAGTACACTTTACAAAATCTGTTCAGATACACATTTTACAAGATCCCTTCATATAGAGGACATATACTTCACAGAGAGGAAATATACTTCCTTCTATAGGACACAAATGCTCACTGGAGAAAGATGTACACAGAGAATAATACCTAATGAATATTTCAACTGTTTCACCTGAGACAAAAAATAGAGGGGCATATCTTAGTTTAAATTTTAAACAATTAATACAGAATTAATAGTATCCTTTAGCTAAGGGAAATTGTGGGGAAAGTGCACCATTAAATGCCTCAAAATTTGATTGCTTATCAAAATTATACCTATAATTCAGATAAGAACCTGAGAGCTGCCTAGTAAGGTCTATAAATATGCCAAATGTGTATGTACCAAAGCTACAGCACATCAAAACAAGCTAAAAACGGACCCACAGACCTCTTTCCCCCAAATTTTCAGGAAGTCATATATTTTTGTCAAATTCTAGAAAAATACTGATGCCCAGACTCTACTGAATGAGTAAAAAAACTCTCTTGGCAGAATGGAAATCCCTCCAGGCATTTGGCATTACACACACAGAAATTACTTCTGGTAGAGATAAGTCTTTTGTTTGCAAAATGTGGTCCAGGATTCCCTTCTTGCATGATTGGGAAAATGTTAAACCACTGGCCCTATGGCCTGCTGAACAAGAGTTTAACCCAACAGAATCCTCTTCAAGGAACTACCAGCAATGCTACACAATGGAGATGCACTTATTCATTCCAAAGCAAGAATCTTACCAGCACAACATAACCTCCTGTTGCCTACCACTGGAAATCACTGATATGCCAATCATCCTTATGCCTACCAAAGTCCAGAAATATAGATACAGGTTTAGGATCCAATTGGGTATTAAGCTAGATTAGACTGCTTGTACCAAAATTGGTGATCCTCCCTCCAGTCCCCTATATGCTCTAAAAACTTCTGGAACGCTGGGAAATTGTCTGAAGCAGGCTTGTAGTGTGTATGGGCATTTCACGACAGAGGCAGTTGTCAGTTTTTGGTAGAAGCAATGGAACCCATCTCAAGCACTCAATTGGATCTCATGTCAATTGGATCTTATGTCTGCTATGCACCTTTATATTTTGATATATAAGATGACTTTCTGTTGAGACTGAACAGAATTAGATGAAATATGAAGGGACAATTGTCCTTTTTAAGGTAATTCAGTCTCCAAATTCTTTTGAAGGGACAACTATCTCTTAATTGCTTTAGTGGAAGAGATGTAAAGAGCACACTAGAATACTGTACAGGCTTATCCAGAAGCAAGCCTTACTACACTGGTATGTCCCATAACATTTCATGCAACAAGGTTATATTATATTAGTGCATTAAAAAAAAATGGGGAAAATTTACATAATTGACTTTGCACCTATGTAACAGTGGAGAGAGAAGTTACTAACATCTTGATCTAAATCAAGGATAGAAATCATACAGCCCTCCAAATGTTGTTGGACTGCAACTCCCAGCACTTTTCTCTATTAAGTGTGCTGGCTTGGATTGCTGGAAATTGCATTCTAATAGCATCTGGACAGCAGAACAATCCCACCCCTGATGTAAATCTTACTCTGATATGAAATGTATGTCATCCCTAATGTAAACCTTACTCTCATATGAGATGTATGTCTCCAGAAAAAGTCATGGGATTCCTGAACAGAAGGTGCAATGAGCAGGCTACTCAGAGGTAAGTTTAACTCACAGAGCTGGACAAGTTCCTGAAGCCATCTCATGATGATGATTTTTGTGTTCTCATAAGTGGAGTTTGGTACATGAGTCTTCCAGATATGGCAAAAGCTGGCTCAATAAATTGCCTCTCTTGATTACTCAAAACAAAAAAATATTAGAATGTTCTATCATGCTTTTGACTTGCTCTGATTAGTGAACACAGCTACTCTCATACATTGCTTGTTGAGATGTATATCTAAAAAAGGAGAGAAGGAAAACAACTTGAATTAATTAATTACCGACAGTTCAGTATTTATAATTCCATATATTGTAAGGCAAATTCTAAGAAAACAGATTTGAATATATTGGTAAGAGGGTACAACTGCCAACACTGTAATAATAAATTTCCTCTCCAAAATCTATGACGTGTAAATGATTATCTCTTGATATTGGAGCAAAGTGTTCCAGATTACGAAACACTTGAAACACAGTTCAGTTTCCTGCATAACAGAGTACTGCCAATTAGCTACAGATACAACAGGATAATCAGCTACCCTGCCAAGTGTTTATGGAGAAACTGCCCCTTGCCGTGAGTTCCATACTGGGATTGAAGCATAACAACATGTTAGGATACAAAAAGAACCAAGTTAAACTCCACCATATGGAATCAAAATGTTGAGTAGAACACAGGCATTATGAAGATAGCAATGCCTACTGAGAAGCTAAAATGAAATCAGTAGTGCCAGTACATCACCTGTCAAAACAGTCACAAATCTGATATTTACTGTGGGCAACTACATTTTTAAGATACTCAGCGCAAGAGACTATACTTAATTGCTTTAAAAAAAACTTGTTACTTAGGTCCTAGCCATATTGTACATACAAATACCCATGACAAATCCTCCAGTAGCTAAAGCAGTTTTGCTTTTTATACAACACTTCTTAGTTCACCACCATGGTCCTTTTCCTCCAAACCCTTGTGGGACATATATTTGCAAGTGAACCCCCACACAAAAGGGGAATTAAAATAAGGAAAACAATAGCTAGGGAGTGAAAGGGGTTGTAGACATATTTCAAAGTAGCTTTTTTAAATTTAGAAGTCGTGTCTGTTTTTTTTCCATTATTTTTGCATGTAACATGTGACTTGCAGTATACAAGCATCCATACACAGAAAAATGTATGATGTCCCTGAGGTTAATATCACACTAGCCTATATCAGACTTCTATGTGATAAAAACAAATGAAATGAACATGTGAACCACTGGAATCCAGAGAATATTTCAGAAGTACCTTAACAGAAGCATTTAATGAAACTCTGACATCCAATTGCTCATTACTCAGACAGAAAGATTTATTAAAATAATTTTTAGATCACCTGGATTCCATTTGTACTGCTTTGCCTTTAATTTCACCTTGAGTTTTTAATAACAACTGAATATAAAACAAATCCCACCCACCTGTTTATGAAACTTATATATGATTATTTCTCTACCTTTTTTTTATATATGGTTTTTGCTATTACAGTTTGCCCAGCACTATTTCTGATAATAAAAGCCCAGAAGCACATATTTTAAAATACTGCCCTCTCCTTTAAAAGTTGTAAAAGCATGTTACTTCAATTTTTCTATGTCATTTACAACAAGATGAGCTCCAGAGCAGCAATAATAAGAATCATTTCCTGAACATGTATTAACAGAAGAAAATTAATTTCCTTTTTATGGAGCTTCTCCACTGCTGCCTGAAACTAGTTACATTCATAAAGATTTAAGCATGTCTACTGGCTTTTAACTCTAATATCCATGATATTAGCATTAACAGTTTCTTCTATCATTGTGATGGACCAAAAGAACTATACTGCTCACACTAAAACGACCTAACGACTTTTCATATTGAACAATAATATGCATCATCAGCATTCATACCAGTAAGGAAAAGCACGATGACAATCCAGACTTCTAAGAACTTTAAAATTATTTTCATTTCCATGCTCTGACAGTAGATATTATGCATTGTTTGCTATTATTTGCATAATTTCAAAGCTATGCAACTCTTTTCTTTCAAGAACAGAGAATGAGAGCTATTACAGGTAATTTTATTGCTGTCTAATACTACACAGACAGCACAATTTCACCATACATTACTGAAACAGTGCGTGAAATATCTAAGCAACTATAGGTGCCATTCCTATTGAAAAGTGATTAATGAAAACCATATGGAAATTTGAACAGTTTAAAGAAAATGGAGAGCAAATGTTTTCATAAAGACTAATTTGAAGATGGCAGCCTTCTTAAGTAACTATCAGAACTTTACTTCTATCTTCCTGACTACTAGGAAGACCTAAAATAACAATAGAAAACACAAGGGTTAATGCAAGCTTGTTTTTGCAAGAGTATAAGAACATAGTGTCCCAAACAGTACAAAAGCCTGAAATGGCAGAAGACTCAAAATACTGCTTTTGTATATGTTTGAAGGATAGCAAGATGTCTAACAAAGTAAAGAAAATGGTTAATTAAAGCAAAACTCTAGCAGAAAGGTGATGAAACTTACAAGGTTGACTAGTCAGTAATTAATGCTACATAGAGATCTCATTTGGAAATTGCATTAAAGTGTTGATGTCTCCCTTGGGAGCAGCAGTGCAAATCATTCTGCAATCAATTAGTACAATAACTAAATTACAACTTCTTGCCATCTTATTTCAGACTTTGGAAGTGGAGGGATTCAACAGCCAATAGATGGTGAATAGCATTTATTTTTCCAATATATAATCAGCAAAAGTATTAACTGTCTACTTGCCGATTTGTCAATTATTATTTGACAGTAGGCAAATATTGTCAAATATTCCATTGACAGTATTGTCCTCCCAGCTATGGAGCTTCCTAGATGAAATAGATTATCTATATCCATTTCAAACTGGTTTCAGACCAGGTTATAGGATAAAACAGCACTAGTTATCTTTGAGGAACCCAGGAACAAGAGGCGAGAAGAGTGTCCCTGCTGGTTCTGCTGAACCTCCGGTGGCTTTTGATACCATTGACTATGGCATCTTTCGGCATTGCCCTGTAGGGATGGGATTTCGAGGCACCGTTTTACAGTGCATAACAAGTCCAGAAGGTGGTGCTGGGAGGTTCCTGGTTGAATCCTTGACTACCAACTTGTGGGGCTAATGTCTGAATCAATGTCTGGCATCAGTAATGGATTGGATAAAGGCAAAGAAACTAAAACTCAGTACAGACAGGAAAAAGGTGCTCCTGGCTAGTCCAATGACAGATCAAAGAACAGAGATTCTACTTTTTCTTTGTGGCCCAAGATGCAGATTTGCCATTTGGGTGTACTCCTGGAGTCAGCCTTAACCCTGGAGTCTCAAGTTTCAGTGATGGCTAGGTATGTGTTTGCACAGCTAAATCCAGTGTGCCACTTGTGCCTGAAGCAAGTTCCTTTATTTGCCACTATGACATATGCCTTAGTAATATCCCATTTTGATTACTGCAATACCATCTACATGAGGCTGCCTTTGAAGCATGTTTAAAAACTTCAACTGGTATGAAGACCCAGTTGTTAACTGGGGCTGGAAACATAAATCTCCATTGTTTCAACAACTCCATTGGCTACTGGTCTGTTTCTAGGTACAATTCAAAGTGCTGGTTATGACCTATAACCTATGACCTCCATGTGGATTCGGTCCAACCAATCTGGTAGAGAGCATCCCCCCATACAAGTCTGGTGCTGAAGTCCCTAGGAGAGGCTCTTCTTTCAGTTTCATCCCCTTCAAAGGTACAGTAGTGAGTAGGGACACAAGATAGGGCACTCCCTGTCTCCAGGTTCTGGAATTCCTTCCCTTGGGAGACTAGAATGGCCCCATCCAGGCATTTGTTTTTTATTCTAACAGACTTTTAAAACAGAATATTTTAAGGAAACGGATTTTAGGAGGGCACTGTATTGTTTTAAACTGTACTATTTTTAACTGCTTTTTATCTTTCTTAAGAATATGTTGTAAATTGTTTTAAGATTGTTAATAATATTAACCTATTTTAATGTTGAGGCAGGGTACAAATACATTAATGATTATGTTGATATCAAGAACGCCACTGTGAAGGTGCAACTTAACTTTAAAAATTCATCTCATAGTGGCTGTCATCTATTAGCATCTTACTGTTTCTTAGAAAGATATTTATTATATTTCTATCCTGTCTGTAACAAAAATGAGCAGAAGAATGACTGCAGGGGCTAAATGGAATAATAAGCTCTTGTCAGTCAGCCTTAGAACAAACAAAACACAGGAGCAGAGACAAACACTGGAGTTACTGAGAGCACATTAAGGTTAAGTTACTATAACCTTTAATTATCAGATGATTACTTTTTCTGGATCTTTTGCTTAGTAAATAAATAGATGTATACAAGAGAGAGAGGTCATCTCCAAGGTGGTAGAGGACTCTCCAATAGTAGCCTGACTAGTGTACAGCAAATCCCCTTGAGTCTAATTACCCCCATTAATCTTCTGTAAAGGCTGCTCTATTAAACTGCAGTTCTAAAGATTTCTTCCAGATTGACCCCCGAGTTACAACTAAAATCTGAAGTGAAATCCATGTTAAATCCATTAATGTAATTTGACTATATGCATTCTAGAGAAAGTTCACATTCCAGCTATGATTAAGTAATGCTTATCATTAACAAAGGCATACTGCTAATGAGACTGCTACACAACACTGTAAGTTTACTACAGTAAAGAGGACATTACAAGAAAAGGTCTCATACGACCAAAAACTGATCTGCTATTTTCACTGCAGATCAATTTTATACATACATACATACATATATATAAAAATTTGCTGCAGATCAATTTTATATATCTATACACACACACACAAATGTGCTGCATCAATTAAATAGAAATAATGGATATGTATATTTCACAACCCCATAGAAATAATTTGCTAAGTCAGCTCTACAGCATTTCAGCTGTTTATAGATAAAACTCTGCATCTATTTGTCTGAAATTTGGCATGGACAATCTCGTTCTGTGGAGTTACTATGTCGCTGAATTTCATCCAATTCTGGGAAAAATAATTATGAGGCACAAAGATCTGAATTTCTAAACTGATAGTCAGATTTGTATTTATGTTTAACCTAGAATTCTCTAAATTTGTCCGAGCTGCTTTTTAAACTAAGGAAACAGTGTTTGAACTCAATATGTTTGGTTTATGCCCCTATCCATTACATCCCATGTCAGAGGAAAGTCACATAGAGAAGTGGTGTAATGAAATAACTGAGACACTCCAGGAAACAGGAAAATACACACTGAATGGTCCATGAAAACTAGAAGTTGGTTTTGGTTTCAGCCCTAAAGGAAGTATGTAGCTCCAACCAAACTGTAAACAGAAATTTGGCTAGGAAACATAAGGTATGGAATTACATCTCTTTTAGCACTTCATTCCTCCTGGGGCACATTAAATTAATACTTCTCAGGCTATGTAGTGTAGGGACCAGCTTTTTTTCCCTAGTGTGCCAGGAACTGGTACCATATTGTAACCCTTAGCTACTAGCATTTCCTTCTTTCCTGTATCTCCCCACAGGCCAGCAGATGACGACTTATGGACCAACAGCAGTCCACAGATCACAGTTTTGAGTAGCACTCCACTAAGAGACAACAAAGAGTCCCAGAAAGACTCTGGTCCAAATGTCACTTTTACCACAAACTCATTATATGATTTAGGTAAAAACCTTGAAAAGTTACTTTCTAAAAGCTATTAACTCTTCCTATAATTCCAAGCCTCTCCAGAATAGTTAGTTACTATTTAGCAACCCTCTGCCTTGGGTTACTTTTTAAATAATAAATGCTACAACCTATCAACATATCATCCAAAACACATTCCTTTTCTGTTTTGTCATCATCTTATCGTGAAGAACACAGCATTAGTCAGTGGTACAAAGAGTGGCACAAACCAGCACTTGAACCACATGATATTCATCTTCGACCATTCCGTGATGCCACATGCCCTGAAATTATCACAACAGCTTGAAAGTTATAAATTACACTGCAAAGAAGGTGAACTTATTCACCATTAGCAAATAAGTAATTAACAAGTAACTATTAATTTGTTTATTATTAGTTAGTTACAGCTAGTTGTTTACACATTCCAGTCAAGACACTGCCTAAGCAATATCTCGATAATATTAGATATTTCACATAAATACTGCACAGACTAGTTAGGTAATGAATCAAAAAAAACTTCTGAATATTCAAAAGAAAAAGAAACCACCTTCCCCCATAATGGTGGCCATGAAAGACCACCAAGACAGGATGAGAAAGAAATACCATCGTGCAGATTTCCTGCTCAACTAAATTGACTCCTTGACTTTCTCCCACAGAAGATCAAATGTCTTATAAGCAAATACAATAATCTCATTCATCCTAGTTCTCATCAAGATTTCCCTTTTAGCACATGTGTCTCTCCATCACCATGCTCAAATGAGTTGTACATTTTCTGTATATAGGAGTATTTATCTGTTTTTGGATAGTTTGTGGTGTTCTGTGGTTTCTTCAAACACAGTCTAGGATGGTTTCCCCACTTTCTCTTTACCATTTCATTTTTTAACAGTTTTTACTTGTTAAGTCAGGCAGGACTAGTGTGACATTATCACCACTGTGAACATTTTTGAGGATTTCTCTCTAAACGTGGAATAAAAGTATAATAGAAAATACACATTACTAGTGCTTGTCCATGCCCACATCTGGACAGACATCTCCAAGATTCCCCACCTTCATCCCCAATTGGAGGTACCCTCAATTTAAATGCCTCAGGCACTTGCCAGAAATCTGTGCACTAGAACTGTTTATATTTTTTTAACACAAGACAGACCAGAGAACTGGTACTGCCTCAATCAGCTCAGCAATTTGTTCAACAGACAATGTATGAACAGCTGTGTGTGTTGAACTGATTATGGATTACAGAAAGAAAAACTATCACAGCCTCAAAGTTATTGTATTTATTGTTCAACATACTTATGTAGATCAGTCATAGTGAGTCAATACATAGGAAAAGCTTTTTGGAGATGACCAGATGTTCTTTGCTATGTATTCTTAGGAGTATTATTAGGAAATATAGGTTCTGTTATGGTCTTTGTTAGTCACTTAGTTGTGAAAATGTAGCAGTAATGCAAGGCCCTTAACCAGTTGTGACTGTTTGGTCTTTTCCAATATGGATTTTTCCTTTACTTTTCCAGGGTGTGGACGAATAATTGCTTTTCTGAAGTTACATCAATTAAAAATTAAAAAGTCAGATGTTTTGTTAGCTTACAAATCCCATACTCCCAAATTGCTAGAATCCATATCCTTGGAGTCCTTTCCAGTCCACTGAAAACCTAGGGGAGAAAAAGGACCATTTCTCTCCTTCTATACTGAGCTGTAGTAAAGGCACAAACAGCAGCTCACCGTCTAATGGGAAAGCCCAGAGCAAAATCAAATAAATTATTTCTTCTATTCCCAAATGCTTTGCATATGCCCCAGCATTTAGGGTGCAGAAAGGAGTGGTGGGTGGCTTAGATATGATCAAATAATGGCCAGCTGATAAATCAAGCAGAAAGGGAGAAGTAAATTTCATTCAAAAATGAGGACATTCCTGCAACCAGTACCAAACCAAATACCACAAAGTTGTCTACACATTTCATAAATCCTTCATGGTTACATTCATAGTCATCTCCAGGAAAATCAACTGTCAAATGCCATCAAGCTGCTGAATTCACAGTGTGAAATTTACAATATGTAGTAATGCCTATCCTGTATTTCAGACTCTGAACTTCAACCACCATTTTTCTTTGCATATCCCCATTTTACTTCAAATGAGCAACAGAGTGAGCATTTAGAGAAGGGGCACAATTCACAAGGCACTGCAAGTGATGTCTCCTGAAGAAAGAGTGTTTGTAGGTTCAAACCCAAAAACTGGAGAGTGGATGCACCAAAAAGAAGAGGAACCTTTGTTTTTTGAAATTAAAAAAGAGACTCTATAGGTTTTTACAAGACAACATAGTCACGCTGCCCTAAGAAGGCTGCAGCTACCAGTTGCACAAAGGCAGGATATGAGAGTAACAAGAAAAAGTAAAAATCTATCATCTGGAAACACAGATGTATCTTACAAAAAAGAAACTCAAGCTTTCAAGTTACTCTTCTACTGAAGTTTATAGCACTACTTTGAAAATATGCAAGGACAGTTACCACATGCCTAAAAGCAGCTATGTTTCTCACTGGAAAATCTCTGGTAACTTTGTAAGCATAAAATGTTAACTTTAATATAAAATACTTTATCTGAGAAGGCTGAATTAATATCACAGGGAGAAAATGTAAAGTTATTCATATACTTCCTCATCTCTCTGGAGGCCTACTTGTCATGCTGCCACCTCATACACTGCTGAATGTCAAGACAGCAATCAGCACAAAGGGAAAAGGCAAGATTTAAAAAAATGAACACTCACATTTGCAGGGCAAAATTGAAGTGAACTATTAGCTTTGAAATGGGTAAGAGCAAAGAATTCATAACAGCAGCCAAGGCAATTAATTACAAAAGATAAGATGTCAAAATTCAATTGGTATTTGACAGAAATATTCATGAAGAATGAAGAATGAAGTACAGTAAGGCCACCAGCTATAACAAATGGTATAAAGTGTTATTAATGACAAAAAGAACAATGAGACTGACATCTTTGGAGCTCCAAATTATAGAAAGGAAAAGATACTCAGCAGTGCACAATATATACAAGACCTTCAAACTGTATTGACAGAAGTCATTGGTTATTGAGGGTATAATCCAGGGACCTGTCGAAACCATTCATCTTGGTGGGAAAGTGAGACCTTTGCTCAAATATCTTCCATGATTTTGAAAACTGCTGGGCTTTTATCATTTGTTTTCCAGATTGCCAAAAGGTGAAAAAATTCAGTCTAAGATTAAATATTCTTCTGAACACAATCTCTGCTACAACTTGTCTTCTATGAATCTCTTCACTACTGTGATATGGCATGCCATGGATGTTTCCGGACAAAGGGCTACGCATCTGTCAGTTATTGCTATTCCACTGTAAGCTATAGGTGCAATTAGGAATATTCATACATATTTGAAAAATGTATGACTTTCTTGCAGCCGGATGAAATTTGCTACAGAAACACATTGCTCCATTCAGGAATGAGATTAGTGAAGAAATACAGCCCCAAGTGCAATTCATATTGAAGGCCTACTCATCAAGCTGTGTGTGTGTGTGTGTGTGTGTGTGTGTGCTAGAAAAGACAGCAAATGAGTACTATCTGTATAGTAAGCATGATATATCCAATAGGAGAGTCTCTTTTCAACACTCATGGTCATGACACACTCCTTCTCCCAACATTTCTCAGCACCATTCTGATACTCTGTCAGTGCCACACCACAGGCAGGTAATAGCAATATTATGATATAGTCCTGATGTGCTGTAAATCTCAACATTTTCTGATTGGTTTCTCAATCTTGAATTTTCTGGTAAGTTTCACAGTTAGGAAATTGATGATTTGATTTTTCTATTCATTTTTAAACTCACTCCCTGAATTTTTTGGTCAGTTCTAAAACTACACTAGAAAACTTGAGAATTTCATTATGTCAGACCTAAAACAATTTTCCCAGACTTTGATGGAAAGGAAAAGTAGAACTGGATGTCATCTTCCAGTGGATTCATGCAAATGTTAAAAGACATATGGAAAAGGCTGATGACCAAGGCACCTGAACAAAAACACCCCAGTCATCTCTATAGGAAAGATCAAAACAACTGCACAACAGTGCCTTCATGTTCCATTCCAGAGAGGTAGCACAGAATAATATCATGGTCAAAGATACTGACAGCCACTGAGAGGGTTAGCAGAACCTACAATTTCCAGTCAAGTCCATCTAGCCAGGTAGCCAAAGCACATTCCTATAACCAGATCTGAAGCCAGACTGAAGCAACCCCAGAAAATCTGCCCCCTCCAAAACTTCTTAGAACTAAGAAGTTCATATAAATTCCAGGACCTTGCCACAAGATAGAAATTCTGGTCAATTAAAATAGATGGCCTGCATTTAATCAAAACAGAATATCCGGTCTCTCTGAAAATTGCTAGGCAATTAAAAATGTATAACATGGCTTTATGCTACACAATTCCTATCTTTGCGAAATGGAATAGTGAAACTCATAAAAGCAAAAAAATGCACTTCTTCACAAGAGGTTATAAGGGGAGATGGAGCAGTTACATAGCTGAAGCCTATGAACTGCAAACTTGGTTCCTTTAAACAGAGTAATGTTAAGGGAATGCTTTACAGATTTCACTTCAGTCCTTTTGAACATCAGCATTGTGATGCTCACTCCTATTTTATTCTGAAATAATTATTAAGTTCACAAATTGGAGAGAAAGAGATAATACACAGTGTTAATCAGAAGCCTTCTATAAGGTAAGTACAAAATTAAGACAACAGAATTTGTCAATGACCTTGACTGTTTCCTAGGATCACTCTTCTGATAGAAGCAAAATTCCTTCTGAAATTTGCATTTAGTGTGCACTTACAAAATTCCCATTCTGAATTAGTGGTATGCTTGTAAATCAGCCTTTGGAAGATCACATGTTTAAATGTAAGATGCTAATGTTCATAAGGTATATTAAAATGAATTGATTATTTCAACCTAAACAAAGCATATGGTTAATCACTAGAAGGGGAATATTGTTATTAATATTTAAACTTAAATATAGATTTTCAGCATTGTCCTTGACCAAATTCTGGTTGTTTAGAAAGTTCTAATGAGCAAAGCGTAACTGACTTTCCTTTGCCATTTGTATGCAGGAATGACAGTCTTTTCCATCAGAAACTTAATAGTGCAGACTTATAAGAGATATTTAATCAGTTTGTACTTTAACATGATTTTTGTTTATATACTATTGCCAATTTTCTTCTGAAAGTTTATTCAACTTGTATACTACCTGAGCTACAAATACTCCAGCACTTCAGAATTAATCTGAATTTAAACATGCATAGCTGCCTCATTTGTAGGGCAGACTAAAGGAGTGTGACATGTATAAGGCCATGTAAAGAACTTTACAGCTAAGTAGGATGTTTAAGTAACCTAGGACTGCTATGCACAATCCAAAATACCTACTTCTATCAGACTAGGCCTTCCTAATTCAGTAAAGTGTTGAATCAAAACAATTGCAGTTTCACAAATTAATTTAAAAATATCCTGCAAAACTGGAGAATCAGTTAGTTCATTTTTTTTAACGCTCTTTGGCTTTGACTTTTCTTTTCTATTTCAGCTTTTGAAGAATGGACCCTTATTAAGAAGAGCAATTAATTCAGTTTACTAAAAATGTTAACATATTTTCAAGCTCAATTTGTACATAAAAACATTTGACCTCTCTTATCAAATACATTGATTTGCCTAGTATTAATCAGTCAGCAGTATGTTCTCTGAAGCTTAATTTATGAACATCAGACAGTAAACTTGCTTTTCCTAACTACTATGTGTTTCTTTACAACATTCATCTTTTTAGAAATGAACTAAAAGACTTTGGCCCTTTCCACATGTGTGGGGGGGGAACAGGCGAAAACGCCCAAAAACGGAGCTTACCAGCAGCCGAGTAAGTCCGTCGCGACGCGGAGCAGCGCAAGCTCGCTGCTCCGCAGTCCTCGGGCGTCCCAAATGGCGGCTTCCAGCTGGTGGAGGCTCTCCACCAACCGGAGAAGCTCGCCAGCTGGAAGGCCGCCCCCGGCAGATCTGCAGGCACACACTTGCGTGCGCCTGCAAATGCGTGTCGGAGCCGGGTGACGGAGCGGCATGGGGCTGCGCGCTCCATGCTTTTTAAAAACCTCGAAAAAGAGGTTTTAAAAAAACACGCAGCGTGGCTAGTTCTGGCCGCTCCTGAGTGGATTCTGGTGTGGAACTACAAAAAGTAGTCCACACCAGTCCACTCTACGGTGTAGAAGACCTCCGTGAGAGGTCGCTCTGCACCATTACAGAAGCCCAGTGTGGAAATGGCCTTTGAAAAGAATGGACTCAACTTCGCAACTAGCTAGATGTAAACTATAAAAATTTTATATCCTTCTAGCTTGTATTTTTAACATGATGGGATAGGAATGTTTATTACACAGCTTATTCTACCATTATAGCATCTGTTACAAAACTGGCCAAGCAATCCTATGTATATTTATTTGGAAGTAAATGCATTTATGGTTCTAGTAATTGGTCAATAAGCCAATTAAGTACACTTCAAGGTAGTGCATTCACTTACCTGAGTATGTTCAATGAAGTCCAGTCTATTTAGCACCTGTTCTTTCACATTCTTATATACAGTCTTTTTCATCAGCAGCAGGGCAACACAGGGTGATTACGGGGTGCTCAGAAATGTAACTCACTGTAACTTATTTGCATGCTGTTTTTAACCAAAAAATACAAATGAAGCCCAAAAATGCGGTTTGCATATTAATATCTAACTTATATCATTGTCCTATGGAGGCAAAAGCATGATGAGAGTGCTGTGAGACATGATTAGGCTGCACAGTTTGTAACTAACTTCTGTCGCTATGAATTCACTTGCTATTACTTCAGAAAGATCATATTTTTTTATGACACAAATACAATTCTCAGGCTTGCAACGACTAGTAAGCAGAGACTGCTGTTCAGAACATATCCCTAGAGCTATTGCTGTCTTTCTGCAGACTCTGCCATCAAATCTTCTTAATGAATTCATTTTAATATACTTTAGAGCATGTTATATCACATCTGACTGTTACGCATGACACTGAACATGAACACACAGTTACCTTTGGACTAATGGAAGTTAAAATCTAAAAAAGTGTTGTGGCTGGGGAAGGATTGTGCAGAGGATGTGAAGGTGTCTCTGCCTTGTTACCCAGTTATCTTTCTCCATTTCTGCTTTTTATAATCTTTCCACACCCTTCCTCCATTTCATTCTACCTTCTCAGAAACCTCATTAGCTTTCTCTTCTCTTTTCTTCACTCCTCCATCTTCTTCGTATCTTGTCAATCTCTGTTTATCCACTCTATTTTCATCAGTGTAGCTGGTACCTTATGGAATAACAAGTGGCCAGAGGGCAGATGAACAGAGGTGGGTAGATGAACAAAGGCACCTCGAGTCTCACCAATACCAAAGGCTTTGGAGAGCCATCAAAGAAGGCTCTGTAACTTGCAAGAAAGGGACAGTTGACGCATCTAGCCCAACGGAAACAATTGAAGGCTGTTAGCTCAGGCAATATAAGACTTTAGTGCAATCCTAGATGTAAGAAATCATAGGCTCATGAAGTTGGAAGAGACCCCAAGGGCCATCTGAGGATGTGGACAGGATACTTGGAGGTCCAAGAGTCCCCACTAGCATATTTAACTGTGCCATTCATGGCTCTTAAAAGCAGCTAGGGGACTGGCTGAATAGATAAGGGGAGTAGTCAGTGTCTTATGACAGCATGGCAAGTTTCCTTACCCAAAAGATTGTGCAGTGAGGCTATTAAAAAAAAAAACTCCTTTAACCCCACCATACTGGAAAATTACCAGCCAGTCTCCAATATCCATTTCTTGATCAAGGTTCTATAGCATGTGGTGGCCTCCCAGCTCCAGAGATTCCTGGATGAAATATGGATCATCTCCACCAAGAACTAGAATGGGGAGGAATCTCCCTGTTGATTCTGCTTGACCTCTCAGCAATACTGATACCGTCAACCATGGACTTGGGTGCATTTTATGGTGGTTTCAGTCCTTCTTGGAAAGATAAACTCAGAAATGGTGGTGCAGCTGAATGTCTGTTCAACAACCTTGCTGTTGGCCTGTATGGTGCTCAGGGTTATTTTGTCCCCCATGCTTTTTTAATATCTACATGAAATTTCTGGCAGAGGTTTTTCAGAACTTTGGAATTTGGTGTCACCAGTATGCTGATGTCATCCAACTCTCTCTCCTTCCCACCTAACTCCAAAGAAACTGTTTCAGAACTAAACCAGTGTCTGCTGTCAGTAATGGAATGGAGGAGGGCAAACAAATGGAAACTTAATCAAGCACAAGAGAGAGGTGCTTCTTGTCTGTCCAAACCTGTGGAATTCAGCCTATGGGTCACATTTTGCCTGAAATCTCAGGTTCCTAGCTTAGGAGTATTCCTGAACTCAGACCTGAGCCTGAATTTCCAAGCTTCATCTGCCTGTGGTACCAAGGAATAAATTTTAACAGCTAAAATTATTGCCCTGGCTTCACCTGTTCCAATGACACATGCCCTGATTACATCTCATTTAGACTACTGTAACACAGTCCTTGTGCGGCTGTCTTTGCAAACTGTTTGGAAAATTCTCTGAGTTCATAATATTTCAGCCAAGCTGCTGACTAGAATTGGTTCCAGAGAACACACAAATCCCCTGTTGAAACAGATTCGCTGGCTAGCAGTTCATTTACATCCAGAATTCAAAGTGCAGGCTGTGACATGTAAAGGCTTACATAGCTTACATACAGACTATCTAAAAGACTGTATCACCCTATACAAACCTGCCTAACTTTTAAGATCTTCAGGGGAGGGCTTTCTCTCAGTCCAACCACCATCACAGAAGCATTTAGTGAGGACACAAGAGGGAACCTTCTCAGTGGTTGCTCCTAGGCTATATTATTCTAAATTATATTGTTCTAGTATTCTATTATCCTATTATTCAATATTATTCTAAAAGACATTTGCTTGACCACTCTACCTTACTCCATCTTGCTCTCTCTCTTCCTTTCTCAACATATGGCTAAAGAAGTCAGCAGCAAAATGGACAAGCTTCACACAACAAACACAACAGATAAGCAGCTACTTCTCTCAACTCACGCAGTGGAACACCATTCCTTGGATGGCAGTTTCCTTTTTTCTGAGCAGGCACTAGACACCAAATTCATACACACAGACACATACAAAAGAAGATTGGCTTAAGGGTACTTATATGATAGTCATGCCTGTGTCTCTTTTTAATTTTTTTCTTCTTTCTTAGGTTGTTGGGAGGGGTTACCTTTTATAGAAATTGCCCTGCTCCTTTTCCAAGGGTGTGTGCCATCAACTTCCATATTTGGCACAAAAGTTCAGACCAGTCTTTTTAGCACTGCCCCAAAGCCACATGGGGATTCTCCTCTCCTTTTCAGACTCCTTTCTGTCTCCACATTTTGAGATTTTTGAGATGTTCTCAGCATATGCATGATTTCCACATGCTTAGAAGCTACTATGAAGCTATTACGTACATAATAGTTTCTGAATTATGTGTAAATCACACACATGATCAGAATGTCCTTGGAATCCCCAAATGGCCAGAAACAAAGCAGAGAAGAAAACAGAAATCTTCACAGAGGTAAATTTTGCTGCCTGCTTTCTGGAGCAGGGGTGCATCTGCCCCATCAGGTAATACCTGTGCCTGTCTTTCATCCAGTATTTTTACTTGTCCTTCTCTCTCTCAGTGTTTTGTTTTTTAAAAAATTCTCTCTAGCAACTTGAAGGAGGTGTCTCTAAAACAACCTTGCCTAGGCTTCTTAGACTATTGCCATTCTAGTATGACTTGCTAGTGCTATATTAAAAGGGGAACTTCTGAGCTGTTGGCAAAAGAACACAGCTCTGAATTAGCCAATAGAGCAGAGACAGAATGCTGGTATATGTGGGGTTTAACAGTGGTGGCTGGCGTTCCACACATTATATTCCAATTTCCACCAGCCATTGCAAACTGAATTAGACACTATATCAAACTCCCTTATCCCACTGATTTGTAACTGTTTTGCCTGGTGGTGGCTGCTAGATCTCTACCATGTCTTCTCTACATCTCTTTACTGGCTCTTACTCACCTCCCTTTCTCCTTGATAGTTCTCTTTTGACCTCTTTTTCTGTGGATGATTCCATAGACCCTCTTCTCCCTATCAAGCATGTAATGCTATTATAATGTGTGGCAAATACTAGGTGTGCCAGGATACATAGTTTGCAAGGGCAGCTAATGTCACAAATCTTAAAAGAAGTGAAGGTTTCCAAACTTTGGCCAACACCGTATGACCAAACCAAGATAATCTATGACAGGTCATCTGCACGTGTGTGTGTGTGAGCCTTCAAGTTGCCTGTCAACTTTATAGTGACTCCATGAATTTTGTAGGTTTTTCTTAGGCAAGGGATACTCAGAGGGTGGTTTTTCCAGTCTCTTCTTCTGAAATATAGCCTACAGCACTTGGTATTCATTGGTAGTCTCCCATCCAAGTACTAACCAGAGGTAACCCTGCTTAGCTTCCAAGATCAGATGAGATCTGGTGCCTTTAGGGTATACATGGGGGTTCCAGGAACTCCTGTGTAAAAGAAAAAATGTGAATGTCACATCTATTACAGTCAATGGATGTAACATGTGCACACTCACACCAGTACACACCCATTGTGTCCACTGGCTATAAAGCGAGCGATGCCTCACATGACCTCACATTCATGTGTACAGAGGTCTCATCAGAAAAGTGCATACTGTATTAGTAAGCTCCAAGAAAATGAATCTATATGTATGGAATGTTCCACAAAACATTCTCAAGTCACTTTTTGGATTGTTTCAAATATTGTAGAAGTTGCGTGGATCTAGAGATAATGATGCCAGGAACAGATCACTGAAATCAATGGGACTTAAGTTAGTCAGAACTAACAACAGATCTTCTGTAAGCATGTCCAACTCAGTCTCCTCTAGAAATGCCTTCAAGTCATCTAACATTTCTTAAAATGAATGAGATTGAAATAGCACTCCCCGTACAAGGGAGACTGCTGCATTTTACAGCAGCTGTGTAGAGTATTAACAGTATTCACTGTTTTTAATCTTTTTTTAGTGACAGAAAAAGGATTTGTCCCATAGCTTTCCAAACTTAATGATTAAAATCAATCCATTGATCATGTTGGCTTTACAGCCCCACAAGGAAAAAAATGAAGTTATTTCTATAAACAAACAAGTCTATATTTGTCCTCCAGTTTGCTACCTCAGGGAACCCAAATATTGGCTGAGTTGGACCAATATTGACTGAACCAAAAATACAGATGTAGGAAAAGCTTTCATTCTAATAGGAATAGCATTTTCACACATACAAAAATATCTCTATTTAGTATTTGCTTAATAAAGCATATTACAGCTTGATGGATAGCTAGTAAGTATGAGAGTTTTAAGTACAGAACAGATAAATATTCTGTAGCTAAATAAACAATATTAACCACTCTCTCTTTTCGTGCTTTTGCAACAGCATTCATAAACATAGTATATTTATTAAGATAGTACTGGCTTTCATAATTTCAATCTTCACTGTTTATACACCTGCCTAGTTTTAACTTTGAGTGAAGTTTTTTGTCACCTACATGGTTTACTCTTTTTTGTCCCCATGTTATCTCCAATCAACACTTTTCTCTTCATCTTGAGCTAGAAGTACTGAGATGATAAGGTTAGTTAACAATTACTTTTAGCAACTCCAGTGGTATTATGACCCATGCTTTTGGAAATGCTGAGCAATCCTTAGCTAACATTTTCTACTTAGCTTAATCCCACAATTGTATACATGAGGAAAAACAAGTTTACTGCATTGGATCAGTGTTTTCTCCACATTCACATCAAATATCTAATCTGACATCCCATAACAGAGCAATTATCAAAAGACCTGGCTCATGTTCAATATTCAGGTACTTTTATCTGTACAATAGTTCAGTCTACCTGTAACCTGCCTTCTACCTTCAACTATTTCATGGGCTACAGTCTACCTCCAGTCTACCTTCAACTATTTCATGGGCTACAAAAATGTTATCTGAAGATTCCCTTGGCTTTTCACGGGAATGCAGAACTTCTTCAATCCCAAGGACTACATCAGATATTGGCTAAAGAGCCAGGGTGCACATATATGCGCACAAGCAGACACTTCCCCTGTGAAAACATACATTTCAGCATACACAAACACATATTTCAGTGTGTTCCCATTTCACAGCAATCTTCACTGAGATTAGCAAATTGATTAAATATAGAATAAATGGGAACACTGTCAGATGGATACATAATCAGGTGGAAAACCTAGCTCAAAGAGTAATCACCAATAGTTCTGCTTCAGACTAGGAGGTCTCCAGTGGAGGGTCTCAGGGTTTTGTCCTAGGGTCATTCAGCATTTTTATCAATACTTCAGAGGACAGGGTGAAGGAAATCCTTATCATGTTTGCAGATGACATAAATCTGGTGGGGTGGCTAACACATTGGAAAATAGAAACAGAATTCAAAAGGACCTTGATAAACTAAAAAATTGGGCAGGAATTAACAAAATGAATTTCAGTAGAGACAAATGCAAAATTCTGTATTTAGACCACAAAGACCAAATGCACAGGCACAGGATGGGATAAACTTGGCTCAGCAGTACTACATGTGAAAAGGACCTTGCAATTATTGTTGATTGTAAGTTGAACATGAGCAGCAGTGTGATGCTGCAGCAAGGAAGCCAAATGCTATTTTAGCCTGAATTAAAAGAACTTAGTTTTCTAGTTGAGGCAAGTAATACTCTCACTATATTCTATGCTGGTCAGGCCTCATCTGGAGTATTGTTTTCATTCTGGGCATTTCATTTTAAGCATATAGACAAATTGGAAAAGGTTCAAAGAAAGGTACAAAGGATGATCAGAGTTACTGAGAACAACACATGACAAATGGTTGAAAGAGCTGGGCATGTCCAGCTTGGTGAAAAGAAGACTGAAGGGTGACATGATAGCACACTTTAAGAACCTCAAGGCCTGCAACAGAGAGGAGTGGTGTGCCTGTTCTCTGCTGCCCACAGGGAAGGACCAGTTCTAATTGTTTGAAGTTACAGGACAGTAGTTTTTAATGAACATTAGAAGGAACTTTTTGATAGTAAGAGCAGTTCAGCAATGGAACCAATTGCCTAGAGAGGTGGTGGGGTCTCCTTCTTTGGATGTCTTCAAAAAGAGGCTGTACAGCTACCTGCTGAAGATGCTTTAGCTGGAGTTCTTGTACTGAGAGGAGAAGGTTGGACTCGACGGACCATGATGCCCCTTCCAACTCTATGACTCCGTTGCTTACAGATAGATACCAGCAGTACATAAGGTTAAATCTCATAAACCATGAAACAGTGCTTCCTACGAACATGGTCCCTTTCCGCACGAGGCAAGGGAATCGCTCCATGCCATTACCTACCGCTTCTTCTGGGGTCCGAAGCAACGCAAACGGTCCCTGAAGCCCTTCCACAGGACTCCTCCTCAGTCCAGGGTGAATCGGAGCAGTGCGAGGTCTGTAGATCCACACTGCTCCAGCTTCCAAAATGGTGGCTTCTGGCTTCCAAAATGGCGGTTCAGGCTTCCAAAATGGTAGCTTCCAGTTGGTCGTGGGTCTCAACCAACCGCTGATGCTTGCCACGCCTAAAGCCCGGCCTCTGCAGATTGCAGGCTCGCATTGGTGCGAGCCTGCGAATCTGCACAAAGCAGCAGGAACGCAATGGCGCGTTCCAGGCAAATAAAGACTTGTTTTTTGCGGTCTTTAGAAAACATGCTGGAGGACCACTTGGGGTCGTTTTGGAGCAGACTGAGGTGTGGATCTCCAGTAAGTAGTCTGCTCCTAGTCCGCTCCAAGGTGCAGACGACCTCCGTGAGAGGATGCACTGCCGCGTTCTAATTGCCTGGTGCCGAAAGGGCCATGAACATTCTTTCATTCCCTCTTTCCCTCTATTTCTCTTGCACACAAATACACTCACAGCACATACACACATACACACACACCTGTAATAGCAAAATTAATATCTAACAAGTTAATGGAACCCCAAGTCTCTGAGTTAGTTTAATCCTGTCAGTAGGATACTATGAACACTATGTAAAAATCCCAATCTGGCAATCTCAACCTGTTTTCAGACCCTAGCAGACTGTACAGAATCACAAAACAGACTTTCCTCGCAAGAAGTCAGAAATATCATCTCTATGTTCTGGAATTAATAATCCATAACCATCTCTATTTTTGAATATCAAGGAAGTAAAGCCACTTATTTTGAGTACTAAAAGACTGATGTTTACAGCCTAAATATAATATTTTCATCTCCCTATATTTCTACTGCTTTTAATTGAGTAGCTGCGGTCAGGGACTGGACGCAAGTGAACTGCCTGAAGCTGAATCTGGTCAAGGCTGAAGTAATTATGGTCAGCAGGTCTTGTTTATGACCTCTAGATTGTGTGCCATCACAAGCTATCAGGTCAACCAGGGATATTTTCCTGATTTAACCGCAGAAGAGTTATGTGTGGGGTTGGGGTTGGGGTTTGCTTTGTTTTTGTTGGACTATGCAGTTGTGTAATTCTCTTGTTATCTTAATCTTCTTTACTGAGGTTATGCAAACCATATAAGCTTTGCTTTCAGGGATGGAAAAGAAATGTGTAATGACCAAAATTGTTTACAAAATGATCCATTTATGGTCTATGGGACAATTAACAAAGTACATAAATATCTTTCGGTTTCCTATCACTGGGAAGAAATTCCAAGCAGCAAACCTCTCTTCTTTTTCCAAATTATTTTCTAATATATAAAAGTCAAAGTTTGTGAGTTTGTCTGTGTCAGGCAGGCGAAGACCTCATGTGATTAGCTGTGTCAGGCGAGAAGACTCAAATGATTTCCTGCCTGTGAAGATTCTATGGAATCCTGGGGTTGGCAGTTCAGGGAGGGCCCTCTGAAATTCTCAGCCGGGGAGCTCTTGGGCCTCAGGCTGGTTGCCATGGAGACAAGGCTTAGCAGCAAGAAGGCCAGTGTATTACCTCAGAAACCAAACCTCTGTATGTTAACAATTCTAAACACAGATTGGATTGGGAAATATGGAGAAAAGTTACAGGTACTGGACAAGGCAGTTTGGGGAATTAGAGATACAGGATCTCAAATCTGTGTATTTCAACCACCTCTAACTCCTAAAGTAAGATAAGCTAAGGTAATTCCTAAGGTATTTCTAACAAGTGTTACCTATGAGAAAATAAAATCCCGGGCAACGGGGGTAAATACACTGGCACACAAAATACACACATCTCAAAATGTGTATCTTTGAAAAATGAGCATAAGCATAATTTAATCAATACAGAAAATGCATTTCAAATGCATACAATATGAAATATTCATAGAAAGTAGATAATTAAGAAAAGTTCACACTAAAATAGGCATGAATTTGCATGCCAAAAATATACATACAAACAGAAACAGTCTTACAACTTGATATAAAACAATGATGAAAAAGAAGCAGGTATGAGTACATGAAATGCAACAAAATTTTCCAAATCCTTGTTTGTTTTCCATCAATACATGCTGGAATCTGCACTCCTCATGAAGCTTGAACCTTTAAAACCTGGCCAGAGGCCACTTTTCCTAGAAATAAAGCAGCCATTTCCAGCATATTATATTTTTCACACAAAAATATTGTTTTGAACTTAATAACAAAACTATACTAGTTGTTTGGCTATTATCTCTAGCAGCCATCACAACTACTTTTTCACCCTTTTTGATAAAAGAATCTTTATAGAAACTTAAATGCTTCTCTAGAAAGGAAAGTAGCACTGCAAGAGGGGGAAAACGTAAGAGCTCTATAAATTTAAGTATTAATAAGAAAAGTCAAGAAGCAACTTACAGGATACTTCTTGTGAAATAATTAGCAGCATATTCCACAAGGCCATCGCTGTGTTTTGTTTTATTTTTTTTAAAAAAGGACAGAAAGTTACTGAATGATTATAAGATATGTCCCACGACAAATTCTGAGATTTCTTCTAACCATTCGGGATCTTTTTTATCAGATTTTTTTATGGCCGCAATACCACTATAATAGTTTATTTTCTCAAACAAAAAACAAAACAAACAAAAAGAGAAAAGCAGAGAAGAGAAAAGGAAAAGAAGGTGGGAAAAAAGCTGATTTGACACCAAGTCTGGCCTGCAGAGTAACCCTATTTTTATCAGTAGACCAAAGGCCAGTTTTATTGCTCTGACTATGCACTGCAAGGAGCACTCAGTAATAGATAGAATATAATTTCTCTGCCACAGTCTTTTTCTTTTTTTTTTTTGAGAGAGAGAGAGGTAATACACAGCTAATAGGAACATCTCTAAACAGAGGTGATTTATTTTGGGAACCACTATGGTAAAGTGGTTTGAGTGCAGGACTGTGACCCAGGAGGGTCCAATTCCCTGCTCTGCCATGGAAAACCACTGGGTGACTTTAGATGCATCACATACTCTCAGCCCCAGAAAACCCTGTGATAGGTTAGCCTTAGAGTTGCCAAAAGTTGGAAACAACTTGATGGTATACACCAACAACAACAACAACAACAACAACAACAGGATCATCTGATACCAACACAAGATATTAAGTATTTGTCAGAAAGAGTTATTTAATAATGTTTGGGAAATGACAGACACCCACATTCCAGATAGATGCTCTAAACTCCTTAGAGAAAGAGACTGTTAAAATATTGGTACAAAGCCACTTTCTTTTTCACACTTCATGTTTCTCTCTAAAATTTTCATAAATGTTTCATATACAACAGCTGTATGAAAGTTTGGTTCTTTGCTGACTCCTGATAGAAATGCAGTGAACACTGTTACAATATAAAATATCTACTTAATCATAAATGGAATGCCATTCAATGAATTTATATACACCATAAGCACTTTTACACTACATAGTTATGGCACTATGATTCCACTTTAACTGCTGTGACTGCTATCTGTGGAATTTTGGGGTTCAAAGTCTGGTGAGGCACTCGAGCTCTCTGGCTGAGAATTCTAAATATCCTTCCCCAAACTGCAAATCCCAGAATTCCATAGGAGGTTGCCATGGTAGTTGAAGTGGAATCATAGTGCTAGAACTGCATAGCCTGAAAAGGGCCCAAGTTCAAGCTATATCTTAACAATATGATAGTCAAGGGGAGGCATTATCTCATATACCAAAACATTTGTAGTAGTTCCGTGCTCCCTAAAGCAGAATCCAAATGTTGCTACACCCACTCACTGCTTAGAACATTTGCTGCACCATTCAAACATCAGTTCCTGCCTTTTTCTATGCCTGCTTATGATGCCTCTGGAAGCAGATTGCTACATCCTGCTGCATGGCAAGACCAGCCCTGCATATGAATACAATTAGATAGCCCTAAGCAAGTCACTACTTATTGGCCTTTCGAATGCTTCAGTGAATTACAAAGGAGAAGGAGGAGGAGGGTTAGAGTTATTATCCACCGCTTCCCACCACAAAAAGAAGTCTCCAAGTGACTTTCAGTGAACATACAAATGCAGCAATCCATAATTAATAGTCTAAATCCAATTTTCAGTTGAGTCATTGTCTCTATGGAACTTAGAAAAATGTTTATTTGCCAAGTTCTCCCTGATTTAGTGAAAATTACCCCTGCTGTAGTTGGGACTAAAGGATTTGATTTAGACCACAGAAAATAAAATCAATATGAATAATAACAAACTCAACAAATAAAAATATGCATCATAATACAGAATATAAACAGTGCAACATGGCAAATGATCCATCACAATGCCTGTGTTTTTAGAATGAACACTATAAAAACAGCCCACCACTACTGATGCATAAGCAAAGTCTAAATGTCTGGTGAAACAGTATGCCTCTGGCTGAAAAGGCAGTGCCACTACAGAAAACCCTGCTTCCCCGTATTTCTTCCCCATATTCCCCATAAAAGTGTTTCTGATGCTAACATCAGATACTGGGTATTCTCATATGGGGAAATTGAGATCTTGAGCTATTGTAGACTCTATAGCTTAGAACCATAATTTTGAATCTGGGCTGGAAATAAGCTGGTAACTAGTGCAGATTAGCCAGGACCAGACTTTCACATCAGCTTGCCCCAGCCAGTAGCTTACCTGCTGAATTCTATAGTTTCAAAACCAACTTTACCAGCCGTTCAGTGTTTAACACATTGCAGTAATCAAGCAAAAGGTTACCAGACCACTAGTGCTAAGCTATCTCCAGCCAGTTTGGATCACAGCTGGACTACCAACCAAAGTTGGTAGAAGCAACTCCATGCTACAGAAGCCACTTAAGCCTCACTAAGTAAGACAGATCCAAGAGTAAACATCCTCCATCAGAAGGAGTATGATCATGTACAGTTCCAGTTACATTGTCTGGACCAAGGAAACATCTGTCAGCAAAGCCTCAGTCTTGCCTGGATTAAGCCTCTCTCTAATTGGTTTATATCTAGCACATGACTATGGGCCAGACACCACCAGTTCAGTTCATTCACTATCACACCTCTGTGAAATTAAGAAGAAATCACAAAGTGTATTTCCAAATGCCTCCCAAAATTCCAAATAAAGTCCACATCATCATTACTAAATAACAAATAAATCTTCAACAGTTTGGGGTACATACTCAAATCTCTGAAGCATCTACAATGGAAATTCTATGGAAACAATCCCTCACCAATCCCATGTCAGGGATTCCAGGCAGGGAACCCTGGGAAAATGATCAGCCCACTGCAAAGATGTTGCATCATGCCCCAGCTGTGGGTAATTGCAAGGTTGCATAAGAAACGGGGGTCGTGTGCAGATGGTAGAGGGAGGTGTGCAAACCTCTACCCGATTGGTTGTAGATATGTATATAACAAAGCAATGCCAGTATGTATTTGTCTGTTGACCAAAACCGGTGTTTGGTGCAAGCTTTTGTCTGTCTGTTCTATGTTTTGTATATAACGGAACTTTGATGCAAGATAAAGTGCTTCCTGTTTGGAAGAAACTCCTCTGTGTGTGAGTATCCTTACTGGGGAACAAGGCTGCTGCTGTTGGCCCGCTGAACTCTGGCTTTTCCGCTGTGTTTCTGTGGGGCTGAAACTCCTATCATCCCCGCAACATCCGAGCCTCTGCAAATAGTATGAGCAGAACCACCACAAATCAGTATTCCTAATTTGGACAGGGAATCAAATGCCATCAAGACAACACATGAACTATTAAGGCTTACACATTCCCTCCATATCTCTTACAAGATCATTCTAGAGGGCAACTAAGGCAATTTCGCCACCAAAAAACATGCTTGAACCTAGCTGAAATGGATTCAGAAAGGCAGTTTGCCAAGAAAAGTATCTGGATCTTGGTCAGGAAAGGGATTTTCACACATCTAAAAATTTTCAGTTCTTGTAGAACAAAGGTGGGCAATTGCAGAGGGGCCACTTTTACACTTCCAGTACAGTGTACTGTACCCCCTACAGACTGCACCACCAGCACACACAGCCAGTTCAAATGACTTCCTTTTCCTCTGCAGTCCCTTTCAAAATGGTGACAAGAAGCGACATCCTGTTCTTCCTGTCAATATTTTGAGAGAGAGAGAGAAGAGAGAAAAATACAGTATCTTGGGGTAGTAGAGTGTTCTGGGGTACTTGTGGGGATATTTCATGTTTTGGGGGGGGGTCTCTGCAGTTCTGGGGCCAAAATTGCCCAAAAATGCTTTTTAGAAAAATAGAAATGAAGGCCTTGAGGCACTGGTGGAGGGTTTCAAAGGCCACAAACGTGGGATCCACAAGTCACATGTAGACCATATGCCAAACTTCATCTGATGCTGTTTTAGATCCAAGGATAGAGTTTTAAGCCCCTTTCAGTGAGCCTGGGAATGTATTCTTCTTATAAACAGGATCTATTACCTTCCCAGTCAACCAGCTATCCTTCGCCTCCTAGATTTCACAGGCCATGAAAAGAAAATATCCAATAAACAAGCCCTATAAACATGTCCATATCATTAAGCCATGCTAACTGAAACTCATCTAATCAAACTATGACAGAGAGCACTTTGGAAACCATATGAGAAAGATCTCCTAAAACAGTTGAATTAAGATCCTAGCAGATGCAAGCATATTTATCCTCAAAATGCCTGCATTCAAATTACTGTCTTCTTCCTCTGCCAAAAGAAACAATTCAAGAATTGCACTTTCATGCACTGACCTGGTGACATCTTGGGACAGCTCTGCTCTGATGCTCCACTGAGAGCACAGGTGGGCACAAGTGGGAGAGAGAGTTACCTCCTCTCATATTCAGCTACCCAGGTTTGGTTATATATGCTTTATTTGTATCCTCCTTCTTATAAAATCACTAAACAAGATATAGCTTACTAGACCCTGACATGGCTAAATACATGGATGGTGGAAAGTGCTTCCCATTTCAGCACAAAAAGTAGAAGTATTATTGCAACAAAACAAAGATTGTACAAGGGAGTCCACTGAACAGCCAGTCCCATGAAGTATATCCTGGCTGGAGTTTACTACTGCCTATCAGACGGACATCAGGAAACACCTTCATCCACTTTTGAAGGGTCTCATAAAGATAAAATTGTAGACTGATATATAAGATTTCAAAGTATTTATCAACAAAATTAATACAGGGATGTAAAACACAGTTAGCTTCCTTTTATTCAAATTATTTAGCTTTTTTTACCCCCACATAATTGAGGAGGAAACAAAACAAGGTCTTCTGTCTACTTACTTAGTGCCAAGAACAGCAGGAAATTGTGCAGCTGAATTCCCACAATAGGATTCTGATAAAAGAAATGGGCCTTGTGTTGATACAGCACTTTCACAATTAACAATGGACAATGTAAATATAGCATATTTTTAAAAGAGCCAAGAAATAGGTCACAAAGTTTTTAAATATGTCATTGACTGGAAAACAATAATACTTGGACTTAAATTAAACTATCATTTATAATCTCCATTAGTTTAAAAGCATGTCTAATATATTTACAGTCTGAGAACAATAGTTCTATTACCAGCATTCCTCAAATAATCTAATCCATTATTATCACTTTCTTGAAGTACAACTATTTGCAATTTGTCACCCATAACACATCAATCTTTCTCCATTACATTCTATACTTGAATAGGATATTTTTATCTGATGATAAAATATGAGTTATATTGGTTGGCAGAGGCAGATACTAATGACATGTATATGTATAAATGATTTTAAATTTTAGAAGCCAAGTGAAAATGCAGAGAATAATACCAACAACACAAAATCAGTGTACCTTTATTGATACCAGCATCATGACATTATCTTTGTCTCTGATGGGAACCTCAATGGAAAATGTTTTTCATGTGTGATTCTCTAGTTCTGCTACTGATGTCTTGCTTTCCTGCCACAACTATTTGCAGAAGCAAAAGTACCACCTTGCCATTAACCACTTGGTTCATCAAAAACTGCTGTCCGTGCACATCTTACGTCAAGGTAAGAGAATAAGAGTGTAACTCAGCTTTCTAAAATATTAGTGCATGCCCATTTAACAACTGCTGAACTCTCAAATGGGTAACACTCAATTGTAAAAGAATCAGATAATACATTCTGCAATTTTACACTCCCGCTAACACATGACGTATCTCAGTCACCATTTCTACTGATTGTGTGTATCTGACGAAGTAAATTCTTGGTGACAAATGTCCATAATTAATTAACAGTGCAATTTTATGCATGACTATTTAGAAGAAAGTCCCAACAAGTTAAACGGGACTTACTCCCAGGTAGACATACATAGGATCACAGGCCAAACTGCCATAGGACAATGTGCCTTTCCAATGCAAGAAGTTTAACCTTAATTTATAAGAGTTGAACAGTTTGGTAATGAACTTTTGTATCAAACAAAGCAGAGTCCTAGCTGTATAACAGGTTTATCTCCTACACAACAGCCTTCTTTCATATATACCTGGTTTATTTACGTTGATAAAAATCAAGTTCCAGACTTGATTATGTGTGAGATTACTTTCCTAAATGTTGAGTGTGAAGGCAGGGTCTTGTACCATAAAAATCTCATATTAATCAAAACATTTTGAACTGCACCCAAGCCACTCCTATAAAGGAAGTTGAACCGTAACAGCTACAAGTGCCTGCAAACAATACCTATGGGGGCACTAGAATCTGACAACGAGCACAACAGAAATGGCATTTGAAATCAGTATTTAGAAGTCCATAATGGTGGAAATTAGCATAATCTTCATACAGAGCAATTGTTGGGTAGTGATTTGACTCTTGGACTATAACCCTGGAGACCAGGGTTCAATCCCCACTCAGCCATGGAAACCCACTGGGTGACTTTGGGTGTCTCACAAGCTCTCAGCCCCAGAAAACCCTATGATGGGTTTGCTTTAGAGTCACCATAAGTCAGAAACAACTTGAAGGCACACAACATAATCTTCATCTTCACACATGCAAAATGGCCTAGGTTTTCTGCCTCTCATGTGTCTACTCATGAATGGAAGCTATGTATGTGCTTTCATTTCTCTTGTGCCTACAACATTTTTTCTGAGTCGTGTTTACATACGAAAGAAGCTAATTGTAGCAGTGGCACATTTCTTTGTGGATTTCACCCAATCTACTGCTATTTCAATACTGAAATGATTTAAGAGTTCAGAAACAGAGCAACGTAAATATACATCCTAAAAAAGATGTCACACCAAAATAAGATTTAACATTTCATAAGTTGCCATTTCTTTTTATGTTATGCAAAACCTCAGCTTCTCTGAGAAACCAGCAACCCCTTAGCTTGTGCAGTGATGAAAACTTAACAGATCTTCCCCGGAAATGAGCCTTCAGCAATTACTGCATATTCAGATGGATAGAACATGTAGCAAAAGGGAAAATGTATTACAAATTTGATGGGAAATGTCCTTGAGCCCAAGCTGAACTGCTCCTATTTCTTCAGACATCAGACTTTGCAGAGTAGAATACTAGTGAACCTCTTTCCAATCCCAATAAAAATATAGTAAGGTGTTTTTCGGTTTGGTTTGTTGTTGTTTTTTTTTGTTATTTTTGTTCTTGTTGATGTTGGCAAGAAGATGGAGAGGATATCAGGGGGGTTTTTTTCTGGTTATGCAGTTAAGTATAGAACTATATATTTGTCTGAGCATGTTTATTACCAAAAAAACCCGTTTGTGAATACATTATTTCATTAAAAAAAAAAGCAATATGCAATTTTCCATGACCATGTAATCTGACCTTAAAACAGTTGCAAAGTACTTAAAATTTTGCCATTTTACTATAGCTTACTGACCATGTCATATAAAAGCCAATTTTGAGAATTTTCTATTTTATGTAGAGTCAGAAAGATATGGATTCAGTGGCAAGTATGAGTCTCAGACACATTCTTAATTCTATCAAGGAAAAATACAATACTGGACAAGAAAAGAACAAAAAAGGTTACTTTAAGGAAAATAGAAAACATAAGACAAGAAATTCTTTACCACCACAGCTCATTCCAGTGACTAATCAACACACGGGAGATGTCTTAATTATACATCTGCAATGCCAGACTGAGAACAATGGTATGTCATTAGACTAAACCATGGGTAGGAGGAGTTCAGGCTCTACTTGGTTTTTCACTAGCATTCCAAAATCCACCTACCAGAGTCAGGTGCAAAATAACAGCTCGGAGGGGTATGACATACATTAGCAGCACAATTTAGTTTTAATAGCCTCATAAGTGAAAGTTGACTTGATAGCAGTTAACAGCAAGAGCAAATCGGCAGTAAGGGGAACCTTTTAGACAAAGCTATTGTTTAACAGTTGGAATTAGAAACTGTCCATCTTCTGCAAAGCAGCCAGAAATCTACCAGCATCTATACCAGAGGAGGACAACTTTGAGAAGGATCCTATCTCCTTCTCCCTCACAGCAAGTCATACAAGACAATGTGGGACCAAAAAATCCTTTGTTGCAACCATGGCATCACATTCAGTTCAAAATCGTAGGCTTAAATGCATTCTTTAAATTTCTTTAAAGTTAAAACAGTTTTATGCCATCAGGCTTCAGAAACTGATTGGGATGAGCATTTAACGTTGTGTGATGATGTTTTAATGCTTTCTATATAGTTTTTAATGAATTCTAATAGTTTCAACTTTATAAGTTGTTTGTTTTTTAAATAAGTTTCATAGCCATGCTTTATTTATAATCTTTATATTTGTAATCTGCATCTGCATATAATCTGCATTGTTTTTAAATATGTTGTTAGAGTGTCATCAGTGGAAGAAAAAGTAGGATATAAAGTAGGATATAAATGAATAAATATAATCATACTACTACTACTACTACTACTACTACTACTAATAATAATAATAATAATAATACATCCCTCACCAAGTGTCCCTCATCAAGAATCCAGCAAAATTTCAGAAAGATGTATGAAGGAACTAAGACATTATGATGAATAAAAACATTCTTTCTTTTTCTCTCATTTTTCTACTGAATTGATGTTGAAGTCATAGGCAGAAGCTAAAACAAGTAGCCAGTGCTTGATCCTCCCAAGTCTACTGATGTAAATAGTTAACACATTTTCTAAGCCTTGATGAAAAAGAAGTTGCAATAAATTGAACCACCCAATTTAAAAAAAATGCCAACTGCAATGAGATTTTTTTACATTAGAATGTTAGAAAATGTGCAAAAACTCTCATAATCTCCTCCAGTGGAAACTTTAGAACAACTTTTGAAATTATTCATTCTTGTCCCATGAATCAGACACCAACAGAACAAGGATTTCTATTCCCTATCTGAGTCTCTCAGGTTTCATAAAAACATATTTGGATGTTCTGTTTTAATGTATACTGTAAGATACTTTGAGTCTCTTCGAGGGGAAAATGGGATATAAATCAAACAAATACATACATACATACATGAATACATACTCTTCCTTCTGAGAAAGAAAACTAGTAAAGAGAACTAAATACCAAAGTAATCATGCAATACAGTAAAAAATCCCTACACTGTGAAAATATCTACTGTGAATAGAACTTAGACCTGCCAGTCACAGACTACATCTCCTTTTTTGCCCCTCCCATTTGTGCTGCTATATGGACAGAAAAATATATGCTTTGCTGATACATTGGGTCTCTTTCAAATCTAAATTACTAAGAAAGGTTTGGCAAGATTAAGATTCATATATGAGAGCTTGACTTCCATTTGGACATCTCTCCAATCTGTCTCATAATAGTTGCACTATGACACACCAAATGTTATGTGCCTTCTACACAGTCAAAGGAAGCTACTAATAGTACCTTTGCAATGTCTTTGCCTTTTTCCCCATTTACAATGTCAGTTCCATTAATTCTTCTCCCTACTATACGTTACAGCTGTGACTGGGCAAACACAATCATCCAATCATCTATCTGACAGTCCAACCATATAGCAGATATATTCAAGTGATGTTTTCCTTCCTTCCTTCCTTCCTTCCTTCCTTCCTTCCTTCTCTCTTTTTTTAGGCCCATGGAATGTATCAGTTGCTCCATGCTCAGTCAACAGCTGCAATGTTAAAATTTAGAGAAGGTATTTTCCAACTGATGATTAGTTCTCAGAAAAGCATGACTATATTCAGGCTTCGTTTAGAAGCAGCCAAATGTATAATCAGCCTTCCCACCACACACATCCATACATCATGATCTGGATCTTAAGGTAGCTTAAGGAAACATTTCCTGCCTCCTTTCCTTTCCCCACTAGGAGCTTCTTTGAGCTTCAAGAGCACCTGAAAAAGCAAGAGGCCTTTCGAACAATGTGATGTGGGTCATGGGGTGGTTTTTAGGACAGGAGGAATCACCCAGAATTGACCAGAAATGTCAGGCATCTTTCAGTTCCTTATCTTTCTCCTCTCAAGATCCAAACTAATACTTTTTTGAAATGAAAGTGACATACAGGATGTTTCTACTCCTGCTACAAAAACAAAGCCAGAAACAGCTCATGATGCTAATCTCTAAAGTACATCCTGTGTTTCATTGTAATAAATATACATTCTCCAACTTAGCAAGATTTTTTATGAGCTCACAGGCCAATATTTTATTTTCCAGAAGCAAGGTTTTATAGCAGTACTATAAACCATTATCAAAAGGGGTTTCTAATAAAAAAGATAGGAAAATATCTGTAAATGCTGTACTATAATTCTGATAAAGTTAAAATACAACATATTCCACGTGCTAAGATATCCTCCTCATATAACTGATGACAACATCAGGAGAACAACCATTATTCTGAGAGAGAATCTTCTCCACAAAAGATGTCAGTCAAGTACCAACCAACAATGAATTCCTTTTGTGGTATATTTCCATCCAGCATCCAAATACCACACAGCAATTAGACAAAGCTATCAACTGATAAGTAATTCTGAACATCATTGCAGAGCCATGATCACACCCCCAGTTGTAGCCTCCTGCCAGCTAACAAATCTACAGAGATTGCTGGTAAAAGCTCTCCTAAAAACACCACTCTGCAATCTAGGATTACACCCTTCTGATTCAAAATAGCGCATCACCTGTAAATACCCTAAGCAGACTGACACTTTTAGAAGCACAGTGACTGACATAATATATTAAACAAAACATCACCCGTCAGTCATGCAATCTCATTTACGTGATTGAATGCAGACATACAGGATGTCATCTGCAGTATGAGGGCAAAACTACCACAGACCTGTGTACACACTTCAGGAAACATTAGACTGAAATCCTAAGCAGGAAGCTAGAGCAACCAGTCACCAAGCATTTCAGCTCTGAACATCACATACTCTCTAATTTGTCCTTGTTTGGTACGGAGGCACCTTCTTCTTCAGACATGTAGCACAAAACAGAAAAAATCTGATCTAGAGATAAGACTCTAACACCACATGTCCTCAGCTCAGACAGTAATACCATCATCTACTAAAGAGTGTTCTAAACTGCCAATTTAATTTTTAACATCTGAAAAAGGTGGTATTATTTTGTATTTTTCAACGGTTTAAATGGTTTCAATAAATATATTCAACACACTACGTATGGTTCTTATTCTGCCAATCAAAATTCACACAATCTGGCAACATGGGTCAAGGTAGACTAACATTTTAAGAGATTAGTCATTGACTGCTATTCTAATTATTTATTTATTATTAGTACATACCACTCTTCTTTCAACACTGAACCACACAGTAATTAACATCAAAAAGACAATATTTACAAATTATTGTATAAGTCCCTAAATCAGAACCGAACAACGTGTTCTTCCACAATGCTGTGGAAGGAAGATGTCCCTCTCCTTCTGGTAAAACAAGTTCCTACTATGGAACAAGGTTGTGATTTCCTCCTGCTGAGAAACCAGATTTCAAAATGCACTATAAGCCTACTAAGGTATAAACATTTCTGTACCCACTGCTCCCCCCACAAACTCCTCAACCACATTCTGCTTTCAGCCATGTTAGTGTACTCTCCCTGTTCCATTCAACCAGCTCAGTATATCTCCCTCTCTAAGTTGGTGATGAGTGCTGAATATCACTCATCATGTATAAGTAACAGTGTAACAGCTTTTGAATCAAACTGAAAATACTTTTTGGTATCCTTGATAAATACATTATAACTACTGTTAACATAGAGCATCCCTGACTACCTCAAGGAAGTAGTATATAAGATTCTCTTGAATTACATGGCCAGGTTCACCTTGATTGATATAGTCGTCTTTGGGGTTCATTCATAGAGCATATTAATAACGACCTCACAATAAATATTAGAAAAGAATACAAAGTAATTTAATTTTTATTAATATTTGAAATAGGAATGTGGCATTATAAAAACATGCCTCTTAACGCATGCAAATCCTCCTGTCCCATCTTTCCTTTACTCCACCCTTTTCCTGCCTTGTTTAGCAAAATTTTGGTACAGGTTTAGTAGTAACACATACTACTCACCCATTCTGTAGCACAAATCAGGATAAATCCTACGGTTTACAGCATGGTGTGGGTGTGAATGTTCAACCTATGACTTCCCACTAAAACTGAATGACAATTTTCTAATTGCAACATACACATGTAGCAGAAAAGGAAAGAAGGAGTAGAATTTGTGCAAGTCCGATGTTAGGGCTCATTCTTTTTTTCTTTTAATTAAAATGCACATTAAAATATAACAGAGTCAATATTCATACAGTCACAGTCATTGTTAACCTCACCATCTTAGACACAAGCATTGAGTTCCCTTTGACCAGTCTTGGATTTTGGCTATCTATATATGATATCTCTTTTCCTTTGATTTAAACAAAGACAATTCTAGCTCTTCTCTATTACAGATATTATAAGTTACTTCTACTTTACCATTTATGGCTCTATATTACAATAAAATCCAATTAAATTAAACAATAAATATACTTTGATACTTTAAATATGCAAATACATGTTACTTTCATTCTCTAAAGTTTGCTATTGCTAATTGCTTAGGACTCATTCTTGCAATGTTAAAACTATGGCTTGCCATTAATGTCTGAACGATTCTATGCAGGCCATGGAAAGAACTCCGTAATTGTCCTTTCTAGATAGCTAGAGGTGAACACCATTCCTCCAAACTACTTGAGAGAGGAAGGGTGCATGCTCTGGGAAATCCAATGTCAAATTTAACCTTATGATAACATTTACGAGTCAAGGTGTTAGAAAAATTCTATCACTTGTCTGCTGGGTCCATGCCCCACTGCTATGGAAGTCAAGGGGTCAAGAAGTCAAGATATTTAAAGATAGGTTGCAGCAGTGGTTCCCTTGACAGAGAGAAAGAGAGGCTGTGCCCAAGCTTTTATGAACATAAATGGGCATACGTGACCAATATAGCCTCTGTGTGTGTGTGTGCGCGCACATGTATATGAGAGTGAAAACATCTGTCTTTTGAATTTAATACATCTTCCACTATCCTGAGATAAGACCCAAGCTATTTTCCAGTTCTAGCATTTGCAGACGAATGGGGACAGGGAAACTACAGGAAATGACAAATAATAGCTGTTGACAATACTTTATTATTTCTTTATTTATATATACTTTATTTATGTTTGTGCCACTTCAAAGTGGGAGCTTACAGTACTGACTGATGTAACAATTTCCAAGTTTAAAATACTGAGAACGCATTTCTAGATACTAACTCCCACTGTCCTACTAGCTAGTACCATCGATACCATTCCAACATAGGAAATTCTTTATTAATTTGTGGTATCTGTGAACTGCTGCCATGTAAATAAATGAATGAAATAACTAAAAAAAAATAAATATGAGCATGGGACAGGCACAGAATTGTTGGCTTAACTGTAAGATAATAAAGGCCTGACTCAGTCATACTCTAGATGACAGTTAAACAGCCTCAACTTGTCACAGATTCTCATTTTCAATCTGCGAATTTCAGTTCTTGACAATTAAAAAAAAATAAAAAATGGGCTTTGCCTCCAGAAAACTAAAGCTGCCCTTATATCAAGATCTTGGAAGGTGCTTAGCAATGCCTATTCTAAGCTGAAGGCGAAAATGATTGTGTTGTCATTTATCCAGTCCAAAAAAGCAGCATGTGGATTTGGATTATTTTTTATTACTCTTATTTTTTTAGTAGGCATACTGATTCCCTGCAGCTGAGGCAAAAGAAATCCCTACCTTGTTCTGAAGGATAGTAGAGCATAAGACCTCAACGCCATTCTAAGATGGCTTCCCATCTAGGAAAACTACCGTAACTTATATTCAGAAGCACTGATTTAAGTCACATTTCCATTAGCCTGGCTGTAACTGAAACTCAAGACATAATTTTAAGGTCACTTGTAATTTAAATGAAAAACTAAGAATTCCACCAAGTTATATATATCTTTCATATTTGAGAATCTGAAAATAAACATATATATCCATATGCACACAGACATATGGATGCACAGCCCACCTGGTTTTTTGAAAAACAGATGTGACATCAGAAACAACACAACAATACATATTGTTTATCATTATTCAAAATAAAAACCTTGGGAAAACTAATTCAAGGGGAAATCAAAAGTATCACTAATAAGAGCGAACCACTAAATCTGTGAGAAAACAAAAGTGCCTTACAGTTTTAAAAGAGATGAAGGAGTACTACTTATGAAGTGCTCAGAAGCAGAAATATCTAAAAAGCTCCTCAAACTGAATTTGTGTCCTGGGAATAACAGTACTCTTGAGGAACAGTATGGAATTAGTCTAGTACTATGGCGAAACTCTGCAGCTTCTCTCTCTGTTCTCCAATAAGAGGCAATTATCGTACACTAGAGACAGATTAAAAGAAGTTGAGCAGAAGTCACTACACAAAATAACACTTACGCCCTTTTCGCAAGGCGTTTTTGAAGCGAAAGGGCCCCTTGAGTGTCGCGTAAACGTGAGGAGTGGTCTGCATGATGCACTCACATTTACACGATGCTCAAGGGCCTGACGCGGACTGCGCACGCATCTTTTCATTTTCAGCTCAAAGCCGAAAATGCTGCGCAGTTGTGCATTGCTCCGGGGCCTCACACGCACTTACCTGCCATGCGAAGCCTCCTGAGCCGCGCTGGTCGCGCTTCCTGCCCCAGCACAGCCTCTAACTCCCAGGCTGCACTGCGGAAGGAAGGGGCTGGGCGCTCGCGCAACCAGGAAGGAGCTGCGGAGCCGAAGCAGCAGGGACACAGCAGCGTTCCTCCCAAGCCTTCTCATGCTAAAACCCCAACCCAGCAGCGCAAAAAGGTAAGGTGCCAAAAGGGTCTTAGATGAGTCAAATGACAAGGACTAAAGAAAGAGGAGGGGAGACGAAGGGGCTTATTACACACTTGCACTGAATTGAGACGTATGAAGAAATGTGAAATTTTAGTTAAAGGATAAAATTTACAAATGGAAGCACAGTTGTAGGACTGGAAAGAATATTTGAAAATTTTTTTAAAAAAATTGTTCAAAAACATGTTTTTCAAGGATTGAGACAATCCTAGACTCATGAGAATCTTCGCAGTTCAGAATGTATTATATACAAAATTTGCATATGGTCATTTTGCACAGATAACAGTATATTCTGTGTATGAAATGATGTTCCCATGAAGAAATATTATTTCCTGCAAAAATGCTGGTTCCAGTGTAGAAAATGCTACACTTGGGGACTTGTTCTATGCAAAATTTGCCCGCAGATAATTCACATAGAAAACAGCATTTTCTGGCCAGTAAAATAATATTCCAAATAATATTTTCTATGCAGAAAATGAAGTTTTCTTCACAAAACAGCCATCTGCAAGTTTTATACAGAAAAAGTCCCAAATTACAACTAGCCTTCAAAATTTTATGGTTTCCAAAGACTTACTAACAGCAAGAAGAAAATTCTTCTCCTTGCTTCCTTTGAGAGAAGAAACTTGGCGATGAATTGCATCCCTAGGCAGGTGTAACCCAAAGCAAAAAAAGACCAAAAGCACAAAATGATGGGGTATAAAAACCAGGCTTAAGTAAGTAGCTAATTCTTTCTATATAAACAAGTATGAATCTTTTGAAAGAAAAGAAATGACATTGTTATATACAGGTCACAGTGCTACTAAAGTAATAACACTAGTGGAAAGGAGTTCTTCTTTCCTCTATTAAAATATATTTACGTGATCCTTTCAAAGAGTCCTGTAAAGTATTCCTGCACTCACTGTGCCAAGTAAGATAATAATGAAGGAAAAGCAGTGCTTAAAAGTTTTGCTTTAGAACATACCCAACATGTAATCCTGTGGTGTAAATAGATTCTTTTAGCTGAAATATACCCTGGACACCATACTCTATAAATATTAATCACTCCTAACCATTACATGTAACATTAATATCACACTAACCAGTGCAAGAATTGCCCAGACAACCCATAATGCAATGAGCCCAATGCATATCTATAATGTATGATATGTATAATTCATATTTTTAAAAGTGGCTTAGTTTATAAATTGCAGTCATCTATTGACTGTGTTTTCAGCACCATACAAAGTAAGTGAAACTCACGCTAAAGAGCCACAGATTAAATTACTCTGCCTTATCACCAAAAAGCACTTCTCTTCAGAACAAGGCAAAGAAAGAACCATATTCAATTTGAGAATGATAAATAAGTAAGAGAGCCAGCATGGTAAAGTAGTTTGGAAACCAGAAAACCAGAGTTTTAATCTCCGCTCAGCCAAAGAAACCCATTGTGCAATTTTGCATGAGTCACATTCTCTCAGCCTAAGAGAAAGGGAATGGGAAACCTCCTCTGAACAAATCTTGCCAGGAAAACTTCGTGACAGCCTTGCTTTAGAGTTGTTGTAAGTCAAAAATGACTTTAAGCCACATAACAACAAACTAATTTTGACTAAAGTACTCCCTAATCCAGGAATACTGAAATTCTGTTTGATCCACTTACATTATCTGAATACTGATCTAAAACATTTATCTATAAGTGACTGTGTGTAAATATGTTTTATCTCATATACCTATGTCAGCAAAAGAGATATAACACACACAACAACAGTATGAAGCACCTTCACATGAGCTGTTTTAAATGACAGTGTTCTGTTCCAAGCCATGGACCAAGATACAAAAATAAAACATATATTTAACTTTTCTACTAAAAGGAGAGTTTTAACACTGAATAAATATCATTCTGACATTTGGTAGGCAAAGATGATGTCTCCCATTAAATTGTTGGTGTTGACAAAAAACTAAAGCTGAACCAGGGAACACCAAAATGGTAGTGGTGAATGATCTGGTCAGACTCTGGAGCTGGTAACATGGCCATTTAGGATAATATCACTTTGTGAAAGAGAAACTGTATTGTAGCCATTATTTGTTTAGTTGGTAAGACTCACAACCTGAATGGAATCAAAGCACTAATGTGTGTTCTTATTGCATAAATGTAGTGGTGGGAAACAGCACCTACTGGATAGTTGGGAGTTTTCTCTTTTACCTGTCAGAAAACATACACACACACACACACACACACACACACACACACAAAGGACAGCACTGTTCTTGAGCTTACATTGAAGGTCAGAGTGAGGAAGAGCAGGGTTGGAATGGAATGGAATTGAAGCCGAATGAACATTCCCCATTTTGCCTTCTCCAAACCTTTTCTGTTCCTAAAAATGTGCAGGTCCATATGCATTGTAACTTTTCCTTAGGAAAATAATTGACTTTCCTAAGGATTTAATTTAGGCACAGATAGTGAGTTGGTGAAGAGGCTTCTTCCCCACAGCAGCCACTCCAGCCCACAGAAAATGGTCTGTAAATGGCTAAAGAACCAGTTATAATAAGGGTAGGAGATGGAAATAGATGATCCCTGAAAACTGGATGGAGTACCTTCTGTGTCCCATTAATCATGTTCCCTCAACCTTGACCCATTAATCATGTTCCCTCCCTCAATGGGGGAGGGAGAGATCTGAAGAAGTCTATTCTAATCAACCTAACTGTACACTTAAAAATTCACCCTAGGTACCATCCCTGCACAAGATAGTCTGAGAAAGAACAAACGGAACAGTGAACAGGATGTTTTTCCCAATTATCTGCTGAGAAGTTAACACACTGGGAAAAAAGCTAAGGTGTGATATCTACCAAAGGAAGTTAAGCATGTGTCAAAGCTTGATCTATAATGGTATAAGGCAGAAGTTCTTAACCTGGGGTCTCGGGACCCCTGGGGCTCCGCAGAAACCCTCACAGCAGATCTGCAAGGCCCTGCTGTTGGACACTGATGACAGCAACGAGAAAATGACAACAGGGAGTGGGGGTGCTGAAACTCCTCTCTCATTTGCAAACAAGGGAGCAGTTTGGGCATATGCACATACCTGCCTCCATGTCTCTCTGTGCCCACATGCTGCCATGACCCTGATGAAAGTGACACTGTGGAAAGCATGTGCATGTGCTCAAGCTATGACTCTGGGGATCAGGGTTTGAACACCAACTGGGCATAGAAACCCACTGGGATTTCAGGCAAGTCACACTCTCACAGCTTCAGAGAAAGGCAAAGGCAACAGCAGATAGGTTCATCTTAGGGTCACCATAAGTCAGTTTTCAAAGAGGAGAGACATGATGGCTTGAACTGGACCTCCCTTGTCAGCATCACTTAGTTGTTAGATGTCTTTAAGTCACTTCTCACTTTTGGCAACGCTACAGCGAACTTATCACAAGACTTTTTTTGGCAAGATTTGTTCAGAGGGGGTTTGCCTTTGCCTTCATCCAAGGCTGAGAGAATGTGACTTGCCCAAAGTCACCCAGTGACTGAGCAGGGATTGGAATCCTAGGTCCGTTTCGCACGGCATTTGGGAAGTGAGAGGGCCCCTTGAGCGTCGCGTAAATGTGAGGAGCGTTCTGCATGATGCATCCACTTTTACGCGATGCTCAAGGGACGGACGCAGAGCGTGCACGGATTTTTTCAGCTGCGCACTCACATGTCACTCCGGCGCCCAACACACACTTACCTGGCGTGTGGTGCGTCGGGAGCCGGGCCGGTTGCGCTTCCTGGGCAGTGCAGGCTGGGAAAGGTCCCAGGCTGCACTGCGAAAGGAAGAGGCAGGGCGCTTGCGCGAGGAGGAAGGAGCTGCGGAGCCCAAGCAGCAGAGAAGTGGGAGCGTTCCTTCCAAGGCTTTTCGCGCAAGGACCCCAACCCAGCAGCACGAAAAGGTAATGTGCAAAAAGGGCCCTAGTCTCCAGAAGCCTTTAATAAATAAGCATATCTGAATAAATCTAAATTTAAATATTTAAATCTTAAGTCTTGGGGGTCCCTGGCAACAAATTATATTTACAGGGGGTCCCCAGTAAAGAAAAGGTTGAGGCCCTTTTCGCACGGCATTTTCAATGCGAAAGGACCCCTTGAGCATCACGCAAATGTGAGGAGCGGTCCACACGACGCACTCACATTTGCGTGATACTCCAGGGCCTGACACGGACCACGCACACATTTTTTCATTTTTGGCTTGAAACCAAAAATGCTGTGCGGTCGCGCATCACTCCAGGGCCCCGCGCGCACTTACCTTGCATGCAGAGTCTCGGAAGCGGGCCAGTCGTGCTTCCTGTCTCAGTGCAGCCTGGGAAGGTCCCAGGCTGCACTGTGAAAAGAAGAGGCGGGGCTCTCGTGTGAGCAGGAAACTCATGCAGAGCCGAAGAAGCAGGGAAGCAAGAGCTTCTCTCCGGAGGCTGCTCACGCAAGCACCGCACCCCAGCGCCGAAAATGGGTGAGTTGCGGAAAGGGTCTCAGAAGCACAGGTATAAAATATAAAGAGAGGCAACACTTCTAGGAAAAGGCACCAGAAGTTATGGCATAGGTCTAGTTCTTTCCTAATATAAAAAATAAGAGATATGTTTGGGTAGCTGAAAAAGCACATCAGGTCTGTTTTCCTATTGTTGATTTGTTTTTGTTTTCTGAGGTAACAGTCACTCAGCATGACATGTAAATTGCTTTAGCTGATCTGTCAAAAATTTTCCTTTTACGTAGTATCCTCTTATGTCAAGGATTTAATGAAAATATCCCAGTACAATTTGTTCTCAACCTCACAGGTGGCACATGGCTTATTTCTTAGCATCATTACTTCCAGTAAAGCTTCCACTAAAGCCAACCAACAGCTAAACTTCACTCATTTACTTTAAGTGCAACTAGAACACGAAACACTGCTAAAAATATGGTGTGACAATATAGTCCAATTCTGTCACTCAGAAGCATTTTAAGCATGGACACAAGAATTATTCTTATAACACATATACATTCATGTATTTCATATTTTTTTAAAAAAGTGGATGAGAAATAGAAGTAAAGGAGAACGGCACCCTTCACAGATCCTATCTATATAAAAAGATACAGAATTATTCAGCTCACATATAACTGCAAACCACAGTTTGGCCTTTACATCCACGCCTCTAGTTTGCATGCTTTGCAAATGTTTTGAAGACAAATTACAGTTTACAAAACCCCCACAATATTCTCACCTCAAATGTAACAGATGATCTTTTGTTGAAACCAGTAACTGACTTCAAAATGGGCACGCTGTTATCTTCTTAGAGGAGCAAGAAACCTAGCAGCTGTGCTTCATTGCAGTGACGATGTAAGGATGGAATAGCAAAGCAGGTGGATGATTAGACACTATCTCTTTGCCGTTCTCCTCGGCTGAAGGACAGCAAAGTGCGGTAACCCTGACCTGCCTGAAGGACATTATGTGTGTTATGCCTGAGCTGCCTCTAAAGATTTAGCTGCCCTCACAGTCCATTCACCAGCACTGAAGTTAAGATTCAAATGCCTGTTCAGTCACTTTCTCTGTTTATCTTTTGTTTCACAAAGGAGACTCTTCAGAATAAAATAAGAAATCAGTTCCTCTAAGTTATCTTATACTTAGTTCTCTCTGCAAAAATAGACGACATTTATTTGAGCCCCCAGATTACAGGTCAGATTAAATGCTTCTCCATTTTTTTTTAAAAAAATCCCCCAACACTAGTTTTCTACCAGAAGAATATTCAGTCATCTACTCCTCTGCATATAATATAACTATGCCCCTGTAACCACTAACCAGCCACAAGTTTCTAGAAAAGGCCCCAAACTGGCAAATTTCCTGACCCAGAAGTGACCAGAAGTCTTCTGCAGGGTTTTCAAGGGGTGTTATTTGAGTGGTTTAGAAAGATTGAATAAAGTGAACTGTAATTCCTGAAGGTCTCCAAGAGTGGAAATATCACCCTTGGATGGTCAAGTTTCATCTCCCTCCTATTTTTGAAGAGACTTTGGGGACTTCAGTGGGGTTTGGAGACTGTTAGAGTCTTGAGGCTGCACTTTCCCTGTCCTTGAACTACATGATCATTAGGCCTAAACCAAAGCTAACAATTCTGTCAAATGTGACAGTGCAGTCTCAGGTTGGTGCCACCAAAGATATTAACAGCTATTTTAAAATACTGTTTTAATCCTTTGGATTTATGATTTAATACAGCAGTCTTTTACCTATTTTAACTTTTTTGTAGAGTTTTGAATATGGGAATTCATCAAAGGTAGCCTTCTTTTTTTACAATTAAAAAGGACATTGAACTTCCCATTAACATCTTCCCAAATATGTAAGATTTTGTCTCTGATGAAACTCTTCAAAGAGGAAGGTGTCTTACATATGTAGATTACTTGTCATGATGACAGATGCACCATGGCTGCTAATTGTTTCAGCACAAAAGCAGCAAGCTTTCAACTGCTAGAAGATGTAACTCAGTTAATCGAACAGCTTATACTGAAAAGTCTTTTTTAATTTGTTTTATTTATATGCAACCTTTCTTCCAAAAAAACAAGCTCAAGGTAGTATACATGTTTCTCTGTTCGCTTTTTACCTTCACAATAACTCTGTGATGAAGGCTAGACTGAGAAACAGTGATTGGTCCCAAATCACTAGGTGAGCTACATAACTGAATGGAGATCTACATCCAAATTGCTTCTTTCCCATCCAGTGTGACACTCTAATCACTATACCAGTCTTTCTTTTCCTTTTGCCCCTTCCATCCTATCTCACAATATATAAAGCATGTTTTTGGCCTTGAGTCACTAGCACCACAATCAGACAGATAAGACCCAGAGCTTGGAAAGGATATTTTTTGGACCCGGGGATTCTGGGAGCTGTCATTCAAAAATTTTAACTTTTCCACTCTCTGGAAGTGCCTGCAAAGTCAAAGGACATAAAGACAGATACAATTTGTACAAACATGCACGTGTGTAGCCAGAATATGATGACAGTTATGGAGAAATACAAATTCCTCCACACAAAAAGCACAGATCAAACTCTTTTGCCACAGGCCTCGTGCCCTTCAGAAAAGCATTCCCCATGGCATCAAGCACTTACCCAGAGGGCACAGTTCACAGTGAAATGGTTTTTGGACAGGGAAAGAAAAGTTTAGACAACTCTTTAGTATCACTGTAGTGCTCTCTCAATGGTCATGTGAATACAATCACTTCTGCTTTGAGTACAGTAAAGACATAAAATATACATGATCCTGAAGGAGCAACAAAGCTCTAAAAAACAAATGATGACAAGATGACAAGAAAGAAAGAATATTCACCCTCTCCCATCCTTAAGTCAAATATTCCAGATAGTGGAATTACCAGTCAAATATAATCTCCATAATGTCATTGTTTGATGGTTTCATGTATGGAGACAGGGAGGAATCCCAACATTTAATTACTGGCAATTACAACTTTAAACACATTACTATTTTTGGTCCCATTCTTTTGCCTTTGGCTCACACACTTCTGGAATGCAGCCCCTGAGAAATACTTGAAACTGAACCCCCATTTTTGTCATACAGTTTCAAAATCAGCAATATTTTTATTCCTGGTCTGAGGAACTGATCACACAAGCAGTCTTCAAGTATACCCAAACTGCAGAGTGCTTTGGAGATATTCTCCAAGTCAGACAAATGGGGCAAGGCCAGATCCCTGAAAGCATGACTCCCTGGAACAGTGATGGGGCCCTCTTGCAAGAGCAGAAGCATAGTTCAACAACTGAGATGGCCACACTACCTAATGGATGGGCTGATCCTGCCTATATCATTTTCTCAGTATTTCAACATACAATCTGCAACTTGCATAGCACCTCCTAAAGCCTAATATTACTGCAACTAGTATGCTCTTCCCAGAAGGCTCAAGTTCTAATCCCACTCAGCCATGAAGCCTACTGGGTGTATCTGGGCCAGGAACTACCTTAGAGGTTTTGTGAGAATAAAAAGCAGAAGACGAGAGAGAATTATGTGCATGGCCTTGATCTCAGTGAAAAAAAGAGGATAAAACTGATTGATATACATATATTAATGCCTTTGAGTTGCATGACTGCTATATGGGAGAGAAGGATAAAGGATCTTCATTCTTAAAAATGCCAGAGCAAGGAAAGTGTATAATTTTAAAAAAACAGTTTGCCTGATGTCTTCAGACAAAGGCTATTTTATATTTTATAAAATATACATGTACATATACATATATGTATCCTATCTACCCTTCTCTCTCACCTGGCAATCATGCAACTCAAAGGCATTAATGCACAGATATTAAAATTTCTTTTCCACCTGTATAAGCTGTATAAAATGGTGACAGTTGTTACTCACTCACCTACCCCTGACAATACTGTTTTAAAAATTCTGTCAGGATAATTTTCTGATTTTTTGAAGACAAGTAAGGCAAGAATGATGGTAAACAACACAACAATTATTCTACAAAAACTAAGATACTGTGATCAAGTAGCAGGTGAAATAAGCATCCTGTCAGGTGCAAGATAAAGAATATGAAAAGTTTAACAATCATACTTCAGTGAATTATTAATAAGAACATGCATATGATACCCCTACTAATTACACAGTTTGGCTGATTTAACATTCTATGACTTTAGCACATTCTGGTATCTAAACAATATGTGAAAGATTGTAATACTGTAATGAAATTTCTGAAGCTGGGAGGGAGACAGCCAGGGAACACCAGGCTTAATCCAAAGGAGGGCAATGCCAAGCTATCTTGGAATATTCCTTTACTGAAGAAAACCCTTAAAATTCATGAGGTCACTACATGTCAACAGAGGACCTGAAGGAACACCCTTTACTTAACAGAAGATTCCTATCTCTACCCAAAATTCAAACTATTAATTTGACAAATTATTGGTTCTTCTTACCTCTCAGCATAGTGTATACCAAAGAAATGACTCTCCTACTAGACAACGCTTTCTGTCTTTCATGTGTTTTGGACTTCAGTGCCATTACCCTCACCCAGTACAGCTAGTAGTAAGAAAGATGTAATCCAAGTCATCTGAGAGGCAAATGTTTCCTACCCTGACCACTGCTATATCTCCAGCCTTACTTCCAGATGACTATGAAATACACTGGCGGTTATACTTTTATACTTTTTGAAGAATTATCTTCCTAGCATTCTTCTGGTGTTGAATCAACAGGAAAATTAGTTATAAAACAAACCCTTCAATTGTCACCTCATGGTAATAAACTCATCATAGGCCCTTTCCACATGTGGGGGGGGGGGAACGGGCAAAAACGCCCAAAAACGGAGCTTACCGGCAGCCAGGTAAGTCCGTTGCGACGCGGAGCAGCGCGAGCTCGCTGCTCCGCAGTCTTCCAGCGTCTCAAATGGCGGCTTCCGGTTGGTGGAGGCTCTCCACCAACCGGAGAAGCTCGCCAGCTGGAAGCCCGCCCCTGGCAGATCTGCAGGCACGCACTTGCGCGTGCTTGCAAATCCACGTCAGAGCCAGGCAACGGAGTGTCGCGGGGCTGCGCACTCTGTGCTTTTTAAAAACCTCGAAAAAGAGGTTTTTAAAAAACACGCAGCACGGCTAGTTCCGGCCGCTCCTGAGTGGATTCTGGTGTGGAACTACAAAAAGTAGTCCACGCCAGTCCACTCTACAGTGTAGAAGACCTCCGTGAGAGGTTGCTCTGCCCCATCACAGAAGCCCGGTGTGGAAATGGCCACAGTAAGCCCTTCTCACAGAGGCCACTGTTAGCAAAAGAAAGAATGGCACTTCAGTGATGAGAAATTAAGAACACAGGCACAACATGGAAGGACATCATACTTAGTTAAATCTCAATTATATTAAATCAAAGTAAAAATAACTCCCTAAGAGAAAGCAGTCAATTACCACTGCAGTGCAACACACACAGATCGAGGGACAAGAAAGTAGGATGCACATACATTATTTGTATATTTTATAATAGACGTAGGCAAACTGTGGTTTTATTCAGAAGTTTTAACAGCCCAGCCACTCACAACTCAGACTGGGGCTGACTGGAGCTGGAGCTCAAAAACATCTGGAGAGGCACACATGTTAGCTGGGCATACACCCTCCACTCCTTGATATGGTTTAATTGGCAAAATATTTAGTTGACATTTAATATAACTTATATCCTGCTATGACTGGGAGCTTGTTGGCAAAGAGGAACTGACTGCACACATGTGTTGCAAAACTAGGTCAGACCCAGACCTCAGGGCACAGCTAGATCATAACTGCGGAAACTCCAGTGATAATGGACTTACAATTAGCCGTCAATGACTCAACCTTTAGAAACAACAGCAGCCAGAACTGCTTCCACACAACAACTAATTATCTTAGTCCCTCTCCACCAAAACTTCCCTTTTGTCTTTACATCTGACCTGCCATTAAGGAGCTATCACAATTACCATCAGTCTTTTGTCATCTAATGCTAAGACTATGAGTCCATTCTTGACCCCACTGTTTACACTGCCAGAGAGCAATTAACACCTTCACCCTCTGGGCAGAAATAGAGTATTTAAACCCTGATTCTGGGCTAGATAATTTGTAGTACTTTGGATGTCCTTGTCATCAGTCTGCCACTCTGTTTCCCAGGTTGTACTGCCCTTGGACCTTGGTCTTCGCCTCTCGATTGGATAGGTAAATATCACCCACTTCACTCTAAACTCTCTCTATCCAACCTTTCCTCCCTTTTCCTTCAGTTAGCCTTGTGTGATTGTGAGATTCCTTGGATCTTGAGTGTGTAACTGATAATTCCCCTAATAAAACACTTTTAAAACAAACATTCCGTGACTCTGCAGCTGGTGATCGTGCATTAGTACCAGTACACACAGGTGTAAAAGATCTAATTAGGTTTCCCCTCTCACACAGGCCTCCTCTTTGAGCTAATATTCACACAGTTCCACAGAGGCACTGGCATTGCAGGTAGATCCCTGTGTCACCCATGTTTTGGGGAAACACACACTTCCATATAAATCTCAGAATCAAAAGCACCCCCTAGAAATAAGTTATTGAAGATGAGCACATTTCAGAGCGTTTATTCAGCTAGGAAATTTGCTCAGTTGGTCAGTCAAGCTACAACTCCCGATTCCTTTAATTTCTTTAGGTTTCCCTGACTGAAATACATTATATATGCAGAGACGAACATAAGCAATAAAGTAAGATGTTTATTTTTAATACATTCTTCCTTTATGTTATGTTACTGAGGAAAATCTGCTCAGAACACAAATATAAACATTCCTTATTCTTTTTGGTTGTTTACTGGAGTGACTCACAGTAAACAAATTCAGTTGGTTACTGTTGAAGTTCACAAGGTCAGCTTAAAAATAGAATAGATTTGATTGGCTTCAGAAGGGATTCTGAAAACAGTGTGGAATCAGAACAAGTAAAACTAAATTATATTATGTATGACTTATATATCCATTGAAGCAAAAACTGCCTTTAAGTATGATCTATATATATCCATGGAGGCAAAAACCAACTTTAAGTGTTTTCTTCCCATCTAGATAAATCTCATCCAGGTAGTGGAATATTTTTGTTCCCCAGAGACATGTTTCCCTCCAGAAGTTAGAAAGAACTAAACCTATAAAGTAAACATTTTATGACATTTATGACATTATCACTTTACCAAGTATTGTAAATGATTCTTGCATTTCAGCCAACTGCTACGTACAGGGAGGGGTGTTTTGTCTTGTTTCAACAACAGAAAAAAAAAAGCTGGGACTAAAATCATACCACCAAAACTATTCCATTTGTATTGGTAACCTGTTCTGACAAAAAAAAAGAAAGAGTTCCAACATTACTCATTTTTCCCCCTCATCTGATTTTTTTTCTTACTTTCCACAATGCCTCTTTTTTTTATGTTTATTATTTTGAAGGACAACAAAGATCCTGTTTTCATGCGAGACAAAATCCAGGGTAGGAGTAAAATATGGGGGAACAGAGATCCTAGAGATCCAAGCAGCAGGAAGAGTAACTCACATTGAGTTGGGTCTGACAAGTCATTCCTGTGAGCATAGCCATATTTTTCCATCTGATCACACAGGAAAGTCTTTCAACTAGACTCCTTTCCATTTCTTGACAGATAGAAAAAAGAATGCAAAGAAAAAATGCCTGCCATTCTCTTTTCTCATCAGTATTGTCAGTTTTAAAATACACTATGAAAAAGATCAAGGTGTAGGGTGCGTGTTAAGGGGACTCATCCCCTTCTTCCCTAAAAACCTATTACCTTCTTGGTTTCCCATAGGTGGATTTCATCTTAATTGGAAGAGTGATCTACAGGTTAACTCCATTAGGCCAAATTAGTATACTTGAGGAAAAACTACTGTTTCAGATCTAATAATGATGGACTCAGTGAGAACTTCAAGAAACTATGGGAGAAGGGCAGGAGTTAAAGCAAGGATATATCACTAAAATATATTATACGTTAGCCAGAAACATGAAATCTAGGCAGATACATGACTCATAGAAGGTTAGAACAAAAGCAGCAGGGTTGTTGGGTTTTTTTAAAAAAAAGTCATGATTAAGATTTGTTATACAATGCATTTGAATGCTTTTTTGTTATATTGACAGTCCATTATGCCTACACATTTCAAGAAGTACTCAGATCTAGAGTGACATATCAAACCATGTTTGTTTGCAAATCTTGCAAAAGTACTGATTATGTAAATTTGATTTACTGCAAATTTAATTTTGCTTGGAAAACTCAAGATCCCTATGCTAAAAACAAATAAGAGGTGATTTATTATTAAGCATACAAGTCATACAATAATCAAAATCACTCCACAAAAATAATGGATTTTATACACTAGCAGGCTTTTGGATGGCAATGTAAATCTTTGCCTTTCACTCTCATGTGCAAGAATGAAAAAAAAATCCAGAAATTTTCTTCTTGTTTTGGGGGGTGATCACAAGAATTTTAAAGTATTTTTATTATTTTTTGTTACATTTTAGTATTTGTTGCACAGTTTTCCTTTTTCAATGTTGTTGTGTTACAGAACTACATGTAGTTCCAGGCCTCTGTCAGATTTCTTTCTGTGACAGACACTGACATATGCTATTGCTTTTAGCATATGCTTTATTCATGATAAATGACACAGCAGATGCTACACAACAGAGAAGTATCCCAGACCTTTCACTGATGTGGTTCAGCATCCCTCACAACCAATGCTGGAACTGGATTCCCATAGTAATTCTGCCCAGACTTATCCCTTTGGTTGACATGTGCACTCCCTTGCCAGCCAGTGGCAAATGGAGAAGTCCCAAAGTGTGGAAGCAAACAAAATTGGAACAAACAAGCATGGCACGCGTCCCCCAATAGCTGAGATCTATACAAGCAGGATAGCAACAGAGAAAAGTTTATTTCTCCATTAGTTCTCAGTCTTCATATCTTATCTCAGCCTGTTAACTGCAAAGCAAATGGAAAAGTATCCAACAAAGTCACCAATACAAATGAACCCTTTCTTGCTACTGGACAGCTGTTAATGTCTGGTCATGATGCTAACAGGGACTCTAAAACCTATAATTGCAGGAGCCAGCTTACTACAAATGGATAGAAATATTCTGTTTTGTGTAAAATATCTTTGCTCAAAGATGGAAAATTCTTGAAGCAACTGACAGTGTTTTTAATAGGATGACTTAAATTTCCAGAGATACCACTCTGAGGATGAGAAGATTTAGGAACATTCCTTCTTTCTTCTCTCAAATTCATAACTCATATAGTAATTGCCATGAAAGTAGATTCTGGAGAATTCCAATATAAACTTTTCTCTTGATGAAAATAAATTGATTCTTCAGTATGAATAAGAGACAAGTGCTTGCTTTCATGAGAGATAGCATTGTATAGTGGTTTGAGCATTGGACTAGGACTCTAGAGACCAGAATTTGAATCCCAACTCAGCCATGGAAACCCACTAGGTGACCTTGGGCAAATCACACTGTTTCAACCTCAGAGGAAGGCATCCCCTCCACAACAAATCTTGCCAAGAAAACCCTGTGATAGGTTTGCCTTAAGCTCCCCATAAGTCAGAAACAAGTTGAAGGCATACAACAACAAATAGTTTTTACAGAAAGAGGCTTTCAAACAGATGAAATGTTAGTATTCATTAGTATTCATAATGAAGCAACTAGACACCTACATTAAGCAACACTTACAAGCCCTTACATGAACCCTTTCTCAAAACCTTGCATTGCTTGTTCAGTCCCCATGTTATTTCCAAAGGCGCATTTTCCACTGGTGCTCTCTTTCCTTCATCTATCTTTTCTGTTCTTCTACTCACTTGTCATCTACCATATTCTTGCTTAATCTGTTGCCCTACCAGGGAATTACCATAAGAAGTCGTGAAATTTCAAGGCAAAGGGATGTTACCTTCCCATATGGAAGCATGCAGCTGTGGTGATCAACAGCAGATACTTACAACCCTCCAGCAAACCAGCAGTCAGCCATAATATTCCATTTTCAAGGCTTCCCCTTCAGATGCCCATTCTGCTATCCACCTTTGGTGCCCTGGCCCAACTTAACAAACCAGTCATTCTTGCCAGTCCATCTCATTGTGCTATCCTTTACTATAAGGCTCTTCTCAGCAAAACTACTTCACTCCTCTATAAGATGCCTTCAAGATGCTTTAAATTAGATTCTATTTCCCTTCTTCTGGGCAATTGGAACGGTCTTTGAAATCATATTAATTCAAAAAGTGGCTAGACTGTGTGGGTACAGATAGGTAGCAGCCCCTTTTAAACCTATAAAATATTTATTCCTTCCCAAACTGTTATGTATGGTTGCTATAGCATCAAAAACACACTCAGTTACAAAGGCAATCTGTATCCTGGAAAGGAACAGTTTGCTAACTGCAGGAAAAAAAACTCAGAAATTAATCAACTATGATGCTTAAATGAAAATGGATTTTGGTTCTTCAGCAATTTTTCATGCTATATGAGCTTTATTTTGTGGAACTTACATTATCTATTACTCTACACTTCAAAGAGACTATGATTTTCTATACAATTCATGCAGTCTACCAAAGTAATTTCTTATTATTAGTCATAAACATATTTTTGCACACAATCATAAAAACCTGTCACAATTCCCGAATGCTAATACTTCTGTCTCAAGATTAAAAATATCTCCAAAAAATTTAATGCATTAATTAATCAGCATCCACAGACCCAGCTTTTAACTGTAAACATTATACAAAAATGTGGTATGAGAATTTTATTGTTTTGATCATTGAAACAAGATGCAAAATCAGTGTCCAGCACTCAGATATAGACACTCTTTGTTTACACCCAATGCAAGACCTAACGCTTAATCGCATTTCTATAAGATCCAACATGATACCAGAGCTTCAGAACAGTGCCCAGGAAGGCATATAAACAGTTGTCATCCAACCAAAAATATTTTAACACATTTGCTCAAGTCAATATGCACAAATCACTCATATTAAAAGTAAGGTTGAGCCAAATGTTTTAAACCAAACATTTTCATCTCCGCCTTTAGCAAAAACAGAACTGTAGAAATGCACATCCCCTTTCTAAGCTTGCCTTCGGCACCTCTTCCTCGCCACTACTTCAAGATTCTGTTAATGTCAATAGCCACCGTTTCTCCCCCACTAATTCACATCATTTTCTTTCTTTCAACTGAACCAGAGAAATACCAGCCATTTCTGTCCTCCTTCTCAAGAAGGGAGGAAAAAGAGGAAGCATTTAAACTTCTGGAAAAACCATCTTTAGTGTAACTGCCAAATGATCTACCTTTTATGTCACTGTTGATGATACAAAGTTGTAGCTGCACGTTTTCCCACAAAACTATTTGCTCAAATTTGATCTGAAATTTGTATATTATTTGTCAAGAATGTACCCAATGACACAAGGACCTCTCACCCTCAAAAACACTGCGAAGTATTTGTATTATATCTCTTCCTTAAGACAGATAATGAAGCAATGGACTTCTAGGCTATTTTGCTGAAGATTTAGGAGCAACACGTATTTTATGATATACTGAAACACATCTGCCTTTGACATCAACATTTCTACTCATGTGTATCAGGTAACTAGTTAGCTAGCAATCATATTCTTAAAAGACTGAAACATGGATTTGGCGGTACACAGGCTGTCCAGCCACTTGGCCAATATGTATGAAACAAAAGACAAATCTTTCACAGAGGTGATCCATAGCAATAATGGTGAGTCTCATCTATCTCAACAGCTTCTGAAAATCTAATGCTGCTAAGAATGAAACATCCAAAGATTTTTGCTTGTTCTGCTGATAGCATCATCTCTCAGAAAATGAAGAAGAAATCTTGCTTTCCTGGACTCAATCTGGACCAACAATAAAAACCATGGTAGATTTATAAGAAAATGACCCATGTCATCTCAGAATTCATCACTGAGAAAGCTGTGAAAAGAAATCTTATCAAGACTGTTGAAAAAACTGGGTAGACTCCTTTATGGAATAGTAATTGTTCTTGCTCTGAGGAGGGAAGATCAGCCAGGCACAGCTCCATCATACCTGGGCCCCAGCTGCTGGAAACACCTCCTTCTGTGCTCCAACTGTTACCCTGACTTCTGCAGGTCCTCTGGGGGACACCTTGATTTGTTCCAAAAATGCAAAGACTGGGAAAAATTAGCAGAGCACTTGCAATAGCAAAACAAGGGGCAGGGTAAACCAGCAGAATCTTTTACCCTGTTTCTACAGAGTCAGGCCAAGCAAACAGCCAGAAAATCGTACCAAAAAATGGATTTTACTGATAAATGTTTTCTCACGCACTAACACACTCACTCACTCACTCATGCATACAAGGCCTATCGAGAAGGGAAAGAGGTGAAAATGGATGGGGGATATAGCGAAGAGGATATACAGGTGGTGATACTGCACCTATCCTAAAGTCTTCAGTTCAGGAAGCGGTGAGAAGGACTGAGTTCAGTGACGAGAGGCAGCTGAGGGGATCACTCGACTAACAGAGTGCCGGTCTGCTAGCATGGCAGGGAGTTCTCTGAAGAGACCCTTAAAGACTGGGAGTACTTATAGGGCAGAACGTACTTCGAGGGCAGGCCCTCTCCTGGGAAGAAGAATGGCCAAAATAAAGGGGAAAATGCCACACAATAGCAACTTGGTAGTTTGCATGATTGGTTCATGCAGATGGACCTCGCCTTCGTAGGATTTTCCAAAGTCGGAGTTGCTCAACCTGGGGAAAACCCAATGATCTCCTCAAGTTGGCTATTTGTGGCTGAGGACCCTTTATTCATGTGGACGTGTCTAGCCTGAGGTCTCCTTGGGGAAACATAACTGGGGATTTTCCTGGCCTTGACCTAGTTTCAGTTGTTTGACCTATTTGTCTACGCAGGTAACCTTTCTGGCATGGCAGGCATATTTGATACCAATTTTATATCCCCCCGGGATGGGGTCTCCCACTGAGGTAACACAACTGCCATTGTTCTGGCCTCTGTAGGAGAAGAGTAGCTTCTGTTGAACTTAATCCGCTTCCACACCGCCATTCCTTTTTCAACAAGTGGCATTTGTTTGGGAACCTTTCTGGCTGGAAGGTGGGGTACAAATACTTTAAATAAACAAACAACCTTGTTCTCTGTTGCTCCACAAGGACCAACTAGTACCAATGGGTAGAAATTTCAGGTAAACGGATTTGTTTTAACATCAGAAATGCTTCATACTGTTTAGCACTGGCACAGGTTGTCTTAGGAGGTGATTGGCTTGCCTTCACTAGAGACAGAAATTATCTGTCAGAGATCAGTAACATGATCTCCATACCCTTAGGAACCTATGATGCTGTGATTGATACAATGAGGTCTCACAGAGCTGCCCATTATCCCTACATTCTTCAGCATATATGTGAATCAACTGTATGAGATCATTCAGGGATATGAAGTAAGGTGTCATCAATATGCTAATAACACCTATCCCCATTTCTCTGTCATCTAAAGTATGTAAGGCTGTTAGGTGTTGAACCACTGTCTAACTGAAGCTAGTCCATACATTTTAGCTGCCACAGTCACTTAAACCACTTTGTTATTCAATTCTGCTGAGTCCCCAGTGGCTGCCCTCTTCCAAACAAGTTCACCCAAAAATAGGCATGGTCTGAGCAGAAGAGCACCTTACTGGAAATGGTAAAGTGACATACCCTCCTGACTGGATGATGATCTACTGGCCTGGGAAGGGGAGCACCATGTCATTTAGGTCATCTTCCTTATTACCTCTCTATCTAGACAAAATTGTCCCAACCTGCTTGAAGTGCTTCACACAAACTCTAGACTTGTTCACAGTGATATATAACATGTTAAGTCCACAAAATGTAGTTGAGGAACTTAATAAAGTCTTTCAAATCAAACACAGTGTGAGGCAAAAAAACCCAGATCAAAATCTAAACCTTCTACATTGACATCATTCTCTTGTATTGCTCATTTGTTATTTTAGACAAATAAAAGATATCTAAAATACATTTCAAATCCTGAGCCTCACATCCCTTCCAGCTCTGTGGGTAGTAGAAAAAAATCTATGGAAAGTGTTTATTACCCGCCAAGCTTTTTGTATCTAGGCTTTTCTGTTTAAAGGATAAACACAACAAGAAAGAAATATTTTAAAATGCATGGTTTTTTTCCACTCGTCTGCCTTCAGCAGTGCTTTCCTCAGTAGTACTTTCCAAAACTCTTCTTTTGTTTTTTTTAGCTTTTTTGACATGAAAAATAAGCTTCTGATAAGTTACATCAGAAGTGTCAGTCATATCATTAATCTATACATATACTGAAGAGAGCTTTTTACCATTAAGAGTCTGACTCTATATTTAGAAAGGAAGAAGAAAAATTTGAGTTTTAGGTATCAATAGACAAGGTTTATCCAATGTCAAAGGAAGAGGAGCTAGTTTTATCTAGTTTATCAAATAAGAGAACAACTCTCTTAATCTCAAATGTTAAAGACCCAATGTACCTTCTTTAAAAAGAAAGAAAGAAAGAAAGAAAGAAAGAAAGAAAGAAAGAAAGAAAGAAAGATATTCTACAATAGGAAAGGAAAAGCACATTGCTATTTGTGTTAAGAGTAACAAAGCCACTAAGGGTGGAGTCTATGGGTTAGGGACTTCCACAAACATTCAGCCTTGTTAAAAGAGGTGAACTGCATGTTTGGAACACTTAGCCCCCCAATATGCCACATGTTATATCACATACAGGCACAATTATACATTACTCTTCATTTAGCTTACTGTAGTTAATTCTCAAGACTTAATTCTCCACTGAATCAGAACATGAGCCTTATACTCTGGAATGTCTGCTTTTCCTGCAGACTTATTTTGTTCATGTGCTGATTTAACTAATTAATCAAAATTTGAAAATTTATATTTATTTTAACTAGTAACTAGTCTGTTAATTTTACATGATGTGAGACAATTTTACATTATTTGACACAATATTTTCCTACATTCAGTGCAACAGGTCTCAGGCGAAACGTTTGGCACAGGCCTTTGTGTTTGTTCCATCAGCCTTGCAAATCATCCCGAAATATGTGGCTCAGTCCAATTGTTATTCCCAACTAAAGTACAGCCTTTGAATGAATGAATGAAATTGGATTAAGTCTCATATTTCTGGAAAGTTGTTATATGAAAAGAAGGAAAATGCGGTTTTATTGTGCATACTTATCTCCAACTACTAATATGTCATTTTTCTCCCAGAAACAAAAGTTATAGACAAATTCCCAAGGTAGCTACGATAAAAGCAGTAACAGTAATGGCAATACAATGGAGTATCAAGGTACAGTCTGAGTCTTCAAAACTTGAGAAGGGCTGTTGTTGACAGGGTGATAGGGTGACTTTACAGGTTAATTATAAGCCGAAGCTGACTTGACAGAAGTTAATGACAAGGCTAAGCATCTGAGTCCTGGGGAATTTAATAAACTCAGTGAAAAAAGAAGAGTAAAATAAGTTAGTGTCTCAGAGAAGAAAGGAACAGTAACAGAAAGGGCAATAAAATGTTTTGTGGTTCTTGGCAATCAGATATTACTATGCACGTCATGAAGCATATACAAGCCACAGTTCAGAACTTTGTACACCCCAAAGCTATTGAGCATCCTGCAGACTGAATGAACTGAGAATATAGACACACACAGCCCTAGAAAAATTAGTGTTTAAGTACAAGCAACAACACATATATTTTGAAAATACTTTCAGTACCTTTAATTTTCTGAATATGTTTGAACGTGCTTCGTATAAGTCTCACAAAAAGTTAGAAACGACACAGGCTAAAGAAACTTGTCCAACGGGGTCACCCACTGGGTTTCCATAGCTGAATGGAGATTCAAACCCTGGTTTCAAAGAATCCTACCCCAGTGTTTAAACCAATGCACAAGCTGGTTCATTTATACAAAACCTACATGAAGCAAGCAATTAAATAAGAACTAGAAAAGTTCAGCTAATGCTCGTACATGGTACAAACTGGATTTTATCTGTTATCATTTGCATGACCCAAACTCCTACCTTCTTTATCCAAGCTGCTCGAGCACTGTATCCAGCAAACTTGTGCAACGGAGGAAGGGACTAATTTGTCTAATTTGCCAATAGCTGCCAGGGCCAATTAATTACCAGCCACACACTGTATAGCTTTTTCCGGCTTCCATTTAACTATTGACTAGGTCCAACTCTATTTAGCTTTTAAAAAACTCAAAAACCATAGACTGAGACTGCAGACTGAATGATGAGTTCAAATTTTATATAATAGACCTTAAAATAGGCTTAAAGAAAAGAGCTCATGTTACCAAGCAGACTGAAGTATAAGAAGTAAGCAAAACAATAACTAAAAAGAAGAAAGAATTACGTAGCGAAAGCCTTTTTTGCCTAGTTCCTCCTTCCCTGATTTCTAGTTTTTTTGTTTTTGATTTACATCACACCTCCTAAAGACACTTAAGCCCCCACTTTTTGAGCTAAATTAGAAACATATATTCCTCAAGAATCCAAAAGGAAACACCTTTTCCTTCAAAGAGACAAACTCTTAATGAATAGCAGGCAACCATGCATAGTTCAAAATAAAACAAATCCTGAAGATTTAACAAGTTAAGAGACCAAAAAAATCACATTAGTGTTCACAACTGTCATTTCTTACATATTTCTGAAATCCCCATACACTGGATTTTTCAGGAGAATGTGTTTTAGCCATATGTTCTCCCATCTCTCTCTCTCTCTCTCTCTCACACACACACACACACACCATTTCCAGATGTTTCTAGTTCAACTTCTAGCTACAGCATCTTTCAGAACAGATTGTTCTGGGTCAACAAAAGGTTAAAAAAAAACTTTTCATGAAATGACTGACTGACTTGAAGTTTCTTGCTCTTTCTTTTAGTGTGATAAATATTCGCTCATTACATTATGTTTTGTTCATTACTCAAGCATTGAAAGATTACTAGATCTTATAATGTGGCAATTTTATATTATTCCCTGATGGCAGTCACTTCATCATTACAGAATGGGTCCTACCTCTTCTTCATTACTCAAGTCACAAGAGAGACTTCTTTGCAATTTAACTCCTTTCAGCTGGAATCAATTCTGCTTGTTTCTTGTTTCCAAAGCAGAAGCATAACTATACCACTAGAAAATCCAGTCTTTTGAAGGAAAGTAGGATTTGCAGCAAAAAAGTATGTCAGCATAGAAAAATGTCTCAGCTCACAGTAATAAAATATTAAAAACAGACTCAGAAGTGTATTTTAAGTGGATTGAACATGTACAAATTTGCCTTTCATCCTTTTAAGAGTCTTTAAGCAGAACTCCCTGCTATATCTAGCTTTTAAAACATTCAGATAGAAAATAATCAGTTCATCACTAAGAAGAATAAAAGTGGTTAGCTCAATTTTTAAAATACTACTTTGTGATTCTACCATATATTCAAGTGTATTTTTTTCAAGCAAACAATATCAATGGAGACTACAGGAAAAAAACAATTGAGAGTATTTCATTCACTTTAGCAAGGCAGCATTACAAGACAGTTTGATACAATGCTCTTTGTTGATACACCATTCATGCAATAATCTGCAACATCCAGAAATGTTCAAAATAGGGAGTATGCATTGTGCCTTCAAGTCACCTGTCAACTTATGGTGACCTCATGAATTTCAGAGGGTTTTCTTACGCAAGGAATACTCAGAAGTAGATTTGCCAGTTCCTTCCTCTGAAACATAGCCCACAGCACCTGGCATTTCTTGCCAGAATCTTATCTAAATATTAACGATGCCTGACCTTGCTCAGATTCCAAGATCAGACAGGATCTGGTACCTTTAGAGTATTTAAACCTTTCAAAATAGTAGTGATCCTACAATTACTAATTATTCACAAGTTAAACATGAACTTTTAATGTATACATAATTTGACTTAGTCTGGGTGACTTAGTCTGGGGCAATAAGAGCTAACTTATTTCTTAATTGGTTTACAAGTTGGTGAGTTGCAGGTTGTTTTGAAGAAATTTCCCTTGTAGTGATCTCAGATTTCACTGGCAGGTGAACAGCAATACTTAAACAAGCTGTTAAGATAAATCTGCAACAATTACTCAAAAATGCTGAGTAGAAAAGCCTCTTCTCCAGGTTGTATTAAAAATAATTAGCAGCTGTGCGAGTGCCAGAAGTTGGCAATTACTCTCCTGCATGCAAGCGCATTGACATCTTATCTCATTAGCAGACCCAAGTTATCCTGTTAAATGGTGAGAGTTTACAGCTTGTATTAAAAGATCAGGTCATGCAACATTTCCAAAATATAAATGGTGTACGGCCATGTAAAATCTCCAAATCATGCCACCCAGTCAAATTAACCAAACATGTTGGAAAATGCTACTCATCTTCTGTGCTAACAACCTTCCACCATGACTACAAGTGTGTGCTTCTATTATTTTTCTCAAGAGTGTCCAGGAAAGGCATCACCTTGCCCTTTTTCAACATCCCGGCAGCGCTTTTGCAGGATGGAAGTATGTCCCCAACCCTTCCCTCCGCACCCAGCTTACTGCACAAGCAACACGCACCTTCCTTCTGCAGTGCAGATGACCTCTTTCCTGTGCTGGACTGGGGCAGGAAGCACCTAGATCATGCTTCTGCCTGTTCCACATGGCTGCCAGTAAGGGGATATGACACAATCATGGGCCATCAATGGATTTATTTATGTTTTTCTGTTAATGGAATATTCCTTTCACTACCCAATTTTTGTCAATATTAGATCTCTGGTCCTCCTAACAGAGATCTGACAGTACCTTCTGGCAAAGAAGCAGTTCATTTTGGTAAGTCACTTTAATTATTCTGCACAGATATACTAAGGGGTTAGCTTAAAGCTAGTGGAGTTTCCATTTCAATAGCGCAATCAGTTACATCTGGGAGAGATGTGCAGGACAAGTAAAAAAGAAAACACTGTTTGGTGAGCGCCCAGAGCAGCTTTCATGAATATGGACCATTCTAGAAACTTACTGCTCATGACTGTAAGATCCATGGGCAGGTATGGATACATAACCAGATACAAACAGAATTCTAAGGCACTGGAAGATGATTAATAAAGACCACCCTTCACATCTTTACAGATGCAGCCTAAATGTCAGAATGCAAAGAAAACATGGTTGTGGACATGGTTGTGTTCACCCAAAGCAGTTCAAACTACATATGTGGTAGCCAGAGGTGGGCATTCCTGCACAATCTGTCTTGCTGATCATTCTTGTGGAAATTTAATACATAGGGCTGTAGTTCAGTCCATGAGAGCCAGTGGTATAGTGGTTTGAGCATTGTACTAGGACCTCTGGAGACCAGGGTTTGAATCCCCGCTCAGCCCTGGAAACCTACTGGGTGACCTTGGGCAAGTCACATTTGCTCAAATTCAGGGGGAGGGAAAGGCAAACTCTCTCTGAACAAAACTTGCCAAGGAAACATCATGGTAGGTTTGTGTTAAGGTCATCACAAGCTGGAAACAATCTGAAAGCATAAAACATATTCAATTCACCACTGTTGTCTTGCTTTTTTCCTGTTTTATCTGCAAACCACTTCAAGATTCATTACTCAGAGTGGAGAGAAGGTGATGCTTTTACACCTGCCAGATCTACTTCTTAGGGCATGGATGCCAATCAGTATATAAATGATAACAGTAAAAATAGGAGAACCATATTCAGGAAATAACAATCTCTTTGGCTTTCATAGACAGCATAGCCATTTGTAACAAAGCGCTTATCTAGTGCTTTGGGTTAGAAAAAATAATTCCAACCCAAATAAATATTTCAAACATTTCCTACTGTGCAAGTGCAAATCATGGTGGTTAAATACAGATATATAGTAATAATGCATACTGCTTAGTCTTCAGTGTTTAATTGATTTGCCAGAATATGGAAATATTATGTTTTGGACTACAATTCCCAGAATAGCCTAGCTAGTCGCATTTGCCATTCTGGCTGTTTTAGTCCAAAAAAAGTAGCATTTCTATAATAATTTGCTAGGGTTTCTTATGAGCAAATGTTTTCTTAGCTACAGAATACAAATCACTACAGCAAGTATCCAACCAATTTATTGTTCAGAAGGATAAGTGTATCTAGTTTGCCTGAGTCCATCTATAATAACCCCAAAGGGCTCAGGGAATACTTTGTTTTCCATCCCCCACTTTTTAACCTCAGCAGTATTGCCAGCAGCACCTCAAGACCGCCTTCTTCCATTTTTACATTTTTAAAAAAAGAAAATCTTCAGTATCATATCAGCAGCGCCTTCAAGGCCTTCTCATGTTTTCTAGCTGAATTGTATCCCACACTACCGAAATCTGTACCTAATACACTCAAAGGGTCCATGGGCCTCCCATTTTCTTGTTTCACCTCCTTTTACCAGTAGTACTTCAGAGAGTCTTCTCCTGATTTTCCACACTCTTTAAAACCTTCCACCAAGGGACTCACGTAGAACTTCAACATTAAACTTGGCACTGCATTTTGGATGTAAAACAAAAACACTCTCAAATTTGGAGGCATCTAGCACTGTCCTCATAAGTTATAGCTCCAACAGACAGACATGACTTGTACATTATTGTAATAGTTCACGTATCTAAAATACTGAATCACAATTTTGTCTGCTATGTTACCAGTTATCATGTAATTATGAACAATATTTGTTATTCTTAATGTCAGCCAGGTCCCCTGGCATGCACATGAACACAAAATAATCTCTTAAGCAAAATGACCAGAGGGTTAAAAAGAGGAGATACAGTATACCTGTGCTTTATTACTGAATGTGATGCTTCATTGCTGGCAGCTGCCAGACTGGATGAACGCAGCACATTTCAGCTCAAACTGTCTTGCCACAGCAGTATTGCATTGTTTCAAAACCAGAATTTATATATGCTCTAATTAGCTCACAGTTGTACAATATAGTTCACTTTGCAATACTCTAGAATTGCACAGAAGGCTCTGCTGAAGCTGACACAAGTGTTTAGAAAACAAAATAGCTAATACAATTGTGACAAGCATGCAATATTCTGTCAGGTTACATGATGTTCACAAACTTATATGCTGGTGTTTTACTTTTCTTTTCCACCCAGCATTATACTGGAATTAAAAGCCCTTTCTGACTGCTGCACAATACAGGCAAAATGATTTAGTTTAGCAACAAATGTGTTCATGATCATCATAAACTATGCATGAAGAGGTCAAAGTCTGTTAATGATATTAGCTCTATGTATATCTAGAACAGTTTCATACTAGCACACTTCGAACATACTTCTGCATAAAGCTTGAGAGAGGAACTTTTTGCACTACAACTTTAGGAACCACCTACTTGGATATCTAGGGCTACTTCCAACATGTATAGAAACAGACCTTGGGAAAGTTACCTTTTGCACTACTGTTCTCAGGTTCTCCCAATCAGAAAAAGGCTATAGAAGTACAGTGCACCCTTTGCTGGCACAACCCACACACACAAATGCAAGCTTGCACGAAGCTTCACGTCCTATTATTGTCAATGGATGTGCTGTGCTGGGCTGGGCTGGGCTGGGCTGGGCTGTCCTTTGTGGGTAACCATTCACATTTTTTATTTTACATGAGGGCTGGAATGGAACCTCCACATATCTATGGAAAGCACACTGTACTACATAGGTCTAATCTGATGAGCTGACCTAGTAAGTAGGAAAGTTTCATCGGAAAGAGGTTTTCACATCCAGCATAAGCTTACTCGTTGACCTGCAGCTCCTAATATAAAGTTTTACTATAGACTACTACTGAAGTTAACAGTTCAACTTTCTGTACAATTTTCAGGAGCCAGTTTTTAAAACCAGACTGTGAGGCTATCTTGTTTTATTGTATCTCCTCATCCTCTTACAAATGCAGAGGAGTTCAAGCAACATCCTCTCCTTAATTTTCTGTCAGCTGATGAAAAATTCCAATCCTATGGGGCTCAACTGATCTAAACCAAAGGTCAGCATTCCCCCAGTGACTGGAGCAGTGTTTCTTATGCTATCTAAAGTAGAGAACAGCAATTATTTTTCTTCCAGTGTGCCAGGGGCCAGTACTAGATCTGTGCCCACTGACTACAATTGTTTCCTTCTTTCCTGGAAACTCAGATGCGGTCAGCAGCCAATGGCTCCATGGGCTGCCACTTTGAGTAGCAGTGTTGTAAGGAACATTTTTCCGGCCCTAAGACTCACTGGAAGCTGCACCACCCTGCAAAAAAGAAATATGAAGTGGCCAATTTCTGTTTTGTAAAGGCTTTCTTAGGGGATAGTACAAAACAAGGTTAGGAGAGCACATTTCACCTTATTAAGGGGAAATCATTATTACCGGGGCTTCCCAGAATGGCACTTATCCTTTTTGAGACAATTTTTTAAAGCAAGGAGGCTCTGGAAGGGACCTGAAGGCTGCAGAGCTGAGGATGACCTCATGCAGCTCATAGATAGCACACTGTCCACCTTTACCAGGACCTACTATAAACCTGCAGCAGAGCTAAACCCATCTTTATAATTAAAGTAGGACAAGCTTGTGAAAGACGCCAGCTCACTCAACATAACATCATGAAGAACCTCAGTGACAAAGCCTCTTAATTCCAGTGACAAAGCCTCACATAAAAGTAGGTAAAATACACAAACAAATTAAGTATTTCTGGAGGCCAGATGAAAATAAATAGTTTACACTGTGGATATTTAAATCATAGTCTTTGTAACAAGTAGCAACAACAGCCAGCACCAGATATCTCTAAAACGTTATTTTAGACCAATTCAATGAGGATGAGGTTATCAATGGCTGCTACTTATGGCAGCTATCTCTTACTTCCACTATGATTCTTCATAGTTACTAGCACACTTATATACTGCTTGTGGGCTTCCCCAAGGCATTTGTTTGGCCACTGTGTAAACAGAATGGTAGACTAAGATAGGCCTTTGGTCTAAGCCAGACTATTAATGTTCTCATGAAGGAAGAACAGGTTTTATGATCTGAAAATTTCTTCTAAACGTAGGAAATATTTCCTTCTCAAGTGCTATAATACAAGGGCATCTATTAAAAATATTCTTTGTAGAGGTACAGGAAAAGACATCAGACTGATTACACAGGTAATTTGAAAATTGCCAAAGATAAGAAAAAGAAGTGTTTCAGAAAACACAGAGAGCAAATTAGGGCTCCAAAGGCTCAGTGTCCATCATTAAACTCTACATGTAGATTAAGAGCTTTAAGAGTGAGTTTACCTGGACTAACAAAGGTATTAACAACACTTACATAAGCATGCAAAGCTCACTGCTCAGTTTCAAACACCTAGGCTAAGGGCAAACATGCTCTTCATAAGACTATCTACAAAATCAACACTGCACCTATTTAAAAGATACAATACCATGCCAAACAAATTCTACAATATTCACCTTATGGTGCAATAGTAATCTTATGGAAAGAATACAATAATCTGGAGTTAACTATAAAGCATTTGCATGAACTAACCCATGCAAAACACATGGGAGAATGCATTTTCTGAAGCTATTTTTTATTAACTTCTAATCTACCTTTCTGTCTAAGATCACATAGTCACAGACTTCCAGAGATGAAATGCACCCCAATGGCCATATGATCCAACCCCTGCCAATGAAAACATCCCTGAAACCCCTGAAAAAGGCCATTAAATATTACCAGGCCAAAACGTGCTGCACTTATTACTAGAATAAAATCTTCTTTGTCAACACCCTAAGACTTTGTCTCTTCCCTACATCTGTTCCTAATTTTTACTCAGAATTTGCTTTCTTGTAATTTGAATCCATTGGTTCAGGTCTTACTCTCTGAAGCAGCACAAAACAAGCTTGTTTCATAATCTACATGACAGTCCTTTTCATATTTAAAGAAGACTATCATATCATCTTTCAGTTTTCTCCAGGCTAAACATATCCAGCACCATCAATTCTGCACATAGATTGGTTTCTAGATCTTCTACCATTTTGGTTGTTCCCCTCAGGACATATTCCACCTTGATGATGTCCTTCTTAAAATGTGACGTGCAGGACTGGACAGAGCACTCCAGGGTGAAGCTTAACCAAACCAAATTACTTTCCTTTATCTGGCCTGTTCTGTTAGTGCATCCTAGAATTGCACTAGGGTGTTGTTGTTGTTGTTGTTTTTTACTGCTACATCATACTATCTACCCATATTCAGCTTGTGGTCTACTAAGATCCCAGATCCTTTTCAAGTGCACTGTAGAAAAGACAGGTGTTACTCATCCTATATTTGTGCATTTTGTTTTTCCTGCCCAAATGTTTTACCCTATATAGATTGTTGTTAAAAGTCATTTTATTAGTCTTGGCCCAGATCACTCATCAGTTAAGGCCATCTTGAACCCTAATTCTGTCTTCTGAGGCAATAGCAACCTGTCCAAGTCCGATGTAATCTACAGGTTCAATGAGCATGCCCTGTATATAATCACTTCATCTCTAAAGATACTGAACAAAACAGGACCTAGGACAGAACCCTGTGGCACTGAATGTGTCCAAGATGATGAGAATCCATGGGTGAGCACTCTTCGAATTCTATCTGGGACTGAAAGATCATTTGGAAATATAATGAAAACAGCCTAAAACTAAGAGTAGAAATAAAACACTAGGTTAAAGCCGCAGTATGAAAATAACAATAAAATCCCAATAGCTAGCATAGCTAATAGGGAGGAGTGCCTGAAGTTACAAGTTCAGCTACATTTGGAGGGCAACAGAATTCCCACTTCTATTTTACACAGAGTGGATACTAGTTTCAAGATGAGAACTACATAATCCTAAGCACCACTTTCCAATTAGCAGCATGTACATCAGAGGTAAGCAAATATAATATCCAAGTCTTTGTTCCACAAAATTATACTTCAAAAAGAAAAAAAGAAAGAATTCTCAAAGCAGACACGCAATGCAAAATCATACCTGCTGATGTTTTTCTTTCTGGTATATTAAAAAGCAAGAGAACACTGAATGAATATGTTACAAGTAATAAAAACAGCAGTAACATGAATTTGTTTTTTCATATTTCTGATTCTTCCCTCCTTTCTTCCATGGACTGTCGTCTCTCTAATCAGATGTACCACTGCAAAGATAAAACACAGTAAATGCTATGCCCAAGGGCCAAGGGTGGGACAGAAAAGTGTTTATTTTCCCCCTACAAGTCCCCAAATCTACCAGCAAAAAACACTAGTGACCATGTTATCATGCTGCCAGGGACACCAGGAGTTACACTCCCAAAAGTAACTCTTCCAAACTCTGGATTGGAATATATGTTTGAATACATCAAAGGAAGTTTAATAGAACAACATCTGCTTCTAAAACAAGGCGTTACCTGAAGTACAAAGTACACAGAGAATTTTTGTCAAGCATATCTCTAAGTAAACAGGAATGAAGAAGTTTTTAAACAATGAAATAAATTAGTCTTCACATATCTTCATCAGTAACCTCCCCTTCAGCACACAAGCATAAATATGACAGTAGAATTTGAGATTATTATTTTTTTTAAAAAAAAGCATATTTCTTCCCTACAAAATAGACCTCTCCTTGCTTCCTTACCTGTTGAATTTGCTCAATGTAGACGTTTGAAAATTTAATTCATTTTTTCATCATAACTTATTGACATTTTAAAATTCTTACATAATCAGCATATGAAGAATTGAATTTTTAACAAAATAAAATTGGGGAAATAATAGTCCATTCCTGGCAATGTTTTGGTAGGCACACTATACAAGAGAAAGGAAAGAAGGGGCACAACGCCTTTGAAGAGCATGACCCTTCCTCTGTTGACCACACAAGCAGAACCTGCAGCTATACAGAGAAAGAACAACTTCTATTCCCTCAATCTTCTCAAATATAATTCAAATATTTGCCTCCCAAGACATACTTTTTGGTCTTCTACACAATATTTTTATTTATCTGGGTCCATCACAATGGTCTACACAAGCCCTCTTACTTCGTCAATCTAAATATATACTAAGTGAGGAAAATTCCTACCCTAGACAACATATCCTGTTTTTTTCACATAATTGCATATATTTTTGCTCCTGAACTGCACCTGATAACCTGCATTTCAAGTTTAAAATCTTTGTTGAAGTGAAATATTCAATAGTTTAAGACATAGAAAACTATTCACTAAATCAATCAAACAGAGCAAGTTTGAGGTACAAATGGAAAATTCACTGAGGCACAGAAACCACAAGTTTAATGGCAGTCAGTCAACTGAACAAATTGCTAGTATATGCAACACTTGCATGAAGCCAAAATAATTATGAATACTAGCCATTATTTTCTTTGCATGCCATACTATATACACATTCTCCATTTTGGATTGATTTCTACAGATCATTGGCAACAGCTACCATGTCTGTTCTCTACTGATAAAGAGTTAAAGAACATTCATTTGCTTATTAAAAGTTATGCAAATGTTTCATAAATAACATTCAGGAATTTATTCTGGCTGACAAGATTTTATATTCACAAACTGTTTAGCATGTGGTGTGATGCAAGACAAATTCTCTAGTGCAGTCAAGTGAATAACAAAAATATACATGACATTATCAGAAAAGAATGCCTTGAAAGAAGTGATGTAAAAAAAACCCTCTAGATTCATATCTGAGTTACAATATTACTGTTCAATTAACTCATGTATTTAATCATTAATTTCTTGCTAACCACAAGCTCATATTTTTGAAATATTTGGTACAGAGTCTTCAGCTTACACGTACAAAAAATACACATGAAGAAATTCTTTGTTTTATCAAGCACTAAAACTACTGTAGCCTAAAAACTGATGTTTCGAAACTTGAATAGATTGAAGATGTACCTTAGGCTGAAATTCTGTAAATTAAGATCAAGGAATAAGTTCTATTGGGTTTATGCCTAAATCATTAGAATTGCACTGAAGACTTGCGTTTTAATTGGGTAACCAGATAATGTCAAATCATCATGCTGTTCCATAGTGAGAAGTGCAAAGTGAGTCCCACCTCTAGTACTAGGACTACATACACAAGGTACTATGTATAGTACTATACTAGCAGATATGTCTGGGAAAGTAGACACATCACATGTACTATGTAGTATTAAAAACAGATTGACCTTTACCTTGTGTGCCCTTGGGAATGTTAAAATAAAATATAAAATAAAGAAAGAGTTCATAGAGTTTTGACCACTGATCTTTCTGTTGTCACACCTAAGGTAAGATGAAGCTTTACAAGTCAACATATTTAATTTTGTGTGAACAGAACCTTGAGCCATTTAATCAGTTTCTGAAAGCAGACAGGGATTGAGACTTGGTTCAACTCCAAGAGTTCAAGCAAACTCCAAGCAAATGCCTGAATGGAGCATCTGTGTGTCAATACCTCTGTGTCCATAGCAATGCTTACTATTGTGGCTATCCAAAAAACTGCATCTATTTTTACAGGTATTCATTCAGACACAAATACATGACACACAGAAGCCCTATTCAGCCTATTCATATGTCAATAAGGTTAAAATTGGGACAAAACTGTGGGTTCATATATAATTGCTATCTTGAAATGCACTTGAAAACAAGTTATGCTTCTGTACTTCTAGTACAAAGGTCTGAAGAGGACTTTGTAACCAGGTTCTGAAAATACCAGGTTTCCAGCCACAAGAGCTCTTTAATCACATTTAATCAAAGGCAGTTACAGAACTCTCTTCAGACCTTCATACTCAATCTAACATGCAATGTAACTTACTTCTGAGTGCTCAGTCACATTTGGAGGAGGGGCCACTCCATTTTCACCTCTACATAGCATCAGGCAAGCATTTGAGCAGCACTAACACACCAGTGGCACCTCCAAGTGACCCCAGCTTGGTCAGTCCACAGACTTGGTCCTGTAAGCTGATTTGGACAAGATTCTCTACATCATTTAGTTTACACATATTTACTTAGAGAAACCCATTATGTCAACATCTGGGAGCCACTGCTCATAACAACCCAAATAGTGTGTAAGACAGCTCAACCAGCCCAAAAGAACAGAATGCTGATGTTAGCAGTGACTGAGCCAACAGAAAACTTTGATGCTTGAGTTTTTATAGTGGTCACACATTATATTTAATTCCTCTGTAAGGTCATCTAAATTTCTTGCAGACTTGGAACACATAAACCCATGGTCCCATGAAAGACTATATGCAAGTCAGAAGAGGGTTTATAAGCCCAGTACTTGTTCACATTTCCCACCATGCCATATTATTTCACTTTTGCCACTACTTAATTTCAAATTTCATTAAACTCAGAGACATATTTACTATTCCTGTACAATCAGTATTGACAACACACATCACTGTTACACAGTAACATCAGACATATGCCTTCCTACTACAGGGAGCTTATAATCAAAGATTCAACACACAGTGGTAACAGAGGTATAGGTGGAAGAAGAGATACAAATCCTCAACTATTCCATCCTGGCATGTGAGGATGAATAATTATGGTCATTTTCTCCCCACTGAGGGAGAAAATGAATATTCCTCCACAGTAGTCTCCTTGATTTGAATGTCCTGAAGTGGAGGAATTATTTTGTGGGAGGAAAATGTTTGTGAAAAGAAAAGCTTTTCTGTGAACCCACATTTTTTGCTGCAGCTAATCTCTCTATATCAACTTTGGAATGTTCATATACTGGGAGAAAACTGGTCTAGCTGGTCTAATGTTCTTCCCAGTACAGTCTCCCAGCTGCTGGGGACCATATTTTTTGACCTGTAGATGAATAATTATGAATACTATTCCCATACCTAGGTTGAAAGTGAAGAGGAGAGTTAATAAGATAAGAATACAATTCAGTCCAACGCACACTTATATTTTAGGCTTAATTTCAGTATGACATTTCAGTATGATTTTTTTGTTTGGTTTCCAGTCAATTTGGCTTCCAGTATATTTTTTTGTTTGACTTTCAGTTAATTTCCAAGCACAATATAAAGTTCTGATAGTGACCTATAACACTCATAGTCCAAACTGTCTGAAGTACTGTATCTTCCCATATAAGCCTACCTGGGCTCTAAGAACTTAGTGGGCCCTTCTCTCAGCCCCACTGCTTTGCCCATTCCTGTTTGGTGAAAACACAAGAGAAAGTCTTCCTAGTAGCTGCCACCCAGATTTTTTAACTCTCTCCCTAGCAAGGCTAGGATGGCTCTCTCTTTAGTGTTAGGAAGTGAAAACTCTTCTGTTCTTACAAGCTTTTAGGAACTGACTGCAAGGGCTTTTAATAATGTGCTATTTTGCTAACACTTCTCTTTTATCTTTTACTTGATTTTTTAAAATATGGATTTAATATTATGCATAGTTTAATTGCATTGTAACGATGACTTTCTATATGTTTTTACTTATGTTTTCATTAGTGCTTTTATATGTATTTAATTTCTGTATGCTGTTCTAAATCCCAGTATTGCCAAAAAGGTAGGATACCAATAAATTAATGAGGATGATGAAGATGACGATGATCAGTTTTGAGATTATTCTATACACAACTCTATTTAAATATATTTTTCTGCTTCTCTGAGCTCAACGCTAGTGTTGATGTTTTTAAAAAACACTCCTAATTCTAATTTGGGTCAGTTAATCTCATTTTGGGTTTTTGCAGAATGCTTCCTAAAAATTTTTGTGGGATGACAATGTCCTAAGGTCTGCAAGACTGCAAGGGCTATAGAATCCTTTTCTGTAGCTTTAATTTTCTATTGTGAAGAACAAACCCCCACCTTGAGTCTTAACTGGCCCACTCCAGACACTGATTCACTACCTGAGCTGGAACTTGGCCCACATCCAAAAGTCACTAAATTATCATGCCTATATTAGTTCTGTAAGCCTTAAAAATCATTTTGCATTCCTATGATTTTGCATAAATCCTCCCTGATCTTTTACTATGAATGTGCAACATGCTGCCATTGTAATCAAATAACCCAATTTAAAAGATGTCAGATTGTTTCTCTGCTGTGTGACAAAGCAATTGCAGAAAGAAGCTCTCCTTCCCATGCATATTCACAAGGTAGTACCATCTAATTATTTTCAAAATTGTTCACTAAAGCCAGACGTATGTTTCTACTTTACAAGAATACCTAATGCATTCTTTAGGAGGAGAAAATTTAGGAAAATAATGATTTTGAAAGAAAATATGAGCACGTCATTTGCAATGCGCATCCAATTGCAATGCACATCACCCCAAAAGGTAAAGGAAGTACACTCACGAATTACTGTGGTGAAATGGTCCATTAAAACAGGAAAGGGCGTCCTAACAATTGCCCTGTTGAGGTATGTTGCATTTGTCAGCTAATCAGCCATTAGACCAGAATCCTAAAGACTGGCAATCAAGACAGTTTCAGTCAATGAGATTACTCCCTACTAAACATGTTTGCAATTGAGCTAAGGCATGGGAAACTGTTTCTTACTGAGTCAGATCATTGTTCCATTTAGACCAGTATTGTCAATTCCAGCAAAGGCTCTCTGTGGTTGCAAGTAGAATTCTTTTCTAGCCCAGCCAACAGATCCAAGGTAGCCTCCCATCCAAATAATAAGTATTTCTTTGCTTCCAAAATCTGATGGGATAGGGCATGTTCAGGACAGTGTGGTTGTTTTTGGTATGTTCAGGGTAGAGAACTGGATGATACGGTGGCTTCAGTTTCCATTAAATTTACAGAACAGTAACTAGTGTTTCCATATTATCACATATTAATTTTTAATAATGAGTCTCAGACCACCATTGCTAGAACTATACCTGAGTGAAGAACATGACACACAGAAGGGAATAGCTGCCCCTAGTTCCCCTCAGTGACAGTTCTGCATTTTCTTTTAAAGAATATAAAAAATGTCACCAGAGAAAGAAGCAAAACTAGGCGTGGTACCATCACTCACCATGTTAGTGTCACATATTCTATGGATGACATCTCTTCAGAACAACCCAGTTTAAGATATGCTTTCACTCCTTCTATGCCATGCTATTCCTTCTATGCTAAGCCCTGAACATCTTTAGGACCATATTGTTCCTTGGATGTTCAGTTCATGGCTACCTCCTTCCTCAACTCCTTTTTTTGCCCTGCCTTTTTTTTTAAACATCTCTCTACGGTCCTTATCTACTTAGGCATCTTAAAGGAAGATTTCTAATAAGATGAAGAAGCCAGTGGGCTTTGAAAATTAGTGTGATGTAGTTTTCACCTTTTGGTTGGTTATATAAAGGTATCACCACAATGTATATATCAAACAAAACATGGCTATGCCTACATCTTCCATTCAGGTTCACCTTTTTTAGTCTATTACTATTCTACCCCATTCTTTACCTGCCTAGGCCTGAGGTTTCCTGCCTCAGCCTACCTGCACAGCTTCTTCAATCTTAGAGACCCACCAGCTGCTCATGGTCTAAACAGAAACAAGGCCTCACCTCCCAAAGACAACATGAATCTTCCATGTCGGACCATGGGCCACCAGTGCAGGAATCTGTAGGTGAGATTTTCAATATAGATTCCTAGTTAATCCCTGCACAAAAGCTGGCCTGTTAAGAGCACTATATTTCTGACAGGACAATCCCCTCAGAAGGATATTCAACACAAAATAGCTCAGCGAGGTAACAGAGGTGCTGCTATTACAGCTTGCCAACACTTTAGCACATCAATGTATATCTTTGATATGTTGTCCATCTTTTAAAAGGAAAATAAATGTTAACTCAAGCAGGACTTGCACGACCAAACTTTACTAATGTATACTTATTTAGAAGTAACTGCATGGTATATAAAAATAGAAGTATCACAGTCCCTGTTTCAAAAACTCATGTTTAATATGAAAATCCTTATCTCTAGGTTTCTGAAACTGAGGTAGATAAAACCAAGCCTTGACACAGACCAAATTTTTGCAAACTGATCTTTCCCAGATTTTTGGATGAAATTCCCATTGGACCCAGCCATGAAGGGCAGTGGACGAGGATAATGTAAGCTGTAGTTCAAGACACATGGACAATACTACCTTGGGGAATGCAGCCATACAACAACATAGTGGGTTTGATACAAATTTTAATGGGTGTATTGTAACTATGACTTCAGATCCTAATAAGCCTGTTTGATGACTAAGTCTGGATCCATACCATTATTCAGAAGATCAAAAAATTGACCAGTAAATATGAAAATATAATATATGCACCATCATTGTACATCACAGGAAACAGAACCCAGATTTCAGGTGTAATGGACCTTTGACGTCCGTGACATCAAGAGAAGTGTGCTATGTCACATCAAAATGAACAAACAGCAAAACTATTTTAAAGCAAAATTCTAAAACAGCAAAACTATTTTAAAGCCTCTCCATTATTCTAATATGAAAGGGAAAGAAAAATAAATAAATCATTTTCCAGATGAATACCACACATCCAAAAGAAGGAAGATTTTCCTTATGGGCACCATCCTATAGTTATACTTGTATCTTCAATCAAGGTTCTATTAACAGAACAATACAGTGAAAAAAGTACTAATTTATACAAAGCCTTTCACAGATATATAACTGACACAGACACAAATCTGACAGTTCCTATAGAAAACTTTTGACTGCCTGTTTTTAAGTAGTAAGGGTTTTTTCAGTCTTTCAAAGTTAACAATATTTATGCAGAGGAGATGTTTAGTTTGATGACTTTACAGTGGGCAGGTCTTCAGGTTAATGAAAATGCCTCTTATGTAAGAGGGAACATCACTGGATCCAGACCAGTGTTTTCGGCCACCCTCTGGTCTTTTATTTAAAAAAAAAAAAAAAAAAAGACAGGGAAGGGCATTTTCAGAAAGAGGTACAGCCAGTGTTTTTTTTTTTTTTACTTCTAAGACAATTTTGGGATGAGTGGTCTGGAAACACTTTATGTGGCAATAATGGAGGTGGCAACCATCTGCAAACCCTACATGCACTGCCTGGGTTCCATGGAAGAAAAATGGAATGTGTGTGTGTGTGTGTGTGTGTGTGTGTATGTATATGTGTGTGTGTGATCACAGTTGTGTCGAAGTAGACTTGTTTTTTTTTTTAATGAGCCAGATACTTTAAGGTTTCAAAGAAAACTTCTACACCCATTTGAAGAAAACACATCAACTGTGTGTTAAATAATGGTGTTTTCATGGTACCCAATACTTTAAAATGGTTGTTTCAGGTACATAAAGTTGTAATTGCAAGCTCTAGCCTTTTTCTGACAGGCTTTACAGTATATTCCATGAAAACCATCACAGCTACAGGCAGCAAAACCTTCATTGGTTGCTATTGCTTCTTCGTTAGTGTTCAGTCAGTGGTAATAGCCAACCTTCCTTACCTAAAAGAAAGTCACAGCAAATGATTACATGTGATTTCTCCTCACAGAAACCATGCCTGATTGTCAGAGAGAACAATCAGAAACTCAAAAGTATCATGAATAAGAATTATGGCAAAAAAAAAATTGTTTCTACAAACAAAACAGTACATAGACAACTGTAGAACTGGCAACCCATCTGAAATTTAAAAAGGGAATACTGTTTCTCTAAGGCAATCACTGAGAGCCAGCATGGTATAGTAATAATCAAATGTTAGAGACAAAATGGTATGGTTGTTTGAGTGTAGGACTAGGAGTCTGACAGACCAGGGTTCTTATCCCTCCCCTCTCAGCCATGGAAATCTACAGGCTGTCCTTGGCTAGTCATATCCTGTCAGTCTCAGAAGAAGGCAATGGCAAACCTCCTCTGAACAACTCTTGCCAACACAGACCGGTGATAGGTTTGCCTTAGAGCCACCATAAGTTTTAAATGGCTTGAAGATGCATACAAGGCAGTCTTCTCCAGCTTTATGCTCTCCTTCCCCCAACTCCCATTTCAATCCCCATGTTTTTTGCCATGTTTGTTGGAGGTGATAAGGAATTGTAGTCAAACACATCTGTTGGGCACCTGTTTGCTTGAAGAATATATGCCTTGAGACAACAAATAGTCATTTGTATATATGATGTATATATGTAGGTATGGGGGAAGTATCTTGGTGAAAGGAGGATGAGATATAAGACAGATTTTCTGAACCTTTTATGTAAGTTTCTTCGGGAAATGAGGAACTGCTTTTCAAGTCTCTTAAGGGAAAAGAACTTGTTAAACCCCTACAAAATTAAGAACTAGCCAGCAGGGAGAATTTTATCATGTAATGGATTAGAGAGGATGCACACATGCTTGGACTTGATTTGCACTGCATAATCCTACCATCTGTCTACCAGTTGTGCCACCAAAGCACCCACACAAACACATTTGTACAAAAGATATAAGGAAACTTTGGGAAGGATATATAACTTCCACTAAATTGCAGTCTTTTGCCACTTCACAGTATCACACAGTAATCACATCAAGTCTACAAACTAAACTATAAGAGTTGACAGGTGCTGCTGGCTAAGTGTACATTATATTGGTTTCAAAGATAGAAAAATAAACACCATGTATAACATTTGTTCTCTGATTCAGGCCTGAAAACCAAAATCCAAACTGTTGCTTGTAATTATGTTTCCAGCTCTATCCCTCACTTCCAATACCTTTATAGCTCAATCCGATTCATATTCACCAAGACAGAAGTCCAACTGACCGAATAAGGATTTTAGCTTTTACAGTATAACCTGTAAATTTCATCAACAATGGATTTATATTTGAAAACACTCTCTTCATTCATGCTGATCTGATCTAGGATGTTGAGGCTACAATGTTAAAACAGTAGGAGAGGGAAGTAATGCTCTCTACCCCCCTTTCTTCTAGAGTCGCCCAAATCTCCAGTGCAATGGGTAAAAAATATCAGTACCATCTGCTTCTTCTGAATAGCTGTCATTTTTAAAGGCTGTTTGCTCTGATTTCTTCCACTTCCACTGTACTGAAAATCTCATAATGGTGGTGGCACAACCTGTAACCATGAAGCCATGGAAGATAGCAAAAGTCAAATTTGAAATAAATAAATAAAGGTCTGTGTGTGCACCACACTGAAACTCTGTCAAGATGACATCTAGCCATTCTACACAATGAACTTCAGGGAAACAGGGAAAGGACCACTGCTGGCACACACACTTTACACATTTTTTTTTTTAAAAAAAGGCCAAGTAAAATTATACCTAGATTATGGTACTGACAAGATTCTCAAGTTCGCATAGGGCTGCATCTTATACTCAGACATTTCCGTGTGTGTGTGTGTGTGTGTGTGTGTGTGTGCATTTTTGGTTATAAAGGATTTAGGATCCTGATATTTGTCTTTCATAGAAGAAACCATCAGTTTTCTAGCAGTGGAAATTGGGGAGAAGCCTCTGGTATCCAGGAAGCCTCCCTCATCTCGCCAACATCCAGCAGAAACCCCCAAAATCCAGGCTTCCGACTTCCTCTCGACCTCTCTTCTAAACAAGGAATACCCCCTTTCGCTCAACGCCGGGAACTTTAATGAGTTTGACAGGCTCCAAGCTGCGACCTTCCCTCCTCGCCCCCTCCAGATCGCCTTAAAATAACATCCGCGACAGAAAAAACAGAAATAAAACGCACACACGCGCACACATACACCCTCGGAAAAAAAGAAAAAGGCACCAAGGCGTGAAGTGGCGTCGCTGCTGTCAGGGAAGGAAGCGTCTCCTTCGTTAGGCAAACGCAATGACTAAACGCTAAATCTGGATCTCCAGAGAGTGGGAGAAGGGGAGGGGAAGGCGGGGGGGAGGGAGAGCGAGCGAGCGAGCGAGCGAGAGAGAAGAGATGCCCACACAGTCTTTCCACACGAGGGGATGGAGAGGTATAAGTCCTCCTCCTCTCCTACGTCGCCATCCAACCCCAACTCAAGAGGGGGCAGAAATGGGAGGAGGGGACGGGGCAGAACCGGAGCGTCCCCTCTCCCCATTTCTGCCCCCTCTCGAGTTTGGGTTGTATGGCTCCTTCCCCCTCCCGCGCGTCCCCAAGCGCCCCTTCTTCCCGCGAAGCGTGAAGATTTGGGGTGGGGGGGTGGGGAGGAGTAGGAGTCTTCTCTGCTCTTCGTCATCTCCCCAAGAAAAAGCCCTGCGCCGCCGCCTCTCGTTCACCTCCTTCCCCGGAGGAGGGTTGTGGCGGCACCAGGAGGCATTTTGCGAGCGAACCCGGAGATGAGGGGGAGGAAGGAGGAGCGGCCAGGCGGGCCCCCCTTCCTTCCCCTCCACTCCCCAAGCCTTCCGAAAAGCGGGGGGGGGGGGGCGGAGGCAGCGACTCCTGTCGGCTCGCAGAAAAAAAAAAGGTGTGTGTGTGGCGGGGGGAGACACTAGTTGATTTTTCGCGGCTGGGCAAAAGCCTCGAGAAAGTGGTAACAAGAAGTCTGGTCGCGGCAGCTTTTCGACAAGTTCCCTTAGAGTTGGGCCAGTCCCGCCCGAGGAAAAAGGCAGGAGACGGACCGGGCTCGCTTTTTCTCTCAAGCCGCCCCTGCAGCCGACGCGCGCGCCTCGCCTCAGGTAAACGGGTGGGTTTGTTTGCTTCTCCCTCTGGTTCCTTCCCGCGCTCTTCTCGGTCCCCTCCTTTCTACATTCCCCCCCGCGCGACGCGGCCGCGCACGCGCCCCCCCCCTTTCCTCTCACCTCCTTCAGTTCCTTCGCCACGTCCTTCAGGTCCCCCAGAACTAATTCCAAATCGTCCACGATGATCTTGATCTGTTCCTTCACCTTAGCTTTGGAGGCTGCCGGCGCCCCTTCGGCGGGCGAGGAGACGGACGAGGAGGTGGCCGAGGAGGATGTGGTCCCCTTCGACTTGGCTGACATTCTTTGGAGGGGAGCGCTGCGGGGGGGGGAGGAGGAGGGGGGAACAGCCGGGCAGGCAGGTCAGGAAAGCCGCTGCTGCTGCTGCTGCTGCTGTGGCTGGCCGGCCACCGAAGAAGGGCCCCGACGACGCTCGTGCCCGTCCCTCTTCGGGCGCCCGGAGCTCCTGCAGCCGCTGCCTCCGTCCTCCTGGCTGCACATCTTGGGCTCGGGTCCCCGCGGCGGCGCTGCTCCGCTCTCGGCGCGCTCCTCCGGCGCTGCCATCAACTCGCCGGCAACTGCACTGAGCGAGAAAGCTCGGGCTGCAGGCAGCAGGCGGGCGGCGACGGCGGCGGCGGCAGCAGACGGGCGGGCGTTGCGCCTGCGCGCCTTCCCTCCCTCACAGAGACGCACAGACAGAGACATGCGGGGCGCTCCGCTCGCCAGTACGCGGCGAGGAGGCGGGCGAACTCCCCCCCCTCCCCGCCTTGGGAAAAAGGAAAGCGAGAGAAAGAGGAAAGGCGGGCGCGCGGCCGGCGGCACGCGTCGCTTTCCTCAAAGCCCTCGCCACATGGCTCGCTTAAAACCCACAATCCGTTCTAATCCCTTCGGACGCCGGCAGCCGGGTTTAGAGGCTGAGGAAGGGCTGGAGGGACGGGGCGGTACGGGGACGGGGGGAGCGAGTTGGAAGAGCAGCTCTTAAGTCTGCCGCCCTGAGCCAATAAATAGAACTCCCCCTTTTCGCGGGAGAAGGGTGGTGGTTTTGCCCAGAGTCGGGCAAAGAATGTTTATTTTCTTTGGTGACTGCGCCGGGAGAAGGGGTGTAAGTGCGTGCGAGTCAAAGGAGGCGGAGGAAGTCGGCGGGGATCGTTCCTTCAAACGAGGCTCGCTTTCCTCCCGCTCCCTTCCACCCCCGTCCCCCCGCCCTCCTTCCTTGGCTCCTGGCTGGCTCGCGGCAGCACGCAGTCCGCGCTGAGCGACGAAGATGCCATTGGACGCTGATCGGAGGCGATCATCTCTGGTTCGGTGCGTCTTTGAGTTACGCGAGGCGGATCGGACGAGCTTCCTCTAGTTATTTCAGGTCAAAGACGGGGAGAAAGAAGTCAGGAAGGAAAGAGACGGTAGCACCCGCTTTGATAAGTGATCCAGAAGAATTTGGAGCTCTCGTCCAAATTGGGCGCCTGTAGTTCACACTCTCACAGCCTCAGAGGGAGCCAAAGGCGAACCCCCTCTGGACACATATTGCCCCAAAATATCCCCGTGGTAGTGTCGCCATAAGTCGGAAACGACTTGCAGGCGCACAACAAGTTCGCATTGACGGCCGTTTCCCGGTAGAGGCAGCCAGATCGCAGTTTATTTTGAGGGGGTGGAGAACAGAAGGAATTGCTTCCAACTTCTGGAATGACACTTTTCTCACGCTCTAGCCAAACGAGAGCGGGTGTGAGTGTGTACTTCTAAAGCCAAGTTTGATACAATTGCTGCGGGAAGACGACTGGTTACCATGTATTATCGCTTAAAATTCAAGCCTGCAAGAGAGCGAGGAGGGGGTGAAAAAGAGAGAATATTTAAAAGGAAATTAAAGATCGGTTGAAGAAAGATAGAGTCTAGAAGAGGGGGGTTCATATTACATAAAATATTGCTGTAAAAGCATTTTCTGTGGAACTTATGAGGAAATTCCAGCAACTGCGGAAGGATCAAAGGGGATAAAAGGCAGGGAACCCAACGAAATTATAACGGGTCAACGGTAAAGTAAATTCAAGAGGAAAAGTGTATTGATTAAAAGAGAGAGTAATAGATGTATGGCTCGTTTCTTAGGAGAACAAATAATGATTTCCAGGCGTACTAAATATGCTATAGGACACAGGAGTAGTACAGGGGAGCAGCATGTGAGAAGCATGTGAAATGCTCATTGAGAGCTACAGAAAAAGCTGCTGTCAGGGATGGAGTACCAGATAATTGGGAAAAGAGTGGTACAAATGGACAACAGGCCCATCGCTTCTAGGAAACTTGAACTAGAAAGGAAGAAAACTCAAAAGCAGTTAGAACAAATATATAATGGGGAAATGATATTCCTGGCTTACAGACAGCAACTCTGTATAATTACAAAGAAATCAGTAGGGAAAGACTGTTGCAGGGCTTCACCTTTTCCTCTTTCTCCCTTAATTAGATGGGCCTGGCCTAATCAGAGAATTACATTATAAACTACTATCTTCAGCTTCTACACCAATTACTAACAAAATGTTCTGTGCAGATACAGTGATGTATTGACCTGCACCTCACCTCATGGAAGGCCAAAGTCCTAAAATGCACATTTTGATTTTTAAAAAATGGAGGAAAAGACAAATGTGAATCTTGTGTCATCTCCAGCAGTACTGTGGAGAGTGTGGCTTTTATTGATCCATAGTAGTGATTGTAAAAGGCTTATTCTTCTACAATTCTACTCAGGATTCCAGAGACATAAAAGCTGTATAATTTGCTAGTGCTTCGCAGAGTTCACAAACTTAGTGGCCCATACTTCTACATAAAAACATAAGACCTGAATATTAGTTGAACTTTTTAAAATGTTGTCATGGAAGAGGTGGCAATACTTCTGTACCAAATTATGTTTAAATTCAGGCACTAACTGACAGTTTCCACATCAATGGAATGGTGAATCCACCCTGAGTTTTAATTCAAACTATAAAGGAACTTTGCGGTGTGTTAAATCCTGATGCCAAAATGGGTTCAGCACCTTGGATAGCACCTATAATGTTTACTAAAACCCAGAGCAGATTCACTGCTCCTCTGTCATAGAGCTACTGGGTGCCACTAATTTCATTTGTGTACCCATCCAATCACAAGGCAGTTATAGCAAAGAAAAACAGGCTGGTGGTTGCTTTTCGCTTTTACAACATATATGAAATAGTAGTCATAGGAACTGAAGAAGAGAGTGGCCAGAATCCAAAAGGTCTGAGAAGAGCAATGGAGTGGCTGTTTGTAGAACACTGTTTAGTGAATACAAATAAAGCTGTTTAATGAATAGTCATTAAATATACCTTGTACACAACATCTCATTAACAGCTGTGATCTAATTAACTCTCATAAGCTAAACAAGGCTGGTGCTGATTGGTAATTGGATGACTGAGATGTCTGTACAACAACCCAGGCTGATGAAGTATTTGTTTCAGAGGCCTCTTAGTTGCCACTTTTAGAAAGGAAAAAATCAATACTGTATATTACAGCAAGGATAATGAATCATGGAACTGCCAAAAACTATTTTTGAAATCAACAAGAGCTTAACTAATGAATGAATGAATGGTTACTGTGGTCACAAGCTGACAGGTTTAAGCAAGGAGAAATCAGCATGGGTCTGTGACCACTTTAAACACTGAGAACCACTACTATGGTAGTATAGTGGTTGTTAAGTGTATCTACTATTTATTTAAGCATAGCTACTATATTAAACAAAACTTGGAGGAGTAACAACCATGCTGACTGGGAGATTCTTCAACTTGTAATCTAAAAAAGTAACTTTTCAGGCCCCTTTTCTCTATATATTTATTGATTTTATATCCAAACTTTCTTCCAGAATGGAGCTGTAGAGGCTCACAATATGATTTAAAACAAAATAGGTAACACAGTGAATGCAAAAACTTTTAGAAATAAACAATCATATTAAAATTGTTAATGTAGAACAGTTTAGAAAGCTTATAAATACTTTGTGTTATTGTCTGAGAGCAGTGTGCAGGACTGTAAAACTGGTTCTATGTAAACAGTGCGTATAATAACTGAAATGATTAATTACAGCACGATCTTATACAGATGGTTTTAAAGGAAAGTGAGCCTAGACTAGTTATTCTCTCACACAAATCTGCCCAGGCTTCTCAATCTACTTGGAAGGCTCTGCTGTTAGTGCCACTATCCTCAAGAGCATGTTTAGTGGGAGCACAGCACAAGAGAGAGTCTTCTCGGTGGCTGCTCCCAGGTTGTGAAACTCTTTTCTAAAAAAAAAGGTTAGGCAGCTCCTCTCACTGTTGCTTGTCTTTCAGCAAGCATAGGCCCTTTTCTTCAGACAGGCTTTTATCAATGGTTTACTGAAGAAAGATCTTTTAATAGGTTTTAACTGATATACTTCTAAATTGCCTTTAATGCAGTCATGTTTTAATATCATGATCTGTTTAATTGTGTTTTATTTATATAGCATTTTAGTGAATCTATTTTGCCAACTGCCTTGAATCCCAGTTTTGGGACAAAGGTGGAATATAAATCAAAGAAAGAAAGAAATCCCACTGATTTCCATAAGGCTTGCCTGCGTGTTGTCAGGTAGAGGATTACAGCTTCATAGAATTTGCTACATCTTATTAGCTATATTTTGCATCTTAATTGAACTAGGCATTCATCCCTTGAGAAGACCGTTTTCTCTGTGTGAGTATAAAGTGGATGCTTCTTGTATTATTGAGCTGTTTCATTGTTTTAGGTTATTATCTCAAAGGTTATTAACAATATATAAATAATATGTTTGTTGTAAACAATTCTTCCATGTTTAGAGAGAAGATGAATTGTAAAAGTTTCAACCTTCTGAAATTGTAATTGCTTCTAAACTAATTTTTCTAAAAATCACTGAACCCATAACTGTTCAGAATATGTTGTTTTCCTTGCTGATTTTAATGATTTTTTAAAATAGTCTTCCAAAGTAAGGATAATTTCAGTCTCAGTTGATGATCATTCAAGTGATATGTGTACTGGCAATTATGTGCACTGTGAAATGAAATTGATAGGAGGTGAGTGAAACTAGATATGTACACTTGCCTTGGAGTAAATCCCATTGAACACAGTATGATTTAAGTTGCATAGGATTATCTGCACTGTATGGCATTTAGTAATTTTAAACAATGCAAGCATTGCATATCAATTTTAAAAGCCATGGATAGATAATTCATAATATTTAAAAAGCAGCTTTACCTCCATTTGGCTGTAAATGTATTTTTGCAATCTTTAGCTAAAATCATAGTGATAGTAATGGTGATGAAACATTCTCAAAATAACACAAAAGTTAATTTTCCATTCTGGTTATAGAATGGAGCTTCACATTTGTAGATCCTCAACAATTTTTCGATTTTCTTTTTTCATTATTTTTTTTCTTTTTCTTTTTCTGTTTTCACTTTGCATGTTATCACGAGGTACATACAGTCTGCACTCTTTCCTCAATAACATTGTGCCTTTTCCTTAGGTACACATTGTCAAAGTTTGTCTTATATTAAAGGTAAATTGTGAGATAATTATCAGGGTGTGTACACAGCCAGCAACTGTTTCTCTTATATATTTTAGGTCTAGGATGGCTATCTTCTGCAGTGCAAAACAATTCACTTTCTTCCAAGTCCTTTGTTCTTTTGATAATTGAAAGTATTCTGAAATCATGCTTATGAGAAGGCAGTGTTGACCATTGTCAGTTGTCCCTTCTCCTGCATATTTGTGCCTTTAATGGCAGTCTGATGTGTAAATATTGGCCTCAGTCCCATTATTAGACCCAACTAGAGTATATCCATTGTATCAGCTGGATTTACCTATCTGTTGACTCACCAGTCAACAACTGATTCAATGGATCTTCTCTAGTTGGAACTAAGCAACATGATTCCAGCTGTTAGACACCAAGAGTTTAAACAGTTAAATGGTTGTCTTCCCCCCACCTTTGGAAACTTTTCCTGTTGATTGCTGTCCATCAAGCTGTTCTTTAAAGGCCATAGACTAGGCCTGGCTTTTTTTTTTTCTGGTCACTTGGCAACTCTGTACAAAGCACACAACATTTCTCATCAGCACTATTGTCCTTGTATCTTGATACTGTAGATATTTTAAAAAGTTTAGTCCTGGGAGTTTACCCTTGAAAAATAAAGATGATGTAAGAAAAGTGCCTTTTTTTATTTCAAAAAGCTCTCAATGATGTACACAGAACACCAGCGTAATATAATAGTAAATTACAGATATTTCTGAATTTCTAAAGTTTGAACCAGTGGGGCTAGATAATTTTTATTTCCCAGCTTTTAAAAGTTCAACATCCTATAATAAAGTATACACTAGAACATCAACTTCCAGTGTTGGCACAGTAGGTATTATGCCCCATCCAAAGGTACCATAATTGTTAGAAAAGAAATTTAATTATTTTCACTTCCAGGTTGCAAATCTCCAGCTGCTTATTTCAGAGGAAGCGCCACTAAATTCAATAGGAAATACCCTTACAATTGTATACCATTAGAGTTTCATAGAATTGTAAATAGCAATGAGGAAGAAATTTGTCTTGTAAACATTTTAACAAAAGTGAATCCAATATTGCACTTTTGAAACACCACACAAAACTAAAACTCAGTTATCCTGCAAAATTAATATTTTGCCCATCCTTGCAAAGGACTTGTCCAATATAAAATATATATTAGGGGAAACTGCACACAATGGCGCACAGTGAAGACTGAGTTCAGAAATGTGTTCCTTGCTTTAAAGTAATGAGTGCAAGATTGCGCATAACCTGGGTGCAGAGAAGATAAATGAAGCCATGACATTTAGCCAGTTGCTCAGTGCAAGTTGCTGGGGAAAAATGGGCGAAGGACTCTTTCTTTCGTGTCTATGCTTGTAGGTATCCAAGAGGGATTTTATTTGGGGGACTAGACAGATCTTGGAGCACTGCTTTGGAAACTCCTATGCACACCTCATTGAACAAAAGTGTCATCTGTACAAGTTTCCCATGTATTACAATTTATCAGCGGTTTGTACACGTAAGCATTTTAATATGATTTTACTTGGGGGAAAAATTCTAAACTAGACTTCATACTTTTGTGATATTTTTTTAAAAAAATAGAATCCTGAGTTCAACCAGCTGAGTATTCTACAGACTTGCATTCCAGGAATTCAAGAATTCTGAGCCCAAAACAGGATTTTGTTTTTAGTTCAGAACAGGTCTCTATGTAAACAGAATGATGGACTGATCACACTTTTGATGTGAATGGAGAATGGTTCTTTTTATGTTCTCAATTAAATAGAGCATTGATTCCTTCCACACAAAATTCTACATCTAGTTACTTAAAACAACACTCCACACACACTCTTACTGTAATTTATAGTGAGAGGAACCATTTTGTAAGGGCTGCTATTAAACAATTGAGGGCCAGAAAGCTTTGCCAACCTACTGCAACTTGTGCAAGAGACCTACAAGAAGAACTAAATCTGTCCTCTATCCACCCCTGTTCAAAAATTCCCTGCTTTGCTGCTCTGCTTCTTGTTTACCAAAACATCATCAGTGAGCAAATGTCTTTCTTCCACCAAAGAGAAAGAGGCTGGTGTCAGATGCAAACTATTTCCTGTGAAAAAGTATCCTTTTACCACTGGCATTCATTTCAGCCACACATTATTGCAAACATCTGGAGCTATGCAGAGAAACACTACCTGGATTCTTTCCAAAAGCAGCACAATCAGGGTAGGCTGAGGGGGGAAATGGGATTACGTGAATAAAAACAGGAAGGGGATGTGGGAAAGAAAGATATAACATTGAATCACTCTCAGTAAATATACAACTTCTTCCATTCAGTCCCTTTTGCATCATTCACTCTGGGTCTTATTCCAGTAGAGATTTAAACATTTGCATAGTATAAGGAAAGGATCCGATGCACAGAATATCTTCCTATGCTCTCAGCTTTTTTTCTTCTGTGGATTCTGAAGATCTAAATTATTTCAAGAACGAACAGAAATCCCTAAAGTAGCTTTCTTTAACTTATTACTAATTAATAAAGACCTAACTGACAAAGGTTATAGTGCAGTACACCTTTTTACATGGTGCAATGTGGAAAGATCTTTACAATTTATTTTTCATTCATGACAGCCACTATTTCCATTGAACAAACAGAACACTACAATGGAAACAACCACTCCAGTTTACTTCTAAACAAAGGACACTGATTGCCGTGTGAGGTCTTTCATTGAATGGACTGATACAGCTACCCAAATATTAATGACTTGGCAGGTACAAAATATGCAACCGAGGTAAGGGTAAAAAAGGTGTTTACTAACCCATGCTTACATACAAAAGAAGACCAAACTGGCATTTGAACCTTTCTTGAACAATGGCTATAAGGAACATGATTCCCATTGAACTCAAGGCAGGGTGGCTCAGGGAATACATCTCTCTGTCTCCTAACATCTCAGCACCTTAGCATCTGAAACAGTTTCTCATTGTATCTAGTGGCAGACTTCTTTATTAACAGGGATGTTCTCTGATGTACTATTACAAGTAAGTTACAGGCACAATTCAACTTTCTGCCTGTCCCTTTCCATGTGTAAATGGATTTTGTCACATTTGCCATGAGATCCATAACAAACAAACTCTCTATTTTATATACATCTTAAATCCAGAATTTACCAAAGCTTCTACTGGGTAGCATCCATGCTATCCAAGGGTAGATTCTGTCAGAAACAGGCTAGAATCCTGTTGGTTCAATGTGCCAGCATAACTATGGCCACACAGACTGTGGCAGTAGGAAGAAAAGGGTGTGTGTGTGCAGCAGTTGTGAAGGAAGTAAGGCCATGGATATGTGGGCTGCTCAGAACTGGCAGAATCTGCCTACCTTACCTCATCACTGTGGTTGGAAAAAGTGCCACTGTTAGCATAGTGCGCCAGCAGGATGCCAGCCATAGTGTATCCACACTACATATTATTGCAGTCTGATACCACTTTAGCTGACAAACACCATCGTATGGAATTCTGAGGTGCCAGAGAATGATCTCAAACAGAGAGAACTATTGGGGATATTCCCAGTACCTCACAGACTGAAAATCCCATGATTCCATAGAATGGTCTGATAATAAGGTGGTATCAGACTGCTGTAACTGTGTAGTGTAAACATATTCAGAAAAAAAGAGATAAGAACTTGATAATGGATGATGGATATAAATGAAGATGTGAGGTACTCTTAAAACTTCAAATATTCTGTATGGGTGCTCCATATTATTTTTAATATTGTTATGGCTGCTAAAAACTGATTTAATTAATGGCCATCCAACTGCATTAGTATTTGGGACCTATATCCTTCCATTTTAAATGTTCTGAGAATATTTCTATGATAGCAAATCACTCTTCCTACCTTGACAGAAATAGCATGAACACTGGCCCACCTTCACTCTTAATGAGCACTCTTGCCATGGAATGCAAGAAGAAATATTCTTCCCTCCACGTAAGATGAATGGAGAGCAAGCAAGGGGGAAGGCCAAAGGTGCTTCCATTTTCAGGTATGAATGTACAGTAGTGTCATTGCCATTAATGGAGGAGCAGAAACTCATAAAGTTAATGGAATTTAATGTGCTATGAAGTGGTAGATGTCAACATAGCCCTACAAATCATAGTCTTTTTTTTAAAAAAAAAAAACTATTTTGGTTGTTTCTCTTCTGTTAATGGGATGATACATACTCCCAGCTTTCAGTTAATTATGTCATTGCAAAAATAGGGAAGTATGTTATGACTGAGAAGTTATTTGTTTGCTGTTTTGCTAGAATAAACTGAGGCCACTGAGGTTACTGGGATATCAGTAGCCGAAGACTAGGTATTTGAATTAGTGCAATTGTTTAGCAACAAGCAGAGATTAAATGTATCACTTCCACATTTTGTTATTGTGTGCTCTCATTTCCAACTTATGGCCACTCTAAGGCAAGCCTATAAGTGGGTTTTCTGTGGATGAGAGTATGTGATACACTCAAGGTCACGCAGCGGGTTTCCATGGCCAAGTGAGAAATTGAACTCATAGTCCAGCGCTCACACCACAGTGGCACACTGGCTCTCACTGGCTGTTTATTACAGGTGAACATTATATGAATTTCAAAGTGTACAGGTTATCACCTGACAACACTCTTACAACCAGTCCACAGAAATATGTTTTCAGGCCCATGTCTCACTACAGATGCTTCATGTGATGACTCACTGAACCTGTCCAATAGCAGCTGGTGGCTTCTATGTGGGACAGTATATCCGCTCTAGGTTTTTATCCAGATATTGAAGGAGCTATTCCTGGTACTGATACCCACTGTAATGGTGCCCACTGTAATGAGAACCATTAGCTGCCACTAAGCTATGGTTACCATCTTGGGACAGGATAGTGTTCTGTATCTTTACTAGTTAACAGAGCAGGGAAGCATAGCGTAAAGTACTGCCCAACTGATGTATGCAATATCTTCTCCTTAACCCTTCCCTCCACCAACCAACCTTTTAGTTGCTTCATCTTCACCTGTATATGGTTATTTGCTGGCCAGTGGAAAATGCGGAGAGGGCAATGGAGAAATACACCCAGCACTTGAAATCAGCCTTCATGCTACATCTTCTTGCTCTGGAATGTGTTAACTCTTAAAGATACAAGAGCCCAGTCCTGTATTCAGCCTGACAGCCCTCCACAGGGCCTGTCTCTGGATCTTCAAAGGTATAGTAGAACATGTGTTGTGGAATGTCACTCAGTGAGTTTTTAAACTTCAATATGTGTGCAGTTTCAAGGCTCTTTACTTCGGAAATGCTTTGGTTGCATAAATATAATTCATTTTTGCAGCTTTTGTTATGCAGAATAGGAGCCCTGGAGGAGTCTCAACAGACATCCTCTTCCTGTTTACATTTAAAGGGATTGTTGCACGAAAATACAAACAGCTCCTCAAGAGAGGGCTCTTTTCAGGAGTGTGGCAAGGAGAGAGTTACATTTCCTTTCACCATGCCAGCCCCATTGTTTTGAGAATGCTCAGGTTTCCCCATAGATGTTAATTACACAACAAAACAACATGTGGCATAATTGCATTCATGTATTTAATGTCACATTTAGTCAGACCCCAATTTCACTTATGTGCTGTTGGATTATGCCACTTTTGTTTAATCAAATTATTCTTGCTATAGAAAGTTCAGGCATACTGTAACTCTGAGCTAACAAGAAGATGTAATTTTAATTGCAGGTTGATGTCTTCTTCCATGCAAGTTTAATATCTTGAGGGAATCCTCAAAAATTAGTTCTAGATTCTCCCATCCCACTAGAACATAGGTAAGGAAAGACCCACCTGATAAAATGTTGACTTCTTAAGAAATTTTATAGATACAGAAGTATTCTTTAATTCTAGAGCTAAGTGTCCATCATGTTTCTCAAAACAGGTATGTGGTTCATATCACTGAAAGAGTTGATACAGAATAAAACTAGGAAACAATTAATACTATTTCCTATGTTAAAATAATCACACATCCATCTCATGTTTATTTCACATCCCCCCCACACACACACATGATATAGAATGAATGCTGCAATGTTTGTTTTGCTGAACATCACTGGCAAAGTACTAATTATATGTGGGAATATGCATGCATGATTGCTATTTGTTCATTAGTAAAACACAAGTCACTGTGATACTTCAATTGGATTAAAGTTCATTTGGGTTTGCCCAGATAATCTCACCAGTGTTGAAGAAGACCTAATCAAAGTTACATATGAACTAAAAAGTGGTGCAAGCTAAATTACTTCACTGAATTCAATACAATTTGTGTCTTCTGAGGATCTCCCATTTTGATTAATCATTATCAGTCTAGCCAAAACAATTTATTTTCTAAAATCTTTATTAATCCATTAATATTCCTGAAAAATTATTATAATGGGTACAAGAGGCAAAACATTGTTACAGGTTAGAAAGAAAATGTGTTTAGACATTTAAAGTATTAGACAGATCTCCAGATGAGAGGATAAAGAAATCAGCTAAGAAAGAATGGGAACACGCATTTAATAATGTTGGTCCACTATAGCCATTTCTTATATTCCTTTAAATAGTCACATATTCCATCCATTCCATATGTATTTTTCTTTGGCAAATTCCTTGATTCCAGGGTGTTAGATTGAGCCCACTTTTATATTTGGAAAAATTTCCTGTGATATCTGTCATATAATCACTCATAAGTGTTCCACTATCAAGTTAGTAACAATGACTGGAATCCTGTTAGGCAGTTATGAATATGTAACCTTCAGTTATACATTTGTAATTGCTACATATTTACAATCTTGACATAGTTCCTAGTTTAGGAGCTACATAGGAACCATGGAAGTCTCCCAAATCCCACTTACCAGTAAGCAACTGCTGAGATTGACAGCGGTTTGCTCTGCTGTTGATCAAAAAGTGGCTACCTAATTTTCATAGGTAATGCAAGCAATCTCCAGCACCAGGGAGATTTACAACAGGGGGATTTATAACAGTCCTTCTTCTGCCTGTCACACTGGAGATCACATGTGCGAGTTGGTGGGAAAGTCAGGCTTCTCTATCAACAGGGGAATAGACCCATGTCAATCCCAGCAGCTGCTTACCAATAAATTGTGCGAAGGTCTGGGCAGAATCCACTACAGAGCACTGTAGTAAGTAATTGTACAGCATTTCATTGGACACCTGTACTTTTCTGCAATTAGACAAAAATAAATATTAATAGAAGATATGCAAGTAGGAAAACTAGCCAAATATTTACTATGAACACAACAGCTGGGTGTGCAAAAGCATATGAACACTTCTTCATTTGGCAAACACGGTCAGCTTTGATAGTGATCTTTGATTGCCTGTTCTGAGGGTAGAAGAACAAAATTCTTGGGCTCAATGACCTTGCTTTCTTGAACAAGCAATCAGCATTGTTAGAATTTTTCTTTTCATGCAGCAACTCCTTTTGGACACAGATACAGAAACATGACCCTTGTGTAGAGCTTCTTGCAGCACACAGATCATATCTGGTAAACATGGGTGCAAGTATACATTTGGATCCTATTCATAACAGACATCAAATCTCAACATAAGAAATTTACTCAGCACACTGAAAATAATTGGCAATGAACACCACATAATTCAAGACACATCTTTAGATAATTGCTGACCAAATCATTTTGTGGATAAGTCATAAAGGGTTGCATGCAGATCTACACAAAATAAATTAAATTAATTGCTAAATGCATAGTCTTCGTCAGAGATGGAGGATGTCTTTCAAAATACATTTTAAATGTAGATTGGCTGCAGAACATCCATATCTCTGAGTGGAGGAATAATCCCTTGCGCAACAAAATCTAAGTAGACTCCTACATGGTTACATAAAGCTGGACTTATTCCTTTATAATTAGTTCTGCAGCATGTCATTCAAGGACAGAGCTTCTGTCCCTTTAAGATCTCAAAGTGCTTATCTGTGCAAGCTCTTTTTGAATCTCAAAATCCACTATAGTTCCCTGAAAGCAAAGCAGACTAGCACAGTCCAAATCATTAGCACTTTCATGACTTCCCCTCAATAGCACTTTTATGACTGGTTTCAAAAGACTTCCTAGTTCCTCTCGTGGCCATTACATTGCTGTATAACACTTTGAGAAAGCAGGAACCCAGTCTATCTGTATACCTTGTGCTAGTTCCTCTACTTTTTTGTATTGATAGTGGAAAGCCTTTTCTCCATTTATTTTTTTTATTCAGTTACTACGTGCTCCATCACAAATCCAAAAGAGAAATGAGGGAGGGGAAGGCAGAAGGTTTGTGTGCCCATCTCCAGATAAGGCAACAATAAGGAACTGGTAGTCTTCCATACTTTGTTGGATTCCAGTTATGGTCATTCCTAATTACTGGTCATGCTGACAGGAGCTGATTGCAGACATTATTTGTGCCCCTCTGAATGGGGAGTCACACAACTGAAATTTACCCTCTTGCCAAAGCAGCTAGATATTCTGTATGTAAATAAAAACAGGATCAGAATGATATTTTCAGATTGGAGACCTAGACCACAACAAAATGATTTTAAACAGGTATAAATGTAAAGTATTACTTTTAGGCAGGAAAAGTAAAATGCACAAATACAGGATGGGTGACACCAGACTGGAAAGTAGTATCTGTGAAAAGGATCTAAGGGTCTTAGTAGACCACAAGCTAAACATAAGTCAACAAAAACGCTAATGCAATTCCAGACTGAATCAACAGGAATATCAAGAGAAGTAGTAGTACCACTCTATTCAACTTTACTCAGGCGTCACCTGGAATACTGTGTATGGGCATTACAGTTCAAGAAGAGCATTGACAAGCTGGAATGTGTCCAGAGGAGAGTGACCAAGGTAATGGAAGTTCTGGTAATCAAGTTTGGTGAGAAACAACTTATTTTACTGGGTATGTTTAACTTCAGGAAAGGAAGACTGAGAGGTAATATGATAGCCATCTTTAAATATTTGAAGAAATGTGAGATAGAAGAGGAAGAGAACTTGTTTTCTACTACTCCAAAAACTAGAACACCAACCAATAGATTCATATAACAAGAAAAGAGATTCTGCTCAACCTTAGGAAGAACTTTTTCACAATAAGGCAATTCCCACACTACACTGTTATAGAGCTATTATTCTACTTTCAATATCCTATGGAATCCTGGAGTTTGTAGTTTAGGGAAGGGCCTTTAGAATTCTCAGCCAAGGAGCTCTTCAGCCTTAGTAAACTACAAACCCCAGGGTTCCACAGGATGTTGAAAGTGGAATAATAGCACTATAACAGTATAGTACTGAAATGGCCTTAGAGTTGTATAACAGCAGAATTGATTGTCTAAAAGATAGTGAACTCTTCTCTGGAAGTGTTTAAACAGAGTTTAGATGACTATCTCTCAAGAGAACTTTAGTTGTGTATTCCTTCATGAAAGGGGGCTGGATTAGATGGCCTTTCAAGTCACTTCCATCTCTATGACTCCTTGATTCTAATGTAGAAACCAACAGCGTTGGTAATCTATCACTTACAGAAAATAAGTTACGATTCTTCCATGCTGTTCTGTCTTGGTCATAGGCTTTTCATAGGCAACTGGTTGATCAGTGTTGAAAGTGGGGTGAAATTTTGGTGTGATCCAACAATATTGAAGTTAAAATGAATATTTTAAAGATAAGAACTTCCACAGCAGTGGTAGAAATCTCACAGCTATTGGGCAGCTCTTGCTAGCACACCCAAAGATGAGAATGCTGCAATCTAAACCATTTGGAGGGTCATATGATTCCACAGGTATTCTTTTTTCTTCCATCATACCATCATAGTGATGGGGAAACTGCAGCCACTGAATGTTGTCCTGCTTTTGATTTCTCAGATGAACTGGAAGTTCTAAAAAGGAATATAGCAACTGTTGGAACAAATGTTGTAGATGTAATCTATGAAATATTAAAGGAAATTTATGTCTACATGGATATCTGTTATGTCAATCAACTTGTCTCTTCTGCCTTGAAAAATAGACTATAGTCACAGTTCTGACTGCTTCTATCTACCAGCCCCAGGTAGCAACTGAGAATAAGGCTTTCAAAGCGAGGGTAAAGCACAACTAGGTGAAAAAATTCTGTATGTCCATACTTTCTTAAAGAAGATGACTGTATTTATTCCTGTTGGTTTTTCTTCTCTTATAAAGTAGTAGGTTTGCAGGCAGGGTGTACTTCTGACCCCAGCTTTGCTCTCAAATACATAGGCCACAGCTGTGCTAGAAGTACATTGTACCAATAACATCTGAGATCTCAGTAGTGTCCCTTCTTGGAGATCAGGGATCTTGCAGCTTTCATCTATGCTTTTGTAATTTCATTCACTGAATATAGCACGCACTTTTATGTGAGTTTGCGTTTGGAGATAGTTAAAGGCAGACCCACAAGCTGGGGAATGCAATGTGGGGACAGGAGACATTTTTACCCTTGCCCCTGCCATGAGCCATGCTGACACATCACTGGGCACCCATTTTCATTGGCAAAAGCTGTTGGTGGCCTGAGGAATTTTGAACAGATAGGAAAATCTAAGTATTGTGTCCATGAGTGGTTTGCTTGTGCTTTGGACCATTTTCAGGTCCAAAAAGCCCCCAAATTGGTTCTTTGGGAGGATTTGGCAGGCTTTTAGGGAAAGCTAGGGGCTTAAGTGGGTTTCAGGGTACACATGTGGCCCACAAGGCACACTTTCCCCAGCCCTGCTTTAGGGCATGCAAATTAAGGCAGGCCTTTTTCCTAGTAAATACAAATTAAAGAGACATTTCCAAGAATTTTAAAAAGGTCAATCACATACAGTTCATTCTATAGCCATGCCAAATCTAGAAATGGGAGTTCACTTGCCTATTAGCTCATTAGGTAATTAACTCATTAACTTTTTTTTCAAGTAATCTCCCCAACTTCCCAGAGATTTTTAAATTAATGCAAATGTTTAAAATATGCCCAAAATTCATTAGACTTTGTGAGGTTTGTGAATCTCCCTCTATCATGTTCTGGAAACCAGGCAGGCCTATTGCCTTGGGAGAAGAAATTTAAGAAATGGAGGAAATGAATCACATAGCTCTGTTGTTAGACTGGCTAACACTGCAAAAACAGTGTGAGGGAGGAGGGGAGAGAACTTTCTGGAGCTCAAGTCATGGAAGAAGAGCTGAGTTTGGGAAACCAGAATAGAAAATAAGAAAAAAAGAGTGACCCTTGAAATGGAATGAGGGTGGGGTGGGAGGAATGCTTCGCTTGCTTAGCAGAAGACCAAAATCCTTAAACAGCTGGGATCCTTTCAGAACATCAGGCTAAGGCTTGAAAGGAGGGTGTCCCTCTCCTATGGATCTGTATGGAAGGGAAGTGTTCAGAGTCTTTATGGGAGGTAAAGGTGCACTGTGATGCTCTCCAGTAATGTCTCTTCCTCTACTGATTACATTATGGACTGGTTTCTATTGTAGATCTTAAATAATATTTCATAGTATTATTTGGAGTGAGCTGCAATGAATCCCACTTTTAATCTTATTTTATTCACACAGTGCTATGCATTTAGATAAATTAATGATTTTTTTTCTTTTAACCCATTCCCAATTTCTTTGTCTCTTCACTTTTTTTCCTTTCCCTACCCTTCCCATTTCTGCTTTTTGTCCTTCTCCTCCTTGAGTTCTGCTCTTGGGGAAAAGGTGGCGTATAAATGAAGAGATTGAAACTGATTGATTCTTTTTTCTCTCCTCTTTTAATTTTACACCTAAGGTAAGATGAGTCCAGAGAAAATTGTGCTAGTCAGGTACTTGATCATTAAAGCTGAAGATACCACATACTGAATATGGCCGTCCTGGCTCCTTCATACAAAACATGAACTCTAACACCGATCCTTGCAAAGCACATTTCTTGACATGGAGTGTGGAAGTAGAAAAGATGCAGTGATTTAGTTTGTGCCAAAAAATCTGCATATGGTCAGAGGCTCTCAAAAATTTCAGATTAGGAATTATTGATCCTTGATTCACTGGCTAATTTTTACAGTTATCTACTTATTCCTATACTTGTAGTGAATTGGTAACCTCCAATTGACATAAATCACTCCTTGGCAAGTGAAGTGCACGTTAGAGGTGGTGGAAGGAAAAGAGAGATGCTGATGAGTGACAAAGTAAACTGAAGAGATTGTAAGATTAGAGTCTGTTACCCTAAAAGGTGGGGGACCTTGAGTTCCATCAGCAGTGCCAGTGTCTCCTTGGAAATTGGGGAAATATAGCTTAAAGGAGACCTGTGAGAGAGGAGTAACAGTAGGATTTTTTCACCTGTGTATACCAGTATTAACTGTATGACTACAGTGAAAGATTTAAACAGGGTGTTACTGCCCTGGCTAGTCCGAGCTTTGGGGCTATTACAGATATCCCTTGATATCATAATTTGGCTGCACTTCTCTATTCCTTTCCACGTGCTTGCAAGGCCACCGGACAAGCACGTAAACAAGCTCAGCCCTTAATAGCCGTAATATTCAAACTACAATACAGGCAGGCCAGAAATAGCTGACTCACTGCTTTAGGAGACCACCAGGCAAGTGCTCTAAGTATGCACGCCACTTACAAAAGAGCCTCTGCCCCGCGATGGCAGCTTGATGGGTAAACTATACAATACCCAGGTACTCTGCGTTTGCATACTGGCTACTCTACTGAGAACTGCTACGATAACTCAATCATTCAGATTCTGACCTTTCGGAGGCTTTGTCTCCAACTCCAAATCTATTGTTTTCCCCCAAGTACGGCATAGCCCGCAGTCACAATTCTCCTTATAAAAACCCTTGATTCCGAGACCTTCCTCGGATCGCTCCCGAGTTTCATCCCGCCTTGCTGCCGCTTTGCTTGGCAAGCCTCCCCTCAGCTCTACGTGCTGAGCTACATCGCACCCCAGCTTCGCTCTCTATTTTTCTCGGCGTCAGGACAGGTGAAGTATTAACCAAACCAGCAATCCCTCTAAAAATCCCTCTATACAACTCCAACCTTTATTTTCTTTAGTTATCTTGTATGAGTGTGTCGCATACACTGTTTTGCTTGTATTTAATAAACATCAGTTATTATTTCAACTTCTGTGCTCTCCTTGAGTCGACCCAACCCCGTAGACATAGGGTTCAAGATCTTGCTAAGTTACCCTGCCTCTCATAACGTTAAGCAGTGCTCTGAGCTAATTTTCCCCAACTTTAGTTGAGCACATTTTTGTGTCCCTCCTGGGACCCCCAGTACACAGGGTAACAAGGGTGTTTTTTTTATTAGAAATCAACAGACACACAAACACAAGAAATCAAAGAGTCTCATGAACCATACGAGGATAGCAAAGGGAAAAAGCAAGAAAGGTTGGATAAAGAGACTTTTCTGGAGTAGAGGGTGATATTTACTAGTCCTGGAGCAGAGGATCAATGATGAGTGGCTCAAACACAAGACCCTGAGGGGAATGAGAGTCTGGGGTACAGCATGACATCCAAAATGCTAGCAAATTGCCGGGGTCAGAGCTAGGGCTTAAATGTCCGTTTTCCTTCCTTGAAAGGGAGAGTGTTAATGGCTGTCTGGCAGAGTAAACAAAACAGGTATGGAACTGACTGATTTTCTTATTTAAGATGACAAAACATTGATGGGAGTCCTGACAGCCTCTTAATGTCCTGGTAGGGTAGCATTTCTGTAGGAATGTGCACAGAAGGGGTGCTTGCCTGTCATACCTGGGCAGTTTCATTGACTATTGATAGGATTACTGGAAGCCTATTAAGTCTCAGCTTTCCTGCCTAACTCTTCTTATGACCTGGCCATACTGTGGCCATGTTGGCCTAACTCAGGCATACAGCCAGTGTCCTGTTTACTGCATGTTTCCCAGCCATAAGTGTCCAATTTTTAGGTAATATTTCATGCCAATTTTGCTATCCTGCAGGATGGGATATGTATGGAGTGGTAACAAACCCATATTTTGGGGAAACAGGCCCTAATCAGACAGTTTTCAGGAGAGTTGGACTCCCACCAGTTCCAGGCAACAAGCAGATTGTAGGTTGTATAATTCACTTAGGGAAAAAATCTAGGAGAAAGACAACTTTGAAAGGACAAAAGGAGCTCATTTGAGCCCATAACAGAATATGCTCCCCTAAGGACAAGAGTGACAACTGCTACCCAGCACTAACATCTTAATTGACAAGTTCATTAATGATAATTAATTACACCAGTTCAGTTATTAGTGTTTATAGAAATGAATTGCTTTTCCAGTTTTCTAAGTTTAACATTGGGTAAATGTCAATTTTAATTATAAAACTTTACATTTTAAATTGAATTAATCAAATTAGTTTTAAAACCTAATATTCCAAGCTCTGCCAGTTGGTGGAGAATGACGCCCAGAAATGGAGGTTTACTTACTGGGGGCAATAGCAGGAAATTCCCCGGCTTGCTAGCCTAACTATGGTGCTCTGGAGGTGGTGATTCTGAGAGCAGTGTTTGTCAGTGGCATTTTAATGGAAAACACTGGCCATTTCTGCACTACATTGTTATAGTGCTATTACTCCACTTTCAATACCCTATGGAATCCTGGGTTTTGCAGTTTAGGGAGGTGCATTTAGAATTCTCAGCCAGAGAGCTCTTGGGCCTCAGTAAACTGCAAACCTCAGAATTCCACAGGATGTTGAAAGTGGAATAATAGCATTATAACCATGTAGGGAGGAAATGGCTACTGATACACAGTATCTATACTCCTATCATTCTGTGGGTATCACAACACACATCCTACAGACACAAGCTTAGGTCCTCATCTATATCAGCCCCAAAGCTGGCATTGCTAATTCATTTCCATTGAATAGAGTGGTTGCAAAAGAGGAAAAAGAGAGAGGAAAAGGTAAGGAAAACTTCCAGTGTCACCTTTTGCATTAAGGCATAATAGCTTGATTAAGAAATCATAGGTTTGGATTTGGTGGTAGAACACCACAGAGTTCTGTGCACACATGCCCAACCCTACCCATTGGGGTGCTCTGTAAATTACGTTTTTCATTGTAAACATTAAACTTGGCTTTTCATTTCTAAACTTCACTGATTTGGCTCAGTAGATATTCTTATCAGATCTCTCTCTCATTCTCTAAATCAAATTAGAGGAAGGATAAATCATTCATGGGCAAAGTACCTGTGATAAACTTTTTCACCCTTTAAAATAAAGAAGGCTTTCAGTCTGTGAGATCTCACGCTAAAGTTTAGGATTTCTCTTGAAATCTTGAAATGATAATAGAAGTGAAAACATTTTAACAAGTAGGATCTCTTATATTGTTGTGTGACTTCAAGTCATTTCCTACTTGAAGACCCTAAGGTGAACCCATCACAGGGTTTCCTGGGGCTGAGCGTGTATAATGCACCCAAGGTCACCCACTAAGTTTCCATTGTCTCCAGGGTTGTAGTAGAATGCTCAAACCACGGCATCATGCTAGCTCTCAGACTCTCATCACACCAGGAAAACCCTCAATCTTCAGTTATGCCTTTGAAAGCATTAAATGTAAAGGTTTGTATTCTAGGTCACCAGGCTGCCTTCTCCGTCCGAAATTGTTTGAAATACAGTCATCCCTCCACATTTGCTAGGGTTAGGGGCACAGGACCCGCATGAAAGTGGAAAAACCATGAAAAACTCTAGGCCCTCCCAAACCATATTTAACACACAAAAAAAGTATGATCACCAGATTCAACCTACCATGGATTGCTTTGAGGCATCAGGGTTCCTTCACAAGGCAGAAGTAGGTGGCTGGTGGGGCTTACTGCTATCTCCACTGCTGCCCCACATCATTTTTAATAGAGACTTACAAGCCTTGTTCTCAGCTCCTCAGTCTCATAAGGCTTGCAGTACCTATTCAAAATGGCATAGGGAGGCAGCAGAAGTGACAGCAAATAGTCTATGAATAATCAAATCAGCAAAAATGAAACCCGCAAATGTCGAAGACTGACTGTACTTAGGATTGTTCCATTAATAGACTATTTTATACTATTCCTGCATCACAGATCCATATTGTTTTTTTCTTCCACTAAGTAGCTAGCCCTAAACATTCTAATTTACATGAATCATATTTGCATAGATGCAAACTCTCATTTGCACAAAAGAGCAATAGAAAATTAATTTTAAAACACATTTGGTTTCACATATGTTTTCCATAAAGCTGTTATTTTAAATTGGCTTAATTAGAGGCATTTGTCATACTTACTGGAAACTGGCATTTCAGCACAGTTTCAGCATTAGAGTTTAGGCAGTGAGACGACAGAGAGAAGACTATGTCCTCTAAAAGTGAGCTTCACTGGCAGTTGATATAGAAATATACTCTCTTTAATGGAGTCTGAAAATGTGTTGATGCATGCATCATCTTGTCCTACAGTAGCCTAGTATATGTACGTACAGACTTTCAAGTAGAAATACAAATTTGTTTACATCAACTTTAATTTTGTTCTATGTGCCATGCCCTAATAAGAAACACTGCATACAATAAATTATATAATCCAGAAACTGGATATGGGTTATTGGCAGGAGCTGTACCAGAGCTTAGTAAATCTGAAAACTACTTCACCCTGTTTCATCTAGAACTTATAATTCAAAGTCCTAAAACCCTCCAAATGTTCTGACATATATTTAGGGGATGATAATGGGTGTACGCAAGAGTAGAAGCATTTATTGGCATCTGATCTCTGTAACTATAATCCATGTGAAATTCACCAATCTGTGCTGTTCCAGGCAGTAAAAATGTACCTGTTCACCTTGACCTATAACTGAGGTAGCTAATTTGATGCATTTGAGTAGATGGTACTACCTCATTTAAATTGCTAAATGTACATATTTTGCTGTTATTATTGCTTTATCATTTTTATTATTGTTTTACTTTTTAAATCTTGTTGGATGTCTTCACAATGTTTCTTCCAAAAGATTAACAATTTAAATAATAATAGAGGACAGATCTGGTTCTTTAAGAACAGCTGTTATACTGCCACATTCATTCTAGAAGGAAGGAAGAAGGGACGACAATAGTGAAGAAACCATCTCCTACCCATTTATCCTCCAATTTTATTAAAGGTTAACGATTGGTCAGAAAAACAACATGCTAGATGCTATGCCTTTAATGGAGATTTGATGTTTCCAAATTATCAGGTGACTTGTGGCTCCACAAAAAGAATATTCAGAAAATGTTCTTCAGAAACAGCAACAGGAGCAAAATACCAGAGAAGTTCTCCTTTATTCCAGTTTTGAGGAGATGACTTGGTTTCCTTCAGCAGGCAAGAATCCCAGAAGCATTCACCCCACTCGTGAATCTATACATTTAAGAAAAGGCCTAGCAACTTCAGAAAGCAAGATGTAGTGAGATACTGCAGGAAATCCAAGAAACATTGCCCTGGCTATAAAACTGCCAGTGCTAACGTAACTTGTCTCCTACTTTAACTGCAGGATTGCTAGCCATGGTCATGAATCAAATACAAGGTATTCAGTGGCAGTAAGCAGTGTTTATTCTTGTTACATCATTATAGATATCATCTTACCTTATTCTCTTTAGAGACTCATAATAAATCTAGATCAGTGGAACTTTTGTTGTGCAATATTTTTATTCAGGAATAAGTGTGTCTTCCTATCCTCATTGTACTTTCCTTCTATTAGGTTAATTATTAAATTCATCCTTGGAAGATTATGCCTGTTGAATCTATTTACCTATATAATTTTTTTCAGTCATTACGCTGTTCCCAGGGGCTTTGGGAGAAGCTTGCATCCCACTTATACATTTTAATACAGTTTCTGAGTCAACCCTTTCCTGTGTTCCTGAATCTATATGAAGAAAGGCATCATTCATTGTTATTTTATGACACGTCTTGGGAGAAAATTGGAATCTGATTATACTTTGGTGAATTATTACTATAATGCTTTCCTCATCCAAGATACAATGGATTAGAGATAGCATCCTCACTGAATAGTTTTTAATCGAAAAAGTAAAAGAGGTAAGAGACAAATTCTCTTCTTATCCTGAGAGTGAATTAGGCCATTTGGTGTTCGCTATCAACCATAAAAGTAGCTGTAAAGTCCAATGATCTAATAAAGTCATGGTCCCCTATTAAAATGTCATAATGTGAGATTAATTGCCTAATTTCTTTAATATGTTGAAACAATTTATGGGCAATTTGATTAGTCAGCATACTTCTCAAATTTAATATTCCCAGCATAGATATCCTAGCATGGATATATACTGTGGAGGGCTGCTTTTCCCCCGCTTGGCAGTTCACTGATGGTTTTGCTCTAGTCGATAACACTTCCACTTGCATAAAGGAAGGCACACAGTCTTTACTTATCCTTACCCTCCAAGATCATCCCTCTCAAAAATAAGCCAATGAACAAACACTCCTACTTGTGAGCATTGCTGAACTGACTGGGAAAGCCTGGGATATGGCACACAGGAGAGCCAGTATGGTATAGTGGTTTGAGTGTTGCAGTAAGAATCTAGGAGATCACCATTTGAATCCTGACTCAACCAAATCCTCTGACAGAGTCACCAAAAGTCAGAGGGCCTTTCTGCTCTACACTTTTATAGTGCTATTATTCCACTTTCAACATCTTGTGGAATCCTGGAGTTTGCAGTGTAGGGAGGGTCATTTACAGTTCTCAGCCAGAGAGCTCTTTGGCCCCAGTAAACTACACACCCCCAGAATTCCACAAGATGTTGAAAGTAGGTATGTACATAATATCGACAATATATATTATTTGATATATCTTATCTGTGCACTTATGGAATTTTTTTTTGTATGTGTGTGGGTGGTTTTAAATGTTTGTAAGTTACAATTCAATAAAATTTATTTTTAAAAATTAAAAAAAAGAAAGTAGAATAATAGTACCGTAACAGTGTAGTGTGGAAAGACCCAGAGTCAAACTAAAGACATATAACAACACAACACTGGCATAAACAGTAGCAATAGATAGGGAGGAATAGCAGAAACCTGGTTCCCTAATTCATAGAGATGGAAGTGTTTTCCACTAAAACATTGGTTATAATCCGTGCTGTTTTGTTCACCAAATTTTCATCCAGGTTCTTGAACATACTTATTTCCGCATTTCCTGGAACAGCTAATATCATTACGTCTATCATTTTCATACAAATGCTCAGGGCTCAGATCCTGGGTCAAAAGGACTGAGGTTTCTTTGTGTGTCAGGGAGAAGAGTCCTTAGATAACCCAGAAGATTTTATGGGGAGAATGAAGAATCATCTTAGTCAGCTGCCTTTTAGAATTGCTCATGGCCTTCTCATAAGAGTCAACTGAATTAAAATCAATTAATAAAATCATGGGTGGATATAAATCCCATTAACCAGATAAACATAGGATTCTTATTTTGACCTCTTTCTCTTCACAGAACTAAAATATTTTAAAATAGAATACATAAACTTTTCTGATTTTTAAAATGTTCTAAAACACTGAATTTCAGAAAATTTTAAATCTTCATTACCACAGCAATAATATTGAGACACAAGTTTCTGGTTTCTGTGTACACACACATACACACACAGAAGTACATTCCCTATGATTCAGAGAGTTCTGGGGAAGCAAAAAAACAAACACCATCAGTGTCTCCTTTTCCAGTTCTCCAAGACAGACTAAATAGTAGGCTCTCCATTTAGACTAAATTAAGGTTGTAGTTGTATACACATTATGATTAAGTCTCATTAAACTGAGTAAGGCTTACGGTTCAGTAGACATGCATAAAATTACACAGTCCACTAATTATATTTCTGTTACAAGTGGCCATGAAGCATTCATCCTTCAGTTCCCGTATGCAGAAGGAGGTTGCTAATTAAGGTTCTTGCATGGGCGAAGAGCCACAACAGCAGCCAAACATATGTGAAGAACCTCAGAGAAAACATAGTCCAGTATTCCCACACTGCTGCCAGAATATGATTCATAGCCAACACTTCTCTTGCTTGTGTAGCTAAATATATATGATAGAGTTAAGGGAAGCAGAAGCACTGGGCAGCATATAGATATCCTTTTGATAAGTATCATAAAACCCACAAGCAGTGACATGTCAGAGAAGGAACATACTTACACCTACTGGCAGGCATTTGACGAATTTCTACAAAAATATTCTGACAGATGAAGCATCATGTTTTTTTGGAAGCCTAGTCACCTAGTGATGGATGGTGAGTAGAAAGTGGAAATATGACTTCAGAAAATGTGGAACATGGAATGACAGGGCAAGAAAGGACTGGCTGGTATATACTACTTTGTATCAATTGAAGCTTTTAACCAATGACACTTTAAAAAGGCAAATATCAGCTTTAAGAATAGAACTTCTAACTTCTGGGAGGAGTAGTTAATAAAAGAAACACACTTTTTAAAGCTCTGCATACTCTCTGTGGACTTTCTAGTTGGGCAAGTACTGGATTCAACTTTCCCAGTTCAAATATACCCATAATATCCAACTGGTGCTGAAATCCTATACATGCTTACCTGGAAATGTCCCATTAAACTCAATGGCTTACTGCTGAGCATGCATGCAAAGGAATGAGTTGTCAGTAGGTCATCTTGGTTTGAACTTCTCCACCTCCCCATCTGCCAGATGGATAGACTTGCTACCCTTCTATGACATTTTTCTAATGATCTCCCACTTTTGGAGGAAGCTCTGCCCCAGAACAAGCAGCCTCTTTTTGTTAGTGATTTTTTTTTCATCATCAACCTTTTGGCTAGAAGGAGTTCAGAAAATAACCAACAACTATAATTTAACCTGCCTGGCAGGTGACATGTTTGAGCAGTTGCCCATAAATGTGTTGATTTCTGCTTTGGGTGGCTTGGAACTACTGTTTGACTCTTCCCATAATACCTTGGGGTGAAACTACTTCAGTGGGATTGCGGGGAATTTGAATGGCAGCTTCAAATCAACCTTCACTGATTGTAATAGTAATTGCTGGTCATTACTGCACTGGTGAGCCAATGGAGATATAGAAGAAGGCCCAGAAGAGATCTCTTTGCAAACAGACTGCTCAAATCTGAAGTCAACTTTGCATTACCAAAGAGGATGCATGTCTCTTTCATATTATGTTTTTCCCTAACATGGAATAGTGACATGCAACTGCATTCTCTGTATGTGTGCATGTGTGTGTTCCTATCCTCTCTGTCTCTTACATATACAGTGGTACAGATACACTGGAATGGTGAATAAGATAATGTAGTCAGGCTTCTATGATAAAAGTTGCTACTTTAAGACCCTGGCTCATTTGTAAAAAATAAATGATATAGATACTGTATAATTAGATCAAGATTTATAACCTGGTGGCCAAACATGAAATGAAGCCAGAACAATGCATCTGACACAATTGTCTGTGAGTATATTAACTAAAGCCATGAGTCAGAAACTGCCACTGTAATGTGATCAGACAGCTTAGCTTATCCCATAGGCATATGCATACACATGCATACACATTCTTGAAAGCCATGGCTAACCTCAATCCAAAATAAGTTAATGCTTTCCTGTTCGGTTTGCCCTTCAGAGCCCTAAACTTTCACCCCTAAAGTGAATCCCTGACCTACATTTCCATTTCTTTTGTATTGTTAAAGAGTAGCAGTCATAATGACACTTTCTTTCACCATATGTACATGAAATTTTAGACAGAGAACCTATGTGTTAATTTCTTACCTCTTTTTGTGAAGGACTTGTTACCTCTGTCAATAAAGGCTGGACCAAACCTGTAGAAAATACTTTGTGATGTGGGTCGTTAAGTGCACCTGTGGAGAGCCATGTGACTTTCGCTGAGTCATGCTGATGAGCAACCAGAGGAGAAGGTTGCATCAGGTGTGGGGAGAATGCAAAGGCTGGCAGGATTGCATCAGCTAGCATGGGTATAAATGTAGCTGAGAGCTAGCCAGCAAGTTGCACATGGTGCCTGATGTGTCTGCTAGAGGCTCTGGAAGAAAGAGCAAGCAGAGAGATGCTCGAATGCCTTCTGGAGATTCTTGTAAATATGTACACACTGTAACTCAAGAATAAATTGCCTCCTTGATGGAAGAAAACAATTGGTGTGGATGAGTTTTTCCTGGCTATAGTGCATTGCTCCTAAGGTATTCTCTGCTGCTGGGCACGCTTCCAAAGCTGTGGGAGCAATCTCTGCTCTATTTTGGGCATGACAACCTCAAAATATGAGTGACTCAGGAGTCTACCCATGATGCGAGTACCTCCACGTGACAGAGGTGAATTAATTAGCTCAAAGTTAGGAAGCCTGCAAGAGAGGAGTAACTTAATGAGATCTTTCCACCAATGTTTACAGGGTCATGCGAGAAAGAACCAGTCAGAGATTGCAAATGTAAACTAAAAATGTGTTTTATTGAAAGATTCGCACATGCACACAAAAGATCCAAGCACTTAGGAACACATACAAGGATTAACCAAAGGATAAAGAGAGGAAGTTGTGGAAAGAAGAATTTTAGGATTCAGGTGATAATTACCAGCCTGGAGAGAAGAAAGGAAAAGTGACGATGTGGCTTAGGTAAGCACCTAAGGACAGTTCTCGTTTAGGGATCTAGGCAACAGTGTAGTGTTCAGCAAGGTGAGAGACTGTGCTGAACCACTCAAAACTGAGGGTTTTTATACCCAAAAACTACCCTGCAGGTATGGGTGTGAATTGCTTTCTCAGCCAAGTGAACAATGCAAATTGCAACACAAACAATAAGGTCCTGGTGGTGTTTAGCCCATTAACATCACCAGGACCTTATTGTTTGTGTTGCAATTTGCAACAGTATTTAGGTGACAAAAGGGTAATGGCTGTCATAATAGCTCTATATTGTGGAGAGGTTTGGGAGACAAAGCAGGGAAACATCCAGGTGTGAGGGAATAGGGTTAAAACAATCACAGTTTGGTGGGAACTTCCCTTTTCTGCACAGAGACATTCAGCTTCTACTTAAGCCTATTATCTCCAGGGTTGCCTCATAATCTGCCTGACAATGACTTTGGTTGCACCAAGAGGGAATGCATTGCAATCTCAAGTTTACAGTCAGTAATTTTTCTCTGTTCAGTTTGTCCTTCCAGTCACCTCAGGTTCCATTTTATATCAATGGCAATTAATGTAGTGTCAATTAAATTATATTTGGGGAGTGCATGAGGCCATAACATACTAGTTGAAATCTTATTGTTCAACAAAACCAAGGACTTTCTGACTCTCTGCGTGAATGTTGAAACTTTTTGTTAATGATCCTCTAATACCAAAAGAGTAGCCTTTGGTCTATAAAGGGAAAGAAGCATTGATAGGATAGAATATGGGTCCAGATATACTATGTGCTGAACACATAAAGTAAAATGTACAGATGTAAAGGAACTGACCCTTGGCTTAAATCCAGTTGCTAGTGCCAGCTAAATTCCAGTTTGTGGACTTACTTAGAGCTTATAGAGCAATGGATCTACCCTAGCTGGAACTAACAGTTGAATTCAGGTCCAGGTTACATACTGTTACAAGTGCCCAAGAAGACATACCTATGGTTACTGTAACTTGTTCTAAAAATTAAGGTGGAATTGGTAAAAAAAAAAAGAAATCCATATGGTTACAGCATATGGTCAAACTAAATGGTGTCCTATTTAGTTTGACCATATACTGTAACCATATGGATTTGGTAAGATATGCAAAGAGAAAAACTTTATACTTTCAAAAATCCCCATTTTGCACAAGGACGTGAGGACGTTAGATTTAACATTCAGGAGATTAGCACATTAAAAACAGGATACAAATGATATATTGATGAACCAATAGCATAACAGAGCGTATAATATACTATATGTTAATATTATATACTAATAGTGTCAAGAGCCTCCATTCCTAGAACAGTATGCATATCGCATCCATCTGAGTGATCCTGGCCAGTGATACCCAATGAGGCCAGTGATCAGGGATTTTGTGAGTTGTAGTACAGCAACATCAAGGAAGCCAAGATTGGGAACTGCTAACCTAGACTAATAAAGAATGGACTTGAACTCAGTATAGTACACTAACATCATGCTTCCTTGCTTGTCCACAGTAACTTTAAAACAAAGTTATATATGTGCATTATATTCATTTAGTGCATGGCATTTTAGGAGTGCAAATATTGCTGAAGGAGAGATTGTCAGATTCATGTTCTTCATTATCTACATTCTCTAACCATATACCAATAAAATAAATGGAGTTAGCATTGCAACCCCACTTATTTTATTACAGCAGCCCTAACTCAAAGTTTATGATTGCCTAAACATGGATCCTAAAGAAACTGCTGAAAAAAATTACATGAAGGCTGTTATCCTATGCACACACTTGTGATTTAGCCTATTGAACTTGGTGGCTCTAGAATTATTCACCTGGATAGATTTAAAGTGTTTTCCAGTCTGCCCCATATTCACTCTCCAAGAGAGGACTGTCAGTATTATTTCATCCAATCGACATTCCTGCTCTAAGGATGAGTTTACTGCAAAAGCAAAAGGTGTATTTTCAGGTGACAATGACACCACAGGAGATTAGAATAACTCATCCCCATCAAGCCAGAAATGAATCCATTATTTAACTGATAATATAAACCACAAATGCTGAGAACTAAATTCTGAGCCGTAAGAATTTTCAGAAGGAAGGTAACACAATTTAAATCTTTTGGAATGATCATGTATTCCTCCAATTATATATTGCTCAACATTTAAGAGATAATTGGCAGAGTATGGCAGCATATGATAAATAGCTTGTGCATGGGATAAAGAAATAAAACCATTCCCAGTGCTGGAAGTGCAAACCCTATAGGGAGTGGGAGGCTAGAAGAAACTCAACATGCATGAAGGTAGAATTGCGGAAAAGTCAGGAGAAGCAATGACATCCAACTGATCTGCTTGCCTTATGTGTAATCCTAGAAGCCAATTCTCAATCATTTTTGTCTCCAGAGAACTCATTAGAATGGTTAAGAAAGCAATATGTGCCAGAGATCATGGCATCCCATAACAATATTATGGGGAAAACAATGGCAATAAGCCATCATATAGTCTCAAAGTCTCAGTGCCAGATTCACCTGGATTCTATAAAAGGTACTGAAATAATTTCAAATATTTAAATTGGCCTATATCACTTTTCTTATTTATTAGCCGATTTCCATACAAAAGAAGAGTAAAAAGCAAGCGACTTTGAATACTTTTGAGACTCATATCAACATGATAATGCCGTGTAATTATTTTAGATATCTTTTCCCCCATCGTATCACTTGGGGATGTAAATTCAGTTAAATCTTCTTTTTGTTTGTATTGTACAAACCAGAATGGTTCCAAACACAGTCAAAGTATTTGTGTGTGATAATTGGAAAAATATTACCACTTCTGCTCAGTAATGATTCTTTATTATGATTGATAGCTCCCACAAAATATGGCAGCATGTTAGCAGAAAATGGCATAACACTGAAACTAACTGACAGTTAGCGTAATTGTTGCTAATAAAAATAGCTTGTATGTTAAATTTATAAAGCATTTCTTATATGATAGTGCATTCATTTAGGGCTTACATTGCAATTTAATGAACTAAATATTTGTTAACTCAATGAAATAAGCAAATAAGATCACTAGAGGAACACTAATCCATTTGCAATTACTGAAACTGTAGTTTACAAAGAAAATACAAGTGCCACGCTCCAGCCAAAATAATATGTGTATACATTCCATTGATTAAATTTTAATGATTTAAATGTTTTTACTAATCTCAATGAGCAAATTACATGCTAGATCTCATTTGAAGTCTCATAGAATCATAGAATCATAGAGTTGGAAGAGACCACAGGGGCCGTCCAGTCCAACCCCCTGCCATGCAGGAACACACATCAAAGCATTCCCGACAGATGGCCGTCCAGCCTTTGCTTAACAACCTCCAAAGAAGGAGACTCCACCACACTCCGAGGCAGCAGATTCCACTGCCAGACAGCTCTGACCATCAGGAAGTTCTCCCTGAGGTTCAGGTGGACTCTCCTTTCCTGCAGCTTGAATCCATTGCTTCTTGTCCTAGTCTTTGGAACAGCAGAAAACAAGCCCGCTCCCTCCTCGACATGACATCCCTTAAAATATTTAAACATGGCTATCATGTCGCCTTTTAACCTTCTCTTCTGCAGACTAAACATACCCAGCTCCCTAAGCCATTCTTCATAGGGCATGGCTTCCAGACCCTTCACCATTTCGGTTGCCCTCCTCTGGACACATTCCAGCTTGTCAATATCCTTCTTGAATTGAACTGGACACAGTATTCGAAATGAGGCCTAACCAATGCAGAATAGAGTGGTACCATTACCTCGCTCGATCTAGACACCATACTCCTATTGATGCAACCAAGAATCTTGTTTGCTTTCTTGGCTGCTGCATCACATTGCTGACTCATGTTCAGCTTGTGATCTACCAAGACTCCTAGATCCCTTTCACAAGTACTGCAATCTAGCCACGCATCCCCCATCCTATATTTGTGGATTGCATTTTTTCTGCCTAAGTGCAGGACCTTAAATTTCTCTCTGTTGAAATTCATTTTGTTAGCATTTTGACCCAGCTCTCCAATCTGTCAAGGTCATTTTGAAATTTGATCCTGTCCTCTGGGGGTATTAGCAACCCCTTCCAATTTGGTGTCATCTGCGAATTTGATCAGCTCCTTCATCCAAGTCATTGATGAAGTTGCTGAATAGCACTGGCCCCAGGACAAAACCCTGTGGCACCCCACTAGTCACTTCTCTCCAGGATGAAAGTCTCATAGGACTTTAAAATCTTGTGTGACTGTGAGATCAACAACAGGTCTATTTATAGGTCTGCATGCTTGTTGGGTGGCCATTATTGGCTCAACCTTCAATGCTTTGCCCAGACTGGAGATTGTTAGGTAAGTAGGACTTGCCTCTTTACCTTGTACGTCTTAGGCACTGGTTTCCCTTCATCCCATCCTCTCAGCTGTACCTCATATTGCCTTGGTTGTAATGGGGGCATGGTGGTTAGAAAACTGAGGTGTGAAAGGGACATCCATGTATCAGAATGGTGAAGAGATGGAAGGGACACCTATGGATCACCACTTCTTCATCTTTCCTTTCTTTCCTTCCTTTTTCTTTCCCTTTCAATTACTCTGTCTCTTTTGTCTTTTCCAACTCCTCTCTCTTCATTGTTTCTTCTCTTCTCTCAGATCCTTTCTCCATTTTCATCCCCCTAACTCCCCTCCTCATCTGATTTTCCACCTTCCATTACCTTCCTTTATTCCCCTTTCACCTTCATGTACCACCTACATCACACCTGCACCACGCCACCCCAACACATCCCCCAACTTGCCATCTTGCCTCATCATAACACACCATCTTTGCTCCCCATGGCTCCTGCCACCCTCCACATTGCCAGACTCACCACCTGCATGCCAGTTGCCCCATTACAACATGCCCCCTGACTCCCTGTATTGCCTCACTTCCAGTGGCTGGTAGCAATGCGGTCATGCTGTGTACCCCTTCACCCTTTGAGTGGCCACCCTTGCTCTACGTGCAGCTATTGGCACTGCTACCAAATGTACATGCCCCCTCAGTCCCACCATCTTTCCTCATTTTGTTTCATTGCCCACATCAAGGCCTCAGTGCCCTCTCCATGATCAGCCTCACTGAACGCACAGCACTTGGTCCCTGCCAACTCTGCAATGCATCCGCCACCACCACCATTTGCACCCCTCTTGGCTCCAGTAGCCACCTCCACCCACATGGCAGTCATTGTTTTTCACCCCACCTCCAACATCACTCCTGCATGACCCACAAGCATTCTTCCCTCTTCCTTGCCAGCACCATGGAACTTATCATCACAACCATTCCAACCTGGTACGTGCCCCTCCACAATCTTCCACCTCCTCCCCAAAATTACTACTATTACCATTACTACAAAATATGAAATATATTATTCATCTTACCACCTCCTCCTCCTCCCCCTCCTCCTCCTCTTCCTCCTCTTATGTTCTCATTCTACCTATTATTATTTAATTTTTCACTACTATGTGACCACTTCCATCCTGACCCCACTAAATTACCATTAATATTAATTGTCGTATCAACACCACCATCATCTCATTATTTATTACATTATCCATACCATTGTAATTCCTACCAATCATCATCATACAGTGGCCCCATGATATTCACACCTCAGCATGTGCAAATTTAACTCTACACAAACTAAAAAAATTAATAAATCTAGAAAAAAAAATTAAATTACCTGCCATCCAATGTAGAAGTGGTCCCAGTGCATCAGGGGAGGCAGTGGCAAGGCCTGTGCACCAGGCATACATTCTTAGGCTTTGCAAAGCGGCTCCTCACATGCTCCACTGAGGTGAGGCATCAGGAGGAGAGCTTCCCCCTCTCTTGCCTTAATGCAGCCTGGCCAGCAGCTTCAGCAGGGACACAGCAGTGGGTGTATGTGTGTGCCAATCCTGCTGTCTTGTTTACAAATAAGTGAGGAGAATCAGCACGCACACACACTGCTATTATTATTATTATTATTATAATTATTATTATTATTATTATATTTTCACTTTATTACAATCTATTCTGCTTCTTTTTCTTTCTCTTCATCTCCTCACTATCTGCTCCTACCTGCCTTCCCTCAGCTTTCTTATTTCTCCTCACATTGGTCCTGCTATGGTCCTTCACACGTTTGTCTTGCTCATTTGCAGGATTGCTGCTCCTGCTTCTACTTCTGCAGTTTTTGGAGCATCTGAAGACCCCACCTGTGGTGGCACACATATTGGTAGACTTTCTGATGTACCTGTAGTAGCACTTACCATGCCTTGTTCTTTTATCTGTCTGCTGGCCTGAGCTTCCTATTTGCTCTTGATGCATATATTCTGCTTCAAGGTACTACCTCCTGGTTACACTCTACAAGCTGTGCTTATACTGCTGTCACATTCACATCCCACAGATACATCATGACATGGAAAATCCAGAAAAGCCCTCATCCTGGTACCAATGCTAATATCCAGGCAGCTGCTAAAAGACCAGCCCAATCCTCTGGCAGGGTCACTCACATGGATAACATTGCCAGAGGAATTGGTACAGCTGGACAGTGGGTTTGCAGCTTGCAAGCACAACCCACATATACTAGCCTCTCCCAGCCTAGCATCTACAGGATCTGACACCTACTCCTGCTGTTACAGCTGTTCCACCCAGCCAGTTTAGCCTTATGGATCTTTACAAGCTTGTGCAGGGCTTGGCTGAGACAATTAAGCCCACTGCTCCTTCATCAGTCCCTACACCACTCCATCCAAACAGATGTGAAGGGTTTGCACCTCCTCTTTTGCCATCCCTTGGGGATACAGAGGCTCGTCTTCCTACAGTGCACGAGGAAGAGCCCTCCCAGCAGTGCTTGCTCCTCAGCAAATTATGCACGCTGTCCCAGCCACAGCAACAGTGTCACTTGCCTGGATCGATGAAATCCTTTCCCCTCAGACAGCCTCTACCCACTTTGCCTACTTCACAAGCCCGAAGATCTACTGTACTTTTCAGAGATTTCAGTTTGGCAGTGGCATCACAGGCAAGTGCTACCATGCCAGATGCATAGGAAAGTGGCATACAAATCATAAGTTGATGATGTATTAAAGATAACACGTTTTGAGCTGGGGTGGAAGCTGTGAGAATCTCTAGATGTTGAACTACAAACCTGGAACCTATTGTTAGTCTTCCCCCACCCATTGAAGTAGACCAACTGAACCAATGGGACTGGTCTGTGTGCTAACTTGCCATTCAATAACTGATTCAGTGGATCTGCCCTTGTTGTAACTAACCAGTAAGATTCAGTCAGGTGCTAACATAGCCAAGAGTGAAAAATGCTGGGAGCCAGTGAGCCACCCAATTTGCATGTTGGTCTTAATATGACCAAAACATCTTCCAATCTACAAAAAAATGGCTTCATAAAAAGACATGAAAGAGAAATATATTTATCTTAGGGCTTACTGCTTTAAACCCCTGCTACAAATAATGAAAGCACTGGCTGTTTTGCTACTGTCTGGAAAATGCAGGTAATAAATTATAGATACCATCTAATGGGCAATCCTATGAACCATTTTGCAAGCACAGCAACCTATAGCAATGGGAATAAGGGTTCTGACTCTGATGCAAGAGCAGAGCTGATGCTCTCAGTTTTGATCCACAGCCAGGACCAATTCCTGCCCAAGGGCAGATACAGCAATAGGCTGAATCATGTACAAATTGAACATTTAAAGGATGAGCATGTCCGAAGTATCCTAAGGCTCATACCACAGAAATCATTGATTGCTGTTGCTGTTGTTGTTGTTACAATATTATTTCTTTATAATATGTTCTCAGTAAAGCAGGTGTAACTAAGAAATAAAATATCAGGACAGAGACTTCATTCACAGAGGGTTAGTCCAAGACATTCTGCTGTCTAAGGACAAGATGGCATAGCGGTACAGACACACAGAGATATTACAACATGCTGAAGCCAAATGGAGTGGAAGATTTCCTCAGTACTGGCAATGAGATGGCAAGGTCCACCACACTCAAACATAGCAGAACAGGTGAGGAAGAGCAGCTTGGCTATGTGAGATGCATGATTATCAGTATTGCACTATTCCTGCCCGACTGCATCTGCCACTTGAAACAGCCACCTCCTTCTGCTTAATGGTACAGCTGATCTTCCTGGCTAGTGATAATAACTTGGGCCTGTACAGGACAGTCTCCTGTAAAATGAAGCTACTTGCTCTTGTTCAAAAAGCCTTATTTCCACATCAAATGTAAGTAAGCAGACCTCAGGTGTTTCAGCTGAATTGCTACTCCAAAAATAGGTCACTTCTCTTGACAAAATACAGCATGAATGTTTTGCTCACTACAGAGAGTGCAAGGCACAAAAGGTATCATTTTCAGAGTTTTAAACCTCAATATACTTGTGAAGTTGATACATTCAATTACATAGCAAATATTGTTAATACACCCTAGTAATTGTTCTATCCAGTCAGAAAGAGTGGGGTACGGTGTTCAGCTTTACAGCTAAGCCCATTAATGAAGTACTACTGCCGTTTATCTATTTGAAGTACCTTTTGCAATTAACAAAATGGCAGCCCGACTCCAAACAATTGTTCAGTGCAATTTAGTATGAGTTGTTTCCTCCACAATCATGTGAACAAGCGGGCCCCACAACTAGATGCTAAAGTGTAAGGCATTCCTGTTGGAAGCTGGATCTCTCCAGAAATAATATATTCCATTCATTCTTCCTTTTCCCTTGTATTCTTATCACCCTCTCACCCCCAGCTTCTTCCAACAGTCCATCTTAACCATGCATGCATAAAAACCAGAATTTGGATTAATTTGATCACATAAGTGAATGTTTGTTTTTAAACAAAGGAATCTAGTCTTCTCACGATTATTATAGGTTGTAGGAGGAATAGGGAAAACATGTTTCTGGTGTTTAAATTAGTAAACATAATTAAATAAAGGAATTCATTCTATTTTTGGCAAGACAATAAAAAAAAATTCATCCAACTTTCATATTTCATAAAATGCAACTAATGAGACATTCTGTATGTCTTGGGTGTTTTCATTTTGCCACTAAATAAATAATATGGTTCCATATAGTAAATGTCTGCTTTGATAGTGGAACAGCATTTTACATGGCAATTATCAATAATCACAGTTCACTCTTTCTCCCAAAGGCTGGCTCTCTCTGTAGAACCGGTCTTTCTTTCAGCAAACCATTTTCTTTTAAGGGAAAGCTGCGCAGGTTAACTAGGAATGATTGCTGGTCAGTTGTCCCTAGTCAGTCCTAGCTGTGCATACAGCAAAGTTAAAAGTTCTAATTAGATTCCTAATTAGAAACACCTGAAGTGTTTACTTCTGTTTTTGACAAGAAACTTCATTCTGCTGAACTTTCAATAGTGAACCCTGTACTATAATTTAAAATGTTTCCTTATCTATTTTGCTATGCAAATCCACACAGATTGGCTGAATTGACAAGCTTAGTGTGAGATTTAATGGGACTCAAATGCAGTCAGATTTCAGGCTTAATCTGACAGGTATTTTGTGTACCATACAAGGAAGCACTTCCATTTTCTTGGAATGGGAATGGGAATGCATATTTCTGACCTGATTTTGACCAAACTTGACCAACTTTAGGATGTGTACTGAACATTTTTATTCATGCATGGAACTGATTAACAAACTTTGGGTTTTTTCTTTGTGGTCCATTTTGCATGAAATGTGGTATGAACCAGTTTTAAGGACTGCAGGGGCTACCAGTCAGACTTTTATTTCATTTACATAATCTACATCCAGATGGGAAACCCCAGGTAAATTTCCTATTTTTTACATTAAAACATAAATTGTTTGTCTGTTTGTTACACTGTGTGTACATGCAATCACACACTCACCAAACTTGCTGTGTTATCTAACAGGACCAAAAAAAAGACCGCAATAAAAATTAGGATCTTCCTCATCAACTTCTTTGGGGACCTCCTGAACAAAACAAAATAAAACATACATACATACATACATACATACATACCTTTATTTATTTATTTATTTATTTATTTCTGGTCTGGAATGCACATTTATGTATTTTGACCAAAATGTATATTTAGAATTTGATATCCTGAATATTTTTGTGCTTATTTCAGAAGTGATCAACAAACTGCAGGTGGAGAGGTTTCCACAGAAAATTGCTCCTTTGGATACTTTTGGCATGAAACTTTGTGAGGAATAGATTTTTAAGATTGTAAACTTATGTTTCATTCAAACCACAAATTAAACCATCACTAATAACTTGAGCAATGCAAATTTTTAGTAGTATATCCTATGTACTATTGTGATCTATCTTCTGCCAGATAAATTATCCCTTTCTTTTGTAGAGTTTTTTCCCACTCTTAAGCATGTTTAACAAACTGTAGTCTAATGCCTTAAAACTGACCATAAATTGTGATGAACATATTTCTAGGTTAAAGCTCACTTCACCAAATACATAAAGTAGTATGTACTTCTCTCATATTTTGTATGTTTGGAATTGTTGAGAGTAGAGTATCTGTTTTATTTTACCTGGCACCACCACAGTTCTTGTGGATTAGTATTCAGCTATAAATGAAATGTTGATAATATGAACAAGGGGTTTCTGCACTATACTGTTATAGTGCTATTATTATTCCACTTTTACCATCCTATGGAGTCCTGGGGTTTGCAATTTAGGGAGAGGCCTTTAGAATTCTCAGCCAGAGAGCTCTTTGGCCTCAGTAAACTACAAACCCCAGAATTCTACAGGATGTTGAAAGTGAAATAATAGCACTATAACAATGTAGAGTGGAAAGGCCCAAAGTCATGAAAATTCATTTGTGAAAATTCATTTAAAACCACCCAAATGTTGATGGGAGGTGTGCTGTTTTTGCTCACCTCAGAGTTAAAATCTGTGATCAGGATTTGGAACTGTACTATGTCCCAATGACCAGCAGTCATGGCTTCACTTAATTATTCAGATATCACTATAAAGCCCAATATTGACCTGGAGGATATATCACTTAGTTTTGATGGACCTGAAATCTAAGTCCAGAGAGGATAAATTTAATGAGGAGATGCCAATGTCAAATGCAGACTTATGGGAAAGTAGACAACATTGATCATGCAATTAGATTTTCCTGAAGTATCATCCAGTTAATTGTCCAGGACTCTTTGTGTACCAAGTCCCATCTGTGTATGAAATGCTACAGAGCCCACCAAAAAACCACAGTTCAGTGAACAAATGCCAAATTGAAACCAGAATGGGGCCCTTTGTAGATTTGTTTGTTGCTGAACAGATCTAGTGTTAAGTTCAGTCATCAGAGTCTGCACCAACAGACAAGTGGAAGAACTTGTCTGCCCTGTCTACCAAATATGTCCAGATGCACCTTTGTTTTTCCATTAGGGGTCTGAAAAATGTAGTGTTGCCACAGTTCTCAGAATGACTCCTGCTTTCCTATCCCTTGATCCCATCAAGCTGCAAGACTTTTTTAGTCCCCACATAGAAATTCCTGTGCATTTTCCATACATATTTTTTGTAAGCACTTATTTATTTATACACCATAAGTTAACATACATGTTTTCTTCATGGTCCAAAATATATTGGGGTGTATTTTTGAATTATCCATACTTTTTGTTATTCACATTTTTACACTGCATGTGTGATTTGGTTCGTATAAAACATACCTCCAGAATATACGGGTTTCTGAGTCAAGGTGTACCTCTGCAGCAAGGCTAATTTTAGTGATAATCTCAACCAAGAAAATTCTTCTGCATCCCTAGCTGCTGTCTGCTATCCGAACTTCCTCGCAGTCATCTTCTTGCATATGTATAGCATATTTCCTACTGCTTGACCCATACAATTCCAATCTGCCTCCATACTTGGTTTGTGTCTCAAGTGAACAATTCAGGACAATAGGATATTGTTTAAATTGTAAGCATATAACAAATAAGAAATGGCTATTTATATATGATGACATGCCAACACCCATAAAATGGCATGGAAAACTTGTTCATTATGTTGGTTTGGAGAAATGATTCTAAGCAATCAAAAGCAGATCTATCGTGAGGTTTTCTTGGCAATATTTGTTCAGATACCGCTTGCCCAAGGTCACTCAGAGAGTTTCCATGGCTGAGCAAAGACTTGAACTCTGATCTCCCAGAATCCTAATCCAACATTCAAACTACTACAGAACACTGTCTCTGACACTTGCTTACTACCCTTACTATGTTACAGAACTGTTTGATAAAATCAATCAATTTACTGCTTTCAAATCCAGTATCTGTCCTAGTTTGGGAAATGAAACCAGCATGGGTGAATTACCTGAGAAGTACTGGAGAAGTATAACCCTGTGCTTCCGGACCAACTGGCCAAGACAGGATTGGTAGACAACCATTTTCAGTAGCTTCAGCGAATTTTTAGTATTTGGTCTCCAACAGTAATGATGAGAGACTTCTGTATCAATGTGTGGCCTTTGGCCTCTATGGAGTCCTACAAGGATCAATCTTTCCCTCATATTGTCTAACTTCTGCATGAAGCTAAAGGTTATGAATGAAAACAAAATCCAGAGATCTGAGCCTAGGTGTTGTGAGTATGTGGAAGATGACCCATTCTTTCTCTAAGACATATGCTGTGGTCCCAGGAAAGCAATAGAAGTTCTGAAATTGTCTGTCAACATGTATGGATTGGATAAGCAGCAACAAAAGAGAAGTTTATTCAGGCAAGATACTATTATATTTGCTTGGTGATTCTATGATCTAATTAATACAGCATAATGTGGTTAGGATTGTGTTCCTTCTCAAAATTAGGGTCACAATTTGGAAGTTCTCCTGTTGTCCTATTCTGCAGATCTATAGCCAAATGGCAGTGGTGTGAGGAATGCAGTTTTGATCTTATATTTTTATATCTTACAAAGTTTCCCATTCGATTGCACCAGGAGAAAAATAGAATCTTGATGCTTGAAAATAAATAGTGACTGAATTCAAGATGCACTTTCAAATCTGTACTAAACATGCCCACTAAAGGCTTGCCAGTAAGCTCCAATGATAAATCATTTGTGTTTCCTGTACACATTTAAACATTTTTACAGATGAGATGCTAAAACAGTACTATAAAATGACATATACACAAAAACATTTTATTAATTTAATTTAATTGCTCTTATCATGAAAAATGGTAAACTACGCTATTTTTCAAAATAATGTCCTGTTATCTTTGAGATTTGTGATTGAGTTCATTGGCAAGTAATAAATGGCAACATGTTTTACAATTTTAGTTGCTTTCAAGAAATGAAGACAAAGAATCTACTTCTAATAAAGAATAAAATGGCAACATGCTAAAAGTGTATTTAAAGTAATTTATTATCACTTACACAGCACATTGAAAGACAAATCAGACTGGAGAAATGATCACCCTGCAAATCATAATCAATCTCTTCAGTACTCCAATAACTCACCAATAATTAATTCAGTCACTTGAACATTTCAGGGCAAGTTATTAGATAAATAGAATGCATTCTGGCCCAACAGAATTTGTTCTGGGTGTATAAAGTAGAGTCTTGCTGAACCATAGATATTTCTTATACAAGGGATGAAGAAGATACTCTTCACATAACATACGAAGGAGACAATGAGCAGTTAAAATGTTTTACTGCACTCAGTTCTAGGCAGAATCCATAGGATTCAGAAATATATGTACAGTGGTTTCTTTGCTGAAGCTAGAAGAAAGGATCCCTATCATGCCCTTACTTCCTATCTGACTGAGTAATGTCAATGTTGGTGTGCTGAACTTGACTGAATTTGGTCTGATCCAATAAGACAATTTTTTCATTCTTCTAACTTCTAAGCTGGACATCTGGATCTGAGTCTAGACTGGCAAGTCAATATTTCAGCACTTAACAGCATTGCTTTGATACTGTTACCCTGATTTCTGGGGGTCCCGGGAGGGACACCTAAATGTGCTCAAACAATGGGGAGGGAATTAGCACAGAGCACAAGTTTGCAATAAAAGAGGCAGGGTAACGTAGCGAGATCTTGAGCCCTATGTCTACGAGGTCAGACCGAGTCAATGATAAGGCAGATGTTGAAATAATAATAATTGTTTTATTGAAACACAATCAAACATGTGTATGCAACACACTCACACAAGGAACTATAGAAATAAAGGTAGGAGTGGGATAGAGGGATTTTTAGAGGAGGTTTGCTTTGGGAGTGTTCCCTTTGGGGAAGGCTCGCTGGACAAAGCGACAGCAAGGCAGGATGGAAGCCAAGAGCGATCCGAGGAAGCCCTCAAAGTCAGGGGTTCTTATAGGGAAAATTGTGGCTGCAGGCTTGTCCGTATTTGGGGAAAACAATGAGTTTCGAGCTGGAGACAAAGCCTCCGAAAGGTCAGTACTTAGATGATTAAGTTACAGCCAGACTGTCAATAGAGTAGCCAGTATGCAAACACGGAGTGCTTGAGAGTTGTATAGTCCGCTCAGCAAGCTGCCTGCGTGGGGCAGGGCATCTTTTGTAGGTAGCGTGCATACATAATGTGGTACTTGCCTTGAGGTCTCCTGAAGCTGCATTAGGCAATGACTGGCCTGCCTAGATTGGGATTTGAATGGTTCGGCTATTGTCGGCCGCGCCTGTGTGCGTGCTTGTCCAGGGGCCTCGCAAGCATGTGGAGAGGAATGGGTACAGAAGGCCAAATTGATATTGATATCAAATGATAATATCCCACAAGCTCAGGCTAGAAACAGCGGTAACAATCCCCCCTCCCGAAAATGGGTGATGTTGGGGACAATATCGATCATTTTCCAATTAAAAATCAAAAATAGATTTAAATAGGGGTCTAAAGGTTCAGAGGTATTATTTCTCCACAGGGAAAGGGAATTTTGGGGAACACAAAAGGTTTCTATCTTATAAAAACATTCCTAACTAAAACCTGAACACATTCACACAAATGCAAGGCAACAATAAACAATAAACAACAATAAATCGTCCCGACAATTGGGAAATGGCAGTAAATGAGCAGTTGGGGCAAATGGCAAAGTGCAAAACAGTTGAGTCTTTGAAGCAAGGCGTGCTTTCCAATAAAGCACTGCAAGTCTTGAGCAAGGAGAAAGTGGTAGCTGTTACAATGTATCCAATTTTGCAAAACTAGCTAACAATCGCGAGCTGACTATTAGCTGCTTGCATCTTGCAGATCTTGGAGAAAGGAATAGTCCATGAAGAGCTTCTTCAGTGAGCAAGAAGCAAAAAGTCTTTCAAAAATGGGTTTTAAGTCCAAACTCTTTTGTCTCTGTCGGGAGGTGTTTGGGTCACCCCCACTAGGATCCCACAGCCAACTCCCAATTGGAGCTGCAATTTTCTTCTTCACCCCCCCTCGACACCCAGGGGAGATGGTCAGGTCCGGGGAAATCCTCCCGGTTCTCCGGAGTTGTCGACCTATAGCTATTTTGGCAACAGAACTGACAACAAGGTTATCCAATGTATAGATAAAATGCAAATTACCAGCTTAGCACCTGATGGGAGTTCAAGTTGAAACAATTTTTGCTCGCTGTGACCTGAAAGTGTATGCGGGAGCGAGGATTTAAATAGCTCCCAAGTATAAAGCCGTTTTGGCTGTAGGAAGGCTGATACGGTAGCGAAGCTGTGAATTCAGAACCCGCATCAATCCGCCAGCCCTGAGGTTGGGTTAGCCAAAGTCATCCCAGAATGAGAATGGACTGAGATATCCAAAGCCATTCCAGAACGAGATCTGGTTCCAGTTAGCATACAAATAACAAAAGTCATCCCATAACAGGATGGGATCTCACTTGGTAGTTGGTTCGCCGAGGTCTCCCCCATCACTCAAGCCTAGAGCCTGACTCCAAGCCTGATGATGTATCCCGAGGGCTTCGGGGTCTGCCGGTATGGTACTGGTGGCTAGATGTAGGTTCTGAGTGCACAACTTCCCTACCTCAAGAAAGCTGGATTCCAAGGCAGGCCTGAGAGACGGTCGCCTTCGCATAGGCTTTTGAAACCGGATGGGACATTCTTTTCAAAACAATTTACACTAACAATAAACTATTTACAAACCATGAGCCTCGGAGCTCTTAATAAAATCGGCCAGTTTGAAGCTGGAAAATTTGTCTCTTGACCCACAGTGCGAGGCCAATCAAGCATATGGCTAGTATGACCTGAAAAACAACCAGAATTATTAGAGGGTGCAAAGCGAAGTGGGCGATCACTTGCCCCGTGGACGACCAGCTGAAGGTGTCCCACCATGACTGTTATGAGGTTGACTCCAAATCTTCGGAGGATTCAACAATTACTTTGGCGGAGTGATTGACTGTCAGTGCAATCTGATGGAGGGTGTGCGATACCTCCTGTACTTGGTTGGCTAGGCGGGTGAGATTCCGTAGCCATGTAGACACGGAAATCTCATCCTCGATGTGGAAGCCAACTAGTTCGGACTCCCTGGGCACGTATCCATTCTCTAAGACATAATCTTTTATCTCCCACCTGAGATAGAAGTTGTTCCCAAAACAATCCTGTACGTGCTGTGAGCAAAAGCACGGGTTGCCAGAGGTGCGGTTGATGCTTACTGTTGCACCACTAGGCAATACTGTCACATGTGAACACAGGGTTCTTAAACAAAAGCACTCCTTATTAATCTGTGCCATAACTGTATAATTTACTGGTATTACCACATATTCAAAGACATTGCTATAACCAAAACTATCAATATTGCGAAAACACTGTACCCGATGGTGGTGAAATAAACAACCAGACAAATCAAATGAGTGTGTGCTGTTGGACCAATGGTACATTTGTCAGGGAAGTAGGGTGGCATTAGCGGCTATTAAGGGTAGTCCTAGATGGGATAATGGATGTAAAATTACAGGGTCCAGAATCCTTTTGTGTACGACTTCCACCTTGAGAGTTAGGCTCTCCCAAGTGGCATGCCGTATCTGCGCCAAAGTGGCGGGGTGTTCCAGGGACTCCGGGTAATGCTTTCTCAGCAGGCTCAAGATCTCTGGGTGTATTAATCCCATGAGGCTGGCCTGAATCACCTGAGCGGCAAAGGTGATTATGTTGCTTTGCAGTTGCATACACTGAATATTGTGAATCGTGGGTTTTAAGGCACGACCGAGGTCAGACACTATATCTCTCTCTGCACCAACCCATTGCGGTAACAATTGACTGATCAAATCCATTCCTTGTGCCAGGTTGGTTAAACCAGCGGCGGAGGACACACCAATTTCTTTAGTCTTAGAGCCAATCATGCCTAACTTATTTGCCAATACCTCGTTGTCCATAGCGTTAATTATTGCACCGCCAGTTCCTATTCCTCCTGAGACGGTCCCTAGGACGCTTCTCTTAGGGTGAGTGTGTGGGTGGGAAAAAGACAGCCACCGCTTTTCCCAGTGCTCCCATTGTGTCCATGCTAATTTTAGATAAGGCTGGCAGGCAGGAATGATCTTTGAAATATTTACTACTGTGAAATTTAAAACCATGGTGGTGACAATGGGTTGGGAGTTCGAGTACGCGACTACCTCTATATCCTTATGTATTATGGTGCTCCCCACATACATGGCAGGGGAACTAGTAGAAGGAGAGGTATAAGCAGGGGAATCTGGGCACCTCATTTTGCCACATGCGAATTTGCAACCTGTCAGGGTACCGGTGAGGTTATGGCACTTGAATAGAAAGGTTTTCCATTCCCATGCCGGGTAACAATTATCATAGGTGAACCTAATCACAAACAGGGAGGCACTGTGGTACCGACTCCGGACCATTTTGATGGTCAACGGAGACGGGGCAATGGCCATTTCAGTGTAGACCTTAGCTTCGCTACCAGCCACAGACATTCGTAACTCAGAGCTAAGCCTCCCTCTGGGGCGTACCTGTATCTGTGAAAATAATTCAAACGGGTACCTCTTCTGAAACCAAGGTAACAGCTGCAAATTTCGTAGCAGGGCTTCTGCCTCCTGGTAAGGATTCCAATGGCAGATCACCTGCACGTTGAATTGCCAATTGGTGGTGAATTGGATGGTGTATTCAGGAGCGGCTCCAAGGACACAGTTAACTAACGAAAACAGTACTGCAATCCATGTGAACGGTCCCATTCCATCTCCCTGTAGGGAACACAGATACAGGAGTCCGTCACTATCTATAACTATATACAGGAGCTATTTACAGAAGCGGGAAGTCAGAGGGGGCGCCACTCCTCTCTGTCCCATTCAGACAATGTTCATTTACCCATTGTCAGAAGCCTCGTAAATTGAGACAAAAGTCTTGGACAAGTTAACGGCTGGTACTTCCTTGCAATTTAAGGAAGTCTGAGAAACTATCAGGCATACAGTAGGCATTTGGACAAAAGAGGGGGTTGCCCAGTCTGGGGGCTTTCCCTTCCAGTCCTTTGATTGTGCGGGCTGGTGGATCTCTGCAATTACTTGTAAGGCTGGCAGTGCCCACTCATGGCTTGAGACCCTTTTGGCCAAATCAAAGTGGAGGCTGGTATCTGACCCAAGTGTCTCCGGAAGTATTGTCTTTCCTCTTGGCATCATGGTGACTGAGACAAAGCCATGGACTGTCTTGGTCCCTCTCAAGATCACCAGAGTAAAAAGGTATGGGGTGCCACTGAATATGAATGTAAGCTGGCACCAGTATAGCTCTGTGGAGGGGAAGGTACTAGCCACGTCCACCTCTGTGTGGTATTTGGAACTCACAGTCATAGTTGTTGAAGGCTCCCCTGATGGAATGCAATTAGGGGAGTATGTGGTGTCAAGTCAGGGTGTGCCAGGCTGAATGCCTTTGCTAACCTGTGCTCTGGCCGGGCAGGAGCATCTTGCTGCTTGGATTCCCACTCTGACAGGAACTTCTCTTGAAAGGGAGCATGGAGAGAGTGAACACTCTCTGCCAAGGATTCAAGGAAATTCCAGGAGAAACTGCGGATTTCTAACCGGGGGCTCAAAGAGGGAACAATGGTGAGCTTTGGAGGCTTGGGGCTGGCTTCCCCTAGCTGTGTGCTCTCCTCTTCCTGGCTGTCACATGGGTTGGCAGTATCCTGTGCCTTGTTAAATTTGGTGGGGGCTTCCTCCTGAACCTTAGCCTGGCGCGATCCTTCTCGGTGCTTTGAAAGCACCACTGTCTCAGATATGGTTGGATTCGCACTCGGGGCTATGTCAGGAGGAGGGGCAATCTGCCTTGTTTTAGTGCGCACTGAGCGCTCGTGTCCTCTGAAGGACTTAGATTGCCCCCCCCCCCGCCGTACCCGGTCAACCAGATAGCGTCTGGGGTGGGCTCACCCTGTCTTATCAGGTTAGAGCACAACACTTTTAGCACTGCGCCGGAGTCTGCAGGAGAGGTGGTAGGGGTCTTTTCCCTATCGGTCCTAGTGCCTGCCTTCACCCTAGATCTACCCCATTTGTTGGGCTTCAGTTGAGCCCCAACCCTTTGGGGGAGATACCGGGACCGAGGGCACTCCTATCCTCACAGCTCTTAAGTTGGAGTAGTATCCAGCCGGAGGGGGACCGTTGGTCACCGTATTCAGTGGCTGGCTACTTCCCAGCAGTAAATGCCTTTCTAGGGCATCAAGGAGCTCAATCGTGGGTCTCCCATCGAACTGGCTCATGTCCAGTTCGAACTTTCTAAGCATGCCCCAGATCTTTACTCTATCTGAAGAGTAAGTCTGGGCTGTGGGGTCATAACCACCGGACATCTCCTTAGGGGTACCAAGGTCCAGAGGCTACTTTGGGGCTGCGGGCGGCTGAGCGGAGTTCCCTGTCCTGTTGGGCTGACTGTGGGAATCCCTAGCCTGCCACTGCCTGTTGTCCTGTCTGGCAGGAGGGCACGAGTTCCAATTCTCCTTGGGAACAGAATTCGAAGCCGTCTTCCTGTGTTGGGAATGCGGTCCGTAACTGAAGCAGGTAACCTCCTGTATGGGCTCCCAATTCCCTGTGTCACATCTATGAGGTTTGGGAGGGGGCTTCAGAGAACCAGCCTCGTGAAGCAGGTCAGCGACCCACCGGAGGTTGTTCCCAAATTCCTGCCATCCAGTTGTTGCGGGGTCCACCAAGCCCAGGGCCATTTTAGTTTCATAGTTAAGACCTCCGTAAAGGAGAGTCTTAAACTCTACCTGATTGAAATTATACCCTCCTGGGGCCAGGGGGACCTCATCAGCTAAGATGGCCAGAAGCTGCTTCCGTGCCACGTAAGCTTCAGGGTTCTCTCTGGGACCCTGTTGCTCCATGCCGTACAGAACGTTAGCGCTCTGCCCAGGCCACACAATCCTTATTATCTCCCTCATCCACTCGTGGGCCTCGAGCCTTACTAAGCCTCGAGCAGCCACGGCAGACTCCAATGTGGGGAGCTCAGAAGGGGACATACACAACCTAGCCAGCTGGGTTAAGTCCTGGCTGTTGGCTGTGGGGTGAGAGTGGATCACGGCATTAAGCCACATGATCCCTGTGGACTTATTCAGAGGACCAAGCTGGTCCGCAATGGCTTTGGCTTCGGTGGCTCTCCAGGGGACCCAGGTCTCAATTTCTTGGGTCTCCCACACCTCTGCCCTATCTAAACCTCCTTCTCCTGGAGGGGCAATTCTTTTAGTCATGGAACGGGTCTCAACGGGCTGGATTGGGATCCCATGGTCGCGCCAGTCTGTGTTGTGGGGAAGAGTGGCCAGAGCATCCTCTGGCAGCAGCTCTTCAAGGGAGAACGATGGGAGCAGTTCAGGGCAGACTGCAGAGATCAATGCCCTTTGGGTGTTAAGCTGGCTCTCCAACGCCTCTATCTGTTTCTGGCAGGCCACATGACTAACAGCCTCTTGCTGTTCCTTGACCTGCCCTACCATGAACTTGGCTGCAGACCTGGCATGAGGTAGCTCAGCTTCTAAAGCACGAGCTCTCTCCTCCCAAGTCTGAGCCTGCAGAGTGGCGGCACTCAACTTTTGTGCGGTGGTCTGCGCGACAGACATGAACGTTACTTTGTCCGCGCACAGAGCCTCCATCTCGGCATGAAGCCAGGCAATTTCCTTCTCTGACACTACAAGCTTGTCTCTGGTCTCTACCAGGGTCCTTGAGGCATCTCTGGCCGTCAGCCAAAGTCCCCATGCAGCCAAAGCATCCTTTGATGGCCCGAACGGGTTCTTTGACTGGTGCGCCTGAGCATACGCCTCCCTTAACATGGCAAAGGGATCTGCCATCTGGAAGCTTGTCTCCTTCCAGGGGCATTTCCCCTTGCTCAGCACCCATTTCTCCAACTTTCCTCTGACCTCCCTCTCGAGCATGAGGTCTTTCACTGCTACCTTGCTACTCTCAGCCATTTTACACTAACACACAAGGGACCAGGATCTGGAGGGACGGGTAGGATCACCGAGACCCCTGGGGGATTTTAGCGAAACGAACTCTGCGGAACTTAGTGAGGGAAGAGGTTTGGGAACCTAACTCCAGCCTACCCAGAAAAAGTCACTTTTGTCTGACTAAGCCCGGCCTTCCACCTCGACAGCTTAGGGACAAAAGGACGAGGAAACAGTTCAGGGACAGGGAGAGCCACCTAGACTCCGGGGAAACCTTCACGAGTACTCTGCCTGCCAATGAAGGGGAAAAACTAACCCAGTGGAACTTACAGCACCGCCTGGCCAAGCAGCAGGGAAAAAGGGGTGAGGAACAAAAACTGAACCATCCCTAACAGTTTTTTGGGTGAGGGGCGCCTTCCTCTACCTTGGGCTAAACTTTCAGAAACCCTAGTCTAGGTCGGGACTCACCACCTGCACCTACTATGCTAGCAGTGGGGACGCACCTGAATTCAAATTCAGCCGGGAAGCACCCACGCTTTCTAAACTACAAATGGGATGCATCCGGGTTTCACTCTGGGGGGCGGAATTCTTCCCTAAGTGCTTTTACTGCCTTGCCATGAATGGAGGGAGAGTATGGACTGTACCTAATGCCCTGGCGCTTCGGATTCCAGCCCGCGATAGTCCCCAAGTTAGGCATGTGATTCCCAGGACAGTTTGTGCACACCCCTTGCTATCGGTCTTGATTCACTGCCTGAGAGCTAGTGACCAAGCCAGGGCGGCTGACACACACAAACCAAGAGAGAAAGGGGTGCAGATTTCCCACCCAGATAGAATAGCTCCTGGAGCTCAAACACACAGAGTTCACGCACACATGTTCCTAGAATCACCTTAAGACGACCACAGCAGTTGCCTAAGTCTGTACCAGCCTGACTTGAGTAGATTTGCGACTCCCACTCAAATTAGGGGTACAGGGGCTGCCCGCGTTACTCCACCACTCTGTTACCCTGATTTCTGGGAGTCCCGGGAGGGACACCTAAATGTGCTCAAACAACGGGGAGGAAATTAGCACAGAGCACAAGTTTGCAATGTGAGAGGCAGGGTAACGTAGCGAGATCTTGCGCCCTATGTCTACGAGGTCAGGCCAAGCCAATGATAAGGCAGATGTTGAAATAATAATAATCGTTTTATTCAAACAATCAAACATGTGTATGCAACACGTTCACACAAGGAACTATAGAAATAAAGATAGGAGTGGGATAGAGGGATTTTTAGAGGAAGTTTGGTATGGGAAATACTATACCTGTCCTGGAGCCTGGTTGAAAGCAAAGAAGCTGGGGAGCATGGATTCTCAGCATGTGGGGCTGAGGGGAAGGTTCGCTGGACAAAGCGACTGCAAGGCAGAATGGAAGCCAAGAGCAATCCGAGGAAGCCCTCAAAGTCAGGGGTTCTTATAGGGAAAATTGTGGCTGCAGGCTAGTCCGTACTTGGGGAAAACAATGAGTTTCGGGCTGGAGACAAAGTACTCCGAAAGGTCAGTACTTAGATGATTGAGTTACAGCCAGACTGTCAATAGAGTAGCCAGTATGCAAACACGGAGTGCTTGAGAGTTGTATAGTCCGCTCAGCAAGCTGCCTGTGCGGGGCAGGGCATCTTTTGTAGGTAGCGTGCATACATAATATGGTACTTGCCTTGAGGTCTCCTGAAGCTGCATTAGGCAATGACTGGTCTGCCTAGATTGGGATTTGAATGGTTCGGCTATTGTCGGCCGCACCTGTATGCGTGCTTGTCCAGGGGCCTCGCAAGCACGTGGAGAGGAATGGGTACAGAAGGCCAAATTGATATTGATATCAAATGATATCTTAATATCCCACAAGCTCAGGCTAGAAACAGTGGTAACAATACCTTCAGAATTACCTATGAGGCTACAGCTTTTGTTGTATAGCTACAAAATGGACTAGAGAAATTGTTCTAGAGAGTTGCTGTGGAGTTAGCATTAATTTATGGAACATGGTTTATCCAGTACCACAAACCCATATGTCATGTCTTCTATTAACACTCATTTATGCAATTATATTGTTACAAAAATAGAAGCCATTCTGTCTTGCAAACTCCATCATGTTTACTGTTGCTGAAGATGAAAATCTGATGGCCGCACTCTCAGTCATGTGACTAATATTCTTCATTCAGCTATCATAGAATCATAAAATCACATAAACATTAAGTTGTAAGGGGTCCTATGGGACATCAGGTCAAACCTCCTGTTCAATGCAGGATCTTAAGATAAAGCAATTGCACCATCTACCCTCTTTTTGAGACCCCATCACCTCTTTAGATAATTTGTTCCATTGTCAAACAGCTCATAGTTACAAGAACTTCCTTCTGAACTTCAATCCAGATCTACCATCCTGTAACTTGTATATTATACCTAGTTCTACCCTCTGAGGTAGCAGAGAACAAGCTTGCACCCTCATCTTTGTGGCAGCCCTTGAGGTATGCCATCGTTTGTTTATCATGCTATCATTCTGGTCTTTGCTATCAGTCTTGTATTTGAATGATGAATTTTAAGCAAAATAGGTCTACTATCTTCCTAAAGTACTTCAAGAAAATAACATTATAGCAGAAGTCTCTGCTATGCATAGGAGCTTGCTGTACTACACCTAATTATTAATATATTGAATTAATAATTTACTGAATGGAATACACTTGCCAGTGGCCAAGTTAAAAAACTTCAGTTTCCCCCCTGCCCAAGAAAACTGGATTTTTTACTACAGTAGAAATAGGATGGGGCAACAGGGGGAATGCACAACTTCTGTTCCATGTTTCTTACTCAGAGTCATTATGGGGAGAAGATCTTCTTAAGCCTAAGGTTCAAAGATGGTTTCCTTTATTTTTCTGTTCTAATTACTATCGCTATATATTAAAAAAAACTATGTGCAAATACAATCCGTTAGGTTTGTACATGACAAGGGAACACGTACAACAGCCCATCTGGGGATTGTTAGAAGCAATTGATACTAGCCTGTTTCTTTATATTTTTCCTTATTTGAAATGATTGGATTTCTCTTTTTATGTTAAACACAAATGAAGCAACAGCAATAATTTCATTCCGGCACAAAACGGTTTCAGGGACTGAGAAGCCAATTCCCAACTAGCAGCCTTTTAATTATTGAATTATTCTAGCCATGTGGTTATTTGCCTTTGCAAAGTTATCTACCAAATAGACAAGCGAAGAGAGCCTTTTATTTCTAAGACATTCTGGAGAGACTTGGCTGCGCTTCAAACCTGAATAGCTTGGCTAGTTCCCCAACCTTTCTGTTTTGTGCAAGTAGCATTCAGACAGTGTTCCAATTTCAGGCGTCAATGATATCGGCATCTGTCCTCCATAAAAGAAATAATTTCTATAACAATACCTTAGAAGTTAACCTATTCTGAAGTGAGGTCCTAGCCAAGCTCACAAAACCTATACTAGAGGCCAAGACAATAAATAATACTTCCCTTTTATTTTCTCGCCAATAAGAACTCCACCAGACTCTCTGCTGATAATAAAACATGTGTATGGCTATACTGACGTCTGCTGATGAGTTGATATTGCTCAATAGTGCTATCCTTTCACGACAGGGAGCAAGAACTAATGAATTATAGTTCGAGATTCTTTTATTCTTTTTAGCAGGCTATAGAGTTATGGAAGCCATTTCTTCAATTTGTAACTTGGGTTTTCTGATGCCTTTCCTCTTTCCAAGGCTTTCAAAGTTCAGCATAAGACACAAAACAGATTGGAAGGAAGGTTAGAGGTTCTCTTCCAGAAGAAGTGCTGGTTCAATATCGGAACCACTACAGTGTGGTTAGTTCAGGGAGAGAGAGATTGTAGGCTGAATCCAATGATGGTTTTCTGCTAGTGGAAGTTGTCCCTTGTGCACACCAGGACACTAGATTTTGCCATACCTAACTACCTTTGAAATCATATCTCATACTCTTCTAGAAAATTCCTCAATCACAGGAGAAGGCTGCATTGGATAGGAGGAATCAGCAAATTTCAGGCAGCAAGTACTTTCTGCTAAAGGGCTAACTGCTGCATACAGGACTTCTATTTTCCACTAGGTGTAGTTTTCTCAAGTGCTTTAGAAATCTTTAGTGAAAGAATTAAAACAACAGAAAATGTATTTTCCATTTTCTACATATAATTTGTATTTTATGTTTAACTGCACAATGCCTAACATTTTTTCAGTATGATTACAAAGGAGAAAAAGACAAAAATAAGAAAAGGGGGAAGGGAACATATATAGAATATGAATATGGGTCATATGTATATGTTAATATAAACAAGGTGATACTTTTTCTTGAAGCAGGCAGCTATTAAAAACACATTTATCTATTGTTTTTAAACATTTTCATGTGAACCACCATGAGCCTTTTGCAATAATCAGGCAGAATGAGGATGATGGCGATGACAGTGGTGATGGTAGTAACAAAATAGTAACACAGTAACAATACAGTAACACAGTAACAATAACAATCATCCTCATGTTTTATGCTAGTAGTGGAAACTGCCAAATCCATATTAGCGTCTCTTGTCACTACAATCATAACAATTATTCACCTAATTATGATGTATTATCTATAATAGGTGTGGTGAACCTGTGGGCCTTCAGACGTTGGACTGCAGCTCATGATTATTGGCCATGAAGCTTGGCCTTACAAGAATTGTAGTCCAATAACATCTGAAAGGTCACATGTTCACCACTCCTCATCTGTTGTAAAATGCACAACAGAAGAAGTGAATGGTTATTTGATAGACAGAAGAAGTGCATCTAAAGTTAATAGAGCTTATTAATAAATTCTGTTTAGGATCACCAACAACGTTAGGCTTGCAGACAACAGTTTTCAAAATAGATAAATAACAGCAACAACAACAACAACAATAGTAATAATACAAGGGCCATATTCTCCCTTATGTACCAGCCCAGGGAACAGGGGAGAGGACCTTCTCATTGTCTGCTCCCAGGCTCTGGAACTCCCTTCTCAGAGAAGTCAGACAGCACCCTCCTTACATTCTTTCTGTAGTCGAGCAAAGACAGTTTTATTCCAACAGGTGTTGAATGTCTGATTATGGCCTATAGATAAAAAACAGTTCTAGCTATTGTTAACTGTGCAGAATTTATGAATGTTTGAGTTTTAATTATGTATTTTAACTTTGTTTAAATTCCTATTTGATTGTTTAATTTGTGTTTTAACTTTTGTATTTTGTGATTTTTAACTTGTTTTAAAAAAAATTATTGTAAACCATTTTGAGTCCTTGGTCTTTTCCACACCTTGCTTTGCTCTGCCATTGCCTGGGCATCATCCTGGCAGTGCCTCTGCCGAGATGGGAGCACGTCCCCAATGCTCCCTTCCACACCTGACTGGATGCCTGCAGAGGGAAGAGCAAGGGACTCCTTCCTCAGTACACCTGACCTTCTTCCCATGCTGCAGCAGGGAAGGAGGCACGTGATCATGCTTCTGGCCCTTCTGCATGGTCAGCTGTGACAGAAGGCTTGTGCGATCAGGGGTTATTGATGGTATATATCATTGATGGAGTTTCTCCATCAATGATATATACCACAGTCGCACCAGCTGGTGATGTGAGAAGGGTGGGATCATGACAACATCATGCGAGTATCAGTGTTCTGTTCTTCTCACATCCCCATGCTGGGATGCCACCATCCTGCAGAAAGGGCCCTTATCAGGAAAAAAGTGGGGTATAAATAAAGATGATAATCATGATCATGATACAAGACACCATTCATGATAATAAACATCAAGCCTGATTTGAAGGTAGTGATGTGCTTATTAATCAAGTAAGCAAGTAACAAATAAACACTGTGAATGGTCAAAGTTGAATTTCACACACAAAAGAGTAATTCAGATATTACATTATTACAACTGAAAATCAAGAAAAAAACAAGTTAACTTTGGACAGCTGTCATTTTCTGAACAAAATGAACCTCATAATTTGAGCAGCCACTTAAAACTGGCTAGCTGGAATGGTCATGGAGTTGATGTTGGAGTCTCCGCAGCTAGTAGTACAGGGAGACTTCAATATCCATGCTAAGACTGCCCTGTTGGGAGTGACTTGGGACTTCATGGTCTCTATGACAACCATGGGTCTGTCCCAAATGGTATCTGGCCCTATTCATGCTGCTGGTTACATTCCAGACCTTGTTTTCTATGCTGGATGAGATGATGGTGATCTTGGTGTTGAGGAACTCTCTGTAGTTCCCTATCATGGACAGATCATTACCTGATCAGGTTTAGACTCACTGGGACTCCAAACCTCTACAGATGTGAGAGACTAATTAGGATGGTCTGCCTCAGAAAGCTGATGAATCCAGACAGATTCCTGATGGCTGTTGGCGATTTTCCTATCATCTCAGCAGGTGATTCTGTTGAAGCTCTGGCTGACCTCTGGAATAGAGAACTGGCCAGGGCAGTGGACACAATTGCTCCTGATTGTCCCCTCTCAAATCAGTCCCCTAGTTTTCCAGGGAGCTGGAGGTGATGATGCTAGTGAGATGAAGATTAGAGCAACATTGGTGGAAGACTCAAAACATGTCCAATCAAACATGGGTTAGAGCTCATCTGAAAGCCTACTTGGTAGCACTGTAGGCAAGAAATTATTTTTTTACTGTCACCATTGCATCTGTAAGAAGCCATCCCGTGAGCTTTTTTGAGTGGCCCTCAAGTAGAAAATGTGGATCACTCAACAGCCTGCTATGAAGAATTTGCATACTGCTTTGTAGATAAAGTCACTGAGATCTGCTCTGACTTGGATGTTGTAGTTGGTACAGTTTCAGCAGATGCAACTTTCACTCCTGTGTGTCCAGTGTTATTGGATACATTTCAGTTTGTGCAGCCTGAGGATGTGAACAGGATCCTTAGAGAGGTGAGTCATCACATGTACATTAAACCCTTGCCTTTCCTGGCTTATCAAACAGGTCAGAAGGAGAACGGCTAAGTGAGTGAAGGGGTAGTCAGTACTATCTTACAACAAGGTAGTATTCCAGCTTGCCTAAAGAAGGCAGTTGTGAAGTCCTTGTTGAAAAAGTCATGCCTGAATCCCTCTATAATGGATAACTATCAGCCAGCATCTAACCATTTCCGCACAAGGTACTGGAAAATGTGGTGGCCTCCCATCTCCAGGGGCTTCTGGATGAAATGTATTATCTAGATTCATTTCAGTCTGTTTTCAGGCCTAACTATGGAATGAAGACAGCTTTGGTGGATAGCCTACATATGGAACTGGACCACTTTTCTAGGATGAGATTGGGAAACATTGTTTTACAGTGGCTCCATTCCTACCTGGAGGGGCAAAACCAGAATGTGGTTCTGGGGGACACCTATTTGACACTCTGGCCATTGACCTGTGAGGTCTTTCAGGGTTCTGTTTTGTCCCCCATGCTATTTACTATATACACAAAAACACTGGGAGAAGCCATCTGGAGTTTTGGGGTGCAGTACCATCAATACACAGATGACGCCAAACTCTACTACTCCTTTCCACACCAGTCCAAGAAGACTATTCTGGTCCTTAACCAGCATCTGTCATCAGTAACAGACTGGATGATAGCAAACAAATTGAAATTTAATCTAGACAAGACGGAGGTACTCCTGGTCAATTGAAAGCCAGATCAAGGAAAAGCAATTCAGCCTGTGCTAGTCGGGGTTACATTCCCCCCCGAAGACACAGATTCACAGTTTGGGTGGGACTCAACTTTGACCTGCAGGCCCAGGTTGCTGTCGTGGCCAGGAGTGCCTTTTGCACATTTAAAGTTTGTGTGTCAACTGCACCTGTTCCCTGAGATCAGATCTTCCCATGGTGGTACATGGCTTAGTTACATCCCATTCGGACTGCTGTAACATGTTCTACTTGAAGTTTGGAAACTTCGGCTGGTACAAAGAGCTGCAGCCAGACTGTTAACTGAGGCTAGTTATGGAGACCATATCACAGCCTAGTTGAAACAGTTCCACTGACTGCTGGTTTGTTTCCAGGCACAATTCAAAGTGCTGGTTATGGCCTATAAGGCCCTCTATGGCTCCGGTCCAGGCTACTTGACAGACCATATTTCCCTGTAGGAACCAGCCTGGGCTCTAAGATCATCAGGAGAGGCCCTTCTCTTAGTGCCATTACCATGACAAGCATGGCTGGTTGGAATGCCTGCTCAGTGGCTTGCCCTGGACCTTGGAACTCACTTCTCAGAGAGCCCAGAATGGCCCCCTCCTTGTTGCCCTGACGGCATGCAAAAACTTTTTTTATTAGGACAGGTTTTTTAATACAGAAAGTGTTTTTTAAAAAAACATACTATTTTAATTTTAATTGTTTTTAAATATCTTTTTAGCTGTTATAATTTTTTATAGTTTAATCCTCTTTTAATATATACTATTTATATGTTTTTAAATTGTATTATTTTAATATGTAAGCTGCTTTGAGGCCCAATGTTGGCAAAAAGTGGGATATAAATAAATAAAGATGACAATGATGACGATAATTCTTCAGTGGAGGCAATCCAGAAACATTTTAATCAGTAGGAACTTTCCCACTGACTCTGCCGAAACTGAAGTACAACCAATGGGCTTGGAGTAAATTTACTGAAATACACAGTGAAAAAAAGATGATTGGAAAATAAACAAATAAGACAAGGGGATTTTCCAGACAATCAAACCATCTGTGCCTCAATTCCCCCGCCCCAATAATAGACATTCCTACCAGAAGGAGCAATTTGTGTAATATCCATTAAGAGTTAAGAAGCATGGGATAGTGTAACAATAAAACAGAATGCAATGGTGGGAGAGGGAAGTCTCACAGTTGCTCTCCCCAGTTAATAAAATGGGGCCCCGTGGAGCCAAGTAGCTGCAGATTGTTCTTAAAATATACCATATTGTTGAATGAGAAGTTTTCTACTGTTGGTTTTGCAGTACACATCCTGTGGACAAGACAAGACAAGACAAGACAAGACAAGACAAGACAAGACAAGACAAGAGGGAGGGAGGGAGGGAGGAGATAAATTATTAAAGTCAATGAGAAAATGGCTTGGCCAGCAAAGTGGGTGATTTTTTTGTCCTATCACAAAGGGACTGGCCCTTTTATTAGGCAGAATGAGATTGTCACCTCAAGTAACAAATGCCTGGAAAAGGAAATGTAAGTGTGGTGTTGGATGACTGAGGTATACACCACAAAAGTGCACACAGGGAACCTTTGGCCTGTGGGCTGGATGCAGAATTGATGGACTTCCCTTCTGGTCCATTAGCTGCTGATGCTGCTGCCTTGCTGTCCTCCTCCTCCTCCCTCCCATCATAATCTTTATTTATAGCCTGTCTTTCTCCCATATTGGAACTCAAGACAGTTTATATATTAAAATAATTACAATATAGTTAAAGACATACACAGTTCAACGTTAAGACAGAATTAAATTTTTAATGCGATTAACACAATTTGAAATGTGCACTTAAAATGATTTTAAAAAGAGTTAAAAACTGTACATGTTAGAACAATACAGCACACTCTTTGAAGTCCTTTCCTCAAAAGCCTTAAATTCTAACAGCTGTCAGAATAAGAGTCTTCACCTGCAGACAAATAGTCAGTAAGGAGGCAGCCATTGTAGCCACACTAAGGAGGGAGTTCCAGAGCCTAGGAGCAGCCACTGAGAAGGTCCTGTCTTGAGGTCCTATCTTTGCAACCCTCTCTGCAAAGCTGATGGGACTGAAACTAAGGCCTTGCTTGAAGTTCTCAGGGTCCAGACAGGCTCATATGAGGAGATACAGTCTGTCGGATGGCCTGAAACGAAACCATATAGGGCTTTATAGGTCATGACCAGCACTTTGAATTGCGCCCAGAAATAAACCAGCAGTGGAACTTCTTCCTCAGGCACTAACTTGCATTCCACATGGGAAGAAATATCTCTCCTCGGTTGCAGATAGGAGCATTTTCTTGGTCACTACTAAATTTCATAGAATCAAAGAGCTGGAAGAGACCACAAGGGCCATCAGATCCAAGCCCCTGCCATGCAGGAACACACCATCAAAGCATTCCCAACTGATGGCCATTCAACCTCTCTTTAAAAAGCTCCAGAGAAGGACACTTCCCCACACTCTAAGGCAGCATATTGCACTGTCAAACTGTTGTTACCACCAGGAAGTTCTTTCTAATGTTTAGATGGAAGCTCTTTTCCTGAAGTTTGAAGCAATTGCTCTGTGCCCTAGTCTTTGGAGCAGCAGAAAACAGGCTTGCTCTATCCTCCATGTGACATCCCTTCAAATATTTAAACATAGCTATCATGTCACCTCTCAACCTTCTATTCTCCAGGCTAAACATACCCAGCTCCCTAAACTGCTCCTAACAGGGCATAGTTTCCAGCTGTTTTACATTTTGGTCACCCTCCTCTGGGCACATTCCATCTTATCAATATGCTTCCTGAACTGTGGTGCTCAGAATTAGACACTGTATTCTAGATGGGATCTGACTAAAGCTGCCAGCAAGGAAAAGCTCTTGGGCTGGGAAATCTGCATGGATGGGTTGGGCAGGGGGAGCTGAGAAGTAGCTGTGTGTGTTTCTCGGGAGGGTCACGTGCTGGAAGTGGCTCTACTTGCCTTGAGCAATGACTCCACCCACTTCATTCCAAAAAAAGGTCCCTCACAGAATCTGTTCTCTGACCTCTAAGCTCATTTCTAGCCCTCAGAAAGTACAGTGAGGGATGCTGTCTCATTCCCAATATTGAAGTAAGGTCATTTCCACACTAGACTGTTATAGTGCTATTATTCCACTTTCGATATCCTATGGAATCCTAGGGTTTGCAGTCTAATGTGGAAATGGCCTAAAATTCAATTGGCAGTCCAGTCATGGAATTTGAGGAACAAGATGGAAACTTGTCCTTCATTTCAGGCAGAAAAACATATTGTGCCATCCCTGGACTTGGGTTTGTCCAGTAGATGCTTCTGAGACTCATGCAGTATCCTCAGTAATTCAATGTACTTTTTGAGTGCTCAGAAAATTTAATTCAGCAGCAGCATAAGTATTTTTCCTGCAACAGTCTTCATTCTTTTCCCCATCTCCACATTAAAGATGAACTGGGAAAGGCCAAAGATTTCTGTTACATGTTTATAAATGACGGTAGGACAGGCAGGAAATGCACAAGGTCATGCCGTCATCTTTCTTGCCACAAACACATCCACTTTTACTACCCCTTCCCTATTTTCCAGTTTTTAGAGAATGCATGTGCAGAAATGCAATAAAAACACTTTTTAAGTGGTGTAGCTTTGAACCTTCTTTAGGGGGAAAAATGACCGTGCAGTTTCTAGGCAGACAGAGCCTAACAGCTGGCATGACTCTCCCATTCATCTTTTCACTGTTCCTGCATATACTCCCTTCCTTACCCTCCAAAGTAATTCTTCTTTATCTAGAGTGCAAAATACATGATGATATCTGCTCAGAACAAGCATCTTTTGCCATTCATTTCAATGGACAAATCAAATCCTGTGCTAAATGCTTAAATGCATCTCCACAAATCTAGTCTGGATGTAAATTAATCATAGCCTTGATACATCGTGATTGCACTTCTTTTAAATGCCAGAACCTTCCAAGAATATAACACAAATCTTAAAGGAGAGTTATACTCCATGACCATATAAAGTGATCAATAGAAATGTCAGAAATCAATACAAAAGGCAGTATACATCAGTGACCATTATGATAATTGAAGCACATTATTCACATTATTGCCCTGGGAAGCATTCCAGTAACCAGACCATTTGCATGTATGGTGACCCCCCCTCCCCATGAAGTGAATAGGGAAGCTCTTACAAAGGAGGAGGAAAGTTGTAGAAAGTCCCAGTGCCCAAAAGAGACTGCTGAATCAGGGGAATTGTAGGCTCAGTTTAAAAAGCTGATTGAATTAACTATTGAAATTAATTCTTCATAACTGACTGAAGAAAGTAAGGACCCACTTCCCACAGAGTTTAAAATTGCTTCACTGCTTTCTGGTTCATCCATTTGTCCTGCATGTTTTCTCTGACAGGGGCTAGCAGTATATGCTCTAGGTGCCCTCAAAATAACGTATTGACCGTCATTCACTCCTCATTCAAATGAGCAAAGAAAGGGTTGATTCAACAAACTTATGACGGCAGTCATCACATTATATTCTAACATTTCAGACAGTGACAGGGAACTTCTTTCAGCCCAAGGGCCAAATTCAGTGACAGAGAAATTCATGGGCCCACACTGGAGTAGTGAGTAAGACTCAGAGCTAAAAGGTGGGATGAAAAATACACACATCACTTTAGCTTAAAGCTTTTACAACCAGTGACTAAGCCTTGGACATTTCAATCTTTTAGAATGGGAGGAAACTGTACCAGCCAATGGGGAGAGTGTTCACCTGGGGAAGATCAAAGGACCGTATTGGCAGCACATGTCATTTCTTGTAAACTAGGTTTCCATGTGCAGTTGAAATAGGCACTGAAAACAGTCAGATTAGAGCTAAATGCTAAATTCTGAAAGTTAGCAATGGATGTGTAGTAGATTTGTTAGCAAAAAGATGAGCATGAACACTTCAGGACCAGCTGTGAAAATTAACTTGAATATATGAATTCTGAATATGTTCACAGAGGCATCTTACTCCCCAACTGTATGTCCAACTTCCTATGCCATTATGACTCCTATTGGCAGATGCCAGAGTCCTAGTGCCACAGCCCCACCTTAAAGACTACCCATACATACACTGTTGTTGCTCTATGCTAGAACTTTCCAAACTTTTGATTCTGGTGACACACTTTTTAGACGTGCATCGTTTTGCCATGCAGTAATTCAGTTTTATGTATTTTAAATAAATAAATAAAGCATAAAGCATAAATTTTTAAAAATGTACATGAAAGGCTTTCATGAGATCTGTTGTATCCCCATACATTTCGTTATTACAATTTATGCATGTGTCCATATCTCCTATACCTCTTATAAGGGGTTGGTTACTAGCAAACCTAGGTTAAACTAACTAACCACTACCCTCATCGGGGTGTTTCTTGGTCCAGGACAGTGGTGGTGACACACCTACAGACTGCAGCCAACACACTAACATGTCACAACACACAGTTTGGAAAGCTCTGCTCTATGCCTTCAAGTCATTTCTGACTTATGGGAACCCTTAGGTGAACTTACCACAGGGTTTTCTTAGCAAGACTTGTTCGGAGGAGGGCACTGCCTTCCTCTGAGATTGAGAGAATGTGACTTGCCCAAGGACATCCAATGAGTTTCCATGGTTGAGCTCAACATTCAAACCACTAGACCACAGTCCTATGTAGTTTCTAAATACTGTATTCAGGACTTCTCACAATATGGAGAAAAGAGCTGTCTTTCTAATTCCCCCTCTTCAAGTCTCAGGAGTACTAAACTCATTCTTATTCTTCAGATGGCACAAAATGTTGGTCAGCCAGGGGAGCAGGAGGGATAGGAAGGTGAGAAGTTGACTGAATCCGTGCCGCATAGAATCATACAATAATATCACAGGGTTTTCTTGCCAAGATTTGTTCAAATGGGGTTTGGATTTGCCTTCCTCCAAGGATGAGAGGGTCTGACTTGCCAAGGATCACCCAGTGGCTTTCCATGGCTGAGCACAGATTCAGACCCTGGTCTCCAGAGTTGTACTCTAAACAACTAGTTACCTTTAATTACCAGTAATTACTTCCCTTTCCTTATAATTAATTTATAACCATGTTCCATTGTGGCTATATTCAAGTGAAGGGTACTTTTATTCCTCTTATGGTATGACTAACTTTTAAAGCTAGTTTTATAGTTCTGGTATGTGGTGGAGAATGTATACAACATGGTTCAGCTGCCTCATGCTGTAAAATGATTATGAGATAGACAAGAGGAGACTGTGTTTTGTTCCACAGGTCAGTATCTTATGGCACTCATTTTCTAAAGTAAGTAAAAAGTTATCTTAAAGTTTTGTTACTGTTGAGGAACTGGGAAAGAAAAACCTACCTCTTTGAGGTTTTTTTGAAAATTATGACTATAAGTATGGCTAACTATTTCGGTCTTTGAGTTAACTAATCAGTGTTAGTTCATGTGTTTCATATCAGTGATGTGCTGAATCCATTATGAATTTTAGTTTGAACTTTAAATGAGCTATCTAAGGGCCCCATCACACTACGCTGTTCTAGCACTATTATTCCACTTTAACTGCCATGGTAACATTCTATGGAATTCTGGGGTTTGTAGTTCAGTGAGGCCCAATAGCTCTCTGGTTGAAAATTCTAAATGCTCCTCCCTAAATTGCAAATCCCAGGATTCCATATCATGAGTTAAAGTGGCATAATAGCGCTATAAGAGTGTAATGTGATAAGGTCCCAAGGTGCTAAACTCCGCTGGAAGATAGGATGCAGTATATTGGGTAGTTTGCTCAACGTTCAGATGAAAATCTGGAGTGGATTCTCCACCAATGGCCCGGAATCCACCAGCTGTCATGGAAACTAAGTGATTTTAAAAAGCAACTTCCAAGCTCTGTCTGCTATTGCCACCCTAAGTAACACCATGTAATTCTTCATAGTCCCTTCAGCTGTCAGACTGACCATGATGTGCTCCCTGTTATCATGATTTCTTCCAATTGCAAGCTATCAGCCAGGCAGAGAAAGAAAACATCCCAGAGCAATAGTGATACTAATTTTTTCATTCTTGGAGGATTTCCCAGTTATGCAGACAAATATTTGTTTGCAATTTTTTGAAAAAAGAAAGAAACCCTAATAGCCTTGTTAAACACTGACGTTATTTATTGGCCTACAGAAAATACTGGGAAAGTGCTGGGGTGCAGAGACTGAAAGTGGAGTAACACTAGATTTTCTAAGGACGTATGGTGTGCACACACACGCATGCAATTCCAGGATGCTATATGCTTTTTAAACGATTTGACCATATTTCAGGTAAAAGAGTCCTAAGTGGACTAATTAGGACAGGAGAGAAAGCATTTATTCTGATTTTAATTAATTACATCTTCAAAGCCCTTTTGGTTCTCAAGGACTAAACATAGCCAATGGAATTCTGGGAGCTGAAATATCTGGAGAATCACACAATTCCTCCTCCTGCTATATCAGCTGTAAATATACTGGGAAGAAGGACATAAAGAGAGTGAACAGACGATGCCATGAAGTGAGCATTCCCTGACCCTCCTGCATGTATTAAAGTGGACTGCCACTGAGCATCACACGAACTGAAAAGAAAAGCAGAATGAAAAATGTTGAGCTAACTAAGCAGTTGGTGTAATATTCTTGAAGAAAATGGCAGTGAACTTTGGTCAGAGAATTTCATCCTATGTTAATTCCATCTCCCTGTTCGACAGTCATACTGGATGGGAATGATGGGAACTGTAGTCTAATATATCCAGGGTACACTGGGCCAGGGAAGGTTGGCATAAGCATTTATATCATTTTGGAGCACTTTGAAGCTATATGGGTATTGGAAAGGATTAATTAGGATCAGTGGGAAAGTGCTTTGTCTATTCAAAATTAATCTACCTTCCAAGGACTCCTGAGGCTATGAAAGGGGCAAAGCCTGTAACAGTTCAAAGTATTTTGGAATGACCGATGAAATGAAGGTCAGAGATGCATGCCAGTGGCATGCAGCCCTGGACACCAATTTTCCTATAAAATTTCCCTCAACTGGGGAGTGAATAGTAAAAATGTTATTCTCCTCTATACATACCCTATATGACACAAAACTAGAAAAGTAGCTCTCTGTTAACTGAGTCCCAGGGCTCTGTAGTCAGAGTTCAGCAATCTGTGTTTTGACAGTGTGAGGGCATGTGGTTCTTTGTCATTTATCCCACACGTTTTGTGATTCCTAGAAGATAAGAAGTGCAAGCTGACTAATAACTAATGTCATGGTTCCCTCAGTGGTGGCCAGTGGTTTCCACATCGGCGATGCAATGAAATTGCTGTAGGTTTTATCACAGGTTTTAAAGGAGCTCTCAGGGTGTTTATCCTATACTCAAAATAGATTGTTAGCTGTGTTTATATCTGTAATAATGACCCCCTGTGCAATAAAGTCATAAGATGAGTTATTGTCCTATGACTTATAAGGACAACTATGACATGGGTCCAGCCAAGGCAGAGATTTCTGCATAAGCAAAGGACTCCTCAGATGTATAGAAATGTATTTGTTTGTAAGAAATAAACATTTTAGCTCATGGGATTGGTTTCAAGTAGCTTGAAATGGGGAGCTTGTGAACACAGAACACAAGACAGTGTATATGCTTTCACCCTGCTTCTTCTCTTCCTCCTGCAAGCTTCTCCAGAAAGTTGAGGTACCATATGGCTGAAGTTCAGTGCTAGTCACATAGCATCTTTCCCTCCCAAGACTTATCTCAGTGTTACTATAAGAGATATGATATGTTGTTTAACAAGTGTGTTTTACCCAGACATTTTGATATGGTGGAAAAGGTAGACATTCTGACTACAATGACAGATGTTGCTCTGATCTGAATCACCTACCTGTTTTCTTTTGTGGGGTTTTTGTTTCCTCCTGGATGTGTTCATGATTTGAAGAACACTTCTTTAACTTAGTAACATAGCACATATGTTTCCCATTGGCAGTCAGCATTCTAGGACATTCGTACTACAGTGATAAGATCACTGAGGTTCATGGCTAGATTGTCAAATTATTTTGCCACACTCTCAGGCACTTTCCGCACGTGGATGTTAAAACAGACCAAGGCGTCCTGGTACGGAGGTCGTCTGCACCTTGGATCGGACTAGGTGCGGACTATTTAACCTAGTTCCGCACCTTAGTCCGATCCAAACCGCCCCCATGTGGTCCTCCAGCGCGCTAAGTAAAGACCGGAAAAATCAGGTCTTTCAATTTTCTGGAAGGCACCATTGCATTCCTGCTTACCTGTGCAGATGCGCAGGCTCACACCAACGCGAGCCTGCGATCAGCAGAGGGCGGGCTGTGGGCGTGGCCAGCGTCAGTGGTTGGTCCGCACCCATAAAGCCGCCATTTTCAGCTGGAAACCACAGGAAGCCGCCATTTTCAGCAGGAGCAGTGCAGATCTAAAGACCTCGCACTACTCCAGTTTGCCCTGGACTAATGGAGGAGCCCTGCGGAAGGGCTCAAGGGAAAGTCTGCATTACTTCGGACCCAAGAAGAACCGGTAAGTAATGCCACGGAGCGATTCACTCGCCTCGTGAGGAAAGGGCCTCAATCTCTCAGTCACTTCCTGAATCCACAATTCCTTGAATGATTTGGTTTGTCCTAAGTTTGTATAACGTAAGTCATATTATATGCTACAGAGAGAGAGAGAGAGTACTTTTTTCCTCCTCTTTTCTTTTGCTTTTTTCCACCCTAGGTAAGTACTAACATTCCTCTGCTCCTTTCTGACCCTGTTCCATGGCTTGGCTTCTCCCTCCCCAGCTGTGGTATCTGGCAGACCTGTTCTAGCTCAAGTCAAAAGAATAAATCTGCACCGTCTGCTTCACCTCTGTTCCTTTGACACTTCTGTCTCCATCTTTCTTCATGCAGCTGATGAAGTGAGTTGAGGTCCACTAAAGCTTAAGCCAAATGAAACTTCCTACTCTTTTAGGTGTCATAAGACTTACATTTGTTTTAACTTAAATACTTGTAACTGCATTCTATAATGGCCAGTACAGGCATACCTCAGTTCTGACAGTGAAGATCCTTTTCACAGCAGCTTTTTTACTTGCACAGCCCTCACTTTTCCTTCTTATCCCCTGCCTATCTGGACATTTTTAGCAGCATCAGCATTAGGAAGATGGTGAAGGAGGGCTAAAGAAACATACACTTTCAGGGTCAGGTTGCAGTAGCATTTCTTCAGTAAAATAATACAACAAACAAAGCTAAGAAAGAACAGGATTCTGCTTTCGCCAATCCTATTAAAGCTGTGCATGCTTGCCTATAACAGGAAAGGTAATCAGCAGCTGCTGCCAGAATCCTTTACTGATATATACGAACAGCAAAACAGAGAGGATAAGGGAGAGTTGATACGACTGCCATAAGCTACACCCACCATGTTAAAACACTAGATGTATAAGTTTGGTCACAAAAAAGGGAAAACACAAGAAAAGTTGAGGTTGATGAAAGAAAATTCATCCCTGGGTGCATTTTGGAAGAAGCCTTCAAGTGCTCTCTTCATTGTGTGCCTTCGTGTCATTTCCTATCTCTGGAGACCCAAAGGAAAACCTATCACAGTGTGTAGTGGGGGCTTGGAGGGAGGACAAGATTTGTCCAGAGAAGGTGGTTTGCCTTTGCCTCCTCTGAGACTGGGAAAGGGTGACTTGCCCAAGGCCATCCACAGCTAAGCAGGGATTCAGACCCTGGTCTCCAGAGTCATAGTCCAACACTCCAACCACTATACCATGTTGCCTCTCTAGAAGGTTCAACGTGTTTTTGTTTTGACCTAGTTGTTGTGTATTTTCTGTTAAAGGAGTAATGCTAGGAACACCTCTCCTTCATTTGTAGAATTAATACCTTACATTGGTGGTTTGTTAGTAATATAATTGAAGTCAAGATATGAAGATGCAAAAAACAAACAAATCTGAAACAAAATCAAAAACCAGAAACTAGGAACATATACAGAATATTTCTGTCTCTGTTGTACACCATAGTTCCAGAAGAATTTTATATACATTCCTAAAGCAGTTTCTATAAAGTATGTATTATAGATTTGGTGAGTTAACTACCCAAGTGCAAAGCAACAGTTTATGGACACTAGCTTTACTCCCCAGTGGACAATGTATTTAAGAAGGCATGCCTGTTGCAAAGGTGTGTGTTGACTTCATGCTGCTGCTTGCCTTGGAAATAAACATTCCTGAAAGAACAATAATAAAAATAAAGCTAGAGAAGGCAATCCATTTTCATCTCAAACAGAGCCAGGTACTGTCAGATTTTTGCTAATAGGAATTTGAAATCAATCCCACCAGTGGCTTCAGTATTACTACTTAGAACTTAGGCCCCATAGCACAGTAGAATTTATCTCAGGATTTGTCTCTGGTCCAGATTGCTGCAGTTTTTACAGAGTTAGTTTGCAGCACATATACTGCCTTTCTACCTGACCATCTGCTGAATTCTGAATTACAAGTGAATTCCCTATACGTCTGGCAATATGTAGTCTCATGTCAAAATGGTTGACCAAAGGCTATGCATGTATTTATGTGTATATGGCTTTCCCCTACTGCTAAGGGTTTTACTTAAATGGACTTCAGATGCCACTGAGAAATATAAAATTATGTATTTTCACCACACAGAAGTAGCTCAGTTGCTGCCAGTCAAAAAACTACACCTGTTCTGCACATTTGTCTAACTAAATCGAGAGTGACAAACCTAAGCAGAAAATAGACTTTTTGGATATGTAATCATCTTCCTAAAAAGTAGGATTAGACAGACAGAGGCAAGGGTGGGACAAACAGGCTTGGTTCAATATGATATTCCAATACAAGAAATATTGTCAATGTTGAATGTTCATAGCTCAGAATATGAACCTCAGCAACCTGGCATTCTGTCTTCACACATGAGCAGGGCATTACAGTCTCTTCTAAGTTCTTCTCTACATTTAGATTGAAACTTAAATAGATAATGATTTATCTCTCATCTACCCATCCACCAGTAGTTACAGGTGTTTCCTATATCAGTTAGGTGGCAAAGCTGCTACAGGTTTTAGTTGAAGATTTAAAGGAGATATCCAAGATGCTGCACCTATTGAGGGGAAGTCCAGCACTTTGGATAGCTATTTTAAAGTCTGCAGTAAAATTTGGAGTGAGTTCCAATGACAACAAGTTGCCACTTCCATCTACCAGTGAGGCTCCTTTTGTTCAGGTGTACATGAACATTGGCCTATATTGACTCAGGAACAGAATGGAATGCTTCACCAGAGGCACAATGCTGAATCATAGAGTTGAAAGGGGACTTATAGGTCATCAGGTCCAAATAATGGCCCTTTCCACATGAGGCTGGTGAATCAGTTCATGCCATTTCTTACCGGATTTTCTGAGCTCGAAACAAGGTGGACTTTCCCCCATTTCTTTCCTCACAGCTACTGCGTATATTCCATTCTGATTCGGAGGAGTGCAAGTTCATGAATTCATACTGCCTCCACTGTGGCCACTCCCACTACTCCCCTCACCCCGCCCCGTTGGCTGTGATTGGCCCTTTTTTTTTTTTGCATGGTTTAGTACGTCATTGCGTACGTGCGTACATGCAAAAATCCATACTACCCCTGGCCCCTCCCATAAGCCCTCCCCTGACCACCAATTCGCATTGGTGTGAATGTATGTGTCTGCACCACTGTGAAAGTATGAATCGGATCGATCTGGAAAATTGGAAAACCGATTTCTTCTGGTTTTCAAATAGCGTGCTTTACCACCACATGGGGGCGCATTTAGTCAGAATTATGTGCAGAACGAAGGTAAATAAACAGAACCTAGTCCGCTCTAATGTGCAGGAGACCTCCATGGCAAGACACATTGGCCCGCCTTAATAACCGCGTGCGGAAAGGGCCAGTGACTGAAGAAATGTCAGTTATCAATCACCTTGTTGTGTATTTTCCTATGTGTGCCAGAAAACTATTTCTCAGGATTACTTGTAGCTCATCTGCTTGTGGACAAACAGGAGAGAAAAAGACTACTCCTGTGCCTGCCAAGAGAGGTGGAAGACAGATGGAAACTTTAGGGGGTGGGGGTGAGATGGAAGGAAGTGTAGGTAGACTGAGGGCTATTGAGGCTTGTAGGTGGAGGGCAGACATGAGGCAGGCAAAGGAAAATTCCATTCATAAGTATATTCTAGTTGAGGAATTTTCTCTTCCACTCTGCAAGATTTCTTTTGCCCTTTCCTTCAGTTAGTGCTATTTAAAGCTCAAGGAAGGATTGTGTGGAAGAGAAATGCTGATTTGTAGACCAGGAAACTCTTTGATGAAATAGGTTTGCCTTAGACACTAGGAAAGCTTTGCATGCACCCGGAGACCTGGATTGCAGACTAGGAAGGCATTTTATGAAAAACAAACACAGGCTTAAAAACTGGGAAGATATAGCCAGTCTGAAAAATGTTGCATCAGAGAATATCGATAAGATTTATGCCTCACGCTATGTTTTTGTCCCATTCAATTCTTTTAGCTTCATGGGAATCTTTCAATATTTCCTTCATATCTGATTTTTTAAAAAAATTGTTAAGTGCTTTCCAAACTAACCATGAAGAGAGTTGAAAATTTTGGTAAATTCTTATTGAAAATGAACTGAATCTAAATTTTCATCCATCTGTAGCTATTTCTAACATGAACTGGGCCATGGTATTCTTTCTGCCTGAGAGAGGAAGCCTAAAAAGAAAAAAAGAAAGAAAGTAAAAAGACATAGAAGTAAAGACTTATATGACTGAATGCATAGGATTTCAAATCCAGACTTTAAAAAGATATGCACTCATAGTTCTTGCCTTGGAACAATGAATCTGTCATTTTAGGTTTGTTTGACATTTGATGGGATAATTCTGATTTTTAAAGACTTAAGTTGTTTCCCTCCCTTAAATAGTTTAATCAATTGCTATCAAAAATGAACTGAACTGAAATTCTCACTCATCCCTGTCAAGATCATCAGAGCACAAAGCAAAGAGAAAAGGAGAAAGCAGAATTGCATGGAGAGAGAGAAAAAAACAACCCAGAAACACTGGAAGAAAGAAATTCTGCAAGCACCAGCTTTCCAACCAGCTGAGCATAGTGGGGAAGACTCTACCATAGCAGAGACCCACAACCACCATTACTGCACCTCCCCTGGCACTGGCAACGACACAGTAATGTCCTAAAGTCCACAAATAATCAAACTGGGATGAGGGTGATGCACTGTTTGAAAAATGAAAAGTAAAAATCTGACCCTGTTAGATTTTGTATGCTCATCTTTGCACACCTCATGGCAAGTCTGCATGGTTCCTATTTGTTTGCTTTTCCACACCACTCTCTTCTTGCATCACATGCATCACTTGCAAACTTTAGCCATTGTCTTCTTGCCTTGTGTTGTCTCCTTTTCTCTTCCTCCCTCTCCCCTCCACTAGATCATATATTTCTTTATGCACAAGCTTTTTATACGAAAACTACTTTTATATACCGTATTTTGCAAAGATTACTAAACTTGTCATTTTCTCTGCTAGATCCAGCAAGCCAGCCATACCTTATTTCAAAACACTCCATTCCTTGTTTTCCATCATCACGGTGTGGAACAGGTTGTTGTTCAGTTTCTGTTTGCCAGTTTGATTACTCTGAAAGATTTCAGCACTGTCTTTCTCATTTCCCAACAGAGCCTGTGAATGCTCTGAATGATGACTGTACAGTATCTAGTTACTCAGATACTGTACTTCAACAAACCTTTTTCCTACAGCAAATTGCCTGTTATGAACTAAATCCAGCTGATAGTCCCAAATATAGTAAGACCTACTGAATCAGTTATATAAATTCCATTGATACAATGGGACTAATAGCTGGGTATAGATCACTACTTATATTCAAACACTATTGTTCTAACAACAAGATGACACAGAATGGAATAAAATAAGTGATCAGAAGTATTTGATCTGCCCAAACATAGGCTTTAACTAGAGGGTATTGCTAAATTTTAATAAAATTAAATTTATCAAGCAATTTTCCATGGTGGTAATTGATCCTAGATTGGTGTGATGTGAGGCATTCTGTTCAAACAGGTGTGTCTTTTATAAAAAGTTGGCAAACATGCAGGAAGGTAGTGATTGAATTGATGGAGCTTCCCCACCTGTTCTCTATGGTCCTCAGTGGAATTGAGAACAACCTTGGCTTAATCCCATTGTGGCTGAACTGCAGCTCTTTCCAGCTGTTCAATTAGTGACTGTGTGTTTTTTGTAACAGCCAACTTACAATAAGAAAGTGCTATTTATTTTTTAAAGGCAGTGTAGGCATGATACAATTTCGATACTTTTGATCTTTTGATAATAATTATGGCTGCAACATATAAACAGCCAATTTACAGTGTAAAGTGTAACGTTTGCAGCACTTTCATTCTTTGATTCAGGCCAGGTTTGTTAGACTGTCCTAGACTAGGTTTAGATGGTGTTCCCTATATTGTCTATCACTGTGAATGCTACAACAATTAGTCTGTGGCCTTGGGCTGAAAATCCAGGCCTAAATACCTTAAAGGTACCAGATCCCATCTGATCTCAGAAGCTAAGCAGGGTCAGCTCTGGTTAGTACTTGGATGGGAGACTGCCAATGAATACCAGGTGCTGCAGGCTATATTTCAGAGGAAGGAACTAGAAAAATGACCCCTGAGTATTCCTTGCCTAAGAAAACCCTTTTTGAAATTCACGAGATCAGCATAAGTCGACAGGTGATGCACACTTGGATGGGTTAAAAAACTGCACAACAATAAAGCCTTCATTATTTAAGTATCTCAAGGGTTTTCATTCTTTTGAGAACTCAGGCTGGTAAATGCAACATGAAAGAAACTGAATCCAAGGCAGAGAAATGGCTTTTTCCTATGCACACTGGACTTACACAGTGCAGGATGGAAGATGGACTTTTCCCTTCTTCCCATTCTCTTTCAAAGCTTCCTTCCTTTATTTCATGTCAACAATATTTCCATTGTTCCCAATGAGAGTGGGAAAGAGTGAAAGTAAATGTGCCATCTCCAGGTCTGATGCAATTGTACAGCCATTTGGGTGAGTACGTCAGAGGTATGGGAGAGCTTAGTGTCTCACTGAGCGCAGCCTTCTTCTGATCTGCCTCTAACCCAGGTCCTGGCAGTGCATTCTTATACTGGAGCACCCGTGTCGGAGAAGCAAAAGTTGCTCAGCTTTCCAGGCTCACAATGGGAAGGGAGATGCATTCAATCCTGTGCCCCCTTTTGGGATGCCTTCCCTAGGGACTGCAGCCTCTGTTAATTAATTAGTTGAATTGGATCCGCTTAAAGCCTGCTTAATTAATAAACTTCATGGCTGCTGGCTTAATTAATGCTAATTGGGCAACTTTAAAAAAAAGTAGTGGACATTTTTCTTTTTTAAAAAAAAAAGTCTTCCAAGCCTGCAGATGACAGGAGCCATTTCAGAAACTCTACCCCTGTCCCATTTTAATAGCATGTATTTTAAATTCATCATTTAAATGAAACCATTTAAATATGGATATTCTCCTTTCTTTCAAATTTATTTAGTCATACTGTAAGCTAAACTGAACAAATGACTTAAAAATCACATAGTTCCCATGCAGATAAAACATTTTAGTTAGTATAGGTCCATGTTCATATTAATAGGTCCATAATTTATACTGCATTGCATTGAACTGATTTATTTGTATTAATACGAATGCTATTATAGTTGTATTTCTACAGTATAAGAGCTGCCAGCATAACACATTTTTAAACCATTTCATACATATACACTTTTTTCGTCTAAAGCAGGGTGCTTATCTCACCTAGAGTAGATCCATTAAATTCATGAGATTTACGTAAGTGTTAACTTACCATGAGGAGTTGGTTTAAGGGGTCTACTCTAAGTAAAAATTAACAACTTGATTTAGACTGTTACTCACTTTTCCTGACCATTTTCATGAAATGTCCAGGTGAAGTTAAATTAGAAACAAAAACAGGCAACCAATAAACCATTTTTACAGCCCCCAGAAGTCCCAAGGAAATATAGAAAAAAGTAAGTAAGAATATGTGTTTAATGAAAGTGACTTAGGATTTTGAAGTTCAGTAGTTTTTGGTACCTGGATGGGATAGGCAGCACGCAGCAGTTCCCAAGCATGGACATATGAACCTTGAACAAATCAAAATTGACCATTCCTTACCTAAATGAAGCAATTGGTTCTGAAATACAACTGGGCTCTGCAACAAAACATTATAGAGTGGTTTATTACTGTTCAGAGATCCAGTAAGCCAGCCATTCCTTATTTCAAAACACTCCATTCCTTCTTCTCCATCATTACCCTAGTTTTCCGTTTCTCATTCCAAACACACCATGTGATCATTGAGCTAACTCAGGCCATTTCTGCACTACACTCTTATAGCGCGATTATTCCACTTTCAACATCCTATGGAATCCTGGGGTTTGCAGTTTAAGGAGGGCCAGCCGGTGCCTCCCTAAACTGCAAACTCCAGGATTCCATAGGATGTTGAAAGTGGAATAATCGTGCTATAAAAGTGTAGTGCGGAAATGGCCTCAGTCCTCTGTGGGCTGTTTTTGGTCCCTTACCCTCATGGATATCTCTCAGTTTTTGTGTAACTCTATAAACCTTCAGGTTTCCAGAAGCTTGCTGATATCTCCCTCCTGTATGTCAGTGGTGTTATTTGTGGCCAAAAAGGGGTAGATACTGAGAGAATGTGTTCACTGTTGAAACATATGATGATATCAGTTGAATTAAAGTGATGATTTTCAAATTGTGGATTGGGGAAAAGGCACAGACACTTGGAATTATTTGCACCCAAAGTGCCATGTTGGGAGAGGCCCTGGAAGCCCTCAGATGCCTTCTTCTGAGCACCAGAAGCTACAGCCATCATCGTTACTGTGTTAGCTTATCGCTGGGAAAATAACACTACTGAAGCTACCTAGATGCATTGTCCACAAGGAATCTTTAAAACAGGAACGGGAGAAATGTGGCCAACTTGCAGCCACTGTAGCCACTTTGGGGTCTTCAATTTTTTTTGAATCCCCTGTAGATGTCAGGGTGCATTTCCACCATGTTTTGGCCCTGAGCTATTTTAGGCTGAAAAGAGGCTCTTAAAAAATAAAAAGGATGTCACAATGTGACAAAAATGCCCCTCAGATACTCTGATTTCTCTTCAGATTGTATAAATCTTTCAATTTTCATAATTACATATAGGATGGTGAGGCTGACCAAGGGATAACAGCTTTCTTAAAAACTATCAATTCAGTTAATGGCAGTGTGGCAGGTCTCATGTTGGTTTATCACCCAACCCTATCTATCTTTTTCTGGAACTAGATATTCTTTTTTTTTTCTTCAAGGTTATTTATGCACTATACTGTTACAGTACTTTCAACATCCTGGGGAATTCTGGAGTTTGTAGTTTACTGAGGCCCAAGAGCTCTCTGGCTGAGAATTCTAAATACCGCTCCCTAAACTGCAAACCCCAGGATTCCATAGGATGTCGAAAGTGGAATAACAGCACTGTAACATTGCAGTGCAGAAATGGCCGAAAAGTAGGAAGTGAAGGGAACAAATCATTCATACATACATCATGTATGTTTTGGGGGACATAAGTAGTAAATAAATTTACTTACAAATACTAAAAGTGTCATAAGCTCAGAGGCTCTATAACATAAACTCTTCAGACATGAAGGAGAAAGAACAACTCTGGACTAGAAAATGAAGGACAAACAAATTTAAACTAACTGCAGACTAATGATGAAAGAAAGAAAGCATGATTAAGGGACTTTCCAGACTACACAGTTATAGGGCTATTATTCCACTTTCAACATCCTATAGAATCTTGGGGTTTGCAGTTTAGGGAGGAGCCTTTAGAGTTCTCAGCCAGAGAGCACTTTGGCCTTAGGAAGCAACCCTAGAATGCCACAAGATGTTGAAAGTGGAATAATAGCACTATAACAGTGTAGTGCGGAAAGGCCCTAAGACCAACAAACAGGAAATGACATGAATAGATGCTATGTCTGAATTGTTAGAAAGATATACAAACGAACAACTACTGAATATAAGCATATAAGTTTGCTATGTCTAACAGGTTGCATACTGTATAGTTTGAAACTCTATTTTATGTGCATATTTAAGAAACTATGGAACAACGCATAGTCACTTGTTATATTCTGGCATCAGGTATGAGCCCTCAAAGTTACATTTTAGGCATTACTGTTAAAGCTAATGTAGGGGTTTGAAGATTACCAAAATTTGGAATCAGATAGATGTGGAACTACACAGATAAAGGCTGAGATCTTATACGCACTTACATGGCAAGGAGGCCCACTCAACTCAGTAGGACTTACTTCTGAGTAAACATTCCTAAGTGTGCAAAAGCTCTCTCTCTCTCTCCACATTGTGTGTGTGTGTGTACCAAAATGTTCATGTCTTCAAGCTAATGCTGAAGAGGACGTGAAGTTTAGCATTGCAATGGTTCTTATCTTGACAGTAATTACTCAAGAGGTAAATGGGGAGATATATTTATTTAATGGGGAGACACATTCATTTTGGTGCTATCACCACCACCATCATGTTATTTCATCTACCTGTTCCCAACAAATACATACAGACACACACTGTTGGTAAAACTATACTAGATACCTGGGCATTTCCCCACTAGACTGCAGTACTGCTGGGGCTATGCTTCTCTTTATGGATACTCAAAATCAGCACAGTGAAATAAAGTTTTAGGACCTAGTGGAATGCATTAGCAAGAAACCAATTGCTTCCTAACAGGTTTATACAGCACTCTTGATAACAAGGTCTTCCCAATGCAGCTGACAAAAGTTATTCAGCAAGACAAGCCTTGCCCATCGTTAGCTATCTAAAAGATACATAACACCCAAGTGGAACAAGGGGAAAGGAAATTGCTTAGGCTAGAATCCTGTCGGGGCACTCCACTAGCACAAAAATTAATGTGCAGGCAGTTGCATTTCTCAGAAGTTGTGCAAGTGAGTTCCTTAACATCATCAATCATTTCACAGGCACATACACAACCCTTTCTCTTCTCTTCAACTTGTTGGATTCAGAGCTAATGGTTATGCAGTGGGTGACCTCTAGGCAATAGTACTCAGTGCACAATTGATTGTGTAACTGTGCGGTCTGGCCTAATTATGCAGGTGCATGTTTACATAGTGCAAAAAATGTATAGAAGTTTGGGCTTAGTGTCCAGAAAAATATTGCCTGGCCTCCTGCTCAAGGGGCAATTCTTCCTGGAATCTCAATAAAGGAGAGAGGCTCAACAAGTAGACGCAAGAACATGAATTCTGTTCTAGGACCTGATGATGAAAGTAGTGGGCTGGTCCAAGCCTAGGCTGGATTTAATCCCTGGATATGATTGCATATGATAGAATAATAGAATCATATAGACCCATCCCAGCATGGGGATGCATTGAAGCTGGTCTGCAACGCATGCTACCACACAACATTGTCATGGTCCCACTCCAGTCACATCCTCAGCCATCACGATCATGCCGTAGACTATCATTGGGAAAAAAATCCAGTAATATGCTACATTCACACAATGATCACATCGGCTGAGATCGTGCAGAAAGAGCAAAAGTGTTATGAAAGCACTTCCTTCATCAGTACAGCACAAGAAGAGGGTGGTTGTACTGCAGAAGGAAGGAACATATCCTGTCCTCTACCATCCTCTGGCAGCCAGTCCAGTGGGAATGGGAGTGTTCAGGACACACTCTCATCCTGGCAAAGACATTACCAAGATGATGCCACGATGTCGTGGGATGCAAATAAGGTGCAGAAAAGGCCTTGGAGTTTGAAGAGATACACAACTAAAGCACTCCTGAAATAGACCCATCCAACCTCTGTTTAAAGACATCCAAAAAAGGAGAGGCCAATATCCTCCAAGACAATCTATTGAACTGCCAAACAAAAATAATGACATTCTTCCTAATGGCTAGGTGGAATTTTTTTTTCCTGTAATTTGAATTGGTTCATGTTCTAGCCTCTGGAGCAGCAAGAAACACACTTGCTTCATATTCGGCATGACATCCCTTGAGATATTTAAAGATAGCTATCATGTCATCTCTCAGTCTTCTGTTCTTCAAACTAAACAACCCAGCGCTCTCAGTCATTCCTCATAAGGCTTGGTTTCCAGATTTTTTATCACCTTGGTAGCCCTTCTCTGGACATGTCCTAACTTGTCAATATCCTTGACCTGTGGTACCCACAACTGGACACAGTATTCTAGGCAGCAAAGCAGAATAGAGTGGGACTGCTACTTCCTTGATCTGGGCACCATATTCTTATTGATGCAACCTAGAATTTCATTGGGTTTTTGGCTGTTGCATCACCATGTTGACTAATGTTTAGTTTGTGGTCAAGACCCCAAGATTCTTTTCACATGTACCATTTTCAAGCTAGGTGTCACCTATCCTGTTTTGTACATTTCATTTTTCCTGCCTAGATGTTGAACCTTAAATTTACCCCTGTTGAAATTCATTTTGTTAGTTTTGACCCAGCACTCCAATCTGTCAAAGTCATTTAAATTTTGATCCAGTCTTGTGGATTATTTTTCTCATCATATGTAAATCATATGTGAAAAGAAACAGTCACATTAAGAAATATTTTTATACGGTGACTTCCAAAACAGTAGTTGGACTCCTGTTTGTGACATACACAGGTGTGAATCCATCTTTCACCTGTGCATATCTTTTATTGGTTGTTGTACAACTGGTATTCTCTTCCACCTTCTACAATGTCCAAAATTCCCCCAGCACTCACCTGTAAGAGATGATGGTTCTGAGGTTGAGGAACAACTAATTGTGCCAGGAACAGAGCTAGTGATTGACCAAACCAACTTGTAAACATTCCCAGCAGTTGAAAGACAAGTGGAAGCAGAGTTGCCCCAACCAGCTTCAGAGGGAGAGGGAATCAGCAGTGATTCGGAAGAATTACAGTCACCTGAGCCCCTGAGCCTCCAGTCATGATGGAGGCTGAAACGGGCAGCTCAGAGGGAAGCTGCATTGGCTAGATTAAGGAAGCAATGACAAGTAACACCTGTTCTCTGTGGCTATTTAGGTCTGTTAGTCTGGCTTACTCTTTGCTTGTAGCAAATTATTTGCAAGCCTCATGACCCTGGCTCCCTTGACCCCTCTGGACAGACTTCTGCTTTCTAGACTGTTGGACTGGACTTTGACCTGGCTCAGCTCTGCAATTTCCTTAATAGTTGTTGTATCGGACATTCTTCACTGCCTCCTTCTCCTCCTTGCAACAAGTATTCTCGTCTCCTCCCCCTTGCTGACAGTGAGGCACAGGCAGGGAGTTAGACTCTGACATCACCTTTGCACTGTGATAGCCCATTCTATGGCTATTCTGTTTCTAGTAGAGAGTAGAGGGGATCGGAGACATCTGCAGACTGCAAAATGGAGGATAAACCAAGCAGCTGTAGACTAACTGATAGATAAAGGGACAGGAAATGACATCAATGCATGCTATGCCTAAGCACACGTGCAAACTACACTACTGAAAGTAGGGATGATAAGGTTGTTACTTCTGACAAATTGGTATATTTGTCTTAAACTGCTTTATTCCCATATGGGAGAAAAGCAGGATATAAATTAAATAAATAAAAATAAAATAAAATAAAATAATAAACCTCACTCTGGGCAAAAGAAGAGAGTATGATTATTATGACATTTGCTTACATACAGCAATTCCCTGCCCCCCCTCACCATTGGATTGGACAGAGTGAGCTGAGATCATGGAATTACCCATTCTGCTTCAGTTACTATTGGTTCATAACAATATGTTAGTGGCTGCTCTTCTTCCAGGCTTACACAACAGTGGTAAAGGAAAACTTGTTACATCCAAGCGGGCTATTTATTCCATGCCTTACTTCTTCTATGGTCATTGCACTCATAAGTTTTTTCCTTCTGCTACCACTATCTACACTGATGTGGTTATGCCAACATAGTGCATCATCTGGATTCTGGCCAGTGTTGTTCCTCCTCCTGCTCCAGTGTAACCACTAACTGTGTTGATATTTTTATTAACTTATTTTGCGTGACTATTGACAAGGATGGAAATGATTTTTCCCCCCTTGATGCCACTATTTTGTTGTTTTATAATATTTATGTACAGGAAAATTATTGCGCAGCTGCTGTGTTTGGCTCACAACTTGTAATTCTTAGCACTTTGAAAGGCACCATATAAAAGTTAAAAGCCATAATAATTCCCACAACAGCCAATGTTGATGCCAAACTGACAATTTATTTCCATTATAGGATGGACACTTCTCAAGAGGGGATAAAGTCTCCAAGTACTATGATCTGATTTTTTAAACAAAGAATAAAAAGGGGCAGGATCATATGAAAGAAGCACATATTAATTTTATCTGTTAACAAGAAGATTCCATGGAAGCTAGAACATTTAATTAATAACTTTCTTGGAATGTACTTATGTAACAGGATTAGATGGATATTTTCTTCCATCTGCTATCTTATCATTACTGAAGGAACATAATATTTCAAGCAGAGATTCTGGCCAAAATGGCTGGTCATTAGTAGCATGATTTTAGCACTGCTTCAGAGTTGCAGGATTTATTATTATCTATAAGTTTATAAAGATATGGAAGGATTCCACAGGGGCAAAATTGAAGCTTCCTGGATAAGCCCCTGATTCAGGAATGAACCTGTGACTGTTTCACTGAGATGTTTGTCTGGAAATTACAGTACCTCCCAATGCAAAGCTGAAGATTCATAATAGATTAATCAAGGCTGGCTAGACAGAAGCTTTTCCAAACAAGGATTTACAATAGGACCTTTGATGACCCAAGCTGAACAGAAAAGGAGATCTCCCCACAGTTATTACTAATACTAATATATTGCAAAATTAGCAGTGAAAGTTATTTTCTAGTGGACATTAGATTAACAGAAGTTGGTTTAATATTCTGATTTATAGTCTGTATTGGAGGAGTTGGAATCCAGTTTTAGAGAAAGTGTATTTGTGTTATGCGCTATGACTGTATTATTTTTCTTTTTTGTTGTAGTTGTTATGGGGGTAGAATGGGTTTGGGTAGTTGTGTAAGATATGTAGTGATGGATAGTGTTATGAAGTGTAATAAAATTTTTAAAAAAGATTAAAGAATTGGTGGTATGGTTAGCTGTCGTCTGATAAAGTTAAGGTGCATGCTGAATTTTTAAAAAAACAATCATTGCATTAGAAAGGCTCATCTGTGAGTTTGATATAAATACAAGCAAACAGTCACGTATGGATGTGGGGGTGGGGGAGCGATTCACCCTGAGCAGCAATGTTTTTGGGGCCTGCCAGCCCATAGCCACGCCCCCATGCACCACAGCCACACCCCTGTGCACAGTGGCCATGCCCCTCGTGCCATAGCCCCATCCCCTCCCACCCCCCCCTCCACACACTCCAAGCTCCGCCACAGCAATCAGAAAATTTTTCCTAAGATAACATTAACCCAAGACAACATTGACTGCAGGAAGACTTTCTCAAGAAGGAAAGGGTTAAAATATGCAGATGGTTATTTTATGATGACCATTTGTACTTAGAACTAGATACATGGGAGTTTAAATCAAGTGAGATGCTTCTTAATGAAGGGAAAGATCTTAAATGGTTTGCTTACATACAGCTCACGTATAAATTTAATCAAGATAAGAGATATCTAGCCATAGATGTTGGAGAAAATGAGTTTTATTTACAGTAGTGTAAAGATTATGACCATGTAATTTAACAAGTATACAAATGCCTTTTGAAAGTAGAGACAGAAGATCGACTTGTAAAAGAGCATATGATAAGATGGGCCCAAAATTTTGGGCACAATGTTCAAACAGATGTATAGGAAAAAATGTGGTCTAAAGATATAAAATTTACTCTATGAAATAATTTAAGAGAAAACTTGTATAAGATTATAGATGGTTATAGATTGTATCTAAATCCAAAGAAATTGTCAAAAATGTCTAAGAATGTTTCAAATCAATTTGGGGTGTGTCAAGATAAAGAGGGCTCCTTTTTCCATATGTGGTGGATTTGTAAGTAAAAAAATTGTTGGTGTAAGATTTACACGTTAATTCTAAATAAATAAATAAATAAAAGTGGATTTTGTAATGTTACCAGAAATGTTTTTATTGAGTATTATGGATAAAGAATTGGATAATAAATATTTACTTCTTTGATATGTGATAACAACAGCAAGAACATTGTTCGCTCAAACGTGGAAATGGACTGAAGCATCAACAATGGAAAAATTGATTGTTAAGGTTGCTGAGTTAGCTCAAGTTTCCAAACTAATGTGGATTTAAAAGATATGCCAAGTGAAGGTTAAAAAATCTAGAAACCATTTATGGACTTTTTGAGCAATAAGAAACCTAACAATGCAGTAATCTGTGCCTATGGTTACTAGTAATTCCAGTAGGATTGTTTAGCTGGATCTCTAATGGTAGAATAATATTTTTTTTTCTTTCATTACAGTTTTGCTTGTGATGTCAGAGCCCTTTTGTGTATCAGTAAGTTATGCCATAGTGTTTTAGTTAGTTGGTGTCCAGTTTTAGTTTAATGTTTTAGCACTGTGTTTGAGGTTAATTTTAGGTCTTTTTTCTTCTTTCTTTCCTTCTTTCTGCTTTTTCTTTTTTTGAATGCATATCACTTTGATTGTGAATTAAATTATGTTAAATAAATAAATATTTGTAAAATACTTGAAGCAGAAATCTCAAGCTACGTATAGTTCGCATAAGAAAAGTTAAGTATAGTAAATGCTTCACCTTTTGTTTCACTTGAATCAAATTAGAAGGATAGTTTTAGCTGCAGTTCCAATAATGATATGGCAAACTGTGGCACTACATAAGTGTTCAAAGCTTTCGTAAGCAGTATATTGACATTAGGTAGCAGTATTGGATGAACTCATCAATAGGCCATATGTCTGTTCTTCAATGCACGAAAGTAATCTGATTGATGTCTCAAGTCAGTCTGCAGTACATAACAGCTCACACAGAAGGTAATTCTGTCCCTGGGATAAATACCTTGTCTGACTTCTAGCTTCTTGTTTACTTTTTCTAATTATGTCATTTCACAAATAATCTAATTATTTTCATGTTTTAAGGTCATTAAGAATTAGTTTGACCTGTGAGATCCAGTTTTTCTTTGGCTGAAATTTGCCTGAAGAGATATGTGGTCCAGCAAGACTGTTTTTAAGACCCTCAAAACCAATGCCCACAGTTATTTGGTGAAAAAAAAACAAAAAAATAAACTCCCCACTCAAGATGCCCACAATGCTCTCTAGAGGGAGCAAGGGGATTTTTTTCTTTAGTACAAACCTTTGGATGGTACAATTAAAAGAGAATCTAAATAACAAAAAATGTGCCTGCACAACAGAGTTATATCAGTTGGCTAACACTTTAACTGCTTTTAATTCATTTACACTTCTCAAAGCAGTTTAACCTCTCTCCTCACTGAACCTTAGAAGTTCAGAGGAGTACACTAGAGCTCTCTAGCAGAAAATTCTAAGTACCTAACTAAACTATGACTCCCATGATTTCTATAGATGGAGCCGTGACAGTTATCATGATCACAATGACACTGATATAACCACATAGTGCAAACAATCCTAAAGGCTATATAAAATTCTGCCTGTTGTTGCCCAGCCCATAGGGATTAAATATTAAACTACCCTATATACTTGTGTGTAAATCAACCTCATGTATAGGTCAAGGGGAGGTTTTGAGGCCAAAATTATGGGATCTGATATGACCCATGGATAAGTCGAAGGTGATTTCACAGAGAGAGGAAAGCACCCTCTCTGGGGCTAGACACCCTTGGCCAGTGCCATCATCCTTTTCCTGCCCATGCATTCAAAAAGGATTTTCACCACTTTACTCATAGAAGAGGATGGTTCCTTAAAATAAACAAACAAACAAACAAAGAACCATCTCTTTCTCTGAGTAGAGTGGTGAAAGGCAAGAGCCTAGTCCATTCCTAGAAGAAGCGTCAATTCTTTTAGGTTCTCCTAGGATGGACTAAGCTCTCACCTTTTGCCACTGTACTCAGAGCAGAGAGGTTTGTTTTTTTTTAAATAAGAGTTAAGATACAGTATTGACATCGACCCACAGATAAGTTGCCAGTTTTGGGGGGTCAATATTTTGACTAAAATGTTTAGACTTATACATGTGTATATACAGTATTTTTTCCTCACAAGTGAGGATAAACAATTTCCAAAATGTTCTCCTTGCTGCACAGAAAATAAACATTTTGGCGAAATTCTGTCCCGACACTTTGCACCTCCTGAAGTGTTTTGGGAAATTATTCTGCACAGCAATACCTGTGGGGGTTTTTTGCCTCAGAATTGTGGAGTTTTGCTCAACCTCTCTTCATTGTTTCCAGGAAGCCATGTGTATTTTTTATGTGAGGTGTCTGTTTCAGGTGCCCCCTTCCAAAATAAGCTTGCACAAAAAGTCTTGCACAAAACCCAGCAAATTTTGAAAAAAAAAAAATAACCACATGGGGTGTGTGCCAAGATTGCAAAGTTCTGCACAAAAAAGGAGCAATCTTGCACACACACCCCAAAAAAAAACCTCTTGTGAAAAGTACTGTGCAGACAACAGCAATGTTGTAAAAAAAGAAAAGAAAAGAAAAGCATAATGATCTGGAAGCTAGGAGCTTTTTGCAACCCTCCCTACACAAAGAACCTCCATGCATTTTTGTACAGAAAAATATCCCCCCAAAAAACTTTGAGTTGAAGAAATATGGAGTGAAAGCTATGCAAAATTCATGCCACTATGTTATTTTTTCTGACTTGGATTTCTTGGTGTTGGGAAACCCATTTTTGGCCAGGAAATAAATAACAGTAAATATTCATTACATTCCTCCTCCATAACATACTATCTGTATACATTTCTGATCTAACATGAGACTGGATCACATTGAAGACATTCTCATGCCTAAATGTTGCTATTATGAAAGGACAGAATCAGTTGAAAATAGAATATGGAGCTGGTTGTCTGACTCTATGCAGTTGTCAAGAGTATCACGAAGCATATCTGGTCATCCAGCCAAGAGCTGTACTGTTGTGCATATGGAACTCATTAGTACAGAAACCATTAGATTCTCAAGCTTGTTCTTAATCTTTAAAAACAGTCACAGTTTGTATGAAAGAGCAAAAACAAGATCAGGGAAATAATTGGAAACACATAGTATGAAGTGGAAATTTGGAAAGTACTTTATTGTTTACATTTTAGGAAAACATGTTAAGAGAGCAGATGTTTCCAACTTTTGCATTAGACAGAAAACCTAAGCAACAGCTCTTTGAATTTTTGTCAGAAACTAATTTCAAAATACCAGTCTGTCAAGTCAGTATTAATCTCTCTGATGCTTCTAAAGTGTGACTTGAGGAGTCAAGTCCTTTCTAAATTTTCCCTTATTCTTTGTTGCTAGGGTAACAAATAATAGTTTGATCATTTCTAGCAGAAGGATTCTTTCAAAGTACCACAACAGACATCCTAGTTAATATGAATGCATGGCACTGATCATGTTTTAGGTTATCCTTTGGCTGAAAGGACTAAAAGTTATCAAGTCTCCAGAAAATATGTTAGATCCATATGGAGTCATGCTGAATAAGCCCATTTAATTCAGTGCAGATTAAATCTGTTGCAAGTTAAGTCCCACTGATATCAATGAGCCTATTCTAAGCGTAATTGAGAGGGCAATCCTAACTGGTCGATATGGTCAGTGATCAACTGAGACTACACTAGTCCAGCTAAAGCTGTGTTGAATCAAAACACTCCCATTCTATGTTGTAAATTCCTTGGAACTACCTGGAGTGAAAAATCTTCATCCTTGCCTTTCTCTTCCCCTTTTATTGGCTCTTCGGCTGGCAGATTTTTGCCTGCAGAGTGGTTCTGCTAGCAGACTGTTCCGTCAACAGATCTTTGAAATCAGTTGACAGAAGAGGGCTCTGCAGGAAGAAGAATATGCTGACAGAAAAGCACTGTTTTTGGATGAAGGGATTTATGCCCAATCCTAACTCCCTAGGATCAACACAATGCCATCATCATCATCATCATCATCATCATCATCATCATCGTCTTATTATTATTATTGTTATCATTATTATCTTTTTCATGTATAGCCTGCCTTTTCCCCAATAATAAGACCCAGATAGCAACATATTAAAAGCAATACAAATTAAAAACTATACAAAATCATTAATAAAAGTATAAAAAAGCAATTACACAATTTATAAAGTTAAAAGAGAAGACATGAAAAATATTAAAATTCTTAAAAACAGCACTACATAGTATTAAAAATTCAATCCTAGTCAGTCTGTAAAAGCCTGCTGGCATAAAAATGTTTTGACTTGCTGACAGAAGGAGACCAAGCATGGGACCATCATGGCCTCTTGAGAGAGGGAGTTCCAAAGTCTAGGAGCAGCTGCTGAGAAGGCCTTCTTCCTTGGTCTCTCCAAACAAGCCTGAGGAGGTGGTTGGACAAAAGGGTCTCTTCAGATGATCTTAGAGCTCTAACAGGAGATTGTTTTGGTTGTGGTTGTGTGCCTTCAAGTCATTTCCAACTTATGGGGACCCTGAGAAGAACGTATCATGGGATTTTCTTAGCAGAATTTGTTCAGAGGTAGGTTGCCCTTGCCCTCCCTGAAACTGAGAGGGTGTGACTTGCCCAACATCACTGGGGGGTTTCCATGTCCAAGTGAGGATTTGAACCCTGTTATCCCAATGTCCTAGTCCAACATTCAAACCACCAAATCACACTGGCTGTTATAAAGGGAGATATGGTCTTTCAAATAACCTGGACCCAAGGTATATAGGGCTTTATTTGTCAAAACCAGCACTTTGAATCATGTCTGTAAATGGACTAGCATTTGAGTTAAGATTACATGGCCTGCCTAATTCCAGCCTATTTTCTGCTGTTGCTGTACCAGTTTGGTATGGAATTGCTATCCTTTCTTAACCCACTTTTAATAGAGAATCCATAAAATGCTGTCGGTGTTTCATTTAGGGTCAGATGAGTCTGTCAAGTCGGACTTCACTCAGATTCTCATTTTTCCATTTTTCTAACTTTATTTCATCCTAGAGCTACACTGGATTGTCTGTTTTCTTTCTAGTGTACTCTAAAATGTGGAAACATTTTAGTACAATTAAAACATTAAACATTCTTGTGCATATCTTTCACATGTATATATATTTTTTCCAAGCACGTTTTCTATTGTGTAAACTATTTTCGGTCATTTTGTATGCAGTGTTTCAAAGGTACGTATATTTGTGCGCACTTTTTTGAATATATAGATTTGTGTGTGTGTGTGTTTTGGGTTTTTTTGTGTGAACTGCATCATATATTTTGCAAAAGTATGGGTTTGATTCTAACTGCAAGTCAGCAGAAGTTGGAAAGTTTGCTTTGATAAGAGAGCACTGAAATGCGAACAAAACAAATTTCTTGTCATTCCTCATTTCCTGTTTTTCTCACCTGTTACCTTTTGTATTTTTTTCCCCAGATTTCAACTGTGATTAATTTATTGTAAAATTTAAAACACAGTTGCAGCATCAGTCTGTCTGAAGCTGATAAAGTACTATCGAAGCCTTTCAGGGCACTAATACTTTTAGTTAACGCATTACTCCTTGCAATTTTATAGTTTTCTGTTGATGTTTGCATCCACATTACTAATCAGCAGCATTGTAAGTCCCTGTATAGCAGGATCAGAGGGAGATCCACCACCCCTTCATAGGATCTGGTGGCTTATACTGTCCAGAACAATAGGAAAGGTAGCAAGATTGATGGATTGATTGATTGATTGATTGATTGTCTCCACATCAAATGCTTCTAGAAGATTGAGCATCCTTCAGAACAAAAGGAGAGCAGGAGCTCACAGGTGATGGCAGAAACACTGAAAATTTGCCTCTTTCCCAACTATCATAGAAGCTCTGCTAGGTCAGGGAACATTTCATCAGTGGCAGGACACTGGTTTTACACAGAAATGAAACAGTCTAAACCAAATATAGGATTGACACAGCCCTTCAGGTGTCATGGGACTGTTTCATGCAACAATCCTAGATAGCATAGCCAAATATGAGATATGCTGGGAGTTACGACATCTAGAAGGCTGCATGATTCCCACTACAGTTTAAAAATGCACTTGGGGATATTTTTGCACTCATCCTGGATATACTACAATTACAGTAAACTCTAATTGTGGAATTGAGCTATTGGGGAATTGAACTATTACAATCCAAAATGTAAAGTTGGACTTTGCTTGCCAAATGACGAGACAGACACAATATAATTGTGAAAAGCCCACAAAGGTCATTCATTGGGAACTGTATATATCCTTCTAATGATTTGTTTTATTTAACCATGGAAAGCCTCTTACGCAGCCCTGCATATATAGACAACCACAGAGACAGAAGCAAATCTTGTGACGACTTGTCAGCACACTTTACTGAGGCAAGCACTCATACCTTGTAACTTTGAAAAACAAAACAAATGTAGATATTTCCTAAACACATTACTGTTTTTGTAACACATCTAACATTTTTACAAACGTGTGTGTATTTCTCCAGTTGTGCAGAGGTGAAATGAGTCATCTTTATGCTAAGTGCTACCCCTGAAGCAATGTTCTGTGGCAGTGCAGTAACCCTCTAGAAGAAAGAAAGACAGCTCTCTAAAGGAAAGAGATCTAAAAAAATTCCCTCATATTACTGATGTACTTCAAGTGCTGTGTTGCTAAATATCTGGAATCATCCATTTCTTGCTCAAAACTGTCAAACCATAATAGAGTCCTAAATGCTACCTTAACCTAGCAGTGATTCATCCTAACGGATGGTGTTCTGAAAGAACAGAAGCTATTATAACAAGTTATTATACACAATTCCAATTAAGAGCTGGGCAGTTTTCATACTGTTGGTACATTAGAAGTGTCTGTTGTTGAATGAATTAGGCTAAGTACCACCTCATTCTAAAGAACCAGCCTCAAGCCATTCCCAGGGCAATGTGAAGTTGTTAGCTTCTTCTGATTTATTCTGCATTATGGACAAATAAAATGCAGCAGTCCTGGAGCTTGCTATGGGACAAAACAAACCATAACAAAATCTACCTTTCATTGATTTAAATGCTCACAGTAATGAGCTGTGGTGCAGCCACAGTGCTTGTTCTTAGCAGAACAGATTTAAGTACAACACAATAGGCAGAATTGGTTAGCAATTTCTAATGCCACTCCTCATTCAGTTTTGATAATAAAGTGGAAGGCCAAACCACACTTTGCATGGTCCCATCATGATCTAGGGAGAGGGAAGTGCAAATATTAAGCATTTCCCCCTATGAATAAGAATTCTGGACTTCAGCTGAATTTTCCTCCCACCTCAAAATTTTTAGCGCTGGGATAACTCAAAACTTTGTTGGAGCATTTAGAAATACTATACAGTTTAGGCATCCAAACTAAAAGAGCAGGCAAAGTTACCAAGGAATGCAAACACAGCAAACATGAGATGTTAGTTGTGAATGATTTTCTATGCAATGCTAGAAATTTGGTGACTGAAGGCAAATTTCATATGGGAGAGCGGCTTTCTTATTTGGGGGGTTAATGACCTCATTTTGTGCCCCCCAAAGCTACTGACTTGCTAATAGTTCCAACAGCAAACACCTTCCTTTCTTTTTCTCTTTTTTTCTCTGTATTGCCAGCTGAGGTGGAGAGACTCACTGCAAGCTGTAAAATATGTCCCAAAGTTTGAAGGCACTTCCATTAAGCACTTTCCTTCTTAAATCCTCAAGTGCTTTTGCACAGGTTAATTAGAAATCAAATTGGGATGGAAGCAACAAGCTTTGGCTAATCACATTTCTCTGCTAATAAACTGTCATCTCCACAGGACAGCACTTTGTTTCTTTCCCATCATACCCAGTTTATTCTTGATCAGCTAATTACTGGTGAAGAAGGTCATAGGTCTTCAGAAACCGCTCTGATAGTTGGTACTGTCTTGTGTAGTGTCATTTGAGACAGCAGGGCTGCACAACTGTTGGAATAAGAACAAAATGGAGTAGCTTCATACCTGAAGGAAAGACCAGAGAGAAGTATAGCTGGGGATCAACTGGGGAGAGCACATCTTTGACAAGAGGAAGTCAATCTGTGGGACAAATGGGTGATGACAATGTGATGACAACACACAGGTATTTACCAGCAGGACAATGCAGAAGGACTGATAGTAGTAGACCTGACTTTTTTTTCCTAGTTGGGGGGGGGCTTTCAAAAAAGGTGAATTGATAAGCAGTTGTCAGATTATCAATAGTCATTTTTGTTGCTGTTGTTCTGCGCCTTCAAGTTGTTTCTGACTTATGGTGACTAAGTTGTTTCTGACTTATGGTGACTAAGGTCATGGGTTTTTCTTGCCAAGATTTGTTCAGCGGAGGTTTGCTTTCTTCTGAGGCTGAGAGAGTGTGAATTGCCTAAGGGAACCCAGTGAATTTCCATAACTGTGTAGGGATTTGAACCCTGGTCTCCAGAGTCATAGTACAATACTCCAACTACTACACTACTCTGGTTCTTCAACAGTCATTTACCACTAATTATACGAGGGCTGATCCTTATGCTCCACCCCTGACCCATTTAGAATTGTGCTATGATTTTGATTTTGTGCAATATTAATGACTGATGTCTATGTAGTGTGCATACCAAAATACATGTTTGTACATGTTGTTGTTTTTTCATTACGGGTTTGTGAAGAAGTAGAGGTGGTGGCTCAGTAGGAAAATGGATTGTGTTGAGCAGAGAGCAGTGATTAAGTACCTGCAAAAGAAGTGGATGACTCCTACAGAAATCCACAATGTTATGTCTACAACTTTGGGGGAATCTGTTGTGTCATATGATATTGTAAAAAGATGGTGTCGGGAATTTAAGTGTGGAAGAACATCGTGTGAAGATGAACATGGCAGTGGTCCATCAAAAACTGTCAACACAGAAGAAACAATCAACAGAATCCATCATATAGTTATGCAAGATTGACGAGTAGCCATCAAGGATATAGTACAGAAAACAGATGTCTCATACCATATAGTACACATGATATTGACAAAAGAATTGGACACGAAAAAATTAATGGCAAGATGGGTACCTCGAATGTTAACAGCCACACAAAAGCGAATGAGGGTGATGCTTTGCAGGCAACATTTATGAACCTTTCAGATGGACAAACAGAAATTCCTCAATAGATATGTGATGATGGATGAATCATGGCTCCACTACTATGACCCTGAAACCAAACTGCAAAGTCAGCAGTGGAAACATCCTCATTCTCCACCCCCTAAGAAATTCAAAGTCATGCCATCAGCAGGAAAGGTTATGCTATCAGTTTTTTGGGATGCCAAAGGTGTTCTCTTGCTGAATTATTTACAAGGTGGAGCCACAATAACAGGTTCTTACTATATGGACTTAATTACAAAATTACATGTTGCAATCAAGGAGAAATGTCATGGAGAGTTGAGACAGGGAATGCTCCTTCATCACAACAATGCACCCAGCCACAGGTCTTGTGTTGCAATGGCTGCCATTCATAAAGAAGCCTTCAAATTGCTGGAACTTCCACCATATTTACCAGATCTGGCTCCCAGTGACTACAGACTCTTCCCAAAACTGAAGGAACACCTCCATGGGAGGAGATTTTCATCGGATAATGAGGTGATGTGTGGTTTGCAGAGGTTGGACAAATCTTCTTCCAGGAATCATAGAATCATAGAATCATAGAAATGTAGAGTTGGAAGAGACCACACGGGCCATCCAGTCCAACCCCCTGCCATGCAGGAACACTCTCAAAGCACTCCCGACAGATGGCCATCCAGCCTCTGCTTAAAAACCTCCAAAGAAGGAGACTCCACCACACTCTGAGGCAGCATATTCCACTGCCGGACAGCCCTGACTGTCAGGAAGTTCTTCCTGAGGTTCAGGTGGAATCTCCTTTCCTGCAGCTTGAATCCATTCCTCCTTGTCCTGGTCTCTGGAGCGGCAGAAAACAAGCCCTCTCCTTCCTCTACATGGCATCCCTTCAAATATTTAAACAGAGCTATCATGTCCCCTCTTAACCTTCTCTTCTGCAGACTAAACATACCCAGCTCTCTAAGTCTATCCTCATAGGGCTTGGCTTCCAGGCCCCTCACCATTTTGGTCGCCCTCCTCTGGACCTGCTCCAGCTTGACCATGTCCTTCTTGAATTGGGGTGCCCAGAACTGGACACAGGATTCAAGATGAGGTCTAACCAAAGCAGAGTAGAGTGGTACCAGTACCTCCCTCGATCTAGACACCATACTCCTATTGATGCAGCCGAGAATTGCATTGGCTTTCTTGGCTGCCGCATCACATTGCTGACTCATGTTCAGCTTGTGGTCTATTAAGACTCCTAGATCCCTTTCACACGTACTGCCATCCAGCCACGTGTCCCCCATCCTATATTTCAGCATTCCATTTTTTCTACCTAAGTGTAGGACCTTACACTTCTCTCTGTTGAATTTCATTTTGTTAGCCTTGGCCCAGCTCTCCAATCTGTCCAGGTCATTTTGAATTTTGATCCTGTCCTCTGGCGTATTAGCAACCCCTCCCAATTTGGTGTCATCTGCAAATTTGATCAGCATGCCCTCTATTCCTTCATCCAAGTCATTGATGAAAATATTGAACAGCACTGGGCCCAGGACAGAACCCAAGGAAGTGGTTGAAATGTTAGAGGATCGCTGGGACAAGTGCATTTGACTTCAAGGAGGCTACGTTGAAAAATGAGGTAGAACACTGCCAGTTTTTATTCAGGAAATGGGTCAGGGTTGGGGGGCATACGGATCATCCCTGGTATCAGAAATCCTGGTTATGAGCAATCTGCTTTGTTGGAGCTAATACTAGAGATTAGCATAGGTTTGACCAGCTTCTGGACTTCTCAAAATGCTCACAGGGGAAACCCTACCACCACATCCAGGTCTGCTGTGACAGTGACAGCAACAACATCAGTGCTTTTTGCCATGTAAACAAGGTACCTGGGAACCAGGCACTTTGTTTTTAAAGTGAATCATACTCTGAGACACCTTCAGGAATCAGGAGCCACCTCAAAAAACAGGGATATTGCCCCTGATAAAACCTTAACTATCTTCAGGTAAACATGGTATGTGGGGCATACACCTTATTTTTAAATATTCTTGTGCTTCCTGGAGGCTTCAAAGAGTGCAACCCACTTTAGTGCAGTCATTGTGCACTTTAGCCATTTCCGCACTAGACTGTTATAGTGCTATTATTCTACTTTCAACATCCTATGCAAACCCCAGGCTTCCATAGGATGTTGAAAATGGAATAATAGCACTATAAGTCTAGTGCAGAAATGGCCTTTGTTTACATAGCAAAAAGCACTGATTTTTCCTTAACTATTGCAGAGATAATGGTGGGAGTAGTTATTTGGGTTGCAAAAACAACTGGAGGACACATGAAACCTATGTACCACGTGTGGCTTTCCCCTGCATTAAAAATAAATTCTCATCTGTTCAATTTAGAAATCAGAGATTTCACTTGGTATGCCCACCCCCAAAGTAGGGAGAAATTCCTGGAATGATGTTTAACTGGGTTTGTTTTCCCTTTGTAGGAAAAATCACAGCAGACTTGTGTTGCTGGTAATGTTTGGATTTAATTTATAAATATACAGAGTAGGACAGATGGAGGCACAGAGCACAGTAACTCCACTACTTCACATCAAATTCCCAGAAAGATATTGCTGTATCTGGTTCCTCTGGGATGCTTTTTGGAACTCAAAGCTATCCTTTCATCACTCTTTCTGTGTCTCAATAAACTTGTCCCATTTCCTAAAATAGTTATACAACTATACTATAGTTGTCTCACTCACTTATTTCCCACCTTCTCTGTGTTCCTTCCTTTCTCTCTTCCATCCTGTCAGGTCTGCCTGCTGGCTCATCAAGAGCATTTTGAATCCGCTCAGACTTCCAAGGCCATGTCTCCTTTTCACCAGCACTTCCAGCCAGCCAATCTATTCCAGTCTCACTCCCCTTACCTATTTTTTTTAAATCCCAACTAATTTCAGCATCCCCTGGCTCCTGAGTCTTTCTAAAAACTCACTCACCTTTTAGCTGGAGACTTTTTTCTCTCTTGTTTTTTAAAAAAATCTTCTGTGCACTTCTATATTCCCCTAGGATTCTGATGTGCCCTTTTGTTGCTGGTTGCCTTCACCACACATCTACTAGGCTATCAGCACTTTGGGACTGAGTGCAGTGAAAGAAAATGTGGTGTTGTTTGTGTGATATTAAAGTGCAGAACATTCAAGCATCTGGGAGGATTTTATTTTGTTTCTTTAGTCCCACTGTAAGCTAAAGAAATTATGAGGGGAAAAATAACCAAGGGAAATAGCTTGCAGGGACAGCAATAAAAGCTTTTACTCATTCTGTTGCACGCTTATTTGGACTGTGAAGCTTCTCAAAATTTGGTCAGGTGATATCTTGATCTGTTTCTTTTCCCTCAGGGCTGGAGAGCATCATGGAGTTAGTCCAGCCATTCCTGCAGCCTTAGAATATTCTTTGGTAGGAGTGGGGTTTTGCTTAGATCTCTGTGAATGCTAATTGTTTCCAAGACTTTAAAAAAAAAGTTTAAGAAGCATTCTATGCAAGTTCTTTCTTTTATTTCATTTTTTCTTCTGTTCTGAGATGGAGAAGAACTGCAAAATTCCTCTTGTAAGTCCAGATGAGCATTTAATTGCATTGTACTGCATTTTCCTCCCAGTACTTCAAGCTGGCATACCGAGTTTGCTCCTTCTGCCTATTTCATCTTCAACAGCCCTACATGGTCCATTAGCTGAAAGAGGATAACTAACCCATTCTCAGTCAATGAAACCTCACTGAGTTGCTTCAAGGGGTTTTTTTTTCCCCCTGTAAGAGCTGTTTAACAGTGGAATAGGTTGTCTTAGAGGGTGGCAGACTCTTTGGAGGTCTTTAAACAGAGGTTGGATGGGAATCTTTCAGGGGTGCTTTACCTGTCTTTTCCTTCATGGCAGAAAGTGAGGTTTGGCTGCCCTTTTGGTCCCTTCTAGTTCTAAGATTCTATGATTTCATGCCTCCACAGGACCCAGTCCAGATTCCTAGTTGTTTGTTTATACATTCTCAGTTTGGTTTTATTTTGTTTATATCCTGCCATTCTCCCCAGTGGAACCCAAGGCAACTCGAAAAATAAATTAAAATAAGATACATGAATTAAAGCCTAGTAATACAAAGGTTTAAACAAATGATTAAATAAGCTACCATACTAAACAATCAGGGCTGGAATTCCAATGGGACTTACATCTTCATAAGTAGATTTACAGTGGCTCCTTCACTTTTGTGAGGGTTTGGGTCACAGAACCCTCACAAAAGTGGGGAAAAACACAAATAACCCACACACACACACTCCTTCCTCTTCCCTTCTGGGCCTCCTCCCCCAATTCTCTCGAGTTTTGTCTCAGTGCATGTTCTCCATGCTGGGGCAAAATGCACAGGAATGGGAGGGAGAACTCCAGAAGGAAAAAAGGGAGGCTCATGCAAGCCTCCTCCCACCATTCCTTTCATTTTTGCCCTGGTGTGAGTTCTCTGCATTAGAGCAAAATGCATGGGAATGGGAGGGGGAGCTTGGAAGGGGAGAACACAGATGTGTACCTGTCCTTATTCCCTTGCCTTTTTCTGGGGGGCACTCGTCTCCCTTTGCCATGCTGGACAAAACACAAGAGAATGGGAGGAGGAAAATGGGAGGGAAGGCATGTGTGCTCACGAATAATCAAATTCACAAAGGTCAAACATGCGAATGTGGAGGAGGACTGTATATATGTAGGAAATAGAACTGAGAAGTTTTGCAGTGTCTATATTCACCTAAGGAGTTCTGTGATGTTATGATGTAGAATCATCCTTTGCGCAATTGTGGAATGACTCATGTGCCATGGCCCAGTGTGCAATGGGCATAAAGTGCATCAGGGTATTCCCCAGTGCACATCTGGATACCAGTTAGGAATTGCTGTAGCACGTGCATCAGAAGAGCCCAATGTGCATTGGAACACTTTTGATGGTGTCCTGAAGTGCATCTTTGCAATTCCCTAACAGGCTTTGTTGCACTTCTGCAATGTAGCTAAGGATTTGTAAAGTTGTGCAATGTAGATTGTGATGTAGACTCTTGGCCCAGTGTGAATCTGGAACAGTAAAAGCTTCCTGAAAGCACAGAAGAGTTCTCAGGCAGTCTTGGCTGGTGACTTATGTGTTAATGGAATAGAACATTCTTTTAGTCCAGACTTTTAAGGGCCTGTCCAAGGGGTTGAAACCTATCCACCAAAACATTCAACAACTTGGATACTTTAGATCAGAAGTCCAAAGAGATTCACCACCCCACTGACATGGAAACTACCAGCGTCACTGTATAAGGGAAATGTTCTGAGCTCAGTGGTACAGAATGTATTTACATGTGAAATCTTTTAGGCTGAGTCACTGACATCTTCTCCAGATAGGCCTGGGAAAATCTCCTGTTTGAAATCTTGGAAAGCAACTGACACTCAAGATAGACCTGGGGGCAAAAAATAATCTGACTTAAAAAAATGGGAAGAGATCTGAAGTCTTCAGGCTGTCCTGAGGAGATGAGGAGCCACAAAAATGGGGCTGGTGGCCACATGTGGTTTGTATGCTACGCCTTGTTCGCCCTTGGTTTAGCAAATACTAATTGATATGGGACAATGACTTGATGCATGTGACTTTTGTACGCCCTGTCCTGGAAGAAACTATGTCTCAAATAAACCAAAAGATATGATTTCCTTGCCTTGCACCAGCTATACAGAGGATATTACTCCAATAAAACAGAAAAGTTGGCATGTTTAATTCAGCATCCAAATCCCAGAGCTTAGTAGAGCATGTCTTCACCAGAAGTGCCTCTGGCTGGCTTTAAAGTATCCATGTTCCCAGCTACAGCCATTATAAGTTTCTGACAGCCTCTATTCCCAACCTGCTTGACATTTGGTGCCAGTGTATGGTACTCAACTTTTTATTTTAAGAGTTGTTGGCTGAGCCACAGAGATCTCCTTTCATTTCCACCAGAAGTATGGAAGCCCCAAACTCACTTACCCACAATTTCAACTCCTATATATGGAATGGGAAATTTATTTTTCATGTTATTTTTCATGTCATGTATTCCCTTGGCCTAAGAAAGGAAAATGTTCAACTGAGTTAGTTGCAGAACAAGAGTACCTCCACTGTTTTGGATTAGCAATATTCTAGGTCTCTCTTGGCCTTGTTCATTTATGTTCAGGTAGCCTAGCAAACTTTTCAAACTCAGCTGGTATCCTGTGCAGGGGTTCGAAGCTCTGGAAGGCAATAATAAAAATGCATTCATTAACTTGGCCCCCTAGATGGTAGGGGACCTATACAAGTATATATAGGCCCCATCCAGATTGATACATTGGCAAAGAAGAGTGGCAGCTGGTGGATTCCACATGAGTGAGCCAGTGAATCCACTTTGGCTTTTAATCCAAACTTTGAAGGAGCTTTCTAATCCATTTTCAGGATAGGTTTCATTGCCATTGGTAGCTTCTTTAAGGTTGGACTAAAACCCGGAGTGATTCACTGCCCCACTGATTGAGGCCCTTTTCACATGTGGGGGGGGGGACAGGCAAAAACGCCCAGAAACGGAGCTTACCTCCAGCCGGGTAAGTCCGTCACCACGTGGAGCAGCGCGAGCTCGCTGCTCCACACTCCTCTGGTGCCGCAGATGGCAGCTTCCAGTTGGTGGAGGCTCTCCACCAACCGGAGAAGCTCACCAGCCGGAAGCCCGCCCCCGGCAGATCTGCAGGCATGCACTTGCGCTCACCTGCAGATCCACTTTAGAGCCAGGCAACGGAGCAGCACGGGGCTGCGCGCTCCGTGCTTTTTAAAAACCTCTAAAAAGAGGTTCTTGAAAAACAAGCAGCCCGGCTAGTTCCGACCGCTCCTGAGTGGATTCTGGTGTGGAACTACGAAAAGTAGTTCACACCAGTCCACTCTACGGTGTAGACGACCTCCGTGAGAGGTCGCTCTACACCGTTCCCCCCCCCCACATGTGAAAAGGGCCATAGAAAGCACCAAATACCAGTAGCCAAGGCTTTCATTGGCCAAGGACTGTGGACACCGCACATCTTGGCATCTCTGTGTGCAGGCTACAATCTCAACAGTCCCCTCAAGCTTTTGATCTGAATGGGTACCAAAGTGCTGAACAGGGCCACAGAGAATATATAAAGGAAGCACATTTTCAAAAGTAAAAATGGTGTGTGAACAGAAAAGCACCTGCTGAGAGTAGAAAGTCTAAGCCTTTTGTTTTGTATTGTTCTGGATGCTTAAAACATTTGTTGGCTTGGAAAATTACAAAACGTGTCATAGGTTTCTTGTCATCACTAACATTTGTTTCTAATAGCATAAACCAAGTTCATCTATTCTAAAAATATAATTTTTGTATCAAGTAATTTGATGTAAACGTAAAACAAAGTTATTCCAATATTAAAATAATATGTAGTAGATATCTGACAAGATGTTTATTTTCTACCTCAGTAGAAACCAGCAAAAAGTGCCCCCCCCCCAGTTGTAAGGTATACAATCCATAACTGTAAGTATTAGACTGAATAAGATCAAAGCAACATTAAATTAATCTTTGCTTAATTTATTGTGCATATGAAATTTCACACATTTGTGAACAAAAACAATGTTAATGACCTTAAAATCACAAATCACCAGTAATTATCTTTCCAATTTGTATACATAGTTATTATTAATTTATAACACTGTCTTGCTAGGGTGGGTAAGCAGAACTGAAGAGGAAAAATAACAGCCTTAATCTCATTTTTCAAATGCCTGTGCTCCATGTAGTTAGGTTTCATGGTGTGTGGAGATAGTCCGAATTAATGAAGTATCCCCAACAGAGAGTTTTTTTAATCATAAAAAGATTATTTTTATAATGAAGGCCACATTTAAGAGTCTCTTACTGGTCTCATTTTTTGTTGTTGTTTTTGACAAAACTCAAACATCTAACATTTTCTTCACAGCATGGCACCTGAGAGCTACATCCATGTTTTTAACACACAGGGGTCCTTTTTCTAATTGTCTTTCCTTTTTTTTTTAACTTGTTTAAAAATATACATGCATTATAAACATTTTGCAGTGTGTTGTCACTGTGGATGGATAATTAGCAATTTTTATATCCATGTTATGTTAGTTACTGTGCTATTTTAACTATTCTTTGGTGATTACCTCAATTTTATTTACCCACATTGCCCTGAAACAATGCAGAGTGTGTTGTAAATGAAATAGCAGCTAGAAGCCACCTAGAGCAACTACCGGTAAGCCCCATCCAATAGATGGCAAAAGGAATAATGAGGGTCCTTAATGGATATGAATGAGAGGCTCAGATTCTACGCACTTTCATTCGTATCTGCATTGGTTCCATTATGAAAATGAAATTAAATGGCCCAATCTGAATTATTTTTTCACTCTTTCAGAAATGAAAATATGTACCTTAATTCTTCATTACTGGTTCTGTTGCATGTCTATGTACATTAAATATCCATGCACCTAGGGCTAGACAAGACATTTTTCTGCCAGACAATGGACTTCAAATGGTGCTTCCTCAGCCAGCGTTATAAGTGAAATTGCATAGAACCCAAAACCAGTCAAGAACCTTTCGCAGAAAATCCCACAAATACTTTTCTAGAACCATAAAAATACTATAAGAATATGTCAAATAACTAACAGCTTGCTATCTTTCCATGACAGCCGTAATGAACTGCTTGAGGTTGCTGTCTCACTTTGCCTAACGGTGGGGCCAGCTCCCTATACACCCCAGCTTGATGTACCAGTGAGCTTCCCAGGACTTCTCCATTATGGTTTCTAGTCTGAACATGTCTAGTACCTTTAAGATTTCTTACTATGGCCCTTTTCACATGTGTGTGTGGGGGAACGGGCAAAAATGCCCAAAAACGGAGCTTATCTGAAACCGGGTAAGTCCGTCGCCACGTGGAGCAGCGTGAGCTAGCTGCTCCGCAGTCCTCCGGCGTCCCAAATGGCGGCTTCCGGTTGGTGGAGGCTCTCCACCAACCGGAGAAGCTCGCCAGCTGGAAGCCCGCCCCCGGCAGATCTGCAGGCACACACTTGCGCGCGCCTGCAAATCCACTTCGGAGCCGGGCGATGGAGCAGCGCGGGGCTGCACGCTCCGTGCTTTTTAAAAACCTCGAAAAAGAGGTTTTTAAAAAACACGCAGCGCAGCTAGTTCCGGCCGCTCCTGAGTGGATTCTGGTGTGGAACTACGAAAAGTAGTCCACGCCAGTCCACTCTATGGTGTAGAAGACCTCCGTGAGAGGTCGCTCTGCACCATTTCAGAAGCCCGGTATGGAAATGGCCTATATCTAGCATTTCAAAGCACCTATCATTTTAACTGTTATATCCTGGACCCTGCTCAGTTTATTGGTGTTCCTTCTCAAAAGGTAGGAGGCAGAACTATGCTGGGAGTCTACCAAATGTCAGCACAGTAGGAATCAACTTCACATGGGCGGGATGCCCCTTGAAGCTGTAAAAATAGAATACAAGAGTAGCTGACTACATAAGGAATCCTTTACATAAGGACACTAAGAAAAAGATACTGACTGGATATCCAGACAAAGGGGAAAAAAGAAAGTTCTTTTTTTTCCCCCAGATCAGTAGAAAACCCTTCCATTCCCCCCTTAATATAGAGTCAAATGATGGGCTTTCAAGGATATAAAAGTTTAAACCCTTTGTCATCTTTTAATCCCTGTAGGCCTTTTCAATACGCACTTCAAATGTAAACGGCGTCTTTATTTTCATCTGAAATATCTATTGTACAACTTAGTATAGTTCAGCTACTTCATCCTCTGATGAATAGAACTACAGCTGGGGCACAAATGTATATGAACTGTATGGCCAGGTATCTCATATATTGGTGCATTCGGGTGAGAATTGGGAACATAGTCTTATGCACATCTACTGAGAAGCAAGCATGGTTGAGCTCAAAGAGATTAAGTTTCAGGTGACTCCACCAAGCTGTAATCCTAAAAACCCTTAATTGGGAATAAGGCTTGCAGAATTCAATGGAATACCTTTTCAAGTAATAAATATCCATAGAATTGTGTTGCCTTACTGAAGATGCATACTTCTTGAGAATATCTCCTTTTGCACTTGTGGGTGAACATACTTAGAATTTCTCATAATATGACAAAATTATAGGATGATCCAGCAGTTTACCCTAAGCAATAACCGTAGAAAAATATGAGTAGGGCACCTCTTTGCAAGAAAAAAACAACAAAAAACAAACAAACATTATCTAACATCAGGAGGAGGTTACAAGTTCAGCTATAATTGACTATAAATAGCTTATCTATTAAGCTAGTCTCTAGTGATGAGACCAGTTTCACCTGTATAGAACTGTTTACCGCCCACAATATTTACACATTCAATGGTTTTATTTAATGCATTGATGACCCTGCCTTTCAGTTGATAAAGTTTCCCAAAATGCAAACCCAGAGCTAGACAATGAAAATATGTCAATAGTACAACATGTTAAACTGCAAAGCAGACAGTTAACCACTTAACACATATTTAATACTGATCTAAATAAATAATAAAAAGGCAAACCGGAGACAGCATGAGGTGAAATACCCTGAGGACAAGAGTTCCAAAGATGGGTTATCACAATGGTGGTAGGCTCTAGCGGGTGATCTTAATACTCCAGACTTGTTGATTAGGGTCCTGGTGTTGTCTCATACTTGTGGATGCACTTTTTCCAGTGTTGCACAGCAATGGTGATGGAAGGTAGTCAAAATCTTCTAGCTCCAAGCAGCATATTTCTCTGTTGCCTCCCTCTCTTTGCAGAACCCATGTTGGTTTTTTTTCCTGTCCTGCCCCCACTACCTATTCCAGTGCAGTTACACTGGCACAGTGTACCAAGAGTATTCCGGCCTTCACAAGAGGAGAAAGTCATTAAGTAACCCAGGACCCAACGGAGCTGCTGTACGCTCCCTGTACCTGGTGTGATTCAGCTATCTAGTAGTTGCATTGTGAATGAAGAGCCATTTCCAGAGACCCTTCTTTGCTATCCTTCTGTGGGTGGGTGAAGAAGACCTTTCTGTTTTGGCAGACCTTTGAGGACTCATTGCTCAGGAAAAGGGGCTTTTCATATGGCACTGTACCATCCATATTTATTGTTTTTCTTTTTCTTTTTTAATTAATCTTTTTATTAAGATTTTCCATATAAAATAAAATTGAGCCAATATCGAATGTAGTTTACATATTGTACAGCCATATGTCCATATCATTTTGAAATATCTCATACAAAACTTAGAAAAAGTTCTCTGTGGAGTATAAAATCATTATTTTCTTCCTCAAATACATTCTTATATGGCCCTTTCCCCTTGTCCCCCCTCCCTCTCCAACTGCTTTGAATTGTATTGATAGTGGTATTCATTTACCATTATATGTTGTGAATTTTAGCTGTATCTATTCTAACTTTTGTAAAGATCCTTGAGTCCTAAACTGGGCAAAAGAGGTGGTGGTGGTGGTGGTGGTGGTGGTGGTGGTGATGGTGATGATGCTGATGATGATGGTGGTGGTGGTGGTGGTAATGAAGCCAATGATATACAAACTACAACAACAGTAATATATTCAGTGAATTATACCACTCCAGTCTAGATGTTATTAGGCAACAGTATACTCTGGCAAGCCTGTCTCTGTCTTGTAGTCACTACATGGGACGTGGATCATGCCACAGAGGAACTCCAGATAACAGGTAAATAGGGGAACGACTAGTGGGCAGAATTCAATAGGAGACCCAATTTTATCTTTAACACTCTCTTCTTGAGCTTACTGATATGAACAGGAGGCCACTTCATAGTGGAATGACCCTCCCTTTCTCTTGCTCATGCCATGGGCTATCACCACCATGGGCATCCAAAAAAAGCCAGCTTCAGTAATATTTTGTCCAAATCAAGCTGTATTGAAAGTATAAAATACGTGTGTATGTATTCAACCTACTATTATTTAGGCCATTTCCACATGACGATGCTCTTCTGTGTCATCACACTATAGTCCCAGGTTTGGAAGGGAGCACACCAGCAACACTCCCCTCTGCACCTGCTCGGTCCATGTGGATGGGAGTGCAATGGTGTCACTTCTTTCTTCCACAGTGCAGCCAGGCGCTTTCCATTGCTGCACTACAGAAGGAAATGTTGCCATTGCGTTTCCGCAGCTTCCACACAGCCGGGAGAAATGGGGGTGCCATGCGATTGCAGGCCCAAAATCGATTTTTTTACAAGCACAGTGCTTGGGGATAGGACAGCAGCAACAACATCATGTGGAAGCACGACCTGCCAACGGCTTCCATCCTGCCCCAGAAGTGGCTCAGCCCCATCGTGTGGAAATGACCTTAGTCTACAATCCTATGTACATTTGCCTCAGAGTAAGTCCCAGTGAACTCAGTGAAGCTGACTTTTGAGTATACATGTATTAGATTATATGGAATATATTTTCTGTAATTTTACATATATTCTGCCTTTACTGTAAAGTTATAACAGTGTCAATGTACTCATAATGTATATGTGAGACTTTCGTGGAAAACTTCATTTTTGGTTTAAGTAGGGCAAGTAGTTAATCCTCTAACTTTAAATACAAGTAACTGAAATTAAATAGTGTGTTGATTTGGTCATAAAAGGAGCTAAGAAAAGAACTCTATTCCTCTTTCAAGCCACATCCGTTCCAATACACTGTCATTTCAAAGGTGAGTTAAGAATAGTTTCGGAAGAAGAAATGGCTTAAGTCAAAAGTGCAATGACAATGAAATACTGAGAATTCCACAGTTGTGTTCTTTCTGAATCACAAGAATAAAATAACAGGGTCTCAAGGAAGAAACAGATTGAAGCTATACTCATTTTCCCCCTCTGGAAATGTTTTTGCCATTCAAAACCACCTCAGCTCAAACAGATATACCATGAGTCCCATTGAATTCAGAAGAAGACATTATATTATGCCAAAGTCTGAAGTGATGCAATTCAGTTAAAGTGAATCTTGTGGAACCTAAAGGGTTTTTAAATGTTTATACACTAACACCACTTAGGTAAGGAACATGCTGAATCACTTGAAAAGGAAAGAACACCTAAAAATAGGTCATAAATCTACTGTGTAGAGTGCACTGGGTTTTTGTTGTTGTTGTTTGTTTGCCGTCATTTTTTACTTCATTTTTTATTTACATGTTTAGCTTTTTGATCATATCTTTCCTCTTCCTAAGTCTTCAACAGGTGCAACCATCACCACACTTTCTGAAATGAGAGCTACATTATAATGTAGTATATGGGTTACACAGCATGGGGAATGTTTAGAACTTCATTCCTTATCACTTGTGGAAAAATTATGGAGCCAAGCTGAAACAAGTTTTTCTTACCCCAACTAAGCAGTCACCATAAATTTTGATTTTGTTATACAAAAGGGACACTGTGTCTATTATCTATTAAGAGAACTACAAACTCGGGGACATGATATAAGGACTGTCTGGGATGACACCAGTGAAGAAGGCATGATCCTCAGATATTGTTGGACTGGATCAGTCCAGGTCAGCATAATCAATGGTGGGTCACTGAAGTTCAACAACCTCTGGGTGGCTCACCACTCATTCCCCATCCCTGTTATATGGTCTAATGTGATGCATACCAGACACATATGCTTACACAGACAAACTTCAGGCAGAATAATTGATGCATTCCTAGACAAATGATGACATTCCATCCACATACTGTCAACAGTAAAATGCCCACAGACTTCACCCAGTTATGAAAGACTTCCTAGATCTTAGAACACATTTGCTCTGTACCACTACCCTCACAGATACATATGGTGGCAACACTAGAGAGGGTCTTCATGGCTGATCTGACACTCTGAAGCTCACTTACTAGAGAGGTTAGATTGGAACCCTCCTTGCTATCTTTTCACTATTGTTATTATTGTGTGCATTCAGGTTGTTTCTGACTTAACGGTGACACTAAGGTGAACCTATCACTGGGTTTTCTCGGGGCTAAGGATGTGTGATGTGCCCACGGTCACCCAGTGAATGGTCCATAGCCAAATGAGGAATTGAACTCTCGTTTCCAGGGTCGGAGTCCACTGCTGGCTCTCATATCCTTTTGTAGGTAGATTGAAAACCCTTTGTTTTGAGGGTTGACTGCTTAGAGACAAAGGGCTTTTCGTAAGCTGTGTTCATATTTGTTATCCTTTTTAACAGTTGTTCTTTAAACTGCTTTTAACTACTTATATTGATGGTTTAATTAGATTTTGGAGTACTGTATGATCAAATTTTTCTAGCTGTATCTGCCTTAAGATGAAGCTGCCTTAAGCCCTGGACTGGAAAAAGGAGGGATCATCATCATCATCATCATCATCATCATCATCATCATCATCATCATCACCATCATCCTCCCTCCGACACCAGAGAAGGTATATAGCCATCATGATAATAGTCACTGATATCTTTATCCTAAGTTACCTTTTTCTCCTTTTAAAGCCACCTATGTTGGCAGCTGCCACTATATCTTGTGGCACTATATGCCACTTGCAGTTTAACAATGCACAGTGCAAAGACTATCATCTGTCTAGCTTCACTGGATGGCTTTAGGTTCTAGTACTGGAAGTAAGAACAAGATAGGAAGATATCACCATTCACGGTAGACTTATATAACTGTAAGGAAATGCCATTGTGATATTAAAACAGTCTACAGAATACTGTGATATATATATGTAGATTTGATATATTTACTCACCTGGACAAGGAAGGTATATGTTAGTCACTGAGATTTAACAGCAGTGATTAAAGTACTGAGGGTAATTTACAGGTCCTGTAAGTTGATCTCGAACTAGATCATTAGGAAGTCCTCCCACTTTTAGCTAGACAGCCAGACCAGGTCCTATAGAACAAAGGTGTGCTCAAGGTGCTGCAATGAACTCTGACAGTTGATCCAGCAGCTTAAGTGTGGTCAATTGACCTTGCAGTGCAGTGGACAGACCTCAAGGATTCGTGCTGCATAAAACCCTACTGTCTCAGCTGAGCTCATTTGTGCAACATCCCTTGCCTCAGCTAACAAATCTCTCCTCTGGAAATGGTCAGCCTCTATATTGTTACCTTTAAACTGAAGAGCTCATTCAGACAGATGCTACCTGCATTCACAACAATGGATTCAATCTGCAGGAAAGGACAGTCCACCTGAATCTCAGGAAGAACTTCCTGATGGTCAGAGCTGTCTGGCAGTGGAATATGCTGCCTTGGAGTGTGGTAGAGTCTCCTTCTTTGGAGGTTTTTAAGCAGAGGCTGGATGGCCATCTGTTGGGAGTGCTTTGACGTTTGTTCCTGCATTGCAGGGGGTTGGACTGGATAGCCCCTGTGGTCTCTTCCAGCTCTATGATTCTATGATTCTATTTCCCCCTTGTGATTTAAGCCAGAAGCACAGTTAGTGTTTGTGACTGCAGTTTGTCTAAGCAGCAGTGATTCTGAACTTACCACAGACATATTGAGGGTGGGATGGGCCAAGAAATGACAAGGAAATAACACAGGTAGATGGTGAAGAATGGATATGTACAGTGGGTCCTTGGTATCTGCTAGGGTTTGCTTCCTGGATACCCTGTGGATTCAAAATTCATGGATGTTCAAGTCTCATTATGTACAATGGTGTAGTAAAATGGTGCCCTTTATATAAAAATGGCAAAATCAAAGGTTGCTTTTTAGATTTTTTAAAAAATATTTTCAAGCAGTTCTTGATTGTATCCACGGATACGGAATTTGTGGATATGGAGGGCTGTAATGAATTTACATCAGCACTTTCTCAGTGCAACCCATACATACTTCTAAAGTGCAAGTGTATGTCAGTCCCCATTGCTATGCTACCAAGAAGAGCTCAAAAATCCAGGCAGATCTCTCTCTTTTTTTCAGCCTTTCTCTCCCTCTCCCTATTACACATATGCCACCTACCCACAAAAGAGCAACATTATTTAACACAATACCCAGTTTATTAGGATCATCTAACAGTCATAGTACACTTGAAGTATCACAGGGCAATATAATGATCAGCAAATAGAACTTTGAGGAAACCTAAAATCCTGTAAATAAGAGAGAGAGAGAGAGAGAGAGACATGGTATGTCAAAAAGAATACCACTGACGTAATTTTCAAGGAGTTTCTTATCTCATCACCAGGTAAAAATATTTTATATCAAAGTCAACAAATCAGTTCTTTCTGTTCTCATATCCACATGGAGCAAGTCTTTTGCAGTGGTTCTTAATCATACATTTGAGAACTAGCCAACCCAAAGTACCATGAATTTAAAAAGTATAGTTCACATTTTGCAGATAAAAACTCTACCTCTTGATATAATTCTGGGGTAATATCTGGCATCTGCTTCAGAGGTGTGTGTGTGTAAATGGGTTTGTATGTATGTGAGGAAGCTGTGCTAAGTTTTCTTATAGTTGAGAACTGCCATCATTTTCTTTTTATGTTTGTAAATATGATACTTCCCAAGTATTTTATCTTTTTTTCCTATTACGCTTTTCAAAACAATTCCCTCTGTGCTTTCTTACTTATTTGATTCGTGTGGATGAAATCCACCCTTCACTGGTTTATCTTTATAGTGTGCTCACATGCTTATAGTCTCTGAAGTCTCTGAAGTGATAACAGAATACTCAAAAGAAAAGCAATCTAGTTAGATTCAATTCAAACTGAGAAATTTCTCCTTGAGCAAAACTAGCCATGCTACATTTATTTTAGTGCTTTCACTGAACCCTTCATTTTCAAGTAGATGACCTAACTAGACATTTAAGAAAACATTTATATGAAAGTAAAACCATATGTTGCCGTTTGTCCGTTTTCATTTGAAGAGACATGCATGGACGGAAAAAAATCAGTCCATTGTGGTGCACATCAAGGTCAATACAATAAATATTGTTTTCCCTTCCAACTGGTAGATTGGGTAGATATCTATTTTCTAGTGATATTGCTGAGATTTATATACCTACTCCAAGTATAGATATGGCCAATATGTAATCCTGTACAAAAGCGTGCACATGCACTGTAAAATCAGATTCTGTGCATGTTCACCAAAGTTTGATTTCATTTTGTAGGTTGTATCGTATTGTATAAAAGGTTGAATTAGATTTCCCAGGGCACTACAGGAATATGGAACAGCCCTGGTGCTCCCAGGCACTTCATTCTCACTGTCTGAATTTGGGCAAAGAGAGCCTGGACCTGAGCTGGAAAGCTTGTGGTTGCGAGGTGCTTAAATTGTAAGGAAGAATAATCTGCGAAACTATTCACCATATTATTGATCATATGCCATGTTAGTTAAGGCATAGAGCCTTCTGGGATACAACTGTATATGGAGGCAGAAAGAGTTCAGGGCAAAGAAGCAGACATCATCATAAACTTTATTGTATATAGCCTTTACAATATGTGGAATAAAACATGAACAAAATTAAAAATAAATTATTAAAAATGTAAGACATAACTTTAAAACCATTTTTACAGACCCTTGTAAAACCATAGACTAAAAAGTATAAAATTAATATTTATACTACAATATGTTCCTTAATAAAATAAGCATGTGGTTTCATTGCTGCCAATGCAAATTGCGCTACTGAATACGTGACAAATAGTTGTGTATCAGGTAACAATTCTACTACCACTTCTGAAGTGTGTAAACTGTGCATAACTGAATAATGGATGACACAAATCTTTGTCTAGGGGAAGAACAATGGGGCCAGTGTTACTCTGTTTCCTGGGGGTCCCATGAGGGACACCAAAAGGTGCTCAACAATAGGTGGGGAAGATTAGCTCAGAGCACTGCTTTAGCGTTACGAGAGGCAGGGTAACTTAGCAGAATCTTGAACCCTATGTCTACGGGGTCAGGCCGAGTCAAGGAGCACACAGAAGTTGAAATAATAAATGTGGTTTTATTAAAAACACAATCAAACAGTGTATGTGGCACACTCACATGAGATAACTAAGGAAATAGAGGTTGGAGTGGGACAGAGGGGTTTTTAGAGGGGTTGCTGGTTTGGGGGATACTTCACCTGTCCTGAAGCCCGGTTGGAAGCGGAGAAGCTTGGGAGCGTGGATCTCAGCACGTGGAGCTGAGGGGAAGGCTCGCTAGACAAAGCGACAGCAAGGCGGGATGGAAGCCAAGAGCAATCCAAGGAAGCGCTCAAAGTCAGGGGTTCTTATAAGGAGAATTGTGACCGCAGGCTAGGTCGGACTTGGGGAAAACAATAGATTTGGGGCTGGAGATAAAACCTCCGAAAGGCCAGAATTTGAATGATTGAGTTATAGCCAAATTGTCAATAGAATAGCCGGTATGCAAACGCAGAGTACTTGAGCGTTGTATAGTGAGATCATCAAGCTGCCAGCGCGCGGCAGGGGATCTTTTGAAAGCTGTGTGCATACGTAATGAAGGTACTTGCCTTGAGGTCTCCTAAAGCTGTGAGTCGGCTATTTCTGGCCTGCCTGTATTGTGTTAGAATATTACGGCTATTATCGGCCTAGCCTGTGTGTGTGCTTGTCCGGGGGCCTCGCAAGCACGTGGAAGGGAATGGGTATGTGAGGCCAAATTATTGATATCAAGATATATCTGTTTATATCCCCCAAAGCTCAAGCTAGCCAGGGCAGTAACACCAGAACAACAATTAATGAATTATATCATAAGTCTGATTACAACAAAATACATATTTTCTTTCTGTAATTGGAGTACCTCAGATTTTCCTTTCAAGATATGGAGAGGGCATCTGCTGGAATCTGAGTTCTGTAAAAGTTCTTTGGAGCTGTGAAAAAAGTCAGAGTTTCAAAATACTGTGGCTTTGCATGATTGACCTGAATTTGTGGATACCAAATGCAGAATTGTGCACCAACCATGTCCTGGCTAGCATCATGATCAGAAATCCGGTTTTCAAGGTCATGAGGATTAAGTCTTAGAAAATTTTCTTTGTTACAGTTGTAACTCCTTGTCTTGGCACAATTGTGCCCAACCACCTGGCAAAGTTTGCTGAGGAAATGATCCTCAAACCCATTTAATCTGTGCTAGAATCTTAAGACACATCAGTTCTAGCTGCAGTTGAAAGAAGGCACAACTCAGCTCTAAGGTGAGCTGCTGGAAGTCCCCCAAATCTGTCTCATGAATTTATTTTGCAAAAGTTCCAAATCAGATTTCTCATCTTCTCCCCAGATTTCCCCAGGTTTCTGTTCCATGCAACATTTGCACAACAATTTTGGCTGTGAAAATCTCTAGGGCAGGATTTCTTAACTGCCTGTGGTAGATCCCTTTTCCCAGGTTGGCCTGGCAGTTCCAACTCTTGGAATTCAGCCATGCACCTGCCTTTGTTCATCCCTTTCTGGATTGGGTTCCTGGACCTTAGTGACCCCTTATCTGTGGACCTGTGACTGTTTAGTTATATAGGTTCTTATGGTAGGCATGGCTTACTTCCTTATCAGGATTGATGGAGACAGCCATAGATAGTTTTCTTTAAAACATGGAGGGCTACCCGACATTGTCTGCCATCCCAGACAGGTTCTAGATTATGTCCACCAAGTGTCCAAGTACGCTTAGGAGCTCTCCTCCACAAAACCATAATCTTAGTTTTGGAATTGTTGACAAACAACCATTCCTGTTTACAAAGCCTCCCAAATTTAGCTAACATCCTTTTAAGGCCAATTTTGTCCAAAGATAGCAAAAAAAAAAAAAAAAATTGTTAGCATAAAGTAAAACTGAAATCTTGAGGTTACTAACAGCTGGAGGAAAAAAAAATGAGAGGGAGGCCATTTCTGGAATCAGATCATTAATATAAAAATTAAATTAAAAAAAGTTTCAGAATATAATCCTGTTTCACTTTCCAGTTGATGAAAACAGGTTGTGCACCATTTAAACCTGTTCTCACCTATAGGCAATTATCCTGGTGTAACAGCTGCATAAGCCACTACAGTCTTCAATTTATGCCCTAATGTTTTCTGTCTAGTAAATCAAATGCTGCTGACAAGTCTCCAAAAGCTGTATAAATAAACTTATTTGAGCCACTGGTAATTTTACATTTAATATGATGTAATACAAAGGCCTGATCCAGAGTACTCTCCCCTCGTACCTGTCCTGAAATCTTCTTGTTTCTCACAGATGATAGATTGGTTACTACACCATTCAAGAAGCTTGTTTCAAAGATACTGTGCATAGAGGTTAGAGGCCACGTCTAAAAGACTGATGGGCCTGTAATTAGAAGGCTCTGTTGTTTCCCATTTCTTGAAGATTGGCACAACAATGATCTTTGCCACCACAAGGGAAAGTTGCCAGTTAATATACATAAATACTGCAAGAGTAGGTACCCACCAACACCTGGGGAGGAATCATATCTTGTACAGGAGCCTTGCCACTTTGGAGTGTAAAAATCAGATTTTTTATTTATATTTCGTTAGGAGAAGCAGGTAGCCATTCAGGAAATTTATCAGAACTCTGGGACATAATATGCTGTACATGCACATGCCTAAAATGGGCCCATATCTCAGATGTGATTAGAGTAGCAAGTTCTTAAGTCTTTGGTATTCTCTGTAACCCCTCTATACCAAATTCCAGCATTTGGTTTTATTGTCTTCAGTGCCGGGCAGAACAAAAGATCTCCAATTGTTCACAAAATAAGTCTTCTCTTTTTTTTCCCCGCTAAGAAATACTTTATATTCTTTCTGTTGTTTTAAAAAACAAATGGCATCAGCAGTGTCTATATATTTCATCTGCCTTGTTAGTTTATCAGCTCCTTTTTCTTGGATTTGCATTCTCTATTAAACCAGGTCTGAAGGACTACAGAGATTTTACCTGCTGTGGTAGAAGCCACATAAGTGCATCAATTATGTCCTGATAAATCTCCCTGATACTATGAGACCTCACAAGAGGAAGTTATCAAAGCCTTTAAAGCTTTTTTGTTCCTAGCATCTGTCTGATGTTGCCATCAACTGTAAAGGACCATTTAAGCCATTTTTCACCTTCCAATTGGCCTTTTTAAAATGTGTCAGAGACCCAGAATAAGTTTCTTGAAGTTTGAGGGTCAACTTGAGAGGAAAGTGATCACTTTCAACTCTATCATCAATTTCATATGACTGCATGTTAAGGAATAATAATATCTGACCTTACGATATAATCAACTACACTGGCCCCTTTGTCAGTTAGATACATAAAGTACCCATTCAAGTGATCTAAATAAGTACCATTGAGATGAAATTTACAGATTAAACAGTTAAGAGCTTGGCCATTCTGATTAATTAACTTATCTTGCAAAGACTGAGGAACAGTTAAAACTTTCCCCAAATCAAACCCTAAGATTTTTTCCATCACAGAATAGTCACTGCCCATTCTAGCATTAAAACACTGCAAATTAGAACCAAGTGATTAGGGCAATCTGTTAAAAGAAACTATCAAACTTGGCCCAAATTTCTAGGGTCTGGCAGATCTTGGAGGGAGATAAACACTGATACATATCAGGGGGACAAGTTCGCAGTCTTCAATAATCAAGGCCAATAGTTTGAAGCTAGCCCAGCTACTGCTATTTAACTTACCTCTATAGTAGAAGAAATCAAAATAACTAGGCCTCCACTGCTAAAATACACATTACAAGACTTCTGTGCCAGCTGTTCTCATGACCTTGCAATCTCAGAAAATTGTTCTCCATAAGCCAGATCTCTTGAAGAAAATTAAGTGAACAGTCTGAAGATACTGAATGAAGATTTGTGTTGACCAACTTATTTCCTCAACTGGCAGTATTCCAGGATATGAGATTTATAAGTCGATGTATCATTTTGCCTTCAGTACGCGCCAGACCTAAACATCTCCAGTTGTCAGCCCTCAGATGAGTCAACCAAAGGAGCCTATCTATTACCCAAACACCAATCAAAATCTTCTCCAAAGGGCTACTTGGTGGTTTGTGTTTGGCTAGGTAATCTTTCCCTATAGACATTTGCTGGGTACTATGAGTACTACACGGCTTGCCACCAGATACAAGACCCTCAGTCTGCATGCTCGAAGAGTTATGTTTGCTTACTGAATATCTTAGTTGCTTAACTGGAATATATTAGGGAAGGTTACAAAAGAGACACATACTTTCTTCACTCTAAATTCTGTGTGAGTGCTAGATGGAAAACTGTTACAGCTCATAAAAACCACAGGGGCAAACTTTAAATCTTTCTGCTTCAGAGAGGGCTCCCAAGTTTGCTCATGCTATTGATATGCTGCATTGAGGAGTCTTGGTAAAAAAAAAATACTTGATGCAGTAGTGATTTCCTGATTAATAAGTCAATTTTGTACACAAGAGCAGAGGGTATTAGAAGAGAAACTCCAAACCACCATTCCCTTATTTCTTTTTCTAGGATGGTATGAAGAATGTCCACCTCGTCCCATTCAAGTTTTAGACCAGTTTGGTGTTCTAGATCTTCTAACAGGGCCTTCTTCCCCAAGAAAGAAACATTTCTGCACCTTGTAGTATTGTTATAAATAGTTGATATAACTGGTTTCTCAGGGTTATGTGCTTTTAGTGTTTCAACAGGACAAAATGATGTCCCAGATACTAATTGTTCTTGGGTTCTAGATAGTCCTTTTGGACTCAGGTTGTAAACAGGTTGTACGGATGCTAGTTTTTCAAGGAAAGTGTCTCTAATTTAAATAATAATGTCCATTCTTTGAATGTGCTAACTTGTGAGTATGATGATTCAAATATAATTCAGAATTGGTCTTTGAGTGATATGTATGTAGGTCCCACTTGAACGAAATATTATAGAGCTGATTCCAAAAACAGTTGGCAAGGTAACTATCTGTGAAAGTCAAAATCAGCATGCCTCTCAACTTTTTAGGTCTTGTGGGATACAAACAGGAGCATTTTATATCCATTGAGGTATCCCACACGGACTCCAAAGTGTCTAAAATATCATTTAACATTTCTAAAGCTGGAAACCATACATTATTTAGTCTCTTTAATGGCCAGTTCAAAATAGTAACAGAACTCTCAGTGTTAGATGATGGAACTTCTACATGTGTTAGCTTACTAGAATCAGAGTCTACTTTTCAACAGATTGTATTTTGTTGCCTTCAGAGCCTTTTCACATGCTTTCCTGCAGATGAAAGTAGAGATTGAATGTTGCCTTCTTTTAAAGGGTCACCATGCCATTTGTCTAGAAGTAATACATCTGAATTTGAAAAAGTTAAAGTCTCCCATACCACTTTTTAAATTTCCAGCTCCAACTGGGGTCTATAGTACCTTCTCAGAATTTGTAACCCAATCATGCATTATTTCAGGTGCACCAAAGGGCTTCAGTCATTGATAAGGGGACAACTATAATTTTCTTCTTCATCTTTTGTAGACTTCAGGCTAACTTCCTGGTGATCTACCAAGTCTCTATCTGGGGAGTATGTTGGGAGTACTGCTTTTAAAATTTCCAAATCTGTCAAAGCTAGGATAGATCGCAATTTTACTTTAAGACCAGAGTTCCCTTGTTTTATAGAATGCAGTTTGTTGAAATAATTTTGATTTACTTGTGCTAAGAGAAAGCACTCATCTCTCAAGTGTGTGTAGATATTTCTGGCACATTCACTATCAAACCTGTGAGATTTTTCTGTAGATTTCTCCAGCAAATTATCATTAGCATCAGGAGTTGGAGAATTTAAATGGCAAAGAGGTATATCCATTAAAGCCCTGGCCAAAAGCTCTGGGTGCAAAGACTAGTTACTAATTATATTCTCTTTCTGATGATCCCATTCCACAAGACTCTGATGAGCTTCTTTATTCCTTATGCTCCCATTATCCAGATTCATTGGAGTGCTTGAGGCTGGAGCATTTGGGGAACTAAGGTTATCATGCTGTTTGCTAATTTCTAAAGGAACACAGTAATCGAAGATTGACTTTTGGCTCTTAGAGGTTTCATTTGCCTTTGGATGCACTTTATGGGCCCAAGTTGTCTAAGCTTGAGCATTAGCTATAATTGATGTTGTTAAGCTTCACTGACTCCAGTTAATTTGGCACCAAGAATATCTAATTTGGCATTTGGCAGTCAGTATATGGCACAACCAAAGCCACTATAAAAGAAGAAACTGAGAAGTCATAAGTGGCAGCATACTCCAAATAACAAGCAAATAACTGCTTTTTCCAAGAATTTACCAGGACTGAGATTAAATCCTATCAGGACAAAGCCAAACCATTTCTTTCTGATTCTAAAGTACTGCAAGCAAAGGTAGATGAAGGAGGACACAATAAGGCTGGATAAAACTCCAGACTGGCTCTCTGGCAGAGAGTCTCTCTTCTTCCTACTCACAAGGCTGCACATTTTCTTCCATTAGGTTTACACTCCACAGATATTTGCTGGTTCAAATAACTGCCCTGGTCTTTCTTCAACTCAGCATCCTTACCAAATTTTCTAACTCAGCATCCTTAGAAATAGTTTCCTCCAGACTCCTCCACATTTGTATATTGTTTTAACTTCAAGTTCAAAAATAGAAACTCTGAGTCCCCTTGTGCAAAGAGTAGCATAAACAGAGAATCTTCACTGTTTGTTATACTCACAGGTTGTTAAAGTTGCAGCATTCCACAGCCTTCATTAAATGAGATATTGGGCTTAACAAACAACTCCCAATAAACTGGTGATTAAAACATGACTAATAAGTCCACCAGAGCCTTAGACACACAAAAAGCCAAGACCTCCAAATTTCTTAAACACTAAGGAGGTTGTAAAACACCTGGGTGGACTGAGAAAAAGAATTTTTTTCCAAGTTTTTTTTTTTTATTAAAGTTCAAGTAATATAGAGTAATTATAATTGTCACATATATAAATAAATACATTAAAAAAACATAGTTGAGAAATGACATGTACATTATTACAAGAGCGGGGAAAAAAAAGAAATGTTTTCCCAAAGTAATCTAAACATCACAAGTTGAGATATGACCTATTGTTACTGTGTGTACTCTCTACTTATACTTAACCTAATAACTTATACTTCCAAAAACGTTCTTTTGATAGATTTTTATGAAAGCATTTAAATAAAACATGATACCTCTATAACCCTAGTATTACGTAATTGTTATTGTTATTATTGTTTTTCTCTTTTTCCTCTTCTCCCCCCCCCATTTTGTGCTAGTATATATTGATTTCATGCCCACTGTTTTGTTCATTCAATCGACTAAATACACTCTACATAACATATTGTAATGTACAAATAGTGCAGCAGGCATACATTACGTCATTTGACATTCAGTACTACACTATTACATTCCCCTTAATCAGCCTATTTCTAGAAATTGCATATTAAGAATATATACATACTACCTGTTACTCCCTTGTAAATATAATTATACTGGAGACCATTCAATCTCACATTCATCTTTAAAGTTCTCTTTTAGTAATTGAGTTAAAATAACACAGTTTCTCATTTCCAGTAATTTTATAGACCATTCCTTTTTTTCTGGTATTTTATCTGTCTTCCAATACTTTGCGTATATTATTCTTGCTGAAATTATCATGTACAGGATAATACACCAGTATTTCTTTGTCAAAATTTGTTCTTTTTCGGCAACATGTTTAGTAAAAAAAGTTCTGGTAGGAATGGAATGTTAGTGTTCACAATTTCAGATATTTTTTAATGTATGTTTTTCCAGTAAGTCTTAGCACACAGACAACTGTAATGGAAGTTTCAACTGCAATTAAAAAATTAAAGACTAATAAAGTTCCAGGACCAGATGGTTTCCCTGTTAAATACTACAAAGTTTTTGAAGATGAAATAATACTCCCATTACAAGCTACATTTAATGAAATTATCAAGCACGGGAAACCACAATCATGGAACCAAACTAACATTACTCTTAAACCAAAGGAAGGAAAAGATTTAACGAAGCCAGAAGTTATAGGCCAATATCATTGCTTAACACTGACTATAAGATCTTTACCTCTATCCTAGCTGAAAGATTAAAGAAAGTCCTGCAATCGATCATTCATGAGGATCAGAATGGCTTCCTTCCTAAGAGACTGTTAAGAAACAATATCAGATCTGTTATAAATATGACTGAGCACTTTGAAAAGAACAATGAACGAAAACTTGCATTGATCTTTGTTGATTTTGAAAAGGCTTTTGACAATGTCCAATGGGATTTTATGTCTGAAGTACTCTCAAGAATGGACTGCAGACAAAACTTGAATTGGATTCAAGAGATTTATAAAGATCAATTTACCCAACTTATTATCAATAGTGAAACAACAAAACCCTTCAAAATACAAAAAGGAACTCGACAAACTTGCCCTATTTCCCCTCTGTTATTCATAATGATTCTTGAAGTTCTGCATCTGAAATTAGAAAAGACCCGCTAATAAAAGGAATGGGGATAAAAGGTCAAGAATACAAGCTTAAAGCCTATGCAGATGATTTGGTGATTTTTTTAGAAGATCCAAAATACAGCATTGAGACCCTGATCCAGAAATTGACTAAATTTGGAGTAGTCGCCTGGCTTAAGACTAACAAAGAAAAAACTAAAATGCTTATTAAAAACATCAAAGACAATGAAACCTCAGATTTACTTAAATTCTCTGGTTTTCGCTTTGATAAGAAAATAAAATACTTGAGTATATAGATTACTAAGCAAAATAATGAACTTTTTGAAAACAATTGTAGGAAAGTCTGGATTGAAATTAAAAAAGACTTACAAAATTGGTTCAAACTAAATCTGTGTCTATTAGGATAAGAATAACCACCATTAAAATGAACATACTTCCCAAATTAAATTATCTTTTCCAAAATATTCCAATTATCCATAATGCTAAAGTTTTTAATGAATGGCAAAAAGATTTATCCGATTTCATCTGGAAGGGAAAGAAACCCAGAATTAAATGGAAATTGTTAACTGATAAAAAAGAAAGAGGAGGTTGTGGACTGCCCAGCCTTAAAACGTATTACCAAGCTAAGGCACTTACTTGGGTTGTGGATTGGATTATTTTACAAAATGAAAGGAACTTAAGGCTTTAAGGTTGAAATTTAAGGTTTGGGTGGCACATCTACCTATGGTACTGTAAAGCCAAGATTGACAAAGACTTCCTCAACCATTATTTAAGAAGATCTTTATTAAATATATGGACAAAATTTAAAAACAAGATTTACAAAAGAATTCCACAATGGGTGTCTCCCCACGAAGCCTTCTTTGGTAGGTGGAAATCCCATCATGAAAAATGGATCCACTATAAAGATATCTTAATTGAGGAAGAGAATTTTAAACTAAAATCTCGAGAGTCATTAGAAGAAGAAAGATTTCCTTGCCAATGGTTTTTATATCTGCAAATAAAAGAACGATATAAGATTGACTTTAAATTAGAAAGGTTCCAAAGTATATGTGACAAAAATGAATTTGAAATTGCAATATTTGAAAAACCTACACATTTGACCTTACAGATTTACAAATTCATTTTGGATAGAGAATTAGAAACAGAGATCATTAAAGATGTGATAATGAAATGGGCCCAGAACACTGGAAAAGAAATTCAACTGGAAGATTGGAATAAGAGTTGGCACAGAACCCAAAAATTTACACTCTCAAGACCCGAAGGAAAATTATCTGAAAATGTTCTATAGATGGTACCTAAATCCTACAAAGCTACAGAAGATATATAAGACTCCAAATAATAAATGTTGGAAATGCCAAGAGGTAGAGGGAACCTTCTTTCACATGTGGTGGACCTGAGAAAAAGAATTTAAAAAAAAATTAAAGTAGATAACTGAGCTCAAGCCCAGCTACTTTACATGCCGCTGTCTTCCCCTGACTCCAAGATGTAACAGAGGAACAATCACCACCATCTCTAGCTCCAGATGGTTGTTGTTGTTGTTGCTAACTGCTGTCAAATTGACTTTGGTTTATGGCCCTGCTCAGGTATTGCAGACTCAGGGCCATGGCTTCCTTAATTGAGTCTCGCTATCTTTATTGAGGTCTTCCTCTTTTCCTACTCCCTTCTACCTTACCAAGCATTATTGTTTTTTCTAGTAACTCATGCCTTAGCAGCATGGTCTAATGGGCTGAGTGTTGAACTATGAGCCTGGAGACCAGGGTTCAGTTCTCCATTCAGGCATGGAAACCTACTGGGTGACCTTCAGTTCATCACACACTCTCAGCCCCAGAAATCCCTGTGATAGAGTTGCCTTAAGGTTGCCATAAGTCAGAAACAACTTAAAGGCACACAAAAACAACAACAACAACACAACAACAACAACAACAACATGTCTTCTCATGATATGATCACAGTACAACAATCTCAGCTTACCCATCTTAGCTTCTAGGGAAAGTTCAGGCTTTATTTGATCTAGGAACCATTTAATTGTCTTTTTAGAAGTTCAAAGTATCTGTAGAACTCTTCTCCAGCACAAGATTTCAAATGAGTTGACTTTCCTCCTATCAGTTTTCTTCATTGTCCAGCTTTCACAACCATGCAATAGAAATTGGAAATAAGATGGCATGGACAATGATAGATCATGACACTTCAGGATCTTGTTTAGTTTCGTCATAGCTGTCCTTCCAAATCCTAGTTTTCTTCTGATCTTACTGCAGTCTCTATTCTGATTCATGACTGAGCTAAAGTACGGAAAATCTTGAACTATTTCAATGCCTTCATTGTCTAGTTTTGCACTTTATCTGTGGTCACTGTTTCTGTTTTCTTAAGGTTCAACTGTAAACCTGCCTTTGCATTTTCTTCCTTGACTTTCTTCAGTAATCCTTCAAAGTATTTGCCATTTTCTGCTAGTCGTGTGATATCTTAAATTTTTGATGTTCCTTTCTCCAATGTTCTTGCCACCTTCCTCCAAGTCTAACCCTGCTTTACTTACAGTATTTTCCATGTACACGTTAGATAGATAGGGTGATAAAATTCCTCCTTGCCAACTGGAAACCATTCCATTTCTCCATATTCTGCCCTGATGGTAGCCTCTTGTTCTGAGTACAGATTGTGCATCAGGACAATCAAATGTTATGGCATATCCATGTCTTTAAGAGCAACCTACAGTTTTTCGTAATCTGTACAATCGAAGTCTTTGCTATAATCTTTAGAGGACAGGATGATATTCTTACAAAATTCTTTGCTGAGCACCATTATCCAACATTAGAAAGTTGATGCCTTTTCCTTTCCTGAACCCAGCTTGGACAGTTAGCATTTTTCCCTCCATATTGTGGAGGTCTTTGTTATAGAGTATCACTTTGCTAGGATAGGAAATTAATGCAATGGTCCTGTGGTTACTGCAATCCCTGGTGTCCAGTTTCTTTGAGATTTAAATGTATATTGAACATTTCCAAACTGTGGGCCATTATTTTGTATTCCTTATTTGTTGACAGATTTTAGTTGGAGCTGGAATAGATGCTGTCTCTGTAGCTAGAAGCAGCTCTGTTGGTCTCCCATCTGTTCCTGGTGATCTATTTCTCCCAAGTGGTCTGACTGCAGCTTCCATTCCACTTTCTAACATTGTGGGTTCATGCTCAAATGGTTTTTCTTTGAGTAAATCTGTCATCCTTTCATCTTTTTTGTGCACAAGTTTTTAGTGTATTGTTTCCATTTTCTTTTTATTTGTACGGTCATCGCTCCATATTTGCTAGGGTTAGAGGCACAGAACCCCTGTGAAAGTGAAAAAAAATGTGAATAACTCTAGGCCCTCCCAAACCATATTTAACACACCCAAAATAAAGTATGATCACCATACTCAACCCACTATGGATTCCTGTGAAGCATCAAGGTTCCTTCACAAGGCAGAAGCAGGTGGCTGGTGGGGTTTACTGCCACCTCCACTGCTGCCCCACACCATTTTTAATAGGGACTTACAAGACTCAATCACAGTTTCTCAGTCTCACGAGGCTTCCAATCCCTATTAAAAATGGCATAGGGAGGCAGCAGAGGCAGCAGCAAATAATCAGTGAATAATCAAATCCACAAAAGTGAGACCGCAAATGTGGAGGGCTAACTGTACTTGGTCATGTAATGTATTCCCTTGCTGGCCATAAAGCATCTGCACTCTTGATTTCTTGTATCTTGCAGAAGAGACCTCTTGTTCTTCCTTTCTTTTGTTGTTGTCTTCCAGTTCTCTGCATTAATTATTATAGTAGTTCTCTTGTTCCTGCATTCAGGGTTCTGACTCTATTTCTGTCACCTTTTACTTTTGCTTCTCATCTGTTCTCAACTGCTTGAAGTGTTTCATCTGCCCTCCATTAAGACTTTAGGATCCCAATTGTCTGAGATGTCAAAACCATTCACAAGGTGCAAGCTTCCGAGGTCTATATAAGGCCTGTTCACAGGTAGTCCAGCCTCAAGTTTGGCTAGGCAAACAATGCATCTCATCTTTAGGTATACCCTCAAGCGTGCATTCATCAAGGATTTCATTTTGCGCTAACCAAATTTCCATAAAAGAATTAGCATAGATTCCACCAATCCTGGGGTATCATAAGAAAGACAGGGGAGAGAATGTGTGTGGTGGGATGGGGAGAGAGAGATGACCATCCTGTGCATTGTTTACTACAATCTTTGTCAAATCAATGAGGAATATATGAAAAGGGAAGAGAAACTGAGGCATAAATTAATGCTAAGGCAACAGCGTAGGACATGGTAATCCCTCTTGCGGATGAAAGACCATCTGGCAGCTTAACCATGGTCTACAAGGTGGACTGCATCTCCAGTGGCTGGTAAAAAGGCCATCCCTTCCAAATACAAAATATGACAGACATGTGGCCAAAGATGTTCGACCGAAAGACTATTCTCATCCTCTTCAGCAGCAAGAGCTTAGCTTCCAGATTCATGGTTTAAGAAAACTGAAATCAACATGCAATGACCGTGCAATTCTGCTCTAAACTAGCAGCTTCTTTGTTGTCACTGAATATGTATTTATTTTTGGATGTGCTCCCCCCTCTCCTTCTATCTCTCTCTCTATCCCTCTTTTTTTCTCTCTCTGCCCTTCTGTCTCTTTGTGTGTATGTGTGTGTATGAATTTCCAATAGGCTCTTGCCTGTGCTGGGAACTGCAGTTCCTTAGAGGCAACACATTATGGTGCATCAGCAAAAACACAGGAATATTATGAACCAGGATAGAAGTCTCAGTTGAAATAAAAAAGACAACTTGAAATTAATTAACAACACAATTTGATTCAGACTAATGGAAGATTCATCACTGTTAGTATTTCCACTCTCGGAGAAAAGAAACAAAGGAGAAGGAACTGAATTTTGAAAGGTCACGTGCTCAGACTCACCCAAGACATCAGTGATTCGAATGAACTCTCTCTCCCCTTAGAAAGAAGAAGAGATATTAACATGGTCCTGCTCAGCTCTTGGATTGAGTGGTAAGAAGTTGAGAAGGGCAATATGTTGTAACATGAAAATAACTATTGATTTTTACAGACATTGTGGCCTAAAAGACCTTCAGTTCTGTTCTTCCCTAACCTCTGGTCTCACCAGATATTGTGCCCTTTGAGAAAAGATTTTTCATTATATATGAAAAATGCTTTAGCACTACTACTAGGGTATATATGAGAGAAACACAGTTGGGTTAAGGTCACTTAGAAGTCCTGGTTAAACATTTTTGTAATGTTTAAAAGTTCTGCATAAAAAGTTCCTTCTTTCTTTTGTGTCAGAAATTACTCCTTTATTTTTATGCTTTAAATTTTTACAGAGGGGTAGCCAGTCAAGCCATTGTGGAAGTGTTTAGACTGTTAATGATTTTTATATTTGTAATTTCATCCTGGAAGAGAAACAAACAGGAGGAACCCAAGTTGAAATGGAAAATAAATTAGGAATGCAAGTGAAATTCATTGGTCAGTGAATATTATAACTAAATGTTTCTTTTGCATTCTTAATTTATTTTGCATTTTTGTATTGATATGAAGTCATTTGGTAGAATACTTGTAGAATTTTTTTTTTTTTTTTTTGAGGAAGTTGATGGCAAATCTAAATATTTCAGATGTAAGAATTTATGTGGAGATTTCAGTTCATACAGACTGAATGGAATTATTGCCACAAATTATATAAGGGAGATAGAAATTTATTAGTAAGAAGAATATGGAGCTAACAAACAGCAGAGACGATAACAAGTAAGATAACAGTTCTGTGACGTCTGTCTTAGGAACAATTATTCAGCTTCCTGCTTTGAATGGCAACAATTTAATCACTGTAGTGAAAAATTAATTTTCTGAGAAAAGAACATTTATCTTTATTATGAAAAGTACTCTTCCTTCCATGTTATCTGGAAGTCTAGCATAACTTGTGAATTTCCTATCCTCACAACATAAAATGAAAGCCTCTTAGGATTTAAAAGTAAGACAGTCTTTCCCAACACACGCATATGTGAACCCACACCAGTGAGTTTAGTGGAGAGAATTAATGAGAGCAGTAGTCCAAAGCATACCAAATGGTACCAGGTTGGGGAAGTTTATAGAAATGAAACTTCAAGGGAAGTTGATGAACTATGCATGTGTATGACATTGCAGGTGGCATCCTGTTAGTGGCATAAAAAGTCATAAGGGTGACTTATGCCTGTGGATGTCTTTTTTTGGGTTGTGAAGGTTGATATTTCCTTCCTTCCTTCCTTCCTTCCTTCCTTCCTTCCTTCCTTCCTTCCTTCCTTCCTTCCTTCCTTCCTTCCTTCCTCTGCAATGGCCAAATCCAGCCTGCAGAAGAGCTAATCAATGATGTCATTTTGCATCATTTCATAGTCCACAGCCAGATGCTTCTCCAGTCTCCCTCTCCAATGTTCTCTACCAGCCACAGGATAGCTGCAAGTGGGGGCAGCTGCAGTGGTTCTTCTGAAATTCCGAGGAGTGGTGAATGGCTACCTGTAACATAGTTCTGCACGTAGAACTGCTACATTATGCTTTATCTAAGAAAAATGGAGCAGATCATGCAGTAGGGGAAATGCAGCACAGTATAAGTAAAGAGGTAGTACGGGCTAGACTAAATGAATTCAAGTTTCCATGGCCAGATGAACTATATCCAAAGGTATTAAAAGAACTTGCAGAAGTAATCTCAGAACACTGGCAATTATCTTTGAGAATTCCAGGAGAACAGGTAAAGTCCCAGCAGACTGGAAAAAGGCAAATGTCTCCACCTTCAAAAAGCAAGGGGAGCAGGGAGGACCCAAACAATTACCATCTAAGTCAGCCTGACATCAATACCAGGAAACATTTTACAGCAGATCGTTAAACACGCAGTCTGTAAGCAGTTAGAAAGGAATGCCATGATCAGTAATTGTCAACATGGCTTTTTCAAAAACAAGTTGTGTCAGATCAGATTTTTTTAAAAATATAGACTTACAAGCCTGGTAGATGAAGGGAATGCTGTGGATGTAGCATATCTTGATTTCAATAAAGCCTTTGACAAGATTTCCTATGATATTCTTGCAAACAAGCTAGTAAAATGTGGGATAGACAATACTACTGTTATGCAGATTTGTCATTGGTCAACTGACTGAACCCATAGGCAGCTCACCAACAGCTCCTCTTCATTCTGAAGAGAAGTGACTAGTGAGGTGCCACAGAGTTCTGTCCTGGGCCCAGTACTGTTCAACATTTTTATATATGACTTGGATGGTGGAATAGAGGGGATGCTTATCAAACTTCCAGATAACACCAAAATTAGAAGAAGCAGCTAACACCTCCAGAAGACAGCAACAGAATTCAAAGCTGGCCAAAATTAACAGAATGTATTTCAACAGAAAGAAATTTAAGGTACTAAACTTAGGCAGAAAAAATAAAATGTACAAATACAGGATGAGTAACACCTGGCTTGAGCACAGTACATATGAAAGGGATCTAGGAGTCTTAGTAGCCCATAAGCTGAACATGAGTCAACAGTATAATGTAGCAGTTAAAAAGCCAAAGCAATTCTAGGCTGCATCAATAGGAATAAAGTGTCTAGGTAGAGGGAAGTAACAGTACTGCTCTATTCTGCCTAGGGAGAACAGGGATCTAAGGAGCTGATTATGTTTAGCCTGGAGAAGAGAAATTTAAGAGGTAACATGATAACCATGTTTAAATACTTGAACAGATGTCATATGGAAGATGGAATCAGCTTGTTTTCTGCTGCTCCAAAGACTAGGACATGGAGCAATGATTCAAACTAAAGGAAAAGAGATTTCACCTAAGCTGTACAACACTGGAATACACTGCCTTGGAGTGTAGTGAAGTCTTCTTTGGAGGTTTTTAAACAGAAGCTGAATGGCCAGCTGTTGGGAGTGCTTTGATTGTGTACTCCTGCATGGGAGAGGTTGGACTCAATGGCCCTCTCTTCCAGCTGTACTATTCAGTGATTCGATAACTCTATGATTTACATTTGAATAAATCTTCAGTATGACAGTTAAATAGATAGATCTGTCATATCATTTTGCCTCATCTAAAATAAAATGCTTTTCACTAAAGCCCATTCATAGCTACAGATCCCAGACATTCACTGTATTCAATAGGATAGATTAAAAATCAAATCAGGGCCATTATAGCCCTAATTAGTGTTAATACAAGGGGCACAGAGTTGGTCTGCCCCAAAACTACATGCAGTGCAGAGTCCCTTGATGTCTACACATTTCTGAGAAGGTGTGGATGGCTCAGTTCTGTTCCTCTTCACACATTAGCCAGAGGTATGGAGGGGCCAGCCTGAACAGACTTACATGAAATCATATATATGGAACCTCAGTTTGCAAGCTAGTATAAAATTTGCAATGTAATGCACAACATTATTACAGCATAAAGTCTTAGACCAGAGCTTTCCAAACTTTTCATGTTGGTGACACATCTTTTAGGCATGGATCATTTCTAGACAAAGTAATTCAGTTTTACTAGCAAACCGGAGGTTAAACTAACCCCTTATAAGAGTTACAGACAGACACATAAATTGTAATAACAAAATGTAGGGGGACACAACATATCCCATGAAAACCTTTCATGTATTTTTTAAAATACGTGATTTATAAGTAATAACATGCATTTCCAAGATTGTAGGGCGACACACCTACTCACTTCAGGTGACACACTAATGTGTCACAGCGCACAGTTTGGAAAGCTCTGTCTTAGTCTTACAAATATACATTCACCCCATAAGAACCATTCAGGCATTGAATCCAAATTTAATTTTTTTACAAAGAAAATGAACTTTGCATTTGCAAGTTATCTATCACACATTTATTGTTTGGGATCGCCAAGCTGTACTGTTGATGAAGGAATCCCAAAGCCATTCATTAGCAGTTAATTAAGTGCCATACACCAGCTACCACAAGCTCACTATCTTAGGCTATATAAGTTGGTCCAAAAATATTGTTTTACTGTAGTTTGGGGGTATTTTTTAGTGAAACAGAATGTCTACCTACATTTTTTTTGAGCTTTGTGAAAGCAAAGCTTTGTACTGTTTGAGGAACCCCTGGGAAACAGCATTCCTACAAAACGTTCATATACTTTAATTCAAAGAAGAACTGAGAGTCCCGTGGTAATCATAGCAATACTATACTAGAGGTTGTATTGAAATATGTGCTTAAAAACAAATTTGTTGGTCAAATGTTGCCTGAGAAGTTACCATGGCATTCTGAAGAGTGGGCCTTTATGTACAGAAACTAATTGATGAAGAAGTTGGAGTAAAGTCAGCAAAAGGGGAACATGCGTCTTATCCTTTCATTTCAGAGTAAGATCAGACATTCTAAAGTGTGATGAAAGTGGTTTGAACATTAATTATATCCTGAGGCATTAATGTTAATTTTTTGTGATGAAGATAGGCCAAGTTCATACATAAAGGTAAACCATACCTTAATGTAGATAATCATCAGTGTGTCCTGGGGTCTTGTACTTCTTTCTTCTCCTGTGACATGGCCATGAGGAAAAGCTTCAAAGAAGCCAATTCCATTTTAAACTCACCATGGTTACTTGTGAAATTGCTGTGTCTGCATCCAAACAGTGATCAGTAATAACTATGGTTTAGAGCAGGATGAGCAAGGATGGAAGCTCTAGGGACCAATTTTCAGTCCTATACTTGGTCAATCCCATTTTCCAGTTTCAGACAATTTTCTTGGTTTGAGGTAGTTTCAGGATGTTCAATTGGTATCAACCACTCCTTATACTTCTACTAATGGTTTTGGATCAATTTGGAGCAATTTCACACTTCATTTGGGCATGGGGTTTGGCAAGGTCCCACAAGGCTACAAAAACTTCCTGGGGAAAACAAGTGGCCACATGTGGCAGTTTACCCACCCTTGGTTAGAGAAACAAGCCAATTCTAAACCATGGTTTATGATCATGAACTACTTACCTTAACTCTTGTCAACATTAATCATAGTTCTTGTTTCAAACATAAGAACTCAGATAATTGAAAAAGGAAGCAGAACATATGGTGAGGAGAATCTTATTTCAGTATTACATGTGTATCCCTTGGTCACCACCTTCTTTTCCAGGCTGGCTTTTATTTCTGTTTCAACTAAATATTGTTGAGTAACTTCAAGTCATTTCTGACTTACGGTGACCCTAAGCCAAATATATCATGGCATTTCTGGAGGATAAGAGTGTGTGACTCACCCCAGGTCACCTTGTTGGGTTTCTATGGCTGAGTGTGGAGCTGAACTCTGGTCTCCAGGGTCATAGTTTAGTGCTCAAAACACTATACCACACCAGCTCTCTTTCTTTGTTTTTTGTTTTCCATTTTTGTTTTTGTTTTAAGCCAGGTATTTATTTGGGCTGAGGGAGCTCTCTTCCAACTACAGTAAATACTGTTATCTAAAGGTAGTTCCATGTAAACTAAACCAGTGTATATTCAAACCACATCTGACATGATTCCAGTCAAGAAGTTCGTGTCATTTTAGATTTAAAGATTGATTTGCTGATGTGGATAAAGAGGAAAGAGTGTCCGATATCCAACATTTCTACCACTCCAAAGCCTTTTGGAATCGTTTGAGGAGTATCCAATGTTGCACATGTGACTTATATTACCTGAGAGAGTAGGCCAAATTCTACAATAAGCAAGTTGTTCAAAATCCTTTGTTTCCCAGCTGAAGACTCCAGGATATATATCATGATGTTGTTTTCTCTAAAGGGCAGTCATCAAGACAACACACGAATATAACAGTCTGGTGGCTTGCTGCATCTCTTTTAGGAGGAACCATTCAAAGCTAAGGGCATCCTGTTTGTTTTAGCAGTTGCTTGCTCAAGTGGCAATGGAAAGACTGTTGTTTTGCTATGTTTTCAAGGCTGGTGTTCTCTCTTTGAAGTTGATGACAGGTTAGGGAGGATGGACTCCCCAGGAGCTGGGTCTCCTAGATGAATGTGGTTGTCTATAGTCAATACCAAGGGTAATTCACTCCCTAGCTCAATTACCTACTTAGAATTCATAGCAGTATCTTTAAACATACAGAGTCTGATCCAAAGGTGACCCAAATAGACAGTTGGCATCTCTTTGGCATTAGTGAAATACTTTGATAATCCAATATACTCTTAGCCTTTCATTAAGAAGTGAAATGTTTAATAATAGGACCATTGCATCATTTGGGAGACTGGGAATATTGAATTCCTGTTACATAAAGTGATTAGAGCACTGTTATGTAAACGACTAATAGTATACATTTTCAAAATAACAAAAAATCACATTTTTGCTTCAACTGAAATAGAAGAAGCCAGTTGTTCTCAAAAAATCAAATCAGCTTTCTTTGGACAATTTTTCTTCATGATTTCTTTTTGCACATGGCATGATTTGCAATTAAACTTTTCAGATGACTGCAGAGGGCAAGGATCATAAATCAGCCATCTGGCAAACCATGAGGCTTTAGCTTCCAAGACTAAATCGCTATACATGAGCTGTATTAATATCTACAGACTGACTGTAAACATCAGCCAGAGAAGTCTCTTTGTGAAAGTAACAACTAAGATATTACTGCTTGGCAAAACACTATTAAAATGAAACATCATGTGCAACATGTGGAACAACACACGAGATCTGGACAATTCAGCTCTCCAGCAGTGTGTGGAATTTACAGTCCCTATTGAAACTATCTATGTCCATATCCTGTCTTAAGAATAGTTTCTTGCTGTGTACACCTTCATTTAAGCTCTAAGGAAGATGAAGTCATAGAAATGAATATACTTTATTATAAAACTGAGTGTACTTGGGCTATGCTGAAAGTCATGTGCTATAAGTAATAATATTATTTATAGCACCTTATTCTGGGAAATGTAACTCTGTTATCTTTGCAACACAATGTTAAGAATGGCTGATGGTATTTGCATCTCTAGTGTAAGAACTAAAGCTTACACATTAGTTCTAAAAATTCCAGTGGTCCTCTTGGAGGATTTTTGGTTGTTTTCCATTTTGTATTTTTATAAATAAATAAATACAAAACAGAGTATTGCTAAGTTATTAACATGCCACTCAACGTAAGAAATGACTGGCAGCACACAATGTCGAAACAAACAAACAAAATGTAACATATTACTTTTAAATAAACCTCTGCATTCTGCTACTCACAAATGGTGGATGTACCCCACTCCCAAATCAGAACAACGGCAAGAGGTCTTTTCACACTGCACAGTTATAGAGCTATGATTACACTTTAACTGCCATGGCAACTTCCTATATAATCCTTGGATTTGCAGTTGAGGGAGGGATTTAGAATTCTGAGCCACAGAGCTGTAGTGCCTCATCAAAAAGACATATTGCAGGATTCCATTAGATGCAGTCATGATAGTTAAAGTGGAATCATACTGCTATAACTGTGTAGGGTGAAAGGATCAAGGGACAAAGGATTAAAACTCCCTTTCCCCTTGCCTTGGACAGAGGATTATATTTTAACAGGACAAGAGACAGGAATAAAGTGTTAGTTGTCCCCAAACAACCCTTCATCTCAAATAACCAGGATAGTTTTGGCAACTGTCCCCTGCGTTGCAAATGCTGCTGGTGAATGCCAGATCAGTGATTGGGAAAACAACTGTTGTTCATGACTTGCTTGTGAATGAGCATACTGCCTTGGCTTGCATCACAGAGACCTGACTGGATGTTGGGAAGGGAAGGAGTCTAACTTCTCTCAGCTTTGGGTTTAATCACACAAGGTAGGTAAATTGCAATTACAATTGCAATTAATTATAAAGCATCTTTGTCTGGGACTTATCACATTGCCTCATTCTTCTTCTGCTGTTCTAGTGTGAGACTACTTCAAAAGCATTTCTTTTACAAACACCATAACAAAATCCATTATTGACTTCTTTATATAGAAGAAAAGCTTTCAAAATGGTCTCTCACCAGAAGAACAACAGAAGAGTAATGAGGCAATGCAATAAGTCGCAGCCAAAGATGCTATCATCCTGCTGTAATTGCAATTTGCCTACCTTGTGTGATAAACTCCTTTATCCACTGGGATTCTCTGTGCAGCAACAAGTGACACTAAGGTGGTGGGGAGGTGGAATTGCAATGATCTATTAGGATTCCTATCCCACAGTTTTCTGGATTGAAGTGTATGTATCTGAAGCTGGGTAGCCAAGACAGTTTAGAGATTCTGTTGGTGTACCACCCAGCCCACTGCTGAATAGTCTTCATTCCTCAGCTAGCTGGGGTAGTCTCAGGGTTGGTGTTGTAGTCTCCTTAGCTTGTAGCGCTAGAGGTCTTCAACAACCATGCTGAGGCTGCACTGTCAGGAGAATCTGGCCCTTCTCATGTTGCTTGGCACACTCTGGACCTTATTTTCTGTGCTGGGTGTGGAAATGGTGATCCAGGAGAGGAAGAACTATGTATAATTTCAGTTTAGACTTTGTGCGGCTCAGAGCCTTTGCTTAGGTGGGGAATCCACTAAGTCGGTCTGCTCCAGGAGGTTTATGGATCTGGATGGATTCCTGCTGGCTCTTTGGGAATACCTGCTGCCTCAGGAAGCAATTCTATCAAAGTCTATTGATCTCTCAGATGGGCAAAAGACTACAGTGGTGGATACAATTGCTTCTGAGTACCTCCTCTCATGCAGTGGAATCAAAATGACCCCTGGGTTTCCACGGAGCTGATGGTGATGAAACGAATGAGACAGCAACTAAAGCAACATTGGCAGGAAACTCACAGCAGAACCAGTCTGAAGGCCTACTCTGGAGCAATACAAGCAACAAAAAGAATATTTTGTCTGCCACCAATGCAACTTCAAAGAGCCAACCAGCTGAGCTGTTTCAAGCAGGCAGAGGTCTTTTACCTATGGCTCCATAAGCGGAGAATTTAGACTACTTGACAACCCACTGAGAACGACTTGCCAAGCACTTTGCAGATGAAATCACTGGAGTGCATTTTAACTTGGATGCTATAATTGATAAATATCCTTTAGATGTAACTTTGGTTCCCACTTTTCTAGTGGTAATAGAAACATTTCAATTTGTACAAATCAAGTATGTGGACAAGATTCTTGGACAGCTGAGAGTCACTATATGTATGTTAGATTCTTGTCCTTCCTGGCTTATCAAAAGAGCCAGAGGGACACTGGCTGAGTGGGTAGATCAAGTGACTGGTGCCTTGCTAAAAACAAGGCAGAGTTCTGACATGTGTCATGCCTCAGTCCTAGGATCGAAGTGCAGGCACAAAGACCCTTCCCAACAGCCACAACACATAGACATGAACAGGACAATACTTACTGCAGCCCAGCATAGATGAAGATTTGAGGTCCCACAAGACATTCAGAACACTTACATAGGAAAGACTCATTAATCAAGCAACAGCTGAGGAGGCTGCTGGCCAATAAATATCAGGGACAGATGAGGGAAGCCCATTGCAGACAACTCCATTTCCAGTGGAAGCAATATGTTCTTCTTTTGATCTTTGGCTCGTGTTCTTGAAAAACCTTGAATTTCACTTTGTGTGGTGACTATGGTGCTAGACAGTACCTTAAGCTGACACTCTAAACTTATTGCTGACCTGGACTGATGGACCAACTATGGTAATTGACTAATAAGTTTCAGTAAACCTCAACTGTGGCTGTGAACTTTGGCTGGCTTTCTGCACAAGCATATCATGCCCAAAAGAAGTAGTTATAAGGCCATTGCTGAAAAAGGCCCTTCATGGATTCCACCATATTCAATAACCATCTGTGAGTTTCCAACATTCCCTTTTCGGGAAAAGTAAAGTGTTGTGTAGTGGACTGACCATTGGACTACAACTCTCAATACCAGGATTCGAATCTCCACTCAGCCATGGAAACCCACTGACTGATCTTGGAAAGATCTTGGGAAAGTCGTATTCTTTCAGTCTCAGAGGAATGCAAATCTGAACAAACCTTGCCAAGAAAACCTCATGCCAGGTTCAGCTTCCACAAGATGGAAACAACAACAGCTGGAACATATGGGGGTTCCTGGATGAAACAGATTATCTAGACCTATTTCAAGCAACTCCTTCTCACACTGGAGACTGCTGGAGAGGAGGAGTTAGGATTGTCAGTCAGCTGCATCCCAACTGACAGAACATGACACCACCACCCCAACATTCACAGCAGCTTTTGCCCATAAGTCAGGATTAGAGAACTTTTATTATCTCTCTCTGTTTCCTACACAACTGAATACATAAGGATCATGAATACAAATCAGTTGTGAACTTATTCCTCTGGGTTATGCATTTGTAACTCCAATCTTAACTTCCAGCCTATAAAAACAATATTGCCTAACATCCTATTAAGCAGTTATGAATACATAAGCTAGACTTACTCATTCACAACTGCTCAGTACTCACATTTACAATCATGGTACTACAGCCACAATTGCAAATGGCCTCCCAGCCTACAACCCAACCTACCTTAACAGCCAGCAACCACACTGAGCAACAGAGATTTGTGATTAGGCTTGCGATTAGGGTGCAGCAAGATGACGTTTTCAGCCCCCTCCTGCCAGTGATCTCCAGTGTGAGAATCAGAAGCTGGGCTCCATCACAACTCCTTGTCATACCAGAGATCACTGATGGGAAGGGACTTGAAATGTCATTTTCCAGTCATCAACAGAACAGACCTCCATTGCTTTGTACAGCTGCTGGCTGTGAAGGTATGTTTGGAGAGATGAATCAGGACACAATTTGTGGTTATCGATTCATAACTGTATCTATGTTGTAGGATCTCACCCAATAGTAATAATAAGAACAATAAAAACAACAATAATAGCTGCTATCCACAATGCAATCTAGAAGCCATCATCTCACTCACTTTTTAAAAAATGGACAGACAATTTAAATAGCATCTTATCTAGTTGGGCCCTTAATCGTACAAACTGATGATGACAGTTTCTTGACAATTCAGCTATTACAAGACACACCTCATCTTCATACCACCCTAATAATCTTTCTCAGCAGTTAAAACAGAACTACATACCTGGGAATAAAAGATTGAGGAACAGCTAAAGGTAGCAATTCCATTTTCATACCAAGAGTAAGCACTTGCTAAGGGATATTTCAATTTATTTAAAGATTAAAAAAGGACTAGAAGTGTCTTTCCTTGAGTCACCTCTATTACCTGCTGTGCCTACATTGCCAAGAGGCTAGCATGGGCTGTCGCTGCTGTTTTTGGTAGTATGTCTTACAAGCGATATAGATAGAGACCTTTCCAGTTACAATATATTTTTCACTCACTGTTCTGCAATATAGTTCTACATGTTATAATAAGGAGACATACAAAAAGACTATGATGGTATAATTGACACAGACAGAAGTGGCTATTCTGGATTAGCAGGAACATCTTATGTAGTTGAAAGATATGCAATTACAGAATCACAGGCCATTTCCACACAGGCTTAAAGAAACGGTGCAGAACGTCCTCCAGGGAGGACGTTTGCACCTGGGAGCAGACTCGGTCGGACCTACTTACTGTAGTTCTGCACCTCAGCCCACTCCCGAACGACCCAAAGTGGTCATCCAGCATGCTTTTGAAAGACTGTTTGAAACAGGTCTTTCAAAAGCACGGAGCGCACCACTCCATTCCCGTGCTCCGGTGCAGATTTGCAGGCTCGTACCAGTGCAAGCCTGCAATCTGCCAGGGGCTGGCTTTAGGCTGGCGAGCTTCAGCGGTTGGTGGAGAGCCTCGACCAACCGGAAGCTGCCATTTTCGTCCCTGGAGCAGCGCGGAGCGGCGGCCACGCACTGCTCCGGACCAGCCTGGACCCAAGCGTGGAGCCAAGAAGTCCGGTAAGTACCGGCACGGGGCGATTCCCTCGCCCCATGCGGAAATGACCACAGTCTGAATTCATAAATGCAAATAGCAAAATTCAAAGAAAAAATTGCTGATTTTATACTTTCTAGTTTTCCTTATCATTTAGTATGTAGAAAATGGACTACCCAATAACACCAAGTAAGTCAAATGTGTATCAAAAGCTTTGCAGAATAAACAGAAATCTAGAATTCATCAGTTTCACTCCATTAATTACAAATAAAAGAAATAAGTTGTATTTCTCTTACTTTATTGCAACATTAATTTTACATTTCGCAAAGTTTTTACACATGTTGAACATCTCCAAATGTTTCATCCTACCTCCTTTCTACTATACAACTATGTAGACAAAACTTTTTAAAAAGGAAAACTAATTTGTCACAAAAGCCAAGCTTTTAGCAAAGCATAGGAAGCAATGTCACCTGTGTTTTGCAAGAAATAGAAATGTTTTCTTCACCCCTTTGAAATAATACCATTATGCAGTTGAACACACTTTTAAGAGAGAGAGAACATATCAAGAGTCAGTGAACAGAAAGAAGAACTCAGAAATAGCAACACTAAATGTATGAGCAGAAACTGGGTCTTTACTCCAGCAATGGTATTCACGTTTTCTCTGCTGGCTCTTTTTGTTCTTCACTTGTGTGTGTGTGTTTTAATGGTCTACTAGCATAAATACACAGCACTGCATGTCCTGGAAACCCCACTGCCCATATCCTGCCACGCACCTATCCAGCTGCTCTTTTTCTCTCATGCCCTCCACTGAATTTACAAGGTTGCACTGTGGCTCCCCTCTCAGTCGCCAGGAACCTTGGAATCCTGCTGGATGATCTCTTATCTCTGTACCCGTTTATTGGGCATGTAATTTTCATCTGTTGAACATCTGCAGGATCCCATGGTGACTGACTGTTGAGACTGCCTATCTGCTTGCCTTGGTTTTCTCATGCCTGGATTATTGTAACAGTTTACTGGCAGATTTGCCTTAATGCTTCCTTACTCCTCTGGTTTTAATTCAGAACAATGCCATCTGGGTTGGTTTAAATCATCATAAATATTGACGTGTTTCTTCTCCCCACAGACCCCTTCACTGGCCACCAGTTTGAGCCAGGGCCTGTTTCAGATTTTTTTGAGTATTGATGGCTTTGCATCCTTACCTCCCTCAGTACCTCATAGCTTGGCTGGTATGGTATGTTCCACCCAGGAATTTAAGATCCACAGGCAAAGGATTGCTGTTCCACTAACATGTACAGCTCTGTCAAGGCTGCAAGCCTTTCAAAATGTGGCTTAGCATTTGTGGAACGTTCTTCCTTTACACCTCCAGCTGTGGGAGGATCTCCCCCATTTTTGTAAAGGGCTGAAGACCTTCTTTGATTCCCCAGCTTAAGCTGCTGAGTTGTGTTTAAGCTGCTGAGATGGGTGGCTGTCACTGACTGTATATGTTGATGTTCCACTCTTTGGTGAAAAGAGAATTATAAATAAATGTTGTTGTTGTTTCTACCCTCACCCCCCCCCATTTACCTCAGTATTTTTTCTCTCCCACAAAGCAAAGTATTATTTCTCCATCCTTATTCAACCATATGTTCTTTCTCTTGCCTCACCTATTTGTCCACATGACCCTTTTCTCTCCCCTTCTGGTGTACTTTCTTTTTCCTTCTGCTGTCTCCACACCCCACCATTCTTTTTCTTGCTCCTTGTTTTCTTCCTCCAACCCTATGCTCATTCTACATTTTTCCTCTGTTGAATCTTCCCCCTTACCAGACCGCAGGAATTTTTATGTCTCATTTTACCATTTGAAGAGTTCAGGGGCCCTTTGGAAAAATGAATGTCCCAGCCCTGGCTGCATCTTCCTCTGTATTGGTCAGAGAAGGTTATGGAAGCTACATAGTGACAGAACATGGTATTGCAGCCTAAAAAGAGATTCAAACTACCTAGATTTGTTTGTCATTTTAAAAACAAAATAACTCAGCGGTGTACATTCTTGGGGTCCCCTTAGTATCCATGTCAACTTTCAGTTTTCTAAGTTTCACACTGAGCTGAATGGAGACAAATAAACAATCAGACTGACAGATAGAGACACACATATGTCAGTAACTGATGGAATACAAAAGATTACAAAATCATCCACACTAACTTGTATTACTATAGGTTCATACATACAAGCCCAACTTTCCCACATTTTCTGTATGGTAAATTGGTCATGTACATTCACCTACTGTGAGGCCAAGCAAGTTTACAAAATATGGAGTGAGACAGCCACGGGCCAGGAACCTTCTCAACTGCTGTGGATAACTCCATTCTAAAGTCTTTGTTGTTCTTGTTAAGTGCCATCAAGTCAGCAACAATTTATAGTGAATCCATGAATCTCCACATATCTTAGTTGTGACAAAATATAAAGATCTGAGCTGAAATAAGGCCCAGTGGCAACAAAAGGAGGGAGTCCAAAGGGTTATGATCATGAGCTAAAGTGGAAGCCTGGGAAACATAAAGATTAAGAGACTCTTCCAGGCTATTTCAGTAGCAAGGGCTATCACTATGTGCTTATCATAGCTTGCCTTCTACCATTAGATATCCATATCCTGCACATAGAAAAAAAAGTTGTATTTGTGAATAAAGTTCCTAATGAGCACGCTATCACATGAGGGAAAAAAAATGATAGCTTGAAGATATTGAGAAAAATTCAAGTAAGATGGCTTACAGAATGTAAAGGAATGAGGTGTCAGTCAAAGTGGGGCTGATTTAATATAGTTAAATAAAAAAGATAAGCAATGACTGATAAACAGAGTATTTCTAGTTTTTATCATCTCCCTCATTATGTCACTGTCAGCTTCAGCCTAACGTAATCCTCCATGACATGATCAGAACCTGCCTGTTTCAGTGTCAGCTTGGTAGTAACATCATCTACTGGCTGTGATGGCTTTTGATATTGTGGTTTAAATAACAGGGAAGGAAAAAATGTTGCTTTCAAATATCCAACAAGACAAAAATTTCACCCTTACATTTTAGTGAGATACCACAGAACAAACAGATTACAAACTTTTCTTCTCGTTATTTCTACAAAAAACAGAAGTTTAAAGCATTTGAAAAAAAAATGTCTATCTGGACATGATGATTTATGTACAGGGAGGGGAGACTTGCAGCCAAAGCCCAAGTATGCTTACTTCTACAGAGATCCACAGAGTTCTTCATAGGTACGCTTCATGTTTCTGTGTGTATATTTCCAAATAGCTCACAGAAAACAATATAATACAAAGAAGATAAATGCAAGGTTTGCGTCTGTGACAGATTAACACTTCACATTCATAGGTTCTGATGCAAATATTTATAATAACCATTTATTATAATAAATTTATTATAATAAAAGGGGCATTTGTCCCAGTTATCTCTGGGTGTTGCAGACATCAGTCAGCATGGTTTGTGGGCTTGGCAGTAGCCTGGCACAATTCAGGTTTCCTAGTGGCCTGAGTGCTTGACATAAATTTGCTATAAGATGGTCATGCATTAGACTGGATCCAGTTCAGAGATGGGTGAGTGGGAAAGAGCTGGGGAGTGCATACCTGATTCCCCCTCTCCCACCCAATGTTAGAGATCCCCTTAAGGGATCTTGGAAATTGTGGCTTTCAGGAACACACCTAGTTTGATGGCTGTTAGCCCTACTTTACTTTCAAGTGACTAGGAGAAATGTAATGGTAGTTTACACCCAGGGGGGTTACCAGGCCTCCAATGCCTGCGTCCTAGTAGGGTGGATGAGAGCCAGCACTGGGACCATAGGACAATGCATGATGGACTTGCCTCCTTAATTTAGCTAGAGACACTATAGTCCTTCTGTGGTCTGCTGAGATGGCAAAAATTATTTTATAATGTATTTATTTATAACAAATTGTTTGCTCATTTTTTCACTATCTAGACCCTAAAGGTTCAGACCCTCCAGAGAGTGAGTCTTCATTGATTTTGCCCTCATTCTCTCCTCATCCAAGTTATGGTCAATTTCATTCTAACAACCTGTCTGTCTATTTTACTACCTATCTCACAATCCATCTCTTTTAGCCACCAGGGTCACAAAGTACAAGACCTCCTCCTCCTCCTCCTCCTCCTCCTTCTCCTCCTCCTTCTGATTACACTTGCCACTTTGTTTAATATTACTTTAAACCTGGTTTGACTGCAGGTTCACCACTTTCTCTCTTCCCCCTGGTTCTAAAGTGTGTGATGGGCAGAGACCATTACTGAATCCAACATTTCCTTTTTGGGCAAGGAATTTTTGAGCATGTGGTGGCCTTAGCTCCGGGGGTTCTGAGATGAAATGAATCATCTAGATCCATTTCAATCTCATTTCAGGAAGATGGCTTTCCCTCTGTCCCACCATCATCACAAGGATGTCTGATATGGACATCTGAGATGTTCCTGAGGTTGGAGGTGTTTCTAGACTATGGAACTCTTATCTGAGAGAGGCTCCGTTGGCCATTTCTCTGTTTTCTTTCTGCTGGCAGGCAAAAAACTTCTTATCTAAACAGGGCTTCAACCTTCAGCTGGTTGGGATGTGCAAGTGGTGTTGGCATCTTAGTATTTTTTAATGTATTGGATTGTTGGTTTGTTGATTAATTGGATTGTTGATCAATTATTTTCATTTTTGTCCTGAAGATTGTTTTAGCTATTTTGTTTTAACCTACAGTGTAAGCCACTTTGGGTCCTCTATAAAGCAGGATATAAACAGACTATATGTTAGAAGGTTAAAAATGGTACGCATAGTTTTAACTTTTAACACAGGTAATCAAGTAAAACATGTGATTGGAATATTGGCAGATAAGATTACTTTACAGAGCAACTGTAGGCATATCTACTCAGAAGTTAGTCCCACTGAGTTTAATGGGACTACCCAGAGAAATCTATACAGGATTACATCACAATATGCTGTTTTAATTCTGTATAGATTCACTGGCTAGATTCCAATGTAGTGAACAAGGCTTTCTGAGATCCAAATAGCATGCTACTCTACTTCTCCTTGAATAAATTAACCTAAGATAATTGGGAATGATTAAAAAAATTGCTAAAAATTTTTTACACTAACTTTACTCAAGGCTATTGGTGCCCTTGGTCCAAGCAGTGGAGGGGGTCTTATCCCCAGAATGGTGGAATGGGCACCCTCCCTAGCTTCATCTAAGAGCTGCCATGGCACAGTTAGAAACGGAAGCACACTGTTGAAATCTCAATTGTGCAGCAGGTGTGTGCCTACCAAGTGTAGCTTAGCAACTGCAAAATTGATGGAAATTTTAATTACGCTCAACTGAAATGAGAAAGCAAGATGCGGTCTTTAGCTTATGACATATTTCTAATCTTACTCTTCACGTCAGATGGTTGCCAGTGTTATCACTGAGGCAGAAATCTGCTGCTTAGAAAGACCAGTAACAAACATTTCAAGGAGTCTAACTTGCACAAGCCACAGTGAGATTGAATACAAGTTTTCAAGATAAGAGCTTTAATGATTATGCTGCAGTAATTCGGAAGAATAAGCAGAATATTGTGAAGCACACTATTAGATTTATTATATAAATAATAAATAAAACAATAAGAAATGTCAAAAGAAACCTTCTTCCTAACTAAAGTGTGTTGCCTAGAATACAAAATATCTACATTCCAGGTTACATTCACTTTCTCCCTATGTCTTCATATGCGCAATTTGTACTATGATCTTGACTTAAAAGATCAGTCTGATATCCTATAGCCTATTACTAGGTTCTAGGGTTGGTTTTTTTAGGGATTTTTGAACAGACTGTAAGACACTCATCTTCTCTCAGAAAATAATGAATTTTGTCACTCCTACCAAAGTTCTTTCCTTTGAGCTAATTCTTTGGTGAAACCCACTGCTGCCAAATATTCAAGTTTAATTATGCAACATAATTTGTTAATTAAATACTCCTCAACAATAAGGATTGCTCTTAAATCTCCTGTTTTCTTTTGGATAACATTACTCTATTAAGTAGTTAATCTTTAATTAGAATTATGAAGGGGTATATTGAAGTTGTAGTGAGTTTAGCCTCTGCCATCAGTCAGATGGGTTTTGAAATCCTTGATAGTGATATGGCCAAACAGAATAGCTGTTCTGTGGTACCTAAGGGATTATTTTGTATATAGTAGCTTGGCTGTATACTTTGCTTTAGCTCAGTAGTTCAAGACTGAGAATGGAGTGAAAGAGAAAACTCTTCTCTGTTACTAACCTGCTTGCAAGAGTTCTCACAGCTTTGGGACAGGAGAAAGGCCATGCCTGCACACTTCACTTTTCTTTGTTGGCTTCTCCACTATACAAACCTTGGTAATCCATCTTTCATGGGCCTCACCCAAGGGGAGTGCATCCCAGCCCAGGGGTCTTGCATAGCCAGCCATAGTGAATTGGATTGCCAGCCACAGGATAGCCTGGCTAGATAGTTGTTGAGTGGCTGAGTTCCACTACTGGCTGTGAAGGAATGCTGGTCTCTGTTAGTGAAAGGAGTGGAATGCTTCTCTCTTGTAGACTAACTGCTGCATGACTTACAATCAATAGAGCAGGTCTTATAACAATAATGAGCATCAATGTTCAGTACCAAACAAATTCTTGGGGACAACTAGTTCCAGCCTTGGAAATGAGGTTTACATAAAATATTTTGTTCTAAACATCGGTTTAAAGATTCAAGTTTTTGCTGTTAGAGCAAACATGTTCTCTGTTTGACTGAAGTAATTATGAGTTTAGCTGTCTACTGCAGCTTGTATATAGGATTTATTCCCTTTCATTCTTGTTCTTGTTCACTTTGTGATGCTTCTTAAAAACATCTGAAAAAAGGATTTGTTCAAGGAAACTCAGGAAATCTCCCATTTGTAGATTCCTGTGTTAGAGCATCTCTGGCAATGAAGATTATATATGAGAATAAATGACAAGAATACAGAGTACAGCTGGGAGCTTGTAGAAGAAATTTTGGTCTGTTTAAAAAATTTTGCTATGATTGCCCATGAAGAAGTGAGAACTTCACTTAGACTTGCACCCCACTCCTTTTATGTGGTTCTGCACGTTTTCAGCTCCTAGAATGGTTCACTGTGGTTCACTGCGATGCAAAACCCCTGTATGTGAAAACTGGAAAAACTCCAATGTAAATCTCCCAAACAGGTTCTGCTTCAGTTTTTGCCTACATGCAGAAGCATAGCATCGATTCACATCACAGAAGTGGCTGGCTATGGGTGTTCCCAAGCTGTCCCTTCCGTCATTTCCGTCCTTATCTCTCTCCACCTATGAAAGGACAGGCTGCCCTCATTATTGTCTTCCTGTGTTAAACGGACAGCGAGAAGAGAGTGGGTCTGGTAATGGACTGTTAAAACATGTTTTTTCCATGTTATCAATGAACATACATTCCTATGCACAAACATAGCAACACAGAAATATGTTAAAAATATATGTGAATTTTTTTAAAAAACAGACCAATCAGCAATGGCGAAGCAGGGTGAGGGAGGGGAATGGGAGTGGCCAGGGACTTGCTGTTGTGGATGCAGCAACCGCTGTTGTCCACAGTAGTACGATGTAAATGGGGCGAGGGTGCAGACAGCACAGTTTCTGAATTTCTGAATTCAGTTTCCAAATCGGAGTATAAAAACACCACTCTTGACACAATAGTGAACTGCTCCTTCCCTCTCATGCAGAAATGGCCTCACCCCCAGAGTGCAGGGTGCATTTCTCAGAGGGGAACAGCAAATGTGTTAGGCAACAAGCTTGAGGAGGAAGGATAGATTGGGGTATAAAGTTGGCTCCCAGACTTGAGACTTGCCTTGAAAATACTTTCAAGGACTTGAGACTTGAAGGTAGAAACTTGAGACTTGACTTGAGACTTGGAGTATACACACTGTGTATAACCTGTGGGAGTGGGGGACAATGATAGCAAAGATGCAAATAAAAGAGACAGGAGAAGCACACTTGTGTATATACAATAAATATAAGTGGCTTTGTATCAGTGTGGCATGGTGAAAAATGTGTATTATTATAAACCTGATATATAGGGTGGATCATATTTGATTCATACATCACTATAAGAAATCATTCAACAAGGAGAGACCTTGGCAGGACAATTTTGTGAAGACAAGTCCCTCTGATTTTTGTTGGTTTTTACACACAAATGAACTCTCTTAGCCCTGTGATTACAATTTCTTTCCTCATACGGCATTGCTTCTCTGGTTTCTCTTCTAAGTTTATCTCTAGTACCCATCACTGCATCATCCTTACAGAGTCTGTTACTTATTGAGGTGATGCCCTTCATTATTCTGCAGAGATTGTATTTGCCGCACATCCTGGCATAATAAAATGTTGTAGAGCATTGTTCTTAATTATTTACTCCCTCCCCCTGCAAGCAAGCATGTGCAAAACTACAGAGCTTAATTTTAATTCACACACCAAGGGGGAGAAATGAATTAATGAAGTGCACATACAGTATTGTTACCCAAAAGCTCTGCATTCTCCGAACCTGATTATCTGTATTGGTAACTGCCCAAATGTAGGGCACGTATTATTTAATTCTTTTAGGGTCTTAACTGTAAAGTATGCTTAGGGATAGGGTATCCAACTCTGTTCCTATACGATAATTGAATGAGATGAGTTTTTCTGTATTAAACCAAATGTCTAGTCCAGTATCCAGTCCAGTTGGCCATCAAGGCAATGTTTATTTATATCTCACCTTTCTCCACATCAGAGATTCAGTAGTTCTCCCATTTTGCCTCTCTGGACACAGAAATTCCTTACCGCAGTCAAGAACTAGTCTTCTGCGATGTTTGTTTTTTTTCAGCCCTTAAATATGACTTCTATAAGGTTATTGTATTAGAACTATTAGCTATTATGCCTGCCTGTGCAATATAGGCACCGAGCAACATATAGAAAAAGTAGCATATAGAAAGAGTAGCAGCAATTTTGTGTCTTATTAATCCTCATGATGGTAGAAAAAGACACTAATTACACATTGTTTTTCCAGAGAATGTGATTAAAGAAGGTACTAGTGGGACTTGCACTACATTGTTCTCAGTCTGTTTATGTGAGATGGTTTTGTGGGATGATGTGAGAGACAGTACTGGATCTCTGAAGGACACTAATCAAGGTCATTTCCGCACTAGAATGGAGGAGCCTTTCACTGCGTTTTATGAGTGGTGTTTTTTACTCCAACGTCCTCCAGTTTCTATCGAAGAAAAGCAGAGAAAATCATTTGTAGCTTCCGCATGTCAATTCCCATGGAACTTTTATTCCCCTCCCTTCGGTCCACTCTGCCACTGCTGATTGGTCAATTTAATGCCCACCTCTGTGGTGTGAATAGATGTAGCACTTCTGCATGTAGGAAAAAATGCTGTAAACTGTTTTGGCTGATTTGCTTCGGAATTTTTCCATTTTTACATTACACCGGTTTCACAACGATGTGAACCGCTTTAAGAGCTAAACACGTGAGGAATGAACTACAACAGAACGCCATCAAACTGGTTTGATGTGTGGATATATTTGAGACACAGTGGCACCACAGCAATGTATCTCCCTTGTGTGGAAAGGGCCCAAATTAGCAAAGCAGAAGCTGAACAACAACTAGTCCCACACCTATTCATCCATAAAAGGATCTAATAAAGAAATGAGTTTAGTCTTCTTTGTAAAATATATAAAATAGCTTTAATTAGTAATTACTTATTCATAATAAAACATAATCCAACAGAAGATAGAGAAGGAAGAAGAAAAATGGCTGCAGGCTAGAGGAGATGCTGCAAGAGAATGGTTGTGGTACAAACAAAATAATAGGAATTTTAAGAATAGCTAGCACTTAATGAGTATAGGAATGTGCCAAGTCTAATAGGTTCAAGTTTTCCTGGGCAGTCATCCCACACACCAGCACACATTGGTATCTTTAACCAAAATATTTCTGAAATTTCTGTATATCCTGCATGTCTTTTACTATGTTGTTTACGTAACAGCATTAAACTGAAGACATCAGAGTCGACTATGTAGGGATGTACAAAAGTTATATTATTTTGGAACTGATGTTGGTGAAGGATGGCATTTACTGTTTACTCCAGTTGGGCAATATCATAAAGTATGAAATTATGCTTCCATTTCCCAAAACAACTGTCTTGCTGCATCATGTTGAAGTCTACAAAGAGTTGCCACTTAGGGGTACATGAAAAGTTCATAGGTAGGACATGATAATTACAGTTATCCTTTGCCCATAGTTCTGATCAGCAGTCTGTCTGTCTGCCTAACAGTTTTTAAATATATCTTACCTTTTGCCTGAAACCGAAACTTAACGTGGAAATGCTGTGACTATTATAACTAAGAGGAAATCACAAACTTGCACTGACACAAAAATTTTAGTCATGATGGTCCCCTTATAAAGTACAACGAACAGATGTGATCAGTGGTTAAGAAACATATTTTAGGTCCCAACCAATTAGATACTGGGGCAAGCTGGCCTTTTTTTTTCTCTGTTACAGTTAGAAAACTACTTAGGGGCCTTATTTCAAATCAAATCAATCCTGTCATCCCAGTTTCAGTCAGAACACAGGGATTTCCCCTTTTCTTCCTCTTGAAGATTTCTCCACCAATGAAAATGTGAGCAGCAGCACCATTTTCTCTCCATGACTTTTATATTAGCTCAGAAATTCACACTGTCCCCAACACACCTCCTGTTCAAAACTTCATTTCTATCTTTCTTTCTTGTTTCCAAATGGTGAAGCATATTTATATAAACCTAAAGTCACAATCTTAAGCCCCCATCACATCTTTTTGTGGCTTAATTCTATGCACAAGGGTGGATTGCACATTCATAAATTGTTTAAAGACTTTGTCCGCAGTATATATGCTGTGGCTCTCCACAGTGCTCCTTATGCATTATGGATGGCTTTAGTTTCATAACTCAGAATGTTTCATTGCAGCCTGTTTTTCATTAACCTAAAAACGTAAACTGTTCTTTCTGTAGTCAACATTTGTCATGCTAGAGTCTTCATTGAATAAGAACTCACAGCCATCCAGAAAGCAGACCCCACTCAGGACCTACTCAAGACCAAATGGAGTTCTGCAGCAGAATGATCCTGACTGGCAGCAGTATAAGACACCAACAGAGAACTAATTCAGAGGAATTCCCATTAAGTAATTCCATGGATGGAAGCCTTTCTATTAATATCCCATTCACCTACTAGCAGCACTGAGGGTAGGAAGTAGGGATGGGATTAATCCAGAATTTTCCGAATCTGAATCCGGATCCAAATCCCTGGAAGGTTCTGGGAATCCACTAATCTCACAAATCTCAAATCTTTTGAATCCTTTTTTAAAGAAGGGTTTAAAAAGCAAGGGAAAGAAGGATTATCTTGGGCAAGACATACTCTATCAGCCTTAGCAAAAGCCTAGGCAAAGGCAAACCTCCCCCCGAAGAAATCTGGCCAGGACAATTGTCATAGTTTTGCCTCAGGATCGCCCCAGATTGAAAATGACATGAAGGCCCTTTCTACACAGGCAGGAAAATGTGGATTAATCTCACATTTTCCTGCCTGTGTAAACAGGGCCACATATTATAGTACAGTACACATACTACAAGTCAAAACTGGATTTTCTTTGCATAGCTCCTTATGGCATCCTGGGGTGTGTAATTTGATGATGCCCCAGCACACTTTGGCAGAGAAAGCTGTGACACCTGGTAAAACTACAAACCCCAGAATTGTGTATGAAAGAGCTTTGCAAGGGAATTATGCAAAGGAATCTTACAGCTGTCCTTGAAATCTCAAGAAGACTGTAGCTTCCAGCCAATCAGGCCTTTCGTGCCAATTTTTAAAAACAATTTTTCCTTTCTCCTACATGTGGTTTGTCATGTGGTTCATGAGAAATTATGAGAGACATTTCACGTTTCATCATTTTCCAGCTATCGGTTTACAACCAGGCACTGTCTTGTCAGAGGAGGTACACTGGCCTACATGTGGCAATCACTAGATGAGATTGTGTGACCTTGCCCTCTACCCCACTGCTTCTGATACACTTCTGACCCACTGACCCCAGCATTGATACATGCCATTTATTTTCAGCAGAGAAAATAGTGCTGAACTTAAATATTAAATGTTTAATTTAAATATATTAGAAATACAGCCCCTAATATTGTCAGGGATTCCAGGCAGGGAACCCTGGGGAAATGATCAGCCCACGGCAAAGATGTTGCATCATGCCCCAGCTGTGGGTAATTGCAAGGTTGTATAAGAAACTGGGGTCGTGTGCAGATGGTAGAGGGAGGTGTGCAAACCTCTACCTGATTGGTTGTAAATATGTATATAAGAAAGCAATCCCCAGTTTGTATTTGTCTGTTGACCAAACTGGTGTCTGGCGCAAGCCTTTGTCCGTCTGTTCTATGTTTTGCATATAACGGAACTTTGCTGCAAGATAAAGTGCCTCCTGTTTGGAAGAAACTCCTCCGTGTGTGAGTATCCTTACTGGGGAACAAGGCTGCTGCTGTTGGCTCGCAGAACTCTGGCTTTTTCTGCTGCATTTCTGTGGGGCTGAAACTCCTATCATCCTCCAACAAATATAGTTTCTGAAATTGTTAGCAAAGGCCATTATTACTCCAAGGGAAAAATTCACCTACTTGCCATCTCCCCTTATGTGTCTGATCTCCCAGGTTTTCAGGCATCCCAGTCTCCAACAAACTATTCGGTTGCTGGATTCGAAAGATTCAGTTTGCCTATTTTAGCACAGGGACTTGGATTTGTGAACCTCAAATTTCAAATCCTTGCTGAGGATTTGAAGATTTGGTTTGCCCATCCCTAAAAGGAAGTAAACAGTATGTGCAGAAGTGTGTTGATGATGATAGCAGGAACTGCTGGAATCATACAGACATTCTTGACTCCTTACATTCATGATGTTTTCCCTCATTTAATGCAACAGTGCTTGGTAGAACTTCCTTGGTGGGAACAAGCTAGAAGCCAATCATGATGGCCACTCCCAGACTTTGGGACTTCCTCCTTAAGGATGGCTCTTCTTTTTCTCCCCAGCCAGCAGCGAGTGAAAATTTTGCTATTCTAATAAGCTTTTAGGAACTTAGGCTTTTGATGGTATGTTGATTATTTACATTCTGTCTTATAATGAATTCTAGATGGGTTTAACTCTATAGATCAATTGTTTTCAAGTTATATATACACACAAATTACCTAAATCCTGTTGTTCTGATTAGAGTAGACCCAAGGGGATTTACCTGTTTGTTGACTTACCATTGAACAAATTATTCAATGGATTTACTTTAGTAACTAAAGTGGTGCCAGAGAGAGACAGGGAAGTAGAGAGATATGTGTTTGCATTTTTTTTTTAAATCTGTACTGGTTTTAATAATTTCTAAACTGCCTTAAGTCCCACTGTTGAGGAAAAGGTAGGATATAAATGAAAATAATAATAACAGAATTTCATCTGTCATGAGTCCACTTTGCTTGCTAGGCCTTCCTTTTGGACAAATCATATCTACCTTGTTTGCGTACTCCAGAAGTGACTGACATTGGCTCTGTTTTTGGACACGCATTTTGGACACTCCTCAGCTGTTTGTAGATGCTGTGTGAGGCTTTTCCTGCCCATTTTGGAACTACTGCCACAGATACTTGCTATTTGGAAGCATAACAGCATGAAAAATAAAAGGATTTCAAGCAAAGTATTTAAGCCTGGTTCTCACACTTAATGGTCAGTGTGTCTTAGGCAGCAATGTAGTCCACCTATCCAGTGGTTGCAACCTGGTTATAGCTTTCAGTGGAGGCAGGAACAGATTTTTTCAGCCACGGCTGATTTGCTGTGATTAAGTTTTGCATTTTCTCCAGAACAGTTTTCTTGTATCGTTTGGCTAATTTGTTCAACTTGGCCCAGTGGCCAATGGGGCTAAAGGAATAAAATATTGGGGAGAAGCAGTCCAGAAATCAAGAGAATAATTTAGATGTTAAGGAAGAGGTTTTTGATCTGTTCTAGGTGAAACAGAGAGATATGTGAGAACATAAGAAGAATTCTGCTATTTTAACCCAAAGACTTATCTAGTCCAATATCCTGACCACTAAGTTGCCAAAGGGATGCCCACAAGCAGGACATGCAGACAAAACATTGTCTACATCTTGGTCCCAGCAACTGGTATTCAAATGCAGATTGCTTCTCATACTGATGTTTATGTAGCCATCAGGACTAGTAGCCATTTGTTGGGGATGATAGGAGTTTCAGCCCCACAGAAACGCAGCGGAAAAACCAGAGTTCAGCAAGCCAACAGCAGCAACCTTGTTCCCCAGTAAGGATACTCACACACGGAGGAGTTTCTTCCAAAACAGGAGGCACTTTATCTTGCAGCAAAGTTCCGTTATATACAAAACATGGAACAGACGGACAAAGGCTTGCGCCAGACACCGGTTTGGTCAACAGACAAATACATACTGGGGATTGCTTTCTTATATACGTATTTACAACCAATCAGGTAGAGGTTTGTGCACCTCCCTCTACCATCTGCACACGACCCCAGTTTCTTATGCAACCTTGCAATTACCCACAGCTGGGGCATGATGAAACATCTCTGCAGTGGGCTGAGCATTTTCCCAGGGTTCCCTGCCCGGAATCCCTGACACCATTGATAGCTTTATCCTCCATGAACTTGTAGCAGTTAGTTACTCACCTACAGACAATGTAATTCTCTCAGATACAAGCCTCAGTTTAAAATGCTGTCTTCATCTTCATGGATGTTTAGCCTTATCAGTGCCATCTTTTCTCAGTTAGAATAAGAATATACATAAAATACTCATTTTGTCATGCATCCAGGTGTTGCTTCACAACACTGCTATTTAATATGAAATATAATCCAATTTTTAAAAATCTATTTTGCATTGTTATTCATCGTTCCCATGTGGATTGTACTTGAAAGTAGTTGAAAACAAACTGAAGCTTACAATAGTCCCTCCTACAAATTGGCTAAATCTTATTCTTAGTCTCAAGTAGAGTAGATCTGCTGAGTCAGACAGATTTACTTACATGTTGATTCACCATACACCAACTGATTCAGTGGGTTTACTCTAGTGGAGGTCAAACCAACAGAATTCCAGGCCTTGTTTCCTATCCTGAATATACACTTAAAGTATGCTTAGAGTATACCTTAACTTATTCTGCAGCCCTATACCAATTTACCTGAGGTCAGTTCCCAATGAAATTAGAATATTTTCTTCTGAACAGACATGCATAGGATTGTGCCTTTACTAAACTATGGCCCTTTCCACAGGGCAGCATCCTCCTGGCATGGCGACACAAGAGGAGCAGGACTGCAACAATGCTTCCACATGACATTGTTGTGGTCTCACCCTTCTCGCATCACCAGCCAGTGCAATCATGGGGTATATCATTGAAGGAAACACTCCATCAATAGCCCCCCACTGCATGAGCCTTCCACCACCGCCAGCCACGCAGAAGGGCTGGAAGTACAAACATGTGCTTCCTTACCCACTGAAGCAGGGGAAAAAAGCCAGCTGCAGTGAGGAAGGAAGGAGTGTTTCCCTCATATTCCCTTCTGCAGGCAGCCTGCTGGGTGCAGAGGGGAGAACTGGGGACACGCTTCCATCCCGGCAAAGGTGGTGCCAGGATTGTGATGAGATACCATGGGAGGAGCATCATCATTTGGACAAGGCCTATGTTTCGTTTTCTTTACAACACGGAATGCAGGTAGGAAATGTGATTTTAGCACCACTAATTTCCACTTCTTCAACATACAAATATTTGCCTGGAATCCTTTAGTACATTAAGGCTGATCTGCTTCAGTAATTACATTATTTTTTCAAACATTAGGTGCACCTGTGATTTTTATCTCAATAATTTATAAGTCAGTTTGTGTTGTATAAATAATAATAAGTTTGAATGGAGGTTACATCACCTGAGATCAGTGCTGTCAACAGAACTAACAAATTGGAAATGACTGGATAATATCATATCATGATGTATTCTTCTTGTTCCTACCAGAGGAAGGAACTGATAAAACTACCTCTTTTTTCATATAATCAACTTTTTTCTGACTATTCCTTCCCTAAGAAAACCCTGTGAAATTCATGGGGCCACCAAAAGTTGACAGACAACTTGAAAGCACGTGCAGACGCATACCACCCAAACTGAATTTGTAAGAAAATGTACAGCACAGTCTTCTTGAATGGGATGATGACAACTTGCTCAGTGAAAATGTCAGAAAAAAGTTAGGCATCTGCAGTGCATAAGCAGTAACAGCACCACATATCATACAAAGGGAGGCCTAAAAAAAGGAACCAAAAGAAATGGGTTGGGTAATTTGTCAAACAGCTGTGTTACGGGGGTGGGCAAGATGGAGAGATGCTGATGGTGATTCTCTCATTGTTTCTGGATATAACCATGGTGGGTGGTAGAGTCAATGGAAGGGTTGTAATTTCCATATCAATAAGATATTCTAGAGACAAAGGTTAGCAGGATGCCTCATATATCTCCTGATGGTGTTTTATATGTGAGTTTTTTTTCTCCCATCCTTTCTACTATCTAGGAGTTTTTTCTTCTCATTGCAAAAAATGTAAAATAATGGCCAAACCAGAAGCAACATAGCAGAAAGCAGGAATACCTCTCAATATTTCTTCCAATTAAGCAAATGCAAAATGAGATGCCTTCTCCCCTTACTACCAGAGTACAACTAGCTGAAAATGTAGTTTTGCTGCATCTTCCCAAGAAAGATCAACTGTGTTATATATAACTGGAGCATCACACTTTTTGGAGTGCTATTCTAATACCTTGTAAGATATTGTTATTGACTGCAAAAAATATAGGTTTGCAGCCATAATTAGTTTCCCAAGTTTTCTGCTCAGTATTATGTAAGATTCTCAGTATCTGTTAACAGAGTTATTTTGGTATGTTGCTTAGGAGATATGAAAGCTCTTACACAGAACCATGAACAATTTCTCTCTACAAGCAACATTTCTTCTAGAATAGAATAAAAATACTGGCATCATTTAATTGGGTGGATCATTTATGACATCAGGAACCAGATATTTCGTCTATGGTTGAACAACATACGGCATATAAAACTTTAATGAGCTCTGTAATCCTTGCTTAAAATGTTTGTATAGCCTGGTCCTAGAAATTTCTTCATTCCACATACTGGAAATTCTCTGTATTTCTCTCTCTGAAAGTAAATTCCTGTATTTCCTCTGAAAAGCAAATCTGCATTATTCCAGTGATCCTTCCACAAAATCACATGGCGAAAAAAGATGCCATCTTTGTGGCCAGTTGTTGCAAAAACAATGCTGTGTGAATGCCTTTGTGACATAACTGTCAACTGTGAATTCTAGCACAGATAGCATATCAGCAGATGGAGAATGGAGAGAAAAACAATTTTCAGCACCTGTCACGTGGTACTACCCAATTTCAGGGTCTATTTTCAACACAAGCCTCTAGATTTTCTGATGACACTGAGGCTGATCTGTGTTTGCAATTGCAGTTAAGCAGATCCACAAACTGTCTTGTGCCACAGTACATCCTAAAATCCTTTTGGTGAGTTTTGCTAGCATAACTAGGGGTTAGATCAACATAATTACCTTTTCATCAATTGCGTAGCAAGGTATCTACTGCCTCCTTTTGCAGTAGTTGTATCCAAAATGACAGCTGGATGTCATCAAGAGTAGCTCTGCCCCCAAGTCAAACATCCATCAATTGATGGGGGGAGGGGTTTGCAGGTGTTTGCCAGGAGAACTCCACTGCATTACTCTTCAGATGACTACCTTCACTGTCTTGGAGCTTGGTGAAATATATGTTTATGTAAGGTTCCATACAGTGTTGTGTAATCTCCAAACAGGATCTTGCAAGCTCCAAACATAGTCTTCGCCATACTCCTGTAATTGAATCCCAGGCAGCCCAAGATGTATTCCTGCTGAGGCACAATACAGGATGACATCCTCTCAATTTGTGTAAAGATGCAAAGTGGAGTGGCAGCTGAATGTAACTGTCCTTCACCAGTTATGTGGACAGCAAGCCAATTTAGGCAATGCAGGACAGGCTAAAAAGCACATACAGCTTTATCTTCCAACACAAAGAAGAATGAGCAGAGATCTGTTTTTGCCATCCCCCAGAAAGTGCCAACTGAAGTACTTGCTCCACTTTTCTTAATATCAGGGCCAGCCCTGATTGGAACATCATCCTAATGAACATAACGCCCAGCACTGCTTCCACTGAATATATATATTTCCTTAACAGAATGGCAATCACCTTTCATTCAGATACTTAACCCACAAAAAGTTTGGATAGCATTTTTTTTATGTGAAGATTTCCTTGGTCCATTAGCTCTGTTAATGCATGGTGTGTGTTTGACCTGATTATTACTGAAGGATAAAACATGCAATTTCAACACAAGAAACAGAAGCCTCATAAGAAACCAGCTAGATCAGACCAAATGCCAATCTAGTCCAGTATCCTGTTTTCCACAAGCAGCAGCCCTCTCTTGTTAATAGGTTGGATTCCTCTACACTTTGGTATGGTTTAATTGCCAAATATCTAACTGGTATAAATATAAATTCTACACTGCTATGGCTCCATGGCCATGCTGGCTAAGAGGAAAGCTGGCTGAACATGCTCGTTGCAACATCAGGTTAGGTAAGACCTCAAGGCATAGCCAGGTCATAGTCAGGAAATCATCAAGAAATTCCAGCGATAATGAACTTACAGTTAGCTTTCAGTGACTAAACTCTTACAGACAATAGTGTCTGTGATGTTTCCACAGGAAGACTGATTGTCTTAATTCTCTTCCTCTGACTAACAAACTTCCCTTTTGACCTCACACCTGTCCAGCAATCAAGGAGCTATCAAGATTCCCATCAGTCCCTTTGTTACCTAATGCTAAGGCCATTAGTCCATTCTGGATGCCATTGCCCACCCTTTGGACTCCACTGTTTACTCTGCCAGAGAGGCATTAACTCCTTCACCCTCCAGGCAGAAAAAGAGTATTTAAACCCCAGTTTTGGGCTAGCCAACTCACCGTACACTGGTTGCTGGTCTTCACTCTGCTGCTCCAATTTCTATTTGTGTACTGTCCTTGGACTTCTAGTCTAAGTCACATCTCTTCTTTGCTTCTCTGCTGGTTTGGTAAATATCACCCATGTCACCCTAAACTTTCACTATCCAAAACTTTCCTCTCTTTTCTTTAGTTAGCCTTGTGTGATTGTAAGACTGTGTGGAGCTCATGTGATTGCAATTGTTGATTCCCCCAATAAAATAAATGAGCTTACTTTTGGATCTCTGGCTGATTCTTCCGTGCACTAGCATTGGTAGATATAGGTGTAAAAGATCTCATAAGGTTATTTCCCTCTTGCAGGCCTCCTCTTTGAGCTAATATTCCACACCATTTTATGAAGGCACTGGCACTGCGAGTGGACACCTGACTGACCCATATTTTGGGGGTAACACTCTTGATACTGTTACACTGGCAACTGGTATTTACTCTAGAGTTGTTAAATTTCTGGCAATTTTGAAGCCATGAGGGGCGGGCTTTTTTAAAAAAAAAATGAAATTTTCAGAAAAAAGACCAGAGCTTTGTCTGCTGAAGAAAGGATGGCTTGTACTGAAAAAGCCAAAGGAAAAGAAGCCAAAGATCCAGCTGAAGGAAAAATACCAAAGTGCCTGGAAGGTGTTAATGGTGATGAGCGAGATGACCAAGTACAAAAATCAAACAGTGACTCAAGCTCAGCTAAAAAATCTAAATCTTTTCAGGAGTCTACCATCACAAAGCTATCAGTGTTTGAATACAAGCCAAGTTAAGCGAAGGCCTCTTTTTTATGAACCTGCTGTGTGAATCTACCTGCCAACAGCTATTGAAAGACAATGCTCCAAAGGAGAATTGGTTCTGTGTTGAGCATCTATGCAAAGATGCTGTGTCTGGAAACATGGTTATACACCTGATGTGTGTAGCTTCATCATTTTTGCATGGGGTAGTTATAAATGTAGTTATTTGCCATTGTAGGTAATAAAGAGTTGCCATTTTATGCCATGCCATGTGTAAGGTTGGCCCCAGTGAGCCTGCCTCAGTGAGCCAGGATCCAATACTCCCTGAATAAGATTTGGTTTTCCCAGTAGCATGGTGGGTTACCTTTTGAACAGCGTATCAACACTAGGGGAATGCTAGGTATGATCCAGGATAAAAGGCAAAGTGTGAGTTGTGAGATTACTTGTATGACGAGTTGATACTGAGTTGCTCTTCCAAATTAGGGTTTCTTACTTTAAAAACAAAAATTAAGTTGCAGAGCTTTTCACAGGGGCTGTCATTTGCTCTGTTCATCCAGCAAACCTTCTGGTGAAAGTTTTCTGTAAGTAGGTGAGCTGAACGAGTGATGAAGTCACTTTCTGATCCAGGTTCAACAGGATTTTCTCAACCCATACACAGGGATAGAATAAAGGAGAGACTTTTCACTACAGGCATACAAGATGTAACTGATCATTCCTGTGTTGAGATCACAGATGTGCAGCCCTGGGCTCATAGTGCAGTGCAACCATGTTTTTCTTTCTAGATCTCAGAATCTTGTATTTTTACATATCAATGGTGAATAAACATAGCAATTACCTTTTTTTGTAAAAAAAAAAAAAAGAAGAAAAAGAAAAAGAAAAAAGACCTGACAAGCGCTACATTAGTATTATATTAGCATGTTAAGATTGGCAATCACTTTGTTTACTTTAGGAACACAAAATGTATTATGGTTTTACAGCAAACTATAATGTCAGGAATATTAAAAGTACAGTTTATACAGACAATGATTACAAATGTAATTTACTCTTTTAAAAAAAAACAGTTACAAATGGAGCTACAAGGTCCTGAACTGTATGGAACCCCAGAAGTCTTTTGTTTTGCCACCTTTTTGGTGACAGAGGGAAAAAGCAGTAAAAAGAGTAGAAACCATCAGTGCTAGCAAAACACAGAAAACTATTTTATCTCTTTTAGCCCTTCCTAGTGCCAAGCAGACATAAAGCATTTTTCCCATAAAAGGAAGCAAGAGAAAAAAAAAATCAAGACCAGGAATTGCAATGAACTGTTTTTGTACATAGTCATGCACAAATGCCTTCCAGTTCCATAACTTTTAGAAACAATTTTTGAGGATTAAATATATGAACTTCTTGCCTTAAACATTTTCTTTATAATTCTAAAAGAAAATAATCTACAATTTATGTTTTGTCTTGAAAAATATGGCTTTGGAAAAAAATGGGGTAACTATTTTTTTTTCTGAAATTTTCTCCTTTTCTCTCCAGATTTTCCCCTCACTAATTCACAGCCATGATTTTCTTGACCAAAAGCTCTTTCCTGAAGCATGATGAAACCTCATCCACAGAACTTCCATTAGCACCAATACTATTTGCCCAAGGATATGTGGAAATGTATAGATATTTTTATTCTGGTGTTTTGAATTTATGTGTAACTGAGGTGAATGGAAATCTGTATTGCTGTCATTCTCCTGTTGAAGTGTGCCTTCACATCACTTCCAGTTTATGGCTACCCCAAGGTGAACACATCATATGCCATTTCCACACTACACTCTTGTAGCGCGATTATTCCACTTTCAACATCCTATGGAATCCTGGGGTTTGCAGTTTAGGGAGGGGCCAGCTGGCCCCTCCCTAAACTGCAAACCCCAGAATTCCATAGGATGTTGAAAGTGGAATAATCGCACTATAAGAGTGTAGTGCGGAAATGACCATAGAGTCTTCTTACAAAGATTTGTTCAAAGGAAGTTTGCCATTGCCTTCCTCTGAGGCTGAGAGTGTGACTTGCCCAAGATCAGCCTGTTACCCCAACAGACGAGAGACTCAGAGGTCCAGACATGATGCCAGTGTCTCTGTGGAACAGTGAGGAATTATTAGCTCAAAGGGAGGCCTGTAAGAGGGTGGTAACCTGACAGGATCTTTTACACCTATGTATACTGGTACTAAAGCAGTGACACCAGCTGGAAATTAAAAGTATGTTTTATTGGGGGGTATCACAATCATACACAAGAACCAAGCAGTCTCACAAAAACACAGGGTTAACCAAAGGAAGGGAATGAAAAATTGAATAAAGTCATTGAAGGACATTTGCAAGCTCATTAACACTGGAAATGCCTTGCCTGGCCATGACCTGAGATCCCATCTGATCTACCTTCACATGTGTTCAACCAGCCCTCTTTGTCAACATGCCTTTTCAGCCGTAACAATATATCATTTATATTTCATGCCAATTAAATAATCCAATTATATTATATCATGGAATGGGGGTGTACAATATGGTAAAAAAGCCAGTCGGCTTAAATGGTTGAACAGAGATTTGAACTCTGGCCTTCCAAAATCCTAGTCCAACACTCAAATCACTACACCACAACGAACGCAAGATCATTAAATTAATGATTTGTCCAGCATAGACGATGAAAGTATTTATTGTCTGAATCTTGTTAATAGTCTCAACTACAATAGATCTATTGAACTAATAGATTTACAGAAGTGCTGATTCCCCATTCATCAATTGATTGAATAAGTCTATTCTAATTGAGACTACTAATAAAAACCAGGCCTTTATATACTTTTCTTATAAACTAGATTCTCACTTCCTTTCACTTGTACCTGGGCCTATGTTCCTACCTCCTACTCTATTGAGGGGAAGGATTAAAAAGTATTTGGAACACACCAAAACTGTGTGGAAACAGTGTTCTATTTAAAAGAGAAAAAAGAAAAAAATATTCTAAATCACCTTACCTTTCTCCAACTCCCATTCTGAGCAACCCACTCCTACATTATTTCTGGTATGGTAAAATTCTCACACATTGACTTAGTTGTACAGTTTCATTTGAGCAGCAGCTTGGATGCACAGAAGTGTCTGTAAGCAAAATATTTTCCATCTGAAATTGAGTTAGGGCGTAGCAAAAGAACTTTATCACTGCAGAAATAAGCATACAGTATGTTGGATGAGGATGAAACAAAAGTCACTGTAATCAATTAAATGAACAAACTGAAAAGCTACACTGAATAAGCATACAGGAATTACACAGGACATAAAAAACACTTTGCTTACTCTGCTGGACAAATAGTGCATTATAATAGATATATGTGAATACATCTCCATTCCTTCATTTAAATGATCAGATTGGTGCCCTGGGGACCAAATCTAGATTGTAACCATTGCAGTTGAGTCAACTATTTCCCATGAAAATTTCCCCAGGGAAATCCTCCCACCCACCTTCACTACTATTATCTGTGAGGAGGAAACCATACAAGCACAATTTTGTATCCATTTCCACCCATGTTACAGTTGAGGGTGATTTAAATCAGAGGCAAAGAGCTAAAAGGGCTTTCCATGCTGGCATTGTCCTGTTTCAAATGATCTGCTTTTGTCACAGAAGCTTTTTGAAAAAATAATTCTTGTTCACTATATTGAATCTAAATCCACCTCAGCCTAGAGATACTGGAAATTACTTAGGACAACCGTTGCCCTGTCCTAATTTTGTTCCAGCACACTGGATTTATTACTGGGCTGCAGAAGGATGGGAACTCATTGCCTTCCCTGTCCTCTGCCTTCTCTGCCATTTTTGGTTCTTCTGTCAATGAATCTAAACCAACAAAACAGCTCTGCTGACAGATTCCTTTGCTGGCAGATCTCTAAGATCAGTTGGCAGAAAAGCATTTTGCCAGCAGGGCATTTCTTCTGGCACAAAATCATTTCTACTAGCAGAAGAGGCTTTTGCCTAATCCTAACCATCTGTAACTGGTATATCTTTGGGTTTAGATTGCACTGCCAGTCCCACTGATTTCAATGTCCTTAAGTGCATCAAATTCTGCGCCAAATTGTGGCTAGCAAGAACATTTATTAGGAATGACCCAGCCAAACCTAAATGCTTTCATCTTTCAGTTATTTCAGTGCTAGACAATGAAACACAATGGATATAGAAACTGCTGGCATCATCATTAATGGAGCACTTAAAAGTATTTAACTTTGGCTGGGTTATCTCTATTGTTTTAGGAAGATCTTATTTAACTTGGCAACATGTCCATAGTTAAGCTATGTAATTTCCTGCCACAATCAGTACTGATGGTTGCCAAATTGAATGACTTTAAAAAGTACTGGACAAATTAATGGAGGATTGGGCTATCAATGAAAACAAGTCATAATGGATGTATATATTCACTCCAATACAAGTAAGAATATGCTCCTTTATATAAGTGATAGCAAGCATGAGTAATTGTTTTAGTTTTCACACACGCTTCTCATAGGAACACTATGTGAGCAGAATGTGTGAATAGGCAGGCTTTTAATATAGTCCAGAATGGTTTTGCTTATGTTCTTACACAAAACACAAGATATTTAGAATAATAGCATCATAGAGTTGGAAGGGTCCCATCTAGTCTAATCCTGCTAGTGCAGAAATCCATTGCTAAAACACCTTTGAGAGGTAACCATCTAACCTTTGCTTCAAAAGATCTAACAGAGGAGAATCCACCACTTTTTCAAGTAGTCTATTCCACTGTCAATCAGCTATTACCACCAGAGATTTCTTCCTAATATCCTTTCTTGTAATTTGAATCCACTGATTTGGGCCCTATTCTCTGGGGCAGCCAAGATTGTTCCAAGTAGGCAACAGTTATATGAAAGATTGCCTCAAATTATTTAAACCCAGTGTGCTTCAATTTGTGGGTTCAGCAAGAAAACATTTGGATTTATATTTCTGCCCTTAGCTTTTAAAGGTGTTTGAACATTCTCATAAAGAGGTTTTAACTTTCATATCACCAGATCTTTCCCATTAAAAGTTCTTTATTGAGGAAATGGCAATTTATTTTTAAGCTTAAATTATATAGATATACATATAGATATAAATTTGAAAGAAACAGCATTAATTAGTTTACATCACTCACTGCTGTGAAAATTAGGAAAAAGATGCAGGTCATTTTAAAAGGATAAGGAAACATCACATGCCCTGTCCATATCCTGGCATGGGCAGTCCTGATTAATTCTCTGTTGTCCCTCTTTTTCAGCTGCTTTTAAAATGTCCTAATTTCTCTCTCCTCCTCACCCCCACCCCTTTTCTCATTGTCCTCAGATTACTTCAATTGCTAGAAGCTTAGTTGAAAGTACAAGAGTAGTTCGCACTCATTTAACTCAGCAGGAGGAATGGAAAGGAAAGAACAGAATCTTGTTTTTCCCAGTAACCTCCAGCAAAAGGAAACTGCTGCCTGCTCCCCTAGCTTTGTCAGTAAGACTTTTTGTCATCTTGGCCACACTGAGACCTTACTTGGCCACATGTGTTCTGGTTTTCATCTTTTAAATTTTGGTAGATATAAAATCAAATCTCACTCTTAAAAGCCAGTGCAGATAAATAGAATTTCCTGTGGTATCAAAAAAGAAACCAAAGATGGCATGAGATGAACCTCAGGGAAAGAATGCTGGACTCAGAGGGCTACATATGATGTTTTACACCGTATTGTTAGTTCCAACTACAGCAAAACAATTGAATCTATGGGAATTACTTTCTGGTTGACTCAGCAATCAATAATTGCTTCAATGGTTTTACTGTAGTTAGGTCAAACCAATAGGACTAAGGCCTTTGTTTCCTCTTCTCATTGCTCATCTCACTTCAGAAAATTTCAGGAATTAGAATAGCATCTCAGAAACTGATAACAGCAAGCAGTTCATCTGGGTACAAGCAATCTTTGAAGCAAGATGGTCTCAGTTGTTTGTAGATCAGACCACCAAACACAGCTTCAGAGCTTCAGTTGTGCCTGAAGATACACTGCAAGTCAATGTAACTGTTTAAGAACAGAATAGATTTTGGCCAGAATTCACTATGCACTTATGTTGCTATGTAACCACAATAGTTACATAGCAGCATAGTGAATCCCAGGCCAATTCCCTCAAAACCCACTTACCAGTCAGCAGCTGCTGCAACTGACAGAGGTCTTTTCGCTGTTGTTCAGGAAGCAGCTAACATTCTCAGCCCCTCATGAGAGCCTTCTCTTTTTTGTGACAGACAGAAACTGGGTCCCTGTTGCAATTCCTCCTTGCAGCAGAGATCACTCACACAAAGAGGGGATCGGACCATCAACCAGCTGCTTCCCAACTGACAGAACATATCCTCATTGATTGCAGTGGCATTGGGAGTCTTTCATGGTCCATGTGCATCCTCTAAATGAGGACATATATAGGGAATATGAAACAGTCATGAATGCAAAGCTCTCAGTTATACATTTATAACTACTAAACAGGATTCAGGCTGTGTTCTGTAACTGCAGTTTCTGAGTAGTCATACAGATTAACCCAATATGCAATGCACTGAAAGAAATGGAAAGAGAATCTAAAACGAGATGATACTACAGTGCTTGCAGAACCAAGGCAAAACACTCTCTCTATCTAAGAGAAGTTATAATTGCTGCACCAGACTGCTAGAAGTTGCTCCATTTCTCTGAGACAGCATGGATTTTACATGCAGTATAATGAAGTGCAGTATCGAAATCATACACTTATGTGCATCAAGAGTATTTGTACAAGTGACACAAAGGATGGCATCATCTTGTGGATTCAAGCCTCAAGGAACATGTTATACTAGAAACATACTCCAAAGCACATCAACCATCATTCTTCTAAACTTGGCTCCAACACTGCTCCTTGCAAAAGGATAATGAAGGATGGAGTTTCATTGGGATTGTGGCTGAGAAAGGATAAAATTACCCCCTTTTGCACACTGTTATATTTTTTAAAAAATGGATGATGTTATGTATTTTGCATCATACATAGTTTGGCACTGAGACAAGCTTGCTGTGCAGGTTTGTCACAGAAATTAATGGAAAATTCCAAGAACCATCCTAGTTTGATTCAGCCAACACAACGATCAGCATTGGCTAGCCACATCAGTTGTAATTTATCGTGTTAGGTACAAAAGAAGAAAGACAAATGAATTTCCTCAAACTTGAGAAGATCCTTCTGATGCAAAATGTACTTCATTGTTACCAGTCATATATAATTTCCAAAGGGGTAACCATGGTGGTGTTCTATTGCAACAAAGCAATGAGGAGCCCTGGGGCACTTAAAGTAAAATATATTTATTATATTGTGAGATTTCTGTGAACTAGCTGTACAGTGCAGTAGGAGCAATGTTGGCCTCCAAAATGCCACTTTGGCATGCCCAAGATTTCTGCAGGAGACATGTAACCTCTTCTCATTTCAGTAGGCAAATGGGCAAACAGAACTAGGGAAAGTATGACATTTCTTTGTCATATATTCCCAGGTTTGTCTGACTAGAGTGCATTCATCTGTTCGTGCTGAGTTCACAGCTGTTCAGAAGATAATTATTGAGTCATTTTTCTCATACAAAGCCCAAGAAAATGAGAGAGGCAGATAGAGTAGACAGCATCTGACTATAAAGAGAAATAGCTACTGTACCATATGGAACAGAGGAGGGTTATCTACTATGTCATGTGTGTGTGCATGTGTACATGAAGATAAGTGTTTGTGATAAATATACAAAGACTGACATTAGAAAAGACATCATTTTACTCATTTGCTAATTTTGGAAATACATAACAATATATAACAAGCCTGGCTTATGCTCCTGCCAAGGTGCAAAAAGGAAATTCATCCAATACTTGGAGGAGGGTAGAGCTCCAGTTTAGATGAACCACAGTGAGGTTCTTTCTTCCCACCTCATCATGCCAGGGCCTAGACCAAGACCAGCTTCTCAGCTCCTTCAGATTTAAAAAGCCAGTCACACAATTGCTAATCGCATGAATGCCACTTCATATAGCTGTGCTTGTAAATCATCATCTTTGCTGACCAGGTCAAGACTATCCCAGGCCCTAACATTTCTCCACCAAAGCCTGAATGCAGGGATGATAATTTGTGATGTCACGGGGGGGGCAGTTATATTACTATAGTGACATTAAAAAGAAAGCCCCTGGTAAAGTCATTAAAGTCATTAAAGCACAGAGTATCTTATTCAAACAAAAACCACCAAATCTAACAAATAAGAAAAGTATACACATACTTTTCAAAGCAACACTCTTACCCTGAGATTCCTCCCTCCCCATAAGGACTGGTGAAGAAAGACAAGGTCATGAGGTCTGGGAATGCTATTGATGACAAATCTGCAGGCTCCAGGCACCATGGAAAGAATCTGTGGATATCAGAAAACAGTTTGCATTTTTCATTAACTGCAAATACATAAACACATAAAATAAATGTTTATGCATATAAATACATAAACTGCATCCTCTATCCCATCTGACTTTTGTATCACTTACACAGAAAGCTACACGGAACCTTCTTGTGCAAGTGGAAGTACCTAAGTCCATATGTCAATCATCATGTATTCCACAGCAAGTGGTGGCAATCTGGCATTACTGTGTCAATGGTAATGCTCCACTGGTGTTCTGTTGGTTCCGAACAATAATCTGGATGCAAAGATGAAGTGAGAATACCATGTCCAACAGATATTGCAAAGACAACACTTTTGAAGAGAGGTCACAAATAAATGTACAGGTTCCAGATACTCTGGCAATAGTAATAATAATTGTGAATTTTGTCATTATGTCATTTTGGCCTGCCAAAACCTGGCTGAGGGACTGTTGAATGTGATGGAAGTACCACTCTGCTGGTAGAGGTTCGGAGTCCACCACAGGCATAGAAACACCACAAGCATAGAAATTCCAAACAGCAGTTAGGTCTAAAATAGGGGATATTAGAGGGACATTAGGGCAACCTTGAAATAGCAGAATTGAAGATCCCAAGCCACTTGTTCTGCATGCATCTCCACAGGAGCTGGCATAATTACACTCCCCATTTGTCCCATATGGAGGTATTTGGGGAAAAACTTTGCAAGCAGTGAAAGAAAAAGTCTTCTCCGACCCTGGTTACAGAAATACATTGGAGCTTAGAAGTGATGATTGCTTTACCACAGAAATCTCCCACCTTCTGCTCGGTATAATTGTCCTTTCTTAAAGTATGAAAAATTAGAAGAAAGCTGAACTTTTAAAAAGTAGTAATGGAAGCCACATGAAGAACAGAAGCATTTAAACCCTCATTTTTTGACTCATTAACATCATTCTACTAATGTATATAACTGGCAGGAACAGAAGGGAGGACTTTTTCTGAACTACATTCCTTCTCATCACTCTCCCTCTTCCTCTCCTACTAGGATGTCTGATTTAGCTTTCCTATTGCTAGGAATTGTAATCACATGACACCTGTTCTAATGACATGGCACTGGTTGCCACTAAGTTTTCACTCTGAATTCAAGGTATGAGTCTCACTGTCTTGAAACCTCAATATTGGAAGTAATACTTGCCTCAGATTTGCCAGGGTGGCCCTCTTTTGTGTCCCAACAATAGAGAAGATACATTATGTGAAGACATAGGAAAGGGCCTTTACTATTGTGAGGCTTCAGTTATAGAAAGTCCCTAATGTAGATGTCCAAGTGGTGCTACATTGGCTTTATTATCATGCTAAATTAAAGTCTGACTTTTTATTAAAATGGGACCTAGAGATCATGTCCCTGGCTAATTTGAGAAGGTCTGTCAGAGTGCATTTTTTAAAAAAATCATTATATATTGTTTCAGATTGTTTAGCTTGTATAGTGTTTATACCCTACTTTGAGATCGAATATAGGCCATTTCCGCACGGGGCAAGGGAATCGCCCTGTGATGCTACTCACCGGACTTTTGGGCTCTCCGGTCCAGTCCACGCTGCTCTGGAGCAGTGCATAGCTGCCGCTCCGCACTGCTCCGGGGATGAAAATGGCAGCTTCCGGTTGGTCAAGGCTCTCGACCAACCACTGAAACTCGCCAGCCTAAAGTCTGCCCCCGGCAGATCGCAGGTTTCCACCAATGCGAGCCTGCGAATCTGCATAAGGGAGCAGACTCACACTGGCACACTCTGTGCTTTTGAAAAACCTCAAGAAACAGGTTTTTCAAAAGCACGCTGGACGACCACTTGGGGTCATTCCGGAGCGGGCTGGGGTGCGGATCTATGTTAAGTAGGTCCGATCCAGTCCTCTCCCAGGTGCAGATGTTCTCCCTGGAGGACACTCTGCACCATTTTAAAAACCCCGTGTGGAAATGACCATAGTATGGGATAGAAGTATTTAAATAAATAAATAAATTTCCATGTCTTTCTAGAATAGAGTACCTGATATATATGATAATGTTTGATATCAGTGCATGATGTTTTTCTACAATTCCAGGTTTGTCAGGTGCGTGTGTATACATATAAGTTTTTATATATCTATGAACAAGGATATTTGGTAATCCCTTCCAAAAGAAGTCCATCAGCACCTTTATGCTACTTTTTAAAAAGTCTTCAGAGCTTCCAACAGTTTTGGCTGTGGAAAATTCTGAGTTGACCCTGCAATATCTTTTCCATCTGCTACTGTTGATAAGAAGAGTCAATGTGGTTTAGTGATCTGAGCCCTGGACTAAGAGGAATAGGGTTTGAATCCCTACTCAGCCATGGGAGCTCTTTGAATAAGCTTGGCCAAATCACACATACTCTCAGCTTTAAAGGAAGGCAGTGGCAAAACGTCATCTGAATAAACGTTGCCAAGAAAATCCCACAATAGGATCACTATAAGTCAAAGTCAGCTTCAAAGCATTAACTAGCTAACTGTTGATATGTTTTTATGATGTTGTTTCACTGCTGTTTGTTTTACTGTTGGGTTGAAATAATAATTTGAATATGTCAAAGAGAAGCAGGACCAAATAAAAAATACTCATAGAGGAGATGTGAACACAAGTGAGGAAAACTAAACAATCTACTATATTTTGGAAAGTAATTTGAAAAAAAAAAAGATAAGAAAGACTAGTTTGGGCAAATCAGAAGTCCAGGCATGTACCAGAAGAGTGTCTTGGTAGGAAGCAATGGAAGAAAATAATATACCGACAAAGCTGGAAAGCACTGAGTAAAAGTGACAAGATCTTGAAACAGAACTGATGTGTTGATCTAAGGGCAGAAGATCTGAGTGTGATACAGAGGCTCTGAACCTGACTGTTTCTCAGGATAAACAATACCATTTATCTTTAAAAATGAAATGAGATGATTAACCAGGCTTAGGAGAGAAAACAATTATCTTTTCTTCCCCTTCAAGTTGGCTTTATCTAAAGCTTGGCCATCCTCTCCGAGGTGGCAGAGAAGCAATTGGAAAAACATGAAAGGAAAGAAACAGAAAAAGAAAGGAGGTCAAAAGATAAAGTTACTAAGGGCTTAAGAGAAGATCAGTGTGGAATGATGTGCCAAGGTAAGACATAGACTATTCTAGACTGAATATGAAAGGAGCACACTGCCCTGAGGAACAGGATTGATGATAATGCAAGAATCAGTAGTAAAAGCCCAGGCTGCATATTTCAAGAGAAAAGACTGGGGGCTGGTATACAGAAATCCAATGCAGTGAGACCTTAGGAAGGATGCTTAACATAACAGAATGTAGCATTAAGATCAAGTAGAATATGTACTGAATAAATAAAATTTAACAGTGGTCCTTCACTGAAGAGTCCTCATGTGAGTAGTAAGTGTCATGCCCTGAGGCCAGAGAGACATTATCACATGACCTGTCCTCTGAGTCAGAATTTCTCTGGATGGGACTTATAACCTGGTGGAGGTGTGCTGCAGTTGACTATTGGTTTGTGCCATATCCAGACCCCAGTGTTTCCAGGATAAGCATGACTGTGGCTGATGAATTAGGACCCAGGAATTGTATCGTGTAGGAGCTCCCATTGGTTTTCATTGTGTTGGAAATAACTTAGGCCAACTATAAACTTGGCCTAATTTTGTGTTGACATTGGAACTGTAACTCTCAGCTTAGCTGTAGCACAAGAGCTCCTTCTCTGCTCTGCCTCTTCTCCGCTCCCTTTGTGGCCCTTCAGATGGCTGATTTCAGCCCTTGTACCAACAGATCACTCAGCTGTCTGATCTCTCCCAAAACGTAGGTGCCACAAGGGCCACCCTGCAATGCCAAATACCTCCTTGAAAAAGTGGGGAATTAATTAGCTCAAAATCAGGAGGCTGCGAGAGGGGGGCAACTTAGCAAGATCTTTTCTACCAGTGTTTACAGGCACACGCAGGAAAAGAACCAGCCAGAGATTCAAAAGTAAGCTAAAAATGTGTTTTATTGAGGGAAATTCACTCATGCATGCACACAAGATACACACAATCACACATTCACACAAGAGCTAACTGAAAGACAAAGAGAGGAAAAACTATAGAGAGGCTGAGGGGTTTGGGGGATTTATAATTACCAGTCCAGAAGAATAGTGAAGAGCAGAAATGTATTTTGGCTTAGGTAGGACCTAAGGACAGTTCTCATTCAGAAGCCAGACGGACAGAGTGACGCGTAGACGTTCAAGAGACTGCACTGGACATCCTGAAATCAGTGGTATTTGTACCCTGAAAATGTCTTGTGGCTGTGAAGGTTCCAGATGCAAGACAAAGTGAACCTGTTGTGAACAATGAGTCTTTCACCTGTTGATGGGCTTAGTGCTTTGATTGACAAAGACATGACGGGTGTTGTAATAGCTGTCTATTGCGGGTACTGTGAGGAAAGAGGAAAGAATCCAGGTGTACAAGGGATTGCTATCTATCAATCAGTGTCCTGGTGGGCTCCTCACAGTTGGATTCCTTGAAAAATTCCAGCTTCTGTTTAAGCCTATTATCCATAGGAATGGTGTGTATTTGCCTGACAAATGACTCAGTCTTACCTGGAGGAAGTTTTGAGTTGACCTATGCCTCTCACATTTACAGTCAAATTCTTTCCCTCGCTCAGTTTAACCTCTCCATCACCTCTCAGGCTTGAATTTGATATCAGAGCCAATAAAATGTGTTGCCAATTACACATGATGCCAATTAGGTATGGTGCCCATCCAAACCATACTAATATCAGGGACCCCCAAAGCAGGGCCTTACAGGGGTTATGGCAGGATAAGGGGAATTCAGCTGGCTTGGAGCCAGTTCAGATAACGCGTACCTTATGCTTCATCCTGGCCCACTCCAGCTGTTCTGTCTTTGAGTTAGGATTGCACTGCCCAATTCTAGCCAAAAATAAGGGATTATAGCTTTGGCTCAAGGGGCTTTTTGAAAAGTGCAGAAGGTAATATCTAGATTAGACCAATGATTGTCAAACTTTCTTCTTCTGTGAATTCTCTTGTAGTAACTTGCATATCAATTTCCCTTTAATGTGGGATCTTGGTACTGAATTCATCAGATCTTACATTTTCTAGGAAAAGCAGAAGTAATTAAACAGGCTAACCTAGAACTTGCTCTCTTTGAACAACCTATTAAAGTGTCTGGCGCTAAATCTAAAGGGTTAGTTTCTATTATTTATAACTTACTTCCTCTAACAGGAACTCCAAACTGCAAGGATTAAAAATTCAGTGGGAACAAGACTTGGGTCATGATATTAGTGATGATAACTAGAATAGTTTATGGAAGATGAAACCCTTCAAATCAATTTCTGCAAAATGTATGAAAGCAACACATAATTAATTTATAAATAGTATCTAACACCAATGAAAATATCACAAAATTTCCACCATAATTCTCTGAAATGTTGGAGAGGCTGTAATATAACAGGCAGCTATTTTCATCTGTACTGGGATTGTGAGAAAGTCTCTATGTTTTAGAAAGAAGTCTTCCAGGAAATAGGTAACATCAATAATCAAAAGGTCCAACCTATTGCTAGTTTGGCACTGCTAAAACATTTTCTCTGACCCAAATGCTAATTTATCCCAAAAAAAAAACTTATTACATTTTTATTTTTAGCAACTCAGCTATTGATAACTTGTGTCCAGAAAATAGCTGACAATTAAAATATTAACAAATAGTATGCTAAGGTCTTAGATCTTGCTGTATTGTTAAAACTAACATGTATGGTTAAAAATGGAATGGAGACACAGACAACATTACAGAAATTTGGCTCCCTTTTATTAGTTACAGCAATGAACACAGGGACATGTGGAAATAACCTCCAATTCATGGAAATATTTGGAATGATGAGTGTAGGTATAGTTAATGATGATTTCAGATTATATTTTAGTGCTGTGATATAATCTATGCACATTGATGTTGATTTTATCTTCTTGCTACGTTTTAGTCTGTATTTCTTGTTTGTATTCATAGTTTTAAAAAAATTAAAATTCTAAGGAGCAGACTTAGTTCCCATGAACCACACTGGCTAATCATGCTGGACTTCATCATTATCCTTCAGAACCTATGTGTGTGTGCTTGAACACATCCAACACTCCCTGCAAAAGCATGTTGCAGGACAAGTTCAACAATGGTGGACTAGTTACAAAGTAGTTAACAGTTAACAAAATAGATGTGTTCCTGAGGAGAAATAACATAGAAAGAATAGGGATAGATTCCTACACCACAAAAACAGAAGAGCAGCTTGAACATGTTCCAGTCAACTTTTTCTTGCATGTGTGAAACAAAACAACTAGCTTAGGTGAGCATTGCATGAGTAGAGAAAAACATTTTGAATCTTCTGGAGACTACTTCAACATTTCTTCCAAAATGTATCCAAGGATGACTTTTTTTTTTCTTTCACCAGCCTCAACTTTTCTAATAATTTCCATTTTGGTGGCCAAAGTTATAAATCTATGCTTTTTTTTTTTTAACGTGCTGTGAGGAGCTGATGTATCTTGTCTGTTCTCCCTATGCCTCTTGGTTTTGTGTTCATGCATGCTCAAAGCCAACATGGTGTAGTGGACTATAGCCTTGGAGATCAGGGTTTGATTTTCTGCTCAGCTATGGCAACCCACTGGGTGACCCTGGGAGCCTCACACACACTCAGCCCCAGAAAACCTCATGATTGATTTACCTTAGGGTCTCTGTAAGTCAGAAATGACTTGAAGGCACACCACCACCACCACAACAACACTCAGTAAGGGATTCCAAGGGCGGCTGCTGTTTACCTTACCTTTTGTAAGGAGGCACACATGACTACAGTTGGATTGGCTAGAGTAGAATACCACTCTTTCCCTGTTCAAACTTTATTGTATTGTTTAGTACAGATACAACACTGAAAGTGTGTATTTCTCCCACCCTCCATCATCCCCCCAATGCTGACACTGCTAAAAAAAATTCTAGTTACACAGAGGACAAAGAGAAAAGGGGAGCTGGGCAGGTATAAAAAGACTTTGTAAAAAGAGGCTTCTTTCTTGGAGATCTTATTAACTGAGATACACCTGTATTTCTAAGGGTTGCACGTCACTGGGTACTGACATTTTCAGTGAAAAGGCTTCTGAGAAACCCAAAGTCCTACTAAAAACTGTTGGAAAACAAAGTTATATAAAACTGTAGAGAGAGTTAGGTTGCATGAATAAAAAACAAGCCGCAAAAATACAAAGAAGGAAAGAAATGTGATCAGGATATAAAATAACAGAACTCAGAGAAGGCTTCTTAAGGAAGTTGGGGGGAAGGTTTCTGAAAAAATCTGCTTAATAAAATAAGAGTCCTATTTGTCAAAATTTTTTGGATAGCCTTATTATTTCTTCAGTTCTTGGAAAGCTCATAGGTGATACCTACTGCTAATTATCCTGAAGTCATACGTGAAAGCTACAGTTATAGACATCCTTATTTAAGATGTGTCTGGGGGACATGTTCTGAAAAGGAGGAAGAGACCAATTTAATTTGAGAAAGCTCTGGAAAATGTTTTGTAAAATATAACTAATGGCTAGCATTTAGCATTACAGTGAAGTAACTGCTCCATATTCACAATCTGTACATAGTCACTATCATGGCCCTATTGTTACTTCCTTCCCAAACCTACTCTATCTGGCATCATCTGCACTGAGAGAAGGAAGTTCATTCTTCCAGTGATAAGGGTGTGGATGGATGAGGTTTCCACAGCACCTTCCCATCAGAGAGCAACGCTGTGACAGTCAGAATCACAGTTTCTTGTCTAAAGGGGGATGGAAACATCATCTTCCCATGCCTCATTCATCAGCAGAATGGACTTCCTTCTCTTGATACATATTTTTTAAAAATATTTTTATTAAAGATTTTAATTAAAAATAAAAAACCCTCCCCACTTCCAAGCTTGTTTTCCAGTTGAATCTACGTGTTCCATTCCATTCATACATAATTGTTGCTTACTCAAGGGATTTGTTACATCTTACATTGTTAGACAATTGCTTCATTACCTTACTACCTTGTCACATTGTTATATTATTATTTTACCTTGCTACATTATTACATTGCATTACTTACAGTCTTGCTTTATTCTTATTTCTTTTCTTATTTTATGTCTTTATCCAATCCAAAACTTCTCTCCATTCCCTTTCAAAGTTCTGGATAGGTTTATTTCTCAAAGAAAATGTTAACTTTTCTGTCTCTACCATATCCAGGACTTTTAATTTCCATTCTTCTATATCAACATATTTCCTTTCTTTCCAATATTGCACATATATCAGCCTTGCAGCAGTTATCAGATATAACACTGTCTTCTGATGACATCTTATTTCTCTTTGTTGCCCAAGCATATTTAACAGATAAAATTCGGGCTTCATTTCAAAATTTACATTCTAAATTCTTTGAATTTCATCATGTATTTCCTTCCAGAATTTCCTTGCTATCCTCTTGATACATACATTTTAAAGACATTTAAAGAGTATGCTATTTATATTTGTCCAAGTAGAACATGTGGAAATTGGACATGTGTCATATAAATCTTTCCCGTATTATATTCTGTGGCTTTCTTCTGAGAAGGCACGCATAAAACTGAGCTGTGTTTTTCCATGTTTGAATGCTGTCGTTTTGAGACTTAAGAATTGAGAATTGAGCTGCATTTTGTATGTTTGATGAGAAAATGGATAAATCAGCAAGATATATATAAATCAGCAAGATATGCAAGTGCATGTGGAAGATGTTTTGCTAAGGAGTTATATGCCCCCAACATACTCCGAACATGGCTGTCAGGCCCAAAAAGATGTGAACCCTGATATGTGAGATACCTCTGCTGCTCCCTTTCCCCATTGATTGGCCATACCAAATCCACACACAGTCATTCTAGGCATAGAGACAGAGACTATCAATGAAGTGGGATGGTTTCCAATTTCTAGAAAGGCCGAAGCCTCACTAACACTTTTTGTTATAAGCTGTCCTGGTTAGAACTACGATCCTATCACCATGCAGCTCGGAATAAGACAAACAAATTGAGGGTTGACTTTTGAATAGATATTACACGATTGTAGTATTGGGCTGCAACTGTAAACATATTATTGGAGACTAAGAGCCTTTCCCCACTACACTGTTACAGCACTATTATTCCACTATTATTCCACTTTCAACATCCTATGGAATCCTGGGGTTTGCCAGCCAGCCCCTCCCATAACTGCAAATCCTAGGATTCCATAGGATGTTGGAAGTGGAATAAGAGCGCTATAACAACATTGTGCGGAAAGGCTCTAAGTTTCCTCAAGTTTAGTGAGATTTATTTTCAAATAGACATCTTTAAACAGTAGGGTGCTGACATGCTATATTGATTCAAAGATACCTTTCAGATACACATTCATGTCTATTTCTGACTGGATGCTGGGCATACTGAAAAGAAAGCCATTTAGTGTGCCTTAAAGATTCTCCACCATGGAAAGCTTGCAGTAAAATGAGGGTGCTTGGTTCTCTGCATAGCACCTGTTGTTTTTAAAATATCACTGAGAAATGACAGTGAACAAAGAAAGGTCTTATGTCATTCCTCTTGCACAGTATTAATAAAGAACAATTGTTACCTGCTAGGCATATGATACAACAAGTCAACTGTATTCTCCCTATAATTTCTTTTTTAGAAAAAGAAAACTCAACCTAATTCCTTGTTTTGGTTTTGTTTCAATGTAGGCACCTAACTACAGGAAACTACTTATATGCTGATGATTCTGTTTGGGTTTAACACCACAATAAATCACCAGCAGTGCTGACAATGTAATAGCTCTGAACAGAAGAGATAAACAGGTTATTTATTTCTGTTATCCTAACCTAAGGAAAATATTTTCCAAAAGACCATTTTCACCACCACCCCCTCCTTTCCTCCTTTCGGTGCCAGATAAAATTTGCTGGGTTGTTTGTTTTCTTTCATTTTGCTTATAATGATGCCCTAATACTATTCTCCTACTGATTTAAATTGTCTTAATCATTTTGCATTTCATCATTGAGCCAGGCAAGATATTCTGCACCATTTGTGCAGTGTAATTATATGCTCATGCAATTTTGGAAGGTGCCCTATTGTACAAGTAATTGCACAACACCCAAACCAGAGACAATCCCCCTTGCACAACTCCTTACAGTTAGGGACACATTGTAACCACACATAAAGGAAGCACAACCACTTGCTAAACCTTGAGCAAAGGGTGGATCCATGTGCACAGCCCTTTTCTGAAAACTGCTCTTCTGCAAAGACCAAGAAAGTACAACTGTTGGTGCTATGGGCATTATCCCAATGTAAGTCCCATGAACAGGAGTCTAGCCTTAATCTCTGGTAAGTCTTCATGAGGATTTCATTAAATAAAGTGGTATATATCTTTACAACAAACACCCTACAAAGCATCACCTGACTCCCTCCTCATAAAGACGTTGTCTATACCAACTGTCTCTCTATCTACAAGCAAACCAGCTATTTACACTGTCATGGTATTGTGTCTCCCTATTCATGCATTAGTCCCAGAGCCAGTGTGGGATAGTGACTTGAGTGCTGGGCTAGGAATCTGAGAAAGTAGTGTTTGAATCTCTGCTCCACTGTGGAAACCCACTAGGTCACTTGGGTTTCATAGCTCACCTTCTGGAATATGAAGAATCAGACACAGAAAAGTTGGATTGAAAGGATTTCCAGATAGCTCCTTCCCTGAATCTGAGTAGCTGGTTGTTAAAGCAGCTGAGGGACTTCCTTCTCAGCAGGATTTGGCAGATACTAGAGACTTCCCTGCCCTTGGAAGTGAAGAGAAAAAGAAAAACTTCATAGGAACCCTCTGTTAAAAAGAAGATGCTGATTCAAACAGCTGGCATCCAGAGGCAGCTACCTATAAATCTCCTAGCAGCTGCCCGGACTCCTCCTTATTTGCAACCATTCAGCTTCTTCAACTGGCCATGCTCTTGGTATTCTTGTGTGTTCTGGAACTCTTGAGCCTTGTATGGGCTATGTTTAATGAATCCTTGTCTCTCCCCCTTTTGTCTTTGGATATCTGGAATACTGGCTTTGTGTAACAAGCTCTGGACTGGTTGACACCTTGCCCCTGTATTTCCCTTCATCTTTTTGGATTACCTGTACATGACCTTGACTGGATTGACTTCCCTGTAGCTGTTTACCTTGGAAGAATCTGTCTCTTTGGACACTGGCTACCCATAGGCATAGGACATTGAGTGTGTGACACTCTCCCAGTCTTAGAGGAAGGCAATGATCAACCTCCATTGAATAAATCTTGCCAAGAAAATCCTATCATAGCGTTGACCTTAGTTGGAGTCAGCTTAAGAGCACACAACTACACAACAACAACAGCAATGGCATACTAAGGCAAGAAGGCAGAATAGGACTTCTTCTGATCTGCTTCAGACATTAAAGTTCCAGCCAGCTCTTGATCACATGCAGAACATACGATTAAACCAATTCTACTTTCAGACTTTCACAAAATACACAGAAATCCAACAGGTGGAATTAGGCAAGAGGTAGCGAACAAGCTAATGTTGGCAGTGAGTCTAAGGGGATCTATGCATTAACTGGCTGTCCATAGGGTTATGAGTAACATCTGATGGACTGATTTTTTCGAAGAGTATTTATTTTATTTCCCAATATCTGCGTGAGATATTTATGACTTATGAATTATAGGTAACCACAACAAATCTTACCTTGCAACCACAGCACAAACTATGCCTTGGCTAAGTTGCAGAAGACTAACAAAGACATTTTATAGGGTTTTTTCAGTGTCCTTGACCTCACCTTCTAATGAATGGTTGTGGCTTCAGTCCAGCCAGTACTGATTCAGCTATAGCCAGCTGAAATTCACTGTTCTGTTTGTAGGCAGAGAAACTAGGAGGTAAAAAAGATTCCTCAAGTTTCTCAGAGATGGGTTCATCTATTTAGAGCATGCCTACTGAAATCAGTGGGAGCCAATTTACTGATGGCTAATTTAAGTCCCACTTGATTCCAATGCATCTTCTCAATATATGGCAAAATCTGGATTCATTCAATTACTTTTCTTAGGAATGGTTGTGGATAGATGCATCTTGTCTCATATGCATATATTTATAATCATTTTCTTCCCAGTAAAGCTCATAGCAGGTATGAAGGGACCATGGAAAAGGAGTTGTTAGTGGTATACTAAAATCCATCCTCTAATTTCCCTAAAGTTTTCTTCCCTAGTGAAATAGCCTCATGAAACATTTCCCCAGGATGTACTTTAGGTGCTGTAGGGATGACTGTACAATGAAAAACATAACATACACACTTCTAACCCCCCTCATAAGTAAAGTAAGCATAAGAACTTCAAACCTTACCCAAAAGAACACTTTTCAAAAGCAATTTCTTTTCTATAAAAATAGGGAAGCCATTTTTGGCATAGCACTACCTTTGCATGAGCTCCATTGACACTAGAAAGGGTTAAATAATCACCCCTTATATTTGGAAAGGCATGCTTGAATTAAAATGAAATGACTGTAGATATTTAGATGATCTGATGCCTAGCTGTGCTCACTTAATTCCAATTAAATTTAATGGAACAGTCCCACACTCTTTACGGTCAGAGTATAGTGTACTGTCATTAGATGGGCAACGTTTACCTGCATGGAACCTTTAAATCTTTCAACCTTCTAGGAGTCCCAGAAATAAAACAAGATGTAGACATAAAGATTTTAAAACACACACACAAACACACAGGGAAATACTGCAGATGAAATAATTTATCTATGATAGGACACTGTCCAAAATTTTTGGCTTTATCAACTAGGAACTTTTAAAAAATTCCTGTCCTTTGTCTTTAATGCCTTGTTTATGAGTTTCTCACTGGTTGGCCACTGTGGGAATCAGGATACTGTACTACATAACCCTTTGATCTTATCCAGTCTAGTTGTTGTTGTTGTTTTGTTGTTGCTGGTTTGTTTTGGTTTGTTTTTTGTTTGGTTCTTTGATTGTTTTCTTGTTAAGGGCAGGATAGGAAAACAGCCTTCTGTTGCTCCTCAATAGATGGTATTCAGACCATCTATTGTAGCCATCTGCCATGATCTGGAGATGAAGCAGACACTTGACATAGAGGTAGGGGTCAACATTCTTGCTCAAATGTCTGCAAGCAAAAGCTCCAGCTCCAGCTCCAGCTCCATCTAATTGGACATTTGCCTTTGCTGACAGCTACTGTCTTCCCCAGGGAAATCTCCAGCAACATTTTGTTTTGAGGAATGGTGCCAAGAAACCAGGCACTAGGGGCCTCCGACAATGGCCATTTCCACACTAGACTGTTATAGTGCTATTATTCTTCTTACGACATCCTACGGAATCTTGGGGTTTGCAGTTTAGGGAGGGGTATTTAGCATTCTCAGCCAGAGAGTTCTTTGGCCTCAGTAAACTACAAAACCCAGAATTTCACAGGATGTCGAAAGTGGACTAATAGCAGTCAAGTAAGGAAATGGCCAATGATGGAAGAGGTTCAGGTGGGTTTCTCATTAGGTAGGAAATGTCCTGGGTGTCTTTTCCCCCTTGTATGGATGGGTCAATGATAGAACACTTAGTTGGTCACCCAACAATATGAAGTTCTCTGGGTGACTTACAAGAATTAAACAAACAACCCACTAAAATGATATTTTAAGCAATTATGGTTTGTAGATTGTAGAAAGGGATCTTGACTTGAGAAGAAGAAGAAAGAAGAAGGAAGCAGGGAAGAAGAGGAGGAAAGAAAGAGCAAGGAACTGGATTTTAAGGGTGACCATAGAGCTCTTTGTCCATCTCTACTTCAGTTCCTAGAGGAAAAAGAACTCAAATAGTATTTTACTGCTTTTTTAACTTTAAGGATTTTTATTTCATTCTTAAAGAAACAAGAAACGAGAAACGAGAAACGAGAAACGAGAAACAAGAAACAGCATTGTACTTATTCACTAAATGAAAACTCTACAGCTTGTTCTCTGATCATCCTCGTAGGTATGTAATAAAAATAATTTAGAGAGCACTAAGATGTTGTGACAAAGTCATTATTTTATTTCATACTTGTGTAGGCCCATGAATACATTACACAGAGGGGGAGGAATGATACACTGTGGAGATAGTTTGTTTATTGTTACAATTGGAGCTTTGTCCTTTTGTGCAATAACCCAACTGTATGCTCCAGTTCGGGCTACTTCATTTGTTAGCCATAATCTTAACCCATTATTTCTACAGTACAACATTACATAAAAGCATGAGGAGAGCTCTGTTGGATTGGATCCAAGGCCTATCTAATCGAGCATCCTGTTTCTAGTTTGGCCAACCAGATTCCAATGAAAAAGCTGCCAGCAGGAAACAAAAACAATAGCAACTTCCTACTGTTATTTCCTAGCAGTTGAATCCAGAAAGGAATCCAGAATCCCTTGTTTCTGAAGGTGGCATTTACTTATGAATACTATCAACTGATAGCCTTATCCTCCATAACTTTGTACACTCTCCTCTTAAAGCCATCTAAACTAGTGGCCATCATTTGTACTAGTGAATTCCAAAAATTAGCTATACACTGGAGTGTGAGGAGGTACTTTGTTTCTTTCTCTTCAGTTTAACACCATTCGGCTTCATGGGACGACCCTGGATGTTAACATTAAGACAGAGAGATTAAAACAACAACAAACACACTGCTCTACTTTTTACATTTTCCCTGCTTTCTTCCCACTCTCACTCACTTTTTCAAGGAGTTTGAGGTTCATCACATTTTACCTTCATAACAATCTTGTCAGACTGGTTAGGCTTAAAGATGGTGGAAGGTTCAACAGCAAACATAGCTGTAGCCATCACCTTGTCATATTATACACTGGGCAGTTGTTGCCTTTTCTGTATCTTTTCCAGCTCTACAAGATCTCATGATACTACTGCAAGCATGGTTACACTATAGACTTGTAGAAAGCCATTACATCATGTGCAGTTTTATTTTTGATTGTCCTTAATTGTCCCTAAAATTTTCATAGATGCTACACCACTGGCCAATATTTCCACTGAAATATTCCATTATTACTCCCAATTCTTTTTCCCTGTTGGTCATTGCCAACTCTGATACCATGGCTGGTCTTCTTTTGATATTTTATGCACACATAAGTTCCCTCACATATACTGTTGTATTTGGGGGCATGGTGTAACATCTGTATCCAATTCACAATAGTATAAGCAAAATTCCACATTGTATAATTGCTACATAAGCAGTGACACATTCATGAGTGGTGCATAACAACTCATTCCATCCATCAGTGTACTAGCTTATTCTACTGTAATTGCAGAAACGGCAAACCAATTTATGGATATGCAATTTGTTGCACAATGTTGGCATTCAGTAGAAGGGTGGTGTTGCCAACCATTACCTACTATGTGAGTGTAGATTTACACTACAGAGGCACAATATAGGAACTCTGCTCACTATTCTATATACTACTATATGAAAGTTAATTTTTTCCAATGTGTATCACTTTAAAACAAAAGTGTTCTACATGTTACTTACATTAAACCATGTTTCCTATGTTGTTATCCGTTAGTCCAGTTTGGTAAGATCTTTTACAGCCCTTTGTAGCCCTTCTTTGCTTCTATTGCTTCATATGATTTTTGTGGCATTTGTAAGTTTGGCCATCTCATTGTTCCTCTCAACACTAGATCATTTGTGAACAAGTTAAGAAGCATCATTTCCAATATACAGCTTTGAGGCACCTCCTTCCATTATAAAAATTGTTCCTTTATTTGGATTTTCTACCTTCTATAAGTCAAAGTGCACAAACAATGTTCTCATCACAGCCCTCCACCACTAGCAAATGATGTGGCTATTGCTTAAAGCATTTAATGACAATCCACCTCCTCTTTACCCCAAGGACAATAAAATTTAGCTTGTTATTTACCTTACAAGTAGGAAGACTACATGCACAATATTAATTGGAAGTACATAATCCATGGGAGTGCATTCATGCTCCTTAGCTCCCCAAGCAAGTAATTTGCATAGTCATTGCTAACCGTGGGGAAAGTAAATATGCAAATTTATGTTGCCTATGTTTAAATAGGTTACTTGGCACTCTCCTACTCCTGGCAGAATTATAATAAACCAAAAATGTGAGTGTATACAAACTTCTAAACAATAATTGGCATCCCACAGCATTTTTCTTCAGTGTGCCAGAGTATGCATGTGGATGCAAATTTTGAAATAATTGCTATTATTTAAATAGTAGCACAATATATTCCATCACAGGAATGAAGGCTCTGGCCAAGTGACTTTTGCGGCTGCTTTGTCTGCTGCCCAGGTTTCAATGACAAATACAAGGCCTCTGTTTTCCTTTCTTATGGTTGTTTGTCTACAAATTACACTTTGACTGGATAGCCTTGCAAATACACAATGTGTTCAAACTTGGAATTGTTCTGCCAATTTTTTTAACAGAAGTCTGTTCTCTCTAAATTAGAATTCATTGGCAACCTACTTATAAATGCCTTTAAGAGTAAAGATCTAAAGACAGATGATCCATTTTACATGTGAAATTGTCCAAGAGATGTGTATTTACTAGGATGACAGAAATGTAGAAACAAAGCAATCTTCCTTTTGAAGGAGCAAAGCAAAAATTGCTAGTAGTATTAATTTTTTAAAAAATAGAGATTATGTTCCCCTGTAGTTCTACTCAACCTGGCAAACATTTTGAATTTGTGTTTTTTCTTCTTCTGAAGATTCAATAATGCAGTGAGAAATAAGACAGCAAGCAACATGCCCCTTTGGTCAAAAAAATTGTATGTATGATTTAACACAGCATGTTTCAGCCATAGGATAGGGTTCAGATCATGTTCAGATAGAATTCAGATCATGTCCTACATTAAAGAACTATTAAATAGCAACAAAGACTTAAATAACCTAAAGGCACCATACTCTGTCTTGAAACCTAAGCAGAGTCTGCCCTGGTTAGTACTTGGATGGGAGGATATCAACAACAAATAGCAGATGCTGTAGACTATATTCCAGAGGAAGAAACTGGCAAAACCACCTCTGAGTATTCCATGCCTAGGAAAACCATGTGAAATTCAGGAAGTTGTCATAAGTCAACAGGAGACTTTAAGGTGCATGCAGGCACATATAAACACACAAATAGCTAGAGGATTTGGTGCCTGTCATGTTTTTCCAGAAATTTTGTAAGCCTGACATGAATACCAGGAAAGATTCTAGGGCAGATCATTAAACAGATAGTCTATAAGCACTTAGAAAGGAATGATCACTTAAAAATCAATATAGGTTTCTCAAAAACAGTCATGCCGGACTAATGTTATCTCTTTTTTTGATAGAGTTACAAACTTGGCAAGTGAAGCATATCTTGATATCACTAAGGCCCCCAGTGATATTCTTGCAAACACGCTAGTAAAATCTGGGCCAGACAATGCTACTGTTAGATTGTTGACTAACCAAACCCAAATGGTGCTCACCCAATGGCTCCTCTTCATCCTGGAGACAAGTGACTAGTGGACTGCCACAGGATTCTGTCCTAGGCCCAGTGCTATTCAACATCTTTACAAATGATTTAGATGATGGAATAGAGGACACACTTATCAAATTTGCAGATGACACCAAATTAGGAGGGGTAACTAAGGATCAGAATTCAAAATGACTTGAACAGATTAGAAAGCTGGGCCAAAACTAACAAAATATATTTCAGCAAGGAGAAATGGAAGGTATTACACACAGAAAGAATAAACGAAATGCACAGATATGCACAGAGGGGTTGCTAATACGCCAGAGGACAGGATCAAAATTCAGGATGACCTGGATGGATTGGAGAGCTGGGCCAAAGCTAACAAAATGAAATTCAACAGAGAGAAGTGTAAGGTCCTACACTTAGGTAGAAAAAATGGAATGCAGAAATATAGGATGGGGGACACGTGGCTGGATGGCAGTACGTGTGAAAGGGATCTAGGAGTCTTAATAGACCACAAGCTGAACATGAGTCAGCAATGTGATGCGGCAGCCAAGAAAGCCAATGCAATTCTGGGCTGCATCAATAGGAGTATGGTGTCTAGATCGAGGGAGGTACTGGTACCACTCTACTCTGCTTTGGTTAGACCTCATCTTGAATCCTGTGTCCAGTTCTGGGCACCCCAATTCAAGAAGGACATGGTCAAGCTGGAGCAGGTCCAGAGGAGGGCAACCAAAATGGTGAAGGGCCTGGAAGCCATGCCCTATGAGGATAGACTTAGAGAGCTGGGTATGTTCAGTCTGCAGAAGAGAAGGTTAAGAGGGGACATGATAGCTCTGTTTAAATATTTGAAGGGGTGCCATGTAGCGGAAGGAGAGGGCTTGTTTTCTGCTGCTCCAGAGACCAGAACAAGGAGCAATGGATTCAAGCTGCAGGAAAGGAGATTCCACCTGAACCTCAGGAAGAACTTCCTGACAGTCAGGGCTGTCCGGCAGTGGAATATGCTGCCTCGGAGTGTGGTGGAATCTCCTTCTTTGGAGGTTTTTAAGCAGAGGCTGGATGGCCATCTGTCGGGAGTGCTTTGCGGGTGTTCCTGCATGGCAGGGGGTTGGACTGGATGGCCCGTGTGGTCTCTTCCAACTCTACATTTCTGTGATTCTGTGATTCTGTGTGATGCGGCAGCCGAGACAGCCAATGCAATTCTGGGCTGCATCAATAGGAGTATGGTGTCTAGATCAAGGGAGGTACTGGTACCACTCTACTCTGCTTTGGTTAGACCTCATCTTGAATACTGTGTCCAGTTCTGGGCACCCCAATTCAAGAAGGACATGGTCAGGCTGGAGCAGGTCCAGAGGAGGGCAACTAAAATGGTGAGAGACCTGGAAGCCATGCCCTATGAGGATAGACGTAGAGAGCTGGGTAAGTTTAGTCTGCAGAAGAGAAGGTTAAGAGGGGACATGATAGCCATGTTTAAATATTTGAAGGGATGCCATGTAGAGGAAGGAGAGGGCTTGTTTTCTGCCGCTCCAGAGACCAGGACAAGGAGCAATGGATTCAAGCTGCAGGAAAGGAGATTCCACCTGAACCTCAGGAAGAACTTCCTGACAGTCAGGGCTGTCTGGCAGTGGAATATGCTGCCTCGGAGTGTGGTGGTCTCCTTCTTTGGAGGTTTTTAAGCAGAGGCTGGATGGCCATCTGTCGGGAGCGCTTTGAGGGTGTTCCTGCATGGCAGGGGGTTGGACTGGATGGCCCGTGTGGTCTCTTCCAACTCTACATTTCTATGATTCTATGAGATATAGGATGGGCGATACCTGGCTTGACCATAGTACATGTGAAAGGGATCTAGGAGTCTTAACAGACCACAAGATGAATATGAGTCAACAGTGTGATGTGGCAGCTTAAAAAGCCAATGCAACAATAGAAGTAAAGTGTCTAGACAAGCGAAATAATAGTACAGCTCTATTTTGCTTTGGCTAGACATCACTTGGAATACTGTGTCCAACTTCTGGGTACCACAGTTCAAGAAGAAAATTGACAAGCTGGAATACGTCCAGAGGAGGACAACCAAAATGGTAAAAGACCTGGAAACCATGCCATATGAGCAGCAGCTTAAGAAGGTTGGTATGTTTAGCCTGAAGAACAGAAGTTTAAGAGTTGACATGATAGTCATGTTTAAATACTTGCAAAGATGTCATATGGAAGATGGAGCAAGCCTGTTTTCTGCTACTCCGGGGACTAGGACAGAGAGCAATGACTTCAAATACAGGAAAAGAGATTCCACCTAAACATTAGGAAGAACTTGCTGATGGTAAGAGTAGTGCAACAATGGTATACACTACCTTGGAGTGTGGTGAAGTCTCCTTCTTCTGAGGTTTGGGAGTGCTTTTATTGTGTATTCTTGTATGCAGTGGGTTGGACTGGATGGCCCTTGTGATTTCTTCCACCTCCATGATTCTATGATTCTAACAGCTTAGGCTGGGACATAACAATTGCTGCACCCATGCTATGCCATGAGTTTTTGTAGCCCAGCAAGACTTTGCATTTGTACAACTGTACACATCAGCATGGCCATCTGTACAGTAGTAGTCACAGTGGTTAGATGCTGCACGTGGGTGGGGTAGAATCAAACTATAACAAAATGAGAGACTAAGATGACAGTGGAAGGATCTGGACAGTTCATCAGGCATAGAGCACATTTCCAGATGAGATTTCAGTGGAGAGAAGAATTACATGGTGGTGATGATGAAGATGAAGATGAGGATGATGATAATGAATTCATTTACATCCCACCTTTTTTCGCCATATGGGCATTCTAAAGAGACTTACAAAAGTTAAAACAAAAATAATTAAAACCAGCTACAAAAATACACTGAAACTTATAGAAATTACTATTATTAAAATGCAATTAAAAATACCTAGAAGATATTTTTATGTTTTAGAAGATCTATTAAAAGAGAGAAGACAAAAACTAGCAGAATAACACACCATAAATTGCACATCATTGAAATCCTTTCAGTCAGTTCTTAAGAAGGCTGTTGCAACAGAAATGTTTTCATTAGCCAATAAAATGAAAACATCAAGGTAGCCATCGTAGTCTCCTATTAAGGGAATTTCATGTCACTAAACAAACCTGAGGAAGTGATGAGGTTGTGAGAAAGGCATCCCTTGAAGATCTTGGAGCCCAAGCAGATTTATACAGGGATATAAAGTGTTTCTGAGAGTCTTTACCCAAGACACATAGGGTTTTATAGGTCATAACCAGCACTTTGAATTGATGGAATTGGCATGAACATAGAATACTGTTTAAATTGCATCATCATACCTTCATTTGCATAGCTAAGTCTCTAATTCACAACTGAGACCAGTCATGGTCATCCCAAGCAGTGAACTGCCGGGATGCCTCGCCATTGTTTATACTGGATAAGAATGATGAAGGCTGCAGTTTAAACTCATAGTGCAGAGACAGATATTGAAAATACAAACACAAAGAATGCTAAAAAGCACACAACTATAGTGCTATATATTTTTGAAATTTCAAAGGGGATGTAAATGGTATGGGCTGGAATCTCAGTGGGCAATTATGAATGTATAATCTAGAGTTATGGAAAGTGACTGTTTCCTATTCACATAGTCCCTACTTTAGGGAATACATAGGTATCGTGAAAGTGCCCCAGTCCCCACTTACCAGGTAGCAACTGCTGCAGTCAACAAGAGACTGAGTCAGAAGCAGCTGGCTGATGGTCTCACCCATCTCTATTCTCACACAAGTGATCTCCGGTGCATGAGAGATCACTCAAAATCTGTTCCTGCCTGTCACACCAGAGATCACTCATGGGAAAGTTTGGGAATGTCATTTAGCTGCCTTATGGTTGGTGGGAAGATGCCCCACTGATCAAAGCAGCTGTTTCCTGTTAAGCAAGGATGGAGAGGATTGGAACAGGAGTCACTGTGCAGCACCATAACTACAGTGCTTATGCACTTGTAACTTCCCAACAGAAGTCCAGCCAACAATATAAATATAGGCTACAAGCCTGTATCAGCTACTTAGTTACGTATATGTAACCAAATAAGTTCTCCTGGCCTGAAGTTGATAGAAACATCATTCACCCACTCTACAGTCACTGGCACACTGGATCTTCTCTTGATGAAGCTGATGGCCAGTAAAGGAGGTTTGGTAGGGAGTTGTGATCATGGCAATAGTGTCACAATCATGACTAAGTAGTGATCATGAATACAAAACAGTTATGGATGAGTAAATATAAGACAGTCAGCATGATGTAGTGGTTTGAGCATTGGACTTTGACCTTGAAGACCCAGGTTCAATTTTAATTTGCCAAGATGGCAAGTGTCAAAACTGCCTACCCAAATAGTGAAGGAGTAACATGTCTGGGGATCAAAAAAATATGTTTAAAGAATACGTATTCTTTGTTATACGCCCTAAGAAACAGTATTTCCTAGGAGGGAGGAATCCTCCTATAATGGCATTTTCTCATAGATGCAGTATATACCTCTACAAACTATGTATTTATTTGTTTATTTATTAATTAATTATCCTATTTTTCTACCAGCACTAGATTCAATTTTATCTTTCAGTGATCAACCATAGAACAAATCACACTACATGTAAAATATGTAGGTAAAGACAAGCACATGCTATCACAAGCAGACATATTTTATTATCAATGGCAGCAACTCTTGTAAAAGCAGGCTAAATGTATTATCTAGTTTGACCCTGCGTTTGGAAATTATGCAGTTCTTTTTCTCCTGCTTCTACTGGCCTTTCATTTGCCTCATTCTTTTTCCTTCCTAAAGTATCTCAAACAAGCATTTAATTTGAATCTTAAAAAGCAGTTTTATTGTAAGTTAATTAAATATTGATCACTAAAAAGCACTTACTGAAATTCAGAATGAATACAAGAGATAAGCAAAGTCACTAAGTCAAATTATCTCTGCAATACATGTATAATTACATTCTTAATGTATGAATGATTTTCCACATTTGCGTGAAAATACTATTTGGACATTAAATTGGAATATTAGAGTTTTATTAAAAAATGATTTTGCTTGCTTCAGTCCATGAGACCATGGATAAATATAATATTTTATTGTGCCACCTCCACCCGAATAGCTATTTATTATTTCCACCCATACACAGGGGCTGTAATCCTGTTGGTTACATATATGGACGTAATATCAAATTACACCTGTGTATGATTTTTTGTGGTCATTGTAAAAGGAGACATTCACTATCTTTTTCACACAGTGACCCCTCCCATACCCGGGATCCCTGAATGGTTTTGAAGAATATCTTAATCAAAACTGTGTGTCTGTCTTTAGGAACATAGCCAGATGGTCACTGGCTACCCATGGCCATGATGTTGGGACCCTGCAGGAAGAAAGTGAATTCTCCATGCAGGGAAAGAAGATGAGGCAGGATTCCACCTGAAAGAACCTTACATTTCACCAGACAATGCTGGATCTCAGACAGGTTTCTTAGGCGGACACCAGAATTCCTTGGACCATGGATCATGACTAAGTAGCCATCATGAATACACCTATCATTCTGCTGAGTGGACTTCCAGACATCTGCCCCAAAGTCCCTAGCCTGATGCCATTACTATTTAGTAGTAGTGGATAATTCAATAAATCCTGTCTACCGTTAGTGCTATTACTGTTAAGAATTTCAAAATCTTCTTTTTTAGGAAGACAAAAGTATCAGAAGATTCACTGAAAGGTCATCACTATAGAGCACATCCTTGTTCCCTATGCATTATTACACAGCGACCTTATCTTTGTAGTTACATGTTTTGTCAAATTCATCATCACAATTTACTTGTGTTTCCCATTCAACTATGGAAAAAAGAGGAAAAAGAGCAAAAATTGGAAATTGTACATAGGTTCTCATTATGTTAGAAGTCAGAAAATTCCAGGTTAGAATTGCATTTCACTAGCATAATTGCAACCTTTAGCTCTTGTTTACCAGTTTATATAAGTGTCTCATCATGAATCTGTTGCAGAAACTGCTAAATTATGCTTTACTGTCATTGTCACCACCAGTTTGGATGTTCCTCTTGTATACATGATTGAAAATGTCATTAAATTTCAGAATAGCATTCGTCTTTATGTAGTGTCTGAAAACAAAAGAAAGAAGCTAACAGAAAGATACAGACTTGTGTCCCTGCTCAAGTCAAGATCAGCATTTACTAAATGAATGCTACTTTAAAAAAATGTGCTTGGAGCAGTTACATCCGTTCATCTGCTATGTGTCCATCCTCTGTTGGGAAAGTTTATCGTACACTGTATTAAAATAGTTTTTCTCCCAAAAATGCTGGTCAAAGTAAATAAATAAATAAAGTCTAACCCATTTTTTTTTCCTGAGGGTAGTATCTCACTAGGTCCCCCTTTTTGACAAGCTTTAAGTTCCCATTTACTGGTGATCTTTTCATTGCACCCTGCGGGGAGTGGAGGTGGAGGTGGAGGGGAGTACAGCTGGGAATGGCCATCCTCCTCCTCCTCTTTTTGCTGACAATCATACAGCTGAGGCAGTCATCAGGAGCTTCCTTCCAAACCAGCCAACCAGATTCCTCGGCCAACTTCAGGGAGGGGCACATCCTGCAGTGGTGGATGCTGGGCATGAAGCCTTCACTCCTGTGCATAGCGTAGGGATGAAAGAAGGAGTGCTGATGGTCCTCAGGTTAGTCGGTTCTTGGATTCAAGAGATTTTAATTTGATCACCTTTTTGATAGGAACAAGTATCTTCTTAAATAGGACAGAATGGACTCGAATAATAAAAGCACAATGCTGTGAGAAAGCAAAATTAAAGATTTTTACACCTACGAGAGGAGTGCTTAAGTCTTCAAGGTCTGGCATTACTACCTTGTATGTATAGCCTTATGGTATTGAAATATGGTTGCCACTCCACTTTTTTTTTCTGATAGGTTCCTTAATAGCAACATAGGAGGCAGCTATAGAATGCATTTCTCTATCAAATACCTATTGAATTTGGCCTGTGCAAGTGCATGAGAATTTTATTTGGTGTGGGGCTTTATTGATAAAAAGTACTCAGTTTTTCAATTTTATTCATAAACCTAATGGAAAGAACTAAAACAAAAACAGTAGCAATTTTGGGAGAAAGGGAAGAAGATAGATTCATCTATCCCCAATTTTGGCAAACCATTTAACTTGCTTCGTGATTTAATCCAATTGGAAAACTGACAGAGCATTGTAGAAAAGCTTCATTTCCTCCTCACATTGGTGGTATCCCTCTAGCATAAGAGTTTCAGTACTGCAGCAACATCAGTTTTGATGACCATGTATCTCAGCATGTGCTGCCAGTACAGGCATAATTAACTTGGTATGGTACGATCCATTTCACAGATCAGAACATAACTCAAGGAAAGAATTATTAATTTCCATAAAGTTACTTTGCATTGTGTTAAAGTGTATAAGCATTGTACTATAATGACTGTGGAAAGAAAGAAAGAAAGAAAGAAAGAAAGAAAGAAAGAAAGAAAGAAAGAAAGAAAGAAAGAAAGAAAGAAAGAAAGAAAAGGAGCGGGGAAGGGCAAGTTTAGCAACTCAAGAAACAAAAAGATTTCCAAACTCATAAAGCAGACAAAGCTAATGTTATTAAAAAATAAACGCATTAGGACCTAATTTTGAATTCAACAAGAGAAGAATGTGTATTGTTCTCAGCTAACAAGTAAGCAATTACTGCACTCAAGTAGGTGTCCTACTTTCAACAAACTTAGAGCTAACAAATACTCCTGAACTTTTGCATATTATAAGGGATGAGAGGAGCCAGCTGTTTCTTAGATCTTCCTTACTGGCCAAAGGGGACATTGTCTGTTTTTCCCATAGCTGGCTACTTGATGCTTTCCTCCTGTTACTATAATGTTTCTAATTTCAACCAAGTGAAGTGAGGCCTTTTAGGTTAACTCGTCTGCTTTGAATTCTTTATAAATTGATATCTTTCCTGAACTGAACTACTGGAAAGAAATTTGGCATGATATAGTTCTATATTTCGAATTCAAATAACACCTTGACATGTTCACCATGGACCTTCCAAGGTTAATGCTGAAAGAGCAAAATTCATTGTATTATGGTATTTATTCAATTATTGCAATTATGTTGGCACAGATGTAATTAATATAATTCATTCTCAAACCTCCACATCAGTTCTCACTACAACAAAAATCAGAGGACCCTATCAACTCATTTCTGAACAGATCTATTTTTAAACTTTTATCTGATATTTTTATTGCATGTTGAGCATTGTATTTTGTTTGAATTTGATTTTAAAATAGCAAGTTGCTATGTTTAAGAAGCTGCAAATATTTGTGAAATAAATAAGGTGGAAATGGCTATTATATTTGAAACACACTAAAAATGTAGATCCTTCAGTGAAATGACATATTATTGAATACCAAAGTCAGGTATCTATGCAATCATATTTCCAGTTTCTATGTATGGTTGTAAAAGCCAGAAAGTGAAGAAAAAATAGGAAGAAAATCAACTTGTATGAAACGTGGTGCTGGAAAAAAAATTCTATGGAAAGTGTGGACTACTAAAAAAACTAAACTAAAACTAAAACTAAAAACTGAAAAAACAAATACATTGGTCTGAGAACAAATCAAGCCATTTGTCCTCCCTAGAAACCAAGATGACTAAGCTGAGACTGCCGTACTCAGAACGTGTCATGAGAAGACATGACTCATTAGAATATTTACCTGAGTTGCGCGACGAACGTTGCTGCAGGGGAAGGTAAGCTTTTGATGGTTTCCATGGACTGAGATCAGAGTATTATGTTTGATTGGTGCTGAGTGCCAAATCAAGACATGTGATGGGGTAAAGGAGACAGTGAATCAGTTAGCCCCCTATACGTGTCATTTGGTGCTTGATGTTGACCCACTCTCCTGCCCTCAATGCAGTGTGAGTTAATCTGATCACTTTGGCGATGGATAGGAATTTTCCCCTTTTTTCTCAGGTTTTGTTTTTTGTTTTTGTTTTTTTGTTTTTTTTGTTTTTTGTTTTTTGTTTTTGCCTATCCCATACTGTATTTTATGGAATTGGGAAAACTGGCTCTGGGTGGTGTCATTAAATAGGTTGTCCTTGGGCAGATAATGGAGGACAATAAGACTTCAGTGATCACCTATTGGCACCCCTTTGGTGCCAATAGGGCTCTGGAACCACCGCTTTAGGACCCTGCATCCCAGGAGGTTGGTGAAGGAGGCTACCCTTGAGGTTAACCTGGGAATAAGGCTCTCACTTTTAGAGCCCTGCAGCTTGGGTTGGAGTCCTTGGGTTACCTCCCAAGATGGATTGCCCCTGAGGCGCAGGTGTTATCGCCCATGAGTATGCTAAGCAGGTTGTCACATTGTGACCCTGACATCCACTGGACCCATATCCTCTTGTATCTTGTACTCTTGTATCTTTCAGGCTAAGGTAATTCAATTAAAACAGGTCAAAAGAAAGTGGCCCTTAGTTAACCCAACTGTGTGTCTGGTCTCTTTATTCCATCAAAAGCCAATAATGCTTGGTAAGATAGGAGGCAGCAGGAAAAGAAGACCACCACATTAAAGATGGATAGACTCAATCAAGGAAGTTGCATCCCTCAGTCTGCCAGACCTGCAGGGCTGTTGATGGTGATCTGATGGTCTCTTCTTCATAAAGTCATCAGAAGTCAAAGTCGACTTGATAGCAGTTAACAACAAAGTGAACATTTACACAAGTCCAATCAGTTTAGTGGAACTACTTTAGCTGGAACACACACAGGATTTAGGCCAATGTTTTTGTAATATAATTTTGTAATATAATATAATATAATATAAAACAAAATAATATAATATAAAGCAGAACCCCTTATATCATCCTTGAAGGAGTAAATTTCATCTGTCTTAAGCAGTTTGGCAGATTTAATCATTGGTGGAAATTCAAACAGGTACAGTTTTTTTTTCATTACCATGAAGTTAATGTAATTATTGTAAAAGAACAGGATAAGAATAAATAGTTCTCACCATGTTTATATAATCTGACAACGAGTGGTTCCAAAACTCCACGATTCTTGTGAAGGGGCAGTTTTGTATTGGGGATTCCAGTTTTCAAAGAACTTGAAAGGCTGTACAATTCTCCCATATTTGCAGAGAAGAAATATTTTGAGAATTATAAACAAATATAAAGTTTTAAAAGGAAGGAATACTTTTAGCCATGGAAGAATGCTAAGGTAAACTCTTGTTGTGCCACCATCTTCCCCTAGTTTGCCCTGAGTTTGCAAGACCTGAGCAGAATTGTTGATAACAGGGTAATCTGGAAATCTCTTATTCATAAGGTTGCCATAAGTCAACTTGATGTCAGTTAGCAACCACAACAATAAGAAAGATATGCAGATACGGCTTCTGTACCACACCCACTCAACAATTCTCCCGGATGAATTTCTGGGTAGCCAGAAATGTGGGTGTAAATCAAGTTATCAATCGCAACTAATGTGGACTTCTGATTCAATAAAACATAAGTAACTTTTAGATTGACTGAGTTGCCATTGACATAGTTTTCTATGCTATTTCAGGCTAAAATTTGGGTTTAGATTTACATATGGCTTCATAGGAAGCATTTTTATACTGTGTTAGGTCTCTGGTCAGTATAGTACAGTACTGTGGCTCAGAATATTACATAACCCACGACTTTATCCTGTTAAATCCAAATATTTGTCTCTGCTTCTGTGTTCTGGTGCTAGTCCTTCATTTGAAAAATGTCAGGATCTAATGCATAGTGGTGTGGAATCTCTGAGAATAATAATTAGCTGCTGGTTGCATTCAGGTAGGAATAAATTATCTTCAAAAGATTTTGAGAGCACAAGGTAATAAGGCAATATGTAAAAGGAGAAAGGGACATTTTAACTAGGATCATTAATGAGCTGTTTTCAGAAATACACAGCAGGAGCTTTGATGTTACATTTTAAAATATAGAGCTGGTGTTTTGGTTAATTTCTCTCCAATACATATTTGAAATTAAATTATTATTTAAGCTAAAAGGCCATATTTTTGCTTGTTTACTTTCACTAAAGCAGACTTTGCAGTTCAGTTATGTCTGAACAAATATCCCAAATGCCAATTTTTCCTGACAAATATTTTGATAATTTGAAAAAAAGATGGCTACAAGAAAGACATACAGTTCAAAACATGGCTGAGCCAAAATGATGCTATCAGTTTGTGCTTCATTTTCACTTTGATTTAAAAATACTTTTTTTGTTGCTCACTGTCTACATTTTACTACTAGCTTTCAAATTTTCACTATTTTTAACCCATCTGGCCTTGCAGTCCTCCCAATTGATCCTGAAAGGTCTCTTTTGAAGTCAGTTTACAATGCCCTCCACCCACAGTGGCTCACAAAAATTAAAGGAGATTCAGATAAAAAACACAACTAGGCAAAAATCATACAAGAACCTTTTTAAAAAAAAAAAAATAAGCTTTTTGGACTATACTTTTCTCTTGACATATTTGACCCTGACAGAATTCCTAAAATCCCAGAAACGAAAAGACTGTACAGTCCTTTGAACTACTCCCAACAATCTATCTCCAGAGAAGCCCCATGAGTTGATCAAAAGATTTGACTGAGCATAGGTCTTCTGAAATAGCTCAAGGACAAAAGTGTTCTCAGTCTCTCTCTCATTCCCACCCCCCTTTTAATCTTGGCCATTTCCATACTAGATTGTTATAGTGCTATTATTCTACTTTCAACATCTCATGGAATCCTGGGGTTTGTAGTTCACTGAGGCCAAAGAGCTCTCTGGCTGAGAATTCTAAATGCCTCTCCCTCAACTGCAAAACCTAGGACTCCATAGGATGTTGAAAGTCGAATAATAGCACTATAACAGTCTAATGAGGAAATGGCCCTTATCTTCACATCTGATTGGAACCCCCACATCCCAAGGCTTAACTTCTATTCTGTCCTGGACAGCATAGCTCTGCACAGGGATATGGACGACATGGTTTCCTACATAGGAAACTGCTTCAGGGCTTCTTCAGAGGCGGAAAAAGTGTTGGGAGGTGCAGTATTTTTACTGTAGTTCATGGGTTTGTTTTTTTCATTATTACTATTAAAAATATGCAAACAACATTTCTTCTGTCTCAGACTGTTTTCGGACAATTCACACCACCAGCTGCAACTTTTTATTCCCATCACTGAAAAGACATCTTTTTAATTCTGACACATAGCAGAACAACATGTTCCATCTTCTTTCTTTCTTTCTTTCTTTCTTTCTTTCTTTCTTTCTGTTTCTTTTTGAATTCTGGTACTGTAGGGCAGCAGTGAAAAGGTACTTTTGCTCTTTATAATTGAAAAAAGATCAGAGGAGAAAAAGATTCCTTATAGCCTGATTTTTTTAAAAAAACAACAACAGACCCTTGGAAGAACCCTAGTGCAGATCCAAGAAATCACAACAAGCAGCCTTCATCAAAGAATGGAATGAGGGGGTGCAGAGATGATAACAACTGCCACAATTCAGCAAAATCCAAGGAGCTACAGCATGACAACTGATGCTTCTTTAGGCCAATCTGGAAAAGCTAGGATTCCCTGTGTTTCAGAGCCTGAACCCCTTTCTTCCAGGCTTCAAGGAAATAGGGAGGAATATCAAGGTAAGTGTGCTGTCTTGAAATAGGTATGTCTGTATTTTACTCATTTGTTTGAATGGCATATTCTATGCAACTGTGGTTCACACTTAACATATCATACTTAGTGATATCACCAAGAGCTGCTCCTCATAACACCACCAGGGCCTATGGTCTGTGACATCTGTGACACTACAAAGGGTTGTTCTTAAATCTCAGGTTTTGGCCCTGAAATCTTACGGCCTAGGACAATTCTGACCTGGCAATCCTGGGAAGAGCCCTCAATCAAACAGTTCTCCAAAGACTTTTTAAAAATATAAATTTCTTCCTGGTTCCATGAAATCTGTACTTTCCTAAACATGAAAAATCAAGGTGATCATTGAATCCCTCTCTCCAGAAACATTTGCACAAGTCTGGAAGAGAAAGCACCAGGGTCACAATAATGAAGTGCCATATCACAGGTCATTCAGCATTACTAGAAAAGCAAATTGCTTTTAATCTGTAGTTATAGGTAACTCTTACGGTGAACTAGAGCTTTCGTAATACCTTACGTTTTTATATTAATCCTATGAATCAGAAGTGTTTTTGTCGTGCGGTAATCACGAGAAGTCAACATGGATTTCTCAAAAATAAGTCATGCCAGACTAATCTTATTTCTTTTTATGATAGAGTTACTAGCTTGATAGATGAAGGGAATGCTGTGGATGCAGCATTTCTCGATTTCAGTAAGGCCTTTGACAAAGTTCCCCATGACATTCTTGCAAAGAAGCTAGTAAAATGCGGGCTGGACAGGGCTACTGTCAGGTGGATCTGTAAGTGGTTGACTGACCCTTCCCAAAGGGTGCTCACCAATGGCTGCTTTTCATCCTGGAGAGAAGTGACTAGCAGGGTGCCACAGGGTTCTGTCCTGGGCCCAGTGCTGTTCAATATCTTCATCAATGACTTGGATGAAGGAATAGAGGGCATGCTCATCAAATTTGCAGATGACATCAAATTGGGAGGGGTTGCTAATACGCCAGAGGACAGGATCAAAATTCAGGATGACCTGGATAGATTGGAGAGCTGGGCCAAAGCTAACAAAATGAAATTCAACAGAGAGAAGTGTAAGGTCCTACACTTAGGTAGCAAAAATGGAATGCAGAAATATAGGATGGGGGACACGTGGCTGGATAGCAGTACGTGTGAAAGGGATCTAGGAGTCCTAATAGACCACAAGCTGAACATGAGTCAGCAATGTGATGCAGCAGCCAAGAAAGCCAATGCAATTCTCGGCTGCATCAATAGGAGTATGGTGTCTAGATCGAGGGAGGTACTGGTACCACTCTACTCTGCTTTGGTTAGACCTCATCTTGAATCCTGTGTCCAGTTCTGGGCACCCCAATTCAAGAAGGACATGGTCAAGCTGGAGCAGGTCCAGAGGAGGGTGACCAAAATGGTGAGGGGCCTGGAAGCCAAGCCCTATGAGGATAGACTTAGAGAGCTGGGTATGTTCAGTCTGCAGAAGAGAAGGTTAAGAGGGGACATGATAGCCATGTTTAAATATTTGAAGGGATGCCATGTGGAGGAGGGAGAGGGCTTGTTTTCTGCCGCTCCAGAGACCAGGACAAGGAGCAATGGATTCAAGCTGCGGGAAAGGAGATTCCACCTGAACCTCAGGAAGAACTTCCTGACAGTCAGGGCTGTCCGGCAGTGGAATATGCTGCGTCGGAGTGTGGTGGAGTCTCCTTCTTTGGAGGTTTTTAAGCAGAGGCTGGATGGCCATCTGTCGGGAGTGCTTTGAGGGTGTTCCTGCATGGCAGGGGGTTGGACTGGATGGCCCGTGTGGTCTCTTCCAACTCTACATTTCTATGATTCTATGATTCTATGATTCTATGATTCAAAGGCATTTTCATCTAATTCAAGTATTTACCCCTCTTCTAAGGTGCTCAGAAAAAAAAAGTAATGGAAAAAGAATTCATTTCCTGACATTTAGTTCCAGTTCTCACTGCAGTGCTCAGGACACTTTGAAAATTAGGCTATTAACACTTTGCCCATTAACCTGTGTGGTTTCTGAGTCCTCTTCTGGCCGATCCATTCCTTAAAGGCAGGAAGTTAATATCCTCACTTCATTAGAGAGAGCAGCAGAAGTTGTTTCACCCTGACTCTTCACAGCTTGAAGCCTGAGTTTAGCTCATCTTTCTCCTCATCTACCATCATAGAGTTTTGATACTCAGAGATACCCAACATGCTCCTTACAAATAAAACAGGAGGTTGCTTAGTTTTCTAGGTCTTTGTTTTGTCCTTTCCTGATGGGATCTACATAGGTATTCAGGTACATAGCCAATTGCCACATGTCTCCTGTATGCAGCAACAAACGCAAAGTCTGACAAATGTAAACACATATTCAGTCTCCCCTTCCCAGTCATTGTTGTTCCATTGCATATAGAGGCCACAGTGAAAATTCAAAAGCTGTCTCCTGTAATGGAGAGATTATCTAACTCATATATATAAGCATGTTGTGATGAAATAGCTATTTTTATAGCCTATGTAACAGCTTTAACAATGTCAGGTGCTGATTTATAACTCTCTTTTTTGTTTATCGTGACTGATCTCATTCTTTGCCTGTATTTGTATTTTAAAATTGGATACCATCTCATGACTGCCAGAACGAGTTCCACGGAAATAAGATGGCAAAATATTTCTATGGAATCACTGACAAAAGAATGCCACAAAACTATTCAAATAAGGGATGGGAAAATGCAGCCTGTGGAAAGAATGATTCCAGGACTATCTTTGTGGACTCCAGGAACCTCCTGCCCACCCCAGAGTAAAGCTATACCTGACTTAACAAAGTAGATGTGTTCCTAGGCATTGCATCTAATAGAGACTTTGGTACCAGAGGAAAAATCTGGAAAAACCTGGAAAGAATAGGGATATGTTTCATACACCACGAAATAAGAAGAGGAGTTCAACAGAATTCAGCAGACCTTCTATTCAGACCTATCAAGACACTCATGTGAAATGGAACAACCAGGTCAGATAAGCATTCCATAAGTAAACATAAACATTTTGAACCTTCCAGAGACCATTTCAAAGCTTCTTCCAAATATGTTGGTGGTAGATAGTGAGCCAGGCCAACCTGCTTTTCCTTTTTTTTTTCTCTGTTTTGCTGTTTATGTAAGGGATTCTGAAGGTCATTGCTGTTTACCTTACCTGTTGTAGGCAAGCCCACACAGCTACATGGGATTGGCAAGATTATAATCCCATTCTTTCCCAACTTTATTTCAGTGTTTACTGGGTTGCTACAACGCAGAAGTGAAAGGATCTGGGTTTCTTCAGCTCTTCTTCACCATCTTCTCAATGCTGGTCTTGTTAAAAAAAAAATCTTTCCAGCTAGATAGGGGACAAAGAGAAAAAGGAATCTGAGGCAATTTCTGCACTAGATTGCTAGAGTGCTATTATTCCACTTTCAACATCCTTTGAGGCCCCTCCCTAAACAGCAAACCTCAGGATTCCCTAGGATGTTGAAAGTAGAATAATAGCACTATAACAGTCTAGTGCAGAAATGGCCTGAGTGTTCTTTAAAAGACTTTTTAAAAAGGAGCCTCTTCATCAGAGGCTTCGTTAACTGGAGTATGCCTGTAAAGGCATTTTTGCCTCCCAATAGGATTTTTTCCCCCAAAATATCTCTTAAGTGGTTGGGGAATCAGAGGAAAAACTGGCACAGTTTTAGGCCAGGGAGAAGCCTTTTCTCCACAATAGGAAAGATCCTGAAGTTGACTTCTGAGTCCCATACTGTCCAGAAAAAAAGTATTATCCTGGGTATAACATGCTCCAGGAAAGACTATACATGTGATTAAATTGCTGGCCCCCATACATCAAGGGTAATCTGAGGGCAAAAAAATAAAATAAAAATAAAACAGTGTTAAGGCAGCGCAGTGCAGTTCAGCCCTCCAATTTCCCCCGGCAATGAACAATACAGCCTCCTAAAACCCATCCATTGTCCACTCCTGTTTTAAATGGACAACTATGTTTGCCAGAAACTGATGGCTGGCATTCAAGTTTTACAGATGTATATTCAAAGCATCTTAAAAAGTGTTTATGGTTAATAGACAAGTTAAAGCAAATTCTTTAGTTTATTTTATTGGGAGGAGGATTTTCAACACAGTTCGGTCACCAGATTAAGGATTCTTAAATGCTTTTAGAGAAAATTGTAATCCTTGCCTATCATGGTATTTCAAAACAAGACAAAACAAAAACCTGGGTCCTGCTCGCCTGCCAGCCTTCCTCTTTCTTCGTTTTTTTATATTATTGTTATTGAAATTGTTAACAGTGAAGCTGAGCTCAGCTGAGCTCAGTGAAGCTCACCTCAGCTGCCTTGCTTTGTCTGCTCCTTTAGGGATAAACATTCCCTGCCTAAGACTATATTTGAGAAAACCATATTGTTTATAGGAGCCACAGATGCAAGAGTGCATTAAATGTTAGACCCAGAAATGTTGTTCTAGATGACTGCCATGCTGTTCCATCATGAATACAGAGCATAAAACAAGGAACCCTTTAACACCATATAAACCACTCTCTCTATAAAAATGTTTTAATTAATTCATCCTTGACTGAACAATACACGCTGTATGGTAATTCAAAAAAAGCAAGACAGACCCATAACTCTTAGTACTGCTCTGAAAGACTTTTGCCTCTCATGCAGTTCTTACACAATACATCCTAGCTTCATTTTCCTCCTTCACTCTTCTTGATGTATAGCCAACTGTTAAACTTGAACTTCATTAGTGTTGCTTATTAAGAACAACATTTAGGAGCCTGCATAACAAATACAGCTTTATGGAGACATTTTGCACATGCACACACACACACACACACACACAAATTGAAATGAAGTTCAATTTGCCAACGAAGCAAGAAAAATTGTACTTATGCATGTTAGCATGCAATTAAAAAAAAAGTACTGGCCTTACCATTACAATTCCCAATATAGGAAAATATTGCAAAAACAGCCTTTTCTCTTAATTATAATCAAGGACAGAAATATTCCATAACTAGTTTGCTTTTAATTTGTTTCAGACTTCAGTGCAGAAAGCTGCTGCCTCACATTATTTGTAAAGGAAAACATCCCACTTACAGGCATCATTTCAGACACCCAAATGCAATAGGGGCAAAAGATGGTTGATACTGCTAGCCATGATTTTCGGAGGTGTAGAACTTCAAATTTCTGCTTCTCCATTCACTAGCAGTCTACTCTCCAGACTGCAGAGGGCGGGAGAGTCAGATTTGTGCTGAATAACAGTACTGATTAATAGGAAACATTGAGATCCTGCTGGAGATGTGAGTTCCAATTAAAAAAGAAGTCCTGTGTAGTGAAGCCTGATGCATGTTCCTTCGTTATAATATGGGATTCTTTTTTATTTGCTACTCATCATAGATGCTTCCTTAATAACTAGCTGTACAGTATGACTACAATTTCTATTGCCTCAAGTTCCAGAACTCATAATTGCTAATGCCTTTCCTAAGGACACCAGTGATGCTTGCTGGACTAGGGGCTGGTGACAAACTTTGGGGGCAACCTTATCAATCTTCATTTTTTTCTCCCTGAAATCCAAGTCAAAGCAGAATTCCTAACATAGCACAATCTCACTCATCCAGCCCAAATACGCCACCTTCCACACATTTTGCACAGCCAGAAGAATTACTGGGATCTCTCCCAGATATGGAAAACTGTCAAAGGCAGCTGTTGTTGTTGTTTTGGTTTGTTTTACATCCCGCCTTACTCCCAGGACGATATCCAGGGCCTTTAACTGCTTTTAGAATCATAGATTCTTAGAGATGGAAGAGACCAGAAAGGCCACCTAGTCCAACCCCCCGCCATGCTGGAATATGCAACCAAAGCACTCCTCAAAGATGCCCACTTCTGAAAGATGTTTTTAATTCTATTGATAGTTTAATTATATTTTTAATGTTAATAGCTGTAGCTGTTTTGTAACTCACCTAGAGCTTTGGACTGGGAAAAAGTTGGGATATACATATTGGTCGTAACCTTGTAGTTACAGTGCTATGCAGTCAATCATGTCTTGAAACCCCCAATCCCTACTTACCAGGCAGGCACTTAACACCCCCGCCTGTGAGCCATATCTATTGTGACAGGCAGAAGCAGGACCCCTGTCACAGTTTGCCCTTACTTTGGAGATCACTTGCACTGTGGGTGGGTGGGATTGCCAGCCAGCTGCTTCCTGATCAGCAGTGGAACAAACTCCCATTTATTACAGCTGATGTGTCCTGGTAAGTGGGAATTGGAGGACTTTCATGGTGCTTCTGTCTCCCCTAAATTAGAGGCTAGTTAGGTATGATGAATACAAAACAGTCACAAGGGCATAATTCTAGGTTATACATTTGTAACTGCCTAACAGGATTCCAACTGTTGATGTCATTATATTCTTTATTCTTATTATATTAACCATTTCCTAAAACACTAAAACTCTGCAAGTACATAAAAGCAAAGGGGAAAAAAGTAAATAAAACATGAAACATATGAATTAGAAATAAAAAGTGGAGAAAAAGGAGAGAGAGAGAGAGGGAAAAAAAAAAGAAAGAAAAAGACTTCCAGCCTCCCTTTAAACAGATTCTAAACTAATTGATTCAAGCATCTCAAAGACAACAATGAATATTTCCCCTCTTCCTCTTCCCTTAATTCATATTTTCCCAAAAAAAAAAGCAAACTTTCTTCTGCTAGAGGTTAACATATCCAACATAGTGGCCCTTTTTGCACCTTACCTTTTTCTGAAGCCATCACATGGAGATCCAGGGAAAGCCTCTCCCGGGAGAGAATTGCTTCTGCTGCACTCTTGTCTGCACCGGCTGCCTGCAGGACAGGAGGAAGCGCGATGGCTCCACCCCTCCCTTCCACAGCACAGCCCAGCAGTTTCCCAGGCTGCACTGGGGGAAGAAGCGTAGTCATTGCACTTCCTGACATTCCACATGACAGGTAAGTGCAGGAGGGAGATGGGAGGACTGCGCAATCGCGTATCATTGTTGGGAGAAACCCACAATTTAATCCACAATTTGACAGGTTGCCATGGGATCGCCACAGGATTGCGACAATGTCATGCAGAACTGTCGTCGCAATCCCATGCTGATCCCGTGGCCATCGCAGGTTGGGGTGGTGTATGGAAAGGGCCAGTATTTCAACATTACTTTATATTGCATGTCATTAAGTGTTATATTTACATAATAAATGATATCATGTGATATACATGACATCAATACTAAATGCTGCTTACTGATTTGATTACATAATATTTTCATGGATACAAAACAGTCATGAGTGTGTCTAGGTAAGACATTCATAACTGCCCAACAGGATTCCAGCCATTATCGTCATCATCATTCAAGATGATCAGAGGTGTAGCTAAGTCATCTCCAGACTCAACCCACGAAGCCCAATCCAATCAGCCACTCTGATCCGTGGAGTTCTGTCACTCATTAGCAGGATGGGATAGTCACAATCATCTTGCAAGCTAGACCCACAAAGCTATGTCATTCAAGATGGCTGACTGACTTTAAAGGTTGATTTCAGGCACATTTTCCATGGTGGCAATGGAATCATATATGGCCAGAATCATATATGGCCAGAATCCTAGTGGGTAGTTACAAATGTGCAGCTAAGAATTACCCTTCATATTCATGATCCCTATTGCAATGTAGTGCAAAAGAATTTCAGCCAACGTGAACAGGAAACAGTTATTAATGGAATGCCACCTATCATTATCATCATCATCACCACCACCACCACCACCATCATCCTTTGTTTGTTCTGCATTTACAGCAATAAAAACATTTTGCAATTTTGCCACAGAATCATTGGATTAAGAAGGACCTATGTCAGGGTGCCCATCCTTTCTACTAGTGAGCTTTTGAGGATTTCTCTTTAATCTCCTCTGATCTAATGGGACAATGTGGAGTACCACAAACTGAATTACAGGAGTCAACCTGGCTACACCAAGAAAAATGGTTGGAGCAAGATAAAGCCCAGCCCCACCCAGAAGACTTTCTTGCCCTTTTATCTCAAGATTTTGTAGATGGGCTACCCACTCCAACTCACCAGTAGTTTTTGTGGGATAGATGCAGCCTCAAGAAGACTTCTCCTGACAAATCAAGGCTGTATGTGGAAACTCGGGAATCTAGGGACTCGTAAGTAATATTTGACTGTGAAATGTAGCAGACTTGGCAAATTTGAAGTGGTTCAGGAAGTAACTGAGCTATTTTAGTATTTTCTTACTTATTTAGAAAACAGTTCTGATTATTTTCAGCCAGTCTGAGCCTCAATTAACTTGCTCACTTCTAACTTTTCATTCTTTGTTGCCATAGGTTTACTAATTTTTTTAGCAAATAAACTAATCAGAAAATATATAGGATTCCACACCTTCACATCTATCACAGGAAAGTGTAATACTTTTCTAGTGGGCAACGTTATTTCCTTTTAGAATGATTAAAGGCAGAAATGTACATTTTCAGAGCTGTAGTAAGTATTCAACATTGGTATAAATAACAATCCAGTTTTCTGCACAAGTAGTAGAGGCAAGAGCAATGTAAGACTATTCTGACACACAAGTCAACACAAAGGGAAAGCTACTCTGAGCAGTTGCTATTAGACAGTAGTCATTTATCACAGTTGTGTTTTTCCCAAGGTCATACACTGGATAAATCGTAAACAGAACACAGATGGTTTCTGTTACTTTCTTTTAACTACCTTAAATGCTCTCTGCTTCCCTTTCATCTTACTTTCCTAAAAGAAATTATATTTTTTCCTCTATAGTGATAAATCATGAAACCCAAATATTAGCACTCCATGAGAGCATGGAATCTGTCATTGTGACTTTCATTACCACTTATACAAGCACCTGGCCTGATACTAGAGCAGCCTGATACTACAGCAGAGCTCCTTCCAGTTCCACCACTTTTGGTAACTGAATGAAGCACAAATTCAGGGTGTTATCTGCACCATACAGTTATTTCAGTTTCTTACCACTTTAATCATTATGGCTTCAGTCTAAGGAATCTTGGAATTTGTAATTTGGTGAGATACTTTAGAATTCTCAGCTAGACAGCTCTATACACACACCTAAACTACTCAAGACATAGGGAAATGGGATTAAAACCATTTCATTCTGTAATGTAGACAGGCAGTCAAAGTATTTTGGGAACTGAACTTCAGTGCTGTAGACTAGCAATCTCTAGCAGAAAATTCTAGGTACTTCCTAAAACTACAAATTCCAAATTTCCTTAAGATAGAGCCATAACATCAAAAGTGGGATAATTCATATAACAATATATAGATACCCTTTGTTACTATAAAAAGCTTTCTGTCTTATCAAAGGGCATTGATGAGTAACCATCAAATGAATGTGGCAAGGCAGGGAAAATAAGGTCATTTGGCAATAGGATGACAAATCCTTTCTCTATAAAGGACACACAGACTAGGGACACCAGTCAAGCATCTTTTAACCACCTACTTATTCATGTTCAAATTTTATTCCTCATATTTTTGCTTATTTTAATTAGTTGTCTTAATTTATGATAATGACAAACCCTAGGGAGGCCATAGCCAGCAGAGCCGCCCTGGCAACAGAGGGGATTTAATTTGATTGGTTCACTGACTAAAGAACCCAGGTTAGCCAGGGGGAGAGGCTATGTGGGTGAGTCAGCAGAACAGAAAAATAACAGAAACAGGGTTTGAAAAAGAGTTCCTTCTGTGAGTTTGAAAGGAGAGAGAGTTCATTCAGAGAGAGAGAGAGGGGGGGAGAGCTAGGCAGTTGGGGAAGTGTTTGCCTGTTAACTGCTGGAAGTACTTTTTTTTTATAACATTTAATTGCCAAATATCTTTCCCATGTCAGTTTGTTTAATAAAGATTTTATTATATTTTTTTAAAGAGCAGTCTCTGTACAGTGTCTCTTTAATGTGAGCTCAGTTACACATGCTACCACAATTGACACATTCAGTTGGCATAAACCTGAAAATGCTTTGCCCTATATCCACAAGGGTTGGGGGCTTAGGGAAAGCAGAAGGGGGATACAAGTATGGAGAGGGAACCAGGGGATGGTAAACATATAAAAGAGTGCTGCTTCTGCAGGAAGGGAGAATTTAAAGCAGGCCTGATCTGTCACAGCCCTGGCTGGCCCAGATCCCCACATTTTGACAATGACAATGCCAGAACCTCCTTTACTGCAGCTTGACTCCATTGCTCCTTTCTGCTGCTCCAGAGACTAGGACAAGGAGCAATGGATTCAAGCTGCAGGAAAGAAGAGTCCACCTGAATCTCAAGACAAACTTCTTGATGGTCAGAGCTGTGTGGCAGTGGAATATGCTGTCTCGGAGTGTGGTAGAGTCTCCTTCTTTGGAGGTTTTTAAGCAGAGGCTGGATGGCCATCTGTTGGGAATGCTTTGATGTGTGTTTCTGCATAGCAGGGGGTTGGACTGGATGGCCTCTGTGGTCTCTTCCAACTCTATGATTCTATGATATCTGTGTTAGCATCAGATATGGTAGTTGGATAGGTCTGGTGGAAAGGAAGAATATAAACATATATAATGAACAAATAATACCTGGCATTCTGGTAGTGCTACATGCAGATGTTATGCCTGTGTAAGTCTTTTGGAATGGAATTCTCTTTCTCCCTCAGACAGTGGTCCAAATCTTCCTCACATTTTACAAGCTCTACCCCACCCCAAACATGACCATTTACTGTTGGTAGACTCCACATGATGGAGAAGCAGTCAGCTTTGCTACCAGGCCATACATTCCCACTCAATGATATGGTTTAATCAGCAAATATCATTTAAATGGCATGAGATATAAATTATATACTGCTATGGCTACAATGCCATACTGGCAAGAGAGGACTGGCTGAACATGTATGACATAAAAGTAGGTCTGATGGGACCTCAGAGCATGACCAGGTCATTGTCAGAGAAGCTCTGGTGATAATGGATTTGCAAATATTCATCAACAATTTGACCTTTAGAAACAATAGAAACTGAGATTGCCTCCACGAGCAATTGATTATCTTCAACCCTCTTCTTCTGTCCACCAAAACTCTTCTTGCGTCCTGTCACCTGTCCCCCCATTAAACAGCTATCATGATTAATGTCAGTCCTTTGTCACCTAATGCTAAAACCATTAGCTCATTTCAGACCCCATTGTCTACTCTGCCAGAGAACCATTAATACCTTCTCCCTCAGGGTGGAAAAAGAGTCTTTAAACCCAGGCTTTGAGCCAGACAACTTATAGTACAATAGCACTCTGGGCACAGGCCATCACTCTGTTGCTCCAACTCCCATTCTTGTGCTACTCTTGGACTCTAGTGCGAGCCACATCACTTCATCTCTTCTTTCTGGATAGATAAATATCATCCACTTCACCCTAACTTCTCAATATCCAATTTTTCCTCCCTTTTTGTTCAGTTGAGCTTGTGTGATTGCAAGACTGATTGGACCTTGGGTGTATGTGATTGTTAATTCCCCCAATAAAACAAATGTTCTTTGAATCTCCAGCTGGTAATTCTGCATTAGTACTGGTATACACAGGTGTAAAAGATCCTGCTAGATTACCCCCTCTTGCAATCTTCCTCCTTGAGCTAATATTACCCACTGTTTCACAGAGGCACTGGCATTGTGGGAGGACCTCTGAGCAGTGGCAGAGCTTGGAGTGTGTGCAGGGGGCGGGGCTATGGCACAAAGGGCATGGCCACTGTGCGAGGGTGTGGCTGTGGTGCGTGGGGATGGCTGTGGTGTGTGGGGGTGGGGCCAGGTGCTCATGGGTGTGGCCAGGGCATGGCCAGGGTGCGCAGGGGTGGGGCAAGGGCATGTGAGGACGTGGCTATGGGCTGGGACACTCCAGAAACATTATAGCCTGGGGTGAGTTTCCCTCCCACCCCCATGTTCCTACATGACTGCTTCTGAGTCACCCATGTTTTGGGGTAACAGCTATGTGCCTTTAGCTGGGCAGAGAACAAACAGGCATTCTCTTCTCTAGGAACTCCCAGGGGGTTCTCTGGAAGTCCTAGGAGATCTGCATCCTTATTTATTTTTTAAATATGAAATATAAATTAGATATATTAAATATTATAAAGATTTCAGGGCAGTGTACAATGAAACCAGTATGATCAATTTAGAACAAAGTGAACAATGTTTTAGAAGGCAGAAAACATACTCAAGTTATATGACAGATTAAAACTAATTAAAATATTTCAAAACAGTTTAAAACTATGCACATGTGAGCGTTTGTGTAAAAATAATTAGGACCCAAAGACTTTAGTGAACAATTATATTTTCACTCGGCACTGGAATGACATCAAGGACTGGCATCAAGTTATCTCTGTCCAGCAAAGCTGAATCAGGTGGAGCAGTCAGAGCTGATCCCTCAACGCTCCAAGCCACACAGAGTAGAGATCTAGGCCTTTAGTGACAAAGATGACTCTGAGAGAATTCCCAAGCTATGCACCCACTACCTGGGGAAAGTACAGTGCCAGCCAGAGCAGGTAGGTTACTCTGAGAACACCAATCCACAGAACCTCCTTTTTAATCAGGATTCCTCTTCAGTTTATTGGCCCTCATGCAGTTCATTACAACATCCATGCACTAGTCCAGCACCTGCACAGCTCCAGTTGACACTGATGACAAGGAGGCACAGAACTGGCCACATAGCTGGACATTTCTTTAACATGGCTCTCCCTCTTCCAATCTCCACCTGCCAGTAAGTGGCTATGTAGAGTGAGCATGCAGCAAATGATAGGTGGGAACTTTACACTTCATCTTCTTCTGATGCAGGATCTCAGCCAATGTTTTGAGATTTAATTTTTAAAAAGGTACAGCACAGTGGTACTCCACTGCAGCACAGATGACTCAATGAAAGAGTACAAAACTAAACCCCCTACACCTGTCTGCACACACTTATTCTTTTGTGAAGGAAGCATTCTGTGTGTTCATGACTGCTTGATTGCTGTACTGGACATAACTGAAGGACACATGCATTTTCTTCCTTTATATTCCACAAAACAGAAGGTTCCTCACCATTAGGTGCTAACAGCAGACCCTTCTAAACTATTAATCAGCAAATCTTTCTAATAAAGGAATATTGTCCATCTGTAAAAACAATATACTCATGGATTAAAAAAAATCCACAGATGGGTGTACACACAGGAAAGGAGCCTCATTGGTTAAACCAAAGGCCTTCTAGACCACACTTGGCCGAATCTATGGAAAACCCAGAAGCATGATATGCAACAACACTAGCTCCCACGCCTCATGAAATCTATCTTCTCATCCTGAACTAGGAAGAGTGAGCATAAATATGTTTTATTCATTTATTTAAACCATTTGGGAATCAAGGAGGCAACCAAACTAAACTCCCTGTGAAGTTTAGATTGCTGGTCCTAATACACAAACATCCCTCTCTCCGTTCTCGACCAACCTCATCTCTCTAGGAGACAATACACAAAACAGGTCCTGGGTGATGATGAAGCTCTTCTGCTCTATTTGCTCACATTCCTCATGAAGGACACAGGAATGGCAGATTCCAGAGAGAAATTCAGTGGAGGAAACTTTTGAAAACATCCCTTAACACTGTAGAGCTGAAACCTATCCATATTTGTAATTTTCTTTCTTTTGTAAACCACCTTGAAGCTGGGGAAAAGACAGTGTATGAATAAAATAACTGATGGAGCCACATAATGATCATCGGTATAGCTCCCATAACCAATCTATCCTTTTACTCATTCCTATTTATGATAATTTTTCTACAGTTGTCCTTTCTTTACAGCCACAAAGTACCTGTATGCTGTATTGGGGATTAAACATTATTAACACAGTTGTCATTCCTACCTTTGGTCCCTTAGATCCCAAAAATAACCTTGATGCTAAAATAATAGTTACAAATAATAATAAAATAGCAACTTCACTCTTTCAATCCATTTAGGAATTAATGTTTTTATCCATATAATTTATATGCTAATAAGCTGTTAAAAATTAACTGCCTTTCAGATCTAAGATGACTGCCAATGGATCAAGAGCAGACCTAACATTAAAATACAAGTAATTACCAACTGAAATAAAAGACAAAGAATTGAAAGAGTAAAATTATATATATATAGCCCAGTGATTTGCATAAAAATTTTCAAATCCTTCAATACAACAAAGCAAAACATTCACACCTTTGCAAAAAAGTTTTTTCATTACCATACTATTAAGATTATAAGTGCCTGTAGATTTCTTAGTGGATTGTGTGATTATCTTCATTATCAGACATGTTATTTATTTTCAAGTCCTTCAAAACAACAAAACATTTAAGCCTTTGGAGAAAAAAGACTTTCCATCACAACACTGTTAAGATAATAAAGTGCCTGTAAATTTATTAGTGGATTGTGTCAGTATTTTCATTATAAGACTCATGCTATTTATTTACACAATTAAATCGGTAATAAAAATTACATAGGTCAGGACCCCAAGTGCATGTATCTTTTCATAAACAAATAAAGCCTCACTGATCATGCATATACTTAAAATTCCATATCTATTTATCCATTTAGTATGAAAATACCTCAGCCAAATATAACACATGGTTAAGCATGTGTAATTTTCTCTGAAACAAATCTTTTGTTCTATGCCTTGGCTCACTTATTAATCAAAATAGAGACTGTAGTCCAATAATCAGTAGAAGGGCAGTCATGAAGGAGCTAGATAAGTCCTTTACATGTGATGACATATTTTAATACCAAAGTCAGAATCATCCATGCTTTCTTTGTATGGTTGCGAAACTGGACAGCGAAGAAAGCTAACAGGAAGAAAATCTGAAATGTGGTGATAGAGGAGAATTTTATGGATGCCGTGGACTGCTAATAGGACAAAGAACGGGTCCTTGAGCAAATCATGCCTGAACTTTCACTCAAAGCCAAGGTGAGCCAATAGGCTGTCATACTTTGGGCATATTGTGAGACAACATAGCTCACTGGAAATTTTACCATTTGGTGAAGTGGAATGCAATAGGAAAAGAGGAAAGCACAGTACAAGTGGAGTGAATCGATCAAGGAAGCCATGGCCCTGAGTTTGCAAGATGTGAGTTTGCTGACTGGGGGCTCTTAAGGGTCTCTCATTGATAGGGTCTCCATAAGTTGAAGCTGATGTGATGGCAAATAAAACAATATAAAATCGAAGGCTTTCATGGCCAGAATCCATAGGTTGTTGTGGGTTTTCCAGCTTTGAAGCCGTGTTCTATTAGTATTTGCTCCTGACATTTAGCCTCTGGATCCTCTCAAGATGGCAGCCACAGATGCAGGTGAAACATCAGGAGCAAATACTAATAGAACACAGCCTCAAAGCCCAGAAAACCCGCAACAAAACAACAATAGCTTTCTATGTGATTAGTTGGTCAGATACAGAAAATCTGTGACACTGGTGCCAAAGCATATCATTAAAAATATGACTGAAGTAAAGGTCATGAAAGGATGTGACCACACAAGCACGCTTCTCTGCTATCTCATTTTCTTTTACTTCTCTGTTTGAAAGCAGATTCAAAGCTAGACATCAGAGCTGGAGTAATATTAAAGGGTCAGTTAAAAGGACAACTTTTAAAACATGTTATATGTAGCAGCCCGTTGACTTGACCATTGCAATCCATCCCATCTTCCAGTATTCTAGTGCTGTTGTTGGTTTTAAACAATGGCCATTTCCACACAGGGCATCTAAAATGGTTCAGTGCGTCCTCCACGGAGGACGTGTGCACCTTGGAGCAGACTGGGTTCGGACTACATACCGTAGATCCGCACCTCAGTGCGGAACGACCCCAAGTGGTCCTCCAGCGTGCTGTTGAAAGACCTGGTTTTTCCAGTCTTTCAAAAGCATGGAGTGTGCCACTGCGAGCCTGCTCCCTTGTGCAGATTCGCAGGCTCGCACCAATGCAAGCCTGTGATCTGCTGAGGGTGGGCTTTAGGCTGGCGAGCTTCACCGGTTGGTCGAGACCCACGACCAGCTGGAAGCCGCCATTTTGGACACCGGAGCAGTATGGATCGATGACCACGCACTGCTCCTCCTCACCCCGGACCAGACCGGACAACCAGAAGATCCAGTAAATAGCAGCGCGGGGTGATTCCCTCACCTCGTGCGGAAATGGCCTTAGACAGCATGAGTAGCATTGCATGTGACAAAGTTCCTAGGCCCATGCATATTAATAGTGCTTCATCAAGAGAATTTACTGTAGGGAAACAGTACTGTTTAGTTACTTCCCAGTTGCAAAGCCAAATGCATGAGATGTATGAGAGGACACCTTTTTGGGAAGCAGATATTAGAAGCGCTAAGTCTGGTACAATGTAGCAAGAAAAAATGCAGCATTTTTACAATTCAAGAGAGAACTCCTCCAAAAAAGAAAAAAAAAATACCTGAAAGTCCCTGGTTTTGTTTCTGTACAAACTCATTTTATTTCATTTTGGTGATTCCAAAGTATTTCCTCCAAAAGACTTTGCCTGCTTTCCAGGTCAGTTTAAATTAACCCATTATTTTCCAGAATGAAATCTATCTTTATTTGACTGTCTGTTTGGAACTAGCTAAAATGGCCACCACCACCAGTAAACACAGTTATTTCCAGGACACAGATTCAAAAAAAGTCAAGCAAGCAAAAGAGGAATGTTTACACCAAAACAAAATTAAACCTAATGATTCGTTTGAGTAATACCAAGCATTTCAGCACCTTGATTATAACTCCTGAATAATAATAATAATAAAAGGTCTGTGTAAATTGGTTAAAATCATTTTTTAAGTGTTGTGAGTCTAGATGTGACATCTGATCAATAGGATGGGGAGGAAGCAAACATGAAGCAGGAAAAGTGAGGAAAGAAAGTTTAGATGCAAACCTGAAGACATGCAGGGAAAAACAAAACAAACAAAACAAAACTGGAAACTCTCATAACCTCAGGAAAGGAAAAGGCAGGAAAAATAATCTGACATTCTGTATCTGTAAAAGATTTGCACATATATTCATGCAATGGCCTAGGTGCTCTCTGATAGATTTCCAAAACAATTTGACCATGCAGAACTTCTTGTCTCCAACAGCATTTGCATGACTATGCACAAGGGGATCAATGAGGCACCCTACAGAGCAAATTCAGGAAGTACAAACTGCACAATTAATGATTGCCCCTGCTTCTGATCATGGAAATCTATATTTCGTATATCAAATGTCATAGAACATTTTCTCCCAACTCTATGAAAATCTGAAACAAGTACAGTGCTCTGGAATTCTCTAAAAACAAACAAAAAAATTACTTCATGTTTATTTGAATTTTGATTTCTCCTATTTTCACAATGGAATATCAGGTGCTATAGGTATGATCACAGGAAGGCAAAGGCAAACCCACCTCTGAGTATTCATTGCCTAAGAAAACCCTATGAAATTCATGGGGATGTCATAACCCTCTGTGAATATGAAACAGATATGCAAATCAGATTACAGATATGTATATCAGATTACAGATATGTAAATCAAAAAAGGTTCACTCAAAATTGTGAGTAAGTAACATTCATGAATACAGTTATTGCTAGGCAACTGTTTTGCATTCACAAATGCTACTTAGTCATCATTTGGACACTATTCTCGTGATCATATCTCCCTCATCCAAAGTAATTTACCAGGCATTAGCTGCATAAGGAGGTCTGTTTCACCGATGATTGGAGCAGAATTGAATAATGTTACTGGCAGGTTTAGGGGTGGGGTGGCCAGGCCAGAAGGAGTTATTTAGTTAAGTACTGAGTTACATGTAAGCTGATACAGGATTCTGGCCAATATGTGGAACAGAAGTCCATTTTAAAGCAAAGATGAAGATGTTTATTTGATTCTCATTCACAGTGTCTGCATTACAAGGAAAGGCTAGTTGTATATGGTCTGCGTAAAAGCTTTCATTCTGTTTTGTTGAAATGCATAACAACACTTACAGTGAAAATATTTCCCAGTCCTGGTCATTCATGTCTGAACGATGTTATATTGCTCACAGGTCTTGTCATGTTGACCCTGAACTTCTGTGTGTGCTACCTACCGTCTCAAGAAGTATGGCTTTAGGGTTTTCAGATGTCCTCCCTTCTGTTACAGCACTCTCTGACACTAAGGGTTCAGAGTGTCAGTGCTGCTTAATATAATTGCAAAAATCTCACAGTTATTTGTTTGGCTTAGCTTTTAAACCACTTGGGAAAGCCTATGCTCCTTCCTTCCTTCCTTTCTTCCTTCCTTCTTTCTGTATGTGAACAATTTTATCTGGAATTTTAGAGATGTTTAGAGATACCTACTGGGATGGGTAGAAGGATTAAGAAGTGGGAGGGAGCATGGCCAGAGCTGTCTTCACTCTTTCAGCCACCTTCCCCTTAAGTGCTAGAGGTGATATGGGCCAGCTTGCATCCCCTTTCGTTATGTGCTGTTATTTCTTATTTGCAGTCAAGCTGACTCCAATGCACAGCAACCTGTTACTGCCCTGGGTAGTCCGAGCTTTGGGGATATTAAAAGATATCCTTTTGATATCATAATTCGGCTTCACTTATTTATTCCCTTCCACATGCTTGCGAGGCCCCCAGACTTGCCGCTTTAGGAGACCTCCAGGCAAGTACTCTAATTAGGTATGCACGCAACCTCCAAAAGAGCCTCTGCCCCGTGCTGGCAGCTTGATGGGTAAACTATGCAGTACCCAAGTACTCTGCGTTTGCATACTGGCTACTCTATTGAGAACCTCTGTGATAACTCAATCATTCTGATTCTGACCTTTCAGAGGCTTTGTCTCCAACTCCAAATCTATTGTTTTCCCCCAAGTACGGCATAGCCTGCAGTCACATTCTCCTTATAAAAACCCTTGATTCCGAGACCTTCCTCGGATCGCTCCCGAGTTTCGTCCCGCCTTGCTGCCGCTTTGCTTGGCAAGCCTCCCCTCAGCTCCACGTGCTGAGCTACATCGCACCCCAGCCTCGCTCTCTATTTTTTTCCCGGGCTTCAGGACAGGTGAAGTATCACCCAAACCAGCAACTCCTCTAAAAATCCCTCTATACCACTCCAACCTTTATTTCTTTAGTTATCTTGTGTGAGTGTGCCGCATACACTGTTTTGCTTGTGTTTGTAATAAAACATCATTTATTGCTTCAACTTCTGTGTGCTCCTTGACTCAGCCTGATCCTGTAGACATAGGGTTCAAGATCTTGCTACATTACCCTGCCTCTCATAATGCTAAGCAGTGCTCTGAGCTGATTTTCCCCACCTTTAGTTGAGCACGTTTTGGTGTCCCTCCCGGGACCCCCAGTACACAGGGTAACAGAGTGGTGGAGAATGCGGGCAGCCCCGGTACCCCTAATTTGAGAAGGCATCGTGAACCCCCTCAAATCAGGCTGGTACTGACTTAGGTGATGGTCGGTCAAGTCGGTAGAGCGCAGTCAGGCAGGAACACGTGTGTGTGAGAATTCTGTGCGTTTGAGCTCTAGAGCTTTTCTATCTGGGTGGAAATCTGTTTCCCTTTCTTGCTTGGTTTGTGTATGTCAGCCACCCTGGAGTGGTCACTAGCAATAGGCGGTGAACCATTGTCTGATAGCAAGGGGTGTGCACAAGCTGTCCTGGGAATCACATCCCTAACTTGGGCTGGGATCCGAAGTGTTAGAGTGTTAGCACGCTAGGAACAGTCTACACTCATCCAACACCGTAGTGGCAAGGCAAAATAGCACTTAGGGAAGAAATCCCCCCCCCAGAGTAGTATACGGGTGCGTCCTGTCCTTGTTAGGAGTTAGAGTGAGGATGCATCCCGCTGGTAGTTGTGAAAAGCGCGGGTGCATCCTGCTGTGTAATTTCGGGTGCATCCCGATTGGCTAGCTGACTAGGTGCTAGTTTGGCCCGTGCTAGAGGAAGGTACCCCTCACCCAGAAAACCAGCTAGGGACGGTTCAGTTTTGGTTCCTTGCCCTTTCCTCCCACTGCTTGGCCAGGCGGCGCTGTAAGTTCCACTGGGTTTGTTTCCCCCCTTCAGGCAAGCGGAGTACTCCTGAGGGTTCCCTGGGTCTAGGTGACCTCCCTATCCCTGAACCATTTCCTCGTCCTTTGGTTCCCAGTGCTGTCGAGGTGGAAAACCGGGCTTGGGTGTACCAAAGTGACTTTGTTTGGGCAGGCTGGAGATAGGTTCCTATCCCTCTTTCCTAGAATAGTTCTGTTGAGTTCATTTCCCTTCAGTCCCCCAGGGGTCTAGGTGATCCTTCCAGTTCCTGGTCCCATTTGTGGTTTGTAGTTTGTAGCTTGTAGGTAATGTTAGAGATAGTTGTGATTTGTGTGTAAAATGGCTGAGGTTGGTAAGGTCACCATCAAGGACCTCATGTTGGAGGAAGAGGTCAGAGGTAAACTGGAGAGATAGATGTTGAGTAAGGGGAAATGCCCCTAGAAGGACTCCATCTTCCAGACGACCGATCCCTTTGCCACATTCCGTGAAGCATACACCCTGGCACGGAAATCAAAGAACCCATTCGGGCTGTCTAAGGATGCTTTGGCCGCTTGGGGACTTTGACTTACGGCCAGAGATGCTAGTAGTGCCCTGGTAGAGACCAGAGAGAAATTAGTGAACGTAGAGAAAGAGAACGTCCGGCTTCAGGCCGAGGTCAAGACGCTGCATACGGATAAGGTAACTTTTGCGTCCGTAGCACAGGCGTCAGCACAGAAGCTTAGCAACATCACGGTAGTGGTGCAAACTTGGGAGGAGAAAGCCCACACCTTAGAGGCTGAGCTGGATCATGCCCAGTCTGTGGCCAAGTTCATGGTGGGGCAAGTAAGAGAACAGCAGGAGGCTGTTAGCCATGTACCTTGCCAGAAACAGATCGCTGCACTGGAGAGCCAGCTCCAAACGCTCAAAGCCTTAATTTTGGCTGTGTGCCCAGAGCTGCTCCCAATGTTTGCGGAGGACTTTTCTGGGGAGACACTGCCGGAGGATGCTCGGGCAACCATTCCCCACAATCCAGACTGGAGTGACCCTAAGGTCCCAGTCAACCCTGTAGAGATGCGGTCCATGATGAGATGGACCACCCCCCTTGGAGAAGGCAGTTCAGATCGGCAAGAGACGCAGGAGACGCAGGTCACCGAGACTAGAGTCCCCTGACGCACTATTGAGGCCAAAGCCATAGCAGACCAGTTAGGTCCATTTAACAGAACCACCGGGATCATGTGGTTGAACGCAGTGATACACTCTCACCCGACAGCCAATGGTCAGGACCTGACCCAGCTGGCTCGGCTTTGTATGTCCCCCTCCGAGCTTCCTACCCTTGAATCAGCCATGGCGGCTCGAGGCTTGGTTAGGCTCAAGGCCCACGACTAGATGAGGGAGGTAGTGAGAATTTTGTGGCCCGGACAGAGTGCGAGCGTGCTCTACATCATGGAGCAACAGGGTCCTCAAGAGAACCCTGAGGCTTACATGGCACGGAAGCAACTCCTTGCCATTCTGGCCGAGAAGTTCCCCTTGACACCCCGTGGATATGACTTTAATGGCCTTGAGTTTAGGACGCTCTTGTACAGAGGTCTTAATCACAAGACCAAGACGGCTCTTGGTTTGGTGGATCCAGCCACCACCAACTGGGAGGAATTTGGGAATAACTTCCGGCGGGTCTCCGACCTGCTCCGCGAGGCAGGATCCCTAAGACCTCCCCCCAAGACTCATAGGAAGGACACCAGGAATTGGGAACCTATAGCCGAGGTTACCTACTCAAACTCGAACTTCCCATTCCCAACATAGGAAAACGGCTCTGAATTCCATTCCGTGAGGGAATTGGAACTCGTGACCACCACCCAGACAGGACAACAGGCAGTGGCAGGGATGGGATTTTGGCAGCCAGCCCAGCAAGGCAGGAAGTCCCCCACAGCAGCCAACTACCCCCAAACAGCCCTCTGACTCGGGCTCTCCCAGGGAGATGTCTGGCAGATATGATCCCATGGCCCAGATGTACTCCTCGGACAGAGTAAGGGTCTGGGGCATGCTCAGAAGGTTCGGGCTGGACATGAGCCAGTTCGACAAGCGGCCAGCATCGGAGCTTTTGGAAGCTCTAGAGAACCAGCTTCAGGCGGGAAATAAACAGCCGGTCCAGGCCGTGACCGACGGCCCACCTCCGGCTGGATACTACCCTAACCTGGAACTGCAAGGATAGGGATGCCCTCGGTCCAGGAAGCTTCCCCACAATGTGGTGGCTAGGTTGAAGCCAGACAGGTGGGAAAGGTTCTGGGTGAAGGCAGGCATAGGGACCGAGAGGGATAAGACTCCTACCACCCTTCTTGTGGACTCTGATGCAGCAGTAAACATGCTGCACCCCAAACTTGTGAGGTACGGTGAACCCACGCCCAAGCGTGTCCAGCTTTCTGGATATGGCGGGGGGGGTCACCAAGCTAGGGCATTGACAGGCATCCCAATATCTATAGAGAGGTTTCGTTTCCAGTTGTGGGCGTGCAAGAACCGGGGAGAAGATGACGGCCTTGTGGGCATTGGTTTTCTCCGGGGAAACAGGTTCACAGTTGATTATGCAAACGGGTTTCTATGGCAGCTAGATCAGGGACCAGTAGAGATTTCGGCCGTGCACCATTGTGCCGCCATTAAAGCTCCTGCCCCTATCCCGGTAACAAATGAGCGACACGTATGTTCCCAACCGGAGGTGAATTTAGCTACCGCCTCACCTTCCATGCAGACACTCTGGTGCCGCCTTGTCCTCAAGGGCCATGGAACCGTCTTGATTGTGACTCTGGTAATTGTAAAAAGGGTCACGGCTAGCTACGGCTCCATCACAGTTACCATCTGGACTAGGGAGAAAGATTCCCTGGAGGCACATGGGTCCAGGACCAGCCTCCATACCAAACTTGTGGATACCAAACCAGGAGCAGGCATTGCCGCTCTTGCCGGTAGTTCCGGAGACCCGAAAGAAGGATTGGAAAGGGAAACCCACAGATGGGGACGCCCTTTTGTTAGCATGACAGCGTGGCGGATGGGCTTTACTTCCCTTCATGGGATGGCAACCCCCATGAGGAGGTGGTTGCTCCAGCTCCCCTCTCCTTCCCCCCTTCCCTTGTAAATAGACCCTTCAGGATAGTAGCTTTTGTAGTAACGGAGCCCACATCTCTGTGTTCCCTACAGGGAGACGGAATGGGACCGTTCATGAGGATTGCAGTTTTGTTTTTCGTGATTGGATACGCCCGTGGAACCTCGCCCGAATACAGCCAAGTTTACACAGATTGGCAGTTCAATGTACAGGCAGTGTGCTATTGGAACCCCTATCCAGAAATAGAAGCCTTGTTGACGGGGACGCAGCTGCTCCCCTGGTTCCAGAAAAGGTACCCCTTCGAGCTGTCCACGAATTTCCATATCCACTCTAGAAATAGACTGAGTGCAGAGTTAAGGATGGCCGTTGCCAGCAAAGAGGTTAAACTCAACCCCAGCATGGCCACAGCAGCCGCTTCTATGACTGCCAGAGTGGTCTCGGGCGACCACCGCTACTCAGCCCTACTAGTGCTTAGCTTCATTTTTGAAGACTGCTGCCCTACATGGGGATGGAAGACATACATGTTTCATTGCCAGAATGTCACCCTGACCCCAACAGGTTGTAAGTTCTCCTGCGGGAAGATGTGGTGCCCAGACTCCGATATCCACATCCCTCCTCCTCCTGAACGTCACCCGGCTATGTATGTGGGTAGCTCCGTAGTTCACAAGGATATAGAAATGGTCGCTTACTCGAACGTCCAACCCATAGTGACTAAAATGATACTAAATTTCATGGTTGTCAATATCTCTAGAGTAATTCCAACTTGCCAATCGTACCTAAAACTAGCATGGACACAGTGGGAGCACTGGGAGAAATGATGGCTGTCTTTCTCCCACCCACACACTCACCCTAAGCGAAATGTCCTAGGAACCGCTTTAGGCGGAATTGGAACTGGTGGCGCATTCATCAACGCTATGGACAATGAGATCCTAGCCAACAAATTAGGTGTAATTGGCACCAAAACTAGAGACATTGGGATATTCTCCGCTGCTGGCCTAACCAACGTAGCGAGAGGAGTAGATCTGATTAGTCAATTGCTCCCACAGTGGGTTGGCGTCGAGCGAGACATAATATCTGACCTTGGCTGTGTTCTACAGAACATGACCCATGATTTGTCAGTAGCGATACAGTGCACGCAACTGCAAAGCACCGTGATCACCTTTGCCACTCAGGTGATCCAGGCCAGCCTCATGGGGTTAATGCACCCCGAGATCCTGAGCCTACTCTGAGAGCGATATCCGGAATCACTGGAACACCCTGCCGCTTTGGCGCAAATACAGCACGCCACGTGGAAGAGCCTAACTCTCACGGTGGATGTTGCCCATGAACGGATTCTGGATCCCGTAATTCTACATCCAGTATCCCATTTAGGACTCCCCCTCATAGCCGCCAATGCCACTTTGCTGCCCCCACTGAGGTAACATTGGTCCAACAGTACACACTCTTTTGATTTAGCTGGCTGCCTATTCAACCGCCATTGGATTCAGTGCTTCCACAACCTTAATGGTCTCAGCCACGGTGATATCTCCGAATATTTGGTAATACCAGTAAATACCACAGTCATGGCCCAGATTAACCGTGAGTGCTTCTGTTTAAGGACTCCTTGTACCAATTTGATAGTACTGCCTAGTGGTGCAACTGTAAGAGTAAACCGCACTCTGGGAACCCCTGTTTTTGTTCACAGATGGTCCAAGACTGTTTTGGCCATAACTTCTATCTCCAGTGGGAGATACAAGATTATGTGTTGGAAAGTGCCTATGCACCCACAGAGTCCGAGTTGGTCAGATTCCACCTTGAAACCGAGATCCCTACATCTTTATGGCTAAGGAATCTCACTCGTTTGTCTCAGCACGTAAAGGAGGTCTCACACTCCCTCTATCAGATTACCTTGACTGTTAATCATTCTGCCCGGATGATAGTCAGCACTTCAGAGGATTTGAAATCCAACGCTAAACAATCTTCCTGCTCCGTTGCCTGGATGGACTTACGTTTTGCTCCTTCACTCCAGCTAAAAGACTTTTCCTGTTGCAAGGGGGGGGGTGCCAAGACTGTTGTCTGCACCTCACCTCCCCCGGACTATGAACTTTCATCCCATATTGAACCGTTTGCTCATTGGATTGCCTTCATTGCCAGACCATGCATTGGATTTACCATATTTCATTGATTATTTCATTAATTGCATTTGCTATTTACTACCATTGCTCATTTTTCGACAGTTCCCTATTGACCGGACCGTTTGACATTGCTTATTGTTTACTTGTTTATTATTGCGTTATTGACATTGGTGAGTGTGTTTAGGTTTAGCTTTTAGTTAGGACTGTCTTTATAAGATAGAAATCCTTTGCTCTTCCCGAAATTCCCTTTCATGAGGAGTGATACGGCTACCTACCTGCAAGCCTCTATTCGGCTCTAAATTGATTTTTGATTTTTAATTGGAAAATGTCCCATATTGTCCCCAACATCGCCCATTTTCGGGGGGGGTGTTACTGCCCTGGCTAGTCCGAGCTTTGGGGATATTAAAAGATATCCTTTTGATATCATAATTCGGCTTCACTTATTTATTCCCTTCCACATGCTTGCGAGGCCCCCAGACTTGCCGCTTTAGGAGACCTCCAGGCAAGTACTCTAATTAGGTATGCACGCAACCTCCAAAAGAGCCTCTGCCCCGTGCTGGCAGCTTGATGGGTAAACTATGCAGTACCCAAGTACTCTGCGTTTGCATACTGGCTACTCTATTGAGAACCTCTGCGATAACTCAATCATTCTGATTCTGACCTTTCAGAGGCTTTGTCTCCAACTCCAAATCTATTGTTTTCCCCCAAGTACGGCATAGCCTGCAGTCACATTCTCCTTATAAAAACCCTTGATTCCGAGACCTTCCTCGGATCGCTCCCGAGTTTCGTCCCGCCTTGCTGCCGCTTTGCTTGGCAAGCCTCCCCTCAGCTCCACGTGCTGAGCTACATCGCACCCCAGCCTCGCTCTCTATTTTTTTCCCGGGCTTCAGGACAGGTGAAGTATCACCCAAACCAGCAACTCCTCTAAAAATCCCTCTATACCACTCCAACCTTTATTTCTTTAGTTATCTTGTGTGAGTGTACCGCATACACTGTTTTGCTTGTGTTTGTAATAAAACATCATTTATTGCTTCAACTTCTGTGTGCTCCTTGACTCGGCCTGACCCCGTAGATGTAGGGTTCAAGACCTCGCTACGTTACCCTGCCTCTTGTAACGCTAAGCAGTGCTCTGAGCTGATTTTCCCTACCTTTAGTTGAGCACATTTTGGTGTCCCTCCTGGGACCCCCAGTACACAGGGTAACAAACCCAATGAAAGAGCTCTGATTAGCAACTATTCTGCTCAGGTCTTGAAAACCCCATACCCTCCAACATGTCACAGATGAAAACTGTGACACATGGTCAAACAAGAGTTGAGTGGGGTCAAGATGGCAAAGGTTATTAATGAGGAAGAACAAACAAGTTAGGAAAGGGTACAGTAGTTTGCTTTTGCCAGAATGTGCTGAGAAGACCAAGATTTTATCTCTTTTCTCATTTCGCCACTGCTGACCTAATTGAGTACAAACTGCTTTTTGCATTTTGAAATCAGTTTGGAGCTACAGAAGTAAGCAATGACAAAAGAGGAAAGTGGAAGGAGAGAAAAAGTTAAATTTTAAAAGGAACTGTAAAAGTGAGATGACCAAGCATTAACCAGGGCTGTTCCTGGCTTTGAGAAATCCTCTATCCAACTTGGCCCTATGGTTCTAACTCCTGACTCCAAACGCTCACCTTGCCCTTTTACCCCCAAGATCCATCCCTAGATCCAGTACTTGGACCTCAAGGTGACTGTTCTTCTGGACACGTGGCTGTGTTGATCACTGGGTTCAGTGTGGCAAAGCATGACCCGTTCTCCGGTTCAATTTATAAATGAAAAGAGTCAGACATAATTGTAGAAAATAAAACAATATTTATTGTATAACTATCAGGTTAAACATGAACTCCCTGCACGTTGCCAGCTTCCCAAATCCTACTCAGATCTTATCCATTCCCTTCTTTCTATTTAGTCTTTACTCTATTTCTGATTGTCCTAACTCTGTTTCATCCTGCCTCTATCTAACTTTTTAACAGGCAAGCCTCTAGTTTACAGCCAGCCCTCCACATTTGCAGGTTTGATTTTTCACAGATTTGCTTATTTGCAAGTTTTTCCAACCACTACCCCCACATACACTTTCAGGTGCTCCTTTTCCAGTGAAAGCATCCATCTCAGCAGCCCTGGTCAGGCTATCACCCCTTTAAAAACCCATCTCTGGTCCTCCTTATCCTTGCTGGCCGAGGGTAGATCTCAGTCTGATTTCTCAGCACCTCAGCACTCTCCCAATGCCCCCCCCCCAAAACACCCAAGGAAGAAGATGGTTGAGAGAGGAAGTATAGGGCCATCATGCCAACCCACCCCCTTTCCCTCTCCTTTCCCTTATCTTGTTTGAACTCTGGGTGTCTTTTCTCCCCACCATGACTCAGTCTCTTTCCCACAGCCACACACACACATTTTGATATTTTTTTCCCACTTTTGTGGGGGTCCTGCACCCCAATTCTAAAAAATGTGGTGGACTAACTGTATATCCTTTTCCCCCATAGCCTACCTTCTCACAATATTCTGAAGGCTGTGATTGGCTGGCTGTAACCAGACTTACCCATCTTCTCACATTATACTGCCAAATTGGAACAGTTGGGGGTATACTTTTAGATGTAATTTTTACCCCATACACATACTTGAAAATTGAAGCTACAGAAGCTTAGTGGGCTCTTGGAGACTTGGGCCATTTTTGCCCAACATTGTTATAGTGCTATATTCCACTTTCAACATCCTATGGAATCCTGGGGTTTGTAGTTTAGGGAGGGGCATTTAGAATTCTCAGCCAGAGAGCTCTTTGGCCTTAGTAAACTACAAACCTCAGAATTCCACAGGAGCTTGAAAGTGGAATAAGAGCACTATAACCGTGTAGTGTAGAAATGGCCTTGGACACAACAAAAAGGGGGCTGGGAGCTATATGCAGCTTGTGGACTGCACTATTCCCATGCCTAAACGAGACATTGAGATGAAGTATATATTCTCCACTATTGGCGCTTTTTTCTCCAACAATATATTTTCCTCAGACCTGTGTGTTTTAGCAAACAAACTTGCAAATTAAGCCTATATTTACTTTCCAAACACCCGTGACTAACCAACATAGCTTTCTTTTCAAGAGATAGAGCTGAGGAGCACTTGCCAGAACAAACACACATCTGTTGCCACATAAGACAACACCACTTCTCAATACGGACTAAGTGCATTGTTTGATTTGTCTCGAGAATGAAGTATTTGATCGAGAAACTGAACACAGTTTAGCATCCATGTAGATATAGAACTGCATCCATTGTTTTTGAGTTTACACGTGTTCCCTTATTTGAATGTTCATGACTGTCTTTGCTACATGCAAACAAAATATATTGATAAATATAGATAAACAAACATGTGAACAGGATGGTACATAGATGCAAAGAGTGCTGGTACAATCATGGGAAATACAGCTCATTAATGGCTAAGATGCTGTTTAAGGGCCGGCAGTGTGTGATCTGTACTAGCAAACTTCCACTGGGCTACTGCTGCACCAAATACACAGCACATTGACAGCATCAGAATATATCCCAATGGCCAATCCGTGGGCAAGTTTGTTCTGACTACCATCCCATTGCAGTTGTATATTCAGGCAAAAGGAATAGCCATTTCCCTCCTGGATCTCTGGAAAGTATGCTCAAGATGTGGGAAGGTAGTGATGGTTCGTTTCTTCCAGTTGTACAACTATCACCAGATGGTGCCCGGCAGACCCTGAGACCCCAAGCCACTATTTGATTGTGGAGGTATGTTCCCATGTTATCATATTGAGGAAGTAGACCACAGGGTTGTTTCACAAGGCTGTACTGGAAGTATTAGAATTACATATGTTGATTTAATGGCAGGTTACAGCAGTGTATGTCACCAACAGAATTCCAGCCTGTTTCCATGACTGTACAATTCATATCATATGATTGTTTGCTAAAAGCCATGGGATTATTCCTGTTGAGAACTATATTACTACTTACTTAACTGAAGTGATACTGCCAATTTCTATTTATTTACTTAGCTATTTCTACTTAACTATATCTATTCTGCTTATTATTGTAAGATTTCAGGGCAGCATACAATTGAAACAATTCCAGATAGAAACAACAAAATACTTTAAATAGGATAAAAGCATATTTAAAAATCACTAAGTTAAAACAGGAGAAAAGAGTTAAACAGTTAAAACATGTACATGTTCCCTTTAAGAAGTAATACAATAAGGCTTAGAGGCTTTAATAAAACATTAGTGCCAACCAGGCCTCCAGAGAGAGAATATTCCATAAACAGGGTGCCACAGCAGAGCTGTTTTCTTATCTTAATTCTGTTTGGGGTAGGATCCAACCCTTTATTAAGATATTGATTCAAATCAATATCTAATGCTGCTCTTAAGGCATCACTGACAATCTCTCTGTGTCTGCAGCAGGGCTGGTGTGTATGTGTGTGGGTATGAATGGATGGTTTGAAGCACAAAGGCAGCATACTACTTATCTTCCTCTAAGGTCTGAAAGGAGGCCAAGTCCTTATCAGCGAACATAATTACGGTGCTCACAATGGGAACAGTCAGGACCTCACAGTTCAGACATGTAACTGCTATATCATGGTGCATAGGCTCCAAGTCAATAAACGATGGACATGATGGGATAAATACAGAACTGATGCCATCGTGTTCTTGCAGAAAAATGTGTCTGTATTTCTTAACTTGAAGCGCAGTGACCAGATCTCAGAATGCTATTCTTAAAAGGTAATCATCATGGCACTATCTTTCCACAAAAGTGGGACTGCATGCTTCTATAAGACAAAGGGCTATGTTGATGGTAGCACCGTTGCTAGTAGGGCCTCCCATGTCAGATGGACTTTTGCTGAAGAGCCACGCTAAATATGCCAACCAACTGCTAGACAGCAGGAATAGCAGAAGGTAACCCTGCCAGAAGATCTCTCAGAGACAACAGTAGTGGCACCATAGCTAGCTTTGTGAGTACCACACAGAAGGAGGCATGGTAAACCCCCTTTGCATGTCTTTTACCACAAAAACGGTATGATGAAACAATCCAAAATGAAACAAGAAAAAGTGCCAGAAGTGTCATCATTCAGTGAGCTACTAGAGTAGAGCAGAGGACAAATACAATTAGCACTGTGGCTAATAATGCAACTGGTCTCAAGCCAAAAGGATATTCAGCTGTTGATGTGCTCAGAGGTCAAAGGAACCATGAGGTATTCTTACTCTATCATTTAACTATTTCTTTAAGCTGCAAAAGGAATGGAGCGATACTTGGTTAAGTTACAATAGTAATATAATGTAGGTATACCCTTTTTTGCTGGGAGCAAAATTAATTGTAAGTAAACTTGGCCCTCCACATTCACTAGGGTTAGGGGTGCAGGGCCCTTGCAAAAGTGGAAACGTGGAAGAGGGTTGAGGCATGGTGGGGGGAATGGGTACACAGGTTCCAAACCAGGTCAGGGAAAGGAGGGGGAAGGAGTATGGGTCAACATGGTGGCCCAGTAATTCCTCTCTGTCACCCATCTCCTTCTTTGGGGGGGCGTCAGGAGAGGATTTGTGGTGCTGAGAAATCAGGCTGAAAGCCACCCTTAGCTGGCCCGGCAGCAGCCGGTGGAGGAGGATAAGGAGGACCAGAAGTGAGTTTTTAAATGACTGTGCAGCCTTAAATGGAGCCACTGAGAGGGACTGTTCCCCTGGGGTGGGAGAAGCACCTGAGGTGCAGGGGCAGAGTTTGAAGAAACTATCAAATCCATGAAAGTCAAACCTACAGATGTGGAGGGCCAATTGTAACTGTTTGCATCAATTTGTACTTAAAACACTTTGGACGATGTACCGTAGAACAGAGGTTCTTAATCTCACAGCCCACTTTGTGAATCTGATATTAAAAACTTGCACCATAGATTCTGATAGGGACTTTGGAAATCAACACAAAAATGCCTTAAAAATAAAGCTTCTGAACCTTTCCCAGGACAAAGAAACTGTAAAAGATCTCATGTTTGGACATGTAGCTATAACTTGGGTCTTTCAAGAAAGAACGATGGGGTAGCTCAAAAAAGTAAAACTTTTAAAAAAGCGAAGTTCTTTTCTGAGACTTCAAGATGAGCCAATGTGAAAATATGCCTTAATTTCCCACTCACCATGGAAAGCAAAGGTCATCATCACTGAATACAAACTATTGCAGACTCTTTCAACATTGTCCCAGTCTGTCAGATTCAGAAGGCACCTGCAGTTTGTAATTTCAGAAGAAAATGCTTGGGTGGCTTATTTTTAGGGGTTTTTTTTGGGGGGGGATAGGGTTTTCTTAGGGCTTTTGGTTGGTTTTGTTTTTCTTTTACATACTCTTAACTCTAATTTCAGTTTAATTGGTAAGAAGAAATGTCAGTTGTTCAGATATTCTTAAGCATTTGCAGAAGTAGAATGACAAATAAAACTTGAATGGATGGAGATCACTGGAGGAAAAATTCTTATTTTTCCAAGCTTACAAATTAAAGTATCATACACAGTGATGGCCAACTGAAAGCTTTATAGCCTTCTGCTTGACAATCCCATAGCTATAAATACTTGAAAACCAACCAACCAATCTTCTGAAATGCCAAGCATGCTTAAATTAATCAGAACTCTGACTGCTTTAATGTATTTAATCAGTATAAATATAAATGTAGTAATTTGACCATGAACTTTGCTATTGTGTACCTCTTTTTAATTTTTTTTCTTAAATCTCTCCAAATATGTCCTCCCACTAATAAACTGAACTATATGAAAGAGCAGAATTTCTAAACTAGTTTTTAAAATTTCGTAAAACCTAATGAAGTTGTTAGAAAGTTTACTTATGTGAGGGCATGTATACGATTTACAGCTTATCCATAACCTTATTTACAACAGTATCTGACACATTCTTTCTTCCCCCTCTCTTTCTATTCCTGCCTGACACACATACATATACATACATACTCTCTCTTACACAAACACACACAGAGAGATTTCACAACTCTCCTCAGATGATGTGAGCAGACAAGTTGAAAGGAATATTTCTCAGAACAGAAACAGGTAAACGTATCTCTCTGATCAGCTCCCTTATCCCAGAGAAGAGTGCCTGGAGAAAGGGGTTGGGTCCTGTGGAAGTAATAGGTAGGCAGCATATGGAGGATAGTAGATTCCTCATGCCTGATGCATAAAATCATTTTGTTTCACATTATTTCTTGATCACCTAGTTAAGTGGCTGGTATGGGTAAGTAGAAAGAAAGTTAAGAAACCTGAAATTCAATAAATGTGGCAGAGGATCTCTGATACAACGCAGGCTATACTGATGGTTGATTGATGCCCTGTTAAGATATCAGCAAAAAGCCCGATGATGCTATCACACTTTTGAATGCATGCAAATGATTTTAATGAGGTTTTTATCTCCCTAGAGGGGTTTGTTGTTGGGTTTTTTGGTACTTTTGGAGTGCATGCAAATGATTTTAGTGAGGTTTTTGTCTCCCTAGAGGGGTTTTTTTTTTTTTTTTTTGTACTTTTGGAGGCAGGCAAACAGTTTTTTAGTCCTTAATGGTGATTTTTAACTCGGATTTTAATGGACAAGCTGATGCTTTTTTTATTGTTTTCTATTGTTCTTTCTTTAACCTCTTTAATATTGGAATTTTTAAACATTCAATTATAAAGCTCTGAGGTTTTAATAACTTCAAAATTTTTATTACTTAGATATTTAATTATATAAGATTCTAAGATTTTAAGACTTTATTTGCCTGGGCAGCTGTAATCATTTGACAATTAACCTACCTGAAGCTTTCGGAAGGCCAGCAGAGTGCTAGTTGAGTGCTGGCAGAGTGGAGCCCAGGCAAATTACAGCTGGGTTGTTTACATCAGAGAAGGCACTTCTATTCGCTATTATTCCTTAAGCACTGCTGTCTTGCTGTTCTTGTCTGGATTGTGGACTGTTGATGGTATATTTACCCAAGTTGAAGAAGCTTATATACAACGGTCCTTCTCCATAGCTGTTTGCATTTCTGGCACTATCTCTATCATCTTTATTTGCCTACAATTTGGAACTCACTGTTTAGCTGAAATGCTAAAGTGGTGAGCAGAGGCTTGAGGTCTGAGGTTGTATCTTTGACCTGATGGCTGGTCGAAGAGGAGGAGGAAGGGAGGATATAGAATTTTTCTACCATCCCATGAAGGTCAGATACTGATTGATGATGTCGGGCAGTGAGCTGTGAACTGCCAACTGTTTATTATGCCTTTGTCTGAGGGTCCTACAGTGTTTGGTAGAGAAGAGACTGAACTACCAGTGAATATTGACAGTAACAAACGCTGATAAGCCCTGCTTTTGAGTATGAAGAATTACCTCTGGGGTGTTCTGATGAAACTTTGATAAAGCCTGTAAACGAAGAGGAAGGAAGAGCACAAACAGCTGCTGCCTACTACAGTCTGGATGTAGACCTGAGTTCAAGAGGTGAACCCTGGGTCCTATATGCTACTCAGCCTATTTGATTCAGGATTGTAAATTTGAACTGCACTGCCTTTGTGATAAAGACAGCAGGAATCTAAAAAGGCAAATGGGAAAACCTATCAAATTATACCGATCCACTAACTCCTCTGAAATTCCCTCACACTTCTATGATCTTCATAAAAAATATAAAAGATTAATTATTGAGAAAAAAAGGATATACTACAAGGAACAGTGGAAGGAACTAAGCCTAGCACTCCTGCAAAAGAATCCATGGAAATTCTGGGATACAAGTGCAAGGCTCGAAAAAAGGTAATCTGCAATTTTAGAAGGGACTATTTCTAAAAACATCTGGGAAAGCTATTTTGGAAAGATATTTAATGATTCAGACCATCTTAAGATTATTCCCCAAGACTATACTGGATCTAGATGGGAACATAGTTGGGAAAATATTTCTATAGATAGGGCTAGCTCATTAATACTAAGACTAAAGAAAGGTAAAGCACCTGGTGAAGATGGCGTCCCATCAGACTTTTATATTGCATTTTCTGACTGGTGGGCTCCAATTTTTGTTTCATTATTTTCTTTAATTAATAATGCAGGAGTTACACCACCTAATTGGTCATCTGCTATTGTAGTTCCAATCTACAAAAAGGGTCCTAGAAATAATCCAGGAAATTATAGGCCCATTAGTCTCTTGGATGTTTCTGGGAAAATTTATGCCAGGTCTCTTCTAGATACATTGGAGGATTGGGTGGAAGAGCATGCATTGCTAGCCCCAGAACAGGCTGGCTTCCGTTCAGGCAGGTCAACTCTGGATAATTGTTTTATTTTGAAATATTTTATTGATAAATATTTGGCAGGAACTGTAAAGCATATTTTTGTGGCATTCATTGATTTTAAGGCTGCTTTCGACTCTATTTCATGGGAACGTCTTTGGGTTAAATTACAGATTATGGGTATTGATAAGAATCTTCTAAAATGTATAATATCCCTTTACTCAAATACATCCTTGAAAGTCAGAGTTGATGGCACACACCTTTCAGACTCGATACCTGTCTCTAAAGGAGTAAGACAAGGGTGTCTGCTTGCTCCCCTCCTTTTAAACTTATTTATAAATGATGTAGTTGTGTTCTTAAAAGGTGACCAATTTTTCCCAGTTAAAATTGAAAATAGGAAATATTCGATCCTATTGTATGCAGATGATGCTATTCTGATTTCCTATACTCAAGTAGGCCTGTGTAGATTGATGAATCAGTTTAGTTTATACTGTAAGAATGAACAACTTTCCATCAACTATCAAAAAACAAAAGTGATGGTATTCGGTAAATCCAAAAAAATTTATAACTGGCTATTTGACGGGAATAAATTGGAACAAGTCCCCTCCTTTAAATGTCTTGATGTGGTCTTCCACTGGACTGGTAAATGGTCCTCACAGGTTCAATCAAGTACCTTGTTAGCTGAAAGAACATTAAATGGTTTATTAAGATTCTATCGCACAAAAGGGGGCAATATGATTCAACCAACTTTAGAACTCTATAGGCTCAGAGTCCTGCCAAAACTGCTGTTTGGAGCAGCACTGTGGGCTCTGGCCAATTTAGATACATTAGAGAGAGCACAAAATAAATTTCTGCGCAGACTTGTGGCAGTTCCCACTTCCATAAGATTAGCATTGCTCCATGCAGAGTTAGGTATAATGCCAATTAAAACAGAGGTTCTTAGATTAGCCCTCCTTTTTTGGTTAAAAATTATTTTTAAGCAGGTATCTGAGCTCCTTCTGATGTCCTTTGAAGAGCCTGGTCCAAATTCATGGATGCATAAAATGCAATTGGTTGTCCTGAATTTGGGGTTCTCTGTTCCTTTTTTCCTGACTCAAGGATATGATAAAGCAAAATTACTTATACTTCAAAGACTCAAGGATATAGTGATGCAATCCCAGATGACTGAGATTAAGTCCTGCCAATCTAATACATTTTTTGTTTCTTTCACTCTGCTGAATTCATCCCTTCCTCATTATCTGGTTGATCTTCCAACTTTTAAAATGAAGTTAGCCTTTCTGCATGCTAGATTGAATGTTCTCCCACTGGCAATTCGGATGGGCAGGTACAAGAATGTGCCTATGAAGGACAGAGTATGTATTTACGACTCTGTTTCAATAGAAGATTTAATTCATGTTCTGTTTGAGTGCCCTATTTATAATCTTAGGAGCAATATATTTTTCCTTTATTGAAGTCTTTTAAGGGAAATTCCTCCTTTGTGAAGGTTTGTTTTCTGCTATCTGATACTGTGAAATACGTGTCTTTTAGAACATCTAAATTTCTTGTTAGGGCCTTACAATTACGTGCTATAAAGAACAAAGAGGGGTATAGAAAGTGATTTATCTATTGTTGATTATATATTACATGTAAATTGGCTGGATTATCCTTTCTCATTTCATTTTATTTTATTTTTATTTTTGTGCAATGGCTGGCTGCTAAAGTGCAGTAAACTTGACTTGACTTGATGGTTGATTTGGCATAAAGAACCAGTAAAAAGAGTCAAGAAGGCAGCATGAGAGTAAAGTGGAGTGACTGTTTCTTATTCCAATTATTTCTCTGAAGGATTCTGTATAAAGTCCAAATCTCATTTTCAAGAAGTGGTATTTCAACCAGCAGTTGTGTCTCAATACCACCTAAAACCAGGCTCACATTCTGTCCCCCCACATGAACCTGCCCAAGCTTTGAATTTCTGTGTTCTCCTTGGTGCCACCACCCTCTTAGGCATATTTAGAGATGACATGAGACAGCTCCTGTCCTGCCAAAGGCAATTGGCCAGTTCACCAAAAGCAAGGGGATTCTTTTTATAGGATCCAGAGGCTAGAAAAGACACTAGTTGTAGTTGACAAGGCCTCAAATTAATTTAACAACAAGCAGCTTAAACAACATAAACATAGAAGTGATGTCAGCATACAGATGAAACCCACAGCGTACCAGTAGTATTAGAATACAGACGGAACCCACTTATAGCATACAAATGAAACCCACCTATGATGCCCAGTAACACAGAGATGGATTTCTCACCCAAGCAAGATTATTCCAATCAGCTGCCCAGGAACACAGAATGAAGCAGCAGATGAGACTCTTCTCTGTGTAACCATGTTCACAGCAGTCCAGCTGTAGCCCATGCTGAACTCCTACTGAGAGCACAGTCCAAGAGGTGTTTATAGCCCTTGGTTTGGGAGGACTTGGCCATCTCCCATAGAACCTTTGGAACTGTTTACAAGGTTATTAATTAAGTGGACATCTGGGATGAGCTAAACTCCTTTCAACTGTCAAGGTCAACAATTAAGTGGTCATCTTTTGGGTTCTCCCAACACCTGTTGTCTAACACCAATTAGCTATTGGTCCCAATCCAAAGGCAGATGCCAATTAGCAGACATCACCTGCAACTTTGTTTTGTCTACATTTTAATCTAAGCGTACAGAATCCTTGACCTTGCAAGATCAAAGCAAAATACAAAAATCAAAGCAAAAGACAGTGTGCCTAATTAATCAGAATTCTTGGCACATAGCATAGAAAAACTTAAACATGGAGGAACAAACGGAGGTCAGGACATTCTGTACACCTCCTTGAGATTACAATGGCCTTCCAGTCATTTCCCACACAGGTCCTTTCTGGTAGCTACTCCCAAGCTGTGGAATTCTCTGGCACCTCTCCAGTCTCCTTCAATTGGCAGCCAAAAGCCTTTCCCTTTAAGTCCCTATTGTGACCATTAACTGATTCTTGTAGACAGGTCTTATAATGAAGCACGGTGCACTTTCCCCCTTCATCTTAATACTATTAAATGTTTTTAAATTAATTCAGCATTTGGCTTTGAATATGATCATTTATTTGACTGCCTTTTAATTGTTCTTTGTTATTTATGACTGTTTGATTTTAGCCTTATGTTGTTTTAATTTATGTTGGAAGCTGCTTTGGCACCAGTTTGTGAATAAGGCAATATGTGATAAATGCTGCTTCACAATAATATGAAGAGCTGACATCAAAGGATCAAAAAACAGTGTCACAAGCTGCCTCAAGAGGTCATCCATCACATTGAAGTGCTTTTTAACAGCCTTGGTTTCTCTGCATCATTATCATCATCATCACCTAAATAACTCTCATGGTCTGTGACTATGTCAAAATCTGATTCTGTGGATAATGCATTCTCTACTTTCTCTGGGGTACTTATGAGCTGAGCCATGATAAGGGTTTAATCTGGTTTGTCTCATGATGACAATTTGTCTCCTTATAGCAGTTTCACATATCCAGATGTTCAGTAGGATATTATATGAATAATACAACATACAAATATCTTTATGTGTGCATAAACCCCCTCAAACCAATACAACCTAACTGGCATGGATATATTTAGAATATGGGTTATGCCGACCAATTTGTTAACATTTCTAACAAGTTATAGATATTTGTTTAAATGAGCAGACAGAGCCAGGAGCTATGTGAGTTGTTGCCTACAGACAGATAGATAAACAATTATTTGGACTTCATATACCAGTCTCACCATATTGCCTCACCTCTATTGGCAAATGTTGCTGAGCTAATTATCTTTATTAGTTCATGTGATATGTACATTTAGATCAAGTATCTTTACAAACCAAAGACCATCTAGCACCAGGATGTCTTGAATTCTCTTGATATAATTTATGAGAAAAATATATCCCCTTTCCACTTATTGCAAGATGGTGAGAATTCACCAGTTTTCCATGTCCAGAGAAACTTTCTCCTTTTTCACATATTGCTTTTGGTTAATTTAGTAAAATGTGCACTATTGGAAATTGCAATAATTATTGCCTTCTTAGCTTTATGAATTAGAAGTACTGGGTGCATTTTGTATACATGAAGTCTTGGGAATATCTTACAAAAGAATTCCAACAATAATGTTTAAGAAAGTGTATCTTAACTTTCAGTAATCAGGAGTTTTTCACAAAATACATTTGCATAAATTATGGAAAACACTATGAACCAAAACATTGGCATCTTAGTCTTTTGAGGGAGCTATGACTTCTTTTTTTCCCAAAAAAGTTTTCCATTATTGTATCATTACCTTGCTAATCTAAATTCACATGTTAAAGTTTCTGATAATGTCATAGAACACTATCCATCTAGCCATTGTTGGACAAAGAACCATTTTAAATTTGCCCACAATTTTGCTGTTTCTGGTCTTGCAGCACTTAAGAGAAATGCTGTGAGGTCTTTGGCAGCCAAGAATTCCTGATTGAGTTGATGGATGTTCACAGTACAATGTCACTATGCCAAGATGGCCACATTCAAGAAAGATCTGGAGAGCTGTGAGATTCTTTAAACCATGGTTTATGGTTTAAATATGATGCCGTTAATACTTAGGTCGTGGTATGATACCGATGTTTGGAATCAAGTTAACTTAAAATAATCAATTTATGGTAATAATTGTGGATGATTGAAATATCTTTTCTTATTAATGTTTTACTACAGGAAAATTTAGTTTTTGATTATAAGATAATAAGGATTATTACCAACAAAATTAATCTAGATTTTGAATAATGTTCTAATAGTTAAGTACAAGTATTTACTAAGAGTTACAACTGTTAGTTGTAAGAAGGGCAGAAACTAATTTTTAGTTATTTGGTAGGGGAGTTGTAGTTTTGATAGATGTTTGTAGCTTTTTTAGGGTTTTTTTGCTTTTTATTTGTATTGTATTATTATGTATTTGTAATTTTAGGTATTGCATTGTAGTTTTGCTGCTTCTTTGTCCTTTTTTTCTTTTTTTAATAAAATAAAAATAAATTTAAAAAAAGAAAGTTGTGAGATTCTTTCACACATTTGTACTGTCACTATGGATAAATCACAAAATAACCTTCCTACCAATGATTCTTTTTCTCCTGCTGACTGTCCTGTTTCTCCTCATAATAGTATTGATGAAAAGATCTAGAAGAGGGCATTAGAAGTGAAATAGAGGGAGGGCGGGTGCCATATGTGGAATGGAGGGTTCATGTTGCCCATCACTACTTGAGCACAAGCAACAGAAATGGAAAGTCATCTTTTCTGGTATATATTAGTTACCATCTAGTTGCTGGACCATGATACTTCTAAATACAATTATATATACTATTACTACACACAAACTAACTGAGGATACATTTAATACAGAGGAGGGAATTGTACAAGCCACCAGATATTGTAGGGCTGCAGTTCTTATCACCATTCTATATGGGCTGGGCTGGCCATGACTGATGGGTGTTGCAGTCCAGCAACATCTGGAGGGCTTCATAATTCTCACCCTGATTTTACTTATTATAATCATGTTTAAAATTAATAAAAGTTGTACAACCAGTTACAGACAGGTCTCTGCTATCACAGCAATAGAGAAATAATTCTGTACAATATGACACTAACAAAAGAGTATGGAGTGAAGAGGAAGTTGAGAAAAGGTGCAAAGGTCAGGATAGTCATGCTCTATTTCATCAGAATAAAGGTTTCAAACTGTGCATCCAATCTGGTTCACCCTAGGTAGAGAAGTGGACCTGGTGGTATTGAACCTGTTTTCCTCATAGCACCAAGTGCTGTTATAAAGATTTGATGGCACACTGCTTCTCTGTTACTGTAGGTGGAAATGTCATCATGGAATCCAGTTGTGTTCATACGCAGCTGTGATACAGCTAATACAGATATTTTACCCCAGAAAGCTGGCATACACATTATAGGGATTAAACACTGCATTTTGAACAATTTTGTAAATCATTTGGAAAATGTGGAGGAATGATCAAGAATGCTTACCCCTGCCCTTTTGCTTATTTTAATTGAGGAGAAATCAGGAAGTACATACAGAGAATGTGTGTGTTGGGTGAATATGTGTTTTATGAAAACAGTACCAAGAAGAGAGCAAGGATGCTTGTGTTATTTTTAGCCACATCTCTGCTGCCTTAAGCTACTACAGCTGCTCCTTTGCTTCCATGGGTAAAAGAAGTAAATCCTAATCTGTAGAGCTTTTGTATATGCATTTCAACTGGAGAGATTTTCCTGCAGGTAGATTTGTACCCAGATTAAAAGTGGATCCTCTTCTCACATGCATAGCACTGCGTCTGCAAATACTTAAGGCTTTGGAGAAAAAATAGATGTAAAACAAATGTATCCTCTTGGAGTCACTCAAGTTTATTGGCATACTACTCATATACTAATTATGTTCGTTTTTCTACTATTTGGTCTTCTGGAGAATTATTGAAAATTTAGTCTTCTAATTTCAGTGAAGTTAAGTAGGACAATAGAGAATAAGATAGGTGAAGATATAAGATAAACCAGGAGGGGATAAGGGTAACAGATTTTTCGTGGTGAAATAGGCAAGGAATCAATCGGCTTTTGCTATTGGAAGTAATTAATATTTGTTTAGAAAGAAATATTAGCCCTATGCAGGCTCCTTCTCACTACAAAATTACAGTGAGAGAAATTCTACTTTGTAATGCCATGGTGCCATTCTATGAAATCCAGGGATTTGCAGTTTAGGGAGGGATACATGGCTTTCTCAACAGGAGAGTTCTTGTGACTCATGAGACTACAAACTCTATGATTCCATAGGGTGCAGTCATGGAAATACAAGCAGAATCACAGAATATGGAGTTACCTGCAACACAAATAGGACAAAATAGGAAAGAGGTATCTATACATTCTTCCCTCCACAATTCCCTGGTTGCTCTAGAGATCATTCTTCATTTAGCACCAAGATCTCAAATTACTTTTGTAAATGAATTCAGCAGAACATATTTATGAAGCACCTCTGACTGAACATCCTGTGATGTCAGTGTTCCTTATGACAAGAGATGTATAAGTGCATTCAGTTGAGCACACTTACCAAACTTTTTCAGATCTTTCACTAAATATCTCCCCACTCTCAGCTCTGAGAAGGAGGAAAGATTATGTTGCTTAGTACAGTGACTACAAATCTGTGGCATGCATATCTGTGCCACTCTATAGCCTTCTGGACCTCCTCTAGAATTTTCTGGGGGCCAGAGAGAGCAGGATCAGTCCCCTAGGTTGGCTCATTTCTTTAGGAACATCCTCCAGCCTTGTGCTGTCTTGCAAAAGGGGAACTATAGATGTTCAGGCCAATACAGAACAGCTATTCTTATATTCTTTTGTTACCAGTAAACTGAATCCTGCATTGATTAAATTTTACTACTTACTATTCTTTATTGTACTTTCAACCATTATGGCTGAACCATAAATAAGGAAAATGTTAAAAGATATGTTTAAACAGTAAGAAGAGGCCAGACCCTCTACAGATGAATAAAAAGCCATCCAATTGCCTATTTAAATTAAAAGATCTATCAAATCAGTAAAAGGAGACCAATACTTTTTGTTTAAAAATGCATCCAACTACATATTTGCCACTGACCAAATTCACTCAACAATGCTTCTCCCTAAGTTTTGATGGCCACTGAAAATATAAAGTTTCTACTGTCATAGGTATATCAACATTAAGTAATGAATGTTTAGCTTTAACTTGATCGTCATTATCACCACCACCACCACCATAATCAGGTATGTCCCTAAACCAGTTGCAAGATACATTTTGCAATTAGGTCAGAATACAAAGAATAGTATAATATAATTAAAAACAGTATAATAAATTGTTACTGTCAAATCATACAGTTATTTGGAAATCTGTAAGATAACTTTTAAAAACTCACTTGTGGGGAAAACAGCAGTTTTGGAATGGCCTGTATGGTGTATATAAATCCCTGAACTTAGCCTTTATATGACTACAAATCTGATCTGGGTCCATTTTCTGAAGAACCTGAGGTATTATATCAAAAGCTAATATTCGCTATTGACAGTTAGCTAGCCAAGTATTCTGAGGTTGTCCCTCAGTCCTGGAAGCAGCTGCAGCAGAGAGGAAAAAAAGTGAGATCAGCAGAAAAGTCTTTCCCAGGATTTTTAAGAGCTGAGGTAATGAGATGCCAAAAGCAGCTTTCATTCTCTTTTTAGAAGATAACTTAACTAGCTTCATCATTGTCTCTGGCTAGAATGTGATTGTGTGCTTCCATGGATGGAAGCAGTGAGCTGCGATCCCCATTGGAAGTACTCTGCAATGGGGTTTTGGCACCAGAGAGGGCTGCAGATAGACGTAGACAAGAAAGAAAATACCAGCACCACCACAAGATCTAGCTCTATTTTGGATCTAGCTCTATTTATCAAACACAGATACAAAAATCCACATATCTGAAACGCACAGCCAACTGTTCATTTTGTTCTGTGTTTCAAGCATGACTAGGATTACAACCTAAAGTCATTTTCCTATTAGTACTTGTAAAAAATTTTGGAGGGACAACTTATAAAGCCCTTTTCCTGACCAGAAGGAAAACTGCAGAAGCATCAGGCCAAAGAAGGAATCAGCCAATGAGTTTAAACCTGTTGCAGGTTTAAACTCATTGGCTGCCAGGGTAGATACCTGGCTGCAGCCAGCACCAAAGCATTCTGGGAAGGAGGAAGCTGGAGGAGACCATGTGACTAACAGACCTCTCCAAGCCACAATGTTGCCTCCTGGTAAGTTGGGCAGCAACCATTAGTACTTGTTAATAATTTATGACTATAATGGCAGAGGAAGAAACCATGAAAAAATAGAAATTTACACAAATTTGACTTTCTATGGGGGAAAACAAATAAGGTCAATGGGTTGCAGATGAAATCCAAACTGAAAATTCAAAAAAAAATTCAACTGAAGTAAACAGTATTCCTCTACATATGGTTTTCATAAACATTAAGGGCCTTTCCATACCACACTACTATACTGCTATTATTCCATTTTTAACATTCTGTGAAACCCTGGGGTGTGCAGTTTTTTTTTGTGGGGGGGTTAGAATTCTCAGGCAGAGAGCTCTTTGGCCTCAGTCAACTACAAACCCCAGAATTCTACAGGATGTTGAAAGTGGAATAATAGCACTATAACAGTGTAGTGCAGAAAGGCCGTAAGTCATTTGTGGTATTTCCTAAAGTGAAATTCCCAAATGATGTTTTTCCTGTGCAGATAATAAGACAGATAGTTTTTAAATGATAAGATGGGACATAATGGTAGCAGCTGATATTCAGTACTGCAGTTATGGGTTTGTAACCTAGAGTTACAAAATCTATAACTGATCTGTATTTGGTAAGTCTATGTAGTGCTACTTGTAACCTATATGAATGCCAGCCCAGCCCACCTTAAGAACCAACAGTTAGATTGGATGAAGGAGGTCCATTTAGCTTCTAATCAAGTCTCAAGGACAATAACATTACCAGCCCCTACATACCATCAAGTGAAGCTAAATAATCAGAATCTGGATTTCTGCTGCATGTTCTTGTTGGAGCCATACTCACTGCTGGTAGGGCGTGGAAATGCCATCCTCCTTTGAAGGGATGCCATGTAGAGGAGGGAGAGGGCTTGTTTTCTGCTGCTCCAGAGACCAGGACAAGGAGCAATGGATTCAAGCTGCAGGAAAGGAGATTCCACCTGAACCTCAGGAAGAACTTCCTGACAGTCAGGGCTGTCCGGTAGTGGAATATGCTGCCTTGGAGTGTGGTGGAGTCTCCTTCTTTGGAGGCTTTTAAGCAGAGGCTGGATGGCCATCTGTCGGGAGTGCTTTGAGGGTGTTCCTGCATGGCAGGGGGTTGGACTGGATGGCCCGTGTGGTCTCTTCCAAGTCTACATTTCTATGATTCTATGATTCTATGATTCCTTGCACACCCGACTGGAAGTTGAATGGTCCTCCTTTGCCCAATATGGCAACTGGCTCTTAAGGTGGGCTGGAGAATGGTTGGACCAGGAGACATTACTTATTAATGCAGGTGTAATGAAGTAGCTGGGAGCCAACATGATGTAGTATTATGAGCATTGAACTATAGCTTGAAGCTCTGAAGACCAAAGTTTGAATGCGTGCTCAGCTGTTGAAACCCACTTGGGGATCTTGGGCAAGTCCCATTCTCTCTGCCTCAGAGGAAGGCAAAGTAGGAAATGACGTGAAGGCAAACAACAACTAAGTAGCTGACTTGGGATTCCAGTAAGCATTTAACACCCCAAACACAATATATCCCTCATTCAATTAATTATATGAGCTCATCCCCAAATGTGAAACTTTCAGTTTAATTCACCCAAGAGTTCTACTACATGCAGTATTATCTTGAATACCAACCTCCTAAATGGATATTTACTATTCCAATGGAACTTTTGTTGGCCAAAAGTGAATACAGGCACTGTTCAGCAGAGTTGCATTGTTCCGATAATAGCTTTACCATGGAGATGGAGATGGAAACAGAGTTAGAATATACCCCAGACGTTCCACGCTAGGTAACACCTCTGTGCACTTACTCTGGATTAGAGTTGTACAACTATAGCTAATGTTGCTAGACTGCAACTCCCAGCAGCCCTAGCCTGCATTGTCAATGGTTGAGGAAACATGAGTGTTCAGCCCAATAACTTCTAGAGTAGTGTGTGGAGATACCACTTTTTTTTACTACAGTTCCTAAAATCCCCCAGCCACTGCTCTCAAAGTCCAAAAAGTCGTGTTTCCAAGTTCTAATCTGCTATGCCTCAGTTGCCTATCCTTGCTCTAGACTGGTGTGGTTTAATATTTACAACTACACGCCTATCAATTTGGTCACTCTTAAGCATCATAAAATTAGCCAGAACTTAGTAAGCATTTATGAAACATAGAACTGGTTTGTGACATAAAAGATCAATTTCAGGGGCCATGAAAATGCTTCATGTTTTATAATACATGCATTACTGTTTAGACATGAGCAGCTTAATTCAGCTGAAAACAAAAAAGAACCGCTGCCAGAGCATTTTGTGACATTTGAGATTACTTTTTCTCTTTGTGTCCCATGCTTTTAAAGACAGCTGAAACACATCTCTTTTGTGACCTTGCATTTTCATTTCCTTTTACTTGTAACTTATTTTATGGAAGCATTTGAAAAGAGTTCCAATTTATTATACAACTACCACCTGTCAGAAAAGGCTGTGATGACTCAAAAGTTATGTGCATGAAAATACGATACCAAGGAGGAAAAGAAAGCAGAAAAGTATACTATTGAGCTAAAATGGAGAAAACTCTGGCAAATCATGTTAAATACTTACAGACACTGACTCAATTGCTCACAGCTTTGTTCAAAAAAGAAGGAGGCAAGAAAAGAGAGAAAGGAAAGAAGAACAGGAAAAATGTCCAGCAACTCATTAGACACATTTTCATTTTTAGCTTTTCCAATAATGAGATATCCCGGGCAAGAAAAATATGAAAATAAGAGAAGTCATTTCAATCCAGCAATTTCTGTTTAATTTACTAGAAGAAAAATTCCATTAACAATGAAATTCAATCATACCAATACTGCTGAACTTTAGAAACTTTTCCCAGCTCAATATGCACACTTTCATCTATTGTTGCAGATATATTAAAATAATGGCATTCTTTTCTCTTTGCATTAATTTGATTTAAGGTGGAAACCTAAGCATTTTTGTTGCAGATAATTTGACTTCATCCTGTGAATGAATATTCTTAAATCGCAAGCTGTTCTTACTTCATCTCAGAAAAAAAAATAGTATTTCCATACATTAATGCATTATGCTTTCTTTGCCTTCTGTGAATTAATATTAAGCCATTAAATAAATATTAAAGATGTCAATGTACACGAAATAAATGTTGGCTGGCTTTGCAAAGAATAATGTGAATTAGTTTTACAGCATCCAGATTTACTTATTCAGATTTTTTTTCCAACAAGGTGCCAATTATTTCAGGAAAATATGATGCAAACAACTTGTATTATTATACTGTGTGTCAAGTAAAAATTACCTATCAATCTACTAAGTCATCCATTCACTTTGTTTACAGTAGAATCCTATATATAACTACTCAGAAGTAAATCCCATTTTGTTCAATGGAGCTTACTCCTGGGAATGTGGGCATAAAAAGTTGGCCTTGGTGCTTTTAAGTTTTTTCAAGTCTTCGTAAACCAAAACAGCTGGGCAACAGTTTTACGGTCCAGTGCCATGAGAAGCTATAAAGATATAGCGGGCCCAAAGTCAGATTATGTCATAACTACCAAGGAACAAATATTTCAGATGGGGCAGGATACGCAGCAAGGCTGAAACCCCTGCTCTTCAATCCATTCAGGATTAAATTGCAAAGGGCAATCAATTTTGCTGTTGCATTGTTGTTAATTGGAATCAAGTCAGCCTCAATTTATGGTGACCTTATGCATGAAACACTTACAAGATACCCTGTCATCAACACCCTGCTCAGTTTATGAACATACAAGGTTGTGATTTTCTTGACTGAGTCTACCTACCTGTAATGTGGCCTTCTTCTTTTCCTACTGCCTCCCACTTTACCAAACATGGTAAATGTCATGTCATATTATGAAATGTCCAAAGCATGCTAGCCTCAGTTTAGTCATTTTTTGCCTTGAGAGAAAGTTCATGCTTGATTTGCTATAGGGCCCATTTATTGGTGATTTTGGCAGTCTGTGGTATCCTTAGAACTCCCCTCTAGCATCACATTTCAAATGAGTTTTCTTTTTGTCACCTTTCTTCACTGTCAAGCATTCACAATTGGAAAGTGCAATTTGACAGTATTCTATCTGTGATAGTCACTCAATATAAGATGATGTTAAAAATAATCATGTGTCACAAACATTGCGAAAGAGAGAACCCTCTCTTACCTTCCTAGATTGTGGACATAATTTGCTCCATCATTCTAGAGCAAAAACCTAACAAAAAGTCTGCAGTGCCCATAAAGCAGAGTTTTTGTACAGTGAAACATAACCATTTTATCACATATAGCAACTAACCTCAAATATTATTGACCAACATTTTGACCCTGTTTGTCCCATGTTAAGAAGGCCATAACATGTCTCTGCCGTGCTCAATCTGGATGAACCATTAGGCAGTATGAGATGGTAGCCTCATGTGACAAATGTTGGGAACTAGTAGCAAATTGTCGGAAGAGATAGGTAGGATGTCCAGATCCACCACTCTGGCTTGGGTTTCCACAGCAGCCCATCCAGAATCAGAAACTGACAAAGAGAGTGAGAAACAAACAGGAAACAGCCCAAGAATGGTGAACACAGTATTTGATTTGTTTGGGTACAGAACAAGCCATGGTTAAAATCAAACTTGGGTTATAGTGTCATGCAATCATCTCTTCTTCAGATGGTGCTATCTCACTTCCTGATGAGGTAGACAGTAGCAGCTCCCATGTGAAAGCTGACTTATCAGCAATTCTTTTTTTAGGCAATTCCTGTGTGTCCTATCTCTTCAGTTCTGCACATGACCTACCAAATTCTGAACTAAAGTCCAATTCCAAAATAAAATAACAAGTTAAGAGCATCTAATTATATTGTTGAAACCATACTCAGACCTTGTTCATTATCACTTATGTCCAATGAAAATGAAAAAGTTTGATCACAAATCTAACAGTTAAGAAATTTTCAATAGTGTTTAGATTAAGTGTTATGATAAAGCAATGGAAAGGAAAAAATTAAGCATTCTCAACAATCTGTACAGCAAAATTAATGGATCTTAAAACATGGTTGATTTTAGCGGAATCACATTCCTTGTTTTCATGTGAAATGCACAGTGATGTTACTATTATAGGAATGTCACTTCATCATGCAATATGCTATGGATTTCATTGCTAAATCATAAATCAGAAACAAAGATATTTTTACAGGCAGTACACCTATATTATGTAATTGCCATATGATGTATTGTTATGAAACGAAGGTATTTTAGTTGCCATCGGAAAATAGATACTGAGATGAGCAAGAGAGACAGTGGAGCTAAAGGCTTTCAGATATTGACCTAGATGAAACTGTTCACTCTGGGTAGAACAGACCCATTGAATATAGGGGACTTGTTAGTAAAAACATATCTAAGTCCCTTTAATCCAATAATTCTACTCTAAGTGGGACTAACTATTGGATTTAGTTCATTACATTGTTCATTTTTGCAAATGAAAAATGAAGACTGTATCCAAAAAAGTATTTAAATACTTTATAAAACAGAAATAATGCTTTTATATTTTCTTGACATATGTACATCCCTATACGTATTCTGTTCTCTGTGATAAAGCAAACTGCTTGTGCATACATACAATATGTTGGATGACAGGTTGCCCTTGAAATATGCAGATTCTGCTTCTACACATTGCTCAATGTCTTGCACTTTGCATATTATGTAGAAACTATGCCTCGTTTACCCCACCCTACACTTGTATTACATTACTGTGAATGTCTACCATGAAGTAATCCTATTTATATCTATGGGGCATATCCAGGTAAGTGTGTACAGAACTGCAACCTCAACCTGCATTCTTCATAATAGGCTATAAAGAATAAAAATGTGGAATGTTTACTCCCTACATAGAAGGTGGTCACCCATGTCACTGCCCTAGGCTAAGCAAGGTGGATGTGTCCATGAGATGTTCCTCCATCATGATGGCTCTGATGATGGTTTTGATGATGAACTGTGGAAAGTTCCCCCTGCTAATCATCATCAAATACATTTTGCTGTTCATCGAGTAAAGATGCATGTGTATTTTTGGATGCCTTTCAGCATCAAATTGGAAGCAGCTATTTTACTTTGTTTCTCCTGCAACATAATTAGTACATTCCATCAACTATACTCAATACCCATATTTAGCCAAGAGCAAAATTTTGACTCTAGATCTTTAATGTTTCTAGTTATTAAAAATGCTGCTTGTATATGATCCCCAAAATTGAATTGCTTTCTTTACTTATTAGGCCACGTTGATCTAATCTGAAAATGCATAATGAATTTCTTAAGAACATAGGCATGCATATATATATATATATATATATATATATATATATATATATGGGCATGAATGTTCCAAAATTAATGATTTAGCAATTTCAAAACCACTAGGCAATTTGGAGTTACATGGTAGAAAAATTACAGTTCTTCATAACTCGTTCTTTTCAACACACACACTGAGAAATAGATTCAGCCCTCAGGCACTGATATAAATTGCACTGAGTGAGTTGTGAGACTTTTTAGGACCACAGTGAATTTCCACTGCATTGTGCAATATAAATGTGCTATGTTCAAAGGATTTTTGGTGTGTGCAGAATTAAGAATCCAATTACACAAAGCCCGAAAATACAAAATATAATGAAAGCAAAATAAACAAGTTAAAATGAATACCATATACTCTTTGTGGGGTATTTTCTGCACCCAAATAGCTGTTCCCACATCAAAGAAATTTCTTCTCAATGGGGCTAACCTCCTAACAACCAGACAACAGCTGCTTCCTATCTAAATTCAAGGTCCTAGAGTGATATTCAATATCCTAAAAAAGCTTGGGACCTGGAAGCCTGGGGGAATGCTTCTCCCTGTCTAAACCTGACCAAGGGCTAAAGTCTTCTGGAGAAGGCTTTATCTTCTCTTACTAGTGGGTGTAATACAGTGTGGAGAAACTTGGAAGAGAGCTTTTCCTGATGTGATTCTCAGGTTGCAGAACACCCTCACCTTTGAGGGATGATAGAATTGGTGTCATTCCTATGTCAAATAAAAATATTACTTTTTTATTAAAGCCCTTTGATTTTGATTGATTTCATACACATTTAAATTGTTTTACATTGACTTGTTTTAACATGTCACATGGTTTAATACATTTCTAGCTGGAATGGATTAAGATGGAAAAAATTATGGGAAATGAACAAACTGGTCTTAGGAAGGGCAAGTCAACTGTAGATCATTGTGTAGTCCTAAATCATATGGCCGAAAAATACTCAAGACCATATAGCAATAGCTTATATGTTGCTTTCATAGATCTGAAGTCAGCATTTGATTCAATACCTAGAGACAAACTGTGGGCCAAGCCTCTTGTTTCCTCCATTGACAAAAGATTACTTAGGTTAATTATGAAGTTGTATGGTAATACCACAATATAAGTGCAGTGTAGATTACAGGGTAATCTAAACTAAAGCCATCTCAGTTAAAAGAGGTGTTTGACAAGGATGTATTCTTGCATCTACATTATTTACTTTATCTCTTCAGAGACTTTTCACCTTCCCAAACTGGCCTCGGTTAGTATCCTCTTACTTTTATATGTGGATGATGCTATTCTCCTTTCTTTTACTAAAATCGCTTGAGGCAAGTAATAAGAGCTTTTATGGAGTATTGTGGGGAAAAAAGCAGCTAATCATTAACTATAATAAATCTAAAATCATGCTTTTTTTTCTAAAAAAAACACTCCATAGTCAATTGGGTCATAGCTGGCCATAAAATAGAACAAGTTAGGTACTTTAAATATTTGAGGGTTATTTTCCATGCAGCTGGTGCCTGGGCATCTCACCAGGCAACTGCTATACAGAATTCAACCTGCAGTAGCAAAGCAATTGTCTAATTCTTCTATACCAAAAATGGACAATTGTTCCCTGCTGCACTTAAGGTATTCCAGGCTAAAGCCTTTCCTCAATTACTGTTTGGTATTCCAGTATGGATCCTGGGGTTTCTGCCAATACTGGAATGAGTGCTCTCAGCATTTCTCAGAAAATTATTTGCTGTGCCAAACTGTGTTCCGTCAGCAATCATACACTTAGAGGCTGCCTGTACATTGGCTGAATGCACTGCATGGAAGTGGGCCTTAAGGTATTGGCTGAGAGTTCTTTTTGAAGGCCCAGAGGCTTAGTACGTTCATCTCATGCAAAGAGATACTTACACTGCTCACTTGTTTAGAGCTATAAAAGACAAACTGCAGTGATTAGGCCTCTCAGACACATTCCTCCTCACTCTTGATTGGCCTAGGGGAAAGCTGATCCTTGCACAATGGATTAAAGACATTGACACCCAATACTCTACATCCGTTGCGTGCACTACTTGCTCCCCCATTAGCTTGGGTTTAATACAATTGGGGGTGCAAATTATCTTGAAAATTTAACAATCCCCAAATACCAGATGGCATTTAGCAAAGCTAGATTCAATACAATTCCATCTGCTGTATTAGAGGGACGTTTTCAGCAAATTGAGTGCAAGGACCATGTATGCCCCTGTGGGGAGCGACTACATGTACTTTTCTATTGTATGTTTTACAAGGACAATAGACTAAGGTTAGTTACACCTCTCTTAAGCAAGTTCCCAGGAAGACCTCTGGAATGATATCTAATATATCTATTAGGGGATACTGGTAAAAGAGTAACAGAGAAGGTTGCAAAGTTGTTGTTTTTTTCTGTGCTGCCAAAACTCGAAGGGCCACGGTACACAAATGTTCGTAACTTAAGGATTCCCTTTGATTTAAACATCTGAAGTGTCATATGGAGGACATAGCTTCAGGAATAGTAGGGCTATCAAAACCTCTATATCAGCAATAAGGCTGTATGATTTTAATAAGAATTTATATACATGACATGTTTAAATCCCAGTTTTCTCTAACAAATTTTAAACCTGTCTTACTAAATTGTTTTTAAAATACACTTATAGTAATAAATCATATCCTGTTGTTCTATTTTAACATAGCTTGTTTATATTTTTACTCGTGTGTAGAATGTATATAATTATTTATTTGTGTGTAGAATGTATATGACTATTGTATTGTCTCATGGTTTGTGGACCACAATAAAGGCTTGACTGACTCACTGACTTCTAGTCTTTTTTTTTTTTACTGTGTTAAATTGTTTTTAAATGTTTTAAAGTGATTTAATTTTATGCTGCCCTGAGGTCTTTAGATATGGAGCAGGAGATTAATAAATAAATAAATTCTGATTTTCTGTTAAATGGTTTGCAAAAGTGTGTAATGACAACATCTTAGCCATGTACATGCCCCACATACAAAAGAGAGGTGAGTGGGTGAGATGCTGCCATGAAGAGACTGGCCAGCCCCTTGGAAATAGCCCTTTGGAGTAGACCTGAATGAAGTCTGCAAGCTGGCTTCAGCAGCCAATGAACTGAAATCAGCTTTGAATTCATTGGCTGCTGCAAACAAGGCAAATCAAGGGCCATGCAAGGCTGGATGTGCCCAGAAGTGACAGACGCCAGCCCCAGCAAGCTAGAAAAGGCTAATGGTGGCACGCTCACACCGTGACCCAAAATGGCGCTCATGCAGTGAATTGTGCAGCATATTTTTTGCCTCTCTGGAAAAAAGTGTGTGTGGCAAGTGGCTGAAATTTGGAAAATTGGCTGATGCCCTTCCCACAGTTCCAAATCTTCTCTCTTCCCCAGTAGCTGTAAAGCACTGGTAAGGGCTGCCATGATAGTAGATGAGGAGCGGGGGATTGTAACTCAGACAATGAAGAAACAGTTGGTCTCAGCTCAGAATAAAGAAGAAACAAGGTATGTTCCATTCCCTTCCTCTCAGAGTCCAGACCAATAGTATGCTCATTGTTTAAATTGTCCCCCCCCCCATCCCATACTGGTAAGCACCAGCAGGTGCTCCTTCTGGGGCTTGACATCTTTCAGGATGTGGTTTTGGACAATATTCAAAGAGCAAGAGAATGCACTCTGTGCATCCAAATGAAAAGGGACGCATATGCACGTAAGCCACATTCGGGCATGAGTATATCATTAATCGGATACCACTGATTTTTAAAATAACTGTGCAGTTGATAATTCTGTAGAATGTCTAGTTCTGTGTGAATCCTGCAATAACAGATCATGACTCTGCTGAAATGAAATGAAATGTTTTGTCCTTATGCATGAGGTAAATATCTGGAAAGTAAGGCTTTTGACTGGAGTAATAAGAAAATGTTATAACTGTCCTTTTGCACCTTAGTTTCCTCTGCCCCTACTGTTTAAAATCCCTTCAACCACCTAAACTTGTATATATAAATCTTCCAGCTGAAATAATATTGAGGGTGACAGTGTCCAGAAAGCTTTATGTCATAATAAAACTGGTAACAAAAGATTCTTTGATGTTTTTGCTGCTACAGAGTAGCAAGGCAACCCCTCTTGAAATTTTGTGTGTGTAAATAAATGAAATTATGCATTTTCCTCACTGAGATTTAATTATATTTAGAATCACCACCTGATCATATCAGTAACAACCAAAAATATATTTACTAATCAAAGGAACAGAACAGCTTTCTCAAGTTGGCTGATTAGATTCAGGTCACTTACTATCTGTAAGGCAATGTGGCATTCCAAAATGCTACTCCAGGAAAGGCTCAGTAGCATCTATATCACAATATAAATGAAGCAATAAAATCAGTATACGGTTTTAAACAATGGAATTATATGGTGGCTTACTTTCTAACAAATCAGTAAATGTGCTGTGTTATAATGAAAATAATAAAGTGTGCCTGCTTTTATTTCATGAATATCTTGCAAAGGAAAAGCAAATGGTCTCAATTTTCTATCTATCTTCACCATTATTTTGGTCTTATTTGTTATAATTTTCATCCATTAAATTGGTATACCATATAATTTGGCACTGCAAACACTTTGTGCCAGCCGCAAGGGTCACAATGCTGAAAGTACTGGATTGGGAAGTGCACATTTAAACAGCATTTCACAGCCATTAAAAGGTTGAAATTTTCAAACATGGAAATAATAATCAAACAAGAGTTTCAGGACTCTTTGGGTGCAACATATTCTGCAGCATAAGCATTCATTAACTGAAATGATACGTGTAGTATTAAAATAGAGATAATAATCCTGGCATATATGAGCTAGCCAGGCAAGGAAATAAGCTGAATGATGCAAGGAATAGTGAATGCAACCTTGCGTGATAGAGTGATACCCACTCACTTGAGGGAGGTAACAATGTGTCCACTTCTGGAAAAGACTTCCCTGAACCCAGTGATTTATCACATTGCCACTAATGCCTAAGATGTGAGGGCTACCTGAAAGGATGGGGTATTCTTGGATTGTCTTTTCCTATTTGAGCCTGGACTCAGGTGTTGCTTGGAGATGGAATCAGCCTTGCTTATGCTGATGGACTGACTCCTTGTGACTGAAAGACAGAAGCAGAGGACTCTTTGGCCATTTCTGCACTATACTGTAATAGTGCTATTATTCCACTTTCAACATCCTATGGAATCCTGGGGTTTGCAGTTTAGGGAGGGGCATTTAGAATTCTTAGGCAGAGAGCTCTTTGGCCTCAGTAAACTACAAACTCCACAGTTCCACAGGATGTTGAAAAGTGGAATAATAGCACTATAACAGTGTAGTGCAGAAATGGTGTTTGTTGGGGAATGTGTGAGAGGTGGTGGATTTCTTAAGCATAGTAATTAATTCACTAGGCAGAAGGTGCAGATCAAGAAAATAAACTTAGCCTTATTTGTAAGGTATATAAGAGTAATGGCCTCAATCTTCTATGGCAGTTACAAATGCATAACCTAGAGTTATGCACCTTTGACTAATATGTATTCACAATCCCTATATAGCCCCTAGTTTAGGGGCCACATAGAGACCAGGAAACTCCCCCAATCTCTGTTTACCAGGCAATAGACATAACCAGGCCTTTCCTGGCAGAGAGGCACATTGTTACAGGCAGATGGTATTCTCATCAATTCTGCCAGTGAAGGATAGAGGACTGTACAGGGACAGAAAGGTGCTAAAAGTTAATGACTGGCTGCATAGATGGTGTGGATGGGAACTGAGACCACAGTCTTCACTTCTTAGACAAAGAACTGCCAGCTGCATATGGGCTGCACCTCATAAAAACTGGGAGGAATATCTTTGGCAGTAGCATGGCAAGTTTGATCAAGAAGACTTTAAACTAATTCCTTGGAGGACTGGAGATGATAGCTCAAACATCAGCCCAAAGACAAGTTCAAACACAAGGATGTGAATTTTAGATAGAATCTAGGAGAGAGAATGGGATCCATAGAAAAAGTGGCAAGAGCAAGCAGAACTTCAGATGTTGATGTACCAACACACAGAGTTTGGGAAACACACAAGATGAATATGAAATTCTTGTACAGGAACTTAGGCATAATGGAGATTCTCATGACTGGAATATTACAACTGAAGGGTATAACCTACCCAAAAAGAATACATGTGGCAGAAGAGGAGAGGGAGTCACACTATATGTCAAAGACAAATTCATTTGTAAAGAAATCCATAAAAGTGATCAGAGTAGATCAGTTGAGAGTATTTGGGTAAAAATGAATAGAGAAATAAATAAATGCAACATCATGATAGGACTTTACTACAAGACCACCAAACCAAGAAGAGGCAGTGGATGATACTTCCCAGAAAGAAATCTCAGAAATCTCAATGATGCAAGAATTAATAGTTATGGGGTGCTTCAAGTATCCTGATATCAGCTGGGAGACTAACTCTTCTAACATTAAGCTCTCCAACAAATTCCTGATATGTCTTGCCAGGAGCGTGATACTGCAACAAAGAAGGCAAACAGTGTTTAAGCCTGCATTAATAGAAGTATGATTTTCAAGTCAAGGGAAGAAATAGTCCTCTATATTCTATGCTGATCAGGCCTCATCTGGCATAGACGGGTGGTAAGAAGGACATAGACAAATTGGAGCAGGTTCAGCGAAGGGTAACAGGAATGATAAGAGATACAGGGAACAAAATATATGAGGAAAGGTTCACAATGCTGAGCTTGTTTGGCTTGGTGAAAAGAAGACTGAAAAGTGACATGATTGCACTCATTAAATACCTCAAGGGCTGTCACAGAGAGAAGGGGGCAGGCTTGTTCTCTGCTGCCCTAGAGGATAGGACCCAGTCTAATGGTTTTAAGTTACAGGAGAGTAGATTTTGATTGAACATCAGAAGAAACATATTGACAGTAAGAGCAGTTCAGCAATGGAACAAATTGCCTAGAGAAGTGGTGGGTCTCCTTATTTGGACATCTTCGAAAAGAGGCCGGACGGCTATCTGCTGGGAAAGCTTTAAGTGAAGATCCTGCACTGAGCTGGGGGATTGGACTCAGTAGCCCATGAGACTCCTCAGCTCCATGATTTTATGATTTTGTGATTTTATGATTGAGTTTTGAATACATTATTTGAAAAAGGAGCAAACAGAGTAAGGCTTGTAGGGCTATATACTGCCTGAATATGTCCACCCCATTCCCCTCATGAATCCAGCCTAACCCAATTTTTTATTTTCTTTTATTCAAGAGTCTTTATGTGCTCTAGGAGGTAGGGGCATTTTTTCAACATTTTCCCCCCTTTGAACTGTTTTGGGCTTAGGGATATTTTTTCAAAATGGGAAGTAACCAAAAGTGAGGGGAGGGTTCAAAAAAAGGCATCCTTTGAGACATATAAAAATGGCAAAGTGGCCTCTAGAGTGTACAAGAGATCTTTTATGATCTCACTAATGGCAGGCGGAGAAGGCCGGGTGTCCAGCTTGGGGGTGACCCCCCAAGGTCCACAGGGAGACATGTACAGTATCTGGACTTCTAGAAATTTCCCACTCCTGTTTTAAATATTTTCATTGAGATTTGTACATGGGTTTCTCTTTTAGTATGTTTTTTTCTTTTGCTCTGAATCAGTTTTTCAGATACAATATGTGATCAGTAACTTGGCTTAATGAATTCATTTCCTTTTAGCTACCAGGATGTGAAATCAATACAGTCATCCCTCCACATCTGCTAGGGTTAGGGGCACAGGACCCCTGTGAAAGTGGAAAAAACATTCATGTTTCATGTTTAGGTACTCCCAAACCATATTTAACACACACAAAAGCTGTGATCACCATAGTCAACCCACCTTGGATTCCTTTGAGGCATCAGGGTTCCTTCACAAGGCAGAAGTAGGTGGCTGGTGGAGCTTACTGGCACCTCCACTGCTGCCCCACACCATTTTTAATAGGGACTTACAACCCTCGTTCACAGTTTCTCAGTCTCACGAGGCTTGCAGTCTCTGTTAAAAATGACATAGGGAGGCAGCAGAGGTGACAGCAAATAATCCGTGAATAATCAAATCCACAAAAGTGAAACCCGTACATGTGGAGGGCTGACTGTACATCATCTTATTTTTGCGTGTTACCATTCATGATAAATTAAAATGTCCATCTTTTCATGGCTTAGAAGAATGTTTCAATGTGTGCTGTGTGTGTTCTAAAGTCAACCCACTGTGACTTTTTTATGTTAGAATATACAACACCATTCCCCATACACTCATCTCTTGCCTTGCAGCTATAATACATCTGGGATCATGTACTTTTCCTAGTGGGATGCAAACAAAAATAGCCTAGTACAGTCTCTGAACTCTCTTTTCCATCATAATATTTGGAAATACTCACTATGCAGACAAGGTTCATTATGTCATGTTGTTGGGGGTGTTTTTATTATATCCACTGTTTTATTGTGCCTCCTGTTTCACTTCAAAGAGTTCTCATTTGATGCAAATCTCACTGCTTATTGAGAAATGAAGTACTGGGTTATCAAATGTATAATGGACATTTTTGTAAGAATTTTCAGTCCAAGCAAGAAAGCTCATTGACATTTATTAATAAAAATATTTCTGAGTTAAAAAAAAATATTTCAGGGTTAAAGAAGGTTCAATCATTTTCTACTGTACTGAGAATTAATTAAAATTAATGGTGATCACAGCTCTTCCAGCTAGCGATATTTTTAAAGGAGTACTCTTATGAAAGAAATAATTAAGCTGATGATAGGTAGAGCATTGCCATGTAAGGCCCTGCTTTGGGGGTCCCTGATATTAGTATAGTTTGGATGGGCACCATACCTAATTGGCATCATATATAATTGGCAACACATTTTATTGGCTCTGATATCAAATTCAAGCCTGAGAGGTGACGGAGAGGTCAAACTGAGCGAGGGAAAGAATTTGACTGTAAATGTGAGAAGGACAGGTCGACTCAAAACTTCCCCCAGGTAAGACTGAGTCATTTGTCAGGCAAATACACACCATTTCTGTGGATAATAGGCTTAAACAGAAGCTGGAATTTTCCAGGGTATCCAACTGTGAGGAGCCCACCAGGACACTGACAGATATCCATCCCCTGTACACCTGGATTCTTTCCTCTTTCCTCACAGCACCCGCAATAGACAGCTATTACAACACCCAGCATGTCTTTGTCAATCAAAGCACTAAGCCCATCAACAGGCGAAAGACTCATTGTCCACAACAGGTTCCCTTTGTCTTGCATCTGGAACCTTCACAGCCACAAGACATTTTCAGGGTACAAATGCCCCTGATTTCAGGATGTCCAGTGCAGTCTCTCAAAGGTCTACCCATCACTCTGTCCATCTGGCTCCTGAATGAGAACTGTCCTTAGGTCCTACCTAAGCCAAAATACATTTCTGCTCTTCACTACTCTTCTGGACTGGTAATTATAAATCCCCCCAAATCCCTCAACCTCTCTATAATTTTTCCTCCCTTTCTCTTTCAGCTAGCTCTTGTGTGAATGTGTGATTGTGTGTATCTTGTGTGCATGCATAAGTGAATTCCCCTCAATAAAACACATTTTTAGCTTACTTCTGAATCTCTGGCTGGTTCTTTTCCTACGTGTGCCTGTAAACACTGGTAGAAAAGATCTCGCTAAGTTGCCCCCCTCTCGCAGCCTCCTGATTTTGAGCTAATTAACTCCCCACTTTTTCAAGGAGGTATTTGGCATTGCAGGGTGGCCCTTGTGGCACCTACGTTTTGGGGTAACAGCCATTCTTTATAAGATCCATTTATCTATGGTTTTAGGTGAAAAAAACCTGCCCATTGATGTTTATGCATCAGACCATAACCTTTGATCCATTTTGAATTTTATTTGTTTTTTAAAGTTCCTGGCCACATTTTTGCTACTATGCCCTTACAACTGGCTTACAAGCAGGATATAACCACTTATGTAGTATTGTCAGCTTGTAGATTTTACCTTTTATTGCTTTGCCACTGGTTTTATTGTGTTCATTACTATTTGAGTTATCCATCAATATAAAGTTTGTTTTAAATCACAAACCTTTTAAGTGGCATTTTAAAATAGGCAAACCATATTCATGAGAATGACATAATTTATAACACTTTAGGAAATTAGTCTCCATTAGTTAAAGGTGTCAAGATCAGGGTCTGCAGCTCATCACATCTAACTAGCTGTAACATTTCAAACCCACAAGGTACTTGTCGGTCATTTGTCCTTCAGTGTCTGACAAAACTGGTTCATTCTGATGCTTATAGTGAGTGGCTCATGCCACAGAATATGTCACTCAATTCTGCTGACCAATTATACTGACCCCCTGAAGGCCTCAGCTCCACGTGAACTCCTTTCATGGCCAATCTCAGATTCACTTCTGCATTTCACAGCTTTTGGGCAAAACAGATGTTGACACTCACTATTCCTTTATATCTATATACCCCCATAAGCAAGATCAAGGGGCTGGGAGGAAACAAGCTGTATTGACAAAAGTTAGTTTTAATACAGTACTATAGTAAGCCTTCATTGAAAATGGTTTTTTTAAATGCTCAGAGTTATTTGAAATAAAATGTATGTGTGTGTTTGTGTCTTTTCCCCCTTTCTTATCAAGGTGACAAACAAGTATTTGTTGAATGTTTAATGTTAAATTTCATGACACACACACAACCATTAAGACACTAGTGGGTAGATCTAATTGTTAGTTTCAAATAAAGTAGGCCCATTGAAAAGACAGGGCTTACATAAGCTTTCCCTTTATAAATCCCTTTAATTTAATACTACAGTCTAGCTAGGAACAACTGGATTTAGCTCTATATTTGATCCAGTTATTCACCACACTCTTATTTCTCAGATGCCCATTAAAAACATATAAAGGCACACTTGCATCTTTCAGGAAAGATGCAAGTATTTTACTATATTTTCTTTCCATTTCTATTGCTTTTATTTTGTTTTGGTAGATATTTGTGATTCATTGTTTTAGATATCAGTAATTTCCAATGATGTAGACTCACATCAATTGACTCAGACTCAAGTTGGACTTAAGTCACTTCTGTGACTCGACTCAGATACGACTTGGCAATAAATGATGCACTGACTCGACTCAACTTGAGACTTGTATATTTTTAGTGATTGACTTGCTGCCTTTGGTTCAGTAACATAATATATTCAACCAGAAACCTTACAACTTCGAACAATGCTTCCATCTCTTTTTGCCTACTTGTCACATAACAATCTCTCTCAAGCCCAAAGTGTGGGCACATTTACGAGAGGGGAACAGCAAATGAGTTAGGCAATGGGCTTGAGGCAGGCTTGAGGTCCACTCAGCAGCCTGGCCTTGCTGCATGTTGGAGGTGCCTTCCAAAACATTTCCTAAGAGCAGAAGACAGGACTCGCCCCAGAGTGCAGGGTGTATTTCTCAGAGGGGAACAGCAAATGTGTTAGGCAGTGAGATTGAGGAGGAAGAATCCTTCCTTCTAAAGCTTTTGAAGCTTCAGTAATGGAGAGTAAGAAAAGTCCTATGCTCTACTTCTGAAAAAGCCTCCAGCTTTGGAAATGGAAAGTAAGAAGAATCCTAGTCCCCACTTCCAAAGCTGCAGACTCTTTTATGCCTATTGCACAGAAGTCTCCAGCTTTGGGAAGCAGGGGTAAAAAGGATCCTACTTGCCACTTCTGAAGTTGCAGGTGGCAAAATCACAAATATGGAGGGTCAACTCTGCTTAAATTATTAAAACTGACTTTATTTGACTCTGTCCTGAAATTCTGGAATATAGGTTGGGGTTGGCTCCCAGACTTAAGACTTGACTTGAGACTTGAAGGTAGAGACTTGAAACTTGGAGTAAAAGACTTACATACATCACTGGTAATTTCTCATTTCAGAAGTTTTTAATAGGTGGTTTCAATACGTTTTCTTTATATAGCTCTGATGAGGAAGGCTGAAATATAAATTGAACTGATGATGATGCTGCTCATGATTATTTTAATCTGAAATATCATTAAAATGCAGATAATAAAGAGAGAAGAACACACACAATAATAAAACAGAATTAGTAAAGAAATGCAGAAGCACTTCTTAATCACAGATCTAATAATAATGAGTAAGAAACGTTCTGCTTTTACCCAAGATACCTATGAACAACTGCAAACTAAAACCACAGATTTTGCAGCATCCTTGGTTTTCCTGGGCATTTTTGTCTTCCTAAGACCACTTCCCACCTCCTTCACAAATGAATGATTCTTTGTCCAATAGTTTTAGTTATTTTTAACCTCAAAGTCTGCTGGTGATTGCAGGGAAGGAGCTCAAGAATCGAACTTCTCTCTCATGCTGGACTTAGATGTATGTGAACATAAAAAATGCACCTTAAAATAAAAGAAACTGACATGACTTATGGGAGGCAGTAATGTCACAGTACTATCATGTCTGACTTGAACAGGTAGATCTGGCTTCATTAGAGGGACAGCAGAGGGCCTCCTCCATCTACCCTCCTGAGAGACCAGATGTTTGAAGCTTCTCCTTTTCTGCATTTAGCCACAGCCATTTCACTGCACCCCAAGGAACGATGGGTAGCTAATCTCTTTGCAATGGCTTTGCTAAGGATTAGCTATCCTTTTCTCTTCCTCTTCCTGAGGTCTTTCCATTCATAATAGTCACTGTGAAAACTTCTTAACATTAAGAAGTAATGTCAGGTTTTGCTTGTCTTTCTCTTCCTTCCCCATCTCAATTTCCTTTTTTGTGTCATAACTTTTAGAGTGTAGACTTGTGGGAAGTGCTGCCTTGTATGTTAGTGATTTTATGTCATCTGTTCTGGGAACCTTTTCAGCTGAAGAGTGCTTTATAATTAAATGTGTTTTTAAAAAATAAAAGGCAAATAAAGACATTTTGCAAAGCCAGAATATGACCGTATTATGGCTCTACAGACCACAGCATGACTCTAGTACCATTCTATTCTATTCTATTCTATTCTAGGCAGAGTTCACCTGGAATACAGTGTCCAGTTCTGGAATAGACAATGATGGTGATGGACTCTCTATCTTTGGAGGCCTTTAAGCAGAGATTGGATGATCTCCTCTAAGAAATACTTTAGGCATGGCAGGGGTTGGACTAGATGGCCCTTAAAATCACGATCTACTCTATGATTCTATGATTCCATTATACCATATGTATTTTTATAGTCCAGACACACTGTGGAAACATGCTCTGGGGCAATGTTGTCTAATACTGTAAATTCAAAGCATTATATTCTTGTTAACTTCAAAATGTATTCCTTAAGTTAATGACATTTCAAGCTCCTTTCCCACACCACAATTGTTTAAAAGTGAAAGTTAACCAGAGGAGCAATGGTACGAAATTGTTCATCACAAGAAACAAGCTGTAATGTTTCACAGGGGCATCTTCAAGAAGATTACTAGAGATTTCTGAAATGGACATTCTGTTTAGAAAGAAACCAATTTTGTTGTCTGTATTTTATAGCTGATTTTTACTCACTTTTTATTCCATTTCAAAGAAAAACAAGATTACCAAAGGGTAGTGAATGGAATACACAAAAATGACAAACTGGGGATCACACAGTTATACTGAGATTTAATACTGGACCGTAGGAATCAAATTGTAGACAGAGCAAATACATGGTACTAAGCCATCTAGATGTTGTTTTATTGGCTTGCTTACACTGTATTTCAAAAAAGGGAAAGCACAGGCATGCCAAGTTCCAGTTGTCCCTTAACATAACTCTCAAACCATTATGGCTCACCACAATATTCTGAAGATTAAAAACATTTTAAAGACAGTAGCACAATGTTGATAAGAAAAGGGTGTAAAATGCCAGCCTAGGGATTCCGTATAAAGATAAATTTACCTCACTTCAAAGGGATTATGAACAACAAAACCCTGCTTCTATTAAGTAATTGTATTTAACTTGGACTTTAACTTCACAAAATAGACTGGTTGGAGGGAATTGTCCCAAACAGTTGGGTCCAAACCGTTTTTCCAAACAGGCTACATCTCCTTCTAAGAGATCCACCTGGAATAACCAGTCCTGGCTGATTCCATTAAGCAGGAAAGACTTGGATCTAATGAAGACATGGTAGGGTTCGTCCTCAAAGTAGCATGTTCATACTTTCACACTACACAAGATGAAAATGTCCAAAATACAAATACCAAGGTCCTGCATCACACATGTGGGACGTCACACCTGTGTAATTAATTCCATGCTCCCCTACCACCAAGCAGTTGCCAAGTCCCATGGGGTACTACCATGGGCATTAAAGTTGGAAGGGGAAGGAAAAATTGGAGGCAGGGAAGCAGGTGACTGTAAGAAGTGTTCAAAAACTAAATAGATTGCCTCAGAGGGTGGGGTACACCCCCTTGCTGAAGGTGTTTAAACAGAGAGTGGAGAGCATTAGTTGTATATGGCAGGTGGTTGCACTAGATGGCCTTTACAGTCCTTTCCAACTCTGTGATTCTGTGATTCTAAATTGTGCAGCGTTGGGCTAGAGAGGGAGAGACTGTCTTAGGAATGCTTAGCAAGTGATTTGAATATGCTTTAAAGAGAAAATGGTCTCTGTGTGGAAGTATAAGGGTAGGTGCAGGTGATTTCTGAGTGTGTGAAGGCACCCCTACCCATGACATTACTCTTAATCACTTAAAAATACCACTCAAAATGAAGTGGAATGCCTGTGTGTGTTACATTACTCTTCAAAATGTTGCTGTTTGAACTTTAGCAGAAGATAAAATTTAGACTCAAGAGACCTGTGATTTTGACAAGGGCAGCAGCTTTATTCAGCTATTACGTCAACTCAGTTGCATAAGCTTAAATTTAAAAGTCATCTTGGCATCCCAATGCCTTCCAAGAGGACTTGTATGGATTTCTCTTAATCTGCCCTGAGGTGCAAATTTTTCTCACTAGTCAATTTGAGTACATCTGATGGAAAGTTGGGCTATAAAGATGGGCTAGAAGGACTTGTCTACTGCCTCAATGGGACCAAAGGCATATCCACACTACCCAGTTACAGCATTTTGTACCACATTAATTGCCGTGTTTCCATCCGAAGGAATCCTAGGATCTGTATTTTGGTGAGGTACTTAGAATTCTTTGCTAGAGAGCTATAGTCTATTCTCTTGAACAGCAGTACTGGAGCTGTCTAGCAGAGAAGTCTAAGTACCCCAACAAGCTACAAATGCTAGCATTTTGTAGGATGGAGCCATCATAGATAACTGGAATCAAATTGAAATAACTGTGCAGTAAAGACGTAATGTCAGTCTTATACAAGGGCTGGCATGCTGTTGGTGAATTATAATGGCATAAATTGGACTTACACTATTGCAACTCACTTTTTTTGTCATTATGGGGGTCAGAATTATCTTCTAACCTTGCAATGACAAAAGTCTCCTCTAACTCACCTTATAAATCATGCAGTCCTCCATGCCTATTTCTGTGTTTTCAGAGAACAAGAGGATGATCAGGAGCATGTCCAGATATTTTGCTCTAGCTGAATGCACTCCAAGGACATAATCTGCAGGCACCTGCTAAGAATTCCCAGAGGTCTCTGAAGATGGATGTCACAGTACATCCAGTTACAGGAAAAGAGCTGGATGCATCCAGGCTCATCCTCTGCTCTCCAACAACACAGAAATGACCAGGTTTGGTGGGCTTAGAAAGGGACTTTTGAGAACCCATATTAGCAGATATATCTATGGAGACTTAGGCCATTTCCGCACCGGGCTAGTAAAACGGTGCAGAGCGACCTCCAACGGAGGTCTTCTGCACCGTGGAGTGGACTGGGGTGGACTACTTTTTGCAGTTCCGCACCTCAGTCCAGTTCGGAGCGACTGGAACTGGTTGCGCAGCGTACTTTTTAAAAACCTCTTTTTTGAGGTTTTTAAAAAGCACGGAGAGCGCGACTCCGTGCCGCTCCGTCCCTGCACTCCGGAGCAGATTTGCAGGCGCATGCAAGTGCATGCCTGCAGATCTGCCGGGGGCGGGCTTTAGGCTGGCGAGCTTCTCCGGTTGGTGGAGAGCCTCCACCAACCGGAAGCCGCCATTTTGGACTCCGGAGCAGTGCGGAGCAACAAGCTCGCACTGCTCCTCATCCTGACAAACTCGTCCAGGCACTCAGGAAATCTGGGGAGTCCCGTTTTTGTGCGGCTCCTTCCCCACGTCTGGAAAGGGCCTTAGTTACATGATACACATCCATCTCCTAATGCAGAATTTCATCCAAGGATTAATTTAATTTAAATGTTAGGAGGTTTCTTGATGGGAAGAGCAGTTTGAAATTAGAACCAACTGCCTGGTTTCGGACATCTCTCTGTCACCTGAAGCCTTCACAATCAGGTTGGACAGCTGTCTGTTGGAGATATAAGAGCTCTGTGCTTCCTCCTCAAGCAGAAGATTGGAATAGATGGCCCATAGGCCTTCTCCAGCTCTATAATTTTGAGAAACAAAGAAATATCCTGTTCCCAGTGAGTCATTCAGTGATGGCAACCTTAAGACCAAAATCCTGCCATGAAAAACAAGAAATATGTTAATGTTTGTTATGCCCTTCCTTAAAATATGTTCCTGTATATTGAGTTTTTCCCTTATGTCACAGATAGACAAAGTGTGGTTATCGAGATATTGTTGGACTTCAAATCTTATCAGCCCTGGATAGACTAAATAACTATATAGAATGGTAGGAACCATTCTGCCCACCCTTCCCTCAGAAAAACAGGTCGGATCCATACACATATTTAAGTTTAGAGTGATATCTAAATGAAAAACAATGGAGAATGGCGAATTGGGAAGGTATTTTCAATGTCCATCTGACTTTTGCTGCCCAAACAGAACTCTTGCCAATTATTAGGCCTGCAATTATTTGAATTGCAGATGAAATGGAAACAATCCCAGCATGAGCACTTCAAGTGCAACCCATACGGAAATAAAGAATAATGTTTGCAGCGTGTACCATGCTTTCCGTGCACATTACCCAATCCCATTCCCATTAAAATGCTGCATACCCTTAGGTACACAAGATACGTAACAGCATATACGGACAGTATACATATATGCATAGAATAACTATTTACAGAAAATAGAGAATTTATATTGTTTACAATGAAGGGATTTGCCATTTATACAGCTAAACTTATTTGTTTCCTTTCTGTACTGTTCCACGTTCTCGGAGGATTTTATAACAACACAAAAAAAGAGCAGTAACAGCAATGATACCATAGGTAGATGGAAGATGGATAGAAGACAGATGTGTGCGTATGTGCCTTCAAGTCACCTGTCTGGGTTGCCGTAAGTCAGAAGTGACTTGAAGACACACAATAACAAAGTGCCGCTGAAAAGAGGAGAGGGTTCTTCCTAGCTATCATGTTTCTCTCCTTGGAAAACTGACTTATGGCAATCTGAAGGCGAATCAATCATGGGGGTTTTCTTGGCAAGATTTGTTTTCTTGGCAAGATTTGTTGACTTTGCCTTTCTCTGAGGCTGAGAGAGTGGGTTTCCAGTGGGTTCTCATGGCCAAGTAGGGATTCAAACCCTGGTCTCTAGAATCATAGTTTGGGTGTGTGCATATACCTGCCACCATGTGCCCTTCATCAGGGACGCAGCAGCAGGGGGTGTTGGTGATGAGGGACATGGCAGCAGGTGGGTGTGCGCACCGAAACTGCTCACTCATTTGCAAAGGAGGGAGCAGTTTGGTTACAAGCACATGTCTTCTGCTGTGGCTCTTTCATCAAAGCAGTGGGGGTGTAGGCATCAAAACTGCTCCCTTGTTTACAAACAAGAGAGCAGTTTTGGCACCCCCCACATACCCTGCTGCCATGTCCCTGGTGGTGCTGGTGGTGGTAGTAGCAGAAGGGCTTCATGGACCCCAGGTTGAAAACCACTGAGATAGGCAGCCAGATCTAATTCAAAACCTAAATCAATAAAGCGCCACCTCCCTTTCATTCTTTCTCTCTTTTAATGTTTCACTTGTTGCCTGAAAACTATTGATGGAAAGATACTAACCAAATTTCTCTGGACAGCAAATGCTGCAACTGGGTCACCTCCATCCAGAAGGCACCAAATGTTAGGACACCCTAAGTTAGCTGTTGAAGAAACTTGCATAACATCTTGCCTGGATACTTTAAATGTATTTTATTACTTGGGACATATGTCCAGACCCTGGCTTCATCTGCCAGCCTTGCAAGTTTCTAATCCTTATGCTGACAGATCCTAAATGAATATACCAATTAAGTGTTAGAAGTGTTGCCCTGTGTTAATTGCACCTTGGAGGCATTTCATCACACACTGAATTCCTATTGTCTGCTTGCTAAATTTCCAGTGGCTCTTACAATAAGTGGTATTATAATAATACCAGTGGGATCTACTACGAAATCTTGAAGTGTGAAGTACCCCTATTTAATGTTCCAGTGAGTGAAGCCTGCCGTGGCCTATCCCTTCACTCCCCAAATGTCAGTCACCATCACATGTTCACTGGGCATGGCCTGGACTATACGGGGATCTGTTTGCTGCCTCATTATAACTTTTTTTTTACCTTTACAAGTGTCTCCTTCTGCAGATCTGGGAATCCCTCTGGCTTTCTGATATCTTTTTCTAGGATGTAGGTGGTGTTATATAAAGACAGACACTCCCCTGAATTCTGGAAACAGGGAGATAGATTGTTTAACATCCAGATTGGCCAAAGAAGTTTAAATATGGGCCTAGTTCAGGAATGGGCAACTGTAGGCCCACAGATGCTGTTGGGTTGCAACTCCGATAAATTCCTCACCATTGGCTATGTTGGCTAAGGATGAAAGGAGCTACAATTGAATCACATCTGGAGACCCAGCAGTACTGGAGCTGTCTGACAAGGCAATCCTGAAAGACAATGCATACCCATAAATAATTGGTTTGAGATTAATAGTGTAATTGAGGTGTATTATGTTGTCTACTAATGAGTCTGAATTTAAATTCTGAATCTATCCATTTTATGTGCAAGTGTCAGTGTGTGCATTTGTAGGCATCTATGCATCCCAGTTCCCTGGTTTTCATCAAAACACACAGTAGAATGACCAGAGCATGGGACCCACAGAGAAGTTAATGCAGTCTTGTTTCCCAATGCTTGTCAGACTAGATAGTCTAGAATCACAGTTCTGATGTGAACAAAGTATGATCTTCACCAGTTTCATGAGATCAATTGTAGGTTGAATTACATTTCTGTGGTATTCTCCAGCATGCTATGTCCTTTACTTTCTACTTCTAAAGGAATGGCTGCTATTCACTACTGTGGAAAGAATGTTGCATTGGCATGGGTACAAGTCCTGCCTACCATTCCTGACAGTGAGCAGCATAGGTTGTAAATCTACTTCAGCCTCATGTGGGGAGAAAAGCAGGATACAAATGAAAAAATATATATACATAGATGACAGATGGGTAGGTAGATTCCCATGGGACTCTAATGATTTTCTGTACACAGAAATGAATATTCTCTCCATGCCAAATGAGTACTTGAATTCAGGTGTGGCCTGTGGTTCTGCTGCCATGGGGCAATGTATGAACCTTTATTTCTATAACTGTTCCTACAACACCTGTCCTGGGTTGTATGAGAGCCATCTATCTGCTAAACCCTGTTCTCAACAGAGGTTCATCAACAAGTAAGCTCCCATATCTGTGTTGCATGAGAAACAGCCATCAGATCAAGAATGGATTGGCTGTTCCTGCATCAGAAGATCCACCAGCTGTCTCTGCCTTCACTTCTTCTATATACATACTGCATGTATTTATGACATACATTTATGAGTTGTTAATCAAAGCAGAAACCCAAAATAGCACAGCAGACGAGATGCTGTTACTTTGTGATGTCTGTCAGGGAAGAAATGTGCACTTTTCCTCACAGGCACCCATTATGTACCAGCTCACCAAACACTGCTAAATAAGAAGCACTTGTACTTTTGCTTTATGCTGTTACTGAATCCATTTGCAGAACTGATGGGCATTTCTGAGTGAAAATATACAAAAGATGAAAGATATAAAGCATTTGCCAAGCCAGAATATATGGCTAAAGTGCCACATGCAGCCTAAGAGTGGCAAGTTTAATAGGCTGCCCATATGATTAGAATCTATCTTCTTCTATGGAACAGTCCTGATACAAGGAGACATGGATAAAAGCTGCCCAATTTGGTTAAAAGTTGGCTAGATTTTTTTCAAGCTTTTCTGCAAGAGTTTTCCAAAGCTGTAAAAGATTGGCCCAGGGGAATTCCTTCCACAGAAACGTTTTGCTCATCTCTCTCTTCTTTCAAAAAACATACAGGGTTTGTAGGGGTGGGGGAAGGGAAAAATGGCACAATTAAAGAGCTGGGTGAAACCTGAAAGCTCATTAGGTCCAACATGTTGCTGATACATGAAATCCACTACTGATACCAACTGTTTGCACTACCCCCAAAAATGAAGGTGTGTCTACCACATTCCAGGGCATTCTCTGTGGCAGGAAGTGTAGCTCCTGTCATAGTGGATCTGCTGGATGTGTATTGAAATAGTGTAGAGTTGTCAGAGGAGGGGGCAATGCTACAGTTTAATTAGAGTGCTACAAAGTATTAACTGTTAATTGTCGATTGCAACAGTGTATCTGTTTGAAGCTTTCTTGAATATTCCAATGTATCAAATGATTAATTGCTTTATTGCCCATTGCTACAGTGTATCCAGTGAAGGGGGAGAAGATCGGAGTGGGCAAAAATGAAAGTACCAAAAGATATTTTGGGAACTTGAAGAGACAAGGGGGCAGACAATATATTCCAGCCTCCAGGATGAAAGGAGGGTAGACAACTGCAAGTCTGGGAAATTTCTAAAGATGTGGGATGATGTTAAATTTATGGTCTTCTGCAATCACAGCTTTGCATGCCTAAATTTGCATGTAAAGGTATAAAACCCGTGAACTCTGTGTATGCTTCAGTCTCATGAACTTTGGTAGAAGCATGCTGTGCTGCTTGCTTTACTGTAAATAAACCCAACTGGCTACCTCGAAGTAGAGTTTGTGGTTCATGCGTTATTGTGACACTCTGGCACAGCCAAACATAACATCCATTAATTTCTTGTTAACATTTAATTGAAATCTTTTTTATCTTTGAATTTGAACCTGATAAAATCCACTCAAATTCTAACTCAAATCTGCCAATAAATATGAAAAAAAAATTACCCACAAATCAGAAACACTCAGTATACATTCCAATCCCCAAGAAAGGGGACATCAAAGAATGCAATAACTGCAGGAGCATTACATTAATCTCCCATGCAAGCAAAGTGATGCTCAAAATTCTACAGCAAAGACTTTTACTGTATATGGAGTGAGAAATGCTAGATGTCCAAGCTGAGTTCAGAAAAGGCAGAGGCACCGAGGATCATATTGCAAATATACATTGAATAATGGAGTGCACCAAAGAATTTCAGAAGAAAATCAGCCTGTGCTTTACCGATTATAGCAAACGTATAGAATGTGTAAATCATGAAAAACTATGGATTTTTTTTAGAAAAATGGGTGTACCACAACATTTGATTATCCTAATGCATAACCTGTACTGAGGAAAAGAGGCCACTGTTAGAATAGAATATCGAGAAAGAGAATGGTTTCCAACTGGCAAAGGGGGCAGGCAAGGCTGGATTTTATTATCCCATTTGTTTAACTTGTACCACAAATGTATCAAATGCAAAGCTGGATTAGACACTGATGGAGGCATGAAAACTGAAGGAAGGAACATCGACAGTTTAAGATATGCAGATGACACCATACTATTAGCAGAAAATAGCAAAGACTTGGAATGACTAGTGAAGAAAGTTAGAGAAGAAAAGCAAAGGCTGGTTTACAGTTGAACATTAAGAAAACAAAAATAATGACCATAGATGGTTTGCCTAACTTTAAAGTAGATAATGAAGACATTGAGATCGTCAAAGACTTCCTATATCTTGGCTCAGTCATTAATTAGAACAGAGACTGCAGTCAAGAAACCAGAAGTGTAGGACTTAGAAAGGCAGCTATGAAGCAATTAGACAAGATCCTCCAATGTATATCATTGAATACTAAAGTCAGAATTGTCCTTGCCACTGCTTTTCCAATTTCCATGTATAGCTGTGAAAGCCGAACAGGGAAGAAGGCTGGTAAGAAGAAAATCAACTCATTTGAAGTATGGTGCTAGAAGAGAGTTCTGTGGATACCCTGGACTTCCAAAATGGGTCATAGAGCAAATCAGACCTGCGTTCTCCCTGGAAGCCAGGATGTTGTACTTTGAAGATGTCATAAAAAAACATGTTTCACTGGAAAAGACAATAATGCTTGGCAAGTTGAAAGGCATAGGAAAAGAGGAAGACCATATTGTAGATCAAGGAAGTCTCAGCCCTAGTTTCCAAGACCTGAACAGGGCCGTTGATGACAGGATGACTTGGTGGTCCCTTAACTTGACAGCCATTAGCAACAACAACAGAGTCCCTATATTTTTCTCACATGTACTACTGCTGAGCTACTGTCAAGGTAGCAGCAGCCTTCCTCTATGTGTTAATCTAACTCCTCCTTCCTATGTGCACAACTCTACAGTTATCTCTTCTGAAATGCATCTCTCTATACTTCCTCATCTTGCCAAGGTCACCTTGAATCTTATTTTTGTCTTCTAAGGTGTATAAACCTCCCTTCTTTTAGGAATGGAGAGGAATGTGTAAATTCAACTTTGGAAGTGGGCTTATTAGCCACACCTCCCAAACTAAAGATGATCTGCATCCACTGAACAGCTCCCAAATTTCATTATGAGGTGATCTCAAAGCTAATTCTTTCTCCAGACACAAGCTACCTCTATAGCAGTCAAAGTAATGCCACACATGATTTGTTTATAGCATTTTGGAAAAATAGGGAGAAATTGCGTTGCTCAAGATATTATTTATTCAGAGATAAGATGCAGTTCTGATATGGATTTACACACAGCAGAAACACATCTAGAACCGCATGTACATTAGAATTGATTGCTAGTTTTTAATGTATAATCTTTCAAATAATGCATCAATGGCATATCTTTTTTTTCTCCCATGCATGGAAAAGCATACCGTTATTACAAAGATGGCAAAATACAGCTGTAGTATAATTTCAAAGGCATTTGGGTAGAAAACATCTTAGCAGCGAAACAGACAAATTTAATTCAACTAGATTGTTTAATAAGTCTTAAAATACTTAGGCTGGGATACTTTGAATGGCACCTATTATCAAAACCTTAGAATGGTGCTCAAAAAGCACTTTCATAAATGAGCATGTAATCTTGCTAACTGTCACTATAGAAAAAGTCCCAGGTATAATCGAAACGGAATTTCTCTGATATTAGCTGCATTCACCCGCTGTGAAATAACCTGTGATGCTCTGCTCACTTCTCTGAGCAGTGAGAAGTTCCAGAGGAAGAGCATTTATACAAGTCCAGTTTCCACTGGATGAAGGTTGCTGGAGGATTAGGATATTTTAAAATATGTACACATTAAGTTGTCACACCTCCACGCACATTACGAAAATATCTGGAAGAAGGGCACATTCAGTTCCACGCTACTGAGTTTTTAGCTTCCGTGGAGACATTCATGTGGGTGCCAAGAGGGGAATAATGTCATATTTGAACTATGCATTCCCTGTTTTTTCATGCACTCTCCTGGTTTTATAAATCACAGTTCACTGTTTTGTCAAAACTGGCAAACTGTTTTTTGTGATTTCTCCAAACTAAGGCTGTAAATCAAGATCAAACTCAAGCCACATTTGCTAGCTTTGCACCACTTTTGGTATCAGGCATGCTACTGGAACTGCTCCCAGACATCCATGCTTTGGAGTGTACTGTCCATTCTTACTTGCCATTCACACTGGAAGGAACTGTAAAGTTCATGTGATGAGTAAATCTTGTGTAAATTGTATTCATTGTAGTTGAAGCTCTTTTTTTAAAAAAATAAAATGAAATATTACTTTAAGAATGTAGGCAAATAAGAAAAAAAAATGCCATCAGCAGCTTATAGACAAACTGAGTCAATGCAATGAGCTTTTGATGAAGTAGGCCCTTTCAAAAATGAAGTAGAACATTTTCACATGTAAGGTTGCTTTCAAGTCAAGGAGACACCTTAGTGTTACTGTGAGAGGCATTTTTGTGGTAAATGAACTTGCCCATCAGTGGATATTTTAATATTTTCATATTCCTCACTGACCAATTTAAAATACATATTTCTTCCCCTTTTTAAAATACAATTTAAAAAGCACTTCAAAAAAACATCAATAGTTATAAAGCAATAAGTTTCATTTCCTCATCCAGGAAGACAATACAATGAAACTATTGAAATAAATATTTTGAAGAGCGGAGAGTGATGAAGTAAGCACCAATTAAACTGTTGGAGGTCAAAAGTCTTTAAAGACAGCAAAACATTGTACTATCCTCCCTTGTAGAGGGAGATTGTCAAGGAATGAGCAAGACAAGCCTCCTTAGACAGACAGCCTTTCCGCCCTACGTTGTTACAGTGCTATCATTCCACTTTCAATATCTGTGGAATTCTGGGGTTTGTAGTTTACTGAAGCCAAAGAACTCTCTGGCTGAGAATTCTAAATACCCCTCCCTAAATGGCAAACCCCAAGATTCCACAGGATGTTGAAAGTGGAATAATAACACTATAATAGCGTAGGGCCGAAATGGCCAGAGAATTGCACAGGCTGCAGTAGCAGAGCTTGGAGTGCATGGAAGGGGGGCAGGAGGGAGCGGGGCTGCAGCAGGGGGACAGGGCCACAGTGCATGGGGCATGGCCACGGCATGTGGGGGCATGGCCACGGCATGTGGGGGCATGGCCACGGCATGTGGGGGCATGGCCACGGCATGTGGGGGCATGGCCACGGCATGTGGGGGCATGGCCACGGCATGTGGGGGCATGGCTACAAGCTGGGACACCCCAAAAACATTGCCACTGAGGGCAAACTACTCCCATCGCCCCCCCGTTCCTACATGACTGATAGTCTGGGTACAGCCGTTTTCCCCATTACTGGCAAACACACACATGTACTTACTTCAGATATCCTGCTTCCCTTTCAATGAGGCCCTATAATACTATATACAGTTTTAAAGTAGGACTTGGAAAGTTGCATCTGTAAAGAATACATAAAACCACATTCTGAAACAATCTTTAACTAGGCATCCTTTCCCTGCTCAGACTGCTTCAGCATGTCATTATGTTCTTTCTTCTTTCAAGTAACTTTCCAAACCCTTCTCTAAAGGCTGTAAAATGCATTTTGAACTGAGTGGAAAACAAATTGGGAGACCATGCAACTGTTACAGCAACGTATTGCAAAGAAAGCAATTTAAGTAAGAGCTATGCTATATGAAAAGCTCTTAGCCTTTAAGGCATCTAAGACTCTATGGCTTTCTCTTCAACAGACTAACACACTTACTCTTCTGGAAGATTTTGGGTTACTGTAAACATGTTCCAATTAATGCACTGGTTTTCCCCTGATAAAGTCTATGAAATAGTTTGCACAGAGAGCACTGTCTGCCCACACTTTCTAAAGAAACATTATCTCATTTGCTGTAGAGCATGGACACAGAGCCAAATAACAAATAGTCCCTACAGAACACATTTCTTTTAGTGGCTAGATGGAATTCACATTTTGGGGGAGCTTGTTATCAAAGCAAGCTACATTCAACCACCCTAAAAGTTATGAAATCTGCTGGAAACCAGATGTTACTGAGTTGAAATAGGTTTTGTATGTTCTTTTCTTAAATATAAATGTATAATAAGCATATACATTCAGTGGTGCATATACATTTTCAACACCTTTATACAGTGGCCACAAATTGGCACCTAGGCCTAAATTGAACTGCTAATCTCAACTAGAATAGATCCATTGAATCAATTACTATTCAGTAAGTGATTCAATGGGCCTCAAGTTGGGATTAGTAAACTGGATTTAGTTTGTAAGTAGCTGCAGTTTGTAAGTGGTGTATAGACATTTGAAGCTTTGTTTGTTCTCACCTATTAATTTACTGTCAGCTTTTCTGTGGATCCCATCCATTCCCTCCGATTCTCCTCTAGAATTCACATCCTCATGTTTAGAGTTTGTCTTTGGGCTGATGTTTGAGCTATCATCTCCAACCCACTCCCCCCTCCAAAGATTTAGTTTACAGCTGTCTTGATCAGACATGCCACGCTACTACCAAAGACATTCTTCCCAGCCTTCATGAGGTGCAGCCCATCTGTAGCTAGTAGTCCTCTATTTAAGAAGTGAAGACCATGATCCCAGAAGCCAAACGTCTCTCACCTACACCATTTACATAGCCAGTCATTCACCTGTAGTATCATCCTGTCCCCGTATGTTCCTCTATCCTTCTCTAGCAGAAATGACAATACCACCTGTGCCTCAGACCCCTTCAGCTTCCTGCACAAAGCTTCATAGTTAAAGGTAAGCTTCTCAGAAGTGTTCTTGGCCATATTGTTAGTGCCCACATGATAAAAGAGAAAGGGGTATTGATCTGTGTTCTTGATGAGTTTTGGCAAGTTGTCAGTGACATCCTGGATGTGTACACCACGAAAACAGCATACTTCTCCATTCATCCTGACAGGCTGGTACATAAATGCCTCTATGTTGTTACTGATATTGCTTCCAGCTTATGGCAACCCTAAGGTGAACCTATCATGGGATTTTCTTGGCAAGATTTGTTCAGAGTGGGGCTGCATTTTTTGTTCAGAGTGGGGCTGCATTTTCGCTGTTCTAGTCAGACACTGAAATTTCTACACCGCACCAGTTGTCAAGTGCATCTATACCCCTCAACAATGAGTCCCCAACCAGCAGCACCTTTCCTTTCTTCTTTTTCTGGTTGACAGTTACATTGACTCCGTCCTTGGCATGCAGCATCCCTTGTTTCCAGTCTCCTGTGTGAGTACCTTCACTGCTGCTATCCTCATGAAGATGTCAGAAACAATTGCTTAGTTGGAGAGGTTCTGAATCTCTACTGCATGGTCCACTCCTGACAGTCACTGACCTCCAGGGTGTTTCCTCACTGGTACAGGCCCTTCATTTTCCTTAGCACTTTCTTCTGATTGGTTCTGTAGGAACATTTCCCCCTATGTTCTATCTAGGAAGTCCTTATGTTCTCAGATGCATTGAGGACTCAACACGTAGTTATATTGCAGTGACTGTCTCTAAGAGAATTACTAATTACCTTTGCTGCACATGTAGTAGTTCTCTGGCAAGAAGACAAACATTACACATAAATTGCAGCCAACTATGGATCCTTCTGTCTCCATCTCTGCAATTACTTCTGTCTTCTTTTAGCCTATAATACCTACATGGGGTATAACTGCACACACTACAAGGCAGACGCTGTCAGTTTAAAAACTTACTGCCTCTCTCCTTAGCTGCTTATTTGCTCACAGTGATTTCTACAATAGCTGATGGAAAAAAGTATGCAGACAAATTGCTACGCTTCCGAAGGTAGCATTCATCTGTAGGCTCACAGTGCCTTCAGCACAGTCTGATGGGAAAAAGTATGTAGATGAGCTGCTACTCTCTCATGGGTTTGTACATGTCGACAATATATAGGGGTATGTGATGAATACCCAGTACTATGGTTCCATTGCACAGAGCATACTTGAAATTCATCTCATGAGACATTCCTAGTCTCAAAATCTTTCAGATGCTTCAGTCTTTCTGAGGCCATTTCCGCACTAGACTGTTACAGTGCTATTATTCCACTTTTAATATGCTATGGAATCCTGAGGTTTGCAGTTTATGGAAGGGCCGGCCAGCCCCTCACTAAAGTGCAAACCCCAGGATTCCATAGCATGTTAAAAGTGGAATAATAGCACTGTAACAGTCTAGTGCAGAAATGGCCTGAGTCTCATGCATTTTCCATAGAGAGAGGATGTATTTTGAGCACTTATGTGTAATGCTTCTTCAGGAGCAATTATATTTTTGATTACAGTGAACTGTTACAATAAGCAAACATAGAGTGGTGGCAGCCTTTAACACACACACGCGCGCACACACACACACACACACACACAGAGAGAGAGAGAGAGAGAGAGAAAGAGAGAGAGAGCGCATAGTTTAGTGCCCCTGGGATCAAGAACAATAAATACAAATGGCCTCCTTAAATGGCCTCCTTCCCACTATCTGTTGGCAGAGGTAAAACTAAGCGCTTCTGAACTGGGGAATGATCAGCAAAATTTGCAGAGACTTTTGAAGACCTACCATCCAAACAGGATGGGGATAGGAGGAGACTGTAATAACAGAAATTATCCCCTAACATTTTCATTTCCACTCCTGCATCTCTACTAAATCTGTATCCACATTTAGACAGCAGAATTGACACTTGAAAAACTGACTCTTTCTACTTCTTGCTCAGGCTTATGCTAAACATGACTCTGTTCTAGAAGGACCGCCCTTGTTTCCTCAGAATCACGGAGTTCTGAGGTTTTCAAAAGAAGAGAGCATCCTTTCCCCAAAAAGGCAACATTTTTAGTTTATACATGTGCACACCCACACAAACCTTCACCCTTACCTCTTCCAGAAAAGGAACCAGATAGCAGTACCATCCTCCCATATGCAACATTCATCCCCTTCCAGAAGAAAAGAGGGGTATAAATCCATCAAATAAATAAATAAGGCAGCATCTTTGGAAGGTGAGGCCTCTCTGCTCTCTTGGCCTCTTACTGCACTGGCCTCTTACAACCCAGCACAGTGGAGGCACGAAAATTACCCATCTGTCTGCCAGTATGAGGATGTGTGATACAGTCTTCTTGGTGGCTGCCCCACAAACTCTGGAACTCCCTTCATAGCAAGGTTAGAATGCTCCCCTACTTGCGTGTATCAACTGGAAGGCAAAGATTATTTTTATTTAGTTATTTATTCTGGCAGGCGTTTGAAAACTGAAGTTTTTTTTTTTTAAAGAAGGGATTTTAAAGATGTTTTGTATTGTTTTAATTGGATTGGGTTCCTTTACTTTTTTTAAAAGAATTTAGTTGTATGTGTTAAATTGTTTCTCATGTTCTTAACAGTTTAATTTTATTTTAATGGTGATCTTTCGTACTATTTAACTATGTGGAATTTGTTTTAATTTGTAAGCCGTCATGAATCCTAGTTTTGGGGGAAAGACAGGATAACCCCCCCCCCTCCTTGTTCTTCCCTTACCTCACACAGTGCTATTCTAAACCAGGGGATCTGAAAGTCCTTTGATAGAACCAAAGTAAAGGTGAATGTGGGAAGCCAAAAGGGTTGAGCTTCCTTCTCCAGCCCACAGTTCAGTCACCACCACTTTCATCCACAGTCTACTCCTCAAAGACTCATGGAAGGCCAGTGCAGAAAGAGATTCTCTTTTTCCCTTCTCCCTCTCAACATTCAAACATATTTTCAGTTCCCCAGGTCCATAGACCATCACATGTGTGCACAGACTGAGAAAACACTTACTGCTGCTAGCTTTCAGGGGTGGCAGTAAGTGACCTCACTAGCTGACAGCCCAGAGACAAAGCCCATCTTGGTCCTGTGGGAGCTACACCATTGGTCGTCTCCTCTTCACTACAATATCTCTGTTTCTGAAACTTGAAATGGTTTAACTCTCACTCAGGCTGAAAGCTGTTCCAAAAACTTTACTCAGACTACAGAGGTCATGGAGTAGGAGGTCCATCTCACTCACCTCAATGAAAGATGGTAAAAAAAAAAACCAGCAACACACATTTGCTGCCCAACCCATGAAATGAAGAGACCATACACAGGGCTTGGGTTGAACTAGGGCAATTTATTAACATATGCCTAATAAACATAAAGCTAGAAGTGAACTTGAACTTGGGCTTGAATTTAAACTTGACCTTGAACTTGAATTTGAACTTATGATCTGAGAAGGGGGGGGTCAACAGCATGGGTAGGTTAAGGCAAGGGTCACCTCCAGACTTCTTCCCCAGCCCTCCTTGGGCAGGGTACCGGGCCCCAAAGCCAACCCATGAGGCTGGGTTAATACTTCTGCCGGCCCTTTTCTGGAAGGTGAGCCCCTAAACGGCAACCCCTCCATCTCATGACGTCACGGTAGGGGCATGCCCCGGGCCCACCCCAAGAACAGCATTTATCCTACACCAAAGGGTGCCATAGGTACTCACCAAAACCCTCAGACCCCCCCCCTTACCGGCCATGGATAAGGGCAAGTGTAGCTGTGGAGACCTATTTAATACCTAGTTGAGACACCACCTTGTAAAGCCAATTGCCCAATCCCTTGGCACAGTGTAGGGTAGGCGAAAAAAAACCCCAAGGGGGGAAAAAGTTCATACCCAGCCCCGAAGCGACCAGCAATCTTATACTGAAACCATAGGGTGGGAGGGTGGGTCAGCAAACAAAGAGGCTGAGGAAGGGGCGGGGCGGGGCTGCCCTAAAAGGGGTCTGTAGACCCCGACCCCTCCCCATCCCACCGTGCGATCCTTGTCGCATGGTGATTGCATGGTCTCTTCTCATGGGAGGCCAGCAAAGGTGTTCCCCCCCCGCCACGTGCGGTCACGTGGGAAGGAGACGAATTCTAGAAGCAATACTGTCAATCTCAACTTCTCAATTCACTTTTTGTTCATCTTCCTATCATGGCAGTTCATCCTCCTTCACCTTTGACTCATTAGTCCATGAGGAGAGCACTGTACAGCCCTCAAGCTAATTTCAAGGACTATTGTGAGCAGAAAAGTTACTGCTTTTGACTGTGACTCTCAGAATCCCCCAAGTAGCATGGCTACTATTCAAAAGGCTTTTTTTTTTCAAGCTCTGCTTCAGACATCTGACAAGAATAATATGTCCCTCCCTCCTGAGTCAAGAAGCAGAGATGGGGAAAGGACAGAAGGAAGAGAGGGAGCAAGGGATGGTGGGAGTTCCAGGCCCTTTCCGCATGTGGGAGGGGGAACGGCCGAAAACAGAGCTTACCGGCTTTGTTTTCCAGCCGGCTGAGTCCGTCGCCACGAGGAGCAGTGCGAGCTCGTTGCTCTGCACTCCTCCGGCATCCTAAATGGCGGCTTCCAGTTGGTGGAGACTCTCCACCAACCGGAGAAGCTCGCCAGCCGGAAGCCCGCCCCCGGCAGATCTGCAGGCACGCACTTCGCGCGCCTGCAAATCTGCTCCGGAGCCTGGCAAACGGGGTTGTGCGCTCCGTGGTTTTTAAAAACCTCTAAAAAGAGGTTTTTAAAAAACACGCCGAGCGACCAGTTGCGGTCGCTCCAGAGTGGACTGAGGTATGGAACTACAAAAAGTAGTCTGCCCCAGTCCACTCTACGGTGTAGACAACCTCCGTTGGAGGTCGCTCTGCACCATTTAAATAGCCCGGTGCAGAAAAGGCCCCAGAAAAAGAGAAAAGAGAGAAAAGATGGAAAGAATGAAGTTAGTGAAAAGAATCCTCACCCACTGCTAGTTTTAGTCCTAATTTTCACTGGCACTCCATTCACAACAGAGACTGTTGCCCTTGACAGGAAAAAAGTTTATTCACACATTCATGAATACAAAGCAGAATATGTGTGGGTTCTTTTCAGTATTTTAAGTGAAAACTTGCACTAGAAATAATACAAATAAGAATTCATATGCAAAGAAATTCTGCAAAGGTTAAAAGTATGTGCTCAAAAGTGTCAAACTGCAAGTGGAAACAAACAAAGTACAATATTTTATTTGTTTTTTCCTTTTCACAAATTATTGTTGCTTTACCGAGATAAGGTGTGATGATTAATAGTATTCTACAGAAATCTCTGCACTTTTCTTTCCAGCTACACTGGTTATAAATCATAAAAATAAAGAAAATGTCTTTGTTCTGCTGTCATTGTGAGGCTGTGATTCCTGAAACCCTGACCTATCTTGCCTCTAGCAGATAAATGTGAATGCTTTAAAAACAGTCATTTCTTTGTGGCTAAATACATTGATTAATTTACAGCTGTAAAATTTAAGAAACTACAGAGCACAGTAGCAGAAGGAAAAGAGGTATCAGAGGCAGAAACAACATGGAAGGAATAGGCATAGTTTCCAACACCACAAAAGAGAAGAGCAGGTCAATATGTTTCAGCAAGCATTTTATTCAAAATTAACAATATACTCATGGGAAATTAATCAACCAGCTCAGGTAACCCTTGTATAAGTAAACAAAAACCTTTTTGAAACTTCTAAAGACTACTTGAAAGGGGTCCCCTCCCCCCCAAAAAATGCATCCAGGGACAACATTTTCTTCCTCCTGTGTCCACTTTTCATTTGCTTTCTGATTTAGTGGCAAAACTTACAGATCTATGTTTTGTTTGTTTGTTTTTAACATGCTGGGGATAACTGATGAGACAGACTTATCAGTCGTCCCCTTTTCTCTTTTGCTGTCCCTGCATTCTCAGTAGAGATTCTGGAAGCAGCTGCTGTTTGCCTTACCTGATATAGGCTGGCACACTGAGCTATAGTAGGATCAGGTAGAGTAGAATCCCACTCTTTGCCACCTCAAGTTTTGTTTCCATGCCTTGTTTACTGCAAACATGTTGCTGCAAACTGGCACTAACGGTTTATCTAGCCATCCTTCACCTTCCATCTGATGTCAGTCCCAAAGAAAGAAAGACAGGCAGACATCCAGAGAGAGGATGAGGAAAAAGGGTGAACTGGTATAAAAAGCCATGGTAAAAAAAAAAAAAAGAGTTTTACTGTCAAAGGATGTGTGTGTGTGTGTGTGTGTGTGTGTGCCTTCATGTTGCCTGTTGACTTATGGTGACCCCATGAATTTCCAGGGGTTTTCTTAGGCAAGGAATACTCAGAGGTAATTGTTCCAGTTCTTTCTTCTGAAATACAGCCTACAGCGTCTGATATTTGTTGGTTGTCTCCCATTCAAGCACTAACCAGAGCTGACTGTGCTTAGCTTCCAATATCAGACAGGATCAGGTGCCTTCAGAAGTATATCTGTATTTAATATTTTTAAGCATTCCTAGCCGAGAGGTCACATATAAGTATGCTCTTCTGTATGAACTATACCCCCATGAGGGTGCTCCCTATTTTTTCAAAAAGTTATATATCAGTTTCATAGGTTGGCATATTATTAGTCTTTCTTACTTGATTGCCAAAGGAACATGCTTAGCAATTTAGGTCATCAGGAATCCAAATACATCCCCTTCACTCTCTATGGCAAGTCCAATCCAGTGATCTATGAAAGTTGTCAACCTCTCAGGAAAAGTTCGTTTGTCTTCATTCACCTCTGAAGAAAAGAAAATCTTCAGTGATTGTACAAGCACTATCACTCTTAATTGACAGATGGATGAATGCGTTTTAAGATTCATGAAACAGCTTCCTGTTAACTGTTTTTCAGTCAAAGTTGGTTTTCTCCAACTTACATCAAGAATTCATTTCTTCTTTATGTCATGTATTAGCCTGGAAGGCTTTCAAAGTTACACCAAGACACTAATTCTTTCTGAAGTCTCTGCTTTCTGTAGAAGTTAGTGAGTTGTGAATTCATATCAGGTAGAAAAAGATCATTGAAAATCATTTGTTCCTTAAAATGCCTCTGATGTGCTATTTGTAAAACGCATTTGAATTGAGAGATTTTGTTGTTGTTTTGGCATGGTGAGGAAAGTAACTAACAGAGATAGATTTTGTTTATAAAATTGTTTCAGTAATAAACTCATATCTTTGTTTATGATCAGTATGTGCATGCTTGCCTCTGTGCATATGCTGCTGTATACAATAATAAAGGGAAGAGCTTCAACTAAGACTTCTATAGTTCTTTTAAACTGCATCATTTATTGGTATTTTTGACAGTTTATAACACCCAAAACAGCTGAGGACAATATTTTGACATTATAACTGATTTACAGCCAGTGACAAAAACAGTTAACAAGGAAGTAAAAAGTAATAGCTGAGATTATGCAAACTGAAGATTTACTAAGTGGCAAAAAGGAAATACATTTCAGATTTTCAGACCAGTAAGGAGGAATTTGGTTTTATAACCACTTGCATCTGCAATCTCTAGTAAGCCTGGCATGGTCAGCAAATTGTAACAGCCCCAGCACATCCACTGGGACCATCCACCAATTCCTATCACTCTCCAGATGCTGTAAGACTTCAGATGAATGCTAATCAATGGTCAGATATGATGGAACTTTAGTAAGAACCTGGAAAGTCTAATTTTTTGCACTATAACTGCCAAAATCTCCCAGGGTATTCTGTGTAAATTGGAAGTTATAGTTCAAAAAAGTAACTTTTTCTTTTTTTTAATTATGTTTTTATTGACATTTTAAAGAGAATAAAAAACCCCTCCCCACTTCCAAGCATCTTTTTTCCAGTTTAGTCTGTGTTTACATTACATACATACATTTTTTCTGTTTAACAAATGTTACACTATTACTTTTAAACTTTGTTACACTACTACTAAAACTTTTTCTATATCATCCATTATCTCCAATCTTCCCAAAAAAGTAACTTTTTCAAGTGGATTTCAGCTCACCAGCATAAGTTCCCCATACTTACATAACACATTTATAATTACTTGATGCCTGATATAGCAATGAATTTCTTCTCTTTATCAGGAAAATTGAAGTAATACAGAATCCTCTTATGAGCCACCTATAACTTTTTTACTTGTGCCATGACTTCACATCCACTGCCAGTATTCTCATGTTGGAGAAAGTGAAAGATAGCAGCATATCTCACAAGCAAAGTAATAAATATTCACAAGCAGAAATTGAACAGCAACCAGTCCCATACCAGCACAACACACATAGCATCTAGCAGAGAAATAGCATACTGTTAACCTAAAAGGTGGGGGACTTTGGGGTCTACCCACAATGCCAGTCTCTTTAGAATTTGAGGAAATTATGGTTTAAAAGAGGCCTGTGAGAGGAGGGTAACAGCAGAATATTTTCACCTATAGTACTAACTGCAGAGAGGCTCCAGTTTAAAAATAAACAATATGTTTTGTTGGAAATGAAAACACCTACACACACAAGGAAAAAGCCATTCTCAGGAACTATACAAGACTATCAGAAAATAAGGCATGAAAGGTTGGATAGAGAGAGATTAGGGATGAGAAAGGGTGACAGTTACCTGTCCTGAAGAAAAGGGTAGAAGTGGAAAGGCTCAGATAGACACCTGAAGGTAGCACAGACTAACAGAATTCTGGACATCACATATTATATTCAAAATGTTATCAATGCTAGAACTAAAGTCAGGGTTTATATACCCTTTTTCCTATCCTGAAAGGGCTTTCTGGCAAAGGCTAAAATCTTCTCATGAGACAGACCAAAGGGTTCTGGAGTAGGTGATTGCTTTGACACTGGAGTGACAAAAATCTATGGGAACTGTAATAACCTCTTGAAGTTTGAATCTGTAGGGAGTGTGTAGGAAAGGTCTTTGTAGGGAGAGATCGAAAAGGTTGGCCTCTGATTGTTTAATCCCAGCTTGTTCTGAAATGCAAAGATCTGAGATCAGGGAAGAGATTAGCTTGAACTCCTTGGTGGCTTGGTTTTCCCCTTTCCTCTTTGAACTTATGGCCTGACCATGTCTGGCAACATGCTTCTCCAGTCAGCATGGTTTTGATCATGTATTTAAAGCCATAAACATGTCCAAGTATGAAAACAAAAGGCACATTCCACAGGATGGGGGTGTTGAGGGCAGTAATAAGCTTAGTCTTCTCGGTGAAAACATATGAAATAGGTTTGATTATAAGTAGTAAAGGTTTCATTACAAAATAATGGTGAGAAGCTTGGTAATATGTAGCCTTCAAACATGGAGGTGAAAGAGAGAACTACAGACTACAAAACGGAGGAAGAATGATTTCAGATTAATTGCAGATTAATGGACGCAGGAAGAGAAAGGGTGTGGCTAAGACCAACAGGAAGAACTGATATGGATACATTCTTAGCTCAAACTCTTGACAGATGTAAACTAGCAACTACTGAGTACAAGTGTGCTAAGTCTGCTACCTCTAACATCTCATCCACAACCAGCTTGGCTTTGGACGTGCCTTGCTGTCTCCTCAAATAATTGGAAGTACATGAAAGTAGCAGAAGAAACAGTCAGAATAAACCTGTCTAAAATCACCAAACAGCATACACCATTTTCAGTGCACAGATACTTAACCACAAGTTGAAATTGTTATTGTTTTTTGTAATAATATTCATTAAAGAGAAATTTGTAGGTCAAGATCCAAAGAAGATAAATGTTTTGATAAGAATGGGTGGGTTTTACACTACAGAAAAGTAATAGGGCCAAATGTACAGTTGGAAATCGCTTTGATAGTCCAAGCAAAGACTTCAGGGCAGTGTTTTGTTAAGCAAACTACAGGTGTGGAATAGCAGGAAGAGAAATGTCATTCCCACTGCACTGGCAACGACCCTGAGGCAGGAAGCAAAGTTCATGAACAACAGCATTCCACTAGCAGAGGAGAAGCAGGAAATGCTGCTGAGACACTCAGCCGTTTGCCAAAGACAATATGGCTGAGGTTGGTTCCTTCGCTAGTTGACCAAACAAAAGGGAGAAGAAGGTGGATGCAGTGGCAGACCACTGCAATACCCACACCTCAAGAAAAATGTGGAGGTGACAGCAACAATAGCCCCCGCACTCCTGCAGCTAACATCTGCCAACTCTGCTGTGTACAGCCAGCTACTTCCTGAATGCCTGGATCTGTGGATCCTCAGAACAAAGATGTGCAGGCAGGAAAATCATCTGTGTTGCAATTTATTACTGTCTAAAAGGGAAGGATATCTTTAAACTGAACATTGATGTGTGAAAGCTGACATTTTCAGTCTGTCATTTTACAGTTCTGCGATTTTACCTTGTACATTTAATATTTTATTATTTGCTATTGTGCACACAATAGTGGGTTCATTTGCAGAAAAGTATTTTAAAAGAGATGAAATAAATAAGTATTATGCACTGGATGTGCATGCAATGTTATCCCCATGCGTGTATCTTTTTTCCTTCACCATAGAAAATAATTCTAAGAATGAATTGATTACAAACAAGTTGGGAATCTTTGTTTATTCAGTTATACTTAAGGAAAGGTGATAAAATATAAGACCAAGATGAAACACTGACCATGAGTGTTGCTGCGGAACACATTTGGCTAGTGGGACATAGGCCATTTCTGCACTAGACTATTATAGTGCTGTTATTCCACTTTCAACATCCTATGGAATTCTGGGGTTTGCAGTTTAAGGAGAGGCTTTTGAGGGCCCTCCCTGAACAGCAAACCCCAGGATTCCATAGGATTTTGAAAGTGGAATAATAGCACTATAACAGTCTAATGAAGAAATGGCCATAGATTTGTCACTCTGGTTTAGATATTCTCTCAGCTACATTGGAGGGGTGTGGTAAAGACAGGGCTCACGGGGTCAAGGAGGTGGGACATTTCATTTGGCAGTGGTGATGACATGATCTGCCGCCACCACACTTTGGACTAGTTGCAGTCCTTGAATTAAAAGGAATGCATTTTCCTTGCAAGAACATGTTGTTTTGAGCTATCCTTGTGATGCAAAATGTTTGAGAATGGCTTGGTCTGAAATGAGCAATTAAGAACTATTAGATTTACCAAAGATCTGCTCTTGGGGGTGATGACAACTGCTACTACTAGATTGCCAATATGATTCCACATAGCTGTGTGTATTTAGGGGTTCTCTTTCAGTGTGTGGCTGTGAAGATTGTCAGGATGAGCACCTGCACTTCAGAATTCACTACTATGCTACTGACTGCACTACTAAGAGCAGTTTCCACGTGCTTTGGAGTCTGTGTAAATAACTTTGGCTGCAATCCCAGATTCTCTTATCTGGAAGAAAGTGCCACTGAAATCAGTAGGGCTCACTTCTGAGTAGATATATATAGCACAAGAGGGGGATTGCATTGTTAATCACATGGTGAGAGCAGAGGTTGTGATATTTTAGACTACACGTCCCACAATTTTTTCTGAGAATTATAATGCGAAAAGGAACTTTTCTAAACTGTGTGGTGCAATTCAGTTTGATGGATCTTTCGCAAAGAATTGGTAACCAAGATCACCCAGTGTCTTGAGAAAGAGGATAATTCTGTTTATTTTCATCCCTGTGTTCCTGATCTTAAGCACCTCTACCATGTCAAACATAATAAAGACAAATGATAGCTGAGCACTTACTGAAGTGCAGTGTTTAGTAATCAGTGATAAAGAAATTCATTACAATAATTGAATGGAATGATCAGTTAACACAAGTTGACAGGCTGTGAATGAACATAATAGGACTAAACAATCCAGCTGAAGCTCAGGTTTAGTTCATATTGGATATGCTCTTTTCTTTTTTAAAAGTGGATTGCTACAAATTAAAGCTCCACAAATTGGAAAGATTCTACAGGCTTAAAATCACATATTGAACAAAATTTCTAAAGCAGTTTTTTTAAAAAAAAAACCACACCACACACAAACAATGTTAGGATACATTTACAACATCTTATTGTTTGTCTTCAAGCTGATTCCAATCCCACATGCCTCACACAAATTGTGGTTTCATAGCAAAGACAACAACAACAGTACTATCCAGAGCTTGGAAGTAACTTGTTAGAAATACTGCTGTTGTTGTTGTGTGCCTTCAGATCATTTCCTACTTATAGTGGCCCTAAGGTAAATCTATCATTGGGTTTTCTTGGCAAGATGTTCAGAGGGGGTTTGCCATTGCCTTCCTGTTAGTCAAAGAGAGTGTGACTTGCCTAAGTTCACCCAGTGGGTTTTCATAGCCCACTAGGGATTCAAACCCTGGTGTCCTAGTCCAACACTCAGACCACTACACTGGCTCATATTTAGCAACATGGCAGTTAAACAAAAAAAAGAAAAAAAGCACAGTACAGTTGGTCCTCCACATATGCAGGCTGGACTTTCACAGATTTGATTATTTGCAAGTTTATTCTGTCCCAAGAACAAGGGGAAAAGCAAAGAAAAGCCAGCCAAGAAAAACTCTATATAGATAAGCAGAGATAGCTCCACACAGCTGTCAAAGCATACCAAGCTGCAGAGAACACCTTTAGCAGCAAATGCACTAAGCCAGTAACACTCACCCACTCAGCTTGTAATCTTCAAATATGGATGCTCTTTATTCTTTGTTACAAAATATATACAATATTTACAAAGTCCAGATGGCAATCCAGCATATCTAGCTTGCTCTTTCCAGCAGAGCCTCAAGCAACATGTACACGTGTTGGCTGGGATTGTGCTACCTTTATACAGACACCTAGCCAATCCTGGCCAACGCTTGCATTGTCTGCACCTGGTGCTCATCAGCATGACTCAGCATAAACTAGCTCAAGTCACATTCCTTTCCACAGGTGCACTTAACAATTAAGGCAATTAAAGCTACATGACATTTACACTTACATTACAAAGTATTTTCTTGAGGTTTGGTCCAACCTTTCTGACATATTCAGCCCCTCCCCCCAAAAAAACTTATTTTCCAGAAGAATCTTCTCTCTCAGCAGCTCCAATCAGGCTGTGCAGCCCTTTAAAACCCACCTCTGGTTCTCCTTCTCCTCCACTAGTTGCTGCCTAGCCAGTTAAGGATGGATCATAGTCCAATTTATCAGCACCATGAACTCTCTCCTGATGTCCCCCACACCCAAGAGAGAGAGGAAGTATAGAGCCACCATGCCTACCCACTCCCTTTCCCTCTCCTTCTCCTGATCTGGTTTGGACCCTGGGTGATCATTCTCCCCACCATGTTCAGCCCTCTTCCAGCAGACAAACACATGCATATTTGTGATTTTTCCACTGTTTTGAGGGTCTTGTGCCCTAATCCCAGCAAATGTGGAGGGTCAACTGTATTTTTTCATCAGCCCATTCATCTACTTGTCCTGAAAGTATGGACTGGGGTGGCTTTTGCAGGCCCAGTGTATGGCATATGGCTATATGGTATCTGCATAGTGTATGAAGGAAGATAGGGTAACCCTTTGTAACCCGCACTCTTCCCCATCACTGGCCTCTTTTCTTCTTTCATTGAAGTCTAGTCACTGTCGCTTCTGGAAACTGTAGAGTTGGCTGGTTGCATTTTGGGCCATCTAAGAATGAGAGGTTTAGGGCAGGGGACTGTTGCTCTACCCTGTACTATGATCTGTTTGGTCATTTTCAGCAGGTAGTGTCTAGAGTTCAAAAGAAGTGACTGCTTTCTCTCACAGTCCATAGTCACTGGATTTCAAAGAGCCTGCTACAAAATTGGCATGCCTGTGTACCCAGAATGGAAAAGTCCAGAAGAAACAGTGAGTTCACAGTATGACTAAAAAGCTTCATGAACATAAGCCAGCAGGAAAACCATGGCACACATTAAAATGATAAGTGTGATTCAGTGTAAGCAAGGGTAACGTAATGCACTTTTGCCAATGGTAAGAGATACTAGGAATTTCAGTTCAGTGCTCAAACCACATATTCACAATCCCCGGTACAGACAGCACTTAACTTCACAGAACAATAGTCAGACTGGAAATAGGAAGTTTTCAGAAGCAGAGTCTGTGGGCATTGACATGGTAAGGTTACGGTCTCTATCTATCCGTCTACTGTAGATTTTTTAAACAATACTGCCTCTTACAAGGACAAGAAACAGAGACCAACCCTTACAAGCAGCAACACTGAATGGGTTAAAAATAACAGTTTTCATGTGTCATTGCAACATTTTGTTAAGTCATTTTGAAGAATATTTCAACCAAGCACTGCAGACTAAATAAAAGAAAATAGGTTATCAGAATAAAGTAAAAGCTTTATTATGAAAGCCTTTAAGCTAATATTAAGATGCATTAATGGTTCATATGCTGAACCATGTTTCTATGTTCTATAAATTGCTTTGCTAGCACTCACAGAAACAGATTACCTTTTCAAGATTGAGTCTGGAAGCATGTTTTCCTTAGATTGGATTGGAGTAATTCTGGGTAAAATATGGCTTTGAGTGATTTAGTTCCACTGCCAAGAGCCCCAATCCTGCTCATTGGATTGAGCTGGTTCCAAACTTTCAGTGGTAAGGAAAATAGATAATGTTTCAGGACTGAGCCTGCAAACACATTTTTCCTTAGAGGGCTTTGGTGTAACTGTTCATCTACAAAACTCAGTCTTCCATTGTATGTAAATGTAAATGTAAATACCTATTGGCTTGGATGCATAGTTCCATGAGCAGAACAGGGATCTTCTTCAATTTCCCTCCAATTTCTGCACTCACAAATTCCATCTTTTATGATGTTCCAGAAGATGGTTGAACCTTCTAGAACAAATGTAGACGGGGGGGAGGGCAACAACACTGAGGGCTGAAAAGGGAAGAAGGAAAGTGGGGAAAATTGTTGTGCTCTCTGGAAGACAGCATAGTGTAGTGATTTGAGCATTGGACTACAATTCTGGAGACCAGGGTTCGAACCCCCACTCAGCCATGGAAACCCACTGGGTGGCCTTAGGCAAATCACACTCTCAGCCTCAGAGGAAAGCACACACACACACGAACAAATCTTGCTAAGAAAACCCTGAGATAGGTTTGCTTTAGAGTTTCCGTAAGTCAGAAACAACTTGAAGGCACACAACAACAACAACAACAACAACAACAACTATCTCCTCTTGTAGGAAGCCTTTCCATGTGCAGAGAATCAAATCTTAATCCAAAACAGTATTTCTTAAAGTACGGTAGAGAGGAAGGCCATTTCCGCAGTAGCCTATTATAGCCCTCTGATTCCACTTGCAACATCCTATGGAATCCTGGGGTTTGCGGTTTCGGGAGGGGCCAGCCGGCCCCTCCCGAAACCGCAAACCCCAGGATTCCATAGGATGTTGCAAGTGGAATCACAGCGCTATAACAGGCTAGTGCGGAAATGGCCGAAGTTAAGGCTTACCATTCGTAATTCACTGTTATGTGCCTTCAAGTAGACTCCAACTTACAGTGACCCTATCACAGGGTTTTCTTGGCAAAATTTATTCAAAGGAGCTTTGTCATTGCCTTTGTCTAAGTGCGATTTGCCCAAGGTCACAATATGATTATCCATCACTGGTCAGGGATTCAGAACCTAATGTCCCAGCATTCTACTCCAACTCCCCAACAACTACCCCATTCTGACTCTCATCATTTATTACTGCTTGATTATAGGAGCAGGAGCAGCAATAATAACAAAAGTGATGTTAAGAGATGCTAGTTTGAAAGAAAAACTGCAGCTACAGCCCTTTACTTCAGAGCTTCAGACTTTTAATAACAAACTGAGCAACTTTTTAATCACACAATTCAGAATCCATTTTCTTTGACACTGAAAGAAACATACTTCCCACACGCAGTCAAATAATTCTGCTTATGCTTTCATGAGCCATGAAGTCCTTGCTCAGGTCCATTTTGATTTTCTTCTAGTTACATCATTAACTTGAGAGTAAGGGAAGGAACAGACTATAAAAGGCAGCTCAACTACAACCTCTAGCAACTGGAGACTTTTAAAAGAACACAATTTAAGCAGAGTCCATTGCAAGGCTGAAAAGAAAATTGATACTACATGCTGACAAACCTGCTTCAAAATTTAGATAATAATTAGTATGTTTTAATAAGTGCTCAACATATACAAACATTCTTTTAAAAAATGTTATGTCCAGTCATATTGTATCATGTCAAAAAAAGACTGCCCTTTTTATTTGCAATGTTACAGATTTCTGGACAAAATCAAATGGCATTTTATGTCCATCATGTCAAAGAAACTAACAACCTTTGGGGTTATTATATAACCCAGACCTCATCAATCCAAATAAACATCAATTGTAAGCATCCCTGGGGTTGAACTAGGGAAAGGAAGGTAGAATTAGCTACACAGAAAAGTCCTATTGGGGAAAAAATATACAGACATGTTCATTCTTGAAGTTACTTGTCAATGTACGAAGGAATCATAAAACTTCATACTAAGACTTCATTAAGCCTTAATTTAAGTCTTAATTTCATTAAGAGTTCATTAAACCTTAATGTCATTATGGCAGCAATTACAGTTTTACAGGAAATTAATGCTCAGATTCTTTATTTGTGGGCCACATCTAATTCATTGGCTGCTTGCTGCTGGGATGTATTGTCTTTCATAGCACAAAAAAGGAACATAACAGTAGCATAACATAATGGTTAATCTTTATTTTTTTTTTAGAATTCATATTTATTAGTTGTAATACAATCAAATTCACAATAACAAAAAAGAATAAAGAAAAAGAAAAGGCTATACATAAACAGTATGCAATGTATAACTCAAGCTAAAACTAAGTAAACTGAAAAACCATACTAAAACGTAGTACTAAAACACTACTCTATTAGCATAAGCCAGTGATTCTCAAAGTGTAGGGTGGGACTTCAAGGAGGTGCAATAGTTGCTTAAGAGGGGCTCAAGAAAAGTCAGCCTGCAAGTACAGCAAATGTGAAAAGAAAGGCAAGCTCGTATGCATACGTGTGTGCACACTGGGAACTGATTGGTCTCTGCAAAAAAGCAAAACATCTTCTGTTGTTATGCTTTCCTTCAACTCTGACGTAACAAAAATTCACTTCTCTTTTTGTGCTTCTTCCACTCAGCTTCTTTGAAAATTCTGTTATTAGCACAACTGGCGCATGCTCCTTAGTAACCATGAGGCAGTTTCTTGAGTGGTGGGAAAGGGAGGTAAAGAGAGGAGGCAGAGTGCATAAGAAGTTAGCATCAAGATGGAAGGTGCATGCAGCACAAGGGGCCTACGTGTATGAGAGACAGAAAGATGTAGGGTAGGACATGGGGGCATGATGTGAAGCAGGGAAGGAACAATGTCCTCATGTAGAAGTAAAGGGAGTCACAGGGGTAAAAAACCTGAGAATCGCTGCCATAAGTGCACCTAGCTACACTAACTAACCTAGCTACACTAACACAGAAGAACTGTGACCGCCCTCCTACACACATTCTACCATTACAGATCTTACTAAATTTTACTATTATAGATCTTACTGATGTTCTATAATGGTAATTCTACTGCTAGAATTACCAATAATCACAAGCACAGATTGTTACATAATTAGGTCTCTTATTGTTAAAGAAAAAAACCCATAAATGGTTTTCTTTCAGAAAGTCTTCAGTTGGTTTATCTTTAAACTCCATGTCAATTTGGCAAGTTGGGCAAAGTCTCCAACTTTAGCAATCCATTCTTCCATAGTTGTTAATTTTGACTAAGGCCCTTTTCGCACCTTACCTTTTCCTGGTGCTGGGCTGTGTGGCTCACGCAGGAAGCCTTGGAAGGAACGCTGTCGCATCCCTCCTGCTCTGGCTCTGCAGGTGCTTCCTGGTCATGCGAGCGCCCCTCCTCTTCCGTTTGCAGTGCAGTCTGGGACCTCCCAGGCTGCACTGAGGAGAGGACACGCGACCGGTCCGGATCCCGAGGTGCCGCACCCTAGGTAAGTGCACGCGGGGCACTTTGAGCCGAAAATGAAAAAATGTATGCGTTGTCTGCATCAGGCCCTTGAGCATCGCGCAAATGTGAGTGTGTCGTATGGACCACTCCTCACATTTACACGATGCTCAAGGGGTCCTTTCGCTTCAGAAATGCTGTGCGAAAAGGGCCTAAAATAGACCTACTGAATCAACCTGGAAAGTCAACACTTACATTAGTTCTACTGATTCAATGAAATCCTTATATATAGTTATGAATGTTGTCTGGTCTTTTTACTGATGACACTGCTGTCTAATTGCTTACGTATGAAGTAAATGGTTGACATGCCCTAGTGTTTTTGTAAGCAATCCTTTGCCACTTGATACACCCTATTCCCATTGCAGAGCAAACCAGCCATCATCTGGGTGGAAGAGAACAGGCTGCTGCTTTCCTGCTGCTATTAGTAATAGGAAAAAAAACTCATTTTGCCTGGGATCTCTAGGAAAAGGAGTGCAAAGTCTTAGCCAGCCATCAAGATTACTGTTTTCTTGCTATTTCAGCTATGGGAAATTCATAATCTTGAATAGGATACCTGAAGGGAATTGAGATATAAATCTTCATTTATTTCATTTTCAGATGCAACAAGGAATACTTTGAAAAGGTTTTCCCCTGCTGGGTGAGATTACAAGTTCTACATATTTTTGCAAAAATCTTCATTCACACACACAAAGAGTTGTTTGTGCACAAAATACTGGTCAAATGAATTTTTCACAAAATGGGTCTTGAAATGTGGGGAAAAAAACTAATAAATTTTAGCATGTTCCCAGTCAGATGTCATGTGGTGTCAATATTAATTTTATTGTCAAGGATGACAAAACCTGAGTATTTTTTACATCCCTGGGGGGAGATCCTTTAGCCTTGCACTCAGAGACACTGGGTTCAACTCCCAAAGTACTTTTCTGTGTCTCCTGCTGCTGGTAGAATACCTGCTTTGCATGCAAAAACATCCAGGCTCAAACCCTTTCATGCCCAGACCCCAGAGAACTGCTGCCAGCCTACGTAAGCAAGACTGTACTAGAGGTGCAAACAACCTAACCTGAAATGCAGGGACATTCAAAGTTTTTATACAAAGACTCCCTCTTACCCTTCTCTGCAAGCAGGTGGATCCAGCAAAAGTGCTATAACTGTATAGGAAGATGTGTAGGTGTTCTGCCTCTGTGGGTGTGGGGTCAACAAGTCATCTTGTCACTCCACTTTTATTTGCTGTGTGCCTCCAAAAGCAGCATCTAATTGGTTTGTTTCATTGCTAGCCCAGATTAATGAAGAAAAAGTCTCACAGTTAAAATGGAGCGCATCCCTGGAGGCAGTCTTGACCAAGCAGTAATTACTTGGGTAAAGACAATACAGTATGCATTTTCCACATGTCAGAGAGGGGCACCATGGGGCTCTGTAACTGCATCCCCTCCCATTCCATCCTTAACAGTGCTACTATGAAGTTCATTTTCAGCTCAGCAGCCCGGCACAACAATATTCTTGGGTTTTTATCAATTGTTTGGCATCAACTCTTCCAGCTTTGGACCCATGAAATACATTTTGCATGCCGTAGAGCTGAACTGAAAACTTAAAAGAATTGACCGTGTAATATGTATTTATCCTTAAACAGCAATGCCACAAACAAATTCTACTTCATTTTTGGTCTTTGGCTAAAGTTGTTCTCTTTCCTTCTCTGCAATACAAAGATATGAGTTAATGCATTATTGACCTTTAGAGACAAGGATAATCATGCATCATAAAAGTGACATTTTCTCAAAATTATAGGGATTTAAAATGCATTTTTATAAAGAATTGTTATAAAATAGGCAAGCTTGATCAGACAGACAATTCTGGCTTCATTCACATACACACACACAAAAATCAATCTCTGTAATAAATAATTCCCTAGGAACTGCTTATGGCATATAGATATGGGGCAACCTTTCTCAGTACCATCAAACAACTGAGAGACTAATCAGATGATCAGTGTGGGTAGCCTACCCATTACTTGGACCTGACAAGAACCCTAGTGCTACTATAGACAGGTCCTCAGTATACTAGCCCACAAAGGTAATTCTGTTAAGAAAAATGTTCTTAGGATTTATGACAATGGTTCCCAAACTCCAGTCCTCCAAGAAGTTTTGGTCTTCAGTTTGCAGAAGCCCCAGCTTCTTTGGCCAATGATCAGCGATTCTGGTAGCTGAAGTCCAAAACTCCTGGAAGATTAGAGTTTGGGAAATGCTGACTTGCAAGGTGGACACCTCTGTGTCTGCACCTGTTCAAACCTGAAGTGAAAAATCTTGCAACCCAGTTCCAATGTACTTAAAGGGCTAACGGATGTGAAATTAAATATGACTTTACATCTGATGTGCATATATTTGAAATAGTAAACAGCAGCAACTGGCAGGGAAGTGCAGTGGGGGAAGAAGATTGTTATTAGTATATGGCCCTTTCCGCACCTTACCTGTTCGCGGAGGTGGGGGGCGGCGCTCGCGCGAGCAGCCTCTTGCACGAGGCGCTCACATCCCTGCTCCTTCGTCGCTGCAGCTGGCTTGCCGGTCCCACGAACGCCCCGCCCCACCCCTTCCTTCTGCAGTGCAGCCTTGGAGCTGTAGGCTGCGCTGGGGCAGGAAGCGCGACCGGCCCAGCTGCAGAGGCTCTGCAGGGCAGGTAAGTGTGTGCGGGGCCTCTGAGCAATGCGCGACCGCGCAGCATTTTCGGCTTTAAGCCGAAAATAAAAAAATGTGTGCTCGATCCGCGTTAGGCTCTTGAGTGTCGTGTAAATGTGAGTGCATCATGTGGACTGCTACTCACATTTACGCGACGCTCAAGGGGCCCTTTCGCTTAGAAAACGCCATGCGAAAAGGGCCTATGAAGAGTGCAAGTGTAACCCCTTGGTCCTCTGCTCTGTCATGCTTATTTTCTTGGTATTTGTGACAAACCTGATGGGAGGAGGTCTTGACAACAGAGCCTCCTTGGCAACTGGGAGTGTTTAAGCTGATTGGCTGGTGAAATGAAACCTTGGATAGCCCAGGGGAGGGGCTGATGGAAAGAGGAAAATAACGGATTTTAACTGTCTGGAGTGTGTTTGAAGAGGAGTGTGATTTGTGGTGTGTTTGGGGAAGGTTGGAGATTTGAAGAGCTCTGTGGGAAAGATAGTGAATGAATTGAGAGAGAGAGAGAGAGAAGAATGGTGTGCTGTTTGTAAACATTGGCCATTTCCATACCGGGCTTCTGAAACAGTGCAGAGCGACCTCTCACGGAGGTCTTCTACACCGTAGAGTGAGCTGGGGTGGACTACTTTTTGTAGTTCCACACCAGAATCCACTCAGGAGTGGCCAGAACTAGCTGCTCTGTGTGTTTTTTAAAAACCTCTTTTTTGAGGTTTTTAAAAAGCACGGAGTGTGCAGCCCCGTGCCGCTCCGTCGCCCAGCTCCAAAGTGGATTTGCAGGCACGCGCAAGTGCATGCCTGCAGATCTGCCGGGGGCGGGCTTCCGGCTGGCGAGCTTCTCCGGTTGGTGGAGAGCCTCCACCAACCAGAAGCTGCCATCTGGGACGCCGGAGGACTGTGGAGCAGCGAGCTCGCGCTGCTCTGCGTGGCAATGGACTTACCCAGCTGTAGGTAAGCTCTGTTTTAGCGTGTTTTCACCCGTTTCCCCCACACACACATGTGAAAAGGGCCATTGAAATACAAAACACATTTACAGTGTTACAATAAATGTTTGAAGTTCTGTGTTCCTTAAAACAGTGTCACAGAGTCTCGTTTTGAATCCTGAGATATACACGCTACCAATAATAACATCTTGACCTTAGTGCCAACAGTACCACAGTCTTGGAAAATATAAATCACTGCTGATCCTTCTCAATCTGGGAGAAGGGCAGATTTAGGGGAGGCAGTAAAGGAGGAGAGTCCTGAATGGAAGAAGCTAAGGGGGACAAGAGTGAGGAAATGACTCCATTTTCAGAGAGGGAGAACTGAGGCAGACCCGTTTGTCCTGGCCCTGGCTTGATTCAGAGATCTCCCTGGCTGTTCAGATCTGATCACAAAGAGGTGTCAGGCTGGGCAGGCCTTGAGTGTGAGGCTTGGGTGCGCCTTTCGCACTCGGCACCTATGGGCGGTGGTTTTTTCCACGCGCGTTTTACAGTATTTTTAAAGAGATGTTAGGTGCAAAGATTCATTTAACTTCCTGGTTAGTTCAGCATCTAATCTTGCTGCCTTCAGTGGAACCCAGTTCCTTAGACGATGCATTATTTTGAATATTAGAGGTTCAAAGGAAATCTCAGGTTTTCAGCATCTTGAATTCTTTGTAGGTAAGTGAAGTTCAAGAGCCCACACTTGTTGTCAGGTTCACAGGGGAGGGCAGAGGGAATAAATCTTTGGAAGGCTATATCTATTACCTTCCAAAGGCATCCCAGTCTGCCAGATCTCATTTGTATGGCAAGGGAATCAATCAGCTAGTAGCAGAGGAATATGACAAAGACTGTGAAAAGAAATGCAGATCTCCATCTTGTGAGCGCTGCCATGATCCTGCTTGGGCTTTCGTTTGGCCACAGGATTTTGTCCCCTAGGGTGTTGCCAATTTTCCAACGGAAGCCTTTCAATTATCTCCAGCTGCACACAATTGCTGCTGCTGCTTCTCCACTGGCACTCCATTTCTTATGGCAGAGAAGACAGGGGTGTAAATAAAAATAAATGGAACAAAAACAAAGAAAGAAAGGGCAAAAATCACAGAGAAATGCCTTTTCTTCCACTCCAGGGGACATACAGAAATCAGCCTTGATAAAGAGAGCAAGAGAAACGGACTGACAGGCTAATATCATTCACACTTTATCATAGACAGCCACCTTCATACTAGAATGGAAAAGAGGCCTTTAGCATGGAGGACGATAGGCACTACAGCACCAGCCTGAGAAGGGAAAGGAGGTTCCTCAAAGCAAGAGCAGAATTACCTTAGGTTAAGGGAGTCAGAATGAATGTGTTTTCCGTATTATTCTGATTCTCAGAAATCCAGACTGGCTCTACCATTAGGCAGAGGCCATTTCTGCCCTACACATTATAGTGCCGTTATTCCACTTTCAACATCCTGTTGAATTCTTGGATTTGTAGCTTACTGAGTCCAAAGAGCTCACTGGATGAGAATTCTAAATACCCTTCCCTAAACTGTAAAGTCCAGGATTCCATAGGATGTTGAAAGTAGAATAATAGCACTATAATAGTGTAGTGCAGAAATGGCCAGAATGGAGCAACAACCAAAGCAATAGTTTTAGGATGCGTGAACAGGCAGTAACTAATAACTGTGAATAATTTATTTTGATATTATTGTATTTTGCAGTTTTGCTACCAGGCAGAGGGGCTTCCATGGTCTTCTGCCCCATGGTGTCAAAACAAATTGGCCGGCTTTAGTAAGGTACCTTGACTTGTGGGTGGGAAGATGCCATTTGCTACTCAGAAAAAGGCAGCAAAATGTTTTGGGATATCTTTGCTGTTTCAGTTAAATGATCTCCATATTTTGCAAATTTTGAGAGGCCATCTGTACATAGGCCTCATTTGCAAACTGCCTTTTTTTAACTCACTCTTCTCATTTTCCACTTTTGCCATGGGAAGGCATGAAAACAATATTCAAAGACTCAAGACATGATATGATAATGGGTGTTTCTGGCATGTCCTAGAGCCTCCTCAAACCCGTTTCAAGCCCCCCTCCCCCCACAGCAGTCTTCCAATAGACCTGACAACTACTCCTGCTCCCACCAGACCAAACTTCGCTTATTTCCTGCCCCATCCCACCCCCCAAACACAACCATTGGCTGGAAGAAGGGCACGGAGGCTGCTGAATGAGGAGGATCATCATGGGCTGTGCTTTAATAGTTGGTATATGATTACACCCTAATGATTACACCAGATCCCATCTGATTATGGAAGCTAAGCAAGGTCAGCTATGGTTTGTACTTGGATGGGATACTACCAAAGAATACTAGGTGCAATAGGCTATATTTTAGAAGAAGACATTGGCAAAACCACATCTGAATACTCCTTGCATAAGAAAACCCTGTAAAATACATGAGGTTGCCATAAGTCTACAGGCAACTTGAAGGCATGTAAACGCATACGATGATGTTCTGTCCTGTTGTGAACCAGCTAATGGAACATGGGCACTGAGGATGACCGTCCTCTCTCAGCTGCCCACTCCCCCCCCCCAAATTGTACATTTTGAAAATTGATATAACGTGGTTGGGAAACAGGAGGAAAACTAGGCACAGAAAACTTTAATGTGTTTATTAAGCACTTACCGTATTTGCTGGCATATAAGAGGCACCTTGTATAAGACAACCCCATTTATACACTGGCAAATACTATTTGCTGGCATATAAGACACACTCCATTTTCAAACAGTATTTTTGGGGGGAAAAGTGAGTCTTATACACTAGCAAATACAGTAAATGACAGGGACAATTACGCATACTACATAGAATTCTGTTTCATAATAAGCTACCTAAGCCTTATTAAAACATCTAATTCTACTTTTCACCTTCTACCAAAGGAGAGTAACATTGTTGCATCCTCATAAATACCACTGAAGCATAAATACCGTTGGTTTTGTGCCTCAGGATGGTTTGGACTCTGTATTTCTTTTCCTTTTGTCAGGAAATATGTGTATTCAGAATATCTGCTTTTAAAAAAACCTGCCCCTTCGTTTCCTGACTCTTAGTGGAATTAAATTGCACTTTGAAGAAGTCCCAAATCAGCTCCATTTTGGCCTACATTGACATAGCAGCTTGTAACCATGTGGATGCTAATTCTTGATGTTATTTTGCAAGAATTGTAAGGTTCATTTGCAGCTAGGTGATGTGAGGGAGTTCCAGTGATCAATTCACAGCTATTACATGGTTGGTAAACAATGAGCAAGGTTCTTTACATTCAGGAAAATAAGCACTTAAAGCTAATTGTGGTCATCACAGAAGATGGCCGGTGATTCACCTGTTCTGTGGAGCTTAAAAATCCAGCACCCTGTTAACAGAGATGTAACAGATCTTGTGCTGCTGAAAATTGAGCTTACTAGCAAGTGACAGCAGTGAGGTACAAGAAAGAAAGAGCTCCACATATTGGATTTTGTAAGTAACTATACAGATTATTCAAATAAGAAAGTCCATGTGTAGCTAATTTCTACAACTTGGTGTGCTGAGATAACAACTTTTTTAATTCATGCCCACATTTCACATGTATTTTATTTCTACAGTTTTCTTGGAGTGCTGTGTTGCCCTAAGAGAGGGGAACTTTCGGGTCCACCTGCAATGCCAGTGTCTCCTTAGAATTTGGGGGAATCATAGCTCAAAGGAGGCCTGCAAGAGCAGGATACAGCAGAATCTTTTTGCCTGTGTATACCAGTACTAACTATATAAAGGACTCCAGTTAAAAGTTAAACAGAATATTTTATTTGGAATTTGTAAACACTCAAGAAGTCACACATTTAAGAACCATACAAGGTTACTTGAAAGTGTGGAAAGAAAGATTGGATTCAGAGAAATTGGGTGGAAAGGGTGATAGCTACCAATCTTGCAACAGAAGGTTGAAGCAGAGTGGCTCAGACAGCCATCGCAGAGTAGCGAGAATGAACAGACGTCTGGGCACCATGTATTATGTCCAAATACTACAATTTGCTGGGTCAAGAGGCGGGGTTTTTATACTCTATTTCCTACCCCAAATGAGGGTGCATGGGCAAAAGCAGTAATGGCTTTCTCACAGGGTTGACAAAGAAATCTGGAATGGGCTGATTTGCCTTAACTCTAGGTGACAAAACATTGATAGGAGTCATGACAATGTCTTAATGTTTTGGTCATGTAAGGTGACTAGCGAAGGTCTCCGTAGATCCCTGATTGTTACACCCAGGCAGTTTCACCTTCTATTGTTTTCAGCAATGCTCATAAGCTTGCAGTTTTTGAAAGGATCCTCACAAAGCCATTAGCATTGGGCTTCCTCACCTAATCCTCTCTGAACTTAGGACTTGATCATGTCTGAGGTCATCCTGACCTGGCAACATACTTACAGCCAGCACACTTTCAAACATGTTTTTCAGCCATAAATATGTCCAGTTATGAAAGTAGCACATTCTGAAGAGTGGGGGTGTATGGAATGGTAACAGCTGTCTCTTTTATGACAAAAGAACTTCCATTCTAAAAATGAAACTGATCTAAACTGCTACTTCAGGTGCCTTAGGGAAATGAATAACACTCTTAAGAACATAAGAACATATAAAACATGCATGGCAATTTAGAAATTTTCAGAACATTATTCATCATAACTGTAAAAAAAATAGAGCATAATGCTGCTTAAATGTATAGAAAATTAAATATGTTCATAGCTCCATTTATACCTGACCCCTCCATCCACAAAGGTAAACATTCTCTATATATAATATAAGAATAATGAGAAAATACATTACAGTCTTCCCTCCACATTCGTGGGTTTGACCTTCACAAATTTAATTATTTGTGAGACATGTGCTTGCCTCCCCCGCAACTTTCCTCTTCCAATCCCTTGCATTCCTCGCCCTAGGCTTGCAAGACTTGTGTTTAAAATGGATGTTTTTTTCCTTTTGGGTGAGCAAAGCCCCCTCCCACTGCTGAAGGCATGGCCTCTCTGCCATGCGGTTGCACATTCTGCTTTGTATTGGCTACCAATTGCTCTCTCTCCCTCCCTTTTCAAGATGGCCACCAGAAGTAATTCTCTGTCTGAGGAAGAAGTACTGGTTAAGCCTTTGGGGTTGTTTTTTTCTTCTCCCCACCACCAACACCAGGGCCAGAGGTAAACAAACAGCAGAAGGGAAGCTCCAGAGGGGAGTGGGAGAAGAATCGCAGAGGGAGAGTTATTTGCAGTTTTTCCATTTTTGTGAGGGTTCTGTGCCACAAACCCCCATAAATGTGGAGGGGCTACTATAATTAAATGCATAATTTTTGTTTTTAAACATTAGATAGATATTTTTATTTAACCACAGATGCTTTTAATATGTTGCAGTCAATTAAGCTTCCCAGCATATAGATTCAGAAAGGTGGTTATTCCTTTGTTAATTCCTAAACATAACCACAATTTAAATATACGTTACTGATCATATCTGTCCATGTATATTAGTGAGCCAGAGTGGTGAAGTGCTTTGAGTATTGGACCAGAACTTTGGGAAATCAGCGTTTGAATCCCTGTTTAGCCATGGAAATCCACTGGATGACCATGGGCAAGTCATGCTCTCTCAGCCTCAGAGGAAGGAAAGGTTAAACTCCATCTGAACTAATTTAGCCAAAAAAGGAGGGGGAGAACCAAAACAAAATAGGTTTGCCTTAGAGTCACCACATGTCAGAAATTACCTGAAGGCACAAAACAGCAGCAACAAATATAACTTACGCATTTGTCTTTCTTTCTACAAGTGCGATTTTCCTTATTTTCTGTTTCAGACAATGTGGTCCTTTGTAGATTCAGGTCAACTCTTGCCTTTGAAACTATGTTTCAAACTAAATTTGAGATTGCATTTTGATGAATGTTGTTTAGTGTGATTATAGGAGTGGATACTGTTGAGAAATAAAGACTTTTAGAACTGGAAAGTCATGGACTAAGGTTTGGATGGCATGGATATTTATGGCTTCATAAGGTTAAAGTGAAGGGAGTGTTTAATGATCACTATGTGAGACATGCTTTATTGAGAATATGAACCAGATTTAAACCTAGGGTATTCAGAAAGTGCCATTCACTAAGGGTTTTTTAAGAAAAGAAATAACTGGCAAAGAATGGTGGTTACAGTATCAAGACATGTTGGAGAATCAACTAAGAGAATGCAGTTATGAAAACAAAAGAACATTTATCAAAGGAAGAATATGAATTTGAATGGTTCTTTCAAAAAGAGATTTTGATAACTGTAAATTAGATCTAAAAACCATGGTATTGAACAGTTTAAAATCTGAATATGTGCAAATAATAGATAATTGAGAAATGTACAAGTTTTTATTAAAATGTGAGAAGGAAGACGAATGAGTGAAGGACTGTATGATAAAATGTACTAGAAATTTTGGTTGTACCATAGAAATGGAGTCATGCGAAAGGATGTGGTCAAAAGGCATGAAAAAAGGCAATTTAAAAAAAGGCATGAAATGAACTTTGTGTGATGATCTTAAAGAAAATTTTTAATGTATCATTGGTAGTCAGCTAGAAAAATTAACTTGTATAAAGGATTTTCAAATTTATCTGAAAATGTGATAAGCAGGCAGAGCCTTTTGATCATATGTGGTGGTCCACATACAAATAGAGTTGATTCATTATGGATGAGTTAAGAAGCAATAGCATAGCAATAGCATATATATTTCTATACCGCTTATCAGCTAAGTGCTCTCTAAGCGGTTTACAATGTGTTAGCTAATTGCCCCCAACAAGCTGGGTATTCATTTTACCAACCTGAGGAAGGATGGAAGGCTGAGTCAGCCTGGAGCCTGGCAGGATCAAACTCACAACCTTGTGGCTGCAGTACTGGCATTTAACCGCTGCACCACCAGGACTCCTGGTAGCAATAGGAGGAGCTGATAAAGGCTCCATTGGAGACATCTATCGTGCATAGAATTAAAATGTTGCAAAGGCAATTATTAATGTAAACTGTAATTGAGATGGAATATAAAATCAATTATGTTAAACAAAAGAATTTCAGATTTTCCGATAATTCAAGGAAATGGTTGGTTTACAGGTTATATAAAGAAAAGCAGAAGAAAATTATTTCAAAATTACAAAAGGGAGGAAAAGAAATAACTGATGATGTAAATATACAAACAGATTTTTATAAATATGATTCTTCTTTGTATAATTGTTGGGCAGTTTCTCCGAAGAAAACAGATGAGTATTTGATAAAACAAAATTTGCCTAAGATTATAGAGAAGCAAAGACAGATTGTGAATAATAACTGTAAGACTGCTCACAGAAGCTATTGATAAGGTTTAAAGGGTAAAATGTCTGCACCAGATAGATTGTCAGCACTATGTTAAAATGTTTTGGAGATGAAATATTATTGTCTTTACAACACTTGATGAATTTTATTCAACAAAAAGGGCAGATACCAGAAAATTGGAAAGAAGCAAATATTGTGTTGATACCTGAAGTACTTGACAAGGACTAAAAACTATAAACCAATTTCATTGTTGATTAATAATTATAAATTTTTCACAATGATTTTGGCAGAAAGGTTGAAAATAATTTTAGAAGTTTTCCTTCATGATAATCAATGTGGTTTTTTTGTCCAAGATGCAATTACGAGATAATGTGAAAATCATTATGGATGTACATTTAAAAGGTCATAATGAGAAACAGACTGCATTGATTTTCTTGGGCGCTGAAAATGTTTTTGACCATCTGAACTGGACATTTCTTTTTAAAGTGCTGGAACAAATGGATTTTAGAGATGATTTTATTAAGAGGGTAAGAGCAATTTACAATGCACAAACTGCATTAGATAATTGTGAATTGAGAACTGACAAAACAGTGTGAAATTCAGAAAGGTACAAGACAAGGGCGTCCATTATCACCACTGTTGTTAATTTTGGTGATGGAAATATTGAATAGGGATAAGGTCTGATGAAAGAATTCAAGGTATAAAAGTTAGAAAGGAAGTGTTTAAATTGAAGACATGGGTGGCATGGATGTTTATGGTATAAATACAACTGTTTGCTAGGTTTACAATAGATAAAAAGGAATGTGGTTTTGAACAAGATAAATCAGAGTTTGAAAAGCAATTATGTACAGATGATGAACATCTTATTGCTAAAATGTACACACTTTTGTTGAAAATTGATATGGAGGAAGAACAGGTTAAGGATTGTATGGTTTGATGGGCAATAAAATAGACTGTAATATACAGATGGAACAATGGGAACATATGTAGACAAAAGGTTTAAACTACACTTTATGCTATGATCTCAAAGAGAATTTTTACAAAATGATGTATTGTTGGTATATGGCCCTCAGGAAATTGTCGAAGATGTAAGAAGATGTTGCCAATATATGTTCGAAGTGTGGAGAACAAGAAGGGATTTTTATATCATGTTTGATGGATGTGCAAGAAAGCTTTAAAAATGAATACAGAGAAATACATTGTTGCAGAAGTTTTTGAAAAGAAATCTCCAAATGAAGCCTGAGTTTTATCTTTTGGGATTTATGGCCATATAGTTAGAAAAAGATTATGAAAGACAACTGCAAAGTGTGATCACTATGCCTAGGTTGATACATGCAGGAATTGAAACATTTGTCAATACCAACCACAGATAAGAGGATGGCAAAAGTGAAGGACTTAGCTGAGATGGACAAATTAGTTCAAGATGGGACTTTAGGAAGATTCCTTGAAAAATGGGAACCCCTTATGGATTTTTTGAGAAAAGGTAAAGATGATTTGATCATTGCTGGATTTGATTATCAGTAATTTAATGATTACAGAAAGAAGCGCGTAGTTTTCTTCTCTTTACTTGTTTTTATTTTGTAATTGTAGTTACAGATAATGTTCATTCTTTTTCACTTTTTTGTTATGTTCTCAAAAACTAATTTTAAAATACAAAAAAAAAGGAATTCATTGATGACTCCTTTATTATGGAATGGTTTCAATTTATTTCTTTTATTAATAGAAACAGAAGTAATCTTGCTCCACCTGATTCTCATGTTGATCTTTGGAATGAGATCTTAACTTGGTGACTAGAAAAACAAATGTGTATATACATGCATACTTACACACACACACACACACACACTACATGTTTTACATGTTTTACTAAGAAATGCTATCGGGGTGTACATTTTATTTTCTCTGTTGAGCTTTGTTAAGTTATATTAACTTTCAATAAAAGTAAAAGAAAAGAATGCAAGCAATAGTAGAGTACAGGCTTAACTCCAACGAATTCTCAAGTTTATACATACCTAATTCAAAGTTCCAATTAGAACCAATTAATATTCTTTCCATCACACAAATGGTTTTAGAGCTGCTGCCTGTCTTACTTAAGTGCAGTTTCACTATTTCAACATGTCACCTTGGCATCTTGCTGTATAACCCTGTTTGCTCCACATTTTCTACTTTTAGGCCAAATTTTTATCATGCCAGCAAGGCACCACATCACATTTCTCTCAAATGACTCTAGGGGAGGATTCTTAACTGCTGCCATTTGTAGGCTGTGAATTCACATCTTTTTTTCCTGCATGATATACCTGTAGTTTTTATATACTGGCTGTGCTACTTTGAATTTTCTGTTTTCATCCTCCTCCACTCTACATCATGTGTTCCTCAGCAGATTGCGGGGCGGGATGGGGGGAGGAGATGATGTCACCAAGTTCTAAGGGTACACAGGATAGGGAAGGATTTGTTGTGCAGAAGTACTGTCCTTTCCCAAGTGTGGCTCATGTCTTCCACTTAGAAGCCACAAGTGACTTCAAGCATCACGATGCAATGAAAAGCAAATGACATTTCAGAGACAAGGGAAATAGGGGTGAAAAGTGACACCTGTCTGGATTTTCCCATTGGTTTTGTTTTCTTCTTAGCAGACACACAAATTGTTCCATCTGTATTCCTATAAAAACCACTGTGATTGGAAGTAAAAAATAGAGCTCTGGTGAAGTCAGTTCTTGGCTAGAAGCTAGAGCTGTCCATCACAAAGCTACAACTCTTTCCCCTGTCAGCTATTTTCCTTTCCTTGAAGGAAAAATGTAAGCCCTATTAAGACTGACTGTCTGCATCATCCAACTCTCTAAGGCCAGTAAGGTTCACACGTACTTTAATTTCAGACATGGCCTCTACTTAGATTCTGGATGTACTTGAATTCATTTAGAGTAGCCAGGTATTCATGTACTACTGCTTTACCTATACCTATACCCGCTTTTCCCTTACTGCATCATCTGCTCCATTTTCCTCTGGTAGAGTACCAATGCAAAGAAGGTATTGAGTTGTTCTGCCTTTTCTCTGTCCTCTGTTAGCTTTTTGCCATCTTTTCCATACAGTGGTCCTACCATTTCCTTTTTCTTCCTTTTTCTATGGACATAACAAAAAAAAAAAATGCTCTTTATTGTTTTTAGCCTCTCTAGCAAGCCTGACCTCATTCTACACTTTAGCATTTTCTGACCTTCTCTCCGCATGTGCTGACAATTTGTTTGAATTTGAATTGAATTGCTGATTTTTCCCTTTTTTTCCCCATTTCTTATACATGCCCTTTTTAAATCTTTGTTCCATTGAAAGTTCTTCACAAATTCATCCCAGATTCTTTAGACACCTCCCATTTTTCCTCCTTATTGGAATTGTTTGAAATTGTTCCTTCAATATATCACTTTTAAGAAACTCCCATACATACTGAAATCACACCCAGTATTTCTCTAAGTTTACTAAAATCAGCTTTCTTAAAGTCTAGAATGCATGTCTGGCTATGCTTGACTTCCCGTTACTGTTCTATAAAAAACTCCAAGAGAACACAGCCACTCCCACCTAAGGATCCCACCACTTCCACTCCAATAACCAGTCTAATTGCTATTTAGGGTCACATCTAGAATAGCCGTTGGACAATGAAATTGTCTGCAAGGGAAGTAAGCATCTGATACTCTTGGCAGAGTTTGACTTCCAACAAATATCAAAATAGTTGAAATATCCCATTACTACTATTGCTCTCCTTTCTGAATGTTTCATCATCTGTTCCATGATGGCATCATCCAAGTCCTCAGTCTAGCTTGTGGGTCTGTAGTAGATCCCCACAATGACATCACTGTTGCTTCTTTTCCCCTTTATTTTTATCAAGATGCTCTCAAGCTGGTTTCCAGGATTTAAGTCATGGTTCTCTTCACAGATGTAAACATCCTTGACATATAGTGCTACACCTGCTCCTTTCCTGTTTATTCTATTTCTCTGAAATAGGTCATATCCCTCTATTGATACATTCCAATCATAAGACTCATCCCACCAGGTTTCAGTGCTGCCTCTTATATCATATTTCCTTCACTGTGCTACAAGTTCAGGTTCATCCTGTTTACTTTTCATGCTCTGTGCATTAGTGTAGAGACATCTAAGACAATGGGTGGTTCCCCTTAGCTGCTTTTTTTCCCCCTCCCACTATTGGGTTCTTATACTATTGCATAGTTTTCTCCATAACATTTGGGCTATAATCAACAGTACTTGAAGAACTCCTGCCCTCAAGAATATTATCTCCCTATCCACCCCATAACTCAGTTTAAAGTCCTCCTGATCATGTTTGTGAGACTCAGCAAAAATGTTCCTGCCAAATGTTGTGAAGTGCAGCCTATCATTTGCCAGAAGTCCATCTTTATGAAACTGCACATCATGGTCCCAGAAGCCAAATTGTTCCTGATGGTACAACCTGCAGAGCTTGTAGGTGAACAACACATGTAGGTATTGTTCACCTACACTATTTTTCTCTCCCTTACTGGGCCATGTCTTTCAACTGAGAGAAGAGAAAAAATGAAAAACTGTGCATCAAAGTCCTTTAGCTTTCCACCCAAAGCCTTGTAATCTCTTAGGATCTCCTGAAGGCTGTGCCTTAAAATGCAACTGGCTCCCACATGGTCCAAAAAGAATTAGTAATGGTCAGTAGGCCTGATTAGCTTTGTCAGCTGCTGAGTTACATCATGGATCTTTGCCCCAAGGGGACAACACACCTCATGAAACATCCAGTCAGGCCCACAAACAACTGTTTCTGTTTCCCTCATCAGGGGGTCTCTTACCACCACCACACACCTCCTTTGAGTACTGACAGGGGTCAATCCATGTCCTGAATATTCCAAGGTCCCCTGCACATTCTTTGAGGACTAACATTGTTCCTCTTGCACCGGTCCCTCATACTCACTGATAAGGGGAGAACTTCAAATTGATTCTGTAGCTCCAAAATAACAGAAAGATCCCTGGTCTTTCTACTTCTATGTGTCACATTCCTCCAAATGTCTCCCTCCTGTGTTTGGGAACTGATCTTCTCCTCAGAAACATCTCCTGTGTGTCCCTCATCTAGCACAGTCTGCTCTGCTCTGTCCAAGAAAACTTCATGCTCCCTACTGTGCTGAAGAGTAGATACATGGGCCTCAAGTTGCTGGACCTTCTTTTACAACATGGCAACCAGTTTTCATTTGCTCTAGATATAGAAACCCACATCCTCCAGCAAGAACACAAACATAACATTGTTACCAGTCTGCACACTCCTCAGATTTGATATGGTTTAATTAGCAAAATATGATTTAATTGGTAAAACATAATAATTGGCATGGATATAAAATGGATCCTGGGCTAAGCTGGGCAGAGGAAAAATACTGGCTGAACACGTGTGCTGCAAAGTAGGTCAGAGATCCCCTCTAGCCATAACCAGGTCATTGTCAGGAATTTGCCAGGTAACTCCAAAGATAATAAGCTTAAACTAATGACTCTGACGTCAGACAATAGTGATAGGAAGTTCCTACCAAACCACTGATTGTTTCAACGCATCTTCCCTTCTGGGCATTACAGAGCTACTACGACAGCCAATAACTCTTTGTCACCTAACACTACAATGGTTAACACAGTCCAGAGTTCATTGTCCTCTCCGCAACCTCCATTGTTTACTCGGCCAGAGAGCCATTCATATCCATGGCCTCCAGGTAGAAATTGGGTATGAAACTCCTCAGTTTTGAGCAGTCAGATGCAGTATCTCACTTGCTGAGATCGTTTCTATGTATGGTTGTAAAAGCTGGACAGTGAAGAAAGCTGATGGGGGGAAAAAACAACTCATTTGAAATGTGGTGATGAAGAAGAGTTCTGCAGATGCAATGGACTGATCAAAAGACAAATAAATGAGTCCTAGAATAAATCAATCCTGAATTCTCCCTAGAAGCCAAAATGACTAAACTTAGACTGTTGTACTTGGATGCATTATGAGAAGACATGACTCACTAGAGAAAATAATAAGTAATAATAGTAAGAAAAGAGGAAGACTGGATTACAGATGGATAGACTCAATCAAGGAAACCACCTCCCTTAATCTCCAGGATCTGAGCAGGGCTGTTGATGATAGGGGGATATAGAGGTCTCTCATTTATAGGGTTACCATATCAAAGTCAAATTGATAGCAATTAATAACAATAGAACTGGATTCTGAGCTGCTTGTGGCAGGTAGATCATGTGTTTCCATGTATTTGAAGGCTTTCTGAGTAGTTTGGGGACACGAATGGCTTGAATATCATGCCAATTTTAAAAAATGGGAGTTGGGGGCTTTGGGGCAATGGTGCAGGTGTTTTAGGAGCTACAAAAGTGGAGTTCTGGAGCTACATGCAGCCTATGGTCTACAATTTGCCCTCCCCTAGTTAAATATAGATGTGTGTGTGTTTGTGTGTGTACTTGGGATGAGATAACTATCCAAGGAATAGTTCAATTGTTTAACATTCACATTTGTGTCCAAGTGAGCATTTATGATTTTTTTTTAAGTAATTGCCTCAATTTAGTTTGTCAATAACCTTTGGATAGAAAATCTTGTATGTTTATATGTATGCCTACATCATTGACATTATTTGTAATGGAGTGTAGAGTCTTAAACATTTAACAGCGTCACTGAAGTGAGAAACAGCAGATTGCCAGAGTTGATATTTCTCAGATTGACCAAAATGGTAGCGAAATTATAGGCCTCAAATTGGTTGTGATCATTTTTAAGTACTGCAATTAAAAGGCAATTTTTCAAACAGCAGAACTTCGGTGACATCTATTTTCTAAACAAATAACAAGTATAAAAATGCTAACATTAAAAGTGCTGACAGTACAGGCCTAGACAGGTATACTGAGGAGTAAGACCCATGGTAATCAATCGTCCTTACTCTTGGATAAGTAAGGTATGGACTTGCAGTGAGCCACAGCAGTCCTAATTGGGATGTGAAAATAAACAGGAGGATTCTGTTTCCATCCAGCTCATTTTGACACTTCTTTCAGCTCAGGATATCTTCATTTCAGAAAATTTCCAAATGGAAGAGATGGGTGTATGAGAATTAGCTATACTAACTGCAAAATGAGACAGCTGAGGGCCCAATCCTGGGGAATATCAAGAAATGGAAAGGCTTTGGACCAAGCACACCGAGGGATTCACATGAGATGCTGCCACTGACAACAACACCATTGGCTATACATGTCTACCCATGGAGCTAAAGTAGGTGCATCAAAGGTGAGAAGCAAAATTTCTTGGTCAGGGAGCTCCTCCTTACAACCAGAAAGAGGCATTTCCGTCCCACCTAACTTCCCTCTTCACCCTCTGGAGTCATTCATTCTAGATGAACAGGACTGCAGTTGGGGTTAGAACTTGGCATTCAAGAAATAAGCTTTTTGTTTAGATATCCACTTCTTTTAGCATCAGGATTAACCATTCTAATTTCATGATGTATATAAAAATGAACTGAAAGGAAATAGCAGCACGAAGATGTCCGGATTCCTTTTTCCTCTGCATTTCATGGACAAAAGCCAGAGAGCAAAGATATGAACATTTAATTCTCTTCCCTTGACTGGCTCTTACCTGTTATTCCAATCAGATTGGACCAGTGCCTGGTGCAAGGGGTTTGGATACAGATGGCTTACATTCAGCTTCATTCTCAGCTCACTGGGTGTCCTTAGCCAAGCTTCCCTCAGCCTAACCCACCTCAGTGGGATATGGGGATGAGCAGGATATGAATTTCAAACCCTTAGATGTACTGTTGAAACAATGATAATCTATTCAGAACTTCTGATCAAGGCAAAGCATTTCCACTTAGGAGGGTAACAAATTTGGAATTGCAAGAAAATCCCAAATATATTAAACTGAATATAATATACATATTGCTGCTGTTGTGAACCCAGTGTGAACTCAATGCTGCACAGATGTTTTGTTCCTCGGTGGTGTAAGTAGACAGCAATCTGGTCTTTAAAAAGAAAAAAGAAAAGAAAAGCTGGATATAAAAACTTTATTAGACATTTCAGCATCTGAATATATAAAACATGATTCATAACCAGCAACAGCTGCCCAGTTACCCTTCTCTAACTTCCAACTAGATAATATCACATATCCTACCAGTCATAGTTTATTACTGTTCTGAAGAGACTTTTGTGACTGACTGACTGGAACTTGGTCAGTATCCAGCAAAAGAGAAGCAGTTATGTGAATCCTAACATAGTGATGTTGTCTAGGAATTCTGAGAGTTGTAGTCCAAAAGGAACACCTCCATTTGTTACTGGAGCCCATTCATACAACACAATTTTAACAGTATTATTCAACTTTAAATTTAAATAGGATGGACTCATGGGATTGGTAGTCTGGTGAGGCACTAGAGTGCTGTTGCTGAGAATTCCAATGACCCTCTTTAAACTGCCAGTCCCAATGTTACCCTGATTTCTGAGGTCCCGTGAGGGACACCTCAATGTGCTCAAAATACTGGGGAATGGGAATTAGGAAGAGCACAAGCTAAGCAATACAGGAGGCAGGGCAACCTAGCGAGATCTTGAACCCAGTGTTTACGGGGTCAGGCTGAGTCAATAATCAAACAGAAGTAAATAATAATTGTTTCCCTTTATTTTGAGATACAGTCAAAACATATGTATGCAGACACTCACGCAGACCTAGTGAAAGAAAGGTAGGAGTTGGATAGAGGGTTTTGATAGGGATTTTTAAGCGGAAATACTACACCTGATCCTGAAGCCCAGTTTATCAGAAGAAAAGTCAGTTGTATCGGAGATTCTCAGCACGTGGGAGCTGAGGGGAAGGCTCATCGAACGGAGTGACAGCAAGGCGGGATTGAAGTCAGAGAGATCAGAAGAGATGCTCAAAATCAGGGGGTCTTATAGGGCAAAATGTGCCTGTAGGCTAGTCCGTTCCTGGGGAAAACAATGGGTTTCGGGTTGGAGACAAAGCCTCCGAAAGGTTAGTACTTTAGAGGATTGAATTATGACAGCGTTGTCAATAGCATAGATGGTATGCAAACGTGGAGTGCTTGACAGTTAGATATTCGGCTCGTCAAGCTGCCTGCTCGGGACAGGGGATCTTTTGTAAATGGCATGCATACATAATGTGATCTTAAGAGGGTACTTGCCTGGAGGTCTCCTGAAGCTGCAGTCCGGCAATTACTGGCCTGCCTGGATTTGTTTTGAATAGTTCAGCTATTTTTGGCCGTGCTCGTGTGTGTGCTTGTCCGGGGGCCTCGCAAGCACATGGAGAGGAATGGGTAGTGAAGGCCAAATTCTTGATATCAAATGATATCTAATATACCACAAGTCCGGACTAGAAACTACACTAACACCAGAATTCCACAGGAAGAACCATGGCAGCTAAAGGAATAATAATGGTATAATTCTGCAATATGTATGGACTTCTGATTTTTTTGTTTAGAACATATGTCTAAATTTGCAAGACACTACACTTTCTTATTTTTGTGTGACTGTCTGAGTGTTCCACCCTTGATTCATTACTGTTGCTTCTCCCAGGTATGATCCAGCACTCTTTCAAAAGAAGATACTTCACGTAATGTGTGCCTGAACTATGTATGACAGTCTGACTCTCCCCTCTGGTGCTGCCAGCACAGGGGATGGGAGAGAAATATTTACATAAGAATCCTTACTACAAAAGTAAAAGGAAAGATGTTTCATAGCACCTACATTGGAATTTTCTAGTATTTGAATTTGCTTTCTAATAGCCCATATTATAAGAGTGAACTTCCTCAGAAAATCATTTACAATTATCAAATCCTAAAAACAACATTCAACATATAAATCATTAAAACAACAAATAAATAATAAAAATTAAAGCAATAGCAGTGACAAATAAAGTCTCAATTAGAAATGCAATACATTAAAATTGATAAAATTATATCAGAATAAATAAGTTTTGAAGATTTCTGGCGGGGGGAACGTATAAGTTTTGTGCTGGAAGATTATTCAAAAGCTTGTGATGCCATCATGGAAAAGACTGTGTCTTTTTTGTGCACCAAACTGCACTGTTCTTATTTGTGTGGAAGCTTTTGGATCCTGATCTTCAAGCTGAGGTAGGTTCATAAGGTGTAAAGGCAGTTCTTCAGATCATCTGTCATCATCTTACTTATTTTTCATTATTGTTCATTTCTTTTCAATCCCCTTCCAGTTGACCAGGATCTATTGCATTATGGCTGAGATCTTGCATCATCAGAGGTAACTACATCAATAGAGCTCTACCCAGAACTGTTTCTCACAATTCACCCCACAATTGAGAGAGTGCTTCATTTATCATTTCTGTGAGCCCTGATCCACAGAGCCTCAGAAAAACTTTGGTTGGGATACTGTCTGACTTAAGAGTTAGGTTTTGGGGGTCTCATTCAGTTGTTAATTACTGTAAATGTGAATCCCCAAAGTTATGAGATCATGAGTCCAACTTCCAACTTTGTAACCAGCAAACAGGTTACCAGCCTCCATCATGAAAATCAGGGATGGGCATTTCCTGAAACTCCCCCCAGCAGGCTGCACATGCAAGCCCAACATGAGTGGAAGCGATGTGACACCATTTCTGGTTTCATTTTTTCGCTGATTTTCAGCTGATTTGGGGTGTTTTTATTTGAGAATTTCAGGAGCCAGAAATTGGGGCTTCAAGGGTTGTATACAGGCCCCATGTTGCACTTTTCTATTCTTGCTTGAAACTTATTTGGATGTACTTGAAAAGATTGCCCACAACCCTTTAAATGGGCATAAACTTGTGCTTGGATCCAGAAGGCTTAAGCACACCAGGCATCAGGAAGTAATGCTGTATTGTTAGCAACTCTGAACATCTGGGTTTAACATCATATTTTGTGCTAAGCTGGCATAGCCTGTTCAAACTTGTGTTACTTTATACAGGTAATTTACATACTGTAGCAATAAATTCTGGCTGCTGCCTGACTGCAGTACCATAGAATAGAAGAGATGGTTTGTTAGCATAGAGAAAGCTAACTCTGTATGTCATTATTGCTTGGCTTGGTTAACGGTAACTGTACTTTAGTATGGGTTGACTGGCATGTAGAAACATAAAATGTAAATTGTGTTTTTTCACAGGCTAATGTGAAAATTATGTAAACCCAATTTCCTGGAAAAGAATATTCAGCTGGCAATGAGGATGAAATCCTGCCAAGTTCCTGCTGATGAGTGTGGGAAGATTATTTAACTTTCAATGTATTACGTGCTACACTAGCTTTACTTTCGAGGGGCATTTGTTGAATTGTGTGCAAGTCTGCTTTTAAGCAACAAAAAGTGGGATTTTAAAAATCCTTAAAACAAACAAAGACAAATATTTCTGAAATATGTAGCAAGCCATTCACAATTTTCAGTAGGACTCCAAATGGTGCTAGTATCAATGGTCTCTCTTTTCATAAGTTGCAATTTTAAGATTCTGTCACAGCCATAATTTGAATCTAAAGTTGTCCCAGATCAGGGGGCAGCAGATTCCCAAAGGCCTTAAACAGATTGATTTGAAACAAGGAAGTGAAGAAGAGATAGGCCTGTGGATGAACTCTGATTGTTTTGAGACAGAAAAGTTTAAGAAAAGGTTTATTTGTACAACTCTGAAGTTTAACAAATACCTCCAACAGTTTGATAGGTATTATCTTCCACTTAATCTCATAGACCTTCTCGGGTTAAAACTTTATCAGTTGATTTCTCTGTTTATATGTATCACTTGATTAATGATAAGTTACGGTAGATCAGAGGGAAAGTCTACTATGTATTGATGATTGGTTGCTTCCATGTCAGTGGGGCTGTGAATCCAGTCTGTTGTTGGTTTTTTTAATCTGATTTTTGAAGTATGTATTCTGGGTGCCAAATCTCTGGGTGGGGTAGGTTTCAGCACCTTGGATAGCTTCTTTTATGTTCAGCCCTCATGATCTGGACGTCTCCATTTGCTAATGCACGCTTTCCGCTACTAGTGCAAATGTCTAGTAAAGTTCTGTAGTTAAAATGTTGGTCTGTTTTATGGCTGTTGGAGCTCACAAGGCATGGCAAGTATGGTTTTGTGTTCTGCCTGTGCAATTAACTTTATACTGGAGCAGCCAGACGCATGGGATAGAATAGTAGTGAATGTTCCTCCTCCCTTCTCCTCAGTGTAATGATACTCCACCGCTAAATAAGAGCTCTTCAGCACCTTGTGCAGGAATAAAGTCAGACAGCAGCAGACTAGTGGGCACAGAAAACTGCCAACAAGGACTATGCTAGCAGTTGCCAAATTACAAAGGCAGTTTTTCAACAAAGCCATATAGCCCTTTCTGCGTGCATAAAATTACACAGCCTTCTAAAAATGCAACAAAATCCCTTCCAGCTAAATCATTCTGTGCAGATAGTGTTGGTTGCCAAATGGGTATTTGTAACATTGAATGGTACCTTCAGTTCTGCAAAAGCTTCACTTGCACAGACTTTGTGTGGATACTGTAACAGACAGAAACATCTGGGACCTCAATCCACCACTCTGCCCCTGACAGCCATCCAGCTCCAGAGTAGCAATGAAGCTGGAACTAAATACAGGGTAAGATATCCTACTCTATTCGTATTGCCTAAATAATGCATCTGTTGTGCTCACTTAACATGGTAAATGCTTAACATAAAACACTAAACTGATCTTTTGGGGGGAAGGTTAGTTGAACATTACTTATATTTACTTCCTGTTTGGCTTTCATGGGGCTGTACTAGAGTCCATCACATTTTTGTTACACTAATATGTTGTTGTCATAATGCCCACAACCTGCTTTAATTTCTCATTTTTCATGTTCCTTATTTTGACATAACTCCACAGGGAAAAAAATGACACTGAAATAGGAGCATTAATACTCTCAGAAGGACAGTATTTCTGTCCAATGTTGAAATATGCTGGTGTTATAAGATGCTGCACTGCAGGTTTACAATATGTTCTGCTATTATCTGTATGCTGATTTAAGATTGTTTACTGATTCTGATGTAAATGCTAATTATTCCTGCTGATGGCTAATTTAGAGATGCCTTTTCATAATGTGTTTCCTTCTCATGCCTTCAGATAGGCCTCCAATTATTGTTGGACTACAACTATCACACTCTTCACCACTGGTTAAGTTTATTAGGGCATCTGGGATTTATAGTCCAACAATATCTGGACAGCCACATGATTCCTACCTCCACATGACCACACAATGAGGTCCCCTAGCTCTTGGTCAGCATGGAGTAGTGTTCTACGTCATTTCAAATTTGTTTGATCATCACTGCACTCCCCCATTCTGCTTCTGCTAGCTGCTAAAACATACGAGGCTACTGGTAGAACAACTATTTCCATAATGGGTATTTAGCATATTTCATAATAATCATCAATTCCCATGTGGTAGGAGAAATTGTTTCCACATACATGGGGGGTGGGGTGGGGAGGCAGTATTTGCTTCTGGTAAGAGTCCTTCGTAACTCCCAGAAAGGAGAGAGAGTTGCAACGTTTCTATGCACAAGTGTAATGCTTATACACACTTCTTTGGATGCTAGCAAACAGACACAACTCAGTAGGATGTTTTTCTATGTGACCTGAATGCAACCACTCCTAGATCAGGGAAGGAATATTACATGGCTCTCTAGCTTGACCGTACCCAGCTTCTGTCATTTAAGGATTTAGAATAGACCTAAATACCCTAAAGACACCAGGTCACATTTGATCTTGGAAGCTAAGCAAGGTGTGCTCTGATTAATACTTGGATGGGAGACCACCAACAAACATCAGTTGCTGTAAGCTATATTTCAGAGGAAGGAACTGGAAAACCACCTCTAAGTATTCCTTGCCTTAGGAAACCCTAAGGAATTAATGAGGTCACCATAAGTCGACAGGCAACTTGAAGGCACATACACACAATGAGAAGGAGCTTTGAAAAATACACTTAAGATTAAGTAAGACTGCATTTCTCTACAAACTCAGAAAAGCCACTTTTTGAACTACAGCTCCCAGAATCTGCAGCTACAGAATCTGTGTCTAGTGGAAACTAGAAGTCGGCATGCTGGCTGCACACCACTGGCAGTTCAAAAAAAAAAATGATTTTTTTCTCCACATTCTATAAACATTTGCTTAGGAGAAGGTCCCATTAAACTCTGTGTGGCCTAAGAGTACACATGCTAGAAAATGATTGTGGTTCTGATATCAGTGGAGAAGTTGATCCACTTTGGGTTTTAGTACAAAATTGGAGGAAGCTGTTCAAAGTAATGGTTATGTTTTGGGGGATAGGGTTCAGCACCTTAATAGCTTCTGTAAAATTCAGATTAAAACCTGGAGTGGATTCTTCATCCTACTGATACACAGCCATCAGCCACTGGATATGCAGTGTGATGACATCTTAAAATTGATGTACAAAATTTGTTTGGTAACCTTTGTGTGTGCTCTGTTGGGATTCCATTTCACTATGAAGAGACTTCTAAATACCCTTAAGTGTATCTGTCCATCTATCTGAAATTTCCCTGGTCTAGGGATATCACTGAGGTCCCACCCGGAAATTTATTTCCCCTTTGACTAACAAATCAACTGCACGACAGCACATATACAGAAAGGTTTTATAATTCATCCAATTAGGAACATTGGTCTTGTACATTTAAAAAGAGGGAATTTCAACATCTACAAGAGTCTGTCTTGTCTTGTAACTGCCCCACCCACCCCATATATGAAATAGCACTAAAAACAGAGATACTTCTCCATACTCTTGGAAAATATGCTCCTAAGCCTCCATTTAAGCCTGGGGGTTTCCTCAATTTCTCATGAGGACTAGGAACCCTAATAATAAAAGTGGGTAAGAGTGTAACTGAATGGCATAATCAAATGTCCTGAATTTGTATACAAAGCTGGTTAACACACACACACACACACACACACACACACACACAGAGTAGATGTGTCCTAACACTACTGCATCTGTCATAGCTTCACTTAACCTTTTTATGACTCATACACTGGCAGCAGTGCAAGAGAAAGAGGCTGAGCAGAAGCTGACAAACTGAACCAAACATGTATAGTTTTGTTTTGTTTCCCATAGATATAACAGATCTTTGACAGGGCCAGGGCACACATTTGGCTGCCTTAGATGCAAGTCCTGGATGGGGACGCCCTCACTCAAAGCACACAATACTCAAAGCACACAAATACTCAACACCTGTCATGTTATTCTGGCACAGAGGGTAGAAAGTCCTTCAACCCCTACTCCCTATCTGTGGCAATAAAAATACAATAGTAACTCATTAAATAAAGAATAATTTGCTTCCATTTCACAACAACCAAAAGAATTCTGCCTGGGACAATCATACCTCTCTTATTCATGATACCACCATCCTTGTAAAACTATTTTTTTCAAGATCAGGGCTCACAATTAACAATAACACAATTGGTTTCCCTCTGTTACTTTCATTTGTTTCATTTTCATTTGATTTGATTTGTTGGCAACTGCACTGTCAGGCTGGGCACTATTTCACAGCTTCCACAATTTCCCCAGACTGAGAACCAATCTAAGGCTTTGTGAGAAAGCAACTGCAATCACTACCAGGTTTCACTACAGAGAACAATACAACTGGTCTTTTTCAGAGATCAGAAGAGGGAGGAGAAAAAAAATTCTGAGGAATATTTTCAGGAAGGAAGAAAAAAAGAGGTTTCAGAGGAATTTTGGCTCAGCCTCTACTCAAACAGCAAAGATGGATAGTATTAGTTTCTCTGAGGGTTTTCTTTATGGTTTTCAGTGTGGGACCTGGCTCTGAAAATGTCGCGATGTGGTCAGTTGCTTTCCCCAGAGTCTTCAGGGTTTGGCCATGAGTGGGGGGCAATATGTTCAAATAGGGTTGGATGTAAAAGAATGTATAGAGGGCTGAAAAGGTGCCCTTAAGTGTTGCATGAGACCTTCAGGCCAGACTTTGCCCATCGCTTCCTTGCAGACTTAAACTGAGGTAGAAACACCTTCTCCAAGGAAACATTTTAAGTGAGGCCCATAATTCTTTAAGCAGTGAATTATATTTCTTTGGTCTAAAAGTATCTTCTGAAGCTTTCAAATACAGAGTTCAAACTTGATTTGATTGCATGTCATTCTACTTTTAAAGAACAGTAATTTGATTTTTTTAAAAGCAGCATACAAGGAAACACAATAATTTTATATGCAAATATCAATTAATAGACATAGAAAAAAATACTGCCTCCGCTTTGTAAATATTAATCATTCTGTCATTTAAAATGTTTTGTCTTCACTAGAAGAAATGGAATCTTGGCAGACAAATGTAATAGCCTTTTAAATAGAACTAATGCAGCAGATTCAGTATATTCGATTTTAATAAAGTAAATGACATTAGGACTTGCAAAATATGACTTTAGGGAATGTAACTAACTTACATTAAGCCTGTAATGCTGACAGAAATCTATCAGACACAAACATCACTCATTTCAATGGTTCTTTCATGGGTTCTGAAATGCACCGGTTACCACTGGTTTTAACCACAAAGGATGGCAACCAATGCAAGCACTTCACTCTATTATAGCCGGTCTACCATTAAATGGAGTGAGGCAGATGGCTCAGGCAGTAGATTTTGGGTGTCCTGAAAAGGTCATCAAGTGGTTTGTTAGTTTAATTATTCCTGTTTTATTCTACTGTCAAGGAGTGGGGATGGGCATCTGGGAATTCCTTCCTCATGTTCCAAATAATTTTTCTGTCTTTGAGTATGTGTCCCTTGATTCGGATAGGTAGGTATACTTCCCAGGAAATGTTAGCCATTTTGACTATCAGAATCTCACTGCTAGCATGACTAGTAACCATGCTATCTTGGATATTCTGGGCTTTGCAACCCACAAAGTATCTGACAAGCAACAAAATGTCTCCTACTTTCCAGCCTGCTGCTTTGGAGCATCATCACTGGCTAAAAGCAGTAGAAATGGATCTACAAAGCAGAGATGGGGATCATGTAGGCCACCTGCATGTTGTTGGAGTTCAAATCCCAGCAGCTTTAATCAATATAGCCAATAGTGGGAAGTGCTGGATTTGTTGTCCAACAGCATCTGAACAGCTGCTTCATGTAGATCTCTAAGCACCTCTGTGCTCATTGGTTTGCTAGTCCAACTGTATGCTCACCTCTCTGTCTGTTTGATCCACGTTCTCCAGACAAGCAGTCCAAATAGGCTAGTCCAAATGTTCCACCTGACATGAATTGAAATTGAATATCATGGGTGTTGGATAGATTTTACTTTTTACTCTGGATCCAAAGAAGGCTGGAAGGGCAAAAATCATAGAAGGTAAATAAAATACATAAGCTATATAAATCTTTAATCCATTCTACCTAAATGTGATACTGAACAGCTTAGACAAAGAAAAAGAAAATCTAAAATGGCAGTATTACTAGCGTTATCATAAGCATAAGTACAAAATGGCAAACAATTCGCCTGTGCTGAAATTTAGAGTATAAGCGGTTGAGATCTGTTGAGGTACATCTAATCTGGTGGTTCTATGGACTCTTGCTCCATAAATATTGTTGGACTTCAACACTGTTACTTGGCTATATACCCCCACTTCATGATCTACTATATAAAAGTCAAAGTTTGTGGGTGATCTTGTCTGTCTGTCTGTGTCAGGTAGGCGCAGACCTCATATGATTGGCTGTGTGAGGTGAAGACCTCATACAGTTGGTTGGCTATGAAGATTCTATGGAATCCTGGGTTGGCAGTTCAGGGAGGGGCCTTTAGAATTGTCAGCCAGAGAGCTCAAGCCAGTTGCTCTGGAGATGAAGCCAAGCAGCAAGAAGGAGGCCAGGGTATTCCCTCAGGAACCCAACTTCTGTATGTTAATAACTCTGAATACAGATTGGATTGCAGAATATGGGGGAAAATTACATGTACTGGACAAGACAGATTGGAGAATTAGAGACACAGGATCTCAAATCTGTGCATTTCAACTTCATCTAATTCCTAAGGTAAGGTAAGATAATTCCTAAGGTATTTCTAACCGGTGTTACCAATGAGAAAATAAAATCCTGGGCAAGGCCAGGTAAATATCCTAGTATGCTATAATTGTCAAATATCATTTAATTGGCATGAAATATAGATTATACACTGACATGGCTATAAAACTGTGCCGGTAAAGGAGGACTGGCCAAACACATGCAATACAAAAGTAGGTCAGACGAAACCTCAGGACATGGCCAGGTCATAGTCAGGGAAGCTCTGGCAATAATGGACTTGCAAATGTCCCTTAATGACTCAACTTTTAGAAACAATAGCACCCAAAACTGCCTTCAATTGTCTTCAGCCCATTCCCGCTTGCCATTGAATTTTCCCTTTGTTTCCACACCTGCTCAGCCATTACGGAACTTGGTCACCTACCTAATGCTAAGGCCATTAGCTTGTTTCAGACTCCATTGTCTACTCTGCCAGAGAGCCGTTAACACCTTCCTCCTCAGAGCAGACACGGGGTATTTAAACTTGGGCTCTGAACCAGACAACTTGTAGTACAGTAGTATTCTGGACAGAGGATGTCACTCTGCCGCTCTGATTCTCATTCTTGTTCTATCCTCAGGCCCTTAGTCTGAGCCACATTGCTTCTTCTCTTCTCTGCAAGATAGGTAAATATCACCCACTTCCCTCTAACTTCTCACTGTCCAATTTTTCCTCCTTTTCCTTCAGTTGGTCTTGTGTGATGGAGAGACTGTATGGATCTTGTGTGCACGTGATTGTTAAATTTCCCAGATAAAACAAAACATACTTTGGAATCTCTGACTGGTATCCCTGCATTAGTACTGGTACACACAGATCCTGCTAGGTTACTACCCTCTTGCAGTCCTCCCCTTTGAGCTAATATTCTCCACTGTTTCACAGAGGCACTGGCATTGCGGGTGGACCTCTGAGTCATCCATGTTTTAGAGTAACAGCAAAGGGCCTTTCCACACTACACTGTTATAGTACTATTGTTCCACTTTCAATATCCTGTGGAATTCTGGAGTTTGTAGTTTACTGAGGCCAAAGAGCTCTCTGGCTGAGAATTCTAAATGTCGCCCCTTAAACTGCAAACCCCAGGATTCCATAGGATGTTGAAAGTGGAATAATAGCACTATAACAGTGTAGTCTGGAAAGGCCCATAGTCCCTGACTATTAGCATTACTGACTGGGACTTCTTAGTGTTAAAGTCCAACACTATGGATGTAGGGCTAGGGATTAGTTTTATCTAGTGATCTAGTATGGTTGGCTGGTAGGTCTGCTGCCATGGGAATGGTGAATCTGCTATCACTTTTATGTTTCCTCAGCTGCTCTGGGATGAATAGAAGCCATCCAGGAGTGGCACTCTATTCTCAACAGACTTCCTGTATAATACAGAGCAGCTGCAGGAGAAGTGGACGGAAAACTGAGTCTGGATTCACTGCCCCTGCAGCAATGGTCAGAGCCATTGTGTCCTGGAACTTCTGTCCTAAACATATTTTGCAATGTGCTTTGCTCATAAGAAAAAATAGAGCTTTTTACAACTTTATATCTCACGGACCACTTCACCAGAATGTCTGTTAAAAGACCCCTTTGAAGACCAAAGAGAAGGACAACAGTGAGCAAAAGCAACTCACATAAATACCAATTGAATGCACATGACATTGTTGCTACAAATAAACCACATTCATTTGGTTATAATAAAATTTAAAGAGCTAAGAGGTCCTGAATGTATAAACAACTGCTTGACAGAGAAGACAGTAACATACAAATGAACAGTGTTGTCCCATGAGGCACAAAGAAAGTTATGCAAAGGAGCCTGGGTTTGTTTTCTCACTGGGTGAGTTTATGCGTGTACTGTATACAATATTTGCATTTCAGATCTGAATCCTATGCTTCATTCCTCCACTGAATTGCACTGCAATCCGATGCATGTCTACTCAGAAATACATTTCATTGAATTCAGTGAGACTTGCTCCTGGGCAAAAAGGTTTGGGATGGCAAGCTAAAAAATATTTTAGGAAAAGAGGAAAAACTAAGTAGCTGTATAGACTCTCTCAAAGGAAATTATCTCTGAAGAGCTATTAAGAGTGCTAGACACGCACTCTATATCAACAACTAAAACAAAGGGAAAAGAGAATCCTACCATTCTGTGGGATAAATATAATCCTCATATGAAGCAAACATGGTGGTATGGATTAAACAAGTATTGGGAATATGTTAAATGAAGAGGAACACAAGAAGAATAAATCAATGTCCTGTCAACTTGTTATCTTTACAGAAACTATTGGTCTGCATCAGAACTAAGCATAAGTAATAAGCAACAAATGTGTAGTGATTTCTGTAAGGTTCTTATATGCTTCCCTTCATAATTGTAATAAAAGTCTGGAAGATAGGTCCTGTTGATCATAGCTGTACATTTTTCTGAGTAATATATTAATACCTTTACACTGTTAACGTGATGTGAGATAAAAACCAAGTGTCTAGGGCAAGAATGGAAACTATATAGATTATATGCTGGGGCCAATCTGTCTGACTAGATGATAAAATGGGATGGGGATTCTATGCAAGGTTCCACTTCTCCTCTGAAACAGAGATGTGAATGTTCACTTATTTTGTCCTGGTATGCAAGAATGAATCATTTCAGCAAATTTCTCCCACATCAGCAAGAAAACAAAGGTTTCTTCAAATATTTTCAAGCATTATTTGTATTTTAGGACTTTGTTGTGGAAAATTCATTCATGCAAAAGTACAAGTGGTTTTCCACTTGGAAAATGTGTTTTGAGGCAGAAAAATGTGGTTCCTGTTCAAAAAGCATAATGTGTGTGCAGAAATCAATGTGCTGTAGGCAAAAACACTGGTTGTTACAGAAAAAACATGTTTTTGCAGGTCAACGGCAAATAATGATTTTGCTAAATGACACACCACAACCAACCACTGACAGAAAAAGGTCATAACTTTATTAGTTATAGGCCCTTTCTGCACAAGAGAGATACATCGCTGTGGCATTGTTGTGTCTCGAATACATCTGCATGTCAAACCGGCTTGATGTCATTCTGTCATAGTTCGTTCCACACATGTTTAGCTCTTAAAGCGGTTGACATCGTTGTGAAACCGGTGTAATGTAAAAACGGAAAAACTCCAAAGCAAATCAGCCAAAATGGTTCACAGCGTTTTTTCCTACATGCAGAAGCGCTACATCGGTTCACACCACAGAGGTGGGCATTAAAGTGACCAATCAGTGGTGGCAGAGTGGACTGAGGGAGGGGAATAAGAGTTCCAGGGAATTGACATGAGGAAGCGACAAATAATTTTCTCTGCTTTTCTTCAATAGAAACTGGAGGACACTGGAGTAAAAAACACCACTTATAAAAGGCAGTGAAACACTCCTCCACTCTAGTGCAGAAATGGCCATAGCTACACTTGCATGTGCTTGGATCCAAACACTGGATGACCTGAGTGCCAAGCAAAGAGAGCCAAACTCCCAGATTGCCTCCTGGGAAATACTTGGGATGACAGGATTGGGATGCCCTGAATTATGGCTAAGATTTTCCTCCCTTTTCCTTTAGCTAGGCTTGTGTGATTGCATGACTGTTTGGCTCTCATGTGTGTGATTAATTCCCCTAAAAAGGTATAATTTAGCTTACTTTTGGATCTCTGGCTGTTTCTTCACTGCAGAAGTACTGGTAGTCATAGGTGAAAAGATCTCGCTAGATTACTCTCCACCCCCCGTGCAGACCTTCTACTTTAAGTTAACAATTCCCCACCTTTTGCACAGAGGTACTGGCATCGTTGGTGGACCCCTGAGTCACCCAGGTTTTGGTGTAACACCACAAGGGCAGAAACTACTGTGTTTCCCTTGCCACCTGGAAGAAAAAGTTGGAATCCCCTGTTCCTGAGGTGGGCATGACTCCTCCTTACCTTGCTTTCAAGGTCCCACAAAGAAACCTCCAATAGGTTACATAAGAGGTAGCTTGCCCCTTAACCCCTCCCGGTGGATCCACTAATCTGCCAAAACTGCCAAAAGAGTTGGGCCCAAGTGCACACCTCCCACCAACTTCCTGCAGCTGCACAGATCATGACATGTATCGTAAAGCCAGGTGTCCTGCCACCAGCCCAACAAATGAACCTCATCTGCCCTATAAAATGTGGTGAGATAGAATGAAAAGTTATGGTGAGCAATTCAGCCCCCCTTCCACCACACACACGTGGAAACAAACTGTTGGATCATCTTCATGACCTAACGCCTGACAACATCCAACTTCTTAGGTTCCCCACCGCATGCCAAGAATGTTGCTCCATTCAGTCCAAACACATGATTGTTGTGTTAGGGGAGCACTAGCAAACAGAGCCAACATTTGCTTTAGCCCATTGATTCTTAAACTGTTTACCCCACCAGAGAAAGTGCCTCATGATTGCTAAGGGGCATTCAGCTGTGGCAACAACAATAGAACTTTCAGAGAAGCTGAGTGGGAAAAGTGTAAAAAAAAGGAAAGCCAATTTTTGCTATTTCTGAGGTTGGAGGAAGGCATAACAGGGGAAGACACTTTGCATCACTCTTTTGCAGGAACTAATCAATCCTAAATGGTACATGCAAACATGCATACACAGGATTGCCCTTCTTTTCCATATTTGCTGTACTCGTAGACTGACTTTTCTTTTGTCCTTTAGCAACTATCGCAGGCTTCTTTAGGGTTGTGCCCTACAGTTTGGAAACCACTGCTTTAGCCTTTTCCACTAACTTGATTCTCTTCTGTTTGATCGGGTCATTTTCTCTTACGATATATATAACAAACATATTCAGAAAGCCTGTTCTCCATGCCTGATCTATGATCAGATTCACAAAAGTGACCAGCACATTGTTCTCTGGTCCATCAACAGATGTAGATGCAGAGATGAAGACCAAGATATTCCCTCCAGCTGTTTGCCTCTAAACCAAGATGTTGTCCCCAGCCATTTCTGGTCACATACTGTCTTGCCCAGTGTACAATGCTATAGCCACAAATCCTGATGGATCTTACACCATGTCCTATGGTTAACAAGGAAGATGAAGTCCAATGATGATCTGAGTCTGGAAGTGATGAGGGCTTACATATATATCAGGAAAGCAGACCTGAGGCTTCCTCAGGTCCCACTCCTGTACATGGCAGGTAAATACTGGAGCATCACGCGATCGGTAGTCATTGATAGAGAAACTCCATCAATGATTTACCCCACTATCACACCATTATCATGCAGAAGTGTCATTGCGGTCCCACTCCTCTCCCATCCCCATGTCAGGATACCATGTCAATGCAGAAAGGGCCCAGAGGTGTTCAGAATTTGTACAGAATTTAACAACTTCTCCTTTTCTTCAGTGGGTCTCTCAAGTGTCAGAGCACCCTTCAAAAAAAACCTAAGGATGTAATTATTAGCAAGTGTTCATCAAATGAGAGCCAGCATGGTGTAGTTGTTTGAGCGTTGAACTATGACCCTGGAGACCAAGGTTCAATTCTCCGCTCAGCCATGATCACTGAGTGATCTTAAGTGTGTCACACACTCTCAGCCCCAGAAAACCCTGTGATAGGGTCACCTTAGGGTCACCATAAGTCAGAAACTACTTGAAGGCACACAACAATATTCTTCACATCCTAGTTTGATATATTGGGGACTTGTCTTCACCTCTCCTGTCTCTTGCCCTGAAGATGGCATAGATCAGATTCCTCTCTCTGAAACCAATGGGAGTAAATTCTTTTTTTAAAATTGACAAGGGAAATGCCAGCTGGGGTGTGGGATCTGCTTCAGCATTTAGTCTGATCTTTATTTTTTATTATTATTTAAAATATATCGAACTGTTCATCAGCATTTTTTACAAGCATTCCCAATTAAAAATATATAAATAATTACCCCTCTCCCTCTCCCCTACCTATCTTCCATTTTATTGCTTTTCACTTGGATATATACTTATATTGAGTGTCCTTCATTCCTACTTAATTGTTCTCCTTATGTAATTCTCACCAATTTTCATTATTTAGTATGTGTAATACTAACATTTTATAATAGTTTAGATACTTTTTATAGCTTTTGAACAAATTCATCTGTTGATGGCTTCATTTTTCCACTCTTTTTTAATATAGTCCAAAATCAGCTTCCATTCACTCTCAAATTGTTGAGTTGATTTCTATTGTTGAGTTGATTTCTTAGTCTGATCTTTAAACTTGCTATCACGGGTTCTGAATCTACTCTGAGAATAACTGCATGGATAGCTGCTTGCAGTTATGACTAAAACCTCAAACACTGAAACCACCAGCTCGTGCTGGACCTAGGAATGAGGCTGACAATATGAAAATACCCCTCTTCCCTTTCCTTCCTGCCACACTAAGATAAGCAAAGCTCTGAATTCTTTGAAGTCTCTGACTTCAGTGCTCTCTACACCAATAATGAAGATTGCTCTGAAAGCAAACCAGTAAAATAGGCACTGACACCTATCTGCACACTGCTTTCCCAGCATGTTTTCATTTGGGTTAGACAGAATGTCATACTTCCATAGCAAGAGGTGCTTTAATGATCAAATCAAGGAGAGTGTAACACATAAAATCTACCTGGCCTCAGGCCTGTCTGATTCAAATCTATTATTAGTCTTATTTCCTTCAGTGTGCCCTTGGAGTTCAGAATAACAATTCAGGTAAATAGATTTGTGATGTCACTGCACGAGAGAAAAAGGTTATACGTTAAAGCTTCACATTCACTTTTCTTCAAGTATTTGTTAAATTCCCATCACAAGCTTTGCCGAAAGCCAGCAACTTTATATGCCATTATATTTATTGTTCCTGGAACTCATTTTACTGGGGAAAAAAACGCAAACAAAAAAGGGCTGGCACAGGAAACAAAGTTCTTATCTTTATTTATTTCTCATTTTAACCTGCCTTTGAACTTTTCTTAAACTTGGGAGGCGCAAGACAATGTTATTTTACACCATGAACATAAATTGCAGTCCACCCATAAATGTCTACAGTTGTTCTTAATGTTTGTTCCTTTATTATTGCTCAAGTTTAAAGAGATTCTTTTTTAATTTTATTTTGTTAAATATACAAAAACAACAAAACATCACAAAATACAGTAAATACCAAAAAAAGCAATATTAAACAAATCTAAAAATAAAAAAACACACTAATTACACTAAATACACTAATACACATTAAATGAATCAACCTAAAATTCTAACATAACTATAACTATAATAACATTGACAATAAAGAGAAAAAAACAAAACAAAACACACTAGATAAACATCTAATTAAAAAAAGGCTCCCACCTCTACCATCCGCTATTCTTAGTATTCTGTGTGTGTGTGTGTGTGTGTGTGTCATGCTAGTATATAGATATAGATATAGACACACACACACACACACACACACACACACTAGCATAATGTAATAAGCCAAAAACAAAAACCACCTCGGTAACAATTATGCACAGTCTCATTTATATAATCTAAAATAATTCTAAAAGAGATATATAAGCGTATTAATATCTATAACTAACTAACATTATTAAGCTAAAATATGAAAGAAAAATGTAAGGTGGTTATATAACTATATGTACTTATAGAAGTATGTAGCATCAAAGTAAGGTCATCTATAATTTTCTTAGACTCCTTAGCATGTATTATAAATTCCTTCATTCTAAACAGAACAATATAAAATAGTAACAGTAGAAGCAAATTTAAAATCCTAGAATCATAGTTTCACCCTCATTTTCTCCCAAATATTCAATAAGCATGTACCAATTTTGAGCAAAGTCATTATTCTGGTGAACCTTTTAATAGTTCCATCAATCTATCCATTTCTACAATTGTCATCAGCTTAGTAAACCATTCATTTATGGTTGGGATTTGGGTATTTTTCCAATATTTTGCATAGACTAGTCATGCTGCTAATAACATAAATTGAATTATTCATTGCCTGTAATTGTCAAAGTTGGAATCTTCCTGCCAGATCCCCAACAAAAACAGCTCAGGGGACTTTGTGATCTGGCATTTCAAAAATTTTTTGAATTGTATCTTGTATCATCTTCCAAAACCTTGTAGCCTTTTCACAAATCTACCACGTATGATACAAAGATCCAACTTGTTCCATGCACTAAGTTCAAGGAGATTCACATATTTTTTTAAAAAAAAAACTATTAAGCATGTAGACCATTATAACATCAGTTTTTCACCAATGTGCTGAAAACAGGTACGTCGTCTAGTTTCTGCTCTTAACATCACCCCCATCAGCAAGGCACTCACCAATACAATCCAAGACATAAGGAAAGTCTTCTCAGCACCCCCCCCGCCCCCTGCACTAGGCATAGGAGAAGGGGCTACAGCTGAGCTCTGGTCAATCACATCACACTACATCCAGATGACCATAGTTCCATAACAAGTGAGGTACAGTTTTGTACTTGTTGGCTTCAGGACTAACTGCCTCTTTCTTCAAGCATCCTTCACACTGGCAGGTACCTGAGAAAACAGCTGATCCCAAAGCTGCCTGAACAGCCACAGAGGATTTTTTTTTTCTTACCAGCAGCAGCAGCCAAATGGACTTCACCATCTTACTGAACAGTAGCAACAAGACATGCACTTCAGTTAAGGTTTGACCTGCCTTTACCTAACTAAGGCCATTTCCGCAGTAGACTGTTATAGTGCTATTATTGCACTTTCAACATCCTATGGAATCCTTGGGTTTGCAGTTTAGGGAGGGGCCGCTATAACAGTCTAGTGCGGAAAATGGCCTAAGCCACACAGCACCCAGCATGGCTGGATCTAGCCTGTTAGACTCCTCTGACTCATTTTTTTCTCCTTTTAGGACCTATCCTTATCATTCAAATCAAGCTCTAACAAGATTTGAGGCTCACCTCCCTCAGCCAGACGCTCACTTTCCATCCAGTATTAAGAATGGCCAAGCATTCATGACAGTATATTAGGATATTATATTTGATAGTCCACCTCTACATAATTAAACATTTAAGCTTTCACTCCATTTACTTATAATACTGAAATAGGATTGAAGAAACAAAAGAAAATAACATTGAAGAAACTGGTTATATTACTAATGGTTGAGGCAGAGTTGTGCTACATACTGCCTATAGTTTTGGAACAGTTTGATCTGAAGTAAGCAGAAGCAGGTTAAATTTTGCCTAGGTAGCCCAAAAGTAACTATGCTTTATCAGTACTAAATACCCTGGTCTCAGAGGGAGAGAAAAAAAGGCAAGTACGGCTCTGGCCTTCCTCTCCATCCCAACCACCACTGCTGTGGCCTTGGAGAGAGAGAAGAAAAGGCTGTACCTGCTGGACTTCATCGCCTGCCGCAGTGCCATCCCCTTTTCCTTTTGTGTCATGTCTTAATTAGATTGTAAGCCTAAAGGTAGGGAACTGTTTCATTGTTCTTCTACCTGTAAAGCACCGTGTACAGTGATGGCACTATATAAATAAATGACAATAACAATAATAATAGCAGCTTTTGTGATGCAAAATAGCTAAACTCTTATCCACTCCAGCCGAGTGGAAAGTTCATCTCATATAAAAAGCAACTAAGGTTTCAAGCTTTGTTTAGTCAATGAAACTAGATCAACTAAAGCTTTAACTGTTTAGTATTAAAACAGAGAATTGCAAGGCACTTGGGATTGTACAAATCAAGTATGAGTCCTGTTCTGACGTTTTCAGCTACAGCTCTTTTCTCTGCACAAGCCATATTACAGGTGTGTGCGGTGCATAAGCTGTAAGACTCTTAAAAAGAAGTGTCTTAAAACCATACAGTTCAACAGGATCCATTTGGGGCAAGTAAGAAGTGGTCCTGCTATATTCACAAATCTTCCTATATGTATGTCTGAAGCACAGCCATATCTTGCCTATTCCTCCTTGCTTTTTCGTCTGTTGGAACACCCAAATGTTGATTGATGAGCATTAAAAATTTTTAGCCATGCTTATAGGAAATGACAGTATCTATTATAATCCTGCCAAACCAGAATGTAAATTCCTCATGCTATTGAAGAACAAAAGCTTCATCTGTAGAAAAAAATGACAAAATACATGACATTTTAATTGGAAACACATCCTTTATGTAAGGGAGATACCGTTTAATTGGAACATCTTCCCAAAGTAGATTGAGCCTGTCAGCTTACAATCAATTATTTCTGGATCCTAAACCTATAATCACCTATTGCTATTACACCGGCTACATACTAGCAGCTATAGAAGCTTTCAATTTTTTTTCAAAAAAAAGATAGTACCAGTCTATTTACTTATCCTAAATTCATGGTTTCCATCACTGCTCTGAGTATCATAAATCCAGTATTAAATGACAATATTGCATATTTAACAAGATACGTGGCTAGCATTAAAAAAAAATTAATTTTAAATTTTAAAAAAACAACAGTTCATGTATATGGGAAATAAAATCATGTACAACTTGGTATTTTTCTACTGTTCAATTTTGAATCCATACTGCCTGTTACTACGATCCATGACCATCCTATGCAGTACTTAGCCATGACAAGCAATACAGAAGCTTCCACTGAAAGAAGAAATGATGCAGATATAGTAACAAAACTTGCATTATTACAGCCTTTTAGCATCCAAAGTGGACCTCAGTCATCCTCATGACTTGTCAATGTTATAGTTGCCTTTTTTAAAAAAAACTGACATAGAAGTGAGTTTGAGAAACTTTGCCTGGATGATGAGATGGCTCCAGTATTAAAATTTGCCTTGTGAATGCAATGTTTTAACATGTTAAAAAACTTTAGCATGCTTCAAAGATAACTCTGTAATATTCGGTTTTTGTAAAGCTTCTAAAGCAGCTTCACAAGATACATGCATTAGACCCGTATCTATCCCATTCTACAGCACAATGAAAGCCTGAGTGGTACAGTGGTTTGGATGCTAGACTAGCACTCAGTTTGAATCCCCGCTCAGCCATGAAAACCCACTGGGTGACATTGGACAAGTCACACAATCTCAACTTTAGAAAAAGTCAGTGGCAAACCTCCTCTGAATAAGTCTTGCCAAGAAAACCCTGGGATAGGATCGCCATAAGCCATAGATAGTTTTGATGATACATCATAACAATAGCAAAGATACTAGAGGTTTTGAAATACCATGTGTAATTTTTAAGACACAATTGTGGAATCACAGAATGCCAATAACAGCTTCCTCTGGGGTATCTGAAATTAACAAAGGTTTAAAGTCAATGTTTCCAATATCTAGACACTGTCTATTGTCTGTGAAGAGACTGAGAGCTGGTTCATTCTTCTCCCTTATACAAGTTGTGAAGATGACTAGAAGATCTCAGGGTATGTGCTTCCTCTTCCATTCTAAACTCCTTCCATGACATTTGTCCATGTATACACAATTACTTAGACCCTTTCCACATGTGGGGGGGGGGCGGGCGAAAACGCCCAAAAACGGAGCTTACCGGCAGCCGGGTAAGTCCGTCGCTACGCGGAGCAGCACGAGCTCGCTGCTCCACAGTCCTCCAGCGTCCCAAATGGCGGCTTCCGGTTGGTGGAGGCTCTCCACCAACCAGAGAAGCTCGCCAGCCGGAAGCCCGCCCCCAGCAGATCTGCAGGCACGCACTTGCGCGCGCCTGCAAATCTGCATCGGAGCCAGGCGGCAGAGCAGCACGGGGCTGCGCGCTCTGTGCTTTTTAAAAACCTCAAAAAAGAGGTTTTTAAAAAACACGCAGCGCGGCTAGTTCCAGCCGCTCCTGAGTGGATTCTGGTGTGGAACTACAAAAAGTAGTCCATGCCAGTCCACTCTACGGTGTAGAAGACCTCCGTGAGAGGTTGCTCTGCACCATTACAGAAGCCCGGTGTGGAAATGGCCATAAAGAGTCTCACTAGACTATTTCAAAAGGGAGATCTTATTACTCTGTTTACAGGATATGTGTATGCTGCTGTTAATTTGTAAAATATTAAAAGTCAGAAAAACACCATTTTAATACCCTTACCCCAAGATATTTTCATTTGCTCCACTAAAACTCGCTTCTAAAGGAATTATTGGCAGCATGGAGAAGCTGCAAGCTAGTTCCCATTTTGGTTTGCTCCTCCCCAAAGCACAATCACTAATCATACCGTGAAAGTTCTGATTAGCATGTGGGCTGAACCTAGCATTCTGTCTTGTCACTCCAAGAAGAAATCCTCATTTTGATCCTGACTTACAAAGGGAGTAGCAAGTCAGGATCTCTAATTCAAGTTACATGCTTTAAAAAATGAATCTTCCCTGCTTTTCGTAGTTGTCATAGTTGATAGAAAGGAATAAAAATATGTGCAGGACGGTTGTGTACACCAGAATGTGGCTTGTTTCTAATAAACCAAGTTTTCCCAAATTTATCACTATGTGCAAACAGAACTGATTTATCATTCTGTGTAAACATGGCCATCATTTGTGTTTATCTTTGATCACCACTTAATGCAGCTTTCTTTTTTAAAAAGTTAGTAGCCATTTAAAGTTTTGGAAGCTCACAATACAGCTTTGCCTACTTTTCATGTTAGTGCTGCTGTGATAGCAGTAGTAGAATGCATGATTAAAGCTTGCCTGTTTATTTCACAATAAGATGCTCTGGTCTTCATTATGCTAGTCATATCTGCACAGGGATAATTGTGCTAAGTTTGTGTAAGCAGGGGATTAACATATAAATATCTATTCAGAAGTCAATACTGGTTATTGTCAAGGAGGCTTACTTCCCGGTAAGTGGGCATGTATGTTTACAACTTAAATCAATGGCAATAGAAATCATGACTGTGTGGATTAAATATTTAAACAATTCAACCTCCTTTCCACCTGTTTTTACACAATTTACTGGGGCTGTGCCACTCTAGAATACAAGTAGGCAATCACATAATTGAATGTTCCAACTCGGGGGGGGGGGGCTTGCCTATGAATGGCTAGCTTGGCAGAAAGGAAAGTTCCCACTTTCCCAACAATCTCCTTTTATACAAATACTGGGCTACTCATTTTAAACAGGAGTGAGCCTTACTCACGTAATCACCAACTAATATCAGGCCCTTTTCGCACGAGGAAGTTAAAACGGGCCAAGGCATCCTGTCATGGAGGTCGTCCGCACCTTGGATCGGACTAGGTTCGGACTATTTACCTTAGTTCCGCACCTCAGTCCGATCCAAAATGCCCCCAAGTGGTCCTTCAGCACGCTAAGTGAAGACCGGAAAAATCCGGTCTTTCAATCTTCTGGAGCGCGCCATTGCATTCCGCCTCACTTGTACAGATGTGCAGGCTCGCACCAATGTGAGCCTGCGATCAGAGGAGGGCAGGCTGTGGACATGGTCAGCGTCAGCGGTTGGTCCAGACCCACAAAGAACAGGAAGCCACCATTTTCAGCCTGAGCAGTGCGGATCTACAGACTTTGCACTGCTCCGATTCGCCCTGCAACAAACAGGAAGCCCTGCAGAAGGGCTTAAGGGAAAGTCCACGTTGCTTCGAAGAGAGAAGATCCGGTAAGTAATGGCATGGAGCGATTCGCTCACCTCGTGCAGAAAGGGCCTCTGGTAGTACACTCCCTGAGGATTGTACCAAATGATTCCTTTATACATGTAACTTAGCTCAAAACAGAATACATCCTTAAAGGCTAGATTTCAGTAATGGACACTGGCAGCTGGATGGACGAGTGATGCATCTAGCCCATACATTAGAAAGGATTAGCTTTGTTGAAGTGGTGCACCTGACCTCTGAGAGTAATGTTATATATATCTCTTCAAAGCCCTCAGCTTAGAGCCCTCAGCTGGTGAATGAAGATCAAGGTGCTTCTTGCTAAAACATTTCTCTGTATTTGCACTCCAGATGCTAAAAAAATTAGTTTTGGTTTTGAGTATTTGGAGAATGCCTGAACAAACAGAGTTGACATTAGGAGCAGGAAATTGAAAACTAAGATCAAAGTGCAACCCTGATGAAATGGAGCACTAGAAGGCAAGTAAACAACACAGCACACAATGATCTAAAGAAAATAGTGGATTGTGGGCAAGTGTTTATACATACCACCCTTAAAAGTAACTAATTTACCTTTTATTTGGCTAAATTGTTTTCAGACATACTAGACAAATGACAGGAAACAGAACCAATGTTTGAACAGCTCTCTCCTAAATGGCTACTTCTACATAGCTGAATCAACCAAGCTGCTTGGATCAGTACCACACCATTTCTAATCATTATAAGGTAAGTGTATTTTGTCTGCATTTGAATGCAGTACTAAGAATAAAGAATAGTTCATGGATAAGAAAGAGAAAAGTCTGATCTCCAAATTTTAGAAGTGTCTCCTTAATCTGATCACAAGCCACCATCTTGGTTCATCTTCAGATTGAGCCTGCTTGGCTCCACCTGCTAGTATTAGCTAATAACTGAAAACTTGTTATAGTATCCAGACTTGGGTTCCTGGCTTGGTTTCATCAGTATTCCTCACAAGCCAGGTTCACAAACCAAGGTATGTTCCTTGCTTAGTTTGGCTGCTCTGGGTTTGGGTAACAGTGCAGGCTTTCAGTTCCTGGTAAATTCAGCAGCTGGTGCTAATATGAGGAACAAAGTGAATGGGAATTGGCTGCATGTACCAGCATACAGTTCATTCACAGTATGATACAAATCTGCCAGTGACTGTTGCTATTATGACAGTGGAGGATATAAAGAACTAGTTTAGCACAATATCTCACCATTCCACTCGGTTATTTTCTTCTTTTTTTAACAATTTGGAAGGTTACAATTAATAAACATGTATGACATAAAGTTATCTTGAGATATTGGACAACCCTGGCTCAAATAGGACTGCGTAGAAGTTTAAAAAGTTGTCAGAACATGAATCTTCTAGGCAAAGTTTAGTTTGAGGACTGGAATTTAAAACTCTAATATCAGTTACATCCAAATTTACATGGAAAGGAAAGGCTTTAATCATTCTGTCAGCTATCATCTTGCATGTTCTGAACAATTGAACTCACTGTTCTGTGGTTGCATAAAAAATATTGTTAGTAGAATATAAAGTGATCAAATGTCAAATATGAAACTAGGATCATAGCACGCCATATACCAAATTAGCCATAACAGTGAGCCAGCCAATCCATTTGTTTCTCCACAAACAGCAAAACCAAGTATTGGCTGATTAGAAATCTGGATACCTAACCCAGACCAAAATAGTAACATCTCAACCATTGTAACCGATCTGTTGTAAAAAAACATAGAAGTATACAGTGCTTAGACCAACAGATGCAATCCAACAAAATGACTTCTCATTCCCTCCTGATATAGCAGAGACAGTCCTAATTAATTCTTTGTCGCATTTTTTCAGCTTCTTTTAAAACATCCTGCATTCTCTCTCATCCTTCCACTTTTTCCCTTCATTCTCAGCTTACAGTGGACCCTCCACATTCATGAGGGTTGGGGGTACAGAACCCTCACAAAAGTGGGAAAATTGCAAATATTTCCCCCAATCTCCCTCCCAATCCCCTCTGGAGCTCCCTGCTCCCATTCCTTTGCCTCTGGCCCCAGAGTTTGCCGTGGAGAGAAAAAGCACAAAGCTTACTGGTACTTCCCCAAAAACAGAAGATCAGAGTTCTGGTGTTCTAGCTATTTCCAGTGGTCATCTTGAAAAAGGAGGGGTAGGAGCCTCTCAATCATCAGCAGAGTGTGCAGCCACATGGCAGAAGTGGTGTGTGTGACAGAGCCTGGGTGTGGCTAGCAGAGTAGCCCTAGTAACAGAGGGTGTTGTAATCAGATTGTCTCTCTGTCTGAGAAGAACCCAGACCTAGCCAGAAGAAGGGGCTGTGGGGGAGATAGCAGATATCATATATACTAGTAATGTGGGTTTTAGAATGTTGAAGGAGTCCAGTGAGTTTCATAGAGAGAACATCAGAGCATCCAGTAAACCAAAAGAGGGTTTTCTGGGAGAGGGTTAGCTTCTCAAAGGCTTAGTCTAGGGCAGAGAAGTAACCAAGTCACCTCTGAAAGGGTCAGAGAGTGGCAACCTGAGTGAGGAAACAGACCTTTGTGGTGTGAGAGCCAAAAGAGAGGGTGTGAAAGCTCTGTTGAGGTGTTTTGAAGAAAATAGTTAAATATCTGTGAGAGAGTGTTATTTTGTTTGAATCTTTCTAAATCCTCAATAGCTTTTTCCTTGTTAGTTCTTTTAATAAAGATTTCATTCTATTTTTCTATAAGAACTGCCTCAATAGAGTATTTTCTTCAGTTTTATTTTAATAACACACTACCACAGGTTATATTTTCCCTTTTGAAGTAACCATTAATTAGCTTTGCCCTTTATCCACAAAGGTTGTGGGTTTAGGGAAAGCAGGATTTTGATTAAGTGTGGGGAGGGAACCAGGGTGTGATATTAAATATAAATAAATAATATTAAAAGAAGCACCACTACCCCACTAAGGGAAAAAGAAAGCAGGCCTGGTTTATCTGTGCCCTGGGTTATTCCAAGCAAGCTTTGCCAAGCAAGCCTTCCTTTCCTCTTATACCCTCTCCCAACACAACACATAATCCACCCATTTATGATGGGGGAAGCTTTGTTCACCCCAAAGGAAAAATGAACATTTTAAACACAAGCTTGCAAGCCTGGGTGAGGATTGCAAGGGAATGGGAGGAGGAAAATAGGTGGGAAGGCAAGCATATGCCTTATGAATAATCACATTTGCAAAGGTCAGACCCACAAATGTGGGGAAGAACTGTACTTCAATTGGTGCAAACTGAATTCAAAGTACAAAAGCAATTTGCACTTAATTAACTCAGCCGGGCGCTGGCAGAGAAGGGTAGAATCTTGCCCTTCACTGTAGACTCAGGCAGAAGTAAACTGCTGTGACCTCTCCTAGTTTGTTTGTTCTTTCTTATTTAATAACTTTTGCCATCTTGATTACCCTGTAATGTTAGTTGGTCACACATGTTGTGGTTTTCATCTGTGAAATGTTGGAAGGTATGCACTTGGTGAATAAGCAGTGCAACTGGGGTTCCCAACTTTGAGGACTTTGCCTTCATTTTATATTATGTATCCCCATTACTTGTGATAGAATTTGGCTATTCTTAGATTATCTAACCAGTGTAGCAATTATTGTTAAAAAGAAAAAGTTCCAAACAAATAATATTGATGTGCAAAAATATCTAAGTGCTAGGCAGAAACTGCATTCTGCTTTGGGTGCAAAGAATTCCTCACTCAGGGAGATCAAGAACCCTCCCTTGAGGCTTAGGTGGCTGACTTCAAAGAACCAAGGGAGAAGAAAAGGCAGCTCTGTAAGTCCCCTGGGATGTCTGTGTAAGAGTTCCACTCCTAGGCTGAAATGTTTTGTGCTGCAGAATCTCAATGTGTAGATGAAAAAGATGGTGTTGAAAATGTTGATTGAAAAGGAGAAGGAAAAGTTTGGAGACGCGTTGAATGCTGGGGGAAGGAAACCTGTACTGAAGTGCTGAAAGTGTCTTTGCCTGCAGACCACAAATATCCAACCAGCCTAGCTGCCATACTTGATGCTTAGTTGGATGTAGATGACCTTCGGATGGGCCAATAGTTCTCGTAAATGTCAGGCTTTTCATGCCTTGTAACACTTGTTCTTGCTCCCATATCTAGTCATGCCCTAAATATACAGGGTTTCACCCACTCTGTTTTTTTTCCTGCTTTGAGATATAGGTCATTTCCACACCAGGCTTCTGTAATGGTGCAGAGCGACCTCTCACGGAGGTCTTCTACACCGTAGAGTGGACTGGCATGGACTACTTTTTGTAGTTCCACACCAGAATCCACTCAGGAGTGGACGGAACTAGCCGTCTTTTTCTTTTTTTTCTTTTTCTTTTCTCTTTTTCGAGGTTTTTAAAAAACACGGAGCATGCAGCCCCGTGCCGCTCCGTCGCCCAGCTCCGACGCAGATTTGCAGGCGCACTCAAGTGCGTGCCTGCAGATCTGCCGGGGGCGGGCTTCCGGCTGGCGAGCTTCTCCGGTTGGTGGAGAGCCTCCACCAACCGGAAGCCGCCATTTGGGACGCCGGAGGACTGCGGAGCAGCGAGCTCGCGCTGCTCCGCATCGTGACGGACTTACCTGGCTGCCGGTAAGCTCCGTTTTTGGGCGTTTTCGCCCGTTTCCCCCCACACATGTGGAAAGGGCCATAGTTAACTATAGCGTGGATGAGGTTTCCTTCCTTCTTCATCATCTTCTCCATGGACTCAACCCTTCCCTGCATGCTTCTCTCCCAGCATCCACATTCCCTGCTTTGCACATTTAATCTTTTGAACTCTGTGTTGTGGTCAGAATGCTATGCCACTTTAGCACTTTAATTGGAAAAGAAAGGGGAAAAAAGAAGAAGAAATGTTCAGTTTGGTAAGTGGGATTATAATGAGGCAAGGAAGGTCAGGGGAAAATCACGATGACAAAGGTCACATGGCCATTCAATGTGTCGTCAGTGGGACAGCCAAGAAGTACAAGAGGAACCAAGATGGGGGGGGGGGCAGCTGTCCTGGTTTAACAAGTTGTGTCTAGTTCCAGCAATTCACAATAGATTGGGACAGGAAGTATATCATATGGATATTTTCAGAAATCTCAATAAGTACAGGTACAACTCCCACCTAATCACAAGGCCAGCTGGGATCAGCCCTCAAGCATGTTTTCATCTCTGCGTGCATCTCTGATTCATCTAGAAAACAAGAAGATGATTCATCTTTGTATTCTGTACAATCCAGTTCAGAGAAGGGGAATGTTGGGGGCTGAGTGAGTTAACAATGGGATGTCAAGCACTTGGAGCACCGGAAAGTGCTATCCCAGGATTACTAATCATTTTGATGGTCCTTATTCAGTGCACCAACTGCTTGACATACTATTGTTCTTCCATTCTGATTACACTGTGAGATTGTGGGTGCACGCATGCATGAGTGTGTACATAAGAACTATAGAATTCTTGTATTCACCTTGTCAACTATTTATCTTGCTCAGCTGCCACAGAATCACAGAACTAGAAGGGATCTCAGATATCATCTAGTCTAAAACTCTATTCAAAGCAGGATCTGCAATTCATGATGCAACTACAGCATCCTCTGACAGATAAATATCCAGCCTCTGCTTAAATAAATATCTCTGGTGAAGGAGAGCCCAACCAGGTCCAGAGGGAGACTGTCATAATTATCCCTTAGGAATCTAAGGACTCTAACACAAAGGAGTTGGATTATGATGAGGTTATTTTGCTCAAGATGATGGCTCCCTCTCTGAGAAGCTAGTAGACAAAGTAGCTGAGGGAATCTTGCCTCAGCAAGAATTGTGAAGAGACACCCCCCATCCTTTGAAGGTGGCCAAGAGAGAAGGAGCAACTTTGTAGGAGTCAATGCCTATTAATTAGGAAATGCTGACTAATCAAGCACCTGGAGTCCTGAGTCAGTCACTTATAAATCTCCCAGGAGCAGCTAGGAGTCGTTTTTGCTCACAGCTGTATAGTCTCCATGAGGTTAGTGCACACAGGTTTCTTAGAATTCTTGACCTCTCAACTGGCTCTGTTTAATGACTCCTTGCCTTTTTGCCTTTTGTTTTCCCGATTCTAGGCTTCATGTAACTTCTGGATTGGCTGAGATCTTGCCCCTGTGTCTCTTTGCATCTTCCATGAATCCCTGGGTTATCTGTGCATGACCTGAACTGGACTGATTTACACGTAGCTGCTTCTCACATGGTAATTTGTCTCTCTGGACACTTGCTGCCTATAGGCATAGGGCACCAACTGTCAAAGAGCTCTTATCATTTGGGAAACCACCTTCTAATTCTTAATTGAATCTTGCTTCCCTATATTGTCTACCCATTGTTTTTAATCTTGCAGTAACAAAGAACTTCTCCTTCAACTTCTGCAGAATAACCCGTCACTGCTATCATGTTTCCCCTTAATCGTTTCCTCTCTAGTAAACATACTTAGCTCTTTCAACCATTCCTCATAGGATTTAGTTTCTATTCGGGTCATCCATCTCTGGACACATTCCAGTTTGTCAATGTCCTTCTTAAGTTGAGGTGCCCAGAACAAGGGCACCTATTTATTTATTTAAATATTTTTAACCCATTTTTTGTCTAAAAATCTCAGGATGACTTACAATAAAATCAACATGATCAGTTTTAAACAATGTAAACAGTAAAAATGATTTTTGAAAGGGTAAAATCATATTAAACAACGTAACAAGCTAGAGAAGACAGGTTAAAAACAATTAAACACTTTAAAACAATTCAAAACCATGCACATAAAACCAGTTAGGCCTAAAGGCTTTTGTAAACAATTTTGATTTCACTACACCAAGATTAGTGTCAAATCTAAAGTTACTAAAATGAGCAGCCCTATGGAATTCCCCATGGAGTGCAACATTAGCAATATAAATTCCTCTACTCATCTGAGTCATTTCCATTTAACTCTTCAACTCTTACTGACAAAATACTTTATCATTTACTGTAACACATATACTCCACTTTTGTATGTCCATGTCATTCATGTACATTTTCCTTAACATTTTCTTGATTATCACAGTGGTCTCTTCCTGATGGACTAATAACAATTAGGATTTCCTGGGACTTCCAAGCAATTCACTCCATGTGCACACACATACACATACTCAAACCTAGCTTTTTGTCTACTCAAAATCAAATTTCATTATAAACAGTGGAGCTGACTCCTAAAGAAGTATATACGAGATCGTTGTCTAACCCCCCCCACAAAAAAATCATTACCTCAGGGGCTGAATGCTATCTAAACTTTTCTGGTTTAGCCCATACGCAGCTTATTTATTGCTTGGTGCTACCTATAATTTATTTTCACTCTACTAATCCAAGGCACACGTAAGCTTCTTAAGAAAATCCAAATTCTCCCAGAGTTCACTTTGATTTTATATTCAATTAATGCTGTTAACATTAAGATCCAGCCAACATATAAGCCAAATGTGAAGCTGATAATGCAAATAGATGATGTGATCATACTGATAAAGACCTCTACTACTAGGCCATTTATAACACTACCTTGAGCCCAGGCTGTTTATTGAAGGAGTTATACATAAAAGTACATTACTTTGATCACTGACATTGTGCCAAGGAGTCCTTCAAAATGCTAATTCCAGAGTTTTTTCCATGTGTTTTGCAATAATTGTGATAGACGCTCTTCTTTGATGTGTATCTTTCATGAGCTTAGGCATGATTAATAGCAGGTACCTAAACTGGATTTCTTTTTCCCTCCTACATAAACTATGAGTGCAAGAAAGAATAGCATGACCAGTGGTAAGTGTTGCCATTACAGCAAGTCAGCATAAGGTTGATGGCTTAAATAGTGCAATGTGTTTGGGTTGCCTATTCAAAATGCCATGAGGGTGCAGCTTTCCACTGTGCATAGTGTTGCTATAATGTCTTGTATACTACCAAGTTTTTCCTGTTTTCCTCACTTATTCATGAATTACTTGTAGAAACACATGTGGCAACAGGATGGAACTGTTGATACTTTGAACAACTCATCAGTTTTACTTCACACTGCAGTTATTTCAGAGGCTACTATATAAACGTATATGTGCCTTCAAGTTGCCTGTTGATTTATGGAGATGCCATGAATTTCATATGGTTTTCTTAAAGCAAGGAATACTTGGGGGTAGTTTTACCAGTTCCACCCTCTGAAATATATCCCAAAGCACCTGGTATTCATTGGCAAATTCCCATCTAGGTACTAATCAGGGCTGACCCTCCTTAGCTTCCAGGATCAGACAGGATCTGGTGGCTTTGTGAAAAATTTTGTGCAAAACTAGGGTAAGGTAAGGTGGAAGGCAGTAGGAAAAGAAGAAGATGAAGGGTTCATTACAGAAAGGCAGACTCAATCAAGGAAGACACATCCCTGAATCTGCAAGACCTGAGCAGAGCAGTTGATGACAGAGTGGCTCGAAGGTTTCCCATCCATAGGGTCACCACATAGAAACATAGATATCTATAAAGAAGGAAAGAAGTTGAATATTGGGGATACTGACAACTAAATTAATTGCATTTCAATAAGACATATCATATGATTTATCGTTTGATTTGGCTTCATTGTACATCCCTTCACCATCTACATGCTGCACTAAAACTAAGCCCAAATGCTTTCTTTTTCTGTTAATATTGCATTAAATTACATGTCACTGAAGTACACTTGGAAGCCAATCATAAGGTCAGGCCAACCTATTTGAATTCAAGCTGCTTTAGATTCACTGGCCTTAACTGGATTATTTCCAAGTATTCCACCTAAAGTTGAACTGTATCTTTGTCTTTTAGGTAGCAGCGCATTACAGCATGTAAAAAAAGGTATACGAATTTCTAGGAAGTGCCAGAATTATAAGGGTTGTATGGAATTAACAAAATTTGGGTTAAGTACCTGTTCCATTCCCTCCGTGCAACACAGTGATAGACTAACTTTTTCTTAGCATTGCAAAGTACAATATAGAATGTTAAATATTTCTCAATTATCATTAGTGTAAGGTTTTGCAAATCCGCTCCATGCTGCACCATTCTCAGCTCAAGCAATAATTGGCTTGAAGCAGAATGTTATCTAAGACCAGACACATCACCACTCTCAGCAGTCACTAAATTCATTTAGCAAATGAGTAACAGGGTCACAAGAAGAATGGTGGCAGCTGGGTGGCAGCTGCTTCTGTGTTCAAACTTATGCTATCAGCTGCCCTGGAGCATAGAAGCAGTAACACAAAGATGCTGCACTGGCTAACATTTTCAGTGAACAGATTTGGAACTGGTCCCATGAAACATAAAAGTGTGTAGAAAAAGCCCTCGAAGTCCAAACAGTACAATCATCAGTGTTCATGTTCAGCTGTGTCCCATTTTCATGATATCTGCAAAACAGGGCCTGCCCCCCCATATTTTGGTGCTTGAGGCAATGGAAACAATTACCTCTGATCCCAAGAAGAACGCAACCCTCCTCCGGAATGGATGAGGGAAAACTTTCTCTACACTCTCCAGGGAAGGAGGAATGAACTCAGTTGGCTGGTTTTTCCTGGCTTTGAGGAGGTCAGCCAATCAGGGCACTGTAACACACAGGGTGATCTTGTGGTAGTCCCTTTAAATTTTTCACCTTGAGTTTTCCAAAGCAGTTTGGGGTCAGAAGAACCACCCACCCTCCTACTTCTTTTAGGTTTCAGCATGGGTTCAGTCAGATGACGTGCTGTTATTGTTGTTGTTTGGCTTCAAGTCATTTCTCACTTTTGGTGACCTTAAGGAGAACTTATCATGGGATTTTTCTTGGCAAGGTTTGTTCAGAGAGGGTTTGCCTTTGCCTTCCTCTGAGGCTGAGAGAGTGTGACGTGCCCAAAGTCACCCATTGGGTTTCCATGCCCAAGCAGAGCTCTGAACACTGATCTCCAGAGTCACAGTTCAACACTCAACCAGTTACACCTACTGGCCCTCCCAGATGCCATACTTGGGGCTAAATTTGTGATTTTGAAGTGGCTATCAGAATTATCACCTTCCTTTTCTTTTTATTTCTTTTTTCCCCTATTTCATATTGTGCCATTGATATTGTTTTGATATTATTCCATTCTTAATTTGGTTATTTGGATCACTATTTATCTGGGGTTGTTTTATATCTTTTTTGGATAATTGAATTTGGATAACTGGCCTTTTCTTGTGTTACCATATTTCTTGCAACTTGGCTAATTGGTCTTTTATCCAAGGTTGAAAAACAGAGTGTGGCCTGAGATTGGTATGCAAATTCAAACTTCCTGCTGACCCCACTGAGGCATCAAGTAATGAAGGATTTATCCAGCTAGGAGTGTCCTCAACGGCATTGGCAAAAGACTGTCCATTGGACTACAATACATCAAGTACAATACATTGGACTACAATACATAAACTGCTGTTTAACAGCCAGGACCTCCCCTTCCCCTATGTACCTAATTCAGTGATCTGGCTGAACCAGAACATGACAGGGCATTATCTTATACATACCCTATTCTTAGGTATTTGACCCTTCAGTTGCCCGTAAGAGAGAACCTCTGGGCCTGGACTGTTTGAAGTTAGCTTTGCTAACTCCTTTCCGTGTTGCAGATTTGTTTGACTAAATAAAGTCAAGCCCATTTTAAAATCCCAGTCTTCATTCTCTGGTGAGGAAGGCAGCAGACTGGCTGCACAGCTTCTATGAGTCCTTTCACACTACACAATTATAGCATTACGGTTCCACTTTAACTTGGATGGCAGCATCCAATGAATCCTGGGACATAGTTTGGAAAGCCACTCACGCCTTCTTGCAGAGAATTCTAAATGTACCTTTCTAAACTTCAAATCTCAGGATTCCATAGAATGTTGCCATGGTAGTTTAGCTGGAATCATAGTGCTGTCCAGTGTGAACAGCCCTACCTCAGTCCTCTTTATTGCTCTCATTCAAGTAGGTTGGTTCCCAGCTTGAGGGCAACCTGTCCTCCTTACAGAGTGACTGGCAGCAGTGGCAGATATCAATATCCAAGTCCCAATCAGCATCACCTAAATGTGTCTAGGGTAGAGGTCAGCATTTAAATTTCCCACAGTGCCACAGATAAATGGCTCAACAGAGGCTGTTCAGTGGTGAGCAGACCAAGTCGGTCAGCACTGCTGCAAATATGGGAGGATTTTTTTTTTTAAAAGGGAGATCTGGAACAGTTGTCAACGGTACACACTACTTCCTAAGAATATGAGGGGCAATTTTTGCCCCCATTAATAAAATCAAGCAGTCCAGCAAAAAATGTTGATAGAATAGCCTTTTCTTCCACTCTTGCTCTGTGTTTGCGTAAAGCAATGCAAACAATGGAAAACATATTCCATTTTATTCTATGCACAGTTGTCAACGTACTTCAAAACATTTGTCCTCAGGTGAACAAAAACGTTTTCGGTCTTCCAGAAAGTTAGGTATTCTCCCTAGTACTTTTGTATGCAAAGAAGCAATACTCAAAAGTCTGTGTTCAACAATTATGCCTATGTACTTAAAGGAAAAAAGATACATAAGACCGTGAAATATCATTATTTTACAGATTAACATGGCACTTTGAAATGGATACAAGTGAAGCTATTTTTCTCAGCAGTGAAAATCATTTACATTTTACAGCTCTGGGTCTATATGCTGTCTCTGTCATTGGCAACAAATATATTTTCATCATATATTTTTCCATTTATATTATATTATATTATTGTTAACACTGAAAAGCCCCTAAAGTAAAGTTCTCCATTGTATATGAAATATAAACAGCTGCCAGCGACATATTGAATACCTCCTGAGTTAGAAGAAGTTTAGCATCTTTATAGTGCTTATCAACAGAAAACAGCATAAAGCAACTGTCATTCCCTCAAAGATTTCCAAAGGCACAAACAACCATTTTACCTTGACAACTTCTCCAAAATTCCTTCCACTCATGTACTCTATAAAACCTTTTATTTTGCTGTTGATATGACATGAAATTCATAGCCACAGAGCTGCCTTGCCAGCAGATTCACAGTTTATCAGAGATATGTCATGGACAGACAGCTTATCAAAGAAAACCTCCAGTACAGCATCTATAAACTGGCTCCAAAATCCACTGTAGAAATGAGTTAGTCTAACAGAATGATACAAAACAGACAGTCAGCAGTGATGCTGAACAGATTAGTGACCATGCTGCTCAGGGGATTCTCAGCTTTGTAGTCCAAAAGGTAACTTTGCTACATTCTCATTTGGACAGCATCTTGGGAGGACTTTTGAGTCCTTGAATGAAGTTACCACAAAAAAGGAAGAGCACTAAAAAATACTGGGGTACTTCTCTGAAGTACTCTTGTCACTTTGAAAATAATCTCTATACTGTTGATGCTTTGGGACTCATTGAAACATACCTAGATATTTCCACTCCGGTCTAGTGATTCATTTTGAGTGTGGGAGCATGTATGCGGGCATCCCACTATCGCACTTACAACTTCTTTTGAGAACTGCTTGATTCAGTAGACATATGTTCCAAGTATTAAGATATCATAATATACTGAGAGACGTGTGTGTGTGTTTACAGAACACCATTCCTTCAATCAATTCAAGTAGGCTTTTGGGAAACAGCTTCCATGCCAGAGAAATGACAAAATATTTAACCGACACAGTGAGCTGGCTGATTTTGGCAAGAATCTGAAGAATAACCATGGAATGAAAGAAACACCCCAAAGAAGAGCTAATGGATTAAATTATTCTTTCTATTTTATGCTCTATGTGTCGTCTAACAAAATAAAGATATAAGTGTGAGGAAAGCGCAGAGGAGAACTGCCATCAGTCCAGATGCTGTAATTTCTGTCTCAGTGAGGCTGCAATACTTGGCACATTTGCTTGAAAACAATTTCCACTGGAATCGGTGACACTTAGTTCCCAGCAATCTTAATTAGGGTAGGAAAGAGGTTACTCCACTGGGACAGCTTTTATGAATCAAAGTGCAGCTGTATCCACACTACACAGTAATAGCAGTTTAATATCACTTTACCATGGCTCCATCCAATGAAATCTTGGGATTTATAATTTGGTTGAGGTTCTCAGAATTCTCAGTTACAGAGACCTAGTAGAAAATTCTGAGAATTTTCACCAAACTAAACTTCCCAGGTGTCCACAGAATGGAGCCGTGACATTAAAGAGGCAGAAAACTTCTAACTGTATTGTACAGTTCAAATACTGTAGCACAGTTGTTGAGAAATGCCTTCTGCAGGAATGCCAGCCTGCTCCTCTCATTTGTTCCTCAATGCGCATTTTTTTTTAACCATATGATGTAGGACTTCTTTGGGTCCTTTCTGACTGCTGCTCATACTGTAATATAATTTTACAGGATACTGAATGTTTGGTGATTTTTGATTTCCCTGATCATTTTAAAAAGGAAGAGAGAAAGCAGAGGGAGGGAGGGAGGGAGGGAGAGAGAGAGAGGGAGAGGGAGAGAGAGAAAGAAATGTGGCAACACCTTTAAGACTAACTGGTTAGTCTTAACTGGTTAATCTTAACGAGGCTGCTACATTTCTTCTTCTTTTTCCCTCCTTCTTCCTTCCTCCTTTTTATGCTGCAAGAAACTAACACGACTACTTCTTTTTTTTCTTTTCTTTTTTTACATAAATAACAACATTTCATAGATGTTTACAGAGCATACACTGGCACTTTCAAATCTAGACACAGGCATATCAATCCATCCACACATTTCAAAACAGCATCTGCATGGCAGTGTCACATGTTGATAAAGGTCTGTATTACAGTGGTCAACAAGTTGGTAAAATAGCATTCCTAACGTGCCAAATCTAGTCCAATTTCTGTGTAACACGATTACTTTTTTGAAAATGATCATTTTAATGTTTTCACTTCTTACCTGAACTTCTTCCTAATGTCAGGCAAAATGTGGAATGGAAATCAGTGTAGAACTTGTGTGTGGGGGAAGCAGAATTGAGTAATTTCACAACATCTGCATTCGCCTAGGAGTTGCTGTGACGTTACTGTCTATGGGCATCTGTTGCACAATGGTGGAAGGACTGATGTGCCATGGCCCAATGCGCAACAGGCACTGAAGAGAGTATGATTTGCTCAAGGTCATCCAATGAGTTTCTCTGAAGATGCATTTGAACCCTGCTCTCCTGGAGTCTTAATCCAATACTTGGAGTTTTAATCCAATACTTGAACCACTACACCTGTCTGGCTCCCCATTTGACTCCATGTGTGTCTGTATGTGCCTTTAATTCAGTTGTTGACTTAACAGAGTTCTCATGGATTTCATAGGGTTTTCTTAGGCAAGAAATACTCAGAGGTGGGTTTTGCCAGTTTCTTCCTCTGAAATATGGCCTTCAGCACCTGGTAGTCTTCAGCAGTCAGTCTCCCATCAAAGTACTAACCAGAGATGAGCCTGCTTAGCTTCCAAGATCCGGATCTGTTGCCTTTAAGGTATTTTAGTCCTACTGGACTCCGTAAGTTAATAAAAACTCTAGGCCAACTATAATTCTACACACCCTGAAACCATTGAAATGTGGACACATTTTTTTTAAGAAATTACAATGTATTAATAATTCTATAGCATTATGTTCACCTCCATTCAAACTGTTCATTCCTTATTTCTAGAAGCACATCATCTTGCTTGCAAGAAGGAAAGGCTGTCTTTCCCCATGCTCAGAGGAAAGATGAAAGAAAACAGCAGTGTTCATTTCAAGATGTAAATAAGATTCTGCAAGAAATATGTTCATTTTGAGACGGAAAATATGAGACAGTCAAATGAGTATGAAAGCAGGGAGGACACCCTATCCTTTCATCCTGAAAAATCTTTCATCTCTACTTAGCTCAAGTTGAACTTCAGGTAGAAAAAGATTCTTCAGACGGTTACGGGAACATAAAGCACGAGTGTTTTCTGACGGGAAACATAAGTGACTGTAAAAGTCGCCTTTAAAATGCATGAACATCTGGAACACTGCTAATTTCAAACAGAGTGCCGCATAAAACTCAAAAATCAAAGACTTTCTCTGAATCACATGTCTTTCGTAGAAAGGATTCAATTTAGTCTGAAGCTCACATGCTGAAGTAATTGATACATGCTGGCTGCTTTACCAGAATTGCCCTCATACATACTAGAACAGCAACAGGATGTGTTGAGTTCTAAGCCAGGAGTGTGCAGCCTGCAGTCCTTGAACCATGTATGCCTTCAAAGGACTCCACAGTGGTAAGGTCCCTACTACTTTCCCCTAAAGCCCACTTGATCAGTTGGACTGCAGCAGAGGACAAAGAAGAAAGCTAAATGGTGTAGAGATCCTCAGTTTCAGTCTCCTCTAGAGATTCTGGGATTTCTAGTCAAGGGCCGGGTCCTCAGCAACAAAAGACTGGGGCAAGTATCCTCCACTTTTTATTCCTCTATTCCACAGAAGTGGGGGGGGAGGGTGTTTTTTTTTTCCTTGAGAAAAGGAGGGGCAAAAATGGACTGTAGGGGTGGCAGTGGGCAGCCCACAGAGCTTTCTAACCTTGGACTAAACGATTGAAATCCCCACTCGAAATTGTTAATTTTTCAGTTGGAATCATCTCTCCCATGCCAACCAACACATTTCTAACTAGAAGAAAATACTTCTCAATCAAATAAACATGAAATCAAACAACACATGGTGAGTAGGAATGTAAGGCAAGAAAAGGGTAGTCAACAAAGTATAAAAGAATGGAAAGAACGCAGAATATGGATAACAGGATGATGTTTCCACCCCCTTCCCACCAGAGATCTCCAACGCAATAGTCAGAAGCTTGGTCAACTTGGCCTCACACCAGAAATCAGTGGTGGAAAGGGGCTGGAAACAGCATCCTGCTATGATCAGTCACCAGCAGGACATCCCTTGATCACTGGGTGTGACTGATGGCTATTAAGGCAGATTTGGGGGGTGGGGGTCAAGGAAGAACACAATATGTAGTTATGCATTCGTAGCTACATCTGTTATGTAGGATCTTTGTCAGTATTATTTACTGAGGCTTCAGTCCTAAGTGCTTCTACAAGTGGTTAGAACATGGAATCTTTTTTTTTACTACAGTTTTTGTTAACGTTGTTTTATTCATTTCTATCCTTCATTTTTTTCTCAATAATGACTCCCAGGATCTTCCAAGCAGCCAGGCTCTCTGAAAAGAATACATTCCACTGAAATTGTGTGTGTATATGCTTTCAAGTCACCTGTCAACTTATAGTTCATGCAGTTTTCTTAGGAAAGGAATCCTCAGAGGTGGTTTTACCAATTCCTTCCTCTGAAATATTGTGCATTCTTGTTATGTGCCTTCAAATCATTTCCAACTTATGGTAGCCCTATGGCAATACAGAATATAATAGTGGGTATTCTCATATTCATGTACTCTGGGACTGAACTGCTTTGCATTCTCAGCAGATATGGGTCCAGTCAGTGGGTGAAGACCAAAAACAAAGGAAAGAGATGCCTTGTTAAATAATGAAACAAACTTATGTTAGTGATATATAGATGGATGGATGGATGGATGGATGGATGGATGGATGGATGGATGGACGGACGGACAGACGGACAGACAGCTAGATAGGCAGGCAGGCAGGCAGGCAGGCAGGCAGGCAAGCAGGCATCATCTCTGGAAAGAATGTGTAAAATATTATTGATCTGAATCACAATAAAATATATTGCAAGAACATGCAATGATTATATTGCTTTCAGTAGAGTGGAAAAAAGAGATGCCATGCAGACTACACTTTTAGGGGCAACGGATGAAGAAATGAAGGCAAAGGAAAGCCATCTCAAGATGATGGAAGAGGGACACAAAAGTAAGGATGAATGCTCAGAAGAAGTCATGATCTATCATCTTGAATGTGAGGTCACTTGGAATGCTAAAAAAGCAAAGAGAGCCTTTAGGAGAACTCAAAAAGAACTTGAAAACCTGGCAGAAGTTTTAAAGGAAGAAAAGAAATACCCCAAAAAATTATATACAAAAATTAATGAAGAATGTGTCTTCAGAATTACTATTTTTCAGCATTTGTAATTTAAAAGTTAAGCAGTTGGGAAGAGTAATCCAAAGTACCTGGAGGGAAGCAGAATGAGCTAAGGCGGTGGTCTTGGGCAAAAGCAAACTGTTACAGCCTCTCCTAGCCCATGTGCTCTTCATCGTTAATAATTTTTTGCTGCTTTGCCCACATTCTAATGTTGCCTGGCCGCACATGTCCCTGTTTTCATCTGTGAAATGTTGGAGGGTAAGCCAACCCTTAGCTGCAGTTTCAGGGACATCAAGATTGCCATTCTCAATTAGTACGCTCCCAGAAAGCCCCAGGATAGTGTCACCTTAGGGTTGCCGTAAACTGGAAATGACTTAAAGGCATGCAGCAACAACAACAATAGAAATTATATTCTGAAATTAAAAGATAGAAGTTAAATAGTTGGCAAGTACAGTTGCATCAGAGGCAAGAATCAATCAGCCCTTCAGATGTTTGTTGGATTGCGGTTCCTAGCATTCCTAGCCACCTGAAGCAATGGAATGGTATTCTGCAATTTGCAGTCTAATATTTGGAGGGCCACATGAATACCACCCTGAGTTACATATTTTGTATGTGTTCTACAACTGAGGCCTTTTCATACACAGTTACAGCATTATGGTTCCACTTTAACTGCCACAGTTCTGCCCTATATTTTCCAACACATGGCTTAGTAACATCCTATTTAGATTAGTGTAATGCACTCTATTGCCTTTGAAGAGAATTGGGAAACTTCAGCTCATCCAAGGACTTACAGTCGGATTTTGACTGGGGCTAGTTTCAGGGAGTACACAACTCTCCAGCTGCAACAGCTCCACAGGCTACCCCATCCATTTCCAGGAAAAATTCAAAGTTCTGACTCTGGAACTCCTTTCCCAGAGAGGCTAGACTAGCACCCTTATCACCATCTTTCTGCAAGCAGGTAAAATTCTTTTTATTCCAGCAGGTCTTTGAGAATTGATTTTTAAGGCAAATAGGTGTTGGATAATATGCTGGATTTTGTTTCTGGTTATTGTTTTTAATAGTTTATGTTTTTAATTGGTTTTAATTTTATGATGGTTTAATGGCTATTAACCTTTTGTATGCTGTCAATTTTTAACTATATTTGCTACAACAGTTGTAAGTCTCTTGAGTTCCAAACTGGGCAGAAAGTGAGATATAAATAAACATAATCATCATCACTGGAGGCAAAGGGACATTGTATTTATTTCCCAGGCCCTTTCCGCAACTCACCTTTTTACGGAGCTGGGGTGCAGGGATCCCGCAAGCAGCCTCTTCTGAGAGGCTCTCACATCCCGGTTCCTTCAGCTCCGCAGCTGCTGCCTGCTCATGCGATAGCCCCTCCTCTTCCTTCCACAGTGCAGCCTGGGATTTTCCCAGGCTGTGCTGGGGCAGGAAGCACAAGCGCCACAGCTCCAGAGCTCCGCACGCATGGCAAGTGTGCACGGGGCCCTGGAGTGATGCGCGATCGCACACCATTTTCGGCTCACAGCCGAAAATGAAATAGTGCATGGTTGGTGCCTGTCAGCTCCTGGAGCGTTGCACGACTGCGAACGCGTTGTGTGGTCCACTCCTCGCAGTCATGCGACACTCAAGGGGCCTTTTCGCATGGCAAATGCCATGCAAAAAGGGCCACAATGTTGCAAGACTGGAAGTTTGGAAAGGTTCATGCAGATGTAGGAGTACTGTTTGAGGATGCCTTAATAGTCCTGGAAAAATTATCAAATTATTTTCCTCTTAAGGAAAATTACAGGTAAAAGGCAATGATAGGAATCAGTCACTGCAGGATATTACTTTCTTCAACAACCTTCCCTGGAGGTTGTACATTTTAGGGGTCTATGAAGGAAACTATGAACTGCTTGCTGTTGGCATGAGACTGAGTATAAAAGGAAACAGAGGCCTGAATTTGAGACCCATAAGTATCATAGGCCACTGTCTCCCACCTTAGAGATCCTTTGATGATTCCCACAAAAATATTACAAAATAAACCTCTGGTGATCTCTTTTTGAAAAAAAAAATGTGTGAATCATATGCTCCTCTGAATCCCCTAATACAGTGAGATAGAGTAAACACAACAATAGTTTTAAAAGGGTAGAGGGGTTAACATTAAAAAAATAAAATATGCATGCCACAACATTGTTTTTCAAGTTTTCATTTGTATGCCTCTTCCTTCTAGAACAGGGGACAACAAATATTTAAACATTTATATGCAAGCTATGAGCAGGTGAAGATTTATGAAATATCAGACAAATCATTTTCAGCTGTATCGCAGTTTGTGCTCCAGGATATAAGAAAGAAGGGGGGAAAAAACTTTCTTTTGTTTTGTTTTTCCACTGCTTCAAACATTGACATCAGAGGTCAGGAGAATGAGAAAACATAGTAAGAGGGGGAAAGGTCATGCCTAGGCTTGTATTTCTCTGCGAAAAATATGATTGAAATCATTGCCGGTGGGCTACAAACTGCTATTTAATTTCACAGGCCACAAATCTCAATATAAATGGTGAGGCTCTGCTGGTGCTGACAACATTGTAATGAAGAATAAGTCCTGGGAAAGAATGGTTTAAGTTGAGCAAGAGCAGCTGCTGGTTCGTATTTGCAGTTTAAATTCTAAAGTATCAACTGTAATACCCAGGGAATGGCAGATCTGAAAAAGCAGTTTTCACAGGCTCCCTCCTTTTCCAACATCCAAGTCTATCCTGTGCTGATCCATGTGGTTGTTGTTTAAATGAAGGGAAAAAACTGTGCATATTTTTGTGTACATTTTTCAAATGGGTTCAATTAATGGACGCATGCCTCCTTTGACTAAATCATTTTTGTGCACATTGTAGACATGGACTTAGTCCTTTCTGCACATTTTTAGATGTGTTCGTAACCTGTGCCCATTTCCATGTACACTCCAGGAGAGGCAGGGTAAATCCATTTAAAAAAAAACTCATGGACTGAATTTCTCACACATTCCTAGGGCTCTTCTGCACTATACTGTTATAGTGCTATTATTCCACTTCCAACATCCTATGGAATTCTAGGGTTTGTAATTTACTGAGGGCAAAGAGCTCTCTGGCTGAGAATTCTAAATGCTCCTCCCTAAACGGCAAACCCCAGGAATCCATAGGATGTTGAAAGTGGAATTGTAGCACTATAGCAGTGTAGTGCAGAAAGGCCCTTAATAATACCTTATGAAAAGAGTTCAACAGTAACAGGATTTCTGATGCGCATATGCCCTTTCCAATCTATAGGGTTTGTCCTGAGACACAGAAATAAAAAAGGCCACTCAGTAACTGGAAATATTTTTGACCAAGTCAAAGAAACAAAATCGTCAAATGTGGATGGATGTAGCCCTTTCTGTTTTCCATTTAAGTTATGGTTCACAAATCAACATTTGACTGTTTTCAAATCATATATATTAAGATTTGAGGATGCAGGTAAAGTGCACATCTCTTATTAGAATAATTTAGTAATTTATACTAGTAAAGTACAGCTGGCTAGTGGTGTTCTTGTAGTTAATAAACAGGAGTAATTACTCTGGAAGTTTGCGTTTGGATAAAATAGGAAAAGAAATGATTTATTGAATAGCTTGGTTTCTGACAGCACCACAGACAAATGGATTTACCAACCATTTTGTTCCGTTGGGTCTTTGTTTCTTTGACAGCTATATGACAGAGCAGCACAGCAGTTGCAACTTCCTCATCTCGTACTCTGTTATGTTTGGACACCTGTTACATTCCTATCATTCTCCTTTCAAAGGCATAAAGCTTGGCTAGAGGTAGCAACCCTATACAAAGGAACTACAAGGTTTCTAATGTTGACTAATGGTGGTTATACAGGTTTTCCTAGTGCTCTGCTTGATGCGAATAGGAATGGAGAATTTCTGTGCATGTTGAAAGGCTGCCCTGTTGCCAATAGAAAGACAAACTAAAGAATAATGGGGATAGAAGTAGTTACCAAAAAATGACTCTACCATATTGGGTGCTGTTCAATTCTGCGTGCTTTCGCCTACCTTCGCATGCTCTCAGTGAGCATATACTACTTATGTGAATGCATAGCACTCACCTGATAGAACAACTAATGTCTGTTGAGATCTGTCTCTATCTCTTTGTATGGCAATTTAAAGGTATAAAAAACTTTGTAACAGAAATGAACATTCTGCACAGGCAAAACATCAGAAAAAAGGCAGGTATGTGAAAGCTGGAGTAAGAGGACATATGTGATTCCTCAGTTACACAGTGGCAGAGCTTGGAGTGTGGGGCGGGCAGGAGCGGGGCAGGGCTGCAGTGTGAGGGGCATAGCCACTGTGCATGGGGGTGTGGGTATGGTGCATGGGGGTGTGGCTAGGGCATGTGGGGGCATGGCCAGGGCACACGGGGGTGTGGCCAGGGCCAGGACACCCCCAAACACTGCCGCCCCAGGGGAACTGCCTCCCCACCTCCCTGTCCCTACACGACTGCACTTACACATTCCTTGGAATTATTTCAGGATTAGTTACCACACAGGATATGAGAATTTACTGCAAGTGTGCATGTGAGAGATGAGACTTTACCTGCTATGGTTACTGTCAGAATAATATTCACCCAAGGATTGGAAAGAATTTGCAATCAACTTGCTCTGTAGGTTTTGCTTGTCCAAAGTATGTCTCCTGAGTTTTGTTCCATGGAGAAGAGTGTATTAGATCTGGATATTTAGCTACCAGCACTTGGAGCAAAGGGCTTTCTGTTCATTAAGAAAGGTGGCGGGCTCTCCATCATCTTTTCTAAAAGGCACTTCCTCCTTTCTGCATATAGCAAATGTATAAGCCTTCTTCATGGCTTGTGTAAATGTACAACAAAGGTGAGCAGTGATGTGTGTGCTACCTGTCCCTCGTGATGTGTTTCATTATCTTCTACAGGTGGAATGTGACTCTCTGATGGGGAGAGTCACTTTTACTTGTGGAGTACTCCAGTGATTTGGAATTCTGATTTTTCTAAGTTCTAAATCAAAGCGGAGAGTTGCTATGGACAGAAGAGGCTCTCCTCTTGGGAAAATTGATGTCTGCACATGGAGGGGAATGAAAATGGCAATGGAGGGGGGCAGAACAAGGATGCTCATACCTGCCCTGCAATGGGCCTGTGTGGAAGGAAAATGTTTGGTGTTAGGGGGTGCATTCTGACCCTCTTCAATAACTTCTCTAATTATCATATTCTGGACTGGTTTCTACTATATATTGCGGCTTAAAATACAATCTTGTATAATATTATTTGGGATGAACTGCAATGAATACTTTTACTGACACAGTGCTGTACACTTACCTTCTCCTTCAATGCAACCTCCCCTTCTGTTCTGCTTCTCCTTCTGCCCCTTTCCAATTCTGTTTTACTTACCTTTCCCCATCTTCCTTCTTTTTACCACCACTTTTTTTAAAATCAGGGGAAAGAGGAATGAGTTTGTTAGATCATTAAAACCTAAAGTACTGTTGACATTTACAGCCCAAGATGGCTTTGTATGTTCCTATGTTAAGGGTTAGCTATGTTCTTGTTTACTGCGCTGTCCTCTCTGCTAGCAGAAGCCCAGCTGTTCCCAGCACACAAAACAGATAAGGGTTTTCCCTGAGAGTCTCTTCAGCCTTCGCTTCACATAACAAAGGTAGTGTTTTGACTAACAAAGTTCCCTGTCCCTAGTTCATCCCATGGTGTGAAGAACTGTTGATAAGCTACTACTTAAGAGCAACCTGAAAACAGGCAGTGTGTATTTTCTCTTTATGTATTCTCTTTGCTACTGATGTCTTTGTCCAGACATGGATTTTACTTAAACCTGCTGAACATGTACTCACGCTTCCTTCAATAAACTGAGTAGTTTTTAGCCAAACCGGCTGGCTTCATTCACTGGCAGCTTTATGGGACTGAAAAAATATTTTGTCTTGCTTTTAAGGACAGTTAAACTGTGGGTCATGCTAGTGATCTACAGCATGCCCCCCTGTATCTTCCAACAAGTACCACAGATTATACTTGGGATCCCTAGATCCTGCATGTAAAACATGTGCACTGCTACTGATCTTTACAAACTACACTTCTTGATTAGGGGCACAGAGAAAGAAAGGATATAGTGATTCCATTCTGCATATGCTCAGAGGCACTAAAAACTACAGGCTAATCTTTGTAGCCAGTAGCTAAAAAACCAGTAGCTTATTGCTTCACTTCCAGTGGATCAGTGTCCTCTACCTGAATTAAATCACTCTTTTTAACTTTTAATAAACGGGGCAGTTGAAGAAGAATTGAAGTTAGTATGAGTGGAAATTAAAGAGAGATTGAGATGAATGATGGACTTAATTAGAGAGGTTGCAATACGAGATCCCATGCTTTGGGACAGATTTTCCCAACCTAACAGCTCCCAGGCCATCATTTCCAGGCAAGAATAATATTATGATCTTTCTAGTCCATGTAAGAAAAAAAATTCTGGGCTGGAAGAAGGAAACTTTAAAGGGAGAAAAAGAACCCTTTTGAAGGAAGGAAACAATAACAAAACATGTCCCCTAGATTCAATAGAGATCACCATTCTCTATGAATCCTATGCTGTGTCCCCACATCTAACTTTTTAAATAATGTGTTAATTAACAGTGACTCAAGCAATTAAATAATCTCAATTGTTACCCCCAAAGGTGGGTGACTCAGGGGTTCACTCACAATACCAGTGTCTCCATGAAACAGTGGGGAGTTATCAGTTCAATAGTGAGGCCTGTGAGACAGGGTAACCTTACAGAATCTTTTCCACCTATGTATACCTAGTACTAACTAGAATAGAATCTTTATTATGGCCATAGACCAGCATAGGTAAAAAGAGGATACAGAAAAAAGGATAAAAACACAGGTTAAAAACAGGTTAAAGACAACATTGAAATTCCCCTTCAGGTTGCACAGCTCCCATATAACAAGACAAGCTTGGAACTAGTCTACTGTGGATGTCAGTGCCTAACAAATTTTAACCATTGCTGCACAGAATCCGGCAACATTATATGTTATATGGGGTTTGGTGTCTGAAAGTAACAAAGAAATGTAGAATTCTCCAGTGCATCCTTGGTATTTATGCAAGAGTGGGGAAATAAGACTGAGGTGGATGTTCCTGTAGTACAAGCACTGGAGAAGCACATGCTCTGTTGTTTCAATGTGGCCAGAGCCACGGGGGCACAGTCTGTCTTTATCCTTTTTTCTGTATCCCCTTTTTACCTGTGCTGGTCTATGACCGTAATAAAGATTCTGTTCTGTTCTGTTCTGTTCTATTCTATTCTATTCTATTCTATTCTAGTACTAACTAGGAAATACCAGTCAGAAGTTGAAGCAAAAATGTTTTATTTGGGAAAGAATCACAATCACACACAATACTCAGTCTCACATCTATACGAGGCTGACCAAGGGAAAGGAAAGACAGGTTGGATAGTGAAGAGTTTGGATTTGGATTGAGAGAAGAGATGAAATGATGTGACTCAGGCTAAAAATCTGAGGGTAGTAATATGATCAGGAATCTGGATGACGGGATATCACAGTACTACTAGTAAAAGTTGTGTGGCCTAGGGCCAGAGTTAATATACTTTTTTCCTGCCCTAAGAGGGCAAACATTAATGGCTCTCTGGTAGAGTAGACAGTAGGATATGGACTAAGCTGATGGATTTAGCAGTAGGTGACAAAGGACTGATGGGAAATGTGATAGCTCTCTAATGGTGGAACAGGTGAGGGGGAAAAGGGGAACTTTTTGGTGGACAGAGGAAGAAGGCTGAAGACAATCGGTTGCTCTGTAGAGGCAGTCTTGGGTGGCATTGTTTCTAAAGGTTGAGTTGTTGAGGGACATTTATCACCAGAGTTTCCCTGACTATGACCTGGCCATGCCCTGAGGTCCTATCTGACCTACTTTTGCACATGTTCACCCAGTGCTCTCTTGCCAGCAAAGTGTTGCAGCCATAGCAGTGTATATTTTATATCTTATGCCAATTAAACAATGAACCCTATTAGGGAGTGGGGGTGTACTGCCCAGAAACACAAGTAGTGTTTATGATAGTGCATTAATTTACCAATTTCTGATGCTTAACTAAAATAATTTTTGACGATAACATTCCAAGCTCTCATATTTATGCTGGTGGGAAGAAAGTTACATAGCTTTGAGTATCAATTGGATGTTAGGTGAAGTGCTAGTTCTTCCTCTGATTTTTGACACATCACTCCCTGCTCACCCTTTTCTCTTCTTACAGTATCATAGTTAAAAAAAACAGTAGTGTAAGGTAACTATCATTGTTTAGAATGAAGCCAGTAAAGGGATTTGAGTGCAATCTTCTCTTCATCTGGGCAGCATTATTCAATGTGGGTTTGCACCATTAGCCTGAAAAAGGGGCAAATGGAAACTCTAGTAATTGCTGATTCGATCAGGTACTTAAGCATGTGCAAAAGCCTATTTGGCACAGATGCAGTAAAACAGAAACAGAAAGGGACTGTAGATCTTCTTGCAAGGTACTATAAAATAAATGTGTCAAGCGCTATTAATTATACTCAGCTAAAATTGAACTGTCACAAGCCATGAGACACTCAGAAGAAAAATAAAAACTACAAAGCAAGAGCCAGCCAGTCAGAAAAAGAGATGGGAAATGATTTACAGAGTTAAAAAACTGTGTTTTATGTGTAGGCATACACATGAAAGCACAATAGAAATTTCATGATCAAAATACTGCTACATAAGAGAGATAAAAGTACAGCCAATCTCCTGCCTACAGTGTGATCACAATGCAAAGAAAGCACAGGTTTGAGCCGGACTATATTACAGGTTCAGCTCCTATAGACAGTGGGTGTTCTATTGAGTTTAACAGAACTGTTTTTCATTCCTATATATGTATTATTAACCTGTGTAGAAGCTGGTGTTTGGAATCCTCAATAAAGACCATCTTCACAGGAGGAAGAGTTTATTGCATACATATCTAGAAAGTGAACTACGTATCTTGGAGAGAGAAAGATGGGGTCTGCTACTGCTGGCTACATGACTAAAAGGGGGCAGGAAGAAAAGAACAAGCAGGTGGCAGGAAGTGAAGTCTGACAGTACCACTCTACAGGTGACCATTCAATAGAGTAGACAATTCAAAGAGAGAACGCAACAGGAAACCCTAGTTACTAGTCTCTATTTCTATTTCCTCCTCATAGAGTACATCCAGACCCATTGAAATGTCCCAGATTTTGTTCTTGGTTTTTCCAGTTTTGTCCTGGGTTAAAATAAACTGACCTGGGAAGTGGATTTTAAAAGTATCTAATTGTACTGGAAACTGGAAGAAAAGATTTTGGGATAAACAAAATGTGTATGGATTTCCAAAATAAAATGGGAAAGAATAGGAACAAAATCTGGGATTTTTGGGGGGATTATTCATTTGGTTTTGGGTTTTGTTTTGTTGTGTTGTTTTACATCAGTCGGGATGCACCACTTGTCATTTGTGCAAAGGTGGCTGCCTCCAGCCTGCAGGTAGTGAATTGTCCACCCCAGGTATATAGAGTTGTTAAGCACCCACGTGGTACAGGATGATGTACAAAATCACCAAGTGTTGATATAGTGAGACTCACTCTGCTCTTCTCAGTGAAAGAAATTGAATGTTTGTTCTTTAACAGAAAGGAGGAAAGAGGGCATATAAAGATATGAAAACTGTGTATAGCTCTTCTATTTTCTGTAACCTCTTGGCATATTGTTTCTCCAGATGGACATACTTCATGGGAGTTGCGAGGGAACGGTATTCTATTATATCCTGTTAGAATCTCCCCACCAGCAGACTAGATCCAGGGCTAGGCTCAGTCATGTTGAAGTTTGAGGCACAGCAGCAACAAGAAAAGCAGCAAATGCTTGATGTAATAGTCTGCCCAAGCTGCAGACAGAGAGCTTTGGTTTGTGGAGCAAATCTTCTTTCAATTTATTTCTCAGGAAGATGGGCAGAGGTAAGGTCAGGGAAGGGTAACTATGGCCCTCTGTTGTTAGACTGTGACTCCCAGTGGCTTTGGCCAGCATAGCTAATGGTGATGGATAATGGTCGTTGCAATCCAAAAACACACAGGCTCAAATTCAGGTTTAGCTTGCAATGGGATATGGTTTTCCAAAATTGGAAGTCTAGAATCTGAGAACACTGTTAGTGAGCAACCATAATTTCTGAAATTCACTCACATTATCTAGAGGCTACTATCAACAATATAATTGCTACACATACAATAAATAAATAGATAAATATTTATTAATTAGCTTAGGTACATAAATAACAGAAATCAATAACAGATCCTGCATCATCAGGTGCAAACTACAGTGATGGAGCTCTGTTGTCATAATTACATCTCACAATGCCACCTTGCAAATAAGTAATCCCTGCCTTTGTGGCCTGGAGGCATTGCAAGCAAAGAGCTTCTAAGGTGTTGCAGATCAACCCACTGGGAAATGTTGTCTGCCGTGTTCTCCTGGCTTCAGGGTACATCAAGAACAGGCAAGTGGCCATATTCCTCAGAGTCCTACCACAACTGCTTGTGTCAGTGTGCCCTGTGACTGGGACAGCACTGGAAATATTATTTCCTTCCTAGCACCCCAAAAATCCTTCATGTTGGGATGCTGCCAGGCAGAAAGTTAGTTTTTTGGTATCACACACAATCATTGACAATAATAAATGTGAATTCATAGCAGTTATGAGATAGTAAAGTCCATCTTATATTCTTGTAATTATTGAACAAGATACTAGTCATGGTGTCACAATCTTTTTTTGGGGGGGTGGGAGATCACTTCTTTAACTGACAGTTTATCATTCACCAGGATCCTCAAAGTATACACAAATAACACCCAGACTGCTGCATTTGGGGTCTCCTTACCTCCACTAACCATCAAGGCACCCCAAAACAATGAAAATTGGCCATGTTTGGACCAGTTCCTGGAACTAACAGTGTTGCACCATCACATTCCAATCATGTCTGAAACAAGCGATGAGAAAATGGGAGCAAAATTTTCCCCACCCACTTCACAGTTGCCTACTCTTGTTTCCAGTTAACATTCATCACTGCTGTTGGTAATAACTTTATTCTAGAAGGTTACTCTCTGATTCTATAGGCAAATATGCTATTAATATTCAGTGCCAAGACATTTGGGCTTTGTTGGAAAGCAGATTTATTTATAAGAGAAGGAGCTACACTGTTCAAATGGCATTCTTCAAATAAGTGCATACATTCCCACAAATCCACAATGTGTTTTTTGTTATTAGAATTCACAATGATCAATTTATAGAGAACAGATGTCAACTATAAAAGATTTCTGGTGTATCAGATTTCAACAGGGATCTCTTTTATTCACTCTTTATGGTGCAATGTGCATTGCAAAATGCTATAAATACTTATGATATTTACTCTTTGTTAAAAGTGCAATAGTATACATGGCAACCCAAAGGTAAGTCCCATTAATTCAGTAGGATTTAGTCCCAGGTAAATGTGTATAAAAGTACAATTGTGTAGGTATATTCAAAAGTTAATCACACATTGACTCAGTGGGCATTTCTTCTGAGTAGACCTGTATAAGTCAGCACTGTAAAGATTTAATTTTTAAAAACTAGCCATTACATTTTATGTAAATCTATAGCACTTAAGGACTTCATTCAGGTGTAACAAATTTCAAACCACGAAGGATACACAGTCATTTCTACCCTTAGCATATGCTAACAGTTAAACAAAAAGGCTGCAATTTTATTTTGCTGAATGTTATTATAGTTCTCTTAAGTATCAGGAAACTTGCACACTCAGATTCTAAATCAGGCAGAGGACTGCAACTAGCCTTCAGCTAAATCAAGTTTCAGCATCTATTTTCTGACTTTCTCTGTTAATACAGGGAAGTCAGATTATAGAGAATGTGACTTGTGAATGTATATCCATGTCCCTTTCTTGGTTGAAAATTCATAACATCTGAATATGTCTATAGGTCAGTGCGAGTATCATACCACCCTATGGCCACATGTACCCCTCAGTCTGATTTCATGCCTTCCTTCGTGTAATTCCAAAAATCCTCTGGAAGTGACCAGTTTCACGCTTCCACAACAGTACTTGTACTTTGCTGAATACAATTTTACTGAATGTTTCCCAGCATAATCCCTGGATGCCTGGAAGGATTGTGACTATTCCCTTTTTCTAGCTGTAAAACAGCAGCTGGCTGGTGTCCAGAAGCTCCATATCTCCTTTGGCCATTGATTGTCTGTGGGAGTTCACACCAGTGCCAGAAAACTATTTTTGCACAAAGCAGGGGTCACTGTGCAGGGAGATACTAAATGTCTCTTTCTACAATTACTATAGATATAGATGTAGATGTAGATATCTCATGTACATCACCAACACAGCCAAACTGTGGTTATACTAAGCATCTCACGACTTCATCTCTGGTATTTTGTCAACATTCATGACATCATACCCCTCAATCTAATTTAAGGCGCTATAAACAGAACCAGTTGGGCTGAGGGGAGGGCAACCAGGCATGCTCAAAGCTCTCCTAAACTCTCCATGAAACCAGGAACTTTTTTATTTCCTGGGCAAGCAGGCTAGCTGGCTGCATAAAGACATCCCTTCTCCAAATGCTTGGGGCTACCTCATTCCTGATTATTGGCTATTCTGTTTGAGATTGGCAGAGTTTGTAGCCCTGGAGGTACCGTCTCACAGAGGGCTATGAATAACTGGCATAAAATAGGTTGGGATAGCAGTGATGTTCATGAGCAAGCTGAGGCCTAAAGGTAATAAGGTGAATTTCCCCATACCATGTTTTTCTGGCCAGAAGGGATTACATTGGGAATCTAGAAGCCTCACCAGCACCCAAGACTGATGAAATTAAAGTAGGCCAGTCAAACCAGAAACATCACTTTGGGAATTACAATTCCCAAAACCTCTTAAACCATCATGAGCACTGATAATGCTGGCTGGGGATTCTGGGAAGTTAATTACCAAAAAGCAACTTTTCTAAACTCTAGATTAGATTCATCTCTACATACAGTGTTTAGACAATGACAATACAGGGAAGGACTTGAACCAGGCTAGAGTGTCACTAATGTCAGAGCTATAAGAATAGTCACTGTTTAAAGATTATGCAGTGGACTGGTGGTCTGAACTTATGGCTATAAAACAGGACTAACTACTCTAGAAAACTTATTGTAAGGTTAAAAGAAAAAACATGTTTAAAGATAAAGCAGGGGAAAAGAATCCTTAGATTTGGTAACAGAAGTCCTTAAAGCTGGCTAGTGTGCATGAAGATATTCTAGTAGCCACTATAAAAATTCAAAGTGTGACTACCTTTCTCTAATACAGGAAGAGCAAAAACTCACTGCATATCTTAAAGAAGAAGAAACTATATAGGCCTGGACAAAAAAGTCTGAGACTATTTCTGCACTACACTGTTATAGTGCTATTATTCCACTTTCAACATCCTGTGGAATCCTGGGGTTTGCAGTTTAGGGAGGGGCATTTAGAATTCTCAGCCAGAGAGCTCTTTGGCCTCAGTAAACTACAAACCCCAGAATTCCACAGGATATTGAAAGTGGAATAATAGCACTATAACGGTGTAGTGCGGAAAGGCCCTTATCAAACCAGTTATTGAGAAAGGTCAAAAAAGGAGTAGGTGCCCAAGTCCACTTGGCTATTTATTTGTCTATTGCCTGCACTGTTGGATGCACTGGTGGCTTTTACTTCTAACAAGGGAGGGCATCAGTTCCTAAAGACTCACCCTATGGGCAGCACCATAGCCAGTAGCTGCTAATCTGTATTTTATGAAAGATGAAGCTTGGTGTTTTGTGTCTTCTTTCAGGATGTCAGAGCTATGGCATCTAAGCAAAACATAAATTCACAACATTTTCTATCACACCACTGAATTAATGACGTTTAAACCACACGTGTACAATGGATAAGATTCTATGTCAAGTTTGTACAGCACCATCTCAACAAGCAGTTATACAATGATTGTGCTATTTTGCCCTTGTTGAATGCCCATATGTGAACCAAATACACAACACAAGGATTACTACCACCAATCTCAACAGGGGCAATGGGATACACAAGAATGTGAACCTGCATGTGCAACTCTGCTTCCTTGACCTGAACACAGATATTGCACATGGGAAAAAAATGTCCAGCTACTTTCTTAAGAAACCTTGCATAAGACACCAAAAGGATTCCAGGCTGTCTATTATTTCACTGTCTTCATTACACGCCTGGAAACCAGGTGGGGAGCAAGTGCACAATAAAAAAAAAAAATAAAGAAGGAAAAACTGTAAAGAATATATCAGGGGCCCTTCACATCCCTGTGGGTAAGAACACAAAATTGAGGCACAGAATAACCATGCTTCAAAATTACGGTCTCTCTCTACATTGTTTCTTTTCAGATTTTAATAAGTTTTAAGGGCAAATGGGACTACTACAAGCCTCTAGTATGACCTCTAGAATAGCACAGGTCATAGAATTTCCACTGAATCTTGTCTGAGGGGAATCATTTTTCTCTGCTATATAAGCCGGCTTGTTCCAAGCCAACAATCTGAGACTGAATAACAGCACTTTCTGATGGTACTTGTTTTTAAACAAACCACTGTATCGAACTATTGAAACTGTGTGCAAGAGAGAGAGATGGGACACATGTAAAAGATAATTGACCCAATCTAACACATCTGCATGCAGATCTGTTTCTGATCTGCTACACTAGACATCTCTGAGAGCTACCTCTAATGTTGCATCATATTTTTACAGCAGCCAGAAAAGCTTCATGCAATTTTTCTTGCAATAAACCTTAAATCCGTAAAGTAGATCCATGTCCCTAAAGACCTTGATATATGAGTCAGAAAGCTCTGATTAGATCGGTGCTCCCAAGAGCATGACCATTACCTGTCTGGGGCCCTACATCTGCCTGTCACAGAATGATTATTTACTGGAGTGTAGCCGCACTGCTGCAAAAAGTGTGAAACAGTACTCAAAGGCTGCTCATAAGGGAAGAACCAGCCCACATTATAATAAATTGCATGTCACCTTAAGCCTCTTTGTTGTTGTGTGCCTTCAAGTCATTTCCGATTTATGGTAGAGCTTTCTTGCCAAGATTTGTTCAGAGCAGGTTTGCCTTTGCCTTCCTCTGGGGCTGAGAGAATGTTACTTATCTAAGCCCACGAAGCTGAGGAGGGATTCAAATGCTGGTCTGCAGAGTCATAGTCCAACATTCAAACCATATACTATGGCCATTTCCGCACCGGGCCAGTAAAACGGTGCAGGGTGACCTCTAACGGAGGTCTTCTGCACCGTAGAGTGGACTGGGGTGGAATACTTTCTGTAGTTCCATACCTCAGTCCACTCCGGAGCGACCGGAAGTGGTCGCGCGGCATGTTTTTTAAAAACCTCTTTTTAGAGGTTTTTAAAAATCACGGAGCACGCAACCCTGTGCTGCACAGGCATGCGCAAGTGCGTGCCTGCAGATCTGCTGGGGCGGGCTTCCGGCTGGCGAGCTTCTCCGGTTGGTGGAGAGCCTCCGCCAACCGGAAGCCACCATTTGGGACGCAGAGGACTGCTGAGCAGCAAACTTGCGCTGCTCCTCATGGCGATGGACTCGGCCGGCCGGAAAACAAAGCTGGTAAGCTCTGTTTTCAGCCGTCCCCCCCCCTCCACATGCGGAAAGGGCCTATGCTGGCTCATCCTATGCCTTGTGTGTGTGTGTGTCTGTCTGTCTGTCTGTCTGTGTTTGTGTGTATATATATGTGCCTTCAAGTCACCTGTTGACTTATGGCAACCCAGGAATTTCATAGGGTTTTCTTAGGCAAGGAGTACTCAGGCGTGGACTGTCAGTGGACTCCTCCCTCTCAAATACTGCCTACAAGCATACTAAACACGCCTGACCCTGCTTAGATTCCAGGATCAGACAGATCTGGTGCCTTTTGGGGTATTTAGGCTCTATGCCTCTTTCATATAATGTGGTACTCTTTGTATATACCAGTTATTTTAAAAGAGCTAGCACTACTAGAGGAAACATACACAAATATGCAATCCTGTACCCACTTACCTTCGGCTAAGTCTCACTGAGCTCAATGAAACATGAAGACTTGCACAGAATTGAACTATAATTGCTTTTTTTAGTAGTGGTAGCAGACTCAGTCATAAAAATGCCATGTCAGTGTGATAAGACTTGCAAAGAGAGAGAAAGAGAGAGGGGAGGTAGGAAATTGAGAGAGTCCTCCATCCAGTATACAGTCCTCCATCCACATTCACATTTTGACCTTGGTGAATTCGATTATTCATGAGCGAGTGTGCATGCCTCCTCCCCACCGTTCTCCTCCTCCTGTTCCCATGCATTTTGCCTTGTGCCAAGGCAAAATGGCAGGGAATGGGGGTGGGAGAAGCCTTGCATGAGCCCCCCTTTCCCCCTCCTTCCTTCCCATAAGCCTTCCTTTACCCCCTCTGGAGCTCCCCTCTCCCCATTTCCATGCAAAACAGAAAGTAATGGGGGTGCGGAAAGCCTCACACAAGCCTTCCTTTCTCCCTCCAGAGCTCCCCCTCCCATTCCTATGCATTTTGCTCCAGCACACAGAACTCAGACAAGGTTTCTCCCACATCCCCATTCCCTGCCATTTGGCATGGAAATGGGAAGTGGGAGGTTCTGCAGGGGGAAAGGAAGGCTCGCACAAGACTTCCCTCCCATTCCCTTCCATTTTGTAGGGGAATAGGAAGGGATGGAACTGTGGAAAGGAATGGGAGAGGGAGCAGGAAGGGGAGTTATTTATGGTTTTTCCACTTTTGCAAGGGTTCTGCACCCCAAACCCTCATTAAAGTGGAAGGGCCACTGTACAACCAGAGAGGAATATATTAAGGAATTTCCATGTATAAGAAGTGTAAGCGAACCCATAAGCAAGGCTCCCTCTGTTTAGTGAGGTCTAATCTCAGGAACGTGTGGATAGTGTTGGGAATGATAGGATTTTCAGCCCCACAGAAACGCAGCGGAAAAAACAGAGTTCAGCGAGCCAACAGCAGCAGCCTTATTCCCCAGTAAGGATACTCACACACAGAGGAGTTTCTTCCAAAATAGGAGGCACTTTATCTTGCAGCAAAGTTCCATTATATACAAAACATAGGACAGACGGACAAAAGCTTGCGCCAGACACCAGGTTTGGTCAACAGACAAATACATACTGGCATTGCTTTGTTATATACATATCTACAACCAATCAGGTAGAGGTTTGCACACCTCCCTCTACCATCTGCACATGACCCCAGTTTCTTATGCAACCTTGCAATTACCCACAGCTGGGGCATGATGCAACATCTTTGCAGTGGGCTGATCATTTTCCCAGGGTTCCCTGCCTGGAATCCCTGACAGATAGGACTGAAGCCTTAGAGATTTTGTACGTGAAAGAACACATATCTTGATAACATTAAACAGATGCTGGATGGCCATTTGCTGGGGGTGCTTTGAGTGTGTGTTCCTGAATGGCAGGAGGGCGTTGGACTTGATAGCTCTTGGGGTCTCTTCCAATTCTATGATTCTATGATCCCGTCTGAATTACTGTAATACATTGTACATGAATCTGTCTTTGGAAACTGTTTAGAAACTGCAGCAGAGGTGTAAAATGCTGTGGCCACACTGTTGACCAGGGACAGTTATTAGGAACATAGAATTTTCCCAGCAGTTCATTTCCAAGCAGAGTTCAAAGTATTGGTTATGGCCCCTAAAGCCCTATATGGCTTAGATCCAGCCTATCTGAAAGACCATATTTTGATATAAACCTGCTTGAATTTTGAAATCATTAGGGGTGAGCTTTCCATCTGTTCCACTACCATCACAGATATGTTCCTGTAAGATATGAAAGAAAGTCTCTTCAATGGCTGCCTCAAGCTATGGGATTTCCTGCTGCAGGAGGCTAGGTTGGCAGAGGAAGACTTTATTTATCCAGGCTGTTAATTTACTGTTAAGTGTACACTGTCATTGTTTTGTGCCTTCAAATAATTTCCATTTTATGGCAACCCTAAGGCAAACCTATCATGGTTTTCTGGGGGCTGAGTGTGTGTAACATGCTGAAGGACACCCAGTGGCTTTCCATGCCAGAGTGGGGAATCAAACCCTGGTCTCCAGGACCATAGTCTGACGTTCAGACCACTAAACCATGCTGGCTGTCCTAAGTGGAAATCCAAAAGTTTTTTTTTCCATTGCAGTGTGCAGTATTTCTGTCATTATTATATTTTAATGCTTTTTAAGCTGTTTTAAATTAACATTTTTAATAAGGTTGTTTAACTGATTTTTAAATTTGCATTACCTATTGTTTTAATTGTACTTGTTTTTAACTTTATTTTGTGAGCTGTTTGAAGTCCTGTAGTGAGAGAAAGGCAGGCTATTCAACAAATAAATAAAGTAACAAAAGCCCAACAAAGACCGCTCCTACCATCAGCCAAGTGTGTCCTATCTCAGTCCCAGCACAGCTGATAAAACAAACAAAACAAACTGAATAACTCCCATCTCATTACTTATTTCCAGACAGTAAGTACAGAGTAATAAATAAAGTCCAACAGGGTTCCAAGCCAAAGAGTGTCCAAAGTCAGTCCTAATATTCATCAAGGTATCCAGCAGGGTAGAAGGTCAGATAAGCTCTGACAATTCCTGGATGGGAAGGACATCAGCTATATAGGTCTGAAGCCTAGCGCAGTTGTGGCTTGACTAATTGTTGCCAGTTATAAATTCTGAGAAAGCGATACCAGGGTCTCTGTTTGCTGTCTGCGCTCTGCAAAGCTGGGTACAAGTAAGTGCTCTTCTATGTCTGAAGAGGCAGGACTCTCTGCTGGAGCTGGTACTGTCCCCTTTTCTGTTTGTGGCACTGTAACCTCTTCCTGTACAGCAGGTCCTGGCATGCCCATTTCAGCCTATGGCATGCCCCTTGTCTTAGCCTATGGCATGCCCCCTGTTTCAGGGTCTGAGTCAGAGTCCATGTTCTGGAAGCAGGGCATGACAAAATGAGACAATCATCTCAAGCAGTAGATGCTGGGTGGAAAGGAGCAGCAGTGACCCTTCTATTTTTCATGAGCCCTCCAGTTGCTTTGTGTGCATGTTACATGGCTTCCACTGCACTGGCTAAACTTTGACCAATTCCCTTTGGCCTACTGCTCTCAGATGTGGTGAAGGACATCGTCCTGTCACCATTGTTGAATTAAAATTCAAGTGCCAGTCCAGTTCGTTTGTGCCATCTTGTTTATATCTCTGGCCATCTCTGATTCCCGTCGTATGTTTCCTATCTACAAAGTAAGTGATGTGATGAGAGCTGTGTGCTGTGTTTCCTGATTTGGGAAAAAGCTCTCTCAGGCAATAACTAACACTCTCTCTGTCTCTCTGCAGAACCTGACAGGCTATAGGTTTTAAAAACAGACAGTTAACCAGAGTAGTTCCCAGAACAATGAAAGAAAAAGAAATCAGGTTGAAGACATGCTGATTTTGAAACATAAACAATTTTTTCTTTATTAAAAGATAGAAAAACACAGCACCAGAACCTAACAGAACACTCTGTGTTCAATACAAGCTGTATCTCAAAAGAAAAGAAGGAGAGAATGCCACAGGTGTTAAAAATTCTACTCCTGACCAAGCTTAGGGGGATAAAGGTTTGCAGCCAAGCCTAAACGACTGGAGACTAAGGCCCTTTCCGCACCTTACCTTTTTTCGGTGCTTTTGGAGTTTTCCAGGCTGAGCTGGGGCAGGAAGCATGACCGCTGCGGCTCCAGAGGCTCTGCACACACAGCAAGTGCACATGGGGCCGTGGAGCAATGCGCAATTGCGCACCATTTTCAGCTGAAAGCCGAAAATGAAAAAGTGTGTGAGCGGCACCTGCCCTACCCTGGAGCGTCGTGCAATTGTGAGTGCGTCATGCAGATCGCTCCTCACAATCACACGACATTCAAGGGGCCCTTTTGCATGGCAAATGCTGTGCGAAAAGGGCCTAAGACACACACATGGATTCTCTCATCCTCCAATGGGAGGAAGAGTCCATTCAGTTGGGTAGCTAAAGATCAAGGCAGCAGGTTCTTTTCTTGGGGGGTTCTTGGTGATTCTTCCAGGGTCTTTCTGGTCTGTCTCTACAAAGTCTCTCCTCTGGCATTCTTCCAGGCTTCTCCTTTTCAGCCTTTTTCTGTCTGGGGTGCACATCTGCAAGTCTGTGTATGAAAGCAGGCTCTTCTCTTTTAGTTGAAACAGCTACCTCTCCAAGTCTGTTTGTGTCTGTATTTAACCCATGCCTAACTTAGGGATTGTCACGTGGATTCAAGGGAATATCTTCTGGGAGGGCGCTAACATGACCTTAATGTTATACTATGGAGGTTCAAAAATTTAGATCTGAATATGATAGCAAAAGCAGGCAGCAGTTACATTTCTATACCGCTTACCAGTGCAAAGCACTCCCTAAGCAGTTTACAATGTGTTTTTAGCTAATTGCCCCCAACAAGCCGGGTACTCATTTTACCAACCTATGGAAGGATGAAAGGTTGAGTCAACCTGCAACTTTGCAGGAACGAACTCACTATGTTGTGGCTGCAGTACTGGCATTTAACCACTGCACCACCAGGGCTCAGTCACTGTCAATATGAACTCTCCTTGTTATCCTCTGGATATCAATAATGACTCTTAAGTAGTCTGAGATGATGCAAACAATAGATTCTGCACACATAAGGCAAAGCTAGTCTGATAGAGCCATTTGCTCTCTTTCAGATTCAGATGAGATTTCCCAACATCTCTGGACAATGCATATTAACTTATAGTGGGAGTTATACCAGTCTGAACCAGTTTTGCAGGGCTTCCATTCACTGAAAGTGAACAAATCAGTTAAGTACTGATTCTTCTACCAAACACATCAAGAAGCCATTTCCTTGTCAGTAGGAGGGAGGGGGTTGGGTGTGGTGGCAAAGTTCCAGCTTGTATTTTAAAATGAGGCCTGATTTCTCCAAGATGGACATGGGATCCAGGCAACTGCATATTGCCCTACCCTGCAAGTGTCCAAACTATAGCAAGAGGAAACTCCCTTCCTGATGCATTTGAAGTCTACCTGCAATTAATATTTACTAAACATAACTCATAACAATGGTGAGGTGGAATAGCATCGCAGATGCCTTTGGCCTAACTACATTCCCCATTAACTCTAGCCTTCAGGGGCATGCTGGAGGACATGGTAGAAGAGTACTGGAGTTGTAGGCCAAAAAATACCTGCAGGGCTACAACTGTACACTCCAGTTATATAGCAAAGGGCTAGCTTGCAGTGGGAAAGCTGTGCTGAGGGTATTATGCCCCTTCTCAATTTACCATGTGACTTGCATAATTAGCAAGCAATTAGGCTGCCCAGATTTGAGGAAGAGGAGTTCCTAGTTCCTAGTTCTAGCACACTTTCTCACTGAACCTTCTAGTTTCTGAAGTCCAGTAATAAATCACTGCCATTGGATAAGGCTGACTTGCAAAATTAACTGAGCTCTTTCTTGATCTATCTAATGTGAGTCTAAATTCTGTTTGAGAGTCTCTAGATTTAGGAAACTAATCAGTTTAATCAGACAGGTGAATTTTCATCTGTTCTAGCTGATTTATAATCCCAAATATTATGGCATTCACTTTGGCTTGCATTTTTCTGTTAATATATTGTGGCTTGTTTTCTTTGGCCCTTTCTTGAATACTTTCATGTCTTCTGCTTTAGGAAAATATTTGAAAAGCAAATTAAACATCCTCAAATAAGTAAACAAATACTAAAATGGAGCAATTTCTTTTAGAAGTTTCCATTCCATATTCTATTGTCAATGTTAGTGAAAGGTCAAGCTATGGAAAAGTGGCAAAAAAAAGGTTTATTAATCTTTAAAAGGGTAATATATATGCAATAAAGTAATTTTTTTTCAAAAAAAGGACTGTGATCTCACTATTCTAAATCTATCAAAGTTTTCTCAACCCTTGGTGACTGCAAAACTGGTGATGTATGTATAATTTTCTTCCTCTTCTCTTGAAAGACAACAATTAAGGGCAACCTTCTGAAGTTAGCTTCTTATTATATCTAACTTCTAAAATAATTTACTGGTAAAAATAAAGAAATAATAAATAATGTAGCAGAAATGCCAGTTCCAGCCAAAGTAATGCTCCTCAATTCATAGTAGAAAAGTCAAGGCATGAAATTATATTATTATTATTATTGTTATTATTATTATTATCATCCACAATCCTCTATCATAGCCCACATTATGTAACTTTAAGTATACTTAGCTGTGCAACAGAGGCATTAAGAAATCCTGTTAGTGAATTGTGAAGATGTGTAACAGGACACTGGCAAGAGTGTTCTGATGTACACTGAGGGCTATCAGTGTTCATCCAAACTCCTTACTCAGGGCCTTTCCACACTATACTGTTATAGTGCTATTATTCCACTTTCAACATTCTATGGAACCCTGGGGTTTGCAGTTTAAGGAGGGGCTTTTAGAATTCTCAGCCAGAGAGTTTATTGGTCTCAGTAAACTACAAACCCCAGAATTCCACAGGATGTTGAAAGTGAAATAATAGCACTATAACAGTGTAGTGCGGAAAGGCCCTCAGTGTCCCAGTACAAAACAGGGCTGATACAAACCATTCCTGATATGCACTGTCCCATTGTGCAATGGTCACTTTGCTGGCTCCCCTATGTAGCAATGCAACAGCAGCCCCTTACTGGATATGGATGCCATGGAACGGCCCCATTTTAATGCCCATAGACAAAGCCTGATTACAAAGATGTATGTCTCCAACAGGATTCTGGCCAACATTAGTAGTAGCAGCACCATTTTTAAATATTTTACATTTTGTAGATAGCGTGGTAACTTCTTTACGCTAAAAATTTAACATGTAAGTTTGCTGCCCTGGCAGACTTGCACTGAATTGGGTCCTATAAATATGTGTTTGTATGTGTGTGTATACACACACAAATATATAGATATACATATGTCTCCTAGGTTCTGATATATATTTATATTATATATAAGATTATAATATATATACAATTTATAGAGTTCTAAACCGCCACCTTGGCTACAAATGCACTTTCATTTTAAGGAACTATGAAGGGCAGAAATTGAAACAATTGAACAATTAAATTATGTTTGTTAATCACGCTTTCTCTCTCTCTCTCTCACACACACACACACACACACACACTCCCAGAGGAAAGAGAGAGAGGTCTTCTCTGTCTCTGGCCATTTCCGCACTACACTCTTATAGCACGATTATTCCACTTTCAACATCCTATGGAATCCTGGGGTTTACAGTTTCGGGAGGGGCCGGCTGATGTTGAAAGTGGAATAATCACGCTATAAGAGTATAGTGCGGAAATGGCCTCTGTGTTTGTGTGTCAGAAAGAGAGACAGAGATTTCTGTGGCACCACTTCCCATAAGCCTTTCAAATATATCAGGAGCAGTAGAAGAAATAATAACAGCAGCTGCTGCTAGTAGCAACATTTGCCATCCTAGCCTCTCCCACAATCATTACCGCAGCTGCGATAACCCTACAAGGCAAATACTTACTGAAGAGAAATGAAGATACTGGACAAAAAATAAGCTTAATGCAAGTGGACTTCCAGCCGCACCTTAAAGTTTCTGCTCCTATCTAACTCCTCCAGTCCCTCAGAAATCTCCAAAACTGTGCTGCGCTGTGGTAGAAAAGAGGTAAATCCCACCAGGGACAGAGCTCCAGGTTACTATACCGTACACTGGAGCACTTGTAGCCCCCGTTATTTTTCCTGAGAACACATTGCCGGGTTGTCTCAAGGGAAATAAGATGACTGCAAAATATATTGGCATACTTATCCCGGTTTCTATCTCTATGTGTAGCCAGGACCCAGAATGTCTTTTACACTGAACAGTTTCAGCTAGTGGATCAACAAGAAATGATATGTTTTTATTTCAAGGTCACTTTTTTAATACATAACACCACCAGCCTGGCAATCCTGCACAGTGCCTGTAGATAATTTTGTATCATTTCCTCATCTTTCTCTAAACTCACAGCTCTCTTGCCTAACATTCCTCCCAGCTTCATCTAACCTTAACTGTACTCTGACTAACAAATTATTTTTCCTTCTACCTCTTCATTGCAGCCCTAGCTCCTCACAAGAGTTCCTTCAATTTTACTGGTTGATCCCAGCAGGGGACAGACTCCAATCCTGTCCATCCCACACAGCTCCTTATGAAAATATTGCTCAGCTCAAGACCTCAGAAAGGTTTCAGTGGTGGACAATGAAAACTGTGCAGCATTTGAAGAGATAAGAGGTGAAAAAACTTACAAGTTACACAACTATATGGTTAATATTTCTCCTGCAACAAATACAGTTCATGTCAGTGCAAACCTTGTAACTTAAAAGATAGGAGAAAAACTCCAAAACAGTAACCCTCCATAACAATAACCCTCTATAACAATAAACAATAAGCAAACCTTACAAGATGGTTGTTATCTGCAAATATTGGCATATATGTTAACTGTAAATTCTCTCTCTCTCTCTCTCTCTCTCTCTCTCTCTCTCTCTCTCTCTGTATATATGTGTGTGTGTGTCTATACTTAAAGAACTCAAGGTGGAAACCAAGGTTCTTTCCTTAATTGTTGAACTTTCATTTACCTGAAAAGGCACTATTAGTCCCAACCTTAACATTTCCCTCTCTTCCTTTGAAACATGCTCAACTTATTTTCCAGTTACCTTGTAAAGTGATATAGCTGTAGGAGCTGCTTTACCAATGTGGGTATGGTGGCTGATCATTTGAATATGCACTAGGACATTCAAAAATAGATCCAGGTAAGAATCTTGTATTTTGATTGGCTCCACTTGCATGCTAGATAGTGTTTCCACTAACTTCCTCCCTGTTACATCAGTACCAGATATATTCAGTTCCTTCCAAATAGGCAAATAAGAAGCCTTCCCTGCATTTTCTACATCAGCATACTATACCAGATTTAACATATTGGAGTGCAATACCTGAAAGCGACATTTCTCATCCTCTGCATTTACCAGATAACCTGCATCATCTAATCTGCCTTGTATTTTTTAAAAGTATTTTTATTGACAATAGTAAACATAAACAGACAAAAGGAAAAAAATCATAACCAATATAAGCATATTCCTAATGTGACAAAATAATTACAAGAAAAAAGGGGAAGGATATATAAGAGACAACACAACACTTGCTATTAATGCTAATACAAATAGTAATACAAACAAAACTAATACAGTCATCCCTCCACTTTCACCAGGGTTAGGGCACAACACCCCGTGAAAGTGAAAAAAACATGAATAACTCCAGGCCCTCCCAAACCATATTTAACACATAAAAAAAGTATGATCACCATATTCAACCCACTGTGGATTCCTTTGGGGCATCAGAGTTCCATCATCACATAGAGGTGGGTAGCTGGTGGGACTTACTGCCACCTCCACTCCTGCCCCACACCATTTTTAAGAGGGGCTTACAAGCCTCATTCACAGTTTCTCAGTCTCACGGGATTTGCAGTCCCTATTAAAAATGGCATAGGGAGGCAGCAGAGATGACAGCAAATAATCTGTGAATAATCAAATCCGCAAAAGTGAAACCTGCAGATGTGGAGGGCTGACTGTACAAATAAACTAAATATATTATATATTTATGAATGGCTGGATGAATGGTTCAAAAAAATTATGGTAATTGCTGAGATGGACAAATTGACCTATAGACTAGAAAATAAGATGGATAGTAAATTCTATAAGGCATAGGAGTCTGCCTTGTATTTTGACAGGCTCTCTCATGCAGTCTGATGCTAGTGCTTCTGACATGACTGGGCTTGGTGAAGATTTTCTCCTTCAATTTACATAGTATCTTCTAGGGTGTTTTGTAGATTTTCAGCGTACACAGTTACTCCTGTGTTGACTTTCCTTCCCATCTCTCTCACACTACATCATTGGATGTATGCTTCCCATTACCCACACCTGTTTTTCCTTGATAAATTCTAATGAGCTAATTAACAGTAGCCTTTCTAATCACTAAGCCTCTATATTTATATTTAACTGGACAAGGGTAAATCGCAACAAATAATGGTACTGACACCCCTCCCTTTCTTTCAAGGCTGTAATAGTCATACACTAAAGATAAACTTAAGTAAGAGTAAAGATTACATAAGTTTAAAATTAGCAATGGGCAGTGCTGCCTAGGCTTCTGGGAGAGAATAGCCAAAATGAACAATACGATGGAACAATTTAAACATGTCATCTTGATCCTCCTCGCACAATGTTCTTCCAGTGTACTACCCCCTACAACTCTCCTCCAAGGCCTCTTTGTAATTCAATACATGATTTCCCTTCTTTGAATTTACCAACTTGTGGGTGTGAGGATTCAAATAAAATTTAGGATTGGCTTTTGAGTGAGGTGTATATAGGCCCCACTTGAATGAAATTTCTTTTCCTTCAGATTTGTAGAGATGACTTGAAAAACAGTGGGCATGATTCCTATCTATAAAAGTCAAAATCACCATGCCTCTGAACTTTTTAGGTCTTGTGGGATACACGCAGGAGTATTTTATATCCCCTGAGTTGTCTCACCCAGCCCCCAATACATCTAAACTGTACTTTAATATTTCTAAATGTATGAGCCATACATTATGTGGTCTCCTTAATGGCCAGGTGAAAAAGGTAACATAATGTCAGTGTTAGATGGTGGAACTTCTACATGTTGGCTTTCAGGAGCCAGAGCCTGCTTGATCTACCAATTGTAACTGATATTTGTTCATCTGCAAAGCTTTTTCCCATGCTGTTTCTATAAGCGAATGTAGTGACTGAAAATTACCTTCTTTAAGAGTGTCATCATGCCATTTGTCTAAGAGTAATAAGTATGAACTTGAAAAAATAGTTTGAAGTCCTCTGTACCACTTTTTGCATTTCCATCTCCATCTGGGGTCTCTAAGTATCTTCTCAGAATTTATAACCCAATCGTGCATTGTTTCTTCCAGGTACCCCAAAGGTCTTGAGGCGCTGGCAAGGAGACAATCATTATTTTCTCTTCCATCCATTGTGGACTTTAGGCTAACTCCCTGGTGATCTATCTAGGAAATTTGCTGGTGGATGCTGCCTTTAAAATTTCTAGCTACAATGGATTACAATATTACTTTAAGACCAAAGATCTCTTGTTTTATAGAATACAGATTGTCAAAAAAATGTTGATTTGCTTGTGCCAAAAGAAAGCATTGGTCTCTCAAGTGGGTATAGATTATTTGAGCAAGTTCACAATCAAACGTGTGAGGTTTTTCTGTAGATTTCTTCAGCAAATTATCATTGGCATCAGAGGTTGTAAAATTTAAATGTCTAAGAGGAGTATCCACTGAAACCCTGGCCAAAAGCCCTGGGTGCAAATACCGGTTACTAATTGTATTCTCATTCTGGTGATCCCATTCCAGAGGGACTCTGATGATCCCCTTCATTACCCATTGTCCATATTCATTGGAGAGCTTGTGGTTGGAATACCTGTAGCATTATGCTTATCAGGCCTTGCCATACAATAATAGAGGATGGACTTTTGAGTCAAACTCCTAGGAGTTCCATTTGCCTGTGTATGCACCTTTGGGCCCAAATTGTCTGAGCCTGAGTATTAACCATAATTGATGTGGTCAAGCTTCACTGGCTCCAGTTAATTCAGCAACTAATAATATCTAATTCAGCATAAGGCAATCAATAAGTGACACAATGAAAGTCGCTGTGAAGGAAGAACCTGAGAAATCCCAAATGGTGAGCAAATAGAATCTACCAGGTGTTACTGCCCTGGCTAGTCCGAGCTTTGGGGATATTAAAAGATATCCCTTGATATCACAATTCGGCTGCACTTCTCTATTCCTTTCCACATGCTTGCGAGGCCACCGGACAAGCACGTAAACAAGCTCGGCCGTTAATAGCCGTAATATTCAAACTACAATACAGGCAGGCCAGAAATAGCTGACTCACTGCTTTAGGAGACCTCTAGGCAAGTACTCTAATTAAGTATGCACGCCACTTACAAAAGAGCCTCTGCCCCGCGATGGCAGCTTGATGGGTAACCTATACAATACCCAAGTACTCTGCGTTTGCATACTGGCTACTCTATTGAGAACTGCTGCGATAACTCAATCATTCAGATTCTGACCTTTCAGAGGCTTTGTCTCCAACTCCAAATCTATTGTTTTCCCCCAAGTACGGCATAGCCTACAGTCACAATTCTCCTTATAAAAACCCTTGATTCAGAGACCTTCCTCAGAACGCTCCCGAGTTTCATCCCGCCTTGCTGCCGCTTTGCTTGGCGAGCCTCCCCTCAGCTCCACATGCTGAGCTACACCACACCCCAGCTTCGCTCTCTATTTTTCCGGGTTTCAGGACAGGTGAAGTATCACCCAAACCAGCAATCCCTCTAAAAATCCCTCTGTACCACTCCAACCTTTATCTTCTTTAGTTATCTTGTATGAGTGTGTCGCATACACTGTTTTGCTTGTATTTAATAAACATCATTTATTATTTCAACTTCTGTGTTCTCCTTGACTCGACCTGACCCCGTAGACATAGGGTTCAAGATCTCGCTACGTTACCCTGCCTCTCATAACGTTAAGCAGTGCTCTGAGCTAATTTTCCCCACCTTATTTGAGCACATTTTGGTGTCCCTCCCGAGACCCCCAGTTCACAGGGTAACACAGGGCTAATTTTAAACCTTTCTAGCACAAACTCAAAGTTTCTTCCTCACCCAACATAAGTCAAATGGAGGTAGATGAAAGAGACAATACAGGTGGGCAAAACTCTAGAACTCCTCTTTTGGTTGGGAGTCTCTCTTCTTCCCACTCACTAGGCTGCAAATTTTCTTCTGTAAAGTTTACAGTACACAAATATTTGCTGGTTCAAATAATTGCCCCTGTTCTTTCTCCAGCTCAGTGTCCTTGCTGGATTCTCTGACATCATATCCTTGGTAATGTTTGCTCTGGACTCCTCCATGTTTTTAAATTGTTTTAACTTCAAATTTAACTTCAAGCTCTAAATCCCCTTGTGTAAAGGGTAGCATAAACACAGCATTTTCACCGTTTGTTAAACTCAGAACATTCCACAGCCCTCATTAGTGGAGATATCAGCCTTATCAAACAATTCCCAGTAAACTGGTGATTAAAACATCACTAATAAATTCTCTGGAACCTTAGAGGCAAAGAAGCCAACACCTCCAAATTTCATAAACACTAAGTAGGTTGAATAAAAATAAAACCAAATAAAAGTATAAAACAGATAACAGAGTGCAAGCCAAGCTACTTTACATGCCACCATCTTAGATCATTCTTCCCCAGCAATAATAATGTGTTAAGGCAAGGATCACACAGTCCCTGGAAATATGACTTGGGGGTGCCCTTATTATCTCTGATCAGTGATTGGAGAGGCTAGGAGTACTTCACATGCAGAGAGGCATGGCACTCACCACAGGGAGGAATAAATAGATTCAGGGAGGGCCAGTTGGCATCAGAGGTGCAGCATGCAAGGCTGTAAATGAGGAAACAGTGCTGGAAACCTGTGAATTATTTTTCACTGAAAGCACAATCTGTGAAACAGTCACAGCATGAATATGGAGGCCAGACATGTCTCTATTGTTGAGGCAACAGAGCACTGCCCCCCCTAAAAAACAGTCAGGGGAATTTATCTTTGGCATGTGAAGGCTTCCTTTTGCTTTCCCGCTCTTTTCCAGCCATTTTAGAATTTTGGGGACATATGTGATTTTTGCATGCTCAGAAATTACTATAAAGGCAGTTCTGCCAATACTGTCTTCATAGTGGTGCCAGAAAAGGGTCACTTTGAGCCCTTGTGCCATATATGAAGATTTCTGGAACAACCTCACCCAGAAGAGGAGTATCAGGGCAAATTCTACAAAAACAAGTTCCACCCACTGTCAAGAAATTAAACAAAAATTGAAGAGAAACACATTACTGGCAATTGTATCAGCACCCCAAAACTAATGGGGAGGTATATTTGACATTTGGGCCTGTTAGTGAAGGAAGAGTATATATTGTCCATCTGCTACCATGTCAACAACAGCAGCAGCTTATCTGCTCTATTTCTTTGCATGCAGTTTTCCCTCTTCTGCCATGTGTTGAGAGAAAGAGAGCGAGAGAGAAATCAACACAAGCTCCTTTTATTTTAGAATAACATTGTAACATTGTTATATAGCCAGGACTACTTTCTTCCATTTGTTTTTATTTCTATGCTTAAGTGAATTTTTAAAGCAATGTTATTTCATAACATTTTAATTTTACTATTTTGTTCCACTTTTACATTTTCTTTTATAATTGTATTCTGTGTGTGTGTGCTTTTAAACATGTTATTCAATATTTCATTGCATTTGTGATGGAATCCTCCTCTGAACTGTTTTACACAATGGTTGAATGGGTAACTCGCAGGAATGCTTAGATGCAGATTCCCTGCTTCTGTCAAATGGGTTAGATTAGATACCCTCTGACAGATACCTTCCAGCTCTATGAGTCTATGATCCTAGGGTTTACTTTTTTATGTTAATGGAAAGCATTTAGAATTTATGTCAAGATTCTGCAATTCTGTAAGTCAATATCAAAGGGAAAACAGATTCAAGGTTTCTTTTCAAAACAGTGTTGCAAATACTTTTGTATCTATCTATCTATCTATCTATCTATCTAATAACCCTTATTTTATATTTATATGTGTGTGTGTGTGTGTATAATAACTCTTATTATGCCATATTCTTCCCTCTTTTACTTAGCTTTCTATAGTTATTGCATTCTTTGTTTCTTTTTAAAAAAATATTATTCAGCATTTCACTATATTGCAGGTAGTGTGTTTGCAAGTGTTCTTTAAACAGAAGATATATAGCCACCTCTCAGGGATATCTAGGTGTCTTGTTAAGTTGAACTTCACAGCCTTTGACATACCTTCCAACTCTGTGAATTTATTGTCTTTTTCCTTTCTCCAATGCTGCATTAAAGCCATGGATTGACTAGACCAGAAGGCTTCCATTTATTCCATAGGCGCAACAACTGTATATGCCATCCCTTTCTTGCATGTTGCAGAAGCTTCTTCAATGATTTCTCCTAAGGTGTTTGAGAGACAGGAGGTGATGGCCTCCATGGCCCTGTCTGTGTTCACCTATACTTCTGCCCCCATTTGCTACACTTCAAGTTACACAAGATACCAGCTGCCACTGTTCAGGGTATAGATGAAGAGGAACTCCACCAAAATCAAGGTGTGAAAACTCCTTGACATGACTGAGCTGAAGGAATACACAGACAGTAATGTATCATGGACAACATGAAGTCTTTGAGGAACTGTGACATCTGGTCCCAGCGTGCTGCCACTTCAGAACAATGATGAGCTGGAAGATATTTTGTGTAGTTACAAGACATTTAAGCTTCAACGACAAGGAAACAAGAAGGGTGCTTTGAGTCATTGATGAACCAGCTGCTCTTTGAAACATTTGCACTATGTTTGTCAACCAGCTTCAAAATTGTTCCACACCAGAGACGTATCTATCCCATGAACAGTTGGTCAAATTTGTAGGCAAATATTCTTTCTTGCAGTATAGGCCAAGTAAACTGTGAAAATATGGCATAAAAGATGATATCACCGCAATGCTAAGATATCTGAAGGGACATCTGATGTCTCCGAAGGCAGGCATTTACCTGGTCGGGCACCCTGCTATATGATAGAAAATTCAGGCCATTTCCACACTACACTGTTATAGTGCTATTATTCCATTTTCAACATCCTATGGAACCCTCGGGTTTGCAGTTTAGGGAGGGACATTTAGAATTCTCAGCCAGAGAGGTCTTTGGCCTCAGTAAACTACACGTTACCCTGATTTCTGGGGGTCCTGAGAGGGACACCTAAATGTGCTCAAACAATGGGGAGGGAATTAGCACAGAGCACACGTTTGCAATGCGAGAGGCAGGGTAACATAGCAAGATCTTGAACCCTATGTCTACGGTGTCAGGCCGAGTCAAGGATGAGGCAGATGTTGAAATAATAATAATTGTTTTATTTAAGCACAGTCAAACAAGTGTATGCAACACACTCACACAAGGAACTATAGAAGTAAAGGTAGGAGCGTATAGAGGGATTTTCAGAGGACGTTTGGTATGGGAAATACTATACCTGTCCTGAAGCCCGGTTAAAAGCAAAGAAGCTGGGGAGCGTGAATTCTCAGCACGTGGGGCTGAGGGGAAGGCTCGCTGGACAAAGCGACAGCAAGGCGGGATGGAAGCCAAGAGCGATCTGAGGAAGCGCTTAAAGTCAGGGGTTCTTATAGGGAAAATTGTGGCCGCGGGCTAGTCCGTACTTGGGGAAAACAATGAGTTTGGGGCTGGAGAAAAAGCCTCCGAAAGGTCAGTACTTTAGATGATTGAGTTATAGCCAGATTGTCAATAGAGTAGCCAGTATGCAAATGCGGAGTGCTTGAGAGTTGTATAGTCCACTCATCAAGCTGCCTGCGCGGGGCAGGGGATCTTTTTGTAAGTTGTGTGCATACATAATGTAGTACTTGCCTTGAGGTCTCCTGAAGCTGCATTTGGCAATGACTGGCCTGCCTAGGTTGGGATTTGAATGGTTCGGCTATTGTCGGCCGCACCTGTGTGTGTACTTGTCCGGGGGCTCGCAAGCACGTGGAGAGGAATGGGTACAGAAGGCCAAATTATTGATATCAAATGATATCTTAATATCCCACAAGCTCGGGCTAGAAACAGCGGTAACACACACCCCACAGGATGTCGAAAGTGGAATAATAGCACTGTAACAGTGTAGTGCAGAAATGGCCCAAGTTTGGTTACAGTGTGGTGACAATACTGATTGAGCCATATTTCCACACTGGATTAAATGTGATGGGCAGGGGGCTTTTTTTCATCCATTTAGAACTGGAAGGAAAGACCTAATGTACATTGACACCAGACAATGAAACATATCGTACACTCCCCTCATTACTTCTACATTAGAACAGTAAATAAGAAAAACAGTAGACAGTGTACCATATGCAGGCAATTTACTAGCAAGGACTACTGCGGCATCAAAATGAAATGCTCTGGATGTCTGTCGAGCTTCAATTGTGTTATTTCCTTTAGCAGACACTAGACTGTTACTGAGGTGGAAAATTGTCCCATAAGACCATTAACATTATACCTTCCTGTGAGGGAAAAAAAGATGTTTTCCTTCAGGAATTATGTTTTTTTTTTCTCTAATTGTGGCCTTTCAAAACAAGTATTTTGTTGCTTTGAAATGGAAGTAACAATAGTTGTAGTTCAAGACATGGAAATTATGCTGTTTATTTTCTTTTCCTAAAAAAAAGAGAGAGAGAACTGACAGCCATTGAAAATAAATGTTCCAGTTCATGTGAACGTGTGTTTTCTGACTTTGTGTTGTGGACCAGGGGCATAACTACAGAGAAGCAAAATGAGGGCATTGACTCCCAAAGAAGAATTCTTCACACACACACACACCCATGAAAATTACCTTCAGAACCCAAATTTCTAGCCTTTCATTTCCTTGAACATCAGTTCAACTACAGCTTACAGCTTAACCATCCAGAGAAAATGATCAGGCAGTTACCAAAGTAATACAAACAACAGCAAATACAAGTTTTAGATGTAAACTATTTTCAACGTTTCACTCTCTGCAATGCTGGAAATATGAGGACTGAAGGAAATTTTCACATGGGGAGTAAGAATTCTTATTTTGCTATACCCCTAGGAAAACCCTTGATTCTGCACTCGCAAAAACTCACAATGCACTGTGGACATGAGGCATTTATACATCCTTCAATGCACTGGCATTCTTGTGAGGTCAGAAAATACTATCAAAATCACTCAGTGCAAGTTTTTATCTGCCTGGATGAGGCAAGACTACTTTTCCCCTCTTCCCCATACCATCTAGGAGTATTCATGACACATTATTTTTATGATACTTCTGCAAACTCTGAACAAAGAGGGATTAAATAATTTATAGAGGCACTGAGGAGTTACCACATGAAATAAAGATGAGTTATTCTCTCTGCCACAAAGGGAAAAATACAGTTAGCATTCATATCCTTTCACACTTGCCTATTGACTTTTGAAGATTGCAAGAGCTTTACTTCTACTTACAAAACACTCTCCACCTGAGAACAACAGGCTGACTTGATCAGCTGCAGTCCACAGTGGGAATGTTTGAAGAGACATAAAAAAGAATGCTATGATTACATCCTAAAAAATCAGAAACTCGAGGCTTACACCCACATGGAGCTAATAGACTACCCATGAACATAGGATCCCACCTGAAAATACTAGGGGTACACTTTTTACTTATTTAAGCAGTTTATACATATCAACTGGCTCCAGTGCAAACTGAAGTGTGGTGTTTCTCTTCTTTTTCTTTTAATGGTACATTCTTTCTTGGCAACATCAGCAGCAGAAGTGACACAGAGCCCATGTGGTGTAGTTGTTTCAAGCATTGTATGGACCTGTGCAACCCACATTCTAATCCCTTCTAGGACAGAAAACTCTCTGAATGACCTTGGTCCAGGCACCCGCTCAGCATGTCCTATATCATGGAGTTGTTGCAAAGACACAGCAGGTGAGGATGAGGGGAAGGCCATTTCCGCACTACTCTGTTATTCTACTTCCAACATCCTGTGGAATTCTGGGAACTGTAGTTTATTGAGGCCAAAGGCTTCTCTGGCTGAGAATTCTAAATGCCCCTCCCTACCCTGCAAACCCCAGGTTTCCACAGAATGTTCGAAGTGGAATAATAATGCTATAACAGTGTAGTGCAGAAATGGCTGAAAATATGCACCTTGACCTGAGAAATGTAGCTAATATACAGTAAAATAAAACAGCAGTATTGAGGAAAATAGGCTGCTAAGATATCTTTGGTTTTTCTTATTCCCACTTCTGAGGGGCTGGTTCCAGTAGTACCTTCATACTCTTCATGTAATCAGTTCCTGAAGAAAGGAAGAAAAGTACAAGTGATAGACAGATCTTAGACGTCTGTTAGATAGACAGATCTTAGACTTCTGTGCAGGGAGCCATAGTGAAACCAGGACTTTCAGACTTTCAGTGTATAAGAGAACCACTTCTCTTTCATATTTTCCTATTTGTTATGAATAACAGAGTGGTGTAGTGATTCAAGGGTTGGACTACTAAGTCCCTTTCTGCACCTTACCCTTTTCTGTCCTTGTCCCATCAGGATCCCAGCAGTGCCACTGCCAGGATGGGAGTGCGACACAAATACTCCCCTCCGCACCCGGCTGTTTGCCTGCAGAAGGGTAGCATGAGTGACCTGTGCTGCACTGGGGAAAGAAGCACCTAGATTGCACTTTCTCCCTTTCCACATAGCCTCCAGCAAAGGAGTGTTGTACTGTTGGGTTTTTCTGGTAACAGAATATCCCATGATTGCAACGAGTGGGGATGTCTTGGCAGTGGGACCACAACAAAGTCGTGCAAATGCACAATTCACCAACCAGCAGCAATGCATCCCCATCACGGAATAGCGATGTCATGCTGAAATGGCCTAAGACACTGACGAGTTTATCACACAAAGTAGGTAAATAGCCCTGACAACAAGATAATAGTGTTTGGCTGGGGCTTATCATATGGCATCCTTCCAGTTCAGAGTTGCTGTGAAGTTATATACCACCACAGGCATCTTGTATATCTTGATTCTGTGTAAAACATTAGTATCTACAATGTGTCTGCTAGAACCAAAAAACATGACCAGAAAATTCACTCGGTTGAGCTTTTGGTGAACTCTACCACTTCTGACAGCACGTAGAGAATATATAATTGAAAGCTAATTCATATTTTAAAATTCACCACCACCACCACCAAAACCCCAAGTACATCAGAGTGAAGAATTCAGTGAAAGTCCAAATATTTCCCTTGGAGAGTTTAGGTATTTTTCTGAGAAAACAGTCTTTTTCTAAAGACAAAATCCAATCTAGCCACACCTTTAAGATTTTTCTTAGTGCCTCTTCTTGGGGTATACCTATTTCCTGAAATTAAATAAGCAATAATGAGGGAATACTTTTTGGTAGTTACACACTGGTTGCAGGAGAGTTTGTTGTTGTCTACCTTCAAGTCATTTCTGACATATGGTGACCCTAAGACGAACCTATCAGGTGGATTCTTGGCAAGATTTGTTAAAAGGGAGTTTGCGTTTGCCTTCCTCTGAGGCTGAGAGTATGTGACTTGTCTGAGGTAGGTTCTCACAGCTGAACAATGATTCAAACTCTGGTTTCTGGAGCCATAGTCCAGTGCTCAAATCGCCAAATCACTCTGGCTCTCTTTACCTCCTACCTACATGAACTACATTAATTCTTTTTAGGCATCAGCAATTTCTAGGCTTATAAACTCTGGTTTGTTTATTTTTGCTATGATTGTTTTAGTGCCAATTTGAACTATTGTAAATCTTTTTTTGTGATTATTGCTGCTTTACTGTATATGCTGTTGTTTGGTAAATTGCCTAGGTTTTTTTCTTTGTAAAAAGGGCTGTAAATACTTACTAATAAAATGAATGAATGAACTGATTTATTATTTACATTTGCATCTTCCATCTGATGGTGAAAGGCAACCTATAGAACAATCTTTTAAGACAGATCCAAGTCAGGCAATATGGGTTGTTTCCATCTTGGTGGTATAGTAAATCCTTTCTGTATTTTAATCTTAACTTCAAAGAAGATATTCAAGATACTACATCTATTTGAGAAATAGGGTTCAACATCCTGGATAGGTAATGTTAAAGTTTTGACTAAAACTCAGAATAGATTCACACCTGAAATGACAGTGGAGCCACCCACCTCCCTTGGATCAGGCAGAGACAAAGTGACTCACACAAAGTCATCCAGTGATTTTGATAGCTCAGTGGGAACAAGAACCCAGATCTCCTAAGTCATAGTCCTCCTTATATGAACCCTAGAAGAACATGCCACAGTCTTAAGATCTTCAGGGGAAGATTTTGCCTGGATCCCATTACTATCACAAGCCCATCTGGCAAGGAAATGAAAACAAGCCTCCCCCATGGATGCTCCCAGCCTGTGGAATTCCATTCCACAGCATGCTTGGCTGGACCCGCTCTGTTCCCTTTTCACCAGCAGGCAAAGACCTTTTGATTCAAAGAGGTTTTTAATGAAAAACTATCTGCAGGGAGTATTTGTGTGTAGGTGAAGGAGTGCTCTATTTTTAATTTTTTTTAAAAAAAATAGTGGCTTTAATGTGCTTATTTTTAATGTGATTATTTTAAAATATTTATTTATTTATTATTTTATTTTCTTACAATCTTTGATTCAGTTCTGTTTCCTAATTTTGTATTCCAATCATCTTTAATTAACAAGTCTTTTTGGTCTGTGGTTAGTTTCCTCCTGGAAGCCAGCACAGAATCTTTCAGTTTCTTCTTCGGCCTCTGTAATTGGAGCCTAAACTTGGATTACAATTATTTTGATGACTTTTCCCTGAAGTCTCGTTCATATTATTCAGTCAGACTTTGACAGCTTTTGTTACATATCTCTTTGCTATTAATGCCACTCAGTTTCTTCTTAGATTTTCATTTCCTGAGCAAAACTATGTGCAACTACTGACTCAAAAGGTCCCATTCCTGTCCACTTTTGCTCTCTCACTCAAGCTTTGCAACATTCCATTTCTTGTTTTACTATGGCCCTTTCCACACGAGGCTAGTGAATCGCCTCGGGCCATTTCTTACTGGTTCTTCTAGGCTCAAAACAGGGCGGACTTTCCCTTACGTCCTTCCGGAGGGCTACTCTGTATGTTCCACGCTGATTCGGAGCAGTGGGAGTTCATAGATCCACACTATTTCCGCGGCTTCCTGTTGTTTGTTCGGCGGGACCAATCGCTGCAGCTGGCCACACCCACATCCCGCCCTCCGCTGATCCCCAGTTCGCATTGGTGCGAATGTGTGCATCTGCACAACTGCGCAGGTATGAATTGGCGCGATCCAGGAAATTGAAAAACCCATTTCTTCCGTTCTTCAAATAGCATGCTGGACAACCACTTGGCGGCACATTTAATTAGACTTAGGTGCAGAACAAAGGTAAATGGTCCGAACCTAGTACACTGCAAGGGGCAGATGACCTCTGTAACAAGATACATTGGCCAGTCTTAATTTCCTCATGCAGAAAGGGCCTATGTCTAACTGCTTCTGATATACGCTTCTCACATTTCATGTTCCTATAATATGTGTTGTAGAGCTTCAGACTTTCCTTTCACCTCTGAGCATGTCAGCAACTGAACATCCTTTTGGCTTGAGTCCACTTGCATCATTAGCCACAGTGCTACTCGTAATTGTCCTCTGCTCTACCCCAGTAACTCATTCAGTGCCATCCAGCCTGGGAGTATAACCTTCTGGCATTATCTCTTGTTTCATTTTGTATTGCCATCATAAGGTTTTCATGGTAAAAGACATTCAAAAGGATTTTACTGTGCCTCCATCTGCACAGTATTAATAAGCGTTAGCTGCAATGCCACTGCTGTTGTCTCTAAGAGATCCTCTGCCAGGGTCACCCCCAAATTCTGCTGCTGCTGCCCAGTAGCCAGTTGGCACATTTAGTCTGGTTTATCAGCAAAAACCTGCCTAAAATGGGAGACCCTACCAGCAGCACTGCTGCCATAGCCTCTTGCCTCACAGCAGCACATAATCCCACCACCATGGAAAGGCAATGCCATGATAAGGCTACTCAAAGCCTAATTATGTTTGGGCCCAGCTCATAGTTCTCAATGATATCTTCTTTCTCTTCTATAAATAAGATATAACTATCTTCTCTTAGTACTCCTCATACTACTGCCAAACTATCAGTAGCATTCTGACAGCAAAACAGAAGGAGGGAGGGTTTTGTGATGAGCAGCTGACATTTCCCTCCACACAGCCTGCTAGGTATGAATGACTGACTGACTGGTCTTCTCTGAGAGTGAGGTCTGTGGAAAGAGACCACGTGTTGCAGCTGTGCATGTCCAGACCACCCTGCCCGCAATGCCTGGATTTGTTAGGATCCCTCAGAAGCAGGCATTTGATATTTGGGACCTGGCTGCCTCTGGAAAGTAAGGATCCCTGGAGCAGAAGCAGAAGCCTCCTAGAATAAAAGTGACAAAATTCCTAGCACTTCACCTACCTGAGGTAGCTGCCTCATTGTATATAATGGACATGCCTGCCCTGAAGGTAGAGTTTTATTTTACTGATTCCTGTTAAACTTATTGTGTTTGTCGTTAAGTACAAGAACAGTTCAGTTTTGCATTTTCTTGCTACTTCATTATCCACCATATCTTGAATAAAATTCCTCACAGTGTCAACGGTAGAAAATAATCAATGAAGTGCTCAAATAATGCTTTACAGTATTTTTTTTTTATACATTGGGTCACCATAATCTTTCTGGAAAGCTAGAAAGCATTAATCTATCAAAAACAGAGTACATGAAAATGTATAACACCCCCTGTAGAGTAACTAAGGATATTTTATTTACCTTGAAAAATCGTTCCATCAAAATGTATGATCCTTTTTATGAATGTGAATTTATGAATTGTCATGAAAATTTATGGATAGAAAAGGAAGGAGAAGGAGAGAAACATACCATTAAAATTAGCAATCTGCTAATAGACTGAAGTAACAAAATGTACTGCTTTATGGAAGGCAAAGATCTTATTTTCATATTCGTACCATCTACTCAACATTTATCATACCCAGCTTGTTTAAACTGCTTTTATTTTCTGTTACACTCATTGGAATAATTGGCTTAGCCAATTGGGTTATAAAAAAATCAATGAAGAAAGTTGTATATCTTCATTCATGGCACCAGTGTCCAAGAAATAAAAATGCATATCATTGCTTTTATAAACAGACTTAAAGTAAATTAAAAAAATATCTGGTATGCGAAAATCACATTGTAAGAAGATTCAAATATAGCTAACGGGATAGTATCCATTGAACTGAAATGATGAAAAGTTTTCTGTGATGAAGCAGTTGTGGTCTTGATCCTGCCAATTATCAAATTAGAATACTTAACTTTAAATCAGGTGTTACCCTGTGTACTGGGGGTCCCGGGAGGGACACCAAAATGTGCTCAACTAAAGGTGGGGAAAATTAGCTCGGAGCACTGCTTAGCGTTACGAGAGGCAGGGTAACGTAGCGAGATCTTGAACCCTATGTCTATGGGGTTGGGTCAAGTCAAGTAACACACAGAAGTTGAAGCAATAAATGATGTTTTATTAAACACAAGCAAAAACAGTGTATGCGACACACTCACCCAAGATAACTAAAGAAAATAAAGGTTGGAGTGGTATAGAGGGATTTTTAGAGGGATTGCTGGTTTGGGTGATACTTCACCTGTCCTGAAGCCCGGAAAAATAGAGAGCGAAGCTGGGGTGCGATGTAGCTCAGCACGTGGACCTGAGGGGAGGCTCGCCAAGCAAAGCGGCAGCAAGGCGGGATGAAACTCGGGAGCGATCCGAGGAAGGTCTCGGAATCAAGGGTTTTTATAAGGAGAATTGTGACTGCAGGCTATGCTGTACTTGGGGGAAAACAATAGATTTGGAGTTGTAGACAAAGCCTCCGAAAGGTCAGAATCTGAATGATTGAGTTATGGCAGAGGTTCTCAATAGAGTAGCCAGTATGCAAACACAGAGTACTTGGGTATTGTATAGTTAACCCATCAAGCTGCCATCGCGGGGCAGAGGCTCTTTTGTAGGTTGCGTGCATACCTAATTAGAGTACTTGCCTGGAGGTCTCCTAAAGCAGTGAGTCAGCTATTTTCTGGCCTGCCTGTATTGTCCAGGAATATTATGGCAATTAACGGCCGAGCTTGTTTACGCGCTTGTCCAGTGGCCTTGCAAGCACATGGAAGGGAATAGAGAAGTGAAGCTGAATTATGATATCAAGAGGATATCTTCTAATATCCCCAAAGCTCAGACTAGCCAGGGCAGTAACACAGGAGTGGGTGGTTGGGCTATTTCTACAGGGCTATACTTTCTTATTCGGCTTTTTTTATATTTTTTTTAAAAACTTCATATTGGATTTTTCCTATTGGTAAAATACAGAAAAGTAAACTTATGATTTTAAAATGCTGAAAGCACAGATGAGTCATAGTCTTTCTGGTTTTTTCCCCCCTATTGTTTCCCCTCCCCTTTACAAATATTCTACCAGCACCCAATCAGACCTGGCCTTTGCCAATCATTCTTGGTGGCCAATTAAGTTATTGAAGAGATGGATAACATGGGAGCTATAGATTTCCACCCCTCCTTCTCTGCTTCAGCACAGTACAAGTTGGCTTTAGTCCCTCCAGTTAGTGGACTTCATAACGCTTTCTTGCAGGTCTCATTGGGAAGGTTATTTTTCTTAAAAGATACAATTGGATAGATGACATAATCATGTCTGGATGCTTTGCTGCCACCATCTCTTTTCCATCAATATTGCCTCTTCTACCTTGTTGTGTACCCGGAATTTCCAGTGTTTCCCTGCTCCCCCCTCTCCAAGGGTGCATTTCTTCATGTAGCATGTCTTGGGCTTGATATAGTGTGTAGCAGAACAACTGAACTGGGATTTAAAATGGAAGTGGGTGGGCCTGATCCCCTAAACAGCCCATATGGAACATGGATTTGCTCTGTATCTAGGATAGTTCCATTTTGGAGCTGAGAATAGTACACATCGCAAAGTCTAAGTTGCATCTGCTACATCCAGAAATGTTTCATGTTGGATAGGGATCATAGGCTAAAGTTCAGTTCATCTCAGTTTCAAAACATCCTTTCAAAGATGTTTTGAAAGCTGTGTGGGGTAAACAGAAGCTGAAAGTACTGATTATCCACTAGATACTGTTGCTTAAATGCTATCCCACCTACCCACCTTCAGCTTTCTACAAAGCCAAAAGTAAAGATGTAGCCCAAATTTTGGTAAATCATTGTCATATCACACACTGAGCAGAATTCTCAATCATGTATATGGACCAAAAACAGAAACAGAAAGGATCATATTCAACTATTTGCCTTCTGGTTGTTAGAGATGAAGAGCCTGCTACGAAAAAAGGTGGTAACCCTACCTAATGAGGTAGCAAGTCTTGCAGAATTTTTTTTCCCCTGTGACTCAGAGAATCCTCCATCCTGCATGGTTATTGACCATTCTGGCTTTGATTCTGGTTTTACATAAGCCCTCTTCAAGCATTATGAAACCAAAAGTATAGATGGGAGACAATGATATACTTGCCCAACTTTCCCCTCTAACACCTCCTCCCCATGTTGACAGCATAGGTCTACAGTAGCCCTGTAACTGTTTTTAGCTGAACACAGTTACAGTGTTAAAGAAATCAGGAACTTTGTGTGTCCCTTCCCCAAACCCACACTTTCTGTTTCATAATGCCTGAAGAATACTATATATAAAAGATGGCACTCTTCACTCAATGGAGTGAATTTCTCACACATCCCTAGTTAAAGCTTAAGTGACAAAGGGCAGCTTTAGATAAGTCTTTTATATCACTCTCACAGTTAAAAAGTACTTTGCAGCTGTTCCCTCTTTTTCTCCTTAATAGATTTTTCTCCTCCCAAGGAAAGAGAAAAAAGATGGAAGAAAGGATGGAAAAACAACAGTGGAGGATGGTGACATAAAATTCAATAAATGAGGCTAGGCAGTGGTGTAATAACTGTCTCGTCTAAAACAACCCACAATCCAACACAGAATGGTCAGATAACTGAAATTAGTGAGTATAAGCACTACTAAGTCAGTGTAGAATTGCAGTCAAGGTATACTTTGCAATATTTTGTAGCAGGAAGATTAATGTCATTTCATATTAAGGTGTCACCTACTACTAAAAGTTTAGCCAGGGAAAAACAATCAATAACATCCATGCTGTTAAGACAATGACAGGGTTTCAATTATGAAACAGAAAATACATTTTCCCCAAACTCAATACAATCCTTTTTCACCTAAACCTAAAGATGGAAATTATCTGAGAGAAACTGATACCATGAGAGTAATTGGTCAGGGAACATCTGCTACCCTGTATCTAATCTTACAAAGAAAGACTGCAACACATTTTGATCTCCCTTCTGGAGCCAATAAAATATAGATGCTTGGATAGCGATCAGAATTTGTTTACAATGGATTTGGGCCAAGATGATAACAAGATAGCATGCTACTAACTATGTCTCCAGTGCTTTCTGCAAGTTAGAGGACTGCCAATCCCACCCTTTTATTGATCAGAAGCTAAATACAGGTTCTTGAAAAGTTAAGTATTTGTGTGCTTGTGGAGTCTGTGTTCTTCTTCAGTCGTCCCACTAGACAAAAAGCGAGCCAGTTGTTTATATATCAGGGATATAATTCTTAGCTAATTTCTTTCTTAAAGAAAGAAATGATTAATTTTAGAAACTTTTATCCTGCTGTTAGAAAACCTTCAAAAACTGTGCAGTTATTGAAGACTATTCACAATTAGGGACTTATTCCATGCAATATTCATATATGATCTTTTGCATGGAAAACCTCATCTTTTTGTGCAGGAAATAGTATTTCTGTGCAGAAAATAATATTTCTGAAAAGAAACAGTATTTTCCATGTGGAGAATGCTGTTTCCTGTGCAGAAAATGTTGTAGTTTGGGACTTAATGTGAACAAAATCCACATTTATACAGAAAACAGGCATGTCTATGCAGAAAATAGTATTTTCCACACAGAAGATTATGTTTTCTGCAGAATACATCCCAAACTCTGAAGATCCTATCAGTCCAGGATTCTCTTCATTGGGCTTTCCTGACAATTTTCTAAATATTTTCAAATTTTTTTTGCATCTCTAGCATATAATCAAAAATGTACGAACTGTATCTGTTGTGGTAATAGGAGCATGTGAAGAAAAGGGAGTGGAGGGAAAAAACAAATATCATACCTTATATGGGATAAAGTCAGCCTCATAACTTAACTGGTCAAAGGCTAAAAAGAATTTTGGGTTTTATGGGACACAAGTCCAATTCCTTGGTTAGCCCACCTGCCAGGACAACTAATAAGAATGTTGAAGAAAGGGGTCTCACTGCAAGGTGAACTGGTATGTGCTTTCCTCCCACCAACAGGCAGTGAGACCAGCATGTCACCTCCTTAAGCTGAGTTAGTGCCTGTGGATTCAGTCCATGTGGTCACTTATTGGGACTGCCCCTTTAGGTAATGTACAAGCCTATTCCCCAATAGCAGATTCAGCCCAATGCCAACCACAGCACAAGAGGCCAGCAAGCAGGCTTCACCATGAAAACTCACTGAACCCACATTCAGTCTAGCAGGCCATTGTGCATGTCATGAAGCCATTGTTCTTCTCATGAAGCCATAGTTGGAGAGGTGGACTCCATCTGAATAATTTTTTTTAAAAAAAGATACCATGTGTCAAGGTCAGAGACCCAGGTGATGAGCCAGCCCAGAGAAGGGAGGGGGAGAGATAGCAGAGTCCCACCAGGAGGAGTCAAAGCAAGCAATTACTCATAGGCAGTCCATTTACCTAAGCCTAAGCAACAAGTGAAAGCCATAGTCAGAGTCCAAAATCCAGGGGTCAGGAGCCAGGAGATCAATCCAAGGTATCAGGAGCCAGGTGCTGGAAGCAAGGAGAGGGCTTGTAGAAAGTTTACCACAAGCAAAGGAAAGGTTCCAGGCAGGCAGTTATATAGCCCAGACACAGGTGTGGCCAGTCACCGCATCTTGAACTTAATCAAGGAAGCGTCCCTTTGCTCAGCTCTCTTGAGTCTCTGCCTTGTTTGTGGGCTGATTGATGCAGGGTCCAGGGAATCCTCAGGATCACAGCTGAATCCCTGTTGCCCTAAAGGAGCAGGCAGAGGAATGTCTGAGCCTGCTTGGTCCATGGCAGCAGGGGGAGCTCTTGAGCTACAGGACTCATCTCCAGCCAGAGCTACAGGGACCAACAGCTGCTGCTCATCAGCAGCAGCTCTGACAGAGGCTTCAGTTATCACACCTTGCTTGTTAATGCCCTTGCAGGCACCATCAGCCTTTCTACCACTTGCAGGCTCTTCAGGTCTGTTCAAACGCTGCAAGAGAGGTTGAAGCCCTTTCCCTTGTAAAGACAATTTCCCCTAAGAGAGATAATCAGTGCATCTGAGAACTGTATATGCCTACATACTTCAGGATTGTGGACATCAGTTCCTTCAAGAGCATTTGTTGTTTACCTAGCCAAGACAGATGGGCTGAGCAGTTGAAGCTCAGGTGGCTTTAACCTGGCTGCATACCAAATGACTCCAAAAGCTGATACTATGGCTTCAAATCTACACCTCATTTGGACTCTCTGCTGAGCAGGAAACAAATCACTTCCAAGCAATCCAAGATCTACCAGTTTATGTCCTCTCCCAGAACAAATTCAAATGTATAAGTCAATAAGCTGAATATGGCTGCTACAGGGACATCTCTAGTATATTCTCAGGGGAAGCATGTGGATGGCACATTGTTGTTTTACATTTTACAACTTTTAATTTTAACATGCTGTGCTACTTTTAGTGTCTTCAATGGTTTTAATTTTACAGACAGTTTAAATCTACTCTAAATCTTGTTGGGAGGGGTTTTTTTGGCTTTTTTTTTTTAGGTACAAATGGTTTCATTTGTATTTGTTTTCACATGGAAGCCACCTTGAATCCCAGTCTTGGGCGAAATGTGAGGTAGAAATAAAGTGATTGATTGACTGGATGTGTCCTCTGCTGTCATGGCTCCAAAGGGAATAGGAGACACCAGGGAAAATTGGCATGTCACTTGGGGCAGGAGCTATACTGCTCTAAAACTGGCATATTTTCAATGTTTGTATTGTAATCTTCAGTTGAAGACAAGAGGAAGCAACATAAATCATAGCCATGGCCAACAGAATTTTGTTTTTTAAAAAAACAACTCCGCCTTCTAAACTCACCTGCATGCTTCCAGCAGAAATTCAGAATCAGTGGTTCCTTTGTCACTGATTTTCTCTCCCTCTGCCCAGTTGTTGTATGAGAAAATTTGGGACCAGTTTGAACTAGTGAAACTCATTATCTTGGAGAATAGATTTAAAAAATGCAATAATGAGGGACAGATAAAAGCCTATGATTCAGTATATTAGAAATGAATTTCCTATAACAAATATGAATACTGCTTTGGTAGGATCACATTACAGAGTAAAAATATATCCAAGGGGTGGCCATCCCATACAGCAAAATACAGCAACATCCAAAATCCACAAAACAGTGACAGCTTTAATGAGCCAACAAAAAATGCACAAAATACATCATGCAAGCTGTTGAAGTTGTGCTAGCTTCTTCATCGGGCAAAGGTGTTAAAAATCATACAGAAGAAAGGGAAAAAATGATGCCATTAGAGTCATGGGCCTACATTTTCTCACGATGTTGTTTTTGCTGTTGTCAGTTAAAATCGTCTGGAGGAATATCAGTGCAGGCAGAGGTCACTCCCCTTTTTGGCCATGTGGGCACTGGGACAAAGAGTAATAAAATCCAAGCAATAAAATTTCAACTCCATTAGCAACTGAAAAAGTAAACAAACCATGTGTTTATACTGTGTGCTTTTTTCCCCTGTGGTGTATTTCTAGATTTAAACAACAGCAACAATAAAATCCATGTCTTAAAAAAAAAACACCAATAAACCCTGATACACAAACAAAAGCCACAAGTCATGAAAGCCCATTGACTGTGTTAAGTATTGAAGCTTTTCACTGTTGTCATATATTCTCAACAGTCATGTTCATTTTTCTGGAATTTATGATTAACAAGGTGACAGAAAAGTGCTTTCTGGAAGCCTTTGAACCCTTCCAACATATCACAGGTGTCAGACTGTGTATGAACCTTGTTAGGTTCAAGCTGAGCACACTCCCCGCTTGGCTCAGCAGTCAGAAACTGAGACGGTGACAAGCATTTCTAGCCCTGTGCACAGAGTGAGAGTGTCAAAAAAGAAAAAAAAAAGTAGCTTTGGAAAAAAGCCAACTTATGCTTCAAACCAGCAAATAGAGAAACACCACAGGAGTCTTCTGGAAATGTTAGTCAGAGTTTTGGCCTCCAGAAGTCAAGAAGATGAAGAAGCAAATGTGAAGGTCAAACTTCATGCTACACTTTCAGCATTTCAATGGGGTAATACTTTCATTTTAGTCACTTTAGCTGCCACAAATTAAATGAGGTAATCCCTCACTTATATAAACCATGTTATACATACACACTGAGTGCTGGTCTGTATGGCACCAAAATGGCACCACACACACTCAAAATCAGCAGCTTGCCAAACTGTTTTTTGAAAAGGTAGGGAAAGCTTAGAAAAATGCCTAATGAAAGCAACAAATACAGACTGAGGTCCTTCCTGCATGACATTGTCATCCCAGCAAAGCAGCGTGTTGCTACCAGTCCCGTTACGCATGCCATCACACAATGTTGTCATTCACCCACTGCTGTCGCATCCCCACCCATTGCAAAATCCACCCCTTTTCATTAACGAGAAAACAATCCAGTAATGGCCCCCTTTCCCACCATGATCCCCTCAGCTGCGAGCATGCGATAAGGGCCAGAGCATTTGATCATATTTCCTTCCATAGTAAAGCACAGGAAGAGGCAAGGAAAGGGACTCGCCACTGATGTACTGTGGAAGGAAGAACAGTGTGGCTGACACTACCCATCCACTGGCAGCCTACCAGGTGCAGTGGGAAGTGTTCAGGCCCAAATGCCATCCTGGCACTGGCAATGCTGGGATCCCACCACTATTGGGGCACTGTGCAGTAAGGGCCTGAGTCTTGAATTAAAGGAGGAAAATAATTTAACTAGGAGAGCAGAGAAGGAATGGAAAAGAATGGAATGGAATGAATGGAATGGAATAGTGCCCCACATCCTCAATAGAAGAGCATCATGCTGAAAAATTTGGAGGCAAAAACCATTCCTTTATTATTGTTAGCCACCTTATGCTTCTGCAATAAGGTCAAATCTAAATCTAGATAAAAAATAATAATGAATAAATCCCTTTTATTTGGCTCAGTTAGTGCTAAACCAGAAGAATGTTTTCAAATTACTTAGCTTTCCTTCAGATTGCACACATGTATAGTTGAGGGAAGGGGTCAGAAAGAGTGCTTTCTGTTTAAAGGAATTATATTATGCCCGATTTGAGTGTCATCAAAGAAGGTGGTAGAGACTTGAAACAGATACTTAATAAGATTTAAAACAAGCCATAAGTGAAAGCTGTAAACTCCTCAAAGCCCTCCCCTTTGCTGTCCTTACTAGTTAAAGGATATGTGCATCTCTGGTACTATTCAGAATTCCAAATTACTTGGAAGTAATTCAAGTGATGGAACTGTAAACATTGCATTAGATAGAACTGAAGATTAATTTTGAACATGCACTAGGTACAGTCAATAGAAGGGAAATGGAATGGCATTAATATCTACAGCCTGTCTGAGTGGTGGGGAAGAGACAGATGGGTTCAGAAAACAAACTGAGGTATGTTGTTGTTCTCTCTTTCTTAAAAATACAGACACATAGAGCAGTATATACCAAGGTGCAAATAGCATGGCCCTGTGGATGCCTCTGGACTGCAATTCCCAGCATTTTTCTCCACCAACTATGAAGGCTTGGAGTAGTGAGTGTTAAGTCCAACACCATCTGAAAGTCTTCACATTTCCCACTATTAGTGTACAAGCTTCCACCGAAGTAACAGAACAAAATGGTAGCGTAGGTGGACTCCAGGCCCCACTACAATGGCCTTAGTGAATAGTAGAAATCAGCATGCTATGTATGCCACCGCCTTCAGAGATGAGCCGTTGAAAAAAGGACCTTTTTCAGGTGAATTTCTTGTGCCTTTGGAAAGTCCACCTCAAGAATGTTTGTGCATCCTTCCTTCAAATGTCAGGTGAAGACTATTTCATGTTTGATTCTAACTAAATTTTATTGCTGATGGCTCTTAGCGTGGGATGTTTATGTTTATCACAAATATGCCTCAGTCAGTGAAGTAGATGTGTTCCTGGGCATTACCTCTGTAACAGGAAAAATTGGTACCAGAGACAAAAAAAAAGGGGGGAGGGATGGTTTCCTGCACCACCAACACAAAGAAAAGAGCAGTTCAATAAGTTTCAGCATTCAGCACTTTGCATTCAGAACTAACAATATGCACATGAGAAATGAAACAACTAGGTCAGGAAAGCCTTGGAAAAATTAAAACATTCTGAATCTTCTAAAGAGCATTAGAAAGCATCTTCCAAAATCCATCCAGGGATATTTTTTTTCCCAACCTCCATTTTTCTCACCATTTCCATGTTGGTGTCCAGATCTATGCTTTATATAAAAAATGGTGGAGCTAACTGGTAGGGTAGGCTTGTCTACGTTCCCATTAGAGGCTTCTGGAGGTCACTGCTGTTTGCCTTTCCTACTGTAGGCATGCACACAGTTATGGTAGAGTTAGAAAATAATCTCATTCTTCCACAGCCCAAGCTTTCTTTAAATTGTTTACTGCAAACATGCTGCTACAACCGGACACTAAAAGGTCTAAATCTTACTGCTACTCTAGTGTAGATCTACTGAATCAATTAGGTTTTCCTATGTGTTGACTCACCCTCCAACTACTGATTCAGTGGGTCTTCTCTCAGAGGGGATTAACCAATGGGATGCCAGCCTGCATCAGGACTTTTCCAGGCCTCCTTTGGCATCCTCTCAATGCTGATGCTCCTAAAACAAAGTCCAGCTACAGAAAAGAAAAGAAAGAAAGGGTGGCTAGGGAGAAATAAAAAGATTTTGGAAAAAGGAGCTTCATTGTGAGAGGCTTTGTTAACTGAGGTTTGTTAGTACTGTTTGCTGCCGTGGAAGAGATACCAATGTTTGAAACATGTAATACCTATCCTGAAAACACTGACCTTTTTTTCATTTGTGAAAGTCAGCCTATTCAATGTAAGCTTGCTGAAAAATAAGTCCCATTAGGTTCACTTGCATTTGTTACCAAACCTCTTTAATAAAAGGACCTACATTTTCTAATTACTGTACTCACAGAATACTTAGAGTGGAAAGGGTTAAGCACCTTGCATGTCTTAGGCCATTTCCTCACTAGACTGTTATAGCACTGTTATTCTACTTTCAACATCCTATGGAACCTCAAGGCCCCTCCCTAAACTGCAAAGTCCAGGATTCCATAGGATTCCATACGATGTTGAAAGTGGAATAACAGTGCTATAACAGTCTAGTGCAGAAATGGAGTTAGTTGCAGTATCACTTAAGGGCTCATAGGTAGAATGCATTGGCCATGAGCTATTTTGTGGCAAAGGCAATACTTGCCACTATTGACCAATCCATCACCTAGAGTTCCTTTTCTCAGTTATGTTAGTATACCAACTGTGTGCTCTGTCATGCTCTGGAACAGAATGATTGGTTGATTATTACACCTTCTGAACTTCCTGTCCTAAATCTTCAGAAACATCCACTAGATTAGAATGTGGCAACTGGGCATGTTGTCAGGGAATTACAGTAATAAACGTGTTACACCAGTTCTTGACATTTTCTAGACCACAGTCTGTTCTGCATGTGTGTGTGTGTGTGTGTGTGTGTGCGCGCGCGCGCACGCACGCGTGCCTTCAGGTCACCTGTTATGGCAACTCTGTTAATTTCACAGGGTTTTCTTAGGCAAGGAGTACTCAGAGCTGGTTTTGCCAGTCCCTTCCCCTGAAATATATTCTATAGCACTTGGTATTTGTTGGCACTCTCCCATCCAAGTACTAACAGGGTTGACCCTGCTTAGCTTCCAAGAGAGGCTCTGATGTTTTTAGGGTATTTAGGCCTCCAACCACCAATATGTTACTGTGCATAAATTGATGTTTTTGTTTTGATCCACTAAGCCCTCAACAACCTGTACCTTAAGGACCACCTGCACCAGTATGAGCTTGTCTTTAACCTAAGACTCCTTTCTCAGTGCCCTCACTCAGCTGCACATGCTAAGCAGCTGACTGGGTACGTAGAACAGGATTGCTGTTGTTTTTTTCTTGTTTGGGTTGTTCCACACTGTGGAGCACCCTCCCAGGGAGTTCTACCTTTTGTGATATTATAGTGTTTTTATACTTTGGCCTAATTTCAGTTGGTCATTTTTGGCCAAATCCTGATGGTGGCATACACCTGCATAATCTGAAGTCAAACCCTGGGACATGTTATTCTTAAGGAATGTTCTCCGACTCGAGTTTCTGCTGTTCTGTTCTCCAGTACATGTAACCAAATGGTTAAAATCCATTTACAGCCAACAAAATAATTTGATTGTATTTTTGTTTGTCTCCAAGGCTCTTTCTTAAGAATTGCCAAGCAGAGGGAAATAGAATGAGAAAACAGTAACAAATGGATATAAGCTAATCAGTAAAAGGCTGTAAAAACTAAAAGACGTTAATCTTAGCATTCAGGAGCCTGTTAAAAAAGACTGACTACTTTTCCTGGGAGAAAGTATGTCCTTCATCTGTACCTGTTTGTTTCAGACTTTAATTCTAAGCTACATGTTGATACCTATGACTTACCCCACCTTCTATTTCACTGAAGCGATGTGTCAATGTTAATGTTAATGCAGCTGATCTGTGCAAATGCGTGTTAATCATTTCACTGGGTTCTGTGTTTTCCTAGGGCTCATTCAGCAGACTTAGGTCAAGTAGTACCTTTGAGCCTTTAGGCTATGTTTATGGTATTTTTGTGCTCATCATTGTCAAAATACTGGCCTCTAACAAGGTCAGACTGGGTATGACATCTTTAGACCTGCCAATACATAAAACACTCTTTTAAAAAAAAAAAGTGCATAGTTGTGGGCAGGAGAGCACACACGAAATTAGGGCTCATGGCATAGATCACTGGAAGCTGTTGGCTCTAGCATTTGCGGGACAATGAATTTGTTCCAGATTTTAGTCTAGACTTGAACTGAGCTATTCATGGGACAGAACCCTATCCCCCAAAAAGGTTCAGCACCTTGAATAATTCCTTTAAATTTCACACCAGAATAGGTTTACTGCCATCAATCATTTTATTTATACCCTGCCTCTTCCCCTAAACTAGGACTCAAGGTGGAGACTGAGATTTAAGACTAGGACACAGCCCCATCAACACTGGAGACACCAACTGCCACTGGTATGGATGATGGAAGGCTTTAAACTTTTGACACCACTGAGATCCTAGTTTTGTGTGATTCAGCAAACACTTATTGTAGAAGGTGACCAGTGGTGGCTTCTTTCTAAGTTGGATGTATTGCAGGGTATTAATTTTGGCTTAGAAGAATCCTTGATATTTGTAGAGCCGTGTGTAATTTCAAACTATCTTACTATGACTGGATCCCACAGGTCTTCATGGTTACAAAGGACTCCCAGTTCAAGTATGGAAAGATATATGGTTACCATCCATCACATTTAACTTATCTACGCTTGAACATGTATTTAACAGATGATAACACCAAGCAGACTTTTCGTTTAACACTAGCGTATTTACCCAGCGTTGCCCAAGATTTTATTTTCTCATAGGTAATTCTTGTTGAAAATACCTTAGGAATTACCTTACTTTACATTAGGGATTAGATGTGGTTGAAATACCCAGATTTGAGATCATGTGTCTTTAATTCCCCAAATCGTCTTGTTGACTACCTGTAACTTTTCCCCATATTCCCCAATCCAATCTGTATTCAGAGTTATTAACATACAGAGGTTGGGTTCCTGAGGGAACACACTGCCCTCCTTCTTCTTGCTGCTAGGCCTCATCTCCATAGCAGCCAGCCTGAGCTCTCTGGCTGAGAATTCTAAAGGCCCCTCCCTGAACTGCCAACCCCAGGATTCCATAGGATCTTAACAGCCAGCCAATTATGTGAGATGTGAGATTCCTCACATATGGAACCCATAAAATTTAGCATAACTCCGTAAACTATGTTGTGTATGTCATTTTAATTTTTCTCACATATGCCTCCCAAATGTTCTCTGGCAACCTTATTGACGGTAGGCATCATCTCCATAGCAACCGGCTAGGGCCAAGAGCTCTCTGGCTGAGAATTCTAAAGGTCCCTCCCTGAACTGCCAACCCCAGGATTCCATAGGATCTTCACAGCCAGCCAATCATATGAGGTCTTCTCACCTCACACAACCAATTATATGAGGTTTTCGCCTGCCTGATGAAGACAAAAGACAAACTCACAGACAAACTTTAATTTTTATGTAGTAGATTTGGACCTAAATCCAGTTGCTAGTCCCAAATAAATTGGTGGCGGTTGTGTGCCTTGAAGTTGCTTCCAACTTATGGTGACCCTAAGCAGAGCCTATGGGGTTTTCTGAGCAACATTTATGAAGAGGGCGTTTGCCATTGCCTTCCTCTGAAGCTGAGAGAGAGTGATTTGGCTAAGCTCACCCAGTGTGTTTCCACAGCAAAGCAGGGAATCAAACCCTGGTCCTGCTCTGACGCTCAAACCACTACACCATGCTGGCTCTTCCCAAGTAGATTAGATCCATTGCATCAATGGCATGTGCACAAGTGTTGACCTAACATTCAACAACTGATTCAGTGGGTCTGCTTTGCTTGGGACTAGCAGCTGAATTTAGGCCACAGTTAGCTCATATTCCTATATGTACTTACACTATGATCATATTCTGTGTATTTATTATTATTTTATTTATTTATATCCTGTCTTTCGCTCAACAGTGGGACTCAGGGCAGCTAGCAATATTAAAGCAGTACACTTTGAAAAATTAAAGTATAAATAGATATATTTTTTAAAAAATAATCAATTTATGCAGTTAAAACATTACATGTTAAAAATATTAAACACATTAAAATACAGTACAAAGCTGTATCATCCTTAAAACATAGGATCATAGAATCCATAGAAATGTAGAGTTGGAAGAGACCACACGGGCCGTCCAGTCCAACCCCCTGCCATGCAGGAACACCCTCAAAACACTCCCGGCAGTTTGTGTATCCCGACAGTTTGTGTAATGTCTGGTTTTATCCTAACTCAATAAGCAGTCTTCATGGACAGATCCACACATCATCAAAAGCCTGAACTGTCAGAGGGCACCACCATCTCTGCCATACCTAGCTTAGCCATACTGTAGCTGTGTTTCCTTCAATGTCGTGTTTCCTTTGATGTTTGGGTGATGGGAGGGAGAATCAGACTGGAGCATGGGAACCAAGGTCATTTCAACAGACTGGTACAGGCTAGTGCATGAGAATGGAATGTGAGCGGGAAAGAGCTGGGAGGGGCAAGAGGTATTCAAAAAAATGAAACTGTCTGTGCATCATCAGTTCTGGCAAGAACGTTGTCTGTTTGCTGAATTAATCTTTAATAAAAGCTTACTGGATCTGTCCATGAAGACTGCTTATTGAGTTAGGATAAAACCAGACATTACACAAACTCAGTCAATTTCACCCCTCTCTTTCTCTTCCATTTTTCCCTCCCTTTGTGTTTGCATTTAAATTTAAAACTCCATTTTTTTAAAAAATAGGGCTCCTTATGCCAGCTGACTACCATGGGAAGGCAGTCCCACATTTTACTAGTAGCTCTACGCTTTTGGAGTGGAAGGGATTAAGCACCCTCTTCCCATGCATGTCTTAGTCCCAGCCTCATTCAAGAGGTCCCATGATATTTCATTTTTAAAATGTATGCATGCTAGAAAAGAAGACACTCATTTTCCCTGCTTTCACACCTTCTTCTTCCCAAGTTTCACAGCTTCACACCACTGTTTCACAACTTACATCATATGTGCAACCTTCCCTCCCCTTTCTTATTTCTTGTCTCGTTTCAACAAATGCTAAGTCCTTCTTTTGTCAGAGGTAATTTACCTTTTGTACAGTTATTGTCTTTAATGGGGGCATTATTTTCATTAATATTCGGTGAGAAGAATCAACAGGTGGAGGCTGTACATTTTGTTAAGAACCCTACAGCTCTCTCCCTTGTAATCTGAGCATTGCATAACTTTTGCTTTCCTCTTCTTATTGTCGCTTGAAATTCATTGTACATTTTATAGATAGTCACATTAGAGCAGTGGAAGGAGTCACAGAGCCCTCCAGATGTTGTCAGACTGGAACTCTAAGCATTCCTCACTACTGGCTATGCTTGCTAGGGGCACTGGGACTTGTAGTCTAACAGCATCTGGAAGATCCAATGAATCCCACCCCTACATTAGAGGCCATACACCCACTTTCTATATGGGTTGGGTTCAAAAGTTCTGTGCTATGAATGAAAGCAGATGGAGTCCTTCTTCGAACTGAAACACCTCCCACTCACAGAATAGGCTATATCCATTCTGGTGTTTATGGAGTCATTTTATATACGTTATCCATTAAACGAATTCACAGAACTGATTTTCAGAGGATACTTCTTTCTGCCTGCCCCTGTGTCCATATCATTCTCTCTCAGACACATATTATTTCCCAGGTAGGACCTGAAATACACATTTTAGATATATGAGAGACAGTGTGGTATAATGGTTTGAGCATTGGACTTCGACCCTGGAGACCAGGGTTTGATTCCCTGCTCAGTAATGGAAACCCACTGGGTAATCTTGGATGCATCACACACACTTTCGGCTCCAGAAAACCCTGTGACAGGTTCATCTTAGGGTCACCGTAAGTCAGAAAGGACTTGAAGGCACGCACACAACAACGACAACAGCAATGTGTAGTGCTGGCCCAGTTTTTCATTTCAGTTCAGTTTTCATGCAGTTCTCTGCATCATAACAGCTAACTACTCTTTCAAGTACAACCGTCCCAGTAAACAAAGAACAAAAGCTCTTAGTTGCTTGGAGAACCATGCCTTACCTATCTGACCAGATTGTGCAGTTGGAAAAAAGACATCGAGCACAGCTAGAAAAACTAATGAACTAGTACCCAGGAGACCCACGCTGTTTCAACCTGAAGTGTTATTATGTAAAGAAAAATGGCTTTCCTTGACATTTTTTTAGTAGACTGGAAACTATGCAAAACAGAGAACTCTGTATGCTCCAGCTTTCTTCTAAAAGAATTGGATCTATGGTGAATATTATTGTTTTAGATTGCAATCATTTCCAACTATAGAAGTTTTGAAAAGAGCCATGTGAGATGCCAGTTTAAATGAAAATTTAATAGCTTTCTACCTGCAGCAGCTGTGCAACTGGAGAGCTTCAGCCCACTGTAAATGTAACAGCTGGTCTAGTCAGTATTCATTTGCAGAATGGCTCCCCTCATAACCAGTACTGCTATAAGGGTCCATATAGAAAACACCTTGGCAGCTTGTTTAGAACCAGACCAGACCTTCCAAATAAATTTGGAGAAATCTATATGGTTCCAAAGTCACAAGATATCCCAATATGCACAATGTTGGCAGAAATGTTGCTTATCTCCTGTTTTATGTTCATCACCCACCCTAACATCTATTGGAATGGAGTGTTAATGAAGTGCTTTCTAAACTTGTAGCATAAGACAAAAGAGCAAGGCAGAGCATATTTAGTTATTTCTCTATTCAAAAGAAAAAAACAAATGATTGTCTGTCTGTATTACCTCTGGATTGTCTTGAGATATTTTCATTTTACTCACTTTAAATTATCTTCTGATGTACTTTTGTACAAACAACCCTGAATTATCATGTCAGAGTTCAGACTGCCTATACAACCTGAAAAGTGGAGATGAAAACAGGAAAAAATAATTAGCTGAAGGAAATTTTTTAAAGAAAGCGAATGACCAAAATGTCTTATTGGGTGCTCCTAAGATGCTCTTACAGATTTATTGTGGGTTTCTTCTTAAGTTTCATGTCAATGGGTTCTGTAGAAAAAGGGCTTGGTATGGGAAATATTCAAGTGAATATTTCACAATTAAATGGAAGAAATCATTTCAGAGAGAGAGAGAGAGAGAGAGAGAAATATATTTTAAAAATACAAGGCAACACTGGTGTCTGATCAAGATTGTAAAAGTTATTAATAAGGAAGAACATACAAGCTAGGAGAGGCTGTAAGAGTTTGCTTTTGTCTGAGCCTACTGGAAAGGGTAAGATTCCACCTCTCTTCTCCTCTCTCCATTGCTGAATTAATAGAATGCAGACTACTTCTGCATTTTGAACTCAATTTGTACCAACTGAAGTAAACTGAGAAGGAGAGGAGAGGAGAAAAAAGAAACTAGGACAATTTAGAAGCAGCTGAAATGATGGGATGACAGAGAATTAATTGGGACTGTCACTGCCAAATCAGAGAGTTCGTGGGTATGGTTTAAATAATTGTCTTAAACTCTTTTTTTTAATTAATTGTAATAGATTTTAAGCTGTTTTTTGTTTTAATTCATGGTGCAGACTGACTTGAGAAAGCTAGGGCATAAAATAAGCAAAAATCTGCCCAGAACCTGTTTGGCTGCCCACTCGGGTTTGTGGAAGGCTCACTGACTGCCAGCCCTTAAGGGGCATTTTTCTCTAGAGCCTCTACCCCCACTGCCAGGGCTTGTGCCATAAGTGGACTCACAACTCATGATGTTGGCACTTTATTCCTCAATCTCTTTTACACTGCACACTTATAGCACCAATTTCATTGTCATGGCTGTATCCTATGGCAGCCTGGCATATAGAAATATGGAGATAGGTCTGGGAAATGCTTCCATCTGAAACCGTACATTATAAAGGGAACACAGCTGAATCCGGGAAATGACTAATGTTTGCTGGGACAGTGGTAGAACGTACTATTATAGACAAAATTGTCAAGGGTATAAAAGAGTAAAGCCTGCAGGAAAAAAAATCAATAGGGCTTCTGCAAAGGTAAGCCTTATCTCAAAAAAAAAACTTTCAGAGTTCTTTGAAAGTGTCAACAGATATGTTGACAGAGGTGATCCAGCAGGCATTATTTACTTGTCACAAAAGCTTTTGACAAACTCCTTCACCAAAGGCTCTTGAGCAAATTTAGCCAGCACAGGAAGAGAGGAGAAATCCTCTTATGGATCAAAAACTGTTAAAAGAACTTCATGTTGCCAACAGTCTGGAATGATTACAGTGCAGAGATTTTTGTGTATAAGCCAGAATCCAATTGGGCCTTTACAGGTTATTCCAGTTGTACTTGTATACACTGGCATAAGATAGTAAGCTTAAAGAGGTATCCAGTATCCCCTCAGGCAAACAATTCACCATTTAATCTAAGCACAACAGGCTGGCTTAAACATGGTCCAGCATATGGGCACAGAATCATCCTTCTTGGTCTGGAATGGCCCAGAACATCACTCCCTCCCTACAAAAGTATTCCAGTGGAGCTTTACCCTCCGTGGCAGAGTACAGTTCTGACATGGACAGGAAATCAATATGGTGAACACTGTTCTATGGAAGGAGATTTGATTTAAAAATTATCTGGAAATTTTTCATGTCTGGTTATAAAATCAAGAGGCACTTTGAATAACATGAACTGAGAGATCAATTGTCTAATATTTTCCCCAAGTTAATAGATAATAGAGTGCAAGATTTTTGTGATTTTTCAGGCTCAGTAGTGAGTCCCAGCTCAAGTACAAGATGTTAAATATAGCAAGTACAAGTATAACAAGACTACAGATTAAAGCTAAGGAGTTTTAAGGCAAGTATGCCCTAGATCTTGGAATAAACTAGATAGGTGAAAGCACAATGCAAATGTGAAAAGGAGATAATTCACCTTAAGAGATGCCAGAAGTTCATTCACCTTTACAAATGCCATGGGAAATCAACCTTCATTATTATGCATCCTTCATCAGACAGGGCTGGCAAAGTTCAAGGCTTATCTCATTTTCACTGCTTCCACAGGGAGAAACTCCCTCTGGCATTTAATAACTGTGTAAGATGTGTATCAGACTTCACTTTTACCCATTTGCTTCCATTACACTCTCCATTCAATTCTCTGCCCTACAGAATAGAATTTTAACCAGAAAATAAAGGAAAATCTGCTGCTGGCAAGAGAGAAAGAATGGCAGGCATGACTGACAGGCAGACAGACAGCAGGGCGCGGGTCTCGGATCTTCATTTGTTTATCTTTTGCTTTCAACTGAGAACACATTCAGCCATGGGTGGCCTTCTGTTAGTGACATATGCAAGCATAACTGCAAATTACACCTACCTGTGTACTTTTGTGCTTCTGACAGATGGAGGAATTGTGTTCCTCCATCCACCACAACCCCACCCTGATCCACTTACCTGTCTGTAGTCTGGGATCCACAGCCATTCAGTGGCCAGAGGAAGATGAAGGGGTAACCAGGCAGCAGCTGACTGGCTGCAGGAAGAAAGAGGTTTCTGGAGGTTCCCCAGAGGATGAGATCATGGAGGATGAGATCATCTTCCTGAAACCAGCTGTAGGAATGCAGCCACCTGATACCTGAGAGTCCCACTACCACCTATATGCTGCTGGGCACTGAATGACTGAGGGTGGCACTCACCTACAAACAGGTAGATTGGCCATACAGAGGTAGGGAGGACATTTAACTATGCCTTGTGGAGCTTTGTACTCTGCCAGTACAGTGTGATGTCATTAAACAGTTGACAACACTTTACCAGTATGAGACTTCAAGGGAAAAATGCTGCAGGACTAAAAAGAGTTGTGCGAGTATACAAATGTGTAGATTAATATATAACTGTTAATTTGTAACATGGTCAAACTCACACCAGTTGTCTGAGTTGTCTGTTGGCTTGGGGCATCTTACCCTTCAACCGGAAGCAATTGGCCTGTCAACCAGTGAGGGGAAATGGAATATCTTCCACTATTCTTTGAACAAGACATCTTGTGTATCTCCATGAGGAATGCTATTTAAGCATCTGGTTGCGTTACTATTTCAGTGCATAACAGCCAAAGGGACCCAAAGAGTTACTGTTTTAACTTCCAGACATTTCATCATTTGGTGAAATTGCTATGTATCTCTCTTACCGTATTCTAGATTCCATTTTTAGCATATTTACTGCTTAGAGAATTGACTGCTCTATACTTCCAGAATATAAAACCCATCACAGAAGGATCTTGAGATCCAAATATCCACATGCAACTCCATGAAATGTTACCAAATATATGAAAGAATATATAAAGCTCCCAGTTTTGCCCTTGACTGGCCTCAGTAATTGCATTCAGCCAGTTCTGATATTATCCATAAAACAGGAACTCTGATATCCATAAAACACATTTGTGCTCATACACAGTGCTGGCCATTTTGCAGCCTGAAGCCATGCTCAAATCATTCATAGCCATCCCTGAGGCAACACATTATAAAGTCAAATAATATCATTCAGGCACTAGTTTTTGCCATCATCTGCATCTCCATGGTGCCACCTGAAGCAGGTTACTTCCCCTTGCCACAAGGCAGGCCAAGTCCTATGTGTGCTAAAGCCTGTTCAGATCACAAATATGGATTGATAGCTAGGGTTGTCCAGACAGGCACATCCCAGATGCTGAGATTTCAGAGCCAAAACCTGTGATGGCAGGAGGGAGTGTACTGGTGATATCATCAAAGGGGCAGGGCCTAGCAATGTCACCAAATATGATATATTAAGTATCAATATCAGTTGTTCACAGTTGCTTAGAGAAACCACTGATTCTTAGTCTGACAAATGAGAAAACATTTTATTGATTGGAAATTAAGGTAAGCATTCTGTTAAAGGCATATGCAGGTGTAAGTCCATTCCTGTATGTCTTTTTTTGGTGGGGAGGGGATTACTGCAGAGAACAAAATTGTCTGTATCCCTTGCCCAACAAGCAAGTCTTTTCCTCACAACCTGGCCATTTAGTAGCCAGTGAAGATTAGGGGATGGTTGAGAAGCATTCAGTTATGTCACTATAGCCAGACGCATAATGATGACGACATACTTCCTGGAAAGCTACTGCCAGTCAGAGCTGATAATACTGAGCTAGATGGACCTAACTCAGCATAAGTTAGATTCCTTCCTACAACTTCAAGAACTGAAAATTGAAAATTGTTTTTTGTGGTTTGTCTTCAGCTAAGTGTAAAGTGCCAAGGATAGTCTTAGTGCTAGGTCCCTATGGCAAAAGGGGTATGTAGAAGAACAGGTTGCTTACCTGTAACTGTGGTTCTTCAAGTGGTCATCTGTGCCCTCACACAATGGGATCTTTGTGCATGCACAGTAGGTTTCGGAAAGTTCTAGAGCTAAGCAGCATGGCGGGAACCCCTCCACCATCCGGTACTGAGCATGCTCAGCCTACCAAGCCAACAATATCTCCTCAGTTTTGAGGTCCACCAGAGCAGGACCTGGAGAGGGGAAGGCTGGGCAGGTGTGTGTGAGGGCACAGATGACCACTCGAAGAATCACAGTTACAGGTAAGCAACCTGTTCTTCTTCTTCGTGGTCTCTGTGCCTCACACAATGGGAGACTGAGTAGCTTACCAATGGGCGTTGGGTCAGGTCCTATAGAATGGAAGACAGCACCACACCACCAAAGCGAGCATCCCGATGGGCCCAACAGTCCAGACAGTAGTGGCACACAAAGGTCAAGGGTCGTGACCAGGTAGCCACACGACAAAGCTCTGGCAGATCAACCCCTCGAAGGAGAGCTGCTGAGGATGCCACAGTCCTAGTGGAATGGGCACGGAGTAGGGCTGGCGGAGGTTGTTTAGAGAGTTTGTACGCCAGGAGAATGGTCTGGACCACCCACTTGGAAAATCTTTGGGTGGACACCTTATGGCCCTTTCGACGCCCACCATAACAAATGAAGAGGTGGGGAATCTGGCGAAAGGACAAAGTCCATTGGGTGTAAAAGGCCAGAGCTCAACGGACATCAAGCGAATGAAGCGTTCGTTCCAGAGGCATAGCAAGGTCAGGATAGAAGGTGGGAAGGATGACATCCTGGCTGAGATGGAAATCAGAGACAACCTTAGGCAGGAAGGAGATGTCTGGGTGTAGGACCACCTTGTCGCAATGGAAGACAAGGAAGGGTTCATCCGAGCGCAGCGCAGTAAGTTCACTTGCTCGCCTAGCTGAGGTGACAGTGACGAGGAAGGCCGTCTTCATAGTGAGGAGCCTTTCATCAGAAGTAGCCATAGGCTCAAAGGGCGGTTGCGTCAGTTGAGAGAGGACCAAGGACAGCGACCAAGGCGGCAGAGGTGGGGAGGTCGGAGGGTAAAGGTGTTGCAGCCCTTTCAGAAATTGTTTAAGGGTTGCATCACGGAATAGTGCAGCAGAAGGGGTGCCACGCAGCTGGTAGGCTACGATGGCCAAGAAGTACATCTTAAGAGACAAAAAGGCCAGGCCCTGTTCCCGAAGGTGCAGGAGGAAGTGCAGCACGGTGGGCAGAGCAACTGGTGATGTGGATTATTGACGGGCATTGGCGAAGGCCAAGAACCTTTGCCACTTGTAGCTATCAGACCAGCGCGTGGACTTCTTCCTGGCAGCCATGAGGACAGCCTGTATAGCTGGAGCATCTAGGGGATTATCCTCCACGCGTGAAGACACAGGAGCGGCAGGTCTGGATGCAGAACAAGGCCGTCCGAGTGTGAGAGGAGATCTGGCGCCGATGGAAGTTTCAGAGTATGGCCTTGAGCTGCAGTGAGGAGGGGGCCGAACCAGTGTTGCCTCGGCCAATACAGGGCCACCAGGATGGCGTTGGCACGATCTGAGAGGATCTTGGCCACAACTTGGCCTAGAAGCAGGAACGGTGGAAACGCGTACAGCAGGTCCTTGTCCCACAGGAACTGGAAGGTGTCTCTGAGAGGGTCCCGGCCCAGGCCAGCCCTCGAGCAGTAACGGGGGCATTTCGTGTTCTGACTGCTCGCAAAGAGATCAATGAACGGAGTGCCCCAGCGAGCCACTATCATCTGGAAAGCGATATCAGAGAGGGACCACTTGTGGTGACAAGAAGACGCCCTGCTGAGTGTGTCCACTGTGACATTGTCTCGGCCTACCAGATGTACAGCAACAGGGTGAATGCGGAGTGGTACACACCAGTCCCAAAGCCGAAGGGCGATGTGAAGGGTAGTGGAGTGGGTGCCTCCCTGCCTGTTCACATAGCAGATGGCCGTCTTGTTGTCCAAGAGGATCTGAACCGTCCGGCCAACAACGAGGTTGCGGAAGGCCATGCCTTTAGGATGGCCAGGAGCTCCAAGGCATTGATGTGGAGGTGAGTCTCCAGGCCGATCCAGTGGCCCTGCACCGTGAGGTTGTTGCAATGCACTCCCCATCCCGAGAGGGAGGCATTGGTTGTGATCGTGACCCGAGGACAGGGGTCGACAAACGGCATTCCCGATAGTAAGTGCCGGAGAGAGAGCCACCATAGGAGAGAGTGCCACCATAGGAGAGAGTATCGCACCTGCCGAGGGACTTGTAACAGGAGACTCTGGTCATCCCGAAGAGGATCGAAGACCCTGATGAACCAGTGCTGCAGTGGGTGGGCATGGAGGCAAGAGAGGTAAGTCACTGCCATCATCACCACCATGTAGTGAGAAGCTGTTGGATCGTCCTCGCGGAGACTACCGAGGCTCGGAGGACAGCGGTGGCAGCCTGACACAGAGTGCAGGCCCGTTTCAATGGAAGAAAGTCTCTGGCAGCGACAGAGTCCAGAGTGGCACTGAAAAAGTCCAGCACACGGGTTGGCTTATGGTGAGACTTTTTGGGATTCACCCTGAGGCCGAAGTTAGACAGAAGAGACAGTGTAAGATGAATGTCCTCGTACAGCTTCTGTTTGCAGGGCGCCACCAGCAACCAGTCATCTAGGTAAGGCTATACCATAACGCAGTTTGTGCCAAGGTACAATACTACAGGGGCCATGCATTTGGTGAAGAATCTGGGCGCGGTGGAAAGTCAAAACAGCAACACTTTGTACTGGTAGCAGATGCCATCACCCGCGAACCGCAGGTACTTCCTGCAGTGAGGCCGAATTGTGATGTGGAAGTAGGCGTCTCGTAGGTCAATAGAGGCGAACCAGTCCCTTCGTTGCAGAAAGGGAAGGATGGACGTCAGAGTGACCATCTTGAATTTCCAGGGCATAATGTAAGAATTCACCCCCCTGAGGTCCAGGATTGGTTGCAGGGTACTGTCCGACTTCAGTACCGTGAAGTACCGGGAGAAAAAAACGGTGGTAATGGCCAAGGATGAGACCCGCTCTATGGTCCCTTTCTGTAGTAGGGACTGTATCTCCTCTAACAAGGCCGGGTTGGCCGGGGTGGAATAAAAGACGCCTTGAGGTGGTATACTTTGAAATTCGATGGCGTAACCAAGACGGACGATAGAAAGAACTCAAGAGTCCGTGGTGATGTGACGCCATTCGCTGAGATGATGGGCCAGGTCCAGGTTCCCGGAGAAGCTGGTCGGCAGGCAGAAGAGTGGATGTGGTGGCGACCTGGGCAGAAATCAAAATCGTGACTTCACCATGGAGGAGGACTTCTTCGACGAAGGTTGACATCTCCTCAAGGTCCTCCAAGTTGAAGATGGAAGAAAGGACCACGCAGAGGCTCGGCAAGGTGAGCGGGATGCATAGGAATAGGACGACTGGCGCCAGGAGGAATGAGAAGTGGAAATCCGATAGGATTGAGGAGTCTGATGGAGGCCCATCCTCTTAGCTGTGAGACAAGCCTTTACCAGGTGGTCCATGGCGTCATCAGTGGTAGAATGGAACAGGCCCTGTCCGTCAAAGGGCAGGTCTTCGATTCGCTTCCTACTATCCTCCTGGAGCCCAGCGGACCGCAACCATGCAAACCGATGGAGAGTGACCGCGCCGACCATTACCCGAGCCGCACCTTCGACAGTATGCCGGGAAGAAAGGATTTGTTGGTTGGACAAGGCCACTGATTCATTATAGAATTGGATGGTGCTTGTCCTGTGGTCGTCTGGTAAATGAGCCAGGAAGGGGTAACCTGTCCCAAATATTGTGCTGGTAGGCAGCAAGACATGCCTGGGTGTTGGAAATTCGCACAAGACGCAGAATAGAAGCGCCTACTGAAGGAGTCCAACCTGCGGCCTTCGCGGTCTGGCGAAGTAGTATGTGCCCTCTTGCCACCTTTCGTCTGGGACAACTCCACAACGATGGAGCTCAGCACAGGGTGCTTGAAGAGAAATTCTACGTCTTTCTTTTGGGTTCTGTACAGGTGCTCCAGTCGATTAGATATCAATTGGAGAGAGGCTGGCTGGGCCCATGGATGTTTCAACACCTCTTGTAGTACAGGTAGAAACGGTATCGGAGCTGCCGAGGGCGGGCGGGTGTCAACATAATGGAAAACTGGGTCCTGCACTGTTGGACCTGGATGGCTGAGGGTGTTGGCCATCCGCAGAAAGATATCGGAAAATTGTTTGACGTCCTTAGGTGCTGAGTCCGGCGTACGCTCCCTGAACGCCAGTGGTGGTGAACAGTGGGAATCAGGTGTGGAGTCGCCAGAATCTGAGTCGGAAACATAAGACTGTGAAATGTGGGAAGGCGGTCCTTGGCCACAAGGTAATTGAGATGGTACAGCAGCAGCTGGAGGGGCCGGAACAGTTACTGAAGGCGGTACCGATGACGGTACCAGCGGTGGTACAGGCGGTGGAGGCGCTGTTAGCATTGGTACCAGGAGAACAGCCAGAATTGGACACAGGATAGACTGTGTCAGAATCGAAGCCATCGATGACTGCAAAAGCGGCAGATGGGTGTCAGCGGGTGGACGAGAGATAATAGCCATTACCTGAGGAAGTGGTGAGACAGGCCAGTGTGGAGGCGAGTGGTCTTGAGAGCGACGACGTGACGGAGATCATCAGAAATAAGGAGACCGTGATCTGGAGCGAGATGGAGACCTCCGATACCAAGGTGTTGATCAGTATCGGGATGCTGAAGATGGAGACCGGGAATGACGGCAGTATGGTGACCAACTACGGATATCGGCGTGATAACGGTCTCTGTACGCAGGGGAGTACGAATAGTACAAACCCGGCTGCTCCCTCCAGACATGCTCATGGCCATAATGTGCTATGTATGAGGCTGATGAGAAGGGCGAATTGAGCCTCGTTCGCGACCTGCCACGGTCAAGCCAAGCATCTCGCCGCCACGGGGATCAAAGTCTGTCAGCACGGCCTGGAAAGCGCACCGCACTAGTACGGGCGTGGTCACGGGAAGGAGCCCTTGTTCGGGAGGGAGCCTGTGGGATATCAAAAGCAGGGTCGGAGGCACTCGGACGGTCCAGCCCAGGTTCAGGCTGAGCATGGGGTGGAAGCGTCGTGGCCCGCATAGCCGGTTCAGGCTGTGCCGGATGATCCTCAGAAGGCCGCTCCAGCAATGTTGGCACTACCAGGACTGGAAGCTGAGCTTCATTCTGCTCCAAAGAAAGATCAGGAGGCACTTCCTCGTTGCCAGTAGCCATAGGAGGCTGAGTCAGGGGAGGTGTCGGAAGACATGATGACTGAGCCGCCGGTGACGGAGATCGAAGTGTCTCCTTCTTCTTCTTCTTCTTCTCCTTCAAAGAGGAGTCCAAAAGGTGTGAAGAGGACCGCTTCTGTTGAGCCACCGTGAGGGGCTTAGAAGGTTGAGCCACCTGCGAGCCCACAGGGGCATCCCTGGAAGAAGAGGAAGTAATCAGTGTCCTAGTAAGCTTCGGAATCTTGGGTAAAGAGGAGACCAGAGGCAAGGACATCAACGACGGTACCGAGCCTGATACCGTCAAGGTTGGTAACGCAGCCGTTGATACTGACGAGGGTGTGGCTGCAGGCCGCGGAGCAGCTGAGGAACGAGAAGCCATCGAAGTAAAGAGGGCAGTATTCAAAGCTTCCTGTTCCTTAATCTTCAAGGCTTGCTCCCAATGATAAGATTTTAATCTGGAAGCCCTGTCCCTCAGTGCCTGGGCTGTGAACTCCCTGCAAACAGAGCATGTCCGAATGTTGTGGGCCTCCCCGAGGCAAAAGAGACACTCGGAATGCCCGTCTGAAAGTGTGACCTTGCGGTGACACAAAACACAATATTTAAACAAAGAAGACATAAGAAGAAGCAAGGAGGGGGTTCTCACAAAGCCCGAAGAAACAACAAAGCCAGAAGAGTAAGAAAAACAAGAAAAACGCTGCTCAACTGAAGAGGTCTTTCCATCCACTGTTAACACGCCAGTGGACAAAAGAAAACTGAGGAGAGACCATTGGCTTGGCAGGCTGAGCATGCTCAGTACCGGATGGGGGAGGCGTTCCCGCCAAGCTGCTCAGCTCTAGAACTTTCCGAAAGCTACTGCACATGTGCGAAGATCCCATCGTGTGAGGCACAGAGACCACGAAGAAGAATGATGAAGACAGCTAGCTTAAATACACAGAGAGAAAACACTTGGCATCTAGAATGATTACTAGGGATAGGACGAATCCAGATCTGAATCCCTGGAAGGTTGTGGAAATCCACACACCTCATGAATCGCAAATCTTTCGAATCTTTTTTTAAAAAAGGGTTTAAAAAGCAAGGGAAAGAAGGATTATCTTGGGGAAGACACACTCTCTCAGCCTTAGCAAAAGCCTAGGCAAAGGCAAACCTCCCCCTGAACAAATCTGGCCAGGACAATTGTCATAGTTTTGCCTCAGGATCTCCCCAGATTGAAAGTGACATGAAGGCCCTTCTACACAGGCAGGAAAATGTGGATTAATCCCACATTTTCCTGCCTGTGTAAACAGGGCCATATACTACAGTACAGAAATAATCCAGGTCAAAACTGGATTTTCTTTGCATAGCTCCTTCTGGCATCCTGGGGTTTGTAGTTTGATGATGCACCAGCACACTTTGGCAGAGAAGGCTGTGACACCTCGTAAAACTCCAAACCCCAGAATTGTGTATGAAAGAGCTTTGCAAGGGAGCCACGCAAAGGAATCTTTCAGCTGTCCTTGAAATCTCAAGCCTGTATCTTCTAATCAAGTGCTGAAAAATATTAAATGTTCAGTTTAAATATCTTAGAATACAACCCCAAATGTAATTTCTGAAATTGTTAGCAAAGGCCATTATTACTCCAAGGGGAAAGGCTCCTCTACTTGCCATCTCCCCTTGCATGTCTGGTCTCCCAGATTTTCAGGCATCCCAGTCTCCAGCAAACTATTTGGTTGGTGGATTTGAATGATTCAATTTGCCTATTTTGGCACAGGGATTTGGATTCGCAAATCTCGAATCCTTGCCCAGGATTCGAGGATTCGGTTGGCCCATCCCTAATGATTACCAAGTTTTCTTTTTTCCATCCTCCAGATATCTATTCCAAACAATATCTTTTTACCTGTTTCTAAACTATACCAATGAAACAAATTCTAGCATATCTTAGTGAGCAGAAAAGACCTGGGCCTTGAATAAAAATTAAAAGGGCTGCACACGGAAGCCTGTTTGTGATCCTTTCTACTCGTTCACCAGGCTAAAGACTTCTCTATGGAAAAGCATCTGCAGCATTTTTTTCCGCAGAAATGTTCCCTCAAGTGGTGAGATTTTTTTCACCTCTGCATCTTGCATTTAGCATGCTATGATTTGTGATTGGTCATTGAAAAGTAAACATGGCTTAACGTCCAGTTCTAATTGCTTAGACATATATTACTAAAGAAATCCTCATTGTGAGAGGAAAAACACTAATTACAGAAAATATACATGTCCTGTAATATCAGAGTTGACCTTAAGTGGCTGGCTTGTCAACACAAAAGCTGGTTTTAAAAATACAGCTAATCTCTCAGTACTAATACTGCAACAAAATAGGAAAGTAAGTAAAAGAGCTAAAGGTTACCATGTGCTGGGTCATGATGAGCACCAGAAGACAGGGCAGCTGGATCCTTCTTGAAGATGGAACTGGTATCAGGGAAACTTCTGTATCTGGTTCAAGGAAAGGAATCCCGAGGGAAGCTTCTTAACTGAAAGATTCCACTGCTTCAATAGAAATGGGACTCAGGCTGCAAGAGGAACAGGATGCTCTGGGAAGAAGAGTTAACGAAACTTCCCAGCACAGCCAAAGGTTCTGTGGCAAAATGTGCAAATGGAAGAAAAAAATAATTGCAGGATTATTACCCAGGCACCTTCAGCTGTCAAAAGTTGCCCAGATGCCAAGATAACCAGGTCCTTATCTGCCAAAAATTACTATTACCAAATTCCTAGTTGAAGGTAAGTGGGAGCTGCACTGATTTGTTCAGGTGTTTAGCAAATCTCTGTAAGAAATTACAACAATTAAGCTATATACAAAGCTACAGTAATCTCATGATTTCTGGATGAAGATTCTGAAAGATAATCACATAATGCACATTATGTCAGATACTGAATCATTAATGTGACATTGTTTCTGCTAATTGCTTACAGTGATATGATCAAATCACTGGTTCTGATTCTAACAGATAATAGAATTAGCATCTGGATCAGTGAAAGTACCAAAACAGATATAATTGCTGTAATTGCTTGATGCATAATAGTCAAGCACATTATCGCCTAATATCTCTAAAGGACATCTCCAGAGGACATTTTTAAGCAAGTCATTAGAGCACTGTGAATAAAAGCTGCTGGTGAGATTTCTCACAATTTCCAAGCCTCTTGGATTTTCTCTACCCTGTTCCATGATTAATGTAAGATCTCTATTTAGGACAGAACCATTTTGCAGGTTGCTACATTGGACAAGTAGATTAAATTTTGAGAAAATTGTGAAATCAACACAAAGCAAATACAGTGGGACAAATCTCTAGGATACAACACATGCAAAATATCAGTATCTTCATAAGGAAGTGTAACAAGTCTTTGGTTGTTACATGTCACATCCCCACAGATTTTAACTCAGTAAATACCATATCAGATAACAACCTGGTGTGGTTAAGTAGACAGACTTTGACCAACGAGACCAACTGCCTTAAACTCAAGGGGAGGGGAAGGAACCTATACTTCTCCAGATGTTTTGGACTATAATCGCATAGAACTTTACCATTGGTATTTGGAGGACCAAAGGTTCCTTATCCTGAGCATGGTGCAAGAGTGGGCAACTGTGGGAAACTCAGGAGACACATTAGCATATCCTCCAACTATCCTAAATTTGGCAGAGACAACCTCCATTAATCCTCTGTCATCCCACTTTTTCAGCTGCTATTAAAAAGTTGTAGTTTCTCTTGCTTCCTTCCACATGCCCCTTTCATCCTTAGCTTACTTCAACGGCTGCAAACTGAGCCAAAGTGAGTTCACACTCAGTTAAAATGGCAAGGGGAAGAGGGCAGGAGGGCAGAATCTTGCCGTTCACGGTAGGCTCAGGCAAAAGCCAACTGCTGCAGCCTCTCCCAGCTTGTGTGTTCGTCCTTGCACACTGCTGTTGTTAGGTTGTATGTGTCCCAGTTTTTGTTTATGAAATGTTGGAGTGTCAATTTTTTTTAACCCATGGGAGGCTATAGAAACAGACCACATTTTGCCCACTCCTGGCCTAGAGCAAGTTGGTCAGTGTCCATCTCAACCTAAATCATCTTTTGATAGTGTGACAATTATATAACATCACCTGAAGCTCTGGGTTGAAATACAGACTTACAAGCAATGCAGTCTGAGCTCTCACACAACATTCTTTTGCTATGAACATCATGTTCAGTGACAACTTGCATATTGTCAAAAATTAGGAAACTGATCACCTCACAAGGACACAATAAAGCAACTTGCATGTCCTCTTACATGCCAGTGAAAATGTGAAGCAATTCTATAATTTTTATAGAAATACAAAGCATTTCATCATACTGAGGAAGACATGACCAAGTGACCTGCTCATTCCGCTGTCTATGCTTTTTATTGGTTTTCTTGTTCCTAAGGGGCTACTCTGGATGAAACCTAATTTGAAAGTCTGTAGTTGCTTCCTTCCATAGGGTCTCAATAAAACATACTGAGTGTATCACTTTAAGATTAAGATGTTCTTCTCCATATTCTGTGTCTGCTTGGTGTAATTTCTAGAAAGAACCTGGTGGATCTTGAAAGCTTGGCACAGATTTTTTTTTCTCCCTTTTTGGTTGCCCTAATAAAGACATTACAACAAGATGAAATTTCTCTTGTGGCCAATCTGGCTATCCCTGTATCGTCATTATCCTTCATCTCTTTTGTTCTGTTTTTTATTTTGAAACAGGACTTGAACAGGATAATGCTTCAAACAAAGAACTGATTTCTGTGAAGAAGGACACATGTCCACTCAATACCAAGTCTGAACAAAAGTCCTTTATGATACAAACATTTGTCTATATTTTTAAAAGTTTACTTTCTATGATATAACCATTTAAGCCTTAAGGTGGCTTTTCTCTTCCTGTAGCTTCCAATCTTGAGCCTTTAAGAAGTGTTTGGCCACTGTAGGCATTTGATGTCCAAGATCCTTTATTGCACAACACAGCAAAATACTCTATTTCTCCTCTCTATTCCTCCCCCAGTACAACCTCCAGGCCATTCAATGGCTGCCGGTACAAGAGAAGTGTCTGTCTATGTCCTCATCTTGGATAAGAAAAGCCAGGTGCCAACCAATGACATCAGCTGTCAAGATCCAGGATGATGCAATCCTTCTACATCTGGCCATGGAGACATAGCCAGGAGCTTCACTGATCCTCCTCCCACTCTCCACCAGCCACTGAATGTCCATAGAGGGGGCTATCACAGTCAAATGGTAAGCCCTGGTGGATGGCTTTGGACATCATGGAGAAGGAAAAGAATATCAGTCTCTGCAATGACTGAAACAAGACATTATGCAGCCATATGTTGGTTTATTTTTTCATGTGTCACTAACAGGATGATACTCGGGCTTCCATTTATTATGGATATAAATAGTTCAGATGGTGCTAAATATTGCAAAGGCAAAGAATTAATAACGGGGGCTTTCATAATCTATCTTGAAACTTGGAAAAGTTGTGCACCTACCTCTAGGGTTCCCTTAGTGGCTGGAAGATTCTGGGATATGTACTCTTAAAATAATTTTTCCAAGGTCTGTAAGTAAGATAAGTTATGGAATGGAATCCTAAAAATGACATTTGGCTATAAGAAACCACATTGGCCAGCATATTGGAGTTGCAAATGTGAAACATAAATTACACATTCAGAGCTCTTTGGTATTCACGATCCCCATGTATTCCCTAGTTCAGGGGACACATAGGGACCATGACAATCCCCCAATCCTCACTTACCAGGAAGCAGCCACTGTGATAGTTTGTTCATCTGTGGCTCAGGAAGCAGCAAACTGATGTTTTCATCCCTGTCTCATGCAAGTGGTCTTTGGTGAGAAGGGGAATTGCAACGGGAACTTTAGTTCTGCCTATTGCAACAGAGGCATTCATGGGAGTAGGTGAGGATGTCAGTCAACTGCTTCCTGAGCATCAAGAGAATAGACTCCTATTGATAGAAGTGGCAGCTTCCCAGTAAATGAAGATGGGGAGGAGGGAGTCAGGCCAGAAGTCACTGTGTAGCCACATAACTATCATGGTTATGCATTTGTAACTCCCAACAGGATTCCAGCCTATATTCCCAGAAAGGATTACATGGCTTTATAGCAAACAAAATCCTCTCATAGAGCATTAATCTTCATTCTTCAATGATAACAAAATGTCTTCTTATGGATGCTTATGATGATGACACTTGATGACATGTGAACATTCAATAGAATGGAAACAAAGAGCATTTTTTTTTCAATTTGGAACATCAATGAAAGACTGAATGATTCCACAGCGGTACAGGAGGTCAAAATGACTGCTTCGCAATGCACAGAAAAATGACAGTTATTAAGGCAGAGAGTTGCCTTTAAAAAAATTAATTTCCTTTGTAACAGAACTTCTCCTAATAATAACTCTGTAGGAGCAGAAGCTCCTATCCTTTATTTGACATCGAGGATCTTAATGGAACATAAAGAGTCTGTTACATAATGAAGTCAGTTCCGAGGCCATACATCCTTCCTACATCCTTCTAAGGAGCATACTCCTAGTTGGAGCACAGAAAAGTTAAGATTTTTGGACCATGACTCCCAGAATCCCCTAGCCAGTATGGCTGGTGACGTTGCTGGCTGGGGAATCTCAAAGTTGTACTCCTGATGATACAGAAAGGAGTAAGGGTGTGCTTGCAAGCTCTGACCTAAAACTCCCCATCACTCACCTCCCTGTGTTGAGCTCGGAGGTCTGAAGGAGTCTTTAACTCATCATGCATTGAACACAAATGCAACTATTAGAACGCTGTGTGCCACACAGCCTTCACTAAATCTCTACAGTTCCCTCAGATACAGTAGAGAACACTGCCCCATCACTAGTCTTGATGTAAGAGTCAACTGCTAGTCTAGCTGAGTTTTGTATGTGGAATTGGGCACAGAGAGGGAAGGGTGTCATCTTATCCTTTTGTAAGATATTCTGGAAAGAGATTTAAACCAAGTGTCCTCTTTCATTTTCCTAGTCATTTTAAGCTCCTGATTGTCAGACCATCTGAGGAAGCCAACTATACACATCATGTCATTTTGTTTTAAGTGTATTCATACAAGAAAATAAGAACAAAGGAAAGAGAGAGACAGAGAGAGTGAAAGTGAGAGATTTTCACACCAATGGCATACTTCGCGCCAAGATATAGCATTGTCATGACTAGATCCTGACAATAGATGCTCTCTTGAAGTCATATCTAGAAGCATATCTGATGTTGTATAAGACATGATGATCCAATGTTTCCAGAAGAATAATTCAGGAATGGTTCACTTTACTTCTGCTGACTCCATGGCATCATGGTAATCATGCCAAAATCTAAATTATGACTGGTATCCTGTTAGTGGCTTAGGATGGTCCAATTTAAGCCATCGTAAGTCACATTTTTGTTCATTGTATAGGTTGGAATTCTCTTTTAACCTTGCGCAATGACCAAATCGCACCCCCAAACTCTACCTTTTAGTGGAAGATGCTCCTTCTCCATATCCATTGAGTGACTGGTAGAGAGCAGGCAGCATTAGAGAAGTATCTGCCTATGTCCCTATAACCAGATGCAGAACAAACACGTCTTCTGCTAAGATCTCTGGAAGCATCAGCTGATTATGTCATTGTTCTCTGATGCACCTTGCTGTCCACCAGTAACCAAGGGAGGCTGCAGTTAAAAGATGGATTTAGTGAGGAAAGAGTGGAGATGTAGTACAGTTCTGCAAACAGCACCTTTGAACTATGTGCCTGGGATGCAAGATGTCAGCCAATTATCCTGGAATAAAATAGGTTTGTCTAATGTGTATGTGTATGATGTGTATCTACCTATTACAGAGAAGAGGGCACCTTCTCCTATGGGTTATTGTTCCTCCAAGGGTTGCAATGAACCCTGATTCATCTGTCAGTGGATTTGTTGGGAACTACCTATGTCATCACAGTTGCTTTCTTAAGAGGTCTCACACTAAGCTGGCACAACATATCTAGATTCAACCCCCCACCCTTCATTTTTACTTGCCCAGTCTTGCCTTGAACTTCCCCATCAACACCTGAAAAATAGAGTTCTTGTCATTTTTCACAAGCACCAGCAAATCAGCAAATGTTGTGTTATACTACCATAAGATCTTGGACACATTGGTCTCATCTGATTTCAGAAGCTAAGCAGGTCCAGGACTGGTTAGTATTTGGAAGACAGATCACCTGGAAATATTAGGGATTTCCAGTAAAAATGGGGAGAAGGATTCTGCCTAATACCCTGGAAAGCCACTGCTGGAGTTGATACTATGGGCTAGATGAGCCAATGGTCTGATTTAGTATAAGACAGCTTTCTATAGTCCTATGATTATTCTTTAGGCCTGTCTTTTGTTCCAGCCTGTAAGATTGGTGTGAGCTGATTAGTATAATCTGATCAATTCTCCAGTTAAAAGGAAGCACAGACATCCTAAGCCAGGGTTTCTTAACCAGGCTTCCCTGGAACACTAGGGTTCTATAAGAGGTCACTAGGGATCCTGCAAGAGTTTGTGACTGATTTTTTTTAATTTTTTATTTATTATTATTATTACTACCGCAGCTGCTGCTGCTGCTAGCACCCTTAGCCGTAGATAAAGTAATTTTTATGCAGGGGTTCCCTTGGACCTGAAAATTATTTCAAGCATTCGTCCAGGGTGAAAAGGTTGAAAAAGCCTGTATTTTCCTAGCTTTCACCTCCAGGAGTAAAATTAATTGAACTAGCCATGTTAACATCCTGGAGACCTGGGGTTCCATCACACTATGATTCCATCTTAATAGCCAAGGTTCCATCTTACAGAATCGTGGGATTTGTAGTTTAAGGAAGGGCATTTAGAATTCTCAGCCAGAGCACTCCAATGTCTCACCATATTACAAACTCCAGGATTCCATAAGATCAACCCATGGCAATCAAAGTGGAACAACAGCACTATAATTCTGTAGTGTGAATGGTCCCCTGATGTCATTCAGAGAAAGCAATACTGGGCTAGATGGACAAATAATCTGAATTTGTTGTATAAGGCAATTTCCTGTATTTCTACCAGATTTGAAGGTATGAACTCAAACAAAATATGAGGATTTGAAGAATCCTAAAGTAGCTTTAAAAATATTAAAAGAAGGATGGAAAAAAGTGCCTGCATTAAATATTGGGCCTTTCCGCACTAGACTGTTATAGTGCTATTATTCCATTTTCAACATCCTGTGGAATTCTGGGGTTTGTGGTTTACTGAGGCCAAAGAGCTCTCTGTTTGAGAATTCTAAATGCCTCTCCCAAAACTGCAAACCCCAGCATTCCACAAGATGTTGGAAAGTGGAATAATAGCACTATAGCAGTGTAGAGAGTAAATGGTCATTATGTGCCTAAAGGAGGGCCACAGCAGAACAGAAAGCTAATTAGGGTCACCAGTGTTTCTCTCATGTCTAATATATTTCCTCAAGACTTCCAAGGCCTCAGGGCCTGGCTCCTCTTTTTCTGTCCTCTGGGTGAGGGATGTGTGTGCAATCTTAGGGCAAGAGCATTATCTTGAAAGATAAATGGGTGGGGGGATGGAGGGATGGAGGGATAAATACATAGCTAGACAGATACAGAAATAAATAGACGGACAGATGTACACATACACACACACATATTATTTTAGGCTGAATCCTACTGCTGGTCCAAACTAGAATAAACTCACTGAACCAGTGGAATTTATTCATGTGTTGACTGTTCCTTCAACCACTGATTGAATGGGTCTACCTCAGCTGGGACTAATCAATAAGATCCAGAGCATTATGCACATACGAAAAACTAAATGCAGTTGGACATTAATGATGCACAAATCAAAAATAATCCACCCTGCATGTGTTTCCACCAGTGAGAAATTCTCATCCACTTTGTCATCTCCAGGATGCTATTTCTGACTTTTTAACACCTATGCTAGAAGATCTGGGTATGTGAAACATATGTAAATAGCATGTCTTTTTCTACAAGGTTTGCCAATACAAAGGCACTTACCCAAATATGTATAGGCACTTATACAAAGCCATCTCCCTTCCCTTTTGTTTCCATCTCTTTCATCTTCATCTATTGTTTTTAAAAGTAACAGTATTTTTCCCAGGTACATACATAAAGGTCTCTACACCTTTTAAGGGCAGAGGATCGTTCCCATGTGGCCACAGATTCCACTGAGACAAGGCAGCCCAGCACTGCAACAGGGAAAATTCAGTGTTGGTCAATTCCCTAGTGGATTTCAGAGGCATTCTTGTTGGAGAATCTTTTATCATAAACAGGGACATGTAGAGACCCCATTACCTTCATAGTTTTTAAAATGTGCCTGCAACAAACAGGTGATTGAGAAGTGCCAGCTTTCTTTACTGATAAGCAGTCTCCCATCTTTTGGGAGAAGACTGTAGATACTGAATTATCAAGTTAACCACTTCCTTTAGGTCGATGCCTATACCCCCACAGTCCATTTCAAGTCTCAGAATGCATCTCCATTTTGAAAGAACGCCCAAATTCAGTTCTTAATTAATTCCACTGATTTCACATAACAATGCTTGTTCGGGTAATTAGAATTTCAGGCTGCATACTTATTTGCATATGTGTGTGTGTGTGTGTATGTATATATATATATATATAAAATGATTAAAAAGGAACTAAATAATAGATAGTCTTAAGGTGCAGCATCTCTCTGACTCAATTAAAAAGCAAAGATACAACATTTCTGATGAACATAGCATAGTGGCACAAAATATATTAATTACTGATAACAATCATGTTCCCTCGCCTTCTCAGAAGAACACAACTAAAAACTAATTACCCTGAAGGATAATCTCTTATCATCTTCACACATTTTCTCAGTGTAATCCGCCACTGTCGCTGACACAGACAATGAGGGTGGCCAGTGCCATCAGAAGCATGAATGAAAGCAGCTCCTATTACATATGCACTACACAATGGCTCCCCAAAAATAGTTTTAATTCAAGACTTCATTCAATTTTAGGGATGATTATATCTTTGCCATCATACTGCTCTAAATTTTGCATAGCTCATTGCGGCTGGCTCAAGGTTGTGGGGAAACAAAATGGCTCCTCAGTGGAACATCTTGGGTCCACAGACTCCTTGCTACTGTTAGTGCTAGAGCTTAGAAGATTACTTCTATGGAGTCATCAGTGATAATCTGCAGGAGGGACCCTCCACTGTGTGCCACTTGTGAGAGTAATGCAGTGTCAGAGGATATGGGAGAGGGCCTTCTCCTCTGTTGCTCCCCAACTATGGAATGGTCTCCACTTGGAGGTCCATTTGCGTCAGAGTTTAACACTCAGCCTGTGCTTATCTGTCAGCAAGGGAAGGAATGGGACAGTACTTGCCAAGGAGGTGGAAGAAACAGGGAGAGTCCAGAGCAAAGAATCCAGGTGAGCACTGAGCCAAAAACCAAAGTTGAGCTAGTCCAAGGAGTCAAGAATGCCAGAGTTCACACAATCACATGCAGGAGCAAGAATGCAAAGGTCTAGGGGGCTTGGATAGCAATTTGCCACAAGCAAAAACAAGCCATGCTGACAGACATAAATAGCATGGAAAACAGGTCTCCTTAGCCTCTTGTCTTCCAAGCCTCAGCGAAATGACCTGTTTCTGAGCTGCCCTTTTTTGCCATCTGCATGACTGAGGACTGGGAGGCAAAAGTGAATCTAATTCCTTGAAATTATCACTGACCCCTTCTTCCTCAGGCACTGGCTATAAAGCCTCTGTTTCAGCTTCTCTTTCAGATGGTGGAGGCACCGGCAACATAGACTGTTCTTTAATCTCTAAACCCTCATGTATCACAGTTTGCAACCAATGGTGGTTTCTTTTTTTTCAGCACGAAGTCAATGTAAGACTTGGTATGTTTTAATACTATTTAAGCTAACTTATTGTTTTACTCTGGAACTGCTCAAATTATTTATTATTTTATCAATGTATGATCTCAAAATCCAACAATAAGGTCTGGATGAAGGGGTATACAAATATACAAAAGGATATTTTCAGCTTTTCCAAAACTATAAGTGATGTCTAGTTTGGGGAGGGGCATTCAGAATTATCAGCCAGAGAGTTCCTCCAGTACCTCACCAAACTACATTCCTCCTTAGGATGGAACCATGGCAGTTATAGTGCAATAACAGTACTATAATTGTGTATCATCATCATTATTATAAATGTATAAATATTGAAAGTGGAATAATAGTACTATAACAGTCCAGTGCGGAAATGGCCAAAGTTGATGGGTTACGTGGACATGGTAGCACAGCAAACTAACACATGAGCACTGATGTAAAACTTTTGGCTTTTCCAAGTTACAAGACAAAGAGTTCAACTTCCACATTAATTCTTGCAAACAGTAGGGCCAGAGGAAATAACAAGGCAAAAAGTACAGGCAGGATGAGCATCAGGGACAAAACAGTCTTTGAAGAAGTTGGTGGAATGGGGATTCTATGATCCTTCACTATTAACTATGCTGACTAGGGATTATGGGAATTGCAGTCAACAACAGGTTGAAAGTCACAAATACCTCCCTCTTCTTTAATAGACGAAAGACTGTTTGAGAACTGGACCTATGAATGGACTGGAGCATGTTGAATCCAGTGTATTACCCTGATATTGCTTTTAAAAAGCATATCCAAACGTGATAATTGTCATAGTCAAAGAAAGCTATTACAAACTAAGGGAAATATATATTGATGTCCTTCAGACATGAAGTCAGACATGTTAGGTAGCTGGAAAAAAACCCAGAGTAATCTGTGACATGAGAATGCAATAGCTAATATGGGTCTATTTATTGTCACTCCTTCCTTTTTCTTTTTGTTGTTTTATTCTTGTATTAAAAGTCAGAGATCAATTAAAATATTTGCACTAAGCAGAAGTGGTAAAAGTGTAATAAACACATACCTCATTCCCCAGGGCAAAAAAAGTATTTGCAGAAAGCAGTGGAAAGTTTAATGGTGTATTGTAAGTGTACAGCACAAGACAATCTAATCTGGAAAAAAAAAGTCCAGGTGATCCTGTCAGTGGGTGAAAGAGGTGATATCATATGTAGAACTGAAGTGTTTTGAGCTTTGAAGAAAAAAACATTATGGCAAGAGCAAGGCAAGGACAGAGCACAACTCCCAGATGAGCAACATTAAAAAGGGAAGTATTACTCTGCTCTTTCAAAATTTAATTATCTCAGGAATAGCAACTGACATGCACTGCAATCAAATTCCCTATGCCAGTCTGAAATTGGTTTGGTATGTACCACTACAGGCAAATTCTCTTTAAAAGGATTCAGAAAATACTAACACGATTGGGGAACCAAGTGTAAAATTAAAACACTGGTGTCTTTTCTAAGGCTGGATGAACCTGACAGAAAGAAGAAGGGAAAAGCATCCTAACCAAAGACAAACCAGATATGAAGACTGCTTCCTAAGCCAATAACTCGAAACAGAATGTATGTTATCTGTGCATGCATTAGGTCTTGTTAAATTCAAAGATGCTTTGGCAGAGAGGAGCAGTTTGTCCCTATACCTGGATTCAGGGAAAAAGCATAAACACAGGAGCGAGCAGTTCATATTAGTTGTGTTGCAATCTAACCTGAGCTTCCTAGAGATGATGTAATGAGTGCTTGCTTGTCTGTTGGTTTTCTATGTATAGACTAGTGCCTGTTATAATAAAAAGGAGGGAGGGTAGAGAGAAATATACAAGCTCTCAGCTCTCTAATACAAGCAAGGCTTGTTGCTGTTGCATGCCTTCATATCAACTCTGACTTACAGTGATCCTATATTAAGGTTTTCTTGGCAAGATTTTTTTTATGCTACAACAAAGAAATTTATTTAAATGTAAAACTTTTGTTTTTTTTGTTTTTCCTTTTACTGACACACATGGAATACCATAAATCTTCCCATCTCCCCCTTCTCCCCACAAGCTCTTTAGTGGGCAGTTTAAGAGAATGAAAAATAAAAAATAAGTAACATTAGTATAACTTCTAAAACTTTAACAATGCCTTTGAAGAACAAAATGAGGACTTTAGACCAAATGAACCTTTAGACCAAGGACTTTAGACTAAGTTCGGCTGCTCTGTAGGACTACTTACTTTCTATTCTTATTCTTATTGGCAAGTATTCAGAGTAGGTTTGCCATTGCCTTCCTCTGGGGTGGAGAAAGTTTGACTTGCCCAGCATCGCTCAGTAGATTTCCATGACTGAGTGGAGATTCAAACTCTTTTCTCCAGAATCATAGTCTAGTGCTCAAAACAATACTCCGTATTTCCTACTGGAAGTTAGTAAGGGTAGTTCCACACAAATGAGACTGGCCCAATATAAGCCAGTTTCTGCAAATAATTGCTTGCTGTTTATAAACAATCAAGAAGCAGGGAAACATGATTCCTTTTGCTATTGTTCTTGTTTATAGGATGGACAAAACATAATTTGTGTAGGCCATTTGATATCATGCTGGAGCAGCATATAGGTAAGTGGAATCATTTCATGATGAATAGTAAATTGACAGACCTGGGGAGGAACAGAACTCTCTGGGATGTGAATGGCATAGAAAAATAGAGCTGATGGAGGGTTTTACTGCTTGCTGTGCTTTCCACATCACTTAAAAATCCTTTTATAAGGGTCAAGGACAGATGTGAAAAAGAAACGAATGGGTATCCATGCTGGCTGTGAAACAAAATACAAGAAAAATAAAAAATGCACATCACAGTGATTCCTTCATTCTGTTATGTGCATTCAAGTATATCTGCATTCAAGCCTGTTGACTTACAGCAACACGAATTTCATAGGATTTCATTAGATAAGGAGCACTCAGAGGTGGTTTGCCATTACATTCCTCTGAAATGTTGGCCATTTCCACACCATACTGTTATAGTGCTATTATTCCACTTTCAACATCTTGTGGAATTCTGGGGTTTGTAGTTTACTGAGGCCAAAGAACTCTTTGGCTGAGAATTCTAAATGCCCCTCCCTAAACTACAAACCTCAGGATTCCATAGGATGTTGAAAGTGGAATAATAGCACTATAACAGTGTAGTGCAGAAATGGCCATAACCTACAGCACATTAGGCCAAGCAAATGGTGCAAAATACATTACATTAGCTTTAGAAGCATGCTGGTTCTTTCATGAAGCAAAGATGAGTAAAATCAAACAGGAGGACAAAAGTGTCAGAAGTCTGAGTCTTGCTTCAGATGTTTGCTAAGACCCTTGTTTGAGGAAGGGTCTGCTGCAAAGGGAACTGCTGACCTAGAGGTACTGACTAATTAGGACTCACTCCCTGAGGTTATTGCCTTCAACATCAGGTAAAAACCATTTGAAGCTGACTTTAATTGGCATGTTGTCCCACTTATAGTGCCTAAATTCATGTCCAGATCTTACTGTGCTGATGTTTCTTAAGAGATTCTCAGTACCTTAAAAAGTGGCTTTGGGTCTCAACAGGATAGTTATAGGTTCAGATGGCAAAAGGAGTTGCTCTGGTGCTACTAAGGAAAGAAGAAAGTGTGCTGAATTTCTTTTACTGACATTGCCTCAAATCTTCTTAAAGGAAGTAAAGGACATGGTCTCTTTCTCTGCATCAACCCTCCCAAAAACCATTTTCAATGACACCTCAGCAAGCATCAGACTTGAGATGCAGACCTGTGAGGCTGGTATCATCTTTTCTTCCCCGCATGATTTTTACATTCTTTGCCACGTATGAAAAAGCTTCATGTTCTCATAGAGCCACTGAATCATGGGTCTGTAAAGTTGGAAGGGAGCACAAGAGTTATCCAGTCCGACCCTCTGTCAGTACCAGAATCAAGACCAAAGCATCCCAAGAGGTTAGCATTCAACCTCTGTTTAAAGGCCTCAGAGAAAGAGCATGAGTCAGAGAGTCTACCACCTGGAAGGCAGTCTTCTTGTTTGCAGTTTTCATTTGCAGCACAATGCTAGGCAACCTAGCCCAGAAGCCCCACTAAGTGCAATGAGACTTACTTCTCTGTAACTATGAATAGGAGTGCAGACTTAGTTTCATAATTACTCCCTGCTTTCCCTTTTGAAAGGAATCCCAGAGCTGCCGGCAAGATGACCCCCTACAGATCAGATGAAAGGCCTATCTAGTTCAACATTTTGTTCACAGCAGTGGCCAGCCAGTTGCCTAAGAGAAGCCCATGAACAGATTGTGAGTGATATGGAAAGTATGACATGCTTAATATAAAAAATATCAGAATGGCAACACTGAAGGAGTACAGGGGGGCATAAACCATAGATAAAATAGTTCAACATCTAGTAAATCAATTGATAAATGTAAATAATATGTAATAAATGAAAACAATCTGTCCAAAAAGAGCATGCTAACCCAGTGGTCACTAACATTTATGGTTAGTAATGCACTATTTACATTATTAACACATTATTCCCAAATGTTTTTTCTATTTTTTATGAAAAAATAAAATAAACATGGCAGCCCAAAGTAATGCTTTTGCAGTAACTGACATTTGTATTTATATTGTTCTACTTTTTCCTGGGTAGTGTTCTATATAGCATTCCATCTCCAGGAAGTTCTGAAGAAATGTTTTTTGAACACAGACAACTATGGCTCATGGATCTTTGTATGCTGTCAACACTCATTGTCCTCTATTATGTAATGTGTTTGTTGTTTGCTTTCCTATTAATAAAGTTTCTTTGTTAGCTTCAAACATAATTAATAAAGCCTCAGAAGAGGCAGTGTGGCAATGGGGAGGTGAATCCACATTTATATCATTCTTGTTTAAATATCTGAGGCCATTTCCACACTAGACTGTTATAGTGCTATTATTCCACTTTCAACATCCTATGGAATCCTGGGGTTTGCAATGTGAAGAATAGCAATGTGTGAATGAAACTGTTCTTGTAACGTGGTACTACCAAGCTGGAACTTTCTGGTATCACTTATACTCCAATCTTGTCAGAGAACACATTAAATCCATCTGATCTACAGGACCCAGAATTTCCTACCTTTTTTCCATTTGAGAAAAATCTCATAATTGCCATGCCCTAAGCTTCAAATGCAGTTGCAAGGATGTAATTTTCTACATCTCTTAGTCGTACTTTCATCAGTTATACCATCAGAACAACTCTTCTCTACACACATTTCACTTTTTATAGCCACTTTCTTACTTAAGCCTTTTTTTTAAAAAAAGCCTGTGTTATATTGTGCGTGTCTTCTTCTGTACAATGGGAAGAAAGAAATGAGAAGAAGAAGGAACATCCTTGAATCCCTGTGCTAACTGCTAATATAGCCTGATGTGAGCAGCTTCTGGGACACTTTGAGTTTTACTATGTTGTTTTATTTTGTTTGCAACAGAGGATGGCTGCACAAGCAGGGTGTTGACTACTTGGGATTACATCTCTTCTCTTTACATTGGTAAATAGTCATCTCCTACACCCTAGTTTTCATGACGTTCCATAGATACGGCTAAATTCAGTGTTAATTAGGGACTTGTTAAGTCAACACTTACATAAATCCCATTCTTTTCAATGAATCTACTCTAGTTGGGAATAAGCACTGGATTTAGCCCATTAACTGTGTATTCAGGAGCTGGATGAAGTATTCTGCCCCCCCCCCCGAACTAGGTCTAGTATCCAGAAATAAAATGTTTTGCATTACTTCAAAACTTAGCTGAAATTTAGATTTGATTTGTTCAGATGGTCATTCATGGATGCTTCTAAATGGGAGTTACCATCCATTCTCCTTTTCTCAGACATGTCCTCTTTTTCAGAGCTGAAAATTTATGCCCTGTTGCTGCTTTGCTTTCTTCCTGCTGACACCAATTCCTCATTGCTGCTTTGATGGCTCCATCAAGAGCAATGTTAGGAGAAGGGCCAGAGGTCAGCCCAGCAGAGAGAGCCGAGAAAGTGAAAGAGAGGGGAGAAGGGTGGGGGAGAGAGAAAGAGTGACGGGGGGGGCAGGGAAAGGAGTCAGATCTAGACAGAGAAGGTAAGCTAGCTGAGTTGGGGGGACGTAGCTTCCAGCCACTCTGGGAGATGAAACAGGGTAGCTTGGTGGAACGGATGCGGTGACTGTCGGAAGAGATGGCTAAGGTGGAAAAGGAAGGCAAAATTGTTGTTATTGTTATTAAATACAATGAAGGTTGGGAATATCTCTAGTAGCAACTATCACAGCTTATATAGTAGGGGTATTTAAAGTGGAGAGTTCTCATACTGATTGATGGTATGAAGTAATGTGAAGTAATTAGTCCATAACTGTTTCATCTTTTTCACCTTTCAAAATATGGTAAACCTGTCCTAAACACAAAGGTAGTAAGTTATAGCACCAGCCCTACAGTTAGGGAGAGTGAGCCAACTGCTGCAGGAAGAGGATGTTGTGGGGTGCAGAAAGTGCCAGCATGGCCCTAACAATCCTGCTGACCTACCAAATTTCTTTCCTTCACTGGAGGACAGGACTGTGAATGCCACACAGAAACATCTTTATTCCTACGCCGCACCGGCTTGGCCATTAGCCTGCCGCCTCAGGTGCAGTGAAGAATTCTATCGCAGTCATATATATCTATTGAAGATTCATCTGACAGTTCAGTTGGCTTTAGTAGAGGGATGGACAACTTGGAGGCTCACCCTAAGGGGTATTTTGGGGCATTTTGCAGGAAAATATTTGTGACAAAAATTGCACAAACATTGATCTGCATTTTACAAAAATTGCAAAAATCATCATCATCATAATCATCACCTGCACCCACAGGCTGCATTTCGTCCACACCTGCTTTACTATAAGGAATTTGGAAGAGACATCCTCTTGACTCCAAGCTCAAGATAGCAAACTGTGGGCTTCAGTTCACATCACCATCTTACAGTTTGCTCTGCAGTTTCCTTACTTATGTCGTGGGTCAGCTATGTAACAAATGAGTGTCAAAGCATCATGAAGACTGCTTGGTTGGAACAGTGACACTCTCAATGACTGGGTCTATCTTTCTATAACATATGAAAGTTTATTAGTGGCCCATCTTGTTGAAGTCAAATACTCCTTCTCAAATAAGCAGGGACTATGAAGCTGGCATCCTTTTATCACCACATTCATTTTTTCCAAGCGATTCTTAAATAAGGAATGCACCTGCCAGCACCTAAGCAGAAATATCAGTAATGCCAGAGGACAGTGCTTAGGTGCAGTGAAATCCTCCGGAATAACTTAATTAAGAGCAATTCCAGTGGCTCGGAGGCATAACAGCCAGCAGCAGAGACAAGAGCCAGGAGATGTGGCATGAAGTGAAGGCAAACACATTATAGGCTTTGCCCCTATTTCATTTCTATTCTTGCATATTATTTAAAGGCCATTAAATGGGTTGCTTAAAGAGGATGCTGTGATGTAATACTTCAAGTGATTTGCAGAAAATGGAAATGAATTGCAAAAGCTTTCGAAAGACCATAATGCAGGCAACATCAGAAATGCACTAAGCCCTTGCAGGAGACAGCGGGTGAAGCTCAAATTGGACAAGTTACTCAAATTGGACAATGACCCAAGTAACTCAAAGATTGCTTTCTAAACATTACCCTAAATCAAGCCTTTGCTTTCTTCCCTGAAGAGGCAGAAAATGCAGCTTAGCAAGTTTCCATGTGTTAAATACATTGGGGCTTCTGCCCACACTGCATCACTTAGCTTCTATATAGCATCTTAGCATGAAACAGTGCAACTCCCTCCCTAAATGAAATGTTAGCAAGGGAAGAAGCTTCACACTTGCTTAAGGGAATGCATCCTCCTCAACAACCTACTCTTCCACCAGTCTCTCTTGACAACTGTGTAATGAAAATGCCAGTGCTACTAGTCTAAGGAAAATGGGGATGCTGCAGACCTAGGAGTCTAATGGAGCTGTGCTTCAGGAGAACAAGGTTTCAGCACTAATAAACAGCAAAGTGAAGTGAGAAACTGACAGAGAAGAGCTGGGAGGGGCAAAGCTGGAGGACATGGCTCTGATAATTTCTTTGACATCATCACATTTGAGGAGCCAAGATGGAATTCATGCCACCCAAAAGGGATGCTAATGGAGAGATCAGATGTAAAGTGGAAACTAAACGCAATGCTAGTGACAAAACAAAAAGTTTGGCAATGAAGAAGGGAAAAAAAAACACACAAGCACTGCTCCCTGACAATAAAAACTCCAAAACGTATGGAACAAACAGTAACACACATCCTATGAGGATTGGTTTAAAAGGACAAGCAAAAACTAATTTCAGTGTAGAGTCATAAGTGTATTGGGATATTTAGTGTTGTTTAGCATACAGTTCCCAGTTCGTACTCTGCTATTTGGATTCAACATTAAATACTCCTTACACTTAAAAGCAAGCCCTGTGAGAGAAGTTTAGGAAGTTTTGTATGTTTAGCCTGAAGAAGGGAAGATCAAGAAGTAAGATGATAGTCATCTTTAAATATTTGAAGGGCTGTCATGTGGAAGATGGAGCAAGCTTGTCTTCTGCTACTCCAGAGACTCTGACATAAACCGATGGATTCAAATTACAAGAATGGATATTTTAAGTAAACTTTAAGAAGAACTTCCTGATAGCTGTTTCCCACTGAAACAGACTGGCTCAAGAGATATCAGATTCTTACTTGTTGATTTTTTTTTTCATGTAGATGGTCGGGTGGTTATCTGTCAGGTTGGTTTTTTAGCTGTCAATTCCTGCAGTAGCAACGACTGGGACAAGATGGTACTTGGGATCCTTTCCATCTCTGTTCTGTGTTCTTTCTCCCCTCCCCCCCCACCTGGAGGTGTGAAATTTCAGAGAGTGACCATAGTTAATTGTTGAAGTAAATTGATATATGCTTCACATTGCAATTGTTGTCCTCCAAAATAGGTAGAGCCAAGATATTTTGCTGTCCCTTCTTGATGCCCAACATTTGCTGCCTCCAGTAGCTGCCTGTCTCTGGTATGGCTGATTAAAACACAAAGCAGATATTCATATGCTGCATTTAATATGCTAGTGTGATTTTCTTTGGCCTTGAAATAAGCATCAGAAGAAAATGCTTATTTTTCCCTGCCATTATGTAGAGTGAAAAGGTTGCCCCAGGCACTTTTGGCATTGTAAAAGGACAAGATAGGTATTACTGCATTTTATTTGCCAGTGACCAGAGTAATCTTGGCTTGCCTTGGTGGCATGCAGCTCAACTTAGAAGCAGGTGGTGCTCCTGTTCTGTCTCACAGATCAAAAGGTCTTGATCTAGCCCCGATGTATTATACACGTCTACCACCATTGCATCTGCACAGTGCTGTCCAGTGAAGCTGTCTCAAATGGTCAGTGGCCTGTTACATACTGGCCCACAAGAAAGAAATAAAGACCACTCTTCAGTTTGCTCTGATAAATTTGTGAGACACTTTGCAGAAAAAAGAATCACTCAGATTTGCTCTAACTTGGATGCTGTAGTTGAGATAGGTCCAGTGGATGTGATCTTAGCACCTGCTTGTCCTATATTATTGGGTTTATTTCAATTTCTGCAGCCTGAGAATATGAACAGGACCCTTGGAAAAGTGAGAGGAACCACATGAATACTGGATTTTTGTCCTCCTGGCTTCTCAAAGAAGCTAGAGGGGGACAGACTGAGTGGATAAGGGGAGCAATGAATGTCTCACTGCACCAAGGAAAGTATTCAGCCTTCCTAAAAGAGGCAGTGGTGAGGCCATTGCTATAATTATTAGCTGAATAATTATTGGCCAGTCTCTAATATTCCATTTTTGGCAAGGTTCTGGAATGTGTGGTGGCTTCCCAGCTCCAGGCATTTCTAGATGACGTGGATTGTCTATAGCCATTTCAACCTGGTTACGGGACAGAAACAGCTTTGTTCACCTTGAAGGATGACTTACACAGGGAACTGGACAGGGGAGTTTGTCCCTGTTGGTTCTTCTGGACCTTGCACTGGCTTTCAATATGATTGACTATGATATCCTTCTAGGCCAAGTCTTTGGGATGGGACTTGGGGACACTGTCATGTAATGATTCCGGTCATTCCTGGAGGGATGAGCTCTGGAGGACTCTTGGCCGTTGGTTTGTGGGGTCACTCAGGGTTCTGTTTTGCTGCCCCATGCTGTTTACCATCTACATGAAATCGCTGGGAGAGATCATCCAGAGTTTTGGTTTCGATGTCACCAATATGCTGACTCCCAACTCTACTTTTCCTTTCCATATGATTCCAAGGAAGTTGTCTTAGTACTGAACCAATGTCTGTTGTCAGTAATGGACTGGATGAGGGCAAACAAATTGAAGCTTAATCCACACAAGACAGAGGTGCTCCTGGTCAGTCAAAATACAGATCAGGGAATAGGGATTCTGCCTGTGCTGGATGGGGATTCACTCCCCCCCACATCTCAGGCTTGCAGCTTGGGTGTTCTCCTGGACTCAACTCTGAACCTGGATTCCCAGGTTTCAATAGTGGCCAAGAGTGCATTTGCACAGTTAAAAATTGTATGCTAGCTGCACCCATTCCTTGAGACATCAGATCTGGCTACAATGACACACATCTTGATTACATCTCGATTGGACTACTGTACCATGCTCTATGTGGGGCTGCCTTTGGAAATTGTTTGGAAACTTCAGCACATTCAAAATGCAGCAGCCAGAAGGCTGACAGGGAGCAAATAACTCCCTCCTTAAAACAGCTTCACTGGCTGCCTGTTTGTTTCCAGGGAACATTTCAAAGTGTTGGTCAAGACATATAAAGACCTATATGGCTTAGGTCTGGACTATTTGAAAGACCATATCTCCCAATATGAACCTGCCAGAACCCTAAGATCTACAGAGGAAGGCTTTCTCTTGGTCCCACTACCAGGATCACCAAGTGAGAACTTGGGAGACAGCTTTCTCAGTGGCTATTCCCACTGGAACTCGCTTCCTTGGGAAGCTAGGCTGGGTCCCCTTCTTGCCCTTCTTTTGATGTCAGGCAAAAACATTTTTATTCAAGCTTTTAATATGTAAGCGGGTGGGCTTTTTTCAAGAGTTTTTTTTTAAACAAAATACAAGTCTTTATAATTTTATAAGTCTTTTCATATTTTTAATTGCTTTAAATGCTTACTAATGTTTTAACTTTTCAGAAACTGCTGTGGATCCCACTCTGGGAGAAAGGTGGCATGTAAATAGAATGATTGGTTGAAAGAATGAATGAATAATATATTTGTACTAAGTAGGTCTGCCATAAGTTTGTTCAGTGAAGTGTCTCTGGGTACATGCCATTTCTTTGCTTTCTTCCTGTATCCTTGAAGTTAACACCTGCTTTCATTACCATTTGTATCAAAAGAGATCCAACTCTTTCACAAGTCCAAAATGAAACCTGACCTATTCCTCTGCATTGGGAGTGATTTATGAACTCTCACAAAAGGTTATAGAAACACCACAAAAATCAGGAAATGTGGCTCATGCACTTCTAATGATTCCTGGATTGCACAGACGTGACCTTTATGAGTAGTGAGAATTTAAAAATAAGATCTCACAACTTTGGTTTAATTTACTTTAAGCTAGGATTGGGCAATTCCTAGTGCATTGCTGTTGTAGCTGTTACTGTTTCTTTTTTTCTTCTGGAGAAGGTGAAGGGAAAATTGCCTTCCTGAACTTGCTGAGAATTTCCAACTACCACTACTGCATTTTGGCACTTCCTTTGTGTACCTGGTTTTAAATAAAAAGACATAGTTTTGCTGCTACCAGTAGTGTGGTGGCAAATCTGAAGGAACATCTAAGGCATACATCCTTCCTTCACCATCTCCTGCCTTTCTCACTTTAGGAAACAATCCATCCCCCAGAATAACGCTTCTTAAAAGAATTCTTTTAGATTCAGACCATTTCCCCCTTCCAAATTTGACATGCCAAAGACAGTTCTACTATTACAGTGTTTGTGTGGTGTTTTGAGGAGCTCAAAGAGAACCCAGTTTTTGTTTTGGAAGGAAGGAAGGAAGGAAGGAAGGAAGGAAGGAAGGAAGGAAGGAAGGAAGGAAGGAAGGAAGGAAGGAAGGAAGGAAGGAAATAAATCTTTGTGCCATACAGGCCTTAAAGAAACCCCCCAGGGCTCAACTTGTTCCCCTCAAGCAGAGTGTTGTTTATAAGCTAGGTGTCCAGCAACTTCACAAACTGTAAACAACCAAGCAATCCACCTTCCAGTCTCAAAGACAGGTTGTTTGATCACAGCAACCCCTTGAGATATAAGTCGTTTTCTAACCTCTTTAGGGAGTAACAGGTAACACTTGAATTCTTATTTCTTCTTTTGCTTCACAAACTCTCAGATACTCTCACCTGTGTTGCCTTCAAAACAATTGTATATCTTGTTTCTCTTGCCATATTAGGTATTAGTTTCTAACCAGATAGCAACCAAATCAACTCATTTGAAATGTCGTGCTAGAAAAGAGTTCTATATATACCACAGACTACTGAAAAGAGAAATGAGCAGGTCTTACAACAAATCAAACCTCAGCGCTCAATAGAAGTGAAGATGACTAAAATGAGGCTGTTGTATTTTGGACATATTATGAGGGAACACGGCTCACTTGAAGAGAAAATGATGCTTGGTAAAGTGGAAGGCATTAGGAAAAAAGGGAGATCCCACTATAGGTGGAATGAGTAAATCAAGGAAACAACAGCCATGGATTTGCAATAACTGAGGAGGGCAGCTGAGGACTGAGGCTATTGGAAGTTTCTCATAGGATTGCTATAAGTTGAAGTCAATGGCAAGTAAGAACAAGACCACAACCAAACAGCTACTAGTTCTATTCAAGCACTGTGTTATCTGCTTGCATTTTAATATTACTGGAACAGATCTGTTTCATTACTCTGCATCTAATTGTCTTTTCCCTAGCTGGATGCCATAAATATAGCTGCAGTACAGCACACTTTTGAACAAATATACTAGTGTTTGTGCATTCAGTTTGAGAACAACATCATGGGGTTTTCAAGGGCATTCAAGGAGTAGTTTAGGATTGCCTTCTCTTGTGCTAACTAGAATTTAGCTAGAACTTACAAGTTCTAGCTAAATTGCCCCTGCTGTTGTCTTTGAGAGATCTCCTACCTGTGTCACCCCCACCCACACAGTAGCTATTTGGTACATTTAGCTTTGGTCTCAGCAAAAGTATCACCAAACTTGGGAGCACTTAGACTCAACATGGCTTCCTACTTTAGAGGAACACACAATCCCACCACCATGGAAAGAAAGTGCTAAAGTGGGATTAAAGCCAGAATTACACACCATAGTATTTCCAATTTCTATGTATCGTTGTGAAAGCTGAACAGTGAAGAAAGCTGCAGGAACTGTGGTGATGGAGGAGAGTTCTCTGGATACCACTGACTACCAAAAAGGCAAATGAATGGGTCCAAGAGCAAAGTAAGTCTGAATTTTCACTAGAAACCAAAATGATTAAGCAGACTAGAGTCTCAGGTGTCTGCAGAGCCACAAAAACAGCCTCAAGGCCCCCATGCAGCCCCAAGGCTGTACTTTGCCCATCCTGACCTAACCCCTTATCACTTTGACCTTTGGAGGTACAGGTCCGTCTTCCTTCAGATGGCTTAGTGACCATGCTTCTGCTGCTTATAAAAAACAAGATAGTGTCAGTGTTACTGTTACAAGTGATACAAGGAAGAACCAAAAAACACAGAAGTGACCAGAGGCAGGAAATGGTTTGGGAAGGGATCCAACATTTAGATAGACAGGTTGCCATCAAAAACTAGCTTCAGAAGCAATTAGATGAACCCCAAATTTATTGTTGTTTGTGGCCAAGATATAATACCAATATGCAACCTAAACTTTCCCAGTGATGTCTCAATATCTTCTTTCATATGCGTATTATAACATGGATTCAGAAGTGAAGAGGGGGCAAAACAAGTCTACGCAGGTAAATATGGTGTGTGGTGAAGTCAAAGGGAAGATGTGTCGCATATCTCTCCACATTTCTCCTGTGCTTCAACATTTTAGGTCAGGGTTGGCCAATAGTAAAGGACCTTGGGAGTTGTAGCTAGAAGGTTAAATGTTTCCCATCCATCTTTTAAAGTATGCAGCTGCAGGCAGAGCCAATTTTGTGAACACTGTCTTGGTATACTGTCTAGAGAATAACAAATAGTAGCAACCACAAAGGTGGGGGCTGCTGGTCCCTGCAATCCTATGATCTAATGCAAAGTACAATGCTATCCACCAACACCAAGATTTCCAAGTTCATAGACTTCTTTCAAAATGATCAACCAAAAATACAATGCAAGTCACTGAATTCAAGAACATGTTATCAAAGTCTGTTTTATTTAATTAAGTTTTGATTTTCGTACAGAAATATATTAACTACATATGTTTTAACTGGAAGAAAGTCTCAAGAACAAGTAAAAGGTTTTACAATTTTCAGCACAGAAGAAAGAAAAAGAGTTCAAGATCATGTCAACCCATCGCATCTGCACCAACTATCTGAATCGGCAAGAATCAAGGCAACTTGCATGTTAGCAATAAAGTCTAAAGTCAGAAGTTATGTAATGGAAGATTTGCATAATGTTTCAGGTTATTATGAAAAAGAAATGGTTCCTTTCTTCTTCCTAGGCCAGCTCAATCCAGCAGGGAATTCACAGCTTCGCATACTGTTGAAGTATCGTCCCCAGCTTCTGGCTCAGCATGATGTTTCCTTTAACTTTTAGCTTACCATACATGAATGCCTACAGCAAGCAGAGGAGGGGGGGGGGGGGACAATTAAATAGTCTGCCTCCTCTCCCAGAGTTGTGCTTTTGAAAAGTTTCAAAAAAATAATAAGGCCTAATCAGAAATTAAGCAGAATGAAAACATGTTCTCTGAACAAAACAACTGGAGTCAAAGCTATCTGGCAAAGTAGATTACTTCCATTAGGCAATGTTCAACACATAGCTTTCTGAAGAATCTGATGAAGATACGGGGGAAGAAAAGCAAAGAAAAAGAGAAGGAAGGAGGGTTTCTTTCCTTCCTCTACCTTGCTCCCAACCTGGGTCCCCTAATCTTTACTGGAGTAACAGTTACAGCAATAAACAGGAATCTACATTCATTTACTACTAGAGGGCCATTTAACTCACAAGTGCACAACCTTTTAGGTTCCAAGGCCTGCATGTGAAGTTGACATATAAGCCATGCACACTTATCTGGGCATACACACAACTGCACACACATGCATCCTGGCAAACCCTTTTCCTTGGACTGGGAGGGGATGAAGAGACTTCTTTCTTGTCTTTGTGATACTGAATCAGATCACATTTTCTTGGCTGCTAGTAGCATCAGGAAAAGAGCAATTTCTATGAAATTTATAAAATACCAGCAGGAAGGGGGAGAACTCAGCAGCCTGAGGTGTCAGGGTAACTGGAAGTAGGAACTACCCATAGAAGTCATAAGGGGATGCACCGGGCTGCAGGTTATGTACCTCAAATCTAGCCTGTATTGTAAAGAGAACTGAGGAAAGAATGCGATATCCAAAACACACAGGAAGCTCCTACAGGCTTCAGTTTTCCTAGGCATATTACTGGAGAGGACAGTTTACAACACATTTCCCCTTTGCATGGTCAAAGCGGCATATTTGCTGCGAAACAGAATCATCCCCTTTCTTTATACTTACAGTCCACTTTTTGTCTACCAATTATCCAAACTACAGAGTTGGAATAAAAGTGATGATTCAAGCATCTTTGGAGGGGAGCTATCTACTGTATAAAAAAGTCAATGTTTGGGAACTTGTCTGTTTGCATCAGGCAGGCGAAGACCTCATATGATTGGCTGTGTGAGGCACAAAGACCTCATATGATTGGCTGGTTGTGAAGATTCTATGGAATCCTGGGGTTGGCAGTTTAGGGAGGGGCCTTTAGAATTCTCAGCCGAGAGCTCTTGGGTGTCAGGCTGGTTGCTATGGAGACGAGGTCTACCATCAATAAGGATGCCAGAAAACTTTTGAAAGGCATATGTGAGAAAAATTAAAGTGACATGCACAACGTAGTTACAAGGTCTTCTTGCCTCATACAGTATATTGTATGGGTTCCATATGTGAGGAATCTTAAAGTTGAAATTCAAAACAAAAAATGCTTCCAGAAAAACGTAAAGCCATTGCATAAATTCAACAGAAAGCAAAAGAATCAAAAGCCACTACATCAACGTTGGCAGACAACACAGATTGGATTGGGGAATATGTGGAAAAGTTACAGGTACTGGAATAGGCCGGTTGCTATGGAGACGATGCCTAGCAGCAAGGAGGAGGTCAGCGTATTCCTTCAGGAACCCAAACTGTGTATGTAAATAACTCTGGATACAGATTGGATTGGGGAATATGCGGAAAAGTTACAGGTACTGGAGAAGACAGTTCGTTGAGTTCTTAAAAGGAAAATAAAATCCTGGGCAACACCAGGTAAATATACTAGTTGTTTAATAAAATCAGAATTACAGCTATGTGGCCCAAGAAGAGAAAAGATTATGTCTGTCCTCCATATGGAAAAACAAGGATCCCTCGGCATCTTCAGGTTTGTAGTTTAGCACCTCTATGTGAATGAGAACTTCCTACTTTAAGACTAATAGTCCCCTTAATAGTTGAGAGCTCGCTATGACAGTATTAATTCTGTATCCCTACCTTTTGTGGGTTGATCTTGCCTAGCACCACATCCATAAAGTCTTCATCAGACACAGTGAAAATGGTGTCAGCTTTTCCACGGGCTGGGCCTCGGTACAACTCCCCAGAGCCATTCTTTAAGTCTATGGCTGATGAAAAGAAAGATATTGTGGAATAAGTAAGATAATACAGAAAGAATATTTGTTACTCATCTCTTGTATGTAATTTACTGGCTGCTGGAAGAAAGGAAGAAAATCATGGTCAAAATTAAAAGTTGGCTGCTTCCCAGAAAAAGAATTTTCATAGTTGCTGCTTGTTATGAATCTGTGTGCTGCACAGAACATTAGGAAACAAAATGCAAGGAAAAAAAGCAGCTATTTATCAGCAATGGGCTTAATTTCTGAAATTAATTAGTCTGAACACTTCCGATCCCATCCCCCAAACCCCAACCTTGCCTCTTTCCAAATCATACTAGATCTCAGCCAATTTTAAGTACAATAAATGATGGAAAAACTCTCTTACTACTTGTCCCAGATTTCTAGGCATACAAGTCCTTAAACTATTTTAATTTATTAATACCCAAGTTAAAAAAAATTAGCTAATTACGCACATCCTGTTCAATCATTCTGGTTACATGCTGTGGTGGAGCTCTGTCAGAGAGTGGTTGGATTTATGAGACAAATGCGCCTTCCTGTCTAAGCTATCAGCTCTTGTTTTCCCTAGGCACCTGGGTCCTTTGATCTCATTCACAGTATGACAGTCTGTTCAGATTTCCACAGAATCCTGCAACCTACTCTCAATTAAGTATCAGACTGAAGAGGCTGTGCATATGCCTTAGCAATTAATTACTTGGGGAAATTGTTTCTGTTGAAAAGCACTGGTGTGATCCAGAGAAGGGGGCCATGATCTCTCTGCATGCAGCCCTTAAGCAGTTATTTCCTAAACAGTGTGAGCCGTGGTCTTGAGAGGGCTTCAGGGTGATGCTGTTCAGGAAAAAAGTAAAATCCCCCTGAGCCGACTTGTTTATTTGAAACATTTTTATCTCACCTCCCCAGGTTTGAAGGCTGCCAAAGACAGGAACCATAATTGAATCAAAAGTAATTTTACAAAGCAGGTCTGACAGCTCATGCATATTAGACAGGGAAGTAGACATGTGGTCCCGGAATAAAAATAAAAAGTCAAGAGTTGGGTAGTTCTTTCAGTATGACCAACAAAATGTCATAAAAGTTTGCAAGTTTCTGAGCTCTCCAGCCTAGATCAGGGGCAGAGAAAGTGTGGTACATTTTTTAGAAGAGTGCTGCAGAACCTGAAATCTTGTAAACCTTCATGACATGTATGTAAGTACATCCTTAAAAGCTCTTCAGATTAATGCTATTGTTTCCAAATATCCTGCTAAAAACATGATCCACTGATGAGATCTCAGGAGAGAAGGTAGGAGACCTACATACATAATGGAATTACAGTCATCCCTCCACATTTGCTAGGGTTAGGGGCATAGACCCTCCCAAACCATATTTTACACACAAGAAAAGTATGATCACCATATTCAACCCACCATGGATTCCTTTGAGGCATCAGGGTTCCTTCATAAGGCAGAGGCGGGTGGCTGGTGGGACTTACTGCCACCTCCACTGCTGCCCCACACCATTTTTAAAATAGGGACTTACAGACCCCGTTCGCAGTTTCTCAGCCTCATGAGGCTTGCAGTCCCTATTAAAAATGGCAGAGGGCAGAAACAGAACTGACAGCAAATAATCCACGAATAATCAAATCCACAAAAGTGAAACCCACAAATGTGAAGGGTTGACCATATATAAAATTATGTGTGGTGCTATCAAACAGCTTATGAATAAGATATTTTTCTTTCAACCATGGCACCATCACTGAGAATTATGCAATGAATCATAGAATTATAGAAATGTTGAGTTGGAAGAGACCACATTGGCCATCCAGTCCAACCCCCTGCCATGCAGGAACACCCTCAAAGCACTCCCGACAGATGGCCATCTAGCCTCTGCTTAAAAACCTCCAAAGAAGGAGACTCCACCACACTCCGACGCAGCATATTCCACTGCCGGACAGCCCTGACTGTCAGGAAGTTCTTCCTGAGGTTCAGGTGCAATCTCCTTTCCTGCAGCTTGAATCCATTGCTCCTTGTTCTGGTCTCTGGAGCAGCAGAAAACAAGCCCTCTCCTTCCTCTACATGGCATCCCTTCAAATATTTAAACACGGCTATCATGTCCCCTCTTAACCTTCTCTTCTGCAGACTAAACATACTCAGCTCTCTAAGTCTATCCTCATGGGGCATGTCTTCCAGGCCTCTCACCATTTTGGTTGCCCTCCTCTGGACCTGCTCCAGCCTGACCATGTCCTTCTTGAATTGGGGTGCCCAGAACTGGACACAGGATTCAAGATGAGGTCTAACCAAAGCAGAGTAGAGTGGTACCAGTACCTCCCTCGATCTAGACACCATACTCCTATTGATGCAGCTGAGAATTGCATTGGCTTTCTTGGCTGCCGCATCACACTGCTGACTGATGTTGAGCTTGTGATCTACCAAGACTCCTAGATCCCTTTCACACGTACTGCTATCCAGCCACGTGTCCCCCATCCTATATTTCTGTATTCCATTTTCTCTACCTAAGTGTAGGACCTTACACTTCTCTTGCTATCTATCCAGGTCATTTTGAATTTTGATCCTGTCCCCTGCGTATTAGCAACCCCTCCCAATTTGGTGTCATTTGCAAATTTGATGAGCATGCCCTCTGTTCCTTCATCCAAGTCGTTGATGAAGATTTTGAACAGCACTGGGCCCAGGACAGAACCCTGTGGCACTCCGCTCATCATTTCTCTCCAGGATGAAAAGCAGCCATTCGTGATCACCCCTTGGGTTCGGTCGGTCAACCAATTACAAATCCAACTAACAGTAGCCCTGTCCAGCCCGCATTTTACTAGCTTCTTTGCAAGAATGTCATGGGGAACTTTGTCAAAGGCCTTACTGAAATGAAGAAATGCTACATCCACAGCATTCCCTTCATCTATCAAGCTAGTAACTCTGTCATAAAAAGAGATAAGTCTGGCATGACTTATTTTTGAGAAATCCATGTTGACTTCTCGTGATTACCGCGTTGCTTTCTAAGTGATTAGAAACTGACTGCTTAATGATCTGCTCCAGAATCTTTCCGGGTGCTGATGTCAGGCTGACTGGGCGATAATCATTTGGGTCCTCTTTTTTTCCCTTCTTGAAGATGGGGACAACATTTGCCCTCTTCCAGTCTGCTGGAACTTCTCCTGTCCTCCAAGATTTCTCAAAGATTATAGCAAGCGGTTCCGAAATGACCTCTGCCAGTTCTTTTAATATCCTAGGATGCAATTCATCTGGCCCTGGAGACTTGAATTCATCCAGTGTGGCCAGGTATTCCTGTACCACCTCTCTACCTATTATGTGCCTCATTTCCCCGCTTTCTCCACTGCTCCCCAACTGCCAGGTTGAGTAATTGTATCCTTCTGGGAAAAAACTGAGGCAAAGAAGGTGTTAAGTAGTTCTGCCTTTTCTCTTCCCCCTGTTAGTAATTCGCCATCTTCTCTGCACAGCGACCCTATCGTCTCCTTCTTTTTCCTTTTGCTACGGACATATTTAAAAAAGCCCTTTTTATTGTTTTTGATGTCTCTGGCCAGCCTAAGTTCGTTCTGTGCTTTAGCCTTTCTGACCTCCTCCCTACATCTCCTAGCTACTTGCTTAAATTCTTCTTTGGTGGTTTCCCCCTTCTTCCATTTCCTGTACATGTTTCTCTTAACACTTAGCTCAACTGAGAGTTCTTTAGTGAACCATTCTGGTTTCTTCAGATGCCTTCCATTTTTCCTCCTTATTGGCACATTATTCCTCCTTATTCTAGTCTTTACTGAAATGGACTAGAAGCCAATTCAGAACAAACCAAAGAGTTTATTACACAACACCCTCTTCAAAGATTAAGCCCCATGACTGACCTACTCCAGGAAAAGGAAAAATGTGGCCCTCCAGATATTTGTCAGGTTGTAACTCCCATCATCCCGCAGCACTGGTTATACTGGTTACAGCTAGCAAGAGATAGAGTCCAATATCCTGTTGAAGGCAATGCATTTTCTACCTCATCCCACTTCCAGTGTCCCTCTCGTCTACCTCCAGAATTCTAGGCACTGGGTGGAAAGTGTGGATGCATGCAGAGTCTTCATGTGGTCATAGGGACTGAGCAACACAGGAACCTGCAGAGAAGCTCCTATCCATTCTATTTATCTATATGCATTTAAGTTCCTCATTCACGTCTTCTGTCAATGCATGACAATCTGGAAATACAATTGGGAAGAACAGTAGTAAAGCCACACCCCTCACATGTTCTTTGAATGTCTGGTGCTTAATTTCTGAAGGGGGTAAGCACATAATTAAATTATTAGCCTAAATCCAATTGCTAGTTCCAATTAAAATAGGCCCAATGAATCAATCTTAACATAATTTTGCTCATTCAATTAGCCAGTTGGGACATGCAACTGTATTTAGACCATGGGATTCACTACCACAAGATCTGGCAACAGATTTGTAACCTGGATGGTTAAGAGAGAATCAGACAAACTCATGGATGGCACAGCTTATAGCTAATGCAGAGAATAAAATAAACAAAATGGAGCAGTAGCACATTCTCCTTAGGTTCTTCTGTCAACCAAGAAAAAACAAGCACCTCTATAAAAATAGGTTTTAGTTTTCATTGATCTTCTTACTAGCCTTCTTCTAGGCCATTGAGCTAAACTTGGTAGAAAAATTATAATCTGCAATTAATATTCTAAAATAGTCTCAGAAGCAGAAAAAAAAAAGACAGATACCAAATTCCTTTGTTAATGTGACATCTGTCCGGGCAGAAGACATAAATTGCTTAATACTGAACTCTTGTGTTTGAAAAAAGCAAGTCACTGTACTTCTGTATTACCAAGTACTAGAGAAATATGCTGGACTTTTCACTATATTCTGTTAAATGTTACCAACAGAAACATGAATCACCCACAAATTTATGAAGGTAGCACATTCAATATGACTTTTTTCTACAATAGTTATTACAAAAACTGAAGGCAACGTTCATTTAATTTTTTTCATGATGCATTTCAAGGTCAACTATTTTTGTTTAAAATAGATGTCCTAGGGGTTTTTTTCCCACACACACAGCCCTTTCTTTGTGACTGCACACATGGTGGAATATGACGCAGGATTTTTTGTTTTGCGGTGTAGTTTATCTTTTATGTTCAATTTCAAGAGTATCTTAAATCTCAGCCAAGTATCTCTCCTTTCTTTACGGAACACCAACAATTCCTCAAAGTGTCCGTTCTCCCAAAGTCCTATTTCCCACACAAAATGCACTGCCAAAATGATCTACTACAAGGCATATAAGCTGTCAGGCATTGCGTTGCCTGCAATGGAGAATGTTATGACAAGATTTTGCTTTGCCAATTCATTTTCACATTTTTGCAAATTTTCAGAGGCATTCTTTCTCCCCTGCCTCTGCCAGAAAGTGTAAAAACAAAGCTATTGCCAAGTTAATATTGCTGCAAGGATCTGACATCTTTAATTATGATATTGTAGCAATTTCAGCACTGATGAGACAACAAGTTGGAAGCTTCTTTCTTTCCTTCTTTCTTTGTAGGCTGTCTTGCAAAGGCCTTGCAAAGAACAGTTATGTTTTTAAAAGAATTGGCGGGTTTCAGAGTTAGGTGACTACAAATGGATTGGTGGAAAAAACTTTCTCCTTCTCACAACAGCAGCCTTTTCAGCACCTTGACAATGCTACATCGGATGCTGGGAGAGACGAGGGAAGATTCTGAAAAAAAAATCATACAAAGGCACTTTCCATAAGGCACCCAACCCTCTGAAGCCCCTCATTACATTTTAATAAAAAGAACTGAGCATGTTGCTCAATGAATCTACCAGGTTCCAATCAAATTGATTCAGCTTCTAAAACAAAAACACTGGTTTCTTCATTCTATTATATCAAAAACAAGTTTTGAAAAGACTTTTCCATACAACATATTTTGGAAATAGAATTTTGTTGCATTAGGACACCACAAATCCTGGTTGTTGTTGGGTTTTTTTAACAATTTTTCTTTCATATAATGATCTTCAAAAAAAAAGGGCTCCCAGGTAGAAACAATGGATTCTGTGTGAACTTGTAAGCTAGACAGGGTCAGCTCTGGTTACCACTTGGAGGGGAAACCACCAGGAAATACCACGTGCTGTAGGCTATTTTTCAGAGGAAGGAACTCGCAAAACCACCTTTGAGTATTCCTTGCCTAAGAAAAACTTACAAAATTCATGAGATTGCCATAACTTGATAGGTGACTTGAAGACACATACACACAAACAGCTTTCCTTATTATTATACCATTTACTTGGTGTAGCAGCCTAGAGTACAGACAAGGTAACCACCTCTCTTCTCAGTGTGAATTTTGGTTCCTCTGCAATCAAACTTGTTGGCCCTGGGCAAATCACTTTGCTTTCTATTTGTCACCTGCAGTATTGGGTAGCATTGGCCACTCTTGTATGACTGTTGTATGAAGGCTATTGTACGACTGAGGCTGCAATCCTTATATATACTTACCTAGATATAAACCTTATCCTGGACTGACATCTGAGTGGACATGAGCGGGACTGGCACTTAGGGCCTGAATATACAAAGTATTTTGAACATCTGAAAGATGTTCCCTAAATATGAATGCTAAGTAGACTCGCTTTTATTGTCACAGAGGGAGCCTTGTCACAAGAACACTTAATCAGGAGCAAAATATGCATGTGATTTAAAGGCCGGAGGTGAGGCAGAGGGAGAAGATCAATGAATTGTCCTGATATGATCCCCACTGCATTCCATGCCGTCTGCAAAGGAAATCTTGTTGTTATTAGAATAAGCTGCCAAACATATGCTGAAGAATTCCTACTTCCCACTGCAAATATTAATTCTAGTTCATATATTCAAGCTGCTAAGGAACAGTACTGAACTAAAGGGGTTGGCATGATACAGAATGATACAAGAGGGGAGGTTATAGTCAATTGCACAGAGCAATAAAAGCTTTTTTGGCACTTGTGAATTGGTGGAGAATAAAATTATTGGCTGTGTCAACCAGAACTGCAGATCATTTCCTTAAGGGCTGTTTCTCATCATTTTTTTTCCTTCTGACATTCAGCCCAAGGACGTTAAAATGAAGATGCCAAAGTTTCAGTCATCAACCACACCAGCACAATGAACTGCCGGAGCCTAAAATGCAGATTGTGCTGTCAATGGATGCAGGCTGCCCAATGGCAGAGGGCCAGGCAACAAGCGACAAGTCAAAAGAAGAAGGGCCAGGGGAGGTCCAGCTGCAGGTCCATGCAAATCTACTGCTGGAAAGAGGCCTAGGAGAAACGCGGGCCAGGAGAACAAGATGTGCTGTCAAGCCATGTCCTGGCAGACCAAAACCTAGCCACAAACTTTAGAAACACAAGACTGAAGAGGAAAGTGGGCCAAAGGAGATCACGAGAGTCAGATGCCTACTGTCATCAGTGTTAACAGGAGGCTTAGGACACAAAAACATTTGTTGGCCTCCCAAGTGCAAAATGCCCAGGCACACTGACACCCAGCCAGATCACAGAAACCTTTCAAAGAATAAAGCAAAAATAAAGTGGAGCCAGCTGCCCTTTGTCTCTCAAATCCCCAGTATATATTAACCTTTTGACGAAGATATTTAAGGCTTTGGAAAAAAAGGGAAGTCAACCTGACAGCCATGCTGCTGTCATATTCAGTGTGACAAAAGGTTCAGCTCATACATGTAACAATGGAACAGTTTATATCAAATCCAAATGTGACTAAAAGTCTGTGCCTACTATGATAAAGCACTGAATAACCACATTCTGTATAGCAATTTTCTTCTTCTGCTGTCCCATGAGAGTTGTTGACCTAGATGGCTTCAGCGTATGAAGCTTTGGGTTTTAAAAGGGAATGAAATAGATCAGAATCCAGGGGTCTTTCTGGGAACATTTCTGCTTAGCTCTTAATGTTAAGGGAAGGGAATTCCCAGTGCTCTTTATTTTTGATGGTTTGCTAACACAGAAGAACAATTCCAAGAGTATATGTTGTTCTTCTTCCTAAAAATTACTTTTGACATTTTAGAAAAACTTTTAGTAGATTTCATCCAGACTGGCCCTTTAGGGATGACTTACACCATGTAAATGCGAGACTGTTAGATGGATAAGATTTTCCTTGCTTCTAGGTCAACCAAAAAAACTAAACTAAACCACGTTCTTGCTTGCTTATTTGAAACCTGAGTTATGTCACTATATTTCAATTTTTCTTTTATTGATAGTAAGAGGAAATGTGGGTTGAAGTATTCTGTCTTCTTTGTATTATCAATGTATTTGTATTATCAATACAAAGTAAGCATCTGCGCAGGTTATTATTCAATGCAGTCTAACATACCAAGGTTTTAAAAAATATACTAAGGGCTTCAGCCCAAGCAACTGGAATATGAAACAAATATTGTTAAACAACAAAGGTGACTTTCTGTCATCCAAACTCACTGGGCATCCACCTTGCTCTCTAGCCAGTAAAGAAGAGAAGAGATTTTCAAAAACAAGTCAAATGTAATATGTAATAACACAAGTTAGAGTACGACAATGTGATATATGCTGGGCTGTCCTTGAAGATACTAGATAGTTTAGCAACTGAAGCTAGTGCAAAATGTGGTCAGATCTTATAAGCAGCAAACCAGTCATTCTGAAAATAGAATCTCAATTCTCATTTGTCTGTACTGACTATCCATTTGTTTCTGAAACCAATTCAAAGTGCTGGGTTTGACCTAGTCTAGTATGACTTAGTACTACAGTACCTGAAGAACTGTCTTACTTCATATAAACCTGCTCAGATTCTGAGCAACCTGAGGACCTTCTTTTAACGTTGCCTCGGAGGTATCCTCACAACCCAATGAAATATTCATTGCAAGGAAATTCAGCTGGTGCCACCTCAGACATCTTTTAGATGTAATTTTAATGGCCCAGCTTGGGTAGATCTATTTACTGCTTTCCCCTATGTTGGTTGGCAGATATTTTATGCGTTTTAGGTGATAAACTGAATTAGAACTTTAGCAAACTGTCCAGTTTTAATATCTTTTATTCTCATATATACATTTTTGGCTGTATGAACTGATATATAAATGTCATAAACTAATATAACAATGTGGAGCAAGAGTGGAATATCCAATTGTCCTTAAGGACAACATATTAAATATTCTGGCCAAAGAGAGGACAAGATAACAGTGACAGTAAGGTAAGGCTATTTACATACAAACATTCTAGACCTTGCGATCTAATATTTTTTTGGGAAAAGAGCTTTAACTGTGCATAAAGTCAAGGATTATTCTTCCATTGTGGCTCTGACATGGAAAGCTTGGCAACAATGGGCAGTACAAAGGAGGATCAAGGCAATCTGCATTCCAAGAGGCTCTATTGCCACTGATCCTGTGTGGAGCTACTTACCAAGCATATTTATACAACACATCCACATAACAGTCATAATGTGAGGACTGGGGTGTAATCCAATATACTGAAATATAACTGACTGCTTACAACATAACGAAAGAGTACACCACCAATCACATGAAATCTCAAGCATTCTATTTCTAAATCTAGAAGAACACAACACCATCTTTCATGCATTTCTTTAAAGGTGACAATAAAAGATTAAATTGGCTGACTCATCCTGTAAATCAAGTGCAAATCCTTGAAAGCCCACTACTACATTGTTTGAAGAGAATGAACATAATCATTCTTTTTGAGCGTCCAAATCATTTCAGCACCGATCATCACTGTAACCCTTCCACCAAGCTTTATGTATTGCATCTATTTTGCTACACAAGTGAACGGATCATGACCTGCCTCAGAATGCTTATGGATTATATGAGATTAAACCAGAACTTCCCAACCCTTTGCTTAGCCAGCATGATACATGAGCTCCAAGAAACCAAGACTGCGGCATATGCTCATGTTGAGATCTTGCTGTAATGATGTACTTTCATTGTATTTTTAAGAAGTGAACACTATATTGGTGTCATACTCCTTTTAACTAACTGGGCTTAGAACAAGTCTAACGTCTTTTCAGTTCATTAGAGAATGCAATAAGGCATTCCATAAATTAATTAAATCTACAACTTACTCCACTGCACTGCAGTCTTTTCGTCCTTAGTGATGTTCCATTGAAAGACAGCATTTACTTTCTTCACCAGCTGATTTCCCTCCTCTTTGATGCGACGACCAATTTCTGCAAACACAAGGTCACTCTGCAACCCTGCTCCCTAGTATATAAACGGACAACTATTGAGAAAGATTTCACACCAAAAAACATACTAATATATATATGGCTATACAGAATTCTAGGTCATTTCTTAATATAATATTGTGTAAACTTTCATTGGCCTGCACAGACATGGAATAACAGAACAAAATAGATCAACGGGCTGCAACATTTTTTGATACAAAGATGGAAGGAACTGAGCTAAATAGTCAGATTTCTAGGTGAAAGATTATGGGACATTACTTCAGAAATGACCTTTACATTTATGTACTACTGCTAAAGATATTCCAAATCTATCTGTGGCACATGCTACTGCTGTCTTTAAATGGTGTGGGAAAACACTGAGTGAAACAAAACCTTCTATTCAGCTGGACAATGGAAGTTATATCCAACCCCAGAAGGTGCAGTTAATCCAACTCACACCCAACTGATGTTGCGAACAAACCAGTGTAATGTCCATGTCAGGTACATTAGTAATCTAGAAATGAGCCAAACTGGTCTGGTATTATCTGCAGTGATTACATGCATGGCTGAAAAAAGGGACTGAAGTTTAAGAATTACTAGCAAAACAATTCAAGTTACTTTTGCTCAAAGACTGTCTACCTCTTTTTGGGCTGCAACTGTACACAAGCTTACTTGGGATTAAATTTTAAAAAATGGACCCCATTCTCTGGAAATATGGGATGTTTCAGGAGCAGAGGCAGAAACCTTCTATCTGTCCCCACACTATATTCCACTCTCCCTTCCTTTCTGATCTGCCCACATTCTCATGCATACACAGAGACTTCAACATTTCAACCATATCCACACATACCTTCTTCCATTCACCCAAAAGTGTAAGATATATACAAAAAGAGACTTATTTCCTCAGTCATACAAATACGCATGCCACCATCCTCACAAACAGCCACCCCGAGACACCTTTTCCAACTCCCCACCTCTCTCTTGATGTGCAACACTCCCTCACTCCGGGTCGCCTAGCTTCCTTGTGAGCCTTTTTTTATTCCTATGCTATTCTCCAGTAGCCCAATACTATTTTTTAGTCTTTCCTGCCATTCTCTCCTCACCTCCCAACTCATACTGCAGCCCTTCCACTGCAGAATTATGATCCCAACCATCCCAGGCCCCACTTCAAAAAACCAAGTGCATTTTGAGTTGCTGCAAAAGCAGCTGCTCCCATTGTTGTGGTAATGCCCTCTGCTGCCAGTAAAAGGAAAGACAACCGAAAGACAGACAGTTGCTTTGGTTCTCAGGTTCAGTGGCTATTTTGCTATTAAAGCTCAAGCTCTGAACTTTCTCGCTGTTTCTGAATTTGCTGCATGTCTACACAGCTCAAGCTGCAGCCTTTTTTTTAAGTGAAGACAACTGATCTCGCAGATCTCCAGTGATAAGTAATACACTATTGTCCTTGTTGTTGTTGTGTGCCTTCAAGCTGTTTCTGACTTATGGTGACCATAAGGTGAACTTATCATGGGGTTTTCTGGGAGTGTGTTTGTTGGCGGATTCTAGGGGACATGCTGTACACCAACATGACCCACAGAATGTCTGTGCTTCAAAACAGGCAGACGCAAAAACCAGCATAGGATTAAAAACGAACAGAGGCCAAAGTTGAGGCTCAACTAAACTAGTACTTTATTGAAAAACAGCTTAAGTAACATGAAGAAGTCAAAGCTAGGTAAAATCCATTGCGCTTCTCTCCCCTCTTACAGCATGACAGAGAGAGAGCTGTGAAAATGCAAAACAGCAAGCAGGCGAAGGGGGAGTGAAAGAAAGAGAGCACAGTGAGAAATTCCTCACAGCTGTTATAGCTACTGTGGGATTATTTTTTCCAAACATCCCTTAGGTTTCTCGCAGGAACTGAGAGACAAACCAGATAGCTCTTATCACACTGGCTGGGTCAAGCCGACCTGCAAGTTACCATGACCATGAGCGCAGCAGAGGAACAAGACTCAAACTTTAACCCTTTAGGCAGAGGACTGGAAGGCCTAATATTTAACAGTGTTATGCACACCCAAGGTCATCCAGTGGACTTCCATGATATCAGGGTCTCCCAGACTATAGTCCAACACTCAAACCACTAGTCTCCAGAGTCACAGTCCAATGCTCTGACCACTACGCCATGCTGGCTCTAACATATCCTTACACAGATGCAATGCAGTGAGAGCTCTGTTGTTAACTGCTGTCAAGTCAACTTTGACCTAGGATGATCCTATGAATGAATAAGCTCCAAGTTAACCTGTCATCAACAGGCCTGCTCAGGTCTTGCAGACTTAGGGCTGTGGCTTCCTTGACTGAATCAATCCATCCTTTAATTCTGTTTTCCTATCTTAGTACTGCCTTCTACTTTGCCAAGCATCATTTGTCTTTTCTAATGAGTCATGTTTGCTAATAGCAGTTAGTGCTACTAGGAACTGACAAGACAATCACCATAATTTTCAGCCTTCATTTCCAAGAGAAGTCATGTTTCCAATTCTGATAGCAATAAAGTAAATTTCAAAATAAGGATGAATAATATCTGCTGAGATCTAGTTATCCTGGGAACCCACTGCTGAAAGGCTCCTCAACAAAATTTCTAATGCTCAGGGGGATTGGCACCGTCACATCCCACTTCTAATGACAGCACAAGACTTTTTGGCTGCCTAAAGCACAGGGCGTGATTTCCTTCTTTCACTCCATCCACTGAACAGTGATTCTGGTTGTTAGATTTCAGTTTTGGTGAAGGGACAGTACTTTCTTTCCACTGCATCCGAGGGCCACAGGCTAAGCAAAGGGGTGCAAGGCAGGCTCTGTTGCACACACAGCTATACTCTCCAGCATCCCACTGGCACTTTACATGCCATAGTGTCTGCCATCTGAGCCAGTTGCTTCATTCTGCCCTTATGGTAGGATCCTGCCTGATCACATAAAAGGCAGAATTTATGCAAAATAAATAGAAACTGGCCAGACTTATCCAAGTCACAGAAGCTAACATTTGCAGGGCAAGATTTAGTTCTCCAAGGTGAAATCCATTATTTATTTTGTGTACAGAAAGCACCAAACACTTGCCATCCAAAATACATAGGAGCCATTCATGCTTGCCTTACCTTAGCTGAAGGCTGTTTAGCTGAAGGCTGGTCAGAGGTTGATGTCAGATCCACATAAGCTCCTGCAATTGCAATGTTCCCAGTCTCTTTGACCTGTTAAAAATAAATAACTGAATCATCACACTGTCAGTAGACTTCCCACCACAGGAACACCAGAATTAAAACCAGCACAACAGCTAGATGCCTGAGAAATCGTCTTTCCACAACAACAGTCACACAGTTCAGCAGCAGTAAAAGAAGAAAATAGGAAAAGGAAGGAGTGAAACAACCAGAAATCATTAAGCAAAACGCCCTAAATGCAGAACAATTGTGCTTGCATCTTTTAATGAAGAACATTCAAGCATGATTTAATAAAAGAAAATCTACAAGCAATTAATGACAATGTTTTCATGGGTGAAACCTACAACAGAAAAGGGGAAAAAAAGGATCAGTTCCAATCATTCCATGATTAACAGCAGAGTCATCAATAAAGAGATGTATGTTTTAATCAAATACTCTGTGGTTGGGAAAAAGAATATCAAGGGAGGGCTGGGAGTGTTTAACAAGCTGCAGCAATTTGTGTGTTTTGTTTGTTTATATAAATGAAGAAAATTGTTGTTTTTAGTCTTTATTTACTTTTAAACCCCCTCGGCAATTGTCATTCTCAGCTTGTCTCTTTTGTTGGATCTTCTATGGAAATAAGGAGAGGGGGGCTATTTCAGAAAGACAGAATCACAGAGAAGGGTGGGGAGAGGAAATGCCAAGGGACTGAAAGCCAGAGGCAGTATCAGAAAACTCTTATTTGCATGCATTTTCAAAGATACTAACAAAGTCAGAATGCATCTTTAAAAAAAGAAGAAGAGGGGGAGATTCACACAAATTAAATCCAAGCTTTTGAATAGTTATTTAATTCTTCTTTCCAGATTCCCAATCATTGTGTTTAATGAGTGTTCATGAGATAGGATAAACTCTCTGGGGCAAAGAAAATGGAATAACTATTTGAAATACTTTGAAGACAGAAGAGTACAGAGACATGGGCAGGAAATAATGATTTCTGTTCAGGGCAGAACATACCAATGTGCATGTTGAATATCCTAGGTTCAGTCCCTGCCATTTTCGATTTAAGCAGGCAGCCCGTGATAGAAAGGACCTCTTACAATGACTGGAGATCGTCAGAGGAACATTAGACTGGGCTTCATGGACAAAAGTGCCTTGTTACCCTGGTTTCTGGGGGTCCCTTGGGGCACACCTCAATATGCTCCACATAAGGAAGAGTGGGAAACTTAAAGGAGCACAAGCGGAGGCAATACGAGAGGCAGGGTAACCTAGCGGGGTTTTTTTACCCAGTTTTTACAGGGTCAGGCCAAGCCAAAAACCTCTCAAAGCTATCAAATAAATAGTTTTACTGAATGAAAATGTTCTCACACACCAATGCAATCACTCATACACTCACACAAGACCTATTAAGAAACAAAAAAGTGGAAAAATTGGACAGGGGATTCAGAGAGGAATTGGAGATGGGGTGATAGACTGCACCTCTCCTGAAGTCCTTGGTCCAGGAAGCAGCAAGCAAAACAGAACTCAGCAAAGAGACAGCTGATGGGATTACTTAACTAACAGAGAAATGGTCTGTTAGTGTGGCAGGGAGTTATCCAGAGAAATTCTCAAAAACTAGGACTACTTGTAGGGAAAAATGCACCTCGAGGGCAAATCCTCTCCCGAGAAGAACAATAGGCACCACAAAGGAAAGGAAACTCCACAATGGCAACTTGTTTTGCATGATGGTTTTATGATGTGTTGCCAATGTTTCAGGATCTTCGGTTGCAAGGGGTTGTAGTGTAAATTTATGTAGCTAGTCCTTGCCTTGGATTATTTTTCCGGAATCATAACTTGGGGAAAACACGCTAATTCCCTCAAGCTGGCTCCTCTGTGTCTGAGGACCCTTTGTTTACCCTGAGTTTGCATAGCTTGAGGTCTCCTTGGGCTACATGACTGGGGATTTTACTGGCCTGACCTAGTTCTCGATCATTCCACCATTGCTGCCTACATGCTCATCCGGGCAACCTCTCGGGCATGATGAACTATATTTAATATTAAAAATTGTAGACCCCAACACAGGGTGTACCAATGAGGTAACTGTCTGACTTGGGGGCCCTTCCACACTGCACAATTATAGCTTCATAACTCCACTTCAAATGCCATGGTAACATCACATGAAATCCTGGGACCATCAGGGGCTTGCCTGGTCTGCCAAAAATACACTCCTTAAAGAAGTCCAGGTTTTGCAAAGTTGGCATTTTGATGGAAACAGTGCCGACCCCTCTTGTAACCTTTTTTAAAAGATGAACTGGCATGACCAGAAATTTCAAGAAGAAGCATTTACCCTTTTTCAGGTTACAAAAAGGCAGTCTAGGGTGTCTAGACAGACTGAGGACTGCAAAAACAGCTTGGGGCCACATGGGCCACAGGGCAGCACTCTGCCAACCCTGGGCTAAATGATGACTCCTCAAGATGCCACAGATATTGAGATGTACAATTATATTTAGGAATAGTGCTTTACAGCTGAAAAGAAGTAACAAGGTGGGTTTACTTTCTGATAGATTACAAGATGATGGACAAGAGACAAATGCTGGGAGGTCTGAGCTACAGGAGGACCATGATACATATGGAGGGTAATGAGTATGGGAGAGACACACTAGGGGCTTATAAAGCTGGAACTGCATTTTTAAGAAATAATTAACTGCTTTGAGTGGCTAATTATTAAAAGATAGCATATGAATAGAACTCATGAACACATACTGTGGCCAGAATCCACATGTAAGCACTCTCGACTGTAAGTAAAAGCAAACAACTCTTTGTTTTCTCTAGCTGTTCTCTCCATATGCTACATTATTCAGACTCTCATGATGCTTCTTAAAGAAGTCGCAAGTTCAAAAACATGTCTGGTTATTTGGCATGAGAGTTTTGCAAGTGTTTTCGGAAAGAAAGAAAGAAAGAAAGAAAGAAAGAAAGAAAGAAAGAAAGAAAGAAAGAAAGAAAGAAAGAAAGAAAGAGAAACCTGTATTTTGCTGCACATCTGTTACTGGGGTAGGATATTTGCACGCACAGCTATTAATTTAGCCATAACTTCTTAGTTTGATTCACATTATCAAGTTTCTTCCAATAACCTTGATCAAGGTTTTTGTCCTACCTCTTTATCTTCAACAATCCTCTGATGTAGGTCAGACTGAAGGTCTCCCTGTGAGTTTCATGGCTCAGTGGGGACTAAAACATATACGCATTCTGAGACCTTTGAAAGTATTAGTACAATGTTATTTTCAGACATCCACAAGCTTTCATTTCATCATTCTCACCTTGGTCTGAATATGAATCCTGTTCCCTTCCTTCCACATCTCTGTTTGCAAGGTCTCTCCTGGCAAAACTGGTTTTGCAAAACGAACCTATTCCAAGGAAAAACAGAGAAGTTTCTTCTTCTGCCCCAGTTTACACAGCAGACATGAAAAATCATTTGCAGTACAGCCTATCTGTACTTGAGTGGTTTTAGTACTGCCACTGACATTGGTACAGGGAGAATATTATTAAGCTCAGCGTGCTGCAAGGATTCCAGTTGCTATTGCTGGTGGGTGCATGGGAAACCCTGACCTCCTAAACTGCACATTGCTTTTTGCACAGTTCCCTGATTTGATCAAGGGAGAGGGTGCCTTGTGCAAGAGATTCCTTTGTGCACTCCTGCAGAAGCCAAGACCACCAGAACCTGAGCAGAAATCTTGAACAGGATGAGGAGCCTGTTCCTTCATTCCACAGTAGAAGATAAACATGTGCAACCTTTGCTCAAGCTGTGAACAGATTCACTAAAACATGCAGGTAAGCCACCTGTGCCTATGTTTTGGGAACTTTTTGCTGAAAGGAAGGAAATTATTATTCTAAATCAAGACACCAAACAAGTACAATAAAAGCAATTGATTCTTAAAGGAACACTGGGGCTGCAGCAGAGTGGGTACATTCTTCCCCCAGTTCTGCTCCAGGAGCCATTTTTAGAGCGATTTTTAACAGTACGTTGACTTCAAGAGAATATATACAGTGTATATAAAGAGGACCAGGTGACATCAGAATCAAATGTCATTGTGGCACAGTGACTTATGTTTTAGATTTACACCTGCCTGTCATACTTCAGAAAGTGTGACTGAAACATCTTAAGCAGTTAACGAACACAAATACATCCCCCATGAAAAGACACAAACCTTAATTGCCTTGAACTTAGTGACGTCATTATTTGCAAAGTGCTTCAAAACATTTCTGGAGGCAAATCCAAAGGAACAAAGTCCATGCAAAATAGGCTTCTGAAACCCTATCAACAGAATATAAAGATAACTGTTACATATCCTACTTAATGCATGCTTATGCCTGGACTCTTATTGTTGGACTCATACATGTTCCCTTATTCACACACGAACACTGTATTTCTCCAGAAATATGTGAATCAGTGAAAGCACTGGGATAAGCTGACATGGTCAGATAAAAATGCCATAATATTGCATGCTGTGCTCACTTCCAGATTAGATTGCTGTATTGCTATTATACAATGAACTGACTTTGCAAGCCACTGAGAAACACCAAGCTAGGTTATAAACCAGGTCAGAAAATGTTTCTCTAGCTTTAAATGATCTAAAGCAGCTCACAGTTTGACTCTGAATTTAGCTGCCCCATATGAATCTGCCTCCTCCTTAAAAAAAGTTTCTTTTCTATCTATCCCCACCTTCAAAGATTAGGTTGATGTCAACTAGACAGAATGAGAAAGAGGCAGGATATTGTGACTTAATCTTTATGGAATGTCCTTCTCCAAAGTATTCACACAGCACCAATTCTATTAACTTTTTGCCATTGTTGTTGTATGCCTTCAAGTTGTTTCCGATTGATGGCAACTCTAAGGTGAACCTAGTATGGGTTTTTCTTAGCAAGATTTGTTCAGAGAGTTTTTTTCATTGCCTTCCTCTGAGGCTGAGAGAGTGCGACTTCCTCAGGGTAACCCAGTAGGTTTCACTGGCAAAGTGGGAATTTGAACCATGCTTTCAAGAGACAGAGTCCAATGCTCAAACCACTGCACCACCAAGTTGCACTGAGTAACATTTGCCTAACAAGTGCTTGTTTAAGGTGTGGGTGGGGAAAGTATAACTACAGATTGTGTGAAGATTCCAATGCAGTTTTTGAGGTCCGCACCACCCCCATCAGCCACCCAATAGTTTTAAAATAAAAAAGACTTATGTCCACAAATATCTACAACACCCTGTGTTTCATCACACTTTGGGCAAGCTCTGGGCCATTTTAGGTTCAGGATAGGACTTTTTTTTTTTAAAGGAAGTGATATGGCCCTCCAATATCACCCCTGGTGCCAATTCAGCCCCCTGATAGCTGCCTGCTGTTATTTAAAGAACTGTTTTTAATTGTTATTGAAATTTCTGAGTTTTGAAGATTCCTGGCTTAATTTGTACTGGGCTGGATTCAACATCTGTTTCACCAGTGACAGAAAATAAAATTAAAAAAACCTAACTAAATAAATACAATTATTACACGGGCTGCAGCATTTAGGCAAGCACAGTGGAAAAATATAACAAATAGGAAAAATAGAACAAATACGGATAAAATAGAATCTCAGATAGCTGATGTACCATTCAACCATAATAACGGTTAAAAACAGGTTGAACATGAATAGCTCCTTGCTATATGCGCTAAAGTTTACAAAGCTGTGAAAGAACATAAACGTCTGCATATTTATTTATTTAGGATTGGTACCTATGAATTTGCAATATTCTTTTATTCTTCCATATGACAAGCACTGTATTTTCAAATGGATATGAAGTGTACTTCAATATAAACACTAATATTACACTTTCTGCTCTGAGAAAGCAAGAACATGCAGACTACAACTACACAATCGCTTTTGCATTTATGTTCTTCAAAATCACCTGAACTATAACGACAACTCTCTCTGTACTGGGCAGGAAGGAAATAATTTTTGCTCTATACTCCGAAAAGACAGTAGAATCCAAAATGTGCACATCCTTCAGTAAACCCAAGAGGACTTTTCATTACTGCACATAAAGCTGTTATTAAAACCATTGTTGAAACTGCTTCAGATACTGAATACAGAGAGCTTCTTCTCCATTTTGTTTAAAACTCACTAAAAAAATCCAAAGTTTGAAAGTAGGTTTAGGTCCTGATTTTTGTATGCTGCATATAGAAGCAAGGTTCTAAATCATGTGCCTGCCATGCATTAAGATAATCAGAAGAGATACTTCCCTCATTCTTTTTTGTAAGAGAAGTACATTTATTACATCCAAAGAAGAGGATTTTGTCTATGATGGTACACCAACTTTGGAATGCAATCCCACAGAAGGCTTGACTGGTTCCACCATTGTATTCTTTCTGGCATCAGATCATTTGTACAGGCATTTCAAACATGTAAAAAACATGTTTTAAATTTCAATCTGGAATTTTAAATATTGACAAACAATTTTCTGTTTATGCTTAAAGTTTAAGTTGGTTTATTGCACTGAATTTCTAATTTGTTTGTATACCGCTCTGAAATCCTGTCTGAGCTGAATATTCAATCTATCAGCTTGATAAATAAACAGATGCCACCCATCCTTCATAAAAATAAATTACCAGATAAAATCTGAACTGATTCCTAACACTTTCAGGATACGAACAGTCAACTATCATATGAATAGTCAACTGTCAAAATTTAATCAGAAATTTAGAAAATCCTGTTGAAGAACAAGCAGAATTCACCATTCCTACCAATGAAATTAAAGTTAAACTTAATTGCCTTTTAACCTACCTCCAAAGGCAGCAAAAGTAGGATCAATGTGTAAAGGATTCCAATCCCCACTAAGTCGGTACAAAGCAGCCTATAGAACAAAACAAAACCACCAGTTGCAATATCATTCATGTGGCCAAAAGTGGAATTATTCACTAATACATTTATCAGCAAGAAGATCTGCAGTGTATCACCTTGTTGCACTCATTAGGTATGCTGAAGATTGCTAACTTCCAAAAACATGAGAAAATTAAATGGGGCATACCCATAGCTACACGGGTAGGTCTAATGTACAAACAGAAAAGTCTACTATCTGATTTTTAATTTTTGGCATTTAATTATCAACAATTTCAGCTGAAGAGGGAGGAATGGATACACTCAAACACATCAGCTTCATGTAAGGAATAATTAAAGTTTGTTCCACCCAACACTAGCCTTGTGGTTTTTTTTTTTTCCTTTCTTTCTTTCTTTGGTGCCAGTTGGCCTCACTGTGATATCCATAAACAACTGTACTACGAAGACTGCATGCTATTTGATCAACATCATGGAAGAAAAGACCTCATCCTATTCCAATTTGAAGTGATCAGGCTGATGAAGTCCAGAGATGTGAAGGCCCAGAAGAAAAAAAAAACGGAAAAATTGTGGAAAAAAATGTTTTTTTCAATTTTCTTGAAGCCTTTTTTTGTGTTTTTTTCCCAAAAAATTGGAAAAATTAAAAAAAGGAAGAAAATCAATTATAGAATGTTTTATTTTAGCATGGTGAATAAAATCTTTAAGACAAGTTGTTCATACATTTTCCAAATCATTTCTAAAAGCTATGTACAGTATCAGATTATTTTAATTTCTGTGCAAAGGGGACAAGCACGTCTTAGGTTACAAACCGAACTCTCCAATGCAAGAGCAAGATGCATTTCTTCCTTTAGGGAGCACTTAGTCCCTCCCTCCTCCCTTCCACACACTTTTGCCCCCTCAATTCTTTTTATAGGAAGGGGTGTTTTACGTCTATTTGATACTGTGGAGAGGAAATATAAATAATTTTCTTTGTTACTAATGTTGATGGTTTCTTCTGGTCTGGTTTCGTGTTTTTTTTTCCCTGTTCCACGTAAACTAGCAAAACCAAAGAGGTTCTGTACAGTTCAGGAGATTATTGTTCCATTTGTTACAAATAATTTTTTTTAAAAAAATAGTAAATTTTCCTTGCAAGAATTCTTTGAATACAACGTATTTTTAATATACCAACTGTGATAATTTTATGCCAATTTAAGTTGTACATAGTCATTGTCAAACACGTGAGCACGAAACACCCAAGCCTCACGCAAGCCTGCCCAGCCCGACACCTCCTTGTGTTCAGGTCTGAACAGCCGGGGAGATCTCCGGATCAAGCCAGGGCTATGACAAACAGGTCTGCTTCCATTCTCAATTCCTGAGAAAACAGCACCCTCCTCACTCTTGTCTCCCCCCCCCCCGGCTTCCTCCTTCCAGGGTTATCTCCCTTTACTGCTTTCCCTAAATCTGCCCCTTTTCAGACATAAGGCAAGCAGTGATTTATCTCTTCAATGACTGTGGTACTATTGGAACTATGGTAAAATGGTACTCTTGGTAGCGTGTATACTCCAGGATGTGGAATAATACTCTGTGAGACTGTTATACGGAAAACAGAAAGTCAAGCGTTTATTGCAACACTGTTACTTAAATTTGTTTGTAACTAAATGTTTACGAACAGCACACCCTTCTTCTCTCTCTCTCTCCCCCTCTACGCTTAATTCTTTGACTATCTCTCGCATACCCTATTTCCCAGTTCTCTCTAACACAGAGCTCTTCAACTCTCTCTTCACTTCTAGCCTAAACTCGAAAACTCCCCTTCAATCAACTCAACAGTCAGTTAAATTCCGTTATTCCACTCTCTCCACCAGCCCCTCCTCTGGGCCATCCAAGGTTCTATTTCAACAACCAATCAGTTTAAATATTCTCGGTTGCTAAGGAGGTTCTGTTACCATGCCCCTCCCTTCGGGATTTGCCACAGTCATATTTTATGTTCCTAAAGTAACAGAGTGACTTTCAATCTGTAAAAAGTGCTAATGTTGCATTTTTTCAATTTTTCAGAAAATTTCAATTTTTTTCTGGAAAAAATAAAAAGGAAAAAAACCAGATTTTTTCCACGGCTTCAAAATTTCCCAAAATTTTACATCTCTAATTAAGTTATTAGAATGGGGGCCAGGGCAATTTGCAAATAATTCCTCTGACTCTATCATTCCAAGCTTAATTTGACTGGCAAATAAAATAAAATAAAATAAAATAATTAATTAAAAAATTTTAGAAATCGGCAGTAAGCATTATCTAGTGCTTGAAACACTATGTGTAAAAATTAATTTAATAGTGTTGAATGTTGGAAATTTTGAAATTAATTTATTAACAATAGCAATTAATAGCTGAAATAGTTTAATTAGTTAAGTTACTGTTAATTAAACCCTAGTTTGAAATGTTGGCTTCCAGGGTACATCATAGAATTTACAGAGAATGACATAGAGATTGTCACTATTGATCTAGAAACCAATTTTATTAGTAGCACCTTCAAGAGTTGTCTTCCTTCGATCCAGATTTTTTTTCCCCAGAGATTGCCTACAAGGCCTATAATGCAATTGTTTTACATTATTTAGTTAGATCTTTCGGCTCCAAGCCCCAATCTTATTAAAATCCACAAAGGGTATGATCCCCGAAGGAGGGTTGTGAAAAGCATATTGGAATGGATAGAGACAAAAGCCACAGTAGGAAGGGTGGGGTTATAGAAAACTTTTCCTTAACTACCTACGCGCCAACACTGTGTGAACAATAATAAACATACTAAACAATAAAAAAGTTTCCCAGAATTTGTTTCAGCATTGACATGGGGATGGCATGCATTTATGGGCTTGGAAGAAATGAAGCCAAAAGAGGAAAAAACGGGTGGCTGGCAAAGAGGAAAATTTTCCATGTGCCTAGCAATGCACTGAAGGGTTAGATATGCACATTGGGGCTTCCATGCATCCAGATATTCAGAAAATCTGATAGGCTTTAACAAGGCATATTCCAACTGGTTAGTTAATGCTTATGCCAACAATATCATGTTGACCATAATGATCAACAGTAAATCAGTTTTTTGAATAATATCTTATTTTTCAAAAAAGTACTGTAAAGCAGAGCTGAGTCCATAATGGCAGAATTGCACAATGCTGTGACTTCTGCATGCCTGCAACAATGACATTACTTTTTCACATTTTCAACAGTACAAGAAAAACTAATCCTTTTCTGGATCATGACAAAAGTCAATTGATCGGGGGCATTAGACTAAAGTCACTTATAATATGGTTGGCTTGTTCTCCAATTAATAACACAGACTGTCAAGTTTTATTTCCTAACAATTTAGGAGTTACACCAGATCAAAAAAGGAAAAGCAATATCTAACCTGTCTACACCAATTTTTCAGTATTGTCTGCTGTCAACAATAAAGGTCACAAGCAGAAACAACTTAAACTGAAGTCAGCTATACAATCCCACTTTCTTTTAAGCATAAGGGAAAATATATTTTTGCCAATAATTAACATGTCTTTTAATAAAATATGTTCCCAAGCCTAAAATAAAGCCTCTGCAAATAATCTTATTGGTGACAAATCATTAATACTTAGTTGCTTATGATTAAACTGGAAGTGATGATGGAAATCCATTTATTTTACAACCTGTCTCTTGATATTTTGACAAGTAACAGCTGTTGGGGAAAGATCATGACCGTGGATCTGGGGACAGAAGGTTAATCCTTTCCCTGTGACATTTTATCAAGTGAAGTGTCCCCCACAGTGTGCATGGGGGTGGGGAGAGCAAATATATGTACAACCATTGTACACATGGCACTTTATGTCTAGCAAGTGAAAGATCAGATTGCTTACCTGTAACTGTGATTCTTCGAGTGGTCATCTGTGCCCTCACACAGTGGGAATCTTTGCGCATGCGCAGTAGCTTTTCGGAGAGTTCCAGAGCTGAGCAGCTTGGCGGGAACCCCTCCCCCATCCGGTACTGAGCATGCTCAGTCCCACCAAGCTAACGGTCTCTCCTCAGTTTCAAAGTCCACCGAAGCAAGACCTGAAAGAGGGGAGGCTAGGCGAGTGTGTGTGAGGGCACAGATGACTACTCGAAGAACCACAGTTACAGGTAAGCAACTTCTTCTTCTTCTTTGTGGTCTCTGTCCCTCACACAATGGGAAACTGAGTAGCTTACCGTTGGATGGCGGGTCAGGTCCTAGAGGACAGAAGACAGCACCGCACAGTCACGGTGGGCCCTACAGTCAAGGCGGTAGTGGCGGACGAAGGTTGAAGGCCGTGACCATGGCAAAGCTCCTGTAGGTCAACTCCTCTGAGAAGTGCTGCTGAGGAGGCCATCGCCCTGGTAGAATGGGCCCGAAGCAAAGCCGGGGAAGGTTGCCTGGCAAGTTCATAGGCAAGGTGAATTGTCTGGGCAACCCATTTGGAAAACCATTGAGAGGGGACTATGACTTTTCCGATGCCCACCGTAGCACACAAAAAGGTGAGGAGTCTGACGGAAGGTGGAGGTTCGTTGACGTAAAAGGCAAGGGCCCAGTGCACATCGAGCAAATGAAGAGAGCGCTTGAGGGATGATGCAGGGTCTGGATAGAAAGTAGGTAGAATCAAGTCTTGATTTATATGGAAATCGGAGACTACTTTAAGAAGAAAAGAAAGATCGGGACGGAGGACCACTTTGTCCCGGTGAAACACCAGGAACGGCTCATCACAATGCAACACAGTTAGTTCTCCTGCCCGCCTGGCTGAAGTGATGGTGATCAAGAACGCCGTCTTCATAGTGAGGAGGCGGTCATCAGACGCAGCCATCGGTTCAAAGGGATGGCACATGAGTTGGGACAGGACAAGCGACAGTAACCATGGAGGACGCGGTGGAGTGACAGGAGGATACAGGTGTTGCAGGCCCTTGAGGAACTGCTTCACTGTAGCATTCCGGAAAAGGGCAGAAGAAGAATCCTGTGGCTGATAGGCCACGATTGTGGAGAGATAAACTTTCAGGGAGGAGAAGGCGAGGCCCTGATCCCATAGTGCCAGGAGGAAGTGAAGCACTGTGGACAGGGAGGTAGGAGAAGCAGGCTCATCACAGGAGATGGCAAAGGCCACAAACTTCTTCCATTTGTACTCGTAGGACCTACGAGTCGATTTTTTCCTCGCAGCCATGAGAACAGCTTGGATAGCGGGAGAGTCTAGAATGTTACCCTCCAAGCATGCAGGCAGAGAAGAGGGAGGTTTGGGTGCAGTACCCGACCCCCCGAATGAGAGAGGAGGTCCCAGCGCGTTCTGGAGCCTCATGGTGTGGCCCCACGCCATGGCGAGGAGAGGGCCGAACCAGTGCTGCCTCGGCCAGAAGGGAGCAACGAGGATGGTGTCTGCCTTGTCTGTCGCAATCTTCGCCACCACTCGACCCAGAAGAGGAAACGGTGGAAAGATGTAAAGGAACTCTCTGTTCCAAGGAAACTGGAATGCATCGTCGAGAAAGCCAGGGCCCAGGCCGGCTCTCAAGCAATAACAGGGACAGTTCCTGTTGCGATTGGTCACAAAGAAATCAATGGTTGGAGTGCCCCATTGGGACACTATCTGCGGGAAGGTGGCATCGGATAGGGACAATTCATGATGACATGCTGTGTCTCTGTTCAGCGTGTCCGCTGTCACATTGTCCCACCCTGCGAGTTGGACAGCAATGGGCTGTATCCATAGTGGAATGCACCAGTCCCAGACGCGTAGAGCCAGATGGAGCAGAGTGGAAGAGCGAGCGCCTCCTTGCTGATTCACGTAACAGACAGCTGTCATATTGTCTAATAGGATCTGGACGGTCCGTCCAACAACGAGGTTTCAAGAAGTCTGAAGCGCTTTGAAAATCGCCAGTAGCTCCAACGCATTGATATGAAGATGAAACTCCAGGCTGGCCCAGTGGCCTTGAACTGCGCAACCCTGACAGTGAGCTCCCCAGCCCAGGAGAGACGCATCGGTCATGATAGTGAGAGTCGGATGGGGCTCCCGAAACGGCATCCCCAATAAGAGATGGCCTGGGGACAGCCACCAATGAAGTGAGTCCCACACCATATGAGGCACCCAAAGAACACGATGTTGATCATTGAGGAGAGGGTTGAAACATCGGAGAAACCAGTGCTAGAGAGGGCGAGCACAAAGGCGGGAGGAATAGGTGACCGCCATCATCGCAGCCATGTAGCCCAGGAGCTGTTGAATGTTGCGCGCGGAAACGGATGGATTGCACAGGATGGCGGCCGCAGCTTGTCGCAGAGTCTGTGCACACCTCAGAGGTAAGAAGGCCCTGGCTTGAGTGGAGTTGAGGGTGGCCCCGATGAAATCTAGGATGCACGAGGGCTCGAGGTGGGATTTCTTGGGGTTCACTCTGAGTCTGAGATCGGAAAGGAGGGAGAGGGCAATATGGATGTCCTCATATAGCTTTTGTTTGCAGGACGCCACCAGGAGCCAGTCGTCCAAATAGGGGTAGACCAGAACATTCTTCATGCAGAGGTAAGATACCACAGGGGCTAGGCACTTTGTGAAGACCCGGGGGGTGGTGGAGAGGCCGAAGGGAAAAACTTTGTATTGGTAGGAGACACCGTCGATCGCAAAGCGGAGGTACCTCATGTGCTGGGGGCAAATGGAAACGTGGAAGTAGGCGTCCTGTAGATCGACGGATGCGAATCAGTCCCAGCGCCTCAGAAAAGGTAGAATTGAGGACAGGGTGACCATCTTGAACTTCTGGGGGCAATGAAGGAGTTCACCCCCCTAAGGTCCAGACTGGGTTGGAGAGTGCCATCCAATCTGGGTACTGTGAAGTACCAGGAGAAGAAGCCCATGGATTTTGCTGCGGGCGGAAGTCGCTCTATGGCCCCTTTGAGAAGGAGGGTCTCTACCTCTTCGAGGAGGACTGGGCTGGCAGGGGCAGAATAGAAGACGCTGAGAGGAGGAGTACTTCGAAACTTGATGGCGTAACCAAGACAAACTATGGTCAAAACCCATGAGTCCAAAGTGATGTTGTGCCAGATGTTGAGGTGGCGGGCCAGTCGTGTGGTTCTGGCAAGGCGGTTGGGCAAGTGGAAGAGGGGCAGAGGTGGCGACCTGCAACGGGAGTCAAAAACAAGATTTGGCAATTGAGGAGGACTTCTGGGAAGATGGTTGGTGATGTCTAAGGAAGGGAAGGAAGAGGCCAGTAAGGAAGATTGCAGAGATAAGCAGTGAGGAGAGTGTGACCTGTAAGAGTAGGAAAGGTGCCTCCAGGAAGAACGTGATGAAGGTGGCCTTCTGGGTTGGGCTGAGGAGTGAAGGCCCATCTTTTTTTGCTTTCAGATGAGCTTTCACAAGTTGGTCCATCGCCTCGTCTGTAGTGGCATGGAACAGCCCTTGACCATCAAAGGGCAGGTCCTCAATACGCTTTCAGGTATCCTCGGTTAAACCGGTGGACTGGAGCCAAGCAAAACAACAGAGAGCAACTGCACCAACCATCACGCGAGTGCCGCACCCTCAACAGCATGTCGAGAGGACAAAATCTGTTGATTTGAACGGGCCACAGACTCGTTAAAATATTGACCAGCAGTGGCCCTGTGATGGTCTGGCAGGTGGGAGAGGAGGGGAAAGAATCTATCCCAGATGTTGCGCTGATAGGCAGCCAGGCAAGCTTGAATATTGGAGATCCTGGTGATCAACAAAGAAGCAGAATAGAAGCGACGGCCGAAGACATCTAAATGGCGGCCCTCGCGATCAGGCAGGGTCGTATGAGCCCTTTTGCCCCCTTTAGTTTGGGACGACCTAAACAACAATCAAATTTGGAGTCGGATGATTGAAGAGGAAATCAACATCTTTCTTCTGGGTGCAGTAGAGATGCTCCAGGCGGTGAGGGATTGGTTGAAGTGAAGCCGGCTGGGCCCAAGGGTGCTTCAAAACCTCCCGCACAATGGGTAGAAGCGGAATCGGAGCCATTGACAGGGGATGAGTATCGACATAGTGGAAGACTGGGTCCTGTACAGTAGGAGCAGGTCCAGAGATGTTGAGGCCCAAGGCAGTGGCCATGTGGGCTAAGATGTCTGAGAACTGCTTGATGTCCTCAGGAGCGGAATCAGGAGACAGGTCTCCAAATGCTAGAGGCGGTGAGTTGTGAGATTGTGGTGTGGAATCCATAGAATCACCATCAGAATCATAAGAACCAGAAGAAGGAGACGATGAGCGAAGGGATTGAGAATGACGATGTCGGGCTGGTCCTGTCGCAGGAGGAACAGCAGATGGAGCAGAAGGTGGTAGAACAGTCGGGGCCGGTAGTGAGACTGGAATTTGCACCAGTACTGAGGCCGGGGTGCGAATCAGTACCGAAGTCAATGCCGACAAAATGAGTAGTATGGTCGGGATCAGTGCAATGACAGACTGTGTTGACAACAAAGCCAACAGAGATGTTGGCAGAGTGGACGCAGGTCAAGTATCCGGCAGAGGCCGTGACACCATGGTTGTCACCCCAGGAGGAGGTGAAACGGCCCGACGATGAGGTGATGGGTCTCATGACTCGTGGCGAGACCGAGAGCGGCAGTAGTAGGCCAATCAGGACCGAGAATGGGATCTGGAGCAGCAATACCGAGGGGAACATCGGTAACGAGATCCCAAAGGGGACCACGATGGAGAACGTGAACATCGAGGGCGGTAAGGAGACCAACGACGAACATCAGGATGGAACCGATCACGGTAGGCTGGTGAGTAAGAGTGGTAGGAGCCGGGCTGCTCTCTCCAAAGATGTTCGTGGCCATACCTGGCAATATAGGAGGCTGAGGAAAAGGGCAAATCCACCCTTGCCAGCGAAGGCTCATAAGCGGTGCGATGTCAGTAATCCCGACAACGTGGGGATCTACCCCGCTCACTACGTCCTGGAGAGCGAGCTACACTAAGCTGTAGTCAGTCTCGGGAAACAGCCCGAGGACCATCCGAAGCAGGCAGACGGTCACTTGAGATGGCCAGGAGAGAGAGTTGGAGCCATCTGAGTTTGCAGGCAACCATCTCTGGATTGGCCAGAGGTCACAGGCAAGGAAGCCACCAAGTCGGAAACCAGAGCCACAGTAGCTGGAACTGACAGTACCAGGAGCTGAGTAGCGTCCCATACTGGCGAAAGGGTGGGAGCATTCTCCTCCTCGACAGTGGACGTCTCAGGCTGCGTTGGCAGAGGAGTCGGGAAGAGACTGAGAGAGGCAGGTCGAGTAGCCAATGGACGGGTAGCGGGAGAAGGAGAGTGGTGCTTCTCCTTTCTCCTCTTTTTCTTTTCCTTGTTGGAGGAAACAGAAGAATGGTGCGATGAGGTGCGTTTACGCTCTGCCCAGGTAGGGACCTTGCAAGCTTGTTGCGAGGTCGAAGTGGCATCTCCAGCGGCTTGGACAGTAGGCATCTTGGAGAGCTTTAGAATCTTAGGCAGAGACGAAATCGGCGGCAAGGTCAATGAGGCTGCCATCAGTACTGGTACCGAGGCTGTCGATACCGAAGGAGCGGACGCTACTAATAACTTCGGGGCCAAAGTAGAGGACATCGTGGAAGGTGCCGATACCGATACGGTGGACAGAGCAGTATTCGAAGAAGAATGCTCCTTAGTGCGAAGCGCTTGCTCCCCACAATAGGATTTCAACCAAGAAGCTTTATTCTTAAGAGTCTGTGAGGTGAAGTCCTTACATATAGAGCAGGCCCTAACGTTATATGGCCCTCCCTGAGGGAGAACAAACACTCGGGGTGGGCGTCTGAAAGGGAGACCTTACGGCCACAAGACATGCACAACTTAAACAAAGACGACATAAGAAGGGGGGAAGAGTTCTTACAGTTTTGTTGTAAAAGATGAGAAAAAAATGAACGAAAGATGAAGAAAAAGGCCAAGAATCGAGGAACTGCTCAGTGAGGAAGCCTTCCGAGCTGCTAACAGGTCGGTGGATGAAAAGAAACTGAGGACAGACCGTTAGCTTGGTGGGACTGAGCATGCTCAGTACCGGATGGGGGAGGGATTCCCGCCAAGCTGCTCAGCTCTGGAACTTTCCGAAAAGCTACTGCGCATGCGCGAAGATTCCCATTGTGTGAGGCACAGAGACCATGAAGAAGAAATGACTGGCCTTGCTCACAGAAGCATATAATTTGTTATCTCTGCCGCAACCAGCTTTTAAATGGAAACTAAGAAATGAGCAGACGAAGGTAGCAAACCACTAATAGGTTAGAGATGCTTGAAAACCTATAGACTGGAAAGAAGTTGCAGGATGGAGTCCTCCATAAACACATCCAATATGTACTATGAATTCACAGAATCACAGAAATCATAGAGATGGAACAGACCATAAGAGCTATGCAGCCATACAGGAATACACAGTTAAAGCACTCCCAACAGATGGCCATCCAGCCTCTCTTTAAAAACCTCCAAAGATGACTCCACTACACTCCAAGGCAGTGTATTCCACTGTCAAACTGCTCTTACTGTCAAGAAGTTCTTCCTAATGTTTAGGTGGGATCTCTTTGCCTGTAGTTTGAATTCACTGCTCTGTGTGCTAGTCTCTGAAGCACCAGAAAACACACTTGCCCCATATTCCACATGACATTCTTTCAAATACTCAAACATGGCTATCATGTCAATGTTCCAAGGAGCAGTGATGCTGCACTCAGATAATTTTGTTCCACTGCACTCAGATAATTTTGTGGTCACATTAAAATAAAAAAAAAGGGGGGGGAGCATGCACTTATTTAAACAACTTGGACTCCTATTTTGACCAATGATATTTCTGCTACTGTTCTAAGACTTTTACTTAGGAACCACTTTGAGGGGATCTTGGCTTGAAAGCTGGACTAGAACTGTTTTAAATAAATAAATCTCATAATTCTCAATATCAGAAAAATCTGTACAGCAATTTCTACATTCTAAGAGTAAACGATTCTTGCATCTGCCATTCTCACTCAAATAACTTTCAACCGACACATTCTTTTGCCCTGTGTTCTGCCAAAGCAGGCACTTGAACACAAGCTATCAAAATAAGTATTTGGGGCTAGAAACACGTGCTAAAGAAGCAAAGTAATCTAACACCTATTAATTTATTGAGTGGAGTAAGATTAACAATCACTGTTTCAAGCAAACACATTCAGCTTTTTGGCTGGAATAATGTTTAAAATGTACTGAAAGTATTTTTCTCATCTGTTGTAGGTGCTTTCCAGCCTAGTTACTCTACTGAAGTTGAAACTAGTATGAGTACTGCAGTTCTACTCAATGGGCTTTTTAATTTGTGGGCGTCTCAGAACAGTAAGGAAGAGAAGTAACATGAAGCAACAGTTAAACTGGGAACTACATGGTCCATATCTGTTCTGTGCCAAAACCAAGTGCAGCTCCAGGCCTCCCCAAGTCTGTTTGGTACTGAACAATGAAACATGTTACTGCTTGATCATAAGCGCTGATCATAAGCTGTGGATGTAGCATTTCTCAATTTCAGTAAGGCCTTTGACAAAGTTCCACATGACATTCTTGCAAAGAAGCTAGTAAAATGCGGGCTGGACAGGGCTACTGTTAGTTGGATTTGTAATTGGTTGACCGACCAAACCCAAAGGGTGATCACGAATGGCTGCTTTTCATCCCGGAGAGAAGTGACTAGCGGGGTGCCACAGGGTTCTGTCCTGGGCCCAGTGCTGTTCAGTATCTTCATCAACGACTTGGATGAAGGAACAGAGGGCATGCTCATCAAATTTGCAGATGACACCAAATTGGGAGGGGTTGCTAATACGCCAGAGGACAGGATCAAAATTCAAAATGACCTGGATAGATTGGAGAGCTGGGCCAAAGCTAACAAAATGAAATTCAACAGAGAGAAGTGTAAGGTCCTACACTTAGGTAGAAAAAATGGAATACAGAAATATAGGATGGGGGACACGTGGCTGGATAGCAGTACGTGTGAAAGGGATCTAGCAGTCTTGGTAGATCACAAGCTGAACATGAGTCAGTAGTGTGATGCGGCAGCCAAGAAACCCAATGCAATTCTCGGCTGCATCAATAGGAGTATGGTGTCTAGATCGAGGGAGGTACTGGTACCACTCTACTCTGCTTTGGTTAGACCTCATCTTGAATACTGTGTCCAGTTCTGGGCACCCCAATTCAAGAACGACATGGTCAGGCTGGAGCAGGTCCAGAGGAGGGCAACCAAAACGGTGAGAGGCCTGGAAGACATGCCCTATGAGGATAGACTTAGAGAGCTGAGTATGTTTAGTCTGCAGAAGAGAAGGTTAAGAGGGGACATGATAGCCATGTTTAAATATTTGAAAGGATGCCACGTAGAGGAAGGAGAGGGCTTGTTTTCTGCTGCTCCAGAGACCAGGACAAGGAGCAATGGATTCAAGCTGCAGGAAAGGAGATTCCACCTGAACCTCAGGAAGAACTTCCTGACAGCCAGGGCTGTCCGGTAGTGGAATATGCTGCCTCGGAGTGTGGTGGAGTCTCCTTCTTTGGAGGTTTTTAAGCAGAGGCTGGATGGCCATCTGTCGGGAGTGCTTTGAGGGTGTTCCTGCATGGCAGGGGGTTGGACTGGATGGCCCATGTGGTCTCTTCCAACTCTACATTTCTATGATTCTATGATTCTATGTTACTGATGGTAGATGATACAGCAAGGTAGAGAAGCTACATTCTCACCCTTCCACAGATGAGGTCCAGCATTCTTTCACAGGCAATGGCAGAACTGGACCTCCAAACAACTAATGCTACACAGGCTACTTCTGGCTGGAAAGTCAAATTCCTCATCACTAGATATATGGGGCCCCTGGAGTGGTGTGCACCCCCTCCAGGACAAAGCTGAAAGAAGACAGACTCCCTAAGAGTCACATGGTGCTGAAGCAAACAAACAAGAATGCAAACAAGCAAGCATCGAATAAACAAATTACATTCTAGTAAGCAAGCATGACCTGAGTACCCCAAAGCAACAACTGTGAGAACTATGCAAGCAGATTAGGAAAAAGAGGAAAATTGACTCCCCAAACCCACTGTGACTTTCCCCAGTCCCAAATGGCCAACCTAATGCATAAAATATAGAATAAATACAAATTTATCCTACCTTGGGTAGCTGTTAACAGTTGGCCATGACATGAACGCATGTCTGATGGCAGAGGCCCAACTCACTACAACACCTCACACTCTTAGGCCATTTCTGCACTACACTGTTATAGTGCTATTGTTGCACTTTTAACATCCTGTGGAATTCTGGGGTTTGTAGTTTATGGAGGCCAAAAACCTCAGTTGAGAATTCTTAACGCCCCTCCCTAAACTGCAAACCCCAGGATTCCATAGGATGTTGAAAGTGGAATAATAGCACTATAACAATGTAGTGCGGAAACAGCCTAAGTCTGTGAACTAAGTCAAGCCATGCGTGTGTGTGTGCATGTGTGTGCATGCGCACATGCACATACGCCTTCAAGTCACCTGTCAACCTATGGCAACCCCATGAATTTCATAGGGTTTTCTTAGGCAAGGAATTCTCAGAGGTGGCTTTGCCAGTTCCTTCCTTTGAAATATAACCTACAGTGCCTAGTATTTGTTGGTGGTTTCTCATCCAAGTACTAACCAGGGCTCATCCTGCTTAGCTTCCAAGATCAGAAGAGATCTGATGCCTTCATTTACTGAAGATTAAATTCCACTGAGCTCAGGTAGAATTTGCTTCTGACTAAATGTGCTTAGGTAGGCTATTTCTTTCTATGCTACAGCAGATAATAGATATGAAGGTCCTTAACAAGAGCAGAAAAGATTTAAAAGTTCAACTTTACCTGAAAAAGTGACTGTTTAACTTAAAGGACTGACTATCTATCTATCTATCTATCTATCTATCTATCTATCTATCTATCATCTGTCTATCCGTCCATCCATCCATCTATTTATTGTAGGTTATATTGCTATGGTGTTTGTGGGCTTGTAAGAGAGAGGGAAGCTGTCAAGAGTTTCACAAGAAACTGAAATCCTCACAGGTAAGTTTACATTCAAAATAACTTCCAAGTAACTCTGGGTAGAATGTTGAATCTGTAAAGATAATTTTAGTACTCAGATGACTAACCCTTTGTGTAGGAAAAAAGGACTGAGGGCCACAAAGGACACTACAAAGTGTGCTCAGGGTGGAATTAGTCCTGCCCTCTCTGAGATTAATTCCTCACAAGATTATCTAGTGGATTAACAGACATACAGTGGTGTGAATTAAGGCCAGTCCTCTTGTGTAACACCAAAACCTCATGAAAGGGCATTTGAGGTAGCAAAGGAAGAAGAAGTGGAGAAAACATGTCTGAAATAACCAATGGAGACAAGGATTTATAATCTCTCCGTAGGGAAATATTAACCTCCCTAAAAACAATACACACACACATGCACACACACACGCACCTGTACTGCAACATAAGTGAGTCAGCATGGTGCATTGCCTGAGCTTTGGACTACAAGCCTGGAGACCAGGGTTGGATTCCCTGATTGGCCATGGGAACCCGCGGGATGACCCTGGGGGTGTCTCCTTGGGGATGTCTCTCAGCCCCAGAAGATTCACCTTAGGGTCACTTTAAGTCAGAAATGTCTTGAAGGCACACAACAACACAACTGCAACATCTAACAAAGGAAAAGGAACCAGTAAAATTCAGAACTTTCATGTAACACCAAACATAAGAAAAGCTATTCTAGATAATTTGGTATTAAATTCTAGGAGTCAGTACTAAGTTTTAGTAGTCTGGCTTTGTTTTAGTTTAAACACTCTTCTCAATCACTCTTTTTGGACAGGTTCTATTGGCCATTTCCACACGGGGCGAGGGAATCGCCCCATGCTGGTACTTACCGGACTTCTTGGCTCCACGCTTGGCTCCAGGCTGGTCCGGAGCAGTGCATAGCCGCCACTCCGCACTGCTCCGGGGACGAAAATGGCGGCTTCCAGTTGGTCGAGGCTCTCCACCAACTTCTGAAGCTCGCCAGCCTAAAGCCCGCCCCCGGCAGATCACAGGCTCGCACTGGTGCGAGCCTGCAAATCTGCACTGGAGTGCGGGCACGGAGTGGCGCGCTCCGTGCTTTTGAAAGACTTGTTTCAAGCGGTCTTTCAAAAGCACGCTGGACGACCACTTCGGGTCATTCCGGAGTGGGCTGAGGTGCGGAACTACAGTAAGTAGGTCCGACCCAGTCCGCTCCCAGGTGCAGATGTCCTCCCTGGAAGATGGTCTGCACTATTTCTTTAAGCCCGTGCGGAAATGGCCATTGTCTCACAGAATTGCCAAATACAAAAATGTTCCCCAGTACTTAACAAATCTAGAATCCTTCTCCTTCCTACATCAGCATTCCTCCTTGGCTTCCCCTCTGTAGCTGTCTCTGCACTAGGCCAGAAAAAAAAATCTACCTTTCCCCATGTGCCAGGAACTGCTGACTCCATCCCAGTAGTATCTAGATACTATGGGATCAAAGAGCTCCTTCTGTTGTTTCATCTTCAACTTTGCCCTTGAAGTTTAGAGCGACCTAAGCAACAGCAAGAGCAGTTTGAAAAAGAGAGCTAAGCCACACACTAGACAAATAAATAAATAAATAAATAAATGAGAACAACCAGCGATCAACTGCAGCAATTCATAAAGGTAACATTGCAAAAGTTTTAAATATATATATGTTTCCATTTCAACCACACCTGTAACTTCAGTACCAAACAAATGTCTTTAGAAGTAGCATGGCCTAAGATTCCCTGCAAGAATATTTAAATATAACATTTTCTAAAATTAGGAAGTACGTCATTTACCTGATCTACTGTAGTGACATCAATGGCTACAGCATCTGGTGGCCTGTTAGGAGGATTCATTGTGACCTGGAAGCAAAGAAAGAAAATAAATACAAATACTAACAGTCCATTTTCTGACTGAATGATTTCATTTTTATTCTCTTGGAGGTAAATACTGCATGAAGAGTGAAATCCAATGAGCACTGGCATATCACTAGACAGAAGAGCTGTACAACTTGGCTGAGGCAATGCACAGTACAAGGAGCCAATGGGCAGCAGTACTAAATTAGCATTGTCCAGAGTACCTTGCTTTGTGATCATGAGATAGGATGGCATCTAGACTGTGAAGGGATATGCTGGAAGTTGTCAGGGCATCAAACGAGACTAGAGCTTTAGAAAAAAACTAGGCCAACTGCAAGTAGGCATGCCACCCGTACTTATTTTTAATAAGCATGATGAATTAACAGAACACATGGCAGGTATGGCCACAAAAGCTTTGTAGACCTCTGGAAAGTAAAGTGCCTAGATCTCTTAAAATATTTACTTATTAATTGTTTATTTTATTTTATTTTAATTTGATTATTTATTAATAATTTATTTGTTAAAAATTCATTCTTCTTCCATTCTCTTTGATACTTTAATCCTCTTGTACTACAATAAACATACAAGGCAAATTATGGAGTATTTTCTGACTTCAGTAACAATTCCAATGCATTGTGGAGTATTAAAATGGCCAAAGGAATCTTAGCTTGTGCAGAATTCTACCCAAATACCCAAAGCCAGAAAACAAGATGTCCTTGCATTTCCTGTGCTGTCCTTCTATCAGCAAGTGAAAACTTCATTGTTCTGACAGGCTTTTAGGAATTGACTGAAGGGCTTTTAATGGTGTGCTGTTTTGCTGATTTTTATCCTTCATCTCTTAATTTACTAAAACGTATCCAATGTACATGTTTCATGTTTCCATGAAAAGGTAGTGTATAAATGGAATAAATAAAATAAATGTAATTTTTAAAAGGATTCTGTAGCAAAAAAAAAAGTTTTTGTTAGTACTTTTTTCTGTCTCAGCTGCTTTTTGTCTATAGAAAAAAGAATGACCGTAATTTAGAGAAACTGGTTATTACTATGCAGCTGATAATGTCACACAATGTACTTCTGTATACATTCCGCAATATGGAACCACATTTGGAGGAGTAAAGTATAGTCCACAAGCATTAAAATAATTTGTAATTGCACAGTTCTCCTCTATACTATATTATGTAGCAGTGAAAGCTGTGTATATACATTTGTGGCATTTCCCTATGCGTGCTCTTGCTAATTTCCTGGCTACTCGAGAAAATTCTGAAGCCAGAAGCTGTGAAACTTATTACACATATACAGTAAGATCTTCAGTTCACTTTGTATAGGAATTGCACTGAAGTTCAGAACTGAGAAACAAACAAACTAGGAAACAAAATTCTGTTCCACAGAAAACAAAGCTGCTTAGAAATTCTGGACTAGTTGTTAAGGGCTTGCGGAGCACCATATTCCTGCTTTCACCCCATCCCTCTCTCATCTCAGACCTCAAGAACAGAATCCTCAGGCCCTGCTGATTCACTGATAGCAATGAACACTGCATATGCTTGAGAATGTTCATTAGCTCAATTATGGGTCTCTGATGTTAATCAGCTCTTCTTGCCTTGACAGCTCATCTTCACCTGAAAAGTGTAAATTCTGGGGAAGTAGAATTACTGGCAGAGAGTAAGATCCATAAGAAAATTAAAGGGGAAAAGATCTAAACCAAAGTCAAAGTGGAGAGGGGCGGCACACCCACTGCTAGTTTCAATGCTGGCAAGCAATTAGCAATAAATGTTAAGTTTAGCTACCATGTTGTTCAGCCAATCTGTCAGTCAAGACAAAATCTTTTTCTCAGATGAGCTTACTTTGGATTTCTCCGATGATCGCTTTCCACCAAAACCACCAGCTCCAACAATAAACAGAGAGAACTGATTATAGCATATAAGATCCTCTCCAGAATAGGTGTGGACTAGAAGAAACACAAAGGACAGGAAAAATATTCTGAGTTTAATTACACCAAACATTGTCATTCAGAAAGGAAATGAACATAAGAATGATAAAAGTATACAGTACTAAACTAGGTGTGCAATATTAATCCCCCAGATGGCTACCTAGAAGACAGGGATGAGGTAAGGCTTCTCTCTGCCAAGAGAGAGAGACGACAACACTGGCAATCCTTTATATGCTCATGGAGACCTTTGTTGATGTAGATCTGCCTCTGTTTCTGCTCATTGTGGGCCCCAAAGAGGATGCTCCAGAGAAAGGTCCTGGATCAGAATCTTGGCTATGCCACACTGGAGCTGCTATAGTTAATTTCCCTTCTAATTAATTCAATGAGGGATCAAGCCTCAGAAAAGAAATTCCACAGAGACCAAAAACCTAGCAGGGTGAACACAGAATCCTAATCCCTGCCCTGGGGATTAGGAAATTGTGACACTTTGCTCTCTCAGCCCCATTAAATTTGGTCATTTACATATAAGAGAAGGGTAAGTATAGTCCATGGGCTACATAAAGCGCCTTCTGGGCCACTGCTGCCCCATACTGCCCACATATTTATTTATTTATTTAAGATGAAAAAAGTCTCTTTTATCCTGTAAGCATTAATCACACCACTATGCCTCTTAGCTCAAAAGAAGCATTTTATTTTCCCTAAAACTGGAGGTGATTTCTGGTGGTGGGGGGAGAAAACATCATCCTTGCATCTAAAAGAGCTCTACCCCCTACCCTAATTAATTTGCCCCTCCCCATTTGGTTGTTTAACTTATATCCCACCTTTCTGCTTGCACAGGACCCAAGATGACCATTGTCTCTTGACGGTGCAAGAGGTCTTTTTTTAGGAAAATAAAGAGTTAAGGGACGTGGTGATGTGGAGGAAGGTAAAGCCCCTCCATGTCTCAAAGGGGACATGCATAGCCTCTGGATTTTGGAAAACTGACCAACTGATGTAGTACTGAGACAAACATTTTTAACTGAAAGTCATTTTCAGCTCTGGCACCTGCTCTATGGAAGTTCACCTAGTGCCATCAGTGGTATCATTTTTGGCACCAGGCAAACTCATTTTATTTGCCCAGCATTTTATCCTCTAAAGTATTTGCTTTTTATAGGCTTTGTTTAACCCTTGCTGCTAAATTGCATGGTTTATTATTACCCTTTTCTGCTATGTATTTGTTGTTACTAACAGTCATTTGATAGGCATTTATCACTCTGTTTTACCCGTTCTAGGGAATATCTACTGAAGGGTAACCCTCAAATAATGTAAGTAAGTAAGTAAGTAAATAAATAAATAAATCTGATTTGTGGCTTATATAGAGTCACAGGCAATGTGACACTGGTTTCCTTGAGGGTAGAAAATGAAAGAGAAACTAGGTTCCATATCTTAACTCTACGACACAAAAACCTTAATAGTAAACCCACAGGCAATCTAGCTAACAGAAGATCTACATGTACAAAAACAGAAGTGTTCTTCAGGCTTATTACCTTTTCTGGGAGAATATCAAGGCCACTTCATGCATTACATTTTTATATGTATGATAAGGTGATGTTCAAATTGCCCTTAAGGCAAGAAAATATTCTAATAAATATTACACAAACTTCCCCAGAGGTGGCTTCCAGGTACAGTTTGAAGGGAACATGCTATTTTAAAGACTGTATTTTTTCTGACGATTTGTGCCCTTAATATTAAGCAAAAAAGTTACCATCTAAGAGTATAAGTGCTCCTGAGCCTTTATCAAGGATGTCAGCAACAATGGCTTCTGAAATTAGTTTTCCTAAAATCCAAAAGAAAATTAAATGGCACATCATGAATCAACAAGAATGGGTTTCTTTAAACACACACACACACAAATCGATAGCTACCATTGAGAAAATAAATACTCCCCCCCCTCGCCAAAAAAAATTCAGATACCTTGGCATCATTAGAAACTTGGATCAGGCATCATGCTGCACAAAATACTAAACACTGAGACCTAAGTTTTAAGATGCTTATTCCACCCCTTAATGCACATGTACAATAGAAAAGCACTCTCCTTCAAAGGAGGGGATACTTTAGCCAGTTTCATGGACAGAGCTCCACAATACTGAGAATGTTGATCTACGCAGACATAGAATCCAAGGGTTTTTGCACACTACACCATTATAGTGCTATGGTTCCACTGCCCTTGTTTCATCCTGTGAAGTCCTGGATTTGCAGTTTAGGGAGTGGTACTGCAAATTCTCAACCAGATCGCTTTAGTGTCTCACCAAAGTACAAACCTCAGGATTCCATAGGAGACAGTCATGGAGGTCAAAGTGGATTCATAGAACTGTATTTATGTAGTGTTAAGGGGCCCTATATGTGTAATCTTAGAAAGATCAGACAATCATAGGTGACTCCACTAAGGCATTTCTTTGCCCTGTACCGTACATATACAGCTATAATTTTACTGAATACAACATATGCTATACATTATTCAGCTCCTCACTACTATCCAGCACACTAAATTATATAAGCTATAATTATCCTTCTCCACAAATATAGCACTACCAATCAAGTCTGAGCTACATAAATACAATCTTTCCCCATCGCCTCTTTCTTCCCACTAATCCCACCACTCTCCACAGAAATCTGTCCGTTTTCCCAATCTGCCTTCTTCAGGACCCCATTGCTATCTCACTCACTTCAACACTCACTTTCACCTCCACCACTACCCCATTCTTAACACAGCCCCCCCTTTCCTCTCACTCTCAACCAATCATCAAGCAGATGTGAATTCGCTTTACATCAAACATTCCTCACCTGTCATTCAGTCTTTGGGTATGTCCCTTGCCTTACTAACAGAATTAAACTACAACAAAGGTACAAAGTATAATACAATTTATGCAACATAACCAACACCACTAGCAAAAGTAATGCATTATACCTATGGGAATGTAAACTTCTTCCATGAAGGGGAAAGGAAATCATTGGGCCATGGAACTGCCCAGTACACTAGATGCATACGTTCTATCTGCTTTATTTTACTTTTGTTCTATTTTGTGGTTTTTGGCTCTTGCAGTTTGAATGGGGTACACCTGATTCAGCACACTCAAGGAATCGTTTGGACATGGGGCATTTTTATATCACTTGATGCACTTGAATTTTCCTTGGATTGTTGGTAGGTGGTTACATTTGCACAATATCCTTACAACATCCATGGATGTGTTTGTGTATATCTTATGTGGAAACTGTTGGTTGAACCTGGGAGTCTGAGAAGACAACCTAATTTAGTCTGTCAGAACAGATAAGAGATAGCCAGTTTGGGAAAGGAGAGCCTCTTGCTTCATCTTCAATGAACTCCTTTTGAAAAACACAGGAATATAATTTCAAAATAGGCTTCCTGTGGGTGTTAAGAGAACTGATTATAACACTAGACATAAAGAAATACACCCAGCCAAAGAGGAATCTTCCTGAAGATCTTGCAACGGCAATTACATCCTTCAGTGGGAAGAGTTGACAGAAGAGCTGTGTTACCGCAATTGCTAGCCCGAGCTTGTGGGATATTAAGATACCATTTTGATATCAATAATTCGGCCTTCTGTACCCATTCGTCTCCACGTGCTTGCGAGGCCCCCGGACAAGCACGCACACAGGTGTGGCCGACAATAGCCGAACCATTCAAATCCCAATCTAGGCAGGCCAGTCATTGCTGAATGCAGCTTCAGGAGACCTCAAGGCAAGTACCACAATTATGTACGCACACAACTTTCAAAAGATCCCCTGCCCCGCGCAGGCAGCTTGGCGAGCGGACTATACAACGCTCAAGCACTCTGCGTTTGCATACTGGCTACCCTACTGACAATATGGCTATAACTCAATCATCTAAAGTACTGACCTTTCGTAGGCTTTTTCTCCAGCCCCAAACTCACTGTTTGTCCCAAGTACGGACTAGCCTGCGGCCACAATTTTCCCTATAAGAACCCCTGACTTTCAGCGCTTCCTCGGATCGCTCTTGGCTTCCATCCCGCCTTGCTGTTGCTTTGTCCAGAGAGCCTTCCCCTCAGCCTCATGTGCTGAGAATTCACGCTCTCCAGCTTCTTTGCTTCTAACCGGGCAGTCAAACTCTGCCAAGACAGCAAGGTCCAGCAAGTTTCTTGCTTGTCTTGCAGACAATTTCATGGTCCAGAAGGTGGAAGAGGCCACAAGGGGATCAAATATTCTAGATCTGATCCTGACCAATAGGGATGACCTTGTTAATGAGGTAGAAATGGTTGGATCTTTAGGGGGGAGTGACCATGCCCTATTGGAATTTGGCATTCAGTGGGAAGGAGAAGATAAGTGTAGCCAGACACTCGTCTTAGATTTTAAAAAAGTGGACTTCTGTAAACTTAAGGAGCTGCTGGTTGAAATTCTGTGGTCAAGAATAGTGAAAGAGAAAGGAGTTCAGGAGGCATGAGAGTTCCTTAAAAGGGAGATACTGAAGGCACAGTCTAAAACTGTGCCAATAAGGAGGAAAAATGGAAGGCATCTGAAGAAACCAGAATGGTTGACTAAAGAACTCTCAGCTGAGCTAAGCATTAAGAGAAACGTGTACAGGAAATGGAAGAAGGGGGAAACCACCAAAGAAGAATTTAAGCAAGTAGCCAGGAGATGTAGGGAGAAGGTCAGAAAGGCTAAAGCACAGAACGAACTTAGGCTGGCCAGAGACATCAAAAACAATAAAAAGGGCTTTTTTAAATATGTCCGCAGCAAAAGGAAAAAGAAAGAGGCGATAGGGTCGCTGCGCAGAGAAGATGGCGAATTACTAACAGGGGGAAGAGAAAAGGTAGAACTACTTAACACCTTCTTTACCTCAGTTTTTTCCCAGAAGGATACAAGCACTCAACCTGGCGGTTGGGGAACAGGTGAGGAAGCAGGGGAAATGCGGCACATAATAGGTAGAGAGGTGGTACAGGAATACCTGGCCACACTGGATGAATTCAAGTCTCCAGAGCCAGATGAATTGCATCCTAGGATACTAAAAGAACTGGCAGAGGTCATTTCGGAACCGCTTGCTATAATCTTTGAGAAATCTTGGAGGACAGGAGAAGTTCCAGCAGACTGGAAGAGGGCAAATGTTGTCCCCATCTTCAAGAAGGGAAAAAAAGAGGACCCAAATAATTATCGCCCAGTCAGCCTGACGTCAGTACCCAGAAAGATCCTGGAGCAGATCATTAAGCAGTCAGTTTCTAATCACTTAGAAAGCAATGCGGTAATCACGAGAAGTCAACATGGATTTCTCAAAAATAAGTCACGCCAGACTAATCTTATCTCTTTTTATGATAGAGTTACTAGCTTGATAGATGAAGGGAATGCTGTGGATGTAGCATTTCTCGATTTCAGTAAGGCCTCTGACAAAGTTCCCCATGACATTCTTGCAAAGAAGCTAGTAAAATGCGGGCTGGACAGAGCTACTGTCAGGTGGATCTGTAACTGGTTGACCGACCGAACCCAAAGGGTGCTCACGAATGGCTGATTTTCATCCTGGAGAGAAGTGACTAGCGGGGTGCCACAGGGTTCTGTCCTGGGCCCAGTGCTGTTCAATATTTTCATCAATGACTTGGATGAAGGAATAGAGGGCATGCTCATCAAATTTGCAGATGACACCAAATTGGGAGGGGTTGTTAATACACCAGAGGACAGGATCAAAATTCAAAATGACCTGGACAGATTGGAGAGCTGGGCCAAGGTTAACAAAATGAAATTCAACAGAGAGAAGTGTAAGGTCCTACACTTAGGTAGAAAAAATGGAATGCAGAAATATAGGATGGGGGACACGTGGCTGGATGGCAGTACGTGTGAAAGGGATCTAGGAGTCTTAATAGACCACAAGCTGAACATGAGTCAGCAGTGTGATGCGGCAGCCAAGAAAACCAATGCAATTCTCGGCTGCATCAATAGGAGTATGGTGTCTAGATCGAGGGAGGTACTGGTACCACTCTACTCTGCTTTGGTTAGACCTCATCTTGAATACTGTGTCCAGTTCTGGGCACCCCAATTCAAGAAGGACATGGTCAAGCTGGAGCAGGTCCAGAGGAGGGCGACCAAAATGGTGAAGGGCCTGGAAGCCATGCCCTATGAGGATAGACTTAGAGAGCTGGGTATGTTCAGTCTGCAGAAGAGAAGGTTAAGAGGGGACATGATAGCTATGTTTAAATATTTGAAGGGATGCCATGTAGAGGAGGGAGAGGGCTTGTTTTCTGCTGCTCCAGAGACCAGGACAAGGAGCAATGGATTCAAGCTGCAGGAAAGGAGATTCCACCTGAACCTCACAAAGAACTTCCTGACAGTCAGGGCTGTCCGGCAGTGGAATATGCTGCCTCGGAGTGTAGTGGAGTCTCCTTCCTTGGAGGTTTTTAAGCAGAGGCTGGATGGCCATCTGTCGGGAGTGCTTTGAGGGTGTTCCTGCATGGTAGGGGGTTGGACTGGATGGCCCGTGTGGTCTCTTCCAACTCTACATTTCTATGTTTCTATGTTCCAGAACAGGTATAGTATTTCCCATACCAAACCTCCTCTTATAAATCCCTCTATCCGCTCCTACCTTTATTTCTCTAGTTTCTTGTGTGAGTGTGTTGCATACATTTGTGTGATTGTATTTTAATAAAACAATTATTATTATTTCAACATCTGTCTCATCCTTGACTCAGCCTGACCCCCTAGACATAGGGTTCAAGATCTCGCTACGTTACCCTGCCTCTCGCATTGCCAACTTATGCTCTGTGCTAATTCCCTCCCCATTGTTTGAGCACATTTAGGTGTCCCTCCCGGGACCCCCAGAAATCAGGGTAACAGCTGACCATCTGGCATTTTTTTAAAAAATGCCTGTGCATTTCCCAGTTTTGGGAAAATGGTCTTTGGTTGTAGATGATGTCATTTGCAAAGAAATAAAGGAAAGCAGATGAAACGCAGGCAAGATTTTTATTTGCCTCTGAAATACTTCTGTAAAAGAACATGAATTTCAAATCTCACTGCTTCCAGTTTACAGCATCTGTCCTGAAATACTTGTTCTTGCTGATGCTAAGCATGAAAACTTGCCTACTCTATGTTGAAATCACAATGACTGAGCTCCAGGATCCAAGTCAGAGGATCTTATCAGCCTATTCTTCAGGAAGATCCCTTCATCCAAGAAATGGTCATTTTCCTCTCCTTTGTTCTCTGCTTTCTTTCGTCTCTGTGCACATGTTCTATAGAAATATCTATGGTAACCTCTTTAGCCTCTTTCTTACTCTCTTCAGAATCCAGGCCCTCCCAGCTTTGGAGTGTGCTTATCTGAGTTAATATTTACCGACTGTGAAGCAAATAATTATCAGCTAACTAAGTGCTTTACCTACTTACTAGTTGCCTTTATGAAGCTCTACCATAATATTACCTACAACTACATATATTTTCATTCTTTTGTTTTGAATTCATTCTTGAGCTTTGAACTAAAATTCTTGTTTGGACAGTTCAGCGCATAATATAGGTTACTGCAGGGTTGTCAAACTCAATTTCATCTTGGGCTGCATCAGCATTATGGTTGCCCTTAAAGGGCTGGTTGTATCTGTAAGATGACATAAATGTATCTATCCTTTTATCATATTAAATAATTGCCTCTGCATTAGATTATTACTGGTTTTAGTAGCAATTAGCTCTGAAACTAGAAGTCTAGGAAAAGTAAATGCCAAGCAGATATTCAAGCATACAGCTATTGTACAATTTATTGAAAAATTAGTTTTGAAAACAGAAATTATTTTTTTTAATCATCAGACAAATATTACCAAATATTAATGTTTATTACATTAACTTTGTTTAACTTTTTGGTCCCAGCTGGGACAGGCAGAACAAATAATTGTGTTCTGAACTAATGTGCAATCTGAGGCATATGAAGTTGATAAGGTGATGTTGCCTGGCCCCATACACATCAAGTAGATGCCATCTCACCTTGAGGCACAATATCAAACATCTTCCTCTGTGTGCCTCTTTCTGCCCCCCAGACCCTCTCTGTGTCTCTTTTAGCCCTCTTCTGTGCCTCTTTCTGCCCCCAGCCCCTCTCTGTGGCTCCTTCTGCCCCCCAGCCCCTCTCTGTGCCTTTTTCTGCCCCCCAACCCCTATCTGTGCCTCTTTCAGACCCCCCCAGAACCTCTCTGTGTCTCTTTCTGCCCCTCTCTGTACCTCTTTCTGACCCTCAGCTAAGAACCAACGTCACCACGGAGTTGAGGAAGAAGGTTGTGCAACTGAGGGGAATTTTCCTCCAAAGCCAGTCACCCCTGCTTTCGAGCGGGAACGAAGGCAGGTCTGGACTTGTTTGTCTGTTTTTTTGTTTAACCAACAAGTTGCACACTTTTTTTACTAAGGAGAGACAAAGGAGAGGAGAGAAACTGCCACAGCTCCTATCAAGGGAACTGGAGGTCTCAGGAACAAAAGGTGGAAATGCATTTGCACACACATGCCAGCCACGCTGCCTCTCTCTCTTTCCCTCTCTCTTTTTCATTCACACACAATCACACTCTTCCTGTCACCCACATGCACCCTCACAGCAACACCCACCGCCTTCCTCAGCTCCCCCAAGCGCACTCCGCCTTCTGCCCGTCCCACGGGCTCTTCCTTTCGTTTCTACAGGGTCCCTCCTTGCCCTCTGCCTCCCACCAAACCCCCTGATGGCTTCCAAGACATGCCCTGGAAGGCGGCTGCAACAGCGGCGCTGGCAGCGAGTGGCAAGTGCTCAGGTGGAAGCGATTAACAGCAGCAGCTACTGTGGCAACAACGGCAGTGGTGCGACAGACCCTCGCACTGGATCCACAGTTGTCCAGATACGGGAGTTGCCCTCTGCCTGGAGGCAAGCATGCAGGAGAGAAGAGGAAGCCATTGCCTGCTTTTCAGACACCTCCACGATGTGGGTTCTTCTTAGGGAGCAGCAATGGGCTAAACTGAGGAAGTCTTGGAGACTCCAAGACACTTCAGCAGTGGTGGCAGCAGCAGCAACAGCAGTTCTTCAGTCGAGCCCACTGTCACTCCCTAAGAAGAACCCGTGTCGTGGAAGTGTCCGAAAGCCAGACAAGGGCCTCCTCATCTCCCCTGCACGCTCGCCTCCAGGCTGAGGGCAGCTCCTGCGTCCAGGCAACTGTGGATCCAGTGCAAGGATCCGTTGCTGTTGTTGCCACATTGGCCACTTCCAATGAGACTGGAGGAGCAGGAGCACGCGAGCAAGGAGAGTGGGGGGGGGAGAGAAGGAGAACAATGCAGGAGAGATCCAAGGGCCACATGAAACGGCCTGGCAGGCCAGATTCAGCCCGTGGGCCTTGTGTTTGACACATGTGGGTTACTGGAATAATTCCTCTGAAAGGCTACAACCACAGCCCAAAGATCAAGACAGACCAGAGCATGTATGAGGGCATACTTGGGAACAGGAGTCAAGAACATCCCATAATACAAAAAAATTGTAAATGTTTTAAGAACACTTTTAATAAGAAATAATTAACCATGTGTGCCTTACCTGATGTTGGTAGTGGCTTATACAGCTCCAGATACTGTTCACCATGTAATAACTACAGTAAGACAGCAATAACATTGACAGAATTTATCAAGATACTGTTGCCATCTAAACAGCTGCATAGCATCTTAAAAATAATTAAGCTTATTTTTTACACTACTGACACAAATTAAATAATTATATTAGATATTTGTATTAAAAATAATTGTACTAAATATTTAAACAGATACACAATTGTATCATCAACATTTTGGCACATATTTCCTCTCTAGGAATTACTATATGAATAACATAAGCCCTGAGGTAAAGAGTATTGCTTCTTATGTAAATGCAAATTGAAAAGACTACAGATAAAGTTGACACTTTTTTTCTCTTAAAGAGATCAATATCTTTTTGTTGTTGAAAAGGAATGCAGATAAAAAGGCATTATAATTATCATCTACATTTAAAGCCTTACAAATCTTCAGAGTCTAAAGTGTGTGTGTGTGTGTGTGTGTGTGTATACATACATACATACATACATACATACATATATATATATATATATATATATATATATATATATAAAATAAATAAAATTAGGTACAGTGCCTCTAGGTTTTCTCCAACTTCTTATAGTGTTGTTCTCACTACTACTTTTATAGTTGTTCTCACTTTTTCATTAAGAAATTTTATAATGTGTTAGATTATTTAAGGGTAATCATATCTCATCATCATCCCTTCACCTTTTGCTTGTCCTCTGAAAAGAAAAGCTGAAGAAAGTATGCTTGGAATCTACAGACGCCTTCCACAGGTCATAAGACAAACATATGCATGATATATAGGGTACAAGGTACTCAGTTTCTTCATTCAACATAGGAATAAAATGTACTGTGACTGACATAAAATGATGTGATACCAAAGAACTAATACATTCAAATATTTCTTCACAATTGGTGTCTTGAACCCACTGAATTATTACCAATATTAAAGATTTAATAGTTTTATCATTCTCCAAAGGATTTCATGGGAAGAATTACCTGGGGTCTTTCCACATTACATAATTACACTGCTATGACTTCACTTTAACTGCCATGGAAATTTCCTATGGAATTCTAGGATTGCATTTTAGGAAAGGTTATTTAGAATTCTCAGACAAACAGCTATCCTGGCTCACTAACCTATAAACCACAGGATTCCACTGGATGGAGTTACAGTGAAGTAAAAGCACTACAATTATGCAGTGTGAAAAGGCCTCTGGGAAAAGAGCAACAGAGGAAAAAAACATGTGCTGCATTATTTAAAAGCCAAGCTATAGATTTCACATTTAAAATTAGGGAATACATTTCAGATTTTAATATCTGAAACTCTTTCCAATTGCTAAATTTATGATTGCTGTAGCTATGCATCCTATTTACCAACAGCTGATCTGTGAACTCCATTTTGTTGTTTATACTTGCCTTTGTGACATCAACAGCAAGTCCTGGAATGTCAGTCAAACCATTATTCATCATGCAGGCCTGAGCTGGTATGACTCCAAAGCTAGGAAGACAGCAAAATTCATCATTTCCTTCAAACAGGAATTTCAAGTGGTCTGGATCTTTTGTCGACATGCCCACACCAAGTGCATACAAGATGGGATGAAAATGAGTGTACTCATATGTAAGTGGAGGCAGCTTCTTGCCAATAGCCTTTGCCTATCAAAAAGGAAGACAGGAGTATGCATTAATACTGTGACTATTAAATCCCCAAAACTACTATATCCCCAAAACTCAGGCGATCATAATGTCATGAACAACTGCAATTAACCACTCACCAGAGGTATCAGAACACCTCTGGGTGCTTAGAATAGACTGAGTGAATGAAGAGAAAGAGAGATCATGTTCTCAATCCCTCTAACGCCATTGGTGTGCACAAACAATGAATGACTTTGTAAAAACTGATCCAGTCCTATTTTTTTCATGATCTAGCAAGTTTTGCTGGCCTAAGTATAAAGCTAAAACTGCAATTAAGCCCAGGCTGAACTCTCAGCTAAATATACTGAGGCATTAACTTGATTCCAGCTCATAAAAAGTCAGGAAAGTCTAACCTCTGCCTGATATACAAGATTAAGGGTACCGCCAAATAGCCAGGTAACATTCAATTAATCCTTCCTGCTCAAGGAATGGCTTTCAATAGCTTAATTGGGAGGGGAGATCTCCCCTCTAGTCCCCTTTATACTCCCAAAATCTGGAAGTCTGAAGGAAAATGGGGGGGGGGGGTGCTGCAACGAGGAAGTGAAGTTCTACTGAGTAAGTGGAGATTGCCTTGCACAGTTTTGGATTTTAACCCACAGCCAAATCTGGCAATGTAACAGATCATATGCAGAGATACTGAATAAGAACAGCAATGAGGCACAAACAAACCTCTCTTGGACAGAAAAGAGAATCTCTTGAGATGTGCAAGTTAAATATTACAGTACTGATTTTCAACTGCTTTTTAAGAGAACTGCTATAATGCCTAAACTAATACGGTTCAGTTTTTCCCCTATAAAGCAGACTACTGATATTACAAAGTTGTTTTCTTCATGACCATATTTTACAAAGAAAAATGTAACAGCCTATTAGATGCAAACAACCTTAGGACAGAAAATCTCAAGTCTAATCCATCTAGTAATTCTCATAAACATTATTTTAACACAACAGAAAAATAATGGTTGGCAAAAGGCATTCCTATTTCACTCTCTTCTAGCTCACATTTTTAAAATGACCTTTTGAGACAACTGTGCCTTCTGAGTCATATGTCACACTAGTTTTTCCTGGCTTCAGGCAACTGGGTGTCTTCAAGCTGAGGACCTTGCAGAAGCATTTTTACTTACAGGGTCAAAGCCTGTGGAGACTGCTGATGTGCTGTAGCTTGTGGGATTTGGGGAGACATCTTGAGATTCTATTTGGCTTAACACATCATTCAGCATGCTGACTGATTCTGGAAACAGAAAAGGGAAAGGGTTTTGCAACCATTTTTAAAACTGAAATGTAAAGAAGCTTTCCATGAGTACCTTCTGAGAAAAATAAAGCCACCACTGCAACAAAATGCCAACAGGGCAATTCAACAACACTTCAGAAGAAGTCTCTTATTTCTGTGCTAAAGATTTTAGCACACTTTGCTATGTGTTTTATAAAGCACTTGCTAATAGAGACTTCTTATCCATTTTGGATGATTAAGGTGTTGTCCATGATAAGTATATGTGAAGGTCACTGTAAGATAAATCGAGCAAGCCTGTTATATTATACATTTATTTTATAGCTGTCACACAATATGGATCTTTAAAGAAGAAACAGACTTTGTACAAGAGTCCAAAAGACATCGCATTAATTACAATCAAACTGAAAAAACTGTGATTTTTATTGAAATTCAGCTCCTTATATTTCCAGTAAGGAAAACTATCTGCTAACAATCTTTCACGCAATCTGTCTTCCCAAGATGAGATGCTGCAGAATGTCTATGGGAATTCTAAGTGATGTGTAGGAAGGGTCAGTGGGGAAAACTTCAACACAGGCAATTTAACAGACTCAGAAACAAGAAAAATGTTTTAGTAGAAAGGCAGAAGCTTAAGGTTGAGGTCTAGTGACAAAAGAGTTGGAAGCCAAAGTAAGAATACAGTAAGAAGTCTTTAACAGGTGTTCCCATTTTTTAAAGTAAACTGAAACCATCATGACTTGATTTGCAAATGTAGGAAGAGCTGAACATCTGACTTGGTGCATGTTTAACAGTACAGTATAGGTAACGGCTGACATTTTAGGTATATACCATTGGTTCTCAGGGCTAAATTACAGATGATTTAACTATTCAGTTATCGGTGCAGGGTTGTTTTTCACAAACTGTTGGCTTGGTGAGCTGATCTGGATCAGGAAAGCAAAAAGTGTTTTAATGCGTTGCTCTCCATTCTGCAGTCCTAGTCTAGATGGATTCACCTGTGCTTGTGTGTCTCAATGGTACCTACTTATGGCAACTAGTTCTTTTTGAATGTTTGGTATACAATTTTGTTCTCCCTCTCTAGCCAGTAGGTATGTATCTTCAGCTACGTATCAGTTTTCAGAAGGAGCCTGCCTAAATATACTAGAGGTATCAGATCCTATCTGATCTTGGAAGTTATGCAGAGTCAAGCCTGGTTAATACTAGGATGGGAGACTGCCAATGAATATTAGGTGCTGTAGGCTACATTTCAGAGGAAGGAACTGGCAAACCTCCTCTGAGTATTCCTTGCCTAAGAAAACCCTATGAAATTATGGGGTTGCCCTAAGCTGTCTTGAAGGCAGGTGCACACACACCCATTAAAATGATAATCATAAAATGAGAGCTACAGTACTGTGCACTGACCTTCCACTGTGTGGCACAGGAAACTGCATTCCCACTACCAGCATTAGATTTACAATGATATTTTAGCAATTGAGTAGACTGAGTCATTCATGTTATGCAAGGTCACACTTTCACTATCTCCAGACAAGACACTAAGGAAATTGGATTACATGAACTGTCTGAAATTTAAGTGCCCTGTGACTGTTACCGGCTTGGGCATTAACAGCTTGACAAGTAAGAATATCCAAACTGCACAGACTATGACAGACATGTTTTTTCTGCATATCTAAAAAAGAATCACTATGCTAGGCAAAGTTATTCAAATCAGACCTACTGTCTAGCCAGGAAAGAGAATCAACATGTGAGGGACTGAGCCTGCATGGACGGTTCAGCTCCAAATCCTGAATCATGCCATAGCACTCACTAAGACTACAATATCTGAAAAATTACATGGGACTAAGTCTCATTGAAGTAAGGGAGCCTTACCTCTGCATAAGTGGATAAATGCAGAACCTGGACTTGGACTGCAGTCTAAATAATCTTAAAAATGTCACATTCCCTCAAACAATTGTTGTGAGATAAATTCCCACAAAGATTATAAATGAGAGAACTCAGTATGTCACCAGAATGCTAAGAGTGACAGAATGTGGCACACAAATTAGGAAATGCTAGTAATAGTGATTCTTGTTTCTGTTTGAATTTTAATATCTTGCCAGCTATTAGTTTTTTTGTTTTATGACAGGAAAAGTCAGAACGGTTTTAAATAAAATGCTTTGGTATATTCTCCTATGTAATGACTAGGACATTTTACAGATGAGAGATTAGACACAACCACTGTTTACTACTCAGCACAGACACAGTGAGTAGCAGCCTGCTTTCACTTGAAAATAACAGAGCATGGTCTGCTCTTTTGCCAGAAGCTTTTTCCAGCAAACCCTTAGGAAGGTTTAGTTCCTTGTGGGAAACTGTTTTTCTCGCTCTCTCTGTCTTTCTCTCTGTGCCTTGTGAAACTGCAGGGCAACAGTGCAGCAAAAGGATCGGATTTAGACCAAAGACTAGGCTGCACTGATTGGCCGCAACTGGTCCCTGTACTGCCTCAAGAATTCTTCCAGTTCCAATGAGCAGCAAGTTTTCTTACACTGTGATTATTCTTGAACAAGTGATAACTCAAAATGTCAGCATGACCTTCTAACTCAGCAGACAGTCCTCTAGGGCTTTCTTATCTATAACTCTCATAAGCCTTAGCCAACATAATGAAGATACGGCATTATGGGAGTTGTAGTCCTAAAACATCTGGAGACCACAGTTGTTCATCCATGCTGTAATGCAGGGCTTTCCAAATGGTGTGCTGTGACACATTAGTATGTCGCCTGAAGTGTGTAGGTGTGTCGCCTACAATCTTAGAAATGTATGTTGTTATTAATAAATCATATTTTTTTAAAATATATGAAAGGTTTTCATGAGATATGTTGTGTCCCCATACATATGTTGTGTTCCCATACATTATTACAATGTATGTATGTGTCTGTCTCTCTTATCAGGGGTTAGTTTAACCTCTGGTTTGCTAGTAAAACTGAATTACTGTGTTGCAAAATGATGCATGTCGAAAAAGTGTGTCACCAACATGAAAAGTTTGGAAAGCTCTGCACTAATATAACACAAAATAGGACTGAGAGAGAGAGAAAGAGAGAGAGAGAGAGAGAGAGAGAGACCCTCCTCAAGCCTTTTAAAAGTCTGCTAAGAGAGGGACAGGGTATGACCACTGTCCTGCCTTCCGATCACTGTTGTCACTGCCCCATATCTGCAGAGGGCAACTGTCTGCAGCAGGAACCAGTCTCTATTTGTGCAGGATCCTTGCACTAGTCAGAACCTACTAGCTGCCAATTTGCTTCTGGTCTGAATTCAAAGTCCTGTCGATGACATTTAAAGCCCTAAATGGTTTTGGACCTCAGTACTTGAAGGAGCATCTCTCCCTATATATGCCTTCCCGAGGACTAATATTTGCTGGAGAGGCCATCCTCTGTGTTCCACTAATATGAAGTGAGAAAACATGGGAGAGGGATTTCCCAATCATGGTGCTCCAGTTGTGGAATACCCTGCCTTTGGAGGTCTCACTAGTGCTAACATTGGTATCTTTCCACCACCAAGTTAAAATGTGACATTTACTAAAGTCTTCAGGGACTAATTTATTTCAAAATATATAAGTACATAGTTTCAAGTTGTTGCAGTTTTTAAAGAGATGTTAACAATTACTTTTAAAGTGCATTTAACTGCACTTTACTCTGTGTTCATCTTGCTCAAATTATTTATGCTTTTAATCTGGTTGCGTTTTAAACTGTTTATATTGCACACAACCTTAAGATCCTATGATAAATCCCAAGAACCTCTGCAGACAGAGGAGGCTACCTCCTGCAGACAATCTGCCTTTTTATGCAGAAGGCAACAAGAATAGTGATCAGGGTGGAATAGACTTAAGGTTCTCACTGCTATTCTACCTTTCTTTGCGTGAACATCCCACATGCTCTAGAAAAAATATGAAGACTAAAGCAGCTTGTAGGAGTCCAACAAGTGAATTTCAGAGTCAAGAAGGGATTAAAACTTGAATTTACCATGCACAAGCCTACATGCCACAATACATTTCTTACTCTTCAAGACACCTCTGGACCCTTCCTTCCTTCCTTCCTTCCTTCCTTCCTTCCTTCCTTCCTTCCTTCCTTCCTTCCTTCCTCACTTTGTGACAAATGAACTTCAGTCCAAATGAGATACTAAGTATACAGTAATTCAGCATTAATGGCTGTCTTCTTTAATAGTGTTTTGGGAAAAGATGCTGTAATTCTATAGCAAGAAAACACAACACTGTTATTTTCATTACTAAGGCTTAAGTCCAATTAAAGTTAAATCAAGACCAATTAAGGCCAGGTCATTATAGCAAAGGAAATCACTTTTGAAAATGATATAGCTCAAATTTCCGTGCTTGTTAATCTAGAGTGAATGAAAAGCAGGCCACACATTCTGAGTCTAAATATCCATGCTCCATTATGAGCCATACTTCACAGTTCTAATTCTAGGTTATCCTTACAAATGATAGGTAAATGCTTACACTAATTGGTATTTTTCTGTAATTATATATGATGGTTTCATATATAATAGCTTTTCACAGCATTAAATTACTTACATTAATGCTGGTAATAGTTTGTAATGAAATCTTTTGGGACAGCTTGAACTTGCAGATAGAAAGTAACATAGCTTTCATTTTTAATGCATATACTCTAATTAGTTTTCCTTACTTAACAGTTCAGTGCCTTGAGGCATTAAGGAGAGGGGCTCTCTTACCAAGGGAAACTTTCTAATGTTATTACACTGAAAAATTAAATGAATTAGTGTGTCAGATATGTGAGGCATCTTCCCTCCCTCTTTTGCTAATTCTCTCAGATGAGAGATTTATCAAAGGCTTTCCTGTTCAAACCACAGCCATACTACAGGGAGCTTACTCCTGAATTCTTGACCAAGCAGAAAATGTAAGGCACAGTGGACCCAATCTGTTAAAATATAATCTTTGATATGTTAAAATATAGTCTTAACTTTCAACACACAATATATGTATATATACAATGTATGTATACAATGTATGTATGTATGTGTACACGCATGCACGTACAATATATGTAGAATGGCCTAGCTACTCTGTGTATCGGATCTTGTTTCTGAGAACATTAAAAGTACACTTAGCATACATAATATTTACAAACAATTAATAGTTATGCTCACATACATTTATCTGACCTAGGTAACAGTAATTTATGGCAGCTTCTCACATCAGAGTGAGGAACAGACTGGCTTTGCTAAGGTGGAGAAAATGAAGGCAGTACTTTAGTTATCCTCTTCTGGTTTAAGAAATCAGTATGGGGCAAGAACAGATGTTTTGTCATGGAATTACACTGTCAATCAACAGGGTATAATGGTGAGGTTGGAGATGCATAAAAGAGCAATAACTTATCAGCTACCTGTTCTCATCTTGATCTAATCTCTTTCTCACCCTTACAGCAATTATTAGCATGTGTGTACTAGCCTCATTTGTCAAGACTGTAGAAGTGATACAAGGCCTGCTTATTTCGGACCGGTTTGTATGGTTGGAACTTAAAAGCAGCTATTATCTACCATTAGTAGATAATTTGGACTGGCTTGCTCGTGATTCCACTCCAGAGTTAGGTGTCATGCCAAAGGATGAATACCTAATTTTTGCTGTCCTGAAACTGATCCATCAGAAGAGTGTCTAAGATCATTTCTAGACATGTAGTCAAAAATTCCCTCTTCTGGAAATGGGTACCCTCCGGATATCCTTTGAGAAACATAGTATTATGGATTTTGATAGAGATAGTGACCCATCAAGTGCTCAAATCTGAATAAAAAAGAAAAAAAAATCTCCTCTAAACATCTGATGTACCTGCTGCCAAGTCAGAAGTATACCCTCTGGAATGCAACAGAGTATTTCACCAACTTAAAATTGAAAATTTTAACCTTTTGATTGATATATCTTCATTTAGTTCGGTACAAATGCAATGGAGCTACTAAATGTCTCACTGCCAGACTACTGATGTCCTTTGGAAAACAAAAAGTTGAGCTACTACACTGTTTAAACCAATCTAGGACACTCCTGGGAAAGAAATTTAAAAATTCTTTCCTTGTATGCAGTATTATACAGCCTGACACTACCAGGGCTGCAATGTGATTCATGTACCATAACAATCTGGTTGATTACTTTGTAAAGACTAAAATACAAACAGGGACATTTTTTCTTCTTTGGAGAGAAGATGAGGAAAAGATTACAGAAAGTGTCATGAATTTAAAGTTGCCTGTACCCTGGATAGTCCGAGGGTGGTTCGCATTATCAAAGTCACAGATCTTTTCCCATTTATCTCGCACAGCCTCTGGTGTCATTGGATGGTTCTTCTGCCTGACAATGGTTCCCAGGGATCGTTCCCAGCGTACTAAACAAGCAGCATTAAGAAGAAATATTAATTGACAATTAAAAACAGTGGCTACTTAAGAAACCGCAGGATTTTTTTCTGTTTGTTGTTGTTCTTGTTAAATACCAGAACATCTGATAAAAATTAGCCTCCAGGTTATTTCTGCCTGCTGATCCCCAGAATAAAACTGATTTTTTAATATATTTTACTTTATTTATTAGTTATATTTCTCCTTCTGTCTAGAGATCTACAATAAAACCAATCTAACAAATGTGAAAATCGTGTGAATAAAAAAAAGTAATTTTAAAAGGCTAAGAACATATCTATAATTCTGACACCCTCATGTTGACCAGAAAATCTGCTTCAGTCTTGCAAGCAGAAATGTTGCTGGTTTTATTAGCCATGTATTTACCCAGGTTTGTGGCCTGCAGTGTTTTGAAATCCAAGGGCTGACAATAGCTGAAAAAGAAATGCAGGCCTCTCTCAATTTCAAATACAATCCAATTAAAGTTCACAACCCTCTACTGTGGAGGTAAGTAACATGTGGCTCTTAGGTACCATATGGGCCTGTCCACCTGTTCTTGTAGCCCCAGACTCTTGCCAACAATCTCCACAACAAATGAAAAAAAAATTATAGTCCATAAAGAAGAACGGCTTCTGTGGCAAGCCTCAAAGAAAACCATTACAAACACATTTTCGGTGGGACTGCAGCCTGCAGTGAGTCTCAGGGGCTAAAAATTGGACCGTGAACCTCCTGAAATTACCCAGTCCTGCTGTATTGGCTTACACTCAGTGATGGAAAAACTGAAGCCCTTGTACAACAGAACAGTCATAAAACACTTGCGAAGAATGCTCAGATGCAGACTTTAAAGAAGTGTTTTATGTGTATAGCAATAATTGAGCACAGAGAAGTCCACTGAAGTCCAACCATAGCAGTCAATTTCTTTTACTAACAATAGTATGGCACTGCTGAGAGGGTTTAGCAAAAGAAACTAACCTGTTTCTTTTACGTGAATCAATAGAACTACCACAAAGTATTTTTGAAAGGAAGTGACCAATCTATGCAAAATTCTACCTATGCATATTAAAATAGCAAAAAAAAAAAAAAAAAAAAAAAAAAATGGACAAGATATATAGAGGACTTACATTTTCCAATCCATCCAGCTCCAACCTACAACATAAAATTTGGAAGTCAATAAAAAAAGTAATAATATTGCAAATTATTTTATAATTTGGTACAGTTTCCCTCTCTTCAACAGGAATGACATCATGACTCAATTCTAGCATTCATATTTTGGGCTTGCTACACCTCAGCCTTTTGCCTGGGTACACAGCCCTCTGTTGCTCTGCTCTTCATCATGAGAAGAATCAAATCAAGAAGCTGCTACTTAACCATATCTCATTTTTCATGTAAAAGTAGAAAATTATGGTTACTGTTAAGGAACAACTTGGACGTTTTACCACAATCTGACACACAACTGGCTTGCTCCAAAGCTGGTAGTGTATTTTCCACTCCTCTTCCCACTCATTTTTCAGCTTTTCTTCTCTTTAAAACAATCATCATTCTGTGGGTGATCTGCGTATCTGCAAATCTTACTGGGTGGTTTGGGAATTCCTGTCTCAGGTTTATCTTCTATTTTTTTTTCATGAATGTACCTCCGCACACTCTTGGATTACCCAGAATCTGTTGATACCTCTGCCTGGTGATTGGTTCTTGCCATTGTGGCTACACAAATGATGGGACTCACCAAAATGAGTCAGAATAAGAACAAGGGACAATGATGTGGCACCAGTGAGAGACAACAGATAATTTACATATCCAGAGGACAAGTCCATATTTCTATTAATAGCAATCCTCCCCTCAGGATGAACTAAGGAGCTGGAAAATAGGTAGCAATCCATTTATGAATATTGTTTTGCACCACTCTGGATTTCTATCATCATACACTACCAGTCTTTGGACTATGGTGTGTTTACTGCAACACAGTTGGAAATTTTGTCAGAAAAGTATTGAACTGGAGGTATAAATTCTACATTATCCAGAATATAAACTATTTCCATACAATGTTATAGATGTAAGTCCTTGCTTATCCCATGATTATGCAAGAGCCCATGGAAAACACAGATGTTTCTGCCAATTTGTTGAAAAGCTCCACATATTTATGGCTTTAATAATAGTATTCAAAATCACAGTTGCATTTCAACATATGAACAACCCAGCAAAATGCATGTGTAACTTCACCCATCACGGAACGACAAATTCTTGCATTTTTCAACCATCATGAAAGGACAAGTTATTGCAATTTTTTAGAGATCTAAAAGTACTTGAATGAGGAAAAGTTGAAATGTGGGTCAGAGTCAGGAAAGGATAACACAAAGACATTACCTCAAACAGCCCACTATTTTCTTGACAACTTTCATGACAAAGCCAAAGGACCAGAGGAGCCACATATTCTGGCTTAAAAGCATCCAGCATATCTAGGTGAGATGGAATTTTAAATGTCATACACCATACATGTATATTGTGTACAGTCTAGAACAGCAGCAAAATATACAAAGAAATCAAGTTAAGAAGCTAAAGGACATGTAATGCTATTAGCTCAGATTTCTCTCCTGTTCTTCTCCTTCTGTCAGTTTTATATTGTATCTCTGTTGGGAGTAACACTTCCCCTTTTTTGCTTTTGAAACCATATGGTACTATCCATCATGTAAAATAACATCACTGCCTGAAAGCAACTAATTTGGGGGTTTCTTAAAAATCAGCCATCAAGGTACAAAACTAGAAGCTGGGACACATGGGGAAAATAAATGTGGTATACTGAGGTAGGGTGTTGGGATACGGCAACAGCTATGAAGCGTGGCTGCTGTAAGAAAAAGGTAGGATAGTAATGTTACTTTAACTGAGGACATATCCCTAGATTCTTGAGGCAAGCTGTGGTTTAAGGAGAAAGACAAGCAAGGCATTCAAACATTCATTTCTGAGAATAAAATTTCGGCCTCTTCAAGAAGTCCCTGGAATTATTTGTATTGAGAAAGCAGAAGATCTGAAATGAGAACAACATAAACTATAGAAAGGGGGTTAAGTGTCTGTGGCCACGGTGGTACAATCTGGAGAAATGCAGGAAGACTAATTCAAGAACTGTTTCACAATATTGTTAATTGTGGCACCTGTCACCCAGCAGCTAACTTATTTCTTTTTGCCAAAGCCAATTTCAAAGAATCCTGTTAGACAATCCAACTTATCCCACTATAATGAACATTATTTATATGGATAAAAGTAGGATTAGATCAGACTCCTAAATACTTAACATGTCAGCAGAGATCAAGAGCCTCCACGAGTCATTCAAAACACTTCCTCAAATGTCAGGAAACCTCTTTTGAAAATAGAAAATGCAAGAAACAAAAACCCCCAAAACAAAGACAAAAACAAAAAGAAGCCAATACAGAGATCACTTCTTGCTTAGGGACTTCTTATTCTTATCAAAAGTAGAATCAATCCACTAGTCTGAGATTTTTCACACAATACCAAAATCCTCTTTCCTATCTGTACTGATCACTGAAGAAGATCAGAAATGGCTGAAATGGACTTATGTGTTGTTGTTTTTAATAGTTTCTATCTTCAACTTATTTTTGATAACTTAGTTGCTTTCTAACTTTTGAATAGCATGAATCTTTAACTAAGTTTTTTCACTGTTGTAAGCTGCCTTGAGACCCACGAAGGGGCAGGATATAAACAAATATAACAACAACAACAAGCCAGTTGTTTTAAAGTGTTGCCTTATTTATAGTATTTGTTACCAGTCTTCAACTGAATTATGACTGAAATTCATGCCTAGCTGATCTTCACCTGTAAAGGACAGCATGCCTCGGGTTAAATATTCATTTATATATCTATGCATTCACAAGGTTTCATTCAATCTGTGCAGATTTATCTCATGGTTATCTCTATTATTCCTACTTGAAACACTAACTTTATTTCCTGATTCGTTGTTCTGTTAGTTTTGGAGTAAGGTCTTAGTGGTGTAGTCATGTGAATGCTGGTCTAGGACTCTGGGAGACCAACTTTCAAATCTCTGCTCAGCCATGGAAAGCCTTGGGCAAGTCACACTCTCTCACATTAAGAGGAAGACAATGGCACATGTCCTCTGACCAGTCTTGCCTGGAACACTGCATGATAGGTTCGCCCTATGATTGCCGTAAGTCAGAAACAACTTGAAGGCAGCCAATGAGCAACAACAACTTACTTTCTTCTCATTTTGCTGTACCTACAAATCTGTTTCAGGGGGATGTGGGACCTCCAGGCCAAGTAAAGTGGTAGGGCTGTGGATATATGTGTGTAAAGGAGGACTATAGGAGGCATGGGGAGAAGGAGAAAATCCTGTTGTGTGAGTCGACATCTGCGTATGTCATGTTTATTTCTGCCCACTGATGTAATCTTCATATGGAAATTATGTAAAAGATATTTAAAAAATGTTTACAGAAAAGGATGGCTATCATGTGTATACAGGTATGAGAAGGGATAAGGTTACCGGAACTTAAAATTTGCCACGTCCTACAAAAGCCCTGTATCTCTTCTTCAGAGTTAGAACAAAGGCCACGAACAGTGAAAATCGATATCCCATTAAATGCATCACAACTGTAACACCAAACAACCCAGGAGGGAACCTCCTACACAACACATGCTTGAAGAGCTTTTTCTTCCATTTCCAAAGCAGTTAACTCTACTCGTTTCATATCTGAAAAGCTTTTACTGTTGTCTTCTGAATCACCATGTACCTATTAAAGTGGCACGGCTGGGTCTTTTGAAAAAAAAGGGTAGCATACTGCTTTTTGGTGCACACCTTCAGGAACAGACTGAAAAACTATCATGCAACTGTGGAGTTCATATTTTGAACTCACCAGAAAGCGTCTTTGGATGTTTACAATAATCATTTGGGTGAACTGCACATTTAAGAACTGCAAAATTATTTGTATCTTAGACCAAATAAAATTTTCTGTTTCATCCAGAATTGTCAAATGTCCAAGCAACAACACATGTAAAACCAATAGCATCAGCTAACTGGTTTATACGCACCTCTGAAGCCACCTGACAATTATGATGATGTTCACAGGAATGAGGAGTTTTAATATACGAGTGAGCCGATTTCCATGTCCCTAATGTCAAGCGGTGAAGCAAAAGTATGTACCTACATCCAAGGAAGTCGTGGAATAGTAGGTGCTTTGAAAGTGAATGGTCAAACCAACTTTCACATAAGGAAAGAGTGATGTAATAAAAATGAGTGATACAAAAGGTACAAAGACTTTGTTTAGAAGGTAAGGAATAGATAGGTAAGCATCTTCTTCTTGAGGTTTGGTAAGTGGGGAGGGAGGAGAGTTAGTGGAAGGATGTGGCAAAGGATTCTCGTAAAAAGAGATGAAATAAGGAATATAAAGGTAATGAAGAGGTTAAACGATTGATGGTTTAAAATGATTCTTGGTTAAAAATCCAATATATACATACATACATACATACATACATATATATATATATATATAGCTAAGTTATTACACATTTGTAAGCATTACCATGATAAATATGTAATTGACTAATAGAGATACATAAAGAAAATATGATAATTATGTAACATGCCATTCCTTTCATTGGATAGGATCATTATATGTTAATTAGTATAAACTGTATGTGAAAACTTTTGTATTTGTATAAATTGTATGTGAAAAGTACAGAAAAACTGTACTTTTTCTCTTCTTTTTTGATATTGTTGTATCTTCTTTTTCGTTTATGTGTGTTTTTTTTTCTATTAAGATAGGATATTGTGAAGCCTGTCTATTGTTTTTTTTAAATAATAAAATAAAAAAAAGAAAGAAAGTGAATGGTCACAGCACATTAATGGTTTTGTATGGAAGAAGGCAATATATTACTTATTCAGAGAGTCCAAATATTTAAAAAAAGGCAGAAAATTTGTTACACTTCTTTCACTAACCCAACTATAAACTACAAGACAAGCTCTTCAAAAGTAGCATTTGGTAGCATTTCTTTTGTTTTATCTGTATTTTCTCTCTAAGCCTGAACCACAACTAAGTAATGTGAATTTGAGTTGCAAAGATTTATCCCCTTGGCAGTTAAGGCAGATATGACAACCTGCAGCCATCTAGCTCTTGGGGGGCCAATCTTTTCACTTTTAGGAAGCACAATTGATGGAGAGGGAGCAGAAGTCCAACAATATCCAGAAGACCACAAGTTACCACCACAGCTCACTAAAATCTAGAAAGGTCCAAAAGTAGCTGAACTCTAGTTCAAAAGTTCACATAGCCTTAGAGACTCACTTAGGCAACATGCTATTTCCAGTAGGGATCAGCACAAGGGTTTTGGGAAATTTATCATTGCCACATGATGGAAACAGCCAAACTATTCTTATAATCAAGACTATGCTGGTGAGTCTTGAGGTCCTGTTTTTAGATATTACAGCTAATAATCACAGATAAACCTATTCTCTACACACTATTAATTTCATTCTTTCTTTATATTAGCTGGAGACTAGTGAAAAGAAATCATTGTTTTAATATAAAAAGTTTCATCTGCTAATGGCAAACTAATGGTGTCTGGGAGAGACGAGTGCTACCAGCTTGAGAGATGAAGGAAAAGGACAGCACTTTAACCCTCATTCCTAGAACATTCTGCTCTCTCTTTGCAGTGATTTAATGACTAAACGCAAGGCTCTTTCAAAGAAAAGGAGACAATTCAGATGCAGAGAAGCAACAGAGCTATTTCACCATACTAAATCTGCCAGTTTACTAACAGCACTTAAAATTACTTACCTTGAGGCATAACAGTCTGAGTAAGCCTGGACCCTGCAGTGGGAGCGATGGTGTTACAATGGATGTTGTACTTCCTGCCTTCGACTGCAAGGGTGTTCGCAAGACCCAAAAGGCCAAGCTTGGCAGCACTGTAATTTGCCTGACCAAAGTTTCCATATATTCCAGCACCTGAGGAAGTCATAATTATTCTTGGAAGAAAAAAACAACAATGAACCCATGACTTAAACTGGCATAGAAATAAAAGCTTTTAAAGGCAATATAAGGAGAATGTTATCAAAAGCAAGAAAAATGAACCCCACTATGTGAAGGAACATTCAGCTAAAAGCATTAACCTTCTCTACAGTGGCAAAGTGATTTACAGATTTAATTAGTATGAGAACAACCAGGTCATTGAACAAGGTATGGAAGTGCCAATAAGTGACCAATAATTAAAGAAGATGCTGTTCCCCATGCCTCTCTTACTTGGCCTTAGAGTGGATTTACTCTGAAGTGGTCATGATTAAGGGATATACTTAGCAGGTTGCCATTACTGCCAACGGCGTTTATGTGATAATCTCACTGGCTTCAAGAGCAAGTGTATAAGACTTGGTTACATACAATCAATTAGTCTGCAAAATTATGGACGCTCACCATAGGAGTAAGGCCCAATGTCATCAGAAGGACTTACCTACAAATAATAATATTTAAGATTGTGTTGATGACACCAAAAAAATCCTGGGAGAAAACTTCTCATGATGAAGCAATTCAAAACTAAAATTCTAGATAAAAAAACAATATACTCCCAGATGAAATCAAAGTAGTGTTTAAAGAAAATGTTTATCAAAAGAACATGAGAGCCCTCACAAGTGAATGTTAATAACGTCACCTGAAAATGGAGCGGCATGAACTTATAGTAAATATTTTAATTCTTATATGATGTAGATTATGCTGTTTTTTTAAAAAAGTTCCACATCAGAAAATTGACTGGGCGTAAACAATGACAGCGATGTGGCATAATGATAAGAGACTCTTCTTCTGAAAGCATATTGAAGGAAGGACAAGAGTTAAGGGAATATAGATGCTTGGCTTTTAAACCAGAAGAGGCACTCAGTTTATAATCAGAACTTTCCAGAGACACTGGAAAACATTAGATACACTATGGCCAAGTTTTGAAAAACATTTAGAGATCATTTTAAACAGGCTTTTGAATAGCACATTCTAAGAGTTATGGAAAACTAGCGGAGTATACCAAGTAAGAGAATGAGATACAAATAAGCAAGTTGTAGGTCAAACTTTGGCCCCTACCATGAACTCACTAGTTAGCCTTGGGCATGCCACTCTCTTGCAGCCTTAATTCCCTCCTAGCATCTGCAATATTTAATGAAATATTTTATTACTGTTTTATTACTACATCTTATTGAATTCTGTGTCTTAACACTGAAATAGTGCTAACCACTTTGGGATTTTTAAAATTAGAGCAATATTGAAATGTCTTAAATAAAATGTGATGACTAACAGTACAATCTAAACTTTACTGCAGGAATGGGTGCGTCTTTCTTTATTGCAGGAATGGGAATAGTGCAGTCCCAGACACTCATGAAAACCCCCAACAGCCTCTATACTGAAATTTGAGGCATGAATTTTTCCATTCCTAGAGAGCCCCGAAAGATCACAACTTCCTTCAGCTCTTCTCACCTTCCATCAAAACTGGACATGGACATCTGATCACATCCTGTTTTTGTTTTTTTGTTTTTTTAATATTTCCATTTCTGAGTCCTGGTGTGGTTTGCCGTATGTGCTCTGGGTGAAAATTTTCACGCTTTACAATATGGATGCAAGGATTACAACCAGATAAAGTATGTGAAGCAATCTGAACACTTGAAGATGTTATCTGAAATTTGTTGTTCTTATTCTTTGATTAGTATTATCAGTAGCATTATTTTCTTAGTTAGAAGTTAGTATTGTTGCTTTAGAACAACTGCTTCATAATTATCTCAGTGTTGTGAACCATGTTAGGTTTTGCAAAAATCTTCAAGCAACATTAAACAAAAGCATTAAAAGCTCTAGAAACAGATATTAGCACATCACTGAAAAGTACTATTCCTCTTTACATAATCTTACATCCATTCACCAAATATCCAGTGACCACCCAAATCCATTTACCTTCCAAATTTCTGTTTTTTCATGTGGTCCCATGCAGCTCGGGTTACCAGGAAAGAGCCCCTCAAATGAACTTTGTGAATAATATCTAAAAAGAATTTGAGAAGTTGAATACTTATGTTTCTTGAAGGATTACATATATGAATTTTGCAAATACAATTATTTGTTTCTATAAAACACTAGACTTTATTTTATCAACTCACCCCAGTCTTCATCACTGATCCTAGTGAATGAACGGTCCCTCAATATCCTAAATGGAAAAAAAGGAAGCAAAATACTTATGAAGTGAAAAGGGTCACAGGATAATGGAACTTGCGGAGGGCAGGGGGGCGGAAACAATTTTATGTTCAGATCTACTTACCCAGCATTATTGATCAAAATATCTGCAAAATGGAAGTGAACAAAACAGTTTTATGTGTACATACGCACAGATACACACACACTCCTGTCATGCACGATAAGGTCTGTTTCTTGTTGCATTATTCGCATTTAATTTAGTGTTTATCAAGCTGGCTAGGCCAGGCCAGTGCTGGAACATTACTTTTCAGAACAAACATAGTGACATACTCAAGCCGTCCATAACTGAAAAGCAGTATGATGATGCTCTGAAATCCAGAGCATCTTTCTATCACTTCTCAGTTATGGGTAGCTTTCAAATATCACTAGATTTATTATTCTTAAAAGTAACATCTCACAGTGTATTTGGAAGAAATTGAGAGACAACACACTTAAGAAATACAAGAAACTTTTACTTGTCAAAAGCTGGAAGGGGCTCTAAGTGTCTGGTCTCAGTACACAGAATGAATTTTTTGGATCACTGCAGAAATGGATTGGCAGACTGAAAGGAACATTTTGATTTGAAATGAATGTAACAGGCAAATGCAGTACATGTTCGTTGCCCACTTTATGGAACAGAACATAACTGACCTAACAGTCTCATTCTAATTCAGGTGCGCTATCGTATCTATCAAGTAATAGCTCTAAAACAAAGACAAGGACATGCTGATGCACACTATGTTAACCATTTGCTCCTGCAGGAAGTCCAAGGTTCAGGTCACCGGCCTACTTAGCCTCAAAGTGTCAAGTTGCTAGGATGTGAAAAATATACTTTTCTGAGAAATCCATAATGTCTTCTGAATGGGCATAGCTTAGAATTTCTATGTTTAGTCTCTTGTCTATCCTTTTGTTCTAGGAGAACCTCCATGAGCAGGGGGCTCACATCAGCTTGGAGGATCCTGATCCTTGAAAAGGATCCTGATGTTAGTGTACTAGGATACAAACTTCTATTGCAACTGAAATTCATTGTCCTGTGTGCCTCTGACTTTATCAAAGGAGATGCTGATGCTCCTACTACAATAAGTTTCTTAATTGTTAAGGTGCCACAGGGCTCTTTGAGTTTTGCTGCTATCCCTCTGGACAATGTTCTTCCACAAAGAATAACATAATCACCATCGTATGCCAGTGAAGAGTACAGCAGGGCCCCCGTATCCGCAGAGGATTGGTTCCAGGACCCCCCATGGATACTGAAATCTGTGGATAGTAGCAAATGCTCTCCCCACTTTACTCTCCCACTTTCCCTAGTGTGATCGAGCTAGCAGCGGTGGGGAACAAAGTGGGAAGTGCGAGATTCCTTTCCCCACTTTGCTTTCCCACTTTCTCCAGCACGATCGGGTTGGCAGCAGTGGGGAATAGCGTGGGGAAGGCGAGATCGCCCTCACTGCTTTGCTTTCCTATTTTCTCCAGGGCGATCGGTCTGGCAGCAGTTGGGAATAGAGTGGGGAGTGTGAGATCGCCGTCCCCACTTTGCTTTCCCACTTTCCCCAGCGTAATCGGGCTGGCAGCGGTGGGAAAAAGTGTGAGAAGTGTGAGATCACCCTCCTCACTTTGCTTTCCCACTTTCTCCAGCGTGATCAGGCTGGCAGCAGTGGGGAACAGAGTGGGGAGTGTGAGATCGCCTCCCCACTTTGCTTTCCCACTTTCTCCGGCGCAATCAGGTTGGCAGTGGTGGCGAACAAAGTGGGGAATGCAAAACCACTACTGCTTGTCACCAAGCGCTGACAACTGAATCAGAGGATAACGAATCCATGGATACAGGGGTCCTATTGTATAACTATACACTCAGGACACATGATAACAAATATGACACAATGATGCTTAGTGCATTCCCACCATCTGTCCACATGAGAATTGTGGATTTCTATTTGCTGTTGGACTGCAATCCTCATCATCGCCAGTTAACACAGCCAATGGTGAGGGATTGTGGGAGCTGCAGTCCAAGAATACCTGAACAGCCACATTCTTCCCATTCCTGGTCTATATCACTAGCTCCTAAAGTTAAGGAAAAGGATGCACTCAATATGATTTCATAAAATCTTAACACACAAATGCTATCCTTGGTAAAAGTAAGGATCCCATATAATTCAGTTACAATTCTGGCCTAATTTTAAAGTAGATAGATTGCTGTCATCCTTTTGAGATTAGATGTTTCCATTCACATCATAAACTTTAAAGCTTTCCATAATTAATCCACAAATACTTGCGACTTAACATTGGTTAATCCAAAATTGTAAAGAGCTGGATAAAATGTTACGTGGAGTTACATACTGACTTTTAAACACAGTCATTCTGAACATAATTCTTTCCTTTATTGATAATTTTGTGCACCATTTATTAATTTCAGACAGTTAAGCACATCTGTTATGTGTTAATACACTTAAAGTTATCTGCCATCTTATAAACAGGAAGAATATACAGTTGCTACCGAAATAAAGGAAGTAGACTGAACCAGATTTGTTGGGCAGGGAGAATATATACTCCCACTCCCTTCTGGATTCTGTATATCTTTCTTACTTGCTTCTATGTTAAATGTATCTATTTGTTCACAGAATAACTCTGAAGAATCTGGACTGTAAAATATTATTAATAGCCAATAAACTCTGGGGAGGCGTGATTTGGGAAAATCTCTTACTCACTGCAATACTGACTGTTTTTTTCAAAACGGCATTTAATTTGTTAAATGATGTAAATAAAGCAGTCCTTTTCCATCGCAAAGTCACTTCCAGACATTAATTTGTATTTTTAACAGACTAAATAGGATGCTAGTGATGGTATGATCAAGACAAAAGTCACCCAAATATCTATGGCTATTTCCGCACTGGACTGTTATAGTGCTCTTATTCCATTTTCAACATCCTATGGAATCCTGGGGTTTGCAGTTTAGTTTTTGAGGCCCCTCCCTAAACTGCAAACGCCAGGGTTTCACAGGAAGTTGAAAGTGGGAATAACAGCACTATAACAGTCTAGTGCAGAAATGGCCTATGCCTGCTCCATATTACATTAATCACTATGCTCTACATTAAACCTCATAATCTTGAAAGCATACCTATCCTCCCAAATGCATCCAGTGCTGTCTGAACAAGCTTCTCACCAGCTTCCACTGAATCTATAGAAAAAAGGTAAAAGGAATATTAAAGTATCAGTACTGAGAGTCAACTAGTCTGCTAAAATGAAGACGACACACTGATGAGAGGAAGCTCCTAGGCACCATTTTGTATGCAAACAGTCCTGGTATCCCCCCTGCTATGCATCTGCATAGAAGAAAAGAAGTTCATTATGGATCCAGAGAATTACAAATCCTACAAATGCAGCAAATGCAATTAGAGAATTGCTTCCATGTGTATTTGTGATGATTTGAAAGATTATTTACACAAGCATACATCTCTGGATTAAGTCTGTGCAAAAAGAGAACAGTGACTTGGATCTAACATGCTCCTTACTAAATGGAATACATTTTCATACACGGTCAAAAGCCAGGATCCCCTCTTCCAGAAAGGCCCCCAGGCCCTTGGAAAATCATGAAGTACTACAGCGAGAAGAAGGGAGGAAAGCCTCATTGAGTACACAGAAAATAGCATGTGGTTCTTTCGATCAATGCCACTGTTCATACACCAGTCTTTAGGATTTAGGTTGTAGGGACCAATTTTGTGTCCCTAGGATCCTTTGAGGGCTGCTCAGACTGCCAAAAATTCCAACATCCCCACCCGCCACAAAGCAAAATTGGAAGTGATCTCTGGTTTTGAAAAAACACTCAATGCACTGTGTTCAAATGCACAGGGGAAGTCTTTGACCCATTTAAATGTTAATTGCTTCCTCTGGAGAGTTCCGAGAGAGAATTCACCAGGGATACAGCTCCAGGGCTACACAAGTCATGAAGGGGAGAGTGAGCTTAAACGACTACTGTAGGAATGCACGATGCACTGGGTTCCTTTTTCTGAAAGCATCAAATGTTTTCTGGCTCCTAGGCTCCTTCTAAAATCACATCTTCAAAGCCAAGAAAGCAACAAATATTTTAGGATCAGAAGATACATCATTCAAGTTAGCAGGAAATAATCAATTAATTTCACACAATGTTTAACAAATATTTTTCAGACTCGATGGAACATTCATATTGGTTTACCTGCTGAGTATAAATGTCAGAAACCACACTGGCATTAGTACTCTACTTGTATCTTTCAGACTGATGTCAGAAGGCATGATGCCACTTTCAGAAAGCAGCAGTAAGTACTGTGAATGCAGAACAGGACGCTCACACCCGTCCAATTATCAGTGCCAACTAGAGCAGATCCAGAAATATTGACTTTCAAGGTAAAGATCAGGTGAATTAAAGCTGGATTTCTTTATTTAACAGTGGTACAATGGGCAATGGGAGATTTCATGACAGCTCTTGTTAGGAAAGGGAGGAAGGAAGATAATGGTCGTCCATTCATGTCAGGTTGTTGTCAACCCAAGGAAGTCAGACAGACCAAAAGCTAGTAAAATGCGGGCTGGACAGGGCTACTGTTAGTTGGATTTGTAACTGGTTGACCGACCGAACCCAAAGGGTGATCACGAATGGCTGATTTTCATCCTGGAGAGAAGTGACTAGCAGGGTGCCACAGGGTTCTGTCCTGGGCCCAGTGCTGTTCAATATCTTCATCAACGACTTGGATGAAGGAATAGAGGGCATGCTGATCAAATTTGCAGATGACACCAAATTGGGAGGGGTTGCTAATACGCCAGAGGACAGGATCAAAATTCAAAATGACCTGGACAGATTGGAGAGCTGGGCCAAGGTTAACAAAATGAAATTCAACAGAGAGGAGTGTAAGGTCCTACACTTAGGTAGAAAAAATGGAATACAGAAATATAGGATGGGGGACACGTGGCTGGATAGCAGTACGTGTGAAAGGGATCTAGGAGTTTTAATAGACCACAAGCTGAACATGAGTCAGCAGTGTGATGTGGCAGCCAAGAAAGCCAATGCAATTCTCAGCTGCATCAATAGGAGTATGGTGTCTAGATCGAGGGAGGTACTGGTACCACTCTACTCTGCTTTGGTTAGACCTCATCTTGAATCCTGTGTCCAGTTCTGGGCACCCCAATTCAAGAAGGACATGGTCAGGCTGGAGCAGGTCCAGAGGAGGGCAACCAAAATGGTGAGAGGCCTGGAAGCCATGCCCTATGAGGATAGACTTAGAGAGCTGGGTATGTTTAGTCTGCAGAAGAGAAGGTTAAGAGGGGACATGATAGCCATGTTTAAATATTTGAAGGGATGCCATGTAGAGGAAGGAGAGGGCTTTTTTTCTGCTGCTCCAGAGACCAGAACAAGGAGCAATGGATTCAAGCTGCAGGAAAGGAGATTCCACCTGAACCTCAGGAAGAACTTCCTGACAGTCAGGGCTGTTCAGCAGTGGAATATGCTGCGTCGGAGTGTGGTGGAGTCTCCTTCTTTGGAGGTTTTTAAGCAGAGGCTGGATGGCCATCTGTCGGGAGTGCTTTGAGGGTGTTCCTGCATGGCAGGGGGTTGGACTGGATGGCCCGTGTGGTCTCTTCCAACTCTACATTTCTATGATTCTACGATTCAAAAGGATAGTCCTTCCAACTTAAAAGCTCTTACTCCAGATCAGGACTTAGGAAAACATAATCTGGCATGTATCAGGAGACTTGGCTGAAGAAAGTTGGAGAAGTGAGCCCCACGAATGTGTCCCTGCCAAACTACTTTGTGGTGCAGCAAACCAAGGAACAGTGATCGAGAAGCTGAAGTAGCAGTTCTCTATATGAATTTTATCTCAAAGATCAGCCATTCCATCCAGCAGCTACAAACACTGCCTTTTGTGTGTTTTCCCTCACAGAGTTCTATTCTGTCCTCCATGCTATTCTACATTTATACTGTTATTCTACATTTGTTATTCTATATAATGTTATCCTACATAACGTTATTCTACATTTATACATTGGGAGCTCTGAAGCCAGGGGTCAACAATAGGTTGGTGATGCCCAGTTCTGTTGCTCTTTCCTACCTAATACACAAAAAAAGCAGTTAACACATTTGCCCATTGCTGTATTTGATAAACTGCTGGATCACAGTAAACAAGATGAAATTAAACCCTTACAAGGTATGCTGTTAATCAACACAGAGCTTGGCTTGAGATTCAAACTATTTCAGAAGGGTTACATTCAAGAATGAAAGATCAAACTTGTTACTTTAGGTGTATTTCTTGACCTTTTTCTGTCCCTGAAGTATATTGGATAAATATGTTTTTCAAATTTAAAAAAGTAATTAAATAAACATACTCAAGTAATCTCTTGCTGCATTCTTCCAAACCAAATAAAGAAATAAATATACTTACAGCACTTTGCTGTCTGCAGGGAATAACACAGTATAGGGGCAAATTGGATTTTACTTCCAGATCTGAGATTAGAATGGTTTCTTACCAAACTCTACTAAGAGAAACCATTAACTATGGAATAAACAGTTAAAATCAAGTCTTTATTCCCATTTTCATAATGATTTTACATGGTTCTGCCAAAGAATTGCATGTCTTCAATAACTCACTGTCAGCTTTTCAAATGCAAACAAGTCATGTCATCAGTAGCTTTAGCTGTGGGGGTGAGTGAAAGGATGAAACATACCATAGTTCGCCACTGCTTTTCCACCTTTAGCTCTTATTTCTTGCACAACTTTGTCTGCAGCTGAGGAGCTCTTTCCATGACCCTTGATGTCACCCCCAAGATCATTCACTGTGTAACAAATAGGAAAGATAAATTAGGACCTGCATTTGAAAGTGCATGAACAGCATCTATTGATAGAAGAAGTCCTCCTTTTCCAAAAGTCACCATCCCTGTGTAGAAGACAATGTAATAATAGAAGAGGGGCAGGGCTAGGATTTCTCTCCATCTTGCTCATTTACTTCATTCAGTTTTAGAACATTTAAACAGAAACTATAGCATTTTAAAATTAGTATTTCCAGCCTAAAAGATTTTTTGCTGCCAGATGCCTTTGCAAACCAAGTACTAGAAATACATCAGAAAAAAAATATATAAACCTAAATTTGGAATCAGAAATATATCAGAAAAATAAGATATAAGCCTAAATTGGAATGGTGATAAAAGCTTCAGGACAAATGAAAGTATCTTGGGATATGCGGTCTCTGTATAAAAAGTACAGTTTAATGGTTAGTATAATTAGTATAGTACAGTATAACAAGTACAGTTAATGGTTAAATGTTAAATGTTAAGACCCCTGAATATACTGGATGTAAACACTTTTTCTGCAACCTTCTCCACACAGTCACTTTGTATTCAAGCGGAAGTGATAATGTTATTTTCATCATTACAATCCAGTGCTTTGAAAAGGTAAGCAACAAGGTTCATTTGCATGTTTGTAGCCATACATCAAAAGCTATCTACTATCCCAAAATATGCAGAAAATCCAGACGAAGATAATGCAAAACAACTCATCTACAAGAGCAGTTCAAAAGAAGGAAAAGCAAATTGCACCTGTAGTTCTTGCTTGATAAAGCAGCATTACCCCCATGTGGTGAAACTAAAGAATGCACTCACACTTTTAGCTCTGTGGCCAGGTTCACTCATCTAACATGATGAAGTACTTTATTTCTTTAAAAAATGTCCATAAAAATGTACTAAATTAAGAAATAACATAAAATTAATTCTCACACTCAGGGGTCTTGATGACTAATTAAAGCCATATAGCTACATCAAATAGTACTAAGCAATGTGGCTTAGTGATATGCTATCAAGTGTATGTTTTGGGGTGCGGAGAGGGAGCCCCACAGGTTATTCACTTCTGTGGATAACCAGAATAAGACCAGATATATGATATGACATGATATGCGTAGAACTCAAAAATGGGACATGCACAGATGGAAGCAAACTGGAAAAAAAGAAAACAGAAGTTTGACTACACTTTTCAACTGGATAAAGGAATTCAGTAGCACAGTGGTTCTCAGACTTTGTACCCTGTGACCCCCTTTACATATACAAGAGGATACTGGACCCACCAATGCATGTCGTGCCCCCCCCCCCATATCCTATCCTATCCTACACCTCTCTCTGTCTCTCTGTCTCTCTCTTTCACAGGCCCCTCATGCTGCAGGCGCCCTCCATCTTAATGCTGAGTTGCCACGTTCTAGGCCTCCTCACTTCACTTTCCTTCCCCTGCACCCGTGAAACTGCCTCATGGTTGTTAAGGGGCATTTGCCTGCTGTGCCAATAGCAGAATGTTTGGAGAAGCTGAGTGGGAAAAGCATTGAGAAAGGGAAGCCCATTTTTACTATGTCTGAGTTGGAGAACGACATAACAGTGGAAGACACTTTCCATCACTCTTTTGCAGAGGCCAATCAATGGCCAATCAACAGAAGGCCAATCAACAGCACAAACACACACACACACACACACACACACACACACACAGAGGCTTGCCCTTCTTCATATCTGCTGTACTTGCAGGCTGACCTTTCTTGCACCTCCTCCTTAAGGTCCTGCCCCACAGTTGGAGAACCACCACAGTAGCACCTTTGAGATTAAGAACAAATTTCTAGCATAACCTTTCATGGATTCAGTCCATTTCCTCAGATGCCACATCTGATCATCTAAATCAGTCTGTGCATTATTGATTATAGCAAAGCTTCTGATTATGTAAATCATGAAAAACTATGGCTTGCTCTAAAAGAAATGACTGTTACACAGCATTTGTTTGTCCTGAGGCATAACCAGGACAAGAGGCTGCTGCAAGGATAGAATATGGAGAAAAAGAATGGTTTCCAATTGGCAAGGCTGCATTTTATCACCCTGTTTAATTTATATAAATAACATACTATAGGGAAATATGGATTGGTCTCGGAAGAAGGAGATGTGAGAACTTGAGCAAGGAGCATCAGCAATGTAAGAAATGCAGATAATGCCACATTACTAGCAGAAAACAGCAGAGACTTGGAACAACTACAGATGAAAATTGAGGAAGAAAGTGCAAAAGCAAGGTCACAGCTGAACATAAAGAAAACAAAAATAAAGACAGCAGATGATTTATACAATTTTACAGTAGATGATGAAGACATCATAGTCAAAGATTGTACACACCAGTAGTTCTTAATCTGTGGTCTGCAGAACCCTTATAGGGGGTCCCATGAAGCCCTGCTGCTGGACAGCAATAGAAGCTGTAGCAACAGAGACATGGCAGCGGGGAGGGGGGGAGAAGTGCAGGTGCTGAAACTGCTCCCTTGTTTGCAAATGAGGGAGCAGATTCAGCACCCGCATCCCTTCCTCGCTGCTTCATCCCTGACAAAAGGGATACAGTAGCAGATACACATGCATGCCCAAACAATGACTCTGGGGACCAGTGTTTAAATCTTCACTTCACCAATGAAACCCACTGAGTGACTTCAGGCAAGTCTCATTGTCTCAGCCCCTGAGAAAGGCAAAGGCAACAAATCTTGCAAGAAAACCCCATGATAGGGGTCACCATAAGTCAGTTTTCAAAGGGGAAAGATGTGATGGCTAGGAAGAACTTCCCCTGCCAGTGGCACTTTGTCGCTGTGTGCCTTCAAGTCACTTCTGAGTTATGGTAAGCCTAAGGTGAACCTATCACAGGGTATGTATGTATGTATGTATGTATGTATGTATGTATTTATTTATTTTTGGGTAAGATTTTTTCAGAGGGGGTTTGCCTTTGACTTAAAAGAGAATGTGACTTGCCCAAGATCTGAGCTGAGATTTGAATCCTAGTCTCCCAGAGGTATTTGATAAAGAAACATTTGAATATTTAAATATAAATTGGCGGTCCCTGGCAACAAATTATATTTAAAAAGAGTCCCTGGTAAAGAAAAGGTTACGAACCACTGGTATGGAACTTGACTCAGTTATATTTCAAAACAGACTGTAGTCAAAAAATCAGAAGATTAGTGCTTGGAAAGGCATCTAAGAAGTAACTAGCTAACATCCTCAAGTATAAATATATATCACTGAATCCCAAAGTCATGATTAGCCATGTCACGATATTTCCAATTTCTCAAAAGACAAAGGAATGGGTTCTAGAGCAAATCAAGCCTGAACTCTTCCTAGAAGCCAAGATGACTAACTTGAGACTGTCATAGTCAGGAGATATCATGAGAAGACATGACCCACTAGAAAAGACAATACAGTCCGTCCCTCTACATTCGCAGGTTTGACCTTCATGAATTTGATTATACGCAAGTACTCATGCCTTCCCTCCCCCCATACTACCCCTTCCATTCCTATGCATTTTGCCTCGGCATGGAGAACTCACACTGAGACAAAACGGAAAGGATGGGGTAAGTGAAGCCTCCATGAGCCCTCCTTTCCCTCTCTGGAGCTCTCTCCTTCCCATCCAAAATGGAATGGGGGAAGGCTCGTGCGAGGTCTCCCTCCTGGGGTAAAATACATAGGAATGGGAGGGGGAGCTCTGGAAAGGGAAAGGGAAAGGAAGGCTTGCATGAGGCTTCAAACACACCACTTGCCCTCCATTTTGCAGGGGAACGAGAAGAGGGAAGATCCCTGGGAGGGAATGGGAGGGAGAGTAGGAGGAGTTTTTCACGGTTTTTCCACTTTTGCAAGGGTTTTGAAGCAGAAAAACCTAAAGAAAGTGGAGAGGCCACTGTAATGCTTGGTAAGGCATAGAAAAAGAGGAAGATTGCATTGCAGATGGATAGACTCAATCAAGGAAGCCATGTCCCTCAATCTGCAAGATCTGAGCAGGGCAGTTGACGATAGGGTGACTTGGAAATCTCTCATTCACAAGGTTGTCATACATTGAAGTCAACTTGACAGCAGTTAACAACAAACGTATGGTCACAAAATCTGAACAGTGAAGAAGGTTGAGAGGAAGAGAAACAATTTATATTGAAATATGGTGCTGGAGAAGAGTTCTGTGGATACCATGGACTGTCATAATGAGGGATCCTAAAGCAAATCAAGCCTCACTTCTTCCTAGAAGCCAAAATGACCAAACTGAGGCTACTACACTTTGGTTGCATCGTGAGATAACCTGACCAAAACACAACAGAAAATACTATAATGCTTGGTAGAATGGGAGGCAGTAGGAAAAGAAGAAGACCGCATTAAGCAAGCCACGGCTCTGAGTCTGCAGGACTTGAACAGGGCTGTTGATGACATGGTGTCTTGGAGGCGTCTCTGTAAGTTGAAGCTGACTTGATGACAATTAAGAACAATAATATGTGTTTGTCTGGCATGACTAGAGATCATCCTATGGAAGAACTAACTGCATAACCTAGCCCAATCTTTACATCAGGTCCTTTTCTCTAGTGTCACATCTCAGTTATTAGGTTGTTTCTTTAAACGTTTAAACTTGGTTGGTAATTCAAAAAATTTACATTCATAGGGTCAAGTATTTTTAGAGCACTTAAGAACCACAAATATCCAGGATTAATGAAAACAATCAAAGTAATGCATTTTGATTGCATACAAAGTGCCTGGAAAATTTAGGAAAATTATGCAACACTTTATACAGCTTTAGAAAAATGGATATAAAGCAAGGATTTATCCAAATATTTAGCAGGGCATGTGGTTCAGCTGTTACAGATACAAAGAGGGAACATGAGAAGAAATGCAGACATCTCTATGTTCTATGTTTCTTAGGAAAAAGTGGGCAGCTGTGGAGAGCTAGGGGGCTGCATTAGCCCCCCCCCCAAGAGGACTTGAAGGCCCATATCCCTGCTGTACCCATTCCCAAGATGCCCTCAAATGCCCTATATAGGATATGGTAGTATTTTCACCAAGCTTTTTAGCCTTCCTGGGCCATTTTAGGACCTTTTTAATATCAGGAAGTGAATAGAAGTAACTTCCTGTTTATTTCCTATGCCAAATAGATCCAAAATTAGCCAAGAGGGCACAGAACATGCTGGAAATGCTCCCCACACCCTCAAGTGAGCATCGGGGGAGGGGTCCAAAGGGACTTTAAACGTGGTCCACTCCATATAACCCCAACAGGATATCTGGGGACATTATTGAGCAAAAAGACTTTTTTTCAGCTAGGCGACCCAGGGCCACATGGGCCACAATTTTCCCACCCCTCTTCCAAAGGTTTTGTGAAATGCTGCCCATTCCCTACGACCGAGAGCTTCACATAATCATAGGTTCTTCCTTTGTTACTTGTTGGCTTAGAATTTCAATGCCGGAGATGAGGCTGTGCTAATTAGTGCACTAGGCCTCAGCTAAATTTACAAAGGAACATAAGCATCTTTGTGTCATCCGTATCTCACATGGTTGTAGAGTGTGAGAACACCACATTTACGCAGGCTATGACCGGTTAATTAAACCTGCCTTGAGTGGCTGAGGTGTTTGGTATATAAAAACGTGGGCCATAAAATACAGTTACGTTCCAGGTCTTCCCATCTCATGTCTTTGACTCATGGGTCTGCGTTATTCTAGTCTTAAATACTCCTGTAAAGGAGAACCGCACTTTGGTAGGTGGTAGGCTATGGAGTTAATTTTTATCTTTCTTATTTTCTCTCTATTGCACTGGTTTTGACCTACAAAGCCCTACACGGCTTAAGTCCAGACTGATAGACCATATCTCCTTGTATGAGTCTGCTGAAGTCTTATGACTGTGCGAGGAAGGCTTTCTCCTCACCTCACTGCCTTCCCAGGCTTGGTTGGTGGACACAGAGTCTTCTCAGTGTCTGCTACTAGGCTTTGTAACTCCCTCTCAAGGGAGGTTTCATCAGCCCCCCTCTCCTGTCTTTTTGCCAGCTGTCAAAGACCTTGTTTAAACAGGCTTTCAGCCTTGGCTGTCCAGAATGGAGCAATGTGCAACTAGGTGTGCTGGCTTTTGATACATAATGTCTATTTTAAGTGCTTTAATTGTTTTATTTCTTAACATCTTAAAAGTAGTGTTTTAACTGGATATATGATTTCACACTTTTTTAACTTTTGTATGCCATATTGTTTTAGATGTTCCGTTCTAATGTATATTGTAAGCTGCTTTGAGTACCATCTGAGAAAATATCAGGATATAAATCAAGTCGATAAATCAATCAATCAGGCCATCCCACTAACCTGGTTTTCTTCCTGACAGTATCTTTAGAATAACAACACAAACTGACATGCATCAAAAACATCTGTTCAAAAGTGACAGTGTTATGTACCTTAAGAAATTGATCTTAAAATCCTTATTGATAAAGTTTAAGATTGAGAGAAAGACAGTGAAGTCAAGCTTTCTGCTTGAACTAAATGGGATTAGAGGGCAAGAAATGAGAGCATCAGTCCTAATGGGAGAATAACATTACTTTCAGTTGGTATGTCACAATTTTTAGTCCAGCATTCACAAAGAAGTTTACTGGGAAGAAACTACACTGTGACTTAGCAGCAAGGAGAATCACATGAAGCTTACAAGATAAGACCTCAACGGGAGAGATGGGTACATGGATTTTAAATATGCACAGAGAATACCAGCTAAAATTTTATAAGGTGAAGAACTCCATTTTCCAGTATGGCTGCCTGGCTTTTAAGGTGGGTTTCAGAGTCCGAATGGAGAGATGCAGCATAGCTATGATATCACAGGTATTCCTTTGATGGAAGATCTCACTCGCTGCATTTTAGCATATTTGAAGAATAGTTACAATAAAAAAAATTAAGGAAACTTGTGTTTCAACTCCCTTTAACCATTCATAGAATAAAAACCATAATCTCAAATATCTGATAATTTAAATGAAAAGAATCCACTTGCATTCTTCTTTTCCAGGTTGTTTGTCATGCAGGTGTTCTGTTAACTGCCGTGCTTAAATAGCTTATTTTACAGTCCATGGAAGCTGATAGAGAGGAAACGGCAAAGAAAATTCTACCTGCAACGTGAGGTTTGGAAGATTACAAAAACACTTTCAGACTGCAGACTAGATCTGCAAACACAAAGGTATTTGTATTGTATCATGCGTGCTTTCTGCGCTAATGTTTTCCTTGCTTATTGCTTCACTTCTATCAGAAAAGATCTATTAAAACATGGACTCATACATCTTGTTTGAGGCTAATTCCCATTAGCCTCTAACAGAAACCTAGCTGACCAAGATCAGCGATGAAGAGAGCTGTTGTCTAATAACATCTGGAAGGATACTAATTCCTCCACCCCATTTTATGAAGGGCAAGGCTATGATGAATACAAAAGCAGCCATTCTGGGTTACTTTTTTATTGAAACTTGCAACTCAGTTTTGAGCTACCTAAACATTTGAAAAACACACTCTCCATGGCTTCACGTCTGTATTTGCAATAATCTGGTGGTTCAAACTGTCACCAAAATCGTCATCCAACCACACATTCTTCTTTTTTCCATTCAGTTTCCCATTTAACATTAGCCACAGTTTGTTGTGACACACAAACTACAGTTAACTCTCACCACATTCAGAAATCATGGTTGAAACTGGACTCTAAAAAGGTTTCAATACCGGCAATACACAAAGAATTAAATTCAATGGTGTGCTAGTGCAATGCCCTCAGTGTAACAGAACTTTCTCCTTTCCGCTCTAATACTGCCTGAGAATTTGTTTTGGAAAGTTTCCCAGCCTTGCCAGAGCATATTTTGAGGATGTACAGGGGGAAGGGGAATTGCTCTCACTCCAGCTATTAATCAGGGAAGCAGCTCTGTCAGCTGAATGACATGATAAGAACAAATCCTTAGTCTCCATATCCATTTCTGATGTGCTAAGATACAAAAAGATGTTGCAAATCAGCAGCTTAGCATTACCGAACTATTAAACGGAATAAATCACTTCCCACTAGAATATTTCCTACATTACGTTGTACAATCTTTATTCAATCCTGATCATACTGCAGTTCAAAATGCTTTCTGAACATAACTAAACAAGTAGATTGAAAGTCTGTGTAGAGCTCCTGAAGTTACTTATTAGAAGAGCTCTCTGATCACATAATAGCTTTGTTTTTAATTTCTAGGTACTAAACGGCAATTCAGCACACACAGAGAAGTTGTGTACAGAGGCAACCAAAAGGCGGAAATCAGCTGTGGCAAAACTCTGCTATCTCATCCCAACTGCAGTGAAAATATTTATGAGACCACATGTAGGTCTGTTCAGCCACAATAATGTCTCATAAAGCAGTCACACATATTTCCTATTTAATAATGTTCGTGGTCATGAGGCTGAAATACGCAGCTATTAGAAAAAAATGGAGAGTGACAAAACTGAATTTCTCATACCATCCTAACATGCATTAGAAGATTAACACTGTTGTCTACAGAATGTTATATTTTACATTGCTTTTGCCTTTAGGTCACGACTTAACCTGCCCATCTTCCAATGCAGTATAAGCTGAATTAGGCATATGTGCAGACCTTTAATTCTTACTCTTTTGTCTCTCCAGTGTGCTAACAGCTGTGGGTATATATTTGCACATGCACAGGTAATTTTAATGCACAAGATGAAAGTAGCAGTTGCCAATGGAGACTGGCTACTGCTGAAAAGACACATAGATACACAAATTTCTCTCTGATGTTCCATAGTTGTTAGTCCTCTCCATCCTCAACTACATCATGTCACCACATGTACTTCCATTTTCAGCTTCTGAACAACCAGCCATCACTACACTTAGCCCTGGTATTCCCATAAATAGGTAGTATCTGTAGATAGGATATTGTCCTACCAAAACAGCAAAAAGTTAAACACTACATTAAAAGTTTCTTAATTTAGAATTAAATTATGTCAGAGATATTACAATAAGAAGAAAGCTCAAGGCTGGACTCTGAAAAATAAGGTACATAATGACTCATAAAAAGTGCAAAGGTTGATAGAACAAGCTGCAGCAATTCAAGGCAAAGTTACAAAGACAAAGTTTGCTATAGCAGAAGATTAAAAGTTAACAACTTACCAACTACAGATGCTCCTCTTTCCGCAAAAGCCAGCGCATATGCTCTGCCGAGCCCTAGCATGGATTAAAGATAAGAAGAACAACATTTTAAAAGCATTCAAGTTTAGGAATAGGGGAATACCAATACTTATGAAAAATCTCTGTTTTTGGTCTACTGTTCACAGACTCCTCTACTCAGTATGACTATGGTCAGGGAGTTGTAGTCAACAGAAGAAACTTTCCCAAGCTCTGTGATATATACAACTGAAGTTAAAAAACACATAGGCCATTTCCGTACTACGCTCTTATAGTGCAATTATTCCACTTTCAACATCCCATGGAATCCTGGGATTTGCCGTTTCGGGAGGGGCCGAAACTGCAAATCCCAGGATTCCATAGGATGTTGAAAGTGGAATAATCGAGCTATAAGAGTGTAGTGAGGAAATAGCCATAGTCAGGCTAGTGAATAAACAAAGTCTCATGTAACCATGCAATCCGAAAACTTATGTAGAAACCCAGAAACAGATGCCCAAAGCTAGGATTGTTGGTATTCCAGGCTTACACGGTGGTCCCAGAAGGGCCATCACAGCAGTAGCTAATTGCTTAAGTCCTTCCATCTGCACATAGACCTCTAGTGAACTATACAATTGAACTATGCAACGGAGAAAACAAGTATCCAGTATAGTTCATTCTCGCATGATGGATGAAGAGAAGAAAAAACATTTAATTAATCTACTACATTTCAAGTTAATATAATAGTCTGCAAGTTTAAGTTTAACATCAGTGAACATTTGAGAATGTCTCTATCATTAAGAATATTAAAGAGAGCAGTGAAAATGGTTTGAACATATATTTTTTTCCTAAACACAAGTGCCTCAGAACACAACAAAGTGTGAGTTCAGTTCAAGCTACCACACTTTAGAAAGTACATCTGTCTTCAACCAATAAAGTAAAAAAACTAAAATAAAATTGCTCCATCTACTGTTTAAACACCCACATATCATTTTGTACCAAACAAAAGTCTTTCTTCACTGAGGACTGTATGACATGTTATGTAATACCCCCATAAAGCAATCCAGTTTTGATATAACACACTATCTCAGACCTTGATCCCATGGCACACTGAGCTACAAAAGCCATTTTTGCAGGCAGAGATTTAACAATAGTTGCCACAAGCTTTTAACATACAAGGACAGAACTTGGTGTTCTTTTTCATACAAATGAAGTGGTTTCAAACAAACTGAATGGAGGCCTTGGTTAAGCAAAAGAGCTTATACATAACTTCAGAGCAGTGTATCCACAACAAAACACAGTATTCTTTTGTGCTCATTAATGAAATCACTACTGAGGCTTTCTTTTTTTTTTTTCCTTCCATAAGAACAACTGCTATGAATTTGAACTGGGAACACAATATTCCTTGACCAAAAGTATAAAGGCATTTAGAAATTAAACATTTACAATTTTATTTAGAAATCTAAAAATTAAATTCATTCCAATTTGAGAAGGTTGGCTACCAAACCACTGTATATAGAGATTACTGCAATGTATCTATGAAATTTCACCTTCAAATGGAAATTTTCTGTGAAGAGGATCAATGCGTTGTTTTTCAATTAGCAAGTACAATGTGATTCTGATAGCTTTTACACTGGTGTGAGTCTTTGGGTATTTCACATACAGATGTCTGCATTGCAATTATTTGTTAACATGTCTCCCTGTATAATGCCCTAATAGACAGATATATAAAAAGTGACCACTTTTCCCCAACCTAGTGCTATGCCAAGACCAAAGATCAAATGTAATGCATGTTAATAATGATTATTCAAGCTGAATGGCAACAGTGCTGATGAATATACTGACATACTTATTTATAAGTATTTGATCTAATGATTTGAAAGCAGTACACACTGTAAGATAAACAACACCAGTATGTAACTTCAATATTCTTAAGGATAAACTACATGAGGAAGGCTTGTAAAAATAAGTATATTTTCAACATGCACCTGAAAATAAGAATTGACAGAGTATCAGATAAAAAAGAATTCCACATAGTGGTTCTTAGCACACTAAATGCCCTGCTCTGACGGACTGTAAAATAGATCTCACAAGTGTGTAGCAATATCAGGAAGGTCTCTTCAGATAACCTCAAGAATGAAATGGGTTGTAGGGGAAAAGGTAGCCTGAAAGGTACTACACATTGTGCAATATAGTATTTGCAAATTTAAAATCACGTCCACTTTGAGATAACTTCACTACCTAATTAAGTCATGATTGCTAGGTTGTAAAAGAGCCAGATTTTAATTTGACACCAAAATGAAGCCAATATCAGGGACAATTTGCTCTCTCACTAGATGGCATTCCATAACTGGGGCACCACAACAGAGAAGGTCCTCTCCTGTGTTTCCACATAATGCATAGTTCCCACCAGCAGGAAACAGAGACAAGCTACCCCAGAAGATCCAGAAAATAGATATAGATATTTGTTATATAGAAATTTGTGTGTGTGCGCGCGCGTGTGTGTAGGAAATATATATAGGGAGAGAGCTTTTTCAAAATGTTGAGGTCTCAAGCAATTAAATGTTATCCCCAGCACCTTAAACTTGGACTGGAAATATATTAGCAACTCATGCAATTATTTTAAAGCCAATCTGCTACTTCAGCTTGTGTCACTTTCCAGGGCAACTCCATACAGAACATGTTGCACCAGTCCAACTGGAAAGTTCATAGTGCTTGAACTATGGCTGTAGTTAGAAATACCACAATTTGGTTTACAAAGGCAATTAACAGCACAATCTATACATATTTTATGCAGAAGTAAGTGCCACAGGCTTGAATACAGGTAAGCTTTCAGGACTTCAACATAAATTTTGGGGTAGTTATATAATATTATAGCTGTAAAGGGTGCCACCCTAAAAAATGTACTACTTTGAACAACTTCCAAGTGGGTCTTAGGGGCATATGGTAGCACCCAGAGGTGTTCTTTACATCATTGGTTCTTACATGCTGACTGACTATATGTTTTGGATTTCCAGTGCCCAGAAGCCCTAGCCAATGAGCAATAATTATAGGAACTGAAGCTCCACACATCTGGCGGACCAGAGTTTGAGAATCACCAATGCAGATGACCTCAAAGACCAACTGGCTGTGTCTTTTATACAAATAGGTCCAAAATTGCTTAGGGTTATCAACACCAAGAATTACTCCTTAAACCTGGCCTATCAGCAAACAGGCAGCCAGCAGAATTACTTCAGTAGATGTGCTACATGCTACATGCTGTCAGCCAAGGGTGTCAAATTCAATTTCATCTGAGGTCACATCAACATTATGGTTGCCCTCAAAGGGCCAGTTGTATCTGTAAAATGATATAAATGTATCTATTCTTTTATCATATTAAATAATTGCCTCTGCATTTGATTATTGCTGGTTTTAGTAATAACTAGCTCAGGAAAAATAATGGCAGGCAGATATTCAAGAGTACAACTATTGTATAATTAGTTGAAAAAAGGAGTTTTGAAAACAGAAAGTTTTTTTAATCATCAGACAAATATTACCTGTCCCTCTTTCTGCTCCCCCCTCCTCCTGTAGCTCTTTCTGCTCCTCCCTCCCCTGTGGCTCTTCCTGCCCCCTGCCCCTCTCTGTACCTGGTGAGCCCCATCCCCACACCGTGGGCCCCCAGCTGCTGGTATTCTGAAGAGGGGCCCAGCGGCCAGCACTCACGATATACTTCTACTTCTCACCGCTCCTCTATCCAACTCCCGCAAGCTGCACAGAGCATTGCCACAGTAACCTGCAGCAACGCTCTGATGGAGAGACTTGGACAGAAGAGCAGTCAGAACTAGATTGCAAGTGTTGGCTGCTGGAATCCTCTTCAGAATACTGGCAGCTGAGGACCTGCAATGTGGGGTTCGGTCTCGCCGGGCGAGGGGAGTGCCGCAGCGGCAGGAGAGGTGCGACAGTCATGTGAAATGGCCTGGCGGGCCGGATTTGGCCTGCAGACCTTGCATTTGACACATGCGCTGTAAGCAGATCACCCCACTCAGATGACTAGCTGAAGGATTCTGTATCACTTCCAGCTTTCGGACAAGCCTTAAAGGCTATAGAGGTTTAATTCTCAGTGCAAATTTTGAAGGGCTGAATGAGCGTATTTGAACAAATGGTGTTGTAACAGCTGGCTGATTTTCAAAATGCTGCAATACAGCTTTAAAAGACACTCTTGCTAAAATGAGAAAGGAACAAACATGGAGAAAAAAAATAGCAAAAACAAAAAGCGTTGTCTTGTAGATAGTAACATGGAAAGGAATCAGAAATTCTAATACGGGAAGAGCAGAATGTATTAATTCTAATTAATAAACACTTTCTTATGTATTAAGATAAAATTATTTTTCAATCAGTTCCCATACCTTAGAAACATATGATGTACCACTGTTATTTTAATTTTAAAAGTATCCAAATAATTTCTATCCTCTTAAAGTATTTTAACGTATTTATATTTAATGCAAAAAATAAAATTGCGTTTGGAAAGTAGAAGAAACTAAGAAGCAATTTATGACATATTTTTCTTGAGCAAATCTACTGAGATGCATTTATTAATTTTCCTTTCTGTTTCTGCCTATACCTTAGGTTTCTGCTTTCACAAACCGTACAATAACAGTTTATCCTTTTATAAATAAAAAGCATAAATAACTACTCTGAGAAATCCCTTCCCTTAAGTTAGAAAAAGTCCCCTTCCCCCTAACTCCTGTTTTGTACAGTTTATCTGGTTATCAAACAACTTGTTCATAAATCCCAGTACCAATCTGTATTTCCACATCATGTCTAATTTTTTTTAAATAAAAGCAACTTCCACATAGTTTTTAAAAAGACATTTTATTATAAGTCATATGCCATTTAAATACCACACTGATATACAGTCTCAACTGGGTAACATCCCCAACTTGGTGTTCACCTCGAGAGATCAGAAAATATTTTGCTAATTCTTAACTGTGTCTCCATTTAGCTTTGTTCACTTGAACACTATATATGTTGTTCAGATAACTGTCTGTATGTAGGAATATATTAACTGAAAAAGCATGATCAAAAAAAGCCACTGAAATAAAAGAGCAGGAGACTTAACCTAGAATTAAAATGATTTGCATTCAGGGCACTTATATTTCTCCTTAGAAAGTCTGTAAGAAGTATAACCCATTATTTTGAAGTGGCTCAACAAGTCAGTAGCTGGTTCTAGATTACGAAACACAGGCTGGGCTTGTTTTTCATGCTTGCTATCATCTTTGGTAGTGGCTTCATTCCAGAGTGAGCAGCCGTAGGAAAGCACTCCTTTGACCCACAATACATGGGAATCACAAGTGATGTAAACATTTGGCCAGCTGGGGTCAAAAATATATGCTACATATTTCACATGATTCTTTCAGTCTTCAGTGCCTAGCACCAATATATTTTCATTTTAACCAACAGTGGGACAGGGAATTGTGTGACTCTCCAGAAACTGTGGTCATTTCTGCACTACACTGTTACAGTGCTATTATTCCACTGTTAACATTCTTTGGAATCCTGGAGTTTGCAATTTAGGGAGCGGTATTTAGAATTCTCAACCAGAGAGCTCTTTGGCCTCAGTAAACTACAAACCCAGAATTCCACAAGATGTTCAAAGGGGAATAATAGCACTATAAGTATAGTGCAGAAATACCCTGTGAGACAGTAACTTTCAACACTCCTCACCAATGGCCAAAGTTGCTGGGAACTGTAGTCCAACAACATCTGGAGAAATCCTCCACTGCGAAGCAATGGTTGAAGAGAAAGAAAGTGTCATTTTTTTAAAAAAAAGAACCAGAATGTCTTTATCTTGTTCAATCATACTGATAACAGTTGCTTCATAAGCTATACAGCTAATTTGTGGAATTCAGCGCTGTAAATTAGAGGTAACTAGTAGGAATGGCTTTATTTGCTATGTCACCATTCCACCGAAGGTCTCAGGTTAACTCCCTGATTTTAACCCCTCACAACAACCCTGTGAGGTAGGTCAGGCAGAAAGGTAGCAAGTGTCCAAGGTCCTCCTCTGAGCTTCATGGCTGAGTGAGGACTTGACCCCGGGTCTCCCACAGTTCTAGTCCAACTACACACTGCCTACGAAGAGGGAGCAGCACTGACAGGTGCAAAAATTGGAGGAGGGCAGGATCCCACTGGAACTAACAGAGGGAGTGGGTGGGAATTTTCTATATACTCCGATTACGACTTTGCTAGAAGGGGGCGGCCCGTCCGGAAGACCACGTCGCCCATTTCATCCAAAAGGCAGTGCATTCAGACGCCGCTCTCACTGAGCCTCATTTGCAAAGCAACGGCGAAGTCCCCCTCCAGATCAGGCGTCCTGCAGCCTTCGGGACCCTAATCATCCCCAGCCCCCTCCACCAGTGCTTACCTCCTCCTGCACCAGTTACCAAAACCACTCGCCCGTCAAACCTCAGCGGAGCCGACATGCTGCCTCCCTAAGTCACAGCGACACTCCTCCGCAGCCTTTCCCGGGAGCCAAAGGTAAAGGGGGAAGAAGTTGGGCAAAGGGCAGGCGGGACTGCGCCTGCGCCAATTAGCTCGCTGCATTCTGGGAAGTGTGGTTTATTCGTGAGGGAGTGTTTGTAAACTGGCAGGGTCGACTCGATTGAGAATTTAGCGCACTGTTGATTGCGAGAGACCATATAGAACTGGGAACTGAGTGGAAGGGTTTCTCTAGAAAGCACTTTTGAGAGATTCAGGGTGGTAGTTCACCTACCAGTGTGCACAAATTCTGAATTATTTCTGAAAACGAAATGTAACAGGAAAGAAAGACATTCCTGCCCTTTCCCGTTTGAGAAAATATGGGAGCGCCCAGATTGAGGCAACAAACTTTTTCTCTCTTTATTCCCCCTCAGGAGACGTTAAAAGAGATGGCCGCGCTTCCTTCAACTCGGAATTTCTCAATCCAGTCAAGTAAATGAGTCCCTCCAGCATCTATATGTCTGTGAAGCCATGAGAAGATGCTGCAGAAAGGAGTCCTATAAAGCAGCGGACAACAAAAACTAAGGCCATTTCCGCACTAGCCTGTTATAGTGCTCTTATTCCACTTTCAACATCCTGCGGAATCTTGGGGTTTGCAGTGTAAGGAGGGGCCTTGAGGCCCCTCCCTGCACTGAGATCCCTTGAGGCCCCTCCCTGCACTGCAAACCCCAGGATTCCATAGGATGTTGAAAGTGGAATAAAAGCACTATAACAGGCTAGTGCGGAAATGACACTTGACGTCTAGGCAACAAAGGAGGACTGTGACTGAGCCCGAACAGTAATTACGCTTCTCCACTGAATCCTGTAACTATAAATGACTACAAAGTAATATGCAGCAAGTTATTATCACACTGTGATGCAGTTGTACTTTTTTAACCTTGAAGGATGGGGGTTAATTACAAGTACTGCTCACGTGTAATGAGCTTTCCTCAATACAGACAGACAGCTGTAAAGTTGCTTGTACAAAACCTGTTTTCTAACAATTTGGAACTGATTCAACACTGAAACATGGAACTTTGTTAGAGCCATTTTTGGGCTCCTTGCTACAATGCAATTTTACAAGTTTGCAGAGATACTCGACCTCTACAGCAATATCCTTTGAATGGAAACAAAGGCCTGCAAATAGGACTTGTGTGAGACTCATTACAACAGCAACAACAACAACAAACCGAAATCCTGTGGCATCTCAAAGGCTATTGTGGAGCTGAATTTAACAATGTGGGTAGGAGTCTGTGAAAACTTTTGCCAGATAAACTTGCCTCTAAGGCAGAGCTTTCCAAACTTTTCATGTTGATGACACTTTTTCAGACAAGCATAATTTTGTGACACGGTTATTCAGTTTTACTAGCAAACCGAAGAGATATAGACACATACACAAATTATAATAACAAAATGTATGGGGACACAACATATCTCATGAAAACCTTTCATATGTTTCTAGAAATGTATGATTTATAAATAATAACATACGTTTCCAAGATTGTTGGAGACACACCTACACACTTCAGGCAACACACTAACATGTCACAGCACACCATTTGGAAAGCTCTGCTGTAAGGTGTCCTGAGAGTCTGCTGCAGTCTGAGGCAAGCTTTACTATTGTAGGCAAGGTTTGTGACAGTGCGCTCGCCCCTAGAAGAGGCCCATCTGTTGCTCTTTGTAATACAGCTCTCTAAGGACAGAGACAAGACCTGCCCCTACCTCTCTTTCTTTGTTGTTGCTGTTGTTGTTTGAAGCGTGCCTTCAAGTCATTTCTGAGTTATGGAGACCTGCAAGGCAAACCTATCATGCAGGTTTCTTGGCAAGACTTGTTCAGAGAGGATTGGCCTTTGCCTTCCTCTGAGGCTGAGTATATGTAAGGGTAATGAGGAGACAAAGGTCTTAAGGAGACAGACCCCTGAAGCAACCTTCTCAAATCCCATGTTCCTCAATCAAACCTGTTCGATTTTTCTATTGGCCACCAAATGACGTCCATTAGAGAGTCACCTCTTGCATTGGGTGAAAAATGTCTTTGCAATGAACAAACCATTGGCCTTGGAAAATACAGTTAATTGCTCTCCTGCTTCATTTTCTGATCCTATGACAAATTCTCCTTCAATGTCTGGTTCTGCTCTATTTCCTACTTTTGCATTCCAATCAATATGATTGTGATTAAGAAGAAGTCTTGTTTTGGTGTGTGATCAATTTCCTTCAGGACTCCAGCACAAAACTTTCAGTTTCTTGTCTTTCTGCCTCTGTAACTGGAGCACAAACTTGGATTATGATTATATTGATGGGTTTTCCCTTAAGACTTCTTGATATTACTCAGTCAGATTTTGCATTATGCCTTTTTTGCTATATTCCTCGTCCCAGCAAATGCCAGCCCATTTCTTCTTAGATTTTCATTTCTTGAGTAAAACACTGCACAACTATCTGATTCAAAGTGTTCCATTCCTGTCCACTTTAGTTCTCTCATCCCATGTATTGCAAATTTAATCCATTCCATATATATATATTTTTTTACTATGTCTACTCTCCCCTGATTCACGTTTCTCACATCCCATGTTCCTATGTGTTATGCAACTTCGGACTTTCCTTTCACCTTTGAATCTGTCAACTGCTGAATGTTCTTTGCCTTGAGTCCCATTAGCCACAAAGATACTTACACTTGCCCTCTGCTGTATTCCAGTAGCTTGTTGAGTGCCTTCCAACCCCAGAATGTCATCTTCTAGTACTATCTCTTGTTTCATTTTGGTTTGTCTGATTATAGGGTTTTGACGGTAAAAGATGGTAAAAAGGGGTTTACCGTGCCTCTGTCTGCATACTACTGCATAGTTTTAATAAGTGTTAGCTATGGCGCCACTGCTATTGTCTCAGAGAGATCCTCCACCAGTCTCACCTCCCCACAATTGCTGCTGTCCGGTAGTTGTCTGGCAAATTTGGGCCCTTTCTGCACGGTGTCGTAGCTGCGACGGCTTGAGGAGACGTGCATCTGCGCAATGTTGTCGCTATTAAGTTGACATGAAGTTGCTGGCGTGCCCTCACGTGTCGCTAAAGCACTATATTTGAATACCGGAAAAAATGAGTTTTTACATCGCCAAAACGCTTCTACTCTGGTTTTTACAACTTCATGTGGAATCGTTGAGGCGCTTTAATGCAGGCATGGGCAGGTGAAGGCGTGCCTGGCTTGTCCCTCCATCACTTCCTGTCCCAATTTTTCCCTGCCCACCAAAGCAGAGGTTGTCCCCATTTTTCCTCCGTGTGAGAAATGATGAAGGAGAAGAAAAGCGGGGAGAAAATGGCGGGCAAGTTTTTCCTAATAAATCAATCCTTGTGGAACTGAGGAATCCTCTTCCCACTCGACGGATTTTTAGGGGGAGGGGTGGGCTGGGGGATGATCGCGTCAGGCATTCTGGCTGTTCACACGGATGTTGAGAGTTTCAGCCCTTCCCCAAGTAAATGTTTCCAAGCCTCATGGGAGCTGTGGTTGCTCAGAACCCCCCCAAACACTCTGCTAACCTCCCTTCGCCCACCCATACCCCCCCAGAAACCACCAAACATGCCCCACGGCAAAAAGGACCACCCTTCAATGCGCTCTGCCAGCCTCATGGGACCTGCAGTCACTCAACCCCCCCCCAAAAAAAACTCCACTAACCTTTCCTCACTCACCCACCCCTTTCCCCACTGGAAACCGCCCAACTTGCCCAGCAGCAAAAAGCACTCCCCCCTGCAACAGCCTATGAAAGCCTCATGGGACCTGCAGTCACTCAACCCCCCTCCCGAAAACATCCACTAACCTTCCCTCACCCACCCATGCCCCCCTGGAAACCGACCAACATGCCCTGCTGCAGAAAGTCCCCCCCAAGACACACTATGCCAGCCTTATGAGACCTGCAGTCACTCAACCCCCCCCCCAAAAATATCAACTAACTTCCTCTCACTCACATATTTCCCCACTGGAATCTGCCTATCTTGCCCTGCTGCACAAAGGCCCCCCCACTATGCGCTCTGCAAGCCTCATGGGACATGCAGTCACTCCAACCCCTCTGAAAACCTCCACTAACCTCCTCTCACCCACCCCTCTCCCCCTTACAGACCAGCCAAGATGCCCCTCTGCAAGAAGGCCCTCCCTGCTATGCACTCTACAAGCCCCATGGGACCTGCAGTCGCTCCAAAGCACACCTTCTTTATGTCTTCTCCATCTTTTTAGGTACTCGGCAGCACCTCCTTCAGTCTGATGGGGGACTGTACTCTGAAGCCATCCCCCCCCCCAACAACAGACAGCATCAGAGATATTGCAGTTGGGCAGGTAGGCCACCCAGCACACAGACATGATGGGAGCCGCAGGCCTTCCTACCTCAGGAAACACTCTATAAGCCTAATGGGACCTGCAGTCGCTCCAGCAGTTGCCGGGCAGAACTGAAAACTGTTCGGTTCAACTTCAGACCATATCAACTCAGGATGTTAGTGGTCCCAATTTAAAAATTTAAAGCCATCATGAGAGTTGGCTAACGTGTAATGCTTAGGGTTATTCATGTTCTCCTTTTATATACTTTGCTAGGAAATGTTGCTGTTTGTTGTTTCCCAATAAAAGCTGATCTTTACCCTCTCCCTGTGGCTTCTTCTCCCTTTCAGTAGAGGGGGTGGGCTAGCTGACAGAGGCATTTATTGTGTTGCAGCAAAGGTACCGCACAAACAGTGTTACTCTGAAAAAACAACATCTTTATTAGCTGTTAACAACATGCTGGCGACAGTAGTCATGCCATGGGCAGATATCCTACCACTGCCCAGCCACCCAGAGACTGCCCTCCCCCTGTGCTTGGCCCTCCCGTGTGGCTCTGAGATGCCCCCAGAGTGGGCAGGGCAGCCAGCTCAGGTCCTCAGAGGGCACCGTGGGGGGACTGGAGATCCCATCCTGACACCCAGGAAGTGTTTTACAAGGGCAAGGACTGTAGAGCCCATGGTGCCGGCAACAGTAGCCATGCCATGGGCAGACATGACATCCTCCCATTCCCCAGGCACCCACAGACCACCAAATGCCACCCTGCTGTCGCATTTCAAGTGGGGCCAAAAGTTCCACGATGTCGTTTCTACATAGAGACATTCCCACACAGAAACATCGTCTGGTAAAGTTAAAAAATGAAGCATCCAACCAAAGGCGCTGGGGAGGGGTAAAGGCGGAGCAGAGGATTGGTCACGGACACTGTAGCGCAGAAGGAGAAAGCGGTCTTCCCTGCCACAAGCGGAGGAGAGTGCGGAACGCAGCATCACAGAAACACAGTCACAAGCTGCGCTCTTGCAACGCCACAAAGCATTTCTGCTGTTTCACGCGGAAAGGGCCCTAGTCTGGCTCCTTAAACAAAAGCCTGTTGGACAGGGGAGACTCTACCAGCAGCACTGCTAACCATCAGCATAGTCTCCTGCCTCACAGGAGCACACAGTCCCACCACTGTGGAAAGGTAATGCCATGGCAGTGCCAAGCTACACAATTTCTAATGTTAAAGCTACCCATATTTTCCACTAGGGGGAGTATTGTATTATGAAAAAGAAAACAGTCCTGCCAAAAGCATAATTACTTCAGCACTTTCTTTTGTGCTTGCCCCGGTGTCCCAGTTAACGCTTTTTCTCATATCAGTTCTCATTTTGTCTTAGTTTTTAGAAAGTCTGCTTTATCATTGCAGGAAAAGTTGCTGAAATGCTTTCAAATTCTGAATAATCAAACATGGCTTTTTAAACTATTACGAGGCCTGTTGCTTTGTCTTTTACTGAATGTTACTGTTCTTAATCTTTTAATTTTATAAATTGTTTAATTCCTTTTTAAATAACTCTTATATTTTTATACTTTTACTAATGACTTTTTATAGTTTTAACTTTTATTATTTTTAAATACGTTGTTAGCTGCCTTGAGTTCTGCTACTGGGAGAAAGGCAGATATACAGGCACTCCCCCTCTCTCCTCTTATCTGACAGATTAAGGACCAGAACACTGTCAGAAAGTAGAACTGGTTGAAAAGCAGAATCCCATCTTCATCAGTACTTCTCCTCTTGCCTTCTTCCTGTAGGGAACATGAGGGACTTATGGAGGTTCTCCAAGCATCCCCCTCCATGTTCCCTACAGGAATAAGGCAAAAGGAGAACTGACAAATGAGTGGACCCTTGTCTTGAAAGAACAGTCAAATGACTATAATTTACAAAGGTTGAAATAATGGAACACAAAAAAACCCCCAAGTTGTCTAAAAGCGAGGGACACCTGTAAATGAATAGAGTAAATAAATATTCACTTTCTTCACTCTATTTGTAAGCATTCCTTAACTGAAACTGTTTTTCCATATCTGCTTTTTGTAGCACACATTAATACTGCACCAAAGTGGGCAGAAAGTAGTTTGGAGTATAGAAACAGAAAGCTCTCATAGTCAGTGTTGCAACACCTTAGCTCTCAAGGCACCAGAACCTGATTTAGGACACCATGTGGTAATTTTCCATTAATCTCATAGCCCTTATTTGTAGAAAGCAATTGATAAAGGATTAACACATGCAAAACTATGGCATATAATAACACAGTGGTATAGCCCTCCCTACCCTTATTCTGTCATGAGACAACAGATTACATAGTCTCAGAGGCAGTCCTTTAATGTTCCCATATTCAGGTTGTAACATTGAAAACAGTTATAGATGTCGCACACGACAATGATTCTTGATTTTAATTACTGTGCTGATATGAGTCTTTTGGATTCTTCAGTGCTTTTCAGTCCAAAGATGTAATCTGTTTTATAGGACCAACTGCCGCTATCAAGCATCCTGCAAAAAAACAGAAGAGATTGTTTTGCCGACAAAATCTAAAAAAAACTTCTACGCGTTATGCCGCAGAGGTAATCTCCAGACAAACTGATAAAAAGAACTCGCGTAAATAGTCTTTTACTGAAGAATTGCTTCATTAAATTGCCCCTATGGATACCATGAGAAATTAAGAAACTCTTCTGAACCTTGTTATGTGGGTGTTCTACATCTCTAGCCTAACCTCACCCTGGAACTTCCCTGAATGAAGGGGCAAGCCCTTCTCTTTGTTTGAAACACAGTTTTGATATTCTTCTGCTACACGTGGCACAGGGCTAAAGAGGCATGAAGATTTACTTTTCTCATTTAGTTCTTTAGCCAAAACCTACTTCTCTTTGATTTTTGCAGAACATTTTCTCATGTGTTTTAGTTCCTCAGAGTTGGGGACTTACAAGGTTTAGGTCACAGATAGGAAAAGTAGCCATAGTCTTTTTGCATCCAGATGGTTTTTCTCTGTTCTCTAGTGCACATACAGAGGCTTGTCATTTGTCCCATGGAAATGAATTTCTAAGTTTTTAACCCTGAGAATGATGCTGGGACCAATGTGGAGATCTTTATGTTAAATACAGTTGGAGAAGAGTAAACAACATTTTAAGGACATGACAAAGGGAATAGAAGGACTTCGGGGGGGGGGCGGATGGATGATAAATAGGGTTTTCAGCATTTTTGCATCTGTTCGCTTCTCTCTAAATATCAAAACAGGGACTGGGATGAGAAAGTAGAAGAACTGGTGATATTGTTAAAAACATCCCCCTTTCACTGTAAATGCAATTTAATTAGTTTTTTTTTAAGCTTATCAACATAATACTTACCTGGATCTGTGCAACAGTCACTGCAGTGGAGGGTAAAAACTTGATGGTCTCCATGTCAGACACCAGGGTGTGGTTGTGACTGGTGCTGAGCATCCAATCACAACACATTCCAAGGGCAGGTCTTGGGCTCTTTTATGCCAGTCCATCCTGGCATGGGTCATTCTGGGTTGCTTGCTTGACCCACGCTCCCACCCTTGGTACAGTTTGAGTTTATCTGGTTGCTTCGGGGCTGGATAGGATTCCCCTCTCCTTTTTACCAAGGTGTGTGTGTGGGGGGGTTGCCTTTCCCATACTGCAGCTGATGGCATAGGGACAATTTGCTTGGGGTGGTATTTTCATTTGGCAGGTAGTGCGAGAGAATAAGACTTCCGTGTTCACATCTTGGCACACCTTTGGTGTACAGTAGGACTCTGGAACTCCCTCTTTAGGGCCCTGCATCCCAGGGGGTCAGTGAAGGAGGTTACCCTTGAGGTTCATTTGGAACTCCGGTTCTTACCTGTAAGGCCCTGCAGCTTGGGTGCGAGTCCCTTGGATGGCCTTCCAGATTACGCTGGGATGGAGAGCAACCAAAGCTGAAGTGTTTTGCCCATGAGAAGGCTGAGATTGTCATGTGGTGACAACTGGCTCAGCTGGACCCAGATCAGGTTGCTTCCCCTTATTAGTCCCTCCCAGGCTAATGCAACTTTAAATAGTTTAAATAAATTGCACTTTGTTATACACTTTTGTGTCTGGTCTTATTATTTCATGGTTGATCATCAACACATGAACTTATTATCATAAACTTCCCCAGCTCTGAGCGAGAGAAAGTCAGAGATTTGTAAGACACAGAAAGGATAGTCTGTTAACACCGTCAGCAGAAAAGCTATTTCCTGAATTTAGTGACAAGCAGCTCTTGACTATTTATTGTGCAATACATGGTTGGCAGTTAGACACAAGCATTCTGGGAAGCACTTAGCTTTCCACTTTCACATGAAAGCTATGTTCTCCTCCATTTACTTGTAAGTACTATGCTTTGCATTTGTAATATACAACTACTATTCTATTAAATTAATTATGCCTAAGCCATCAGTTCATGTTATTGTGGTGGTGGTGTACCTTTGAGTCGTTTCCAACTTATGGTGACCATTAGGCAAAAGTATCACAGAGTTTTCTGGGGCTGAGTGTGTGAGGCACCCAAAGTCACCCCGTGGGTTTTCATGGCCGAGCACGAAATCAAACCCTCATTTCCAGGGTTGAGCAGGGAAGCAAAGCCTGGCTTCCAAGGTTATAGTCCAGTGCTCAAACCCACTTCACCATGTTAGCTCTCCATCCGCCCATACTGCACTAGTATACTGGATTCTCTCATTTGGTTGGACCTGGAGAACACAACAAAATTGTTAAGGCATGCAGGAGACGTGCTACAGTTCAAGATACTGTTGTTTGAATGCTAAAGAATAGTAACAGTGGAATTCTACAAATGTCTACTCAAATGTAAGCCACTGGTTTCAACAGAAACTGCTTCCAAATGAGTTTGTATAGGATGGCAGTCTAACTGAGGAAGAATGGTATAATATAGTCATGTGTTTGACAAAGATATAATCTGGCTCTTGAGCAAATAGAATCACCATGGTATACTACAACAGTTAAAGCATTACTAAGAACTGGTGAGGAAGAGGGAGGAAATAAGATGTGTTAGCTGAAAACAGAAGAGATTTGTAAAGTGAACTCCATGTAGGCATTGTGGGACTGGGTTAAGATCGGGGGGGCACGCATATGCAGGGCTACAGAGGGCTGAAACCCCTGTGGGAAAAAGTATTCAGCTAGGTTTGCCAAGTTTTTCAAACTGTAACTTTGCCAGGCCACCTCAAGAGTGGGCACTACATATGAGACAGGCCTCTCATGAGAGTTCCAGGCTTTCATGAGATTTGAAGCCGATTTTATATAGGCTTGTCTCACATCCTACGCTCCTCAGTTGCCCAGGCCTATACATCTGAGAGAGAGCAGGCAGAATAAGTGACAGCTATGCTTGCAAGACTGGCTTGTACACTGTTTGTAATTTGAGGCCATCTTGCTGCATCTCAAATGCGAGGGGTCACTAGTGTGGCTGGTATCCAGTCTTTCTGCTCTCACTAGATAAAAATTACAGTGTTTGGGGCTGTTCTGTCTGAAGAACAAAAACATATGCAACAGTCAAGTCACAGCTCTCCTTCTAGACTGTCATGCTATAGTAATTTTACTGGCTTCTCCCTACCCTTTTTCAGCCCTGCCCACAACTACTAGTCACTACTGGCTAATTACAAGTCTCTCAGTTAACAGCAGCAAGAAGAAATTCAATCAAATATTTTTTTCATGTAAAGACAGGGGAAACACATGCACATAGGCTCTTATATTGGCCATATACTGCTCATGTACAGTTTTTGTGAGCATACTGTGAATATACAGTATGCTATAAAAGCAGAAAACATTAACAAGATACAGGGATAGAAATCAAATGAATTCACTGGAGTTCTGCTTGCAGATGCTATCCAGAAATGCAGCTTGCACGTTCAGATAGAACATAAGTCTGCCAGTGAGTCAAATTGAGATGAACATTGGCAGCACCACAGGTAAAAAAATTACTTCAAGACCAAGTTCTCTGGTAGTCAGATCCATTGTGTGACCAGGAGGAAAACTGTAAGATTTAATGTACAACTGACAGAGGTGGTTGAGAGCATATGTGAGACAAAGAGGAGACTGATCTGCAAGTATGGCTAAAAAAAGCCCAAATCCTTTATTCTACCTCAATTTTTTAAAAATGGAATTTAGAAGCCTTGAAGATCAAAGTATTAAACTGCAAATGAGATGGAGAGCTTAACACTAATGGTGAGTAGGCATAGAAATACAACAAAATCAATTTACCACAATCGTTTGAGGACAAAACACCCAAATAACAGTGTCCTATAGCAGATGATAAACAGCCCCTCAGAAATCAATGCCTGGCTTCTATTTAAAACCTTCTGAGGAAAAGACAAATCGATATTAATATGTGGAAAGGAAATAAAAGACAGTAAAAATAATGCCATTACCTTTGATGATCATGCTGAGACTAACAGAAAATGATATTGGGTCCCCTCAGAATGGAGCTTATTTTAGTGTGGAGGAATTCTCTGCTTTTAAAATTGTGCCTATAAAGTTTAATGACTGCAATAACTAAAATTTGGAAAAAGACAGTCCAAAAAGCAGAAAAACATTGAAAGAAAAAAAAAGGTTGTCAGAAATACAGCACACCTTTTGGTAATTTGTCTAACAACAAAGGATTTTGGTAGCAATGGTTGGTCTATTTATATTTTGCTGTTGTAGTTTTGTGCCTTCAAGTCATCTTTGACTTAGGACGAGCCTAAGACAAACCTATCACAGGGTTTTCTGGGGCTAAGAGTATGTGACACATCCAAGGGCACCCCGTGGGTTTCCACAGCCAAGTGGGAAATGGAACCCTGGTATCTAGGGTTGTAGTCTAACGCTCAAACCATATGATATGATCTTGCCAGATAAAATGCAAATAAGGCACATAATAATGCATGGCTACTGAGATGCAAGTTCCACTGAGGCAAATTGACTACTCCAGCTGGGTGCTGATGAGGACCACTGTCAAAGTATTACATATCACCTGCATGACCTGCATACTCTTCTTCAGAGCTACACAGCACCTGAATATCTAGTACAGATGTTTTTAGTATATCCTGGTGCAATACAGTTGCTTCAATAGCATCGGAACAGTCCCTAATAGCATTAATTGAACCTTTGCTGATGAAGAGTAACCTAGACGTATGAGATCTCCTCAGCAAGTCAGATGTCTTCTGGTAACACTAAAAGCATGTATCTAGCAAAAGCATGGGTAATAAAGTACTATATACTAATTAACAGAGTCTTGTCAAAGAGGCACAAAGCCACTTTGGATTTAATTAAGTTGCTCATATTTCATTTTTTGATTTGCTATGTCACAAAAATCATACACAAAATCTGGAGTGCAAATATTCTGTTTACTTATAAAAGCATAAAAACTGCCAATTAAATAAACAGCAAAGATATTCATCAGTATGTAATTATTCTCATTTGTCTGACAAGGAAAAACATTACACTGTCAACATACTCCTTTGGACAGTCTTAATTTCACCCAAATATTCTTAAAAATCTTACTGAAGTTGGTGCAGTTACGAGCTGCTTCTCCTCATATTTGCTATACATTTACCATAGGTTATATACACAGAGGACTTCAGCTTTAGGGACCATGAGCACAATATCAATAATAATTTGTGTTTTGTTTAACACATTGCCATCCATGTTTTTTCCTGAAGGATTTCTGCATTTTGTCAGCTCGGTCTAGAGATACTCACATAGATACAAGGCTAACACGTTCATGTGCACTATCTGTGTAACTATGAGTGGCATGTGCATCCCCTTGTTACATTGTTTTCTTAGGCAAAGGAGCCTGGAAACACATTTTTCTATAGAAGCCAGTAGGATTAACTCCATGAGCACACTGGAAGTCTGGGGTATTTAAGTTAGGGACCACAGCTTAGAAGATGTATCACATTACTTTGGCAAGTAGTTACTTTGGTAACAAGTTATTTTTTACAACAATGTGCTGGAATGTTGCTTTTTCAGTCAAAACTTTTCAGTTTTCTGCCTATTACCCCTTACTGTGTCCTGACTCAATGTGAGCAACAGAAGGTGGAAGAGGGAGGGTCACATGGACGGCTGCCATGCACTGCCTCTTTTAACGGTGTGGTGCAGTAAGCAAGGAGCAGATGAGACAACAATAAGAAAGGAGTGAGGGATGGAAGGAGAGAGAGGAGCAAACACAATGAAAACGTGCTGCACCAGAATTTTTAATTTTTTTACAATTGTTCTGCCTTCCTCCATTCTTCCCAAAGAAAAGGGAGAGAAGGAAGAGGAGATGGGGAGAGAGAGTGTGTGTCAGACAATTAGCATGAGTGCAAAGAAGGGCTGCCTTGCCAATCTCGAAACAGTGGCACAGAGCACACACCTGGACTAGGGGGGTTCGCACAAGCAATGAGAGCATTTAGAGGAGGAGGCAGTATTTCTTTACACACCTGAGGCCACCTCAGGCATGAGATTTAGAGAAAATATTTGAGGGAGATGGTGAAGGAGGATTGAGTGAGTTACTGCTTCTGTATGTCTGCCCAAAGCGTATGTGGGCAGTGCATGTGACAGCTGTGTGACTGGCTATGTTATGCTGGAGGGCCAGGATGATAGGACTCCAAGCGGTGCAGTTTACTTAGAATTATGATGATCAGAAATTAGAGGAACTAGTCAGCATTTTCTTGTATTTTTCAATGGCACAATAGTAGCAATAATGGTAACACGTTACTGATGAGTAATCCTGAAAGTTACTTTTTGAACTAGTAACTAGTAACAAATAATGGCCTACTGATGAGAGTAATGTAACTAGCTCTTTTTATATAGTAAGATGCCATGCTCTGATGGGAATGACTGCCCCATGTTTTCCTATCAGAAGAAGGTGATGGAGGGAGATACATGTATAAAGCTGCTTCTTTCGATCAAGCACTAGTAATTTAGTTTTTGTGTCTACAGTTACTTAAAAATAGCAATCATACAGAATCAAATCCATACTAACCACCTGATAAATCATGCAAATTTACTGTAGTACAGATTAACCAAAAAATAAAAAAAAATTAAGAATTAAAAAGACAAACATCTAGATGAGATGACTAAGGGCAGATTCATATGAGATAGCTCCAGTGCAATTGCTTTGCAAGTAAAATCTACCAGATTAAGAGACCTAGACTGAGCTTTTGTGGAAGCACTTTCCATGAAGAAGTCAAGTCATGAACATGAGAAATATATCCTGACAATAAACACAGGTTAACAGCTTGAAGAATTACTACCATTGTTATAGGATATTATAGGTGGAGATGTCAGTTCACGCAAGTGGAGCATTTTCAGCTGAACTTGTTGGTAGCTCTGAATATTTCACTGGTGATCATATGGTCGTTTGCATTCTCAAATGAGAACCAGCCTGAAGAAAAAGAGACATTTTGACAGGATAATGAAGAGCATGTGACTTAAGCAATTATGTATAGCCTACATGATTTTAAATAGATGAAAACAAGTTCTGTTTAATCTTAGCTCCTATTAACTCTTACATCCAGTTGTCATGTATGTGCCATAGTCATATTTCCTGTATATAAAAATACAGATCTTTTGGTCAATTATAAATATTTTCCTACCTGTAGAATATGCTTATGATTACACAATTTCTCTGCTTATTTTACAAAGCCCTACTTCACCTGAACGGTAAAATTTCATGACTTTATTCCATCATTTAAAATACTGAATAAGTGGAAACAAGAATAGGCAACTCCAAATAATGGGTCAATCTGCTAAAGAAGTATTTTAGCATTTGGTTGGCTTTTAACATCTTCCTTACTAGCCATACATTTTTCCAGCCTTTCTTCATTCCTTCATTCAATCAATAAGACCACCAGTAGTCCATAGCCTATTATAAAATCAGTCACCACAAATGCTGTTACTTATATATTGCCCTCATCTAACATTTTGTTGACACCATCACAAAGTCTCTGCAGGTGAGTCTTGTAAGATCCGAATGGATTGTACAAAGCAGCCAAAAATTCACAATCTGAGAAGTGATCAAACACATTGTTGACACGTCCATGAGATTTTGCAGTTAGGTGACGCTGAATGATTTGATGGAGCAGGTCTCTGCATTCATTCAACAATTTTGACAAAAAATTTCTGTCAAAAGTATAATCCACTTGATGGAAGCTCACCACAGTTTTAGCCAGCTGGTGGACCTTCTTCTTGAACTTCTCCATAAGTACGATCTCTTCCTGATTAAACTGATTATTCCTGTATAGGATTGCTAATTTGATAACAGTCTTAATAAGATTTTTAATTATCTTCTCTGCTTCCTTCTTGTTTTGTGTGTACTCTCTTGTCACTCTGTAGAGCTCATCCAACACATCACTGCCGGTGTCATCTATCAAAACAGTTGCTATTGATTTGGATGCCATTTTGCCAAGAATCTTCTTTTGGGCCTGAATGGCCAAACTTCTGGAATTGAAGACATCTGTAGCCACTAGGGAGTAAAAGAAAATGGTTATGTGTTATTAATATCAGTACATCTGAAGAGACTAAAAATTAAGGCAACTGAAAATACCACAAGAGGAAAAAAAATAAGTTAAATCACTGATTAAGACCAACATTTTCAACGTATGTTTTATATAGTTCTTATACCAAAATATTAGTTGTGTCAGACTTTAAAGTCCATTTAGTAACATTGAATTAGTATATTTATGCTACTTTGAAGAGTATATCTGATATTATATATTAGAATTATTAATGTTTTACAGAGAATTATACACAGTATATTACTTATTTTATATACTGCCAGAATTTTTCAAAAGCAAGGGCAACAATTATTAGACAAAGCAGTAGTTCTTATACTGAGATGGAAGAGGATAAGTTCTCTTCTCTTCATTTTTCTACCATTCTGTACAAGCTTCCTGTCTGCCCTACTTTAGCTGTTTTTCTAAATTAAAAGTCCAGAGGTTTTAGCTTTACCAAATGCACAAGTTTCTCCAACTGCTTCATCATTACACCTGCTATTTGACTTGTTTTCTTCTGCACTTTTCCAGTTCTGCTTTAAGACAGACATTGGACAATGGTTTAAAATTATTCAGTTCAGAGTTGCTCCTTATTTATACTTTTGAGGCTCCAGAGGCTACACATACAAATTCTACCAGCCAAATTTCACATATAAGCAAGTCTGTTAAAAAAAAAATACTCAAAATACAGTGTATTGAACAAGGAAGGCTCCATTACCGAAGGTTACATTCTATTACTGATACGTATTGTTCCCACCTGAAAGTTGAGGCACATCACACCTACCTGATTTGCTTTCAGAGAGGTATTTGCCTTGGATATTGCAGTAGTTAAGTGGAATATTCCTTTGAATGTTTAAAAAATCTATCTAACAACATGGATTAACACAAAGCTGTACCTGTATAATCATGCCAGACAAGATTTATTGAGCAACAGCTAATGAACAGGAAGGCTATACTCCCTCTTCAGAAAATATATCTCGAAGACTCCTACAGATAAAATTCTGGAACATGAAATGTGTCCAAGACAGCTTACAAGTGTTCATAACAAAGATGCTGCCATTGTTCACAGTCTAAACAGTTTATTCTAACTCTCATTTCTTTAAATAACCAGATCTTTAACAGATGAGGCTACTCAGATGGCAAAGGAGCTACTGTGATCTATTTTAAGTGTAGCAACTGATATCACATGATGAACGTATGTGCCTAACCACCAACGTGGCCTACATAGAAGGCTTTTCCTGTGGCTGCAATAATTTAGTACTACCATCACAAGGTTCTTAAAAAAGACATTCTACTTTGTTAAAAAAGTAACACAGAAAAACTATTTATAAAGAAGTTACCACAAACAGAAAGACAAACTAGATTAAGCACCTAAAAGGTGATTCAGAATGTCATACACGTTTATCTACATTTATTGCATTTATTGTTTATTCTACTACTGTATAACACAATAAACATGACATAAATGCACATTTCTTTTGGAAAAGCTTAGGGGAGAAGTTTGATGACTTGTGAATTACTTTGTGGCACTGGCAATGAATTACTTGGGGGAGCTTTCCTGTGTTCTTATTTAGCATGTTTCAAGACTTGAGTTTAGTGAAACCGGCTAGTGTATATCACTTTTCTTTTTTTCTTTTTTCTTTTTTCTTTTTTGCATTTTGATATAGCAGTTTCACTTCCTTGAAGAAAACACTGCAAGGAAATTCCACTACTGAATAAAGCAGTGAGCTGTAACAGCATAAGTAACCAACAAATGCAAAAGTTAAATAAACTGCAGAGGAAAATAAGATTATTTTTTTTAAACAAACAAGCCAACTTCCACAAACAAGTTAAGAACCGGTCCTTAACCAAGACTTCAGCTAGTTCACACATGCATCTTCTGTTTTATTATTTGCTGTTTTAAATTATGTTACTTTTTGATCTATGCTGTTATTTTATTGTAATTGGCATTGACTGGCTTTTACAGAGAAACAGGGAAAAATATTTAACTAGACTGATAGTCTACAAATGATCAGTTGATGAACTTAATATTATCATCTGGTGATTACTTGAAACATGTCAATTGCTGTAAAATATTACTATCTGATTATTTATTTAATTTATATACCACCCTTTCCCCCCATGTGAGACATACTAACATGCACACATCCTTAGAGCAGATCTGGGCCAGATGCAGCCTTAGTGCTGCACATGGTCCCCAAGGTTGTTTTTAGCTCTTTAGGTTTTTAGGCCAAAAAAGGATGAATTTGGTGTTCTGGAAGAATTGAGGAGTGGCAATTCACCTACTTTTGTTCAAGAACAGGTTAAAGGAGACAATGAAACAGTACAAATGAAAAAAAAAAGGGGGGAAGGAGACACACATAGGAAATATAAAAGGGGAAGCAGGCACGCAGAGATTAAAGGAAGGACAATTACATGCGACAGAAACAGACATGGGGGGGCAACTGACAAAAATCAGAAGTGAAATAGGTGAACACACAGGTGGAAATGAAATCATTAACTGACACAACAGAAAAAACAAAGCCACAGTCAAATACGTTGGATTCTTCCCTCCCACGCAGTTGTCTGCCATAAAAACAGAATGACGCTAAACAGATGCTGGCTGTTTATTTTAAACTGAATTCAGGATTTTGTTTTATTTTTTTTTAAAAAACTCACCTACTTCATATCTTGACATCTAAGGTTTTTCTAAGAACTGTTAAGTATGAGATGATGTGCTTGCATTTTCATAATACTGCTTGATTTCAAGAATGTGATAGAACAATTTGAACATGGTAAGTTAAACCTATTCACTTGGAAACCAAATGTAAAAGGACCCCAATTGTTATATTCACAATATTATGCAACACGGCATTTATTAAAGTCATTCAGTGTTGACAACACATACTTGCCAACTGAATTATCCTCACAGTGACCATTTTCCTTCCACTGTTGCTTTGGCATTTTAACAATTAATTAGACAAGAAACTACATAAATACATATTTCAGTTCCTTTTTATTGCACTGCTTAGCAGCAGCCTACCTAAGGCTCAATTGTGAGCATTTTCAGGACCATAAAAACCCAAGCTGATCAAAATACATGACCATCAAGCATTCAACATGCATATCCAGTAATTCCTTCGATACTACAGGCTAATCAGGGCTCAACTCTGCACTAACATAGCCCTTATTTAACAATACACTTTTATGCAAGAGGTGGTTGGCTGCCTCTCTGCTGTCTTTCCACCAGCACGCAGACTTCTTTATCTATTTGGTTCTTAAATCATGCTGCAGAATGGTGTTTTCAGTGTCATGTGCTGTGCTTTAATCTTTTAGATTATATACTTTTCAACAGAGTAAATTGTTTCTCGACTTTTGTAAAATAAGATTTTAGGTGAAATTTTAAAAAAATGTTGTGGGCTTAGATTCTGTGCCAGGAGAAAGGTGGAATACCAAACAAACAAGCAAACAAACAAACACTGCTTTGTTGCTTGGAGGTTATTACCTGTCCTAGGCAAGCAGAAGTTGAAAAACTTTAGGGAAGATTTTACAAAATGTCCTTCTACACAGCTGACTCACTGAAAGGAAGTTACACTATTTGAATCGGAGTTACTATGTCTTAAGTATTCATGTTCTACAGAAGAATATATATAGGCTGGAAAAGAGAATATTATACAGGAAGCCCGAGCCTTTTGACACTCTATTGTCTGATGACTTGCTCTTTTGACACTTCCAAATTAATGACAAGTTCCATTAATTCAATAGGGGTTCCATTCTTTCATCAGTTCTTACCTACAAAGACTCACTTGGTACCACTCGCATGCATGCACTTTTTGCCAAATGAACTGGGGAGAGTAAGGTACTACACCGGCTAAGAGACTCGCAAGCAGCACACACACCATTGGTCCCAAGTGAGTCTCCATAAGTCTTTCACACTCCCTTCAGTTATGCTCTTCAACCAATTCCATATTCTGACAGTGGTTCAGTCCCTAACCTGTCAGATAAGTGGGAGAAGCCTGTATAAGCAAACTGGAAATATTAAGAGAATCTTCCAGGAGTGTGTGTGCAAAGAAATCAAGTTCCCCTAAAAGCTCATTTTTCTTCTTTCCTGGCAGTCATACTGAAATCTTTCCTTTATTTCTTCATCTGAAAGCCGTTAAGAGGTTGTGAAAGAAATCTGCCACAGGGTATGGGGTAAAGGTATATTTGGGCAGAAAAAGCACTAGAAAGATAGGCTAATTGGACAGTGTGATATAATATACAAAGGCTAGGGAACATGGAGCCCTCCAGACGCTGCTGGACCGCAGTTCCCCATCAGATCCAGCAAGTATTGCCAGTGATGAGAGTTCATGGAAGTAGTGGCTCATTAACACCTCATGCCCTCTATGTACTAATGGCAAACTCACTTTCCAGCTGTGGATATTTATGCAGCCAGAAAAGTACCATCCATACACAAGGAGAAAGTATCAGCAGTCTTGGGTAATCTCTTAAGATTTGCAAAAGAGAGAGAGAGAGAGTGTGTGTGTGTGTGTGTGTGTGTGTTTGCATGCACACATGCCTTCAAACTGCCTTTATGACAACCTTATGAATTTCATAGGGTTTTCTTAGGCAAGATTTTGATTTTGCCAGTTCCTTCCTACCTCCCTTTAAATGCTAATGAGAAAAAAACAACAACAGCCCAATAAGAATGAATGGTTACAAAAACAAGCAGAAAAATCCTTTTTAAAAATGGGGGGAAAGTATATACTGTTTTGGAAGAGCTCACAGCTCACTGGCACTCAGGATAGGAGCATTACCAAACTACAGCAATATTATTTTACAGGTCCTGCTTGCCAAGAGTCTAGCAGTCACAGAATGCTCAATCACATCTCTGAACAGCTGGCTGCTGGATCAGAAGTAACTTTTGTTTTACACCATGGAGCTATTTTCTGTATGAAGCATACAGGACAAGATGGAGGCTTAATCTAACCCAGAAATAACTTATTTCTCATTTTTATTATAAATCTGGAGAATCAAGTTATCTGTCTAAAACCATGACAAAAAAGGTCTAGTTGAGCCATCACTCACAAGGCATAGTAGGTAAGCTGAGTGAAAAATGAAGGGGCCTAAATAACTTAAAGGCGCCAGATCTGTCTGTTTGATCTTGGAAGCTAAGCAGAGTCAGTCCCTCGTTAGCATTTGGATGGGAGACTGCCATCAAATAATAGATGTCATAGGTTATATTTCAGAGGAAGGAACTGGCAAAACCAACTTTGAGTTCTATGAGATTCACATGCCTTGAAGCCTAGTTTCATTGATACACGGCCCCATTTTCCCTTACAGTCTTGAAATTCACTCAAAAGATTCTGCAACAGAATTACTGGTGCTAACAACTGCAAAATGAGGAAGGAGCTCTTCAAGTTATTAGTGGTTAAAATGCCAGTCTAAGAAGTACAGATGGTATTTAGAGCACTGGTAAAAAAAAATTTCCCATGCAATAGACATATCAGTGATCTTTACTTTGCACCTCACAACTATAATAGGTAACAGTGAGTTACGAGAACAGCCTTTTTATGTACAGACTTGAAATTACTTGTTCCCTTATCCTAAAACTAAAATAGAACATGCAAGGATGCTTAAACACCTAAGCCTAGGCTTTTATATATTTTAAGGAAACAAATGTGGTACAAGAAAATGTGGTATGCTGATTCATGGTTCATTCCATCTTTATGAAGGAACACAGCACATTATTCTAAGCAGTGGTGTAACTGATTTCCTTCCTGTTTGTCTTTTTGCAGCAAGTACATTTTGCAGTTACTGTGGCTGCACTGGCTTGTACACAGAAGAACATTAAAGTCTTAAGGTTGCAAAATGGTACACACTTCCCTTCTGTTGGGAGAACACATGCAAAAAAAAGAGGAGAAATTCTGGTAATAAATAGTAGTAATTCAAATTTGGTAAAACAGCAGTTAATGGGCATGATCCTATCAGCTCCATTGCTACTGAATGTCATACATAGTTTTCCAGCTTTTTAAAACAAAGCAACCTTTTTTCCAATTAAAATTGAACACACACCTGAAAAGGTTTAGCCTTAGAGGACTTAGCATTTGGTAGAGAACATTTTTCCCACTTGTCACTTTATATCCTGCCTTTTCCCCAAGGAAACTTAAGTAAGCATTCTATTGTAAAGGATTCTTTTATTCCCATTTTATCTTCACAAGAACTCTAGGAAGTAGGTTAGGCAAAAAGACATTGATTGACACAAGGTATTCCAATGAGCTTTAGTAGATACGGGATCTGGATTTCCCCAGTCATAATACAATGGTCTAACACAGCTTATCCCAAAAAAGTACCCTCTAGGTATGTATGTTAGACTACAACTTCTATTAGTCCCAGATACAATGAAGATAGGTCTAATTGCTACCCAGATTCTAGATGTTCTTCCAGATAAAAAGGCCAATAGCCAAGAGCAACAACTCATGTAGAGTATCAATGGTGATTCTGTAAGAATCAGCAATATTATCATCATCTCTACATCTGGAGTTACTAGTTGGTCCTGATGGAGACATGTGGAAGAAGCTTATCAAAATGAGGCAACAGAGAAATAAAATTCTGCAGACGACCTCCTTTGCAGGTAAGTATTTTAACAAATAAATTAAATTCTCACTGGAGCCTAACAGCTTTCTCACAATTCTCCCTCACCAAGTATAATGCCGTGGTCTTCAAGGAGGCTAGACACACAAACAAGAGATATTTTTTTTCACTCTGTATAGACAAATTTAAAAGTTGAGAGCTGTGTTACATTGTACAAAAAATCTGTGTATCATAATTCAATCTAAATTTGGCTTATGTCTGTTGTAGTTTTTTTCTATGAAGTGATGAATCAATGGACCAAAGCCATCCCAGTCTCAATGGGAACCATTTCCTTGAATCAAATGGTGCCCAGAGACGAATACCCGGTTGAGTCATCCCAGACAAAGCCCGGAAAAAATAACTGTCATGGACATACCAATCCCTTTGAGAATAGAAAATCAGCCATGAGAAAGGCCAGAGAACGTAAACATCAGAAATATACCCCCTCTGGCTGATGTATTGAAGGGGGTATGATGTCTCTGTCCATGCACTACTTGTTGGAATGCTGGGGGGTTAGGACCCAGCAAATAAGCCACATTGTCGAGCAGGAAAATGTTAGACCTATGTGCAGGCTAATAGTATCAGATAACATTAGACTGGACCCACAATATTTTAAATAGAGCACATTTTGTACTACCAGTACAAGGATCTAGTATCTAAGTTTCTGAAGAAGAAGCCATGACACATTTGAAAATTGTTTCTTTACATTAGAAATTCTTTGTATTCTACATATTGTATGCAACTTTCTAGACATATAAGTGATCACCTTTTGGTGATCTAAAAATAAAATATACTTTTAGTCCCCTTTAGTATGCTTTTTTTTGCTTTCAAACATGTTTTAAAATTCTAATTTATCTGAGGAATGAAATTTGCTTTACACATGTTATTCATACATTATTACATTATTTTTATTTCAATTACATTCTTTGAATCTGATATGTGTTAATTTATTGTTCCCATATTACAGTTTTTATACATAAACATTCTCTAATAAAAGAATTAATCTTTTCTATGAAGCCATGGGTAATCCATGGTTTCATCAAACTTGCCCACTGAGGCACTATTTTTTTTTGTTTTTGTTTTACAGTTCATATTCACATTAAAAAATTCCCACGTGCAGTTTTGCACAGGAAAATAGCATATGACATGAATGTTCATCTGGGTGTCTGATTCTTCAGAATCTCTTTGTGTTCCCCTCTGGGGGAAAAGAAAATAAATTAAAGACAGCATGAACTTCTAATTCTAACATTATCTCCCCATAAGGATGCTGCAACAGTACAGCTTTTAGAGATGTATTTAGAAAGTGAACCAGGACTTAGTCTTCTATTTTAAAGTATGAGCAACTGTTATTGAAATTCTCCCAAGCAGCGTGCAGTTCCCATTCTTACAACTATCGCCATTTCCAGCTGATTGAACATTAAGCTCATAACAAAGTTTTCAAAGAGTGGTCTAGGAAGCTGTGCTAAAGAACGTGTTACCCTAAGTCTCAAGCACAGAAAAAGCTAAATGAAAACATAGACTTGACCTCTCCAAAAAGACAGCTTCATTCTCAGGATCTTTATGGCTGCACTCTGATTCAGTTCAATGAAAGATACAACTATTCTTCTCTCTATCAACGTAATGTGGACAAATGTGTTTTTTTTCCCTTCTGTCACACTAATAATTTATACAGTAGGCCAACAAGCAGGACTTGTCCTGTTCAGTAGCAAAGTCTAGCCGGTCTCCTGTTCTGCTTGTTCTGTTCCCAAATTCTGTCACACTCTCTGCTGAATTAAGCAATTATCTTCAATGGGAAAAGGAGAAAGCAAATCAATATATTAGGCAGCAGACACTGAAGGCTCTGCAGAACTGTTCCCAAATGCAAAGTTCACATCAAACGATAAGTATTTTTTTATATATTGAATATGGACACAAAAGCAATGTAGGTAAGAAGAACAGAGGTTTTATGGCACTGTTATGGCTTTCAGACCAAAACATACTATAAACTACACTATGTTCCCCCTATAGATGTTGTGAAACTGTACAGCATGTTCAGTATGTTCCACCAGCCTTAGTCAGTTGTGATGAATGCTGCATGCTGCAGTTTAACAACACTCGAAAGGCCACATGTTTTTTGCCACTATTCGAAGGAGAAATCTTTTAAATGTCCATTCACACATAAAACTTCCTTTTGTTATCAGAACTCTCATTAGTTCCTCTGGGGTTAAAGAAGGCAATTTCTAAACACAGGTCTCATTTCCACATATTTACTTTCGTTATTTGCACAAATGTAGAAGCAGGCCTTTAACCAAAATCAGTGCTACATATATCTCCACAACATCTTCACTGACAGGATGTAGAAAAGAACTAGATGAAATGAATTATGGGGGTTCATCTAAGACAACAGTACACTCTGGATACTTTCTCCAGGCTTCATGAACAATCCATCTAACCCATCTCTCTCATTGCCTGCTGGCCTCACTGCAAGGACTCAGGGATATGAGCCCGAATTACTCACCTGTAAGAAAAAACACTTGACTCTGATACCCATTCTCAGCTTCATAAACAAAGAATGGGTAGAAATTTCATGTGTTCTAAAGTGCTGTAGCTGAACTGCTAACTGGAACAGGCAGACGGAGCATGAGACTCGCTTGTTAGAACAGCTCCACTGACATCTTTTACTGGATACAATTCAATGTGCTAGCTATTATATATAAAATCATATCCAACTTGGAACGAGACTATATGAAGGGTCATATTCTCCCATACAACCTTCCTAGGTTTTGAGATCCTCAAGAGGTAGTTTTCTAGGTTCCACCACCTTTAAAGGCACCTCTGATGCGGATATAGGAGAAGGCTTTCTGGATAGTAGTTCGTAGGCTTCCGAACTTTCTTCCAAAAGAGGCTATGCTGACTACTCCCTCCAAGGCAAGTAAAAACTTGTCCAGGCAGGAAATTGACTGCTTGTTGGGAGAGGGATTTTTTACAGGAGAGTGGTGTCCTTGCTGTTATCTTATTTGTTTTAATTTGCATTTTAATACTAAAATTTCATTGTATTTTATTTTTTATGCTTTTATCTGTATATCTTTTAGTTAATCTTGTGGCAACCTATTCTGATTCTATTTAAGGATAAAGGTATGATGTAAATTGAGGGGGGTGAAGTGCAGGCCACGTGTATCCTCCTAAGGCCATTTTTTTGGCTCCCAGGAGATCAAAAATATTTTTTTGCCAAAAAGAAAAATAATTAAAAAAAGATTTTGCTCTAAAATGATCTCTAGGGAGCATGGATGGCATTCCCACAGTTCTGGAGCCATTTTGAACCTCCCTAAATTTTGCCAAAAAAAAGGGGGGGAATGCCTCAAAATATCCCAAAATGTGCGTGTAGGGCCCAGGAAGAAAAAAAGGAAAAACACCATGCCACCAGGTCGCCTACAGGGGATTCTGGGGCAACAAACTTTATTTCTCATTGTTGCTATGGAAGGTGTGATGGAGGTTGCAGCCCTCCAAGGTCTCTGGGATGCCTAATGCCACCCCTTAGTCTTCCTCAATTGTCCACGCCTGAGGTAAATCATACCTGTATCTCTGAAACCTCACACGAGCATTGGAAAGGGTATAGGAGGAGCCCAGACAAGCTTTGGTTCATGTGCCTCCTCATCTCCTCTCCTCCTGTGGCACTGCTGTGTAATCAGAGGCATCCACATCCTTTTAGATTTACTAGACTTCAGCATCTTATCAAAATTCTGAACTATTAACTTATTGAAACAACTCAACTTTATTAAACAAGGCTTACAACCAATGTCTTTCAGTGAACCACAGCACTGAATAAATTTAGTTGAAACTGCTGGTAGTTAAACATGGAAGCAATACCTTCCAATCTCTGCCCTATAGCTGTGACAGAAGAGCATGGTAGGACAAAATGAGTTGAACACTTACATACCTTAATGATAAAACACAAACAGTCAGGGAAAGCCTGATATTCCTTATAAAAGCTCCTATTTGAACATACTCTGTGGACCAATGTGTCACAGTTGAGTTAATCCCTGTTAACTTTGTGTTACACTATTTCTTTGTATACACAATAAATTTGTGCTGTATGATTTTACTGAGACTTCTTTGGCTAAGGTAGACTATCTGCTCTATGAAAAAGCACACAACACTTGCGACCACTATTTGTTGAAGAAATCTGGCAAGTGCATTCTGTAATCTATAAGCATGTTGATAATAATTGCCTGAATTCAAGAGATGAAGAATGTCAAAATAGGAAATTCCGCGCTGATTCAAGAGATGGACAACCTTTGTCCAGCAGTCATAATAAAAAAATAAGTATATTACAAACCATGTTTACTTGATGATATAAACAGACATACAGGACATGCTCCAGGAGCCTTTTATTTTCAATCCACAAAACTATGTGGATACTATGTACCATAGTTTAAATTTTATTAAACTATACCATGGTTAAACTATGTACCATGGTTTAAATCTTATTAAACTCAGAGCTGCAGCTCATGGATTGAACTCTACTAGTAGCTACAATTAAAGTAGACTTGAATAAACTGGAAGTATAGACTCACTATTCAGCACTTGATTTCTGTGGTTCCCAAACTTATTTCAAGATGTAATCAGACTTCTGCTCACAGAAGCCCCAGCCGGCATTGTGCTGAAATTCTGGGAAAGGTACAACAACAAAAACTAGAAAAAAAAACCAAGCATATTACAAATATTACCAATTTCATATGCCCTGCTCATTGTGAATGCTTTCTGCAAAAAAGTTTATTTTATTGACTTTGATCTAACTAGGAATACCCATTCTCGTATGTTAATTCTCATAAATTATTTTCATATCCTGTATTACTGAACACATAGGAAACAAAATGCATCTCTGAACAACCAGAATAATATTTAAAGCCAAACTTGTACTACAGTCATGCTTAAGTAAAGAATCTGCAAATCCTGAAAACTGATTACAAAAGGATTTTCTCTTTAATGGCGAATTTTTCTTTAGGTTGTTGGGTTATTCAGTCTATTCCAACAAAGGAAATTAGCAACATTAAATGCAGACAGCGCAAACTCAGTCTGAATGTGACATTCTAGTACTACCTTTATAAAAACTGTACTTGCTAAAGTTACCAAGTATTATCATATATTACTTGATAAAAGTTGACGCTATACAGGCACTTTTGTATTTGCTTTAGTCTGTCTTAGAAACAAGCAGGTAATACTTGCTGGCCCAAAAGACATGCATACCCATGCTACTGCTATTTACAAGCCTGCCTTATATAAAAAGGCAAATATTAAATAAGCTGCATAGTAAGGTGAACTAAAGAACAACCTCATTCTAATAAGCAATTCAGGTAAGTTTTTCCTAGAAATTTTATCCTTCTCTTAAGGATATGTGTTTCCACAGGAGAGGTGAACTTTAGCTGCTTTTAAAGGCAGCACGTAATACATCTAACGGTTTAGCCACGTGCTGTTTCCCAGTTCTTTCCTTGAATTCATGAACATGAATTCTCACCACTACCACGGTTAAGCATTCCATTTCAGAAATGATATTATCATGGCAACCTGAGTTCTGCTAAGCTTGCGTCTGAAGTTGTTTTTAAATCCATGTCAAGCTTTCAATATAGTTAGAGATCATGGCAAGGTAAGGCTTAACAGGTTTAAGACAGGCTTTAAAGATGGTATGGAACCTTCAACCAACAAAAAATTGCACTGGTTGTCTGTCAGGAACTGAATTCACACATGCAGATAGTACAGTGCATAAATACTATTTATTTGGAGTGTGATACATCGTACAAGACTTCAGCGAGAGGACTAAAGAGCAATTAGCAAAGGCAAATACATAAAATCCCAAGACGCTTCCCTCCTCTTGCAAGAGACCTTGAAGTGGTGAGAGCCTGGCAGGGCTTATCAGTGTATTCCTAGCTTTTGTTTATCTAACAGTCTCTGGTTCCCATACTTTCATTTCAAGCAAGCAGCTTGTCTTAAATCCTACTACATATCCCATTACTATAATATGGGGGGGCACCCCGACATTGTCAGTGCTGCTTCTGGGCCCAACGTAAAGTGCTGGTGACTACCTTTAAAGGTACCAGAATCCCATCTGATCTTGGAGGCTAAGGAGGGTCAGCCCTGGCAAACAAATAGCAGGTGCTGTAGGCTATATTTCAAAGGAATGTTTAAATATTTGAAGAGATGTCATGTTGAAGATGGAGCAAGTTTGTTTGCTGCTGTTCCAGATCCTAGGGCACAGAGCAATGGATTCAAACTACAGGAAAACAGATTTCACCTAAACATCAAGAAGAACTTCCTGATGGTAAGAGCTGTTTGGCAGTGAAATGCGCTGCCTTGGAGTGTGGTAGAGTCAGCTTCTTTGGAAGTTTTTAAAACAGAAGCTGGATGGCCATTTGCTAGGAGTGCTTTGAGTGCATGTTCCTGTATGGCAGGGGGTTGGACTTGATGGCCATTGTGGTCTCTTCCAACTGTATGATTCTTTGGAAGGAGCTGACAAAACCACCTCTGAGTATTCTTGTCTAAGAAAGTCCTATGAAATTCATACTTGAATTTCTTGACTTGAAGGCACATGTGCGTGTGTGTGCGCGCACGCACACACCCCTTTATAGCTCTAAATGGGTCAGAACCGGGTATTCTGAACAACTGTCTACACCTCTTTAAACCTGGCCAAGCCTTAAAACTGGAAATGCTGTGCACAGGCCCATCATTTAAGTTCTTTAAGATGCTGGGCATGAGACACAGGTTCTTTATGGAACTCCCTTACCCAGGATGTGCATTTGGCTCTTATTTTGATTGTTTCTAAATGGACTTTGAAGAACTGGTTGCTTCTACCTTCTTTTAAATAAGTAATGAACCTAATCTATATTCTTTAAAGCTATACATTTAATTGTTTTGCTCCATTAAAAAATATTATACTAGTTGAATTGTTTGGGGTGAATTGTTGGTCTGGAATGGGTTTATGCTGTCTTTTTTCAATTAACTGTATTTTATTTGTGCCAAGAGAAGCAGACTCTAGAAAAAGAACACAGATTAGGAAATGTAAACCACGGCCCTTCACATCTTTTTGGACTTTAATTCCTATTATCACCTATACTAACTAGCTCTAATGTCACATTCCCATCCAGGAAACAATTACTGGAGTATCAATCAAACTGACAGACATAAAGACGTAAGGAAACCTCTGTTAGGATCTGGATTAGACCAAGGTCTGTCTAGCCCAGTATCTTATTTACAATAACGCTTTTACATCCTGTGAATATATACTGTAAACTGGGCTCTGCTCTAATTATGCTTCTAAAATCTTGGGATGTGCCAAAGGAATAGTGCTAAGGTAATATCTTTATATAATCAATTCTTGTTAAGCAAGGTTTTTTTTGACTGAGCAATATGTTAACTGTGGAGTGAGTTTAACGAGTCTTACTTCAAGATTCATGGGCAGACAATTGTTCCCTAAAGAACTAGAATACAGCACACCTAAATCCAACACTATACTGACACTGCAGCACCAGTGAGAGAAATTCCTTATCTCCACTCTGCTGCAGCCCTTGGAGCCGCCAAAGTTTCCAGGCTTCCAGATCAGCTAGACCCTGCCCTGAAAGAGGGTCATGGGTCACTCCAAATCATACATCCCTAGAGCCAAATGCCTCCCCTATCAGATGGCACCGATGCTCATTGAGCTCAAAGTTCTATATGCACACAAGATGCTGCCAAATGTGCCAATCCAAACCTTACTCTTTCCTCCCTCAAAATGCATTACTGATTTTGGTTGGCACACTTCGACAAAAATTATTTGTGATTTAGGTGCCTTTCTCAACACTGCTGAGCATTTGTGTGAATTTCCAAATTAAGCTTAAATAAGGAACTAGGAATAAGGAACCAGCTTCAGCCTTGTGAGATTCTGTGCTTCTGTGTGTTTCTCACTTAACAATGTGTATTATGAAAGAGTATAGAGAAACAGGAGGCTACAAGCCTAACAAATTCAAACTTAAAATAAAAAGTGTATTGTAATAAAGCCACTTGTAAAGTTGGATAACTGATTTATATTATACTTATAATTCTGAATATGTCTGCTCAGAAGAAAATTCTGAGGAGGATTGCAAATAAGTACATACAAGATTGACAGCCAGCATGGTGTAGTAGTTTTGAGTGTTGGGTAATGACCCCGGAGACCAGAGTTTGATTCCCTGCTTGGCCACAGAAACCCACTGGGTGACCTTGGGAACATCACACACTCTCAGTACCAGAAAACCCTGTGATAAATCCCCTTAGGGTCACCATTAAGTCAGAAATGACTTCAAGACACACAGCAACAACAACTGCAGCCTCAGCTGAGTAAGCTCTCCTTTTCTACTCCATCTGCCCCAAAGCCAAGGAAGTCGATTCTGACCTAGCTGCAACACCACCATGTCGTGTAAAATCAAACCAACCAACCAACCAACTAATCAAAATAATAAAAAATAAAAAAAAAATCCCCACTAACATTAAGAAGGGTGAAGGGCAGAAATGACCACTTCTGATTAAGCTAGAAAGCAGGTTTTCTGATCTGGATAGCAATTTCCACATTAAACTCTCCAAGCCACAACTAATATTAATAATAATATGGGACCCAATTCCAGGAGAAAAGTGGCCTACAAATACAATAAATAAATAATAAATATTTAGAGAATACGTTGCATTTTGGCCTGGATATTTGTCCAATATAGAGGCCACTATAAATAGTTTGTGGACTAAAACATAATGCAAAGTATAACAAAAACACATTTCTATCGATCTAGAAGACAATACATTGTGGTTTGGAAATCAATTACAAGGTTCTAGTGTAACTGCTCTTTAGCAGCAGCACTGCACTGTATTTGGCCTTGGTTATTAGAAGCCCAGTGTGTGACGAAGCAATCATCTGGAAATTACAGAAAGCAGTGACAACATTCAGAAGCTGCAATGTTGTTGAAGAATTACACTGACAACATTTTCTCATTAATTGAAAGATTGCTAACCCACAAATTAAGAGCCCTGCCTCCTTAGTTTATACTATATTGTATCAATCAGTAAAAAAAAAACAAAGAAATGCTTTAATTTTTAAATTTTATATCCTGATTACAGGTATACCTCAATTACTGAAGTAGACGTGTCCCTAGACATCACTTCTTCAACAGAAAATTTGGTACCAGAGGTAGAAATAATATGGAAAGAATGAGGATGGATTCCTCTACCACAAAAAAGGAAGAGTTTTACTATGTTTTACTGGTTTTCATTCAAAACACAAGAGATTTTTCAAAAAAAGGTCTTTGCATAAGTATACAAAAACATTTTGAACCTTCTACAAACCAGTAGAAAACTTTCAAAATTCAGCCAAGGATGAGTTTTCTTCTTTTACCACCATCCACTTTTCTAATGAATTCCATTTTAGTGGGCAGACTCATAAAACTATACTTTTTTTTAACATGCTGGGGTTAGCTGTGAGGCAGGCTAATTCACTTTCCCACTTTCTTTCTGTTTTGCCATTTACTCATGCTCAGTTAGGGATTCTAGAGGCAGCTCCTGTTATTTTGCCTGTTGTAGGCAGGAACAAGACAACTAGAGTAGGACTGGTTGAGAAGTATCCCATTCTTCCCCACCTCTAGCTTTAATGCACTGTTTACTGCTAACATGCTGATGCTACTTAACTGAATGGCCATTTCCACACTAGACTGTTACAGTACTCTTATTCCACTTTCAACATCCTGTGGAATCCTGAGGTTTGCAGTTTCGGGAGAGGCCTCAGGATGTTGAAAGTGGAATAATAGCACTGTAACAGTCTAATGTGGAAATAGCCAATGCCTGTGTTTCACCAGTGCTTCACCACCTTCCAGATGCTAATGCTGTGTTAAAAAAAAACCCTCCAAGTAGATAGAGGACAAGGAGCAAAAGAGGGCAGAAGAAGGCTTTGTAAAAAGGAGCTGTTTTGCCAGACACTTTGTTAACTGGGAATGTATGTACTTCAGGGGCTCTCAAGCACATTACAACACAAAATCCAGCCAATTTTAACATATAGATCCAAATCTAAGTTCTAGTCACATCTAAGGTAGACTTAATCAGTTACAAAAACCAGCATTTATATAAGTCCCATGGATGCAGTGGGTTTACTCTACATACTACAAACAACTATATTTAGGCCACAGTATGTTAAAACTGACTTCATTTTAACACAACTATTTTGTGCAGTGCTTTTTAAATACAGACTGATAAGATGAATAATCAAAACAGAATCAGGAAGAACAGTAACTAGCAGCCAGAGTATTGTTTAAACAAAAAGGCTTAGACTGACCAAAAAAATGACAGTAAGCAAGAGTGAGATAGCTTTTTTAAAATAGCGCCATTACTAAGAAGGCACTGTTGGTACCTTCTCAGGGATGCAATATTATACATACTCATCTACAGGTAACAGAGTACAGAAGGGCTTTTTTCAAAATAAAAATGCACAGGATTACTTTCTAATTTATCAAGAATAGCATTCAGAAAAAAGGAGATCTCAACATCCATTGCCAACAAATGAAAAGGGAAAGTTGAGTATAGGAAAGAAGGAAGGTAACAGCACCATTAAGGTTATCAGATCCTAAGAAATTATGCTTTTGTACAGTAAAGCCACCAAAGAATTCAATCAGTAAACTTTCCTGTTAATTACAGAATTTTTTAAATGAATTGGAAAGTTGAATAATCTTTTATGTAACAGTAACAACACCAACAACAGGTGGGGTGTTGTTCTTTCTGTTTTTTTAGTTTCTTTTTTCTCAATGTTATTTTCACCTTCAGTGCATAAGATATGGACACAACTGCCTTCTCAAAACTAATGATATATAAAAACCTTATTTTTATTTTTAAACAAAAAATGCATATGTAAACACAACGTAAGCACAATTTTAGCAGTTCCAAAACAGGCACTCAAATTACTTCCTGTCATTGCAGCTTTAAAGCAACTACACCATAGCTTGTGTAAAATTCAGTTGTGAACAAAAATAAGCCCATATTGATCTCACAAGGTTTCTGCAGAAGCACTATCTCCCTTTAGAGAAACAATCTGGATGTGTTGGCTTCAGCAACTGAACTTGCGTGTCAAATTAAGGCCACTTTTAAAAGGGTTTTCTCTGAGCCTTGTGTCATGTCATGGCATGCATGCTGCTTACTCATCTACTATACAAAAGGATTGAAATGAACAGGCTGCTAGAGGAATGCTGTGCTCAGGAGCTGCCACAGGAAAGCAGTTTAGTCCAGCTTACAATTGTTTTTTGGGACTGGATTCACATTCATACCTTTCCTCCATGTGGAAAGAGTAGCACATGGAAGCATTACAATTAATTTAATTCCTTAAACATTCAGCATGTAGTAGACTTCATTTTGCCAGGCCATGTTTTGCTGTGAGTCACAAACACACACTTCTTCAACTCAATCTATAAAGATAAGATCTACGCTGGAAACATTCACATGGAGGCATGTCAGAAGCACTGGCAGAACAAGGAAGCTTTCTGCAATATTCTGAATAATTTCTTGGTTTGCTACTAAACGTCATTGGACTAGTTTAGCTTAAATATCTTTATTCAATAGAGTTTTATCACGTTCTTAACAATTCAGGAAATACCAGTCTTTTATAATATATCCACATTTTTGAAAGCATTCTTCTCATTCCTTCTCCATATCTTCTGTTCAAATGGACTTTATATTAAAATTTTAGAAAGCCATTTCTTTCATAATTAGATATATCCCCCTCTCAAATTTATAGAGATAAACAATTAGGTTTTCCATGGAATATTTCCAGTTCTTCCATATTTCTTTGCACAATGAATATAAAAGAAATTTATCCTTGTTTCAGTCCAAGTACGACCAGTATAAATACACATACATCAAACAAAATGCACTCACAATGGGGGAAAACTGTCGTTAACGCCAAGAAAACTCCTTCTGAAAAACAACAATCTTTCAGTTCTCTGAATTACACAACTTCCTTTTAGAGAAGGAACAGTAAAACGACACTTTAAAATATATATCTTCCCCTTTCGAGCCTTTTGAGCCCTTTTGCCTAGCCGTTCTACATTATTAACACTCTGAACAGTATTTAGTTATCATTACACAAAGAACGAAACATCCCTGGCGTCCAGGCTTTAGTTGCAGCATTTTCACTGAAATTTGAACAGCAGTCTTCAGATGCCTTTGCTTTCTCTCCTCCCCTATGAACAGTGAGCACAAACCTCTATTCATCATCTCACACTGCTGCCAGAAAAAGCTCTAAAGGCAACATTATTTTTTGCTTTTCTCTAAAGCAACTCCTTCTGAAAAAAAAAAAGGTTTAAAAAGTCATACCTTCTTTAGATTCATCTGCTTCGGAGCTCATGGTATCAGACTAAATCTCTGGAGATCACAGATGACGTGCGTGTCTGAGAAGCAGCAAAGTCAACTTCTCAAAAGAGGAAAAAAAAGAGGGGGCTGGGATTAAAAGTGGAAAAGTTCTCTGAAGTTGACGAATCATAGTTCAGCTGCACTAAAAGATTCCGCCTCTTTCTGAATGGCATCTGAGCAACTGTCTGAGAAAGAGCACCTTTACAGACACTCATTTTATTTGCTAGAAATTGCCATTTACACATTCTATTCTCCTATCCCAGGCTTTGAAATGGTGGGTTTGTTTTACTTGTTACAGCCTGTTGAGCAGTATGTATGCGTACACATGCAACCAAACAGTAAGCAATTAAGACAAAGCAGTGGGAAAACTGCCTAACTTTTAAGAATATATTAAGAGGGTGACAAGCAACATGGACCTACATCCCCCCAAGTATGATGTATCTTAAACCTAAAACAACATTTTCAGCTATCAGGAATTAACCTTATGATACCTGAGACCAAAATGCTTTACAGAGAAAGCAGCAGGATTTTTTTAAATGTACTAAGGTGAAAAAGGCAATGATTTTTTCAACAATGTGATTTAGTTGGTCTTTAACAGCAAGACGATCAGCACTCCTTGCCAACCCATGAAAGCCAAGGGTACACAACTGCCCTCATCATAATCTTTTTGCTGCTGTTCTATTCCAGAAGAGAGACGAGGGACCTAACTTCAAATTTCTAGCCAAATGAGGAAAAAACTGTTGAAAAAACAAAAACCTTTATTTCAGCTGGGCTGTTGTGGCCCCTTGGAGTGCAGCAAGACTTGTTAGGTGGAATAACTTCCTTTTTTTTTTAGCTGTATATTTATATTTTTTCAAAAAATCTGTCTCAATCACAACTACACGAATCAAAAGGACCATCCCAAATATGTAAAAAAAACCACCAAAAATGTTATGGAGTATTGTAGCAATAAATAATGCAAATAATATTTACAGCCAGTGTAAATAATAAACAAACACGAATACAGAACTGAATGGAGTATTACAACTTACACATGAAAAGTAGTGCATGGAGCAATGCCAAAAGTAATTCTACAAATTATGACAGGAAATCAAGATACATGGAACACTACTCAGGAGCATTGTGAGACAAAAAAAATCCGTACGAATAAATGAAGTTTATGTCCTAAATCCTCTTATTAGCCCTGACTAGAAAAGACTGTCTGAATCAATGAGATTTACCTACGCGTTGACTCACCATGCAACAAATGATTTAATGTGTCAACTCTAACTGAGGTTAACCAAAAGGACACCAAGTTATAACAGTTTGCAGACATGTATAGTCAAATTGGTTTCTTCTTATAACATACTATCTCTAGCTGCATTTTTTCTTCCACATTTAATATTTTTGTTTCACATCTTATTTTGCTGTAATACTAAATATATCCTATGTTTGTTGAAATATTCTGTTTTATTTTAATTACTGATATTTTGTATAAAATGCGTTTTTTCAAGAGGTGATACATTTTCATACACTGATGTTTATTGTGAGTCACTTTGTGCTCAGCTCACACATAAAAGATAGCATATGAATAGATCAAACTTGGTTTTGCCCCTTTCATCTTTATTTTAAATGTCAGCCTATGGTCTTTTGTTCCAACATTGGGTAAAATATTTTGTGTTCCCACTACTGTTATGTGTGTTTCACACCTCTAGTGTTGAACTGCGCTAAATGCTAAACTTAAGCCTATTGCTCAATTTCTCTGCTTGTAGCTAGGGTGCTCCTATGATCTGCCCTGCAACAAAAGAAATAAGACCACTTGCTGCTATGAAGAATTTGCATGACATCTTGTATATAAAATCACTTAGATCAGATCTAACTTGGGTGTTGTCATTGATGCAGAACACATGAGGCAACTTTGACTTCTGTTTGTCTTGTGTTATTGTATATAATTCAATTTGTGCAGCCGGAACATATGTAGAGAATTCTTGGAGAGGGGAGAATCACCATGCATCTGTTGGAACTATGCCCTTCACGGTTCATAGAAGCAGCCATAGGGGAACCGGGTAAGGGAAGTAGAAAACTCCTTGTTGGAGCAAGGCAGGGTTCTGTCTTCTTAAAAGAAGCTTTGAGTTAATGAAGGAAGAAAATTCTGAACCTTACCATACTGGATAATAGTGGTCTATAACATCCCTTTGTTTGGTAAGATTCTGAAGTATAGGTTAATCACCTAGCTCCAGATGTTCCTGGATGACATGGATTATCTACATCCATTTCCATCTGGCCCCAGGCCTGATGGACATCCAGTTCAATTTCTTTTCATCCAAACTAGATCAGGTAGTAAATGTGGAAGTGAACTGCTCCAGACCAGTTAAATGTATTCCAGAATAGTGTCTAGAATCTGTAACAGTCTGAGGAAGGCTACAAATAAGGTTCAATCCAGGCAAGACGGACTGTTGGTGGAGAACTGCTTTGGCCAAAGAAGCAATACATGGTCTGCTATGAAAGGTAATGCACACTTGCTTGAAAAAGCAACTTCACAACTTGGGGGTGCTTTTGAACATGGCAGTGTTTTGCATTGGTAAAATCCACACATCACCACTTTAAGAAATAATATATAGGGATGAATTTGAAATGCTGAGAAACTTCAGCTAGTTCAGAATACAATATATATTAACAAGGCTTTCTACAACAGTTGGTAGGTGCTGAAACATCTACAGTGGTTTCCAGTATGTTTCTGAACTCAACTCAGATTTATGCTCTTGAACTACTTTAGAAGGATACTATCATTAATGCAGGAAACTCTTGAGGCCTAGGCCAATAAGAAGTCATGTATGAATAGCAATATATCTCTGATACCACCTTTACCTATATGAACCTGCCTAGTTGACCACCAATAGAGGACCTTTCAAAGGGAGGCTGTCCAAAATCTATAATCTTGTAGACCAGTTGGCAGCAAGAAGAAAGACATCCCATGAAGATCCTGGACTTAAGTGTTAAAAGGTGGAGAAATAATCCTCCCCAAGAGAAGGAAAATCCAGTTTCCAGTGCTGGAGTCTGAAATCATTCACAAGGCTGATGGCCACTCAATGGAGTGCTCTTACAAGTTTCCGCTTTACCCTCATGAATGAGGCTTTCCTTAAGAACATGACTTATGACAAAATGCCAGCATCTAAGATTTAGGTAGGACTATTGGTGTGATTTTAGCATTATTGTTAGTTTATATAATAGTTTTTCCTGGTTGTTGTTTTAGTTTTATTTTTTAAAAATAATTTATGAATTGCTTGGAACTTGAAAGATAGGATGACCAATAAGAATGGAGCTTGCCTTCAATCAAAGTCACTGGAATTACAACTGGAACTAAAGAGAAAATGTGTGTGTGTGCATGTGTGTGTGGAATTGCTCCGCTGAGAAACAGCTCAAGCTTGAGTCAGCTGGAAGGACATTGGTAGTATGGCTGAAAGAGTTCAAGGAAAGGTTTACGGTAGGAAACAAATTAATCTGAGGGAACTGTGGAGCAAAACCATGCTGGAAATGGTATGTTTGGAAGAGGCTTGTAAATAACCATTTCTGTTCCTTTTCTGTGTTAACCCACCACCTGACTTTTTTTCTCTACACAGGGGACTTAAGCCATCCTGGCCATGCTTATATAAAGACAAAGGCATACACATGCTCTTATATATTTTTATTATCTTATTAATTCAGTATTATGTTTGGATGAAGGGTTGAGGTAGGACAGGTTGTTCCAATGTGAAAACAGGCACCAGTTAATGCACCCTGAGAGTGTCTTCATATAACTGCACTGGACTGCAAACTTGGGTTAGTGACCCCATGAACTTCTACAGAATAAAATGAGTCTATGTCTTTCACTTGGTGAACTAGCGGTGATTTTTTGTTTCAATGTTAGGCTTATAAGCTGCACAGAAAACAGACTTGTCTTTTTGTTTGAAAGAGAAGGGGGATTCATCCTCCAGAAATAAAGGAAGGTACACAAGATCCGGAAGCACAGAACTTTGTGTTTCTATCATCTTCTCACTGATAAGTCTGTACCTCAAATCATAAAGAATTTTATAATAGAATCAGAACATATTGCCTCATAATGTATTTCATATATCATCTACTATTGACAACTGCAATATCTGATCTCTCTGGTTAAGTAGAGTAGGCCCTCCCTTTTCACAAGGATTTGGGGTGCAGGATCTTGCAAAAGTGGGAAAACCCTGAATATCTTCTCCCTGCACCCACCCAAGTGAGTGGGAGTGCCTCCCCTACCTCTGATCTGCCTTCGCATTCCCATGTCATTTGCAAGAGTGTGGAAAGAGAACACACATATGCGCCTTCCCTCTCTGTGCTCTTCCGTCCCTCCCCTCCCCTGGTCATTTGCCCAAGTGCAGGAAGGGAAGGCACACACATGCCTTCTCTCCCTGTGCTCTCCCCTCGTCATTTGCCCGAGTACCGGGAGTGAACATACATGTGTGCTTTCCATTCCTGCATTCACCCTCCCATTCTCTTGTCATGTGCCTGAGCTGGGAGGTAACTCGTGCATTCAGCTCACAAATAAACAAATTCAAGAAGGTCAAACTCACAAATGTGGAGGGAGGACTGTATTAACATAATTTCTGAGCTTTCCTACTTTTCTGAACAGATACAAGTTAAACCTGAGAAAACAGCTCCTATTATTAGTTCAGTATTAGTTCAGCTATATTTCTTGATAATGACTATTTAAAAGCTTGCTCAAAATTAGCAGTGCAACTGCTGCCTCTTTCAAGATTTCTGTAATAATGCATTCCAACCATACAGCACTGCCAATATGATCAGAGTGAGAAAGCTAAATTCATTAGTATAATCTTTGATATATTTCCACGTCTGTTATGCAATTTTCTCCTCAAACATTTTAATTTCTAGATCTCCCACGCAACTCTATAAACATTTAGCCAAAAGTAAGCCCTGTTGAGTCTGACGAACCTTATTCCCAGAAAAAATGGCAGCTAATACTAGGTACGTCATATTTACCATGCAAATTAAATTCAGATTAAATTTTATTAACAACATTTTGCATTACACAAAGAGTAATCATGAAAGCCAGCATCACTTCTAACAACTGACTTCATTTGAAATTTTATTAAGCTTTTCTTTATTCTTTTGCTGTGTTTGTAAAAACAGCACTCTCTAACTTTCAACTCCAGTAAAAAGAACTTGTTAGCATTCACTTTTGTTTGTTGGTTTGCTTTTTCTGCTTTGATCATCAGATATTTCTAGGCTCTAATCAAAAGATTCAGTTTACTTCTTCAATATGAGTATGCCACAGACACTTACATAAACAATCCCAGAATTCACATGGGCAGCTTCTGTAAGAAAGACACTTTATCTTGGTTAGTGACTTGTTCCTGGAAAGACAATCTCATGGAATAGGATATCAAGTACTTCCTGCTCCAAAACCAGAAAGGCCTTCCTTCGACAATAGTGGAGCATTCCCTTGCTATAGCCACCCAGTTGGCTGTGCTTGGGTTTGTGGAAAGCCAAAAAGAAGCTGTTTCAGGGATGGATTTTCTCAAGTCTTCCCTTTTCTGAGATATGCCCCTAGAATACAGTGCTGTATGAGTGTGGCTCCTACCACCTGGCAAATGGGTTTTAAAATCCATGTCATCATCATAGACAAATATTTAACAGCGGTATAATGGCATGAAAGGGTCATTTTGTGTTCAGCAAGTCATACTAGATTGTCTCACTTGAGCTTCATGGCTCAAGGACATAGAAGCAGCTTGGAATAGAATGAAGGAATAATGCTTGTATAATTCTCATGTCTATTAGGATGGGATACGGATCACCCTTGTTCAAATCCATTTCTCTTGTTTAGTTCTGCCTTAAAAAGTCTGCTGTAACATTTATCACTAATAAAGCTTACTGAAAACTGACCTGCATTACTACTGTATCAAACAAAATTTGGGAGAGGCTAGAATTGTAGCCAGTTCCAGCTCAGAACAAGGGTGGGGACATTAGCCTGGAGCTACAAGAAAAAGGGGTTGTGCTCCATCGTCCTTGTGATCTCTTCCAGCAGTACAATTCTAAGAAAACCAATAAGGCAAAAACCGACACAAGTTTTTTTTTCTATATTTTTTTTTATTAATAATAAAGATGCATAAGTATACAGAAATATCTCTATATATACAACAATAAACATTATACAAATAAGATACAAAGTACTATATAATAGTATTTATATATACAATACTTTTTGTAATATTTATATCTATGTAAACATTGTACTTTTAAAGAAAAATCAACTCATATCTGTCTATTTTCATACCTTATTTCATATTATGTATGCTTTACATTCCACTTCCTAACTTCCCTAGAGTTAATTCTTAATAGTCCTGTATTTGTTACTCTTTCAATACCCCTGTCCCAACTTTGCGTGCCTTCTCACAATTCTGTCATTCCGAATCTATGTTTACCCTTTAATGTCTGAACCTTAAAACATTGTTTTCTTACATATTTCTTATGTTGAGAAGAAAAACTTGTCTCCATTCTATATCATTTAGTTCTTGATTTTTCCCTTGTATCATCCAGGTTAATTTATCCATTTCCCTGTATTCCAAAACCTTTATTTTCCAATCTTCTATTTGTGGAACCTGATCATTTTTCCACTTTCGCGCATATTCTATTCTTGCGGCTGTAATCATATAAAGAATTATTCTCCAAAATTTCTTCCTGTACTCTTTTTGTATTTTCTCAGTCATATTTAATAGAAATAGTTCAGGTATCAAAGGAATATTAAACTGTAATATGTCTGAAATTATTTCTTGTATTCTTTTCCAGTATATTTTGGCTTTGTCGCAGGTCCACCATACATGATAGTAGGTCCCATTTTCTCGACCGCATTTCCAGCACTTATTCTCCCTTGTTTTATATATCTTATTAATTTTCACAGGATCGAGGTGCCATCTATACAGCATCTTTAAATAATTCTCCTTCAAACTTTGGGCTGCTGTAAATTTTTGTGTTTCTAGCCACGACTTCTCCCAGTACTCTAATTGAATCTCATGGCCCATGTTCTGTGCCCATAGAATCATCGAGGGTTTTATTTGTTCTACCTCTAATTCTCTCTCAATTTGGAATTCGTACAATTTAGAAGTCACTTGGTTCTGTGATTTAAATAATATATCTTCGAACTGTTTATTATTTTTGTCTATTTGAAAACCTTCTAATTTCTTATCCATGTTATATCTTTCTTTAAGTTGTCTGTAGAGAAACCATGAGCACTTGAACCCTTCATATTCCAATTCTTCTCTAATTTTTAGTCTTGTTTCTTGATTTTCGACAATTATCATATCCTGATATTTTATCAATTTTTCCTGTGGTTCCCGCCATCTACTGTAAAAGGCCTCATGTGAGGAGATCCATAATGGTATTTTTCTGTAATATTTTTTCTTAAACTTTTGCCAGTTTATTAAAAGAGCCTTCCTTAGATAATGATTCTGAAATTCTTTATCAATTTTGTATTTATTATACCATACATATGCGTGCCACCCCATTCTTAATCCACTTCCCTCCGAAGTTAGTATTTTTTCATTTTGTAATGTTAACCATTCTTTTATCCAAGTCAAGGAGTTTGCTTGATAATACAATTTCAGATCGGGAAGCCCAAAACCTCCTTTTTCCTTCTTCTCCGTCAAATACTTCCATTTTATTCTTGGCCTTTTTTTATCCCAGATGCATTTAGAAATTTCTCTATGCCATTCTTTAAATGGTTTTTCATTTGTAATAACAGGTAAATTTTGAAAAAGAAAATTTAATTCTGGTAGCACATTCATTTTAATCGTAGCTATCCTTCCAAGCAACGAAAGTTGAAGTCTATTCCAATTATTTAATGATTCCTTAATTCCTTTCCATGTATCTTTATAATTATTATCATATAGTTCATTGTTTCTTTTTGCGATCCAAATTCCCAAATATTTAACTTTCTTTTCTAATTTAAAACCTGTTCTTTGAGCCAATATGTTTTCTTCTTCCACTCGCAAATTTTTAGTCAGGATTTTTGTTTTTTCCTTATTGACTCTAAATCCTGCCAATTCACCAAATTGATTCAGCTTTACCAGAAGATTATCTATTCCTGAGTTCGGGTCTTCTAATATGATCACTAAGTCATCGGCATATGCCTTTAACTTATATTCATGGTTCTTCACTTTGCATCCTTTCAACGCAGAGTCTTTTTTTATCATCCTTATTAAAATTTCAAATGTTAATATAAAGAGTAAAGGTGATAGAGGACATCCTTGTCTTGTGCCCTTCTTAATTTTAAAATTATCCGTTTTTCCCCCATTTATAATCAAAGCAGCAACTTGATCTTTATATATTTCTTTGATCCATTTTATATAAGTATTTCCAAAATTCATTTTAGTCAATACCAAAAACATGAAGTCCCATTTCAAGTTATCAAATGCCTTCTCGGTATCGATAAAAATCAAGGCAAGCTTTCTCTCATTATGCTTCTCGTAATACTCGATGACATTTAAGATTGTTCTTATGTTATTTCTTAATTGTCTATTTGGCAGAAATCCATTTTGTTCTTCCTCTATAATTTTTTGTAATACTTTTTTTGTTCTTTCCGCCAAGATGCTCATAAAGATCTTGTAATCAATATTCAACAACGAAATTGGCCTGTAATTACCAGGTTCTTTTAAATCTTTCCCTTCCTTCGGTATTAACGTGATACAGGCCTCACCCCAGGAATTTGGTCGTCCTTCTTCCAAAATTTCGTTGAATAAATCCAGCATATACGGCACCAGTTCTTCCTGCAATGTTTTGTAGTACATTGCCGAAAACCCATCCGGGCCCGGTGCCTTTGCCGAGTTAAGTTTCTTGATTGCTTGCGTTATCTCTATTGTTGTTATTTTAGTATTAAGTATTCTCTGCTGATCCTCTGTTAATTCTGGTATTCTTTGTTTCTCCAAAAAGTCCAATATCTCCTTCTGTATCTTTCTGTCTTTTGCATTATATAAGTCACTATAATATCTAAGGAAAGTTCGTTTAATAATATCTTGATCTGTTGTCGTCTTTCCCCCTACATTTATTTCTGTAATCAATCTTTTTTCTCTTTCCTTCCTCAATTTATATGCCAGCCATTTGCCTGGCTTATTAGCTTGTTCGAAGAATCTTTGTTTCATTCTTTTTAAGTTCTTATTAATTTCCCATTGGTGTTCTGATTTCAGCTGTTCTTGAAACACCTTCAATTCTGTTCTTGTTTTAATGTCCGTGGGGTGTAACTTCAACTGTTCTTCCTGTTGATTTATTTTAACCATTAATTCTTGTTGTTTTGCTTGTCTTTTTTTCTTCATCTCAGTTCCCCACTGAATAAAATAACCCCGCATAACTGCCTTACTGGCGTCCCAAGTAGTTTTCAATTTTATATCTCCAGAAACATTTGCTTTAAAGTAATTTCTCAAAGTTTCTCTAATCCTTTCCAAGTAGCTCGAATTTTGAAAAATATAATCATTTAATCTCCATCTTCTGATTCTTTTTTGTGTTTTAAGCTCTAATTGAATTGGATTATGATCCGAATATATTCTAGGAAAAATTTCCATTTTATCTACTTGCTTTTGTATAACTTTTGAGATTAAAAACATATCGATTCTCGACATTGATTTATAAGTTTCAGAGTAAAAGGTAAATCCTTTAGAATGACCATATTTCAATCTCCATACATCTTGTAACGCCATAAATTCCATCAATTTGAAAAAGGATTTAGGAAGTTTCCCTTGTTGTTTACGTTCCAATTTACCACTTGTTCTATCTTCTTTAGGGTCTAATACTCCATTAAAGTCTCCACAAAGTAAAAAATTAGCTTGGTTTGTTTCTTCAGAGTAGCTTAAAAGTTGTTGTAATAGTTTTTGATAAAAGTTACTCTTGTCTTCTGTTGGGGAGTATACTCCTACTATCAAAACCTTGGTCTCTTGAAGTTGCACCTCCACTCCAACGAAATGTCCCAATGTATCTTGAAATTTCAATTCTGATGGAAGGTTACGGTTAACATAAAGTACAACTCCCTTTTTCTTCTTTTGCGAGGCAGATATATAGCAAGTTCCAAGTTTCGGGTTTTGTAAAAATTTAGTGTCCTTATCTCTAATTTTAGTCTCCTGTAAGCAAATTACATCCGCTTTTGCCTTTTCCACATAATGGAAAATTTGTCTTCTTTTGTAATTCGAATTAATTCCTTTTATATTCCAAGATAAGATTTTGATGGTCATTTTTCCCTTATTAGAAAACTTTGCTTCTTTTTTATACCTCCTCTTCTTCCGCCTAAAGATCTTCTAATTCTAATTCTGATTCTTTTGGTTCCTTTCCTTCTGATTTTGAGTCTGAGTCTTCACTACTAAATTCTGCTTCTTGTTCTTCCACGTCCTCTTTATAGTTATTATCTTGATTTCTTTGTTCTTGATATTGTTCTTGTTTTTTTCCATCATCGTCGTATTCTCTTCGATCACTATTTCTCCCATTCCTTGATTCTAGCTCTCTTTTAAGTTTATCAAGTAGTTCTTTAGCACGTATTATATTGGTTATTTTATATCCTCTTTGTTTATATGTAAAAGATATCCCTTCTATCCTCTCCCATTTGTACATAATTTTGTGCCTTTGCAGAAATGTTGTTAGGGGTTTATAATCCTGTCTTCTTTTCAAAATGTCATAAGGAATGTCTTTAAATATTTTAATGATTTTATCTCCCATTTTTAATTGTTTGTCATAATTATTCTGAATTATTTGGTCTCTTATCTTTGTTCTAACAAAGCAAACCACTATGTCTCTAGGCCATCCTTTTTCTCTTGCAAGATTCGAGTTTGCCCTGAAAATCCTGTCAATTTCTTGTTCCATTCTTTCTATGTCCATATCAATAAATGTTGCTAAAATTGGCGTTATCTTTTCACATAAATTTTCTCCAGATGACTCCTCTATCCCCCTTAGCTTCACACATCTATCACGATAGCGTAACTATTGTTGAGATATCGCGAGTTCTTCTTGCTTTTGTTTTCTTACCAATGTATCTTTTTCTGTTTCTAGTAAATTTGTTTTAACCTGAAGATCATGGATGTCTCCTTTCATGATTTTAATATCTTTACTCATCAATTCCATTCTTTTCCCAATTGTTTCTATCTCTTTCTTTAAGTCTGCTTTAATTTCAGACCTTGTCTCTTTCAGTTCCTGTCTCATTTCTTGTTTAAGTCCTTTTACTTCTTTTAAAATTTCAGCTGACTGCTGGCCCATATCCATAGATTGTCTTCTACCTAGTTCTGTTGGTTGTAGTTGTAATTGTGTCTGTGTCTTTGCTCCTTTCCTTGTTCCCGTCGCCATTTTTTTTTCTTCTCCCTCTTCTCTATATCAACTTAAATAAAAATGGGCTACTTTGAATTTATAAATCTTCGTTAATAATTTAGTTATGAAACGTCTCTCCACTAGCCCAGTATTAATAGTTGTCAATTCTGTTAATTCATTGTAACATACACGTAAATCTTTAACAATCAAATTCCATACAGTCAATCCATAAATTTCTTTTTTTTTCTAATTCAGTTCATTAAATTAAAATTCTACAGTCCATTAAGTAACAACAAGAAATATAAAAATTCTTAAGTTCTTAAATTCCTAAGTTCTGTTAAGTTAATTAATAACTTAATTCGAATCACAATTCTATAAATTCTATTGAATTAATTAATAACTTGATTTTTTTTCGTTAGTAAACCTCCCCTGCCTTCACCACCTCACTTCTCCATTGCAACCACCACCATTATTTTCAAAAAGAAGTGCCCCCTATCTGTCCTTCTCATCCCAGTCCAGGTTTCTGTTTACTTCTTTTCGTAATCTATATTGTAAGTTTCTTATTCAATGCAAGACGAGCTCAAACAGTTTCCCTGCAAGCTCCAGCCACAACCTCCTTCCTTGTATTTTACCCTTAACTTCAAAATCCGTGTCTTATTCAATGCAGGGCGAGCTCAAGCAGTTTCTCTGCGAACTCCAGCCATTACCACCTTCCTTCTGTTTTATCTTTAACTCCAGAGTTCGTGTCTTGTTCAATGCAGGTCGAGCTCTAGCAGTGTCTCTGCAAACTCTTCAAACTTCAAATCTATTCCGTCTTCTATTACTCTCCCACGTTCTTTATCTTTCCAGTTTAAGCCTCTGTTTCCTTCTTTTCAGAGTCCTTATCTTCTTTAATGCAGGGCGAGCTCAAGCAATTTCTTTGCTAGCTCAAGCCACTACCTCCTTCCTTATGTTTTCTCCTTAACTTCAAAGTCCGTGTCTTGTTCAATGCAGGGCGAGCTCAAGCAGTTTCACTGCGAACTCCAGCCACTACCGTCTCCCTTATGATTTATCTTTAACTTCAAAGTCCGTGTCTTGTTCAATGCAGGGTGAGCTCAAGCAGTCTCTCTGCGAACTCCAACCACTGCCGCCTTCTTTATGTTATGTCCCTCCCGTGTTCTTTATCTTTCCAATCCAAACCTCTGTTTCCTTCTTTTTCAAAGTCCGTGTCTTGTGCAATGCAGGGTGAGCTCAGGCAAATTCTCAGCAAGCTCAAACCTCTATAACTTTTTTGAAGCGAGTTCAAGCGTTTTCCTCCTTTTACTTTTTGTTTTTTAACGCGAACTCCAACTTACTGTGCATGAACTTTCAATCAAAAAATCTCGACACTTTCCTCTCCCGTTCTCTCCCTTGCCATTCGTCACCATATACTTTCAGAACACAGGCGATTTTATTTTTAAAGTATATAGCCTCTCAAACTATATCCACTAATCACTATAACCAGTACTTGTTTCAAATAGTTAAATGTAATATATATATGATTCCATCTTCTTTTTTTCTTTTCCTTGAAATGTCTTAATGTCCTAGTTTTTCATCTCTCAATATTAGAGCTGTAAACTCCCAACAACAGTATTATCAGGCGAACGCTTACCTCATTCTTCTGTCTGCCATTTTATTGTCCCAGTTCTTCTCCTTGAACTGTCCTGTCCAACAGACCAGCACGATCTTTAAATCTTCGAGTCTTTAAAAGTTGATTTCCTCTAGATTTAGTTCTTCAATTTTTCCTAATTGTCCTTTAACTTAGATTTATTAAAATAAAGTTTCAGGCGGCGCTATGCTGCTCAAACAGGCAGCGACTTTCCACGTGGCTGTTCTGCTCTTCGGTCCCCTCGCCTTTACTCGGTTTAAGAGCCACAATACCGACGCTCCTATACCTAAAAGGCGGCAATGGACCCCCAGCGAGCTCCTCCGAACCCCCTTTACCGGGGGGGTATTTGCCAGCTGTTAATCTACTGGCTAAACCACGTGGAGTGTCAGAGTCAGCGGGAGCTTTCTCGCTGCTCTGGCGATCGCGCCGCCATCGAAACCGGAAGTGAAAACCGACACAAGTTTTAAAAAAAATAGGGAGAGGAGGGAAAGCTACTCCTTCCACTTGTATCCTGACAGATATGAGCTCAGTAGGGCTTTCAAAGTTTTGCCATCAAAGATTCTCCCTTTCCCAGTCTCAAAGGATTTCTAGGTAACTGTCTCTGAGTCCCCATCTGTACAGACAGCCAAAGGATGCAGTGGAGAGCTGAAGAGGAAGAATGGATTGTATCGCTTCAGACTGCAGCTCAATATCACTGTTTTAATGGACCTCTATAAGAAAGTCATGCAAAAAAGAAAAACCTCAGTCAGGCAAGACAGATTTGTTCTTCCTGCTGTGCTATTTTCTATCTGCAGGAGGTATTTTTGCGGAAGGGCTTCAAATCCTGCACTTACAGTCTAAAGCAATAATGTGTTCTCCCACCTCATTCCCCCATCATCTTGCTGCATGTGCAGACTTGAAGTAAAAAAACAACAACAATTTTCATACTGATTTCTGTATCAGTGTTTTTTAACCTTTGCTACACTCTTTTCATCACACATAAAGGTAATTTGTGTTTTCAGTTTTACAGTTATTTACATGGATGTAAAGCTTAAAGAACTCAACAGGACATACATCAATGGAGATATAGATGTATAGGATACCACCACAGACAGTGGTGTGAGTGAGAAAATAATGGCATTTTAGGACGCAGTTGTGTAGACACTGGAGAGACAGATCCTCTTCGTTTCATGCCCTACTGACAGCAGTTTGTTAATTTGAATGCATCTCTGTAGGGTTCTGAGGACCAGGTAATATCCTGGAATATTTGCAATTTCAGGTTAGAAACAGGCCATTTTTAGGATGCTTTCTTCAAGTCAAAATTCAAGTCCTATATAGCTTCTCATCTATGTTAAAGATAGATAAACAGGCAGACAGACAGATTGATTTTATTCCTTTTAAGGGCAGGGCAACATGAAGTTTCATCTGCGAAATATATTTGAAAAGAGGTCAGCTAAACTTGCTGTTAAAATACAAATGATACTTAACCAAGTCTGAGGCCAAGGAACATTCACTAACTAGTCTAAGGATTTAAACTCACCCAGTGAGTTTAAAAACTTCTCCCATTCTCTCTGACAAACACACAAACACAAAGACATTAGGCTCATCCACTCTCCAAGAAAGTCTTCACAGGCTTCAATACATATTTTTTCCATACTGACATACATATGTATGGACAGAATCAGCTGATTTTATAATTTCTATAATTTATACAGATTTTATAATACATATAAATGTACAAGTCAATAGATTTAGGTGCCAATTAAAATTGTAAGAAATAACCAAAACTAGAAATTCTTTTTGTTCTTGGAAAAAAATGTATTCGAGGATAGTTTTGTTGGCTATGTAGGTAACCAAGAACAGAGAGATACAACAAAATCCAAAATCTACAATCAGTGATACCTTTATTGGGCCAATTCTAAAACATAAAATACACTATGCAACCTTTCAAACCTCACTGGTCACTTTATTAGGAAAAGATGCTAAAAAATCATACAGGAGAAAAATGGTGATGATGTTAGAGTTACAGGCTTACATTTGGCATAAAATGTTATCAATTAAGATGGTATTGAGGGACAGGTAATAAAATTTCAACTCCATCAGCAACCTGTCTTTTATTACTCTTTTACAAAATATTATTACCTCTATTTTACTCATCTTTCTCCCTAGTCCTAACATGGTGAATAAGAGGAGTGGCCTCTGCCTGCACTGAAATCTCTCAACGTTGTCTTAACTGACAACATCTCAGACAGAACATAGGGCTGTGACTTTAATATCATCGCTATTTTTCTCTTGTATGATTTTTAACATCTTTGCCTGATGAAGAAGCCAGTGAAGTCTCAAAAGCTTGCGTAACGTATTTTATACTTTGGAACTAGCCCAATAAAGGTATCATTGCTTATGGATTTTGTGGTATCTCTCTGTTCTTGGTTTCCATTTTTATAAATGAAATAATATGAACATGCCACTAGGTGGCATTTGCTTACTAATAAACAATGTGCTGTTAACAGTTTCAAAAAGGTATCTGTATTATTCTGCTTCCACAGAAAAAAAGGAGGCCAAGGAGACAGAGAGGAAGCTAGTAGTGCATTTAAAACTGATTTATTTTAGCACATGCATTTTATGCATTTCAAGCCACATCTTCAGATACACCGGAATGCAGACAGATGCTTGCTGTTGCTACCCTCTTCATTAAACTTTACAAGAATTTCAGTTTTATGTTGCGCTTTACAAGAATTCCAAGTTTTGTTTTGTTCTGTTTTGCAAAAGAAAAAAATGGCACTCAATCACTTGAAGGTGCTATGACAAGAAATGCTGGTTTTTCAGTCATCACAAATGTTAATACATTCTTTCCTTGCTTTCACCATATCAGCTAAAATATTATATTTCAGTAAGGTTAAGCATAAAGGCAATCCATATAATTATATTATTCAAAAAATATAAGAGAAGACATATCATTTTTAAAGCCACACTCCTTAAAAATATAAAACAATTTGTATCTATCAAAAATATCTACTATTTAAACTATTTAGAAAAACATTTAGTTACCATCTATCTAAGGATCAAATTGAATTCTTCAAATTATCACAGTCAGAGGCTATCTTACAGTTTAAGGCTTAAAAAAATTAATTAAGCATAATAAAAAAATTATTTATCTATGGCTACTCTCCAGCAAATGGCTTGCATCAGATGTGCTGAGAGATGAAGTTAAAAGGCTGAGCAACTAACAAACAAAGCTATTTTGCAGGCATTACATCTGATCTCAGTATTCAACTTTTCTCTCAAACCAGATTAATCTAATCCCCATGTAACAAAGCTTGTTCATGGTGAAAACAAAGACAACACAAGCTTCAGCAGGAAATCTAACATGTATTTAGGCAACAAAGAAAATAAAAAGGTATTCACTTGTTTATCTAGATGTTTAGATTCCAAACATATTAGGAGTTGTAATTTTAAACTTGGCCCAACCTTCACTTTTGTAATGGAATTGCAATATTTCTTGAATACCTGCAAGACCTTCAAATACATAGGAAATTTCAAAGCTAAGGTGTTACATGAACGGACGGTAATGGCTGTATATATACATCAGGTAGTGATGGATGAGTATTGAAACTGCATATTTAGACATGAGATCATTGGAGAATTCTTCCACCCCACATCCATTTTGGATTGTGATTCCCACCAAGTCCAGATTTAGTCCAAAATATATTGCACTTTCTGAGGGTCTCCCCACCTTTCCCAAAATTACTGAGGTGAGGACAGTGAGGAAGATTCCCAAATGAACACTGGCTAATTTGCAGTAGCATCCAAGAATGCTGGGGACCAAAGGAAATGCCATTCCTATGGATTTTGGTATTACTGTAACAGGTTTGCACAGCAGCATCTAAGTGTCTCAGAAACCCAAGCTCAGGTTGCTGTTGTAAACACGTGTTCAAGAAAGGACTGACTTTAGTACTAGTAACTGCAACAAAATGCCTGCTGGCAGAGCGACAACAAGACAAGAGCCAGTCTAGCCTCCCTTGGCAGAAAGTTCCAAAGCAGGGCAGTCACCACTGGGGAAGAAAAATCAAGTGTGCACTACATGTTCTTCAAAAGGCTGTGGAAGACAAAGGCCTCCCGCAAAGATCTCAAACCCAGGGCAGGCTTTACAAGAGAATACAGTCTTCCAGATGACTTGGATGAAATCTGTATAAGGCTTTACAGGTCATGGCCCAACCACCTTAAATTTTGGCCAGAAACAGACCAACGGTCAGTGGAGTCATCATAATAATTGAATTGAGTACTCTCTGTAGCCTACAATGGTCAACAGTCTGACTTTAACATTTTGCACAAACTGAATTTTCTAAGCACTTTTCAAAGGCATCCCACACAGAGTACGATAATTAAAGCAGGCGCCAGACATGAGGTAAAAGTTTTTAATTGAATATATTGGCAATTTCCTTATATAAATGCCCCAAATCAGTCCACTCGTACATAGAGCTCACAGGGTGGGGGGTCCTCCTTCCAGCGTTTTCCACTTCTACCGTTAAGTGGACAGTGAGCCTTAGCTGTGGTGCTCCATCTGCAGAACGCTCTCCCAAGGAAAGCTTGCCTGGTATCCACTCTGATCTAATTTCCTCGTGATGTGAAGGTCTTTTCTTTAAAGACTTGTTTATCTTCTGCTGCTACTATTTATAGATTTCATAAGAGATTATATTGTTTCAAAACTGTCAACTGCCTTATATGAAAGAAAGTTCAGAACATAGAAAAATAAAAATCCATTCCACTTCAGCTATTACATTTATATAATGCTAGCGTATTTACCCGGCATTGGCTGGGGTTTTTATTTTCCTCTTAAGAACTCACCAAACTGTCTTCTCCATTTTCTGTACCTTTGCTCCATATTTCCCAACGCAATCTGTATTCAGAGTTATTTACATATACAGTTTGGATTCCTGAGGGAGTACACTGTCCTCCTCCTTGCTGCTAGGCCTCATCTCCATAGCAATCGGCCTATTTCTGTACTTCTAAATTTCCCCCATATTCCCCAATCCAATCTTTATTCAGAGTTGTTAACATTCAGAGATTGGGTTCTTGAGGGAATACACTGCCCTGCTCCTTGCTGCCAGACCTTGTCTCTATAGCAACTGGCCTATTCCAGTACCTATAACTTATCCCCATATTCCCTGATCCAATCTGTATTCATAGTTGTTAACATATAGAGGTTGGGTTCCTGAGGGAATACATTGTCCTCCTCGCTGCTAGACATCATCTCCATAGCAACCGGCCTATTCTAGTATCTGTAACTTTTCCCCATAGTCCCCAAGCCAATCTGTGCTGTCTGCTGACATTGATGTACTGGCTTTTTTCCCCCTTTGCTTTGCTTTCTGTCGAATTTGTGCAATGGCTTTATGTTTTTCTGGAAGCATTTTTTGTTTTGAATTTCAACTGTAAGATTTTTCACATATGGAATCCATACAATATACTGTGTGAGGCAAGAAGACCTTGTAACTATGTTGTGTATGTCACTTTAATTTTTCTCACATATGCCTCCCAAATGTTTTCTGGCATCCTTATTGATGGTAGGCCTCATCTCCATAGCAACCAGCCTGACACCCAAGAGCTCTCAGCTGAGAATTCTAAAGGCCCCTCCCCAAACTGCCAACCCCAGGATTCCATAGATCTTCACAACCAGACAATCATATGATGTCTTCTCGCCTCACACAGCCAATCGTATGAGGTCTTCACTTGTCTGAGGCAAACAAACAGACAAACGCACAAACATTGATTTTCACATAGTAGACTAGACACAGATAATCCACAAATAACAAAATACAGCTAAGCCAGAAGGATCATAGAACCATAGAAATGTAGAGTTGGAAGAGACCACACGGGCCATCTAGTCCAACCCCCTGCCATGCAGGAACACCCTCAAAGCACTCCCGACAGATGGCCATCCAGCCTCTGCTTAAAAACCCCCAAAGAAGGAGACTCCACCACACTCCGAGGCAGCATATTCCACTGCCGGACAGCCCTGACCGTCAGGAAGTTCTTCCTGAGGTTCAGGTGGAATCTCCTTTCCTGCAGCTTGAATCCATTGCTTCTTGTTCTGGTCTCTGGAGCAGCAGAAAACAAGCCCTCTCCTTCCTCTACATGGCGTCCCTTCAAATATTTAAACATAGCTATTACGTCCCCTCTTAACCTTCTCTTCTGCAGACTAAACATACCCAGCTCTCTAAGTCTCTCCTCATAGGACATGGCTTACAGGCCCCTCGCCATTTTGGTCGCCCTCCTCTGGACTTGTTCCAGCTTGACCATGTCCTTTGAATTGGGGTGCCTAGAACTGGACACAGTATTCAAGATGAGGTATAACCAAAGCAGAGTAGAGTGGTACCAGTACCTCCCTCGATCTAGACACCATACTCCTATTGATGCAGCCGAGAATTGCATTGGCTTTCTTGGCTGCCGCATCACACTGCTGACTCACGTTCAGCTTGTGGTCTATCAAAACTCCTAGATCCCTTTCACACGTACTGCTATCCAGCCACGTGTCCCCCATCCTATATTTCTGTATTCCATTTTTTCTACCTAAGCGTAGGACCTTACACTCCTCTCTGTTGAATTTCGTTTTGTTAGGCTTGGCCCAGCTCTCCAATCTGTCCAGGTCATTTTGAATTTTGATCCTGTCCTCTGGTGTATTAGCAACCCCTCCCAATTTGGTGTCGTCTGCAAATTTGATGAGCATGCCCTCTATTCCTTCATCCAAGTCGTTGATGAAGATACTGAACAGCACTGGGCCCAGGACAGAACCCTGTGGCACCCCGCTAGTCACTTCTCTCCAGGATGAAAAGCAGCCATTGGTGAGCACCCTTTGGGAACGGTCAGTCAACCAGTTACAGATCCACCTGACAGCAGCCCTGTCTAGCCTGCATTTTACTAGCTTCTTTGCAAGAATGTCATGGGGAACTTTGTCAAAGGCCTTACTGAAATCGAGAAATGCTACATATACAGCACTCCCTTCATCTATCAAGCTAGTAACTCTATCATAAAAAGAGATAAGATTAGTCTGGCATGACTTATTTTTGAGAAATCCATGTTGACTTCTCGTGATTACCGCATTGCTTTTTAAGTGATTAGAAACTGACTGCTTAATGATCTGTTCCAGGATCTTTCTGGGTACTGACGTCAGGCTGACTGGGCGATAATTATTTCGGTCCTCTTTTTTTCCCTTCTTGAAGATGGGGACAACATTTGCCCTCTTCCAGTCTGCTGGAACTTCTCCTGTCCTCCAAGATTTCTCAAGGATTATAGCAAGCGGTTCCGAAATGACCTCTGCCAGTTCTTTTAATATCCTAGGATGCAATTCATCTGGCCCTGGAGACTTGAATTCATACAGTGTGGCCAGGTATTCCTGTACCACCTCTCTACCTATTATATGCCGCATTTCCCCTGCTTCCTCCCCTGCTCCCCAACCGCCAGGTTGAGTGCTTGTATCCTTCTGCGAAAAAAATGAGGCAAAGAAGGTGTTAAGTAGTTCTGCCTTTTCTCTTCCCCCTGTTAGTAATTCGCCATCTTCTCTGCGCAGCTACCCTGTCACCTCCTTCTTTTTTCTTTTGCTGTGGACATATTTACAAAAGCCCTTTTTATTGTTTTTAATGCCTAAGTTCATTCTGTGCTTTAGCCTTTCTGACCTCCTCCCTACATCTCCTCGCTACTTGCTTAAATTCTTCTTTGGTGGTTTCCCCCTTCTTCTATTTCTTGTACATGTTTCTCTTAACACTTAGCTCAGCTGAGAGTTCTTTAGTCAACCATTCTGGTTTCTTCAGATGCCTTCCATTTTTCCTCCTTATTGGCACAGTTTTAGACTGTGCCTTCAGTATCTTCCTTTTAAGGAACTCCCATGCCTCCTGAACTCCTTTCCCTTTCACTATTCTTGACCACGGAATTTCAGCCAGCAGCTCCTTAAGTTTACAGAAGTCCGATTTTTTAAAATCTAAGATGAGTGTCTGGCTACACTTATCTTGTCCTTCCCACTGAATGCCAAATTCCAATAGGGCATGGTCACTCCCCCCTAAAGATCCAACCACTTCTACCTCATTAACAAGGTCATCCCTATTGGCCAGGATCAGATCTAGAATATTTGATCCCCTTGTCGCTTCTTCCACATTCTGGACCATGACATTGTCTGCAAGACGAGCAAGAAACTTGCTGGACCTTGCTGTCTTGGCAGAGTTTGACTGCCAACATATGTCTGGGTAATTGAAATCTCCTATTACTACTGTATCTCTCCTTTTTGAATGCGTGGTCATTTGGTTGAGGAAGGTGTCATCAAGGTCCTCCGTCTGGGTTGGAGGTCTGTAGTAAACCCCCACCAGAATATCCCTATTGTTTCTCGCTCCCTTAATTCTTACCCAGATGCTCTCGACCTGGTTTTCTGGGTTTAAGTCATGGATCTCTTCACAGGTGAAAACATCCTTGACATACAAGGTTACTCCTCCTCCTTTCTTGTTTGGTCTATTTCTACAAAATAGGCTATACCCCTCTATTCCTACATTCCAGTCCTGAGACTCATCCCACCAGGTCTCAGTGATGCCTATCAAATCCCATTTATTTTGTTGTACTAGGAGTTCAAGTTCATCTTGCTTGTTTCCCATACTCTGTGCATTAGTGTAGAGACACTTAAATCCCTGGGCGCTTCCTGCAAGTCCTGTACTATAGTTTCTACTTCTCCCACCACTGGACGCTTGTACTATTTGGTCAATATCATTTGAGCCTTTTCTCCCTGCACTCACCGAGTCCTTGCCCTGAATAATATTGTCTCCCTCCCCAGCGGAACTTAGTTTAAAGACCTCTTAATCCTCCGTGCAAGACCATTTGCAAAAACATTCCTGCCAAGTTTCGTGAGGTGCAGCCCATCCCTTGCCAGAAGCCCACGATCATGGAAATTCAGGCCGTGTTCCAAAAACCCAAACCGTTGCTGGCGGCACCATGTGCGGAGCCAGTCGTTGACCTCTGCTATTGCCCTTTCCCTTTGTGCGCCATATCCTTGAACAGGGAGGAGAGACGAAATGACCACCTGCGCACCAAGGTCCTTAAGCTTTGTCCCCATAAGCTGGTAGTCCTTTGCGATGTGGTAAAAGCTGCGCCTCGCAGTGTCATTGGTTACGACATGAACCAGAAGGAGGGGCTTATGGTCAGTGGGCTTGACCAGCCTGGTTAGCCTCTCCATTATGTGGTTGATCTTGGTCCCAGGAAGATAGCAGACTTCTTGATTGAACTTGTCATTCTGTGAAAGTTGAATGCAACACTGTTGGGGGTTTTTTCTGTTATGCTGAAACATGGACAAGAAGGAATGTGCATAAAAAGCAAACTGAGAAAAGGACCTACAACACTGGAGTGAGAACAAAGATATCAATCCACTGTTCATAATCCATCTAACTAACTGGCAAGGGCTTATCAGCGTTTCAAGCAGGATTTCCTTCCCTCCACAAGCTTTACCTGAAAATGCCGGGAATTCCAAGTACAACCTTCTCCATGTAAATCACATGTTTTTTCACAAAGCTATGACCATTCCTTGATGTAGGAATCCCTGATATAGGACCAATAAGAAACTCTGAAACAGAAGAAAGAAAGTGCCCTGCATCCTTTCCTAGCAATGATGAAAACCAAATCCCTCTTTTTGTAAGAATTCCTTCATATTTCCTACCCTTCCTGAGCATCTTTGTGAGATTCTGCAATTCCTCCCACAAAACAAAGACAAGAAATATTTGGCATAATGTTAGTTACAATGAGGTTCAGAAAAGATTAATCAAAGACAAATATTTTATTGTACAAAACAAATATTCATTACAAGCAAATTCTGGATAAAAAGATCAGCTGGCATTACAGCACAGAACATAAATCAAAATAATATTCATCCACAGAATTAACTGCAGCTGGCATTCAGAGGGACCGCACAAATATATTTCATAGCCTCAGCAAAGAGTGCTGTTTGACTGTAACACACAATCAAGATCTGATAGTTTTCATGTAAATATCTCAATGTAATTATTTTATCCTGCAGCGATGATAAGATCTTCCCTAAAAACTTCTCCCCGGGTTTTTGACAAATCGGGCAGGTGCAACCTGTCCTCTACCTTTTCCAGATCAAAGCCATAGGTTTCCAGATAGAAATGTGAATCAGTAGGGTATTCTACACACAAATTTCTCATTGAAAGCTACCATTTATATTAAGCTTAATTTGAAAAAAACAAAAACAAATAAATCATCCTAATTATTACCCTAATTAGGAACAACTAGCAGAAGAAGCCATAACCTTTCTACTGGTAGACTTAACATTCTAAATATTAATCTACAGATACTTCTTCCCCTAACCATTCTGGATCAGCATAGTTATCTTGAATTTTGATTAATACAAGAAATACTTACTAGTATTTATTTCACTATGACCTTAGAACAGTGCACTAGTCTAACACATTCCTATATCTAAACTTAATTGAACTCACTCTAGGGATCCAACTTCACCCCATTTATTATTTTTAAATGCTTGCTGGTCAAGATCCAAATATTCACTTCTGCTGAATTCCACTGCTTCATACAGAATCAGTAATTCCACATACACAACCATACACCCAAAAAACCTCCTCTGGAGGATAGGAAACAGTTCGGAGAAGGCTTTTAGCAATGTGGGCTGGGCTGAGAAGGGGTGGGAGTACCAGTTTCACTGCTACTGGATATTAAAGTACACCAGTATATATGGAAGTACACCACTGGATCTTATACACATTTATCGGCAGACAGATGAATACAGTGACCAGTTACTACTTAACGACCTATTATCCCTTTACATTTAAAGGGTTATTTGACCTGTATTTTATCCAAAAAATAGGAAAACCAACAAGGTCTGATGACTTCTTTCCTTCCTGTACTGAATATAAAGGAAACCACTAGCTTGGTGAGAAAAACTGGAAGTTGGCAAATGGCATCAAGGAGGGCAGAACACTGCCATTAATGGAAATTACAAAATACTAAAATAAAAAAGGGGAAATAAGAGTTGCCCCTCCTCTCTGACCTCATTTGGAAAGTATGCAACTATGGCCTTTCTGTTCATATCAGTGGATGATGTTCATCCCTTTGCAATCCATGGATACACACTGCAGTAAGCTCTATATTGTCTGCTTTTCCCAGTTTAGCACTCTGCAAAAGCCACCCTTCAGCGTAGTGTCAGCTGGTGGAAAAATACTACCAAGCAAGCAAGCAAATACATCTACATCTGCACAACAGATGCTAAAAAGAGACTGAAAGCTAGAACGATTAAGGGTGATAGGTATCACGACCACTCATTTACTATAGAAGTTTGCTTTAACAAAATCTACACATTATATAATATTAAATAAGCTTTAAGGTAAAAAGCTTCTGATCACTTAAAGTATGAAGAGTTACACTTGAAAACGTAGTAATATCTCTAATGTATTCTACATCTCTGGGTCAAATGGAGAATATACAATTCATTCTGTTCTTTCAATAACTGGACTAGATGGTGGCAATTATTTGCATTATGTATATTTTTCTGCTATAAAACTTTTCTAGAATTCAAACAAACATATTTGGTTTTCAGCCAGAGTGTTCACTTTAAAAATAACAAAATAGCTTTACAGGTATATACCTCCGTTACCAATGCCTCTGACAGGGAAGTCCTTCTTACAAAGTCTTTTTATGTCTGCACAGTCCCTCTTTTCCTCTTCATGCTCAGTTAACTGAAAGCTTTTTTTAAGCAGCATCAGCAGCTGGAGGACCAGAGAAATTTCAGTGTTTAGTTGCAGCAGCATGTCTGCAATAAACAAGCAAGCTTGAGGTGGGAAAGAATGAGATTCTATTCTGCAGCTGTATCTGCAAGCAAGGTAAACAGCAGCTGCCTCCAATGTCACCTTAAGAGATGAGGGATGTTGGGGTCCACCCACAATGCCAGCATCTCCTTAGAACTGGAGGGAATTATAGCTCAAAGGAGGCCAGTGAGAAAAGGATAATGGCAGGATCACTTATGTACACCAGTACTAACTGTAGAGAGGACTCTAGTTAAAGTTAAACAACGTAGTTTATTTGAACTCACAAACATACAAGAAATCACACACTCTTAAGAACCATACAATGCTATAGGAATGTGAGGCGAGAAAGGTTGGCCAGAGAGAGATTCGGGGTGAACAGTTACAAGTCTTGGAGAAGAGGTCACAGCAGAAGGATTCAAAAAGCATCTGAGGGTAGCACAGAAGAATAGCTGTCTGGGACACTACATACTATGTACTACAACTGGCTGGGGCTGAAGCTAGTGGGTTTTACGCCCTGTTTCACATCCTGAAGAGGTGCATTGACAAAGCTGTAATGGCTTTCCCATGGTACTGACAAAGGGGTCTGAAATGAGCTGAGTATTTGACTCCAGAGTGAAAAAACACTGGTAGGACTCATAATGATATCTTAATGTTCGGTCAGGTAGGGTAAGATTGAGTCATGGTCTCTGACTGCTCACCAATCTGGGCACTTAGTCTTTTGTTGTATTCAAAAATGCCAAGAGCTTGAAGTGGTGAAGAGATTAGCACAAACCCATCAATGTTGGGTTTTCAGCATAATCCTATCTGGACCTTCATGACCCTGAACACGTCTCCAGCCAGCATAACCGTGAACACATCTGGTCACCATGACCCTGACCGTGTCCTCCAGTCATTAATAAGTTCAATGTATGAAAAACACATATCTCGTAAAAGGGGTGCTAGAGTATGGTAACACCAGAATCCCCTACTGTGAACAGAAAAACAGAGATAAAAGAGGACAGCAGATAAGCCTGCCTCACCAACTACCTCAAGTATGTTACAAAGAGTACATCTGTAAGTCTGGCCACCAAAATGGAAATCATACGAAAAGTGGAGAGTTGTGGGAAGAAAAGTAATTCCTAGATAAATTTTGAAGAAACTTTCAAATGGTCTCTACAAAGTTCAAAATGTTTTTGTTTACTTATGCAAAGCTTGTACAAAGAGAAAGGAAGGAGTGGAAATATATAGAATATATTATTTGCCTTGACTCACTATTTCCTTCCTGGGTCATTGAAAGACTGTCAGATTGTACAAGTGTAAGAATATTTGAATGAATTTATTATCCTTAGATAGCCCAAAATTATTTGGCCATGATCATGTACATTATTTAATCCATGATCACATAAAATTCAGTGCACTCCTGCATGTTCTATTCTACTAATAGGGAAAAGATTCTTCTGTTTTTTAGTACATTATAAGCCTGTACCCACTGCTCTTAATTGTAGTATCCAATGCTCATTTTCTAGGATCTACAGGAGGTTTTTGCCTATAGCCTCTTACCTGTATAAAAAACCTTACATTTTTCTTATAATCACCTGAACAGCTGTCTTACAATATAATGAACCCTTGGTAGCCACTTAGGTTTCGTTCCAGGCTCCCTGGGATACCAAAATCCAGGTATGCTCAAGTCCCACTATTGCAATGCTGTAGTAAAATGATGTCCCTTACATAAAAAGGCAAACAATACAAACAACTGTCAGAGACAGCCTGAGGATCTGTGAAATGGTGGGAGGCTATAGCAGGGTAAGTCTACACATTAGCACAGTGCTCAGGGGGCAACAAAATCAAGGTTCACTTTTGGGATTTTTTTTCATATATTTTTGAGCCATGATTGGTTGAACCTGTAGATGCAGCACCCATACATTAGTTCAATATGCCTGAACAACATGTAGCAAGAGGTCTTCCGCAGAAGACTGATGTAAGACATGTTTGGTTGTTTTAACTGAATGGCTAAAAACACAACATATGATTTCAAAAAAAATTTTTGAGAATAGATGGTAGCTCAGTGCAGTATGCAGAAGATCCCAGGGAGCAGGTAGAAGAAAGAAAGATTCTTATCCAAGATGCTGCAGAGCACCTTCAAGACAGGTATATTGACAGTATTGGGATAAGTCAACAAACTGTCATGTTTCTTGCTATAATGGAAGCTTTTTATATATATGCACACAGCTGAGTGTTTACTTTGAGAATTAACATACCACATTTGCCTGAGTTAATCAGTGGTGTACATAAAACACCTGTTCCTATATCCAAGTTTTTAATTTTTTAACTTATCTATCAAATGCTAACATGTCCTCTTTCTTATCTGTTGACTCCATTCCTATACTTACGTTTCAGCTGCCTACTTCTGCAAATGCAAGAATAATTTTACTGTAGGGAATTTAAATAGACATACAGACTTTGAAAGGGCTTTGACAGTTCTGTAAGAAAGATTCCTGAGCAAAATGTAGCAACTACAAGTTAGGAAGAGTGGTTGTTGTTGCTGCTGCTGCTATCATCAACATTATCATTATCATTACTATTAAATGGTAACTGGTTAAAGAACACAAACAGAATAGGAATAAATGGTAAACTCTCAAGGTGGAGGAATAAAACAGTGTCTTTCCAACTCTACGATTCTATAATTCATGATCACATGCAATATAATGGGATATATGTTGGGGCAAAAAAAAAGGGCAGGAAAGTACAGATATAGTAACAATGATCTGTGCATGTGGTGACCAGCCAAGAAAAGAAGTTTGAGACTAGCATAGGTAGCTTGATGAAAATGCTGCATCACGTGTGTAGCTGCTCTGAAATGAGCAAATGTCATGTTTGAGGGATGATAAAAAATGGCTGCCAATTTCATAATGCCTTTAGAAAAAAGTATGTTGTGACCACAGTTGAAATACTGTGGACAGATGTGGACAATATACTCCAAAAATAATTTTTGTAGAGATGAAAAAAGTACAAGAAAGGCAAACGAAAAAAGATCAATGAGTTGGAGCAATCTCCCATTGAAGAAAGATTACAATTCTGGGGGCTTACTTAGGAAGAAAAAAAGGTAAGCGAGGAGGGTCAAGGCAGGAATATGAAATTGCCCATGGAGCAAAAACCTTTTTTTTTTTGAAAATTTTTTGCCAAACCCCCCCTTTTTTAGACTACTGCACTGATGTGCAGCTTGATGGCTTCCCACAAATGCTTAACTGAAGTCTAGACTGCTGGACTTCATAGTTTGATCCAGAATGCTGTTTCTTGGGTCTCTAAGTATCAATCAATCTTGAATATCCTTTCTATATAATTTTCTTCCTTCCTATACTGAAACCAGCTTTCCTTTCTCTTTTTATTAATCTTTTTCGCCAGGGGCCAGAGTTGTGCAGACATTTAGCTGTTGTTGAACCACAGCTGCCAGAAGTGCTCTCCATTAATTATGCTGCTGGGAATTGTAGTTCAATGACATTTGCAAGACCATGCCATTTCTGCCATGTTTTGTCTCCCAGTATAGAATTCAAAGCAGCTTACAAAAATATTAAAAATAGCAAAAGCAAAAAATATGATAATAAAAAAGTTAAAATACAATTAAACATGGTATTGCTTTAAAATCCCATTAACATGTAAAAAGAGCAAAATCATTTAAGAACATAACTATAAATACACCATATACATCCTATTAATCCATCCTATGATTCCTTTCAACCAATTAATCACTAAATGCCTGATTGAACAGGAAGGTATTTGGCTGTTAGCAAAAGGAGAACACAGAGGAGTCCAACCTAGCCTTTCATGAAAGGGAATTCCATAGTCACCAAGAAGTCTCTGTTCACTGTCCTCACCCAGAACACTGTGATGGTTGTGGACTCAAAGAAACCCCTTCCCTCCAAGGATTTTAAGACTCTGGCAGGTTCATATAGAGAGATATGCTCTTTCAGAGAGTCTGGACCTAAGCCATATACAGCTTTATTACGTCATAATCAGTATTCTAAGTTTTGCCCAGAAATAAATTCGTAGCTGGTGAAGTTGCTTCAATGAGGAAACTATACGTTCCCTGTAACTGGCTTCTGTTAAATAGCTTTGACAGGTCTGAAATCATTCTTACCAAGATAATGACTTGCTTCTGGCCAAAGCCACAATCATCTTCCAGGCCAGAAGGCAACATGCAGGCTAGACATTGCTGAGATGATTATTTCTATCAGTCCCAACCGGCACAGCCAAAACTGAAGGATCATGGGAGCTATAGCCCAAAAACATCTAGGGGGCAACATATTACCTATCACTGTCAGATATATAGAGTGTTTTACTCAGGAAATGAAAGTCTAAGAAAAAATGGGTGGCATTAATAAAGAGGAGAGATGTAGCAAAAGCAGGCAAGGAATATAATACAAAGGTTGACTAAACAGTATCAATAAGACTCAGTGAAAATCCATCAGTATAACCATAATCCATGTTTAGGTTCCAACTACAGAGACAGAAAAGGAACTGAAAGATTCTATGCTGGAGTTCAGAAGGAAATTAATCACACACCAAAACAGACCTTCAGGTTAATCATAGGTGACTGGAATGCAAAAGTAGGAAACAGAGTAGAACCAAACACTGTAGGTGAATTTGTCTAGGATCAAGAAATGACACAGGAGAGTGACTGATTGAATTTTTCAAAGCAGTTTGTTCATGTCAACATATTCTTCAAAACAGTTTGTTCATGTGAAAACATTCTTCAGGCAAACAAAGAAACAATTGTATACAGGAACATCACCTGCCTATATCGAAATCAGATTGACTACATAACTAGAAGCAGAAGATCAAGAAACTCCATTCTTTCCGGAAAAACAAAACCAGGAGCAGATTGTGGCACAGATCACGAACGGTTAATATCAAAAATTAGAATAAAGCTAAAGAATACAAAACCAACCATCATGCCAAATTACAAACTTCCTTGCTTCCCATGCAAGCAAAGTGATACTCAAAATTCTACAACAAATACTTTTACTACATATGGAGCAAGAAATGTCCAAGTTCGGTTTAGAAACGACACTAGAGATGTAGCACATGGATAATGGATAATGAAGCACTGAAGAATTTCATAAGAAAATCAGTCTGTGCTTTATAGGTTATAGCAAAACGTGCAATTATGTAGATCACGAAAAACTACGGCTTAAAGAAATGGGTGTATCAGAACATTTGATCATTCTACTGTGTAACCTGTACTCAGGACAAGAGGCCACTTTTAGAACAGAATATGGAGAAACAGAATGGTTTCCACCAAACGAGAAGTGGGTCAGACAAGACTGCTTTTATCACTCTATTCATTTAACTTGTACACTGAATATATGTACGCTTTGAGAAAAAGGCATGAAAATTGGGAGGAAGGAGCATCAACAAAATTAAAGTATGCAGATGACATCATACTACTAGCAGAAAACAGCAAAGACTTTGAATGACTACTGAAGAAAGTCAAGAAAGTGCAAAGCAGGTTTACAGTTGTTGCCTAACAAAAATAATGGCCGCAGATGATTTGCATAACTTTAGAAGACACTAAGATAGTTAAATTCCCTATGTTGTTGTTGAGTCCTTCAAGAAGTTTCTGACTTATGGCAAACCTATCAGGGAGGTTTGGGGGCTGAGAATGTGTAATGCGCTCAAAGTCAGCTGGACAGTGAAGAAGGCTAATAGCTGGACAATGAAGAAGGCTGATAGTAACAGAATCAACTCATCTGAGATATGGTGCTGGGGGAGAGTTCTGCAGATACCCTGGATTATCAAAATCACAAATATATGGGTCCTAAAGCAGATCAGCTCTCCCTGGAAGCCAAGATGACTAAACTGAGACTTTTGTACTTCAGGCATATCATGAGAAGACATGCCACACTAGAAAAGACAATAACGCTTGGAAGGTGGACGATAGTAAGACAAAAGGAAGCCTGCATTGCAAATGGTTAGACTCAGTTAAGAAAAACACAGCGCTGAGTTTGCAAAGCCTGAGTGGGGCTGTTGATGACAAGGTGACTGAAGTCTCACAGGGTCACCGTAAGTTGAAGTTGACTTGACAGTAGTTAACAACAACAAACAATTGCTGATGCATCTAGAAAGATACCACATGAGGGAGGTATCAGCTGTTTGGGAGGACTCTTTGGTATTCAGAGACAAAGTTATTTAATGTAAAAAGCCCTTTGAGGTGAAAGGAGGGGGAGAATGACAGCCTTATGAGCACATTCAGAAGAAACAGAATGTTGCCTAGGGGAAGAATCCCCCCTTCCTGAAAACCAGGAAGGGAACTAAGTGGTATACCACTGAGGAGAGCACTGGAACAGTGAACAGAACACTCCATGTTGGAACATTTTCTTACAAGTCTCATTCACATTATAGGGTCTAAATACCCTAAAGGCACCAGATCCTGTGTGATCTTGGAAACTAAGCAGGGTCAGGTCTCATTAGTACTTGGATGAGAGACTGCCAATGAATACCAGGTGCTGCAAGCTATATTTCAAAGGAAGGGAGTGGTAAAACCACCTCTGAGCATTCCTTCCCTTTAAAAACCCCTTAAAATTCATGTGGCTGCTATAAGTCAACAGGCGACTTGAAGGCACCTACAGATCTACGACGCATTCTTTCCTTTCTAAAACTACTATTTGGACCTGAAAAGAGGGAGGTCCATTATGTGGATCACTTCAATAAGCTGCCCACCCCTCACCTAGTCATTCCCCCCATGCCAGAAAATACTTCTTTTATTTTTTTTTAAAGAGTTCTCTGACTTTCTTCATCTCAAAATCAAGCTCCTTGTTAGCTGCTATTTGTCATAAGGTCATGTTCCACATATGCTGGCCCAATGAACAAGATGTTCAAGAACCCATCATCAACAGCCTTGCCTTAATGCTTAATATCTTCCAGTTCTACTCATAAGAATATCTCCTCTTACTGCCCTTATATTAGGAGGACCTCATGTGTTTTAACAGATTATTCTAGAACACAGACCTTTCTTCTTTAGAAGCAGGAATGTTTTCTAAGTGCCCCTTTCTTTGAAAATTTTATTTGCTATTATCTGGTTCTAAGTTTAATATAGGGAAAACTGTTGTGAAATAATTTAAGATAATGATTACAAGAGAGGAATTTGGTTGAAATGCTATTAACATGCAAATAACCAAAGTTGATTGTTTAAGCTAGAAGAGATCTTCCTTTTCTAGACTTCAGCAATATGAGTAGAATCCATACTTAATCATACCTAGAACAGACACAAAAAAAACAATAGGATATCACAGTGGTCCCTCCACTTTTATGACGATTCAGGGCACAGAACCCTGATGAAAGTAGCAAAATGCAAATAACTCCATCCCAGGGCAAAATGCATGAGAATGGGTGGGGAGAGCTCCAGAGGGTGAAAAGAAAGGCATGCGCATGCTTTTCACCCACTCCTTGCATTTTGCTTTGGCGCACATTCTCCACGCCGGGCAAAATGAATGGGAATAGAAGGGGGGAGCTCTGGAGGGGAGAAAGAAGGCTTGCATGCCTCCCCCAACCATTCCCTTGCTTTTTGTCTGGGCACGCCTCCCTTCCTTCTTGGCCCCCATTAAAATGTAAGAGTATGGGAGGAGGAGAACGGTGGGGAGGGACGTGTGCACCTTGCAAATAACTAGAATTCAAAGTTCAAATCCGCAGATGTGGAAGGAGGACAGTAGTTATGACTATTTAAAGTCCCATCATTTTCAACAATTTCTACTCTGACCATGACTAACTCTTTCCAATCCTATCTGTATGGTATTCAAGTTACTACCTATTAATTTAGAATGATTAAAAAGTGCTGTTCAACTAGCCAAATATAATGTGACAATATGAACTGCCATATATTCAAAGATTTAACAGGGACTAGTAACTAGAGTATTCTAGATTACAGCAAAGCCTTTGACTATGTAGATTATGAGAAAGTATGGATCATTCTTAAAGAAATGGGTGTGCCACGACATTTGATTGTCATGATGAGTAAACTATACATAGGACAAGAGAACAGAATATGGAAAAAGAGAATGGCTTCCAATTCACAAGGGAGTCAGGCAAGGCTGCATTTTATCACCATTTCTGTTTAACTTGTATGCTGAACATACCATATGTATAGCAAAACTAGTTTCAAAGGAAGGAGGCATAAAATTGGGAGGAAAGAACATCAACAATTTAAGATATGCAGATGACACCACACTACTAGAAGAAACTAGCAAAATCTTAAAAACAGGTATTAAAGGAAATCAAGAAAGAAAGTGTAAAGTGAAGTTTACAGTTTAACATTAGGAAAACAAAAATAACCACAGATGATTTACATAACCTTAAAGGAGACAACGAAGACACTGAGATAGTTCAAGATTTTCCGTACCTTGGCTCAGTCATTAACCAGAATGGAGACTGCAATCAATAAGACTAGGACTTGGAAGAACAGCTATGAAGGGACTAGACAAGATTGTCAAGTGTCAAGATATATCACTGAATACTAAAGTTAGGATTGTCCATGCCATCATATTTACAATTTCTATGTATGGTTGTGAAAGCTGGACAGTGAAGAAAACTGATAGGAATAAAATCAACTCCTTTGAAATGTGGTACTGGAAAAGAGTTCTACAGATACTGTGGACTGCTAAAAACGCAAGGTCCTAAAGCAAATAAAGCCTGAACTCTCCATGGGAGCCAAGATGACTAAAATGAGACTGTTCTACTTTGGCCATATCATGAGAACGCATGACTTCCCTAGAAAAGACAATAACGCTTGGCAAGGTAGAAGGCAGTAGGAAAAGAGGAAGACCATTACAGATGGATAGATTTAATCAATGAAGACACACCCCTAAGTCTGCAAGACCTATGCAGGGCTGCTGATGACAGAGTGGCTCAGAGGTCTCTCATCCATAGAGTCACTATAAGTCAAGATCAACCTGATGGCAGTTAACAACCACAAGCACAACAATAACTAGATGCTGAGGCACTACTAGCTATAGATTCTACGGATGCAACTTCCCTCTCACTTTCATCCCTGACTGCAGACTGTCTATTCAGTCTTTTCTATCCTCCCCAGTTCTCCACAGCTGGCTTATAAGAGGGGAAGATGTAGAGGTGCTGCTTCCCAATGGCAAAGGAGAGGACTGGGTCACTTGCTTGTTTGACTGCATAAGCCACCATACCAGATGTGGAGGAATGGGTAAGATGAGAAGATGTCTCAATCTGCCTCTAGTTTCAAAGGGTGACCACTGGAATGAATGAACAGCAGAAATGAATAGAATAATTTCTGGGAAAGACAAAAGGAAGTAGGGTTTGAGAGTAGAGAAGTAGGGTTTGTCCCTGGCCTAAATGTGCTGGCATAGACACCTATGTGAAAGCAGTCTAGAAATTACACAGGATATGAATTCTATAAGTATAGGCACAATCTATTTTCATTGCCTGCAAGGCGCAGTAGAGGCTGCTGCTAACCATCCACTGCTTTGGATGCCACTTCTGTTCCACATGTAGTTTGGCAACAGCAATATCAGATCTGTTCTTACTGCCTCCACTATACTTCCCTGCAAAGCAGCTGTTTTTCAGTCCCTTCCTTCAGCTGTTCTCACATCCACCCAGAGAAGACCTTTAAAATTTAAAAACCAACCTACCTACAAGACAATGCAAATTTTTCAGCACAGTGGCTGATGAAGTCACTTACCAGGCTAAGTCCCTTTACCTCTCTTCACAATCCTATTTTGGAAATCAGTGCATTTTTTTCTGAGCCTGGCTGAACGCTCAATTTGAGCAACTGTTTACCCTATATCTCAAAATGCCTGTAAATAGACACTATCCAGGTACTTATTTTTAAGCAATATGCCAGAAATGCCTCAGTCTACTGTATAACTAGAATCCTTGACTACAACTATCACACACACTGTTTTCCCTTTGATACTATATTTTCTTAAGGGGTTGTCTGACCAGAGTTCTTCCTATTTCAAAAATCACATCTCACAAGTACAAACACTAGTACTTTGTTCAGAATTCAGGATCTTTTAAAAAAACTAATCTTCCTCTTTAAACTGAGTTTCTAACCTGTAAGGCTATAAAGACTAGTTTGAAATAGTATGAGCTAGGACTGGTGAAATTTCAGAACTCAAAGACAGCAGTGAGTAAGATTCCTAGTCATTAGAAGATACACTTTCACTGCCTTTCCTCTCCACTGACACGTAGAAACAGATAACATGAACAAGTACTTGAAAAATAGCTTTGTTTGCTATTTCGGGCAAAAATAAATTCAGTTTTTCTTGGCAAACAATGAGTTTTTGGAGGCAGAGATTTCCTTTACAAGTGCAGAAAACACAGCTTACTGACAAGCAGGTGAACATGATTCTGGTCTTGACTCAATTTTTCCTTAAGTGGAATTTTCACTGTAGTTTGGGGCAGTAGTCTTACACAAACATGCAAGGTAAGACTGACTGCAACCATCTATTACAATTAACATGTACAACATCAGTTTAATGCAAAGATCAGGCTACATCTTCTTACTTCCTGCACTACACCCACCCAGACATGATTCACACATATTAAATGGATGTATCAACACATGCTTTAGAAAGACAGAGACAGCAAATATTTGCTTTAGGTCACAGGAGGAACAAGAATGTGGTTAGTCATTCTAGTTTGCTTACAAACAAACATTTTACACACTATATATACACACCAATTATTTAAAAACAATTCTTTCAAATGTTACAATAAGCTGTTTTACCTTCAGAACAATTCAAGCAAACACACTTTACGAAGGAAGTATTCAGTTTATACAGCCCTGGCTTTCCCCAATGCAACAAAGTTGATACAAATTTGTGTAATCTGATTCTTAGATTAAAATCATATCCCTAATTTAAAGATTTATATAAGATCAGACTTTTATTCTTAATGGACTATTGCACAGCATTGTGAACATGCTTTATTCACAGTTAAGAACATCTGAGTTTGAACTACTCTCTGAAGGCTAGTTATTAATTCCCATTTTTGTTTTAAGTCCAAGGCTTAATGAACACTCTTTCCTGCTTGAACAATATATGAGTTAACTCATATGCAGGTTCATAAAAAGAGGGGAAAAAAGCAAGAAATCTGCTTGTATCTTCTCTCTCACAAACAAAATTCACATACAGGCTATCACTTACATTAATTGTAGTGTGCTATACAGTACCGAAGTGTGAGAAACTTTTGAACTCCTCTGAACAAATGAAAATAAGTGACAATCCTGAGGCTTTACATTCTCATTTGACACCTTTATCTTACAGCATAACTTCAAACCACACGTAATATCGAAATATCTAGGTGTGCAAAAATGCACATAAGTCTTGTTGCTTAGATCCCACTGACTTCTACAGCCATGCAGAGTCTTCATTAGTTTCAGAGGAAGACAAACAGACAGAAACATACAGGAAAGCAGGTTTCTAGGATTCCAGAAAATAAATTCAGGTGAAGTCCAGAAAAAGAAATAGAACAGAAAGACTCTCGGACTGCTAACTTGTAGATATGTCAAATGTAAATATATCTTCACATCCACATAACCTCAACGAGAAAAACCGAGCAGCTCATGTTCCACGGGGCTAACTTCGGCCACAAAATATGCCAGTTCTAACGGGGTAGTGATCTACTTCTTCTTACCTGGAAATCCCGATTACTCACGGGAAATTTAGTCACTTTGCACATGATCTGACACATTCGTATTATTACCCCCAAAACAACAGTAGCACATTAATTCTCTCTTTCTGAGTTTGTTGAACATCCAAGTTTGCAGAGCACTTCTGCTGTACGCGAAAGCTTCCTCCCTCCCACCTAACATTTTCCCAAGGTACTTAATGGGAGTAGTGGGTTCCGGTGTTTGGGGCATTCGCCACGACCACAGGCACTTTTGCTGCTATTAACCCTACCGCCGAGAGGCCGCCGGCCCACTGCCCGGCGGAGCTGAGAGCTGAAGGCACGCATTCATTTCGAGACAGACTCCCACCCCGGGCCAAGAGAAGCGCCGCTCCCACCTCCTGGAAGAGAGGAGCAGACGCGCTACTCGGCGGAGCCAAACACGTTCCCTTTCCTTCGGGCTGCCAGGGAGGGAACGCGAAAAAGCGACGGGAAGGGCGGACGCCTCCCCTCAGCAGCGCAGCCCCTGCCCTTGCACAAACAGAAAGCCGTCCCAGACGCCGCCACATTCCTCCTTTCCTCCTCCTCCCTCGTGTAAGGCTCGGCTCTCGTCCTCTCCTCGCCCCGACCGTCCCCGAGGGTCCCTCTCCTCCCCGCCGCCGCCGCCGCCGCCGCCTCCTAGGCTGTAGCAACAAAGTCACTCACTGTGTATCCCGTGCAGCAAGACACACACCACAGCAAGAACAACCCGTCGGCAGCAACACCTTGCCGACTCCGCGTCTTATCACTCCGGAGGCACGAGGGGGAGGTTTTGGAGAAACTCAGGGCGGGGGCGTCGAGGCAGAAGAGGCGGCGCCTGCGACTCTGAGCTAATGGCAACGCGGCGGGGAGCGAAAAGGGCGGGCTCCGGAGGTGGGTCTCCCTCTGAGCCGCCGAGGGGAGCGCGGCTGGAGGGCTGGGGAGGTGCGCGCGTCGTTTCTTTTGTGAGCTTCTGGAGTTGGGCGGGGGGGGGGAGCAGCCCTGTCAAAGTTTCCTTCCGAGCCCAGAGTGAGGAAGGGGAGGGTGTTTTTGAGGGGATGGCGCGCAGCTTCTTACTGCCGCTGGCCACGTCGAGTCTCAGAGCCTGAGGTGCTTCTCAAAGAGTTTCCTTTAAAAGGAAAAGGAAAAAAAAAAGGGGGGAGGGAGTAATACACGTGGACCATTTCTGCACTAGGCTGTTATAGTGCTATGATTCCACTTTCAACATCCTATGGAATCCTGGGCTTTGCAGTTTAGGGGGGGCTCCCTAAACACTGTAGTGCGGAATTGGCCCGTGAGTGGGTAAGCCCCGTCGAAATGGCTCTGCCCGGGGCGGGTTGCTGTTCCTCTTGCTTCACCCATTCGGTTATCGGTGCGGGGTGAGTCACGCTTTGCCTCGGTCTCGCAACTCTTCTGAAAAAGCCCTCGTCTCTCGAAAGCCTACCCTGCACCGCGCCCCTCTCTTGCACCGCTGGGCTTCCTGTCCTCATTTTGCAAGAGCTCCTCCCTCCCCTACCTCTGTCTCCAGGCTTACGTTTCCTCCTTGATATGTTTATTGAGGTTGTATTTGTGTACGTCTGTGCAAGTCCTACGTACACAGGCACAGAGAGCCTTATTGAAAGCGTGTGGATAGGCCTGCACGCATACCTTCCAAAAGCAGACTCAGAGGGTTGTGGGTCTTATCTGTTGGCAAGTGACATGGGACCACCCGTGGACGAGGCCAGTTCAAGACGCAGGGAAGTTATCTTTCTGAATACAAAGAAAACAATGGCCTAAATTCAATTGCCAATCTTAGCCAGAGTAGACCACTTGAAACAATGGGATTTATGTCAGTGTTGATTTACCAAATGAGCATTCATTTAGCGGTTCAACCTTGGATTTGTGTGTGAATGTATGTGCCTTCAGATGGCCTGGTGAATTACGGTGACCCCCTGGATTTCCTTTTCTTGGGCAAAGAATTTGCAGGGGTAGTTTGCCATTGGCTTCCTCTGAAATAAAGCCTGCAACTCCTAGTATTCCTTGGTTGTGCCCCTTCCAAGTACTAGCCAGGTCCTCCCCTGCTTTGCTTCCATTATCTGATGGGATATGGTACCTTCAGGGTACTTAAGCAAAAACAATTGGTTTTAGGGTATATAAACCAACAGCATTAAGAATATGATGGTAATTTCAGGATGGGGATGGGAGGAAGGAGAAGAAAGTATTCTAAAGGGCAATTTACAGTGTTGTTGAGGGGTCAGGTTCTTTATAGGGTTGACCCACCTGAAGCTAGCTTGTAACAGTGGGCAAGGCAATCTCTGTCTCTCCTCTTTTTCCTTTCCATAAAGTCTGAGCAGGAACGCCATTTGAAAACACTTCCAGAAGAAATCCAGATCAGGGGTTTTGTTGCAGTGTTACCTACGGTTTTTTGGCAAAAAGTGTTGCTCTTTCCACTATTGCAATCCAGACTAGTGGAAATGAGGTACTCCTATTCATGATTCTCCCCCACTTCAATAAATAATATATATGTTGCCTTGCTATATCCCCATTCTGCTCAAAGACCTTTCTCTCTCCACCCCTGCCTCCTGCTTACGGAAAGGTGATGGTGCTTTTGGGAGAGAGAAAAAAGTTAGAAATCTGTAGCAATGGAAGAAGGAAATGTGGCCATACACTGTGATGTAGAAAGCATTACTGTCACAATCACCCTCACTTCTGCAGCCTTTCTGGGTTTTCTAGGTATGGCCTTAGAGTTTCCCTGATAATCCAACCTAAATACTCTGGGAAGCATGGGAGAAAGGAGAACATGATGTTGACTTCTTATCCTACCACTACCATGTGCCACTGCATTTAACTTTAATAATCTAGGGCAATCAAAGTGCTATTGTGCACTTCTGACATATCCCAATGTTCCATTTCTACATTTGATTTGCAATTTTTGAATCCGTAACTGCTGGTGAATGAAATGGTTTAGAAATATTAGTCTTCTTTCCACTGTATCCCCTGTTTTAAGCCTATTATATCCATGGTGGTGGATTAACAAGTTGTGCATTGTGTGGTTTAATGCTAGATGCCATCATGAAAGTAAGCTGTTATCCTACCAGAATAGATTGGAGTAGATCATTCCTCTTGGGCTACCAAAAATAATACCAAATTGGGGGAAAGGGAAGGAGAAACTGGTTAAGGAGGATGACACCCACAGTCATCTAATCACCACTCACAATAGGAGACATTCCCCAGCCTTGAAAGGTGTAATCCAAGGCTGGAGAAAAAACACCAATAAAGAAGATTACATCAACCTGTTTTATCTTAAATTGAAAGGTTTATCACAGCATGAAAAATGCTGTGATTGATGTCAGGAAATGAGGCTGAACAAATTAGGACAGGGAGTGTGTTGTTTCCCAGAAAGACGATGTGATTTCACCTAGTACAAACAACTTTCTGGAGTGCAACAGGTCCCACACCTGGTTTCTAAGTGTTGGGTGCTCCCTGCTGAAATCATGTATCCAACTGAAACTTTGGATCCAGCTGGGTTCTCCCTGCTGTGGAGAGGGACCTGGGAGAGCAGGGATGCCCTTTGAAAATGCTCTGCTTTTGTCTGCTTGGTGTGAGAGGGAGCTAACATTCTTGAATCCAGGCATGGACATGATTTTAGCTGAATCTGTGCTTTCAAAGTTTTTTTGTGAGACCTGGTGTGCAAAGAGGTAGGGGCACAGTGATCACCTGACAGTCTCCAGGATTTGAGTATGTATATCTGATAATAAGGCAACAAAACAGGATTGAGATTCTGTTGGTGTACTGTTCACACCACTGTCTCCCTGCTTGAGCTGGTAGAGATGGCCTTGGAGGTGGTGTTGATATCCTCTAGAGTTACCGTGTTGTGGGGGGTTTCAGCGTCCATGTCTGTGGAATATGGAGACAGTCAGGACAATTGTTGTGATTTCCCCTTGGTGTCCTCTATTTGGGTGCAGAGCACCTTGGTTTACTCAGGTGCTCAGGGCAACAAAGAGTTTGAGTAGATCACTGAAGTGATGGAGGAATACTTGGGATGACTTTGACTGGGCACAGGTTAGAGCTTAGTATTCAGTGTTTAGGGCATCAAAGAAACAGTTCTTTGCTGCCTCTATTACCTTGACACAGTCTCATCTAATACAGTTGTTCAAGTAGTTACTACATTCAAGACCTTAAGACTGCTGAGAAAGGGCCTCAGAAATGTGCTGTGACTAATTAGCTAAATATTTGTGGAGAAAGTCACTTCTATCCATTCTGATTGTGGCTCCACACTGAAGGTAGAAGGCAGGGGGGTAACTAAAACATCTACTTATTTGGTTTTGATGGGTGAGTTTCAGTTCATTCAACATTATCATATGGACAAGTTGCTTGGTAAAATGAGGCTAGCCAATTGTCTGTTAGGCCAATGTCCATCCAGGCTGATTAGAGCTGCACATGGAGGGCTAATGAGTTAAGTGGCTGAAATTGTAACTACTTCCTTGAAAAAGGGCTATGTTCTAGTCCCTCTGTAAGCAATTGTTGAAGAAACCTTCACAGGACACCACCACCCTAATTATCTACCCAGTTAATAATTATTGGATTCTTTTTAAAGCAAGTAGCGACAACATGACTTCCTGGCTTTGTTGGATGAAATTGATTACCTGAGCCAATTCCAGTCTGGGTTCAGGCTTGGTTATGGGATAGAAACATGTGGATGGCTTACACCAGGATCTAGACCACATGTGTCAAACACAAGGCCTGTGGGTCAAATCTGGCCCACCAGGCCATTTCATGTGGCCTTTGCACCTCTCTTGCAGCTGTGGCACTCCCCCAGCCTATTGAGCCCAGGGGCAGAAAGAGGCACACTTTCTGAGGAGCAGAAAGTGTCACACTTTGGATATACTGACCAATTCTATGTCACTTTACAGAGGTATAGGGACCATAACGTATGATCAAATAGCCCCAAAATGTCCAAGAAAAGAAAAGTTGATGCAGAGGGAAGGCAATTTAAAAACCAGTAGTAATCGAATGCAGAGGCAATTATTTAATATGATAAAAGAGTAGATACATTTATATAGTCTTACAGATACAACTGGCCCTTTGAGGGCAACCATAATGCTGATGTGGCCCAAGATGAAATTGAGTTTGACACCCCTGATCTAGACAGAGGGAGTTGTGTCTCTTGGTTCTGCTGGACCTCTTGGCAGCATTCAGTACTATCAGTATCATTCTGAGCCACTTGGTTGACTTGGGTTTTGGGAACGCTGTTTTGCAGTGGCTATGATTCTTTTTAACTGAATGTTTCCAGAAGGTGGTATGAGGGAGAGCTTGTTACTTTGGTATCTTGGTCATTAGAATGTGGAATTCCTCAGGGCTCGGTGTTGTCCCTTATGCTTTTAACATCTGCATGAAGCCACTGGGGAACATCGTCTGGTGTTTCGAGGTTGGGTGCTATGAGTTTGCTGATGCTGTTGCAACTGCCTTCTCTCAGCATGGACCTCTCAGGGATACACAATAAATAAAGCATATTATTCAGTGTTAGGTGAAAAACCTCAGGACAATCCTATGGCTGAATATCTCATAAGGAAGAAGCGGTGTTTCCTGCTGAGACAGGAGAACCAAAGCAGCTCTAGTATATCAAGAGTGGGAAGTCAGGGAACCCATTTGGTCAACTTGTTCCAGGATGTCATCATACTGTATGAGGAAGCAAAGATTTTCCAAGGGAACAGAAGTGTGGGAATTAAAAGAAAACTACACACTGAAACTTCAGTGTTTTTGATTGACTGTCTTTGTCATGCAAACCATTAGAAAAAGAATTTCACAATGAGCTCAGTATGTCCAATGGGGCCTAACACTTTCCTTGAAAAGCACCTTGTGAAGTTTACTTTTTTTAAAGGGGGGAAGTGCGTCTCTTTAATATGTCTGGAATGGTGAAATCAAGCCCAATACAGATCATTTAGCTTGAAGCCAGTAAGGACTCTGATTCTGAAAGAAAATATGGGTTTGGCCAGTTTGTTAATAGAGTGCACCTTCTTCTGGCATGACCTCTACATGCATGAATTTGAAATTGTGCAAGTGTTGCATCCGATAATAGTCAATGGACACAACAGGTGCACTTGTGTAGCTACAGGCATGCACATGTTGCACCCTTTGACTACAGTGGGATGTGGCACTCACATTCTTTGTCTGGTGACCTGATCAGAGCTGCAGAGAGAGAAGATTCCCCTGGAAAAGAAGCATTTTCTTTGACCCCATCCATCCCAGGAATGTGGCTCCATAGAATTTCTGTGAAACTGAATTCACCCTTTGGTCTGAAAGAGGTTCTCCATCCTCAGATCATAGGTATGAGGAGTAAATATTTCCAGGGACTAAAAAATCAGAGGAGAGACTTTTGTTACTCTGACTTCTGGTGGTCCCCTTGGGGACACCTTGATTAGCTCCAAAAATGCCAAAGTTGGGGAAATTAGCAGAGCACTGGCTTTTAACAATACAGACGGCAGGGCAATAATTAGCAAGATCTTTTACCCAATGTCTATGGAGTCAGATCACAAAAGAACCAGCTAAAAGTTCAATCAAGATATTTTATTAGAAAATATATTCAAACACACGCACTCAGAGGTAACCGCTCGCGCAAGTACACAAGGACTATCAAGATGGAAAGAGGTGAAAATTGACAGGGGAAAAACCAGAGGAAATGTGAAAAGAGATGATACTGCACCTGACCAGAAGTCTTTGGCTGGGGAAAAAGACAAGTGGAGAGAAAAACTCAGCATAGGGAGGGGGCTGAGGGAGTCTGAACTGGCAGAATGACAGTCTGCTAGTCAAGTGTTGGAGAGCTCCAAAATGGAGTCTCAAAAAGGGGGTCTAGTTATAGGGTGAAACATGCTTCGGGGCGGACCCTCTTCCTGGAATGGATAATGGCTGAAACTGAAGGATAATAGTTGTGTGATAGCCACCTGATGGCTGCATGATGGTCACACCGTGTAACTGGACCTTGCTTTGATATGTCCGGGGGAATCAGGCAGTCTCCCCAAAGTATTGTTGTAGCTGATGGCCCATTACCTGTGCTTACATTCCTTTCCGAGGTTTCCTATGGAGGCGTGACAGGGGAAGTTTCATGTCTTTGATCTTTTGTCCGATCGCTAGCCTGGTTGTCTACGCACCAGGCCGGTCACCTCTGGCTTGGATGTATTTTAATATTAAAATTATACTCCCCGGGATGGAGTCTGCTAGCAGGGGTTACACTTTTATTTCATTGTCCACTGAGATCTGGGAGGTTAGCTTTATCAACTACGTACTAGAAGTAGGGAATTTCCCTTAAAGATTATGGATGACTAATTATTCTTGCTTTTAAAGTATACTCTGAAAAGTGCAGAGAAAGGCATTAATTGGGGAATGAAGTCTGGTGATGCCTTGGTAGGTCCCCTTGTGCCTTAATTTTTAAAATACAAAATAATAAAAATGGAGCTGGGTAGAAAGATGGTGAGTGAAAGTTGACTTTATGAGTTGAATTCTCTGGATGAGGTAGCAAGACATGAATTTTTACTTGAAAGAAGTCATCTTTAAAGCTTTAAGAAAAAAAAGCATTCCCTCTAGAATCAAGAAGGTGAGGGGTGTTTTTAAGAAATTACTAGGCTTGTTGTAGGAGGTGATTGTAAAAGTGCAGAGAGGGATGAACAAGGTCTCAATGCAAGTTCTGGAGATTGGACCCTAATCTTGAAAGATGCCTACAGATTTGACACTAATGGCATGCCACTTTCCCTGTTACAGATTTCAGATTGTCAGCTAGGGAAGTGAGCAGGAGGGAGGCCTCTGCATTTTCCAGTGCTCTCTATACCTGTGGCACAGGATCAGATTCCCTCCATACCATTATGTACATCAAAAAAGGACAACCCAAATGTGTGTGCTTTAATGCTTAGTATGTCTGCTGTCCAGAGCACTGATGCCATCAGTAAAGATGTGGCCAGGTGCAAGACATGTTTGTCCAGGGTCCCTGCTATGCTTAAGTAGATGTTGCTGGTAAGGGCTGCCTCCCTGAGTGTCTAGTATGCGGCTGAGGGACTGTTGGAAGATGTTGAGGATCCCCTGTGGTGGTAGTGGTGACTCATGCAAAATGGTTTCAGCAGTTCCTTTCTGAGAAGGCCTGACATGTGTTTGCACATTCTGGAACTGCAGCTAAAAATCATGGAATGGAAAGAGGAGGTGGCAGTATAGAATAACTGTGGTGTGTCTAGGGCAAGGCCAACGTATATGGCTGACACTTTTGCCCCAGACCCAAATGGCAGGAAGGCCGAATCTCTCAATAAAACATGTCATACAAGTTATATGGATTATATTGCACTCTATTTTATAGGTAGCATACTAGTATATTCATCTGGTGTGCTTCTCATGGCTGAATATAGAAGTTATTCTGAAAACAACTTTCCCCAACCTGGTGTCCTCCAGATGTTTTAGACTAAAGTTGCGTAAACTTGGAGAGCATTGCTAATAGCCATTATGACAACTGTAGTTGAAGATGTCTGAGTGTTAACAGGTTGAAGAAGGCTGTTCTGGGGCAATTGTTCAACTTCCAGGTGAAATCTTAAAGAACCATTTTTAGATGATGTTACACATATAATCTAATCAGACTAATTTTAAATAATAGGTTTCCATTATATTTCCATAATGAATAAAGTTACCACAGGAGTGGAAATCGGCCAGCCTCCAGATTTGGTTGAACTGCATTTTCTGTCAACCTAGTCAACATGGCCAATATTAGGGAATCTGGGATTTGCAGGTCAATAACAACAGGAGGGCCAAAATTATGTACCATCCTAAGTACCAGTATTGAAGCTGGGGTGGAGGGCACAACAGATAAACAATTGTAACTGTTACACCAAAATGTTTACATATAGCATATATGATCAGGCAAAAATGAAATTGCTGGGCAGAGAGGGCTTGGTTGATGCCAATAATGTTTCTTCATATGGCTTGATGAGTCTTGAGGATGAAAGCATAGCTTGGTCTTTGAGAAAACTGATTACATTTTCTTTAGTGATACCTCTGGAGCAGGTCCAGAGGAAGGCGACCAAAATGGTGAAGGGCCTGGAAGCCATGCCCTATGAGGATAGACTTAGAGAGCTGGGTATGTTCAGTCTGCAGAAGAGAAGGTTAAGAGGAGACATGATAGCCATGTTTAAATATTTGAAGGGATGCCATGTAGAGGAGGGAGAGGGCTTGTTTTCTGCTGCTCCAGAGACCAGGACAAGGAGCAATGGATTCAAGCTGCAGGAAAGGAGATTCCACCTGAACGTCAGGAAGAACTTCCTGACCGTCAGGGCTGTCCGGCAGTGGAATATGCTGCCTCGGAGTGTGGTGGAGTCTCCTTCTTTGGAAGTTTTTAAGCAGAGGCTGGATGGCCATCTGTCGGGAGTGCTTTGAGGGTGTTCCTGCATGGCAGGGGGTTGGACTGGATGGCCTGTGTGGTCTCTTCCAACTCTACATTTCTATGATTCTATGATTCTATGATTATAAGGCACCTGTTTTTTTATTAGCTGCTAAAGTGCCTCAGGGCAGCTAGTTCTTAAGTAAAATGAGAGGTTGTGTTACAAAAGTACTCCACATTGTGCTAATAGAATTCTTAGATCTGTATAATTGCCCTCACATGCAGTAATATAGAAAACTAAAGAAAGACTGCAGGATTCCCTGGTAATTTATTTTAAGTGTCATAAGGGAGGCCTGCACTACAGAGAAATACAGTAATACTGAATTTGTAGGCAGGCAAACTGTTTAAAATGTGCCATATATTAACTTGGAAATTACTCAGTAGAAGTTTTTAAAAAAGGAAATGGATTTTAGGAAATATAATTTCTTAGTGGCTTCTAGAAATTGCTGTTCTATATCTGTCTTTCTTTTCCTTTGATTGTATTGGTTCTATAATGAGGGCAAAGAAGTAGTGCTAGAATAGTATACCTGTGCAGACACACTGTCTTTTGGTTATTACTTCAGTAAGCTAAACCTCTCAGGTTGCCCTGGTACTTTCAGGTGTTTACCATCACAGGTTTAATCCAACTGAGGTCAACTAGACAAGAAACTTAGCATGTTTTTAAAAGAGGTGCTCCCTCAAGTGATGAAAAATATGTCATAGCCAAAAAAAAAAGAGTCAACCTTACATATCTTGGTTTTAGTATGCTTTCTTCTGTGACTGATCACTGGAAAGCTAACACAAGCTTAATGTGCAAGTTGGAGTAAGACATCAGGTTAATTAGAGGAACTTAGCATTGCCCTTAACATCTCTTCCAAGACTCCAGTACATCTTGATGGACTGAAAGGCTCACTGGCGTAGTTACTCTATAGCCTCCCAGCAGCGACTGTCTCTGTACTGAGCAGGTTATTTCTTAAAAGCACAGATGCCTTTTCAAGCCATCCTATCTATGCAATCTGGGCTACAATAACCTCTGGAAGCTAGGATTTTACTGTTTTTGTTTGTTGTCAAGTTGGCTTTGATTGAATGAGAGATCTCCAAGAGCTCAGATCCTGCAAGCTCAAGTCTGTTGGGTCTTTTGTTGAATTAATTCATCTGAAATGTGGTCTTCCTCTAGTAATTAGCTTTATTTAGAGTTAGTTGACGGCTAGAGGTGCCACCTCTAGTAGGGTTGTACACATGCAACAGGTGGGGTCTTGCCTTTAGTAAGAGAAATACCTCAGTCTGTGAGTAGTGGAAGTGGTCACACTGCTCACACTATAGCTTGTTGTCAGTATGTGCCCTAAAGTCAACTTGGACTTACAACAACCCTATCAGGGGGTTTCTTTGAAAGATTTGTTCAGAAGAAGTTTGTCATTGCCCCTCTAATGTTGAGAGTGTGACTAGCCCAAGATCACCCCATGACTAAACAGGGATTTGAACTTTTGTCCTAGTCCAACACTCATTCCACAATGGCTCTCAGTAGGTTAGTACGCAACCATTTTGATCTTATAGGATTCTTATCCATATTTGAACTTGTTTTGAATAATTATACATCTTTAAGCAGTTTCTCATTCCATCTCCTTTCAGCTGTCATAAAGATTTTACGTAAGATATATAGATTAACCTTACTATTTTAAACTATGAGGAGGTATTAGATTCAAATATTATTTCCTCCAATTGGACCAGACTCACAATTGTTCATATGAAGGGGACAAAGGATTTACTACAGATTGCAAAGAAAATCTATAGTATCAAAGCTGATGTGATATTTCATATCACACAACTTTGAGACTTACAACAAAAAGGCTTTTGAAAAAAATGAGGGAAGGACTTAATGAAGTAACAGGAAGACAGAGTGAATAATGTTCTTTGTGTAGGCATGTCCGCTGCTGAATTTTCCACATTCCTATCCTGTAGAAAACAAAATAATTAAACTTTTGGTCCATGTTTATGTAATACTTCCGTGTGAATTACTTTTGGAAGTAAATCAGAACTGTAGACTTAGGAGGTAGCCCAAAAGTCATTGAGTCAAAATCCTACCAGTGTAGAAATCCACACCTCTATTGAAAAATCTACAATGAAGGAGTCTACCACTTTTAGTGGTAGTTTGTCTCACTATCAAAAAAGCTCTTCAGAAGTTCTTCCTAGTATTTAGGCTGAATCTGCTTTCTTACAGGGTAATCCGCTCATTTGTGTGCTACCTACTGGTATGTCAGAAATCAAACTTGCTCTGTGTTACTGTTTTTCAGATATTTGAAGATGGCTATCACACCGGCTCTCAGCCTTCTCTTCTAAATGTAGCAAATTCACTTAGCTCTTCCTCATGCGGGGTTGATTTTCAGACTCTTTGCAGTTTTGTTCATGGTTTTCTGGACATGTATCCTGTTTGACTCAGATTTTGAATTTATATCAGTTTCCAAATTAAAAACTGGTGAATTGCCACTGTTGCAAATCATATTAAAGAATAAAATTTCAGTCATTTGTGATGAAATCAGAACATCCCAGGACGTGGGTATGTACTAATGAGCAACACAGCTGAAGTTATAGTCTCTCCTCCAGGTAAACAAAGGGTTAATGATGTGATAGGTTAGGTTACATTTATTCGAGGCAGCATCACTGTAGAAGCAACAGACAATTGCCTAGTAATGATGAGAGCTTTGAGAAGTGTGGAAGCTTTGAGATGCTTCCAAGAGGAGAGGTTATAAAAACACGGTGCATGAGAGAGACTTATGACTTTGGGACTGACGAAGAGGTAGAGAAGGTGCTTCCTGCCTCACCATCTCTAAGGAAGCTTGGTCATAGGCTGGACGGAGAGGTCCAGAATCTCAGCTTCCCAAGAACATCCAAAGACCCGGAACATCATCTGTATTGTGAGTAGCCATGTTTAGCTCTTTCCATTAGGACATTTCTTTCTTTTTAGCCTCTTAACCGGAGGTCCACAGACCCCTGCTGCTGAAACAGTGGTAGCAACAGAAATGCAGTAGCAGGGGTGTACGTGTGTGCCGAAACTGCTCCCTTGTTTGTAAACAAGGGAACAGTTTGGGCATGCATATACTCCTGCCACTGTGTTGCTTTTGTCAGGGATGGGACAGCAGGGAATGTGGGCACTGGGGGACACAGGAGCTTTGGCATCCACACTCCCACACTGCCATGTCCCTGATGAAAGGGACATGGTGGCAGGCATATGTGTATGCCCAAACTGCTCCTTCATTTGCAAACAAGGGAGCAACTTCAGCGTCCACCCCCCCCCCCACTGCTGCATTCCTTGACATTCCTGGGTGTGCTCGTGCCCAAACTATGATTCCGGAGACTTACCTGTAACTCTGCGTTTGAATCCCCACTCGGCCATGGAAACCCACTGGGTGACCATGGGCTAGTCACATTCTCTCAGCCTCAGAGAAAGGCAACAGCAACAAATCTTTCCAAGAAAACCCCCATGATAGATTCGCCTTAGGGTCACCATAAGTCAGTTTTCAAAGGGGTGAGACAGGATGGTTAGAAAGAACCTCTCCCTGTCAGTGGCACTTTGTTGTTGTGTGCCTTCAAGTCACTTCTGACTTATGTCAGCCCTAAGGTAAACTTGCCACAGGGTTGGTTTGTTTGTTGGCAATATTTGCTCAGAGGGGGTTTGCCTTTGCCTTCCTCTGAGGCTGAGAGAATGCAACTTGAATAGGGATCTGAATCCTAGTCTCCAGAAGACCTTAATAAACAAACAAATATTTGAACATTTAAACAAATGAATTAATATTTGAATCTAAATATTTAAACTTAAGTCTTGGGGGTCCCAGTATAGAAAACGTCAGGAACCACTGTCAGACTGTTTTGTAACTTTGTAACTACTCCTAAGTAATGCCTGAAAGAAAATGCCTTCATGTACAAGCTACCCTTTGGCTAATGTAGGATTGCTTGCTTAGAATAAAACCTTTCCTTAAACGATCTCTTCTTTTCCACTCTTTCTTCATGTGCCTTTGCTTGATGTTTGAGATTTTGTGCGTATAGGAATCCCATCTCCTACAAGAAGAGAAGGCGAAAGATCTATAGTGTCAGATATAGGAGAAGTGCGAGTTAAACTCCTTGATACCTGTGCTATTTTTCTGTGTAGGCTATGTGATAGGAAGTTGGCACATTTATTTAGTACATTTAGTAAATAAAATGACCCACAAGGTAGCTAATAAATGCTACCATTAAAATAGCTGAATTAAATCATAAAATAGATAAGAATGCATTCCTGAAAACCTGCCTATACGAGAATCTGTTTCCACCATAACAGTTGCTGGATGGTGTCACAAAGAAGACATTTATTTAAAAGTCATAATGAGGAGTCTTCATATTAAGTGGTTATGCTCAAAAAGAGCTAGACAGTGAGATGTTTCTTTCTGGTTTAGTGCATCATATTGGTTCCAGCTACAAGCCCTTCACACTACCCTATTATAGCATTTTGATTCCTCATTACGCCTCATGGCAACATCCTGTGGAATCCTGGGATGTATAGTTTGATGAGGCACTAGAGCTCTCTGGCTGAGAATTCTCAATACCTCTCCCTAAACTGTAAATCCCAGGATCCAATATAATGTTGCCATTCCATTTATAGAATCATAGCATTATAATTGTGTAGTATGACAGGGCCCTTGATAAAGTAAACAAGAGGAATCCCTTCAGTTGCTTTCAAAACTTGACTTGGAGGTGACCGATGGGAGTACAAGCTGACAAGGAAGAAACAGAAGAGAAAGCAATACAGAGTCAACAGAAATAAATTTTCTGGAACACACAGGAAATAGCAGAAGTGGTTCCCCAGTAGATGAATACAGTTCTTGGCGTAGAAACATAAAGGCCTGGGAAAAGTCGTAAAAATAGGGAAAAAACAGTTTCATTCTGAAACCTGTTTTTCTCAGGAGAAAAAGGGAAAATCAGGAAAAAATGGATTATAGAATATTTTATAATGATGAATAAAATGTTTAATGCAGGATGCTCACTGACAAATTAATGTAACAGTATCTTGCATGTTGTAATTCTGGTACTTGGTCTCCTTTTTTAATTTCTTTTCATGAGTATCAGTATTTTATGTATGCTTGACACTATGCAAAACTGAAGGAGGCAAAATAATTTTCTCTGTTTTAACCATGTTGATGGTTTCTTCTGCTTGCTTGTTTTGTTTTTGGCCTGCTATTATTACACTGTCAAAACCAAACAGTTTGAATTTTTTTAGCTTGCTTTGTAACAAAAAAAAATGCAATTTTGAAAAAGAAACTTGAATAAAATATTCTTTTCATGATAATTTCTTGCCAATCAGAGTTGCACATAAGAACAGGTTGCTTACCTGTAACTGTGGTTCTTCGAGTGGTCATCTGTGCCCTCACACAACGGGAGTCTTCGCACATGCGCGGTAGATTTTCGGAAAGTTCCAGAGCTGAGCAGCTTGGCAGGAACCCCTCCACCATCTGGTACTGAGCATGCTCAGTCCCGCCAAGCCAATGGTCTCAGTTTCGAAGTCTGCCAAAGCAGGACCTGAAGAGGGGAGGCTGGGCGGGTGTGTGTGAGGGCACAGATGACCACTCGAAGAACCACAGTTACAGGTATGCAACCTGTTCTTCTTCTTCGTGGTCTCTGTGCCTCACACAATGGGAGATTGAGAAGCTTACCATTGGACGGCGGGTCAGGTCCTACAGGATCGAAGACAGCACCGCATGACCAAAACGAGCATCACGCCTGGCCCGGTAGTCAAGGCAGTAGTGGCGCACGAAGGTCGAGACCAGGTAGCCACACGACAGAGCTCTTGCAGGTCAACCCCACAGAGGAGAGCTGCTGAGGATGCCATGGCCCTCGTGGAGTGGGCACGGAGCGGAGGAGCTGGCGGAAGTTGTCTTGTAAGTTCATAAGCCAGACAAATGGTCTGGACCACACACTTAGAGAAGCGCTGGGTGGACACTTTATGGCCCTTCCAGCCACCATCATAACATACAAAAAGCTGAGGAGTCGGAAGGGCGAAGTCCGCTGAAGGTAAAAAACCAGGACTTGACGGACGTCGAGAGAATGAAGCAATCACTCCAGAGGCGTAGCTGGATCAGGATAGAAGGTAGGTAAAATGACATCTTGGTTCAGATGGAAGTCCGAGATGACTTTGGGAAGGAACGAGATGTCTGGACGCAGGACCACTTTGTCGCAATGAAACACCAGGAAGGGCTCGCCTGACCTTAGCGCAGTAAGCTCTCCTGCTCACCTAGCCAAGGTGACAGCGACTAGGAAGGCCGTCTTCAGAGTCAAGAGGTGATCGTCGCAAGTGGCCATAGGTTCAAAGGGAGGTCGCATCAGCTGTGAGAGGACTAGAGACAGCAACCAAGACGGCAGAGGTGGGCTGGCCGGAAGGTAAAGATGTTGTAAGCCTTTCATAAACTGTTTAAGGGTAGCATCTCAAAAGAGGGCGGCGGAAGGGGTACCACGTGGCTGATAAGCTATGATAGCTGATAGGTCCACAAGGGAAGAGAACGCTAAGCCCTGTTCCCTGAGGTGCAGAAGAAAGTGCAGTACCGGCATTGCCCGTTCATGCCAGGCGTCAGCAAAGGCCATAAATTTCTGCCATTTATAGTGGTAGGATCTCTGTGTAGACTCCCTCCTGGCGGCTGTAAGGACAGTCTGGATAGTAGGAGAGTCTAGAAAACTATCCTCCACGCCTGGAGACATAGGAGGGGCAGGTCTGGATGGAGGACTCGGCCATCCGAGTGAGAGCGAAGGTCCAGTAAACAAGGGAGCTGCATCTTGCGGCCCCAAGCCACTGCGAGAAGAGGGCTGAACCAGTGTCATCTCGGCCAGCACGGTGCTATGAGGATGGCATTGGAATGCTCTGACACAATCCTGGCTACCACTTGGCCCAGGAGTGGAAATGGGGGAAAGACATACAGGAACTCCTTGTCCCACTGAAACTGGAAGGCGTCTCCGAGGGAACCGGGGCCCAGGCCGGCCCTTGAACAGTAGCAGGGGCATTTCCTGTTCCAAGTGCTCGCAAAGAGGTCGATAGATGGGGCGCCCCACGGAGACACTATCCTCTCGAAGGCGGCATCAGACAGGGACCATTCGTGGTGACATGACGTGTCCCTGCTTAAAGTGTCCGCTGTGACATTGTCTCGGCCTGCCAGGTGAATCGCGACGGGATGGACACTCAGCGGCACGTACCAGTCTCAGAGACGAAGAGCCAGGTGGAGAAGGGTGGAGGAGTGGGTGCCCCCTTACCTGTTCACATAGCAGACGGCCATTGTGTTGTTGGACAAGATCTGAACCGTCCGGCCCACAACAAGGTTGTGGAAAGCCCACAGGGCTTTCAGGATGGCCAGAAGCTCCAAGGCATTGATGTGGAGACTGTCTCCACATTGATCCAGTGACCTTGTACTGCTAGGCGGCCGCAGTGCGCTCCCCAGCCCAGGAGAGACGCGTCCATTGTGATGGTAACTGTCGGGCGAGGCTTGATGAATGGCATTACCGACAACAGGTGTCAGGGCGAGAACCACCAGTGCAGAGAGTCCTGTACTGGTCGGGGAACCTGCAGTAGATGACGCTGGTCGTCCAGAAGGGGGCTGAAGTTTCTGACGAACCAATGTTGCAGCAGGCGAGCACGGAGACATGAAAAGTAAGTCACAGTCATCGCTGCCGCCATGTAGCCCAGAAGTTGCTGGATCCTTCTTGCGGAAACCACTGGGGCACGCAGGACAGCAATGACGGCCTGACGTAGTGTCCGGGCTCGCCTCACTGGCAGAAACGCCCTGGCGGCGATGGAATCCAGGGAGGCACCTATGAAGTCCAGGGTGCAGGAAGGCTCCAGGTGGGACTTCTTGGGATTCACCCTGAAGCCCAGGTCAGAAAGGAGGGAGAGTGTGAGGTGGATGTCCTCGTACAGCTTTTGTTTGCAGGGCGCCACCAACAGCCAGTCGTCCAAGTAGGGGTAAATCATAACGTGTTTCATGCGGAGGTACAACACTACCAGGGCCAAGCACTTGGTGAAGACCCTGGGAGCGGTGGACAGGCCGAACGGCAGGACCTTGTATCGGTAACATACTCTGTTGACAGCAAAACAAAGGTATTTTCTGTGTTGGGGCCAAACTGCGATATGGAACTAGGTGTCTTGTAGGTCGATAGAGGCGAACCAGTCCCAGTGCCTCAGAAAGGGCAGGATGGAAGAGAGGGTGACCATCTTGAACTTTCGGGGAAGGATGTAAGAATTCACCCCCGGAGGTCCAGGATCGGCCGGAGGGTACCATCCGATTTTGGTACTGTAAAGTATCAGGAAAGAAGCTGGTGGTACTGGCCATGGACGGGACCCGTTCTATGGCCCCCTTGTGAAGGAGGGACTGTATCTCCTCTAGAAGAGCCAGGCTGGCAGAGGTGGAATAAAAGACGCCTTGAGGTGGTATATTTTGAAATTCGATGGCGTAACCAAGATGGACGATGGAGAGGACCCAAGAGTCTGTGGTGATCCAACGCCAGGTGTCTAAATGGCGGGCCAGACCCGGATTCCTGGCGAAGCTGGTAGGAAGACGAAAGGATGGATGTGGAGGCGACCTGCGATGGAAGTCAAAAACGGGACTTGGCCATAGAGGAGGACTTCTTAGAGGATGACTGACGTCTCCTGAAAGAGCATCTCGACAACGCTGGGAGAGAGGGCTGAGTAGATGTACGGCGAGGCAAACGCGAGGCAAAGGAGTAGGCTGAGCAGCACCAAGAAGAATGCGAGGAAGATGGTTTCCTTGACTGAGCTGTAGGATGAAGACCCATCTTCTTAGTGGTAAGGTGCGCCTTTACTAGATGTTCCATAGCCTCGTCCGTCGTTGCGTGGAAAAGCCCTTGACCATCAAAGGGCAAGTCCTTGATTCTCTTTCTGCTATCCTCTGCAAGGCCAGCCAAACGGACACACGTGAAGCGGCGAAGGGTGACAGCACCAACTATCACATGAGCTGCGCCTTCGACAGTATGGCAAGAGGAGAGGATCTGTTGGTTCGACAAGGCCACTGACTCATTATAGAACTGGATGGCACTTGTTCTATGATCGTCGGGCAGATGAGCCAGGAGAGGATAGAACCTGTCCCAAATATTCTGCTGGTAAGCGGCCAGGCACGCTTACGTATTAGAAATCCTGGCAATCAGGGAAGACGCAGAATAAAAGCGTCGACTGAATGAGTCCAGACGATGACCCTCACGGTCCGGCGGAGTGATATGGGCCCTCTTGCCACCCTTCATTTGAGGGGACTCCACAACAATGGAGTTTGGTACCGGATGATTAAAAAAAAAGTCCACATCCTTCTTTTGCCTCTGATAAAGGTGCTCCAGGCGATGAGGTATCAGTTGGAGAGAAGCAGGTTGGGCCCACAGATGTTTCAGCACTTCCTGCAACACCAGGAGGAACGGTATTGGAGCAGCGGAAGGAGGTCGTGTGTCCACGTAGTGGGAGACTGGGTCTTGCACTGTCGGAGCAGGCCTGGAAACATCAAGGCCTAGAGCATTGGCCATTCTGACTAAAATGTCCAAGAACTGTTTCACATCTTCCAGCGCCGAGTCCAGCGTAGGTTCACCAAACGCCAGCAGCGGAGGTGAATGAGAGTCCGGTGTAGAGTCAGCAGAATCAGAGTCAGAGTCATAGGACTGTGATGACTGAGAAGGTGGCCCACGTGTTAGAGGCAATTCTGGTGCTGCGACCACCGGAACAGCTGGGGGAGCTCCCGCAGAAGTTGGTATCATAGTCGGTACCAAGGGTAGCACAGGGAATGGAATCACCATCAATGCTGAAGACGCTGGAATAACAGCCAGGATCAGGCGGACCACGGATTGGGTTGGTATCGAAACCGTGAAGGAAAGCGTCGACGGCAGGTGAGTATCAGGCGGCAGGTGGGAAATAGTTGCCGTCACCCGAGGAGGCGGGGAGGCTGGCCAGCATCGAGGCGAGCAATCACGTGCCGGAGATCGTCGAAAGTAAGGGGAACGTGACCGGGAGCGAGATTTAGAACGCCAGTACCAGGATGCAGGTTGGTAGCGGGAAGCTGAGGATGGGGATCGGGAGTGCCGTGGGTGGTACAGAGACCCATGGCGAACATCCGCATGATACCGATCTCTGTAGGCCGGAGAGTATGAATAGTATGAGCCGGGCTGTTCCCTCTAAACGTGCTTGTGGCCATGGCGGGCGATATATGAGGCCGAAGAGAAAGGCGAATCAAGCCTTGTTCTCGATGGGCCACGGTCGAGGTGAGTATCCCACCGACGTGGGGATCTAGCTCTGTCTCCACATCCTGGAGAGCGCGCCATACTGGTTTGAGCACGATCACGGGAAGGAGCCTGAGGATGGTTGCGGGAAGGAGCCCAAGGAGCGTCCAAGACAGTTGGACGATTGGGCCCAGGGTTGGCTGGTGCGTGTGACTGAGGCGGTGGGGCCTGCATAATCGGTACCACTGCCTGTGCGGGCTTAGCCGACAACGATGGTGAAGGCCGACGTTCAACGTCCGGAGACGGCTCCAGCAAAACTGGTACCAGGTGTACCAGGAGCTGGGCGTCCTCACGCTCCAATGGGAGGTCAGGAGCGTCTTCTTCCTCCACGGTAGCTATAGGAGGCTGTGTAGGAGGGGGTGTCAGCAAAAGCAATGATTTTCCCACTGGAGAAGGGGAACAGTGCTTCTCCTTTTTCTTCTTCTTCTTCTTATCTTTAACAGAAGGGTTAGTGAGATGAGATGCTGACCTCTTCTGTTGAGTCACCAAAAGGGGCTTACGTGGTTGAGTCAAGGCCTGATGAGAGCCCGAAGAGGCATCTCCCGATGAGGAGGTGGCAATTGGTGTCCTAGAAAGCTTCAGAATTCTAGGCAGCGAAGAAACCGATGGCAATGACACCAGAGACAGTACCGAGCCCGATACCGTCGATGTCGGTACCGAGGAGGTCGATACCAACAAAGAGGTTGTTGTAGCAGGTCGGAAAGACGCAGACGGCCGAGAAGAAGCTATGGACGAGGTATAAAGGACGGTGTTGGATGCCACCTGCTCCTTAATCTTAAGAGCTTATTCCCAACAATAGGACTTCAGCCCTGTTCTTTAGCGTCTGGGACGTAAAGTCCTTACAAATAGGACAAGCCTGGACGTTGTGGGCCTCACCAAGGCAAAACAGGCACTCAGAGTGACCATCCGATAATGCGAGTTTGCGACCACAGGGTGCACAACACATGAACAAAGCAGACATAGAAGAGAAAAAAAGGGGGAAGAGTTCTTACAAAAAATCTCAAAGAACACCACCAAATGAAGAAAGCAAGCGAAGCAAACTGCTCAACTAGGAGAAACATTTCTAAGCTGCTAACAGGTCGGCAGACGAAAAGAAACTGAGGAGAGACCGTTGGCTTGGCGGGACTGAGTGTGCTCAGTACCGGATGGGGGAGGGGCTCCCGCCAAGCTGCTCAGCTCTGGAACTTTCCGAAAAGCTACTGCGCATTGTGTGAGGCACAGAGACCACGAAGAAGAAGACATTTTATGTTCATAAAGTACCAAAGTGACCTCCAAACTGTAAGTGTGTTAAGGCTGCTAATACTTTTATTTCTCCAATTTCTTCCCTGGTTTCCATTTTTTTTTCCTGGAAAAAGGGAGGGGGCAATCCATGCTTTCAAAATTTCCTGAATTTTCACATTCTCTTTCTCCCAAATTCATGAGACATAATAAACCAGTGCTGCAAGTTTGCACTGAGTATGTTAACTCTTGTGCCAAACGAAAGTCAACTTGGAGCCAATTAAATCCTTATGGTATAATTTATTCCCTGGGATCCAACAAATACTCTTGCAGTGCTTTGTTATTTTGTTCTACAGTATATGCCTGATCAGTAAATAGGAAAACAACTGCTATCCATGATTTGATCTTGGATGAGCATGCTGACCTGGCATGTATTACAGAGACCTGGCTGGATAAGCCTGGGATGAGGGGTGGTGTGGGGAGAGGGTTAATCTCAACTTTGTCCACTGAGGTACTCTGTACAGCAGCAGGTCAGACCTGGAAGCTGTGGTGGTAGGGCTGCAGTGGTCTCTTGGAATTTCATCCCTTTGACTTGTCCCATAGTATTCTGGGTTGGAGTGTGTGAACCTGAAGCTGGGTTGCCAGGATACATTAGGGAACTTTTTTTTATATACCACCCACTCTGCTGCTCAGCTGTCTCCACTTCTGAACTAGATGGGGTGGTCTTGGGGTTGGGAGTCCCCCTCAGCTTGTAGTGGTAGGGAACCAGCATCCATGTTGAGACTATACTGTCAGGAGTGGTTCAAGACTTCATGTCTGCCATGACAACCATGGGTCTGTCCCACGTAGTATCTTGCACTACTCATGCTGCTGGACAAATCCTGGACCCCCAGGTGGTGAAACTGACTGTAGCTCTGTTATCATGGACAGATCACTACTTGGTGTGGTTTAGAATTGGTGAGACTCAGAATTTCTGCAGGGGTCGGGGACCCATTAATATGGCCTGCTCCAGGGGGCTTATGGATCTGAATGGATACCTGAAGGCTCTTGGGAGGTTTCCCGCTGCCTTGGTAGGTGATACTGTTGAATTCCTGGTGGACTTCTCAAATGGGGAAATAGCCAGGGCAGTGGGCTCAATAGGTCCTGAGCATCCCGTCATAGATGGAGCCAAACTGGCCTGTTTCTCCAAGGAGCCGGCAGCAATCAAACAAATAAGATGGTGACTAGAGTGATGTTGGCAGAAAACTGAGTGTGTGTCCAATCATGTACAGGCTACAATCTATTTAAGGGCCTATTCCAGGGTAATCCAGGCAGGAAAACCAAATATTTTCTCTGCTACCATTGAATCTGCAAAAAGCCAGTGGAGCTGCTGTGTGTGGTGAGGGCCCTTTTACACAAAGCCCCACAAGAGGAGAATGTAGGCCAGTCAATAGTCCACTGTGAACAACCTGCCTGGCACTTCACAGGTAAAATATCTTGGATCCACTCCATGTTGGATGCTGTGATTAATATTAATATGATTAATACAGATGGAGTGTATAGAACTTTGGCCCTTACTTGTCCAATGTTAATGGATACTTTCAATTTGAACACATGGAGGATGTGGACAGGATTCTTGGAGAGAGTCAGTGCATGTGTGTTAGATCCCTGGCTTATCAAAAAAGCCAGAGGAGGACTAGCTGAATGGGTCGATGGCACAGCTAATGCTTGTGCAGCAGCTGCACCTGTACCTTGAGATGTAAGATCTGGCCATGGTGGCACACACCTTAGTTGTATCCCGTTTGGATTATTGCAGTGTGCTCGCCTTTGTGTTGTGAAACTGGTCCAAAGAGCTGCAGACAGATTGTTAACTGAGGCAGGCTACATGGAGTGTGCAAGTCCCTTGTTGTGACAGCTCCACTGGCTGCTCACTCATTTCTGGACACAATTCAAAGTGCTGGTTATAAGCTATAAAGTCCTGTATGGTTCAGGTCCAGGTTGTCTGAAGAATCACCTTCTCTCCTCTGAGCCTGCCCATGTTTTGATATCCTCTGAGGAGGGCCTTTTCTCTGCCCACCACTCTCGCAGGTACCTCTGGTGGGAACATAGGAGAAGTCCTCCTTGATCGCTTCTCCCAGGTTCTAGGACTCCCTTCCCAGACATGTCAGATTGGTGCCTTCCTTGCTATCTTTCTTCAGGCTTGTTATGACCCCTTCCCCCATTTCAGAAGCTCTTTGAAGACTGACTGCTCAAGGTGACTGGGCCTGGCAGAACTGTGCTATATTGTCTTTGATTTGTGTGTTTGTTCGTAATCTTTTAACAGTTACATTTTTTAACTGGTTTTAAGCTTACGGATAGTTTAATTACACTTTTAATTTTTGCATCTGGTATATTTTTAGCTATGTCTCTTTTAATTGTTGTAAGCTACCCGAGTCCCAAATTAGGAAAAGGGCAGGATATAAATATTACTAATACTAATAATATACAAAGAAATGTACTGATTTTTAAATTTTAAAAAAATCCTCTTGTGTTGCTGAAGTAGCATTACCTTATAAAAACAGAAAAATGCCATGTTTTGATAGCCATGTTTACAGAGATTGCTTGGGGACAGAATAATGGGTTACCAGACTTACCTGGTCTCCCGGGGCACTGCTGGTGTCCTAAAATGGTGCTGGGGGCCAGTCTCTTCTTTCCAAGAGCCTCCATGTTTTGCAGGCTCCTCTTGAAGGGTGGAAATGGGGGGCAGGAATTACAGGCTGACCTGACTGAGGAGGATTTCAGTCAGGTCTGCCTGTTCAGCATAAAATTGTTGTCCAGGGCTAGCTCCAGCATTCTTCACTGGAGTAGCTTCCCCACCCACCCTCACTCTAATTATAGTTATTTGTTTCAATAATGATTGTAGAATTGTGTGTTGACTACATCTGTCACAACTTGGTAGGTTGTTACAGGGTTGGATAGAGTTGGAGTGGATGTTGAGCACCCGCCATCATCCATGGGTAATGGGGTTCCTCTTAAAGGGATCTTGCGATGAGGCTTTCAGCACACACCCAGCTTGGGGGCTGGCTTGGCATCAGTCCCTTCTAGCAGGAGCAGGCTGGCAGGAGTGGGTTTGTCATGAGGTCACATTCAAGTCACCTGATACCAGACTCCAGTACCTTATGCCAAGCCAATCTTCTCTCTGCTGTAACCAATAAAAGTTGTGGCTGGTTTTTATTCCAAACCTGGATGTGTGATGTTTTCATTAGTGTAACCTTCTCCACCTGACTGCTGAGTTATGCAGCTTTAACACTTAGTAGTTTGAGCTTCCCATTAATTTCAGTAGGTGTAAATCTAACCCAATACCTTTGTAAGTTTACATTCAAAGTGAAAGTTCTGGTATCTTCCCGTAGTGCATCAAAGAAAAGAAGGGAGGAAAAAGTTCATGCATCTGAGACATAATAATTTAATTTTCTGCTTCAGATATTAATCGGGAAAGATAAGCGTGTACAATTATCTTTAAATTGGTCTTCATTGAAGAAGACAATGTGTCTTAATATAAAATATATTAACTATGACATTTTCAAGCCATGAACCTCTGCAGGATTGTTTATTAAATGTTGCGGGCATGTACTGAATACAAGACAATATTAGAAAATTTTAATTATTAGCTTAAGAGCATCCCTCATGAAAAACACTCATTCACCCATTTTTCTAGTAGAAATGCAGAACTTTATATAGATTTGAAATCTTAACAAATGTAAAGTGAAAAATCAAAAAAGGTTATATAGTACCTCTCAAAATACAATTTTCTTTCTTGAATATGCCTGAAAGTTACTGAGCTGCAAGTAACTTGAACTGTAAAGTTTTAGTAAAATTGGCTGTGTTGCAATTCAAATATAAAACACAGCAATGGATAAATTAGGGTTTCTGTCTGAAATACTACATCTATCAACACTGGTCTTTTGAATTTAAATGGGATGGGTAACAGTATTTATGAATCAATGCTTTAAATATATATACACAATAATATGGCCCTAATGCTAAGACTACAGTCTGCTTCTAGATACTTCTGCAAGCTGTTTGTTGTCAGTGTAATTTACACTTATCAATACATTGTTGATAAGTCTGAAGTGGTCCTACAGTGAGCACATGCTTTCCTAAAGACAATCGGCATGTCTCAGGATTGTGCTATTAAATATGCCTTCTAGGGATATGGCTGAACAAACATGGAGCAGCTCTGAACATGACAGAACCATTTTCACCAAGTCAACATTGTACCCCTGTCACTGTGACCTAAAACTAAAAATGTTGATTAATATGCAGGTAATGCAGAAGAAAACTGTTTTTTAAATCATTGTATTAAATAGCTGCAGGAGCTCTTCCAGATGTCTTTTCTATTCACAACAGAAGTTACTGTTATTGCACAAACTGAAACTCTGATCAGTGATTAAAAATCCACCCCTCTAACTACTGCTTGTGCAGAAATCTACTAATATTGCATTTAAAAGCCTATACAATTTACAAAAAAATAATGTTTCTTTTAAAAGAAGTATCCTGAGAATATTATAAAATCCATTATACAAGCCCTTCATTTTTTTTTTATTTACCGCAACCATTCCCAGACAGATTTGGTTTACATGAAATTGTATTTATAGTTCTTCACAAAATATTTTAGCAAAAAGTATATCATTTGTATTTGAATAACCAGTCTCTTATCTATTTAATGTATGTATTTTCAAGCTTTCTACCCTTCTAAAGTAAACAAGTAACTCAAAATAGTTACATTACACACTTTTAGCACATAGAAAATGTTGAAGGCTTTGTGCATTTTTATGTTTTGGTCAAAATATTTACTGTATACCTTTTATACATTTTGGCAAAAAGAAACTTTACACTCTTACTTCAGTATACTTTGATTTCTTTCTCTTATAAATCTATACTATATTGATACATTAGAATATTAATTTTCTTTTGCAACATTTTTCTAAATTTGTTTGCTTCAGAAAGGCAATTACAAAGCTAAAAGTTGATCTGAGTGTTGGAAGAAACCAGTATCTTTGGAGCTGAATCAAAATATACTCACTGGAAAGAGTAAGCAGTAGTATTTGTGTATTTCCTGTTATTTTACAGATACTTTAAATGAACAGAGTTAAAGTCCAGCAGCGTGCTTGTGGAAATCCTTCTCTGCCTCTCCACCTCCACAGTCTTCTGTATCACCTGAAACACATCTCATCATGACTCCAAGCACATTTTCACAGCATCCAGAGGGAATGATGTGGGGAGAAGAGTAGGACTCAACACGTCTCAGTTCCAATGACAGAAGCAGTTCTGCCAGCAGAGTAACCATTAAATTTAACCAACAGAATTTTACAAATGAATTCTTACTCAGTTTTCTTATTAAGCATTCTATGCAATACATTCCTATAATTCTTTCCATTGAATGTAATGCTTCATGTAGTAAATTTTTAATATACTCTTAAAATGGTTTTACGAGGGAATTAATCACACAATATTTGCATATTTTTAAACAGGGCTCAGTAAATATATTATTTATATCTTGGTTCAAAAAAAAACTGCTATCCTAATAGCAGCCATACCAGTATGGAAAGTTCCAAGATAAGTTCTATCCATCAGGTTTTTGCTCTGTAAACAGAGTTTAGATTGCAACCATGATCAATGTAGATCCCAGAAATCTGGTATGACTGGTGGTTTACCCATTAGATTGTTTTCCTATAGCAAGTCCTAGAGTAGCATGAATATCTGCTTAAGGTGAGTCTTACCTTACAAAAACACACACATATCCATAGCTAGCTCAAAAGAGAAATTTGGCAACAAGCAGTTTTGTTTATCAGACTGGGGGGGAGGGGATGGCATTGTAAGGCTTCCTCACGGAATGGTCTTTAGAGAAGAAATGAAAAAGACCATGCTTACCTACATGGCATAAGTTCATATCACAAATGAAAAGCACAGAACACTGCAGCAATATACATATTATAAATATTTACTGCCTTGTGTAAGATTGTTTTTAGGCAAAATCAGAAGGAACTTAATCATATTTAAGGCATCAGTGCATCAAGGACTAAAGCTCCAAGAAATAAATATAAACATCAGAAAATGTTGTTGTGGTGCTACTGTACAATCATCAACTTTCTTTTACATCTGTTAGCCACCTGTAAAGCATTTACCAGTACAGGACACCACTTTAGAGCATGAGTCTCACATCAGTTTTCAACATGTCACTGAATGAGTTAAATCGGTCAGGCAAGATTCTCATCTTTACTGTCCCATCAGCTCCACAAGAAAATATGTGATTTGCTGGTCCTGTCTCAATCTGCATGACGCCTGTCCCAAGATTTCTGAAAATGGATTGTCTGGAATGTTCATTGATGAAAGTATGAAGAAGACTGAAGTTAGAGAGACTCCATACCTAAAATCATAGATAAAATCAGTGAGTTGTTTTGGTGTGCTTTGTCCTGGAGAAACAAAGGCAACACTGCTCATTCATCAACTGTTAGCTGTACTCTTATATTAAAATCATTTCATGAATATCGTTACTCACATTTTCATTACTGTCTGACTTCTGTTCAGTTGGCCCTCCATATCTGCAGGTTTAACGTTCATGGAGTTGATTATTTGCAGATAATCTGCCTCTGCCTCTGATGCTGCCCTGTGCCATTTTTAACAGAGACTAACAAGTCTCACCTCACGTTCACAAGTCTTTTTCCAAGCCTTGCAAGACTGAGAGAATGTGAATATGAGGCGAGACTTATAAATTCCTATTAAAAATAATGTAGAACAGGAAAGGAGCCAGGTTCCCACCAAAATGCTAAGCCTAGAGCTCTAGAAGGTTCTGAAAGCAGTACTGCACAGGTACAACTCATTTGTGTGAATCACAGAGACTACGAAGAAGAAAATGTGAATATGAGGTGAGACCTATAAGTTCCTATTAAAAATCATGAAGGGCAACAGCAGGGGCAATGGCAAGCCTCACCACCTGCCTGCTTCTGCCTTGCAAAGGAACCCCATCACCTTGAAGGTGAGTGGCTAGCATGCTCCCCATCATGGATGCAAATATATTGTACTTTTTTGTGTGTGTTATATGTGGTGGTGGTGGGAGTTATAGATATTTTCAGTTCTTCCACTTTTGCAAGTGTCCTGCCATCCCTACCCCCTGCAAAGGTGAAGGGACAACTGTATTTTATTTCACTGTGTGGATTTTATTAAAAGCTATCTTCAATGGATAAGAAAAGCAGGTACCAATAACCAGTACTAATGCATAACAGAACATCAACTAGAGAATCACCTGCCTTTTGGCTATGACTCTTCTCTCTCTGAAACTCCATCAGAACTGACATCATTGCCTGATCCTCTTAGGGGGTCATGACCCTACTGTGTGGCATCTGCACACATGTCAGACTCATGTTTGAAGCAAAGAGACCATGAAGAAAAAACAAGTTGCTCACATCTTACTGTGTTTCTTCCAGTGGGCATCTGTAAACTCAAAGAACACGCCCACTTTCAGAGTCCTGCCTTGTTTTTCCTTTGTGGCAGATTGCACAATTAAGAGAAATAGGTCTGAGGGGCCACTGTCACTGTCTGAAGATCCATGATCATATACAGAGCAGATACTTACTTGTGTAAGCAGCTTTTGTGTGCCTGAACATGCACATGCGTAGCACAGGAGAAGGGCTCTCACCCAAAGCTACTCAGCAATAGAGCAAGCAGATCCACACATATCACAAAATCCATTAAAAACTGGAAGAAATTTAACCTAGTATCAAAGTATAACTGAATTATTAATGTATTACCTTTATATTTCCTTCTGCAGATCCTGTAACAAAATACTCTTCTGTAGGATCCACTGCAATTGCTTTAACTGGAGAATCATGACTCTGAAAAAACTGCCGTTGTTGCTTTTGGCGAAGATCTATTAAACACGTACAGCCTTTTCTGCCGCCTGATATTAACAGCTGATGTTTGGGGGCATATGCTAAGACAGTTGCTCCAGTATCATGACAGGTGAAAGCTGAAATACAAAGATTTCAATATTGAATAGATACAACGCTATGTATTGTTATTGTTTCATTAGTTCACAAGCAGGTCTGTCTTACCTTGAGGGCACAATGTTCTAGCTACCTTAATTCTGAGATGCAGCAAAAGGCAGTTATGCTGACAAAACATGCTCTAATCATAGAAACACAGCATTAGAAGAGAAAAAAATTCATTAGTTTTTTAACTAGCTAATTAATCCACAAACCTGGAATGTTCCCTTGTACCCTGATAAGATCTAAGATTATGTTTGCCCTCTTAAACTATGGAGAAATGTCTTCACAGATTTCTGCCCTAACCTCTTTCATTGATTCAAAACAAAATGTCCTGGTGGCAACTGGGTGAAAGAAGGAGGAGCCAATTACAAGGCAGAAGGTTTAGTTATGTCAATGAATAAAAACAACTGCTCCCTTGTAACAGATCTAACTTTTTTCTACCTTTTGGATCCAAGTTTGTCTTTTTGCTTTCATTTCAAACCTTTCCAGTTCCCCCATGAATCTTTCTTCAACTGAACCAATGTATTAGTCTGTCTTCCTGGCTAAGGTCATTGCGCCATAATTTCTAACACTCTAGTCCATCAGCTGAAATTGTGACACAGCTGTGAATGAAGTAAGCTTTAATCAGTATGGCCTGATTGGGGAAAAATAAGTGCTTTATCAGTATTATTTCATTTATTTCTACTTTGGTTTCTCTTTAAAACCCACCACACTATCTTGTCCTTATATTGATATTCTACTGTTTATGTATTTACATGTTCACATCTCCAGTTGTACCATATCATTGTATGCTTCGTGTTTCCATTTACACACTGTGTTCATATCTCAGTGCTCAACAGACATATTTTTATGATTTAAAAATCTTCCAAATGTATTTTCTGACTGTTTTTCTCTGGTTACCACTAGATCAGTGAAACAGGTATGTCAAAAATACACACAACTGAATGATTTCTTAACTATGGAGTAAACTTCCACAAGAAATTCTTCTCATTCTCTCTTTCCCCATATCCATTATGCATCACATTTCATCTTCGTAAGTACTACATTTCATACCTTTTTGCACTTGGTGTTTTAATAAACTTATTTCAAATAGGGAATAAGCTCTCTACAGTGCACTAAATAAAGTGTGTATGAAAATCAATTACAGGATGCAATGGGTTTCTATCTCTGTGCAGATGGTTTTTGTATATCCAAACAAGCAATCATTTCGTAAATTAGGAAAAGGAGGAAAAATGTTATCAAAAAATGTATTCAAAGGCCTGAATTCAACTGTGTTGTTTTGTTGATGGAATAGCTTCCAGCAACAGAACTAGGGGTTATGTAAGGCATCTCTTTACACTGCAGCCTCTCACACACCCCCAGTACCTCTTCTGAAAGTCTAGGAAACCCCCCAAAGCAGATTTTTGGGAAGAAGGCTGTAGAGGACAACGATGACATGGTATGAGGTCAACTAATAAAAAGCTGAGTTTAAATCAGTATATTTTATTCAGTTTCAGGAAAGTTCCTCTAAAAGACCTTGCCCTATAATTGTCTTGCACAGGTTTTAATAATGTATTGGCCAGTTTTATTTATTGTCTTGTCTTCAGGTGCAACAGATAGCTGTAATCTGTTAGAAAAAGTAAAGAGAATATAACTAGACTACAGTCTATTTTATATAAGAGTAAAAAACCATATGCAAAACATCAGTGTTTGAAAAATCTATAGCTTAACAAATAAATTAATATATACATTTATACTTACCATGCACTAAGCTACTTGTTGGTGCAACCAGAGTATCCCACAGACAGATATTTCTATGAAAAGAAAGATAAAAATAATCAAATTTATTTTACTAGTAAGAGATTCTTATGATAATTAGCTTTCATCCACAGTATGGATTTACCGTCTCAATTATTATGAATTAGAATAAAATAATTAAAAATTAATTTGAAATTATTGTATAAACATGGTAAGACTCCACCCCTTTTGCATGCTTAACAAGAATAGCTGTGTCTGTGAACACAGATCATAAGCCTAGAAGGGTGGCCTCAGTCCTCTAACCCATTTGAAACTAATTTCCCATCCTTCTTAGTGCAATCAGTCTGTAAGTTTAGTGTTTATGTTTTTGAAATAGCTTTTTTGTGGCAATTTCTCTCTTCAGCCAACCAGAACCCATTAACTTTCCACTCTCTATGCCATGCTTATCCACAACATATTACTTACCAATAGTTAACAAAGCAACAAAAAGCGGATGTGCTACTGCACAGTGCCAGTCCAGTGACACACAACAAACAATACTGAATGCGCTGTATCCTCTTCTCTGTTCCAGCCGTGAACAAGAGCAAATCTGTCCCTTTATACATGAGCTACAGTTAACACAATGAGCTACACACACCATAATGATTTCTGTAAGGGTAAAATGCCTTTACATAAATATAGTATTAATTAATTTTTTTCAGAAGAAGCTTTTGGGAAAATATATCAAAATGCCAAAATGTAAATCTCATGCAATCAAAGACATTTTATAAAATCTTACCACCTTACCATGTGGTGGGCAGAAGGTAGATATGGATTTACTATTTGCATAAATCCACTGATGCATGTAGCCCAAAATAATCAGTAATTTTTCATTATTCCAGGTTTACTATTATGACTTTGGAAAACATTTTAGTACCTGTTGTCAGTAGACTGCCCAGCTGTAGCTATCAAAGATGAAGAACTGATAAAAACAAAATCACTTGCTGTTTTGTTATGGCATTGCCATGTCTGAAAATTGAAATGGACAATGAGTAAGTAAAAGTAGGAAAGATAAATACAGGATTTTATTTTACACAGTCATTTGTATTTGAGATTCTATTTTATCAGTTAAAACACAGAGGAATTTTATATAAAATTCAGTTCCAAGAATAGCCAGGGCTCAAAAGAGTTGGTTCAAAATATTCTGATGTTTTTATCTCTTTACTGACTAGCAATGAAACCAAATACAATGTAAATTGCTATTTGTTGAACAGCAATGAAAAACTCCTTCTGAAAACCCCTTCAGTTTTAGAAATCGTTTGCTATTTGACCTGTGCTTTAACTATTTGGAAAAGCATAACCCTAATGACCTCTTGACTGAAATTCTCTTTATTTGGGGCTGCTTTTTTCCTACTGAAGATAAATGCAAGACTTAGAACTGTCTTTGCTGTTTTCTTCTAGCATATCATAACACCAGAAGTTTAGGAAATTAGAAATGTTATGTGTGGGACTGAAAGACACCATACTCATGTCATAATATGAACAGCTTATAAAAATTAAAATACACATGAATGTCATGGGGCTGGTAAAATAAAACAAAAACAAATTTTATACTTAAAAAAAAAAAGAACTAGCTCACCAGATATGGCTTGGGTGTGCTTCCATTTTGTAGGCTACTTTTCCAATTTGTTTGATACAGACTTATATATCCATCTCCATCAACAATTCCAAACTGAAAATTGAAACACAGAGTGCATTTTAAGTAAAAAATATAACTGCACATACAGTATCTCCCAAAATATATTAATATTTGTACTACTTGGCTTATTCATATTTAAGCTGTAGTTTACACAAACTTCCATAGGCTTGCCTTTTAAAATAATGCCCATATATTAAAAGTTGCTAAAGATAATGTAGGTTGCCTAGTAGCTTTAACTTTGGCCCCTCCAGATGTTAATGAACTATACAACTGGCCAATTGGACCTGACAGAAACTAGAATCTCACATCAGCTGGAGGACCACTAGTTTACCAGGCCTGCTGTAGAAGGAGCAGACAAACATTCTTTATAAAAAAAAAAAGTAATCTACTATACTCCAAATGCAAATAAAATTGACAGCATCAAGAGCATTCTCCTTCACTTCCATATCAAGATCAGCATTAAGTGTACACAAATGGGTCATCTGCACCTGTGCAGTGCACTGTTTGGAAGCTCCTAGAGCTTGATGACAAGTGCTTCGGCAGGAACCCCGCCCCCCATCTCAGAGGCTATAAACCACCTTCCCTCCAAAACCCTCTGTTCCGCGGCTGCCTAAGGCAGCAGTCAGAGAACCAAGAGCAATAGCAGGTTCAGAGGGTTTAGGTACCCGTTGCTGGGTTCTCTCCCATGAGTTATGATGAGATGAAGTGTCCTTAGACTTCTTCTTTTGATATTTCTTAATAGAGGCAGGTGGGACTGACTTCCCCTATGTAAGGGGGAGCTGTCTCCTCTCTATGGATGCTGGCTGGTCTGAATCTGGAGAGCTGCAACCCTGCTAAGGCTGATGCTGTGGGCATGATGAAGGCTTCTGTTCAGCTTGGTTGGGCCACAAATGTACTAAGGTTGATGGGTGCAAAGGTATCATGGCCAGCTGAGTTAGCAGGCACAAATGCAGGCGATCTGACTAAGGCTCCCCCATTCCCAACAGCTGAGAGGATGACCTCAATAAAGAGGAGGGAACAGCAGAAGCTGAAGTTCTGGAGGTGGAGTGATGCCCTATTTGTGTCACTGTTACTGAGGTGGTACAGAGAGGCCTGTTTTGAGAGGTCAGGTCAGAAGCGCTCAATACCTTCAACCAGAGCAGAGTCTTACATCTGGCCACTCTATTATGCTTCATTTGCAGGGTGAATAGCTAACAGTGAGAGCAAGACCCAATGTTGTAACCCTCACCTAGGCACAAAGGCAATTTGAGTGGCCACTGTTGTCAGGTATCTTGCTTCCACAAGAGGAGCAGTGTTTGAAGACTGCTGCTGAGGCCATAACCTGAGGCAAGCCTGTGCCAATAATCTGATGTCAAAAAACCATTTAAAGGAGACCAAAGAAATCCAAGAGAGACAAAGCCAAAATGCAAGACAAGAATCGTAAACTGTAAGAGATGTCCAAGTCAATAAGTCCACTGATCTGAAAAAGCTCCTTGAAAAGGCTCCTAAAATACTGCTGCTAGAGTGGACAAAAGGGAACTGAAGGTTTTGGTGGGAAGGTGGCTTTATAGCCTCTGGGGATAGGGATGGGGTTCCCACCAAAATGCTTGACAGTAGGCTCTAGAAGTTTACAAACAGTGCACTGTGCAGGCGCGGATGAGCCATCTGTGAGCATCATAGAGACCATGAAGAAGAATAATAAATAACTCAAAAACAACACCATAACCTAAAGTATTCCTCCATGTGGCAGATGTTTGCCTCCACTGACAGGATTCAGATTAAAGTCTAACCCAGCAGATGGCTTTGTTCATATCTTCTGTCCTGGGAAACGGAATTATGTTTCTTAACCCAGGTATAATCTCACATATCTTTATAAATCTGTGTCACGCTGCACATGCAATAGGAAAGATTTTGCCTTAGTCTCCCCTGCTAATCAAAGAATGTTAACAGATTCAGAGCAAGTCACACACCAAGTGAATATTGGAAAAACAGATAACCGCAAAGATGAAACACACGGAGGAAAGGATTCTTTTAAAATACTCATGTTTGTAAATGATAGAAACATAAACCCTTTTCTATATGTGTAAGATACCTTATTGCCTTGATAATTGAATCTCATCCGTGTAATCCTGGAGTTACCACCTGACCGGAAACATGTAATTTGCTGAGAATGACCCCATTCAAACATTCTGACACTGCCATCTTGAGCACCTGTCAAATCTGCAATAGGGAAAAAGAAAAAGAAAAAAATGGGCATGTCAAGACATTTTCACTATAGTTGTATCCAAAGGTTCTGTTTTTTTAAATAACTCTAAAATGTAGTTTCATCTCAATACAAACCTAGAAGTACAGTCTAAATCCAATTTAAGGCTTGTGGAAGAAGTAAGTAAATTAAAAAAACCACTAGTGCAGGTGCAATGAGTAAAACCTTTGTATAAAACAGTTGCACAACAGCTTTTCACAGCCTCTTGCACAACTTCTTGATCATATGATTTTACTTTAGAAAAGGCACAGCCTGTGTTTTGGAAATCTTGTTTCAGACAGGGAGAATGCAATTGGCCCAACAACACTGCTTAAGAATGGGGTGGGGAAATAGCTTTCAGACTTATGATCTACACTGCCAAAAGTTTACAGAGCCAACCACTGGTGCCAGTGGAAATGTTACAGAATTTATTTCATAGCATCATGTAATTTAAGCTGCCTAAAGAAAAAGTATTGCCACTTTGGGGAATTATGATTACTTGGAATGTCTATTCTGGCATAAGGGTGCCTCTGCATTGTATCAACATCATCTCTGAAAGCCTCCCTAAGTGCCTCTTCTATCTGACTTCTAACAATCGTACTGGAGAAATGGCTTTCTGGGTTACTTATGCATTCTTTGCCTTCAGAGGCATCTATTATGAGAGGTGTCTTCAGTGCAACTATGTAGGATATAATGTAGGTCCATGGTCCTACAGTTCCCTGAATAAGGATGGAAATGGAAAAATCACAGGATTATACAGCTGTACGTAATGCACTGAGTGTGTAATGAGGGCACACATTAAGTCTCTTTCTCCACCATTTGTACACATTTTCTGTACCTCAGATTGCACACATTAGGCAAAGGGCCTCCAGATGTTTTCCAAATACAACTTCCAGCATCCTTACACTAGCCATGTTGGCTAGAGGCTGACAGAAGCTGAAATTCAACAACATCTGGAGGCCCATAATTTGCCACCCATAGTCTACATCAACCTCATAGTGTATGCAGTTGCTTAAGGAGTGTGTCCATAAAATGAAATTTGGGACTAAAATGAAACTTAACATTAATCTAATTAAGATTTTTTTTAAAAAAAAAACCCTGTCATTAGCTCAGCCAAACACATCTTACTCAAGATCGCTGAATATACAGAATGCTCGTAGCAACCCCTGCACCTCAAAATTTGATCCCAGAAAATATTTTGATTAGTAATTTCTTTCTCTGCTTCATCTTGTTCAACAATAGATGGTTTTCTTTCCTATGATTTCTTCAAACTTTTTATGTAATACAGTACAATAATGGAACTGTAAACCAACATTCACGTGGCCCAGAAGTACAAAACGTACAATAAGGAAGTGTTGGATGTGAAGCCATTCTTCGGACATTGTTGATAGTTTTCTTGATCATCTGTGAAACAAGAAAATGAAGAGAATCGCTACAAAATCAATCAAAAGTTTACTTAAAAGTACTTAGTGATATAGAGTGCTACAATATTCTTCATGAATTTTGGACAGCAATATCTATGGAAGTTAATGAAAGCGAGATCCTTCCCTCAACTTTAGCTCACATTTAATACCAACAGATTTCAACCCGGTGTGTGAAAACTTTTGTTCCATGTGTCTACAGTTCCCAACAGAGACACTCTAGACTGCAGTCTTACCTCTTTTCGTGCCAATTCTTTTCTGATTCCATTAAATTTATTGGAATATTCCTCTATATTGTAAGGTAAGTAAGACAGAGGCAGAAGCAGAAGCATGTGAGAGAGAGGTAAACAAACTTTTACAAAACTTAAGTAGGAATGAGGAAATTAGGCTTTGCATTTAATCAATCACAGCAATTTTAGGTGTGAAATATTTACATTAGTTGGAAATGATTTAACTAGTCCTTGGATAAAGAGCAAACATTGCAGCAGATGCTAAGGCTATGAGTTAACCTATTCAGCTATGAGTTAATCTATTTTTAAAAAAAGTATTATAATATTTCTCATTTTAATTTATTTTTTTTTTGCTCAGCAACAGCAGTACAGAAAATCCAAAAGGCAAAAATGGAATGCTATAATATAATTGCTGATAGCTCCTCTGTAGCAGACACCAGGATAAACAGGATACCAGTTCTAAGACTGTTATTCTACACCCATGGAAAACTTAATTACTATTGTTAGGATTTTTATCAGACAGTTATTTATACGAAATAAGAAAAGAAAATAGAAAATAGGCTCTTTGCTTCAGTGAAGTCTTCAGTGAAAGAAGAAAAGAGGCAATTCTTGCAAATTATTCCACTTGACCGAAGAGTCTTCCATGAGCAGAAGAACAAACTGGACAATGTTTGCTGTCTTACTGTTATTTTGGGGACTACTTCTGCAAACCCAAAAGTAACCCAAACCCCAAAATAAAATAGCAAGGCAAGACATTCTCTCAACCTTCTCTGCCTGCCCCTTATGCTCTGCAGGTATAATACTGACCTGTTGAGTGGCTGTAAGGATTACAGTAAGATATGTGAAATAAAATCTTTGCTCTATGAAGGACAAGATAAATGTTTGTAGTAGTAGTTGCAGAAATGAAGCAGGAGGAGTGTGTTAAGGCAATAAAAAAATACTAGACAAGAGCCAGAGTTGCAGCAGGAAGCAGAACACATTAGATGTGGGATGAAAAGCAGGGTGAAGATGTATAGAGCTGGAAAAATGTTTTTTAAAAAGCCTGTGGATTAACATCATACAAGGCAGGTTTTAGGCAGGGGGCAAAAGTACTGTGCAACATACAACACTGTATTTCTAAGCTGAGAAAGGTCACAGCTGTTTCATTCCTGCCTGCCAAACAAAACTAAGCGTAAAATGAATGCAGGGTATAGACGCTGTAGAGGAGAGTGTTACAAGCACTGCTTCCATCTATTATAGTATAATTTAAAACCAACTTGGTTTACATAAAGGGTAGTGAATGTCTTTTTAGCTAGGGGACAAAAGAAGCTTTGGTGAAGTTTTGATTACTTTACATCATTCAGAATCCCACCCCTGCTCAAAAAGTGACCACAATACCAGGAACAAAACTTGGAAATCAGAAGACTATGGTCAGAAAGTACAAAGTATAAGACAGATGAGGTTCCTGTATTCTTGAAAAATATGTTAAAGGGAAAATTCTATAAGGTATAACTTTCCTCGCCACTGTACTGCCATGATAAAGAAAGCCACAGTTGGTGATGATCTCAAGACATGCAAAAGTAATTTCTCAAAGACCAGACTTGGAAACCAGTCAAGTTCAACTTACAATGAAAAGTAGAGATGAGTTTGTCAATTTGAAAAACGGCAACATTAGAACTAAATGCCCATGTCTATTTAGGAAGGAAGACAAGGTAACCTGTGTGTGTCTCACTGCTTCACCATGGTAAAGCAACTAATCAATCTGAAATGAAGGACATCTGCATCTTTAACAGTGGATATTTTAAACAATCATCTTTAAACTGAACTGCGTTGATCAGATTATTATCATATTTAGTATTTACATGGTTTGGACAGGCTAACTTTATAATCCTTCTACCAAAGGAGGGTCATTTTTGTGAAAAAAAAATGAAGCGAATAGTGCAACGCAGTAACTGGATATGAAGGTCTTGCTGTGTCATGAAGGTCTTGCTGTGACCTAGGAACATTTTGAGTAGCACCTCACACTCACTGTACTGTACTATTTTTAATTTTGCTTTTGTTTTTATTAGATTTTCTGCACTAAAGAGAACTATTAAAGCTGCAGATTCAACAGGAAAAAAAATGGTGAAAATTTCTTACATGTTCCTACATATCAAATGTATAGATCTTTATTTAGAAGTGCATTTTATGCACTAACACTCAAATTTTCATTATTAAAAGTATAGTTAAAAGATTATTATATAATAAGTAACTCACCACAGCTGCACCTCTGCCAGTCTGAGTACTACCAAGCCAAGGCATGTTGATTGGAGTGCCAGGATTGCTGTGAGTATAAGGTGTAGTTCCTTGAATGTTTCCCAGATCATCACGAGCATGTATAACTAAGAAGTCATCAGCTCTATAAAGTAAAATGTTATCATGAGAATTAACAGTCCCTTACCAGCTATTAGTTTTTTTTCCCATGAAAGGCATAACAATTGCTTAGCCAGGTGCATTCACCAAGTCTCTTACAATAGATGTATTTGGTCTGCAGAAGAACAGGTTGCTTGCCTGACACTGTGGTTCTTTGAGTGGTCATCTGTGAATTCAAACAAATGAGACATTTGTGCCTATGCAGTGCACTCTTTGGAACCTTCTAGAGCCTGACAAGCATTTTAGCAAGAGGTCTGCCCCCATGTCCAGAGGTTATAAAGCCACTTTCCTGCCAAAGCCGTCAGTTCTGTGGCTGTCAAAGGGGGTAGCCAAGGGACTGAAAGGACATAGCAAGTCACGAAGAACAGAGGGTGGGTGGGGTTGTGTTAGTTCACAGATGACCACTCAAAGAACTACAGTTACAGGTAGGCAACCTGTTCTCCTTCTTCAGGGTCTCTGTGTCTTACACAAATGGGAGACTAGCAAATTACTAACTAAAGGAGGTGGATATGTGGGTACTGAGGGAAACAGCACCACTCTCCCAAACACAGCATCACCTCTTAATCTATTGTCCAGTCTGTAGCAAGAGATGAAAGTGGAAGGCTGCAACCATGTAGCAGCCCTGCAAATTTCATGCAGTGGCCACTCCTTGTAAGAAGGCTGTGGAGGGAGCCAGAGTTCTCGTGGTGTGGTTTCTCAATTGCACCAGAGAGTGTTTGCCAGATAGTTCATAAGCAAGATGAATGGTGAATGCCACACATTTGGACAGTCTCTGGCAGGAGACTGGTTGGCCTTTCTTAGCTGATGAGTAGCATAAGAAGACTCTCTGTGACTTTCTGGAGATAGCAGTGTACTGCACATAAAAATGCTAAAGCACAATGAACATAAAGGCAATGAAGGTTGCACTCTAGATCCAAGGATGGGTTCTGCACAAAGGCAGGAAGTAAAATGTCCTGATTAGGATGAAATGCTGAGACAACTTTTGAGAGGAAGAAGATCTCTAGTCAAAGTACAACTTTTTCTTTCCTGAGATAAGAGTTGGTCCACACGCAAAGGGCATGCAGCTCACCAGCTCTCACAGCAAAAGTCACAGCTACCGAATAGGTTCTCTTCCAAGATGACAGAGGCCCAAGGTGATAGAAGCCCAAGCATGGTGGAACTTGCTCAACCTGTCACCGAAGACAGGCACTGGAGCAAAAGGAATGGTACAGTTGACAGTATCGAGAACAGATGATGTAGACAGTGTCGAGAACCGGCAGTGTGGTAGTATGCATGGTATCTGAATGGAAGTATCATCCATGAAGCAGTCAAAGGTGGCATTCTGAGACCTTGGGCTGCCTTTTATTATACTGAGCAGTCCTACAGCACTACACTGGTAGCCTACGGGCAGAGGAACATTGTCACAGAGTCTAACTTGGTCTCTGCTGTCTAGTTGAGGTTGGGCTGTATGTGTACCTCATACACAGGAAGAACCTGCAGTACTTGTATTTGGATGACTGCTGAGATGGTTGCAGTCCAAATTTCTTGGCAGTAGGCCTCATCTTTTGTGCATGTTCTAGTTTCTCATCAGTGGCTGAAGTGAACCTAAGCCAGAAGAACTGAGCCATGCATTACGATGGAGTGACGCTGCTCCTGCCAATGCCCTGCCACTACAATCTGCAATGTGACATGCAGTCATTATCTGTTAGGAAGCTAAGCCATGGGCTTCTCTGTACAGGACTGACACCACCCTTCTCTCTTCTTCTGGAAGGCAATCTAAAAAGGGCTTCACTCTGGTCTATATAAACTCTTGGTAAGCCCCCATACAGCTACTATAGTTAGAGATCTGAAAAAGCAGACATGCATTGAATGGAACTTACACCCATAGAATCTAACTTCCTTTCTTCATCCATGCCCGTGGAGTGTAACATCTGTGACAGATGAGACTGTGCTGCCTCGACAATAATCGAGTTGGGCTTGGGATGCTGAGCCAGTCACTCTGCTCCTGACTCCACTATTTTATAGAGAGCCTTCAGCTTCTTACAAATGGTAGGGATGGAGGAAGGTGAAGCCCAGAATTTTTGAAGACATGAAGAAGATAAAGCAGCAGAGGAAGTGAGGCAAGAGTTGCGGCCTGATCTTGAAGCTACTGAAAGATTGGATCCTGAATATTCTCTCTCTGCTGTTCCACTTGCAGGTTCAGGGACCAAGCCATATGCAATATCTGGTCAAGAAATGACTTTATATAATTGGTGGTAGAGATGGGATCACAGTCTGCTACCCAACCCAAAGGAGGTACCTGAGCGAGGTCTGGCACTGATTCCAGACTGGAGATTGAACAGTCTAGGAAGGAAGGTGTTGGCGGTTGACGGTAGCGGTGAGCAGTCAGTACCATTTGGGCTTCATGAGCCACTTTAGTAACAGGCGGGGTGGATGTTAACTGTAATGTCTGTGGTGTGGTCAAGGTAGCACACAGTGATGCCTTCTCATAGGCGGCAACCTCAAAGGCATGGAGGAATGGGACTGGTAGATGCAGGTGAATATCTATAGCAACAAGTAGTATGCTTCCTCTTCATAATGATAATGGCACCCTCCACAGTATCTATCCCTGCAGTATTCCTCTGACAATGGGGAGAAGTCAGCAGTATCATAAGGGGAAAGACCGGAATATGTATAGTCTCTATCGGTCTCTATCTCTATGTTAAGAGACATGGTGTTGATGGACGCTTGCCCTTGGACTTCTGTAATGAAAGCGACAGTGGCACCTTTCACTCCTTGGCCTGGATCTAGAAGAAGAAAACAATTATGTACGGCACCAATGGTGATAAGAAGGTGGTGGTTGAGCCCTTGTTTGGGGTTCTGTAGCAGTAGTTTGCTATTCCAATTGTTGCTGAACTTGAGATTCAGAATGATCCCATGAAGATCTCCTGGTTTTCTCCTGGTGAAGAGTCAACAATTTTGCTGTCAAAAGGCCACTTAGGCTTCAAGTAGTCTGGGTAAAGAACTGGGCCCCTGAGAAGCTGCAGGGGAAGGCACCTGTACTACTGGTGCTAGAGTCTCCTGGGGAGAGGAGTGAAACTCTATCAGTTCTGAGATCTCCGGAATCAGTAGATGCTGTGCTGCTGACACTCCTGTGAAGTATGACATGAGGGAAGGTCCCTAGACCTCCTCTTCTTGCACTTCTTGGTCAAAGCATGCAAGACAGACCTTCCTGGCATAAGGAGAACGAGTCTCCTCTCTCTCAGCACACCCTGGTCAGGTTCTGAAGAACCTTGAGACTGTTGGCAATGTTCATGTCTAGGCCTTGACATGACTTCCCTTCAGTCATCCTCCTCCATCTGTAGCTGCCTTGATGTCGAGAAGTGCTGAGGTGGTACCACTGCAGGCAAAGAGGTAAGGACTGGTCTCCTTGAGTCTCCCCTTCTATTGACAGCTGAGAAGCCAACCGCGTAACTGATGAGGCAGGTAATACCGAGGGCGCTCTCAGTGTCGTCTGTTGCTTTGGATGAGTTACAGTCAGTGAAACAGTGTGCAGAAGCCATTTTAGAGGCACTAATTACCTTTTCCCAGGGCAAAGCCTTGAGTCTGGCTATTCTATTATACGTCGCTTGCAGAGTGAAGAGTTGGCAATGAGAGCAAGATCCAACGTTGTGCCCTTCTCTCAGGAGAGGAATCTTGCCTTCCCAAGAAGAGCAGAATTTAAAGATTGCTCCTGAGGCCATAAAACAAGGAGATCTTAGCTGTTTGCCTGTCAACCAAAAGCAGGTACCTTAATCAGTCCGATTTGAAAATCACCAAGCCAAAATGCTGGAAAAGTGCCATAAACCATAAGACAAGCTGAAGTAAGTATGAAGACTGTGAAAAACAGTCTGAGAAGGCTCCAAATGACGCTGTTGCCACAGTGGACAAAAAATAACTGAGGGCTTTGGTGGGAAGGTGGCTTTATAGCGTCTAGGCATGGGGGCAGGATTCCCTACCAAAATGCTTTTCACCAAGCTTTAGAAGGTTCCAACCAGTGTGCTGCACAGGCACAGATGACCTATTTGTGTGAGTGTTAAACGCGGAGAACCCACCGCCCATCAGTGCCAAGTGCAAAAGGCGCACCCAGGCCTCGCATTCAAGGCCTGCCCAGCCTGACACCTCTTTGTGTTCAGGTCTGAACAGCCAGGGAGATCTCTGAATCAAGCCAGGGCCCAGACAAATGGGTCTGCCTCAGTTCTCCCTCTCTGAGAATGCAGTCCCTTTCTCACTCTTGTCCCCCCTTGCTTCTTCCTTTCAGGACTCTCCTCCTTTACTGCCTTCCCTAAATCTGCCCTTCTCCCAGATGTAAGGATCAGTGGTTTATATTTTCCAAGACTGTGGTACTGTTGGCACTAAGGTCAAGATGATATTATTGGTAGTGTGTATATTCCAAGATTCAAAATAAGACTCTATGACACTGTTTTAAGGACCACAGAACTTCGAACATTTATTGTAACATTGTTACTTTAAATTTGTTTTGTATCTCAGTGTTTACAAACAGCACACCATTCTTCCCTCTCTCTCTCTCTCTCAATTCATTCACTATCTTTCATACACCCAATTTCTCAGTTCTCTCTCCCACAGAGCTCTTCAAATCTCCAACCTCTCCCAAACACACCGCTAATCACACTCCCCCTCTTTCTACCAGTCCCTCCCCTGGGCTATCCAAGGTTCCATTTCACCAGCCAATCAGCTTAAACACTCTCAGTTGCCAAGGAGGCTCTGTTGTCAAGACCCCCTCCCATCAGGTTCATCACAAGTGAGTCAAGGAGACCACAAAGAACTCGGACTCTAAGATCACCAGTTACTGTATATTCACTCAGTCAACTAGGCCAAGACAAGCCGAGCATTGAGATACCAGATGGGCTACCAGGATAGAGAAAGTCACGGTGCCCTTTGTCAACACAGATGAATGTCAATACACAGCAAATCACTTCAGGAAGAACTATACGCTAGGAAGAAAGGGACAGGTTGCTTACCTGTAACTATGTTTCTTCGAGTGGTCTTCTGTGAAGTCACACAACGGGTGCGTAAACCCATTCGTGTGACTTCACAGAGACCACGAAAGAAGAAGGACAGGTTGCTTACCTGTAACTGTGTTTCTTCGAGTGGTCTTCTGTGAAGCCACACAAATGGGTTTATGTGCCCATTTGTGTGATTCACAGAGACCACGAAGAAGAAAATAATCTAGCAGCTGAAATGAATAGGCAGGAGGAGCAAGTCTGAGGTGGTCAGGGGAATCTGATAACATTCATAAGTAAATATTTTAAACAGGCTTTAGAAGCTAGTAATATTAAGAAAATAATAGTCTCTAATTATAATGTATCAGTCAATGTTAAGTGATACAGTCGAAAGATAAAGATTAAATTAATACCCTTTAGCTTCCACTTCATCATCATCAACCCAAGTGTAGAACTGTGTAGCCAGAATTCCAGAAACATCTAGTTCTTGAATATCATGACTTGAAGCTATTGCAATACAGTTTCTGTTGGCCTAAGAGACACAATTGTTAGAAAAAGAAATACAAACTTAGGGCAGGAATTATACTGTTTAAACATTCTTCAGTTTTAATACCTCTTCTTAGGTGAGATAAAGGCCACATTCAAGTACATAGGAATGTGTGTGACGGGATGTTTCAGTAAGTCTGCTTGGACACAGTTCCATACAGTAGGCTGTCTGTGTGGTCTGAGTTATTTCATCCAGCACAGATCTCTCCTCTTGGAGTGGAAAGTGAAGCAGGTTGTAAAATATTGTTGTTTCTAAAATCAGTCAGCCAGCTGCCCCAGAAAATCCAACAGCAGAGATGCCAACTATTTTATGCAGCTAGGGGTCCCAAGTCTCCTGATGATCATAGAAACTACTGAGCTGGGCAACTCTAGAGGTACGTTTCACCCCTGTGGACTCACAGCGGGCTCCACTGCTCCATTTATGTCCAAACAGTGCTTATAAGAAATCACTTCTGGTTCAGATGTCTGTGTTTGTCAGGGCATTCTCGAGTCTGGAGGTGTTTAAAGGTAAACCACTGTTCTTGGAGGCGTCCAGGGGCAGTGATGTAATGTTTGAGCAGGGCCTCAAAAACTGAGAGGGAGAATGCAAAGGCTTTTGAAGGGCCCAAGCAAGGCTTCAGGATAGAGAAAACCCCATGACAGCCATATGCATTCCGAAGCCACCACTTTGCCCACTCCTTTATTACTGTAAAGGGTCTTCATAGCAAAACCACTAAAACAACGTGTATGCTCATCAGCTAAGGTCTGGCATTTTAAACTGCTAATACTACAATAACCCGTCTGTATGCATCTGTAACAACATTTCAAAATATTACCAAAAACTGCAGAAACACAATTTGTATGTATACCTTGTTAACAGCAAAGGCAGTAATAATGTCAGACTCCTTATGGATAATCCTTGCTTTACTTCCAGGGTAACCCACATCTGTCTCTATCTATATTAAAAAAAAAATTGGGGAGGAAGAAAGACACTAATTCCATGAAAAGAGTAAAATTTCCTATGCCATACTGAAATATAAAGGCTAAACATTAGGCAGAAAAAGGTGTGTTACCCCATATTTTTTACTTATTTATTTATCACCTCCTGGCTCCCAAGGGCTCCCAAGCTGATCAATAAAAACCAATTAAGACAATACTGAGATAAGAACATTTTAAAACACATTAATCTTTTAAAACTCCTAAAAGCTATCTAAAAACAATACTAGAATCCAGTTTTAAAACAGCAATTTCAAACACTGAATACCATGTGAAACAGCATTGTCCTGGCTGCCCTCTGAAAGATTAAAACAGATAGGACAAGCCTAACTTTCTGGGGTAGGGGATTCCAGTCGAGCTGCTGCTACAGAGAAAGCCCTGTTACATGTATCCCACCAACCTAACTTCACAAGGTGTTGGGATATGCAACAGGGCCTCAACTAAAGATCTCAAATTTCTGGTAGACTTATATAGGAGAAGGTGGTTCTTCAGATATCCTGATCCAAGTTGTTTAAGGGCTTTGTAGATGAACACCAGAACCTTGAATTGAGCTGAGAAGCAAACTGGAAGCCAGTCCAGTTCTTGCAAAACCAGTATTATATGATCTCCAAATGTACCCCTGACAACAATCTGGCTGCTGCATTTTGCACTAGCTGCAGCTTTTGGACACTTTTCAAGGGCAGCCCCATATAGAATATATTAAAGTAGTCCAACTGGAAGGTAACTAAGGCATGAACCACTGTGGCAAGATTTGCCTTCCTCAAGAAAGGGTGCAGTTGGTGCACTAGCCAAAGCTAGGTAAAGGCACTCCTGGCCTCTGCAGCAATCTGGATTTCAAAGAGCAGCATTCAGTCCAAGAGCACCCACAAGCTATGAGCCTGATCCTTCAGAGAGAGTGCAACCCCATCCAGAACAGGCTGCAATCCCAAGCTCAGGTTGGTTTTCCTACTGATCAGTAATACTTCTGTGTTGTCTGGATTAAGCCTCAGCCTGTTCACCCACATCCAGTCCTTTACTATATCTGGCAACCATTCAGTACTACCACAGTCTCCTTGGCATCAGCTGTAAAGGAGAGATAGAGCATACAGATGACACCCAACCCCAAAGCTCTGGATGGCCTCTCCCAAATGCTTTATGTAGATCTTAAAAAACACAGGGGACAATACTGACCTCTGTGGAACCCTACAAGCTAGTGTCCAAAACCCTGAACAGCACTCCCTCTGCATCAACCTCTGGGTATGTTCAGCCAAGGAAGACTAGAACCAATCCAAAGCAGTGTCCCCAAGTCCCGTATCATCCAAACTACTCAGAAGGAGTACTCTCCTTGTACAACTCCCTTGTACAACTCCCTTGTACAACTCCCAGTGTAGGTCGTCCACCAAGACAAATTTCTGTCCTATAATGAGGCCTGAACTCAGGTTGAAATGGATCCAGGTAATCCATTTTATCTAAGAAAGCCTGAAGTTCTATTGCCACCACTCACCCTAGGACTTTACTTAGAAAGGAGAGATTAGAGATTGGCTGATAGTTACTTAGGAAAGTGGGTCCAATGAAGTTTTTTCAACAAAGATCTCACAGTTGCTTCTTTTAAAGAGGTTGGAACATAGCCCTCTTTCAAAGAAACATCTACAGCTGCCATCATCCAACTGGCCAGTCCTCCTCTGACAGCTTTAATTAGCCATGATGGACATGGGTCTAATAGACAAATGCTTGACATCACCTCTCCAAGCAACTTGCTACCATGTCATGTGGAACAAACTGAAACGCATCCATCAAAATCAGACGAGTACATGTTATTTTCATTTCAAGATGATCCAGTAAAAATAAAAAAGTAAAGGTAGCTATGTCAGTGGGGTGTTAAAATGTAATTCTAAAAAATTATGCTTACAAAAAAATGTGCAGTGTTTCAAGACCTTCAGATGTGATGGGTTTCTAGGGATGTGATGGTTTTAAGTTTTTACACAAAGTCATGAGCTATGAGTTACAGTGACAGGAAAAGCAGGAAAATTGGGTTTATACACATGCATACACACAACTGAGTTCTCAGTTCTCTTCATCTTGCCCACTCATATTGACCTTTTGATTGGCCTAATATAATGGACATTCCAATGAGGATTTTAGTCTTCTTTAACAGTTACAGTTTTGGATCTTACCAGCTTTCATGTCAAATTAATTACCAGTTAATCTAGAAAAGGTAGTAAAATTTCAGTTAAAGCTGAACCATGTCAGTGAACCACAACTACTATGAAAGACAGTCCTCCCTCCAGATTCATGAGTTTGACCTTCACGAATTCAATTATTTGTGAGGCTCGTGTGTGCTTCCTCCCCCCAGATTCTCTTCCCATTCCCTTGTGTTTTGCCGGGTGCAGAGGAGGAAGGAAAGTGCCCAGACAAAAGGCAAGGAAATGGAGGAGGGGCACATGTTCCCCTCTGGAGCTCTCCACTCCTATCCTCTTAATTCTGGGTCCTGGTACTGAGAACTCACACCAAGGCAAAAGGCAAAGGAATGGGAGGGAAAGGCTTGTACAAACCTTCCTTCTCCACTCCAGAGTTCTTCCCTCCCATTCTCTTGCCTCTGGCCCCAGCACTGTGAACTCACACCAAGGCAAAAAGAAAGGGAATGGGGGGGATGAAGGCACACGCGCATGCCTTCCTTCTCCCCCACAGAGATCCCCCCCATTCCTTTGCAACTTGCCCCAGCATGCAAAAGGAAAAGGAATGGGAGGGGGATCACGGGCAGGAGTTATTCAGGGTTTTTCCGCTTTCACAAGCGTTCCGCGCCCTGAACCCTCATGAAAGTGGAGGGGCCACTGTATCTGAAAATGAAGTAGTTGGCATCCTATTGAAGACATGTGCCTCTACATGTCCCTTTTGGGATGTTGCAAAGGAGATATATCAATAACTATAAGCCAAGAAAGTATCGGCCACAACTTTCTATATGGTTTCTTAACAGGCAGAGATACACCAATATACTTATTGCTACACACCTGCCTAATATATTAGTTTACTAAATAATATCTCTTAAGTTTGCCTATGTAGCTGGTTTTAACCCTCAGAGATAATGAGTTCTAACAAGGCTTGCAGAATCCATTTGGTCCATGTATCTGCCCTTTCCCCTCTGAAAATGTTCCTTCAAGAGTTGCCACTGAAAAGCCTCCTGAAAATGCAATAAGGACAGAGTCGGAATTCTTTTCTCTCCTTCAGCATCCATTACCATAGTCCATTCCATTCAGAACAGTCACCTGAACCACAAAGGGAGGTTTTTAGGGACAGGGTTTTGATGCTTGACAGGGAGAACACAGAGCTAGGGAGTTGGTTTTTGGTCACATCCAACTGCATGTACTGATCGCAAATAAATCTCAACCACAAATGTATGAGTGACACCACTGACTTTTGAAAAATCTGCATTTAAAAAATTTCTTTATAACATTTCTTATTGTTTTACTCTCAAAGATCCCAAACCTAAATACAGTTGAGAACTCTTGACTTTAGGTTACCCACCATTTAATCTCCCTCAAGAGGTAGCAACAGGCTTCTCAATATGTTTTCCAATTTTCTTAAAATAAGTTTTGAATGTAGGATGTATTAATTTTTCATTATCACTATTTTTATTACCATATATACCTTATTGATTCCACTGTCTTCCACTGAAGTACTTTTTATATGTTCACTTTGGTCTTCTAATGACTATACCAAAGAGAAAAAAAAATCATGTTACAGAAAATGAGACTGACATGCAATTCTAAGTGGCCAGATTAACCATTGTAAGTTAATTTTATGAATATGCAATAATATCTAATTTAGTAGAGCAAATCTCTAAAATGTTTTGGTAATCTAGAGTATATTTCCATGTATAGGCTTATTTAGTGATATATTGTGCTTCATCACTTGAGTGACTACATTGGTCAGTGTCCATCATACTTATGGCTCTATAAACTTAAACAGCAACGCTAAGACAATACTCGAAAAATGGGTTAAATGTCTGAACCAAGGAAGAGACCTCACTTTTAAAATGTGTGAGAAACACTGGCTCAGATACACAGTTAATATTATTTAACTTCCAAATAAACGTTTAATACAGACCTCATTTAAGCATCTCTTCTTTGTAAATATGTTTCTGATGAAGGTTTCCTGGACCATTTCTTGTTTAATGAGATACTGCCAGAGTCGCTTCACAGAAAGGGCATGATGACTTTTAGACCTTAAAACGAAAGAAAAACCTTTTTTGAAAGCATGCTAAAAGTTCAGAAGCTATTATTGAATAAAATCACAGGGGCACTGGAAATTAAACAAAATAAAGTGTTAAACTGAAAGACCATTGCACCAGGAAATAGATTAAAATCCCTTGCTGTGCAAAATAGGCATGAAGTGTAATAAAATTAGTATTTGTTGTTGTTGTTGTTGTTGTGTGCCTTTAAGTCATTTCCAATTCATGGTGACCCTAAGGCAAACCCATCTGGGGTTTTCTGGGGTTGAGAGTATGTTATGTGCCCAAGGTCACCAGTCAGTTTCCATGACTGAGCAGCAAATCAAAAGCTGGTCTCTAAGGTTGTAGCCCAATGATCACACCATGCTAGTTAAGTATATGTGCCCATAAAAACCCAGGAAAGTATGGAGTCCAAAACTTGAAGCAACAGATGCATTTGCACAAAACAGTTTCTCTTGTATTTATCTACTTGAATGGAATTCTCAGAATTGCTGATAGCACTGAAAATGTGGTTAAAAATACCTAATAGATAGTCTTAAAGTGACTGCATGACATTACACGCTGGGAACTATCCACAGATGTGTGAAAGCATGAGGCATGGTTTTCTGTTCTCAAGTAATGGTTTCAAGTGACTTTCCTTCTATCACACTGAAGACTCAGAATTTTGAGCAACGCAAAAAACTCCAATACGTGTGTTCTGATGGAAAACAGGACAGCTGTGAAACTACAAGAACCCAGAGTACAGCTTCTAGGTTTGATGTACAGTCTGTGTAAAGAAAAAAAGGAAATTTTTTTTTTTGGTTTCATTCCAAGGCTTCATTCTGTCAAGGCTGCAGCAGTTAGCTAAACTTTTGCAAAAGGACATCAGCATATTATATAAATAATAAACTATTTCTGTTATGATTGAATTGCAGATGAGAAGTAGTGCAAGCAAATTTCTCACACTTAGTCCAGCAAGGACTAGTATGGTATCAAACTGACATACTTGGCTATTTGTAGGGAGGTTGGCTGAAACCATGGCCCTCAGCAGAGACCACTTCATTAATGGGAGGAGCTCTAATTAGAATTTGTACTGCTAATGGTAGTGTGAATTAATTGATATAGCTTGTAGAGAATGAAAAGTGCCAAAATTTGAATCAAAAGTATGCATTTGAGAGATTTTACACATATCACTAAATAACTAAACTAAGGCATCGGTGAATACAAGGTGGTAAAGGATACGTCTCTGGAGCTCACGCTCCTGGTCATCAGGCAGGGGGAGAAGACTAAGAAGGAAGGCATCCTTGGGGTGGGCCCACATACTTATGCTCTCACTTTAGGGCCCAGCAGCAGGTGGGCGGCTATTTCGTGGGGCCTGCCTTCAAGAGGGGGTTGCCAAGGTAGCAATCCAGGATCAGGGGTTTGCCCTCAGGACCTGGTATCTTGCTATCATGCACAGCTCCCCATGTGAGGTCAAGTTCCAGTTCATGTCAAAATAGCAATAATAAAATTGCCCATATTCATCCCATTTAGTAACTAAATTAGTAAATAACGTATTTTAACACCACTGATTCACTGTATACACATACCTGAAAGGTGTATTTGTTGGTTCCAGCAGAGCTTTGTGGCGTAACAGTGCAGGTCCTGAAGAGGCTACATCTTGTGAAGTATGAACAGAAATGAAATTTTCCGGAGGGCCACCATGCATCTCCAGTCGTCTGAGGAGAACTTGCTCCCAACGCTGAAGTATCTTCAGGATGGCATGACATAGTGGGGAACTAACAGGAAGTTCTATAATAAGAAATAATATTTTCTTCAATGACAGTCTTCCATGAAAGAAAATTACACTCTTTGAAGGCATTTTATCCTATAAAACAAGGATGGATAGTTTTGTAGGAGACAGATAGCAATTCCTTGAAGGATGAACAAGTGCTTCCTCATGCATTCCTGAGGGATTCAAGGGACCTTGGATGTTCAAAAGAAGAGTTTGGAGATTATGGTTCATATTCACCCATGACCACTCTAGAAGAAGCATTGGGCTTTCAATAAGAAGTCATACAAACTTCAGAGCGGGCAAATGCTCTGGAAGAAGTGAAATACACATGGCGTTTTGCAAGTGCTAATGATGGAAAGATTACAGGGGTACCTATTACAACAAAACTAAAGTCTTTTAAAAATATAACTTGCTAGTAAGGGACTTAATATATATATTCTTCCAAGAGAGACTCTGGTTAAATTCAAATTTTGACTGTTTTACTCAAATAAGAAAGAATCTCTCAGGAAAGTGACTTTGCCTTTTATACTAGTAAGAAACTATGCCAATGTCTTGCAGTTTTTAACAACATAAAACTACAGTTTTAACTGAATAAAGTAGGCATATCAGAATACTCTGTAAAAGACATCAGTATTGTCATTCTAAATCAATCAATCAAGCAATCAAAAGCCCTTATGGGGAAACTTACCTGAAAGATCATGCCCAGCCAAAGGGTAGAAAGTCTTCAAGTTACGAAGAACCAGCTGAACCATAGCTAATCGCATAAGTGACCAACTAAAAAGAATATATAAACATTATCCTTTTCATAAATGTCCACACAGAGTACAGTCCCAAAAGTATCTTTATTTTTCTGCAACAGACTAATATTGGTTCTCCTTTCCTTCTTCTTATGAACACCATGTTAGCATGCCAGTCTAAACACTATAGGAATACTGGACTTAATATGAATGTTCATTTTTTTGCAGTGGATGCAGGGTAGTCTAAAATGTTGCACTCTAAATTAGTGCTACTCAAAGGGGTGGTCCACAGATCAGTGATGGGCTGCAAGCTATTGGTTGCTGGTTTATGGCAACGAAAGAGAGAAACAATTGCTGTTAATGGACAGAAATATGAAGCCAGCCCATGGGACAGGAAGGAAGATCTATGCCGGTCCTTCCACATCAGATAGTTTAAAAAGCACTATTCTAGACTACCTTTCTCTAGGCAAGTAAAATAGAATTTCAATCAATTCAAATCTAGTTCAATGTTTAGAGTAGTCCTATAGAACTTACCCTCAGTTTTAACTTGAGCTAATATTATCACAAACTGCTTCTAGTTCATTCCACAGGCTTTCAGGAATTACTTAAAATCACATCATTAGATAAATTATTGAATATAATCACATTGCCTTACATTACTGAAATAGCTGTTTGAGTCCTTTATCTTCTTCCATCAGACAAACTATTCTCTTGTCAACCTCTGCATATTATATGTGCTCCACAGAAGCACATATAACTATTTGCAGAAATTATTAGAATTTTTAGAATGCATATTAATCCTGATTTATTATTCTTCAAACATGTAATTTTGCAGCAGTTTCTTCTTCCTCTCTCAGGAATACTAATAATTCTGTAAGTCTTAATGCTTATTTGTATATAATCTTTTCAGGCACAAATATGCTTTTTATTATGCTTTCTTTATAACACAGACATTACAGGTAAATTTCCAAGATTCAAAGGAAAGTACAGTTGGCTGTTCACATTCACTAGGGTTAGGGCTGCAGGACCCCACAAAAGTGGAAAAATCACAAATATCAAAATATATGTGTGTGTGTGTATGTTGGAAGGGGACCGAGGCACGGTGGGAAAGGTCCAAACCAGGTCAGGGAAAGGGGGTGGGTTGGCATGGTGGTCTTATACTTCCTCTTTCACACCCATCTCATCTTTCAGTGTGGGTAGGCATTGGGAGAGGGTTTGTGGTGCTGAGAAATCAGGCTGCAAGCCATCCTCAGTGGGCTAGGCAGCAACTGATGGGGGAGGAGGAGGACCGAGCCAGATTTCTAAAGGGCTCCACTGTCTGAATGGAGCCGAGAGGGAAGGTTCTCTTGGAAAAGAAGTGCCTGAGGTAGGGAAGCAGGGGTAGAAGAAACTTGCTAATAATCAAATCCATGAAATCCAAACCCACAAATGTGGAAGGCCAACTGTACAGTTCAGGTCAAGGAACACTGAGACTTCTAAGGGTCACCTTTGTACTGTACTCTGCTGTCCCAAGTCAGAATTCCTTCTGAAAGATAGGGGATGTTTAGAATCAGCATGCTAAAAAGCATGAACTAGAGAAAGAAAATGAAAAATGGACATCCCAGTACGTGCACAGAACTATCAAGAATGTAGGGAGATTTGATGAGAAGGTTTATCCTTTTTCTAGAAATCTCCTACTTCACACAGAAAGAAGTAAAACAATACAGTAAAATAAATGAAATTTCATGTTATTTCATACCTATATGAATTTGAATTAGAATGTTCCTGATATGTCAAGTCTGATGAGAACGCTCCATCATCATCTTCATCACTGCTTTCCTGACTCTCCTCTGAGTCATATTCAAATTTAGTTTGTGATGAGGGAAGAAATGGCTAAAATAAGAGATTGAAAGCTGAAATATTTCAGTCCAAAACAATAAACAAACAACAAAACACATGCCAGAATACTTGATTCAAATACTGATTTTTTTAAAACATAATTTATGCTATTAAAATTTTAAGTTGTTGTGTTTATCTGAATTTAGATGATTTAGTAGCACTTTGCTTACAAAAGGAGAAATTCTTTTTTCTTTCAACCTCAGCAATGCAGGCAGGAAAAGGTCACATTTCCTTTGATCTTTATGTTGCAATGGTATTTTATACACCTTTTAAATGCTTTTATTTACATTTAATGCTGTTAGGCTTCTTTCCCATGTTTTAGCTTAGACCTTTCTTCCTATCTAGCTTTTCCAAATCAGATTAGTGTGCAACTTTTCTGATATATATTTTTTATTTATATTATTAACTGCTCAACTGACAATATAAGGATAACAAGCTGGCTTCCAGAAAGATTACTGGTGACACAATACTGTGTGCCAGGTTTTTTTTTCTTCATCACATACCAGCTGTTCCCATAGAAACTAGCCATGCAGTTAAGATGATCTAGACAGACAGAAATGGTTCCAAGTCTGCTTCACAATGGATGACTTTCCCACTGAAATGTGTACCACACAGCTTGCTGGTTTTGCTTCATCTGAACCCATTTTTGCCATCTAGCAATGGAACGTGGCCTCAGCTTAGCCAACATGTGCTAACACTTGTAGTATTGTATTAGTAATAGGAGGAGATGTCAAAAATCACTCCCCTTTCTGAAATTGTAGTTGGGCATATCAGTGAAGCGAGTATGGCTTGATCAATGCTCCAGAATTACAAGGCAGAAGTGTATTTCAAAAGCCACAGATAAAGAGGCTTCTTTTTACAAAGTCTTTTTATACCTACAGCTTCTCTTTTCTTCCTTGTCCTCTATCTAGCTGGAGGTATTTTTTTGCAAGCATCAGCATAGGTTGGACCATGAAACAGATTCCCAGTATTAGGCTGCAGAAACATGCCTGCAGAAAACAATGCAGTAAAACTTGGGGTAGGAAAGAATGGGATTCTACTTTAGCTGATCCTGTTGTAGCTGTGTGTGCCTGCCCACAACAAACATAGCAAACAGCATCCTTCAGTGAGCATGCATGAACTGGAAAACAGAGAGAAGAGGGAAAAGCAAATATGCCTGTTTCAGCAGCCTCCCATACTAGGATCAGCCTTATTTTATACTGCAGAGCTGGAAAAGTGAGGCCCGTGAGCTGTCGGTATCCTGCAAGGCTTTTTTGTGGCGCACATGGCTTGTCCTAACCCTCCAAGTACCAATAATTTCCATTAAAAAATGGGAAGGATCATCCTTAAATGGACAGAAACCAAACCCCAATGCCTAATCACCACTGCTGACACATTCCAGGAGTAGCCTTTACCAATCCCCAAAACTGGCCAACACCCCCACACACCCCCACACATCAAACCCTAACATGTTTTCAGGTCAGTCAAGGTCTAAGTTTTAGCTGATTTTGACTTGTTCAGAAGAAAACTCTATGTCTTTAAAAGTTGCTAATGAAATGCCAATATATGTCCTGAAAACAGACGATATCTTGGTTTGAGTAAGTATTCTTTAGCTCAGAATCATCCAATATCCTTGGTGTGGGAAAGCAGACATGATTAGCAACTCAACAGAGTCAGAACAGCAAACAGAGCCAATAGGCAAGGAAAAAAAGAAAATGAGAAAAGTAACCAATGTAAAAGTGTATCAGCAAGATCTCTCAGCTTATCGCCCTCTAACAGGGAAACAAAAGAAATGTGTAGTAATTTTATCTAACAATTCATCAAACTGGAGAGATTGATCTAGATGAAGTTCTAAATGAGTGTCTTCATCTGATTTAATACACTGACAAAATATTCCAAAGTAGGTATGCTTCCACTCTTGTAACAGCCTCCCTTAATAACCTGTAATCACTTGTAATCTCTTTTTGCATGGCTAGAAAAAGTCAGACCTTTTCCTCCATGACTTCTGAGTTCTGCAGTAGTTGTAACTGGTATCCCTTTGCCTTGTGCATTTGCATGAAAAGAGAAAAGATTACTACTTAAATTACTAACACTGAAAAAGAATACAGGGCAGGAGAGGAGATTATACCTTTTCTAAGGATGTGTCCAGGGACTGAAGCCTTGTTCTCTGAAGAACCTAGATGTTAGAACACATGCCTTATATGCTTCTCTTATCTGTAGCTGAGGAGTTTAAATCACAGATCTCAGCACTAGTTTGAAGCAAGAATTGATAATGAATGACTCGAAATCAGACTCTTATCATCTCAGATTTATATTAAAAAAGTACCTTAGCTATGAAGTAATCCCATATACTAAGTTCAGGAGGAATAAACTTCTCTTTGTAATTTGGAGTGTCCAGCTCTACAGAAGGTAAAGTAGTCTGCGAACCCTCTTTTGGAGATGATTTTGATGATAGCCTAAATCGTTTATGCTGCTTTTCGCCATCATCTACAGGAGAAGAAGCTACAAAGAGAAAACAAAGCACATCTCTATAGTAAATAAATGAAGTGAAATGATATACATCACCTTCATTCTCAATTCATTCTTACAGTTCTCTTTTCAAGAAACTGCTTCATTACAAGCTGTCAAAATATACTAAGTCTCTGTTACATTCAGTATTACACATATATAAAATTAGAATTTCTTGCTTCCAAATCTGAACATATTCCTGCCCTTTTGCCTCCAGTGTGTGGTTTTGCTGTGTATACTTAGCAAAAACTTCTTTCTCCTTAAAACAGCATTAAAATCACTAACAATTATAATAAAATGTATACAGTATAATCTTTTCTGTTTGTTTAAGACAATACTTCATTGGAACAATTTATAGAAGTTATCTTTAGGGATGTAACTTACCTTAATGATAAAAAGATTCTGTTATAAGTCTATCAGAAGGTAAAGTTCTTTTAACCAGCACAAACATGCCACATGCATTGCATAATATGGAATATTAGTTTTTGAGCTCAACAGAAAATAAAAGCTTATCCTTTTGTTGAAATGAAGGCACAGAATAATAAGCTTATAAAAATTTTACATGATACAGAGGTTCAAAAAATATATCAACCCTTTGAATTTCTGCTTCCCCTCATGTTCATCTAAGCAGTACCCACTGTGCTTAACATAACCATCTGATTTGGATTCTGATATTTAGGCCTGCAATACTAGTGATTATTTAGTTATGAGACTATTAATCAGTCCCAAACAGAAGGAATGATGCCACACTGATTCTGAAGGAACTTGGGTGGAATATACTTTATGATTGTTACTTTAAAAAAATTAGGAAGTCTTCTTGTAGTATAAGATACATCTTATTTTCAACAGTTTACAAGCATTCTAGTACGCTGTTTTTTAAAATAGCACCCACCACATACTGTATCATGTTTTGCACAAGCAGCAAAATTTTGAGCATTCCTTAGCTTGCAATGGAAAACTGCAACAACCAGCACAGCCAATCTGCATTCCATTTGTCATCTGAAGCCCAGAACATCTTGGAAGAAGTTTGGTAGGCTGCTGCAATAGGACTACTTTGGCATGACATGTTTTTGTTTTTAGAGCTCTTTTACACTGTCAAGCAAATGAAGAAAAATACGGATTTCTAGTCGTTACTTTTTAAAAAGTTGGTATTTTCCTTTGTAGAACTGCATTTCTCTACAGCATTCAAGATTACATAGTGGGTGTTATAAATAAGTGTATATTTCAATATGAGTGTGCCACATCTAAATCTAGTATTCCTATCTAGTGTATCCTATAAGCTTACAGAGCAACACATGGCTTAGTAACCAGAGTCTTTTCTACTCTGCATCATCAATCGCTTTAGAAATTTCACCCATTTTAGGATAAAGGGAGGAGCACAGCTTTGTTTATGGAACAGTGCCAATTAGTTTACATATTTATACTCTTTTTCTAAAAATACTGTCAATAATAAGAATATAGTACAAAGAGTTAAATAATCAGACTTTTTTTTTATTTTCAGCAGAAATGAAACTATTACCATGCCAAAAGGAAATAGACCTAAATAAATAAATAAGTCTGCACTCATTCTTAAGGCAATGTGTTAATTTGCAGGAATTATACCAATCTTCCTACAGAAGAATAAAAAGATCAGGAGCAAAGTGGTCATTCTTATGTCCCATTCCAAGGTGGCATGCGGTTGTCCACAATTTATTTGTAAGGACTTGAAGGATCTTAAGGTTGCCCTGTATGCGGTCACAGTTACTTATTTGTGGAATTCCAGTGCTGCACAATTAATCAAATTCTGTGGGCAGCTTACTGAGATTTAAAAATAAAACAAATAAATAAATAAACTATATTTTAGTTAAAAATAAGATCTGAGCCCAACTCCCACTTCATATATTATATTTCATATTTGATTCTAGAAAAAAAAAAGATTTTGCATAACAAGAACTGGAACACTAGCACATGTCCAATGTAGTGTATAAATATATCCATATAAACACAGTGAGAAGGAAAAGTTGTCATAGTTTTCTGCCATTCTTGTATATACACTTTCCACCTGTGTGCCTATCAGCTGGACTGATGAAACTGAGTACTACTAAGCCTAATGCCATATGCCCTGGAGTTTTCCTGAAGTCATTAATTATTGTGGGCTTTTCAGCTGGCCTGAAACCATTAGTTCTTTGATAACAAGCAGGTTTCTTGCAACCCAAGCTGAAAAAAAAAAAGGAGAACTATCTGATTTTACCTCTTAGAAAATTGAATACTAATTTGTATAAGCCAGTAAATAAAACTAAAAATGTACTCCTTTTCAGAACAGATGAACTCTTTAGAAGTTTTGTATTATGCTTTCAATTTGTCTCCTCAAGCTCAGAACCACTACAGTTCAGATTAAGTGTTCATACCAGTTAACCTCACACTGCCTTCTTCTTTGAAACAAGTTGTCCAATGAAAAGCTGTTAGTCCTAAATTATGTAAGCAGATGCCAAGTTCCATGGAAATCAAGTTAACTTCCAAGATAAGTACACTTCAGAAATTATAACAGACACCTTGAACTAAAGCCACAAAAGTATCCACTAATGGACTATAATTGAAATTCAGGTTCTCTCTGTTGGCATATGTCTGATCTAAATGCTACATAAGTTTAGTGCAAACTTAACATTTACTTGACCCTACCAATAAAATTATCTGTGTTGAAATGTGTGCAGCCACCTGAATAAAGAGCAGCATGTTGCTGGAGTTCAGTAAATGGGATATGGCCACAATCATTTTGTGTCTTTTATGCCAATCGCAAATTAATTTATTATACAGACAAAATAAAATACTAAGCAGAAATCATACTGCCAGATCATCTAGAAATGCCAAATGTAATATTTATCTCATTTGCTATCTTACACTAATTTTCAAGGGCTATCAAATTCATTTTCACTGTTAACTAAAGAATTCAGTATGGTAAATTAACACTTAGAAATCCACAGCCATATGGACATAGTCATGTGACACAAAACAAGCAATCTCAATGAACAAAAATGTATTGGAAATATTTCTGATAATTGCAAGCCATGGTCTTCCATTAATATTAAAGATATTTAATATTGAGTTAGTAGTGAATATACCAAATAAATGAACAAACAATATAGCTTTCTTCTAAAATCAGATTAATTTAGCTGGGGAAACAGAAATAATGTGGAAATGAATATTCATGTTATGACTTGCAAACAGAAATTTTTCTTTATAGTTTTATTTCTACATATGCAAGATCACATCAGCACAGGATACTGAAGCCTAAAACTGAAGCTAGTATCTTGCCTGTAGGTTTGGTAGGACTATGAGTACTGATGGCTGTTAGAGATTTGGTAAACCCCACACATTCCATGGAGAATACTACTACCTGATGTGGGCTAGGCATAGGAAAGTGCCTTCCTGCCAAAGAGAGAAAACAGATAGCCATATTCTGTCAGACACAGGAAAAATAAAGTTCTACCATTCATTCTTAGTCTGTATCTTTTTCAAGAACTCAACATTTAAATGCTGCACAGAAAATTATTTTAGTCTATTTAAAATCCAGACCTTTTTTTTTTCAGAAAAGTTTATCATTTATATTTCATGTGTAATGTATAATGCAGCCATTTCAGTTACATAAGCCAAGGAACAATTCTGTTTATGTTTACTTCAAAGCTAAACTTCTCTGAAGTTCACTTTCAAGTATCCATAAACTATTAAATTATTTAGTTGTATTTGACAGATATGAGGAAAGACAGTAAGAATATTCATAGGTGACTCTAAAACATGTTTTAGCATTAGAAGTCCAAACAGAAAGAACCTTATGCAAAACTTCAGGGTCCGGCACTTTTTGTTCTTCCTACATAACTAGGAGGAAGAATAAACCAGAATTCAGTTCCACTTTAGCAACACTGTTACTCATTGTTAGATACATATTAGAAATCATGGCTTAAAAAAATTCAGACAGCTGGCTACTGATGCATTTGACGAGCAAAGCTTTTTTTAAATCACAGTTCCTTGTACCCAGATAAGTGATGAATCAGCTAAAGCAAAACTGGATGCTTGTATACATCTTGTATGTGGGAGTAGGACAGGAGGGACTGCATGCATGCTCCTTTCTGTTTGTACATTTAATGCTAACTCTGCCAATGTTAGATAGACTAACTAGTTTTTGCAGCAGAAAAGGACTAACATCAAAATGTTTTTGCAAGGAAAAGGAAATGAGAGTGAACTAACCCATCTTTGTTGCTTGTTGAATTTGTCCTTTCTTGGGAGTCTTTGCTCCTCCACCAAAGACAGCAAACCACATTTTGTCATTAAGAGGATGGGCCACAATTCTGTACAATTCGTTGCTGCAATGTGTTGCTAGACCATGGATGAAAAGACTAAGATAGACTGCTGTCAGAATTTCACAGAGTAAAATTGTGATTCCAGACTGAACATCCTCCCCAGCATGATTCAGCAACTCTATTAAAGCCACTACTCCTAGAAAAAGAGAAACCACTGTTTAGTTTTTAAACACAAGACATGAAATAGGAGCTATATGTGTTTCTTCCTGGAAACTGTGAGGTAAGTTGATAATGGGCATCTCATTGTAAGTTATCTAAGGCTACTGATTATTTCTTCAGACACTACTGCAGCCTATTCCAAGGCAATGGAACAGAGTAATCACATCCTCAAGGATGGCCCTGATCCCAGTAATATTTTAACGTCTGCGAACCCAGGACTAACTTCTCAAATGGGTGCTCCATAAAAAGCAGATTATCATATATACATTTTGTTATAAAATAATGCTAGCAAATAGATAAAGCATATGTATCTGAGCTATGGTGCCAAGTATATGTACATGGAAATTTCAAAATGCATGTATATGTATGCATGACATCTACACTTCATATGCTTTAAGTGTAATGCCAGTATACTTTCAACAAACATTTGATTCATAAGACAAAATGGCCCTGAAGTAGTCTTAGCTTTCATAAAAGGGTGCTGGAAAAAGGGGATTACTTGCAGTTTACTTATATCAAGATTATTTAGGAAAGCTACAGTTTGTCCAGCTTGTAAAATGTTAGCATTCACACACACAAAAAATCAAGTTAAGAGCACTAATAGACACCTAGCTTGATGCTGGCCAGTTTGGATATAACACTAAGGCCCTTTCCGCACGACGCTGCTGTCTCGTTTCTGCCACAGGATGGCAGTGGTCAGCAGATCGCGCTTCTGCATGACGTCATCGCCGTCCCGCTGCCATCCTGTTGCGGAGCATCACGCTTGTGCAGTTTAGACAAAACTGAAAAAATCCATTCCGCGTCTGCAATTGCACGGCGCTCTTATCACTTCTGGCCATGTGCAAGCTATGGAAGCGCATTGACGACGCTTCCTTACATAGCACAGCAGTGGAAAAAGCCCGGCTGTGTGGCGGAAGGAAGATATGGCGCCACTGCATTCTCTTCTGCATCGATCGAGGGGGTGAAGGGCAGAGCGTTGTTGACACGCTCCCTTCTGGACCCGAGACTGCGGTGAGATGACACAGAAGAGCATCGTTGTGAGGAAACGGCCTAGGTTACATCTTAAGCTACACAGTTTAGCATTGTGAGAATAAACCTATACAAGATTTGGGTTCATATATTCCATTCCTCCATCCAGTGTAGCCAACAAGGTTATGCTTTCAAGTTTATCTGAATCTAATTTGGACAGCCATATTTATATGAATCTAAATAAAAATTATTATCTCAACTATGATTAGTGGGGATGGGGGAACAATTTCAAATTATAGTTCATGAGGGTAACTCATGTGCACTAACTATAATTAAAATGAATCACACTCCAGAATTTAGACAATAGTGTTCTAAATTTTGAATGATCTGAACCAGAAGGAATTTCATGGCTGCACTGGAAAAAGAGTGAGGAAGGGGAGCAGAAATGCCAAGTCTAGCCTACGCTTGTTTTAATAAAACAATAAAGTATCATTTAAAACTATGACCAAGAGCAACCATACACACTTAGTCCTCTACACAGCCAAGAAGGAAGTCAAAACATTACTACCTGGCCATTGAGCAGGTGTAGTATTGGGAGTTACTGTTTCATCAGAGCTTGCTGTTCTTAGAGAATTTCGGTGAGAGAGCAGGAGAGTCTGATACACTGTTCCAGTAAACTGGTTTGCTTGCAGTGAGCTATTTAAAAAAGTAAAATTAAATAAATATGGTACATCTCATGCTTTCAGGCGTCTTTCAACTTATCAGTCTGGTTTGGATGTAACACGAAACCAAAGTTTGCTCAGTTTAACTAAATTTTGGAGCAGAACACTTGAATTAAACAAGGACTCACCATGGATTGGGAGTGACAAGCCAGGATCATAAAAGAATCATAAAGCATGGCTTAAAGTTGGGGTGCAGTGTGACTTTTTATTATATTAAAACTTAGTTTTCTCATTTAATCCAAGTTTGTTGTGTTACCCTATATCTACTGCCCACCTGATTAGAGATGTAATGGAAGAATGGATGGAAAACTAAGCTGTTCATGTAGCTAAGACACCGTCATTCTGCCCTCCTTATTCAAACTGGAAACAAGCTCCTTTCTTTGTCCACTGCTAAAACTCCGACCTTCTATACAGATGCTACTTTTGTAACAATTTATCTTGCAGAAGATTTTTTAAAGAAAGTTTGGGTGCTTTTACTCACATTTGACAAAAAGAGAGAGAGACTGAGAGAGAGAGAGGGTACATCTAGTTCAACAGATTCAAGTGCATTTTGGCCTAAAAACCTTGGCAAGCCAATACCATCATACACCCACTTCCTGTTAAACTGTTTCAGCGACAACTCACCCAAATCCTAATCTCTCCTACAGGTCCAAGTTAAGTCTGAACAATTATTCATCTACTTGTTCATTTGCTCAACAAGGAAAACAAGGATTCTTTAAGATGCATTCACAACGGATTTCTGTGCATGAGGATTTTGAAGAAAAGATTAACAAAGAAGGCCAACAAGTCTTTGTGGGTGACTTGAAACAGGAGAAGGGAAGGTTATGTTAAGATTGGGGGTTTTTTGGTCAGGGATATGCTAAGAGTATCCAAAGATCTCAAGATAGGAAAGAGTTCAAGTCACAGAGCTATTTCTTCAGCCAGCCAATGGGTAATAAAAGTGATGATGTGGAGATACCATACAATTCTCAGATATACCAAGAGTTTGGGCATAATAATTGGGTATCAGAAGAAACAGCAGTGGGATAATGAACCAGAATTAAAAGAAACAAACTAGACTGTGTTTCAGCATCTGCAAATCAGACCATGCCTTCTTCACAAAATTATGGTTGGAAGAACAAATAAACTATGGTTTAGTGTTACAAATGAACCAGGAATTTAAATCCTTTCTGTGCTTGTAGAAATCATTTAATTTCAGCTGGCATTAGATCAACAGACTCCAATGAGTCAACCTTTAAAAAAAAGGGGAGATTTTGAATTGTTATAGATTACTTTTACAACAAAAGTATAAGCATGCAGGGGTAGTACTGGAGATCTGTGACGCAAAAACTGTTGGAGGCATAAGTTTAAAAAAGGATGATTATCTTAAAATGACTGCAGTTATCATAGAACAATTATTATTATTTTCATATTATTATTATTTGGGGAAAACCTTAAATCACCGCAGAACCACCAAATGCTTTATCACAGTGGCATAAGCTGGGAAAACTTTGGTGTGTTTTAATACCCCAAAAATGAATCCAAATCATAGGGATTTTGAGGAAGATAAATAGCTTCTTAAACCTTTAATGATCTTTACCTGCAGTTATGTCCTCCACAGAGAGACTGGTATATGCAAGCTGACAGAGATGCTGCTAATGTATGCATTACATGTATCTGGAAGAAAAGTATGTGAAACACATATAAACTTGTAATTGCCAGTCTTCAGAAGCATTTTACCAAAACAAATACAAAATGTCACACTTTATTATATATCGGCATCTAATTCAGTCAGGTTATTCATTCTGAACATACATAAATGCTCTAAAACGGTTTCCTTTAAGTAGTTCAAAAGGAAGACTTTTGTGCAATTTAAACCTTATCTATAACTTTTGAAAAATCAATGTGCTGGTGACACAGCACACCTTATCTCCAATCATCTAAGCAACTGCACAGTGTGCTGATCAGCAAATATGCAACACATTTGATAGATAAGTTAGAACAAATCAGAACATCAGATCTTGCAGTTAAAGCTGGTAGATAATACAAAGGAGTCACACTGTATCAACACGTACATGGTACAGGTGGTTCCTGCATGGACCCTGCATGAACCCCACGTGTAATGGATTGGTCCTCCTGCCATCCCAAGAATTATTGTAAAACAACAAAATAAAAGTTTGGTTGTTACATAATACTTGCCTTAGTATTCTGTATATCTGGATGGGGTGGTGAGTCAAGGTTTATTATAGCATGTAGTATGTCATGTGTTAAATTACTAAGATGAAGCAGTGGATTGGCCACAACAGTTTTGGCACTTGCAGTACAGGCAAACAGAAGTGGTATTGAGGTCTGCTCAGATACAGCATTCATAGGTGATTGCGCTGACAGTTCCTTTGCAGAAAAAAGAAGAAATGAAACAGAAAGTATGTTTTGATGGCTGACCTTACAGGATTGAATCTTGACATCTCTACTGGCAGGATTGCCGTCCTGCCCCCTACTTCCTGTGGTTTTAATTCAGAACAATGCTGTCCAGGTTGTTTTAAATCTGCCAAAAAATTCACCTGTTTCTTCTTCCCATAGAGCTCTTCACTGGCTACCAATTCGGGCCAGGGCCTGTTTCAAACTTTTGGTCCTAGTATTAAAGCTTTGTGTTGTAATCTCCCTCATTACCTTGCAGCTTGGCTTGTGTGGTGCGTTTCATCCAGGAATCTGAGGTCTGCAGGCAAAGGGTTATTGTCTGTTCCACCAATGCGTACAGCTCTGCCAAGGCTGCGAGCCTTTCAAGAACTGGGTCCACATTTGTGGAATGGGTTTCCTTTGGACCTCCAGCAGGAGGAGGATCTCACCCATTTTCATAAATGGTTGAAGACCTTCCTCTTTGACACTTCACCTTAAGTCACTGAGATGTGTTTAAGGTACTGAGATGGGTAGTGACTGGTGGGGTACTGGGTATTTTTATGCCATGTATTGTTGTGGTTTTCGTTTTGGTGCCTTTGTCCCTGATTGTATATGTCATTGTTCTGCCCTTTGGTTTAAAGGGTGTTATAAATAAACATCATCATCATCATCATCATCATCCTAGAACTAAGTTTAATGGTAACAGTGCTCCAAATATCACCAAAGGTAGAGGAAAACCAGAGTTTTCATGCTGACCTCCAAATGTTGTTACACTGCAAGTCACAGCAATCTTAGCCAGCGTAATCAATGCTGAAGAATGTTGGGAGCTGCAGTTCAACATCTAGATGGCAATTAAGATTTCCACTTTTGGGTTTAATGCACAATTTTACCTAGACAGCAGTCCTCCTCCTGAAATGAATTGGATCTGTCCTCACAACTAACATGGATCCTACTTATTTCAATGGTTCTGTTCTAATAAGGATTCATGTTGGATTTATGCATGGAATCCAAAATGTGACTATGTCCACAGAATCCTAGATTTATAGTCTTGGCTGGAATGTGGCCTAACAAGCCACCTAAGACTAGTTCAGCAACTGGCAGGCAGAATGAATTCTCTGAATGAGCAATAAATCCTACAAGTTTTTCGTTTCTGTCTGATCGGCACTCAGTGGTCCAATTCAAACTCTAGCTTCAACAACTTTCTTGAGGGACTGAGCTACAGAACTCTCATTGCATGTCTCACTGTAAATACGACTACCTCAAAAGTAGCTCTTGAAAAATCAGTTCTAGTCATATTTTGGTAAGCTTAAATATGACAAATCCCTCCTTTGTTTTGTTGGCCTTTTTCCTCTGATAGGAAACATGGTGAATTGGAACATTTGTGTGGAAGAAAACATTATTCGCAATGGAAAAATCTAAATGTGTACATTTTGAAGAGGAAATTATATATACATTTCTCACTTCTTTATATGCTGAACTAGAAATATACCACTGAGTGGTATTAGCTATATAAATTATACAGTCAGTCTTCCACATTTGCTGGGTTGACTTTCAAGGATTTATTTGTGATATTCTTCTACTTTTGCTCTCGCCCCCCCGACTTCAGGTGCTTCTTTTCTAGGGGGGGGACCTCACCTCTCACTGGCTCTGATCAGACCATGTAGCCTTTTAAAAACCTGCCTCTGGTCCTCCGGAGCACCACAAACCTTTTCTCAATGCCACTCCGCACCCAAGGAAGGAAATAAGCAAGAGAGAGGAAGTACAGGGCCACTATCCTGACCCACCTGCTTTTTTTTTCCTTTCCCGGACCCCGTTTGGACCCCGGGTGTCTGCTCTCCCTACTGTGTCTCACAGTACCACAGAGACATGCATACATTTTGATATTTGTGATTTTTTCCACTTTTGCAAGGGTTCAGTTCCCCTAACCCTAGTGAATGTAGAGGGCCAACTGTATATTAAAGATATGCCTTTATCAACATGCCTCTTAACTACTATTAACTATTTTAATACCACACTAGACAATGAGAAAGGAGTGCATGCATACCTGCTGAGATTCTTGCAGAAGCAGAATCAGTTCCATCCTTACAGATGCCAGGCCTCCACCATGAGATCCATGAAGGATGCAGTAACTCAGAAACATTCGCAAAAGGGACTGATATTTTACAAGCCATTGCCTTCTCTGAGAAAGTATATTTTGTTGTGTGTCTGAGAGTTCGTCTGTCATTTCACTTAATGAAGCTTCATCCATTACTGGGCTAATTCTTGACTGAACATCTTCTACTTCAACACTGTAGTCACAGGTTTTCTGAAGAGCTACCACTTCTCTTTCCAGCCAATGATACAACTGGTATCTTAATTTTCCACCATCCACTTCATAGCCAGTTGATAATGTACGAAGCTCCACTGTAAGAATCTTCAAGCATGCCCTAAATTTCAGCTGTGCAGAAATGATGTCTTCTGATAAAGTTAAAACATCATTTTCAATCCCTGAACTGTATGTTTCTGAGTAGCTAGAACTAACTTCATTTGGCTTTTCATTCACGGTCTTCTGAACAGGCTTCATTACAAGACAAGAATCTTCGCTATCTTCATCCTTGTCACTGTCCCACTTTAACTCCAAAGGCTCATCCTGGAATACAGTACTTGGTTGACTCCAATCAAAAAGAGCAGAATTTGATTGTTTGTCTGATGAACTATTTGAGGATGACTCTAGACCATTTAGTACTGGTTGTGACCAGTCAATGTTGAAAGATTTGTCATCCTTTGTTTCCGTCAGTACTGGAGAACAGGGTGAACAGCCTTTACTAGTGTCCCTTAAACTAGATTTTCTTTCTAAAGGTTTTGACTTTTTGACCACTTTTGGCATCTTTGATAGCACTTCTAAAGCCAACATGGGACAGCCAGCCTTTAAGTGAGCATGTGCTGTAGTAAAGAACAATCTTCTTTCTGCTAAATTGATCTCATCTGCCAGTGCATTTTCTCCTGTTACACAAATTCTCGTGGAAGAAAAATCAGAAGATCCAAAATGCCGTCTCAGTAAGAGAGGGTGTGTCCTTAAATAATTATAAAAATTAAAAACTGAAGGGTTGCAGCTTGAAATCCTTCCTTCATCTGTAAAGATATCACATTACAGAACACAGTGAAGAATTTGTGTCAGTTCTAATAAATTAAATCCCCACAATGCCTCAATTATATAAATTAGCACCATGTAATTACATCTGCAATCTGCAGTAAGACAGACTCAAAAGGTCCTTTTAGGAACAAAGAAAGCTGCTTTATATTTTCTGTATTCTATAATGTCTCCTTCCGTACCTTAAGAGAACATGGCTGATCGTTATAAATATGATCCTATGCCTCACATCCAGCATGGCCATAAGGGGGGGTTAACTTTCAATTAATCAGATTTTCATGTTTCATCTGAATCATAAACTTGTTAATCTTAACTATGTCTAGTTGAAACAAGTCAGATTTACGAAGTATATTTTCAAGTTACAAGGGTTTATCTGAGCTAGGACCACATCATGCAATTAAGTCTACAGTATAAATTATATTTCCCAACTCCTCTGTTCTGGAGGACCGTAGCACAGGAAGCAAAAGCCCAAAGGCTTCTGCCATTGATTCTTACAATAGTAAACCATGTTTTACTGTAGTAGTCAAACAATGTCGCCAAGTAACAGTGGTTTTCCAGCCCTACCTGAGAAGTACCCAGAGACTTGAACCTTGGACGTTTTGTATGTGAATTATTTCTATCACACTAAACTATGGCCATCTCTCATTTTGGCAAGGACTACTAATATAATGTAGCAATCTAAAAAACTTAAATATGATGCAGCACACTAAAAAAATCTCCACAAGCTCTTGACTAATCTAGCTAATGTAAAATTAGTTTCAGTGTGAAATTGTTCAAGCACATTTGAGTCATTTGGCCAATAATCACATGCATACAACAAAAATGTGATTTAATATTACATGCAACTGGCCAATAACTATATTGTCAGAATAATCAGGCTCAAGGTCTTTGTTTATAAACACCCTGTTCCTTCTCCAGAACAAAACTATGGCAGCAAAAATAAAGATACGGCAAGAATAGAATCCTGTTCTTCCCACCTATAGTTTTACAGAATTGTTTATTCCAAACACGCTGTTGTAACCCAATACTGAAAGTCCGTGTTTCTCCAGCCCGCCACAACACATGGGTTGTATCCCTCGCACCAGCAGAAGCGGGAGCTGTCAACATTCCATTTCAAAACAACCGTTAACTGCTCCTTGCCCCCCTCTGTCAGTTCTGTTTCCTAGCGTACCTATTTGATTGTTTGCCTCAGTCATATCTTCTATGCCATGGAAAATTGTTATATTTCCTTCCATATGTTCTCCACCCCAGACCTATACTCCATACATTAGGCCTACCGGTGGGCGTGGATTGCTCCTCCTGTCATCCCAGAATGACCGTTCACGTAAGTACCAACTCTTCATTCTCGGGCTGACAGGAGGAGCAATCCACAACACATGGGATCTTCCCAAGCTGTTCTCTGGGCGGGTACATTCTTAAAGCACAGCCTGCAGCACATGACGGCCGAAAGCCGCTTGTGCAGACTTATACTTGTCCAGCTTGTAATGCCTAATGAAAGCGGAAGACTCTTTCCAGCCTGCTGCCCCGTACACATCCTCCAGAGAGCAGGAAGATGCATATGCCACAGATGTCGCCATCGATCTTGTAGAATGCAGCCACACATTTTGTGGTCGAGGCTGTTTAGCACAGTCATAACAAAGGTAAATGCAAGACTTAATCCAACCAGCAATCACTGACTTCCTGGCTCGCTGCCCCAAAGTCTTTGGCTGGAAAGACAATAACGAGACGTTCGAACGCCTGAAGCTTTTTGTCCTCTTAATGTAAGACTTTACTACTCTCCTTACATCCAACGTGTGCCACTTCTTTTCCAAAGCGTGCACTGGCTTTGAACAAAAAGTTGGCAAATGTATTTCCTCTGGTCAAGATGTTGATGACACACATTTTGGCAGGAAGGAAAGGTCGAACCCCAGCGTCAGCTTGTCCTGGTCAAACCTGCACAAATGCTCATTGACAGACAAACTCTTTGTCCTCTAACTCTTCCTGTAGCTCATCATCTATGTCACTACCCATCATTTTCTGGTGCTCACTGTTTTCCTCCTTCCTATTCACTTTCCCAGCTTGAGGGTTTTATCTTTAATGTGGCCCACACTGCCATTCTCTGTGCACTGAATTCTTGACTTTTCTTGACTGGTGGCTGATCTAATTCATTAACAGCAGCCTCTTGTTCTGTTGGTTTGTTAGTCAAATTCATTGATGGTAGATAAGGTAGCTGATTTTGTCCTTTCGCATTTAACAAATTCATTAGGTGGCATATCACAAATTGATTTTGAAAATCACACAAAGCAGAATCCATTGTATTCAAATTCATTTGATTATAATTCATTGGTGGCAATTGCGCTGAAACGGCCGACTGCTTTGTTTTTTTCATTTTTTCATTTTTTTCTACACGCACCGCTTCGTTAATCATTTGCTGCATATTTAGTAAAAATGGCAGGGCGACATTATCTGGGCCCCACTGCGACTCACGTGCTGCAGCCTCCATCTCTCTGGCCCGAGTGGGAGCCGCCTGCATCCACTCCGAAAGGAGGTTTTTTATTTCTGGCCGTAGGCCTTGCTCCTGGGCCGCAGCCCTCAGCTCCTGCTCTCTTTTTGGTGCCACGTATGAATCTCTGATTGGACGAGCTGAAAAGGCCCTCTGAGCCAACGCTCCGCCCACCGCTCTTTCCTCAGAGGCCTCTAAGGCCCTGCAGGAACTATGCTGATTCGCTGTGGAATGCTGAAAATCAAGATGGCAGCCTGAACTCTCGCTGGTAAGTACCTGCGCAATCTCCAACATATTTGGGTCCTTTTCACCTCCCGCTTTGTCAGATTTCTTTCCCTTTTTTACCTTATCTAGTTTTGCCTTCACCACAGGCTTTTTAACGCTTGCAGCACCAGACACCAACCTAATTTCCTCATGTTCACTCTCGCTAGTCTTTCTCAAGTCCCCCGCTTGGTCCTCATAAGCCAACTTTTGAGGCTTGACTCTGGCCACCTCGGTACCATCCTCGTCTGTGACCTGCGCCATCGCGGTTTTCTGGACGGTATGTGAAGGCAGTTTAGGCTTGCCTTTGCCAGGAGAGCCGTTTTCATCATCCGTGACCCGCGTGTTTGCGGTTTTTTGGACGGTATGTGAAGGTAGTTTAGGTTTGCCTTTGCCAGGAGAGGCGTTTTCATCATCCATGACTCGCGTATTTGCGGTTTTCCAGACAGTATATGAAGGCAGTTTAGGCTTGCCTTTGCCAGGAGAGGCATTTTCACCGTCCGTGACCCGCGTATTTGTGGTTTTCTGGACGGTAAGTTGTTTTTTCCTTAGGTAAAACCTCATCCGCGACCCGCTGTACAGCGGCTTTCTGGACGGGTTGTATCTTTTCCTTGACAGAGCCCTGTGCTACTGCGCTGCTTCGGCTCAAGGGCACATTAGGCTTCTCATTGCCTGGCTTTGCTGCCACTGCAACTTCAAACCTGTTAGAAAAAACCTCAAAACCTGTAAAATAAGTAATTGTTTCGGAGAGGAACGAAAAATGCTTCCCGCTGGGTCGCAGGAGAAAAAGGAACTGACGGAGGGGGACAAGGAGCAGTTAACGGTTGTTTTGAAATGGAACGTTGACGGTTCCTGCTTCGGCTGGCGCGAGGGATACAACCCATGTGTTGTGGATTGCTCCTCCTGTCATCCCAGAATGACCGTTCACATAAGTACCAACTCTTCATTCTCCCAGTGCTGATGCCACTAAAGAACTTCCAGTAAGACACAGGATAATGAGAAAAATGGGAACTTTAAAAAGACTTTAAACAGGAGCTTCTTTGTCAGAGGTTTTGTTAAGAGAGGTATGCCTGGACTGTAATCATAGAATCATAGAGTTGGAAGAGACCCCAGGGGCCATCGAGTCCAACTCCCTGCTATGCAGGGACACACATCAAAGCATTCCCAACAGATGGCCATCCAGTCTCTGCTTAAAAATCTCCAAAGAAGGAGACTCTACCACACTCCGAGGCAGCATATTCCACTATCAGACAGCTCTGACCATCAGGAAGTTCTTCCTGAGGTTCAAGTGGAATCTCCTTTCATAGAATCATAGAAATGTAGAGTTGGAAGAGACCACACGGGCCATCCAGTTCAACCCCCTGCCATGCAGGAACACCTTCAAAGCACTCCCGACAGATGGCCATCCAGTCTCTGCTTAAAAACTTCCAAAGAAGGAGACTCCACTACACTGCGAGGCAGCGTATTCCATTGCTGGACAGCCCTGACTGTCAGGAAGTTCTTCCTGAGGTTCAGGTGGAATCTCCTTTCCTGCAGCTTGAATCCATTCCTCCTTGTCCTGGTCTCTGGAGCGGCAGAAAACAAGCCCACTCCCTCCTCTACATGGCATTCCTTCATATATTTAAACATGGCTATCATGTCCCCTCTTAACCTTCTCTTCTGCAGACTAAACATACCCAGCTCTCTAAGTCTCTCCTCATAGGACATGGCTTACAGGCCCCTCGCCATTTTGGTCGCCCTCCTCTGAACTTGTTCCAGCTTGACCATGTCCTTCTTGAATTGGGGTGCCCAGAAGTGGATACAGTATTCAAGATGAGGTCTAACCAAAGCAGAGTAGAGTGGTACCAGTACTTCCCTCGATCTAGATACCATACTCCTATTGATGCAGCCGAGAATTGCGTTGGTTTTCTTGGCTGCCGCATCACACTGCTGACTCATGTTCAGCTTGTGGTCTATTAAGACTCCTAGATCCCTTTCACACATACTGCTATCCAGCCACGTGTCCCCCATCCTATATTTCTGTATTCCATTTTTTCTACCTAAGTGTAGGACCTTACATTTCTCTCTGTTGAACCCCTCCTTTACTCAAAAAACAAAACAATGAGGGGGGAAAAACAGACTAAAACAGCCAGCCAGAAAAAAAGAGTGAACTCTGAAATTTTACTCTGTTCACAATCTAGATAGGACACACACACACATCTTGAAGTGGGAAGACACAGAGCCTTCCTCAACATTCTGCTGCAAAACATGGTTGCTGGCATTCTGATTGATTACAGAGGTATTTTTTTTACAGAGGAGTTTTTCTAAATACATATTCATATTGAAAAAAATATATATTTAGAACGTCTCAGCTTACCTTCCTCATCCAAAATGGGTTGGCTTATAAGAGTATCAAGTGCATGGCTATAGTCCTCCAAAATCCAGTAAGCCATACTTCGAAGGAAAGGATCAAAATGTGCATTTGACGGACTTTCAGTAGAGTGAGATCTATTCCCCAAAATTCTCTTCTGTAGAATTGATTTGTAAGTCTCAGATATTTCAAACTCTGACTCATAAAGTCTTGCTATTACAAGAGCTAGCTGAATGTCATTCAGTTTCTCTAGGCAGACCTACATGAAACAGACATAGGACTTCTTTTACAATGTGATCAACTCAGTCAAAAGGAATTTCGATTGGGTTTTGTTCTTAAACTCTTAAAGGAAAGCAAGCACTGGTTGATTACAGCAAATCTCAGTGTCTGAACAGTTTTCTAAATTGTCAGCCTGTTGATATTTTGTACAGTAACATCTCAAAACATTACCCAATTTATCATCCAACCAGTTAAATAAAGGCAACGTAGGGGCAGCTGTGTATCTTTTTAATAGATATTCCTATACCCTGTATCTACAGCCAAAGATACTTCATCAAAATTACAAACTCTATGTTTGAAAAGTTAGCACAAATTAATGATTTGTCCTATATTTACAAAAAGCTGCTATTAGAACAAATGCAGCCAAATTAGTTATCTGGTTCAGATATAAAACTAATCTATGCTAAAGGAAACTTTATGTTAAAGGCTTCACATACAAATGGATGAGTCAGAGGTAGCCAGTGAGCAGAACCACATCAAAATCTGGGAAGATCCAGAACCAAGATTGGGGAGCTGCCCCTCATTTTTTTTTTGGTCTCCTACTCACTGTTTTCTCTCTCTTTCTCTTTGTTTTTTGACTAAGTTTTAGGCACAGAAAAAAGAAGTCTCATTTATATGAATAATTGTTTTTTCAAAAAGCCTTAACGGCTACATGCAGGATGAAGACTACAGCCTCAATTCAAATATACTATGGGTTACCTGAGGTTCCACAACTTTGCACTAAACCAGAGTTTTAACTAGTATTCCATACATTAGCCTGCTTCCCACTCTTGTCTTCCTGGGCTTGGAGATCAGAAACATCTGCTTCTTTTTTCAACCAAGGAAGTGTATCGTTTCACCCTTACTTATGATTAGATTCAAGATTGTCACCATGTCTAGCCTCAAAGAATCTTCAACGGCTTTTTTTAGCTGACCCTCAGTTTCTGTGTTCGTGTTTTTGAATCTTTACCACAACTGATTGTGTATATCATCTCAGCCCCTCATTTCAAATATTTCCATGAAGGATATCTCTACAGTAAACTTTCTGCATCTGTAATAGACTTAACTCATAATATTCCTGCTTTAATGACAGGGAGCTGGGGGTCAGCTACAGCATCATGTGGTCTATTTATCCACCCCTTCACTATCACATGTAACATACCAAATTCCTTTGTTTAAAAGTATAATCCACATTCACAGTAAGTGCTCTGACACAAACCAGAAGTTTGCAAAATATAGTTAGGAGTGAACTCAGTTAGCATTAACTACAGCTAAGGTTAGAATGGATATCCTCTTTTAATTTTTCTTAAGTGCAATGGAAAGAAGGCTGGGGGAAATTCAAGCACAACAAGTGCTTCAAGGAAGGAAGTACTTCTCAATCAATACTAGCAAAATTTGGTCAAGTCAGAATTAGTCATTCATTCCTATCCTGCTTCTTCTCCACAATTTGGATCCAGCAGCTTATAATTCTTTTTTTTTTCCTAAGATGAAAACATATACAAAGACATAAATAAAATTACACCTGCATTTTAACAATCAAAAAGCACAGAGTAAGTTATGGAGAGTTACACCTGAACTGGGCTAATGTAGTCTAGATCACTGTTTCTTGGGCTATAGGATGTGAAGGACCAGCAATCACTGTTCTTTTTTCCCCCCATGTGCCAGGAGCCGGCATTATATGCCCATCAGAGACAACTGATTTCTTTTTTTTTTCCCCCTGAAAACTTATCAAGGACTGGTAGTCAGTGGCCCACGGACCAGAACTGGTCCAGGAATCACAACTCTGAGTAGCACTATTCTAGATATTGCTGGTTAAAAGAGAAAAAGGCAGCTCAAGTGTCATTGTGGACTATAACAGATCACGCCGCGGTCCCTTTTTTGATTCTATGACATCTTTTAGGCACACAATAGTAAGATGTATGGTAACTGTGACAAGCCAAGCAAATAACAGATTTTTTTGGAATTGCAAACATAACCTTTTGTCTTAAACCATACTAATAATTATACCACAAGGAAGCCACAATCCATATTCATACATACCCATCAGATCTGCATTTGCACTTATGACAGATGAAGTACTGTAATATCAACTGACACCTATCTGGAGAAGCATGCAGCTGCTGCAATATTTAAATCCTGTACTATTAAAATGGACTTCATGCTGATTTCACATGCATAACATGTTCAGGCATGAAATAAAACAGAACTTATAAAATAAATAAAGCAAAATGTAGCAGCAGTAAGTACACATTAAACATTTTCACAAATGTACGTTTATTATCAGTCAAGTTACCTCAATTGCATCCTTTAGATGATCAGCCAACAAAAAAAATGCTGCAGAATGTTCAAATCGTTGTTTGCCTAGCAGAGAAAAAGCATTCTTCAATGCAGCTTTACGCCACCTGTCTTCTGTGAATTTTTGTCCAAAGAACTGCATCATTTTGGTGTCTTTTATGGATCTGCAAATGTAAGTTTTTTTATACTCATTATGTTATAATGAACAGTTCAGCTATATGTTGATGTGTAATTACAAAAAATCCCAATCTGAAATACATATTAAAATGTATGTTGAGATTCTATTCAAAGATCAAACAGCACATACATTCTACAGAATCCAAGAAGAATCCAAGATCAAACAGAAGGCTCTGGACTGTGGTGGACCACTATGTCAACATGACAGCTTAGGAGAAGGTCAACACAGAAGCGTGCATGTAAGCAGTGGGCAAAGAATACCAGGGGGAGTCAAGAAGAGGCCAAAAGAAGCAAGAATAAAAAGAAGGCCGAAGCCATACTTAGTCCAGCATTTTGTTCTCAGTGGGAATAACCAGATACAAGCAGGATGCAAGCACAACACTATCTCAATTGTCTTTCACTGCAATTTGCATTCAGGCTCTCCCTTTAAAAAAAAAACTAACCTGATGATCATCAACACATTTTGCAGCAGCAAAGTTTCTATGATTGTATCGTACTATGTATTGTATGAAGAACTGCCACCATAACAACAACCACAACCTCAATAATAATATACAAATAAAGAAAGATTTTTAAATAGCAGAAGGAGAAAATGGCTGTGAAGTATTGGGGGGTGACCTAATGAATGTCTTGAAAGTGGAACTACAATACTAAAAACATGTCAAGTTCTTGGAATCAGAATTAAAGATGCCCCATATCAATATGTGGATGACACCCAACCCTGCTATTTCTTTCCACCCCAATCCAAGGAGGCTATCCTGATTCAGGATCTGTAATCAGTAATGGATTGGATGACAGCACACAAATTGAAACTTAATCCAAAACAAAACAAGGTGCTCTCAGTCAATTGGAAGGCAGATCAGCAATCAGGGATTTACCCTGTGTTAAATGTGGTTACATTCCCCCTGAAAACACAGGTTCACTGTTTGGGTGTACTCCTGGATTCAGCACTGAACCTGGAGGCCCTGGTTTCTGAGGTGGCCAGGATTGCTTCTACATATTTAAAGCTTGGGGGAAGGAGCAGGATATAAATAAATACAGGAGTAAGAATATGTTTCAGACACCTGAGTCTCTCAATTACTGTTTTCATTTAAAAAAATGAAATGAAATAAAACAAAAAAGCTAGCAAAGTTGGCTAACGCTGCATGTACAAAATTAGATCCTATTATATAATTGTATAATATGTACCTGTACAATCCCCAAATTACAGTCTTCTTTTTCATTGCAAGATAAAAAATGGCAGCATCAAGCGGGTCATTGTTTCTTTGAAAGGCAGCTTTTGCGACCTGTAAAGATAACAGAGTACTTAATCACTGCAAACTTAATACAGTTTCACATAATGACTGAGAATAATATCAAGCAATTATTTTAAATAAATCTATTCATTTAATTTCACTGGACTATCAAAGATGACATCAATGCCCATCACTGTATACATATCTTAATGTCCTACAGTAAAATAGCCGTAACACCTTTTGTAAATAAGCCTTAAAATATTACTAGTCTACTGTGGACAGACTGTATTTCCATGCTGGGTATGAAAAAGGAGGCTTTCACACATCCATCAAATTGACATTAGCAGTTAACCGATGTGGAGTGGACTGCTCCTTCAGTCTACCTTAAGTATTAAGGCCTCTTAAGACTTGATTATGCAGATTTATATATATAGTGTCTCTGTTTGCTACTTTACATTTTTCTGTTTACAAGTACTGTCAGCCCACCACATTTCATACAGTTAGGGGCACAGAACCCCTGCAAAAGTGGAAAAACCACAAGTATCAAAATGTGTGTACATATCTGTGGCAAAGAGGCCAAGGCATGATGGGAAGAACAGGAACCTAGGGTCCACACCATGTCAGAGAAAGGAAAGAGAAAGGGGGTGGCCCTATATTTTCTCTCACCCATCTCCTTCTTTGGGTGGGAGGGGGGCATTGGGAAAGGGTTTGTGGTGCTGAGAAATTGGGCTGCGAACTATCCTTAGCTGGCCAGGAAGCAGCTGGTGGTAGAGGAGGAGGATGATGACCAGGGATTGGTTTTTAAAGGGCTGTGTGGCCTGACATGAGCTGCCAAAAGGGAAAGTTCCCCCAGAAAAGAAGTACCAGGGCAGGCGTTGGAGAAATTCACAAATAAATCCATGAAAGTTAAATGTGCAAATATGGATGGTTGCCTGTATGTTTATTATTTTTAGCTACTCATACCAGAACATTTTTTTTTTCTGCTTCAGAATATCACAGTTGAACTGCACCATGCTGGAATACCAGAATGAAGGCCTATCATTATATAAGCCAGTTCATTAGAAACTGCATTTACCTTCTCAATGCATCTGCGCAAACTATGGGTATTTCGAACCCACCATCCTATACCCATAGCTCTGAGTTCTGACCATGTCGGATCATGTTTTTGCATTGCAGGTAGAACATTTAGCAGTTCTTCTTCTGCTACTGAGTGAAACGCCCAGGCAAAGTGACTTGAAGATAAGCCTAAGTTATCCAAAAATATTATTTTTAGTACGGTATAGTTTACATTACTTGATAAGTGCTTACAAATTCTTATTTTCATGTATTAGAGTGATTAACAATCAGAACTTAATAGATCCACAAAAGACCTTGGCTTCTGCCTTCTTCATTTTATAAAAGCAAAAAGTGAGCTGCATCCAAAATGGAAGTATAGAACACTATATTTTTATGATTATGACGTGAATGACTGCGTTATATATTATCCTCTAGGCCAGTGGTTCTTAATCTTTTCTTTACCACAGGCCCCACTTAAATACCTTTTGTTGCCACAGACCACCAAAGCTTAAGTGAAGATTTAAAACCCTTAAATGCATCAAATATTAATATAAATGATATCCATCATCAGCAAAAGACTCCTGGTGTTTGAGCTCAACGTATGGCTGTCTGTCTGTCTGTCTTCCTTCCTTCTTTTCATTCATTCTTTTTCGTACAAAAGCTCCTAGCATTTCTTCAAATCTTTGCAGACCCCCTGGTCCATGGGCCAAAAGTCAGCTTCTTCAGATGAACAGAACAAGTGCACCGGGAGCTAGTCAGGCCATGAGGGCAGCAGGCTGCATAGTAGCTGGCAGCTATGTGGGTTGGTTCCAGGCAAGCAGAGGTTAAAGAGGCTAGAAATAAACTGTTGTAGCCACTGGCTGCCCGTTCCCAGACAAAAAAAAGGGAGAGCTAGCCGAAGGCTGTTTTGGCAGACAAACTGAGACAGCTTAAACAATGCAATGGAGCTTGCCTATTTAGGATTGAGAAGTGTATTCAAAGAGTTGGTCCTGGAGTCAGGAATCTAGTAAGGTCAGACAGTCCGTAAGTCAGAGAATCCCAGCAAACAGGAAAGCAGAGAATCTGTAGCACACAAAGGGAAAGGTCCGGCAAACACACAAGTTGTTTCTAGCATCAGACCGTCGCCCTCTGCCTTCTTCAAAAAGGCTGAAGCCAGCTGGTTCTCATCCCAGCCTGCTGCCCTCATGGCCTCACTAGCTCCTGGTGCATTTGTGTTTGCTTGTCTTCCATTGAGGCTGCTGTTAAACAGAAGAAGCTGACTCAGCCCATGACACCCTGTGAAGACATTGCATCTCCCCACAGGGTTCTTTGGATAACAGGTTAAGAATCACTGCTCTAGGCTGACAGCATGCAGTGATAAGGGCTTAAGCCTGTAGATTCAGAAATTCTCCCTTTGATCATAAATACTTGAAAGAGATATCAACTGAATTCCTGTGCGCGCGCACACACACACACACACACACACACAGAGAAAAGAACAAATAGCATTCAACATCTCACATTGGTTATTACAATTTAGATTTGCAATCAGTTTAGATCTATAAATTATAAAATGTGTATACAGGTATTTGATCAACTGCCAGTTTAAGTAGCCAGAAAACCTGCCTTGTACAACCACATACAGGATATATGGCTGCTCACTGGAAAATAAGCTGCATGCAACCAGACCTCCCCAATCCCCAAAGCTCACACTCCCTCAAAATAATCCTATTTCTATCTATGAAAAATAGTTTCCAAGAAAGTTGTCCCATATAGCATTGAAATAATACAGAAAAAAGAGAATGTATTACCTTGATGAAGTAGCTGTGCTCTGTGAGCAGGTGGCAGTGAAGTTGTCATAAAAGTATGAAGACGGACAGCCAAAAGAAATTTCAAACCACATTCATCAAGTGTTTCTCCTCCTATGAATAAAAAATGAGTCTACGTTATTTAATTCTCCAAAGAGAATTATGCAGTTTCATTCTCCTGTCTTTCACCTTATTCCACGTGATTTAAATCTAAGTTCAGTCTTTTATTTGGCACATATGGATGGAAAAATTCTCAGAGGAAAGAAACCAAACCAAATGTGTGCACTAAAGCCGATTTCTAAGGAGCTAAAAACTGCTGGTATTTAATATCATATGAGTACATACACAGGCAGTAGGCAGAATTAACATCCTAAAGAATCTTATGGTGTTATTTTTCTGTAAATATCTGTTATATACTCCACTGAGAGGAATATATTCTTGACACAAAAAAACTGAAGGTTGTGCCATCACTACTACACTGTAAGACAACATGAAAAACTGGTCATCAGGAAGTTGCTGAGAATGACTTTATTTCTTGGCACCAATTCCGAGTGCCAAGAACTTAAACAAGAAGATATAGTTGCTCTGTTTGCTTCACAGGGTTAAAGACCATCTCTGAGGGTAGCCTAACTAAAAGTTTCAGTAGGAGCAACAAACTACTGGAAGTGACATTCCAGAAGAATTTGGAGAAGCTTCCTATGACACTGTACAATCCAAGAACCTAATTGGGAGGTTCCATTCCTCTGAGCAAGTGAGAGACATGAAACCTGGAGACCCCCAGCTTGGAGACCTCCCATATCGGTAAGAATTAAAACAAAAATGAGATTAAACTTATTTTAGATCATCAGACACTAACTTCCTTTTCAAAATTAACAGATCTGGTGTATTACTACTGGTAGTACTGCCTATTTAACTGTAAATATTAAATTTCATAATTAAGCAGGTTTATTTAGTATCAGTCTCTGAAACTCACCCTTGCTTTTGTCTCTGCTTTCTCCTATATCAGTACTAGTAATGGCAATTGTATCAGCCAGAGCCATCAGTGACATCTGCTCCATTCTGGTGAGTCCTGGTAAGCTAGAGTGAAGCAGGTGACGAGAAAGAACCTGGGCATGCTCTGGGCCGAAATAAGTTGGACTATACTGGGAAAGATCAATAACTGCTGGCTTTTTATCTTCTTCCTCTTCTTCAAATATGGTCAGCTCATCTGCATGTAGACTGGAATTCTGGAAGAGATCCTCATAGTTTTCATCTGGCAAGACATTTTTCTTGAGGTTTTTTTGGTTATTAGACTTTTCTGTACAGGCATATGAGCTTTCTTCATCTGCAGCAAGCAATGCATATAAAGGTAGTGGTGGAACAGAGTCTATTTCTGTATAATCTGTAATCACACTTCTGCTGAATGTCATAGGGTCTCTCGTACTGCTCCCACTAGCACATATTGAGAGAGATCGGCACCGCTTTTCATGGTCAGGATCATTTACAACAATAACTTCCCCAGCAATACATTTAACTAAGTGAGATAGGATGGCCTTTGCTCTACGAACTTTTCCTAGATCCATGAGTTCCAGAAGTTGTAGGGGATGGTACTGAGGTAACGTAGGACTTAATGAATGAGCTGCTTCAAAAAGACCCGAATCTTCCATCTCCAGTGAAAGATCAAATGCAGTCCGTTTCCCGCTAAGTTTCTGAGCCAGACTTGTCATAGATCTAGTTAATGTACGCTTCGGGGGGTGAATCCCAGGTGACTGACCTTGTTTCATTAAGCTTACTATGGATGGTGTGCTCCCACTGTAAGAGTCTCCAGTAATGGATTCCTGCTTGGAAAGGGGTTGCCACTGAGAATAAACATGCATTTCACAATCCATCCCAACTACAAGGATGCCATCACGAACCCAAGATAAAGAAACAGGTAAAGGGGGTGAACCTTCTACTGATGAAACTAAATCCACACAACGTAACAAAATAAATCTGGATGCACATGAAGTTTTAGCATTCTCCCAGACTGGCAGTGCAATCATCTCCTTACCACTTTGTTCTTGTATCTTTCCAGCCAGCTGACCAAACATATGGAGCTTTGATCCTACACCAACTGTTAGGATATGGGAACCGTCTTCCCTAGACATCCAGTCTAAGTGAACCAGATGCTTTGCTCTGGGCATTAAATTCTCATTTGTGTTTGCTGAAGAGCTACAGTCAACATCCAAGCAGTCCAGAGTTGGGTTTAGTTCATCTAAATGAAGTGTCTGTTCTAAAATCCAACAAGCGCCTCCTGTAGATTCACACTCAAAAATGCCAACATTCACCAAAAAGTCTTGAGAACACCGACTGTTTTTGGGTGGTGTTCGCTTGTATGCCACAGCTAAGCGATTTGTATGGGCACAGCTGATTTCAAGAGGTATGCCTGGAACGTTAAGAGCACTACTGCTAAGAAGTCCATCTTCAATAAGTAACGGCCATTCTTCCCATACATACATACCACTGTTTGTTGTACATTCTGATATAGAAGATTCCTCAGATTCTAGTGCCACTGTGCATCTCCAAAATCTAACCTTACCATCAGAGCATAAAGTTGCAAGAAGATAAGGAGCATGGCAGACTGGATAAATGGAAGAAGAACTCAAGTGACCTAAAATTAAGAAGAAAAAAGTGTGAAAAAAATAAATGTTACATACATTTTTCAAACCAAAATGTCAGGTCTTTAGAGAAATAACTTTCACTAAAATCCTAAATTTCGGTGCTTGCTTTAATTTATGCTATGACCAAAACCTAATTCTAATGCTATCTTCATATCTATTCTTCCTTTGTCAACCATTCCATTTAAAGTTATCATTGAAACATAATGCCTATAATGACACAATACAAGGAACAGTGGCCAATCTACCTTATCAATTAAGAGCAGCATGTCACTGCATACTACATAATTGCTCTTAGCCTGCAGTGGGGAAAAACTAAACAAACCAAGGGATATTTCTCTTCTCTGGTTTCTCATTCTCTCAACAAATCAGAGGTTAGAAAACAATAAATAATCACTGATTTTCTTTCTCCATTTGCTGTGAGAGAAGTAAGCTGGGGTAAGGAACATGAATTCAGACTGCACATTAAACAACCAGAGTGAAGCCTGTCATTTCTTCAGCACCTAAACCTTAGTTTGTCCCTTGTATCTCTGGCTTGCTTTCTTGTGTGACCAGAATCATGAAAATACGGAATACAAACCAACAGGTTAGCAAACAAAAGTAAACTCAAATGTAATTCTCTATCCTCCTTTTTGTAGCTTACAAACCTGCTGATGGTTTAACGCTTATTATTTCCACTCCTTCTGGTAAATTCAGCCGTTGGCTATAGACAATTTCTGAAGAGAGAGCAAGTTGGCTGGTACTTTGAAGGTTCTCTTTGCAGGCCTGGTATTTCTGTGTAAAGGAACACTGGGCCTTTTCTTGATCTGGAGAAGAAGAATAAAGCTCTTCCTGCAAAAATAGTTCAGATTCCTTGACCTCAATATTTTCATCTAAAAAACAAGAGAGGAGGGAGAACTGTAGAACCTTTACCTTCTGTTTTATTTGTAAAACTGTTTTATTGGGAAATGTTTGTAAATTGGAACTGCAGCCCAATCCTGGCATTTAGGATGACCTGTTTTTTCTGTAACATAGGCTTAACATGTTTGTGAAATGGTCATGCAACAGTGAGCATGCGTAGAGCATAAATTTAACAATATAGATTTTTATTACTGAAACTACATTGGCAAGGCAAATGTGGATTCTCTTCTTTTAAGCCTCCCAGCATAGCAATTGTTTACTTTAACTACACAAAAACAGACCATAGAGACAGTAAGTTTTCCTTTGTTCATTGTCTAAGTCATATCTTACATTAACAGACAAATTACTGGAAGAGTATTTCTTCTAGACTGGAAATGATTCAGGAAAAAGCAAGTGAAATTATTGGAGAGCAGTACAGAGGATTTACTATGTCATCTCCTGGGCAAAAAGTGGGTATTCTTTCCAGGTTGTTCAGCCCATTGTGTTAGTATACTTAATGGACATGGAGGGGTGCCATCCCCACTCCACGCTGATTGATGTTAACTAATGAGCCTGTGTTGTATGACTTACTTGACACATACAAAACAACCTACCCACTGAGACTGGTATGGACTTCAAATGTAATTTCCACATATGTAACAATGAGCAGTTTTGAGCATATTCCACTAAGATTAAATAGAACTTTTCAGAAAACCCATTTTTCTGGTACCCTGTAAAAAATAAACAGATTTTGTTTTCACTACACTACAATACAATTTGAACAGTCATTATTGCAAAATACTATTTCTTTTGTTTGATTCTATCTAAACTTCTAGAAGTGAAGTACAATCCTTTGCATGTTTACTCTGATGCAGCCAATGCACAGTTTAGTCAAACACTGATGAGTAGTTTTCAGCTTGTAGAATCCGAGCATTTGTACCAGCAGTTTGGAGAACTGAGGTGTAACATACTCCCTTTGGAAGTCTGTCCACCTAGACAAAAAAAAATTGCGCAAGACCAAGTGTTACAGTATAGCTTTCAAGGGGATTAAAATTTCCTTGAGGGAGGGGACGTCTCCTAGCACAACAAGGGAAGGAATAGTTTAGAGAGCTCCCCCACCGGCCCAACTCCTTGAAGAAACCCAGATGGGATCCAACCTTTTTGAACAACTTCCAGCCAGTATATAATTTAACGCTTGGGGCAAGATAAACCCAGCAAACCCATATAGTCTTGGATAACTGCATTATTTAGATGTATCCTATTCATCCTTAGGACCACCCTAGCAGATGACTTGCACTAAGGAACAGATGATCAGACTGTAACCCTGCTGGTTCTCCAAGACCTCTCAGCAACTTTCAGTCACATTGACCATGGTATTCAACCAGGATATAAAACTGTGCAGGAAGAACACCATCTATTGTACCTCATGGTCACCGGCCTTTAGAGTGTATAGGGACTTTATTTCATATTCTCTGTTTTTCAGTATCCACATAAAATCATCGGGAGAAGTTGTCCAAAAGTTTTGGCTGACTTTTTACCAGTATGTTGCTGAGTCACACCTATTGCTCTCTTTTCCATCTATTCAGAGGGGTACAGAACCCCTTAACAGTTGCCTCGGAGGTAGGGTTTTTTTTAAATAGAAAATGGCAAACAAGATGATACAGATTAAACAATGTGAGTTCAGAAATCTTCCAATCTAAATGGAGGTTTGTAAGTAGTTCTGAATACACTGATACACTGCCTCCCACTAAAACAAATTTGCAGCTTGGGTTTCTTCCAGACTTGATATAGTCTAGGGATGTACAAGTGGAATCAATGATCAGGAGCACCTTCGATCATCTCAAGGTATCTCTTATAGCACTCAACCCTTTTAGAAATCCTCATTTTTTAATTTTAATTTTATTTTTTTGCCAAAAAGAAAATGTGAATTGGTTCTTCTGTAAACTTCCAGGAGTAACAATTCACCTTTTAAATAGATTGCGGGGGCCCTTGCACTACCAACAAAATCCCAGTTATCTCAATGAGGCTTGCTATCTAGTAGAAGTGCAAGGGATTAGTCTGCTATTCTTATGTACACTATTCTTACTTCAGAGTAAAATTGGTGAAATTAGTACGACTGTGCAGAAAATTAGAGATGATACTAAGCATATTAGCCATCACATTGCAGCTATGTCTCATTTAATTTAACTGCTGGATGCAGGAAGGGTTTCTGGATCACAAAATTCTACCTTTCTTCCCCAACTTAATTGAGATGGATGCTACCCGCTAAAAGTAATTTTCTTTTGGAAAAAAAAATACCATTATTTGTCAATTGGATGTTTTCCCCTTAAAGCTAACAGCAGAAGTGGGTATGTGGTTGACTGAAGTTCAGCTGAGCCAGAAAGATTTAAATCTCCTCTTTCTGCATGCTGCACTCAGTTCTTCTCTCTGTGCTGTTCATGTTTGAATTTGGTCTTTACTCCCAAGTAAACATGTATGGGATTGGGCTGCACTGCCTTAGTTCTGTTTGTCTGCACTTGCACATACTACGAAATTTAACAATAATTAACAATAATTCATAGTAGCTTTGATCTCTATATGTCACCAGCATCTTTACATTCAGAGGAATTCAAACACCAACAAGAAATGGGCAAACAATTCTGCTGGTTCGAAAAAACAAACAAAAGCACTATGCATTGAGTTTCCATTTATGTTTTTCTGGAATAAAACCTATATTGGGCCTGATCTACATGTGCAGCAGAATGATGTAAAAATGGAGAGAAAGTTCTATGGTGACAAAACAGACTATACTATTTCAAACTGTAGTAAATATTTAAAGTTTTCCACACACAATAAATTTAATGGAAATTGACACGGAACAAGGAGTAAGCAAGCCATGAATATTTCTCCCTTGACATAATAGCTTGCAGATAACATCAAGATGCATATATGTATTTAATTGAGATATAGCTTTCAAAAGAAGCAGCTGCCATCTCACAGTTCACCCTAAAACCTCAGGATTTCACCATTTCATTCTGCTGCATTTTGTATACCAGTCCTATACGTGTTACTTTTCCTATTACTGGCAACAGTAATTATTTGCGAGTTCTCACAAGATAGCATCCTAAAAACTAATTTGGATTTCTTGAAAATTGAGCTAGCATAGTGAATAATATTGGAATTTAGGATACAATTACCAATTTTTGAAACAGTAACAGTGACACAAAGGCTCATAGATACAAGCCAGATCTATCATGAAATTTCCCATGCCAACTGACACTGAAGACAAAATTCTGCCGCTAATACATTTTGAGAGTGTTAGCATAAGCCAGTGGTTTATAGGACAGCAATCCATTTTCTTAGCAGATCCTAGAATTTAATCACTATTTTAGGCTCCGTATTTTAGTAAGCTATTCATAATATCAAACGCAATGCTACAAACTACACAGAAAGCTTGTTACATAATCATAATCATTTCACTGTTCTGAAAATTTACTAAACATATATGTGCTTTACCAGAGTCAGGTAACATGGTCTTTTTGTCAGACAGTCTATTCTCATGGTTATTCAAAATGAAATCCTCTTGAAAAACATGAAGTAACTGCATTTTCCCTCCATGCTAAATTAAAAACAAACAGACACACATTTAAATATAGTAGAGTGACTACAGTGTCACTCATTGACAGAGAGATCAACTTTTGCTAATATATTTAGGTGTAATTCATTAATACTGATTTCTTTTAGATTCAACTTAAATAGTTTCAAATAAGAAATCCTGAAAGTAATATTCTTCTTAACACTGATCAAGAACATACCATTCTAAAAACAACTCATATGGATCAAATCTCCTACAGTTGATTCTGCTTCTATTATTAGAATCAGGAGGGGGACAATTCCCATTGCTTCTTGCTCATTGTCAAAATTTACTTTAAATTTTCAGGGAGGGATTCAAGGAGGGGGTGTGAGAAAGGGAGAAAATTGCACTGCATGAACAGATATAATCATGTGATCTTGTTTTTAATCAGATAAAACAATGATAGTTTCATCTAAGTAGTATAAAATCCTTACCAGTTTTGTAATGGTATCCAGTTCTACAATGCATCCTGGTCTAGCTGTGGATTGTTGACTTATGATGTTAAAAACTTCACCAACATATTTCTGTAGAGTTAGTAACAAAGGCCAAAAGTTAACAGTCTTATAATTATAAAGTTAACTCCAGTAATCCGTTATTTCAATTTCCATTGTCCAAATACCAGCATAGTTAGCAAGAATCTTTGGGAAGGCATTGTTCCTTCCTTTGCCCCGATATGAAAACCACATCCTACAAAAGTAGACTTCTCATGATAATGAAACTGTAATATTTGTTTGAGGGGTTTTTAAAAACTCTAAGATAGTCTTCTCCAACTTGGCTGTTGTCTGTAGCTGTAGGTTGTGGCAGCTGTAGTCAAACACATTTAAAGGACACCAGACTAGGAAAAGCTAGCTTAAGGAATTTTTGATATGTTTCTAAAATGTTCAATTATTTTTGAAAGCTAATTTTACACAAAATGAGAAAAGGCACATATTTATAAAATCCAGGTTAAAACTGGCCTATACGTCTCAAAACCTCAAATAAAATTAACTTGAATGCAATGACTGAGGAAAGCAACAGAGATAGGGAAGATTTACAACTTCTGTTTCATTTGATAAATATTTTCTGTGCTTAAGCTGTTTTCTCATCCATTGCAGGAGCAGTCTTGGTAAAGAGAAATCAGCCAGTGCATTTGTCTATTTTTTTAAAAAGGGAACATCCTATGAACAATCTTTCCATGTTCAAATTTAGACCCAAACATTAAAACACAAAAAGAAGAGTCAAGAGTTTACTCATCAGGTCTGGTTTGGTTTGAAGGTTTGCACTGTATTACTGACAAACTGTGAAGATGATACTTGCATACTGTTTTTATGACTAAGTAATTAAACCCACAACTCGTCTTAGGGATTTGTGCCTAATTTTAAGCTAGATTAATTTATTACAGAGTTTAGATAATTCTTGGGCCACCAATATGTTGTCTGAAAAACCCCAATTGGCATTTGCTTGTCCTTTCAAGAGTTTCTGTGCTTACTGAAATTAATATTACAGAAAAGTTTTATTCAATGACTAAAGACAGCTTCACGTGTGAGTCTTCAGGGTTTTTTTTATACGCATTGTGCACTCTCCTCACTACAAAATGATGAGGGAATTGGTTGAGCATAAAAGTTATTATAATGAAACTCTGTACCACCGAAAAAGAGTTCAAAATGGCAGGTAATTTAGATCCTTTATGCTTAGAATTCCTTAGCTAATAGCAACTGGCACAGGTTACTGAGACTGAGCTTCTAATTCAGACATTCTCATCCAAAATGAGGTAGGTGGGTATTCCATGTACAGCAATTAAATATTTTATAGTGCTATACCAGCATAAGATGGCATAGGCTCTAAACCCTAGTATGTGTTTCATACAGTCATCTCAAAGTTTCCATGCAGTTCCATCTACCTCAACAAAAACAGGACAAGTTGGTGAACCAGTAATATTGTAAATCAAATTAACAAACTTTTGAATAGCTGCTAAAGTGACCAGGCTGAATTTAGCTGGCAATCAAAATTCACAAATTATATAACGGCCTTTACTTACAGAAATTCCTGGATTAGACAGTTCACAGAGAAGTTTCCTGGCATCTATTATAGCTTGATATAGCCTCAAATGTCGTCCATCACTTGCAACAAAGCAAGCACTTGGTGAATTACAGTATGCACCTAAAGGCAATTATCAACAGTCTAATTTCAGATAAGTATGAATACATTCATCCATCGTTCTTATTCTCCTGTCCTTAATGATTTTGTTTCTGCTGCAATTCCAGCATTCTTATTTACAAGGAAGAAAACTTACCTAGGCAATAACTAGGGATAAGGGTAGGTAGCCATGCCACATTTGAAAAAGCAGACACATGAAGAGAATTTATTCGTGCAAGTTCTGAAACTCCACCAGAAAAAGACAGTGGTCCAACTGGGTCAACTCTCCAGAGGATAAGTTCACTGTAAACAGTATTCAGATCCTGTGATGTGTTTGTATTGTCTTTACTGTGAATTGTTGACGGTATCTCTTTTGTGCTGTCAACAGCTGGTGTCCTTACTGCATTATGATGAGAAGTTGTAAGCAGCAACGGAAGTACTGAGTGGCAAGCCAAGTCATTAAGATGGAAACGATGTCCACAATATCGTGATTTGTGAGAAATACTGAGTACAACTGAAAAAGCAGATTCCTCTGCAAAACTGACTAACCACTGGTTTAGAGATCCATCTGCATGTTTCGAAATCATCATAACATTTGGGGTGAAGATGCTTAACTTTAAGCTGTTGGATGATTTGCTATGGCCAGAAGAGATTAACATAGAACAGGAACGTCCAAGGCTAGAAGGTTTTTGTTTGCCTTGTTGAAGAGCAAGGTCAACATTCTTTGTACAAGCATACATCACTATACTTCTGCAAAGTGAATTTGCATCGCCAGTGGGAAAGGCTACAGGGATCCTTGAAACAAATGACACCTGGTTTTTTAACAGGAGAGAGAGAAATATTCGAATTATATCAAACTTCTGAACACAAAATAACAATGATAATGACGGTAGTTTACTCAAAACAGCCACTGTACCTGAACTTGGCGAAACATGCCTGGTTGGTATTCATCTAGCCAGTCTACATGCCATACTAGCAATGATCCATCCATAGGATGAATACTAAATAACATGTCTGCATTTTTATTCCATTCTGACAGCCGTATTTCAACCTCATGATCAATAGCAGCAGGAGACAATGGGATATAGCTTGAATTTGAAACTGTCTTTTCATCAGCAAATTCTCTCTGTTCTTGATTTCCTTTCTGATCTTGCCTACTGTCATCAGTTTCTGGTAAAACAAAAAAAATGTTATACAGATATCTGCAGGTTAAAACCATCGCTAAAACGATAGGTTACACGGTTTCTTAGAAGAGTTTCTAGAACTCCAGCAATTCTGACAAAATATTAATCTCCTCTAACCATACAGTTTATCTGATGATATATATTCTCAGTGTTCAGTAGTTTACATGGCTTCTCCATAGAGACTCAGAATAATCAATTTTCCTGACAATCCCAGATGTGTACCTTTGAAAAGTGAACCTATGAGTCTCTCTTGTTTGAAAAAAGCCAGATATACACCATGTGGAAGTCCACTATAAGAACTATCAACAGCAATAACAGAATAGTATTCAAAACAGAGGGTATAAACAGCTTTATGTACAGGTAACACACAGCTCAATTCTTATACATGTTTACTCAGTAATAAAGTGTTGTCATCATCTGGTTTTACTTCTAGGTAACTGGATATGGACTTAAGCAACAGTTTACAAAATTTTGCAAATGGAAATGAAACCAATTTTGCTTACTAAACAAGTAAAAAAAGTTTATTGGTCAATGCAACTTCTTTGTGGTTAGCATTTATTACACCTTGACTACCAAGCCTGGATTGGTTGCCCAAAAACTTTTAAATAATCTGTGAATTCAACCATTTAAGAACAATAGCTGCAAAAGAAACTAGAGTCCTTGATGTTAGATGTACGTGTGCATATATTTGGGCACCATAATCATTTGGTCTCTAAAATCACAGACGTCATAGAGGTGGAAGGACCCTTATGGGCCACCAGGTCCAAACCCCAATGCAGGATGTCTAGCTAGAGCATCCCTTGCGGGTAGCTGTCCAGCCTCTTTTTGAAAGTGTCCAGAGAAGGTGACCACATTACCTTTCCAGGCAATTGGTTCAATTGTTGAACCACTCTCACTGTCAGGAAGTTTCTTCTCATGTTCAATCAAAATCTAGCCTCCTATAACTTCAAACAATCAGACCCAGTTCTAACCTCTGAGGCAACAGAGAGCAACCCTGCACTTCCAATTGTGGCAGTCCTAGAGGTATTTTAAGAATGTGATCATGTCACCCCTCAACCCTCTCTTCACCAAGCTGGACAAACCAAGCTATTTCAACCTCTCCTGATTGTTTTGTTCTCCACAAATCTTATCATCCTTGTTGCCCTTCTCTGAACCCACTCCAACTTATCTATATTCTTCCTAACACAAGGCTCTCAGAACTGAATGTATACTCTAGATGAGGTCTAATCAGAGCAGAATATAGTGGGACCAATGCCTCCGTCAACTGAGAAACTATGCTTCGATTATGCGGACCAAGATAGTATTTGCCTTCTTTGCTGAGTCATCACTATGCTGGCTTATGTTCAACTTAAAATCAACAATAGTCCCAAGGCTTTTGCACAGATAGTACTGTTGAGCCATGTATCCCCCATCTTTATCTGTGCATTTGTTTTTTGTTGCATAAATGTAGAATTTTGCACTTGTTTGTACCGAATTTCATATTATTAATTTCTGCCCAGTTTTCTAGTTTATCAACATCTTTTTTGAATTCTGTTCCTATCTTCCAATGTATTAGCTACTCTTCCCAGTTTTGTATCATTCGCATATCTGAAAAGGATTCACTCCATCCCATCATCTACATTGATAAAAACATTGATGGGTGTTGGTCCCAGGATAGAACCCTGTGACATTCCACTCGAGACCTTCCAAGCTGAAGCATAGCCACTGATGGCAACTCTCTGAGCACAGTTTTACAACCAGTTATGGATCCACCTGAGGGTACATCTATCTATTCCCTATTTAGTCAGGTTGCTAATTAAAATATCATGGAGGATCTTATCAAACACTTTGCTGAAATCCAGATAAATGACATCCACAGCATTCCCCCAACATCTACTGAACTAGTGACCCAATTAAAAAAAAAAAAGATATTAGTTTGGCAGGTTTAGTTCTCGACAAACTCATGCTGTTTCATATTAATCACTGCATTGTCATCAAGAAACTTGCAAACAGACTCCTGTGTAGTCTGTTCTAATATTTTTCCTGGTGTTGAAGTAAGGCTGATTGGTCTAGAGTTTCCTGGATCTTCTTTTTCGCCATTTTTGAAGAAAGAGACAATGTTTGCTCATCTCCCGCCCCCTGGCACCTCACCTGTTCTCCAAGATTTCTCAGAAATGATGGCAGGTAGTTCTGTATGCCAGTAATTTGTTTCAGTACTCTGGGATATAGTTCATCTGGCCCTGAAGATCTGTGCTCATTTAGGTTAACTAGATGATTCCTTACTAACTCCTTATCAATCTTGATTTGCAACCCAGATTTCTTGTTAAGATTTCTACTAAGGGGAGAAAATTGAAGCAAAATATGTACTGAGCAATTCTGACTTTTCATTATGTTCTCTTAGCAATTTACCATCCCTGATGAGGAGTGGATCTCACCATTTCCTTCATTATTCTCTTGCTCTGACTGTATCTGAAAAAAAAACATTTTTGTTGCTCCTTGCTTGCTTAGCCAGTCTCAGCTCATTTTGTGCTTTAGGTTTCCTTATACTATTCCTGCAAGTCAGGACTATACATCTGTATTCTTCCTTGATTTATCCTTCCTTTCATTCTTTACACATGCTCTTTTTTTTCACTTCCTAGAGTTAACTGTGCAGGCACATTGGCTTTTTCAGATGTTTTCCACTTTTCTTCTTCCACGGGGTTATTTATGACTGTGCTTTTAGCAGTTTCTTCTCGAAATCCTACCCGTGGTGGGTGATTTTTTTCCTTGAGCATGTCTAGCCATGAGATTCTACCCTGTATTTCCCTCAACTTGATCAAATCAGCATTCCTGAAATCTTCTTTGGTCTGTCCTATAATCATGAATTCTACCACTACAGGTTTACTCCTTCCTAAAGTACTTACTGCTTTGAGTCCAATGACCAACTCTCTCTTATTGGTTAGGATCAAGTCAAGGACTGCTGATCTTCTTGTTCCTTCCCTTGCCTTTTGAAAGAAGAAATTATGTGCAAGACACACCAGGAGCCTGCTGGAGAGTCTATGCTTAGCAGACTTATTCTCCTAGTAGATATCAGGATAACTGAAGTCCCCCATAACTACCAGTTCTTGCTTTTTTGTGGATTTCTAGGACTGCCTGTTAAGTGTAACTTTTGAAGAAACAATCCAAATAGTTAACTAACACTTTTTAGCTCCATAATGTTTAGCGTGTAACGTAAAGCAGTAAACAGTTTTAACAATTAGCTTTTAAACAATTAACAGCTTTTATCAAAAAATTTACCAGGTAAACCAAGGCATGCACATTACCTTCATCAGATTTTATATCCATCTGGTTTGATTCTTCAGTGCTAGCCTCTGAAGAAATATGCTCAACGCTCTTTTTAAGCTGTTGTAAGAAGACTTCCATTGACAAGGTAAAATGCAGTTCTTTATTATTTAGCCAATGAACTACAAAAGGTCCACTTTTTTCTTCATTTTCATTGAGACTCAGAGACATGATGGAAGGGAGCAAAGGAATGTCTGCAAACAAAAATGTGAACTTATGTTTAAGTAAAGATGATTATTTCTTCTCTTCTTAGTCAAATTTAATTTTATTAAAGGGTTCAACAGTACCCTAATTCTAGCTGTTCAAATTAGAAGGTTAAGAATACGCATGAGACATCAGCTGCTAATCTGTAGTGACTTGTCAGGAAACTGTGAATATGATGATAATATGACACAAACATGGTGCCAGTCCTTATCGCACTGGGGAAAAAGTCCTACTCTATTCCATCAGATAGCATGTAAAAGAACTGTATTAAATGAAATATAATGGCCTGAGCCAATGTCACACAATGCAGTGAATCAAGCTGTAACCCAAAATTAAACCTGTATGACTCTCCCTCCATCCCTAAACAAGGACATCCACTTGAGAATATATCTTAAACTTCTTAAAGAATGCATCAATAAAATCCTTAACATTTTTTAGCTCCACATGTTAAAATACACACAGGGTAATACCAATAAGGTATTTCTAACATTTTTTTTTTCTTTGAACAGCAGAACCCTGTGCCTCAGAGACATATTTTGGGAATTCCCTATTTTCAAAAGAGGTTTTTCATAAGGCACAGAAGGGGAGTCTTGTTTGAGGAGAGAGAAAAAAATCCTCCTGGGTATATGTTTCTTTGAGTATCAAGTATCAGACGTAAACCACTGTTAAACCCATATGGTAACATTAGTAGTAATTTTTAATCCTATTTTTTTCCAAATACTCTACCACCTAATCAACTGTAATATATTATGCCTCGGGGCATCTGTAATGCCTTGAACACTCACCAAATGAAGGCATGATAAAAAGTATGAGTAATATTTTAACCCCATTTCCCAGTGCTGGATAATGCATTGCAACCATTCACCTCGACACATAGTAAGCGCACACTGGATAACCACTAGAAATACAACAAAGTTTGGCATGGTACTTAGGATCACCAGGGAAATCTAAATGGACACAACTGCCTGGTAGTCAGATTAGCTGTGTTATTTCTTTTCCCTCTCAGTCCATTCCAATCTGGATGAAACAGATTTTTGACTAATCCAAATTTCCTCTATTCCTGGGTAGATTTAAAATGACTTAAATCATTTTTCTGGAGGACTCAAATACAGTATAAACCACTATATTTAACAATCATATTTTAATGGATGTACATTATTGTTTAATGTACATTTAAAGCTCAGCAATTATCTTGAATTGTTTTCAAATTAATGTTTCATTCAGTGAAAAAAGTATTCCTTGCATTTATATCTAGACCTTTCTTCCTTGTTCAGATTTACTTCAACTTCCCAATTATCTATTCATTGATCTTCTCTATCGTTGCACCTAGAGGGCCAAGACCATGAAAGAAAGAGGCAAGAAGGGAGGAAATGGGGACACAAGTTGGGACACCACCTGCAGAATAGGGCTGCTCTCTATGAACAGCTGTTAAACTATTCACAGATTATAATTAGAAGTCATATGATGTATATGCATGATGATCTCCTTGGCTAAAGCCCTTCTTTTAACTGTTTTAATAAAATTATGAAATCTGATTTAGATTTTACAAATCAATTTAAACATCCTTTTTATTTTTCAAAGTTATTATTTTTATCAACCCTGCTCTATTCTCTTAATCAAGTTAACACAGATTTTGTTCTTTTAGTAATGTCCAATGGCAGTCAAGTGCTTTGGTCTGAAACCATGTAATAATTTATTCCAGAATTCACCAAATTCTTATGAAAGAACTACATGCCTTCCATAAGACCGTATGTCTTATAGAGGAAAACCCAAGTAGCACCATGTATGCTATAAATTTACATTCTTCATCACCTGTGGCTGGATTGATGCTGGCAGCAATGTGAAAGTGGCAAAGTGCATTTGACTGCAGTGGAGCATTCCGATGAACTTCATGAGGATCTTGTTGATGGGGTAAGTATCCAGTATGTGCAAGTGCTAATGATCTTCTCCGTCCTCGCCGAAAGGGTCTCAGATTTAACTATTTGGAGGATGAATTGCATGCCATTATTTGAGTGCAGAAGAACAGTTTCTGACAAATCATCTCCTGTACTATGAGCAATGAAATATGAGTATGTTGAACATGAACTATTGCCAATATATTTTATTTTAAAAAGATGGTTTATGCCAAGAAGTGCCAAATAATACAAAAAGTCTCATTAGCAAAGCAAACGTTTCATTACTACAAAGAAAAACCTATTAAATTAAGTTTATGACTTCATAATGCTCAGCAAGTGCAAATGCAACTATATACCTCTGGCTGACTTAGAGTCTTACCTCCAAAGCATTTTTCATGCTTTCTTTACTAGAAGCATTCCTCTTAAAGTTATTAGTTAACTTCACTGGTTCAGGACAATGGTTGTATCCACCTCCATACAGCAGACTATCATTGGGCAACAAAGTTTCTGCCCAGAGACGACATATGTTATCCTTGCAGCATGTCAACAATACATTACATACAGCACCTCTACGGGAAAAAAAGTGAAATTAAACACAAAAATGGCTATTTTCAGAGACAGAGATTTCTGAACCCTACAAAGTGCTATTACTCGCAGCAGGCCACAATTCCTGGTATCAAGTCAATTGCTTCTGGCAAGAAACACATGAGAATGAATGCTTGAAAACAACATTGTATTGAATTTGGCAATTTTAACTCCTTGAGAAAATGCAGCGCAACCCAACCACATCTTTAAGAGCAATCTACTCATAGAGCATAATGTGAGTTACAACAACTCAAAGCAGAGTCAGCTTGGGCATACTACAGCGCTAGGAAGGAATTCACAGCTTTTTGTTTCCAGTTAACTACACTGAGTAGTAATTCATCTTTTTCACACTGTTGAGGATAAACTCATTTATATGAACGTGAAATATTACAGGCATATGCATTTGCTACAACTATATGTTATCAATACAAAGAAAAATATATTAAGCAGTTCTCATGCCATAGAACTGCTCACATCTGCAATCAGCAAAGACACACCATTGGCAAAAAACAGTAGAAAACTCAAAAATCTGCCAAAACGAGAAGTTGACACTTAACAGCGAATGACCATTTTAGGGAGGGTGAAGGCACAATACACAATCAGTGGGTTAATCCCTTGTGCCAACCTGATTGAGACAGCATTCTCCAAAATTCTAATCCATTGTGACCACTGAGCTCCTTCTCTCCCTTCAAGTTGATTAGATAGCCTTGCTAACTGAAGAAAACACTGAACAGACAAAGAACAGACAGGTGTTTGTTCTTTAATAGTATTAGTCCCTGGGTGGGGTAGATTGCTCCTTCAGCCTCTCTAGAATGATCATTGACTGTATGTACCAACCTCTCATGCTCAAGTAGGCTAAAGGGGCAATCCAGAACCAGCAGGATATACCGAAGCTTCTACTTCCTGGGCATGTCTAACTGGTATCTTGCATAACTGTTAGAAGAACTGTGCTTCCAAAAGCTGCCTGAACCAATTTATATTTGTCAACTTTGTAATGGTGGATGAACATGGATGGGTCCATCCTACTTCTATCCTACTACTCTGCAAACATCCCCTAAAGAAGCTGGCACTCTGTTAGCTGTAAAAGTCACTGTTGATCTTGTTGAGCATGCCCAGACATGCTGTGGTCTTGCTGTCTTAAGGTCACAACATACATAAACACAACTTTTAATCCATCTAGATAACATTTGTTCTGATGCTTTATGGCCCATTGTTCTGGGGTGAACAGAACCAAACGAGGCTTCTGATCTACTGAACTTTTTGTTCTCTGAAGATACACTTTTACAACCCTTCTAATGTCCAAAGAATGCCACTTTTTCTCTAGTGGATGAAATGGATTTGGACTGAATGTGGGCAATGCCAGAATTGGAGCCCCAGCCCTTAACGACTCAGGCAAAAATAATGGATCTATAATCAACACCACCTTTTCTTTTTCAAACTTGCAGAAACTTTGATTGCTTGGCAGTGAAACCAACTCAGAGGCCTTCTTAGCCATTGCTATAAAAAATACTACTTTGAAAGATAGGAAATGCAGTTAAGGTTCCTTCAATGGCTCAAATAGTGACTCTGTCAATATATTCAACACCAGGTTCAAATCTCATCAAGGGAATCATGAACCACTGCAAGACCTCCAAAACTGTTGACAGAACTGACAGTTACCTTTTTAGTGTGCTGAGTCTCAAACCCTGCACTAGACGCAATTGCAAAAATGCTAACACATCCTTGACTTTTGATAATTCAAGCAACATAACATTGCCCACATACCACTTTTGAAAGTTTTCCAGGTGTTCTCATAAATCTGCTGAGTGGAATGTCTTCTAGATGCTCAGATAGTGCTTGCCATTGAGTCTAAATAACCCTACTTTATCAAATTCATCCATTCAATCTTCAAGCAATTAATTTCAACCAGCCCAGACTGGGATAGAGAACCGATCCTTGATGCAACAAATCTTCTGCTCATGGTAAATACCATGGTTTCTCTACTGACATACTCAGCACTGGGAACCATGGACTGACAGGTCAATAGGGACAATTAAAACTACTTGAGCCCTCTCTAACTTGATCTTGTATAGAATCCTTGAATTACTGGAAACAGTGGAAATGCATATAGCACACCCTTCAGCCACAGTACTGACAAGGCACTGCAGTTCTTAGCACTTAAACTTCCATCTGTGGACAAAAATCTTTTTTTAATTTGGAATTCTCTCCAGACAATAATTCTATCCCAAGCCTTCCATACTTGCAATGTAAGTCAAATCTGCTTGTTCAGACTCCATTCGCCTGATGGTATTTTGTGTCTGCTCAAAAAATGTGCTATCATGTTCAGCGTGCATTCAATGCCATCAACAACTTTTGCTCCTTCTCAGACCAAATCAAAATCCTGTCTGATTCCTTCACTGGTTTTTGTTATGAACCTTGCTTTTTCCTTTACACATCCTGGGTTTATCAGTAGAAGCATTGCCATTAAAAATGTTAAGTATTGTAACACTTGGCTTTGACTGCTCTTTTCCTGTTGTGGCTGACCATGAGCTCTGTTTCCCTCCACCACTGTATTTCACTGATACAGCTGAAGTATTAATCACCGTGAGTGGCTTCTCGTTTGACTGAGAGACCTTCCCTGATTGGCAGCTCGATTTCCTAAGTTCTGTCCTCTTTCTGTCTGGAACCTGAATTTTCAAGATGGTGACTGGAAGTTACATCTGTGTTTTGAGCTCCACAGACCCCCTTACTATCATGAGAAGACTTCCCCAGTACAGAGGTGAACTTTACCTTATTCTTAACTTTCTCTACTTTAACTGCCTGCTCCAAATCAGATTTCTTAGCTCTTACTGCAAACTCTCAATGCTGTGGTGAAGAGTCTTCAATTTCTTTAATATCAACTCTGACACTGAGTCTGAGCCACCTCCATCATTAGTCAACTGCCCTGCTGTGCCAATCTGAGTATCTTGCTCACTCTCTGTGATGTGTGTACTCATAGTCTTAGGGGAGTTAATTAACAAATTTTGTCCTCCACTTCTCGCCTTCTTTTTTCAGAAGCAAGCAGGAATCCTTTTTGTTGTTCTCAGAACCATTCTGCTTATGCTTTGCTTTCACTAATTTGCTAACTACAGAAACCATGCTTACTGTGTAGCCAATTTTAGATCACTCAAATAAGTTTTACAGAGAATTTAATTAAAGTAATAGCACGATAGAGTATAAAGGAGGAAAAAAGCTCAACAGGTTGGCTAGACAGGAGAAAGAAAACAGGAGGGAGAGAAAGGAGTCAACAGGTGCAATCTATTAGAATTTTGAGGCCTCCTGCCTTGATCATATTGGTGCAAGGGACTAACCCACTGGTTGTGGATTGCTTCTTCAGCTTAGCTGAGAATGTATTGTTACCATTACTGATAACTACCATATTCAGGAAATTTAGCAGCCACCAAAACTACGCTTAGGAAAACTTTGATTTAGTCTCAAACAATTTTTCAGGGCCTATTTCATTGTTGCTAGGATACTACATGACAGAACTTCAGTATATGAGACAGTAAGTTGGTTCATTAAGTTGTATACTGTGATTGACATTTCACATGCTATTCATGGCCTGTAAGGAAAAAAATTACAGTGGACCCCCTGTAGGTGCAGCCTCTGGATCTGCAAATTTCATTGATCACAGAGTGTAATATCCTATATCAAAAATGGCAACAATGTGAATGCAGATGCACTGAGCCATTCACACATGTCACTACCACTTAATAATATGGGACACAAGCATTCATGTTTTCCACCATTCGCAAGGGATCCTGGAACAGATACAGAGGGTCCATTATACAGCTATCTAGAAATTACCCCTTCACAATCACAATTTCTAACACTTCAAACAAGAAATAGTAAGCATCCTCACCGTGGCATGTAATTGCTTGTCTTTCGCCATGAAAAGCCAGTAACAGACCGAGGATGAACTAAATAAATAAATGAAAAACCCACTTCCTGTACTGTTGTTTCTTGTGTTCTAGCTTGAGATGCAACAGATGCTTTCCAACTATCAGTGTTATACCACACCTTTACAAGACAATCATCCTAGCACCCCAAAAAGAAATAAGAAATATTAGTGGGCTGTTTATTTATTAAACCTACATAAAACTTGACTAGCAAACTGGAACAATTTACAACAATAAAATACTATGAAAATAAAACAGCCAGCAAACAATAATTCAGTTAAAATATTAACATACTTAAAATCTAGCAACAGAACTTATGATAAAAGCAACATACGAACATTAAATGATTGATGAAAGTAGGAAGTCATAACTTGGCATCTAACCATAAGTAATAAGAATGCCTGCCTGGTCTCATTTGGAAAGGCATTCCTAGATGTGGGAAGATTACGTAGAAAGCCTTTTTTCTGGTAGCTGCTTGGTACACTACTGTAAACTATAGCACCCAGGGGACAGTCTGTAAAAATGATCTTAATTATTGGAACATATGAGAAACACAGTCCTTTGGCTAGACTAGCCCTAAATCACTTAGGCTTTTAAAGATCAACACCACCTTTTTGAACTGCATCCAGAAGCTGATAGTCAGTGCATCACTGCATTAATGTGTTCCAACAAAACAGCATGCTGATTCTATGGTAAGCACTCAACAGCTCATTTCAGTTATGTCTAAGTCTTAAAGTGATTTTTAAATATTTTTAAAATTTTAAGTGATTCTTAAAATTTCTCTTGATCATACATGCGCACATTTTAGCTGTATGCAGTGGTTAGCCATTATTTTGTTTCGACAAACAACCAGTCCGTTGAGCCACGCAGTATTGGGCAAAGTCAGAACCAGTAAGAACTCACAGTGCTTTTGCCTTTTTCCAAAGTCCAAGGAGTAGTGAGAGGAAAATGTCCCTCACCTAAATCTTCTAACCACTGCAAAGAATTGTGCATTTTCCTGCAAGGTATGGAGAGATTCATGTCTAGAACAGGAATGGTTGGCTGTTGCCATGGTTAAATTTGCCCTCTTCTTTTTGCCACACTTTATTCCTGTCTCAAATTCCTAAAGTTCCCCTAGCAAAGAGGGGCATATTTCATCTCCACCTGAAGGGATGAAGACATGCAGATATTTATTGTTGATGTTTGTTGGACCAACTACTGTAGTATTCAACTTTTTTAAAAAATGAGGTTATAGAAACAGCTGCTGCTGCTCTTGATCTCAGGTTTGTGCTATGGCCAAAGATGTAATTTCACAGAAAAACATTCTCTCTGAAAAATAGCCACCTTCACATGAAAGAGCCTTGGGGGAAGTGTTGGTAGCAGTAAACTGTCATGTTACTGCATATTAAACTTCTTTATTGGGTATCATTCATTTGAAAAGCCTAAGGACTATGAAGTCAAACACTTTTAGAGAAAACCACTACTCTGAACTGTAAACAAGTTGGTACTCGGCTACAGAATTATTTACTTATTATTTAACAGAATTATTTATTTCAGTGAGAAATGAAAACTTTTTTCGTATGACTTGGTTTTAATTTAGCAAGTAACTTTTTAGTTCTTAAATCTATCACCTTATTTATATCTCAGGACTCAAAGTTCCTTAGAAGATAAGAAGAACACACATAGCTAAAAACATTTAAGATGTTATGATTAAAATATTATTAAGCTGCCTACAGAATTAAAACCATTTAAATCACTGGTTTAAATACAAAGAATAAAAGTAATACTGCATCCTGAGAAACTATTTTCTGGTATAATAGTTCCCAAATGTCTACTTGAATTTAAAAAAAAAACTGCCAACAAAAGGATAGCAATGAGAAATTCAGCACAGCCTTCCTAGGAAGTGAAGTCCAGGGACTAAGAGTGGTAGTAGAAAACAGAATGGAATGTTGAAGGCTCCTGCACGGGCTGGTACAAGGGGGTCAAGACCCAAATGTAGTGGATTGACCCTCCTACCATCCCAAGAAAGTCCACCTTTTGCATTCCCACTAAACATGCCTATGAGAATAGCAGGATCAAGACAAGTGCCTCCTCTGAAGATCTTAAAGCTTGGAAAGGCTAATATGGGTAGCTATGGTCCTTCAGATAGTCTTGATCCAGGCTGTCATAACCTGCACTCTGAACTGTGCTTGGAAACAGACTGACTGCCAGTGGAACTGTTGCACCAAGGGAGTTTTTGTGGCCTGTAACAAGCCCGAGTTAGCAATCTGAATGCAGCTTTTGAAACCAACTGAAACCTGTGAACTTTCTTCAGCAACAACCTCACATATAGAACATTATAGTAACACAAATGAGGTGCACCTAGAGTATGTGCTGCCATGACCAAACTGGATGTCCCTATATACGGGCACAGCTGAAGCTAGGAGTACATCCAAACTGTGAACCAGTATCCTCAGCAGGACTTTAACCTCACTCCAAACCTTTAACTTAATCTTTCCCAAAGAAGGATTATAACTGATTTGTTTCTACTAGGATCCCTTTCCTTAAGCAAGTCAGACTTCAATATCATCGGAAATGAGTAGATCTGACACATTACATCAAGCTTTTTCTTAAGTAATATTGGGTGTTGTGAGCTGTTTAAGGCAATTAGTACACAAGTGGCTCATCTATTATCCAACTAATGAGTACCAGTATGGTGTAGCTATCTGAGTACTGGACTAAGACCCCAGGATAGCAGGTATGAATCCACGGAAATTCATGGGGTGACCTGGGCAAGGCACACTCTTTCAGCCTAATAGGAAGGCAATGGCAAACCTCCCCTGAATAAATCTTGCCTAGAAAACCCTATGAGAGTGTCCTTTATGATGCCACGTAAAGCAAGAAGTTCTGAGTCTAGAGAGGTTGCTGGAAATTACTTAGTATAGAGTCAGATATCTTCCAGCCTGTAATAATAATATTTCACAATATGAGTAACATTTCCTAAAGAAGTTCTTATTTGATTCAGAATAGGAACAACAAACAAACAATTTCCACATGTACAGGTCAGTCTAAATCTTGAGATACTGACAGCAACTTTCAAACTGTCCTAGTTCACAGAGGATTGCATAGTGGTGAACCATACACAAGAAATGCTGAACCTTGGAAGCTGTACAATTCCTGAACTTGCTTTATACTAAGCTTGGGGTTTCCTAGTCTGATCAAAATCTTGGTGGATGCCTACAAATGCTCTATAAGCCTTTTTCACAGCCCACCCTCTCTGCCGTGGTCTCAAACCCAACCTTATTGTCATGTACAGTGGAAGAGGATACATCCTACACATATACAGTGCACCCTCTGGATCTGCAAGGGCTCCATGATCCCCAGCAGATGCCAAAACATGCAAATTATCACATCCCATATTATAAATGGCAGTGGTGCGCATGTGGATGCTTCAGAATGTTTATGTTCATGTCACCACCATTTTACACACAGGATGTTACAATCCACAATTGGTGGAAACAGCAGATTCAGAGGGTCCGCTCTATAATGTAAATAAATACAAATATGTATATACATAAAAACACATTAAAAATGCCAGCTTCTATACCAACATAAAATCAGCATCTATATAGATCAAGAAACACTAAAATCTGTTTGTACCCTTTATTAAAGGATGAAATCATCATACTGATTATGATTTTTCAAAATTCAGACTTTAACGTATTTTATTAGATTTTTTGTGTTAATATTATTGTTGGTCACATCAATGTTATATGAAGAGAAGGAACTGAGCAAAAGTAGTATATAATTTCAAATCCTATCATACTGGTTTACCTTTCCTGCAGTAGCAAAGAATTCTCCATCTGGTGAAAACTTCATTAGGTAAACTTCAGAAGCAGTTCTACAAAGCAGAATAAAGGCATTGTGTTAAACATTGCTGAAGACCTTACTAACACTGAATTTCTGTACCTTCTGCTTAAGCTGAGACCTTATATGAGACTATAGCAAGTTCAGTTCTCTGCTGTCTCATGGAAAGAAAGTTACAACATTTGATTTTCCATGTTAATAATTCAGGTAAATCTGGATTATTACATATCAAATGTACTGTGTTTCTATTTTAGGCATATTTCAATATCTGTCATCTGGACTTCAACTAACAGCAAACTTTTTATCACATGTAAAGAATGAATTTTATCTTGCTCCAGTTTTAGCACTAATATGTATTTTACAAGGGTAGTATTTAGTAAAATCTGTAAGAACATCATTCTTAGCCCTCAGGGCTCTTCGAAGATGTTTTACTGCTTAAGACAAGATGGTGCACACCATTCATTCACATTTCATGTGCAGAAAAGCAGTTGAATCTTACTTCACCGTGGCTTCCTCTGCTGATAATTTGCTAACATAGGAGACATGGGGAAGTTTGTGTGGTATAGATAGAGCTTTGTTTTCAAGCTTCTTACTACCATGCCTTCCCTCTTCAGCATCTCCCATCCAAGTCTCACTTCACTAAGCAAAGTAAAGTAACATAAAGAAGTTAGTAATTATTTCTTACTTGCACTGCCAAATAACTCTCCAGTTCTGACTATCCGCTTTTTCAGGATTTTCTTCTTCTAACCGATTGTCAAAACTGACGTTGGACCAAAGCTGCAGACAACTGGAACCAGTCAACAGGCGAGAGCCTAAATTTTGCAAATTTATACACAAAAATCAAAACAGAACTGGAGGTTAAACAATGCAGCAGAAAACATATGCCTACAACTATAAACTCTTCCACAACGTAAGTTAGATTTAAATGCATTGTTACTACATGGGTATCTAGAGCTAGTTTGGGAGTATATGAAGAGACAGAAGAGTCCTTCCATTTCTGCTGGATTCCACTGTCAGCAGAAGTCAGCAATGGAGCTGTTCTTGTGATGAACAATTTGACATTGTTCATTAGGGAACAACTATTAACACAATTTACATTCACTGTACACAATTAAAGACTATTGGCAAAGACAATCCCCTAAAATTATGACTGTCTGGTGACTTCAGTTTGATCCAGTGTAAATTTATGGCCTGAAAGCACAACTCAGTTGACAAGGATATCGAATTCCACTCAGGTTGCAGAACTGCACCACGCCCACTTACCTTTTTGGATCCCTTACCAACAGATGTGAATTGCTGAATAAAACGCTACTTTCATAAACATAAAGGAACTTTTAGAAGGCAAAGAAAACTTCAATCAAGAATGGTAGATGAAAATGGTTTCTGGGATAGAAAGGTACAGGTAAAAGCAATAATACTGTAACTGAATTATTAAAGCAACAGCATATGTGAATGCATTGTACATCCAAAAGATATACATGTTTTTTTTAAGGCTCTTAACCTTTTCAAGCTATTACTTGTTTGAGCTGTTTAATACGGTTTTATTTTGTTAAAATTATTTATTTATTTTGATTTGCAAGTGTTTAAATTGGTTGTATTGCTTTATCTGTTCACTATCCTGAGATCGCAGGAAAAAGATAGAATAAAAGTACATCAATAATTTAAAAAAATTCTCTACCTCCTTCTCTACAAATAACTTTTGTACTTTTGCGTAACATCATGATAAATTTACATATTTTTTTTCTTTGTCTAAGAGATCTCACAGAGTTTAAAAGATACCACTAAGTAGTAACAGTGAAAAAATGATGCAAATATTTTGTTTGCCCTAAGCATGGTGGTGGTAGTGATTATTTGTTTGTTTTTTTTAAAAAAACAGGAGTGGGAACATTCTAATTCCAAAGTTGCCAAATGACAATATTCAGTCTTCTCTCCCAATAGTAACTAGAATTATTCCAAGTTTTTTTTCCCCAACAGTCATGAAGAAGGTGCAAAGCTGTGGTTTGCCTGTTTTTCCTGAGCAACAACTACCTTTGTACAGATTATCAACAAAACTATTTATTCCTGCCTAGTCAAATCACAGCTTCCTGTTGCTGAATTTATTACTTAAAAGACAGAAGGAATAAATGCTCAAGAGACCATATGGATAAAATTTAAAACAGGCCTCTTCAACCTAGCACCTTCCAGATTTTTTTTTCTTTGTTTGAATTCAGTTCCCATCAGCCTCACATGGCCTGATCAAGTATCCTGTGGAAGACACTCTACGAAAACATCTGGAGGGCAGCAAAGCTTGTTTTAGAAATTCACTGAAACAGTACCTGTACCTTAGCATGTTTAAACACCATTTTATACTGCTTTCCAAATTTGAATTATAATTATTCAACTTACTTTTATTATGTTTCAATAATACAAGACAAATTTGTAAATTCATTTAAATACAGGGCACAAAAAACTTAAATAAAATGGAATTAGGTGAAAACCTGTCAACGAAAATACATAAATTTGTACTTACCTGTAGGGTCCCATGTCAAATTATGCACCACATTTTCAAGTGAAATTTGATCTGACTTCTGCCACTGATAATGCAATCCCTAAAAAAAGAATGTAATCCCTAAAGCCAAATACAGACAAAATATGAAGTAATTCTAAAAAAAATCTTATATTCAGTTATAAGATTTGCTTGTCCAAGCATATGATGAAGTCAGCTGAAATATCTGCCATCGAACTTTTCTCATCAAGGCCCAGGAAAATAAAAAGAATACTTCAAAGTACCTGAGATATCACTGAAAGATCTAAAGCTGTTGTTCAAGCTCTGCATAAACTGAAACTTGATTTAATATAGGATCAAAAGACATATTTGTAGAAAGAAACCCATTAAAAACAAAGGAAATATGGCAACGCAGTAACTCACACCCAGTAGAACTGGCTGAAACATTCTACACGTAGGTTGCAACATAGAATTCTAAGAATTTGTCTTCCATCAAACTTTTAGTCTATTTTGACTAAAAGACCTTTACAGGTAAAGTCTGCAATTAATATATACTCACAGAAAGTTCTCTTACATTCAATGGAACTACCTTCTGTATATATATGTAAAGGATTCTTAAACCTTAGAATGTATATTGACACACTTATACATTCATTTCCTTTGGAAATCATATCTAGGCTTCTTGCCATTGAATCAGCATCCAAGCCATTAACAACTAATCTGTCTGTTATTCTTCAGTAATTCAGTGTCAGTGAGTAAACCTGTAAAGCTTTCACCATTCCTGCCTACTGGTAGCTCTTAACATATGTGACTTTGGCTTCTTGCTATCCATGGAGATCCCAGGGATTACTCAGTATGTGTTGGTACTGCAATAGAAACCCATCTGGAAATTCTTCATTTGAATGAAAAAGCTGTGGCATCAACACCCTAACTTTTCCTGACATCCTTTTCTAAAGAGACAACCAGCAGTGTAACTCAGTGACTGATGTCTTCTAACTCAGCTTGCCAGTTCCTGAGGGTGTCGTCTTCAGGCAAAAAGATTAAAACACCTCTGCTGGGGTATGAATGTGAGGACCTTCTTTGTCCCAGCAAGTGAGCACAGTGTTGGAGTGATATATGCCAAATGCTGACAATCTGTTACAGCAACTTGTTTACTGCAAATCTGGGGATGACTTGTGACTTCTCCGAGTCTAATCCATTCAATCCTCTTCTGTCCTGTTAGTAGAACAACCCAGAGGGCTGGCTGATAGTATATATGTATGAATTATTCAACTATGGGGGAAGGGGGGCTGTGATCCAACTACCTCTTTATGATTTATTCTAGTAAACTTGGAGAGTTTACTATAGTTATTATTGCTACAGTACCTTTCTAAAACCCATGAAGGGCTACCCTCCTCTAGGGAGAAGATTCAGAAGTAAGATAATGATTACGTTTTAAGCCTTGCTACATAAATTCTGCTAATTTTCACTATGGAGGATTTTACCTCTGCCTTAAAATAATCCTGCTTCTCAATTATTCATTTATTCAGTCACTGGGAATGAATTCCATTTGTTATGTATGTTAACACATGATACAGCAAACTCATTGACACTAAAGAGGTAAGCTGGTAATCACGCGTCTACTAAACTGTGTCCCATTGAGTAAAAGGTGGGATAAAACTGAAATAATATCTATCAAAGATTTATCATGTCTGCAGAGTAATGAAAGCAAAACATACAACATTTGCAATTTTTTTAGTGAAGAAACAAAAAGATGAATCACTTACTGTATGTTGAGTATTCTTCTGTTTTAGATGTTGAACTGGCTCAAAGATACAAATCACATTCCCATAAGAAGCTGCTATCTAAAAAAAAGCATGCTAAAGTTAATAGTTTATTTCAAACTTATGGAGCTCCCTTTAATGGGCTTAAGCCTATATATAACCACCTCTGCAAGTAAAATCATCTATGAGAAACAACAACTTTCGGAGGATATCAAAGTAGCACAGGTCTCTTGTAGTTATGGTCACATGAAGCTTTATGATGACCTAGATATATCTAACAAGCTTTGGATTGGGAGTTACAGAATATGATTACAGCCTAGGTCCACCGTGTGCTCGTGCTATAGCACCAGCACAACAGAACTTTCTTCCTTTCTCTTTAATATAAAAGTAATAAAATCAACATACATGGCCTCCATTATCTATAAGAATGAAAAACATAATATACTTAATGATAAGAACAAAGCTGGCTAAAACAGGTATATTTTCAACATGCGTTTTAAAATAAGAATTGTCAGAGTATGTCGAATATCAGTAGGAAACGTATTCCACACACTAGATACCACCGTGCGAAATGTGCTGCACCTAACTACTCTGTTGGAATCTGACATCTGGAAGGCCATAGGTTTCCCACTTCAGCTTAAGTACATACTCATTGTCAGTAATAGTTCTGATTTTTAAAAAATATACAGTAGTATAGTATAAAATGCTATTTCTGCTCAGAACCTCTGGTAACATGTTGCTGTTGCTGTGTGCCTTCAAGTTGTTTCTGACTTATAGCAATCCTAAGGTGAACCTATCACAAGGATTCCTCACCAAGATTTGTTCAGTGGGGGTTTGCCTTTGCCTTTCTCTGAAGCTGACAGAGCTTGACTAGTCCAAGGTCACCTGGGGGTTTCCATGGTTAAGTAGAGATTCAAACATTGTTCTCCAGACTTGTAATCCAATGTTAAAACCACTACACCACACTGTCTCACTGGTTTCATGTAGTCAGATTTAAATTCAAAAGATAAGAGGAACTGTTACAAAAACAAATCATTACATGGAACAGCATACTCATCTGCATGACTTAAATATGCCAGAAAGAATTCTGTCAGAATTCCCAAATGCAACAAAGGGTAAAAGCACCCAAAAACGTAATGTGTTTAAAGAAAAAATAGGCATAATGCACTCAAATAAATAAAACCCTTAGATAATCTTAAATGTATACTGTGATAGTTAATAAAGGTCATAGTGCAGACAAACAGCTTTAAATATTATGAATAGTCCTCAAGGTATACAAAAGTGATGAGGTTTTTTCTTTAACAATGATAAACTTCACATCAATTTAATTTTAAATGCTATACTTAACTTAAAGAACAACTTTGTTAATATAAAGTAACTTGATATAATCATATGAGCTACATAGTTGATCTCCAGACTGAACCAATATCTTTGCCATACATTAAGTTAATGGCAGTTTTCTGCTTAACTCAGAGCCGTGAAACCCGTGGCCCCTCAAGATGTTGCCTGAAGCTCCAACCATTCCCCACTGCTGGAGATGCAGTCCAACAGTCTCTGGAGAGTCACATGTTCTCCATCCCTAGTATAAATGAGAAACAACATGGCCTCGAGCCATTATTTACATTCAGCCTACCAATCGTAGGCATTTTCTTTCCATTTCATAAAAATATACTGCTGTAGTATGCACAGGGATAATCAGACCTTGTTTGACCTAGTAAGTACAGGCAGTTCTTCCTTTCTACTAGCATTTTTGAAAAAGATGGGGGGAGGTGATCCAAGGCAATGTTGCAGAGAAAACAGTAACACGAGAAAGAAAGAGAATACAAAATTGTCCAATGCATAGGTTCATATACTCCCTACAAACTGACATGATTGACTGTAGAAAGGTTGATATTATACGGAAATATTTTGAAGATATTCCCAAGTAAAAAAGAAAAGCATACAGAACATAGATGGTATAGCAAAGGTGGAAGGACAGATTTTAAGAATGGAATATGAAACAGCACCACTTCCTATACTATTCCAAAGGATCCACAAACCCTCTGAAGCAGATATGAAGAATCCACCAAAAACAAATTATTGAAAAGCACCTTACTCTTTCCCTGTTCTGCAGATAGGAGGTTCCACTAGATTAAAAACTGTGACAGAGCTTGGGGGTGTGCCTAGCCTGAGTGGCAGGGCAGCCCTAGCAACAGGTTGCCATATAACCAAGTGGCTCTGTGTAGGACAGAAATCCAGCCCATTGGAGAGAGGGAGGGGTTGAGGTTTGCGAGGCTTCTATATAAGACACAGTGACAGAGTTTAGTGATTAAGTGAGATTTCTAGAGAGGACAGTTTATAGACCTTCAATCTGCCAGGGTGGTTGTGTAAACAAGTGTAGTTGTCTTCTCAGAGGTCTAGAGAGAGACAGAGGAGAAATCAAACCATTTTTGAGTTGAGTCAGAAGGTGTGACCTAGACCTGGGAATTAAGCCTCTGAGCAAAAGGGAAGCCAGAGGCCTGTGTATGTATGAAAGTTTTGTGCCTATATATTGAGTGAGACTATACGAAACTGATTAAACACTTTCTTTGAAGTTCTGTATTGCTTGGAATTTCTTGTGGCACCCAATACCGTTTCCCTGATTGTTATTTAATAAAGATTACATTAATAAAGATTGCATTATATTTTATATAAATTCTGAATACTTCTCATTAGAAATATACTACCACAGATCAGAAAATCATTCTAACAACTCATAGGCTTTAGCCCTTTATACACTTAAGGTCGTGGTTTTAATGGGAAAACCAATTATACAAGGAAGGGCAGACTGCTATAGCACGCTGAAAGGGAAGCTGCCACTCCAGTCTGAGGGAAAGTAAAGCAGGCCTGGCTCCCTCTATAGTAATCTTTTCATCAAACGATGAATATAACTTGGATGCCACCCACTGTAAATAATGTTCCATTTAATTATAAATTACTATTTTTAATGGTCATACTTATTGCTTGGGGTTACAAGTATCAATTGGAATTTTGATTCAAATCAATCATCCGTATGGACTTTTTGTTTTAATTTTTTAAAATATTCCTTTCCACTCACACAGATAGTAATTCAAGTCTCTCAACACATCTTTCAAACAGTCCCTAAATCTATTTCTAGTTATTTCAGAAAGGTTGAAGCTTATAATTTACAAAAAGAGTTTCATACCCAAATAAGGAGTTGACTACTTCAGTCTTTTTGTGAAAAGAATACTTTTTTTTTTAAGAAACCACGGGCACTTCCACAATGAAACCTTCAGAATAAGACAGAAATCTATTATTCTTATTAAAAGAAATTTAACATTGGCTGTGCAGGTCTGGTCCATCCAAACACAAGGAGTTTAAGTTCCACTTTTCAGGTAGGTTTCCATTCAAGACCTGTTCTTCAGAATCATAGTGCAATGTTCAAACCACTACATCATGCTGCCTCCCAATGAATGAGTTACTGTCACATTGTAATACAGAGCTCTCCAAACTTTTCACGTCGGTGACACACTTTTTAGACATGCATCATTTCATGGCACAGTAATTCAGTAAGTAGAAGCAGCCACTCCACCTGAGCCTGGCCCACAACCACCACTGTTTTCGTTGGGGTCTCCCTCAGCCCAGGGTGGCTGCAGTGGCAGCAGGAGAGGCAGCCCCTCCACCCAAGCCTGGCCCACCGCTGCCACTGCCCTTGTTGGGGTCTTCCTTGTCCTGGGGCAGCGGTTGCCGCAACCCCCTCCACCCGTTACATTTGCATGACATACCTACACATTGCAGGCAACACATTAACGTGTCACAACACACAGTTTGGAAAGCTCTGTTGTAATATATTTTTGCCCCATCTCATTTTCGAGCAAAAATAATTTCTGCCAATGCATATGGGACGCAGATCTCATCTAGTAAATACTGACAAAAATGGCTGAATTTCTCCTTCATGCACTTAGTATACATCAGTAACACACCTATCTTATTGGGCTATTGCCTGTTTTTCTTCTCCAAAACAATTCCAATGTCATACAATCATTTAGTAGTGAATTTGTAATAAAGTCTAGCATATCAAGTTAGCTGCAGTAAGGCTCTGAAATTCCAAAATCATAGCCTTAAAAACATACTGTTCTTTTTTCCATTGGACAGTTTCACATGTTTCTCAGTTAAAAGGAGACAGACAGAAAGTCTATGAATTGACAAAGGTATATCAATTCACATCTTTCCCAGCAGAAGACTGATACTTTTTTCTTGCAGGATCTAAGCTTAAACAGTTTCAGAAATAAAGGCAAAAAAGGCAAAAAGGTCTGAAATCAGTTATATGAGTATAATCAAACAAACTTACCAGTGACATTTAGAAAGAGAAAGTTGTTTCTGGACAAGACATAAAGAAGAGTTTCAAGACTCCAACTGTTTTTCGTACAAGAAAAACTAAGCTACTGGGAGCTAGAGAACAGTAAAAGAAGATTCCTCACTTGGAAAATGCAATGATGATTTAGGTAAAAAAAGGACACAGGAATCCATTCTGAACATCTAAGGGATTGAATTTTATTTATTTGTTTAATTTTGATTTTATCACTTCTTGACTACTCAAATTCCCCAAGGTGATGCACAACAGGTAAAACCATTTTAAAATTAAATACATACAAATAAAACATTACATAGACAGACTAAGATATTTTTAATAGACAGTTTTTAAAACCATACCCAATTAGGACAGGCATAAAATCCACCCCTGGTTTTAAGGACCTGTTACTGCCCTGGCTAGTCCGAGCTTTGGAGATATTAAAAGATATCCCTTGATATCACAATTCGGTTGCACTTCTCTATTCCTTTCCATGTGCTTGCGAGGCCACCGGACAAGCACGTAAACAAGCTCGGCTGTTAATTGCCGTAATATTCCTGGACAATACAGGCAGGCCAGAAATAGCTGACTCACTGCTTTAGGAGACCTCCAGGCAAGTACTCTAACTAAGTATGAATGCCACTTACAAAAGAGCCTCTGCCCCGCGATGGCAGCTTGATGGGTAACCTATACAATACCCAAGTACTCTGCGTTTGCATACTGGCTACTCTATTGAGAACCGCTACGATAACTCAATCATTCAGATTCTGACCTTTCGGAGGCTTTGTCTCCAACTCCAAAATCTATTGTTTTCCCCCAAGTACGGCATAGCCTGCAGTCACAATTCTCTTTATAAAAACCCTTGATTCCGAGACCTTCCTCGGATCGCTCCCGAGTTTCATCCCGCCTTGCTGCCGCTTTGCTTGGCGAGCCTCCCCTCAGCTCCACGTGCTGAGCTACATCGCACCCCAGCTTCGCTCTCTATTTTTCCAGGCTTCAGGACAGGTGAAGTATCGCCCAAACCAATAACCCCTCTAAAAATCCCTCTATACCACTCCAACCTTTATTTTCTTTAGTTATCTTGTATGAGTGTGTCACATACACTGTTTTGCTTGTATTTAATAAACATCATTTATTATTTCAACTTCTGTGTTCTCCTTGACCCGACTCGACCCTGTAGACGTAGGGTTCAAGATCTCGCTACGTTACCCTGCCTCTCGTAACGCTAAGCAGTGCTCTGAGCTAATTTTCCCCAACTTTAGTTGAGCACATTTTGGTGTCCCTTCCGGGACCCCCAGTACACAGGGTAACAGAGTGGAGGAGAATGCGGGCATCCCCAGTACCCCTAATTTGAGAAGGAATCGCGAACCTCCTCAGATAAGGCCGGTACTGACTTAGGTGACGGTCAGTCAAGTTGTTAGAGCACTGTTAGGCAGGAACATGTGTGTGTGAGAATTATGTGTCTGAGCTCGCTATCTTTGTTGGGTGGTTCTGCTCCTTTTCATTCTTGGCCGTGTACGGTGGCTGTACCTACGTGGTCACTAGCTTCGGCAGTGAATCATTGTAGATGACAGGACCGTGCAAGTGGCTGACCCGGGAAGTCCCTCCCTAACTTGGGGTCTATCGTGGGCTGGGATCCGAAGTGTTACTGTTAGCACTGTAGGAACAGTCTACACTCATCCAACACCATAGCAGTAAGGCAAAAATAGCACTTAGGGAAGAAATTCCCCCTCCTTAGAGTAGTATACGGGTGCGTCCCGTCAGTTGTTGTTGTTGAGTAGCTTTGAGAGTGCGGGTGCGTCCCGGTAGTAGTTGTGAAAAGCGCGGGTGCGTCCCGCTGTGTAATTTCGGGTGCGTCCCGATTGGATAGCCGACTAGGTGAGGGTGGTGAATCCTGACCTAGCCTAGGGTTTAGAGGTTTTGCTCGAGGTAGAGGAAGGTACCCCTCACCCAGAAAACCAGTTAGGGACAGTTCGGTTTTGGCTCCTTGCCCTTTTCCCCCGCTACTTGGCCAGGCGGCGCTGTAAGTTCCACTGGGTTCGTTTCCCCCCTTCAGGCAGGCGGAGTACTCCTGAGGGTTCCCTGGGTCTAGGTGACCTCCCTGTCCCTGAACCGTTTCCTCGTCCTTTGGTCCCCAGTGCTGTCGAGGTGGAAAACCGGGCCTAGGTGCACAGAAGTTACTCTGTTTGGGCAGGTTGGAGATAGGTTCCCATCCCTCTTTCCTAGAGAAGTTTCTCAGAGTTCGTTTCCCTACAGTCCCCCAGGGGTCTAGGTGATCCTTCCCGTCACTCCAGTTCCTGGTCCCATTTGTAGTTTGTGGTTTGTAGTTTGTAGCTTGTAGGTAGTATTAGAGAAAGCTGTGGTTTGTGCGGAAAATGGCAAGCAAGGTCACCATCAAGGACCTAATGTTGGAGGAAGAGGTCAGAGGTAAACTAGAGAGATGGGTGTTGAGTAAGGGGAAATGCCCTTGGAAGGACACCATCTTCCAGACGGCCGATCCCTTTACCACACTCCAGGGAGTATATACCCTGGCGCGCAAATCAAAGAACCCATTCGGGCCGTCTAAGGACGCTTTGGCCGCTCGGGGACTTTGCCTTATGGCCAGAGATGCTAGTAGTGCCCTGGTAGAGACCAGAGAAAAGTTAGCTAGTGTAGAGAAAGAGAATGCCCGGCTTCAAGCCAAGGTCGAGACGTTGCTTGCGGACAAAGTAACTTTTGTGTCCGTAGCGCAGGTGTTCGCCCAGAAGCTGAATAACATCACAGTAGTGGCGCAAACATGAGAAGAGAAAGCCCACGCCTTAGAGGCTGAGCTGGATCATGCCCGGTCTGCGGCCAAGTTTATGGTGGGGCAAGTGAGGGAACAGCAGGAGGCTGTTAGCCACGTAGCTTGCCACAAACAGATAGCTGCGCTGGAGAGCCAGCTCCAAATGCGCAAAGCCTTAATTTCGGCTGTGTGCCCGGAGCTGCTCCGAATGTTCGCTGAGGACTTTTCTGGGAAGGCACTGCTGGAGGATGCCCAGGCAACCGTTCCCCACAATCCAGACTGGAGTGACCCTAAGGTCCCAGTCAACCCAGTAGAGACTAGGTCCATGATGAGACGGACCACCCCCCTTGGACAAGGCAGTTCTGATAGGCAAGAGACGCAGGAGACGCAAGTCACCGAGACTAGGGTCCCCTGGCATGCTACTGAGGCCAAAGCAACTGCAGACCAGCTGGGTCCTTTAAACCCGTCCACCGGAATCATGTGGCTAAACGCAGTGATACATTCTCACCTGACAGCCAATGGTCAGGACCTGACCCAACTGGCCCGATTTTGCATGTCCCCCTCCAAGCTCCCTACTCTTGAGTCAGCCGTGGCGGCTCGAGGCCTGGTTAGGCTTGAGGCCCACGACTGGATGAGAGAGGTAGTGAGGATTTTGTGGCCCGGACAGAGTGCAGGTGTGCTCTATGTCATGGAGCAACAGGGTCCTCGAGAGAACCCTGAGGCTTACAGGGCACGGAAGCAGATCCTTGCCATTCTGGCCGAGAAGGTCCCCTTGACGCCCCGTGGGTATAACTTTGACCATCTCGAATTCAAGACGCTCCTGTACGGAGGTCTTAATCATGAGACCAAGATGGCATTAGGTTTGGTGGATCCAGCCACCACTAACTGGGAGGAGTTCGGGAACAACCTCCAACGGGTCTCCGACCTGCTGCGCGAGGTAGGATCCCTTAAACTTCCCACTAAGGCACATAGAAAGGAACCCGGGAATTGGGAAAACATATCCCAGGTCATGTACTCGGATTATGGGCCCCATTCCCAACACCGGAAAACTGCGCCAAATTCGGTTCCCCGAGAGAACTGGACTCCGCGCCCAGCTCCCAGGCACGACAACAGGCAGTGGCAGGGAAGAGATTTCCGTGGCCAGCCCGGCAAGGTAGGAAGTCCCCCACAGCAGCCAACTGCCCCCAAACAGCTCTCTGACTCGGGCTCTCCTCGGGAGACGTCTGGTGGGTATGATCCCACGGCCCAGACGTACTCCTCGGATAGAGTAAGAGTCTGGAGCATGCTCAGAAGATTCGGGCTGGACATGAGCCAGTTCGATGGGAGACCCACGAGCAAGCTTCTTGACGCCCTGGACAGGCAGGTCCAACTGAGAAATAGCCAGCCTGTGAATGCGGTGACCAACGGTCCCCCTCCAGCTGGATATTACCCTGACTTAGAGCTGCCAGGATAGGGGTGCCCTCGGTCCCGGGATCTACCCCAGAGGATTGTGGCCCAGCTGAAGCCAACAGATGGGGTAGATCTAGGGTGAAGGCAGGCACTAGGACTGATAGGGAAAAGACCCCTGCCACCCCTCCTGCAGACTCCAGAGCAGTGCTAAAGGTGCTGCTCCCTAACCAGAGAAGACAGGGTAAGCCCACCCCTGACGCTATCCGTTTGACCGTATATGGCAGGAGGGAACCCAATCTAAGCCCTTTGAAGGACACACGCGCTCAGTGAGCAATAAAACAAGGCAAATTGCACCTCCCCCTGACTCAGCCCCGAGTGCGAATCCAGCCACCTCCGAGACCATAGTGCTTTCAGAGCACCTAGAAGGATCACACCAGGCTAAGGTTCAGGAGGAAGCACCATTCTTTCAATTGAGAGACATGGAAGCCCCCACCAAGTCTGATAAGGCACAGGACATTGCCAGCATGTGTGAGAGCCAAGAAACGGAGGACACACAGCCAGGGGAAGCCAGCCCCAAGCTTCCCACGCTCTCCATTGTCCCTGCTCTGAGCCCCCCACTAGAAACCTGCAGTTTCCCCCGGGATTTCCTTGAAGCCTTGGCCAGGAGAGTCCTTCCTCTCCATGCCATCTTTCAGGGGAATCTCAAAGGACACTGGGGATTTAAACAGCAAGAGGTTCCTGCCCGGCCAGAGCACAGGCTAGCAACGGCACTCACCCTGGCACACCCTGTGTTGACATTACGCACTCCTGTTAACTACAGTCCAGCTGGGGAGATTTCAATCACTACGAAACCCAAATGCCACACGGAGGCGGACATGGCTACTGCTCTCCCCTCCACATGGCTGCTTTGGTGCCTGCGTGTCTTCACGTTTCGAGGCACCCAATTCATTGTGACGCTGGTAATTGTAAAAGGGGCCAAGCTAGTTTACGGCTCCATCTTGGTCACCATCATACTTGGAGAGGCAGTTTTCCAGGAGGCATACGGGCCCAAGACCAGCCTCCTCCTTGACTTGGAGAAAGGGGTCCCAAACCAGGAGCGGGCGCTGCCACTCCTGCCGGTAATTCTGGAGACCCTGCAAAAAGAATGGAAGGGTCAGCCAGTTGATCCTGCATCGGTGGTCATCCCCGAGCCAGAAGATCCCAGTGCCCAAAGACCCAATGTGAGCTCCATGATTTGCCAGACTTCCTTGAGTCACAAGGAAGTACCAACCATTAATTTGTCCAAGGCGTTTGCCTCCATTTACGAGGCGTTTGACAATGGTTGAACGGCCATTGTCTGAAGGGAATAGGGGCGGAGTGGCAACCCCTCTGGATCCCCTGATACTGTAAATAGTTCCGCTATGTAAGTAGTTATAATAGTGGTGTTGTTGCCGTTGTGAACTGTTTAAAGGTAAATGTCCCCTTGGTTTAAAAAGCCTATCCGAAGGTGACCATCTTTCAGGCCTGCCTCGGAATCCAGCTTTGTTGAGTTAGGGAAGTTGTGCACTCGGAACCTACATCTAACCACTGGCACCGTTCCTGCAGACCCCGAAGCCCTCAGTATACATCATCAGGTTTGGAGTCAGGCTCTAGGCTTGAGCAATGGGGGGACCTCGGTGAACCGCCAAGTCAGGAATGACTTTGGCTATTTGTCTGCCAACTGGAAGCCCATCTTGTTCTGGAGTGACTTTGGATATCTCAATCCGGCCTCATTCCGGGACGACTCTGGGTGACCCAGTCTCAGGACCAGCACGCGAATGGGAACTTCATAATCTTGGTTTCCTTCGTGGTGCTGGGTTATCAGACCTTGCTGGAGCCGACCGTTTGATGCGGGTTCTGAATCCACAGCCTCTCTCCCTTCTCGGCCTTCCTACGGTCAAAACTGCTTTAGACTTGGGAGCTATTTAAGTCCTCATTCCCACCAACCCTTCCAGATCATTGTGAGCAAAATTTCCAGTTTCAATTCGAATTCCCAGTACGCTTTGACCCGGCCATCTGCATTTACAGTATACATTGGATAATAAACATGTCAGTTCTTCTGTTAAAAACTCCAATAGGTCTATTGCTACAGAAGACTGGGAAGATCCTGAGGCCGTACCATCGCCCCCTAGTACCGTGGGGGGGGGGGTGACGAAGAAAGTTGCCGCTCCATCTGATGGCCGAGACTTGGAGATTCCTAGCTCTTTGACGACACCCGTGACTGTGAGGGAATGTGACCACGCAGCCTTCCACGTGCGAAGACAGACTTTTTGCTGTTCCTACTACCATTTGCCGACCTGAGAAAACCTACGGACTATTCCAGGCTCCAAACTCTGCAAAGACTCTTTGCTCCTGAACTTGCAGCGAGCCAAGCTCCACCGACTTGGACATTTTGTTGCTGTTCCTGCTCCGTTGCCTGAATGGACTTATGTTTTGCTCGCCCACTCCAGCTAAAAGACTTTTTCCTGTTCCAAGGGGGGGGGGGGTGCCTAGACTTTCGCTTGCACCTCACCTCCCCCGGACTACAAACTTTCACTCCACATTGAACAGTTTGTTCCTTGGATTGCCTTCATTGCCAGACCATGCATTGGACTTACTGTATTCCACTGATTGGTTCATTTTGCATTTGCTATTTTACTGCCATTGCTCATATTTTGACAGTTCCCTATTGATGGGACATTGGACATTGTTTATTAATTGTTTATTATTGCGTTATTGTTTACATTGCTGTGTGTGTGTGTTTAGGTTTAGGTTTTAGTCAGGAATGTCTTCATAAGATAGTAACCCTTTGCTCTTCCCGAATTCCCTTTCATGAGGAGTGATATGGCTACCAACCTGCAAGCCCTATCTGCCTCTAGACTGATTTTTGCTTTTAATTGGAAAATGTCCGATATCGTCCCCAACATCACCCATTTTCAGGGGGGGGAATTGTTACTGCCCTGGCTAGTCCAAGCTTTGGGGACATTAAAAGATATCCCCTGATATCACAATTCGGTTGCACTGCTCTATTCCTTTCCACGTGCTTGCGAGGCCACCGGACAAGCACGTAAACAAGCTCAGCCGTTAATTGCCGTAATATTCCTGGACAATACAGGCAGGCCAGAAATAGCTGACTCACTGCTTTAGGAGACCTCCAGGCAAGTACTCTAATTAAGTATGAATGCCACTTACAAAAGAGACTCTGCCCCGTGCCGGTAGCTTGATGGGTAACCTATACAATACCCAAGTACTCTGCGTTTGCATACTGGCTACTCTACTGAGAACCGCTACGATAACTCAATCATTCAGATTCTGACCTTTTGGAGGCTTTGTCTCCAACTCCAAAATCTATTGTTTTCCCCCAAGTACGGCATAGCCTGCAGTCGCATCTCTCCTTATAAAAACTCTTGATTCTCAGACCTTCCTCGGAACGCTCCCGAGTTTCATCCCGTCTTGCTGCCGCTTTGCTTGGCGAGCCTCCCCTCAGCTCCACGTGCTGAGCTACATCGCACCCCAGCTTCGCTCTCTATTTTTCCAGGCTTCAGGACAGGTGAAGTATCGCCCAAACCAGCAATCCCTCTAAAAAGCCCTCTATACCACTCCAACCTTTATTTTCTTTAGTTATCTCGTATGAGTGTGTCGCATACACTGTTTTGCTTGTATTTAATAAACATCATTTATTATTTCAACTTCTGTGTTCTCCTTGACTCGACCCGACCCCGTAGACGTACGGTTCAAGATCTCGCTACGTTACCCTGCCTCTCGTAACGCTAAGCAGTGCTCTGAGCTAATTTTCCCCAACTTTAGTTGAGCACATTTTGGTGTCCCTCCCGGGACCCCCAGTACACAGGGTAACAGACCAACTATCATATGAAACGGTAGGGTATTAGCTGCACATTGGAAAGTCAGGAGGAATACATCCGGCCTGACTTCCCTTGGAACTGAATTCCACAACCAGGATGCTACTACAGAGAAAGCCCTGTAACATTATTTGCCCACCCCTTCAAGTGATGGGACATGGAATAGACCTTAACAATCTCAACTTTTGTACAGGCTCATAGGAGAGGAGGCAGTCCTTCAGATATTCTGGTCCTAAGCCATTTGGGGCTTTGTAGATTTAAAAAAAAGTGTCTTGAGCTTGGCGGCAAATGGAAGGTCAGTACAGTTGTTGGAAGTGTACACCTAACAACAGTCTGGCCACCATGTTTTGCACTTTTCAGATACAGCCCAAGACAGAGTACATAATGCCCTACTTAGGAAGTAACTGAGATTTGAACCACCACAGTGAGATCTGCCTTCCATAAAGATGCAGTTAGCAACCCAACTGAAGCTGAGCAAAGCCACCTGGCTTTCAGAAGCAATTCTGGATCTGAGAGCAGCCCCAAAGTGCAAACCTGCTCTTTCAGACAAGAGTGCAACTCCATCCAGAATAGGCAGTAGTTCCAACTTGAGATTAGGTTTTCTACTGACCAACAGAACTTCCATCTTGTCTGGATTGAGCCTCAGTTTCCTCTACTCCTTCACTGCATCCAGACAATGATCCAAGACTTCCACAGCTTCCTTAGAATCATTTGCAAAAGAGAGATGGAGCTGAGTATCATTAGCATACTGAAAACACACAGCCCCAAAATTCAGGATGACTTCCACTGGCAGCTTCATGTAAATGTTTAAAAGGGTAAGAGTGACTACTTAGTCCTGTTAAACCCCACAGGCTAACGACCAAGTAGCTGAAATAACGATTCACCATTACCAACTTCCGGGAACATTCAGCCAAAAAGGACTGAAACCACTACAAAACAGTGTTCCCAAGTCCCATATGAACTAAACTAGAAGGATACCAAGATCAACAGTACTGACTGCAGCTAAGAGGTCCAGCAGAATCAACAGAGACATGTTTTCCCATCCAGTTCCTAGTATAGGTCATACACCAGGGCAACAGAGGCTATGTCTGTCACATAACCAGGTCTAAACTCAGACTGAAAAGAATCCATGTAATCAGTTTCATCCAAGAAAGTGCAGAGCTGTGCTGCCATCACTTGCTCTAAGCTTTTATTTAGAAAAGAAAATTAGAAACTGGCTGATATTTTTTTAGGATGGTGGGATCCAGTGCAGTGGTCATATAATTAATTAAGAAGAGACAGAACATAGCACAGCCCTCTTTCAAACAATCATATCTACTCTTTAACACAACTCTTACATCCATCCCTAGTTACCCTAAAAATTCTTCATTTAAGCACCATAGTTGGGGGCCAGTATTACGGTGTTCCTGTTGTTAGGAGACTGGGAATCAAAATTACTCGCCAACCTGTTGCACATTATCCACCGATGTGCAAGTAGCTTATAGGCTAGTTGAATAGTGAAAAAAATTAACAACAAAAATACTTTAACGGAGTTTGTTTTTGCTTCTGCTGAAGTGTCCATCGTTCTGTGTAGTCTTCAGCCGCCATGGACATTGAACACTATCATAACCCTGGCCAAACTGTTCAGGAAATAGTATCAAGGTTTGGAATACAGATAGTAATGTCTTGAAGTGGAACTGTAGAGCCACACACCTTGAAACATGCTGATCTTTGTTAATGGCACAGAACAAAGTTTTGAAGAGTTTACTACTGAATGTACTTTTTATCCACAATGTTACTGAAAAACATACATTACGACAGTATATGTTATAGGCAGAAGAACTACTATCAGTGCTACTTCTTACCTTGCCTTGCTGCATAGAGCAATCTACACATCCCACTTGTATATTTCCATGTTTTGCTCCTGGAATTATCTGTAGCCTTTCAAAATCAGTTCCCAGTATCACAATATCACATCCTGATGCATACGCCTGGTGGAATAGCAAAAAAGTGGATAAATTTTTCCTTCTTATTTTTTTATAATACAACCAGAAGAAAAGCGTATTTATGTAAATAACAATTACAATTTATACTACACATATCTTTAATCCACATCATGATTCCTTTGACCATACATTGATGGAGTAAGTAAGTTAGCAACCAACTTCACTCTTGCAAACAAAAACATGAATTTTAGTGCTTCTATGAGAAGAACCATTTTATAAGTGACATACCTACCTTAACTGGAAAATAGATGGTTGATAAAAGCAGTCTTCAGGCAATTATAGGAAGAATCAGCTCTCATGAGTAAATTCAAGACTTTATACTCTTATTCAAAATAAGACTATGTCAAAGATTTGATTTCACTGAACACATTCCATGTTACCCTGACTTTGAGGTCTAATAGGCTTTAATTCTCCTCTTATACACAAGTCATTAGAACTAAATGCTGTGTGAACCAAAAGAGGCAAATTGTCATCATCATCACCTGTGCAAATAGTCTACTGGTTTAATGACATTGTATTGTTCTAACCGACCTTGTGTAGGCCACACTGGGAGTCTTGTCATCTGAACAGTACGAGAAAGTACATAAAATAAATAAGCTTTGTTAATGGACAACATCGTACGGTGAGACGCTATTAAAGAGCATTTGGTTGCCTGCAATGAGACCAAATCACTGCAATGAATCCCTCGTTTCCAACAAGCTAAGTGAAAGCTTTTTTTAAAATCCCAACCTTCAAAATTCTGCCCTGTAGCTCATTCCAATACTAAGTTGATGTTAGCACAAGCTGTATACCTGAGTACTTAATTCTACACAGAGAGGAGTGAGGGTCTGTCCTTCTTTTCCCTGCTGCTCAAACTTTCCTACAGAGCAGATTTGGGAGAACTGCTGCATGATGTTGTTGACTTGCAATTCGCATTAGTCAATATTGGGATGATGAGAGTTGTCCAACATGTGGAAGGTCACAGATTCTCTATCCCTGTTCTTTAGCACAGACACTCAGGTGAGTGTAACCTTTCAGTAGAATACCATTACCCAATTTTTCCTCAAGGATATTATGTCACCCCACCCCCATCATATCTTTAGAATTCCATGGCTCTTCAACCTCAACACTTCATAGGATTTAGGAACTTGCTGAGTCATTTTTCATTTTGCTTTTCTGTTTATTTTTAGAAACAAAGATGTTTCTGCACACCTGAAAAGTCCCACCATTTTGCTCCCAACCAGCAAACTGGGTGTCCCCACACTTCAGATTAGAAAGAATTGTGCTGGCTATCAATAATTATTAGCTATAATAGGGGCAATTTAACCTATAAATTTGGAGGCCCTGGTTTGGATACAAAATTTACTCATACACAGACTTGTAGACTTGGTGAAATAATGCTCATCTGAAGTCCCATTAGTTAGATTGGGTCTACTTTAAATTATGAAGAAATCTAGAGCCAACAAAATAACTTCTAATTATTGAAATGCTGCAGACAACAGAAATGACAACATTAATGATATACCTATACGTTTTCAGAAGCACCTAACTGACTACCACTGAAGACAGACAGCTGGACTACATAGAGCTTTGGCCTGTCTCTTAATGACTTTATGCATTAATGCAACTACAGCATGATATTTTAGCTACATTCAACTATCACAAACACAAAACAGCTCTCAGAAACAAATCTTTCTTATTCTAAGCAGTCAATTAAGGATTGTTTTTGTTGTGTGCCTTCAAATCATTTCTGACTTATGGCTACCCTAATGTGAACAATTTTTTTTGGCAAAATTTTTTCAGAGGGGGGTTGCCCTTGCCTTCCTCTGAGTCTTATAAAGTCTTATTAAGTGTAGCTTGGCCAAGGTCACCCAGTGGGCTTTTATGTTCAAGTGGTGATTCGAACCTTGGCCTCCCAGTGTCCAATCCAACACTCAAATCACTAGAGCACACTGTCTCACTAAACTAAAGATACAGTAACAGGAAAAAAAATCCAGTATACAAACATCATGCCCTGTGAACAGGTGTGTTGAATCCACCCTTATTGATAGAAATTGCTTAAGTAACATTTTAACTTTGTTTCTCTAATCCTTCTTCCATAGTTGTGAGAGTGCATTTGGGAAGCATTTTTTTTTCTGCAAGAGAAATATGAAATTCCTTCCCAAAACATTTGAAGTGGATTAGGAGTGTTTAAGCATGAGGACTGATTTGAATGAGCTAAGTAGCATGCACAGTGATACTAGATGCACATTTTAGATAAGACATTATGTTGGACCTAAAATTTTTAGAGCTTAATGATAAGCAATGGCTTATCACCACAAGCGCAGGCTAACCCTGAACAAGCTCAGCCGCCCGCCCTGGCGTATCTAGCATAAACACTGCCTAGGGCAAGTGGGAAAGTTGCATCCCTACCTCCAGGGACACTACCTCCTCCTCTGCTGCCGCTTCCAACACAGCTTTTTTGTGCCCCCCTGGCACTGGCATCCAGGGTGTGTGTCCTACCTGCCTCACCTTAGATATACCTCTGCCTCCTCCCTTCTGTAACATCTGGGGAAAAAAGTTTGGAAGCTTTTGCTTGTACTTTAGACTATCCACAGCTTTTTATCACATCCAAATCCAGGCAGACTGCAGCTATTTAAATAAGATGAGCTTCAGATTCATGAAGCTAGCTTGTTCAATTAACCACATTTACAATTAGCCACATTTTAGGTTCTGAATGAATTAAAAAACCGTAGTTCAGTTAAACCAAAAGTGAAAGCTTCTAATCTTCTGCTCACAGCTGTTCCAGAAAAAGCGAGGTGGAATGTGCAAGCCCCAGGCTCATGAACATAATACCACAGCATTATTATTTGCTATATCCAAACCAGACCATTAGGCCATTTTCTGAGGCAGACCAGCACATTAACAACATCTGACTAGCTCTGAAATAATAGACTGCATAAATCCCAACATCACCAAGAACTAGCATTATCAGTAATGCTAGTCTTTGAATACTTAGCTCATTTCTGTGTCAAAACAAAGCAACCTGTCAAAAAGCAAACTCATTGTTTCTGGCACCCACATAATTTTTAATATTAAGTCACTCAAAGATTGTTCTCTACAAGTTTTTGTCTCTACAAGGAGACAAAGGTTTCAGAGCTCCATGGTCCAAGGCAAGATGCCACCCTTTTGTAGCCCAGCTACACAGATTTTTGAACTAAATAGCAGAAATCATTTAAAACTAAGGCTGTTAAGGACCTAAGAATGTGGTTTGATCCTCAGTCATGCATGATAAAAATCGTATCTGTAGTTTTTTACAGTGTTAAAATGGAATAGAGAAGATAGTACAGTGGCCCCTCTACTTTCACAGAACCCTCATGAAAGTAGAAAAACTGCAAATAACTCCCCCCACTCCCCCTCCTATTCCCTTCAGGGGCTCCCCCCTTCCTGTTACCAAGCAAAACAGAAGAGAAGGGGGGTAAGGGAAAGCAGGCGTGAGTCTTCCCTTCCCCCTCTGGAGCTTCCTCTTCCCTTGCCATGCAAATGGAAGAGAATGGGGGTAGGGGGAGGCTCACAAGAGCCTTCCTTCCCTCCTCTAGCGCTCCCCCTACAATTCCTACGCATTTTGTCCTGGCGCTGAGAACTCATGTGAGCCTTCCCATTCCCTACTGTTTTGCCCTGGCTTAAGTTCTCTGCTCTGGGGCAAAATGCCTGGGAATGAGAGGAGAATGGGGGGAAGGCATGCATACTCGTGAATAATCAAATTTGTGAAGGTCAAACTGTACACAGTTATATGGCCTGATTATGGTACTTCAAGTATATCCTATTGAATTCAACAGGATTTACTCTTTAATCTGTATGATAGGATTCAGCATCAGATTAGACGGTATAAGATCAAACCAAACTTGAAATTGCATGAAAACAGAATAGAGCAAGAATAGTATTGTGACTGATACTATTTGTTGTTCTTGGTAATACTTTCTCAAAAGTACTCTAAGAATACTTCCAGCATTGACATATGGAGAGGGAGAGGTGTTTCTCAACAACGTCATCTTCCCCTGTAGCCCCAGGATCATCAGGTTCCACCTGAACCTCAGGAAGAACTTCCTGACAGTCAGGGCTGTCCAGCAGTGGAATATGCTGCCTCGGAGTGTAGTGGAGTCTCCTTCTTTGGAGGTTTTTAAGCAGAGGTTGGATGGCCATCTGTCGGGAGTGCTTTGAGGGTGTTCCTGCATGGCAGGGGGTTGGACTGGATGGCCCGTGTGGTCTCTTCCAACTCTACATTTCTATGATTCTATCTCCCACAGCAGACTTTTAGGAGTATGGGGGTGGAGGAAATTGGAGGATGGAGGAAATTGGCAAAAGTTACCACCATCTACAAAACCCACTGGCAGCAGAATTTCTTCAATTTGCAGAAAACAAAGTTTAGACCCAAAAAACCCTTGCCTATTCTGTCCTTTAAAATATTAAATCTAGCATATATTTAGATTCTTCTCTAAAAGCAAAAATCACTGTATATGTTGCACTACAAATGCTTCAATGTCCGTACACTCCAATAAAATGATGACTAATTTTGCTACTTTAACTAAACGATGTTCTTCATTGTGTTAGCTTTCAAAGAAGTAGCCATGTTAGTCTCTTGTAGCACAAAAGGGATGAAACGAGGAAGAGATTAAAAAAAGAAATGTGGCGCCACCTGGTTTTTAGTCTTAAAGGTACTGCCACATTTTTTTTCTCTTCTGTCCTTCCGTCCTTCCTATTTTTATCTTCTTCACTGTCTCCCCTGATAAGTGCATGCGCGTATACCTTCAAGTTGCCTGACAATTTATGGTGATCCCCAGGAACTTCACAGTGTTTTCTTAGGCAAGAAATATTCAGAGGTGGTTTTACCAGTTCTTCCTTCTGCAATACAACCTATAGCACCTGGTATTTGTTGGTGGTCTCCCATTCAAGTACCAACCAGAGTTGACTCTGCTTAGCTTCCAAGATCAGACGTTATCTGGTACTTTAAGGAATTCCTTGACATACTGCTCTAGAGATGGGACAAATCTAGAATTTTCGGGATCCAAATCCCTGGAAGGCACTGTGAATCCACGAATCTCATGAATCTCGAATCTTTCGAATCCTTTTTTACAAAAGGGTTTAAAAGGCAAGGGAAACAAAGCACTTCTGCTGAAAAGTGTTTTGAAACAGAATTTGACATCTTTGTTTAATGAAAAACAAATTAAATAATAGTTTTCACTTCCAGGAAAACATACCCATATAAAATTCTTATTAAGAATTATATGTAATTTGGAAGCAGCTCCAGATGTTGCAGGACGCTCAAGATGATGCCATCTCCTGGGTTGACTATTACAAAAAAAAAAAGGGCAAGGATAATCTTGGGAAAGACACACTCTCTCAGCCTTAGCAAAAGCCTAGGCAAAGGCAAACCTCCCTCTGAAGAAATCTGGCCAGGACAATTGTCATAGTTTTCCTCAGGATCTCCCCAGATTGAAAATGACATGAAGACCCTTTCTACACAAGCAGGAAAATATGGATTATTAATCCCACATTTTCCTGCCTGTGTAAACAGGGCCACATACTACAGTACAGAGATAATCCAGGTCAAAACTGGATTTTCTTTGCATAGCTCCTTATGGCACCCTGGGGTTTGTAGTTTGATGATGCACTAGCACACTTTGGCAGAAAAGGCTCTGACACCTTGTCCAACTACAAACCCCAGAACTATGTATGAAAGAGCTTTGCAGGGCAGCCATGCAAAGGAATCTTCAGCTGTCCTTGAAATCTCAAGAACACTGTACTTTCCAGTCAAGTCTCAAGTCCTGCAACAAGAAAGGCACTCTAAAAAAACAAAAAACAAAAAAAAAGAACACCAGCCTCTAGCCCAGTCCCAATTCTCTACCTTGGTGTCCAGTCTCAAATCCTAAAACAAGGAAGGCACTTAACAAAAACAAACACAAACCTCTAGTCCAGTCTCAATCTCTACCCTCCAGTCTCAATTCAAAAGAATAGGAAGAAGAGAATAATTACCTTGCAGAGGGAGGTAGCCACAGGGGCAGGCAACAGGAGCGAGCTTGATCCGGGGCTCTTGCACCAGCTCAGGCCTCCGGGCGTGCAGGAAAGCGGCTCTCACCACCCCTGCGCACCCGCGCAGGCCTGATCCAGGGCTCTCGTGCCAGCTCAGCCCTCCAGTAAAGCAGCTCTTGCTGCCCTTGAGCAGGCCTGATCTAGGCGCTCATGCCAGCTCAGGCTTCAGGGTGTGCAGGAAAGTGGCTCTCACCAGCCGTCTGCGCCCACGTGGGCCTGATCTGGGGTGCTCGCACTAGCTCAGGCTTCCGGGCATGCAGGAAAGCAGCTAGTGCCCGCGCGAGCCTGATCTGAGGCGCTTGTGCCAGCTCAGGCCTCCAGGTATGCAGGGATTCAAAAGATTCAATTCGCCTGTTTTGGGCCAGGGATTCAGATCCGCGAACCTCAAATCCTTCCCAAGGATTCGCGGATTTGGTTGGCCCATCCCTACACTGCTCATTCATTTTGACCCTTGAGAGTTGGAGTTAAAGCCAAAGGGAGCCATTTTCCTCAAAAATTTTTGATCACAACAGACTATTTCTCCTTCATTCTATTTTGCCCACATTTAGAAATTTCTCAAGATGGAAAACAGTACAATGGTTGAACTTTCACCCAACTCAGTGAAAGGGTTTCCACGTGACCTCTCAGGTAAAAAAAAAAATGCTCCAAGGTATTTCTGATGTAATCATTTTCTTTCATTCACAGCAACAAGAAGTGTCTGTTGACATTATCATGCTCTTGGCCTATTTAGTAAACAATGCTTATGCTCCCTTGCTCATTTTTAAAACAGTAAAGAACCTGATAGACCTTGAAGAACTAGAATTTTACCAGGCCATAGTAAAAACATGATGGAGGACTCATAACATTTTGCACGAACAGAGTCCCTGTCAAACTGTGGCCGCTCCAGTTAAATAAAATTACCTGGATAGTACAATGGAGTAGTATAGATACATGGTATAAAGATAACCAAACAGCACAAGGTTAGATAACTCTGACCCCAATGGTCTGATTTGAATTAGGTTCATGTTGCTAGCCTTGGAAAGTAAAAGCATGATTTTGTTAATATTAAGAAAACAACAAATAAGTTTTGTGAATTTTAGTGAAATTTCTACTCTTTTGACTTCTACTCTAGTTCTCTAAGTAGCCTACACCAAGGGTTAGAATTGTATGGCCCTCCATATGCCGGTAGATTTGTACCACCTTTAGCCAGCCCATAAATGATAAAGAATGCTGGGCATCCCAACCCTTGGTTTCATGTATACTGTTCTGACCACTATCACTTTCTATTCTCTTTTGCCAGCACAATATTTTGTCAGTGCTAAGGGAATGGGGTTGCTTTTGTATGTCTTAGGTTAGTATACAAAAGATCAGCAGTGCTTTCTATCTTCCTATTCGCCTACCTCCTCTAGGAACTCCACACCATAAGCATCTTGCATGACCATTGAGCTTTTTGCACAAGGTTTCACCAGCTCAGCTCTAGGCCTAGATTAAGGAGAGTTGCTGCCCTGAGAAATTTCTCAAAGCAAAATTAAGTATTTCTACCACAAAAGGATGGCAAAACACTTGATATATGAGAAAAAAATCTTAACTCTTTATGGCTTAACAAACCACTTCCAAATGATTGCAAGAGTAGGCATTTGCTTAGTATTTTTAAATACATTGTGATTGGCTGAAAATTTCACCAAGGATCTTCAAAAGCCATCGTTATAGGCCTCAGATGTTTTGTTTTGTATCTTCACTGACAACTGACCCCAGGAATAAGTTAAACAGACTAAAAGATTGCCCTTATCAATGCAGTTCCTGTTTGGGTAACAATGTCATACACGCAATGGAGAGCAGACAATATAAATAATAACCCACAGACTCTTCCTCTTACAAAGACCTCACGTGCAATAATGAAGGGCGTAGTGGTTTGAGTACTGGACCACAATTCTGGAGGCTGGGTTTCAAATCCCTGCTCTGCCATGGAAACTCACAGGATAAATTTGTCCAAGTCACACTCTCTCAGCCTCAGAAGGCAAACGCTAACCCCCGCAAACAAATCTTACCAAGAAAACCCCACAATAGGTTTACTATAAGTCCAAAATGATGTGAAGTCACACAACAATGAAGATTTGCATGTTATAACAATTTTTTAAAATGTTGAATTCTGTGTGTCTCACTGAAATTAGCATTTCATTATCTAGCAAATAAAGACTATTTGGAGAACTCTCTAGACAAGTTTCAAGATCTTGGACTGACACAAAACAAAATGTACACATATGGAACACAACTGATTTTAAAGTTACACTATATAACAGCCAAACTAGATGTGAAAGTTATCTTTCACATATCCATCATTTACATGTGAATGGGACAGCTGATGACCTGGACATCATATTTTATTAGTAAAAACAACATGCAAGAGCAGTACTAAACAGTCCCCATTCCCGATGTTGGTGCTTCATATGTCCTGTCCTCCATTCCTTGCTGATTTCAGTCCAGAAACAGAAGAGACCAAAAAGAAGACTGATACCTGAATGTTTTTTTTAAATGTAAGACCTTCTCTACTAGGCATTTGATTCAGGCAGATATATGGAAAAAAACATATCTTTCTATTAGGTCAGTTCAGTGTTAACTGAAGAAGCCATAGTGACTCTTGTTGTGTGCCTTCAAGTCACTTCTGATTTCTGGTGACCCTAAGGCGAACCTATCATGGGGTTTTCTAGAGCTGAGAATCTGTGATGTCACCCAGTGGGTTTCCTCGGCTGAACAGAGAATTGAACCCTGGTCTCCAGGATCATAGTCCAGCACCCAAACCACTACACCACACTGGCTACCATCATAGTGAGTCTAAACACTCAATATTACACTTTCTATTCTCATTCACAATGAAAACATTTCTTAATTGTTCATGTTTTAAATTAAACATTGTTGCAGCAATTCCAATGTGATAACTGAATCACTCAACTGTTTAAAAATGGTGTTTTATAATTAGACAGTTCTAATAATTTCAAGGGTACAGGCTTATCATTAAACTAAATTAATAGCTGACAGTGTAATAGGACTGTAATTTCCATAATTCTGACGCTCTATTAGCAAGAGTGCATGCTGCACTCAGAGTTGGGAGCAGCAACTAGAAGGGCCTCAGACTTAGGTTATTTTTTGAATAGTTGTTTACAGTTATGTTTTTTCTTGGTGTTATAGAATACATTGTGAAAAAAAATTACTTCAAAATTTATTAGAGATATAAAAGAGCAGTGGTCTAGAATATTTGCTCCCAACAAATACTGTACTTCAATTAAACTTCACAGTTGTGAAATTTCCAACACTCTTTAAATTGATTTCACACCTTTCAAAAGACTTCTGGTAAAGCTCATCAAGGTTCTCTACCCTATCCCTGCAGCAGCACTGATAAAAGTCTGACAGCTTCATTGTGATATGAAATTGCCTGATAAATACACCGCTGAAAAAAAGCCATTTAAATATATAGAAATATGGTTTAAACATGGCGTAACTGATTTAAACATAGACAAATACCTTGGAAATCAGAAGTGCTTTAAAAGTTCATTCTTAGAATATTCTTAGAATAAATACTTAGATATTTTAATGCCTCACCATTTGCAATGTGAAACAATTGCAAGGAGGAATTTTGTTTCGTGCCTTCAAGTTGTTTCCAACTTATGATGACCCAAAGGCGAACCTATCACAAGGTTTTCTTGGCGAGACTTGTTCAGAGGGAGTTTGCCTTTGCCTTTCTCTGGCTGAGAGACAGTGAGGTAAGACAAGAAAACTAAGAACTGTTTCTGTAAATTACCCAAATAAGATACTTTTTCCTCAATATCATGTATAGTTGTAAGGATACTTTCCATGAACACAAAAATCATTTTCAAGTTGACCTTTTATCTTGATTATCCTATCAGTCACACATTTTGCTAGCCTAGCTGTGCAAGAATGGAATATTTTATGCTCCAGAAATGACGGTACAAGTACTATGCTGAAGAAGTCACATGAAGTTGACTTTGAAACAATTGCAAGTGACATAACAAGAAATATTGCACCAGCATAAGAAAAAAAATACTTATGTAAAAAAAAAAGACAGAAAAGAAAAAAGATTATTGTAGGCTTTTTTTTTTTTTTACACTGGCAAGAATTGTTACACAGGAGTCTCTAGATGAGAAAGAACAGACTTATCCTTCATCTCTGTTCATATTGCTGTTTGGGGCCTTCAAGTCACTTCCAACTTACAGCAGCCCTAAGAAGAACCCATCATGGGGATTTCTGGGGCTGCGAGTGAGGAGTATGTGACACACCCAAGGTCACCCAGTGGGTCTCCATGGCTAAGCGGGGAATCAAACCCTGGTCTCCAGGATCACAGTCCAACCCTCAAACCACTACACCATACGCAGGCCTTAATGTAAACTTTGAACTGTGAACTTCGCCTCTAAATGCATTATGAATAGACAGGCCTGAAACAACTATTGCCGCAAGTAATGAGAGAGACGCATCTGAGCATGTAGAGAATTCTTTCAAAGGATTAAGGGACGTAGATGGGAGACAAGCTTGAGCAACGGCATCTCTCCACTCTCTGGTCTCGTCTCATCTGTGTGTGCACGACTGGACGGGGGATTGTGCGTGCACGCTTTCAACTTTCATGTTGACTTATGGTGATCCCACAAATTTCATGGGGTATTCTTCAGCAAGGAATACTCAAGAGGTAGCTCGCTGCTGTTCTTTTCTGAAAGGTAGGCTATGGTGGTGTTTCTCAAACTTTGGTCTTCCAGAAACCCCAGCCAGCTTAGCCAATGGTCAAGGATTCTGTGAAGTCCAAAACATCCGGAGGATCGAAGTTTGAGAATCACTGAGCTACAGCAGCTGTATTCCCTGGTGGTCTCCCACCCAGTTACTAACCAGGCTTGACCCCATTTAGCTTCCAAGATCAGAGGGGATCTGGCGCCTTCAAATTTAAATGACCCCCACTGTATAAAGTATAGTGTAGACCAATATCAGCAGCAAAAACAATTGCAAAGTATGAAGGGGAAGGAGAAGGAAGAAGCCAGACGGGGGGGAAAGGAGAGATACATAACCGAAAGCTTCCCAAACAACCCGCTCCTCCGCCCTGTCACAGCAAGGGCGAGGGCCACAGCTCCCCCTCGGCCTCCAACAGCGACAAAGGCTCGGCTCGGCTCGAACGGAGAAGCCCCGCGCGCGAGTCTCCGCGAGGCACCTGCCCGGCCGGCCGGCCCGTCCCACCCTGGCCGATGCCCCAGCCCAGCCCTGACGCAAGGGAGCCGCTGCCGGAGGAGGAAGAGGAGAGGCGGGTGGGAGACGCACTGGACCGCTCCGAAGGCCGACGGGAACGGAGGGCGCGGAAGCCAGGTGGGCTCCGCGGGAGAGACCCCCGAAAAGGCAGGGCGGCAAGGAGGCTCACCGTGAAAGGATGCCCGCCGACGTTGCCGACGGAGAAACAGTTGTCCCCGGGATTGACAGCTCCCGTCAGCACCTGGTGGAGGTTCATGGCGAGCGGCTGCTCTGTCCCGCTCCGGGCCAGCCGGCCAACCCGCCCCCCGGCCGAGGCACTCTGAGCCGCTCGGCCGCGGCTACCCCCGCAGGAGGAAGAGGAGGAGGACGCGGCGGCGGCGGCGGCGGCAGCGGTGGTGATGACGGTGGTACATACTGCGGGGAGGGAACCTCCTCAGAAGCGCCTCCCTCTCTCGGGCAGAGCAACGTCCTCTCCCGCGCCTGCGCACGCGAGCTTAGTCCTCTCCCCCCCCCCCGCAAACTCAGTAAATCGGCCTTCCAAGTCTCTCCAGCTCTCAGGCCATAATAACGGGCCCATAGGTCGTGGATCGAACCATCGCGAGATCAAAAACAAAATGACGTATACCTGTTCACCCGAGAAACTTCCCCACAACCATTTGTATAATCTACGCATGCGCCGAGACTCACATGGTACGGATATTGGGAGGGGAGAGAGAGAGCCGAGAAGTATAGGCTTGTTTGCGGAGAAGCGAAAAATAGCAGAGAAGGGCGGCTGGGGAGGAAGCTTCGGAAGGCGAGCTGCTCAGGGCGTGCTTGCTTGCACCTTTTGCGTCGGTCCAAGGAGGCCGGCTTAAGCGAACACTAAGTGGATGGATGCTGGATTCATAAGCGACTGGAGGGGGAAAAAAATGCAGGGCGTGTTTTTTTGTATCGTGTTCCTGACCGTGAAAGCGGACACGTTAGTTTAGTTAGGTGTGGTAGGTGTTCCGGAGAAGCCGCTAAGGTCACAGCTTTAGGTCAGCGAGCCAATTAAAGACTGACGTGGGAGACTCATTTGTGGAAACCTGAATGGAAACGTGACACGGGGTGGCTTTCTGCACCCCGTCTGCGTGGAGCCCTGTTCGCTCCTACTCAGTGGGCTTCTCCGCCCCGCCCGGCTAAACGGATACAGCCAGAGCAGGCAAAGCAGCGAGAGCCAGCGTGGTGCCGTGCTTTGAGCGTTGGACTAGGAACCCGGGGACCGGGGTTCCGTTCCCTGCTCAGCCAGGAAGACCCACCGGGTGACCTCAGGCGTTTCACACGCGCCGGAAAACCCCATGCGAGATTCACCTTAGGGTTGCCCTGAGTCCAAAGTGGACCTGAAGGGAACACAGCAACAACAAGAGAAAGGCCATTTCTGCACTGTACCGTTATAGCGCTGTTATTCCACTTTCAATGTCCTGTGGAATTCAGGGGTTTGTCGTTTACTGAGGCCAAAGAGCTCCCTGGCTGAGAATTCTGAATGCCTCTCCCTAAACTGCAGACCCAGGACTCCGCAGGATGCTGAAAGTAGAAAAATAGCAGTATAACAGTGTAGTGTGGAAATGGCCAAACTAGTATAGCCTAGATATTGGGGACTGCTGCTCTCACCAACACTGACCAGCGTGGCCTAACCCAAGGGACAGTGGTTGGTAAAGACCATCTGAGGGGGCCTGAATACCCTAAAAGCACTAGATGCCGTCGGATCTTGAAGCTAAACAGAGTCAGCCCTGATTAGTAGGTGGATGAGAGATTGCCAGCGGAATGCTCTAGGCTCTATTTCAGAGGAAGGAGCTAGCAACAGCACCTCCAAATATATTTCACCTACGAAAACCCTACAAAATTCATGGGGTCACCATAGGTGGACAGGCACTGTACTGACCAACCCAAGAGTGTGCGGGACTGCACTTTTAACTGACTGAAAGGGCTTGGGTGTGTTGTTAGGAATGAACATTTGTGTTAGAGCTGGAATAGGAAACATAACAGTGCTCCAGAAGCCGTTGGTCTCCAGCTGCCATCGGTCCTAGACAAAAGGGCAATGCTTGGTGTGACTGCAGTCTAAGAAGGCTACAAAGCTACATGTCCCCCCCCCCCCTTCGTCAGATTATAACAAACAGGGAGGGCAGTGTCACATTCATAGTAGTTTTAAATTTGTCTACTCTGGTTTCGCTTTTGATCAAGTGCGCGTTTCCTTTGTACTTTTCCTCAGCTTTGTTTACATCAGAGGTGGTCAGGAATGGCCTTCTAGATGTTTGTGGCCTACAACTCTCATAATCCTTCACCTTTGGCTGTGATGTTTGGGGCTGATGGGCCACTTTTCCACTCCAGATTTATATGACCGATAAACAGTCCTTGCTTCTTTCTACTTTTTGAAAAGCCCACTCACACAACTGATATTTGCATGAACATTGTCACATCTTATTTGACTTCAGGTATTTTACTGTTCTAAAAACAGTACATAGTTGCTGAGTGTGAACCTTTCCAAATGACAGTGCTTTCAGATAGACACTCCTACTGCCAGTCAAAAGGCGGTATATCTTTATTCCACGTTTTCCTCCTTAGTTGTTTTTCTGTGAGAAGAATAAATATGTAAGAAGTCATAGGAAAAGCCGAGGCTTACAAGTAGATAGTATTTTTCTTTTAGCTTTCTGTAAATATTTGTAGGCAAGGGAGCATTCTCTGACTTTTGTCATATATGGAAACCAGATGCTCTTATTCCAGACCCTGTGTGTTGAGTAGATTAATCATACCTGAGACCCTGAATTTTGAGTTTTAGGCTGCATTTTAAAGACATTACTCCAGGTGCTGCATCTTATCCCAAATAATAGGATTCAGCACCTTGTATAGGTCCAGTAGAGTTCGGACTAAAATTCAGTTGTTTAACTACCCCACTGATATGAGAGCCCCTAGCTACCAACTGAATATGTTGATTGAGTGCTGGATTCGAAATAATGTGAAAATAAAATAAAATAATAAAAAATAAAAGTGAAAATAAAACATATATTCAAATTTCAGACATTATTTTTTGGTGGAAAGGTACAATATAAGTGCAATAAGCATATGCCTGAAACTACATTTCCTAAACTGTATAACATATAAGCTGTAGATGTATAGGAATGCTTATGAGCAGCTAACCACTTTTGCAAATCACTTTCTAGCAGATAATGGGATACAATAATGTGTTCTTTAATTATAGTCATTTATCGTGACCTCTTCCTCAGAGTCTGAAGATATCATATTAGTTTTCTGTACAAAACCAGTATTTCATAGTTCTGCCCTTTATGCATGTTTCCAAAAAAATAAAATAAAGGGAGCTGTTATGATTCTGTGTTGTTTTAGGTTGCCTTTACTGTTAGGGGACTACTTCCACTTAGAATAAAAACAGAATATTGAACAGATTCCCATAATTGCTTTAATATGTGTCGATTTAATTTGCAGACAACTCACCATGGTAGCAAAGATCCAACAGTAATACATTGTTATGCTGGTCGCCTAAGGAAATTTTGCTGAGCCTATACTTAAACCTCTTGGAGATGAATATCATACAGACATATAGACACCAACGTTTTTTAGGTGTTGTAGGCTGCAGTTCCTCACATGAGAGTAATTTCTGAAATTGATAGTGTACCTCAAGAGCAGAGAGGTACATAACTGTTTTGCTAACTTGTATATGCAATCCTGTACATATATATTCATAAGTAAAACCTAGTGATTAAAAATTAATCATTTTTTCTGTCAGGTCATTGGCTACAGGACTGTAGCATAAAGCTATGTTAACAATGTTACTATTAAACCAGAAATAATACAACAAGACAGAAAACTCGATACACCTTGAAACCTATTCAAAAATCAACCTGCAGGGGTTTAAAAAAAAGCCTCCATACCTTCCAAATGACAACTCACAGCATTCAAACTAGGCCAGGTTTTGGATACACACACTACACTTTCCCCTCTCTAGTGCTACATTTGGCTATGGTCTTATACATAAAAGAGGGAAATGTGTAAGATTACAGTGCTTCACATTCTACTTCAAACATTATTGGTTGCCATTTGTAAGATGTGGAGACATTTCTGTGAAATCCCAGCAAGTTGATTTTATTATATACACACGCACGCACAGTGTTTTCTGGTTGGCATTCATGCATTTTATTTGGGATACTATACTAAATTTCATGTATACCATTGTACATATAAGTAAACATAAATATACATGCATATGCAACTTTTGTATTTGTTCAGCTCTAGTTTTGTTATATATTATTTCTTATCCTTTTAATGGTTATTGAAGAAGGCTCTGTAAATATTTCTCAGCTGAAGCATATTAGGACGCAGGCGAAAGGGTGATGTTACTGCATGTAGGTCCTGCTTGGAGGAAATTGCTTAGCCACTGAGAACAACATGCTGGACTAGATAGGTCTTTTTGTCTGATCTAGCAAGGCTGTTCTTAGGTATCCCACTGAGCTCACAGAAGTTCCTTTCTTTGTTCATGTGCACAAGATTGCAGCCTTATGATCTAATCATGTTTATTCAGAAGTTAGTTCCACTGATTTCAATTTAACTTACTTCTAAGTAAGTGTGGTTGATACTACACCCATAGTCTTTACTGACTTTTAGGCTGATTGGAGCTTGATGTGAAAAAGGAGGATGGACCTGTTGTAAACTTAAACCAAACTGGTTTTTGTTTCTCTTGATTGGTTAAAAAAAAAATGAAGCTGTGTAGCTAGTAGGAATTTTTTGTTGGTGGTAAAAGTTTCCCTTTCTGATTATAAAAGTTATAGCACAGATTTTTGTCATAACATGGTAGGAACTGCTGATATTTACAGTAATTGAATGCTTCAGTGAAAATGCAGAAGAGAAGCATTGTGAAGTCAGAGACTTTCCATTGAATCAGCAAAATTTCCATTGAACAATAGCTTCCCAAATTATATTAAGAAACTTGAAGAATAGAGAAGTCCTCCATTAAAAATTAGTATAGACTAGCAAAATAAAATATCAACGTGGTATCAGATCAATTTCAATGGTTGTGGAATGCTGGCAGACAGTAGTGGGGAGGAAGAAAGGAGGGGATGGAATGGAGTGGCTTCAATCTTGAAATGCAGCATTCCACACTGCAACATTTTGTTGCATGTCTCAATTGGGGATCTTGGTTTCTGTTTTTGTCCCACCTCAGTGTAGAGCACTTTAGTAATTTTATTCCATTTCACCTCCTGCAATGTTTAACAGTATTTGTATTGAAAACATAGTAATACCTCCTTAGCCATGTTGACACATTATACTTTAGCACACAAAGTCCTTGGGCATGAAGCCAGAGTATGCCTTTTGGGGTAAAGGGGATGTTTATATGCTAATATTAGGAGCACATAGGAAGCTGTCTTACATTGAGTTAGGTCACAGCTCCATCTTGCCCTCAGTTTTAAAACCAGTGTTTCCTGGAACCCTAGGGTTCTGTGACAGGTCACCAAGGACTCAGTAAGAATAAATTAATTTTGTTCAAGTATCAGTCCGCAGTTCTAAACAAACAAGCATTTTTGAGCTGTAGATTTAACAATGTTTATACAGGGCCCTGTTCATGTGAGACATGAGTATTATTTCAAGAGTTCCTCTAGGATAAAAAGTTTGAGAAAGGCTGGTCTAGCCTATTTCACTATAGCTGATGCTTACTGGCAGCAGCTCCCCAGGCATCATTCTTTCTTAGTTCTTCCTGGAAATTCAGTGGAATGCACCTGGGACCTTCTGCATGCAATTTGCTTTACCACTAATAACATTTCACACTCTGCTCCCGCAATTGCTTGACTTGAATATCATACAGATTCTATTTGATCCGCAGCTTTTAGTTTTTATGAGCAATAAATATTAGGTGGAAGAATGTGTGACTGCTTGCCCATACAATAGTGACTTCACCATGTGTTTTTGCTAATAAAAGACAGAAAGGGGAGTAGTATATTTTAATACCACTGGATCTGCTTATAGAAGATTCCTGTGCATGTTTACTCAGAATTAAGACCCTTTCTACTTGCTTTGTAAGTATGCATGGAACTGCAGCTTTGTGTGCTGAATGGGACCAACTTCTAATCGTATAGGAGGGCACTACGGGATAAATCCAAGAGCACTTTCATCCCCATTTGATTGCACGTAAATGCTCATATGTAGGATCCAGCACAGATCTCATTTCTCTGCCCTCAGATAGGCTAGCAATCAGTAGTTTAGTTTTAATGTAGACACTGAAAGTCAAACTTCTGGAGCACAGAATTGGGTTGTACTACAATGTAAGGCATTCAAGCTCAGTTCTGAAGTATTCCTCATGTTGTACCACTGTGTGAGGAGCTCAGGGGTCATGCTAACAAACACTGTCTCCGATGTGCATGTCAGCTGGCCTTGTTACCCATGTGTACAGAGTACATGTCTGCATGGAGAGGGCTTTCATACATGCAGCTATATGGATTTAGGATTCCACATGACTTGAGTTCTGAAACTCAAAGCCTTCTTGTATACAATTGTACATGTGAAATCTCCCTGGAGATGTGGTTTCTGTATGTACAAATGCCATATGCCCATAGTAGTTAGCATGTAGGATGGTGGGGTTAAATGATGTGGCTCCATCCACGCCCTCACACATTAGTCTAATGCATTAGTGCTTTAGCATTAAGTAGAAAGTAATAAATTGAAGTAGGGTGGTAGCATAGTGGTAAGTTTTCCATAGAGAAGGTCCCAAGTACAATGTTTGGTTTCTCCACAGGTAATGGATAAAAGCATCCTCTCTGAGAGCCTGGAATGGCAGAATAAAGAATGCTAGTCTGAAGGAGCCATCCGTTGACTCAGTAAACCCATGGAAAATAATGCATCGTATTTTTTTCTGTAAGCAGGAGTCAACTAGTATCTACTCATATCAGGCTAATATCCTATACACCAATGGTTTTTAACCTGATGTCTGTGAAGCCCTCCCAAGGGTCGATGAAGCCTTGCTGCTGATCACCAACAGCAGTGGCAGCAACAGGGACAAACGAGGGAGCATTTTGGGTGCCACACTCCCTGATGCCGCATTCCTGATAAAAAGGACAGGGCAACAGGCATATGCCTGTGGAGTTAAGGGTTTGAATACCCACTCGGTCATGGAAACACACTGTATCATCTCAGGCAAGTCACATTCTCAGAGAAAGGCAAAGGAAACAAATTTTGCCAAGAAAACCTCCATGATAGGTTTGCCAAAGAATCACAGTAAATCAGTTTTCAACCTCCCCGTCAATTTGTTGTCGTGAGCCTTCAATTCACTTCTGATTATGGCAATCCTAAAATGAACCTATCACATGGTGGGGTTTTTTTTTTTTTGCAAGATTTTTTCAGGGAGGGATTGCCTTCCTCTGAGGCTGAGAGAATGTGACTTTCCCAAGGTAATCCAGTATCTGAGTAAGGATTTGAATCCTAGTCTCCAGAAACCTTAATAAATATTTGAATAATTATTTAAATAATATTCATTTATTTAAATCTTGAGTTAAGTCTTGGAGGCCCTGGCAACAAATAACATTTACAGGGATTCTGAGTAAAGAAAATATTAAGAACCAATGCTATGCACTTTTTTATGGGAAGATATCCCATTTGAAAGGCTGCAAGATTCCTACTTCTGCTGTACACCACATGGAAGAGCAAAGCATTTTGAAACATCCCTGGATGCATCTCCACCATGCAAGGGAATAGACTAGGGGCTGATCCTCTTCCAATATAACATACTCTCCAACATTTTAGCTGAAAACCAGGATATGTGTAGCCAAGCAACATTAGAATGTGATCAAGATGGCAAGTTATTAAGGAGGAAGAACACACTAGCTGGGAGAAACGGCAGCAGTTTGCTTTTGCCTGAGACTGAGAAGAGTGAGATTCTGCCCTTCCTGAGTTGAGTGCAAATTACTTTAGTGCTTTGAACTCAATTTGCAGCAAGTGGAGTAAGCTGAGGACAAAGTGGGGAAAGCGGGAGGAGAGAAACTGGGCCATTTTAACAACAGCTGGAAAAGTATGGACGACAGAGAATTTACCAGGAATGTCCCTGCCAAATTGGGACAGGTGGAAAGTACGGACTCTATCCTGTTCTGTCCATTGGAATTTACCCCCTTTTAAGCGTTCACAGGACAGAAGAGCTGCAGAGTTAATGGGATTGTGTCCGTCGTCCAGAAAGCAACATGGTACGTCTTTTGATTACTACTTTATTCACATATTTCTCGGCTTTCACCCAGTAATAGAGAGTCATGGCAGATAACATACTCGATGCAAATTAAAACCTATACAAAAACATTAATAGAAGCTTCCCTCAAGTTAAGCCCCACTCATTGAGAAAGGCTTTCTTAAGTAATAGTAAACAGGACTAGCCTTGAAAGAAGTAACAACCTTCCCTCAACATAACGGTGACTTTCGCCGCCCCGGGACGCAAACCCACACCCGCCCTCCCGCTCCCCAAACAGAACCCGCGCTTCAGCTTGCACGGAAGACTCTCAGCTTTCCCTTCCCGTCGCTTTCTGATTGGCCGAGCATCCTGGAAAGGGGCGGGAGGGAATTTGCATCACGTGACAGTGCAGGGAGGGGTTGTTGCCGCACATGCTGCCGCTGCCGACGGGTTCCCGATGGGGTCCTAGCGCCCCTCCTCTTTCAGTCGCTGTATAGAGCGGAAGCCATGGAAGAAGTAACACTGACAACGGGCGCGGCAGAAGACGGAAAGGAGGAGGGCCGTACAGCTCCCCCTAGTATCAGCGGCCCTGCAGAGGACAGCGAAGGCTGCGAGGGCCTCTGGGAGCTGCCGGTGGAGCTCAGCGCCCGAAGACCGGAGTGTAGCCGCTGCGGGTGAGTGCGAAAGCCAGGCCGTAGTTACCTGGCAGCCACGTGATGCTCAAACGGCTAAGTGTTTCGCGCCCTCTACTGGCGGCTAGCGTGCGTCGCACTTCTTCCTGCACAATTTTCTCGCTCCCAGTCGGAGGTGGCTGTTTTGCTTTGTTCGCTGCCCGGGGAGTGTTGCCTCTCCTTGCTTTCTTGTTCCTGCTTTTTCTGTGAGGTGAAATACTCCGCTTCTTTGGAGAGGTGTGAAGGAGGAGCTTTCTATTTGTAGAAAGATAAGGAACAGTCTTGTGGCTCCTTAGAGACGACCTAACTTTCTTCGACCCATGCTTTCGCCGGGTGCACCGGTCCGTGCGTCTGGTGAGGTGGGCCACGGTGGCCCAGTAAGGCTTATCCCAGATAAAAAGCCTTGTTAGCCTTTAAGTGCCTGCTGCAACAGGCTTAACAGGATTATCCGCTTGGGAAGGGAAAGATAATGAATAAATAACGGGTAGTTCTCTGCGAGGGAAGGGGTCAGCGCCCTGGGAGCGCTTGCTAAGGTGAGCTACCGCTCAGGAATGGCCACAGCCGCTGAGGGGAAGCCACGGGTGAGAGCCCGTTTCCACACTACACTGTTAATAGTGTTGCTATTCCGCTTTGAACATCCTGTGGTATCCTGGGCTTTGCAGTTTAGGGAGGGGCCCTTAGAATTCTCAGCCTCGGAATTCTCTTTGGCCTCAGGATTCCACAGAATGTTGAAAGTGGAATGATAGCACTATAACAGCATAGTGCGGAAATGGCCAGAGGTCTGAGCAGCGTTCTGTGACAAGCAGCCCCCTTGCTTCTGAGGTGCTCTCAGCAAGAACACTTACCTTGAAATGAAGGGTGAGGAGCATAGGGCAGCTTTTTCTTGCTTGTTTGCTTACCTGTGGGAACAGGTGAGTGGTGGATGCAAGAGGCACCATCCACCTCTTTCTAACCAATTAGTTGACTTCAGGCTTCTGTTGCAATTGGAAAGGATTGGATCCCTTGGGCCATCAGGTGAGTGACTAGTAAAGAAGAGTAGAGTGAGGAAATTAAAAGGGACATAAACAATTGAGCCAGTGAACCATAGGTAGCTGCCAGGAATGGAAACTGGTAGCCATCTTCTATTTGTGTTGAATAGACTAAAGGAAGATGGTGTGTGGAAGCTTGGGCTCTTTGCCTGCTCTCTGGTAGAGCAAATTTTGTCCAGTACAGAGCGGGAGAGGGAAGAGTGTGGCTCATGAACTGCAGGTGGCCCTTGTGATTCCAAAATGTGGCCCCTGAAACTCCTCCAAATACTCGGGCCCCTTTAAAAAAAAGGCACTAATTTGTAGCTGATTTCTCATCTGAAAACAAAGCAAATTGGCCCTGAATTAGCTGCAAATTCAGTGCTTTATTTTCCCCTAACTCCGCAGCCCTCAACGCCTTTCCAAAATCTGGGAGAAAAAGGCCTCAAATTGGCCAAAATATCATCCAAAACGACAGTGTGTTATTTCTGGTACACTAAAATGTGACAGGGAGGGAGGTTGCCACAGCTTCTGACCTTGGCTTAGGGAGTCAACATTAGTGAGACTAATTAAAAAGTAGCCACTTCATTCTCTTTCACATTAGTTTCATTTTCCCTCTGAGTGGCATGATGTTGGGAAGTGGGTCCAGTAAACCCAGTCCTCCCCACTGCATTGCTTGTGGGTGATGGGAGGGCAGGCTTGTGGAATGCGAAGCCCTCCAAATATTGGACTGCTACTGTGGTGCTCCCTCACCACTGGCTGTGTTGGTTAGGACTGATGGGAGTTGCACTCCAAAACATTTAGAGGGGCAGAGGTAGCCCACCACTAAAGTAGAACCAGAAAGAGATGATCTTCCATAGGCAGCCATACTACAGTCCTCTGTCTACATTTGCGGGTTTGATCTTTGTGAATTTGATTATTTGTGAGATGTCCGCTTCCCTCCCCTCATTCTCCCCCTCCTATGCCCTGGCCTTTTGTCCAGGCACGTTGTCTTCTGTCTCTGCACCCTGGTAAAAGGCAAGCAAATGGGAAGGGGAAAGGTCAGCACGTGTGCAAGTCTTTCCCCTTCCATTTACTTGCCTTTTGCCCAGGTGCGCAGAAAGAAGGCAGGGTGTGCGAGGGAAAGGCAGGTGAATGGAGAGGGGAAGGTTTCCCCCATTCTGCCTGTTGCCTGGGTGTGCAGAAAGAAAGCAGGGTGCACGGGCAACAGGCAAGAGAATAGAGAGGGAGAAATGTTTTCCACTCCACTCACTTGCCTTTTGCCCGGGTGAGCAAAAAGAAGGCAGGGTACGCAGGTGACAGGCAGGAGAATTGAGTCGGGGGAGTGTTTCTCCATCCGTTCTCTTGCCCGTTGTCCAGGCATGCAGAAAGAAGGCAAGGCAAGTTGGGAACAGTCAGAAGAATAGAAGTGTGAGAAGTGTTTCCCCCTCCATTCATTTTCCTTTCCCCTGGGCACAAAGAAGCAAGGCACATCTGCCCAGGGAAAAAGCAAGGGAATGGGAGATGGGGCTGCCGGGAGAGAATGGGAGGAAGAGTGCTCACTCAGGTGTGTGTGGGGGCGGGTCTGCACCCTGAACCCTCACGAAAGTTGAGGGGCCACTGTGAGTGCATTGTTATCAGATATCCTGTCTGCAGAGAGAGAAGAGTATCAACTAAAGCTTGGCTAAATAAAACTTGTTTAATCTTTACGATATCACAATACTTTGTTTTGTTGCAACATGTGAAAAAAAAAATGAACCCATTGAAATTCTTACCCAGTATTTGCATTCCTAGCAGGAATTTTGTAACACTTTGCACAAAGTTCAACTGAAATCAATAATTTCTGACGACTTAATGTCTTAAGTCTCAGGGCGTGTTCATGTTCCTGCTTTGGGGCCAAAGGAAACGTTTCCATTTTGTATCAATAAATGTAAAAATCCCATGCATAGGATAAGCAGACACTGGATGCTGGAAGTGGCCATTGCCTTCAATGCATGAATGTATGTGTATGAAACACTTGTGTGTAGAGTCATCATGCCTGAGGCTTTTGAGCTTCACAAATTCTTCATCAAAACTGAAAGCATAGTTACTTGCAGTCACAAGTTATTAATATGTGTACTTTACTGGGCATGTTGTCGAGTGATGAAGATGAATATTCCTCTATGCCTTGGAACTTTAATAACTATGCAGATTAGTTTATGCAGTTGTGAAGACAGTTTCCAGTCATCATGACAGGATTTAATTGAGTTGTCAGAGTGAGGAATTTGTCTAGGACATATTCTTCAGAACCCAGGAATAGCAAAGAGTGCTTTCCAGAGTAAACGTGGCCAACCTTATAGTCTGTTTGCTTTTCGAGTTTGGAAATGATGGCTTTTAAAGTTAGATTTAAGTGTAAATGATTAATGCATTTATCCTAACTACAAAATGTGTACTTTTAAAGGCATGCGAGAGCTACTGGACATGCATGAGTGGTATTGTACTGCCATCTAGTGAACAACAAGTATATATAATACTTGAACAGCTGTGCATTGCAAGTTCCTTTTTCTTTAGCATATGTCCTTTAGTAGTTTTAATAATTAAAGTCTTATTTGTAATGATTGAAGACTGTGTGGTGTAATAGAACAGTGATAAGTATGGCACATTTAAGGAGTGGAGGAAGGTACTTCACTAAATCTATTTAGAATTGGCATTTGTTTAAAAAATGTCCAGGTGCACCTTGTCAGACTCGGCCTGTGTAGTACGTAGGCAGCCGCTTTTATCTATATAAGTCAGTACCATCTTTGTAAGGATCTGTGGAGAACACTTTAGAAAAAGAAATTACTGTTAAGAGATAGTGGAAAGAGGAAATTTTTATACTTATACTAACTTTATTGCTTTTGGCCAATGGCCGTTGGAAAGAGGAAATTGAATTCTTTGCTTTTGCTTCCTACAGGATAGTCACTCCAGAAAGGCATTCTGAATTTCATTTAGAAAATCTACAAGTGGGACCTGTGAAAATGTTGCAGTGTTGATTGGCCAGTGAACAAGTTCGGGCTCATTCTGGTGTTCTTGACTATTTTTGACATTTTAGGTTTTTTAAAGTTTTGTATACATCTGCAAACACTGAGCATGTTGAAAACTCCCTCTTAGTTTTCTCTGACCCCCCCCCCTTTTAACTAAATGGTCTACAAAACTCAGCACCTGATTTTTCAATATTTATTTTTCATGCATCTGCTGAAATGAGTTGGAGTTCATAAAATTTTATGTCAAATCTTCTTAATCTTTGAAATGCCACAGGACAGTTATTTTGAATTGTTTGTTTACTTGTTTAATTTGTAATTTATCTTTTTATCAAATGATGCTCATGGCAGCTCAGCAGCAGAAGTATTACCCAATTAAATGTAATTCAGTGTAAGATAAATGACATAAACAACATAAAGACAAAATAGAACATAATTAAAATCAATAGGGAGTTAAAATTTCCTTGCCTGCTGGGAGAAAGTAACACAAAACCGAGGTTGGCGGTATTCCTTGTATCCGTTGCTGGAGAAGTCAGATCTTGGGCCCATTCTCACCACACAATTATAGCATTATTATTCCACTTTATCTTAGTTCTGTCCTATCGAATCCTAGGATTGGATGTTTTTGGAGGGGCATTTATAATTCACAGCTGGATCACTCCAATGTCTTACCAAACTATATACCCCAGAACTTAGACGCCAGGATTCATGTTATATCTTGTTTTGATTGGTATAACATGGAGCTTTTTCACGCCACACAGTTATAGCACTTTATGTACACTGTAACTGTGGTGGTTCCATCTTTTGGAAACCTGGAATTTCCAGTGTGGAGAGAGATTGAGAATCCTCAGCAGAGAGTTGTAGTACTTCACCAAACTACAAACCCCAGGATTCCATAGGATGTGTCATGGCAGTTAAAAGTGGAATCATAGCACTAAAACTGTGTAGTGTGAAAGGGGTCTGCCTCTGAAAAGTGTGTGGAAATTTAAGCTGGTCCAGAGTGTTTCAGCGAGACTTTTGATTGAAACCAGGTAAAAAGGAGTATGTGACTCTGTTATAGCAGTTTTTTTGACTATCAGACTGCTTACATGTACAATTCAAAGTGTTAGTTGTGTTAGATTTTCTTGATGGCTAGTTACAATTTAGAGGACTTTGGCAGCATCACTTTAAACATTTACTGTATACTTTGTAGACTACCTTTGTGGCTCCAGATAGGCATTTTATGCTGTGTTAATAGTATTGTGCTGTTTGTAATTAATATATTAGTATACAACTATTTTAGCTTTATGGTATTTATACTGTGCTTGATTATTGTGGTGTGTTTGTAAGATATGTGACTAAGGAACGATGGAGAATACCATAGCGGGAATTAACCCAGGCGGAGGGAGGGTTGACACTGAAGATCAGACAGGGCAATGGAGCAGAAGTGGGGAGAAGTAGCAATAGCAATATAGCAGTTACATTTCTATGCCACTTCTCAGTGCTAAGCACTCCCTAAGCAGTTTACAATGTGTTTAGCTAATTGCCCCCAACAAGCTGGTTACTCATTTTACTGACCTAACGGAAGGATGGAAAGCTTAGTCAACCTGGAGTCCGGCAGGATCAAACTCACAACATTGTGGCTGCAGTACCGGCATTTAACCACTGCACCACCAGGGCAGATTCAAGTATTTTTGAACTATCCTTTTTTCTAGATTGTATCCTGAGCAACAGAATCTGAATTACCTGTCATCCAGCCTTCTGTCCTGTTGATGCTGGTGTTGAATGCTAAGTTAATCTGATCATCCAGCCATGATCTCAGTCATCCATGATTCAATTGTGGATGTGAATACAATCTGGTGTGTTTTATTGACATTAGGAGGGAAGCTTGTGTGCTGTCAGTCTGATAGTCTGCCTCTATTTAGTGCAGCACAAGCTTAGGTTGGTGGGTCTGGGCAAGGTGTGTCGTTGTGCTTTCAGTTGCTCTTGCCAAAATCCCTCTTAGGCCAGTTACTGGATTTGAGATGTTGCACCCAACAGCTAGGTCAGAGAGACAGGATAGAGCTCCTGTTAATGTGTCACCCACTTTACTGCCCAGCTGTTGCTTTTCCTTAGCTAGCAGAGATGGCTGCCAATGTGGTATTGGAGACTTCCTCGGGCTTTTGCTATAGCAGGATTTCAAGATCTAGCAGGGTAGTCTGTGGCATATCTCAAGACTTGTTGGCCACCATGACAACAGGAAGCTGTTTCAATACATCACTGATCCAATACATTCCACAGGTACTCCTTGAATCTTTGCTGATAGAGTGGGAGAGAATGTTGTGGCACTGGATGAGTGATTTAACCTCATTATTATGGGCTTACAAGTTCTAGATTTGAATTTGCTGTAACTGCTTCTCCCTTCTGCTGTGATTGGGGACCAGTTAAGATGATCTGCCCTAGACCCCTTTTGTTTCTGAGAAGCTTCAGATGATAAAGCAAGCAGGAAAACAGCATGGACATGAGTGGTTGAAGTCTCAAGGAGAATGTGATTGATACTAGCAAGATAATATTATCATGCCTGTCATGTGCCGGTGATAACAGCGAAGAAAGCTAGTATGCCAGCTGTCCCTGTTCCAATATGTCTAGTCTGATTATGTTGACATTTGAATGAGTCACATCTTGCTTGGATTAATGTAACGAGCTATACGTAGGGCTGCCTTTGGAAAGTTTTTAGGAAGTTCAGCGGGTCCAAATGCTGCAGTCAGAAAGTTAACCGGTCTGGTTGCAGGATTACATGAGTTCCTTGTTACAACAGCTTGCAAATATTCCGTTCTTGAGCAAAGTGCCTAGAAAGAACAATTCCATCAATACCTGAAAGAAAAGTATTTTGACTCATTCTTTAGAACTGGGTTGAGCACCAAGTACCAGTGCTTATGACTTCAAGATGTTTTGATTCCTGGCTAGCTTTCTGAAGAAATTTCTTTGTTTTGGCTGGCCAGCTTACTTGCAGTGCTTTCATCACAGCAGCACTGGGTGCTATTTCTTTGAGACACCACCACACACAGATCTTCTAAGGAATGCTGTAGGAAGCAAGCAAGGAAATCTCTAGACTGTTGGATGGCTAGATGAGTTGAGTGGGGTTCCCTTGAATTTGGTCAACTAGAGAAAGCCAGCATGGTGTATTGGTATGAATTTTAGACTAGGACTCCTAGAGATCAGGATTGGGATCCCCACTCAGCCATGGAAACCCTCTGAGGGAGTCAGTGGCAACCCCCTTCCCCAAAGAAATCTTGTTTCTTGAATGCACACAACACTGAATAAGTAAACAAGAATTTGCTGAGTCAGGTGCTATGAACATGTTCGTGAAGATCTTTGAACTGGGTCTCCTAATGTATGTGACTTGGGTCAATATCATCTCTGTGTGGAGATGTCTGGGGCTATTACCAGAATACCAGTGTAGAGCGTAAGTAAGTTTGGACTGGTTTGGGGGGGGTGCGGGAAAGGTATCTTCGTGAGATCCAAAGTGAGGGTCTCTGATTTTCTTATTGGGCTTGTTTTGGAAATGCAAAAATCTGAGATCAGAAGAGAGATTAGCACAAACCCCTATGCCAGGGCTTTTCCACCTAATTCTCTTTGAACTATATGGCCTGGCTATGTCTCAGGTCAGTCTGACCTGGTGACAGCTTGTCACTGAGTACAGGCATGTCTCAGCTCAATCATGTATTTTCCAGCTATGAATATGTTCAATTTATATAAAAATGATGTTCCCTACCAATTCTGCTGTTCTGCAGGGTGGAGGTGTAAGGTATGATAACAAGGCATGCTGCATGTTCCCTCAAATCACATAGAAAAATCTATTACCTATTTTCCCCGATGAGAATATCACTCCAATCACAGAAAAAGGTCCACACATCCAGACTGCAGATGAGCTAGAACCACTGTCAAATGTGTGCACACATTCTCAAAAGCATCTTCCAGACCATAGGAATACTCATCTGAATCACTGCTGCTTGTTTTCTCTGTTTCACATACATGCTCACCAGCATCAAAGCTATGTGTGTGCATGGTTACTTCAAATAGAAGGTGTCAGCGGACAACCCTGGAGGAATATTTGTTCTGCAGCAAACATGGTGTCTACAAGAGCTTTTAAAAACCAAGGACTTTAATGTTACTCAATGTCATCAAAATGTCTTCTTAAAATGACAGGGGCTTTCACAGAACTGTGGAATGACATAAACCTAGCTGTCTGAGTAATCGAATTTGTCTCAAAAGAAATACCAAGTATTATCTTATAGTGTTTATCATGGTTAAATTATAGAGTGTTAGAGAACGCACTGGAAAAAGTATGTTTGCATGATTCTACCCTGTCAAGCACAAGATTGACAAAATAGAGCCATCTTGTTCTGAAAAGCTTCCTTCTACAAAGCAGTGATGACTTGTAAACATATCCATTAGGGACTTAATTAGGAGGGACTAAAGCATCCCTCATAACATGCAAAGCTTATTCCCACCATCTAACACATTAGCCGGTACATTAATTCTCTCTAAGCCATAGCAGTCTTTCTTTGTAAATTATGAATAAACCATTTCAAAGACTTTTCTTTCTCTCTCTGACTGACACATCTTGAAAATTAAATTTAATAAATCTCTCCTGGTGACAATGGTCATGACTGACATGAGGAAGAATGTCAAAGCTAGCACATATCTCTGAGGTACAGAGGAAGTGTTACCATGATTAGGATAAAAAGTTCACAGGTCATGAAGGGATTATGGAATAATATTTTATATCAAAATGCCCCTGATTTATTGAGCTTCACAGTTCACTCACTTCCTAGCTGTTCAGCACAAAGCATTTATTTACAAGTCTCTGCTTTGCAAACTCATCTGAATCCTCCACCTGGTCTGCACAAAAAGTTGTGTTTTTTGGACTGACAGATACATTTAATACATAAATCATTGCAGACAGTAACTTTCTTACTTTCATAAATGCAGAGATTTCATAACCCATTTGGAAAAGTGAAGCCAAAAAAGACTGGCTGCAAGAAACCGTATGAAGTAAAACAGACAGGAAAAACGAAACAAAATCTTCATATTTATTTCCTTAAACTGACTCAAGAAAACCAGAGAGGCTGATTCAATCCAGTTACCAGCCCACCAGTACCATAGTATGAGATCATATAAAACAAAAAGAGAAGGAAAAAAAACGATTAGAAAACAAATCTCATGTTTTGTCTTGCATATTTTATATCACACACATGCATGCGATGTTAGATCCACTGCGTTCTCTATGACAGGTAAAAATCATGTGGCCCTCTAGATGTTTCAGGATGGTATACTTCAGCAGGCATAAGCCTAGCCAGTGGTGCGGAGGGCCGGGAGTTGCAGCCAAACAACAGGTGCATGATTCTAACCTCTGTACTATGAGGATAAAATCTAGAGAATGGTTACTTGCATTCTCAACACTGTTCAAGAAACGTTATGGGCTTCCAGGACCTAGACTCAGACTCAGACTCAGACCCTGCTGTGAGCTGTGGCACAGAGACTGGCTACAGCTGAGCAGATAGTACCACCACCTGCCCCAGAGACAGATGTGCCAGCCCCAGTGGGAAGCCCTGCTTATTCTGATACAGAGAATGACCATACCTACCTTCACCCAGTGTAGATACCAAAAGGGTCTCCTGCTTTGCTCCCAGCAAATTTATGCCAAACACCAATTACTCAAGTATCAGCTACACTCATCTCGGAACCTATAAGAACTGAGCCTTTCGAAACATCTAGCTGTTGTCAGCAATTAACTGACTGTTTCTCCTGTGTGAGCTTCTGTTTGCTTCCCTTGCCTGTCGTTTTGCCTTTGACTTGTGTTTATATTGCCGGACGCTGATTTAGGGACATTGCTGGGATTGTTATTTGCTCCTGATTTGTAAGGTTGTTTTCTTTCTAAAGTCAACTGACTAATTGCTTAGCTGCCTGAACTTCTTGAACTGTGTTAGCAGCTTCTCCTAGATGCCAGCCCAGCCCAGTCCAGGCGTGGACAAGAAGTGTGAGAGACTGGGTAATTAGTAAATTACAAAATTACTACCAGAAACACATTTGTACTGAAGAAAATTTTTTCCTAGATACTGTGGTGACCAGTGCCATCTTTGTCACATCTTAAATTCAGATTGGTCTCCTTGTGACTAAACAGTTCTATGAGACGAGGCAAATGGGGTGCTGGTGATAAAACTAGAATTACTGGTGTGGTCCCACTCTCTTGTATATGTCAGATTTGGTCCTTCTGTTTTTCTAAACATTTTAACCCACCCGGCTTCATTCTAGTGGTACTATGCCTTTTGCTCTTCCAGGATATGGGAAGGAGTATTTCTTAGCTCAGTGACAGAGATAATGCTTTGCATGCAGAAGGTTTACAGGATCAGTCCCTGGCATCTCCATTTAGAGCTGGCAGAACTTCAGACTGAAAAGTGTGGATTATCATGGATTGTCAATGGCATTACTAAACTAGATAGATTAATAGTCTGATTCAGTATAAAACAGCTTAACGTAGTCATATGTTTCTTGGCAAATATAACATCCTTACATGCAGCAGATGTATTGGGTCTGCACAGAAATGCATAGGTGAAATAAAGAAAAGTCCAGGAAGAGTGCCTGTCAATCCTGTTCCTGGCTTCTCTAATTCATTAATTTAGTAGTTTAGCTCCATTTTGAATGAAATAAGGCTATCACCAGTACTAAGGGAGCTTTTGCTTTGGATTTGGCAAATGATGGACAGGTGGTAGGCTTCCTGGAATTTGGACACAATGGGAAGAAAACTTGAGTGGTGGCTGTTCCAAAGGTGACCAGAAAGGAGGAAACAAAAGGACCCTATTATTCCAAGAGTGAAAACTTAATTTCCTCTATTGCTTCTTGACTCACTTCTTATTCCTGTCCTTCCTCAGCAATGTCCTAGAATGAGAGCTGTATGGCTCATAGGAGAAAGCAAATGTGTAGTTGCAGCTTCCTACCCTCTTGAAAATGACTCTGTGCTGAAGTAACAACACATTGGATATGCACTGAATAAATCAGAATTTGTCTTTTATTTCCTTAAACTTCAGTGACTTTTGTCTTGGCTTTTAAGAACTGCTGTGATTTTTGTCTTGGCTTTTTAATGGATCATCTCCAGGAAAAACTTTTCTGCCCTACACTATCATTGTCACATTGTTAGTTTTCTGAAGGACTCTCAGAACAGTAGAGTAGATGCTGATACACATTAGTTATGCAACTTAGTAAAGAAAAAGCAGGCTTGAAAGTTGTAGGAATTAGCAGGCTTGATTATATTTTAAGTAATATGTTTTATGAACTGACATGATTAAAAAGGTTGTCATTGATTTAATGGCTCTGCACTGCATCTCTTATGGATTTCTCACTGACACAAATGAGGGTTTCAAGATAAATTACAATATTAACTGGTATACATTCTACGGTATACATTCTACAATTCCCACGTTAACAAAACAGTGCAGCAGAAATTACAAGTGATTTTTGGGGGAGGGGGAAAAGTATTTACTGTTTTCCTGAATTTAATAAGTATGCACTTTGAACGTTAGTTTTTCAAGTTTTTGCTTGATGACAAATATGATGCTAAGTACTGTGTGTGAATGCTGCATTTTATATGTGTGGTGTACAAGGGGAGAAAGTTTGTGTGATGCAAGGAAGCCAGTATACATGAGTCTTTTGCCTCTGTATATCCAGGTGCACATCATCTCACGACATCTAGGCCTGGGAATTAGGTGTTGGAGTGGGGAGCAGTTTTTGCCTTCACTGCACCCCCAAATGCAATTCTTTACTTTTCCTTGGTGCAAGTAGCAACTATGAGGGAAAATAAAGAAGCACAATTGGATACACCGTTGGAGTGAAAGCTAATCTCCTGCCCCTTGTCTTGTCAGTCACTGAGAAATGAGCGTGCCATGAGAACTTGAAACCTGGCTTGTTTTCTGTTTTAAATCTTGGTTATGTGTGGCTAATCAGGATTAAATTCCATTGTGTTCCCTGGGACTTATTCTTAAACAAATGTAAACAGAATGTGTCTGCTTCATGCAAGAATATAATGCAATGTTAGTAGGCCGGGAGAGAATTTGGGGAACTGGCTTTATAGAAGAACTTTAATTGGAAAAAATGATTTCACATGCCATCTGATTTATTTGGCTTACATTTTAAAAGCAAGAATGTTACTAATATGTGAGCATCTGTTTGATTATTAGAGTCGAGTAACTATAATATTACTTGTGGAATTTTGCCAGGCTAATTTTTTGACACTGGAAAAGTCTGAACAAGCATATTTATTTGTATTGCAGTCTTGTAGAATGACACTGTGCAGGTGTCACTACTGGGACACTGCATGTTTGGTTCTTAATGTGGGTAGCATATTGAGTTAGGAGGTGGTGTTAGGAATTTATTGTGGGTTGGTTATTACTTTAAGTTATAATCTTTTCAAAGGATTCATCTTATGTCCATTCAGTTTGGCAGCTACATGTTTTGTTCCAATTGCATTAAGAAAAAACAAAAACATTAAATACCATTGGTTGACCATATTCCTTGACTGGTGAGAACAACAGAAGCCTCTGACTATAAGAGTGACTAATCTTGTTAATTAATGTCACTACCTTTTTGATCAGTGCTGTCTTCTGTAATTATATTAACTGCATGCCTTGAGGACTTTGGTCTTATTGTGTGTGACTGAGAGAAGAAGGACATTTCAGCTTAGAATAAAATTGGAAAGGAACATGATAAGCTGTTTTAATAATAGAAAATATTCACTTACGAGATGACCTATTTTACAAAAAGCAGCGTTAACTTTTTGCCTTCCAGCACATACCATATATTCTTGCAGAAGAAAAAGAGCACTACTGATCATGTACCTAAGAACTGCTTACAAATGAAGACTGTTTATTCCTGCCCTCCAAATGAATGTTCATTAAATTATGAAGGTGAAAAAAAATACAAGTAATATTACAGTTACTTCATTCTTGTGATTGAGATTTATGTTTTGAACTTTTGCATTATGGAGTGGAAATATAGTTATTATGAACATGTCAGAAGTTATCTGGATTTCCTATGCCACACAATATTGGTGTTAGTAAAAGTCTCTTTCAGCAGTTTAGTTTGTAACATCAGCAAAAATTAGCAATATATATGAGACACTAATTTTCTTTTTTATCATTTGGACAAACTTGTTTGCTTTTACTTCATGAAAAATGTTAATTAATTGGCATATATATTGTTCATCATCTTGACACATTAACCTTAATAATGGTAAGTCGCTTTGCTTTTCCTTAACCAAAAATGTCTGGTTCCTTAAGCATTTACAACATGCTTGATATCTTTTAAATCTTAAATTGTTCTGTCAAGTCCTTAAAGTTTTTGCAAAGATTCTGACTGGAAGATAGGAGTATAGGACATTCAGCCAACTATAGCAATAAAGTGTCGTTGAGAATAGTGTGATAAAGGCTTCAAAATAATGATAAGGGAAACGACCCAGAGATTTTTTGGTAGGGATCACAGATTAATTTAAAATATAGTTCATTCTTGGTGTATCACACAAATTTTGTCTTAAGTATCTTTTAGGGTTTGGGGACATCGGAGGTTGATTTAGTTCAATGGAAAATGATAGTGAATAGTTTTCACAAGGAACTATGGTATTATATTCTCCTGCAGCTTTCACAGTTAGTTTAGGTGCCTTTCTCTATAGACTGCTGTTTCTTTGTCTTGAAAATTCTTGGCAGCGTTCTCAAAGCTGCCAACTAAAGAGGAGCAGCAGCTTACGAAGATAGTAGTGCATTAATTTGATGAGAAACATTAGAACAGCACTATGCCTGCTGAAGTAGAGGAAACTTCTTTTACAGAGGAGCCATAGGAAATAATAGTGAGGATTGGAGAGAATGCATGTTGAGTGAGGTTGCTCCAAACCTGACTCTAGCAAAATTCTAAAATGGTGTGGTTGTACTTATCAGTGAAATTGAGTTAAAAGGAGACCACAGAAAGATAAGGGGTGCACTGATGTACGTAAATAATTATGTAAATAATTGTGTATGTTTATGTAAATAATTGGGAATTATTAAGACCATGTCAAATAAAATCTGTATAACTGGATCTTTGCCTTATTTCATCGTCTCTACAGTGTTCCCAGGGCAAGGTAAGAGCTTTGCACTCGCTTCATCTCTTGCCTGACATTGATATTCAGAAATTGAGATGCTACTGCTATGGGAAGAAGACGGTATGTGGGATTCTTCCTTATATTATCCTGAGATCATGGAAGGATCTATATTGTAGCAGTATCTATGCCTGGGAGTAATGCAGAATCCTTCCCATGCTGCTTTTGATCACTGTCCTGCATGATGTGGAAGTGTGCGCCAGAGTCCTCTGGGTATTTACCAAGCACCTCAGATTCATATAGGTAGTGTACAAAAGGCTTGGGCATCACTTTCTGTCAAACCAGCTTTTCAGTGGTAAACAAGGTTATGCATCAAGGGTGTTATCTCTGAGGCTTGTTGCCTCTCCCTCTATCACAAAAACATGAATGCATGAGGCAAACAATGGAAGAGAAGTGAGAAGGAAGGAAATCAGCTTTTTGTGTCTTACTGCCATTGAAAATATCCCACCAAGCTAATCTTAGTTTTTGGTTTAGACATGTATGTATTTGTATATGGTAATTAGGGAGTGAGAGAGAAGTACAAGTCTGCAATGTGGATGAGTTCACAGAAATAGTTGCGCAGCGTCCTGGATGGTGGATTTTGACTTTAAATATGCATAATCTGTGCTGGTGGAAAGAACATTCTTGTCTAGTTCCAAAGACAGTGCTTGCTTATTTAAAAGATCAAACACAGTAATCAAAAAATGCTGTCACTATATCTTGGGCACTGTTGTTCTGAACACTTCCCAATCTTCTCTTTTTCCTGTTTCCGGGCAGTCCTGTGATCCCACCTGCAATAGCAGATGGAGGAAGAAGCTGGACAAATACTATAGATGCAGGACAGGAGATTCCAGAGGTGCATACTGTCTTGGTGCTTGGGAGATTAATAAATTAATAAACACCAGTGAAAGCCAGTAGAAATGTATAAGTGCGATATGAATCTGTGCCAAAATCTATTTTGTGTTTGTACTCTGTAATAGACTTTTATTTTCTTTTGAAATAATTATTCTGAGCACTTAGAGTGATGCAGACAGCTCTTTGTGGTTCCCAAGAATAAAAATCAATAAAGTAAATAAATTGAGGTGGGTACTCTTTAAAGCTTCATTGAGCGGGTGGTCTACTCAGTCCTTTACTGCTTCTTTTCATTTTGACATGTTTGTAAAGTAAATCTGTTTAAATCTATCTAGATCCATTATTATAGGCACAAAGGAGTTAAAAAACCCACAAAAACAATGCCAAAGTCCTCCTCATAAATTGCAGCGTACACTATGTACACTAAGTATGCTCTGCAATAAATTCCTAGTCTCTGGCCAAGATAGTGACTAGATTGACTGGCTTGTTCCTTTTTCTTATTTTGTTTTTTATTTAAAACATTTGTACATCACCTTTTAGTCTCCAAGGCAGTTATAATAGACAAAAACTATTCCAAAAAGGTTCCTTAAAAATAATAAAACCAGATAGTTAAAACAATAGGGCCAATTTCAAGGACTGGTAGCCCTGTGAAACAGCACAACCTTAGCTGCCCACAAAAAACTCCAAGGAGATGGAGCCAACTTGATGTATCCAGGAGGAAAGGAGGGGAGTTCCACAGTCTAGGTGCTGTTACAGAGAAAGTCCTGTCATGGGTACCCACCAACCTAGCCTTGCAGTGGGGTGGGACATACAATAGGGCCTGAGCTGAGGATCTCAACTTTTGAGCAAGCTCATATAGGAGGAGACAGTCTTTCAGACATCCTGGACCCAAGTCATTTAGGGCTTGTAGGTCAAACACCTTGAATTGGGTTTGGAAGCAAATAGGAAGCAAGTGTAGTTCTTGTAAGACCAGTGTTATCTGTTCTCTAATACACGTAGAACAATAGTCTAGCTACCACATTTTGCTCCATCTGCAGTTTCCAAACACTTGTCAAGGGCAGCCCCATGTTGAGATTGTTTCAGTAGTCTTGTTGGGAGGTAATAAATCTCTGGCATGCTCCTCAAAGAACAGCTAGCTCCTGAGGCCAGGAGTGTCTTTGTCTAGCTTTGGGAATCTTTGTCTAGCTATCTCCAAGAGCACCCCTAAACTGATCTTTAAGAGGGATTTATGATAGCAATTATAAAAAAAAAACCCTGGAAACAAATAAAGATCGATGTACAAAAATGGAGTAAATTTAACCTCTCATTATTAGGCCAAATAATTAAAATAAAGATGGCAGTGCTTCCAAAAATCATGTTCCTGTTTCAAAATCTTTCAAAATCTTCCAATAATAAACAATGGGAAGTCATTCACAAGTTGGAACCAAGAGCTATCAAAGTTTAAATGGGCAGGAAAGAAACCAAGAATCAAATTGAAAACATTACAAGACAGCAAGGAGAGAGGAGGATTTGGACTACCCGATTTGAAAGTATATTATTAAGCATGCTGTTTGGATTGGATACAACTGAAAAATAATAAACTATTGGAATTAGAAGGCTTCATTGTTAGATTTGGCTGGCATGGCTACCTTGTTATAAGAAAGCAGAGGTAAATAGAGATTTCAGAGATCCGTTTGTGAGGAGAGCATTAATTAAAATGTGGCAGACCACTAACAAGAAATTCTATAGTAAGTTACCAATATGGACATCACGTCAGGAAGCTTTCAAAATAACCAAACAAAATCAGAAGAAATATTAAGGTATAAGGATTTAATAAAATGGGAAGGAAGAACACCAGTGCTAACGACAAGAGAAGAATTAAGGGATCAGAACATTGAACCATATAGGCAACTAAAAGAAAGGTTCAAAATAGATATAAAAATCACTGGGTTGGAGATGGAAGAGAATAAAATAGATGAGATTCTGTTGAAGAATCAGAAAAAAACAATTTCAAAACTTTATAGATTCTTATTAGAAAGAGAGCTGGAACAAGAACAGATAAAAGACTTCATGTTACAGTGGGTACAGAACATTGGCCACAATACTGAGTTGGAAAAGTGGGAAACAGCATGGAGTGAAGATATAAAATTTACTCAAAGTTTAAGTCTGAGAGAGAATTTTTATAAGACAATTCACCAATGGTATATGACTCCTCAGAAATTAAAGAAGATAATGCATAAAGGGAATGGCCAGTGTTGAAAATGTGGAAAAACAACAGGAATTTACTTCCATATATCGTGATCCATGACAGCATTACAATGATTCTTGACATCAAATATGAGATGACCCCGGAAATATACTATTAAATGTGATTGAAAGGAGCAGTTTTAATTACTGCTGCAAGACTGTACTATGCAAAGCACTGGAAGGAAGAAACAGAGCCTCCCCATAAAGAATGGAAGATTAAAGTAATGGATATTATCGTAATTGGAAAAACGGACCAACATGCTGAAAGGAAATTCAAACCAACAGTTTGAAAAGCAATGGAATTCAATTAAGTGAGTGAAGGACAATTAGAGATTAAAGTATAGAGGGAGAGAGCAGGTCTGATATGGCACTTCCTACACTAAGAGTGGAATGTAGAATATGAAAATAATAAATGTAAAATATACAGTACCAGGCAGTAAACATTAGGATAGAATACGACAACAAAAAGAGATGTCACTTTAAGGAGGTTTAGTTTAATATAAATTCAAGAAGGAGATTGGATTGGGGGGAACGTATGATAAGGATAGGAAGGTTGGGGGGAGGGGACAGAAGGAATATGGAGAGAGGAGGGAGGGTAAGTGACAAATTGGTGGTATAAAAATACACTATTGTTATTTATGGGCTTACAAAGGCTGGAGTGGGAAGGGAAATGAAGTAAAAGGGTCATATAAGAATGAATTTACAGAAGAAAAATAGTCATCTTGTACTCCGTAGAAAACTTCTTTTTGTATGAGATATTGTGGAATGACATGGATTATATTATTAAGTATATAAAATCATGTTATCTTGTTCAAATCTTATTTTACATGGAAAATAGTAATAAAAATTATATTAAAAAAGAGGAACTGCAATGCTGAACAGAACAGGCTGTAATCACAACCATAGGTTAGATTTCCTACTGACCAACAGAACTTTCATCTTGTATTTTTTATTGACCTGTTTTATTGATTTTTTTAATTCAATATTATTTATTTATTTTATTGAACCCTTACTGCATCCAGACAATAGTTCAAGATTCACATGGAACACTCCTTGTGGGTATATTTTAATTGTTTTACACCTCACTTAGGAAGAAAAGCTTTTGATCCGATGGATAGGTACTTAAGCACTATTTGTCAGGGATCCTTTCTGGAGTAGGACTCATAACAAGCATACCTCTGAAAAGAGAACTGTCTTGTTAGCTTTCTTAATAGAACAGCAGGTTAATTATACACTTTGGTAGCTCAGGTCTTTATAGGATGATGAAAGTGACTGCACACTAAAAGCCATATGTGCTCTTTGTACTGAATGGATGTAATTCTTTGTAAATTTTGAGTCCCATTTCAATCAGTTAAGAGCAGAGGCTTCTGAAGGTGATATGTTTATGTTTAGCCTGGAAAAAAATAAAGGCAGTGTTAATAGCCATCTTCAAATATTTAAAGGACTGTCATACAAGTGATGGAGCAGATTTCTTTTCTGTTGCTTCAGAGGGTGGGCTCTAAACCAGTGGGTTTAAATTACAGAACGGAGTGATTGCAACAAAACATTAGGAAAATGTCCAAGCTCTTCAGTAATAATGGTTCAAGCTGATGGACTGAGCTGTCCTATAGTGAAATAGACTGCTTCGAAAGGTAGTAGACTTTCCTCTGTTAAGAGTGATTTTACTTTAAGGACAACAAAAGGAGTGATGGCAAATTTATAGTGTTTCTCTTTCTTCAGTTTTGTATTCTATGAAGTTAAATCAATCTCCTTAGTGTGGGCAGAGTGAAGCTCTGTGGCTGTTATGTGGACCCTCGAAGCTGTTCTTGCAGCCCTCAACTTCCTCCAGGTTTTCAAGAAACCATTTTTTTAGAACTCCAAAGAGTTCATCTTCTTTGGAGTTCTAAAAAAATGGTTTCTTGAGCAAAGTCATTTCATCTTTTAAAAAGGCTGAATGGGCGCTTCACTATTTAACAAAAAATTCGTGTGTTTTTTTCCTAAACTTGAAGTCGACTTTTGCTCACTTCCAGTTTTGTTTTGTTTTTCTTCTTGGCTATTTTAGCAGTTCATGCAGCCCCTGGAGATTTTCAGAGGCTGTACCTTACTGTCTCTGGCAGTGACTGGGGAAGGGGTCTTTGTGACTTGCTAGCAGTTGCCCCCTCTTTTCTCCCCACTTCTTTTTTTTAAGGCTCTCTGAACCCCATTCTCTGACATCTGCATTGCTTTCTCCTATTGTTAGGCAGCATCTCAGGCAGCAGATGGGTCCTTGAGGTTTGCCGAAATACTTTGCCACCCTATGTTGCTAGTCTCACACAAATCAGGGAACCGAGGGATTAAATTGTTAAGAAACAAGATGCTCCACAAAAATTCTGTGTGAGAGAGAGAAAAAGAGGACACAATTAGAATGGCTGTGACTTTCCCTCAGCAGAATATTTGACTTGAGTAGCAAGTGAAGTAGAGAGACGGAGCTCTGTTTTTATTCTGCTGTGGTTAACTGGGACACACCATAGGAAAGCAGAAGCAAAAACATTTGAATGCTTTTATGGCTACTTTTCTTTTTCTTTCATTACTTTGTTCCTTTAATTGTCTTTCAGGATTGGGGTTTATTGGAGGAGGATTTTGAAAATCTCTGGGGTTTGTGTTTGGTTATTTTTTTTCTTCATAGTATTCTAAGGCTTATGTCTATTTCTTTTGAATCTCCATCCCTGCCACCAAAATCTATTTGCTATGTAATAACCTTTAACATCCATCTTTCAATTTCCCTTTCTTATGCAGTGGATTACTGATGATGTAGTGAAGTAAGGTAGGCTTAAGTATGGTTACCCACTGTTTAAAAGGCTGCTATATATACAGTGCACCCTCTTTTGTCACCACCTCCATGCACATGAATGCACCTACATTGCCTCCATTGACTACACTGGGATGTGACAGTCACATTTTTTTGTTTTGCACTGAGGTTCCTGGAATAGAAACCTCGTATATGCATCAGGTATACTGTATTTCACTTCCTTCTTTACAACTTGAGTTGCCAGGTTGAATACAGGACAGAGTTCCTGTAGCTTTAAGCATCAGCATATCATGGCTCATGAACAGATATTTAAAGTTATGTTTGATGGGCTTATGGTGCATCTTTTCCCTCACCTCCTGCTCCCGCGTACAGCAGTTCCAGTCCCCTGCACAGGCCAGTGGAGGAGGGGTATGAAGTGCCAGCTGTCCTCCTGAATGGCATGTATGGCAGTGACATCACCTATGGTGCTGTGTATCTAGCTACAAGAACCGAGCTGGACACTGCAGCAGCTAAAAAGTGGGGTTTGGGAGGGCTGAGAGTGGAGACATGGCATAGGTCTGCGTGAGTGAATTTTCAATCTCTGGTCTTCATCAAGAGTCTGCTAAACATTAAAGCTGCAGGAGCTCTTTCTGTCATGCCTCGGTTCTGGGACCCAGGTTCAGACTGACAGACAGTGAAGCAGAAGGTCAGGGGACATGCCAGTTCTTGAGACATACAGTGACACTTCTCAGCAACCACAGCACACAAACATGGACTTGACAGTACTGTAGCTGAATGCAGATGAAAAAAGGAGTGTTTGAGATGCTCAGTATGTTTAAGAGATACTCATTAATCAGGCAGCATCTGCAGCTGGGTGTTAGACCATAAATATTCCAGTGTTTCCTTCAAGAAGTCTGCTGCTGATAACTTTCCACTCTGTGGGAAGCAGCACTTTCATCTCTTGGTTCCTGGCTTGTGTTTCCAAAGAATCCTGCTTCATTTGCTGACCGCACTACTCAGTGCTTCATTAGATGCCTCATTGCTTTATCCTGCCAACCTGCGCTGTCCAGGATCTGAGGACTGTAAACACCTGGCTGATAAGATCCTGCATATGACTGGGGTGGCTGTGGTCTCTGCTACCTGACAGACTCTACTGGAACCTTTTCTTCTGGCTGATCTTCAAAGCAGGATGCCATCTTGTATTTGACCTGGCCACCCTATTCACCATGATTTTCTTTCTGACAAGATCTTTGTGTTAAGTTGATTCAGTTTGCTGCTCTTGCTATGGAGCAGGGAAAAAATGTGACCTCAGAAAGTGTTAGTGCAAGATCTGGTTGGCTTTTCCTATCATGACCCCTTGCCTCTGACTACTAATAGCTCATCAGCCTCACTGGATGCCAACCATAACAGATTTTACACAGAGATTGAATAGTCTGTAGTATCAGGGGATAATGTAGGAGCTGATTCACTGCTTTAGGAAATGATGTTTTACTTTTGTTTTTTTAACAAATATGTAAATCTGTAGTTTTATTCATGGCAAACACATGTCCACAGACTGTGGTTCACAAAACAGTGTCTAAGACAAGGGATGGATAGATAGCAGGGGGAATCGTTCAAGTGGTCATAATACCTTGCACCTGTTAAGAACAAAGCTTGGAAAGTTAATTTTTGAAAGGCACGCATACAGTAAATTTCAGGCTGTGTTTCCATTCTGTTTGCTAAGTGGTATTTCATTGCATTACTCATTCTTTAAAAAAAAATTTAGCATTTAAAAGAAAATGGTATAAAATGTGATCCCCTCCCCCCCAAAAAAGTGAAGGGATAAAACTAAGATAGGCATTTTGAACTGTATGCAAATATGTGTTTTTCTGTAAATTTTAGTTTAATAATTGTACTGTAGATAATTCTTTTTAAAAAAAAATCTGTTAACCTTTTTGAAAATGTTAATTTTGGACAAAAATGAAGCATGTGCATTAAAGTGGACTGCAGAGGGCAGTGGTGTATTTCAGTACTGAATATTTTTGTATCTAAAAAGGTTGATGCAAAACAAAAACTCCCTTAGTTACCTGTATATGTGTTACAGGAATGGTTGCTTCTTTTTAAAATTAATTTGAAAGATATTGCAGCCAATGTATGATTTGTATAAAGTACTATACTAGTTTATATAAAGTACTAAAAAAAGTGAATGTAATAGTCCAGAAACTAAAAACAAACACAAAACTTTATGTATTTTATATATTTTTCAAATTCTAACACACTATTTCAGTTATTTGAAAATGTTTTTCTTTCTACTTCTAAATGCTTCTTTTATAACCTATATCATAATACCGTGCATTCAGAACAACCTAAGTTCAGAATTTGCTTTGGAACACATGAAAAATCCCCTGAAGTTAGGGTCTTTGAAAGGTGTACTATATTTATTTGTGTATGTAATATTGAAGTTTGCATTTGTTCTATGTAAAAATAGTACATAACAAGTAGGAAACAGATTATTCTTCTTAAAAGATACCCAGTAATACATATACGGAATGACATTTGAAATATAGTTTTGGTAACTGTTTCAAAACTGAATCCATAAGTATTTCAGAACAAGCGATAGTATCACAGAGGACCATACAGCAAGGATTGCTGATAATAGAGACCATTAATACAATCCAGACATACTCTGTCTTCTCTAAAGATTTTTCTCAAGCTTAAAAATCTCAGGGCTAAATGCAACATTGGTCTTATCTAGAGTACCTCCATTGAAATCAGTGGAATTAAGTTATTTGTGGTTAACAATCGCATTCATTTCAATGGACCTGCTTTGAATGGGGTTAACATTGGGTCTAGGTGTCAGTTGTACATGGTAAAACCTAACACAGTTGCTCCTTCAAGTTCATGTCCCCAGTTATGAGGGCTGGAACCAAGAGCTTTGCATTGCAGTGGGGTTCCTAGATCTGTCCTTGCTTTTCAAAAGTAAAAAAGAACTATGGATCCCCAGTGTTCCTCAGTTCTTTTCTTGGGAGTTGACTTTACCTGATTTGGAATAGCAACTGACTTAATAACACTTGCTTGCCTTTAGGCCTTTGATAATTAAGGGCTTTCATGACTGGGGACCAGCATTTCTGACAAAGTATATTACCATTTCCGCTAGTGTAAATCCTTCCAATTATGTTTTAGTGTTGCTACAGCTAAGATACTGGATTTGTAATAGACATGCATAATATTTTACTGGAAAGCTCATGTACTGTACAGTACATCATGGAGTTTAATGACATGTTAGAACATCTGAGAAGTGGAGCAGGACCTTTTCCATGGTGTCCCCAAATATGCTTTCCAATGAATTATAGCAGTATGTTTCCATCATTGTTTCCAGAGAACCATGCATGACTCATTTGCTTAAATAAGTGGTTTGAGGGCTAGAATAGTGCTGCTATGGTTATTTTATGCTTATTGTTGCTTCTGAATATTGATTTTGTAGTACTAATGCTTGTATTTTGTAGTATCAATGCTTGTATCTTGTTTTAAGATCTGTGAAAGAGTTTTGTATTTGTAAGCCAACTTAAATGTCGTGATGTGGACCAGTGGTGCAGTACATTACAAGGTTTATTTAACAGACATTGCTATTGGTTTCTTGGACACTATCTCTTATTGTAAGGGTCTTGGAGATGCAAAATGCTTATTTGTAAAAAGAAGGTCAACCCTAGTTGGTACCTCAAGGAATACTTTCGTCCGCACAGATTTTTTTTATTAAAATCATTCTTGGCGGCCTTTCTGCCGGCCCCACACTGTCATGGGGCAAGCATATGGGTGATATCCACAAGGTCTTCTCTGTTTTAATGTCCCAGTTCTGGAACTCCCCCCAGAAGAGTTTTACCAGGCACAGTATAACCTCTTTTCACTGATGAGTGAAAACCCCTAAATTTTCCCATGGTCATTTAGATCTCTTGATTTTATATTCTTACTTTTTATTGGTCATGCTGCTATTGTGCCTTAATTGCGCTTTTGGCCTTGATTTTCTTGCCTGAATTATATAATATTTAAAAAGTGATATATCTCTTGAATAGGCTCTGGATAAAGAAACAGCCTTTACATTTGAATATAAATTAAATCTTGCAGTGAAAATGTATTTCTGTGGGTTATTTTTACATCAGGCAAGCAGGTCTATTCTTTGCTTAGACTGTACAGATTCAGTACTTAATATTATATATATATAAATACCTCTTTATTAATGGATACAAGACTTTCTGCAACTTAAAATAGATGTGTTCCATGTGTGCTATAAATAATTTTAACTATTTTTCTCTTGTCCCCATCTTTTTTCATAGTAATTTAACTTAAAGAAATCAAGCAGTTTTTTCTGTCTCTGTTCCAAAAAATTAAGGACACCAGCCGAATTTCTGCCTCTCATGCTGCTTAAAGAAACAAATCACTGAAAAAAGCCATTTGCAGTCTCAACTTCATATCTGTGAAAAGCAACATTACTAATCCAGAACTGTGTGCTATTGTACATTATTTTAAGCCTATATCCCTACTTGAAAGCAAACCTTTTTAACTACGTATTCTCCAGGAGTGTCCAAATGCCTGCTGGCCAATTCACTAATGCTCTGTTAGAGAGCAAAATGTGTGATCCTCAAATCATGCTTTCACACGCATACTTGTATTGAGGAAGCCTCTCCTTGGGGATTGAATAAAACCATTATAAAAAAGTTTTCAAGTTTAAATAAGTGTTCTTTCATTGAAATTAGAGAAAACACAATGTGAACTGATGTCTATGTAATTCTTTATCTGAAACTGCTCTTATCTGTTTTCCTCCATGAAAATTAACACAGCTTTTCCAAGGGGGAGATGTATAAGGACAACCCCCAAGTTACTCTTGCCACTAGAGGGTGATATATTACTGATAGTTTGCTACCAGAAATATGTGAATTCAAGTGCCGATAGTAGAAGGAAGTAATAGTTACGTAGCTATTCTTCATAAGCAGACTGGATAAAAAAAGTTTTCACTAGTGTCTTCTGTTCTATAATTTATCAGCTTCTGTTCTGATCAGTTGATGCTACCTGAAAAGTCATATTCAGCCTTTCTTTATTATACTAGTTTCCGTGAAGATAATAAGATGTGCTTCTTTCCACAGGAGTAAGTTTTGGCTTCGATGTATGAATCTGATGCAAAGTCATACACGAGTAATTATGAAGACCTGTCACAATTCTTATTCCATCAGTTTATTGAAGCTTGCAGATATAGTTAAGTTCTTTCATATGAAGTTGCCCCTCCACTTTTGTGAGGGTTCAGGATACAGAACCCTAATGAAAATGGAAAAACTGCAAATAACTCCCTCCCCCCCCCGCCCTCCCATTCCCTTCCAGGGCTCCCCAGTCCCATTCCCTTGCCTTTTGAAAGCTGCGGCCAGAGGCAAAGGAATTGGGGGGAGCTCCAGAAGGAGAAGGAAGGCTCATACAAGCCTCCCCGCCCCATTCCCTTCCTTTTTGCCTTGGTTCGGGTTCTTACACCAGGGCCAGAGGCAAGAGAATGGGAATGGGAGCTCCAGAGGGAAGAAGGAAGGCTATATAAGATTCTGTAGAATCTTGCTATGACAGTCAAAGTGGAATCATAGCTTTATAACTGTGTAATGTAAAAGGGCCCCTGGTCTGATCTATCAAGGAAATTCTTATATTCACATATATTTATATGGTATCTCTGGCAATTACATAGTTGTGCTTGGTGACAAGTTTCAAAGCTACCCTTCTCAAAGGAAAATATGGTGGATGCTTTTCCCCGCTACCTTTTTATTTACTGCTATTGTTAACTGATGGTTCAGTTCTTATTCTGAATTCTTCCAGTTTCAGAAAGCTTGAAGTTCCTACTACTACCATTTACCCAAGCAGACAATTTAAAGTAGTAATTATGGGGTGAAAATTGTGGTTTTCCTAATACCCCTTCCCAATAAGACCAAATTTTAATGGACACTCTCCAGAGGACAAGATCAGAGTTCAAAATGATCTTAACAGATTAGAGAGCTGGGCCAAAACTAAAGAAATTGATTTCAGCAGGGAAAAGTGCAAGGTACTACACTTGGGCAGAAACAAATGAAATGTATAGATCTGAGGTGGATGACACCCGACTTTACCACGGTACATGTGAAAAAGATCTAGGAGTCTTGGTAGAACCCAAGCTGAACATGAGTCAGCAGAGTGATGTGGCAGCTAAAAAGGCCGATGTGATTCTGAGCTGCATTAGGAGTATGGTGTCTAGGTCAAGGGAAGTGATAGTACCACAAAATTCTGCTTTGGTTAAATCCCACCGTGAATACTGTGTCCACTTCCGGGCACCACAGATCAGGAAGGATATTGACAAACTGGAATGTGTCCAAAGGAGGGTCACCAAAATAGTACAAGGCCTGGAAACTGTGCCGTATGAGGAGCAACTTAAGGAGCTGGGTTTGTTTAGCCTGGGGAAGAGAAAGCTAAGAGGTGATATGATAGTTACATTTAAATATTTGAAGGGATGTCGTATGGTGGATGGAGCAAGCCTATTTTCTGCTGTTCCAAAGACTACGGTGTGAAGTAGTGGCTCCAAACTTAAGGAAAAAAGATTTCATCTAATCATTAGGAAGAACCTCCTGACAGTAAGAGCAGTTTGACAGTGGAAAGTGCTGCAAGTCTCCTTCTTTGGAAGTTTGTAAACAGAGGCTGGATGGCCATCCATCAGGAATGCTTTGATAATGTATTCCTGCATGGCTGGGGATTGGACTTGATGGCCCTTGTGGTCTCTTCCAACTCTATGATTCTGTGATTCTATGCTGTGTGCTAGGCCCTTCAAGCATGCCCAGAACTTCAAAACATAGGTCTCTTGGAGGGAAGGAGAGTGTTGTCCAGAATTATTGTTTTTCCTTAGTGTCTAAAAGAATGAAAATTCCTGAAAGGAATGGAAAGTACCTTAAGTTTAAAGAGAAATGTTATGGTTGGAGCTATACTCTTACCCAAAGAAAATTTGAACCACAGTACAACCTCATCCCAAAGTGATGAAACCATGGGTACATTAGTGGATCGTTCTGGTACAGTCTTTGATTCCTTGAAGAAAGAGAGGAGTGAAAAACCACTGTCCAGTTGTTGGAGTTTTTTTGGGGGGAGCGGAAGGGAAGACCTAAGCTTTGGCTGCACTCCCCCCCAAAAGTAAATTCAGACTGGATGTCACTCCAGCAGCAAATTCTAGATGTAGGTATATTCATAGTCATTCCTTCCACCTTAACTTCCACTCCAATAAACAATAAAAATTGTTTATTTGTTTATGTCTTGAATATCAAAGTCTGTGTATGTGATTCATTTTACTCTTAGTGATGTCTTGTGTAGGTAGTGGGGTGGCTAGTGGGGTTATGATGTTGCATTTCCTTGGGGGTAGAATTCAGGGTAGAAGAAGGATTCATCAATGTGCCCATGTTTTCAGTTATTGGGGCGGAGGATTTATCTGTAGTCTTAGTTTGTTTGCTTTTGAGTCATAGCTCCAAACATGAGCCCCCACCATTTAAATAGAAAATATTTTTCCTCTTTGGGGAATATGATGTTGAGTTCTATGAGCTCTGAGGCAACTCGGGAATTTCAGCTTCTTCATCTTAAACGAGGAGCAATAACAGTAGAGGCTGCTATTGAACATGTGTATTGCTGCCACCCAAATCTATGGACTGCTGATTCACACATTGTATTGCCTTTAGAAGTGGGGATGTGGGTAGTGATATGTGAAAAAATCTGTAGGCTTTTATCTTAATGAATGTTTTTTTAATGGCTACCATTATTACTACACTTGTTCAGCAAAATCAAGGCACTGTTAATAAGTATCTGGTGTCATACTCACTGTGAACCCAGTCTACAGACTTGAACAAGATGCATAAAAAATATCAACAATCTCAGGTTCATTAGTTATTGATTATCAGCACTAAGGGTTTAACTGTAATGACTCTGGTGTGAGATTGGTTTTTAGTGCTCTCTCTGTTCAGTGCTATTCAATTAAAATATAGACATAATTCAAGTAACTATAGTCTTGGTCCCTTTTGACTTGTGGGCAATTTGCATTACAATTTGTTAATGAAAACTACCCACATAAATCGTTTCTTTTTAAATGAGGTAATAGAACCCATAATATCCAGTCCTTTTGTATTTTCCTTCTACAGTTTACCCTCTCCTTCTTCTCTCCATTACTGTTTTTTTTTATTGTATCAAAGGAGTAGTGGAAGGGAAAAGTGAAAAATGCTTACTCAGTTTTTCTGCCATAGAGTGATTAATGGTCAAATAAATTTGGTAAATTTGTCATGATTTGTTCTTAATAGTGATGGACAAGCTCCTCAATGTTAGAATCACAGCTGGCCTGATCAAAATCAATGTGGGCTCAATTTGATTTGGTTTAACTGTGATCCATAATCTCATTGCTTCATAACCACAGCACTTGCTCTCTCTGCTGTCCTTCTTCCCCAGAGTTACCTTTATAAAGTTCCATGTGATGATATCATAGCACTCTAAGGTTTCTGAATTAAGACTTAATCACGGCTGCTTTTATCTCATCCATTGATGCCAGGAAGCAGAAGGATTACTACAAAGGAATAGACAGATATCATAATCATAGTTGTATAGGAGCCTTTCATGACAACTCTTACTTCATATAGACCAAATGTAAAAGAGAAAATTATTTTTGCCCAAGCAGGTACCAATTTGTTTGGCTTATTGCTTTTAAAAAATGTACAGGGCTTTTGTCTTCTCAGTCCCTAGTGTTAATATAAGCCAACTCTTGCTTAAAGATCAACCTAGAATTCTTACTGTTGGGGTTCAGTCCAGTGTGTGTGGGAAAGGGAGATCAGTGTCCTATTAAAAGCCAGCAAGAGACTAAGTAAACACACCTATGTTCCACAAGAACTGGCAGAGGAAAGCAGTCCAGTCCCAGGGATTACACGGGGTAGCAACAGCAGCATGATCTGAGCAGCCCAAGGTTCAAAGTGAGAAGGCTGACCTGAGTGGAGTCCAAAACTAAAAGAAAAGCTACTGGAAAGATTAGTCAAAAAATAATGTACTGAAGGTCCGAGAACCAAAAATGTCAGGGGTTCAGAGAGGGTTGCACACCGTTGTTCTGCAGTGGCAGAATGGCCTGGGCTGAGACAATTTATAGCAAACAGTCAGAGGGTCCAGCTTGCTTCAGTAGCTCAGTATCCTGTATTTGAAGCAGAGCAGGATGTCGCCTGACATTTTGCTCTCGATGCAAAAGGGTAAAGTGGCTCTGCCTCCTTTTCCTGATCTGCAGCTGCTATTTGGAATGGACTGGGCTCTGCCTTTGCTGGTGCCATGGCAGAACTGTCTACCTCCTCAGGCTGTACCTCGGCCCCATCATCCTGGACCTCCTCTTCTTCTTTGTCCAAAGAAGCCTCTCTAGGCAGGACATGACACCAAGTACTGAGTATGTACAAAGCCTTTGAAAAAAAGTTATGGACTAAGCCCCATTGAACTCAGTTAAATTCTAAGTAAACACATAGGGTGCATAGCTTACAAGTAAATGCCAGTTCCAAATAAATTCCATGAACAGTTTCCACACTTTTTCCTCATAAACCAGAATCAGCAACATTTTTGAAAAATGTAAACAACTGATTAAGATTCATTTCACACTTATTCCTATGCCTTAGCCTCACAACAAGCAAAAGGTACATAGAAGAAGATGACAGTTCTTTTCTACAGATAAAGACACTCAAGATCAATTCTCCTATTTTCCCATTAGCTTAATTTACTGGATGTTGAGATGTTGTACAAATGATACAATCAGCAGGTATCTGAACAAAACCAGAACAGGAAGCTTCTGGCATTAAAAAAATAAATCTAGATTTCCTTATCAGCTCACTGAGCACGGGACTGGCCATTTCATGTAGGCATTTTTGACTTTATTTATGTCCCACCTTTCTGCTAAGATTGGGATACAAGTTGGCTTACAAATTGAAATTATTGCCATATAATTAAAAACATAGAAAATCAACACTAAAACAGAATCAAACTATTAACTATTATCGTTAATAACTACTATTAACCATATTAAATGAATTTCAAACATACACTTTAAAATAGTATAATTTAAAACAATACAGCAGCTGCCTTAAAGCCCTTTTCTTAAAAGCCATCAGTTAAAAAAAAAGCTGTTAGGATGAAAAGAAGTCTTTGCCTGCTGACAGAAGGACAACAAGGAGGGCATCATTCCAATGTTCCTAGGAATGGAGTTTCAAAGTCTAGAGGCAGTCACTAAAAAGGCTATATTTTGTGTTCCCATCAGCCATACTTATGAAAGTGGTAGGACTGAAATAAGAGCCACTCCTGTTGATCTCAAGATCTGGGCAGGCTCACGGGGGGGGGGGGGCGACATCTGTCAGCCTGGATCTAAGCCCGATATGGCTTTATAGGTCATAACCAGCATTTTGAATTCTGCACAGAAACAGACTGGCAGCCAGTAGAGCTGTTGCAGCAGAGAAATTGTATGATTCCTGTAACCAATCCTAGGAACACTCTGGCTACAGAGTGTTTGAAAAGGATGCTCCATGTATCGTGTTTTATTGTATTTTTTAAAAAATTTATAATCTGTGATTTTAGTGGTGTGACTATAAATGTATATGTTAAAGTAGGGTGTTTGCTGGTATGGTGGTCAGAGTGTTGGATTGTAACTTTGAAGATCCAGGTCACCCACAGAGACATGAAATTCTTTGAGTGACCTTGTCATTCTTTCTAACTTGCCCAGCCTCATAGGATTGTTATGAAGATAGCAGACAGGCAAAGTCATGTAGGCTTCCTTGAGGCCATTGAGAGAAACGCAGGATATAAAAGCAATTTTTTGTGGTGGTGATGATAATGATATGGTTCTGTATTCTACTGTGAAGGATGAGATTCCATTTATATTGGAGAAGGGTTCCATCTTCATAAACAGTTTGTTCATATATAACTGGGAAGAGTTCGCCTTATCTTTATATCTTTGATGTGAGACGGAGGAGCTTTTCTATCTGTTTTGGAAAATATTTATCTCTATCTTCTAGACTGTTTTTTAAAAATGCAATTTTAATTATTTTTTTCTGTTTTAAATTGTTTTAAATTGGTCAAATTGTTTTTATTGTACACTATTCTGAGATCTTTAGGTGTATTGTGAGATATAAATATTTAAATAAATAAGATGAGGCATACATGTAAAATACACGTTTGCCTTTCCTTTTCATACATCTGCAGTTAAGTGCCATGCAATCTTCAGTTACAGCCAGAAATACTGAGGAAATTCTCTTCTTTAATAATTCTGAAATCTGGAAGTATAATTGCAACTATAGTCTCAGGGGCAGTCCTGAATTTTGTAAAATGTTTACTTCATCCCGCAATCCTGAAGCCAGTACTCCCTGTCTTTGATAATTAGTCAGTGTTTCACCTCTAGTGATTTAGTGCTATTTTTTTTCTTCCTTTTTCCTAAGAGTTCATTAGCTGACTTTAATATCTTAAAAGCTAGGCATGAATATTAGACTTTTCAGGAAATTTAAAGGGCTGCTTTATAGCCCTTATCTGTGGAGGTGTTCTTTTGAGCATTTCTTCCAGTCTTACCTTTAGTAATTAACATCCTAATACTGTAATGTAATGTGCATCTTTCAAATATATTACTGGACTTGTTGGAAGTCAGGCTTTTTGTGTTTTGTATGAAAATCATTACAATCTGTTTGAGAGTCATGTAAAATGATTTGTGGTGTCAAGTGAGTTGTCAACAAGGAAAGAGTCACACTCAAAACTGGTATTAATTGTCTCCCTTATGTGGCTGTATTTTAAAAGCAAATCAAAGATTTAAGTGGACATGGAATCCTGTCTGAAAGCAAGCAAGCTCTTACTTTAAACTTTTAAGATATGAAGTCCCTTTCTATTCTCGCTAGATGTCAACTGAATTGCTTTTCATTCCAGAGAAAATTTTGCTGTGCTCAGCTTGCTGAAGCATGCGTCTTGACCACCCCCTCACACACTTTCAAGCCAGTATCCTAAACTCAGAAAAAGTTGTCCTCAGATTGCATGTCCCAGCTTTTGCATGTTTTGATGTGCTTGCTTCTAACGTTGTTTACTCATTCATATATGCATGACGCCCAACAGATTAATGGAGGTCCTCTCCTCCCACATCCTGTGCTTCCTGTTAACCTCATTATGAGGGTGGTATAAGGGCCTGAAGTAGGAAACATGCGATTTATGTGTAAGCAGAATTTTGGAAAACAATTATTTAGAACTACAACTCCCTTTCTGCTGTTTATCTTCTTCAGTGGTTCCTATTCATAGGTTCAAGTTTAATCTTCTTTTTTCATTCTTCTCCTCTTCCCTTAGAAGACCTTCTGATGGTAGTTGGGGAAGGGAGCAACTGTCACAAGGAGCAGGAGGATAGATGCCATTGTGTCTTGCAGTGCTTATTGTAATATACAATAATTTTTAAAATCTTAATTTGTTCTTCTGATTGTGTTTGTCTCATATTCATCACTGGCATTTGAGATCTACAAAGCTCTCATATGGGCAAATGAATGATTAAAAATGGATAACTTTTCCTAGAGAATTCTCTACTCATTTTCAAATAACATAGTTTATTGAATCATTTAGTTAAGAGGAAATGTAATCTGCGATATCAGCCTTTCTTAGGAAATTAGATAGGTATTATGCCCTATGAATAGACCAAAGCAAAAATTGTGAGCACCTGCTTCAGTGTTTTCCCTTGCCTTTTAAAATTTTTGCAAGAAACAGCATCTAGTATCTTGCTTCTGATTCCTACCACCTCCACCCCCCATTCCTTTCACTTCTTTTTCCAATGGTTATTACCCTGGAAATAAGAAGTGTTTTGAAAACTTTTCCCCCGGTGTTCTGTACACCTGTGATCATATTATTTTACTGCCAACTTCAAAAGAACCATATGTAGCAGAAGCTTATATTGTGTTTGAAAAGTGTCCTAATGAAAGAGTTTGCAATTGGAAAGGTCTGTTTGAAGACAGAAATTAGTCAACTTTTTAAAAAAAACTATTGAATTTCTCACCAGTACCATACTTTAGGGTTTTAAGGGCTTACACCCATTTTACAATATAGGTTGTTAAACTATTATGAGAGATTAACAAACAGACACAGTCCCTTTCTTAACCTCATTTAAATAAGTCTTTCGTCACATTCCAAAATGGCCAGGTTTGGACATTTGCAGACCTTCTGAGATAAGAAGTTCTAAATCTAGGAAACAGCTGTTGAAAACACATCTATTTTTGCCCTTTGTGGTTCCTATTTGATGCATTTAGTTTTACATTTATACTCTTAGCTTTTTTCAGTCAAGAAATAAGGTAGCTTAGGTAGTTAAAATTTGCAGTAGCACAAATCAAACATAAGAACTAATATAATAAAGCAGACAATTAAACAGTTGGCTCACAATTGTTAAAAACTGACTGCAGTCTCCAGCTTAAGGCAGCTTTGTGCGGAATGTATCCCAGAATTATCTCCTAGATTCAGTTCTGCTTGCTTGCATCTTGTTGCCAGCATCAGCTAGGCTTTGTGGACGCATCAAAAACCAAAAAAAAGAAACAGTAGAACCAAGTGTTGCACTTAGGCTAGTGACATCTTAGGCTGGAATCTCCACAACACAGAGACTAGTGGTTTGACCTGAATGTAAAGGGGATAGATAAATATCCATTGAACACCACAGGAGACATGTCTTAAATTGTCTAACATTAATGTTGCTATATCAATCTGTAGACATACCTTCTAGGGGAGAAAGTTTAACATTCTTACTTAGGACTGGCTCAGCTGGGTAAAAAATGTAAGGGTATGTGCCTTCAAGTTTCCTGTTTACTTAAAGTAACCCCATGAATTGCAGGGTTTTCTTAGGCAAGGAATACTCAAAGGTGGTGTTGCCAGTTCCTTTCTCTGAAATACAGCTTGCAACACTTGGTACTCATTGGCAGTCTCCCCTCCAACTAGAGCTGATCTTCAGTTTCCAAGATCAGATGAGATCTGGTACCTTTAGGGTATTTAGCATAGGCAATAATCAATGATCAGAATGAGTAAGTGTATTTTTCTAGATTCTGGTGTTTACACAAGCAATTCCAACCTCCTTCATTAGTCTTGGCATAGGGTTGCCACTCCTTCAAGTTTGGCCTGGGATAACAAGTATCTGCAAAAGAATTGCCAGCTCTTCACATCTGTCCTGGAGTCCAAGAATTGACCTCTGTCTCCCAGAACATCTTGAGGCTAATTCTGGAGATGTGAGAAGTCTCACACTATATTCTCATATCTTCAAGAGAACTAAGCAGTAAGATACAGGACATACAAAGGGGGAATGTATATATTAATATTTTGTAAAGAACAGAAGAAATCATGGAAGCTAGTCCTGCTAGTTGAAAAATTGAATTAGGAGTTCAGTGCAGAAACAATCAGAAGTTAGAGAGATGAACTGAGTATTCAGGCACCTTGTATATCTTTGTATCTAGGCATGTTTCAGCTACCTGCTAAGCCAGGAGACTGCCTCTCTCCATTATACTGGTCAGTTATATGATTATTCTTTTTAAAATTTACTCAAAAACATTCAAATCATGACTTGTAGTGGGGGGGGGAGAGGATGACACAGTAAAAAGAAAGAGAGAGAAGATATTTGTGTAGTTCTAATGGTTAGTGGTTTAGAAAGATTCAGAAATTCAGAAATTGTTTTCACAAAGACAACACAGTTATACCAGAATGCATTTTATTCCATCAAGGATTTTGAGATAAGTTATCAGTGGGGGACAGCAATAGTAATCAAGCTGAAAGCATAAAACACAAGGTATTCAAGAAACAACAGAATATAATGCCTCTAATTTTAACTCTTTAAATCAAAAGAGATTCATTTCAAGAAAATCAGATGACAATAACTGAAGTAGGGTGCATTTGCTACAGTATTTCTTATAAATTACACAAGAAAGGAGAAGGAGGGCCAGTCAAGCCTCCTATGGAAAAGAATGCCACAAGCTGGAAGCAACCACTAAGAAGGATTTCTCCTGTGTCTTTACCAAACGTACTGGTGATGGTGGTGGGACCAATAGAAAGACTTCCCCCAAATATCTTAAAATTCGGGGAGATGCAGTATTGTAGTGTGAAGGCTGTATTAAAAGTTGCCACCGTCCTTTGAATTTTGCTGGCAATGGATTGGTAGCTGGTGAAGCTGTTTCAACAGGAGAGTTGTATGTTCCCTAGCTGTAGTGTTTTGCACCTGCTGAAATTTCTGAGCAGTTTCCAAAGGCAGCTCCACAGTGTGTGTGTGTGTGTGTGTGTGTGTGTGTTACAGAAATCTAGCTGAGATGTAATCAGTGTAAGTGTTACTGTGTCCATATCTGACATCTCAAAGAATGGGCACAGCTCATGCACTAGTTATAACTGTGCAGATGCCCTCGTGGCCACTGCTGAAACCTGAGCATCAAGGAATCTTGAGTCCAGGAGTAAATCTAAGCTGCAAACCTGAGATTTCAGAGGTAGTGTAACCTCACCTGAACTTCCTTCTGACTGATCAGGAGCACTTCTGTCTTGTCTGGATTAAGCTTGAATTTGTTTGCTGTCATCCGCTGACAATAGACACTAGTTTAAAAGCAAAACATCTTCCTTGTAATTAGATGGAACATGGAGATAGATTGGGTTTTATCAGCATATTATTGACACTGAACTCCAAAACTCTGGACAACCTCTCCCAGCAATGTCGTGATGATGATGGTGGTGGTGGTGACGACGTAGTCGTTATCTTGTGCAGTCAGGTTCAGGGAGGTTTTTTTCCGACAAAGACATCTCTACAGCCTCTTTTAGACAGAATGGAATTCTGCCTTGCCACAGTGAGCCATTCACCATTCCCTTTACTCATTCAGGCTGCTCCCCTCTGGCTGCTTTTATAAGCCAGGAAGGACATGAGAGAGGATTTTTAAACAAATGCCAGGGGTGGCAGCCCAATGAAGAAAGTACAGTAGCCCCTCCACATTCACAAGCGTTCAGGGCATAGAACCCTTGTGAAAATGGAAAAATTGGCAATAATTTCCCTCTTGCAATCCCCCTATAATTCCACTCTGGAGCTTCCCCCCTCCCCCACTTTGCCTCTGGCCCAGCCTTGGAATGGAGGAGAAAAAAGACAACCTAAGAGGCTTACTATTAGTACTTTCCCCTCAGATAGAGAAGAGGGGAGTTCTGGGGTTCTAATTATTTCCTGCAGCCATCTTGAGAAAGGTTTGAGCATTGGACTGTGATCCTGGAAACCAGGGTTTACTCAACCACGAAAACCCACTGAGTGACCTTGGGTGCATCACATACTCTCAGCCCCCAGAAAATCTTGTGATAGGGTTACCATAAGTTGCAAATAACTTGAAGACACACAACAACAACAGCTACTACTATTTATATTAAAGGTTTTTCATATTTTTCAAAGAGTGACAGCAAACTGACAAATGGAAAGAGAACTAAATACACAACAAAGGCACAAAAAAGATACAACTGGGTCCATTAATTTAGACAGGTAAAGTAGCTTGTAGAAATTCAATTTCAATTTGAAAATATAGCCAGAAATATCTTCAGCCAGAGCCAACAGCCCTATATACACCCCATAAAACCTGTTCTGGAGAGCTAGAAACCTTCCAGAATACGTTTTTGATGCCACAGAAGATCACAATAGGAAGGGAAAAAAGTCTTAATTTTCCTGACATTGGACATAGAATCTCCTCATTGAATCTTTGCTAGTATGTGGGAGTAGAAGGTGAGTTAATGGGGTTAATGTTATTGTGCAGGCCCACAACCTGAGTGTGGATCATTCAGTGCTAATCTTGGACACCCTAAGGCAATTTAACATGCATGTTTGTCATATTTTGGGAGGACTACACTAGTGTAAAAATTGTTTGCACAAGCAGTTGCAATTCCTCAGGGATTGTGTAAGTCTGGCCCCCAGGGCAGCTAGTCATTTACACAAGCATACTCACAACCCACTTTTGATTTGTTGGGTGGGGAGCTAATTGACCATAGGGTGACCTCAGTGCCATTGCGACCATTGTGGATCTTCACTGTTAATCCACAGTGTTAATCCAACCCATAATTGGTTGTGCAGTTGTAGGAGCCAGCATACCTATGCTACTGTATATTTACATTGTACTAAAACGATGTGTATTTATTAGGCTATGTATGAATTGTTCATCCTCTCACTGCAGTTCATAGGCAGATGTTAGAAATGTCTTTAGATTTTTCTGCCTATGCTAATCAGCCATGCTACTCAATCTGCAGGTGTCTGAAACTCCCTTATAATTTGACTGTCTCTGAGAGAGAATGCCACCTGTACAGTCAGACTCAGCAGGAACAGGAGAATGAAGAGGTGAATGGAATATGAATGTAACAGAAGGAAAGAGCAGGACAAATTTTGAGATTGGTTAAAGAATATTCTGGTGATGTAAAGAAGAGAGACTTGTCAAACCCACTGATTGGTAACCTTACTTCTGATCCACAAGAAGACAAATGATAGTGCCAAATAAAGCTGTCAGCATATAACAACTGACTATAAGGCTCTTGGTAGGAAGATGAAAAAGCTTGAGGGTGCAGGTGGTTATTTCAATACTGCTTCATGATCAAGCTCATGGCCCAAGATGACAAAAAGGAATGCTGGAAGAGAACTGGTGATACAGATGGTACTGTTGGGAATCATAGAATCATAGAATCATAGAAATGTAGAGTTGGAAGAGACCACACGGGCCATCCAGTCCAACCCCCTGCCATGCAGGAACACTCTCAAAGCACTCCCGACAGATGGCCATCCAGCCTCTGCTTAAAAACCTCCAAAGAAGGAGACTCCACCACACTCCGAGGCAGCATATTCCACTGCCGGACAGCCCTGACCGTCAGGAAGTTCTTCCTGAGGTTCAGGTGGAATCTCCTTTCCTGCAGCTTGAATCCATTGCTCCTTGTCCTGGTCTCTGGAGCAGCAGAAAACAAGCCCTCTCCCTCCTCTACATGGCATCCCTTCAAATATTTAAACAGAGCTATCATGTCCCCTCTTAACCTTCTCTTCTGCAATATTGGGAAATATTGGGCTTCTCTGGTCATGGTCTATAGTTCCATGATATCAAACTTCTACCAATAAATTTTATTTATTTATTTAATATCCTGCCTTTCTCCCAGCAAAAGATCCAAGGTGGCATACAATGTTTTAAAATCACAATACAGTTTTAAAACCCTTAATACAAAGGGGTAACACTCAACAGGGGCTGTGAAGAACTTGTTTACCGGGAGTCTTAAAGACCTGATCAGTGCTTTAAACTGGATCCGGTAGAAGAGGAAGGCGGTATTCTAGAGGACAGGGTGAGTCAGATACTGTTGAAAAGTGCAACACTGATACACAGGAAACTGGGAGAGTGGTACCCCTCGTTAGTGTGAAGAAACAATAGATGATTTAAACCATTTATACCGGTACTCAGAACAAGGAAAATAGACAAGATTAATGTAGAAAGGCAATTAAGATTTAATAGGCATTATTAATGAAACCTGGTATGATGAGATTTATCACCGGAACATAACAATTGAAGAATATAATTTATTCAGAAGGAATATCCTAAACAGGAAAGGAAAAAAGTAGTATTATATATAAAACATCTGTTAACCGGTGAGGAGATCCATGACTTGACGCATGGAAGGTTGGTTGAGAACATTTGGATAGAAATCAGAAGAACTGTGGCATCACACTAAGATCCCATTATAGACCTCCAAAGCAGACTGAAGACTTTAAAAACATTATTGAATCTCTTACAAAAGAGTATATGAAAACTAGGAATAAAGGCATTTTAGAATAATTTAAAGCAAGGAGAACTTACAACTGTTGATTTAGCTCATATTCAGCAATATGATATATTCTTGGGAGGACAATATTACAGATGTTAACAACAGACATGTTTATATTTCATCTGGATTAATTAAAAAATTAATCAGTGAATTCTCATCCCTGTTACTAACAGCACAAGTAGTCTGATTTTTAACCTCTCCTAAAGATATCAGTGCTGAATTAAAATTATTCTATACTGAATTACACAATTCAGATTCTCTTCTAGAGCTGAACTTAGATGAATTCTTTAGTACCTTTAGATATCAAACATTGTAGAGCATCATAACAATGAATTAAATAAACAGAAATAATGAAATTAGCCATATTAAAAAAAATCTTTGAAATGGTAGAACTCTAGGAACAGATGGCATCTCTGAGGAATTTTATTAAGTTTTTTTTTATATTAGTAGCTGTTCTCCTAAATCTCTTTTGATGCTATTTTAAAATGAAATAAGGTCCTTGATAGTTGACATTCCTCTATCATTATAACAATATTAAAACTTGGTTGAAATTTCAAACAACTACATGCAGACCAATATCACTTTTAAATGAAGCTTTGAGAGTGTTCCTGCATGGCAGGGGGTTGGACTGGATGGCCCGTGTGGTCTCTTCCAACTCTACATTTCTATGATTCTATGATTCTATGATTCTATGAAGGTGGGAAGGTTTTGATTTCTGTATTTGCAAAGCTAATTAATAAATTTACTTTTGCCTATATTAATCCAGATCAAGTTGAATTTAATCCCAGCAAGCAATTTTCCAGGTGTGGTGAGGATCGCTGTTAATATTGTTTTTCATTTTAAATCCTCTAAAATTCCTGCTTCTGTTTTATCATTAGATGATTTTAAATCTTCTGATAGTTTAAATGTATCACATTTATTTTTTCTGTTAGAAAAATCTGGCTCTTGTAAATATTTTAGTGTACTTTCTTAATAAATGAATTCTGCTTCTTATGCAAATATTGATCAGCAAGATTACACAGCAGTTAAATAAAAACAAAGCAGAAGGCAGGAGTTGTTTGTTGCCATTCCTGCCATTCCGTTGCTATTGCTATTAAACCATTAGCAGAAGCAATTAAAATATTCCACAGATATCAGGTGTTAAGATGTATCAGAGAATGTCAACTTATGTTCAGATGACATATTTTAAATTCTGCAAAATTTAATTGGTTTTAAAATTCTTGAAAAATGATAATCTTGAAGAATAATTATATTAAAATAGGTAATTCAAAATCTGAGGTCTTAATAATACTCAGTGTTAACATCCCAATGCAAGTTATTTATAAAATTCAACAAATATTAAATTTGATTATTTGAATCTGAGTGTTAAATACATTATTACTGAAGATTCAAACCAATCTGTCAGAAGAAATTATGTGCCTTTCACACATTGGTTGAAAAATAAGTTAAAAGAGTGGAAATTACTACATCTTTCAGTGCTTGGTTGTTTGGCAGCATTCAAGCTCACATTTTCCTATGGCTTTTAAATTTATGTCAAGATATACCACTAAAGCCTGCTGAAATGTAAAATACAAAATTGGCGAAAATGCTTAGAAAATTTTTATCATAGGCAGTAAGCCATTTGGGTTTCAAAAAACAGATACTCTGTTAGCTTTGCTGTGCCTAATATTGTATTATATTCTGAAGCTTTTCAACTACAAGTTCTTTTGAGAGAAAATATGGTGTATGATGAGGAGATCCCACACAAGTTCTCAATTATTATCTGGCCCTCAAAATAGAAAATACATAGACTCATTTTTTTATGTTAATAATAAGCTACCTATCTTTCATTCTGTTCTGATCAAGTCATGACAATAGCATGCCTAACAAATGACTGTTACGAACTTTAGTTGGCTGAATAAGCAGAAGTTAAAATAGAGGTGTTGATCACCAGGGTCTGTAAATTTGAGGAACTGCCTGTTTTAGTAGGGGTTTCCATACCTCTTCGTGGTTCAGGTGTGCTGCTGGGCTATGGTAGTGCCCTTACATAATTTCACAGTTTGCAAATGTTGTTGAGTAGTATCTTCCTTAGCTCACTATATATTGTATTTGCCAGCATATAAGACGCACTGTTTTTTCCTTAAAAATACCCTCTGAAAATGGGGTGCATCTTATACACCAGCAAATACGGTAACGCTAAAAACATACAGAAGGGAAGGGGCATGAAAGGAGTTTTCCCTGCCCAGGCAAAACAGGAAGGGAGGGGGTAGTGGAAACCTTGATCTATACAAACATAGATAGATGTTTCTACAGTTTCTCCTTACCTTCCCCTTCTCTCCTGTGCATTTTGACTCTGCTGGGAGTTTCTGCCCAAGCAAACAGGAAGAAAGGGTAGTGGTGCAGCATTCTTTTCATTCCCCTCCTCTTCTGATGCAACACTTCTTTTCTTCCCTTCCTTTCCTATGCATTTTGCTCACCAGAGAACTAAAAAACAATTTGTCCTGAAAAATACCCCTTGAAAAGTGGGCCGCATCTTGTATGCCGAGTGCATCTAATATGCCAGCAAATACGGTAAGTATCTTGGTAACATTTCAAACTGATTAGGACCCTTCTCTTTGTAAAAACTGTCCTTCACAGCGTGCAAAACAAAATTGTACTATATGACTCTTAAGTGGGTTTGGGACTTACAAGAACTGATTACAGAAATATGGATGAGATTTCCGTTTGCTGGTTAGTTTCTGGATACTGGCTGTGATGTTCAAAGCTATAACAGATTTCTTCTAGTTCATTTTTTTTGGGGGGGGGGCGAGTGGATACTCTTTCAGAAGAACATGAAAACATTTCTGTTCGATCAAGTTTCTGGATAAAGGGATGGTTTTATTTTGTTCTGTTTCATTAAAATGTTTGTTGTTCATTTGTTTTTATTGATACTGTTTATTAAAATGCATTATTTGATGTTGCTTCATTTTTGAGTATGTATGTGAAAAGGAATTTTATATGCCATGTCTCTCATAGTCTAAAAGCTGGTAAAATAACTTGGAACTCTTGCAACTTTTCAGTTCATGTCTTTAGTTCTGAATAATATGGAGGGGGCAGTGAATATTTTTGACACTAATTGCCTGTTGCCATAATTGTAGAGTTGAGGTAATTTACTCTTTTAGAATTGTAAATTAAAGTACAGTTAAATTATCGATCAGTATAAATTGTTAATACCACTGGATGCTTCGTTAATGAGAAAGCATTTAGCTAGTAAATGTGTGATAGAGAAGAGTTAACTATAGATGTTCATGAGATGTGTGCTCTAACATTAAGAACTTGTACCATTTTGATTCTCTCTCTCTCTCTCTCTCCCTCTCCCCCGTCTCTCTTTGTTGGAATGCATAAACATGAGAAACTGTTCTTTCCCTAGTTTGTCATGTGCTTTCAGAAACATCAGACTGAATCACAATTGAGCTGCCATTGTTCACTCAAAAACATCTGCTTCCTAAAATTACAAGCATTCATTTAGAGCTAAAGAATCTGCTGTGCTAGTAAAAGCACTCCTGTGAGGGTAGAGTCACAGTACTCCTTTTATAGACCTTGTGGTCCCTGAATAGAGAGCCTTACAAGGCCCTCTGTAGCTAGCTTTCAGCAGATCTGAGTGCTGCTACCTACAACATAGATCCTATGGGATCTTGATAGAGCACACCCTGTCTTGTCAGTGCCTGGGAGATGGTTTGGTAACCCTTTGCACACTGGTTTGAGTTCTGTTGAGAAAAAGTGGGATATGAATAAATAGTAATATCCCAAATGAAATTCCTGTAGGGTATATTCTATATACTGGAATTGAGTGAGGTATGCAGAATTTTTTTTCAAGTGATTTGTTTATGACTTGTGCTTAAAATACTGAACTAATATAAATCTTTTGCTGATGATGTAATCATATTTTTGGAGGAACCACAAGAATCTATACAGAGGTTGATGGAAATTTTGCAAAAATATGGACAAAAGGCAGGATATAAGATAAATAAAGAAAAGAAAAAGATGATGACTCTAAATACAACAAAAAAAGAACAAGTGGACTTGGAAAAGAGATTCGGTTATCAAATTGCAAAAAAAATAAAATATTTAGGAATAATAATAACAAATAAAAATCAAGAGCTATTTGACAACAATTATTTGAAGACATGGAAGGAGATTCAAAGCAAAATGGATGTATATGAATCTGTCTCTCCTAGGAAGGATAAATGCATTCAAAATGTCATTATTACCTAAGCTAATGTTTCTTTTCCAAAATTTACCAATAATAGGAAGGGAAAAGATCTTTAAAGAATGGGAAAAAGAGTTACGGAAATTTATCTGGCAGGGAAAGAAGCCAAGGATAACATTTAAAACATTACAAGATGCAAAGGAGAGAGGAGGTTTTGAGGTGCCATCGTTGAAAATTTATTATCAAGCATGCTGTTTAGAAATGATAAAAGATTGGATTCAAGTGGAGAATACAACAATAAAAGAAGTCAAAGGAATAAATAATAGATTTGGTTGGCACGGATATTTATGTTATGACGAAGCAATTGTAAATAATGACTTTAACACTCATTGTATCCAAAAGACTTTATTGAAAGTGTGGTTACAAATAAAGCATAAATTTTATAGAAGACTTCCAATATGGACCTCACCTCAAGAAGCTTTTAATATTACTCCAACAAAACAAGGGAATTTATTGACGTATCAAGAGTTGTTGAAATAGGATGGAGACAAGATAAAAATGCATACAGAAGAGGAATTAAGAGAGTCAGGACATGAATTTAACTGGTTTCCATGGAGACAAAAGAGAGATTCAAGATGGATCAAAAATTATATGGGTTTGAAAAAAATGAAAATGAATTAGATATAATGATGAAAGGGGACCAGAAAAAGAGAATCTCTAAACTTTATAAAATATTGTTGCAAAGAGAAATGGAACCAGAGATTGTTAAAGATAACATGTTCAGATGGGCTCAAAATATTGGACATCCAGTTGAGCTGGATACATGGGTGAGGGCATGGAAAACAGTTGTAAAATGTTACATCAAGCTTAAATTTAAGAGAAGATTTTTATAAAATGTTACATAGATGGTACATGACACCTGTAAGGTTGAAAAAAATAACAAAAAATGGGAATGGAAAATGTTGGAAATGTGATGAAAAGGAGAGGTCCTTTTTTATATGTGGTGGACCTGTAAGGTAGCAAGAAAGTATTGGAAAGAAATACATGATGAAATTCAAAGGATGTATAGTTTAAATTTTGAAAAGCCAGAATTTTATCTGTCAAATATGTTAGGGCAACAAAGAGAAATAAGATCTCATCAGAAAACATTGCTATATGTAATAACTGCTGCAAGACTGACATATGCGCAATATTGGAAAGAAAGAAATTATATTGACATAAAAGAATGGAAATTAAAAGTTCTGGATATGGTAGAGATAGAAAAGTTAACCTTTTCACTTAAAAATAAACCAATCCAGAACTTTGAAAGAGAATGGCAAGAAGTTTTGAATTGGAAAAAAAAAATAAGAAAAGGAAGGGGTAAAGTAAGATTGATGATAATGGGTAATGTAAACTAATGGTGTTATAGAAAAAGCGTAAGTAGTAATGTAACAATGTTTAAAAATAACAGTGTAAAATTTGTTAAACAGAAACAATGTATGTATGGAATGTAAACACAGACTCAACTGGAAAAAAGATGTCTGGAAGTGGAAAGCGGTTTTTTTATTCTTTTTAAAATTTTAATAAAAATATTTCAAAAAAAATACTGAACTGATGCAAATTTTTCAGACTATTCTTATTAAGAATATATGGACCATATCCACTACAAAGGGGAGAAGGGCCGATTTTTAAAAATAATACAGTTGGCCTTCCACTTTTGCAAGAGTTAGGGATGCAAGGCCCCTGTAAAAGTGGAATTACCATGAATATCTTCCCTCCTTACACTTGAGTGAATGCAACCTTCTCATACTCCCCCATCCTGCCCCTCTCCCCACCTGTGCAACTGAGTGAGTGCATGAGGGAAGGCATCCCCCCTCCCCCCTTGCACTTCCCCATCCTATCATATTCCCTCCTACACATGAGTGAGTTAGCAAGGGAATGCATATGCACCCCTCTTCTCCACTCCCCTGTGTCAAGGTCAGAGACACGGGCAGCGAGCCAGCCCAGAGAAGGGAGAGGGAGAGATAGCAGAGTCCCGCCAGGAGGAGTCAAAGCAAACAATTACTCATAGACAGTCCATTTACCTAAGCCTGAGTGACAAGTGAAAGCCATAGTCAGAGTCCAAAATCCAGGGGTCAGGAGCCAAGAGATCAATCCAAGGTATCAGGAGCCAGGTGCTGGAAGCAAGGAACAGGCAAGGAGAGGGCTTGTAGAAAGTTTGCCACAAGCAAAGAAAAGCTTCTGGGCAGGCAGTTGTATAGCCTAGACACAGATGTGACCGGTCACCGCTTCTTGAACTTAATCAAGGAAGCCTCCCTTTGCTCAGCTCTGTTGAATCTCCGTCTTGTTTGTGGGCTGATTGACGCAGGCTCCAAGGCCTCCTCGGGATCACAGCTGGATCCCTGTTGCCCTAAAGGAGCAGGCAGAGGAACGTCCGAGCCTGCTTGGTCCACGGCAGCAGGGAGAGCTCTTGAGCTGCAGGACTCATCTCCAGCCAGAGCCACAGGGACCAACAGCTGCTGCTCGTCATCAGCAGCTCTGACAGGGGCTTCAGTTGTCACACCCTGTCCTATCCCCATCCACCCACCTGAGTGAGTGAGCGACGGAACAGGAGTGCCCTTCCTCCTTTGCCTCCTCCTCATCTCATTCCTTTCCCATGCCTGCATGCCCAACTGAGTGAGGGAACACATACATACACCCTCCCTCCTCTCACTCCCCCATCCCAGCTCTGCCCCTCCACCTGCCTGCCCGAGTGAGTAAATGAGTGAGGAAACACATGTGTTTGCCCTCTCTCCTCCTGCTCCTCCATCCCATCCTCTTTCTTCACCCACCTGCCCAAATGAGTGAATGAGCTAGGGAATGCTCTTCCTCCCCTCCCCACGCATGTGAGTGAGTATATGAGGGAAGCAGAGGCAGTAGCAAATAATCTGTGAATAATCAAATTCATGAAGGTCAAAGCTGCAAATGTGGAAGGATGACTGTACATCAAATGTTTGAAGTGTACTATTCCAAATAATAAGTAATTAACCTTTGCTAGGTAGATAGAACATTTTAATCTCCCAGAGTCATGTTTTGTTGCCAAATTGAAATGCAAATGGACTTACAAAGCAGTCATTTTTACCACATTGTCACTAGAAGAGTTTAAACAATGTCTGTGAGTTACATCCAGTTGTCAGTACAGTTTTAGGTTTTTTTTCCCCAAGTGAAAAACAGCTGGAACAAAAATTGTCCCATCACATTTATAGCTTAGATATTAGTTCTATGAGATGGGGCTTGACAGCTACTTGGGTTAAATGTTTCTCCTCAGATGAAAAGAATTTTCTTTGTTGTGGGTGTTTGGGTACTATGGAATGTCCCTGAATGTGTATCCACAAACACTTCTGTGGACATAGTGCATTGTGTTACCCTGAAATACTGTAGAACTCTAAGTGGGGTCATAAAGTGTCCCAGATTAAGGCACTGAATACAAGGGGTTTTTTTGTTTTTAATTTGTCTGGTTAAGTTTCTCCTCTGTATTACAGATCATTGTGTTTATCTCTGTGACGAGAGAGAATATAATGCACAACAGAAGCATTATATTGTTTATTTTTTCTGAACATTCACCTAAGAGTCTGTTTCAGAAGTTGTTTGAAAAGTCCTCCAGAAACACATAATCATTCATCTTTTTAAGAAGTAGCAAAAAGCTCTCATGTGAAACAGTAAAACCACATTATAAATTGTTAACTGTCAATATATCTTTTTCTATACCTTTCTGTCTTATAGGCGTCCTCAAAAAGTGTGCCTGTGTCCATTCTTGCCAGTTCATCCCCTGAGAGTCTCCACCTGTCTGTATATCATCCAACATCCGGCAGAGGTGAGTCAGACTATGGGAAATGCCAAATTTGAACAAGGCATTTGTTCAACAAATAGGAAACAGTGCAAGTGAAAATTGTTGAATTATGTGCAGTTTTGTTACTATTACCAACCTCAGTGACTACCTAAAACAAAAGTAAAAATTATTGCATGAATATTATGCATCCTGTGCTGCATTTTCACAGTCACAACTATCAATTGATATTTTCTCCTAAAGTGTCTATCCAGGACAATATCTGAAGTTGTTGTGGTAGCTGAAACATAGGCTCAATTTTGGGTGATATTCAAAGGCAGAAGCAAAATCCTTTCTTAAATGTGACGATTACATGCATATCTAGGGGTCCTACATTTGTTACTATATTTTGAAGGCAAAAATTATTTCTGCTAGACTGCAAGAACATAATAAAAATTTCTCTGAATTTTTGTGACCCTGTTTTAGTGTACAAAATTCCCCTTTGTATGTAAAATGCCAATTTGCATAGTTTCTGGCAAAGTTCTAAATGTCCACAACTTATCACCTAACTTACATCTTTCTTGTCTGGGCAGACAACATGTGAGCCAAGTGCTGCCATTTTTGAAGTTCCAAAAGATTCTCATTAAAAAAAAATCTTTCCGTATGGAAAATCCCTCTAGATTTTAGAGGATATGGGAGCAATTATGTCATGTTTTTTGTGGGACTGGGCTGATTTAGGCTAGGAGTGGCCTTTTCAAAACCAGGAACTAAACTGGAAGTCAAATCAGTGCTGACACAGTTGTCACTAAATTTGATGCCAGCTACAGTAGCACTTTGTGGTGGCAGCAGCATAGGAAAGAGGCAGGCAGTAGGAGGAAGGCAAGAGGCAGTTGGAACTTCAAATTTTTTAAGTTTTGTTTTTATATTTTGTGGCAATGACTACTAATTTTCATCAGCAGCACCAGTTTTGTCGTCAAGTTTCAGTGCTGTGATTTTAATGGCAGGAGCAGTCTGAAGGTGCAGTGGGAGCACAAAGCTGCTTTAAAAGGCAACATCCAGCCCACAGTCCATGTGTTGCCCAGACTGGTTTAGTTTATCTGCTGTAACAGTAAATGAGACTGCACCTTTGCTCATTACACCTCAAACATTTCTGAACTGCTCTGCATGATTATATGAAAAAAGCAGTTGGGTTTATCTCTTTACTTATTGAAACAATTTTTACTCTACTCTTCTATTGAATGCGTGAATTTTTTGATGAGTGCATAAATGCCGTAAAATTTTTATTTTACTGAATGCAGTAAGGAATCTTCCATTTCTTCCATTATTTTCATCACCCTTTATACATGGAAGGTTACATCATGAAAAAGAGAGTGGCCACAGAGGCTCTCCACCTGATTAGAAATACTTTTTTTAGCTTTCCAAATCACATGGAGGATCTTTGTGAAGATTCTTTAGCAAGTCACCCTCCACACAGGATAGAAACTAGTACAGAGAGGGTAGAGCTAGTATGCTTCCCCTTCTCATGCCTTTAGTAAACACAGTTACAAAAAACCTGAATAGGGCTAAAGTTATACTGTAGAATAAAATAGAAACATATGTGACTAAAGCAGAAGCTCAAAGGAATGGAATTCATTGTGTGATTGGCTTTTCTGTTCGTAGTTTTAGTGTTATTGTTTGGATTTTCTTAGTAACTAAATTGTTAATTAGATTTTACTTGTGTAATCAATTGAATTATTGATATTTATCAAGTCCTGATAAGATTCTTTTGTCGATAGATAAGCTATAATTATACAGGAATGAATTTAAATGTTATTTTACAAAATAGGGGTGCCACATAGATAAATGAATATCTAAATAAATGTAGATCAGTTTTAATATCATTGTCTTTAAATGGTTTTATGATGATTTTGGTCCTAGCTAAGATTGTGAACCTAAGATTAACTGATTATTAGCAACATGGCCCAGTGGAGTATATTCATGTGCTGTGCTTGAGAGTGCTCCAAAGGGGTATTTGCGTCCAAGTTTTTTAAAAGTAATTTATCAGATTGAATACAAACACTGATCAAAGTGGAATTTGCCTTTGGAGCGCATGTGATACTTTTAGGCCAAACTCCCAACAATAAAAGAACGTTTTAAGTTGAAGGACATTTAAGAAACGTACAATGGTTTTGTGGATGTATCAGGGAGCTTCGAGGGAAAAATGTGAATTCTGTGCATGCCCCTTCTTGTCTTTCTCTTCTTTCCTGCATGATGGAGTGAATTCCAACACAGAAGATCTGCTTACTTTTGCTTCGACATTTAAGTAGCTGAGTGTGACTGGAGTTACAAGACTGTAAAGTACTCTTTGGCAGTCTAGAATGCAGAAAAAAGTTTTATGATCACAAGGCATAAATAGTGCTGATTTAAAAATCAATGAAGAAAATTTAAGGCTATAGAATATCTTTTGACTGTTATGTTCACATGCATTGATCTCGTGCCATTAATGAACTTCATTTACTGCCTACAGAATTCCCCACTGAACAATGAATATTGAGTACCGAGAGTTTTTTATGTTACATACTACCCATTTCAGAGGAAATCAAGTGATCAATTAAACAAAAAACCAAAGTAATTTAGAAAGTCGCTAGGGTATTTCCCTAGTCACTACCCATGAACTTGAGTAACATTTGAAGCTTTATATAAGAAGCATTCCTCTGGGTTCATCATAATTTATTTGTTGACACCTGTGGTAATCACATGCCAAATATCAAATGCCATTATTCCTGGAATTGGGTCCTCAACTTATAGAAGGAAATGGGTTACATTTTCCACAGAGCAGAAAGTCTGGAGGGCAAGAAACCTCCTCCTCCTCATGAAAAATAATAAATAGCTTTTTCTTCACTCCAATGAAGGAATGCTCTGTATGATACTTTTCTAAGTTAAATTCTTAATAAGAAAAAAAAATCCTGAAATTTCCCTTTCTATGGATTTTGAACCAGTTTTCTTTAAGGGCAATAGTCATATATGCCTCTTAGAACACAAAACCAGGGAAAGCTAGACATAGTAAAGCTCTGTAATGGTCTGTAGAATTTAAAGGCATAATTGCAGTTACAGTGGACATGAACATACCTAACCTTTAAACTGCACTATTGTCTTTCTAAAAACAACTAGAATTGGTAGGCTAATTGTAATTCTTTTAGTCCAGCACTGACTTTACATCTCATTCCATCCAGTGGATGTACAGTAACTGATCTAGCCCTTCTTTTAAAGGTTCCTCCTTCAGCAAACTGCTCTCATGGGTATGTTTTAATCCTGGATATCTGTGTTATTAGGCAACAATTGAATTGCGGTTTTGATCTTTTTCTAATCTTATGGTTATAACAGTTTCTCTTACAAGTAAATCCTAGTTGTGAATACCTTAAATGTATAAAAGAATTGGAAGATAATATAGGCTTCCTCCACTGTCAGGTTAGAGACCTGTGCTCTATCAGAAAATAGAATTGGTTGAAAAACGGAATCTATGTACTGTACTGTAGGAAGCACAAAGGACTTACAGAGGCTCATTTGGCAGTGACTGCACGCGGGCTGCTTGCAGATTCCCGCAGCTGCCTTACTGTCTTCCCCTCCCAGCCCGCTTTGCAAGCACTGCACACATATAAGTGGTTCTAGGTGAGTGTCCACAAACAAAAAGAACTGATGAAAGAGCAAGACCCCCGTGGAAATAATGGAATTTGTCCTTAGTTTGAAAGTGTCAAAAGAGCAAATCATCTGATAACAGAGTGTCAAAAGGTGGGGGCTTCCTGTCTAGCCTCATTTCTCACCAAACCACTTGGACAGAATATTGTTTTCACATTTTACCATGTATCTCTATTTCTGTAATGGTGCTCTTTAAAATGAGCCAGAGCTAGACATATGGGCCAGTTAATGGGCCATACATGAGCCATGCTCTAAATATGGGCAAAACTCAACAACTTAGGCCATATGACTCTTGGTTAATTATATTTATGATGTAATTGCAACATAAAAATGTGTGACAATTATATTTCCAAGTTTATTACACAAGAACAGTGGCCCCTCCATTTTTGAGAGTGTTTGGGGCTCAGAACCCTTGTAAATAACCCCTCCCACACCCCTCCCATTCCCTTCCAGGTCTCCCCCCACCATTGCCTTGTTTTTTACTCTAGTACACATACCTTCCTTGTCCACACCTGGGCAAAAGGCAAGGGAATGGAAGGAGGAGAATGTCAGGGGGAGACATGTCAAGGATTCCAGGCAGGGAACCCTGGGAAAATGATCAGCCCACTGCAAAGATGTTGCATCATGCCCCAGCTGTGGGTAATTGCAAGGTTGCATAAGAAACGGGGGTCGTGTGCAGATGGTAGAGGGAGGTGTGCAAACCTCTACCTGATTGGTTGTAGATATGTGTATAACAAAGCAACGCCAGTATGTATTTGTCTGTTGACCAAACCTGGTGTCTGGCGCAAGCTTTTGTCCATCTGTCCTATGTTTTGTATATAACGGAACTTTGCTGCAAGATAAAGTGCCTCCTGTTTTGGAAGAAACTCCTCCATGTGTGAGTATCCTTACTGGGGAACAAGGCTGCTGCTGTTGGCTCACTGAACTCTGGTTTTTCCGCTGCGTTTCCGTGGGGCTGAAACTCCTATCATCCCCCGACAAGACATGCCTGCGTCTCACAAATAATCAGATTTGTGAAGGTCAAACTTGTGAATGTGGAGGGAGGACTGGATAAACATACATGCTCACAACCTTCCCCTCAGCAAATGTAACTTTTGCAGTTTTTGGCCCCAACTGTCCATTTATTCCTGTTAGAGCAAAAGTTCTTTTCTTCTTGCAAGTAACAGGCTGTTTTTTTTAAAAAAAATCATTCTGGTAGTATATGCATATTAATGTTGTAGTTCTTTCCAAGAATGTTAAGGGAAAATTTTGTTCATTGTTACTGTCTATCCAATGATCTGTATCAAAGAGTTTTTGTTTAGTTTGTATATAAATAAACACCATACATTTCAAATGATCAACTCCACTCAATGTATTGATCTATTTCAGTTGATCATATGTGTAGCATTTTGCTCTCTTTTCATAAACCCTGTTAACTTCTGCGGAAATATGATGTAGGGCACAGTTCTTTTTCATCACAGTTCACTTTTTTGTTGGAATAGAAGTCTTAAGAACTTCTTACGGTTTAAAGACTGCTCAGAAAATTCAATTTTCAGGGAAAGGCTACTTAGCAGAAAGGCCCCTTACTCAGCAGAAGTTCATTGTTATCCTATTCTCTTGAGCAATAAAACACACAGATAGTATTTATCCATAAGCATCAACTGTATAGTCCTTCCTTGATGTTCCCTTCAAATGTATGGAAGACAGCATAGTCACATGGTTTGCATGCAAGTTGTCCCAAAGCTCTATTCTGAAAATCTCGGTTGAAAAGATTTTACAATAAAAGACCTGAGAAGAACCTCCATAAATCTTAGAATATCTCTTCCCTGGAGAACTCTACCAGTTGAAGTAGGCAGTACCTGACTAGATGGACTACTGCTGTGAATCAGTAAAAATAAGAAATTTCACGTGTGCTTGCTTGGGAAAAGACTTTCACTTGCTGTAGTTCAATAATGGTGTTCAGGAAGCACTTATAAATGCCAAAAGTGCATCTGATTATGCTTGTGGATTTTTCAAATCCGTTCAATAACCTGTTGAAACGCTTATATTTAGTTCACTGCATAATGTGTCCAAAGCTCCTTTCCTGTGCTTGTTCAAATTTACTGTTCAGGTCTGATAAAGAAAATGGCATAGATCTATCCATATTTTCTTTGTTTCATTGTAGCATCAATTATTATTTTTAAATGAGAAATGGTCATTTTTCAGTTTCTTTTCCTTAGATTTTTTTTTCTTTGGGTGCTGTGTGAAATTGTAGGAGCTGATTTTTAGCCACCATCAACACATGAAAAATCTTTTAGACTTCTCTGTCTGACTGTTACCAGTAGTATTATTGTGAATTGAACTACCTTCCCCATGCCCTTGAAATGAGCTGACACTTGCTTTCAATGCATTGCATTCAAATGCATACAGCCATTTTAAATTGGTATACATAATGGTGGTTTCTGTATGATGATCCATTTATATGCAACATCTTCAACATGTACATCAAGGCAGTTTTTTTCCACTCCACTGCACATGTCCAAAACAGAGTGTCAAGGGGCACTGAGGAAACTCTGTTATCTGCATTCTGAGGTACTATGCACAAATAGCTCGTGACTGGAAACATCAGCTTCACTGAGTCATTTCAAAATAGCATCTGCATGGCAGCCATGCCTCAGTTCATTGGAACTAAAGCTTGCATGTGTACAAGTCCCATTCTTAGTGGGTCTGACAGAGGTGCTAGTGCTATGCAGGTTCAGGCTTCACTTCTGACTTAAATGTGAGAAACTAGAGTAGTCTTTAATTGCGTAGATGCCCCAGCCATTCACACTATAATGGAATATATAGCTGTTCTCCAGTCACGAAAAGGGATAGGTATGGTCTAGTCTGAGTTCCTGCATTGACCAGGGGGTTGGACTTGATGGTCTGTGGGGTGCATGCCAACTCCTATAATTCTATGAGTTTCAAGTTATTTGTGATTTTGCATACATTTATTTAATATTCAAATTAGCATGTACGTTTTCTATGGTAAGTAGTTCCTATTCTGATACCTTTTGCTTGCTTGCTTGCTACATTTTCAAGTGTCTTTGCCTAATACAGTCAGCCCTCCACATTTACAGGTTTCACTTTTGTGGATTTGATTATTCACGGATTATTTGGTGTCACCTCTGCTGCCTCCCTGTGCCATTTTTAATAGGGACTGCAAGCCTCGTGAGACTGAGAAAATGTGAACGAGGCTTGTAAGTCCCTATTAAAAGTGGTATGGGGCAGCAGTGGAGATAACAGGAAGCCCCACAAGCCAGCCACTTCTGCCTTGTGAAGGAACCCTGATGCTTCAAAGGAATCTGTGGGGGTTGAATCTGGTGATCATACTTTTTTTTGTGGTAAGTATGGTTTGGGAGGGCTGAGGGTTATTCACAATTTTTCCACTTTCATGAGGATCCTGTGCTCTAACCCTAGTGAATGTGGAGGGATGACTGTAGAATGTTCTACAGAACTATTAGGGGGTAGGTATGCCATTGTTTTGTCAAGGAGCATTGATCAGTATTCATTTATTTCATGAGCCCCAGTTCTATTTTCAACATTACCGTAGATGAAGTATATTTCACTGTTAAATTTCTTTGCAGCAGCAGTGGGAAGTGTGCAACTCATAGGCTTTCAGTACCTTCAAGTTCCCTCAGATACCCTCCACCCAAATCTTGTGTTAATTGGGCGGGGGGGGGAGGTGCTGTATAGCTGCTAATTCTCATTGGCAAAATCAGTGATTACTGTTGTCTTGAAACTAAAATCACCTTTCTGCACCCACTGCCCTTGTACCTCATCCCCTACTACTATTCTTCCTCCCTTTCCATCCTATGCTATCATCTCCTTTCTGACTCTGCCATTCTCCATTCCTCCTTCCCGTCCCCAAAGGTGAAGGAAAGGAGATTAATTAAAAAAATTATTGCTGCTAGAGCCCAGCTCTCTACAGAGCTGGCTCCTTCCTGCCTGTAGAGCTGTCTAAGAATATCCTCTGTGCTGTGGGCCTGAAGACCCACAGGTGGATAGCAACCTCTTCTGTAAAAAGATTTTTTAAAAATTTCTTCTTTCCTTCCTTCATTGTCTGAGGGAGGGAGGGAGGCAGGGAAGGAAGGAGGGCGTTGGTAACTATGATGGGACGAGGACAGTGGTGGCATGGAAGGAGAGTGGAGGCAGCAGTGATGGTTTGGCCCATGAGGGTCCCCACAGTGTGCATACACCTGCTTTAGAATGACCTACTCTTGATTCTAGGGTCTTAAATTATTTAATAGAGTACAGTGGCTAAATTAGATGGAACAATATTACAATGTGTGTGACAGTGTAGACTTTCATCACTAACTTTACTGTGTAACTTCCTTGTCATTCTTGGCCACTGTGTATGGACTGTACCTTTTATGAGTATTTTTACTTGGAAATATTTTTGATAGTAAGAATATTAGATTGAATAATAAATCTCTATGTCATAGTTTTCATTTTTGTTTTGTTTTTATATTCAATATCAACTGAAGGAAAGTAGAGTACTACGGACAGTCCCTCTTCTGGCTGCTTGTCTACCCGAAGACAAATGCAAAGTCTTGATTGGCCGACGCTTCAGTGAAGACAGGTAAGGAATGTTTATAATTTAGTGTGCTTGTGTGTTTTGAGCTCTAATGGTAATCTAGAATATTTCATATTATTACTTCAGTGTTTTATCATTTTCGTATGCATAATAAAGATGAAATCCAAAAATGTCCCCAAATGTTTAAATAAATGTGTTCAGGACAATCTCAAATAAATGAAACTATCATTTCCTTTGCCCACTCTGAAATGTGCATTCCTTCTATCTATTCAGAGTTGCCATATTGTACCCCCCTGTGCAAATCTGGACAGTTTTATTATGTAAATCGATTGCTAGTTACACAAATCATATGAGGACTGGTGCCCCTTTACAAACTTGAGTCCCATTTTAGGAAAAAGGCAAGAGATAAAATAAAATAAATTTCCCATTCAGAAGCTTTTCTTTCACAGTTGCTTTATAGGAACAATGCAGAAGGTGGGTCTTGTGTTGATTCTGCATGTGTTATGGAGGGATGGACTACCTATGAGCTGTGGGTCACATGTGACTTTGCACCCAAAATATTTTGTGTGTCTTTTCAGGAATACTTTTCTTTGCTGCCTTTTTGCCAGTCTTTAATAGGAGATACGTGTATTCAACAAGTACAGCTTTTGCAATAATAAAGATTCCACGAAGTTTGTTATTCTGCTTGAGCCATCAAAATCAGTATTTCTTAAGTTTGTCACAGAAGTCAGACAAAAGGATTTTTAAACACATATTTCTGAACATGGGAGATGGTCAGCCCAGACACTTCAAGCATCTTCAAGGTCCATATAGAGTAGATAGGCAAGTGTTGTTGTTGTTGTTGTTGTTTAATAGTTATATAAACTAAATAAAAAAGCTTCCAAACTTAGAGGCTTTCAGCATGCCCAAGGCACCTTCAGACTGTTCAAACAAGTAGACACCAGCAACAGTTGCAAAGACCCTTTTCAGCGCAGGGAAAGTTCCAATACCCAGAGAGAATGTGCATACAGTTCAGCCAAGAAAGCAGTGTAAATATTTCTCCATGTAACCATTAAACGTGTTTGTACGTGCCTTCAAGTTTCCTGTTGGTTTTTGGTTACCCCATGAATTTCTTAATGTAGGAATACTCAGAGGTGGCTTTGCCAGAGTCTAAAATTGCCTAATCCTACCTATGCTCAGCTGTATGACTATATGGCAACAGTCATACTGACCTGATTTACAGTGCTGTAAATATGACTGAATGGATGTAGTAGAGGTGCTTTAAATGCTCAAACCCATCTTTAAAATGCTAAGTGTTATTCAGAGCCATCCTGTCAACTAGGAAGAGTAATGCCCTTCCTCAAGTGGTGGAGTACCCAGAATTATTGAAAGTTACATTTTCTTCCTGGAGGGCATGTATCACCTCAGCTTATGTCATAGCATTTTCCTCCCCTGAGCTCTGTTACTATCTCCTACTCTCAGTTCCCCAAGATGCCTCACCTCACATTGCCTTGTCTCATTGCCACACCTCTTACCTTTTCTTCATCTTTGCCTTAGCTTGCAGCACCAAGCTGCAGTGCTGTGCCTCCCATCCTTGCTTCCATCCATCTTCTATCACTTTTTTTATACTCTGCTTTTGTACCAAACTGGGACTGAAGGTGACTTACAAAATACTAAGAATTACAGTAAAAACACATATGGTTAAAAGATACAAAAAGTTGAGATTAAAACTAACAACAAAATGAAAACTATTTAAAATGTTACTTTAAAGCAAAAGAATAAAAGCAGTACAACACCATAAAGAGCCTTTTTTTCTTTTAAAAACTATCTATTCACTAAAGTTTGCTGGAATAAAGTCTTCACCTGCTGCCAAAAAGACAGCAAAGAAGAGGCCACAAAAGGAAGTTTCCCCACAGATGGAGTTTCAGAGTCTGGGAGCAGACATAGAGAAGGTCCTGTCCTATATTCCCATGCCCATGAAGGTGGCGAGATTGAGAGAAGAGCCTCCTGTGAAAATGTTAAGAGTTCATATGGGAAGATACAGTCCTTCAGATAGCCTGGACCCAAGCCATATAGGGCTTTATGGGTCACAAATGGCAATTTGTCTTATGCTCAGAAACACTGGCAGCCAGCGGAGTCAATGCAACAAGAGAGTTGGGTGCTGTCATTAACAATCTGCAGTACTTTGGAGAGGCAGAATTATAGTAATCCAGTTGGAGTATGATTAAGGCATATGTGTCACCATTGCCAAGTGAGACATCCTAAAGATCAGGCACTCCATCTCATGTTTCTGTGTGCCCCTCCTTTATGCCTTACATCATGCCACCTTTTTAAAAAGGCAGTTACAGTGGAATCTTGTATGTATCTAGTTAGACATAAGTATCATTGAGTTCACAGTATCTTTTTCCTGAGTATGAAGGTGTCAGATAATTAGCAGCCTGGCAATATGCTTTTGAATGAGCTCCTTGGTCTATACAAGTGATCAGAAATGCTGTTGTGGAGAAAGAAATTGCACTAAATGTACGTATTAGAGCGAAGCCTGTGCAGATCTAGAGTATGAAGATTCAGTCTTTGAGTCCTGAAAAATATAGATCAAAATGTCAGTGATTCACTTCTTGGTGAAAAGTACTGAAAGGCAGTAGGAGGCTTCCTTCCCATAAGGTGGTGACATCTTTGTCAGCAAAGCTTTAAATGTCTATAGACCAATGCACAATTTGAGAAACAAGCAAAAGGAGCTTGAAGTCCTTGCGCAGGAAGGGTAAATATGACTATATAGGCATAATGGACTCCTGGTGGGATGACTCTCATAACTGGAATATTACAATTGAAGGATATAACCTATTTAAAAAGAACAGGTTGGCAGAAAAGGAGAGGAAGTAGCATTATATGTCAAAGACAAATTCAGTTGTATATAAATGCATGAGAGTGACCAGAGTGGATCAGTTTAGAGCATTTGGCTTAAAATAAATGGAGAAAGAAAGAAATGTGGGAGCAGGAATAAGTACTGGAATGCAAATTTAATAAATCAGCAGAAAAAAGGAGATTAGGATCTATGTGCTTACAGATGGTCTAAGTTTATTTTTTAAGAGCCCAGTGCATTTCAGCCTGTTTATAAATTAATTGACTTTCTTCAGACGCTGTATTAAAAACAAATATAACTATATTTTACAGTCTTATAACAATATATAATACTTTCAAGTTCACATAGTGAAAAATATACTGTTCATATAACAAATCATATACATACCATAAATCCAATCTACAATAGAAATTTCTGGAGTTCATACTCTTTAAGAAAAGAATAGATATACAATAAAGAAGACAAACTGCTGTTTTGTTTTGTTTTGTTTTGTTTTGTTATTTATACAATTTCTCAGATGGTGAGAAACAAGGATAACCTAGAGAAAGAGTGGTGGGACCTGTTACAAGGACATCTGATGTAATCTGGCTGGTCTTGTGTGTGTGTGTGTGTGTTGTTTTTTTTTTAATGTGCATAATGGAGTGGCTTTATACTAATGGATGGAGGCCTAGATGCTCATTAAAACCTCCTGGAATCAAAGATTTAAGTTTTGAAATCCATTCCAATTTTTCTTTCATAAGAATTCTCTCATTATTTCCAGCTATTTTTTGCAGCATCCAAAACTCAAAATCTGATGCAGAATGTTGTAGTTCTACAAAATGACTGACCAAAGGAGCCCCCAATCTTTTATTCCTTATATTATAGAGATGTTTAGCTATTCATTTTTTAGCAGTCTTAATATTCCCCCCACATACATATTTTTTTGCACTTGCACTGAATAGCGTATATAACATAACTTAGCACTATTACAAGAGCCAAAGTGAGTTACATCTCTCTTGGTACCAACTCTGTCATTTTCAATGTATATCTACAATATACGCAATGTCCACAGGGGTTGATGTCCTGTGGGGCTCCCTGCTTCCATTATAGTGATTTTTGATGTTTGTTTTGAGTCCTTGAAAGCTGAGTTGACCACAATATCTCTAGTATTTTCATCCTTTTAAAGAAGATTTGTGGCTTTTCCTTGCACCCCAAAACATTCTCTCATAAAAAAACAATGTTTTTTGTTTATGAACCCTTGTATATTTTTTGTGGTGTGATTATGTGTGGGAGAGCCACAGAGGTGATTGAACAGTGGTCCCTGTTGTTTTTGTAGTAATTCAGAACGAGATCTGCCAGCTGCCTTAACAAACCCTGGGATATTACTCCTTGTGGCTAAACTCTTTCTCTAACTTGTTTAGATAATATGTGGGACTCCTTTCTAAAATCCTTCCCATTGTGGCAGTTGCGTTTTAGCCTCAGGACTGACTGTAAGGGAGATTGTGTCTCATTGCCCTTGGATGTGAACTCAGACTGAAGTAGGTGTTAGCATCAGTAGGTTTTCTGTACAGGGAGGTGATGAGTTGATCTCTTACCTTGAGGACTGTCAGATCCAGGAAATGGACCTCTGTATGGCTGAATTGTAAGTCAAATTGTATGTTTGGATTGATTGTGTTGATTGTGTTGTGAAATAGTACTTTATTCCTCTCCAGATACAGAAAACAACATCTAGGAATCTTATCCCAAATATTAGTTTATGCTTATATTTTCCATTAGGACTGGTAAGGTTTTTTTTCCAAAATTCTCCATAAATAAATTAGCAATGTCAGGGAGCATAGGATATCCCATGGCTACATCTTTCATCTACCAATAAAATTTGTGGTCAAACATGAAATCGTTTTTTTGTTAGAGCTATCTCTGTGAGGGAGAGTAAAAAATGATAAGAAAGATATTCTCTACTCTCCTGTCCAGGGTAGATTGTATGATGGTAAGAGCTTCTTCTTGGGGTATTCTGCTGTAAAGTGACCTCACATCTATGGTGGCAAATAAATCTGCCTCCTCCAGTCTTAAAGGTGTTCTTTCATTTATAAAATCCATGAAGTGCCTTATAAAAAATGGCATTGAAGATATAAAGGGTTTTAAAAAATGATCCACAATTTGTGTCAGTGGTTCTAGAGGTTCGAGAAAGAAGATGGTCACTGGAATCAAAGTAGTCAGCGTGTTAGGGGAAAGTGACCATGTAATGCTAGAATTTGTGGGACAGGTCAAAGAAGAGTACAGCAGACCTTCCATATCTGTGAGGATTCTGTTCCAGGACCACCCATAGATGCTGAATAACACGAATGCCTGCATCCCATTATATTGGCATCTACCATTTTAAGTATAGAACACAACACTCCATGTTAGCTCAGAGTCACAGATGCGAAGATTGCAGGTAAGGAGTGTTCACTGTATTTCAAACGTGAACCATGGATTTCTGGAAAACTGATTTTGCAAGTTCAGGGAATTACTAGGTGGAATCCCATGGCTAGACATGCTGAAAGAAAAAAACATGCAGCAAAGGTGGGAGTTCTTGAAGAAGGAATTGCAAAACACACACACACACACACAATCACAAACAATCCAACAGAAGAAAAAAGGGAAACATCTGAAAAAGCCAATGTGACTCCATGGAAAACTCAGGGAGGTAGTGAAAAGAAACCAGAGCATGTATAAAGAATGGAAGGAAGGATGAATCACCAAGGAAGAGTACAGATGTGTAGCCCAAGCTTGCAGGAATACCATAAAGTTAATGCTCAGAGCAAGCTGAAATTGGCTAGTCAAGCAAGGGGCAATACAAAGTGGTTTTTCAGATGCATTCAAGGCAAAAGAATGACCAAGGAAATACTGGGCTAACTGTTCAGTAAGGATGGTAAAATGCTAACAGATCACAACTCAATATCTGTTTTGCTTCTGTTTTCTCCGAGAGGGATAACTGTGTGATCCCAAGCAGCAGCAGAGACCTCGGGAAGGGATCTGGATTGCAAATCAGGATTCATAGGGAGTTAAACAGCAATCCCCTCACAAACATAAATGAGTTCAGATTTGCAGGCCAGATGAACTGCATCCCTGAGTACTGAAGGAGCTTGTGGATGTACTCTCTGAACCACTTGCCATCGTTTTTGAGAACTCTTGAAGAAAAAGTGTGGTGCCAGAGGATTACAGAAGAGCAAATATTGTCCTCCTCTTCAAACAAAATGGAAAAATGAAGATCCAAAAAACTACAGACCAGTCAGCTTGACATCAATACCAGGAAAAATATTAGAATGGGTTATACAGGAGTTTGTCTGCAAGTATCTTGATCACAATGTAACTATTAGCAGGAGTCAGCATGGGTTTGTCAAGAACAAATCCTGCCAAACTAATCTTATATCTTTTTTTCAAATCAGGATACTAGTTTAGTAGATGGTGGGAGTGCTGTGAATGTCATCTAGATTTGAGCAGAGCATTTGATGAGTTTACGCATAATATGGTAGTTAGAAAATTGATTAAAAGTGAAATAGATGGGAACCATGTTGGTTTGAAAAATGTACTCAAAGAGTCATAAATCAATGGCTGCTCTTCAGACTGGAAGGAGGTCTCAAGTGGAGTGCCTCAGGGTTCTGTTCTAGGGCCGTTATCTTCAACATTTTATCAATGACTTAAAAGACATGGTGGAGGAATCCTTATCAAATTTGCAGGTGACACAAGACTGGAAGTGGTGGCTAACACGTTGGAAAATAGGAACAGAATTCAAAAGGACCTAGATAAACTAGAAAATTGGGCAAAAATTAATAATATGAAATTCAATAGTGATAAATGCAAAATTCCGTATTTAGGTCACAAAAACCAAATGTTCAGGTATAAGTTGGGTCAGCAGTACTACATGTGCAAAGGACCTTGGCAGTATTGTTGATCATAAGTTGATCATGAGCCAGCAGTGTAAATGCTATTTTAGCCTGCATTAATAGAAGCATCGTTTTCCAAGTCAAGGGAAGTACTAGTCCCACTACATTCTGTGCTGGTCACGCTTCATCTGAAGTACTATGTTCAGTTCTGGGAATTTCATTTTAGTAAGGATATAGACAAGTTGGAGTGGGTTCAGAGAAAAGCAAGAAGGATGATGAGAGGTATGGAGAATAAAACATACAAAGAAAAGTTGAAGGAACTGGACATGTTCAGCTTGGAAAGACAAGACTGAGTGATGACATAACTGCAGTCTTTAAATACCTCTAGGACTGTCACAGAGAAGAGGGGACAGGCCTGTTCTCTGCTGCCCCTGAAGGCAGAACTAGGTCTAATCATTTTAACTTAAAGGAGAGTAGATTTTGATTGAACATTAGAAGGAACTTCTTGATAGTAAGATCAGTTTGGCAGTGGAACCAATTGCCTAGAGAGATGGTAGGGTCTCCTTCTCTGGTCTTCTTCCAAAAGAGGCTGGACAACTACCTGCTGAGAATGCTTTAGCTGAACATCCTGCATTGAGCAAGAAGTTGAACTTGATGGCTCATGAGACCCTTCCAACTCTGTGATTCTGGCATTATATGATTTGAGGTATCAGGTTAGGAGTAGTAGGAACAGAATGCTGGACTGGATAGAACTTTGATCTGATCTGTCAGACCTGTTTTTAGGTTTCAGATTATTCTTTGGAAGCTTAGATGTATCATTGTTACAATCATTTTGTTGCTGTGTCTGCTAGGCTCTCCACTAGTTCGGTAATGAGTAATTTCTTACTCATGGGCCACATAAAGGCATTGCACCTCCTTCCTGGCTTGCTGGTTCTTGGCTTTACTGACAAAGTCTTTGTACTATTCCCCCCCGCTTTCTCATTTGCTGCTATATCTTCAATGAACCTCCAGCTTACTTTATCCTACTTCCATCCAGATACTCACATTCCCTAGTGAGTCACTATTGAGAGAATTGCCACCTGGGGCGTTCTGCTAGTTTGAGTCATAACCACTGAATGCTTAAGGACTGCATCTCTGTGTGGGTGTATGGGAGATAATAAATATGATGCCATGAGGAAAAAAAGTTCAGATGTTTTTAGAAGTATAGAGAAATGATATAAAATACACTTCAGCCCTAAGGGACACTAAAGCAGCATAAAATGCACCTAGAGATCCCATTTCAGCCTTCATAACCTGTCTGCTATTGCTCTGTGTAATCTCCTGGCAGAAATCTGTTGAAAGAAATATTATTAAATTCATATCATAGATAAAAGATAGTAGTTTATCTATTTACAATCATGCTTAATTTAAACTATATCATAAATAAATAAAAAGCTATATACTGTAACATATTATGGTTTATTTAATAATCACTGTGTATTTTTGACCAAATGCTTGTTCTATTATTCATCATGAAAATTCTAACGAAGCAGTAAAAGCCTTTATTCTGGGATTTATTATCTTTAAGATTTATAATATGTATTTTTGCAAGTGATTCTTTAATCATAAATACTATTTCAGTTAAGCTGTAGAAGATCCTAATGCTTCTTCTAAAACAAACATTACCAGCAAACAAGGAAGAAAATTCATTTTGCCAGCCATAAATTAATCTTGGTGGAGCTTTTTAGAATAGTCCTACACCTGCTTGAACAATCCTTTGCACTGGGTTAATTCCTTGAAATTTATTTCTTGATAGTACCACAGTTACTTCATTTAAAATCGTTTAAAAAAAAAAGTAACTGAAACAGTTCCGGACTATGTCTTGCTTCAGTGGTCTTTTCTATAGTTTTCTTATCCCCTCCTTTGTTGTCCTTTTGAAAGATCTTCAAATTAACATAATGTTTTAATAAATTATAAATTGAACAATAATGGGTGTTTATGCAAATACTTCTGGAGGCAGAGTCTTCATACTTGCAGTGGTTAGAAACTCTGGTCTAAAACAGCTAGCAGCCATCTACTAGTACAACAGGGCTTTCTTCCTCTCCCTTCCAGTTTCTCCTGCAGACCTCATGCTTCCCTCAACTTTGCTTGTAATATTTCCTAGAACTCCAGAGCAGGTTCTGTGGGCAGCCTGGAACTGCAGGAAGAAAGGCAGGTTCCACTTATGGTTGGCGTTATATCAAAGGAACAGCACCACTGAATCCCTCTTCAAGGGAAAATGGACATATAGATTTTTGTAATTTGTTACTTATATGCTAGTCTGAGAAGTTATCTATCAACTAGCATACCATTAGAGGTAAGCAATTGGCTAAAAATATCAAGCTGCATTTGAAAATATTGGCACCTTATTGCTGCTTCAAATGGGTATGGAAAGTTTAGTGTAGCTTTACTTGTATTAACTATCATATGCATCATTTGCACTGTGGCATTTCCAGTCACACTGTGTGTCCAGAAATTTACAGTCCCTTCCATTGCAGAGATATGTCAGACAAATGGTTGAATTTTCCCAGCCGTCCTTACAAAACAGTCTTAGGAGTTGCAGTTTTGAGGGAGCAGGGTCCATGTCAGTTAGGACAGGTAAGATTTAAGTAGACAATGCAGACTAACTCAAAGAGCTAATATAGGCACAGAATAGCAACAGAATTTTTGCCTTTTGCCTCTTTGTTCCTGTGTGGGGAAGAGATTGTATATCAAGGCTGTGCAGGAAAATGTTGGTCTACCACAAGTGGTTTCCTCTCTGCTCAGTTACAATCGTAATGTTTCTCATATGGAGATGCTGAATACCCATACAGAGAAAATATAGATCTCTTATGTTTCAACCTTGTGGAGGCCTTTGTGATATTTCTTGGGGCCATTCTTAGTGTCTCAGGAAAAGCAGGAGACATCAGGTATTTGGGGGAAAGAGCAGGATTTTTTTTTCCATTTAAAAATCCCTGGCTCAATCATTTTAGGTCTTAGAAGCAGCTAAAATGAAATTAAGTCCTATATCCAGTGAAAGTCCCAACAAGAATAGACCAGTTGAAATCAATGAGATTTATACTTTTGTGAATAACAAATGCTATTTATTCAGAAATCTGCTTTACTTGGGATTCACATTGGATTTATCGGTAAGACTGCAATCCTAATTGTAATACAGTAGATACAATGTGACCTGCATATAAGTTAATATACTGTATTTACTATATTGTACTCTACTGTGGGATTCTCCCCATCCTCTTTCCTTAGTGTTATGTCTTTTACATTTTAAGCCTGGAGAAGAGAAATGTTTTAATCTCTGTAAGCTGCCCTGGGAGTCAATTTCAGCTAAAGAACAGGCTGCAAAATGCTTTAAATAATAATAAATAACGTGCCATATTGAATCAGGCTCCTTAACTCAGGCCTGTCAAACATTACTAGGCCTTATGTGATGGCAGAATGTTGACGGAAGTATGTGTTACCCTCTTTCCACCTTGAGAGAAATGCAGAGACCATGGGGAGGCACCTGTGTTCCTAAAGTCGCAGTTACATTGATAGTTAGAAAGTCCTTGGAAGACGTTTTAGGAAAGAGATTTCTGGGGTGGGTAACAAGAGGCAAGCAGTGATCAATAATCTGGGAAGGAAATTCAGAGACTGGGAACAACTCTGAGAATAAGTTGAAAGTTGTTTCAACTCAGTGTATAAAAGTCTACGTTTGAAAAATGGACAGAGAATTCTTGGGACAGGGTTCTTGGGACACTTAGCTGTCAAATGTTTTTCTTGACTTCGCTCTTGTCTTTGTTTTGAACAGGGTGTTTTTTGCTCTTGTTTTCCAGTAATGTTCTGTCTGGTTTGCCATGCTTTCAGCCTTCCACTCTTCTTTGACAATGAAAAGAAATGCAAAGGAGAAAAAAATTATTTTCTCTTCTACACCTCCTGTGGATGCCGTATACCTCAGACACTGAACCAGTCTCTGAGGAGTGAGAAGCAGGCATGGAAAGGAGAGATCAGCAGTGCACAAGCAGCTGTGGTCAGGTGGACCCACTCAGGTCAGGTTGGGCATAGCATGGTCACCCATTGGCCTGTTCTGTTACCCTAAAACGTGGGTTCTGCGAGGGCCCACCAGTGATGCCATTACCTCCTTTCAAAAGTGGGGGATGATTAGCTCAAAGTCACAAAGGGAATAACTTAATGAGATCTACCACCTATGTTTATGAGGTCCTTGCAGGAAAGAACCAGCCAGAGAGTTTAAATTGCAAAACTAATTTGTGGTAGAGGTGGAAGTAGCAACAGCAATTTCAGCAAGAACAGAACTGTTGAAACATGAGGAGAACATTGTTATGGCAGCAGCAATGCTGCACTGAATTTGCAGGGCTTGCTGCCACTCCTACCACAGCCAGGAGGTAAAAATCTTCCTCCTCTCCCCACTCCTTCCTTAGTTCTGAGGACTATGTTTAAGTAACATTTTCTGACTCATAGTCTCAAGTAGACCTAGCCAAGCCTGCTGACTCAGTTCTTCCTGAGAGATTGGACAAAGCTGTGCAGAATGCAGCTCCACCATCATCTGAGATGCCCTTTGTGACAAACCTGATGGGAGGGAGTCTTGACAACAGAGCCTCCTTGGCAACTGAGAGTGTTTAAGCTGATTGGCTGGTGAAATGGAACCTGGGATAGCCCACGGGAGGGGCTGGTGGAAAGAGGAAAATAGCGGATTTTAACTGTCTGGTGTGTGTTTGAAGAGGAGTGTGATTTGTAGTGTGTTTGGAGAGGTTGAAGATTTGAAGAGCTCTGTGGGAGAGAGAACTGAGAAATTGGGTGTACGAGAGAGAGTGAATGAATTGAAAGAGAGAGAAGAATGGTGTGCTGTTTATAAACATTTAGATACAAAACACATTTAAAGCAACAGTGTTACAATAAATGTTTGAAGTTCTGTGTTCCTTAAAACAGTGTCACAGAGTCTTATTTCGAATCCTGGAATATACATGCTACCAATAATATCATCTTGACCTTAGCGCCAACAGGACCCCAGTCTTGGAAAATATAAACCACTGCTGATCCTTACATCTGGGAGAAGGGCAGATTTAGGGAAGGCAGTAAAGGGGAAGAGTCCTGAAAAGAAGAAGCCAAGGGGGAACAAGAGTGAGGAAGGGACTGCATTCTCAGAGAGGGAGAACTGAGGCAGACTCATTTGTTCTGGCCCTGGCTTGATTCAGAGATCTCCCTGGCTGTTCAGACCTGAACACAAAGAGGTGTCAGGCTGGGCAGGCCTTGAGTACGAAGCTTGGGTGCGCCTTTTGCACTCGGCACTGATGGGCGGTGGTTGGTTTTTCCGCTTGCGAGTTTTCCACACCCTTTCTCAACGATTTCATATCGGTGAATAAAGAGCACTAGAATAACCCAGAATCTTGCTATAGATTCCCTATCTGATGCCTTAGCTATGCCCGTGATTTGTTTCTCCATTAAAACACAGCAAAGATACTTCTAAAAGCAGAATCTGACCTCAAGAAGGCCCACAATTCTTCATCCGTATCAGGGTCTTTTCAGCCATGTCAATTGTGTCTGGGGAAAACACATATGTTGACTATAGAATTGTATCTGAAATACAGAAAATTTTTCCGACTTGTATTTTTGTCTTCTTCCTTTCAGCTGCTGTGGAATAAAGAATGTCAGTGTCTGTTCTCATGTGTTGGACTGATGCTTGCATTTCCCAGTGCTATGAGGTTTCTGATCTGTGTCTGGCTAGAGGAGGGGCAGGAATCATATGTCCTCTCCAATTTTTGTTGGACATCAACATCTAAGTGTTAAAAGAAACATGTACAGGAAATGGAAGAATGGTAATACCACCAAAGAGGAATTCAAGCAAATAGCCAGGAGATGTAGGGAGAAGGTCAGACAAGCTAAAGCGCAGAATGAACTCAGGCTTGCCAGAGACATCAAAAACAATAAAAAGGGCTTTTTTAGATATGTCTGCAGCAAAAGGAAAAACAAAGAAATGATAGAGTCACTGCATGGAGAAGATGACCAATTAATAATGGGGGGAAGTGAGAAGGCAGAACTACTCAATACCTTCTTTGCCTCAGTTTTCTCACAAAAGGATAGAAGTACTCAACGTGGGGCATGGGGAGCAGGTGAGGAAGTGAGGGAAGTGCAGCACAGAATAAGTTAAGAAGTAGTACAGGAATATCTGGCTAAACTAGATGAATTCAAGTCCCCAGGGCCAGATGAATTACATCGAAGGATATTAAAAGAACTGGCAGAAGTCATTTCTGAACCACTTGCAATAATCTTTCAGAACTCTTGGAGAACGGGAGAAGTCCCAGCAGACTGGAGGAGGGCAAATGTCGTCCCCATCATTAAAAAGGGGAAAAAAGAAGACCTAAATTATTATCACTCAGTCAACCTGACATCAATACCAGGAAAGATCCTAGAGCAGATCATTAAACACTTAGTTTGTAATTACTTAGAAAGCAATGCCGTAATCACTAAAAGCCAGCATGGATTTCTCAGAAATAAGTCATGCCAGCCTAATCTTATCTCTTTTTATGATAGGGTTACAAGCTTGATAGATGAAGGGAATACTGTAGACGTAGCGTATCTTGACCTCAGTAAGGCCTTTGACGAAGTTCCCCATGACATTCTTGCAAAGAAACTAATAAAATGCAGGCTGGACAGGGCTACTGTTAGGTGGACTTGGAATTGGTTGACCGACCGAACCCAAAGGGTGATCACGAATGGCTGCTTTTCATCCTGGAGAGAAGTGACTAGTGGGGTGCCACAGGGTTCTCTCCTGGGCCCAGTGCTATTCAACATCTTCATCAATGACTTGGATGAAGCAGCGGAGGGCATGCTGATCAAATTTGCAGATGATACCAAATTGGGAGGGGTTGCTAATACACCAGAGGACAGGATCAAAATTCAAAACAACCTTGACAGATTGGAGAGCTGGACCAAAGCTAACAAAATGAATTTCAACAGAGAGAAATGTAAGGTCCTGCATGTAGGCAGAAAAAAATTAATGCACAAATATAAGATGGGGGACACGTGGCTGGGTAGCAGTACATGTGAAAGGGATCTAGGAGTCTTGGTAGATCACAAGCTGAAAATGAGTCAGCAGTGTGATACAGCAGCCAAGAAAGCCAACTCAATTCTTGGTTGCATCAATAGGAGTATGGTGTCTAGATCAAGCGAGGTAATGGTACCACTGTATTCTGCATTGGTTAGGCCTCATTTGGAATACTGTGTCCAGTTCTGGGCACCTCAATTCAAGAAGGACATTGACAAGCTGAAACGTGTCCAGAGGAGGGCAACCAAAAAGGTGAAAGGTCTGGAAACCATGCCCTATGAAGAACGGCTTAGGGAGCTGGGTATGTTTAGTCTGCAGAAGAGAATGTTAAGAGGGGATATGATAACCATGTTTAAATATTTAAAGGGATGTCATGCTGAGGAGGGAGTGGACTTGTTTTCTGCTGCTCCAGAGACTAGGACAAGGAGCAGTGGATTCAAGCTGCAGAAAAGGAGATTCCACTTGGACCTCAGGAAAAACTTTCTGACAGTCAGAGCTGTCCGGAAGTAGAATATGCTGCCTCGGAGTGTGGTGGAGTCTCCTTCTTTGGAGGTTTTTAAGCAGAGGCTGGATAGCTATCTGTTGGGAATGCCTTTGATGTGTGTTCCTGCAAAGCAGGGGGTTGGATTCGATGGCCTCTGGGGTCTCTTCCAACTTTATGATTCTATGGTTTTATGAACATTCACCATCCTAGCATTGGCTGGCTTGGGCTACTGGGACTTGCAGTTCGACAACACTTAGAGAACTACACATTCTCCACTCCAGCCCTAGAGGTGTCACAGCTCGTTTTGCTCAAAGCATGGCTGCTTCAGTTGCCTTTAGAACTAGAGCTCCATAAGCAGATACGCACAGGGTTGCCACATGGCAGTCCCTTTCATCTTTTGTCATGGTTTACAAGCTGGATGTTTCTGCCTCTTCAGAGACATCTTTTGGTGTAAGTTTGCTTCAACAGGCAGTGTCTGAGTGAAGGATACTTCTCTGCTCTGTCTCACTTCCATTTTTTTCCTGTTAAGCAGTATCAGCACACTCAGTTTGTGTATATAAACAATGTTAAGTTCCATTGGAAGTTTTTTTTCATCATTACAGCAACATTGATACTTGTTGTGAGATCTTCATTTTCTGTAGTATATGGAAGAAATCTTCCTCACCTAGTACCAGTTAATCATATTGGTGCTCCTTGTGACAATATCACAAGTATCACACATACTAGTATAGTACATTGGTACTATGTTTTTAATTCTTTGAACTTTGTGGCTGTGAGATGAGACTGGCTAGTTTGGGATGCCTAGTATTAAATTAGTTTAAAAATTCTGCCTATGGAAATAAGTGGAAAGGACAAGCACATGGGAAGAGCTGAGTTCTGCCGGTACTCAATTTTTCACTTTAGTATCTGTTGGCAGTGAATGAGCCAAACCTGTCGTCCACAAGACATCACAATCTTGGATAAGGACTGAGTTCCAAGGATTCATGTTTTACTACAAGTAAAATTCTTTGGTATGGTGAATTGGAAACATGTAGCTGAGAACTTATGTGCTCAGACTTCATTTGTCTCTACACTCATGATTACTTCGGTATCCTAGAAGTCAAGGTTTACTGCTTATACATTCCTCTTTCATACCCAGGGTTTTGTCTTCAGATTTCAACAAGTGCCACAAATCAGAAACAGCAAACTCCCAAACTGAGATATGTGGCTTTAAGTTAAGGAATGAATTCATGTTAGTTTAATTAAGTTTTTTGTTAGCATGAAAGGGATGCACATTTTGCTGGTAAGAAGGATGAATGAATCCTTTATTGGTATACGTAGAATGTGTATTCATAACTTCCATGAGTAGAATTCTTTTTAGAATTATGCTAGATAAGGATTATGAAAGAACACAAAACCCACTTTTGTTTATTTTTAGTAATGCTAAATCCTTAGAGGCTTGAAAATGCTGGAATTGAAGTAACTAACCTTGGTAAGAACATTCATTTTGCCCTCAGTTTGCACTGAAGCAGCTGCCAGTCTTTTGTCAGCCTCTTTATAGCAGCTGAAGGCTTACAAAGAAAGTGGGTTCTTCATAAGAAAATAATTTTTGTGTGGCACACAAGTTTATTTTTCTCAATTGGCATCAAGATGTAAGATGTTTGAAACTATGCCTCTGAATTGGGGAGGGAGGATTTTTGGGGGGCGGGAGGTTCAGAATACTTGCATCTACTCTGGTCGAATTAGGAAATAATGTTTAAGCTCCTGCTGCTCTTTGATATATCAGTATCTTAGTTGCAATGCTTAGTTTCAAGACAAAGTAATATTCTTCCTGTAATTATTCCTGCACAAAATGATGAAGTACCACAGAAATTATGTTTTATATGAACCTATATATTAATCTTAGGCAACTGAGGCAGACATTTTCTTTGATTTTATGTTTAGTATCAAATATAAAAATGTTTTCCATATCAGTATGCATTTAATAAAAGGAACTGTTTGCTGTTTTTCATGGTTCTCATAGTCCGGGCCTAAGCCCCATATGTTTGCCCACAAATTACTTTTAAAATACAGCATAAAATGTAGAGATAAACACTTTACTGTTTAAAGAATAAACAGTGCAAGAAAATAGTGGGTGGGACAATAAATATATTCACATCACCCCAAAGTCTTGGGAACCAGAACAGAAGCTATGCCATCCATATTAAAATAGAAAATGGTGCTCTGCTTTTATTTTTCTGCAAGTTACCCATAGCTTCTTCTCTAGCACTACCTTTTGCCCTGATCTCTCTCTCTACTAATCAACTGTAACTTTTGTAATATCTTTTCCATTTTAACCTTGTGGGCATTTGTCAATCTCCAATGTAGCCACCAGAATGTTTGCAATTTGTTTTATATTTTACTTGCACATTTGAATATCACATTTGTCTGTGATAACTGACTGTTGTGACCAGGCAAAAGAAGTAAGCCCCAAATTTGCTATGTACAGAGGTGAATGACCTCTATTGCTTGCTATAGAATCTCTCATACTTAGTGAGAGAAGGAGTAAAGCAGGAGTGCCAAGCTTTTGGCCCTGCAAATGTTTTGAACTACACTTCGGACAGACTTTTGCCATTGCTCTTGCTAGCAGGAACTTCTGACTGTTGACTATCGAAATATTTGGAAAGCCAAAGCTTCATCACTATGGAGTAAAGGAAGAACCATCTACTAGCTATCTAAAAGCAATAGTCACCATAGGTCTCAGATGTGGGGCAGTTTGCATATATTTCCGTATCTCATTTCAGTAAAACATTTGAGTTCTTCCTAGGGATATGCTCATCTCCTTTCTAAGGACTCAGTCTAACAACCACTATATAATCTTGCTCAGTATGCCCTAAGATGTCTTCTTTCCTAATTTAACTTCCATTATTTCTCTGTTGCTTTAGTTCTTGTGTTGTTGCTTTTCTTTGCAAGTCCTTGGTTGCACTCACTTCCAGTTGAATATTGTCTTAGAGATACAGCCTTTTTAACTGTTACAGCATAAGCAGCAAAGATAGTGTAGCACTTTAAATATTTAATGGGTTCGTTATTGTTTGTGGACTGGAGTCCATTTCATTGATCAGATTTCTTAAATATATCCTCATTTGACAACTGCATACATACATTAATGGGGGAGAGGGAATAAACAGTGAGGTCAGAAGGAAATGAGAACTCAAAAAAGTGAAAATTGCCTTAAAGCATAAATAGATATGAAATATACCCAGCGATCATTTACAAAGTAGTGTTGGCAATACATGCATCCTGGCATTGCCCCGTCTTAACAATTCAGCATGGAATTAGAGGTTGGAAAGGACAGTGATTGCTGTCTGATCTAAACCCCCTCCCCAACTGTGCAGGAAGACACAACTAAAGCAATCCAAAAAAGATGGCTGTCCAGCCTCTGTTTTGAGACCTCTAAAGACAGAAAGTCCAGCACCCTCTGAGGCAATCTGTTTTACCCATTGGCATAGTGTTTCCAGCATTTCTCAGGCTTACAGTCATCCATTTGTCCTTTCCATCTTAAATCGAAGAAGCTGTTTTGATTTTAAACCAATACATGTCGGCAGTAATGGACTGCAAACAAATTGGAGCTTAATCCTGACAAGACAGTCAAAAGGCAGATGAGAGAATAAGAATTAAAACTGTACCGGACAGGGATTATACTTTCCTTGAATATACAGGCTCATACTTTCAGTGTACTCCTGGATTTGTCCCTGACTCTCAGGTTTCACTGATGGCCAGTACGGTATTTGCATAGTCATTTGTTCTAGCCACAGTGATATATGCTTTAGTTACATCCTTTTTGGATTATTGTAATGTGAAGTACATGGGGCTATCCTTGAAAATTATTGAGAAATAATGTCCAAAGAATTGAAACCAGGCTGTTAACTTGGGCTATATACAGGGGGCGTAGGATTCTCTTGCCGTAGCAGCTCCACTGGCTGTTGGTTTATTTCCTGGCACAATTCAAGGTGCTAGATATGAGCTATACAGCCCTATATTACCAAGGCAATCTGAAGGACTGTATTCTCCCATATGATCCTGTTTGAAGTCTGAAGTCTTTGGGAAAGGTATTTTTCTTGGGCCACCATCGTTCCAGGTATGCTTGATAGAAACATTTGAGAAGGCCGTGTTAATGGCTGCTGCCAAACTCTGGAAGTCCCTTCCTAGGGAAGCTAGGCTAGATCCCTGCTTGTTGTCCTTCCATTGTCAAGTGAAGACTTTTTTTTTGTTCCAGCAAGATTGTGGGGACTGACAGTTTTCCAAAAAAGGGATTTTCCTGATGTGCTATACTGTTAACTTTTAATGGATATCCTTTAGGTGGTTTTAATTTTATAAACAATTTTATAGACATTTTTATTTTATAGACGATTCAGATTGCATTTTAAAGATAGCTTTTTGTATGTTTTTATAAATGTATGTTTTTACTTGCATTTCTCGTTATTTTTAAGCCACGTTGAGTTTCATCTTTGGGAAAAAGAAGAAGATAAATTAACCAACACAATACAATTCAATATATTGCTGAGTTGAGTTTTAAGGCATATATTGCAGCATTGCTTTTACAGCAGAACCCCACAAGTGTCAACACAGGGTTCTTCCAGCCCACAGTACACTGCCACTGTGTTACCTTCACGTTCTTTGTAGTCGCCTTAATCATATCAGTAAAAAAGCAGTTCACCAAATTCTAGTCCTAAGCAATGCCTAGCGGCAGTGGTGTTTAGTAGAAAGTATTGGGATTCCTTTCCATCTAAATAGTTCCATTCAGCTCAGTGAAAGAAGAAAGGGAAATTTCTAAGCAGATACTAATAAATGTATTACAGGTATACCTCAGTTAACAAAATAGATGTGTTCCTGTGTTGTCTTCTTCAACAAAACTTTTGTACCAGAGGCAGAAATAACATGGTATAGGGATAGGTTCCTACACTGCAAAATAGAAGAATAGTTTCAATAAACTTTTAATTCAAATCAATAAATTTTGGATCCAAAACTGACAGCATTCACCTGCAAAATAAAACAACCAACATAAGTAGGCCTTGTATAAGTAAGCAAAAACATTTTGAGCCCTGTGGAGACCACCTGAAAACTTTTTCCAAAATGCATCCAGGGACAATTTTATGATTTTATGATTTCTATTTTAGTAACCACACTTGTAGATCTCTGCCCATTTAAAAAACTAACATACTGGGGGGAGCTACTAAGGCCATCTTAACTGTTCTCTCTCTTTTGTATTTCATGCACGTGCAGTAAGGGATTCTGGAAGAAGCTGCTGTTTACCTTACCTGTTGTAGGCAGGCACACACAGCTACCGTAGGAGTGACTAGAGTAAGCCCCCACTTTTCTCACCTTAAGTTGCATTGCATTGCTTAGTGCAGACATGCTGCTGTAAATTGACACTGAAAAATCTGTGTTTCTCCATCTCTCCTTCACTATGTTCCCAATGCTGATGCTGCTAAAATCCTTCCAGCTAGACAGTGGATAAGGAAAAGGGGAGGCTGGGCAGGCATAACAAGGGTTTGTAAAGAGCATCTGTTTTGTCAGAAGCTTTATTAGTTGAGGTATGCCTGTCTTTAGAATTTAATTTTAGAAGCTGGGCGTATCTTAATTGCAGTTGAGTAGAAAGAGGAATAGCTGAGATAGAAAGAGATGGTTTAGTTATATTTCCAATTCTTCATTAGAAGAAAAACTGATGTCCCTTTTTTCAATCCCTATGTAGGCACCCTGAGTTAGCCACTGTTTGCAGAAATCCAAATACCTTAATATTATACCCTGGAGCTGGAGCAGCAAATTTGGAAGAAATAAACATAAGCTCCTCTGAGCCCTCTGTAATCATCATCATTGATGGAACATGGAGTCAGGCCAAGGATATATTTTTTAAAAACTCCCTTTTTCGAATACCTAAACAGGTAAGATTTAACACTGTATGTTTAAAATGATGTAGGTGTATATGTATGTTTTCATCAGCAACTGATGTCTGTCATTGGAAAGCATGGGGAACTGCCGCACTTACGGCAATGTTTTTTTTTTTCTTTGTATTATATTTTTATATATAATAAATACTTTTGTGGAAGCAGTGCTGATGAGATGCAGCATGCGTCCCTATGTAAAAGACAATAAATTGTGCAGGTGCTGCATACATACAGTCATATTCTCACTCTGTCATAGAATTTTTCCCTTCACAGACAAAGGATTTAGACTGAGTCCTTGTGTGGATGGCTACACTAAGACTAATGCTGTTGTAGTACTTTAATAAACAAACTTCTGTCATTTAAATTTCCAGCATTAGCACATTGTCAAAGTAGGGGTGGGATTCAAACGGGAAAGGAGGAAAAATAGAACCAGACTATTTTGTAACATGTCATGGTCTTAGCTGTTTCCTGTGCATTACCTGGCTGCAGGTGAAAGCTAGTACCATCTCCATTGGCACTGTTCTTTTGAGAAGAGACCACACTTTGTCCTTCTGTAAATGATTGATCATGACTGATATGTAGTCAGTGAGTCCCAATATGAAATTATAGTGGCAGTCTTATCATTTAAACATAAAGACTTTATTGGTGTGATATTGTGTAAAAAAGATTATTTTTGACATTTTAGTAATGGTGTACTAATATTTGCATTCTTTTTGAAGTTCTGCGTTTTGCTTTCATCAATTAGATGCTGGTTTTATTGGCTGGAAAACTTCCAATTTTTCATTCTCTTCAGCAAGAGTAATATGAGTGAAAGGTGCAGGTGAAGAACTGACATGGCTTTAAAGAACATAGCTTCTTTTCACTTGTCCTGAATCCGAGGTGAAGAATTGCACCGTATTTTCTTAAGGACCAAGCCATTATTCAGAAGCCGCAAGCTCTAAATATGGCTCCTAGGTAGTTTAGGGTAAAGAATTGCTTCTTCTTCGTGGTCTCTGTGAATCACTTGCGCAAAACAGCATTCAGAACCTTCTTGAAACCCAGGAGTAGGCATTTTGGCAGTTGACCCGTCTCCCATCCTCCTGGGGAATATAAGGCAGCATCAAAGGAGCCTTTCTCTAGCTTTCAGATTGGTTTAACAGTTTCTTTAAACAAGATTTGACTAAATACTTATGTTTTTCTTGGCATTTTGGTGGTTGTTTGTAACATTTAACATCTTTTTGCCTCTTTCGCATGATACTGTGAGTTCGAGACAAGGCACTGTCGGCGTCCTCTTGGAAGGGACTGAAAGTAAACATCAACCTCCTACTCGCCAAAAAAAAAAAAGAAATTGAATGATCCCTCACAGGAGGAATCACTGCTGGAAACATAAAAGGAAGGAGCAAACTAACTTGTTCTTCACCGCGAACGGCGCAGAATCTTCTTCTTGTTATAACTGAGGAAGTTACATGTCCTTCTCTACGACCCCTCAGAATTTTTCTATGGGTGGCCTTGGCAGTGGTTTTTAAACCCTGCTTTTTGTGTGGAGGCAGGATTTTGGATATCAACGGATTTGCGTGCTTGCCTGCCTCTCAGAAGATTGCATTGCAGGATCTTGCTGTCAACACCAACTCCTGCACACGGGGCTTAACAGAGCGGCCACTTCAGGCTTTGCTCTAGTAAAACCGGTGCCTTCAACGACGCCGTTCTGGCCATGCCCTTCCCCACCGCATCTATAGTGGTGATATTTCTAAGGCAATTTATGGCATCGAGAGGGCTGGTTCACTGCTTCTTCAACAGCAGTGCACCCAAGGCGATTTCATACTGACAGCAATCCACGGAATGGCTGAGTCTCGAAGGACCATTCGCCATCAGCCCCTATACCTATCAGTACCGTCCGTTTAAGTAGACGGTTTGCCATCGGTCCCATCCATGGTTTCTACCTTTGACGGTGTTGCCATTCTCATAGAGGCAGTTTCCAGTCAACCTGTCTACCATCACGGTATTGTCGATCTCAAGGAGCCGATACCATCAACTCCCAATATCGACGATGATGTATACTACCATATATCTTGGCTTGATACCTAGGCTTGGTATTTAGACTTCATATCTAGTTTTCGTACCTAAGCTTGATGCCTGTGCTTGGTATCTATTCTGAGTGCTTGAGCTTGGTGCATTGTCAACACTACCATACAGTCAATTCTTGGTAGTATGATACTGTACAACCATGATACTTAACACTGGTGCCTAGGACTGGTATCTGGATTTGATGGCTCGGCTCGGTGCGTGGCTTTGATATCTAACCTTGATGCCTAGGCTGGATGCCTGGGCATGATACCTAGACTGGATACCTATGCTGGAACTTAGGCTCTGTGCCTAGACCAGTAAATTCGCTCTGAATCTCCATCACATGTTGCTCCCCTAGATGTTGTTGGCAACACCTTCCGACAGATCAGTATCGGGTACTTAGATTTCGACCTCGGAATACGAGTTTGTTTTTCTGTTTCATCTTGATACCGATGATGGTTTTTTGCATCCTCCCTTCGGTACCGCGATTGTTTATGTATCCAGTATAAGTCATCTGTACAGGGAGACAACTCCCTACAGTTAATTGAAGTACTATCTTGGAAAACTGTTTTTCAAATAGCTATAACTTCAGTAGAAGAGCTAGTGAACTGGCAGCTCTAAGACTATTGATAACTAGGCTAGAATCATAATACCTAAGCTGGATACCTAGATTGAATACCTGAGCTCGGTGCCTGGACTTGATATCTAGGTTCAATACCTAGGTTTGATACCTAGGATCGGTACCTAGACTGGTGCCTACGCTTGATACCTATGCTTGATTCCTGCGCTCTTCTTATCTTTTGATTCAGCTGGGCCTGTTTAGTGCTACTGCTGATGATAAATTGGAATAGGAAGAGTGTTGAGTTGTTACCTACATGACAACAAAGGTAAACAACTCCTCAACAACACTCCTTGAGAAAATTACGATCTGCAGGTTTAAAAAAAAAAAAAGACACCAGGATCAACCTAAGTGTAGAGTTTTTGTCAACCAAAGAAAATGATACCTTTTCAAAGAGATTCCTATCATTGATTTATTTAGATATCGACATCGAGCATGGTTTCAACATCAAACCAGAGTAGGTACCGATATTGCTCCTGCTTACAATGTTCTTGACATCCTGGTGTCAAAAAAAAAGGGGGGGGGGAGACGGTGGCCCTCACCCTATACTGGGTCTCAGAGGTGTCAACCATTATATACAGAGGAAACTGTTTCGAATAGTACCCTTGATATTGATGATGCCTATGTTGAATAAATTTTAGCTTTTTAATAGGATATCAGGCTTATTGACTCAGACTCCTCCCCTTTGGTATGAGTACAGTACCAGGGGTATTCACCAAATGCTTGTCAGCGGTGGTAGCTTTCTTACAACGGAAAGATATCATCCTGCTTCCATATATTGTTATCTACTTCATCATAGCACTATCTGGAAAGTAAATTTAATGATAATGATGATAATAATAATATAAGGTAACATAAAATACAATAATTGGTTTGCACTATTTCTACACATGTCCAAAGGTCGGCATATGATGCTTTCCTACAAACTAGACCTATTGAGTATCCACTTCAATACCGTCCTCCATCCCAACATTCAGTCACTATGATTGAAGGTATGGAACTGCCAGGATGGCTGAGTGGTCAGGGCCTGACACCATGGAGCTTTCGGTCACGAGTTCAAGGCTCGGTCGGTTCTTTTCCCCTATTGAAGTAAAGGAATTCATACATCCGATACACCCAAACGTTTGATGTCGAGATCGTATGCATATAGGTGGGAAAAAATTTTGTGCTTATCTATGAGACAATGATATTGACCAATGGACCTGCGGTACCATGGATATCTTCTTGTTCCTCACCTTGTTGGTATCTGATGGACTATCATTCCCATCAATGCTGCGTCATGCGGCAGCAAATTCCTGGCATTTACAACAAGAAGTAAGACCATCCTTGTTTCTGGATCCTACAAGGTTATACGCATTACAAGGTTATAAGCATTTACGCCTTCCAGTCCAACCCCCTGTAGCAGGTTGGGGCTTGAACTTCATGATAATGCGATGCACTCGCAGGCCATTTGAACCTGTGGCAAAGTGTGACATTAACTTGCTGTCATGGAAAACAGTGTTTTTCCTAGCGATAACCTGAGTCAGAAGGACAAGTGAGGGATGTGCACTTAGGGTTCATTCTACATATTCACAATAGTGATATACTATATCAATAAATAAGGAGGGACTTGGTCGCATGTGTTACTGATGTCGGCAATTCATTTCTGCCTCTCAAAGAAGATTGTTCACTCTGCAGTTCATCTACCAGGGACAGAAAACTCTTTGGCAGGTGAACTCAACAGAACACCTTTGTCTTGCCACAGATGAAGGTTGAATGAGATTGGAATAAGTAACATATTCCTCCAACGAATGGTAGTGTGTTGGATCTGTTTGAAAACAAAAGACAACAAGCTGTACTGTTCCTGACAGAAAACAGAAGACAAAGGGAAGAAGAGTAGGTTGAAGGACTCTTCACATGAAGGACCGTCGAAGAAATCAAAAAGAGTAGAGCAGCCTGGTCTTCCTGCTTCAATTCGATCCCCATCTCCAACAGTACTGAGTATTGCGGCAGGGAATGGATATTGCATGATTGCCCAAGATGTGAATAGAGACACGGTACCATCTAGCAAGATTGAAGAAGTCTGTGTGGCTTCTGAAGGGGAAATCACGAATTCCTCACTTATCTTTTCTGTGGGATCCATAATATGTGGCCAAGAGTTGAGATTCCCTGAGGTTAGACAGTCAAGATCCTGACAATGTGAGTTGGTGGAACTAACTTCTCCAACAAGGTGTTGGTGAAGGACACCACCCTTGCCTCCGAGGTCTCATGGCAGACACTCACGTTCTGGTACGAGGTTGCCTCAGCTTTCAAAAACAAACAACAACAATAACAAAAAACCTGAAATGCTTTTGGCTGCTCACAAACCTTCTACTTCTAAACGGTTTGCCTACAATGGAGAAGTATTGTTCCTACTTAAAGAACATTGGGGTCGCCTTCCAATTATGCGGTATTGTGCATATATTGTTTTTCACAAAGATCTATCTTGTTGGTAGGTAAAGTGTTATTTCTCAGCATTTTTCTGGTATCTTCAGCAACAAGGAAAACTTTCTAGTTTTATGAACCCTACAGCTAAGAGTTTTCCTCCTGGTTATAAATGTTTACACCTCCCAGTACGACTACTAGTACCGGGATGAGTTTTTTGAATGTAGTACCGTTGCAACTTAGGCCCTTTCCGCACCTTACCTTTTTGCGGAGGTGGGGGGCGGTGCTTGCGCAGGAAGCCTTCGGAGGAAGGCTTTCGCATCCCTGCTGCTTGGGCTCTGCAGCAGCTTCCTGGTCGCGCGAGCTCCCCGCTCGCGCCCATCTCTTCCTTCCGCAGTGCAGCCTGGGAGCTGTAGGCTGCACTGAGGACAGGAAGTGTGACCAGCCCGGCTCCACAGGCTCCACAGGGCAGGTAAGTTCACCCCAGGCCCCTGACCGGTGCGCAAGTGCGCACCATTTTCGGCTAAAAGCTGAAAATAAGGTACGTATGCGCTGCGCGTCTGGCTCTTGAGCATCGCATAAATGTGAGTGCAGACTGCTCTTCACATTTATGCGACGCTCAAGGGACCCTTTCGCTTGAGAAATGCCGTGTGAAAAAGGCCTTACACATAAATCCTTTAAATCACTGACAAACTGTGGTTTCCGATTGTTCTCTTTGGAGTTTTATTTTTCTAGTAGCAAAACCTATGTTAAGGGAGCCAGCGAATTATGTGCATTTAGAATGGATGCACCATACTTGTATTTGCATAAAGGGAAGTTGTTTTTAAGGCTAGGTATTATTCTTCAACCTAAGGTGGAGTCATAATTTCATTGGACCAGGACATTGTACTACATGCATACATGGGAAACTCAGCAACTGATTTGAAGAAACGATTGCATTGCCTTGATGCTAGACGTGCATTACTGTTTTTTATGGAGAACATAATGCTTCCATTAGTAAAACAAAAAGGTTGTTTGTTTCTTATTAAGTTCCAAAGCAGTGGGAATCTGGTTTGTCACAAGAAGGAAAAAATAAATAAAAATACTTTCCAGTTATGTACGGGCCCATTGGACAAGCTCTGTGGTGACATCAGTTGTTTTCTTTCCATTGTGTGCAACTACATGGCATATGCAAAGCTGATCAATGGTCACAACCAATGACATTTATTTTTCTTTATAAGGTAGATAACAGAGCAAGAAATGATGCAACATTTGGGAGAACAGTTTTATTTTCTTCTGTGATAAAAAAAACATCAGAATTGAAAATGAATGCAAAAATGAATCCTTGGCATTAATAAATGTTAATTTATTTGGCATGGTGAAGATACTGCTACGGTTTATTGATAGATAGATAGATAGATAGATAGATAGATAGATATAATAAAGGACAAAAATAATTGAAATGTAATTGTTGATATAAATGATGATAATAAAAAGAATTTTAAGCACGACATTCCCTCCTCCAACAGGACAACTTGCTAGTCTCCCATTTGTGTGATTCACAGAGACCACAAAGGAGGAGGACAGGTTGCTTACCTGTAACTGTGTTTCTTTGAGTGGTCTTCTGTGAAGTCACACAACCCCACCCATCTTCCCCACATCATGTCCTGCTAGATGGTTGGTTCCCATGCTGCTGCTCTAGTGGCGAAGGAACTGACCGTTATACAGGGAGGGGCCTTATATTCCCCAGGAGGGTGGGGGAGGGGCCAGCTGCCAAAATGCCTACTCCTAGGTTTCCAGGAGGTTCCAAATGCTGTTTCGCGCAGGCGCATAAACCCAATTGTGTGACTTCACAGAAGCCCACTCGGAGAAACACAGTTACAGGTAAGCAACCTGTCCTTTCCATGTCCTAGAACTGGAGGAAAGGGGTAAGATGAAATGTGGTGTGGAAGATGCCAACAGCGGCAGCTTTGTATGTCAATCCAACAGGCAGTGTGTTTTAAAGAATTACAGCATAGGTAAGATTTTATGTCTAGCTTCTGTCCATTGGAAAAGGGATGTTTCACGTGGTGACAATTTTTGCAAAAAGAAAACCTCATAAAATCTTTGAAAAAAACCTGTGACACTAAGATTCAGCAGCAAACCACTCAGTAAAAATCTTTAAAAGAAGCATTTCCGTGCAGGAGGGGGGCACATCCTGTGTCAAAGCCCTGGGCAGGGTGGTGAAATTGATCACTGCAACTGTCCAAGTTCCCTAGCTACTGCAATAAAAAATAGTTTGTGAGAAATAAGCCTGTTCCATGCTGTCTTCACCACAAACATAACTGTGATCAGTACAATGACAAAAGGCAAGAGCAACTTGTAACCTGTTGGATGTGTCCATTGCCACAAGTCCTAGCTAGCATAACCAGTGGTCAGGCATGATAAAAGTTATAATTAAGCAAAATCTGGAGGAGGACAAGTTTCCCATCCTTAACCTAAAGACGGCTGTTGTTTTAGTCACAACAGTGCATTTCTCAGGAACAGATAGAACAGTCCCTGTTTGATAAAAGGTAGAGGAGTGAGTGTGCATGCATGTGCGTGCACCTGTTGACTTATGGCAACCTCATGGCTTTCATAGGGTTTTGTTAGGCAAGGAATACTCAGATGTGCTTTGGCCAGTGCCTTCCTCTGAAATAGAGCCTACGGTACCTGGTATACATTGGTCATCTGCCATCCAGGTACTAACCAGGGCTGACCCTGCTTAGCTTCTAAGATCAGACAGGATCTGGTGTCTTCAGGTTAATTAGGCCCACTTCCGTAAAAGATATTTTCAACTATAATAGTTTTTGATCATATTGACAGTAGATCTTGTTTGCCTGACAATAATGCTATCGGACTTTGTGACAGGGTTTAGCTCACACAGAACGTCTGGGTTGGGAAACATAGGAATGTACAGTCGCTCAGACCATCCTTCTATCCAGCTCACTGTTGTTGGATGCTTCTGACAGAAGTCTTTTCCAATCCTTCCTCGACATGTTAGTGATTAAATTTGCAGAGAAAGGATGTGTTTACCACTGAGCTTCTGCCCTTCCCTATCTCGTAAGCTTTTAAAATGTCAAATATAATATGAATGTATGACAAAATTATATAAATCTCTATCTATGCTCCTATTGTGGTACAGGTGCCAGAATGGAAGACTATAAATAGAACATCTAATGGTTTGTAGCTTGTTTGAGAAAGATGTGATATTGATAGTCCATACAGTATGTGCCAAATCAGTTAACATAAAAGCCTCTCCACCACAATCCTGATCTGCTACCTTTTTCATCTGCCATTTAAAGTGTTCATTTAACTTTTGTTTATTAGTTTTATTAATTTTGGAGTGGCTTTCATGGCCTAAGGCCTGAAAGAAGAGCAACTTATATTAATTCATCGTGAAGCATTACATAAAGAGATGAATGAAAATGAATTAATAGATCATTCTTACAAGCGCAGTTGTGCTAGTACTTGTCTACTGTAAAACTCTTGTGTGGTTTATTCTTGGATTCCTTCTACATTCATTATTTTTCCTTCAGTCTGCAGAAGAGAAGGTTAAGAGGGGACATGATAGCCATGTTTAAATATTTGAAGGGATGCCATGTAGAGGAAGAAGAGGGCTTGTTTTCTGCTGCTTCAGAGACCAGAACAAGGAGCAATGGATTCAAGCTGCAGGAAAGGAGATTCCATCTGAACCTCAGGAAGAACTTCCTGACAGTCAGGGCTGTCCAGCAGTGGAATATGCTGCCTCGGAATGTGGTGGAGTCTCCTTCTTTGGAGGTTTTTAAGCAGAGGCTGGATGGCCATCTGTCAGGAGTGCTTTGAGGGTGTTCCTGCATGGCAGGGGGTTGGACTGGATGGCCCGTGTGGTCTCTTCCAACTCTACATTTCTATGATTCTATGATTCTATGATTTAAAATATAATTTCATCAGTTGAGTAGGGGCCATTAATGTTTAGAGTTTGACCATCTTGATCACTGTAAGAGAACTGCTTGGACCTTCATAAATGATACTTAGTGATTAAAGGTTTGCTTCTTTGGGTTGGAATTCTGACTTCAGAGAGATAGCATTGTTCAAAACCAGAGAAAGAAGCAAGCAGTGGTTCACAGCTACATTTCTGCAATTTTGCGGAGAAAGAATCCTTCATATAATGTGAAAGTCTGGAAGCGTGTTGGCTCTTTTGGCATGCTTGGAGCTGTACGTAGATTGCAGAGTCTCATAAGAGGGTATGAGAATTGTATGGCCCTCCAGGTGTGGTTGAATTGCATCTCCCAGGTTTCTTCATTCCTAGCCATGCTGGCTAGGATTGCTGGGAGTTGCAGCAAAAACATCAGGAGGACTGCACAGTTCCCATCCGTTTCCTAAGACATAGGGTTAAAAGAATTTCTGCCTGTGGTTGTGGTGTCTCTTTGCTCCCAATGTGCCCTGTTTTATGTTTGTAAATAAAATAAATATTACAAAAATGTGGTTAAGTCCCTCATCTTCTCTCACTCAAAGGAGGAAAAAAAACTTTTTAAAGCCACTGAAACTTCTTAAAAGATATTGGAAATGTTTATCAGATAGGGAGGTGGAGATAACATTGTTAACAATATGCTGTTAACAGTGGAAGTTCCTGAATTCACTCAGAAGAAATAGATGGGGTACAGAAATTATAACACTCTCTTTGCTAGCTCTCTAAGGGGGTACTGTCATGACAGTTTGATTCACACAATCAGGCCAGTATGCTGAGAATGAGTATAGAGTGAATCAACCCAGAGATTAATATATGAGAAAATGGCTATTCAGTTACTTTATTGCACTCCTAATTGGCCCCTAATTTTTAATATGCAAAACATCCCAGAATTGATTGGATAGTGGCATTGTAAAAACAAGCTGTGCTTTTGCTTTGGTGTTTGGGGAAATAATCTGATGCTTTGCCATATATCTTATTACCTTCAGCCCATGTTTTCGGTGTACCAATTTAATTGTGCCAAACAATAGTAAGATGAAGTCTGTCAAAGTGTACACTTTAAACATGTTTCTTTCTGAAAATGCAAAGAACTTTCCGATCATTGCATCCAATTCTATACTGCTTTTTTAAAACCTCTTCTTGGAAGCTGTTTTAAACTATTGAAAGGAGAAAATAATAAATGTTATGAAAGTTCATAATAATGTTACTTTTTATAAATTTACATATGAGAAAGACTATAACATTCTGTTGCTGCTATCAGTAAAAGTTATTGGTGCATGAACCACAGCTTTTATTAATAGCTCAAAAGATCAGTGAAACACTGGTTGAATGAGCTTCTTCTGTATTTTATTTCCATTAATACAAAGATTATATTATTATACTATTTTGTTATAATCAAAATGTCTAACCTTTTGAGAGTAAACTATAAACCACAGAAATAAAGCAGAGTCCATGTTTTTCTTCTACAGAAACTATGTCGTATGTCTTGCTTTCTCCAGAGAATTACTTAGTTTTTATTCTTGCAAAATAAGTTCCTTTTTTCTGCCAGCCTTTATTTGCTTCTGACATCGTTGAAAGAAGTTTTTTTTGTAAATGACTAAAAAAAATTAAAAAATTTAGTATTAATGGATTGATACACAAAATCTTGTACCACTGTCACAAATCACACACCTGACGAGAAAACTGGAGCAAAAGTATGTTTGATTGTCGGCAAGAAATATACATCATTAAATGTATGGCATTGCTAAAAATGGCAATTATGCATTTAGTACTTCCCACCCTTTCTCTTTTGACTTATGCCTGCAATCCTATGTTCATTTGCTGTGATTGCAGGCTAATACAGATCACCAAGGCACTTTTCACAGAATACTTTTAGCTTCCAAGATCCAGCTGGAAGCTAGTCACTGAGAAAATAGGCTGTTCAGGATCAAGCAGCAGTTTCTCCAGGTGGTGACAGAAAATATGTTCTCTGCCTTCCACCAGTGTCCATTACATCCTTTTTACTTCATCCTCTGCCATGCCACTGCCTCTTACACTGGTCTAGTTATATCAACCAACAGCATCAAAGCACAAATCTTTCATAGTCATTGAGCAATAGATGTTTTCCAGTATCGGCAAAACTCTGAGAAAGTAGAAAATTCAGTGTTGCCACTATTTTTGTGACCACAATCTGTTTTTCAGATTCATAGAAATTTCAATTTACACACAATGGGTCAAGTTTGTCACGCCCAAAATATAGCAGAGATTGCTCCCACAGCTTTGGAAGCGTGCCCAGCAGCAGAGAATATCCTAGCAGCAATGCACTGTAGCCAGAAAAACCCACCCACGCCAATTGTTCTCGTCCATCAAGGAGGCAATTTATTCTTGAGTTACAATGTGTGCATATTTACAAGAATCTCCAGAAGGCATTCCTGCATCCCTCTGCTTGCTCTTTCTGACAGAGCCTCTGGCAGACATGTCAGGCACCATGTGCAATTTGTTGGCTAGCTCTCAGCTACATTTATACTCACACTAGCTGATGCAATCCTGCCAGCCTTTGCATTCTCCCCACACCTGATGCAACCTTCTCCCCGGTTGCTCATCAGCATGACTCAGCTAAAGTCACATGGCTCTCCACAGGTGCACTTAATGACCCACATCACAAAGTATTTGGTCCAACCTTTACTGACAAAGTTTAAAGGAGTCTCTTCAGTAGTATATTTTACAAAGATGGTTCGACTAATGTTAGAAGACATTTAGGGAGATATAGTATAGTCTCTTTGGGAAGAAATGGGGCTTACATTTACAGAAAGAAAACCGAATTCACAGACCTCCACCTATACTGTACATTGTTCATTTATGGTCTTCTTACAGAGCCATGGTTACTCATTGTCAAGGTGATATTTGGAATACATATATATTCTTCTTATTTATAGTAATAAAAGTGATCTGAATTGTGAAACTTCCCATATATATATATATTCCCATATATATAGATGGAAATAGTTGCCTAAAGGAGGAAGCAACATGCTTCAGGTTGAACTTTACATGCTTGATGTGTATATGCATGTGTACATTTGTTGTAGTATTTTGTATTGAAATCACACTGATACCTCTGTGCCATCATCAAATAAATGACTTAGTATGTTCAAATATTAAAATATTCAGAATGCTTCACGTGCAGTATCTAAGTACATGGAGATACTGTGTAGGTAGCTTTCTATCTATAGCCAGAACTCTTTTTCTTTTTCTTTTGGGGCCACAGGAAAAGACTCAGGGATTCCTTACCATTGACTAAACTGGCTAGAGCTGATGGTACCACATTTGCGTCATAGTCCTGAAATACCATTCTCATTTACTGATACAAATTTAGTAGGTCAGAACCTTAGTTCCAAACAAGAACTACAGTGTTCAAATGGATCGGGTGCGAGGGGTGTGTGTGGTTTCAGTGTTGTGCTCTTTCTATGGAAGATATAGTTGCCACCAGTGCCTCTTGCTAATTAAAACTGGTTGTCACTTTAGAATTTGGTAAAAACTTTTATTTATTAATATCATGATGTGATTGTTGCTTATATTGATCTGCATAGCTATTTTTTTTAAGGCTCACTAGGACAGTAGAAGACAATTGCTAGAGTGAGTCGACAGACCCATGTATGCAAAGCCTAGCGGAAAGGCGGCTTTTAAAGTTGCCATACTTTTCTCTATCCATTGTGTTTGGGTTTTCACATGCTTTACAGGAGCATATTACCCACTGGTGTTTTTTGTATAGGCACAACTGCGAGAAGCTATGAAAGGCCTCATATGCACTGCAGTTATCCTTGCAGCAGCTGTCATGGTTGGCAAGGGAGATACAAAAGAAGCACATTAAGCTGGCCCAGCAGATACAAATTAGTTCAGTGAAGGGGACAAGTTGGTGTGCGCAGCAGGTGTGGTTGCACAGTTAGGCTACTGGTATTTTGCACGAAGCAATCACTCTGCTCTGTGAGATACCCTGCTTTTTATGAAGGGTGATGTGCATGGCATGGTAGGAACAGATGGCTAAAAAGCACTTGACCTTATTACTTCATTATACATGCAAAAGAAAGTTTCAGACTGTAGGGAGAATGCTTTTACTTTTTAAGCCATGTGTATTCTTGGCTGTTATAGCTTACTTTTGGTAAAACGAAAAAAAATCTAATCATAATTAAAATGTATATTGATATTTAATCAGTGACTTCACAGGCCAGTGTCTGTAACCTTGATTTTGTATTCTATCTGATAAGCTGACAGAACAAAGACACTCTGGAAGCCTTCAGGGCTGAAAGCATATTGCTATCTGGGCTTTTGATCCTTTGCTGTCACCTCAACTACCACAACATCAGTTCAGTTTGAGTCATTTCAAATGACGAGTTGTGTATTCTCATGTAATTTTCTCAAATATAAACAAAATAAAAGAGGGTCAGAACTTTCCAAAGCCCCCATCCCCACTGTAAATGCCTCGCATAATCATAAATGTCAGGAAGAAAGTGGAATGCACTGGGGGTGGAGGGGTAGTATTGTAGAATTCATAGGTCTTCCCTGATGTACAGTCAGCCCTCTACATTCGCTAGGCTTCTGTAAGTACAAGACCCCTGCAAAAATGGAAAACCCACAAATATCAAATGTGTGTGTCTTTGGTATAAGTTCTGAAGCATAGTGAGGAGACCAGGCACTCTGGCTCCAAACCAGGTGAGGGAAAGGTTGTGGATCAGCATGGTGGCCCTATACTTCCTCTTTCTCATGTCCATCTCTTTCCTTGGGTGGATGGGGGCACCAGGAGAGGGTTTGTGGTGATGAAGGACAGGCTGCAAGCTGTCCTTAACTGGCCAGGCTGCAGCTGGAGGAGGAGGAGGAGGACGAGAGGAAGGATTTTAAAGGTCTGCAAGGCCTGATAGGATGACCAAGAGGAAAGGTTCCCCTGGAAAAGAAGTGTCTAAGGTGGAGGGACGGGAGCTGGAGAAACTCTCAAATACTCAAATCTCTGAAAGTTAAACCTGCAAGTAGGGAAAGCCAACTGTATTGTTCTTTAGATGCTCTCTTCTCTCTTCCATTTTCTCTCCTTTAGTTTAGTTTTTCTCTGCTGGTAAGGCAGGCACTGGTCCTTTAACATTTGCTTGATTATCATCCTATATATATATATGTATATGTATATGTATGTATTTAATTATAGAGTGTAAAGAAATGTATAGCTTTTATTTTTGAATAAACAATAGTGAAATGATAGGCAAATATGAAGTAGGAAGCAAATATAAAGGAAACAACCATAATTTAAATTTAAAACTTAAATTTTAAATAAGTAAAACCATAATTGAAAGGTTTGACAATAAAAATGACAAGAGGCTACTGTATAGGTGCTGGAATCCCAGTATTAAACATGCTTCCTTAGGAATAAGTTCTGCTGATTTCAGTGATGCTTTCAAATGAGTATTTTTAATTTGAAGCAATAAGATTCTTTGAGTGGAATAGAGATTTCAGTAAATCTGTTTATAGCAGGTATCCTTCTCCTTCATTTGTCCTTCAGTCTTCAGACTCTTCTACAGTTGAAAACTCTGGTCTTTTTATCTTGTTAGATGTATCAGTAATTCTGTAGTTCATGTTATAAGCTATGAAAAACATGATAAAAATATGATAGGAGCTCTTTTCTTATATACCAATATATTTTCATCTTTCACTTAATAATTTTGAAAAAAAATTGGCAAAAGAATAGTAATTAAAGAAAAGAAATTTGTCCTAGGATATTCTCTTACTCTGTGTTTATACATCCCAATCTATGGATGTTAAATTTGAAAAATCACCTTATTTCTTACATTTTCACAAAACAATAATCCACCAACTGTCTCAGCAGCATGTTCTTTCCTAAAATGTTCTTGAATTATCCTTCAAAATCACTTGAATTTGTCCTTCAAAATAATTTCAGTGCTTTTTTTGACTAGGGCTTCTCTGTGTGGTTCCCAAAGCTGTAATTCTTAAAAGGCTATTTTATTTCTCAATCAGCTTTTATTAAAGTTAGCTTTTCTAAAACATACAGCCCAATATACACATACTTATTCTGGCACTATCCTTTCAGTAATGGCATGGAATCTCAGAACAAACACGTAAAATGGCATGCTAGGCTTCTTTCATTTTACTGGGACCATGTTTTCAAGAAATTGCTCACAACACTTATGAGAGAGTGTGGCTCATTGACTTAGCCTTTGACATGCTCACATTTTACTTTTTTTTTTTAAAGAAAAAGAAGATCATACAGACTTGAAAAGGAGACCTTGTCAAAAGGACACATCTTTTCATTTTACAGAGAACACATTTTTCCCCAGAAAAATTGCTAAAACTCAGACTGTAAATTCTTCGTTTAGTTGAACAGTCAGGAAAGTTACTTCGTATAGAATTTTATCCACTGTAATTATTCCTCACCCAGGCACCAAACACATTTCTGCTCTCAGTTGAAATGAAGCACATTGTAATAAAATGTCCTTGCAATTTGGAAGACCAGCATCTGCTCCAAGATGATACAGTCAGCCAGTTCTCTGTATTCAGTTAGTGGAGCACACTACACAAGAGACTACCAGGTGTGGTTATCAAAGAAGTTGCCATATTAGTGTCTTGCGGCATAAAGAGGCAAAAGGAAAGAGAAGGGACGAAGAAACATGGCACCACCTTTACAACTAATTGGTTTTTATTTTCACTTGCACTTTGGTAGAAATGCATTTATATCCACAAAAGCTCATGTGAAAATAAAAACCAGTTAGTCTTAAAGGCGCTGTCACATTTTTTCTTTTATTTCCTCCGCCTTTATTTCCTCCCCCTTCCTTTCTTCTATGTGCAGTTGTAGTTAATTAAGAAAATAATGAAAAATAAAGTCCCTTTAAACTTTCTCAGTTTGTGGAGAATCTGGCTCATTAATCTTACCTTAGAATGTGGTATAAATTAACTTTAAATTCTTATCACTGTCCGTACTTCACCACTGAATCAACATACAGGGAACATACAGATACATTCATTTTTATTGAAGAGGAAAAACTTGGTTATCCCATCAATAAGGAACTCAAGGGAAGGATAGAGGGTGGAGCCTAGTTGTCTCTCAATTCTGAGACTATTATTTTTTTCTCAGACGGGCTGACTTCACCTTCTTCTGAAGTCTTTCTTCCGGTTACATAATTGAGAAATGGAACCCACTCAAGAATGTGTCTTAGTTGCCTTCTCTGGAATCTTCCAGAAGCAAACTGCTTTCTACCATCACTTCAATAGTGGCTTTGTAGTTATTATTTCATGGCTACAATAATATAACCCAATGGAAATAAAAGGTGTGTGTGTGTATGGTTTCTGGGTGTATCTGTGTGAGAGATACACACGTGCATGTTTGTGCTGCTTCTGCTTTGAGTTTTATCAGGAAATTGACATCTACCATAGTTTGTAGTGATGTTGGTGGCCTTCTTTCTTTGATAGTCATGTGTCTTCTCTCTGTCATGGGCAATGATGCAGTCTTGATGTAAACTGCGGGAGTTGGCATATCCTCTAGCTTTTCAGGTTTTTTTAAAAAGAATTTATTCCTTCACCTTTGTCTCTCTATGCCTTTTCAGATTTAGACTGTGACCATTGTTTGTGCATGAATTTGTGCTGAGTACATTGTGCCACTCTGTAAACTTTACTGATATGTAATAAATGATAAAGATAGTGATGATAAAATGAGAGTACAGAACCATTCAGTGAAGGGGGAAGGAAAAGAAATGCTCTTTCTACATTTCAAAGCCTGCATTTTTTTTTAAGAAAAAAGATTGGATTAACAACACTAGCCTTGATACCTGTAGTTTTACCAGCTGTCTCTGAAAAAAAAATGGTTATTTGTCATCCAAATGAGCTAGAGGGGTTTACTCAGAGTCTATAAACTACCTTTCTCCACTGTAGAAAGAATGCTTACTATTTCATAGTACATTTGTTATTTTAATTAATATTTTCCTTAGGCTGTTTTTTTTAAACTCTCTTCTAAATGGCATACAGATAAATATGAGTACTTTACTATTATATCCTTGCCATGGTATGTTTTGTTTTTAAACGTCAGTTTTGTGTAGGATGCAAAAATTCCTAGTTCATTTTGATCATGTGCTTTGCCTTTTGCCTTACAGTCATACCATATGGTATATGCAAATATATAACACTGATGAAATAGATATGGTGAAGGTATCAATTAGTAATGACTTGAGGCATGCAGCATGAACCCTGCATACATTGTTCTTTTTTATAAATGTTTATAAATATCTCACAGCTCAGGTAGAAGTAATTCTTCAGAGTGGAAGTGATATCGTTTAAGGGGGAGCAGGAATTGGTTTGAGTTGTTGGTGCTTGGTGATGCTTCAGAAGAAGAAAAATCTTTTCATAATTATTCCCTGAGTTATTTAGATAAACCACTCATTTTTAAAAAAAATCAAATTAGACTAGTGTAGCAGCTAGAGATCTGGAAGTGCCTGTTTCAAATCAATGAAAATATTTTTATTGAGTTTTCACATAAAATAAACCAACACAAAAAATTCCCTCTTGCATACAAAGAGATACCACCACAATAACATAACACAAGTATAAAGACTTACTATACATACTGTGTACTCTATAAAAAGTGAAAAGATGAGAAAGAAAGAAAGAAAGAAAGAAAGAAAGAAAGAAAAGTAATAGAAAAAAAAGGAGAAATAACCTAAAAAAGAGTAGACTATCAAGTAAAAAAAGCTCCAACAGACAAGGAAGTCAAATCAAACCTCAACCAGGAGTTCTGAAACCAGATAGTGAAGAGATTTTAGATGTATTCCATTCTGTTGATTTTTTTTTCTAAATAATATTTTTTGTAATTTCAGCTAGAGATGATTAAGCCTTCTGGAAATATCTTTAATCTAGCTTCAGTTTTTTCGTGCATTTTCTAGAGAACAACTTGAAACACAGAAAAATGTCCAAAGCCAAACTAAGACCTTACAAAGATTTTGCCAGCCCAGTACTCATCTCTTGACCATCATGGAAAAGTCCCAATTAGCAAAGGGGACAGAGATGGGAGGGGAAAGACTTCTTCCAGCTTGCCTTCACTGCTGCTGTCAAATAACAGAAGGGAAGTGGATGTGTTTTGGCTAGGGATGAGATGAATCCAGAATTTTCTGAATCCGGATCTGAATCTCTGGAAGGTTCTGGGAATCCACGAATCTCATGAATCTCGAATTTTTTGAATCCTTTTTTAAAAAAGGGTTTAAAAAGCGACTTCTTTTTTAAAAAATATATTTCTAAAAACTTTTTTTAAATAGAACTTCTCTTAAAAAAAACCTATTTTTGGTTGGTGGATTTGAAAGATTCTGTTCACCTATTTTTGTACAGGGACTCAGATTGGCGAATCTCGAATCCTTGCTGAGGATGTGAGGATTTGGTTGGCCCATTCCTGGTTTTGGGACTGCTTCAACTTGTTGACCAGTTTTCAATAAACTCTTGATGTTTGCTTCCCAGCAAGCTCTCAAATCTGTTTCTAAATGTTTGTGAGGCTGTCTTGCGTTAAGTTGGCTATGAATGGGATTACTTATGCACTAGAAGGTAGCTTTTAAGAGTTCCTCTGCCATGTTTTGCTCACTCAATACAAACCAACCTCCCTATGTGGATTTCATTCTTTCCTTCTGTATTTTGCCATTCCTAATTAAATTTTGGAAGAAAACGTTTGAAATATAATACAGTAGCTGGGAATAAAAAGAATAGTATAGATCTTAGTTTATAAGAAAACAAGTAAATCAGGCACTATAAGGTGGTGAGTTTTGGATAGTTTAATTTGGCTGACTCTATTAAGCTAATGTGATCACTTCAAATTGCAGCCCCTAGACTTATCACTCAAGGCTATGGGACCCATGGATGTCTGGGGAGGAATTCATACAAGAAGATATTCCTACTCCTAAATTGGCGGAGACCCGGGAGAAGTGTCTGTTGTTCTCCCAGGACCATGATTGACTCACCTATTAGTTGTTTCAAGCCTGCTCTTTGCCTTAAATGTTAGGCTACCACACTGAAACCCCCTTACAAACTAGAGTTTATGTTAATAAAAGGATTTAGCATCCTACTACGGCTTTGTTTTATTAATTTATTACATCTTTCATTTGCAATGGAATAACATGGAGATGTGACATAGTTACTCTTTCAGAGCAAGAGTAAATGTTGATAACTTTTTGTGCAACTCTATGAATCCAGTTAGTTTGGTCAGCACTGCTGTCATCATTCCTTCTAATAACAAACTCTTTGAAGCACTACAGGATTGTGGGCAAAATGAGGGCACTGAGAAAGAATGGAGAACATGAACATGTCTTCTGGGGTTTTCAGAAATAAGAAGAATGTTTAAAGCTAAGAACCCAAACTCCATTCCTCAATACTACATGTGCTGTGTGGAAGGAGAATGCTCAGTAGCTGTGGAATGTGGAGTAACAGGTGGAAAGCAAAAATGGAACATGCCCAAAAGGGGTGGCTGTCCTGTTTAAAGAGAATGTAGATGGAATTCTGAACTGGAGCAGTCATTTTTGGAGGAGGCTACACTGCCAAATGTTTTATAGGTCACATTTATTTCCATCTATTTTGTATGTATGTCATGATTGCCTTCCCTATGTCACAGCTGTTTTTATTGAAATCAACATGTCTATACCCGCTTTTCCCTTTTATTGCAAGTGAGTGGGAAGGTGAAGTGATTCTTCTCTGATGTGGATAGACTGTGGCCATGCCCAGGAGCCAATCATTTTGTTGGGTAACTTTCTATTTGTAGGAAGCTTGGAGAGGCTGCCCTTTTATTCTGCTCCTGCTGTATAAATTGGTGGCTTCACCATCTTGTTTCCGTTTGTTCTGTATGGGTTTTGATGTATTTTGCCTTGCTTAATTCATAACTGTGTTCACTGAATTATACTTTAGCACATCAATTTCAGCCTGTTGTTCATAGTTTTGTAAATCAAAACGAAAGATTGTAATCTTATCAGCTAAAACATTTTCCATCCCTCCAAGTTAGGTTTTGCCAGTAATTCTGAAATGTGTGTTTAAACAGTTATCTTCCAGATTTTTTTAGAATAAATATTATTATATATTACTTCTTTCACTTCACTTTCATAGGTCAACAAGTATTCAGTACCATTAACAAATAACTTAGAGCAATAAAAACATAGGTAATTAGAAGCTTTGACAATACTTCTGTGCGCAGGTGTTGCGTTAGTCATTAAGTGTTTCTGATATTTACAGTTAATTAAAGTTCACTAGGTCTGGCAATATGTGTAATTAAATTTTCTTTCTTCATTTCATGACCCTAACTTGAGATCCTCATTCTGTTCTGTGCCTGCATTTCCTTGCAGCCCTTTTCATGTACATTAATTATTAAAAGAATAGCACTGTATAAAATATTGATCTGTTGCCTGACATTCATTTCAAAAATATATGCAGAGCAAAAAGGTAGTATGAGGAGACTTTTCAAGAGCTTGCTTTTCCATTTTTCCAGTGCTTGAACAGAGATTTAAAAACGTTAATTCTGTGCTTTAATAGCTTATTAATTCTACATTTTACAGGTACAATAACTATTCACCATAGTTATGTTTCAACAGCATGCCAGTTTTTATTAAAAACTGAAAATTTGACCTGTCAAAGATACGTAAAGCCTCTTTAAAATGAGGCTAATTGATGCCCCACAAATGAAAATCTGAATCACTTACAACAGTAAGGCTAAGAGAGGCTACCTATCAACATGGCATTGAAGGGAAAAGCATTTTTTAAAGAATAGAGGAGCATGTAAGGTCCAGGATGTCACATTTAAAAACTGTCAATCCTGTCCAATATGGATGATAGGTCTAAAACAGTCATAATATATTAACTGCACATTTTTTATAGCAATAAAATAATTGCTAGCACCATACTGAAAAAGAATAAATTCCAACAATTTCTCATTAGTATTCCATGATTTAGGCTATTGCCACATCATGTGGTAAGAACTAACATGATGTAGCATTTTGAGTCTTGAACTAGTACTTGCTCAGTGGGAACCCAGTGGGTGATCTTGGGCAAGTCCCATTTATCAATGTAAGAGGAAAGTGACAAACCTCCTCTTAATAAATAAACTTTCTTCCCCATCCCCCAAACCCTATGATAGGGTCAACATATGTCAGAGTCAACTTGAAAGCATATAACAACAATATAGTGCAAAACATTACTCATCTACTCTGTATCTATACCTAGAGTGCAAGTGCCAGACTGACTAATTATCTGAGCCCATTACCTGCGTCAGGAGCAGATAAGCTCCAAACAGGGATCACACATCTTTTATACTGAGATAAACCTGTTTCACCCTGCCCCAATGTATATACAGCTATGTTCATACAAGTTCATACTTGACTGTTTAGAACCTCAGTAAGAGAGAAACTTGCACAAACAATATTCATCCAGGAATTAGGGATAAAAGAAGAACAAGTAAATGACAACTTTATATGTATGATGTTACCAACACTCATTTACCATCAAGCTCTTAGGAGTTACTTCAAATTGTAATGACAGTCATTTAGCTTGGATGACTCAATTGATCATAAATGTACCACTAAGTCCAAAATCACCAGTGTGGTTAATCAGTGTTATCAATGAAACTTCCTTTAGTACAGAAGCTTTCTTCAAAAGTGGCACATTTCCCCAAACAAGGAGAACAGTAATTTATGCCTTTTCTGAAGATTCCCCCACCCTTTATACTAGAACCCAGGAGCATCCTGTGCAGCTGGATTCCTAATGCATCTTATGCAGTAGAAGATTCAGGACAAATAAAATGAGGTTTGTATTCACACATTTATAGTGGAACTAGAGAATTCACTACCAGAAAGTGTATACTAACCTAAGAGGCCTTGAAGAGAGGACTAGAAAAAAGGATAAGACTCTCAATAGCTACTGGTTGTGAAGATAAACATTATATCCAGTATCAGAAGACAGTGTACATCTCAGCATCAATTGCTACAGATAACCCAGAGGATGCTTTTATGCTTGTGGGATACCAGACCTAGCTGGTCTCTATGGAACTATAATGCTTGGCTACATAGACTCTTGATGCCATCTTAGAGCAGAGATAGAGCAGTGTGAATGAAACTGGAGACTTAAGACCTTTCTGCACTACACTGTTATAGTGCTATTATTCCATGTTCAACATCCTCTGGAATCCTGGGATTTGCAGCTTAGGGAGGGATTCTCAGCCAAAGAGTTCTTTGGCCTCACTAAACTACAAACTCCAGAATTCTACAGGATGTTGGAAAGTGGAATAATAGCACTATAACAGTGTAGTGCAGAAAGGCCCTTACACAGGTAATCAGGCGTGCAGAGGCCATTTCTCTAACCAGAACTCCTGGCACCTTTTTCCATTGCAGAACCAATACTCTAAATCAGAGTAGTTCCCTCTCTACAAAATAGAGAACTATAGTTTCCAAATTGTCATCAATTTGTCATCCAAATTGTCGTCAGAGAGTAGACTGAAAGGTACACAGTAAACAGACTGTGACTGTTGAAGGCCATGGACTTTCATTTTTTTAAAAAAGTAAAATTATTAAAATATTTGGGCCCCGACTTTTTCATTAAAAAAAATGTTCCAGGAACCTTATACTATTTATTAAAACAGTAAAACAGTGAGAAAATGGCTATTTAGAAAATCAAAAATGTGTATAATAGATAAAAGTAACATAAAAAGAGCTTTATCCAGAAAGTGAATAAAACATCATCAGCTCATCAGTCTAATTCTCTGCCAAAAAAAGAGACAGTACCCCATGACTGAGAGGAGAGGAGGTTTCCTAGGAAGAAGGTGGGGTATGAAGGGTGGGACAAGATCTTCATGAGTGGGCTGATCTTCATGATCAGCCTGATCTTCATGACTGAGCAGGATTTTAGGATAGGTATCATCATACTGAATTTTTAGGGGCTTTAAAGCAATGATCAGCATTCACAGCTGAGTCTGGAATCTGTATGGAAGGTAGTAAAGGGGAGCCGCATGCTATCTATAACAAGATCCAATATGGAATGGAGGCATGTAAACTGTCATGCACCAGTAAGGGCAATGTGTAGCACAGCAGCCTCATTTCACCCATTGCCACTGATCTCATGACTGTTTTTGTTTTTTCCTAGGCAAAGATTGACGGTATCTCTAGGTGACCATACAGCTACAGGGGAATCCAAACCCTGTTCTGGATTGATAAATCTTCCTTAGTGGGAGAGTCCTCTCCACCCCGAAGTATGGAGCCTCACTCTGTGGGATAAGTGTGTGGGCCCTGTGGCACAGCTATAGACTAGGTTACTACATTTTGAAGTGCTAATATTTACGTAAAAGATTTAAACCTGGACTTCAAATCATTTTATGGCACCACTGCTTTATCTATTGAAAACAGTAACTTCACAGACATCTTTAGAGGACTGATAATGTCAATATTGGGAGCAAAACTGAGGCATGTAGAACAGGAGGGCATGTAGGTCAGGGTGGGAATCAATGGCTGTCCAGATGTTGTCAGACTGCAGTAGTGAGGAATGTGAGGAATGTCAGGAGTTGCAATCCAACAACATCTGGAGGGCCACTTGATTCCCAACCCTTACCATCTCTTTCATTTACTCAGTAATTTCAAATCAGCACTGATTTATAGGAATCATGTTCTGGACCTGCTGTTCTTGTCTTTTCACAAGAACCAGTCAGACATTCAATATGAACAGAGACAAGGATGTTCCTTGCTTTCTTAACCCCATGTCATGTACGGTATTCAACAGTTGTAGTATTCTTCCAGAAGCAACTATATTGCCACTCTATTATTTTAGTGAGGCCACTGTGCCTTGTCTAATTAGGGCACTGCTCCGCCAAATGAAGATGCAGTGGCAGAACAAGTGTGTGTTTACATGGTTGCACTGCTGTGTGTCAGTTGGTCCTTTGTGTGCAAACCAGTATGGGACTCTCAGTAAGCCATGTTGTGATAACATGCACTGGCAAAGATTTCACAGCCACGGTGGGAGTATCTCTGAGTGTTGCTGTGCTGGCTTTTGATTCTTGAGCTTTTGCTGCCATGCAGGCATAGAACTGTAGTTATCTCTAAGGCAGCAACTACCCAATATAACAGAATCAGTAGATCCCATGTTCTGTTTGTACATTTTAGCCCTTAGCATAGGATTATTTAGTTGAATATAAGATTTTTCAAGTAAGCAATCTCCTGTTTCCCAGCTGCTTACTGATTGTCCCTCTTCTATAATTTAGGAGCAGAACACTTCATATTGATTGTCTTTTACAGTACACCATCCCTAATACAGGGCTTTGTCTAAATGCTAGAATCTAGCAGTAGAGAAATGCATTTAATAAGATGAGAAAAACTGAGATTCTCTACCTTGATAGCAGCAATCATGTAGAAAATTATGGGGAAATGGATTTGCAGCCAAAGAGGAGATGGAAATTTAATAAGAACCTTTCTTCATGGCTGCTGAAAAGTCATAGGGATTCTTAAGTGCAGTTCAGATAAAGCATAGGATGCACTTATTTTCCTAACATTTCTGTAAATATCTTACAGCACGCAAAGATAGTGGCATTGCCTATGCATATGCAAGTTTAAGAACGTGAAAAAAGTCAGGTTTCGTGACATCAATTTACTTTTTCTGGCTATCTGTTCCCAACAGTTGCATGGCAGCTATTCTCTGCAGAATATGAAAACATGGAGCTCTTAAAATGTCACTTTAAATTAAAGCCAGGATGTTTGAAATGGCTAACTTATTTATGTTCTTGATGTAAATTTCAGCAGTGGGCTGAGACTCACTTTAGCTCTGCATTTCGTTTTCTGTCAGGAAGGTAACTAGTGGAACTTTATTTAGCAGCAAGTTGAGAGACCAGTAGAACATAAAAGCCAAAGGAAATATTCATTCCTTTCCAACATAAAGAAGATATTTTACAGCATGATAATATTTTGCCCAGTGCAGATCCTTTTTTAAAAAATGATTTGGACCACACTGAAAAGCTACAAAATATAACAATATCCAAAATACATATTACAGTGATACTTTTATTACTCCAGGCCAAAGGTATGCACCAGCTTTCGAAGTTCACTGGCTTCTTCATCAGGCAAATATGTTAATATTTCTCAGAGGCCACAAACAGACTTCTCAAATGAGCACCAGGCCAAAAAAAATTATCACCACACACACACAAAAAAATCACCACAACATATGCTTTAGATTTTGCTAGATTTTGCTGCATAGCTAACACAGTTATTGCAAATATATATGCATAAATGTATATTTGAACTGATAGCAGAAAAGAAAGAGATACTGAACTTAACTCACAAAAGTAATCAAAGATAGAGTCAGAAAATAAATAAATATATATGTAATAAACATTTGAATGTTATAAAAATTCTTTCAAGCAATGTAGAGTCTACATATAAAAAATATGACCCAAACAATTAGCAGCAACCAGTATGTAGGTCCATTGGACATGAATCTGTAATGGGAGGAAGATAGATGACCATGAATCTTAACAAGCCTTCAATAAAACAAGAGCCAGATGTCCTTGTCTTCTTCAGTGGCTAATACTGAACTTCTTCTCATCTTCTAGCTCTTACCACCCTAGTATTCTTTTAAAAAAACTGTATAATCATGTTGAAAATAACGTCACAAAATCAATGTCAACAAAGTACACACCAAACATATCTGTTTATTTTTTCTTTGTTTACTTTTGCCCCTAAGATACTTTTCTGCACCTACTGATACAGGAGGAGCACACATGCGGCCCCGGTTTGCTTGTTATAATAACGATAATATACTACTGGAATGTTGAGTTAAACTTTGTATCCAAATATACTGCTAGCCTAGTCTTTAAGATTGCTTTCCTGTGGTGGTGGTGGTGGTGGTTACTACTACTATTATATTTATTTATATCCAACTTTTTAGCAGCTCGTAATTTAAAATAACAACACAATTAAAAGCATACAAAAAGTGAACATTAAAATAGTATTAAAACAAGGCCCTCTCTCACATCCCCACCAACTGTGGTGAGACTGAAGAGCCTCTCCTGATGATTTCAGAACCTGGGCTGGTTCTGGAGGAGATAGTCTCCCAAATAGCCTAGACCTGAGCGATATAGGGCCTTATAGGTGGCAACAAGCACTTTGAATTGAGCCTGGAAACAAACCGGCAGCCAGCATCGGGGGTGAAATATAGTCTCTGTAAGCCGCCCTAGTTAACAGTCAGTCTGCAGCTCTTCGAAAATGAGTCGAAGTTCTTGAACACTCCTCAAAGGTAGCCCAGGTAGAGTGCATTACAGTAGTCCAAACAGGGTATAACTAAGGCATGTTCAACTGAGGCCAGACCTGACATCTAAAGGAATGGGCACAGTTGGAGCAGAAGCTCAAATGTGCAAAAGCAGTTCTGGACACTGCAGAAACCTGGGCCTTTAGGTTCAAAGCCGAGTCCAAGAGTACATCTAAACTACGAACTTGTGTTTTCAGGGGGAGTGCAACCCCCTCTAAAACAAGATGACTTCCTGTTCCTTAATTTGCGTTCTGATTGACCAAGAGCACCTCTGTCTTGTTTGGATTAAGTTTCCATTGATGTCAGTAAATGCTACCTGCTAAATGCTCCATTCAAACTAGGATTGTGAACCCTTTTAATTTAAAAATGTATTTAACATTACAGTCAGGCTTGTGAATAAAAAGAGGCCGGATTTCTCCCCAGATAATGTTCTTTAATTGACACATTTGTTGTCATTATGTAAAAAGTGTATTTTAATATTTTTATAATGAGCTACTGAGCGCAGTATAATAGCAAACGTATAATGTATTAATGAATCATTAGGCAACAAGCCTTTTGTGAAGATAGATTGAACACCAAAGACTGACACTCTGGTTCTGATTTGCAGAAATGAAATATTTTGTTCCCAGGACAATCAATTACTAATAATCTATCTCTTACTGGCTAACTGTAACTTTATAATGTGTGCATTAACTAAAATATCAGTCATATGCTCTACTGATCCATTTGCAAAAATGTGCTGAGTAGCAGCAGTGGATGGAGATGATGCTTAAGTAAGGATGACAATGAATCTGTAGCAAGAAATTTAAGCTTTCTCCTCTCCTCCACTTACTACAAGATGTATTAAATAACATTCTTTGCATGTCCTCCTAATGTGTTCTAATCACTCACTAGTAATTTGTATCTGTTTTAATCAATTTTATATTGGCCCATTTTTTAAAGAAAAACCCTTGAAAGCTACTGTCTTCCATTTATAGCTGGAGTTAGACTAAACATCGTCATCCTTTTTGCTCCTTTGTGGCTTCCTCCTCTCTGTATATAATTGCCTTTTGTGCTGTGAGAAGAAGGAAAGAGTTGGTAGTGCTTTCTGTAAATGGCAGTCACTAGAAAAGAGGTACTTTATTATTCAAGATACATAGATACGGAAACTCAAGCTGAGTAGTCAGTCGTCTTTACTGTAGTTTGATCTATCACAAAAGAAACCCCATGTTAGTCTATCTTCTTGATGTTTATTTCTGTGAGTTCAGTCAATTCTAACTCATGATGAATTGACAATTTAAATAATCTATGAACTGGTGTATAATAAAACAGAAATTTTACATAAATGTATTCACTATAATTATAAATATCTGAATGGCAAAAGATAGCAATATACCCTACTATTATTTGTTCTGCATGTCACTGTCACTTTGTTTAAAAATATTTGAGAATCTGGTCAAATGGAGGCTCTGGAAATATCTTAAGGCTACCAGCACCATACTCATAATTCCAGGACTGGCCACAGATATTTTGCTCCCTGAGGAAGAACAGCAAATATTGCTTTCCTTTTCACATCCTCTACTCCCAAGTCAAGGTGCATAGAACAGCTGTATAATCTTGTTCTTCCAGTATTCAAGAAAGAAAATCCTACCTGTATAGACAAATATACATCATTCTGCCTAATCCTAGGCAGGCCTTCATGCTTTTTATAATTACTGTTGGGAAGTGTGCGTGAAGTGTTATCCGGAATTTAGATGCTGTGTGTTTGTGTGTGTGTGTGTGTTTGAGGTTGGATTGCATGAAACAGTAGGTCAGGAATATTTATATGGTAAACCATACTCTAAAGTTTTACATACTATCTAAAAGTCATCAAATTATTCCCCTCCTCTGATCCATAATTTCTCTCATATATATATATATATATATATATATATAAAATTATTCACACATACACACACATACTCACTCACTCTAACTTAAAACCACAATTTAACTATACATGATTATTTTTTAATCTCTCTTTGTGGTTCATTTAAAATAACGTTTAAGAGATTCTGTGGACTCTGTGGATTTTATCAACATACTAATGATCATGTTACTTGTATATCACTTCATTGTATGCAAAATTGTCATGGAAAGAAGGCTTACCATATTTAGAGAAGATATGGGTACATAGGATCCAGCAGCCATTCGTCCTCGTAATCCACTGAAGGCCACTGCAGCTAATTCTGGCTGCTTTTTGTCAGGCACTGTTAAACTCAAAAATGATTTGGGGACTAAGAGAAGTTGCAGAGGGCCATAACACCTTGTTTTAGCTAAGAACTGCAGCTTATAGAAGGTTGTAGTTCTCTGAGGGGTGTGGTCAAAATTTCTCAGCAATTGGAGAACTTGGTCGCACATAGAGGACTTTGATAGGCCTGAAGGACAAATAGTTTGTACCACTGCCATAAATGGAGTTCTAGGCTTAAGGAAAAGAAGAATACCTATTAAATTGTAGCTTTCACAGAAGTGATTTTGTGGAAATTATTTGACACGTCACAATGCAAGTACATATTTCATACAGAAGTTGCAAGTTGTGGCCATAGCACTGGAAGTAAAATGTATGGGAAGGGGCAATTTGCAGATTCCTTTCAACATTTATGAAGGTTTGATGCATATAAATAGGTCATACATTGACTTGCTTGGCAAGGAAATATAAAAGAGGTAAGTTTCATGAATGAGTGAATGTTAGAAATGAGCATGTCACCTTAGAAGTTGTTTAAAATTACTAGAATGTTAAATTTGAGATTATTAAACATCTCTCTATCACACACACACACACACATACACACACACATCCTAATGAAAAAGGAGGAAGGAGGACCAAACACCATTACTTTATAATATAATTCTTAGTATTTTCAAAGCCCTAAAGAGAATGTACTCTTTTGGAGGACATTTTCTAAGAATCAAATGCTTCAAAATATTAAATTATAAAAATGAATTTGACAACTTATATGCAGCTGTATGTCAATGGAAATCATGTGCTACATGCACTCACCAGGGCCATTTTTATGTGGTCTAGTCAGATTCTGATGGACTCTCTCCCATAAAAAACATTTGGCCAAAAAAAAAAAAAAAGGAGAATTGCCAATACTGGAAACATCCTTCACTGGTGATTCTCCAAAAGAACAAAGCCTTGCTTTAGTGAACATAGGCAGTCCTGGGATTGTTTCTGAAACAGATGTGAACTTGTAGTAACTTATGAGAAAATTTAAAAAAAAAAACCATTTGAGGTTGTGTGCAGTCCACATTTTACAAAAGCACAATAGGAAGAAATGGACAAAACTAAAAAGTTCTGCAGATGGATGCTAACCCTGTAAAACTACCTCACTCTGAGGCCTTGCCTCTTCTTCTCCAAATGTCAGTGCAGCTTAAGTGGGAGAGTGGAATTATGACAAGATCACTGAGTGCATTAGATTTCTAGCACTGTATAGAATTTAATAGAGATTCCCTGTTGTAGGCCTTTAAAGGTCAAGTTAGACCCAGACAAACAAATCCACAGCTGCACAGTCTTTCCTATTCTGAATGCTTTGATCTGGCCAACCGAATACGAACTTTGGTTTAGGAATTTGAGGATTGCTTTCTTACGAATGTCTGTGAGAAAGATGTCAGTATTTGTAGTACTGGAGTAAGCTTGCAGTAGTGAGGCTACTGAAAGCTTTACTTTTGCATGCACTTTATGTTTAGCCTCCTAATTGCTGACCTCTGCTTTAAATCTCAGTGTGAAGTTTAAGCAATGTACAAAAGTCATTGTAAGAAAAATATCTTTATTAGAACCAACTCAGGCATGAGCATTCCCTCATTTAAGAAAAATCCTACAAAATATAGTAGTTGCTTGGTTCTGTTATTGTCCCTTCTGAGAGAGAAGCAGACACAGCCAGGCCACAGGTACAGGTATTTGGCAAGTGGCCCAACACAGAGGCAAACATCTGTAGCCCAGTTGGGACAGCCCCAGCTGTTCCTGCTTTACAGTCTGCCTCTTTGAAAAGGCAAGCTGATAAACAGATTGATTTTGCTGGAAAAAATATTGGAGACAGTTTGTCAAAGATATCCCTGCCCTAATTCTGATACTTTGGATTGAAACCTAATGAATTCTGGCAATGACTTCTAACTATCCTTCTGCAAATCCATCCATCCATTTGTTCTACTTGTCTCCAGACAGACTTTTTTTGGCTTTTTGTCCCCTTGACTGTTTTGGTTCACACTACATCCATTCCACATATAGTTATGTTAAACAAGTGGGATCTCTGTTAAACGCTTTGAGCTCCACCAGCCCCAAAGTATTCTTTGTTGCGATGGAAATACTATCTGTGCAGAGGTCCATGTGTGTAGGGGCACCATCTTCTTTATAAATGAGTAGGGGATTTCTACCAGCAGCAGATTGTCATATCCTTGACACAAAATGGCACTGTCATGAATGCAGATATGCTGAAGTGTCCACATACATGTTGCCACCATTTAATATGGAACACAACCATTTGCATCTTTTGGCATCAGTGGAGGGTCCTGGAAGTGACATTTGTACTTTTGCAAAGACCTTTATGCTCCAGAAGGATTTAGGCATTAAAGCATATGATTACTACTTGGGGAAAATTGTAAGAGATATATTATAGTGCTGCTGCTGTAGCTTTCAAATGCTTAAAACTGTAAACAATAGCTAGAGTATGCTTGGTATTATCTATGTTGTGACTGTTAAAATGAATCTTTATTATCATGTGTTAGAAAAGGAGCACAAGCAGGTGGAAAGTAAAATGCTATATCTATGTAGAGCTAGAAACAGCATTCATAAATCAATCCCAAAACTGGGAAGGTGGTTTACAATTAGGGATTTCTTAGGGCAATAAAATCTCTAGTGCTACTAAGCTAGTTATCATAGTTGATGAACTAGTTGGAAACTTCTTCTGAATACAATACAAAAGTGTATCTAAAAATGAGAAGGCTGGGCAGCTGTATTCACTAAGATTCTACATTTTGATGTGTGGTATCTTCGATCTACTTTTCCTTGTTGCTTTTGAGTACTAAATAAAATAAGCAGGCATAGGGAAATCCAGCCTTTCAGACCCAAATACTTTTTGTGATACACTCAAGAAATCTACCTCCCTACCTTCACAAAATTGATCTGAAATTGAATAGGAACCTGTTGTGATGTAAACAACTAGACCTAAAGACAATAATCCAGAGGCCTATGTATTCATCAGGCTCTTTTTCCTTAACTGGGAACTATTGCATAACTTCCTTGTTGGTCTGCAGTTTTTGGCTAAACATTTAAGCAGGTATTCATGAAATCCAGAGTCGTGAGATAATGCAAGGACTATCTTGAAAGGAAATACATTCTCTGACACTTCAGAGCGTCTTTAAGTTTCATCTCCGCTATATTCGCTGCTATAAATATTAGGAGAATACCCTATTTTGGCATTGGATCCATAGCCATTCAACACTCTCAGCTTTTGTGTGAAACTGAAGAAACCTAATGAATAATGTCCAAAAACCATCACAAAGCATACTCTGTCATTTTTCAGTAACTGTTTATAAATGCAATAAAAACCTTTCCAGCTGATAAAACACATAGCCTAATGGCTGAATGGTGTTTTTCTTTCTTGAAAAACATTTAACATATGTGATAGTGCTAAATGCTATCATTTTAGGCAGAATGAATTAATCTCTTTCAAACATTCACAGCATGCGATTAGATACTCATTTACTCCAATGAACTCTCTTTAATCTTTGTATCTTTTTATGTAGTTCTTTATATTTTTGTCCCTTTATGGAACAGTTCAAATTAAACAATAAAAAGTAACATGATACAATATTTCGAAATGCCTAAATGCAACTGTACCATTGATATATTTGTGCTACTAATTAAGAATCATTTAGACTTTTAAAATCGTGTTATTGTGAGTTATAATATATACATAAATAAGATGTTTGATTCTATTGGCATACAAAGAATCACTGCAAATCACTGACACTGATTTTTTAAAGTCCATATTCATTATAAGATCTACTTGCTTCACTGCTTGAGAAAGAAATATTTAAAGGATTACTACTATAAAACAAATGCTGTGCATATAAAGGAGGAAAAGTGGAAGCACAGATCCTGTGTAGTGGTAATAACCTATTTCTTTAACCTGAAATAATTGTCATTTGCAGGTGGAGCTGAAAACTAGTCTTTCAAGTCAGTATGTAATCCGCACACAGCCCACAAATACCTGCTTATCCACACTTGAATGTGCAGCTATTGCCCTTGCCATCATGGAAAAAAATGAGAGTATTAAAGAGGTAGGTAACTTTAAAGTCATTTACTTTGCTAATGGAATATTAGGGAGGATGCAATGTAATTTAATAAACAGGACAGTATTTACTGGACCAAGAATGCAAAAACACTTTAGAAATGCTAATGTAAGGCTCGCAATTTGTTAACTTCAATGAATCTAGCTGAAGGAAGCAATATCTTCCAAAGTTTCTTCCACTTTCTTACATAGCCTACTTCCACATCTCCTTAAAGTAGCCACATAACTACTTCTGCAACTCCTCTTTTGTCATGCTATGGTTCATCCCGTACTTGTGGTAGAACCCCAGATACCTGCCCTTTCAGTACTGTTTAATGTTGATCTTATAGTGTGACCTAAAGCTTGAGCTGTTGTGAAATCCATTTTCCTAGCTTTCAGTAGTAACTCCAATGGCACTGTAGCTCTTGCAACATAAGTAGCTAAGTGATGAAAGGCTAGGAAATTATTTCAAATGGCAGTGAGGGGGAGATGGAAATATTTCAAAGAAAGCATCAGTGATGTGACCTAATTCAAAAAAATGTTGAAGTACTAAAGGAAAGCTGAGAAAAATATGGAATAGATTTGATGAAAGATCACTGATCTTCTGAATGAATATGTGAAGGTTGTATACATCCCATTATAAAGGATTGTATCTTTAATTACTTTTCAAATTGTTCCTAAAAACGTAGTGGGTTTTGATAGAATATCAATGAACTGAAGGTGGAAAATGCATGTTATTTAGTTTCATTTTTGTAAAAAATAAATGTTCAGCTTATTGTAAAATACTTGGACTGCAAATGTCTAATGCAAAAAGAAACCTGTACTTTAATCAAAATTAGTCATGTTGATTTCCACTAAATTCATTCCCCCTCCCACACATACTCAATTCATTTCAGACGTGCATAGGATCAGAGTCAAACATATGTTCCTCAGTCAGCCTTTGCCACTCTTAGGACTGCAGGTGAATATGGACTGCAAGTCCCCTCATCCTCATCTGGTGTGACCCATGGTCATAGCTATTGAAGGTTTACTTCATGTCAAAGCTATGATTCTGATTTCATTGTTATGCTTATAAACTATAATGAAGTTAATTGACTTCTCTGTGTGCATGTTATGTTTCCAGTAGTCTTCCTATGAGGAACTAAGAATTTGCCTTAAGTAGGGTGTGATTGACTTAACAATCACTTTAATTTCCTAGGTATAATGCTGATAGTTAATACCTCACTTAAGTAAATAAGTATCTAGTTTTGGCTTGTAAAGTATCTATCTGTTTTAAAACAGATAGGGAAACTTATGGCTGCGTGTGGCCCCCAAGGCCATTGTGAGATCCTAACAATCCCTCTTGGCATTCCCATTGCTTTTTGTTTTTTTGTTTTTTTTACAAGGAACACCCTCAAACCCCTTACAAAATTTGGGAGGGGGCAATTCTATTATATGATTGGGTATTTTTAGCCCAGAAGAGGCCTTTTTCCCCAAACAGGACTTAAACCAGAAGTTGATCCGTGTTTATTTTTTAAAAGTCCTTCATTGCCCCCAGTAGGTCAGGGTCTGACCGTACAGGTTCCCATAGGTGGATCAATGCAACTCTCCTCCCTGTTCACAGTCCCCCCACCCAACTGTAAAGGCATATGTATTGCATTTTTCACAGGGGCTGTTGGCAAAAGTGGAAAGTTGCTGGATTTTAGAAAGTATGGGTTTCTTTTTTCCCCACCCTCAAAGTTAGATATGCTTATTTTTATTACATATCATAACATTTTCATATGTAACTAGAAACTGTCTGTACTGAAATAGTGAAAATATTTATCAAGGGTTAAATACTTACTCCGAGTATCAAAAACTTATTCAAAGGCATGATCAACTCTGAACTATTATGAAGTGCTGCCAATCCACTGCCAACAAAACAATTAACAGTCCTGACTAGAAATCATTTCTGGCTTGCTATTCCACAAAGATGACCCGAGCAACCCTTAAAGCGAATTTGAAGATTAAAATGTATTTGTAAATCCATCCCATTAACTTGAAGCCTTCCTCTCATCTCGAAAGTGTAACCCACTCTGTTATTTTGATCTACTAATCAGCTTAAAACTGCCAAGTGTCATTACAAGAACTTGGAACATGAGAGCCAGGAAGTCTAAGTTTATTCTACTGGGTCAAAGAATAACATGAAGGCATTAGCCTTTGCTTTCCAAGTGATCCCACTAGTCTGTGATGGAAGACTCTGTCAAGATTCTAAAATAGCTTCTATGCACTTTGCCTCTTGTCCCTAACACTGGAAATGTTACATAGTCATTAGCGCTTCATGAGAGAATCCTAACAGAATGCAATATAGTATGGAACTCATCTGTCATGATGTTTTTCTAAAAAAAAAAAAAAAAATTAATAGGAAGTTTGAAAATTTCTAGAATATATATGTATGTATGTACGTACGTATGTATGTATGTATATATTGGACTAAGGCTCATATAATATTATAAAAAATATGGGTTTTTCAATTTAGCTTTCTGACACTTTAGTGTTACTTGATTGATTGATTGACTGATTGATTGATTGATTGATTGATATCCCACCCATCTACCAAATGGGACTCAAAGCAGCTTGCAATATCATGAGATCAACGTGGAATGCATATGCACCTACATTTTAATTTTTTATGCAACTGGTATGTAAAATATGAAATTGATGGCACAGTCTAGTAGCCCCTTTTAAGGTATTTTCTGTAGCACCTTGGAAAGATAATGAGGTGCTATCTAATCCTGGTTCTTTTTTGTTTAATTTAAGCTTACCTAAATATCAATTTTCATGTTATATTTGTACAACCGCAAGTCCTGGCCATACTTGAAAAAATAATCTAAGTACTTCATAGATCTTGGAAAGTTACTTTAAGAAGAATATTTCCATAAGTTGGAAAGAACAACAATATAATGACATGCTGCCACTTCATAACACAACAGTAGCAGGATGATGTTCCAGAAGACAGTTAATTCTTATTAAAATAAAGTTTCCAAACTGTGTTAGCTTTAATGCAATATGTTTTCCTGCTATGTCTTGTAGGGCAATTATTTTCAACAGGAGGACCATGTTTTTAAAAAGATTTGTGTGAAAAGTCTTTCTAAAATTCTGGAAAAAACTATTGTGTTAATTGATTAATGTAAAGTCGAAGGCTTTCATGGCCAGAATCCATAGGTTGTTGTGGGTTTTCCGGGCTTTGAGGCCGTGTTCTATTAGTATTTTCTCCTGACGTTTCGCCTGCATGCCACTAGTTCCTCTGAATATGCCAGCCACAGATGCAAGCAAAACGTCAGGAGAAAATACTAATAGAACACGGCCTCAAAGCCTGGAAAACCCACAACAACCTATTAATTGATTAAGTCAGTATTTCTATCTTCCATATTGCAGCTATGCAGACAGTGAATGAAGCTCAAAGAAAGTACTTGTCTTTTTTATTGCTAGTTCATGACAGAATTGAGATTTTAACTGGGAACTACCTCATTTATAGCTCAGCCTCCAAATCACTACACTTCACTATATTGCTTCATTCTCAAACAGTAATCAAGTCTTTATGAAACAGCATCTTGTTTCATAAAGCTATATCCTTCCTGTAGCATGAAATACTTCATAATGGAAGGAAGTAGTTAATGATTTAAACTCAGGAATTTGCTTCAGCATGCATAAGAGTAGAACTGGGTGGCAGGGACTTCATGACACTAGTTATTATACTGTTTAGACCTTTGTATGTTGTGTGTGAAGAAACTTCATGTTTCACTGAATGCAGTTACAAAGCTTTCATAAGCAGGAACCCAGCCCTTCCAGGATTCCCAGTTACAGGAGCTTGGTAACCAAATTCAGTTAATATGCTCCATTTCAGACATTGACATTCAACATGCATTCAGTTACTTCCAGATACTCAGGATTATTGGCTGGCAGGACCTACATGCACACTAATACCTCTGTCTCCGGTCTTAGCTCTGCATATGTTTAGGCACCTCTTAAATAGAGTTTTAGTCTAATTGATGTTAGACTAGCAAGATGTTACCCTCATTGTTTAACTGAATGGTTGCACCACATAATTTTTAGGGACCATTATACAGCTTCTGGATTGAAGACTATGTTGCCTGCAATGTAGTAAAATTAGACCTTTCCCTCAAAATCCATTCAATACTTTGCTATTGTCCTTTAGTTTTTGCAATTTGGATTGGTAGTTCTATATGCCTTATCCCATTCCCTTTGCACAAGCCAGTTTTACCTAACAGCATCACAGCATGTTGTTGGCTAGACCAATAGTGAGAGAAAGTAAGATGGTGTAGTCCCTCTCACTCATTAATGAAATTTTATATATAAAATATAATAAGAGTACATGATTGATACATAGCTAAAGCATGCTTTCTTGAATATGAGTCCCTCTGAAAACACTGCTACTTCTAAGTAGCATGTTCAGGTTATTTTCTTTATGTAACTACATAAAATAATATCTATTTTATACAGCATTCGCAGTCTATATAAAATAGACTATATATAAAAGCATCTGAAGCTTATATATAAAGGCCTTTTCTTTTTCTTCTTCTTTCCAGACTGTTCTTCGTCCTCTTCAAGCCTTGTGTTCTTTCCAGCTTCAGCATGGTGCTCAAGTTCATCACAGCAAGGAACATCTTCTTAAAAATGGTTTATATGACAAGCCAATGCCAAAAAATAAACGCAAGCTCAGGAGAATGGAACTTTTAGTGAATAATGTTAAAATTTAGCAGTGTCATGTAGATTTAGTATTAAAAGTTTTTTTTAAAATCCCTTTTAGCTAATGAAATGCAGTTTCATATGGATTTAATCCAACTGACCATCTTTTATGAAGATGCACATTCAGATGGCAGCTTGCCCAAAAGGTCAAGCATAATCCAAAACCAGACAACTTGGACCTTTGCCTCAGAGAAAGGGATAGTCAAGAGGTGTCACCTCCCTCCCACCCCAAGTTTATCAATCTGTGATACATGTTACAGTGTCTTTGATGTTTACTGGGGGGAGTTGGGCATTCCTGCAGGAGGAATATACATGTTAGGAAGATTAGTCCAAGGAGCATTAGCCCAATGAGAAGGATTCAGTAACTGAGAACAGAATCTCCTCATCCAAGGATTTAGCTTTGATTTATAAGGAAAGTGGGAATTAAACCATAATTTGAATATTTGTCTTTAATTTCTTATTTTAATTAAACAGTTGGAGATACATAATAATAGTCTTCACATTGGAGAAATAATGAGGTTGTCAGAAAGAGCTTACCAATAAATGTAATCAGGGAAAACAAGGCTTTTGTTCTGAAAATAGCTTTGTATAAATGATAGTCATTATATACCGTAGAAATGTAGTATTATTTTTGTTAGTATTAGGTAGTTATGTACGCTGTGAGGAGAGGTCTCAAAATGTACGATGGATGTCAGCTGGTAAGCTGGAACCAGTTATTGGGCAATGCAATATTACTGTTGTTTGACTGGAATTTGCTATGGTGAACACCTGCTGCAGGGGTAGGAAACTGAAAAAGTTGTGGGACGCCAACTTCCTCCATCCACAATCCTCTGTGTGCCAGATACCCGTGAAACCACACAGACCACAGAGGGCTCCAGGTGGGGGAATTTGGCCCCTGACCTGTTTATGTTCCCCAGCCGTTCTGTAGATGTTAACCATGTCATGTTCCAGTCTGAAAGTAATGCACTTATAATATTCAAAATCATCCAGAGTTAAAATGAAATTCAGAGGATTTAGTTGAGTATACTGAGTACTGGATTTCAAATTTTCTATTTTCAGTAACTGGTGGAAGCAAATTGACATTGTGGTTCATGTAAAGCCCTGGTGACCACAAGAATTAGGTTGATTTGGTTTCTCAATAAAATGTTAACTTGTTTAATAGGGGTCTTTTGGACAGTAGAGTTTGTACAATAAGCTGTAATTGATCCTATAAGGTTATGTTAAATGCCAAAAGTGATTTATGAACAACAAACCACAAGTGGGTGAAATTTTCGCCTTTTCCTATGGGAATGTGCAGATTTTGACATTTCTGTAGCAAATTTTGTGTACTCCCACCCTTCTGGATCATAACCACTAACTTTGTTTCTGCTTTAGATAGTTGCTATTGGCAGGACATATGCATTGGAAAGTCAAACAGGAAAATCTTGTATAGTAGGTGTTTTTTAAAGAAACAAATAAATGCACCCTGTATTCTAAGTACTGAACAGGTTGTAGAAAAAGATGCTGTATTATTAAGTATGACTATTTGTCTAGATGTATAGATGTATATTTCATACTTAGAATAGAAGGTGTGGGTATCTAGACAATACAAATACTTCCGAGAATAACTGCTGATGCTGACTTAAAACATTTCTACTGTAGATGTACTTGGGCAATCTTTTTCTGTAAAACCAATAGCAAATAAGCCTTGTACATATTAATGGAGAAAGTTCTCACTTCCTTTGATTTTTTTCATACTTCATATTTAGCAGTATAACAGTTTAACACTATTTTGTTATGAAGTCTGTCTTCAATAGCATGAAGGCTAATCCTTTTTCTTTGGTAAATCGTTCAAGTTCTGAGGATAAGAAGGAAATCTAATACCCTTAATTCACAAACAATGGAAAGAGAATGACTTGGTATTAGTAATCAAAGAAATTTTTCAGTTATAATATAATGTGTATTTTCTTAAAAAAATAGATTAAAATTGCATATTTATGAAAGAGGTCTTTCATTTCCTGTAAGACGTACAGTCATCCTTAAACAATGATGTGTTTCTCAGAATAATGTTTTATATAATAACATCATTTGCAATCTTAGCATTTTAATTCTGTTGAGTATTTGTTCAAAAGTGATGCTGATTTTCTGTTTGCTATATATCATGTGGTTGAATCAGTTTCTTCATTCTAATGCTTAATTCTGTTTTATGTTCATGTGTATCACAAGTGTTGTACACTGTGTATCTATTTGTATGACAAGTGTTGCTGTTATTTTCAAAAAATTATGGAAACTTTTTTTCAAAATTGAAGTTATAAAACCTATTGTTTATTGTTATTTTCATTGTACAATTCTTATAAAGAAAATCTACCCAAAAGGTCCACATTTAGTTAAATATAGTTCTTTGTTTGGGGCTTTTTAGAAGAACTCTGAGCAAAGAATTAAGCCAAATTATTTTCCCACATATAATAGAACAGGAGGTTTTGTTCTGATTTTTTTTTAAATAGCAATCTGCTTATCTATTCTGCTTCAGATCTTTATTATACACTGTTCTAAAATTCTTTTAAGAAAAAGCAGTTGCTTATATTGTGTTCTCTAAGATTCTCACGACTTCACAAAAGCAGAGGCCATTTAATGTCCTTGATGTAGCATATTACTGAAAATAACATAAAATTTGTACTTATGTAGGAGTATTCTCCCATAGAATTCAGTTTAAGATACTACTTATGATTAGACATGTACAGGAACATATTCTTAAGGGCATTTGGGTTAGCTTTGCTTGTAATTTGTGATCTAGGTTGTTGGTTTGTTGTTATTTACCAAAGAAGTTGGGTTTCTTTATTGAAGTCAAGTTAGATGAATATGGAGAAGACTTGCAGAGGCTTCCAGTTTTCTATGATATCCCAGTGTCCCAGTTGCCTGCATGCTTATAAGAAATATGTACAGGTTGGTGGGGAACCATGATCTAAATCTAGTTTAACACCAGCCGAGTGAAAATCCTCACTGGTGCATTTGTGGTGGATCACATATTTGCACAATGAATTGCAACTGATTGTACATCAGCATACACAATTATGCAACAATTTATCCATCAGTGCAGTAGAAGGTATATTGAATATTTTCCTTGCATTGACTGTGAAAATGTGCAGCAGCTAGCACAGTGTGCCTTTCACTAGCTCAATGATGTAATTGGATACAGGACCATAATCTTAATCCACATATGGCACTAATCATGCTCATTGAATATGCCACTGCATTAAACATTTATCTTACAAGCTAGCATTCAAATTTGAAATACACTGTTTTCTAATAATTTCTGATGGTTTTGTTTGATTTGGTACTTATTCTGATACTGAATTTTCCTATATCATTTTACTATACATAAGAGTTTAAACAGGTATTTTTGCAGCATTGTTGTTCAGATTTTTATTAAATAAAAACTTTTGTTTTAAAAGGTCTGGACTTTTTATTGATGGAATTATTTTCAGTATTTAAGGCTTGTCTTAGTGTTGAGTGAACTGTTAAGATCTCAATTGGATTTTAATCTTGATTTATCATGACGTTTGCTACCAAGAAGAGGTACCCCAAGTGAAATGGAGAGGAATTGGTCTGCCATTGTACAATTGACTTGAAGCTCAACAGATGCAAGGACCTTGGATGGGGACAGAGGTGCCAATTTAGAGTTTAGCAGATGAGTTAGAATTCAGGATCACAGTTAAAGAAATACTATAATGAGATAGAAGTAGAGATGTATAGGGGTGGGGATTTATTGGCATTGCTAATAAATATTCTGCCACAATTGAAATTTACCTTCAGTTCCCTAATTTCTAGTATTGCAATAACTAAAAACTTCAGCTGAGCAATTATAAATACAATTTAGGCATCCAAAGGAAAGCTGCAAGCAAAGTTATCAAGGAAAACAGAAAAGAGTTTTAGGTGTGAATGATTTTTAATGTCGCACTCTCTGCAATGCTAGAAATTTGGGGACTGGGGAAAAATTTCACAGGGGCCAGAATTGTTATTTAGAAGGGCAGTGATCTTATTTTGCCCCCCACCCCGATATCCCTGCACAGAAGTCATAAGTTGTGTCAGCAATGGCCCAGAATGAACGTCAGAGATTTTTATAGTGCAGGCTAGAGAGTCACAGCCTTAAACCCCACCTATTGAGTTCTGCTTTTAGCCAATTAAAGTGTTTATAGCCTTAGACTATAGTGATATTCCGGATGCTGTATTGCTAAAGTGCAACTTCTGTCAGGTTTAGTGGATCAATGTGAGGGAAGCTGAAATTTGCAAGTGAATAACAACTAGAGGACCAGAGTTGATAGGGTTTAGAATTGCAGAAACCTCATCCTGGGACACTCCACAGGCTTTCCTAACAAGGTCTGTTCATTGGATGACCAAAATACTTTCTTAGAATTTGGGGGACAAGATGGACCAGAGATTGAATCCATTTCATAATCTGTAGTGAGAAAAATGTATACCAAGTTAATTCCAATTCCAATACTCTCTAGATATGGTATTTGAACCATGCTTTTGGCATCTGGCTGTGGGTGTTATCTTTGCCTTTTCTATTATGTTTTTCAATACTTTCCAACTGTTAATTCACTGCTTTGTATTAATATGCTAGCTTATTTAATGGTTTTAATATTGTTCTTCAGTGTTGTGACTGAATGGTTTCTTTTTTCCCCTCTGTTTTGTTTTAATTCATTTTGTAAGCTGCCACTGCGAGAAAGGTAAGATCTTAAGTGAGTAAATTAAATACTGGTTCATGCATGTCTGAGGAATGAGAGATGTGGCAGAGATTGCTCAGAAATTGGAAAGAGATAAACATTTTAAGTGTAATTAGTGTATATACATGTATATTTTGCTTTCTAAAATTTAGACTCCCATTTCTAGCTCACAGGGCTCTTGAAGTGGCATGCACCAGCCATGCACCTGTATTGATGTATTAGGTATTTATCAATATTACAATGCATAGTGCATGAATCTGCATTAAACATATTTCAGTAGCTCCACAGGCACAAATCCCCCACTGGCAGCTGCTGCCACATCTGTTCATCTTTGCAAGACCAGGTTGCAAAGGATTTGAATTCTATTTGGTAACCACTTGGCTTTTCTGATTATCTTAGTGATAAGTCAGTAGAAGTTCAAGTTTGCTATTAACTATCCCATAAAATAGCAAGGCATTTTAACGTTTTGATGCATTCAGTTCAAATAAATAGTACATAGTGGATGGCCATAATGTTTGATAATAGAATTACTACTTTTCCGATGAACAGAATAACAAAAAATGAATTATGAAGATTCATTAATAACATATATTTTCTAAAAATTTGATTTGAATAGAAGAACATAATGTAGGAAAGAGGTCCATGCCAAATTATTCTTTCTCAAGAATACTACAGCATCATTTTGTCAAAATTTTAATTGAAAAAGATTATTAACATATTTTAAATAGAAAGCAATTATAGCTATTGTTAGCTTAATACAGGAACACAAACACTGAGGCCAGACTGGATTGTTAATTCTCTATCTATAGAGCTGCCTTGAAAGTAGAGTTTAGAAAAATTGCCGGACTGCAAGTCCCCCAACCAACATGACCAGATTTGGGAAATTGCCATCCCAAAAGTACCTTTTGCAAGTTCTACTTTCAAAGCAGTGCATAGATTTCAATTGGTACAGCACACAAATGCCAGGATGCTTGTTCCACCAAGACCTTCAATGTGTGTGACACTAATACTGCACTGGTTATCATGTATGCCTGTTCATAATTTCTGGTCTTGGCTCTGTTTTTGATGTTTAAAACCCTTACAGTTTAGTCTCAGGATCTTGGAGGCGTAGCTGCACCCATATGTGAATCTATGTAGGCCCTCAGCAACCCTGCTGTCTAGTCTGCTGTCAAGCTACTCCAGATGGCCAGGTACCAGGGAGAGAGCCTTTTTCAGAAGTGCTTGACATATTTTGATCTCCCTCCCTTAACCAGAACTGCCTTGGCTCCTTCACACATATATTTTAAGCATCATTTAAAATATTTCTGTATCAGTGTTTGATGGTTTTATGCTGGCTTTCATATTTTAAACTGCTGCCCACAGATTAAAGTATACTGAAGTACAATCCATTGACTTTTGAATCTTTAGTTCCTGGCTCATAAAATAATTTCCCTATCAATGTAAAGGTGTGGAGCAGGGAAACCTGGATTTAAATTTCGGTGCAGCTCTGAAGTACGTTGAATGACTTTGGCCCTGTCAATACTCTTACACACTAATTTACCTTTTAGGCTTTTTTTGAGGTAAAAGATTAGAATACAATGGATACCACATGGGCATCCTTGGAAAAAAATTACTTATTCATTGAAAGTGTTTATTGGTTGCTTTTCTGCTCGCTGCAGCTACCAAAGTGATGTGTGATTAAATGCAGAAGCTCAAGAAACATGGGGCTAGCCTAGGGAGGGAGTTCCACAACCTCCTAGAGAAAAGATACTGTGCTCCTAGAAAACATGATGCTCCTACAGAGAAATAATGACCTGCTAATCTGTAGTCCTTTAGAGTTTTTAGGATGTACACTCTAGCCCCTTAGAACTTTAGGCTAGCCTTTGATATAGCCTGACCTCAGAAGCTTTATATGATCAAGTATAATAACATTATTTTGAAGATTCACTGCATATCAATAGGGATCCTTTAGAGAGGTTCAGTTATATGAAAATGATTTGCCACTTACTTGATCATCTGTGCCTCTGGATACCAGTCTGGCCATGTTGATCTTGTCATATATATACTTGAATATACGTTTTATAAAGCATTGTGCTCTTGCCATACCTTGTACCCACCATCCTGTGCTGTAGCAAAATCGTCAAGAAATATCATTTACATATAAAAACTGGATACTTAATGACTGTAAAAGCATGCAGCGAGGAGGGTACAGGCTGTAAGCATGGGCTAGGTTAGGATGGCCTCAACATGGCCAGGTCATAAGCTCAAGAAGATTAGATGTGAAAGCCTGGTGTTAATCGGCTTCCAATAATCACAGCAATCAAGACAATAGTAAACAAAGCTTCCCAGGTGACGCCATCAAGCACCACTGCGTGCATTTCCTACAGAGACCTTCCTCATTCACCTTACCCAGCCAAGACATTAAGAGGATGTCAGGACTCCCATTGATCTTTGTCACTCAAAGCAAGACAATCAGCCCATTCCGGACCCCCTTTGTTGACTCTGCCAGAGAGCCATTAACACTTACCCTTTTTCCTCCTAGCTCCAACCCCAGCAATTTGTAATACTTTGGACACATTGGCATGTTACTCTGCATATTGGCCCCCAGATTCCTGTGCTCTGTGCTACCCTCAGATTGCAGTCTGAGCCACTTCATTTCAACCTTCTTCTGGACCAATAATATCACCCCCTACACCCAAAATCTCCCTCTGTCCAACCATTCTCACTTGTCTCTTTGCTAGCCTTGTATGGTTCATGAGACTGCTGATTTCTTGTGTGTGTGTCTGTTAATTTCTGATAAAAACACCCTGTTTCAACCTTTAATTGGAATCCTGAGTTAGTACTGGTATACACAGGTGAAAAGATCCTGCTGTTACCCCCCTCTTGTAGACCTTCTTTGAGCTATAATTCCCCCAATTTCTAAGAAGATGCTGGCGCTACTGGTAGGCCTCAAGGTCCCCTACCTTTTGGGATAACAGTTCCACTTTAGCAGTCCACTCAATAGTGACTTCAGAGCTCTGTTCTGATAGGAACCTGAGTGAAATAAATTGGTCTTATTCTACAAAGCAATTGGAGAATCAGGAAATGTAGCTTTTTATTGTAATCTAGACTGCTGGTTCTGCTGTGGAGCAGATAACCATCAGACATGAATAAATTCCTCATCCGTAATGTGTGTATGTTTTAAATGATGAAGGAGAAATTAATTTTCTTTTCTTGAATTAGTGTGCTTGATTAACATCAGCTCAAGAGAGGAAAGAAAATATGTTGACAGAATTTTCCTGTTTCTGTTAACGTTGATGATTCCTACACAAAAATATCTAATGCATAATTCAGAGAAGGCAGGAGCAAGTTCCTGCGTGGCCAATGATTCTGATGAGAAAATCGTGTTGGAACCAAAACATCCTATGTAAAATGCATGATAAGACTTAATGCTCCATTTTAAATTTTAATTGGCTTGGTCTCCTAAGACAAGCAGAGGTACAGTTAGTACATATTCCCAAATAGCTGTTTGGCATGCCTGCTATTAGAGCTGTTGGAAGTAGTTAGTTGTAAAAAAAGGAATCCATTAGTTAACCTGAAACCATACCAAGTGGTAGTTTGACATGAGGGAACAAAGGAAGAAAATTTTCATTTGCAATGCTAACACTCTGATGCATGTATTTGAAAGTAATTACTACTGAAATAAACACATTTTCTTGTTTTCAAGTATAGGTGTTGAAGATTTCAGTGCCCTACATATTTACATTAATCCCACGATTGTATTTACAGTGCACAATGTATAGCATTTCTATTCCTGTTAACTGCTGTGACTCCATCCTATGGAATCCTGGAGTTTATAGTTTGATGGAGTATTTGCAATTCTTTGCTAAAGAGCTCCAGTCCACTTCCATGAACTATAGCACTAGAGCTCCCTAGCAGAAAATTTGAAATTCCATGGAATAAGCCAACATGGTGTAATATTTGAGCATTGGACTACAACTCTGGAGTTCAGAGTTCAAATCCCTGCTTTGCCATGGAAACCCACTGGGAAAGCTTGGGCAAGTCATATTCTGTCAGCCTAGAGGAAGGCATAGGCAAACCCTCTCTGAATAAACTTTACTGAGAAAACCCCATGACAGGTTTGTCTTAGGGTTGCCAAAATTGGAAACTACTTGAAGGCACACAACAACAATAATGAGATGGGCTATTATCATAACGGAGGGTGAATAAATATATGCACTAAATAGTCCAATATTGTTCTCCGTTAGTGCATCTGAGGAAGTGTGTTGAAATCATGAAAGCTCATGTTAAAATAAATCAGTTTTAAATTGCTGCTAAATTCATTCTCTCCTCCTCCTTTTCTTTTTTTAAAAGGAGGGATGTTATTCCTTATTAAGTTGATATTGTAAGGTAACATATTTATAACTTTGTGATGGAAAGATGGAATTAATTACAAGTAACTAATCATTCACAACTAGTTACTTTCAGGCAAGATTCCTTCAAGATGATGTCTGGAGTCCTAATTCATTCCTGTTTCTGAATAAAAACCAGAGTGAAGAAGAGTGAGAAAATTAGTCTCTTGTCATGTTAAAAGTTGCAAGGAAGCAGAGACTTTAATATTAAGGAAGTATTGGAAGTGCTCCAAAATTCTCTTTCACCTAATTACCATGGGTGCTGATTCAAGAAAGAGCAATGAAATGTTCTTCATTGGACTGTATACTGTACAGATTCCCAAAACAAGCAGTTCTTGTTAATCACTACATCCTGCTGAAAATATATGCGTTGAGCTTGTGATGTTTAGCAGCTCTGTTACGCAGGATTTGGGGCTCCTGATATTAGCTGGCTTTTTTTCTTTAATTACTTTAGCCACAATTTACAGCTCTGGGTTTGACTTATGAGTATTTAAGCAGAAATTCTGTACATATAGCATTGACAGTAAAGTGCTAGAATAGCCAATGTCTATCAGAAACTGGCCTTAAAGAAATGTATGGGAATCTGGGTTGGAGAAATCTCTCTCTCTCTCTCTCTGTCCATTGAAGCTTCCTATGAAGTGTCAGTAGAAAGCAACCAGTACAATACAAAGCTCTCTGTTCCACGGAAGATTTAGAGACTGCCCATTTGCCATTGTTCCTTAGCTGGCAGTAAAAGATTTGTCACCTGGCACTTTATGAAAGAAACAGTGCTTCATGCCAGAAACTAAAATTAAGGGGATTACATCTTTCCTGACATTTAAAATCACAATTCCAGGTAGTTTTTCATCAGGGGCAGGGAAACTTCAGTCCTCCAGATGTTGAGAAATGATTATTCCCATCACATCTCATCACTTGCCAGGCTAGCCAAGACTGATAGAAAACTTTGACACATGCGCTGCAATTTTGAGAAAATCAAGTATGCCCAGCTGTGTAGTGAAACAATTTTCACTGGTTTGAGGATGGGTGTAGAATTGAGAAAACGATTGGAGGACTGGGTATAAGGGTTTGGTTATCATATGTCACTACAAAAGAAATTTCTGTGCATAATGACCAAATTGACCCCAAATTAATAGAAATTAAACAAAAAGCATGTTGCAAAGGAAATCAATTTAAACTATAATATTTTCCACATGTAAAAGAGTTTAGTGTACTTTAGTGTAAACTAAATAACAGTGACTAGGAAGTAAATGTCTATTGTACAAATCTTACTCTAATGATTAGAACTTTTAATAAAGTCTAATGAGCTGTGGCTTCTTTGCAAACTTGTGAGGAAACTATCCACTCGAAATTCCTTCAAATATGTTACTTTCAAAAGCCAAAATTACTAAATTTGCTTTCTCTGATGAAAGATTGTATGATATTTGCATGTGTGTCAGAGTAAACAATGCATTTTCAGACACAGCTACAGATGCACCAAAAGTGAGTCTGGCAGCATATAGATTAAATGTGCATGGAAAGATTTCCTTGAGCATATTTGGTCAGTATTGGCTTTGCCAACCCAAAGTTCCAATTTATTGGTTATTGTCCTAATCTTCTAAGTATGTCTCCACATCTTTTTTGTGACTGCCTATGGTTGTGTGGTGAAAGATACAAAACAGATAAAATGAAGTACTGCTTCGTACCGCATATAGTCAGCCTATAGAATTTAGCGCCATGAAATGCAATGATGACACCCAACACAGACATCTTAGGGCGATTAGACAAGATCACAGGAGATGAGGCTGTTATTAGTCATGATGGTTCACTAGTCATATGACACGCAGTTTTAAGGTTTAAGGACAGTATGCCCGAATACCCATTTTGGTATGGTTTGAGCTTGTGGGCTTCCTAGAACTACCTCATTGGCTGCTCTGGAAACAGCATGTTGGACCAGGTAAGCTTTTGGTCTGATGCAACAGGATTCGTCTTATGTTCTTATATTATTCTGTTCTGCTTGGGTCTCTGCTGCCTTCTCAAGATCACCTGTACTAATTTGAGGGGGGGGGGTAAAAGAGAGAGAGATGTGCAATTCTTCCAATTGTAGTCAGTTCCTAGGTAGAAAGCAGAGTCTGTGACTTGTGATATAACGGCAGCCAGGCTATTTATCCATTTCACTGCTTATATTATTATGCACTACCCAGCATACTTCCAGCAGGACTATAAATTAGAACTATAATTCTGCCTAGGTATCTGGTGACAGAAATAGAAAATTCAAGCTGTTTCTGAAAGTTCCCGATGACACTCAGCCTCCTCTAGTAATCTTAACAGCTCCTGGTGTATGCCTGAGACAGGTTATTAATCCTCTTCCACTCGAAGATCTAATTAGTAATTAGCCACAATTGCCTTGTCCAGAGGAAAAGTTACATGATGTAATTAAGATGAATGAATGTGGCATTACCAGGAGTACAGATGAGTAAAAGAATGAAAGAGCAAATGTATTATGAACGTCAATGACAAATGGATCATCCATCCTTTTTGTAGCATATCTGTCCAAGGTCATCGCTCTAAGCACTAAAATCAGTCCTATGTAGCTGTCTGTCTGTTCACTTGAAGGGCTAAAGTGGGGATTGGGATGTGTGAGTGCTTGTAAGCCCCCCAAATCCCTGCATGTTCAATACATCTACATGTGTTGAACATCAAAGTCTGCACAGAGCTCTGGAGCATATTTGGCTGAGCACGGTTTACAGAGTTTCTCTGCTCAGTAATCCTGACAAGTTAGGGTCCTCCATCACAGGAATTTCACAGCCACATTGAACTGAACACTTTTACAGAGTCCCAAACAGATACTTGCACTGAAGGCCTGAAGACTTGGAAGGCTGCTGGTCACACAGGCATCTGAGGGCAGCTTTCATATGTAGACCCACATCCCTGTCTCTACTTTTGTACAAGCATGCAAAATTTGGCATAAAGCCACAGTTATCACAAGGACAGTATTGGTGTCTGAGTTGCACTGATCTGTATTGAGTGTCCATTTTGAAGGACTCAGAAAAGGTTCTTGCTTGTATTTTATTGCATGATTATTGACATCTGGTAGAATGAATACTGTAGAAAACAAGAAATCTCCTAAAAAGCAAGCAGACTGTAATGCCCAATAGACATACAAGTCCTAAACATACCATTAGGTAGCAGTCATAATACTAACAGAATATTTATATAAGGAGTGAATCTCATTGGACTTTTGCCTGTACTTTGGGTTCAGGTGCCTGTCTTAGCCATATAAACAAATAATTTCTCATCCTTTTCTTGAGTCATAGTTAAGATCCAATTTTCTATATAACAGTGTTGGAAGGCAGGGAGAATACAGATATTCTCAAATGCTTCAAAATGTCTGAGCTAGTCAATCAGCTTGCTTCCCCCCTCTCCTTTCTATGCTACATTAACTGTCCTTAGTTTGATTATCTGTTTGTTCTTCTCATAGGCCTACCCTACATCTGTGGTTTCTTGACTTTATGCTATATGATTGCAAACTTGGAGCCTTTCTGTGTTACACTATTATAGTGCTATTATTTCACTTTCAACATCCTATGGAATCCTGGGGTTTGCAGTTTAGGGAGGGGCACTTAGAATTCTTAGCCAGAATGCTCTTTGGTCTCAGTAAACTATAAACCCCAGAATTCCACAGGATGTTGAAAGTTGAATAATAGCACTATAACAGTGTAGTGCAGTAAGGCCCTTGGTCTGGCTACAGTGAGGGACAGAACTCCTTCATTGCAACAACTCTACTGGCTACTAGTCTGTGTCTAGACACAATTAAATGTGCTGGCTTAGTCCTATAAAGCCTATAGTGAACTGAAGGACTGTATTCTTTCTTAAAAATCCTGCCCACGTTTTGAGATCTGCTGGGGATGGCCTTCTCTCGTCCCACCACTTTCACAGGTACTTCTGGTAGGATCACAGGACAGGGCTTCTCAGTGGCTCCCCTAGGCTCTGGAATTTCCTCCCTAGCAAAGTTAAACTGGCACCCTCCGTACTTTCTTCTCATATACAAATACTTTCCTGTTGCGACAGGCATTTGATAATTGATTGTATAGTCCCTGTCCCACCTAAACAATGTGCTAGATTTTCCTAATTTTTTTATTTTTTATTTTCCTAGTTGTTTAGTGAAACAATTAGGAAAATTTTTAATTGTGTATGTTTTAATCTGATTTTAATTTTTTGATTGTTTAATCTCTTTTTAACTTTTGTATTTTGTGAATTTTTAACTGTGTGTTTTTTAATTTGTTGTAAGCCACTTTGCATCTCAAACTGGGACAAAGGCAGGAAATATATAAATAAATAGATACACATTTCCTATATATGTATAGCTTTGATGTCTGTTCTTCTTGCGCAGCTATTTGAGGTTTCCTGAGATACAGGATAATACGATCAGTACCTTGGGCACCCCATTTGCCTAAAAGTGATCAAGCAAATATATCTCAGAAACCTATAAGCATTATGTTTTCAGTTTGTCTTGTGTCATCTGCAGCTCCACATACATTTTATCACCATGTTACAAATGTCTCCTGATAAAAACTTGGTTACTGTGGGTGATACAGCCATCTTTAGCTGTGTGAAATGCAGAGCAATTAATGTTTTGTCCCATCATCTTTCTGGATGATTGAATACTTTCAGTGAAAAAACTGAACTGAAATTTAACTGGTAAAACCCAAATTTTCTATATTTCAAGAGGATGGTTAATGTGGATTGGAGCATATCTAAATGAGTTCATGATAATTCATATTGCATTTTTATGTTCAAAGTATTTTACCTATCCTACCGTATTCATCTTCACAACAATCGTATTAGACAGATCATTTTTATTCCCATGTGTAGAGCTCTCCCAAATATGTCTTACTCTGCATGTCTCATGCATTTGGTAGACCTGCTCCCAAATAAGGAGGGTTAGGGCTGTAGCCTGACACTTAAGCAAGTTAACATACCTGTGACTACCCAGCAAAGCAAAGGATTTTGTGTTGTTGTTGTTGTTGGTTTTACATCCAAACAATGAATCTATTTTTTTAACGCTATGAATCCAATATGGCACTTCATTACAGTTTTGATCTTTATATCTGGATTAAGCTACACTACCTTAAAATAAGCAGAGACTGAGGCCATGATGACTAGGCATGTGCACCAAATTTAGGCTGTGGCCTCTAAACTCTGCATATCATGATAGTCTTTAACTGGCAGCATGTTTAGCATTTTCTCAAGGGTTTAATGTGCAATCAGCAAGAGAAACAGGGTACCATATGACTGCTTCCCATTTATTATTACCCGCTTTTATCACTCCATGATGCCTTTAAGGAGCACATGTAGCTCCATTCTGCAGTCTTCTGGCACAGTAAAAAGGCCTTAATAGTCAGTGCGCTAATAAAAATAATGTCTGTGGTCTCTAATAGCTTAACTTTTAACAAAGTCCGCTGAGGACTTTAATGCTCCCTCCTTTTAAGAGAATAACCTCTAAAGGATCCTTTAGTAAGAAAAACCTTCCTGCACATAATCTAAAAGCAAAGTTGTCATGCTTTTTACTCTTTATTGTGGGGGGCAGGGGTGGAAGCAAGTCACAAATATGTCATCCTAATGAGGACTCCTGTGATTGTACTGTAATTTAGTTCATGCTGCTTGCAAATGGAAAGCCACTTCCTCACCATGACTTTCTAGCACCCAGCAGAGCTAATGCAAAACTTGTAAATGCCTTCTTCAAAGCACGGAAGTTTGTCATGGCTGGATGGAATTCCACTTTACTTGGGTATCCATTAGGTTTTGGAGACAAGCTAATTAGATGTCTGTCATTTGGTGGGAAGGTATTAAGTTTTAAATTCTAGGGCACCCAAAGTTTGTGCATAACCAGGCATCAATCAATCAGACAAAAGAAGGAGGAAAACAAGTCAATTTTATTAGACTCCAAGACTCAGTTAGTTGATTACACTGAGAAAAAACAGGACTAGTTACTTCAACAGAGGGTTTGCTCTTGCAATTGATTAACTGCTGCCAACCGCTCTATTGACCTTCACTAATTCGTTGTATTGCCTGTCATTCCTTATCTTGGCCTGTGCACAGAGGCTTTTTAGGTAAACATCACATTACTAAGGTTGGAGGAGAACTTTAGCTGGCTCTGTAGATTACTTTTAATTGTATGCCCATTCAGAGGTTCTTGCTGACATTACTGTTGCACAATTACTATTTCAAGTACAACAAAATCCAAAATCCATATAAGAATGGTACCTTAAAAGTATCATTCTTTTGTGTATTTTGTGTTTTGTTGTATTTTGCTGCATGGTCAACATGGCTACCCCTGCACAGATTTCAAGTACAGAAACTTGTAACTATAACTTGGGAGCAGAGACAAAGAAACTACCAAAACCATCTCCAAGTGTTCCTTGCCTAAGAAAAGCCTATGAAATTCATGAGGTTGCCATAAGTGGACAACTTGAAGGCATGTATACACAGAGAGGAAGAAAAGACAGGAAGACACACACTTGGCTGGTGGAAACAGACTTCAACTTTACTGCATGGAATTTCCTGAAGTCTGGCACAAAGATGGCAGCAGAATTGCAATATTACTACCTAACTGGGTTTGTGCAGAAGCAGGTTCTGGTGGCCTTTCCTTTGAGTTGCAGCCGCAACAGCACATTCAGTGTACAAGTGCAAAAGAAAGTTACTTATCCTGCTTTTCTGAAAACTCCCATAATCCACCATTTCTAGTCTGGGAACATCTTTCTTTTAGAAAATGTATGGGATGTTCAGACTTGGACAAAATGTGCTGAGCTGTGGGAACATTCCACAGAACAAATTAGCTGCAATTGATTTACTGACTTCCTTGTTCCAGAAGATTGCTTCTCATAATACACTAATAAGTTTTTTGTTTTTAGGCCCTTTGTAAACGTGTAGCTCAGATGAAGAAGTTTCTGACAGCATTGCCTTGCAATCCCCTCCAGACCTCTTAAACCTGCATACCAATTCCATTTTTAAAGAGCACCAAAGAGATTGTATAACTGTTAGAACTGTGCAGTGTGCTGCAGAAAAATACCACACTGATGAGAGAGTTGGGACTTCAATGAAGACACTTTTATATGATACTCTTATATGAAGTTTTTTTTTTTTTTTTTTTTGTGGAGTCTGCTAGTAGACCTGGACCAAAGGTAGCAATCACAAAGCCCTCCAGATGTTGTTGGACTGCAACACCCAGAGCTCTAGATAGCATTGCCACTGGTGAGGAATCTGGGAATAACAGTCCAACAATATCTAGTGGCCACATGATTTCCACTGCAATCTAGAACCCAGAACAGCCAATGGTCTGATAGGGACTGACATGTTGGAGCACTGTTCTTAGTCTAGGTCAAGGCTGGGGTATAATGGCCTGCCAAATATTGTCAGAATCTACTTCCCATCTGTCTCTGTAGATCCAACACTTACTCCTTTGGATATGTCAGCAACAGAATTTATCTGTGTGCTACTGTTCTACACTAGTCAAATGAGAGATCAGAACAACCAACATTCTGGTGGGACTTATATTCGAGGACACTTCATTGTGCAAAGTTGCTCTGTGTCCTTTGGCTTTACCTTGGTTCTTAGACCTTCCTCCCATTGACTTATCAGTGGTACATACTGACTATATTTCAGTAACTGACCCTTTCAAACCCATATGATTCTTTGTGTAGTTTTTTTTTCTGTATTCAAATTAGATATCACTTTAAAATATAACTACAGGTTCTTATCATTCCTGAAGAATACTTAGCTTCTTTTGTTGAATATATATTAACTTTTCTCCTTATATTTTTTTTGATTTCTTGAAGTCCTTTGAATTTTCTTTTGCTATTATCCCTCTATAAATTTACTATACATGCAATGTCATATCACCAGCATATTTAATTAACACCCCATTCAATTCTTCCACCTCATGGATGGAGATTGAGAAATAATGCGATGATCTGTAGTCTTTAATTAGGCAAGATGAGCCGAGAGAGAGAGAGATTGAGAGAGAGAAAGATTATTATGCTCAAAACATACAGAGGGGGCACTTTGCTTTAGTGCTATTTTTTGCTGTTTGTCATATCAGTCAAAAGCCAATGAACCTTTCTGTAGCCTGCAGTCTTGAACTTACTTATCTAAAAGTAACTTCCCTGACTTTGGTAGGACTTACTTCTACTTAGACATATACGGGATCATTTTGTTAATTACTTAACCCATTTTGGTCTCTTTCCAGACCTTGCTACACAAAAAAAGCACAATATTAAGATGGGAATGCCATAGAAACCCCACACTGAAGACTAGAAAGCATCTACAATTTTTCTTGTACATCCTGATGACTAATTAATAGAAACAGCTTGATAAATTTTCAGGTTCAAGAGTCTGACTTCTTCTGAAGTGGCCATGTTTGTGAAAGCAGTTAAGCTGTGACAAGAAGGTTATTGCCTCCAGAGTCAGAACGTTGATCCTGCTTTGACTGATATTGTAACACTGTGAATTCTTCCAGGTGATGGGAGGTAAATTCTCAGCACTCTTACCTTAAAAGATGTGGCTGAGAAGACAGTAAAATAACCAGTGAATATATTTAACCCTGAAACTATGTTGTTACAGCTTGCTCCCTCACACCTTGCTCCCTTTGCCCTTCCACTCTACATTGTACAAAGATGGCTGCAACTGATCACTGCTCATGGATAACATCAAGGGTTTTAAGGCTAATACTACTTTTCTAAATGCCACTTTTCTAAAGTGAATAACAACAGCAACAATTTATTAACTGCTGCTCTCTAAGGCTTGAGGCAGACTTCTGGTGTCTACTGTGATGGTGAAAGTGCAACACAAGTAACTAACCTTAGATTAGCAGGCTGAAGAATCTTCAATTTATACTGAGTTTACAATGATAATAATATGTCTGTTTTAAAAGCTGCTCTAAACTGAACTTCCAGGTATAGCTGCTGCTGAGCCATGGAATAAAGAGACCAGACACAAATTTGGGTTAACTAAGGATCACTTTATTTGGCCTGGCTTTTTTTTTTTTTAATTGAGCTAACTTGAAAGATACATGGGGGGGCAACATGATATGAGTCCAGCTGATGCCAGGATCACAGCGTGACAACCTGCTCAGCATACCCATGGACAATGACATGTCAGACCCAGGGGCAATCCAAATTGCTTTGGTTGTTCCCCAATCCAGCATCTTGGAAGGTAACCAAGGGATTCCCACCCAAGCTGTATGGCTCTAAAAGTGAGAGTCTTCTTCCCAGGTTAACCTCAAAGGTAGCCTCCCTCACTGAACCCCCTGGGACACAGGGCCCTAAAGAAGTGGTTCCAGAGCCCTACGCTACACCAAATGGGTGCTGATAGGTGATCACCGAAGTTTTATTATCCTCCATTATCTGTCAAAGAACAACCTACTTAACAATACCACCCAAAGCCAATTCTACCAAATACAGTATGGGATAGGCAAAAAAGAGAGAGAGAGAGAGAGAGAGAGAGAAAAGAGAAAAGGAGGAAAAATTCCTATCTGGCTCCGAAGCGACCACATTAACTCACACTGCATTGAGGGGTGGGACGATGGGTCAGTGTTGAGCACCAAATGACACGGATAGGGAGCAAAGTGCTTCACTGTCTCCTTTGACCCTATCAAATGTCTTAATTTGGTGCTTAGCGCCAATAAAACATAACACTATGGTCTCACTCCATGGAGACCATCAAAAGCTTACCTTCCCCTGCAGTGACATTAGGCAGGTGAGTCCAGGTAAGGATTTCCACCTTATAGGGTTAAGAGAAACACAGTGTCCTATTGTTTTCAGCAGGGTAGGGAAACAGTGTGAGTTCTTTTCCTTCTTTCCTTTCTATACCCAGTAGTAAAATAAGGAAGTGGGATCTGTGATGTTTCTGTGTTGTAAAAGCAGGGATGGGGGGGGGGGGAGAGACTGGAGAGGCCACATCATCAGCCCTTCAGTCCTCCAAAGTGGGCTCATTCTTCCCTCACTTACCAATGCAATTGCCACTGAAATTCAACGGTAACTGAAGAAACTCTGTGGTGCAGGAAGGTGACAGATCTTCCCTTCACACGACAGAGCAGTGTGGAAAATGCAGAATATTTCACAAGGGCTCAGTGGTATAAGAACACAATCTATCACCCTCCTAAACCATATTGCTGCACTGCTTTTTAGCAGCTGTGTTGCTTGCTGAAGCAGCTGGAAGAGTGTAAAAAAGCATCAGATCTCCATTTCTCCAAAACTTGACAAGATGACACTTTTCCCGTCCACAGCTGTACTGTTCAATGCAAATTCCATTGAGTCAGAGAAATTAAAAGCAATGTCATATCTAAAATGAAAATGCATACTCAGCTTCAAGAGACATTCAAAAGCCATTCAGAAAGTGCCTTTCAAAGCAGTTTAGCATTTAGTTAATGCTTCATCTCAGGACCATGTTGACTATCTGTAAAAAGGGTGACTCACAGGGCATGTTCACTGAGTTTTTTTCTCTGGGCAGTAGAGGAACGGAATCAGATACATTAGTTCAACCCATCTTGACCCTACAAGACACAGATATTTATATCATTTTTTTTTAAATCCTCAACAATCTGAAAAAAACACAGGACCCTTGAAACCAGCATGAAAAACAATGTTTGCGGCACAGAAATGTACTGAACTATCTATAACAGTCTATTTACTTTGCATTGTTTTTGCACTTCTAGTTGAGGCTCAATTGTGGCATTGAAACATCCTGCATAGGCAACATTTGAGTCTCTGATTTGCTTCAGTACAATGTTGCATATACTGTAGATCTCCCACAATCCACTAGCCAGCATAACTGGTGCTGCTGCTGTCTGGAGGATTCTGGGAGTTGTAATCAAAAATGTAATTTTTCTAAGCACTGAGTTTTAATAATATCATTTCATATCAGTTTGAAGTTTTAGTTCAATAAAGATCACCATGTCCCTCCAAAATAGTCTGTTTGCTGGTAGCCCTGTCCTAATTAAATGGGTGTGTTGGAGCAGAGGGGGTCTACTGTACTAATTATATTGCTACAGTCTCAAGAAGTGTCATAAACATGTACCGTAGAACAGATCTTTCCCTCTTACCTGCTACTAAGAAGAATGAGTAAGTGTTAGGGAAAGAGATTACAAGATAGGTAGGGCCAGCCCTATCAGCACTTGGTGGAGGACAGGTTTATAAATCTTCTTGCTATTACCCTCTTTTGGGGGCCTATGCTGTGTCCTTTTCTGGATAGTTGAGCCATTCCTCCTAAACTACCCTACTGTCTCCTTGTCAGTATTGAAGTAAGATTTCAATGCCAGTCTAGTTTTTTCTTCTGTACATGGAATAGAATTGGAGGGGGGGGGGCTTTGAAAATTGTACTGTTGTCACCGATTCTATATTACCATAAATCAAGGGAAAGATGATGAGTGGTATCAGTGAGATGTAGTAAAGTCAGAAGGTGCAAATTGCACACCATTTCTGTTGAGTGACAAAACCCAGAAACCATTTGTTTTACAGGAACTTTTTCTTGCCTTGGACTTAGTATAGATGTGAAGAAGTGATACTTTGTTAAGTGCCTGAAAGGATATGTCTTAATGGATGCATGCTTTTACTCAGACCACCTCATACTTCCATTCCTGTAATGTTGTGGTGTTACTCAGACTTTATTTGTTTGAAATGTGATGCTTTGGTTACAGTTGCTTTCCCTTCTTCAAGGCTTTGAAGAACATCATTTAAAATGTATTGAGGAAGAGCTTAGCTGTAGCTAGGTTAAAAACCTTTAATTTATTGGTTGAACCAGGTATGACTTGTTTCTTGAGAACATTCTGGTTTAGAGTCTTCCTTGGAAATGACCTTAAGATGTGCTTTTTCACTTTGGCTTAAATGATGTCAGCACAGTTTCCACATGACAACAAAGCTGTCTATAAATGAGTAAATATATTTGACTCTGCCCCCTCCCATACCCAAGAGGCTTTCAAGCAACATGAAAAAGGAGTAATCCAGCCAGAATTCTCTACATATTCTCTGATCATGACATTTTTATTGACTGAGGTAAAGATTCAGCAGGAAGATACTGCCTGCAGTTCTTTTAATGGCTAATGTTAACCTGTTGTTTCACAACCTATCAATAGGTGACAAATTACTAACTAGCCATTGGATTCTTCTGGTGCAGAAAATAGATAAAACCACCTAGAGTACACACATATTTTTTAAAAAGTGCTGGATTTTAAACAGTGGAAAGTCTGTTACAGTTTTTACATTCCTTTAGGGTGTTGCAGATGTTGCTACAACTCTCAGAGTTCCTTACCATCGACTTTGCTGGCAAGGGCTGATGGGAATTGTAGTATGATGACATCTGGCTGGTTACACATTGCCCATCTCTGCATTACACAATGTGGTTCTCTTCATAAGCTTTGCACAGCTTGGTATACTTTACATGGTATACCAGGAGCTTGTTAGGCTGTTTTTTATGCTATGTTTTGCATAAGGGAAACAGCACTACGGAGAGATGCTTTCAACTAACATTATTCATTTCAGCCTCCTGGAACACTGAGCAATAGCTGACTTTACAGAAACATGTATCCTAAGTAAATAGGCCTCTGAAGAGGTAATACAAGCCCCACCTGCTCTTCTTCACTTCTGCCCCAAATTGAAAACATTCCCTTTTATTCCTCCCACAAAGCCTGCTAGTGCTGAGAGCTTCTGACTATGCCTCTTCAAGGGGCAACACAGAATACCAAAGCTCTTTTCAGCAGTTTGTCTGAATGTCTACAGGACTAAATGGATGGTAATGACAGGGGCATGCAAGTGAGTCTCACAACAAATGTCCCCATGCACCTGAAAGTATACTAACTTTCCACACATGGAGTAGGAAGTCTCAGGCTATTTCCGAACTACACTGTTATAGTGCTATTATTCCACTTTCAACATGTTACCCTGATTTCTGGGGGTCCCGGGAGGGACACCTAAATGTGCTCACAACAATGGGGAGGGAATTAGCACAGAGCACAGGTTGGCAATGTGAGAGGCAGGGTAACGTAGAGAGATCTTGAACCCTATGTCTATGGGGTCAGGCCGAGTCAAGGATGAGGCAGAGGTTGAAATTAATAATTGTTTTATTTAAGCACAATCAAACAAATATATGCAACACACTCACGCAAGAAACTATAGAAATGAACGTAGGAGCAGATAGAGGGATTTTTGAGGAGGTTTGGTATGGGAAATACTATACCTGTCCTGAAGCCCGGTTAGAAGCGGAGAAGCTGGGGTGCGTGGATCTCAGCACGTGGAGCTGAGGGGAAGGCTCGCTGGACAAAGCGACAGCAAGGCGGGATGGAAGCCAAGAGCGATCCAAGGAAGCGCTCAAAGTCAGAGGTTCATATAGGGAAAATTGTGACCACAGGCTAGTTCGTACTTGAGGAAAACAATGAGTTTGGGGCTGGAGACAAAGCCTCCGAAAGGTCAGCATTTGAATGATTGAATTATAGCCAAATTGTCAATAGAGTAGCCAGTATGCAAACGCGGAGTGCTTGAGCGTTGTATAGTTCGATCATCAAGCTGCCTGCATGGTGCAGGGGATCTTTTGAAAGTTGCACGCATACATAATGTGGTACTTGCCTTGAGGTCTCCTGAAGCTGCGAGTCGGCTATTTCTGGCCTGCCTGTATTTGTTTGGAATATTGCAGCGATTATCGGCCAAGCCTGTGCGCATGCTTGTCCAGGGGCCTCGGAAGCACATGGAGAGGAAGGGTTACAGAAGGCCAAATTATTGATATCGAAAGATATCTTTAATATCCCACAGACTCAGGCTAGCAATGGCGGTAACAAACATCTTATGGAATCCTGGGGTTTGCAGTTTAGGGAGGGATATTTAGAATTATCAGCCAGAGAGTTCTTTGGCCTTAGTAAACTACAAACCCCAGAATTCCACAGGATGTTGAAAACGGAATAATAGCACAATAACAGTGTAGTGTGGAAATAGCTTCAATGTTGGCCAAACATAGCTCCAGAACTCTAGTGATCAGGAACCCTGCCTTACCAAAATTCCCAGTCACTTGAGTTCTGTAGCTCTGGTCAGCCAAACATGGTTATAAATTTCTCTGCAGACCTTTATACTCAACCTCCAAAGCTCTCTTACACTGCTAGGTGCATGCAGAAATGAGGGGGCAGAGGTTACATTCGTGTCCAGATAAATGCCAGTCATTTAGCCCTACCTATGTTAAGGTGAACACCTGAATCTGGCTTCTGCAAACCCAAAATATAGAGTGTCACTTTAGCAGGACAGCAAAAGGTCAAAACTAAGTTTAGGATGTTGTTGAATTCTGGCCTGAATATATTTTAATAGTTTTTTTCTTAAAATAAAAATTACATTCCAGGAGGGCTGATTTTTGGAATGTGCTAGTGCTGGTACATGATTCTTTGTAAAATAACATCTAGGGGGAGAGCACATATTTTCCACCCCTGTTCTATTTGGTACCTGAAACTTGTGGTCTTTCTTCATGTTCCACAAGGTCACAAACCAGCCTGGAAGAGGACACATGGCAGAGAGAACCAGCTTCTGAGTTTAAATTACTCAGCCGCTTCTATTCATTTCCATGACATACAATTTTGTAGTACTTGTCTCACAATGTTTCCCAATATCAGCTGTATTTTGGGAGAATCTAGTTTTGAAACATAAATTAATGGGAGTATAATCAACTTAAGACTGTTTAAAAATAGTTTCTTTTTCTCAGCATGCATCATTTAGTCAGTCAGCGGGAAAAAAAATGCCATTGTACTCCTTACCCATTTTTCCCCCAAAATTAGGTAAAATTACTCACTTCTATAAAACATTTTTCTTCTTCTTTTCCTTTTCCCTCTTTTGTTTAAACGGGTAAAAGCATTTTCTTTCTACAATGAAGCTTCAGCTTCGTTGATGGAAACACTGGCAATTCAGTGTTTCTAACCAAATGTTTGAATGTGATTTATTGCTTCTTATTCACAGTCCTTGAAACTTTGTACCTTTAACAGAAAAGAAGAACAAGACTAAGAAGGTAAGGGAGAGGGATGTGAAACCCGTAATGAAAATCCGGGACTGTAGGTTTCTACTTTCATAATTCATACTGCTGTTGAAATAGAATGCATGTATTCATATATGAATACATTTTAGTTTATGTGCATGCCTGCAGAACTGGCAATGTGGATAAGTCCTGTCTTCAGGCCTGGCATCAGCATACAGTACTGCAGGCAGCTGTGCCCCAGTAGATGCCTACTCTGGACTCCAGGCCCTTCTATTAAGTAGAATGAGCGGGCTGCCTCAAGCAGCAGATTTCAGGTGTCAAGAAAGACCAGCAGATTGTTAAGCTATTTACTTTGTTATTATTGTATTTTTACTGCTAGGGATTGAGATAAGTGGTTGTGGAATTCTCTGGCTCAAGTGCCAAAATAACTTGCCTGCTTTTGAGTGCTGTCTGTTTATTATTCTTCAAACAGCAAAAGGCCTTGGGCAATCCTTTTTGTGACCTCCTTTAGAAACATTTTTACAGTGTTCTAAGAATTCCATACTATCCTGGAGAGATGCTATAATGGGAACATTCCAGAAAATTAAAATAGGGCTTTCCCAGATCTACCAGCCTAGGGTTAACCAAGTATACCTGCCAAGAGGGGAAGAAGATGGCACATTACAAACATAAGGGACTCCTCCAACAAGGGGTGCTTCTAGACAAGACTTGATTATCAGTGGCGTAATAGGAGCAAATTTCCCAGGGCCAGTGGCCAGTACCTTGGAGTGCGTGGAGGGGGGAAAGAGGGAGGTGGGGTAGGGGCGTGGCTACATTGCACAGGGGCATGGCTACGTCGTGCCGGGGGGCTAGGTCACACGGGGGGATGGCTACATCGTGTGGGGGAGGGCAGGCAAAGAGCACAGTGCCCCCCCAAAATTGCCGCCAGGGCACACCGCCCTCATTGCCCCCCATCCCTACACAGTGCCCAGGGCTTCAGAGGCTAAGAGACCAATGCTTTTTGTCCTATGGCATTTTCAAGAGAAAAATGCTTCTGTTGAGACGTGGGCTGTAGGTCCCTCTTCCTCTGCCCTCACCATTGGTACCATCCCCCCCAACCTATTTCCCAGCTATGAAGAGAGTTCAGACATGAGTGGTACATTGAAGTTATTGCCTTTGAGACTCTGGGCTTGGTCATGCCGGTTGGGATGCAAGCTGGGGGGATGCCCAGAACCATCCCTTCCTGCTGGACTTGGTCCAGGAAAGGTTAATCTTGGCCTGCTAGCAGTGCCAAGCCTAATCCACCAGACCATGACACAGAACTCACACACCAGCCCAAGGGGGGCCCATTTTTGTGAATTGCTCCAAGGCCCCAACTGTTTTCATTTGGCCTTTTTACCAGAAAAGGCTTTTATAATGCTTTCATTCATGGAATTTCATGGTGAATTCAAATGACGTCGTCTTACATTTGTAATTCTTCCCCATTTTCCTTATGCTTCCTTTTTCTTTATACCTAAAAAAATCTGTTTGGAATTAAAATGTGAAAGAGCTGCAGAATGTCTTCTGACTGATCATTCGAGGAGCTCTCTGTTAGGAAGCACTCCTGAACCGAGCCTATCCTACCCCATGTGTCACTTTCTTTTCCATCCCCAGGTAATGTTCGCTCTACTCCTGTGCCCAAGAACCCACCCCAAAGCTGCACACGGCACCTTGGCCTAAAAGATGTTGTTGGACTGCAGCTTCCTTTACCCCTCACTACTGATAATACTACTAGGGCATTTGTTGCAGGCCAACAAATCTGTAGGGTTGCAGATTGCTGAACCCTCTTATAGCCCAGTTCTAAATCTGCTCACTCCAAAGAATTATTTGTTTGACTGGGCTCAGTGGATTTATTTCAAGGTAAAAAAGAACCCCAACAACTGTAGAGTATAGCCTTAATAATTTTGGCTGGCATCCTGTTAGCCAGTCACAACATCTAACTTAGGCCCTTTCCACATGTGGGGGGGGGGCGGACTGGCGAAAACGCCCAAAAACGGAGCTTACCGGCAGCCGGGTAAGTCTGTCGCGACGCAGCGCAGCGTGAGCTCGCTGCTTCGCAGTCCTCCGCCATCCCAGATGGTGGCTTCCGGTTGGTGGAGGCTCTCCACCAACTGGAGAAGCTCGCCAGCTGGAAGCCTGCCCCCGGCAGATCTGCAGGCACGCACTTGCGCGCCTGCAAATCCGCGTTGGAGCCAGGCGATGGAGCGGCGCGGGGCTGCGCGCGCTGTGCTTTTTAAAAACCTCGAAAAAGAGGTTTTTAAAAAACACGCAGCGCAGCTAGTTCCGGCCGCTCCTGAGTGGATTCTGGTGTGAAACTACAAAAAGTAGTCCATGCCAGTCCACTCTACGGTGTAGAAGACCTCCATGAGAGGTCACTCTGCACCATTACAGAAGCCCGGTGTGGAAATGGCCTTAGACTCTTGACTATGTAAGTGTTTCCTATTCACATTAACAGTTGTGGTAGCATTGTCACAATTGTAAATGCCCCTGAAAGCCATATTAAAACTCAGTCAGCCTGAACAGTGGAGTTCTGGTGCTGATGAGCAGGAGGCTGCAGGAATACACGATCACCTCCCTCCGGCTACCGAATGGTAAAGCAAAAACAGAAGTGAGGGGTCCTGCCACAATTCTGTGATATACTGTCACTTAAAGGCAGGAAGGGGCTGGTCACATTATCTGCAGCACCTTGCTCTCCAGCACTATAGAACCCCATTGTTCAGGACAGTTTGTTAACATTTAAAGTAGATTTCTGGGATCAGAGCAGGAGAGGAGCAGAGCTGCAATATTGTAGCAATGCCTCTGATGCAGGGTCACAGCCTTTAATTTAATCTAGTTTAATTTAGGCCATTTCTGTACTAGACTGCTATGGTGCTATTATTCCATTTTCAACATCCTATGGAATTCTGGGCTTTGCCATTTAGGGAGGGGCGTTTAGAATTCTTTGGCCTCAGTAAACAGCAAAGCCCAGAATTCCACAGAATGTTGAAACTGGAATAATAGCACTATAGCAGTGTAGTAGTGTGGAAATGGCCTTATATTTCACCTTTATCCCAGCATGGTACAACAAATTATGTTATTTATTTAATTTCTATTCATCCTTAAAAGTTTAATTTAAATTTATAATTTAACTTAAATTATATTATTTATTTATTTTCTATTCATCCTTAAAAGTTAAAAAACAAACAAACAAACAACACTATTAATAGCACAATTTTAAAACAGCTTAAAGCATATGCAAAACCACAGCACACCCCATTAAAAGACCCTTTTGTCACAGGAGTTAAGAACCAAAGGCCTGCCTAAACAAAAATGATACAATATAGAAGAATAGTGCATTTTCTCAGATGATAACCCTGGTCATTTTTAAGCCATATGACCCATGCTGGATTAAAAGATGGACATGAAAAATAGGCACTGTTCTTCACTTGAAAACCAAACATAGATCATAACCCCAGACCCTTTCCTCCAGGCTTGGCTAGTCTGCTGCTGGCCGTGATGAGCTCCAGGCTTCTCAGAAGATGTTAGGTACCTATGATAAAGTAAACTGTACCCTTTCCGTGAATGATGTGACACCAAAGTGCTCTTCCATCATTTGGTGCTGTATTGTAGCCATTTACGCAGGATTAATTCTGTTTGTTTTGGGAGATTTACAACACCAAAGTCAATTTCTGCTGAAGTTGGTGCCTACCCCCACCCTGCTGAGGCAGTTTATCAAGACTTTTCTGTGCTTCCACAATACTGCTTATCAGTTAATGATCTGTGCAACTGAGTGGAAAGCAACAACAACAAAAAGCAGCCATTAAAGAAAGCCCAGCTTCCTGCATTGCTCAGTGTTTAAAGTTAGCCTTCTCCTTCTCTGTCAGCCAATTTCTAGGGTCTATCTGTGGCTAAATATCCTACCCAACTGTAACAGTTTTCCTATATGCTCTGCCAAAGCAAATATTTCCTTTACTTTATCTCTTGAGGCAAGCATAAATTTCATTTTCTATAGATGTTTTCTGCTATGCAAAGACTCTCCGTATCTAAATCAAGTTTTCTGTACAGACTCTTTCTCCTCTTCCTCTGTTCTTTGTCCATTTATTGAAGGCACAAACCACTTACCTACTCTGTGCATTGTGTCATTTTTCTCTATGTTTAATAATAAAAATGAAAGCTAGAAGCTACTTTCATTCATTTTTCTCCAGGCTTAACGTCCTGAAATAAGTTAGTCATGGCATCATAAACGAATGATTAAAAAAATAACAACGGTATACACAAAGGTAATGTGGTGTGGTATATCACAAACGTCATACTTCGGTCCTAAGCAGAGATCCGAAGGCCCAGAGAAAAAACTAGAACATTTGAGGGAAAAAACTTTTCCCCATAGACATGCACGGATCTCTATAAAACCTGTTAGACCCCAAAAGCTGTGGTGCTGGATAGCAATGTTAGCACTACTTGGGCCTCGAAGTGAAGAGTATTCTATAACTGAGGTGCCACAGCACAGAAGGCTGTTTCCCACATCCTCTGGCACCATATTGCCCTGACTTATGAGACACAGAGAAGGGTCCCTACAGCAGATCTCAAATCTGAGGAGAGGTTCTCCTTTTAATTTCAATAAAATTGCAATAAAAGTCCTATGCTGCATTATCAAGAGAATCTGCTTTATGTTTCAATGCCAGGGCAGATAGAAGATAGGTTGGCAGTTGCTGGTGGATATCTGGATGATTGTTGGTAGACTGAGGATTTGGAGGACAGAGCAGTTTGAAGGATATTTCACTCTTCATACTTTGAAGAGATCAAGTACATACGCAAGAAGAGAAGTTGGCATAAGCTTCTCAGAACTTGAAAATGTTATATGTTTGTTTAGGGTCTGCCTTTCAGACCCATATATTGGGCATGTTTTACAGAGATTCCAAGACACACCCCCAATCCTTGTTTGGATCCCAAGCTTGTATTTCCATCCTCCCGTTGTCTTTTTAAAGCTTTTAAAAAAATAACAACTAGACCTTGTAGGAGATGAGATATAGAAGAAAAGATCGTCACCATTCTATTCAATTGTTTCGTTAGAAACAAGTCTGTCACCGGCTTTTGCTGTGTTCAGTCAATGAGTGAATGAGGCTCACATCTACAATTGACCATTTTATAGATTTACAACTGTAAACAGAACAGAGTCTACCAGCTCCCTAGTTCAATGTTACAGTTTTAGAGGAAAGTCTAGCTTTGTGAGGAAAGCCTAGCTGAGGCGTGTAATGCAGAAAACCTTGTAAAGATTGTACTGAAAACAATGGAGTCATTGGGATGTTGAGGAGGAAGGATGCAACAAAGCTCAGTGAAAGCTGTTAGTACCACAATACAATTACTAATATTTAAAGTAACAAGGAGTCTGTTACTTCTTCCTGACTAGTGTTGATGAAGCAGAAGTACAAGGTGAGACAAGCCTCAGGATGGTAGGGAGGGTAAGAGATGCAGTGGTGGGAGGAAGAGGCAAGGTAAGGGAGATATCACAGCAAAGGTCATCCAGGGAAAGGGGAAGGAGGGAAGATATAGTGAAACACGCAAGCAGCAGAGTGCAAGAAACAAGGAAAGAAGGCATTTTATTTATTTATTTTGTTAGTTCATTATTGAATTTATATCCTGCCTTTCTCTCAAGATGGGATCCAAGGTATGGTGAAAGCGCAAGTGAAGCAAGGAGGACAGAGAGGGTAGAAAGCGCAGTGGCCAAATGCAAAAAGTAAGAGGAGACATTCTAAAGTCACAAAGGTAGAATAAAAGGGAAAGGAGGGTAAAAGGTGCAGTAGTAAGGTACTAAGAGTAGGAAAGGTGAGGGCATGTTAAGAGGAGATGCAAGGGATGGAGATGTGGTAGCATAAGGAGGGAAGGAAAAGTGGGAGGTGCAGCAGCAGAATACAAGGAGCAAGAGAGGGAGTCATAGGCCCTTTTCGCATGGCAGTGTACAAGCGAAAGGGCCCCTTGAGCGTCACGTAAATGTCAGGAGTGGTCTGCATGACGCATTCCCATTTCCGCCACGCTCAAGGCCTGCAAGCACAGCAAATATGCATTTTCTTATTTTTGGCTTTTAGCCGAAAATAAGCCACATTTGCGTAAGGCTCACGGGCCTGGGCCGCATTCACCTGCAGTGCGGAGCCTCTGGAGCCGGGCCTGTCGCGCTTCCTCTCCTCAGTGCAGGCTACAACGCCCAGGCTGCACTGTGGAAGGAAGGGGCGGGGCGCGGGCGGGGCTCTCGAGCTAGCAGAAACGAGCTGCGGAGCCCAAGCAGCAGGGAAGCAGGAGGCTTCAAATAAGCAGGAGGATTCAAATACTGATATGTCCCTTTGGAAGGAGTAACTCCACATTCATTTCTCTTGGGAATATGATATGGGCCTTTGTATGTTTTGCTCATACACACGTCATACCATGTTAAATTTATGTTACTAAGTAAATGTGTATAGGAAATTTATGTACTTGTATTTATTAGGATTATCCTTTCCTTCAAACTCAGGCCCTTTCTGCAGCTTACCTTTTTTTTTGGCGCTGCCGTGCGGGGATCGCGTGAGCAGCCTCCAACGAGAGGCTCTTGCGTCCCTGCTGCTTCAGCTCCGCACAAACTGCCTGCTCCTGAGCAGGTAGCACGACAGCCCCGCCTCTTCCTTCCTCAGTGCAGCCCGGGAGTTTTGCAGGCTGCTCTGGGGCAGGAAGCACGACCGCCATGGCTCCAGAGGCTCTGCATGCACAGCAAGTGCGCATGGGGCCCTGGAGCAATGCGCGGTTGTGCACCATTTTCAGCTGAAAGCCGAAAATGAAGAAGTGCACGAGCGGCGTCTGCCAGGCCCCAGGGCATTGAGCGATTGTGAGTGCATTGTACAGATCACTCCTCACAATTGTGCGATGCTCCAGGAGCCCTTTCGCATGGCAAATGCCGTGCGAAAAGGGCCTCAGAATGTCAGGAATTAAGTGCACAAAGCCCTGAGCCTAGATGAATCAATCTTTCAGTTTCAGTTTCTTCCACATTCAAATCTTTAAAATCCCAAGTTCTTTTCCATCCGCATGAGAAGAATCTCATGAGTTTCTGCATATTCTTGTTTAAAGAAAGCAAACTTCTTACCCATCTAACTGCTTCAGAACAGACTGTCTTTAGTTTGCTGATAAAAAGTATTTCAATAATTCCTTTTTTATGAAAAGGCTCCTGTCTGTTACTTTACCAGTTGTTTGATGAACCAAGAACCATATTCATAAATGCTAATCCTTGTTAATCAATTAGTCAATCAATCTGTCAACCCTTGTGTTTGCCAAGGATTTTGGGTGTTCGTCCCCAAGAAAGTGTGCTGTGAGACTAAACTGTATGCAAGGCTAGAGCACTGGATTTGCCTGAAGAATGACCCCTCGTAAACTTTATAGACAATACATCTACTTGTCCAGAACGACTCTCTTAGGAATCACAAGGAACGCCTTGGCAAAAGTAACAGATTTGAGAAGCAGACATGTGAGATGTGAAACATTTTGCAGCTCATAAACAAAGCTGCTGGAATGAGAAGCAAAGAGGAAATGCAGAGCCTTGCTGTATTGCTTGTGGCAGCACTGTGGCAAGGAGGGGATATTTACTAGCCTATGGTCGCTTCCCCTGAAAGCACTCTATGAATAATTCAAGGCTATTTGGGGATGCACAAGGATTTCTTTCCACTCCTCCCTGGAATCTTATGACATTGTAGTAGTAGACAGTTTTTTATGAAGTTAGCTGACACCTTCATATGAAGTCCCCAAAACATGAAGTTTCTTTATCTAATGCTTCTAATTCTGCCTCACTCCTATTATTTTTTTTTCTTATCTTATAATTAGAGCTGCCAACTAATTAAAGTTCTAGTGGCCAATTAATTGGGCTGATTTAACTTAGCACTTAATCAGTTTGACCAACTAAATGCTATAGAACCTTGATAAATCTCCAAGGGCTTCCATGCACAGATGCTTGGCACTTGGATGCTCCTGCCCTTGCACAGCACTACGCTAGAGCAATGGTGCATAAATAAATGGATACAAAATAATGACCTGGAAAGACTTTTTTTCTAATTTTATGACCAGTTAACAGGGTACTTTTCCCTGACATCGAGGCAGTTAAGAGGTATTATTCTTGATCACAAAGAGCCACTGTTATATGGGAAGGCAGTGGTGTGATATGTATATCAGTACACTTTGACAATGGTTTCACAACAGGAAAAATACTTTTCTAACCCTGGTGATAATGGAAACTACCATAGGCAGTTACTCTTAAACAGTAATTATTATTTCAAGCCCCATCCTCTGTGAAAAGAATTAAAGACTATCATAGTTATGATTTCCCTGAAGTAATTCTTTACTTCCCTGTTTCTCAAAAGTTATTTTTACTTACTTAAAAACAAATTTGAATTGTGCAAGTCACTGGCCTGTTACACAAAACATTATCTTCCTTTGTCTACCTCGTAGTTGCAGCACCACAACAGGGCATGAGGCAGCAGTGTGAGGTATTTGAACCATGTAATGTTCTTCCTCTACTATGTATGTCTGTAGCTATAAAAGTAACTAAAAGGTTGTACCACAGAAAGAATGATCAGATCTCTTTCCAAGTTTCAATTACAAAGTAACTCATTTACAATTTTATTGAAAAAAATACTTACAAATAACTATTTATAACCACTTATTTCTACATTCTGACTTTATCTGCATAGTGACTTCTTTCACAGTGATTTTTCCTCCATACATATTTGTATTTGGGGACAACTCTAGGATCCTGCTATGTGAGAGTGAAGAATAAGACCAGAAAAGTGCTCTTTGGACCATTTTTAGAGACAAATCTTATAGGAGGACCAGCGCACCTGATACAGAGCATTTGTTGTCAGTATTCTACAGTAGGAACAGGGGAGGACCACTATGGAGTCCTTGTTCCTGCTTCTCAAAAACTGATGGGACAGATGAGGGCTCAGCCTTCTCTGTTGGGATGTATGAAAGAGGGAGGAAAAGCGGGAGTCCAGATTGTGCATTACATGATATTTGGCTACTGGATGAAAAAGTGACATCTGAGCAGAGAAATATCCAACATATATGTGGTTTTTGAGGCTGTCAGGAGTTCTTCAACACAGAATGAAAGGACACTGTGTCATACTATGTCAGACTACTTATCCATGTGGACCAGTATTTTTTTCTTCTGGCTGGTAATGGCTCCTCATGATTTCAGGAGCAGGTTTTCCCATTATCTGCTCCCTGATCCATTTTAACTTCCAGGGACTGTTCCTCAGATCTTTGTGTGCAAAGCACTTACTGTTCCATTAAGCAATGATCTCTCCCTGAATGTATGAACAGCATGGAAGTATCATGGAATCTTCCAGAAGCCAGATACAATTAAAAGACAAATGTAACATTTTAACAAAACATTAACAAGCACTAAAATACTGCATTACCCCCCTCTCCTCCCAAAAAACCCCAACCAAAACAACTTTCAGCTGAAGGAAAACACAATGAATGAGCAGCTCAGTAGATATTATTCCCACTGTTTCACTATTTTTCCTGTTTTCCATCCCTTGCTCCTGGTTTCCTCCAATTTCAGCGTGCAGGAAAGTTCTCTTTAAAGGCTTTCAATGCCGTTGTGAACAGATACAAACAGCTACTGGTGCTGAGCTGGAAGATGTAGCTCAACCAGCCAGCATCCTGACTAGAGCCTAGAGAGGTGGAATAAAAACACTAATTGACAGAGTGATTTACAGATGTTGATAATAGTTCTCCCTGTGGATAGCTTTACCATTTACTAGCACTACTAAGATTACTCCAGAATTTCTAACAGTGGACTACTTTTAAACTGGTAATAATTTAAAACAGTGTTATAACAGTTGGGACCTGCTGCTCTTCATTTTGTTGCTTTTCCTAACACAGGCATAAGGGAATTATTGTGAATACCCTCATTATTTAACTTTGTCTTCTTCATTTGCTTTTTGAAAGAGTGCCACAAAGCCTCTCTCTCTCAAATATTTCAGCCCAGCTCTCATGGCTCTGCTTTATCTGCAGACATTCTCGCCCCTTTGCTCTTTAAGCTTTCTATCCATCCCCTTTCTCCCTCCAACAAAAACTAGGATAGAAAAGCTGTTTCTGGCTCTTAGTTCCCTGCAAATCTCCCTGTGATCCTTTCCACTTAAATACAAGGAAGTGCAGAGACTACACACTATGTTCTTGTGACAAGATCTTGAAAGATTACAGTTATCCTTCAGAAAGAAATCTGCCAGTGAGTATGCGTCTGTCTGCCCTAGATATTGTTTTTCTGTAATTTATATCTTTTTATATTTAAAAGAGAGAAACACTGAGAGAGCAGCTTTCTAAACTTGCTTAAAAAGCACAGCAGCTAAGCCAAGCTGAGAAGTAAATTTAACAATCCACATTTCAATACTAGGGAAACAGCTGTGAGAAGGGAGGAAAGGGAGAGGCAAAGGCTAAGGAGGGATGGACATGAACAAATATAGATACAGGTATTTCAGCTTTGTTTCACCTGGGGATGAGAGTTACAAGGTTAAGCCGGTGGCTTCTTGGAGGAAGTGTATGTTCAGAATCCTGTTGACTTCTAATAATCCTGCTGAAAGAGAAGTGCTTGCCCCTGAAGCTCAGGAAATCTGGAGGCATCATCACCCACTGATACCTGAACCAGGATCTAGGTCATTAGACAGTGGGCTTGGATGCAGCTCAAAGAAAAGTTGGAGCGAGGTGCATGAGAGGGTAACCAGGTCAATCAAAGACCTGGTCAAGACCCCCTAATATTGTTCTAAAACTTTTATTTGGAGGCCACAATAGCTTGAAAGCTCTTATTGACAGCTTTCCTGAAAGGGTCCAAGTTTTAACATTCTCACCTGTATAGCATCCAGCTTTTGAAAAGAGTTTTTTTGATGAGAAATCCTAATTTCTTTCTGAAATCTTTGTGGAACATTGGGGAATCATTTTCTTTCTTTTCTTTTCCCTTCCTGTTGTTTAAATCTACTGAAATGTCTGAAGATTTCTCTTTGCACGCAAAATGGGTGAAGAACAAGGACAGATCTTTCCTTGGGAAAAGATGGGTATGTAATCATTGTTGGCAACATACTACTGAGGATGAAATACATATATTAGCATCTGGTAGTAGAAAAGGCCACCCAATGGTTATCTAGTTAGTATCAACTCAATTTGTTATATGTCTTCTTTCTGTTCCAATTGGAGAATTGGAATCTGAGCCCTATCATGTCTGCGAACAAAGACAAAGCAAATCAAATTTGTGAAGAACAAAATTATGTTTTAGGGGTATTTTGATGTGTATATTTTTCTTAGAATGCCTATGGAGTTAATTACTACTACAGAATATCACTGTGTCACTGAACCTGGCTGACTCAGGGTTGAATTGATTTATCAGTTTAATATTGTAAGAGTCATACTAGCTGCAGAAATAAGCCCAGCTCAAAAGTTCAGAGGCAAATTACTCACTAATTACCTAACTAAGGCCCTTACTGCACAAAATTGTCATATCACCAGAGCAATGTGTTGTCCCCGGTCCAAGATTCATGCTATTGCATGATGTCATTGCTAAACAGGTGCTATTCTGTTGCAATCACCTGGAAATCTGCCCTTTTTCAGTTCTGGAAAAACATCCAGTAATGACCCCCTTTCTTGCCACAATGTCATCAGCTGTGTGAGTGCAGTTTCTCAACAGCGCCTGCTAAGTGCTTCCTGCCATAGCCGATCCAGGAGTGGGCACGGTGTGGGCATTCCAAGGTTGTCTCCCCCTCATCTACTCCCGTGGGGTGGTAAGTTCGAAATCTATCATCTGTCCGTGTTTAATTTAAATTTATCCTTTGAGTTAAGGTTTTTAAAATTTTTTAAAATACATTTTTAGTGTTATAGAGCAAAAACGCAATCGCATACAGGTGTGTCATGATGTTCTAATGTTGCTGCACTGGTACGGTTTACAAAAACAAACAAACCCCCTCCACTAATCATGAGCTGTGGGGTATGGAAAAGATGGGGGAAAGGACTTGCCAATGACACTGCAATGCGGTGGAAGCACTGGTAGAAATAACACTACTCATCCACTAAAGTTGAAAGGGTGCGGTAGAGAGCGTTCGTAACCTGATACCATCACAGAAATGGCAATGCTAGGATTGAAATGGGACAATGTGCTGCTGAGGTATGGTGCGGTAAGGGCCTAAGTGAGTAGTCCTCACCACAGTTTGCCAGCTATCCATGTGAAGGGATAGCCACATAATTTGGGTCTCTGATCCCTAGCACAATTGGAACAAAGATGGTTAGACTTAAATGGCAACTGCTCCAATGTGCTAAACAAGTCCAAAAAGAAAGGTTCATACATTTGGGATATGTGTCTGCCAGAATGAAACCTTCCTTGCCTTTGTTAATGATGCTACTGTAACCATTCTAGCACAATATAACTTTCACACAATCCAGCTGCTGGTCTCTTCTCTTGTCACATAAAACAAATGGGACAATGGAAGAATCAGTTTAATAGCAAGGACCACCACAAGGAATCAAGGAATATACCAGAGCCCCAAAGCGAATAAAGCAAAATTGTAACAAATCTGAAATGGGAACCGCTGGAAACTCCAAACCAAAAGAATAGAACTTTCAGAAACATTGGATTTAAGCCCAAGGCCCTTTCACCCTATATAATTATAGTACTATTATTCCACTTTAAGTGGCATGATCCAATCCTATGGATTCCTGGGGTTTGCAGTTAGGGAGGGATATTTAAAATTCTGAGCATAGTATAGTGGTTTGAGAATTGGAGTGTGACTGTGGAGACCAGGGTTCAATTTCCCACCCAGCCACAGAACCCACTGGATGATTTTGGGTGTGTCACATACTCTCAGCCCCAGAAAATCCCACGATAGGTTTACCTTAGGGTCACCATAAGTCAGAAATGACTTGAAGACACACAACAGCAATTTAGAATTCCCCAGCAGAGAGTTCTAGTGCCTCACCAAATGGCAAACCAAGAGTTCCACAGAACGGAACCATGCCAATTCAAATAGAATCATAATGTTATAATTATGTAGTGTGAGAGGGCTCCAAGCCAACGGAATCCTGTGAGAAGAAAGTGGGAAGTATCATTCAGGCCAACTCCAGGTCTGTACTTTTGTTTTTTGATGATGTCACTGTTGCTACAACAGTGGTAGCAGCATTACAACAGCGTTTCATGCAGCATGTTGGCATTCCAATTTTCCTCTGATGTAGCATGGAGACGCTACACTGCTAACACTTGCTGCCAAGGTAGAGGGACTCATCAGGCACTGGCTGTCCATTACTTTCAGAGTTCAATCCATCTCCAGAGGACAGCGGGTCAAGCATCAAGCATCCTGCTGAGGACTCAACCACTGCCCCAGGATGCTGTCCATGGACTCTATAGGGAGCCACACTTCTAACTGCATGTGGGGTTTAAAATCTTTTCCCCCACAGAAGATTTCTTCCAGAGCCAGAAGATTCTGGAAGAAAATTCACTCACTGAGGAAAAAGTTTTAGCCTAGGTCTGTCTTTATCATTTTATTTGAAGAGAATTGGTTGCTTTTGATTAAGGAAATATTCAAAAGTATGTTACCTACCTGCCATCTGGGGTAACTATCTATTCTGCTGTTTCTCTCCCATCTCATTCTCTGCATGTATGGATTCATCCTGAAACAGAATCACCTTCAAAGCTGTGACTTTTCAGTTAGTGCATGATACTAGCCTTGATAGATCAGCCTTGATAGTCCTCCATTCTACACTGTATCTCATACTCCTGATGGTCCCTGATATATAACTTTCCAGTCCCTTGAACTGGGCTGGTTAATTTGGCAGTGGGGAACAAGATAGTTTTTTAAGCTCTTAAGTCAATAGTTCTGATTGTGGAATGTCAATAGAACATGGGGGATAGTTGATTTAGCTTACAATGCCTTATGGCAAATATTTGCCCTTAATTACCTGCAGCACACACAGAATTCAGGAAGAAGCACAGTGTAAACAATAGCTTTTTGCAAGGAGAGGCTTAGTTACTTCACACCCAAAGTATTGTGTTAATAAAAGGACTAATCACTCTTTATAAAACTTTATGCAAATGTAGTCAAATTAGATTTATTAAAATGATGAAAGAGAGCAGGGAATTTTTAATAAGCAGTTATGTTGTGCAGTATCTGTTCATAAAGGAGATGTAATGATGCATTATAAACTCTGGGAAAATGTAATCAGTGTAGAAAAAAAAATATAATGAAATGGTTGTTTAAACAGTGTAAAGCTAATGTTATAGTAATTACTTCCCAGAGAGCTAGGCATGGAACGCATTACCCAGGCTGTGTTTGATTAGTGGTCTTGCCAACAACATCTGGCCATTTGCTCAATTTTATTTTAATACGATTAATTTAATGTAATTTTCAAGCTTAATATGATCTGCAAAAATAAATAAATAAAACAGAGGTCACAGGTTAGAAATGACGTCAATGGAATCCACAGCCTTGCTGCACATTGGACCATTTATTTCTACATCTAACCAACTTCAGTGTTTACCTGGTATATATTTTTATTAACACATTGTACACAGACATGCACATAGCCCTGCCAAGGACCCCAGAATATTGTACTTGAAGTTATCCCATTCTGTCCTTACAACATTGAATGGTAGGTAAGGCTGAGACACAGAAATTGGTCCAAGGTAAGCTTTCAAATTTTGCAGGAAAGCAGCTAATTGGGGAATTCTAGGAGCTCTGGTCCAAAATTGTTTCCACACTTTAAAATGAACCCAGATCTCCAGTCAAATTTCAATATTCTGTTGGATTGCAAGGTTGCATATGAGATGGATCACCTATAGCTTTAATCATTAACAGATCCTGAATAAAGAAGAGATATCATACAGTTCCAGCACGTGAAACTATGGCATCTCTTCTTGATCCAGGCTTTATTAACGATTAAAGTTACAGGACCCCACCCTACCCATACTCAACCTGGCAACCCTAGTATTCTATCTATTGCACTAAACTGAGGCCATTTCCACGTGGGGCGAGGGAATCGCCCCATGCCGGTACTTACCAGACCTCTTGGCTCCACGCTTGGGTCCAGGCTGGTCTGGAGCAGTGCATGGCCTTCACTCCGCACTGCTCCGGGGACAAAAATGGTGGCTTCCGGTTGGTTGAGGCTCTCCACCAACCGCTGAAGCTCACCAGCCTAAAGCCCGCCCCCAGCAGATTGCAGGCTCGCACTGGTGCGAGCTTGCAAATCTGCATCGGAGTGCAGGCATGGAGTGGCGCGCTCCATGCTTTTGAAAGACCTGTTTCAAGCGGCTTTCAAAAGCACGCTGGACGACCACTTCGGGTCGTTCTGGAGCGGGCTGAGGTCCGGAACTACACTAAGTAGGTCCGACCCAGTCCACTCCCAGGTGCAGATGTCCTCCCTGGAGGACGCTCTGCACTATTTCTTTAAGCCCGTGTGGAAATGGCCTGAATCACATGTGTATGGTATTTATTTATTTATTTATTCATTCTTTCATTTATTTATTTATTAGGTGTTTTATTTTTCTATTCATGGGCCATGTAATCTTTAACTGGGCTCAAGCATCATGGGATGCACTCACAATTACTCATCATTACCTATTCTACAATCCCTAAATTTAAAATGCAATGTCTGTCCTTTTCCATCCAAGGCCAGGGTAAGGAGGGTCCAAGGCCTATGTAACAAAACAGCTCTTCCAGATGAGGGTAATCTGGGAGAAAAAACAAATCACAAGGCAGTCCAAGATATTGACCAGCAGGGAGCTGCCACAGAGCAAGACAATCCGAAAACAGAACCACAGTGAAGTTTGAGGTCAAGCATAATAAGAATATGAAGGAGATGGAGCCAAGAGTCAGAGAAGTGTTCAACGGGGGGTATAGGATATTGTTTTCACAGTGGCAGAGCTTGGAGTGTGTGGAGAGGGGGGGCGGGGGGCCACAGTGCATGGGGGCGTGGCTATGGTGCATGGTGCAGGATCGCAATGTGTGGGGGCGTGCCAAGGGCACACAGGGGCATGGCTGCGAGCCAGGACGCCCCAAAAACATTGCTGCCCGGGGTGAAGCACCCTTCCCCATTCCTATGTGACTGTGTTTCCAGAATTCTTTCTTGCTCAGGATGGATCAGCCCAGTAATTTAGACAGCCATCTTCCTTGTAAGGAGGGCCTTGCTTACAAGGAGGGTTCATGTGAAGTCTTTCCTCATAGGTAAGCATTCATTTGAGAGTCCACCAACCATCTTCTTAACTGCCATTGCTCTCTCTGGGGCTGCCATCTGTTGTTTTTGGAACAGAGCTCCCTAATTGTTATGATCAGACTTTCCCCTGAGGGCACAGGGTTCACTAGAGTGGCTTGTCTCCTGTGCCACCTGGCCCAGGAAGCTCTTGTTCTTCTTTAGGGGAGCATATCCTTGCTGGGAGAATGGTAATGAGCAGAAGGGTTCATATATGACATATTAGTTAATACAAAAGGTAACAATGTGAATCCTTTGATAGAATGCCATCGTGCCTATTATCCTCATGGAATCTTTTGACACAAGACTTTTGGGATTCTTCTTAGGCTATTTATAGACTATGGCTATCAGTCTGTGTTGCAGTTATGGATTCATAACCTAAAAGTCATAGATCCACAACTGTGCCATATTCAGTAAGACTACGCTTTCTGTAAGACTATGTAAATGCCGTCTCCCCGATCCCACTTTAACAGCCAGCAGCTGCATCAAGCAAAAAAGGTCTGTTCAGCAATTCAGGGTGCAAGAGGATGCAATTTCTAACCCTCCTTTCACCAGCAAGTGAGGCTGTGACAATCAGAAACAGGATCACTGTTGCGGTTCCTCATCACAGTCTCATACACTGGTGGGAGGGGGATGGAACCATCCTCCTCCTTGTGTCTCAGTCAGCAGCTGAGCACATCTTGTAGGTAACACAAACATAATTAAGTAGCTGATGCAGAATATCAGCAGTTAAGAATCTTATGGGTATGCTATGTTAGTGACTACACTTTTCTCAAGATTTCACAGCAACATTGAAGGAAGATGGACAAAACCTGCCAGCTCAGAGCAGCCTATTTCTCCATTATCTTATTTTCTTCAAGACCACGGCACCTGTGCCCTTTCTCTCCTCCCACCACCAGCTATGTTGGTGTAGGGCATTTATAGAATTCTGGCCATAAATGGCAACTCTCGAAACGGTACACTGTAAACATGCCTCTATAGACTGCAACACTTGGAGGCCACATTTCATGATACTCTGGAAGGAAATCTATTCACCTTGCCGTAGGAATTCAGAATCTATCTCACCCTTTGACATCAGTCCCTTCTGGGAAATTATCAGAAAGAATGTCAGAGCTGTAAAGCTCCCAATGGAATTAATAATTGATTAACTGTCAAATAACATATAACCCAACATGATAGCAGCAGGGAGAGACCTTCTTCAACTTTAACTATCTAGTTCCCGACACCCAGTAAAATAGTGCCTTTATTGAACTCAATGAATGTGCACAATAAAGTGCAAGTTATGTAGTTTGTGAGTTATATAGCAGTCTCTCTTCTATTATACTTTCTTAAATCCATGTCAGCTACTTAAGTGTAAAGGCTCCTGTAAAAGGACCAATTAATCAGCAGAACAAGAAATAATTTTTCATTAATACTAAAAAGTCAGTGCTAATTTGACCACCAGCAACTGGATGTTTGTTTGAGAATTAATGGTGCATTGAGGATGTTCAAGAAGGCTAGCTGCCATTTGGAACAGTTGCTTGCAGAAGGGTATTACTCTGGATTGGAAACAAAGAACAATTTCATGCTATTTTAAGTGAGGGACAGGTGAGGTTTGAATAACCTTAGGTTCAAGAAGAAAAGGAATGCAGGACATCTGCTTAAAAAAATTGACTATGCCAACAAATTTGTGGCTTGGTCTCTTTGACAATGCTTTGCTTTCAATCAACAATCAAACATATTTTATTTGGTTAATTAAAAACAGCCTGCAATTCTACTGGAAAATCCCTAGGAAGTTACGAAAGTAACAACTTTCCCCTAGCAGAATGTGCATAAACAGAATGCAAAATATATTAGACACCCGTCAGATGCTTTTGAATATTGTTGCTTTTCATGATTTTAAAAATGAGTGTTACACCAAAAAGGAATCCACAGGGCCTTTCTGTTTTCCCATTCTCCACTTTTCCCCTCAAGAATCTTTTTTTCTTTTTTGGAAATCAGTTCTATTTTTAATCAAGGCCCCGCTAACTTTTTTTAACTTGACCAAGATTCTGACATTATTTTTTTTAATACGGTATTGTCCTCTGAGGTTACTTTTTTAAAAAAGCCATACTTAGCTCAGTATCAACCAGTACTCAGTTAAATTTCTGACATGGTTCTGTGACCAGCCATTATATGTGTTTCCTTTTTTTTTTAATTTTTTTAAAAAATTTAAATTTAATTTTAAAAAAATAATACACAACACAATACATAACACATAATGAACATAGACTTACACACTCCTTATATCCATAAATTCTTAGAACTCAATCTCTACAATTAAATCATAAGTGCTCCCTGCCAACTGGGACCACTTCCATTCCCTTCATGTGGTTCCATTTCCCTTCCAAAATTGTAATGATTCTTCTGTTGGTTTACTTCCTCTTTTAAAAAAAATATTTTTTATTAATTAATTAAACAACATACATGACACTACAAAACAATAACACAGTACCAAATACATAATAAACATAACCTAAAAAACCGTTTTACACCATATATTCTTGAACTTAGTCTATTCTACAATTAAATCATAAGTGCTCCCCACCACTAGGACCATTAGAGATATAACCATTTCCATTCCCTTCAAGAAGCACCATTCCTCTTCCAAAATTGTAATGATTGTTCATTATGTTTTCTTCCTTTCCCCTTTATTAACACATCATCAATAAATTCCCCCCAAATATCTATAATAATGTCTGTTTTTAATTCCCCCTTCTTTAATATTACATGTCAGTTTATCATTAATAGCTATATCCCATACCTCTTTATACCATTCATCTAAGTGAGGATCTTGCTTTATTTTCCAGTTCTTAGCTATTCTTAACCTTGCTGCAGTTTGTTACCCTGTGTACTGGGGGTCCCGGGAGGGACACCAAAACGTGCTCAACTGAAGGTGGGGAAAATTAGCTCAGAGCACTGCTTAGCGTTACGAGAGGCAGGGTAACGTAGCGAGATCTTGAACCCTATGTCTATGGGGTCGAGTCGAGTCAAGTAGCACACAAAAGTTGAAACAATAAATTACGTTTATTAAACACAAGCAAAACAGTGTATGCGCCACACTCATACAAGACAACTAAAGAAGATAAAGGTTGGAGTGGTATAGAGGGATTTTTAGAGGGATTGCCGGTTTGGGTGATACTTCACCTGTCCCGAAGCCCGGAAAAATAGAGAGCGAAGCTGGGGTGCGATATAGCTCAGCACGTGGAGCTGAGGGGAGGCTCGCCAAGCAAAGCGGCAGCAAGGCGGGATGAAACTCGGGAGCGATCCGAGGAAGGTCTGGGAATCAAGGGTTTTTATAAGGAAAATTGTGCCTGCAGGCTATGCCGTGCCTGGGGGAAAACAATAGATTTGGAGTTGGAGACAAAGCCTCCGAAAGGTCAGAATCTGAATGATTGAGTTATCGTAGCGGTTCTCAATAGAGTAGCCAGTATGCAAACGCAGAGTACTTGGGTATTGTAAAGGTTACCCATCAAGCTGCCATCGCGGGGCAGAAGCTCTTTTGTAGGTTGCGTGTATACCTAATTAGAGTACTTGCCTGGAGGTCTCCTAAAGCAGTGAGTCAGCTATTTTCTGGCCTGCCTGTATTGTTGTTTGAATATTACGGCAATTAATGGCTGAGCTTGTCTACGTGCTTGTCCGGTGGCCTCGCAAGCACGTGGAGAGGAATAAAGAAGTGAAGCCGAATTATGATATCAAGAGGATATCTTTTAATATCCCCAAAGCTCGGACTAGCCAGGGCAGTAACAAGTTAATAAAATAGAACTTAATTCTCTTATTGGCCCCTTACTTTGTTCCTTATCAAATATTGATAACAAAGCTAACTTAGGATTTAATTGTATATTTTAATTAGTTATTTCCTTTATTTCTGTAAAAACTAACTGCCAAAATTTCAGTACACTTTCACCACCATATATGAAAGGAGCCAATTTCTTGGCAACCCCTCCAGTACAGATTAGAATGATCAGCATTTATTTGACTTAATTTTAATGGGGTTAAATACCATCTCCAAACTAACTTATAAAAATTTTCCTTAATTCTTACCAACATAGATCTCAAAATTCTCATGTTCCATATTTTTACCCAGTTCTCAGTATTTATTACTTCTCTTAAATCATGCTGTCATATGAATTTAAATGCATACTGTTATTCCTCCTCTGCAGACAATAGTTAACAAATTTTTCTCACTCCACCTTTCTTTATTTTATTTCCAACTATCTCTTCATTTTGTTATATCATTTCTTCAAACTTTGTTAGCCTCTTATATTTACCATTTTTCTTTATCCATTCTTTGGTCCAGTTCTCTAATTGCATATAATTATACCAAGACAATTTCTCTGTTCCTAGTAAATCTTTCATTTGTTCTTTAGTCTTCATTTTTTCTACACAATCTTTTAGTCTAATAATTTGTTTTTCTCTTAATAACCTTTCTAAATATCTCAGATTGTCTGGGAAGTTTTTTACATCCACTACCGGACTTAATGAGGAGTATGTTGGACTAAAAATATTCTTATATTTATATCAAATTGACAACACAGTTTTAAGACAGGAGTTCTTAATTTCTTTCACTCTATTCCTATTTACTTGTCCAAAATAAATAAATAAATAATAAAAAAATAAAATAAAAAAAATTATGGATTCAAATCCAATTCTAATGATTCCATTTCCCACCATATTAATCTACTTGGGTGCGAAATAATATTACCTATATGTCTTATTTGATTGGCTGCATAATAGTTCCACAAGTTAGGGAGACCTAATCCTCCTTCCTTTTGTGTTTTATACCACCTCTTCTTATTAATCCTTGTGATTTTATCTCTATTGCAATATTTATTAATCATATTTTGCCAAGCCTTAACCTCTTCTTTCTTTATCTCTATTGGTAACATCCACTAAAAAAATTAATCTGAGGCAAGATTTTCATCTTAATCAATGCTATTCTTCTAAACCGTGAAAGTTTGATTTCCCTGTATTCATCCAATTTATTTTTTATTTCTTGCATTAGGTTTTTAAAAATTTTCTCTTTTAATTTTCCTAAATTCATTATTAATTAATGTATTTTTGAATCTTAATATCTACATTTTTCTTAATTAATTCTTGTTCCTCCTTGCTATAATTAAACACAGTTATCTCTGATTTTTGCCAATTTGTCTGTAGAACAGTATTATCTCCAAATTATTTTAAATGCATTTTTATTATATCCATGGCTTTTAAAGGATTTCCTATTGTTAATAAAGAGTCATCTGTGAATAAACTGATCTTAACCCTGTTCTTACACCAATACCCTCAATTCATTTATCTCTTCTAATCACATTCGCTAGCAATTCTATTACCAATGCAAATAGTATTGGAGAAAGGGAACAGCCTTGTCTAGCACCCCAGCCTAGATTTATCTGCTCTGTTATACCATCATTAATTATTACAGCTGCCTTATTACCTGAATATAATTGATTTATCACTCCTCTAAATTTCTTCCCAAAGCCAAATAATTCTATAGTCTTCTTTGAAGTTGGGCATTCCACGCAATCAAAAGCTTTAAAGATATCTAAAGATAATATTCCTCCTTTTAACTTTTGTTCTTTTATATAATATATAATATTCAACACTCTTCTAGTCAAGATTCTCATTTGTCTACCTACTATAAAGCCATTCTGATCCTCATTAATATATTTTGCTATAAATTTCTTCATTCTATTTGCCAAAATTGCCAAATATCTTAGCATCTTGATTAACCAAGGAAATAGGTCTATATGACCCAGGATCACTTAAATCTTTATTTGTTTTTGGAATTAGTGTAATTAAAGAATATTTCCATGATACTGGGATTTCTTCATCTTCTAACATATTATTGTAAAGAGACTTCAATCTAGGTAACAACATTGCTTTAAAGGTCTTATAATACTCCAGACCTAACCCATCTATTCCTGGGATCTTTCCATTTTTAATTTATCAGTTTCTTCAATCTTCCTTTATAGATTGTTCCATTAAATTTCTATCATCCTCTTTAATTTTCCTGCCCAGATTTTTCTTGATATATTCACTTATCTTGTTTTTGATAAGGTTACCCTCAGTTTATAATTTTTGATAGAAATCTTGAAATACTACCAGTTTATCCTTCATCAGGTTACAATGTTTCTGAAATTTATCCCTAACTACTCCAATTGTATTCTTCAGTTTCTTAATATGCATGGACCTGGCCAACATTCTCAAACTTTTATTACTGAATTCAAAAAATTCCTTCTTTAAATATAATAAATTCCTCTGAATTTTCTCTAGTTCTATGTTCTCTAGTTCTTTCTTTTTTGCTTGCATTATCAGTAATGTTTGCTTATCCCTATTTTTTATATAATTCCTTTCCAGCTCACTTATTTCTTCCTCCATCTCTCTCATATGTTTTTCTTTTAAGTTTGCATGCTTCCCTTAAGTTGCCTTTTAAGTTTGCATGCTTCCCTTATACTAATCCCTCTCATAACTGCCTTCATAGCATCCCATATTACTCCTATCTTACTACCCATTTTATCATTTATTGCCCATATATATCCATCATTTCTTTGGTTATCTTCGCCCCCATAGTGTTCAATTGAAAAATATTGATATCTATCCTTCATCTTTTAGCTTGCCTATAATCCTTTTTAATACTAATATCCACATTCACTGTAGCATGGTCAGTCACCTTTATATTACCTATTTCTGCATCTACCACTCTTGACATCAGATTCTTTGATACAAATATATAGTCTATTCTTGAGTATTTGTTATGCACTGAGGAATAGGAGGTAAACTTCTTTTTATCTCCTTTCATTTCTCTCCATACATCTCTCAAATCTGTTCCCTGAACCATTCTACTTAGAACTGTCATTTTGTTAATAATCTCAAATTTAGCAGGATCTGATTTATCTTTCTCTCTACCCATGACCATATTAAAATCTCCTGCCCAAATCCTTTCCTGATATCTTCCATTTCTTTAAATACCTCTCTATAACAAGTAGATTGATTTTCATTTGGAGAATAAACATCAATTAGAGTATAATCTTCTTCTCCCATTGTACCTTGTATCATTACATATCTATCATTTTTATCCCTTTTCATTTTTATCAGATTAAGTTTACATCTCTTAGGCCCTTTTCACATGTCAGGGGGGAAACGGGTGAAAACAGGCTAAAATGGAGCTTACCTCCAGCCGGGTAAGTCAGTCGCCACGTGGAGCAGCGTGAGCTCGCTGCTCCACACTCCTCCGGCATCGCAGATGGCAGCTTCCGGTTGGTGGAGGCTCTCCACCAACCCGAGAAGCTCACCAGCAGGAAGCCCGCCCCCAGCAGATCTGCAGGCATGCACTTGTGCGCACCTGCAGATTCACTTTAGAGCTGGGCGACGGAGCGGCACGGGGCTGCATGCTCCGCGCTTTTTAAAAACCTCTAAAAAGAGGTTTTTAAAAAACATGGAGCCTGGCTAGTTCCGGTCGCACCTGAGTGGATTCTGGTGTGAAGCTACTAAAAGTAGTCCACGCCAGTCCACTCTATGGTGTAGACGACCTCCGTGGGAGGTCACTGTACACCGTTTCCCCCCCACATGTGAAAAGGGCCTTAGAAATAACAATTGCCACACCCCTCAGGAATCTTACCAGCAGTTGTTTAAATGGCCCTTTTCCATTTTCCTGCCCTTTTTTAAACCTCAGAATTCTTGGCAGTAGTTCCTTAGTCATCTCCTGCATTTTTATCTTTTCCTCCTGCAACATGCCTTGGAGTGCACTCTCCCATTTTCTAGAGATTTTTGCAGGCCGTTATTTCCGATTAAGTTGTTTTCTTCATTACTTTCAGAAAGCCCTCTCCCTCAAATTTGGAAACTGACCTGTGGAAACTTGTATGACAACGAAAAACAGTCTGTGAAATTTTGAGGCATCTACCACAATTCTCCTGCTTTTTGCCTTTACAAAGCACCCCATTTGGAGTTTTGACTTTTTAAATTCAAACTGGGTGCTGCAGCTTGGATAACAACCAAAAATACTCTGTCAGATTTAGAGGTATCTACCATGATATATCAATTAGTTACTCCACCCCCACCCCCATTTTATGTTTCTAGTGATTCTCAATTTTGAATGTCAGCTTTTCAACTTAAAACTGAGCTTTGCAACTTGGACAATAACAAAGAACACTCGGTCAAACTCTGGTGTATCCTCCACCACTTTCTGAGGAGTTATGGATATCCTACTTCTAGAACCCCACTCCGCTTTCCATTTGGAATTTCAAACTGAATTTCAGCACTTTAAATTGGATGACAACTAATAACATGCTCTTAAATTTTGAGGTTTCTTTCACCATGTTGTAGTAAATTATGGCTTCTTCAGACAGACAGACTGAAACATGCAGAGTTTACTTGTTATTATTATAAATCAAGTCTCCTCCATAGAGCTCATAATGCTATAAGTGAGTTTTCCCCATTTTTACAGATAAACATCATTCTCAAGTAGGCTAGATGCAGAACCAATGACTGCCCCAAGCTAACCTCATGAGTTTCATATCAAAGTGAAGATCTGTCAGATAAATCCAATGTCAACACTCATTGGCTCATTTTGTACATGCTGAATGGTACTGGGTGCCTGGGGAATGGGGTCTCACAATGGTAATGTATGAACCATGAGCAAGAGATATAATCTTAAAAAGTTTATTTACTGGAACTACTTGATTATGGCAACATCATCTGTTTTCATTTTTGTTAATTTTCCTCCATGCTTTTACTATCATAATATAGTAGAAAATATTTTGAGAACCATTTTAGTGCATTGTTTTTTTATTTGTATGTCGTGGCAGTAGCTTTTAAATTACCAAGGCCTAAAGTTCTATATTTAATATATATCCTGTCTTCCTCCTGAAGGTGGTTAACATGAATGAAAACAATGAATTATAACGTAATAATCAAAAATAAAAAAAGCCCATAATTTTATAACATAGAACCATTTAAAAGCCATGACAATAACAATAAAAGACTCAATTAAAACAACTTTCTGAATAACCACTTGTTACTGCCCTGGCTAGTCTGAGCTTTGGGGATATTAAAAGATATCCTTTTGACATCATAATTCGGCTTCACTTATCTATTCCCTTCCACGTGCTTGCGAGGCCACCGGACAAGCACGCATACAGGTTCGGCCGATTATCGCCGTAATATTTCTAGACAATACAGGCAGGCCAGAAAACAGCCGACTCGCCGCTTTAGGAGACCTCCAGGCAAGTACTCTAATTAGGTATGCACGCAACCTACAAAAGCTCCTCGGTTCCGCGCTGGCAGCTTGATGGGTAAACTATGCAATACCCAAGTACTCTGCGTTTGCATACTGGCTACTCTATTGAGAACCGCTACGATAACTCAATCATTCAGATTCTGACCTTTCGGAGGCTTTGTCTCCAACTCCAAATCTATTGTTTTCCCCCAAGTACGGCATAGCCTGCAGTCACAGTTCTCCTCATAAAAACCCTTGATTCCGAGACCTTCCTCGGATCGCTCCCGAGTTTCATCCGGCTTTGCTGCCGCTTTGCTTGGCGAGCCTCCCCTCAGTTCCACGTGCTGAGCTACATCGCACCCCAGCCTCGCTCTCTGTTTTTCCGGGCTTCAGGACAGGTGAAGTATCACCCAAACCAGCAACTCCTCTAAAAATCCCTCTATAACACTCCAACCTTTATTTCTTTAGTTATCTTGTGTGAGTGTGCTGCATACACTGTTTTGCTTGTGTTTGTAATAAAACATCATTTATTGCTTCAACTTCTGTGTGCTCCTTGACTCGACCCAACCCCATAGACATAGGATTCAAGATCCTGCTGAGTTACCCTGCCTCTCGTTTTGCCAACTTGTACCCTGAACTAATTTCCCCAACTTATAGCAATTTGGTGTCCCTCCTGGGACCCCCAGAAAACAGGGTAACACACTAAATACCTGTTCAAATAAAAAGGTCTGTGCCTGCCAGCAGAATGAGAACAGGGAAGGGGCTCAGCTTTGTTTCACATTACAGAGAATTCCACAGCCTGGAAGCTGCCACTGAGGAGCCTCTCTTTTGTGTCATTACCAAATGTATCTGTGAAGGTGGTAGAACTGAGAGAAAGCCTTCCTCCAAGGATCTTGACAAACTGGCAGGCTCATATCGGGAGACAGGATATTTCTCCCTCTCACAGTTCTTTACAAAATCTAGATGTTGCACCATGTGTATAATTGTCCTCAAAGGAAACAAGCACAGGAGCAAAATGTTCAGCTTAAATGATATGCACAGGAGGTTCCAGGCTCACTGAAGTCATGACATGAAGATGCAGAAAAACTCTCCAGCCTGATTTATCTTTGTCAGAGCAGTAACAATGCTTAGTCTTGAAATACAAAGGTATACATGATTCCAAGAAGAGCAATTTATCTAGTCTTCCAGTTGACACCAATTGAAATGAAACTACTTTTAAGACTCCAGAGGTTACTTTGCAACAGGAAGAATTCATTGTCTAACGTATATGCAGTGGAAAACCCCACACATTTGGAGTAGATTTGAGAATACAAAACTAAAACATTTCAGGTCACACATATGAAACATAAATGATGTGGCACATCACTGCTAAGGTACTGATTGCTTGGTAGACCATATATTTCTTCAAACAATCCAAGACTGCCCCCCAACCCCAGTTTGTATCAAAAGGATTGTTTGAGGCTTTGCAGTTAGAAAACCTACAACAAAAAGTATGTTTTTTCCCTGACAATAGAAAAACTTTAGAATGTTTTAAAAGATCTGCCTGAACATTTGTTATGGTGCAGAAGTGTTTTATTTTAAGCACATACAATGAGGTGCTGCCAAAGCAATAGGCCATCACTGAGATGTGGGCAATTATTAGCTTTTTATTTACAATTTATTGCCAATTTTTAAAGGAACTTTAGCCACCTCTTCCTCAAGACAGTTATGTCAGTAAATAGGCCATTATTATCCCCAGGTTATAGGCCAAGATTGGAAATTGCACTGCCTATACCAGAAGAGTGCACTGGGGGTTTTCGAGATGTTGACCTGCAGCTCACAGCATTTTTCACCTTTGGCTATGCTGGCTAGGGCTGCTGGCACTTGTTGTTCAATGTCATCTAGAAGGCCACACAATTCTCACTTGTTATAGGCCGTGCAATGAAGTTTATAGGTTGATTCAGCACAAAGTCCTACCCCACAGTGTCTAGAATATGTTCATAGAACAGAAGGCTTAGACACTGTGTTCCACCCCCCTTCCTTAAGATCTCAGTATATGCATTTGTTCATTGTTAAAACGTTTACATCCTGCCTTCTGACATCAACAGGAACACCAGTGACAGCTAACAAAGTTTGCTTGTTTTTTTAAAAAATCAATCTTAAAACAATAACATGCAAGTAAGAAAAGAAGGTAGATTCAGAAAGGAAGGGAAGCAGGCCGACAAAAGACTTCAAGTGCCACTCAGGCCAAATGCCTGCCAGAACAAATATGTATTTAGTTGGTGTTGGAAAGCCATCAAAGGAGACACCAGATAGATCTCTCAGGAGAGGAGTGCCTGGATTCTGCAGCAGAGAATGCTCTCTCAGTCATCCTTCTTAACTACACCACAGATATTGGAGTATCTACAAAAAGGGTCTTTTCAGCTGACCTCCATCCAAAGCAGGCTGAATGCCTCTTGTACTGATCTGGGTGGAGGAGGTAGCTCTTTCATCCCAGGGGATTTGGAACGTTAAAAGTAATTGCTACCTCTTTGAATTGAGCCTGGCAATGGAATGGGAGCCAGTAAAGCTGATATAAAAGAGGAACTGCAAATTCTGAAATACTGGCCCTGGTCTGAACTTTAGCAGCTGCACTTTCTGAAGTTTTTAAATGCTTTTCAAGAGCAGCCCTTTGTAGAGCATTTTGCACTGTCATACTTAATGTAACCAAGGATGTCTGCAGATAAAGCAGGTTTGGCTTTCCACAAAAATGAGTGCTATGGGTGTCCAAATCTGTCCCCAAACACCCAGCTGTAACTCTCTCTAAAAAATCAAGTAGCAAGGTCAAACACGGGGGCACACCCAAGTTCCAGAACTGGTTTTCCAGGGAAAGTATTAGCCTCATTCAAAATAAACTCAAGACTTAATGCAATAGAGAGTCTTTGTAATCTTTGTAAATTTCATATTTGCATTCAACAATTTCCTGTCCATAAAATTATTTTCTGCACAAAAAATGCTGCAGCTTGGTTGCAAATAGTTGTTTTCTGTACATAAAATTCAGTTTTGTATGCAAAAAGCCCATAGGTACCTTCCATGCAGAATAAGTGCCAATTTTTAAACCATTTAGATTCTCCTCTTTAGGGTCTCCCAATACCCAAGAAGGCCATTTTTGACCATTTTTCAAAATTTTTAAAAAAATATTCTTTCCCTCTCTATTGCAGAATTATCAGTCAAACTGGGAACACTTCTATCTTGTCTAAATTAAGTTTCAGAGTATTAGCCCTCATTGAGTTTGTTTCTCATTTCAGGAACCATTTCATAATCTCAGCGGCCTCTCTAACCTGAGAGAGAAAGGAGAAATAAAGCTGTATGTCACCAGCTTATTGCTGATCTTGAATTCAATAGGTCCAAAGAATCTCCCTCAGTAATTACATTTGGATAATTTATTGCCAGTTTTGCCTGATGAGCCCTATTATAGCTCCCCAAAATGTCTCCAATGGAACACTGCTTACTTTGCTGTATTGCAAGGAGTTAAAATGGCAAGTGGCTCACATCTACCCAGATGGTAGTACTGCTGCTGCTTGCAGATGCTTGCAGGTAATTCTGTTAGAAGACACAGGAGGGGGTGCCCACAGAAAAGAGTGCTGCCAGCTTCCCCCCTTAAAAATGGAACAAGTCTTGACCCAACTACCTTTCTAACCAAACCAGGCAGTCCAGAAAGACAGGCCTAAATTCTCTTTTAGTGATGACTACAGTAGACTCACTGAATTCATTAGATTTATCTACATGTTAATTCACTATTCAACAATTCATTGAATGTTTTGCTCTAGTTGGGACATACTGACAGATGTCTGGAGAGAAGTGACTAGTGTGGTGCCACAGGGTTCTGTCCTGAGCCCAGTGCTATTCAACATCTTCATCAATGACATGGATGAAGAAATAGAGAGCCTGCTGATCAAATTTGCAGATGACATCAAATTGGGAGGGTTGCTAATATGCCTGAAGACATGATCAAAATTCAAAATGACCTTGACAGATTGGAGAGCTGGGCCAAAGCTAACAAAATTAATTTCAACAGAGACAAATGTAAGGTCCTACACTTAGGCAGAAAAAAATGGTATGCACAAATATAGGATGGGGGACACGTGAAAGGGATCTAGTACATGTGAAAGGAATCTAGGAGTCTTGGTAGACTATGAGCTGAACATGAATCAGCAGTGTGATGCGGCAGCCAAGAAAGCCAATGTGATTCTTTGTGGCATCAATAGGAGTTTGGTGTCTAGATTGAGGGAGGTAATGGTACCACTCTATTCTGCTTTGGTTAGACCTCATTTGGAATAATGTATCCAGTTCTGGGCACCTCATTTTAAGAATATCGACAAACTGGAGCATGTCCAGAAGAGGGCAACCAAAATGGTGAAGGGTCTGGAAACCATGCCCTCAGAAGCGGCTCGGGGAGCTGAGTATGTTTAGTCTGCAGAAGAGAAGGTTAAGAGGGGACATGATAGCCATGTTAAATATTTGAAGGGATGTCATGTGGAGGAGGGAGTGGGCTTGTTTTCCACTGCTCCAGAGACTAGGGCAAAGAGCAACAGATTCAAGCTGCAGGGAAGGAGATTCCACCTGGACTTCAGGAAGAACTTCCTGATGGCCAGAACTGTCCGGCAGTAGAATATGCTGCCTTGGAGTGTGGTGGAGTCTCCTTCTTTGGAGGTTTTTAAGCAGAGGCTGGATGGCCATCTGTTGGGAGTGCTTTGATGTGTGTTCCTGTATGGCAGGGGGTTGGACTGGATGGCCACAGTGGTCTCTTCCAACTCTATGATTCTATGATTGTATCAGAAGCCATGTTGATTTTGGTTAGCAGAGCAGAACTGGGAATTGTATGCATGTGAACTGTATGATCACAGAAGCCTGTTGTGCCATTGTTGGAAACTTGGGATGGGATGAATGCAGAATTTTCTGAATCCGAATCCAGATCTGAATACCTGGAAGGTTCTGGGAATCCACCAATCTCACAGATCTCATATCTTTTGAATCCTTTTTTTAAACACTTACTGAAAAGTGTTTTTGAAGCAGAATTTGACAAGTTTCAAGTCCTGCAACAAGGAAGGCACTTAAAAAACAACAACAACACAAGTCAATCCTCTACCCTCAAGTCCAGTTTCAAGTCCTGCAAGGTACATTAAAGTCAAGTCTCTAGTCCAGTCTCAATAATTCCCGATCCTTACCCTCCAGTTTCAGGTCAAAAGAATAGAGATTATTATTACCTTCCAGAGGGAGGCAGCCGCAGGGACAGGTAGCCCAGTGGGCACAGGCAACACGAGGGAGCACAGGCAGCCCAGCAGACACAGGAACCCAAAGGGCATAGGCAGCACCAAGGAGAACAGGCAACATGAGGAAAAACAGGCAGCCTCAGGCACATGTCTGTGCACTTTATGCCACAATTTCCACGTGCGTGCCCAGGGGCCTGCCACCCAATCAGGCCTTTGGTGGGCCTGGGAGGTGCCAATTCTCCCTCCACATTCCAGTTTCAGCACGATCGTGCCCAGGGCAGGTGGGGGAAGATGGGCGGAGTGTGATCTCATGCTCACTGCTCTCCTTCTGGCCCATCACCACACAATTGTGCGAGCTCAGGCCCTGAGGCATGCAGGGATGCAGTGATCGCCTGCCCTACACGCCCCTGTGGGCCTGATCGGCAGTGGATTCAAAAGATTCCACTTGCTTATTTTGGTGGCTGGATTTGGATCTGCGAATCTCGAATCCTTGTTGAGGATTCGCAGATTTGGTTGGCCCATCCCTATTAGAAACAATTTTTTCGGGTGGTGGTGGTGGGGAATAGAGAATTATACCTCCAAAGGCTTTACATACACAGCTGGTGAAGACACGAAAGAGAGCTTTTGAGTTGCTGCTCCTAGACTATAGAACTCCCTCCAACAAGAGGTCCCAGTTTACTCTCTCCCTGCTCATTTTTTACAGGCAGGTCAAGATGTTGTTCTTTAGGCAGGAATTTGGCTGATTTTAATCATATGGCAGAATATTCTTTAGAATTGTGTGCTCTGTTTATACTTTGTATGTTTTAAATGATTTTTAAAATGTATTTTTAACTATGTGCTTTCAATAGAATGTTTAATTTTTTTTTTAACTTTTGTATAGTACATTTTAAAATACATTTTATTTTAAATGTTGTGAGCCATCTTAGGTCCCCTGGCAGGAGAAAGGATATAAATTGAATGAATAAATGAATGAATGAATTTCTATTGAGAAATGCTTTACAAATTTGTTGGACTCCATTGAGCAATCAGTCTAAAAGAATGTGTGTCTTAAGAAATGCTGAAGTTTTCTTTGTTCTTTTTTGTTTAAAATTATGACTCTAAGAATGTGCTAGCCACTGACTATGCTTCCTGGGGAATTCTGGGAGCTCTAGTTCAAAAGTTAACATTTCCAAGCTCTGAGAAATGTTAGGTGTCTTAGATACCTGGGCTTTCCAGGAATTATTTCATTCCTACACTTGTAGCAGAAAAATCCTCCTCTGTTTCTGACTTAAACATTTTTTTTAAAGTGTGATGCTTTTTATATTTGGCTTTGGTAGGAGAAGCAGAAGACAGCTTTATGAGTGGCAGTATCTCTAGATTCTCTTATTCCACTCCCAGCATGCATAGTGCTATCAGTGTAAGACAGCAACGGGAACAAAATATTTCAAGGTGTAAGTTTCAAGTACTTTGGCAGCAAAGGGAATACAAATATATTTTAATTAGAGACATGAATGTAGACAAACTCCTGCTGGCACAAATAATGAAAGGATTATAGGATTTTTGCTCAGGAGGAAGGAACTGTAGCAACTGAAATAAATATTCATCCCTTTAAAGTTGTTAAAGTGTTGGCTGGTCTCTTCCCCGCTTAAATCATACACACGTGGATAAATCAAGAGTACTACAGGGGGTCCTTTTTTATAACCATGAAGAGAAAAGCATGTTGACAAGGAAGGTCTGCAAATGAGCTGTAACTGTGTTTAAATGAACACATTTACCAAGCTCCATGTGACCGGGAACAGCACCCGTATAACTTACTACAGCTTTGTCCTATAGAGTGTTGAGATTCTGTAGTTTGGTGGGGCACTTAAGGTCCTTGGTAGAGTTGTTAGAGTGAAAACTGGAGAGGGCTCCTGTACTTTAATGATTGTGTGGAAGAGGGAATTTCAGCAAGTGTTGCTTTGTTTCTTTATTGCTTGAAAAGCAACACTTACTGAAATTCCTTTTTCTACACAAAGATGTACAAGAACCCTCTCTAGTCATCAGTCTGGCAACTTTGTCTGCTAGAAAGCTCTAATGCTATGGTTCAAAGGAATGATGTAAGGCTCACACAGAGATACACATTCAAGCATTCTGCAGGATGGAGTTATGACATTGCTATCAAATTTCTGTAATTATAAAGTTCAAGGGTGGGAAAACATCTTCCCATGGATGGCCCCTAGACCCATGCTGACCCCCCCCCCAGGCCCGCTGAACCTGCAACCCCAAATCTGCCAGTGAAGTATGTCCCAAATAGCAAAAAGCCATTTCTTTTGCCTTCCAAAGTTAAAAAAAAAGAAAAAGGGGGGGATCCTTTAACCCTCTCCAAACTGTGAAAATCCGACACAACCAGCAAGTCACGCCAGTTTCATTTTTACCTGATTTAGGGGGTGGTATGTCCTGGTGGAAATCTTGCAATGTACCCTCTGGAGTTCTCCAATTTTGGTAGAAATACAGTTTGTGCCTGTACTGTAAGTGCACCATTAAAGTACTTTGATGCCAGCTTAACTGCCATGGGTCCATCCTAGTTAAAGTAGTATCACACGGCTATAGTTATGTAGCATGTGAAAATCCTGCCTAACTACTGTGTCTTCGTGTAGTTTCCATTGTGTACCAACCTATTTGTATAGACTCCAAGAAGCCCTTCAGGATGGTGTAATATCCAAAACATCTGTGTTATCGCTTGTTTGTATTTTGTTCAAGGATGTTTCAAGGCCTCACTCATTAGTGAGGAAAAGATTTCATCTGTGTTTGGAAGAACCCATTTGGATGCCAAGATTTTACACTGTTTGTTTCTGTGTGGGTTACCTGATTACCTATTTGAGCTCATTTGAGCTATGGCCAACTTGTCCTAGAAAATTTGAGTGTAGGTTTGTGAGGTTTTCTTTTTTATGGTTTTGTTGTTTTTCTGGATATATCTGTGCTAATAATATGGTCTTGAGTGTTGCTGAGATGTCCTACTTATACATCTGGCATGCATGAGAGCCAAGATATTTAGCTTTATTATTTCTTGCTTTTTTTTAAAAAAAAATCCCTGAACAGTCTCTGTTTTTTTATTGCTCTATCTGTATAGTCCTCCTCAAATGTCTTGTAACCTATGTGTAATTTGATCCTTCTCTCTCTGTGTGTGCATGTATTATCATGCATGCATACATTAGAAAAATGCTTATTCTAAATCCAGACAGCTTTGGTTACTACTAGTAAATTCTAAATCTTGTTTTGAATTGAGATCCTTGAGTATACTGCTGGATTCTGTCCCTTGTTGTCGAGAAGCCCTTTCAAGGAGTTCTGTTAAGGTCTGTTAAAATCCTCGTTTCTCATGGATCAAGCTGATTGGGTAGAAGAAGTGGCTGCAGTTCTACCTTGTAAGGTTGTTGCTAATAATGATTATCTTATCCTAGTATGGGCTGGCAAATGACTGGCACCCCTAATAATATTGATACATTCACAATCTCAGAGATATTGACAAAACACTCTAGCTGACAGAAGGGAGGCAATCTAGGGTTATATCTTTCTAGAGATTGCAGTGCCTGCCACATTGTCCTGAAGGCTCCTCTGGAGAAGAATTTCAGGTGGCATAGAGGCCCACAGGAGGAAGGATGAATTAACAAAGATCACAGCCCCTTTCTTCCACCAGTGAAATTTCTCTCTTGGATTACAAGTCTCCCACAGATGAAAGGAGCATCTGGAGGAATGGGTCTTGTGTACCTTAAAGATGAACAAATTTCTTATGATATAAGCTTTCAGAGATTCTAGAGTCAACCTGCATCTATTAAAACTCAGGCCACAATGAATGCATTAATCTTTTCAGGTATTTGAGTACAACAAAATACAGTTAACCTTATGGGCATTAAAAAACAATAGTTCACCAAAATGTCAAAGGTAAACTTGCTGTACACTTCCTCCTCCACAAAGCTTAAAGACTCAGCAGGAAAGCCTGACATCTGGCAACTGTTGTAGTTGTGGTGGCGGTGTGTTACCCTGAAATTTTGGGGGTCCCCAAGGGATGCCTTGATGTGCTCTAAGTGATGGAGAAGGTAAACTCAACAGAGTACAAGCAATAGCACTATGAGAGGCAGGGTAAGCTAGCGAGATCTTTTAACCAATTTTTGCGGGGTCAGACCAAGCCAAAAACCACACGAAAAGATCCAATAAATGACTTTATTGAACGGAAATATCAAGCATCAACGCATACACTCACACACGCATTCAAGCCCTATAGAAAGGCAAAGAGTGGAAATTAGATAGAGGAATTATTAGAGGATTTGTAGTTTGGGTGATACTGCACCTTTTCCTGAAGTTAGTGGTCCGAGAAAACAGCGAAAGAAGTAAAGTTCAGTGGAAGGACGCTGAGGGGATTACTTGGCTGCTGGGGGAGGGGGGGGGACTGTCTGTTGGTATGACTGGGAGTTATCCAAAGAACCAGCCAAAAATGGGGAGTATTTGTAGGGAAAATATACCTTGAGGGCAAATCCTTTCCTGGGGAGAACAAAGAGAATAGCAATGGAAAAACAACACCACACTGGTACTTTCTTTGATATTAGAAGATAACAAGGTGTTACCAAAGTTTCAGGATCTTCCACCACTTTGGGTTGCAGTGTGAGTTTATGTAGATAGTCCTTGCCTGATAAGATTTTATTGCTACCAGTGCCCAACTTGTGGGAAAGCACCTTAATCCCTACAAGTTGGCTCCTCAAAGGCTGAGGACCTTTTGTCCACTGTGGGTTGGCACAGCTTGAGGTCTCCTGTGGCTACGTGACGGGGGCGTTTACTGGTCTGACCTGGTTTTCTGATCGTACGACCATTGCTGCCTATGTGCTCATCTGGGTGACCTCTCTGGCATGTTAGATTATAACTTATATCAAAGTTGACCCTGGGATAGGGTTTACCAATGGGGCAACAGGTGTTGTGCCTTCAAGTCATTTCTGACTTATGGCAATCATAGGGTTTTCTTGGGCCAAGTGAGTGTGATGTATCCAGCGCAACCCAGTGGATTTCCATGGCTGAGCAGGGAATTGAACCCTGGTTTCCAGAATCATAGTCCAGTGCTCAAACCATTGCAACACACTGATTGTCCTGGCAACTATACCTTGGCAAAATGACACTCTTGTTCAAATCTTACTTTTTAATGTGAGGCTTGCAGAGGAATCTCCACTCAGGCTTATTCTGTCCCTTGGTTTAGCTTATTCTCCCTTGGTGTTGCTGTTTGCATGGTTATCTCTTTTGTTAGCACCAAGAGCATTCAACAGTGTCATTTACCAAATAATTTTCTCCTTTAAACTATGATGCTGGAAATGGACTAACACAGTCTTCAAATAATGATGATGATTAAGAGTTGTCTTATTATCTTATTTTGTTAATTAGATAACCACATTGCCTAAATAATTTCCTGCAAAGAGAGGGGTTCGATTACCCTAAAGGCTTCAGATCCTGTCTGATCTTGGAGACTAAGCAGGGTCAGCCCTGTTTAGTACTTGGATGGGAGACTGCCAACAAATACCAGATGCCGGAGGCTATTTTTTCAGAGGAAGGGTTTGGCAAAACCAACTCTGAGTATTGACTAAGAAAACCTTATGAAATTCATAGCATTGCCATAAGTTAAAAGGTGATTTCAAGGCACCCACCCTCACAAACAGCGGTTAATATCCTGAGCTGGAGGTCTGTTGGCATGTGAGTATCAGCCTCAAATCCACTTCTTAGATTCCTTTGTCTTAGCTTTCTATCCCATAGCATGTGCTTCTCCTCTCCATTCCACTTCCATCACACTTGCATTGGATTTGCTTTCTCATCTGCACCTTTAGTTCAGCTGCTTCCTTTCTGCTCAGTAATGTACCATTTCTCTGGCTGTGTGTGTTGCTGTTTTAGAATGCACGTGTATCCTTGGACAATAAGTTGTTAAAGCCCTTGGTTGGCCCAAGGCCTTTTAGAATGTGTTCCTCCTGACTTGGTTCTGAATGCAATAGTCCACGGTTGATACTCCTTTTGGGCTTAAGGCATATCCTCCAAAATATCACAGATGAAAACTGAGCCACATCTGAATGTGATCAAATGGGTGTGACCAGGCAACAAGAGACAAAAGATATTAATGAGGAAGAACAAAGCTACTCTTTTAAGCAGAGAAACCCTTATGTTCTAAATTTAGGAGGGGCAAGACTCAAACATCTCATCTTGTCTCCCTCCTGCTGAGCTAATTGAGTGCAAACTACTTTTGCAGTTTGAAATCATTGTACAGTATTTGCATTAGGCTTGAAATTTGGTGCTCTGTAACTTGCTATAGAATTAATACTTGATAATCATTAATTGTGATATTAATTCGCATTTTGGACACTCAAACTTTGCTTTAGAATTGTTTGTTCTGCCTAGTATATGTCAGTGATAAGTATGTACAAGTGAAGGACGCTGCTATTGTGAAAGATGTCTTTGAGAATGACCCAGGATGTTGGCTGGAACACACAGACTGAGGAATGTTAAGGGTCACATAGAATGTAACATGTGTACAAGTTGTTACTTTGCTGACTCTGATGCATGAATCTTTTCTTTCCTGTAAACTTTCTTTAATACAAACATAAAAATGGTATAAGAAGGGAAGCCTGAAAGAATAAATCATCCTTTCTTCCTTCTTTGGAAGGATCCTTTGGGCAAAGTTACATCTGTGTGTGTGTGTGTGTGTGTGTGTGTGTGGCTTTCTTTCATTCTCTTTTCTACCTTCCTACCTTGTGGGAGTTCAAGCCAGCTCTGTGTCTACCTGGAGATATGGTGAGGTGTGGCTTTTTTATCCACCCTAACAGTTAAAGTAGGCTGAGAACAAAGGGAGGAACTAAGAGGAGAAAAGGGAAAGCAGGATATTTTAAAAGCAGCTGAGAAAGTGCTATTTAATCAGAAGATTAAATAGGGATGTCCATATTAAACCAGGATAGCTGGAGGGCATATTAAGGTAGTCGTCAGAGGTGAATTTTGTCTTCTTTTTAAAATAATCCTTGTCCTGCCCTCTGTCTTGATCAGTTCCAGAACCCACTGATTTATTGCTCTTGAAACTTATGCCAAGAAATCTGAGATCTGTTTTCTGCACATCTGCTGGAGGATGAAATGAGATTGCTTTCTTGTTAGGATTTTATTTTTTTGAAACCTGATTTCTGAAATACATCGCTGTTTTCATCTAGGCACATGTATGAGCCTCCTTCTGTCCCTGAATATCTGAGTTCTCTCTTCTTGGTATTAAATTTAAAAAAAAAATGAGCAAATTTTGAGTCCAATATCGAGAAAGAAAGTCATTTATTTTTACACAGTTGTCCCTGTTCTATCTGATTCCCGTAGTGTGATATGATCAGTGTTTAATTTCAAGTATTAGGAGAGTTTGAAGTGGCAGCATATATCCCAATAGCAGGGACAGCTTTAGGGGGCATGAGAAATGAAACACATAGCTCTGAGGAATCTGATTCAACAGAGGCCTCTCAGGAACTCTAAATTAAACTTCCTTTCTGTGAAACAAAGGAATTCTTTTATCTGCTCCAAATGCTATTAAACACTAACCATTTGCCTTTTGGACACACTAACATTTCACTTCATATTAAGCCGGAACTAGAAAGAGATTACAGAAATAAAAATAAAACCGAAACAATTTTAACATTTAACACTTGCCTTGGAATCTGCTGAAGTCCCTTCAGAACTCTGACAGACCATAAAGTTGCATTGCTTGAACTATTACACCATAAAAGCCTTTCTACTCTCTCTGAGAAATAATATGCTGTGGCGATGACTGACTAGCCTGGCTGGTTTCTATTAACTAAGGGAGGATTAACCCTCATTAATCTGCTGCAGTGAAAACATCACCACCACCACTTACAAACTTTGTGACATCTGATGGGTAAATATTTCATGGAGTTCAGGTATACGAACAGTTGTTCTCAATCTGGGAAATATATAGATACCTGTATATGTATGTATAATGGTACATGGATGGGAGAAATATAAATATAATGGGGTCAAGAGGCCACAAAATACATGGGAAAACAGCAAGGCTGTAACACTTCAATGCATCTGTCTACAAAGTTATAAAATATATAGAAGCAAAAGTAACAAAATACTAATTGCCAACTAAAACCATTCTAAAAGATCATGAGTTATTTACAGCTTATCCTAAGAAATCATTCTTCTCTCATGGAAAACCTGGCTTATAGATCTTGTTTGCTCACAGGCAACCTTTATCTTATAATAACCCAATAAGGACAAGTCCAGGATCTAAGTGTTACAACAAATTCAGATGCCAACTCTGTTCCATGGGTACTCTGGTCATGCTATTCTACTATGCAAAGACATCTGTCATATTATCAAGGGCTCACTGGATTGGTCATTCTCCAACAAAAGAACCTGTGCTTTGTATGTAGATGGTGGGATCCTCAGGTAGGCCTAAAAATATTATGCCTAATACCCTGAAAAGCTTCTGGCAGTCAAAGTAGAAAATAGCAGGCTAAATTGACAAAATGTTTGACTAAATATGTGGCTGCTTTTGTTCCTGTGTACCTACCACCAGTACCTTTCTGCAGTCTATGTAGGCAAGCCAGTCAGTTAGTATTCAAGAGATGATAAAGGTGTATCTAACAGCAGAAATAACACATAATAGAAATAATAAATATGTGTGTTGGGGAGGGAATCTCTGAGGGCTCTCCACTGTTGACCTCCAAGTCACCGTTGCTAAAAGAAAAGCCTTCAGAGTGTGCATCCACTGTGAAAATGAACAAAATTTACATGCAAATTTGATTCTTTTCACTTCAGAATTAATCAAGACAATGGGTTACTTTCCCACTATAAGTATCATTATCACAGCATAATTAGAAAGGCAGTATTACTGCCAGCAGCTGATGTAACAAAAAGGTTCACTCAAGCCCCATTGATTACCCAGACAAATGAAAGTTTCAATGTCTATAAATATTTGCCAGTTGAGGTTACAATTCATCCAATTGCCTAAGTCACTAGTCCAGGAAAACCTAGGCAGCAATAAATCCAGTAGTTTCTGAAGGTACTGTATGTCTCTTAGCAGCGGCATCAAGCATAGCAAATTTCAAATACACAAAGCATGTCATTCATTTAGTTCAGTAAAGCCTTGATGAAATCTCATGTTTTTGGAGTTTCAGCAAATTTATTTTCCCCCCAATATTTTTATGGTGAAGAAGTAAACAACCCCATATTATATGTATAAGGCTTAGAAACACAGAACTAATGGAATCAGCACTCTAAAATTTGTCCCCACTGTCTTTTAGCTTTTAAAGGAATGGGTCTGAAGGGATATCAGTGTTGTGTCTTTGTTTGGTAACTTATCAGTGCTGGAAATGATACAGCCAGAAAAAGAAGCTTTCTGTTTAAAGATACAGTCTGGGTTTGGTTATGGCGTAGTGGAAAGGCTCCCCGTAAAGCTCCGTGCGAGGGGATCCTTTGGCAGATGGCAGAAGACAGCTGGTGATTCTACCAAACCAGCCAAAAGATCTCCCTTGGAATAGAGAGATCGAAAAGGGGCTCCGGAGATCGGAACGCGTCCCCTAGCTTCCATCTAGCACGATCGTGCAAGACGGCAGCGGACGGGACGGAGAAGATCAGAGCAGCCACAGTCATCTGCCAGTGCCTGGGCACACAAGCGACGCCTGCAAACTGTTTTAAGACTCGGCAGAGGAGAGAGCTTTAAGGTCCTTCAATTTCAGCCTGAGAGATTTAAAACCGTCAGATGCTTTCGTGAGTAAGGAATTCGGAGGAGTACTCTAACAGCAGATAAAATGTTGGGATATCAATAGGTGGGTTGGATTTGATAAACGCTGATGGAGAGAACATGTGTCCAGGGAGCCATGTACGTGGGGAGTTATTACTAGAGAGTCAGCCAGCAAGTAAAATCTTGGACTTTTAAAATATCCCACCTAAAATTAAGATTTAAAAGTTAAGATCTTCGTGTTGGATTATCAGTTTCCCAGTGGTTATTAAACCAGCATTTGAAAGATCCGAACCTCCGTAATAAGAATTTAACAGTAGCTAGAGAGAGACTGAGACGGCGGGTGTCTAAGAAGCAAAGACGGGCTACACAAACTTTAATGGCGGCAGTGGAAACGTGACTTTGAGTAAATTGAAGCCGGCGGATTACAAATTTAAACTCTAAAACTGAGGGGATTCATCTATTTAGGACTGATAGAAGGCAAGAATAAGGAGAGAAAGAAGGAAAAGATTAGCGCAGAATGTGGAAAATAAAGGTGGACTGAAAACCGAGGTTGGAGGACGCGAAAGGAAAGACAGCACAGTACAGCACAAGAGAGAGCCGGTAGAAAGAGACAGGGAAGAAACTGGTAAGGAGAGAGAGAGGTGAAGATCGCCATTAACAACGTGCTAAGACTGGAGCAAAGCAAATGGTGTAATAACTAAGACTTAATATTAATTAGTATTATAAGCACAATAGATTATATGTAGATTAAATTCAGATTACTGCTTATAAGGCTTATATCTCACTCTAACGACTTGATAGGTTTAGACTGTTTAAGTGATCTGATGAATTGATGTCTATCTAAGAGATTTGATGAATTGTTATTCAACCTGATATTTATGAATTGATATTTAATACTTGATGGTATAGATTGTTTAATAGAGTTTTTAATACTGACAAGAATCTATTGTTTGGAAAGATAAATTAATTTCGATGAATTAATGCTTGATCTAACACGGACATAAGAACTTAATTGAAATCAATTAATTCAATACTGGAATATAAATTGATACTTTCGCCTATTATCGGCTTCTAGGAGAGGATATATTTTGGTTGAACCGATAACACTTGCATTTGGATATTATTGTAATTGGGGAAATTGATAAGTAATTACAAATATAGATAAGAATATTGATAAGAAGGGGTATACTAATATATTTTGAGTGAGTTAAGAGAGTGAAAATAGCTGACCTTTTTAAGGTAGCATGTAGTTAACAATTTATGATTAAAGAATTGTTAAACCCCATCAAACTACCAATAACGGTTTTACCGACGTGGGAAAGCTTAATGAATACTAGGAAGACTTCCAAGGCACCCAAGATGACGACTTCTATAGGACAACGGAAACTATCACTGGAACCAGTACTGAAGCCCGAGCAGAATAAAGCAGAGCAATACCAAATGACATTATTGGAGGAGATAAGAAACATCAAACTAGATATAAGGCAAGAAATGAAAGATTTGAGAGGTGAGATAAAACAAGACTTCAAAAATGAATTGAAAGGAATAAAGATGGTGCTAGGAGGTCTGCAAGAAGACTTAAAGTCTACACAAAATCGGGTCAAAGTATTGGAATTGAAAACAAAGGAGGCAGAAGAGACAATGGAGAACTTGGGAAGACAACAAGAGCGATTGCTAGATGAAAAAGCGTTGATGGATCTAAAAGCAAGAGAAAATTTTATAAAAATAAGAGGATTGACAGAGCGGAGAGATGAAAACCTGTATGAGAGGCTGATCCCTCCACTAGCAGAATATCTGAATATCTTGGTGGAAAAGATGGAATGGGAGATTGATAAAATATATAGGATAGAGTCCAAGATAGCAAAAGAGAGAAAACTCCCACGGGACGTGATGGTACAACTACTGCATAAGAAAACGAGAGAAGAAATAATTCAGAAAAGTTTGGAGACAGACTTGATAATTGATAAAGCCAGAGTATCAATTTATAAAGATATACCGCCGTGAATTCTCAGAAAAAGAAACGAGTACAGATTTCTCACAACTTTTGTGAAACATCAAAACATAACGTACCGGTGGGGGAAATTAGAAGAACTCAACTTTAGGTATAGGGGGAAGCAATTCAAGATTGAAATGGTACAGGAAGCCAAAATATTCATGAAGAGGTACGGAAAAGAACAATGGAGACAGAAATCACAACATGAAGAAGAAAGAGGAGAGCTTCAACCAGAAAATAAAACGAAAGATATCCAAGAGTGAAAAGGGGCCAAAGAAGAGGAAGCTACAGGGAACGAGTCAGAGGAAGAGGAGAGTGTGGAGTCAGTAGAAGAGAATAATTAAGAGTAATTGAATTATAAATATTTAAAGTATGAATTTGAAAATTCTCTCTTGGAATATAAAAGGCATTACAACCTCCCAAAAAAGAAGGAAAATATTTCATTTTATTGAAAGGAAAAAATTAGATATAATTTGTTTTGAAGAAATTTGTATGCAACCTGAGAAAATTCATCTGATCCATAATAAGAAGTTGGGAAGTGAATATGTGTCTACATCGAGTACAAAAAAAAGAGAGGTAGTGTTATATGTAAACTCAAGACTTTACTCTAAAGAAATACTAAAAGATGAAGCTGGGCGTTATGTGGCAGTTGAAATTAATTGGCAAAATCAAAGAATTTTAATAATTGGAATATATGGTCCGCATGGAAACAAGAAAATTTTTATAAAGAACTGAATAGGAAAATTATAGACCTGGATTATAATCATTTTATATTTCTAGGTCATTGGAACGGGGTGATTAACCCAAAATTGGATAGGAAATCAAAGAAGAAAATAAAAGAAAAACAAGGGAAACTTCCTGGATCATTTGAGAATATGATGGTCAATTTAGACTTAATCGATACGTGGAGATACAAATATGGTGCAATCAAAGATTTTACATTCTATTCGGAACCTCATGCTTCATTATCAAGAATCGACATGTTTTTGGTATCAAATTCCTTAGCCCAAATGATTACTAAACAAGAGACACTACCCCGAAACCTCTCAGATCATAACCCAATCTTATTGATATTAGGACATAGACCGGAGGAATCATTTCATTGGAAATTAAAAGAGAAACTTCTGTTAGAAGAAGAATTTGTACAGAAAATTAAGAATCAGATTAAAACTTATTTTGACGAGAATCTCAACAAAGGAGTAAATTTAATGACGGCATGGGATGCGACCAAAATGGTGATTAGGGGGTATATTATACAACATAATGCGACAATGAATAAGAAGAAAAGAGAGAATTTTCAAAAGCTGAATGATGACCTAAAAAAGAAAGAAGAAAGCCTTAACGATGACCCTGATAACAGGAGAACGCAGAGACAAATTAAAATATTATGGAAGCAAATAGAGACACAAATAGAAATGGAGATCAATGAGAAAATGATTTACACTAGGCAGTACTACTTTGAATGGGCAAATAAAGCAGCAAAATGGTTATCGTATAGATTAAAAAAAAGGAAGGAGAAAACACTGATTAATAAACTTAAAAGCAGAGAGACAATATATACAGATTCCCAACAAATAAAGAAAATAGTGACAAATTTCTATAGGATGCTATATAAAGGTCAAGAACTTCAAGAGGAGACGATAGAAGCATATCTAGCGAAACAAGATCTAGTGAGATTAACAGAGGAACAGCCGGAGAAATTAAATAAGCCAATTTCATTAATAGAAGTAACAGAAGCAATCCAAAAAGCAAAAAAAGGGAAGTCACCAGGACCAGATGGATTTACAAGTCAATTTTATAAAACTTTCCAAAATGAACTAGCTCCTATCCTCCAAACAACTATGAACGAGGTATTAAAAGGAAAGATTCCCGACACATGGAGAGAGGCTAACATAACCTTAATACATAAAGAAGGGAAAGACCCGCTGGACATCACAAATTATCGTCCAATTTCACTGTTGAATTCTGATTATAAACTATTTGCAGCTATATTAGCAAATAGATTAAAAGATGTATTAAGGGAAATAATTTCTGAGGATCAAGCAGGATTCCTTCCCGGTAGACAAATAAAAGATAATATGCGTAACATAATCAATATTTTAGAACTATGTGAAAACCATTCCCAGAAAAAATTGATAGCCTTATTTCTAGATATTGAAAAAGCTTTTGATACGGTGAATTGGGAATTTTTAATTAAGGTGTGTCAAAAGATGTGCTTGGGATTAAATTTTATAAACTGGATAAAATCTATCTGTTCAATGCAATATGCACAAGTGATCATCAATGGTCAAAAAGCTGGAAAATTTAATATTCAAAGAGGGACGCGTCAAGGTTGCCCATTGTTTCCACTATTATCTCTATTAGTTATTGAAGTCTTGATAATGAAGATAAAAAGTCATGAGAGAATTAAAGGAATCAAGGTATGAGATAAGGAACATAAGATAAAAGCATTCGCAGATGATTTAGCGATAACATTAGAATACCCAGAGGAAGATATAAATGTTTTGAAAAGTATTCTTAATAATTTCGGCAAAAATTCAGGTTTGAAAATCAACAAAGAAAAAACTACGATTCTGACAAAAAATATGACGGAATCAGAAAGAAACGTAGTAGCACAAGCTACAGGTTTTACGCTGGTATCAAAGGTCAAATATCTCGGAAGTACACTTACAAATTCTGTAAGAGTTCTGATCTATTTAAAAATAACTATCTGTATATATGGAAATCTATCTCAAAAGATTTAAAAAATTGGAATAATCTAAATTTATCCTGGTTGGGTAGGATTGCAACAATTAAGATGGCTGTACTCCCAAAGATGTTATATTTATTTCAGACTATCCCCATCATTCAAAATGAGAAGGTTATCAAGGTTTGGCAAAAAGATATTGTTAAATTTATATGGGGGGGGGGCGAGGGTCAGAATGAAATTGTTGGAGGATGCTAAAGAAAGAGGTGGTCTAACTCTACCAAACTTAATTTTATATTATCATGCTTGTGGATTGAATTGGATTCAGAAATGGATTAAATTAGACAATATGAAATTATTGAATATAGAAGGGGATGGATTAGGATCAGGTTGGCATTACTACTTATGGTTCAATAAAGGGAAAAATAATAGAGACTTTAACCGACTTTATTTAAGATCAGCCTTAATGAAAATCTGGAGAAAGTACAGCAAAAGAGCTTGTATTAAAACCCCAAAATGGGTATCCCCGCATGAGGCCTTTTATAAAAAGGAAAACATTTTGTTTGATAAATGGATTAGATAAGAGGATATGGTGGAAATACAACGAGAACAAATTAAAATCAAAACACAAGCAGAAATGGAGGAAAAGGGGATAAAATGTCATTGGCTCTTGTACAGGCAGATAAGAGAAAAATTAAAGAACGATATTAAGTTTAACGATTATCAAAAGAAAGAAGAGGAATTGAATATGATATTATGTTTGGATAAACCCAAAGTTATCTCCTCTATCTATAAGATCCTATTAAAATGGCATACAGAGGATGAAATTGTTAAAATACCAGTGCTGAAATGGGCCCAGAACTTCTCCCATTCTATCTCGATGGAACAATGGGAAAAATTTTGGTTGAAAACTGTAAAATTTACAGCACATCAGGATATTAGAGAAAATCTTTACAAAATGTATTTTCGGTGGTATCTTACTCCTCAAAAATTGGCGAAGATGACAAACGGATGTTCTAACAAATGTTGGAAGTGTGGGGAAGAGATAGGCTCTTTTTATCATTTGTGGTGGACATGTAAAATAGTGAAAGGGTTTTGGAAAAGGATTCATAATCGAATTGAAAAGATATTAGATGTAAGATTTAGTACGACCCCGGAAGTATATATGTTATCAATGTTGGAAAAAGATTTAGAAAAAAAAGTGGGTAGACAACTGTTTTATATGACAGCTGCAGCAAGAATGGTCTTAGCACATAGATGGAAAGGAAATAGAATGCCCTCAATAGAAGAATGGGAAATGAAATTATTCGACGTAATCCAAATGGACAAACTAACATGTATTTTGAATGGGGAAAGTAAAGAAAAGTATATAAAACAATGGGAAAAAACATTACAATATTTTAGGAATTCATGGTACGACAGTGACATGGTTAAGATAGAATTCTGAAAAGAATTAGGATGAAGAGATACAGAAGAACTGGTAAGACCAAGATTGGTAGCTATAAAATAAATCAGTCTCTAATGCCGAAGTCAAAAGTACGATGGAATAATAATAAAGAAATAGCAAGGGAAAGCATTGTATGTATAGGGATATGAATGTGATAGTTTTGTCTTTGTATAAGTCATGATATTTTTTGTTAAGTGTTTGTTCATTTAATTTTTTTCCCTTTTTCTTTTTGATTTAATTTTTGTACTAATTTTAAGAAAAAAAAGTTTATAAATTTTTTTTAAAAATAAATAAAGATACAGTCTATCTAATACTAGCTTTGACTAAATGGGTGTAGGTCAGAAGAAGTCAGATGTTTCCAGTGTGCTTACCTGCCACAATATCTTGGCTATGTCGGAAAATGTGCGTGAGCATATCTTTCTCAATGTTTTACTACCATGATTTATAGTGAACAAGTTTCAGTCTTGGCCACAACAGTAGAATTGAATTGTGGAAGGAAAATGGTTCTCCTCTACAGCTTGAGCTAAAGTTTGGTTTTTAGTTATTGATTTTCATACTCATGCGGAAAAGGCTCAAAGTGAATAGTAAATCTTGGGCTGTGCAGCCATTGCACCTGAAAAACAAAAACAAAAGCCTAATAAAGCTAAATTCTGCACCAATGCAAGCTCAGTCTTGTGACTTTCATAATTTATTTTAAAACTATAAGTACATGTTTGCTAGGGCCCAGGAGAAATGGTGACAACAATTTTTTAAAAATTGACACAATAATTCCAGGGGGGGAAACAGTTTGTGGAAATGACTCCTCCCAAGCTTTTGTTTTTCTGAATAGTTTTGTTGATTCTTCGGCGTGTTTACTTGGGATAAAATACAATAGAACTCAATTTGGGCTATTCCTGACTGAAAAATGCACAGGAATACACAAATATTCCCTTCTTCCCCCCAAAACAAAATACAATCAGACCTCCACATTAGTTAAGGTTAGGGGTCCAGGACCCCTACAGAAGTTGAAAAACTGCAAATATCAAAATGTGTGTGTCTGTGGGAAGCAGGGCAAGGCATGGTGGGAGGAATGGGTGTCCAAACTAGATCAGGGAAAGGAGAGGGAAAGGGGGTGGATTAACATGGTGGTCCTATATTTCCTCTCTCTTGCCCATCTCCTTTCTTGGATGTATGGGGGGCATTGGGAGAGGGTTTGTGGTACTGAGAAATTGGACCGATCCATGCTTAGCTGGCCAGGCAGCAGCTTGTAGAAGAAGAGAAGGACTAGAGGTGGGTTTTTAAAGTACTAGGCGGTTGGATCAGAGCTGCTGAGAAGGAAGGTTCCTCTGGAAAAGAAACGCTTGGGTGGGGGAACAGGGGTTGGAGAAACTTGAGGATAATCAAATCCATGAAGGTTAAACCCCTAAATGTGGAGGTGTGACTGCACAGAGGAACATCCTTTATATTTTAACACACCGGCTTCTAATCACTCCTTTTTCTTGGAGGTTGGGCAGTTCTACACCTTCAGAGTAAAACTATTATATAAAAGAGGTATTCATTGCGCTAGGATGTGATTTTCTATACATATTCAGCTGCAGTCCATTATCATGGCACACAATACAGTGAACTGTATTATATTATCAAAGGAGGAAACCATTTTTCATGACACAGCAATTTTATAGTTCCCCAGATTAAGAAAGCAGCTCAAAATAGGGGCCATTTCCACACTAGACTGTTATGGCGCTATTATTAGGCCATCCTTAAATGGCAAACCCCAATATTCCATAGGATGTTGAAAGGAGAATAATAGTGCTATAACAGTCTAGCATGGAAATGGCCAGGGCTTCCATGGGGAAAAAAAAAGTGTGGTGGCTTTTCCAAATTTCTCCCTTCCAGAAGAACTGTTCCTCACCCCTAAAGTAAAAGAGAGTATTCTGAGAGTATTCTGTGCCCTTCCTTGCACTGGTCAACAAAAGTGGGAGATACAATGTAAAGTAAGCAATTAAAAAATTGGTAAGGGTCATTTCAAAGTGTTTCATCCATCAACTGATCTTTGAGGTGGATGAAACAAATTTGAACTGTATCACTTGCTGTTGCTGGCCGTTGGCAAGGAGCAAGGAGGCACACAGATAATGCTAAAGTCTTTTATTTTGCCTTCTTGAAATCATTATCAGGTGATAGATTTAACTATATATTGCCTGTAGTCTCGTTTTCACAATTATAATGGGAAAAAATAAAAAAGAGTATGCATTTCTCAAGATAAGTAATTAGGGTTGCCAGGTTACTATTACCTCAGCCCCTCAGATTTCAGCCACCTTGAATCCCAGGATATAAATTCAATAAAAAAAAATAAAATAAAATTCCAGGGCTAAACCATGAGATCTAGGAAGGATTCTTGTGATGTGACAAGGGGTGGACCATGGTGATGTTACATAGGTCATGCTACACAGGGCTAGCCCCTGGGAATGATATTAAGCATAAGTTTCCCACACAAATTTTTAAAAAGCCAAGTCTAAGTAAAGAAGAAAATACAATTACACACACTTTTCAAGGTCACACACTCACTTTCTTCCCTCACTTTAAGGGTCAAAGAAGAGGATCCTGGGCCTGGGATCTTGAAACCCAATTTGTAATTCTGCATCTGCAGCCAGCATTTGTTCATTTTCAGCTCTCTCTGTATCCCTATGTCATTGCGTTACACTCTCAAAAGCACAATATATATATGTATTTGTTGTTGCTGTGTACCTTCAAGTTGTTCCTGACTTATGGTAACCCTAAGATGAACCTATCATGGAGTTTTCTTGGCAAGATTTGTTCTGAGGGGGTTTGCCTCTGCCTTTCTGTGAGGCTGAGAGAGTGTGACTTTCTCAAAGTCACCCAGTGGGTCTTCATGGCGGAGCAGGGATTTGAACCCTGGTCTCCAGAGTCATAGTTATATCTAGGTATAAAAAACTATCACTGGAACATCTTCTCTTACCCATTTCCAGTCCTTCTCTAAAACCCCCCAAGAACGCTGTCTTCTCTATGTGACATATGCAGAATGTTACGTAGAAGTGGTGGCCATCTTGTAGCGGACTACAGCAATACCTTATGAAACTGTTGATAACTTTCAGGTTCAAAAGTGAATTGGCTGGAATATCCATTTCTGTTATGTTTAGTAACTGTGGTCCTTTATTCTGCACTATAACCAGCCTGGCAGTAACCCAGATCAATAGGGGTCATGGACTGCAGTGAAGCAATGTGCTGGATAAACAGCTTCCCCAGTGATCATCGAGCTGGGCTGCAGTCTGTGCTCATATAATTTGAACAGCTGCAGTGTTTCCAAGCTATCTATGAAAGTACTATTAGAATAACATTTAGGTAGTAGGTTATGGGAATGTGCATTTTCAGAATAACCACCTGGATCCATCTTAGGGATAAATAGCCTGGCATCAGGAAGCAATTAGGGAGAGGAAGTGGACCTGAGCTTTCTTGGCTTCTTTCATCATGGAGCAAATGTAAGATCAAAGGTTGGGGAATGTACAGCAGTCCATTGAATGTGAATTTTGGTGAAACAAAGAGCTGGTTGAATATCTGAACAAGGTGAAATAGAGGAGAAAATCCAGAAGACAGTGACTAACCGCAGGATGATTAGTCATTGCCTTAATCACAGCTTTCCCTCCCAATTTTATTATGTTTCAAGATGGTGTTATTGCTCTGCTCTTATTTCTCTAAATAAAAGCATCATGGTAAAATCTGTTTGCATTAACATGGTTCATTATGAGCAGTTCCGCTGAGTCCTACTCCACCCCCTCCCCTGAAAAGGATGATGAGTCACATAGCCAAACATTAATGTCTTTAGACTTCTCCAGAGCTGCATTCGAGAATATCTTTTATGGATTTCATAAAATGTTTGTGTTGCATTTTTATATCTTTTTGCTAATGGCTCTCTTGACCCGTTGAGTTGTGCAGAAAACAATGGTAATATCTGACACTATAATTTCCTTTTCTGGAACAGGAGCAAATACATAGATCAGGACTCTTGTCTGAAAGCCCTTGATGCATAAAATTGAGTGCCCAGCTGCTCCGGTCAGCTCTTCTCATTTGCTTTAAAAACGTGCCTCGCTTCTACAACAACAGCTTTTATTTTTGGAAGACGCATGCAACTTAAGAGCTTTCTTCATATGAGAAATGCACAGTACATCTTAATTAATGTATACATCTCACAGAGATAATCACTACTCTTGACTGCTTTTTCACCATTAAGATTTGAAAGGGAAAAATTATATATGGGGAAGATTCTCAAAGCAAAAGTTAATCTGTTGAGTTTATACTTTCCCTTTCTCTTTTTTATTTCTTCTCCGTTTTACTTACTGAGCACAAAATCTAAGAAAAACAAAAAAGTGCCTTTTTATAAGCCTTGGTAGCCTCAAAGGAACTGTATTACTTTTGCTGCTTGGCAGAGAAAACAACTTCAAAAACAGATAAAAACGGTGCTTGATAGCTGCGGAAAGATGGAGTCATCCAGCAACAAAACATCAGATGCAGCATGTGCCACGCAGTTTCAATCTGTTTGTTTTAAGAAGAATATTGGTCAGAACAGGAGTATTTCAAGAAAGGTTCTTTTGCTTTCCCCCCCTCATTTGCTGGAAAAGTGTGGAGCTAGGTATATAAGAGCCTGTCTGGTGTTTGCGAATATTTGCTGGGAATGGCCGAGGGACATTGTTTCTGGGGAGAAACAGGACAGTTTGCTGATTGATTCTTTTATAGATCCATCCTCTGGAGCCTGCACTCAGCAGAGACTGATGTCTCTAGTAATATAATAATTCTTGTAGTTCCTGTGAGAGAGCCTGTTTCATATCTCATCAATGCATGAAATCGGAGCTGGGTGGAGCAGACAAGTGCTTGCTTCACAGAGGCCTCCATTGAGGCATTGGATATCTGCATTTGCCAGTAGACAGCAGTTGTAGTCGAGTCAGAGACAGACACTGACAGATTTAGCACATCTTGTGCTGATTGTAAATGTAGCCTAGGGAGCACAGGCACAGGCTTGCAGTGTGAAGAAGAGCATGGCAGAATGCTGCATAGAACCCGGCGCTATAAACAGCACCTGTGCTGCCAAATGGCGAGGGGCTTGGCAGCCATTTCCTTCTGTGGAGCCTCCTGGAAAGCAGATTCTCAAGGTCACCCTCATGCTACTGCCCCACCAGCAATGCCGTGCTACATCATTCAAACAGAAAAGACTCCTTTTCCTCCCTTTATGAGAGCAATTAGGCAGCTCACGTAAGCTCTGGTGCCTGGGGGCATTCTCAGATTTAATCGGCTAGGCTGTAAATAAATGCAATGTGACCAGGAAAGAAATCACCATTACATTGATCACTCAGGTGGAATGTTTATTGATTCCAAGTTTCGGGTCAGAGGTGTCCTATAATTGTTTTGCTCTCTGACTTGCTTTCAATCACCCAAAATAAATAGGGAGAGAAGCGATCCCATGTATTTCTTTTCATGGTCAACGAGACAGGTCTGGTTTTTATACGCCCACTTAGCGGCATGATGGCTGGTTGGGAATGCTATTGTGCAGCTGCTGCTTGAGGTAGAAGAGCTCTGTGAAGCAGCCTCTGGTGCATCTGTGGCCATTTCATCCAGTATAATAAAGTCTTTCAGGGTGGTTGGGCTGATGTTGTAAAAAAAAAAAAATGCTGTAGCTGTAAGGAGAGCAGCTTTACACCAGCAGTTTTCAAAATGGAAGCTGCTCCTCTAAAAGAAAATACTGATTGGGCATTAGGCATTTCTTGTAGTCCTTCTAACATTCTCTGTCATCCTTCTAAGCAGATTTTTCATCCTTTCTTATAAAATGATTTTATTTCTTCCTATAAAATGGAGATTATTGTAGGGCAAAGGGGAGAAGCTTTTATATTGTATTTGTTAAATTTATATCCCACCTTTTCTCCAAAGAGCTCAAAGTGGCATGTATGTCTCTCCTCCACAATTCTTCTTCACAACTATCCCGTGAAATAGGTTGGGATGGAAAAAAGTGACTGGCCCAAGGGAGAACTTCATGGTTCAATAGGCCTTCAACACTCCCCGCATCTTCCAAGTTTTAGTCCACCATTCAAACCACTATATCATCTCTGGACCACTAGATGAATTAAATGAATTTCTGGGAGACCCAGCCAATGGTGACAGTGTAGGGCATGTATTATGCAAAACATCTGGAAGGCTAAGGCTTCTTCACAACTATTGTATGATGCCAATAATGCACTGAGATTTATTTATACCAATCACAAAAGCTGGAAATGGTGGGACATGCAAAGCTGCATGATGCTGACTCAGAGCACTGGTCCCTTCTGTAGCTGCAGTGGGCAGTTTGCAGAATAATTTCAAAAATTATCTGCAAGCACTTAATTCAGATCTCTAGCAAGAGCTATCCATCCCCTGCCTGGTAGTTTATTGAGTGGATGCCTTATGCTTCAGTCAGCAAATGTCCCAGGAGGCAGGTGGTTGGAATGTAACAACTGATGGGTGGTTAAGCCAGTCCAGACTGGTCATGGGTTATCTAGCAGGATGAAAGTAGAAGCAAGAGGATAAATTACCAGTCAGTCCAGAAGTTGCACAGAAAGTCAGTAGTCCAAATAGACACAGCCATTGAGGAGTAAAACAGAGTCATAAATAGTAACCAGTCCAGGGAACATGAATGCCAAGGAGTACTACCAGTCACCAGGATAGATGGTTGTAGGCAACAATGCTTCCAGTGACCTACCAGGAGATTTATAGCCAGCTGTCTCAAGGTACCAGGTGCTTAATTAGTCAGCATCTTCTATGTAACAGCCACTGGGATTGGCATAATTTCTCCTTAACTCCACAAGTGATTGAACCATATCTTCAGCCTCTAGCACCTCTTGCTGTGGATCAGGGCTCCCCCATGCCTTAGCCCCTAGCTCCTTCAACTCAGAGAGACCACCAACACGGGCCCTTTCTGCACCTTACCTTGTTCCGGCGCTAGGGTGTGGGGATTGCATGAGCAGCCTCTTGTGAGAGGCTCTCGCTTCCCTGCTTCTTCAGCTCTGCACGAACTTCCTGCTTGTGTGAGAACCCTGCCTCTTCTTTTCGCAGTGCAGCCTGGGACCTTCCCAGGCCGCACTGAGACAGGAAATGTGACTGGCCCAGCTCCCGAGGCTCTGCACGCCAGATAAGTGCGTGCGGGGCCCGGCAGCAATGCGTGATCGTGCAGCATTTTCAGCTGAAAGCCGAAAATGCAAAGGTGCGCGATCGTTGCCTTCCAGTCCCTGGAGCCTTGTGTGGTTGCGAGGGCTCCTCACAATCGCGCAACGCTCCAGGCCCTCTTTCGCATGGCAAATGCTGTGCAAAAAGGACCTAGGAGTTGTAGATTCCTGGCACTCTGACTCTGTGTCTGAATCTTCCAACTCCAGAGGGTGAGTTATGGCAGTGGAGCGGAAGTTGCAGGTGAGGAGTTGCATGGGAGAGAGGAAAGGGCCTCACATACATTTGATTCTTGCCAAGCCCAGACGATTCCAGCCTTCAGCCCTATCCACCAGCAGCATGCAACTCCTCACAGTTTGACCCTGGGGAAATGCAGTCCTTCTCAGAAGAAAGATGCCTCTTTCTGTTCTAGGCCAGTACTGTTGACTCTGATTAGCAACAGTTCTCTGAGCTGCACTTTTGACACTTCTTACTAAGAGTTGTTTCCCTAAGAGGCCAGTAATGGAGTGTGAGATCTTATTTAGAACATTTGTTCTATACCACTGGGCTACCACTTCTTACTATAGACTTCTATAGGCTAGAACACCAACAACATGTTTCTGTAGCAGGACGTCAGAATTTGATACAGTGCACTGTGACAACCATTCGAGGTGGTTAGGGGGAGGGTATTTCTCTCATTGCCTTTCTCAAGGTTATAATCCACAAATAGACCATCAATTGTAACTGTTGAGTTGAAGTATGTAGTAGGTTATTGGCAACCCTTGTGCTGGGATTAAAGGAAATCACGAGCAAAGATCAAGGATGGATAATATTCAGTCCTCAAACACCATCACCCCTTCCCTGAAACTCCTGTCATCCTGTCAAATTCACTAGTAATAGTCAAATGGACCACATTTTTTTTAACCTAAAGCAATGCACAGCAGGGTGTGTACCTTGTTCTAGAAAGAATAACTGTGATTCACCTCTAAAACCTGATGCATCATCCTTTTACATCTTGTTCTAGATCAAAAGCCCAGTTTTCAAGAAATCAGATACAGGAAAAGTACATTTCCAGTTGCTACCCTCCACCCAGATTTTGACAGTGTAGGGAATCAAGTGACCCTGCAGCAAGATTGAGTATGTATGTGAAGTTGACCCCTTCTCCCAGCCAGACACAGAAGATGTAAGGATATGTTCACAGGCTATTTCTTTGTTATATCATTGTTCAAGGAAATTGACACACAATGCTATTTAACAGGCTTTTGCTAACTACTAGAAAAATAGTAGATGTTTTTCTTCATGATATTCAAAGACAGACTGTATAGGCGAGGTTAGTTTAGAGGTATTTGTGAGCTTTCGACAGCTGGCTTCGTAAAAAAAATATCTCCAGTGTATTTTTCCTTGTGAACCGATAGACCAGCTTGAGTTCCTTGGAAGAAAGGCAGGGTATAAATTAATAAAATAAAATATATTTTAGGTATATTACAGAATGATGTTAACTTTAAGCTAAAGGAAGGGAGGGCACCACAGCTGATTATCAATTCTATCCAGAGATTCATTAGTGTGTATTTTTTTTTCCGAATGACATTTAGCAAAATACAGTTACTGGCTTACTTGCTCACTATACAGAATACATCTGTGAGCTGCTGCCTTCGGATTGTCTCTCAAAATAGACATAGTTCCTTGTTTGCGAAATCTCTTCTTCAAACATCTGGTGTTTTCAAGATATTTCTGGAGGCACATTGCTCTCTCTTTTTTTTCACATGCCCAGGAGTCAAAAGTATGAGAGATGTTTCCCATCATAGCTTTCTCCTGAGAAGGCGCATGCTGGGCAATTGCATAAGAAGACAAAACAGTATTTGCATTTTTTAATGCAGAGCTTGAAGTTAGAACATGTGGTGTTTTGGTCCACAAAGGCCCCATGTAACCACCATTACTTTCTGTTTCAGTAGCTGAGATCTGGTATAAAGGCAGGTTCAGCATTGCTGTTGACTGTACCTACCATTACCTGTCTGTCAAAGCAACTCTTCATATACAGGGAAAACCCCCCAATGATAGGTTCTTGCTGAAAACCATTTTACAGGTCCAGGTGTTTCCAGAAATCCCAAGTGTGGCCTCAGGATGTCTTTTATTAATCAAAACCATGTCTTTATGTTAACTAGCCAGCTGAACAACATAAGAACATTCTCTCCTGAGTATGTTTCCATTAATTTAGTTTGTGTCTGATAGAATGGCATGATCATTAGGTTAAGGGTCTACTCTCCTCAGTCTGATAAATGTAAATGGCTGGCATTTTTCTGGAATGTTGCCACAGTTTAGCAGCATCATGCACCTTGCACTAGGAACAGTTCTTTAAAAAAACTAGCCTAAAGAAACATCAACACATGCTCTTCTGACCTGAGCAAGAGGTAAGAGATGCAGACTAGAAGGAAGGGGATGCCAGCAGTATCATGGATGAATCATGGAGAAGAGTTTTCTGCATATTTTCATGAGAACATGCAGCAAGAGACCATATTCTGTGCTTGGGAGTATATGACCTGCACTGATTCGTATGAGACAGCCATCTAGGGAAACGTTATCAGCAGGCCTCACTGAAGCAGCTTTCAGGAAATAGTTGTACTCCTGTGTGAGAGACACTCTGTGTTGAGAGGGCCATTGTGCCAGACATGCTTTCCCTAGAGCTATGATGTAGCTGAAGACCCTGTCTAGAAGGTGAATGTTCCCATCATGATTAGCAATGTGTTTTCTGGACCACAGATGAATGTTTAGTCTCTGAGTTAATAGGAAAAGTAAAGAAAATTCCCTGTTCCAGGACTGCAATTCTAGCATGCAAGCTGGATAGCTGAAACTATTCCTTGTTAGCTTCCTCAGGTATGTTCCCTTCCAGCCATAGGTACAGCAGGTATTATCTCCTACCAATCAGTGTTTATCCACATTCCAGCTCACATTCCTGTATCTTAAGTGGCTAGAAAAAAGAGTCAAGAAGTCCCCAGTTCCAAGTTTGTGTATATGTATGTGCTTTCAAGTTGCGTGTTGATTTACAGAGACTCCATGAATTTCCTAGGGTTTTCTTAGGCAAGGAATACTTAATACAAGGTGGTTTTACCATTTCCTTCCTCTGAAATATATGTAAATATAGCCCAGAGCACCTGGTATTTGTTGGGAGTCTCCCATCCACATACTAACAAGGGTTGACCCTGCTTAGTTTCCAAGATCAGACAGGATCTGTATCTTTAGGGCAAGCTTACCTCCAGTGGTGTCACTGGAGTTGTTATCATCCAGCATGGTAATTCAATGTGTCACCCTAATGGAGTCTTTTTCATTGTGGAGCTGGAATTACAGTGCTCCCAGTCTACCTCTACAGAGACATGCCCTCCAGGCATCCTAATCTGCCTGTCTGACTCCTGGAGTCTTGTCCATTCATAACGTATCTGCTGCCTTGGGGACCATTGGAGGACAGTGGGAAAAGAGCAAGAAGGCAATATTGGCTGAAGAGTGGTGATGGGACAAGCTGTGCTAGCAGCTCCAGGAAAGAAAGCCATTTTCTGGATCCAGATTTGCAGGGAGTGGTCCTGGTGGTTAAGGGACATGTAGGGGAGCATGAAGAGCAGGAAAAGAGGTGAAGATACCGGGAGGAAAAAAAAAAGAGTGGAAGGTACATGGTGGTCACTGAAGCTGCATGTGTACATGGCAACCCATCCTTCCCTGGGCATTAACCCCACCATCATGCTTCCACCAGGACAGAAGCAGTAAGAGCAGTGTCCCTTCCTGACTCACCCACCTGGCTAATGTCAAGATACTTCCTGAGGCCACCAGCACCTTTTCCAGCTCCAGCCTCAGGCTGGGCCCTTATGGACGCTTGGGCCAATCCTGCTTCTAGTTGCCTCTGCTTCTTGCTGTCCAGGTCAGGGCTTCTGGAGAATCATCAGGATCATGGCCAGCCCATGGGGAAAGGGGAGGGAGAAAAAAGGGCAATTTTCCTACATGATGTTGAATGGGCTTTCATGGAAGGGGAGGGGGAAGAGAAGGGGGGACAGTCATTTCTTTGCCATTCTCCTCTGATGGAGTCACCCAGTGCAGTCTGTACCCCTCGCACCCCCCTAGTGATGCAACTGCTGACCTTTGCTAAGAAGTACTTAAATAAGTTACTGTTTCTCAGTCTGAGGACTAACACACATTAGCTACCAACGTCCATATTAACAATTGTGTGATTAACTTTGTGGATCCCTCCATCTTGATTATGACCCTGGTGTTGGTGGTGTTTAGGTAGCTAGGGAGGATTCACCCCTTCACCTCTACCACTCTCTTGATCCAAACTGAACTCCCTGATTCAGGAACGTGGATTTGAAAGGAAAAAAAAAAGGTGGGGGGGGAGCTCCCATTTAAATTGAAGCTGCATGTTAAGGGAGCCAAAGGCAGAAGTGATAAGAATTAAGACTGCTGGGTGGCATAGAAGGTTAAAGACTGGCCTTGAGTTCTTTTTCTACCAGGTATAATAATAGGCTAATATAATTTTACAGTAGCTGTTTACTAACTGGCCAGGAGGCCAGTTCCATTTTGAGGTGGTGGGGTGGCCAGTCCTTCAAGCTCCCATCCCTCTACCTTTATGGTCCATGGCAAATTTATTTAGCTGCACAACTACCAGAATTGCCAAAGATGGATAAGAATAAGCAAGGTGGTAATTATCGCAAGATTATTCATCGTTCTGTATCGGCCTGGTGTGGTGGAAATGGTGCACTTCAGAAATGCCATCTGGGTCTCTCACACTCCAGATAAAGGAATGGCGACCATGCTTCCAGTGTGCCAATCTTGTAGTGCGTATGGTATTGCCAAGACCAGCCACATGTCTGAGTGTAGCATGATGTCCTTCATTTTCTGTTATCCCACACATGTTTCTCTCAAAAGTATGTCAGGGTGCAAACAAACTGGAACATCACCAATGAAACAGTCTTTTTAAATATGATCAGCACTCAGCAGGTCACTCTCTATTGTGCTCCACTCAGTTACAATCAGTTGCACTCTGGAACAGAGTATTATCATCACCATTATTGTTGTTAGTTTTGTTAAAATATTTATAACCTGCTCTAAATCAAAGAACTCAGGACAGCTTACAAAATGCATTAAAAAATTATTAACTGAGTTGAAAACATATTAAACAGCAACAATTAGTTAGAAATGGAGTTAATTGCCTTAAATGCCTCAGCAGTATGAGTCCCCTTTAAAGCCCGAGTTCAGCATGACTGTGTACCGGTGCCAGAGGCAAGCCAATGTCCTGAAAATCCACCAGACCATCCATCAGGAGTCATGCCCAGTAAGGGAGTAGTGATAGTGCAATCATCACTTGGTTAAGTGAGTAAATTCATTTGCTGGTGGGGCCACCAGGATGTGGAGGATCGTTTTTGGCACTATGAGCAGCTGGGGGCCTTTGCACACTACGTTGTTACAGTGCTATTATTCCACTTTCAATACCCTGTGCAATTCTGGGGTTTGTAGTTTACTGAGGCCAAAGAGTTCTCTGGCTGAGAATTCTAAATGCCCCTCCCTTAACTGCAAATCCAAGGATTTTGATAGTGGAATAATTGCACTATAACAGTTTAGTGCAGAAATGCCGTAAGAGACTGTTAGAGCCAATAACCTACCATGCCCAAAGCCTGAAATGTCTCAAACACTTTATATGAAATACATTCTAAATGTTGTTAGTCTACATTACTTCAGATCCAGTTGTATTCACACATTTTTGATCAGGGACACACTGTTGAAGAGTAAAGCACATAGGATTTTGCCAGGTTAGGATTATTCCAGGCCCTTGACATTTCGTGGCAGGGGGCACCATCTGAGACCCAGGTTAACACCCTAGTGATATCATTAAGCATGAATCTCAGTTGAACAGACTATGCCATTCAAGTGCAAAACACCAAGGCCCTTTCCGCACGATGTTGCTGTCTCGTTTCTGCCACAGGATGGCAGTGGTCGGCAGGTTGCACTTCCGCATGACTTCGTCACCATCCCGCTGCCATCCTGTCGCGGGGCGTTGTGCTCACACAGTTTTCACAAAATGGAAAAAATCCATTTTGCGTCTGTGATTGCGCAGCACTCCCATCACTTCTGGCCATGCGGAAGCTGCAGAAGCGCATTAGCAACACTTCCTTCCGTAGCGCAGCAATGGAAAAAGCCTGGCTGCACTGAGGAAGGAAGACGTGGTGCCACTGCATTCTCTTCCGCATGGATCGAGTGGGTGCAGAGGGGAGTGTTGCTGATGCACTTCCTTCTGGACCTGGGACTGCAGTGAGATGACGCGGAAGAGCGTTGTTGTGCAGAAATGGCCCAAGTCTAGCAAATGAGGATACTATATTTAAGTATACAGGTTTAAAGGCAATGGTTGTGTTCTGAGATTGCTTCCCTCACCCTGAGGACTGTATTTTCCTGACAAAGGTAAAATAGACTGGTATTCCATTTTGGAAAAGTAGGCTTGTTGTTGGTAAGCCTCTATGTTCTAAACAAAGAAGAGTCACAAGCACTGGACATCTCAGAGGTCCTTGCTCCCATGTAAGTAAGATCCTTACTTTTCAGCCCAGTCCCTTATACTTGGCACTGTAGTTACCATGCATCCCCCACATATGAATGCCTGCATTAGACCACTCCTGTTGTCTTAAGTACAGCCAGACCAGCTAGACTAAGGACATGATAGAGGACACTTCAAGAGAAAGCACCTCCTATATCTTACATTCTTGGCAGTTTTCCTGTCCTGCCTTATGACTTAAAACTCAGCCTGATAACACCATTATAAAGTCACTTCAAGGCCAACACAAGATATTTTGCTGTCTGGGGCAAGTGACCCCTCTCATCCTCTCTGAATACCCAAAAGTACCTCATGTCCAAAGCCCAAGGGCTGCCCAAGATATTTTGCTGCCTGAGGCACCCTATCCCACCTGAGTTAAATGAGAGAACACTAAATAGTGTCCCCACTTACACCTTTCTAAGAGTAAATCCCACTGGATAGAGGGCTACTTGTTTAATTGGACTGTCTTGCCCACTATTGCTTTGATTTCTTCTGCCATTTATGTCACCTTATGGCCATCCCTCTCTAAGAACGCCAGGAAAGCCTGGATGATGTAGCCACATTTCTTCTTATAGGCAATGAAGCTAAGATATGGCCATTCTATTGTTACTGCCCTGGCTAGTCCAAGCTTTGGGGATATTAAAAGATATCCTTTTGATATTACAATTCGGCTGCACTTCTCTATTCCCCTCCACGTGTTTGCGAGGCCACCCGACAAGCACGCAAACAAGCTCGGCTGTTAATTTTCATAATAGTCAAACAACAATACAGGCAGGCCAGGAATAGCTGACTCGCTACTTTAGGAGACCTCCAAGCAAGTACTCTGATTAGGTATGCACACAACTTACAAAAGAGCCTCTGCCCCGTGATGGCAGCTTGATGGGTAACCTATACAATACCCAAGTACTCTGCGTTTGCGTACTGGCTACTCTATTGAGAACCGCTACGATAACTCGATCATTCAGATTCTGACCTTTCGGAGGCTTTGTCTCCAACTCCAAATCTATTGTTTTCCCCCAAGTACGGCATAGCCTGCAGTCACATTCTCCTTATAAAAACCCTTGATTCCGAGACCTTCCTCGGATCGCTCCCGAGTTTCATCCCGCCTTGCTGTTGCTTTGCTTGGCGAGCCTCCCCTCAGCTCCACGTGCTGAGCTACATCGCACCCCAGCCTCGCTCTCTATTTTTCTGGGCTTCAGGACAGGTGAAGTATCACCCAAACCAGCAAATCCTCTAAAACTCCCTCTATACCACTCCAACCTTTGTTTCTGTAGTTATCTTGTGTGAATGTGTTGCATACACAGTTTTGCTTGTGTTTAATAAAACATCATTTATTGTTTCAACTTCTGTGCGCTCCTTGAGTCGACCCGACTCCGTAGACATAGGGTTCAAGATGTTGCTACGTTACCCTGCCTCTCGTAACGCTAAGCAGTGCTCTGAGCTAATTTTTCCCACCTTGAGTTGAGCATGTTTTGGTGTCCCTCCTGGGACCCCCAGTACACAGGGTAACACTATCCTATTCTTGACTTGTCTGAAATTACTTTGTAAAAGTGAAGTCTAACTACTAGCATGTCAATCAGGATAGCTTTAGTGGGATTGGGAGAGAATTTAATATTAATGACAAAGAAAAGAGAGTTAGTATAACTTTAGCCACTGCTTTTTCAAAAAGCCTTTAATACTCCCCTCCCCACAAGCTTTAAGGACTATAATTACTGATAAATCTGTTTAAAACACTTGAGATGGGAGGGACCAGAGGGAACACAAACAGGCAAGGCAGCCAGTGTCTGTAAACACTGCTTGTTTTCCTTGATTCACTTTTTTCTTGCTTATTATTGGCTCTGCTGTTAAATTTCAGGCAGTGCCTAAATGGCTGATGGGGGAGAAATTATTTAGAAATAATAGAGGATAAAACCACAATCTATGAACCCAATTGAAACCTGCAGGGCTTGAAGTAGTGTGCAACTAAATATTCTTGTTAAGTAGGCTGTTCGTTTCCACAAAGCAAAGACAGAGTTTTATTCCTTTTTGCGGGCATATGTTTTAAGTACAGCGTGCAAAGAAGACCTAAGGGGAGGTAAGAAGAAAGGGGCAGCCTGAAGCAGAATGGCTGAATCCTTCCCTAATCTGCTTATCTACCTTGCACATTTGTTGGTGATTTGCTTTACTAGTAAGTGCCACTTAACTGACTCCTAATCCACTTTTCTATGTTGGCGGGGATATGCAGGGGAAACAATCAAACAGCTGGCTCTGTTAATGAAGCTTTGAGATGAAGGGTGTTTTTTAAAACTTCCTCACGAGTAAATAGTTTAGAACTTGATATGCCCGCGGTACTCTGTATTTAAGCATGTGACAGATTTGAAATAGAAGCTAAGGATTTCTTCAGGCCATTTTTTTTCTGAGCTGGCCTTCAGAAGAGGTATGTACTTAGTTCAAGAGTAGTTGGAAAAGAAGTGACTAGGTGGGTTGAGGCTATAATTCTTTACACACTTACTCAGAATCAAGTGAAAGTTACTTCTGAATAGATCTCTGTAGGAATCTGCTGTCAGGTTAATGCAAGCTGTTTCATTTTCAAGTGGGCAACCCTGGCGTTGTGCTTTTATAGAATGACGGTGGGATCAGTGGGGCTGGTAAAGAATAAAGCCGGGGACAATTCCCATGCACCTGACAGCACATTCTCACCAATCATTGCAGTCAGGATAATACGGGGACAAGTAACCTACCCTTACAATATGGGGATGGACAACCTACCCATATATTCCAGAGGAGAGGAACATGTGATCCTACAGATATTGTTGAACTGCAACTCTTATCAAACCTAACTGTTAGGATTGCCAGGTGAAAAACAGGATGAGGTTCCTGTATCCTGAATAGTTGCAAGGAAGAGGGCATTTCAGCAAGTACGGCTAGTATAACAAGCAGCACCTCCAGAAATCCCCTCTTCTAAACAGTGATTGAGGGTGCAGGAGCGTTGTCCTGTTTTTCACTTGGCAACCTTACATCAGCATAACCAGTGCAGAACGATATTATGGCCAAGCTGCCTATGCGAATAAACCCACTGAAAATAGCTTGGTGTTGTGGACATAAACATGACAGTGACTGATGGGGTCTCAGTGACCTCTCTGGTCACATAAAGGACTAGGTGTCTGCCTCCACCAAGCACTGCTTTTTGAGAAGTAGACTGGAGTTATTGCTCAGACTGTCTTCTTCCATCTTTGGTTAATTACTATTTTCTACTTCTATATAGGTCAGACCTTGCCATATTGATTTATGCTTCCGTAACTTCCAGACTTCATTACTGCAATATGTTCAATGTGGGGCTAATTTTGAAGATGTTTCAGGAGCTTCACAAGTTACAAAGTGCTGTTGCTGCATCCCTTCTAATAAGTCCTGGCTGATGGTCACCTATTCATGTGTTTTTCTGTCAACTGGTACTGGTTGTCAGTTTGCTTCCGAATCCAACTCAGAGTTCTGGTTTTATCCTTTAACATTTTTCATATCCTTGCAACCTGAATCTCAAGGCCTATTTCTCCTGGTATGGGTCTTTTTGCTAGTTATGGTTAAAACAGATTATGTTAAAAGCCTTACATTCTGAATTACCATATAAATTTGTTACTATACTAAAAACCTTACTAGACAGCAGATTGAAAATACCAGGCATGATTTTACCCCAATGGGGGAGCTTGGAGTGTGGGGCGAGGGGGCCGGAGGAGGCGGGGCTACAGCGTGAGGGACATGGCCACTGTGTGGGGGAGGCATGGCTGCAGTGTGTGGGGGAATGGCCAGGGCACATGGAGGTATGGCTATGGGCCGGGATGCCCCCAAAACATTGCCGCCAGGGGCGAACTACCCCTCTGCCCTCGCCCCTATGCAACTCTTTTACCCTGCCTCTAACATGTCTGTTTTGAGCTTGAGTGGGGAGGAACCAGCTGCATGAGTTTTTTTTGTAAATCCCATTTCTCACCAGCCCATCCCCTAAAAGGGAGTGAGTGCATCTGAGAATAAACTCGGGGGGGGGGGGCAAAAAAGGTTCTATCTATAATATTAATTCCTAATCATTTTTGACAAGAGACAGACCCATCCCATACCTACAATAATACCCAAAAACAATTTTCAGACATATTTTCAAGAAATGTCTGTGCCACTAGACACCGAGGTTCTAGGTCTCATTCATGATGTCAACCACATTTTTTTGGCATGGTAGACATATGGTTACTTCAGTGTGGATCTTGGAGCTGTGCAGCAGCATCTCTTTCCATTCTATTTCTATGTCCCAAGCTTGAGAAATGTGTAGGGTGACTGGTCCCTAGAGGAGTCATATCTCTTGCTGAAAGCTCACCATGACAGTGATTAGACATTCTTAGGATAAGATTACAATAAAAGGCTTCATTTCATGGCCCTCGGTACCTTAGGTTAGACTCTTGGCTGGTTATTAAACATTGCAAAAGCCATGATTCTCAGAGACACCCAAGAAAAGATCCATAGAACAGAGGATACTATGGAAGATCAATACCATGCAGGTAGTACTCTAATCTGTTGATCTGTCTTAACTTTTGGAATGGGCCATGTTTCCTACCAAAGCTTTCAATTTACAGGCAGTCTTTTTAATTGCTTCAGTAGGTGATGACTCATTGGTTAGGTGAGGCATTTGCTCCTATCCAGACTGCCCAGATTCTTTCATACTGCCTTAGGACAAGTGTTCTCACCTGTCTAGTAGGAGGGGGACCAGCAGAGACGAGTATCTATCTGTGCCAGGGACCAGTATCTATCTGTGTCCATTGGCTTCAATTGTTTCTTTGTTTCCTGGAAACTCACTAAAGACTAGCAGGACTTGTGGAGCAGTCATGGACCAACACTTTGAACAGTACTGGAGTAGAAGATCCTGAACTTTACTCACAACAAATTAAGGCAGTCTAGCATGCTACTTGAACCTAGGCATCATCCCCAGAACAACAGGCACTTTAGAGAATATGCAAAGGGATCTGAATAAGAATATGTACAAGCTGTCATGACAGTTATATTGTTTTATGTTATATACTATACTAAAAAACAACTATCACTAAAAAACTCAATTAGAAATTTCCTTCTCCTCTATACTTTCTCCCTCACCCAGCTGTAACTCGTTAATTCTTTAGAGCCAATTACTTCAAGACATCTGACGAATGATGGACAACTGGAGCCCCATCCAGGTTAACAAGAATTGGTTTTTAAAAGTTATGTTTCATTCAGTTCTATCTCTGTATGTGCATTTTTAATTACAACAAAAATTATCATATAGCCTATGTTTCAATGGCTTATTTGTCTTCTTGTGCATTCCTACAAGGAAAAAGAACAGACTTCTCCCTGTCCCTCTTCCTCTCCCCCTTCGGGTGCTGTAGAAAAGGCTGTTGCAAACTATGGATTTCAAGTTGAGAAACTGGAATGTCTATAAGGCATTGTTTACAATGGCTTTAGCTATCTCAAGCTGCCATGTCTGTGACAGCTTTGCCTTTTAACGATTAGTTGACATGACTTTCTCTCCTTTTGCTTGATATGAGGATGTCCATTATATTTGGAAAAGTTTTAATCAGTGCCCAGAACTATGACATATTAGTGAGATGTCCTTCAGAGTTGTTCTTGCAGACATTAGTGTGACTAACTCCTTAGGCTAGAACTGAAGACATATCTAATGACCGGGAGTTAAATGTTGGCAGTGAGGCAGTATTCTAGTGACAGATATAGATTTTGTGTCCAGATGTCAGAGAAAGAGCATGGCGTATGTTTTTAATCTTCTGTGCTACAATGAACTTTGTGTCTCCTTACCACTCCCCAAATATTCTGTTTCTATTCTATCTTGTTATGTTTTGCAAGCATAATACAAAATAGTCCCATGCTCTTCATTATACATGTTGAACAAAGTTTCTGTCTAGGAAAAATGATGCCTGTATACATATCTAGGACAGATGACATGTGAATGGCATGGAGTAACAACCAGAATAGATGCTTTCACTTGCCTTTCTTCCTTGGCTTCCTGAAAAGTTTTCTTCACTGCATCTAACTGCCAGCACTGTGAATGAGCTCCAACCTAGCATATTGGTCGTGGTGGTGTTACACGCCCTCAAGCTGACTCTGACCTATGGCAACCTGATCATAGGCTTTCCTTGGCAAGATTTATTCTGAAGAGATTTGCCATTGCCTTCCTCTAAGGCTGAGAGAGTGTCACTTGCCCAAGGTCATCCAGTAAGTTTCCATGGATGAGTGAGGATTTGAATCCTTATCCCCCAAAGTCCTAGTCCAACACTCAAACTATTATACCATGCTAGCTAGACATGGTTTATATCTTACTGTGCATCCACTTGCTTCATGCAAAAAAAAAAAAAAGAGGATGAAGTGTCTACTTCATGGAGTAATAATGGAGCAACACCTGCATCTCACTGGAAAAATGACTTAAGGAAAATTACAAAACTTGTATTGTTTATTACATTGTCCAAAAATTACTTTTACTGTGCTGTCCAAAAGGGCAGAAAAATCTAAGAGCAAGCTTTTGAACCCAAATATTCCTTTATCAGTTGAAGATTTTTTTTTATAAAAAACATGCTGGAGAAAGAGAGGGAGGAGGTGAAGGTGTTGGAGTCAGGGACTTTGCGTATTGTCCTCAGATGATATAAGAAGTGTCTGTCAGACACGAAAAGCAATAAAAAATGAACGATAAAATTTGGGTCGCCATTTGAAAATAAAAATAATCTTCTGGAAGCCACAAAGGACCCCCTTGAAACAAGTCCATTTGGACAGTGAAAATGATAGCTGGGGGATGAGAACTGTAATCTAAAAAAAAAAAGTTTCCAAACTCTAATCTTTCCTTAACACAATTATTTTAATAAAATGCTGGCTAGCAAACCCCATGGAGCTTTCCAAATAAGTATATGACCGAGATGGTAAAGGGTTCGGAAACCAGGCTTTATAATGAATGGGGTATGGAACTGGGTATGTTTAGCTGGAAGGAAAGAACAGTGTGTGTGTATGTGTGTGTGTGGGGGGGTTAAGATTGTTGTTGTGTGCTTTCAAGTCATTTCCAACTTAGGGGAACCTAAGGGCTTTCTGGGGCTGTGTGTGTGTGATGCACCCAAGGTCACCCATCTTTAAATACCTGAAAGATGTCATGTAGAAGATGATGTGAGTTGTTTTCTGATGCTCCACAGACTAAAACACAAAGCAAGGGATTCAAATTATGAGAAAAGAGATTCTATTTAAACATTAGGAAGAACTTCCTGCCATTAAGATCTGTTTGACAGTGGATTAAACTGCCTCAGCAAGTGGTAGATTTTCTTTCTTTGAAGGACTTTATACAGCAGTTGGATGGCCATTGGTCAAGAGTGCTTTAACAATGTATTTTTTCATGGCAGAGTGTTTGACTAGATGGTTCATGTAGATAAACTCAGAATTATGATTCTACATACAACCCCAAGAGATGGCACTTTTTCTCATGCTTTAAAAACATGCTTGTATGGCTGAGGTCTTGCCACATGCTGTGAACTTTCCTGATCTTTAGATTCCCTGTGGTAATGGACAATCTACATTTTGCCTGTTCTTTTTGCAGCCCTGCTTTTGTATGAGGCAAGATTCCTGCAGTTGTTAATTAACAGCCATACTAACTACATTGTTTTAAGATTTACTTTTGCCCCACAGAGAACAACAAAAAAATCCATTATGTTTGTGATCAAAGCTCAACAAGACTGTGGATTGTGCCACGGATCAAAGATGATCTGCCAAACTTCATAACAAGCAAACGAAAAGCACTCTGACTTCAAACGTTATTGAATAATTCTTGATTTCTCTCTTCAAAAATGAATTTCCAAACAGCTGAGGAAACCAGAGATTTCAACACATGCAGACCTTCTGACACCACCTTCTAGCTTTGACTCTAGTTTGATCTTACCCATTCTATTCACCTTTGATTCTTGCTTCTGTCCTCTGTTTTGTTTTGTTTTGGGCTAAACTCTTTGACTTTTTAGTTCACTTGTTAGCCATAAGTGAATGCTAGACTCGCAAGCTTTTGTTGTAGTATGTCTGCAAGAACATCTTCTAAGGGCATCTTCCTGACTTTTATTATTAATGTGTTCAAAAGAGGAAAATCTTTGGGTAAAGAGAAAAATAAAAAAGGAGGAACTCTAGTTGCTAAATCCCAATTCTAAGAAACTGGATACTTCATTGCATGTGATGGGAGTGAGGAAAAAATGGAGTTTCATCTTATATTTGTATCAGATCAGAAACAGTAGAAAAAATGACACTGAAGTCAAACATTCACAGAACTTGGAAATTCGAGACCACAACTCCCTGAATCAAAAAACTAACTTTTTATGAATTCATACATAGTAGTTTGCACTGAAGGCACTGCTTTCATTTGTCTTCAAAACAAACTTTCTGCCACCAGTTGTTATGCATTTCTGTGAGTAATGACCACATCACTGAAGTGGTTTTGGGGTTGTTGTTTTTTTGGGTTTTTTTTTGAAAAAAATAAATAACCTCATGTATTTATTACAAATTTTTTCAACCTGTCCATGAGCGTTGGGAACTTAGGGAACATCAACTTACCCCTTTCAATTCTTATATAAAATGTGTGAGGCAGGTTAAGCAAAGAGTGAATGTGAATTTGATCCCAAGTTTATTTTATTTATTCCCATTTATTTAAGTTATAGTCTGCTTTTCTGTGGGACCTGAAGCTCCCAATACTGGGCAGTCTCCATGCTAGGCATAATTGCTCTACAAATAGTCATAATTATTTTCTGTTTCAGTAAAGATTTGAAAAGGCAGAGCTGCTTTCAGTTTGAGGAGACACATGATAAACCACTATTGGGAGCTTCTTACACTGCTCTGGTGACTGCTTTCTCAACAGCATACTGGCTGCTGCTGTTTTCAGCTTCTCCTCTTTCCTCAAAGTATGGTATATGTGGGGTTTCCTCCCCTCCTGAGAACTGTAATGAGGAAAGGAAGGTCTCCCTAGTGATAGTTGTGACAACCCCGGGGGGGGGGGCATAGCCAGCAGAGCCACCCTAATAACTGAGGGGATTTAAACTGATTGGTTCACTGACTAAAGAACCCAGGTTAGCCAGAGGGAGGGGGTAGGTGGGTGAGTCAGCAGAACAGAAAAATAACAGAAAGAGGGTTTGAAAAGAGAGTTCCTTCTGTCCGTTTGAAAGGTGAAAGAGTTCCTTCAGAGAGAGAGAGAGTTGGAGAAGTGTTTGTCTGTTAAGAGCTGAAAGTGCTTTTCTGTTTGATAACATTTAATTGCCAAATACCCTGCCCTTGTTAGTTCTTTTAATAAAGATTTCATTCTTTTTTAAAAAAATACCAACCTCCATACGGTGTCTCTTTATTTTGAGACAGTTACACACACGCTACCACCAGTGACACATTCGGTTAGGATAAACCTGAGACTGCTTTGCCCTATATCCACACGGGTTGTGGGCTTAGGGAAAGCAGAAGGGTTCTTAAGTGTGGAGAGGGAGCCAGCGGGTAGGAACTCATAAAAGGGTGTTGCTTCTCCAAGGAGAGAGAATTTAAAGCAGACCTGATCTGTCACAGCCCTGGCTGGTCCAGATCTCCACATTTTGACAATAGTCACACCCCAAAGCATGACATCAGTGGGGCTGCCCAATGCCACAGGTGCTGGCTGTCCATGCCAGGCAACAAAGTGCAGGGTCAAGCAGGAGGCCATTCACAGTCAAATAGAGACACTAGTAGTCAGTGATGTGAAGAAACATCATCCAGAAACAATCCAAAGGTCCAGGAATCTGGAGTCAGAAAATTGAGGTGGGTAATGAGCAGGGAATCCAGAGAACACAAGACAAGGGCTAGCACACACACACATTGTTTCTGACATCGAACTACTGCCCTGCGCCTTCCTTAAAAAGGCTGGACCCATCTGGCTCTTATCCCAGCCTGATTAGCTTCTGGTGAACTTGCTTCTGCATGTCCTCCTTCGAGGTTGCTATTTACCTGAGGAAACCAAGTCCTGGCCCGTGACACCCAAGAGTATAGGATGAATTGATACAATGGAGACAGACATGAGGGTTATACCCTGTCTATATCAGAAAGGCCCAGGAGTGGTGGTGGTGGGACCACCTTCATCCCTTTCAGAGCTAGCACTGTGAATTCACTTAAACAGGAGCTGTGTATCTTTTGAAAAATCCTGACACATACAGGTTTGATTCCCAATGCTTTTCAGCAATCTGAATGCACCCTCAGTGTAAATCATTGTTTGGCTCATTTTCACAACAAGAAACCTCAAAATTTTTCTCTTTGCCTCTGAGATTTAAATATATTTTCTGCTCTTTTCACCAATACTTTATTACATATGTGAGAATGATTTCTGTACAGACTGTTCAAAAGAGTGCTTGTGCAAAACTTCATTAGCTTTGTAACACTGCAACACATGGACTTGAAAAATTACAAGCATCGGATGTCTTGTTTGCATCTTTTCCAACTGTTTCCCAGTTCTTCAGTGCTTTGTTTATGGGCTCCACAAAGGGAAAAGATAGTACTTTTTCATAAAAGATAGTTTTGCACAAATTATGGAAAGATTGATGGGAAAAAAGGTCTTTGTCATATTTTTTCACTAGAGCATATAACGCTAATGGGGTGTAGTGATTTGTTGAGATAAGCTCTTGTTGAGGATCTGAAATTTTGCTAAGATTCCTTACACCTCTTGTTTTGAAACAGACTAACTGCATAATCATAGCTTCGTTTGTTGCAACAGCACTCAGGAGGCCCAGCTCAACATTTTTTTATTTTTTATATTTTTGAGGTAAGCAGCAAATGATGTCACACATTCAACCAAATTACATACTACCCAAAGCCAGCCAAGTAATTTTGGCACTTGAGGCAGAAAATCCTACCAACACTTCTTTCCATCTTTGTAAAAATACAATAACAGGTTAAATAATCCACAATTTGCTACTCTTTCATGACATCCAAAATCTGCCTCCAGAGGTAGTTGCCTCACTTTGCCTAATGGCAGGGCTGATCTTGATGCACAGGTTAAATGCTACTCTCTGCTGCTAATATAGTACCAATGGCTGTGAAACATAACTGGTGGCAGGAACAGCAAAGTATTAACTGTTGGGAATAGCAAGTTTTGATTGGTCTAAGTTCACTGCTTGGTTAGGTTGCATGCTCATTCTGTAAGTTTGGTCACAAAGCCCAAAGATTACTTCCTGTTTGTTCATGCACACTCTCATCCTATAGCATGTAAACATCCTTTTTCCTTGTGGTCTCTGTTTCTCACTTTCTTCTCCTCTTCTGCGTTTCTTCAAGGATGTGGCCGAGAGCAATCCAGAGGAGAAGCTCCAGTGAAATTATATAATTGTTTGCCTTTTTAAAAATGTTCTTCAAGAACATGAACCTGTGTAGATTATACACAACTATCTGTGAGTAAACTTTATATACCTGTTTAAAACAAAACTGAATTTGTGTTTACTTCTCAGCTAGGGTTAAGTGTGTGAGGCACAATAAAGTAGCCTGGTAAACTGTTCAAACCACGAAACCACTCTCATTTTCCAATACTGACCTACTGATATGCAAATATATTTCCTTGGCATTGGTAGTGAAGGTTGGTAGTGCAAGGAGATGGGCCCTTGGAGACATTCACGGCTGTTGCAGGTCAAGTACAGGTTTTTCTGTTTTTTGATAAAGTTAGGCTTTTGGACTCATAGAGCACTTGCAATCTCAGAAAACTAAGCTGCGGTGAAACTCACAGTGATGGAATGCCATACAGCACTTGGAGCCATTGCATCCATCATTCTGCAAATCAATATACAAAATGAATTTACTAGAAATCTTTTCAGATTACAAATGCATCCATAACTATCTTCATAGGGCCCTTGAAGATATCCATGCTTGTTGCATCTCAAGTAAAGCCATGTGGTCCTAATAACAGGTCATGTAGGAGCTTTTCCTTGTTTAGGACTTTTGTACTGACAGAACGCCTCAGAAAACTGAGCTGTCATGAAACACATAGTGATAGAACTTCATAGTGGTTTTAGAATCCATTTTAATGGAACACTGCCTGCTGAGTGTGTCCATCTTTCTAACCACTGAGGGGTGCAAATCTTTGTGATTTTGCTCAAGCAGCCACAAGGTGGTGCTGATTCAGTGCATAAAAAAGTACATCTAGAGCTAGCAGCCTGTTATTTATGTTGGTTTTGCCTATTAGGTACGCAGTACTCCTGCTTCCTTAAAGGCTAGCAGGGAATTAAGAATCTCTTGAAGTACACTATATCATACTTACTATGAGACGGTCAAAATAATTGATAGCGAATTGCTACAGTTGCTTTGTGCTTGCCATTATGGTCTTCTAATTTTGGCATTAATCACGCTAAATACAAGAATAGCACGAGGACCCTGTTATGCCTGCAGTACGCAGGAGCTTGAATACATGTTTAAACTGAATTCTAGACTTAATCCTTTTAAAGATAGCTTAGAGTGTTTTTAATTTCTTTCTAAGCTGTTTCTCTTTCTTCCAAGCACCCTTTATAGAATCTTTCCTGGACCCCACTCTTCATGAACTTTGGTCCACTAGGTGCAATTATAGGTAGAAGATGTGAACAAATAAGGAGAACAGTGCTTTATTATTAAAAAAAATGAACTCTTTCTACCTCCAGCGCAGCTGCTCAATTATTTATTAAAAGTTGGAGGCATTATTTGTTCTTTGCCTTTGTAAATCCTTCTCGCGGCCCTCGTGGGCATACATAACAAGCTATTAAGTGGCTTCAAGTACAATCCAGGGAGAAAAGTTTCATGTTGTAATGATTTCAGCAAATCAACATATGAAACGAGTTTACTAGAAATCCTTGCAGATCATAACTGCAGTTAATGAAGTCAGACCATGTCTCTGACTCTTGATTCTGAAGTGGGCAAAGAAAACACTTTTTGTGGGTTGCTTCTAATAGTTTGGATGCAATGTTTCATGGAATCGATTAGATGCTGCTTCTGCTGCTCAAGTCGTATTGGAATAAATAGGGGCTTACATAAAAGCAGTACTTGTTAGCCTTCACCATATAGATGCCTCTTTGTTCTGTAAGGCCACCATGGGAGCAGTCTCCTGATCTTTCTTTAAACAATTCCACCTGGTGGCTCAGTGGGAGCTGTTTTCTCTGTAGGTCCAATTAGCAACCACCTTAATATGCATCAGACTTTTGATGTCTGCTATCTGGGTCATAGTGCTATTTGTGTCTTCTCATTCTGTGTTATGGAGGATATTTTTAACCTTTTTCTGAAACGTAACCTAGTGCCTTTTTAACAAGTAAAATGCAGAAAAATTTATATATAGCAATAAACAACATGGTCAAGTTTCTTCTCTTCTTCTTTCTTTCTTCAAAATATTTCGTAGCTGCCATTCCATAGCTCGAGGCCACTTAAAATAACTGTTAACATAGACTACAATTGAATTGAATGATTGAATGACACATAGAATCACTTAGGGAAAATGAAGATTGAGCTAGGGTGTATTCACACTGCACAAATATAGGAATTCTATCCCACTTTAAGTGCAGTGGTTCCATCCTATGGAATCCTGGGATTTTTAATTTGGAGAGGTATGTAGAGTTTTCCAGGGATTCAGTGCTAGAGCTTGTTTTGAATTCCTCATGAAATTACAAATCCTAGGATTCCATAGGAAGGAACCACGACACTTAGAGGGGTATCAAACTGCTGTAATTTTGCAATGTGGATACACTTCAGGCATATATATATGTGTGTGTGTGTGTGTGTGTGTGTTAAACACATGTTGGCTGGTTTGGTTGTACAACAAAGGGAAGTTAACTGTTAATAGTTTGTGTCTCCTCATTCTGTATATGAGCAGGTAAGTGATTGAAGTAAGATACAGTGAACTTTGAGACCTGTGGTGTAGTAGTTTGAGTATTGGACTAGGACTCGGAGGGTCAGGGTTTGAATCCCTGCTTGGTCATAGAAACCCACTGGTTGATCTTAGATGCATCACACACTCTCAACCCCAGAAAACCCCATGACAGTTTTGTCTTAGGGTCTCCATAAACTAGAAATGACTTGAGGGCACACAACAACACCGTAGCTGACTTTCTTCAGCCTCTGTTGCTTTAACATTTTTTACCCCAGCTAAACCTGGTAACAAAAAAACAACAAAACAACAACAACAAACAAACAAAAGAGCAAGAAAAAAGGCTTAATGGGAGAACATATATTTAGTAACCATGCACCCATCAGGTTTCACCCCCAAATGACCGAATACCAATGGAACTAAAAGCCAGCTAGAAGAGATGTGTCCTGCAACCTGTCTTGGAAGCCAGTAATGATGTGTCTCTGAAGGAAGATTTTTTTCACAGCATTGAGACAGCCAGCGCTAAGGGTATTGCTTCTACTTGTGGCAAGTATTAACTTACGTGGAGGAAGTATGTTACACCTAAGTAACTAATTTCAGGTAACATAGTCACTGGTAACTTGTTATTTCATTTGTAATATGGGCATAATGAAGTTATATTTCAAAAGTAACACAAGAAGTGAGAATGGTGTTGCTTTTTGTGCGTTTTGGTATAATGCATGGTGAGTTCTAGTTACTTTTCAAGTTACTTGTCAGGCACTTTCAGGGATACTTTGAGTTGAATTTTTTGGGTTTTATACCATACTGTTACCAATTCTTAGTTTTTTAAACTAACATCTAAAAAACTTTTCAACATTAACAGTAGCAAAGTAAATGTGGTTGTAACAAACAGAATACTTTAAAAAGTTCTTCTAAGCTTTGCAGGGTTTAAGCTTGTAGATTATAAAAGCACACATCAGCATAGTAAGAACTCTGTTGACTTCATTTGTTCTCCTGCAGATTTGGAAAATATGAGACCTAAAGACTTTAAAGCTATAAAATCTGAAAATTCACTTTTGAAAACATTTAATCAAGTTGCCTTTGTTATGATACCTATATATCCCATTCATTCTGATGGAGCTCCCACAACAGGTCAAAATATGCCCCAAGTACATTTTTTTCCTAACTTAGCATCTGGCTTTAACATTTTAAACCCTACACAGCTTGGAACCAGGCTCACCCAGGCCAGCTATTGAGATATTTTTCAGAGGGCTTTCCTTGGTTCTCATGACAAGATCTTTCTAGTTTGGATGATGTTCCAATCTACTTTGAGAAGACTTTATCCAAGGAGACGTGTTCACTGCTGACCTAGATTTAGCACTGGGTGCTATTTACTTAGAACAGAGCTTTCCAAATTTTTCACGTTGGTGACACACTTTTTCAACATGCATCATTTCACAATACAGTAATTCAGTTTTACTAGCAAACTGGAGGTACTCAGAGGTGTATCAAGGGTGGGGAAAGGCAGCTCCCACCGATCCTGGCCTGCTGCTGTTGCCCTCTCCAGGAAAAGCCCCAGCAAGAACAGCAGCAAGGGGAAAGGCAGCCCCTTCCCACCCAGTCCTTGCCTGCTGCTGTCGCTTTTGCCAGGGGGAGGCCCCAGCAAGAGCAACAGCAGCAGGCCAGGCTTGGGGAGAGGTCGTTCTTGACTGGGCAGGTGACACAGCAACACACTATAGGCAACACACTAATGTATCGCGACACACCGTTGGGAAAGCCCTGACCTAGAATTTAGAAGAGACTGGATTTTTATAGGCCATTTAGCTATCTCTTTTGCTATTTGCTTTTATTTCTATTGTTTCTGCTACTTTTTCCACCTGTTATGTAGTGGTGACTTCCATTTTAAGTCATGTTAGCTTCTTTGTTACTCTTCTACTGTTGTAAACAGTGGCATGGAAAAAAATAAATAATAACAACAACAACAACAAGCCACCTCTATATACATAATATGTGGCATTTCTCTGAAATGACCTGAATGGTTCTATAAGGGAGAAGATGGTTTCTTAGATGAAAAGGTCTCAAGCTGTTTAGAGCTTTATAAACTGACAAGAAAATCTTAAACTGACCCACTAGCAGTTAAATAACCAATCTAGTTCTTTCAATGGAGATGTTCTTTGCTGCTAAGTCACCCCACTCAGAAACTTGGCTGAAATGTTCTGAATGAGCTGCAGTTTCTGAATGTAACTAAAGGGCAGACCCACTAGCCTAGAGGCTACCAGTGTCTGGACCTCTGCAGCTAAGATATCCCTTTACAGTAATGGCTATAATTGATACATCAGCAAAAGCTGATAAAAGACAGTTTGAGTCAATGAAGTCACCTGAGCCTCCAGTGAAAGAGTAATCAAGAAGTACCCCCAGGCTTTGAACTTGATCCTTCAGAGTAAGATAAAAGGGTACAGTACTGGTAGTCTACCTATCTTCCACTTATTCATAAGGCCTCCATCTTGGTAGGATTTAGTGTGAATATACTCACACACCATCTGCTCTACCTTTCAGACACTGGTTCAGAAATGACATAGCAGCAAAAGTAGAGTTCAGCGTAATCAGCACACTGTTGACAATTTGCTCAATATTCTCTGATGACCATTCCTATTGGCTTCATGCAAACATTAAACAGTCCTGGCGATAAGCATTGAGCAACCCACAGCACAGCTGCCAGGGGCCTGAGAAACAATCTTCTAACGCTGCTCTGTGGAATCTCTCCTGTAGATACCATGAAGGAGCAGAACCAATGAAGTACAGTGTCCCCAGTTTCCATTCTGTTGAGCCATTCTCAGAGGATATAATGTATGAATGAATCTATTGACGTTTCAAGGTTTATAAAAAGGAATTCTGATATTTTTTCAGTCAGTTGCGAACTTCTTGCAATTTTATTAATTATTAAAATATCACCAACTTAACAGATGGGATCAGCATGGGATGAACATTCTCTCTAGTTTTGGCTTGGCTTAAAGTTCCATTCTTAAATTGTGAAAAGCTCCATGTAGACATACACTGAGTGTCAGCAGATCTATGACAAGTATTCATCTTTGTACACCAATGGACAGATTTGGATCAACCCAGATTATATTTTCTATGATTAGAGGCAGAGTTTAATCCTAGATTTGTATGTAGATGTCACAACTGTAATCTTCAGGGGATGAATTACAACTGCTATTTTACTTGTTGCATTTGTTGTGTAGTATAAGGGAAACCTAATGGTTTTGATATATGGACCATCCTAGTTCTAATCTAGGGATCCAGGTCTTTCTATAGCTCGCAAACTTCCCACTTGTGGAAGTCTGCATCACATTTTCTTGGACCATGTTTGCAAATATCTTTATATAGTAGTTTTGGCTGAACTCTGGGTGACTTAGCACTGATTTTCTTACTTTTGGTATGAGATTGCCTGTCATCCCATCTGTGCAGCCAGGTCAACCTAATTGTCTCTGACAAGAACCAGGATGCTTGCTTGGTTGGCTTGGCCTAGAATTTCTCTGTTCTGGTGATTTCATCTAGCCAGAATATAAGGTAAACAGCAGACATGGAGGTTTTGTTGAATCTTTTTAGGCTGTTCGATTGACATCTTTGTCATGATGGTTGGCACTTTTCCAGGCTTTTTAAATCTTTCAATCTTTCCAGGGTTTTTAAATCTTTCAAAAGTGGTGGGTGTACTTGCTGTTGCACTGACATAACAAGAACATATTGTTATTACTCAATATTCACTTGTCTTTAGTTCGTTGCTAAGTCATGCATGATATGGATACCAGACAGAGGACAAATATTATTAAAATGATAGCAAGCACTAGACTTAATCTTAGATTATGATGTTACTGTGGGAGAAGATAAAAATACTAACAATTTTTGCCCTGAATGTGATATAACAACCTCATAAAACTCTCAGAAGTGTTGTATTGCTTGTTAAATGTTCTGCTTTATCAGGTTTAAGAATATATGTGCAGTAGGGATGGAATAAATTTGCATGATGTGTTTGACTGTGAATTATGTACAGGTCCAATACATTGAACCATGTCTTTTTTCACAGATTTTACAACTGAATGATAATAGTTCTATTAGTAAAAGGATTGCAGGGTGCAATATGCTGTCCACAAATTGTTTGTATGTGGAGTGGGATGCACATTGTACTTATGACTTGTAAAGAAAAATGCATATTGAAAGGACAGTGGCAGGGAGCGTGTGGAATTCAGGCATTTGAGAAGTTAACGTGGGGGATTCTACATGTGAAAATAGAACTTCCTTTTTAAATCCAGAAAGGCAGAGCCAGTGACACAGTGCTAAAGGATTATTGCATGGCTCTGGTATGCACTGAGGCACAAGGCCAAAAAAAGAATAATGATTCCCCTAGAATAGCACTTCTCAGATAGTTCTACACATAGAGGCACCAGCGAATGAATCTTATGTGGTGCAGTAGAATAAATAATTTTGATCAGGGAAAGCTTGTACATCTGAACGGAAAAAAATATCTGGGTAAGGTTGTTGTTTCCCATTAAAACAGGGCTTTTCAAACGGTGTGTCACAACACATTAGTGTGTCACCTGTAGTATGTTGGTGTGTCATCTCCCCAGCTGAGAAAAAAACCCCCCATCCAAGTCTGGCCTGCTGTTGTTGCTCTTGCTGGGACCTTTCTCTGGCAAGAGCGACGACAGTGGGCAAGGACCGGGTGGAAGGGGCTGTCTTTCCCTCTGACATCCTTCTCGCTGGGGCCTTTCCCCAGCAAGAATGATGGCAGCGGGCAAAGTCTGGGTAGGAGGGGCTGTCTTTCCCCCTACTGCCGCTCTCACTGGGGCCTTTTCTGGGGAGGGCGACAGCAGTGTGTCAGAATTGGGGCGGGCGCCTTTCCCCACCCTAGATACACCTCTGAGTACTTCTGGTTTGCTAGTAAAACTAAATTACTGTGTCACAAAATTATGCATGTCAAAAAAGTATGTCACCAACATGAAAAGTTCGCAAAGCTGTGCATTAAAGTGTTTCCACACGCTGTTTGTGTGACACCCACCAACTCTGCTGTTTGGGAGGGGGAGGCGTCTCATGCAAAAGAAAATCTCTGAATCATAGCCATTGGATAGCATATTGTCCTTTGGATTCCTTCAGTGCCATTCAGGTCCTGTATCAGATATTCAGGTATCACTTCCATCATTCCAAATGTCATAGGCAAGTATCAGAATAAGTTGCCTTCATAACAGAACATTGAAACCATCAGACATCACTCTAACATTGAACCTGGCTGATGAGTGCCAACAGGGATCACTGAGATACAAGTGGGGTATATCACCATGCCTGTGGAAACCCATGGTTCAGAGAAGTGCAAAATACATTTAGGAGGTAAAAATACTAGTGAGGCATAGTGGCAACTGGTGGCTCCCATGTCAGTGGGCCAGTGAATCCATTCTGGGATGTAGTCTGAAGGACCTGTCCAAAATGCTGAACCTATTTTAGGGATATGATTTAGCATCCTGGATAGTTCTTTTAAAGTTCAGACTAAAATGTACAGCAGATTTTACTATCCCAATAGCATGGGAATCAGCAGATGCCACTAATGTGGCACATCGTCCCCAATCCCCACCCAATGGGGACTTACCATTATTCATGATCATGGCATGCTGAGTCTCTGTTGTGGAGGGGGAGTGGGAATGGAGGATCCTAGAAATAGGCATAGGGGCTTGACTGGAACCATGTGGAAAAGAACTCTGCTCTACATTCTTTTTCCAGAGAGATCCCACTTGTTTGCATGCATGTACAAAATCTCTTGAATATGTAAAGAATTGTCGTACATTGGGACAAAGTTGAATAAATGCAGTTTTCTTACTAGTTGAAGTGCTTTCATATATTTGTGTGATTTTGGTGCAAGTCATGTCACAATTCATGACACAAGGTTATAGACGTATCTATTGTGTGTACTTGCATGCATTGCAGATAGGGTTGCCAGACTGAAACTGGAGAGGGCTTCTGCATCTCCAACAGTTGTTCAGAAGGGAGAATTTCAGCAGGTGTTGCTTTGGTTGTATGTGTGATAACTGAAGCCCCTGTCAGAGCTGCTGATAACGAGCAGCATCCTGTTGGTCCCTGTGGCTCTGGCTGGAGATGAGTCCTGCAGCTCAAGAGCTGCCCCTGCTGCCATGGACCAAGCAGGGGCGGACGTCCCTCTGCCTGCTCCTTTAGAGCAACAGGGATCTGATTCTGAAGAGGCTCTGGAGCCTGGTTCAATAAGCCCCCAATCAAGGCGGAGACTCAAGAGGGCTGTGCAAAGGGAGACTCCCTTGGCTAAGTTTAAGAAGCGGTGACCGGACACACCTGTGCCTGGGGCTATATAACTGCATGCCTGGAAGCTTTCCTTTGTTTGTGGCAAACTTCTTACAAGCCCTCCTCTTGCCTGTATCTTGCTCCCAGCACCCGGTTCCTGATACCTTGAATTGATCTCTGGACCCTTGACCCTTGGCTTTGGAACTCTGACTATGGCTTCACTTGGTGCTCTGGGTAATGAACTTCCTTGAGTAGGTGCTTGTTTGTCTCCTCCTGGCTGGACTTTGCTGGCTCTCCCACTCTCTTCTCTGGGCTGGCTCAATGCCCAGGTCTCTGACCTTGACAGTATGACAAGCAATACTGTCTGAAACTTCCTCTTCTATACAACCACTGAAAGTTCTGGAGCCTTCTCCAGTTTTCAATCTGACAACTGTAATTGCAGATTTTATCCTGCAATATCCTATGGAATTTTACAAAGATTTGGATAACTCACATTCTGTTTCTAACCTTCCCACAGCTCCTTCCCTCTTCCTATTAAGGAGGAAATGATGGAAGGAGTCACAATGTCTTTGGATTGGAACCATTAGGAGATGTCTTTCTGGAAGTGCCATGGTTGTGTTTGTATAAACATGGTGGCATTGTCATTTAATACTGAAGGGAATGACAAAACCATTCATTTACTGAGGTCGAATGGCTGGAAACTGCTTTATTTGTTGCCTCTTCAGGAAGGCAAATCTCAATATGAAGTCATAAAATTAGGCTGTAATCTATGTTATTCTGACACACAAAACAATAGTAGATCTGTCATAAATACTGGAAAAGTGCAGACTCTTGTGTCTTCACCTGCAATCCAGTTTTATAGATATACCTAAAACATTTTGCATGTAACCCATCAAACATTTAATATGGGAAGCAATGTGGTTGCAATAAAAATAACATATTCAAGAATGTCACCTGAAAAGATCTGGTAGTATTGCGTAAGGATTCTGAGCAGCTAAAATGTTAAAAGGCTATAGTTTGTAAATGACATCACTCTAATGCAGAAGATGAAGCTTGCTAAGTGCAAAGACAGAGAATGTGCATTTGAAGGTATAACACAGAAACCCCAGGTGATAGGAAATTGGTTTTCAAAGACAAAAAAGTACTGTATAAATGATGAATTATCTCTCACACTTCAGTCCTACATATGTTAGAATGACAGTAATTTCTCACTAATTTCAGCGGAACATACTTCCAAGCGTGTGTTTATTACGGTATTTATCTCGCTCTTCATCTGATAAATACACTCTCAGATGATTTGTCTAGCCATCTTTCCAAAGTTGTGTGCTTTCTGTGGCCAAAGCAACTGCAAACATACTGGAACAAGGGCTCTCTTCCTCCAAGCTGTTCTGTGGCTTATATAACACAATAGCTCCCCCATCTCCTGAGGGGGAACTTATAATTAAGCTGTATCTGTCCAGCCTGATTGTAGTGAGTTTAGCGACTGCTTCGTGGCAGATGGCTGTGTGGCGTGATGCATTCATGGATGTGCATACAAAGGAATGAGCAGAAATTCTTATTTTTACCCTAGTTGGTTGTCACATTAAAACAAGTATTAATAATAGATTTCAGAACCTGTTAGTGCCTTTTTTTACATTGCATTCATTTTTTTAAAAAAATCTATATGTAGATAGATATTAAAATAAATGATATTGGATAGTGAACTCAGCCACATTCCTATATATCTTGCTATCACCAGTAAATACTTTAGGGGTGTGCGTGTGTGCGCGCGCATGCTTTTGAAATCATAATCTCCTCCTTTTGTGGTACAACCAGAACTTGGAAGCTACCCTTTTGGTCTGTACAAAGGATTATTTATCAAAATGTAAGCAAAGTAATAATCACATAAAAAATTACTCAAAACTAGGGATGGGCCAACTGAATCCTTGAATCCTCAAATCCTTGGCAGGGATTCGAGATTTGGGAATCCGAATCCCTGTGCCAAAATAGGCAAACTGAGTCTTTCAAACCCGCGACCCAAACAGTTTGTTGGAGACCGGGAAGCCTGAAAACTTGGGAGACCGGGAAGCCTGAAAACCTGGGAGACCAGGATGCCTGAAAACTTGGGAGACTAGACATACAAGGAGAGATGACAAGGAGGTGAATTTTTCCCTTGGAGTAATAATGGCCTTTGCTAACAATTTCAGAAATTATATCTGGGCTTGTATTCTAAGATATTTAAATTGAACATTTCATATTTAAATTCAGCATTTGACTGGAAGCTACAGGCTTGAGATTTCAAGGACAGATGAAACATTCCTTTGTATAGCTCACTTGCAAACTTCTTTCAGACACAATTCTGGGGTTTCTAGTTTTACAAGGTGTCACAGCCTTCTCTGCCAAAGTGTGCTGGTGCCTCATCAGACTACAAACCCCAGGATGCCAGAAGCAGCTATGCAAAGAAAATCCAGTTTTGACCTGGATTAGCTGTGTACTCTAGTATGTGGCCCTGTTTACACAGGCAGGAAAATGTGCGATTAATCCACATTTTCCTGCCTGTGCAGAAAGGGCCTTCATGTCATTTCCAATCGGGAGATCCTGAGGCAAAACTATGACAATTGTCCTGGCCAGATTTGTTCAGGGGGAGGTTTGCCTTTGCCTAGGCTTTTGCTAAGGCTGAGAGAGTGTCTCTTGCCCAAGATTATCCTTCTTTCCCTTGCTTTTTACAACCTTAAAAAAAAAAAAGGATTCGAAAGATTCCAGATTTGTGAGATTCGAGGATTTCCAGAACCTTCCATGGATTCAGATCTGGGTTCGGAAAAATCTGGATTCGTCCCATCCCTACTCAAAACATATATCAAAACTTTTAAAATGTTGAAAAAAAATATAACACTCTATTAAAACCATTTGTTTAAAAACAGCCAATTACTGAAAGCCTGTCAGAATGATGATGATGATGATGATGATGATGATGATGATGATGATGTCCTTGCTTTTTGGTAAAATAACCAGGAGGGAGAGACCATTACACCCTCCAGGAGAGAAGCTCCAAGACACAGGAGCAACTGCCAAGAAGGTTTGTTTTCAGGTTCCCACCTGATGTTTTTGCAAGTGTTGAGTCTGAGAGAAAGGCCTCTCAAGAAGATGTTGGGGCTCAGGAAGGTTTCCAGTAAACAACCTGGACCTGAGACTTACAGAATTTCATGAGCTATAACTGGAACTTTGAACTATGCCAAGTAACAGACCAGTAGCTAGTGCAACAGTTACAGCAGGGGAATTGTGCAGAAAGAGAGTTATGTATAGTTAGCCCCAGTTGACAGTAAGGCCCTTTCCGCACCAGGCAATTAGAACGGGGCAGTGCGTCCTCTCACGGAGGTTGTCTGCACCTTGGAGCGGACTAGGAGCGGACTACTTACTGGAGATCCGCACCTCAGTCCGCTCCAAAACGACCCCAAGTGGTCCTCCGGCGTGTTTTCCGCAAAAAACAGATCTTTATTTTCCTGGAACGCACCATTGTGTTCCTGCTCCCTTGTGCAGATTCGCAGGCTCACACCAATGTGAGCCTGCGATCTGCGGAGGGCGGGCTTTAGGCGTGGCGAGCTTCGGCAGTTGGTCGTGACCCACGACCAACCAGAAGCTGCCATTTTGGAAGCCAGAGCAGTGTGGATCTACAGATCTCGCACTGCTCTGATTTGCCCTGGACCAAGGAGGAGCCCTGCGGAAGGGCTTCAGGGACAGCCTGCATTGCTTCGGACCCCAGAAGAAGTGGTAGGTAACGGCACAGAGTGATTCCCTTGCCTCGTGCGGAAAGGGCCTAAGGCTGCAGTTCTCATACCCTCTTAAGTGTCTTGATTTAGCAGGGACAGTTCTGATTAATTCTCTGTCATCCTACTTTTTCACTTGCTTCTAAAATGTTCCAGTTTTTCTCTCTCCTTGCCACCTTCTCCGTTTGTCCTCAGATTAGTTCAGTTGGTGCTAATTGATTTTAAAATTACAGAAGTAGTTTGCACTTAGTTAAGGCAGTGGGGGGAAATGACAGGTGGAGACAGAAACTTGTCCTTCCCTTCCCTTCCTTTCCCTTCCCACTTCCTTTCCTTTTCCTTCTCTGTAGACTCAGGCAAAAGCAAACTGCTGCAGCCTCTCCTAGCCTGTGTGATGTTCCTCATTTATAACTTTTGCCATCTTGACCACACTTTAATATTATCTGGCCACACACACATCTGCTTTTTTTTTTTTTATGTTTAGGTGAAATGTTGAAAGTTATGAGGTCTTTGGACCAGCAGATATTTCTAAACACTCCTCATAGCCTGATATTGAGTGTGTTACAGCAGTAGTTCTTAAGTTGGGGTCAAAAGACCCTTGGGGTCTGCAGAGGGGTCCGTGAAGCCCTGTTACCAGGCCGTACACCCCAACATTTTGATATGGTCTGATTGGCAAAATATATAAATTGGCAGATATGTTGGCATAAAATATAAATCATGTACACTGACTGGAAGCTACGTGGAAGAAGGGACCCTTGCTGAAAAACGGGCCAAAAGGTAACCCCAGTGTGGCCAGGTCGAAAGTTCACTGAAATTAGCCAAGAAAGCCTGACTTAATGGCTCTGAGCTAATCCTATCAACTGCCAACCTCAACAATAAGGTGCCCTAGTGTTGAGGCCAGGACCCCTGCCGTGTTCATTTCTCATGGAGCCTGGCCCAGAAACCTGCACTCAACCAAGACATTGAAACCAATCAGTCCATTCAAGACCTCCTTGTCTGTGTTGCAACTCCTATTGTCCACTAGGTTGGGAGAGCAATCAACTCGCATCCCTTCAGGGAGGAAAACAGAGTATATAAACCCTTGGTTTTGAGAAGTCAGCTGTAGTCAGATGAAATGCTGGACCTCAGCATGTCACTCTGAATCCTGATCTGGCCTGCCCTTGGACAGAAGTTGAAGTCACATTTCAACTTCTTCACTACCCTTCTGGACTGGTAATTATAAATCCCCCCAAACCCCTCAGCCTCTCTATACATAACTTTTTCCTCCCTTTCTCCTTCAGTTAGCTCTTGTGTGAATGTGTGATTGTGTGTATCTTGTGTGCATGCGTGAGTGAATTCTCCTCAATAAAAATACATTTTTAGCTTACTTTTGAATCTCTGACTAGTTCTTTTTTTCTGCATGAGCCCATAAACGTTGGTAGCAAGATCTTGCTAAGTTGCCCCCTCTTGTTAGCCTCCTGATTTTGAGCTAATTAATACCCTACCTTTGCAAGGAGGTACTTGCATCGTGGGTTGGCCCTTGTGGCATCTACGTTTTGGGGTAACAGCCCTACTGCTGGACACCAAAAACGGCAGCAGCAAAAGGGATGTGGCATTGGGTGGGGATTATGGGTTCTGAAACTGTTCTCTTGTTTGCAAACAAGGGATCAGTTAAGGCACCCACTTACTTACACACACACACACACACACACACACACAGACGCCACTACCTGATGAAAGGGGACGAGGAGTGTCTGTACACCCAAACTATTGCCCTTTCCACAACTCACCTATTTTCGGCACTGGGGTGCAGTGCTTGCGTGAGCAGCCTCCAGAGAGAGGCTCTAGCGTCTGGGGTCCTTCGGCTCTGCATGAGCTTCCTGCTCGCGCGAGAGCCCTGCCTCTTCCTTTCGCAGTGCCGCCTGGGACAGTAAGCGCGACTGGCCTGGCTCCCGAGGCTCCGCAAGCAAGGTAAGTGTGTGCAGGGCCCCGGAACGATGCGTGACCGGGCACCATTTTCGGCTTAAAGACGAAAATGAAAAAATGCATGCGCGGTCCCTGTCAGGCCCTGAAGCGTCGCCCAAATGTGAGTGTGTCATGTGGACCGCTCCTCAAATGTGCGAGATGCTCAAGGGGCCCGTTTGCATCGAAAATGCCATGCGCAAAGGGCCTATGATGCTAGAGACCAGAGTTTGAATCCTCACTCAGCCACGAAAATCCACTTGGTGAGTGGGACAAGTCATATTCTTTCAGCCTCAGAGAAAGGCAAAAGTAGCAAATCTTGCCAAGAAAAGCCTCATGAAAAGCTTGCCTTAGGGTGAGAGATATGATGGCTAGAAAGAACTTCCCCCTGTCAGCAGCAGTTTGTTGTTGTGTGCCTTCAAGTCACTTCTGACTTATGGCAACCCTAAATAAACCCATTACTGCTTTTTTTTTGGCAATATTTGTTCAGAAGGGGTTTGCCTTTGCCTTCCTCTGAGGCTGAGAGAATGTGACTTGCCCATGGTCACACAGTATCTGAGTAGGGATTTGAGTCCTTATCTCCAGAAGCTTTTAATAAATAAAGAAGTAAATATTTGAAAATTTCAATAAATATTTGAATATTTAAATCTAAATTTAAATTTTGAATTAAGTCTTGGGGGTTCTCAGCAAAAAAATATACTTGCAGGCAATCCCTGGTAAAGAAAAGGTTAAGAACCACTGTATTCCAGGTTCAAGGCTATGTCCCTAAGTATATCCAACATCTTTGGGGGATTGTTACACATACCTGGAGAGGCAGCCTGAGGGTCACATGTGGTCAGGTTCTTTTGTACACTTCCCATAGTGTTTTCTTAAGACTCCAGAAAATTTCAAGTTTCATTAGAGAATTCAGTAATCACAGCAGAATATATATAAAAAATTGTGGCATGGAATGATCTTGTTCCAGTCAAACATGCTTTTTTATTGGATCCTCCATTCCACTCCCCCTACCCCTCAGTTTACCATTCTCCCTAACAATCGAATAGTGTTGTATACACACTGAACATGCTCAGTGCTCATTGAACTGTATTAGTTCTCTCACATTCCCATTCTGGTGGTTTTTTTCTGTATATTTTGTACTTTCATCAAATCTGGGGGTTACCCCAGGCTCAATAAAAGTTCCTCACTGTGTGTGTGTCCAGGCTACAAATTCCAGGATTCCATAGGAATCAGACAGTTAAAGTGGAAATGCAGTGCTATATTTCTCTAGTGTGAAAAGACCCTAGGAAACTTAGAAAGAACTTTGAATCCATGATGGGAATTATATCTGGCATGACTTTCTATGTTAAACATGTTGAGAGACATCATTCTCTTCTTCTAGTCATAAAAGCAAGTTGATTTTGATATTCCTAAGGCCAAGACACACAGCCCATTTCACATGTCTGAGGTGTGAGTTTATTGAGCATAGCAAACAGTGAGGTAGTAGAATGATGGCCCATTTACTTATACCTTACCCTGCCATTTGACGGCTGTCAAGCTGAGCAGCTGAGCAAAAGATGAAGCCATTAAACAAAAGGTTTGCACCACGGCTAGCTAGAATAAGAACTAAATCAACCTTTTATCTAGTCATGGGAAGCATGTGAATCAGCCTCAAGACTTTATATTAGGCCTTCCTAGTTTTACCTCATTTTGGAAGTACTTTATTGCATTCTGACCCTTTGGGCTGAAGATGGCAAATGACCACTTTGCACTTCTGAGATTATGATATATCTGAGATTGATATCCCTGACTCTTACCTTTGAGTCAGTCTTTGCTTCATGTGAATAGCTGAGTAACTACATCTGATGTGTTCCTGCTAGTATTCCCCTCTGCTCGTGATTCCATCATCTCTATTTGTGCCTCAGTGCTCCTAAACAAAGATCTATTGATCGTGCAACTTGCCCCCTGTTTTAATAACAAAGTGTGGCTTCTCACTCACACTCACACATTTACCATTGATTGACCCCAGCTTTTTCAGATGGATAACCTCTTGATTTAGAAAATGACTCTGTAGCAAGTGTGCCTTCTCTCCTGAAATCTCTTGATGCAGGTGCTTTTCCCCTTGGTCTTTTCTCATTTTAGGTCATAACAGAAAAAGAGGCATCTCTTGCCAGATGGCTCGACCATCTCAGATTTCTGATAGACAAGTGCTCCAGATGCATACAGTCTTCAGCCTTTGAACAGATTCATTCTTCTGATGGATGGTTGTTGAAACACATGCTTCACCCTAACTGAATATTTGAAACGTGCGTGGTACCGCAGGCAGAACATCTGTGGAATCTCTTGGCTTCAGAAGTTGAGCAAGTGGTTAGCAAAAGTGTGTAATCTTGGTTAAGATAAAATTTTGGTCAGGGGAGGCAGCCATGTCAGCTGCAATAAAAACAACAGAGTCCATTGGCACCTTAGAGTCTAACAAGTTCCATCTGATGACGCAGACTATAGTCCATGAATGTATATGCCAGATAAAATGCGCTCGTTTTTGAAGTTCCGTTATGTTGCAGAAAAATAGAGATCGAGACCCACGGAGAGGAAATTCGCAGTTTATTCAGCCGGCTGGGTCTCGGTGGAATCGCTTCCAAAGACCGAGAGCCCTCCCTTCACCAATTCACAACAATTTATACATTCTTTGATACAGTGTTATCAGGTACGTTTTGACACCAGATGTACTACATACTACAATGGACAATAGACCATTCTGTTCTGTGACTGCGCATTCTAAATGTTGCAAGTAGAAATTCTACCTCACTTTGTTTCTTTTCCACATTCTTTCTCACGTTCTCCCTCATTCCCCCCTTTTATGCTAAATTCTACACAGCAATTTAAGCATAATTACTTTGCTTGGACCATTATTACAGGCCACCCTTGCATGTTAGAGCTTGGCCCATGAGAACATACCCAACAATTACTGACATTCAGGATGCTCAAGATGTGATTGACTAACTAGTGAAACCAATTCACTTCCCAGCCTCCCTCGCCCGATTTCACTCCCATCACAAGCAACAAGTCCCATATCCACATATTGTTCAGACCCGCAGAACCACCGTCTGAAATGATACAATAGATAACCAAGTCCTGCTGCTCCCCCTATACCTCCTCCGACCCACAATATTGTTTCCTACATTCAGGATCTGGCCGTACGTGGAGCAGTGTGTCCTTGGTAGCAACTGCAGTAGGGCCTAGTCCCAGTCTTCTTTCTTCTCCAGATGGGGATCTGGCCATGCGCCGGGTGTTCAGCTTCCCAGAATGTGAACACAGCAAGGTCTAGTCTCTGTCTTCCTTACTGCTTTCTAATGATCTTCATCTTCAAAGGTTGCCCTATAATTGGGGCAGCAGTCCAATCAGTATGGGCCCTCTTTATCCTAGTGTAATGCACCCAAGGCTTCAACCCTGCTACCTTTGCTGCGGTGGGGGTTGTCAATATAACCTAGTATGCCCCCCTCCACCTGGGGCCGAGTGGCTCTCCTTTCCAATCCTTCACCCATACCTCATCACCTGGTTGGAAGGGGTGTGCCTGAGTCCGTAGGAAGGGAACACGCTACTCTAACGTGTACTCCCTCATCTTACTCAGAGCTTTCCCTAAGGTGCTAACCTTCTCCTGTAGGGCCATATTCCCTAATTCCTTGGTATTTCGGCATCCGACTATTAGTGAACCAGTAGCTCCCTTTGTACTCCATCAGGGTGGTAATGGCATGAGGGACTCTGACAGTCAGCATCTGGTCCAGGGTAAGCTTGTCGCCTTCCTTGACCAATAGTGCCGTAGCTGCAATGGCTCGAAGACATCCCAGCCACCCCCGTGCCACGGGGTCCAGCTGTTTTGAGAGGTAAGCCACGGGCCACTGCCAGGAACCCAACTGCTGGGTTGAAACCCCTACTGCCACATTCTTCCTTTCGTCTACATAAAGGGTGAATGGCTTGGTCACATCCGGTAGGCCTAACGATGGGGCTTCCATCAAGGTTTTTTTTATCTGCAACCATGCTGCCTTTTGTTCTTTTCCCCCAGTGGAATTCCACTGTCTCCTGCCCTTTTGTTGCCTCATACAGGGGCTTGCTTATCACAGCAAAGTTGGGGATCCAGATTAGACAGAACCCAGATGAGCCTAAAAATTCACGAACCATCTTTTGGTTCCGGGGTTCTGGGAGAGCACACACTGTCTCTTTCCTTTCGGGTCCTAGGGTGCGCTTTCCCTGGGAAACCTGGTATCCCAAATAGCGCACTTCTGTTAGACAGAGCTGAGCCTTCTTTCTTGAAACTTTGTATCCGGCTTCCCACAGGAGGTGGAGTAACTCATCGGTTCCCTTTCGGCACTCTTCTTCACCTGTTGCTGCTAATAGGAGGTCGTCCACATATTGCAACAAGACTCTTCACCCTGGTTCCTACTGAAGAGCAAAATAGGCTGGCTTTGTGGGGCCAGCCGTATACAGAAGAAAGCATCCTTGAGGTCTAAAACTGTGAATTGCTTTGCCGCCAAGGGAATCAACCCCATTAGTACATATGGATTGGGCACCACGGGATGGATGGTCACTGTGACTTGATTCACCATTCTTAAATCTTGCAGAGGCTGGTAATCACTTGTCCCTGGCTTCTGGACAGACAGAAGAGGGGTGTTCCACAGAGACTGGCATTCTCTAAGAATCTGATACTTCAATAGTCACTCTATGTGTCTCTGTATGCCCTCTATGGCTGCCCGAGGCAGATTGTATTGCTTGACATGTTCGGGGAGGCTCTTGGTTTCAGTTCTACCACAACCGGGGCTATGTATCTAGCTAATCCTGATGGACTGTCTTCCGCCCAGACCCCAGGAGGCCCATAGGGAGTGTCATCCTCAGCCCGACTCATTAGAGTTGGATGAATTCTCCATTCTTCTTCCATGGGGTACGAGATCACCAAGCTCCGTGGTCCTCAGAACTCCGCCTCCGTTGATCCATCGTCCTCAAAGGTAATCCGTGCCCGTAGTTTTGACAGCAAGTCTCTTCCCATCAGGGGCACTGGGCAATCAGGTAAGTAGAGGAATTGGTGTGTGACTTGATGCCGCCTCAGGTCAACAAGGCGTTTTTCCAACAATGGCCTTTTTTCAGTCTTCCCTGTGGAGCCAACTATCTTCACACAGGTGGTTGTATTCGGGGCTAAAGGGGTAGTTACAACAGATCGGGTGGCCCCAGTATCGATCATCATGGAAATTGGCTGGCCCCCCACCTTTGCCGTGACCATGGGCTCCCTGGGGCCAGCAATGAGGGGGCCCGGTCTGTCTTAATCCCACTGTTCCATCTCCACCATCCCTATGGTCTCATAGGGTTCTTCTCCTCTCTATCTTTCGTATCGTCCATCTGTCACCCATCCTCCTCCTCCTCTGCCACCTCTTTTCCCGTCCCCTTTGGGGGCTGGTTGGCACTTGTCCAGATCGATTGGGGCATTCATTCTTCTGATGAGCTTCCTGTTTGCAAATGGCACACTGGTTTCACCCAAGTTGAGATCGGGGTCTCCCGGCCCTTCCATCCTCCTTCCTCTGCCCCTTTTGGGTTCAATTATCCCTTGGGCAGCAAGAGCCGCCACTAATACTTCCACCTTCTTGGGCTTGGCCACTTCGGCCTTGGGCGTCTTGGGCTTGGCCGGGCTCTTGGCCGCCACCGCCTTCTTGCTCTTCACTGGCGCGCCTGCCCTAGCCGCCTCCTTGAGGGCTTGGGACTTGCGCTGCTCTGCACTCAGCAGCTCCCTCTGCTGACCCACCTCCTCTTGTGCCCTCTGCAGGTTCGCCAGCTGCTCCCGTGTTTGGATCTCCAGCTGCTGAAGAAGGGCCTCCCGCTCCACCATGTGCCGCTGCAGGATGCCACGGCTCTCCTGGAGGCTGCACAAGGCCTGGCTCCTCTCCACAGCCTCCTCCAGGGCCAATCTGTACTTGCCCCTCAGGGCAGCCGTCTCTGTTTCTGCCACAGCCAGCTGAGCCGTCGCTCCTTCAGCCAGAAGGTGGGTGTCGTGAAGCTCTGCCCAGAGAGCCTCCACCTCTGCCTGGGTGCTCGCCAGCTTCCCACACAGCCTCACCTGCTCTCCTTCTTCTACCCGCAGAGGGACTGCATCCATCTCCACACAGGGGCTTCCCCAGTCCTGCTTCTGGCTGGGCGCCCAGCCCTCTCTGTTCTCCCAGCGCTCCCATCTGCAGCCTCTCTGCAGTACTTTCTCGCTTTCTGCCTGAGCACACTTTCTATAATGGTCCGTGAGCTGCTGCTGACAGGGCTCCTCCTGGTCACTCCGGCCAGCCTCTGGCTCGTCCTCCAGCCACTGGGCTCGGTGCTTCCTTTGTTCCAGCCCTGTTTGTGCCTCCTTCGTCGGGCTCTTCTTGGCGGCCACTCCACCCGAGGCTTGGGCTTCTTGGCGCCGCCTGTGGGCTTTTTGGTGCCCGCCACCTTCCTCTTGCCCACCGCCTCCTGCCACACTGTCGCTTTAAGCCACCTCTGCCGCTCTCCTCCCACACACTTCCAATTCCCCACTCTTTTTCTTTTGCTTAATTTCACCCTATTACAGTTACTTTTCAGTCTTTTCAAAAAGTTTGCAACTACTGTGTGAGCATGAGCTGGCACCCACTGTTGACATGATTCATGACCTTCTGCTTCAGCTGTGCAACCTGTTCTCGAAGCATGTTGGCAGTGGATGCAAGTTCCGAGTTCTGGGCTTTCAAAGTTTTCACTTTTTCTTCTAACCTGGCAATCCGCTCCAACTTTCTTTTCCGGCACTTGGAGGCTGCAATTCGGTTTCTCATGCACTTCTTCTCCGCCTTGATCCTCTCCTGGGATTCCATGTCAATAGACGACGGGGGAGGAGTCTCCCCAGGCATTTCTGGGACAGTCTGAGGCTCTTCTTTCAGAGCTTGAAGGCGGGGATGCTGCACCGGCATCTGAGGGTTCAAATGATGTTGCGGAGGGTAGCCCACGTTGTTTGTGGTGTAGTTAGGTGCTGTAGTGAGGGTGTTGGGGTTGAAATTGCTGAGGTTGGCATAGACTGGAGGCTCACTGTGCAAGTTGGCACTGAAGCCATTGTTTCCAGCCATTGAAGAGACAGGGGCTATGCCAGTGTTCGCAGGCTGGGCAGCAGAGGTAACACTTGGCATGGTGTTTTGATTGTGTAGCTCTGCAAGAGCCCTGACAAAGCCTTCAGCAACATCTGTGACATTTTTGGGGTACAGGAATTCGGTAGGGATGGGAGTGGTGGTGATCAGTCCATTACCAGTTTTTTTCTTCTGCAACGAGGATCGAGGGAGACCATCAGTCAAAGTCGGGGGGGGGCTTAAAAAACAAGCAAGCGAGGCAGGCGAGCAAAACCTCCACTGCCAACAAGTTTCAAGGACCGCCACCTCTCGCTCAGCCCCAGGAATCCAGGCGTGTGGACACCTATTTAGGGTTGGCCTCCCTTGTCGCTCCCAACGAGAAGACTGGAAAGTCCAGCAACCTTTTTTTTTTCCTTTCCCTTCTTTAAAGAAAGTCCTCTTCTGTCCGGCCAGTCCACCCCCTTCCACCCCTCTCGTGGGAGTGTCCTGCGTCGCGCCGGAGCATTAGCCGAGTTTTTCAAACACACTTGTTGGAGCCCCCGCGCCGCTTCCCTACTTCTCAGGAGTGGCCGTCAAAAACCGGGCGTGGGGGGTGCGAACGGAGCAGTCTCGGTCCCAAAGTCCGGCAGGAAAATCCCCAAAAAGCAGTTCCCAAAATGAGTTCTCCCCAATTCCTGCTTATAAAATGGAGGGGGTGGTGGCTAGTCCCGAACCTCCACAAGAAGTTCCGCCTCTTCAGGGGAGAAGGAGAGATGGTGGGATCCCGAAACGACCAACTTGTGGCCCTCTCGCATGAAGAAGAAGAGGTGAAGCAGCGACTGAGCGATGGACCTCCCCTCAAAGCGACTTCGTAACACCGAGAAGGGACGGAGGTTCCTTCTCCTCGCCTCCCTGTTTTCTCAGCCGCAGCTCCCATCGCCACCAACTTGGGTCTGGAAAAGAAACCAGCCTCAGTGGTGGTGGTGCTGGTGGTGGCTTCCTTCGCTGCTTCTCAGTGCCGCTTGTTCTACTTCACTGCCGCGGCGCCGGCCCTGCCCTCCTGTTGCTTCTTGTTGAGCTTAAAGGAGCTTGAGGCGCCCATGCCCTTCGTCTGCACCAGTGTGCCTTTGCTCACCAGGCTCTTGAGGTCCAGCTTGATGCGGCTGTCGTTCTTCTCCACGTCATAGCCGGCGGCCGCCAGCGCCTTCTTCAGGGCGGCCAGCGACACCCCGTTGCGCTGCTTGGATGCCACCACTACCTTGGACAGCAGCTCCGTCATGCTGGGGCCCGAGGCCTTGCGGGGCTTCGAGCTGTGGCCGCCTCCCCCCCGCCGCCACCACCTTCTTGGTGGGTGCCTTGGCCGCGGGGGCTGCCGCCACCGCCGCCTCTGCTGGAGCTTCGGGAGCCGTCTTGGATATGGTGCCTACTGGCCGGTGCCGGTGCCGGTGCCGCTTCTTGGGAAGGAGCCCAAAGGGAGCAGGCGAGCAGCCTCCAAAAAGTAAGGTCTCTACTAAACCCTTTCTTGAAGTTTTTCAACATACATTGGAGGGGCATTTGTCGACTGTTACCCCCACCCATTTTCCTCCCCGATGGTAACAACACACAGTGGGTCAAGGGAATTGAACTGTGGGTAAGGAGTCCTGACAGTCCGACACAGTAGGGTTTAGACAGTCAATTACACGCACCGACCCAGGCACCCGGACTCTCAATGGTATGCGCTGGGAACTGCGATGCCATTCACACGCTCTCTCACCCAAACAACACGACCACCCTCCTTTTCCCGTCCTCCTAAGGAGTCCTGCAGTTTCAGTAGCCCCCCTCTGGGGCTACTCTGCTAGGGCAGGTCCTAAGGGGGTGATCAAGCCCCTCTTCTCCCCTTTTCACACAATTTTTGGGGAGGCACTTACCTAAGACCGTGTCTATGGTGAATTTCCAAACTACCCTGGGTTCCCAAGCTGGCAGACCGATCCCTGGGTCCGACGCTTCCACGAGGAAGACCATCCGACAAAATGTTGGGGGTGCCCAAGGTCCCTGTCAGTGAGGCACGGATACCGGGGAAGCGGTGGCCGCTTAAGTGGGCAAAAAGCCCCTCAGATCCCAGAACAAGCCCCCAGGAAATGTTGCAGAAAAATAGAGATCGAGACCCACGGAGAGGAAATTCGCAGTTTATTCAGCCGGCTGGGTCTCGGTGGAATCGCTTCCAAAGACCGAGAGCCCTCCCTTCACCAATTCACAACAATTTATACATTCTTTGATACAGTGTTATCAGGTACGTTTTGGCACCAGATGTACTACATACTACAATGGACAACAGACCATTCTGTTCTGTGACTGCGAATTCTAAATGTTGCAAATAGAAATTCTACCTCACTTTGTTTCTTTTCCACATTCTTTCTCACATTCTCCCTCAGTTATACTATTTGCTATTATAAAAACAGATCTATAAGTGATTTGGTAAGTCATTATTTATTCATTCTTTTTCCTTTAGTAGTTGTGCCCATTTCCTTTTCTTATTTTTTTTTGCGCCTAGTCATAAATATGTGAGTAGAGCCCATGTGCACTCTCCAGCTGAAAATTTAATAAACATGGAAACAGTCATTTTCTGATTTTTTTTTTTTGTGTGTATTTCTAGGAAAGACATTTGTGGTGCTCCCTCTGCTGATGCAATGTCCACACACACAAATGTGAGGTCATGTGATGTCTTCTGTCCTATTATCATCAATGAATGTGCCGCACATTGCATCCATTGACTATAATGGGATGGAGCCTTTGTGGCTTTTGTTTTATGCAGGGGTTCCTGGAATGGAAGCCCCACATATACAGAGGGCACACTGTAATTGCACATGCCTAATTCACAATTGACATATGACCTCGAGTAGCCAAATATACACAAAACAGCAGCTGGGAATTTCCTTTAATGATAGTGAGTAATGTCCCCCACAAGCCCTTAATCCTGCACACACTGCGCTGTGTGCTATAAGGTAATGAAGAACAACCTATTGGCAGCACCTTCTGTATGTTGGCTCAATGAAGGTGTCTAGCTATGATTTTATTGTCGTCTTTCCCTCAGTTGTCAACACAGGGCTACTGAAGAACATCTTATTCTAAAAGGAGGAGAGGACTAAATCTAATTCAAGAATTAGACCCACCAAATCAATGGGTATACAAAAAGTTGATTTACCATTCAACAATTGTTTTAGTCTGTCTACTCTCATTGGGACTAGCAAGAGGATTTAGCCCAAAATAACCTCGTGAGCTGCCCTTTACCTATGCTTTCCACTAGGTGGTCTCTACTTCCTTCCACGGCCACAGCAAAGCTATTCAAGTATCATTTTGTCCTGAGGTGAGAAAAGCTTTGGATTTCACAAAGATCCGCTCTTTAGTTTTTCATTGCTACTCTGTTATCTTGGTTATCAATACACTCTTAACACATCTTAACACCATTTTTGTTCTAGTTCTGGCTTATGGATAAACAAAGAACAAGTTTCCTCCATCTTCTGCATGGCATTGGAACAACCACATCTCTCTTCTCTTTCCAAAGCTAAACATGCATTTCTCTTTCAATTGTTCCTTCAAGGATTTGTTTGTTCATATCCCTCACCACTCTGGTTACTTTCATATATATCACTTTTATATATATCAGTGTTCTTCTTAAAGAAGCAAAAGATTTGTATGCCTTCAGGCAAATGGTACAAAGTACCTCATAAAGACAGTGAAGGTTATAAACTAAATCCTTTTCTTGTATTGGTGCTAGAGTACACATGAAAATAAAAATAGGAATAAGAAAACACAGATATTTTACTATTTGCATGTCTCAGAGTATCTCCATATTCTGGAATAGGCTGCAATCATTCACTGGGATGGAAATCTACGCAGCTGTTGTCTATTGAGAGGTTGCTAAAAATAAGGCTTATTTCTAATTGTGTCCATCTTAACTTAGCTCAAGAGTCCTCAATGTAATAGAATATTTGCAAAAAGTATGTGCTGAATCATGGAACATGAAAGTTATTAGGTTGAAGATTTCATTGTTGTAAATGGAACCAGTAATGAGCATGCATGACAATGCACAATACAATCCATGACTGGATTTGCATACTTAGACCTACATCTAATGACTAGTCTTAACTAGAGTCAACCTATTGAATTAATTGCTGAATAATAAATCAATACTTACGGTATATAAATCCCATTGATTTAATGGATCTCCTCAGGCTGGAGCTAGAAGTTGGATTTAGGGTCAATACACTTACTCATTGCTGGTGATGATAAATAAAAACTAGAGCCTCTGTTACACATTCTGCACTAGCCGGCGATCTGCCAGGATGGCTACCCTTTGCATTCCTGGTACCTTTCTTTTAATATGTCCTGGATTCCCATGGTCAATCATGTATTTTTAATTTCTTCTGAAGAACTGACTGCAGTTGCTGCAGACTTCAAAGCTGGTTATTTCTTTCCACTCAGCCCAGCAGGAGTGAGCCTACTTTCCTGCTCCAGAAGAAGAGGAAAAGGCAACCTCTCAGAGTAAAGAGATGGGGGTGGGCAACCACTTCTGTTTTAGCTGGACCCCATGGATTGCATGCAGCCTGCAGCTCACATGATTCTCACACTTTGACCATTTCCACACGAGACTGTTATAGCGCTATGATTCTACTTTCAACATCCTATGGAATCCTAGGGTTTGCAGTTTAGGGAGGGTCCTTTGAGGCTCCTCCCTAAATTGCAAACCCTAGGGCCATTTCTGCACTACACTCTTATAGCGCAATTATTCCACTTTCAACATCCTATGGAATCCTGGAGTTTGCAGTTTCGGGAGGGGTCAGCCGGCCCCTCCCGAAACTGCAAACCCCAGGATTCCATAGGATGTTGAAAGTGGAATAATTGCGCTATAAGAGTGTAGTGCGGAAATTTTGAAAGTGAAATCATAGCGCTATAACAGTCTCATGTGGAAATGGTCTTCCTCTTTAGGCAAAGAAGCAAAAGAAGTAGGACCACATCAGAGAACCTTAATTACCCGGCTTTACCTCTGCTGCTATGTGTAGGCACATAGCAGTTTGTGCAAGTGTAGTTGCTCATCTCTCCACTCCCAACAGTTTCAAATATAAAATATTGCTGAGACTTCTTCAGAGGAAGGACAAGAGGAGTACATAAAGCAGAGAGAAAAGTCTTGAGTGTATTGAGGAATGTGATGGAAATCACCATGAACAACACATAACCACAGTTTAAAGAGCTGCCGGTTTCCCCCTCCTTCCCTTAGCATTATTTTGTGTTTCAGATGAGAAAACTTGGTTCAAAGGAAAATGCAAAATCTTTCCTCTTCCTTTAAATTAATATTAACAAAACAGGTATAGGATTGGAAAGGGCACTAGCCGTTTCCAGGTAATTCCCCACAGAAAGATGTAATCTATTTCTGTTATTGTGTTATCCTTTGATTTACTTATATATTTTCTCTTATAAGAAGATAATATTCATTGGAATGACAGTAAATCCCTGCAGGGGCAGATTTACACTATTGATGTGAATGCCCCTTCTCAGAGGCTATCTATCTGATTATTACAGCATGTACTTATATTAAAAGGTTTGTAGGTATTGTGTAGCTAGCTGAGCTGGCTGAGATCTTATATATATATTTTATTGCCTACATAATCCCCCAAGAGTGACTGCATAGCTGTTACATCTATTTCTTGACAGAATATAACAGCATAACTCCTACTTTCAGCATCTCTGTCTGGCAGAATATAATACTATAAACCCCTAAATTCTATACGTCGTTTTGGAGGCTCAGTTGTACTTTGACATAATAAAAAGGATTAATATGCTAGTGCTGGCTGTTGTGTAAAGCCATGATTGGCCAATCATAGGTGAAATAGAGTTTGGCTTTGAAGGAATCTATAGCAATACTCCTTTTGGTTTTTGTGAGGTGGTTTTTTCAGAAACAGAAACAGAGCTAGAGTTTTGAAAATGTACTCTTCTTAGAATCACAGGATCACAGAATCTTAGAGTTGGGAGATATTTCAAGGGCCATCTAGTCCAACCCCCCTTGTGGCTACAATTGCCAGAATCCCCAGTCAGCATGTGGGATTTTGGAAGCTGTAATCTCAAAGGGTAACCTTTCATAGCTCCATAACACGAATATGGACCTCAGATGGAGAAGACCATCCTAGAGTAAAAACTATCCAGTCAGAAATATCACTGAGTTCTTGAGAGCTAGAGCCAGAATCCTTGTTCACACACTCCTTACTAGCATGCTAGTGCTGTGAGATTCAAAGTTGGGGAACACTCACATACTTTTACATCTCCTTATGAGCTTCTCCTATCCATTCCCTTCCTGGCTATGGCCATTTCTGCACTACACTCTTATAGTGCGATTATTCCACTTTCAATATCCTATGGAATCCTGGGGTTTGCAGTTTCAGGAGGGGCTGGCCCCTCCTGAAACCCCAGGATTCCATAGGATGTTGAAAGTGGAATAATCGTGCTATAAGAGTATAGTGCGGAAATAGCCTATGTCATCCATCTCTATTCCCCTTAAACGACTAACTAGAGTGATGACTAAGTACACCAGTTTGGGAAAGGGATAGACAACAGGACTGGTCAAGCATCCTCTTTCCCTACGATGGCCAGTTTTCTATGGGAACTGCAAAAGTAGGACATGAGGACAATAGCCCTCTCCTACTATTATTCTCCCTCCACTTCTGTTTGTAGGCACACAGCACCTCAGAATGAATGGAGTATATGCCCAATGTAAGCTGTAGGCATTGATGGTATTATCCTCCATGCATATGTCTAAGTAGGTCTAAACCTTCCAAGTACAACTAAGTTGGTGTTGTGCAGTAGCATTCCATAGCATCAATCTCCAGTGTTCCTTATTCAACTGTATTGATTTAGTCTGGTAAAGGATCTCTATTTCCATCTGTCATAATTCAGACATGCCACCAGAGGTCATAGACAGTTCTTGCAGGTCAGAATAGGACACTTCCTGTAATTAGATAGGACTGTGACTTTTCCTTTTTGGTATTCCATGAATGCCTCCTGCTGACACCCCGCTGAAGAAATGACAAAGGAAAAAGGAAGCTTTTTGTATCCCCTGTCATAAACACAGTGGACTACTCCTGTTGGCATGGACAATGTAGGATCTTGCATGTGAAAAACCACTGCAGTCTGAGTGAACAGACCAGTTCTGAAGCAAGGAAGAGGCCTCGAATGCTGTTAATATAAACTTTAGTTAGAGTAATTTCTGATCTGTAGTATCTTTGATAGCCTAAGATCCAAGCTTGCATTTGTATTGCTTCATAATGAAAATGCAATATATCGCGTGTCTCCCTGTTTACTGCAGTTTGCTTCATGTAGTATAGCTATTTGTGGCTAGATAATGGCAGAAGTATCAAGAGCCAGTGTGGTGTAACTGTTTGAGTAATGGCCTAGGACTTCAGGAGATCAGGGTTCGAATCCCTGCTCAGCCATGGAAAGCCACTGGGTGATCTTGGGCAAGTCACACTCTCTCAGCATAAGAGGAAGGTAGTGGTAACCTTCTCTGAATACATCTTGCCAAGAAAACCCTACGGCAAGGTCACTATAAGTCAGAGTCAGCTTGAAGACATGTAACAACAACAGTTTTCCATTGTTCTATAATATCAGGTTTTGAAGGAAGATTCAGATCTGGAATTATTTAGTCATAACACCATAGACTGTGGGGGGGGGGATTTGTGACTCTCCAGCTGTTCTTGTAGTGCCCTAGTCAATGCAGGTAAGGATAGAGATCATGGGAAACAACTGAGTCTTCCATGTCATGGGTGTGGTACATCAGCTCTGAGTTTTATTCCAAATTTTAAAGGTGCTATCTAGGGTGCTCAGCCTATTTTGGGGTGAAGTTAGCCCCTTTCATGTCTGGAATATAATCCAGTGGATGCACTTCACCCCTGACATGGAAGCCTCTGGTCATTACTAGAACATCTGGAGGAGGAACATAAGTTGCCTGTTCTGTCATAAACAGTGGAGTTGTCCCACTGTATAATATATACAAATATCCCACTGAAGACCATGCAGGATTTTTTTTCCTGTGTGAGAAAGCCAGCTGTTACAAAAATGTATAATTAATAAACCACTCACATGCCTTATTAGTAAATAGATAATAACACCGCTTAGTGAATTGTGCTTCATAATGGTATGAACAAAGTTTTTCACATTTTTCTTCACCATCTTGATCTCTAATTATCTACTCTGTTGCTTCTGGAATAGCAGAGTAAGAATGCAAGAATGAACAGTGCCGTGTTATTGCAGTGAATATTCGTTTTATTGCCTTCTGTTCCAAAGGCCTGTTTTCCCACAGGGAATAATGAATCTGGGAGACTCTTATGCCCTTTCAGTTCTTTGGCATTCTCCTTAAATAAAACACCTATTGCTTCTAAATTGCTCCACGAATTAACAATTTGCCTTGGGATTGCTATTGTGGGACATGGATTATTTAAATCCTTTTCTGTTTGCTCAAAATGTTTTGTAATTTGGTGGTGTCAGTTCAGATATATAACATGCAAAACTATCGGCTTCTGGTGAGCTGCTTTGTTTTCTTTGCTTCCTCATAGGTTTGATCCTTATAGGTATATCAGTGCTAAATGAGCAGTGGCAATATTATGTGTGTGTGTGTGTGTGTGCGTGCGTGCGCATGCACCTTTCAAATGACCACAAGAGAAAAGGAAGCAAAAAGAACAAGCAGCCTACTTGAAAATTCCAACTGGACAATGTTTTGTTTTGTTTTTTTTAAATATTATTTTCTCCTGAATAAGACATTGTCAGTGAGCCAACTAACTTGGCCACTGAACAGCTGATCCACTTTCCTTTTTTTAAAGATAATGATTGGTTTGCATATAGCCATAAAAAAGGCTAACCAGAAATGCACCTTAAAGATGGCTCTGCTGACCACCCCATGAGCTGATATTTCAGATATATGTCTGCAATGGGGGAAAGGGAAAGAAGAAAATATAAATGGATCCTCACTCCTGGAATTGCAGGAGGAAGAAATCACAACTGGTATGGAAACATTCAGTGTCTAAGTAATTTGAGACCACAGTGAAAAGCCTCCTCTGTTCCTCTGCTTGAGGAATGGGAAATGGCTGAAAAGAGTAGCCCTGATGGATGTAGTTCCAATGCCAATAAGGGCAAGAGGGAAGCCAGTACATGTTACTGGGGCTGAGTGGTCTGAATGGGGACACAGAATCTGACTATGTTGCATTTTCCTCCCTTTTTTGATTTCAGGAATAAAAGATGAAAGGAAGTCCCCTTGCCTCTAGTTGAGCCAGGCACCAGGCCGTCCAGGTGCTAGAGAGACCCACCCTTCCCCTGCCCACCACACCAACTGGCTGCCTCATTTCCCCCCACTCCCTAACTTCTCAGTCTCTGTGAATGCTGTGAATACTCATGCTGCGAGACCCCTCCCCGGGAAGCAGAGCTCTAGAGTGTCTTAATGGCCCAGAGGGAGGGAAGGGTGTGGGAGAAGGCCATCTCCCATGTTCCCAACAGAAGTACCTGTGATGGTGGTGAGACAGAGAGAAGGGCTGGCTTCACAGGTAGGAACACAGGAGAGGGCATTCTTAGTAGCTGCCCGCAGGCTCTTGAACTCCCTTCCCAGAGAAGTTAAACTAGCACCCTCCCTACTTTGTTTTCACGGACAAGTGACCACTTTTCTATTCCAACAGGCATTTAATGAATAACTATATAAAGGTCCTCTTACACAATGCACTGTATATTGTGCTGGTGTCTATGTGTTAACAATGTATCTTTTAAATATGATTTTAATTTTTTTGATTGTTTAATCTTGTTTTAAACTTATGTGTCTAGTGGATTTTTAACAATGTTTTTTTAAAATGGTGAAAGCCACTTTGAGTCCTGATATGGGAAAAAGGCAGGGTAGAATTAACAAGAACAACAACAATGGATGGCCACTTGGTTGACCCACAGTCACAGCCACCTGGCCGGCCCCTCCCGTAACTGCAAACCCCAGGATTCCCTAAGATGTTGAAAGTGGAATAATAGCGCTATCACACTGTAGTGTGGAAAGGCTCCTAGTTTTTTTGCTCTCTTTCTCTCTCTCTCCCCCTCTGTGTTGCTATTTGGTATGGCCTCAGAGCACATTAATGAAGTTATACATGTTCTGAGCACACATGCCTATAAGGGATCTTGTGACATTGTGACATAACTATTTAACTATTGAAATACTGAATATCCCTCTCCTATCTGGACAAGAGAGTTCTGTGTGAATATGGTTATTGATTCCAATTTGCCTCAGGTGTGCTACTGACCTGTGTCTATAGTGCATTGTTTACCAGTTGCAGCACCACTCTCTGGGAAAGACAGAACCTTGTTGGGGAGGGGGTATTCAGTATTTCAGTGGTTTAATCAGTTTTCTTCGGAAACCTGGTTATGCAGTTCTTATAGGTGAAAGGTCTAGGACTGGATGAGAGTCTCTCTAGTTAACCCTTGCTGTCCTCATCCATACAGCCAACACAGTTCCATTTTAGGATGTACGCATATACATTTTGGCATAGGTGTTTTACAAATACGGTTGTCTCCTAACAGTGTATGTGAATGTATGGGATTGGCCATCCCAGATGGTCAGTGGTATAGTATAAAAGGACTGAAGTACAGCCATTCATAACATTAGTTCCCATAGCCACAGCCTCCAAGCAAAGTCTAAAAATGAAGGTAACTGTGTTGGATCAAACCAGTTTTAGCAGCTTTTCTTTCTACCAGGAGCTGGTGTTCTATAAAGCTAGGGGATCTTAATCAAGGCTGAACTACTGCCACATACTTTGCAACAAAGATGGTGTTATGTGCTACCCTCCAGGGTTCCCAGGTCTCCCTGAGCAGAGTTTCAATAGAAAGACTGGGGGTAGGATGGATTTCCCTAGAAGCAAGATATCATTGTGAAATATTGCTTCTAGAGAAATCCATCCTACGCCCCAGTCTTTATATTGAAACTCCACTCAGGGAGATCTGGGAACCCTGGAGGGTAGCATATAACACCATCATTATATCTGCTAATTGTCTCGGACGTCTGACTGTGCGATCCACTGTTCAGTTATGATACTGGCCCTGGTGCGTGAGCCTAAGCCTCTTAAATAAATCCATGAATGGGTAAAAAGTGGGCACTCCAACCCAGCTACTTATTTTGGTTATGTCCTCATTCAAAGCAAAGTGCTGATTGCACAGCAAATAGAAAACACATCATAGGAGGAACTGAGATTGGGCTCTGGGCACTTCAGCATGTATTTTGTTTAGGGTGACTGCAAAGCTTTTATCTACCGTTATTTATGCTGCACACTCAAGTGGATGCACTGTTACTTAGGCCAATGTAAATGTCAATGTTTCTGCTCCATTTATTTCCCACAAGTGGAAGTTATGTGCAGGATTTCACATACACTAATGTTAATTGTGCTGAATTGCCTTTGTGCCTTTCTTCCTTTTTTTGTCCAGCCTCCAATTCATTACAAGTTGTGTGACTAGGGTTTTAAAGAATTGGCGAGTAGAATAGGGTCATGGTTAGTGTGAAATAATGTACTCATAATGTTTTTTGTAAGATTTGAGGATCATGAAATTGTTTAAAAGTCTTCTGTGGCTTGCTTTGGCCCAAGATTCAGATCTGAGTACTTTGGAGCCAGGATCCTGGGATATCAAGATCCTGAGGACGAAGAGACCCCTTTCATTGGCCTTCTCCAGGGAGGGTGCCAATGTGGCATCTCCTGTTGCAGAGAACTCCTTGTAGGTAGATGAGGAGAAACCAAGAAGGATATGGGAATTGTCATAGCCCTGGTTTAAAAAACAATACCTTGTCAACATCCTCAGTTATTGATCACTAGTCACCCCTCCCTACTTCTGTCCCTTAACAGAATTCAGATGAGCATTACAGAAACACTCCAGATCATCTTTCTCTGAATGAGTCCACTGGTTCATCTCCATCTTCCTCAGCACCCTGTCTTAATATGACACAATGCTCACTATTGACCATCTGCAAGCCATGATATTAAAACAAAAGCAAATGAGGCAATAGGCGACAATTTCCCCTAATAGAGTTGTTTACGCATATAAGAAAATGTGGTTGCTGTCATTGATAATCAGTCCTTTCATACTGCATAATTACAGTAGCATTTTCTTATAGTGCTAGGATGCCATGACTGAATCCTATGGAATCCTGGGGTTTGTAGTTTGCAATGAGGTGCTAGATATCTTTGCCTGAAAATTCTCTCTCAACTGCAAAACCCAGAAATTCCACTGGATGTTGTCATAACAGTTAAAGTGGAATTATAGCACTATAATTATGTACCAAGAAAGAGCTGGAGGAGAAGAATAAAACGGACAGAAACTGCATTGATATTTTGGAAATGACCATTTTTGTTTGTGGAGGAGGTACTTTGTATTAGGATTTACAATATATCCAAAGAACAGTGTAAGCTGGTTTCCAAAGTTTTGAGCAGAAATATGAGGTGTGAGACTCTCTAGATCACGGATGGGAAAAATATGGCCCATGGTCTGCATGTGGACTCCAATCTGCTTTTTTGTGTGCCCCAAGCTCCATAGGACATTTCTTAAATTCCTGCACTATTTTTTTCTTTTTTCTTTTTTCTTAAGAGAAAATGACCCAAACTACTGCAAAAAAACACTCCTAAATACATTGGATAAGCTGGCAAAATAAAACTGGAAGTGGTTTTATTTTATATGTTCTACATTTGTTGGGGGAGGGAAATACAGGAACAAACATTGGCATCTGCCCCTGGGGCTGACGGGAATGTCTGTTTGACCACTGGTGGGGGATGACTTCTTCCTTAACCCTGGTTTAGTGGCATTTTTTTTTTTGGAACTCAGTAACTCAAAAGTCTTCTTGAAAGAAGCAGACTTTGTAAAAAGAAAATGTGGTTTTTCAGTGGTGGGAGTATAAGTGAGGGCAAGCGAAGTCTTATGAAGTATCAGAGGTCTGGGAGAATCACCTCTGTTCAACAACACACTCTGCTCATTTCCTTTGCTGTTATGCTTCTGTGTCTCTTGGTTCAAATCTTCTTTCAAGGATGAGAAATTTAGAATAGCCCCTCACATTGTGTATTTTATGTAGAGCAGAGCAAGTCTGAGACTTATTCACCTCCCTTGATGAATACAAATTCTATATAGTTCCCTTCAAAGCTACTGAACCTGGGAAACTACAGTTATTTTTTTTCAAAAAACAAAAACAAAACTCTTGTCAGTCGAAAGTGATTTTTAAAAACTTAATATCTTCCTTGATGACATCAGCCCTGACATTTTTCTGTTCTTTTGCTTTGTCCCCCCTACCCCCCTCAAAAGGAATATTACAGCAGTAATGCCCTGTTTGATGAGAATGCATTTCTGGGGTGCTTTTCTAAGCAGTTCAATAGTTTATTTTGTTATTAGCAGTGATATATTTAAGTCTTTTACTCCAAGTCTCAAGTCTCTACCTTCAAGTGTCAAGTCGAGTCTCCAGCCACTGAAAATACTTTCAAGTCATGTCTCAAGTCTGGGAGCCAACTTTATACCACAACCTATATTCCAGAATTTCTGGACAGAGTGAAATAAATCAGCTTTAACAATTTAAGCAGAGTTGGCCCTTCACATTTGCAATTTTGCCATCTGCAGCTTTGGAAGTGTGGAATAGGATCTTTCTTATTTCCCATTTCCAAAGCTGTAGGATTTTTCAGAAGTGGGGAATAGGATCCTTCTTATTGCTCATTACTGAAGCTTCTAAAGGTTTAGAAGGAAGGATGCTTCCTTCTAACACATTTGCTGTTCCCCTCTGAGAAATGCACCCTGCACTCTGGGGGTGAGTCTTGTCTTCTGCTCTTAGGAACAGTTTTAGAAGGCTCCTCCAACATGCAGCAGCAAAGGCTGGTGAGCAGACCTCAAGCCTGCCTCAAGCCCATTGCCTAACCCGTTTACTGTTCCCCTCTGAAAAATGCACCCGTGCTTTGGGCTTGAGACAGATTGCCACGTGACCATTAGGCAAAAAGAGATGGAAGGATTGTTCAAAGTTGTAAGGTTTCTGGATAATGTGTTATGTTACTAAAGGGCAGCAAGTCAGTCACTAAAAATACACAAGTCTCAAGTCGAATCGAGTCAGTGCATCACTTATTGCCAAGTCGAGTCCGAGTCAAATCACTGAAGTTACTTGAGTGTCACTGAGTCCAAGTCGATCAACTCGAGTCTACATCACTGGTTATTAGTATTGTTTCATTCATTTATATCCTGCCTTTCTGCCAATACAGGCACTCAAGATGCCTTACAGATTGTTACGACTAGTACAGATTAAAAACATACAAATTCAGAAAATAATGTTCACATATAGTCTTAAATACACTTGTTGCTTTTCACTACAGTAGACCCATTGAGCAAATAGGACTTACACAAGTGTTGACCTATTATTCCGCAGTCTATTCTAGTTAGGACTAGAAACTGGATTTAAACCATAATCTTTGTTAGCTATTTTTTAAAAAATAGATCTGATTTCCAGTCATTTAAGTCCTATTAATGCTTGTTTTTAGAAGTTCAACATATATGTCTAATACTGTATAACAGGCTTCAAATAGCAAGGCTATATGATCAAGACTATTTGAAGCCTATCGCCATATTAGTGTTCACATCAGTATTAAGGTTAATATCCATCTATTTCATATTTTTATTTTTCTGGCAGAAGCTTATGGGTAATTTACAATATCAAGCTGCTTTAGCTGAAAATTTTAGGTACTGTGCAATGGCTACACAAGTTTAATAAGTAAAGCACTGAGACAGCCATTCACCACTTGGGAGCTTAACAGTACAATCCTACACTGTTCTACCCAGAAATCAGATCCACTGAATTCAGTAAGATTCATTTCCAGACGAACGCATGCAGGATTGCCATCAAATGAAAAATGGCCTTAATGCAAACAAGAACAGAAATGCAAACCCTCTTTCCTCATGCAGCACTTCACGACTGCAGTTCTTGTTTATTTGGTACAAAATCTCATCAAGTGGCTAAACAACAGTCAGACCTGTATAAGTATGAACCAGTGTGGTGCAGAGGTTAGAATGCTGAATTGCCTTCCACTTGAGCAATTGAAGTTTTGGTTCTAGCTCAGCCATGAAACTCACCGGGTAACATTAGACTTGCCAGCCTGGCCGACCTAAAAAGGTTGTTGTGTGCTGCATAACTATTTGTTTCATTCTCAGCCACAAGGAAGTTCAGAACTGAGCTTTGTTTTTTCAGTTAGGAATAAAATTATTCAAAAGGCAAATTCTTAAGGCACTCCTTTCTCCTTGATTGATGATGCTTAGGCCCTTTCTGCACGACGTCACTGTCTTGTTTCTGCCATAGCCTGGCAACGGTTGGCAGGTTGCGCTTCCGCATGATGTTGTCGCTGTCCTGCTGCCATCCTGTCGCAGAGCATCGTGCTCATGCAGTTTTTGCAAAATGGAAAAAATCCATTTTGCGTCTGCGATCGCGTGGCGCTCCATCACTTCTGGCCATGTGGAAGCTGCAGAAGCACATTCGCGATGCTTCCTTCCATAGCACAGCAATGGAAAAAGCCCAGCTGTGCTGCGGAAGGAAGATGTGGCACCATTGCGTTCTCTTCCACATGGACCGAATGAGTACAGAGGAGAGCATTGCTGACACACTCCCTTCTAGACCCGGAACTGCAGTGAGACGACATGGAAGAGCATCGTGGTGTGGAAACGGTCTTAGAATGACCAACATAAAAACAGTTAAGGGAAAAAGCTGGGTGAAAAAATACAGAAATAACACCACTTATATAGTAATACTAAAAATATCTGTAGGTAGCTGGTGGGTGAGGTTAATGGACTGAGATGTTATTAATCTGCTGATAGTGCCAAGCAATATTGCTCCTTGTTCTCTTGAGTCAGAAGAGGACTTGAAGTTCTGCTCTTATTTTGGACATGGCAATGGATTTGATGAGTGCCAGTAAAACCAAGTTCAGTGTCAATAAGGTGGAGGTCTTGTGAGCAGATGGTTCTCATGTCTGGGAAATGGATGTACAGCCTGTTCTAAACAGAACTGTGCTCCCTTTTTTTTTTTTTAAGCAGTTACAGATGATGGGGGTGCTCTAGTTTCTAGTTTTATCCTTGGAATCCCTAATAGCCCTGGTGGAACAGAACAACTTTTTGTGAGTTAGCCAGCTATGAGTGTTCCTCAAGAGGACTAGCAGAGCATAGTTGATGCTTTAAAAATCTCCCAACTGGACTACCATAATGTATTTTATGTGGGGCTTCTCCTAAAGGCTACCCAGAAATTTCAACTAGCTTCTAGTTGAAAGCTAGAACAACAGGCTAAAGTACAGGTGGTATCGATCATGGAGCAAATCTGGCCAAAGATTAGACAGGACTTTTCATTGTGCCTATTAGGCAGTAGTGAGGTTAGCAAGAAGGTTTCTTATCCTGTCTCATCCTTAACATGTCATGAAACAAAGTTATTCAAAGTAATGAGAAGTCTTTGAGACCAGCCTGTTAGAGATTAGGAATGGAAACTGCAGCAACTTGGTACAATAAAAGTGCTATCCACTTCAAAGAGAAAGTGAATTGTATTCATTCAGAATTTGATGCCATAGTTATTGCAGTGTCTGGGGAAATCTTCAGTGTTTCATCTGGTCAGGTTTCTTGGGGTCATTTTACATTCTTGTAGTCTGATGTGGACAAGGCACTTGCATCAGTCTGTCTCACCAGATCTAAATATGATATTTCTCAATTTTGGAGGATAATATTAGGTGGATCCTGGGGGTTGATAAATGCTTTACTATGTCAGGAAGAGGTTCCTGCTTTTTTGAAGTAGGGTAATGTATGCTAGCATTAAGTGCACAACATTAAGTAAACATTAAGAAAACAAAATTATGACCACAGATTTAAAGTAGATGACACTGAGATGGTGAAAGATTTCCTATACCTTGGTTCAGTCATTAATCAAAGTGGGGACTACAGTTAAGAAATCAGAAGAAAACTAGGAATTGGAAGGGTTCCTATGGAGGAACTAGACAAGATCCTCAAGTGTAAACATATATTATTCAATACCAGTCAGGACTGCCCATGCCAATGTATTTCCAATTTCTGTGTTTGGCTGTGAAAGCTAAGACAGTGAAGAAAGCTGACAGGAAGTAATGTGGTGCTGGAGGAGAGTTCTGCAGATACTACCAAACAGACAAATAAATTGTCTTAGAGCAAATGAACCCTGAACTCTTCCTTGAAGCCCGGAAGACTTGGCTGGACAGTTGTACTTTGGGCATATCATGAAAAGACATAACTCAGTAGAAAAGACAATGATCCTTAGCGAGATAGAAGGCAGTAAGAAAAGAGGATGACCCCATTAGTGATGAGCAATCAAGAAAGCCATGCCCCTGAGTTTACAAGACCCGAGCAGGGCTGTTGGTGAAAGGGTGACTTGGAGATCTCTCATTGATTGGGTCACCATGGGTTGAGGTCAACTTGCTCACAGTTAAAAATTGCACATCTTGCTCAATTCTGAGGAAGACTTTCCAAGAACCAGTTCCAGATAATGGTTGACATTTGGCAGATACTTTAACTTCACTGAAGTTGCTTCCTTCAAACTCCCACACTATGTTGGTGTTGCGGAGGATTATAGGACACCATTTTTAAAGTATCATTAAGAAAGAAAGTGCAAACCATATTAAACAGTATGTAAAGTATTCTCCTTATATCTCTGAGAAAACAAGAGACATGTCAGCTAACATGAATAAACAGTTCTGTGTTTTATTTCCACCTTTCACACACGATTATAGAGTACAGATTCAAATATGTAAAGAAGATAATGAATGAAAAGTTTTCATTGTTAAGAATAGTTTGAAAAACAGCAGGGGAAAAGCTGCAAAAAGAACATAATTTTGCTATAGAGGAATGGAATCGATGGTGAACAAGATATGGTGAGCTATGCTGAAGATGACTCAGAAGACACCTTAAAATTCTTGTTTCCTTCATTTCTTTTTCTTTTATCATATAGTTCTTTTTTATACATTTGAATATTCAATAAGAAGTTACCAGCCTTTTTTCTACATAAATGTTTCTCTGTTTTGAATGGCTGCCAGCAGTGGATTGGGCCATGGATTGGGCCATCATGTAGCTCCTAGAATGTGCTTTTTCAGTGTTTTCTTAACAGTTGTCTCTCAGACTTTTGTTATAGTTTGAAAATTTCAGTATCATAAATGCAAATTCCAAAGAAAATAATAAATTAATTTGTACTAGAAGAATATTAGCAATACCAGTACTTCACTGGTAATTTTAAGAGGGTTCTTTTTTTTAAAAGTTATCCTGGAGAAGGGTGTGGTCCTCTCACCCCCTTTTCTTTGTTTAAAGATTGAATACCTTTTTGCCCTTATGTTTGTCATAACTGAGTACCTAAAGTTGTAAACAACAATATTGTCTACATTCCCCTTAAGAACCAACATTTCTGTTTAGAATATATGAAACTTTCGCCTGTCATGAGTTTATATTGGAAGAGAATAAATGTGTGGCTTTTTAATTCTTTTATATACTTAATATGCAAACAATGAGCTTACACAGTTAACCTGCTCCTTATGGAGCTTTATCATATCACACAGACATTTCCAGTCTAGGTATATTACATTCCACAGACATTTCAATAGTAAGGAATATCACCTTGCAAAATATTCATAGGATGTAAGCATTATACATCTCACATTTCATTTGCTCCAGAAATTTACACATCTCAAGACAGAGTAATTACATACATTTGGTAGCATTTCAGCAGTTCTAATACATCACATTATTTCAGCATAACTGTAATCATTGTTTCAGAGGCCATTTCTAACTCGATCAATGAACTGTATTTCATTCAGAATAGTGTAAATTTGAAGCGTTCTCACCCTTTCTACAGACTGCACACAGCATAGAATGAAGTGTATGTCTCTTGTGACTCTGTTGCTGAGCACTAACCAGCCTCTGATCTGACACCTTTTATAGCTGTTACAGCATTTGCTTTTCTGTTTCTCCTCCAATTTTAATTTGACAAACTTGTTTCCCGAGGTCCAAAATGTCCAGTCTAGCTTTCTGCTCAGGCTACTTACCACACTTATATGATATTTCTTAAATTGCTATCATCTGCCCAGATATAGGACTTCATGGATGGTTTCTTTTGGGGGAAATAGCTCTTCCTAGCTTTACTATGTCACTTTATACTCATCTTGTTTTGCTGCAAATGGCCGTACGTGAGAAGCGGACTTCAAGCATGCATGTTCAGTATTACCTTGCTTTTTATGCAGACATTCAGCCTGTTCAAGCCATTATGAGGCAGAAAAGTGTTTTAACATTTGTGATTCAAAGAGGTAGGGCCCAAAATGCAACAGGTGTGTTATTATTTTTGGAAAATCATATTTCCTAGATATTGTCATGGTTCATTATCACAATTATTGCCATTTTGTTTGTTTGTATGAGTGCAAATTTGCCAGGTATGATACTGTTCTGATTTGAGTTTGTGGAGATCCCATGATTTGAAATACTTGGTTTCATCTATATTATTTGCCTCTGCATCCAGTTAAATGCATTATTTTGCAGTGTAATTCTCCTGGAACTACAATGTACAGAACAATTTAAAGGTCTCTGGGGTAATAATGGCTTATATTATGTGATTCTATTTATGAATGACATCTCAGATACATTCCTTCCTTGACCGTGTGAAAAAAGCAATAAAGAGGCCTGATTAATTTTTTGAGAAGCAAATTGGGAGGCTAGGAGATATTTCATTATGTGCAAAAGAGCTGGATATTATGCCTGAATAATTTGTTGGACATATTGAGTACACAAATGAGAATTTAGCAGTACAAGTCATGCACTTAGTAAAACTGTCTGTCATAACTTCCTTACAGTAATCTTATAACTGGTCAGTTTATTTGTGGTGTGGTGGTCCAGATGGCATTGTTGTGTTGGTCACATAATTTTCAGCTTATGGTGACACTAGGAGGTTTCATGGGGTTTTCTCAGCAAGCTTTGCTCAGAAGGGCTTGCCTTTCCCTTTCTCTTGAGGCTGAGAGAGTATGGCTTGCCCAAGGTCACTCAGTGGGTTTCCATGACTGAGCAGGGATTTGAAGAGTTCTAGTCTAATGCTCAGACTATTACACCACGCTGGCTCTTCCAGGTATCATTACAATTTGAAGAATATTGATGTGTTAATCACGTTTTAAAGACAAAGCAATTTATATTTTTTGTTGTAAATAAATAGGAAATTCAGAAGACAAGATACGGTGAGAGAAATAGCCTTTAAATGTTCTAGTTAAAAGATAAAAATAGCATATACGTTCTCAATATACAAAAGGTTAAAAGAGAACGTGAGCAACTTTGGCAAGTTAAAATACAAAATATATCAAAATATAATACAATACCACAATGAAGCAGGATATGATACAAACTGCAGCAACAGCAGATCAGAACAAATCAGGACATGAGTGTTCACTAAGAGAATGCTACTCTTATAGAGCCTTTACAGCTGCTTCCAGTAACAGTAGCGGGTGCAGGTCCTCTTTAACATCAATAGACCAATTAACCCCATAATGACTAAAGTTGTAAGTCTTGTCAGTTCCAACATTTGTGAGGACTGAACTACATAGTACACTGAATATACAGTGCCACAGTTTAGGATCACTTTCTTTTTATTCACAAGGAAATACGCATGATCCAATCCAGATTGGGGAGTTGTGCATGACAAAGTTGTCTTTTTCAAAATGGAGAGGAAAAAGTTGCCAATTTCCATGTGGTTAAACCACCTGTGTCTGGTTGTCTCAATCCATAATGAGATCCAAACATACTTCCTTGTGTTTGAAGAAAAGAGCAAGATCCTAAACTGCACACTAAATATTTAACACATTCTTTATCTCTGTCTCTACTTTATAGCAGCAATGAACCATTCCAACATTACGCTAATAAGAAGAATCATAAAATGCAAGCTGTCAGAAGACTGAAAAATAAATGAAATGTTTTGACAGAAAACAATAGGCAGAAATACTGTTTTATCTGTAGCTATGGAAAGAAATGGGAACTGTACCTCAGCAGGATTCAGACAACAATGACTAATATTTTTTAGTGAGCAGCAGCCCTATGGCAAAAAAGGCTGGGGGGTGGAGCACTCCAATAAATCCTTAGATCTATCCAATGAAGCTTTAGATCTATCCTAAAAACTGCCAGACTCTTTCAGGCAAAATAGAAGTTGTGAAAGAACACTTTTTCCTTTCCGTAGGCCTTTTTTTCCTTTTAAAAACATCCTCTCCATTGGGCACAGTTATAATCCAAGATCCAGAGCTAGTCCAAATGCCCCCTTGGATTGGTAAAAGGGCTGTGCATCAAACCTTCATTCAGTGCATTCATTGTAGCAATCTTTTCATTCAAGGCATTTATTTATCACCTCTTTTACCACCCAAGGTGCTTTAGGCAACAGTCGTAAAACAGTCATAAAAGCTGTGGAGGGTCAAGAGGTGATAGATAAATACCTTGAATGAAAAAAATTGTTACAAGGGAATATTAGAGTTATATTAAATCTTGTTGAACATTATGACAAATATCAAGATAAAAAATTGGGATTAATTTTTATTGATGCAAAGAAAGCCTTTGATAATATTAATCGGCTATTTATGTTAGGAATTCTAAATAGAATGAATTTGGGACAACTGGATTAAAGCTTTATACGAACATCAATCTGCTCAAATTTTGGTCAATGATGAAAAAACTAAATCCTGGCAAATCAAGCAATGACCTCATCAAGGTTGTCCACTCTCTCCACTTCCTGATAATGCTTGAAGTTCTTAATCACAAGATAAGAAATTACCAGAGATAAAAGGAGTGACAGTAAAAGGTCAAACTTATAAGTTAAGAGCTTTCTCTCATGATCTAGCTATCTCATTGGAAGACCCATCAAAAAGTATAGTAAGATTACATGAAATATGTGAAGACTATGGTGAAGTAGCAGGACTAAAAATAAACAGAGAGAAAACCATGATGATTATGAACAACATGATGAAAAAGGAAGAATTTGAATTAATTCAAAAATCTAATTTTAAAGTGGAAAAAAGTCAGATATTTGGATGTATATTTAACAAAAAAGAATTCTGAACTGTTTAACCATAATTATAAAAGAATCTGGAATTATGTAAACAAAGATCTTCAAATATGGAATAAGCTGCACTTGCCGTTTCTTTAAAGAATTTCAGCAACTAAAATGAATGTTCTGCAAAGATGACTTTTTTATTCCAAAATATACCACTTACAACAGAAACTGATTAATAATCAAAACGAATAGAATACAACAAATCAGAATTACTCTTGCAATCTGGGGAAAATCATGTGATTGCAAAATTATACAAAATACTATTAAAAAGAGAATTGGAACAGGAAATAATAATAAAAAAAGTAAGAATAACTGGGCAAAGAATTTGGACACTTGATAAAGTGTTCAGTGGGGCATCAGCATTTTAATAATTTGGTTGTTGAATGTTTCTTATAACTATATAATTTTATAACTTTCTCATTATTATTAACAAGTGGTTGGCCTTGTTAAATAAAATAAAATAATGAGAAATAATGAAAATAATAAAAAATGAAAAAAAAAAGGAGTAAATTTGAGAACCTGTATGCTACAGTAGTTTGAGCATTGGACTACCATCCTTGAGACCAGAATTCCTTTCCCCCTTGGTCATAGAAACCCACTGGGTGATCTTGGGTGCATCACACACCCTGGAAAACCCCATGAGAGGTTTGCCTTAGGGTCACCCTAAGTCAGAAATGACTTGAAGGCACACAAAAACAACAAAAGAACAATTTAAAGAAGTCCAAACTCTTCTTTAAAAATAATTATAAAAACTGGTAAACTGTTTCAAAAACAGCCTGAACAGACATCTCTAAGAGCCAAAGGACATGCAAAACAACACAGTTTTCACTGCCCACTGGGAATTCAGAAGGGATTGCAACAGCCTGACCTGTCTTGGGAGGGAGTCACCTATACACACCAACCTAGCCTCACACATTGATGGAATACATATCAGGGCTTCCACTGATTATCTTCATTCTCAGCAGAGACCCGTCCTCTCCCTCCCCATCTCCCACTAGTTCTTTCAGCTTGATAGGGAGGGCAGTCACAGTAATCTTTAAGGTGGCTGAATCTTCCCCTCTTTCAGGGAGCTTTGTCTAAAACCTGAGGAGGATTTCTTTCTCTGGCCCTGGAAATGCTGTCCTTGGCAATAAAAGGACTGCTGTTAGTAAACCTAATTAGTATGTGAAACAGCACTGAATGTAGATAGAAAAGGTATCTTTTAAAAAATGCTGGCGAAACAAAGAGCATTAGTTGGACAAGTGAAAAAACAAATAGAAATAGATGCAATGTGATGTTTTCTCAATGAAAGACTACTCAAAGGAATTTGCAGTATAAATAACCAAGAACTGCAATATACAAATCCCTATATCTTTGCTCTTCCCTCAAGTGGAAGAAGGTAAAAACTAGCTGAAGAACTTTTTTTTCTAGCTATTTAGTGGTTCCAAATTATATATTGCTAAAAAGAAAGTGAGCAAGCCAACAGGTGGTCAGTTTTGCACAATTTGCTCTCCCTTCTGTGCCTGTCTACCTACCTAACATATTAACAGTCATGAGCTTATTTTACCTGTCAAGACTTCTTCCAGTCTTAAGTACCTTTCTTTATATTATTTTTAAAATGTGGCATTGTTCTGATGTACTTTTTAACAAAGGTTTTAGAAAGATCTTCCCCTCATTGGTGGATACTCACATGATGTATCATCTCAAAGTATTTCCTGCGAACTCCTGGCACTATTGAAGACTTTCATTCCTACTTACTAAGACAATTTAAAGTAATCCAGTATTTTCTAAAATGAAAATAATATGTCCCTATATGAGACTGCCTATGCACTAAAATCAGCAGGAGAGGGCTTTATCTTGGTCCCACTGTTACCAGGCTGTACACCCCTTCTCCATGATATGGTTGAATTAGCAAAACATATATTTAATTGGCATAAAATATAAATTATATCCTGCTGTGGCTGGGAACTTTCTGGCAAAGAGGAAACTGGCTGTATATGCATGTTGCAAAACTAAGGCCCTTTCCACACCTTACTTTTTTTCAGCACTGAAGTGTGGGGATCGCTCGAGCAGCCTCTAGCAAGAGGCTTTTGTGTCTCCACTGCTTCAGTTCCGCACAAGCTGCCTGCTCCTGAGCAGGCAGCACAAGAGCCTCACCTCTTCCTTCCACAGTGCAGCCTGGGAGTTTCCCAGGCTGTGCGGGGGCAGGAAGTGCGACTGCCATGGCTCCGGAGGCTCCACATGCACAGCAAGTGTGCGCGGGGCCCTGGAGCAATGCACAATCATGCACTATTTTTGGCTGAAAACTGAAAATGAAAAAGTGCACGAGCAGTGCCTGCCCTACCCTGGAGCGTTGCGCGATTGCAAGTGCATCATGCAGATAGCTCCTCACAATCGTGCGATGCTCAAGGGGCCCTTTTGCATGGCAAATGCCTTGCGAAAAGGGCCTAAATCAGGAAGAGACCTCAGGGCATGGCTAGGTTATAGCCAGGGAAACTTCCAGATAATGGACTTGCAGATGTCCCTCAGTGACTCAGCCTATAGAAACAATGGCACTAAAACTGCTTCCATGGAAGGACTGATTGTCTTTGACCTTCTCCCTTTGTTCACCAAAGACTCTACTTTGTCCTCTCACCTATCCAGCAACTAAGGAGCTATCTAGATTCCCATCAGCCTCTTTGTCACCTAATGATGAACCCATTAGCTCATTCTAGACCTCATTGTCCACACCCCAGACCCCATTGTTTACTCTCCCAGAGAGCCATTAACACCTTCGCCTTCCAGGCAAAAAGAGAGTATTTAAACCCTGGCTTTTTGCCAGATAACTCATAGTACTTTTGGTGTACAGACTGTCACTCTGCTGCTCCAATTCCTGGTTTGTACTACTCTTGGACTCCTAATCTAAGCCATGATCACTTTGTCACTTCTCTTCAGATTGGTAAATATCACCTACTTTGCCCTAAATTCTTGCTATCCAAAACTTTCCTTTCTTTTCCTTCAGTTAGCCTTGTGTGATTGTGAGACTCCTTGGATCTCATGTGCATGATTGCAACTCCCCCAACAAAACAAATAAGCTTATTTTTGAACCTCCGGCTGATCTTTCTCTGAATTAGTATTGGTAGACATAGGTGTAAAAGATCTCTTAAGGCTACGTCCCCTCGCAGGCCTCCTCTTTGAGCTAATATTCCCCACCGTTTCATGGAAGCACTGGCATTATGGGTAGATTCCTGAGTCACTCATGTTTTGGGATAACACCACCACCACCATCTCAGATATGTCTGCTAAGGACACAAGAGAAAGCCCTCTGTGTGGTTCTCCCCAAATTATGAAACTCCTATCCCAAAAGGTCTGGTTGGCTCCTTCCCTGCTATCTTTCAGCTGCCAAGGAAAGACATTTTTATTTAAGAAAGCTTTTGGCTTTCAGTGTTTTGGAGTAAAGCTTTTAATGGAGGAGCGTACCGTCTTTGTTTTATTATATTTTAAGTGTCTTTTATTGCTGCTTTTAACTTGTTTTCGACTTACTTTTTTAAAACAGAAATTTATTTAAATTCATGTTAACCTTTGTATTAAGAATTTTTAAAACTGTATTGTGCTTTTAAAACATTGTACACTACCTTGGATCCTGTGCTGGGACATCAGTGGGATATAAATAAATAAACACAGCTATTGTTTTCAGGACTCAGATTAAGTAGAAATCAAATGAGGGAAAGAGGAATGTTGGCACTAACACAAAATATTTCTAATGCTTAACTAGTTAAATATTGTTAAAGTACTTCAGCATTTTGACTGTAACTCATGAATAATAATAAAGGTGGCTTTGTGGAAATTGTTGAATTCAATTTCTGAAATGTTATATGAATCTAGATGTGACAAGAGATCAGTGGGAGGGAGAAGAGGAAGAATGTAAACTAGTGAGGAAGGAAGGAAACCCAGAATATTTCAAGGAAGGATTTGGATGCAAACCTGGGAATACACAGGTCAAAGCAAAACAAAAACATCAGGAAAGCCTCAACACTTTCAGAGACTTTCCTTTCTGGAGGAATCATTAGCTGGATAACATAGGTAATGTTTACTGAAAGAACACCATCTACCCTGAAAGAGCAAGGATGGAGAACCTGTGGCTTTCCAGACAGTTGCCATCTTTCCCAGTCAGTGAATGTACTGAATAGGGTTTATGGGATCTGTAGTGAAAATACCTTCTGCAAGGCTACAGATTCTACATCCTGGTGCTAATTATTAGGGTGAGTGTAGAGGAGGCCACCAGTGCTTATACTACTGTTATGACCAGGGAGACTGGTATGGACAGATAGCCTAGATATTTCCCTGGCAAAATTCAGCTAATGTAAAAGTGTATCTGATGGAAGAGATGGAAGCCTCTGCTGGTGAAATGATATCAGGTTCTAGACAATATTCCCACTCAAGCACCACTCATTGTTCTGAACATCCCGAAATCCCCTTTCTCAACTGATATGACCCTACCAAATTCAACCGCAATTCACACAGGCTGTGGTCAACTAAGCTTACTTCTGTGCTAATTGTTCTACAAATATAATTATTCCCATGATGCAATTTTGGGGACTTAATCAATGACTGGAAAAGATGGCCTTTTCGCAGGACATTTGGCCTGTGTGTGTTGCCCAACATTTCTGCACATTCAAAGAGTCACATCAACTAACTGTTACTAAATCTCTATCTCATTCCTTGCTCAAGCTTGTTGAATTTTTGGTATGTTCATAAACAATTCCCTACTCTGTGTGGTCACCTGGGCTTTCCAGTTACAGTTATGGTGATCCACAGTACCCCCTTTTTTCCCTTCCCTTGACATTTAGCCACTTACTGTAGTCATGGCTGAGAATGTAATCCCTTGTCTTTGATCATTTGCAAATAATGATTTCCATCTCTACTTGTCTCAGGGGCTCTTTGTAGTCCTAATGAATTTAAACGGGTTGTGGGAATAAGGCACCTTCTCAGTGGCTGGCTCATTTCAGGTTCATTTAAAGTTAATAATAGAAGCTATGACTCCTATTGACAATTTAGCATTTGCTGAGACTCTGATGTTCAAATATTAATCTCCTCTCCTTTGCTTTAGTGCACGCACAGAGAAATATGCAGAGTGCTTATCAGCATTTTCAGCTGAGTGTAGTGGAGAGGCAACACCAGCATATCTTGTTATCAGCTGTCATTGTTGATTTGCCTTCTTAACAAGCCTAGAAATCAAGCCTTTCTTTCTGAATGCTACTGAATAATACTGTGAGTTTCAAAGGGATACTATTACATACAATGTGGCTTATCACATATATGCCTTTATCCTTACAGCTGCTTGCATGTATTTAGTCCTTGTTTCTTGGCATCTCGAACATAAGCAAAATAAAGTAATTCCTCAAAATTGTCCCCTCTTACGTGGCAGGTATAAAGCTCACAGGCATACCCAGGTTCTTGATTCCTTGCTTTTGCTGTCCTAAGTCTGACCATATATTACTTTAGATGTGTCCCTTGAGGACTTATCAGGGCTCTAAATAATACTAAGACTAATACTAGTACTAATACTGAAGATTATGATGTGAGATCCTCCAGTTTTTAACCATTACCACAGCATATGAGAATGGAAGATTTAAGTTTTCCTCTTCCTGCTGTGATCACAGTGAAGAATGCGACCAGAATTGGTGTCAACAGGATCTTTTTTTATATTGCTTTTTTCACCTGAGATTAGTCTTTTGTTAGGATTGTGGAAGGGAAAGAAAGTCCTTCCTGTGGTCTTCACAAAAATCATTCCACTGCTGCTGCTGCTGTTCCTCTTTCTCATTCCCGAACAAACAAACCCTGACATTGCTGCAAATGACACGTTTATCAGTTATGTGGCAGGGTTGAGATAAAAGGGTTCAGGTTTCCATTCACCAATAAGTTATGCTGACAAGTTCACTGTAAAGGTGAGGTCACTGTTAAATAAGAGAAGGCATTCTTTTGAGTGGATGAGTAGAGAGAACTATTTAAATGAAAACAATATGTAATCCAGAAGTTTGGAAGTGCCACCTTCATGTGACATTTTCTCGCTCATTGGGATTTTGTATTCATATTCCCATAATACATGCATTTTTGTACCAGCACTCCTAAATCCACACATTTTTGTATGCCACTTTCCAGTGTATACACAATTTTTTTAATGTGAAGATTTCTCTTGCTATATGCGTTCTTGCATGCAGTTTTTCAGCTAAGAACTGCTATACAAAATGACATGTGGAGTCAAAAGGATAACTGTGTTCTAATTCAGATATTAGTCTGAAACAAAGGAATTAGATTGGTTTTAAAATATAAATTTTTGTTGTGTGTCTTCAAGTTATGGTGATCCTAAAATGAAACTATTATGGGGTTTTCTTGGCAGAATTTTTCAGAGGGGATTTGCCTTTGCTTTCCTCAGAGGCTGAGAGAGTGTGACTTGCCCAAGGTTGTAAGTGTAGTATTCAGCCTCTAGCATTCAGATGGTCCTAAGAATTTTAGTTGCATCACACAAACACAAAAATAATGAGTTATTTCAAAAATCATAATTATAAATAATTCATTGGAGGGGCACTGTCATTGGAACTGTTTGTGTTTCAACATAATATTCTGTTGGAACTTTTTTTTCCACCTATGATTCACTCTTTTGGCACTGATTTTTTCCCAAAAAAGTTAAAAGAGAACATTCATTTGATTTTTGTCCATCCTTGTTCTTTACCTGAATACTGCTTCAATTTTTTGAAAAAGGAAAATCTGAGTTCCTTTTTATTCTGTGAGTAATATGAAATGGTAAGGGCCTAAATTACCTAAAGGCACCAGAGCCCATTTGATCTTGAAAGCTAAGCAGGGTCAGCTTTGGTTAGTACTTGCATGGGAGACACCACGTAGCTGTAGGCTACGTTTCAGAGGAAGAAACTGGCAAAATCAACTCTGAGTATTCTTTGCCGAAGACAATCCTTTGAGATTCAGGTGACCTGAAGTCAGGCACACACACACACACACACACACACACACATGCACATACACACTATGAAATGGCATGGCAAATACATTTCTATTGTAAAATGTTCTGGTAGCAGAATTATATGTAGAGGCTGGTGAAGAGATATACATTTAAGTTTGGTTTTATTAACAACATTAACAACATGGTTTTTTTTGTTGTCACTTCACACATGTAATTTACTCCTGTCTAACAAACTTCAGGGTGTGTGATATCATATGATGTATTATTGGTCTTATTATGCATCACTGAGGCTGCCAAGTGTAAGCAAATTTACAGTTGGGATGATCCAGACTCCCTTCCAGAAAGGAAGGACAAAATAGACTGTAATTCACACTGCACATTCATTATTGCCTTGTGAGCAATATAGTTATCAAAGTCAAAATAACCTCGATTTTAGAAATACAGTCACTCTTTCATTGCCTTCTGAAGGATATTTTTCCCCATGGGCCCTTCTCACTTTTTATGGAACTGTTACTATTGGTTTTTTCTGTAGGTGATGTTTGTGAACTGGCCACTGACAGTTTGAAGAGTGAGGAAGGCAAAGGCAGGTAATAAAACATGAAGAAAGGAGGTCCTGTGTAATCTGATGAACTGGAAAAAAGTTGCCCTTAGAATGTATGAGATTTAGATCTCAAGGTACTGCAGGATGCCACATTTCCCATTTTCTTGAGATACTTGTTGACAAGCAATTGAGCCCTGAACATGACAGATCTATCACCAGACCCATTTATGATCTGATATGTTGGTTCTGTCCTTCATTCAAGTAGGGGCATTGAGAGCAATATCGTCTGTATTTCAAGAATCAAAAAGGAGAGTCCAAATCCTAGAAACCGTATAAGTGATCTCTTCTACCTTTTCAAGTCACCACTTGCAGAAGAACATTCAAACACAATGCTACTTTCTGCCCCTGAGAAGTGTGACTTCAGTGAAAAGGTACCCTAGATACCACTCAGTGCAAATGTAGTGCAACTTGGCTCCACAGAGGCCAAGACAATGAATGAGGTGCTCCTCAGCTTATGAGTTCAGTTATACCAAGCGATAATGATTGCATGAAATTATCCAAGAAACTGATAATGAAAATGAATGCGGATATGGACCAGGAGCTTCTCAGACCTATTCTGAAATTCTAAACCTCTACAACACACTGTTTAGTAGCAGCTTCTAGCCATTCATAAGGTGGAGTTCTGCCTTCAGGGGTTGAGTTGAGGAATATATGGTGAAATCTATTTCTTTTATGTGAAAACCAGAGTTTTGCACTGTGAATTCCAAACCTTGAAAAACTATTGTAGAGTCTACAATATCAGAACTTGTTGGTGTGCAGGAAGAGCAACTGTTCTTTTATGTGCAATCAAATTGGCTTTGACTTATGGCAAACCCAGGAGACCCAATTATTAACAGTTCTTCTCACAACTTCCAGGGCATGGCTTCCATGACTGGGTCTATCCATCTACAGTGCAGTCTTTCTCTTTTCCTACTGCCTTCAGCTTTACTGAGCATTATTTTCCCCCCCAATGAGTCATGTCAAGATATGTCCAATATACAATAGCCTCCATTTTCAACTTTTAGTGAAAGTTCTGTAGAAGTTTCCTCCAGCATATTTCAAAAAAGTTCATTTTTCATTATGAGTGATTGTACTGTATATGTTATAGTTTGTTCTTCCAGTGCTTTTAATATGCATTATTCCTAAATCCTTTGCTTGTAATATAAAATGGTAGCATATCATCATTTCCAAAGGAAGAAATGTCTCCTGTATTAGTAAGGTTAATGTGTTTGCATTTTGCAGCAAGTTTATTATTTTAGCCATTTTATTCTGTGTAGAGTTAATGCCAGCCAAACCAGTTGTTACCAGTAGATAAAGGTTGATTTGATCACTGCTAAGGTAGGATTAAAGGGTCTTGTGGTAGAAAAATAATTAATGGGAGAAAGGATGGGAAGCACTGTTATATTCTGTAGCTTTGAGAACTGTACCAACCTGGCCAGATTTAAAGTTCATTGTATCTGTTAATGATGCATTGCAGCCTTCTGCTTTGAGGTGAGTAAAATTTAACTATTTCCTTAGCTGTTGTTGACCTCAGTTTAATTAAAGCCCTAGCGATATCATTGCCATAAGCATTTCAAACCTTTTGATGGTTTGTTTAAAATAAAAAGAACAATCCTTTGCTGATGCTTAAACGCTTCTGATATAAAGAAACAAACAGTTTCACAACAAAACAAAGAAACCTGAAGAATATAAAATGAGACTTAGACAGAAGCTGTTTTTTTTTAGGTGTCGACCTCCTGTGTCTGAAAGGACCAAGTTCCTTATTGAGATGATGCACATCTGAAAATTTTAACTGGAAAAAAAGCATAATTTTTCATGAGTGCAAGAATATGTTTAATTTCTAGAAATTCCTCTAATTATCCATTCTCAATGTAAGTATCCTTCTATATCTCGCCTATCGAATACCATTACATCCCAAATGAGGGGTGGGGAAAGGATTGATTTCAGATTGGGAATGATCAGATTTTGTCCAGTTTTCCACACAGAATCAAATGACAAGGTAAACAGAACAGGTGATCATCAATGTGTACATATATAAGCTTGTCATCTGATTAGCAAGCCAAAGCACTTGGAGGGTGTTGGGTTCCTTAGCCCTGCATTATTTTATAAATCTCATCATGCCCACCTACCCAAGCCCTGAAATGAGTGCATTGCATAGTTTTATAAGAATGGTGTGTGTTGTACTGCAGATTACAAAGCGCCCAGCAGAGCTTCCAGAGATATAACAGGTGGAACAGGCAATGGTATTGTATTTAGAAGTTGCAATTTTGAGGTCCACTTCAGGGTTGGTAGCCAAGAGCTCCATAAAGCTCCTGCCCTGTTAGGAAAGTTACAGATGTAGAGTGATGACTACCAACCAAATATATTCTCTTGCTGCAATATAACCATATATATTGTCTTTGTGAATATGATTTCACAAAGTTCTACTTAGTTATCAAAACATTTTAGCCACCTGGGAGGGGGAAATGTTGCTCTTCTTAACTCTCCCTTCACCAGCCTTTTCATCCCACAGTAATGGAAATCTGGGTTGGCTTATTGACCTCTGCAGCTGACCTTCAAATAAGTGTATACACTGGGGTCATAAAATCTCACAAGAAAACTTTTCCAATATATTCTATGGAGTGTTTGGACTGTCTCTACATGTTTTCTGCTCAACGTTTGGTCAGGGCTTTATCTTTCCACATGTCCCACATCACCTAGATGCCTTTCTATAAGCATCTCTTAGGCTGTTCAACATGGGTATAATTCACATGAACAGCTGAAGGTACAGGACTCCTCTTGTGTATGTGTGTGCATGATATTACACTAAGGTTTCTCTGAACTAAGCAAACCAAGGAAGCTGCTTTCCTGGACTAGCCCTGGTAAATGGATCCAGAAGCACTGCAGTTGTCTTAGTGCTCCCAGCTGTGGTTTCCTAGACTCCTTTTGTCTAAGGGTAACTATGTATAAACAGAGTTAGATTATCAAGGTTTCGTAACTCATTACAGATTCCTTCCAGCGTACATGCTCTAGATATAGTCACCCAGCTTTTCTATGAATACAAATTATAGTTTAAAACAGCTAGAAATCCATTTATCTATCCACAAAACACCCTCTGTAATTCTTTGCACAGTGGTTGTGAACAGAAGTAAACTCTGAATAATAAAACAAAACCCTGACTCATCTCTAATTAAGTGGCCAATTTGTAAAAGAAATTAAAGTTTACAAGTAAGAGGAGGGGGTTAGAGAGGAAGAAACAGCTATAAGTTTTAAAAATAGCCCATTATTAACAATCTGCAGCAAATCGATTTGTACCTGCAGCTTAGTCAACCCCTTAACAAGCTGGACAATAGCTGAGGTAATTATTTGGGGAAATTATTGCTGTTATAAAATGCAATCAATGCTTTATTGTACAAAAATACATTTTTTTCCTACTGTGCTTCTAATTTTCTAGAGCCAAGATGGCCTTGTGTGGTTTTACACAATACAAACAAATGATGCTTGCTAGTGATCAAAATGCAGGAGTGCTAGTCACAACCTGAAAAAAAATACATGCATTTCACCTGCAAACTGTCACAAAGTTTTTATTGTTATAAAGCATATGACTGAAGACTGTAATCTCAGACTAGGGACAGTTCTCCAGGACTGGTCTGTGATTTCCTGGACTCTATAGTTAACGGTGGGCCTGTCCCAAATAGTAACTAATCCCAAATGGGTCTATCTCAGAACAGCAACTAATCTCAGGCATTCGATAAATGAAAAGTGGCATCCAGGCATCCAATGAAAAGTGGCATCCAGGCAGGCTAACTCTGCTTCACCCTCCAGTGGCATGCCTCTGCTCTTCACATGTTCAGGTAGTGTAAAGAGGCTTTGCTTGTGAATAAGCAGAGTGTGGACCATGGAGCTGAATCTACAGTCCTGAGGCAAGGGTTCTAAATAGAAAAGTATTAGGAATGTTTTTAGTTTTCTGCAGAGAGGATGCTTTGTAAAAAGTGCCCCCTCTCAATGTTTCCAGGCTGACCATCTAGATGGAAGCTCATGGTGTATATTGCTCTGCCAGTGCAGTTCTGAGGAAGGCAGCATTGACAATGGGGCAAAGTCCCCATGATGACTTAATGGCCAGGTGAGGTGGGGAGTACCCAAACAACACCTGGCTTAAACGTTTCAGCCAGCAGATGAAAGCATACTCAGTGAAGATCTGACTTCTCTCATCTTCCAGCTCTGAAACTGCACCCACTCGCCAGCCACTAAATGTCTGGGAAGATGTAGTCCCTTGCTGCAGATGCTGCTCTCTTTAGGAGAATGTATGTGTATGGAGATATTGAATATCTCTTTCTACAGTATTCCTAAATTCATGTATCATTCTGTAACTCCTGAGTATGCCAGAATATGCACCAACAGGATCCCAGCTACTATCCCAGGTTCTGCATCAGGTAGGCCCTTTCTGCACCATGTCATTACTGCAGGTTACTGTGTTATAGTGTCACATTGTTCTGCACGTGGGAGTGAAGTACTATAGCATTATTTTCTGTCATTCTGCATGGAATAACCTGTTAATGTGCCGCCATGTGGTGGGAAAGTACAGTATTTGAAAACTGGAAAAAAATCCAATTCACATTCCAACACTGAAGTAAATTCGTTTTTTTGTGTGATGCGGAAACGTACATCTGCACCAATGTGCATTGGTGGGTGGCAGAGGGCAGGTTGTAAGGAAGTAGGTACGTGATACGTAGTACATACCTATGTACGTATGCACAAATGGAATCAACCAAAACAAACAAACAAACAAAAACAACCCCAAACCAGCCAATCATGGCTGACGGGGCAGGGTGAGGGGAGCCAGAGGAGTGGTCAGCGAGGAGGTAGTGTGGATACACAAACTTGCACTCCCCCAGAGGAAAATGCTTTAGATCCGGATGTGTGCAGAAAACAACGAAGGAAAACCATGTTATTTAAATACGCCATGAAATGGCACGAACTGCTTCTCATGGCTCAAGCGGAAAAGTTCCTAATCTCAGTGGTGCTCCCCATTTTGCAGGGCTAGGCTGATCCATATACCTTCCCCACAGATTTACTATACTGCTCTGAAGCCCTGCTGCAGAGCCATTCCATGCCACATGGGAGTAGGTGGGATAGAAGAAGCATCTGGCTGTCTCCCGTTAGCCAGACACAAAATGGTTACATCATTACCAAGATCCACCAAGGTCCTTTGAAGACCTCAGTGTTGCTATAGCCATTTTGTACCAACTTCCTTAAGTGAGGTATATACACGTACTAAATATTAGGTTATTTATAAAAGGCATTCCCTGACCAGTCAGGGTGTGGTATTCCCAGTATGGGTTAATGTTGAGTTTATACTCTATTTCTTTGCTGGCCATAATCATACATTTACATTTAGTTTATAGAACAGTCTTGCTGTTTTGAATTAATGGAAAATTTGTACTAATTTCAGAGGAAGCAGGAGCAGGTTTGCTATAGTGTGGGAGGAAGAATGGGTTAGATAATTTCTCCAGTTTTTATAGAAGCAAACAGAAGGGTAGAAGCATTGGTACATATGATGAAATCATAGGAGACCATGCTGAGAAGGAATCAATTTTCCCAAAGAATACCCGTTTTTGTGGCACAGACCAGCTCTCTCCATGTTGCCAGCATTTAGGTCCCAGGTAAACAGCCAAATCAAAACAACAACCCCACAATTTTGCTGCTGTTAGCTATGATTGCTTCCATATTTGTCTTTTGATTTGACAGAAATTAGGAACAAATGAGAAAAGTTCACTGTCTTAGGTTTTTAACTACAGGACCTTGAAACTGACAAAATGGCTGCCTACTTAGGTACTTTGCTGTAAATCTATGCTGACAGCTGTAAATGGAAACTAATAAACAAATTACACAAGTAAAGAAAACTAGATCCTGTTCCTTAGAGGCTCCACAAGCCACACAGCTAATGTTATCAAGCAAAAACTGATCAGGCTCTAGCTGATCTTTTCAATTCACTTTTGGTAATAAACAACAAGCTGTGTGGCAGATGAAATAGTACATTTTTTTTCTCCTTCTTGTTTTTCATTTTCCTGCCTAGACTGTGTTTGACATATACCATCTTTTTAAAGTGTTGGGCTAATGGGAAGAAATCTGACCATACAACACATTATTTATCTCCCAAATGTCCATTGTTGTTGTATGCCTTTGTTTCCAATGTATGGCTCTCCTAAGTCAACCCTATCACAGGCTTTTCTTGGCAAGACTTGGGCCCTATCCATAACGCACCTTTTCATGGAGCTGGGGTGCGGGGATCACACGAGCAGCCTCCAGCGAGAGGCCCTCATGTCCCAGTTCCTTCAGCTCCACAGCTGCCGCCCGCTCGCACGAAAGTCCCACCTCTTCCTTCCGCAGTGCAGCCTGGAATTTTCCCAGGCTGCGCTGGAGCAGGAAGCGTGAGAGCCGCGGCTCTGGAGCTCTGCACACATGGCAAGTGCGCGCAGGGCCCCGGAGCAATGCTTGATCGCGCACCATTTTCGGCTCAAAGCTAAAAATGAAAAAGTGTGTGAGCGGTGCCTGCCAGACCCTGGAGCGTCGCACAATTGTGAGCGCGTCTTGTGGACCACTCCTCACATTTGCGCAACACTTGAGGGGCCCTTTCACATGGCAAATGGCATGCGAATAGGGCCTCGTTCAGAGGGGGTTTGCCTTTGCTTCTCTCTCAAGTTTAGAAAGTATCACTTCCACGGCTGACCAGGAATTCAAACTCTGGTCTCCAGAGTCATAGTCGAATGCTTAAACCACTACACCACACTGGCTCTTGTGCAAATTTCCATTTCTATATATCTAAATGGCACTAGCACCCCTGCCCCCAATAATTAAGGAATACACATAGAGTATGCAGTGGTGTGAGCTAGGCTATGGACACCCACTGGATGACCTTGGGCATGTCACATACCCTTATCACTAGAAAATCCTGTGCTAGGTTTGCCTTAAGGTCACCATAAATTGGAAATAACTTCAAGGCACACAACAATATATTAATAGAATTCTGGAGGTAAATGCACATTCACTGGATTACATCTGATAGAAGTGTGGATGATGATGATGATGATGATGATGATGATGATGATGATGACAATTGCAAATGATAATTACCTTTCTTCCCACCTAGAAGTTACGCGGGGACACTTGGGGGCATTTTATTTTTTTCTCCAAAATATAAGTTTTTTGGCAAGTAAAAATGTGACCCTTGTTGTGATAGCACCACTGGCTGCAGGCCATTTCTGGACACAATTCGAAGTGCTAGTTATGACTTACGAAGCCCTGTGTGTTCTAAGCTGTCTAGAGGACTGTATTCTCCCATATGAACTTGCTTGTGCTTTGAGATCTTCTAGAGAGGCCCTTCTCTCTGTCCCAAGGGTACAGCTGGTGAAAACATGAGAGCATATCTTGTCAGTGGCTGGTCTACGGCTCTAGAAGTCCCTTCCCAGGGAGGTTAGACTGGCAAGCTCCTTGGTATTTTTCCGCAGAAAGGTAAAAATTCTTTTATATCAGCAAGGCTTGGAAGACTGATTGTTCAAGGAGAAAGGGCCTTGAATAATGTGCTGGATTTGATGATTTCTTTCTAATGGTTTCAATTTTTAACAGGTTTTAATTTTTGATAGTTTTATTGCATTTTTATGTTGTGAATTTTTAGCTATCTTTGTTTTAACAGTTGCAAGCCACCTTGAGTCCCAAATGGGGAAAAAGACAGGATGTAAATATCATCATCATAATCAACATCATCACTGTTGTCCTTCAGCCCCGGGAAGTTTACCTCGCTGTACACTATGGGTGTACAAAATATAAGCATTGCCTTTGAACTCATGTTTAAGAACTACACAAAAAATATGGTCCAGAACTCAATTTGTAAAGCACATATACATGTAGTTTCTATGCATGCCTAAACCAAACACATGGACTAATGTCCATACATAGGTAGGGCTTTCCACCATGATGCCTTTCTCCCTCCTTTTTGCCTTATTACATTGCAGTCTTGCTACAACTGTTTCATTTAACAAAACAATTTAGTCATATTTATGTCCACCAGAGACAAAGCAATGTAGAATTACATGAAGTCTATTAAAAACCACAGCTTAATGAAGACCAGAAAATCCCAATCAAAATATTATTTTAAAAACAGTCCAAAGCCAACATCCTGGGGGTTTTTCACAAACGTTTTTGTAGTATTATGATTGCATTTTGTTTAGGGAGGGTTATTTAGAATTTTCAGCCACAGAGCTTGAATGTTTCATGAAACTACAAATCCTAAGATTCCACAGGATACAGCCATGGTAGTTGAAACAGAATCATATTGATATAACTGGTTAGTGTCAAAGCGCCCCTGGTGAAACATTGCCCTTTTTTTTTTTTTTTGCTCCCAGCAGCGATTAGCTTGATCAACCTTGGGAAGATGTTTCACAAACATTGAATGTTCTGTGTTGCCACAGACAAAGCCCTTGCTCTTTATATCCATGGAGCTGTTACCTCTGGCTGCGAAATTCTTGACATTTTTGTTTTCAAACTGAGATTGAAAGCCTGACAGATATGGCCCCCAAATGAAGTAATATCTTCCATAGATTTTACCCTCTCTTCTTCTGTTTAGTTTTGAATGGAGGAGTTTTATTATTATTCCAGATTTAGCTTCTTCACAGTGCTTTAACAGATTACCATCATGTTCTGCAGAAATTTAATATAGCTGAGGAAGAGCTTCATGATCTTCATCACTGAAAACTATCTACACTATCTTCATACATGTTTCCCTCATAAGGAATATGCTCTCAAAATGTTGGTCAAAACTGTAATATGCAGTAGAATTGACAGCCAACTTGTTATATGCTAAAACCCATATTTATGTTTCTACAACAGCAAACATAAACATAATAGGTTGCACAATCATAGTCAAGAAAGAAAATTCAATTGAAGGGAAATGTTTCTATAGCCAAGCTTCAAGCCTTCTTTCCATATTTGAGGCAGTCTGTATGAATGTCCAGCTCATTTTCTTTGTATTTCCTTTGAGACTTAACTTCCTTTTGCTATGTATAACCAAGGCAGATTTCCATAGGTTTATCTTCTCTTTATTGACCAAGGTCTCCTGTGGCCATTTTTAAAAAGTGGTTAGTGATAGTAGCAGCAGTGGCTTCTTACATCCTTGGGATAGGGATCTTCTCAGGAGATTTCCAGGAGACTGATGGTGACTACTACAGACTCCAGACCAAACATGACATTATGACATATCTGAACCACCACCTGAGCCTCTCTTGGTGGAGGAACACATTTATTTATCTATCTGTTTGTTTGTTTGTTGCATTTATATGCCATCTTTCTCCCAAGATGGGACCCAAAGTGGCTTCCAATGGGTAAAAAACATTAAAAGCATATAAACAATTAAAACATTAAAAGACATATAAAATTGTACAATAGATTAAAAAAAAACAGCTAAAATAAGTAAAAAAAAGGTCTCTATCTCACCTTTTGAAGGCCTGCTTAAAAAGGTGGCTTTCAAAATAGAGAAAATTACAGGTTAAAAACTCATATGGTTGAAGATATACAAAAAGTTGTGATTAAAATATTATCAACAAAATTAAGAATAAAAGCAGTACAGTACAGTTAAAACTATCTTGCAAACCAGTAAATCCCCCAAAATCTGCTGGAATTAAAAGACAGCAAAGAGGACTCCAGCCTAGCCGTCTTAGGAACGAAGTGCCAGAGTCTCAGAGCTGCTAGGGAGAAAGTCCTCTGCTGCATTCCTACCAAGCTTACCTGTAGGACCAAGAGAAGTGCATTCACCAAAGTTTTCAGAGCTCAGGGAATATGGGAATAAATAAATCACTTCATTTGTATCCCAACACTTCAACAAACATGGGACTCAAAGCTGAAGTCACGTTTCTTCAAATAGCCTTGACCCAATGAAACTGGTATGGTTCCCCGCCTCTGTCTCTTCAGACTGAGGGATGGAGCATTCTTTGCCATTCACCAGCTAATCTGTATCTGTATGGTGGTCCCTTTCATCACCCTCTGGTCACCTGGGTGGTCGACTTGCAACCGACATTAAAATGTACAGAGGCAGAATTAACAGTAACACACGTCCTAATCCTTTTAAAGTATTGGAGTCTCAGGACATTTATATGGAAGAATGAGCAAGTTCTCTGTTAGTCTTTTAGGCTATTTATTACACACAGTCATAGATATACAAACATGCATACTTCCCTTAGGGAGAAGCATAGACATTTCAATGTCAAGGCTCATTACTTTCATTCTATAATATAATATAATATAATATAATATAATATAATATAATATAATATTATATGTAAGGTGTTACACTTTCATAGGGACTGAAAATTTGTATCATCTTCATTATTTAGCTTCTCTATACTTAACACATTAACACATAGAGGAATATCACCATCTTTAACAATATTATTAGCCATTTATCAAAGAATATCATCACATTTGCTGAGAAATTTAAGCTTCACATCTGTGGTTAGACTCACAAGCATCCAGGAGGCTAATCCATGGACATTGCTATATACAGAGCATCATTGTTTATATATCTATAAACATCTGTAATAGGCATCCATTATTCACAATGGGCGTATATCTATTGAGATTGAAAGCATATCTAACTTAGTTGACAGCAGAGATTCTTACTTACCAGCATGGTCTGTCATCATCATCATGCTTTGGGCAGTCATCAGCTAGGAATAGCACAATTGTTTGTCATTGTTTATCATACAGCAGAGGTAGATGCTTGGATTGCCTCCCATCTGTCTCTTCTCAGCCTGTTTTAAATCCTTCCTGTCTTAATTACCTGACATAACTTGTCCAATATGATAAAAGAAGTTCAGTATATTCCACTTATGTCAGCAATTAGCCTCCTCCCTATAGGTGACGTAGCTCCAAGTATACGTAGCTCTTGGCTGTCTGGTGTTAGATTACATCAGCCATCTGATTGCATCAGCTGGTACATTGTACCTGTCTTGGGTTCATTATCAATCATGTCACTGCTGATATTTTCTGATCACTCTTTGTAGTTGGGTTGGCTTCATGCCTGGAATTAGCCAATGCCTTAGTAACACACACACATTCTGCAATATGCTGATTGTTCTGCTTTATATTTTATGCTTTATAAACCCATTACTTACATTATTGGATTTTTTTTTGTAAACTTAATTTTGTAAATTAGAACCCAAATTATTGTGCAATTTGTATCACCAAGTAAAAGCTGCATATGTGTTTGTTACTTTTCCAAGTTAAGCACCACCAAGGAAAGAAGTGAGAGAAATGATTAAATCAACAGGTTTTTATTTGTCTCTACCATTATGCCTTTGCCACCACTTTATCATCAGACCCTACCATGCCATTATTCTTTTCTCCATGCTGGAAGAAGGTTCACATCCTGATTTCTGCAAATGAAGTGCTTGAGTTGACATGGTCTGGCTGGTCTGACAACTATACAGTGAACCATAAAACACCACTTGAAGATATCAAGGTAAGAAGTACATTTCTCCCCCCACATTTATGGGTTTTGCTTTCATGGATTGGATTATTTGCAAAGTGCCCACTTACCTTCCCTCCCATTCCCCCCCTCCCATTCCCTGGCCTTTTGGCCAGGTGCAGGGAGGGGGAAAAATCATCCCTTCCCTGCACTTCCTCACTGCCACCCTCATGGGTGCTTGGGTGGCGGCTGGCAGTAACATGCAGAGCAGGTGATCACCTATTGCCTGCATGCCCTGGGACCTCCCTCCTGTGTGGGTGCTCTGTAAGAGGCTGGGAGGAAGGTGTGGGGGGTGCGATTGCCCATTCCCTGCATGCCCTGGGCTGCAGCCACTGCAGGATGGCAGCCAGCAGGAGTGTGGGAGGAGGGTGCCAGCCAGGAAACTATTCACGATTTTTTGACATTCACAAGGGTTCTCTGTCCCTATGCCTCGTGAATGTGGAGGGCTTACTGTATACACATTGATTAAGTAACAACACTGATATTAACTACTGTGGGAAAAAGTGTGAAATTTGTCATCTGAATGACCCCTAAAAATGCCCAGGTGTTGCTAAAATGCAAACACTTCCAGGAGTCTTCAACCACACAAATTTTTAGGTTGGTTGTTCCTGAATCTGCTTCATTGCTATTGTATATGCTTTAAAAATGTTTTCTCTAGTCATCTGTTTGGGAACTTCCTTAATCTGAATGATGGGCTGTCAGTTTTGTAACAAATAACTAAAATAAAAATGTATCCCACACCTGATCAAGCATGAAAAAGTATCGGGTGGCTGCGCATGGAAGAATGACAGCCAATAAATATTTTTCTAATGAGAAAATCTTAAAAGGGGAGGGGATAGAGGAAGAACAAAGGAACAACTCTACAATCATACTTTATCTTTTCTGTCATAGCAGAGTCACCATGACCTATGTGTAGTTACTCTTTCAAATATTGTTGTGATATGTTGTGAATCAGGGATATTTTCAAATTTATCCAATTCTACTGGAGACTATCAGCAGGGCAGTTAGTCCACATTGCGTTTTAAAGGAGTTATCCAAATTCCTGAACCTATTTTAGAGATAGGGCTGAGCACCTTTGATAGCTCCATTAATGTTCATTCTGACACCTGGAGCTTATTCAGGGTCTAGTCACCATCTTCCAATTAGTACTGTTTTCTTCTTCCTTTTTTGATGATAGTAAATGCACATGACTCAGAATATGTGTGCAGTCAGCTCTCCACATTTGCGGGTTTCACTTTGCGGATTTGATTATTCATTTGCTGTCACCTCTGCTGCCTTCTTATGCCATTTTTAATAGGGGCTGCAAGCTTCATGAGACTGAGAAATGGCAAATGAGGCTTGTAAGTCTGTTTTAAAAATGGTGTGGGGCAGCAGTGGAGATGGCAGTAAGCCCCACCAGTCCCCCACCTCAGCCTTGTGAAGGAACCCTGATGCCTCAAAGGAATCCACAGTGTGTTGAATATGGGGATTGTACTTTTTGTGTGTGTGTGTGTTACATATGGTTTGGGAGGGCCTAGAGTTTTCTGTGTGTTAAACATGGTTTGGGAGGGCCTAGAGTCACAGTTTTTTTTAACTTTCATGGGGGTCCTGTGCCCCTAACCCTAGCAACATGAAGGGATTACTATATTTAGAAAAATACACACAAACATGTGTTAGTGAATGTGAATAATGTGCTGTTGCTGTTGTTGTGTGCCTTCAACCCTATCATGGGGTTTTCTGGGTTTGAGAATATATGATATGCCCAAGGTCACCCAGTAGGTTTATATCGCCAAGCAAGGAATACAACCCTGGTTTCCAGGATCAAACACTCAAATTGCTACACCATGCTGGCACTGAACAATGTGTAGATTAAGCAAAATGCCGAAAAGTGTTATGCTAGCAAATGGGCATACCAAAAAACCCCACCAATTTCTCTTCAGAAATGGGAAAACATACTGGCATTCCAGTATGGGCTATGGATGTGATTTGAGAATACTGGTAAAATTCTGAGAAATAATTTTTAAAAAGGAGAAGATTTTCCTATCTCTTTTGTCATCTCAAAAGAATACACACAATGAGAAGTAAGGTGCAATTCCATGAATTTATAGTTTGGAGAATAATTCTCTACTTGTATTAAAACATGAGAGAACAAGTGACATTTTAATTCCAAAACATTAAAACTGACATATCTAGATATTGACTTTTCCACTTGTATTACGTCTTCTAATGTGAATGAGACAGTATGCCATTGAAATCTTGGAATGCCTACTCAGAAAGTTTAATTTTTCCCCCACTCTAGGAACTGTGTTTGGACTGTAGTCCAAAAAGTATGTATCTTTTAAAAGCCGTTATTAAATTATACATGATGCAGCATATTCACAACCAACCTGTTCCTTTTTAAGCAGCACTATAAAACTCACATTTTAGTGGGGGGTTTGGGGGAGCTATTATGTTTTTTTACGACTCTATTTTATTAATATCTCCATACTATTTTTGTAGCTATCCTACTTTTGTGATTTTTATCGTAGTTGTTTTTAATTGAATGTTGTTTCTGCTATTTTTGTGCTGGATACTTTAAAGTTTTTAAGCTGCCTATATTTATCAATGGATGTGTAACCCATAGAACTATGTGCATGCTCCTGATTTCATGCAAGAACAGCAAAACAACAAAATCTGGCATCTCAAGATTCTTAGATTTCATTACAAACCCACTCAGAAAAAGTTTCCTGCTTTTATGACTGCAGAAATACTTACAGAACCTTATGAGATGTCCTTGGGGAGACTTGAAGAAGATTAGCAATGGCTCCTTGCTACCTCCATAAACCCAAATATATCATGCAAATCGAAAAATTCTGAGGAGCAAATTTGCTTAAGTAGCATGGTTTATACGGGTTGCACAATTCAGCTTTTCAAAATTCAGCCAAAAGGCAGTGTGTCCAGTTACAGGAAGGGATCTGGATGTATCTGTGCTCATCTCATTGCTCTCTGGCAATATGGGAGTGGAAGTGTAGGGTGGAGGACAGGCTGTGCTTCTGAAAAGGTAGGTTTTGGGAGCATAGCATCAAGGGTTGCAAGTATGTCTCTATAGATATGTTTCCATAGAACTTGACCTATATATCACCTACACTGTTTATCACCTCCAGTTTATCTACTATATAAAAGTCAATGTTTGTCTGTCAGTTTGTGAGTTTGTCTGTTTGTCTGCATCAGGTAGGCGAAGACCTCATATGATTGGCTGAGTGAGGTGAGAAGACCTCATATGATTGGCTGGCTATGAAGATTCTATGGAATCCCGAGGTTGGCAGTTTAGGGAGGGGCCTTTAGAATTCTCAACCGAGAGCTCCTGGGCCTCAGGCCTGTTGCTGTGGAGATGAGGCCTACCATCAATAAGGATGCCAGAAAATGTTTGGGAGGTATATGTGAGAAAAATTAAAGTGACATACAAAATATAGTTACAAGGTCTTCTCTCCTCAAACAGAAGATTTTATGGGTTCCGTATGTGAGAAATCTTAAAGTCAAAATTTAAGACAAAAAATGCTTCCAGAAAAATGTAAAGCCATTGCACAAATTCAACAGAAAACAAAAAAAATCAAAAGCCAGTACATCAACGTCGCCAGACAACGCAGATTGGATTGGGGACTATGGGGAAAAGTTAGTAGGTACTGGAATAGGCCACTAGCTATGGAGGTGATGCCTAGCAGCAAGGAGGAGGACAGCGTATTCCCTCAGGAACTCAACCTCTGTATGTTAACAACTCTGAATACAGATTGGATTGGGGAATATGGGAAAAAATTACAGGTACTGCAGAAGACAGTTTGGTGAATTCTTAAGAGGAAAATAAAATCCCGGAAAAGTTACAGGTACTGGACAACACAGTTTGGGGAATTAGAGGCACAGGATATCAAATCTGTGTATTTCAACTGCATCTAACTCCTAAAGTAAGGTAAAGTAATTCCTAAAGTATTTCTAACAAGTGTTACCTATGAGAAAGTAAAATCTTGGGCAACGCCAGGTAAATACGATAGTCAACCTATATGGAAGTAGGAAGGTTAAAATGACAGGCAGAAAGAGAAACTGAGTAACACAGAAGGAAAACACAGGGTGAGGGAACAGCTACCAGGAAGTGACTCAGGACACAGCAGAAGACGGACTAAAGTGGAAAGAAGAGATTGTTAGGAGTTGACTGCAGACTTGTTTAATTAAAGTTCCTTGTTTTCATGTCATCCCTGCTTGAGTCTTACTGACAACTAGAACTATATGAAACACCCAGTATCAGAAGCAGCACACTCAGTGCTAATACGTATGGTCCTATTGCAGGAGAACATGAGTGGCAGGTTACCATTGCATTCAGTTCTTGCTTGTGGTTTCCCCACAGACATCTGGTCAGCCACTGTGCAACCAGAATGTTGGAGCAGACAGGGCTTTTCCTCTGATGGTTTCCTTGTGTTTTTCTCAGTTCTTTGACAAAATGCAGCATCTTGTGGATCAAATCCACAAACGGAATTGGTCCATGAAAATTTCCTCATGCAGACTTAGGTTAATTATTTGTGGGGTTTTGACAGCCTAAAATGGTAATAAGAATCCCACTTCATTTCTGGTTTGCTGAAGATTCACTATTTGTTCATATGAATAAACGTCTTAATCTGTGAAGCTAACCAAGTGAATGGCTAAGAATGCATGCCTGATATAATATTTTAAATCTCGAAATATTGTCTGCATATCCACTTTATACAAGGGACATGCTTATATGTGTCTTCATCTGTCTTTGGGTTTCCTTCATTTCCATTTCTCTCTTTTTATCTCAAGAGATTTTTTTTTTCTTGTGGCATACTTCCCATTTTCAGCAATTCCTTTTTGAGATCTAATACTGTTTAGTACACGCACGTATTTCTTTATAGTTATGCTTTCTTTTTCCTTTTTCACAAGAAGGTTTTCTTCATGAGAGGTCCTGGCATATGAATATGAGAACAAGCTAACAAGTATAAGTAAGTGTATTATTAATAATGAACAACACCAGTCTTTCCAGAAGGTACCTGTGTTATTCTGTTACAACAAAACCAACAAAGTCTCATGGCATCAAACACACATGCATCTGTGAAGTGGAATGCAATCCATGAAAGTTTATATCAAATAGAACTTGTTAGTCTTTAAGATAATAAGAGTCTTCAACATGAATAGTCAGTCTAAGATCTTTTCATTTTTGTCCTAAGGAGACATTTTGCAGTTGCGTTGCCAACAGCATTATTCTGGAAGGCATTTTTAAAATATTTTCTCATGACTATCTGAAGCTCATATAAAGGAGCTACTTAGAGTTACATACTTGTGACTGGTTGTATTCACAATCCTTATGTATTCACTCATTCAGGAATACATAGGAAACATGAAAGTCCCCAGATCCTCACTTAACTGCAGCGCCTGTAAGAAACAGGGCTCTGTTCTTTTGTCAATCAGGAAGCAGATGGCGGATGTTTACACTCTCTCATTCTCCAACGATCTCTGGTGAAACGGGGAATTGAGACAGCGACCATGCTTCTGACTGTTGCACCAGAGGTAGCTTATGGGAGGGAGCAGAAATATCAGTCATGTGCTTCCTGGTCAACAGGGGAACAGATTCCTGTTGTTCACAGTAAGTGAGGATGGGAAGGAAGTCAGACTTGAAGACACCATGTAGCTATGTAACTAACATAGTTATTGATATATAACTGCCTTAGTGAATACCAGCCTGCATTTATATGTTCCTTTCAACTAAAAACAATGCTCAAGGCAACTAACAATACACAAATAAAATGAGCAAAGTTGAAATTAAAACACGAGTCTTTTAAATTAGAATATATATACATTATTATATTTTATTAAATTATTTCTATTCTGTAATATCACAGGTTCTCAGGTACAGGCACAGATGAAATAGTCAAAATTCACATCTCTAACTGAAATACGTATCTAATATAAACCCATAAATTGAAAAACAACAACAACTAAAAACTAGAAGACCCATAATTAAATCAGATTAGATGACAAAAACTTCACTGAATGTTTTTATCTCTCAGCAGAGGGACAACAGAAATAGAATGGGTTCAGTTTCCCAGAATTCCAAAGTCTGAGGAAAGCCACTCAGAAGCCGCTCCTTCTTCTGTGCTGTTGAAGTAGCAGTAAAACAAATGAAAAGAGCTCCAGCAGTACCAAAAATGTATATCAATGAGGAAGAATGTGGAAAAAGAAACAAGGTAATGTAGAATTTCTACTTGCAACATCAAGAATGTGCAGTCACAGAATGGTCTATTGTCTATTGTAGTATGTAGAGTATCCAATTAGATTTATACAATGCATCTGGTGCCATAAACGTACATGATAACACTGTACCAAAGAATGTATAAATAGTTGTGAATTTATGGGGGCAGGGCTCTCGGTCTTCTATTTTCTGCAACATCAATTTACTGTTGCTGGAGAGGAAAACGCAGAGCCAAAGCATCAGCACAGAGGAACAGAGGAAGATAATACCTGAAAGTAGAGCCAACTGGACAAAGGAGATGGTCTTATAGAGCAGGGGGGTGAACATATATGCAGGTTATGGGCAGGTTGATATCAGAGTGGGTATCAGTGTGGGGGATGGTTTGATTATCACCCAGAGGACCTTATTTGCACATGGGTGAGGGGCTGATTGGGTGCTGGGCCCCACTCTTTGGGTTAAATCCAATTGTTAATTTTCAACTAAAGTAGATCCACCAACTCAACAGAATTTTCAAACGCATGGATTTACAAAGTTCCCACTGATTCAATAGTTCTACTATAGGTGGAACTAACTATCAGATTTTGCCCTTTTTTTAACAGAAATAACAAGCAAGTGGAGGCTGTAGCTCCGTGCTTATGCTATGGCCCAACATCTAATAATATTAATGCAATTTCATGAGCTTGGATATCATAACATTTTATAAGAAAACCTGCTGCTTTTGTTTTGGTCTCCAGAGGCATGCTTAGCCATTTGACAGACACACCAAATCTCCCCGTTTCACTAAAAATGTCATCCTAGCATCTTCTGACATGCCGCACTGTCGTACAAAGAGAAAGGAATGAAAAGCATTTTAAAGTTCAAATTATTTCTTTTTTAGTGGGTTGTATTTATTTTCTTTGACAAAGAACTCTTATTTTCAACTGCGTTTAATGCAGCAGCTTTGACACCCTTTTGTTAGAACTCAGTATTATTATCCACAGACCCCAGCCAATTAAGTAAAGCTGCTTTATTTAACAGCATATTAATGCAACCAGCCTTTCCTACAGTGACATCAATCTGGCATTGCTGAAAGGTTTCTAAAACTGCACAACCCCTTTCCTTTGGAGAATAGAAGATCTTTGGTATTTTTATTTCTGTAGCCACAATAATATAGTATATTTTTTTAAAAAAAAAATACATGTCAAATATAACAGTTTTCACTGGAGTGGATTCTTGCTTTTCAGGTTATTTTTCAAAATTCGACCATATGAAAACAAACAAAACACATACTGTCAACATATCTGTGATAATAGCACCAGATTACTGAGTCAGTTCCTTATCTGGAAAAAAAAATGTGAAGGGTATGCTGAAGTTAGAACGAAGGCTAAATGACTGCCATCTCAGATGCTGTTTACAAGTCAGATTTACATTACTGGATATAAGCTTCACTAACAACACAGGCTAAGCTAAAAGAATTTAGTTACAATTCTTTCTCCTAGACGAAAACATACTGATCTACCAAAGCACAAAAGACAGATGTTTCTAATTTTCCCAGATTCCATCAATTACATTCTTCAGTTATTGAAATTAGCATTTAGAGATATACGTCATTTTTTTACATGAAGTATAAAAAGTGCCTATAAATATGCATTATCAAAATAAAGAACTATGTGGAAAGTTGTGGAATCTGCTTGATTCAAAAGAGTTTATTTTCTAATCCTGCTTGACGCAGCAGTACTTGTGATAAACTTTCAATTTACACTGGATTAAATTACTTCAGGATTGTAGTAATGGCTGTGGCCTTCTAGATGAAAATTAACATGTTTAGTATGGAGATGGAAAGAAATTTCATTGGACTTGACATTCTTGATGAAAGTAGTCTTTTCTCACCTCCTGAGGCTTGCTGCGAAAAAAGAAAAGAGTATAGCTTGCCTTGAGCGCTCACACATTTACAAGGTTTGCAAAGTGTTCCTGTGAAATAAGGGAAGCATAAAACAGTGTTCATATTTGAAAATGCAAAGAACTACATGTGCATATTTTGACAAAAATATGCAGAAGCATGCTTTAATTAATGAGGAAAAAGTTGACTAAATTAGGCATCTGGTACAGATAAATGCATAATTTAGATTAAATTGCATTATACTGCACTATAATTTGCACAGATTTTAGGGTGGGGAGAAAACACAACATCTTACAAATATGAAAAATGCATGGGAAGACAATGCAGGGAGAATACGGAGAAAGAAAGCTACAGCTTTTCATATTCCCAATTGATCTTGCCTTGCAGATTTCTGTGTGGGGATTGGGGTTGTGTTGGGAAGAGGACTGAGTGAGAACTAGCATGGTGTAGTGGTTTGAGCACTGGATTATGACTCTGGAGGACAGGATTTGAATCTCCACTTGCCTATGGAAAGGTACTGGCTGACCTTGGGAGAGCCACCCTCTCTCAGCCTCAGAGGAGGGCAAAGGTGAACCTCCTCTAAACAGATCTTGCCAGGAAAACTCTCTGACAGGTTTGCCTAAGGGCCACCATGAGTCAAAAATGACCTGAAGGTGCACAACAACAAAGGAGATTGGATAGCAGGATATGAGAAAGAATGTTCTGGCCACCCAAAGTCTGCTTGTTTGTTGGCAAGTCATTCTTGTACCCAGGTGATGCCCAGACAGCTTCAGGGAGTGGACATCTTTGTTGCCGCCTGATTGGCAGACACCAGATTGCATCAGGGCTCAGATCAGCTTCATGGGGGCATAGGGGCCAGAGCTTGGAAACTTTATTAGTGCCAAATGGCCTGCTAGGCTTCTTTTTTTTCTCCATTGTGGTGCATGTCACTGCCTCTAATGCAGCGTAAGTTTATCTGGTCATCTCACTATATCAGGTAGATTCTGTCCCTCCTCTCCTTTTTTTCCTCTAACCTACACTGTATGCAGAGAATTTGGACAATTGTCTTCAAGTGATGTCTTTAAATATACTTGGCACCTGATCACTAGGTGGGTTGTGTACTTGTATGGGGAAGAAAACAGGATTTTTGGTGAATACTCTTGGCATCCACTAGGTGAAGGGAAGGTTTTCTAGAACTGTCCCTTTAGGTGACAGGACCCAGGGGTGGGAAAGCAGACTGCCTGTAGATAGGGGCATTCTAACTTTATGGGATCATGGAGCCCCTCAGGTTGAACTTTCAGCATTGGGCTGTCTTGGGAGCAACCTTGGATTGCTCTTGGAGTTCAGGTGTTTTGGCCAGGAGAAGCTGAGTAGGGGATGGAGGGCTTACTCCTGCCTTGGTGATACTATATTAGTTTGGCTCCCCTTTCTGAATTTCAGATGTTCAGTTCAACTACAGAGTTAAATAAGTTTTTAAAAGTGGTCCTGTTCAACCTAGTATCTGTGTCAGATTTCATTATTCGAATAATTGTTCAGCAAATTGACATGCTTTACATGGGACCTGAGAATGTTGGCACCACAACTGAGATAACTTCTGCAGAGAGCGTTCTCCTGGTGGAGGAAATCAGGCAGAAGATGACATCTTGCAATATAGGTCACATATAATAGATTTGCTTCATCTTTTTTGCTATGATCATGTGTATGGTATATTTGCATGCCCTCTAACTGTCCTAGTTTGGCAGAATAGTCCTGATTAATTTTTGGCCACCCCAATTTTCAGCTGTTTTTAAAACGTCCCAGTTTCTCTTTCCTCCTTCCACTTTCCCTTTTTGTCCAGACCTTACTTTAGTAGCTGTAAACTGAGTTTAAAGGACAAAAGTAAATTGTGGTCAGCTCAGCAGTGGACAGAGAAGGGGATGCAGTGGAATCTTGCCCTTCCTTGCAGATTCAGAAAGAAGCAGAACGTTACAGCCTCTCCTGGCTTGTTCGTTCTTCCTCATTAGTAAGCTTTTTCATTTGACCAGGCTCTGATGTTTCTTGGCCACATGTATCCTGATTTTCATCTGAGAAATTCTGGGGAGAATGGATTTGCCTTCTGTAGAACAGTAATGGATAAGTCTGTTTCCAGTTTGTGACATAAGTTTCCATCTTATGACCTTTGTGTATGCACTTGTTAAGTGTATTCCACCACAATTTTGCATCAATCTTGAGTTGTTGTTTTTTTAAAAAATGCACAAAAATTTGCATTTGAAGACATCTTTCCGTAATTTGAATTTATGGGGTTTCTTTTTAATGAAATGCACATTTTAAAAAACAATCTTATCTTAAAAGAGACGCCTTAAAATCATTTCCATAAGTATTTTGAGCCAGGGCCTGCACTGAAAAATCTGAAGTACCAAATTCTTTGATCACTCCTACTCAAGGGTTCTCAGGCAAAGAAGTGATGTATTGTCTGACCGCGAGGAGACAACATTATGGCTTGAGATTTGTTATCAGTGATTTTCTTAAAATATCCTGACAGCTCTAGGAAAACAAGATATAGCTTGCATCCATTGAAAGCAATCATTATACTCATAATCATAATGACAATGTTTTCATCTTTTTCTTCAGTACTTTGTGCCGAAGGATGAACACATCGCTCGATGAAAAGAAACACTGCTGTATCCATTACAGTTAGCTACCCAGCTGGTTACTCAAGAGTCTTAATTCTTAATTTTTCCAATATGTGTAGCTCAGTCTTTTCAGGAAAGTGAAGAAATCATTAAGAAGACACATATAACCACTGGTGAAAAAAAGTGAGAGAGAAAGTGTCCAAGTGGAAAAAATATATATTTTTGAAGTCACTGATAGGAGTGTGTGAGAGTGACTGGTTGATTTGATGCACTTGCTCCCAGATTACCACACCTGGAAATGTGGTTGCTCTGTGAACAAGGTCGGCTAATTACAGGCATGTAGAAGAAACATGTGAATAAGCCTTCTCTGGTATAGTTTGAGGAACAGTGCATATTCTGCATATTATTTTCCTCCTGCAATTTTTATACAAAAGTTGGGTATCAGTAGCTTTCCTCTTGTATCTTTTTTTGCATTTAGGACAGGCCCATGGGGTTCTGCTCATGATAAAAAAAATTGCACAATTGAAACAGAAGAATATTGATTTCCATTTTTAAAATTATGAATAAATTAAAATGATCCTTGACAGTCTAAAAAGAAAATTTTAAAAAACACATCTTGGATTCCTTTTTAAAAGCTTCCCTTTTGCTGGAGTATCTTTGTAGATACACAGCACAGCAATAATTATTTACAGGGAGAAGACTAATTTATGAATATTTGTTCTAAGTCCTACAGTATTCTTTAAGTTTTCCTTAAGAAATGGAGTGGGAAGGCTGTAAGATGTAAGAAAAATTTGGTTGTTAAAAGAAACAGAACAGTCAAAGAGACATTTTATTCAGCATGCAAAGCCCTTTACAGGGCAACTGACTATTATCCAGAAGACATTGTTTCCTTCTTTCTGCACCAGTTTGTTTTTACTTCTGCAATTGCTTTTTCAGTCTGTTTCTATTTATTTTGTTGCATCCTCTGTATGCTTTCTGCATTTTAGCAGACAGCTTTTCACATTTAGCTAGGCATTTGCTTTATCTTCATTCTTTATGTAAGTTCCTAAACCTCTTTGGTGAACTTGGGTTGAGGGAATAGGAGGGGGAGATATAGAATATCTTTCTGTGCGCAAAGCTTTCTCCCATCCTGCTAAAGAAGTTCTCAAGAAGGACATTGTGAGGTCTTGGCATAAAGTGCAGATTGATGCCTTCCTGTGAATGCATCTTTTTGTTACAGATCCATGATTGTTAGTTAAAGGTGTCCCTTTTCTATAGAGGTCCTGTTTGATTGTGAGCCAATGGAGGCAGAGATGTTGCCATCAGTCACCATCATTTAACTCCCAGACTTGGATGAAAATTTGGTTCCCATGATTCTGTAGTCTGAGTCAGTTTAAGAGGGATGTATGTAGGTTGCAAGAGTGGGGGCGGTTTCCTGAATGGATTCAAATGTTCTCTGTCAAAGAACCTTGCCATTCTGTTAGCACTGAACTAAAAGGCTATGATTCTTCAGGGTCTAATATTTCATAATGTGGAACACACTATATTTATTTTAACAAGAGTATAATACGAGCCTTTGTTCTGAAACCTCCACTTTACCTTTCACTTTTCAGACATTTTTATTGCAGAACTGATTTTTTGCATGCCTCTGTTTGCTGTCTTTTCACACTTAATGTAATGCAAGGTGTTATTTGTTAAAATGTTGTAGACAACTAATTACATTTCCCTGACCAGATAGCAGCTGATGAGCCTCTCTGCTTTCTCAGAGAGAAGAAGTCAGCTGCAATATAGAGTTAGAAGATAAGCTAAAAGTCTATCTAGTCAAATATCCTGTTTTCTATACTGGAAAACCAGATTCACTTATGAAGACTACAAGGAGGACAGAAACATTTTACTCCTTTTACATTGTGGGATCCAGCAACTGATATTTAGTGGCACATAAGCTTTAAATATGAGATTACCAGAGTAGTACTCATGTTTGTCTGTTGCAGCAGAAACAACAAATGATCTTGTGACATCTTAAAGAACAACAGGTTTTATTTGGCACATGTGTTTATGGAAGTCGACAGGAGCCCACTTCATGAGATGTAGTATCGTGCAAATAGAAGTATCCTGTAATCCACAAAAACCTATACCAAATAAAACTTTTTAGTCTTTAAGGTGAGACAAGAATATGAAGGTTCCATTGAGCCAACATACTTAATAACGATCAACAGAGCTATCTTCCATGAATTTGTGCAATCTAAGTTAGTGACCATTGCCACATACCATTACAGTGGTAACTCACATGAGCTCTGGTCAGCACAGTCAACGTGGATAGACTGTGGGAGTCCGAAACGTGTTAGGAGATTATAGTTATGCACCATTGTTCTTGGAAAGTGTGCATTCTTACTAGCTTTGTGCAAATAATGACCATGATTCTAGATCAACTACTAAGTAAAATAACTAGTTTAAATAACTGGTCTCCTCCTCCCAATTGGTACTTGCTGGGCAGTAGCTGTTGTAAACAACAGGGGTCTGTTCCCTTGTTGATTGGAAAGCAGCTGATTGACATCTCCACCCCCCCACCCCCCATCATGAGCAATCTCCAGCATGATGATCAGAGCAAGATCAGTTTCATAAACTTCTCCTAGCACCAGAGCTCAGTCATAGGATAGGGAGAGGCAGAGGAATGTCAGTCTTTTGCATCCCAATCAACAGGAGGAGAAACCTTGTTGTTTGCAGCAGTTGCTGCACGGAAAGCCAGACTAAGGGAATTTTACAATCCCTACACTATTGAATTAGTAGAGATTAGTAGAATAAGAACCAGTCAGGAATGTGTAATGCTAGGTTATTTATTTGTAACTGTAGCCATTTCCACACTAGACTGTTATAGCGCTATTATTCCACTTTCAACATCCTATAGAATCCTGGGGTTTGCAGGATTCTATAGGATGTTGAAAGTGGAATAATAGCACTATAACGGTCTAGTGTGGAAATGCCCTGTGACTGTCAATTCTAACTGATTTTAAAAAATCTTAATAATTTTCGAGTTAATTATTAAAAAAATGCCTAGGAAAAATATACCTTCACAGTTCTGAGGGAATGGAAGTATAAAATCTTCCAATGCAATAATTAGCATCCCTTGATTAAGCCCTACATATGTTTTAATGTTGCCGATGTACAAAATGCAAAGTTGCTTTACAACTGGGAACTTGATTCTGTGATATTACTTGCTCCAACTTTTTTTTCTGCTAAAAGGCAAATTAGACAATGAGCTTTCCATGCAATTAGCATACCTGGAAAGAGGAGCCCTTCTTCCAGTGCAGACAGGATGCCTAAGGGTTCTGATCGGATTTGAGACTGCAATGGAAGGCAAAGAGATAAAGGGTCAGACCCCTTTTCCAGTCTCAATCCAGATTGGGGGCACCACAGTTAGTATTAACCTTTAAAAAGTCATAAATGTAATTGCTAATTGCAAGAATGGCCTTTTGCCTGGTTTGGCCCGTAATTCTAGAGAACTCTATTTAATGTTAGATTGTTTGCCTTCGCAAGATAGGGAAATTAATCTAATTGGTTTTCAGGGATTCTGAGCATTTGCAGTAAAACAATTCTCCTGCAACTACTATCTCATTTAAAGAAAGTACTATATCTTCTACAGTTATCAACAAACATATTGAATACCTTTCAATACTGTGCAAGAGAATGACTCAGAGGCATAATTGGCTTTATGTCCACTTATATTAGAACAGTAAATCAAGAATGAAAAATAAATACATTGAATTCTACTTACATGGTGCAGTGTTACTAACAGACAGTATTTCATTGTGGCAGAGGGAGTACAGAGTGAACAACAAGAAAATGAAAATGATTTAATTGGCTTTTGTTTGAAATGAACTGTTGATGGGATTGATGCATGAAGGCTGGCATTTTATTGGTGGATATACAGGTCCAATCTCCTGCTGTGCCAGTGTGTGTCCTTTTATGATCAATACAGAGGGAGGTATCCTCTTTGTGCAATGACCTCCATGTGTGAAGGAAGAATCTGGTCCCTAGAGCTGTGGTGGTGGGTCTACAGCTGTTCCTTTTTTTAAAAGTTGAAAACACTAAAGCTGGGTGGTATGTGGGAACTTCCTGGCCTCATCAGCCACTAATTTCCAGTGTGAGTGTGTCTTGATGTCTTCAAACTGGTGTTGCACAGCAGATAGTAATCCAGTGGAAGTACACTGGTATCTTCCATTCCTCCAGCACAATGTAGAATCTCAGCTTTAGTTTGCCAGTCAGGTTCTGCCATAAGTAATAGAAAATTTCCCTCCCTCTCTTTCTCTCTCTTCTCTTGCTCATCTATTGTTCTTCCTCTACTAATATATTTCATTGCACAAGAGAAGACTTTTGTATAGCACAAGTGATTTCAAGATAGCTGGCATCAGAGGATGCATAATATGACCAGACTGTTTTTTTGAGAGGAGTGTTCTCATACGTATCAATGGTACTTTCTTTGTATTAATCTTTGCTTGTAACAAACTCTTCCCCTCTAATTTAATCGCACACTGTAGCTTGTTCTTCTTTAGCCCATTTATTATGGGCATCTGTGGCTGCAGAACAAATGTGTTGCTATAAATTAACAGCAGATACATCCATGGAAATATAACTGTTTAAAAATATAACCCTTTGCATGATTAACATCAAAGCAATATATCCTTTACTGCAACTACAGTAAATTTCAGATGCCTTAGATTGCAAGATATAGTGGAAATGACACTTGCGCCACTCTTTTTAATTTTGAAAGAAGCAGGATTACTTGGTTTCTGTCTTAGGCTTGGTATTTCTCTTTTGTGACTGCAAACTATTCGGTTGTTGTCCTGTATCTTTGTTATATGGATAAAGCTCAGCTTCCAGTGTAATAAACTATATTGGTATTTTAGCTATCTGCAGTAAATATGCAGAATATCTCTGCATGGTATTATAAAAATCTACACATCTGTTCACTAAAGCTCATATATTTTTCCTTTCATATGTGAAATGCCTTTGCATATATGCAGATAAATCATTACCGCTATTTTATTTTAGCAGACTACTGAGAGGTCTAATTGGGAAAGTAAATGTGTAGTTGAGGACAAGAACTAATTTTCTCCATTCCATGGTGTGGAGAACCAAGGATCTGGCTTGGTTTTCTTAACTGCTCTTTACAAACAGCATTCTATGCTGTTTTGGCAGTCCTTTGAGGCAATCTGTATTTCACTGTTTTTTTTAAAAAAGCATTTACATGGTTTACAAACATTTGATTTTCACAAAAACAATCCCTTGACTAGGGGTTGTAGTGAGACAATATAAAAGAGAAAAAAAGTAACTGGATTTCATTCCTTTGAGGTAGGAATAACTTAGACCAGATAAAAAGAATAGGAAGGTCCAATCTGTTTTACCAACCTGCTTAAAAAAAATCACACAAAGGCACTGTGCAAAGTGCAAATGAGAAAAGGTACAGTCAGACACTGGCATGAATTTTAAACCTTAATTAAATGAGCGTAGGAAATATAATAACTGAAATAAAATCATACCAGGCAGTGAATGAAGGAGAGAAGGAAAGAAGAGTCACCATCAGACTGCACAAAGAAGCCAGGTTTCCTCTCAGGTTTTGTCTCTCTACAACTAGCATGCCACCATTTTGTTTCAAGCCATTCTGGCAGGCTTCTCAGCTGCACAGTGGGTTATATATGTTGTCAGTAAATAAGCAAATATTTATGGATCAGTGAGGTGGTCGTGAATCCTCTCCAACTATAACGAAGCTGTGGAAGGTGCTGAACCTATTTTGGGGGTAGAGTTCAGCATTTTGGATAGTTCCTGTATACTTCAGACTAAAATCTGAAATGGGTTTGCTGTCTCACTTAGCTTGGAGCCATTAGCCTCTACTGGTTGTGTAAGATGCCATATTACAAAGCAGAAATGAAGTAGAAGATTGAATGTGTTTTGTACAGTAATGCATGGATAGGAAACACAAATCCTGAAAATCAAGTAGTATTCCTTAGAGAGGGCAGACACAGAAGAAGAGACAGAAGAGTATCTTCTACATCATGCTAAATTTGAATGATATAGACTCGACATATAAGTATGACCATTCATAGTATGTGGAATAATGAAACAATGACCTTGGGAGATTATACAGGCTTCAAGATAGATTAGTTGAGCTTTCCTAAATTCTAAAGAATTACTTCTGCATCAAATTTGAGGTAATTACTTCAATTCATGCATTACACTCAGACATGCATATGGAAACTGAGCATCATTCAAATGCATTTGCCAAGTACAAAGTCTCCAGTGGTGCATGGACAGGATTACACTATGGATAAGGTGGAACTACATGAAAAACACCATGGAATACTTGCTTCCCCCTTCTAATGGTGCTTAACTTGGATGCATTCCCAGCACTTCCAGATTATTCATCCTAGCAGCTGTAAACATGGCGTTTTGAGTCCTTGGAAGAGAGAGCAGCAAAGGTAAGTAGAAACACAGTTTAGTGATGGGAAAAAAGGTTGAAGTTCAAAATAGCTGTAGCAGAAAAAGGCAGGGGAGCAATTTTGTATTGTCAGAAGCATCGTGTTCTAGGCCTTAAAGGTTTATTTGATTCTGGTCATCATATTTTAAGAACAAATTCGGTACAATTAACAGGAAAGCCATTGATATGTAAAATGATCATAGTCTAAAAAGCCAGTTACATGATCAAAAGTTGAAGGAATTGATATGATGAAGCTTAATCCAGGTGGCAGCCAACTGGCAAATTTCCATGATTTTTCTGTTTACAATCAAAATACCTTGGTAGAACAGGAAGCAACTGTGGATGGTACAGTCATTTCCCCACAGCCACCTGCATAAGGTTTTGTCAAAGACCTTACCTGGTGGCTGTCAAATGCTGATACAGAGTATTTGGTTTCTGAAATCAGGCTGAAGTCTTTTAAAAATGAAGCTAGTTATGGTTTGCCAGCATAGTGTAGCGGTTTGAGTGTTGTACTATGACCCGGGAGACCAAGGGTCGATTCTACCCTTGCCCATGGAAACCCATTGGGTGACCTCAGGTGTATCACACGCTCTCAGCCCCAGAAAACCCTGTGATAGGTTCACATTAGGGTTGCAGTAAGTGGAAATGAAGACACACAACAACAAAAGTTATAGTGAACATACAGACTCTTGTCAAGTATGCTCACGTCATGAAGAAAGGGCAGAATAATTATTTTTCCTCTGGAAGAATAAGGTAAAATAGGCATAAAATGTAAGTTGAATATAAGCAAAATGTCCAAAGATAACAGGCCTACCTGATTTATGGAGGCTCTATTTTGTTAAGGAATCCAGTTAAGTTCTTCAACTGATGGATGGCTCCTGTCAGTGATTTTCCCTCCTTGCATCCTACTTTGTGTTATAAAAGATTTGGGGAGTGTATGCAGAAGTGCAGGTAGTAGGAAAGAAGAAATTTCTATCACATGAGCAGAGGTTTGCTGACATGGTGTTGGCCACCTAAAATTTCTTTCTCGGGGCAATTTTCAGTAGAAAACTGAGTGTTCATCTCTGAGGATATTTTTGGCATCTGGTTATTTCAGGTAGAGCAGGTTGGGCTAGATGATCCATTAGATCTGCTCTGCTTTGGATGTTTATTGAATTAACGTATTGGAAGTATGGGTAAGAACGTAAGGGCCATGCTGAGTCAGACCAAAGGCCAATCTAGTCTAGCATTCTTTTCACACAATAGCCAACCAGCTGAGGATGGGAAGCCCAACAGCAGGACGTGAGTAGTTATATAGTACATGATGAGGCTATCAGTAGCACAGAGCTCAGTGACAGTTGTATAGGAGAAGCTAAATGGTAATTCTCAATGATCAAACCTCTGTTGAACAAGTCACTAAAGAGATTATGTCTATTTGTTAACAAAAGATATATCTTTATCATATTCTTTCAGGGGCATACTTTTTTTGTTCAGAAGTCATCGTCCAAGTGCTAAAAGAGTATACTGAACATTTACCTCAAGACAAAATGTGTATCCTGTATAGCTTTAAGGCTATGTTTCTTTGGAAAATACGGTAATTTACCTTTCTATTTTTCAGGGTGAGATCAAATAGAATGTTTTCATTTCTTTCTTCCCCCAGCACAGTTACCATTCCATAATGGAAATGCTAGGTGGTTTTCTAAACTTCTTGTTACTACATTGCAGCTGATAAATCACAGTCTTAACACTTAGCAGGTTTGTTTACTTAACTGTTTACTGTAGTACTTTCACAGTTTTACTCTAAAAAGAGAGGACTAAGCCAATGTTTTGTCAGATTATCTCTTGGAGAACAGTAAGCATACTAGACAAAGGAACAGCTGTGAGCAAAGATTAAAGGAATATTCTACCAGAGATCAAATGATTCCCTTTCCAATATCATCTTTTCTCTGTTTGTCAATTTAGTTCATACCATTCTGATCCCTGAATGTGGTTCATGTATGGCTGGTTCACACAGTAGGCCCCGGCTATATCTGCTGATTCCCTTTTTGTTCTGCAACTGTATCTCTCGAGAATACATTTCTTGTAACCTTGGAACACTGTTTGAGATGTTCTCGATGTGTGTAGGAAATAAGGAAGATAGCTAGTAAAGGTGTGCAATGCAAGCAGGTTCTTTTCACAATTCTTTATATCCTGATATCTTAATTTGTGACAAGAAGTTCTAAGAAATATGGTGACTGCTGTCATGTTTAATTAGACTTATAACTGCTGGGCATTCACATTTATGGTTATAAACAACCAAACCCTATCCCTTAAACCCACCCAGCAGCCTGGTGAAGTAGTTCCAGAGTGCTGGAGATCAGGCTGCTGGGAAATGATGTCTACAATGCACTCCCACTCACAGCGTGCCTTGGGAGAAGCAGTTTTGGTAGGTCTCCAAGGGGAAACCAGCTGCCTGTTCTCAAGTCACCCATCACTGGAAGTGTGCTGCAGACATAATGTCCCAGTGCCCTGGTCTCCAGCAGCTTGGAAATATTTCACTGGGGTGCCAGTCCCAGGGAAGGCAGGTTTGGGGGCATGTTGTCAGTTGTAACTACGATGATGGAGCTCCAACTTCATAGTTATGATGACAATGCAGGATCTCATCCAGTGTCTTCTGTTTAGGATGTTAGTACAACGCACCAGTGCTTCCAGATTGGGTTTGCACCCATTTCCACTTCTGGATTTTAAACTGAAAGCTACAGTTGGTTTTGGGTGTGGCATAAGTACTCCAAAACCAAGTAAGTTCATCTGCTTTTTAAAAATTGCTTGGATGAATCACTTTTTCCTGGCCACATCACTTTTGCATGTATTCAGCCATCCTCCTTCTATAATTAATTGATATTTTAATTAATATTTTTAAAATCTCCAGTCTAATTGAAAACATAATTTAAACGTAAATTTTAATACAGGTTTTAAAAAGTATTTTCCCCTAAAGATAAGCATTTCTAAATGTATTTCTCTCTAAATATCAATTTTAAACATATTTTGATGTGTTTTCAGCTTAGTACTTTAGAAATGATGGGAGTCTTAGTCTTAAACCAGAACATTTTGAAAGTATACTCTGGATGATATCTAAAATGCCTTTCTTTAGACCCCTCCCCCTATTATAACATCAGTGGAGCTCCTCTGTATGTCTACCCTGTTTTCCTTCTAACGTGTTAGACAAAAAGTATGAGCAAGACTGGCTGAATCAAGTCCTTTTCACAAAGCTGTTATCAAAGATAAGAATGTACCAGATGGAGGACAGGTGAGCAAGGGCTAATCTTTGTTTGCAAACACTGATTAATATACACTGAGCCAAGACAGCTAGTTGAAAAGAAAATGAATAGGCTAAATTCAAAGTAAGCTTTAAAAGAGAGAGAGAATATAACTTTTATTCCGTATTTCACTCTTAAACTCTGTGAGATCACATGTAGCAATTTAATCATGAGACAGATCTTGTTAAGTAGGCTGCTTAAGCAGCAAGAAATTTATAAAGTTCATTTCAACTACGTGAGCAATACTTTAAAACAAAGCTTCAAAGACATCTGGCATCACAATCAATAATTTTTTGTCTAATATCGGTGACAGCTCAATTTGACTTCTGCCCAATTTGAAAATGTTCATTTTGGTCTGTTTCTGTATCTGTTTTCAGTATGTTTTCATCCACAAATTTTCTTAGTGTACTCATTTTTATACAGGACCATTTCCTAATATATGCAGGTGTAATTTTCCTAGTATTTTTTATTAATATACGTGTTTTCTGTACATATCCCCCAATATGAATACCTCTTTTTCTGGAAAAGTCCATTGCAAAATTTAGAAAAGTGTGAATGTGCATAATTGCATTTTCATTAATCTATTTCTTTATGGATGAAATGTGAACAGAAGACAGTTGTCTTCTATCCTTAGCCACCGTTTGTTTATCGATAAGGTTTGCATGAAAATATCACTGAAGTTTTGGGGAGTTTTAGGCTGCAAACCTATGTGCATTTACTTAAGAGTAAGCCTGACTGAATAGCAGGCATGATTATATGCAAACTCAAGCTTGTACTCAAGTATAGTTGGCCCTCCACATTCACTATGGTTGGGAAACAGGAACCCCACAAAAGTGGAAAACTTGCAATATCAAAATGTGGGTGTATGTCTGTGGGAAGGAGTATGAAGCATGGTTGGGAGAATGGGCACCCAGAGTCCAAACCAGGTCAGGGAAAGGAGAGGAAGGGGGAGGAGTCAACATGGTGGCCTGTCTCATCCGTCTCCTTCCTTAGGTGTGGAAGGGCATTGAAGAGGGTTTGTGCTGTTGAGAAGTTGGGCTGTGATCTGTCCTTAATTGTCCAGGCAGCAGCTGATGGAGGAGGAGGAGGAGGAGGACCAGAGGCGGGTATTTAAAGGACTCAACGTCATGATTGGAGCTGTTGAGAGGGAAAGTTCCCCCAGAGAAGGTGTGCCTGAGCTACGTGGGAAGGAGTTGAAGAAATCTGCAAATAATCAAATCTGTGAAAGTTAAACCCACAAATGTGGAAGGTCGACTGTAGACTCAAGGTTTGTATAATAAACCTTTTCCCCATGGCTTCTCTCAGGCTGTTTGTTGAACTTCTTACTGAGAGAAGCTCAACTGCCTGCCTCTTCGTTCTTCTGCTGGCATCCAAGGATCTTTATATCCAGACAAGCTACTGATAATTATGCTGTGTTGCTCTAAAAAAGGCTCCTAATACTGACATTTAGACCAGGATACTACAGTAATTTGTTTTTCCACCATTATGGATTTTTTAAAAGTTGTTTTATGCTTTCGTTAATCTATTTTATGTTTTCGGTTGTATTTGTTTCCTACGATTGTACTTTTAGCCACTACAAGTTCCATTTTTGAGGGAGGTGGAAGGTACTGTACAAGTCGAATGAATGAATGAATGAATGCATGAATAAAAGAAATTCTAATAATATTGGCCTTCTTTGTTCTAGGTAATATGCTAGTCTTCTTCAGTGGTCTATGGATATTAGAAATCACTTCAAGTATTTCTCATATTGTCCAGATTTACTCATCGTAATGAGCCCTTGGCTAGTCCAGAGTTGTATTATAATAAATCGGCATATTCAGATATTGCCTAGATGTCCATTTAATATTTTGGAACAATTCAGAGCATATATTAAGGTGAGAATGGAACAGCAGGAGCAGACAAAACCATTTCCTACTTGAAATGGAGGAATCTAATATTTTTAGCCACAATCTGACACAGTTGATTCCTGATTTACTCAGTTGCACCCAGAAGGGTACATCATGGTTTGGGGCAATTGCAGTTTTTGTTGATATGTTCTGCCACCAACACTGTAATCTATGTCAGTAGATAAATTGTTCTCAGATAAATCTCCATGCATCAAACCTCAGAGGGGCAGACAGACAAATTGTGTGGGATAAAATTAGAACTTCTCTCCCATAATGTGCCTTCAGACATTCAAGTCTGAGCCTGATCAAATATTCCCTTTGGATTCTTAGGTAGTCCTTGCTATTTCCTGCTGTTCCTCTGTACTTGTTTAATTTTAAAAGCAGTGGCAGGAGGGTCTTTTTAAAGGAGAGGCTTAGCAGCTTTCTCTCCTCTCCAGCATTCCGTTGCATTGGCAGCTGCTTCCACCCTTTCAAGAATCTGAAGTACTTATGGTTTGGTATGCTGCAGGGAACATTGCTTCAGAAATTAAACCCATACTGGGAGTTTTTTTAAAAAAAAGTGGAAGGAGGCCTGCCAGCTGAAATACAGACTTAGGGGAGTGGGCCCGTCAGCTACCCTTTGAGAGCTAGACAAGCCATCTGGCTGTCTACAAAAGACAAAGAGAGTTGTTTTGGGCTACTTCATTAAGACTAGAACATACTAGGTGGACTGGTAGGACAAAGTAGTGATTGCTTTGTTTACTTTGTATGTCTCCTGTTACATCTCATATAATGCTAATATAAGATTAAACATAATGATTTCCTTCCCACATGGCTTCCTTTTGCCATCTATCCTGACAGGACAGTATTGAGGCTTTACAGCTGGTTCTGTATAGTTGATTCAGTATCTATTAATACCAGATTTAAAACTCTACAAATACCAGATTTAATAGTGCAGCGAAATATTTCTGCATTCCTGTTTTCCTTTTCTCTACTTCCAGGGTTTAGTTTGTATAAAGATATACAACACCAGAGCGAGTGAGAGAGAGAGGAAGTGGGGAGGAGATGATTTGAAAAGCATCTATCCCTTCCAGATTTGACTGTTCCCTAGAACAGTGAATAGAGTATTCGGCAAATGATGTCCAATCCCTTAACATCCCAGATCTGTCCACCACAAAACTGCTAAGATCAAATAATGGAATCTGATATCATTCATCCTTGTCAAAGCCAAATAGGATTTGGAGGCTATTGTTTTTTAAATTTGGCTTACCAATGTCCAGTCGGTGGTGCTGTAAAAAAGTTGAGATGAGTGTCGTTTTCCATTATGATATGAAAAGCTCTCTTACAGAAGGTGGTGGGAGTTTCGAATCTTTTCCTTTTTAAAAGCAGAGAGCAAATTTCTTGATCTTCATTAATTTCAGTAAAAATGAAGAATTTCCCCATCTACATAATTTTAAATGCTTCAAGATCTGTGAAGGAACTTTAGAATGCATATACTCAATGTGACTTTTCCTTGCATGATTTTGTTAATCACAGTCCTTTCCAATATTGGGAAAATATGTTATATTCTGTGGAATGATCCTAAACTATACTATCTAAGATCATGATACCGTCAGTGTTAAAGTGAGATGCCTGTACTTAACAACAATCTGATTGTTGCCTAGGTCATTACCACTGGGGTGAATGACCAAAACATCAGGTGGAGTTCCATGGCATGCCACAGCCTTGCTTTTCAGGAAGCCTAGGTTATTTCTACCACAATGAATAACCAAATCATCAAGTGCAGGCCCATGGGTTAATTAAGGGCCACTTTTATTAAACTCAATAGCTATTTACATTGCCTTAGCCTGGAGGAAACAGCAAGGGTGAGCAACCTGATGCAGGTCCAGCCAAGGTCAGGTTACATTCTGCTGTCCACCCCCTCAACCATCCTTTGCGAAAGCTGCCTGAGCCCCTAGAGCAGTCCAGACATTTGGGTTGCTCCCCAGCACCCTGAGAGGAGAAGGTAAACTCAGAAGGAACTCCAGTCGAAGTCCCAGGACCCTGCAGGCAAGAGTTCAATTCCTATTTTAGCTTCAAGGGCAGCTTCCTTCCATACCTCCTGCATCACAGGACCCTAAAGAAGCCGATTCAGAGCCTTACCCTACACCCTAAGGGGGTGCCCAGGGCATCCACTGGGTCTTATATCTTATATTCCCCTGCTACCTGCCAGATAAGTACCTATTTAATGACCCATTGTATGCCAATTTTCCAATTCCATTTGATGCTGTGTGGGATAGGTGAACACCCCCTGCAAACTGCTGCCCCACTGCATAATTTCTGCATAATTCCTGGTTCACCGATATACCAAAAAGGGAGGGGAGCAAAGCAGTCCCAACCAGCACTGGGAGCACCCTGCCACAAATCACCCTGTACCAACCCCGTCCCCCACAAACCACTTGATGGTTGCTCTTTCCCAATCTGATGGTGCCCTTTGTCCATGTGTTGATCAGTGAAGATGGCCATGTGCTTAAATTACTCTGCTCCCCCCATCACGTGACATGGCCCAGTGCCCATGTACCAGCCGCTAAGGATGCTGGTCTCTCCCTGGTAGGGGCATCAAATTGAACCTGCCCCTGCAGTGCCGAGGTGCACAGTTCTGGCTCAGCATTTGTAAACAAAAGTCAGATTTAGTCTCCACGTAGCATTATGAAAATTCATATGCCTTTAGCAAAAGCACTGGCTGTCATCGTAAATGCCATAAGAAACAAACATTTGTTTTAAAACACATTGAGAATACAGAGGAATAATTGTTTGTTGTTATAGTATTCAAGTGGCTTTATGTGATTTTTGTACTGCAATGTTAAAAAAGCATCTAATGAAGCATTAATTAAATTCAAAGCAAAACTTATTTTCAGAAACACTTTGGTTAGGTTTGTTTGCAAGGGAGAGGAAATGGAAATGAATAACTTCACTCTCCTTATAAATGTATTTTTGGGGACCAATCTCAGTTCCAAAGATCATTTATCTCCATTATAAATTCAGTTCCCAAGTTTACCTACCAAGTGGCCCTCTGTTGTAAAATTTCTTAAAACATTAGAGAGAGAGAGAGCATATTATTGAGATCAATGCAGAAAGATTTTCTATTGGGGATATTGCATTATTTTTCACAGAGTTCTATTGTAGGCTGTTGCTGCATTCATGAAAGAGTTATATTCCTGCAGGTAGCATAGCTAGAGATAGGGATGTCTAGACTTGACCTCAGTAAGGCCTTTGACAAAGTTCCACACAACATGCTTGCAAAGAAGCTAGTAAAATGCAGGCTGGACAGGGCTACTGTTAGTCAGATTTGTAATTGGTTGACCGACTGAACCCAAAGGGTGGTCACCAATGGCTGCTTTTCACCCTGGAGGGAAGTGACTAGTGGGGTGCCACAGGGTTCTGTCCTGGGCCCAGTGCTATTCAACATCTTCATCAATGAATTGGATGAAGGAGTAGAGGGCATGCTGACCAGATTTGCAGATGATACCAAACTGGGAGGGATTGCTAATATACCAGAGGACAGGATGAAATTTCAAAATGACCTTGACAGATTGGAGAGCTGGGCCAAAGCTAACAAATTGAATTTCAACAGAGAGAAATGTAAGGTCCTGCACTTAGGCAGAAAAAATGGAAGGCACAAATATAGGATGGGGGACATGTGGCTGGATAGCAGTACGTGTGAAAGGGTTCTAGGAGTCTTGGTAGATCACAAGCTGAACATGAGTCAGCAGTGTGATGAGGCAGCCAAGAAAGCCAGCGTGATTCTTGGTTGCATCAATAGGAGTATGGTGTCTAGATCGAGGGAGGTAATGGCACTACTCTATTCTGCGTTGGTTAGGCCTCATTTGGAATACTGTGTCCAGTTCTCAGCACCTTAATTCAAGAAGGATGTGGACAAGCTGGAACGCGTCCAGAGGAGGGCAACCAAAATGACGAAGGGTCTGGAAGCCATGCCCTATGAAGAATGGCTTAGGGAGCTGGGTATGTTTAGTCTGCAGAAGAGAAGGTTAAGAGGGGACATGATAGCCATGTTTAAATATTTGAAGAGATGTCATGTTGAGGAGGGAGTGGGCTTGTTCTCTGCCTCTCCAGAGACTAGGACAAGGAGGAATGGATTCAAGCTGCAGGAAAGGAGATTCCACTTGAACCTCCAGAAGAACTTCCTGATGGTCAGAGCTGTCCGGCAGTGGAATATGCTGCCTCGGAGTGTGGTGGAATCTCCTTCTTTGGCAGTTTTTAAGCAGAGGCTGGATGGCCATCTGTTGGGAATGCTTTAATGGGTGTTCCTGCATAGCAGGGGACTGAACTCGATGGCCCCTGGGGTCTCTTCCAACTCTATGATTCTATGATTCTAGACTGAAGTTATAGGAAAGTTTCAGTTGCTGCAAAATTCTCCCCCCACCCCCCTAATTATCTCATTCTTAAGATGCTTCTGCTTTTCCATGAGAACTGGGCTTCTCATCCTCCCTCCTACTGAAAGCAGCAGTGGTGGCTGAAGGCTTCCACGTTGCATATTCAGTCTCCTACATCCCAGATTGGTAGGATGATGAATCTGTTTCATATTTTAGCCTGAACTTTAAAGGACCTATCTTTTAGCTTGTTAAAAGTCTGGACTAAAACCCAGAGCAGATTCACTGTTCCAGTGACATGGAACCACAAGCAGCTACTGGAATGGAGTTATTTCCCCTTTGCAAGTTTTTCTCTCTTCTGACAGCTTCTAGCACACAATGAGAGGAACTTACAAGATCCATGGCAAACTAGTTTTCCTTTGGTATTCCTTTGGAATCAAGACCATCCTGGTGTTCAAGACACCCTTCACCCTAGAGTCACATATATCATATGGTGGAAGTCTTTATGACATAGAAGGACTTTGTAAGCTTTCATTTATTTCTACAGTCTATCTTCTGCATCCATTCATTGCGTCCAATAAACTTTGTAGTATCATTCTTTCACACAAGTAGCCTTGTTTCTTCCAGATTACTCTCAAATCAGGCCTCAAAATTAAGACAGGATGCAATGGAACTGTACATATTTTGTGGAAACACCCTCATGAAAGAAGAGTATGAAAGAAAGTAGTCCTTCATATATTTGTAGAAATTATATACTGTTTTTATTTTAAGTGGTCATGGATATAGTTGGTTGACATGAGACTCATTAGTAAAGAAGTCTGGTCAGTCTGTGTATCTCAGAAAATTCTGTTGAATGATTTCATTTTAGGGAAATGTAAGGGGACAGTGATGAAAGGTTACTAATAATGTCTTTAGACTCACAGGCTCTTGTAATGGTTTAGAAAATGAACTTTTAGTATATACCGTCCTTCAGTAAGTACACCACAATTATTGAGTAGTCATATTCTTTGTATTCCTTGTGGAGACATGAAAGGGAAGATTCCATGGAATCACGATGATTGTGTGGGAAATCGAATCCAGGTATGTCCCATTTGAAGAAGAGATGGTGGATCAGTCTATTTCTGGTCCATGTTACTGTTTCCTGTGCTCACTTATAATTCATTCTGTCTTGTGTAATTAATCTTGAAAAAATGAAAAAATAAAGAGAGTATTTTGAAAACATTCATTTAAACATCCATTTAAAAATTGGTATTGTTAAATGGATGTTTTCAAAATACTCTTTTCCCCCCCATTTTTTCAAGATCTATTATGCAACAAGAAAGAGTGGTATTTTTAAATGCATGTTCTCAAAATACTCATTTTAAAATGTAGTTTGGTACTTTTAAATTCTGAAAAAGGAGATACAATAGAACATTCAGCGTTAGTAATTATGAGAGACAGCAGATATCTAAATGTCAATCCACAGATTAATCACAGAGGTCTGTGTCATTATCAATTTGCACCTGAACCAATTCCTCCAGCATTCCCAATGCCAGCCTAACACTGTATCCACTAACCCACCCATTGCCTATTTGTGCCTACCTTTTACCAACAGGATGGTTCCTGTGGTGTAGTGGTTTGAGTTCTGGGCTAGGGCTGCAGAAAACTAGGCTTTGAATCCCCACTCAGCTATGGAAACCCACTGGATGAGCTTGGGCAAGTTGCATTGTCTTAACTTCAGAAGAAGGCAATAGCAAATTTCCTCTGAATCAATATTGCCAAGAAAACCCTGTGATCACTTGCCTTAGGACGACCGTAAGTCAGAAATGACCTGAAGGTATGCAGCAACAACAAGAACAACAGAACTGAAGACCATCAATTTATGAAGTTAATCTGGAAAAGACAGAATTATTTTTAAATGGTTGAATGGCTTGTTTTCATGGGTGCATCATGTGTAATGTCTGTGTCTGAATATGCAATAAGGTGTACAGTACATAGTGTGTAGCACCATTGTTTTTTTCAAAAGGATGTTGCACACTATAGGGTGATTCCTTTTAATTTGTGGGAAATATAAATGAGGTCAACCAGGAGAGAGAGTTGTAGAGAGCAGCCTAAATCAACAGTGGTAGCAAATATGCAGTAGCAAATTCTCTCATCCCTCCCCTGCTTTGTCAATTTTGGAACTGTCTTGTGCATTCTTACTTTGGAAACTTGGATATCCCCTCTCTTCCTTCTTTAGTAAGCTATTTTTGCATGCTTGTTATACAAACATTTCTTTCTCTATGCTTCTCCAGTGGCCTAATCTTCTGCAAAAATACACTGAAATTAGCCTCTTTAAAATATCTGTTTTCATCTTACTAAGCATCTTTTCTTCTCAACGTCTTTCTGCATTTTATAACATGTCTATTTTTTTCACAATTTAAAAATCTAATGTTGTTTTCTTCAGCCTTGATCAAGACACGCTCATTCAGACCATGACAGCTTTAATTACAAGCAGAGGGATGGTAACAAGGCAGGCTTTCCCCTGCCTACTACATTTAGCATCTTAGTGCATATCATTGATCTTGATTTTCTAGTATTCTGTAATCCTTTGTCTGAATTAAGATGACTAATGAAGCATTGCAGAAGAAAGTTTCAGCTGAGTTCTGTTTATTACTTTTATAAGAAATCACAAGATGAAGTATGCACATGCTACAAGATGTGTGTCATGGTAAATATTCAAACCTAATGATTTATTCTATGCACAGGAGAAAAATCCATACTTTTCTGTGGGAAAAGCAATAACCAGGCATGCAAAAATAGGTTACTAAAGAAGGTGGCCACATTTACCAAACACAACAAGGATTTGCAAGGATATATGTTTCGGTAGCTAGCATCTACATGCCAAAGGCAATTAGCATGTGGACTGCATGGATGAGTCCCTTCCCAACCCTAGGCTTTGAGAATAATAGGCTTATTCTCAGACAAATAGCCCACCAGAACCACAGCTTTCCAGGTTAGTTGGGAAGACATCTTCTCACAATCCCCATTTCCAGAGCTCTACAACCAGTGAACCAAGTGAGCTCCAAAGATGGCCTATATCTTGCCCATGAGTCCTGCAGGCCTGAGCAGCGTAGTTCAGGAATCACCATAACAGTACGTCAGACAGCATGCCTTCCAATGCAGACATTACAGATGTCACTCCTCCATATATGCCATACTGCCATATATACTTGTAGATAAGTCTGTCTCATGTATAAGCTGAAGGCAGGTTTTGGGGCCAATATTATGGATTTTGTTATGGCCTGTGGATAAACTGAGGGTAAAACAAATCTTTTCCTTTTTCGAAATTGCACAGAGGGAACGTACTTAGGAATAGCTAAAGAGAAGGAGAGGATCTGTTTATTTTAAGGGGTTACAATGGGGGTGGGGGTTGTAAATTGCATTGCTGATCTTAAAATGTCTGCATCTACACAAATACATATGGGGGCAGAAAGAGCAACCTGCCCCTATTAGGGACCCAGCACAAAGGAAGTGACAAGAGGCAGAGGTGAGAAGCTCCTCTTGGTGTGGCAGGGCATGGATACAGTGCTCCTAACCCATAACCCCTCCCTTGCACAAACTGGAGAAAGAAAGGCAATCCTCTCTCCTTTTCTCTTGCCCCACTTTTTTATTTGGCCCAACTGGGATTCAGCAGCAATGTGGGAGAGCCTGAAGAAGGCAGCACATCTACCATTTTGGGTGCTTGGGGTGGTGCAAAGTGGTAGTGGCCATTTTTAAGAAGGGTTTACCGTGTAAGCTTCACCTCACGAAGCCTCACAAGGATTATACAGTAAGTACTTATTAAAAACAGCTGCCGCTGCTTCGCTCCACTCCACTTCAAGTGCCCAGAATGGTGAGGGAAACAGAGCTCATTCAGCTGGCATTGTTATCTGTTTCCATAATTGACCTGTGAATAAGCTGACCCAGGTTTTTTGATAGGCTTCAGGCCTCTCTCTCCACCGCACATGGGCCTAGAACTCCTTCCAGTATTGTAAATCCCTCTGTTCCTTGGAGGGAGTTGGACAACGCAAAGCATTTTTAAGGGGAGGGGAGTTTGTTTCAAAGAAGAATTATTACTTCTGGAACCTTGCAGCCATGTCAGTTTTCCTCAAGAGAGTGCTGGGAAAGGCCTGTTCCCACAAAAATGGACAAACATGCCATCACTGATGTGGGAACCAGTACCTCTTATGATGGTGAGGGACTGCTTTTCAATAACCATTTGAGGCAGAATTAAAATTACACACATCACTTCATACCACCAGTGTCTTTCCCTATGGTCAAAATACTATAATATTTATTCCCAGTAAGTCCCATTCAGCTGAATTTTCCATAATTTAATCCATTAATTAATCTATATTAATCAAAGTTTTCCTCTTTGTAACTCCAACTTCCTTTATTTCTTTTTGTGGCTATGGATATGGGATAATGGATAGAAACACAGGGGGAATACTCTGCAGCTGATGGAAGCTAAGGCTGATATCATGGCCTTTATAAGATGAGCAGATGTTGTCCTGCTAAAGCAGAAGGTAGGGAGCTTAGCTCACTTTCTTCTAAAATGCAGATTATACAACATTTTAGAATTCACTATCTTGATCCTCTCTTGCTGGTAATGGAAAAAATACTCCTTCATACAAAAGTATATTTCTAATTGGCAATAATGGATTTTGTTGATAAGTCAACTTTTGCAGTTAAGTCAGCTTTGACTTAAGCCCTTTCCACACAACGGGGCTCAGTGACGTCCTTTTGCTGCAGCCCTGTGGGGAGGGAAAGTGCACCAGGAACGCTGCCCTCCACACTTCACCCGGTTGCTGCAGAGGGGAGCACTCTGGCCCTGCCTCTTCCTTTCTGCAGTGCAGCTGGGCATTTGCCATTGCTGTGCTGGGAAGGGAGGCATTGCCAGCGCACTTCTGCCCTTCCACATGGCCGGGAAAGGCAGCAGTGTGACACAAGGGTAAGTGTAAAATGGATTTTTTCCACTGTACAAATACCATGCTCGCGCAATGTGCAGGAATAAGATGGTGGCTGGACCACGATGATGTCATGCAGATGCACATCCTGTGGAGCGCTGCCATCATGCCGCCACAGCGAGGTAGCCACGCAGTGCGGAAAGGGCCTTAGGCAAACCCAATTAATGAGAGACCTTGCAAACTCTAGACTTCCTTCATTGAGTCTCTCCCCCTGTAATGCCTCTTTTCCTCTGCCTTTTGTCTTACCAGGCATTATTATCTTTTCTAGTGAGTCATGTCTTTTAATGATATGGCCAAAAAATGACAGCCCCAGTTTAGTCATCTTGGCTTCTAGGGAGATGCCAAGCTTGATTTACTCTAGAACACATTCATTTGTCTTTTTGTCAATCCACAGAACCCCACAGAACTCTTCTTCAGTGCCACATTTCAAATGAGTTGAATTTCCTCCTATTAGCTTTCTCCACTTTTCAGCTTTCACAACCATATATAGAAACTGGAAATTGAATGGCATGGACAATCCTAACTTTAGTATTCAGTGATTCATTTTTACATTTGGGAATCTTGTCTCAGGCCCTTTCCGCACGTGGGGTGTGAATCGGGCAGAAATCGGGAGAAATGGGACTCACCGGACTTTTCCTGCGACCAGGTGAGTCCGTCGCGAAGAGCAGCAGCGCGAGTTCGCCGCTCCGCAGTTCGGCATCCAAAATGGTGGCTTCCGGTTGGTGGAGGCTCTCTGGAGAAGCTCGCCAGCCGAAAGCCCACCCCCAGAAGATCTGCAGGCACGCACTTGCGCACGCCTGCAAATCTGCTTCGGAGCGCAGTGACAGAGCTAGACGGGGTTGCCTGCTCCATGCTTTTTAAAAACCTCAAAAAAGAGGTTTTTAAAAAGCACACTGCGCAAACCAGTTCCAGTTGCGCAGAACTGGACTGAAGTGTGGAACTACAAAAAGTAGTCCACACCAGTCCACTCTATGGTGCAGAAGACCTCCGTGGGAGGTCGCTCTGCACCATTTTAAATACCCGGTGCGGAAATGGCCTCAGTCCTTCATAGCTACCCTTCCAAATCTTAGTATTCTTCTGGTTTCTTCACTGTAGTCTTCATTCTGAGCCAAGGTACAGAAAATCTCTTGCTATCTCAATGTCTTCACTGTCTGCTTTATGGTTATATAAATCATCTGTGGTCATTTTTTTTTGTTTCCTTGATGTTCAATTCTAAACCTACCTTTGTACTTTCTTCTTTGACTTTCTTCAGTAATCCTTTCAAGTTTTTGCTATTTTCCGCTAGTAGAATGGTGTCATCTGCATGTCTTAAATGGTTGATGTTCCTTCCTCCAGTGATCATGCCTCCTTCCTCTGAGTCTAATCCTGCTTTACTTATGATATGTTCAGTGTACACATTAAACAAATAAAATGATAAAATGCAGCTTTGCCTGACCCCTTTGCAACTGGAAACCATTCTGTTCCTCCATATTCTATCCTAACAGTAGCCTCTTGTCCTGCATCAGGGCAATTAAATGTGGTGATGCACCCATTTCTTTAACAGGAATCCATAGTTTTTTCATGATCTACACAATCAAATGCTTTGGCATAATTTATAAAACAGAGGCTGATTTTCTTCTGAAATTCTTTGGTTCATTACCCAATATATGATACCTAGTGCCTCTTCCTTTCCTAAAGGTGGCTTGGACAGCTGGCACTACTCACTCCATATATGATAAAAGTCTTTGCTGTAGAATTTTGAGCATGACCTTGTATACATGGGAAATCAATCCAATAGTCCTGTGGGTACTACAATCTGTGATGTCCCCTTTCTTGAGGATTGGAATATATATACTGAGCATTTCCAATCTGTGGTCCATTCTTTCGTTTTCCATATTTGTTGGCAGATTTTAGTTAGAACTAGAGTAAATTCTGTCCCTGTAGCTTGAAGCAGCTGTGTTGGTATGCCCTCTGTTCCTGGTGATGTATTTCTCCCTAGTGCTCTGAGTGCAGCATCCACTTCACTTTCTAAAATTGTAGGTTCATCTTCAAATGGTGCTTCCTTGAATGAATCTGCCATCCTTTCATCTTTTTTACATAGTTTGTCAGTGTCTTGTTTCCATTGTGTTTTTATTTGTCCTTGATCATGTAATGTGTTCCCCTACTGGTCATATAGCATCCCTATTCTTGGTTTAAAATTCCTTTTGATTTCTTGGATCTTGTGGAAGAGATTTCTTGTTCCTCCATTTTTGTTTTCATCTTCTGCTTTTCTACATTGATTATTACAGAAGATCTCTTTCTTCCTGAACACAAGTTACTGAATGGCTGCATTCAGTGTTTTGAACCTATTTCTGCTCCTTTTCCCGTTTGCTTCTGATCTGCTCTTAACTGCTTGGAGAATTTCATCTGTCATCCATCCCCCATCCTCACTTGATGCAAGGGGATGTGAGAAAGGTTATTCAGAAAACATTAAGAAGAGATTCATCACTAATACCAGACTATGATCGACAACAAACAGTAAAATGCATGACTTACATACTGGAAGTTTTAATTAAAAGAAGAGGAGCCTTGCAAAAACTTTGTAATGTTTTGGCTGTACTTGTTTGGGATTGCAATTTCTCCTTTATTGCAAAAATAGAGTGACAATTCCCTAGGGGGAAATATAACATAGAAAAACAGCATACTTCAGAAGGATGCTTAGTCTTTTCTGTTCTGGCCTTTCAAAGGTTGGCAAAGACCACCTTATTTAGACAGCCTTTTCATTTCATTTTTAAAGCTCTGAATGAAGAATTTATTTCCATCTGCCTTTATAATGATACCGAGCTGCTCTTTTATCATGTGTCTGTTGTTTTTATTATATTGTCAAGCTGTGATAGCATGTCACTTGGGAGACTTTATTTTTTGCAAAAGAGCAACCTATGCATTTTAAAACAAATATGCATGTCCAGCTCGCTCCACCCTGATGCAGTTTAACATTTACTTTTATGTGGTTTTTCTGTCAAAAGCAAGTGATCAAATGATGCTAGCTACTGGAAAACAAAAAGGCATGTCATTGTGGAAACAATTCTCATTGGGTCCAAAATATTGCATATTAATGTTCAGAATAGATCTAGTGATGTTCTATTTCATTTTTGTTTTTGCTCCCGTGTTGAAATGGGGGGGGGGGGCATTCATTACAATTGCATCACACAGTGTTCTCTCTCTCTCTCTGCAACCACTGGTGGAATTTGTGGGCTTATGCCAAAAGTTACCGCAAGGGGTGCTTACAGTGCATTTAACAAGCAAAACAAAACCCTATTATTAGAGTAATATTGGAACTGTACATATATCAGGACTCAAAATTTGTCATATGCAGACATACAGGAAATTGAAAATACAAAGGATTACTGTGTTATTGTTTGAGGATTTGTTATAAAAACTTTTGTTTTCAAATCTGAATATAGAAAAGCACTCTGAAAAAAAGAAAAAGAAAAAACACTAAGATTTTTCATCACTTAAAAATCAGTGTAATTAGCCTGTGATATATAGGATTGCTGTCCTACAAGATGGAGTGAATTCCCCCATCTCAGGACACTGAGCAGAAGGGCTAGTGAATTGCATCTTCATTCAGTGCTGGGCTGGTCCTGTACCCCTGCCACCTTATTCAAATGATACAGCACCACTATGAGTGCTCTATAGAGTCCTGCCATAGCAGCAAATACTAAAAGAGGAAAGCAACCAAAAGGGCCTGCTGGACCAATCATGTGCCCAATGTTTTGCTCTCCGGACACCTCAAGAGTGAGATAGAGTATAGGCAAGTCTCTGCCATACTGACCTGCTTTCAGCCTTACTTTGAACAACTATGGTTGCCATGCTTGTCTAGAGTGATGAAGGGAACGAAAGGATTCCAAGAGAATCTTTGTTTAGAGTCAGGCACTGTGAAAGATGTTTCTCAAGATATTGCCTTTGCCAGAGATGAAAAAAGTGATGGTGGCTATAATATCAATTGGGGTGTCCATATGTTTCCTCTGCCTCAGGTGGTGGGATAAATTTGCTTTCTCTGGTGGCATATAAGAAATACCCCATACAGGGACAATGATTCTTCCTCCTCCTCCTCCTCCTCCTCATTATTATTCCTGAAAAAGCACCCTGCCAGATTCACACTCTTTTCCATCACTCAAATATATAAGTAGTTTGGAGCAACACCAAAAGTGTCTCAAATCTTTCTTTCCAGTCCAAGAAAACTCTGTATAAGTTTTCTGGCAGACACTTTCCTAAATTTTTGGGGTTCCCATTTGGGTTTCCATTGTTGCATTCTCAGATTATCACCAATTTTCTCCAGAAACTAAAGAAAGAATAGATGAAGTTCTCTTGCACTTTTATTCTTCTTCGCTTTAACTAATTTGCAGGTTCTAGTTTCCCCTTTCTTTCTTCCTTCTTTGAAGCAGAAATCATACTGTGTATCCATGCCACAAATGCACTCTTCACCTTTCCTTCTTTTTACTTCTCCCTTCCTGGGAAGTCTACAATTGCTATTGATTGATTGATAACTGATTGTACATTTTCTCAATAAAATATAAAATATAATTTCTGGTGAAGTTCATCTCTCTTTTGTTCCCCTGAGCACTCTAAGACCTTGGCTAAACAAATAAAAATTGGTATTCTTGGTTTCCCTCTATTTTGTTCATTGTGTTAGCTTCAAGGCCAGTTGTATTAGAGAGACAGTATCCTGCCCTTCCAAATAGTAGAGAAAGAATAATGGACATTTTTTGTCTTGACATGCCTTTATGAACTAGTCTGCAGAAGTATTTAAATAGAAGGTGCGCCCATGTGCAGATAAAGTTTCTTTTTTTTCTTTTTCTTTCTTTCTTTCTTTTTTTTTTGGAAAATGCATCTTTTATTAAACAAATTGTACCACACTTTCATTTCAAACTGTTCTAGCAATTCACATTCATTACACGAAATGCTCTTTTTGTTCCTACAATGTATTGCCTGCCCAACTACAATGCTTTCTATTGTCTGAAAATGGGAGTGGTTAGAGGCATGAAGAATCCTGTGCGAAGGCCCTGGGGGTATGCCCCTATCCATTTTGCTTGCCCCTTTTTCCCATATCATCATGATGTCCAACCTATATGGTGCTCTACTGACCTGATGTAATCCTACTTATTTAGCATAAAACGTCTTTCCTCCTTTCCATTTTTCAGTGCTTATTTTTCAATGACACCTGACATTTCAAAACTATAGAGTGGAGTCCAATGCAGGTCTACTCATATGTAAGTTCATTTATTTTAATGGAAATTACTGTCAGATAAATGTGTATAGATGCATCTCCTGAGAAGCTACACTGTTTTCAATGGAATTTACTTTGCAGTAAAGGTACATATATGTGTCTACTGAGAAGTAAGTTGCATTGACTCTCATGGAACTTACTCCCTTCTCCCTTTACTGGAAAAAAGGGCATGGAAAAAAGGTTAAAACTGAGAGGAATTTTGTTCATGTGCACACTGATATCAGCACGAAATGGAGAAATGCTTGATTGTTGTCCAACCATGGAATAATGAAACCAAACACAGAGAATTGTGTTAAACAAGGGCCCCTTTATTTAATCTAAAACCTTAAACTGCATTGAGCTTGGAAAGGAGTCAGGAGTGGGAAACCTAGTGTAGGATCAGCTGAGGCAGCTGTTACTCTTAACTTCTTCCTCAGCTTTCCTCTGAGTAGACCACCTGAGCCCCAGGAGCAATCCAATAGTTGGGTTGCTCCCCATCCGGTCATCTGCTGCAAGGCAGACCCGAGGCACCCCTCCCCAGTTGCAGGACTTAAAGTCAGGACAAAGCTTCCAGGCCCACCTCAAAGATAGTCTCCTTTCCCACCTCCTGGGTTGCAGAACCTAAAAAAAAAAAAAAAGGTACCAGGGCTCCCCTTCACCAAAAGGGTGCCAAGATGTTCACTGTAAATCTTACTTTATCTGTCTCCATAATTGCCAAGTGACTGCCTATTTAAAGACACTACCCAAAGCTAATTGCCAGAGTGACCAACTAACTCACATTGTACTGGAGACTGGAGGTTAGGCCAAAAACATCATCAAAGAGACTGCAAAAGGGATAGCCAGATCTTAAAAAACCTCCACTTCCATCCCTAACCTATAGCTTCATGGCACCTTGTGCCTGATGCAAACTTCATTGGTCTCTCTTCCACGGGAACCATCTAAGGTGGTCCCTCTCGGACAGTGCCTTGCACCGTGTGGGTCTAGAGTCATGTCACAACAGCACATATCCTCCCAGCAAAAGAAAAAAAAAATAGTGTGGGAAGATTAATGAATAAGACCATTTCTGCACTACACTGTTACAGTGCTATTATTCTACTTTCAACATCCTGTGGAATTCTAGGGTTTGTAGTTTAGGAAGGGGCATTTAGAATTCTAAGCCAGAGACCTCTTTGGCCTCCCTAAACTGCAAACCCTAGGATTCCATAGGATATTGAAAGTGGAATAATAGCTCTATAACAGTGTAGTGTAGAAATGGCCTAAGTGAGGGAGTTATGGGGGAAAGAAGCAAGAAGTGCTGATGCTTTCCCATGACAACTTATGTGGGCTGCACACACACACATACCAGCCAGAAAATGTGACTGACACAGTAGACAAGGAGATGAGAGGACACAAGATTTGCTAAAGAGGCAGAACGTCACCAATATGGGAAGGCAATAAAAAGGAGTGAGTGAGTGAGGAATGTCACAAACACTGCTCTCTCTAAAGAGGTGACTGCAGTCAGAATTAATGTAATATTTTCAAGTGTAAACAAAAAGGTGTTAATATTGAGGATGGTTACCAAAGATTTCATTTATTTGCTAATGTCATTTCAGTTGAGAAATTAATCTAGGAACACTAGTATACTTTCAAGTACAGGTACATACAACCCATGTGAATTTGTCCAGACCCAAGTATCCTGGGTATCATAAACCAGGCAGAGCAACTTCCTGGCACAGAATTCAGAGTTAAAGAAAATTACCTTTTCCATGGTGGTGCTGATGCTAGGGACTTTGAGAGTGAATCTTATGTATCATTAAACACTTTCATTGAAAACTTGCTCACTACTTTAATTAACTATTTGCTTTTGGGATCATGTGCTTCCAAGATACAGTAAAATCCATGTGTTTTGTGGCTGATTTCACCTGTAGCCTATGATTTTTTTCCCCCTCTTCAACTGTGTTGGGAAAAATGTATGAAGTAGTCCTAACAATTGTGGGAAACTTATTACCTGGAGTACAGTAGAGCTTATTGTACTTGTTATTTTTTTCTTCTTTTGTTAAGCCCAATGCTTGTTCAGGCAAGGATCCAATATCCCAAACTTCATCCTGCAAGGAGTTTCATTTGCTGTCAAGGCATCTCCTGGTCCTGTAGCTAGTCTGAGGAAAGAGAGCTTTTTGTATTATATTTAATAGCAACAATGGCATATGTATTCTAAGTTTTGCTTCAGGGTAATTGGAACAAGTCCCATAACTGTCATTAAGAGAAGTATTATACAAACTGTGTTGAGTTTCCAGACCTACTTTATTTCCAAGGCTAGACAGTTTTCTGTTTTTCATTTGTAGATTATTCAATGCCATGTGAGGTATTGTAACCTTTAGTTTAGATAGTATCTGATTTTTTGGGGTGTGTGTGTTCACCACTGTCATATCTCAACTACTGTAGACCATTATTTTATCAGTTAAATGCAAATCCCAGTGCACTGTGTAATCGCTATTCTGAAGAATTTGCTATGGCTACATTTGTAGCTGGAAAGTTATTTTGAACATTGTAGAGGCTGCTCCTGCATACCTGGAAAATCATTGTTTTCAGCTTAATTGTGTTGCAAGATATTTTATTTACTGATTTAATTTCTAATTACATGTTAGTTGTTACATTTATTTCCTGCCTTTCTTTCAGTGAGCTGAAGGAAGCCTATATACCTCGCATCCTGCTCACCGTGTAATCTTCAAGCCTTCTCAGATAGGTCAGGCTGAGTGAGAATTTCTGGCTTAACTTTACTGAGGGCATTTCCACACTACACTGTTATAGTGCTATTATTCCACTTTGAACATCCTGTAGAATTCTGGGGTTTGTAGTTTACTGAGGTAAACAAGCTCTCTGTCTGAGAATTTGAAATGCCTCTGCCTAAACAGCAAACCCCAGGATTCCATGGGATGTTGAAAGTGGAATAATAGCACTATAACAGTGTAGGGCAGACAGGGCCTCAGTGAGTCAAATGATTCTGTGAGGACTAGAACGTGGATCTCCCAGACAACAGTCCAACATGCTAACTGCTGTACCAGACTGGCTCCGTGGATGAGACTTGTACTTGTTCTGTTGTTTCTGTATGGTCTACCATGCACTGCTGGGTGTAATCTAATGTCTTAATGTCTGCCTGCCCTGTGAACCAATGAGGTTATCTTTGCTTTTATTTTCTTTAATATATCCATGTCTTTTGTAATATATTTTGATAGACAATGGTAGCATTATATTTGCTGGATTCCAACTTTGTTAATCTCAGATCTATTACTGAGATCAAATAATGGGAACTAGTTCTCAGCAGGTACAGAGAAAGGTAAAATTGTATGTCTTTTGTACATATCATGATGTAAAAGTGCACAATGAACTAAAGCCATTAAGAGTATAACCACAAAATTAAGAAATTAGAATTTAGCCTTGCAAAAAAGTCATCAAAGTTAAAAAATAAAGACCCTTTGTGTTATCAACACTAATATGTTAATGACACATTTTAGAAATCTGGAGATCAGTCAGAGCAACCATAGAACCGAATTCTCTTAGCAGCACCTCTAGAAATAGTGATCAAAGTTGTACAATCAGGCCTGGACAGATATGTTGCTTTCTCTTTCTATTACATTTTCATTTTAACCCAAGTTCATTCACCCCCTTTTATCTTTTTTTGAGACTGAGTACAAGGTCAGTATCTTATGAGAACTAGTGTGATGTAGTGGTTTGAGCATTGGATTATCACCCTGGATACTAAGGCTTGATTCCCAGCTCAGTCATGGAAATCCACTGAGTGTCACATTCTCGCTGCCCCCAGAAAACCCCATGACATGTTCGCCTTGATGTTGCCATAAGTCAGAAGCCACCTGAAAGCACACGACAATAACAAAAAAACCAACAATTCATATACTGAGTCTTCAAAAACCATGTGTTGGATATCAACATAGTGTTGGATAGTAGCATTATTGCCACAGGAGCTATTCATTCAGTCAATCAATCAATCAATCATTCAATTGTGCGTATATATGTATTTTACACCTTTCTCCCAATATGGAACATAAGGCAGCTTACAATATAAGGTACAACAGAATACAGTCGAAGCAAGGTATAATGCAAAGTTAAAAACAATGAAATAAAGGTTATATTGAAACATTAATTGCAGGAACATAAAAAGCAGTAAAAATGTAATAATGGCAACAGAAAATATAGCACACCCACATTAAAAGATCTTCTGCCAGATCTACCAGATATATATGACATTTTTCTGAAATACCAATCTATTCAGGTCTGTGTCTGGTCGCATGAGCCTCTGTGTCGCTGAAGAAGATTTGGGGGTGCCCTCTAGTCAGCAAATACATGATTTGTTCTCTTTCCGTATGAGTCTCTATTTTCTATAGATTATTCGTTTTTGTTTTGTTGTCCTGGTTAGCTCTGCTGATCAGTCTCGCTCCTTGGTGGCATCTTTCTCAAGACAGTTATTTCATTTATAACTCCTGGTTCATCAAAAGGGGACATATTTGATGTTAAGTTTTTGCACAATTCATGTGTGACAGCCAAAGGTGTACAATGATTTTTCTCTCAACCTCCCAAATGGCATATTGTTTTTAAGACTTGAATTTGAATGTCATGTGTAGAAAAATCCTAGGGCCTGCTATTTTTGGAGACGTGAAAGGATAACTGTTATTTGAAACTTTTCTGAAAGAGTTATGATACATTTGGGAGAAATAACTTTCCTAAGAAACATTTTCAGAAGAATTGCTTCAGTGTTTGTTTAACTAGAACTTTGGAAGCATGAAGGAACTTCTTAAAGGTTGAATCACTATATAACCACCTTGTTTAATAACTTCACAACTCTGGTGACTTGGCCCCCCTTTTTGTTTCACATTTGTAGCACACCTGAGAAACAAAAGAGTATTTTTGTAGATTGTGAAGTGCTTCTTGTATTAAATTATTGCATATGCTTTCTTTACTCAGACTTGTCTCCATAAATGAATACAGATGTTAATGGTATGGCAGTTCCATATTTAAAAAAATACTCCTAGCCACAGAGAAGAATCAGAAAGAGGAGGAAACAATTCAGTTTGCCAATGAACTATTCTCTGCTTATTTATTTTTTAATTTATTAAAAGGGGAAAATGGGTTTTGGTTTGTCTGTTTTTCCTTCATCACCACGTTGCCCATCGCTTGAGTTGGCAAACATTTGACACTTCATGCTTTTGATCAGATAGGTTTTCTTAGCAGCAACTACTAAAAGACCCAATAGATTGCTTTTATTTCAATGCGGATATACTTTTATAATAGTTTCACTAAAATGAAAGGAAACCACGTGTTACATATAAAAAAATATTTAACAAAAGCTGATATATTTAGCAACATAGCAGGATCTAATTGCTTTTCTAAAGGGCATATTCTAGAAAAAGTCCTGAATGAGGGAGGGTGCTATGGCAATTGTTCTTCTGCTAGAAATAAATTGCTTTTTTTGAAAAAAAAATCTTCCCCAAATTGGATCATTTTAAGAATTTTTTAGACCTCCTTAGAGCTACGATAGATTAATAGTGCAATCCTATATATGTCCACCAGAAGTAAATCTCTTAGTTCTGTAGGGCTTAGTTCCTTATAAGTGGATGTAGGATTCCTGTCTAACAATGCTATAAATGCTGGCTGAAAAAAGATAAGTTCTACTCATTTAATTGAGATTTACTCCTAGGCAAGTTTTGAATATAATGATGTGCTGAAGCCATGCTTGACTAAACATTAGCAGGCAGGACAACCCATTATTCATCTCATCCCCTCCCAATCCTGGCTTTCCATCTGTCATTCCACAGCTTCAACAATCAGTCACCACACGATTCCATGGCTACTGAATATTTTCTGACTGTATCAGTCTGTTGTGTGTGTGTGAGGCAGCTGGTAAAGTTTCATGCAGAAACATTCCAGCTCTGTTCAGTGGGGTTTATTTTATGTGAGTTTGTACGGATGGGATTACAGTTTTGTGGCAGTAGATTTTACTAATAATTACTAATTTACTAATTAGTAAATTAGTAATTTACTAATAATTTACTAATAATTTTTACATTATTAATTCTTTTCCTTTTCTTCTCCCTTCTTTGGGGCTGAAAATTTAGGTGCCACTCTACTATTCAAGGAGTGGTTTACCTTACTGGAAGACAGAGGTGGTTCTAAATGTTTGAGTTTATATGTCTTTTTCTTCATCACAGAAGCAAATGCGCTGCTCTACATCCTTTTTTTCTTTTTTTTCTTTTTCTTTTTTTTTGCTGCTGCTCTTCTTCTTCAAAACACCTTCACTGTAGCTAGAAACCTTGTTCAAGAAGGAAGATGACTAACTGGAAGGGTGTGATAAGAGACCACACACTTTTTCTCCAGCTCAGAACAAACTGTGACAGCTACCATCCATCACAATTAAGGCACAACACTATCTTGCAATATATTTAATATTTATGTGTAATTTATACTTACACTTCATCTGGGAGGAATTTGAGTAGTGAATTAAACTGAGTCCCTCTCTGAGGACTTCTTGATTGTGTCTCTGGTGACTTCAGCATCTGCCCCACTAGTCTTAGTGGGCAATAGCAATCACTATTCCAGCAGTAGGGTCACTGGCCACAAAGCAAATGTTTCCAGGGGTCTATATGATGTGATGCAGCTCTTTGGTATTAGCTAATGTCATCTTCATGCACTTTAACTCTCAGGTGCAACTACAGAATTTTGTCAAAAGCTAGTCCATATTAATTTCAATGCTTTATGCAACTATATTCTTCTATTTTTGCATTTTGGGCACTTTTAAACTAGTTTTCTTCACAAGTAGGTCCTGAAGAGGTTAGCAGCTAGCAACAAATTAATTTCCTTTGATTCTCTGGAGTAAAACAATGTTTTCTCCCCTGCGTATTAACATACTGTACTTCTTTGAAGAATTTCAAAGGCTTTCTGGCACTTCAAAAACACTTTTGATTGTATTCCAATGTGGTAGCTAATTTGTTAGTTTACCTAGATGAAAGCTGCTGTACAAAGGACATGATATAGCCCAAATTAAGCACATTTAAGATCAACTGACTTGAAGGGAAGAGTTAAAAAGGACTTAAATTTCTCCCGTTAAATTCTGTTGACTTAGCATGCTTAACATGGGCTTCATCATGGCCAAAATTTAAAATATTTTGTACAGTTATTACAGTAAAAATTGAAATGATCGAGAGAGGTCACAAGCAGACATGGTAGCAATGACTAAGGCTGGAAAGAACCCTTACATTCAGTGTTATGAACTACTGTGGTGTTTTATAGAACCAGGCGGTAAATATTCTGATGTTTATAGAGTCAGATAATGAGTATTTTGATTCAACAAATCACTAAACATAAAGATATTCCTGGCCAGTTTTATCACTCCTCATTTTTTAAGGCACTGGTCAGAGAAGAATGGGTGTTCTCTTGTATACAGGTAGTAGCTCCATAAAATTCAATACAACTTGCCTGGAACTTGTTATCAAGTCAGTCCTCTATGTTTAGCAAGAAACAAATAACTTCAGGTATCTGGAAATACAGTAGCCAGCATGGTGTAGTGGTCTGAATGTTGGATGAGGATTCCAGGATAGCAGGGTTCAAATCTCAGCTCAGTTATAGAAACTATAGGCAAAGTCACGGTCCCCCAGTCTGGTGCCATTTCCACACTAAACTGTTATAGCGCTATGATTCCACTTTCAACATCCTATGGAATCCTGTGCAGTGACAAATCTCCTCTAAATAAATCTTGCCAATAAAACCCTAGGTTAAGTTGTAATTGACTTGTAGATACAAAACAAAAGCAAAGCTGGAAACACTCCCCAAATAGTTTCATATTTAATAAGAAAGGAAGCTAAGCTAAGTTTTATTTAAAGGTATCCATTGACATCTAACTATTTTTACTTCATTTTTACTGTAAGTAAAAAATGAATATTGAAAAGGATGAAAAAAGCCTTATTTCAGTTTCATACTTGGTGGCAGTGTTGATGATTCTTGGCATAAATCTTAATATCTGCAAACTAATAATAGGAGGGTTTGTGTGAGAGGAAAGTTTCTGACCTCAGGCCAGAGAATATTTTCTTTCCTTTACAGGGAACTGGATGATGTGTATTAGGCCAGACTAATAATTCCTTCTTATGTGTACACCAGAATTTGGAAAAGTTACTTTTTGGGCTACTCATCCTGGAATGCTCCACTGGGTATAACCAGGCAAGTGGAAGATTTTGAGAAATTGTGGTGCAAAAAAGTAACTAAGCATGCTCTGATTCACTATTGCCAGTACACGTGAAGGGCGGGATGGATTGCTTGCCTGGCAAGTATTGGCACTGAGACAGAAGTTGGGCTGGCTGCCCAAGAGATATTAACAGTAGTGGTACGTGTGGGATGCGTGTTGTTGCAGAGGGAAAGTGGCATAAGCAATAGCTAGATTAGCTTCTTAGGAGGTACCCTGTTGGTGGCAGTTTGGGTGCTCATTCATCTCAAATAGTCCTCCATCTAAGTCAAATGTGCTTGTGTTTCCCTTTAATAGTACATATGAATTCATCTCTTGCCTTAGTGTCAGGCATGGCCTCACTTAAGATCTGTAGTATACAGGGAGGGTGAGCAGGCTGCCCTACGTTGCAGTGCTGACATGGTGCGGATCAATGTGCATAGTTAATGGCCATTGTCATCCCTATTATTGTGTCTGCCTCTTTCTTCCAATATGTATTTTTAGACTGTAGCACATGCAGCTTTATAGAAATACAAGTTGAGGCAGAGGAAAAAATTAAGCACATTTAGCCCTCATGTATTTCCCTGAGGTATTTCACACATCCAGAACCACATTTGCTGCAAACTGCAAGGCAGACTTTGTATGACATTATCACCCAGAGAGCTGTAATGCTTATTCCCGCTTATCTGTACCAGTTTTACTTATTTTTTTTTTTAAAGAAAGAAACCACCTCAAATGAATATCATCCCAACAAATCTATTGCCTTTTGCTGTTGTGGTATTCTCCCAGGCAATGTAAAAATAAAGAAATTAAAAAATTAAAAAATAGAGTCCAATGCAATTTTTCTGGGAGCCATCACGCCAAGCAGCAGATATAATTTCTAATTATCAGTAGGTGGGCTCTATTTCTGGCAGAGGAAGAGGCTGAGACCATTTCTGCACTACACTGTTATAGTGCTATTATTCCACTTTCAACCTCTTACGGAATCCTGGAATTTGTAGTTTAGCGAGGGGCATTTAGAATTCTCAGCCAGAGGGCTCTTTGGCCTCAGTAAACTACAAACCCTAGAATTCCACAGGATGTTGAAAGTGGAATAATAGCACTATAACAGTATAGTGCAGAAATGAGTGGCTTCAGGAAATACAAGATGTGTGGCCTTGACCCTTGATCTACCGCTAATCTTTATAACATTGTGATTCCTGTGCACCAGAAAACACATTGGTGATATGTTCATTAGGCAGACACGCACAACAACAATTACACTAGTTTTTGAAGTTCACTGTATTCTTCATGAGGCAAAAATGGTGCAGTTCATACAGAGTGGGAAATGGCACTGTCATAGGTTGCAGGTCTGCATGTTTGTTTCTGTGTTGCGGAGAGATTGCGAGGCAAGACACCCCCCAAGAAAAATCCCAGGGAGACAGAGAAGTGACAGGGGCAAAGGAGATCAGTTCTCCATCACTGCCATAAAGTTTCTTTGTTTGAGATAAAGTCAGTTCCTGCTCTTATGAAGACAAAACTCCTATGTTTGCAGATTTCCCATGGAATTGGAAAATACTCTAGAACTTACTCAATGAAAGTTGCTTCTTTTTTTCAATGGATGAGAGTTTAAAATAGTATTAATAGGTGGTGGAAAGTGTACACATATTTTTTGTTCAGGTCCCAATTTATGAATGTTACTGTGAGTCTCTTTCCAAAACTGATTTCTGGCAATGGAATTCTACAAAAATTGAGACAAGCAGATAAAGAACGTATTGTCTCCTTTGTTAGAAACAAGCAACAATGTTGGTTAAAACAAGACCTTAATTTATAAAGCTCATTGCAGTAAAACAAATAATTAAGGCTATGGTTCTAGGTTTACCTACCTTGAAGTGAGCCTTACTGAATAAAATCATTTATGTTGAATAAATATGTATACAGTTGACATGCAAGAGGGCCATTCCACATTAAAAAAATACACATGTGGATAAAATTTCTGAAATATTGTCTAATATTCCAGTGGGTATAGTCTCAGTAAAATAAAGATTTTGTTTTTACATTTAGAGCATTCTGGAAAAAAAAATCCCCTTTTTTTTAAATGACAGGAAAGACAACTGTAATAACCAAACAGTATTTCAGTCATGATCAGTAATTCACTGCATTTAAATTTTCAGCAGATGGAAAATGCTCATTAATATTTTCCTTATTATATATGCTGTTCATTTTTCACTGTAGAAAATTCGTCCTTGTTGGTAAATGTCATTCTGCATTGCTCATTCTTTTTTTCTCCTTTATTAAGAGCAAGTGATAAGAAAACCTGAAGTGAAAAACTTCAATTTTTTAAATGAGATTCGTGTGAGGCTAATTAATAAATACCATTCGCATGAGGTAACATCAGCAACCAAGCCTGATCTGTTCATCTGCATCAAGTAAATTGGATAGACCATGTTTGCCCCACATTTCATATTGTCTGTAAATATTAGTTGGGCTGTGTCCTTGTTGTTTGGCAAAAGTTTGGGGAATATTCTAATAGCTGCTCTGAGAGCATTGATTCAGACAATCAATCTAATAAGTCTTAATGATCCCTGGCTATAGCATAAGCCCCAGATTCATTAGAAAGGCCTTAGAAATTAGGAATGGAACAGAAATTTATAATAACTGACTTCTGGAATGAATTTATCTAATTTGTGTCTGAAATTATTAGCAAAAAGTCTGTATATATCTCCACGTGTCATCTTTAAGGGAAAAAGTCACAATGGCACATTCTTTATTTTTTTTTTCTCTTTAGATATTACACACAAATAAAGGGACACAACCAAACTGGTGCATCTTTGAAAAATGTGGGCAAGCTTTAGTAAATAACGAATCAATGGTAAACATTATGCAGTTTTGCACAAAATGCACTGTTTTGCATAAAAAAGCCCATGAATGTTACTGGAAACTGCCACTGCCACTTCCTCTGCTGCTGCTGCTGCTGCTGTGAGAAAAGTACAAAAATTCACATTTTATGTGCAACCCTCATATATTTATTCACAAAATAATTTTGTGAAACATTTCTGGATGTGCAAATACTGGGAAAAGCTGTGTGAAAGTGTTTATTCACATGGCAAGGATAAAACTATGGAAATTATTTGTCCTCATATGCATGGATGAAATAGTTGAAAATTTGTATCTGTACTTGCCATAGCCCAAGGGGACAACCATAATTTCTCCTGTACAATACCTCTGGAAGAGAATAGTACATCATCATATACTGTCAGTCCCAGAAGTAGTTTTGGGCCCATTTTCAAAGCGTGTGGCAATAGCTACATGGTCTAGCCTCTTCATATGATGGCTACCTGTTAAAAGAAGGAGGAAGAAGGTGGTGGGCCATGGACCACCACCTACAAATCCATCATGGTGTAGATTCACAGAGAGAGCCAATCCACACCTTTGCCCAGAAGGGGATCAGATGACTTCACTCAGCGATGTGGACCCACATAGTGAAGCTATCCAGAACAATCCCATTATACACTGATGTTCTCTCTCTCTCTCTCTCCCTCCCGTCCGTCCCTCTGTGTGTGTGTGTGTGTGTGTGTGTGTGTGTGCGATTGCGAGCGCGCGCGCGCGCACACACACACACACACACACACAAATCCTTAGGCTGAGAGGCTTTTGCTGCTTTATCTGTAGAATCTTCATTACATGGCCAAAGCCAAATAAATCTCTCCATCTGATTCTCTCACTCAGTAAAAAGCTACCCAGAGAATTGACTGCTTAAAAATTATGATCTCACTCCCCAGACAGATAAAAATCTTCTTCCTGTGGGTTTCTGAGAATGTGGTATGTTATATTATGTTGTCAGTCTAATTTTTTTTAAAAAAATACACAAACTTTGTAACGCAGTCCAGACACCCTTTTGAATGCTTAGCATCTTTATTTAGAACTCCTGCATAAGTGGTGCATTTTTTAAAAAGCAAATATTGCTGGCTGTAAATCAGATTATACATTGGGTTCATAATTTGCATCTTATGATTTATAGGCCTCTGATTGAGGACCACATGGTTGATTCTGGGGCAGTGGAAACATATGGAAAGATGCAAGTGAAGACAATACCTAAGAAAAGCAAAATCTGTCACATTCCAATCACATGAAGCATTGTTATTCATATCCAAAAGTTAAATTTAGAGGAAAGCATAATTGTGCAGCTGGGATTTTTTTAAACGACTCCCCCTGCACCATTTCCCCCTGGTCATGCCGAGCAAGGTCCATAAACCAGGCCTTCCAGAAACAAAAATGACAATCATCACCAGGTTTATGATCAGTGTAATGTTTAATCTGGTTCTGACTTATTGAAGGGTGAAGAAGTGGCCTTACTCATTTGGATGGGAATGCACACATTAAATTTGCTCCACTCTGTTGCTTGATAACAATATAAATGCTGCTTCATTAAGAAAAATTAATTTCACCGGGTGAAAGTAAATGCTGCTTAAACTGATTAAGCCTCCTCACATCAAATCATTGCACATGAGCAGGTTTCAATGGCCCGTCACAGTGCTCTGATGTCATTTTTACAGCAGGAAGTGTAAAAGAGTGGTGTAAATGGATTGGATATGCACAGATAGCTGAAAGGCTTGTTTGCTTCAGTCCCTTTCCATCCTAAGTAGGTTCTTAGAAACTGCACTTGAGCATATAGACAATCCTGGACATTTTTTTCATCTAGTCTCCTCCTTGAAAAATCCTACACTGTATTCTCAAATGGATAATCTCTCAACAATGGAAAAAGCTACCTAGATATTTCTGGAGGAAAGTGGAGAGAGAGGTTGTGGTGGAGAACAAGTACTAGAAAGTAAAGGCTTGAATTAGACAGTACACCTATTCACATCACTCTGCTACAATGAACAAAACAAATAAATGACCTGCTTTGAGCTAAGCCCTCTTGAAGGGTTATATTAATCATTCCTTTAATTATGTGCACAACTGGTAGTAGCTCATAGGTCTCATCCCATTGCATGCCTCAAGACTTCATTTAGTCTTTTAGTAGGAAAGACTTGTAATATGAATCTATCCTTAAGCCACATAGTTTAAGTAAGCAAGGTATTCAGTCACTGTTGAACTCAGCACAAGTATTGCATATGGACCCTGCTCTCCTGGAAGCAAGGCGAGATTTCATTGCAATAAATATACTGTTAACAACTTAAAGTTACCATCCTTTGTATATTTTACTGCTTGCTGGTAATTGTGGTCTTTTCCCAAAGCACAGTAATAGCCAGAAGACTTTTCTTCAACTGCTCATATCTGTCTTCAACTACATCAGACCTATTGTAACTGGTTTTAGAGCATTTGGAAGCCAGTGACCTATGTCCGTGGCTGTGCAAGTGGCTAATAGAATAGAGACAGTCAAAACATTAAACCAAAATAGTAAAAACTAAAAGCAGGACAGCAGCATAAAACAGTGAGCATGAAACCATGTTTACATCACAAACCTAAAACCATGGCAAATAACAAGGTAATTATCTAGCACCAAAAAGGCTGTAGGATTGATCCCTAGTGAAAATCCCCGTGGGCAGCCTTCTATGGAATGGCACTACTGAGAAGAGTTCATATCAAGTTGCCAGCTGACTTAGGCCATTTCCACACTAGACTGTTATAACACTATTATCCCACTTTCAACATCCTACGGAATCCTGGGGTTTGCAATTTCGGGAGAGGCCTCTGGCCTGGAGGTGGAAGGAGTATTAACACTGAGGTTTCCTTAACTGGAAGAAGGAAGTCTTTAGGATACACTGGTTTCAAGCCATTTAGAGCTTTAAAGCTCGAACCATATTTTGAATGATTCCTGGGTATTGCCTGCCTGAATAGGACTGTGGTCACATATCACTAGGAATGTGAAAATCTGTCAGTCTCATTTTTCTGTGCTTTTCTCAGAATCTCTTTACCATTCTCCTTCCATTGTAGTTCCCTCTCCGGTTCGTGAGACTTGTTTTCCAGTATCAAAATATGTACAAATGTTGTGCACACTTTTTAAAAAATGTACATTTTTTTTGGTGATGTCACATTTTCCATGTACTCTGTCCATATTTTTCAATGCTACATTTTTATTAAGACCAACCAAAATTCTCTGAAAATGTGTCAGCTTTTGAGGTTTAAAAACTCACCATCAGCCTACATACAAATAAGGGACAGGGGAAGAAGCAATTGGACCAGTCCAAGACTTAGACCATTTGCTGAAGCCATAAGGACTACAGGTAAATTCATACTGTCCTAATTTGGCAGAGATTCTCCCAATTAATCTCCTGTTGTCCTGCTTTCCCGTTTGGTTTTAAAATATCCTGTTTTCTGTATCTTCATTTCCCTCTTTATCTGTAGCTTATTTCCATCAGTGCAAACTGAGTTTGAATGCAAAATCAATTAGCTCAGTTGTGGGGATGGGGTGGGGGGAGGAGAAGGCTGAATCTTGTCCTTCCCAATAAGTTTAGGTAAAAACAAACTGCTGCAGCCTCTTATAGCTTGTCTATTCTTCTTGCTTAATAACTTTTGTCCTCCTAACCACACTCTGATGTTCTTTGGCGTTATGTGTCTTGGTTTTCATCTGTGAAATGTTTGAAGTTGTGTGAATTTATTCCTAAGTTGTAAAGTGGAGATTGAATGAATCACTGGTTGGTGTGTAGGTATCATATTATACACCTAGCACAGCATATTAGGACAAAGAATAGATGTCTGGTCTCCATTACTGAGGATACAACAGATGGTTTCAACTCCAAGAGTTGGCCAACCATTTTTAATCACCTGTACTGCCTAAATACCCTAAAGACTCCAGATCCTCTCTGATCATGGACGCTAAGGAGGGTCATCCCTGGTTAGTTCTTGGATGGGAGACCACGAATGAATACTAGGTGCTGTAGGTTGTATTTCAGAGGAAGGAACTAGCAAAACCGCCTGTGAATATTTCTTGCCTAGGAAAACCCTATGAAATTCATGGGGTCACCATAAGTTGACAGGTGCCTTAAAGGCACATACACTAACTGATGAAGAGTTTGGCAAAGTCCCAAACTCTGCATACTTCTTGTGCAACTAATGTATCCATGTGGACAATTATCAAGAATTTGCAACTTAGACATGTGCCTTTGTGAAATTTATACATGGTTTTGTATTCATTGTTGTTGTTTTTTCCAGAATACAAAACAAATCTCAGAAATGTTTGGATATCCAAGACAAGATATACTATATTCTGTTGCCAGAATATTTTTCCACTCCTACTTTTGTATTCAGGTATGTATGTCAGAACAATCCAGATAGACTCCTGTGAATGGTTCTTTTGCATGCTCTAAAAATTATAGAAAAGTAGTTATCTGCAATATATCACATAACTAATTCTAATTGGCTATCTGGCAAGAAATCTATTCAGAATAAGGGCAATGCTTTGTGACATTTCATGCTGCCTACATCATGTCTGGAGTCCTTTCACACTACAGAATTATACCATTATGAATTCGTTTTAACTGCCGTGGATACATGGTGTGGAATCCTGGGAATTGTAGTTTGGTGAGGCACTCAGGCTTTCTGGCTGAGAATTAAATACAAATTGAATTAAATTAAATACAAATATGCCAACCCCAGTATGACAGACCCCTTTCCCAGGCTATTCCCACAGTTCCTATCTGTGGAAACCTGTCACTCTCACTTTGCCCTAAGGTGCCTGCTTAAATCCTTCCTCCGATTTAGGACATGGGCCTTCAGGTGACCTTCATGTGGACCAATTTATTTTATAAGTGTTTCCTGTTATGATCAGGATGACAGTCTTTGGCTCAGGCTTAAGGAAGCCAGCCAGAGTCAAATTTAACAAAATAACCGATAGTTCAACTTTATTTTCATAGCATACAGAGTGGTTGCTTTATCCAGTTCCAGTGCTTAGTTCCAAACACGTAATAATAGTCAAACTGAGTTATGACAGACCCTTTTCCTTCAATCAATCCAGGACCCCAGTATACATATTCACTCCCGTCTGACTCTCACCACTGACTCTCTCAATTGCCTGTCCCCAAAACTGTTACCAATGAACTCTTAGATTTTTAAAAATCTTCCTCTGTCTCACTGAAGCCTCTACCCTCACAGAGTTCTCTGTACTGGGATTGGATGCCCTCTGTTATTCACAAGTGTGCTTCACACCCTTTAATCTAAGAGTCTTTCAGTAATATTTTGTCAAGTTCCCTTCCTCTTTGCTTTTCCTGTATCACACCCAGGATTACAAAGGATGGTGCCATCGTAGTTGAAGTACAGTACAGTGCTAGAATTCTGTAGGGTGGAAGGGCCTCTGATTACCTCAGAAAAAGAAAGCTCTGGTTGGGTAGTTTTAAAATGAATGCTGGAGTGAATAATATGGCAACTCACCCCCCCCAAAAGTAATAATGAGTTGCATCAATAGGAGTATGCTGTCTAGATCGAGGGAAGTACTGGTACCACTCTACCCTGCTTTGGTTAGATCTGGTACCACTCTACCCTGCTTTGGTTAGATCTCATATTGAATACTGTGTCCAGTTCTGGGCACCCCAATTCAAGAAGGACATGCTGAAGCTAGAGCAAGTCCAGAGGAGGGCGACCAAAATGCTGAGGGGCCTGGAAGCCATGCTTAGAGGATAGACTTAGAGAGTTGGGTATGTTTACTCTGCAGAAGAGAAGGTTAAGAGGGGACATGATAGCAATGTTTAAATATTTGAAGGGATGCCATGTAGAGGAGGGAGTGGGCTTGTTTCCTGCTGCTCCAGAGACCAGGACAAGGAGCAATGGATTCAAGCTGCAGGAAAGGAGATTCCACCTGAACCTCCGGAAGACGGTCAGGGCTGTCCGGCAGTGGAATATGCTGCCTCGGAGTGTAGTGGAGTCTCCTTCTTTGGAGGTTTTTAAGCAGAGGCTGGATGCCCATCTGTCAGGAGTGCTTTGAGGGTGTTCCTGCATGGCAGGGGGTTGGACTGGATGGCCCATGTGGTCTCTTCCAACTCTACATTTCTATGATTCTATGAGAGATGTTATGATTTGTCATTGAAAACCTCCATTTCACTTATGCAGGTGTCATGGATATATTTTTTTTCAGCTTTAGAAGAGCTCCTTCTAGTTGGCAACAAACACTTCTTTATAGATGGTCTCAATTTTAGAAATGGGACAAATCCAGAATTTTCTGAATCTGGATCCAAATCCCTGGAAGGTTCTGCGAATCCACGAATCTCACAAATCTCAAATCTTTCGAATCCTTTTTTACAAAAGGGTTTAAAAAGCAAGGGAAACAAAGCACTTCTACTGAAAAGTGTTTTGAAGCAGAATTTGACATCTTTGTTTAATGAAAAACAAATTAAATAATAGTTTTCACTTTCAGGAAAACATACCCATATACTTGTTATTAAGAATTACCTGTAATTTGGAAGTAGCTCCAAATGTTGGAGTTGACTCCTGGGTTGACTATTAGAAAACAAACAAAAAAGGGAAGGATAATCTTGAGAAAGACACCCTCTCTCAGCCTTAGCAAAAGCCTAGGCAAAGGTAAACCTCCGTCTGAAGAAATCTGGCCAGGACAATTGTCATAGTTTTGCCTTAGGATCTCACCAGATTGAAAATGATATGAAGGCCCTTTCTACACAAGCAGGAAAATGTGGATTATTAATCCCGTATTTTCCTGTTTGTGTAAACAGGGCCACATACTACAGTACAGAGATAATCTAGGTCAAAACTGGATTTTTCTTTGCATAGCTCCTTATGGCATCCTGGAGTTTGTAGATTGATGATGCACTAGCACACTTAGGCAGAGAAGGCTGTGACACCTTGTCGAACTACAAACCTCAGATCTGTGTATGAAAGAGCTTTGCAAGGGAGCCATGCAAAGGAATCTTCAGCTGTCCTTGAAATCTCAACAACACTGTACTTTCCAGTCAAGTCTCAAGTCCTGCAACAAGGAAGGCACTTTAAAAACACAAAAACACCAGCCTTTAGCGCAGTCTCAATTCTCTACCCTGATATCCAGTCTCCAGTCCTAAAACAAGGAAGGCACTTAACAAAAACGAACACCAGCCTGTAGTCCAGTCTCAATCCCTACCCTCCAGTCTTAATTCAAAAGAATAGGAAGAAGACAATAATTACCTTGCAGAGGGAGGCAGCCACAGGCTCAGGCAGCAGGAGCAAGCTTGATCTGAGGCGCTCGCATCAGCTCAGGCCTCCGGGCGTGCAGGAAAGTGGCTCTCGCTGCCCCTCCGCACCTGCCTGATCCGGGGCACTCGCGCCAGCTCAGGCCTCCGGGCGTGCAGGAAAGTGGCTCTTGCCACACCTGCGCTCCCACATGGGCCTGATCCGGGGCGCTCGTGCCAGCTCAGGCCTCCATGTGTGCAGGAAAGCGGCTCTCGCCGCCCCTACGAGCCCATGCGGGCCTGATCTGAGGTTCTCACGCCAGCTCAGGCCTCTGGGCGTGCAGGGATTTGAAAGATTCAATTTGCCCGTTTTGGCCCAGGGATTCAGATCCGCAAATCTCAAATACTTTCCAAGGATTTGAGGATTCGCAGATTCAGTTGGCCCATCCCTTATAATTTTATTATTTCTTTATTTCTTTTTTATATTTGTATGCTACCTTTTCTCCCAGAATGGGACCCAAGGTAGCTTCCAAAAATAAGTTAAAAAAAATTGAACACATTTAAAACAATTAAAATATTGGAAACATATACAATTATAAAAACCTAAAACAATGTACAATTTTAAAACAGGTTAATAAATAAAAAGCTCCCCAGCAAACATAAAAGCCTGCTTAAAGAGAAATATTTTTGTGTGCCAGTGAAAGGAAAGCAGGGAAGGGGGCAGCCTAGCTTCTCATGAAAGACCGGTCCATAGGATGGGAGCAGCCACTGAGAAGGCTCTCTTCCGTGTCTTCACCAGCCCATCCTAGGATAGTGGCAGGACTTCTTGTTGGCTACTTAATATGAGTGGTTTTTCTCCTTTAAATGGTCCTTTGAACTTATAGGGACTTACTTCTGAGTGGTCATGTATAGCATTGCACTTTTGCTTGGCTTTATTTCTCTCTTCCACCAATTTAAAGCAGAGTTTGTATGTGCATCTGGACACATCTTGGTCATTAACAGACACAGAAGTGGTAAATAGATCTAGAAGTAAACTGATTTTGTGAAGAATCTCCTCTGTACCATTCATAAGGGTGTCTCAATGTTCCATGTAGCATTTTTTCTGGAAGTTGAGCATACTGCTATGGGAAGATGGAGCTGTGCAAGACCTTTTCTGTCAATCAAGTATACATGCACCTAAATCTGGGTCCAGTTTTGTGTTTGTTTGTGTAAAAAAAGGGAAAGACACACATGTGTACACGTGTACACACACACACACACACACACACACACACACACGAGCCTGTGGCTTTATCAAAGGTTGCCCAGTATACAAGTAGGGCTTTTTAAATAAGCAAAACATAAAGGTGATCTGTTTGCTTCAAATTCCGTACATTATGATACGGAAGGATGAACCAGAAAAACCTTCTTCCCATTTCAGCTCACAATGGGCAGTTATGAATAACAACCAACGAACATTTTCTGATTGATTGGCTTTTATTTATGGGCATGAGGGAAGATATGCACCACATTCTTAAACTCCCTGTGCTAAACTTTGACACTGTGTAAGTTGAATTGTGGCTAGACATTACCCACAAGCTCTAGCATCAAGCATTACAGATGCCAAGTCCTGAGAAACCAAATATAAATTCCAGAGTTTTTAAAAATGTGAATTAAGCTGCTTAGTAGAACACTGAATGTATTGAGATAATATTTGGAAATGTTCAGCCCCTCACAACACACAGTAACATTCAGCAGATGTGCTGTGTGTTACTACATATACATAAAAGTGAACATAAAAGCATCTCAGAAAGTTAATCAAAACCTTCTGGAGATTGTTTTGCATGATTAGTTGCCAGCTGAAGAAAAGAATATATCTTATGCAGAATCACTTTGTACAGACTTTTACAACAATTTCTGTCCTGGCAAATAATATCTTTTGCTTCCTATTACATATGCTTACTCCCAAGATGCCAAAATTGGTTGTATAATAATCCTGAGATGGAAATCACTCCATATTTCTATATGTCTGTATTTCCATCTCTATTTTTGTCTACTGTGAACTTTGAATTTGGTCCAGTTTTGTATTTCAAACTAAATAGGGCACATTTAGTCAGATTCACAAGATGTGCAAAGAACTCCTCCTCCAAAGAAGACTGAAACCAAATCTGAACATTTGAGGAAACACAGAGACACAGATAAGAGTCTTCAAGGGTTTATACATTTTCCACATAGCTCTCCATGTAGCGGAAATATGAGAGTGGGAAGAGGAGAGACAGAAAAGAGAGTATTGTTTTGTAACATGTATCTCCAGTCTCTAGACATGGTGAATGGTTTTCTTTGGGGTCCCTAATCCCAGTGCATCAGGGAGGGAGGCCATGGAAGTGTACAGTAGAATGGAACTAGTGTTCAGTCCTCTTCACTGGTCCCAAGAGAAAGCATGTTAGAAAAAATTTGGTGGAATCTGTGGGTAGTGGTGTGATGCAGTATTGGACACTTACTTTAAAAATGCTGGATGTTCAAGTTTGTTTATTCCTCATACATCACTCGCTCTTGTCCCCCTGGCACTTTCTGTGACTTTGATGCCAATTCAGAAGACACAAACAAACAAACAAACTCCATAGCCTTTTCACCTGTCTTGCTCTTCTGAAATGTTGGTATTTTAATGTACCCAAAGCCTTGAAAGGTGTTTAGAGGAAGAAAATTACCCCCCCCCCGCAAATCTGTGCACTCCTTTTTTCCTAGCCAAAAGGAACAGCTATCCCTGCTAATTTCATTCCATCTACAAAGAAATTTGTTAAATTTGCTATTGTCAGTTCTCCCTTAAAAAAAAATCAAAATTTAAAGGAAAATAGTACCCAAAATATCTGTACCTATTTCTCTACAATTTGGAAAGTATAATCCTCATAATAATGATGGCAAATTTCAACCAATTCAAACATTTAGGGAAAAGACTATAATTTAACAATAGAGGCAGAGAATGATGGATTTCCTAATCAAAACTCAGCTGAATTTAATTTAATTTTGTGAATTGCTGAATTGTGATCTGATCCAAATGCTGCTGTGTTCCTCATTCCAGTACAGTAGGAGAGAGGCTTCAGGTTCTGCAAATGGAAGAGGAAAGTAGTGAAAATGTCTCCTCCCTTTTACTCCAGTGGAAACTTCTCTTAGCTCAGAATCTATTAACAGGAATAAAAGGAGATCTTCCATTCATGGAAAAGAACTCAAGATCTAACCAGCTGAATCTTGTAGTGGCATATTCCAATGAATTATAAAACAATCTCAATAGTTTTGCTATCTGTTTGTTCATTCTCTCTAAGAAACTGACAAAATATGTTTATATATGTAATGTGCCAAATATTTAATGAATGTTTTGTTATTAGCCAAGTATTCTGCTGCACAATTAAGACTACTAATAATCATTCTTGCTGTGGTGAAGGAAGTATGTCTTTCCTAACCATGGAATTATGGTACAATCATGTGGTCTCTGGGATGGCAAACTAAGGCCAAGATGTTCCCTTCCATGATTGGAGAGGGAGCTTTATTTATGCAACTTCTCTTTAGATAGCAGTGAACCTTCCAAAAAGATGTCTGTTCCATCTGGCATATTCTCTTTGTGTTGGAGTTGAAAACAGGGCAGTTGAGTAAATCAGTAACTACTGGAAAATCTGAAATGTTGAAACAGGAAGTGCAAGGAACCTATGGTGAGGACAGTACAAGTTTAAGTGCAAGGAAGTCATCGTTTGGAATTCTGAGGGTTATGACAACAAACTGTTGGGGAATTGAGGGATTTTTAGTAATAAGTCTCCCAATCAGAAGAGTATTTAGTAAAGATTACCAGCCCCACTTCGTCATCTCCACCCCAGACACACTTAATCTAGCTCAAAATAAACACAAACAGTTTGGTTAAAAATATGTAAAAAGGATTTACTCACATAATCTTGTGCATAGTTTACACAGGTTCAAATTCTTGAAGAAAGTTAAGACGAAAATAAGAACTCACACGCTTACAAGAAAGCATGCTTGCTGGAGGATTGAAGACCACATGCTTGCAGGGAAGCAGAAGAACAAAAAAGGGAAAAGGAAGAGAACATGCAAGGGGAATTGAGTGTTGACCAAATAACAGGAAGTTTACTCTAGCCAGTCCCTTCTATGCCTACAATACACATGCAAAATAACTAGCCAGTTAATTAAGCATGCAAAGGTTGCCACTCCCGACACAAACAAGGTCATAAAGCAGTCCAGCAGGCCTTTCACACTACCCAGTTAAAGCACCATGACTTCACTTTAACTTTGATGGAGGCATCCTATGGAATCTTGGTGGTTGAACTAGAGGAAGTACATGACTGAGACTTCTCAATACCTAAACTGCCAATCCCAGGGTTCAAGGGCAATTTAAGTGGAATCATAGTGCTCTAATTATGTAATGCACAAGGCCTCCAGATCATAAACAGTTGTTTAGACCAAATATCAGGACAAGAGTGTCATGGAACTGAGAACAAGTAATGAAAATGCTCGAAGCATAAGTCAGTGTGGTTGGAATGCTTAAAAAAACTCTACCTAGCTTTCCAGTTCTCCTACTTGAGGCCTTTCAGATGTCTTGCTCCTGATGAGTCCTTAATTGCAACAGAGCACAGCATCTGTGAGGAAGGACTTGGGCCAACTTCTATTGGTTGCTCTCTGGATCTGGGTTGGTCCCCCTCTCAACTCTGAGCTGTTATGCACAGTAGAAGAATGCCTGACCAGATACTCAACTGTATTACATCTTTCCATCCTCAGAGGGAAAGTCACAACAGCAGTTAGGATTGAGTTCATGATGTGAATTGGACTGGCAAAGGATCCATAGGTTCCCAGGCCTCCTTGTTTCCTTGTCAAGCTTTCCAAGAAAAATTCACACCCACTGGAGAGAAATAAAGAAGGGGAAGTGGCCATCCTCAACTCTTAACCTGGCTTGCATAAACCAGCAGTGATGTCAGGGTCAGAGACCCAAGCAGCGAGACAGCCCGGAGAAGGGAGTGGGAGAGCAAGCAGAGTCCTGCCGGGAGGAGTCAAGGAAGCACTTACTCAAGGGAAGTCCATTTACCTAAGCCAGAGCAACAAGCAAAAGCCATAGTCAGAGTTCCAAAAGCCAGAGGTCTGGAGCCAAGAGATTAATCCAAGGTATCAGGAACCAGGTGCTGGAAGCAAGGAACAGGCAAGAAGAGGGCTTGTAGAAAGTTTACCACAAGCAAAGGAAAGGTTCCAGGCAGGCAGTTATATAGCCCAAGACACAGGTGTGGCTAGTCACAGCTTCGTGAACTTAATCAAGGAAGCCTCCCTTTGCTCAGCTCTCTTGAGTCTCTGCCTTGTTTGTGGGCTGATTGACACAGGCTCCAAAGCATCTTCAGAATCGGATCCCCGTTGCCCTAAAGGAGCAGGCAGAGGAATGTCTGAGCCTGCTTGGTCCATGGCAGCAGGGGGAGCTCTTGAGCTGCAGGACTCATCTCCAGCCAGAGCCACAGGGACCAACAGCTGCTGCTCATCATCTCCACCCTGAGCAACAGGGACCAACAGCTGCTGCTCGTCATCATCAGCTCTGACAAGGGCTTCAGTTATCACAGGTGATTGGAGTATGGGGCTTCCTTCTCCTTTGACTTCTTGACCCCCACCTACGAGTTGTTTTGATTTAGGCCTTAACCTAGTTGTTAGTCCCAGCTAGAGTCCTCAAACTAGGTGCTGACTTTGAGTTCCCTCTGATTCAGTGTTTTTGCTATGGTTGAGACGATGGTCATTTCCATCCTACACTGTTATAGTGCTATTATTCACTTTTGCCATCCTGTGGAATTCTGGGGTTTGTAGTTTACTGAGACCAAAGAGCTCTCTGGCTGAGAATTCTGAATGCCCCTCCCTAAACTGCAAACCCCAGAATTCCGTAAGATGTTGAAAATGGAATAATAGCACTATAACAGTGTAGTGGGGAAATGGCCTATAGCAGATTTAGCACAGTGCTGGATTTAGCAGAGCATTTTGAGAGAAAACAAAGACTGCAAAGACAGAATATAACATGTGATTTATATTTCTATTTTATGTTGATTAAAACTCACATCTACTAATACATGATTTTAGGAAATGTCTGAAGATATATATGCTGTTTGCTGGAGTGGATTTACAACAAAATAAATGCCATTAAGTTTTAGATATATTCAGCCTTATTTTAATTGGGAGAGATGCAGCTTGAATACCAGTGAAAAAACTTCCTCTAAATTTAATATTGGATGTTAAATGCAGCTCAAAATTTAAGAACAAGTCTTGACAAGGAACAGAAATTTTTCTTTGCTGATATTTCCTCCCATTTTCTTCATACACATTTGATATACATATTAGTTTTTGCTTTTTAGCGTAGAAGAAACCAAGATTTCAAAAGCTGTATAGTTTTTCAGATCTCTTTATTTTATTGAGAACATGTTAGGCATGTAACATATTTGTGCTTCACACAAAACCTTCTTATTTCTACTTATTCATTATACTCAATATACCCCCATATTCTTGTATCACTTAATAAATGTATTAAATCTCAGAGTTGTAATATACTGCTGATAAAGGTGATTAACCTAGATATAGTCTGTGCCATGCAGCATATTGATTCTTTGTATATGAATCAAGCAGGTATTGGAAATATTACTTTTTTTTAAACCATGCTGATGGGGAATTCTGGGGATTAGAGTAAATAAAAAGTAGTTTGAGTTCTGGAATTAAATTTAACTCTTTAGGGGTCAATTTTACTGTTCACTGGATACAACAGCATTTTGATGTTCCTGTGTTCTTGTCATTCAAGAATGAACTTTTCATATACTTCAGAATTTACATGTAAATTAGTCCTTATAACATGGTTCAAAAGAGACTCAGCTGGCTCCTCTCACCTCCCCATGACGCCAAGAGAAACGAGGGTTTTGTTTACTATAGCATGTGAGAGAAGATGATGTGTGGTTGGATTGCTTTCAATGCCTCCTTAATCTGGAAACTGTTAAGGCAGGGGAAGAGACCCTTTGGCCCTCTGGATGTTTTGGATCTGAGAACCGAATGCTTTTAAAGAAAAGTCTTTTTAAAAATGTATCGTGCTATCTGCTTTCAACTGTACTGCTTTTAAACTGCGTTTTGTTCAGTTTATTTGTATCTTTTAAATTGTTTGTATGTTTTAATGTTTTAAATGGTTTTTAATGTTATTGATATTTGAATTCCATTTCAATACTGATCTTTTGTGTATTTAAAGCTCACCTCTCTCCTTATGAGTTTGCCTGTGTCTAATAACAGCTATGGGAGTGGCTTTCCCTCAATACATGCTCACAGCCTCCTCTGATGAGGACATGGGAGAGGTCTTTCTTGATGATTGTTCCCATATTATGGAACTCCTTCCCAAGAGATGCTTGGTTGTCCCCTTCTGTACTCTTTTTTTTTCCCCTCTAGCAGGCAAAGATCTTGAGACATAAGGTTGTTTAATGAGTGTCCTATATAGTTTACTATGTTTTGAATGAGGCATTAATTGTTTTAAATTAATTTTTTAATTGGATTGATTATTTAATGGTTTGTACTAAAGGTTGTTTTAGGTGTTTAGTTTTAACTTACATTGTAAACCACTTGGGTCCCATATTGGGACATAGTCAGGATACAAATTAAACAAACGAACAAACAATATTGCATTTATTTTAATTTGTAAGCCACCTTGGGTCCTGGTTTGGGAAGCAGGGGGAGATGTGATATAAATAAAGTTAACAACAATTCCCAGAAAATATCAGGATGGTCAAAGGTTCTTCCTTCTTAAGCACGCAAATGCATTAGGTCACAAAGGGATGATTTATGTTTGATTACAATTTCCATATGAATGTTTCAGAAACATGCAAGTGTGGTAAAACAAGCATGGTGTCCCACCCCTGTCTCTTTAGACTGAGGAACTGAGGGTTCTTTGCCAGTTGTCAGCAAATTCATATCTGTATGGACTCCAGATCATCATACATTTATATTTATTATTAAGGCATCATACATTTATTATATTACAATATATGGCATAATGACTGAAACTTTCTACCATCTGTATCTGTTTAGCAGGCTTTTCTGTAATTAACACATAGCATAACATTACCATCTTTAATGATATAGCATAGCCCTTTACCCACTAAGGAGTACCATCTCATCTGTTGAGGAACTATGCATTTATGAACAGACATCTGTGCCAAAATAGGCAAACCGAATCTTTCAAATCCACCAACCAAATAGTTTGTTGGAGACCGGGACGTCTGAAAACCTGGGAGACCAGATACACAAGGGGAGATGGCAAGTAGGTGAGTTTTTCCCTTCGAGTAATAATGGCCTTTGCTAACAATTTCAGGAATTACATCTGGGATTGTATTCTAAGATATTTAAATTGGAACATTTAATATTTAAGTTCAGCACTTGACTGGAAGATACAGGCTTGAGATTTCAAGGACAGATGAAACATTCCTTTGCATAGCTCCCTTGTAAAGCTCTTTCAGACACAATTTTGGGGTTTGTCATTTTACAAGGTGTCACAGCCTTCTCTGCCAAAGTGTGCTGGTGCATCATCAAATTGCAAACCCCAGGATGCCATAAGGAGCTATGCAAAGAAAAGCCAGTTTTGATCTGGATTATTTCTGCACTGTAGTATGTGGCCCTGTTTACACAGGTAGGAAAATGTGGGATTGATCCACATTTTCCTGCCTGTGTAGAAAGGGCCTTCATGTCATTTTCAATCTGGGGAGATCCTGAGGCAAAACTATGACAATTGTCCTGGCCAGATTTCTTCAGAGGGTGGTTTGCCTTTGCCTAGGCTTTTGCTAAGGCTGAGAGAGTGTGTCTTGTGCAAGATTATCTTCTTTCCCTTGCTTTTCAAACTCTCTTTTAAAAAAAGGATTCAAAAGATTCGAGATTCGTGAGATTCGTGGATTCCAAGAATCTTCCAGGGATCCAGATTCGGATCCGGAAAATTCTGGATTCATCCCATCCCTAGTGAACACACAGATATCTAAGGGATTAATATTGTTGCACATTAATATATCTAGCAGCATCATTATACATCATCCATAATAAGCATCCTTTACAATCCTAGTGGGGATTATCTCTACTTAACACTGAGTGAAATAGATTGCTGTCAGATTACATCAGCCATCTGATTGCATCATGTGGTAAGTTCTAATGAGACACCTGTCTACGGTTCATTATTGATGTTTTCTTGACTTGTTCTTGTTATGCCCGCCTTTGAGAGTTCCTTGTCATCAGAGGATGAACCAGATTTACCAGTGGAAGAGTCACAGCAGAGGCCTAACAGCCAGCCAAATCCTCCCTTCGTTTCTCAGGTCAGGTTGGATTCAGAGCAGGAAGAGAAGCTGGAGGAAAGGCCTCCCAGACATACAGAAAGGTGGAGGCTCAAGAATCTGGCCCGGATCTTTCTCTAGAGACAAAATGAGAAGCTTCCATCATGGCAGGGATGAGAACACAGGTGTAAAACACTCTCCTTACATATTGCCTGGGATCCGAGAGTTGGCAGAACATGCCACCCATAAAAGGAAGTTACAAACACCAGCTACCTCCTTAAGAACTATTTCATTCCTCCTGTGTGTGCTCAGCTATTCAAGTTGCTGTTGACTGCTTTCTGATTCCTGGACTATCTAAGGACTCAGTCACAGCCACTCCCTGAAATCATGATCTTGATTTACAGCTTTCTTAACCCAGGATTGTTTGACATTGGCTTTCAGTTACTAGTTCTTGGCTTTTGACCAACAATGGCTTATGGATTCTGGACTTCTGAAACTTGTTTACAGTTAAGAGCAGGTCAGTTATGGATTTAAGGTCTCTGTGACACACACACACACACAGACACACACACACACATTCCATAAGCCACAATGCTTTCTTCTTTATTCTGAGCCTTATAAACACACTATTTACATTTTCCAGGTCTTCAATTTTGCAAACAAGAAAGAAATCAGCGTGCAGCCTGTATTGGTGGTCATAGCACTCCTGTCATGCAGACCCTGGCTGTATCTACGAATCAGTTCTTCTACAGTGGAGTTATGTGACTACTATGATTTGTACTCCTCAGTAAGGTCCCCCATGAAGTGGAAATGAATCCGCTTCAGAGCGGCAAGTACAAGTTCTGTTTAATGATCAATGGCATCTTGCTATTGTATAGAACATAGAAGTGCTAGCAATTTTGCCTGGGGCTGTTGGGAGAAATAACAATCAAGTAGGACTGCTAGAATAGGTGAATAGCTTTGCTTGATTTCTGCAAGCTTAATAAGGGCAGGAAGCACAGCAAGTTTTGATAGGGTTTTCTACATTACATTCTCTCTAAGGCATCTTTGTTTTCTGGCAGTTTGTATGTCAAGAGAAAAACAAAGAGTGCTGTCACTCTAGGATCTAGTTACAGAAAGGCTTTCCCTCCATGCTGGTCCCAGGATGCAGGAAAAAATGAACAGGTTGTGTGAGCACTGGGTTCCCCTTGAGTGAAATTCCACCCTTGACAGATTTTAATATTTCAGGGAGGATTTGAAAAGAGCCATTTCATTTTGGAGACTAGGAGTGGGACACTCATGCATTCCTTATTTTGACACAGAGCTGAAAAAAGAAAATTTTGACCAGCCTTAATCAGTCATTGTTACCTGAATTCTCATAGTGAAAGCTAAAATCTCACCTATTTGTCTTTTGGGACTTGTTTAGCCAGCTACCGGTCAGGGATTGTTATCTTGGAGTGCATAGCTTGAGAAAACATGAACATAGCATTCCGTGATTTTGCCGATATTTTCTCCTGCTGGATCTTGTGTCACTCAGAGGCCATAGAGTTTCTGTATGGAATGAGGAGCATCATCCATAAAAGACTACAGTGTTAATATTCATAGACAATCATTGTATATAATGATTCATCTTCATCTGAAAGTGAAAGAAGTGTTATGTAGACACCCTTGTTCTTGATGGAAGTATTTATTTTTCACAATACTCAATTTCTAATCTTTTTCTTGACTACATAAAGAAGGATCTGCATTCAGGAATTATTGCATCTTCATACCATCTGTTGATCTTTTTTCCCCCTTGTCATTAAGCACTGAATCATTCAGCATTCAGTCATAGATTGCATACACCCACTGCAACAAATAGCATGATAATCTCTCATGTGGATCCTAAAGTATTAGGCCTTAATATTCTGTCCAGGCTGAAGTTTATACTGCTACAACTTCTTAGGTTTAAAGTAGGGGTGATCAACTTGCAGACTCAAGGACTGAATTCCCTGACTGCCATCTGTGTGGGAAGGAAGACAGTAAAAAGGAAAGGAGAAAAAAGAGGAAGAAAAGTCATGATCCTGTGTATTTTATGCTGTTCCACTACTTACAACCAACAGTCTTTGACAGATTACCTGCTAAGGAATTCAGCTGTCACAGAAACACCCTTGCTCTGGTATTTGTAACCATTCTGGTAATCTAGAGTCCAAATTTTCTTCCTTCCTTTCATGATGCTGCCCTTTTGTCTTTAACTTTGGGTATTGTCTAAACCAGGATTGTTGCAGCCAATGATTTTATACTCATAATTTCTGCATCCATAATTTCTCACTAAGGTTTGTGACAATTCAGGACCAACACTTCAGTACATTGTGTGAGGTTTCCGGTAAGACCCTTGAACTCCACTTCCCTATCACTTGTAATATCTTTTCATGCAGTTCAGAAACTTTGTGAATACCACTGATGTATAAAGAAGATGCTATCTAGCAAAGACCCCAGAGGCTTTATGAGATCCAGCTCCCTTTCTTCTAGCCATTTCACATCCCCTGCTGATGGGAATCAACATCACTCAAGCTTTGGTGTCTGAGAGCTAATTGGCATCAGTTGGAGGACCTGGACTAAGGTTGCTTAAAACTTAAACCAAAAAAACCCACACAGTGTAAATGATACAGCAGGAGAGAGATGAGACTTCTTTAAAGAAATGACACAGTGGGAGGAGTTGTCCTGTGAGGCAAAGTGGAGAGGTGGAAGGAACAGTGTTCATGCTGAACTCATGGTAACATTTCCTTCTGTGAAACATCTTAAAAGTTTTTCATGCCAGAACATTGAAGTTAAGTTAACATTTCTGTGATTTCAATGGGGAACTCTTTGACCACTGTGTACTGCGTGGGAAGGCCAATACTCTTAGGCTAGAGGATTATTTTCAAATTCAATTGTAAATGAAATGCATGAGGGAATAAATCCCAAGAAGAGGCAATGTGTTTTCTCAGTTCATTTTTTCTTTGTAGAGGTACTTGGCCAACATGACACAATGAATGTGAAACCTCTCTGGGATGTATTTAAATACAGCTGCGTGCGTGTTTGTCAAGAACAACTTTCCACTGAGTAAATCATACAGCTGAGGTTTTCCAGATCTCCCCTTTACCAGTATTCACTGGGATGTCTTCTCTCTTACACACCTGCTAGTGTTGTGAAGGACATTATATTCTATTTGTAGTTTTAATTTTTGAAGTAAAGCAAACTGAGCAATTATGCAAATGATAACACAATTATTGGTGCAGGCCAAAGAACTAATGGATATTTGCATCTCATGTGCATGTAACTTTATGCTGCCATTATTACCCGAAGCTCAATTGTTTCACTCCTTAGGATGAGATTTTTAGTGGCTCTGTCATGTTCTTTAACCTGAGGCTCTGTTTGGTGCTTAATTGAATCATGTTTTATAGCTAAATCAAATAAAAAGATCAAAACCTGTAGTGTGGAATGAATAGTATGCTTCTTGGGAATAATGCTGCCATGATAGAACAAAGCAGTTGCCCAGTAAATACTTTGTCTGATTCTTTCAGGCCCTGGATTATTTGTTTGTTTGTTTGTTTGTTTATGATAGTTCTTTATCACCTCTCAGTCCACAATGGCTCCTCAGATTATGGATAGAGTTATATGTGAACTGTAATGCTATCTCCTATGGGGGAAAAAATAACTATGAGCATCAGTGGTTTAAAGGATGGCATAGGAAACACCCTCCCTGCACTGCACTGGACCAAGATCCTTTTGGTGTCTTAAGCATGCATATGTTCACCTACAGAATTGATAAGATATTGTTGTCTAATGCACAATGTCTGCATTCATATCAAGATTGTGGAAATAGATTTATACATGCAGAACCACTGCTGATGGCACTTCTTTGGCTGGTTTGCCTCTTCTGAAATTGGTGGCACTCCTCTTTCGATTGCACTTTGGGTTGTGCAACATTGCCAGTCAAGATAGCACAATCAATGTGTAAATTCTTATGCAGAGATTTACCCTATGCAGATTAGGATCTGGGCTGTGGTGTCCACCTGGCTTGCTGAGAATAGTCTTGGGGAAATCAATGGCAGTTATTGCAATCTAATAAGTTAAAGCTAGCACATCTCAACTAGTAAAAGCCATCCAAAGCATTTGGATGCACCGTAAGGAAATTCTAAATACCATTAGAGGAAGAGACTATGTTGTACACTCACTGTAAAGAAAGTGGGAAAAGACAACTAGGACCACAATTGTATTTAACTGCTTAACAGTAAGATCTGCAGTGAGGCTTACAACTCAGTGTGATCTGAGTGCAGACTGTTACCTGGCCATAAGTTCTGGATAAGATCTCAATAGGTCCTCATTTTCGACTTCAGTTCACAGTCTGTAAAATGGGACTCACTAGGGATGTCGCTATTTAAGCAGAAAGATTGAGAGAAAGAGAAACACATTGAATGATAGATAGGAGAACAGTCAATTCCATATCTGGATATTTTTAGCTGATCTGTGGTGGAGTCAGAACTTCGAAAAGTTACTTTTTTGACTACAACTTCCACAATCCTATAGTCAGCATGGCATCTTGTTAGTTCTAGTATGAAAAAGTAACTTTTTCAAGTTTGGAATGGAGTTCAAGATGGATATTTCTGCTTGGCACAACTGATAATAGATTAAATAGATCTTGTTTACTTCCAAGAGTGTGATTTGAAAAAGCACTTAATCATTTGCTGTGATTTTGCATCTGCTGGCAGCTTGTGTATGAAATTATCAGATTTTTGGCCAGCCCACTTTATGAATGAGTCAGTTTATATCACTGGTGTAAGTCACAGCAGCTTTGCCACAGACTTCAGTTCAAATAAATAGCATTTAATTTCATTATTCAAGAAAGGCAAGAGTCACAACTTAAAAACAGATTTGAAAGGCGAAGTGACAAATGCAAAACTACTCCTGCAGTATGAATTCTCTGTGCTTCTTTTATTATAATGACTAATGGAGTATTCAAAGAACCACAATTAAGATCCTTTTTTCATTTTCTTATTAAGCAATTTAGGCCCAACTGGTCAGGCTTGGCATGTAGGCTGGCATTTTCATCTTGAAACAATTGCTATTTAATGAGCAAGAAAAGAACATTTCGAGGTTCATTGTTTATTTTTATATAGTATTCATTTTTGAGTGGTTCAAAGACAATGTTTTTAATGCATGATGTAAAAAGTTTTAGACCAACTGGACCCCAATATAGACACATTCCATTAAACCTTCAAGACTGTCTTTTTCACCCCATTAAATATTATCAGAACTGCTAGGCTGCAGCTTAAAGTTTCCAAGTTGTCTCTAACAAATGTGCAGAGTTCTTTTAGGAACAATCTAAAACAAAATATAGTTTCCATTTCTGCCTAATTTCAATATCATGTTCAACAGTGCATTCAACAAACAATGCCTCCTTTTAAAAAAAAGCACCCATTTCCAACATTACAAGTAAAGATATTATAAAAAATGAGAGAGACAAAGACAAATATGATGTCTGAACTCAAAGAAAGAGAGCAACAAGTGATTATATACTGAATAGAGCAAGTCAGACTAACTTCACTCAAACATTTACTTGTTTGTTACAGACATGTACTGCCTTTCCTCCAAGGAGTGTTAACAGTATACATATAGCCCTTCTTCCCATTCTGAATTTCATAAAAACCCTGTGAAGTAAATTAGGGTGAGAGATCTGAACCAAATTTTCCTAATCCTGTTTTCATGACAAGGTGGTGATTTGTACCTAGATCTTCCTAGTTCAGCATTTTAACCACAATACCAAATGGTATGCTGTGTTTGCCTTGTAGTTGGTTGCTGCTTGTTAAAGAAGAATCTGCATTAGGCTGGATTCCTTTGTTGGATAGGCTGAAGAGACTCAGATCCAATAAATATTCCAGAAGCAACTCCAGATATATATCTATTTTTGTATATTTAAATGGAGAGCCAGTGTGGTGTAGTGGCTTGAGCCTTCGACTATGACTCTGGAGACCAGGGTTCCGACCCCTGCTCAGTCAAGGAAACCCACTGGGTGACCCTGGGCAAGTCACACACTCTCATTCTCAGAGGAAAGCAAAAGCAATCTTCCTCTGAACAAATCTTGCCAAAAATCCTGTAACAAATAATTGACTGGCATGTTCTGCACTAATTAATACAAGTTTCCAAACTTGGTAAAGAGGTAGCCCAATGTATAGCAACTAGAGAAGTCCAGCCTTGAGGTTACCTGTCCAGGCTTGGTCTGGGCTGGCAGCCAGGAGAAGCTGATAACAAATACAGGTCAGAAACTCAGCAGTAACTTAAGTGGCCAGTTTACTGAAGAAAGGAAACAGCTTTGCAAATGAGAAGCAATAAGGGTCCCAACAATGTCCATAAATCAGAGGCAGGCAAAAAATAAACACAAGTCAAAGGCAGAAACACAGGCAAGGGCAGCAAACAGAAGCATGCATAGGAGAAATGGTCAGTTGATTGCTGACAAAGGCTAGAGGGGAAAGGCTCAGTTCTTATAGAAAGGCCATGCCCTCCTGCCTGTTCTATAAAGGGGACAGACAGTAGAAGGAAGGAAGAACACCAGAGGCTTCTCTACTGCTGCTGGCCATGCCGTCCTGCCTGTTCCTATAAAGGGGACAGACAGTAGAAGGAAGGAAGAACACCACAGGCATCCACCGTCTCTATAATGGGGACGGACAGTGGAAGGAAGCAAGAAACATCAAAGGCAGCCTCTACTGCTGTTGGCCATACCCTCCTGCCTGATTTTAAAACTAAGAGAGGGAGGAGGGAAGGGGGGATAGGATTGGGTGGGGATGTGAGCAAGCAGGGGGTAAACTCTTATGATGGGGGCGGTTAGATGTTATAGATGAACAACAGGGAGCGATAATAAGTATTGTGCTGGGCAAAGGGAGATATGGCGATAGCAGGGAGAAATGTCATTACAGGGGAAGGAGAGATAGATGTTTAATACCTATCTCACCTTCCGTTCGCCCTGCTATCCCAAGGTGTCTGGAGAGTGAACCAAACCACCCACAGAACCTTTCCTTGCTCCTGTGCAGTGCCAGGTCAATGAAAAAGAAAACTCATATCATCCATGATCTTTTAAAGGATGCTTTACGGAGACCTGGCTGGAAGATGACAGTGGTACAACTTGGGTTCAGGCCTTGCCAGCCAGATACTCTGTCAGTGAGCAGGTAAGGGGAAGTGGGCGGAGGGGGCAGAGTAGCCTTGGTTTACAAAGACAATATTATGCTGACCAGGATACCTGTCCAGAAAACAGACCACTTCGAGTGTATATACATGAGCCTGAAGGCTAAGGATAGTCTGGGGATTCTGTTAGTATACCGACCACCCCGCTGCCTATCAGACTCCCTAGCCGAGCTGACAGAGCTGGTGTCGGAGTTTGTGCTGGAGTCGCCCAGACTTCTGGTTCTGGGCGACTTCAATATCCCGTTTGAGACCGGTTTGACAGGTGCAGCTCAGGAGTTCATGGCATCTATGACAAACATGGGCCTGTCCCAATTAGTCTCTGGGCCAACACATTGTGCAGGTCATACCCTCGTTGCGGTTTTCAGTACGGAACAGGTACAGCCGTGGGTGGAGATAATAAATGCTACCACATTGTCCTGGACGGATCACTTCCTGGTCAGGGTCAGACTTATGGCTGCTATCCGCCCCTGCGGGGGTGGTGGACCTATTAGAGTGGTCCGCCCTCGAAGGTTAATGGAACCTATTGGATTTCAGAAAGCTCTGGAGGGTCTTATGGTTGGTATCGCCAGTGATCCTGTTGAAGCCCTAGTTAATACCTGGAATTGTGATCTTACTAGGGCTATCGACACGATTGCTCCTTAGCGTCCTTTCCGGCCTGGTTCAAATCGTAATCCTTGTTATACAGTAGAACTTAGGAATATGAAGCAGGTTGGACAACGACTAGAGCGCAACTGGTGGAAATTTGGACTCTTATCTGACAGGACACTGTTACTGCCCTGGGTAGCCCGAGCTTTGGGGGATATAAAAAGATATCTTTAATATCAATAATTCGGCTTCACATATCCCTTCCACGTGCTTGCGAGGCCCCCGGACAAGCATGCATACAGGCTTGGCCGATAATCGCTGTAATATTCCGAAACAATACAGGCAGGCCAGAAACAGCCGACTCGCCGCTTTAGGAGACCTCAAGGTAAGTACCTCCATTAGGTATGCAAGCAACTTTCAAAAGATCCCCTGCCTAGCGCTGGCAGCTTGATGATCTGACTATACAACGCTCAAGTACTCCGCGTTTGCATACCAGCTATCCTATTGATAATTTGGCTGTAACTCAATCATTCAAATTCTGACCTTTCGGAGGCTTTGTCTCCAGCCCCAAATCTATTGTTTTCCCAAAGTCCGACCTAGCCTGCGGTCACAATTCTCCTTATAAAAACCCCTGACTTCGAGCGCTTCCTTGGATCGCTCCCAAGTTGCAGACCGCCTTGCTGCCACGTCGCTTGGCGAGCTTCCCCTCAGCTCCACGTGCTGAGATACATTGAACCCCAGCCTCGCTCTCCATCTTCTTCCGGGCTTCAGGAACAGGTTTCGTATCACCCGAATCAACTATCCCTCCGAAAATCCCACTATCTTACTCACACCTTTATTTTCCTTAGTTATCTGTGTACGTGTGTTGCTTACATTGTGTGCCTGTCTTTAATAAAGATCATTCATTACTTTCAAACCGGTCTGCTTCTTGACTTGGCCTGACCCTGTAAACACTGGGTTACAAGATTCCGCTGCGTTACCCTGCCTCTCGTTCTGCCAACCAGTGCTCTCGACTAATTTCCCCAATTTGTGTAATTGCAAGGTTATTTAGGTGTCCCTCCCGGGACCCCTAGAATACAGGGTAACAACACACTATAGAGAATTTCTTTATTCCTATGGGGTGGCAATGGATGCAGCGAAGAAGACTTTGTTTTCTGCACGTATTGTGTCTGCGACTTCTCGTGCAGCAGAGCTGTTCAGGGTGGTAAAAGATCTGACTCAGATACCTACTCCCTTGAACTCGCTGTTAGAACCTAGTGTAGCTTGCTGTGATGCTTTGAATCATCATTTCGTGGATAAAATCTCTCAGATAAGAGCTGATTTGGATGCCGGTATTACTGCAGAGGTCATGAGTGAAGTGTCCGGCGCTTCCGTGAGCAGGATTATACTGGATCAGTTTCAGTCAGTGAGTACCGAGGACGTAGACAAGCTCCTTGGAAATATAAGAAAGACAACTTGCCCTCTTGATCCCTGCCCTTCATGGCTGGTCGTCCAGGGAGGAGTTGCAATTAAGACGTATTTAAGATACATTATTAATGCATCCCTTAGGGAGGGCATTTTTCCAGCTTGTTTAAAAGAAGCGATTATACGGCCGCTCCTAAAAAAGCCCTCCATAGATCCTCTGGATATAAATAATTATAGACCAGTCTCCCATCTTCCATTTTTAAGCAAGGTGATCGAGAGGGCTGTTGCTCTTCAGCTCCAAGCTGTCTTGGATGAAACAGATTATCTAGACCCATTTCAAACTGGCTTCAGGGCAGGATATGGAGTCGAGACTGCCATGGTCGCCTTAGTGGATGATCTTTGCCTAGGTATCGACAGGGGAAATGTGACCCTGCTGGTACTCCTGGACCTCTCAGCAGCTTTCGATATCATAGACCATGGTATCCTTCTGGAACGCCTGAGAGGGTTGGGGATCAGGGGTACCGCGCTTAAGTGGTTCCGGTCCTATCTCGCAGGTAGATACCAGATGGTGATGCTTGGGGACAGTTGCTCCTCGAAAAAGGAGCTTAAATCTGGTGTCCCTCAGGGCGCTGTCCTGTCCCCAATGCTATTTAACATGCACATGAAACCGCTGGGAGAGATCATCAGGAGGCATGGAGCAAGGTGCTATCAGTATGCTGATGACACCCAGATATATCTCTCCATGCTTCGGATAAAAGCATCAACTAAGGGTGGCATCTCACCTCTGAATGAATGTCTTGAAGCAGTAATGGACTGGATGAGGAAAAACAGACTGAAGCTGAATCCAGATAAGACGGAGGTACTCGCTGTTAGGGACCCTAGCCCAGACATGGAGATTTGTCAGCCAGTCCTAGACGGGGTCGCACTTCCCCTGAAAGACTGTGTTTGCAGCTTGGGGTTACTCCTGGACTCGCCACTTCAGATGACAGCTCAAATAGATGCAGTGGCCAGAAGTGCCTGCTATCAGCTTTGGCTGATACACCAGCTGCGCCCCTTTCTGGAGCTGGAGCACCTAAAAACAGTGGTACATGCGCTGGTAACTTCACGGCTCGACTTCTGCAATGCGCTCTACATAGGGCTACCCTTGTGCTTAGTCCGGAAACTTCAATTAGTTCAGAATATGGCAGCCAGGTTGGTCACCAGTAGACCTAAAACTGACCATATAACACCAATTTTAAAATCTCTTCATTGGCTGCCTATTAGGGGGCACAGCACAAGGTGTTGGTTATTACCTTTAAAGCCCTTCATGGCTTGGGGCCAGCCTACCTGCGGGATTGCCTTCTCCCATATAATCCGCCCCACACATTAAGGTCCTCTGGGAGGAATTTACTGCAGCCAGTTAGAACTAGGTTGGCTGCAGTTACCCAGAGGACCTTTTCTTCTATCACTCCCAAGTTATGGAATGGCTCGCCAGAGGAGACCTGGCATATTACCAGTCTGGACTGCTTTAAAAAAGCGATCAAGACTGATCTCTTCCGACAGGCCTTCCAAGACTAGCATTTCCATCGCCTCCCATCAATTTTCTTCTTGTTTTGTTAATAGTCAACTGATTGACTGTTAATTGTTGTGTGTTTTAAGGGGTTGGTTTAGGTGGGTTGGTGGATGGTGAGGATTGGGTATGTTTTTAATCTCTTTTAATGTATTTAATGTATTTTATGTTGTTCGCCGCCTCGATCCTTGTGGAGAGGCGTGATAGAAATAAATTTTATTATTATTGTTATTATAGGCTCCAGGGTCAGCGCAGCTGGTGCCCGATTAATTGGTGCTTGGCATAAATTCGCTGGGAGTGATGCAGGAGACCCTTTTGGTGTCTACGCTGGGTGAAGGTAGGTACAGCTAGATCATTCTCTGTGTCAGAGTGAGAAGGTCTACCTGCTGGGGCTGATGCTTCTGTCCCTGGGGCAGGTGGTAGTACTGTCTGCTGTGCAGGTTCTGCTGCAGGAGTCTCTGTGTCAGGGCTAAAAGCAGGTTCTGCTGCCTCAGACTCTGAGTCTGAGTCTAGGTCCTGGAAGCCCATGACATTACCAGTGTGTGCACTGCCATCTTTAGATCCTCCAGCTCTAGGAAGGGGTGAAGCTGGTAGTAAGCTTTGCTGGCCATCATAACTATCTGGGCTCTCATTTGGAGTGATGAATCCAGAAGCACCCCCAAGCTGCAAACACAGTCTTTCAGGGGGATTGTAACCTCACAATCTCATCCAGGACTGGTTGACGCACTTCTAATCCCAGATTAGGACCATTAACAGTAAGCACTTCTGTCTTGTCCAGATTCAATTTCAGTTTGTTTTTCCTCATACCAGCCATTACCTCTTCCAGGCATTCATTTAGAGGAGACACACTATCCTTAGCTGATGATATATTTGAAGACACAAAGAAGTATATTGACAGCAACCTGCCCAATGCCTCCAGATGATCTTTCCTACCAGTTTCATGTAGATGTTAAACAACATTGGGGACAGAATGGTGCCTTGTGGTATGCCATATAACAGCTGCTTTTATGAGGAGCAACTTTCTTTAAGTACCACCATCTGGAACCTACCTGAAAGATAGGACCAGAACTACTGAAACCAGTGCCCCTGTTTCCCAATCTCTTCAGGTGTTCCGGAAGTATACCATGGTTGACAGTATCAAATGCCACTGAGAGGTCAAAAAGCACTAACTGTTGATGCTCAGGTGAAGATCATCTACTAAGATGACTATAGTGGTCTCAACTCTGTATCTTGCTCTGAAGTCTGTTTAAAGTGGGTCTACAAAGCTTGTACCATCCAAGACTGCTTGGCATTGGAAGGCAACTTCCCTCTCAATCATCTTGCCCCCAAAATGATGGTTTGATACTGGTTTACAGCCATTAAAATCCAGAATGTCCAAGAGGAGGGGTTGAAAAAGATAAGAGGTCTCATCACTACTTCTTTAAACAAGATGGAAAACTTCTCTTGCTGAGAGATGCATTAAGAATACATTGCAGCTGAGATCTTACTGTATCTTCTCTCTGAGCAACCAGCCAAGAAGGATAGGGATCAAAGGGACAGGTTGCCCTCCTTACTTGTCCTGGAAGTTTGTCCACATCTGTAGTACTCACCAACTGAAAATGATCCTGTGTAATCCTACTCACCGAGTTCCTGAACACCTCATTGTCAACTTCTGCTATAATGATGGCCTCTGAGAGATTGTTGAAAATGTTACAGCAAACTACAGAAGGCTCTAGAATTGGGTTCAGAGAGAAGATGCCTGCATTAGACCACTCAGTGGTCTAACTCAGTTAGATGTGAATTTGCAAACACAATGTGTATAGAGAAGAAGATTTTCTTTGCTACATGTATTGCCATCTTATAGGGACAAAGATGTTCTCTATATCATGTCTTGTTGGGTATAAGTTGAGTTTTCCTCCATCTGTGCTCCATAGAATCATAGAGTTGGAAGAGACCATAGAAGCCATCCAGTTCAACCCCTTGCCATTCAGGAACACATATCAAAGTACTCCCAACAGATGGCCATCGAGCCTCTGTTTAAAAAACTCCAAAGAAGGACTCCACCACACTCCAAGGTAGCATGTTCCACTGCTGAACAGCTCTCCAATCATAGACCTTTCCATTTCAGTTTCCCAAGGCCTCCTTTATACCAAGTAAGCCAATCAGTCAGACAGGAGAGAATCACAGAGTCATAGCATTAGAAGAAACCACAAAAGCCATCAAGTCCAACCCCCTGCCATGCAGGAGCACACACTCAAAGCACCACCAGCATATGGCCATCTAGCCTCTGTTTAAAAACCTCCAAAAAACACCACACTCCACCACACTCCGAGGCAGCATATTCCACTGTCAAACAGCTCTTACTGTCAGGAAGTTCCTCCTGATGTTTAGGTGAAATCTTTTCCTGTAGTTTGAATCCATTGCTTCGTGTTCTAGTCTCTGAACCAGCAGAAAACAAGCTTGCTCCATCTTCAACACAACATCCCTTCAGATGTTTAAACATGGGTATCATGTCACCTCTTAACCTTCTTTTTGTCAGGTTAAACATACCTAGCTCCATAAGCTGCTTCTCATGGGGCATGGTTTCCAGACCCTTCACCCAGCCTCTGGACACATTCCAGCTTGTCAATATCCTTCTTGAATTGTGGTACCCAGAACTGGACATAGTAGTCCAGCTAAGATGTAACCAAAACAGAATAGAGTGGTATTATTACTTCCTTTGATGTCAACATTCTACCCCTATTGATGCAGCCTAGAATTGCATTGCCTTTTTTACTTGCCACATCATACTGTGGACTCATGTTCAGCTTGTGGTCCACTAAGTGTCATCTGCAAATTTGATGAGCATGCCCTCTATTTCATCATCCCAGTCATTGATAAAGATGTTGAATAGCAGGACAGAACCCTGTGGTATTTAATTCTTTCCAGGATGAAGACCTTTGTGTCTGGCTGGTCAGACAGTTGCAAATCCACCTAACAGTAGCATTGTCTAACCCACATTTTATTACCTTGTTTGCAAGAATATCATGAGGGATCTTGTCAAAAGCCTTACTGAAATCAAGATACACTACATCCACAGCATTCCCCTCATTGTTTAGGAGCAACCATGTTAACAGCCCTAGTCAGGTCTTGATTCCATCTATTGACCAGGGCTTCAAAAGGATCACCAGTAATACCAGCCATAAAATCTTCTAAAGCTTTCTGGTATCCTGTAGGATCCATTTGCCTTTAAGGGTGGACCTTCTTAATAGTTCCACCATCCCAGCAGGGACACACAGTAGCTGTGACGTCCATGAGAACCCAGAAGTATTAGTTATTTGTGCCCATAGATCCGTCTCCTCAGAACATCGTCAGCGGTGTGACTTGCTGAGTGTGTGGGCTTTGAGACCAATTGGGACAGGCCCTTGTTTGTCATGGATACCATGAACATCTGAGCCGCACCTGACAAACTGGGCTCAAATGAGATATTGAAGTCGCCCAGGACCAAAAGTCTGGCTGACTCCAACACCAACTCCGAGACTAGTTTCATGAGCTCAGCCAGGGAGTCTGATAGGCAGTGGGGTGGCCAGCACATTTTGATAATCCCCAGTTTATCTTTGGTCTTTAGACTCAGGTATACACATTCAGTGTACTTGAGCTTCCTAATAGGTAGTCTGCTCAGGTTAGGATGATCTTTATACACCACAGGTGCTCCACCTTCCTGCTCACTTTCCTTCACCTGATCACAAACATAGTATCCTGGTGGGACAGCCTGAGCCCATCTCAGACCACTATCACATCCCAGACAAGTTTCTATAAAGATTATAAGAAAACTTTGTTCCCGAAGAACATGAATAGTATTCAGTTTCACTTTGCTGACTCATTATGGGTAAAATAAACAGCACCATCAAATCAGATTTGTTATCTTTTTCTCCTACTCTATAAATTCTTTATAACATAGCACTCTCCAGTTCAATTCTGATTGGTTCCTTACTTTGTTCATTTGTAATGTAACATTCACTTCTAAAGACTGATTACCTGTATGTGACAGATATGAGTTAAAAAATGGACTTTCCCATTTCTTAGCATAAAATCATATGGGGAACAATCATCATCAAAGGAATTTGCTGACTGTTCCATGCAAACTTATATTTATATTTCTCTTTAGCTGATGTTATCTCTCCACCTGGCACATAAAACAGAAATGGTGATGAAACTTAGCAACATCAGTGCTAAGTATTCACTAGTACCTTTTGTCTCTTCATGTGAGCAGGAAAGGCTTTATCGGCATATATTTTCCTTCAAACCCTTCCTAAGGCCTACATTATTAGAAGTTACATATCAAAACTGAGGGACAAAAGTAACAGTTTCATTTTATTTTTGGGTCTCAAAGGAAGCAAGTGGAGACTGTGGGAGGCTGGGAACGAAGTGGAACTTCTACAGAGCAGTGCAAAGGGACATGTGCACCTTAATGCAAGCTCTTGCTTGCTTATAACACATAATCAAAGGAAAGCACTAGACAAAGTGTTTGCGTTAAAGCAGCACAGTTTTATAAATCAGCACACTAGGATGAGCAAATAAAGAACCGCACATACTAGGGGTAAGTTTATGCAGCAGGATTAGATGCTGTTCAGTGCATGCGCTTACACAACAGAGCTGCGAAGATTTTGCACATATGGTGAGAAAGCAGAATTGTTCCACACCTTGTACATTTTACATGCACCACTTCCCCTGCCACAGTCAACCATCTCTCCTGTGGCCTTCCTATAATAGGCCATCTGCTCAGACATGAGAAAATGTAGATATGAGAAAAGTTTACCCCTTGATCATCTGTCTGGGCTAGTCAATCAGGAACTAGAAAAGTCTGCCAAATCAAAACCATGCTCTTCCTCAGGCATACATCCTCCTGCTCAGCAGGTGGCTGTCTACATCTGAGGCCTCAGGTGCAGAAAAGGGAGCATTGAGAACAACTGAGCAAAGAGACAGGAGCCACCCTCCTCCTCAAAAAATGTCTAATAGAAGTTTTCAACTGACACCTCAAGCCCAGAATGTACTTAGTGACAGGTTCTGAGCTTTTTTATGCAGAAGAAAGTGCAGTGTAGAATAAAATGCAAAAGATATTGATGCCTGTCTCTCATACTTCTGCGACCTATTCAACTATTTCAAAAACATTTAGAAAAGTTTCCACAAAGTCTAGTTTTTGTACATGAATGATGTTAGGATAAACAATGGTTGGTCAAGCTATGTAGCCACTAATTTATTGTTCCTATTGTAGGAGGTTGTTAATTTCTAGGCACGTAGCTGTTTTAGTTTTTGTTGCAGCAAAACCAATAACCAGGATTATTTTGACACCTTAAAGGCTAACAAATTTATTGGCCTAAGCTTTCAAATGGTTGCAACTGATGAAGTGATCTGGAGTCCACGAAACCCTATGTTAAACATAACTTTTCTTTAAGGTGCCACAACACTCTTGCTGTTTTAGTTTGTAATGCCCTAGCCCATTTGTTATATTTGGGATTTCAGCCTTATAAATCCCCACCTTTAGCTCACAAACAAGAAATATCCAGCTTTGGGGTTCCAGGAATGACTCTCATGTAAAATCTGAAACAGCAGAATAAACATCAATTCATCAAAAACTCAAAAGACTGGAAAATGAAGTAAAGATTAGAATTAGTTTGATCTGTTGCCACTTTTGAGTAACCTCCAAATAACCAGAGATGTAAGGCCATCTGGTACTCATTTTACTGAAAAGAAAATGCTGATTAATCCTACCATTTGAAAATTTACCTTCATTTCTTTACTGTTTTCATTCCAAAATTGTTTTGGAACTTGTTAACCCTATTACTAGCAAGCGTTTTGTACCCACTTGTGAGTGAGCACTAGCAGCAACAGATGAAGATTGAGAGAGAGAGAGAGAGGGACAATAAACCTACAGGCTTCCCATGCACCTCTACAGTACATTCCTTCTTATATGCAATAGTCTCCACTGATATTTCCTTATATTATGTTTTTATGTGGGATTTAGAGGGAACGTTCATTCCATCAAAATGTAACATCAAAACATGACATTTAAATTTATTTTTCTGCTACGCCCAATTTTAATTACAGTTACTTTACTTTTTTATTTTTAAAATATTTCCAAAAAGAGGTCAAGAGAAATTGGGAAAATGGGGACAATGAACTGACACCACAAGTACTTTTATAAAATGTTTGTAGTACCGTAAAGATTTGAGACTCTAACATAGGGAAGGACATTTTGTAGAAGATGTAGAACATAGCTAGTGGATGGAATCAACAGGGAAAGATGTAGATTTCCATCCACACTGTGGGCTGGAGCTGAATGTTGATTGCCATCCATTGTGAAGCATAGATGGGGTTAAATGTGAATGACTCACCTCTGGATGCACATATTTTATTAACATTTATTAGCAGCTAATCTGCTAATAGTATTTTATTTTCACAGGATAAGAAAAATAAAGAACAATGGCCATTGGCAGGAAATTGCCTCACAAACATCACGGCAAGACAGAGATTTAAAACTAGCGTTCCCTAGCTGAAGTGCAATAATATCTCCTACGAATATTCTGCTAGATCTTCGTTGTGATCTATGCATGCATTTCCTCATCTAAATGGGAAATCCAGCATGGAAGCAGACTAGTACACACACAGTTGTCCTTGAAAGCCAGTTCCAAACATCTAAGTGTCTAAAGTCTTCTTATAGTCTTTCACAATGTCATTCTCCTAACCTAATTTCCAGTTATAGCTTCAGTACTTCCTCATAAAGATATGGTGTCACCTTGAATTCCCAACTGTTGTGAAGTCAAGATGATAAAACAATCGTTTTGTTACTTGGAACATATACTCTGATTGAAATCCTTACATTTACCTGCTGACATTGCTTCTCCATGCTTTTGCCATCTTGTTCACTGATTATCACTTAAAGCAGATGGTGTTGTGAACTGATCCTAGGAAAAATAAATATATGTAGGGCACATTGATGAGGAAAGGTCCATGGAAAACACGAAATCTTATCATATTTCATCTGCTTCTTGTGAGTCATTACACTGATTTCCCATAAAGTCAAGAAATGAGGTAAAAAAAAATCTGCTTTTAACCTACAAGGACCTTCATGGTTACAGCATTGCTTGCCTAGCTCATTTTTATTCTCTTTAAGCTCCAATTCAGAACCTGTCATTCTCAGATCTGCTCTTCAAAATACTTTTGTTTAGTATCACTGCAAACTGATGAAAAGAAAATTGTCACTTCCTCTCTTCAGTGCATCTTGAGTGATAGGAATTTCTGGATCCCTGTGCTGTTATGTTGCTTGCATCTTTATGTCAAGCATTATCAATTAATTGGTCTTATTAATCAGCTAATTTTTAAATCACAAATTAAATTTTCCTCCTAATTAAAAAGTGAAGCTGAAACCAAGAAAAGGGATATGTCTTTGACATAGAGCTTGCAATATCCTGTACTTAGATTTCAAGTTAAAAGTATTTCTCTCTTACATTCTGGATTAGTCTGGCTCTGTTTCTGTCAGACCAGGATGCACTGGGCTACTGGTTTTTGATACTCATGAAAAACTAGCAAACCAGGATGAGTATTATCTTGTTTGTTAGTTTCTGATACTGAAATAAAGATAAACAATTCCAGATATGTATTTAACATACTGTATCAGAGGTGGGCCTCTAGATGCTATTAGATGGCATCTCCCATCAATCTTCACCCATGGATGTGCTGGCTAAGGCTGATGAGACTTGCAGCCTAACAATGTCGGGATGACTATATGTTTTGTGCTATAGGTCAACTTTCTCTGCTATCTTTTTCTACCTTGAGGAATCAGTGGAACCCCAATTTTTTTTTAAAGAAATCATGAATAGTTAACATATAAAGGATGGAGAGAGACCATGGGATAACATCGTCATTGCTAATCTTCATTCATCTTGTATTACTTGTATATTCTATCCTACTTCCACAACTGTGTAAATATACCCTAAGGCTTTAATACGCTCTTACTGTGTCTGAAGAAGTGGGTTTATATCTATGAAAGCTCATACTAAAATCAAAACCAGTTAGTCTTAAAGAAGCTACCATATTCCTTTTTTTTAAAAAAAATCCCCCTCTCTTCCTCTTTTCATGCTGCAAGATACTAAAATGGCTACTTCTTCTAAAAAGCTACTTGTATATATGTGGACTTTTCTCTGACTCTTATGATCAATAGGTGGAAGTTGGGAGCATGTTCTTGTTTTATCTCCAACTTTTGATTAAACATGGTTTTGAGGTTAATTCACAGGTCAGATTTTCTGTTAAGTGTGGAGCATCTCTCATAAATGGGTCAGCAGGTACAGCAAACAAGAAGCTATGCTCCCTGAATACTATGTTGTATCTCTCTTTCAAGGAAGAAAAAGTAGAATTAGATTTGTAAACCAAGGAGCAAGTAATCCTTATTATGCCTCTCTTTTAATCATGTAAATTATATGTATTATATTCTCAATGAAAAGAAATATGAGGTTTTTTAAACATTCTTCTACTGTATGTATTTACATTTAGTATTAGTAGGTAAGAGCCCACATGGTGTAGGAGTTTGAGTGCTAGGCTAGGATTATAAGAAACCAGGGTTCAAATCCCTCCTCAACCATGGACATACACTAGGTGACTTTGAGCAAGTAACACTTTCGCAGTCTAAGAGGAAGGCAAAGGTAAACTCCTCTGAACAAATCTTGTCAAGAAAACCTTGTGATAGATTTGCCTTTCGGTCACCATAAGTCAGAAACAACTTGGAGGCACACAACAACTACATTAGTACAAAATAAAGACCAAGTGGTTCTGGCAAATATTTGTATAGAAGTAATGGCTTTTGGTGTGGGTTTTACAGGAAATGAATGGGATTGCCATCACACAAATATTCTGGGCACAAAAGAGTGCTGAATATGCTACAAGGCTTGGGAGTTTATGAAGCCATTGAAGGAGAGACTGTAGACAAGATCCAAAAGGTTCCAGTACAGAATTGCTTCCATGAATAAAATCAGGAGTGGATTTCCCCTCCCCTTGCACCTCTACAATTTCAAAACCTGTTTTTCACCCCTGAGAAAACGTCTAGAAACAGTTTTCAGAATGCTTCAGGGAGAAGCAAAACAAAGTCCCAATTGCACTAGAAGATGACTACTAACATGATATTGGATTTAGATGTATATGGCCTATATGGAAGAGACTGGAAGTGGTTTGGTATGGTCTGCAGTTCTTAAATTACATACTCAGCATCCTTAAATGGTAATATTGGTGATGCCAAAATACTAATAAATAAAAATGCTATTTATTACTTCATTCTTTGTGTGGCAATACATTGTGCAGAATGCTCTGTTTCTTTTTCTCCCCATTCTATTTCCAGGAATTGTTATTTCATGAATAGATTTCAAGAGTGGTTCTTTAAAAAAAAAATGAAATGAGAGGTATAAATCAAACCTAAATGAGTGCATCTAAAAACACCAGCAAGCCTCATATAGCTGGCTATAGCAAATAATGATGCAGAGAAGAGAATAAGGTCATTTGGTTTTGGGAGCACACCATATGGCAATCCAGTCTGTTTGCCACCAGGCTTTCGGAGTTCCACGTGTTGACAGAAAAGAGGAATATTAGCTCCCAAGTTTATATGCCTGCAGTTAAAAATTCTAACAAGGGATGCCTGGCTGTCTAAACAGCATAATCTTGGGTAAGCTTTACAGTAATTAAAGGTTTGAAAACAAAATTTGAATAACAGTAGTTTTGTGTTGCCTCTAGCTACACTGGTATAGTTTATGAATTTGAACAGTTATGTTCCACACTGTATGATTGTTTTAATACTAATGAGCAACTTTTGAGAATTGCTGACACACAAATTCACGTGGTGCATTAATTTTCAACATAGTCCCTTTAAGCATTTGCTGAAATACCTGATTTGAACGAGGAAAAGTTTTAAATGCTCAAGGCCTTCTCGTCTAGCTTAGAAATGTTATTTTTGGATAACAGCTCCCAGGTTCAACCCAGATGCTAGGTGGAGGATTATGGGAGTTTGGTTCAAAATATTAATTTTGAAGACCTGCTGTTTCAATGGAGGTAGCACTGCTTCAGAGAGCCAGTGAGGTGTAGTGTTTTGAACATTGGACTGTGACCCTGGAGACCAGGATTCGATCCGCTTCTTGACCATGGAAACCCACTGGATGACCTTGGAGTCCCCAGTAAACACCAAAGCCCTTTCCGCACTAGAGTGTTATAGCGCTATGATTCCACTTTCAACATCCTATGGAATCCTGAGGTTTGCAGTTTCGGGAGGGGCTGCCTGGCCCCTCCCGAAACTGCAAACCCCAGGATTCCATAGGATGTTGAAAGTGGAATCATAGCGCTATAACACTCTAGTGCGGAAAGGGGCCAAGATAGGTTCATGTTAGGGTTGCCAGAAGACAGAAACTACTTGAAGGCATACAACAACAACAAAGCACTGTTTCACTATCATTAATCAAATCTCTTATCTTTTAATAAGCAAAATATTGGGTTTCAATTATATTTCTGAAACATTTGAAAGCTGCAGGAAATATACGCGATGTAAGGTCTAAATTCTGTTAACCCCTTGCCCCTCTTTTTTTTCTAAAAAATAATTTAATTTAATTTAATTTAATTTAATTTAATTTACTTATATCCCACTTTATCTCTGAGCAGGACCCAATGGCTTCAAGTTGTTTTGAGCTCGGAAAGAAAGAAACAGCTACACGAACTTTGGAAAAACACCATTATAGACACCTTTCCTATAAACTATAAATGAAAGCTGCCAACCCCTTCCCACTTCAACATTATTCAAACCATCCCACCTTCACTGTGACAGTTCTCAGAAATCTTTTAAAGAAACAGAAACATACAAACTCTTGCAATCTCCTTCTTTATATTCTTGTTAATCTCCACTTACTCTATTGCCCACTCGCTTCCTGTCCTACCCCAGTGTTCTGTGGGTGGCCTCTTCCTCTTGTATTCCATTGTCTTGCCCTCCCTTTTCAGTCCTCTTTTCTCTTCTTGCTTCTCTATGTATTTTTCTGTTTTCTGTTTAGTCTGTTCTCTCTTCCATGTGCCGCTCTATTCGTCCATGTATCTCTGGTCTCATATGATATCCCTCCCTGCTCTTACCTCTGTGTGTGTCTCTTCTTCTCTACTCTGTTTCTTTCATCTTGTCCTTCTGCACTCAGGAATCTGCACATTCTCATCTCTCACTTTCTCCAGAGCATAGCTTTCCTTTCCCACACATGCCATTTCATGACAAATACAGGTTGAGCCTACCTTACCCAGAGTAGTATTTGGCATGCTGCTTTGTCACAAAAATCTGAAAACCAGCAAAAGCTGAAACTTTTTACTGCCAGCCACCCGCTTCTCCCTTCAAGGTGACAGCCATGACACTACTACTCCTTTGTCTCCCAGATCCCTCTTTTTGTTGCCAGCCATCTGCTTCTGCTTTTGAGGCAGTGGCTGTGGTGCTCTTGCTCATTTATCCTACAGGTCTGAGGAGCACCATTGCCTCTGTCATGAAGCTGAAAGTGGGCAGCTGGGGGCAAAAAGACTGGGAATCTGAGAACTGTAGGAGCAGGAGCACCTCAGCTGCTACCTCAAAGGCAAAAGCAGGCAGCTGGCAGTAAAGAAGAGAGAGACCGAGGATCTGTGAAATGGCAGGAGACATGGATTCGCACTGAGCACTATACTTGGCTTCCTGCCATTTCACCGGTCTCCACCCTTGCATGTCATGCACAACACAAATAGTGAATGAATAAGATGTGAGTCTATGTCAAAAGGTACTGAATTCCAAAATCTGAAAATATCCAAAATATGGAACATTTTGGGTCTCAAGCATTTCAGGCAAGAGAGACTCAACCTGTACTTCCTTTTCCTACTTCTCCCTCCCTCCTTCCTGTTCCTTGCTGCCCATTATGCTTACTGTTTGCTGCTGCATCTGCCATTTATCACGGACTGAAAAACTCTGGCAAGGGAGGAAGGGAATGTGGGGGAGGGGACGTAGCAAATAAAAATGCTCACCCCAATATTATTCATCGATTTTTGAAAAATTACAGTAAGTTTCATTAAAGAGGAAAGTTCGCACTTAATTTCCCCCTGGACTTGTGAACTTATTAATAGAATTAACATCAGTGAGTTAGTTCTGCTCTATGACTGCAGTGAAATTAGACTCGATCCATTATGATTGCTTTAAAAGCATTTCATAGCATAAGACCCTACTATCTTCCCATGTAAAAAAAACCAAAACAAAACCTTGGAAGGGTTTGGAAAGAAGAGGAAGACTTTGTCGTGGCCTCTGCCAACTAGATAAAACTTTCTATGTCTTTCATGTACCAGTATTTGGTATCTCTATCAAGCAGAGTACAGTGTAGCCAGTAGAATATGACCTTGTGGTATTAAAAAAGGAGAAAATACTCAGGTTACTCTTATAAGGTAAAAAAGGGGAGAAAAACTTTGTTTTTATTCTTTCATGAAATCCATCTTGGGATAGGAAAGGAGATAGACAAAAGGTTACTTAAATTTCAGTAGAAGACCTCCTAAGGCTGGATTGCATGTGCACATGTAAACTATCCTCAGGTAGGAACCTCATGGATGCTCCCTCCCCAGACAGAGGTATACAGAGCACTAGGTTTTGGAAGAAGGGGGATGTGACCTTTGCAGACAGGAAGGAAGCAAAAAGGCTTAAGTACATAGATCAAAGCAAGAAGCAGAGAGGTGAAACAAAAGAGCAGGCATACTCTCTAGAGCTCTGTCTCACTAGTCACTTTATACAAGTGTTGATACTGCTTTGCTTCCATCGTTTCATTCAGACCATGGCCAACCACTGGAGGGTCTCGAATACCTCTTCTTCTTCATATTTGCTCACTATGAGGAAGCAAGTATTTAAAAAAGGGGCAGTAGCCTCTCCTTGCACCATCATTTTCTCTTCCTTCAGATAGCCAGGCAGCAGGGCCCAGAAGAAATGGGCAAAGCAAACTGAAGCCACTGGGTTCACCTCACAGGCATTGGCCATGTGCCCTACTTTGAAAAAGACCATCTTCTATTAGAGTCTCAAGTGTAAGGCCCTTTCCGCGTGGGGTTATTAACATGGGTCAATATGTTTTAGCATGGAGCTGTTCTGCACATGAGAGCGAATTAGGTTCACTTTATGTACCATCGTTCCTCACGTAATCCTGAGTTAATGCGCCCCCATGTGGTGGGAAAGTGCGCTATAAGAAAACTGGAAAAAATCTAAAACCATTTTTAAGATCGAGCAGATTCGGACTTTCGCAGTGGTGCAGATATGTACATTCGCACCGATGTGAATTGGTGAGCAGCAGAAGGTGTGGTGTGGGCATACTCACCTTATCCACCTGTCCCTGCCCACCAAAGCACAGGCAGGTGCCATTTTTTGTTTTGTTCAGCAAACTTTAGAAAATAGAGCAACCAGACAAAACATGGCACAGGCATGTTAAAAGGAGAGAGCTGTTTTCTATTTTGTAAATGTGTTACCGTAGTTGCCGGCATTAGACACACTGCCCTATAAGAGTACCCTGTTTTCAGAATATTTTATTTAGGAAAAAATATTTTAGTATTTTCCCAATTTCTGTCCTATCTGCTTGGGTGGGGGGACCTCCCTGCCCAGGCAGAAAGAAGAGACTCTGTGTGTGTGTATGTGTGTGTGTGTGTGTGTGTAAGAAGCTCCTTCCCCGCATTCCTCTCCTCCTCGCGAGGAAACTTTCCTGTGGAGGTTGGAAGAGGAGGGAGGGAGGCTGTGTGTGTGTGTGTGTGTGTGCGTGCGCGCGCATGTGCGTGTGCGTGTAAGAAGCTCCTTCCCCCCATTCCCCCCACTCTCTGGGGCAGGATCGTGCTGGCGGCAGGGCGGAGATGAGCAGGAAGTGCGAGATCACTCTCCCAACTTTGCTCTGCCAGGTGATCTGCCTGGGTGGGGGGAGTTACCATATTTGCACCCCATTTTCAGAAGGCATTTGGGGAGGGAGTGCCTCTTATACAGTGGCAAATACGTACCTACATAGGTACATACAAATGAACCAACCCAAAAGAGAAAAAAAGTGAATCACGGCTGATGGGGTGGGGTGAGGGGAGTAGTGGGAGTGGTCATTGCCAAAGTAGTGCGGATGCATGAACTCACACTCCCTCGAATCAAAAGGAAACATACGGTGGAGTTGTGCAGAAGCAAATGAGGGAAAGCCCGCATTATTTGGATCCAATAAGACATGGTAAGAAACAGCATGAACTGCTTCACGCGCCTTGCGCGGAAAGGTCCTAAGTGTCTGAAACCTGCCCTCATCAACCTTTTTTAAAGTTTATATTTTAAGTACATTTACAAACAACAAAATATCCCCTCCCCTGCAGTTAGTTATATTAATACAACTAATTATCATAGTTTTACACATCTTCCACATAGCACGTTGACATCAAGTCTAGAAACAGCTCATTTGTCTCCTTTCGAATAGTAAATAATTGTGTCAAAAGTACCGTTCTAAAACTCTAGTTGATCTATTGATTGTCCATGTGTTGAAATCAAATCTGGCTGAGGAAAATGATAACCTGATTTCTATTAAGTTGTCTTCCTTTATCTCTTCTTTGGCTAGTTGTAGATGCTAAGATATTTTTTCAGACAGGGTAGTTGACCCAACTCTGTCCAGCTAACCAATTAATGAGAGACCTTGCAATGTTTTCCAAGTCTTTGCAGTTCCCATCCAGGCAGCTCTCAGTAATAAAGCAATAAGTTTTTTATGCAAAAGCTTTTCACTGTTGCCATCAAAGATAGAGAGGAGTAGCAGTGTATTTCTGAACAGGATTGTTAGGTTATACATTCTACTCAAACACTGTTATTTCCTTCCAAAAAGTTTTTGCTTTAGGACATGAATCAGCCCTTTTGATTCTGGATCTGAATTTTGTCCAAAACTGCAGTGTGCTTTGAAAGAAATGCATGACTAACACATAGATGATTTGGGGTTTAATCTGTTTCAGTAATCCGCTATTGGCAGAGATTGTACACAGTGTAGCGTATCAGTTCTGTAGATGGAATTATATTATAGTTCCCTTCTTATCAGCCCAGACTCACCATTTTGCTGTGATGGCCCCCTTCCAGGACAGTTTACTGCCTTGTGGACAGCAGGAAGGAGGAATCATAGAAACATATTGCTGTGTCTGCATAACCGGATGCAAACCAATGACTTCATCTGCCAAGATCTGCAAGGTCTTCTGGAGATCTCAGCAGATAACATGGTTCCGTATCTGGCTATGGCTATAGATCAAAGAAACATCAGTGTTACTGCCCTGGCTAGCCCGAGCTTTGGGGGATATAAAAAGATATCTCTTGATATCAATGATTTGGCCTCACATACCCATTCCCTTCCACGTGCTTGCGAGGCCCCCGGACAAGCACGCACACAGGCTCGGCCGATAATTGCCGTAATATTCCAATACAATACAGGCAGGCCAGAAATAGCTGACTCACAGCTTTAGGAGACCTCAAGACAAGTACCTTTATTAAGTATGCACACAGCTTTCAAAAGATCCGCGCTGGCAGCTTGATGATCTGACTATACAACGCTCAAGTACTCTGCATTTGCATACCAGCTATCCTATTGACAATTTGGCTATAACTCAATCATTCAAATTCTGACCTTTCGGAGGCTTTGTCTCCAGCTCCAAATGCATTGTTTTCCCCAAGTCCGACCTAGCCTGTGGTCACAATTCTCCTTATAAAAACCCCTGACCTTGAGCACTTCCTTGGATTGCTCTTGGCTTCCATCCCGCCTTGCTGTCGCTTTGTCCAGCAAGCCTTCCCCTCAGCTCCACGTGCTGAGATCCATGCTCCCCAGCTGCTCCACTTCCAACCGGGCTTCAGGACAGGTGAAGTATCACCCAAACCAGCAACTCCTCTAAAAACCCCTCTATCCCATTCCAACCTTTATTTCTTTAGTTATCTTGTGTGAGTGTGCCGCATACACTGTTTGATTGTGTTTTTAATAAAACCACGTTTATTATTTCAACTTCTGTGTGCTCCTTGACTCGGCCTGACCCCGTAGACATAGGGCTCAAGATCCTGCTAAGTTACCCTGCCTCTCGTAACGCTAAAGCAGTGGTCAGAGCTCATCTTCCCCACCTATTGTTGAGCACACTTTGGTGTCCCTCACAGGGTAAACAGGGTAACATCAGGTTCTGGTGTTTTAGCCAAAGGCTTCTTTGACCCCTAGAAATCCTCCCCTGCAATGGAGTGGAAACTACTGCAGTGAAATGGTGATTTTGGGAGGGGGTGGGTCTTTGTCATTGTAGAAGAAAAAAAGATAATACCAAATTCTGTAACAACAACAACAACAACAACAACATACATTGGGCTTGTGGCTGCAAAAGTCATGTGACAGCTAAGAAAGCAAATCCGATTCTGGGCTGCATCAATAGGAGTACAGTGTCTAGGTAAAGGGAAATGATAGTACTACTCTATTCTGCTTTAGTCAGACCCCACCTGGAATACTGTGTCCAGTTCTGGGCACCACAGTTGAGGAAGGATATTGACAAGCTGGAGGGCAACCAAAATGGTAGAAGGCCTAGAAACCATGCCATATGAGTGGTGGCTTAGGGAGCTGGGTATGCTTAGCCAGGAGAAGAGAAGGTTCAGAGATGACATAATAGCTATGTTTAAATATGTGCAGGGATGTCATACGGAGGATGGAAGAAGCCTGTTTTCTACTGCTCCAGAGATGAGGAACGGAGCAATGGCTTCAAACTTCAGGAAAAGAGATTCCATATAAAAATTAGGAAGACCTGTCCAACAGTAAGAGAAGTTTGACAGTGGAACAAGCTGCCTTGGAATATGGTGAAGTCTTTTTCTTTGGAAGTTTTTAAACAGAGGCTGGATGGTCATCTTCTGGGAATGCTTTGATTGTGTATTCCTGCATGGCAGGGGGTTGGACTCGATGGCCATTGTAGTGTCTTCCAGCTCTATGATCCTATTATTCTATGATTCTATGAAATGTCACAAACAGGAAGCTGGCTGATATGTGTGTATGTTAGTTCACTAGGCTAGTTTCAATGTGCAGATCACATTCACATTACTTTGTCAAGCAAAATAGGACAGCTGGAAGATGCATTAATTAATCCACAAACAACTCAATGAGATAAGGATTTGTATTCTCAAGAGTCAGGCACCTGTAATAGTAACAAGCATACCAAGTGGATAATTAAGACATAGTGATTGAAATTATTCTTCAAGACTTCATTTTGTCAGATTTATTGGAGGCAGTTGTAGTTATCTCATCTGTTATGTTTCACTGGTGTTTTTCTCAAAGCTTTCATTTCCCTTTTTGGGGACATAGAAGCTTCAGAAATTTTCAGTACTTTTTTTTTTTTTTATGGCGAACATATCACCTTTCAGGAAAACTGAAAATTAAGAACTCCCAACATGTATGCATTTCCCTTAGTCAAGTGTAAAGCTATCAGCAGAACAAAATGAAATTGCTCTCATCATGAGAATTGTCATGTAATACTCCAGCCCAGTCCCTTGCATCCATGGCATTTCTTGCTTATAACCGAAGCAATGGCTACATTTGAAAACTCTGTAATTTGTGCAGCTCTCAATGTAAACAAACAGATGGCAAACAACAAGATATTCTATACATATCGTCATGTAAGAATGTTGATCCCTAATTTTGGCTGCCAGCTGAAGCCAATGGTAGCATAAATATGTCATTGATAATTTGTCAGTTTGCCCTACTAATGACAGAAATGATGACTATCAAAAACAATTAAAAAGCTTTCCTAAATAATCTGTCAATTAAGCACTTCTGAAAGAAATATATGACACTGGCAAAGGTTAGCAAATGTTGTGTTTGTATGTAAACATTTGCATATTAAAATATAGTCAGCATATGTTAAATAGTCTACTGAGAAATGTAGTGAGTTTAGTTGTGGTATATGCCTAGATTTTTCACCTCTTTTGTTATCAGAACCAACCTAAGGTTATTGGAAACAAAGGAAAACAATAATTTCTGGTTTTAATTTTTCCATATAAATGAAAAATCAAATGCCTAGAAGAAGATAAATTTTCTATAATTAGTAGATTTAGGTGTTTTCTAAAAAATTCATCCCAGATGTTTGGTGACCACTTTAAAAAAATATTGCAGACTTTTCAGTTGGGCTTTTAACTGTCAAATGAAATGAAATACCATGGACTGGGCAAAGGATGAGACATTGCAGTACCAGGTCCCGTCTGGTATAGTTCAATTTGAGTCATTGTGACTCAAAGGCTGTAAACTGTTTGAAAGTTGCAAAGTCACTCAGTGGTGCCTACTGTCAGAGTAAAACTTTTAAACCATTGTTTTTAATGGGGAAACACATTATTTATAAGGAATGTATTAGAACAAAACTACTTAGGATTAAATTATCAGGATTACAGGATCGATTAAATCATATGGCTAAGAGCTGGATCAGCAACTCTACAATAATGTACTTCACAGCCATTATGTTTGCAGCAATCTGAAGTTAATGTCTCGTTCTGTAGTGTAAGCATTAAAGAGATCCTATGGGTGCAGGCTTTTCATTCACTTCACTTTTGTATTAAGATGGTTATGTGTGAAAAATGAATTGGGAATATGAGTGAAGAGATGTCTGCAGCAGTCATGACTAGTGGTCTCCATGTCTGAAAGACAGTGGAGCCAGCTTTTAGTCCATAATTTAAGGTATCTACCCATGATGTTGAACCGTCTCCCTAAAATAAGTTGAGCACCTTGGATATCTTTCCCTGCTGACATGGAAACCACTAAATACCACTAGTCTGCAGCGTGAAAATAAAAGGAAACCTCTGCTATAATGTCAGTTCCCTGCATGTACCACATACTTGTATATACAATGAACCACTGGCTTGAAACCAGAGAGGTGCAACCCAATTTAGGGTCATGGAGCCTTCCATTCACAGATATGGGGTTGGGGAACAGAAGCAAGTTTTCCTGATTCTTCCAGCAATGTTGTGTTCCACTGAAATTTGGCTCTGAAATATTGATTTAGCCTTTGATGAGTGTGATCCTTCACTGGATTATCAGCCCTCCTATAAATGAAAAAAATCATTGAGGTGGAGCACATATATGTCTAAATGCAATGTCATGATGGAACTGCAGTGCTAGCACAATGGAACTTTCTTCCTCTCCTCCCTAACCCAGATGATTTTTCAGACCCTAGAAGGGTTTTAGGGGTTTATGGGGGGTGTACCAGGGATGGGAGACCAGCCCTGCTTTCTGATGATGGAGACAGTTCCATCAATAAATATCCTGTCTTGAATTCAAGCTGTAATCTTGAAGCATTTGGCTAAGTTTTGAACTGGCTAATAGAGAGTAACTATTTTATTGAATGGAACAACTCTGAAACCTCTGTTGGGGGTAGGTAATTATTGAAAAAACACTTCTTTATACATAATGGCCAGAATCATGTATGGGAGATACGTATGCATAGTTACAGTGCTAGTCAGTGTATCCCAGCGCGATTTTCACCAATTGCCATTTACTATGAAGCAACCACTGGGATAAGTGAGATTGTGTTCCCCTGTCAATTGAGAAGCAGCTGGCAGATAGTCCCATCCCCTCACATGAGTGATCTTCAGTGTGACAAGCAGAAATGGGATCCCTATTGCAATTCCTTCTCATACCAGAGATTGCTTGTATGACGGGAGTGGGGTGGAACCATCAGCCAGCTGCTTCCCAACCAAGACCCCCACTGATCACAGAGTCTTCTTCCTGGTAAGTAGGGAGTGGGGGACTTTGTTAGGCCCTACGTAGCATCTAAACTAGGGGCTACAGAAGGATTGTGAAAATATAGTTGTCATGAATGCATAACTGCCCTTCATTTGTAAATTTAACAACTGAAAGATGAAGTAAAAATAATTTAAGAGTACCTAGACTACATCTGAATATATTTAGCAAGATGTTTCTTATCATGAACGTTATGCTGAAATATTGCTGTGGCGTCCATTTGGAATGGAAGGTTTGTCTTTTAAAGCTTTAACTATTAATTTTCAATGTGCCAGACAAAATAGGCAAACTGTTGTTCTGATAGTAGTTAGGGCTGGGTAGTGGTACTAAAGTCTTAAATAGTTGCAGAACATTAAGGTAAATGTAAGTGGCACTGAATTAATTGTCTTTAGGTAGACAGTTAGGCCTGTTTTACTTTTAAAAGATGAGAGTGACTGGTTTTCTGAGATAGTAAAGAGGATAAACATAATATGTTGCATTATGAAATAATGACAGTGACTCACATGTTGTAAATAAAAAGGGAATTCAGAAGACAAATAAAGAGAAATAGTCTTTTATATATTCTAGTTAAAAATAAGCATAGCATATAGATTCTTAATATACAAAAGGTTAAAAGAGAACATGAGCAAGTTTGGCAAGTAAAAAACAAAATATATCAAAATATAATACAATACCACAATGAAGCAGGATATGATACAGACTGCAGCAAGAGCAAATCAGAAAGTGGAAGTAAGTATCCACTAAAACAATGCTACTCTTATAGAGCCTTTACACCTGCTTCTAATAACAGTAGCAGGTGAAGGTCCTCTATAACACCAATAGACCAATTAACCCCATAATAACTAGAGCTGTAAGTCTGGTCAATTCCAACATCACAGTCATTATTTAGCTATAAGTGGAGGATGGATGGCCCGTGTGGTCTCTTCCAACTCAACATTTCTATGATTCCAAGAAATAATGCAGTACTTCTTTTACCTGGGCATTTCTTCCAGCACACACATGGACTACAGAGAAAGCAAATCACAAAACCATCAAACAAAATAAATAACAGTTAAAAATACAGTTAAGAACCTCATAAATATTATGATTCCCTGCTCCTTGGAAGACTTGCCTAGACAAAGTCATTGCCATCTAAAAGGGATGAAAGCAGGCAGATATGTCTGTGGAGATCACATAAAGTAGGAGTGGGCAATTGTGTAAGGCTAGGAGGCTCTACTAGACTTCCAGGAAATCTTGGAGAGACTCACCACCCACTACATCCACTGCAGAAAAAAAACACGACCCAAAATATCCCTAAACTCTCTCTAGGGGACATTGATGAACTTTCACCATGTTTATGGGCGTTTTAGGCCCAGGATAGGCAATTTTTTAAAAACAGTAGGAAATTCACAGAAGACGCTTCCCGTTCATTTCCTCTTTCAAAAAAAAAAAAAAGAAGGAAGGAAGGAAGGAAGGAAGGAAGAAAGAAGAAGTGGGGGGGGGGGCTCTCCTGGGACTAAATTCATCTGGGATGCCAAAAACATGGTGAAAATACCCCCTACTTCCTATAGAACATTTTGGGGTATTGGGGGGTATTTTGCATTATTTTTACCCCATGGGGGCCAGGGGACTTCAAAAGGGTGGAAATGCCATCTATACCCTAGAGGGCATTTGGGGCATTTTGGAGCTTTTTTTGATCCTTGGAGGCCACAAAATGGCCATGTGGGCCACATAGGCCCCAGCAGATTGTACTTTACCTAACTCTGTTCTGAAGGAAGGGATTATTGCAGTAATAGCCCCATCTTTAGTTGCCACCTGCTCATTTCCTACATGCATGACTGATAAAACAGGGAACTCTGGTAATGATCAGAGGATGTGCAGAGAATTACATTTAAAAAGATTGAATTTTATCATGTAGCCTTGAATCAGACATTTGTAATCTTCTTTTTTATTTTAATATAATTTTACCTAATATTCTCCCCTCTAGATTTTTTTTTCATGCTTCCAGATTAAATAGTGATTTTATTTGCATGTCACAACTGTTGGGAATAGCAACCTCAGCATGCTCAAAATTCACAGCTAGTTAGGTTGCATGATTATTGTAGGTTTAGCAGCAAAGCCTAGACTAACTTCCTGTTTGTTTGTCCACACTCACTCCCTTCTTCCTGCAGGTAGGCATCTTTTGTTCCAAAAAGGGCTTTTTCTCTCTGTTTACTAGCTTTCTTTCTCTTCCGCCTGCCTTCCTGAGAGCATGTGGTCTAAATGGCTCTAGTAGAGATGCTACACTACAAGCTTATAATTGCTTATTTTTTTTTCCTTACCCTTCTTCAGGAACATGAACCTGTGTAGATTATGCACATGTATCTGTAAGTAAACTTGTATATACTTTTGTGTTTTGTGTTTACTTCTCAGATAGAGTTAAGTGTGTGGAGAGGGATAAAAGGTGGCTGGTAAGCTGTTCGAACTTCTGTTTTCACATTACAAATGCTCTGTTAAATGGAGAGATTCACCAAATCTCTCTCATTTTCCAACAACAAGACAAGAAATAACAATAAACCTAGTTTATATTTTGCAAGCATGTGCTGGTACAACACTGCAAGTGGGAGTGACTAAACAAACAATGGATGATCTGCTTGTAATTTATTTGTTATGGTGTCAGAACCCAACACTCTGGCTTACCTCTCTCTCAGTAAGCCAGGCAAATAAACTGGCAAAAAACATAGGTTATTTTATGACTTATCAGCTGAAAAAACCCAGGCCCTTTCCACATGAGGCACTTGAAGCGGTTTGCGCTGTTTCTTACAGTGTCTTATCGGATCCAAATAACGCAGGTTTTCCCTCATTTATTTCCGCACACCTCCTCAGTATGTTTCGTTTTGATTTAGAGGAGTGCGAGTTCATGCATCCACACTACTTTGGCGATGGCCACTCCCACTACTCCCTTCACCCTGCCCTGTTGGCTGTGATGGCTTATTTTTTTTCTCTTTTGGGTTGGTATGTTTGTATGTACCTATGTAGGTACATATTTGCTGGTGTATAAGAGGCACTTCCCCCCCACCAAAAAAATGCCTTCTGAAAATGGGGTGCGAATATGGTAACTCCCCCCACCCAGGCAGATCACCTGGCAGAGCAAAGTTGGGAGAGCGATCTCCCACTCCCCACTCATCTCTGCCCCACCACCGGCATGATCCTGCCCCAGAGAGGAATGGGGGGAAGGAACTTCTTACACACACACACACACACACACACACACACTGCCTCCCTCCCTCCTCTTCCAACCTCCACAGGAAAGTTTCCTCCCGAGGAGGAGAGGAATGGGGGGAAGGTGCTTCTAACACACACACACACACACACACACACACACACACAGCACCTCTTCTTTCTGCCTGGGCAGGGAGGTCCCCCCACCCAAACAGATAGGACAGGAACCGGGAACAGAGTACTAAAATATTTTTTCCTAAATAATATATATAGTCTGACTATAGGGTGCTCTTATATGGCAGTGCATCTAATGGTAAATATGGCAAATATGGTAAAACATTTGCAAAATAGAAAACAGCTCTCTCCTTTTAACATGCCTGTGCCATGTTGTCTGGTTACTTTATTTTCTAAAGTTTGCTGAACAAAACAAAAAATGGCACCTGCCTGTCCTTTGGTGGGCAGGGAAGGTGGATAAGGTGAGTATGCCCACACCCCACCTTCCGCTGCCCACCAATTCACATCGGTGCGAATGTACATATCTGCACCACTGCGAAAGTCTGAATCTGCTTGATCTTGAAAATTGTTTTGGATTTTTTCTGATTTTCAAATAGCACGCTTTACCACCACATAAGGGCACATTAACTTGGGATTATGTGCAGAACAACAGTAAATAAAGTGAACCTAATTTGCTCTCATTTGCAGAATAGCTCCATGCCAAAACGCATTGACCCACGTTAACTCCATGCGGAAAGGGCCCCAGAGAAAGCCAGGTTCTGATGTCAAACATGTTTATGAAAGGTTCATGGCTTTGCTTAGTCATGCCTGCCTCTACTGGGAATGATTGGGTGACATGTATCAGATCATTGTCTTATTCATCAGAAGCCAGAATTCTTCAAAATTCTCAGGAATGCTGATATGTCATGCAGTTCTAGCTTATCATGTGCATTAAATGCACTGAATAAAGTGTGATAAACACAAAACAAAAGAACACTATAAGTGGTAAATGGGACTTATTGTTGGTTAGTGGACATTGGAATGAGTTCTGAACCTCACCCACAAAAGTGTGCTGGGTGCACAGAGTTGGAAAGGGTATTCCGGAAATAAGGTATTATCTGGCGTGAGCACTCAATCCTTGGTCACCAATATCTACACTCAGCGGAAGGCCTGGGGCATCTCAAACAAGCCTTTACCACATTTCCGTGGAAAACAATCAACACCCAAAATTGCAGCAAGTGCTCCTTGAGATACTAAGGTTAAATTTAGATTGATCTGGAAATCACAGTGAGATGATGGAACCAATTCAAAACTCATGAAATATGATGCAAATTAGTTGTTAATCAGAAGTTTATAATTGCAGTAATCTGGTTGGGATCAGGTGGTGGATAACAGTGGCCCAGCTACCTTGGTGCAAGAAGAAATTGCAATTTGTGTACCAGTCTTGACTGATGAAAATTTCTTTTTCACAGAATTTATATATCTAACAGCACTTTCCAACTACAATGGCAAGTTACAAGATGACTCAGATTGACTTTGAATAGATGCATTTTCCACTGTTGTAAGAAAACAGCTAGGCCTATTCCAAACCAAGATGAAGAAAATTGAGGAAAAGACATTAGACCTCTTCGACTGCTTTTGGACAAGACTAGATAAATGCCAGCACAGATTAAGACAAATGAATATGCCTTGAAACCATTTACCATGGAGCAACTTGCTATGGAGTATTCCTGAGTCTTCTTAGGAATGCCATACCTGTGAATTTCTTCCAGTTCTAGATGTCCCTTGCATCCCTTCTAATTGTAAAATTACATGCATCTTTGAAAAGAAGATGCAAACTCTTATGGTGCTCAGGTTCTAGTCAACCTACAAGGGCAAACTTTCATGAGCTATTACAGAAGTGCAACCACATGACTATTTAGCTCAACATGTGTGTAAGACAGGGGCCTAAATACCCACAAGGCAGCAGATCCTGTCTGATTTTGGAAGCTAAGCAGGGTGAACCCTGGTTAGTACTTGGATGGGAGACCACTAATGATTACCTGGTGCTGTAGGTTATATTTCAGGGGAAGAAACTGGCAAAACCACCTCTGAGTATTCCTTGCCTAAGAAAATCCTTTAAAATTCATAACATTGACATGAGTCATCAGGCAACTTGAAGGCACATATACACACACACGTGCAACAGAATCACTGGACATCCAAAAGGTGATCCCAGCTACAGCAGACTTATAGAATCAATGGAACTGTAAGAAAGGGTTGGCTTACTCTGGTTGAGATTAACAATTGGATTTGGCCTAAAAAAAATTCAGAGGATTGGCATTTTTTTAATAAAAAACATGAACATCAACAGTAGCATTAGAGATCTGTTAGTAAGGTCAGTCCTGCCATGGGGCAGAGTGAGGCAGCAGTCTCAGGGAGCACATACTGGAGGATGGAGGGCAGCTGGGAAGTATCATAGGACAAGCGTGTAATGAGCTACATGACCTGAACTACATCCTCTGAGCTACCCACTTGCACTGTACAGTGGTAGAGGACTCTATCCTATTGTCACTGTTGAAGTAAGATTCAGCTGCCATTCCAGTCAGTTGCATGTATCTGAAGTGTGCTTTATAGTCATTTGTGTCAGGCAAAACAAAAGTCTTATGAGCTGGTCCTGTTATTAGGACAAGTCACAATTCACAACCAAATTACTGAGTCTGCTTCTTCAGGCTAGATGCAAAGCACAAGCAAAAGACCAATATTGTCATTCAAAATAATTAGCAATCAGTTCTCATCCAGCTTTCCCCTGTGGCTCTGGAGGATCCAGTCCTTCCCTTCTTTTGACCTTATTGCCTCTCTCTTCTCCTCTTTTGGTGCAGTCTCTAGCTCTTCCTCTCTTTCATTACTCCTGGATCCCCTTTTAATCTCCTCTTTTAACAATGCTAACCCATTGTGGCAAACCAGTGCAAAATGACTGAATGACAGGACTGCAAAGAACAAAACAAGAGAGGTGACTGGGCTGGTGGAAGGGGAGTATTCATGCACAGTGAAACCCCAAATGTTGCATGAAAATCTATCAGTTTTGTTTTTGCTGGCATTTCGCAAAATCAGTGCCCCTTGCCTTATTCTTTCCCATACATCTTTTCAGTTGGCTTGTGGCACATTCCTTGCAGAGAAATTTGTTGATTTTTGTACTCGCTTTCCCTAAACCACACATTTTGCTTAATGTAAGCACTTCTATGCATTTTCCAAATATACATACTTTTAGTTGTGTGCACTAACTTACACATAGTTCAAAAATGAAAAAGGAAAGAATATTTCACTTGCAGCTTCCTTCCTAGGATAGGAAACTGTTTTGTGGTTTCATTTATGGTTTTTCACACCAAGAACTAGATAATTTTTTAAAAAAACACCCTCTCAATTATAAAACAATAGAAATTATCTATTTATCTGTGGTGGTGGAGGAAAGAGCCACACAAACTGTGGCTAGCAGACATTTCAGTTCCTTCAGAGGCAAGTGGCATCTACTCTAACAGCTTACTTCAGCTCATGAAATGTCTCACAGTTTCATCAAGTGCTGGAGATAATAGTCTGATTGTTGTCGATAGAACTGGGCGAATAGGCCAAGAACCCAACAGTGGGAGGAAAAAACCTTAAATAAGCAGCTAGAGGAATGACCCATAGTCTTGGATATCTCTACGCTAAGGTACAGAGCATCAGAAATAAACAAAATGAATTTAAACTCTTAACAGAGCAAGCCAAATATGATATAATAGGCATCACCGAAACCTGGTAGAATGAATTTTATAGTAATAATGCCTACCTGGATCTGTGCTACAAATGATAGTGTGTGAGGGGTCGACTTTTGATGCACTCTAGGGGAAGAGACCAGTATGCTTCGTGACTGGTGACAGGCTCCAGAATGCTGCACATGAAGGGGGAGGTGGTACAGGATATTTAAGGCCATGTCACCCTTTCAAGAGCCTCTTTGATCTGCCATGGTTAAGGAGTTGAGCTACTTTTTCCTGCACAATAGTATAGTCTTCCAGCAGCCAGGGCTCTACTGTGCTGATGGTGATCATTTCTTGGAAGAGGGAAATATATTATTCCTGAGGGAGTTGCAATAGGGGTGAGACCTGTGTTGACCATCCTGGTGGGGGAGAGAGGCTAAGTAGACACTTGGCCCTTGTCCATGATGGGGAGTGAGGGGAGAACATAAGACTTCAGTATACACCTTTGGGATCCTTTTGGCATAAGGCAAGGCTCTGAAGCTTCCTCTTTAAGGTCCTGTGGCCCAAGGAAGAGGGAAGGGGGCTGTCCGTATTTAACCCAACTTTCCATGTCTGGCCTGATTATTTCATAGTTGGTCATCAGCAGAGGGGTATACCCTATTTCAGAGCAATAGACCACACAGGGAAGGAGGAAGAGTAGCATTATATGTCAAGGATGTGTGAATCTGTGAAAAGATCCATGATTTAAAAACTGGAAGGCAGGTTAAGAGCATTTGGAAAAAATAAAGGGGAAAAAACAATAGCAATGCCATTGTGGGCATCTAGAACAGACTGCCAAGGCAGACTGAAGACCTGGATGATGCCTTCTTGGAACAGATAACTAAACATTCAGAAAGGAGAGGTAGTAGTAATGGCAACTTCAACTATCCTGATATTGTTGGAAGTCAAACTCTGCCAAAAATATATGGTCCAAGAAATTCCTCACTTGCCTCACAGACAATTTCATTGTCCAGAAGTTTGAAGAGGCAACAAGGGAATAAGCTATTTCAGAGCTGATCCTTACCAACAGTAATGACCCTGGTTAATAGGGTGGTAGTAGCGGGATGCTTAGATGGGAATGATCATGTTCTCTTGGAGTTTTTTATACAGAAGAAAGGGAAGCCAAGTGTAGTCAGACACATATTCTACTCTTTAAGAAAGATGATTTCACTAACCTTAGAGAAATAGTGGATGTGATATTGTGGTTAGGGATACTAAATGAGAATGGTATTCATGATGGATGGGAGTTTCGTGAAAGTGAGAAACTGAAGAAACAATTTCAAATATTTCCAATGAGAAGGAAAAATAGGAAGTATCTAAAGAAACCGGGATGGATGTCTACAGAATTAAAAGGGACATGTACAAAAAATGGAAAAAGGGGGAAATAACCAAAGAGGAATTCAGATGGGAGAAACTCAGAAAAGCTAAAGTGCAGACTGAACTCAGGCTTGCTAGAGAGGTTAAAAAGAATAAAGATGGCTTTTTTTGGTTGTGTCCAAACCACAAAGAACAAGGAAAGAACAAGGAAATTGTAGGGCCATTGCATGAACAAAATGGAAAAATGCAAAATGGGAGGAAAAAAAGGCAGAACTACTCAACACCTTCTATGCCTCAGTCTTTTCCCAAAAGGAACATACTGCTTCGTCTGGGGAAAATGGAGCAGACGATGCAATAGGGGAAATGCAGCACAGAATAGGTAGAGAGGTAGTACAAGAATATGTAGCTAATCTAAATGAATTCAAGTCTTTAGGACCTGATGATCTACATCCAAGACCACAGGAAATGCCTTTCGATGCCCTGTTATCTGACAACTTGCTCTTTTGATGCCTCCAAATCAAGGAGAAGTTCCATTGATTCAATGTGGGGTCTGCTCTTTCATCAGCTGTTCTTGCCTAGAGAGGCTTGCTTAGGACCACTTGCAAGTGCACATGGTCCTAAATCTTGCCTGCAGAAAGAATGGATCCACTTTCCTGTATTGCAAGCATCGATACAGTGGCTTCCATCAGTTCTTCTTGCCTCCAGAGGCTTGCTTAGGACCACACATGCATTGCTTGCAAAGTAAGCTCAGAAGAAGAAAAAGATGCCAAACCAGTGAAGAGATGTTACAAGCAGCATGCACATGCAGTCAGTCCCAAGTGAGCTACCGTAAGTCCTTCATGTTCCCTATAGTACATGGGCTCTGTTTTTTTATCACTTCTGCTTTCTGACAGTGTTCTAGTTCCTAACCTGTCAGATAAGCAGAAGTAATCTCAGAACCATTGACAATAATCTTTGAGAATTCCTGGAGAACAAGAGAAGTGTCAGTAGACTGGAGGAGAACAAATGTTGTCCTCTTTTTCAAAAAGGGAAAAAAAGAGGACCCAAATAATTATTGTGCAGTCAGACTGACATCAATGTCAGGAAAGATTCTAGAGCAGATCATTAAACAGACAGTCTGTAAATACTTAGGAAGGAATGTCATGATCACTAAACATCAACATAGGTTTCTCAAAAATAAGCCATGCCAGACTAATTTATCTCTTTTTTTGGTAGAGTTGCCAGCCTGGTTGACAAAGGCTATGGATGTAGCCTATCTTTATTTCAGTAAGGCCTTTGACAAGGTACCCCAAGATATTCCTTCAAACAAGGTAGTAAACTGTAGACTAGACAATGCTAATGTTAGATGGATGTGTATGAACCAAGGGTGCTCACCAATGGTTCTTCTTCATCCTCAAGAGAAATGACTAGCGAAGTGCCAAAGGATTCTGTTCTGGGCCCAGTACTATTCAAAATTTTCATTAATTTACTTGAATGATGTAATGGAGGCATGCTTATCAAATTTGACAACTAGGACAGGATGAAAATTCAAAATGGCTGAACAGATTAGAAAGCTGGGTCAAATCTAACTAAATGAGTTTCAACACAGAGAAATGTAAGGTACTACAATTAGACAGAAAAAAATTAAATGCAGAGATATAGGATATGTAACACCTGGCTTGACCACAGTGCATGTGAACAGGATCTAGGAGTATTAGTAGACAACAAGCTGAACATGAGTCAATGATGTGATTTTGCAGCTAAAAACCCCCCAATGTGATTCTAGACAGCGTCAATAGGATTACAGTCTGCTGTGATCAGACCTCATCTGGAACACTGTGTCTGGTTTTGGGTACCACAGTTCAAGAAAGATATTGACAAATTGAAATGTGTCCAGAGGCAGGCAACCAAAATGGTAAAAGGTTTGAAAACAATGTACTATGAAGAGCAGCTTAGGAAGCTGGATTTATTTAGCCTGGAGAAGAGAAGATTAAGAAGTGATATGATAGCCATGTTTAAATTTGAAAGTATGCCATACTGAAGATGGGGCAAACTTGTTTTTTGCTGTTCCAGAGACTAGGACATAGAGTAATGGATTCAAACTACAGGAAAAGAGATTCCGGTTAAACACTAGGAAGAACTTTCTAATGGTCAGAGTTGTTTGACTGTGGAATATGCCGCCTTAGAGTGTGGTAGAGTCTCCTTCTTAACCAGAGGTTGGATGGCCACGTTTTGGGAGTGCTTTGATTGCCTATTCCTGAATGATTGGGATTGGACTGGATGGCCCTTGTGGTCTCTTCCAACTCTGCAATGCTATAATTAATCAGTCTCAAAGTTGCTACAGAATACCTTCCAATTTTTGTGCACTAGAAACCTGTAAAGGAAGCTCCCTTTCCCCAATAGATTGCTTTAGAAAAGTAAAAATAAAAAGATCTAATGTTTTTCCCAATAGCTGTGCTTTGATCTTTTCCAAAGTTTTCAGTTTTGGACAGAAGGGAAACAGTTTGAATGAGTTTTATGATTTGATGGCCTCAATTTTAGATTCTCTCCAGAGTGCACTATGAAAAGAAAACAGCCAAAGGTTTCCGGCTAAGATAAGCCTCTAAACAGGCTATCAATACTTACAAGTCAAACAGATGTTAGTAATTTCTGTCTCTGTAAGACAGAGATCATAATCACAGACTCAGTTGTGATATCCTCCTATGAGCAGACTACTGGACAGGATATGTTGCTCAGGGACTCCCAAAATGATGCCCCATAGAGAGTCTTTGCTTTGTAAGTCAGTCATGTGTGAAGAACAGAAATAAATGATGTGGATAAGAGTCTAAAATTCTTCGGATACTTCCTGATTACCCAGGGCTTCCAAATAAAGCATGAGACCTAGAGTGCATTTATCCAGTTTTGAAGTGCACTTTGAAGTCTACATTTCAATTTTTGTAAGCCCAGTGAATTACAGGGCGAAAAAGAGTTTCAAAATCTTGTCAGAATGAGATTTCCTTTAACATCTGTTCACAAGTAATATGTAATTTTCTACAGTCCTTTCTAGAAAGGAAATGCTTAAGGAGCTACAAGGATTTTATCTTGATATGAGGTCCTTCTAGTGACTAATAACAAAATATTTACATGCAATGTTCCTGGTGAGGATTTTGGCAATGGGGAACTCTTTCACAGTTTGTTGAAGATTCCATCTGGACCCCCCACTGTATCCTATGTTGTATGACAGTACATAGTACTATGGTATACAGTATTATGATACAGTATGATATCAGTATGCACCAAAACCATGATTGATAATGCTTGAGCGCCCAGCTTTGTGTAATGCAATCTGCAGGAAGTGCATAATCCTCTACACTTTGGTAAAATATTGATACTATTGCTGATGAATATGGTTAAGCTATATGCTGAAGAACTTGCGTGGAATGAAGGAATTTAAGGACTCTGGAAGAGTAGATTCTATACAATTGTGAATGGTATCTTAATGGTCCAATCCAGTGGTTGGGAATTATGGCCAAGAGATGGGAATTGTTTTGCCATCTAGATGTTATTGGACTGCAACTGATAGCATTCCTCACCTCTTGTCAATGCTGGCTAGGGCTGCTGGGATTTGCAATCCAACAACACATGAAGGACTGCATCATCCCCATCTGTCATTCCAGTCATGCTACAATTATGGCTATGTATCAGGAAGGCACCACTAATCAATGCTCGGTTTATGCACACTCTGATTAAAGTATAATTATAAGGACTCAGATTATTGAGGACTCTGATTTTTTGAAAAAAAAAAGATACTAAAAATGCTATTTAAAAACGGGGAAAATGCCAAATTCTTAAAATAATAAGAATACTAGAAGACTGCTTAAACTTGTCATAGCTTCAAAAATGTTGGGAGATGTGAGAGATAGTAGGGGATTTCTTTTGGAGAGTAATCAAATTGGCAAGGCAGAAGCTGAACATCAAACAGTCTCACTTTCTGATTCCCACAGGATCTACTAGAGAAATGAACTTAGTTTTCTTTGTAAAACATATGAAGTTAGCTTTACTTAAAAATTACTTGTGCTTAGTGAAAGATCTTATGGAGAAGAGAAAGAGAAGAGAAAGAAAATAACTTTATGTTAGAGTGATACTGGAGGAGAATGGGTATGGAAAAGCAAACCATAAGTTAACTATGCAAGCCGACAATTAGTGGATATAAGTATGGAAAGGTTTCTAATTCTAATGCTCTAACAAAAAATCTGGCCCTCGCACAAACACTTGGAAATATATGTTGGCATTCTGTATGACCTGGAACATGGCTTAAATTTACATATAACTAGCTACATAGCAGATATGCTAAGAAACCCCTTTACTGAATTGTGAAGGTGTTCAATGGGACACCAAAAAGAGTGCCTGATGCACATCCTGCACTGCTGTGTATTCTACACTGGTGTGCATCAAGCACTTTGCCAGCTCTGCTATGTAGTAACATAACATCAGCCCTCTACTGGATACAGATGTTACACAACTTCACAATTCAATTCCTGCAGACATAAGTCCATTTAGAAAGACGCCACTGGAACAACAAGGAAGGTAAATGGCTAGCTGTGAAAGAGAACTTTTTCCTTCAGGTCAGGTTAGATTCATAGCAGGTAAAGAACTTTGGGGCTCTTATGCTGCATCATATTTGAGGTGAACATTAGAAGTTACCCGAATTCCTATTTCTGAGCCAAAACCTATAATACTTAGTGACATCTTTCACAAAACATTTTTAAAAGGGCTCTAGAAGAGCATGGTAAGGAGAAAAGGTAGAGTTGGAGCTTTGTATTTAAAGTGGCTGCAAGAATGATCACCATGCATGTTTTAAAGGCCAAAATCTCTCCTTTCCCTGTTGGTGCCTCCCCTATATAGGAATTATTTTATAAACATTGAATGTTTAGGGAGCATCTAATGATTCCTGGGCCCTGATTCACTTACCTCTCAGTGCAGCTCAGGAATGAAGGTCTGTCAAAATGAAATACAGTCACAGATGCACTGAAACAATAGTTTATTGATCATGCACAGATACCAAATGGGCTGTGGCAATAAAACCCAAAGCAAAGGCAAAGTTAGCTCATGTCTCATGACTGAAGCAGTTCTTCATCATAGCTGCAGTCCACTGGGGTCCCCCACAATGAATAGAATGCTGCTTCATGACTGATTTTCTGGGCTGATACATGTCCAATTACATCCTCTTCGAATGAGACAAATCATCTGATCTTTCCAGATATTTAAATATGCTTTCACCCTTGTTCTAGAAGGTGCTGACAGTTTCACAGATGGGGAGGGGAGATAATCACCCATTTTAGCTAACAAAGAAACAGTTTCCCAGGCATTCTAAAATGGAAACATTCTTATGCATCTAGCTCAGCCTGACAGAGAAGCTGCAACAACTGAACTGAAAACTACTTCTTCTTCTTCTTCTTCTTCTTAATAATAATAATATTTTATTATTTGATTAACTAGCAAGTGTCCAGTGACTATGGCCATTTCCGTATGACAGGGCTGTGCCACTGTGAGGCCAGGATGCCAGCAGTCACCTGGTTGTGCTTCTGCATGACATCACCGCCAGCCCACTGCCATCTTGTCCCTAAGTGATGAGCACTTCGGTATTTGCAAACTGGAAAAAATCCATTTTGCGCCTGCCATCCTCAGTACTCGCTCCCTTCTCAGCCATGTGGAAGGGCTGGAAGTGTGCTGGCAACACTTCCTTCCCCAGTGCAGCAATGGAAACTGCCCACCTGCACTGCAGAAGGAAGAGGCAGGGCCACCAGACTTCCTTCTGCAGGAAGCCAGTGAGGTGCAGAAAGAGCCTTCTTGGCACACTTTCTTCCCAGCAGAGGCACTGCTGAGACTGTCTCAGGACCACACATGGAAGCATAATCCTGTGGAATTGGTCTATGTTACGCATCCCTTAAGCGTTTAAAACGTGCATAGGGTGAATGTGAGAGCTATCTATCAATCCTTGCTAATTCTTCTAGAAATTCCAAACCTCTACAGAACCTTTAACCTCTGCTATGAAATGTTGTATGGTAGAATTCTGGAAGAAGACTGCAAGTGGAAAGGGAGGTAATGAAGACAGGGGCAATGGGGCAAAGTCTTTCAGTTCTTGTAGTCTTTTAGTTCCTGAGCAGTTGACTGCAAAACAGTTCTGCAACACAGTTAACTGTAAAATAATCAATAAACACACAAATCCAAACACAAGTCAAAACATCTCTAGCCCCACATCAAAATAGAATATTGGCCATAGTGAACAAGTTGGCTTTCTTTTTTTATTTTTATTAAAACAGAGCGGTAACCTCCACAAAATTTACTACAGTTCCCATGTTTGTATGTTTGCTTGTATGTTTGTTTGTTTTTTAATCTCTCTGAGATGTATTTAAGCTTGTTGAATTGATTTGATAATTGTTACCCCATTTTTTTACAGAGGAACTTCATAATTGGGTCCCATTCCTTCAATATTTTATCAGTTTTCCCCTTAATCTTACAGGTAAGCTGGTCATTTTCTTTCATCTCCAATATTTTAATCATCCATTGCTCTAAGGAGGGGATTTCTTTAATTTCCCAACATTTAGCTAATACTATTCTGGCAGTGGTCACAAGATACAATAAAACTCTCCAGTATTTCTTTGAAATTTTTGGATCTATATTTTGAATCGTATATAGTAAGAGAGATTCTGGCGTGAGAGGTATCTGGGTTTTAAATACTTCATTAAAGCTGTACTCAACTGCTCCCAAAATTTCTTAATTTTTTGACAGCTCCACCACATATGTATGAAAGTTCCAATTTTATCTTGACATTTCCAGCATTTATTCTGATGTGTGTTATACATTTTATCTAATTTGGCCAGTGTTAGGTACCATTTGTAGAACATAATTTTCTTTAAGATCTTGGGATAATGTAAATTTGTGAATTAATTTCCAAGATGTTTCCCAATACTCTAACTCAATTGTGTGACCTAAACTATTGGCCTAAGATATCATGGTGTCTTTGACCGTTTCCTCTTCCAATTTATAATTTAGTAAGAATTTATAGAATTTTGATATAACATGGTTTGACGGACTAAACATAATCTTCTCTAACTCATTGGGTGTCTCTTTCAGATTAAATCCTTCCAGCCTTAAATCTATTTTGTATCTCTCGTGGAGTTGCCTATATGGAAACCAGGTGAGCCTGAAACCCATTTGATCCAGTTTTTCTCTTGTTCTTAACTGTGGTGTGAGTGATTCATCTAATTCTATTAGGTCTTTATACATCAATCATTTTTGCTGAATATCAACCCATCTCCCAAAAAATGCTTCCTGAGGTGATATCTAAACTGGGATTTTGTTGTAAATTTTTTTCTTTATTTGTAACCAGATTCTCAAAAAAAGGTCCTCTTTTGAAGTGAGTTGAAAAACCCCTGTCTGCTTTTCCTTATTGTACCAGAGACAGGCGTGCCAGCCCATTCTGTTGTCAACTCCTTCTAACATTAATATTCTTTATTCTGTAACTTAATCCATTCTGATATCCAAGTTAACCCACTTGCATAATAATATAATTTAACATCTGGTAAACTGCATCTGCCTCTTTCTTTTTGGTCTATTAGATTTTTCCAGTTTATCCTTGATTTTTTCCCTTCCCAAATGAATCTCGAAAGGTCTTTTTGTCATTCCCGGAATGGTTTATCATTTTTGATTATCAACAAGTTTTAAAAAAGAAAAATCATTTTGTGAAGGACATTCATTTTCACTGTCGTGATTCTGCCAAGAAGTGATAGACGTAGTTTATTCCATTTTAACAAGTTGTCTTTCAGGAAAACTTGAACCACTGCCTTTGGTCTCTTAAGTGACCTGCTTTTGATAAGCTTGAAAAAGTACTAGAGTTCCTGGTACAGTGATTTATTAATAATGAACTTGGACTTTCTTTCTTGCTTGCCAGCTATAACATGAGATTGTGGCCCAAAATCACTTCTTTGCAGTTTGGGAACTGGAATCAGCAGCACCTTTTTCTATTTGTCTATGCCAAAAAGTGGAAGACTGAAGTGGGATGGTTGGCTGTGCCAGCCTGAAGCCAACTTCCCTGGCTTCACTGTTTCATTCTCTTCCCTCTGATCCTGGGGGCTGAGAGCAGGATAGGCAACCAGTGATTAAAGATAAAGGAGCACCTCCTTTCCTGGTTGGTAAGGGCAGATGTCTCTCTGCAGGCCGTATCCATGTTCTCCATAAGCCAGATGTATGAGCTGAATGATTCTTCCCCAGCATCTGGTCTATGGCAATATCCATGCTTTATTTTGTTGTGGCTGTTATTTGCTGTCATATTGGCTTAGACTTCTGGTAGCTGTATGAATGTGAAACTTCACTGACAGCCCTGCTCAAGTCTAGCAAACTCTGGACTGTGGCTTCCTTGATCGAATCAATCTGTCTGCAGTGCAGTCTCCTTTTCCTACTGCCTTCCACTTTCCCCAGCATTATCATTGCTTCTAATGAGTCACATGACCTACATTACAGGAAAGGATTTTTTTAAAAAGTGGCATTTGAAAATATCAAAATTTAGTTTATTCTTGAAAACAGTGATAAGTTCTATTGCATTTCAGTTTGAGGAAGTTGAGAAATCAGCCTTTTGTTTTAAGTGATGATGAGAGAGATGCATGAATGAGTTATTTCAGATTATCCACCACAGTAAATCTACAAGGATTGCAGCTGCTACCAACTAGAACTAAGAACATTGGTAAAAGTCATGCAAGAGAAAATTGGCCAATCTTTGCCTAGCTCTCGTTAGAAATTATCTAAAATATATATTTTGTAAGAAATACTTTGCAATGTAGGGTGGATATATTTCTCTGCCCACCAGATATTTTTCACAGCAGGTTATAATGACTATTTTCCTGCTTTTTGAGTGAAATTCAGTGTTGTCCTGTTATTCCTACCATCATATTCTGGTAGCAGTTCTTGTAATGGTCTATGAATAATTAAGTTAAAACAGCCACAATTTGGACAAAGGTTTTGCACAGACAATGGAAATTCTTCATAGAGATTTTGGCATTCTTGGCTCTGTCATTTTTATAATACCGTTCTTTTAGATCTGCATAAAGGGCAGGCTGTAAACATTCCACTGCATTTTTACAGTCAACTGAAAAACGCTATCTACTCCCCAAATTTCTAATTTGCAAAAGAGCACCAGGCCATTTCACATCCTCTAAATCATCCATATTATAAAAGCGCCATGATTCTTGCAGATGCTTGTTCTTGATCCATGGCAGGTAGAAGAGGGAGAAATAAGAGCTACCATCAGCAATTTGGCATGGTTTTGGTGCAGGAAGGGCTTTGGAACTACCTCTTTAGGTCCTGAGACCCAGGGAATGGGAAAGGAAACTACACCTGGGGTTGGCCTGGGGGGGGCTTTGCCCTCACTTAAGTCCTGCAACTTGGGGGTGGGGTTCCTTAGGTCTACCTTCCAATAGATAGACAGACAGCAACCCAGCTATTGGGTTGCCCTTGGAGCTCAAGTGGTTTGCCAAAGGGAAGGCTGAGGAGGAAGTCATGGAGCTGCGCCTGGCCTCAGTTGATCCTGTGCTAGATTGCTCCTCTACTTGTTCCTTTCCAGGTTCAGCTTGGTTTAAATAGATTCTAAGTTACATAAAGTGGCCATTTTCAACCCAGTTCTCTTTGGCTGGTCTCATTATTCCATGGCTGGTCAGTAAAGTATGATCTCATTGGAAATTTGCATTTAACGAAGAAATCATATTAAAGCCAGAAAAAATGACAACACGAGGGAACTGAATAATCAGGTCAAAAGCTGTAGAATAAATGCTTAGCTTTGGATCCAGATACATATCCACAGAAGGAAGTAGGTGGAAATTCAGATATGGGAACATAGAAATTAGTCCCAAAATTCTCCCTGTTGAGTGGAGTGGGTTGAATCATAAGGGGATGGATGCTGAATAGGGAGGGAAAGATTCCAGGACAGGAGATGCAAATATATTCTGCTTCACTTGAAGAAAGTGCCTTGGTCTCTTTTTGTGGCAGCCTTCTCCAACTATATCACACCTTCCAGCCTTATTCCAGTGCCTACAGCTCACTCAGCAGCAGGGACAGCTGAGAAATCTGCTTCATCATTTTCAAAAGCAATACATATCTCACACACCTAAATATGGATGAAAATCCAGCATGCCTTCCAACAACTGTGGCTTTTTAGGAAAAATAACAGTGCTATCCAGATCCTGGATGTAAGTAGAAATACTGTTGTTGTTGTTGCTGCTGCTGTTGTTGTTGTGTGCCTTCAAGTCATTTCCAACTTATGGCAATCCTAAGGCAAAACTATAATGAGGTTTTATTGGTAAAATTAGTTCAGAGGAGCTTTGTCTTTCCTTCCTCTGAGGCTGAGAGAGAATGACTTACCCAGTCAGTTTCTATGGCCACGTGGGGATTTGAACCCTGGTCTCCAAAGTCATAGGCCATTTCTGCACTGGCCTGTTATAGTGCTATGATTCCACTTTCAATATCCTATGGAATCCTGGGGTTTGCAGTTTTGGGAGGGGCCGGCCAGCCTCTCCCTAAACTGCAAACCCCAGGATTCCATAGGATGTTGAAAGTGGAATCATAGCACTGTAACAGGCTAGTGCGGAAATGGCCATAGTCCAGCATTCAAATCTCTACACCATGCTGGGTCTCACAATAAGAAATACTAACTACATATAAATGATTCCTTTCCTTAGTAATGAAGGGAGAATATCACACAATACGAAACACATATAATCAAGGTTATGGCATACAACTGCAATGTAACATAATTTAATGAAGGATAACTTCATTGTGTAATTGTAACTTTTTATTACTTTTGCATTTCAGGGGATGTGGTCTAACTGCATAGGAAGATGGTATATCATATCATGATTCAAGCACTTGGTCCATGGTCTGTGTGGTGTTGCTGACTGAAGAGCATACAGATTTTAAAAGTAAATGGAAGCACCCGTTTCAATTACTTTTGAGAGCCTGCCCTGCCTAGGGCTTGGCTGTAAGCAATTACTTCAGCTGTAATTAATTATTTTAATTATTAGGAGTTTTATCACAGGTAGACACCAGAGCTTGGACGTTTACTTTTAAAGTGCCCAAGCTCTGGTGTTTCCTACAAATGTGTTAGAACTTACTAATGATTTTCTTCTTGCTGTAGTTGTTCAAATGGGTGGTGTTACTACTTCAGCAATAGCTAGCAGCATGACAGAATGGCAATTATATCTAATTAGAAAAGAGTAAAATGTTATGGGACTGAAAAATAATGAAACTTGATTACACTTTATGGTAGGCTTATAAAATCCTTAACTTTCATTTTACACTCAAAATTAGCCTATCAGCTGATAAACAACTAAATGATGGTTTAGAATGTTCAATCCAGTGTTCATCTTCCTAAACAGCATTTCATGCTTTTTCTGAAGTCTAAAATTTCTTTCCAAAGAATTGTCCAGTTTCATTTTTATTGCCTTCATTTATTTTTTGCATATATAGTTTATGACTTGCCTTTTTGAAGTAATATGTGTTAAATGGACTGTGTTGAGGTGAAGGATGAGTATTGTAAGATAGCGCTGATAAATTAAAATATAATCTTTTTTTCTTAATTATATACACCAGTGGCATTTCTTTTAAATATGGAGATCTTTTTCATTTTTATTATCTTTACCACCAAGCAACAGGAATCTTATGTAGATATGTTTGCTATTAATCACAGAACAAGTTCTTTCAAATCATCGTTTCAGCATAAATGTTAATTTCACTTACTTAGAGGCTCATTCTCAAGGATACTGGCAGTGTTGTGGAACATAAGCAGTTTTATGGATGTGCTAAAGAAGTGTTGGATGCAAAGAGATTTGTTCAGCAACCACATATAGATTTCAAATTGTCCAGATGCTCAGAATAAAGAGCTGAGCCTCCATTAAAAATACATCTGATGGAGTAAGTTTTGAACACATGGGGAATGCCAACATGGAAAAAAAATTGTCAGAGTCTAAGAAAAACCGTGTCCAGAAGGGTGAAGCTTTTAAGCTGTCCAGTCATATGGTGATGATTTAGTTAGTGCCCGAGATATGCCAAGAAAGCTGTCTGAGTTGTCAATCTAAAAGTTAGATGTGAGCCTTAGGAGAATATTTTTGGACCTCAAAAGCTGGTGCTATATATGCATGTTAAAATAAGTGATGGTAAATTAATGATCTGGGTAATGAGGGCATACAATTTTTATACTTTGATGTCACACTCAGTGAGCCAGATGAGTGCACTGGAAATGTAGCTATCCAGGTTGCAGAATGCCCCAGGAGCATATCTCATCAGGATGGCCGCAGTGAGACATTAACCTTCCCTCATTCCAACCCTTCCTTTATGACTGCACTAAACTTCCTTTTGGTAAGCTCTCTCTGATGCACAAGATGGATGTGTTCCCCTAGGCTTGGACTGGGAATGAAATTAGAAATCATTGGAAAATAGCAGATCATGGAAAATGAATTTTCAAAAGCAATTTCTTCTGTTACTCATTATCATGTTTACAAAAAAACTCGTTCCTGTTACTGATCATGATGATGTAAAAGATTAATTCACCATGTTACTTGCTATGCTTGAAGGCACACAACAACAACAACAACAACAACAACACAAACCCAAGAAATGCTTACTTCTATGTTATTTTTCTCTGTCTCCCCCTTTTCTGTGCTTAATTAACTGATACTCTGTAACATTAGTAATTTCTATTATTCACTCTTAAATTTATAACCCATGAATCTTGCATCATGTTATTAGGAATATACCCACTATTCAACTGTAACTAAACTTCATAAACATTATTATATTTATATATTTATTTTTAGGTATCATCAAGAATCATCAATAATTTTTCACTGAGAATCATATAGGAACAATTTCTGCCTAATAACTGGGCAGGTTTTTTTTTTAACCAGCTGTAGAGTAATCCATAGCACCTTAGCCACAAAATTACAGGTACCTACATATAGAGAGGCTATATGACTTACCCACTGCTTGGCCTCCTTTCACCAGCAAACTTCATACGGCATTATGATTCCTTAATGTCAAAGGAATACTTCTATCAAAGTAGTAATGATCTACACACCATTGTTCTCAATTACTGTTCTTCTGCATTTACAGAACTAGAACTGCATTTATGCATTTACAGGTACATCAGGTCGGTGTTTAGTTTTCTTGATGGGATGCAGAGAAAGCTAAACAGCGAATAGGGAGATCTGAGGGATTCCTAAATTCCAGCATTACTTGGCTAGTAACTCAAGGCAGTAAATATGCTGTATTTACATTTACATTTATATTACAATTGTACAAAACAGGGATGGAAATTTTGCAGCTCTCCAGACATTCTTCAACTATAACTCCCACCATCTATAGCCAGCATAGTAAGCAGTGCACCTGTAGCCAGAATAGTAAGAAAGCTGAGGATTACAGTTCAACAACATCTAGAGGACTGCACAGTTCCTACCCCAAATAAACAACAGAAATAGATATTACCTTTTGATGCTGTTGCAACCTCAAATAGATAACTTGCTAAAAAACACAGAAACACTGTTCATAGACTATAATGGAAAGAAGAATCTTTTGAGGAGGAAAAAAAAAACAGCTAAGATGCACAAGGCTGATTGCCAGTAGGCACATTGCTCACTGGAATATTTTGGCTGCAGTTCTATGGACACTCATTTGTGAACAGCATTGAAAACACACTGGGACTTGCTTCTAAGGAAACAGTTAGCTGCACCACTAGGCAGAATGAGATAGAATGAGATAGTCACTTCAGGTGGCAAATGCCAGGATATGGCATATGATTTTAAAGGAGAGAACTTTGTGTTAAATGGCCTGCTGCCTTCAGGTGTACTGTAGGATAATGTCTTATCAGTGGTGGCAAAAATGTTCAGTTGCCAGCCCACATCACTTTTGGACATGGAATGGGAGGGACACCATCTCATTCTTCACTTCAGACAGCAAAATATCTTGGACCAACCTTATAAGTAAATATCTCTAGTGCCTGGATTGTATTGGTTAGTCCCAACTAGAATAGACCCATTGAATTAATTGTTGTCTACACAAGTCAAGATGTAGGCTAATCTCATTGATTCAATGACTCTAACAATACGGTCATTTCTGTTATAGCGCTATAACAGGCTAGTGCGGAAATGGCCTCTGATGCAGACCTGGCTGAACCTGCTTTGAAATAAAGTAGAAACTGCCAGTTCTTAAGCTTTTCTAAAGACTGTTTGTTTTGCTACAAGATATAAAAAACCAGTTCCCCTATTGTTAATCTTAAGATGGTTCATTTTTACAGAAAAATATCATCCTGTATGGTTCAATCATAATCCCTAAATTAGCATCTTTCCTTTGCCATCTGGATTCTTCAGCAATTGAAGGAATTCCTAAAATCAATCCCTTCTTTACATACAATTTGATTCAAATTTAATGGAACTAATCCACAAATTGTGCTCTAATAATGTAAGAAACTGAATCACGGCTGCCACTGGCCCATCTTAGTTAACCTTCCTTAGTATTGTGGACAAAATAGTCAAGTATTTTGAAACAGAAAATACTTGTAAGTAAACCTTCAGTGTGCACACCAGTAAGATAATAAACCTATTTTGCTATTCGTTTTGTTTAAAAGCTTGAAAACATTATTATGAAGAGAAACCCTAGTATGATACTGTATGGATCATACATATAACAGATGAGTAAACTTTTCTTAAATGATTGGTGACTTTGACAACCATTTTCATCTAAATAGAAACCCCAAACCCACCAGGAACTGTGTAAGAATAACAACAGAAAGAAAGAGAGAGAGATGGAAGAACTTCCTGATAGTAATAGCTCTTTGGCAGTGGAATGACTACACTGGGAAGTGGTGGACACCTTCATTGGAGGCTTTTAAGATGATATTAGATGGCCATAAGTCAGAAGATGCTTTAGATGGATATCCTTCCTCAATAGGGAGTTGATTATTGGTACTCTACATTTCCATAATTCAGTGATTCTAAGAAAAGCATCTGCTGGCTTACCAAAGAGATCTATTTACAAGTCATAATGAAGTAGAAAGAGGCAAGGGCTACTTTTCTCCACTTTTTCTTTTTCTTCCCAGAAACTTGTGCAGTTTCCCAGGCTCTGTGAAAATGCAGGAAAACCTGCCAATCAGAGTCTTCCTACTGGCTTGTGGGCAGGATTAGAAAAGCTAAAGCAGAGGCTTAAATCCTGTCTGCAGTCTGGCTGAGACCCATCTCCTGCATGCCCCTCAACAATTAGCACGGAGCTTCATCCCTTTCCTCTCTCCCTCTGTATTCCTGATCATGGTTCTGTGGCATTGTAGCCTATGTGAATCTTCAAGCAATTTTTAGTATGGGTCCCAGATCCATGTGGGGACAGAAGAGGCACAGGTGCTTGTCAGATTCGGTTGGGGGTCACATAATGGGATCCTAGAGATGTGAGCTATCAGAGTCACGCTTAGCTCTGGGGCAGGTGCTCTACCTCACCCTCAGGTGGGAGGGGAACCATGCAGTGGCTTATGCCTATGTGGAATCCCAAGTCTGTCATTCCAGAGGCATAGCAGGTGAGCTGAGTAAGTTGATTTTCATTAATCAGCAAGTGAGGTGCCTGGTGCCTGGATGTGGACCCATGCTGGAGTCAAGCCTGTAACCAACTCTGAGGCCAGGGCAGTGGCAGTTGAGACAGAGGGTAGAAGTTGTAGCCCAACAATTTTCTGGGAACTCATAGCTCAGAAAGGCTGACCTATGTCAGTAGGAATCCAATCAGTTTCATTTTCCTTTTCCTCTGTGAGTTAGCAGAAAAGTTCACTGAACAGTTGGATCTAAAGGAAAACTGTGGTTTCCTTTGTAAATGGGAACGTTATTGAAGAAAGGCAGAAGCTTCTCAGTAGAATCTACACATCTCAGTAGTATCTTGAATGCTGGATGAGGCACTGCTTCTCTGGTAACCCACAGTTTTACCATTAAATTAATCATTTGCCTGTACTTCATAATTATACCAGGAATCTTTGCATAGGCAGACAGAAATGAAACACCCTAAGTAATTTTTTGAGGAGTTTGAGGATAATTTTCCTGTTTGTGATCTTCTCATATTTTCAAAAGCCTGTTGTTGATGATGATGATGGTTACCTGTTTTCTCCAGATAGCTACAGTACTGTACATACTGCTCCCATTTCCAATTTCCTCAACACTGTAAAGGTGGATTGCATGAAAAGAGCTCAGCTGGTCCACATTTACCCAGTAGACTTCACATCCAAACAGTTGCTGACCAACCCATGAAATAATGAGAATGAAATAATGAGACCATACACAAAGACTTGAGTTGAAAAATGGGCCACTTTTTAAAAAATTGTCACCTATTTATATTTTATCTCCTAAGAAGATACAAAAAAGGGGTGGGGAGCCACCTAGTGCAGTAGCAGATGAGGCAGGTGGTTTCTTCCAGAGCTCCCTCCCAGCTTTCTCTAGGTGAATATCTGAACTTCAAGGAGAACCAAAAATGCTGCATTCAGCTGGCCAGCTACTAGAAGGCCAATTGAGAATCTAGCCCCAAGTCTCATGACTAATCCCTCTGGCCAGCTTCAAAGACAGCCTCCTTGCCCACCCTCCTCAGTCCCATGACATGCAGGGACAGCTCCAGAAACCTCACCATTGCCAAATGGGTGTCATAGGTGTTCACCAAACTCCTACTTTTGCTCCCACTACCAGCCAAGTAACCATTTATTTAAGATACTACCCTGGGCCAGATTAACAACTCCCCAGTCAACAGTGTAGGATAGCAAAAAACCCATGGAAAAGGGGAAAAATTCTTACCCAGTCTCAAAGTGACCAGCAAGCCTACACTGTGTCAGAGGTGGGAGTGTAGGTTGATGAAATTGTCGAAAGAGGCAGAGGAGGGGCAGTGAGAGCTTTTACCAGCTCTGTCTTTGCCTCCTACACTCTTTCATCATGCTGCACAGTCCCATGATGTAAATCATCCTGGCCTCAATCCATTAGAGGCCAGCAAATGTGCCTCTCCCCTGTGATGCCGTGCAACACTCAAAAGAATCAGAATCCGTGCAACTATTATGACATAAGTATTACTTTCTCAGATTCTGGCTTCTAGAAGCTTCCAACCAGTATAGCTACTGGTCATTATATGTATCTGGGAGCCGTGGTCCAAAAATAATTTTCCTAAAGTTTGGTCTCATGAGTGTTTCAGGCTTTTCTTTATAAAGCATATGTCAAGAGCCATTATTTTAAACACTATTTTTTGCCTTTGTCTTTACTCAGTTCTATTTTCCCAAGATTTGATTCAGACGCAGCTAAGTATTTCAAAATCCCATTGATGTGAATGGAAGAGCAAAGCTTATACTCAGAACTCTTCCTCAAAAACAACAGGACTTGAAAATGTTTGTAGATTGTCCCCAATAGTCATTTTCAACTACTATGTTTTATATCCTCCCATTTTAGAGCTGCTATCCAGCTGACTGACACATATGAGTGACATGGCATTCTGTTTTCCATAGGTCACTCTCATTCACATGATGCTTAATTTGTCAATGAAATTAGAGTAGGGCAATATTGCCTCTAAAGTGAAACTCCTTTCAAGAATATTACTTGAGTAATCTAGCTAACCCAAATGATCAAAAATAATTACTATCTGATCTTAGCTATCAGATCAAGAAAAGTATATGGTTCCATATGTGACTTACTTCTCACTCCTTCTCTTTTTCTTTCTCTCACATAATTCAAATTCATATAAGGAAAAACTCAAGCTTATCTATTTGGGTCACTAGCTTTTGTTGTGATCTGTATCAATGTACAGTCTCTGAATAATTTGTCCTGTATACTGTTCTGCACTGGCAAGATCTGGAATATCAACAAGAGAAATATTTTGTAGACATACTACCTCATAAACGAGACTCAATTCATGCAACTTTACTTGGGTTTATTTGAGAATCATTTTGCTTCTTTTACAAACCAATTTGAATCAGCATGCCAAAGAAATGGCCAGCTATATTGGTTGAAAAAGTCTTGTCTTTTTTTTGGAAAATAAAAGATAAAAATTAAAAAAAATGGAGCAGGACATCTGGATGCTTCTTTGGCTCCAATGTAGTCTACAGGCCTCACTTTTCCCAACCCTGTTTGAGAGCATGGGTGCTGGACCCAGCAGGGTGCTGCACAGTGCTTCAAACTAGAAAGAAAAAGATGTTGAACAGTTTTGAAACAAGAAAAGCCAAGTTAACCTGCATCAAATCTCCCAGTGGTCTAGGCTATATTTAAGAGGAAGACAATCGCTAAGAAAACCCTATGAAATTCACAGGGTTGTAGTAAATTGACAGGTGACTTGAAGTGACACACATATACACACACATAATCATTGGTGAAAGAAGAATTCTTCTTTCTTTAGAATTTGAGGTCTTATTTGTGACTGTTAGCTGTTGGATCCTGATAATTATGTTCAAAACCTGCTGTAGCAATACCAAAAAGACTCATAGATGTGTCTGCCATAGAGACATGGCTAGTAATTCCCCCTTAGAGAGGGAATTTGTAAGAATATTATAGAATCATAGAATCATGGAGTTGGAAGGGGTCCCATTGCCATTGGTTCTAACCACCTCCTCGGTGCAGGAACTCCAGTTAGAGTGCTCTGAGCAGGTAGCTGTCCAATCTCTTTTTGAAGACATCCAGAGAAGGAGATTCTCCCATGTCTTTAGGCAGTTGATTGTATTGCCAATCTGCTGTCCCAGACAAGAATTTTCTTCTAATGTTTAATTGAAATCTACCATCCTGTATTTAAAACCATTAGAACTAGTTCTATCCTCTGAGGTAGCAGAGAACAACCTGGCTCCTTTCTCTGTCAAGGTCAGGGACCTGGGCAGCAAGCCATCTCAGAGAAGAGAGTGGGAGAGCCAGCAAAGTCCAGCCAGGAGGAGACAAAGAAGCACTTACTCAAGGAAGTTCATTTACCAGAGTGCCAAGCAAAGCCATAGTCAGAGTTCCAAACCCAAGGGTCAAGAGTGCAGAGATCAATTCAAGGTATCAGGAACAGGGTGCTGGGAGCAAGGTACAGGCAAGAGGAGGGCTTGTAAGAAGTTTACCACAAGCAAAGGGAAGCTTCCAGGCAGGCAGTTATATAGCCCCAGGCACAGGTGTGTCCGATCACCACTTCTTAAACTTAGCCAAGGAAGCCTCCCTTTGCACAGCCCTCTTGAGTTTCTGCCTTGATTGGGGGCTTATTGAACCAGGCTCCAGAGCCTCTTCAGAATCGGATCCCTGTTGCTCCAAAGGAGCAGGCACAGAATCGGATCCCTGTTGCTCTAAAGGAGCAGGCAGAGGGACGTCCGCGCCTGCTTGGTCCATGGCAGCAGGGGGAGCTCTTGAGCTGCAGGACTTATCTCCAGCCAGAGCCACAGGGACCAACAGCTGCTGCTTGTCATCAGCAGCTCTGACAGGGGCTTCAGTTATCACATTCTCCTTGTGGCAGCCCTTTACGTATTTAAAGAATGTAATTATGCTTCCCTTCAGTATTCTCTTCACCAAGCTGAACATGCTCATCTCCTTCAACTTTTCTTCATATGTTTCATTCTCTACATCTCAGATTATTATCCTTATTGCCCTTTTCTGAACCTGCTCCAACTTGTCCATATGCTTTTTAAAATGAGGCACTCAGAACTAAATGTAGTACTCCAGATGAGGCCTGACCAATGCAGAATATAGTGGGCTATTTGATTACCTTGACCTGAAAAACTATAAAGACTTACCATGGGCTATTACTACTGAAGCAGTGGGATTGACTTAAGTCTTGACTTATCATTCAACAGTTGATTTCATGGTTTTAGTATAGCTGGAATTATTGATTAGATTTAGGCCTAAGTTAATACTGTGAATACTAAGAATGTGTGAGAAATTTCTTCCATTGAAGGTGATGGTTGCTGTTTTACAGATTTACCTGATCTGTATCTCCCTGGATTGAACAGGTAGGGATGCAAGTTGCAGCCAGAAATCTGTATAGTTCTCAGTTTGCAGTGCTTTCAACAACATGCACACATTTTAAAAATACCTCTCCCCCATGTACATTTCTAAAATAAGCACAAACATATTTTATTTTGTTAGGGCATCCAGCCACTGCTCTACCAACAACCACCAGTGTCTGTTGGAAAAACATGTACAAAAACACATAAATTACACAACTCAAATTTAGAGATGGAACAATGATTTAGTCATAGAAAGAGACTGACAACCAAATAATAATACACACATACAGATACAAATGCATCTACATTACATCTATGCTGCATTGAGCCAAATTCTGGACACAATATACTTGTTCTAGGGTCTTTTTTTAATATGATACTTACCTTGGGCATTGTATCCATAAAAATGGACTTGATAAATTTGTGCAGCTCCAGTGACTACAAGGAAATAGGAGGTATAAATAGTCTTATATGAAACAGACAGATACAAAGACACAGTACTAGAATTTGAGAAACTGATTTTATAAAAAAACACAACCTTGCCAGACTGTACATAGGCAAGATTGGAATAAATAAAGAAGTCTCATCAAAATAAAATATCATTCTGGTTGAAAAACAGTCTTCTACCAACCACTTCAACTAGTGCAAGAATAAGATCATGGGAACTAGAGGTAGCTAAATATGAATTTAGTCCTCGGCAGAAGTCAGAACTTCAGAGTGAAAAGAACAGAGAAACATTGGGTTATGTTCTTAAGAGTCAGTATTGTAATTCTGATAGAGAAGGAACACAGCATGTTCCAAGAAACTGTAGAAGGCTCTTGGTTTTAAGAGTTAGTATGGATGTCTAAGGGGAAAAATATATAAGACAGTGTCAAAAAGAATAAAGGAAACAGTATCTAGGATAGATGCACCATGGGATTAAACCAAAATAATAGCACCAAGGTGTGCTGGTTTTCTCTGTTATTTTTCTTCAGAGTCTGAACCGGAAGTGTGTTTTCCTTGCAAAACTATCCAGAATCAAAATCAAGAGAAGCTTTAATAAGAAATCAGCTTGTAGAAGTAGTAATACACAGGAGAGTATTCCCATATATACCAATATTCTAACGGGGTAAAAATTGGAGCATATCCCCCCCCACACACACACACTCTCATTCATTATCTTATGTAGTGGCACTTCTGGATGGAGAAACTGTAGGTAGAAAAATGAATTCTTAAATTCCAAGAAATTATAATTGTGTTGCTGCTGGCATTGGAATTAATGTAAACCACAGCAGTTATGATTACATCCTTTCTCTCATTCCTCATAAACCAAGAACCACATACTTCTGATTTCAGTTTGCCAGAAACCAAGTATAGGTGTGGAATAAGCATTTATTTACAGTAGGACCCCTGAATCTGTGGATTCGTTATCTGCTGATTCAGTTATCCACGGTTGGCTCCCCACCACTGCTGCGATCATGGTGGCGGCAGGTGAGACAGAAGTAAGGAGTGCGGGATCGTGCTCATTGCTGCCTCCGTTCCCTCACCTCCAGCCTAATTGTGGTGCCAGCGGGTGGGAGACAAGCGAGGAGTCTGGGATTGCGCTCATCACCACCTCCTGCCACTCACCTGGGCCTGATCATGGTGCCAGTGGGTGGGAGAGAAGCGAGGAGCACGGGATCGTGCTCCTCACCACCTCCTGTCCCCTGCCTGGGGCCCAATCACAGTGGTGGAGGGCAGAAAAGGAGTGAGGAGTGCGATCCTGCCACAGTGACTCCTGTGGTGGCTCCTTGCCACCTCAATCGGCCAGGGGCAGGCGGGGGACCCCTATCTGTGGATTTCAGTATCCGCAGAGGGGGGCAGGAACCAATCCCCTGCAGATATGGGGCGTCCTACTGTATTTATTTGTTTGTTTGTTTCTGGATTGCCTTCTAGCCCACAAGGGTTCACAAGGTGACGGAATAATAAAAATCAACTAAAACAATACAAAGACAAAAATATTTTTAAAGCACATTAAAGTACTTTTTAAAAACTCCTTAATGCAGTCTAAAAACAATCCTAGAATCCAGTTTTGAAACATTTAAAACAGAAATTACAGAAAATGAAGGCCATGCAGAAAAAAACTGTTTTGGTTGCTTGCTGGAAGCTTAAAAGAGATGGGGTGAGCCTAACTTCCTTGGGCAGGGAGTTCCGTAGTTGAGAGGCTGCTACAGAGAAAGGCCTAACTTCACAAGGTGTTGGGATATGTAAGAGGGCTTCCTCTGATGATCTCAAATTCTTGGCAGACTCATATGGGAAGAGGCGGTCTTTCAGATATCTTGCCCCCAGGTCATTTAGGGCTTTGTAGGGCAACACAGGCACCTTGAATTGATCTTGGAAACAAATTGGAAGCCAGGGTAGTTTTTGCAGGACTGGTATTATATGGCCTTTGAAATGCACACCTGATACCAGTCTAGCTACTACATTTTGCACTAAGTGCAGCTTCTGGACACTTTTCAAGGGCTGCTCCATGTAGAGTGCATTACAGTAGTCTAATTGAAAGGTAATTAAGGCATGAACCACTGTGGCCTGCTCTGCCTTCCTCAAGACAGGCCAAAGGTGAGCAAAGGCACTTCTGGCCACTGCAGCAACCTGCTGTCCAGGAGCAGTGCCGGGTCCAAGAGCACCCCCAACCTACAAACCTGATCCTTCAGAGGAAAAGCAACCCCATCCAGAACAGGCTGTGATCTCAATTCCAGTTTGGTTTTCCTACTAACCAGCAGCACTTCTGTCCTGTCTGGATTAAGCCTCAATCTATTCACCCTCATCCAGTCCCTTCCTGCATCCAGACAACACTTCAGTACTAGAAGGTAAACATGCAGTCCAAAAGCCAAATCTTTTTAGGTAGATTGCAAAATAAAGTTCCAAACCATAGAATATAAAAACATAATGAAACACAGTACAGTAGCCCCTCCACATTTGTGAGGGTTTGGAGCACAGAACCCTTGCAAAAGTGGAAAAACCACAAATAACTCCCCCCCCCCACAATCCCTCCCATTCACCCCAGAGCTTCCTGTCTCTGCCCCTCCTCTGCATTGGTGGTGGTGGGGGGGAGACAACCTAAAAGTACTTACTGGTACTTTCTCCTCAGACAGAGAAGAGGGGAGTTTTGGCGTTCTAATTACTTCCAGTGACCATCTAGAGAAAGGAGCACCTGACCGATACAGCCAATACATAGCAGAATGTGCAACCACATGGCAGAGAGGCCATACCTTCAGCAGTGAGAGGGGGCTTTGGTCACCCAAAATGAAAAAAACCCTCCATTTTAAACACAAGCCTCGCAAGCCTGGGGTGAGGAATGCAAGGGATGGGAGGAGGAAAATGGGGCAGGCAAGCACATGCCTCATGAATAATCAAATTTGTGAAGCTCAAACCCATGAATGTGGAAGGAGGACTGTATGTGCAAACTGTCAAATTAAAAACAAACAAACAAAACAAAGTGAAATCAGATTAAAAAACAGGGATGCAATTTGTTGCTAATTTCATTCTGGTAGAAAACAATGAGTAATTTGAGTGATTTTCCTCCTGCTGAGGGAAAGCCTTCAAAAACTGTGCAGTTTGAGAAAACTATTCACTGTTTGGAACTATTCTGTACAAAATTCTCACATAGAATTTTTGTACAGAAAACAGCATTATCTGCACAGGACACACATTTGCTGTTTTATTTACAGTAAAAGCTGTTGTTGAGGACTTATTCTGCACTGAATAAATACATGATATTTTTGGGCAGAAAAGAGCATTTTCTGTTTTCTTTGAAAAAAACCCTCTTGTGAATTTTGCACAGAACAAGTACCAAACTGTGAAAATTCTTATCAGTTCAAGTTTCTCTTCATCAGGTTTTCTTGACACTAGAGAAACAAATTTTTTAAACTTTTTGAATATATTTGAATATTCTTTCTATTCCTAGTAATTGGGCTGCAGAATTTAAAAGGTGTTAATATTAAAAGACTGAAAACACTTGAGAGAATAAGAGAGCTTTTTCAAATCTCCAAAGTCCACAACATAGGTATCAGAGGAGAGTATTCTGCAGTTAAGGTACCATAATTCAAAAGATCCTTTCCTCAGTTGTCATATACCTCTCCTCAGGTGAACTTTCTGGTATTCTCATCCAATTAAAAGCAGAATCACTGCAATAAGATACCTCTAACACCCAATCCAGATAATTTAGTCACATAATCATAACAATTTCTGATATTAAAAGCCACTGAGAGATCAAAGAAAATTGACAGGGCTATACTCCCATGTCCTTCTTTCAGGAAAAGTAATTCCATAGGGTGATCAAAGTGACTTGTATTCCAAAACCAGTCCCAAGGCCTGATCAAAATGGATCTAGATACTCTGTTTCAACCAAAGGAGTCTAGAGTTGGCTGGCAACCACATCCTTAAGCACTTATTTAGGAAGGCATTGCTTACAACTATTAACTTCTTCTGGATCCAAGTTAGGCTTCTTTAGAAGTGACCTAATTACCTCCTTTGTTAAAAAAAGCCAGCACTACTCCACTTCTCAAAATTTTTTGAACTTCTTTCATTCTGCTGGACATCTCTATCTATGACTTACTATTCATGGTTCAGATGTAATGAGCCATGAATAGAAAGGGTTAACAACACAGATGCTCAGATGAACTTGGCTAAGCACCTTGCCCATATCATTGGATTTTAGTGACTGAAATTATCCTGTAACACTAAACCAATTGATGCTCTGGACTCCTCTGCTGGTGGGGTGCTTTTATTATGGAGTTCAAGATATGATGAATTGGAGTCCAAGATATAATGGAACTTTGAAGTGTGACTAGCAAGTGTATTTAGTTTATTAACAGTGTTCTGCAGTATTATTAACAGTGTCTACACAGGGATTCTAACACAGGTCTGCAACAGGGTTCTTCTAGGATGAGAGATGCTGTCCATAGAGGTCCATTTGCTGAACCGTGGCAACTGTGTTGGGCCTAGGGGTCAATCCTCTTATCCTCTCTCTAGGGACTGCCAAAATAAAAACAGCTATGAAAACAAAAGCTGCAGTAGTTGGGAGTTCACTTCTGATTTTGAAAAAAAAAACTTTTAATGTGAAACAGCACAAGATCTACTTTGAAAACTATTTAAAAACAACTTTCTGCTCCTTGAAGTTCCCAAGACAAGGTACTGGGTAGAAAAAAGGGTGATCCACTTAGTATAGAGTAGATGGAAGCCACAAAAACAGTCTTGGGGACCAGATATGGCCCTTTGGCCAGTCTTTGTTCACCCTAGGGTTAACTGTGTCTGAATACAATATACCACTCTTCACTAACATTTTAGGCTTTAGCTGTTTCCATTTGTGATTCCCCAACAGAAGGTGAGAACTCCAGTATTACATAGGAGTAATGCTATGGGAAAGAAAAAGAGTATTTTTCTTCCTTATTTTTTGCATTCATGGTACATGTCTACCTATAGGCAACAAAAAGAAGAAAGATGTGAGAAAAGTGCTAAAAGAGACTGCTTCTTATGGTCACCATGACAGTTCACTGTGCTTTCAAAGAAGAAAGTGTGCATGAAAAAGATATGTAAAACTACTGAATAAGTGCCCTTAAGAAGCCCAGCTATTATAGGACAATCTGATTCTGCTTATCTTGCCAGCCAAAAATCTAAATGTTCAGATCATCAAAACTTTGCTTCTAAAGCTTACATATTTCAGTGAGTTTTTTTAAAAAAACAATTGGATATGAAACAGCAATGTAAATCTAAACCTTTCTGACTTTTCACATCAGCATTTCATGGTTGGAGGAACCAAGTAAACGTCCACAAACACTGAACTGAAGTCTTGGAGAATATAAAGGTTTTATCCTCTGCTAAAAGCCCCTTTACTTATCTTTTATTACACATTGATGCAAACATTAAAAGGAAGTTGGTTGTTATTAGTCTGTTGTTAAATTGTAATGGAAAATATTAGGAAAACATTTCAGTAGAGTTAAATAAAACAAGCCCAGCAATTTTCTTGGGTCACATGTAGCTTGTAATTGTTTTTTCTTTTTCATTATTACAAGTAGTGAGTATTGAGGCCATATGCCTCTGACCTACTATTTACAAAGAAGATTTTTTTCCCCCTAGACAAATTCAACCACTACTTTAATGGAATTACAAAATAAGTGGATAAAGGAAATGCCGGGTGATTGAGTAGATCAAATAGCCCTGGAAGTTAGTACAGCATTTGATGAGGTGAGATGAAAAAAATCTGCAGGTATTCATATGCTTTGGTTGTACAAGTTCAATAACGGGGGGTTATAGCAGACCTGAACAGATTGTGTCTGTAGTAGTAGTGAACCAGAGATGTTTTACAGTGTGCCAAGTATTAAATAATCCCCTTCTTTATTATTAGGAATGCAGAAGGCTGGATTCTAACTATTTGTGAATGAAATTTCAAATATCAGAGGCTCAGCAGGAGGTAGAAGATTTTTTTCAGAATTTCCCTGTTTCTCCAAAAGCTGTTTGTGTGGGAGGGTTTGAAACTTTGTGGAAGGTGCCATGAGGGTTGCAGGGAAAGGGAAAATGTGCAAAAATCACTTCCACCTTTCCTGCAGTGGGAGGCTGTCCTAAGATCACAGTTCCTCCTGCAACATTTTTGGAAGGATAAGTTCATCTCCCACTCGGGAAGTCTCTCTGTTCTTTGCTGAGCCACAGGCCTTGGCTGACATACAGGCTGAGGGCTGTTCCAGACTGGCACAAAGCCTAGGGACTGTCAGTATTTTTAGTAATATACATATGACATCCTTTCGCATGAATTTCTGGGATTAACAACTATTTTTTAAACCCAGGGTGGAGGATTTTTTTTTTCCTGTCCAGGGAATTTTCTAATACAGGAAGAGTAAATTCTCACATCTGTACCTCTGGGCAAACTGATGATATATTGAAAGAGGGTGTGACTTTTGCTACAGAGCAGTAGTTCTTAACTTGTCCTTACCAGGAAACCCCTGTAAATATAATTTGTTCCTGGGGTCCCCTAAGACTTAACTTAGAATTTAAATATTTAAATTTAGATTTAACTACGCAAGCATTTATAGAAATATTTATTTATTTATTTATTTATGGCTTCTGGAGACAAGGATTCAAATAGCTCCGACAGGGAGTTACTTTGGGCAAGTCAGATAGTCTCAGAAGAAGGGAGGCAATGGCAAATCCCCTCTGAACGAATCTTGCAAAAAATAAAAAAAAATCCTGTGATAGGTTCATCTTAGGGTTATCATGACTCAGAAGTGACTTGAAGGCACACGGCAACAAAGTGCTGCTGACAGGGGGAGGTTCTTTCTAGCCATCCTGTCTCTCGCCTTTGAAAACTGACTTATGGTGACCCTAAAGCAAACCTATCATGGGTTTTTTTTTATTTGTTTCCTTTGCCTTTCTCTGAGGCTGAGGGAATGTGATTTGTCTGAGGTCACCTTGTGGGTTTTCATGGTTGAGTGGGGATTCAAACTCTGGTCTCCAGAGTCATAGTTTGGGCAAACACACATGCCTGCTGCCTTGTCCCTTTTGTCAGGGACACGGCAGTGGAGTGTGTGTATGTGTGCTGAAATTGCTCTGTTGTTGAAATTGCTCCCTCAGCATCTGCATCACCCCGCTGCTGTGTCCCTGTTACTGCTGGTTGTGTCCAGCAGCAGGACTTTGCGGACCCCCTGTGAGGGCTTCACAGACCCCTAGGGGTCCCCAGGCCCAAGGTTAAGAACTACTGCTACAGAGGGTTTCTTCTAATCTTTCTTCCCTCCTTTCCAGCTACCAGATCAACCATCTCCTTCTCTTATAGTTATGGTGCTAAAGTGAGCTTGCACTTTAGCACTATGCCTATAACAGTTTTCAAACAAACAAACAAACAAACAAGTAAGTAAGTGTATGAGGCAGGAAGTGTGGATACGGGGTGAGAAGCCATGGGGAGAGCAGTTGGGTTCTTGGAAGAGATAACAGGGAGGGAGGGAGGGAAACTCATCAACATCTAAACATATCTCAAGCAGAGAGGAAAAAGAGTGGATGATACTCCAGTATATTTGGGGCAGGACTGGACAACAGAGCAAGAACAATAATTATTAATCATGAAATTAAGAAGGAGAATACCCTGACACTATCAAGCATTGGCACTTTTGGCCCATCTGGTGAAGCCCTGAATGGAGGCAGGGATGAAATAAAAACCAAATGAACACCACAAAAGGGAGAGGAGGAGGAGGAGGAGGAGGAGGCGGCCATTATTGGAGTGACCAGATACTACTAGTCCTAGCTAGTATTAGCCTATGTCCAGTTGGGACTCTCAGTCAGAGCTGACGCACTGAAACAATTGCTGAATGGTGTGTCACATTGTGCAAATCTCGTTGCTTCAGTTGGAATCAGGCTTGTGTGGGGATTGTGTGGCCTTCTAGATTTTGTTGGACTGCAGCTCCCAGCATTCTTCAGCATCAATTATGCTATCTAGTGCTGATTGGGATTGCAGTCCAACAATACGTGAAGGGCCGCATGATTCTTACCCCTGATTTAGGCTGCAGTCTGTAATATATGCTGCAACATTAAACCAATTTTTCCCACATTTTATTTCTTGCAGGTTGCTCCATTTCTTTCCAAGTTTCATTATTGCAAGCAGGTGTTTATGTGAACTTTGTTCTGATACAAACAAGAAACATGAATCATTTCTCACTGTCAGATCCAGGTGGTCTGTGTTGCAAATTTGGAGACCTGCCCAGCAATTTACTACCGTGGACTGAGTGAGATATCTTTCAAAAACTCAGAGGTTTACAGCATTTCAGCCTAGGGTGGGCAAAATTTGCTAGCTTAAGAAAATAAAAAGAAAAAACAATTGACCTTTTATAAGAAATATTGAATGTCTTTTATGTCCTATATTTATATTCAGATCCCATTCATTTCATTTTAAATAGTTTTATTATAGCTCCTATGTAAACAAAGAGTTAGGAAGTGTGAGAGACAGCAGTGAATCTTTCAAGTGGAGTAATCAAATTGGCAAGGCAGAAGCTGAACAACCACCAGACCTACATCCGTGTGTGTGTGCACAAGGAAGCATCTAACAGAGAAAAAGAATATAAGCTTAGTCCTCTTTCTAAATGGTATAAAAGCAGCTTTACTTACAATATATTGTGCATGATTAAATACATGGTCTCTGGATGCAGAAAGAGAGAGAGAAGAAGAAGAATTAAAATGGCTGTAGATTAGAGTGAAGCATGAGGACAGTGGAAAAGCAATCAGGAGATCTACAGTATGCAAACTAAGCCAGTAAAGGCATTTAAAAGTTGCTAACTCTAGCACAAAGAACCACGAAAAATATCCCATGCAGTAAAGCATTCTAAATATGACATAGTATCTCATAGCATGGTGTAGTGGTTTGAACATTGGACTATGATTCTGGAGACCAGGCTCTGAATTCCCCCTCAGCCATGGAAACCCACTGGTCACACCCAGCCTCAGAGGAAGGGAGAGGCAAACCCCCTCTAAACAAATATTTGGGGTAGCTATAAGTCAGAAATGACCTGAAGACACACAACAACAATCTCACAGATGGTAATATTATTTATGAACTTAAGGTAGGGTTCTTGCAAATCATTATAGGCACTATTGTCTAACTTCTGATCCAAGAGATGCCATTCTTTATAAGAGGATCATCCACTATACCCATATGTATGATACTGTATACTTCCATTCTTATGTGCCTAAATTAAAATAGTAAGTTTTTGTTCTCACACAAAATTCCTGGCCCCAAAATTAAATTCTAAGCATATTAATTAATGATGGTGTCACTGTGCAGAGAAGATGGCCAGTTACTAACGAGGGGAAGAGTAAATACAGAACTGCTCAACACCTTCTTTGTCTCAGTTTTCTCCCAAAAAGGATAGAAGTAAGCAACCTGGGAAGTGGGGAGCAGGTGAGGAAGGGGAGGGAAATGCAGCACGGAATAGGTAGAGAAGTAGTACAGGAATACCTGGCTAAACTAGATGATTTCAAGTCTCCAGGCCAGATGAATTACATCCAAGGATATTAAAAGAACTGGCAGAAGTCATTTCAGAACTGCTCGCAATAATCTTTGAGAACTCTTGGAGAACAGGAGAATTCCCAGCAGACTGGAGGAGGGCAAATGTACTCCCCATCTTCAAGAAGGGAAAAAAAGAAGACCCAAATAATTATCGCCTGGTCAGCCTGACATCAATACCAGGAAAGATCCTAGAGCAGATCATTAAACAATCAGTTTATAATTACTTAGAAAGCAATGCTGTAATCACTAAAAGTCAACATGGATTTCTTAAAAATAAGTTATGCCAAACTAATCTTATCCCTTTTTATGATACAAGCTTGATAGATGAATAGAATGCTGTGGACATAGCATATCTTTATTTCAGTAAGGCCTTTGAAGAAGTTCCCCATGACATTCTCGCAAAGAAGCTAGTAAAATGCGGGCTGGACAGGGCTACTGTTAGGTGGATTCATAATTGGTTGACTGACTGCTTTTCATCCTGGAGAGAAGTGACTAGTAGGCTGCCACAGGGTTCTGTCCTGGGCCCAGTGCTGTTGAACACCTTCATCAATGACTTGGATGAAGGAGTAGAGGGCATGCTGATCAAATTTGCAGATGACACCAAATTGGGAGGGGTTGCTAATACGCCAGAGGACAGGATCAAAATTCAAAATGACCTTGACAGATTGGAGAGCTGGGCCAAAGCTAACAAAATTAATGTCAACAGAGATAAATGTAAGGTCCTGCACTTAGGCAGAAAAAATGGAAGGCACAAATATAGGATGGGGGAAACATGGCTGGATAACAGTACTTGTGAAAGGAATCTAGGAGTCTTGGTAGATCACAAGCTGAACATGAGTCAGCAGCGTGATGCGGCAGCCAAGAAAGCCAATGCGATTCTTGGTTGCATCAATGGGAGTATGATGTGTAGATCGAGAAAGGTAATGGTACCACTCTATTCTGCATTCGTTAGGCTTTATTTGGAATATTGTGTCCAGTTCTGGGCACCTCAGTTCAAGAAGGATATCAACAAGCTAGGCGTGTCCAGAGGGGGGCTACCAAAATGGTGAAGGGTGTAAAGCCATGCACTATGAGGACTGGCTTAGGGAGCTGGGTAAGTTTAGTCTGCAGAAGAGAAGGTTAAGAGCAGACATGATAGCCATGTTTAAATATTTGAAGGGATATGACGTCGAGGAGGGAGCAGGCTTGTTTTCTGCTGCTCCAGAGACTAGGACAACGAGCAATAGTTTCAAGCTGCTGGAATGGAGTTTCCACCTGAACCTCATGAAGAACTTCCTGACTGTCAGAGCTTTCCGGCAGTGGAATATGCTGCCTCGGAGTGTGGTGGAGTCTCCTTCTTTAGAGGTTTTTAAGCAAAGGGTGGATGGCCATCTGTTGGGAGTGGTTTGATGTGTGTTCCTGCGTAGCAGGGGATTGGACTGGATGGCCCCTTTGGTCTCTTCCAACTCTAGGATTCTAGGATTCTATGATTCTATAATTAATTTAATTCTAAGTATATGTCCTTTGCACAAGGTTCTGGTTGGTGCATCTCATGGAAAACAAAGAAGATCCTCCAATCTTCAAGTATGACCATCCTTATAGTTTGTGATTTTCCCCGCTGAGACTTTGAATCTCTATCACAGCAGTAATAAATGCTGCAATGAGCAAAATCTATCATTGTACTTTGTCCCACCTTAAGAAATGGCCACATCCTATAATTAAAATTAATGTATGAAACTGGAAAAAAGAGACCTGTTTTAGCCTGCCCCGGCTACAACAGAAGAAAAACTAACATAATGGTTACTTATATTATTTTTAGCAATGCACTGAATTACTGAATGTCAATGGATTTTTAAAAAATCATTTTGTTTCACAATTCCAGTTAGAAACAGGAGACTATGACCTCTATCTTATTGTTACACCCAGCTAGAGTAGACTCACTGAATAAACTGGATCTGCTTATGTGTTGGCTTACCATTTAACAATTGAATCAGTGGGTCTATTCTACTTGAAACAAATCAACAGGATTCCAGTGTGTATTTGTATATTTAACCAGTTTGCTACTTCAGAGTCATGTCTTGGCAGATAATACCAGCTCATTAACTGGAAGGACAAAGGGCAGGAAATGATCTATGATAAAGACTTTCTCTCTTATTTTGTAAAGCCATGGATGGGGCTGTACTAAGAATAAACAAAGTCATTACTACTGAAATCCAGGACTTGCTTCCCCTTTCGTGCAGGAGTTTCCAATTCTCTGGAAAGCCAACACTCATACAAATAGCTCTCTTTTAGGCCCTTTTCACACGTGGGGGGGGGGAACGGGCGAAAACACGCTAAAATGGAGCTTACCTGCAGCCGGGTAAGTCCGTCGCCACGCGGAGCAGCGCGAGCTCGCTGCTCCACAGTCCTCCGGTGTCCCAGATGGCGGTTTCCGGTTGGTGGAGGCTCTCCACCAACCGGAGAAGCTCGCCAACTGGAAGCCCACCCCCGAATTTGCGCTTGCCTGCAAATTCACTTTGGAGCCGGGTGACGAAGCGGTGCGGGGCTGCATGCTCCGTGCTTTTTAAAAACTTCGAAAAAGAGGTTTTTAAAAAACACGCAGCTCGGCTAGTTCCGGCCGCTCCTGAGTGGATTCTGGTGTGGAACTACAAAAAGTAGTCCACGCTAGTCCACTCTACGGTGTAGAAGACCTCAGTGACAGGTCACTCTGCACCGTTTCAGAAGCCCAGTATAGAAATGGCCTTAGAGTGGTGCCCCAATGGGTGGACTGGCAGCTCATGGGAGGGCATGGAAGCTGGAGAGGGTACAGTGATTTCAGCCCAGACCCATTTCCTCCCTCCCCATGATGGCGGACATGTGGAAGAGAATGCTTGAACTGGACTTTGGAAGAAAGGGAAGCCATAAGGTTAAACTGCAGGCAGTAAAGTGACGGGATGAAAATATAACCCCCATTACTTTGGCAATATTCTCAGTCTCCAAGGACTGTTGTTAAACGCCTAACAATCAAAGAAGATGCTGCTACTGCTGCTGTGATGGGGGACCTAATAACAACTCTTCAATCATGCCAGCCATAATAAATTTTAGGGCTTGAGGTGAACTATCCAAGTTGAATATGTGGCTGTTTTTATTATGATGTTCTAAACATAGTCACTCCATTCTCCTGGTAGGAGTCCTTGGCAAGCCACCTGGACACAGAGTTCTTTGAAATGCTAAGTCAGCTTTCCAACAGATTAAAGCATCCATTTCTTCTGAAGGTACCAAGAGATCATTTCCCCCTCCAGTTTGGGCTCGTTCACTCAGAGCTGAGAAATCAGCTGGGAGCTGAAAAAGCAGAAAAACTTGCCTTTCTCTTGCAGTCTATAAATAAAAAAACAGGAATGCAAGAGTTTGTGATCTGGTAATTTTAGAAATTTGAAGGGCACCCTAGGGAACTCAGGTTGTAAGTTCATAAACTATATAATATTAAACTTTACTCATTTTAGTTATATATTTTATCCCTCACCCTTTACAGTAAAAACCCACACACTTTTCAAACATATTACTTTAAATGAGTAATTTACTTCTGATCAAAATTCCTAATGCACTGCTTCTTGCCATACCTATTTGCATGTATATAAAGTTACAACTTTATATCAGTAATTTATCAAATGTTTTTCAAAATTAGTTGAAATATCACAATGATCCATGCATTCCACATGTGTCCAATACATGCATTTAGACCAACACAGTTTTCTAGATAGTATAAATATCTGCATATTTCCATTCTATAATAATAAATTATCAGAATCCTATATGGGAGATAAGTATCCTTAAGCAACATAGTTATGTTTCTGTGCAGTGAATCCCAGCCCGACCTTTCCCACCTTGGCCTACCTGGAAGCAGAAGCTGCAATCAGTGTGGAACTGGTCTTCTATGGCTCAGGAAGCAGCTGTCTGCCATTTCCACCCCCTCCCATGGTGATCTCTGGTGCAACAGGAAGAAGATAGGACCCCTGTTGCAATACCTGGCCCTTTCCATACCTTACCTGCATCCCACAATGTCCTGGCATCATCCCAGTAGTGCCTTTGCGAGGATGGGAGTATGTCCCAAATGCTCCCCTTCACACCCAGCTGGCTGCTGGCAGATGGTATCATTCAGGATACACTCCTCTCTTCTGCAGTGCAGCCATCCCTCGATAACGCTTCTGTCCTTTAAGCACAGCCCCAGCCAATGCAATTTTTCCTGGTAATAGTATAACTTGCGATCACAACAGCTGGGGACGTGACAGGAACAGAACTGCAATGATGTTGTGTGGTAGCAAATGTTGGGAACTGTCTTCAACACATTCCTATGCCAGGATGGGGCCGTGGGGTAGAAATCGTCCATGTTTGTGCTGGAGAGCTCTCATGTGAGGGAGTGTTGGGACTATCAGTCAGGTGCTTTCCAGTCAGCATGGAAACAGTCCCCTAACTATCATGGTGGCTACTGCCCAGTAAGTAGGAACTGGGGTACTTTCATGATCCCTACATGGTCCCTTAACTAGGGGCTACATAGGGATCATGAATATGAAACAGTCACAAGTGTAGTTACATATTTTAAACAGCCATTGATATTCCAGCCAATATGTTTAAGATCTGATTAACAAATTAACATTCATAACTGTTTAGGGAATGTATGAACTACCACTAGAAAATGGATTTTCCTGATGATTGTAATCCTGGTGATGTGAAACATTCTGCCTGGTTCCATCTGAACTACTCTTAAATACAGAATTACAGATGTACATCCTTTTTGTACATTTCGGTCATCCCTGTTTAAACATTTGGCCACTCTGATGATTTACAGCAAAGCTAGTTCCTTGCAAAATGTCTTTTATGTTCCGGATGCATTACATTCATTATTTTCAATCAGTTCGACAATTCAATATGCTGTTTAAGGTTATTCAAATACAACACAGTCAGCATCAAGGATGATGGGGATTTTATGACTCTTTTGCACATTAAATGGCTTTTGCAGCAATTCTTGTCTCTGACCTCTGCCAAAAACATTGGTAAAAAGATGATTACTTGCTGTTGCTTTTCAGGTATTCTGCCTACCAAGAGGCAAAAGAGCTCTGCAGGAGTAAGGTGAAATGCTTTAGACTTTTCAGATTTTCAGGGAAGCTTGAGAATTATATGAGATGCATATAATTGAGATATGGGATACAGATTTATAACTACATAAAATTGGAATCCTCTTAGGGCTTTGCAGAAGTTACTGCAGTACCTATAGAACAATGATTGCTGGACAGCACATGGATAGAGCTCCTATTCAAAACCAAAACAGCCACTGATTGGCTGCAAGGATGTTATGGGAAAGCTCTCTTGTTCTTCCATTGGCCTGGCCACCTGTATTTTACCTCTCTGGCATCCAGACATCTTTGTAAGTATCATAGAAGAATATTTTGCCAGTTTTAAATAGGATCTTGATCTCTGAGTGCAGCTCAGTGCGTGGTTAGTTGGAAGTAAGTGGTTGTGAGGTTCCTTCTGCAATTTGTGCCTGTGCTGGGCTGGGGCTGCTATTAGGCAGAGTGAGGCAGCTGCCTAAGGCAGATGTTCCTTGGGAGTTGTAGTTGGGAGAGAGTGGGGCACCAAGAGTCAGCCCCCCAAAACTAGATGACTGCCTTCAAGTGTGGGAAGAATGATGTGCCATCACTGGTAAGAAAGAAGAAAAAATATCATCTATTTCCTCTTTATCATCTTGGGCTATTCTTTCTTTCACAAATAGCTGGTTCCTTTTGCCCTTGGAAGCTTTCCATGGGGAATGAGTTGAGGTAATTCTAATCAGGAATATGGTATGGGCAGGGGGTTAATACCATCTCCCGTCCCCATAGACCTGATCTAGTTTTCCTTCTACTCTTTGGACAGATTCTTAGCCAGTGTGTTGAGTGAGAAGAATCAACCATACAGAGAAAAGACATATGGCAAGCACAGATTTTATTTCTGTTCTCTGTAAGTTTCCTTTCAAAGTTGTCTGACTTGAATGAAGTTTAGGTTTTACCATTAAAAGCATTTTAAAAACATTTCTGAAATGTTGTAATAGCATTTTTAAAACAACGCTGTCAAAAGAGCACACATTGCTTCTATATTACTGATTTTTTTTATCAGCATCTTTAATGCCATCTTTTTTTCTTCTACCTGCTCTGTAGATTTTTAAAATGGAAATGTGCTGATTTTGTAACACACTCTTCCTCTCATTCAACAACTAGTATAAAGCCTTTTTAGAGCGATTTTCCTTGTGAAGTATGAGTCACAAACTTGTGTAAAAGCTGTGATGTTAAATTCAAACTATGTGTTTACCTATAACATAGCTGAAGATTTTTTGCCCCCCTTTGAGGAGCTTTATTCTCTGTAAGGGGGAAAAAACACCTTTGTCTTTCCCATTTCAACCTCTGGAAAGGTTTTTAATCATTGCAACTCAAGGGCTGGCATAGTTTGAAAAGCTCTTGGAGGGGTTTGACAGAGAGGAAAAAGGGGCTTAGATATTACAGATGCATTCCCTTTCACCTTTCCCTGGAATGCCATTGCTGCTCTTCATTGAATATTGCAGGCAGATGAAGAAGAGCAATAGGCAATTGTATAGTCAGACAGGGAGGAACATGTGCAAACACCTGTCTCCATCCAAAACATATTACAGCACTCACTCAGGGAGCATGATAGTATTCCCTAAAAGCACAAACCTAAAAGTATGTATTTTCTAACAAAAATATGCAACTGGACCCTAACAGCAGACTCTTTAGTGTAAAATTATAAGGTAGCCCTAATCATGCCATTCTATTTTTAAAAAGAAACTAAGGTGAAGAGATTACATGCTGATTAAGTTAAGTTCTATTCTAGTAAGTTGGAGGATAGGAATATTAAAGATAAAATTTTCAAGCATTTAGAAGAACAAGTTTTGCTAGAGAAGAATCAGCATGGTTTCTGAAAAAAAGTAAAATTCACTAATTGGTTTGAGTATCAAGTGTGTTGATAAGGATGATTCAATAGATGTTATTTACTTGTTGTTCAAGTCGAGGGTTTTCTTGGCAGAATTTGTTCAGAGGGGCTTTTCCAGTGTCTTCTTCTGAGCCTGAGAGAGCAAGCCTCGCTTAAGGTCACCCAACTGGCTTCCATAGCCAAGTTGGGATTTGAACCCTGGTCTCCCAGTGTCTTAATACAACACTCAAACAACTACACCATACTGGCTCTCAATATATATCTAGACCTAGAAAAAGCTTTTGACCATCATTTCCTGAGTAATCCTAGGAGATATGGGGTAACCTTCTAGTTCATTTTATGGATTTGTAACTGATAAAAGGACAGTAGGAGGGATTTATAATAAATGGATGGTTCTCATAGTAAAGGAAGCTAAAAAGTGGGGTTGTTGAAGGGTCTGCATATTTACTTAATCAGAAAGTGATATACATTGGATTTTTATGGATGTACTTCCTACGAAAAACAAAACAAAACAACAAAAAACCCTGCATCAGCATTTTTTGCACATGTAATTCCTCTTGTGTGTTGGCATCTGTAAATCTGGAACAGTGGCAGTTTTTTCTAAGAGGCAGAACAAAACAGATGCTTCAGAATATTCCCAAAATGAAATAGAAGGGACATAAGTACTTTTGGAACAGAACAACAGCTCCCTGATCTTCGCTAAAAACTATGAACAACAACAATGGCCAGAATGAAGTACCTCTTCTTAGCATTACCCCCTCTTTGTTTCACCACACCTTTAGGGGTCCCTCAGCCCCCCACTTAATTATTTAGATGCACCTGAAGTTAAGAGGGAACTGTTAGCACTCCTTTTTTAATGAATTGTTATCTATTCCTATTGTCTTTTTTTGCGTTATTGAATGTTAACTCTGCATCTTGGATATGTTTGACATGTGGGATAAAATACAGGAATGCCATTGTGATGGTATGTTGGCATGCTAAGAGTCTTTCTGAATAGCAGGTTAATATAATTCCAAGTAAGAAACATCTTTTGTTCTGTAATCATGTGCCATGACCCCGAAACAAATAGAAGAAAAAACAAAAGCAAAGGTTTGGCCAACCAAATATGTGGTGATATTTGTCTGATTGTATAACTTGTTAAACAGTCCTGAATCAATAAAGCCAAACCTCCTGTATTTGAAGCATAGTGTTTATTCATTTTAAGCTGATTTGTCCAATTAAAGGTCTTTCAAATGCCCATAAGTATAGTAGTGTCTATGGCTTAAACACAATTACTGCAGGTAAACCTAACTGCCTCTTTCTTAGGCGGAGAGCTTTGCACAGGACAGGGCAACTTTGATCTCAAGGGAAGTTACTTTTCTGGGCTGGTGGAGTTTAAATTTTATTACTTTTGTCTTATTGCCCATTATCACTGGTCCCCTCATAGCCAAGAAAGGGAGTGGCCTCTACCCGCCTTGAACAACTGAACAACAAAATAGAAACAACATCTGATACAAAATGTAGGCCTGTGACTCTAAAATCATTACCATTCTTCTCCTACATGATTTTTCAAAAGGTTTTGGCTGATGAAGCCAGTGGAGCTTTGAAACCCTCAACAATATATTTTCTGCATTTTGGTTAGCCAATAAATGTTTCACTCTTTTGTGGATTTTAGATACCCTGAATATGTTCAGTTGGTGGAGTTTCCTCTTATTTTAGTAAAAACTCATTAATCCAAATGACTTTTATTTTTAAAAATGGATACCAAATGTATAGTAAAAATAAACAATAGTAACAAATCAATGGAACCAGAAAAAAAAGAGGAGAAACAGAACAAAAGTCGGCAACACTGTCCACAAAGCAACAAAAACACTGTTCTTCAATTTAGCTCTGTGCAAAAATATTTATGCAGCATCCCTTTAATTGCTTACATTGTAGTAAAATGCTGGAACCCCAAATGTTTGCTGATGTGCTGATGGATTACGTGACAATTGTTTCTCAGTTGTTGATAAAATAAAAGATGATCAAATTGTACCTTACTGACTTCCCCTCTAGCCATTCAGATTTAGTGACTGCAGCCAGTTCTGCATGACATCACTATCCCACAACAGCAGTGGGTTGTTTCCAGTCCAGGAGTTGCACTACCTCATGACGTCATCACCTTCCAGCTACTATCCCATCCCCAAGTGTTGCAAAATCGCCTTATACTATTTCCAGAAAAAATCCATTAAAAGCCTCCCTTAGTGCTTCAATCCTGTCAGCTGGCTCAGTGTGGTACCATAATAGTGCTTCCTATCCTTCTGGATCCAAGAGTGGACACGGTGTGGGAATGCCCAGCTTGTCCCTCCCTCAGTTACTCCCATGGCATGGTAACTTCAAAATCTATTACCTCTCTGTGTTTATTTTAAATGTCTCCTTTGAGTTAAAACTTATTTTTTTTAATTCATTTTTAAGCATTATAGTGCAGCAGTGCAATAGTGTACTAGTATGTCATACTGTTACAACATTGTTGTGTTAAGTACGGTTTCCGAAAAAACAACAACCAAAAAACAACCAATCCAGGGTGGTGTGGTGGGGCGAATGTGGGGAAAGGGAATGGTGAAGGAAGCTGTAGTGCTTAAAGAACACTGGTGGCCATGCCGCTAATCATCCACTTAAGGCGGAATGGTGTGGAAGAGAGCATTTCTAACCGGTTACCATCATGCAAATAGCAATGCTGGGATTGTAACAGAAGAACAGGCTAATGGAGTATGGGGCAGAAAGGGCCTGCAACTGGTTCAACCAGCATCAAAATGAAATGCAGATAATGTTACTAGCATGTATGTAAAACAGTTGGGGGAGCATTACCAGTTCCCCCTTAAAATTGATTTAATTAGGTGTAGCTTTAAAATTAGCTGTAATTGGCTGTAGTTACAGTCATGAAAGCCAGTGTGGTGTAGCAGTTTGAGTATTCAATTAGCACAGCTGGAGACCAAAGTTCAAATTCCTTCTTGGCCATGGAAATCTACTGTGAGGAGAGCTGTGCGCTGGGTTTACTGGTTTTGGGAGAAGTTCTCCTAGACACTTAACTGTTGCTCCGTGCAGGAGCTTACAGGCTATAAGTTTTAAAAATGCTCAGTTAACCAGAATAAAAGCAAGCAAAGAAAAAAAATCAGGTCGAAGACAAGCTGATTTTTGAAACATAAACTATTATTTCTTTATTAAAAGACCAAAAAAGAGAGAGAGAGAGAGAGAGAGAGAGAGAGAGAGAGATAGAAGAAAAGAAAAGAAAGGAAGAAAGAAAGAAATAGCAGCAGAACCCAACAGAACAACCTGTCTTCAATAAAGGCTCTTTCTCAACAGAAAGGAGGGGTACTAAAAATCCTGTCCTGATCAAATTTAGAGGAATAAAGGTATGCAGCCAAGCATAAAGGACTGGAGATCAACACACACACACTTATTCTTTCACCCTTTAATGCACATGTGTCAAACACAAGGCCTGCAGGAAAATCTGGCCCACCAGACCATTTTATGTGTCCCTCGCACCTCTCTTGCAGCTGCGGCTGGAGGGCAGAAACAGGCATAGAGTGGGTCTGGGGAGCAGAAAGTGGCATACTTTAGATATACTGACCAATTCTATGTCACTTTACACAGTATAGGGACCATAAACTACAATCAAATAGCCCCAAAATGTCCAAGAAACAAAAGTTGATACAGAGGGAAGGCAATTTAAAAACCAGCAATAATTGAATGCAGAGGCAATTATTTAACATGATAAAAGAGTCGATACATTTATATAGTCTTACAGATACAACCAGCCCTTTGAGAGCAACCATAATGCTGATGCAGCCCGAGATGAAATTGAGTTTGACACCCCTGCTCTAACGGGAAGAAGAACCCAGTTGACTGGGTGGCTGAAGATCAGGGCAGCAGGTTCTTCTCTTGGGGGACTCTTTTTGATTCTCCTATGCTCTTTCCAGTCTGCCCCCACAATGTCTCTCCTCTGGCATTCTTCCAGGCTCCTTCTTGTCAGCCTTTTTCTATCTGGGGTGTACATCTGCAATCTGTGTCTGCAACTAGGCTCTTTTTTTTTTCTCTTGGGGGAATCAGACTTAGACCATTTCCACACTGCACTGTTATAGTGCTATTATTCCACTTTCAACATCCTATGGAATCCTGGGGTTTGCAGTTTAGGGAGGGGCATTTAGAATTCGCAGCCAGAGAGCTCTTTGGCCTCAGTAAACAACAAACCCCAGAATTCTACAGGATGTTGAAAGTGGAATAATAGCATTATAACAGTATGGTATAGAAATAGCCTTTCTCTCCAAGTTTGTCTGTGTCTATGGCCCTTTCCGCTCCAGACAGTTAAAACGGGCCAAAGCGTCCTGGTACGGAGGTTGTCCGCACCTTGGATCGGACTAGGTGCGGACTATTTAACTTAGTTCCGCACCTCAGTCTGATCCAACCCGCCCCCAGGTGGTCCTCCCCTGTGCTAAGTAAAGACCGGAAAAATCAGGTCTCTACATTTTCTGGAACGTGCCATTGCGTTCCTACTTACCTGTGCAGATGCGCAGTCTTGCACCAATGCGAGCCTGCGATCAGTGGAGGGCGGGCTGTGGGTGTGGCCAGCATCAGCGGTTGGTCCACTCCCACGAAGACACCGGAAGCCGCCATTTTGAGCTGGAAGCCACAGGAAGCTGCCATTTTGAGCCAGAGCAGTGCGGATCTACAGACCTCGCACTGCTCCGGTTTGCCCTGCACTAATGGAGGAACCCTGTGGAAGGACTCAAGGGAAAGTCTGTGTTACTTAGGACCCAAGAAGAGCCAGTAAGTAACGGCATGGAGCGATTCACTTGCCTCGTGCAGAAAGGGCCTATATCTAACCCTTTCCTCACTCAGAGGCTGTCATCTGGATTCAAGGAAAGCCTTCTGAAGGGGCTAACATGGCCTTAATTTTATACACTGGAATATGATCTCTGCTCATTACCCTCTGGGTACCAGTACTGACTCTTAAGTAGTCTGAACAGATGCAAACAATAGATTCTGCACACATAAGACAAAGCCAATCCTATAGAACCATTTGCTCTCTATCAAATGCAGACGGGATTTCTTAACTTTGCTGGACAATGCACATTACCTTGCAATGGGAGTTAAACTAGTCTGAACCAGTTTTGCAGGGCTTCCATTCAGTGGAAGTGAACAAGTTAGTTAAGTACTGGTCGTTCTCCTAAACACATCAAGGGGTCATTTCCTTTTCAGCAGGAGGGGGTGTGTGTGGCTTTGATGGCCAAGTTCCAGTTTGTATTTTAAAACAAGGCCTGACTTCTCCATGATGGTCATGGGGTCCAGGCAACTCCATATTGCCCTACGCTGCAAGTATGCAGACTATGGCAAGAGGAAAACCCCTTCCCGATGCATCAAAGTCTACTTTCAATTAATATTTACGAAACATAACTCATAACACCACTGGGTGACTATGGGCAGTCACAGTCTCTCAGCCTCAGAGGAGGGCAAAGATAACCCCTCTCTGAACAAATTCTTTCAGGAAGACCCTGTGATAGATTCATCTTAGGGTCACTATAAGTCAGAAATGACCTGAACATATTGGTGTTAGCAACCTTTGTATGGCTATACTCATTAGTAGCTAGATTGCATGTCACTCTCTAGAGGTTTAGGCACAGCGTGTTTCTGGTAACTTCCTGTTTGTTTGATGGTGTGTTTGTACTCCTCTTTCTGTATCACATAGCCTTCCTTTGTCTTCTGGGGTCTCACCTGCCCACACCTCTCTCTCTTGCCCAGCCTGTCCCCTATGAAACATGTCTGATAAGAGCCTCTCTAGGCAAGATGCTACAAATCTGCTGATTCCATGTAGTACTCTTTCTTTTCTTACTTTTCTTCAAGAAGATGAACCTGCATTGATTATGTACAGGTATTTACAAGTAAAATAATTTTTATATACCTTTTAAAATGACTAAGTTTGATTTCTTTCTCTGCTAACCTTTGTGTATGAGCTGAAGGGGGCTGGTGAACTATTCAACTTCTGCCTAGTGCATTAGTTACTTGGTTTGATAGATCTACTACAATCTCTCATATTTCCCAATAGAAGATATACAACAAGGTACAATCACACAACAGCTACCATTTAAAAGATACTTAATTCCCTGAACTCTTTGTATAGAATTCTAATGTCCTGGGTAGCACTTCTTCAATGTCCAGTGCCTTGACCAGTGTCCCCAGCCAAAAACTGAAGCCTGGATCATTTGACCCAGTTGAACCATCTGTGATCAAGGCCTGATCTTGGAAAGCTCTGCATACCATTCCCAAACTTTAAAAAATATATTAAAATGAATAAATAAATTCTTCATCTCATGTTGTGCGAAAGAAAGGGAGAAAATATTTCTTTCTCTCTCTTTCTCCATCCCTCCCTCTCTCTCAGTCTGTGTGTGTATTTATGTTTGTGTGCCTTGACTCAATTGGCCATTTCTCTTACAGTCCTCAATCCTCTGTTCCTCCACTGAGAGCATCACCATTCATCAGCACATAACCTTGCCTTCATCACTGATTCATCTTTCCCCATTGATTCTCATCTTCAATATGCTGTTAATTCCTGTCTCACCCCCAGGTATAACACTGCAAATCACTGCTGAAATCTGTCTGCTGAGTTAAAATTTTGTATCATGCTCTAGTTGGATCCAGGTAACTACTTCTGTTCTTTAGACTTTCCCCATCACACACCCAGTGTTGTCATTTCTTTTTTGACATGATCACCTGATTTTCTTTTTGATCAGTGTTTTATCAATCCCTTCATTGTTTCCCAGCCCCTTATATGCTCAACACTATCATTTAATCCTTAAAGCTTTCTAGGTCCAAGTCTATTTTTGTTATTTGTTTGTTCTAATGACACTTTAGTTCCCCTGCTTCTCTATTCCACTACACTAATTCGTCCTAACAGATCTTGCTACATGTATCATAATAACACTTATCTCCTCACCTTGGTTGGAACTTCCAGTCTAAACATGGATGCACTGCTACTCTTTTACTCCTCTCTTCATTCTCTGCACATTTTTACCTATATTACTAACCCTCACTGTGAAGGTCTAATTCTATTTCCCTACATCTATAATGTACTATCCTTTTTACTCTTTTCCATTTCCTCCTTCTTTCTTTGCCCTTCTGTTATATAAAATGCTTGCCCTGGCACTGAAATAAAAATGTCTGAAATAAAAATGCTTGTCCCAGCACTGAAAAGTCATTAAAGGATACAATCCTGTGCCAACTTTCTTAGAAGTCTCAGTTTTGTTGAATTTCTTTGAATGTCTTGGAAACCTGTTCAAGGGTAGCTGTGTTGGCCAATCAGCAAAATACAACACAATCCAAAATCCACAAAAGAAGACACCATTATTGGCCAACTGAAATGCACAAAATATATCATGCAAGCTTTTGAATATCTACTGGCTTCTTCATCAGGCAAAAGATGTTTAAAAATTGTACAGGAGAAGAAAGATGACAATGGCCGCCTTTACATCTTTGTTTCGTACCAGGCTGTGAGACTTATGTGTTTAATTCCTATGAATTAAACACCATGAAATTTGCAATTTTTTCATTAAATTTTTTTTTTAATTTACTCATTCATTTACACAATTTACTTAATCTATGCAACCTTCCACTCTTGAGTAAAATGTGTTTTGGCACTGTTGTTCTGAAATATGTACATTCTATTTGAAGTTAATTTTATATAAAGTATTTATACATCACCTCCCAGATGTTTGAATTTTACTTGTTTATTTATTCACTCTTTCATAAAAATTTTCTTTTCTTAGCTTGGCAGGAGTGCACAAACAGATAACAATATTCTTTAATAACTTTTTTTTAAAGAAAAAAACTAATTTTAAAACCCCAAACAATTGAAACAATTTCAAATTATGCACACCGTTTGTGAGAACTTTATTCTTACAAACATTGTAGAGGGTTCTCAGTCAAGTGAATGCTTAAAAAGAAGTGCACATTTTCTCATGAGTCTTGGAGGGCCTGTAAACTCTACTTTTGTTGAGATTTTAAAGTTCATGAAAATTTCTTTTCCATCCCTAAATGGGATTAGCATCACAATCATCATGCATAAGATTGAATATGCCAGGTGGCCCTATCTGAGGAATTCATTCCACTACCCATGGTCTACCATTGTTCAGGCCTTTTCATGGCTAACCTCTGAGATGTAAGGTCTACAGAAGAGAGAAATAAGAGTACCTGAATCCCCCTCCAGCATGTTCATGCCATAAGAAGATGGTACAAACAATGGCGATGAGCCATTTCCTGGATTAATCTAGAACTGGAGAATGGACTACCCATCCTATCATCAGCACAGTGCCAGTTATGAAGAAAGAGGTGCCATTATAAATGCAAAAGGCACTCACCTAATAGGAAGATTCCAGTCCTCAAAGCGACTAAGGCTCTTATGATGACCTCTGTTAAAAACTGATGGGAGGTGTTTGTTTATTTTTTCCTGTGAAATCTAAATTTGCAAATGTCTTCATGAATGGAATGGAAGGTTTTTTTTTTTTTAAGTAAATGTGGGAGGAAATGAAATTGACAGATTCATCAATTTATAATCTCTTTTGACCATTGCACTTACTGGGTCCACAGGATGAGGCCATACTGGTCTCTGAGATGATCTCTCAAAAACAGAAGCCCTTCTGTATACATAATTAGTACCCCATGCTTGTTGATATTTCGAAGCAGGCAGATGCCAAAAGAATTATTGCCTTCCATAAGGAACAACGAACAACATCCAGCTTTTCCCCATATTCTTGCTAGGGACAGGATATAACAACTGGTTTAGCTAATCCCAGGAGCGGTATACTTTCATTCCTTGAAAATAGTCTAATCATGGCTGCTACGTTATGGCAAATGTGCAGTGGTAGAACTCAAGCTTTAATGTGCCTAATTCACAGAATTTATACTGTACATTCTATCCTTTGAGAGTAGAGACATGAATTTTAAACATAAATATATATCAACTGTATGCTTAGCGAGCTGATTAAAGATAACTTTACTACTGGGATTTTGCCTGCCATAAATAAATTGGGATCACCATTGCCTCGTTGTTGCAGCAAATGCACTGGTCCAAATTATCTAGGAATAATTCAAGTTAAGTTAGTCTCTTGGCTCACCTGAAGAATTCAACAAATTTGGCTGTATGGCCCATGTTGTTAATTTATATTTCCTTCCACTTTCTGTTATAACCTTACTCGGTGAGGGCAAAAGTCATTATTTTTAATCCACTGGGATTCTTTGGCCTGCACCAATCTGACCATAGGAATAGCAAAGCCTATCTTGAGTGGTACTTGCCAGTATTTTTTCAGTCTTCATGTGTCCCTTCCACAAATGTGTTTTAACATTTTGATTCTTATTTTAATCATGCTTATCCTGAGCTTCTTTAAAGGCTGATGGTTTACTCTTCCCGTGATCTATATAAGACTGAGAGATGAACAGTAAATAATCACAATGTGAACAAGATAAGCATCAAGATTTTGGGAAACCCCTCTGAGACCTCCTTTTGACAATATGGTGATGGGATCCATCTGTATTCTAATAATGGGTAAATTATTGCATTTTATGTAGCAACTAGGGATCTCATAGCGCATTAGAAACACTTAAATGTTTAAGCCTTATGACACCCATGGGATATAGTCCTGCATAAATTTAGTTGCTGACAGGTAGTTAGATAGGTATGGAAGAGGATTAGTAAGATGGTTTTACATTGTTGCAAATCTACTTATGGCAGTTTATATATTCCCTCCATGGGACTTCCTCCCCTTATAAATGCAAGACTCCCTGCAAATCAAACAATTTTTGTTTTGGGGTGGTCTAGCACTTAGCTTGGTGTGGCTGTCTTTCCACTGAGATAATGAGCTAAGGAGAGATGACATTTTCCATTTCTACATGAGATCCATTTCTTGTCTTACTCAGTCTGTGGTAGTCTTGTGTTTCTTTTCTAGCATTTTAAGATACCGCATGTATGCCTACCACGGGAAGTACATTTGCATGTTTTAGTATTAAAATTCTAATGCTGTGTATAACAACTGTAATTGCAGCCTAAAGGGGGTTGTACTGCTCTTGCCACAGTTAATCCTCTCAAGTTCTCCTCTCTCTCTCTCGTTTTTAAAAATAAGAAGATTCATATTCCACTCATTCCCTTCTCATCTCTCACTTTAAAAAGGTAACCACCACACCCAGAGGCAAATGACATGTCGACTAATATTCCATATGTTTACTAGACTAAGGGCTTTGCTAATTAGCCAACCAAACAAACAGTGCCTTCAATGCAGAGGTAAATTCTGGAATGCAACTTAAGCTAGACTTCAGAGAAATAAGATAGGGGCCAATCTGGCCAATGAGCATTTGTTTATCTTAGCTCAAAACCCTCCAAAACTGCTTACAAAAAAATTAAGAACAGAACTCATTTAAAATCAGAATGAACCAATATGACCAGGAACAGCAATGGGTAAGTTATAACAACATTAACATACAAATACCACAGTAACAGAAACCAGCCTTCATAGACCAATTGAAGAACACTTTTTATTCATTTGTCCAAATCAACTAGGACATCTGGAGAGCCCTTTATTTTCCAGATTGCCTTATAAATCTCAGAGCTTTCTGGAATTCTATAGCCCTTCTAAGTCTTTTGGGTGGATCAGTTTAATTCATTATTTTGTGGTAATGGCCAGGAAAATCTACTTTCTAAATAGATGATATTTAGAGTAACCCTGGTGTCTCATCAGTATAAAACTTGAAAAATACAGATTTTAAAATTCAGGTAAAATTTCTTCTCTTATCATGTTGCTGGTCCACCTCCTACTTCTGTGCACCCAGTTTTCTATGCACATTTTTAAAAATGTCTTTAAGGGAGCCACAATATATATAACAGCATTGTCACAGAGCAATGCTACTGGCAAAAAGAAACTCAAGAAGCTCAGAAGAACAAGATGCAATCCTCTGTTTTAAGGGCTGCAACAAGCACAACTATTGTGCGTGTGTGTGGGGCAAGAGATTTTCTGTATTGGATTGCAGATAGTTCTCTTGGTATGTGGCCTGTGGGATGAATCTGACCCATTGGAGTCTTCAGTCTGACTCACAGAGATTTCTCTCTCCCCTCTCCAAACTCTTCCACTTCAGAAAAAGGAGACAGAGCATGAAGGAGACAAAGCCATGGTCAGGTAGTCAGATATTTTGTTCTCACATTTCCTGCATGAAGGCTGAAATAATCAAATCAATCAATCAATCAATCAATCAATACCACAGTCTAATTAACAGTCCTGAGGTTGCAAATCAGCCAGTTCCAGAAGCATATCTGAATGCACTTGGCTTTACTCTTCACTCACCTGCCTAGTAGTGTTACCATGCTATACACGCCCACTCCAAGATATGACTGTCGATGAACATTATTTAATTGCCAAAATATATAAATCACATACTGTTATGGCTGTAGAGCCATTCTGGCAAAGATGACTGTCTGAACACATGGAAAAGTAGGTCAGATGGGACCTCAGGTCATGCCCTATCTGTCAGGAAGCTCCAGTGCTAATGAGCTTGCAAATATCCCCTTAATGACTCAAACTTCAAATACAATAGCACATGAAGTTGACTCAATAGAGCAACCAATTGTCATCAGCCTGTTCTTTCTTCCCATCAAAATTCTTCTTTGTTTCCTCACCTGCCCAGCCTTTAAGAAGCTATCAAAATTTCCATCAGTGTTTTGTCACCTAAGGCCATTAACCCATTCCGGACCACATTGTTTGCTCTACCAGAGAATGACTAAGCCCTCATGGCAGAAAAAGGGTATTTAAACCCTGGTTCTGACCCTGATAATTTATAGTACTCTGGACATAGGCCATCACTCTGCTGCTCAGATTTCCATTCTGATACTACTCTTGGATCCTCAGTCTGAGCCATATCACTTCTTCTCTGCTCTGCAGGGCAAGTAAATATCACCTGTTTCACCTAACTTCTTGCTATCCAATTTTTCACTCCTTTCCTTTGGTTAGTCTTGTGTGATTATGAGATTGCTTGAATCTTGCATGTGTTGTCATTTTCACCAATAAAACATTATTTTAATCTCCAACTGGTGTCTCTGCGTTAGTACAGGTATACACAAATGGAAAGATCCTGTAAGGTTACCCCCTCTTATAGGCCTCCCTTTGAGCTAATAATTCCCCACCATTCCATGGAGGCTCAGCCACAATGAGTGGACCTCTGAGTCACCCACTTTTTGGGGCAACAATACTCCAAGTACTTCCAGTACTGGTACACGTGTATGAAGCATAGTCAGCTAGTGCTTCAATAGCAAGCTGAGTCCTACCTGGGGCCAGCTTTGCTTCTCCTTTATTCTTTCCTGTTTTGTGAAGGTGGAGACACACTCTGTCAATGCTTTGGGAGTTGTCTGAATATTGACCTTCCAGGTAGGAAAACTGAGGAGTAAATGAATATGCCTCCCTAGCTTAAGCGTCAGCTGACACTTCAGTTAGAGTACCAGTCACTATGCCATTTATGTTACATGTATGATCATGACTGGAAAGTGATCTGGCCTTCAGCAGGTCAGTGTAGGGAGGATCCAGCCCAAAAACCAAATTTCGCATCTGTAGTTTGAAACATAAGCTATTACACCTTGGATCTTAGCCTTTTGCTCCACAAACACACAAAGCTTTAATTTGTAGAAGAGGAGTTGTGTTCATAGAAAGGTTACTTCCCTTCATAGCTGGATCTTTTCCATTGGTAAAACAGTCATTCACACATCAACCAGTTAAGATCCAACAAGGTGTTGTGTTCAGTTAAGGAAGATTGTCTTCCCACTTTTCAGTTGCCAAGGGAGTGATTTTTTGCTGCCAGCTTAGAAAGTTTGGGGTAAGCAGAAAAATAAATAAAATGGAACAACTGTTTTCTGTATTTTGTACAGTGAAGATATTTTTCTTAAACTTAATATGAAGACCCATGTGCACTATGACTAATCATAATAATTTTTGCTTTAAAACCACTTCAGTCCTGATTTATGGCTTCCATGGCACTCTGCAGTTTGAACAACAATGCCATCATTTACTTAAATGGCTGTTTCTACTGCTATATTTCAGCATTTGTAACTGATCATTACAAAACTGACTATCCATATGATTATTAATTAAATCTTTCTAAGGGTAAACATTTATCATGCAATTGACTGTCTCCTGAATTAAGAATTAAATGTATTGTGATTCTTCTTGAAAGCATATAATGCAGAGAGAAACAGGAAATTGCAGAGAGAGACAGGAAATAAAAAGGCAGACACAAAGTCTTGGCTGAACTTCGGCCACAATTCACTAAATCCAATGAGAATCATCAACCCAGGAGAACAATAGAAATAGTAGTGCAGTAGAAAACTACCTCAAACTAAAGACCTAAAACCTGTGAGATCAGGGTGGATACTTCTGGCCTAGAAAAAGGGGGAAGCAATATTTCCACTTCTCTTCCCAGCCCCACCATAAATATGGAAGATAGTCTTCCATATTTGGAAGATAGTCTTCCAAGAAACACCCTTTCCCACTGCTTCACACAGCTCACAGATCAAACCATATCTTGCACATGGGTCTCTCAACCTTAGAGTGCATGTCTGGCTTCACCAGTCTTTGAAAAGTAGCCTCCAGGAGCACACCAGCTTATACCTAATCTCCACTATCTGCACATCCCTGCCACAGAAGATGGACAAGGAATTTAGTCCATTTTCTTCCACCTGCTCAGGACGAAATCCCATAGGACCCTCTGCAGATCAGAGAGAAATATGGAGTGACATTTTGGGTTTTCTGGGACAATGCGAGAATTTTAAATGACATAGCTTTCTTGACATGAGTGTGACTGAAGGAATAAGAGGTGAGAGGTCCGAAACAAAGATCATCACTGGGAGGGCTAAAGAATTAATTGATAGACTGATTTCATTTGTGAGTTGCCCTATTGGCAAAGTTCTTAAGTTGACTTGTGTAATACAAACACAATAAAGCCAACACTAAACTGATGATTTCATTTCACTGGTAATCAAGCAGCCTGGTGATGAATGTTGCAGAGTGCTGGGACAATGGCAAGCGTCTGAGGAAGCTAAATGCTGATTTGGGGTCAGGGAGAAACACAGATAAGTTTTCTAAAGGAAAATTAGGCTTGAGTATGTCTCCCTGACATATTGACTGGAATTCTGTCAGTGTTATACACATGGGTAAGTTTCTTTATGCATGCTACTATATTTTTTTGGACATTGGACAGAGGACATCTTTAGTTCGTTGTTGCATAAGCAGAGGTTCGTAAGTGTAACCTTTTCAAACAGGCTTAGTTCCTATTGTTCACTTTGTATACAGTGGAGCCAACGAATCACTTGGATTTACTTACAAGTTGACTCATCATTCAAAAATTGATTAAATGTGTCTACTCTAGTTGCGACTGATCAATAGGATTGTAGCTGCACATTTGTCAGCTATTTGTCAGTGCCTTCAATGTTCTATTTTATGCATAGAGGTTGCAGAAACAGCCATTGTGCATTCCCCATTCCACCATAGTACAATGAGCGTGCATGCTGGCAGATACACAGTTGGTTGCACAATGTTGGTATTCAGCAGAAGGGGGATCAACACTATGGAAGCACAGTGTGGGATCTTAGCGATTTACAGGCAGGAACTTTTGAAATGGGAGGTGCATTAATTCATGTGACTGCCTTGTTGTACTAGGATGGGATGCATCCGGGTGGATTTTACCATGTACATTTTTTGAATATGTCACCCCTCCCAATAATTCTACCCCTCATTTCCCACAAGGAAACATATATCTCAGTTTTTCTGGGAAGGTTCAAAACACTGAAGAGCATTTTTTTTCTCTATCACAAAAATAGCTGCATGTTTCTGGCCACTGGATGGTGAGAGAGGGAAATAAAAAACTTCCAAGGAAGTTCTGGAAATGTCAATTAGTGCCAAGTGAGCTGTGAAAGGACTTCATGGCCTTTGTATTGATCCTTGTTTTCATTCACTGTTGGCATTGTTGTACCAGTTGACTTATCATGTTTGTTTCATTTTGCTCTCTAATGGTTTATTCATCCACACAAATTTAAAAGGGGCCTAGAAAGGCTTCTTCCCACACCACCCTTCAAAACTGTGAGCAATGCAATAGCAAGCAGTGCTAAAATGTGGGTTTTATTTGAGGGGGCAGAGGGAGGGTTAAAAAAAAATCTTTCAAACTTTCTAATATGCATTTGAATTGTACAGTTTTTCAGCCAGAGAGCTCTTTAGACTGGAACTGAGCATAGATATGTTGTGGCCCTTACTCACTGTATCTGTACCACAGTGGTAAAGTGGCAAAATCTGAAGTCAGGTGCTTATCAGGACTGGCACTGGCAGAATCTCCCCAAGGAATTAAAAAGTGCAGATGCCTTTTTTTCTCAAACAGTTTCTAGCATATTTAATCTCTACAAGGAATGGCTTTTGGGTGAAACCAGTCCCACTTTGGATTATAATATGGATAGGTCGTAACACTGCATCATTGTGGGAAAAATCTATACCCCTTCAGTTACTCTGTGGATGACAGCTAAATGTAGAGGGGACAGGGGAGTGCAAGAAAGATGTTAAATGATGCTACAGGTCCTACTAATCAAAAAGTCCCAATCTTTGATCCTATGTGCCCCATCTTTGCTGCTCCGCCTCTGAATATGGATTGAACTGAATAGATATAAATATGGGAAGCTGGGAACATGCACTGCTTTTTTCTTTTCTTTTCTTTTCTTTTCTTTTCTTTTCTTTTCTTTTCTTTTCTTTTCTTTTCTTTTCTTTTCTTTTGTTGTTGTTCATTGCTGTCAAGTTGACTTCAATTTATGTCGATCCTATGAATGAGACCTCCAAGTGACCTTGTTATCAACAACCCTGCTCAGGTATTGGAGACTCTGGGCCATGGCTTCCTTGATTGAATCTGTCTACCTGTCTTCTTTTCCTAATGTTTTCTTCCTTACCAAGCAATATTGTCTTTTCTAATGAGTCAGGTCTTCTTATGATCTGTCCTAAGTATAACAGTCTCAGTTTGGTCATCTTTCCTTCTAGTGATAGTTCAGGCTTGTTTTGCTCTAGGACCTATTTATTTGTCCTCTTCTCTTCTCTTCTCTTCTCTTCTCTTCTCTTCTCTTCTTTCTCTCTTTCTCTCTTTCTTTTGTGATAGTCCACAGTATCTGTAGAACTGTCCTCCAGCAATACACTTCAAATGAGTTGATTCTCTTCCCATCAATTTTCTTCACTGTCCATTTATCAGAACCATACATAAAACTTAGAAATATATGGCATGGACAATCCTGACTTTGTTATTCAATAATATATCTTGATACTTCAGGATCTTGTCTAGTTCCTTCATAGCTGCCCTTCCAAGTCCTAAACTTCTTCTGATTTCTTGACTGCAGCCTCCATTTTGATTTATGATTGAGCCGAGGTATGAAAAATCTTGTACTATTTCAATATCTTCATCATCTACTTTGAAGTGAGGGAAATCATCTGTGCTTTTTATTTTTGTCTTGTTAACATTCAGTTGAAGCTCTGCTTTTGCATTTTCTTCCTTGACTTTCCTCAATGGCTGTTCCAACTCTGCTATTTCTGCAAGTAGTATGGTATCATTGGCATGTCTTAAATTGTTGATGTTTCTTCCACCAATTTTCATGCCTCCTTCTTGTAAGTCTAATCCAACTTTCTGTGTAAATTAAACTGACCAGGTGATAAAATGAATCTTTGTCTGACTTTCTTGCCAATGATAAACTATCCTGCTTCTCCATATACTGTCCTGATAGTGGTCTCTTATCCTGAGTATAGGTTACGCATTAGGATAATTAAATGTGTTTGTTTATTTCTTTGTTTATTGGTCTACTACTTTGCAGGTTGACCTCCTAAGGTGTTTTTCATAAACATCTAAAACAACAGCCATTAAGAATGTAATATATAATTACAGGAAACAGTAACAAAAGCAAGCATTCAGTAAAAACTATTAATTTAAAGATACTAGAAATACCTGAATGAATAATGTTTTTAAAAAAGATTTGATTAGCACTAGAAAGAAAATGCAATCAGCATCCCAAAATTTTTCTAGGTAAAAACATTCCATGCATGTATGTGCATTTCTGTCTCTCTATGTATGGCTGCTTTGGTACATACACAGCTTGCCGCATTCCAGGTGCAGGGAGCATTGCAGGGAGCCTCAGGGTAGACTCTGGTAATGATATAAATATGTAGGCAAGTTCATGTGGGAGGAAGTAGTGTACTAATTACTTGTCCCACTATACAGCAGACCTCCACCAAGCATTTTCTTCTCTTCTATTGAAGCTGAAGTATCTGGAAAAGGCCACTGATTAAATGAGAATCATTGCTTTATTCAGTGCAGAACCCACCCAAGGTGTGCTAGAATTAGTTCTGCTAAGAAGTCAGTGTTCACTTCTGCATTCACCAGCCTTTGTAGCTAGAAGGAGGGATGACTTCATAATTTATATTCATGCTTTTGAATAAAGAAGGTAGGTTGATTAGCAATTTGAGAATGAGAGCAATTATCTAAAGGAGTAATGATGATGCAACAAGAAGAGAGTTAAGTGTTGGCAACCTAGTTTGGCAGACTCTCATTGTTTGGGCCATAGTACTAGAACAATTTTTAAAAAGTATGGATGAAGCAACTCCCAGAGATATACTTTCACTTCAAGGTCAAGCACATTGTCTTTCTCATAGTAATTTTACAGTGTGGGGACTCCATCAAACACAGTTATATTATGCAGAGGTAATGAAGATAGAACTAATAGGATCAAATTTATGTGAATGAAATGGTAGGGAAAGGGAAGTACACATCCAATGGGAATCCCATTTCTCTAAATCCCCAATAATAACAGTTTTGAAGGTTGTTGGTTGTAAGCATGGTGGATCAGTGTGTGCAAAAGGAGATAACTTTGAAGTTGCTGTTTTTCAGAAGGCAAGATTCTTGCTTAATCTCAAAACAGGATTAGTGAGGGTAATTAGGTGATGAGTTGATTTGTTGCCAGCAAATTGTGTCTAGGCATGTGTGTTAAGTGGAGCGGGAATTGAACATTAAGACACAGATTTCAAATGAAAGTGAATTATTTTGTGATATACTGCAACCAATACACTAGTTGGCATTCAATTAATATTGTAGATATTGCAGCAGCTAATGTCAAGCCAAGGCTACAAAGATATATTGATATAAAGCAAAGATAATAGAACTGAGACCTCAAATGAGGTTGCTTCAATTTGTTGATTGTATTCCCACTGAAGAGCAAGGAAATACATTTTTCAGAGTTTGGATTTTATAATGATAAAGGGACTTTTCTTGCCCCCTTTTTTCAAAGGCATCAGGGAGTATTGGGTGATATGGTTTCATTTTAGTATAATATTGTGCAGAAGTGTCTCTAACTATATGTCTTACTGGAGACTGTATTGACTTCAGAAAGGGAAGTCATTGTATTTGGCATGGTGATAACAGTGTTTCTTCAGTGGTCATATATTCATTTGATTCCATTTCAGAATATCCCAGAATACTTGGGTTACCTCCAAAGTATTCAATATTTTCAGACCTGAGATTCATGTTCATTTCCATCTTTCCAAATGGGAGTCTTTCACTAATCTTTCTTATCTTTTCCCCATCATGTTTTCTTCCAGCCTCACCCCAGCTTTTCACCTTCTTAGAAACAGAGACTTAAACAATAACAAAAAGAGAAGTGCCATTAATGGGACTCTAGGACAGGACTTTTGGATCTTGAGCTACCAGTTGAAGATAATTTTCTATGAAAGTAGTGAACAATGAATTCTGGTAAACAAATTTTTTTTACAAAAAACCATGCATACAGGGTGCTAATTTTTTTATTATTTAAAAGAAGCACACAAACATGACATAGAAAATTGGAAAAATTGTGCATTCTAAAAAAACATGCACAAAAATATATATCAATTTCTATGTGGTACTAAGGGAAGAAAAGCTTACAATCCATTGAGGAACCAGAATGGCACTGGCATGCCAGTGGATTCAGAGAAATGTAACAAGAACAAGACTGACAGTTTCCACACCCGTACATGCCACTCTAAATACTTTCCCTTGATGTATCACTGAAAGAAATAAAATAATACATAGCATTTTGTAAAGAGGGTTAGGGAAAAGAAAATTTCCTATGTGCACATGCAAACTGTCCCTCTGAGTTCTGATCATTTCACTATGCTGTTGCAAGTTTCAAAAAAAAAATGTGGCTTACAATGTTGTGGTGAAATGTCTGACATCACACTCAAGAGAATGATTTCATACTTATGGGTCAAGATCTTATTCACCAGTTGCCTAGCATAAAATTATGCAAGTATACAGGAGCTACACTGCTGCTATACTGTAATGTCAGATTGTATTGTTGTACAACCATTTGCACCACTCTGAAACCATAAGGCTTTGATCCTCAGTTCTGGGGAAAAGGCAGGCAGGCCATGCACTCTCCAGTTGCACAAAAATTGCTCCACCTACCCATCTACTGTTAAGGAATGCAATTACCAGGCTTCATCAGCAGTGCTCTTGATTTTGCCCAGTGGTTTATCATACACTGCCTTCACAGACCTTGCATTCAGTCATCCCTGAACAGGAAGAACAATCTGTAAGAAAGCCACATGCTTGCTTAACAGCATTTACACCAGTGCAAAAAATCAACAGGATTCCAACCATAGCTTGCTACACAGATTGGTCACTGTACTGCCAGCAAATCAAGGTTTAGCAAACCAAGGTTTAGCCACTATTCTGAGAAACAGCCATTATATACTTCAGGAAGGAAATGGTTTCAGGGATTTTTTAAAAAAATGTCTGAAATCAATCCATCGTTTTCTTTGCCCTTTCACTTTGAATTTCAGAAAGAGACTTCAGTAAAGCACAATATGCATTCTGTTTTAAATTGACACCAGAGGGATCACTTATTAATTGCTGTTAAAACATTTTCTGAATACAATTTGTTTCCCAAACACTCTTTGTTGTGATTGTTTATCTGATGTTTCCAGGGCCTATTCACACTGGGTGTTCAACAGCTATTGTGTGGGTGAACTAGGAGTCTGGGCTGTGGCTCTCTGTCTTATCACTGTGATTTTATGCACTGAACTATGAGAAATTTTGGAAATGAAGGTTGCTTAAGTTTTGGGTAATAAGAGCCAAATCTGTCAGTCTGTATGTCAAGGTTAACTTCCTATCTCTGGTAAATGCAGATTGAAGAGCCAAAGGTATGTCTTCAGGCAGTAGAATCTCTAATTAACTGCAGGATCTCAAGAAAAGCTGGCAAAGAATCAGCTTACTAAAACTGACTGAATAAAACAATCTCTATAGCCTGTGAAGAAACAATCTAGGTATTGCAAAATGGAGAGAAAACCCCCCTCCTTATAATGTGTTCAGCAAAAGTCTCACCAATGTCATTATATTTACTGTCACATGAAAGCAGAAAGATCCCATTGAATGTTTCAAATGATAATGCTTAGAAACATATAGGTTAGTTTTTACTGAAACACAGGGAGAATTATTGTTCAGAAGTGAAATGAATGTGCACAAAGCAGTGTTGTGTATGATCCCAAATTAGGAATGTAATGTGTGGCTCTGCTCAGCCCCTTAGATGCAATCAGTATAACCTCTGAAACAGCCTATGCAAGTACAGAATGTATGTGTGTGCTATGCAAAATGTAATTGTGATTGCCTGTTCAAGAAGCCCAATTGCACATAAAGAATAGAGTTTATAGGAATATAGAAAAAGCTTACATCTAGATAGAAAAAGGCATTCAGAACTGGTAAACATGGAGGGCCAATGGGGTGCATACATTTAGACCCCAGACCCTTTCCCACTGATCTCCCTGTACTGATTGAGGAAAATCTGAAGAACTGTAATAGGGCATATATCTCAGGTTATTTCAAAGACAAAACAGACTAAGGTGTGTCTAATGAAGAACTGCTTTATTTACCTTAAGAACAATCTAGAACTAAAGCGACTGCTTCAGGCTGGGCACAGCGCCGCTTATAGCTTGCTAGTAATACAGTCCTCCCTCCACATTCAGGACTTTGACCTTTGCAAACTTGATTATTTGCAAGGTGTCAGTTTGCCTCTCTCCCTTCTCCCCTCCCATTTCCTTACCTTTTACATGGGTGCATATATCTTCCTATCCATGGACCTGGGCAAAAGGCAAGCAAATGGTAGGGGCCAGCCCCCTCATGTGCCTTCTCCGGTTGTGTTGCTGCCCCCTCCCATTCACTTGCAGCTCACCTGGGTGAAATGCAAGTGAATGGGGGGTAGAAAGTATGCACACATGTGGCTTCCTCCCTCTCCCATTCACTTGCCTATCACTTTTGCGCCTGGAAGGCAGTGCATGCAGGCAGAACATAAGTGAACTGGGGGGAGAAAGTGTGCACATGCATGGCTTCCACGCTGTTCATTCACCTACTTGTCATCCATGATAATGGCTGGGTGAAATGCTAGGTAATGGGAGTCAGGGAGAAAGCACACATGCACACAACTGGTGCCCCTTCCCATTTACCTGCCAATTGCCTGTAACCTTGTAAGGCAGTGTGGCTGGGCAAAACACAAGTGAATAGGGGGAGGGAAAACATGCATGGGGCTGCCACCCCTCCCGTTCATTTGCCTATTACCTGTGAGCCTGGAAAGCAGTGTGACTGGCTAAAATGCAAGTTAATTGGGGGGGGGGGGGCTGGTAAGAAATGGGAGGGGGAGCATTCACTTAGGTGCAGGGGGAAGTTATTCATGGCTTTTTGACTTTTGTGAGGGTTCTGCATCCTGTACCCTCACAAAAGTTGAGGGGCCATTGTACTGCAGATCACAACACATGTGTCTATAGTCTGTGAACCTCCTCATGTTGCCTTTTCCATATTTATTCCATGCCCATTTTCATTGTTTGTTTGTTTGCTTCTTGTTTGTTTGTGTTACAGGGTGAAATCTCTCCAGTTTTTGCTTGTATTTTTCAAATAGGCATGTTTGTGTGCCCATTTTAAACCATAGTCATTGCTCGAATGCATTTCCCCATAGACTAAAGTGTGTTTAGCTAGCACTTTTTGCACATTTGAAATGTTTATATTTTGTTTTATGCTTGTTTTCTAATGTGTGAATTTTATGTTGTTGGTCAGACACATTAACAACCATCTGTCAATGTGAAAATACTGGAATGTAAACTGTGTCCAGCCCAAGCACAGACTGGGAAGATTGGAATGCGCAGTCCACAAAGAAGTCAGCAGGAGTGCATTCTTCACATGTCTCTGTCTGTAACTACATTTAGCTGAACGTGGTTACTGAGAGATTAGACAATGACTTTGACACAAGTAGGTGTTCTGTATGCACAGCCAATATAATTTTTGATCAGATACAGATATTTTATGTTAAAGATATTCTGAAGCCCAGAAAGGTTTCCATATTCATTACCACAGCACTTCTGATAGTGTTCATGATTGAGAACCCCTGCTAGAAAAATTTTGCTATAATGAATTGATACAGAAGGGAGAGGTGATGCAGATAATCAAAGGTTAAATAGGTTATAGTTTTATGACCTTTCAGAAAAACAAGCAAGCTTTATTAGATCCTCCAAGTAATAAAATGCCATGCATGTATACAAGTATGAAGAATTATTTTAAAAAACAAAAATTGTAATAATAGCATGAAGGCTACAAAAGAATGCAGAAAATTTGCTCCTGGACCTTGGGAAACAAAACTGGTTGATTTGAATTAAAGCATGGAAGCTAAATAATTGCAAAGCAAATGGGAGAAAACTACTTTTTAAAGTGAAAGAACAGCTGCAAATGCTATGAACCAGTTTTCTGTAGACTACTTACAATGCTCTTTTAGAAATCCTGTAGAAGCAGAAGCTGTCAAAACCTGTTTCTTCCCCCCAGCAAAAAACTCCTTCAGTGATCAGAACTTGGCAGTTTTAATTAGTACTCAATGAAGTTATATTACAAAAATATCAGCAATCAATGGGAAAGTAGTTACTTCAATAACAATGAATAATACCTCATAGTGACTTTTTATAAAGTATCCTTAGGGGCATTTTTAGCATTTTAGACACTATGGACAGGTATGTTTTAAGTTTTAAGCCATTCTCATATCAGTCCTAAGGGTTGTTTTATTGAAATAAAATAATGAAACATTAAGTTCCAAGTTAAAAAAAAATCCTGGGATCGACTTGGAAAGAAGCTTTCAGGTGGTCTCTAGAAGATCTGAAATGTTTTTATTCACTTATACAAGGCTTACCTGACCACATTGCTTCATTTCATATGTGCATAGAAACCTAGAGTTGGAAGAGACCACAATGGCCGTTGAGTCCAACCCCTTGCCGTGCAGGAACAAACACTCAAAGCATCCCCAGCTAATGGCCATCCAGACAATGTAAGTGTTGAAGTTTGTTGAAACATGTTGAACTGTTTTTCTTCTTTGTGGTATAGCAACCTATCCTTATTCTTTTCATGTTATTTCTACCTCTGATACCAAAATTGATGTAAAAGAGGTAAGGCCCAAGGAACACTTCTGCTTCATTAACTGGGGTATGTTGTTGTGTGCCTTCAAGTGATTTCTGACATGACAACTCTAAGGTGAACCTATCATGGGGTTTCTTGGAAAGACTTGTTCAGAGGAGGTTTGCATTTGCCTTCCTCTGAGACTAAGGCCCTTTTCGCACGGCACCTGCCATGCGAAAGAGGGCCTGGAGCCTCGTGTGATTGCAAGGAGCGATCTGCATGACGCCCTTGCAATCACACAAGGCTCCAGGGGCTGGCAGGCAATGATCACACTCCTTTGGCTTTAAGCTGAAAATGCTGCACAATTGTGCATTGCTCCTGGGCCCCGCATGCACTTATCTGGCGTGCGAAGCCTCAGGAGCCGGACCAGTCACACTTCCTGTCTCAGTGCAGCCTGGGAAGGTCCCAGGCTGCACTGCAAAAGGAAGAGGCGGGGCTTTTGTGGGAGCAGGAAGCTCATGTGGAGCTGAAGCAACCTGGATGTGAAGGCCTCTCACAAGAGGTTGCTTGCATGAGTACCACGAAGAGGTAGGATGCGGAAACAGCCTAAGAGATTGTGACTTGCCTACGGTCAACCAATAGGTTTCCATAGCTGAATGGGGATTAGGACCCTGGTCTCCAAAGTCCAGCTCTCAAATACTGGCTCTCTGAGGTATACCTTTATAGTATTCTTAGATATGAGAGTTTAAGGATCCAGCAGTGTTCTGTGTAAATGGATTACAAGTGGTCTATCAGGAAACAGAAAGTTTACGATGGCTACAGAAGCTGAGATGCTAAGCCAGATCTTTACAAAAAATAATGGAGATACATGATAGGCTAAGCAAGAAGAAACCTACTCCTTAGACTCCCCATATTTATATGTCTCTGCTTAATCCACTCTCTTTTCACTACTAGTCCTCAAAAAGATTGGGTAAAATACTCTTTACCTACTTGTCTCTGAGTCCTGAGCGTAAATCTTTCATGATTGTTAAATCTAACTCACCTTTACTTTCTCTTTCTCTCTCTCTCTCTTTCTCTTTTTGAAAGGAGGGAAAATTATAATGCATTTTCTATTTAGGAAGTCTGGGGATGTTTTCCAATAGCTTGGCAGAAGATCAGTACATGAAGATCTACTGCAGACATCCATACACATATTGTGAATTTTCTACTCACTTATTAGCTTGTGCAGAAACTTGTCTGGCATAGTTGAAGAGAAAATCTTACAAAGGAAATGGAAAAATTAAGTGATATTGTAATAATGTCATATTAGCTATTTCTGACTTGTTAGCTGAGGCTGTGTTCATGGAAGCGTTTTTTTTTTTTAGAAGAATGGTATTTCTTATTAATAAGGTACATAAAACTCATCAGACATTCTACTGATTGCTCCCTTGTCAGTAAAGAAGTGGTCAGGTCAGAGAGGGAAAAAAAATCCAAAATTTCAATTACATTTACAGCACCAGCTGAAGGGGAACAAAATCAATGAAAGGAGCATACTTATTAGAGACCTGCATTTGCCATAAAACTGAAACTAAATCACAATGACAGCATCTGAACTTCAGGTAAATTGCTTTGAATTCAGAACAGGGGTCTGGAGAAATAATGGAAATGATATTGGAGTTGTTAGGGGGAAAGGAATATCATTTGTGTATATCTGTTGCTGCTTTGAATTATATAGCTAGCTCTTATAGGGCCTATAGGCATACACAATGCTAATACACATCAGTATTTGTTAGACAGGAGCCCCTATGGTTTCTTGAACAGCTAAGATGTCATTGGATGGCCAAGATGTTTTTATTTGAATATTCATGTCAAGATAAGTATAATTTATGCATCTTTTCCCCATCCCTAATATTATTGCAACAATAAAACTCAAAAAGATACTATTTCTGGAGACAAGGGCTGCTTTTCTGGAGCAAAAAGTTCTATGGCATTTCTATAGCATACACTCCACCATTTTACAGATGAAAATAGAAATGTGTGTGGCCATGCAACATCAGAGTGTGGTCAAGATGGCAAAAGTTATTAATGAAATAGAACAGACAAGCTAGGAGAGGCTACAGCAGTTTGCTTTTGTCTGAGTCCACAGAGAAGGACAAGATTCTATCCCCTCCTGTCCTGTTCACTCAACTGACTTCCTTGAATACAAACTTGCACTTTGCATTTTGTACTTGTTTGTACTTTGAGTATAAACTCTTGTACTTTGAAATTAATTTCCAGCAACTGAAATAAGATAAAGGAGGAAGACAACAGAAGAAAGTAGGGGAGGATAGAGTAACTGGAACATTTTAACAGCAGGTGAAAGAGTGGAATGACAGAGGCCATTTCCGCACTACACTTTTATAATGCTATTATTCCAGAGAATTAATTGGATCTGTTCATATCAAATTGGGACAGCTGGAGAGTATGGACTTTTCCGGACTACACTGTTACAGTGCTTTTATTCTGCTTTCAACATCCTATGGAATCCTGGGGTTTGCAATTTAGGGAGGGGCATTTAGAATTCTCAGACAGAGAGCTCTTTGGCCTCAGTAAACTACAAACCCCAGAATTCCACAGGATGTTGAAAGTAGAATAATAGCACTATAACAGTATAGGGTGGAAAGGCCCTATGCCGCAGAGGATGTAAACTTCAGTTCTGGTTGCATTGAAAGGAAGCTACGTGCACCTTGAGAAGAACCAAAATGAGTCGATAGAGGGCTGATTTGGCTTTTGGCCTTGCCTCTAACATTTATTATATCTCACGCTATCTTTTTCTTTGTTTTTAAAAAGCCAGCCCCAGTTTCAGAGCACAAGGATCTGAAGCATTTCTTCCCATGGGATTTTTCCATTTCAGGAGATGTACACTGAAATAATGCAAAGAAGATCAAACAGGCATGATGCCAACACTCACTAGCTACACAAATGAAATTTTCTCATCATATCAAATTGCATCTAACGTGGTTATTCATTACTATGCCTATTTGCAAACATCCATGAGCATTTTATAGATGTTTGTTTTATCATTTTTTTTCAGTTAAATGTTTATCTAGTAATCTCTTTCTGCCAAATCTTGAAAAGATGAAATAAAATAATAATCACTATCACAGGGCTCAGAGGCAGAAAGGAACAGGCTGTTGGAGCTATACTTCTCTTCCTTGAATTCTGTAATGAGAATCTTACGTCCTAGCTGTTCTTCAAAAAGCGAACAACTGTACTTGATTCAGAGCCCTTGAGGGCTGTGTAGAAGAGTTGTCCTTGTGTTGTTTCCTGAGCCCTTGAGTTTCATATGTAAGCTGCGTGTTTTGAATACACATACAATTCACATTCCTTTCTATGCAGTGCATAAGCTGTTACCTTGCTAACTTCAACTTCAAGTTATGGTGACCCCATGAATAAGAGACCTAGGAAAGGCTACAGCAGTTTGCTTTACCAGTCACCTTGTCGTCAACAGCCCTGCTTTGATCTTGCAAACTCAGTGCCATGACTTCCTTAATTGAGCCTATGCACTACCTCCTATCTTACCAAAATACCTTGGTAAGATCTTTTCTAGTGAGTCATATCTTCTCATGATATGTCCAAAGTAGAACAGTCTCAGTTTAGTCATCTTGGCTTCACGAGAGAGTTCCAGCTTGATTTGCTCTAGGTCCCATTTATTTGTCTTTTTGGCATTCAATAGTATCTGTAGAACTCTTCTCCAGCATGACATTTCAATGAGGTGAAATCACCTTTTACCTTTCTTCAATGTCCAGCTTTCACAACCATATATAGAAATTGAAATACAATGGCATGGACAATCTTGACTTTGGTATTCAATGATATATCTTTACACTTAAGGATCTTGTCTAGCTGCCCTCCTAAGTCCTAGTCTTCTTCTGATTTCTTGACTGCGGTCTCCATTTTGGTAATGACTGAGCCAAGGTATAAGAAATCTTTGACTGCCTCAATGTCTTCGTTGTTTGCTTTAAAGTTATGTAGATAATCTTTGCAAATTATTTTTGTTTTCATAGTGTTCTACTGTCTTTGCACTTTGTCCCTTGACTTTTTTCAGTAATCATTCCAAGTCTTTGCTATTTTCTGCTAGTATTATGGTGCATATCTTAAATTGTTGATGTTCTGTTACCCCAAAACGTAGGTGCCACAAGAGCCACCCTGTGATGCCAGTGCCTTCTTGCAAAAATGGGGAATTAATTAACTCAAAGAGGAGGCTTGAGAGAGGGGGGCAACTTAGCAAGATCTTTCCTACCAGTGTTTACGGGCACATGCAGGAAGAGAACCAGCCAAAGATTCAAAAGTAAGCTAAAAATGTGTTTTATCAAGGGAAATTTGCTCATGCATGCACACAAGATCACACATTTACACAAAAGCTAACTGAAAGCAAGGGAGGAAAGCAGATAGAGACTGTGAAGGGTGCGGGCGACATTTACCAGATCCGATGAGAAGCGAGGAAGTGGGATGAAGTGGCTCAGGTACTGGACCCAAGGACAGTTCTCAGTTCAGGAATTAAATGGACAGAGTGACACTCAGAAAGGCAAGAGACTGCACTGGGCATCCTGAAATCAGGGGTATTTGTACCCTGAAAATGGCTTGTGGCTGTGAAGGTTCCAGATGCAAGACAAAGGGAACCTGTTGTGGACAATGGGTCTTTCACCTGTTGATGGTCTTAGTGCTTTGATTGACAAAGACATGATGGATGTTGTAATAGCTGTCTATTGTGGGTGCTGTGAGGAAAGAGGAAAGAATCTAGGTGTACAAGGGACTGGATATCTGTCAGTCAGTGTCCTGGTGGGGTCCTCAAGGTTGGATTCCCCGGAAAATTCCAGCTTCTATTTAAGCCTATTATCCACAGGAATGGTGTGTATTTGCCTGACAAATGACTCAGTCTTACCTGGAGGAAGTTTTGAGTTGACCTATCCTTCTCACATTTACAGTCAAATTATTTCCCTCGCTCAGTTTGACCTATCCATCACCTCTCAGGCTTGAATTTGATATCAGAACCAATAAAATGTGTTGCCAATTACATATGTTGCCAATTAGGTATGGTGCCCATCCAAACCATACTAATATCAGGGATCCCCAAAGAGGGGTCTTACAGTTTTTTCCTCCAATTTTCATGACTCCTTCCTCCAAGTCTAATTGTGATTTATGTATATGTTCAGCAAACAAGTTAGGGTGATAAAATAAAGCCTTGCTGGCCAGTATGGTGTGGTGGTTTGAACACTGAACTATGACTCTGGAGACCAGGGTTTGATTCCCTGCTTGGTTGTGGAAACCCACTGCTTGACCTTGGGCGCATCACACACTCTCAGTCCCAGAAGACTCCATAATATGTTCACTTTAGGGTTGCCATAAGTCTGAAATGACTTGAAGGCATACGACAACATAATATGTGTTATGCAGCTCTGGACCTTTCTTTCATCTCATTGCAGATCCATAGTTGAACATCTTTTTGGATTGAGTTCAGTTGCACCATCAGCCACAGTGCTACTTATATTTGCCCTCTGCTCTTCATCAGTAACTTGTTGAGAGCCTTCCAGCCTGGGAGTCTCATCTTCTGACACTATCTCTTGTTTCATTTTGGATGGTTTCATTATAGGTTTTCAAAGTAGAAGTCTTCAGGAGTAGCTTACCATTGCTGTCTTCTGTGCTGTACTAACAAATGTTAGCTATGGTGCCACTGTTGTTGCCTCTGAGAGATACTCTGCCAATCCCCACCACCACGGACATTCTGCTGCTGCCCAGTAGCTCTTTGGCACATTTAGCCTGGCTCCTCAGCAAAAGCCTGTCTGATATGGGAGACCCTATCAGCAGCACTGCTACCAACACCATAGTCTCTTGCCTCACAGGAGCATGCAATTCCACCCCCACAGAATGGTGATGCTATGGGAGGCATTACCTCCTAAGCCTAATTCTATTGGGGATATTAGATGTGTCTATATACCCCTGAATGCACATATGATTGCTCATATATCCACATCTTTATAAAGAGCATTCAGATATTTTTTTAAAAAAAATATTTGAGAAAGGATGGTTCAAGACATTATCAAAAAAGTTGCCAACCCCTGCAAGATATTTTTGCCCTGTGGAAAGGCAAAAACTCCCCAGGTATTCATTTTGCTTGTTTTATATCCAATGACCACAATAAAACACCATGCTGTTTTGTGTAATATACAGTTGTCTTTTTGGCCTAAAACATGTTTTTTTAATAGAATAAATTAAATATTATGAAGAAAAAACATCCTTCTTCCCCATCCCCCGAAAAAACCCTTTGTGCAATTTTTCATATTTTATCATTCAAGAGTTAATGAATGAGGTAAATATTTAAATCGATCTCTCTCTCTCTCTCTCTCTTATTCTCTCTCTCTCTCTCTCATTTTTTCTGTTGTTGCTTTCCCTAGAAGACTCTCACTGATACTCTTAGTATGCTCCAGGCACAGCTCGTATTCCCTTATATTTCCCCCCTCCCTCCCTCCCTCCCTCCCTTCCTTCCTTCCTTCCTTCCTTCCTTCCTTCCTTCCTTTGTAGCATTTCTTCCAGGAATGATTTAAGCTGCCTCTGTTCTTGTGTTCATATGGTTATGCCACTATTTTTCTTTTTCTCTTTCCCATTATTTTTAGTTGGGGTCAGGTTCCTTCCTCATCTCATCCTTTTGCAAAGTAACACGATGTGATGGAGGGGGAGAAATGACAGACTATTACTGACAGGAGGAAGCACCATTATTCTTATAGGATTTTTGACAGACTGGCCTCCAGTTTCAGTATGCTCTAGTTTTGATATGCCTGGTATGATGTGTATGTTCAGATTATAAACATTTCCAGCACAGTACCTTTGAATCTAACTCCCTGGGTATAGTTCATCAGAAACCAATTTTGTTTAAATGGAAAGACAAATGAGTAGATGCCACTATTGCACACCTGTCACACAAATGTAACCTTGTACTTGTGATTCATCAGAGGCTAAGTGAAAATTTATTTTGAGGTGGAGGGAAGTTTGGGGTTGTTAAAAGTATTGGCAGTATATTACTGTTGCCCAAGATATGCCACTAAACCATTTTGAGATATGTTCCAGGAAAAGGAGAGAAATGGCCTGTCAAGGTGGAAGATTGAGGATTTAACAAGGCAGATGTCTGAGCAAGCCCTAAAGGTCAATCAACTTCATCAGAAACCACTTGAAAGACTAGAAATGCAGCATAATATCCTCATGGGAAGCACCCAAGATGGATGTCTAATAGCTCCACATGGTAGACCCTGCAATATAAAACTTGAAGGGGATTTGACTCACAAAAATGGTAAAGACTTTATTGCTTCGAGAGCTCATTTTTCTCCCAAGAAAGCAGCAGCATAGGCCATTTACTTGGATGTTTTAGTACTTTTGAGTAGTAGTATGTGATCCAAATGAACAATTCAGTGTGCCTTTTGAGGTACATGGGGATGGAAAATGTTCTTTGGTCAACTCTTTGGGTTATTTACCAGTCCTGGCATACAGATACTAGGGATGGCATGGACATATATTGCAATTTGCATTTCTGTTGAAAAATAGATCCATTTTGCACCTCCTGAAACTTGTAGTACTTCAGAAATCCACGTGTTTGGGAGGTTTATTGTGCTTTTTGGAGGGAAAAATGCACAAAAGCATGTGTGCATTTGAAAATGCTCATGACATAAAATGCATATATATTTAGAGTTAGCATGGTATAGTGGATTTTATTAAGTCTTATTAATGGCTATTGTTTTTTAATAAAAAATTATATGTACACATCTAGTGCTGTATAATAGGCACTGAAATGGAAATGATCAAGGCTGTTTGAAGCCCATCATGGCGTTACAGTTCATGTCTCTATAAGGTTAATATCTCTGTACTGCATCTTATTTATTTACCATGTTAGCTGTTTCATCCATTTAGCCACTGCTAACTGGTTCATGGGTTGTAAGCATATATGAGCAACTTGGAAATATAATAGTGCAACATTATGCATATGCATATATTTCCTACTCAGAAATCAACTCCACTAAATTCAGTGAGACTTACTCCCACATTGTTACTAAATGGAGGATGTCCTCAAGTGAACAAAAATAGAAAAAAAAAAAAAGGTCCCCAGCCTGGTTGCTCATGTAGCTCTTCACATGATTCTGACTCATTCGTTTGCTACAAATGCCCATCATATTTGAAGGAACAACAGTCAGGACTGAGCAAGTGTGCACCAGTGTTGCATAGTATTGCAATATTGGACTGGGACTTGGGAGATGCAGGTCCTTGTCCTCACTGAGCGATATATGTAACTTATGAGGTGTTTATGAGCAAATCACTGTCTTTCTGGCTGACTTACTTGGCAGATTGCTATGAGGGTGAAGTAGGGAGGAGTCTTGAATTCATTAGAAGAAGGTAAGAAAATAACTGTAACTGACAATAGAAATATATTTGAAAACTGGACATAAACATGCCTCAGCAAATGGGGAAAAATGCCTATATTAGCAATGTTACAATGGGTACATTTTCCAAAATGCATGCAAAAATATGCACACATTTCCATAAGGTGAGAATAAAGAAATCTCACAACATGGCAGGGAATGGGAAGACTAGTGAGTGTTTTTCTGTGAACAGGAATGAAACTGACAAATTTCCATATCGCTACAGCAATGTATCTTGCATAAAATGAAAGCAATGAGCTGTAATACTACAAGGGCACTTTTTCTTCCTTAGACTAAGGCCCTTTCCTCATCCTACCTTTTCTCAGCGCTAGGGTGCAGTGCTCGCGGGAGCAGCCTCTTGTGAGAGGCTCTTGCGTCCAGGTTTCTTCAGCTCTGCACAAGCTTCCTGCTCGTGCGAGACCCCCACTTCTTCCTTTCACAGTGCAGTCTGGGACCTTCCCAGGCTGCACTGAGACAGGAAGCACGACCGGCCCGGCTTCCAAGGCTCCGCACACGAGGTAAGTGCATGCAGGGCCTGGGAGCAATGTGCGACTGTGCACCATTTTTGGCTTAAAGCCGGAAATGAAAAAGTGCATGAGCAGTGCCTGCTAGTCCCTGGAGCGTAGCACAAATGTGAGTGTGTCGTGTGGACTGCTCCTCACATTTGTGTGACGCTCAAGGGGCCCTTTTGCATGGAAAATGCTGTGCGAAAAGGGCCTAAGACTGACAATGGTCATCCTAATGTTAACCTAGCTTTCTTGCAGTAAAAAAAAGGTATGTGAAAATCCTGTGGAATAACAAGGACTGTTTATATCATAATAGATATTAGTTATAATAGATTTTGATCCCAGAAGCCTCTGTCCTCTTGCTTAATGCATCATTTCACTCAGTTTAAAATGTGCCTTCCTGGCATTCTTGCAGTCTAAACAGCCTGCTTAATAATATTTGCCTCATGATTTGATTATTGTTGCTTATGATATCACGAAAAGCAAGAAGAAAATATGGGCCAGAGCTATACTCATTCTATTTTCAAATCTAGCATATTCACCTTTTTGACTTGTCATTTTCTCTTTACTTAGCCTTTGGTAACCAATGTTGGCAAATAAAGACTAGATCCTATTCTAGTCTTGTTATTTTTGCTGTTTTTGCCTAACATGTTGAGATGAACACATAGTGAAAACATAACTGGAGCTTCAAAGCCATATGTAGTAAAGTCAAATGTTTCACTTTGAATTCTTGTGGGAGTATCTTCTTTTAAAAGAATAGCATCAATAAACATAATAAACATTATTTTCAAGAAATGATAAATATTATTTTCAAGTTGGAAGTGGAACATTAGATTGTTTGCTTAGGAGTAGGATAGTTTTCTAGTCAGCAATTCCTGCAAGACATTGAAAATATTGGTTATATATTGGAGCTGGTTGCAGAGGCTATAGCCATAAGTGGCACACAAAATGAGGGCATTGTCCCTCAAGTAAGAATTCTGCTCCTCAATGATTTCTTCCTCTTAATTTCTAGCATTGCAATATCTTAAAATTTCAGTTAAGCATTAGCATAGCATAGCATAAGCATAGTTAGGCACTCAACCAAATAGGGAAGGCAAAGATACAAGCGAAATGCAAGCACAGCAAATATAAGCATTCGACATGTGTAGGATTTTCAAAGCAATGTTAACAATTTAGGGATTAAATAAAAATTTTGTTTGGGAGGAAAGAATTCTTATTGGAGGTTAATGCTCTTACTTAAGCCAGCATGGTATAATGATTTGAGCATTGGAGTATGACCCTGAACATCAGAGTTCAGTTCCCTGCTCTGCCATGCAAAGCCACTGGATGACCTTGGTCACATCACACATTGTCAGCCCACCGAAAACCCTGCGATAGGTTTGCCGTAGGGTTGCAATAAGTTGTAAACACAACAACAACAACAATGCACTCACTCGTCCTCCACTCCATAGCTACAGCCCTGAGAGAGATTGCATCTGCCCTGAGATCTTAATGTCCTTGTCTTTTGGACAGTTTTTAGACAGATAATTTGGGTAAGGAAATTTCAAAAGGCAAATTTCTAAAGACCCCTTAAAAAGTGTTGGAAATGTTGTTTGCTTGTCATTTCTAGCAGTAGTTTACTTATCACCTGGAATGTGGGACTTTATAAGTGTCAGTGTTTGACACATACTTTAGATGGTCATTAAAATTAAAAAGCTAGATGTCTTGAAACAATAAGTAGAAGCAAGTTTTTTTAAGAAAAGCTATCACATATTTACATAAAAGAACATACTCCAAACCAAAGAGAAATTGAATCTGTTTGCAGGCAATCAACATAGCAGGCAATCAACAGCCACACAGAAGGAAAAAAAAGGACGGGGAGAGTCACTGTACTTCTGATCTTCTCAATGCCCTCTTCTTGTCTCTGTAACTCCTTGCTAAGAAGGTTTTCCCTTTTGTGTTGTCCTTCCATTGTGACAGGGTTTTGTTCTTTGGCTTTTTTTTCTATTTAAATTAACGCAGGCCTTTGGCAAGTAAGCTGGTTTTCTGTTGAAGGAAGTTTAAGGAGCTGAGTGCTAGCTATGTCTTTTATCGTCATGTTTTTATCGTGGTCTTGAGTTTTAATTTATTTCTATTACATGCTTAAAGCAAGGACTTGGTTGTTGTTTTTTTTGTATTTTATTATTTTTAGCTGCATGGAGTACCTTTTTTGGTATATAAGCAGAACAATATGCAACTATAATTAAATAATAAATTAATAGATAGATTGCATTTAATAACATACAAATTCTACTTTTAGAGATCTTTTCCCTATACATATTATTTCTCTCTATTTGTACATTGACATGTATAAAGCATTACCAACAAAACAACTGCAGAAAGAAGGAAACAGCCAAGGCTTTAAACTGACTGTTATCTGGGAGTAAACCCCATCGAATGCAGGTAAATTAGTTCTAGGTAGACATGGTTAAAATTAAGTGGTAAGCTCTCAATTTTAGACATACAGAAAACAACATGCAATTCATATCTCATCTCAACTGAATATATTTTTTTTCTCTTCAGAATATAAGCTGTCCAAAAGCTGAGTTAGGTAAACAGGACAGAACAGAACAAAACAGTTTCAATATTTTTGAAGTTATCACAGTGTGCGCCTTCATGGTGATCTGTACTATTGAAAAAATACATTTCAAGATTCTTCATGGATTCTGACTTTGCACATTGGATTAGATTGGTTCTGGGCAAGTAATGAAAATTTCTTGTTTACTGCACACATATTTTCTAAATCTTTCTCTCTATAATGTAAGAAATCCATAAGCACAGCAATCAGGCAAGTAGGAAGTAAAAATATGTCAATGTTTACTCTGCACAAATTTAGAATGAACCCAACCATCTCCCAGACAATTATTATAAACCCCTTCTTTCTTTACATTTCAAAAAAAAATGTAGCCCTAATTTTTCCATGTGGCTGGTCTCTAATTGTGGTTTGCAAATATACAGTAGTCTAAAAGATGAGATAGGACTCAGTGACAGAATATCCTGTTTCTTTTTCCATGTGGATAATGTCAAAACTCACCTGTATGTGGGTGATGTTAGTGATTCCTTTTCTATGTAATGTTTAGAAGTGATTACCAGTAGTCTGCGAGTCTCCACACTTTCCTCAGGAATGGTTGAAGATGTAGAACAAGGAAGCATAATCTAACAATGAAACTCCATAGTGCAGATATAATTTTATTCCATGTATTGCTTGCTATTGAAATTCCAGCTTGGGTTAGGAATATTTTACAGTGTCAGGAACCCTGTAAATTTATTGCTAAACCACAGCAAGTAAAATACCATGCTAAAAGCCAAAGTACTTTTCGTTTGCCTGGGGAAAAAAAATCAAGAAACAGCCAACTGGTGGCAACAATTGTAATCAAGGACAAACCATCCTACAGAGCTCATTCTCATTTATGTCTGAAGATGAAAGGTCCATAGTCAACATTTTGCTCTTTTCTTAAAAGAGAAAAAAATCATTTAACATTTTTCTTTTGTTTATTTTGAAAGGCAATTTTACATTTCATTAGGTTCAACAATATGCCATCAGTCTTCTATACAGCTACAGTCACAAGCAATAGTATTCAGCCTTTAAAGGTTAAATACAAAGTGCAAATTTTACAAGGGACACACAAAGCAGGATAAAGACCCCTTCCTACCCAGTCATTCAAGAAAACTTTATTGTGTCAAAAACTAATTGGGCATATTACCTGCCAGTACATCAAACTGAAAGGATTGAGCTGACTCAAAAGAACCTTTCGAGTTAACCTTCTCTGGTATAAATAGTCAAGGTGAAAGAAATGTTGAAAGTTCTGGGGTAGTGGGAACTGAGCAAGGAGAAAAGGACATTGTAGACTTTTCAATTATTTAGTTACTCTCCATTTATAATAAGAATAGTCTAACACAGGGCTGAACAACCTTTGAGCTGTACGCATCTTTCTCACATATAACTTGTTTTCTCCCAATGAAAGGAAAAATGAAAGTTGTAACAGGGACTAAACCAAAAGAATAGGGTTTTCTGTCATTTGTTTACTGCCTATGTATAGTAAGAATGGTATCTCATAGGGTGAACTTGTGGTTCAATATGGTCTCACTGATGTAATAGGTGTCATAAAATTACTCAGTGGTGGCTTATGGTTCCCTTCTCAGTGGGACAGTGATTCCACTGCTGGTCTTGGTCCAGACTTTGTGAGAGCTATCCAAAATGCTGAACTCCTCCTCCCAAGTAGGTTCAGTTCTTTGGGCAGTTCCTTTAAAATCTGAACAAAACTCCAAAGTGGATTCTGTGCCCAACTTACATGAGAACCACCAGCTACCATGGCAATTACTTTTGATTCTGCTGCTATGCTTGGAGTTTTACTTGTGTGTGTTCTGTTGGAAGCTGCCGTGATGATGATGATGACAATGATGACAATGACGACGACAACAACAACAACGACATGGCATGCTGCCTAAACTGTTGTTCATGTGGCTGCTGCCACAAAAGTTGCTACAGCTGCTTCAGCTTTGTCACCATGTTTCTACCCAAATTGCAGATGAGAATGTTTATTCTCAAGTAGTTCCACTCAGGTGGCAGTTGTTACCAGTGCTATTTCACCAGCAAGATCTTGACTGACACTGCTGAGATTTCAGCAGGCATAATCTTCAAATGCATTTCTTTCTTTCCAGAAGGTTTCTCTTTGATTATTTCTAAACTCCACCATTTCTTAGGAGATGTTTAGCAGCCAATAACAGAGGAAGCACTCTATGAGTAATGGTAGTCAGAGGGTCTCATCTTCCAGGAGACACTTGGGCAGATGCTGTCAGGGAACACTCTGATCCTCTGTGATTTACTTCCATGCTATTCCTAAAGCAAGCTTAACAAGGAAGTAAGTGATAAAGCAAGCTTAATGTGAATTCAATGTGTTTAATTAATGAATGTAATACATCTAAGCAATTTAAATAATGAATGCAAGTAATGGATGAGTTACAACAATATCCGATAGGGAAAATATAATTTGAGATTAACACAATGAAAAATTAAAATATGAGGCAGGCAAATGTTTTGGACATACCCATTCTGTCTCTGGACATTCCTTCTTTACTTCTAGCCATGATATTGGCTCCAGAATAAGTGACCTAACACCTAACTTCAGAAAAGTTTTGAAGCCCTGGTGTAACAGAGTCGGGGAAGGAACAAATTCAGGTCCAGCTGCAAAACCACTTGCCTACATGTCTGACATTGTCTATACATCTTTTAGATGGATAGAGGTCATAGAAGAAGTCAAAGAAAAAATAAGAGCCAGCATGGTGTAGTGGTTTGAGCATTGACCTATGACTCTGGACTCCAGAGTTCAAGTTCCTGCCAGCTGTGGGAACCCACTGGGTGACCTTGGGCCAGTCACACTCTCTCAGTCTTAGAGAAAGGCACAGACAACACCTCTCTGAACAAATCTTGCCAAGAAAACCCCAAGATGGAGTCACCTTAGGTTCACCATGAGTCTGTTACTATGCTGTACAACCCCACTTCATGATGCAATATAATTTACAACAAACATTAATCAGCACAAATCATACATTTATGGCTGAAAAGCCAGGCTAGCAAAGAAGACTGCCTTGATAGGTGCAGATTTAGATCAGAAGGGACCTCACAGCATGGCCAGGTCATAAGTTCACTGAGGATTAGTTGGAGAAGATGAACCTTTCAGTGGCCCAAACCTAGAAAACAACAGCCACAGAAACTCCCAGTGAAAGCAACAATGACCAATGTCCTATAACCTCCTTCCTGCTGAACTTCCCTCTTTGTTTCCTCACCTGCCTAGACATTAAGAAGCTATCACAACTCCCATCAATGCTCTGTCACCTAATCTTAAGACCATTAGCCAGCTCCAAACTCCCTTTTTTTGCTCCGCCAGAGAAACATTAACACCTTGCCCTTCAGGGCAGAAAAAAGGTATAAAAGCCCTAACTCCAGCCCAGATAATTTTTGCAACATACTAGCACTTGGGTGTTACTTTGCACCCCAGACTCTTGTTTCTCCATGCTGCCCTCAGATTCTTTTGTTTGAGTCATTTTGCTGTGACTTTCTTCTCTGTAGGATCAGTAGATATCACCTATTGTATCATAACTCGTTATCCAGTTTTTTCCTCCTTTCCTTCTGTTAGTCTTATATGGTTGTGAGACTGCTTGAATCCTGATTTTTCAGCTGTATATACCAGTACTAATGCAGAGGCACCACTTGGAGGTTAAAAGAATGTTTTACTGGGGGAAAATCACAAGGATTCAGGCAGGCCTCCCTTTTTGAATTATAATTCGTCACCTTTCCACAGAGGCATTGGCACTGCAGGTGGACCCCTGGGTAACCCACCTTTTGGGGTAACAGTTTGGAAACAACTTGAAGGCACACAACAGCAAAGATGAGAATCTACTATATAAAAGTCAATGTTTGTCTGTGTGTTTGTCTGTCTTTGTCAGCAGACGATTGGCTGTGTGAGGCGAGAAGACCTCATATGATTGGCTGGTTGGGAAGATTCCATGGAATTCTGGGGTTCGCAGTTTAGGGAGGGGCCTGTAGAATTCTCAGCTGAGAGCTCTTGGGCCTCCATAGCTCTTGCTATGGAGATGAGGCCTGCCATCAATAAGGATGCCAGAAAACTTTTGGGAGGCACATGTGAGCAAAATTAAAGTGATATACACAACATAGCCCATTTCCACACTACACTGTCATAGTGCTATTATTCCACTTTCAACATCCTATGGAATCCTAGGATTTGTAGTTTAAGGAGGGGCATTTAAGAATTCTCAGCCAGACTTTGGCCTCAGTAAACTACAAACCCCAGAATTCCACAGGATGTTGAAAGTGGAATAATAGCACTATAACAGTGTAGTGCAGAAATGGTCATAATTACAAGATCTTCTCGCCTCACACAGTAGATTGTATGGGTTCCATATGTAAGGAATCTTAAAGCTGAAATTCAAAACAAAAAGTACTTCCAGGAAAACGTAAAGCCATTGCACAATTCAATAGAAAGAAAAAAAAAAAGCCAGTACATCAACGTCACCAGACAACACAGATTGGATTGGGAACTATGGGGAAAAGTTACAGGTTCTGGAATAGGCCAGTTGCTATGGAGATGATGCCTAGCAGCAAGGAGGACTACAGTGTATTCCTGCAGAAACCGAACCTCTGTATGATAACAACTATGAATACAGATTGGATTGGGGAATATGGGAAAAATTTACAGGTAGAGAAGTAGGCTGGTTGCTATGTACATGAGGCCTAGCAGCAAGGAGGAGGAGAGTGTACTCCTTCAGGAACCCAAACTGTGTATGTAAATAACTCTGAATATAGATTGCATTGGGAAATATGGAGCAAAGTTACAGGAAATGGAAAAGACAGTTTGATGAGTTCTTAAGAGGAAAATAAAAATCCTGGGCAACGCCAGGTAAATATGCTAGTATAAGATAAAAGTTTGGTGGTTATCACAAAGTATGATTTGGTTGGGAATAAGCTTCATCACATTCCTCTGTCTCCAAAACTCAATGTAGACAAAGCAGCTGTAGAAAGTTCTGTATGTGGAAATTAGAATTGGGCAGTTTCACAATATTTGCACAATAGGACCAGTGCACAATGGGACTGATGTACAACAGGACCAATATGCATCAGGTGCTCTTGCTGTTGTCCTGATACATATCTTTGCAATTCACTAACAAGGTGTCTTAGCACCTTTGCTACTTATCTAAGTATATATAAAGTTAATTAAGTAAAAGGGGATGTAAGATTCCAGGGACGATTTATAGAAAAATTATTGTTCTTATGTGAGAACTCTTGCTTAGAGTGCAAGGAAATATCTTGCTGTCTTGCAGAATTAGGAGAAAAAAAATTGGAAAGTCTTTTCCTCATGAAGGATTGCACAAGTAAAGATTTAAATCACAATATGGAAAGTTTAATTTTAGAATCTGTTATTACTTATTTTGTATTAACAAGTAAGAATGTTGATATTATTACAATTTTTAAAAAATAACTTGTAACATTGATAATTTGTTACTTCTTCATTACTTTTTTTTAAAAGAAACATTCTTAGAATTAGTAAGAGAACACACACAATTTGAAAACAATATCAGGACTTAAAATATTTTGAAAGTAACTTTGAAAGGAAACAGAAATGGTACCCATCTCTTTCTGTCCTTCATTCTCTCTCTCACACATCCATTTTAAATTTCATTCCCTTATTTCATTCCTTGTAATGTAACTTCATTACACTCTCACTGTGAAAAAGTTGTGCATAATGACAAGTCCCTTTCTTTTTTTTTTCACTAATCAAATTAATACAATAAAAGAAAAAAATATATGATGTCAAATTATAAACTTGTGGAGTTATTTACAAATATTGCAATTTGGAAAAGTTGTTTCATAATTGTATAAGACACCTTTATCATATATAACCATCTTATAAAATAAAGTTAACATAACTATTATGTTAAATTATATTTCTGTCTCCAAATTCCTCATTTGCAAGTCCTCTGCCCCATGATCCTGTTCTACATTGAGGATGTTTTGGAAAAAAAAAATTTTGAAATATTTTTATTAAGGATTTAATTACAGAAATAAAAAAGAAACAGGTGGGTATACACCATTGTTGGATGTATCCCACCCCCCACCCCCACTTCCAAGCTTATATTCTCCAGTTGAATCTACTTTGTTTCTGTTTACACAAGGGAAGAACAGTTGCATTTCCATTAAGAAGAGAAAAACAGTTACATTTATATCTTTCTTTCATTTCTTATACATTTATGTCTTTAACCAATCCAAAACTCCTTTCCATTCCCTTTCAAAGTTCTGGATAGGTTTGTTTTTTAAGGAAAATGCTAATTTTTCTATCTCTACCATATCCAGAACTTTTAGCTTCCACTCTTCTAGATCTCTCTCTCTCTTTTCTTTCCAGTATTGTGCATACAACAACCTTGCAGCTGTTTTCAAATACAACAATATCTTCTGATGACTGCTTATCTCCCTGTGTTGCCCTAACATATTTAGCAAATAGAACTCTGGTATCATTTTGAAATTCAGATTGCAAATTCTTTGAATTTCATCATGTATCCCCTTCCAAAATTTTCTTGCCCTTCTACAAGTCCACCACATATGAAAAAGAGATCCAATCTTTTCATCACATTTCCAACACTTCCCAGTTCCAGTTTTAGTTATTTTTTGAAATCTGTCTGGAGTCATGTACCATCTATGAAGCATTTTATAAAAAATTTTCTCTTAAATTTAAATTTGGTGTAAATTTTATATCAGTTTTCGATGCTCTCTCCCAAGCTTCTAATTCAATTGGATGTCCCACATTCTGAGCCCATCTGACCATTGAATCTTTAACTACATCTGATTCCATTTCTATTTTCAACAATAGAGGATGTTTTGGAAAATTTGAGACTGTCTTAGAGACCTAAGGCAAGCATCAATGCCTGGGATCACTTTAAGGTCTAAGTAGATAATCACATTTCAGAATGGTCTCCCACAAGGGTGTGGTGTGGATGGAGTGAAGTAGGAGAAACATCTTGCAAGTATAAAACCAGTACAGCAGGAATTAAATCTTTATACTTGAAAGACATGGGAAAGCATTAAATACATGATCCTGTCAATAGTTGGAAGTGTATAGTATATCATTCTGTAATAGAAACAAACCACATTTTCCATGGAGAATACAAAGTTTTTAGAACAGTTGTTTTTGTGTTCACTGGTGTAATTCTGCTAACACAGAGCTCCTATAATTTGCAGAAAGCATGTTTATGTTAGCACAAATGTCAAATCCAATACTTTTATTTCACTTGTGCAAGTGCTTTCCCAACCCTTTACAACCTCATCACATAAGGTTATAGTGGCAGCTGGTGGTTTTTATGTTACTGTTAGTCTGAACTTTAAAGAAGCATCCAAGATACTAAATGCTAGTCCTCAAATCAGTTCAGCACCTTGGAAAGCTCCATAATATTTGGATAGCTGTTCAACCCCAGAGAGGATTCACCACCCCACTGACTTGGAAGCCACCACACTCCACCGCTAGGCTGAACTTACAGAGCAACATTACCTCTCATACTTTTCCTATTAGTTATTTTGGATACAATTCTGTATTTTATTTTTCAGCTAGTGCTTAAAGCAGTGTTGGTTTATAAATTTCTGGATAATGTATAATTCTTTTGAACAATCTTCAAACGAATAAATAAGATTTAAACATATTAAAGCAAAAGTTGGCAGATTCCGTCCATAATAACTGAACTGTCAATCCACACTTGTTTCTTTGTAGTCCAAGCCTACTGGATCACTGAGGCATTTTTAGCACCTTTTGGCATTCTATTAACGTTCTGCTTCAAATCTATGCTTGCTGTGTGAAAGGGAATTATTAATTTCCTACACAGAAGCAAAAAATCTGGAATCATTTTTCATTTCAGAATGTGTATAAACCAAAATGTTGGCACACTGGGCATCATAGATGTGTCCAAGAAAGGAAGCCATGCATGTAAAATATCTGAATGCCTTCCTCTTTGTTGGTACCCTGCCTAGAAACAATTGGCTTTTGGGACAATGTCATACAATGTAAAAAGTGCCTTTTATTCTACTGGCATGAACAGTATTGCTATTTAAATGAATGGATCTAAATTTTATAAGGCCATCACTCATATTTCAGATGTACATATTCAAATTACATATATATATATGTTAGTCTGATTAAATTTGAGGAAGGTTTGGCATGATTTAATAATTCTTATACAGCAATATAATTCCCAGGTATAACCCAACACTTGAATGTCCTCATTTTAGTCATATTCAGAACTCTAGTCTTGGAGTAATTATCTTCTACAAAAACTGGCACTGTTGATGATCTTAAACATATTGGTCTGGTTTGCTGGTATCGCTATTTATAAAATTGACACTAGACATTTTGCATAAGGCTGCTTGTCATTTATGTTATCTTTACATTTGAGAGCCATTGTTCTTAACTACTGTTCATCACACTGAACAGTTTTTCATTCCACAAGTGCCTCTGTGACATTTAACAGAGTCATCCTTCCATAATATTAATCTCTACTGCTAATAATGGTATTTTAAAGTAAGCTCCATTTGCTTCAAATATTTATTGTGTTGAGGTCCTTGTCAAGATGATTTAATGAATACAGTATCATATAATGTAATTGTCACTTTAAAAGTGTTTATGAAACTTGTCATATACAACAGACCTGAAAAAGGAAGGTGTTTCATGAGTAGTTGAATAAAATGTGTAGTCCTATTCAGACAATATAATACAATGAGTTAAAACACAATTTATTACAGGAAAAAAAAATGCAACATTCTTGGTTCACAATATCACCCAGAATTGTTATAGAATTGTGAGCCGAAGGAGAAAATGAAAGTTTGGCAGAAAGTTTGTAGCTGGCACCAAAAGAATTGTTACTTTGATAAACATAGGAAATACATGCTAGCGTTACAGAGGTGTGTCAGAAAAAACATGAAGTAATATTCGAGACCTGATAAGTGTGTTTTTCATCTTGGCGAACTGAGGATAATTCAGTTGTCCTGTAAAAATTGTTACAAAATGTTCTTTTACATTTCAGATTTCCTCCTGTATTTTCCAGTCTTGGTCATATGAAGAGAAATGATCATATATGGGACAGAAGAATTTATGTCTTTCCTCAGTGATAGAAAAAAAACCCAGGAAGATCCATTGTTGGAAGGGCGAACACACTTAATTTAGTTGAACAGAAAGAAAACTTCTCTTATGCATGCTATATGAGTTATTGTGGACATCTTGGGACAAAGTAAAACACCTAAAGTATAGGTCGTCCCATATCTAGAGCAGATACAATAATAATGAAGCCTCTTACCCTAACAGTGACTGGCCAGCCACAGAGAGGTTGCTAATTTCCATGTGTGTAAAGTTTCTGGAACTCAATAGGATGCTTGCTTAGGTCCCTACCATTTTTCTCATATTTTTAACCTGAGCCATGCAACCAACACTTCTTTACCAACCTTTTTTTCATGTGACTTTCAAGCTCAGTGGTGTACTTCAGACTCAGGTGGTTTGCAGATGAGCAGCACCGGTGCTGAGAAACACAGCCCTTCTTTTTCAAAAGCAGGGAGCAAGCCAGCAGCAGTTCCAGAGAGAATATGGATTCTTTTCCTATCCTTTAAATATTTTCTGGGCTCTCGCAGAGGCTTGCCCTGCTGGTAATGGGTGTATATGTTGCTGGCAGGTTATTTTATTGCAAATTCAAAGTACCAAGACTAGAGCATTGAGGAAGCAGGAGAAGATTTCTCAAAAAAAAGTTAATGAATACATCTATGGGATGAAAAAGAATTAATAAAGAAAGGAAGGAAACAGAATGCCATCCTTACTCGATGAAAGCAAGAAAGGCTTTTGTATACATTACCATTCAAAGTTTACCTCAAGATTCGCAAACAGTACCTAGGGGAATAAGTTAGGCACTGGAAACACACTGTGTGAGGCCTGGGGCTGTCATGTTTTGCTCTGTACTCTTAGCTTTTATTGAAGACTCAGACTATTTTAGGTGTCCAAGAATTATCACAGGTGATGTCAGATTTTGTCCCAAACAATTTGACCCACAAAAATTTATTGGAGCCAGCTGATAGACATTTTCTGGATGTATCCCCATATAAATGCAAGATTTGAAACACAGTCACTTTTATTTAATTTCTCTTGGAAAATCTGAACCAGGCTATATTTCAAATGTGAGATTGCTGGTGATGATGCCACAAAATTACTGTGAAATAGAAGCAAAGACATATTAACAAATGAGCATATATTCATAATATCATCAAAAACTCCACTTTCCCATCCTGCTCTATCTAAATTACAAGAGATAAATTGTTGTTGCAGAAAATGGTTTGGCTTGGCAAGGCAGGATGGATTAAAATCCAATTGCCTTTCCCACAGCTCTTCTTGTTAAAAGATTGACTAAACTGAAGAGTGAATTAGCAAAAATAAAGAATTCATTCCCACAGAAGCAGGCAGTATAGTGTTTCTATAGGTTTCCACTGAGTCTACTTCCCGCAGCTTCCAATATGTCAGAATATGGATACTGGAAATAAGATCCATCAGGTTTCTCTCCTATTATAAAATGAAGGAAGCCCGTAATGGATGAAAACACACAAAACAGCCATGGCCATCTGCAGAACTCCCAAATCTCTTGTAACTTTACAGCAATAAGATGCCAATGCTTTTGAAAGCCAAAAAATCCATATTAAAAACATGCACACTAACAAATTAAGTCACAGTTGTAAAGATATTGCAAATGATTACAATAATTTTTTAGAACACAAAGTAATAACGAATTCCCTCCAAACAACAGAGCATAGCAGTAATGCATTACAAATAATTATTCTCTTTTCAGGAAAAAAAATAGCCAAGATTCTACATCACAGTCTACATTTTGCAGCTTTATGAATCTGTAGCTATATAGAGAAATACAATGAAACCCTGTAAGTGAATTGTCAAGATGTGCATTCAGCAACCAGCAAGAGTGTTCCAATGCATATCAGGTGCTTCCAATGTGCATCGGGTGCTCTTGATGAGCATCAAGCACTTCTGATGAGCCTTGGGCACTTCTGATGAGCACTGGGCAGTTCTGATGTCCATTAGATACTTCTGATGTGCATGGTAACACTCCTGATTCACATTAAACACTTCTGATGCACATAAGATATTCCTGATGAGCATTGGGCACTCCTGTTGCACTTCACCATTTCCTAGCCAAGATCTTGACATGCATTGGGAGTGCTCTAATGTGCCTCAGTGCCCATGGTATACTAGGACCATGGTGCATCAGTCATTCCTCTGGTTATCCTTGTACAATGGATATGGTAACATCATGGCAGTCCTTAGGTGAATATGTACATTGCAAAACTGCTCAGTTCTATTTCCTACACATGTAAGTCTACTGACAGGGGCCATTTCTGCAGTACACTATTACTATTATTCCACTTCCAACATTCTGTGGAATTCTGGGACCATTTCCACACTAGACTGTTATAGCGCTGTTATTCCACTTTCAGCATCCTATGGCATCCTGGGGTTTGCAGTTTAAGGAGGGGCTCTCCATCCCCTCCCTAAACTGCAAACCCCAGGATTCCATAGGATGCTGAAAGTGGAATCATAGCACTTTAACAGTCATGTGCAGAAATGGGCTGGGATTTGTAGTTTACTGAGGCCGAAGAGTTATCTGGCTGAGAATTCTAAATGTCTCTCCCTAAACTACAAACCCCAGGATTCCATAGGATGTTGAAAGTGGAATAATATAACTTTGTACTGGGGAAATGACCAAAGACACAGGTCCCATGTACTAGCCTTTGTCTAGCAATGTTGTTAAATGAGAAACACTTTTTATTTTTGCAAGAGCAAAAATACTTGCTGGGGGTATTTTGAGGGAAGTTTTTCAAACTAAAAACATGCTGTTGGGGATGATAGGAGTTTCAGCCCCACGGAAACGCAGTGAAAAAACCAGAGTTGAGCGAGCCAACAGCAGCAGCCTTATTCCCCAGTAAGGATACTCACACACAGAGGAGTTTCTTCCAAAACAGGAGGCACTTTATCTTGCAGCAAAGTTCCGTTATATACAAAACATAGGACAGACGGACAAACGCTTGCACCAGGTTTGGTCAACAGACAAATACATACTGCCGTTGCTTTGTTATATACATATCTACAACCAATCAGGTAGAGGTTTGCACACCTCCCTCTACCATCTGCACACGACCCCAGTTTCTCATGCAACCTTGCAATTACCCACAACTGGGGCATGATGCAACATCTTTGCAGTGGGCTGATCATTTTCCCAGGGTTCCCTGCCTGGAATCTCTGACACATGCACACTATTTTCTTACTTTTATAGATGGATTTTTATCTCACCCTTACCACAATCAATCAATCAATCAATCAATCAATCAATAAAAAATAACAGAATTGTAATGGATAATGTAATAACTATCAAAACAAGGCATTAGAGTTTTTCTGGTAACATCAGTGAGGTTTATGGCTGTTTTGGTAATCAGTTTTGTAATGAATGACTTTTAAGAGTTCAGAATTAAAAGATTACAGCAATGATGCCCAATAAGAGATGAAAATTGTAAAGGGCCAGAGAAGGCAATTTTACAGAAATGAAATTTTACAGAAATTTTATAGAAATTTTACAGAAATATTTGTAATACAGTGGTTGGGCAGAATGGTTCTCAAATCTGGTTCCTTTATATTAAAACCTTTGGGCAGGGCTCTCTGTTCATACAATACTTAATCAAGGCAGATGAATTATGGGACACTTCTTCCAACTAAAATAAATGTTGAAAGTTAGAGTTGAGTTGTAACACTCAGAAGTCTACAATCTACAAAACCAGTTGGAACCATTTTTTCAGAATAAAGGACTTATTTTATGATTTTCTTTCACAGTAGGATTCAGAAGCAGTGCAAACACACACCATTTCAGTTATTTCTTTGACGATTTGGCCTTGACTTTTGAGACCTCAGGCCCTTTAAGGATACTGAGAATTTGGCTTATTTTGAAAGGATATTTTAAAGTTTGTTCCAAGTCTAAACTATGTGCCCTATTCAAAAGCACGTTCAGATTGCTCACATTCAGAATTTTCAATATTCTTCAGACATACAGTGCTATTTTGGTACTGAGGTTTTCACTACTTCTTTTCTCTGAAAGTTTGAATAACGAGCTCAGGCTCTCTTTACACATTGCATACACCATGAGGAGGCTGCTTTAAATCACTGGTAGCTGTTGTTAAGTCTGGTATCAAGTCCTGGAACCAGCAAAATGGTCGCTGTTGCGTCTTTAGGCTTTAGAAAAGCTTTTTTTCTTTTTCTTTTTAATGAAAACATTTAATGAAAATACGACCAGAAGATGGTCTAAATGGACACTGGGTGCCATCCCCAGAATGAAAGTGAAATCTGTCCAAGCAAATAACTTGGCAACCCTACCCAAAGGGAGGCAGTAGAAGAACCAGTGAGCTTCAGCCTGAATGTACAGTTCATTTAGCTTTCCTGATGAGGTAAGAGAAAAGGCAGTGAAGCCGGCTCAAGATGCAGACATGTTCTTTACAGAGCATTCCCTTAGACTATGACTGAGGCCATTTCCGCTCTACACTGTTATACTGCTATTATCCCACTTTCAACATCCTGTGGAATTCTGAGGTTTGTAGTTTACTGAGGCCAAAGAGCTTTCTGGCTGAGAATTCTAAATGTCCCTCCCTAATCTGCAAACCCCAGGATTCCACAGGATGTTGAAAGTGGAATAATAGCACTATAAAAATGTAGTGTGGAAATGACCTATGTCTGCTTTAGTCCTGCTTTTGCTTCCCAAATCGAGAAAGAAACAGGAGTGATACCAACTCGGAACTCAGCTGTTTCCTGGAAGAGGAACTCCTCTATGTGCTGTGAAAGTCATCTCACCTACCAAGCAGCTCAGTTGGTATTTGGAGGGAAAATTCCTTTGAGCACCAGCCAAGTCCTTCATTTTGATCAGAAGCTAAAGTACTGGTAAACATGGTGGAGGTCTGGAAAAAAACCCACTCCTCTAAGTGCCACTTGCCATTTGGCACAGAGAAAGAGGGGTAAAAAGGACCTACCTGGGTGGTGAAGCTTTGGGAATGAGGAAGTGGTTTGTCCTCTGACATTTGGACTGCTTATGGAGAAGGGCAGTCCTGCTCTGACATCAGTCCTGTTCACCTCATATGATCGGCTGCACATGGCCTTGTGCAGATCAAAAGAGATTATATAAAACACTAATGTATTTACCTGGCGTTGCCCAGGATTTTATTTTCTTCCAAACTTTTTATTATTATTATTATTATTATTATTATTATTATTATTATTATTATTACTTTTTTATTATTAATACTTGTTAGAAATACCTTAGGAATTACCTTACCTTACCTTAGGAGTTCGATGTGGTTGAAATACACAGATTTGAGACTCTGTGTCTCTAATTCCCCAAACTACCTTGTTCAATACCTGAATTTTTTTCCTATGTTGCCCAATCCAATCTGTATTTACAGTTGTTAATGTATGTAGGTTCAGTTTCTGAGGAAACACACTGGCCTCCTCCTTCTTTTTTGCTTTTTAGGCTTCATCTCCACAGCAACAGGCCTGAGGCCCAAGAGCTCTCCGGCTGAGAATTCTAAAGATCCCTCTCTAAACTGCCAAACCCAGTATTCCATAGAATCTTCACAGGCAGCCAATCATGTGAGGTCTTCTCATCTGACTCAGCCAATCATATGAGGTCTTTGCCTGCCTGACACAGGCAAACTCACGACTCATAAACTTTGATTTTTATATATTAGAGAACACCCAGAACTCTTGGAGGAAGAGTGGGATGTAATGGAAAAAGGGTGACAGAAATAACTCATGCAAAGAAGTTCATTTGGTGCTATAGCTTTTTGACCTTGAGATGTTTTCCTGGATTATCCTTAGTGTTGGCTTCCTCTTAGTGGAAAGTACTTTTGCTCTTGCAAGGCAGGGCACCCTACTCCCTGCAGCCCTCTGGTCCATGTTCTGTACTATTATTGAGATCCTCCCATCCTCAGAAGCAGCTTTTTGAGTGGAAAATGTGTGCGTGTCTCTGTGTGTGAGAGCATGCAATGTGTGGAAGGAGTAACAAAGCTTTGTCTATTGTGTTCTCTGCCTTTACAGAAATCTATATAAATAAATTTCAAGTATATTTCTTTGAGACATAGGCACATATTAACTTGAATTTATTTTCCTAGGCTAATGTTGGAAGAAAGATTGGATTGGAAGATATGTACAATAGACAGTGAAATTGTTCTTGGAGCCCATGAAAAAAAAAGATTAGTATTTGTAAGTGTAAAGGTGGTCAAACTGGTTGTATTGATTAGTCATTTGGTACTTAAATTTAATAATTCAATCAGTCAGATTTTTTTTTTTTTTTTTTTTTTTTTTTTTTTTGCATAGCTCGCATTTTATTTACTTTTTCTCTCCTGCTATCCATCTGGTATGTATGTTGGAATTGGTAGTGTAGGTCTTCAGAATGAATTTATTGTGTCTCTGGCATCTGAGGATGCTATTCTCCTGACCCCCTTTCTGGAAAAGGGTTCAGTTGGAAATATGAATAGGAGTGGTCCATGCATTTCAATGAATGAATAAATATATTAAATAGATGTTGGGAGTTACTTTAGCAGTGCAAAATAAAGCAAGTCAGATTGTCACAAATTGCACATTGTTGGCATACAACTTTCCCACTGCATGTGCATGGAAACATTTAAAGGCCTTTCCAAAAGGACACCCCAAAAGTTGCACAATAGTCCATAAGCCCCTGCAGGGATGGATGAACAGAGGCTGATGCAAAAACTACCACTGCAAGCATCTTGGCAAGTATATAACTAGAATGGGCACTAGAACAAGAGCTGCTTCTTCTGCCTGAGGGCAACCCTGTGTAGCTGTAAATCTGCATTATGGCGGCTAAGACCTCAATGGGTCTTCTTAAATGCCTTACTAATTCACTAGTGGACAGATGCAGTTGAGAAGGTATGGAGATACCTTCAGGTCATGCATGAGTATGGCTGTCTGTTTTAGAGTCTGGGAAAGTTTGCTTTGGCCAGAATGGGTGCCACATGTAACTTACTTACTTACTTACTTATTTATTTAATGAATATGGTACTTCAATGAAATATCTTGTTTTCACAATTTTCTTCTTCTATTTATTGTCTCATGTGTTTATTTCTTCTATTTTTCTATACTGCTTCAAATATTGCAAAAGTTAATAAATTCTACTACCAACAATGGGGGCACTTTTCATTATCAATCTAATGGCTTCAGAGGAAGAATCCTTGATAATGGAAGTCTGATGCAATAGACATGGTGCTGAGAGTGATAGCTTTGTTCGGACTTCTAGTCAGACAAAGGCAATGGCCAGAATTTTGTTGTTACCATACACATATATAAGTTCACAACTGCATTTAATTCAAGGTTGTGGGGAAGAGTTGTACACATGGTAGATATTGTGTACTGTGCAGGGTGGCACTCACTGAAATTGTGCATGTACATTTGATTGCACATGCAGCTGCACAACATTGCAATTCATGAATGAGATGATGTTGATAAATGCTGTGTGACTTTTGGGCCACAATTCTCTATGGTTCAGTGTAACATAGTAGTTATATAGGTAGAACTACACTACAGCTAGCCATTCACCAACCCCAGGACTAACTGTAGAGTTGGTGCAGCCCCACTAGCCATTCTGTGGAGAATGATTAAAATTATTGCATCCTCTACAGAGTTCACTAGGACTTGGTATCAGTGGGTGATGCAACCATTTTGCATCTGACTAAAGGCATATAACCAGACATTTCTCTGATCACTCACCACTCTCTATTGGACACAGAAGAGCTGTGCAGTAGGAGGAAGGAAATAACAACCTGTATATCAGTCAAAAAGAGACATAAGATTGACTTATACTTGGTTATAAAGTTGACTTACACTTGCATATGCCACTAACAGGATGCCGGGCTGTGAGTGCAAAGTTCTGTTCCATCTCCTTGGATGTCGGACTTCAGCCAAATTATTCTCTGGTTACACAGAAAGTCAGAAAAATGTGTCAGAATGCTAAATTATGATGACATTATTGATCCAGGGGAGTGCAAATGCATGAAGTACTGAAGTTAACAGTGAGACCTCAGCCTTTTGGAAACCTGAATTGCACTGTTGACTTTGCATATGCAGGAAAGAAACCGAGACAGGTTTCTTCTTGTGTAGAATAAGTTTCTAGAATCTGAGAACTAAAATACTTTGTAATTTGAAAAGATAAGACATGTCAGAGATAATATATACCAATTGATTTTAAATGTGCAAGTGTAACTAGGAAGAGGATTATAGAATTGATTAAGCAGCAAATAACTGTGGATATCAATCTTCATGTGCAGCAGTTACAAAACACATTGGCTTGGATCATGCTTGCCAACTGTTTCATGTGGCATTTAAAGACTAACATAGACCAAGCAGGGTGGCCAGACATAGCAGGCAGGGTGAGGAGGCACACCAAAGGTGCAGGTGTTTATCATGTTTTTGACTCTTGTGGATGAAACCTCCAGATTGATAGAGGAGGATGAATGGTTCCTGTCCAGAAATTCAACTAGAACAGCTAGAGATCTGGGCAGCTCTGATATATGCCAGAAGTAAATGGCAGGACCAGTGTCTTGGGACATGTTCAGAAGATCTCTGCAGTTGATGTCCTTACAGCCCATCTAGCCACAGGAAAATAACTAGAAACATCCCCCACTAATCCCCTGCTCTCCAACAAAATGGTAATCCATGTATTGGGCAGTGCACTGTTTAAATGGTGAGTTGGATGGGATTTTGCTCAATGCACAGTTGGTAAAGAAATCTGACCTTCTATAATGAGCAAAAAAGTTGACTATGACAGCATTAGTTAGACACAACTCTACTTTAACATACTAAAGGATGCCAGCCTTAATCCTCAATTGAGACATTTTCTTTTGTACTGATTAGTAATATCTATGCCATACCCACTTGAAAACCGTGTGCCTATAAAAGGGATTGTGCAATATGAAGGACCATATATAAATCTGGAAATGTAGTATGGTTAAGAAATAAAACAAAGCTAAGTAATGCGTATATTTAAGACCCTGAATAGATTCACATAGCTATAGATGCTTTGTGTACTCTCAAATTACATCATCCTTACTATTCTCACTTGTGTTCTGTAAAATTTTGTTCCTTCATCTAATAAAAAACACTATGGCTTGCTCATGAGCAACCATGATGTAGTGGTTTGAGAACTGGACAATGACCCTGGAGAGCAGAGTTTGATTCTTTGCTCAGTCATCGAAACCTATTCCTTGGAGGAAGACAACTGCAACCTGCCTAAACTGTCTTTAGTATTCCTTATGTGTTGTAAATATAGGATGTGGCCTTACATATATTATAGGACATTGGGGAACCCCATCAACATTCTTATAGGAAAAGAAAAGAATATGTATGTGTGTTTCCTTTCTGAAATGATTTAGTATATGTGGTAGTTTGTTGCACACACTATTCTGCCAGTTATGGGGGTGCAGGGTTAGCATGGCCTACAGGGCTGTCTGTTGCAGCAATGGTTGTAGTCTCTTCCATCAAGATAAATGGAAGGCAGAAGACAGGCGGGGAGGAACTTTGCAAATGCATTAATACTCGCACCACCTTTGTTTATCTGCATATTTATTTATCCCATGGACACTCTACCTTTCTAATACTATGGGATCCAAGGAGGCTTACAGAATTTAAAAGGAAATTTTAGCTAAAAAAGTACTGTTATAAACATTCTAAACATAAGTTCTGTTAAAAAGGCATAGGTAAAAATAATTTTAAAATACATTTCGAGCATAACTAAAACCATATAAAATGAAATCAGAACACACTGTTTTAAACAATATTCTGGCATGTGATTACAATCATTCAAAGGTCTGCCTAAATGAAAAGTCTTTTCACTCTGCCAATGAAAAGGAGAGGGCTAACCAGATCTTTTAATGAGAGGGAGTTCCATAGTCTCAGAATAGTCACTGAGAAAGGTCTCTCCTGTATCTTTACCAACTATTGCTGTGAAGATGGCAGGATGGAGAGAAAGCTCTTCCCCAAAGATGTGAGAACTCAGGTTAGCTCGCACTAGGAAATAGGGTCTTTTATACTGGGTTTGGAAAAAATAAAATGCACATTCACAACAAAGTGAAACCAGAAATCAAGTGTACTTGAGACAAATTCAAACTTTCAGCTTTATCACAAAATGGGTAAAGTGATGGTTATCCTGGAATATCTGCTGGTTTCATCAGGTGAAAATGGGAGTCACGTGAACTGAACATGAGACAGTTCATAGATAACAAGCTATTGATTTGTATGAAGGCATTGAATAAGAACAAATTACAATTTTTTTTGACAATATGGCAACAGGGAAAACTGTAACAAAAACAAACAAGCAGACGAGGAGGAATTAAATGAATTATTTACTATTTTAGAATGCGTTAACCTCTTATTGAATGAGAAAATCAGAAATTCAGCTCAGAGAGAGAGAGAGAGAGAGAGAGAGAGAAAGAAAGAGAATAAAATATAGAGGAAGGATAGATAAGATTAATGAGTTAGAGTGTTAGCGTTATTTGGAAACTAGAAATAAGACTGAATGAAAAGGATCTCTGATAATCCTTAAGGTTGTTTTGTGCAAACATAAAGAGCAGATTTTAACAGCTAATTAGGACATAATTCAGCTTCAATCAGATCAGGTAAAATGAACAGAAGAAGAAAATGCAAAGGTAATACTCAGAAATCAGTCATGAAGGTCTTCGAAGAAAAGTAGAAAGAAAACCAGATCAGCAGCAGTTGGCGTAATTTAAAATTAAGAACAATTTCAGAACGCTCTGAGAAGATTGACTTGGTGGCTGTAGTGGTGGTGGGGTTAGAATCTTGAAATAGTAAATGAACACTGAAGTACCACAAAGATTTGGATCTGACTTGGTAATATTTTTATGATAGGAACACCAGGATTCTGTAAGTAGCTATATTAAAGAAATTTGGGGGAAGGGAGAAAAACATCTGCAGATGGAAGAGAAACCATAAAGATGAGTCATGAGTGAACAACCTTTTTGGCATGGAGGCCACCTGGCTCCCAACAGGACTCTTTGGGGGCTCTGCAAAAAGATGAGATATTGGTGGATGGAAAAGCAATGTGAAAGCTAATGTGATGAGTGGGAAGAATGGTCAGGATTTTTGTGTGTGAGAGAGGGGAGATTTAACTCATTTCTATACCACCCTCTCTGGAAGAGGCTGTAATGTTTGTGTGTGTGTGTGTGTGTGTGTGTGTGCGCGCGCGCGTGCCTTCAAGTTGCTTGTTGACTTATGGTGACCCCCATGGATTCTTAGGGTTTTCTAAGGCAAGGAATATTCAGAGGTGGTTTACCAATTCCTTCTTCTGAAATACAGCATACAGTAATAGCAGCAAAGAAATAGGCACCCAGCATACCTGGGATCATTCATGATTCACTTGGGGTAGTTGCTCCAGGCCCCTTATTGGTGAGCGGTCAAATGATCAAGGAAAAAAGTGTTGCTTGCTGCTTCTTCTAATCTGGTCACTTACTGAACATCACAGTATTTCTGGTTTCACCATAATTTTATGTGTTACTTCAGTAACTGAATAAAAATGCATGCAATCAGACTCAATCTTACTGAAATTGTAGGGCTGACAATCGTTCAAACATGAAGATTTTTGTGCTGTCATTTATTATACTTTGTGTTTTATCTACCATTTATTTATTCACATATTTACCTATTTCCTGTGCCAGTGCTCATGGAATACTATCACATGTGCACAAAGAGGGCCCTATTTTTGAAAGTGGTTTGTAGTCCCAAACAGCTTAACCCAAACTTGGATGAGATGTGGTTAAAACCTCTCCCTAATCTAGTGTTCCTGCTCAAGATCATAGAGAAACAGCTATATTTTCACTGATGTTCAGTTGAGGCCCAATCAATTGGGTGACAGAGAAAAGTGGGTTTCATGAGCATAGAGGAAGTTGCCAAGGGACCCATTTTATTTATTCATTGAATTGCCTTGCATGCCAACTTTTCTCCAGGCTGCTCAATGCAGCTCAGGACAACAAGTAAAAACAGCTAAAAGCACATACAGATAAAAACACACTAAAGTTATAATGCTAAAATATGATTAAAAAAATTATAGTGTGAAACCCTGTTTAAAGCACATTGGCTGGCATTCAATTCTGCTGTTACAGATTCATAGCCTAGAGTTATAGATCCATAATTGCTCTGTATTCAGTAAGACTACATAATCTTACTATAAAACTATGTAAATGCCACCCCAGCCCTCCTTAACAGCCAGGAGCTAGATTGGGATGAGGAGGTCTGTTCAACTTCTGATCAACTTGCGAGAAGTATGATGGTTTGACCTGCTATCCCACCACTGAGTGTGGCTGTGACAATTGGAAACAGAACTCCTGTCACAAGTCCTTGTTGCATTCTAGCTTGCTTGTGAGAGAAAGGTAGAAACATCATCTTCCTTGTATACTGATGGGAAACAAAATGGGCCTCTTTTTACGTGATTTAGATGCTGGCTCTTAAGGAGTGCTGGGATGGGGGGAGCTTAGGACAAGTTGGGCTTAGGAGACATTACTTAGGCCCTTTCCGCACCTTACCTTTTTGCGATGGTGGGGGGTGGTGCTCACGCGAGCAGCCTTCGGAGGAAGGCTTTCGCGTCCCTGCTGCTTGGGCTCCGCAGCAGCTTCCTGGTCTTGCGAGCGCCCCACCCACGCCCCACCTCTTCCTTCTGCAGTGCGGCCTGGGAGCTGTAGGCTGCACTGAGGACAGGAAGCGTGACCGGCCCGGCTCCAGAGGCTCCGCAGGGCACGTAAGTTCGCCCCAGGCCCCTGACTGGTGCACAAGCGTGCACCATTTTCGGCTAAAAGCCAAAAATAAAAAGGTGTATATGTGCTGCACATGAGGCTCTTGAGTGTCACGTAAATGGGAGTGCATCATGCAGACCACTCCTCCCATTTACGCGACACTCAAGGGGCCCTTTTGCTTAAGAAATGCCATGTGAAAGGGCCTTAGTTATACACACATGACTAAGTAGCTGATATAGAACATCACTGATTATTTTTAAAGAAAGCATAGCATCAATTCACTGAAAATCCATTTTTTAAAGCATCTAGTCAATTGCTAATACCTTCCTGAATAAAATATCATTTGCTTGGTGGAAGAAGAGCAGTGCAGAGTAGCAGCCATCAGGAATGCCCTCTCACAGATTCCTACAAAACATGTCTGTGAAGGTGACAATGTTGAAAGGTCACCCCCAAAATCTCAGACCCCTGAGCAGGTATCATATAGGGGAATACAGTCCTTCTGATAGTCTTAACCCATGCCATTGTGCATGCTTGTTTTAAATAATCTATATCCAGACAACTTGACAAGAAAGAGGCAGCTTCAGATCTTAGGATCTGCAAGATATAACTGAGGAGTTTCTATCAAATTATTATGGCATAAGCTCCTATGGGGGCAGAACCTATACCATAACCATTTTCTTAGCTTTTATGGTACCACAAGACACTTTTTATTTCATAACTGCAATGGACTAACATGGCTAGGCAACTGGAAATCCTTTTCTATGAACACATGCTAAGCACTGAGTCTTTTTGTATCTAAGGAAGAGAAACCATTATGAAAATTCTATAGGCCAAATTCCTGTGGTGTGCGGGCTTGCTGTTCTGGAAATGTTATACTCTGTGTAATAGGTCTGGATTTTGTTCCTTAAAAACCCCACACAATTTGGAATTTTGTAGTCTATTGTCCATCTAAGCAAGAGCTATGCATTTTCAGGAAACACCCGCTTGCATGGTTTCTTAAGCAGAAGCCCTGCAGAGTCCTGACTTCTGCAATCTGTTGCAGTGAAACCCTTTTACACAAACATTATTGTATGAAATATGTCAATAAAACATTAATGAGCTCTGCTACTCCACTCTAAACTAGCAGGTGGACATTGTTTCAAACAGCTCGTTTTCCATCTCTGGTAGAGACTGGAACAGCATGACTACTTCTGTTTCTTTTAATTTTAAACTTTTCAAAATCTGCAGTTAAATCACTCCATGGCAAATTAAAGTTGATCATTTCTTTTTAAGTGTACTATTTATCTTGAAAAGGCCTGGCATGAACTCTTTTCCCTGAACAGCCAAAATAACCAATAAAGAAGTAGTCACTGTTTAAAGTTAGGTGATAGTAATATATATTTAATGGACAGCATGCACAACAACAACAACCTTTTGGTTTAATATGTTTTATGAAGAGCTTTTTCATATTCACTTGAGCTTCAAAATGCCATGATGCTGCAGCTATTAAGGACCATGACCTTAACAGATCCATTATTTCTTGGCAATAGAGGCGATGGCATGGCATCCTGTGCTGTGGTTAATTCCAGCTTCACCACTATTGTGGATCTGGGTGGCTTTCAATGATGGGATGATGGTTTTAAATCTGTCTGTCTACCATTTCTACATCTGATACAGGTATCAAACTAGAAAGCAATACTCATCTACCTAGAATAATATAGTTGCTCACTGTGACAAAATCAGGGACTGAGAAGGTGAGAGCTGGCAGGCTTAGGAAAGGAGGAGGAATGGACCCAAGATATGCAGTGGTTGATGACTCCAGTGTCAGTGGGGCAGTTAATTTAATGTTAAAGGAGATGTTTAAGTTGCTGAAGCTATCAGTGGGATAGATCTCAGAACACTGAATAGCACCTTTAAAATTCAGACTCAAACCTAGAGCAGATTTACCACCCACTGACACCAGCTGCCACTGCATGGGGCTGACACAAGCTGCAAGGCTGCGCAAAATGAATGAGATAACAAGAAGAAATTTGTTCATCAAGTGAGATCCACACAGAAAACAAGTTGGCTTAAATACTAGTCCCTAGCCTACTAGAGTAGATTAGGCTACTATTCTACTAGAGTAGACCCAGTGAACCAATTGCTCAATGGAAATCAATGCTTATATAAATCCCAGTGCTGTACTCAAGACTAGCAATTGGATTTAGGCCTATGAACTGAATCTAGAGATCATATGGTGTAGTTCTGCCATAGTTCTTCCATAGAACTTCCCAAAGATGGAAGAAAATTGGGTTGTTTTCACCTATTTTCCCTTCTTCCTTCAACCTATAACATCCACAAAAAAATTCCTGGGAAAATGAAGAACTACTGGTCTAATGGGAGGTGCTCAGTAAGCTTCTGGAAAAAGAAGGCCTAAGTAGGAATTGTCTCACCTCAGTTTTTTCCTACTGAGGGCTCCTGTTCTATCACCAGTCCTTCCACAAATAGAAAGAGCTTTTAAATTCATAGACATGGAACTCTGGATTGAAGTCATAACACTTTAAAATAAACAACTGCAGTAGTGTGCTTGCTATTTATGTGCACAGAAGTTTCAGATGAGAACGTTGTAACTAGTTCTGCATACTCATGTGTATTATCTCTGTGTTTATATTTCTCAGCAGCATCCTCCGCTTAATGACAAGTCAAACCATTTGCAACATAGCAAAGGTGGAGTGATATTCTTGCAATCAAAGGGTCCCTCTGGGTACACATAAAGTAAGCTCTTTACTTTTAGCCATTTTAATAGAGCTGATTCACAAAACATTTGCAGAAATATTGAGAGATATACCATGACATAGCTCTTGGGTGAGGTTTCTGTAATTTGGGGTGTGAGACAAGCTTGAAACATCTGCTATTAGGCTGTTTTGAAGCCGATAATCAGTGAAACAAGATTGCAGTTTACCCTTATTCAGTTTTGTCAATGAGAATGTTTGCTCACAAATATACATGCTTTTAATGCCAGATGTTAATTTATGGGAAAATGCACCATTTCTGCACATTTAATCTCATCACCTCTCCAGAGGCTCTTGAAGAATGTGAAATCTGAATATAAACAAATGGTAATAGCCTCCAGTCTATAAATACGGACTCCATTTTATCAGAGCACACTACAGATATGCAGAAAATAATTGCTGGGTCTTCCAATGAAAAAATATATTACTTATATTATTCCTCGGTATGTTCTTTGTAGCCTAGACCCTCAGGCACAAAACATTCCACAATACTTGTACTATATCTAGCTGCTTAAAGTACTGCAGACTAATTTTAAAAGGATCAAGTTGTTGTAGATATGGCTGAATCATGGACAATGCCAATAATCTGTAATTATAAAGGCGACATATATGTTTCTGTGTGTATGTGGGGGCCTCACACAGTGGAGATGGAAATTAACTTTTTCTTTTTTACTATCTGGAATGCTAGCAGTTATAAAAAATACTGGCAGAAGTTCAAACAACAGTTGCAGTGTTTTACGTTTATGCAGCTTTTAAAAAACTCTGCCCCCTGGAAATCTCTACTTCTCTAAATTTGAGGCCAAAACAATCTCGGGGGCTTTTTCTCTAACAGAGCTGAATTTGGGAAACCTATAGTTTGGCTTGAAGATCTTTAACCAACAGGAAGCCACACTCACTGCTTGCTTTGAAATAAATTTGTTTTGAGTAAGATATCCCAAGTCACCCTATTTGAGTGGGTGGGCTGAGAAGGTGGCCCATCTTGTAAAACAGAAACACATGTCACTGGTATCTACATATCACCACAATGCCATTAACAGTATACATGATATTTCCATCACTTCTGACAAGCTGGCAACTATGTAATTGGTATAGAAGCAGAAAATGGTAGAGTTTCTGATCTTGATGTGGTCAAAATACAACTCAAAAGCCGGATCTGGAGAACTGCCTTGCGTGAAAACTCCTGTTGTCAGGCAGTAAATGTGGTCAGAAGGCTGTCAATACATGTGAGGCATAAATATATCCCCTTCAACTTTTTTTCCCCTCTGTGCCTGGAATTACTGAAGAACTGTTTGTACCATATTAAGAAACTTTTTACATTTGGAGAGTCTTGCCTGTTAACTTTATGGGAATAAGAACTATATTCTTGGGGTTCTCTTTTTTTTCTGTTCCTCCACATTGCCCGAGGCAACCTTTAAAAGCCTTATTATATCCTACTCCTTCTCTTACAGTGTCTAGATGGAAACTTTGTTTTGGCACCACTAAATCAGGGGTTGGTAAATTTACCAGAGGGAATGTCAAACATTTCTCCCTTGAAAAGAAAGAATACAAACATGCCCCAACTACCTTTTGTCAAAAGAGAGAAGGTTAGGCAGGAAATGACTGAATCCATATCAGTGACCAAATTGTTCATGTGATCAGGTTCTATCATATCTATTCTGTACTATTTGGTGCTCTTGCTGTTCACTGCTCTTCTCTTTTGCCAAGTATGGGAAACGTTGAGTATCAACAGAAGGCATCCAAATTGTTAGTTTTCGTATTAAACTTTTGTTCCATTTTGCATCTGGTTCAGCTCAAACATGAGTTGTGGGCTTTCTATCCTTTTTGAACTGCCCTAAACGCTGTTCCAGAGCCCCTTGAATATTTACACACTGTAATGTACACAGTAATGTACAGTGAGTAGTCAGAACTGATAAACAATTCTTTGATATAATTCTCCTGAAATCAATGGAATAACAACTTGGAAGACTTTGGGCTTCTAAAGTATTATAATTCCTATTAAATATGAGTAGATGTCATGAATTAATATTTTACCAAAATCTTTTAAATCACTTAAAACATGTTAAATAGAATTGATAAATGTTATCATAATAACACAAGAAATGTATATCTAATATATATATATATATATATATATATATATATATATATATATAATAGTTACAAATCGACTTTATTTCTAGATTTCTAAATTTTTTATCTAGGTGTTCATTATTCTGCAATTCCTCCTTAAAAATGTGTACCTCTGCAGTTATTCTGCAACATGCTCCCCCCACCCCAGCTCTCTCTCTCTCACACACACATTTGTGGACAAATGTAGTTAAGAAGCAACAGCCATTCATGATGACCAAACAAAATGCTTGGAAAAATTTGGGAAAAACCTGAGAATCTAATTTGATTACAGCTCAGAAGAGATTTAAGCCAAAATTTTGCAGCACTGAATGAAAAGGTATTTCTTGGAAGCTGGTGTCAGTTTACATTTTGAGCGGAGTTTCAATTGTCAGCCCCATCTCTCAGGTGATGTTTTTCAAAAGGGCAAAAAGTGAGAGGATTCAGATTGAGAACATTGTTTCTTTAATTAGCTTTGTTTGCCCTCAATGTCCACAGCATATGTCCAAATATATTCAGTTAGACATTACATTTCTGCCCTACCCTTCTATTAAAAGAAAAACCATGTTCAAAAAAACTGCCTACAGAATTAAAAACTAATTGAAAAATGAAAGCATAAAAAACTATGAAGTAATTTAAACCATGAAAAAGAGCAATAGAAATATTAAAATTAATAATCAATAAACATCATAGGGATGTTCTGTGTAGATAATTTAGTCCTACAGGTGAAAATGAATATATTTCTCCTTGTTGCCAGATGTCTTTGACACTATATAACTTTTGAAGGCATGTCATGGGTAAAGGGACACAGAAGAAACTCTTCAAGTGATGGTGTAGGAGGAGTGTGAAGCTGAGCAAGGTTTGGGAAGACCATAACTTGCCACGATCCTCTATCAGCTCTCTTCTGTGTGACATTAGGAGAGTGGAGTGATGACTGAGCAAGGATTGGGGAGGCTACAGTGTTCCACAATTGGATTGAAGAAGCTACAGTGTTCCATAATCAGCTTCTCCTCCAAATGATGTGGTGGTATAACAGGGGAAGCCTAGTAAGCAGCATTGTTTTCACTGCCTGAGTTCTAATAGCTGGTTCCTAATGATGAAGATGTCATTATTGTGCACTAGCTATCAGAACACAGCTCACAATAGTTCAAATAGTGTTTAAACTTCTGTTCAACTAATATCATCTTCTCTGTTCCCTTCCTCATGTACATGTAAGTGTGAGTAAATTGCATGTAGTAGAGTTAACTGTAATTATAGTTATGTATGTAGGGATACTAAGGAGAAGTTTGAGTAGGTCAGAATCTATAAACAGCCCCACAAAACCCCACAAAATCTTAATAAAAAATTCAATTGTTAATCCCCCTTCAAAAATGCAAAAAACAAAATGTGGGAATACCATTGGAGAAAGCCACTCTCTCAGGTACACGTCAAGGAAGTCTCCATAGATTTTGCTCTTCTCAAGAGAGTCTCTCCTCAAGCTCTTAAGGCTCAGAGACTTTTATAACAAAACAAGTGGTCCTTTAGATCACCAGGCCATTAAGGGCTTTTGCCAACCAATACAGGTCTTCCAGTATTCTGGTAAAAAGACTAACCCCCATTAGTAAGTGGGTTAGCTGCAGCATGCTGCACCAGCTAACCCTCCTGAATGCTCTTCAAGGCAAGCTTCACACAGACCATATTATAAAAGTGAAGACACACAGTGTAAGTAAGTCATAGATGACTACTGGCAAGTCAGGTTACAGCTGGAGTTGTAGGAAAAGTGCAACCTTTTTCAGAAAAGGGTGAATCTCACTCTTTGAGGAACACTTCCTATTTGCCTTTGCACCCCTGTGAAGTGATCCCATTCTGTCAGGAAAAAATGAGAGATAGTAGTGGATATCTCAAGCAGAGTAATCATGTGGCAAGGCAGATGTTGAACAGCAATCACAGGGTCTAATAGTGAAATAAATGAGCTGTATTTTTTGTAAAAATATATCAAAGTAGCTTTATTAATAATACTTGTTCATAGTAAAACACAGGATCTTACAGAGCACAGAAAAATAAGAGAACAATGGCTGCAGGTTAGAGTGATTGAGGAAGAGAGTGGGTGTAGGAATAAACAGGAAGTCAGCAAAGGTGCAGACTAGAAATTAGCCAATATATGCATGCAACAGCTGATAACTCTAACAAATTCAGTATAGGAGCTCTAACTGGCCTGATTGTGAGCACCAGCATGGTGTAGTGGTTTGGATGTTGGACTAGGACCCTTGCAACCAGGGTTCAAATCTCCACTTGGCCATGGAAACTCACTGGGTGACCTTGTGCAAGGGCAAACTGCCTCTGAATAACTCTTTCCAAGAAAAACCCTGTGATAGGTGTGCTTTATAAGTCAGAAATTATTTGAAGGCACACAACAACAATAACAATTGGCTTTATTGTTTGTGTTGCTGACCCCAGCAACATTGCCTTGACTTTTGGCTTTGTTTATCATCCTTGAAGTAATCACATAGCCAAATCTAAATGGCAGCATAATAGTGGTATCACTCCATTTACATTACGGTCACTAATAAACTGGGATCACTCATGTTGCTACTCTGGGGAAAAGAATCAATAATGAGATCCTAAAATAGCAGTAAAGATGAAAAGTCATATCCATGATGTCCTCAAAATGAAATGGATATTCTCCCATATAAGAGGGCTGGTTAGAGGAAAATATTTTGTGTGTATATATTCTGCATCTTCCTATCAGAATAGCATAGCGTGAGTAACTACAGTCCCTGTTTTAGTGGTGGTACAGACATATGAGGCTACTGTACAAGAGGTTTTTAAGTACTGTTTCTGTTATGTGGAGGGCTGTCACTGGTGTTTTTCAGCAGCCTTCAAATTGAGGTTATAACTCTCTGTTAAATAAGATTTGAATCATAACTTCTCAGGGCAGAAGCCAGTCGCACTGTCACCACACCAGCATATATTTTTCTGGCTACTCTCATTAAATGTGAAAGTCAGTGATACAGGCCAAAAAGGGGAATGGATTTGGGTCTACCTGTCAAAGCATGCAACATTATTGTCCAGTTTTCTGTTTCAATGAAATACAAATGCAGTACACCCTCTGTGTATGCAAAGGTTCCATTCCAGGAACTCCCACAAATAGCAGAATTTATGAACATTCATATTCTGTTCTAACCAATGATGGTAACATGTCTGTGGACACTTTAGCATATTTGTGCGCACATCGCTGCCATTTTAAGAATAGGGATACAACAGTTCACACGAGTTAGAAATTGCACATGTGAAAGTTGTGGGTAGGAAGGGCCCACTGTATAAATGTCCCAATAATTACAGATAGGGTGCAGCTACCAATTGACTGGTACCTGCTCGTGGCACATCGTGGGGTTGATATTTGCAATCTGGAAAGCCAAGATGCAGCCCCATTGTCCTGGGATGCCCAGCAAACTGTTAACCCTGTCTTCATCTTGGGGCCACTGCCTTCCTTGGAAATCACAGAAACAGAGCAGGGAATAGTGGTAACAAAGAAAATTGACCAAGGGATTGGGGCCAGGATTTGAGGCTTCTGGTCAGTTAGTTTTAAAGACCTTCTCTTTTCTAGGCAGAGAAGGAAGGAGAACTGGAGCTCCTTGGGGTTAGAGCATCCAAAACGAAGCAGCTGAATTTGCCATTCAGGAAGTGGCTATAGAGAATTAAAATGGTCCTGAGACTTTTCTTTCTCTTTGGTTAATCATCTTCCCTTTTACTATTAGCTTTGTTGCTCTGGAATCTGGGAAAGAATAGCAGTCTAACTATCACTTTAGTGGGGAATTTGGTGAGGCACCCAGGATAACTCCACTGGGACCAATTAGGGGTTTGTGAACCTAATGTGGTAACTGAACACTGCTTGCGGGCAAGTGGCATACCTGCTTTTTAGGTGCTTTTGCTTATTGTCTTTGTTAGATGTCAGGTTTGGTGAAGTACCTGTCTTAGGCACCCACTTTTCTAGTTTCAATCTGAACTCTATGAAGTCTTGACAGAAAAATGCCACAGAAGAACTTTTCTGCTTACTAGATATGCTTCTACGCCTGTTCTGAAGTGACAAATTTTGTGGGGTTCCTGGGTCACTTTGAGGCTATTGTGGGTTGCAAGCAACTTTCATGAAACCACCAGGTTTCAAGAGCATGTAGCTGAGCTAAGATTTTTGACAGGGCATTTCCAGACCATGCTTGCAATCACTGTACAATATTAAATCTCTCTCTCTCTCTCTCTCTCTCTCTCTCTCTCTCTCTCTCTCTCTCTCTCTCTCTCACACACACACACACACACACACGAACACACTGTGCGTTTGAATAATAACACGACCATTTATTCCATAGAATTTTGGATATAGAGCCATAGACAGAATCATTTTTCTAGTTGATTAGTGCTCAAGAGCTGCACTTTTCATGCCTTTTAGTTTCTTAAACATTTCTCTTAGGTTAAAAATACATAAATATTAGCTGTACATATGTGAACTCAATTAAAAGTTGCTGAATTCAATTAAACATTATTTTTCGTTACATATTCCTGAATTCATTAAAATCTACTTCAGTTATTAATAAGAAATAACCCTCACTTATATTTGATTTAATAGTATATAAGCCTTAAATTTTCTTAAATTGATTTTACTTAATGTGATATTGAATATCATATTGACTATTGATATTGAAACAGAATGAACTAAATTAACTATAATATTGATTATGATATCTCATTGTTCATAATATTTTCCCCATAGGCCATATTGTAGTTAGTTGTTTGCTGCTGAATTTGGTGGCAAATCATAGCTATTTCTTTTTTTAAAAAAAGTAATAAACATTTTGGGGACTCTGGGGAGGCACATAAAAAGGACACATTGCTGCAGGTCTTGGGCCACACTTTGTCTGTCCCTGAGCTACAATGTGGATCTGGAAGGTACTTGTTTAAATCCCTGCTTCAAAAATAAATTCCTTGGGTAGCACTGAAGAGGGTATTTTATGATTTTCATTACTCCATTTCTTTGCTTCCTAAGAAAGTGATGTTGATGACCTATGCAGTTGCAGCTTACTTCAATTACTCGATTGAAGTAATAAAGCAAGAAGCTCTTCTTCTAACTTGTACCTCTTTTCCCAGTCGAGGCACAGTTTGCTATAGGAACAAGGACTTGTTTTAAAAGTTTATGCACACTGAAGAATATATATATAAAAAAAGTCTGGATTAAAACCAAGGAAATAAAATTTTGTGCATTATTGAGATGTGATAGGAAATTAAATAATGGAGTAGATGCTGATGAAGATTGTTGCTGTTCTTTCTGAATTTTGGTGACCCTAAGGCAAATCTATCACAAGGTTTTCTGGGGCTGAGAGTGTACCAAGGTCACCCAGTGGGTTTTCCTGGCCAAGCAAGAAATTGTACCCTACGCTTTCTTCTCATTAAAATCAAAGGAATTTGAAGTAAGTCATAATCACTCTGTCCCATTGATTACAGTGGGATCTGAGTGCCACTTTTTGAGGTTTAGCCCAAATAAGGCCATTTCTGCACTAGACTGTTATAGCGCTATTATTCCACTTTCAACATCCTATGGAATCCTGGGGTTTGCAGTTTCGGGAGGGGCCAATGCCCCTCCTGAAACTGCAAACCCCAGGATTCCATAGGATGTTGAAAGTGGAATAATAGCGCTATAACAGTCTAGTGCGGAAATGGCCCAAGTGTTGGATTGCATGCTTTGGTGTCCTGCCATTGTTTTATCTGAAGAAGATGCCTGTGGAAGTAGGACAACCATGGAAATGTTGGGGGAAAATGTCTTGCTCTCATAAATTTTTGATAATGGTGGATATGTAAACTTGGCAGCTATCTTCTGGACACGCTGGAAGTCTGATGTAACTTAGTATTTGTAACTGAAGTGCTCAGTAACACCATAAACCACCTCAACCCATTCAAGATATTGGTGTTTAATGCCACAGGCCACATCTTGGCTAGCTGGCCTTTCCTCGATTATTCCATTGAACTGCCAAAGCAAGGACATACTGCTTGTTATTCCGATAATGTTTTGCTGCTGAAGAGTTTCATTTCATCACATTTTTTTAAAAAAAATGTTAGTAGCTTATTTTGTTGAACTTCACACTCTAACTGTTTCTATGTGGTACTCCAGGGAAAAAAAAATCACTGTGATATAAGGTCAATGAGGCACCAGAGTATCATAAGTAGCAACACGCAAGTATCAGAATGTTTGAAGCTGATTCTGATGTGGATGAACGTTCAAGGTTATAAGCATCTTTCAAACTGGGTTAGGAAGAAAGTGCAGGGGAAAAACAAGCTAGGGAAGCTGGTTTTATTTTATTCTGCTTCAAGTAGTCTTGGGAATATAGTGAAAAAACAGGTTTACTTGAAACAGCAAAACAACATGTTATTATTGCTGCTAGACATCAGCTAAGAAGCTCAGCACAACATTAGAATGGAAAGAGAAAATAAAACCTATTTTTTTTTTTAGAATTTTCCAAACACTGTAATTTAAGATTTGAAAATATACTTGCTAATCACTTTATCCTGAGCATTCTTGTTCTCTTTCTTGTCAGATACAATGCTAACTGTGGCAGATAATCATGTCTACCTAAAGTAAGGTATGAGAACATTTCTAGTTTTAGCTGTAGTGAAAACAGAAAGAGAAGGAAACGAATAGCAGTTTAAAACCAATGTGATCCTCATGTTAGTTTTGGGATTTTAAAGCCCTCTGCCTTCCTCTACAGGACTTTTATTTTTTAGGATTGGGGTCTGCTCCTGTTTCTGTGGTTACAATGATTGCATTGACCAGTTAAACAAAGGATACATCAAGATGTATTGCATTAGTTCTGTGATAGTGGTAGGCAAGGCACAATATTTTGAAGAAATTGTGCATTTTGTGGATTCTTACCAAAAACAACTGAAAGCGGCTTTTTTAAAAGAATTCACAAAATGCACAACTTCTTCACATTCAAGACAGAAGCCACTTGAGACTGAAAAAGTTGAGTATAGGAAAATCAGCACTAACACATTTGTTTGCCTAACTCAGAGTTCCAGAGTTTAACTCTTAGAAGTCTATGTTTAAATCCATGTATGTTCAGCCATGTTAGTGCTCAGTGACAGTTGTCATCTCCTTTTTTTCTAATAGTTCCCTCATGTCTCATAGCTATTTGGCGGGCAGTTACAACGTACTTCTCTCCATGTTGGGAGTGGCTATGCCTATTGGATTTGGCCACGGAAGAAGATGGGAGAATTTCAGTTCAGCTAATTTTGGAAGAATTTACCAGTTTTTAAAAATGCCTTTGTTTTTAGGATGGAGATGATTTGAAGTTTAACAAATTGAAGAGTAGGAGAAAGAGAAACTGACCAATGTTATTGTTAGACAAAGGCAATTAGTGTTACTACTAATGTGTCTCAACAATAACAGGTTTTTTTCCAGATATAGAGACATCTTTCTATGCCATCTGATGGTCTATTTATCTTCACTTTTCTCAAGGAAAATAGAGCAAGACACTTGATTGCTACATAATGAAAGGGAGATGTGCTAAACTGAAGCAGAAGTCACGTTTGTAGTTACAGACATCTCAAAGCAATGAGCATTGTCTCTGATTCAAGAACTGGCAGTCTCAAACTGGAGGAGGAAATAATTTTGCAAATACACTTTTTGGCATTAAAATGTAATAACAATTATATAAAATACCTTTCTCTTAATACAAATTGTGTATAAATATGTGTTTTATACAAAATATGAGTTGGTGGCTATAGATGGCTACTCAGAAGTAATTCTACTGAGTTCAGGTGATGTGTTTAACAAGAAGTCTGGTGTGTTAGCCATCTTCCTTAAATATACTCCTTTCCATGAAGCTTCTAATCTATTTTATTGATTAGCTATCAACTAGATTACCTATAATGTTTGCAAATACTGTCTAGTGTGCTTTGAGATCTGTACATAGAACTCCTCTGGATTAATATTGAATTACCGTATAAACAATATTTATGAAATATTCTGGATCAGTTGATCCACACTGCAGTTATCATTGTCAAATCAAGCATCTTTTCCTAATCTCCAAGCTAGGTAATCTTTTTGTGAAAGATTAAGAGAGAGAAGAAGTAAGTGTGCGTGTGTGTGCGTGTGTGTGTGTGTGTGTGAATATTAGAAATACTGGCATTTGTGACTACATTGTGTTTTCCCTTTCAAGTTGCTTAAAACCAAGCCTAATTTACTAAAAGTAACTTAGAGTGGCATTGGCTTAAGCTTTACTTTGATGAGGTAAAAAAATGAAAAGGCAGCGCAGGGACTGGTATCCAAAGTCTCAGCCACATGTAAGTATGCATATACAAACAGAAGCATAAACTAAGACCCATAGTAAAATACAAAGTAAGGAAAATTAACAAAATGGGAAAAACAAATACAACTTGTGTTTCTTCATGAAACACAAGAAATCCCACAGTTAAAGAAAGAATAAACTTATAACCTGTGTCATGTATCAATTATATAAGCCAAGGATGTGGATAATACGAACTTTCAAATATTGTTGGATTGCAACTCGTATCATTAGCTATGCTGAATAGAGATGATGGGAGCTGCAGTCCAACAACATCTGGAGGATATTTTCCCAGTTTTCCACATCTTTGTATATGTGAAAGTAATACTTGCAGTTGGAGTTGGGATAATTAAGACAAACAAAGGTATTTGGTTAAACAAGAGCTGTGATTACTGTCCCAAAAGAAATATGTGAAAGAGTGAATATCAAAGCTTTTTGACCTGGCTTGCTTTACAGTGACTTGTCTGGAAGATGATAGCCACCCAAAATGGGTTCAGGCTCTCCCAGCAGGATACTTTTGTGAGCAGGTGAGGGAAAGTGGGTAGAGGGGCAGAATAGCTATGGTCCGTAGAGACCATTTTAACCAGAGCAGGTTATCTATTGGAGAGTTGAACCACACTGAATGTGTACACCTGAGTCTTCAGACCAAGGATAGATTGAATATTCTGTTTGTGTACTGCCACTCAAATTACCTGTCCAAGCTCACAAAACTGGTCTTGGAGTTGGTGTCACCCAGACTTATGGTCTTGGGTGACTTCAAAATCTCAATGTTGGTCATATTTTTAGGAGAAACATTGGTCTATCCAACTGGTTCCAGGGCGCACACATTCAGCAGTTCATACCTTTTATTTTGTTTTCAGTTCAGAGCATATGGATCTGTGGGTAGAGATTAATACATCTGAGTTGTCATGGACAGGTCATTTGGTGGACAGAATTAGTACCATGGCTGTTATCTGTGTTTGCAGAAGTGGTGAACCTATTAAGATGGTTCACCATCGAAGGGTAATGGATACTTCAGGATTCAGGAAAGCCTTAGAGGATTTTTTTTTTTTTTTGGCTGGTACTACTGACAATTCTGTTGAAGCCTTGGTCAATAGAGGTAATAAAGATCGAACTAGGGCTATTAACGTGATTGCTTCCAAGCATCCTCTCTGACTCATTTCTAATTGGGATGCTTGGTATACAGAGGACCTCAGGGAGCTGAAATGGAAAGATAACAACTAGAGTGCAGATGGTAGAAAACTCAACTTACATCTGACAAGACATGATATAGAGAACAGCTTTGTTCCTATAAGGTGGCAATAAATGCAGTGAAGAAATCTTTCTCTGAACTTATTGTATCTGCAAATTTGTAACCAGCCAAACTCAGGCACCTTCCTTCTTGAATCCAGTTCCAGAGCCTTCAGCAGTTCACTGTAATGCTTTTAATTATCACATCACAGATAAAATCTTTCAGATAAGAGCTGACTTAGATGCTGTCTTTATGGCAGAAATTGACAGTGGGATACCCAGCAACTCCGTGAGTAGGATTACACTGGATCAGTTTCAGTTAAGTGAGTATTGCTAATGTATACAAGCTGCTGGGGCAAATAAGGAAGACAAATTGTTTTCTCAATTCCTGTCCTTCTTGGCTGATTGTCCAGGGAAAAGATACAATTAGATCTCAGTTACAATATATTCTCCTCAGAGATGAAGTTTTCCATCTTGCTTAAAAGAAACAATGGTGCTACCACTTTTTAGAAAGCCCTCGCTAGATCCCCTGGACATAGACCAATATCAAATCTTCCTTTTCTGGGCAATGTGATTATGAGGGCTGTTGCCTTCCAACTTCCGGCAGTCTTGGATGAGACACACTTCCTAAATCCATTTCAAACCACCTTCAAATGGAGTTGATACCACTATGGTCACCAAAGTGAATGATCTTCACTGGAGCATTGACAAGAGGAGGGTGTCCCTGTTGGTGCTGTTGGATTTCTTAGTGGCATCTAATACCATTGATGATGGTATCCTTCTGGAATACCTGAAGAGTTTGGGAATCAGACACACTATGCTTAAGTAGTTCTGGCCCTATCTCTTGAGCAGATTCCAGATAATGGTACTTGGGGATAGCTGTTCCTCATAAAAGGAGTTGTTATATGGCATACCACAAGGTGCCATTATATCCCCAGTGCTGTTTAATATTCACATGAAAGTGCTGGGAGAGGTTGGGGGACGGGACTTGGGGGCACTGTTTTAACAGCAGTTTCATTCCTTTCTGGAGGAGTGAACCCAGAAGGTGGTGCTGTGGGACTCCTGTTTGACCACTTTGCCTCTGGCATGTGGGGTCCCTCAGGGCTCAGTTCTTTCAGCTACACTACTTAACATTTACATGAAACTGCTAGGAGAGGTTGTCCAGAATGTTGGAGTTCGATGCTATTATTTTATAGATGACATCCAACTTTATTAGTCCTTTCCGCCACAAGCCAAGGAAGCTGTTTTAGTCCTAAACCAGTGCCTATCATCAGCAATGGATGGAAGAGGGTGAAGAAAACTGAAACTTAATCCAGACAAGATGGAGGTGCTCCTGGTCAGTCAAAAGACAGATCCATAAATACTGATTCAGCCTGTGTTAGATGAGGTTACACTCTCCCTGAAGGTGCAGATTCATAGTCTGGAGGTGCTCCTGGATTCAGTTCTGAGCCTAGAAGCCCAGGTTTCAGCAATAGCCAGGAGTGCATTTATACAATTAAGGCTTGTACATCAGCTGTGCCCATTTCTTGAGACATCAGATCTGGCCATGGTGACACATGCCTTCTATTAAATAGATAGTATTGCCTAGGGCTGGTCACTGGAAGGAACTTGTCTACTTCCTGGCCGGCATTCGTACTTCTGGACTTCTGCATCTCAGACCTCTGCCTTGTTGGCAACTCTTGCTAGATTTTTTTTCTCAGACTGCCTGCTCATTTCCCCTGGTCCTGGACTGGCTGACAAAGCTTTCCTCAATGGCTTCCCTTTGCACTCATACAGGCAAGGATGCTTTCTGAGCTCTGCTTATTTATTGTCCTGCTTGAGCTCTCTTTGAATTTTTGGTAAAATCCTCCCTTGACTGTTTCCTGGGTTGTGCTGGGATTCATGAGATGTCTTTTTAATTGTTGTAGGATGCTTTGTGTCCCAACCTGGCAAAAACCAGGATTTAACTGATGATGGTGATGATGGTGGTGATGGTGGTGATGGTGGTGATGATGATATTGATAATAATAATAGCCAGAGGAACTATCCATACTACAGATGGGAAGCCTGTCTTCTCTCACATAGTTCATCTTCCTAGAGTGTAAACATGTACTCTTATGGATGCCCAATGTGAATGATTTTACTCCCTATATTGAGCGGTGGGATTGTACTATTTAGGTAAGCCTAAGGATCTAGTCAACAGCTGTTACAATGCAGGTGAGGTAAGAAGAAAGAGGAATTTATGTTTTTCAAAAAGTAGATGGAAGAGTTATTCCATTGTATATGAATCACCCATAGTCCTGGTGGTTGGTGGCTTCCATGGCAGTCGGGCAGTAAATCTGCTCCCAGTTTTAGTCTGAACTTTAAAGCAGCTTTCCAACATGCTGAACTCTGTGCCCCTGCAAAGTTTCCATACTTTGGATAGTGCACTTGAAGTTCTGATTATTTATTTATTTATTTAGACTAAAACCTAGAATGGATTTGCTGACTCACTGACAAGGAAGTTCCCAGCTTCCCACTGGCCCATATACAGAACTTCTATGGAGGTGTTCCATATATGTATGTGTGTGTGTATGTGTGTGTGTGTGTATCTATTTGTCTGTCTGTCTACCTACCTATCTATCTTGGTTCCCCTGATTCCCTATAGTATATATGTTTAGAAAAGTATAAAATTAGGGAATCATACAAGATCTTTCAACCCGGATGATCTAGTCAGTAGATCACTAGACTCTAGTGGCTTGAGTGAAACATGTATGAGATTAGCATAGGCATATTTCATTACATGGTTTCTAATCATATATTTTAATTGGACCATGCATCCCTGGGACAGGCTGCAATACATAAAATCTTTGTTGGATAGTGCATCATTGTGAGATGACTGATGATCATAATTTAGTTCACTTGGATGATGAGAACATAACTAATTGGTTTGTGGGTTATACAATGGAGTCAAATGAATACGTTGCAAAAATAATACAAAAATTAGTAAAGAAGGTGGACAAAACAGAGAGGTATTGCTGGTGTGGGAGTGTCTCTCTGTATGTTCATGAAACATTGGGTGTACGCTATTATTTGTAGCCACATATACACAGGCTGTGTCACAGCACAATAATATAGGCAGCGAAACCATTTTATCTGGCTAATGTGTAATATGTATGCATGTGTATGTATTCTGTGGATGGTCCATATTTAGTTGGCAGAATAGTAATGATTGTTTTTCCTAAATTTGCAGGAAAAAATGCAGAACATATGTTTTGAAAGATAAACCTATGATGCTTGAAGACTTCAGATATCCTGAAGAACTACTAATCACATGTACATTAAAGAGAAATAGTATATTGCTAGTTATATTACTAGTTAATAAATGTTCTCTAGCAGTTAATTAATAAGCTTTCTCCAGCATTAACCTTAATTATTAACTTTTAAGCATTAATTGCCATTGCTAACTTTTCTAAGAGACGTTGTAAGGTTTAGCTCTCTTTGAAAGCTTTGTTGCAACTCAGGAGTTTACCATCTGAAGAATATGTTGCAAATTCAGTTCTCCAAGGATAAGCAGAAATTCAAATCAACAAGACAAATAGGCCAAAAGATTATGTATCCCTAATCTTTCTATATCATAGTATATGGAATGCTCACAGGCAGCATAATTTCATTCTCCTCTAATCACAATTTTAGTCTCTCCAAGTACCCAATATCAGGTTTATAAATACATTGCTTGCTTTATGAAAGGGGGTTTAAAGATCTGGCGGTCATTGTCCTTGAGAGCGTGAAAGATTTTCAGAGTAATATTTCTCCAGTTGAATGATTGTGTAGAACAGCTCAGGTTGAAATTGAACACTTCAGAATATTCCATTTCAGAGTTCCACAGTGTAAACATTTATTCCTCAGTGAAACTTAACACCTCAGCCTAGATTAATGGCATCAGGAGGATTTGCTAATTATGGCATATGGGTCAAAGCTTGTGTTTTTCATGCAGTCAGAAGGTCAAGTTGAAAACTGTTTTGTTTTGTTTCTATTCTAGAAGGCTTTCATGATGAGCTCTGCTGTTCAGATTAAAGTGAATCTCTTTACTAGGACTGCACTAGAGTTCAAGCTTGAATTCTAGATATATTAAATATGCATTCTTGAATGAGGCTGAACATCACAGTCATGTTCCATCCATCTATTATTTTATTTATATCCTATCTTTCTCCCATGCTGGGACTCAAGGCAGCTTACAAAAAGACAGAATACAATGAAATGTGTATGATTAAAAACATACAAAATCAAGATAAAAACAATATTGAATAGCAACAGAATTAAAACCCCTTAATATCTAGCCTTAAAACAAGTTAAAAATAGTACAGCACCATAAAAGTCATTTTTGTTAAAATCAGTTTCCAAATGCTTGCTGGAAAAGAAAGGTCTTAACCAGTCACCAAAAGGAAAACAAAGAAGGAGCCATCCTAACTTCCTTAGGGAGGGAGTTCCAAAATGTGGGAGCAGCCAGAGGGAAGGACTTCTCCTGTATTCACACCAGCTATGCCTGTGGAGGTGGTGGGATAGAGAGAACTGCCTCCCCTGAAGATCTTAGAGATTGGGAAGGCTCACATAGGAGGATATGGTCCTTCAAATAGCCTGGGCCTGAGCTTTATAAGTCAAGTCAGCACTTTGAATTGTGCCTGGAAACAGACTGGCACCCAATAAAGCTATTGCAACAAGGGTGGTGTGTGCTTCCTGTAATCAGCACCTGTTATTAACCTGGTTGCAGCTCTTTGGACCAAGTGAAATTTCTGAACACTCTTCAAAGGCAACTCCACATATAGTGCATTACAGCAATCCAGTTGAGATATAACTATGGCATGTGTCACCGCAGCCAAGTCAGATGTCCCAAGGAACTGGTGCCATCATGAACCCATTCAGATCCATAAGCCTCTTGAAGAAGGCTATCATAATTGGTCCCCCACCCCTGCAGAGGCTCTGAGTCTCAGTAAATGTAAACCTGACCAGGAAGTGATCTACTTATGACAAGGGAACTACAGAAAGTCTTTCCATTTCCAGATCACCACCATCTCATCCAGCACAGAAGGCAAGGTCCAGAGTATGTCCAGCAGCATGAGTAGGACCAGATACCATTTGGGACAGATGCATGGCTGTTATATAACATCTCTCATACCAGAGCTTGGAAAGATGACTTTTGAACAGCTCCAACACCCAGAATCTTTGAGTCAAAATGATCGCTGGTCATGCTGGCCAGGGATTCTGGGAGTAAGATCCTAACCAGTTATTTTTCCAGGCTTTGGCCAGTAAAATAAGCATCATGGAACATTTGTAGTTTGACTTTGATACAAATGGCTGCATCTCTAGGAAATGAACTGTTACATTTTGTGGTTTCTCTGAAGAACTTGGCACAGTGGGACATAAGATCTACAATTGCCTTCTGAATTCCTTTGGAGCAATATTAGGACATGCATAATGATGATGCCTGGCATAACATGTCCCACACACAGGCTCTAGTGTAATTACATTTTTCACAGCCTGCTGCTCACACAGCACCTTTATAAGTGAGCCATAAATGTTTGGCTTCTCTAACTTTATTAAAAGAATAAAATCAGCTGACTGATCCTTCAGCATTGACCCCAAGCACATGGCTAAACGATAAAACACAACACTAAACTGGGTTGGATGCACTACACTGTGCAGTCTAGAGTACCTATAAAATTTTAAGTGAATTGTGAAAAAGGTTAGCTTTCTCTTTTCCAACTGTTCTCAGCCTTAAAGTCTGACCCAAGCGGAAGCCATAACTCTGTTGTAATAGGAACCACTGTTAGGTATTTGGGCATAATAATAAATTCTATGTGGTTTTATTCACATTGGATTCTGAAGGAAATATTTTACACCTTGATCCTAACTATTTGTATTTCCAACCTTTTCCCCTTGCTTCTATTATCTATCTTTCCTCCTACTTTGTTTTTCAATGCCCCCACCACATTTCTGATAAAGAGGGATAATAGACCTGTTTGTCTTTTTAGAGAAAAACTGGGGCTTGATAATTGAATTGTGAATGTGATATGCTTTAAACTGCTATCAAGAAGAACTGAGATAAATGATGTTACTCAGAATTTATGAACCAAATTCAAAGAGATTTCATTCCTTTGGATTACTGTTTGAAAAGTAATATACACTGTGTAAAATTCATTGAATTATATATTTTTTCTGAACATTTTTCTCAGTTCTACTTAAATCGCTGAGAAAAAAAATATGTACTGGACATTCTGGATGCAAACATTGTATGAGTCGTGGTAGATAAAATTATATACTGTTGAAATCTATGTATTTCACCCAGGTACATGATTTGGTCTCTGTCCTTCTTTTACCTTCCCCTTTCTCTTTAAACGCGACTTTCTCTTTGACATGGGATTATTTTTTTCTCTTCTTAGATAGTCTCTTTCATTCCTTTTGAGATGACTGCCATATGAACCTCCATGGTCACTTGGTCTATTTTAATATTTTGCCTCATTACACAAACTGATAAAAGACATGCAGTTTTGTTGAATGCCAGATGGACTAAATTTTTATTTCTTCCCATGTTCTTTGCAGTCACTGTTCAACCATTCACTCTTTCTCCACTGGCCCCATTCATCTGGGGTTGAAAACTGTTTAATGAAACATTCAACCTGCTTCGGTTATATTTCTGTATTTGAGGGTGAAACGAGAGAAGGCAAAAACACAGAAGAATACTAGTGTAACTAAAATAATTCGTAAAGGCATAACAGCAGGACATCTGTATACCCCAGACTAGGAAAGCTAATTTATGTAGAAAAACCAAAGGGAAAATGGTAAAAGAGGGAGGGGGGAATAGAAAAATAGTTTTTTTTTTTTTAAAAAAAATGATGCTCCACTCCCTTTGAGAACCTGCCAAAGTGCTGCTTCACATATAGTGTATAATTACAATTATACACATATACTGTATAATTATAATCTAATTACAGTGGGCTTTCAGTGTTTTCTGGGATTTGGACACCAAAATACTTGGATGGTCAAGTCCCATTATATACAATAGTGTGATAAAATGGTGTCCTTTGTATAAAATGGTGAACAACTCCAAGGTTTGGTTTTTAGATTTTTTAACAGGATTTTCAAACCATGCTTGGTTGAATCCATACATACAGAACCTATGGGTATAGATGGCCAACTGTGTAATCTTGTTACCAACATTGCAGACAGGTGATAGATGATAAATGATAATAGTTTTGCTAACAATTGAACTAGATTGTTTTTATTCATATTTTATATATTCATAGCAGTGTTTCTTTTAAATAGTGGAATTATGGGTAGAGATTGTTCCTGTGGGTCAATGCTGTGAATAACATTGCATCCAGTTTAGTGCTAAATTTACCATTAGAAGAAATTTGTTGTTCCTAAAGTAAAATTTCAGAATTTTCGTTAAGGTCACATAATACACCAATCAAGGGACTCTCATGAAGCTTCCTCCCAATCTGCTTGGACACTGATTTCTGAAAACATACGTCAGGTATATATGTGCGTATACATGCTAGTCTGAGGCAATTTCTGCACTACGCTGTTATAATGCTATTATTCGACTTTTAACATCCTGTGGAATTCTGGGGTTTGTAGTTTACTGAGCTATCTGGCTGAGCTCTCTGGTTGAAAATTATAAATGCCCCTTCCTAAACTGCAAAGCCCAGGATTCCATAGGATGTTGAATTCCATAGGACGTATACATATATACACACTGTGCAATATATTAGAATACATGAAAATTATTTGTATCATTTTAATAACAAAGCACAATCAATGCAATCCTCCCTTTATTCTACAGAAAAATTTCACTTATTTGGAGATCTTACATTGTTGGTCCTTGTCCACTCCCAATCATATTATCAATTATAATATAGCCCTATGAGTTTTGATAGCAGAGAAGAAAAAGTTTGCAACCTCTTCCATTACCTTTTTCATCAGTATCTCTTAGAAGGTGTCTCAAGCACCAATCTAGGGGTCTTCCCAGAAATGTATTTAATAAAAGTGTTATTAATCTTGCCCTTCATCCTTGTAAAAGGGACATTCAAAAGGAACATGTGATAGGGAGTCTACTAATCTTGTTCCACAAATGCACACATGTTCATCATATTCAATTTGTTGGAACTGACAGTTTAATATGACAACTGGGATTACATGAAATCTAGCTTTGCTAAATGTCCAGCAATATTTTTGGGATAGTTAAATTTTCGAAATAGTTTGCATCCACATTTGTGTTGAAAAACAAACCTAGATTAATAGGATAATCTACAGAATGCACAGCAAATAAGAAACATTGAGTATCAATATCCTTAATCTGCTGTGTCAGGATTGATTTTGCCATGGGCAAATTAATTGTCAGAAGGAAACTGCCTGAAAGGTCTAATCTCTGAAATTTTTCATTAACAGCTTTGTACAATTTTGTTCTGTATGTATCTTTCTGCAAAAGGTTGATGTAATCCATCTCTGAACCCGTAAAAGGGAGTCTCAAACAATACCCTAGTGTCCATCTCCATGCAGTACATTCTAATGATGAACAATCAACTTCCATATGTAATACTGCTGATGGAACATAGTTTGATACTCCAAACAATTCCCTAAGAAAAGTTGATAGAACATGTTCTACTAGCAAAGAGAAACCCAAAGTCCACAGTGGAATGCTGAATGACAATTGAGATAGAATCTTAACCTGATACACCCTACATGCAGCAGGTATAAACTGACCACCTTTGGTATAAAGAAGCAGATTATTGCTTTACTGCTATTAATTGCAGACTGAATAGCCACTGTCCAATGTGGTTCCCAAGAGCTGGAAGCTTGGAAGGTAATACCTAAGTACTTAAAACGTTTAATGTCAGTTTTACTGACCTCTATTACCCAGTTGGTTATAGAACAATTTATCTAGAATCTAGATAAAACATGAGGACAAAGTAGGAGATGAAGGGACTCAAGGGTGCAAATAGGCTTTACACTTAAAGTTTGCAAGAAAAAAGGAGTATGCTTGTATTTAAGATAAAATATCCTGCCACTACCTGTTCATTGGTGTGGAAAAAGCCCCCACTAATAACACTAGCCCCAAATATATTTAACTTTGTGACTGTCTTCTATCACATTTTGTTCTTCAGAGCATTCATCTGACTAAAAATGTTGTGCAGTAGATAAGATACATAGTAAAAGTGTAGTTATATTTCCATACATATATATTTTCAAAGCTGTCTTGGTTTCAAAGAGTTCCTTCATTCGGAAATGAAATGTGGTGCTATTTTTATTGCTGCTAGGTGGTTTCCCTTCTGTGCTGACTGCTGATTTCCCAAATCTATTTCCTGTAACTGACATCTTATGCAGAAACTATCAATCTCTATTGGACACACAAGGAAGGTAGGAGAGTCTTTCAACATTTTAAACTCGGTGTCAGGGAAAGGAATGGAATAGTGGAAAGAAAGCTGCAGTGCCAAAACAAAAATCTATTTCTACTCTGGTATGAACAACCTCTGAGCAACAATTTTTCTGTCAGTTGGTTCTCTCTGTTTCTCTGTGTACAATGTACACATATACTTCTAAATAAAACCAACACCACTGATTTCTTACTGTCTCTCTTCAGTTATATATTCCTGTCCCTGAATATTTTGAATAAATATTATTTTCCCCAAGCAACTCTGTTACTACTGAGAATACAATGTTTCCAATGATACTATGATTATGTATTACAATAGTTTTGAATTTAATTTTTTACTACAGGGTCAGTGGAATAATGATTCTGAAGGCAGTTCTTGCAGAGGTAGCCAAATCTGATTTTGTTTGAGAGTATCTAACAAAACAGCTTCTAATATTAAACTTGGTGCCAAACTAGATATGGTGTTACTCATATCATTTAGCAATGGTTTATGCCTTCGCCAGTCTTGCAGAACCAAATAGAATGCCTCCCACGTTATTTCAATGGGAGGAAAATTCTCGTTGGTTCCAAAAGACGCTTTCTTCCATTTGGAAATAGTGGGTGTGGTTGATTTCAGTTGGGATTGCCTTTCTGGAAAAGAATTCAGAGAAGCATGCACATTTTTCTATGTGTGTTGTATACCTTCAAGTCATGTATGATTTATATTGACCCTAAGTTGTGATAGAGAACGTGTAAAGCAGTTAGAGGTCCTGATTAAGGAGCAAAGACACCAGTGGTTTAGAGAAACAAACAAAAGGCTTTATTATAGGAACCCCATTCCAAAATAGAAAAGTTACTCAAAGTGTTAGTCTAATCTAGTTTCATTCTAGGGAAGAGCAGAGAGAGAACTGGCAGGAAAAAACAGGTGGAAAAAACATTGTTAAGAGTATCCGTTTACATCACAGAGAGGCCAGGATAGATAGACAAGAGGACACTTTGGGTCACTTAGTCACTCACTTTTACTATTGCCCTTTCTGAGGCATGCTTGACTCTCCAGAGTTCGGCATTGTTGCAGTTGAATCTACCACATGGTTTTCCTGGCAAGATTTGTTCAGAGAGGACTTACCAGTACTTTCCTCTGAGGGAAGGAAAGAATGACCTGCCCGAGGGAACTCAGTAGCTTTCCATGATCAAGCAGGGATTTGAACCCTGGTCTCTCAGAGTCCTAGTGCAACACTCAAACCACCACGCCAAGCTGGCTTTCTGCTTTCTTCTATCACCATCCCTTTTTGCCCTTGCGACAATCCTGGAAAATAACTTAGACTCAGAAAAAAATGACCTGCCTAAGATCACTTACTAAGACTCACAGAGGCTATATCAGAACTCAGGTCTTCCTAGTCTGAATCCAGCACACAACATAATACTACCATAAATCTAATGTCTACAAGCACAACACTGTATTTCTGGCCTTCCTTACATCCCCTGTCCTCCCTCTCTGGCATTGAAGTCATGCTCTGGATAGTTTTCTGGCTGCCCAGAACACATTAGGGAGATTTCAAGAACATGTGAGAGCAGGAGGGAGTTTCTCTGGCCATCCAGAATAGATTGGGGGACTTTTCAGGGCATGTAAGCATACACAATGTAGAAGCATTTCTGCAGACACTATGGTGTATATACAGACTACTATCGCTAGAGCAGGTATAAACATTTTTTCTCCTTCTAGATGTTTCAGGACTACATTTTCTAGCATTCCATACCATTTGGATGACTAGGGCTTATGGAAGGTGCAGTATGACATGTGGAGGGCCATAAAGTGCCTTTTCTTGTTCCTGACTCAGCGTAAAACTATACTTGGCCCATTTATCAGATTTTGTAGTTCAGAAAAACTACAAATATGCTTCTATTTATATTAGTTATGTTTAGATAAATGCTGCACCTTCATATGCATTCTTATACTGAAAACATACTGGAAAGCTCACTAGAGAGTACATTTCAAAGAAAGAGTACAAAAACCAAAAATACCATCTCTCTTATAATCACCCGCCATATCTTGGATGACTAAGGAAACTGAGAAGTAACTCTGATGAGGATCTTAAAGCACAGACCGGCAAATGCTAAGAGAAGTACAGAGCTTGTAAACATTACTTTGGGGCCGCTTCAGCTTAAGGATGTAATTCTTCACTAATTTTCTTTTCAAAATTAACAATAAGTAATTTCTGCAATGATTTCCCTACTGTGAGAAAATCTTCAAAAAACACATAGTTCTCAAAAGCTATTTGTAATTTGGGACTTACTCTGCAAAAACAAATGCATTGGTTGTTTTGCTCAAATCCCAGCATTTTTTTCATATAAAATGATCTTTCAACACAGAAATATTGAATTCCTGCATAGAAAAGAAATGCTATTTTCTGTGTAGAAAATGCTGTTTTCTATGCAAATAAACAATGTGCACATTTTATGCAAAATAAATCCCCAGTTATGCATTTTCTGCACAGAACACAGCATTATTGTAATGGAATACAGCAAGCTTTTTCTGCATAGTCAATGCTGTTTTCTATGCAAATCAACCATGTGCAAATTTTATGCAGAATAAATCAAAGACTGCAAAGATTCTTGTCAGTTCAGGATTCTTCTCATCAGGGAGTCTCAACTCTTGAAAAACACACTTTTTGACCATTTTCTCAATATTTTCAAATATTTTTTCCTTCCCCACTTCAACTCCCCAAATTCATTGCCCACAATGGCCATTGGTGATTCGGGAATCCTGGAAATTTCAGTCTAAAAAACTAGATTTCCAGTTTTTCGAAATCCTTCAGGTCCCCTGTCTTGGCACAAAGCTTTGAAAGGGCTAGCATTTTGAATTGAGCCTGGAAATGTATCTGAAGCCCATGCAGGTGGCAGTAGGCTCATAATTCCCAATCACAGAATGCATCTACACTACACAGCAATGGCCATTTGATAGCATCTTTACATCTCATTGTTTCGTCATAGAATCCCTGGATTTGTCCGTTGTTAGGTTAATTAATATGCTCTACAAAAGAGTTCTAGCATACTCCTTTAAGCTACAGTGCAAGAACTCTCTAGTGGAATATTCTAAGTAATGTGCCAAACTACAGCTCCCAGGATTTCTTCTTATGGAGCCATCCTATTTACAGCAAAGTACCATGAAAGTGTTACAGATACATTTCCAAGCAGTCTAGCTGCCATATTCTAAAGTCCTGCAAGCTTCCATCACTAGATTGCATTGTTGTCTCCTGCATATTGCTTTACTTTCAAATCAGCCTCAGATGAGTCTGCCATGAAATTTTTCTGCTGGCCTGATGGAATATATGATTCAGACCTCTCTTACACTGCAATCTTATGTGTGTCAGCTGAGAAATAAATCCCATTGTGTTCATGGTGACTTGCACCTATATAAATGGGATCAGAGTTCGTTACTCAAGTTATGCTGCCTGAGTAGTTTTAAGATTCTGCAGAAGTCCTACCATGACAGTGGAATGCAAGATATGCTGCTGCCATGACAGATACATCAGTGGAATACTCTTTTCATAAGTGGTGGTGGCTGGTGGTGCGGATGTGAGAGAATCGTGAATCTACAATGAAATTTAGATTAGACTTTAAAAGAGTTTACCAAGGGTGTTCAGACCTATCTTCCAAATAGAGTCAACATCTGGAATTACTCCTTTATAGTTTGGACTATAATCCAGAGTGGATGTACTGCCCCAGAATCATCAGAACCATCAGCCCTTGCTGAGAGCAAAGTCACCTGGTGTTTCTGAAAGTCCTATAGGCATGTCTCCCATTTTATACTAGTTTAGTGTTTTATGGTTGCATGTTTTTCTTGTCTACTTAACAGGCTGAGCATCCACACAATATAGTGGAAATTCTGCTGATATGGTGGTGAGATATATCCGTGCCAGGACATTTAGAGTATAGAAATGTTTTGACTATCTCTATCTCGATCTTTCAATTTTTAACACATTATTTGTTTCTTTATGCTGCCAATTCCCTTTTGTGATTCCATGGAAGAAGATCAACATCACATAAAGAATTAATTCTGAACCTTTATAGTGGTGAGAGTCATTGGCGGATTGAAAAGCAAGCACCAGACCAACAGTTGGAGTGAATGAGACAGAAGCAGACTTTTACAGTCTCACCCCTTCCTCTCTTATATTTCAGCTTGTGGCTCCAGCAGTATTAAGACTGGGATTCTATTTTTCAGCACACAGTTTTAAGAACTGTGAATTAACCACATTATCGGCCCTGGGGTGTGATGTTTTGGGTTCTGCATTGTGATTTCATATGGAGCCCATTGTTCCAAAATAAAGGGAGCTATGCTGAGTTATCCATATTTTTGCTCTTTAAATATTTTAACACTGTAAGATGTTTTGAGAGTTCTTTACGAATAGATATTTAACAATACACTTGAAATACTAATACTGACACCACTGTCAGTATTATTTATTTATTTGTTTGTTTGCAAATGATGAGCTCTTCCTATGGGTGCCAGATATACATCTGTCCTTTTACATCAACAATCACATACTGTTTCCTAAAATAACAATGTCTGTATTCTGCAAGAATGTGTGTGTGTATGTGTGTGTGTGTGTGTGTGTGAGAGAGAGAGACAAACTAGTTCACCCTTCAAGTAGAGATTGGATGTTTTTCATATTTATGTGATGGGATTTGCAGAATAGCAGAAGTACTTTTTGTTCTGTAATCATCATAAATTACAAATCCTGGCCAGCAGGGAAAAGCAAGGAAGTAAAATGTTTTACTAAATCGTGGTGGTTTTGAAGGCATTAGGTTTAATATAGCAGAAGATGTGACTTTTATTGCTCTCCCATAGGCTTAGGGTTTCCGTAAAGCACAGCTGACCTGGTTTTGCCTGGATTTTGTCTACACTCCACCCAGTGCCCATTTGACCCATTAGCTAGACTGGATTATTATTTTTAATAATAATATATCCTTATAGAATTGGATATTACAGACAAAATGTTCAGGCAGTACTCTGTCTGTTATTGGTGGTGGTAGAGGTGGGAGAATGAGCCTGCTGTTTCTGTTTCCTGTTGTTGAAGACAAGGAGGCAAACCCCAAACAGGATTTCTACCTGTTAGTTATATAAGTCGCCACTGCTCTCTATTGTACAGCCCACTGTCTTAGCTTGGCTGAGACTGGCTGTCACATGGCTTCTTATCTCTAGCATTCAGTCCAAGTGACTGACGCTAATGGAGAGATGAGGCAGCGTGGCTCCCTCTCAGAGCTGGACTTACCATGAGGTCTAGTGAGGCAGAGTGCCTTATCCTACCCCAGGACGACTCCCCTACCCTACCCCAGAAGGCCAATCACTATGGCCATCACAAGGTCCCAAATGCTTGGTTTCAGACTTTGCTCCTGAAGTATCAGAGAATGGGATGCTGCTGATTTGGCAGCTTTATAAAATGCAAGAAAGTAATGTGGGTGTATACGTACATAACATACTCAAATATACACATACAGAAAGAGGGAGGGAGATTTTTCAAATCATCAGTTTGACTGTTGCTTAGCAATTCATAAAATGGGCATCATGAGGCCTGTGACCCAGAGAAGGACTAAACGTGTGAAATTTTCCATCAGTCAATCTTTCCTTAATACCTCAAGAGGGCTGTTAAGAGCTGGAAGAAAGAAATTTCTAGAGGGAAAAAAAAAGATTCTGATTTTTTTTTTTTAAAAAAAAACCCTTCATTGTTACTATTTTAATTAAATCTTGTCCCTGCTACTTAATATAACTCTTCCATATCTGCATTTCCACAAATGAAATTACTATGCTACTCTCGAGGTGAAACAGTCTTTATCGGCTTACATTCAATGAAGATTGACCTCTTCATTTTTAAAGAAAGGCATGAGATGAAGACCCGGAATGGTATAGTGGTCTGAACATTGGACTATAATTCCAGAGACAAGGGTTTGAATCCTTGCTTAGCCATGGAAATGCACTGGGTGACCCTGGTTAAGTCACACTCTTTCGGCCTCAGAGGAATGCAACCACCCACCCCAGACAAATCTTGCCAAGAGAACCCCATGATGGGTTTGCCTTAGGTTTGTCTTAGTCACAAACAACTTGAAGCCAGAACAACAACATGGGACAGAAGTGTTCCTTGTCAGAACTGTCATATGTTACAGAAGAGGTTTATGGAAGAACTTGAGTAGAAGTCCTCACACACAACTTACATCTCATGAGAGACTGCTCTATACTTTCACAACTGAAAAAATTCCTCACATTTGGTAAAAAGGCCACTGCTCCTGATGAAAATCTTGCTGTAGATGACTGTCTTGTAACTGTCTTAGAAGCTGATTTCAAGAGGGGCTTTGAATATCAGAGCAAAACAATTATGTCAAATACTTAAGATCAAGTATATAATGATGAGTAACAACCAATGTTGCATGAAGAGACCTCCATTCATGAAGTGGTACTTTGTCATCTTTCTCCCATTTAGTTCTATGTGAGCTCCTAGAAGGAACTTGAATTGGTTTCCCAATTCCCTGAAGGAGATTAAGGATTCCAGAAACTCTGTTGACAGATTCTTTCTCTTCTGTTCCAAAATTAGGGTTAATTAATTGTATTTTCCCACTATAGTATAACAGATGTTTTAAAAGTGGAAATCAAAGCTCAGTAGTAACAAACTAGAAAAAATGCAGTTACTTGTAACAACTTTGCTTTTTGGTGGGTAACAAAGTTGTAGTGCAAATTGCAAATATCCCCTATTTGGGCAAGTTGGTTGAATGTGGATGGCTGAGCAATGTCAGGTGTTCGTGGAGGAAACAGATTATCTGGACCCATTTCAGTCTGGTTTCAGACCAGAGTGCAGCACTGAAACGGCCTTACCTGATCTAACTGATGACCTACTTCTAGGGGAAAGACAGGGGGACTGCTACCATCTTGATCTTTCTGAATCTCTCAGTGGATTTTGATAGCACTGATCATGGTCTAGATCTTACTGGATTAGCTCTGTGGGATCGGAGTAGGAGGCACTGTTCTTCAGTGATTCCATTTCTGTCTAGAGGACCAGTTCCAGAGAGTAGCACTGGAGAATTCCTATTCAGCTCCATGGCTATTAAGTTAGAGGGTACCATAGGGTTACATCTAATCCCATATGCTGTTCAATATCTACATGAAACTACTGGCGGAGGTCATAACAGGGTTTGGAATGGAATGCTGTCAGTATGCTGATGACACTCAGCTCTTTTTCTCCTTGTCATCGGAGTCAGTTGGAGCTGTGCAAGTGCTGGACCAATCCCTGGATGCTGTAATGGCCTAGATGAGGGCCAATAAACTGAAACTGAACTCTGCTAAGATGGAGGTTCTGTAGATGGGTGGTTCTCGGGTCTGGGAACTGGGTAAACAGCATATCCTGGATGGGGTTGCACTTCCCTTGAAGGAGCAGGTATGTAGCTTGGGAGTGCTCCTGGATGCATCCTTGTTACTGGAGGCCCAAGTGGACTCTGTGACATGGAGTGCTAGGTGCCAGCTTTGACTGGTGTCCCAGTGACAGACTTTCCTGGACAGAGATAACCTACAGCCTTTCTGTACTACACTGTTATAGTGCTATTATTCCACTCTCAACATCCTATGGAATTCTGGGGTTTGTAGTTTACTGAGGTCAAAGAGCTCTCTGGCTGAGAATGCTAAATGCCCCTCCCTAAAATGCAAACTCCAGAATTCTATATGATGCTGAAAGTGGAATAATAGCACTATGACAATGTAGTGTGGAAAGGCCCCTAGACACAATAGTCCTTGCACTGTTAACCTCCCAATTAGACTACAGTAATGTACTCAACACTGGGCTGCCCTTGAAGAAGTCTCAGAAGCTGCAGCTAGTGCAAAATGCATCAGCTTGAATGCTTACTAGAGTATCATATAGACAATATAGTCTTTAAACATTTTCACTGGCTGCCAATACATTTCTAGTCAGAATTCAAGGTGCTTGTGATTACTAATTTAAAGCTCTAAATGGCTTGGGACTTTGATATGTGAGAGAGGACCTTCCACCTGCCCAAGGATTAAGATCTGCTGGAGGGTTCTCCTTCTTATCCCACCAGAGAGATCAATATACTTTGTTAGGACTTGGAGAGGGCTCTGACAGGCATTTATTTCTTTCTCAGATTGGTGTGGCCATTCCAATTCAACAAGGAACCCTGTCAATATTCATTTGCCCTGACTCCACCCTTTTATCACAACCTTTGTGTAACAGGGCTAGAGTTTCAGTTGCTCCTCAGAACCAAACTGTAGTGTGTTCTTTGTATCACAGTGGCTTTTGATAACTCAGCAGTTATAAAACCAACTGTAACATTTGTTATAGGAACAGTGGAAATAAAGTAATTGTTAGAGTTCAGTTATATTGTTGATAGGCCATACACCCCCACACTTTGATATGGTTTAATGGCCAAATATTACTTGGTATAAATATAAATTATATTCTGCCATGCCTGCATGGCCATTCTGGCTAAGAAAGAAAAGCTGGATGAACATGTTCATTTCACAGCCAGGTCAGGAAAGACCTCAAGGCATAATCAGGCCATAGTCGGGAATTCACCATGAAACTCCACCAACTTACAACTCAACCTTTAGAAACAACAGATGTTTCAACCTGATGTTCCCACAGGACAGCTGATTGTCTTAGTCCCCCTTCCTCTGACACCAGACTTCCCTTTTGACCCCACACCTGCCCAGCAATCAAGGAACTATCAAGATTCCTATTAGTCCTTTGTCACCTGCTGAAGTCTAATGCAAGACCCATGCTAAAAAAGAAGTGGCTTCATTCATGTGTTTTGGGTGGTTGATTGTTGGAGGTCTAGGGGTGCATTCCCTCAGCATCATGGCTAATTAAAAAATTAGAAAGAACCATAGTGACAGAGTATGTGCACAAGTCTATCCTTTTAGAAAAAAAAATGTATCTCAGTGTACCATTGAAAGACTAAGATAACAAAAATAACATTAACTATTCAGTTTGTAGTTTGAAAGACTATCTGTGAAATGTCCATATCTGTTGGACTCCTATCATTGGGAAGAAAATGCAAATGCCTGATTCCCCCCCCCCCGTTTTTCCTTTTTGAATTTTATACATGCAGAACTGAAAATACGTATCTTTGAAAAATGGACACAAATGCACGTTTGTCAATGGGAAAACATCTTTCAAAATATGTACATCATAAAGAATGCATCACAAAAGCTGTAAACTAGAAACAGTGCATATGCAAATACTTACAGAATTCAATATGAAACAATACTCACAAAGCCTTGCAACCTGACACAAAACAAGAATGGAAGAAAGTGCAGGTAGCTTTTTTGGGAAATGCAGAGAAATTAAGGCCCTTTGCACAGCTTACCTGCATCCAGTGTGGTTGTGCGGGGATCACGTGAGCAGCCTCTTCTGCGAGGCATTCATGTCCCCGCTTCTCCTGCTCTGCAGCAGTTGGCTGCTGGCCGGCAGGCATCATGAGGGCTCCGCCTCTTCCTTCCGCAGCGCAGTTGGGTTTTTTCCCAGGCTGCGGTGGGGGAGGAAGTGCAAGAGCCACGTCTCTGGAGGCTCCGCACGGATGGTAAGTGCATGTGGGGCCCTGGAACGACGCGTGATCGCACATTATTTTCGGCCAAAAGCCAAAAATGATATATTGAGCGATCGGTGCCTGCTGGCCCTGGCAGCGTCACGCAATTGTGAGGATATCATGTGGAATGCTCCTCGCAATTGCGCAATGCTCTGGAGGCTCTTTTGTGTGACAAATGCCATGTGAAAAGGGCCTAAGACTGAAGAAGTTCACAGCTCTAGAAAAGAGGCTTGCTGAAATTGGTGAGAGGTACTGCATTTACTACATGGACCACTGATTTTGCAGTATAGTCCTTTATGCTAATCAGAGATAAGGTAGCTTCACAACTGCCAAAAAAAAAAAAAAAAAAAAAGACTTCTGAGATTATATTAAAGAGAGTTTTTGCTTCTAATAATAAGACTGGAGGATTATTTTGTTCATTTTCAATGGAAAGCAACACCCATGAAAAAAATCTGCCTAGCATTGATATTGAGAAATATCTATATTAGAAATATTGCAGCTTTCCCATACTTTAAAATACAAATTCACATAGTTTATTATGCCACATCATGAGAAAACATTAATCTAATTATTTTACATGGATGAGTATATGTTAACAAAATGCAAGAACAGCGCCATCTCATCACAAGATTAGCCATAATGTTTGGAAAAGGTGATCATCTGTCTGAATAAGAATCAAACAAAGACTGAAAATTTCATAATTAAGTACAAACATGTTTTTTTCTTTGCTACAGGCATGATGTGGAAAATAAAAAACTAATCAGTAGATATAGGGGGAAAAATTATTCTTCCACATTTCTTTAATTGTTTTGCTTTCTTTCAGGTATAATCTGCAACCACATAGAAGCTGTTCTTCCACAATCTCCAGAACCACATCCAGCTAGCATAGTTAGTGGGATTTGGGGTGCAGCAGTGAAAAAAAGTAATGTTTCCAAGTTCTGATTTAGGGTCAATGGGACTGGCACACTGCACTTTGAAAATGCAGCTCCCATATGGGAGGAAGCAAAAACCTGAAAGGAAGAAAAAAGAAAAAAAAGAAAAAAGAAAGAAGAATAATTCCCCCCCCCACATCTGTTTATTTGTCTTCTAATCTTTTCAATCTAAAGGGCACTTGCAAGAAAATACAATGAGTATCATATGCCCCTGGGCCTTAGCCAGGGATAGTGTTGTCCTCCCCAGCCAATTGGACAACATGAGGAGGGGCAAAACTATCTGGACATTGGCCTCTTGACCTGTCAGCTGCCCTCCTTCTTCCCCATAGCACGAGGTGCAGCTAATCAAGGGTTGAGTAGGATTTTACCTCGGGCATGGATTTTTTTCCTATTCCATGTTAAATAGGGATTTGTCTCTCAGGTTTGCATTTTCCCACAACTGGCAAAGTGTGGGTGCTTACTTATTTAATGGCTATACTTGAGGTAATCCAAGGCCATTTCCACACTAGCCTGTTATAGTGTTATTATTTCACTTTAAACATCCTATGGAATCCTGGGCTTTGCAGTTTAAGGAAGGGCCTTTGAGGAAAATGGCCCAAGAGTCACTGGAAGGTGAAGGAACATCACACACATTCTTATGATTGTCAAATAGCTAGGTGGGAAGTCCATTGCTCCAGACTTGAACCCTCATCAAGCGTGCTAACCAGGCCCACTTGAGTGAATAGCCTGGGTCCTCACTTCTCTTTAAGGGAGATAGGCAATGATGAACTAGGAAGGTTTTCTTCCCAGTTCAGAGCTGGAAGGCTTGCACGGGAAGGCTTGGCTTAACTGGGCCTCCCATAATCCAGTGTCCATAAACCCATGCACTGCTGCCTTGCAGATTCCTGTTGTTGAATAAAATTGTGGCCAGTTCTGACTCAGCACTCTTGCCCTGCACTGTCATTCCTGGTCTGTATGTGTGACAAATGGAATAAATATGGCCTCTCAGTTGCTACCATCCAGATCTTCGACAGCTCCCAGAACCAGTAGTTCCATTCTCATTAAATGATTCTGCATCATCATTTCGAGTGCTAGACACATTTGGAGAGTTGATGCTCAAGTTGCTTTAAAAAACAAAACAAACAAAAACAAACAAAAACAAACAAACAAGCAAGTAAGCAAACACAGATCCAGATGACATCTTGCAGGCTTAATTGTATCAGACATTATGTACTTCATATCATGGGATGGTAAATAGGATTCTTTAGGTTTTTTATCTTTGTATCATTTGTGTTTGGTTTATGTAATTTGGATGCCTAATGAATATAAATTGTATCTAAAATAAACTAATAAATTGGATCCTTGATTAACCAAAGCAGACTCATTTGGTGAAAAATCAAGGGTAAATTATTCAGAATAGGTGTCTCAGGCAGAGACACAACAGATAATAAAAACTTTTCTTACACATGTCTTCCTATACTTTGTTGTTCAATAAGGAAAACTGCCAAAAGTGTGTGTGTGTGTGTGTGTGTGTGTGTGTATTAAAAATTAAAACAGCAACATGATAGATAATAATAGAATGAGTTTGCTCTTTGCTTGAAAATAAGAGTGGTTTAGCTACTCTAGGATCACCTTTCTTATTTTTTTAAAAATTACCTTTTAATCAGAAGAAGACATTTGCAAGATAGTGGTTGGTTTGTCGTTTGTATTACTGAATTCCATCTTAGAGATGAAAATAGCATTAATGGAATAAAGGTCTCTAAAGTGTTTGATGACAGAAAACCTCCTCAAGCCCCATCCTCATTTTTTTCCCTACTCACTGAATAGATCTGGGAATTACTTCTCCTCCCTCAGCCTAGACTCACTTTTTTTTCAACCCACTCACATGATCAATTATTGATTGGCAAGAGGATGGGATAGTGGAATTATCCTGCAGGACCTCTGGAGGACCGTGAGGTGGTACCAAGGAGTACCTACATCAGCATGCGCTGGCCACAATAGGTGACCCTCTTTCCTTGGCTGTCCGTGTCTGTCTGCACAACTGCTACATGGCTATGTGGATGAGTGGGTGGGAGGCAGGAGGAGAGTAGATGATTGAGGCTTGACTATCACTAACTAGCCTGTGACAAACAAGCCTTCTCACTTGATCGTGTTTTAACATTGTTGTAAGCCTTGGGTCCCATGTTAGGAGTAAGGAGGGTTAATAAATAAGTCAGCAGTACAGGAATTTCAGATTGGCTACTTAGTTAAGAGATATAAATAAGTAATGTCTTCTGACTTACCCCTTGAGCCCCATTCACCTTAAGAGCCAGCTGCCAGATTGGGCAAAGGAGGTCTGTTCAGCAGCTGGTGATCAAGAGACAAGGAAAATGATGTTTCCGCCCCTGCCAGAAAATGAGGCTACCACAAAAGACCATGCTTATTTTGGTTGCAGCCCCTGGAGGAAGGGGGTAGAAATGTCAAACTGTGCACCTATCACTGACAGAACAGGCCTTCTTCATTTGTGGCTGCTAGCTGTTAAAGTAGGCTGGGAACTGCTGGATGTTAAGGTGGGCTGTGACTATATAAGATTAATGAATACAGATCATTTACAGATCTGTAACTGAAACACTGAGTAGCAACCCAAGTAAGTAAGTAAATAAATAAGTAAATGTTCTGCTTTTCAGTGTGAGGCCAAAATTACGATGAGTTTTGGGGGTGAGGATGGGAGTGAGAAAGAAAGATGTCAGACACTGGACCTGCAGATCTTATACAAACAGGCAAAGTTCAAGCTCTGCCACTAAACCCTGCCTTTTCCTTTGGATTAAAATTTGCTTTAGCACCATTAGAACCTTTTATTACCAAGGGAGCATTTCCAACTTGGCCTTCTAAATTAGGATGTGTAAAATGCTTGTTTCTGGCACATGCCTCTCAAGCATAACTCTGAAAGGCACCGTACAAGGACTGGAGTAATACAATTGACAGATAACTCTCATTCACAAAACTTAAGGGGTCTCTATTTTGAACAATAAACCTCCCATTTGTTCCCACTGGCTGCAAGGATATGAAACTGTGAATTGAGCATAGATTTATCCTGAAGAGTACGTACTATAGGGATGTTTATCCAATCCACTTGTGTGCCCAAGTGCTGGGCAGCTGAGGTGACAGAATGATACGAACAGATGGGATTTCATAAACCTAAATGGAGGCAAAATGGCAGATGCAAAGCATTCCTCATAATATAGTGTGATTGAAAAGGGAGAATCTGGGGAAAGAGATGCAAAAATCTGAAATTTGACTGAGTAATTTCATAATATGAAGGTGAAGATAGAGCTTCAGAATGACATGAAACTCTTGGCAGATCCAGGATGTTACTTGAATTGCTGAACATTTCCCCCCTCTTTTCCCCCAATTAACAAATGTTTCAGTCTTTTTGGCCTCAAATAAGTGTAGATTGTTTTCCTCCAACAATTTAATTGTGACTGTGCATCTATAACCACACATGGACTATATGGATGTCTGTTTTTGTGATTGTGAATGCACTTTTCTCAGCTACCACAATCACAAAAATGGCTCCAGCCACCTCAGTGTAGTTTCTTAATTCATAGTTGCTTGTCTACAAAATGTCGTGGATCCAGTATATGATTGCATGGTCCCTCATATCATATGCTTGAGCCAGCCCTCAACTACATTATATTCTTGTCATTTTAGACTATAAACATATAACAAATTATACCATTCTCTAAGTTTGGTTTATAAGGATCAGATGTTGCTGACCAATTAGACACTGTTGTCTTTCATAGGGTTTGACAATCTAATACTTCTTTAAAAAGTAAGAAGGGTAGTTTGTGAAGCACCACTCTGTTCAGCCCCTGGGAGCTTGTTAATAACCAGCTCTAGATGACTAATATGAATTGCATGGCCCTGCTGGCAGCATTCCAAAAGGATATGACACCAAATGGAAAGGGTTGCTACTTTGTGAGTGTCTTGAGCAAGAGAGTCATATTTTCCCCTCATGAGAATAAGAGAGGCTGCCTGAAATGCTAATTTGCAATCATAAATCCCTCCTTAAAGGTCTGGTGGCCCTTGGGAAAAGGAAGATTATGTGGGAAGACACTTTGGATGTTTGCTCTTACCTGAATATGTGCTTGTACTTAGGTTGCTGGTTGGAAACCTTTGTTGTTTTACTGGTAGTTTGATATGTGCCTCAGGGAATGTTCCTATTAGTGTGGCTGTGGGTTGAGGCAGATATGACTTTTGTGGGAGAACAAGCCAGCAGTGGAAGGAACACATGTTTCTCATTTTAATTCTTCAACCAACCAATGAATTCCTGGTTGTTTCAGTGGCTTGTCTTCTGATTGATTGGTGCTGATTCTAAATGCCCAATCAGAAATAGAGATGGGGAATGAAGTATGTTACCACTTGCAGTGTACATTTCCTCTCATGCAGGTGAGTCAGTTAGTGTTCTCCTGAATCAGTGCTTGGATAGGGCAAGGTACTGAAGATGAGTCAAGAAACCAAGACTCAGTCCAGACAGGATGAAGGTGATATTTGTGGATTGCTTATCCATCTGGCTCAGTAGTGTTAACTCCTGGGAACTGTACTCCTTGAAAAGGAGCATGGGCAACTGTGTTGAATTCGGGGGATAATCTTCTGGCTCAGGAACCTGTAGGGGACAACGGTCTTCAAAAAATGCCTCCAAAAAACAAAAACAAAAGTGGTCAGAAATACACTTCTCATTCTGAAAACAGGCTTTTTTAAAATGTTAAACCTCTTTCCTTTTTTTCTTTTTTTCCTTTCTTTTCTTGAGTATGCAACCTATTTAGGCAGTAACTGCTGGTTCTGGAGATTTACATAGAAGGCATTTCATTTCCTCTTTTATTTTTCTTTTTGGCCAGAAAAAGGGTTACCCATGGAATATGAAGAATTCAAAGGGCACATAAACACCCTTGGGTCATCGTGTATCTTAAAGGTGTACTTTGCCTACCCATCCTAAAACATCAGGTAGTCTATGGTTGCTCTTAGATCTACTGTTATCTCTGCAGGTACAGGGAGCCTAGGTGGCTCAGAGCATCTTTTATTAAACTTAGGCTCATATACTACCTGCATCTCCACTTGAGTAGGCATTGCTACAGTTGCACTCCAGTAACCTTCTGTTAGATTTATTATAAGCTATTATATATGGGACTGGCTTTGAACATGACCCAGAAACCTCAGCGATCTTGGTTTTATCATGGTTTTATCTTATACTTTATGAGGTTTTTTTGTTTGTTTGTTCATTTGTTTTTTTTTTTTGCCTTTACAATACTCAGAGAACTTTGTTTACTGGCTGATTTAAATATGTAAGAAACAAAAAAGCAAGTAAGCCCACTTCCCTAAAACAGTGCTATCCAGAAAGCTCTCGCTCAACCACTCTACATCTCTGCTGCCCTCTGTCCTTCTTCAGCTCCATACCTTGGTAAGTGCCAGCTGCGGGACTTTGGGCGTTGCACTCTCAAAAAAATAACTATTTACAAGTTCTACAAGTTCTGCCATGCTCGCATTTCATTTGTCAATTCCTATACTGCTTTCCCAGCTCTATACATTTTGGATGAATTAGGAAATAAACCTAATGAAAAAGACATGCTGAGAAGAATGTTGGCCCTAAATAATTGTTCCACAGTAGAAGCACTTGTTTAAGAAACATTTGAATGTAACGTAACTTCTTAATATTGCATGCTTAAGGGATTATAACCTATGGTATACTGGAAGTAGGATATGTGGCTATTTTCAGAACTGGCATGATGATCTCACTTGCTGGGTGCAAAGTAACTGGAGGACTCTTCTTGTTCTGGCATGCCAATGAGGTGAAAATAAAATATTCAAGCTTAACTATTTTTTGCACCATGGAGAATGAAGCTAGGTCACTTATTCTATGACAAATAAATTGGATACTATGCTATGTAATGCTATTCTTTGCTGTCTATCTCTGTCATTCTTTGACTCTTCTTGGGGACAAAGCTATGAGAGCAGTCATTATGAGATCTTACATTTCAAAATTTACCACTACACCTAGCAATTATCACCTTTGGCCTTTCTTCAGTGGAAAAGCAAGGTACAAATAATCTAAATGCAGAGCCTGGAATATAGCTGGTGAGCTACACTTTACCACTCTGCTGGCTGACTTACAAGGCCCTTCAGATAGAATGTGTTTAAAAGCTGATAGATAACAGTGACCTCTGCTTTGCTTACCACTCAAACAGTGATGAATCAGGTTTCCTTGGCATACTGATAATCTTTTTGAAATCCAGTATTTATTTCCACCTAAGAAATGGAGACTTTGTTGTTGTTGTTTTTTAAAAGAGTAAAGTTAATGACTTATTTGATATCTTCTATTACATCTGCTGAACATAACACCTAAAACACATACCTGCAACTGTATGTTGCTGAAAGAATACATCATCCAAAAGAAATGCATCATTTTAAGATTCTAATCACATTTGACAGAGTTTCCCATCAGTTCAGTGCATAAGGAGACATACTGGGACCATAAGACTGGGACCTCAGTTCACAAACTTAAACCTTCAGTGTCAAGTTTAGATTCTGGGGGAATCTTGGCAAGATGTCCTTTTGGTGGATCCACCTCTTTGTCACTACTCAGGAAAACAAGCTAAGTGATAATAGCTGCCTTTACATTATGCTTGTATTATTGATTGTAAGCAGGTAGAAGGTAAGTGAATCCACAGCAGCGATAAAGATCAGGAGAAGAGTCAGGGTACTGGGGAGGTCTCAGCAGGTGTCAACTGCTGCCTGGCATACACTCTAGAGTCCTCAAATAAGTAGAGAGCTCTAAAGAGTTTCATATGACTGAGATAGCTCTGATGTGAAGCAGGGAGGGGGAACTTATGGCCTTCCAGATGCTGCTGGACTAGAGTCCCCATCATTCCTCTCCATTGATCATGTTGTCTGGGATTAATGGGAGTTGGAATTCAGCAATGTAGAGTCAAGGATTCTCTAGGTCTGATGTAATATAAGAAATCATGGAGGTCTATGGCTTTGTTTCAAATTTTCTACATTAAACCAAATAATGATTTTTTTAAAAAAAAGAAAAAAGAAAAAGAAAAAAGCCTGCTAGTTTTTAAAAGCTAATTTTGTATTACTATTGTGGCTTCCAATCAACTTGTCCAGGTAATTTACAGATCTGTGAAATAGGCACGAAGTCATCAGACCCTCAGCAAGGGCTGTCACTTTATAGTCTTCAACGCAAAACCTTCCTGCTGCATGAGGTCCCGATGTTGCAGAAGAGGAAGATCATAAAGCCTCCTTTTCTTTCATTATTGAAATTAACATTCATTGATTGCATGTGCCCAGCACAGCACCCAGGCATTCACTGTGCATGAGAAACAAAATTGAAAATTAATGATATCTTTCCTAAAGCATGAATCCCAATTAAGGCAACTGAAAAAAAAATTACTCCCCCCCCCCAACATTGTGTATTCAATGGTTTCTTTTCAGCAGATGATTTTAAGTCTACAAGAAATACTGACAGCAACATCACTGGCAAGAATGTCTTATTGTTTGTTATAACATGCAATTTCATTTCCTCCATTTTAAAAACAAGAAAAAGGTTAGCACCTGCAGGTGGACACATGAGAGCAGGATTATTAGAAAAAGAAGTGAAACACATTAAAATAGAAAGGTAGTGATGACAAAACATTGCTTCCAAGGGGACAAAAAAGAAAGCTGTAATCCTAAACGCAAATAAACCCCATTGCTCATTGTGCAACTTATTGGGGTAGACATTCATAGAGTTGCCCAATCTATTTCACCTATTTATCCTTAATAAACCATGATGGGTCTATAACTGACTAGACATGGCCTAAATGATTACCATGGGGGACTGAAATATCCATGCTGAGATTGTCTTGTCTCTAAGTTGGCTGACAACCTCATGACTGCCATGGCATCTTTGGGGCTCTCCAAGCCTGCTGAAAAACCAAACATATGAATCAGCACAAACTTTACCTTTGATTTTCTAATCTGGACAGGAGGATAATGTTCTAAAAGCTGAGGAACTGTGGTTTGAAAGAATGGGGGTTGCCCCTGGAGCTTAGTAGATTTGGGAACAATAGAATATTTTCAAGATGGTATGGGTGGATGATGCTCCTGTCAGATCTCTAGATAGCCTCTGGAATGGAAAAAATCTGTTATTTTATTTTATTATTTTGATCCAACATTTCTCCCAGAGAAAATTAAGGTAACTTAAACTGTTACACAATTACTCCCAAATACTCTGTGCCACTGTTCAGAGCACTTGCAACTTCTTGGTATATACTTGATATGAGGGCAATGAGATGAAGTCAAGTAAGCAGAAGACTGGAACACTTTACACTCAGATTCACTCCTACTTGGATGCTGTAGTTGAGGCAAGCTCAGTGGGTGTAATCATGGCACCCACTTCTCCTGTTTTACTGAATACATTTCGATTTGTGCAGGCTGAGAATGTTGACAGCCTCCTTGGAGAGATGACAGCCTTCACATGTATACTGGATCCTTGTCTCTACTGGTTACTGAAACAGCTAGAGGGGGACTGTGGGTAAGGGTGGGTAATAACAACAACAACAACAACAACAACAACAACAACAACAACAACAAGTGAATGCCTCACTGCAGCAAAGGAAGTTTCCATACTACCTAAAAGAGCCTGTGGTGTGGCTTTTTTAAAAAAAAGATCCCCTAGATTCCACTGTTCTTAATCATTATTGGCTAGTCTCTAAAATTTAATTTTGGGGCAAGGTTCTGGAGTGTGTGGTGGCCTGCCAACTCCTGGGGTTTTTGGATGAGATGGATTATCTAGATCCATTCAGTCTGGCTTCAGGCCTGGTTATGGGATGGAGATAGCTTTGATCATCTTTGTTGATCAAATGGGCAGGGAGAATGCAGCTTTCAGTATCATCAACCATGGTATGCTCCTGGACCAGCTGGGCTTTGGAAGGACTGTTATGCAGTAGTACCAGTCTTTCTTGCAGGGGAGAACTCAGAAGATGGTGCTGGTAGACTTTTTTTTTTTTGATGCCCTGGCTATTGGCCTGTGGGGTCTTTCTGGGTTCTATTTTGTCCCCTGTGCTGTTTAACCTCTACATGAAACCTCTGAGAGAGGTCATCTGGAGTTTTGGGGTTTGGTATCACCAAAATGCTGATGATGCCCTTTCCATCTGATTCCAAGGCAAGTGTCTTGATACTGAACCAATGTCTGTTGTTATTAATGGACTGGATGAGGGCAAACAAACTGAAGCTTAATCCAGACAAGACAGAGGTGCTTCTGGTCAGTGGAAAGGCAGATCAGGGAATAGGGACTCTGCCTCTTCTGGGTGGGGTTTTACTTCCCCTGAAATTGCAGGCTCTCAGCTTGGGTGTTCTCCTGGGCTCAGCTCTAAGCCTTGGATGCCCAAGTTTCAGCAGTGGCGAGGAGTATACTTCCACAATTCGTGCACCAGCTGCACCTGTTTCTTGAGATGCCAGATCTGGCTACAGCGACACATGAATTGATTACATCTTGGTTGGACTACTGTAACACACTCTACATGGGGCTGCCTTTGAAAACTTTTGGAAATCTCAGTGGATTCAAAATGCTGCAGACAGAATGTTTACCAGAGCCAGTTATAGGGTTCATATGACCCCCTTGTTAAAACAGTTTCACTGACTACCCATTCATTTCTGGGTACAATTCAAAGTGTTGATCACGACCTATAAAACCCTATACAGCTTAGGTCCAAACTGTCTGAAATACTGCATCTCTCCATAAGAACCTTCCAGAGTGATAAGATCTGCAGACGAAGGCTTTCTGCTGGTCCCACTACCATCACAGGCATGCTTGGTGAAAGCATGGGAGAAAGTCTTTTCAGTGGCTTCTCCTACCCTTTGGAACTCCCTTCCATAAGAGCTAGGCTGGCCTCCTCCATGCTTTTCTTTTGCTGGCAGGAAAAGACCTTTTTGTTGATGCAAGCTTTTAATGAATAAGCAAGGAAGCTTGTACTGCAATATTTTATCTGTTGTTTGTAACCTTTGTATGTATTTTAGATGATTATATATTGTTTTATGTTGTGATTTTAATTATTTTTAAAATTTCATTGTTCAGGGTTTTGGAAGCTGGCTTGGGTCCCACTCTGGGAGAAAGGTTGCATATAAATGAAACAAAATTAATAAATTAATAAATAAATGCATATTAACAAGTCATACTGTGCCCATTCAATGTCAGTGATGAAAGTAAATAAACAGTTCTTCTTCTTGGTGTTTACTTCTTTTCAGTAACATGCAGTGGAGGTTTCCTAGTACTACAGGGCCTTTCGAAATCTGGCCCAGGAGAGAGGCAATGTGGAAATTTGCAATCTGATTCATTTGCAAGACTTTGAATGGTACAGATAAAGAGAGAAATGGATGCAACTGAACCTTTAAAGGAGCAAGCAATTTGGAAAGAATGGGTGATGACCCAATAAATTGTTCTTCTCATGGTCATGTGGGTTCTCAGTTCTCCCTTGAAACCAATGGGTCATAAAAATGCTCAAGTCATGATCAGTGCAATTATGACGCACTATAATTGCTAATGAAAGTCAAGCAAGAAAGTGTAAAAGTAGGTTTCTCCTGACTATTAGGAAGACAAAAATAATAACTTTAAGAAGACAGTGACATGGTAAAAACGTTCTATAGTTTGGCAAAGTCTTAAATAACAATGGAAATTGTAGTCAAGAAATCAGAAGGCTGGGACTTTGAAAGACAGCTATGAAGGAACCAAATAAGATTCTCAAGTGTAAAGATATACAGGGTAGTGAGAGGTCTAACTCAAGCACTCTTCCCCCAAACCCAATTTTTGAGCCTCCAGTAACTCGCTGTGATGCTTTTAATGATCATTTTGCAGATAAAATCTCTTGCATAAGAGCCAACTTAGATGCCATTGTTGGAGCAGAAGTTGCTACTGAGGTGTCCAGCGACTCTGTCAGTGGGATTATACTGGGTCAGTTTCAATTGGTGAATACTGCTAAATGTGGAGAAGCTGCTGGGGCAAGTAAGCAAGATGACTTGCTTTCTCGATCCCTTTCCATCTTGGTTGGTCTTCCAGAGAGAAGATGCAATTGGAGGGGAACTTTCCATCTTGTTTAAAAAAGCCTGTGGTTAGACCATTCCTGAAAAAGCCCTCCCTACATCCCCTGAACCTTAATAATTAAAGAGCAGTTTCTAACCAGTTTCTAAACTTTCTTTTTTGGGTAAGATGACCAAGAAGGCAGTTGCCTTTCAGCTCCAGCCAGTCTCGGATGAAACACACTTCCTTGACCCATTTCAAACCAGCTTCAGAGCAGGATATGGAGTTGAGACTGCTATGGACGCCTCAGTGGATGATCTCAGTCTTAGCACTGACAGGGGGAGTATGTCCCTGTTGGTATTTTAAATGTTTTAAAGTATTTTAATTATGATTTTAGTTCTATCTATGCTGTACCCCACCTTGAGCCTTGGGGAGAGACGGGTAGCAAATAAATAATAATAATAATAATAATAATAATAATAATAATAATATCATCATTAAGTATCAAAAGCAGGATCATCCATGCTATACTATTTTCAGTGTCTACGTATGGTTGTGAAATCTGGACAAATGTAGAAAACTGATAGGAAGAGAATCAACTTGACTGATAAGTGGTGCTCTAACAGAGGCCAATCCCACACTTGACTGTTATAGCGCTATTATTCCACTTTCAACAATCTATGGCCTGTCCCTAAACTGCAAACCTCAGGATTCCATAGAATTCCATAGTCTAGTGCAGAAATCGCCAGAAGATAAATAAATAAATAAATTTAAATAAATAAATTTACCAAGAAGAAAAATAAATTGGTCTTAAAAAGAATCAAACCTGGACTGTCCCTGGAAGCCAAAAGGAATAAAATGAGGCTGTTGTGCTTTGGACATATTACAAGATGACATGACTCACTGGATCAACTCAGTCAAGGACACATGACTTTGAGCTGCCAAAATCTTAGGAAAGCTATTAATAACAGGGTATCTTGGGGATGTCTCATTCATAGAATCACCATATACTGAAGCAGACTTGATGGCAATTAATAACAGCATAACTGGTCTGCATTACATTTGTTGAATAAACTTTCCTAAAGCTACTTTGTTCATCATCATCATTATCATCATCATGCCTCCTCCTCCTCCTCCTCCTCCTCCTCCTTCCTCTTCTTTTTGATTTCAGTTCCCTGAAAATCATTACTGAGAATTAAATGTCCAGGAATGATTAATAGAATAAGAAAATTAGCCAGAAGTGACATATTTCAGTTTATTATGCAGAAGAGTTTTGTGGTACAGTGCAGATGACTTTTCCAAGGTTGTGTTACCAGAGAGTGATTTTATAATCATTAATATGAGCTGTTTTCAACGATCCTTTCCATAATTTCTGAAGCTCTGGCATTCACTGGGTTTTAAGAACAAAAAAGCAATGAATGAGATACTGAAGCATCTAATTCCTCCCCCTAATTTTTACCAATGCTTGCATGAAAACAATGGTAATGAAAAGTAGGGATTTTGTGATTTGATTAAGGCTCCCTGTGGTATTTCTTTGAAAAGCTGAAACAGTACAGAATGCCCTTTCTTTCTTGTTTAGCCCAGTTTCGCAAAAACCTTGTTGCTCATTGTAACCGCTCACTCAAAGAGAAACATGAAGCTGTATAGCTTTAAAAGTCTCATTAGTTTTCTTTGTACTCCAAACCTGCAACATTAAAAAAAAATTGTGATATGAAGATTTCATTCCAGACTCAAAACTCACTCCAATTTTCCTGCTATTTACATCAAAGCGAGTCTGAAAGGGATGCACAAGAGAATTACTTTCCTGTGTTGAAAAATTAATACATCGTTGACACTGACCCATTTTCCTGCCTTATGAATTTTTCAAGCTTTTCTACTTGCGAGACAGATCCATGCTTCGTCTTGTTTCAGGATATTGTCCCTTGAAAGATTAAAGAAGAAAGTCTGTTGTTCCAATAGAGGATTGATATGGCATAAAAAAAGGAGGACACTTTAAATATATATATATTCACAATGCTAGTGTCTAAACTATTTAAAATCTCAAATGCTTGTTTTTACAGGAAAGCAAGCATGAGCGTCATTGTGCAAATCTTATTCACCTCAAGATATCTTTCAAAGACAAAGACTGATTCCACATTAGTCCTCTCTTCCATTCAATTTCTGTAATATTTCTCACATTACTGTTCCACATGACACAATAGCCAATGCACTGCATGATATCTTCTTCTTTGTTCTGTTATTTTTCTGCCCTGATTTGTGATAGGTCGCCCATTCCAGTCTCTGGTGCTCTTCTTCTGTAAGCAGTTCCACTGAATGCAAGAGACATAGTTTTTATTATACTTGAAAGGTAGAAATGGCTAATGTCCACAACATCATGTGGGCTTGCTTCAGACACATACACTACCCATTTCAATATCTTAAACAGAAGCAGGCAGATGTTTGGCTATTTGCGCCATAGATTTATATTCTTCATTTTTTTCTTTTCTTTTCCTTCCTTCCTTCCTTTCTTCCTTCCTTCCTTCCTTTTAAGTATTGCGAGCAGTGTCACCAACGACACGGATTAGTTTGGGATAACAGACCCATTGTTGTTCCTCCCATCCAATCCCTTTTGCTGTTAATAGAAAGAAAAAGAATAACATTGACAGAACAATTCTGTACCATGATGCTTCATAGCTAGAGAGCTGGGGAAACAGAAAGAAGTTTGCAATGGTATGAACAACTGTGCATGAGTGTATTGTCCTCAAAAATAAAATAAAAAAGTTCAAAAGGAAAACCAATTGTGCAAAGCTGGTGAAAAAGTCACTAAAGATGAGGAAGCTGAAGCTATGGAAAGCAAGGGCTGGGGAATGGTGGATACTGGCAACAACTTTTCTACAGACAACACCACTATAAAACGCAAAAGCCTGTGAAGTGCAGCTTTTCAAGTATTTGGTTTCCCACTTGTTTTTTAAAAAATCCATCCTTTCTAAAGTCTTTGATGGGAGTCCATACTCAAATAATAAGTCATAAATTCAGTACCCGGAAAGATCCTGGAGCAGATCATTAAGAAGTCAGTTTCTAATCACTTAGAAAGCAACGCGGTACTCACGAGAAGTCGACATGGATTTCTCAAAAATAAGTCATGCCAGACTAATCTTATCTCTTTCTATGATAGAGTTACTAGCTTGATAGATGAAGGGAATGCTGTGGATGTAGCATATCTCGATTTCAGTAAGGCCTTTGACAAAGTTCCCCATGACATTCTTGCAAAGAAGCTAGTGAAATGTGGGCTGGACAGAGCTACTGTCAGGTGGATCTGTAACTGGTTGACTGACCGTTCCCAAAGGGTGCTCACCAATGGCTGCTTTTCATCCTGGAGAGAAGTGACTAGCGGGGTGCCACAGGGTTCTGTCCTGGGCCCAGTGCTGTTCAATATCTTCATCAACGACTTGGATGAAGGAATAGAGGGCATGCTCATCAAATTTGCAGATGACACCAAATTGGGAGGGGTTGCTAATACACCAGAAGACAGGATCAAAATTCAAAATGACCTGGTCAAATTGGAGAGCTGGGCCAAGGCTAACAAAATGAAATTCAACAGAGAGAAGTGTAAGGTCCTACACTTAGGTAGAAAAAATGGAATGCAGAAATATAGGATGGGGGACACGTGGCTGGATGACAGTACGTGTGAAAGGGATCTAGGAGTCCTAATAGACCACAAGCTGAACACGAGTCAGCAGTGTGATGCGGCAGCCAAGAAAGCCAATGGAATTCTCGGCTGCATCAATAGGAGTATGGTGTCTAGATTGAGGGAGGTACTGGTACCACTCTACTCTGCTTTGGTTAGACCTCATCATGAATACTGTGTCCAGTTCTGGGCACCCCAGTTCAAGAAGGACATGGTCAAGCTGGAGCAGGTCCAGAGAAGGGCGACCAAAATGGTGAGGGGCCTGGAAGCCATGCCCTATGAGGATAGACTTAGAGAGCTGGGTATGTTCAGTCTGCAGAAGAGAAGGTTAAGAGGGGACATGATAGCCATGTTTAAATATTTGAAGGGATGCCATGTAGAGGAGGGAGAGGGCTTGTTTTCTGCCGTTCCAGAGACCAGGACAAGGAGCAATGGATTCAAGCTGCAGGAAAGGAGATTCCGCCTGAACCTCAGGAAGAACTTCCTGAGAGTCAGGGCTGTCCGGCAGTGGAATATGCTGCCTCAGAGTGTAGTGGAGTCTCCTTCCTTGGAGGGTTTTAAGCAGAGGCTGGATGGCCATCTGTCGGGAGTGCTTTGAGGGTGTTCCTGCACGACAGGGGGTTGGACTGCATGGCCAGTGTGGTCTCTTCCATCTCTACGTTTCTATGATTCTATGATTCTATGAAATTGTGAAGATCTGAATTCCCTGCTATGTTTGTTCCCTTCTTCCATATGATATGATTCCATATGATAATTTTACCATCTAATGGCAAATGAACGGAATTTACAAAGTATTTATGAGTGGCAGCATAGTAGCAACGCATTAAATAAATTCAATATCCACTGAGTGGTGATGAGGCCAGAATGAGTAGGATAAAGACAAATACACACACACACACACACACACACACACACACACATTGTTGTGTGCCTTTAAGTTGTTTCCTACTTATGGTGACCCTAACATAAACCTATAACGAAGTTTTCTGGGGCTGAGAGTATGTGATACACCCAAAGTCACTCAGTAGATTTCCAAGGCCAAATGGGAAATTGAACCCTGGTCTCCAGGTTCATACTCCAATGCTCAAACGACAACACCATGCTCTCTCTCTCTCTCTCTCTCTTTCTGCTGGCTCTGTCTCTATATATGCATATGCATATGCACATACATATACATATGTACCCAGTTGCGCTGCAGCAAGAAGAGGTGAGGCCATCACACTTTCTTCTGCACTGAGCAAGTTGGTGCAGAGGGGACTGCTGGCGTCTGCACTCCTATCCTGGCAAGATGCAGAAAGGGCCTTAGTATTTTTTAATATTTATTGCCCTGGACTCTTTACAGCCATTGACTTTATCACATACTGTTATTGTTGCATCAACAGATCTTCAGTTGACACTATACCAAAAATCCCAAACCAAGAAAATAGTCTTCCGATGGACCAAACCAGACAATGTGTTAAATGTCTGACTTTATGTTATGTGTTCTTTTTTCTGTTCAAAAATATTCTTGAGGGGATCAGATTAACTATTTCAGAAGAAGGTAATGGGGATGTATCTTCCCCCTCCTCAAGTCCTGAAGACTATTTTTTTATCATAATTATGCTTAGAATAATATGTACTTTAGGCCAAGTACCAGATGGCCCCCAAAGAACTATGTTTTATTACAGATTCTAAGTTAAGGATGTTTAATATTTCTCCATAAAATGTTTTATCACAGTCACTTTTGCTGAGGTGTTTTTGAGATATTAACATTGATTAGATTGTTTTGACAGTTTTACTCCTGCTTGGAGACTGGAATAGTTGCTTTTATGCAGAAATCAATCTCCAGTGTGAAAAATGACTTGTTGGGGAGGGGGACAAGGTAGGAGGGAACTTGGTAAATGCCAAAAATCTTCTGAACCAAAAAGAAACACAATACTCTCTCCATCCCTCTTTCTTTCTTTCTTTCTTTCTTTCTTTCTTTCTTTCTTTCTTTCTTTCTTTCTTTCTTTCTTTTAAAAGCCAACTTTGCTGCAAAAGTCAATCTCTTTGCATGTATGATCTCTGGCTGGCAGAGAAGTCTGAAACCAAATGTGAGATTAAGAAGAACAAGACATGGAAATTGTCAAATGAAGCACATCCTCCTTTTTGGAAATATCAGCATGATGGTATGAAAAATTAACTTAAAAATCAGTTATGTATAGCATCACTGTGCACATACTTAAACAAATGAAAAACACATGGAGTTAGCTATAAGTCCTCCTGCAGTTGAGTTATAAAGAAACAAGTATATAAAACTTTTAAAGATTCCCCCTCCACATTTGTTTCTCCCACTGACCGACAAATAAATTTTATAGGAAACATACCCAGGACTTTCACTGTCTCATATGTGATCCCTATGTAGGAAGTAATCAGTGTTTGGATCTCATGCTATGGAATATTAGGTGGTGCATATAACCAGACATAGTCATATAAGATTGTTATATTGTTAAATGTTAATTGTTAAATGCAGAATTGTGGCTAACAGTATTGGGGGGAAATCATAACAAGTTGTTCAGTATTAATGTTGCAGTGCACACTCTCTTGGGACCTCAATAGTATTTTATTACATTCTTTGGTCTACATTCTGAAAATTAAGAAAATATAAGCTTGTTCAACAGGATGACGTGAATGGAGACTGAAAAGCTTTGCTGTATCTGAAGAGGTTACAATATCCAGGAGTCATGTGAATAGACAATAAAGGCCAAGTATGAACTTAGCTAAATGAGCACTTAACATCTAAATGGTCAGGTAACCAATATAATGTTGTAGAAATCTCAAAATACAGCAGCAGCAACATTTGTGAATTAAATCTTATTGAACTGACTGTATTCATTTTCCCTTTCTTAATCAGACAACTACCATATAATGTGGCATTCTTGTGGTTGTTAGCTTTATTTATATCCTGCTTTCTTATCTAAAACTGGGACTCAAAGCAGGTTACAAATTAAAATACAACAGAGCTAAAACAAGAGAAAATCAATATTAATGTGGAATTAAACTACCAACAACATTTAAAAATATTTTAAAACATATGGTTAAAAATGATTAAAAAAATAATATATGGGGTCTTTAAGCCACTCTTATCATCAGGCAGAATTAGGCAGATGCTACAGCAGTAAAATTAAGTAATATACAGCGTTTGTTGAAGCTCTTCAACTGACTCCATAGTCTCAGGCATGGTGGGACTTAATATCCAATTGCTCACATTGAACAAAGATTCAATGTCAGTTCAGTCAGCTTTTCTAAATGAATTGGAGTGGGTAGTATCTTGCCCTTTACCTCAGGTAGCAAAATGTCTTGGGTTATGCTTGCACCATCCAATGCATGAAACATGCCAGTTCTTCCTTTTTGCATATATCTGTCTATTCGTTCTCATTCTCCACCACTAAGGCTGCTTTTGTAGAGCAGGGTTGTAAATCTTTGCTTCTTTCATTCTTACACTGAAGATCAAATAATTTCAAATGTTTTCTCCTTGGTGGGTGAGATTGTGAGACTTTTTGCACATTTTTGGCAATTTGGAGATTTTTGTGAAAAATATCTGCAAAAAAATTTCTTGCACAGAAAACAGCCTCTTTCATGGGGGGAAAAAGATAGAGATCTGTACATAATTTATTCACAATAAATTTCCCCAATGAGAAAAATTATTGTGGTGGTTGACCTTTTCTTCAGTAGGATACATTGATACATTTCTTGTCAATAACCTTTGCAAGTGTTTTTTACACCTCAATGCAAAGTCCTTTTGAAGAGAAAATTCTGGGATATTTATAATCATCAATTTATTTAAAATGTACAAGCTAGTCACTTATTATATAGACCTACAACAGGGAAGTTCTCAGCATCACTTCATTCCTCTCCTTCAATGCCAAATATCTGAGAGTTTTCTTGAATTAGGCTGGCTAGATGTAAAAATGAGACAACTCCTAGTGTACACTTTTCTTAGATGCCTAGAGGATCCAGCATGTTATATAAGCAGAACTTACTGAAAATCCCCCTTCTATGCAATAACTAGAGGGGTTAAAGGAGTTCTGTCCTATTTTGCATTTGATGTAAAACTTCCTCTTGTTATTGTGTGCCTTCAAGTTGTTTGTGATTTATTGAGACCCTAAGGCATGCCTATCATGGGGTTTTCTGGGGCTGAGAGTGTGTGATGTGCTGAAGGTTATTCAGTGGGTTTCCATGGCCAAGTAGGGAATCAAACCCTGGTCTCCAGGGTCATACTCCAATGCTCAGACTACTACACCACACTACAAACATTCTGGCAGATAATACACAGTATGAAAACTTCATTCACTGTAGGTTGATAAGAATATTATTTGATATTTCAAATACTTAAGAGCCAAACTCACAGTGACTTTCTATGTTATAGGTTCCAAAAACAAATTGCAGAATTACCAGCAGTTCCTGGTCTTTGTCCTCTTTTATATCACTACTAGCGTATTTACCCAGCGTTGCCTGGGGTTTTTATTTTCCTCTTAAGAACTCATCAAATTGTCTTCTTCAGTTCCTGTAACTTTGCTCCATGTTTCCCAATGCAATCTGTATTCAGAGTTATTTACATACACAGTTTGGGTTCCTGAGGGAGTGCACTATTTTCCTCCTTGATGCTAGGCCACATATCCATAGCAACCAACCTATTCCAGTACCTGTAAATTTTCCCCATATTCCCCAATCCAATCTTTATTCAGAGTTATTAACATTCAGAGGTTGGGTTTCTGAGGGAATACACTGTCCTCCTCCTTGCTGCTAGGCCTCATGTCCATAGCAACCAGCCTATTTCAGTACCTGTAACTTTTCCCCATAGTCCCCAATCCAATCTGTATTCAGAGTTGTTAACATACAGAGGTTGGGTTCCTGAGGGAAATTCAATGCCCTCCTCCTTGCTGTTAGGCCTCATCTCTATAGCTAACAGCCTATTTAGCGCTTTCTCACTGAGAGTTCTAAAGGTCCCTCCCTATTCATAGCAATCCTTGTTAGAAAAATCTTAAGGTAGCTTTACAGTTTTGTGCATGTCACTTTAATTTATCTCACATATGCCTCCCAAACGTTTTCTGGCATTCTTATTGATGGTAGGCCTCGTCTCCATAGCAACACAGCTAGGACCAAGAACTTTCCTGCTGAGAATTCTAAAGGTCCGTCCCTAAACTGCCAACCCCAGGATTCCATGGAATCTTCACAGCCAGCCAATCATATGAGGTCTTCTAGCCTCACACAGCCAATCATATGAGGTCTTTGCCTGCCTGATGCAGACAAATAGACAAACTCACAGACAAACTTTGACTTTTATATAGGAGATGTGTTCTCCATTCAGTGAGGGAGAGAAAGATAGCAAATAGACACCAATGATAAGAAGTCCAGTAGGATCAGGGGTTCTTGTAACCAGCAATTGTTGACAGCGCTGACCCTGATGATACCCTGCATGGGAAGATTATACAGCAATTTCCCTTGTGTGTTCATATGGTATACCTGGGGCTGGAAAGCCAGGAACCTTTTAAGTTCACCAGAATGTTTACCTGTAATGAAATAGAAATGCACACTATGTCAAATATGAGAAACTACACATGGGTATATATAAAATATGCTTCAGGTTTGATGTAGATTTCTGACTATCACTGGGGAATTATATTCAGGATTACACATCAAGACCACAGAGGGAATTATAGTAAAATGTCAGATTTTCTGACAGAGGTAACCTTCCAAAATGATTTATAGAAGGAGGAAATTAGTTCTCTGCACCATGCTTTATTAAGTGGAACATTTTTCAGCTTTTGACATTTTGAAGTTTGTATTAGCAGAGAATGGTTGCCTAACAAGGAGAACAAGAAAGTTATTCCAATTGTTTTGGGAAGACCAATGCTTTATTTTTATATTTCAAGAGAGAGCATACCCTACACTTTGGATTGTTTGTGTGTGTGAATGTGTATATAGATGGATGATGGGATTCATGTGGTATAATATTTTAAGTTCCTGTGAAAAAGCCATAATTTGGTGCAAAATTTGCATACATTGATTAATAGTTTATATCTTTAGTTGAAGGACTTGAGACAGCAGGGCTATGAAGGACCTCTGTCAGTGGCCTCTGGAGAACTACTGCCACCCAAGTGAATAGACAACATGGGGCTGCATTTGCAGCCAAGAATTTGGAAAAGTATCATTTTGGATGACAATTCCCAGAATGCCCCAGTCAACAGGACCACTGGATTTATGGTACAGCTTTTCCAAGTTCTGGTTTTGCCGCTACTTTAAGGTAGATCCCCATGTTTGCCATATGTAGCTTATTTACACATAGGAAAATGTTAACATACTAACATTTTGAGACAATATCTTTATGGGTTGGAAAGAATCACAGTTAAATGTTAAACAGCATGCATGCAGAATGTCCCAGATTCAACCTATGCACAGATGCAGAACGTCTCAGATCCAACCCATGACATCTCCATTAACTTTAAAATGATTGGGCAACAGGATGAAAAAAATTCCTGCTGAAGTTTTCAGACAGTTGTTGCCAGTTAGATTAGAGAATATTTGTCAAGATGTACAAATAGAGAGGGATGTAAGTACTCTATTCAGAACCACACCCAAATGTGTCATTGGCCCGATTAACAGGGGTGATTGTTTTCCACATATCTATCCACGTTCAGCAAATTGTGTTTGCAAATATGCACAAAATATGCATAAATAACAAGGTAGGGATTTTGTTGTCACTGTCTGCAGAAATTTAAGTGAATGAAATGGGAACATCTACAGAGGAAAATGAAACCTCACTGCAGTTCTTCTTTGCACACACACACACACACAAACACTCTCCCACCTATCTGCAAGTGATGTTTTGCACTGCTGCTCATGAAGCAGACATAGTTTTTCAGATTCATTAAAAAAGATCAGTCCCTCACAATGGTTGATGCTGAACTCCTGAAGAGAGATGCATTTATGAGTCATTGTATGTGTAACTGTTTGCTAAGGCAGAATGCTAAACTGAATTATAGATTTTATAGCTAATAATCTGTCATGTTTACATATGTAAACATATGTAAACATGTAGGACAAAGTAGGACAAAGCAGAATATTCTTGTATGGGTCTAGCCAAATACTCAAGCTATCTTGCAGAATATTCCATTCTATTTTAACTCCTCTGATTTCTTTTGTCTTGCCGTTGAGCATGTCTGGTCCTCACTGAGCTGCTTTGATTATTCTTGATCTCACATTTAAGGAGGTTTCCCATTAAGGGTTTTTTTTTTTTGTATTTATGCAAAACTTAGGGTTCTTCCAAGACTGCTGATATGTTATTGGTGCTGTATTGGATTTATAAGGATCCACACTTAGAAAATATGTTCACTATAGGCATACTGATTTTTTGTAAAGCTAACCGCTTACATGTTTTTCAGAGATTAACCTATTGGCTTTTACTAAAAATGGTGGTGCATAGACTCTAAGACCGTAGATTGTTGAAAATTAAGCATTTTGTATAAAAATGATGTTGGAAGAAATTTATTTTACTTATTTCAACCATTGCTTGCTTTACTCTTGTTGATGATCTTCTAAAACTTTTCTACCATAGGGAAACATCAGAGATCTCTAGATACTCTCTGGGTGCCTGCAACACTGAGGCCATTTCTGCACTAGACTGTTACAATGCTATTATTCCACTTTCAGCATCCTATGATCCTGGGATTTGCAAACTCCAGGATTCCATAGGATGTTGAAAGTGGAATAATGGCACTGTAAAGGTCTAGTGTGGAAATGGCCTCAGTGTCAACAATACTGAGCTAGATTGACCAATGATCTTATTATGTGTAAGGTACTTCCAATATGCATATATTCTTTGCAAAATCTTTGTATAATATTTTGTCCAAAAACCTTTATCAAATGTTTTGAATGCTAGCAAGATCACTTAGTAAAGTGTAACTGTTACTGTGGGTGAAAGATTCTATGTCTTTAAAAAGATCCCAGTGGTGTATAAAATCGTAAATTCGGGCCTTGTCCCTATACTCTTTGAGTGTTGAGAAGCATTCACAGGGCTGCAGATGCATTAGTTCTGTCATGAAGATAGTAAAGCTGTAAAAGAAAGTAAGAAGTAAGTAAGAAAGGAAAGCTGTAAAGAAAAATATGTCTCATTTCAATCTCACTTCCCTAAAGAATCTACTAATACATCTCAATGTTAATGCCCATTACAGTGTTACAATCAAAACTGTATTCCACAGATGTTTAAGTTTTTCCTGGCTTCACAACTGATCATCATTATGTACGTTGATTTTTCAGCCTTTTTTGCTTTTTGTCCACTGTGTGTGAAGGAGATATTAAAACCAATCACATTTCAGAATACTGAAAAGGTCAAAGCAGTATACTTGATAAATATATGAGGCATTATAACATTTTTGGTATGTAATTTTCTTGTCTTGCACAACATTAATCTTATCACATAGATTAGCCAGTCTAATAAGAACCAGAAATAGAAGAAATTTGACACATTCTCCAGCATAATTTTTGTCTGTAGATGTGTGATATGCACCTTAGTAGAGATATATTGTTTCTATATTAACAGAAGTATAAAAGTAAGGTTAATTTTAAGAATATTTCTGTACCAAAATGAAGGCAAATTTTACCACCTTAATAGCTTATCCTCAATACTGCAGGCAGTAGGTCAGTAATTATAAAGACTGTGTGATGCTGAAGTTCGGATCACCAAGTTACTCGTAAGGTAGGTCATAGAACAGTAATAAGCCTGACGTACTCAACACAAAATGTTTAGGTACTAAATTTGGTCACCTACTAAGAGGCATGCTTTTGCCTGTGCTGTTAAATAAGGAACACTTCGTGCAAATAAACTTTGTACTTAGTGTTCTCAACACACTCAATGTTGCTGTGGGCTCCTTCCTTTCTTGTTACAATGTCTGGCTCTACCATTCTTGCTTTAGAGACAAAACCTATCCCTCTCTCTGTGTGTGCACGCATGCATGTGTGCACACATTCAAATGGTCATTTTTTTTGGTGATCATTTCTTAAACACATCTTTCTTTGTCGATAATTTGTTTAAATAATGTTAGGTGTACATTTGAAATGCATACATTTTTCTATGTGCACTTTTCAAATTTTATTTGCAGGTTATTTGCAGCCATCAGTCAATCTGAGTGAAACTTCATCTGGTCTATGGATAGTTTGGGAAGTGTGTAATGCAGGTAAGACAGCTGGAGCAGATTTCTTGAATGTAAAGCTTAATAGCTAATATAGGTTTATTAAATTCTGGGCCATTAACTGAGAGAAAGTGAAAATGATTCTTCAAAGCACCCTTTTCTTCAGATTGATTTGCTTGGATAGTAAGGCCAAGAGTTGATTTGGTTTAACTAACCTTCTGTTGCAAACTTTGTGATGATCTTCCATCAGCGTATACTATAACTGTTGAGGACGTGATCCCTCTCCTGATCTCTTTGTACTTGTTCTCAGCTTCTGACAGCTACATGTTCAGTGGAGCATCAAATAAACTGATGTGAACACACCTCTATGAATGTAAGATCCCATTCCTAATCACAATCCCCAACAACTAAAGTTCCTGACTGGATGAAAACCGAGACCTACTTCACCATTAGGCAGAATGATTTAGGATGGCATGAAAGAGCAGTGTATAGTTATTTTATTTGTTATTATATTTTTATTGCTAGGATCAGATTTTCTGCCTCGTGTGCCAAAATAATTTGACTGGATTTAAGCATTATTAACCTTGATTTAGGCAAGTAGAAGGTGTCTTTTGCAGCTCTTAGTCAAGTAATAAAATGTCTTTGCCCTGCTTTGTTGAAGAGCTTCTGTACAGTTGTGTCCATGTAGATTTCATTTTCATATATTCCGCTAAAACAATGAACACGTGGTATGGGGACAGCAAGTGGTTAAACCAAAAAACAAAGTTAACACAATCTCATGACCAGTGCTCAGAATGTTTCCTGGGTCCATTGAGATGAGCCCATATTCTGTAAAGTACAGGATTTCCTTCTCCCATATAATCCACTTGGCACTTTCAGGTCCTCTGGGAGATATCTACTTCAGTCAGCCAAAATTAGGATGACTGTTATCCAGAGCTCTTTTTTTTTTTTTTTGCTGCCCCTCCTTAGACTGTGGAATGACCTGTCAGAAGAGATTTGTCAGCTTGAGATGCTGTCTGTATTTAAATTAGCAGCAAAGAGCAGTTTCTTCCAGCCTATCCATTTTTTTTAATTATGGTTTTTAAACTATTATATGTGGATTTTAATATGCATTACGTTTATATGCTCTTTTAACTTATGCTATGTGTTATTTGTTCTTGTTCTCCATCCAGATCCATAGGGAAAGGCAGGTAAGAATGTATTTATTTACTACCTACTACTCCTACTTTAAAGGTCAGTCTAAAACCTGCCTCACAGACATGGAAACCAGAAATCATCATTAGTCTTAACCTAAGTTAACTGACAAGGCTATTAGAATATAAAAATAGGGAATGTTGTGTGTTTTCTTGAATTACTTGTACAGGTGGTACAACAGAGCAGCTGATAATCCCATTGACCATTACCCCTTCCTTTTAGTCTACATGGGAACTATAACACCGCGAGGCATTGTCTTCAGGATATCACAAGGGATTATGAGGCTCTGGGTAGGAAGCTGAAGGACCTTGGAGTGCATGTTGTCATTTTGTATCCCCTTCCAGTTGAAGGACATGGCCCAGGAAGGGAGACAAGAATAGTGGAGATGAGCAACTGGGTCCGCACGGATGGTGCCTCCAGAAATGCCCTGGCTTCTTGGACTATGGGCTGCAGTTTAATGAAGATGGACTTCTGGCAAGTGATGGATTGCACCTCACTGCCGTTGGCAGGAACACTCTCACAAACCTGATCAGGGGGGCTTTAAACTGAGTTATGTTAGGGAAGGGAGACAGTATTCTTGAGGGCAGGAGTTCATCAAGGATGTCATATGAAAGATAGAGCAAGCCTGTTTCCCGCTGCTTCAGAGACTAGAACACAGAGCAGTAGCTTCAAATGAAAGGAAAAGAGATTGCATCTAAACATTAGGAAGAACTTCCTGATGGTAGAATCTGTTTGACAGTGAGCCATTCTGCCTCAGAGCTGGTGGAGTCTCCTTCTTTGGAGATTTTTAAACAAAGGCTGGATAGTCAACTGTCAGGAGCACTTTGATTGTGTATTTTCTGAATGTCAGGAGGTTGGAATGGATGACCCTTGTGGACTCTTCCAACTCCATGATTCTAGGAGGTACAGGCTACAAAATGAAATAGAGATAACAACTGCCAGTCCTACTAGGATGAAGTGAAAAAAGTATTAGGCTTGTGCAAGCTAGAACTGACTGGACTGGAAGAAATAAGTACACAGTTCTACAGTTACAGATGAGGTAGTTGCAGATGAAGTGAGCACAAATGTAATAATGATTAGGACAGGATGTTCCAGTGCTTCCACTCATACCTATCCTATAGGCCAAGCTAAAAATGTCATAGTCTGCAGTAAGTGTAAATTTACAGTGCAATCCTGCATTCCAAAGTATGTCTCTTTGGTTTTAGTTTTCAAAGAAATAACTGTGTTAGTCTCTTGCAGCATAAAAAGGAGAAAAGGAGGGGGAGGAAAAAAAAGAACGCGATGCTGATCTGATTGTGCTGTGTTCATACATCAATGACCACTGTAAAGATCTGAAAGAGCTGCATCACCTTACCTAGCCCTTTTGAAAATTTAGGACAGGGACATAATTTGGATCGGATTCTATTGCATTCTATTCCACTCCCACAACTGTATAAATGTGCCTTATACCTTAATATCATACTGTATTGCTTCTGAACAAGTGGGCTTATATCCACAAAAGCTCATCCTAAAATAAAAGCCAGTTGGTCTTAAAGGTGCTGCCACATTCCCCCTTCCTCCTTTGCTTTTAGATATGCTTACTCCCAGGTAAGTACACACAGAATTGTGTCTTTCGCAGGCCAATCTGCCCCCATCTGTTCTTGTGATAGTGGAACTTTTGACACTCTAACCAGCAAGAGTTGAGCTTGGATACAGATGGCCACTGCTGAGGTGGGAGAGGAAAATAATCCTTACAGTGGAATGAACTATCTTCTTTTGTCCTCATGCCAATCTTTTGTATTCTAAAAGCAAACTGCTGGGAGCATAAGATAAGACTGTTGGTTATGCAAACCTGATAATATCCTAGGGATTCTGTGAATAGAGCTTCAGGGACTAAGATATTTCTTACAATGCTATGGAAGGGATTTTCCTTTTTCTTCATTAATGAGCTTTGTTCCCTTTTTTTCTTATAACAAGCTCCTTATTGTGAATGAAAAGTGATGATGCTTAAGTCTCTTTTGATCCTGATGACTGCCACAGTCATTTTGGATGCTTTACAGTTCCCTCAGCTTTCTCCACCCCACCTCCAGCCCTCTCTGTTTCACTTTGTCGTGGGTAGCAAAATATATTACATCTAATTCTCCTGAACCTCAGCCAAAGGTCAGTCTTCTGCAGGAATGATACAGGATTAATGTGTCAGAAAACTGTTCATCACAGCCTGGCATGAGGAATAGCTGGACTGACAGAGGTCTGGCAGATGAATCTTCAGCCAAGGAAGTTTACAGCTAAAGGGGATTAGGACGGGGGCTAAGCCATATGAGCCTTTGACTATGCCAATTTCAGGAGTAACCATGATTGCTCTGTGCTTTGCCTTTGTGTGCATAAGACTTCCTCCCAAATCTCACCTTGTTTTGATGTGCTCAAGCCACCCAGTTAGAGAAAGTTTAGGCTCAATTTTTTTCAATGACTCATTTTTCTCCCTGTGCAGACACCTGCCTGTTTTCTGTCACTTTAAGAGATTTCTTGGATTTTCCTGAATACCTGCTGTCAATTAATCTGTCGTCATTGCCACATGAGGGCATTGGCAGCAAATACGATCTTGAAAATGGCTAGAGGCAGGTTTACTTTTTCCATTAAAATATGAATGCTACTCCACGGTTGTACGGAGCCTGTGATCTCAGATTTCCCAGGATGTCACTTCTTAAACTATGCTCCTTACATATGCTACAAGAGCTTCTTAATTGGCTTGCTTTTGCACTTATTGCCAGACTCAGCATGGATTCTCTCACCATGAGGTAATCCTTCTTTTTAACACAGCCAAGCACAGATGGAACTATATATAAAGTATGTCATACATGAAGCTGAAGGATGTGTGTGTGTGTGTGTGTGTGTTATTTGTAAAGGGCACATGGTTTACTTTATATTATTTTATAATGTATGACCAAGCATTACAACAAGATAAAATGGCTAGTTAAGTGTAACAGGTCTTGTAGAGAATCATTATGGACTAGTAGATGAACAACCCAACAATGTATGCACTTCTGGTTGAATACCAGGTGAGTATGGCTTCAACTATCTAGACGCCCTACCATTGGATGGAGAGAAGTGACTAGGTGAGGTAGCAGATATTAGGTGTCATGAAAAGGTAGCAAATTCTGAGTTTAATTTGTTAGAACTGTACTTTTTTTAAAAAAAAAAAAATCTTGACCAGGATAGAGAAATTGCCTGTGGGATTTCCTCACATGGCAAATTAACTTGGTTGATTTTGAATCCTATGTACCTTGACCTGGGTCAACAGAGAAGTAAGGCATAGGACCACTGCTTACAACCTTCCTCTATGTGCCTTTCCATGAATAGGCTGCATGGACAGAAACACTACCTTTAATTTCTACATGTAACTAACAAGAGTTAAAGAAGTAATGGTCCATAGGATTATGTTGCGGTGATGGCAAAAGTTACTCTGGTCCTATTTTTGGCATCCCATTGTGCTAGGGACAAAGGCTACAGAGCTATTAAATACAATGAAAAAAAATAGTTTGACTAGTACATGGTATAACTGTTTTCTATTGGAAGAGAAGAAGAAATTTTCTTAGTTCGGACTTCTGGATTCTAGAATGAGGGAAAAGACAGATTAAAGGTTGCTGTAGTGACCACTCCTTGGCCAAACTATGGAACAATGGACCAGTATAAAGGTACAAATATGCTTACTTGCATTGTCTCTGCACGCAGAGTAACCCTAATAAGTCTCTAAGATCATATCAGTTGCACAAGACAAAGAGCCATACAGTAAATTTCCCCTCACCACTCCAACTTGCTATCTACCAATACAGAACCTAAATTTTAATCATAAGGAAAGAGATGGAACCAACCAAAGAGCAGGTTTAGAAATGGAGCCAGACAGAAATGGATCATACAACTCTCTTTCTGCAACAGGTCCACTCACTGCTGGTCTGTTACTGGGCACAATTCAAAGTGCTGGTTATGATCTACAAAGATGTATATGGCTGAGGTACAAGATATCTGAAGGAACAGATATGAACGTGTCAAAGCCCTAAAATCCTTGGGGGTGACCCTTTCTCAGTATCACCCACCATACTACCATACCAGACATGTTTGGTGGATATGAAGGAGAAGGCCTTCCTAGTGGTTGCTACCACACCTTGGAATTCCCAATTTAGCCAGGCTAGGATGGCTCACATGTTGCTCTCCTTTTGCTGTCAAGTGAAAGCTTTCCTATAGAAGCAGGCTTTCAGGTGTTGATTGCAGTGGGTGTTTAATTGTTGTGTTGTTGTATCATTTTTTTATATCCTGTTTTTAATGAATGTTAAATGGTTTTAATTCTGTAGATTTTAAATTGCTTTTAAAAACATGATTTTTTTTATGTTTTAATTTGTTATGGTTCTTACACTCTATATTGTGGAGAGTCAGTGCAGTATAGTGGTTTGAGCATTGGTTGATGAAACCAACCAGGTGACCTTGGGCATGTCATACACTCTCAGGCCCTTTTCACATGACATTTCCAATGCGAAAGGGCCCCTTGAGCATCGCGTAAATGTGAGGAGCGGTCCACACGACTAACTCACATTTGTGCAACACTCAAGGGCCTGACGCAGACCGTGCATGCATTTTTTCATTTTCAGCTTCAAGCTGAAAGTTTCAGCTTCAAGCTGAAGTGCAGCCTGGGACCCTAAAGGTCCCAGGCTGCACTGTGAAAGGAAGAGGTGGGGCTCTCACGCGAGCAGGAAGCTCGTGCAGAGCCGAAGGACCCCGGACTCGAGAGCCTTCCTCCAGAGGCTGCTCGCACGAGCCCCGCACCCCAGCACCGTGAAAGGGTAAGGTGCGAAAAGGGTTTCAGTCTCCAGAAGACCTCATGATAGGTTTGCTATAGGGTTGCCATAAGTTGGAAATGACTTGAAGGCACAGAATAACAAATGATATTGTGATAAAATACAATAATGGTTATTGACATCCTTACTTCTTTTGTGTAATGAAGTACATTTATTTCTCACTTTTTGCAGTTCAAAAAATGTCCCTTTTTGAGGGTTTCCCACCCCTCAAATGTTGAACGATTTTCTTTCTATTTTATGTGGATTTGCCCTTGCCTAATGGAAATAAAAAAATAATGAATAATGGAGTCAGTGTGGTGTCATGGCTTGAGCATTTGGCTATAACTCTGGAGACGAGGGTTCAAATCTCCACTCAGCTATAGAAACCCACTGGGTGACCCCAGGTTCAGAAGAAGGCAAAGACACCCCCCCCCCGCAAAGAAATCTTGTCAAGAAAACCCTATGATAGGTTCACCTTAGAATCACCATAAGTTGGAAACAATTTGAAGACACACAACAACAAATAGAATCAATAAGGGAGTAAAAAAGAAGGTAATAGCAATGAGGAACATCAAGTAACATGTAATAGTAATAGCTCTGCATAATACAAATAAGCTGAAAACACAGATTCAATACATCTATGTTGTAATTACATACAAAAAGAGCTTTTAATCATTTTCAGTGGGATGAATGCTTTCCACATTGTTAATTACTTGTAAAGAGATAAAATGATACCAAATTATTTTTTAAAAGGGCCATCAGTCTGAAGCCTGCTTCCTAAGTTGGACATGCTTGTTGAAGAAAGAAACTAGTAATAGAAAGACTTTTCAAGTCTGTCATATCACACAATGAAAGGATGTTTCTTCTTCTCCTCCTCCTCCTCCTCCTCCTCCTCCTTCTTTGCTGTCAAGATGGGAAAATAAATAAAGCTCATCTCAGAGGACGGGATGAAACTGACATCAGCACACAGAATCCTTATTTGGCTTCCAGAATACTAGAGGCCAGTAGGACTTACAATGAACTCCTGATTCAGCCTCCCCTTCCATTGATTCTTCAGTCCAAACAGTGATGAGCAGCTGAGCTGGACAACTGCCCTTTCAATTTCTTCCAGTGACACAGGCCTTGGAAATGTTACTTTTTGGGAGGTGGGTGGAGGATAACAACTCCAGAATCCCCAAGACAGCTATAGGACTCAGGGAGTAGTCTACAGAGGAATTTTCCTTTTAGGCCCCATTGTAGTATTGCTCCTAGTGGGATGGAGCAGCATTTTAATTTCCAACAAGGCCTCAGGGTCATGCCATGCCATTATGGGCAATTAAAATCTCAGTTCTTTTGGAGTGCTGCTGACTACTGTTGCTTGAAATAAACTCACAACATCAGGGGCCATTTGTGTTTGGGTGGGGTACTATCACAACAATCATTGCCGAGGCCCCTTCTTACCATCACCCCACCTCAGGGATGTATACATTTTTTTCTCTTATATTTCTTTTGTCTTGAACTTTTTTAAAATATCTTTTTTTTAGATTCAAATTAGCTCGAATCCTTTTGGCAAGCTACAAATGTGTAACCCAGAGTTATGCATTTGTAACTGTGTAATATTCATGATCCCTATGTGGCCCCTAGTGTAGGAGACATGTAGGGACTGTGAAAATCTCCCAATCCCTACATACCAGGAAGCAGCCTCTGAAGTTGATGGAGGTCCATTTCTTTGTTGCTTGGGGAGCCCACCCTTCATGCAAGTGATGTCTGCCAGGAGGGGAATTGCAACAGGGGTTTGTGACCTTTGTCACCCCAAAAGGTGGGTGACTCAAAGGACCACTCACAATAACAGTACCTCTGTGAAACAGTGGGGAATTATTAGCTCAAAGGGGAGGCCTGTGAGAGGGAAGTGACCTATGTATATTGGTACTAATGCAGAGACACCAGTTAGAGATTCAAAGAATGTTTTATTAGGGAAAATCACAATCACACACAAGATTCAAGCAGTCTCACAACCACACAAGGAAAGGAGGGAAAAATTAGCTCAGACTAAGGCTCCAAGGGTAGTACCAGAATGGGAATGGGAGCAGCAGAGTGACGGCCTATGTCCAGAGTACTACAAGTCATCTGGCTCAGAGCCAGGGTTTATATATCTTGTTTCCATCCTGAGGAGGAACATATTAATGGTTCTCTGGTAGAGTAGACAATGGGGTCTGGAATGGGTTAATGGCTTTAGCATTAGGTGACAAAGCACTGATGGGAACTATGATAGCTCCCTAATGGCTGGACAGGTAAGAAAACAAAGGAGAATTTCAGCAGGAAGAGGAAGTGGTTTGAAGACAATCAGTTGCTCAGTTGGGGCAGTTTTGGGTACTCTTCTTTCTAAAGGTTGAGTTGTTGAAAGAACATTTGCAAGCTCATTAACACTGGAGCTTCCTTGACTATGACCTGGCCATGTCCTGAGGTCCCATCTGACCTACTTTCACACATATTCAGCCAGCCATAGCTGTGTATAATTTATATTTCATGCTACTTAAATGATTTACACCAATTATACCGTATCATGAAGCTGGGGTGTATGACAGATTCTGTCTTGGGTCCCACCAACATCTTCTGCCCACTTAAGGTGCCCAACTTGTGATGGTGGTGAAAACCAGACAGGCAGAGTTAATATCAAAACTCTACTTAAGCATTCTTAAGTTTTGGAATTTCAGGATACATTATAAGACAATGATCAGGCACGATAATATTTGTTTAAGCTATTTATTATATGCAATCATATATATACAAACATAATAAAAACCAGTGTGGTGTAGGGGTTTGAGTGTTGGATAAGGACATTGGGAGACCAGAATTTAAATCCCTGCTTCGCCTTAGAAACCCACTGGGTGGCCTTAGGCAAGTCACACTCTCTCACCTCAGAGGAAGGTAGTAGAAAAGCCCCTCTAAACAAATCTTGCCCCCACCAAAACACAATAGAAATGACTTGAAGGCACACAACAACAATAATATATAAACATATACAAGGAAAAATATTTGAGCGTCTGGGCACATTGCTTCCATTCCATTCCATTCCATTCCATTGTGTTGCATCGAAAATATTCTTACGTTCATTAAGATATGGCAAGTAAGATGTCATGCTCTCACAGTGACTGAACCTCTATCTCTCTGCATAGCTTTAACATGATTTTTAATAGTTAACACATAGAGGAACATTATTACCTTAAATAGTACAGCTTTGTCATTTATCCATTGAGAATAGCACCTCACCTCTTGAGGAACAATAAAGCTCTAAACAAACATCTGTGAACAAATAGGCGTCTAATGGTTCAACTCCTTGAGTACTGTTAAATCTAACACCGTTATACATCTAGAAGCATTTAACATGCATCCGTTATATTCATAATGGGAATTATATCTAGTTTTGCATAGCCTATATGTTTCTCTTGCCATCTGTATTTATCAGCATGTCTGCACAGTTATCAGGAACAGCATGACTTGGAGGCTACATTGTGGCCTTCTTTTCCTACATTGCAGGCTGCAGAGTAGTCTGATTGCTATCCTCTCTTGGCTTCCTTTATTCTTTCCTTAGCCTCCACCCACCTCTATCAGCTGTCCAGTCAAAAAAAAAGTGCTGACAATGCCTTGCATATGTCCTCCAATAAAAACAGAGATATTACTGTAGATATGATGTCATTCCTGTCACTTCTGTCATCCTGATTCCATCAGCCAGTGCACCTACTAGGAGGGTTTATTACTGGTCAAATCTGCTTATATCTCAAAGTTGATAGAAATACACATGTTCTGATCTCATTATTCACATTTGAGCAGGAGTTCTCTGAGCTTGTCTCTTTGTTCCCAGTAAAAACAAAACAAACACACACACACACACAGAGTCTAATAGCTACTTTTAGCTTTCTGCATTATATCTTATGCTTTATATGTTATGTTCTGTATGTTACACTCTTTAGGTTATATATGCATGCTTCCAAGCCTCAAAAGTGGCAACAAAAATAAGCGTGGCTCATAACAACTTCCTCCCTTGCTAACTTGGAGGAATAGAAACATATCTTAAACATTTATGATACAACTTATATTTGAAGAAATCTTCTGGAAGTTCTCTCTTCACCAGATGCAGCTGTCCTCTGGGATTCTATAGTTGTTGCTATAGCAGTGTCTGCTTCTCTGTGGAAGTGACTTTGATTGCTTCCTGCTTTTTCGCAGACATTGGGGCAAGTCTGGTTTCTGGTGTTATCACATGAATCTTTGAATTGGCTGAAGGATCTTATGTCTTTGATGGATTATTTTTGAAGTGGTAGAGGAGGTATGTGTTTTGAAAGATAGATAGGGATGAGGGAAAATAACTTGTCTGGCACTTAAGAACAAAAGGAAGTTTGAAGCACAGAAGTCAGAGTAGAAAAAGCCACAAAAAATTACACATCGTAAAAATGAACAGGTAAGAATCTTAAGAGGAGGAGGAAGAAACAAAGACCTAGATGGATTTTTAAACCACTAAGGAAGCAATACGAAGCTTTTGAAAGCATATATGAGAAAACTGAATTGTTGCTGAATGGACAAAAGAAGCCACTAATGGAAATCGAAGGGGGTAAAAAATGTAGGCCGGAAACTCTCACAGCATAATCTATTCCCCACTGAAGGTGCAGTGGACTCCCCTAGGCCTGAGAGAACCCTCTTTTCCCCAGTCCTTTGCCTACGTGCACACAGATGCCTACCTAGGCAGTAAAATGGCCTCATTACTTCCTCTTAACTGTAAGTTGACTTTTTGAGAAGTTTGTTCTGCTTAAGTAGGAAGAAACAGGAGAGGAATGCAAAAATGAAAGAGAAGGAGAATAGAGGCCCCTCCCTAAACAGCAAACACCAGGATTTCGTAGGATGTTGAAAGTGGAATAACAACACTATAACAGGCTAGTGTGGAAATGGCCAGTGTGGCAGGAGATTCTCAACACAGCAGAATACTATCCAAGGGAGGAAAAGGCAGACAGCAAAGAGTTATAGGGATGGGGAGGAACATGGCTCCATTATATTTAACAATAAGCAAGCTAAGTACAATGGAAATAAATAGATTGCACAATTGCTAATCTTACTTTAGGTTTGTCAAATGGATAGCAGGTAGTATATTGTGTGTAAATGCATGCACATAGCCCAGTCTTGGATGCTTCTGGTGTCACCAATTCCACTTAAAACCCCTTAGTTCTCCATCACTATCTCTCTCTAAATCCAAAACTGCTTATTGGTTTATTGTCCTCCTCCCTCCACCCACAACTCTACATAGCACTGATATCTGATCTTGTCCCCACCAAGGGAAAAAGATCTTAGCCACTAGTCTTCACTAGGGACATAACAAATGGTCATTCTTGATCAAGATTCTCCATCAGAGTTGTGTAGTCTGAACCTCTGTATGCAGATATATTCGTTGATTGTGCAACACAGGGTAACAGAATGCACGACTGAACACATATCTGAATGTGCATATGTAGAGGCACCACATCGGACAAAAACATCCAGCCACTTACATACTTATGCATGGGAACTTATGTCATCAATGGGATCTTGACCCTTGAATATTAGCAAGCCATCCCTTTAGCAGTGGATAGTCTTTAGGATGATCTGTACCATTACAGTCTGCAAGGATTTTCTTCTCCAACTCAATAATCACATGATTCAGAATAAAATGATTGGTGGAGCCAAATAAACAGGATGATTGTTGTACTTTAACTCTCAGATTGTACTTCCTTGGGGTAGGACAGGAGTGGGAGTGGAGAGTGCATCCAAGGAAGAGGTAAATAAAAATTTATTTTCTGTGCAATAATATCTGTTATTGTGCTCATTTTCCTTCGTTCTTCAAGTACTCCCATTGCTGCATTCCAGGATCACCATCCCTCCAGGTCTACCTTTCTGTGTATTCAGCATTACACATCCACTAGGGATATCTTTATCTATATCATATCTCTCTCTCTCTCTCTCTCTCTCTCTCTCTCTCTCTCTCTCTCTCTCTCTCTCTCTCTCTATATATATATATATATATATCTGTGCTCTTGGCAGGGTTTGGGAGATTTTCAGTTCTTTTTTTCCCCTGTAAACATTGTTGTAAACATTGTTATGCTGCAAGCCCTGGAGTCATCCCTTCATGGGGGAAAAGGGTTCTTTGTTTTCTTCTTTATAACAGACTACAATGGAGCTAGATTCTGTTATTAGTTGCTAAAGTTTTATCTGAGTACATCACACATATTTCATTTAAAAGTCTTTCTATAAGTTACTTGAAAAAGCTAAGAATGCAATTGCATTATTTCCATCTCTCTCTCTCTCTGTCTATTTCTGAGCTATTATTCATCTTCATGAATTCCTCATCTAGCATTACATATCTACAAAAGTTATCTCAAAATTGGCATATAATGATATTGGAGGAAAGAATGTAAAGAACAAGCAGATGGGGGGGGGGGACCTAAGCTACATTCTGTGAACTGCTTATCAGTAAAAAGATCTGAAGGTGAAAAGAAATGCTTATTTCGATACTTGATATTATGGAAATGTGAACCATTCAATTGTTTGAATTTATTTCATGTTTCGGAAGACCATCTTACACTGAGATAGGTGAGAGTTTTGTTTGCATTTTGATAAGCACTTACCCAACTTGCATATTTCTCCCTATAATTCAAAGAATTTGAGATTAAATATATTTGAATGGGGGAGGAAAAAAAATTGACAAATTTGCACATCAAGTCAAAAGGCTTTGAATGCTCAGTTTGTTTGTTTTTTTAAACTTTTGATGGATGCCCATGTTTTCAATCCTGTGATGCTGAATTAGGACTGCTGGCTTGCCATCTCCTTTTTATGATGGATCCCCTCATCTTTAATAGATACATGATAGGCAGATTCAGCATGGTCCCTCATACTGGGAACAGCTTGTACATATTGAATTTGTCCAGTGCATTTGGCTGAGACATTTGTTTGTTTGTTTGAGAAAAAATCATGGTGATGTATGACTTAGTTTTGTCCTGGATTACTAGAATAAACTCTACAAGTAGCTGCCTTTGGAAAGTGTTGGGGAACTTCTGCAGGTCCAAAATACTGTGATGAGATTGTTAACCAGGGCACTTCCAACCAGAAAACAAGTTCCTTGTTATGATATCTTCCCTGGCTACTGTCCCATTTCTGGTCATAATTCAAACTGTTCTGTTTTAAATTATATTCTAAGGCACATTGAGTTCCATTTGGGAGAAAGGGAGGATATAAATAAATAAATAAATAAATATGCTGATTATGACCTATAAAACTCAGTTCAACTAGGGTCCTGGCTAGATTGTAGCCATTGATTTTTGTTTATAATACTTATTTTTTTTTTCTCTCGCCCTTACCTATATCATCAATACATTAGGTCCCCCATAACTGCAGGGGATATGTTCCAAGAGTTACTCTGGATAGCAAAAAACATGGATTCAAACATTTTTTTTCAACGAGATGAATGATGTAGGTATCAAGTCGAGTACGCAGCTTGGAGACGAAGCTGTGAAACATGACAGGACTTGACAAAACTTTAGATTCTAAGAGAAAGAAGTCTTTGTAGCTATTATTTGCAGTCCAATGCCAGTGCATAACTGTGAAAAACATAAAAATTAACAAGAAAGTGTGGTCCAAAACCAGAATGTTTTTGTAGAAGGTCAATAGTAGCTGAATGCTAGCATCTCAGTGCTATAGTGTTAGGTTAATATTGACCTCCTAATGATATGTCAGAAGGCCAAAGGAGGATCATCAGAATGCAATTCAGGATCATAGTGCTAGGATGATGTCAGTTGGATCTCAGTCTCAGGAGCAGACAATGTCGATGTTGATGGTTAGGGATCTTCCGAGGGGTTTTTTTTTTTTTTGGTAGAAGCTTTTGGAAGAACATTGTAATTGGAAGTTTTATCTCTTCCTTTTTAACTCATTAACTGCAGTGTTGCTGCAGAATTTATAATCCTTCAGTGATCATATGGGTTACTTTAACGCTGCGTTCCATCCAAGGGTCATAATCCATAATTTTGCCTTTTAATATCTTTGTAATTTGAAACACTTCGGCAAATTTCTCTAATGTCCACATGGCTGGTTCTCCTCCTCCTCCCCCTCCTCCTCCCCTCTCCCTCTTCTCCTTTTTCTTCTGTTTAACAAATTCTCCAATTCCTCATTGGATAACATTTCTTCATGTTCATCAATAAGTTGCTCCACTTCCTCATCCAGCAGGTAGGCATCATTCTCCACCAGGTCACCTTGCTCTGGAGATGATTCTCCTAAGTTCTTCACTGATCCCAGGGATGGCCTGAAAATCATCCATAACCTCACTCCGCTAGTTTTTCCAGCAGGCTTTTAGACTTTCAGGTTTTAATTAATCCACTGCAGCTATGATGAAGGTTATGGTGTTAGCAATAAGAAAGGATTTCCAACACTGCATTATGTCTGCATCGGGGTCTGTCTCAACTGCTGATAGAATGCAGTCAAATACCAGACTGATTTATGCAGCCTTGAAACAGCTAATGATGCCCTGGTTGAGGGTCTGAATCAATGAGGTTGTACTAAGAGGTAAGAAGACAACATCAACATTTTCGTTGTCATAGCAAACAGATTCAGGATGGCCAGGTGTGTTGTCTACTATTTATACAGGACTTTAAATTCCAACCCGTCCTGCTGCAAATGTTTTTTAACTTCTGGGATGATAGACTGGAAAAACCATTCTGTAAACAAATTGACTGTCACACACACTTTCTTACTGTGGTGTCAAAACATGGAGAGATAAAGTTTGTTTTTGTTTTTAAGAACATGTGGGTTGTTGGATTTATATACTCCTCCTGACTTTATCATATGCCCTACAGAGTTGCCACACAGGACCAGTGCTAATCTGTCCTTCTGTGCTGTATGCCCTGGAGTTGCCTTTGTGGTTTTATGAATGGAAGTTCTAATTGGCATCACAACTGAACACCTGCTTTGGATGGTAGCTTTTCTCCTCAACCAGCTTCTTAAACTACTCTGGAAATGTGGCAGCAGCTGCTTTATTGGCTAAGGCAGCCTCTCTATGCAGTTTTACATTTTAAAGCCCAAACCTGTTTCTAAATCTGGGCATCCATCCCCTACTTGCAGGAAAGGGCTCAGTGGCACTTGTTTAGGGGATGCCCTGCTGATATCCTTGCATAGCCTCAATATTTTGTAGTGCAAGACATTGATGTGAATGGGAATTCATATTCTGTTCATGTCTTCCAGTCACAAATTTAATGTTTTCTTTATTTGAATTAAGTACCTAACATGCACTGTGTAGGTAACTTTAGCTGTTTGAGGTGCAACACCAAAACTAGCAAAAATTTCTTTTTTCCTTGTTCAGAATTTCATGGATGGAAAATTCATTCTTACCATACATCTTAGCAACTTCAGTGCACACTTTGCTTTCATTCTGTGCTAAGTCAAGAACTTTCACCTTCTGCTTAAAGGAAGAACTTCATGAGTTCTCTTAGGCATACCTGTATCACTATTCTTTCACTTTGGGGTCAAAAAAAAAAAAAAAAAGGGCAACTACCAGGGAGGGAGGGAAGGACGGAGAGGATAATTTATGTTGCAGTTATATAGCATATGCATAGCATTTCATGAGTAGTTTTTGTGCACTCTTCCCAAGAAAACAAACCATTATTTGGTGTAAAATTCAGTATTTTCCTGCAGAAAAGAGTATTTTTTGCACAAGACAGGTTTTCAGAAACTGCCCCCCTTCCCCAGGTGGTTGATCATTTTTTGCCAGGATGTCTAGACACGTGGAGAACTCTTTCCTGTTGAGAATGAGAAACTTGTGAGTGCACTGCAAAATAAAAATAAAAAATAAAATGAAATAAACATAAGAAATCAAACTGTTCAAAAACTCTCATCATCCACACAGCATGAAAATGATAATTCATCATTTCTGAAACAAAATAAGCAAAGATTTTAGTTCTTCCTAATATTCTTCTCCTGCATCCGTTTCACAGAAAACAAACTGATTTCCTGAGGAGAGAGCAGAAGGTAGGTTGCGTCTGGGAAGACATCTTGAGCGGGTGTCTTTTCCAGGCTTCTGGGGCTGTGTTTGATTGTTTGTTTGTTTTTTCGTTTTTCTGTTTTCTCTGGCCATGTGCTCTCCCTGAGCACACGGTCTAACTGACAAGTTAGAGGGAGGAGCTAGCAGCTGTTAGTCCTAGCTAAGTCACTGACAAGCTAGGGGGAGGAGCTAGCAGCTCTTTATCTCAGTTCCCAGTGGCACGCGCCTTTGGTGCATGCACTTTCACTTAACTACCTAAACTTAGCAAGAATTAATTGCTTCTACCTTGAATCCATTGAGACTCAATCTGCCTGTCCACAACATCAAGGTAGGGTTGGAACTTGAGGGAGTATCCATAACCACTATAGAATTGCGCCCTCTCTCTTGATAGGTTGACAGTAAGAACTTGGCAAACAGGGGGTTGACATAGATTTTACCAGGGCACTTTGAAGGCAAAGCACAGTTTTACCTTTTTCAATTTAACTATCTAAACTATCAGGTATGGAGGGGGAGGGAGCTGCTGCAGTCACCTGCCACAGCTGTGGCATGTTTCTTTTCCGGCCGCAAGACGTTCTTGGGTACACCTGCAGCAAATGCAAGCTGGTCACTCTCTTAGAGGAGAAGGTGCAACAGCTGGAGGTACGCATTTCAAATCTTCGCATTATTAGGCAGGGAGAGGAGTTCTTGGATAGGACCGAGAGGACATTTTTGAAGACGGAATGCATGAAGGAGCTAGTGGACAAAGAAGTTGGTTTATGAAACAGGGAGACAGATGCTTCGAGGAATGTGACATGCAGGAGTAGAAAGCTAAGGTGTCATACGGAGACTCTTGAGCTACAGAATCGCTTCCAAGTTCTTGACTTTATTAATGACAAAGTGGAACAGCAGGAAGAGGTCATGGAATGTCATCCGGAGGAAATCCAACATCAACAACAAGAACCCCAACACCAGCAGAACAGCATCCAACAGCATCAGCACCAACATTCAGCACAAACAGAAAGTTCAGGTGGCCGTGAGGGAATCTGCTCATTGAGTAACCCCAGACAAGCCTCAGAGGAGATGAGTTCTAGTGGTTGGGGACTCTTTGCTGAGAGGAACGGAACCAATCATTTTGCAACCCAGATAGAATCAATCGTGAGGTGTGCTGTCTCCCTGGGGCCAAAATCAATAACATAACAGAGAGGCTAACCAGACTGGTCAAGCCCACTGACCATAAAGCCCTCCTTTTGGTTCACGTCAGAACCAATAACACGGTGAGGCGCAGCTTTCACCACATCATGAAGGATTATGAGCTTATGGGTAGGAAGCTGAAGGTCCTTTGTGCGTAGGTTGTCATTTCATCTCTTCTCCCAGTGGAAGGACTTGGCACACGAAGGGAAAGAAGAATAGTGGGGATCAACAACTGGCTCCAAAGATGGTGCCGCTGGGAGCGATTTTTGGATCGTGGTCTCCATTTCCACGAAGACGGTCTTCTGGCAAGGGATGGCCTGCATCTTACAACCGTCGGCTGGAACATTTTTGCTAACAGTCTTGCAAAACGGATCAGGAGGTCTTTAAACTGAGTTTGACTGGGGAGGGGGACAGTATTATTCTGGGCAAGGATTCAGTGAATACTGTGAAAAATAGCCCAAATGATATAGATAGAGAAGGCTAAGTAGAACTAGAGACCAACAGGGAGAGGGAAGTAACTTTAGTACAGGAATTCCACAAAGAGCACATCATCTCAAGTGTCTCTACACTAATGCACAGAGCATGGGGAATAAGCACGATGAACTCCAACTCTTAGTACAACAAAATAAATACGATTTGATAGGCATCACTGAAACCTGGTGGGATGAATCTCATGATTGGAACATAGGAATAGGGGGAATAACCTATTTCACAGAAATAGACCAAACAAGAAAGGAGGAGGAGTAGCCTTATATGTCAAGGATGTTTTCACTTGTGAAGAGATCCAGGACTTAAATCTGGGAAGCCAAGTTGAGAACATCTGGGTAAGAATTAAGGGAGCGAGAAACAATAGGAATGTGGTTGTGGGGGTTTGCTACAGGCATCCGGGCCAGCCTGAGGACATGGACGAGACCTTCCTGGAACAGATGGCCACACATTCAAAAAGGAGAGATGCAGTGTTAATGGGAGATTTCAATTATCCTGATAATTGTTGGCAGTCAAATTCTACAAAGACCGCAAGGTCCAATAGGTTCTTTGCTTGCCTTGCAGACAATTTCATGGTCCAGAAGGTGGAAGAGGTGACAAGGGGATTGGCTATTTTAGATCTGATCCTGACCAACAGGGATGACCTAGTTGATGAGCTGGAGGTGGTGGAATCCTTAGGAGGGAGTGACCATGCTCTTCTGTAGTTTGTCATTCAGTGGGAAGGAGAAGCCAAGTGTAGCCAGACACGCATCCTAAACTTTAAGAAAGCTGATTTCTCTAAACTTAAAGAGTTACTTGCTGAAATCCCGTGGTCAAGAATACTAAAAGAGAAAGGAATTCATGATGGATGGGAGTTTCTTAAAGGTGAGATACTGAAGGCACAATTGAAAACTGTGCCAATAAGGGGGAAAAATGGCAGCTGTCTAAAGAAACCGGAATGGTTGACTGAAGAACTCTCAGCTGAGCTAAGTGTTAAAAGAAACATGTACAGGAAATGGAAAAATGGTGAAACGACCAAAGAGGAATTCAGTCAAATAGCCAGGAGATGTAGGGAGAAAGTCAGAAAAGCTAAAGCACAGAATGAACTCAGGCTTGCCAGAGACATCAAAAACAATAAAAAGGGCTTTTTTAGATATGTCCGCAGCAAAAGGAAAAACAAGAAAATGATAGGATCACTGCGTGGAGAAGGTGACCAATTAATAACGGGAAGAAGGCAGAACTACTCAATACCTTCTTTGCCTTAGTTTTCTTCCAGAAGGATAGAAGTACCCAACCTGGGGCATGGGGAGCAGGGGAGGAAGGGGGGGAAATGCAGCACAGAATAAGTAGAGAAGTAGTACAGGAATATCTGGCTAAACTAGATGAATTCAAGTCCCCAGGGCCAGATGAATTACATCAAAGGATATTAAAAGAGCTGGTAGAAGTCATTTCTGAACCTCTTGCAAAAATCTTTGAGAACCCTTGGAGAACAGGAGAAGTCCCAGCGGACTGGAGGAGGGCAAATGTCGTCCTCATCTTCAAGAAGGGGAAAAAAGAGGACTCTAATAATTATTGCCCAGTCAGCCTGACATCAATTCCAGGAAAGATCCTAGAGCAGATCATTAAACAGTCAGTTTGTAATTACTTAGAAAGCAATGCTGTAATCACTAAAAGCCAGCATGGATTTCTCAGAAACAAGTCATGCCAGACTAATCCTATCTCTTTTTATGATAGGGTTACAAGCTTGATAGATGAAGGGAATGCTGTAGATGTAGCATATCTTGACCTCAGTAAGGCCTTTGACAAAGTTCCACATGACATTCTTGCAAAGAAGCTAGTAAAATGTGGGCTGGACAGGGCTACTGTTAGTTGGATTTGTAATTGGTTGACTGACCGAACCCAGAGGGTGCTTACCAATGGCTACTTTTCATCCTGGAGAGAAGTGACTAGTGGGGTGCCACGAGATTCTGTCCTGGGCCCAGTGCTATTCAACATCTTCATCAATGACTTGGATGAAGGAGTAGAGGGCATGCTGATCGAATTTGCAGATGATACCAAATTGGGAGGGGTTGCTAACACACCAGAGGATAGGATCAAATTTCAAAACGACCTTGACAGATTGGAGAGCTGGGTCAAAGCTAACAAAATGAATTTCAACAGAGAAAAATGTAAGGTCCTGCACGTAGGCAGAAAAAATGGAAGGCACAAGTATAGGATGGGGGACACGTGACTGGATAGCGGTATATGTGAAAGGGATCTAGGAGTCTTGGTAAATCACAAGCTGAACATGAGTCAGCAGTGTGATGAGGCTGCCAAGAAAGCCAACGCGATTCTTGGTTGCATCAACAGGAGTATGGTGTCTAGATCGAGGGAGGTAATGGTACCACTCTATTCTGCATTGGTTAGGCCTCATTTGGAATACTGTGTCCATTTCTGGGCACCTCAATTCAAGAAGGATGTTGACAAACTGGAACATGTCCAGAGGAGGGTGACCAAAATGGTGAAGGGTTTGGAAGCCATGCCCCATGAAGAACGGCTTAGGGAGCTGGTTATGTTTAGTCTGCAGAAGAGAAGGTTAAGAGGGGACATGATAGCCATGTTTAAATATTTGAAGGGATGTCATGTTGAGGAGGGAGCAGGCTTGTTCTCTGCCTCTCCAGAGACTAGGACAAGGAGGAATGGATTCAAGCTGCAGGAAAGGAGATTCCACTTGAACCTCAGAAGAATTTCCTGATGTTCAGAGCTTTCCGGCAGTGGAATATGCTGCCTCAGAGTGTGGTGGAGTCTCCTTCTTTGGAGGTTTTTAAGCAGAGGCTGGATGGCCATCTGTTGGGAATGCTTTGATGTGTGTTCCTGCATAGCAGGGGGTTGGACTCGATGGCCGCTGGGGTCTCTTCCAACTCTATGATTCTATGATTCTATGATGAAGATCACAGACAAATGACCTGGCCAAGAAAGTGAGAACAAGACAAGGGATGAACTCTGATTCCCAAATGCTAAATCTTATATTTCTCCCCACAAAGCAAAACAAAACACCTATTTCAAAGAAGGCTAACTGTTCTGAAACACACACATGCACATACACCAGGCGAAATGCATGCTTCACTGAATACCAAAAGAGGAGACCACAATTACACATTTTAATCATATGTGCAGACTTGAATTGTGATGTTTGTTTCCTTACATCAGCAGAATATTATCCGGGCAGACCACAATTTAAAGAGAGATTTAAGAAAGATTAGGTCACAAAATGGGGAAATATGGGGGTTATCAGAAATAAGCTAAAGGCATACGCTAGCTGTGCTGGGGATTTTTTCTTTTTCTTTCCCTCTATCATTTGTCAGTCTTCCCTTTCATTTATGCATTGCTAGATCACTGGTGTGACATGTAGACCCAGTCTGACAGAAATCAAAAGCTGACAACTGACTAGATTGACTCCCCTCCTCAGTTCCAGACAGTTCTTTGTGGCAACATCCCTTTTTTGCATGGTAAAGGAGCAGAAGCAGTGTCTGCTTTAGAAAGCAAATGAAGTAGGTACTCTGACTAGGGGAAATGGGATAGGGGAAGGACGCAAGTCAGGAAAGAATTAAGAAGAGAGAAAGAGCAATAGAGAAAAGATGGAGAGGAGGCAGAGACACAAAGTAGAGATATAATTCTTCTCACATAAAGCAACAAGTAATCTTAGCCATGTTCTTCCTGCTGTGAGAAAGTCTTCAAAAAACTGCACAGTATTCGAGAAGGGGGATAACAAGTATTGGGGACAATAGCCTCCAATACTTTTTATTTATAATTATTGAATTCAAAGATACCATGTAAGAAGGTTGTCTCTTCCTGAAACTAAGTAACATTTAGATAGTGTCAGGGAAAATCACATCAGGAAGGTAACTCATAACAAGGCATGCAATGTTGTTGCCTTGAAAAGGCAATGTGAGGCTGTTGAATTTGTTGAAGAATAAATTTTAATTAAATAAATACATTTAGATCCAAATAAATAAATGAATGAATATACATTGAGCAGAGTTAAAACAATAGATTAAATGTGAATACATGAAGGTAAGTTAATAGCTGATTTTAATCATGTGCATCTGCTTTTTATGTAAAATAAAAATAAAACAAGAACAACAAAGAACAACTTGAAAAATACTTTAAAAAGCAGCCCTTGAGAACTTGACCGACCTGGAAATTAGTTCCCAGGTACATAGCAGTTGCTTAGACATGTGAGAGACAAAGTACTTGCACTTTCCTCCATTTCACTCAGAACAAGAAGAAAATATGGTAACAGAAATCCTTATATCCAAAAGTGAGGGTTTTTTAAAAACTTGTCATGATAGCTTGTCATGGTGGTTCATCAGCTAGTGCAAATGTGAGAATATGATGAGGCCATTGCTTCCATTGTTGTTGCTATAGCTCAGAGCTGAGTGAGAAACTATTGTGCTGTATGTCTTTGTCTCCATGGGTGAGGACAGTGCAGTAAACCACAGTTTTGCATGTTGAGCGTAGTGCCATTTTTATGTATAAACTGAATGAACTATAGCTATGGGTTCAGTTTATGAGTGGCTTCTAAAAATGTATAATTCTTTTAGATTAATTTATGTTTTTGGTAATGTTATGGGTCCCTTAAACTTGATATAGTTTAGGAATTTAATATGACTTAACTCAGCCCTACATGAGAACATGGAAGTTACGTACTTTTCCCCCATTTGTTGTGTTTGGACAACATAACAAACTGTATTAAAATCAAAAGGGAATGCTTCTGTATTTCATCTTGAGGCAGTGATGGAGGATGGAAGAAAAGTGTTCTAGCCCAAGACTTGCTGAAGCCAATGGTAATCTAAACTATATTTCAACATGATGTTTGAACTCAGGCACTTACACACTTCATGGGTTTTATCTGGATAGAGCAAATTGTACATAAGTTCCATTGAAATCAGTAGTATGACTGAGTTACAACGTAATTTAAATCATTTTGATGTCAGTGGGAATTAAGTGCATCTAATTTACACTTGATACAATCCCAACTCTTTCATCAAGCAATTCCCAATGAAGATTCTACACAATGTTTGAATGCTATTGTTTTCATAATGAATAATCAAAGAACATATCTCAGTGTGTCAGGATGATAGAACATAATCAATAACCTACATCTGAGATAGCTCTGGCATGGCTTTTTTTTTTCTCAAAAAAAAAAAAAATTTTTTTTTGGAGTATAAGCCTCAGAATCCCCAGCCAGCCTAGTTATGGACTAGTAAATATGCCATACTTTGGACATTGTTTAATTTTATTTGACAGCACAGATGCAATAGGAAGAATTTCTTTTTCCAATAAGAAAGTGCAAGGTATTTCTGTACCACTGGTATTCAGGACTGTTAAATTTTAGACTTCTGTCTTGAATGCAATAGAAGTGCACTGCGTGATTTACTGTGCCAGTGCTATTGAAGATCAGGGTGCAGTGCTGGCTTGCTGTGGTCATGGGCAGCTATTTCTGGGCCTGTGCAGCTCTGAGCAGCCTGGAGTTTCCTTTGTTTTCAAGCAGCCAATGAATTCAAAGTGGCTGCTTTGGAATCATTGGCTGCTGGAATGAGACATGAGTGAAGGCTTACAGGCTTCACTCAGATCTGTCTCCAGGGTATTTAAGCAGCTGTTGCCGGCAGCTAGCCAGTCTATTCTGGGCAGCATGCCCCCCATCCTGGCTTTTAGGTCTTTCAATATGTTCATGTTAGAGGTTTTTTTCTGGTGCTGTTTCTTAGTTATCCTTGTCATGACTTGTTAGACAGTCACATGGGTATTGGATCTGGGACAGCAGGTACCAAATATCACCTGGCATTGGACAAGAGGGGTCCCACTGAGTTGAGGGGGTGAGCATCCCTGCAGTGGGAGGCACACAGCATGCACCCCCTTGTGACATAAGGGATACATCTGGGTGGTTCCCTCCTGTCATTCATGAGAAACTGGCTTCAGACTGGGTGATTGGGCTTATCGGTTAGCAGGCGGGTTGATTGATGCCTGGATCCATAACCATACATACACCAACCCTGTCTGTATCTGTAGCCGATAAAAGTTGTGGCCTTTTTCTTCCAATTTGTGGTCATTGTCTTTCTTTGGAGCAGATGTTGCCTCTGATCATGTAAGTAATAAATTTCAAAAAGCAATATATTTGAAAGGAATTAGTAGTTATTATTATCCTGTCTTTCTAGACAGTTTGTAGTCATCATATCACCTTCACTTCTTCATTTGTTTGATAGGCTTAGCTGCAGTGGCACATGATTGAAAGAGCTGTGGTGAGTGTTTAGTTATTAATTGACTTTGGTTTGTTCTCTCTCTCTCTTTCTTTTTCTCTTTCTCTCTCTCTCTCTCATTTCCTAACCTTTTGTCTTACTGAATAGCTTGGCTTAATCTTCTGTTTGCTTTTCTTGTTAATTTGTCAATATGAATAATAATGTGTTTATGAGTCTGTACATGTTTTAGGTAGTGAGGTTTCCCATGACAGCCCAGATCACTAAAAACCTTACAGACAATAAATGGAATTAATTGGGGGATTTCACCTCTGTTATCGCTGGTAAAGCGTCCTTTCACCATTCTACTATTTCTTTATGCTGCATGATTACATCTCACCAGATGTTCTGCTTCGAATAAAGCAAAAGGATTCTCTCCTCTAGTAAAATGCCATTTCCTTGTCCTTATCATTATTAGAAATAATGATTACACATCATTATCGCATTGTCATTTAAACATTAACCTACGTAGCTGGCTGATCCCCTGTGTTTGCCATCTTGATATAAGAAATGAGAAGGATCTGAAGACTGATGCTGTACCACCCTGCTTCTTCAACTGACTACCATTTCCAAGAGCTGTTGCCTGTGTATATAGTTCTCTATTATCTTTGTTCTTCTTTAGCTTAATTGTTCAGCAGTCGAGGTTGAAAATCCTCTACATGCTGTAGGAAAGTGCACAGAATAGGGGGGCAGTGCCAGACCAAATGCAGCATAAATAACCAACATTCAGCAGTTAACAACTTTGAGAAATTGCATTTAAAAACACAGTAAAACTTACAGTTCCCTAGTACAAAAAAATCATGGAGCCATATATCTGAAACTGGGTCTACAGTTCTCCACAGTTCATGCACAGGTGTGAAAAAGTTACTGCCATTTTGGCTTCCCAGTGTAAGTCAACAGGGGGAGCACTGGCCATTCAGATTTCTACAGTTTGATTCATATTTGGGGTCTATATCAGCTTGAACCAAATTGAGATCAGATGTGAATTGTTGAATCAGACACTGAACCAAATTGGAATCCGTCTGCCCTAATTTGTAATTGAGAGTATTCAGAGATCAGTCTTTGTAGCCAGAGACATATGCGACTTCTGTGGCTTTTTAACATTTTAGGCTGCTCCAGATCTTAGTCAAATCTTGTTTGTATTGCTTCAGTGCATTGTACATAGGCTACCATTAAAACAATAGCCTGCAAATGTGAGTCTGTAGACTATAGATCTAAAATCACTGAGACTGGGAGAATATGAAAAAATGACATTAGGGCTTTATCACATCCAGTGGCTTCCAGATCATTTGGTAGGCATATTTTGTAAACATATAGTGAGTAGCAACACAGCAGCCATTTGGTCCATGCCGTGCCAATTAAAGGGCTGATTTTGGAACACAGTAAGTTGAAGTATTACTTCCTGTCACTTTTCTTGCTTGAACTCTGAGTACATAACGTATTAACTCAACAGATTTATCACTTCCATTAGCAACCTCACCAGTGGCAGTAACTGAAACAGTCTTTTCAGTAGTGTTTACCTAAGACCCTTCCTCACTCCACCATTATAGTGTACTTTCACTGCCATGGTAGCATCCTATGGAATCCTGTGATTTGCTGTTTAGGGAATTTTCAGCCAGAGAATTTTCTGGGGCCTCAACAAACTATAAACCCCAGGACTTCATAGGATGTTGTCTTGGCAATTACAGTGGAATCATGGTACTATAACACTGCAGGTATGAAAGAGTGTCTTGTTGTGAAACACCCTTCTCAGAAGGGCTGCCTAAAGAGGTATCTCCCCTTACGTAATTTTGTCACCAAGCTGACCTTTTAAATTATGTTGGCATTCTAAAACTGTTTTAGTTTGGTGGATTGTACTTTGTTCTTTGTTTTATATTAGCTTTTGTTGCATATTTTTATTCCACTGTTTTAGGTGAAGTTTTTTTTAAAAAAATTACTATAGATTGTGTGTGTATGCATGTGTGCATAAATGCCTTTTTGCTTACTTTTTTATTCTAACAGAGACTTTAACTTGCTATTAGATAGGCTAGATAGAATCTGAATCTATATATGCATCTATCTTTCAATTTATGCATACAAGGGCTACCTTGCTGATCACCACTTTTTTATTATTAAAGAGCTAGATAATCTATACTTCTGATCAACAAAGTAACTGTATGTGTTCTACATGTGTTCAGCCTACAATATACCTTTTAAAGATTCTGAAATTACCTGATGGGAAGGTGTATTTTTCAGGAGTAATTATATTTGAAACCTCATTTCTCAAAGAATTTACCATCAAAATGAATACTGTAGTCCCTGAGGGGGATATTTTATTTTGTTAACAAAGTGTGGCATCTCCATTCTCAGCATAAGTACTATTTAAAGAAATATTCCAGAGGGCTAGTGGCATAACTTCATTGCAACAAAGCCATGAAGAGTCTATAGTGCACAAAAACATATGTCATAATAAATTTGTTGAACTTTAAGGTGCTGCGTAGCTCCTGGTTGTTTTGGAAGATGTTTATATTGCCTCCAACAAAAGAATGAGCAACAATTAGTCATGAAATTTATGTGTCAAAAGGAGCCAAGATTTTAGGATACTGCTGGACTAAGTTGGGAAGATGGTCTCAAGACTTATTCTTCAGTTTCCTATGAAGAAAAAGAGCTGAAGAAGTAAGATTACATGAGAAAAAGTGAAGATTTAGATTACCATTTAAATCTTTACCTGCAGGTAGATTCAGTTTCTCCCCCCCCCTTTTTTTTTTGAAAATAAATCTTTCAGAAATGCTACCAAATGTGTCAACTACAGCTGTCAGTAGATGCACTGCCAAGATGTGTAAATGAGATCTCTCTTTCATTTCTATGGTAACCTCTCTGTGTGAATAGAATTCATAGGCAGTAGATAGCTTGGCTGGTCTTTTGTAGGCTGATCTGTCACCAAAAAGGTGTGGAAACAACAAAGCAAGATGTGCAAAATGGAGCAAACTGGATGTGTCAGTCAAAAGTCTCTAATCGTCTGAATTTTATATCTGTTCTCCATCTCATGGACATAAGACTAATATAGCACAAAGCTTACATAAGAGTTCCTAATTCTCAAGCAACTGCAGCAGACTTGTTTAAAATTAGGATGAAAAATGTCCCACGGGATGAAAAGGCTGGTTTCTTTGTCTTCAGAAGGGCCATACCTTAAAATGGTCCAGAAGCACCAAATGCTTCCGGCTAGTTCACATGACCTACAGACTGATGTTTTTTTAAATTGAGATAAGCTACTTTAGCTCACACAATCCCTCCCCATAACCTCTGTGACTGGAGGCTGCTGGTGAGATTGTTTCTCCAGATTGGCTGTTAAGGCTGTCAATGAGCAAAACACAGTTTCTCTCTTCTTCCTCCTCCTCCACATCACACTATATAGCCATGTTAAAGATACATTTTCTGTTTTTTGTTTTTTTTTTAAAACTGGTTATCTGAATTGGTCTGAATTGAATTGGTCCAATCTGATCCAACCCACCATGGTACTGCCTTTCCTTGGTGGTAAGAGTGTGTACTCCTGTGAGGCAAGAGGCTATGCTGAAGGTAGCAGTGCTGCTGTTAGGATTCTCCTGTGTCAGACAGACGTTTGTTGAGAAGCCAGGCTAAAGGCCTTTTGCACTACATTGTTATAATGCTATTATTCCACTTTCAACATCCTGTGGAATTCTGGGGTTTGTAGTTTATGGAGGCCAAAGAGCTCTCTGGCTGAGAATTCTAAATGCCCCTCTTAAACTGCAGACCCCAGGATTCCATAGGATGTTGAAAGTGGAATAATAGCACTATAACAGTGCAGTGTGGAAAGGCCTTAAATGTGTCAAACAGCTATTCAGCAGCAGCAAGTGTGCATGTGTGTGTGTGTGTGTGGGCACTGGCAGAGTATCAATGACAGTGGCAGCACAGCTAATACTTGATAGTACTGCACAGAAAGCAATGGTAAACCACTCTTGGAGGCTCTCTACCTTGAAAATCTTATTATGAGACAGTCTAAAGTGAAACAAAAGACAGTGCCAGAAGATGATACTCCCAGCTCAGAAGGCACTCAATAAGCTACTGGGAAAGAGCAGAAGACAAATATAAGTAACTTTGTGGCTAATGAGGCAAGTGAATTCAAGTTGAAAGGATGTTCAGTGCGGATGTGCTCAGAGGTAAATGGGAAGTCTGAAGCTGCACAACACATATTATAGGAACATGGAATATAAGGAGCATGAATCAAGGGTAGTTAGACTTAGTAAAACAAGAAATGGAACATATAAACATTTCAACACTAGAAGTGGATGAGCTAAAGTGGACAGGAGTGGGACATTTTCAGACAGATAAATACACAGTGGTTTACTCAGGAAATAAAATCGAAGAAGAAATCAATACTGAGAAGACGTGTAGCAAATGCAGTCAAGGGATATAATGCAAAGTCTGACTCAATAATATCAATAAGGTTTCAGTGAAAGTCCATCAACATAACCATAATCAAAATCAAGAACATCAACAATTTAAGATGTGCGAATGACACCAGACTACTAGTAGTTCTCCATCAAGGCAAGATGTAAGACAAGAGGGAGAGACAGTAGGCAGCAACACAGAAGTGAAAGAGGATCAAAACTAGATGGAGACAGAAACTCAAGTTGAGTTAATGGAGGGAGTTGCTGACTGATGGGAGGTTTTAGACCAAGAAGCTTCAGTTTGTAAAAGGGAGATTACAGCCCAGGGGAGAGAGAGCAGGGCAGGGGGTTGGGGCAGAATCTAACATTGATCTGTAAGCAAATTATTTTGATGGTTGAATGAAATCAAACTGACTTGGCCTTGAAGAGAGTGAGACAAGGATGTCAGAAATAAGGATGCTGTTTTGGGATGGTTATTCTAAAATATCATGTGAGAAGCAACTTAAAATAACAATAAAGAGCAAGGATGGGAATCAGTGAAGCCGGGGAACCTGTAGTCCATGGCTGCAAAGGAAGAGGGGAGTTGAATTCAAAATGAAATAGATTTGGCTTAAAGTAGGTTAGGAAATGGTTATAGATATAGGATAATGATAACTGGAGTGGGTCTATACATTTTCTAATGGATTATATAATATAAAAAGGGTATTGAAATACCTGGATTTACGGAGGTGATGAAATATGTAATAGATTTACAGTTTTAGCTAGTAAAAATACTATGTAATTAAGTCAGCAAGTAGTATTTAGAAAAATTAGGAGCATTAGTGTAATTTAGTAGTATTAATATCATTTACCATGTAATGCCATTTATCTTGCAAGGCAATTTGTAATGGAATGTTGTAGAAAGTAACATTGGCCCTTTCCGCACGAGGTGAGGGAATCGCTCCATGCCGTTACTCACCGCTTCTTCTGGGATCCAAAGCAACACGGACTGTGCCTGAAGCCCTTCTGCAGGGCTCCTCCTTGGTCCAGGGCAAATCGGAGCAGTGCGAGGTCTGTAGATCCGCACTGCTCCGGCTTCCAAAATGGTGGCTTCCAGCTTCCAAAATGGCAGCTTCCAGCTTCCAAAACGGTGGCTTCTGGTTGGTCGTGGGTCCTGACCAACTGCTGAGGCTTGCCATGCCTAAAGCCCGCCCTCTGCAGATAGCAGGCTCACATTGGTGCGAGCCTGCAAATCTGCACAAGAAAGCAGGAACGCAGTGGCGTGTTCCAGGAAAATAAAGACCTGTTTTTTCCGGTCTTTCTAAAACACGCTGGGAGACCACTTGGGGTCGTCTTGGAGAAGACTGAGGTGCGGATCTCTGGTAAGTAGTCCACTCCTAGTCCACACCAAGGTGCAGACGACCTCTGTGCGAGGACGCACTGCCCTGTTCTAATTGCCTGGTGCGGAAAGGTCCATTGAGATACCATGCTATACGTGTCTACCTTCAGTAGAAGAAAGTTCATTTCTCTTTCCGTTTTTGAAAGCATGAGTTTGGGTCAGAGGGAGAAAAAGAGAAATGCTGGCTATTTTCTTTGAGAGGATTGAATTAATCAGATTGCTAGACTATGTTCAAAGGAGTGAGGGAAGTTTATTCTTTTTCTTTTCCTATCTTTTTCTTCTTCATTTGTTTTTTCTTTTTTTACTCTAATTTTTAGTTCATATGTTTTATGTTTTTCTTTATGTTGTCCTCTTTTTTTTTGCTTTTATGTATATGTAGAGTTCTTAGGAACGGGTTAATAAAAATGTCTTTTAAAAATTTAAAATAGACATTGAAGACACTGAGGGAGTAAAAAAGTTCATATACTTTTGCTCATTAATCAAAATGGAGACTGCAGTCAAGAAATCAGAAGAAGACTAAGACTTGGATGAGCAACTATGAAGGAACTAGACAAGATCCTAAACTGCAAAGAGAGAATTGTCCATGCCATTGTATATCCCATGTCTGTGTATGGTTGTGAAAGCTGGATAGTGAGCAAGGAAGAGAATCAGTTCATTTGAAATATGGTGCTGGAGGAGAGTTCTAAAGATACCATGGACTTCCAAAATGACAAATAAATAGGTCCTAGAGCAAATCAGGAAAGCCAGTGTGGTATAGTGGTTTGAGTGTGGGGCTAGAACTGTGAGATCATGGTGCATCACACATTTTCAGCCCCAGAAAACCCCATGATATGTTCACCTTAGGGCAACTATAAGTCAGAACAACAAAGAGCAAACCAGGCCTGAGCAATCCCTAGAAGCTGAGATGACTAAACACAGGCTTTTGTAAGGGCAGTAGGAAAAGAGGAAGACCACATTGTGGATGGATAGACTCAGTCAAGGAAACTACAGCCCTGAGTTTGCAAGACCTGAGCAGGGTTGTTGATGACAGAGTAAGGTCTCTCATTTATAGGGTCACCATATGTTGAAGTGCAGTTGATGGTAGTTAACAGCAATAACAAAATCTGATCCAAACTAGAGAAGGTAGAAATTAGTCTGAACTGACTTAATTCAATTCAGCACCTGGCCAACCTGATTGCCTAGTGTTACTACTAACCTGCTCTCTCTCTCCCTCCCTCCCTCCCTCTCTCTCTCTCTCTCTCTCTGTGTGTGCGCGTGTGTATTAGGTCAGTATCCTGAAGTTTTGTGCAGGAATTATTCTGTGCTGAAAACTGGTTTTTGAGCAAAAATTACATTCTTCTTTGCAAAATAGTCCTGTTCAGTACCATGAGATATGGTATACCGGAAGAAATTTGTGCAAATTTCTTACCAGGCAGTTTTTCTTCCTGATGAATGTTCCTGACTTTCAGGAAACCTGGTTTTTTTACTTGGGGATGAATAGTGATGAATATCTCATCTTTAGATGAGAAGACACATTAGAATAGACATTCAAACTGTATATCTCAATCTTGATATGCTCTGAGAACTGTGGAGAAAAGAGTATTCTAATAACTCTGCTTCCTTCCCTCACTGGATCATTGCTCAACACGGCTCAGCCCTCTGCATGTTTTATTTTTGTTCAATGAATATTGTCCACTCTTTTATTCTGTTGGTGGAATAATAAACCTCTCTCTGACCTGAAATAGTGAAAAAAGAAGCATATAAAGCTATTTATTTTTTGCAGTAAGTTGTATGTAACCCCTTCTAGAAACAGTGACAACAGAGCTGCAGTCATTCAAAGAATGTCACAGAACAGAACAGAATATTTCTAGCCTTCACAATAAAAATTATGACCACCTTATATGTAATGTTCCATCCCATACTATTCAAAGATTAGATACAAATGGCTGCAGTGGTTAGCAAGTGTAGAGATCAGTTCTGTGGGGGGAAAAAAAAGACTGCATTTACTTAACATAAAATATTACAGGATAAATGACATATTTGGTTTGTCACATTGTCAGTACAAGTTCCAGTTTTATACACAGCAATTAGAATCAAATTTAAAACCTTTCAGAGTCACTCAGCATTGTTATTTGAGTGATGTCTTAAGTCAAGCTGAGGTTCCAGAGCTCATGGAAGAATGCTGCCTGCAGTCTCGTTTTGTGAATGGTGGGAGAATAACCATTCATTCAGTTCTGAAAACTATGTAAAAGTCTGGGTAGAGTAAAACAGACAACATTTTTTTCATGCAAATGAAGTGTAAGAATCTATTTTCTTGAGTCCCCCTGTCCCATGCAATTTAAAGTTATTAACTGAAGTTTGCTGTCAAAACTTATTGTTTGATATCCCATTAAAAAAGTGGACAAGATTTTTTTTATGGTTATACGTAACATTTTATGGAGACTGAGTTTATTCGGTTGATAGTAGTAGAGGATTGTTGACCGGATTCAGCTAGAGAAAAGTGGCAACACTTGAAAATGGAGTGGCATCCTTCTAGGAGGGAATAGTAGCACATATAGGTGGCATACTTAAGTAGAGATTCTGTCCTTATGGTCAAGAATCGGGCCGAGGCACCAAAGCCTTAACTGAATAGCAATCTTTATTCCAGCTATAGTGCTAGAAAATGGCAGTGAGAAGAGGTCAGACAGGAGAGAGGCTTGGGGCTAAAACAAAGCTAATGCTGAGGGATGGGTGCGAATTTTCTGTGGTTCATTTTTAAAAATCAGAACCTTCCAATTTGTGATTTTTCAATTTATTTTACCGTGATTTCTTTTTCTTTTTAAAGCTAATTTCTTTTTAAAATCAGTTGAAAATATGAGATTTTAAAAACTGAAATTGAGAAGGAAGCAAAAGTAATTTAATTGTACCGGAGAGGATTTTGAGTGATTTCTTCTTAAAGTCTGGCCCTGTTTCCTCTGTATATTGATACTGAATTAGTGTCATCTCTTTTTTCTGGTAAGGTCCTGATTGTTAACAGCTGAAGAACAGAAAAGACTATAATATACATCTTTCACGTGAAGAATATGATGCTGTACTAATTGAATCTGGACATAACTAGTGGATGAGAGTTTTATTCAGTTAATTTCTTATAAGAACTTGCCAAAAGGTATTACTGGCAAAACCACCTCTGAGTATTCCTTGCCTAAGAAACCACTATGAAATTCATGGGGTCATCATAAGCCTGAAACTGAAAACACAAATAAACAAACCAACCTTTACTTGTGGTTCATTGCACACTCTAAACCAGTGTAGTTCATCAAGAAAATCAAGAATAGTATAAGGGTTGCTTAGGTTTTTCAGAACCTTCATCAATGAACTGATTTAGCTCAGCAAATTCCCCCTTTTCTCTAATTCAGCCCCTAAGGATATATTCAATTACTATTCCTTTTGCACAGCAGGGACACTTTGAATGTGCAATTCTGCCCCTCATCCTGCAGGTTTCCGGTATATTGCAGAAAAGGAGTTTCTTCCTTGGTGTTTTCAGAGATTAATCATTTGGGCAGTATTTGGTGCAGACGTGTGTCATCTCGTGGTGAACAAAAGCTATTTTCTTTCAGGTCTTCCTGAAATAATAATACAATTGTTAAAAAAAAAAGGCTGGGTCAGGGTAGTATTCAGAATTTTCCTTTGTTTCATCCTGGTTATCCGAGGTAGGTTTCTCAAGGTTTTATCATATTGTGCCAACTGGATGGAAATAGACATATACTAGAATCACAGGATGTGGGATCAGTGGGTGGAAAAGAAATGGTGTTACAATGATCTGTATAACCAACTGATGGTAGAAAGTGGCAGATGGAGATGTTTCATAGCAATAACAGAGAGGCAGAAAAGGCATCCATGAAGCAAAATAAAACCTTTGACCCTTCACTGCTGGTATTCCTATGTGGAAATAACTGGTTTCATCTTACTTTGACTTACTTTGAAGTACAGTTCGTAGGATCACAGAATCATAGAGCTGGAACTGACTACATGGGCCATTGAGTGCTCAAGGCAACATTTCCAGCTAATAGCATTCTCAGCAGCTAGCTGTCCAGACTCTTGGTAAGCCAAGATTTCAATAATTTAATTCAACTGGTGTATTCTAGTTGGGACTAGTATTCAGGTTTAACCCTTTGTTGTTTTTCCCAGAATAACAAGGACTGCCTTAGGGCAAGTTCCTACAATGATTTTTTAAAAGAAAATATAAGACACAAGCATACTTTTTTAAAACCTTTGTTTGAAATTTGCCCTTGCATGGTAAAATAATCGTACATGACCACTTGGTAAAATACATACAAGATAAATATATATATGATACAAGATGAACATGTAAGGTTGTCAGGGTGAAAGCAGAACAAGTTTTCTGTTGCTTTAATATTTAGCCAGTTCTTGATTAGGAAGGCTTACCATAATTTTCTGTCAGGAGGAACTACAGCTGATGTGGCCTGGCCAACAGAGCTATTTACTGTCCAATGGAAAGATGAAGGAGTGTGACAGAGAAATGTATCTTCTTTTCCTCAGCAACAGGTATCTTCTGTGCCATCACAGAGGTCATCAGGGGGTCTAAGAGGATAATCTTATTGCTGTGCATCCATCTATAGGAAACCACCTCCTCCTCCTCCCCCTCCTCCTTCTCTTTTCCACTGGCCAGTAAATCACTATGGAAGGGGCTGCAGCAGCTAAAAGTTGGGTTTGTGGGTAGGGAAGAGACATGCCTTAGTTTCCCAAGATAGAATTTTACAGTAAGCTTCCCAGATAAGGCTCAGCTAAATATGAAAGCAATAGGAGCCCTGTCCCATATTCAACCTGGCAACCGTAGACACATGGTAATACAGCATTAGCCCTGCATGATATAATTTTGATACAAAAACACACAGAGCATGTTGGATGAATGGAACAGAGCTAGATAGTGGCAGCAGTCCTTGCCAGTGATCTCTCACTTTGCTGATTCTTCTGAGTACACCCTACATGAACACAACTTTAGTTTTGCGTAGAACAGTCACCATAAAGAACAAGTCTTGCTAGTACAATTCTACTCATTGTTGAAGAGATTGGAATTCAGTTCTGAACGCACAATGACCAAAATGTCCCCCAAGCATACTTTTTTTCCCTGCTGCAGCCACTTTTATGTCAATGGGGAGCAGGGTAAGCGGCAGAGAAGTGTCCAGTTATTTTCCTTTAGCTGGACACACAGCAATAGCTTCATCTCAAGAACCTCCAGATGCCTCTGAGGATGGCTGTCACAGTGTGTCCAGCTAAAGGAAAATAGCAGGCTGCATCTTTGCTGGTCCCCTTTTTCTCTACTGACACTGCCCATCTTGAGGGAGGTCTTCAGCAGACACATATCATAACTGTGTGCTGCAAGTACATCTCCTGGTGCAGATCTTGACTGGTGTTTGGTTTCTACTGAGGGGAATTACAGAGTTTATATTAGGTACATATTATTTACAGTTTTCAGACTTTCAGCGAAAGAACAGTAAAACCTCTGCTCCCAATTCCAGCCATTTTCAACAGAGTGAAGTTTCCAAGAACATTTTAAAGCGTTAGAATTAAACAATAAAAAAGTATAGGCTCAGTCTGGAGGATGAGTCTCTGTGAATTACATAAGAGGGCAAAAGGAAAGAAGGTAACAATCCCCAGAAGAACATATTTCAGTTTTGAATTTTTAATAGACCATTATAACATAAAAAGCTGTGAGGGAAGAAACCATTTTAAAGTAGATTAAAATACCTTGACAATATCAATTGCACTTTGTCAGTCTAGTCCAGTGATCCAGTGATAAAGGTTTTGAATGAAAAGTGATGAAAAGTAGGGATGTGTTTATAAATGTGTGTGCTACCAATCCATTCAGGTTATGGGCATCATTTTACCTTTGGAGGAATTAACCTGTCATGTTCACCTGAATGTGTCATAGATCATCTATTAGTAAACCATTCTTATGATTTCATGCAGTCCCTGATCTTTTTGTCAGGAACACAATGAAAAATAATTGTTCACTTAACTAGTACATTTAGAGCTTAAGAGTATAATAAATGATCAGCTTCTAGCAAGTTCTGTTCACCCTCACTGCCTATAATGCTTATGTACTTGTTGTATCTTTAATAGAGGTCATTTTATTTTTGATAGTTATACAAATTAAAATGGTTCCTGGAGGAGAAATAGCTCTTCATAAATACTTCTGTGACACTTTTGTTACATTCTTGCCTTTTCCACTATTACGTTCCATTTACAATTAACTTTTTTTTTACTTACTATACTTCTACTATTTACTATGCAATAACCAAAGTACTGTGCACTGTTTACAAAACAGATGTCAAAGCCATAAACAAACAAACAAACAAATAAATAAATAATACAGGGCCTAAAACTTACGTAAATAGCAATAGAATAAAATAAGATTAAAGCCAAAGCAGGTAAAGGATTTTTAAAAAGCATGAGCAAAACCCTTTTTCTTCTATCCCGTAAACCTTTTTGAGAATATGATTAAAGGACATTTTAAAATAACTAAAATAAGCACAAAAATTTAAAACATGGATACCTTTATTAGTGCTTTATTAGTGCTAGTTGATTGATCAGATAAAGTTGATATACAGCACAATTTTCATCTTGGAGATTACAGGTTTTCAGGGTTATTTAGGTGTAAAAGAAACTGCCTTAGTTGTAATGTCCTTCAATGGTAAAGACATATCTTTGACTTGATAAAGTAAATTCTCTCTCTTTCTCTGTCTCCCCCCCCCACCCCCCCCACCCCCCTTTAAGCATGTCTGCATTTTTGTCTGGCTTTCTGCCTGTTAATGAACTGCAATTACTGGGCAACTAGCAGCATCTCATGGATTAAATGAGGATGCAAATACTTGATTTACTGACTAAATTATAAGGAATGATGGATGAATCTTCCTTGATTTTATGAAAGCAATTATTGAAATCATGTTTTTTTAAAAAAGAAAACTCTTTTCAAATATTTTTCTTCCTAGAGTTAAATGATATAAGGAGAACAAGTTTGCTAAGGGGCAATCAGCAGTTGAGAGGGAAGAAGAACAAGAGGTAATGAAATAATGGGCCACTAGGACCCAACAGGCATTGGCTGAATACTACACTACAGCACAGGCATGAGAACAGAAAGGAACCAGATGGGAAAGCTGGAGGGGTGAAAATGTGAGTTTGATCCAGGTGACAGTTCTATGGTACAATTCTTGCCTTAATTGTACCACAGTTGTACTGGGGTTCCTGATGATGTTGCATCTCATTTGGACAGTTGGGAGGTAAATCCTGACAAATTCCATCCTTTTAAGAAGGAACAAATAAGTTTAGCATTTTCCCTTCACTGTGAGCATTGTAGATTCTAAGAGTTGGAAGAGACCACAAGGGCCGTATAGTCCAATCCCTTGTCATACAGGAATATAAACTAAAGCACTCCTGAAATATGCCCATCCAACCTCTGTTTAAAGACCACCAAAGCTGGAGAATCTATCACCGTTCTACTGTCAAACAGCACGTAGACTTTTTTGGGTTTTTTAAAAATTTCTTCCTAATGTTTAGATGAAATATCTTTTCTTGTAACTTGAATCTGTTGGTTCATGTTCTTGTCTTTGGAGCAGCAGAAAATGAGATTGCTCTCTGTTCTATACTTGACATCCCTTCAGGTATTTAAAGATAGTTGTCATGTCACCTCTCCGTCTTCTCTAAGCTAAACATACCCAGCCTCCCTCAATCGTTTCTCATAAGGCTTGGTTTCTAGACTTTTGATAATCTTAGACAGCCTTTTCTGGACGCATCCCAACTTGTTGATATCTTTCTTGAACTGTGGTACCCAGAATAGGACAGGGGATTCCAGGTGAGGCCTGATCAAAGCAGGACAGAGTGGCACTACTATTCCCTCAGTCTGGATGTTATTCTCCTATGTATGTAACACAGCTTGCTGGCAGGAGGAGGAGGTGTTCCACTTTATAGTGATGCAGAACTCCTTTACTTGATATGTGCTCTGCTTCAGTGCCCTGCTTACCAGGGCGATAGTCCTTCTTCACTTAGTATGGTGTCCTAGCCTTTAAGGTGGGGTTTAGGAGCATTTTGTGGTCATGACAATGGTACTACAATAGTAAATGTGAATATAAATCAGTTGTGAGATTATAATTCTAATTAATGACATTTTAACCGCCTAACAGGATGACAGCCATTCTTATATGCATTGCACATTGTAACTGCTCAGTGGATTGTCAGCCATGCTCATTGACCACATACGTTGCTCTACCTTGGTAGTCAATATATAAGTTGCAAAGCACAAATCTGTCAGCAGATATTTACACTACACTGAAGCAATGTATAATCAGAGCCTCTATCTATCTTCCTTCAATACTGCTGTATGGCCCTGGAAACAGTGCAACTGCTAGTGCAGATCACAAACAGGATAACACTCAAAGATTAAAAGTATTGGCAAATAGTTGCCTGTTGGCATCCTATGCAAGTGAGCTTGTATAGGCATAAACATGCTTAAATCAACTCTTTTTCAGCATTTAAATACAATAGAAGCAAAGGGGCTGTTTTAGACTTAATGCAGTCCAAAGCAGTCAAAATTATATCTTCCATTCAGAACTTCATCTTTTGTCCATGCATTTTGGTCTATGAGTCCAAGGGAAGGGACATTGAAGTGGTTGTCTTAGCCTTTCCCATGCCTGGATAACAATTCATAAGCAGAATGGCTGTGGGCCTTTCATGTAGGGCTTAAAGAGGAATAATTCATCTACCTGAATGCTGGGAAAGGACATTTAAATAATGTCTGCTCCATTGCTGATTCACATTCATACTGTTGTATAAATGGAGGCAGAGACCAGGCAAGGTTGTTTTTAGAATTTAAAGAATAGCATAAATATAAATAGATAAAAAAAAGATTATCCAGAACAAAGTTTCCAATTAATTCAGCCCAATTTCTTATTAAGCTATGTACTGTAGATAGACATATTGAGTCTTTTATAAGCCTCATTGTAATGTTTATCATTTATTTGTTCATTACAAAATTTTGCTTCTCTCAGCATTTGAAATGCGCAGAGATGCTTTCTTTAATCTGAGGATATTAAATTCTGAATTGCATTTACAGGAAGAGTAGGCAAAACTGCTTCTAAAGACTACCGTTTTGCTTCCAAGAATACATATTGCTGATAATCTTTAAATTCATTGAAGGTGCCTGACTATGGGGTATAATAAAATCAACTGTGAGAAAGGAAATTGACTGCAGCATTACATAGAACATTTGTGCTTTAGAAAACCAATATTTTATTGTTTTGCTCTGGGCAAGAGTTATTTTAGATACTGGAAGTTCTGTGCTGCAACACCTTGGATCATTTCATGCAGTAGCCCTCCTAATACCTATGCCTTTGACTGGATGTTATTTCTTCAAGTCAAAACTTCTGAATTAGAGATAAAGGGATGAACTCTTCAAAGCCAAGTGGCTGCTGGGACAATCCTGATTTCATCTTCCACTTTGTTTTCTTCTTCAGTCTCTTCATTCCTTTTAGTTATGTACATTTGCACAACACTTCCTGTTATTAGAGTTTGGAATATGCATTCTAGCTTTACATTTACAGCAAAGGAATGATAAATCATTATGCACAGAGAGAAAATAGAAGAGGAAGCCAAGTCAAGACACCTTCAACCTTGCTTATTTTAGTCTGAAATTGGGCTCAAATATCCTTCCCTGTTTTGGGCCAGATGACATCATTATATGACCTTGATGGCATCCATGGGCAATGAAGATTTTGAAATACTATCATTTAAGATTCCTCCCTTATTCTTGGTTGTTATTCTGATTTGTTTGTTTAGATAAACTTATAAGAATTTTGGATAAAATTTTGAATAAGTCATATCAAATTAACATACTTGCAGCCTACAGTTTCATTTACATTGCAGATGACATGTTAAATCAGCAGCCTAGCAACATTGCTATTTCTCATTTCTACAATGAAATGAATACATGTTTCCTACGGTGTAGACAATACAATGACCTTGAACTAGAAATAATGATTATGATATTTCAAGGGTTCCTAGTTGTAATGTACAGAGACAAATTATTGTTAGTACTGAAACCATATGTAAAATATAAACATTTTTTCTACCCATATGAAAATACTTTTTCTTTATTGAGTGAAAAAAAGATGCCATTAATAATAATAATCATAATTTTTGAACATTTGAAAAAAATTAGTAAAATATTGACCTGGTTATGAAGTATTAAGACATGGGAGTACTATCTCTTAAAGACTGTAATGAATTTATGATTCATAAGATAAGACAGCAAAATAAGATACAATATAATTCATGTCATTTTTACTCCTCAAAGTTGCCACTGAACTTATAAGATGGCACAGTCCTCTGTATAACAGGCTCTCAAACCATGAAAACAAACACTGATGCTTCTACCCTGGCTATTTATTGAACAGAGCTAGGGGTCAGAAAAGTCACTTTTTGGATTATGATGCCCAAACTACTGAGGGACTAATATTTCCCAGCTCCAGACAAAACTGCCAAGTCATACATTGAATCTAAATCTATTTTTGTTTGCATACCTTCTAAATGGTCTATTCAGCAAGAGAATCTGCAGCTCCACAGAAGTGACTATTCCCTGTGTGTTCTAATACCTACTTGAAATAGCAGGAAGGTCATAGGAGCCTGGTTTGAATTGTTACAAGTATGTGTCCCTCTTCTCATTCTAAGGCTGTTTCCGCACTAGACTGCTGTAGTGCTAGTATTTGACTTTCAACATCCTTTGGAATCCTGGGTTTGCTGGCTGGCCCCTCCCTAAACTGAAAACCCCAGGATTCCATAGGATGTTGAAAGTGGAATAATAGTGCTATAACAGTCAAGTGCGGAAATGGCCTAAGAAACTTCGAACCAGGTTCTGGCTGCAGTTCTGGTCTAGATAAATTGAAACATAGTTAAGACAAAATGGCAGTGCTTTTGGTTATGGGAAGACTGTCTTCAGCTTATTTTCTCCGTCTGGCAAAATCCTGTTCTCTTGAAAGGATCTCTAGATGATAAAATATGGGTGGTGGAAACAATTCAAGGTAGGGCAAAGGCATCTTGTGCTATAGAAGAAAATAAAGGTATGTACAGGAGTTCTAGGAAGTGAAGAGGAGGAAAAAGATCACCTAGAAATATCATTGAATAGTATCATTGGCCATCCTACCTTTGGATCCAGCTCAAAGCAAAAGATAAAGATGTATTTATCAGAAGTACTAGATAATAAGCTCCTGTTTGATACTGACATTTCTTTTTCCAGTACATGGTTTTTATCCTTTTAACCTCTGCACATACCTACAGGAGCAGGCTTAGATATCCCCAAGTACTGAGCCAGCAGCATTGCCACCAGCTGCTCCTCTCCCTGACAGAAGATATAAGGGGCTATCTTGGTGGCCTGAGGGAGCCAGGACACCAGGTATAGGATGTATCACCACTCCTGCTTCAGAGAAGAGAGGTGTGCAGCTGTTCCCATCATCTACTTGTTGGGGCTCTGTTTTCCAAGAACTACTGTCTGCCTTCCTTCTTGTTACCTGCTGAGAAGACCAACCACATACCCTCAGGAGCAGGCTCCAGGCTCCCCAGGTACTGAGACAGCAGCATTGTCATCAGCTATTCCTCAACCTGACAGTGGACATAAGGAGCTGCCTAGGTGATCAGGTTATCAATGGCAGGGTCATCACTGAAGGGGTAACACTAAAGTGGGTCAAAGGTATTTTGCCCACATTTTACTAGCTTTCATTGGGGACCTTTCCAAAGGCCTTACTAAAATCAAGAATTGCTACATCTACAGCTTTCCCCTAATCTCCCAAGCTTGCAACTCTATTAAAAAAGAGAGAGACAAGATAAGTCTGGCATGACTTGTTTTTGAGAAAGCTATGTTGACTTTTAGTTATCACGGCAGTCCTTTGTAAGTGTTTATTTAATGATCTGCTCTAGAATCTTTCCTGGTATTGATGTCAAGCAGACTGGGCAGTAATTGTTTGGATACTCTTTTCTTCACTTTTATAAGATGAGCACAACATTTGCCCTTCTCCAGTCTGCTGGGACTTCTCCTGTTCTCCAGGAATTCTCCGCCAGTTCTTTTAATACTTTTGGATGTAGTTCATCTGGCCCTGGAGACTTGAATTTATTTGGAATAACCTGATATTTCTCTACTACCTCTTTCCCTATGTGCTGTATTTTTCCCTAAGTTGAGCACTGTTTTCCATCAGATGTTTAGGTGGAATCTCTTTCCTTATCATTTCACACAATACTCACTGGCAAGATCTCCTTATTCATTCTGATATGGTATACAGTACACAGGACACTGATGGTTTTGTCAAATAGGTTTGCTAAGACTGTGATCCAAGATATCTCACCTTTCTTTTGGAAAGACCCAAGCAAATGAATGTACTAAGTGCCCCAGTTCTTCATTCTCCACCCATTTACCCACCTCCATCACCTGCTGCAGTAATCAGCAGTTTAGATTTGGGCATAGCAGATGGGATAGGAATGGACAAAGACGCTGTTGGAACAGCTCCTGAGAAGCTGGAAGTTTTTCTAAAAAGATAGTTGCGTACTTCAGGATGATAGTATGCATCCAATCTATCATTCCTTAGTAGTGTTTATGTTACCATAGACAACATTAGGCTTCTTTAGATTTTCTTGACTCCTTTAGTTCAGCTGGTGGGATTTAAGCCTGTGGTTCAATCTGTTCAATGAGATTTAAAGTCAATAAGACTTAAAAGTGCTTAAAAGAGCCTCTCTGCTACAGTGGTTTATGCAGGATTGGTCTTAGGGGAACAAGGTGCAAATCTCCACAGTGATGGGAAAACTCAGAGGGAATGGTGATGGTGGTGGTAATAGAAAATTATTTATATCCCACCTTTTCCCCAAGACTAAGATTCAAGATAGCTTACAGTTGAAACAAATATAATTCTCTAGTCTCTATCTTTAAGCTAGACCAATTTAAAAGTTGGTATGAGGATAAAGGGAGGTAAAACCAGAGCCACTAAAGCTACCTTGGTTTTGTCTGATGAAAGGTGGGATATAAATGTAAGTGCTCTAGTTCTCTGTATTCTTGCAAAATAGGTGAACAGCCTTCCTTTAAAGACTCTAGGGGCATTTCCGCACTGGGCGAGGGAATAGCCCAGCGCCGCTACTTACCGGATCTTCTGGGGGTCCGGTCCGGGGTGAGGAGGAGCAGTGCGTGGTCGTCGATCTGCACTGCTCCAGCATCCAAAATGCCGGGTTCCGGTTGGTCATAGGTCTCGAACAACTGGTGACACTTGCCAACCTAAAGCCCACCCTCGGCAGATCGCAGGCTCACAGTGGCGCGCTCCATGCTTTCGAAAGACCAGAAAAATCAGGTCTTTCAAAAGCACACTGGAGGACCACTTGGGATCGTTCTGGAGTGGACTGAGGTGCGGATCTGCGGTAAGTAGTCCAAACTCAGTCCTCTCCAAGGTGCAGACGTCCTCCGTGGAGGATGCACTGCACCGTTTTAAATACCCTGTGTGGAAATGGCCTAGGAGTGACAATTCAGCTTTAACATAAAAAATATTGATTTTTCAAATTGACAAAAGTTCATTGATTTGAACTTTTGTCCCCCTCTAGCTTGGCTTGGGATGCTTTTTGTGTGTTTTGGCATTTTGGGCAGTCCAAGCAACTTCTGGATGATTCTGGGACAGAAAATTGGACTTCAGAAATAGAAAAGTCACAAGAAAGGATTCATACATTCAGTTAACTGTACTAAGATTAACATCTGAATTGAGTTACATATATGTCAGAAGAAGAAAATTAAGTATTATGGTTGGCATCCTGCATTGTAGTTATGGATTCATAACCTAGAGTTACAGATGTTCCATATTCAGCTATGTCGTGTATTTGGGATCATGGCACTATTGGTAAATGCCCCCAGTAGCCACCTTAAACTTCAGGGAGCCACTCCAAGCAATGGAGGTCTGTGGCACAGGCAAGTGGGGTGCTTCAGGTTGACATGGCTATTCCCTTCCACTCCCAAGCCACAGTGCGACAAGTGGCAATCCATAACATAATGAAGCTGGAAAATGCTACCTAGGATTTTAATCTTCTTGTACCTTGCCCTGCTTTGACCTGGAGAAAGAAGAAAACAGTTTAGTGGCCCCTTCACTTTCACAAGGGTTCAGGGTACAGAATCTTTCTGAAAGTGGAAAAGCCGTGAATAACTCCCCCCATGATCCTCCTCGCACTCCTTTGCCTTTTGCACGCTGGGGCCAGGGGAAATGGAACGAGGAGGGGGGAGCTCCAGATGGGAGAAGGAAGGCTCATGTGAGCCTGCCCCCTGCCATTCCCTTGCGTATTGCCTTGGCATGCAAGCACCAGTGTAAGAGGAAAAGAAATGGGAGTGGGGCTTGGGAGGGGAGAAGGAAGGCATGCACTTGCCTCCCCCTCATTTCCTTGACTTTTGTCTAGGTGCTTGCCTTCCCTCTCTGCACCTGGCAAAATGCAAGGGAATGGGAGGAGGAGAATGGGGGGAGGCAAGCACATGCTTCATAAATCACCAAATTTGCTAATCACCAAATTTGAATTTTTGAAAACCCCATTTCTCATCTATCCCCCCCAAAGCCAGCTCTTGTTTTCCTTTTCTCCCTTCCTTACAATCACACTTAAAAAAAAAAAAAAAACTATTCACCTGTCTTTAGCTTACTGATTCTCACATGGATCCCAGAGTTAATAGCTTGAACATTCAGTGTCCTGGAACGGATGAAGACACTCTATGCAGTGTGTAGTGTGGTAAATAGAAAGACCACCTAGATGCAGAGAGTTCTCCTTCCAAACTGCCCTTACCACTTGTTTATTTGAAATCATTCAACCTTGGAATTAACAAAAATGTCATACTCTAATCAAGAACTAAAATATGTGCAGTAATTTGTATTTATTAGACAACTTCGTAGTGCAATCAGCCTTTAGGTATATATATATGTTAATTTCTTAACCAGATTTATAGTACAAGTTGAGTCTTCATTATCTGAAATCTGAAAAACTCCACCACCCCTTTTTTTGCCACCAGCTACCTGCTTGCACTTCCTGAACACCTTGACCCTATGGGAAGCCTTAATCAAAAGGCAGTGCCTCCCTTCGTGACAGCGCAAGGGACAACAGCGACCTGGGGACTTTTGTGCAGGAAATGTCATATACAAATTTTTTACAGGATAAATTCCCAACTAGAGCATTTTCTGCACAGGAAGCAACATTTTCTATGTAGGAAATGCTATTTTCTGCGCAAAACAACCATGTGTGAATGTCATGCAGAAGAAGAAAATATTCTTACCATCCAATATTCTTCAGTGCAGGGGTTCTTGAGACTTGAAAATAAATTTTTTTCAACCATCTTTTGAATATTTTCAAATATTCTCATCTCAATTTAATTCCATTTCTTTGTTCTGATCGTTATTTCAAATGGGTTTCAAGTATTTCTATGACTTTCTAAGTCCTCCAAATGTTGTAAAAATAAAGAAATATTTGATTTTAATAAAATAGAAACTTTATTTTTAGGAATAAGATGCAAGAAGAGCATTCGTTGAAACTATAAAGCTGAAAAATCGTCTTAACACAATCCAAATTACGTCACTCATATTAGTTGTAAAGAAAATTTAAACATGTGGCTCCCTTTCGCTATAAAATTTCCACACTAACTTCCACCTCAGTGTCACCTTCCACCTGATAACTTAATTGATTTTAATTAGTTAGTTCCAGTCACTGACCCAAGCCCACCAAAACTTCTCATTCCTCTTTCACTGTTTTAGAATGGTTCAAGGTTAAAGAATAATAAAACTATTTGAAGAAAACAATGAAACTCTGAAGGATCTGAAAATTAATAAGCTTCAGCAGATATTTTTTTTTCTTTATTGGTAACTTTCAGACCTCACAGATCCCAGAATTTTCTAGATTAGGAGGTCCCAGATTTAATTAAAACTGTGAAAAATCACTTGTGTGAGTGCACAAGCATTCTTCATCAAAATTCTTGAAAATATGGAAAAATAAATATATTTATCAGCAAAGGAATGAACTAAGCTACCCATTTGATCTGAGTGCCTTAACTCAAAACATTCACATCATATTCAGACTATATTAAATCAATTATATGCTATGTTGGGTACAGATTTTCTGTTGAGAAATGCTGGGATCAGGCCCCACTGGGGGAAAATAAGCAAAATATGTCACCAAGAGCCCCAGCACATAAAAGAGAAATACATGTTGCCTAGGCTTTCTTCTTTCTCCATTTTTCCCCAATGTAAAATAAAATCCCGGGTGTAGTACTCATGCCACTTTGCAGTGTCTCCGCTGTTCAGGTTCCTTTATCATTATATGTTTGAAGTTCAAGCCCAGCCATTGTTTACATGGCTGAAGTAAAAATAGCTAGAAGAGATAGAAGATATAGAATGAACAGAATGCATTATTGCAGAATGACTATTAATATTGATATAATGTTTCTTTAGCTTTGATCACAGTCAAGATATTTCATTCTATATTGACTATTAGACAATAGATACAAGGTGCATTTAGACTTTATCGTTCAGCTTTCTGGCATCTTTATAATGTAGCCTTTTAAATGACTACCTTGTTTTTCAGTTGGTCTGCACTACTACCTAAAATCTACGTAACCAAATGGAGCTTACAATGTCATATCTGGGGAACATGCCAGGACTTAATAAGACTGCAAAACAAAAAATTTTTAAAAAATGAAAATCACTATGGAAGACCTGGCAAACAATGGGCAGTCCATAATACCTGTCTGATGAGTGGCATTCTATTTGATCAGTTACAAGGTTGGGTGGAATGATGATGGTGATGATGATTTTGAGTGGTGGCATTCTGTATGTACTTCAGTTACAGATTTGTGAACTAGATTTATGGATCTGTAACTGCTCCATTTTCACTAACACTACACAGTCGTGACCATAACGCTATTGCTACCAGTGAGTGAAGCTGCGGCAATCAGAAGCAAGACCCTTGTTGTAATTTCTTGTTGCAGCCTTACTTGTCGATAGGAGGGTGAGTGGAAACATCTTCCTCTGACACCCCAATTGCTAGTTGAATTGACCTTCATCTTTTGCTGTGGCTTCTGCTGGTAAAGTAGGTTGGGGGCAGGGAGTCAGGCCAGGAGTCTCTGTTTAGTAACACAATGTAAAATATGGGCCATTATTATTAACTTTATCTATACTCCACCGTACAAAAAGTCAACATTTATACTGAATTAAACTATTAACTATAATAAAAACATACACTTTGAAAAAGATTTTTAAAAGTTAAAGAATACAGTTTAAAATAATACAACTCTTACAGCCTTTTCCTTAAAAGCCTTTAGTTCTAAAAGCCTGTCTGAATGAAATACTAATACTACTACTACTACTACTACTAATAATAATAATAATGCATTCATCTACTTATGGAAGGAAAGCAAGAAGGGGAACATTCTAGCTTCCCTAGGGAGTGAGTCCAAAGTTTAGGGGCTGCCACTGAGAAGGCCCTTATTTGTATTCCTGCCAACCATACCTATAAAGGTGGTGGGACCGAGGCCCTGTCCACACGACGTCGCTATCTCGATTTTGCCACAGGATGGCAGCAGTTGGCAGGTCACACTTCCACATGATATTGTCGCTATCCTGCTGTCATCCTGTTGTGGAGCATTGCACTTGAGCAGTTTTTGTAAAATGGAAAAAATCCGTTTCGCATCTGTGATCATGCGGCACTCCTGTCACTTCTGGCCATGTGGAAGCTACGGAAGTGCATTGGTGACACTTCCTTACATAGAGCAGCAATGGAAAAAGCCCAGATGCACTGCAGAAGGAAGACATGGTGCCATTGCATTCTCTTCCACATGGACTGAGTGGTGAAGAGGGGAGCATTGCTGATGCGCTCCCTTCTGGACCCGGGACTGCAGCGAGACGACATGGAAGAGCATCGTCGTATGGAAATGGCCTGAGAGATGGATTTCTAGGTCTGGTCAGGCTCATATGGAGAGATATGGCTTCACTGAACTTTATAAATCAGAAGAAGCACTTTGAATTCTGCCCAGAAACAGACTGGCAGTGCTGGAGCACTTGAAGCAAGGGAACTGTATGGTCCCTAGTTTGGAGACTGAAATTGCAGGGTGGAGAAGAAATTCTTCCTGCACAATCACGCAAGGAACTTTGAAGCAGTGAATCCAATAACTGATTGTTTAAAAAGCTCCTTGACAGACAAACAACAAATGTTACCCTCATATGCCAGATCCATATGAAGAGTTGCTACTAGAAACTTCTTGCCCTTTGATTAATTTTGTATCTAGCCATATATTCATGGTGGTGTACCGTAAAATACAAGATTTTTTTAAAAAACCAAGATTTTAAAAGATTTAAGGGTCATTGGAGGAGGTGGATTAGTGCTCCTTTCCTGCTGACCTGGTAAGTAGGTGAGGATGCTTCATGACTGGAATATTTTTCTACCCTGGGGTCCTCGATTGGCCAGTTTAAATGTACCTTTATACGTTGTCTGGAAGTGACATGGTAATTAGGAAGACATTTGCAGCTTATTCCAGTCATGAGGTAAACTCTCTTTAACCTAATCAAAGACACCTTATGTTCACTGGTTGTTCATTCTGCTGAATTTCTGAGCCTGACTCTTGTCCTTGGTGTCATGCCTTTGTTCCAAGACTCAGACAGGACTCTTCCTAACAACCATACCCTAGAAACACAAGAGGGACAGTACTTATGGCAGTCAGTGCAGGTGGAAAAAGGAGAGCCCAGTCTTCTAGCAGTGTCCATATAGGAAGAACTTGTTAATTTGGCCACAGCTGGGTAGAATGCTGAGACCAGAGGTCAGGAAAGCAGAGCCTACTGATTCCATTGGTGGTGACATCTTTTCTGATGCCTGTATTCCTTGCTCATGTTCTTTGGAACTTTGCTTGGACTACAGATTCTACTCTTGCACACTCTCTCCCAGGACTCTTGTTAAATTCAGACTCAGTTGCTCTAAGCTTGCTACAAACCCCAAGTCATTTAGAATACAAATGCTGTTTGCTAGTTAACTGCTATCAGTTTGATCACACAGCTGGGAAGCCTTGGCAGGCTGCCAGCCACAGGACACTTAGCAGGTATGCGGGTTGTCTCAATACTGAAGACACCCTGCTGAGGAAAAGGAAGCCAGCTAAAAGACTCTTTGCACTTTAGGATTTCAGTGGGTAGAATATTCTTTTCTGTAAAAAAAAATAATAATTTGCCTAGATATACAGATTCACATACAAAAAGAAATTAACACATGTATGGGCACAAAATACATGTTTTTGGTGGGGAAAAAAAAGGAAAGAAAGAAAGAAAAAGCAAAACAAAAACACCCCACCCTATTTGCTTTGCAGAGAAACCATGTATATTTTGGCAGAAATAAATTTGCTCAGTGAAGTCCCAAAGTACCAACAGTGTTTGAAAATTGAACAGAGCGTCTTGCATTCTTACAGAGTGAAGATTTATGTCTCTTTTATTGAGGCAAAGACATGAGGGCAATGCCCAATAAATCCATACATGTGAACAGAGAGTCAGCCTGTCTGAAGCCCTTCTGCACTACCATCATGAGTGACACTGTATTCTGAAAGGTGAGACTAGACATGGATAGTGAATTGCATCAGAAACTACAACCTGGAACAGGCCTTTCAGCGCATCGCGTGTGAGTTGATGTGTTGCCAGGAAGAAAGATGCCAGGTTTACTGAGCAGTTCCTCCCTTTGGGATGTTCAAAGATTTACTCATTGTTTACTCTTTAGAAACCAAGAGTCAAAATTTAAACCCTCTCCCCTAACTTGTTCCCTCATCAACCTGCATGCATGTTTGTGGTTACACAAAGTCAGTGCTGGACTCTGTTGGACTATAAATAAGGAAGTTATGGCACACCATTGAAAACAGTGAATTCTATAGGCTTGATTTTAATCACAGCTACCCCTGATTGATGGGTTTCCCTTTGTAATTTGTTCTACTGCCTGACTGTTCTCATGATAAGTTAATAGCAGAACAAGTAACCATGGGAGGTAATGGAGTCCCTCAGAGGATGTTTCACAGACTAAGCTACATTAACATCTGTAAAGTACTTGTGTTCCTTCCCAAAGCAAGTGAGTTATTCAATCTTAGGCTCCAAGGATTTATAACATCTTTTGGTTTGGGGGACATAAGCATTTGTATTGCAGCTATTAGTTATGGCCGTTTCCTGGAATCAATTGAACAGAGCTGCTGTTTCTGATTTTTCTCTGTCTCATATTATACTTGTGATACCAATTATTAATGGATGTTTCTGAGATAACCCTATATCTGTTATAGCCTTGCTTCTGTTTCTAATTCTAAAAACATCAATACAAGAAGAAAATTAACAATTCCTAAGGCAGAATTAATAGTCTTTCAATCTCATGATTCAAATGTGAATATTACTTAATGGTTAGATCTGAAGTCATGTCATTAATATCTCCAAAATGGATGAAACTCATGATAGAGCTTAGGTTATGTCACTAAGCATGAATCCGATATAAAGATTATAATGTTAACTTTCAGTGGATTAGCCATGTGGAATTATGTGGTTGCTGTATTGTGAAGAAAAATTACACCCTACACGCTTGCTAAAATAATGAGTGGTCCTATTTTAGATAAATAGTTGTAGTATTTTCAAGGGTATTTCCACTGGCATTTTATGAATAGATGTTGTCTAGTTGTTTCTGCAGCATATACTCACTCGTCTACCACCTTTCCATGATTGTTGCACACATAAGAATTCTTTGTCACTGTATATCATGAATCATGCTTTGGCCTCACAAAATGACAAGGGTCATGTTATGACCTTCCAAAATGGTATCTGCTTTTTCAAAGTATGCATTTGTTCCATTCCCACGCTTCCATTTATTTATGATCTATTCCTAATGCATGGTTTCAGTATGGATTACAATAATTGCACCAAGAAGGTAGGAATAATAGCACTTAAGTTGTAGTGTGGGAAGGCCCTCAGTTTGTTGACTTTTGTTGAATCCAGGCAGGCAGAACCTCCTCTCATTCTGATGTTGCATTGATCAGGGTATTAGGAAACTGCACTATCCATCCACAGACCATTATTTCACAGAATCACATCTGGACTGAAAGAATCACATTCCTGGACAATTGTCCAGGATTCCATACCCATCAATTGAAAAAACTGGATTTCTCTGAACATGATGACAGTCATTCACATGCACACACAATACAGGGTCTTTTGTGAAAACATTATGCCATATTTTCTTGGAAAACCCCTGAAAAAAAAAACTGAGCCTAAATTGATTTAAAGCATTTGAGGGAAAAGTTCCAGTTGAGAAAGTTAACAAGTGGTCCATTTTGTCACTGCTGCAAACAATATTCACTGTTGTCAAAAAGTGCTTTTCGAGGAGGATGAAATCTCACCATCATCCTGCTTACACAAAGGAGTTACATGGAGAAAAACAGGAAGAGATTAGGGTCAACTCCTTGGTGTCTGTCTCCTTGAGTGAAAGCTTCATCTTCAGTTACTAACATGAACTAGAAAGCCAGAAAGGATTTTCAAACAATAATACAAATCGAAAGAAAAAGCATAGCCAAATGCACTCATTGGATGACAGAGAGAGGATAGCGGGATCCTATTTTTCCTGGCTACATTGAAGACTTCATATTCTCTGTGATGGGAAGTTTAGTTTAGGTGGGATTAATATAATTCTGCCTTTGATGTATCTGAGACAGCATTTATAAATATTTGTTAATCTAGCAACCACATACACACAAATCTCTGTAAAAATAATCTACTTTCTTTTTTTCTTTTCTTTTTTGCAATAGTTATCTACTTTTTTTTCCCTACATGCAGCAAAATCATCTAGTTATCAGAAGACTAGAATTGCTACCTGGGTGAACAGCTGATGATCATCTGAATTAAATGTCCTCCTTCTCTGGGACCTGCTGCAAACATTTTCATTTGCTTTCATTATTGCAAAATGGATCTGGAACATAGACAAGCCTATTATCTCTAGGATAAGTGACAAATTAAAATCAAAAAAGTAAACATGACCATGTGGAACATAATTCTCTCCTGTGTACAAGCAGGGGAGAATTGTTTATGTTCAGCAGACAGAATGAAGCTGAACCTTCTTTGTCTCTAATGGGTGAATGCATTTGCTTGCGGCAAAAAGAAGAAATGATACAACATATGTCTATAAAGTGTTTCTTTTGGGACTGGGCATTTTATTAAATGTATCTGTTTTTGAGATATTGGATTCCATTCCCTGCAGCCAACATTTGTAGATGGGATATATATGTGAATTATCATCCTCCAGGTTTTATAAAAATCCATTTCCATTAAGAGGGAAAAAATTGAACTAAATGTGTATCTGTGTGTGTTTAGGTTTGTTTTTTTTTTTAAAGTGAATCAGCTCTAGCCAGGGGTAGAATCTGGGTTTTCCAGATGTCCAAGAGAAATATTTATATTGCCCATTGTCTATTTTACATACCTTCCCCTAGTACGTAAAATATTTACACTCTCCCAGGTGGTGAGATGTTCTGAGAAACAACACCTAGCCAGGTGTGGTTGCCTTTTTAAAACAGTTTCTGGAAGTTTACAGTGTTTTGTAGGGATGAAAATCTTTGACTATTTTTTCTTTGTATCTGGAGATGAATGATTACAGTAGTTTTCTTATTGCACCAGGACAGTATTGCCGTATTCTCCTCTTATCATAATGCCCCAAAATTTTGCAGAGGAATTATTCTGAAGAGAAAACCATGTGGGCATACACACAGACACACACTCACACACAACCTGTTTCACTATGCAGAAAAACAGAAACAGTGTTTTCTGTACCGGAAACCTATTTTCTGCACAGGAAACAGGGTTGTTGTTTTTGAGAGAAAAATTCATGTGCTTTTCTCCACAAGGTAATTCTGCATTTCAGGATGTCAAATATCAGGAAGAAAATACACAACATTCTTGCTGGTCTGTTATTCCTCCTGCAGGGGTTTCCTGATTGTTGGAAAAGCCATTTTTTTTCTAGCTAGGAATGAAAACTCACAAATATTCTTTCCATCCCTAGCGCTTTGTAATATTACAGGTAATGTCTAGCCATTGAGACTAATTAAGGGAGATTGCTATTTCCCATGGAAACACATAATCAGAATATAGCTTTGTTTTTTTAGTATACCAGCTAGATATTGCTTCAGAGCAACCCACAGTAAGGGCCCTACTTACCATTAGACAGCATAAGGTCTCCAGCTCAGGCAGTAGATATTGAAATTGTGTGGTGCCATGGAAGGGCAGCAAATTGACATTTACTGCATCCTTATTGTCCTTTTACTTGCAGAGATGGGGAGAATTGGTTATGGGTGTTTCTACCACATGGGCCAGCATAACTTGGATAATTTTGGGTGCTATGTATCTTGACTTGAGTAACAGATGGGAATCTTTTGTTTGCTTCAGACAGCAAAATGTTTTTGGCCATCCCTGCCCACAGTGATTGGCTTATGCACAGAAATCTGGTTGAAAAAGTATAATTATAGCAATAAATATAATACTGTGACTTAGAACTAATTTGTTATCACCATCCTATTTGCTTTCCCACAGAACCAACTAGTGTCATGAAGTCCTTCTAAGCCATCTTTCTGAAGCATTTTGGAAATACCTTCATACTGAAACATCAGGAAGGGAATGAAACTTATGATATGTGCACCTTCATCAAAAGGTTCAATTGGTAGCAATGTGGCTTTTCTGTGATATCATCATGGTTCTGGAATTCCCTTCCCAAACATGAAGATGTCATTTAAGTGGTAAGTGAAAACACTGGGTAACATCCAAGGTTGTGCTGATGGAAGTTTCAAGAGGCTACTTTCCCTGTCCCATCTTTCCCTAGCAGCTGTCAGAGCCTCCTGAAACTCATAAACAGATGATCTGTGATCTTTATGGAAGGGGTGGACTGTGGCATGGAAGTGTGAAGAGGAAAGAGGAATCACAAAAAATTAAGTAGAGCCGTCCTATGTGAACTCCTTTTTTTTTTCTTTTAGCAGGATGTTGCCCATCTTATACCACTTAGTTTTTAATGCATTCTCATGTATGATTGAAGGTTTTACTTCTGCTTCTTTTCATTTTTTTTTAATTTATATTATCTGCTGACATTGTATTTGTTATTTATGCCAATGGAGTGAGCTGTTAGGGCCAAAGGGACCATATAACATAAACAATTGTTGTCGTTGTTGTGTGTCTTCAAGTTGTTTCCAACTTAAGGCAATCATAAGGTGAAACTATCAAAGGGATTCCCGGGTCTGAGTGTCTATGATGCACTTAAGGTCACCCAATGGGTTTCCATGGCTAAGTGGGGAATTGAACCCTAGGCCATTTCTGCACTACACTGTTACAGTGCTGTTATTCCACTTTCAATATCCTGTGGAATCCTGGGGCTTGCAGTTTAGGGAGGGGCCTTTAGAATTCTCAGCCAGAGAGCTCTTAGGCCTCAGCAAACGACAAACCCCAGGAACGATAGCAGTATAATAGTGTAATGAGGAAAAGACCCTAGTCTCCAGAGTTGTAGTCCAATGCTCAAACCACTATACCATGCTGGCTCTCAAATAGTTTCATATTATTACATATAGTGGCCATCTACTGGGCAGTCCTTGACATGCTGCGTTGTCCATGTTGCTGTCTGAACACTTACTGAGGCAGAACAGGAATGCAAATAGTTGGGAAATTGCAACATGTTTGGTTTATCAGTTAATTTTTTAAACAGAAATGATAGGTTGCATTTTTATCGTGTTGCATTAATGATAGACTCATTGATTAAAAAAATACCTGCATTTAGCAACATAATTGTACCCTGTAGAAGCTGGAAATGTGCAGTATGACTACAAACTGACATTTTCCCACATATAAATGTATTGGAAACCAAACATCAAGAAAATATCAAGAAAAATCTTAGTTGCTATTTTTTAACAAAGTTACTCTGGATTTTCAGGAAGTCTTCACCACAACAACATCATTCTCTTGTGCATACATCATTATCTCTTAAAATCTGACAGCCCTACTTGCCCATAATCCAGTGCTGCAATCTATGTGTCTTTTAAATGATAGTACACATCCATCAGAGTTTTATCATTCATTTCTCCATTGGCAGCTGCACCCAGAGAACTACAGTCTGGCTTTAAACTTGGAGAAATGCTTGCCTCTGATGCTTTAAACCCAGCTGTTAGTCCCAATTGAAGAAGATCCATTGAGTCAATGGTGACTGGAAAGACAACACTTCAACAAGTTCCATTGATTCATGGGGTCTACTAAGAGGTGGCACAGACCATTGACTTCGGACAAATAAATTTCCATCTTCACACAAGTATAAAATTTGATACTTTGATTCCACTCAAGCAAGCCTGTTCACAAGGCATCACACAACTCATGGTGCCTCTGTTTGGCAAGGTGTTGCTTGTGCTAGCTTCACTATTTGTTCTCCTAGTGTTTGTAAAAATGGGGGCCCTCACAGTTTTCACCATGATCTATTTACCACTCTATTCTGCTTTGGGCAGACCCCACCTGGAATATAATATCCAGTTCTAGGCCCCACAGTTCAGGAAGGATATTAACAAGTTGCAATGTGTCCAGAAGATGGCGACCAAAATGGTAGAAGGCCTGGACACTATGCCATATGAGGAGAGGCTTAGGAAGCTAGGTATGTTTAGGCTGGAGAAGAGAAAGTTAAGAGGTGACATGATAGCCATGTTTAAATATTTGAAGGGATGTCATACTGAGGATGGAGCAAACCTGTTTGGTGCTGCTCCAAAGACTAGGACACAGAGCAATGGCTTCAAATTTCAGGAAAAGAGATTCCATCTAAATATTAGGAAGAACTTCCTGATGGTAAGAGCACTTCAACAGCGGAATATGCTGTCTCAGAGTGTGGTGGAGTCTTCTTCTTTGGAGGTTTTTAAACAGAGGCTGGATGGATTTCTGTGGGGAATGCTTTGACTTAGTATTCCTGCATGGCAGGGAGTTAGACTCGATGGCCCTTGTGGTCTCTTCCAACTCTATGATTCCATGATCTTGATGCTCAGTTCTTCCACTCAACCGAAAACAAATCAAAACAGGGGCAAAAAACCCAAAGAAACCATTGGCTTTGACATATAATAACAAGTCTGAGTGTTACATGGAATGCGTTTTGGTGTCATTATAGGGAAAAAAACAAACAGTAGATGTGTATTTGTCAATGTTTTACAATAAACTCGTGATGACAAGATTCTAAAATGAACACTGCCAGTTTTTAAACTTAAAATAAGACACTATTCCAAAATACTTTGATTCATGGAACTTCTTTACTATGTTTCTGTGCCATTGAAATCTAAGGGCATGTTCCCGTTCATTCTTGGACCAAATTCTAGTTTCTTGCTATGAGGATGAGAAAAGACTAGGATCTGATTTTGCAATATAGTCAATTTGAAGACCTGGCCCATGAGAACATATACTGAGAACACAACAGAGATAGCATACTGATACAATTTACACCATTGTGATACAAAGACCCAATTCACATTAGCAGCTCACAGCACTGAGAACAACTTCAAATACTGCTGTATGGAGTCAAGTTCTTTGAAGTGGCTCACTACATCACTACAAACATGCTGAAAAAGCAGGAGTGTTTTTGATTGGAGAAAAACCCATAAAGTCATAAAGGCAGTCACCTCAGATTTATACTGCTAAGCCCAAAATCCAATGTTGAAATAGTCTTTTATGTGATAGAGTGGGGTAGGGGAGGTCAACTACATCTAAGCTGAAATTCTTTCCATCTCCCACAGAGCTGAATGGCCCTCTGCTCCCTGTTTCTTTCATAAGTTCAAGTTCACCTATTTGAAATAGTCGCTTGTGATTTCTTTGTTTTGGCAAAGTGCTTTGTTTTATTAAAAAAAAGGGGGGGGCCTCTTTGCCTTCAAATGACCTGCCTCAGTTGTCTTTATATATGCCTGAATTATTTTTTCAGCATGATTCATCTTTTCCCTAGAAAAACCTAAAAACAAAAGGGATGGAGAATATTCTCTTCAAAACATCTGGCTTGAAAGTTCCATGTTAAGCAGCTTTGTAACTGGGTTTTTTTTTTAAGATAATATCCAAAGTGGGTTCCATAGGCTGGAACATCTAGCAAAGGCCCAAGGATGGCACAAGCTAACAACAAGACAGGAGATGAGAGAGGCCTGATATTATAAAGGTCTAATGCCAGGTTCTAGTACCAGGGCTTAGTCAAGTGACTTGTTTTGTTTTTTGATGTACAATTTTGATGTACCCTCCAACTGTCTGGATGGGTAAGAAACAGCAAATTCAAACCATAACACACAAAAATATAGAAGGGGGAAATAAAATAAAAATAGACTAAAAACCAGCAGAAGAGAATATCATTAGGATAACAGATTTACAAAATATTAATGTTTAAGATGGAAAGATATGGGAAATAAGAGGGATCTTTACACTGTACCAGAAAGACTTTTACCAAGGTAGATGAACTTCTTGGAGGGCTATGTGCTTCATCACCTGGATGTATGTTCCATCACTGAACATAATAGCCAGACCTCATTTTGTAAGAACAGCTGGAGAAGCCACCTCCCTCCCGCACTTAGTGTTTGGAAAAGAGGAAAAGATCTTCCATGTAAGCTATAACCACCAAGCTATATACTGTTTTAAAAGTTGATACTTACTTCTGTTGACATGCATATTAATAAAAGATTGCCAACAACAGTCCAAGTGTTTAATGTGATTTTAGTGAATATCTTATCAAAATTCCTTTTGGTGTGTAATGTTTTTCCAATACGTGTATCAGAAACATTAAACACAAAAGGAATTTCCATCTCTCATAGATATCATGATGTCAAGGCGATGTTTTATCAGCGTACACATGTGCTGACTCTGCAGATCTGTGTGTGCTGAGCAGTAACCTGATGAGTGTGGAGAGGACACTGATGAGTGAAGAAATGGAGTTGCACACCTTGAGTCAGTTCAGGAATTGAATAAAAAAATTCTTCTAGCTAAAAAAAGAATTCAGGAGAAGTAGAACTTGGGGTCACTTGGAGGGAAATGGTGGCAAATGCACAGAGAGGAAAGAAGAATAGAAAAAATGGCAGTGAAGAGAAGCAACAGGCAGGGTGACAAAAAGAGTGTCAAACATAATTGAAACACCGTGAAGTTTTTTTTTCTTTTTGACTGCATGAAATGCGCTAATTGCATTCATATTAGAATTTGGGTAATAAGAATAGTCTCGAGGAACATATAACTGTTTGTCTGTGCTTTGACATAGTCTGCATTTTTCTAGATAACTTTTTTCAGCCCTAATATTTCAGAAATATACATGCTAAAACTCCTTTTGTAGCCTCTCTTGGTTGACAAACTCTTGTTCCAATAGGGCTGTAGATGATGTTCATGATTTTTCTCACACCTATGTGGGAAATATCCTACCCTAGGTAAACAAGAAAGTGAACGTGGCTGTTTCTTGTTTTTGCTTGTTTGTTGTTCATTCTCAGATGCAGATGTCTAAACAACCGTGGCATTTTCAGGCTTTCACCCTTTATTCCTAAGAACAACTTCCATTTATGGTGTGTGTGTGTGCATGTGCATGTGCCTGTGTACTTGAAAGAAAGACTAAAAAGGAGAGAGGAAAAAAAGGGAGGCTGTTACTTGCTTCTTTGACATTTTCAAGGTTCACAGTCCCAGATGGGAATTTTTACATATTCATATTTGGATATTTAACCAATGTTTTTCACGTGCTTTGTCATCAGCTCCTCTCCTAATGCTCTTTCTCTCCAGAGGCAGGACTTCAGAGGCTGGACTGAGCTTCTTATTAGCAGCAAGGTCTGTCTGAGAGGGTCATAAGGTGAGCAGCTGTGATAATGGACTAGCAAATGGCAGGAACATTCATGAAACACTAGAGTGCTTTAAGCTATGTTTGGATTGCAGTGTTTATTAAATGTAATTGTTTTTGTAATTCATGGGTGGGCAGCTGCTGTTTTTCTGAAAACCTACTCTTTAACTACTTTGCTTACTTAAATGCCTCTGACCCTGAATCGACCACAACCAATCAAGATAGAGTCAAGGCACTTAAAGGGTGATTGTAGAAAAGATATTGGATTGCATAAACCAGAGCTTTACTTTTTTTGTAATATTGTTCCATTTTCTGCATTTCTATTCATCTAAGCCAACAAGCTAAAGACAGATAAGTACCAAAATAATATTGCACAAAGACTTGCCTTCACTGTAGGAAAAGAAGTGCCTAAATATAATGAACATCACTGTTATAAACAACATAAGTTGGAGTCAAGATATGCAAAGGTTTACCCAAGGCACAGCAGTTTATTGCACATTTCAGTCAAACTGTATCCCAAAGTGTTTTAAAGAAGGAAATAGTACAACAGAATACATAGTACCTGTAACAAAAAACAAACAAAAAACAAGTTCATGGAGAATAAACGAAATTCAGTGCGCTGTGGATTTTGGCACTGCTCATCAAAACACTGACAGAGCAAGGTGGCCTGACAATTAAAAGAATCTTCCCACCTTGCAAGCTAGCCAACCAATCTTAATCACAAAGGTTTTCTCTAACAACACATTTCAAACTGGGAAGCTGTGCATTGTGTATATACACTGAGCTATAGCTTATATGAATATGTTTGCAAATATTTATTGAAGAAATGAAAGTATGGAAGGAGAATCAGAGTGATCCATTCAATGTGTGCATGGGTAGCATGCCCATGAAGTGTATGCCCCATGCTCATATTTTTGTGACATGGCACTTCACATACAAGTAACTGATGTGGACAGGTTTTTAGGTGAGTGACACCTTTAAATAATTTGTAATATGTAAATATCAACATACCCTGGTATTAAGTTGAATAATACCCTGAATAAGAATCTTACACTAATAAAAATAAATGAAAATTCTAAAACTTAATACCAGGGTATTTTGACATTTACATATCACAAATTATTTGAAGATTCTTATTCAGGCTCAGAGGGCTTCTAATATCAGTTAAAATTTCCTGTAATTATATTTGCTTGCATAGACTTAGCATGATGATTACCGCAGATTGTGGTCTGAAACTACAGTCATGTAATGCAATTAATAAAAAGCTAAATCATAGTTTGATTTCTTCAAGCGCAAATACTTCTTGTTTCTTTACCAGATTTTATAAGAATTATATTTAAATATTATTAATAGTTAAAAATTCAATTCTTTTAATTTTGAAGAGTGCAAAAATGAAGGTTTGTTTGAATGTTTTCTTACTATGGTTGTTCTACATATAACCTTGAAGGTAATCTCAAAGGATCTTTGGTAAAACGGTAAATGATATTTTTTGGAACAGTTAGGCCCTTTCCGCATGAGGCCAGGAATTGCTCTGTGCCGTTACTTACCGCTTCTTCTGGGCTCGAAACAATGCGGAGTTTCCCTTAAGCCCCTCTGCAAGGCTCCTCTGTTTGTTCCAGGGCGATTTGGAGCAGTGCAAGGTCTTTAGATCCGCACTGGTGAGGCTGACAAAATGGCAACTTCCTGTTGTTTGTGGGTCCGGGCCAACCGCTGAAGCTGACCACACTCACAGCCCACCCTCCACTGATCGCAGGCTCGCATTGGTGCGAATCTGCGCATCTGCACAACTGAGCAGGAACGAATTGGCGCGCTCCGGAAAATTTAAAAACTGCTTTTTTCCGGTCTTCACGTAGCGCACTGGAGGACCACTTGGGGGCGTATTGAATTGGACTTAGGTGTGGAACTAAGGTAAATAGTCCGAACCTAGTCCAATCCAAGGTGCAGATGACCTCTGTGACAGGACGCATTGGCCCGTCTTAATTTCCTCGTGCGGAAATGGCCTTAGAAGTGAGGCATATTTATCTTTCCAGTAATGTTCATTGCTCACAGACCTCTTGAAGATTTGGGTTACAGAGGACGGACGGATGGATGGAAGTAAGGAAGTAAGGAAGGAAGGAAGGAAGGAAGGTCTACTTAATAATTTGTTAGCAAAACTGAAGATTCATTCTGAGTACAGATGAGGCAAGGAATCAACTGAAACCAAGTTCATATTGCCTATTGTACTGCTTTTGGATAAAAGGCCTCCATATAATGCTTCCTTATAAAAAAGTTCCATCTTTCAGTTTTTTGAAGGGATTTGAATTTGGAAAATATTCTTCCTTTAATATTCCCCCCTCCCCTCGAGATTGTAGTAGGGATTGAACAGAAGTTCTGGTAGTTTCAAGATTCTTGCGAAAAATACCTCAGGACAATGAGTCCTGAGACTCACTGTGATACAAATTTACCTCAGAAATTTGCATGTGTGCTTTGTATATAGAAAATCATGTATATATTTTAACAATGTATGGTTAGAAATGCATGCAAGTTGAAACACATGTACAGACATGCTTTAGCCAATGAGAAAAAACATATACCAAATGCATAAAAAACTGCATACATTGCAAAAAATACAGATGCAAAATCCATAGCAATTTCTACATGGATATTAAAAAGAAGCCTCACAACACTATATGAATAAAGAGTAGAAAGGGGATGCAGGTCAGATTTGGAGAAAGGTAGCAAAATTGAAAATGAGAATTCTGCTCATCAATAGACGGGAATTTCTGCTTTTGAACACTAATTCTTTTTTGGAATTTCCCTTTTGGATACAAGTCCAAGGATGTAGCTGAATGCGTGTCTAGAAAGCATTGCTGAAATAAAATATTATTCATGGTGGAATAATTAATATAAATTGACATCTCAATTAGTGATATAGCTGGGTGGCTTCTGATGTCAGTTCAGTTTAGATTAGCTGCCCAGTATGCTCATGAGCAACATATGTCACTTAGTTGTCACCCCTGACCTCTTAGAATATTTTCTTGACTGTGGTCCTGAATTATTTTCCATGCCTCATTAGAACTTGTGCACTAACAGAAACAGAGTTTGCAAAGGAGGCTTATTTCCTTTCACACAGAATCCCATGTGAGCATTTTTCTTTCCTGATGCTTCTACAGGATTGGAAACTGTTTTGAAATGATCTGAGAGAAGATGGCATTCAGCAGTTTCAGGGAGCAGAAAGTGGAAGAAAAGAAAAATTAAGAACAGAGAAAACATGAGATTAAAAAGAAACAGTTTGCTAGTACATCAAATCCTACCTTCTGAAAAGGCTAATCCTGATAGGGACTTTTGTGTGACATTACAAGAAGAAAAGCAATATCTTTTATTTCCAGCACACACGACCTTTATCCATATCGACCTCCTTGGCACACAGCATTTCTCAGGCTTTGCCTTGGTCTCAGATATTTTGTATTCTGCAATTTCCCCCTTCTCTCTTTCCTTGTGAAGTCTCAGGGATACACCTTTGCTTGACTTTGATCTTCTCTCTTCTTTCTGACCTCAGTAACAATGGCGAGCCGGCTAGATAAGGAGGATGTGTCGTCCATCATTTATGAAAGCCCATTAGAGTTTCCAGGATCTATTCACTGTTTTGTGAAACAGTTCTGGTCTTGTTTTCACAATCCACTTTTAAAAGTTACATAAAATATATCTGAAAACAAATTCTACTGTATCAAGACCCTACATGTAGGGTGAACTAATTATGTATTTGCCCTTCATGACCTGAATATCTTCTCATATTTGCCCTCCTAGTTGGCCTCTTTATTATGAATGTGGTTTGCATTCCAATGATACAGATTAGGAGTAGAAATGTGCTTTATACTAATGTTGCTGAATGGAAGTTTTCAGCATTCCTCCCTATTGACTATGCTGGCCAAGGCTTCTGGGAGTTTTAATTCAATAACATCTATTCTTGACATAGATTAAGGGTAAAACAACTTCCTTCAGGTAGAGGACCAAATTCAATTTCAGAGTTCTCAGGTACTGTATTCCAGTGATAGGTAGGGCCAAAAGCAACAGAGTGGGACTGAAAATAACATATATTCTATCTTAAAGCTCTTATTGCCTGTAACTAAGCTTAGGAGAGGACTCTTAAATTCTTAAAGTCAACTGTAACACTTTCTGAACTTGTTCCTACAGAAAGGACAGAAGAAACCTTAAATACATACTTTCAGTTCCTATACCACAGAGGTGTCCCAGATAGATATTACTGTTTCCAGTTCTGAAAACCAGTGAGAACTCCATGACAACCCAAAGGGACACCCCTTCGCCCCTCCAATTTAGTTTCCAGCATAGTTTTTTTTTTATTCCAGCATAGATTGACCAAAGCAATTTCCATGCAATAATAAGGCTTGGAACTAGACTGAAGTACATCTAGATAATTTGTCCAATCCAGGATCCCTTGGACCCAAAATACCACAGCAAGCTTCAGCAACTTGGCCAAGTATGCAATTCTGAAGACTGCCTGAAAGGTATCCAATCAAATAGGATTCAGGGAAGGCATTTTCAGCAGGGGTCCTATTCTATCTTGTTGCAAACAAACATTTACTGCCCCTCACTCAGTCAGTCCACCCTCCCCAGCTGCTTTTTTGAGACAACAAGGACAAGGGTCAAGCATGTATGTGAAGGGTCTAATCTCTTCAAGCATCCTGTCCACATATTTAGGATGTAAAAGTTGAAACATGTCAATGATATACGATAGATAAGTTGACAGCCCGAGAGGAAGACAGATAATAGAGATGGTGGGTTGGATCCAGAAAAATTTCTTCCATCAGAGAAAAGTGTTTCCTGTAATACAAGAATGCCCTCCTTCAATGAAGGAAGTTTCTCCTCTGAGGGAAGCTCCACTATCTACAACATAGCATATTGTCCTTCTTTCAATTACTTGATAGATTTTATCATTTGAATTTAAATTTTAAAATATTAACATTTCTGAGAGTTACAGCTGAATGTTCAAATGTTTCTTGATGCAGCTTTGGACTGCAGCCTGCTTTGGGCACCATAATGGGAGAAAAATGGGCTATAAATCAAATAAATAATGATAAATAATATTTATCTGTCAGAACCAAAAAAAAAAGAATAGTTGCAGGATCCAGATAAGGTTAAGCATTTTTAAAATCCTGTAACTGTAATGGAAAAGATTGGTTTGCTCTCCCAATCAAATGTAGAAATGTTATCCTCTGCACTCCAATTGCTACTTCTGGTGCAAAAATTCTGTTTTCTGCACACACACAAAAAGTGCAAATTTTTCACAGAAATCCCAAACTGCACTATATAAAATTTTGTGCAGAATAAGTGTCTGACCACAGCGCATTCTGCACAGGAAAGAGCATTTTTTTTCTGCACAGAATCTGCTGTATGTGAATTTTGCACAAATCCACCAAGTGTGAATTCTCTTTGAAAACTGCAGTTTTCAAAGACTTTCTTCACAGACAGAAGAATATTGTTAAATTTACCTGTTTGTTTCCTTCAAGAAAAAAAATTGGCAAAGTACATAACTAGCCTATACCTTCTAAATACCAGTAACTGGCAGGGAGATATTGATTTTTGGGGGCTGATCAGCTCTCAGGATGTTGAATAGGCAGAAACAAAAAGTTAGTCCTGGTTGCAACTTGAAACATACTTTTAATCATTCAAAAAAAAAGAAATAGTAAATCAAATAGAATTTTCTTTAGTAACAACTGCAATTAAAACTTGCAGTTAGTTGTAGGTCTATGCTTATGGCTATTCAACACATAGATCTCTCAAAAGATCTTTAATGTTCAGTTACATTAAAGTCTGAAATTCAGTTGAAAGGTATGCAGATCTTCAGTGTTAAGTAACCAGTGCTGCTTTAAAGAGGCAATTCAACCATTAAAAATACTTCTAAAATTTCACTACTGAAGTATATGTTACTTATCATAGCATAGGGATGCTCTTTCTATAGTCTTTGCATAGCAAGAACTTCTTATTAGAGGTGCATAACCCCCTGCTGGATGGATTGCTGCTATCATATTGTGAATTTCAAGACCTCTATTATATGTTCTTTACAGCTGCTAGCAGGCTTGTGGAGATGCCCATCATGAACATAATGATCCATATGGTAACTAACCTTAGACATTATGGCCAGAGCAGGAATCATTCTTGTCAGGGAATCCATTTTCTGAGACATCCCTATGGCAAACATAATGTAGTGGAGCCAAAACATTAGTGATTCCATACAACATAACAAGGTGAGTGTAGTGGACTTTGTCAAAGATAAAGAGAAATAAGAAAAGGTTGCTTTCCAACCAAAATCCACTGCACAATATTTGAATGATATGTAAAATTCTGGGCACATAACATCCTTCTGGCTTTAAAGGTTCTTGCTCAAAGATAAGTTATGTTGAAATCAATAGGAATTATTTCTAAGTAAATACATTTAGGTATGAATTGCTAAGTCTTTGATACTGGCAATCCCTAAATTTAAAAGGTCAAGTTACGTTACAGAGTAAGTGAACATCAGCTCTTTCCACATCAGTGAGAAACTAATGACAGAAAAAGGTTGAGCATCAAATTTATTTTAACCTACTACAGCCACTTAGAAGTTAACTGTTTTTTTTTTCAGAATTTAATTTACATCAAACTAATAAGACTGCATGGAAGAAAAATAATGATTTTTATACTTCACAGTATCTTTCATCATGCAGCAGAGGAAATTGTTCTAACTTGCAGAGACACCCTCAAGAATGTAAATTTAATCACCAGATATCTGTCTTTTTTTCTTTTTGTAAAAAATTCTGTAAATTTACAAAATCTCCTCAAGGGGAGAAAACTGCTTCTTAATATGTTGCACTGATTTTATTGACATTTCCATTATATTAATAAAGAGTAAATGTATACATTACACCATTTTGTTGCTAGGAAAAAAAATCCTTTTCTTAACAAAACACTATGTCAGCAAAAAGTATGAGCAAGTGGAAATGAATAGTTTATTATTTTTAGTGTTTCATTATTCTAATTGGCATCCTGAGACTCTTACCATTGACGCAAAAGGTGAGGTCTGAGTCTTCCTGATTACAGCTATGTCATTTTGATATGTGATTGCAATATCTGGTTCAGAAACAAGGGACATTTGGGAAGATTTCTGGTGTATCTTTGGAAACTGTACTTTCCAATGCATAAGTCTAGATTAGAGATGGAGAAAATGAGACCCAAGGGTCACATGTAGCACCTTAATCCTACTTAAGTGCCTCTGAAGTCCCCCACCAGTGCCCAAATCCCATTAGCAGTAAAAAAGTCACCTGAAAATCATAGGGGTGGGCAACTGCATTGGGGCCCCATGGACAACAAGCTTCCCCACAGCAAGCCCAAATACTTCAATTTTCCTCTTTAGTACCTTTCAAAATGGTAACTGGAAGTGATATTGCATCAATTCCTGCTGCCATGTTAAGAAGGATTGCAGAAAAAAATTGGAAAACGAAGAAAGGTGACAGAAATCAGATCAGCTAATATGAAAATAAGTGCTAGAGAAGACATCTACGGATACCCTGGACTGCTAAAAATACAAATGAATAGGTCCGAGAGCAAATCAAGAATGAACTCTTCCTTGAAGCCAAGATGACTAAACTAAGGCTATTATACTTTGGCCACATCATGGGAAGACCTGACTCACTAGAAAAGACAGTAATGCTTGGTAAGGTGGAAGACAGTAGGAAAAGAGGAAGACTGCATTACGAGTAGGTAGACTCAATCAAGGAAGACACGTCCCTGAATCTGCAACACATGAGTAGGGTGGTTGAGGATAGGGTGATCTGGAAGTCTCTCATTCATGTGGTCACCGTAAGTCGAAGTCAGCTTGATGGCAGTTAACAACACAGCAGAGGGAAATATTTTGGTAGGTAGTGTGGGTTTATGACATGCTTCTGTAGGTGGGGTATTTTTATGTGGTTGAGGAGTTTTCTGTATGGCAAAAATTGCCTCTGACTCACCCTGTTTTGTTGTTTTTTTTAAGTTGAGTTTTGGGACTGCATTGTGAGACTGATGGGAGACTGCAAAGGCCATAAAAATGATGTCAAGGGGCCACATGCAGTCCATAAGCCATAATTTGCCCACCCCTGCCTTACTATCTGTTGTCATCTTGCAAGTCCCCATGTTGTTCTCTAGTACAAAATACAGTACCTTTGAATCTCTGAAAGTTTAATGTTATCTCCTGACATGTTTGTCACATGTTAATTTTATTCTCGAGTACATGCCTTGCTGCCTTTCTACTCTTATGCCATTTCCGCACTAGACTGTTATAGCGTTAGTATTCCACTTTTAACATCCTATGGAATCCTGGAGTTTCCGGTTTAGGAAGAGGCATTTAGAATTCTCAGCCAGAGAGCATTTTGGCCTCAGTAGACTACAAGCCCCAGAATTCCACAGGATGTTGAAAGTGGAATAATAGCACTTAGAAATTTAGAGTCCTGAGTCTTGAGAAACAAATTGTGCATAGGACCCTCAATTTACTCCACAGGGTAACTATGGCCCTTTCCACACGTGGGGAAGGAAATGTGTAGAAACACTACTCACCGGCTTTTTCGTGGGTCCGATTGGGTCCGTTGGGACGAGGACCAGTGCGAGCTCGTTGCTCTGCACTGCTCTGGTGTCCAAAATGGCGGCTTCTGGTTGGTGGAGGCTCTCCACCAACTGGAGAAGCTTGTCAACCTAAAGCCTGCCCCCAGCAGATCTGCAGGCACGCACTAGTGCGCGCCTGCAAATCTGAACTGGAGCGTGGCGACGGAGTGACACGGAGCCGCGGGCTCCGTGCTTTTGAAAAACCTCTTAAAAGAAAAACCTCTTAAAAGAGGCTGCGCAACCACTTCCGGTCACTTCGGAGCAGACTGAGGTGCGGAACTACGAAAAGTAGTCCGACCCAGTCCACTCCACGGTGCAGACGACCTCCATCGGAGGTCGCTCTGCGCTGTTTTAATTGCCCCGTGTGGAAAGGGCCTTAGTGATTCAGATCTGGGAATAATTTGGCCTGGATTATTCCAAACCCAGACTGACTCAGTCTAGACCTTGATTCCAAGCTGAGATTCAATACTCAGGGCTGCCAGCACTCTCACACTGAATTTGTACTGACAGACCTAAATAGGTATAAATTCTTTCTCTCTCCCTCTCTTTCTCTTTTTTTTTTGTTCATCTGCATAATGTTGGGAGACATAATGGACTCTAAAGAGGTTAAGCAGACAAATTTAAGACAGGTGGCTTCAGGAATTTTTGTGCTAGACTCCTGTAAAATTTGCTTTAAAATCATACCTTAACTGCTGTCTCCATAAAGTAGCACAAGTCCAGTTGTCAGAGATATCAGTAATTAAGAGAAAGCTCCCCTCCTTCCCCTATGTATCACGCCACACTGGCATTTCCCTGATATGGTCATGTTTGAGATATGCTCTCTGGTGTTTTAACACTTATTTTTGAAGCCTGGATCAAATCACTTCCCACTCTAGAACCAAACTCGATTTATCTGATTTACCGCTGGGACTAGAAGTTCTGTTTCACCCACAAAAAACAGCTGAAAGATGAGCTGAAAAAAAGAAAGGAAATAGAGGTTTATTCTGTGATGGTTACATTCCTTGGAAGGCACACATTCTTTGGATTTACTTCTGAATTCAGGCCTCAATTTCAATCCTGAGATTGCAACAGTGGCTAAGTATGCATTTGCGCAATTGAAACTAACATGACAATTAAGCCCTCTCCTAGAGACGACTGAACTGGTTACAGTGAGACATATTTTACTTACATCTTTGAAGAAAGTCTGGAAGCTTCAGCTGCTCTGAAGAGTTGTGGCCAACTGTTGACTGCGCCTGGTTACAAGGGGATTACAAACACTCCATTGGTTATAATTTATTTCCAAGCAAAACTCAAAATGTTGCTCAAGACTTGTAAAGCTCTATATAACGTATATATAGGTGATTATAGGCCTTAACCAGCATGGTCTTGCCTGTCCAAGCTTTGAGAACTTCAGCGGAGGCCCACTGCTCAGTTCTGCCTTCACAGGCAGTTTACCTTCACAGGCAAATTTGTATGCAAATGTCCTTTTTAGGGAAGCTAGACTTGTTCCCTCTTTGCTGTTGGGAGGTGAAAACCTTCTAATTCCAACAGACTTTTGAGAACTGACGCTTTTACATAGAGGGGCGTGCTGTGGTGTACTCCACTATTTGTTTATATTGGTTTTTAATTTATATGTCGTAAAAGATATATAATTTGATAAACAGCTTATTTGAATTTTAAACATGCCTTTTTCTATTTTTTTAAACATTTCCTTAAAGGCATATAGATACATATATTACTCATATCTCTTTTTATTTTGAAACCTGCCTCGAATTCCAGGTTTAGGGATAAGCAAGACAGAAATAAACTTAAAAAAATACCCTGCAAAGGCCAAAGTGAATGTTAAAGGGAGATTCTAGTTTTAGAACTGGCTTAATGCTGAAATAATGAAATTAGCTGTAGGATCATGTCTTAGTAAAGAGACTAAAATACATAACTCTTGCATATCACAGAAGCTGGAAGTTAACATTTTATTTGTATGCAAAATCCTGAACATGAACCAGGAAGCCAGTGTATTTTCATACTGATATATACTGTACTTGAACCCACTGTGGAGTATTTTGCACTTTGTGAATAAGACTGACCTGAGTTAATTCTTTAGACAGGAGAATGGATCTCAGCAAATTATATCTTTGTAGTTTCCTCAGTAAAATTTGATCAGCTATGGTCAGAGAAAACAACTCACAAGAGTTGCAAAACATTTCCCTGACGGTCAGGGAGACTGATAGCTGCTGGGTTTATTTGACCTGTGCTGTAGTAGCTCACAAAAGAAAGAAGCTTTCTTTTTTTCTTTTTGTTATTTTGGAAGAAAACATTTGGCTTGCTTTTGGGAAAGGAGGAATTCACTTATGTTTTCAAAGCAAAGGGAACATAAGAAAAGTCTTTAATATTAGATATATGTCTATACCAGTGGTTGTTAACCTTGTGTCTGTGGGCCCTGGGGATTCATGGAACCCTCACAGGGGGTCCACAAAGCCCTGATGCTGGATACCAACAGAAGCAGCAGCAACCAAACTGCCCCCTCACGTTTGCCAACATTTTGGCACCTACACCCACCCACCCCCGCCGCTGCCACATTCCTGATGAAAGGGACACAGCTGCAGGTGCATGAATACCCAAACTATGACTCTGGAGATGAGGGTTTGAATCCCCATCCAGCCATGTAAACCCATGGGGTGGCCAAAGGCAAGTCACCTTCTCTCAGCCTCAGAAAAAGACAACATATCTTTCCAAGAAAACCCCCATGATAGGTTTGCCTTAGGGAGTCCGTAAGTCAGTTTTCAAAGGGGGGAGACATGATGCCTAGAAAGGACCTCCCCTTGTCAGCAGTATGTTGTTGTTGTGTGCCTTCAAGTATACTGGACCAAACCAGGAATGGGGATGTAGAGCTACTCTGATATTTCAGTAATTTCAGCTGAATTGTTCTATTCTTAAACCTCCACTACTGTTTGAGAACCTGCCTGTGAGTGACATCTGACTATCTGATGTTCGCTTCTTTCCATCATTTTTGGTATAAATAATAATTCTGCACTTAAGAAATAAAAGCAGCTTCAAGGAAAATGAGGACACATTTCAAGTAGGGTTGAAAGAAATGGTAGTGGTGACTCCTTCCTTAATCAGTAAGGCTCCTCTCTGCCATGCACATAACATCTTAATACCTGCCAGAGAACCATACCTACATCTTAAATTTGCATTGGCTCCTTTTCCTCCCTCCCCAGCTATTAAACTAGCTCTGACGAATAATCCTTCTAACAACATTAGTCTGGCTTCCTCACCTGCTTTGCAGGCAAGCAATTTGAGATGTCTTTTTAAAATTGTTTTGAAGAAACATTTGGTTTAGTCCTAATGATGATGTGGGGCCATGTTTAGCGTATGCATATGAAACTCCTCTTCCTCTCTCTCTTTCCCCGCTCCCTTTTTAGAAAGCATGATAGAGCTCTTTCCATTGAATCAGACTTTAGGCTTTAGTCGTCTATACCGTCTTCTCCACTTGGCTTGAAGTGTTGTAGTACTTTTGATCAAAGGCACTGTGAAAACATCCCCAACGTTTTGCTAGTATTACTGAAGTTCTTTTAATTAGCTTCCAAATTAATTGAATGGTTCACCCGAGCAGAAGTTTCCAAATTGGACTCAAAAATCTCACTGCCTGGAGAACCCAGTGGCAGCTTCATCTGACTTCAAGTTCTAATTTCTGAGTGGTCTTTGTGAAAACAAACCCCTTTTATATATAAAAAATATATTTTCAGAAACCTCAGCAGTATAACTAGTATAGAAGGATTTATTTTAAAAAAGAAAAAAAAAGAAAAACATCAAAGTAGCGAAGCTTTCCCTACTACTAAGGTGAAAACTGGCTCTTGCACCTTTAAAGATTGCAGGAGGAAGGAATCTCAGCAACCATTGCTTGTTACTGACTGAAAGTAACAAATAACACTTGCTGAAATTCCTTTTTCTGTACAACCATGGCAGATACTGAAGACATCTCCAACTTTTAATTTGGCAACCCTGCAGACTTTTCAACTAATATGCATTTGGTTAATAGCACAATGGTATGGATGTCTACTCACAAGTCCTGCTGAGTGCAATAACACTAACAACCAAGTAAATGAATTGCAGCCTAAGTGGAATTTGATTTCCATTTCACAGACTTTTGCAGAGATTCAAAGGACCCTTAAGCTGCAATCTTACACAAGTTTACCTGAGATTAAATGCCACAACACTCAGTGCAGCTTAAGTTTCAGTAGACATCTTTAGGATTGCTCTTCAACAAGTTGTATATGTAAACTGGGGGGGGGGGGGAACCTTTCTGGTGTAACAGGCAGAAAAGGAAACCAAGATTATGTACAGATGCTAAGGCCATTTCCACACAACGACACTCTTCTGCGTCGTTTTGCTGCAGTCCCGGGTTCAGAAGGGAGCATGTCAGCAACGCTCCTCTCTGCACCCGCTTGGTCCATGAAGAAGAGAACACAATGGCACCACATCTTCCTTCTGCAGTGTAGCTGGGCTTTTTCCATTGCTGCACTACATAAGGAAGTATTGCCAATGCGCTTCCACAGCTTCTGCATGACCAGAAGTGACAGGAGTGCTGCACGACTGCAGACGCGAAATGGATTTTTTCCATTTTGCGAAAACTGTGCATGCATGATGCTCTGTGACAGCATGGCAGTGGGGCAGCGACGATGTCATGCAGAAGTGCAACCTGCTGACCGCTGCCATCCTATGGGAGAAACGAGACAGCAACGTCGTGACGAAAGGGCCTTAGTTTGGTTTTCAGTTGAGAACAACCAAAGGGACTTCAAAGGAGGGCAAGAGGAAAAAGCCTAACAAAACAAGCAAGGGAGATAATTCTGTAAGACTTTTTTCTAAGTTTTTCTTGTGGCAGTTGTTCTGTCCATTTAATATTCTGTTAACACAGCTTTTTTAAGAGTCAGGTTTTGAGCAGGGATGGAGTTTTGGCTGACCTAGAGAGATGCATGCTATGCTGCTGTAAAGAGGAGAAGGCTTGGGGGCTTAATTAAGCCCAACTCTGCTCCAGACTTAACTTCCTTCAATTTCTAATGCTTACCCACTCTCCAAACATATGGCTGAGACTCTGGTTTTCAGACAGGCCCCCTCCTCTTCCAAATGTCTTTCTGCTTTAATATACATGCCTCCTGGTGCCAGAAGCTTCTGTATAAATTCTGGACTAAGGTTTGAATATTGTTTCTTTTGTATTTTAATATGCTTCTTGTCCAAGCTGTATGTCAAAGGAGTTCTGCAGATTTTAAAAGTTACCCTGTCCATTGTTTGGTAGAGGGATTATTATGCATGTGTAGATAATCACTCGTATCCTAAATACTCACGCAGCAGATTAGGGGGAACCATAAGGGTATGAAAACCTTGCATTCCACTAGACATATATTTGATGAGAATGAGAAACACAATGGCCAGTCTGTGAAAGGAGTATCTTAAGTCCTCTTACTTAAGTCTTTACCCCTGGTATTCAATTTCAGTCAGTAGTTTGTGGTTAGGCCTTTGCTACTGCTATGATATGGACATTTTGGGCTCGTACTGACAGGGCTGTATATTTCAGCTTGATTGTAGCAAATCTATGTATCAAAATGCTTTTTCATTTTTTCAAGCTTGCATGTAAAATTAATTCTACTCAGGGCTTAAAAGTTCCTGTTCTGCTTTCAGCTGTCTCATTGTTTGTCTACATAGTGCGTCATCTCAGTTATTATTATTATTATTGCTTGATTCCTCTTAGCATCTGAACGTAGCAATAAAAATTCAACAAATAATGTTACCTTTTTTGAAAAGCAGGAGGGAGGTGATCGCTTCAGTTGCAAATGATGCTATAATAAATAATGAGATTCATTCAGTTAAATCCTTCTTTAGAACCTGCCGAGTCAAATGGGACTACTTTAATAGCATGGTATAAAGGTGCAATTTTGTCTGTAAAATGTTGATTTGATTACCATACATTTCCCATAGGCCTCAGAGCAGAACCAGCTCTGAAAACACTGTTTACCACTGTCACTGTGTGAAAAATGTTTGAGCACAAGTAGTTTCCTACTGAATTGATGGATACAGAAAAGGAAAACCCTGTATATTTCAGCGAGTGTATCTGCAAAGAAAGGCTCAGGAGGAGGCCTAGAAATAAACAAGGTCAAGAGATGTTGCACAAGTAGAACAGCCAAGATTGGCCAAGTCAGGGGCAATTGATGCTTTTGGTGCCAAAGAGGTGGGAAGATCCCTTTAGATTTTAGAGGCACTCTTCCTGCAGCTGCTCTTGGCTGTATGAGAGTTCTCCAGTGTCAAATCTCTGTTAGGAATACATGGCTTCCATACAACCCAGGGAGGTCTTACAACTGACAGTGAATTCACTCCTTCCTATGGCTGTGATCCATTGGCTGCTTCTGGTGCAGCTGGAATCTGCTCACACAATGGTGAATTCTCATCTCCTGCCTGCTTTCATCCCCATAAATTTTCTCCAAAAATTCATTCAACTTCCCACAGCATATTCTGAGGACGAAAGGAACTCCACTGACATAAGCAGTTCAATTAGTGGAAAGACGACTGGATTCCACATATTATCCTCTCCCTCCACCCTTTCACAGTTCCTTTCTTGCCAGATCCAATTTTTTAAAAAGCCATATTTAGAAGCAGACTTCCACATACATAGGGGCTTAGTGGAATGTATTCCTTGTATTTTAATTCTGTATTGTGTTCCCCATTTATGTATGCCACCCTGGGAATTTCTACTGAAGGGGAGCATGGACATTTCTACACTAAAGAAAATAGAAATAAAATAAATGCCGTAAGAAGTGGTATTCCTAAGCTAGATGAGCAAAAGACATGTTCTCATCTTATACTTCATTGCTTTTAGTGTAATGCACACTTTGATACATATTCCAGTGTGGACAGAAGTGCCTATTTTTTCATGTGCATCTAAAGGTGCTATGGGCTATATATTAAAGAGGAAGGAACTGGCAAGACTACCTCTGAGTATTCCACATAAGTCAACAGGTGTCTTGAAGGTACATGCACACCGCTGTTTCCAACAGAAAGTACGGAAGTGTGATGCTGTGGTTTGTCAGGCAATCTTTGTATTTAGATGGAAAAGAAATTGGACACTGATCACCTACCACATTGCAATTGATGTTACAATACTAAAATATAGGGCGATGCAAAGGGAGATTGGAAGTAATAATTAATTGATGTGGTTGCCCACTATTAAGTGTAGTCGAAAATTATTTTAAGCTGAACACTGTGGGTCTACCTACTCTCCATTCAAAGTGCTGTTTATGCAGATACCTATACGTACAGGGCTTCTTGTGCATAATAATGTCAAGAATGAATACCAATTGCACATAGGAAGTTCAGGCAGGCCGTTGTGTAAGCTTCAAGAAACAAATGAGTGCGGGGAAGATAATCAGCATTCCACCTCCAGGTGTTAATGTCTAGCAGAAAAGGGGATCTGTACAGGGCTTGAATCTTACTTGTTCAGTACAGTGTTAAGCATTTTCCAGAGAGCTATATTTGTTTTTAAAAAAGCCAAAATACTCAAGTGTAGAATTTTAACAACAAGCACATTTCTTATGACATGCACTTTCATGTTCAACTTGAAAGTCAGTCCTACAGTGCTCAATAGTAAGTGTGCTTAGAACTGCAGCCTTGAGATCTCCACTGAATAAACATGCATAAGGTTGCTTTTAGGGGAATGAATTAGTGGTAGGAATGGTAGCTCAGTGGCAGAGTATGCCAAAGGTCTCAAGTTCAATCCCTGGTATCTCTTGTGGAGCTTGGAAAGAACTATGAAGAGCTTTACCAGTCAGTATTCACAATACTTGGTTAAATGTGTCTGATGCAATATAAGACACTGATAGTCATCTTTTAGTGTTTACTGTAGATAGCCTGCCCATTATGGAAATGGATGTGGCTAGAGAAGATCAGGGCTCTTAGGATACTTTTATCTTACACTGAGTATATTGTTTTCTTTGCAAGTACTTATTTTTGTATATTTTCCTTTTTTAAAGGACACATGGGGGGTGTATTTCCTTCCCTAATGTGCAGAAGATGACTCTTGGTGGAGCTGAATTTTTACTGTTGTGTTGTAGAATTTGAGACACAGTTCCACAATAGTATTGTCCCAGGAAACCCATTCTTGGCTATCTTCAAAGGAAGTATCTTTGCAGCAATGTTAAAAAAAAAACCTTCAAAGTCACATTGCCACTTGCAAGGCATGACACTGCAAACTTTAAAGGCAGGCATTCCCAGTGCAGCACTTCTTACTTTAAAGGAAGGCTTTGAACTTGCAATCTGCTATATGAATAGAAAACCCTAAGTGACAAGAAGCCGTTCCAGCAATGGCTGGCAAACTTTAAGAATGAAATAGAGGCTCAAAGGTCACAGGAGGATAATTGGTATCCCATTTAAACCCTATGATTTAGACCTGGCTTTTACTGGCATGGGGCAAACTCATTTTCTTTCATTTTAAACCAGCTGAGATCTTACAGACTCAAGTCTCCCATTTCATACTTAGATTGGATTCATATCTTTTTATTTAAAAGAGAGGAGGAGGGGTGCAGGGATAGAGGAATGCAATTCCGAAAAGTTTAATCTCAGCGTGATGCAAATATTCAAGGAGAGCAAGACTTTGAAACTGGTTAAATTCACCAAATTTGAATTTTCAGCTGAAGTGTTACCTAAGCTTGAAAAGCTTCATTAAGGAACAGCAGTCTATTATGTGACAACTTCATCCTTCTTCCTTCTATACTTGGTTTTGGGGAATAAACCATGCTACAATTGAAGGTAAAAGGAACATAAATTCTAAATACTAGGGATCAAAAAGAAAAACGGGGCACTTGCAGGTTTAGTGGTTCTTCTGCCTCTGAAGTTTGTACCCATCACCCATTCTGCCATCTTCATGGAAGTTTCCAGGACTTCTGGACAAGGTTATCATCCAGCTACTCTGTGTTTTCCATTTGTTTCCATGTTTTTTTTAAAACCTAAACAGATAGAATAATTCCACAGCACCTTTTAACTGTGAGCAGCTCTTGTCTAAGAGCATCTTGAGTGTGGACATCGCTAAAGTATATTGATGCTCAGTCAAATTCATGTGGGGTCATTCTGGTGGTAGTGACAAACATTCATTTTTAATTTGTATGTCTGCCCAGTAACCCCTCCTCTTCAGAGATTTCAGGAATTAAAACCAGAATAGTTCAGAAATTTACATTAGAGAACAGATTATCACAGAAATGTTTTCCCACCCCAAACACAAATTTCTGGGTGATACCCTAGCAGGCAGTCCATGTTGCCCAAAGATTATCCAGAAGTGAATCAAAAAGTAAATAGATATTTTGGGACATTAAAACTGCCAGTGTTTTGAAGATCATAGTTACTATGATTACATCACTTTTTGAAAGAATTTAATTGAGTTTATATTTGTTTTTGAACCAGTTCAGATACCTATGTGAGAGACCATTGCTCTGTGGTAAAAAATATACTTTGCATACTGAAGATCCCAGTTCAATGTCTTGCATCTTCAGGAAGGGCTGGGAAAGAAACAAAATTATTTTAGTACTATGTTTTATTCATCAATTCTTGTAGCATCAATAAGACATCAGAAAAATCAAACTTTATAGGATCGTGCATGCTAATGTATTGAGCTTATTTCTGCACAAAGTTCTACCAACCTGCAGAAGCAGATTTGCACATCAGTAAAATATTACACAAGAACTTTATGCAATCACATCATGATCATATTTTTGCCTTAATGCACACATTTGCATTTGTAACACAAATAAGAAAGTGAATGAATTAGAGAAATGGAAATTGCTCTAATTCTGGAATTCATTTTGAAATTTTTCTTGTTAAATCAGAAATCAGGAACATTGAAAAGCAGACCAGCATATCCAGAAGAACAAAAAGGATGAAAGTTTTCCTCTGTACCCATAAGATACTACACTCTGATGACTATGTTATTTGGCACAGTGCTGATAGAAAGAAATTTGCAATAAAAAATGTAGGCCCTGTATGTACAGAATGAGCTAACTAGAGTTGGCTTATCAGAAAGCTGCATACAAAGAATAAGCAGCTTGTAGTTGGAGAGCATGGAAAAAATTAGTTTTGGCACTCCACCAGTCAGTGGACAATTTCACAGTCACAAATATTTCTATGGGGTGGAAGCAACTCCCAAAGAGAATTTGGAAATCCAAACGGCCCAAACAATGACATGATTGTAATGGTATGTCCTTCATATGATTCCTTCATGTTTTAGTTTAATGTAAACTAGACTCAATCAAAGAAGCCACAGCTCTGAGTCTGCAAGACCTGAGCAGGGCTGTTGATTATAGGGTGACCTGGAAGTCCCTCATTTATGAGTTGCCATAAGTTGAAGTTGACTTGATGGCAGTTAACAACAATAACAATATGGAGAGAATCATAGAATTGGAAGAGACCACAGGGACCATCCAGTCCAACCCCCTGCTATACAGGAACACACATCCAAGCATCCCAACAGATGGCCACCTAGCCTCTGCTTAAAAACCTCCAATGAAGGAGACTCCACCACACTCTGAGGCAGCATATTCCACTGCTGGACAGCTCTGACTGTCCGGAAGTTCTTCCTGAGCTTGAATCCATTGCTCCTTGTCCTGGTCTCTGGAGCAGCAGAAAACAAGCCTGGTCCCTCCTCGATATGACATCCATTCAAATATGTAAACATGGCTATCATGTCCCTTCTTAACCTTCTTTTCTACAGAAGAGAAGAGGTGGTGGTGTAGTGGTTTGAACATTGGCTAGGACTCCTAGACACCAGGGTTTGAATGCCCCCTCAGCTAGGGAAACCCACTGGATGATCTTGGCAGGTCACTCTTTCAGCCTCAGAAAAAGGCAATAGCAAAGACCTTTGAACAAATCATGCCAAGAAAATCCTGTGATTGGTTAACCTCATCATAAGTTGGAAACAACTTGAAGGCACACAACAAGAGGGGAAAAAAAAGCATTAAGGCCTCTGTTAGATGTGTGAAGTAATGCTCAGCTTGGTGGCTACTACTGTCTACAGATGTCCTGTGTATCTTTCAAGAAAATGTTCTAGGAGGTGAGGGAAAGTTTGTGTTTGTTCCAAGTGTCTTATGTATTCTGGCCCTCACTGAGCAAAAAGTGAATTTTGTGCTTCTCAGTGCTTTAAATCTATTGCAAGCTCAGATTATATCCACAAATGCCCCACTGTCATTTTCATCCCAGAGTCTATATGAGTTTCTGACTGGATGTATGCAGCTGTTGCTGTCACTTCAATGCTTGTGTTCAAAATCAGTGGCCAGCTGCTTAAGGATGCTTGCAGCCATTGTCAGCTGTGTCAAAAGGATTAGCACGCACCCAGCATTCTTAAGTCCTATTGTGGTGAAAATACTATAGGAATGTCAAAATAAGGCTCAGGGAGCAGGTGGGAAGAATGCTAACACAGCAGGACACAGAAGAGATACAAAATGGCACTGGGCAGAAAGGACTGAAAAAAAGGTATCTCAGAAATATTAGGAAACACATAAATATTAATCCTGATTACTGCAAAACAAAGTTCTGGGAGAAATATCCTTGATGTAGATGAGAAAGAGTATAATTTCTTACCAGATGGATGGCAGAGAATGAAAAGCATAAAGCAGGCAGAATAGTAACTTTTGTTCCATTCTTTTATTGGGGAAAAATATAGATGGACAGGACTGCCTGGTTTTGCTCAGCAAAACGCTTGTCAGCTGTTAATTTTATAAACAGATGTTTGTTGAACTTCCACTGATATTTCACAATCTGCTTTGGATTCTGAAGGACCAGTTATGGCACAGCAATTTTGAAACACTGACGGAGGGAAGTCTAAGGTTTCGTTCTTACATGACATGATCAGAACTTGGAAAAGTAATTTTTCTTAATGACCATTTATTGATATATTTATTTAGTTCTAGTCCAAAATTTGTTCTAGCCCACAATTTGTCTTCAAATGGGTGACTGAGAAACAACTGCCTCTTAGGATAACCCAAGATTCTCCCTAGTTACGGTTTAAGAGCAAAACTTTGGGGCAGCTCTCTAGGGTTCCACACAGTAGAACCCCCCCCCCTCAAATACATAAGGGCTGATTGACCATATGTTTAATTAACATCCATTACTTTCCAAACATAATTTCCCTTCCTCATAACATCATTCAGTCCAGACTCTAAAATTATCTCAGCACATCACTAGCTTTCAGTTTTCACACATTGCTGCACAGTCCTGTTGGGCTTAAAGTCTAGTGCCTTGCTTTCAAGCTGACCACCAGGAACAATGGTGTCTTTGAGAAGCCTGACATTAGCTGGTCAATCACCCCAATATGTCTGTTTTTCTTTTCACTGACTTTTCTGTAACCCCCTTCATCACAAGTTCTGATTCAGACTGACTCTGGCCTTAGGCAACTACATGTCTGGAATTTCCTTTACCAGCTTGAAGCAACACAGCTTGAATTAATGTAGAGGAGGCCAATGCACAGCAGTCCTTTAATCTAAGGGTTTATTCAGCTGCATAGCTATCACTATGCTGATGTTTCTTGATATGCTGTCTAGGCTGTGTTTTAAATGTACCTTTAAGGTTTGGCTTTTTAAAAATTATTTCTAAACCACAGTTAGAATATTTGTTTTATTGCTGTGCTTTATATTGTAATTATCACGTTGTAAAGTGCTTCAGGTGTCACTTAAGCAGCAGGATCTGTTGTTGACAAATTCTAATTCATAAAATCATGCGTATTATAAGTGTGGGAAAGTGGTTAGAATGCTGAGCTAGGCCTTGGAACATCTAGTCATAAAACTCACTGAGTTACTATGGATCAGTCTCTCTTCTCAGTCTGACCTATCTCTTAAGATTATCATGAGGTTTAATGAGGAGGGAGGAAAGGCATGTATAATGACTTCAGCTCATTTGCGGAAAAGGCTGGCTATAAATGTAGCTAAAATAAATAAAAGGGTAAAATAAGAGAAGGATGAAGAGTTGGTTATCATTAAAAATGTTAATTGTTGCCATTCCTGTGGATTGTAAAAGCAAACAATATTCAGTGTAATAGATATGTTCACTTTAGTTTCCAAGTCTAAGGAAATTGCAAAGCATACAAACAGGAATAATCCATCCTGTAATAAGGCATCCTGATGGAAGTAGCATACTAGCCTGCTGAAACATCACAGTTTATATGACACTTCAGTTTTACAGCTCACTCTTCAACTTCCCTAAACTACTCTTGTCTGAGGAAAAGGGTACTTGGTGATATAGTCAGTCTGAGTATGTTTCTATCCTTACTTGCAAATAACCTATTCTTAGGGATTCTGTAGTGCAGAGCACCTACAAAATGCTTTCAGAAATACTTTTAATCTTGTAGGAAGAATGCACCCTTTCGCTGTGTTATTGCTTTATTTACTACTAGGGAAAGTAGCCAGTTTTGCTTCAGTTCAAATCTGCTGTTCCATCTCTTCCATAGTACTATTTCTCCACCTTCAGTATCTATGCAGGCTATACCACCTTCACCTGTGTTAGAAACTCCTTATCTTTACCTTCTTTTCCTCCTGCTTTCTTTTAATCTCTCACTCAAAATCTTTTTCTTCCTAGCTGGTCTTTCTACCTCTTCTTGATCTGTGCTCAGTCAGCCTTCTCCTTTCCTAACTATCCCCTCTAACCTTGTCATGCCCCAGAAGTCTTTCTGTCCCTCTGTTTGACTTCTAAGGCTTATATTATCTTCTTCCCCAAGCTGGGCAGCCTTGTTTGCACACTGTTGCATCACTATGTAAAGCACATGGTGAGTCATGAAAAGCCTGACCAGCACACACACCCCAACAAACACCCACTCAGAAGCATTGCAGAAAGGAAACAGATTGTTGAGATATAGTGAAAGGACATAAAACTTTCACGCCAAGGTGGTTTGTCCACTTTGACCATTCCTTTTATTGACCATCTTTTCTCCTCACATTGCTCTCATGCCTTGAACAGCTTCCAGAGATGGAGGTAGCCAACAGGAATATATTTCCTGAGAATGAATTTTCACAAGTTTGAAATCCCATCTGGGGCATCTACAATTAACCAGCTGTTCCTATGCTCAGTCTCATGCCCACGTTCCAACTACAAAATGGTAATAGTCATACTGATCTGGCTCAGAGTTACTATGAAGTTCACTGAGCTAATCTGGAAAAGTGTTTTATATGCTAAAAAAAGTAGAGATAGGAAATGTTACCATTTTTAACTACAGCACCCAGAATTCCTCAATTAGCCTGACCATTGTAAAGCAGAGTCTGATGGGGTACCCAACAGTTTGAAATCTCTAAGTCCCCCAAAAATGTGATGTGGATCACAGTTGTGGTCTTACTCGTTGGATAAACACACTGAAAAGCAATAGCCGGTTTATTTGTTGCGGACTAACTAGGCAGAATAGCTAGGGATATGTTGTGTATCCACGGCATACATTATCAGTTTCTTACTATTTTAGTTGTCATGATTCCTATGGAATCCTAGAGTTTTGAAGATTGGTGATGCACTTAGAATTCTCTGCTAAAGAACTGTATTCCACTCCCATGGTCTACAGCCGTGACAGAGAGGTAAGAAACTAAGCTTCATAGTGCAGATATACCTTCACTCTCTTTTGAAAATGAAATCTGGGGATCAAGGTTATTTTGTAGAATCAAAAGGCACTTGGTGGCATGATTAGCATTCAAGGGAAACCCAGCCAGCTGTGTAATATAGCAAATATATCTTCCATTCTTTTTTTTCTTTCTCAACCTTTTCTCTGCCTCTCTCTATCCCTCCCCCTCCTTCAGCTTTCCCCCTTTCTCTCTCTTCTACCCATTTATCAGGCAACAGAAATTCCATTTTTTCATATTTCAGTTTGACTGATTGATGATTGATACAAACATGGACATGGAGCCAGGAACAGACAAAAGTTAATAGTACAGTTGGTACCTGTGCTGTTCTGGCACTGAAAAAGTTCAGGGGTTTAAATACTCTCATCCTCTGACACCTCCAGCTGAAACTGGACAGAAGCACTTGGACTAAGGATGTATCTTCACTGCACCATTTTTGTGGTTTGATACTACTTTAACTGCCATGGTTCCATTCTATGGAACTGTGGTTTTGAAATCTAACAAAACTCCAGCACTGTAGTTCAGGGGATTCTATGTTCCTTACCAGACTGTACATCCCAGGAGTCAATATGATGCAGTCATGACACTTAAAGTGGTATCAAATTGTTATATTTGTGCAATATTGGTAATAAATATAATTTGTGTAATTTCAGAAATCTGCCTCTGGAAACCCAGGTAAAGAAAATTTAAAGTAAAGCTCCTAAGGAAAGCTTGTTTGTTATATTACAGGAGCATGGTACTGTTGCAATATAGCATTACTATAACCAAGTCTTACTATTAATAAAATATTACAAACAATTTAAAAGTAGCAAAATCACAATTCTGTTATGCTGGAATGATGAGAAACTGACATCAGGAATATAAATATTTGCTCAGTTTGTTCTTGCATGAGAGAATGAAACATTTCAAATGTTTTCTCTATGGATAAGGTTACAAATCTCTTTGGATTCCCCCCCCCCCCATTTTGATACTCTTTGCCTCATGCCTGCACTACTGCCCCAATATGCAAAATTTCCCCCAGCTAGGTCTGAGAGCCCCCTCCATTCTGTAAACAGATAGTAGAGAAACTAGATAACATTCAAGAACACATAGTTATATCTAAGCTTATACGAATGGTACCATCAGAAAACTCTGAAAGATTCTGCAAGAGAGAGAGAGAGGGCCAAGGACTTCAGTCAGGTGGAGTTGGATGTCAGCAAAAACTAGATCTACCTATTTTAGCCAGGGAAGGAGACTCACTAGCCTTATGCCCATGGGTTCCTCCCATTGGGAAAATAAATTGCAGCTCCTACTCACTGCAATTATTTTACAGATGATATTGATAGGCAGTGTAGCCCTGGCCGCAGTGCTGGCTGTAGGGGGCTGGGGTTGCATATACTTCTTTGGCTGGCAATTCAATATCCTGCCTTAATAATTCAATAACAACAACAATAATAATAGTTCAATATTCTGCCTTACTCCTACCATGGACTCAAACTGCTTACAACAAATTGAAACAAAGTACAGCTAAAATTTTATACAAAAGTTTTTAAAAATTAAATATAACATTTTATTAAAGCTCAAGGTTAAAATAATTGGAAACTATTTGAAACACAACTAAAAAGATAAAGGCACAGGACACCACAGTAAAGCACCCTTCTGTCACTTAGATTAAGAGCCAAAAGTCTGGCTAAATAAACAGGTATTTACCTGTAAGTGGAAGGAGAACAAAGAGGTGGTCAACCACACCTTCTGTAGGAGGGATTTCCATTCTCCTCTGCTGTTAGACCCTATTTCTGAAAGCTGATTGCAGAGTTCTGCCAACAGAACAATCCATTGACAGAACTACTCTTCTAAGATATAAAGACGAAAACCAAGGGGACAGATAGAGAACACAGTGAAGGAGGAGCCAAGTTATACCAGAAATATAACCTCCTCTAGTCCAGGAACACATCCACAATGATAGCACTAAGTTAAGCCAGGATGTGTGTAGTCCTAAATAATTTCCAGTATCCTTGAACAGGTAGAGTTTTGTATTTAGTACCTGGCTAGCTGGCATCATGCTGGAAAGAGAGAACCAAAAGGTTATACAGAGTATATATCTAAGATTTATTTTGGCCCATCCACCTAGTATAACAATTGATCTTCTTTATGTTGAAGCTTTGTTAGCATCCATCTCTATTAGAGTGAACAAGGCAATTTTCCCTTCTATGAAAAGATTGATTGATATGCCTGACCACTGTTTAACTAAACTCTGCTATGCGAAGCAGAAGAAAATAGATAGTTGGTTTTATTTCTGAAGTGAAAGACTGACTAGTTTTCCCCACTCAGTAGTTTCCTTTTATTCAGGTGAGTTGAAGTTCCAATTAGTGAAAGCTTTTTTTAAAAAAATGGCAATAAAAATGCAAAAAAAAAAAAGGACTTTAGTAAGTTCTTTAGAAGTCAGAGATATTTCTCCCTCTTTCCTTTAATCCCATGATTTGTTTTGAGAAGGGTATAAGGAGAATTAAGTTATTATTCATTGTGTATTTTTGTGATTTATATGTTGATCCCAAGGGGCGGGGCAGGGGGGAGTCTTGTACCATTGTCAGCCAGAATCTCTGATACATCTTTGGTTGAACAAATGTGTCACATGCCTGAAGATATTGCTCCTTTTGCAACCAATCAATCAGCCCTCTTCACTCTGGTGACCAATAAGAATACAGCAAAAGTTGATTGGATCTGCCTCTATTGCATCTGCAATGAACATGAGCCCACAAGCCATCGAGCACATCAGGTACTGGAAATCTTAAACTGCAAAGAGGTGTCTTTTTCAGTTCTGAGTCTGTTTTCCTCAGCTTATGTTGTTTAGTTTCTAGGTGCTATATGGTAAGACTATGAGTCCTGATTTTGTAGCCACAGAATGGTGTTTTGGGTGGTGTATCAGGCCTGAATTTGCCATTTTGGGGCTCAACTAGGTTTGAGCAATTATGACCCTGTGGAATGACTGGGCAGAAGAGGCCTTCAATGGAGTGGTTTGTTGTCTCACTTTGTTTGAGGAGTGGACATCCTCCTGATGTTTTAGTCATTCACCTGTGTGGGAATGACTTAAGCTTGCTGAAACGTGAGGCCCTGATTTTATAAGTACTGAATGATTTTCACATTATAGAAAGTCATTGGCCTGGAGTTTCCTGTGTTTTTTTTCCTGCCATTTTGACACAACAAATGTGGTGAGGGTCAGGCAATCTAAAGTGCATTGATCATGCCTGCAGGAAGGTAAAAAGTGAGTTTCACAGTGCCCTGGGCAGGGAGTTGGGCCATCTTCTTCCTCACCCTAACATAGATTTCTGATGGCCTGAGTTCCATAGGACTGAAGGCATTCATTTGTCAGAAGAGGGGAAATGTGCAATGGGGTTAAGGGCCGTTATGGCTGGCCTAGTGGGGGAAATGGATCAAGCAGATGCTTGTCCTTTGTCTGTGGCAGGCAGTGGGGAGAGAATATAAGACTTCAGTGATCACCTTTTGGCACCCTTTTGGTGTAGTGTAGGTTTCTGAAATTCCCTCTTTAGGGTCATTTGTCACAATGGGTGGGGAAACTAATCTGCGATTCTGATTACTCTTGAGGCTAACCTGGGATTCAGGCTCTCACTTATAGAGCCCTGAGCTTGGGTGGGAGTTCCCTTGGTTACCTTACAATTATGTTGGCTGAGGATCACTCCAAGTTTTTTGGATTGCCCTCAGGGCTGAGATGTTTTCACCCATGGGAAGACGAGTTAGTCATGAGGTGACATCTGGCGTCAGCTGGATCCACATTAGGTTGCTTCCTCATCTTGCTCTGTTTCCAGGCCAAAACAACTTAATTAGGTTAGGTCAAATAAAGTGGTATTTGTTTAACTAAGTTTACTGTGTCTGGTCTTATTATTCCATTGCTGACCATCAATGATATATTTTGGAGAAATAATTGTTTTAGATACTTACAATATATGCCTGATTAATGCATGTGTCTAGATATATCACCCTATGTGGATGGTGCTGATTTCCTGTTTGGGACATAACTCACAATGGTAGGTTTTGGTATATATACTTCATGTGTACACAGACATATTTGACATTCTGCTCCATTATTTTGCACTGACCATAACTCAACTGCAAGGTAGTGATAAACCTGGAAATAACCACAGTATAAAATACAATGTGTATGCACTCATGTCTTCAATTTGTCTGTTGACTTATGGTGACTCCATTAATTTCATAAGGTTTCCTTAGGCAAGGAATACTCAGAGGTGATTTTGCCACTTACTTCCTGTGAAATACAGCCTATAGCACCTGGTATTCATTGACAGTCTCCCATCCAAGTATTAACCAGAGCTGACCTTGCTTAGCTTCCCAGAACAGATGGGATTTGTTGCCTTTAGGATATTTAGTCCAAGCATAAAATACACTGCCATATACATATTTTCTAGATATTGCATCTGTTAAGCATTAAGTGTGTAGACCCACCACACCATTATAACTTAATTTGTCCATTCAGCAGTAACCTCGTGATATCTCTGCAATAAAAAGCATAGTAAAGGAAGTAATTAATGAGAAAATGGAAGAAGAGTGCAAAATACTTCAACTAAACAAAATTTATCAATTGCAATGAATTTGAATAATGTGATTAATGAAATTGATATATCAGATTAATTTTAAAACAATGAATTTGAAAAATGAGCTACAAAGATTTTAACTCATTTGGAAGCATAAATAAATACAAAGAAAGGAATACCTCTTCCTTCCTAGGGAAAGGAAACAGAGCATAAAGGAGTTAGGCTTGAAATTTGCTACTCGGTAACTTGCTATAGCATTAATGCTTGGTATTGATTAGTATTTGGACATTTAGGGCTCATTAAACAATCTTGCTTTAGTATTGTTTGTGCTGCCTAGTGCATGTCGGTGGTCAGTACGTGCAGAAGGGAAGGACGCTGCTAACATCAGTTTTGTCTTTGGGAATGACCCAGGATGTTTGTTGGAACATGCAGACTTCGGAATGTTAAGGAGAGGTTGCTTGATTCCTGAGCTACAGCTTGTAAACAGTTTGCCAAAAAGGCTGCCTGTGCTCATTTAAATTTTGAAACTTTATTAATGTCTAATAAATATTGATGGCTCTTTCCATTCTACTGTTTTATATACTTCCTCCAACAAAGATGTTACTCTGAATACTTTTGTTGTCGCCATTGATTTTGTTAAATAAGCCCACACTTGCTGTGGCCTTGAAGTGTGTGAATAGTTTGTCGCACAAGTAAATGCAACCTTTCAACCATCTGGAAATCATTGTTTTAGTTGCCTTGTAACCTAAAGTTCCTGGATGAAACAAAACAAATAAAGTTTCTTTATGCCTAATTGCTCTTGTCCTTTCAATATAAATCTTGACAGCTCTCCTGACATCCAACGAGTGCCATTTTCTTTCTAGAGGATGTTTCTGCACACAACAACACTGAACTGAAATGGAAAGCCCTTAACACAACATGCTAACTTGAAAGGTTTCATTAATGAAATATGATTACCTTTTGGGAAAAGAAATGTTGCTCACAGTTCTCTCACTATTTAACTCTTTGCGTGAATCAAACCCATGACCAGGGATGGAAAAAATGTTCAAAGATATTTTAAAATTATAGGTAAGTATGTTTCTTGAGTATCAAGAAATCCTGACAAAAAGAATCCTGGACTGATGAGCATCTCTGCAATTTGGAACTAATTCTATGCAAAATTTGCACTTCTTACGCAGAAATCAACATTTTGTGAAATGTATGCAAATATTTCCATTTTTGATGTTATTGCATATGTCATTGTGCTTATCATTCATTGTGCTTTTTTTTGGTGTGATTTCTGTGTTGAATCCAGAAGTGGAAGAGTCTTATATTTTTTGGAGGGCAGAATCTCTGATAAATCTTTGGTAGAGCAAATGTGTAAAATTCCTGAAGATATGATTCCTTATGTAACCAATCAAGAAATATTTTCTGCACAGAAAATGCCATTTTTGGAGACAAAAAATGGAGATTCCATGCAGAATAATTTCCAAACTACAGATAGTCTTCAAAAACAGTGAAGTTTCCAGAATCTTTTTTGCAGCAGAAACTGAGCATTAATAATACTGAAATTATTTATTACTTTCTTTTAGGGAACATTATGAAATAATTACCTCCCTGCCCATGACCTTGGTGTTATTAGCACTACATTCTAACCACCTGACTTACTGACCAGGCCTGACATCTTTCCAGGGGCCCCTGATTCTATAATTTTGAACAGATGACTTGTAAAGCTGTTGCAACACAGATTCCTGCTGAGTACTGGTCACAACAAGCCTGATCACCAACAGCCCAATTTTTTTGCACTTTTAATGTAATATACAATCATGACAATTTACTACTGCGGCAAAACACAGTGCAGAGTTGCCCCATAACCCAATGCAAACATTCTCCAAGGGCCCTGAAAGAGCCTAGAGAAACTGGGAAACAAAAGAGAAACTCAGGTATGCTTTTTGAGGGGGTGGGGCGGTGGGGGATGAAAAAAAATCATATCACATTTCAAATATTGAAATGAAATCTTACCAAAATGTGGATTTATTTTTATCTTTTATTCCTCAAATTTGGTATGGACTCAGACTATCCTCAAACTGATGTTTCCTACATTGACAGGTTTTAAGACAACCTGGTGAAACATTTGCTAAATACAAGAGGCAGTACCTACTGCCTGTTCCACGTCTGAAAATAAAAATAATGGTGGAATGCTCTCTTAAAACAGGGCTGCATCTAAAGCCCTATCATTTTGAAGAGTTTGCTGCAACAAAGCAATAGCATAATCTTCCAGTTGTCAAGTGTTCCTGTATCCAGTCTTTTAAGATCTAAAAAAATCAAATGTAATAAAAGTTTCCATTATTCCTTAGGTAACAGGAAATGTATTTTCTTCTCTTCTCCCTATTCCTCCCCCCTGCTTTGCCTGTTTACCAAATAATATAATGCACATTTTAAAGAGAGAAGTCCACCTTTCTGAGCAAACTTCTCTCTAATGTTAGCCTTTAATATTTTGGCATAACTCACTTTTATATACAAGCAGTTCCTAACAGAAAAGGCTAAATAATTGATCTGAAGAAATATCTTTCACATTGTATAAAGAATGATACTCAGAACATGTACCAGCGTCTGAATAATGCATTTTACAGAAATCAGGAAGGCAGCATTGCCAAATTATTTGTCTTTCATTAAACAAATGAAATTGCGCATAATTATTGCAAGCTATAGAAGCTTATTTGTTGAAAGCTGGCAATGAGCTCTGCAATAACAGCCTCTTAAAAATATTGCTCACAACCAAGTTGAATGTAACTAGCTGTTATTAAGTAAATGTTAAGGAATGGAATACTCTACCCAGAAAACATCCCACTAGTATGTATCATTAAAAATTCTTGTACTTCCCTCAATACCATGGCCCAGCTGTTTCCCACAAAGGCAAAGGAACATTTGCTTTGGAAGAAATGTGTATTATTTAGTGTTAAATCAGTGTTATTACACCATGGTGCCTATGATTTAACCAGTGAGTAGTTCTGGTATACCCGTATGGTTTCCATTTGTACAAATTACCACTGACTTGTTTTGTAACTGAAAGACATATAGTGCCCTACAACCATCTTGCAATCTAGCTTTGTTTATAGACATTTTGAGTGTGTGTGTGTGTGTGTGTGTGTGTGGAGCAGGATTAACATGGACAACTAGAACCTGTAGGAATTTGAGCTATTACCATATATATACATATACATATGGTATGTATGTGTGTGTGTATGTATACACACACACACACACACACACACGTGTGTGTGTGTGTGTGTGTGTGTGTGTGTGTAGGCCCTTTCCGCACTAGGCTGGTGAATTGGTTTGTGCCATTTCTTACTGGAGTTTCTGGGCTTGAAACAAGGTGGACTTTCCCTCATTTCCTTCCCCACAGCTACTGCATATGTTCCATTCTGATTCGGAGGAGTGCAAGTTCATGAATTCACACTGCCTCCACCGTGGCCACTCCTGCTACTCCCCTCACCCCACCCCGTTGGCTGTGATTGGCCCTTTTTTTTTTTTTTTGCATGGTTTAGTAAGTCATTACATATGTGCGTACGTGCATAAGTCCATACTATCCCCTGGCCCCTCCCATGAGCCCTCCCTGACCACCATTTTGCATTGGCGCAAAATGTGAAAGTATGAATCATATTGATCTGGAAAATTGGAAAACTGATTTCTTCCAGTTTTCAAATAGTGTGCTTTACCACCACATGGGGGCGCATTTAGTCGGAATTACGTGTGGAACGAAGGTAAATAAACTGAATCTAGGCTGCTCCAACATGCAGAAGACCTCCGCGGCAAGATGCATTGGCCCGCCTTAATAACCGTGTGTGGAAAGGGCCATATGCACACACACATACATCCCTCTGTCTTCTCTTTATTTTTATATATATATATATATATATATATATATATATATATATATATATATTTGAAGACAGAGAGAGGAAGAGTCTTCATAAGATTATCACTTGTAATTCAGCATTTCCACACTAATTTCTATACTACTAGTTAATTTCCTGGTTTAAATTTGGTTTTGAGATTGTTCAAAAAGACTTCCTTCATAGTACTGCACAGGCCAGACTAAATAACCACAGATACAAAAAAGCAAGTGCTGTTACTATTACTGAAAATTCTCATAAGTTCCATTAATTTTAAGCCAAGAATGGTAAGATGTTTTTTCCTCCTAATAAGGTGCTTTAAAAGCAGGTCAGGGAGAAAATAATTTTCCATCACTGTTTTGCTTGCACCATGGCCATGATAAGTCTGGCATTGGGTATGGTTATCTTCCATATTAAACAAAGGCAAACAGTGGAAGAAGGGGCCACAATTTCCATTGGGATACAGGGGATGGTTTCTTATAGCTAGGCAGTTATTTAGAGTCTATGGAGAATACCCCCAAGGTAGTAGGTTCTGAATACAAATAAAATACCATACCTGGAAAATTTAGTTAGTCCCTCAGTGTACCTTTTCGGGAGTGCAGGGACATACAAATACACATACATACAGAATTTGAATTTCAAGAACTTATTATGCCCTATTCACTCTGCTTTTCAAAATATCCATGTCACGTTATTTGGTTACATCAAATAAATGTTTGACATAACTTTAAAGTAAATATCCATGTCATGGTTATTCATAAATTAGAGTAGCACCACAATTGTGGTGGCCTTCAGTGTCTTTAAACCTATAAAAATATGCTCAGGGAAAGGTTACAACATACTACCAGTGCATACTATTTTCACCATATGTGTCACCCCACTAGCATGTGTTCTGTATCTATAAATATCTAAAAATCTAGAAACGCTTCAGATAGTTACAAGGAATGAACACTTGCTGTTTTACTGCTTCTTTCAATCAGCAGGGCCTTTTAACTGGAGATGACAGGGCTGAACCTGTGACCTTCCACATTTTTATCATGCGCTCTTCTGCTGAATTATCTATAAACTTGGATTCTACAATCTAGACAATTTGTTCTCTATTTGTGTACATTGCTTTTGGATGGTGACAACCATGAGATTGATATGGATCCATCAAGTTTCATATAGAATGATCTTGTCCAGTGAAGCTTATACAGTAGTTGCACAAAATATGTTCATATATACATATGCCTCGCAGCTCTCTCTCCTGATGGAAATGCACAGCTTCTTTTGTGCAGTGTGAGCAATGCTAGCCAAACACCCTTCCTGAGTATGTACATATCTGGAAATTAGTTGGTGTGGTCTTCTTTGAATGAGTTTTTGTTTTTTTAAAAAAAATTAAGTCATATTCCTTTCTTAATATCTTTCTTTGTGTCTGCAGTGCTGATATTTCTGTTGAGTGCTTTCTTATACTTGAATATGGCTGCTTAAATTTCTAAAAGTCAAGTTAAAAAAAAGCAACTTTTCTTTATTCTGCAGCATTAGCAGATTCATTTTGAATTTACAGAACAATAAAACCATTATCAGGAAAAATGAAACAAAATCTGTTAACCTTGACCTCTGTCACATACGTTAAACATCAAAGATATCCTATGAAAAATCTTTTATGGATTAAGCATTTGGAAGTACTACAAAAGACTCCCTTCCTTCAGCTGTATTCTAGGTCAGATCTGAAGTCAACACTTGCTGAAAGACATTGAGAAGTAACTACTGCAAATCATTCTCTTTTGAACCATATAGTGAAAGAACACATTATTAACAACCCCATTGCACCTCCAGTAGGAATAAAGATGAGAAAAAAGTTAAGGGATAAACTAGAACCACACTTTATTAAGTATTTGCAATTTACATCCACTCAGTGGGCTCTCTCTCTGGTTTGGAATTCAGTTGAGGCAGGCGTCCTTCTGACCATGACCTTCACCATAAGTAAACCCAGAAGCCAGACAATATGCTTATGGCCTGCCACCGGTTGGCTATTTTCTGAGTGGGAAGACTTTCCTAAACTTAATTCCCTGCAAGCCCTGTGATATTAAGAAGAATGTGGTTCAGTCCAGCCCCAAAGGTATTCTTTTCCCAACACCGAAGCTCTAAACAATATAGGAAGCCAATTTGAGCAGTTGGCCTTCATAATTATGCCCTAGAGTTGTTCTCCAAGCATGGATTGCTTTCTTTTTTAGCATTTTCCTTCTTTATCTCAACCAGAAATTTAGTATGGCACTGTCCTATGCATTTTGCTAATGTCCTCCAGGCAACTAGCGCAGGGTAGATAGAAATGACATAACTATCTTTTGTACAATATGTTTATCAGATGAATCAAGGTCAAAAACTCCTACCAACTCCTGAAGCAAACAGCTAATATATTCACTGAAACGAGGAGACAGGCGTTTGGACTAAGCAGCACAATAAGAAATCAGGAACGGGATGGGCCTTTATACTCTTCTCTGGCTCCAACCCCCAGCATTACCTGGCTATGACAAAGTAGCATTCTTCATTGTCTCTTATTTTCCTACAGCAAATGTAGATTGATCTTGTCTCCTCAGGTGCAGTAGGCAAAGTGTGGGGTTGAAGGAGACAAAATGTTGGCTGTCTTAAAAGCTGCTACAATCACAAAGTTATGGCTGACTTCTTTAGAGAAGAACAAACTTTTTTTATAGTGTGGCAATGTTACCTTTTCAACTACATCTTCCTGAACTCTCCAACCAGCATACCGTCTCCCAAAATTCCTTATCCATAGTTAATGGCATGCTGGCTGGGAGATTCTGGTAGCTACAGTTCAAAAGTAATTTCTTCAGTTCTGAAAAAAAAAAAAAAATCAAAGGGAAGGAGAGAGAATCATTGTCATGATGAATCCAACTGATAGCAGGAATATGAGATATTTCCTTGGCATGCCAGAGGTTTTATGGAGGAAAGTACCATGAGGAGATGTACAAACATGGTCATACAAGCACAAGGAGTTTAGTGAGGCTTCCTGCTGGGAAATCACTCTGGCCCTTTCCTCAATGCACCTTTTCACAGAGTTGGGGTGCGGGAATCATGCAAGCAGCCTCTAGTGAGAGGTTCTTGTGTCCCGGTTCCTTCAGCTCCACAGCTGCTACCTGCTCATGCGAGAGCCCCACCTCTTCCTTCCGCAGTGCAACCTGGGAGTTTTCTAGGCTGTGCTGGAGCAGGAAGCGCGAGCGGCACAGCTCCAGAACTCCGCATGCATGGCAAGTGCGCAAGGGGCCCCGGAGTGATGCACAATCGCACACCATTTTCAACTCACAGCCAAAAATGAAAAAGTGCATGGTTGGTGCCTGCCAGCCCCTGGAGCGTCACGTGATTGTGAATGTGCCATGTGAATCGCTCCTCACATTTGCGCAATGCTTGAGGGGCCCTTTCGCATGGCAAATGCCACGCGAAAAGCACCTCTGTGTTCTTCATTTGTTCTGCAAGCAAATTTCACGTCGGAATTCCAGCTTTTGCTAATATGGAAATTTTGACTACAGGTGATGGGGCAAAATGGAGGTAAACTGAAGACCCCTGGTAAGTGGTACCGACCGGTATGCCATTCCTCTCGAATTTAATAATACAGATAATTTACTATATATAGTCATAGTTTCTTAGTCAGATGGCCAGTTGTAAAAAATCCTGGCTGTCAGAGTATTGAAATAGCAAGGATGAGAAACTATACCTCAGGAAGAGTTAAAGAAGAGGCTACTTAGCAGCGCTGAGGAGAGGACACATTCAAGGGAGAGGGCCTTCTCAATGTGTACTCCAGACTTTGGAATTCCCGTGGTAGGGAGGCTAGAATGGCCTGTCTTTGCTGTCTTTAGACTTTTTTTTATGCTGTCAGCCTTTAGGTAACTGACTGGGGTGGACTTTTAATACTGTGTGGTGCTGTTTCGAGGTTTGTATGTTGTTGTTTAGTGATTTTTAATGTTAATGTTTTATGTTTTAACTTTTGTAATTTTTTTTTAAAAAAATTATATTTATATTTTGATTGAAGCATTTTTATAGTTTTAATCTGAATTGTTTTTATATATTCTGTTAGTCACCTTGAATCTCACTATTGAGACAAAGGTAGCAAATTAATAATAATAATAATAATAATAATAATAATAATAATAATAAATGAAGCACAGTTAACATAGTTTCCTTTTTGTTTTTCACACTCTTCTGACATTGTATCACCAATCCTACTGCTAATGTCATCTTGTTCAAAATGCAAAAAACAATTTTACCTCTCATGCTGTCTGTGAACAAATTGAAACACATACAAATAAACCAGCAAAGCTCATAAGATTTTTTTTTCTGTTAAATGAATCATTCAAAGAACCACTTGTCAAAACAGAGCTGAGAAGTGTCTCTTTTCGGTAACTGCTTGCTAACATCAAGCAAATGTCCATTGTCGTAGTTATTCATCCTATAAAGAGTTAGGGGAAGAAATCAACAAACTAGTTCATTGCCTCAGGCTTTATTTCAATGTGGATATACTTTAAGCTCTAAATGACTTAAAATGCAAAGTGTGTATTGGGATATCCAATTCATAGAGCCAACATATATAATTTCCATATTCATGATCTTCCTGGAGCCATTTCCCCCATGTGCATGCTTGCAATTGCAAGAAGAAAAGTGTACGAGAACTTAGGCCCTTTCTTCCTTACACTGTAACAGGGCTATTATTCCATTTTCAACATCCTGTGGTGTTCTGGGATTTGCAGTTTACTGAGGCCAAAGAGCTCTCTGGATGAGAACTCTAAATGCCCCTCCCTATACTGCAAATTCCAGGATTCCATAGGATGTTGAAAGTGAGATAATAGCACTATAACAGTGTAGGGAGGAAATGGCCTTAGTATCATACTGATAGGGTTAGAAGTAGCACTTTCTGTAGTTAATGCAGTCAGAAGAACTGGTGTGGGTATAATTATTTATGCCTTGATTGATACTGACTTTTCCCCATGGGATTATGAACAAAGTCATAGTTGTGCAAGCTATGGGGGCCAGATATTAAAAATAGACAAATTAGTAGTGAATAATATGATTCACTGCCTCAAAGGAGTGGGAGGAAAGATGGACCATCCAGTATCTTCCCAAAATAATTCATTTTTATGTAAATAGATTTGTGTGCCATCTCTGTTGCTATTGAAAGAGCCAATTGGTCTGTGATAAGAGCCCGTGCTTTGCATCCACATGGTCCTGTGTTCAGTCCTAGGAATATTTTTGTAGACTGGTCAGGTTTACACTGAATCCATTCTACAATGGCCTCAGTAGCTTTAGAAGAATATTATTTTTTTCTGCCTGAGGAACTATTTCTTTAAGTCATTTGCATCCAGCTCCTTTGGCCACTCCTTGGGATGGCAAACACTTAAATTTAAACTGAATAATTTGCACATAGGTTTGTAATTTGTCAAGAATTTACTTCTTGAAAGAACCAACATATAAGTTTCTTCTCATTGCAAGAAAGACTTCAGAAACTGTGTGAGACTTATTCTGCACAGAATTCAAATATGGTTATTTTGCACAGCAAACAGCATTTTAAGCAGAAACTCTCTTTATCAGTGCAAATCATCCACATGCATTTTTTGCTTTGTCTGTCTCCAATTGCCCAATTTACACACATAAATATTTTTTTACACAGAAAAAAAGCTGTTTACTGCACAGAAAATGTTTTCTGTGAAAAACAACCATGTGCAAATTCCATAGAAAACAACTTCTAAACTGTGAAGATTCTTGCCAGTCAATGATGCTTCTTCCCAGGGTTTCTCAGTATATGTATAACATGTTTTGTGATATTTTTTCAAAAATTTTAAATTTCCTTTTCATCCCTCTTTGCAAATCTGTTTACCATTAGCAGAAGTATTCCTAGTGAGTCACTGTTGTCCTGGAAAACTGTTCTCTTCCTTCACTTGCAAGAATTTGGACAGGATGATGCTTCTGAACGGCTGTGAAGGAGGTGCACCCCCCCCCCAGTCCACACTGGTTGTCAGGGATTAAATGCTGTAGTATGAAGTTCTGTAACAAGGCTTATTTGTTCACATTATGGCACGTAAGTTCAGGTAGTTATTTGTTAGGTGCGAGGTTTAGCACATGCTTTGGACACTTTAGCAACTCTGAAGACACAGGGTCAGCAAAGTATGGATGGCCTTGGGGGCTAATTTGTCTCATATACCCAAAATAAAGGAATGAATCAGGAAGCCACTTCCCACTCACCTGCAGAGATATGGACCAAGGAAAGAGGAGGGGACAAATTGCCACCCCACTTTTCAGGTAAATTCCCAAATAACCCACAAGCTAGATTTTGAGATTCCCACAATGCCACTTTCCTCTGGAGGTTCTTGTCATAGATTAAACATGGCCCACTCCTGGCCACTCCTGAGATCTGAACTTCCAGGCTCAGGGCTGAATCCAGGGGTACACTGAAGCTGAAAACCTGTATTTTCAGGGGATAATTTTTTTAGTTCTGGCAAATCTTGTAATTATTTTCCTCCCGTCCTGCATATCCCATAGTTACTGTGCCTAAAAAAGTGAGGATGGGGAGGAAAACGGATTGTCGAAGTTCCAGTGACTTCCACAAAGCTCATGGCCCACACATAACTTGGTAAAGTGATATTTTAGTTAACTAAAGTCAGTTCAGGTATGTGATACATTAAAGACACAGAGCTACTTTAATTAGCATGTCCCTCACTGTTCATTTCTAGAATACATTTGTATTGTTCCTTTCTTTGAAGAAGGAACAAAATACTTTCCACAGACAATTTGCCATCAAGGAGACTTACCTATTTTCAAGCCATGCTCTGAAACACGTATGTAAAATTTACTTAATATTTTGGAGCTTTCTTTAAGAGAGGCATTAAAACTGGCAAGTAAAAAGTTTTTCAAGCATTTAATGTTTGGTTTCTGAACTCCTAAGCAATACTAAACAAGATGTCCTGTTTTCTTGCAAGAACTGTGTCAAAAGCCTGTTAAGATTACTGACTGAGAACATGCATTTGTTCACGGAAAGAATGATGCCTATGTTAAAATGTTAGAATGATCTGTTCTCTGTTCCTCTGTCTTGCAATGTATGTTAAGCAATTCTCATGCACATTTTCTCTTTCTCTGGAAGCTATATAAAAATCCTGATGATTCAATAAAGCTTTGTTGATCTGATCAGACTACTGTTGCAGCCAAGCTGACAGGAGAGGCTGAGAGGATGGTTCTTCTTGGCCAAGAGTAATTGTGTGTGTGTGTGTGTGTGTGAGAGAGAGAGAGAGATTTCTTCCCAACCTGATCCAGGGCCCAATTTCAGCTTTGTGATTCTACCTGGGAAACAAAGGTGGACTGGTATTTCAACCACGCTCAATGTTATTTCAATACATGATAACTATGCCATTAGCTCTACACTGAGTTTAGATATTTTACCTTGCTCTATTACCTTGGAAACATATCTGAAATGGCACAAAAATATCATAATAGTTGTGCTTCTGAGTTCTTGAAATGAGCGTTTATACAATTTTTGATCAGAGATTGTAAAAGCTATTTTAGGACTACTCTCCAAATCCTTCCAGGTAGCAAGCTCACTGATTATTCTATCTGGAGAATTCTGCTGAATTATTCTCTAAAAAAGTAACTTTTAAAAAATCTGCTCTTGATTTGTCTCTAGTAAATCCCCCAAACACGGTGTGAAAAGGAGACAATGTCTCAGGACATCAGGGGAAAAACAGTTTTATTCAAAGAAATAATTCAACATGTTTCTTTTCAGAAGTTTTCATACGGCCTTCAGGGTTTGTTAAACTGGGGGAGGGAGGAATCAATACATATACATTATTAATTTTAAACAGGACATCAGCTTCAGTAAATACAACAGTTACATACACATGTATGACTCACATAAGCCTATAATGAAACCATGCAAATTAACAGTGTAATCCAAATAAGATTACAGTCAGCCCTCCACATTTGCAGGTTTCACTTTTGCAGATTTGATTATTCATGTATTATTTGCTATCACCACTGCTGCCTGCCTATGCCATTTTTAATAGGGACTGTAAGCTTTGTGAGACTGAGAAACTGTGCAGGAGGCTTGTAAGTCCCTATTAAAAATGGTGTGGGGCAGCAGTGGAGGTGGCAGTAAGCCCCACCAGCCACCCACTTCTGCCTTGTGAAGGAACCCTGATGCCTCAAAAGAATCCGTGGTGGGTTGAATATGGTGATCATCCTTTGTGTGTGTGTGTGTGTGTCAAATATGGTTTGGGAGGGTCTAGAGTTTTATTCCCATTTTCTTCACTTTCACTGGGGTCCTGTGCCCCTAACGCTAGCAAATGTGGAGGGGTGATTGTATGTTCTTTTTTTTTTCCAAAAGAAACCCCTTTATGTTTACAAAGCTATCTGAAAATTAACCTGCAATTTTCAAGATATGTCCAGTTTCTTTGGTTTTCACAAATGCCCAAACACTATGCCATTGGCCTTCCCTGAGCTGTGTGTACAGTTGGCCTTTGAGACCCTTTCTCCAGTTTAGGAAAGTGAAAATTGATTGAAATTCTGCTAACATTCAGCAAGAAAACAACGTGACTTTCTTATACACATTTCTTCCCTCCCTCCCTATGTACTTTCTCATTATTTCCCTACTTTGTTACTCCAGGTGTTTCTAAGGGGACTGTGATTTTCTTTTACTCTTTAAATGCAAAACTACAAGCTGCTAAGTGATGATGAAATGGCACCTTACAGCTGAATAAATTGCTTTCTGAAACCCCAAGCACTTGATTCCCATTGTGCTGAAGGGTCCTTGGTTTTCACTGCCTTAAAGGAGAATATGTTTGCTGCTGGGAACTGATGTAGAAAGTAGTGATAGCCCTCTGGAAGAAATATATTTATACAAGCTATGACACGGAACAGGAAGTTGTGCTGCTGTACTGCTGATTTGATATCTGAAGCCCTCTTCATTCATTACATGGTGGGGCTCCATATGGTTAAGGTGTAGTGGGGACATCCTGCTGGCCACAGCTCTGACATTATGCAGTTTTTCTGGCTACACTACCGATATCCAGGACTAGCGTGATGTGTGCAGTGAGTACACCTCTGTGTGAACAAGCTTACATGTGAGTTGGAGCAAAAGTTCTGCAGGGTTCTAGCTCAGCTGGGGGTCAATACATGCAGGTTTCTTGTTGCAGATAATTAGGCTTGGGAGAGAAAATAACAAAATCTGTGACATTGTGGGAGACATGGCAGTGTACAATTACCCTTTAGTTGCCTTATAGATTAGTGCCTTGGTGTATAAGCATGGGATTCTTTGGGAATCATGACCATCATTAACAGGGGGATCCAGTGGAATTTTCTGTTCTGGCTTTTTGTAGCCACTGTCTAACTAGCTAAAGGAGATGGTTTCAGCTGTGGACATGCGGCAGCTTTACAGAAACTGACCTTCAATTCCAGTATTTGTTAGGTATTATAATTTCCACTTCATATGTTAAATAGAAAACTCATAGAATTGTTTTCACCAGAAGTTTTTAAAAATTGAACAACGGTATAAGAGAATGTTAAAACACCCATCTTGGTGCGAGAAATTGACCAAAGGTCGAATGACACAGTGTGTTAATGCATGATCATATTTAATGTGATGTTATTTTTTAAAAGACATTCAAAGTGCTTGGGATTTTGTTTTTTTAAAAGCAGTTCTCACATATTTCTCGCACAATCATTCAGCACTAGACCTATGGTGATATGATGTCAGGGAATATATCCTCTTTCCTGACACCACAATCCCAAATAAAATTGATGTGCTTCAGAGCTGCCGTTTGGTTGTGAAGAAATTGTAATTGATTAGTAGGAGGAATTTTCACTGAAGAAGTATTATGTGTGCAAAAAGGTTAATCTCACTTCCTTGTGTATTATAATCATTACTGTGTTAGACATCCATAACTATTTAATATTTTATCATTTAAAGTGGGGGAAATCAGCTGATTGTGACAATTAGTCCTTTTTCCCCCCCTGTACAGTTCTTCATTTTGAAAGAACACAACAGCTGCTTGTCTGCCAGAACCCTGAAACATATCTGTATTAAATCACTATAAATAGCTGTATCAGGTGATCAGTTAATTTTGCAGCTACTGTGGATTTTCTCTTAAAATTTCCAGGCACAATGGCAATGAGGGAACATAACATGCAGCAGAGCATTCGTTTATCTATGTATGTATTCTGGAGTGGTAAAGAAGTCGCATTCTCAGCTATCTAATTTACACTCCAAACTAACTTATGAAAAATTCCAAGTTCTTTCCTGAAATATCACAATTTGTACTGAAATGTTTTTGAGTCACAAGAAGAATATTTTAAGGAAGAATAGCTGTGGTTAACACAAGCCCTGGGAGCTCAGCACGAGCCTGGGATCTCACACTGGAATCTGAAGGCTGGCACTGGAGAAAGGGCGTTGTCACACTGGAGAACCTGTCTGTTATGTCACTGAAGCCATTAAGCTAAATGGACTAAATAGAAGTAAGGTTGATGAGCTGTTGTGGAGACTGTTTGTACTTGGAGATGATTTGTAAATGGCAAGTAGTGGCTTCAAATGGTAGTGAATCTCTCTGAGTGAATGCAGATGAAAAACAACACCTTTGGAAACTGTATCTACAAAATCTAATTTACTTCTGCAGCCATTTCATCTCTAAAATGCTCCAAGGCCCCTAGAATACAGCTGGGGCAATTTGGGGAATGAAAAAATATGGACCTCTGGGAGGCCACAAAATGGCACTGAAGGCTGCATGTGGCCCATGGGCTGCGCTTTGCCCATTCCTGCTCCAGTAACACAGATTGCAGATATTCTACACGATCGTTGTGCTCACTGGTGTTCTGGTCATCTCTTCACCTGGTGGTCAATTTACTGGCAATGAAACTTTCTGTACTTTGTCAAACTGTTTTGCAGAAAGCAGATACAGTGTCTGCTGCTGCTGCTGAGGTTGTAATTCAGAGCCTCACCTGCTTGTAGATCCTGCTTGAGTTTGTACTCCACTGGTATAAACTTCAAGAACACAGGATCACTTCCATGTGATGATGTTTTCAGTGCAACTTACTGTCAGGTAAGTGGACGTAGAATTGCAGCATTTATGTCAGAATTTCCTCTGTCATTGTTATCAGCTATGTGTATTTCTCGTGTCCAGGCTTGTTTAGGAAAAGCTAAAATGGTCTCAAAAGATTGAACATTCAAAGCACTTCTTAAATGTTGAGGAATCATGACTCACATAAATATGGCCAGAAGCCCCAGTAAGCAATCCCAGTGACTTTGAAATAAAGACTCCCCTCCCTGTCATGCCTTTGTACACTGCATTGTAGGCAACCAACTTTTACTTTAAAGAAGGGACACAGGGAACATACATTATTAATGTAGTATAAACATGAACATTTCAAGAAGCACTGTTGAGAGTTGCAGCGCTAGTTCAGCCAAAGCTGTGATCTTTCCTGTCATCTTCCTGTACATTCACAAAAGCTGACATGGAGGGAGGGGGGAGAGAAACACCAGCACCAAAATAATTGGGGGTTGGAGGCAAAAGAGAGAAAGGGGGAAAAAAAATCTGCTTTCAATCTGCATCCTGCTGTCAAGTGACTTTGGTTCGTTCATCTGAAACAAAATGAAAGCATATAGAATTTTTTTCAAGCACTGAAAGATGTGCCCAACTGCAGGGCAAGTGATTATCTTTGCAGTGTTCCTCCAAGTCAAAAATTCAGAGCCGTTTGTTCTTCAAATGTTTATTTACAGGATTATATGCATATTTTGTCCTGGGACTTTGATGATACAGTAAACCTGAATTGCCCAAATGTGCAGGAAGAGATAAGCTTTAGTGTATAGGATTAGAAAAGCATAACAGCAATTTATTACAATTTGGCAAAAAAAAAAAAAAGCCTAATTTTTTTTCTTTAATTTGCCTGTAGGGCAGATTTAAATGACATAGTCAAAAGATTCTGTAACAAGAATAAATGGAGATAAATCAAAAAAGACTTTCTTATATTTGCTTCTGGCAAAATGAACCATAATTCCTGAATTTGGAAGTACATTTGGAAGACAGACTATCAAAATAAAGTAAATAAAATAGTCATAATCCACACAGAGTTCTGTAGCATGGCTCAAACTATGCATGCATTTATCTGTATAGTTGACTCTACTTTTTGAAGGGTTCTGGCTTCTGTATACATGTGTGTATATAAGTCTGTGTATGTATACACACACACTTGTGAGCACCAAATCTTGGTCAACTTTATCCACATGGACACTGACAGTGTAAGCTGGAATGCATATAGCTATATATTTAGACCAGTACCAAGTATTGAAACATGTATTAACCTTTCATTTGGTGTCTCTCTGCTCACAGAATTTAAAGACAGTGATAGCAGTGGAAGAAGTCTGTATGAAATATTTGTTTTCTCCTCATTTAATTATTTGTTGAAATGTTTATATCCTGCCCTATATCAAAAGATGTCAGGCTAGGTTACAAATAGCATTAAAACAAGTCAAACCTTTTAAAAACAGTAAAATAATTTATATAAGCTAAAACATATTAAACAACATAATGAATGAGAAAACAAATTTACAAGACTTAGAAGTTTTAAAAACTATGTATAACAGTATTTGAGTTGAATTAATGAGGCCCAAAGGCCTTGACGAACAGTCAGATTTTAACCTGGTGCCTAAATGAAGTGATTTTTCATAAAATCGCCCATCAAAGTTGTGCTCACCTGTGAAGGGGCATGACACCATGTCAACACACCTGATGTTGTTGGAGTAGTCTAGCTAGCATGACTAGTAGTGGGAGACGGCGAGTTCCAGCTTTTGGGCTGGAAGGTCACGTGTGTCCCATCCCTCCCATAAATGATAACTGTGAAAATAGGACCATTCATGATGAAATCTGTCTAGCCCTTTCAGCAAAGAATGTTTTTTTAAAAGATTTGTGTGATGATGATGTGTCTTCTATCATTAAGATATAACTATATAACCTTATATACAAATATACCTGTTGAACTACCAGCTTCATGCTTCCATACACACATACATTTATTATATGTCCAATATATAGCTGAAAGCACCAGAAATGCATAATTTTAGCAATCTCTCTCTCACACAACACTTTGATTTGTATATGAAGTGACACTAGGCAAACCACAGTCTAATATTCGCATCTGCAAAAGGCTTTCTCCATTAGAATGGGAAGGTGATTTTTAGCAGACTCTCCTCCCTCCTGCAATCTTATGCATCATTTTCTATGTGGTTCCAAACAGTATGCCAGCCTTCCAGCATAGATTTTGGGAGGCGTAGAGAGGGGAGAATTTGAAAGAAGGAAAAGAAATTACTGAAAATTGCCTTTCTTCCAGTTCCCAACATGGAAACTTCTCTAAATCAAAGGCCACTCCATCAGCAGAGTGACACCAATTGGCGATAGACTTGTTTGTATAGCTCTGTGTTAGAAAGAAGGCTCTTAAAAAGTTAGGAAATCTAAGGCCATTTCTGCACTAGACAAGCGAATCACTCCCAGCCAGTATTTACCGGATCTTCTGGGCACGGACCAACACGGACTGTCCCTTAAGCCCTTCCACAGGGCTCCTCGTCTCATCCAGGGTGAATCGGAGCAGTGCGAGATCTTAGATCTGCACTGCTCTGGCTTCCAAAATGGTGACTTCTGGTTGTTCATGGGTCCCGATCAACCGCGAAGCTTGCCACGCCTAAAGCCCGCCCTCCGCAGATCACAGGCTCACATTGGTGTGAGCCTGCAAATCTGCACAAGGGAGCAGGTGCGCAATGGCGCACTCCAAAAAATTAAAGAACGGTTTTCTACTGTTCTTTAAAAAGCGTGCTGGAGGACCAGTTGGGGGCATTTTGGAGTGGACTGAGGTGCAGATCTGAGGTAAGTAGTCGGGACCTAGTCCGCTCCAAGGTGCAGACGACCTCCATGAGAGGATGCACTGTGCTGTTTTAATTCCCTCTTGCGGAAATGGCCATGAGTTTCACAGGTTTGCTCATGCAAAGTCTCTCAACCATTCTTTCTTGCTTTTCTACTGGTAAACATTTTTGCTAGGGGTTGCAGATAATCAAGAGGAACAACTGCGGCTGCAAGAAGACAACATGCATAGATTCTCTTCCCTTGTAACAAACAATGTGATTAATGTAACCATCCTCTGGTTGGGAAAGAAACCTGAATTCATTTCAGGAAGAGAAGGTACAAATCACCAAGCCTTTCTAGGCCTGAATCTGTCCAGATGAAAAGGGAGTGCTTCTGAGATCTATGGCATGTAAGTTGAACATTTAAGTGCATTGCTCTGAGTAAAAGGCTAAAATGTTGTAATTAACTGCATGTAACTGAGCTTTACATTCTCGTTTGAAGACAGCACTAAGACGAAAGGAGCTGTATATCAACCAAAACAGGACATCCAAATTTCTGCACCAACCCAAAGATGTCAGAAACTGGAAACAATGCTGTATATAAGAGCAAACACTAAACTCTCACACTGTGTGGAAAGTCTATTGGAATATAAGGGACCAAACCTGAAATTCACTTAACTGGGAGTATAAGACATGATGGATTCAATGGGACTTGCTTCTGAGTAGGAATGTATTGGTTTGCACTACAAAGTAAGCTTCTAGTAAGCAAAAACTGCAAAATAGAAAAATAAATAAATAAGAATATTATGCTAAAATACATATTTTTAAAAGACAAATTCCTGTTAATATACTTTTTTAAAAATTTCACATACTTAGGCTCCTTCCCCACTAAAAATGATTTAAATACATTCTTGGCGATATAGAGGGGGAGTGTTAAAAGGTTTTCTGCCATTCCTTTCAGTGGGAAGATGAAACAGGTAGCTTTCCTGTAAGCTGGTATATCTGTAATATCAGCAGTTTCTAAAGGTCAACTACAGTTGTGTACATGTCACTGGGATGGAATCATCTTGTCTTTTACCCCTGTCCCTGGTGGACTGTTAGATACCTGGTCTTCAGCTGTCCTAAGACATATCTTCCACAACTGAACACTCTATGCATAATATATTTTAGAAGAGGTACTTCCCTGAGTGTAGGAATATAATTCATCACTAATTTCATTCTTGAATCAACAAGTAATTTTAGCAATTGTTTTCCTGGTGAGAAAATCTCCAAAAACAGTGGTATTTCCAAAGACTAATCACAGTTCAGGACTCATTCTGTACAAAACTGCATATCACTTTTTTTTTTTTGCACAGAAAGTGCAAATTTCCACACAGTTCTGAACATAAATATTATTTTCCATATACAGAATATTTCTATCACAGAAAATGCTGTAGTTGCAAACTTATTCTACAGAAAATTTGCATGTGGCTTTTTTTTCCCCACTGAAAAAAGAGGGCAAACTTTGTGCAGAATTAGTCTTGAACTGTCAGTCCAGATTTCTCCTTGTCAGGGTTTCCTGACACTTGAGAGACTTTTTTTTTTTACCTTTTTTGAATATTTTGGAATATTTTTTCCAAACCTAATTAAGTGATGAAAGACATCTATTTTCAACCTAAGTACCTTGCATTTAGCATGCACCCATGCCTGCTCTATGAATGGTGTTGAAAAGTAAACAGAAGCAATTTGCAAGTCTGATGGTTGAGACACACATCTCTAAGGAAATTCCACTGTTGGAGGCAAAATAGGAATTCTTGTGAATATTAATTCCCTTTGATTTCTCGTTTGACCTAGAATATTTTTATGAAGAAGTAATGATGTTTGTTAATAGGACTGAGGCTTCTGCTGCAAACTGGAGTGTAAGCATAATATAATAAGTTTTCTTTAACCTAACACCATGCTCTATGTTGTATAGTTATGATTCTCTATAACAAAGTACATATTGTAAGCTGTCAACTCTGACTCTTAATTTTCTGCTGTGAGTAGAAAATGGGTTTTATTATAATCAAGATGAGAAATAAAGATACAAAGATTTCACTGACTAATTTTAACTTACCCTTTCATCTGGAATATACTGCAGGGCCAATTTTAAATTTTAACATCAAGGGTAAAAGGTTGAAATCCCATTTGTGAAAAAGTTAACATACAGGCTATGTTTTTCCAATTTACTTTAGATTTGACACAAACCAAAGTTAAAATAATAGCGTTTCTATCCATGAGTTCCATAACCCTGTGATGTTTCTTAATAAGATGGGAATAGCATATTTATGAAATTTTCATCCAGGAATGGCAAATAACAATTTATCAGTCTCTCAGGTGATGTTACAGGCTGTAGCATTCTTTCTTCAATCAGCCTTCAGTCTTCTTGTCTCACACAGTTTTATGGTATAGTGCATGTCTAATTCAGGCAATACATTGTCCAGTATGACGGATCAAAATCAGTTACAGTTCACAAAACTCCAGCTAGATTTTGGAAAGCTGACAAATTTCAGCAGCAACAGAAATTACAATTCTAGGTGGGTGGGTGTATCTTAGAGAACAGACTTTGGAAGTGGAGTTGTTCCCCCAGAGTCATTCAGTGTAATAGCAGCTGGAGCAACAATTTTGTAAATGAAAGATGATTTTCATTTCTGAATAAAGGTTAAATGTAATAGATCTAAAAGCCTGAGAGTTGATCCCAACTCCATTACTGAACCGCTGTTTCATAGAGGCTTCTCTTTTAGCATGGTTGCCAGGGCAGCCAAATACATTTTGCCTCTTGAGGCAAGAAACAATAGGACAATAGTCTCTCTATATGGACAATATGGAATTCATATTGTACAATACAATATGGAATTCATATTGTACTCCAATATGGAGTACAGTTTCTGTCTGTACTTAGAAGACAGGAGCCTGGCTTACAAGATCGGCTGCATACTGTGTGGAAAACAAAGCTCTGTTATCCAAGAGAGGAAAATAGTAGTGGTGGTGAGCCTCTGAAGGATGAAGGATGCCACTGCTTCTCTAATGTACCTATTTCCTTTTGTGGTTGCTTTTATCTTCATAATGGTGGGGTTGGCCTTGATGGCTACAAAGGCTCCTTCAAAAATGCCCATCAAAAGTGAAGCAAACCTGTTTCTTAGGGCAGGAAGGCAGGCGGCAGGCATAGTTGTTTGTTGGCATTGTAGAGTGCTGTATAACTCAGTAAGATTCATGGCTCATCCATGTGTTTTTCAGTCAAAGGACTAGGTGTCTACCCCTCCCCACACTGAACAATATTGCTACCCCTAAATACCACAGGGCAGGGAGAACAAGGACAGAAAGTAGAAAGGTATCATTCCCCAATCAGAAAAAAGGATAATAGTTCATATAAATGTTCATGTTTTAATTCATATTGATAATTTGTATGCCACTTTATCCTCTTTCGTATAAATGTGCATGTGCTAATTCATATTGGTAATTTTTATGCCACTTTATCCTCTTTTTGTTAGTGAACTAAAGTCTGTCACAAGGACTGTGGGATATTTTAAAGTCATTATTTGTAAAAGTTAGATATAGTGGAGCACTTCTGAAAATTTTCCCTTTCATGAACTAGTCTGTATGAAGAAAGTCCCACATACCCACTGAAAATGTTGAATGTACATCATAGGGGCAGCACGTAAGAATTACAAGGGTGTGAAAAAGATGCCTTCTTAATAGCAGGTTTGACAGGGTCCTAGTTATAGCACAGTGGTGCTGCCAAGCCCAGCTAAGATACATTGTTACTTTCCTTTGGCATGAAGATTGATGCTTGAAATGAATCCTACCACAAGACTTCTATGCTAATTGCAGAAATAGATAGCGTGTGCCTTGAGCAGCCATTATTCATTCTATAGTAATCTTTCTCAACATGTAAGTGGCATTCTGTTTCAATAGGCTCTGCAGGCTGCCATCTCCATAAGGAATGCTAAAATGGTGCTATTATTATTATGTTTTACCCAAGAGTCGGGTGCCTATGATTCCAAGTTCTAAACATTTGTAGTTTTGAAGCACTGTAGAGTTAAATGATTGAATTCTCTAGCACAAGCTATAGTGCTGGTGGCCACAAACTTGAATAGATTTAAAACTGGACAATGACATGAAAGATGAAGCGATCAGCAACAGATGTCAGTCAAGATGGCCACATATTTAGAGCGGCATGGTTATACAGTCAGAGAGATATTGGCTGTTGGGGGACACAAGTAACAGAGTGCTTTTGCACTTGTGCTCTGCTAGGAACCTTCCATTGGCATTTTATTTGATTCTGTGAACAAAACTATATAGCACTGAACTATACAGGCTTTTTAATCCAGAACAGTTATTTTTATTTTTCTATGATATGTGTATAGCACATGCATAACCAATTGGTAAAAACTAGTACTTTTCTTTCATTTCACCATATTCTTCTGGCTTTATTGTCATGCTGCTCCTCTTTTAGGGGAAGTTCAAAAGGTACTAAAGAAACTGAAACTACATAGTGTACTTTTATAAATGTTTGTTGACAAGTACTAAATGTGATGTTAATGTGGTGAAAATTGAGAGGAATAACAAGTTAGATTATCCTGTGCAAATTGGCCCATGGAAAATGGCCCTAGATTCAGCGTTTAATCTATTTAAATCACTTTAAGCCTAAAACGATATTTGATTCAGAAAAAAAAAAGGATGTGTTAGACAGCACTGCACCTTTCTAGAAAGAAATTGTCTACTTCAATTAAATGCCAGCAATGTAATGCAGATAATGGTTTCTTGTGACATATGGTGGAGGCAAGCTCAAAGGTTATCCCTTTCTGGTTGAATGGAGTACAATGTATTAATTTTGTATTTGAAAAATTTTTTGTAGATGCACAGGTACTTTTAAATTGTACCTGTGAAGCAGAATTTAAGAGATGGTCAACATGGCTGGTATAGAGTGGATAGTCACTATTATTCTCTCCTGTCTAAATAACAATAATAATAGATTTTATGACTTTCAGGAAACATGCACCTTAGGCAGGACCCTGGTGGGTTCCTCACCTACTCTGCTCAACATGCCCTATGATTGGGAGAATGCTGCAGTCATCATGTACCCTCACATCAGATTGCTGCACTTCCTAAGAAATGTTTCAATTGGGCTGTTACCTGGTTTAAGAAGCAACATTTGGGGAGTCACATCCAGTTATTAAGTACCCTAAACATGAATCCCAAAAGGTATGAGCTGGTAAGTCTAGCTTAAGATAATGAATATGATGTCAGCTTCTGTTTCCAGAAAGCCCTGTGAGTTTTTTTGAGCAAGATTGATGGTGTTCTTTTTCCCCACCAAATCTGCACAATGCTTGCACCAAAAAAAATAAAATAAATAAAAATAAAAATAAAATAAATAACCTCCTCTTCCTCTGTACATGAACTGAAAATGTGGCTGGATTTCTTTTCTTTTCTTTTTGTAACAATGATGTGGAGGGTGGTGCAAGAAGCAGAAATCTTGCACCAAAAATATTATTTCAAAGCAGTGGGTTTTTTGCACAAAAACATGTGGGTTTCTTTTCTTTTCATTTCTTTTTTTGCACAAAATCCAAAATTTTCACGCAAAAAACCCACATGCATTTCTGTACAGAATAATTTCCTGATATATTTTGGAATGTGTGAATATCAATAAAGAAATGTGCATAAATATGGGTTTTCTTTGAATTGGGGAGAAAATTACAGAAGTTATTCAATCTCACTTGTGGGGACAAATAATTGAATGTTTATATCCCCACAATATGATGGGACCCTACATGCTTTCATTATTTTTTAAAAGACTTATATTCCAGAGTTGGAAGGATAACTATTTGCAGTCTGTTGGTCAATAGTCAAAAGATATTGCTGCTTTTGTTAAGCACAAATGCATAGTTTATAGATGCCACCTGCAGGAAATTTTAATTTTGGACATATAGTCAACTATTAATATTTATATCCTATGCAGAGTTTGGAAATAACTGATTATTCGGTCTCTTTTATCATTTCCTAAGATTTTTCTACCAATATTGTTTAATTCACTAGATTTTCTAGTTACTCCTATTCTTTAAAAAAATAATTAATTTAAAGCATTAGAATTTATTTTAGTGGGTCGCTGTTCCTCTGGCATATTCAATAAGAGAGGAAGGCCTATAAAGAAGAAGGATTAGGACTGGAGGGGATTTATTACATAGGTCTGTTCTTAGGCAGCAGAATGCAGCAGAAGAATTTCAGAAAGAAGTGGGATTGGGAGCAATTGAAAAAGAATATAAAGGAAAAATAAGACATTTGACGTGGAATGGGATGGGTTGGGATGGGTAGTGACTCATTCGCTTAGGCTTTAAGCATCCCTGGCTCTTACAGAATGACAGGTGCTTTAGCCCTGAAAGGCTGGTATTCTCCTCCTGCCAGGTCAGTCAACTTATGCATTACTCTCTACAATTTTCCCATTTTAATTTTACTATTGTAGATTATTGTATTGTATTGTTCTATTGTAAACAAAATTGTAAATGATAATTTCAGGTGAGCTTCAATCAATCTCTTCATAATCCTTTAGTGTGTTTGTTGTGGCTCACACAGGACTAGACAGGTGGATAAATAGGCAAAAAGTTTTCCTCAACCTTTTCCCCATGTCCTCTTCTCTTGGTATCTCTTGCTCTCCCTTTCATCTGGTTCTGGCTTTCTTTTCAGAATTAAATCCCATTGACCTCTTAGTATTTTCCTTTTAGCATGCTGGTTATTGCTCCCATAGTCCTCAGCATTTTGATAATTAAGTGGAAAGTTTTCTTGCCCTCATCCATTTTATTCTCTCTCTTTCTTCTCCTCTCATTTCCCACTCCTTCCATCCTGCTTTTTAACCACATCTTTCTTCAACAGATAACACACTTTGAAATTTTTGCTTTGGCTGGAGCTTGGAGCCAAGTTACACAACTGGGTAAATTTTCACCTGCCCAAGTCTTTCAAAAGGTGGTGATGGTGGGGATGAATAAATCCTATTGATTTAAATGAGCAAAATATATGTTCTATTGATAATTTTTGCACATCATGCTTCTTGATAGGGATTATGGAAATAGAGAGCATGAGGTGATTCACTTGTGCAGAAAAATGCTCTGCATATACTCAAAGGCACTCAAAACATTTCTGATTAAGAATTCTTCACTAAACACGGGTTTAGCTTTGATCCATTGACTGATTATTGTACAGAATCACTTATTACCACACCTGCAATGGATCAGCATCCCCTAGCTAAAGCAAACTCACAATACTAACCTTCGAAATCAATCTTTATTAACCTTTATTAAATAAGGCAAGTTGAACACCATACATGTTGGTGAAAATGGGAAGAAACAGAAATGAAAGAGATTGTCCAATGGCAAAACTTAATAGAATGGGTTGTAGTATGAACTCCTGTACTTTAGAACAACCTTTTTAAACCTGACCTTTTTGAACCAGACCAACCCATTCAACACTCCCATACTCCCCAGACAAAAACTGTACTATGGGATTTGTAGTCTATCTGAGAAAAAAAAAATCCAGGCTCAAAAAGGGAACTTTGAAAGTATAAAAAGAGTACTTCTGCATTTGTAAATAACTAAATGTGCCTCAAAGTCAGCTTTGACAAGCTCTATGCCATTTCCTCTTCTATCCTAGAAATTGTTTCTCACTGTGAGTTAATTAACAATAAGAAAAAGAATTCATCCATTCTAGCTATTAGTGTTGATGATAAATTGATTTCCCAATTCCTAATGTTTAACATTATCAAATTAATTTTCAAACCTAAGTTTCCAAGCTCTGATCCAATGTACTTTTCCCTTTTTTGTTTTCTTTTTCTTTTTTCTTTTTTGTACTTATAATTTTAAAAAGGTTTTTTTAAAAAATAATAACAAAATACTAATTCAAATTCAAGTACTTTCTATATTTTTGCATTTTGCAAACTTGTACATTAAGTAAATGAACTATAGTGAGAATTATTTCTTACTTGGAAGATTTGTATGTGTAAGAATGCTTTTATATGGTAGAATGCTCAATCAAAATCTCTCGTAGAGATAGAAGGCGCAAACCCAATAAGTAAACAGATGTTAGACTATTCCGTTCTGAATAATGGAGATAAGGACAAAATCAGGAATCTGGATCAAGAATAGGCAATATGAGAATTGTTCTCTACTGGCCATCCTTCTGTCCCCCATACCTAACATCACAGAAACAGCTATTGCAGTATTAGTATTATCACTTATATTCTTTATGTTATGAACTATACCCTTCCTGTTTAAGTTCATATTTATTCCTGGCATGTAAGCCAGCTTCTCTTTCTTCCACCAACTGCTCATGCAGCTGTAGTAAATTCAAGTTACTGCCATGTTATAAATTTGTAAATAAGGTTAAATTTATATTAATGACCTGATTAATATTTAGCTAATATAGAAAGCCATTCTACCTTTCTTCTAAGAGTGAAACATATGGGAACCTTCTGATGGAAACTGCAAAATAAATAAACATTGCTGTGAGAAGTTGCATGAAATAAGAGAATATTCTTGTAGTGTACTTAAAGAGAGGTATATGGAGGGAGCAGTGTGGAAATATTATTAATCACGTTTTGAAAAGAGTTCACAAGCCCACTGACTTTGCATGAAAAGGACTTTAGCAGTAAAAATTCTTGCAGAATTGATGCTCAAGATCTGAAGTCAGGAAGAAAAACTTCTGTAGTTTATAGCTGTTAATATGATCAATATACATGAGAGTAGAATATCCAGGCAGATTTAAAACAAATACAAATACAAAAAAGAAAAAGTCTAAAGCTGCCTTCAACTCCACAGGAAGTGTTTAGAGGTACAGAATCAAAGATATTCCACGAAACCCAACTGCCAAACCTGGAAAACACAGATACACACAAAAAGAAACATTTATTCTGAATAGCTGTCATCCCTCTTTTCTTGAAGCAAAGAAGTAACTTACATAAATACAATAGATTTGTTAGGACATTTTTTTGTCTTATCCTGTTTTCCTTCTGGGGGGGAAAAACGGTACATGGAAGATTGTTAGGAATGTTGGGACGCTTTTTGGCAACTCATGAAGTGACAGCAGCAGAGCTTAGAGTGTGTGGAGGGGAGACAGGAGGGGTGGGGCTATGGTGTGGGGGCATAGCCACAGTATGCAGGGGCATGGCTACAGCACGTGGGGGTGTGGCTAGGAGGCGGGATGCCCCCAAAACATTACCACTGGGGCGAACTGCCCCCATCACCCCCCCCCGTCCCTATGAGACCGTGGAGTGACCATGCTCTAAAAGGCCTACCTTGTCAGTATAGATTTGTGTCAATTACACAATAAAATGTGAGTCCAGGAGACTAAAATGAATGAAGGATAAAGTATCTAGAACTCTAGAGGAAATTAAAACAATTTACAGAGAAAAAGTCAAGTGTAGACCCAAAAAAGATATTTGTTAGCTCTTACGAGGAATACCTTACCAGTGGAAGAATGCAAGCACTATATTTTGCATGACAACATTACAAAGCTCCTGTATCATAATAAAGTGAATTAATGTTCTATAATTTGTTTCCAAAGTTACAGGTGGTAGAAATAGCTGTAGCTTGTGTTGTTGCAAATGAAAAGCCACTAATTATGTTCGCTGGTGGAATGTTATTAAAAAGTGTGTACCATCAAAATTAGAAATACTTGTGTCAAATAAAAAAAAAAATCAGACTTGAAAAATGGCACCTTCAGCTCCCCCAATTATGCCTTATTAAATCAGTTTCTTATGTGTTACATTACAAAAATCCACCAAAGTCAACTTCTTAATAGTATCCTCTGTATTGGAGATTTGGAAAGCATGAAAAGAAAAACTATATTCCATAGATGTGGATTGGGACCCTAATATGATAGGTAGGGGATTAAAACATTTGTCCTTCACCATGTTCTGAATCAGGACTCCACTAGCACCCACAATTTGTGTTGGAAAAAAACTCCATTCATTCCAGTGAAATGTTTTGATCTAGACATTATCACAACAATTCAGAAGAGGACCATATTGAGAGGTAATTTGCAAAGTGTTTTAAAGCCCAGAGATCTGAAAAACTGCATGAGGGAGTATAGCTCCTATAATTCCCTAGAAGCCATTACTACCCTTTATGTTTATAGATTCTAAGAGCTTTAGTCTCCAAAAGTAACTTTCCAAGTTCTATTAAAACTCTTCCAATGGCCATTCCAGGATTCAAACTCAAACTGAGGTCCATGTGTTTGCATTTTTCAAAAGTACACACTCTGAACTTATGACCAGAATTAATGTAATGTGACCCTGACTGAGTTCCTTTGAGAAATAGTACCAATTCTTATTTAGGTTGATCCTGAAGGCTTATTCTTAAGGCAAAGAAGGGCTGAGAAATTAATTTGATCAAAATGTATTGATTTACTGCAAGCAGGATGTCTTGCCTATGCTATGTGGAATGGTCATGGCTTCAGGACAAAGAGATGAAAAAGAATTTAAAAATAATAAAAAAGAACAGACCCATCTTTATTCCCAAGTCTTTGAACTTCTGAACTCAACCCAAATGAAAGTTCATCAGGTTCAGCCAAAAACCAGTAGACTGGTCAGTACCCTGGCAGGATTTCCAGTGGCAGCTAAGCCTCTACCAGAAATTCATGACACTTATGGTGGTAAATAGATATCATCCATAAATCAATAGATCTTCTCTGATCATTTCCACCATTGTTGTGGCCTCATAGAGACATCTCTTCTTTACTATCAAATCCTAAAAGATACATAGCTATAATGAAACATATAGCGATACTCAGTAAGTTGCTGAAATACTTATATGACTGATGAGTGTTCTGATGTATGCATCTTTCCTTTTGTTTTGCCTGCAGTGGAATCCCTTAGGGTATAACAAAGTTTGTACAGTGTTATTGTAAGAATGTTCTACATGTACTGCTATGAAAACATGCTCATGTATCTATCTGATGAAGCATACAGTTTCCCCTTTGTTTCAGATATTGTTTAGAGAAGAAACAGCAAAGCATGTACATTTACATCTGTATTTTCTGTATCAGATAACTGGGATACCGGGATCTGAGGAAATAGATAATCTATCTTTTTTTGTATGTGACAAATGGAAAGTTTCATCAATATTTGCTTGTCTTATATTGGCATCTGCGAATGCATTGTTGGGTTATTTAATTTTAGAGATCTAGCAGATAGCATCAATTATCAATACAACATGATGACATTTATTATACTGTGCAGATTCTACCAGAAGACTCACATTTATTAAATCTAATAAACTTCCTTTCTAAACTTATGATGAGGCATATGGACCTAATTCATTTGGAATTTTGTTGTGGTTTCCTAGAGCTCTGGATTACAAATGCAAGCAAGTCTGCTTCCATGTGTACAGTACAATGTCAGAGGTGGAGCCAACTGAATCTTAAAACCAGAGCTTGGAAAAATTAATTTTAGGACTGCAACATCCAGAATTACCTGGCTAGCATGGCCACGGGGAGTAGTAGTCCAACAATTTTTCATCCCTGATCTAATTGAAATATTGCAGTTCTTGTAATCCATATGTCTCAAAACTGTTAACCTTCACCCATTTATGGTGATGGTGGTGAAAAGATGGAAAGCTTACCAGATCCTAGAGTTTTAGGGCTTTTTCTCACTACACAATTATAACACTATGATTTCACTTTAAGTGACATGGATACATTTTATGTAATCCTGAGGTTTATAGTTTGGAGAGGCACTAGAGTTCTCTGGTTCAGAATTCACCTTCTTGAACTACAAGTCTCAGGATTCCATGGGATCTTACCATGTGAGGCAAAGTAGAATCACAACACTAATAACTGTGAAAGGGCCCTAGGTCAATAAACCCATAGAATGGGTACAGTTAAATTGTGATTTATTCTTCCAGATGTTTTATACAGACGGTATCTACATTCCATGTTTAGATTTTTTTTTTTAAGGAAAACTATTGGAGTGTATAGGAAGCAATGTTATCACAGCACTGCCCACAAAACAAAATTCTGGAACAGTGAGTTGATGATCCTTTAGAAGGTACAGAGATGGGGGAGAGAGATATTGTATAGGAAACTGTAGGGTTGAGGGAACAAGGGGCTATGTTGTCTTCCTGATGACAATGAAATACAACCCCCATAAGCCCTAGCAAACCTAGCTAATGCTGAGAGATAATGGGGCTTGCAGTTCAAAGAAAAGGGTGAGAAATATATTTAATAAACAATCTAGAAGCATAATATTTAATGTACTCTTCATTTTTAATTCTATATGGAATTTCTGCTACTCAATGGAATGTTACGTAATATTTGCCAATATTGATTGCACTTCTTTTTACTTCTGCAATGTTCATTAAATGTGTTGGTACTGATGTTCATTCTTAGTTCTTAACCTTCTGGTTGATTATTTTGTTTTCTAGTGGGTGAGAACACTTATTTTCCATTCTTGTCTAGCTGCAATCAAACCACATCTGGAGGACTGTAGACTCCCCTCTATCTCTGGGGGCTTTTCTTTTAGGAGATGCTCTTGGCATTGGGCCAGATAGTTTTTGGTAGGAAGCTTATCTCCACACAAAGGGAAAGTGTGTGGGGGGTATCCTCCTACTTGATGCTTTCTTTTGCCCTCAAGTAGGAGATGGGACCCCCCTTTACCCTTGGAGATATCTAGCTGCCACCACCTATTGATATAAAATCCCCATCATGCAGTAGCTCTGTAGGAAGCTATTGGGGAAAGAATCTCTGAACTCAGGGCTTGCCTCTCCCACCCTCTGTGGAAGAGGGGAATTCTATCTGTGAGTGTAACCAGCAGGCATGTGGAAAGACAGCATGAACTGAGGAGATCTTTATAAAGAAAGGTTTTTTATTCTAAGCAGAGAAACACAAAAACAAAAAGGTATCCCATTCATGCAGGTACCTTCCTTCAAGTATTACTGAAGTTACAAAGTTACAGATAAGCCTAGGTCATTTCAACCAGAATTTTAAAAGAACATAATCCCTAACGTGACTAGCTAAAAACATTCCTATTCTACTCACATTATTATCCAGATGCTGGGATGGTGTGTGGAGAGTAAGAAGCTGGGAGTCTGAGCCCATTTGGCCCAGCCTGCAACTGGCCTCTCTCTGTCATGGATATTCCTTTGTCTCTCCCTGCCTTGTAGTATCTGAGGCCTTTTAAAAACTTCTTGACTGAAGCATCTGGAAGTTTCTCATCTTGCTCCCTCCCCATCTTGCTGATTGGGCAATTGTCTCTTGTGATCTCTGATATCCTTCTGTGATGCTGACCCCCAATAAATGTAACTTAAAGCCAACACCTCATTAACCTCTTGTCTACCTGGAGAGAGAAATATCCCCCTTCAGCTATGTTGCCTGGATAATGGGAAGAACCCATTATCACAGTCCCCTGTGGGAGGGGGCACTTAGATCACAGTCAAACTCATGGACTGACATGCTGATCTTCTTCCTGAGTGTGGGAAGGGAATCATGCAGTAGTTCACACTGCAGAGGGACCTTAATCCTACACCCCCAGCAAGGTTAGTTCTCTTAGCAGGTGGTCTGGAAGAGTATTAGATGTGTCCTGTATGGAATACCAGTTCTACATAAGTTGTAGACAGTAAAGCCGTGGCTGTGTTGTACCAGGCCAAGCTTTCCTTGCTGTTATCCTTCATCTTTCTTTCAACCAGTCTATACCCGTAGTCACTAGGAGAGGGTCAGCAAGCAGAGAATGTGGCACTCGACTGGCAACAATCAGAAGGAAGAAGGAAGCAGCATCATTATAACCAGGGCACTGTGGCTTCAAGGTCAGTGGTAGTCAAAGTTTTGGACAGAGTATAAAATGAATTTGGGACTAACTTTTTAGCCTATTTTCTTTTCAGCCAGCAAGGAGTTCAGAAAAATAATATTGGAAAATAAGAAAAACATGAAAATGTCTCTGTATGTAGGAGGGGCAATTCCCCGCTTGAACATCCCAGGTTTCACCTTCAGTTGGACCAAGATCTTCAAAGTGTTTTATGGAAAGTCTGCAACTTTGAAAAGTTTTTCACTAACTGCCTGATTTTAAACATAGGCCAAATGATTCCTGCATAGGGTTGCCAGGTAGTGTTTCAAGTTCAGGATCACCTGAGTCTCTGAGGCTTTTAGGCCAAAATCTGAGACCTAGAGATGGTCCCTGCTGATATCTTAAGGTATTATGCATTAAGTACCAACCACAGTTTCTCACAGCTTGTCCATCAAGCACACTGTCATACACATACAGAACATCTGCAGGAGTTCCATTCCAAAACACCCCCCACCAAAAAATGACAAAAAACATGAATGTTCATGTCCCACATTCTTAAATGGTGGTGACATATGCATGGATACTTCAGCACATTCATCTGCACTTTGCTGACATTTTAAGTATAAAACGTGATGCTCCACAATCACTGGAATTCACGGATTGTGAGATTGCATATATGGAGAGTCCACTGTATTTTTCCAGTTTTGAAATAAAGAGGGAAATATTTGCTAAAGGGGTTATTCTCAGATCAAGGTGAAATGAGATTATTCCTTCTCCCTTACTTGGGGAAATGGGATAAATAAAGTGCCACAAGACAGGTGCAGAGCATAAGGTAAGTCCCTGTGTTACCATGATAGGGAGGGAAGGAGAAAGCTAGGTAGGTAAATGCATACCCCCCTCAAGAGAGTCTCTGCTAGTTGCAGCAACAAATCAATTAAGTGTTGCAAATTCTAGCAGGCTGCTACTCTTCAAGCTGAACTGGAGAGTTGGACAAAGCTTTTCCTCTTGCCTGGAGATGAGTCCACCAAAACTAGAGAATTTAGACATTGAACCCCCACCTGGCCTATGGAAATGATAGCCTATGGAAACTGGAGACTCAGGGCCAAACCCTGAGATTTGACAACCCTATAGCCAGGAAAAACCAAGACCTTGTAATTTTGGGGGCCAAACCTGAGACCTAGAGATGACCACCTATGATATCACAAAAGGCAGGCCCTAGTGATATTATAAGGGTGATTTTGCAAGGTAGAACCCCCATAATTTCATTAAGCATGATGAACTAAGCATCCACTATAGTTACATAGAATATACCATACCAACAGAATACATCATATAGTGAGGGAAACATGCACATATGCACACTTCAAGGCAACACATGATATTACTGCCTCTCCCCTCAAGAAGTAGAGTAGAGTGTTCAGGAGTCTGAGATTCAAGGCCAGGTCCCAAGATCTGAAAAACATATTCATGTAGTTCAGATCAGACCCAGAAAGGAAAAAAAATCATGAATTTATCGCTCCTTGGCCTTTTGGCTAAGATCAAGTGTAGTTTATGAATTTCAATCTAATCCACTCTTCCCTAGGTTGCCTTGCTTTCCATTATTTTGTCACAGAGAACCTTATGTCTGCTATTCTGTATCATTTCTTGGCCAAACTGTTACAGTGTAATATTATGGCAGACTAACAGATGTTCTGTGTTTCTACTGTATGGTTCAACAACAGACTGCTGCCTAAATTTCTCATTTCCCAAACCTTGTTATAAAAAAGTTGTTTAAATATTACAGGAAAAGTCTGAAATGAGGTTTTATTGTCATAGTTAGTGCAGGTACAGTATTAACATACTGCAGTCAGATCTCACAGCCTGTGGCAATCAAAATATTCTTATATTAAAGCACCCATTTTCTGTAACTGTTGTTTCAGGTGGGATGTAAAATCTGCCAGGCAATACCATATTTATGACGCATAATTGTGATGTCACCTTGAATGCCTTCTGATGGAAAGGCAGGATACAAATTTTACTTTGGTCGGCAGTTTTAACTAATCATTCCGTTGAAAACCATATGCTCAGATATGAAATTCCTCATTCATGAATTACAATGTTAGTTATTTAGATAGATTTATAGCCTACTTTAAATCAAGGGCTGTAGGAAGGAGTAGTGGTATCAGCACATTTATTTAAAACAATGAATAGTCTAATACAAAGTTAAACAGATACACTGAATTTTGGAAATCAGAGAATTGTACACAGATTATACAAATGTTATTATGATTTATTAATGCTGCTGGTTTTCACTTTGGTTTGATAATGTTGTTTTAAGGTTTTTAAAATGTCTAAATCATGCTTTTAAACTATGGTTTTGAATTTAATAGTTTTAAGTTTTGTTTTATGAATTGTCCCAAGAGTTCATTTTGCACTTTTGGTGGGACAAAAATATAACAACTAATTAATTAGTTATTAGAAATGAGAAATGAGATCAGGATAGCAGAATAACATGCATGCTTGATACCACAGTTGGCTCTCCACATTCATGAGTTTAATGTTCACAGGTTTAACATTCATGGGTTATTTGCTTCCACTTCTGTTGCTGTCCAATCTAAAAGCCTTGCCTCTCATTTGCAGTCTCTCTGCAAGCCTTGTGAGACTGAGAGAGAATACAAGAGACTGCAAACATGAGGTGAGGCTTGTAAGTCTGTACTAAAAATGGCTTAGTGCAGCAGTGGAAGCACCAGCATGCCCTACCTGCTTCTGCCTTGTGAAGGAATCCAGTGACCTCAAAGGCAGAACCAGGCAGTTGATGTGCTCTGCACTGTAGATTCAAATGTATTGTGCATAGAATATAAACAACTTATTTGTTTACTTTTTATGGTTTGGGGAGGGGCTATAGGTATTCACAGTTTTTGCACATTCACAGGGGTCCTGAGTGCCTAACCTCCACAAATGTGGATGGCTGACTGCAAGGCATTAAATGATAAAAATGTAAACACATTTTCCCCCCATCAATTTCAATGAAAGAATGTAGAAGTATCATACTTCAGTGCTGTGGTATATACTTTGTATGTTAAAAGTACCAGGTTTAGTCTGTGGCATCTCCAGTAAGATGTTTTTTCTGAAACTCTGGGGAACTGCCACCACTTAATGTAAATTAATTTCCTTTTGCCAGCAGTGGGAACTTTATGGTTCATGGGGTCCTACTGGTCAAAAGACATTTGAACCCAACAGGGATGATTTTATCACCAGAAGTTTCTGGGTTTGTTATTGTACATTTTAAAGCTATTTCATGTGTGCCTGGTCTTTTCTGGGCCTCAAATTGCCTTTTCCCTCAAAAAAACATGAAGTGGTTATCTGATCATTTCTGGTTTGGGGTGGGAAAAAAAGCAGTAGGGGTGGAGGAATAGTGAAAAATATTCAAAGAATGGTTGAAAAACAGGATTTTTGAATGTTAAGAAACCATGACAAAGATAATCCTAGACAAGAAAAAACTTTACAGGTCTGGACTTAGCATGCACTAAAAGCACACTTTTTCATAGTATTGTCTGTGCAGAAAATAACGTTTCTGTAGAAAAAGTGCTGGTTTTTGCATTGAAAATTTGTTTTCTATGCATAAATATTATTTTCTCCATAGAAAATGCTGTTGTTTACACAAAAAACCTATGCACATTATTTTACAGAGAATAAGGCCCAATCTGTGAATAGTTTTTATAATTTATACAATTTTCAACTTCACTTGAGCAAAACAAAAAAAATGGTAAAATTATTACTGTTGCCTGTATAAATGATATTAATAGATAGATAGATAGATAGATAGATAGATAGATAGATAGATAGATAGAATAAAGCTAAGAAAGAGTCCTTGGGGCTGAGAGTTTGGAACAACTGTTAAAAGTGAAACAGTCAAAAGAGAACAATCAGTTATTTCGTTCTAGAGGACAGAAGTGCCCATTCTTTGGAAAATTACAAAACTGGGCTTGTTTAATCAGTTTAATCAGGCTGAGTGAGTTTAACCGCTTAGCTTTATATTCTTATTATTGTCTAATAAACAACTGGTTGGTACAACTGTTCTGAGAAAGATCACATCACAAATTAATAGTACCTGCTGCCTTGTGATTAAGTTGCAACATTCTTTTCTTTTGTTATAATTATTATTTAAAAGTTAACTACCATTAACACAAATATGTTGCTCTTTAATAACTAACATGTCCTCTAGGCACCCATAATTTCCTGATGCACTCCATAACCACAACAGCAATATATATTTTTAAAAGATCAAGGAATCCATCAAGGAACAAAATATCAAAATATGAGGTATTAGCTTCAGAATCACTTTGCATTGCAATGCGCAGCTGGCTCGCAGACATTGGCTCTCTGCAAACCACTTTTGAAATGATCACCTTATTGGTTTTTAAGTCCTTTCGCTACTGTGTTGGAAAACTATTTCATTATCTCTGCTTTCAGAGAGTTCCCATTTAAATCTCATCAAGCCCCTGTCCTCATTTCCAAAGCTGATTTATGATCACTCTGCAGCGAAACTATCAGTAACCTACAGAATAGTGCACATCAAAGCTAAATTGAAAGGAACCCAAGGAGGTTTCTCCAAGAGGTTGAGAGGTTAGGAGTGGAGATCAACAGCAGTCTTTTCATTTCACATTTCAAGCTAGTAAAATTGTCTTATTAGTAAAATGTTGCAAAGGAGAATATGTGTGAATATGTTTCAGTGCATTCAAATATTATTTATTCACAGTTGCTTTTTTAGCAACTGCAAACAAGGATAGAAGTATGAGACTGAACACCCATTCCTTGCAGCAACCGAAGATGGTCTGAGGTCAGTGGGACAGTGAATCCATTCTGAGTTTGAGTCCACATTTTAAAAGTGCTATCCAAGGAACTCAGCCTTTCGTGAACAGAGTTCAGCAGCTTATATTGCTGTCTTTATGATGGGAATAAGGCACACAGAAGATTTACCACCCAGTGACACTGGATCCACCAGTCTTCAGTGCACCCAAATGTTTTCATAAAATGAATATATCTGGGCTAAAGAATTCAGATTGTACTTCTTCATTAGTTTGGGATGGATTGGTGCAAACATAGTTTATGAAGATAAAGACGATCTTAATGAGGCTGGGTGAACTCTAATAACTTTCAGGGGATATGTTTTACCATTAGAAGAGATTTTCTTTTTTTTCCTCCTCCTCCTCCTCCTCCATCCATGACTGATTGATGGTTTTCCTTCATAGTTTCCCTGCACATTTTCCTATGTGACCACTGCTACATTACAATATGGTGACATTCCCAGGCTCATTTCCAGTAACCTGAAAAGGATTAGAATGTGGCCCCTCCAATCCCACTTCACTTTTGCAGGGAACCAAAAGCTATGAATCCTCACGCATGCACATCACAAAAGAATATCTTGGATGTAGAGCATGTGTGCGATATCAGCTGATTCAAAATCTATATCTCATTCATCACTATATGCCTCATCTCAGATTTACTGTCCAAGCTTTGTCTACTGTTAACTAGTAGTGTGGAATAAATGGAAGCAGCTGCAAAACAGGAAGAAGAAGAAATAGTACCACGCCTCATGGTATTCTCAAAAATGAAACTTCTTCTTCTTATAACCACAGGTGCCACCCAATCCAATTCTTATAAGTGCTATAAAGTGGACTTACAGTGATGATTTATGGTGGTGGTAAGCACTATCTTTTACCTTGCTATCCATGAAGCTGATGCTGGCTACAGCAAACAATTTCACATCTTGTGAGAGGTGGTTGAATTTTGATGTCTACATCTACTGACTGTGCAAGCCCAAAAAATACATTAATTCACATTCAATCTTGATTTGAATTACAAAATGGTGGTGGCGGTGGTGATGATGATGACAACAATGATTATGATAAGATCAAGGTCCAGGATCATTAAACATTTAGCAATTATTCATGCTACGGACCAAACAATTACTTGGAAGCATCCCTTTTTGCCTTAAGAAATAAGGAAAACAGAATGAAGGGACAGAGAGATGTGGTAAGTGATGCATGTGGGGAAATGCAGCTATGTCTTTTTTTAAAAAAAACCAAAGCCTTGCATACATTTTAGAAACAACATTTAAACTAGAGAGTCTTTTTTTTTTTATTTTTTAAAGGGGAGAATATTAACAGATGAAAAAGAGGGAAGGCACCATGTAAAACAGAGGTGGGGAAAGTGTGGCTCAAGTAATGCATGCAACCCTCCAATTATGTTTTTGCATTCCACTTGCATTCCTGTGCCTCTTTGTCTCCAAAACAAATGGAAGGGTCAAATATTTCAGCCAAAAAATGTCCCCAAATTCCTCCCAGGCTGTAGGGTTCATAATATGCAATAGATGGAGACTTTCCTGATTGCCTCATCTTTTTTCAGGTCCAAATGAGAGTCTTTTAAACAAAGAACTTGACCCAAAATTTGAGGGGTGAGTGAGAGATGCAAATGGGGGTTTCTGCCTTCCAGTTTCCTATTTGGGAACGATGTGTCCCCCTTCTTCCTGTCAGTTTCCTACAATGCAGAAATTTAGATTTGTGAACAACATAAATCATGTAAAAAGTACATGACAAAAAGAACAACAACTGCATAATAAATTATTAGTGTGAAAACAACTTCACTGGTGCTGTAGCTCATTTCTAAAATGGACTGAAAAGATTCCTGGAATCCATCAGCATTTATTTCTATTATTTCTATTTTAGACTAAGCTATGGCCCTTTCCACACAGGGCAATTAAAACAGCGCAGAGCGACCCCCGACAGAGGTTTTCTGCACCGTGGAGTGGACTGGGTCGGACTACTTTTCCTAGTTCCGTACCTCAGTCCGCTCCGAAGCGACCAGAAGTGGTCGCGCAGCATGCTTTTTAAAAACTTCTTTTAAGAGGTTTTTCAAAAGCACGGAGTGCGCGACTCCATGTCGCTCCATTACCGCGCTCCGGTGCAGATTTGCAGACGTGCACTAGTGCATGCCTGCAGATCTGCCGGGGGTGGGCTTTAGGCTGGCGAGCTTCTCCAGTTGGTGGAGAGCCTCCACCAACTGGAAGCTGCCATTTTGGATGCCGGAGCAGTGCGGAGCGATGAGCTCGCACTGGTCCTCGTCCCGATGGACCCGATCGGACCCACGAAAAAGTCAGTGAGTAGCGTTTCTACGCATTTCCTTCCCCATGTGTGGAAAGGGCCTGTGGCTTCCACTTTGTGGGACAGAGGGCTCATCTTGAAATCATATTTGATTATAAAATTCAACATCAATGACTTTCCTCATGATTTACTTCTTGCAAGTTTGGGATTTGTTGCACCGCATCTAATTTATTGGAATAGTCTTATGGGTGAAACAGATTAGTTCAAAACTATGTAAAAACTGGGTCAGATGAAAAGTCTACTAATTTGAATGAGCAAAACTGAACTTGCACTAAACATTATATTTTAGGAAAGGGATGGGTCCAATTTTATGCTCTGTGGACTCTTGAGGGGGGCACATGAACTGCCACCAAAACAAGAGGTCCACCTCTGGTTGGAAAAAGAGGCTACTTGTGATGCTAAACAGTACTAAACAGGGCTTCCTTATTCAAAAGATGAATGACTGCTCCTGAGGGTTTCTTGGAGAAGCAGTTCATTCTTTGGAGGGGGAAAGGCTGATTCATGGATTCGGAAGAGGGTGGGATTCCGAAGAGGGTGGAGCCTACAAAAACAACTCTGGATTATTTAAATGACTTTCTTCTTTCCTGCTTTATGGTGATGAGAAGTTGGCATAAATAGGACACCAAGTAAAGTATCAACCAATTTACTAAAATTAAGTCATAGGAGTGAGACCAAAGAAGAAAGATGTAGGCAGATTTCTCATAGGCAATCTATATGAGAAAATGGATGGAATCCCCCCCAGCTCAGCATCTCAGCTCACCATACTGTTTTCCAGGTTACTGTACTCTGTTCACCGTTCCCCCACTCCTCTGCTATCTTAATTCTTAGTGCCCTACTTAACAGTCATTCAAAATTTTCTAAGGCTATTCAGGGTTGTTTTTTTCTTTAAGTATTTTTTGTTCTTAAGCATTTTTATTATTTCTGAGTTTCTCACAAACACGCTGACAAAGCAGACACACTTTCTCTATGGTCTCATTTTGGTCAAATCTTGTTGGTACTTTCCAGCTGAGTATTAATTGAGTGAGTGCTTTCCCCCATAAAAATATAAAATAAGTATGGAAACACCATTGATTCAATTTAGTTTTAGGTTTCAAGTGATTTTTTTTTTTAGGCAGAATGTACAGATAATTAATTGCTATAGAAACTCAGCATGAATGTACCAGTGCTTCTTAATCCTCATTTTTTAAAAAACATGATAAGACTTATGCTATTGTGGAAAGTAAGAGTAAGAATAAGTACTGAAGACTTTTAAAAAGCATTGTGTAAAATGGCTAAAGTAATTGAAAGCTATAATACTCAATGGATTGTAGAACTAATTTTGTCAATGGTTTTGTGGTTTAGATAAAGCAATTCTTGCTCACTAACTCTGCAATTTGTTGTGACTGGAAATATAGAAAATAAAGCCTTTAGCAGAGCTAGTTCTTTTTACAATCTTCATTACTTCTGTTTCTTGAGATTTTCAAACAGGCAAAGCCTGAAACTTGGCAATGCTTTAATTATGGATTTTAAATTCTAAGGGGAGTATGTACCTGACTAACGAAACATTCATCATTCCAACACAGTGTTGACTCCAGCCCTAGACACAGTTTTTCCCATTCAAAAAGATTAAATGAAAAAACCCCACAATACTTTAATCTGATCAAATTTCTCCTGTGTATTTTCCTACCCCACCTCATGGTTGGTTCAAATGACACAGGACGTGTGGGATGTGACAATTCTGTTTTCTCCTTTCAAAAATGATATAAGGTGACTTTGGGGAGGGGGTATTTTTGCCCTCAGGCTTTGAGATTTATCAAAACTTTCAGAGATCAATTTAATTTCTCCCAGATTGTTAATTAAGAGAGAAATATGGCTAGTGTGAACTGCATATTTACTTGCTTAACAAGAATGCTTTGTATGGTGGACCTGTTAACCTTGTTTTTTGAGGGGCAGGTGGGAACTTTTACCCTTGATATTCTTTTCAAACTGAATGTGACCAAGTGCCAAATCCAACACCAGCACATAAATCAAATTATTTCCCTTTGAAACATTCAAGAGCCCTGGTGGTGCAGTGGTTAAATGCTGGTACTGCAGTCGCAACATTGTGAGTTTGATCCTGCAGAGTTCCAGGTTGACTCAGCCTTCCATCCTTCCATAGTTGGCAAAATGAGTACCCAGCTTGTTGGGGGAAATTAGCTAAAAAACACATTGTAAACAATTTAGGAAGTGCTCAGCACTGATAAGCGGTATGGAAATGTAACTAACTGCTAACGCTTTTGTGTTCGTAATAAAATATAAACACAAATAAATGAGCTCACGTACTGATCCTAAACACTGACACCAACTCTATCTTACAATGGCAGCTTTATTGTAATATCCCTGTTATGTCAGAAGCATAATATGATGTATTTAGCCTTTCCACGTACTGATAAAGTCCCACAATAATGAGGAACATGATACTATGTGAGTAGATCAACAAATAGTATTTCTCCTTCCTCTCCTCACAGATGAGAGAAGAGTTATGGGAAACAGGGCACACAGACCATGACAAAAATACAGGAAGCTATTGCAGAGAGGCCTGAAAGACTGTGGGATTCTTTTTCACTTTGAAGAAAAACAGCCTGCTGAGGAAAATGGAGCAGTGGGAGAAAGGAGGGGAGAGTCTTGGTCAAAGTGGTTTCCTGAGCTTTGATCTCTTGCTTTCTCATGTGTTTGACTGAAATTATCTGTCTTTCTCACTTCTGCAGCACAGTGGGGGCCACAGCTGTGTTTTGTATATAGAGTGAGATATTCTTCCTCTCTATGTATGAGAAGCATAATTTGTAAAACAAGGCATAAGGAGTGTTTTCCTTATTAGACTTGATCCTATCTACTTTCTTGCTGTGTTCTATTATAGCTCACAATGTTCACAGCTGCCTGCCACTATGAAATCTAAAACATGGCATAAAAAACCTTATGTTGCTGTATATTGACTTGGTGGGTAATGTCCCATATTACAGAAGTGAATGTCTGCTCACACAAGGGGACTTAACCATCTTCTCTTCTCCATTAGAATCTGCTCCAGAGGGTCCTAGAATATACCTGTGGCTCCACTGGTACAATTCTTCTTTCATTCTTCTAAACACACGGTAATTCTAAGGGGACATAGCCATTTTCAGCTATTGAGAAATCACATCTTGATAAAATTCTTAGCTCCCTATGAAACATGTTTGTCTGGGGGTAATGGATTGGTGCCTACAGTTTATTATAGAGGAATTGTGAGGCATTAAGCTTTTGCAGTTTTTACATCAACAGTTTTTTTTTACCATACTGTAATTTTTCACATTTCTAGAGCATAGAAAGGGAGAAAAGTACAATAACCTCAAGGTTTGTTGGAGATATTTATTAGCATCATCCACTGGGTCAGCCTCCCTTCAAAAAACTACTTTTGTTCATACCCTCAGGCTAATTTTGGTTCATTTTTTAAAGTATTAACCCTCCCACTGTACTTCCTAAGATGAACTCATGCATGTTCATGAAAGCACAGCTGAGTCTCAAAGTGCTTCTCTCAACCAGTCTAGAAAAGACTGTTAAAAGAAAATTATTTCATCCTGGCTTTGCCTACTGGCACCACAGAGAATACTGAGAAAAGATCACATAGCTTGCCAGGGCAAATGGGTAGAGCTAAAGGCATTAAGGCACAAGGGAACTCACCCTATCTATCTCTGATATTCATGCAAATCCTAGGCAATACCAGACAGGTCTATGCTGTGCCAGAGAGAAGACTGATCCTTGTGGAGGAGAAATTTTGTCCTCCAACAAACCTTTCTAAAGCTAAATTAAAATGCAGCAAGTTCTGTTGAAATTTGCAGTTGTTATGCTGCCACAAAGCAGATGGATTGATCCATGTCAGTTTCACCGGTAATCATTCCTAAGCCTGTTTGCCCCATTTCCATATTAATATCCTTTTTGCATGAAAATGCATATGTGAACCTGTATTGAAATATGTATTTTGGAATCCATTTTCTCACAAAATGTGCTATGTATTCATAGTGGCATTTAAGATGAATGTATAGATTTCTAAATATATTTTATCATAGGAAGCATATTCTTGATATAGTTCAGTATGCCTTTTGAGCTGAGAAATGCATCACAAATTTTAGAAAACAATGAAATCCAAAACAAAAATGCATAATTGCATTCCAATTTGTACATTCATTGTGGAGGTACATTTCAAGTCAGTTGACATGGGAAATCATAAAAATCAAATTCATCAAACATTATTAATTAGAGCAAAAATGAAATTGCTGTAAATAATCTTATTTTTTTCCAGTGTAAAATTTAACTTCTTTTTTTGTTTATGTCTTTTTTAATTTTTTTCCCATAAAAGTGGACAAGGAAATTTACAGTATTCATAAGCCTCTGGCCTAGACCATACTATTTCCATTTTACTAACTTCCTGTGAAAGACTGATTGGCTTCTGAGGTAAGATTGGAAACAATATCTCTTTGGTCCAGTTTGAAACTAGACTACAGGACAATCCAATCCTGGTCATCTAGGTATGAAGTGGGGATAGAATGGAGAAGATTGAAAGCACATCATGTATAGTGAGGGAAGAAGCATTTGAATTTTTCAAGTACTCATGCCTTCTTACTACCAGTAAAACTCACTTTTCAAACCTATTTTTCCCATGGTGGAAATTATTTTCAATTCCAGAACCCCATGAGAAACAAAGCAATTCATTTGAGTCAAAAAGTCTTGTTTGAAGAAAAATTTTTAAAACTAGCCTTGAGGAAGAGTAATTTCTTAGAAGTAGCAATCTTAGCATGCGTATACTAAATGGTTGCTAATGCATATCTCTGTCTGAGAGTTTAGGCATGCTATGCCCTCTTTTCTGCTCTTAGCTATACCCTCTCTCTTCTTATATCAGTTGTTCTGCAGCTTGTGCTTCTCCATTGAGCAGTCTTCAATATTCTCTCTTTCCTCAGAGTCTGAAGAACGTGTATTAAGAGTCTTTCACAATGAGATGTTATGAAATCTTCAGTATTTGTAAATAAAAATACTTTATATGTTTTTAGAAAGAAGATTAAGCCTGATTTATTTCTCTGCTATACCTGCATAAGGTGGTGGTTATGCTGGACTGGTTATTGCTCACCTTCTTAGTATTATCTCTGACAGTCTCCAAGAAATGGAAATAAGAAAAGGTATCTTCCCTTTTTTTTTTAACTACTTGCCTGTGTTGCAATCAGAACATCTCCCTATATTTTTCTAATTTTATCATTGAATCATTGACACAACCCTGACATGAGCTTGCCACTGTTATAAATAGTTTTGTGTGTTGGCACACTTCTGCAGTTGGGTATGCTCTACTGGGCAAAATCTTCTGACATTTTAGTGCAGGACTGGGCAACCGTGGTGGAGGTCTAGGGATTTTCTGTCTCTACACTCCCTGGAAGATTCATTGGCTGCCAGAAATGCCTCCTAGAAGCAAAATCTACTTTCAGTTTTGAAAGCCAGTTATTCTTTTATGTTGAACCATGCTAGGGGAGGAACTGGAATTTATTTAAAAATGCTCTTGGGGACTTACAGGAGTGCCTACTAACCCCCTAATTTTGCAGGGAAAAATGATAGTCCAGGGGATTCTGGTGGCCTAAGGGCTGCCTAAACAGCTTGGGGGCACATGCAATTTTGTTCACCTCTATTTTTGTTGGGGAATTGAGAGATTTTTGGTAATGAGACTCTCAATCAGCAGAGTAACTTAGTAACTGCACAAAAACGGAAGTTGAACAGATTACCAGTCCCACTTCTATCACTCCACCCCAAACACACTTAACCTAGCTCAAAATAAACACAAAAAACAATTTGGTTAAAAATATAAAAGAATTTACTCACAAAATCTTGTGCATAGTCTACACAGGTTCAATTCTTGAAGAAGGTAGGAAGAAAATTAAGCACTCACATGCTTGCTGAAAATAATCCCTGTTAGGAGATCTCAGGGCATGCTTTCACGACAAAAGGCGAAGACAAAAGGAAGGAGTAAATGGCAAGAGAACCTTTTTAAGACCAAAGAATGTGTACCTGCTGGAGGAAGAGGTGTTGACCAAAACAAACAGTAAGTTTTCTCTAGGCTATCTCACTATGCCTACAATAAACATGCAAACAAACTAGCCAGTTAATTAAGCATGCAAAGGTTGCCACTCCCAACAATTTTAATGTAAAGAGTGAAATCAATGTACACCTTCACGTTATGTATTCTGTAAATGTTATCGATAATGATAAATCTTGGCAATAGATGGGCAACCTGAATTGGATTATACCAGGAAAATAGCTTGACTTTTTCCCAAGCCAATCTATGATTTGGAAGTACCTTAAAGGCGGCTACAACAGCTGCATCAACAATGGCTGTGGCAGCAGGGAAGGAAAAGGACCAGCAACCTTACAGGCTTCCTTTCACCTCCCCCTCTTATGTTTCATCACCTTCCAAGTGTCTGGAATATTGTTTATTTGTTCTGAAGCACTGAATGCTACCTTCTGCCTAAATGACATTCAAAAAACATCAAGAACAATCAGAATAAAAGCATAACATGCAGGCAAAAAATCTAAGCCTACCATTGGAAAGCTACTAATACAAATACAATGCTGTTGTTTTATATGTTATATAATTCCAGCCACTAATAAGTCAAACAGACAAGCCTAGTGAAAAAACAAATATAACTTAAAAGAGTGTTCACTTTCTTTGTGACAGTGTTGCATTGGAGCAGCACACACTCTTTTATGGTAGGTTTAAATCTCAGATCCTTTTAATCAGTGCTACATTTCAACTAATTATCCCCTGATTCAAATGTGTCCATTTTTCATTTCTATGTAAATGACACATTTTGCTGAAATAAATTACTTCTACATAACATGAATATTAAGAAATTTTATGTATGAAGTTAGGATATCTGGGCGTGTGTTGCCAATATCCTGAGTGAAACAGAAAAATTCTGCTATACAGTTGGCCCTCCACATTTGCGGGTTTGACATTCGATTATTTCCAATTTTGTCCAGCCCCTGAATCCCCCCTCAGGTACTTCAGGTACTCCCAGGGGAACCTTCCCTCTCAGGGGCTCCAATCTAGGCATGCAACCTTTAAAAACCCACCTCTGGTCCTCTTCCTCTTCCACCATCCATAGCCTGGCCAGCTAAGAAGAGATCACAGTGCAATTTCTCAGCACCACGAACCCTTTCCAGGTACCCTACACACACCCAAGGAAAAAGAGAGGAAGGATAGGGCTACCATACGATTCACCCCCTTTCCTTCACCTTTCCTGGTTTGAATCCTAGGTGCCCACTATCCTCACCATGCCTTGGCCCCCTTCCCCCACACACACACACACACATTTTGATATTTCCAATTTTTCCACATTTGTGAGGGTCCTGTGCCCCAACCTTAACAAATGTGGACAGTCAACTATATTTGCAATGGGTTTACGAAAGCACATGTGTCTCATAATATGACATTAGTGATGAGCATTTATAAGGTGGAAGGAACATATGGGAGAGTGATATTTCATGAACTGACTTTGAGTCAAGTATTTGGGAGTGGCTGGGTGTGAAGACTTAGGGCCTTTTTGCATTATGCTGTTATAGTGCTATTATTCCACTTTTGATATCCTGTGGAATTCTGGGGTTTGTAGTTTACTGAGGGCAAAGAGCTCTCTGGCTGAGATTCTAAATGCCCCTCCCTAAACTGCAAACCCCAGGATTCCATAGGCTGTTGAAAGTGGAATAATAGCACTATAACAATATAGTGCAGAAAGGTCCTTACTGATGAGGCCAACCAGCAAAAGGTATGAACAAGACTATCTCTGCCATAGCCATGAGACAGAAATAAACTTGCTAAGGAATAACTCCTTGTCAGCATCTTGAAAGGAGAACTATGAGTGCAGGTACACAGCCACTGAGCAATGGTGGAAACACCTCTGATGTGATACCATCATGCAGTCTAGAAAGGCCATTTGGTTAGGCTTATTTCACTATACATCATTGTCCAAAGCAGACATGACAGTTTCAGGGAAGCTTGCTTGTTGGCAATCACACAAAACCAACCCTTCATGTCTCAAATAAGAGTAGATCAATCAGCCTATGTTAGATGGAATACAATTATATGAATGGAATCATCAGTGGATGGCAGCATCAGAAAATACAAATTATTTGAACTATGGTACTTACATGTCTCTCCTCTTGACAACAAATGAGGTACATATGAACCAGGTACATATATGTCAGCGACTGGAGTGGGCTATAAAACAGTATGGTTTATGGGAAGTTGGTAGCAAACTCTTCTAGTTCAGTGGATGGCAAAGTAACTATGCATTATGAACAAGGAGGAATTTCCCTGGGCCATTTCATCCTTCTGTCTTACATCAGTTAACCCAGGGAATGAAACTCACTGATGTTTTAAAAACATCCCGAAAGAGTTATCCTCTCAACCCTGTATGAAAGAAGACACCTATTATGGTCTAGGTAGATCAGGATGGCACAATCGCATAAATTCGAGTCACATTTAAAGTCCTCTTCTGAGAGGGCCAAAAACATCAGGAAAAATGTAGAACAGCAGAAAATCTAGCCAGAATTTAGAATACAACAGCAGCCCTTTAGCCATATCAAGTGATTCCTCTTTTATCAACAGGTCACCAACCCATGGGGAAGATCTATTGGTCCAATTTTATATTGAAGTGAAGACATTTTGACAGCCACATACAATTGGTTTAATGCCTTTGACAGCAGTTTTATGGGGTTTTCTGCCTCTTCACTTCATGTTGCATTGTTCTATTTTATGATACTTTTAGTGTACACTGCCTTTTATTATTGTATTCTGCCACTGGTTGGTGATCTGTTGATATCAACTGGAGTGACTAAATACCTGCTGTTGGGTCCTAAGTCATGGCAGGGGATTTATAGGATAAAGGGATATCTAGCATATGTTAAAATAAATATCACCATATGGCTTTCTGCTTGTATGTCAACGGAAATCATCATCATCATCGATGTCATCTTCTGTGATTTATCTTCCATTAATTTCTGTTATCCCATTTTAAAGCCATACTGATCAGTGGCTATGACTACAGTTTGTGGTAGCACATTCCACAGTGTGACTATGCACTGTAAGAGAAATTATTTCCTGGTACTTTCTGGAGTCTCAGCTTCAATGGATGACTCCACATTTTAGTACCCTGAGTGAGGGAATAATACTCTTCTCTGGCTCATTTAGATGGGGCAAATGTATTGGCAGATTGAGATATTAGTTGTTGCAGTTCTTGTTTTGTTTTATATCCAAATGATGTTTCTGTTGTCTTAGACTTGTTGTTTTGTGTCTTCAAGTTGCTTCCAACTTATGGCAACCCTAAGGCGAACCTATCATTGGTTTTTTTTGGGCAAAACTTTTTCAGAAAGGGTTTGTGTTTGCCTTCCTTTGGCTGAGAGAGTGTGACTTGCCCAAGGTCTCCCTCTGGGTTTCCATGGTTGACTAGGATTTGAATCCTAGTCTCCAGAGTTCAGTTCTAGCGCAAACCACTAAATGCTGACTCTCTGTCTCAGACTATTTCCTGGTAAATTCCAGGAACCGGCTGCAACATTTTATTCCCATTGATGGGCATTTTGTTTTGAATTCTGAGGTGTCGAGAAGCAGTGTGTTCCCTTTTCTTTTTCTCTTTAATTTTCATAACTCTATACATGTGGGCATATGTGCCTTAAAACTGCATGTCACCTTATGGCAACCTCATTAATTTCATAGGGTGTTCATAGGTGAGGAAAACTCAAAGTTTGTTTGCCACTGCTTTCCTCTGAAGTACATTCTACCTGGTATTCCTTGATAGTCCCTCATTCAAGTGCTAAGCAGGTCTAACCTTGCTTTACTTCTAAGATCATACAGGATCTGTTATGACTTTAAAAAAATGACTAAAAGGTTTTTAAAAAATCATAAAGAACAAAATCTGCCCTTCAAACCATAGACCACCACCCCCTCAGAAAACTATGCCCCAGTTAAAACAGAAGCAGCAACAACAACTACCACCTTTGGAAGTGTGATTCCTATTCGGAATCTGCCTAGTGCAGATTCAAGAAGTCACTACCAACTGCCTCCCTGTAACTGAAATGAACAAGTAGGCACAGAGGTTACAACGACCAGCAAAACCTGGCAAAACCTAAGGAGGCATATTGTAAGAACCCATGCTTTTTTAGACCAATCTGGAAGAGGCTTCTATCTACTTTCACCCCACCATATACACATGATTTTATAACCTCTATCATATCTTTCATTACTTACCTTTTCTTTCAGCTAAACTGCCTTAAAATTGTAACTTTCCTCATGGGATGTGTGTGGTCACACCTGTTGATCATTTTCTTTTCCCTTTCTGCCACTTTTCCAGTTACAGAGCATCCCTTTTCAGGTGTAATGACCAGAACTGGATGCAGAACTAGACAAAGTAGAAACAGAACCACACAAATTTGTATAAGGGTGGTTTTATGTGATACCAGCGGTTTTAGTTCCAATTACTTTTCTAATTATTCTCAATATGGGATTTGCCTCTTTCACAGCACATACACATTCACTGATCTATCCACCACAACCCTAGGTTTTCTTTCAACCCCATCACCTCAGACACCTTCATTGCGTATGTAAACCTGAGTATTTTTTGCCCCATGTCCATTGCTTTACAGTACACTTGCTTACATTGAACCACATTTTGCTATTAAAATGCACAACAGATAAAGAAAGGGGCTTTTTTCCAATAAAATTTTTTCTTCTCCCCTTACAGCTAAATTCTACATCCTGAGTGAACCTACTGGCACCACTCTTAAGATGATGTAATGATACGGATAATGTTTAGCACTAGACAAAGCTGCTTCTCCACAGCAGGAGGACCAGAAAGATCTAGTCTAGTCTAGTCTAGAATTGTTTATTTTGAGCCTTGTGAAGACTTAGGACCTGGGATTTCATGTCCACTTCCACTTGTATTTCTTAGCATGTCAAGTTAGAGATGATAGACAAAGTGGTTTTCTGTCAAACTTACTGATTAATATGTACACGTTACATTACATTCTGAATTATACAACAGTATTGCTTATCCCTTCAAAGGGAATATATTGTAGAGACATAAAAAGTAATAAAGAAAGAACTTGAACTGGGGGAATTAATTATATAGTGCAATTGTAATCGGAAAGGAAGGAGAAGGTTTCCTTTTATTTCCACAAGGTCCAATGGAATATCTGTCTTGCATCATTAAAAAAACCTGCCTTTTGAAAAATGCACAGTACGTTTGCAATATGTGAAGAGCACCTGCATAACTTCTTATTTTTATATTTGCATCGCTGATTGCTGACAAGTATAGGCAGTTTCTGCTTCATTATATACCAACCAACATCTCTGGGAGAAATAAATGTCTGTCTGTCTGTGTGTGTGTGTGTGTGTATGTATACAAACACACACACACATATATATTTGTATGTATTTTCAGGGAGCAAAGACACAGATAGGATAGGAACAAATGACAAGGATACACACACACACACACTTTGTTTAGAAACCTCACTTTCTCTATCTGAGAAAAATTCATGAATATTTTATAGAGTATACCAGAGCTCTCCATACTTTTCATGTTGGTGACACACTTTTTAGACATGCATCATTTCATGACACAGTAATTCAGTAAGCAGAGGCAGCCCCTCCACTTGAGTCTGGCCCACCGCTGCTACCACCCTAGCTGGGATCTTCCTTGACTGGGGGCAGCGGCAGCGGCAGCCCCTTCACCCAAACCTGGCCCGCTGTTGCCACAGAAGAGGAAGCCCCTCCACCTGTTGTGTTTGTGTGATACACCCTACATGCTGCAGTCGACACACTAACGTGTCGTGTCGTGACACACAGTTTGGAAAGCTATGGAGTACACCCTGCAATGTAAAACAAATTAACACAGTTTTCTATCTAGTTCTAAAATGGAAAACAGAATAATAATTTCACTGAAACTCTTATTTTTTCTAGTGAAAGGCCATTTCCATATGGGGTTTTTAAAACAGTGCAGAGCGTCCTCCAGGGAGGACATCTGCGCCTGGGAGCGGACTGGGTCGGACCTACTTAACGTAGATCCGCACCGCAGCCTGCTCCGGAATGACCCCAAGTGGTCATCCAGCATGCTTTTGAAAGACCGCTAAAAACTAGTCTTTCAAAAGCACAGAGCGCACCACTGTGAGCCTGCTTCCTTATGCAGATTCGCAGGCTCGCATTGGTGCGAGCCTGTGATCTGCCAGGGGCGGGCTTTAGGCTGGCAAGCTTCAGCGGTTGGTCGAGAGCCTCGACCAACTGGAAGCAGCCATTTTCGTCCCCGGAGCAGTGCGGAGCGTCGGCCACGCACTGTTCTGGAGCAGCGTGAACCGGACCGGGGAGCCCAAAAGTCTGGTGAGTAGTGTCACGGGGCGATTCTCTCTCCCCGTGTGGAAATGGCCAAAGACACAAACAAAGCAGCAGACCACATGTTGAGTTTATGGTACCTGAACTTTAAAATGTTCTGTCGAGTTTACTTCCTATGATCAATTTTAAACCTCACAGTCATGAGAAGAGCTGTGAGATGAACTTCAGATGCTTTAAATAATCAACTAGTCTGGTAAGTGTCATGGAGTCATCCTGAATTTTAATATCAGTGAGCATTTTAAAGTTTGGGTTACTTAAATTCACTGCTTATAGGAAAAAGGCATAGGGTAAAAGCCACTGTAATACCTTTTGCTTGTTATTTATTCTAATCCTTGTGGCTCAGGCAAGATGGCAATATGGTTAAACAACACAGTCATTGTGATGAACCTGATGGGAGGGGGTCTTGACAACAGAACCTCCTTGGCAACTGAGAGTGTTTCGGCTGATTGGCTGGTGAAATGAAACCTTGGATAGCCCAGGGGAGGGGCTGGTGGAAAGAGGAAAATAACAGATTTTAACTGTCTGAAGTGTTTTTGAAGAGGGGGGTGATTTGTGGTGTGTTTGGGGAAGGTGGGAGATTTGAAGAGCTCTGTAGGGGGGAGAACTGAGAAATTGGGTGTACGAAAGATAGCAAATGAAGAGAGAGAGAGAGAGAGAAGAATGGTGTGCTGTTTGTAAACATTGAGATGCAGAACAAATTTAAGCAACAGTGTTTCAATAAATATTTGAAACTCTGTGTTCCATATATCAGTCTCCCAGAGTCTTATTTTGAATCCTGGAATATACATGCTACCAATAATATCATCTTGACCTGAGTACCAACAGTACCACAGTCTTGGAAAACATAAACCACTGCTGATCCTTACATCTGGGAGAAGGGCAGATTTAGGGAAGGCGGTAAAGGGGAGAGTCCTGAAAAGAAGAAGCCAAGGGGGAACAAGAGTGAGGAAGGGACTGCATTCTCAGAGAGGGAGAACTGAGGCAGACCCATTTGTCCTGGCCCTGGCTTGATTCAGAGATCTCCCTGGCTGTTCAGACCTGAACACAGGTGTCAGGCTGGGCAGGCCTTGAGTGCGAGGCTTGGGTGCACCTTTCACACTCGGCACTGATGGGCATTGGTGGTTTTTTTCTGCGTTTTACAGTCATCTTTTCACATTTGCTAGGATTAGGGGCACATAACCCCTGTAAAAGCAGAAAAATCATGAATAACTCTAGGTGCTCCCAAACCATATTTAACACAGAAAAATGTATGATCACCATATTCAACCCACCATGGGTTTTTTTGAGGCATCAAGGTTCGTTCACAAGGCAGAAGTGGGTGTCTGGTGGGGCTTACTGCCACCTCCACTGCTGCCCCACACCAATTTTAATAGGGATTTAACAAACTTTGTTCTCAGTTTCTCAGTCTCATGAGGCTTGCAGTCCCTATTAAAAATGGCATAGGGAAGCAGCAGAGGAGACAGGAGATAATCCATGAATAATCAAATCTGCAAAAGTGAAACCTGCAGATGTGGAGGGCTGAATGTAATAGGTTAACATCAACAATAAAAATAATCTGAAATACAAAATACTGTTGCTATCATCCAGTGATGTTCACCTGTAATTAGAAAGTTCACTGTTGGTAGTAATAATTTTCTCCCACTGCAATTTCCTGTGAATCCCCCAAATCTGTCCCAGAGGGCTGGCAGATTCTTCATAGAACTGGAGAACCTTCTGGAGCAGATTTATGGCTGCAGGAGGAAGAAGAGAGAATAGAAACTGAAGTTCCATCCATTCATCTATTGTTCACTGCAGTTCTTATATACTAGAATATGTTGAAATGTCCCAGGTAAGACTATGATCCAGCTTTTTGTGTATGAAGAGCAAGGTTACAGAAGAAAACCCATTCACACTACTTGCAAACCTATCTATGGTCCCACTAACTTTGGGACTTGGAACTTTGGGTGTGTTCATGATATGGTTATGTGCAGCAGGACATGAATACAGAGCATGAATACCTGAAGGTGTTCAATTTTTCTTTCAGGTGTATTTACAAACCCAGCTTTCCCAATAATAATAGTAACAACAGCAGCAACAACAATAATAATTTATTTGTTACCCACCTCCCCCAGGCTCAAGGTGGAGTATATCATAGATAGAGTTAAAAACAAATTGTAGCTAAAATACATTAGAAAACAACACCATTTAACATACAAATCTCATAATTAAAATATATCATAATTAAAAATACAATTAAAATTACAATTACAAGTATACTTAAAAATAGGCTGGGTAGACCTGCTGGAAGAGATAGATCTTCAGTACTTTTTTGAATTCAGACAGAATATGTTGCTGTCGAACCTCTTCCAGTAGGTCATTCCACAATGTAGGGATGGCTGACAAAATGGTCCTCTGGGTGACCGCTGCCAGTCTAGTTCTGGTCGGTTTAAGTAAATGGCCCCCAGATGACTTGAGAGTATGGTGCGGATTGTATGGGATTGTATACAGCTGATAGAACCCAATTCAGTGTTTGAGATGAAGAGGTAAAGATGGTTAAATGATGGTTCCTATGTAGCTACTGCTATTACTGTGAAGAAGAAAGGAAGAAGGTAAGAATGAGAGGGTTCAACTGAGAGCAGAATCATCATTATAATTCTTCCAGGAGGTATCCGTGTGTTCATTCTGATCATTCAGTTACACAGTCTAGGATTAGACAGCTTGTGCAAGACAAGACCATAGAGTGCCTCTCTATGTTTCTTTGTGTTTGGGCCCAGGCACGGAGGGAAAAGAATGGAACCTGGTTGGGGGTGGGAGGGACTCCTCACGACTGCAGTCATTTGGGATTCTGATCTGAAAGACCAGACTCAGCTGGTCTTGACCACTGTTTGCAATGTTTACTTCTATGCCTACAAGTACAAGACTATGATTATCTTAAGAGTTGTCAGGATCTGTCTCCATTTATTCCACCTGTATCTTGTTCCAGCTGCTGGCTTTACAAAGTACAAGCCTGATAGCAGATTAGGTCTCAGAATCCTATTTGTTCCTTCTCACTGATATGGAACTGAACCTGCCATCTCAGTATATTGGCTAATTCCCCCCTCCTCCTTCCGTGTCTTAGATGTCTTCCAGTTACATTGAGAGTTATGGATAATAGAGAGATGGTAATTTTGAATCTATTGCATATTCCTCCTCTCTGTTATGGAGAAATGAAAAATGACTATGTGAACATAATTACTTCTATCCATGACCTTCTACACTATGGATCATGAAACTTTGCTGGCTCATCTTGTAGTTACTGGCAATGTTTATTGCACCCTTTCTTGGCTATAAATTGCTTCAGTTGGATAATTATGAAGTTTTTTTTTCCTTAGGGGTTTATAATCCACATGGATTTACACCGATCAATAATCTTTTAAAATGTCTATGTTAAATCTACCATCGGATACTATAAAATGTAAATACCTAATGGAATGATATTTTCTCTGAAATTTTGGGGACTATCGGAGCTTTTACCCTCAAGTAATGAACTTCACGAAACAGAAAGGGGTACATGGAAGAAGCTAAGTTAATAAAGTACGAGCAAGCATTGAAGGGGAAAAAGATTAGCAGTTATTGGTGTGTATTTTCAAATTATTGTCTTAATAGCACCTTTGTAACCTATGCATTCCCGTTTTGAACTGTACAGTCATAGGACCACACAGATGGGTTCATTTGTCAGCTGAATCTAGATCATATAAGCTAGCACTGTTCACTGCTCTGGCCTCTTTTTCTCTTTCCTTTTCTTTTTCTTTATTTAAGGAGTGGAAGAATAGTAGGAATATATAGCCTTTTATAAACTGGGATCAATTTTAGATTTTTACACTATTTTTTTAATGGTACAATAGGATGATTTTCACTTTTGCACCGTTTGCCAAACAATGGATGCATTTTTAGATATTGTTCACCCCTGTTTCTAGAGCTATATGATTTCTCCACCCATTTACAAGATACTTAACCACAAAAACCGTGGCCATATTACCTGAGGCAGTAAATGTTTGTAGAGTTATTTAAAAAAAAGGCATTCCAAATTTCCCACATTTTTCTGATTAAGTTCTCATCCCTATCATAGTTCATAGCATCTTAAGGTGATTCCTGGTTACATTAGGGAATTTCTTACCTAACACTGGAAGCCCTGTGAATTAATGGTTTGGTCCAATGGGTGGGAAACCCTTAAAAGAGAGAGTGTGTTCTTGGTAGCTGAATTCAGAAAGAGAGGGTGAGATTGAAAATGGAAGAGCTGCACTTGCCAGGAATAAAGGTTACACCATTTTCACTTTGAATAAGGTAGCAGGATTTTCATTTATAGTCCTTCCTTCTCATTCACAGATTTGACCTTCACAAATCTGATTGTCTACAAGGCACCATTCTCTTCCTCCTATTCCTTTGCATTTTGCAGGTATGGAGAAGGAAGGCAAGCACCTAGATAAAAGGCAAGGAAATGGGGGAATGCAGGTACACATGTACCTTCCTTGTCCCCTTGGGAGCTCCCCCTCCCATTCCCTTGCCTATGGTCCAGCCGAGCAAAAGGGAAGGGAATGAGAAGGGGTAGCACTGGAATGCAATGGAAGGGGGATCACGGGGGGGGGGGAGTTATTCAGTTTTTCCACTTTTGCAAAGGTTTTGTGCTGTGAATGCTTGTGAACTTGGAAGGGCCACTGTATATATTTAGGAGGAGACAAAATTCTTTGTGTTTAGGGGGAGACAAAATTCTTTATAAGAAAGTTTCTGTTGTGTGTTTGCACTTTTGTTGTATCTTTATGATTTATGATTTGACTCCAAAGTGGCTTGTTGTACTACTGAGAAGCACATACAGAACATTTCTACAATCACATCCTGCACTGGCACTTCATTGGATGCATGGAATTTTGAGAATGTTGGATGTGTGGTCATTTTAATACATAATTTCTTGTGCTGTTGCTTTAAATGACATAAATTTTGAATATGCTTGTAATATTCATTTAAGATTGTCCCCACAGAACTCAGAAAAGGTAGACTGCTATTTACCAAACACATTATGGATCAAAAGAAGCAACCCACATACTCTCACTGTCTGTGGTAGGATGCAAAATGCTGCCCTAGCACTGCTGATGGCACCCCTTCTGAGGAGGACATGGTTGTAGTACCCAAGAAGGAGGTGGTGGTAGTGGTAATGTCCACAGAATGGGATGGATGCTGTGGTGGCAGTACCCCAACCTCTTTCCTGAAAGGAAAAGAATGAGGTACCACCAACCTATACTGTCATCTACTCACTTGTTTACAGAGAAGGTGGAAGAGAGACACCAAGAAAAAGTCATGAGAATGGGGCCTCCCCCTAAAAGAAGAATGTGAAGGTGGAAACAGTCAATAGAGTTGGTCTCTGCCAGTGCCAAAGGCCCACTCTGGACAGCCGTGAGAGATGCAGCTGTTTCTTTCCAAAGTAGAAAGATCTCTGCTAGCACAGGAAAAAGTAACTTCTCTACCCCCAAGATTGAATGTATAGAGTAGAAGGTTGTTGTAGCATAAAGAACCAAAGAGGCCTATAGTGAGACAGGATGGGCATATAAGCCTTCTGTTATTTTGTCCCAGTGTATGGTACGTTGCAGCACACAGCACTGGAACATATACAATCATCACCTTTTCTTCTGGAGGAGAGTGCAAACCCGTCCCACTACTTCAGCAGGGTGACCACCATGGGGCTGGAGCAGTGATTCTGTCCAAGTACCTCTGAAAAGCAAAGGTGCACAGCCACTTTATTCATAGTGACATGGGCCTTTGCATTCACTGTCACAAGTTAAGCTGATCATACATGACTGAATTACTTTCAGAGATAAAACATAATACAAATATATCTCAGTTAACAAACCTCTGACAAAAAAGCTTCTTTTTAACAAGTCTTTTTATGCCTGCAACCACCCTTTCCTCCTTATAATCTGTCTAGTTGGATGTTTAGAAGCACTGACACTGGGGGGATACTGAAAGAGGACAATAGGACAATGCAGCAGCTAAAAAACCAGTGTGATTCTAGACTGCATCAATAGGAATATAGTGTCTAGGTCAAGGGAAGTAACAGTACCACTGTGTTCTTCTTTGGTCAGACCTCACCTGAAATACTTTATCTTGTTCTGGGCACCACAGTTCAGGTAGGCTATTGACAAGATGGAACATGTCCAGAGGAGAATGACCAAAATGGTAGAAGGCCTGGAAACCATGCCTTATGAGGAGTGGCTTAGGGAGTTGGGTATACTTAGCCTGGAGAAGAGGAGCTTAAGAGGTATCATGATAGTCATGTTTAAATATTTGAAGGGATGTCATATGGAGGATGGAACAAGCCTGGTGTCATGCCCTGCTTCCAGAGAATGGACTCTGACTCAGAGTCTGAAACAGAGTATGCCAGAGGCTGAAACAGGGGGCATGCCAGGGCCTGCTGTACAGAGAGAGGTTACAGTGCCAGAAACAGAACACGGGGCAGTGACAGCTCCAACAGAGAGTCCTGCCTCTTCAGATACAGAAAACACTTATCTCGATCCAACTTAGCAGTGCACAGGCAGCAAAGAGAGGCCCAGCATGGCACTCTTAGGATTTATAATCAGCAACAATCAATCAAGTCACTTCAGACCTGTTTAGCTGGTATCCTTCCCCTCCAGGAGTTGTCAGAGCTTATCTGACCTGCTACCTTGCTGGAGGCCCTGATCAATGCTTGGATTGACCTTGGACACTTCCTTGCCGTGGAACCCTGTTGGACTTTGTTTATGTCTCTGTGCTTACTGTCTGGAAGTAAGTAACAAGCTGGGAGTTTTTCAGTTTGTTTTGTTTGTTTTATCAGCCCTGCGGGGATTGAGATAGGACACCTATTTACTACTGTTCCAGAGACTACAACATGGAGCAATGGATCCAAGCTGCAGGAAAAGAGACTCCACCTAAACATTAGGAAGAAATTCCTGATGGTAAGAGCAGTTCAACAGTGGAATACACTGCCTTGGAGTGTGGTGAAATCTCCTTCTTTTAGGTTTTTAACTAGAAGCTGAGTGGTCATCTGTCAGGAGTACTTTGACTGTACACATGGTAGGAGGTTGGATTAGATGGCTATTGTGGTAATTTTCAACTCTATAGTTCTGTGATTCTATGACTAGAGAAATAGACTCCAGGTGTTGGGTTGCAGCAGCCCGTCTGAATTAAACAACGCAACAAAGCTTTTGCTGGGAAAGGACCTGATTCTGTTCTAGGCAACCCTATTGTAGCCATGTGTGCCTACCTACAACAGTCAAGGTAAAGAGTAAATGTCTCCAGAATCCCTTATTGAGCACAAATGAACGGCAAACCAGAGAGAAAACAGGAAAACAGCATCCCTCACAATTTCCCCTAGCATCTCAAAAACACATTGATCTATAAATTTGGCCACCGAAATGGAAATCACAATGAAAGTTGGGACTGGTGAAAGAAAAAAAATCTCCATGGATGAATTTTAGAAGGAGTTCATATGATCTCTAAAAGATTCAAAACGCTTTTATTTACTTATGCAAAGCTTACCTGGCCTGATTATTTCATTTCACATGTACATATTGTTAGTTTTGGATGAAAAGTACACTGAAGCACACTGAACTGCTCTTCTTTTTGTGGTGCAAGAATTCATCCCTGTGCTTCCTATGTTCTTTTTGACTCTGGTACCAAATTTTCTGTTAAAGAAGTAATACCCAGAACAAACCTAATTGGGATTAGGAGTTGTGTGGGCCCTCAAATATTGTTGAATTGTGGTTTCTACCATTCCAGCATTCCTCCCCATTGGCTATACTGATTAGTGCTCGTGGAAGTTAGAATACAAAAGAATCTGTAGAACCACACCATTTCTAGTCCTGACCTAAAATATTCCAGTGGTTAGTGGACTTTTTGACCTTAAACTTTGAATAAATTGAGGTGACCTCGTTAAATTTCAAGTGAAATATGCTTTGTCAGGCAAGCCAATAATCCAAATCCCTTAAACTGTAGCAAGTTTAGGTTATTTCAAATGCTATAACCAGGAGGATGGAGGGGCGGGAGGAAGAGAATTGATTTTATTTTTTCTGGACAATAACTTTAAGGGAAGTCAAAGAATGAAATTCCTTTGATGTTGAAGTGAATAACAATTACAATGTGGAGCTTAATCTTTTTTAAAGCACATTTACATGGAAAATGAATTTATAACAAGCTGTTGAGCCCCAGAGGAAGCAATAAATGATTGGTTTTTTTCCAGTTTTAGATGCTTTCTCACCCTCTACTGCCTTCCGCATCCAAAGCTCATAATAAAGTGTCTCAAATGTTAAAGTGTATTTTAATAAAGAGAATATTAAATATAGTGCAAGGATATCAAAGGAAAACATTTTGTTGAAAATTGGTTTCCCCTGTTAGCTAGAGAACAAAGAATAGCTATAATAATTCATGAAAATGACCTCTCCAAGCAAAGATTTCTTTCAAACACCCCAAAATGGGTATTGAGATCAAAAGGTGAGCTCCATTATGGGCAGATGTTTTGCAAGCAGCTCTCATTTGGTCTGACAAAGACGCATTCACGATCAGACTATGAAAATACCTCTTTAGCCATGACTAAAAAGTTGAAACATAATGTTGATGTAGTTCTACCCCTCTCAAAAAGATCTAGAAGTATAAATGCATTTCTAATACCTAAAGTTACCTTATTTGAAAATATTGAAAGTATTGTTGAAGTCAACAAAACAAAACTGTAGAGGAAAGAAGGAACGAGGGAGTTTCTAGTATGTTTTTTCCTCAATGATTTATTTTTCAAACTGATCTTTTGCAAAGATATATCTTATCAGATTTGTAGTTTGTAAACTTCTGCTGGTGTACTAAAAAGACAGAAAATGCTAAAAAAATTGTTAGTTTAGAAATGTGATTCCTGTATTCAAACAGCTAGGAAACTGGCTCTTTGGAGGATCTAAGGTGTTTTTCAGCTTTTAAAGCATCTAAAAGAATGCCTAAGAAGCTTTTAAATATTCTTTAGATAACCCCAAAAATGATAAACCAGTCATTTTAGATTGGAATCCTATTGGGTGATAGGGAGATTCGGTAAGAACGCATTTCCAGTTGCAAAATCTCAGGACCCTGTGCTGCAGTGGTCAAATTCTGAATCGAGATAACTCCAGACAAGAGCTGGACGGTGCTCCAGAAGTTGTCTGAAGCCACCCATGGACTTGAATTGTCCACATCTTATGTCTCTCTTCTCACTTCTTGAGGAAGATGCTGCAATTTAAAATATCTGTTGGATCTCTCTAGGATGGTACTGTCAGGGTGTTCTCCACGGAAGATGCAAGATCCAAGGAAGAAGAGTTTTCAGAGTCAGAGGATGGAACTCATTTACCTTCTTGGGGCAAGCTGGCTTGGAATTTCTCATCTGAAGGAATCTTCAGGAAGTCAGATATAGGTAAGAATTTCATTCTAGAATTTTTTTAATAAAGTGTTACCAACATTTGTGGATTTGTTATATTTTATATATATAAAAAGAAATTGAGATTTAAAAAATCCAAGCACGTGAGAAGCAGATATAAACATATTCATTCATCTAGGCCTAGAATATGAATAAATTCTTAAGTCTGGATATGAATCCTTGATTATTCAACTATAATACTCTTAAATTTTCCCTGAGAGACTCTTTGGGTGTTTCCACACTACACTGTTATAGTGCTATTATTCCACTTTCAATATTCTATGGAGTCCTGGGGTTTGCAGTTTAGGGAAGAGCATTTAGAATTCTCAGCCAGAGAGCATTTTGGCCTCAATAAACTACAACTCCCCAAATTCCACAGTGGAATAAGTACAATAATTACACTGTAACAAGTAAGTGTGGCAAGGCCTTCCAACTTTAACACTCATTTGGTCCTCTCCATGCTGGGAATAGCTGTACTTACCAATTTTGGGCAACAGGAATTGACAGAGAATGGCAGTTTGGAAGTGGAGAGCCCAACAAAACAGCATGAAACAGACTTGCAAAGGTGTTCTGTGAAGTTGTTTTTCAGCAGCTTTACACAGGCAACATGTTTGTGCTATGAATGTGTGTTCCAGGATGTTTTTTAAGAATATGGAAGTCCCAGGAACTGCATTGGACAGTCACATTGAGTCCAAAGGCCACACAGTTTCCACACCTGAGCTAAGTGCTGGTGATATAGTGAAGATACTTTGCTCAGTTTTTTTAATTATTAAAATATATGGATCTTTCACTATATGAACCAATAGTACATTGTTCTCAAATATATTTGTCAAATTATGAATGTGGAAAACTCTCTTGAGTGGCAGGTTTGTCATTGGGGTAAGCCCATTTCAGCATGACGAGGCTGCCTATTGAGGTATGATGAGGCTGCCTGTTGTCTCCAACCTGCAAAGGATTCCTCACCAGCAGTGCAAGAGTATGTCAACCAGTGCTTTTTTTCCCATTGTATCTTGCACAATTTGCATGAAAAAGCACTTTGCAGAATTAGAATATTTTCCCTTTCTGTAGCTAAGGAGTAAACATGCACACATAGCCAACAGGAAGGGACAGGCTGCTTGATTTAAAAAAATGCCAACAACCTATAGTCCATATCACAGCTGGGGAACATTTATCACAATTTTTTAAAAATGTGTACAGTTACAGAAAGATATCAACAAATCACTATATTCAGCAAGAGTGATGGTGATGATACTGATGATGATGACAACGATTTGCATTTTCTCACTTGGCTCATGAGGACAAGCCACTTCAGGATTTACATTTATAGGTAACATATAGAAATTAAGTATGAAACCAAATATATTCAAGGCAGCAATTGTATAGACAAGCTAAATTCCACCACTTTCAACTAGACTCAACCAAGCTTATTTTACAGCTGTGTTATGAATTCTTTTTCTTTTTATGAATTCTAAGTCTCCCAAATACAATACAAACTGTCTCCCAAAATAGTTCTTCCATGGTGAGAAGTGTGTTAACTATAATGTACGAGGTACAACACACAAGCAGTTTCCACACTGTGATTATTATTATAGATTCAGTGTATATACTGCTTTTCTATACTTTATACTTGAAGCAGCCCATAAAATAATTTTAACAGTAACAACTATTGAGAACATAATGAAGCACAACTAAGGCACACTCTAGCAAAAAGACACATGAAAGTAAGTCAGGTGTTAACTGCTATACCCTTTTAGATAACATAATTCCATGTGGGCAGAGACTAGGAAAGATTCTGTTAACTGCTATGCTAAAAAGGGAAAACAACAGCAAAGAATACTCCTGGATTCACTGGGCTTTATAATAGCAGAAGCTTGCTGACTCTATGTTCTGAAACTTAGACCTTTTCCGCATCCTACCTTTTCTTGGCGCTGGGGTGCGGTGATCGTGCGAGCAGCCTCTTGTGAGAGGTTTTTGCTTCCCTGCTTCTTCAGCTCTGCACGAGTTTCCTGCTCACGCAAGAACCCTGCCTCTTCCTTTCGCAATGCAGCCTGGGACCTTCCCAGGCTGCACTGAGACAGGAAGCGTGACCAGCCCAGCTCCCGAGGCTCCGCATGCCAGGTAAGTGCATGTGGGGTCTAGGAGCAATGTGCGATCACGCAGCATTTTCGGCTGAAAGCCGAAAATGCAAAGGTGCGCAATTGTTGCCTGCCGGCCCCTGGAGCCTTGAGCGATTGTGAGGGCATCATGCAGATTGCTCCTTGCAATCGCGCTAGGCTCCAGGCCCTCTTTCGCATGGCAGATGCCATGCGAAAAGGGCCTTAAAAGTGAATTTTAAACAACAAAATGATGCTATTAAAATTCACGTATTTCCTAACACAGCATTACTTAGCTTCAGATCATAATATGATTCTTGAGGAAAACTGTAGTCCTGTGGACTGCGTCAGTGCTACCTATAAGGTGGCATTGTATCCTACTTTGTAGATCACAGCCCTCTAGTTGAAAACATCCTCTAGTTAATTGTTCAGTTGAAAGGCAAACGAGCACAAGGAGAGAGATTAGTGGTCCATCAGTAGTCGCACCTAGATAGTAATGTGTAACTGAACATGCTAGCTGCCTGTGCTGTCATTAGGGCTAAAGCCAGGAAACTGTCTTGTCAAAGGTAATTGGCCAGTTCAGCAAAGGCAAGGGATTAATCTTTGGGGATCCAGAGGCAACAAATGACACCCATTTTAATGGAAAAGTCTTAAAAATTTTACTGAACAGCAAGCAATTTAAACAAGATAAGCAATATCAGCATACAGATGAAACCTGCTTAAGTGTACGATGCCTAAATAACATAAAGATGCCTTATCTTACCAAGCAAGATTCCTCCAATCAGATGCCTTGAGTTTGAAAGGGACAGCAAAGGAGACCCTTCTGTGTAGCCACCAGTGCATTACACTTCAGCTATCAGCTCATGCTGAACTCACCATGAGAGCAGATTCTGGGGGTATTTATACCCCTTGGTCTAGCACCGGGCCATTGCTCATGGGAACCTTGTAATTGTTGATAAACCTGGGATGCACTAAACTCCTTTCAACTGTCAAGGTCACTGATTAAATGGCTATCTTTGAGGTTTTTCCCAGCACTCATTATCTAGCAGATGTCCTGAGCCAAGGGCAAGTGTCACTTAGTAGACATCACCTGCAACTTTGTTTTGTCTATATTTTAAGCTGGCAAGCATACAGAGTACATCAAAGCAACATTAAGACAAAAGACAAGTATCAAAGCACTGTGATTAACAAGTCAGAAGACCTTGAACAGTAGCAGCATAGAGAAACTTAGAACATGAAAGAATACCAGAAGGCCTTTCTAGACCTTTCTTGGTAACAGTGTGGAAAAACTTAGAACATGGAGAAACAAACTGGGGTCAGGCCAGACCTTACACCTCCTCAAAATTACAGTGGTCTTCTAGTCATTTCCCATACAGAAACCAGGATCAAAGAGAGAGGCTGCCGTGCCCATAAATACATCAGAAGAGACACGAGCTACTATACTGGTGGTGACATTCATAGATTGGTTGTGGCATTCACAGATGTTTCCAGCCCTCTTCCACCAGTGAGTGAGACTGCAGTAAGGAATTAAGACAGGGTTTTGTCTCAACCACAGCCTTGTTCAGTGGTGAGGTGTGGTGAAAACATCATCCTGCTGTACCTCAATTGAGAGCTGAACAGAATTTTATCTCTGGGTGCAGCTGTTGCCTAGTAAAGTAGGTTTGGGAGGGCATTTATTATTGTGGCAATAGTACCATGATCATGGCTACAGAATATAAATGAATATGCAGCAATTATGGATATGCAATTCTTGGTTACAAATCTGTAACTGCAATACAAAATGCTAGCTGTTATTTTTTGCAAAGAAAAGTCTGTCGTCTATACAAAAAAAGGTGCATTTTTCATGCAGAACCAGTCCTGAATGACAAAGATTCTGACCCATCGAGGATTCTCCTTGTAAGGGTTTCTTGACACTTGAGAAACATATTGAATATTTCTGCATATTTTTGCATCCCTACTGAGTTAACAATAGATTCTTTGTAAACCAAGATATTTTAAGACTATAAAGAAAGTACTCTCGCTGAACTTGATATGCAGAAACAAAGTGAGTTTATTTCCTTGATTTGTTAATCTACTTATGTAGAATTTTTTTTTAATGTAGGGGGAGTCAGCATGCATCTCTAGTAGAGTTTCTACTTTCCAAGTTACAATAATGAGATGGCAAGGACTGCCCACTTGTAATTGGCTATTTTTTACCATCTTGATACATATTTTTATCATTTATTTTTTATTAGATAAAAAACAATACAATGGACAATAACACTACAACAGTACAAGACAATACACACAAAAATTAAAACTATGCAACAATACATTATCAAAGAAAAAAAACCAAATACCAAATATTAAACAAAGCTAGAAACAACTACAAGACTACCAATAACTGAAAGTTGGTTTCTGCCATTGTTGCAAACAGATCCTAGTAAATACTTGTACTTAACTGTTAAATCATTATTTAAAATCTAAGTTAACTTTGTCACTAATCATAATGCTTAATAATACTTGATTATACTTATAATCTTATCCATATACTCAAGAAGTACTGTCCTTAGTTAATAGAAATGATTATTATAATCAATAATACAAAATTACTGCCATTATTCTGTTATTCTAAATTAAATTAATTCTAAACATTGATATCATACCTTTTTAACCTATATATTAACATCAAAATATTTAAACCAAAATTACAAATGGTGTACAATGGTAAATAAATGGCTAATTCTTATAAATTGTCAATAAATCTTAAACATTATACATTGCTACACTTTTCATGTAGTGAACTACAAAATTGCATAGAGAATATATTTGCCATTTGGTTCTGAGAACAACCTTAGTTACTTCCACTTGTTGCTGCTTCCAAAGGACAAAGACTAGATTTTGGACTGTGCATCAAGGTTGTATGCACATCACATATATTTCAATCCATGTGAAATTTGTAATGGCTAAGAGATCACCCCAAGTAAACAGGACAGATAATGGAAACGTAAATGCTGACACAACCTTAACTATAATAATAATAGATTGGACTTCTTTAATAATACAGCATTGTTTTATTGCATCCTTCACCAGGGCATTTAGATTAAGTGTTTTTGGAGCAATAAATCAAAGACAACATTATGATTATATTCTTATTTGGCTGTAATGTATCCTGAGGATTTTTAAAGAAAACAAATGTAAGTAACACTGAAGTATTTAACGCTTAGTTCATTGAAGCATTAAATGATATAAAAAGTGACCTTCAGTGCTGTCAGATATGCAAAATGTAAAATAGACTCAGTTTTGCACACATATATATCAAGGGAAAATGAGTTGTTAATCTGGACCTGCTGGTGTAATCATCCAGATCTAATATTTAGTTATGTGTTTGGGGTTGATAGCACTTCTGTCTTCCTCACTGGATGGTAGCAGAACTAAAAAATAATGCAAGGCCAAAAGGGATCAAAACCTGAGCTGGTGCAGAATTTTACAGCTTCACCAGAACTGGTTTGCAAGTGGCCTGGTGTTTCAAACAAGAATTTTTTCTGATCTCTAAATCAGTGTTCGTCTTTGTCAAAAAAGAAAGGGTGAGGGACTCTCATGTAATGTAGCCAACGTTCATGTTGTTGAGGCTTGATTGGAACTTGGACATCCACTATATCACATGAAAATGTTTGTGTTCCCAGTGAAGACTGGCTATAATAAATTACAAGTAACACCATTACCTGTAACCTATTATTTTCTCAGATAGATGCATATCGAAGTTACATTTCACATGCCATTTCCACACTACACTGTTATAGCGCTATTATTCCACTTTGAGCATCCTGTGGAATTCTGGAGTTTATAGTTTACTGAGGTCAAAGAGCTTACTGGCTGAGAATTATAAACGCCCCTCCCTAAACTGCAAAGCCCAGGATTCCATAGGATGTTGAAAATGGAATAATACACTATAACAGTGTAGTGCAGAGACGGCTATAACTAACATAATGAATGTGAATGAAGTTACTTTCTTTGTATAATGAACAATATTTTCTAGCTATTTTTAAAAGTCACATTTAAAATAACATTTTAAGGCATTTTAAAGCTTTCTGAGCTGAATTTGAATTTTGGAGCTGATATTTATGCCATTCTTTTATTGATTATAAATGTAGCAAGCACCATAAAAAGAAATGCCATGAGATCATTATCAAAGGATTGGAGTCATTAATGAAAACAAATCACCATTTAAAATGCTTTAATGAGGAACAAGAATTACTTTAAAAAATTAACTTCCCAAGCTCTGGTTCTTACAGAGAAAAATCAGAAGATATAGATTTTGAGCTGCACAATAAAAGCATTGGGCAGTATTCTGTATCAGCTACTTAGTTAAGTATACGTAATAAAGTAAACTCTCTGGGCGTGACCTTCCCGAAACCTGACAGAAATTTACCCTTTTCCCAATTGTTGGCAGAGCTTCCTCCTTCTCTCAGGTAGCTCGTCCCTAGTAATAGAGGCTGGGGGTGGGGAGTGAAGAATACGGCAAAATGTCACAATTGTGGCTAAGTAGTGATCATGAATATGGAACAGTTACCTAAGTTTACTCACTTGTAACTGTTCCTTATTCATGATTGCTATATAGTCATGACTGTGATATTGGCATGATCATCACTCCCTTCCAACCTACTTTCAACTTACTTAGACAAGAAAAAAAATATGAAAATAAAATGCCATTTTCTGTACAGAAAGCTTTTTTGCTGTGCAATATTTTCTGAACAGACAATGCTGTTTTCTGGATAGAAACTGTCATTTTCTGTGCAAAAAAACCCATGTGCACTTTCATGTAGAATAAATCCTAGACTGCAAAAGTTCTCACCCATCTAGGATTCTTCTTATGGTTTCCTGATACACAAGAAAGCTGTTTTTCAACCATTTTTTCCTGCGTATTTTCAAATATACTTCCCACCTCTAATGGAGAGAGGTACTTGTAGTATGTTCTGCCTCATTTGCAAAAAATCAAGTGGCTGGCTTTGTTTACAATGAATCTTAATTTGTATTGTTGTTGTGTGTTGTAGTGTGTTGGGGGTGCATTTCCTTTATGTCTGAATCAGTGAAATGTCTTATACTGACCATTAATTCTTGTAAGTAAATACATTCAACAGCTAATGGAAGCATAATTTGTCCCTTGCCCTACCATTGGGTTCTAGGCCAAGTGCAGAAACTCGCACAGCTAAACAAACTTTTCTGTACCCTGGTCTTTCATCCTGGTCTTTCAAACACAGCAGTGACATGACATGCACATTTGTGGAGCTGTAAGAGATGATAGTAATCTACCAGCAATCTGATTATATATGACTGGCCTTTAGGAAAAATGGACAAGGAACAAATGAATAAATGATTCTAGTCAAGAGAAAATGATTTGAACAGGCTACCATAAAACTAATTACTCACAGAACCGCATACTGAGCATCAACAATTAAAAGTAAACAGGTAAACTACTGTCTGTCAAAAGGTTCTGGATAGAGGATCCATATTATCATAACCCTAATAAGCTAACTGCAGAGAGTTCCAAGTCATAATAGATGAGGCATTTACAGCCTGGTTTGATTTGGAATGTACTTCTGCAAAATGGCTAAAAATTGGGAATAATTCAATTCTGTAATTTTAAGACTTAGACGCATTCATCCTCCCAGTGATATTGTTACCATGCCATAGAACCCCACTCTGTGGTACAGTATATTATTCAATTGGCAGAAAATATATATAAATCATACATTCATGCCTGAAAGCCATGTGGAAAAGGACTCTGGCTGGGAGCTTCATGCTAAGACGGATGACCTCAGTATGTCCAGGTCATAAATTCATGAAGATTAGCCAGAGAGCCCAACTTAATGAGCTTCAGATTATCCTTTCAACTATCCAAACCGAAAGGACAATAGCTAACAAACTGCAAGATGAAGCTAACAGTGATTAACATCCTGTAACCTCTTCCTGCAGAACTTCGTCTTTGTTTCCTGACTTACCCAGATATTAAGGGCCTAACACAACCTCCATCAATGCTTTGTCACATTCTTTTTAACTTCCAGCTGGTGCCTCACAGCTAGTACTAGTATACACAAGTGAAAAGATCCTCTTTTAAGCTATAATTCCCTACTTTCTTAAGGAAACACTGGCACTGCTGGTAGACCTCAGGGTCCCTCACCTTTGGGGATAACAATATCATTGGGAACCCAAAGGTTTCCAACTCCATTCTCTTTAGCAAATATACCTTCTCTTCAGGGAAAAGGTTTTTAGTGGAACCATGTTTAAGTCCTAGATCAGGACTTTCTGACTATGACACCTAACATTCAGCATTGACAAGGCTGGCTTGGGCTGCTGGAGGTTGCAGTTGAAAAGCAGCACAGCATCTTTGGGAGAACTGCACTTTGACCATTCTGTGTCAGTTGTTACCCTAACTTTCTACATAACCCTCCCAGCAGGCTGATTTCTTATGGTTTCTGATATTCCACTCTGCAGAAGTGAAAGTCACAGTACAACTTACATTGTGTCTCCTGGTACAGAACTTAGAAGTGTTTGGTTATGAATAATAACTGGTAATTAATTCCTTTTGCAACAGCCAAAATGTAATTGTTTTACCTTACAGTTGCAGCTTGATGATGGATAGCTTTACTCCTTTAGTGGCATGACCATAACTTTTTAAAGTTAATTTAATAGCTCCCTCTGTACCTTGTGGTGCTGCTTCATGTTCTGTTCCAGTTGTTTGAAATTTTATTTGTGGAATCGTAGAGTTTGCAAATATTTTAGTAGGTCAACTAGTCCAAGCTTGTCTTCAATGCAAAACCTCTAAAGTAGGATGCATTTACACAACATATCATCCTAGTCACATGGCCATCCAGACTCTGGGGAAGAAAAAAAAACTCCATCAAGGGAGAGTCCACCCCCACCCAAGGAAGGCTGTGGCATCTTGAAACATCTCCAGTTATTTAAGAGGTTTCTCCTAATGTTTACCTGAAATTTCACCAACTGGTTCTAGTGTTGCTCTAGGGGAAAAACATGGGATGCCAAATGATTGAAGACAATAATGTGTGGTCTTATCATAAAATTCCATGAATGAAATAGTGTTATTACTGTTCTGTACTAAGACTCATCCAAAGGCACCCCAAATCTGTTTGAAAGAGTAAGTCTGCATGATAACTCCTTAGATATATGAAAACCAATATCATGTCTCCTCTTAAGTTCTCTCAACCCTTCTTTTATAAGACTTGATTTCCAGTCTCATCACTCTCCTGGTCATCCCTCCTTCAACCCCCTTCAGTCTCTCTGTGTCCTTTTTAAAACGTGACATCCAAAATTTGAAAACAATTAATAGCTAAGGTACTAACCAGAATATATTATTTCAAGCAACCCCCCTTTAAAAAAGAAACATCTTTACCTATAGTACACAATATACAGCCGTACAGATATTGGTGGAGTGCAACTCCCATCACCCTTAACCAGCATAAATGATTTGAGAGAAAAGGGGAATTGCAATCCAATAATATCTACAGCATCACAATTAAAGGTGATTATACTAAGCAGGTACCAAACCACTTTGAGAAAATGTTGTTGTTGATGTTGTTGTATTATATCACTGTATATATACCACTTCTTTTCCCCAAACCGGGGCTGAACCTGGCTTCTGGAATCAGAATTTCAATATGTATGTAAATGCTTATTACTTCTGGAGCTGGAAGTCTAGCCAGTACTATCTGGCTTTCATTTTGATGCTTCTTGGATCAGCCAAATTTCTGTTGATGAAGTACTGAATGCCCTGAATCCTGCTAGTGCTACATAATGCAACCCACTTGCCTTTGCTTGATGTATCAAAGGGGAAGGAACACACTGTGTCAAAGTGGCATATCAAGATTCTGCTCTTCCACAACACGGAAGAGGTCAACATGAGGGGGGCTTTCAACAGTCTCTCATTCAAGATCTCTTTATTGCTGCCTGATGACATCAGATTGTTAGAAGAGAGAGAACTGAAAATCAGAAGGAGACTCTGGGAGCTACTCACACTTACATAAAGAAAATAACATTTTGTTCTTTCAGTTGGTTGCCTGTGCAGCCGCAGAGAATAATTGTGCCTTTTGTACTGTGAAAGGTGTTTTTTCAGTGAACTTTCCTCCTTTTTGTCCTCCTGGCTCTGTCAAAATAGATAAAGAATTGTTATTCTTAAAAAAAAAGTCATAAATGAAAGACCAAGGGATGAACTGCATGATACATTAGCTATCAGCAGGCCCTACTCAGTTACTGGGGAAACACAGACATTGCCAGGCACTGCAAGCTTTAAAGTCTTGGCTTGTAAAATTACCACTTGTAAGTTTGTTATTTCGTAAAACATGTATGTATTCCTTCTTTTCTTCTCTTCCTTCCAAAAGGACCAGTTCTATTATTTGGCAGAGTTAAGGATATGAAGATCTTTTTATTCTTGATGAGAGATGCTGTCTTGACTTATCTGTGTGGCCTGCTGAGAAAGTATCAGTTCTTGCCTCTAGAGACAAGGAGCACTTTATTTTCATAGCTGGCATTCTGTATTACAGTTATAGATTTAAAACCGAGAGTATTCAGTAAGCCTATGTCATCATACTGTAAGACTAAGTAAATGCCTCCTAGCCCACCTTAACAGCCAGCAGCCACACTGGGCAAAGGAGGTCTGTTCAGCTGCTAGTCAAGGCAAAAGGAGGAGGATGTTCCTAGCCCCCACGCACCAGTGGGTGAAACTATGAGAATCATGGCAGCCTCACTAGCTAGTGGGCCTCAATTACAACTGAAAAGATCTCCTTCTTCTGATGCAGCTGCTGCCTGCTAAGGTGGACTGGGGGTTCAGGCCAGGAGACATTGCTTAGTTATGCATATGTAACTGAGGTAGAACGTTGGTGCCAATAGTGTTTCTGCACAAATGAACACATACAGACGGCAAACCCAGAAGGAATGGCTTACTGACTTAAAAAAAGAGAGGCTGATTTGGTTAAAATAATCTATCCAACACTTCCAATTTAATAAAAGTCCATGCAACAAAGGAGCAGCTATCATGGTTTACCTAGGTAATTTCCACAAAGTTATGCACAATTTCTTCCTTTAAATGAAAAATCTCCTGAGACCAACAAAATATTTCAGACTCATCTCACAGCTCATGCAAATTGGGTGGTTTCTCATTCTTGCACATGAGAAAAGGCCAAATAAGTATTCTCGCAACTAGGCAGAGCATCGTTGTGACAGATGCTTGGGAAAGCAGAGTCATCATCCCAGTTGTACCCCCTTGATCCCTGGCGATTTCCCTCCATTAAAGGACAGAGTTGTCATGATACACTTGATGCTGCACTTGCTAAACAAGACTTCCTCCTCTCAGGGGTAGTAGAGACCAGTGTACCACCATTAATATTGAAGTAAGATTCACATGCCAGTGCAGTTTGCTTCTGTACAAGGAATTGGGCTGCATCATCATTTCACTCTTTTCCTCAAGCAGCAAAATGTCTTGTGGCAGGCCTGTTCTGCACACATACTTAGCAATTCCATATGCTGAGTTGTGGCATGAGTTCAGGGCAGTACAATTAGTTTTACAAAGAAAGTATAAAATTGCCACCTTTGACTTCATAGGTTTAACAACTGTTAAGTGCAATTACAACAAGCATTCCAATTTTTATATTATTTCATGTTTTGCATTGTCTGTGTGTTCATATGCATGGGGAAATGAAGAATCTGAGTCAATAGTGGTCAGCAGAGTGCATTCTTGAGAGAGATCTGAAATAAAAGCAGATATTTCCATCCATTTAAAGATGAAATGGACAATCTTTTTTTTATTAGATATTTTCAGGAGACAGCAGATTACAAAGAATAATTTTGTTTTGCCCTATATTTGCCTGATGGATTATCTTTGATGCTGAAAGGAAAATATCTTATAATTCACTCCACTGCAAATTCTGTTCAGCTTTCATCTCCCATATGCTGTTCTGGCACACAGATATTCACAGCAATCACATAGAAGGAATAAATTTGGAGGACAGCAAATATTAATAGAACTGTACATTTGTAGCCCACAGAATGCCCACACTCCCATGGAAAAGCTAAAGCTTGATACATTTTTCGGGGGGGGGGGATGCAGAATATGTCTTTTTAGAATTCAGAGTGCAAAAAAAGTATACTAGAAGTCTGCTAAGAAAACCCCATGCATTTTATGACAGAGCTTGGGAAGTTACCTATCGCATTGCTGTTACTATTGTTCCATGGAAAAATATAGGAAAATGTTCTCTGGTTCTCTACATCATAATAATTCTGAATATATACTACCCTCTCCCCATCAACCCACAAAACCACAGCACATGCCTGCCATAGGTGTTGCAAAGATGCTTTGGATAGATGTGCAGAACCAGTCACTTGATCTATGCTCCTTCTTTGTCTCCCTCTCCCCTAAACAATGCCTTTAAATCTCATGCCTGAGTTGACCTCTGTTGTGTGGAGAAACAATCTCTTCCTCTAAGCTTTCTGACAGCTCATACCAATCCAACACTGTTGTAGCGCTATTATTCCACCTTCAGCATCCTGTGGAATTCTGGAGTTTGTAGTTCACTGTGGCCAAAGAGCTCTCTGACTGAGAATTCTAAATACCCCTCCCTAAACTGCAAACCCCAAGATTCCATAGAATGTTGAAAGTGTAATAATAGCCCTATAACTGTGTAGTGTGGAAAGGCCCTAAGTCTCCAGTGCAGGTAATGTTTGCAATGTGCAATTTCCTCCTCTCTCCCTCCTGCTTTGTTGTTGGCCCCTCAGTAGCTGCACCACATCCCAAAATGAAGCAGCACATGGCAACCACTCATGTGATCTTCCCTTCTGCCTTTTCTGAGTAACAGGCAGCTATGTTATTCTGATAAATCGTGAATTATAGCCCTGGCCATTCCAACCAAGAAAGGAACAGTATCCTAGTCATTGCTGTAAAAAGTAAATAGTTACTAGTAAAACACTGCTCACAATGTTTGCTTCAAAAACCTCATTCAACAATCACACAGTGAAAAGAGTGGCCTGGTTAGGGGTAACCCCTACAGACCAATTTGGTTTAGTCAAGTGGGTGGGGAATTCTTAAGGAAAAGGTAGGGCTTGCAAAGTTTAAGTTTTGAGAAGGAGAACTGAGGAAGAAAGGACCTGCTTTTTCCTAAAGAGTGGGAATTATGTACAACCTGTGAGTCTTGAATTAGTTATTTGGGTTTCAACTGGTAAGTATAGGATGAAATGGAAAAGTGAAACATTGGCAATAATAGTAGTAACTGGCAAGGCTATACCTGTATGGCTTGGACCCAGACTATTAAGAAACAGTAGTATCTCTCTGTACAAGCCTTCCCAAACCTTAAGATCTTGTGGGGAGGGCTTTGTCTCTATTCCACCACCATCATAGGTACACTTGGTGAAGACATGGGAGAGACCCTTTTTTCCACACTTGCATTTCCCTCCCAAGGGGGGCTAGGTTAATCCCCTCTTCAATCTCTTTTTGCCGGAAGGCAAAGATTTTTGCTTTTATTTAAATTTATTTAAAATTGGTTGTGGAGTAAGGGTTCTCTAATGGGTTGTGCTGTACTTTTATTTTCTATTTATTTGTATTTTAAACCATTTAAAATATTTGGGTTGTCCATTAAATTTTTTAAACTTTTATTCTATAGATTGTTTTAACTATTTTGTTTTTTTTATTTTACTTTATAAGCTGCCTCAGTTCCCACATTGCGACAAACATGGGGTATTAAACGACTGAATGAATGAATTATATTTATTGTTGTGTTTTTCTATTTCTAGGGCTTTAAGAGTTTTTCTGTGAGAAGTTGCAATCTGTCTTGGACTAAAAAGGAAAAAGTTTTGAAGACAGCAAAGTTCTGAGGTGTAAGGTCCCTGGTATAACGTATGTTTGCACAACTTTCCCTTATAAGCAATTCCTGTATTAACACTTTATTTGGGGAATTATTTCTGTGCATTATTATATGACAGATAGAAAGATAGATAAATAGATAGAAGATAGACATCTCAAACAGATGGCAATGAAAACTCATATCATTTGAGTCCAATGGTTGACTAACATTAGCATAAGAAGAACACAGAGCTGGACAAAATTTGCTAGGTAGCTGGCAAAATCAGACTCCTTCTTTCATTTTTTTAAATCCCTTTTCTCTAGGATAGAAATATGAAAACAGATGCTAGATATAATCATTTTCTAATCCTAACTAAGCACACAAAGAAGATATGAGTTTCACAAAATCTAAATTTAGACTAATGTTTGGAGCAAAAAAAAAAAAGAAAGAAAGAAAGAAAGAAAATCACCAGTTTTTTGTTTTCTTTAATTATGGGATAATGCTATTATTTTAAGGCTGTACAAGGTAGCAACTGCAAGAACAGTCTCTATTCATCTTGTTCTCTTATACGTTAATTATAACATATTACCTATTATCTCTTCATTGTCTACAAGCTCATGGACTTAGAAAAGCATTCAGCTTGGATGACAGTCACAATGAAAAGCAGGGGAGGAGAGCCCCATTACCTGAATGCCTCCTACCTCGTGTTCTTTCCGCTGATACCGCTAAAAGTAATGAATGCCCTTATCTGCCTACAATAATGCAGTGTCTAGTACATAGTGCAGCCTCTAATGGGTCAGGCCAGAAGAGTTCACAACTCAATGCACTCAAGCAATGCTCCCTTCATACTAATTGCGTCCAATCAAATAACAAGCTCTGTGCAAACTTTAAATCATTTAGGCTTGTTAAAATGCCACAGCTGAAGTTCACTGAGACATTTTCAGGGTGCTTCTCTTTCCTGCTGTGCTGTGATATATACTAGACATAAAGGATGGTGGACGAAGCCAAACTCTGAGCAGAATAACCCTGATGTTAGTGCATTTTTGCTTCACCCAGCTGCACTTAGTTTTTTTTTTCTTGCAACAAACAAAAATAAATTGTTATTCCTTTCTGTAAAAAAATAAATAAAATCAAATATTCAAGATTGCTGCAAATTCATTTTATTGGATTTTTATTTTTTAAAATTTTATTTCATTAACGTTTCACCTATGCACAACTATTTTACCTTTGGCCATATGGACCTTCTGCTCAAGAAATATACAGTTTATTCATTTGTGAGTAGGACTGCTTATGGTGCAATCTTGTGTTTATCTACTCCCAAATCCCATTGCATTCAGTGGGTCTTATGCCCTAGGAAGGATTTATAGGATGACAGCTTTATTATGCAATGATGTTATGTGCCTAGTTTTGAAATTCAAGCACACTAGATGGCCCTATTTCTTCTTTGGCCCTTTCTCTCCAACTGTACTCTCAGCTAAGGGAAAGTAAACTCACCTCATCTTCATTTAGACTGCCGCGCTCATGCCAGCATCTCTACAACACCCTGTGCAGTGACGGAACAGAACAGTGACCTTCAACGATGTAAAACTGCATTACTTTCACAGTGTGCATTCTATGATTACTGCAGGTTAGGGTTCAAGACCATTAGTGGAGACCTTGCTGCCTTATGGCAAGCCGTTTTTGGCACTTTCTGGTCTTTTTTCCTGCAAAACCCAGCTGCCTGAGGGGCAGGTGCTGTTGCAGTTCCATTAAGGAGGCTGAAGTTGATTAAAATGTCATGTATGCCGGTTGTTATCAACTGGGTTACTTTAAAATGTGCTATCTGCATAACCTTTGTGAATCATATCCAAGAAACTATAAAACATAATCACTGTCATACATTAACCAGGGCAGTGAAAGATCTAAAAGGTCATGCAATGAATGTAAATTTCCATACAGTGTTCAGCAAAAAACTCTGCTTTCTGCATTTTTTTAAAAAAAATATCATTACAGAATCTCTATGTAAACAAGAAAACAGCATAATTTGTAACAAAAAATAAATTTCTGGAGAAACATGAAGAATAAGATTAAGAAGGTAGGTGGCAGCTAATTTCTTCTTTAAAAATTCTCAGATTTTCTATTGAAGACAGCCTAAATATTTTATTTGTTCTGATGTCAGCATTTAGAGAGCACCTGTCAAATGGGCTGTAGGAGGAGATACATTTGTAAAGCAGATCACAATTTATCAGTGTACAGAAGCATGTTGCATATTGCTCACCCACTCTTGCTTCATGACCTTTGCTGGTGCATGAATTTACTGCAAAATTCTAAGAAAAAAATTTTTTTTTAGATGTCTCTTTTCTAAAGTGACCTACTTGCTAGTGCCATACCAACAGAAATAGCAACTGTGCCATCATCTTCTGAGGAAAAACAAATAGCCTGCATCAGTGCTCTCTTGCTGTCTTTTCACAAAAGAGGAACTTCTAACTTTTGTACTACTTTCTAAAAAATAATCTTCTTCTTCCTCTTCCTCCTCCTCCTCCTCTTTACATCTCACTTTTTTCCTGATCCAGGACTTAAGGCAGTTTATAAAACTTAAAACAATTACAATTGTCATTCAATATTGATAATAAAGATTAATTATGGTATCACCGGGCACAAAACCACAAGCACAAAATGCTAACATATGAGCACACTTTAAGAAAACTGTGCCATCTTAGGTGAGTCCTTAGGATAGGCTTTCAGACTACAACTGGAATATACTAGATTAGACTGATCAAGGAACAGATTTCTAGTCCTACATTAAATCACTGAACTAACTTCTTGTGCTTAGCTATCTCACAAGGCTGGTGTGAAGATAAACTCTATACTACCTAGCGTAACTTGGGCCAAGGATAGGATACATATGGAAGTACAATCTGTAATGCTGTAAGAGACAAGACCTTTGTACTGGAAGCAAATATATCATAATGCAACAATAGTTATTTATGAATGGAAAGCCTGACACAGGCCTGTGAAATTGATGGATTTATCTCTGTAAAGTATAAGAAATATATTATCATCTCAAGTGGAATGGTTTGTATTTTAATGCTACTAAGGTTTTAATTGCCATATTTATTGACACCCAGGATTTTCAAAGTTCCCAGTAGGATTGTTAAGGAAGAAGCATATCTTTTTCAATATACCATGAGTGGAATCACAACCAATTTCAATAGAAAAAATGTCAGTACTGTACTTCAGAAGAAGTCATCCTTGCTACTTGACAAAAGATGTTTACCACAGCAACAAATATGTGAATTTTATTTGATTGGTGTACTTTAATAGTGACTTTGGTGCTATTGTGCGTCTGCAGATATGGAATAGAGAAAGTTCACACTATAACTGCAACTGCCGAAGAAAAAATGCTACCATTTGATTTGCTAGGTATCAGAGCTTAATTTTGAATTGGGTTGGAGGTACAAAATAATACTCCATTCCTGTTCAAATGGCCTGTAAGGCTAACAAATTTATCTGGGCATCAGCTGTTTAACGTACGTTTTTTGGCAAAATTAAATACTTTCCTAATATCACCATTTTTTCCTTTCCAACTCTATGAACATTTCTCAATTTCTTTTAAACCCATTCTGATCCAAAGCTTAGAAGCATCTGCCTACAAAAACAAGTTACTCCAAATAATTCTTTTCCCAATAATAAAGGTGTAACTATGGGCTCTGTATGAAAATTCTTAAAATTTCCATTTATTTTTGTTTTGATTGTACCTGCATATTCACAGGTTTTCCTATTCTTCTTCTTGACATATCATGGGTTTCCATCTCTTCCTTCCTCTCCTCCTTCCTCTTACTCCTTCCATTAATCATATGCCACATCTACTATCAGACAGCAATTCAGAAACTGATTTTCATCTTTTTTCCACTAAGCATTTATTATTAATTAATTAAGTAATTGATTGATTGATTAAGGAGTTATGGCTATGATTTAAAAAGTGCTTTAGCAACACACACTAATTAAAGATTAAGATTATTTAGGCCATTTCTGCACTGCACTGTTATGGTGCTATTATTCCACTTTCAACATTGTGTGGAATTCTGGGGTGTGTAGCTTACTGAGGCCAAAGAGCTCTCTGGCTAAGAATTCTAAATGTTCCTCCCTAAACTGCAAACCCCAGGATTCCATAGGATTTTGAAGGTAGAATAATAGCACTATAACAGCATAATGTGGAAATGGCCTTAGTTTTAGGGAAAGCATCACTTCTTTTGTGCTGTAACTTTTAATTTCTTTTATAATGAAGGGGTTGTGGTATTATTAAACAACAGAAGAGGACTATCACATGGTTCAGCTGCTGGCTCATGCTTTGCCTTGTGTTATTGCATTCAGGTTTCACTTTTTAAAAAACATAGCAAAAAGAAGTTCAGTAAGTTACCATGTTCTTTGAATTACACTTAGTGCCCCTGACATTTGTGGTGTTTGTTGAAATATTTGAAATCTGCATCCTTCATCTAGAAGGGTCTAACACAAGTCCCTTGGAATCTTTCACCCTGCAAAAGAAAGCATTTATGGTCTCCAGAATACTGCTTTAAGACAAAATCCTTGCACTATATGATTTCAACACTGATGTTTTCACTTGCAAAATTCATTTAGGTTTCAGCTAAACCCCTTTGGCTTGGATGATTGTAAAGTCAGTGCCTTGAATAATGTAACGTTTCCCACAGAACGAACATATATTCTTTGGTGACATTCTGTTTGAGAGCTATGACTGCATTAAAAATGAAGCCGAGGGTGTGCTTTCACTTGAAAAAGATTTAACACCATTAGGATTAAACAAAAGCAGAGAAAAGGGAGTAACCCTCCCCCTGACACAAGTGGAGCTATTCAATTTTAGATTTCATGCTGTAAATGAAGCATTGCATAGACTCCAAGCTTTGGGGAAGAAATTGTGATAAATGATACATACAAATGTACACAGAAGCAACCCTTTATGTATACAAAATGAACTGGCTGTTAGGATGTTTATAATGAGCATCATATTTGGTAGCTGTGAACTAGCTTTGGGTTGCAGGTTAATTTGTAGAATGAATGTTGATTTTGCTTTGTTTTTATTGGATACACTCATGGCTACCTGGATGTGTTACAGCTCAACAGGGGGATGTTTGGCAGACAAAAGGAGCAACTTGGATTTTCCTGCCAAAAAGGCACTCTGTCCCCATGGGGCAATAACTCCTGCAGGTGATCATGGCTATAGAGTTGAATTCTGTTTATCTAGGTTTACTTCATAATTCTGCACTCTGTTCTGAAAGGATTTTTGTTTTAAAGAATTTAAGTGAACATTGAGTGTGCAAAGGATTTCTCCATTCCCTTCCAACATGGTAGACAATTAGGGTAAACTGTGCTCCAAATGGTTTTGGTTGAGGCTGAACATGTTGCATATTCCTTTGATAAAACAGTAGAACTCTGTTGCTAGCACTGGATATTGACATTATTATACAAGCAGAACAAGTTCTGTGTCAAATTAGTTTCCTTGACTCCTTCTTTTGGTGAAGAGAGCTGAGCTGAACCTTACAATTATCAGTGCAGGCTTTGCTTTGGTACAGGAGGATGTTTACAAATAAATTAAAAATGTGTATGCACCATGATGCCAGGCTCTTCCCTCTAACTATCAACATAATTATCATGTCCTGCAGACGGTTCCCATTTTCTCTCTTGAAACAAAATTATAAAAGTGATTTACAGTATTGTGCTCTCAGGTGCTGGCCTGCTAACCTCATCTTGATCTCTGTTCCTTGTTTCTCCGTTTCTAGAAATGCAAACTACTCTTCCATGCAGATCCCACTCCTCGGTCTTCATTTCATTGGCTCTATAATACCCTCTATTTAAAAAAAAAAAAAAATCTCCCAGCAGTATGACCTCATGAACTTCTTCCAAATACAAACATCAACAACTCTCCCATAGTTTCCAGCTTCTCAAAAATTCTTCATCTCCTCTTCCTTGCTTCATTCTGTCCTAGGCTTATCTGAAAACACCTTTGAAGTGATGCTTATAATATGTTTTTATAAAACAATAACGGAAAACAGCAACTTGATTATGAGTTTTTCTTTTGAAAATGATGTTTTAGGCCATTTCTGCACCACACTGCTATAATGCTATTACTCCATTTTCAACATCCTATGCAATCCTGGGGTTTGCAGTTGAGGGAGGGCTCTTTAGAATTCTCAGTCAGAGAGCTCTGTGGGCTCAGTGAACTACACACCCCAGAATTCCACAGGAGGGTAAAGTGGAATAATAGCACTTTAACAGTGTAGTGTGGCCTTAGTTTCTATGAGCAATGTGAGCTAGGTTGTCATTTGGAGAGTGTCATCTGTCTCTGTGATAGTAACTTAAAAATCACTTTGCAACAAAGCTAGAATACTATCTCTGGAAAATATAGAATCCTACAATTTGAAGGAGAAAATGAACATGGTTGTTCATTCATATGTGAAAGCAATTAACATATATCTTTAAAGATGCATTGCGGATGGGGAGGAGTCAGATTAGGATCACAGCATAAGCGAAGTGTGAGTGCAAGCCTTTCCTCCCTCATCATAATTCCAATGAACAACTCCTTTACTACTATATGCTTCAGGAAGTAGGCACCTATTAGATTGGAAAGAATAGCAGGCCTTGGATGGAACAAGGGCAATTTCCATTAGGACTGCAGTGGCAGAGTTGTTGTTGTGTGCCCTCAAGTCATTTCCAACTCATAGAGACCCTAAAGTGAACCTTTTTGGGGGCTGAGAGTGTATGATGCCCCTGAGGTCACTCACTGGGTTTCCATAGCTGGACGGGGAATTGAACCTCGGGCCCTTTCCGCACCTTACCTGTTCACAGAGGTGGGGGGCGGCGCTCGCGCGAGCAGCCTTTTGCGCGAGGCGCTCACATCCCTGCTCCTTCATCGCCGCTGCTGGCTTGCCGGTCGTGCGAACGCCCCGCCCCGCCCCACCTCGCCCCTTCCTTCCGCAGTGCAGCCTGGGAGCTGTAGGCTGCGCTGGGGCAGGAAGCGTGACCAGCCCGGCTCCAGAGGCTCCGCAGGGCAGGTAAGTGCGCGCGGGGCCTCGGAACGATGCGTGACCGCACAGCATTTTCAGCTTTAAGCCGAAAATAAAAAAATGCGTGTGCTGTCCATATTAGGCTCTTGAGCGTCGCGTAAATGTGAGTGCGTCGTGTGGACTGCTCCTCACATTTACGCGATGCTCAAGGGCCCTTTCGCTTAAAAAACGCCATGCGAAAAGGGCTTTGGTCTCCAGGATTGTGGCCCAATGCTCAAACCACTACAACATGCTGGCAGTGGCAGAGACAAGGTCAAATTTGTGTCTACATTGGCAGTAGGGGGAGCACAATAATTTATTTCACCCAATAATAACATGCTCCATTTGGCCCATAGCATCACAATGATATAAAACATTCTTTCTGGATGTAGTTTTGCATTCTGTTATTCTGTGCTTGTCATTCTGTTTGTTATTTCCCCCCATATCAGGATATCACCTAGTAGGCTTGAAAGATGTGCATGGAAAGACGTAAAAGATAATAAGAAGAGAGGAATTTGAAAGGTATGGAAACAGACCATCATGCAGCTACTCCACAGATTTCTTTGTGGGATTTTTTGTTTGTTCGTTTGTTTCTTCAGCCTAGCAATTTCTTAGCACTGAAGGCCATACTTTTGATTTAGATTCTCAACATACATGCCTTTCTGACCCTTCTGTGCCAGCAGTTGCTGTGCATGACACAAAAATACCTACAACAATACATTAGAAAATGAAAGTCAAATATCAGCCAATTTGTAAGTTTCTCATGTTCCCTTTCTGCTAACATTCCAGATATTGAGCTCAACTATCATAAGATAAATAGCAATCAAACTGAAATTTACTTTTATGAATATTCAATTGAAATAAAATGGAGTGATACATATTTTTCAGCCTGTCCTTGCCTCAACATTTGTATATATCAAAGAATTGTAGAGAGGAGGAGAGACAGAAAAAAATGAAATGTGACTTACACTGATTGTTTTTTGTACATCTGATTTCTTTGTGTATGAGCTACATAGGAGCAGCAGAAAAAATGCTCATAAATATATGATTCTAATATCTTTTACACTAGTAATTTGAATAAAGGGAAAGAAGTAGCAAAGTTTTTCATGTGGCGTCAAAGGACATTTTATTCTTTTTATTTTATAGATCACTACTGATGTACAGAAGGACAGCTATCCTTGGATTTCACCGGGTCAGCTTCTCTATACATTTTAAGTGAGGTCAAAAATAGTTATAATGCAAATCACTAAAAAAGCATTGGTTCATTTCTAAGAAATATAGAGTTGTGGCACTAGGGAAAGGCTTTTGATTCACTGGCATTTCTAGTAGCTCATGCCATCAGCTGACTGGGTAGAACATATTTATTCATAATGGATAGAGTACATTCAACAATTGAATAAAACTAGCTGTAATGTTCTTTATATAGAAAACAGAATTAGACTTCCAGGACTCACATTTTCATTTGGAAAGACTGTTCCTTGTCTGTTATGACATTTCTAATAACTGTGATTTAAAGATAGTGTTCCATCTATCTTTAAGTCATTTAATTTGTTTGTCAGTAATACTATAATCCACTTTTCTCTCAGCACAATTGATAAAGGAGCTATAAAAATAAATAAGCAAAATCCCACCTCCAAAGACCTTTATTTATTAATCCCTCTGAAATATGGTGAACAGCAGCTTGAACTTCCTTTTTTTTTGTTTTTTCCTCTGCTTAACATCTGTTGCTGAAGAAAACTGGAAAATGAATGAGGAGAAACCAGTGTCTCCAATTCAGTGAGCTATAAATTCAGAAATTGGCTTCATTGTTCTAGTGTGATTGAGTTGAGAAAGAAACACATCACATGGAGAGCATAGCATGCAAAAATATGCTCACAAAGTTCCATTGAGATACTATGCATTTATATTGCTGTTTTAAAATCTCAGATTTTTATGGCATTATTATTGGAAGAGGTTGCTAAGAGCTGTAGATGGTCAGGCAGATGGAAAAAGTCTTGCTAAGTGTTTTATCAGGCACCTGCCATTCTCAAAATGGTACCAGATATTCTGGCCTATTTTGTTATGTGACATCTGTGCCTCTAAATATATTACAACAACACCATGAAGCTTCACATATACTAGGACAGCCAGGACTACTTACTGATTACCATAAAGGCCTCATTGATGTATGCCCAATGTTTTAGAAAAATTAACCCTCTGCACTTCCCAGAAATAGAGATGCCACTTTATTACCATTGGTAGCTGTTCATGGTCTGGTCTGGTACCTTGCAGTAGCTGACAGACAGATATATCAGCTCAGCTAAATGAAACAGATTTGGTAGACTAATTTCAATTAGGCACTTAAAGAAAAGTTCTGGGCAAAATACAGCCTTATCAAATGCAGCTGAATGAATTTGTGAGCAGTTGTAAATCCAGTAGATCTAGAAGCTGCCAGCCAGGCAATTTGAAAATTATTATTGTTCAATATTCTCTTCTGCTGATAGGGAAGAAACAAGAAAGCCAAGTTTTCCAGGTTGATAGCTAAGAGAAAGCAAAGGGGGAAATGTTGCTTCCAATACACACAACTGGAGGTGAATTCTTCATTCAGTTGGTGGGTGTGTAGGTAAATCATGCAGTTGCCATTGCATTAATTTTTTTTTTGTCTCATGATTTTATTCTGCCCTAAGAGTTGTAATATCAGAAATAGATGTGATGAAAAGCAAAGAAAAAGTGCAAAACCTATCAAGCTCTCATCTCAGTTCACACAGGGCTCCTCAGGGCATTGTAGAGAATGTGGTTTTTATAAAACAGTTAGATGTCCCTAAGGATCTCTCAGCCTAGTAAACTAGCAACCTGTTCCATCCCTTTCACATTCAATGAAGCTGATGGATCAAGAGGTTCAGGGAAATGAAAGAAAACAGAGGAACTCATGTTGAGATCTCCAGTAGAGAGGTATTTTTATCGGCATCATCACATTCATATGGTGAAAGGGCTCAGAGATTTTCCAGAGACACACCATGAAAAGATTGGCTTTGTTTTATTTCCAGCTGAGAAGCCAACTTGGATATTAAGGGTCATCTCTTCTACCAAAGGTCTTGAAATTTAATATAAAGGAGTCATGCCAGAGGTAAATAAAATAGTTACCAGGGCTATTATCTGCAACTTTACCACCCACTAAAAGGTTTTATCCTTTGTTTGTCACTGTTTATATGCATACCCTTTGCCTCCTAGTTTTTTATAGTAAATACCTCACTGAAAAGTCTTCCAGGAACCATTTTGTTGAAAAAAGAAATTAAGAAATTGGTCCTGTACATGTTACCTTTACTTACTCAGAAGTAAGCTCCAGTGTGTTTGTAAGCTTTCACTGCTCAGGTTACAAGTTTCTATCTCTTAGATTAGAATAGAACATACACTCAAATAACAGATTATAGTTACACATTCATAACCATAAAAATTAGAATTCTCATTTTGATATGGAAACAAAGCCACCAAGGTTTGTCAAGAACTATGTATTTTCAGATATCACAAAAGTTATGCAGTGGTATGGTAGAAGGGGTGGTTAACACATTAACTCATAACATCCAAACACAGACATTGATTAAAAAAACAGTTTTTATGTTATACAAAGAAGTCATATTAAAGAGAGTCTACGCAACATGGCACTATTCAAATTTCATTTTTACTGATAAAATGATAAAGTGTATCATCTCACAGTATTATCATAATGCAGCAAATGTAAGATCATCATGATAAGTATGATATCTTATCATGAATCTGGAATTGCGCAGTGAATCTTCTTAAGGCAATCCAATGTTTGTCTTCGGCCTTTCAGTGTCATTGGATTTTTTCTTTGTTGATGGTGGGGGGCGCTGGTGGTGGTTCACCATCCCTAAATTTGCAATCCAGGGTGGCAAATCTGAAAAAAAATCAGGATTTTTTTTTGAGAAGGAGGAACTACTTTACATGGGAACTACTTGCAGATCCAAGAGGCAATAAAACACACAAGACACCTTAGTGGAAGAAATTAAAGCCACACCTTTATTGATTGCCACTGCACAAAAGTTTAGTGTTCTCATGAGACCAGATCCAGGCATTGGCCAGCTCTCCTGTTGGTTGATCAGCCTGTGTGCAGAACCTAATGGGTGACCCCAAAGATGACAGCTGTGGGATTCTACCGGGCAGATGCCCTGTCACTGGGAGTGTGGTGCAGTGATTACCTTCCCAGGGGCATTCTCCTGCTGTCTATAACCCCATAGCCCTGTAAGAAGACCCCCTCTGTTGTTTATTAGATTTATCACATACCACATTCCTGGATCTAACCCCAATGTCAAACCACCTAAAACAAATTTGAAATGATAGCATGCAAATTAGGTAAGTAGGAAGAACTTAGGGAGGGCAGCTGAGATGAAGCTCCTGAACAGACTGAGGCCCTAGTACTGGGAAGCTTCTTAGATACCCAAGTACTGGTCCTGAATGAAAACTTTCAGCTGCTTTCATTCAAATCCCACCAGCCAGCCAATAGCTTTGATTCTATTAGCTGGTGTTTCCCACCCTTCCCTGAGCCTGTCAGAAGACGTGTGGATTTCTGGGAAGAAGAAGCCCAGCTCTGCTTTGCAGCCAGCATAGCACCACCATTCTTCATGCTCTTGGACTGCAAACTTGCCTCTAGGTAAGTCAGAAAGTGTGCTTACAGTGGTCAAAAAAAATCTCCACAGATTAGGTCTCTTTGTACCCTAAATTTCAAGAATGATTTGGGGGGAGGTGTTTACGAGCAGAATGGTTCTCACTACTTTTAAGAGTCAGCATTTAAAAGAAAGGTCCTAACTTCAATATGGTCATGGTAAACAAGTGATTTTTATGCCCACTTGAAAACCTACCAAAGATCAAGTGTAACAGAGTTTCAAAAGTAGTGGGATCTGTCAGGAAAGGTTGGATAAAACCTGTAGTCCAAAGAAAATACTTTGTGATGTAAATTGTCAAGTGCACCTGTGAAAAGTCATGCGACTCTAGCTGAGTCATGCTGAGTCAGGCTGATGGGCAATCAGGGGAGAAAGTTGCATCAGATATGGGGAGAATGCAATGGTAGGTCAGGATTGCATCAGCTATGTGTCTGTATAAATGTAGCCAAGTACCAGTCAACATTGCACACACAGTGCCTGAACATGTATGCCAGAGGCTCTGCCAGAAAGAGCAAACTGAGGAATGCAGGAACGCCTTCTGGACATTCTTGTAGATATGTATATATTGTAACTCAAGAATAAACTGCCTCCCTGATAGAAGATAACAAGTGGCGTGGGTGAATTTTTCCTGGCTACAGTGCATTTCTGCTCAGTTAATCTCTGCTGGGCTCGCTTTCATAGCTGTGTGAGCAATCTCTGCTATATTTGGGCTTTTTGTACACTTGACTCTGGTACAGCTTTTTGGCCAGAGCTCAGTGGTCGGGAGGGAAGTGCTATCGCAATTTTGTGTAGCTCCCAGCATCCCCACCTCCCCCAGTGATAGGATCCTATTGGGAAGGCTTTATCCTTTCTTTCCATTGACCTAATTGTTCTTACAGACAGGGACACAAGATACAATGCTGATTACAGAGAGCAGGTGGATGAGTAGAAAGTAGAAATTCAAGTATCCTGAGAATCAAAACATTTAGGGTTTTTAAAAGCCATGCTATTTGCAGAGCTGCTTTCAAAGTGAATGAGAATTTACAAACAGAACAGAATCCAGAGAACTAGAATTCTGGCAGTTTTGCCTTGGTGAAGCCATATTGCATTAGTCCTAAAGAAATTAAAGAAGAAGGAAATGAAAACTCTAATATAAAGTGCTGCATTTTGCCTCTAAAGGCTTAAACTGCTTGGGGCCTAATTACTAAGGAAGTGCATACTCTTCAACATTTCACCATTTTAAACTGGGGCAGAATGGGTGCTTGCTCTCATACACACCTCATACATTCTTGCTGCTGCAACCTCCATGATACAGAACTACCCCAAGCACTCAAAGAAGCTGGGTGTATCCCTCATTGTACGTTTTTGCTTCATCCAAGTTGGTAGCAGTAGAATCAACAGTGGCTAACATGTATTGGGTTCCAGATGCAGCACAGGATGGGTCAGGGTTATCCCAGGCTGGAGGAGGAGGAGGAGGAGGAGGAGGAGGTTATTAAAAAGGAGGAAAGGGCTACAGTTGAAATTGTTGCTGCTGCTGCTACTGGTACAGAGGTGGAGAGAGGCACAACAGAGGAGGAGGAGCCAACTGCTATGAGAACAAAAGCACCTCCATTGCTGCCTAGGGAAGCAGTCTGATGGTGAGGATTTGCAGTGCATGCAAATCCAAGAAGAGAGACTGACTTGCCTCTTGGCTTTCTTATTCACTAGCGAGTGACTCTCTTCATCTCCTGGGCAGCCTGGGGTTGTGAGTGAGCTAGGAGACTGATAAAAAGCTTGTGTGGGGCCATGAAGGGCCCAAAAAACAGAAGTCAGGTCAGGTGGGGAAGAGTAAATTCTATAAGAGCCTTGGTAATCAAACAGCAACCATATATCAATAAATGGCAGAAAAGCTGGAATTTGGGCTAGATGACGGGGAAGTGGAAGAACAGTATATTTACAAAGTAGCTGAGAAAGTGGGAGGTCAGACAGGAAAATGTGGCTGCTCTGCCCAAACTGGGGCGGTTGAAGGGTATGGAAATCGCTCTTCCAAATATCAACCTGTCCATGCATTCAGATAATCAGAAGACACCATTCTCTAAATTCTCTCTATCAAACAGCATTCAGTTTTCATCTGCAAAAACAGTGATCCTTCACTATAGCAGTATCCTGATTTAGAATGCCCTCTTAAGGATATATGCCTGGTGCCAATGCACTTTGTTGGTGCCAGGATAAAACTTTTTTTTATTTGCCCAAGCATTTTATATTTATATTTATATTTATATTTATATTTATGTTTATGTAAGTTTTGTATATGTGCATGTATTTTATGTAAAGCTGTCTGGCATAGCTTTTATTACTCTCTATTTTATATCACCAATGTTTGATTTTGGTTTGGTTTTATTGCATGGGATGCTTCATCTTTATGTACACAACCTTAAAATCTTCTTTGGGAAGGAGGTGCAGTTTATTGAGCCTGGATGTCACTGCAGCATGAATAGCTAAAGCAAGATTCATAATCTCCATATAGGGGCTGTTGATCTACTATTTTAAGCTGGCAAAGAGCACTGCTGACCATTGCTGTCACTTGAGCTTTTTCAAGTTGTTTTCAGTTCCAAGAGAACTCTCCGGCTGAGTACTTGATCTCTCAGGATCAGTTGCAGGCTTCCAAAAGTAGGCACTTTCCCTACCTACAACATCTTTATTTTACTTGCATTAAGTTCACTGCAGCCATCCCAAGAGACATCAGATACCATTTGAATGGCTCCACAATCACTTTGTGATCAGACCTAGTTTTCCACAATTATGCTCTTGATGGTGAAAGCTAAGAGTGACTCACTGGTTCTCCCTTCCATTTGAACCTTTGCATGCTTTGGAATTTTCTCTGGAAAAGTATGGGAGCATCTGCTGGTGGTAGAAGTGATTTTCATCTATCTCCCCTTCCTATCTTTCACTGCTAGTATGCTTTTCCCTGGATCAAAAGCCTTCTGTGGGTGGGAGCCCTTTTACCAAGGATCAGAGAATTTTTCTATTGATTGTAGTCAAATCTGCATGCCAGCCTGTTGTTTAGATATATCCTGTACTCTATTTTCAGTGAGTTTGATATTTAATGGCAACTTGGGGAAAAGAGGAAATTAGTTAGCTCTGGCCATTTCCACACTGGGCTTCTGTAATAGTGCAGAGCGACCTCTCATGGAGGTCTTCTACACTGTAGAGTGGACTGGCATGGACTACTTTTTGTAGTTCCACACCAGAATCCACTCAGGAGCGGCCGGAGCTAGCCACGCTGCTTGTTTTTTAAAAACCTCTTTTTCGAGGTTTTTAAAAAGCATGGAGCACGCAGCCCCATGCCGCTCCATCGCCTGGCTCCGACGCGGATTTGCAGGCGCTCGCAAGTGCGTGCCTGCAGATCTGCCGGGGACGGGCTTCCAGCTGGCGAGCTTCTCCGGTTGGTGGAGAGCCTCCACCAACCGGAAGCTGCCATTTGGGATGCCGGAGGACTGTGAAGCAGCGAGCTCACGCTGCTCTGCGTCGCGACGGACTTACCCGGCTGCCGGTAAGCTCCGTTTTCGGGCGTTTTCACCCTTTTCCCCCCCACATGTGGAAAGGGCCTCTGTTTGAAACAAGAGTATGCTTCATGCTGATTGGTTAATACAATGCTTATTAGCCTATTGTTCTGTAGTTGAGAAAACTTCATTAAAAGATGTGAGCGTGTGTGTTGCATAACATAAGGAGATCTCCTGTCCCACTCTTCTGACTGCTGTGACAGCATAACCCTGATTCATTTTGTGCAACATTTTGGCAAATCAACTGTCCCCGGTACATTGGCAATGCACTGTAGGTAAAGCTGATGAGACAATTTCTGACAGTGTGTGTCCTTTCAACAGATTTGATAGGAATTGATAATGAAACTTGGCAGAAAATGGTGATAAAAATATTTTGATGGCAGGTGTCAGCTGTCACACTCCTGCTGGAAGAATCTTTCTCCAAAGAAAATACTAAGTTTCCTAAACTAAAGGGTACTGAATCCTTGGGGAGGAATTTGGACTGAAGGAACTTCAACCTGACAACAGGAGACCTCTGTCTCCAGGTCAGAGGATGAGGCTGGGCTCCCTGTCAGTTTTAGAGAGTGCTAGTAATTAAAACCACAGATTCATCTGCTGGCTACTTGACTAAGTGCTCCATTTGTAAAGGAGGCATCCTTGGGAGCAGGAGTGGACAAAGTATGGTCTATAGGATGCATATAGCCTTCAAGGCTCTGAAGTTTAGCCTTTGAATCCCCTTGAAGCCCTCAGGTCCTCATTTTTTTTTCTAAAAAAAGTTTACAGGTGATATTTTTTCTCACAACAGCCCTCCTCCTACAGCTCAGGTTTGCTCCTCTCAAAAATCCCCATATGCCTCCTAATAGGAAAAAGGGTCAAAAATCAGACACAGCTGAAAGCAGAAATGAAACAGCATCACTTCCAGTCACATCAGCCCTATTGGTACAGCCTGCCAGTGCAGCTTTAGAAATGTGCAGGCATGAAAACTGCTCCCCACGCCCCTCCTCAGTTGCCCACCCTTGTACAGTAGTACAAATATCCTCTGGAAAAACTCTTTTGACAAAATGCCTGGGTAGGCCCAGGGAGCTAAGTTCAATATATCTCACTTTGGGGCAGGGAAGATGGTTTGAAACAATGATGAAGATGTATATGGTGATTGCCACAGGGAATACATGATTTCCATTTACACAGTGAGGTTCTGAATGCCTAAATGGATGAGCTGCAAAAATATCATAGGCTGGAATCCTCTATGGCAGTTACAAATGCAACCTATGCCCTTTTTGCACCTTACCCTTTCGTGGAGCTGGGGTGCAGGGCTCGCGTGAGCAACCTCCAGTGAGAGACTTTCACATCCCGGTCCCATTGGCTCCGCAGCTGCTTTCTGGTTGTGGGAATGCCCCCCCTCTTCCTTTCGCAGTGCAGCCTGGGACCTGAAAATGAAAAAATGTGTGCACAGTCCGAGTCAGGCCCTTGAGCGTCACGCAAATGTGAGTGCATCGTGTGGACCACTCCTCACATTTGCGTGACACTCAAGGGACCCTTTCACTTCAGAAATGCTATGCTAAAAGGGCCCTAGAGTTATGCAGCCATGACTGTTATATATTCATGATCCCTACGTAGCTCCTACTTTAGGGGCTATGTAGGGACTGTCAAAATCCCTCGTTCCCCATTTACCACCAGGCAGTAGCCACTGTTCCGCTGTTGATTGGGAAGCATCTGAGGACATTCTCATCCACCCTCTATACAATAGGGAACTGTGACAGAAGTCCTGTTTCATTGCTTACAGGAAGGGGTGGAAACAATAGTCAGCTACTTCCTAAATACAGGGGAACATACTCGTATTGACCACATTGGCTGTTTCTTAGTAAATGAAGATTGGGGTGGTTGGGCCAGAATTCTCTGTAACTACAGTATTTACATATACATACTTCCCATACGGGATTCTGGCCAAAGCATTTATTCTATGATCTGTTGCACAAAAAGTTTGGCATAATAAGATCCAAGCCAAAGCCTTCTAAGGATCTAGCTCTTTTTAGCTCTTTCTTGGCTTCTGTTCTGATTGGACGTTTTTGTATTTGGACAGCTTTTGGATTTCCCTTCCTTGACTTTTCTCGTCTCTGGTTGGATTCTGATAGCTTGAACCCTGGAGTAGCTTTTCTTCCTGTATCTGGGTTCCCTTTGTCTGAGCAGCCTGCTCTTTGCTTGAATCTTTCCAGCTTAGTCTTTGGTAACTATCTAGGCTTTTCCTCTGAAGACCACCAGGAAGGAAACATGACTTTACCACTGAGATGAATAATCCAGAATGCTCATATAAGGTGTGTGTGTGTCTGTTGACTGAAGTAACTGATGACAATATAAGAAGGTTGAATCTGTATGTGTTAACATTATGGTATATATGTGAGGTGTGCCTTCACATACAACTGGAAAAAATGTCTATCTAGTAGGTATATGCGCTTTTCTATTTCCTGCTGTAAAAAGAAATTATGATTTATGGCAGAATGTAGTGAATAATGACATATGAATCTGAGAACAGCCAATTCTGGCAAAACAGAAAAATATGAAATAGCACACAAAAGCTGGGACAATTGAGCAATATCTTTGCATGGCAATGTTCTGTAAGGTCCCAGGATGTAGAAAGCTGGTAGGAAACCTGTAGTCCTCCAGATGCTTTTAGACAACAGTTTTTGCAATCCCTGATCATTGGTCATGCTGGGGCTAATGGGAACTGAAATACAACAACATCTGGAGGGCCTGCAGTTTGCCCTGGCTTAGATCTGGTTTAGATTATTTGGATGGAAACTCAAAGCAATTGCAAACTGATCCTATGCATCAGTTATGCAATATATACAGTAATAACTATCTCATCTGCATAGTAGGATTGTGTCTCTGATTTACTTACTATTTATTCATCCGTTCAATTTCTATCCTTCCTTTCTTCCAAGAAGGAAATTCAGTGCAATCCTATACATGCCTACTCAGAAATAAGCCCTATGGGTTTAGTGGAATGTGTCAAGAAAGCTGCAGCCTTAATTTCATTAAAGAAAAAAAAAGGAAAAGAGTCGTTTCACTGCCCTGGCTAGTTCGAGCTTTGGGGATATTAAAAGATATCCTCTTGATATCACAATTCGGCTGCATTTCTCTATTCTCTTCCACGTGCTTGCGAGGCCACCGGACAAGCACGTAAACAAGCTCGGCCGTTAACTGCCGTAATATTCAAACAACAACACAGGCAGACCAGAAATAGCTGACCACTGCTTTAGGAGACCTCCAGGCAAGTACTCTAATTAGGTATGCAAGCAACTTACAAAAGAGCCTCTGCCCCGCGATGGCAGCTTGATGGGTAACCTATACAATGCCCAAGTACTCTGCGTTCGCATACTGGCTACTCTATTGAGAACTGCTACGATAACTGAATCATTCAGATTCTGACCTTTCTGAGGCTTTGTCTCCAACTCCAAATCTATTGTTTTCCCCCAAGTATGGCATAGCCTGCAGTCACAATTCTCCTTATAAAAACCCTTGATTCCGAGACCTTCCTCGGATCGCTCCCGAGTTTCATCCCGCCTTGCTGCCGCTTTGCTTGGCAAGCCTCCCCTCAGCTCCACGTGCTGAGCTACATCGCACCCCAGCTTCGCTCTCTATTTTTCTGGGCTTCAGGACAGGTGAAGTTATCACTCAAACCAGCAATCCCTCTAAAAATCCCTCTATACCACTCCAACCTTTATATTCCTTAGTTATCTCGTGTGAATGTGTCACATACACTGTTTTGCTTGTGTTTAATAAAACATCATTTATTGTTTCAACTTTTGTGTGCTCCTTGACTCGACTTGACCCCGTAGACACAGGGTTCAAGATCTCGCTAAGTTAACCTGCCTCTCGTAACGCTAAGCAGTGCTCTGAGCTAATTTTCCCCACCTTTAGTTGAGCACATTTTGGTGTCCCTCCTGGGACCCCCAGTACACAGGGTAACAGTGGGAGAAACCTTAATGTGAATGAAAAAAATTTACTAAGAATCTTTGGTTTCTGACTTGGCTTTGTTTTCCAGTAAAAAAATAATTAATGTATTGAGTTGTTTTCTGATCTTTCCAAAACTGAGCAGAAATGACATCTGGGCAAAGATGAATAAATACTTTTCCATTTTGTGTATACTTACATTCGACTGATGTCTTAAAATGAGCCACATAAATAAATAGAAAAATTGTATGCCTTATTGGAAGCAGGAAGGTCCTCATAAAAACTGTGTTACTATGTGTTTCAGGAACTGAAGTTAAAGAATAATATACATCAATAGCTCATAAAACATGGTATATCTCCTGAATGCTATCTGCTTCTCATGGGCCCTCACAAGACACTGTTGTTATTAGGCAGCCAAGTAGGCTTCACCATCATCCATCTTGTTTTCTAAATGGATGTCTGGACTGTTTGCCAGATAGATTTCTGGCAATCTTCTGGCATCCCTAAGAGGGCACGATCTGAATGTTCCCAATGGAAATGTTAATTTTGTAAAAAAAAAAAAATGCAATCACACAAATGTTGGTTACAGTGAAAGTATGTTATTTCCATTATTTTTATTCTCCTGGTACGTTAATGGATAATGCCTGTATTTTACCATTATAGTATATTAACTACAGTTTGAAAAGTACAATAGACTTCAAACTTTCTCTTGCCTTGTAACTGAAAATCATAAAATATTATTATGTATGAAATGGTTTACCTTTCCTTGTCTGAAGTCAGAAGCATTTTCTTTGTAATTCATTACAAGCACACTAACCATAAAACTTTACCTACTGTAGCATATAAATATGCACAAATATGCATAGCAAACACTACTTTATTGGGTCCTTTCAGATATTTTTCTTTAATTATTTGGATGAATATAATTTAAAAAGAACCACCTAAAGAGATGGCTGACTTCATAGCACCATAAAAAGAATCATCATTGTATCACTTCATTGCAGAGCTTACAACATTGTTATTAAAATTTGTTATGTTAGTTAGACAGCTGTACTCATAATTATTACACTATGTGTGCATTCTGAGAAAATAATGTGCTTAATTATTTATTGTTTTAGCAGTTATTTGGGAGGTGGGTTGAGGGCAGTCTTGCCTCTTATATTTTGTCTGAATCCTAAGAGGTGGCCAGAGAGGGTTTTTCTTTTTCTAAGCTTTCAGATTGTCTTTCCTTATGTTTGATAGTGCACATTAGAACAAAGAAATACAGCAGGATGTGTACCCAGTTCCTAGTCAGACTTATTAGAAAGTGCAGAAAAAGTTACCTCACTTGATCAGACCAGGAGAAGTACCATATAGCCACCTTGTACAATTAAGAGGAAACAGTTCCCCAGTCTCTAAGAACAATGGCTAACAAACAGAATGGTATTTTTCCTCCCCAATTGACTTTGCCAGCTACATCATTTTAGAAAGCCAATGCTATTTTGGCCTTGTTAATGCAATGTGTTGCAGCTTGTGGTGGTAGTTGTAATACATTAATTCAATTTTGAGTTCAAGAGTGGGCAACTGAGAATGGAACTGTGTGATAATGGGGTTCCTCACCCAGGTTTCAGTGCTTAAGGGGAATAGTTCTCTTTTCAGGCACATAAAATGTTAATGAACTACTAGGGTTAGGTTTCATTAGGGTTAACATCATAGGTCATGAGAGATAGTTGCCCAGTGAGGGGAAAAAAGGTGAGAATCTTCGAGATGCTTTGATGGAGAAGTTATAAAAACCCTCGAAAGACCATGAGGTAGAGAGAGATAACAAAGGAACCATTCAAGACATCAACACAAGGGCAAGGATGCCAGTAGAGACAGGCATTGTCTATCTACTGACTCCCCTGCATACCATCTCAGAAGTGGCCAACTGCTGTGAGTAGTGTAGAATGTTATCTAATTAGCTGCGTTAGGTCTTTTTGTTATTTTGGAAGTTTGGTTGATCTGGAGAATCTATCTGTTCTTGTAACTACTTGTAACTATTCAGCACACCTGAGAGGGGGAGCCTTTCATGAGTATTATTTTCTTGTTTATCTTGCATGTCTTAGAATAAATATGTTTTTGTAAAACCTCTCTGTTTCCTCTCTATTCCCAAGTGTTCCTTGGCAACACATGTAGATAGGATTTCTCTCACCCAGAAGAGGGAGGTGAGGGAAGAGAAGGCACCTTTAAGCATAGACACTGTTAATTCCCAGGCAACATCCCACTGCGTTGCTATTCATTGGGTTTAATTGATGGGTTGTGGCAGCACATAATTAAGAGAATTTAGGGGAGGTTCCTAGCTCCTATTCAAGGCAGAAGTCAGCATTGAGAGGGAGGAGGGCTTCCCTTTTTCCCCCAATCTCCACAAGCTGTGGTGGTTTTTCACCCGTCTACCCCCACAGTGGCTGTGCTAGCATTTCCAATGAAACCTGAAGGTGGTATCACATCACTTCCAGTTTTGATTGCAGCTGATTTGGGGCTGATTTCGGTGGTGGTGGTGGTGGTGGTGGTGGTGGTGGTGTGTGTGTGTGTGTGTGTGTGTGTGTGTGTTTTAAGCATGGGTGGGCTGTGGGGTAACATGTAGGGCTAAACCACCATGTTTGGCATTAATTTCAAGCCATTTTGGGCCCAAAATGTCATTTCTTCCTTTTGGGGGGGGGGCTGGGAGAACCTTTAAATGGAGCTACAGGTTGTATGTGTAGGCTTGTTTTGGGGGGCTGCACTTTCCCCACTCTTGCAAGTATAAAACTGAACTTCTATCATGCTGTTATTGTATGCATTGTTACATTATTTACTGTAGAAACTGAATAAAGTTACACATAGTATTTGATAATAATTTTCTTGCTTTTGACTTTTATTATTCATGCAGAATTGTGAACACAAGGACCATTTAAAATGTGGAAACAACTACTTTTTCTCACATAATGTCCAGAGAGCTACTTAATGGTTAGTTTGGTCACTCATTTCTTTATCATGCACCTAGCATGTTATGGACACCCAGTTTTTCTGGTCTTGCCCACCGATTGATGTCCATGAACTATGCCCTGGTTCACCTATCCACCCTCCAAACATTCCACTATCTCACTTTTCCATTTCCTTCTTCTCCCTTTTTCCACCATATTCTCACCACATTTATGTTGCGTCTTCAGCTGCCATCTCATTCTGCCCCCAGTATGACAGTAAAGAGTGGATCCTAGAATGGAAAGAAGTAGGCAAGTTCCAGCCTGTGCCCCAATAATTCTCTACCCCTGCTGCAGAACAAGCAGAGATGCTGGATTTCTCTTTTTGGTTTACGAAATCTATTAGCCATTTCCTGCTCAAATAGTAGAGTACCTTTCAATTTCAGTGTGTTCTGAAATGGAGTTCATGTTGCACTTACCATGAGGTCTGGTATCCATGTGGCAAGATCTCCCCACCTCACATTATTGGCAGCCTCTGGGATAGGCAGGGAAATGTATAGATCCATGTGTTCAGATATGCTAAATAGTTGGATTGTAAACATTCATTTATTTCATTTTCACATAGGATTCTTTCTCCTCACTGAGTGAGGTTATGAGAATTATGTACATTTTTTGAAATGTTTTTGCCATTTTTGGAACTTTGGGTAAAAATCTTTTTTTTTTTTTTTTTTGGCAGAAAAATGTAATGCACTTTTGCAGAAATAACAATTAAAAAAAAGCAGGGCTGATCTCTTAAGAGTTGTTCAGGGCAACCTGCCCCCCCTTAACCAAATCTTACTGTAGTTAGCAGTTTTTTAGATGTGTTGAGGTACCCTTTTGTATCAAGAAGGAGAGAAAATGTGAATGTTCTTTATATCTCTATAAATGATACATCAAGAGGGGAGGGGAACTACCTCTGAGAAGCTAGTCCCAGTAGTAATACATAACCCTCTTCAGTGCCAAGGTTTTTTAAAGTTCAGAACCTTAAAGAAGATGTAATAAGACATCACAACTTTCTATGCCTCTTACATATGCATGTTCTTGGTTTAAGAAGCTGTTTTTGTATTCTCTTTTTCTCCATGGTATTTTTTTTTAAAATAAAACCCATAGGGAACTGTGGATGGGAAAGAATTCATTTCAGTCTACATTTTTCAGTAAACTGGCCTAATTCATGCTTCCTGAATGTGCAGATTGCAATAAAATTATCTGGATTGTGAACTTAGCCACATTTGGCATTGCAGTTATCAGCTCAAATAATGGATACAAAAATACATATATTAGGGTAAACTGTGCACAAAATGCATATGTTAGGGAAAATTGAGTTGGGAAACAAATGTGGATTTTGTACAATTCTTTTCTAAAAAAAATAAATGGATGTAGAAGTCGGAGGGAATGGATTTCTGACTGAATACATGAATACATGTGAAGCTAAAGTGGACTAGAATTATACTGATCCATCAGTACCCATTTGGAGTTCATATGAATTTTGTTCCTATCAGCTATTGAGGCCCCCTAGACAAAAACAAACAAAGCTTTAAAAAATACAGTACTACTAGGCAGAATAGAATATGACTCTGGTTCTTTCATAGGGCAAAACAGTTTAGACTGTAGGAGGACCACTGTGATCCTTCCAGATGCCATAAGAGTGTGGCTCCCAGTATCCCACTCCATTGGGTATGCTTACTAGGACTAATGGCAGTTGTGGTTTAAAAATCTAGAGGGACTCAGCTGTCTGGTACTAAGCTATTCTTCACCTGTTAGTCAATTACTGTAGTGTTTTTTGGCTTGCAATCATTTGAAAAGGCAGAAGGAATGTAAAAGTGGTTGGTTCACTGGGAAACTATATGCAATAAAAAAAAAACCCTGAAATAATAATTTCTTTGCTTCACAGTTTTTGCTATAAGACTGATTCTGTATATGTGCTTTTCCTACTATGTAATCTGTGAAGGCTGGTGGCTTTCATGTCAGCTATTTTGGGGGATTGATGGTTGCTGTTATTTTAGGTGAAGATGACTTCAGATTATGGCAACCCAATGAATGAAAGATCTCTAAGAACCCCCAGTCAGCAACTGCCTGTTCAGGTCTTACAAACTCAAGCTGTAGCTTCCTTAAATTGAATCAATCCATCTGTAGCGTGGTCCTTCTCTTGTCTTACTGCCTTCCACTTTACTAAGCATTATCATCTTTTCCAATGAGTCAAAGTCCTCTTTCTTGTTCTACAATGACACCCCTGAATCTTCTACCATTCGGAGAAGATGAAATATGAAACAATATTTAGTATTTTTCCTAAGCCAAATCTTGTTACTGAGCTTTTTGAAAGAACTCTTGAACCACTTGGAATTCATCATACTAGTGCTTAACACTTAAGGCCTGTTGACAGGAAAGAAATTAGTTTATATGGGGCATGATTTTTAAATGTGGTATTAATACTTTTCCAGCATGTAACCTCCAGTCATTAATTCTGTGTGTGGCTGGTCAATCAGATAATGAGAAACATTTCCTAAATGGCAGATAAAAGCTAATTTCTCGCTACCGAAATGAAACATATAACTTTTCATGCCATTACTCTGGCTGATAAGATTTAAAATAGGTGGAGGTGTGTACGAAATCTGCTTCTTAATAAGACCTAAAGAAGAATATCTCTAATTCTCAAGCAAACTGATGAATATTGAATGACACCTTATAGTGATGTTGATGATGATGATGATACTAATGAAACTAATACTAATATTGCTACTGCTGCTATCACTACTACTAGGAACCTTAGGTTGTGATCGTGTGCCAAACACCTGGTTAAACTGTCATAGCTACATTTAAATTCTGCGTCAGACCCCTGAAACTCACCTTAAAAACTAGTTAACCACTGGAGAGATAGAGGTCTGTTCTGCTGGTGAGTGAGACACTGCAGGATGATGTGATAGGGTGGGTATTGTGAAAAGATATAGCAAAATGAAGTCTAAGGATGCAACTTATGTTCAAGAATTTCTACAACCTGGGCATCCAGTATTGACTCTTGTCTGTCTTTACCGAACATACTAACAATAGAAATGAAATATGTAAAAGAGCTGTTCTTGAGAGAGTGGTGCTGTATTATATTGTAGACAGTGCAACTGGAGCAACATAGTCATAGTTCTTCTATTTTCTTTCCTTCTATCATTGCAACCATAGGATATCTACCAATAGTTGCAATAGCCACCAATGTCTGTTAACTTTTATCTCAGTGAATCAGTGAATTATGTATAGGTTTCACTCTGAACTTTAGTTTCCCAACCTGCTTGGATAGGCCCTTCAAATGTAGACTAAAAATGAGCAACCCTCACTGACAAGGAAGACACCAACCGCACTAACAACAATGAAACATAATTGCTATGCTGGAGCTGATCAAAGGTATGTATATAGCCTCTCGTTACCACTAAAATATTTCTTTATATCGCACAGGTGTTCCTCTAAAGCTGAAATGGAAGAGGGGGGAAAAATCAATGTATTTAGCTATTTGTTCAGAATCTATATATTACCTGGGGATGCAATGAGAACAGAGAAGATATATTTCTTATAAGGGTGGAAAAGAGTCCACTGGGTTAATATTTTTGTACTGGAGTACCAGTTTTGCATCTCCCAAGACTTCCCTGGAAACAGATTGAAACATATCTTGCATGAGTGATATGTACATATGATAGTGTTGCAATGCAATTTGGAAGCAATGAAAAAAATGGGCACCAGGATGTAAACAATGTTTGCAAATTGTCTCATATTTTGCTTTTAAAAAAACCCTTGAAAATAAAAAATAAAAAATGAAAATGATGGACTAATAATTTCACATTTGTGAATTTTCTGAGCAAATTTCATGTGTACAAACACACATACACATATAAGAATTGTGCAAGAAGATGTAGTAGGTTTCATATTTTGCACACAATAATTTCTTTCACCAAAAAGTAAAAAATCACATAGTCTCTCATAGTCTTGCCCAGTGGGGAGAAAACTTCAAATTTCCATTTAGGTCTGTGAAAATGAAATAATCCAACATTTGGATCCCTCGTGTGCAGCAAACAATTCATACCTCTCAAAAATATCCATGACTAAAAATGCATCTGCTTGAAACATGGGCAAAATTCTGAGTCAGTGCAATAATGCACACAGAAATTGATAGATTGAAAAATGCGTACAAAATGTGTATACTTTGAATAAATGTGCATGGCAATGTGCACAGATTTTCATGTGTATGTTGGGGGTGGTGAGGGACCCTCTGATAACCTGATACAGAAATTCAGCAGGATGAGAATGTAAGTAGGACACTGAGAACTCACTGAGACTGTCAAAGACTGACGTATTTCACCATCCCTTCTGTTTTACTAGCTATTCTTGATATACATGGGAACAGTGTAAAGAAGACAACCTGTAAGGAATTTTAAACTCAGAGCTTGCCTGTGTCAGACCTACTTTCATGACTGGACCTGGGCTACAATTTGAACAATTTAAAGGGTAAAAACCTGAAGTTTGAGCAAGAGGTGGAGACTCAGAATGAAGGAATCAGGAGATTTTGCTCTTCTGACAGGACAAGGAAAGAACAACAGGCTCCTTGAGTTTATGGCTTGGCTTTGCAAAATACATTCATGGGAGCCTGAAATTCTTTTACTTTGTGAAGAAGACAAAATATTCATTATGCAGCGAGACACTTTCAGATGCTTTTTGTCTCTTTTAACCTTGCATGTTAAACTTCCTTTTTTAGTTAAAGGAATATAATTTATTCATTACACACTTAAAGCAGAGTATAGGGTTTTATTCAAGGATTGGTAAATGAATCCTTTATTATTAAAGATCCAAGGAATAGTGGAAGGCAGTTACAGACTCTTTCAGATTACTTCTCTTTAATGCTTGGGTCACGAATTGTGCCTTTTAAATGGATACATTGTACCAGTAATTACTAGACCTTTAGCTGCCAAAGCTAGTTAGCATGTAACTGTCTAATCCTAATATCCATGGCATTTGAAGTTTAGTCAAATATGTTGGGGAAAAGAATAGTTCAAGTTAACCCTCTGCTTCCACTCATCCAGGTAGATTTTTGTTATTAGTGTTGTCATGATTGGGCATGAATTCATTTTTAGTCTATTTTTTTCAGCCAAGGTGGGTCCACCCAGTGAAAAGTGATCAAGCATCACACAAAATCACAGTGAACAGCCAAAATAAGTAAATAAATAAAAATATAAAAATACAAAATAGATAAAATAACCATATCAGAAACAAATAGCTACCACTATTCTCATAGTACTGGTGTTCTAAAGTCCATGAAGATATCACCAAAGGGCACCTGCACTTTGAAATTTTTTAAAGTATCTTCAGAGACTGCCCCATGTCAAGTGACTAAAGTAATTCTGTGATTCAGACGTTGAGTTTGTAACCAGTATCACCTTTTACTTCATTACCACTGATCAATTGTCCAAAGTCCTCATAAGAGTGTGAAGACAATTTTCATATTGAAAATGAGGATCAGAGCAAATGGCAACATAATTAGACAACCTCTACATTGTGGGCATGGATCTAACATGGATCCAGTCAATCACATGTAAATTGATTGACCTTATTCATTGGTCCTAGTGAATACTGATACCAATAATATGATAAGTGGGATGTGCAACAGAAAGTTCCCATTTGGAAAGCATGCAAAAGGACTATCTTTCATTGCAGGCAGCTGGATAAGAAACCTATTATCTTACATTGTGTGTAAAAGAGAGACACAGAGAGAGAGAGAGAGAGAGAGAGAGAGAGAGACAGTTAACCACTGAACAAGCAGTTCTGTGGAAGAACAAAATATTTAGTCTATAGATGCTTCCTTGGTCTGGTTCAAATACATCTTTGGTTTATTTTGAAATCATGAAGCCAATTTTATATACACGTTCTGAAGCTCTAGCTGATTATCTCTGGGTGGCTTGAAAGAATAATAATAAACTGTGCATTAGACCCCTTCAGAATAAAGTGTTTCATATCTTCATTTCATAGCTGTGGAAATTGAACAACTAACAGGATGAATTGATTTGTTTCCACAGCAAATTATAAAGGAGGAAACTTAATGCTAAAGTCGATTCCTGATGACATTCTTTTATCACAAGAACCACCTTCAATCCACATGAGTGAGTACGAAAAGGATTCTTGGTTGGAATAAAAGGTATACAGTCTGCTCTGTAACATATGTATCTATTTTATGTTTGATTTCATTTAAGGCAGGAGCTTGAGGCACAACATTAGCCCCTTTGATTAGGTTACTCTACAAATAAAGTGTTTCTTGAATGTTTACATCTGAATAATAGAATCCAGGAGATGTTGCTGATAGAGATGGGTTCAGTATCATGGGCCATTTCCGCCATACACTCTTATAGTGCTATTATTTCACATTCAACATCCTATGGAATTCTGGGGTTTATAGTTTACTGAGGCCAAAGAGCTCTCTGGCTGAGAATTCTAAATACCTCTCCCTAAACACAAATCCCAGGATTCCACAGGATGTTGAAGGTGGAATAACAGCACTATAATAGTGTAGTGCAGAAATGGCCTTGGACTCACTGGCAGTGCAATGCTAAATCAAAGAGGTAAAGGGTTGAGATTAGGAAAATAACTCTCATGCTGGAAGAACCTTCTTCTGCCAGCTAATCTCAGAAATTTGTCAAGAGAACAATTTGGTGGCAGAACATCTCTGCTGGCTAAGATCTTCCAACAGAAGAAAAAGAAAGAGGGAGAAGAAAGGGTGGAGTAAAGAAAGAACTGAGATCAGAACTAAGATTAGATGTTTTCATTTAAGCATTCATTTAAATGTTTTCATCTAGTTTAAATGTTTTAATTGTATTCAACTTTTATTTATATTTTTCTGTGTTGCTTATGTTGTAAGACACTTTTGGTATGAATGAATCAATGAATAAATAAATAATTAAAATGAAAGAAGCACAACCTATGAAGTTCCCACAAGATAACAAAATCTAACACAAAACACTTTAAAGGATGTTGATAATGTTCTGGAGACATGCCCATCCAAGAAACACATTTGTGTTACTGCCCTGGCTAGTCCGAGCTTTGGGGATATTAAAAGATACCCTTTTGATATCACAATTCGGCTTCACTTCTCTATTCTCCTCCACGTGCTTGCGAGGCCAGCGGACAAGCACGCATACAAGCTCGGCCGATTATCGCCGTAATAATCCTGGACAATACAGGCAGGCCAGAAAATAGCTGACTCGCTGCTTTAGGAGACCTCCAGGCAAGTACTTTAATTAGGTATGCATGCAACTTACAAAAGAGCCTCTGCCCCGAGATGGCAGCTTGAAGGGTAATCTATACAATACCCAAGTACTCTGTGTTTGCATACTGGCTACTCTATTGAGAACCGCTGCGATAACTCAATCATTCAGATTCTGACCTTTTGGAGGCTATGTCTCCAATTCGAAATCTATTGTTTTCCCCCAAGTACGGCATAGCCTGCAGTCACAATTCTCCTTATAAAAACTCTTGATTCCGAGACCTTCCCGGGATCGCTCCCGAGTTTCATCCCGCCTTGCTGCCGCTTTGCTTGGTGAGCCTCCCCTCAGCTCCACGTGCTGAGCTACATTGCACCCTGGCCTCACTCTCTCTTTTTCCGGGCTTCAGGACAGGCGAAGTATCACCCAAACCAGCTATCCCTCTAAAAATCCCCCTATACCACTCCAACCTTTATTTTCCTTAGTTACCTTGTGTGAGTGTGTCGCATACACTGTTTTGCTTGTGTATTTAATAAAACATCATTTATTGTTTCAACTTTTGTGTGCTCCTTGACTCGGCCTGACCCCGTAGACACAGGGTTCAAGATCTCGCTACATTACCCTGCCTCTCGTAACACTAAGTAGTGCTCTGAGCTAATTTCCCCACCTTTAGTTGAACACATTTTGGTGTCCCTCCTGGGACCCCCAGTACACAGGGTAACATCTGCTTTAATACATAATTTAATTACCATCTTAATGGATGGCATGAATTCAGACAATTTGTTGAGCTGGAAACATCCACTGGAAACTTCTTTAAAGAGCCTCAGGTCAGTTATTGTTTTGAATCAAATGTGAATATATTTTGTTATCATTCATTAACCCAATTTAAAGTTAGAACACAATTAAGCTCAGGTAAAATGATTTAATATTGGTTTGGAGCAAAGGAATCCTCCCAGCAATGATCATATAAAATGTTCATGCAGAAAGAATAGATTATGTTTAAGATGTGCTTTGTGCATTGGGTCAAATGCTATAAGTACAATGACCACCTAAGATAAAGAAAATGCCAAGAACTGAACTGAACTTTTCATTCAAATGTCTAGTCTCTAAATAAATATTGTACATATGTCAGACAGTGCATTCATTATATGAACTAAAAAGTTTTGAAATGGCATTTCTCCTTGTACTCATGCGCATGGGATATTTTGCTGTGTTTCCCAGTTCTTAAAGGGCTATATAATCACTTATGCAGCAAAGCAAAACAATAGAATGCACTAAAATACTTTCAGAAACAACAAAATAAAATAGAATAAAATGCATGAGTATGCTTGATAAAGTATATTTCTTTATGTTAGTTAGTGATGCTATTGTGGGCATATCCAACCTATTTTCCAATAGGTTCCTATATACAACCACATTATACCTAGTCATTTCAGGAGCAACCCAGGCATTAGTAGAAGAGAGGGGGAGTATATAATTCCTCTTAATTCATCAGTAAAACAGCAATTCGGCAACAAATTGATTAAGGAGCTCTCTGTACTACACTGTTATAGTGCTATTATTCCACCTTCAACATCCTGTGGAATCCTGGAGTTTGTAGTTTCAGGTGGGCAATTAGAATTCTCAGCCAGAGAGCTCTTTGGCCTCAGTAAACTACAAACCCCAGAATTCCATAGGATGTTGAAAGTGGAATAATAGCACTATAAATAGTGCATTATGGAAAGATCCTAAGCATGCCTAGTATGTTAAGATTAACAATAAAAGAGGCATGTTTTGCTGAGCTGGCAGAAAACATGATTAGAGAAAGAAGACGAATGGAATAAGTCTTGCAAAAGAAGCAACAGAATAGCTTCTACAAAGGGAAGTGCTGCCTCACCCATCTTTGGCAGTAGAGGCTTGGTCTAAGATGCTTTCTAGCCATTTGTGCAGGTGATGGGATTAAAAAAAAAGTCCCCTTGAAGAATGGAGAGTGACATTTTTTTCATCTGATCTGATACAAAAAGAGAAAATGTGTTCAAAACTTGAGAGACTGCAGAAAGAGTGTTGATAGCCATGCTCACTAGCTATGAGGCTCTTTTTGAAGTGCAAAATAAGGGGTGATACTCCCTGACTAGTCATTGATCATGATATGATACCAATATGAATACCATGATATGCACGCCAAAACATTCCTAGTAATTTAGCCTTACCCTCTTCCCCCCAAATAAACACCAGCCAAAATTTCCCTTCTTACTTCTGTATGGAAACGAATGCTCAAATTAAAATGAAAAGGAGAATTCCAAACCATCCCAATTATAAAGTTCTTTGGAGGCAAGCAGATGGATAGGGGTGAGATTGGGAAATGGATTGATCAGTAATTAAATGACATGATGGAGTGAGTAGAAGGAGGTAGACAGTTTCCACAATGAAGGAAGCAGGCAGACAAGACATCTGGAAGGCATTCCTTCTTGCTTCAAAATAACCATAGTGATATAATTTTAAAACTGGGAGGGAGCTTGGTGGTCCACTAGTATACGAGGGGAGCTGATCAGTGATTGGGAGGGCAGAGCTATTACCAGCAATTCCTTGGCTGTTTCTGTGTGCCAGGGTGAGCACCTTGCAGAGTGTGGCACTGGGTGGTTTCTTCTGTAAGATCCAAAAGTACATACACTGGGGATGTTCCCCAGGTGTCCCTGTATGCATCATTGATAGGATACCAGCCAAAGGCTGGAATGGTGTATGGATCATAGTGTTTCCATACACAGAGCTACACTACAGCTTCTCATCCATCTCCTCAGACTTACCGTAGAGCCTCTGCAGCCCATTCATGGCCATTCCACACCTGATGTTGGGAAGATCAACTATGTATCCATAGTCAGGTGTGAACTGATTACATCAACCACTGAGATTTTCCGAGGGCCCCTAAAACAGTTTTTTTTGCATAGACTACTGGATCATAAAATTTGGAAAAGTGTCAAATGTGTAGAATAATTGCACTGTGGTTCAGCTATTAATTTGGGAAATGCAAATTAGATTGATTCCTATTAAAATACAGATCAAAGAAATCTCTTCTCCATCTCTAACATTTTTTTCATCCCCATTATCATGAAATGGGGTAAATTTGAAAAATTAATAGTAGTAAATTTCTACTGAATCAGAAAACCAGTGTGTTCAATTGGACTTACTCTTTAGTAGGTTTATTTACAAATCTTAAAGTAGATACGGTATGTATACAATCACGCTGTAAGTCTTTGATTTCAAGTTGTTCATGGAAAGTGAGACTATGGTAGCTCCCATAGTTGATTCAGTACCCAATGACTGTATTTTAGAGCTTTAGGAACTAAAAAACAGTCCTCAAAAAGGAAATCCAATCAGAGAGATGGAGGCAGTTATCACACAAAGTTGTCATCTCAACAAAGCCATGTGTTATTCCCAGTCCAGGACATGTCCTACCGCATGATGTCATCCCTAACCAGCTGCTTTTCCATCCCTTTCTGTTGCTAATCAGTGCTATTTCATTACCAGAAAAAGTCTGATAATGGCCTCCTTTTCCACCACAAGTCCATCACCTAGGCAAGTGTGGTTCCTCATTTGTGCCTGATAGCACTTCCTGTGTGGTAGAGAGCATTCGGAACTGGAAGAACGTGGAAAGGCAATGCTGGAATTGACACAGAACAACACGCTATTGAGGCATGATATGGTAAGCACCAGAGAGAGCCTCAAAATTTACAATTTAATAATAAAAATTCTGGTTTTAGTAAACCAAAGAGAGACCAAAAGACAAAGAGACAAGAGCACTGTTGGAATCACTAGATGCAAAATACCACACATGTTGACAAAGAGACAAGAGCACTTCTAGAATCACCAGATACAAAATTCAGGATCATGATGAGAGATGGAACAAAGAGGAGGAATTTTAATGTTAATAACACAGAAGAATTAAACAGGGATCTGGTCTGTTCAGAGGGTAAAACCTGTTGAGAAGGTTGAAATGACACCTGTAATACATCTTTAGAAGAGATGATCCTCCAAGTGGTGAAAGAAATCTGTTCATCACAATACATGATTTTTTTCTCACCCATATATATTACATTTAGCATTCTTTTGTGATTGATTATTGAATTATGTGCTTGGTTAGCCAGTTTGATTGTTGAGCCACATATCTCTGAGGAGAATGTATAAGCAAATGGAATGCACATTCCATTTAGTTTGATCCTTAATTTTTACTGTTCTATTTTGATTTTTGATGATCTTTTTCACAAGTGTGTCCTGCTGTTAGAGAACATCTTTTGCAGGGCCTACTCACAGGCTGTGAAATTCAGTTCTGAGGAGGTGTTAACTGTTCACCTTCCTTTTTCTTTCTACTCAAAGGAAAAGACCATTTTTGGCCTTTGGTAGTGAACCTGCGTTGCTGAAGTAAAAAGTCTTAATCAGATAGGTACTGAGCTTGTTTTCTTTCATTGACATGTTTTTAATTGCATTTAAATCTGTTTTGTGTTTTAATTACTTTGTGTTCAGCTTTAAACGTTTATTTGTTTTCTGTTTTCTATTTATTATAGTTAGCTACTTTAAGTACAATTTGTAGGGAGAAAGGAGCAATATAAAACTAGGGAATAAATAAAGAATCCAATCCTTTTTATTAATGCAACCAGACAATTTCTATACAGATAGGTGCCTCTACTGGAACAGACATTAAACAACGTTATAACATACAGATAATTTTGTAACTTTTGTTAAGGCTATGTGGCCTCTCACTATTTTCATAGAATCATAGAGTTGGAAGAGACCACAGGGGCCATTGAGTCCAACCCCCTGCTATACAGCAACACTCATCAAAGCATTCCCAACAGATGGCCATCCAGCCTCTGCTTAAAAACCTCCAAAGAAGGAGACTCCACCACACTCTGAGGCAGCATATTCCACTGCCGGATAGCTCTGACCATCAGGAAGTTCTTCCTGAGATTCAAGTGGAATTTCCTTTCCTGCAGCTTGAATCCATTGCTCCTTGTCCTAGTCTCTGGAGCAGCAGAGAACAAGTCCACTCCCTCCTCAACATGACATCCCTTCAAATATTTAAACATGGCTATCATATCCCCTCTTAACCTTCTCTTCTGCAGACTATACATACCCAGCTCCCTGAGGCGCTTCTCATAGGGCGTGGCTTCCAGACCCTTCACCATTTTGGTCACCCTCCTCTGGACACGCCCAGCTTGTCAACATCCTTCTTGAATTGAGGTGCCCAGAAATGGACACAGTATTCCAAACGAGGTCTAACCAATGCAGAATAAAGTGGTACCATTACCTCCCTTGATCTAGACACCATACTCCTATTGATGCAACCAAGAATTGCGTTGGCTTTCTTGGCTGCCGCATCACACTGCTGACTCATGTTCAGCTTGTGATCTACGAAGACTCCTAGAGCCCTTTCACACGTGCTGCTATCCAGCCATGTGTCCCCCATCCTATATTTGTGGCTTCCATTTTTTCTGCCTAAGTGCAGGACCTTACATACTGCTTTTCATGTATTGTAAATGAATGATCTTAATGATCTTAATACAAGGTCTTTCTAAGGGGACTCACAGCAAAGGAATCTATGTAAAGGCAAATAAAATAACTTTCACTATTCTTGTGCAAAATACAGTGTCTTCATTGTAGATATTTCTGTTCTGATGGATGAATTCCAATTTACTGTGTGTGTGTATATATATCTATATCCAAAAAACTGGAACTCAGCTACTAGAATGTTGATCATATATACATGTGCACACACATATTCATATATTTTTTTTTCCATTTTAAACACCATCATATGGAGAGTAGGGTAGAGTGCTTATTGCCTTTCAATCCACCAGGGCTTCTAAGGAAATGAACTGTGTGCACACAAACAAACAAACAGATAAACACATTCTTTAGAGCAAATTAAAACAATTTTAGAACCATTTTTAAAAACACACACATATACACAAAACAGCTCAGATCAAAGGCAGTTAAGTCTTGGCTGCCTGCTAGACCTCAGGAAACAAGGATCCAGACCTCTCTTGAGAGGGAGTACCACAACCAGGGTGTTGCTACAGGAAAAGCCTAGGGGAGTCTGTCATCCATCAGGAAATCGATTTGAGGATTTCAGATTCTGTGTAGTCTCATATAGGAGGAAACACACTTTCACATATATTTTCCCAAGCCATTTAAGCCTTTATAGGTCAAAACCAGCACTCTGAATTGAGTTCTGAAGCAAACTGAAAGCTAATTCAGTTGGTACAAGACTAGTGATATTTGATCTGTAAAGCACATCTCAGGAAACAGTCTAGACACCACATTTTGCACCAGCTGTAGCCTTTGAACACTTTTCAAGGACAGTAGTCTAATCTTATTATTATGTACCTTCAATTCCTCTCCAACTTGTGGCAGCCCTATCATATAATATTCAGGCAAGATTTATTCAAGGGATTTTTGCCATTTTCTTCCTGTTGGACTAAGAAGGTATGACTTCCTCAAGGTCACTCAGTGGGTTTTCATGGCTGAGCAGGGATTCACACTCTAGGAAGGGTCACAACAGGCATGTCAGCTGAAGCTGGGTAAAGGCACTCCTAGCCACAGTAGTCACATGGTGTTGCAGGAATAATCCTGGGCTCAAGAGCACCAGTGCTGAAAACCTGTATTTCAGCGGACATACAAGCCCATCCAGAACAGATTTTAATTCCATTCTCAGACGGGTTTTCTTGCTGACTGATAGAACTTGGCCAGTTCTCCCCTTTTAGTTCTAATCAGTCAGGATAGATATGGGTCTAACAAACAAGTGGTTGGCTTCACTTCTTCAAGTAAGTTGTCCACTTTATTAAGATCCATCACAACTAGACAACTGCATGTCTCAGTGAGTCCCTCAGAATGTACCTCAATGTGAAGTCCAAGTCAGAATAGATCTAAGCAAATTTCTCCACCAAACCTTTTGTAGAATCATCACGGCTGGTTTCTGAGGGATCTGTCTGAGTACTTTGAGGTCTAAAATGTAATAACCCCTGAACTCACTAAAACAGCTGTGTTAAGAGGAGAGTGTGCTGATGCAATGGAGACAGCAAAGAACAGCTTCTTCACTGTCCTCTCCACCATGGAGTCAAATCTAAAATGGGCCCTAACTACTGTTCATGTGGATTTTTCCTGAGTATTTCTCCACTGACACTGTCATGATCCACTCAAGAACTTCATTGACCTGACCTTGTCCAAGAACCAAGGAGCTCCTACCCTATACCCACATAAATGACACTTAGCTGTGATATAGTTAGTGACCCAGATCCTTATTCCACATATCTTCCAGGGTGTTAACAGGATTGCCAGCTCTCGTTGCTGAGAAATCTCACAGAGCATTCAGGATAAGTCTTGATAAGTACTAATTATTGAGCTGATTATTCAATAACGAACAATTTGCCCATATTTGAGACACATGCTGTGCACACATAACTACTGATTTCTGCATTTACGTACCAAACTAATGTCTCGTTTACAATTGGCTTCTCTTCGGTAGACAGCTGCACATTAAGACTAAGGTCACCGACACAAATTGCAGGTGGTCATTAATCTTTATAGATTTGTTCAAGTTTAAAGGTTGATGGCTGAAAAAGATCTTACTTTTAGGAAAGGGACTGAAAATAGCATTGCCTCCCTCATAATGACTATACACAAATCAATATTGTGGCTACACTTAGAATACTGCATATAGTTCCAGTAATCACACCTCAGAAAGGATGCTGTAGAGCTAGAAAGGGTTCAGGGAACCAAAATTGTCTAGGTCTCAATATCAAAGTTAGAAATGGTAGCTCCTTGTTTGTTTGGAAAAAAGGTAGCGAAGGGAAGGGAAGAGTGTGAAGTGAGAAGCTGGGCAAGACTAGTTAGAGAAAGCCAATCACAGTCTTTGGAATGTTGTGAAGGGAAATCTGTGGTGCTGGTGGGGAATGATATAACCTATGTGTTTACAAAACAGAGGAAGGCTGAAATAGCCCTAGGGAGTCAGAAATATAAGGCCTTTCCACATTACACTGTTATAGTGCTATTATTCACCTTTCAACATCCTGTGGAATTCTGGGGTTTGTAGTTTACTGAGGCCAAAGAGCACTCTGGCTGAGAATTCTAAATGCCAGGATTCCATAAGATGTTGAAAGTGGAACAATAGCACTATAATAGTGTAGTGTGGAAACATCCATAAGGTGAGGGCTAGTTAGGAGGAGGAGAATGGAGAATACTTGAATAGTGTTTAGAAAGCTGAAAATGTGAACATTGTTCAGAGAGAATTGCTATTTGGTTTGAAACAGAAGGGTATGGAACTGGCACAAAGCTATTTTTTAAATTTGTTATACAATCTTTATTATTTTTCTATACCTTTCCTCTGGATAGTCTATTTTAATAATTAACAAGTATAACTTGTCATACTTTACACAGCCACTTCTTCAGATCACCTTGAGGCCCAAGTACCATATCCTCTGATGGAGCTTGAGGACAGAAAAGCAGGGTGAGTAATCGAAGGCCAAAGGTTGGAACTACAGGGTAAACCTGGATCTAGCACATAGGATATTATTTTAAATCTGTCTGTCATAGCAATAAACATGTGGTCATCCAATGAAAGTAACTGGCAGGAAATTCAGCAGAGACAAAAGGAAATCCTGCATTTAAGATTTAATTACTTTATGGCATAATCATGCTGATGTGTCAGAGCAAGCTCCCACCAAGAGCCCTAGTGGCGCAGTGGTTAAATGCCGGTACTGCAGCCACAACATTGTGTTCAATCCTGCTGGGCTCCAGGTTGACTCAGCCTTCCATCCTTCCACAGGTCAGTAAAATGAGTACCCAGCTTGTTGGGGGAAATTAGCTAACACATTGTAAACTGCTTAGCTGATAAGTGGTATAGAAATACACATGCTATTGATATTGCTATATTGGCAGGAGGTTGCCTAGTGGAGGATATAGTCTTCTGCACCGCACCTCTCCATTTCTGCATTACTCCTTGTTTTCAGTGTTGGATTGGTATTCACTTTGGAGCCAGGTTGGAATCTTTGGCCATACATTATTTTCTGGTGTGGGTCATTTTCTCCTGTTTCATACTGAACTAAATATTGTTATTTCTTGGGCTGAGAAATTAATTTAACAGATTAGCCAGTTTGTATGGGAATAATAATGAGGGATAGGATTGATGAGCAGCCACAGACACTCTTTCAATGACTGGTGATTTTTGAGTCTTGGACTTCAGGGCTGTGGGAGGATGGATAAAGATTAGCTTTGTGACTAGCTTTTTTCACCTGTTTGGAATTGTGGAGTGTCTAGCACCAGTATAGGAATGTCCTCTATACTGGCACTGGTGCAGCCAGGAGAACAGGAAATTGCTTGAGAGGCTAACATTCAACTGTACCAGATTAGCATCGTCCAGGAATTCCTTCAGACCTGTTCATTTTCTCACAGTTTGCCCTGCTACATTTCTTTGTTTAAATAATGTGGCCAGAGTTAATCCATTTCCTCTGTCCCACCACTTTATTCCTTCCTGCTTTTACAGTGATGACTAGCATCCATACATTACTAGCAATTTACCTTCTCCATTTATATATTAGGGATGGAAAGTATATTCCAAAGTGATTGGAAACATGTTTATTGAGCAGTTTCTAAATTTTCTTGTTGCTTCCTTCAAGAAGAATTACATCTTTATATCTTCATTTTATGAAGAAATCCATCATATATACTCATTTTGTAAGAATTTCTCTCTCTTCAGTAGATCTGTACCCTCAGTCCAGTTACAACAAAGTAAAGAAATTATGGAGCTAGATCTGATGCTTCACAGAGAAGATATGTCTTGAGAAGAAATCTGAAGAAAATAAAAGAGCTAACAGAACACAGGCATTTTTGGAAACAATTCCATGCAACAAGGATGTGAGAGAACAGTTTTTCTGAAGGAGCAAGAAATCTTAAGAGTGGCAGAAATTTTTGTAGATTAAGATCTTGCTGAAGTGCTAACTTAACCACGTGTGGGTTAGTGTACATATAAATATAGCTTTAGAAATCATGTGTACAGAAAATCATCGTCGTCGTCGTCGTCATTGTCTGGGGAAGTTCCTTCATAAAATTGATCCCCACTTCATTACCGTGGATTTCAGAGATATTTTAGAATGTCTTAAATTTGATAGCAGATAAGGCAATTGGAACATTAGTCTGCGGGTACAGAGTCAGACTACATTCATACCTAGAAAATAGACAGAGTGGTTAGAATCCACCATTGGAATGTGTTATACGGGTATGTGTTATAAACTGGATGCTCTGGTGGCAGTACATAAAACGCAAATGAGTGGACTGGCTCATTTGTTTTCATCTCCGTTGACAGAGGTGTTTGACCTGTTTAGCAGTAGCAAGATGGCTACAGACCACCAGACCACCATGCACTGAACAAATTTTTCATTTTCAGAAGGCAACTATCCAGTAAGTGGGTGGGATCATCGATTACAATCTGCCAGCATCATTCCAGATATGTGCACCGCCTTTTATGTGGCAACATCAGTCACAAAATTCCTCCTGCCAACATCTGCTGGTTTATACCCTTGAACATGTACTGGTTCATCACATAATACATCTAGAAGCGAACCTATAGCAGCTTCTGAATGCTTTATTCCAGTAATGCAACCTCTTCATCTCAGTCTCTATCAGTGCCTATGAGCACACACAGACCAGCAGCTTCTTCATCCATATTCTCTGCCTTACATACCTCAGGCAATATCCATAAGAAACATCTGCGCTAGACCATCCACCCCATGAAACACAGTCTTTCTATTTATGTATAAGACTTAATTTCAGCCTACAAATATCCACTGAATTCAATCCACTGTCTTGGAAAGTGAACTTCCACCATCTTACATCAACAGAAAATCACCAGCTTCTGTCATCTAATATCCACTGACTTCCAAATGTAAGCTCTGCCAGGTTCCATCATGTCAGCTGACCAAATTCAGAAAGCTTCTTTCTGTGACTATCTGCTGGCTTCATGCTGTAACCCTACATTGCACTTAGCAAGTCGTTTTACTTCTGGAGTGAACTTGCCTTCTTATCCCATCCTTCATTCACCAAGCTCCACAGTCATCTGCCAGCTGCTGTCTCCAACTTGACATCCATGTTGCTCTATATGCTTGGCTTGCTTTGCCTGAAAGAAAAATATTGAATGGGTACATCCCTATGGCTTAAGATGGACCGATCAAAGAACTCAGGGGCTGTTCTCTAAATTCAGCTGTTGACAGGGGAAACATGGGGAACCCCCTGCCACTGTGTAAAAACTGTCATAACTTTTAGGGTGCAGTGGGGAGACAGAAACTCCATTTTTGCATCTGAGAGGAAAACACATGAAGATTTGCATTGCTACAGAATCCTGAAGGATCTCATCACACAAATATTTTTCAGAAATCTATGGTTCCCAGTATTCATTAGGATCACTATGCCAGAGCATTTTTTGCTCTGATTTTGGTCTCGTATCCTTCAAGCTCCACAGTTCACATCTTCACGGAATAAATATGAGACCACTAGGCCCTGACTCATGTTAAACAGTGTTTCTTCCCTTTTCCTTTTTCTCCTTGCACACTTCTGTTCTTCAGTTTCGTTTTTCATCTCTTCCATATTCTGTGTAGGTAGGTAGTGGCACTCCCTAGCATCAGTTGCCTCTAGAGTTCCTGCTTTGGGGGGGGGGGGCTTCCTCTGAATCCTGTTGTTGTCTAAGTGAGCAAGCCTTCTTTAGACATTGGTTGAGGTGGTCTATGATGTCATGAACATTATTAGCATGAGCTACCAAGGTAACATGAACCTCAGGGATTAGCTAAACGTATAGCGTAATGTAGTGTAATAGTTCTGCATGTGGAACTACACTACAGCTGGCCACTCAACACCTCCAGACTAAGGCCATTCTGCACCTTACTTACTTCCAGCGATGCCCCATCATGATCCTTTGTCAGGATGGGAGCATGTCCACAATGTTCTCTTCCAGCTGTCTGTGGATGGGAGCATGAGCAACACGCGACTTCCTTCCACAGTGCATCTGGCCTCTTTCCCGTGCTGCTCTGGGGAAGGAAGCACCTAGATTGTACTTCTTGCTGTTCCACATGGCTGCCAGTGATGAGAGCATAGCACAATCGTGAGCCACTAATGGATTTTTTCTGTTAATGGAATATCCTGCGATCGCAACAGGTGGGAATGCATTGGCAGTGGGACTGCAACAACATCGCACAGCTTGCAGACAGCTGCCAGCCCATCCCCACTGTGGGACAATGACACCATGCAGAAATGGCCTTACTGTTGAATCAGTTCAGCATTCCATGGCCATTTTGCAGCTGGCTGAAAGTGAGAATGGAGGGTTGGAAAAGTGTTTGGCTATGTTGCTTTAGCCAGACACAGAGTGATTAAATTATCTCCTGAGATCTAGCATGGTTCTCTGGAGGCCTCAGTGTAGGGGAGGGTTTTGGTCATTTTGGGGAATGAAAGGGAACATCTTCCACAACAACAAAACAGATATATGCAGGCATAAGGTATCTTTGTATAGTTGTAATTATGTCTCCAGAACACAGTTAAAAAATAAATAAGAAGGGCACACTTGCTATTTTAGCCTTTAGCCAGGTATCTTTCATTAGGTTTTAAGAGCAGCTTGTCAAACAGTGATCACCAAGATGTTTGTAGGGGTGGATCTAAGGTATGCATAGTATCTTGCAGAGTTCCTTTATTTAGCCCTATAGCAGTAGCAATCGTGCCTGTTCAAATGTGGCAGTCATTTTGCACCTTATTCTGTTCCTATATGGGCCTAAAGTAGAAAAAAAATAACAAAATGGGCTGAGATGTGGATGTTAAACCTGTCTTTGACTTTTTAGGCACTTAATAATCTTTGTGAGTTTCAGATGTGTATCTAAAAACTTCAGATGTGAGTTTCAGATGTGTATTTAAAAACTTCATGCTGGACTTCAGCCAGAGAATTATGAATCAATGTTTCTAAGATGGCCTTCTACAGAATGCAGCTATATGATTTAGTGTCTGAGAAATCCATAGCATATTGGTATATCATTGAGGGAAAAGAAATGATATATATTCTCCTTTCCATTAATTCCAATGTGAACCCTATTAAAAGAAGTGTAACTCTTTCATGTTGTTTGGCTGAGCAAAGTTTTTTTTTTAAAGGCCCTTTTAAAAAATTTATTTCTCACAAAAACAACAACTGAAAGAAACATAATGCTTCAAAATGTACCCATTCAATTCCTTACAGGTGGGACATTTTCCAGCAATCAGTCCCAGTGTTTGGGAGCTAATAGTGCAGAATAAATTGTATTTTAAAGATAAACTGGATGAGCAAGCACATGTGCACAATGTTTGAGCAAGAAATATGGTCTCCATGGAATGTATAAGTGTAATGCAACAACCTAAGAGGAAGGAAAGAATTTTTTATTGCTTAAAAGAGAAATCTAGTTAGCCCAACAATGCTCAGTACAGATACACACTTTATATCAGTTAATTTTACTGAACAGGCTAGAGTCTAGTCAAATTGGATACAGATCAATTGCAGAAAAGAACTGATAATAAAGTGTAGGGGGCAGGGACAAAAACCCGCAATTATTTATGTACCTTGTAATTATGCTATTATTTCTCATGAGCTAGAAGCTCAATGTAGTGCATGGTAGATAATGTTTCAGCTATGTCATGTATGCAGTTTGTTTTATCTACCTATTTACATGCTTATTGCATTTTAAAATCACCTCTTAACTGAAGTTCTCTGGGTGTTGTATAATCTGTTGAACACTTGTAGAATGTTTTAAAAGGCAAAAATTCTCTAAAAAGTGAAACAATTACTAGAGAAGCAGAACATAAGCCCAAGATGAAATCAGCATTAGAGAATGAAGCATTTCATCATATGAAGCTAAATTAAAACCAGGAGCAAGATAGAAGAGGAAAGTTGTAAAAGTATTTACGTGATTCTTAAAATGCTTGGGGAAATAGAAAGGTCTTCATCCAGCAGCGAAGGAAACCATCATGTAGACATCAGGTGAACCATTCTAGGAACAAAATTCCATAAAAAGGAGTTTAGCAGACATCTGCCTTATCTAATTTGGAAATGTCACATGGAGGAGGACCTAAGGCGGTGACTTCGGTAGGTATGTGTGGGAAGAGAATCTCCTTCAGGTTATTCAGTCTCAAACTGTTTAGGGCTTTAAAGGTTTAGATCTATTTGGGACTTCCAAGGGTAAAAACAGCACTGTAAACTGGGCTTGAAAACCCACCTGGCAGCCATTTACAGATCTCGGAGTATAGGCATACAATGATATTGTCTGACCTCAGTCTGCAAAATATTTTTTGCAAAATGCTTCATTTGTTTCGCAGATCTAGCTGCTCTGTTTTGTACTGATTTAACTTTGAACAGGGTGATGCCAAACCAGTGTTAAGCTCTGTTGCATGCAATCAATGTTGTCATGTATTTGTGTATGTATTAAGCAATACTGGAATCTTTCCCTATAGGTTCCATGCAGTGTTGTCTAAATCAGCATTTCTTAGGGTATCTTATGTGCAGGACTTGCAATTATTTTTTTTCCAATGTGCCAGGGTCCAGCATGATATTTGCATCAATTGAGTATAACTGTTTCTTTCTTTCCTGGATACTCACCACGGACTGGCAACCACTGGCTTAAGGACTGGCACCAGTGCAGGGATGGGATCCAGTCCAGGCATGACCACCTGAGTAGCAGTGGTCAAAGTAGACTTTTCATTCCCCCTACAACTCAGTTCTGCTTCATCTAATCTGTCACAGAACAGATTGGGGTGCATGCAGTGGGCTATAATAAAACCATTCAAATTGGGGTGCCTATTTTAATGGTGAACAAAGTTGGGTAGAAGCAATTGATATGACTGGCTTTAACACTGCAGCATATAAGATCCAGTGCAAAATATGTCTCATTCATTTTTGTGAACAGACATGCTTAAGTCTATAATTTTTGGGTTTCAGGGGCTTAAATTTTGCAAAATATATATCCAAATAGCATTCAGGCTGTAACAACATCCTTTCTTCCACAGTAAATGCCTTTTTCAGGAACAGCCAATATGAACAGCTGTTTCATTCTGCTTTATTGTGAAAAGAGTGTCAAAAATATTGGGCACGAATTCAGCAAAAATATATGTCTCCTATAAGAATCAGATAGTTCACAAAATCACAAAAAGTTTTCATTTTAGAACCTTGAGAGTCAGTAATGCTGTTGTGCAATGTGTTCTGAATGTGAAGAAAATATATTACTCAGTCTGGCTAGCACACAAGGGCTTATTGCAAAGGAAACAGTGCTTGGCAGGAAGTATTTCTTTCTTATTTTTGTCAGTTCAAACAGCTGTCATTGTTGGCTTGTCGTTGTTGGCAAACAGACACCATTCAAATTAATGCGGCTGGTGATTGCTTAAACATGCTACGATAAAATGTTACTGTGAAGGATTCATAGAATGGAGTCACTCTTTATCCTTTAATATTTTTTGATGAGGATGATGATTATGATGATGATGATGATATTGATGATGATGATGTAATGTAATGTAATACAGCAGGTCAGAAGATATGAATATATTTGTGTTGTATCTTTTGCCCATATCTCTGGACAGCATTTTTTAAAATAATGGTGTTTGTTTTTGCTTATTCCATAATACTGCATATCATGTATTTTACCTCTAGATAGAATTCATGTTACTTTCAGCAAAGTGAACAAGTCACCTCTTTAACAAGCGTAATCTAGGTTGGAATCCTGTTAATGATTTATATCGGTTAAGTCTGTAATACACCATTGTATGTCTTCTTTTTGTGGAGGTTGGAATTCTCTACCACGTCATGCAATGACAAGTGTCCCTTCCCGTACTCATCTTTTAACTGTTGCAGCCTCGCTCCACAGGCATTTAGTGACCAGTGGATGGGGGGGGGGGGGAGCACTGGAGAACCATCTGCCTATATTCCTGTGCCCAGATGCAGAAAAATGGCATTATTTGCTGAGACCCTGAGAAGTCATTCAGAGGTTTCAGTGAGTGATATCAGCTGTTGTGGGTCCCATATTGGAAGAAATATGGTATAATTCCACCTCCAGAATGTTTATCCTATGTCTTCGTGATCTTGGCCATATATTTTCATTTCACAGAGAATTAAAAGGGCATACTGCTTTTTCTACTGACCATTTCCTGCAGCAGAGAATGAGTTAAAATTAAACACTTTAAAATCTCAATACCTACGTCCCCAGCAGTGCAATTGGGGTGGGATGACGCAATAAAGTTCATAGAACAGGAATGGTTGAAAATCAAAGGCCACAGCTATATTATCACAGCTAAAGAGATTTGGCCTAGCATGCAGCAAGGTTCCTGATGGCAGATAACCTGTCTACCCATCAATGATAACCACATTGCAACAACTCATTTGATGGAGAGGTCATAGGGCAACCAACATGGGACTTCACATGGGCGAATGCCACTGAATGAATCCCCTGACACTTGGGAATGAGGCAAGTACCATAGTTGAATTGGACATATTCTCGCATAGTATTCTCCCTGTATTGAAAGGTCCCAAAGTGTTGTGGAGAAATTATGCTGCAGGGAAAAATATGTGGGTTTTGTGTAAAAGCCCATCCTATTTTCTGTGAAGTATTTGCATAGGAAATTCATTTTTCATATAGAAAACAGGGACATTACTCAAAAAAGAGGCAAAAACCCACATGCTTTTACCCAGTTAAGTCATACAAAGTTCTTGCTGGTGTATTATTATTTCTGGTAGAATTTTCCAAATGCTGGGAAACCCATTTTTGACTGGGGAACAAATAAGCATATCCCTTTCCATTCAAAATGGCCATGCATGCCCATTTTCTCCAAAACTGGATCTGGACCCATGCCCAAACTGCCCAAAGTTGTGATGAGAAAATGTTGTGTGAACACAGTAACATAACCCCTGCTACTCATGACAAAAACATGTATGCAACAAAACCAAGGGAAGGAGTGGGACAGAAATTGTATTGTTGGATGCAGTGGCATGTCAGGAGGTAGTGGCTTGAAGGCCCCAGAGACATCAGACAGAGAAACTCCTTGCCAACATCTGCCCAAATCAGCCCATATCCCAGGCTGGTCAGTTCTTCATTTGTTTGAGCTGGCTGGCTGGTTACTTTCAGAAAAGCTCACAAAAATGAGCTGCTGGGAAGAAGAAAACTGGCACAACATGGAGTCTTGCTGCATATTCCTAACCCTTCATAGTGGATCCAAGACAAGGTTAAGCAGCCATGCTTTTAATGGCAATGGGCATTCTTACATCTTTCCAGTTTTATCCATGGGACTCTAGACTCTTCAGATGCAGCAGGTATTATTGATTTTCTTCATATATAGAAATATTCATTTTAAAAAAAGAAATTGTGTGTTTCAAATAGAGAAAAATGTACATATAGTGCTGGAATTGAAAGGGAATAGGGAGATCATGTTTGCAACATTTCAAAGTTTCTTTTTGGAAAACTTGCATTGCAGTTTTTAAAATTCCTATGACAATGTCATGGCTTATTACATTAGCCAAGTTCAAACCAACCGTTGGGATTCCCATGACCAAAGTAACGGCATATTTTCCTGGCACAACTGAGAAGCTGGCAGGTGTCTGCATTTGCCTGTGATTTTTCTGCAGCAGATATTGTCTCTCTTTCACTGTTAATCATGATATATATTTGCCTTCTTTTTTTCTTTTCCTTTTCCTCTTTCTTTCTTTCTTTCTTTCTTTCTTTCTTTCTTTCTTTCTTTCTTTTTCTTCTGGTAAAAAATGCACTGATTTTATGGCAATGTGGCTGTATTGCTGTTAAACTGTCCATATCCATAAAAGGTGACACATTCATGGAAATGAGTTTCAGAACAAGGAAACAGAATTCTGCATGCATATATGCAAAAGAATATTCAACTGTAGCATATTGAGAGGTGTCTAGGCACTGTTCAGTGTAAGATATTAAGAGGCATCTAGGCACTTGTGTTGTGTTGTGTCAGCGTTGTGTATTGGTTTGAGTGCTGGGCTATGACTCTGGACACCAGAGTTGGAACTGTTGCTCAGCCATGGAAACCCACTGGGTGACCTTGGACAAGTCACACTACCTCAGCCTAAGAGAAAGGCAAAGGCAAGCCCCCTCTGAACAAATCTTGTCAAGAAAACCCCATGATAGGGTCATCTTAGGGTCATCATAAGTCAGAAGCAACTTGAAGGCATACAACAACAGGCACTGATTTAATTTGTCTCGGATAAATTAGCCCCTATCACTTCACGCACTGTCATGAGCTTTCTGTGGAGATGGTGGGAAGTGTCCTGACCTTTTACCCTTTCACACTACACATTTAGAGTATTGTGATTCCACTTTGACTGCCATGGCAGCATCCTATGGAACCTGCAGTTTGCAGTTTGCTGAGGTACCACAGTTCTCTGGCAAAAAATTCCAAATTTCCCTCTCTAAATGTTAAATTCCAGGGATCCATAGGAAGGAACCATAGCAGTTTAAATGGAATCATAAAGCCATAACTGTGTAGTGTGAAAGAGCCTTGGGATACAGCATCAAGCAGAAGACTTGAAAGCCTTTAAGTCTAGGCATACCTCCTACAAGGGTCCAGACAGACCTGAGCAAAAGGCCCAGACAATGACAAACATAAAGTCAACCTACACTGCAGATGTAAAATTTCTGAAAACTAAGAGAAAGTTTGGGAAAAAACTGAAATATGTGACTTGCTCTTTCATATCATACCTGAACTTATTTTTTATGAATTTTATATCATACCTGAACTTATTTTTACTGCTTTACCATTCTAAAATGCATCATTTATAAGATTTAACATATACAGTATGTGCCATATTTATGAAATTTTAAAATATAAAATGCTTAGTTTTGCTCAAGAAAATGCTTAGTTTTGCTCAAGAGCAATAGTGAATATATTCTATACTGAGGGAGAAAGAGAAAGAAAGAGAGAGAGAGAGAGAGAGAGCTGCCCACTGTTGTTTTCTATGGTACTAAGCAGGTGTATCTTTCATGTTGCCATCTATGAAGCAGAAGAAAAATGACAACAGAAACCGAAAAGAATTATAATACACAAAATAAACTAGTGTATATTATTTGGACAGAAATCTCATTCAGTCCTAGTCTTATTGAGTAGACTAACACCATACTTGAGTATAAGGTTTAATTAATTCCTGAAAGTATTAAACTTTTCAGTAGTGTGTAGTCAACACAAGCAATGGAGGTTCCTCTGCTTCTGATGAGGCTCTATTCCAAATTCTTGCTTTTTGAGACTAAGGCAGGACAGGGTCTCCTCAACGCCAACCACAATAATCATTTCTGAAAAGGTACATATATCATTCTCCTCCCTGATTACATTTTAGGAGAGAAATTAAAACTTTAAAAAGAGAGAGAGAGGGAGAGAGAGAGAATAGCTCCCTTTATTTATATATTTAACCATGGGTTAGCCAAATCTATTTTGGCAGTCCACGTAATGCATAAGGTGATAAAACAAAAAATGAAATTGAACCAAAACAAAGAAATTGAATTCAATAGCAGTCCAATCCGCATACAAATATAGAAAATCCAGCAAAAGATCAACAGATGATCAACATAAAAATCAGCACAAGCAGGTGTTGGTAATTTTGTTTATGTTTTGCTTGTTGGTGTTGTTGTTGTGGGTACTTACATCTGTCTGTTCTATGGTTTGTGTGTTTTTGGTTCAAATGCTGTCTGATAGTGTTAGAAATATTTGTATACTGCTGTTAAATTTATATGAACAACATGTGCATTTTGAAATAAATTGGTATGTAAAAAAATAAGGTAAACTGTTCAAGATTAATCATAGATTTGGCAAGGGAATTTAACCATTCCTACTGACTACTGTTGGAAATTGCTAGATTAATTCCTTTACCTACCTTAACGTTGTCAAAGCTGCCTGAACGAAGCATCTTCCCAGAGCAAGGGAAAAAGATTTTTTGCCCGCAGGAGCACACAGACAACTCACTGCTGCCTCTCTAGGTCAATGGAATCTTTTTAAAAGACTTTGGTGGCCTTTTAACTACTTCCTTATGGAATAAAAAAATCAATAACATCAAGTAGGGCAACTTCTCGATTGAATGGAAGAAAATATCAGCATTACTGTTTTTCGTTTACGCAAATGCCTAGTGTGGGAAAAAAAAATGAAGCACAGAGTGTTGCAAAAGCCTGAAGATGTTTACTGTGGTTCTTTCTGTTTTTCCTGTTACCGTTCTAGGAAAAATGATCTACCAGTACATGATGGTTGTTTGGGACAAATGTTTTGTGTTATTGGAAACTGACTTAGGAACGACTTGGAAACTGCACACTTGAGTATGCCAGCAGATTCCCCAACTTGTCTTACTGAATTTTTCCTTCTGTCTCCTGGCAAGGCTATTAGCAAACAATAGTCAATAAATGTTGCTAGGTATGAAGTGACTTACTTTTGTATAAAACTGTGAAAAAAGGGGGACGTAGCTTGATATTTCTGCATGTCTGCATCTATCAGGCTTTAGAAAAGGAGCTTTTGTGTCTCAATAGTTGGTTTCCATGTTAGATGCCATATTAGATCATTGATAAAAGCTATGCAAAATATTGACAAGCAAAGCAAAAGGGAAAAGCTAGCTATATTAGCCTATACTACAAAGGATAAACGAACCCCCCCCCCAAAAGGAAATCAAATAGATCAGAAAGGAGGACTTTTAAAATGATATACAAAAATGATAAATAAGAAAAAGAAAAAAAAAAGAGGACTTTTGAACCTCCAGGTAACTTCCAGAAGCCCCAGCCAGCAAAGCCAATGGCAAGCGAGTGAGCAGCTGTGGGGAGTCAAAATGAGGACATTGTCCCAGTTAAATTCGAAAAAGAATTCAAGCCACCTATGAAATTTTACCCCAAATCAGTCCCTACATTAATAGAATTCCAGAAAGTGAGACACTGAAAATCATTCGCAGGTAGAACTCTATTATCTGTGTTTCTATTTCCTTGGTGACTTTGGCCATTTCCGCACAACAACACTCTTCCGCGTTGTCTCGCTGCAATCCCAGGTCCAGAAGGGAGCATATCAGCAACGCTGCCCTCTGCACCCACTCAGTCCATGCGGAAGAGAATGCAATGGCACCACGTCTTCCTTCCACAGTGCAGCCGGGCTTTTTCCATTGCTGCTGTATGTAAGGAAGCATCACCAATGTGCTTCTGCAGCTTCCGCATGGCCAGAAGTGACGGGACCGCCACACAATCACAGATGCGAAAAGGATTTTTTCCATTTTGCAAAAACTGCACAAGTGTGATGCTCCACAACAGGATGGCAGTGAAATGGCGACGATGTCATGCGGAAGTACGACCTGCCGACCGCTGCCATTCTGTTGCAGAAACGAGACAGCGATGTCATGCGGAAAGGGTCTGCCCTTTTTCTTTGAATGTCTGGTCTGTATTTCTAAATGCTCAAATGAAGTTTTTCAGTTAATACACTCCCTGTTGGTAAATCTAGAACAGCTAGAGAACGAAAGGTTCACCAACCATGCAGTATAGATTTTTCTGGAATTTTATTTATTTCTTTCTACTTATGTATTCAGTAAGGGACTCAAGGAGAATTATAGTCGACGGTAAAACAATTATAATTGCAAGAATGTTAAAATAATGTTTAATACGGAAGTTTTAAAAGCAATAAATCAACAATTCTATTAAAATTAATTTGAAAGAAAATTAAAACATCTTTAAAGTATGATAAACAAAAAAGATTTTTAAAGATCCAGTGACAGAATACTAAGCACTTTGAAGATTCTCCACTCAAATGAAATGGGAGCAGATTAAAAAGATGCAAGGCATCAGTCATTCAGGAAGCTCATCATGTTACAACTGTATGTAAAGGATATTGTGGGATATTAGTATTGTGCTGACTTTGGGCTATGGTGGAGTTTTAGTAACATGCTGACTTTAGCTTTTTTTTAAAAAAAATACTTGATTGAGGGGAAAAAATAATGAGTGGAAAGCAAAGTGCAGCAACTGACAAGCAACCCTTATTCAAGGCTAAAATAAATAGGATCCTTTCAGCTGATTCTGAGGAAGTATTCAGCATGCTGGCTCTGTACGGAACACAGTAATTGTATCTTAACGTTTTATACTTAATTTATTGTACAACATTTCCTAATACATGCTTGTTTCACTATTTTGCTTGACTATGAAGGTATCTACAGAAAGTTTCAGATTCCAGCCTACAATTTTCAATTTATACTTTCTGGTATGCCATTGTCTTTTCAGCTCAGCCATGCATCATGTTTTGCTTCGGAGTGGATAACTTGGGTGGTTCTGGAATCCAGTTTTCTGACCACTTGGCTCTCAGGAGGTTGTATGCATTGCCAAAAATGTCCCTCTTTCAAAAGAAAGAAGGAAAGAAACCTGAAGTTGAAGTCCATGTCTGGTTTTGAAGAACGGGTTTTTTTTAAAAAAAAAAAATTATGTAGATTTTGGAGATAACTGGCTGCATGTGGATGAAACTCTTGAAAGGTGGAACATAGCAGCTCATGTACCTCTGACCCTGATCTTTTGCTGGTCCTTACATACTCTTAGGCTTTATCAGAGACCGGGTTCTTTGACAGTACTATCGTTCAGAAGGTTGCTATAAGTCAAAGCCTACTTGACAGCATGTGCCAACAATAGTGGCAAAGGAAAAGGACAGAGACATCTAGCTTCCCTGGGCACACAGGTTCTATGTTCTCCTATACCTAGGATTATAGTGGTAACTAGAGTGGTGCTTCTCTTGCTGAAATTGAGTGCTTGAAAGCATTTTACTGAAATGGTAAGAAAACTAGGGACAACTTCAATCCCTTTAGAGTATGTCTGTTTGAATATTACTATGATTTCGGGATGTGGCCTCACTAAATAGAGAGAAGAAATCTCACATATTTCAAATGCTGACACATGCTGTGCTCCCTGTACCTTCCTTGTGCTATGTTATGAGTACTGAGTTGATGATGAGATGGATGGGGAGAGGAATGTGTTCTGTAGAACAATCTAGTGGTTTGTAGCATTCAGGTTTTTAAAATTAATATGTAAATAAATGCAATAATGTTGGTTATGTTAGAAGGAAAATAAAATGTACTTTTAGAATTGTGACTATAATGGCAACTAACTACTTTTTGTAGGCTTACAATAACTAATTACTTTTTGAAAATAATATCTCAGGCTCTGGTACAAAGTTACTAAGGAAGATTGAGTCTATTAAATTGAGTTGGGAATGGGAATTCAAGAGGCCAAGGGTCCTCTTTGGCAAGAGGTCTTTCCCAGTGATCTACAGTACAACCCCATTTATATCTGATATCTCACACTGACCTTTTCTAGCTGTGTAGGTAATACTTGATGATTAAATGGAGCTGTTTGTGTAAAATTTGGAGAAGATTAGAAATGAACATAGACATTCTCACTTTGGTCCCATATCCTGTCCCATGCAATGTGAGCCAAGCATGTCATCTGGTACTCATTTTGCTAGATACGGAGTTAGAGACCACCTTCTAACAGCTGGATGCTCCAAGTGGAATCTTCAACTGTTATAGAGAGTGCAGTCTCCCCCCCCCCCACTTTTAACAAGAGTATATCATATCAGGATGATGTAGCCCCTCTGCTATCATCCAATTGAATGTTCAAGGAACAATGGAAACACTGTGGTCTGTAACTTCCTGAATGGATTGTAGCCAATCCATCCCACAGATTGAATGTGCCATTTTTTTGTTCTTGTTCTTAAAATCAGATGAGAATGATTTAGCTACATGAGAAGCTAAAGGGCATATCAAAAGTCTTGATAGGTTGCCTACAATGGTGGAATTCTCTGTTCCTGAAGGCATGCCAAGCACCTAAGCTGAGCATGTGTTGAAATCCTTTTTATTTGAGCTGAAATGTTATGTTTGGGTCTACACCAGTTTGCATTTAAAAAAAAAAAACACATTTAGCCTGTTTTGACCTGTTTTTAACTCATGTTTTATTTTTCCTCCCTAGTATATGCCTTTGGGAAGACAGATGTCTAAATATGTAATGACTCACAGACATTGTTGCCCTTACAATAAGGTCAGATTTAAATGGCTATGTCCACACATAATTTCAGTGGCTTGGCACTGCTTTCTTATTCTCTTTTCATGTGTGGTTTTGGTATGTTTGAGAGAGAAAGATATCAGTTGGATGAAGAAAATTCACATATATTCTTTCCTTCACATGGTTGTAGTAGATGCATACATATAGTTGTAGCATGGGAAACAGCATTTCTGTGGCTGCATGGTTATACTGAGGGACGAAGGTGTATCCTTCATGAAGGAAGGAAAAGAAGGAGATAAACTAACTGTACACTGTATGCAGGAAAAGAAGTAAAGTAACGAGAAAAAGGCACCCAAATCTTGAGATCTGTTGAAGATCAAAACAAGTGTGTCAATTTGGCACAGAATTTTAAGGAGATTCCAAACAATAGACACAGTAAAACTCTCACAGGAATACAATGACTCCTTCTGTCTAAAGGAGACAGTTAATCCTGCACAGCTGTAGGCTGAAAGTGTGTGGGGGGGAAGTATTTTTTTTTTACTGATTCCTCTCTAACTTTGCAATCTCTTATACATCCCAAAGATATGCAAAGGAGAGAGAGGAGACTGTCAGAATAGTGATCCTGCATTAGGGTTAATATCAGTGCAAGTTACCTTTCTTCTCCTATCCATTTTCCACTAGAAGAAGCATTTTAGAAGTAGGTGGAACTCTGCTCAAGAATACTTTGCTCGGCTAAATAAAAACTCTGGATCCAACCCAACTCTTGGCCCAGGTGGTAAATAGTTCTAAGAAAACTGAATGCTGATGAGGATGAGGTCCCAAAGGTGTGTGGGAGTGTATGACAGGAGAGATAGATCAAGACCAGAGCAGGGAATGTGATTCCAAAGAGAAAGCACTCAGTTTTAAACATAAGCAGACAGCCTTTAATCCTATCAGTCTGGGTTTCTTCCTCCTGGTGCCTTGGGACTAAACCAAGAAGCACAGTGAACGTTTTATTGTCAGCAAGAGCATGAGTAATTGTTCTTCATATTTGTTCCCACTATAGGTTTGACACTTCTCTTCCCACACTGTTGCACGTGGCATGTTCACGTGAAGTACTCCAGTAGCCACAGGATGGATCCCTGAGAACCGAAGCAGTGGATACTAAGAGCAACAGGAAAGCGAATATAGATATTTGATCTTTGGCTCGTTTCAGCTGGGGACATGCCCTGACAAAAGAATCTACAGAAAAGAATTTTGGTATCTTTGTCAGGGGAGGAGGACATTTACTTGTGATCACATGATGGTGTATGCATGCAGGATAGCTCCAACTGAGAATGCAGACAAAACATCGCACAGAATTTTTGTAACAGCTTGAAAGGCAAGCTACAGTTCCGTTATGATACAAGAGGGAAATCAACAAGGAAATGAAAATGCTGATGGGTTCTCTGTAATACTGGTAGGAAAAAGAATGGGAGGGGGAATACATTTGGATGGAGAATAATTTGGAGTATCATACCTAGGCTCCAATTTTCTGTTTAGGGAGGAAAGGGGGAATGCAAATGAGAAATGAGTAGGCAAGAATAAATACAGGATGGAAAAACCATTCAGTAGAAAACTAGAATAAAATTTGAATGCAGATATTGACTTCTTAATCTGAACGTAGGAATGTAAATCCCCTATATTAAAAGCAGGAGGTGAACTGAATATTGCTACAGTGGTAATGATAAGATCACCACCGCTGGTGATATCATCCCCAGGTTTCTAGTAAACTAGGTCTCATTGATATTACAAATGGCAAGTTTGATTGTTCAATGATGTTTTTCTAACAGCTGCTCCAAACTGATCTCTGCACAAGAATTCAGGATTACCCAATTGTGCTTGATTGACAAATCTGAAACATCTTGTTTTTCAAATCTAGTAGTTGTGCCACAATGTGTGGAAAATAATGGTTTGGATCTAGGATTAGCTCCGTGGGAACAGAAAGTCTTTGCTCACAAATAGTGCCTCGGATCAATTCGCAAGGATGCTCCCCCACATAACATAATTTAGCATTGTTCCTCAACCCAATGGGTAGATTTTTTAAAAACAGCTAGAGGCATTGATATGGGGTAAGTGGAGCAGGAGAATCTGCTTTAGACAGTCCAGTTATATGCACTTAAGGGCCATCTTAGTTCATACAATACATTTTAAAATGTCAACTAATTTTATAAAGCACATGTGAAATATGCTAGACATTAAAAATCATGTGGCAGTTGGTGGGTTTATGTGTGGAACTGGCTGTATTGATAGGATTTGACCTAAAGTTAGGTTGACATTTTGTGGAGTAATGTTTGTATTTAATAACAAAATATATAGCTTTAAGAAAAACTCTTTGAAACTCATTATATCAGTCTCAAATGTTAGCAATTACTTGAAATCAGAACTGCTTTACAGTTCCCACCATCCTTCACACCCTTTGTTTGGCTATTGTGGTCCTGCATTAAGTTCAGCATGATTTTCCTGTTGCTATTTTGACATGATTGTGTAATGGCAGCATGGTGATTTTAAAGATCACCAATCCAACACAGTTTACTCCACAGGATCACTTAATGATTTTTTGACTAATGCATGAAAACGAAACTGTGTTTTACAAACAACTTCTATAAAACCTTAAAAGGTTTAATTCAGTCTGTGTATTACTGCCTTGGGTCCTATACAGTATGAACTGAGTTCCTGACAGTGATTGCGTTTAACTGTCAATGGCCCTTTCCACATGCAGGGGGGAAATGGGCGAAAACGCCCAAAAACGGAGCTCACTGGCAGCTGGGTAAGTCCGTTGCAACGTGGAGCAGCGCGAGCTCTTTGCTCCGCAGTCCTCTGGCATCCCAAATGGCGGCTTCTGGTTGGTGGAGGCTCTCCACCAACCGGAGAAGCTCGCTTGCTCGAAGCCCGCCCCCAGCAGATATGCAGGCACGCACTTGCGCGCGCCTGCAAATCCGCGTCGGAGCCGGCGACGCAGCAGCATGGGGCTGCGCGCTCCGTGCTTTTTAAAAACCTCGAAAAAGAGGTTTTAAAAAAACACGCAGCGCGGCTAGTTCCAGCCGCTCCTGAGTGGATTCTGGTGTGGAACTACAAAAAGTAGTCTACGCTAGTCCACTCTACGGTGTAGAAGACCTCTGTGAGAGGTCGCTCTGCACCATTACAGAAGCCCAGTGTGGAAATGGCCAATGTTGGTTGCAATTGTTTCAGATTACATTTTGCTTCCACAGAGCAGTAAATTGTTGCACATGTATGTCAATTGTCAAACAATGAAGCAAAAGCAATAGTTTATTGTGTTTGGGCATATAAAATGTCATTTCTTTGGTATCTTCCTTCAGGTTTACCCATCTTTGCTCTGTATTGCAATGTGCTTGCACAAAGTCAGTCAGGTAGAAGGAATATGCCCTTCCTTCCTTCCTTCCTTCCTTCCTTCCTTCCTTCCTTCCTTCCTTCCTTCCTTCCTTCCTTCCTTCTCTCTTCCCTTCTTCTTTCTAATTCTTTTCACTCCTCTTGTATCACACTAGACATAGCTTCTTTGAAGCTCATGCAGTCATCCTACAAGAACTCTGCTAGAATTTGTTTCCTTCACACAATTAGGAAACATATAATTCCCTTTTAAAATTCACCCAGGTAATTGAAAATCCTCTACTATGCAGCACTTGGAAGACAGTTAGGATTTCAGAGAACTGAAATTATTGGGAGGTGCACATGTTTTGGATTCAGACACAAGGTAAAGTTACCAAATTTGGCTCCAGTTGGCATGCTTTTCCTTTCAAATGCCTAAATTTATTTTCAGATCTGATAGTGTGTTGACCTTTCTGAGAAGCTACTTGCACTGTTATTTATTTAGTCATTTAAAACAATTCTATTCTACTCTATATCACAAGATCCCAGCATTTGGATCATTTGTTTCATCACTAACATCCTTATTTTTGTCACCTGATCTCTGTTGAATCTGTGTCTTGAAAATCATAGCTGTGTTTACTTGGTGGCCAACTTTACTAGTTCCAAGAGGATAAAAAAAACAGGCAAGTAGCAATCCTTTTTATTTTGTAATATGCTAGGTTAATTTAAACCAACATGGGGAGAGGGAATGAAAAGTATTCGGCTATGCCAGGAGCTCCCAGGGAATATTTAAGAATGAGGAAAAGATACATGCCATTCCAAATAAAATTGGTTTGTGAAAGAAGAAAACTTGGGCCCTCCACAGACTTTTTTTCCCCATCTGGAAGTGCTCTTAAATACATGAAGAAACATATCAAACATGTTAATGAGTTAAAACTGGTTTTAAAGTTTTAAACAGTTTAAAGCTATGTGCAAAACATTTTTTTATTAAAATCTTATCCTTTTTCCATATACATAAACAATATACCATATTTCTATTTTGAATTGTATAAAATACATGTTTGCATAAAATACAATTCTTCTTTTACATTATTCTTCTCAATAATTATATATTAAGGATCTTCTTATTCCCTGCCCTCTTTTTCTCTTTTGCAAATTACACTTCCTTTCTTTATATTCACCTTGATTCCCTTTAACTTTATCTAAAGTGATCCTTCTCTTTATTTCTTAACATATTTTCAACTTCCTACCTTCTCTTGTTTGGATATTTTTCTATTCTTTTTAACCATACCTCCTTAAATTTTCTTTTCATGCTGACTTGCCTTGTTCAAAGCAATACTCGAGATTGTTTGTCTACAATTGCTCATTGTCACTCCTAGCTTCTCCATGATGTCCTTCTTCATTATCTTCTTGGCATAGTCGAGTCCAGTTATTCTCAACATATTTCTTTACTAATGCCATTTCTCTTTCTTTTTTCCCCTGCTTCTCTCGCTTTATGATGTGAGTTAAGTCATCCAATGTTACATATTCTAATAATTTAATCAGCCATTCTTCCATGTCTGGTACTGCATGATTTTTCCAAAATTTAGCGTATGTTATCCTTGCGGCTGTCACCGTATATAATATTGCTTTCCAATGCTTCTTGTAAGCTTTGTCTACTTGATGCAACATATTCAATAGAAAGATCTCCGGTGATAATGGTATATTTATTTGTAAAATTTCCATAATTATTTTATGAACCTTTTTCCATTTTTTTTTACTTTTGGTCATAACCACCACATATGGAAAAAGACACCATTTTCTTCTTTACATTTCCAACATTTCTTCTCACACGTCTTCTACATCTTGCTTATCTTAGATGGATCCATATACCATCTGTACATCATAATGAAAAAAAATGTGCAAAACATTTTAAAGTAAATCAGTTACATTCAAAAATTTTAATAAAATGGCATGTTTTTACTGGGTGCCTAAATGATGCCACAGCTGAAACCACTCTTCTCCACCTCTAGGGGACCTCAGTCCTCAGACAGGCAAATATAGGACGATGAACTCCCTCAAGTTTTGAGACCCCATGGCTTTTAGGGATTAAAGTGTCATCACAAGCACCTTGAATTCAGATATAAAATTTGTTGGAAGTCACTGTTCTGACATAATGACCTGACGCCTCACACTGGATGAGGCAAACATAGTTCTCAAAGGACAACTGCTTTGTAACTTCAAATGAAAAAAAAATTATTGCCCATATTATATACTGTCCTTGTTCCCAGCGAGCTCCCAGTTGTTGGGAGGGGGCAGAAATAGACAACCTTACTTTTTCTCTAAACAGACCCTTCTTATACAATATCAAAAAGCAAAAATTTGTACCTGTGATCCTAACAGTTGCTATTTTTATTTCTTTTACTGAGGAAAAAGACTTTCAGTTCACTTCAACTTGTGGTGGTGCTTTGACTGACAAACCTTCCAGAGCCCCTGCCATCAGACGCCCTGACCAGGTCTTGCAGAATCAGCACCATGGCTTTCTTGATGAATCAATCCAACTTCTAGTGTGATCCTCTGCCTTCCACTCTAGCAAGCATTATAATATTTTCCAATAAGTCACATTCTCTCGTGATATGTCAGAAGTACAACAGCCTTCATTCACTCACCTTAGGTATTAGGGAGAGTTCAAGTCTGATTCACTACAGATACAGTAACTGTAGAACTCTTCTCCAGGGCATTTCAAATGAATTTATTCTATTTCTGTTGGCTTTATTCACTGTTCAGCTTTCAAAACTCTTTAATGTTGAAATATTGAAATCTATCATAATGTATTTTGTGCTGTTTGGTTGGCTTAATAAAGGTATTACTACAAGATGGATGAAGATTTGCATTTGTGAACTGAGATTCACACTTGGATTCAAGTTGAATCTAACTCAGTTTGAGCCAATTCAAACTACTTTCCAAATTGCCAAACAATATTCATATTGGGATACTCCCTACTTTTCATTGGAGTGTGAGGCAGAAACTGAACATGCTTGTTATGTGAACTCATACTTTTTATGATTTAATACAGTCATCTTGTTTTCTGTAAAGTTCTAGAATTCTCTGAATCGTTATTTTGTGTGTGTGTGTCAATAACACAGAATACTTCTACCCAGAAATGGAAGGATGTGTTTCATGTTAACCAGATGCAGATCAAATTTCAAGTTTGTTCTGTGTTGGATGGCAATTGTGTAAGGAACTATGCTTTCCATTATTCCATCAATCATTTTGAAACAATTTCTTCAGAAACAGCCTTTGTTTCTTTTTCTTCTGGCTGGAGTTTAGTGTTGCTATATGTAGACCTAATGACAGAATATTTTCCAAAGCTACCTTCTGCTAAAGAATCAGTTTCATCAGCTAAACCATGCTTACATTTAGACATGCTTCTTAAGTGTATAAACCCATTGAATCATCTATTTCTCTCTCAATCACGCACACACACACACAAACACACACACACACACACACATGAAACCATTAAATATGATTGTATTTCATTCTATAGTTAAATAATGGTGACAGGTAGTTAGGCAATACGTTCTAAGACCTTCACTGAAAGCCATGTACTAGAGTCTGCACTGAACAGTGACCCTAAGGTAAACCTATCATGGGGTTTTCTTGGCAAGATTTGTTCAGAGGCAGTTTGTCCTTCCCATCTTGTGAGAATGAGAGAATGCAACTTGTCCAAGGTCAGTCATTGGGTTTCTGTGGCTGAGCAGGGATTCCACCTCTGGTCTCCAAAGCTGTAGTGCAGTGCTCAAACTACTACAGCACGCTAGCAGCCTAAAAAGTTTTGCTTTCCAAGAAAATGATACTGAGGGGGCAGAGCATTTATGGGATCTGATAAAATTTTTTGGTCCTCCTAGTTTCCCCTCACATCAACCTTGGAAGTGACTGGTTGTAAATAACTAGAAATTTCTACTTAATGCCTTTTAACCAAAATGAAAGTATAAGTCCCATTATAATTGTAGGTTAATGGGGGTTAACTTGATTCATTTCATGACATAGCTACATATCCTCCAACATTTCTGAGATGAAAACCAGGTCCAGCAACATCAGATGGTCAAGATGGCTAAAGTTAATAATAAGGAAGAACACACAAGCCAGGAGAGGCTGCAGCAGTTTGCTTTGCCTGAGCTAGCTGGTACAAGCAAGATTCTACCCTTCCTCTTTCCCACTCTTTGCTGAGTTAATTGCATCCAATTTGCTTTTTCACTTTTCAATTTGCAACAGTTGAAGTAAGCTGAGGACAAAGCGAGAAAGTGGGGGGAGAAGGAGAAGAAAGAAAATGGTACATTTTAAAAGTAGCTGCAAAAGTAGGGTGGTTGAATACTAATGTGGACTCTTCTTGTCAAATTGGGACAGTTGAAGGCTATGTAGTGTTGTTGTTTTTATGGTTACAGGGCTCTGACCTCATTAAATGGTGAGTAAGAATATTGTATGATTCATATTCTGGCCTCTGTTATGCTTTGTTGTCTTTTGTGCATTCTGAGGTGGCAGCAAAGTGGATGTGAGCATCATATATTTTGCGTCATAGACCAATGGCTTGCAGCATTCCATTTTTGAAAAGGTAACTGAGAAAGATCCATTTGTCACTTTTAGGAGCAGGAAAACTGTTTTTTTTTTTCCCTCCAAAAAATCACAACTTTCAGAGTAACTTACTTTTAGAAGAGGCCATGGGAGGTTGCAATTGTAATCAACAGATTTTGAGGATCATAACATGTTAGCAGATTGTCAGGGATTTAAGTTGTGGTACATGTAGGATTTTCTGACCCAATAATCTGATAGGTTTGGGGTAATAAAAACCCTGACATCTATGTGTGCAGAATGGTGCTATTCTATCTTAGACACCAAATGTTTTGGGCTGGTTCTGACTCCATCTTGTCTCCTCTTATCCCTAGATCTTATGTAGTCTTTCTGCCATTATACTATTATTACCTTCCGGTACATGTCCAGAACATGTACATGTACATCCAGTGAAAAGTCTTTTTCCCCCCACAACCCCCTTTCCTGACCCTTGGTTCTCAAACTCACCATGTTGCAACTTTCTATCACCAGATCCACTGTAAATTTCTCCCATCAACATTTGTCAACAGTATTTTTCCCCACTGGCAGTTCATCATGAAGGCACAGTCTGTAACATGAAATAAGGAGATTTCCAGCCATTTCTAAACATTTGTCTGTTCAGCTCCTTTCTTTCTGTTATGGTATTTTCATCTCCCACACTGTGTCATTTTCACTTCTCCCATGCCTCATTTCCTTTTTCTTTTCTTTTCTGAACCAGTGCCTTCTCAGATATGTCACTCAGAATATGCTGCATGCTTTCTCTTTCCTGTCCTCAGAGAGCTGTTGGAATTATTCAGAAATTAAATTAAAGAGGGAGACATTAAGAGTACTATCAATAAAAGGATATTGCCATTGGTTTCAAAGATATTACAATTCACTTGAAAGGAAAGAGAATAGTTGTTGGCTACTTAAGCTTGTCTTGACGTAAGTTTCTGCCCCACTTCTCCCAGTTGGGTAAGTAGTGAGGAGTTAATGTGCAGTTTCGTCCTGTGAAATATTCTGAAATACGTTAAATGAACAAACCAGTTGTGTGCAACCGTTTTGCCTACCAGAGAATCTGGAATGAACGCAGTGTGGGAGGATAAAGATATATGATTTCGTACTCAAGTACATTTTAAATATGAGAAGGACTTCATCTAAAATTGAATTTAGAGGGTTCGGTAGGGGGCCAGACCAGAATTTACAATCCTTAGCAAATAAACTGATTTTAAGTTCAGATAGTGTATTTCCATACCACAATGTATCAAAAGACTGCAAAGGGCTCTTGAAGGTTTACAAGATTGAGCAGTCAAAATGGCAGAAAACCTCTATGAAAAGGGCATCTTTTATATGAATGATGAATAGCAGAAAACCTATAAAAATGGCATGTTTTATTTTAACAACACTTGTACTTTTCTACCTCTCCCTTACATACCACATAATCTTTACATTTTCTCTACTGTGTCTATTCTATACGTCCACTTTATTCAGTAAGCCATCTTTTCAAAATTGGCTATTTTATCAAAGGAAAAGTGAATACTGTGAATTCCTTTCTAAGAGCTTGAAAGCCAGAAAAGTATCAGGCTGAGTAATGTTCAACCACAAAGGAAATCTTTGCTCGTCTTTGGTCTCCAATCCGTACTTTCAATACATTTATGAATTTTGGCTCTCCAAATATCTTTTCTCATCAATTAGAAATTTAATTCTGATAAAAACACAATTGGAGTTCCCATTTCTCAGGATCTGACTTGGACTTGTTTCTCCCGTCCTCAGGGTGAGGGTGAGGAATCTCAGGGCAAGACTGTTGCCTTGAAAAGTATGTCTCTATACATGTTCCTAATTTGTTAGACTTAGTGGGCTTTTATTGTTTTGGAATGACCCGTTCTGTGCAACTGTGGCTGATGCTTAAAGTATCATGCTAAATGACTTAACCAGGGCATCTCTCTTGGGACATTATCAGGGCACAGATCAGTGACAAAACTGAACAGTTTGTTAGATCCCACACTTTGGGACAGGCTTTCTCAACTGGGCAATTTTCAGATGCATTGCACTACTAATCATTGTCATCCTCAGCTATCAATCTTATTGCAGAATTTGATACCAAATGCATGTGAAAAGTGCCAGACATGGAAGAAAACTTAAAAGGAACACTTTTAAAGAACTCAGTAACAAAACTAGTCACTAGGGGAAACAGAACAACCAAACTTGGCATTTTTTTTTTGCAAATCTCACTGTTTTTAAAAACTGATTATTTATTTGTTATGCATTTATGATGATATATTTAACACATTAATTAACAATAATACAAAAAATGTCATCGCCTCATAATTATCAGTAAATAAAATTTTCTATGTAAAATTTTCCACATTTCTATATAAAGTTAGTGTTGGTTGGTTCATTAGTTATTTTTGAAATGCATTTTTCCAAGCTTGCTCAAATGTACAAATTGTTAGTATTCCTGCATAACCGGGACTGAAACAAGGTCTGAAAACACTTATGTTTTAGCAGTCTCTGTATTAACTCTGGTGATAACAGCAACCATGTCGACATGTCATTAATTTACAAAAGATGAGTTGATTTTGTAGGTACAAAGGTACAGCCACTTGAGGTGGCATAAAAGAACAGTAACTATTCAGATTTCTATAGTGTCAGATTAACAGCAGGACCACACAACAGATTACAGCCTGAATCCTATCGTTAGGTCGAAGTAGAGCAGATCCACTGCATCAATAAGATTTATCTACACGTGGACTCACAATCTGAGAATTGATTCAATGGGTCTACTCTACTCAGGACTAGTTAATAGGGTTCAAAGCAGTCTTTAGGCCTTTCTGTTCCAAAGCTTTCTTGATAGCTCAGTGTTACCTTTAATCTAAACTTTCTGCTTTACTTTTGAATGCTGTGAAGTGTGGAAAGACCCTTTCTTTCCATGTTCCTTTCACTTCTCACTGAGTAAGGGCAACCTTCAAGAGATGACAGTGGGGGTAACACAAACCCATAATTATAGAAGCCTATGCTGATGATCAATCTGAAAACATGAGGTTTAAAAGTATTGTGGGAATGAGGGTTTCCCCACATGACAACACCTCCCCAAAAATTTCACCATCAGTCCCTTGTAGATCTTCATCTATTATCATGGAAATATGATGGGGGTGTTATAAGAACAAACCCTTGGACATTTCACAGATGAGTGCCTGGACACCAATATCAGAATGTGGTTAAAAGGGCAACAGTTATTAGTAAGAGAGAACAGAGAAGCTAAGAGAGAATGCAGCAGTTTGCTTTTGCTTACAAAGAAGACGATGGGAAGGAGAAGATACTGCTCTCCTCTTCTGCCCCACCCTAGTTAACTGAATGCAAACTATTTTTGCATTTTGAACTCAGTTTGCAGCAATTGAAGTAAACAGGATAAAAGGGGAAAGTGGGATATTTTAAAAGCAGTTGAAAAAATGGGATTAATTGGGACTGTTCTTGACAAATTGGGACTGCTGGAGGATACATAAGTGAGTTCAGCTAAATAGAGTTATAAACTGCCAGTAAGTCTGGGAATTCTAGTAAGGAAGTGTTCCTCATTGCGTGGAGACTTTTAAGCATGTTTGGCCAACTTGGCTCGAAATCTGACAGTAGATTTTAGTGCTAAACATAAGAAACTCTTTAGAGGTGCCCCTATGATGGGAGACACAGGGAGCAGGTTTCTTTATGCCCTTGCCACTCATTTAGACCCTCTGTTAAATTGAGGGTGATGTCACTTTCAGTGGCATCGTCATATCCCAACTTTGACAGGCCACGTAACAACATCAATTTAGCTAGGAAAAAGAAAGATGATTTCAAAACCAACATTCATGCTGATCAGGAATGTGGACACTAAAAAATAAATATAAGGTGAACTTGGAAAGTCTTTGGAGATACCCCCGTCCGCCGACACACACACAAAAACTTTTTAAGTGGGAAAAAAATGTTCACAGAAAAATAGCATTCTCATACCTAGGCATAAGGCATTTTGAGAATCTGAGATCACTTTCTGGTCTGTAAGCCGCTTACCCACATTTAATATACATTTATCTCTTTGGATTCAATCCTATCACACTCCTCACTTAGCAGCATCTGATTGACTGGCATTCCCCATCTATTGTTAGGCCAAACAATCATATAAAATAAGCTCACAAATGATTGTCTTTCTATCGTTTTCTGTGTATGATGTTTTCAGGGTTATTACTTACATGTGAAAAGGAGACCTCTATAGAAATCCAATGACATGTTTCATAGAGTGGGTGACCTGCTAAGGTTAGCTAGATGCAGGAGTTTTTGCTGCAGGCTGTCAACAGTCCTTTTCCTGTGCATCATCTTGTGGCAGCTGTGACTGAAAACTTAAAGCCTCAGTGTTTTCTCATAGATATCAAGTCTTAAACAGGGCCAAACAGTCTGCCTGAAAGACAAGTATTATATATTTTTTTCTTACAGCAAGAGAAAACAATAGCTTCCACTCCAACATCTCTTAGTTCTTCTTTGCTCTTTACTTTGTAAATACTGACACTGTTGTCATTTGTCTGGTACATTAATAATTTCTTTGGACCCTCTTGGGGAATTACAAAGAAGAAATGTATTAAATCACCTCAATTTAATTATCTCTCTCCATACCAATGACTCAGATATACGTTTTTTGTAGATAAAATCACAACTGTAAGTAGACCAAGCTTAGGAGCATCATGTGAATCTTTTCTCCACATCATTTAACTTTTAAAAGGGAAAAGAAGAGGAAGGAGGAGGGAGGCAGCCTTGGTGTGCAGTACTACAATAGTGGTGAGATACAAGTACATAGATATGTTCTTATCAAGCTGGCAGAGTGCCACAAATGACAGATTTTATGGAGCAGCCATGGTGGCCTCTGATCTGCAATTCATGGAGTGCCAAGATGTTCCCCTTTGTTGGATGACAGAACTATGTGTACCACACAGCTTGCCCTGTGCTCCCCAAACTAGCCAACTGCCTCAGGTATGCTGGTATGCATTCTTTCATGGTCAATAATGATGTAAGATACAGCAGGCAACCTGAACTAGCTTCCTTATATCAAATGGGGAAGGACGCCATCTTGTCCAGAAGAAAAATGTTCTGAGCCAAATGGCCTTGGCCTCTCTTTTAATCAATGAAACATTGAAGATCATGACTTTATATCCTTCCTTTTCATCTTTGGCATTTAGTATTGATCATCAAGAGTTACCTCAGTCGCAGACTGGACATGGGCAACTTTAACAGCCTACAGGGGGGAAAGAAGGGAGCGTCTGACTTCTATAATCTATGACAGACACCTACTCAAATCTAAATGGATACAGGATGTCCTGAGCATTATTTGTTAGCTCCTACACAAGTATAAATAAAATAAAGTGGGTGGAAAGAAATGTTCACTGCTGCGGCATTTGAAAAATGACCACCATAAGGTGTACATTACATATATTGCTCTTCTTAGATATGAAAAGTGCTTTTCCACCCCTATATATAAAAACCATATTTGCTGTAGTGATAGGATTCTGGTATATAGAACTGTAGTTATTTTTAAGCTGTGGATGACTTTGCAATAAGGCTGTATTTATCATAACTGGAGCATACATGTGTCTCCAGTATCAGTGAGCTGGTGAACTAAATTCCTTTCTTTGCATACAATAATAGATTGAAAAGGTACTGGTTTCAAGGTATAGGTAACATTGTAATAATGGTGACTTATTACCTTGCAGGCTACTAGAGGTCCTATTTCCCACCTTTAGAGGCACCAAGAATGAGACTCCATTTAGCTAAGCACTGTGTACAAATGTCTAGTAAGTAACCCGCCTCCCCCCAATAAAGTAAGAGAAAGGACACAGGAATTGGTTAAATTAATGCCACAGCTTTTAAAATATACATATAATTAAACCCATTCTACAGTTAGACTTTTCTTGGTGTGGAACATTAAAAAGAAACAAGAATCATACCCTTTCAATTTCCTCTGCTAATTAGAGATGATGTACTAGCATTCATGCCTGGCTGTACACTTTTGGCCTAGTACTCAATTGTTGATATGCCATGTGACAGCCAGCTTGTCACCAACCACATCTCAAGCATGGAGGCTTTAAGGGGGAGATCCAGCCTTTGAGTCCTGTGACCCGAGGAACTTGAAGAAACCACTCTCTAATATATGTATGTATGTATGTATGTATGTCCCTTGGGTGTTCACCACAGCTACTGGTCTTATTTCATGTTATGTCCTAATACATGTTACTAACTATTTAACCTTGATTTCCCCCTAATATCTGAATGATATCAGTACAAGAGAGGCAGAACCTCCCCAGTCAGCTTTTGTTCAATTTTTCCAGTCAATTGAAACACATCCAAAATTCCTATCCAGTCTCTGAGCAACTACCATGGGGACAGGTGGATGAGTCAAGCAAAGACTGTAGACAGTGGAAAGGGGGCAGGGCACACACTTCCTAGTTTTCCTCATGATGTCACTAGTGTGATGATACAAATAGCATCACTATGCCATATGTCCATTCCCCTCTTGCAGGGGCTGCTATGTGGGACTAAAGACAAATCAGCAACACACTGGGGTGGTCTGAGATATAGCTTGCTTTGCACAATAAATGCATCAATAGAATACATTTTGCCCCAAAAAATACAAGTGCAAAGGGAAAGATGTGATGATAGCCACCACCACCACCACCATTATCACCTTGGCAGCATGAGAACAGCAGCTGCAACATTTGCCCTCTCTACTCTATCTGCAAAAACTGAAAAAATCATTGAAACTCTATGTATTTTCTCATTCATGCTTTGGTTTAGAATAATTCTTCTGGCACTGCATTATCAAAGAGAGTAAAAAATAATGAAACACAAGCAGTGAACTTTTTAAAAAGCTCACAGTGATGAGTCCTTCAGGATCTACTGTATTGGCCAGAAGAACCTCAGGAGTGCTGCAACAGTAATTTATAGCGATTCATCAACAGTGGATGGAACACCCACACTTGGCATAGAAAACATGGCACAAAACAACAGCAGATGATGGATTATGATGATGGTAAATAACAAAGATAATAGCTATTGATTTTCCCTTCTTTCTCTCCTCCCCTCCCCCCCTCCTTTGGAGGGATTCTGTGCTGTATATTTGCTGCAGAAACAGTAGTGCAACCAGCTGGCATTATCAGGTATTCCCTTACTGTGAAAAAAAATTGGTGTCTATTATAAGTTCTTGATTTATAATGCTTTATTTAGAAGGATTGGTATTAAAATTCTGCCAAAATTCTCAAAATAAGATAAAAATTTCTGCAACTCCAAAACTAAATTATATCTTGATTTAATTCAACATCTCCGGTATGGACAGCCTTTTCAACTTTTTCTCCATTTATGTGTTTTTTATATTCAGGATGGTATACATCAAGGATGATCCATTGCTAGATCCAGAGTCCATTCAGTCCATCACCCCCTCCACAAACTGATTTAGACTCTCTATAGCTTCCCCAGTATCAGAGGAAAAGGAAAAATAGAGTATCACATCTTCTATGTGGTGGTAACAAACCAAAACAAATTGTACCTGGGTGATTTTAGAGGTTTTGTGTAAATGCTGAATAGTACTATGTGTAGATGTTAACATCATATAGCCATTAAATATATCTAGTGGACAGTCACATGTGCTTTATCCATTCATCTGCTCTGTCCACATTTTTTTTAAAAAAATTTACTCAAATATTTGCATGCTACTCTCTGAAAAGATTCAAAATGATCTTCAAGATAGCTTCCATATGGTTGCATTTCAGGCAGGAAGCCAACATACTTTTTGTACGTGTGAACTGGACCTTCATGCTCCATCTTATGCAAATAAATAAATAAAAATTAAAATGGCTAGAATGCGACATATACTTCTACAACTGCTCTGTTTTCATAGGTCTCAAGAAATTTACAAGGTATATTATATCCACTCTTTGCCAGGAAAAATGTACAACTTATATTTTCTGGCAATTTTCTTGTTCACTTTACATGAGCAGAGAGAAACTGGGAATATGCATGGTTGAGCGTTCTTTTTTTTTTCCTTGCATAAAGAATATAGGAAGCTGACTGGATATATTGGCTCACTCCTACCTATACCTAGCATTCATGCTTTCTGTCTAATGGAGAAATTTCCTAGGTAACCATCTCCTTGATAACTACAAAATGGAAAGAAATGAGAAGATAATGGTCAACCCATTGTAGGGCTGTCCCAAGACACTTGACTGCTTGACATGAAGAACAAGAAGAAGGCTTCATCCCATATTCCATGTATAAAAGCCAACAAACTGGCAATCAAATCTTACTTTAATATTAGTAGGCCACCATTCTCCACTGTATCTGAGGAGGGTTCAGCCTGTTTGCTTAGTAAGTTCAGGGCAAAGTAAATCAGCTACCTCAGTCTGCGTAATGATAGAACTAGCCTTGGTTCATAGGTAATAGGAACCCCACATTTCTGCAATTAAATTGTTTTTTTTTACTGAAGGAAATAGATGTATGAGATCTTTTCGTGGGTACTAGTCAGTTCCTTTCCTTAGTGATAGTGATGGGGGAAGAGAATCTTCTGTTTATTTTTAGACTACTCGAAGGAAGGAAAGGGAAGGAAGGAAGGAAGGAAGGAAGGAAGGAAGGAAGGAAGGAAGGAAGGAAGGAAGGAAGAAAGAAAGAAAGAAAGAAAGAAAGAAAGAAAGAAATCCTCCCATTATTATTTCTGCCAAGATCCTTAGACCATACTTTCTTCATGTGACAGGTAGGAGAGGCTGTCTTGGCTTTTGTGACTGTGCAAACAGCATGGTATTTCTTGCGATCAGCCTGAAACCACACAGGACAAGCAGCAGCCCAGGAATGGATGATTTTTGAAGATCTAAGGTAAATTTTTTTGCCTCTGCCAGGAAGACCTACTATGGGATGGCCTAGTTCCTAAAAGGCACTTAAAAAGGCAAAAAGCAAATAAATAAAATATAAACAGCCCCAGAAATGATCTACTTTCAATTTCCTTTTTAAACAATGTTTTGTGAGCTTTGGAAATTCTTGAACCCAGCTGTCAGCCCAGCCTCCAAAACTTTTATCCTGGGCTATTTTTGGACTCCTCCTGAAGAGGGAAAGGATATTTAGGAGCATCGAGGAGTGATGCCTTGAGAAAGCATTTTGTCACATTCAGTGATATCTTGAGGAGGCATTCAGCCACTGGCAATTAATGACTTCCATGTGAGTGGTGCAATGAATCCATTCTTGAATTTAGTCCTAACTTTAGTGAGCTTATCCAAGATTTTAAATCCAATTTTCAAAATTGGTTTGGTGCCTTGGTTACTCCTTTAAAATTTACAGTAAAATCTGGAGTGGATTCAATGCCCACTGACATGGAAATTGCCAGCCAACACTGCATAAAGCCTGCAGTCCATGCTTTGCCCACCCCTGTGGAAGGCCATGGAGACCAGCAATTTTGCAAGTGCTGATGAAAGTCAGCCAGAGAAAGTGGCAGCAAATGGGCAATTGGGCCAACCTTTGCCTTATGCCAAGAAGAATTTCCATACTGAAAACAGTACATTTGTTTAGCATTTGATCTTTACTATGCAGCAGAAGTGTTTAATTATATTTGATTTTGAAGGGTTACATCTGTTGAGATTCTTAAAAGACTGCTCTGAAATAATAACTTTTTTGCTGCTGAAAGAAAGTTGAGTTGTTTGGCTGGGTTGGCTTTTTTTGTTTTGTTTTGTTTCATTTTTGATCTTATTTTTAAAATTATGCTGTAGATCCAGTTCTTGCAAGGTCTCACTTAATTTAAATCAAGCTTCTTATTTTTACTGCTTACCTTTAAACATATGTAGAAGACTTTTTCACCGCAAACAGTTAGTAGCATCTAGGTTATTGATTCCATTCACATTACATCTTTGACTACTTCAGCTTTAGTCTTATTATGAAGTCCATTCTCAGTGGGACTATTTCTCCTGTTTCAAACCTCTAAGTATCTTTCAGCTGCTGCAGCTTTGTTTTCAATCAGCAGTTCTTAAAATACTACAGTTTCCTTCCCTAATATGCAATGTCTTTTCCAGACACTAATGGACAAGAAGCTTAGTGTGAGTGATAGTGATGTGTGAAGTTAAATATGGTGGCCCTGTCTTTTTTGAATGCTTCTCCTGGGGAGATATGTGTGGCTTGTCTGTTAGATTTTAGGATCACTATAAAGACCCTTTTCCTGTCATCTATTTTATGGTTGTAGGGGTCATTTTGTAAACTCATACAATTGCTGTTGTTCTATATTGTTATCCATTTTATAGTTTGCTGTTTAACAATTTATAACAGGCCACCAGACTCAGCCCCAAATGTTTTGCTATCTCTTGTCCCTAGTTCCAGATACAGAGCAAACAGAACTGGCAGTTGAATTTAACTTAACTGCTGCTGGAAGGACAATGTCATCCCACAGCTTCTGAAGACAGCAGGCCAGTTTAAGGGATAAAGAACAGGCTGTGTAGAGAAGAGTGGTTGGAGACTCAGAAGAAATGGCTGAGGGCAGGCATCACTACTGCCCCAAGACACTGGCTACATGTGACAATTTCCTTACTTTGGTTACTGCAGAGTTGGGAATGCTTTTTGGTCCAGCAGATGAATTCCAAGGATTAGAGGTTGCATCCAACCAGTGAGTAGGACATAAAATGAGACAAAGCAGGCTGGGAGAAAAATCTTGCAATTTTATCCATGTGTAACCGTATTCTGGCATGCAAAACTTTCCTAGTTGCCAACTAGAACTCATTTCAATACAAAATATTTCCAGGCCTCAATTATCTCTTATCTCTGATAAGAGCAGAGGGCAGAAAAACTCCATGGATCAGAATAAGAATTTTTGTGGACTAGATTAGCTCTGTGACCCCATTTCCTCTTCCCAGGTATGGAGATCACAGTTCTAGTTGGAATCACCTCCATACTGGGAAGAAAGTTCTCATTGGTAAACATGGGAGTTTTTCCTTTGTTGAGAATAGCAGATGTAGAGAGGTGGGAATTCTGATGAGAATTCTGCAGGAGTTGGGAATGTCCAGCCCTCTAGATGATTTTGTTGCTAAATTCTATCATTCCCAGCCAGTTTAGCCAATGTTGAGGGAGGATAGTAGCGACAGCAGTTGGAGGTCCACCCATTCCTAAGCCCTGATTTAGAGCTTAGTCTCTTCAGGACAAATAAGGCTCCTCCTTGGTTGATTTTTTTTAAATGTTTGTAACAGGCAAGTATGTCAAGTTGTTGAATATTGCCAACCGTAACCTGGATCTGTCTTTTTAAAAAAATCAACAGCAGATTATCTTTTTGTTGTTGTTGCATACCTTCAAGTCATTTCCAAGTTATGGGATCCCTAAGACAAACTTATCATGGAGTTTTCTTGGCATAATTTGTTCTGGGGGGATTGCCCTTTGCCTTCCTCTGAGGTTGAAAGTGTGACTTGTCCAAGGTCACCTAATGGATTTCCACAGTTGAGCAGTGATTTGAACCCTGGTCTCCCAGTGTCCTAGTCCAGCATTCAAACCACTACATCACACTGGCTCTCTGGTTTATCTTTACTTACATAAAATAACAGTTTGTTTTGAATATATGTGCTGGTTTTAATAAAGGGTTCAGTGTGCCTTGAAATCTTTGGAAAATGACTTTTTAGATGTTTTTCAAAATCCCAAATCAATTTGATATAATAGCAAGGTCAATCAAGTAGTCATGTAATAAAACACAAGTCAGTGCTTACGAAGAGATGAAAGATTTGGGTAGCTGGCTTTTGCTAGCATGGGATCCATTTATAGAAGACATGATCAATCTTATATTGCCTGCAAGTGCAGGAAGCATCGCGAAAAAAGAAAAACTACAAAAGTTAATAAATGAAATAAAAATATCATGTATCTTTATTTCCATAGGTTTATTTTGTTACTACATTTTCATGTTCCCTTTCCTTCAAGGAGGTTGCTTCCCTCCTACTTTTTCTTACAAGATTGTGAAGTATGTCAGGCTGAGCAATAGGTGACTAAAAGGAGCTTTGATATCTGACCATTGTTCAGTGCTCATTCTCACATACATGGCAAGGATCAAGGTACAGTCTTAAAGACAAGGCAGGATCATTACCTGAATTTCCAACTCTGGAGTACTAGTTGAAAATAATTCTAAAGTGCCTCACTGATATAAACTACTTCTAAATGTTTATAATTAGAGCTTCATTCTTATTTATATATGCATTTCCATATGTTCTCAAGAATCTATACTAGGCGTGCTTTCGCGAGTATGTACATTTTCCTCTGTCATTCAGAAAGAACTAAATAAACTTCAGAACCATCTAAATAGCATTACACAATTGAGTTTGTCATTTCTTTATAAGGTTTCTTTGCCTACACAAAGTCAGTTTTTAACTTTTGCTAAATAATGCACTGGAGGAAGAGACATGCTGAATGAACAGATTTTGTTTTCACTGTTAATTCATTCATAAAATTAAAAGCAGAGTGCTGCCATTTGGCTGGGTATGTTTCAGTGAGTTCCTATGCTTTCACGGATGTTTCCCTCTCTTTGTTGTTCTTACCAATCTGCCTGCTGCTAGAACTTTAAAGCAATTCCTGTCATGTGACAAAAGGATTAAGATGTGAACATACGCTCTTACAAAGACATTCTCTTTCAGAACTAAGAGCTCAGAGCTCTGTATTGCACCTTGAGCCCACTCACCTCACCAATTAATTCTTTTCCAAGTACAGTGACATCTGTTGGTGAGGGCAGAGCAGGTAGACTGCAGGCTCAGCTTGAAGGTTTCACCCTGTGAGCTCTTTCAAGGCATAGCAACTGTTTCCTGCTCTTCACCTCTCAGTATGTGAATGCATCAGTGGAAATATTTTGGATGAAGCAAATTAGTATATATTCAAAAGGGAAAAAAAACTAGTGTGTAGAAATGTACTTTCTGAGTGCTAGCTGAGAATTCTTCCACACGCACACCCTAGAGGCAGCAGAATAAGAGTTAGGCATTTAATAGGGAAACAGTTTCATGCTTCCTTATGGACACAGAGGCTCAGACCAAATGATGTATAGCCACTGACTGAAGCAGCTCAGTCAGCAGAACCAGAAGGGGAAATTTTCCCTTCACGTGCAGCACTACACACCCCCAACAGAACTTTCTTCTCCCTATCCCCTATCTTATCCTCTATATTTTCCATCTCTGCCCTGTGTTACCCTGTTTTCTGGGGGTCCCAGGAGGGACACCAATTTGCTATCAAAATTACACAGGTCGGGGAAATTAGTTCAGAGCACAAGTTGGCAAAACGAGAGGCAGGGTAACTTAGCAGGATCTTGCAACCCAGTGTCTACAGGGTCAGGCCAAGTCAAGAAGCAAACCGGTTGGAAAATAATGAATAGTCTTTATTAAATACAGGCACACAATGTATGCAACACAAACACACAGATACCTAAGGAAAATAAAGATGTGAGTAAGATAGCGGGATTTTTAGAGGGATAGTTGGTTCGGGTGATACGAAACCTGTCCTGAAGTCCGAGAGAAAATGGAGAGCGAGGCTGGAGTTCGATGTATCTCAGCACGTGGAGCTGAGGGGAAGCTCGCCAAGCAAAGCGGCAGCAAGGTGGTCTGGAACTCAGGAGCGATCCGAGGAAGGTCTCGGAATCAAGGGTTTTTATAAGGAGAATTGTGACTGCAGGCTAGGTCAGACTTAGGGGAAAACAATAGATTTGGAGTTCGAGACAAAGCCTCCGAAAGGTCAGAATTTGAATGATTGAATTAGAGCCGAATTTATCAATAGAATAGCCGGTATGCAAACGCGGAATACTTGAGCGTTGTATAGCTCGATCATCAAGTTGCCAGCGCGAGGCAGAGAATCCTTTGTAGGTTGCATACATACCTAATGGAGTACTTGCCTTGAGGTCTCCTAAAGTGGCGAATCGGCTATTTTCTGGCCTGCCTGTATTGTCCAGGAATATTACGGCGATAATCGGCCGAGCTTGTATGCGTGCTTGTCCGGGGGCCTCGCAAGCACTTGGAAGGGATATGTGAAGCCGAATTATCGATATCAAATGATATCTTTTATATCGCCAAAGCTCGGGCTAGCCAGGGCAGTAACATCTGAATGGTTTCCACACAGATATTGTGGGTTGCTATAAGTTATATGGTTAGGAGAGGTCATAACTGCCTGGTTCCACTGAAGATGCAGCTTTTCTTAGTGGATCTGGCCCAGAGTTTCCCAAAAGAGTCTTCCTTTTTCATGTCATTAGAGCACAAGAAGTCATTGTGAAACGTGGGATCACTAAATGTACAATAGAAAAACACATAAAAAATAAAGTTAGAAACTAGGTGGGTAGAATCAGGCAAGTAATGGAATTCAAATGCATCACATATTTGATCTTTGTTTGATATAAATGAATACTACAGTTTCATAGAGCACAACTATTATGAGTTTCTGAGTTAGGCATACCTTTAATCCTAACTGGTTTCTTTGAGTCTTAAAGATTGCAAGGTTCCTAGGATACCTTGTGTAACATAGGGCTGGACCAAGACTTTTTGTTATCTGAAGGAAAGACAAGATGGCATCAGTTGCATAGGGATGGGGGGGTGAGGGGTGATTTGCCCTGGGCGGCAATGCTTTTTGGGCATCCTAGCCTGTAGCCATACCCTTGCGCACCCTGGCCATGCCCCCACGCACCACAGCCATGCCCCTCGTGCTATGGCCCCTCTCCCTCCTGCCCCCCCTCCACATACTCCAAGCTCCACCACTGGATGGCATCTCTCTCCTTCCCAAGTCCAGAAACTGAATTGACCACTGAATCTTCTTTCAAAAGTGGCAACAGAGTAGAATACTCATCTATACCTGAATACAGCAGGCTAGTTAAGGGGAAGCAAGAGGGTCTGTGTGATACATATGGCTATGTTCTTTAAGAATGGAAAGTGGTGACAGGGCGCAGAACATCTGGAAGGATGCCACTGCTGTCAACAGCATCTGGTGCCTAAGGCAACTGGCCTATTCTGTCTTATATTTGGGCTGGCCCTATGTACCACGTATCAGCTTGCTGGCTTATTGTTCTCATGTTCGCTTCATTCATGCCTTTCACTTCTTTTGCAGAATGGATTCTTAAACTAATTCCTAGAATTCTCCTTTGTAGAACATTCCATCACATTCCTTCTGAAAAGCTGCAGCTTTCTATGGATATGTAAGAATATGTTGTGAACCTGGAACTCCTCCTACCATATTGCACACTAGAGACAGTCTATACTTGGATATCTCCAGTCATATCTGTTTTGATGATGCCTTACATTTGCTTTGCCCTCCATCTCTAGTTTCAGACTTCAGATTTGTAATGGACCCTTCATGTTCCCCAGCTTGGCATTATTTGATTTTATTCAACAAAGAATCTTCTGGAACCTCAAGGACTAATAAGCTTTGTTTGGCATTAGGTTTGAAAGACTGCAGCTGACTTCATGTATGTATTTTATTTGACTTCTTAAAAACCTTTGTAAACCCCTTGGAGACTTTCAAAATAAAAAAAAATGCATTTTTTCCTCCCTTAAATAAATAATGAATAGAAATCATTTATTTAAAGGGGAAAACTATACTGCTTTTTATTTTCGAAGTCTCTAAGTGGGTTACAAAAGTTTTTAAAAAGTCAAATAAAATACATATATCTGATGAAGTCAGCTGTGGTCCTTCAAAGCTTATTTCAAATAAAGCTTGTTTAGTCCTTAAGGTTCCAGAAGACTCTTTGCTGAATAAAATCAAATAATTCCACGTGATGATGTCATAGAACAGTGATAAAGCAATGTAATGTTTAATTTAAAAAAACCTGAGGGTGAGTGGCATGTTTCAGGAAAAAACCTGAAAAAAAAAGTGAGTCAAATTTATAGCAGAAGCATCTCACACTGGGAGTCTGACAGATCTTAGTGGTAAGATCATTCCCTATTTGGGGTGCCACAATGGAGTAGGCCATCCTCTACCTCACAACTAACTGCAACTCACTAGGCCAGAGTATGGTAATCACTCATCTCTGTGCAAAGTGCAAGGACTATGGTTGTCTATACATATGAAGATTTCTAAGACATCTTGCTCCTGAGCTGTTTAACCAAAAATATTCCTTGGATGTGGATCAGTAGCTAGGGAACCATTAGTCCAGTACTTCTTTTATATTTTACTCCTCTTTCTCCATTCAAACCTCGCCCCTTTGATGGAATCCCTGTTTGGAGATTGAACAACCTTTTAAAACAGGATTTTGTCCCATGATTGTACCATATCATTTCTGTCATTTCTGGAGATCAAAATATGGATGCTGCAAATGTTCTACTCTGGTTGTAGGAGCGTTTGATGAAAAGAAAGGGGCAGTGTTGGAGGGGGGAGAACCACCTCTGGTACAATTCAGCTTGTTTCCCAATAGGCCTAAAGGAAGGAAAGACAGAAGACAACAAGTTCCCGTAGATAATGCTTTTATGGAAGTTTTCATGATTCTAAATTGGAAGTCTCATTAAATAATAAAGGACAATGTGAAATGTAATCTGATTCAGTATGACTGCAGTCATTTAAGTACCTGGCTAATAGAGTGCAAACAGAGTTCAGATTCAAGTATATTGGTAAATTTGCAAGTAAAGAATCACAAGAAATGAGATAGATACAGTAAAGCATGGTAATAAGCTGACAAGAAAATAGATTTGAGAGAAATAGAAGGGAAACACAATATTAAGAGTCATCAGGCTGTCAGCTGCAATGAAGAAATCAGCCAGGGACATTGCTAGAGGAATATACACAAGGAGGAAATTTAATGAAGAAGCCAATCTATAAAGAGCAGTGTATATCGCTGTTCACCATAGATGTAATTGCCTGGCATGAAATCAAGTTCCCCAGCTTTATCTGGTCAGAAAATATTAAGAAAGCTGAACTCAGCCTCACTGGAAGAGAGGGAAGAAACTTCATAATAACCTGATTTGAATTATTTTTTTAATTGCAAAGAGGAATAGGAATATTGATCCACGTGGAACTAAATAGCCATGACCTTATATTTACAATGTTTCCAATCAACTACCTGTGAAGAAACAAATCAGCCTTAGTCTAAGCAATTTTCCAATCTGCTTTTTTATCAAAACAGTTACTTTTCAAGAAAGTCTAGCTAAGAAACAAGATTCTTTATGGTGTTTAATGATGTTTTCTTTAAAAAATACATATAGATGTAGATTACCAATTCACAGAAGTGCACTTTGTATTCTGTGTGAAAGCTGTAAACCTAGAGAGGAATGCAACAAAGGATTCTAACAAAACAATCAATCTCTTTGTGTACCTAGTAAAGGCATTGTGCATCATTGCCAGGCAAAAAATCCCTGCATTTTATTTTCAGGGGAAGTTTTTTTTAAAAAAAACAAAACAAAATAGGCTACAACTGAAGAGACATCAGATTCTGAACTCATCCATTGGCTATAGGCCCACAGGTCACTGGGAAGCTGGTTTTCCTGAATCCAAGGAAATACAACATGAGGAGAGGAAGGCCAGCATGGCCCTTTAGGTACGTCATAGATGGAGTAGATGCAGGGAATTTGCTTTGTTCCTCCATGCTACAACACTTGTTAGGAATGAAACCAATATGAACACCACAGAATATTAGAGAAAGGGATGCTTGGTGGGTTTCCTTTTCCATCCTCATTTCATTTCCCCTTTGTATCATACTTTTAAAATTTTAAACTTTTGGGATGGATGCTATCTCTCGAGGAGGGGGAGGGGGAGGGGGAGATGACGATGAACAAACCCAATCTTGTCTGATTTTGAAACTAGTTAGGATTGAGCTTAGTTAATACTTATGCAAGCAACCATCAGGAAAACCTAGGGAATTCTAGGTAGAACTAGAAAGAATCCTACCATAAAACCTAGTGAAGCACTGCTGTGAATCAGAGTTGACTTTATGTGATTAGATGAACCAGGGCTCTTACTCGGGATAAGGCATTTTCCTATCTTCTTTTCACTGTGATAAAAGAAACTGGACATTTAATAACTTAGTTGTTGAGGGAAGCTGAGCAGGTCCAATGTCTAAATCCCATGATGATAAAGAGGACAATTTATTCTCTGGTGGAGCTTTTGTTATGCAGAAAGGGTGTAACAACACACCTTTGGCACCCAGTATGCCTTAATCCTGCCTGCAGTTGTCAAATGGGGGTTGAAACTTTTCCCTCTACTCTGGCTCTCATACCACTACTACACCAGACTGTAAATTAAACAAATCTATAGTTCTGTAAAGACGCTTAGTTAAACAGTCATGCATTTTTAATGAGTGCGCATGATGTTAAATTACCCCATGGGTGGAAACATAAACCAAAAAAAGTTATAGTTAATCATGGATATAAGGCAAAGGAACAGATGATCTATGTGAGGAATTTTTATGGTTTGGTTGTGGCCTTTCCCACTTCTTTAAAGGTCAATAGGCTGTATAGGCTGTGTGCAGATTGCTCACTGACTCTGCAGCTAGATTTATAAGGGCTGAATCTGGGCTTGCAGGTGTCTTGTTCAGAAGCGATAAGAAATATTTCTGCCTTTTGTCAAGGCTGGCAGAATTACTGCCCGTAAATTGCCAGACACATTGTTTAAAATTGCCAGATGGATCAGTATTCTGTTGCTGTCACTCAGTATAATTTCATGGATCGCAGTACTATTTTCTCCTCTTTAACATCCTCTGTCTGCTTATTTCTTTTGCAACAAGAAATACATGTGGTGCTCATCTTCCATGCAGTAATGTCTTGAAGTCTGGCAGCTAAAGTCAACCCTAAAAATACAGCAGTTTAGCAAAGTTCAACAGTCAAACTCAATATGAAACCAAAGTGTCAAAACCCCAAAGGCCAAGTTGAAGGTAAAGCAGAACCTTAACTCTTACCAACACCGTGGAGAATCTTAACATGTATTCTGCTGATGGACACAGAAATGTTGTAGTCATTGCTCCAATCTAGATAAAAATTAGATGTAATTAATCTACATTGAAACTTTTCAGAAGGTAACATTTTGGTAAAAATGTCACCAGCATTATTTTGAAAAAATGGTTATAAGGTCATTGAGCTTACAGGCAAAAGTCAACAACTGAGGCAACTGTGAAGAGACATCAAAAATACCCACATCATCAAAATGCCCATATTTCTCCCCCTCCTTCTGCTTTCCCTTATTTCAACTCAGTTTTATTATATGCTAATTTTTTCAGGTCAATGCTTTTCTGTATCTGTGATTAGAATCTTTAACATCAGGATTTACTACTCAGTTTGGGCCATGATTGAATGGCGTACAATCATAAATACTATAGCTATTTGTTTGGCTAGATGACTCAGCAAATCAAAGTGGGACACAGACCATTCCAAGTTGGGTCTTTTTATCAATGTAACATCTACTCCCTCTAGTCAATTCTTCTTGCCTTGTCATATGTATTGGTAGGGCTGAGATGGCATACTGCTTAGCAATACAATTTGCAAGAACAGTGAACCAAGTCCAGATCAGAAAACAACAGAAGGAAAGATTAAAATGCTTGTAATCTCAGGAGTATGTTCCTCTAGAGTAAAACAAGAAGAAAGATGCAGATGGTAGAAATGTTTACATTGACCATAAATTAGTGGCACTTAATTTCCCTTGAAATAAACAGGAACTAAAGTCATGACTAACTTAAGTTTAGAGATGCGATTCTTCACTAAGTTTTTTCTTGAAGGTAGCAACAAGTAATCCCAGCAGTTTTTCTTTCCACTGTGAGAACATCTATGAAGACCATACAGTTTTTGAAGTCTATTTGGAATTTGAGACTTATTCTGTGAAAAATGTTTGTGTGGTTGTTTTAGGCAAAACACAGCATTTTCTGCGTGGAAACAGAAATACTTCGATGTAGAAATGTTGATTCCTGTTTTCGGCATAGAAACTAATGTTTTCTGTGCAAACCATGTGTGAATTTAACACAGAATGAATCCTCCATTACATCATTTTGTGTATAGAAAATAGCATGTTTTGTGCAGGAATTAATAGTTCTGCAATGAAGTATTATTTTCCATGCAGACAATATTGTTTTCTGCATAGAAAAGGTTATTTTTTGCTCAAGACAACTGTATATGAATTTTGCACAAAATAAGTTCCAAACTGCAAAGATTCTTGTCAGTCTAAGATTCTTTTCATCATGGTATCTCAACACTCAAAATACATGTTTTTAACCATTTTTCAAATATTGTGGAACATTATATCCATTACTACTCAATTTCCACTGGTTTCAGTAGGAACTAGGTGTGATTAATTTGCTTTGAGATCCTCTGCATTTTTACTTTGGGTCATTTAGACTATCTGGCTTAGGGAGAATGTCTTAGGCCATTTCTGCACTAGACTGTTATAGTGCTATTATTCAACTTTCAACATCCTATGGAATCCCTGGATTCCATAGGATGTTGAAAGTGGAATAATAGCACTATAACAGTCTAGTGCAGAAGTGGCCTTAGTCTGAAGTCAACCCATTAACAGATCTCTGTTAGGTCATGTATTGATGGGTGTTCCTAAACTGTGAAAATGTTTAAAGGTGTAATAAAAAGCTGCATGAACAAATGATCCACAGCTGCTCATTTCGGTACTTGCACCTTTAGACTCATATATAATGGCTGTAATGTTATCTTTTAATCAGTAGAATGCGATCTATTGTTCATATACTATTTAGATATGTTGGGATCCTAGATCAACTATCTAATTAAGTGTGCATAACTATTCTTAACTCAGTATAGCTAACTATACTTAACTAAGTGGCATCTCCTGACACAACTTCCCATCCCTGCAATCCTACTTTCCTGGGTATCAGTCACTGTGAGCAAAGGAGGTCTGTTTTAATGTTGATTGGGGTGCTGCAAACTGACATTTCCATCATTCTCAGGTGTGGGAATCAGAAGCAGCTTCCCTGTTGCAATTACTTCTCTCACTGGACATTGCTGGTAGGAAGGGGGTGGAAATGTCAGTCTACTGCACCCTCATCGACAAGAGAGCAGACCTCCGTTGCTCACAGAGGTTGATGCCTGGTAAAACAGGATTGGAGGACTTTTACAATCCTAGCTGTCATGGGCCAGGACTCAGCTTCCCCAGGTGAACAGCATCCTCAAAGGAGACAAGAAGACACAAATGCGCCAGGAGCTAATCAAGCTGGGATGACAGCCAGCTGGCTCTAGCCTTCTTAAGGAAGCTAGTAGGTGGTTCTCAATGCCAGTAACAATCTATGTGTTTGCTGGCCTCGCCTTTGTGTGCTACAGATTCCTTGCTCACTGTCTGCCTTCTCTGACCTTTGGACTGTCTGACCCTGCTGCCTGCGAGATTCTTGACCTTTGGACTGACACTGGAATTTGCTTCTGCTTCACCCTAATCAGGCAAGCTTTATTGGACTGCTAGGTTGTATCTGTTTGCCTTCTGAATATCTTGGTACTCAGTTGCCTGACAGTGGACAGCTGGTGCCTACAGCACTGGTAACAGAGCTATGACTGTGACTAAACTGAGGGCCTTTCTGTCCTATACTGTTATAGTGCTATTATTCCACTTTGAACATCCTATGGAATCCTGGGGTTTGCAGTATAAAGAGAGGCATTTAGAATTCTCAGCCAGAGAGCTCTTTGGTCTCAGTAAACTACAAACCCCAGAATTCCACAGAACGTTGCAAGTGGAATCATAGCATTGTAACAGTGTAGGGCAGAAAGGCTCTGAGACTGTTGTACTTTGGACATTTCAGGAGAAGACCTGATTCACTAGAAAAGACAATAATGTTTTGCACAGTAAAAGGCAGTAGGAAAAAAGGAATACCACATTGCAGATGGATAGACTCAATTAAACAAACCACAGCCTAAGTTTGCAAGAAACGAGCAGGGCTCTTGATGACAAGGTGATGGACGTCTCTATGGCCATTTCCGCACGGGGCAAGGGAATTGCCCCGTGATGCTACTTACTGGGTCTTATGGCACCCCGGTCTGGTCCAGGCTGCTCTGGAGCAGTGCGTGCTTGTCACTCCGCGCTGCTCCGGCATCGAAAATGGCAGCTTCCAGTTGGTCGAGGGTCTCGACCAACCACTGAAGCTCACCAGCCTAAAGCCTGCCCCGGGCAGATCGGAGGCTCGCATTGGTGCGAGCCTGCAAATCCGCACAAGGGAGCAGGCTCGCACTGGCATGCTCCGTGCTTTTGAAAGACCGAAAGAAACAGGTTTTTCAAAAGCATGCCGGATGACCACTTGGGGTCGTTCTAGAGCGGGCTGAGGTGCGCATCTACGTTAAATAGTCTGGACCCAGTCTGGTCCCAGGTGCAGACGTCCTCCTCGGAGGACGGAGTGCACCGTTTCAAATACCCTGTGTGGAAATGGCCTAATTCACAGGGTCAGTGTAAGTTGAAGTCAACTTGACAGTATAATTAACAACTAGTCTTTCCGAATACAAATCTGTTATAGATCTGTAACTCTAGATTATGAATCTGTAACTGCAATACTGAGTTCCAGTCAATAATTTTGGCTTTTTTTTAAAAAAAAAAGAGGAAGTCTTGATGTAGTTTCAAGAGGATATCAATAAACAGTCAATCTGAAGAAAGTTTCAAAAGTGAAGCTTAGCTATCTTTAACTACATCAGAAATTTGATTCCATTCAGTTTTATTTTAATAAGGAAATTTACATAGTGTAATTACATCACAAAAAGTGTTTTTCTCTGCCATCTATTAACTTTCCAGAAAATGTCTAGATTACATATTGTGTTGTATAATCTCTGTGCCTAATAAAATTACATTAGATAATAATTCTTGCTCAATTATTTTACAAATATTTATTTTCTGACATCAAAATCCTTCAGGCCTGGTGGGGATTTTATAAAAAAAAATGTGGAGGTTATTGTTATATGCTTCATAATAAAATAACCTTAATATAATAGAAAGTGGTCCTTGCCAAGAATTTAATGCAGTTACATTCCCTTTGCTCAAGGCAATTTTTCATTTCCATTTCCCATAGGTCTGCTAAATATGCCATTCAAAATTGTACGCCATATTGTGATGGCTAAGAACATAATTGAGGTCCACCACTCCCCTTGAAACAGAAATATCAACTTGCCTAACAAGGTCACGCCAGATCTTTGTTTGGAACCAATCCCTGATAAAATTTACAGAGTAGAATACAAAAGAGAAAGTAATATAAATACTGTAGAATTTTGATGTAAAGTTGAAGGCTTTCATGGCTGGAATCCATAGGTTGTTGTGGGTTTTTTGGGCTTTGAGGCTGTGTTCTATTAGTATTTTCTTCTAATGTTTCGCCTGCATCTGTGGCTGGCATCTTCAGAGGATCTGGTCATATACTAATAGAACACGGCCTCAAAACCTGGAAAACCCACAACCTACTGTAGAATTTTATTTAGTATATCAAATAATATAAAGTCAGATCTGGGTGTGTTAATGTAAGTACACACACATATGCCCATTCCTAGATTGTATAGTTAGCCCCAAGCTAGAGTGGACCCACTGAATCCATGGCATTTGCCTACAAGTTGATACTCTATTCAACAATTGAATCAATGGGTCTACTGTCATTACACTAATCCACAGGGTTTAGATCAATGTGCATCCTCCCTCTCCACGCTTGAAGGTGGCTTATCACCTTAGCTGATAAAGATAAATATGCATACAGTAAACTGCTAGCTCCCAATAAATGACTAGATGATGGTGATATGCAAGTCTGTTTGTATAAATGGAAAAAATCTGTTCACATGGTTGATGGTTTCTTTGACATCTCCACTTCAGCTGCTTGAGGAAAGCAAGTACTGAAGAGGAAAGCTTTTTTTCTACAGTTTGTCTCTTAAGCAGTGTGTCCAGACATGGCAGACATTTCAATGTGATGTCAATGCATTTTCAAGACCAGTTTAAGGTGTTTCTCTTTATTTGCAAAAGCTTTAAACAGTCTGGGTCCATACTATGTGAAGGACTATTTTCACTGGCACCAACTGGTAATCCTGATTTCATTTTTCTGCCACCAAGGGCAGATGAGATGGACACTAGGAGAGGTCTTTTCCATGCTGGCTGTATAAATCTGGAATGAGTTGCAATCAACAGGATTATTCAAGGTTCTTTTTAAAAACCCTGTAGTGCTCTTTTTTTCTTGAATTCTATTGAGTTATTCTTTATCTTGATTGATCTTTACCTGCAATTATTTTAGCATTTTGTAAGCTGGCTATTTGTTTAATGTTTGTTTGCTTGTTCGTGTGCAAATATATCTATGCTGTTTGTTGCCCACCCAGTCAGAATAAAGAGGAAGATGCACAAAATGTATGAATAAGCTAAGGGGCACTTTATTAACTGTTTAATAAATGATCTGCAGCAGGGCTGCTTAGTGTATTCTGAAGCAGGTGTAGTCTTACCCTCTCTTTTAAAAGAGAGTGGAAGTTTCATGAAGCAGTGATTTATATCCCCTCTTACTCCCTTCTCCCTCCCACCTTGTGCCTCAGTGCAAAGGATTGGTAGCATTGTTTAGCTCTCTCTTCTTCTGGGATGTCAAATGATGCCCTCACCCTCAGAAACTTTCATCATTCACATGACACAAGAAAAGGGACCAGATATTCAAATGTCTCAAAGTCATGTAATTCAATAAAATGTATGCATTCTTTTGAAGTCTGAAAAAGAGATGTTAGGTTGAACTGAACAGAAAAGATGTGCAGAAATAAAATACATTTTTAATAAATATCAAAAGCTGAGGACAGTAGGAACATGTTGAAGTCCAGATGGAAAAGTGCAGAAGCTCTCACTATACTCAGTACCCTGCTCTGAACAATGGCCACGAGGACATCAGGAGAAGTTGACAGTATCAAGAAGACGACTCCAGGTTACCTTAAAGGCTTAATGGTTTTATCATGGAGAAGGTGGTCTCTCAGATGAGCAGGTGTTATGTATATTAGTAATACTATTGTGTAGTTTAGTAACCACATAATGTACATGAGATGACTGGCCACAATACTAGTAAGCTTTCCTGCCTTCTCCCTATCTGGTGTGGGTTGCAATGGGGCTTCCAAGAGGCGTTTAGGTTCTGTTACTATACCTTTCTATATCTATTTTATATACATTTATATAGACTTATATGCATGTATATATTTATATAAATTTGATAATGTATGTAGAACAAGTGAAAGGAGTGAATCAAGATCTGCATGGCAAAATCCAGAGATGTGAGAAATCTGAATGACGCCTGTGCTATGAATTACATATTAGCATGAAAAGTGAAGATCTGGCTGCTTCACTTCCAAATAGAGTCCAACCAATGCACTTGAGCCTTCCTGTCTTTCACTACATTTTGATTAGTTGCTTCATTTGGGTTTTCATCACTTATGATTAATAGTTCAGAGTTACCTCTGGAACCAGAGTTCTGTGTGGAAACTAGGCTGAGAATTAATCTACTTGACAGCCACAGGAACACTGGAGAAGACAGGGCATACATTTAGCTAGTGAAAGGAATCACTACCTATTGTATCTTTTTTCCCCCTTCATTTCAGCTATATTAAACACGATTAAAGATGGGGCTTTAAACTCAGGCTCTTACTGTACATTGGTTGTGGTTATTATTTATTTATTTGTCTGTTTGTTTACATCTTACCTTTGTCCTGACAAGGGGCCCAAAGTGGCTTATGATAAGTTTAAAGGAAGGTCCAACTAAAAACCCAGTGGTACAGTCATGTACTGGATAACTCATGACCTAAGAACACATTCTGATAGCAACAGTAATTTATTCATGAGGTTAACACGAGCAACAGCAGCACGCTTCGACAGAAGTTGCCAAAACTGATTTGCATAGGCAGCATACATTTTTTATAGGTTATGAATACAAGTTTAAACACACTGAGCTTTCTCTGGCCAATGCAGTGTGGACCATTTTCCCCAGTAGCTTTCCCAGGCCAGTGTCAACTCTAGTTGACTTGTCCTTGGACAGTAATCGACCCATCTACAAGCCTTCCCAAGTTGTCTCCATAATGCCCCATTCCCATAACATCCATGCACTAAATATTTCTTGCTTTCACTTTTGCACCTTTACTGCTCTCCCTCCTTCATCAGAATCAAAGTAATAGCAAGTGATCTATTAGACACGTTGTAGCACCGGTTAAATACATTCTAGCCAGTTTGCAAAGAATACATATTTGAATACACATTCAGCCTATTGGCACCTTATTTTGTTATTCCTCTCTCTTTTATACCCATGGCAGGGATGCCTTGCGACTTGACAAATGCAATTGTACAGTAATGATCAATGAAATCATTAAAGTGAATGTTAGAAAATGAGCAAGGAAGTACTGTTCATTGAGGTAGAAATTAATTATTAATTTCTTTGCTTGCAGGCCAATACACTACTACTTGATTTTCACGATATGCTATAGTGTTTTAAAGCTGATATACCTACCGACACACATGTATATATAAAATATCCTGACTTTCTTCCAACATAGGACCCAGAGCAACTCACAAAGCGGATTAAAATCAAAATACAAGCACCAGAAAATTATTATAACAAAAAAGTTTTTTTTAAAAAAGTTATTAAACATACTATCCCCTGTGTTTACAGATTATATTAGAATCACGTAAAAACAGTTTATGCAATTAAGTATATCTGTGACAATTCAAAGAGTATATTTGCACAGAATTGCTGTTAATTGCTTTAACCTTTTCACATATTTCAAAACTGACACATAGATAACGTATCTTGCAAAGCAGGGGTAGGCTTTGGGCCCATTTTTGTTTTTGCTCAGACCTCAGTAGGCTGTATCCCCTCTTTTTCCAAAACTATCCTCAAACCCCCATGAAAACTTGTTTTCTGCACAGGATATGTTGGTTTCTGCACAAAAAAGGATACTTTCCATGCAATGAAAATATCCAGATTATGAAGATTCTTGCCTGTCTAGGGTTCTCCTCACTTCCCAAATCACCCACCCTCATTTTTGTATCATTTTTCAAATTTCTTGAATATTCTTTCCATCTCCACTAAACAGGCACTGGATTGCAAGCTGTTTTTCTTGCAGAGGCTGTTTCTTTTTATAGACAGGGCATGTGGCACTTTAGAGCCATCATTAGCTAGAGAATCATGTATCGACTGCTGCCTCTTCAGTGGCTGACTGCTCCTAACAGTGATTCCCCAAGCAGGAATGCAGACTTTCACCAAGCCTCTGCAAGTAAATATCTTCCAGCACTTTATCCTGGACTACCAGTACAGGGAAGTCAGGGACCAACTTGCCTACTAAGGCTGAAGTCTTTCAAGAAGCTAGATAAGCTTTCAGGAAGCCGTGGAGTATAATTTGAGTTAGGCACTGATCTTGCCATCTCTTCATCCTTTCCCACTGTTAATGTAGAACCTAGTGGTTATGTCCTCATAGCACCCTTTCCAGAGCTTTGAAAATCCCTACATCCATCTTTCTGAAGTTTTAAAGTTTTCATTTTTTTAATGGATATTTTTATTGAATTTTATTAAGATATTGGAACAAACAGACAAACGGCAAGAAACAGTATAAGAACAACAGATAGGAAACAGTACCATATAAATGACAAGAAATAGACAACAACAGAAAAAACAAATAATACTATCACTTGTGAATAGCATTACACAAAAAAGGCCTTGCATATACATTGAGATAGACTTCATACTCTGCTAGAGCAACAGATTAGGTAAATTGCTTTCTTGTTATATACCCTTTTACATTCTCCTTTTCAATTTATATCATTCTTTCATTAGAAAACATTGGTATTATTTATCTAGACAATGAAACATAATTTGTTAGTCCATATTTAATTACATAAATCACAGTCTTAACAGAACTTTCCTAAAGTAATAGCATACATACATATGTGCCATTATCATGGATCATTCTGATTCTGTACTATCTATTCCTTATCTCCCTTATTCTGATTTGCCTGGTTTTTATTTACAAAAATACCTCTTATGTAATTCATATATACTTAAATCTTACATTACAATAGTTCTTACATTATATTACATTACATTTTACATTACCCTTTGCAAGTAATTTATAAATGGTTGCCATGTTTGAAGAAATTTGTGATTTAGGTTATTGCCTAGAAGGTAAGAGAGCTTATCAATTTCTACCAATTTTAATAATTTCTCCAACCATTCCCCTTTTGATGGAATTGAGACCTTCCACCAATTCCTGGCAAATACAATCCTGGTGCTTGTGACCATACACCATGTTAACCTTACTTTACTGTCCCCCTGCCCCACTACCACATTTGAGTCCAATATACCCAGTAAAAACAGCTTAGGGACCAATTCAATCTTTTTCTCTATTATTTGTTGCATTACTGTTCATACCATAAACCAAAATTTTTGTGCTCTGTTACATCCCCACCATTGATGAATAAAGATGCCTTTCTTTTTGGCATTTCCAATACTTATCTTTTATATTTTTAAACATCTTAGCAATCCTTACTGGGGGGAGGTACCACCTAAACATGACCTTTAAAGCATTTTCTTGTAGGCTATAAGATCTAGTATATTTGCAGGTTTCTAACCTAGCAATATTATCTTTGTTCTTATTTTCTTTTTTTTTAATTAATTTTTATTAAAATTTTTAATAAAAAAAATAACCCCCCCACTTCCAAATATCAATTTTCCCAGTTGAATCTGAGTTTAACATTGCATTCCATATAAACATTTCGTTCCGTACATTATCTCCATTTTATAACAATTGTATACTATTACTTTTAGCTTACATGTAACTATTTACAATTTATCTTTTACCACCTCATTTTGTCTTCCTCCTTTCTCACAGCATTTCTTTCTTTCCTCCTATTTCATTGTGTTATCCAGTTCAATACCTCTCGCCATTCTCTTTCCAAGCCCTGGATTGGCTTATTTTTAAGTGAAAGTGTTAGCTTTTCTGTCGCTACCATATCCAGGACTTTGAATTTCCATTCTCTTATATCAATATATTTTCCTTCTTTCCAATGTTGAGCATATGTCAATCTTGCTGCATTTATTATATATAACAATGTCTTTTGATGAGATCTTATTTCTCTTTGTTGCCTAACTTATTCAACAAATAAAGTTCTGGCTTCATTTCAAAGTTAAAACCATACATTCTTTTAATTTCATCATGTATTTCTTTCCGAAACTTTTTTGCTATTTTACAGGTCCACCACATATAAAAAAAATGTTGTTCTTTTCTTGATATTATTTATATCAGTTTTAACTTATGATGACACTACAAATAAGAAACCCCCAATATCCCAGTCATCAGTAGTCTTGCTCAGGTCTTACAGACTCAAGACATGATTTACTTTATTGAATCAATGCATCTCTAATGTGGTCTGCCTCTTTACCTAGTATCTTCAACTTTACTGAACTTTATTGGCCTTCCCAGTCAAGCAAGCTGAGTGGATAGGAATGGGACATTTTGAGTCAGATGATTGTACAGGGAATTACTCAGGGAATGAAAATGTAAGAAGAAATGAGGTAGCGTACACACACACTTACATACACACACAGAGTCAAAGGATACAATGTAAAATCTGACAGAATCATGTCAATAAGATGTCAGAGAAATTCCATCAACATAATCATAATTCAAGTTTATGCTCCAAGTACAGAGGCAGAAGAAGAAGAAGAAATTGAAAGATTCTTTGCAGGAGTCCGGGACGAAATTGATCACATGTCAGAACAGGACTTGTTGTTAATCATAATTGATTGGAATGAAAAAGCAGGAAACAGAGTGGAATCAAAGACTGTAGGAAAATTTGACTTCGGATCAAGAATTGAAGCGAGACTGACTGGCTGAATTTTGCAAGGACAGCAGTTTGTTCATCACAAACACATTCTTCAAGTAACCCAAGAAAGGATTATATACATGGAAATCACCTGATGCCAACATAGAAATCAAATAGACTATGTAATTGGAAGCAGAATTGGAGGACTACATAATTGGAAGCCTGTTTTGATGCACAGGCGTTCTGTGGGTCATGGCATACAGCATGTCCCCTGGAATCCTCCAACAGAAGAAGCTCCATTATCTCTGCAAAAACAAACCCAGGAGCAGATTGTGGCACAGGCATGAACTACTAATAGCAAAATTTAGAGTAGAGCTAAAGAGGAATACTAAAACAACCATCATGCTGAAATACAACCTGAAGAACATCCCTGGAAGAAGAAGAGCCAGAAGGACTCTGGAAGGAAGTCAGAGACCTTGTCAGGGAGGAATGCAAAAAGACACAATCTGTAGCCAAAAAGAAAAAGAAGCCTCAATAGATTACAGATGAAACTTTACAAGTGGTTAAGGACAGACAAGAAGAAAAAGTAAAAAGAATAGAGAAATAGAGTCAGAATTCTGAATGCAACTTTTTAATGACTTGTGCACAGGGACAAGGAGAATACTATAATAACCAATGCAGAGAAATAGAAGATGACAACAACAAAAAGGAAGAACAAGACACCTCTTCTACAAGAACAGAGAGATCAAAGGGAAATTTAAACCAAGATTGGGGATGCTCTACAGCCAGTAGGAGAACACATTATATGAGCAAGTAGAAATAAAAAGATACTGGGAATAAAAACACAAGAATTATATAAAAGAGATGAAAGATTGACAGACTCATTCAAGGAAGAACCCTATGAAGATGAACCATCACTTTTAAAAATTGAAGTGAAAGCTGCACTCAGAGTACTAGGGAGAAATAAATCACCAGGACCCAATGGCACACCAAGACAGCTGCTTAAGTCTACAGATACAAAATCTGCTCTAGTTCTAACCAAAATCTATCGACAAATATGGAAAACAAAAGAATTGCCCACAGATTGAAAACACTCAATATACATTCCAGTCACAGTAACCACAGGACCATTGCATTAATTTCCCAAGCAAGCTAAGTCATGCTCTATATTGTACAACAAAGACTTCTACCATATATGGAGTGAGAAATGCCAGATGTCCTTTCAAGAAAGGAAGAGGCACTAGGAATCATATTGCAGACATACACTGGATAATGGAGCACACCAAAGAATTTCAAAAGAAAATCAGTCTGTGCTTCATAGATTATAGCAAAGCCTTTGATTATGTAGATCATGAAAAACTATGGATCACTCCTAAAGACATGGGTGTGCCACAACCTTGGACTGTTCTGATGCATAACCTGTACACAGGACAAGAGGCTAATGTTAGGACAGAATATGGAGAAATGGAATGGTGTCCAATTAGCAACAAGGTCAAGCAAGGCTACATTTTATCACCCTATCTGTTTAACTTGTATGTTGAACATACCATATGCAAAGCAAGACTAGTCTCAGAGGAAGAAGGCATGAAAATTGGAGGAACGGACATCAACAATTTAAGGGAAGCAGATGACACCGTACTACTAGCAGAAAACAGTAGACTTGTAACGATTAGTGTAGAAAGTCAAGGCAGAAAGTTAAAAGGCAAATTTGCAGTTGAACATTAACAAAAATAATGACCACAGTTGATTTGCATAATTTTCAAGTAGACAATGAAGACATTGAAATAGTTCAAGATAGTTCAAGATCTTCCATATGCTGGCTCAGTCCTAAATCAGAATGGAGACTGCAATCAAAAAATCAGAAGACTAGGACTTGGAAGGGCAGCTATGAAGGAACGAGACAAGATCCTGAAAAGTTAGGATTGTCCATGCCATTGTATTTCCAATTTCTATGTAAGATGGATAGGGGAGAAAGCTGATAGGAAGATAATCAACTCATCTGAAATGTGGTGCTGGACAAGAGTTCTACAGATAGCCTGGACTGCTAAAAAGACAAATGAATGGATACTAGAGCAAATCAAGCCTGAAACTCTTCTTAGAAGCCAAGATGACTGAACTGAGGTTGTTGTACTTTGGCCATATCATGAGAAGACGTGATTCACTAGAAAAGACAATAATGCATAGGAAGGCAGTAGGAACAATCTGCATTATAGATGGATAGATTCAATCAAGAAAGACACGTTCATGAATCTGCAAAGCCTGAGCAGGGAGGTTGACAATAGGGTGACTAGCAGGTCTTTCCTCCATAGAGTTACTATAAACTGAAGTAATCTTGACAGCAGTTAACAACAACCACCATATTATCCCTTTAGCACACAGTATGTGGGTTTTTGTATGCTATTTCTGAGAATATTCACTGGAGGGGATTTATTTTATCTCATATGGTATTGTGGGGAGATACTTTTTCACTTTCATTATATTTTCATTTTTTGAAATAAAATATTATGCAATTCATTTTTTAATATATAAAATATGGGCAGGGATTTGCCAGTTCCATCTCTGGGGATCAGGGTAGCACTTTTGAAAGAAAATTTTACACAATCCGTTTTCAATTATAGACAGTTCATATTTGTGGCAATATTTCTTTAAATCTCTTAGCAAGTTGCAGGATCTGGCACAGTAAAATATAAGCACTGAACATCATCCTCTTTTTCTGTCAAATGTTTCTTTTAGCTTAGAAATACCTGGTTTTGAAAGATCAAAACAGTATTTTGTTATAATGTCATGGATTACAAAAAGCAAGGTGAGTTAGAACTCAAACTGTACTGGCACCTCCAGAATAGGAACATTAATCTCACTCACAAATACTTTCAAAAATAGCCTTGGTATGATGCCAGCTCTCAGGAGTGGGGATAAAAGAATGTCACAACCTCTTTACAAAAAATGTTCTTCTTTTGCTATCCATTGACAAAGCATATGAAGACATTTCAGTTCTATTTTGACTAAAGTTTTGGGGCATCTCTGATCATTCATAGCTTCTGGGCTTTGGAGATAACGATATAATTGTATGATTATGATTTAGCAAATAGAAGTATAATGTTTATTAACTGAAAAAGAATAACTATCATCTTAATCTATTTCTTTTACTGGTGTAGATCTCAAATATTCACTTTGAGGCATCCTTTAGGAGTGACCATGATCTGGGTTTTAATTGCACAATTAATCCAATTCATAGATGTGATGTGTGTGACCATGCATTTTCTTCTTCCTCGTTCTTATAGGGATTTGTAGGGTTAAATCCAGCTGTTAGTCCCAACTAGAGTAGACCCATTGAATTAATGGGAACTTGATAAATCAACATTTATGTAAAGTCAATTGATTCAATGGCCCTACTTTGTTTGATTTTAGGATTTATTTTATTATGGCATTTATATGTTGCTTGATACAATAAACTTTCTGGATCTTTAGGGGGTAGTGACCATGCCCTATTGGAATTTGGCATACAGTGGGAAGGAGAAGATAAGTGTAGCCAGACACTCATCTTAGATTTTAAAAAAGCAGACTTCTGTAAACTTAGGGAGCTGCTGGCTGGAATTCCGTGGTCAAGAATAGTGAAAGGGAAAGGAGTGCAGGAGGCATGGGAGTTCCTTAAAAGGGAAATACTGAAGGCACAGTCTAAAACTGTGCCAATAAGGAGGAAAAATGGAAGGCATCTGAAGAAACCAGAATGGTTGACTAAAGAACTCTTAGTTGAGCTAAGTGTTAAGAGAAACATGTACAGGAAATGGAAGAAGAGGGAAACCACCAAAGTAGCTAGGAGATGTAGGGAGGAGGTCAGAAAGGCTAAAGCACAGAACGAACTTAGGCCAGCCAGAGACATTAAAAACAATAAAAAGGGCTTCTTTAAATATGTCCGTAGCAAAAGGAAAAAGAAAGAGACGATAGGGTCACTGCGCAGAGAAGATGGCGAATTACTAACAGAGGGAAGAGAAAAAGCAGAACTACTTAACATCTTCTTTGCCTCAGTTTTTTCCCAGAAGGATACAAGCACTCAACCTGGCGGTTGGGGAGCAGGTGAGGAAGCAGGGGAAATGAGGCACATAATAGGTAGAGAGGTGGTACAGGAATACCTGGCCACACTGGATGAATTCAAGTCTCCATGGCCAGATGAATTGCATCCTAGGATATTAAAAGAACTGGCAGAGGTCATTTCGGAACCGCTTGCTATAATCTTTGAGAAATCTTGGAGGACAGGAGAAGTTCCAGCAGACTGGAAGAGGGCAGATGTTGTCCCCATTTTCAAGAAGGGAAAAAAAGAGGACCCAAATAATTATCGCCCAGTCAGCCTGACATCAGTACCCAGAAAGATTCTGGAGCAGATCATTAAGCAGTCAGTTTCTAATCACTTAGAAAGCAACACGGTAATCACGAGAAATCAACATGGATTTCTCAAAAATAAGTCATGTCAGACTAATCTTATCTCTTTTTATGATAGAGTTACTAGCTTGATAGATGAAGGGAATGCTGTGGATGTAGCATATCTTGATTTCAGTAAGGCCTTTGACAAAGTTCCCCATGACATTCTTGCAAAGAAGCTAGTAAAATTGGGGCTGGACAGGGCTACTGTCAGTTGGATTTGTAATTGGTTGACCAACTGAACCCAAAGGGTGATCACCAATGGCTGCTTTTCATCCTGGAGAGAAGTGACTAGCGGGGTGCCACAGGGTTCTGTCCTGGGCCCAGTGCTGTTCAATATCTTCATCAACGACTTGGATGAAGGGATAGAGGGCATGCTCATCAAATTTGCAGATGACACCAAATTGAGAGGGGTTGCTAATACGCCAGAGGACAGGATCAAAATTCAAAATGACCTGGATAGATTGGAGAGCTGGGCCAAAGCTAACAAAATGAAATTCAACAGAAAGAAGTGTAAGGTCCTACACTTAGGTAGAAAAAATGGAATACAGAAATATAGGATGGGGGACACGTGGCTGGATAGCAGTACGTGTGAAAGGGATCTAGGAGTCTTAATAGACCACAAGCTGAACATGAGTCAGCAGTGTGATGCGGCAGCCAAGAAAGCCAATGCAATTCTCGGCTGCATCAATAAGAGTTTGATGTCTAGATTGAGGGAGGTATTGGTACCACTCTACTCTGCTTTGGTTAGACCTCATCTTGAATACTGTGTCCAGTTCTGGGCACCCCAATTCAAGAAGGACATGGTCAGGCTGGAGCAGGTCCAGAGGAGGGTGACCAAAATGGTGAGAGGCCTGGAAGACATGCCGTATGAGGATAGACTTAGAGAGCTGGGTACGTTTAGTCCGCAGAAGAGAAGGTTAAGAGGGGACTTGATAGCCATGTTTAAATATTTGAAGGGATGCCATGTAGAGGAAGGAGAAGGCTTGTTTTCTGCTGCTCCAGAGACCAGGAACAAGGAGCAATGGATTCAAGCTGCAGGAAAGGAGATTATACCTGAACCTCAGGAAGAACTTCCTGACAGTCAGGGCTGTCCGGCAGTGGAATATGCTGCCTCGGAGTGTGGTGGAGTCTCCTTCTTTGGAGGTTTTTAAGCAGAGGCTAGATGGCCATCTGTCAGGAGTGCTTTGAGGGTGTTCCTGCATGGCAGAGGGTTGGGCTGGATGGCCTGTGTGGTCTCTTCCAACTTTACATTTCTATATTCTATGACTTTTGCAAAAAACCCCAAAACCATATGTTATAATATAAAAAAAGCAATGCACGAATATTTTAAAGCAGGATGTTCATGAAATTATAACCAAAGAAGTGCTTCCATTTGAGCTAGACTTTGGCAAGTGCCTTCTCAGTTGGTATAACATGAAGAAAACTGTTTTAGAATCTGCTATAACAGTGGTAGGAAATATTTGATTCTTCAGAAATTTGGGCCTTCAACACCCAGAAGACACAGCTAGCATAAGGGATTATTTAGTGGGCCTAAATACCCTGAAAGTACCAGATCTCATCTGATCTTGGAAACTAAGTAAGGTCAGCTCTGGTTAATGCTTGGATGGTGGACAGCCAAGGAATGCCAGGTTTGATAGGCTAGATTTCAGAAGAAGGCCATGACAAACCACCTCTGAGTTTCCCTTGCTTAAGAAAACTCAGTGAAATTCATGAAGTCATCATAAGTTGACAAGCAACTTGAAGGCACATAGTGACATAGTCCAATATATCTGGGACATCAAAGAGTCCCTGTTGTTGTTGTTGTGTGTGTCTTCAAGTCATGTCTGAGTTATGGAGATCCTAAGGTGAACCTATCATAGGATCGTCTGGGATTGTGTGATATGCCCTGGTCACCCATGGCCAAGCAGGGAATTGAACTCTGGTCTCCAAAGTCATAGTCTAATGCTCAAACCACTACACCATGATGGTTCTCAAAGGGTCCCTAGCACATTTTATAAGGTTTCTCCAAGTCCCATCTCCAGTACAAGACTATGACACCAAGCACTTTTTTTCTGTCACCTTTTATGTAATTTGTGCAGAATAAATCTGCACAGAGCTAGTAGCTTTTCACTTTGTGTAGCTAAGCATACACAAACAGAGATCAAACACAAAAGGACAGATGGATGTGAGCAACTGTGACAGAAGTTGGATCTGCCTCAGTGAATGTGGTGAATCCATTCTGGATTTTGCCTCTATTCTTCCTATAGCAGCTCTGAGATGAATGAGAGCTCTGTCAGTGCTGGGCCGTGGTTTGGTCATGGCATTCCTTCCTGATAACCAGGAGCTGGCATGGGGGGGTGGGGGAGTGGGAAACAGCAGTAAAATCCTGGCCACTGTAGCAGGAGATCCACCAGCTACCCTGGCAAAGAAGCCAAAGCAACTTCTTTAATAGTCCATGCAACAAGGCAATGTTTGTCACAATTTAAAATCTTGTGCACCAGTTAAGTCTCAAAAAGGTGAGAATCTCTCAAAGGTCATAATGAGAATGAAAATTGCCACATTTTCTAGTTTACCACACAAGGATGAACCAAGTCAGGATTTATGTCCCTGATGAAAACCAAGCAGTAGAGAGCCTTCAATGGAAAACATAGATACATCATACTTTAAGCGAATCTGAGTCAAGAGGTGGTTGCTCAAGGTGATTTCTTTGCTGTGTGATAGCGTGTATTTTTATATCTTGGCAGATCAACAAAACTTTAACCCTTACTGCCATTGTTTCAGCAGCAGACGGGATTGATTTCCAGTCACTGTACTTCTCTCATGCATTTTCAGGTTCTGCTCACTTGCAGCAGAAAGGAAAGGGATGACTGAAGGCTTGATGCTCTAGAGAGGCATTTGATAAAGGGAATTCTCCTTAACAAAAGATCATGTTACAATAAAGCAGTTGGTTTCTGTGGTGCCACAGAAGTTCTCCCTCTAATAACAATGGTTAACAGTCCACTGAACAACAAACAACTTCTAACTGCTGTTCTTGAACAGCAGGAAAAGTTACTATATAGGCACCATGATGGAAACTTTATGATAGACAAAATGAGGAACGCAAACAGACTGCTAAAGAGACAGTTGTGTGTGAAAGGATAATGCCTGCTAGTACAAGGGCTATATAGTGCTGTAACCAGGGATAGAAAGAACATTTGAGGACTTAGGGGGAATAAAAAGCAGTCTTCTCAAGTGTCAGGAAACCCTGAAGAGCCTTTCCATTATCCATTATCACATTCATTATCCTTACTTTTAAAACAGTTCTGTTCATGCTAAAGCTCTTTTCCGTCACCCCTTTTTATATTTATAATTTTTATATTTACTTGTCTAAATTCAAAGCCAGAAAGATACACATACATGCACTGCAGACACAAAGACATGCACATTTTTCTTCCTCTTGACCATTAGATATCTAATATTGACACTGAACAAGCATTGTCAGGCATCGCTCATCTGTTTCAAATACCTCAGCCAACAGATGGTGCTATGTATAACAGTTTTATGATGTCGAATAACATTGTTTTGCTTTTTTAACAAAAAAGACAGCCAAATTGCACATTTTAATTACTTTGTTACAAAATCTTTGTTGGGAAATCTGTGTGAAATTAAATTCCCAATAATATATGCTTGGCATAAAAATGTTAACTCCATCGCAAGAAGCAGTTTAGAATGACTGATGAATGATTACATTCACTTATAGTTAAGGAAATTAGTTACAATGCCCATGTATAGCTGCTGGAGGGGCCAATTGTATCTTGGCTGGTGCACAGGATTCCCGTATGATAAGGTTAGTTGCTAGGTTTGAAGTACACTGAAATAAAACTAGTGTTTCAATAGGTTTTTGCTATCAATTTTTTTTTCAGGGTTAACATTAAGGATGGGTCAGGAGTGCAAAATATCCTGGTGGAAATTTCTTTTCTTTCTTTTCAGGTGAATGTTTTCTGCTGCTGTGCCTCCACTTTTCTGATGTACCTCCAGGCACTATTTTTCTTCTTCTTTGTGACTCATTCCAAGCCAAATCATCATCATCTCCTGATTATGATGAGGCCACAGTGTCACACAGCCAATCAGATCTGGCTGCATAACAGCATCAGTGAGGCCAACGAAGCCAATTATTTGTCCTCACAATGGACAGGTGGTGAAAGAAATAACATGGCACCCATTCCCAAAGCAATGAAGGTTAATATTCCTTTCTTTCTTTCCTCAGCTTGCTGAAGCAGTTTTTCTTATTTCCGCTCTCTATGTTTACATCCCACACTTTCCTCCAAAGGCTCACGAGAATGTGGTAGGCAGGCACAGGTGAGAATTTGAGTTGGTTGATTTGGTTTTCTTTGTAACTGTGTTTTTTATTTTATTATTTTATGTTATGTCAGCAGGTTACAAGATAAGCAAAAAACAGAATGGAATCATTGATTCAGTTGTAATGACACAGCTCCTCATCTTAGGAGGTACATGGCAAACATGAACAACAAGATCAGACTGAGAATAGCTATATTTGTTGAGTTTGGCCTGTGAGGAGAGTTGATATATCTCATGTGAATTTTCCAAAATTTAACAATTTATTATTATTTCAATTGAAAGAATTTGATATTCAAAAAAAGTGAAAGAGGAAATAGAACTGGAAGATTTGTTTCTCACTAATAGTGTAAATAAACTATTGCATGTTTTACTGCTGAATATGAAGAATTGCTACAGAAATGATCACATAGTAAAATATATTAATTTAAATAAATTTTAAAATCTGTGCTTTGCTCACTGTTTCTCAGGAAATATGAGCTGGCATCCTGTTCAGAAGTTATGAGATTGTAAGTCTGGCTTACCACCTCATAACTTTTGGGATTCACGTTTATCGTTGCTAGCGAATGAACATGTTCTCTCAGATTTACCTTTTCAGCCAGGCAGTATCGCAACTGAATGGTTTCCAAGGCACTGCAAAACAAGGCCCTGGGAAGTAATATCTGCAGTGCTCTCCCAGTCCTGGTACCCACTGCGAGAAGCAGCTGCAGCAAGACCCTGATGGCTCTGTGCCTATTCTTAATGCTCTCCATGACTGGGAAAGCGTCTTGCAGATGTCCTTTCTCGGTGCTCCAAACTGCAGAATCTCAGAAACTCCTTAATTAGGGCTAAAGATGGAGGAGTGGGTTGTTTGTTTTATATTGTTTGTTTGTTTGTTTTTGAGGGGGGTTGGTATTTCCAGAGTAAGCTAGGGCAACAGAGCTTCATCACTGAGATTACATCTGACACTGCAGGATCTTGACCATGATTTCACTTCTTTGTAGAAAAGTTGATGCTGTGGTTTAATTGTGTCTGTATTGCTGTTAGGGATGAAGAAACATCACAACACTGGAAGTGGATATTATATGTTCTTCTGAGAGGAGGAGTGAATTAGCATCATTTATTTGTCTGCTTGAGAAAGAGAGACTGAAGAATGGCTGGGGGAAAAAAATGAATGCACATTCCCAAGTACTACAATATGGGGAGGGGGAGAACCTTATGAAAATTGGATCATTAATGAAAACCTCTAGATAATATTCTCTTTTGAATCTCCTGCGTAGGAAGCATCTTAAAACATCTGTTGTTAAATAAGCACTTAGCCATATTTTCCAGAAAGTGAATGAAAGGCTGCAAATTTTAAATGAGTATGGAAGAAACACTACACATATGGCTTTTAGTACACATCTTTCTCCATAGCTGTACAATTATTTATCACTGTTAAGGGCCAAATCAGCTTTTAGTCATCAGGACAATTATTTCCCTAATGTACACGACTGAGATTTGAGACTAATGCACAGGATTAAGATTTATTGACTTTCATACAATTGAGTGGCTGTTTTCACCTGGAGGAGCCATGTATTTTAACAGTGACTCCACTGAGAAATGGACATTACAATTTACATGATCAAAGTGGTTCTTTGTGAAGCAGTCATAATCATACAAAATGCAGCCACCATAGCTGTGCAACAAGCAAACCCTGGTTCAGAGAATGAATGCTTCTGTGCGTCCGCCAGTTGCGCCATACATCCTCTGAGTGCTCACATGGGACAAGTAGCAAGTGTGAAGTGTCTTTTTTATCTCCCCGGGCTATTACATCAAGTAATATTGACATGTTACCAGCAGCATAACCTTGAACTTAGTTTCAGCATTTCGGTTTTTCTCCCACCATAAGTTCACCATCTCTTGAAATCTAAAACTGGGACAATTTCCTGGCATTTGGATGGAGAAAAACCTGATGTTGCAGGGTGAAGACAATTGGCTGGCTCTCTCACTGAATTCAAATTATTTCAAACAAATAGATGCTATGAAAATGAATTAATTCTGAATCCATTTCAAAATTAATTTAATCCAGCACATGAATGTGTGTGAAACTATGAATACAGAGGATACAGACTATGAATGAGCCATTAAAACATTTTTTTTGTATATTCCTATGGAGATTAAAAATTATATAGCATTGCATTCCATACAAAGCAAATGGTAGAATTTAGAAATAACTGGTGTTCATAAAGTGTCCAGCTGGGATGAAAACAAAATCCATGATTAATGATCTGAGTATGCGGTAGTTTTCAGAGATGCATTTTTTACTATTATTATTTTGTTGAAAATAGGCCACAGTGGAACATTGTTTTCTCCCAATTTCATTTTGAAATATGTGTGGGACTGAAACCCTTTTGACATGCATAGTTCTCTTAAATACCCAATTTTAACACAAAGGGCAATGCTGGCAAATAGAATGCTTAAAACATAGAATGCATTTGAATAGAGCAAATCTGGTATTCATTTGCCCATTCTTCAAAAGACCAAACAAAACAATCTTTCATATCATACTGTCATAAAGGATCACACTGGAATCTTTATAGATACAACTTAAATTACATTCATGGTATTCTTCAACAGTGGAAGTAGTTCTATTAACTCGTATTTCTGAAATGTTCATTCAACCACATCTTCCAGGCACAGCTGCCCTGGAATCATACGACTCCCATTCAACAGGATAAAAAGTTAGAGCAATGTGGGTTAATCCTCTATAAATTAATCATGCAAAATTTGAAGGATTATATTCTGGTGGTCCTTTCTAAGTGTTTCTTTCTCCAGAGACACTGGGAGTTACTAGTATGCAGATCAGAATGGGAGTTAAATAATCCAGCTTTACCATCCGTGCTGGGATGGGCAGCTACCTGAGGTATGGAATGTCCTTCATCCCTCACAATTCTTTAAATCTTTTTTTTAAGTTTCTAAAATATTCGTTTTAGTAACACGATTGCGTGTACATTCTGGGAGTATAAGGAACAGCTGCACCATGTTTTAACTTCCTGTCCTCCCCGCAACAGCTATTTTAAACCCAGGAGAGGCCTCTTTAAAACCAGAAAGCAAACAAGATCAAGTAGTGCCAATCTGCACTTTAAATAGGCTGCAAGCCCCTCTGAAATCTTGAACATTAATTTTAAAGAAAAGAAAAGAAAAGAAAAGAACCTTAGCTGGCATTCTGTTAGTAAGTGAAAATATCATAAGCATGCCTTATGTCTTTGTAATTCACTTTTTCTGTCATTGTAGATATGAATCTGATTCTGACCATGCTACAAGCAAGAGCCCAAAGATCCCACCTTGCAAGCCATGCAGCCCTCCTCCTTATACGAGTATTTCCTAGTTGTCAGGGAGCAAGGGGATCAGTGGCAATATCGTCCATCTTTTTCACCTTTAGCTGGATGCCCTGCACAGATGCCATCTGCAAGAATGTCCTAGGTTTCTCAGGAGGTGCCTGCTGGTTCCTTTTGTGGTGCGTCCAACTAAAGGAAAATAGCCAGTCACATTCTTATTGATCCCTTCACTGTCCAACAACCCAGAGATAGATATTTGGAGAGGGCTGTGCAGCTTACAATATGGTTAGAGATGATAGAACAGGGAGACATTGCTACAGAGATGTAGCTATGAAACATGAATGTCTCCTGATAGAGGATATCAGTCTTCTGTTAGCATACCCTACCACTCCTCCCATGAGATATGCAATTTTTGTAAATTGAACTTATTAACAATCAGAGTACATGACAGAGACCATGATGACCAGAGAACATGTTAAGGGCTGTGCTGGCCAGACACGTCCTTGAGGTCATGAAAGTTCACATAAGATTATGCAGAAAACTTGATACTGATGGGTTTGTGCTAATCCCTTTACCAATTTAGGCTCTTGGCATTTCTGAACATAATGAAATGCAAACTGCCCAGATTGGTGAGCAATCAGAAACCATACCTCACCCTTACCCTATGGAGAGCTTCCCTACACCCTACCTGACTGAACATTAAGAGATCATCATGAGTCCTATCAATGTTTTGTCACTCCAGAGTTAAGCAATCATCCCATTCTGGACTGCTTTGTTAATCTCATGGGAAAGCTATTATGGCATTATGAACACATCCCTTCCAGGTGTGAAATAGAGCATAAAAACCCTAGCTTCAACCCCAGCCATTTATAGTACATAGAATGTTGCCCAGACTGCTGGTCCTCTGCCATCATCAGATGCTGTTGAATCTCTCTGCTGTGACCTCTTGTTCAGGACAGGTATCCTATCTCAGTCTCAGCAGCACAAACAAAACAAACTGAATAGCTCCCAGCTCATTACTTACTCCCAGGCAGTAAGCACAGGGTCATAAACCAAGTCCAACAGGGTTCCAAGGCAAGAGAGAAACCAAGGTCTGAGTATTCCAGAGTTCAGCAAGGTATCTGGCAGGGCAGAAAGTCAGATAAGCTCTGAGAACTCCTGGAGGAGAACGGCAGCAGCTATATAGGTCTGAAGCCTATGTTGCTTGATTAATTGTTGCCAGTTAAAAATTCTGAGAAAGCAATGCTGGGTTTCTCTTTGCTGCCTGCACTCTGCAGAGATGGGTACAGGTAAGTGCTCTTCTGTATCTGAAGGCACAGGACTCCCTGCTAGAGCTGTCACTGCCCCCTGTTCTGTTTGTGACACTGTACCCTCTTCTCATACAGCAGGTCCTGGCATGCCCCCTGTTTCAGCCTCTGGCATGTCCCCTGTTTCAACCTCTGAGTCAGAGTCCATGTTCTGGAAGCAGGGCATGACAATAGGAAACTATCACCCTTTCCACCCAATCTCTCTCTATCCAACCTTTTCTTGCCCCACTTTCTGATAGCCTTATATGGTTCTTAAGAGTGTCTGATTTTTTGTGTGTTTGTCAATTCAAACAAAATTCTATGTTAACTTTAACTGGAATCCTCTCTGCAGTTAGTACTGGTATATATAGGTGAAAAGATGTTGCTGTTATTTGCCCTCACAGACCTCCTTTGAGCTATAATCCCCCAACTTCTAAGGAGATGCTGGCATTGTGGGTGGATCCCAGCGTCCATCACCTCTTAAGGCAACCCCTCTTTTTTAAAGCGGGAGTGGATATCAACTTCCCCTTCTACTCAGCCCCGTCCTCCTCCTCCTTCTCCTCCTCTGGTCAGGTAGCATTTGAGTGGTGCATGCAACCCCCTAAATGTCCAGAAGTAAAATCACTCAAACTTGCCTATGAGAATGAAATATATGAATATTAACATCCTTTTCTCAGACTTCTTCATAAATATTGTGGCAATGAACATTGGACATGACACTTTTCATATTGTTGTCTTTGTTACTGTATGCCATCAAGTTGTTTCTGACTGACGGAGACCCTAGAATGAACCAATCAATGGGTTTTCTTAGCAAGATTTATTCAGATATGAGTTGCCATTGCCTTTCTCTAAGGCTGAGAGACAGTGACTTTCCTCAGGCCACTCAGTGGATTTCTATGACTGAGTGCGGATTTCAGTTTTGGTCTCATGGAGCCCTACTTCAATACTTAAATCACTACATCATAGTGCCTCTCATTTTTCATATTGATTATCATTGTCTGTATATGCCTTCAAGTCACCTATTGGCTTGTGGTGAACCCATGAATTTCATAGCATTTTCTTAGGCAAATGATATTCAGAGGTGGTTTTGTCAGTTCTATTATGAGTTTACATTTTGATACACTAGACCAGAGCATGTTTAGATAGGATACCAAGTCTTATTGCATTACTCTTGATCTTTTAAAAAATCCAATCAGATTTTTATTTATTTGTTTATTTATTTGCTTAAATAAACATTAAAGTAGTTGTTATTCCTCTTGATAGCCAGACTCCTGTAGAAAGCAGCAGAGAAGCTCAATCCTCTATGTGTATATTTGAGGTGGAAATGCTAAATGAGAAGCACAACTCTAGTAGGCACTTTTACTCAGAAGTAATTCACACTATATTAATATGGCCTAGCCCCAGTGTGTGTGTAGGTCTGTAGCCTGAGATGCAAATGTTTACTAAACTTTTATCAATAAATTTATAAAACTAACACCTTTTATTAAGGAATTTAATTTGAATAAATTGCTACTTTTTATAATTAATGCAATTTGTTTCCAAGTGAGCATCCCTCACTAAAACTTTAAAGTCCTTGTCAACCATTATGTTCATGAATTCACTGAGTGCACAAGCAAGACAAAATAATCTAAATATACCCCTGTCCTTTTTCTCTGACATTTTCACATTCCATTGGATGCATAAAGGAGCCTTAATGTACTACTGTACATGCATAGCACCTTACATATGACTGGGAATTCTGAGCAAGGCTTAAAAGTTTTCTACTTACTTTCCTTTCTTCAGATCCCTTACAGAAAGCAATAATTTGTATATTCTGGGAATTCCTCCACTGATATACAGAGTGAAAACTTCAGGTTGCTTTTCAGGGAGGACTGGTGCCTTGACCTCTGTCATTTTTGACGATCCATCTTCAACTAGTTTTCTGTTTGAGAGGGCATGTTCTCAGAATGTGTCTGGATTCTGCTGTACTGGTCTCCTTTGGTTCACAGACCTTGCCTGTGATAGCTTGACAATAGATGGATTGTCAACACACGGTGCAACTGCAGGCTGTATTCTCATGTTGCTCGTTGTATTTACTGACACTCCAAGTGGTCTTAATGAGTTTTTCATTCACCAGCTGCAATACAACCTGTCTTGTTGGCAGTCAGCAGCACCTACCAAGCCATTCATATCCATTTTCTTGTGTCATTTATGTTGAGTACTTTTGGCACAATAGTATCAACAGGTGTGAGGACACCATTGGTGTTACTGATTTAGTGCTGTAATAAAGGAGGAAGGGCTTGCTGGAGAAAGGTATAATACTTGTTGATGTGAGAAGGTTTAGACTTCAGAACCTTCTTTCATTGGCATCCTCTGGACCACAGACAATGTTTTTCTAGTTTATTCATTTTGTCTACCTATATAGGAAGGTATGTAAGAAATCAAGAGCCTATGTAAGCCTTAAAACGTTGCACTTTATTGTGATATGTTGATAACTCTATGCTTGATTTTATAGATGCTAACAATGTCATTTGTGATCCAGCATAGTGCAATGGTTTGATCATGACTCTGGAGACCAGGGTTTGAATCCCCGCTGAGCCGTGTAAAGCCACTGGGTTACCTTGGGCAAGCCACACACTCTCAGCTTCAGCGGAAGGCAGAGGCAATCCCACCTTTGAACAAATCTTGTGAAGAAGCCCCCGTGATAGCTTTGCCTTAGAGTCTCCGTAAGTCAGAGATGACATGAAGATACACAACAACAATGACAAAACAATGTCATTCAAATCCCGGCCAAACTGGATGTGGCAGTTCAATATTGTTAACCTGAAATGACCATTTTCTTGAGGAAATAACTTACACTCCACATCTAGCCCAGGCAGTCAAGATATTGTGATGTGAGACAGCAGATAAATTGAACCTATTATCTAATCTACAATCCTGTCAACAAAAACACACTATTTACAAAATGTAAGCCCAGGCTGAATACAGTATACTTTCAGTTCTTAATACATATGATTCACAGCAAAATTTGTGCAAAATATCAGGCTTTTGCCACGCTGGTTTTCTATCCAGCATGGTTGGGAGCACCTTTACATTGAATGGTTAAGCTATTTCATATCTCACTGTTGTTGCTTATAGCATGTGCTTTTTGTTTAACAGGAATAATTGAAAGAACCAACTGCAGCTGAATGCACTAGATTTTCAGTAAAGTGATTAAGACCCTTTCATGTCAAGAATACACACAAAAAGCAGATTGTTTAGGAATTAGGATGTGATGAAAACTGTGGTACATTTCTGTCAACCGAAGAAAGAATACATTTCAGTCATTTCAACAGGCAAAAATGGAATTATGAACATAACAGGAAGAGGAAGAGGACTCATTTAAAAGTACTACAGTGAGAACACATTGGTAAAGTTTGCAAATATGTCTTTGCTAGACAATATAGAGCATGGTATTTTGTTCTGGTGATTTATCAAAGACTTAAATCACCTTAGAAAGGGCATAAAACTGTTAACAACTTTTTGGAAGCTTTGTTACAATACAGAACAAAAGGCTCACTGACATTGACATTCATTGAATTGCAATTGAACAAACAGAAATAAGCACTTGCAATTTATTAATTAAAACATGTCTGAGGCAAAACTTTGATATGACACTAACTTCACCAGCTTTAAACACTATGTTTTATTTTATTTATTTTATTTTTTTGTTTGTTTATACGCTGCCTTTCTCCTGGAGTGGGATCCGAGACAGCTCACAAAAAGAATAATCTAAAACCTAACAATAAAAATTTAAAAACAATTAAGTCATCAGAATTTACCAGTACAAAATCATTAAAAAGCAAACAAAAGCTGAAAGCTATGAAACATTAAAAGCTTGCTTAAACAAAATGTCATTGCCTGCCAGCAAAAGGAAAGCAGGGAGTGGCCCACTCTAACTTTTCTTGGAAAAGAATGTCAGGCACTGAGAAGGCTGTTACAACATTCTGTCTCAATCTAACTCAATAACCAGGCTTCATGGATGAATCTGGAAAGGTTTTATTAGAGATCAGGTGCAGTGCAGAGACATCGCTTTTGCCAGGAATTGAAGATGTAGTAAGGTGTTGGCCCCCCTCGCCAAAGATTTCACATTCTATTCCACACAACAGGAGACAGTACCAGCTTTCTAAAATGACCTTGGTTCCCAGGCTCTGTCCTAAATATCCCTCCCAACAGTGAAACAGCAAAGTGGTTTATGAAGTAGAACCAGTGGGAAAAGGAAGAAGACAACATTCTTGGAGAGGAAAGTAACTGAATTATAGGTTCTACCTATGGTAGGATTTTTTTTATGTATAATAGTGGGATTAATCATCAGGGCCTGAATCCTTTTGTTGATTTATGTATGTGTAAACACCATAGTTATGGTGCTACAAATTGTCCTGCTCTCCCTAATCCACACTTCCTGGGATGTAGCTACTGTGATAAATAGAGGTCTGTTCCTCTGACAGTCGCACCCCACCCTCCAAGAGTGATCTCGGATGCAACATCCAGCAGGGTCCTTGTTGCCATTGCTCCTTGTGCCAGAGATTGATCTTGTGAGGGGACCATCAGGCAGCTGCTTCCTGACTGACAGGAGAATAGACTCCACTGATTGCAGTGGCTACTTCCCAGTAAGTGGGAAACAGCTATTCTCCTCTTACTGAATTGATTGGTGGTTGGGGGGGATAGTCATGATAAGTGAAAGGCAGCAATGAGAATTGTGCAGTCCTCCAGTTCTTGTTGGACTGCAGCTTTCATCATTTTCCAACACTGGCTGTGCTAGCAAGGGCTGCTGGGAGTTGTGGTTCACCTACATCTAGACAACACAATTCCTATTCTAATATAGGAGTACATCTGCACCACTGATCTGTACCTCCAACTCATGTTGGTATACCTCCCTGTCTTTTCAAAACTAGAGGTGACTTGATTTTTCTTTTGATGAAAAAAGAGAAGGGATTTTGGGCCCCAAAAGGGCCAGGAGGCTGAAATAGCCTTAATATGTAGGGTACTGGGGATCTCCGGCTGCATGAGTCTCTAGGTGTGGGCAAAAACCATTGGCAGTGTGGTTTTTGAGGATTTTAACATTTCTTTTATTTATTTGAATATTTATATCCTGCCCTATATCCAAAGAACTTAGTATAGTATAAAACCACAATAAATGTAAACAATTTAAAACAGCTGAAAATTTAAATGAGTAAAAAACAGTTTACAGGATAAAAACATATTAAACTAACAAAAGTTAAAAGAATTAAAACCATGTATATCTATAAGCTAGTGTACACATACATGACAATGAAAGGCCTGGGATGGCTGGGGGATATGCCAAGGGTCTCCTCTACAGACCACACAAGTCTTAACCTACTGGAATGCATAGTAACAGCCACAACATCTGACTTCCATATAAAACTGATTTGGTTTGTGCTATATATCCAATTTAGAGCTGTTTCACCATTGCTTGCTCTGTTTCTTTTGTGCAAAACACTACTAAACAGACTTATCAAAGTAATCAAGATGTGTCACATGACAAGGGACAAAGATGATATTGTTAAAATGGGGAAGGGTATATTAAAATGAAAGGTCACAAGTGGTGGCAGTGGCAAGAACATTCAAGGATTGTACTTTATAGAGGTAATTTAGCAACCAGTGTAGCATTTTAGTTTTTACTTAAAAGTGAGTTTGTGAAGAAATGGAACTTAAGCTTTTATGTTTTGTTTCTGGAAGTTGCCTTGGCTTGCCTTATAATGTTCCTCCACTGTCTATACAACATCTCTATCACCCACTGTTATAGACACAATTCAATAACTACGGGTTTATGGAGCTTAAGGGAGTGATCTCCTTATCCAGCAATGTGTGGTAGGACAGGATAGTAACACTTGACCTCCCAATTTGCCCTCTCTTTCCCTCAGGTAGAGAGAAGATATGCATAGGATGTTGGTGTCCCATGTACCTGAAAATATATAAATTACAGTGGAAGATGCATGGTTTTATAGCTTTCTGATTCACTAAGTGGCATCTTCATGCTTCAGCTCAGCTATCCACCTTATCACATTAGGTAGTAGGATGAATAGGCTGGTGGGAATGTTTTTGGTGCAAATTGATTGGCTATAGGGCACATTTTACTCCACTTACTCCACATTTGCACAAAACAATATATTTTGTGCAAAAGTCAACATTCTTACAGAAAACACAAAGTGCTATATTTTACATCAACTACAATGCTTTGCAGAATGCATTGTTTGCAAGAAAGCCCCAAGATGCAAAAATCATCAGAAAAGAATGTGAAAAAAAATCTTATCGCATTCTGAGACACCTTTTCTTGTCGAGGACGGGAACATTTTTTACAAGCCTAGTGGGAAGCCAATGAAAAGCCAGTTCTCAACCGAGGCAGTGATCCAAGTCAGGGTGGGATCACCCAGAACAGACAAGGCAACAAGCACAAGCTTCTTGGAGCTAAAGACTACCCCCACATTTCTGGGGGTTTATTCGCTGTTATAGATCCTTAATTTTAGTCTAAAAATTGTCACCCTGTCCCAAAGATTTGCCTCAAAGTCTTCATCCTGCTCTATGGGTGAAGGGGGTTCAATGATATAATCATGTATCAGACTCTTCTAAAAACCTTTCTGCTTCTTTCCCACTGTCGACTAAATTTTCTTTCTCTCCCATACATTTTCCCCTCTCACGCGCACTGCTGATTTGAATGCAGCTTGCTTAATACAAAATGTGTTAATTCTAGGAATCAGCCCCCCTTGTGATGAGACTAACACATACAGGATTGTGAAATTATAAACCTAAGTATTTTGGCATATGCTAACAAAGAAAAGGCAGCAGGGGGAAATCATTTATTTCACCCTGAAATTATCTTTTGCTGTTTAAAACAGAGCAAAAATTTTCAGCTTACACTAAAAAGGATTTTTGTTTCCGTCCCTCCTCCCACCCTTCCCGAGTTCAAAGGTTCATTAGAATTTCTTCTTGGAAAACAAAATAACTGACAAAGTTCATTGAAACATATTGCAAGTAATTCACAGGCAAAACCCATACTTTAATTAGTCATTGTGTTATAACAAGCTGTCTGACACCCTAGTTTCCCACCAGGCATGCAAGTACACATGTGTGCATGAATACACACACAGCTTTCTTAAAAATACTTTGGATTCTTTTGATCTGATATTTGGATTACCAGAAAACTGACAAATGAGCATTTTTTTACTACAAGATAGGACTTGCTAACAGAATATAATACGTTTCTAGAAATACGTCTTTTGTTAGTGAGAAACCTCAAGCAGGTTTTTTTTTTAAGTTGCATTGCCTATAGGAAAGGAATCCTTTTCAGACTATAACATTTCACTCTTCCCCTCCTAGACTAGTAAACAACTGAGAGTTCTCCAGATAAGTGCTCTCTTGGGGCCCCCTCAACCACAGCTAAGGCCACCTTGTCCTCTGTTTCTTATTACATTGCCTAAGGTTGGACAAAAGATTATTTGTAATCATACTGGAAGTAAATAAAAAAAAAAAATCCCAGCCAGACTGAAAACCTTAACTCTCTCTTTCACTCTCTTTCTTTCATTCTTAACCCTCATCCACCAAGATGGGACATTTCATTCCCTCAGAGTCATCTTTTCTTTCAGAAAATGGAAAGAAGGGAGGGAGAAAAGATCCAGCAGCACCTTTAACACTGACTGATCTAAGCATGAGCTTTTGTGGGTTTCAATCCCTTTCTTCAGATGCAAGGAGGGGAGTACAGTATTTACAGAGGCATTTAAGGAGTTCTACATTTTGGGTGAGATAGAGTGTACTGAGATAACAGAATAATGAAAATTGTAACCCTGGCCATAAAACCTCAAAGAGGGTGTGTAAGATGATACAGGATGTCAGGTGGCTGGCCTGTTAGTGTTTAGGTGTCAAAAAAACCACAAAGGAATATTTTTCTTACCTGAAAGTCAGTTACTTTGAAGTAGGAAATTTTTCTGAGGAGAATTCTTTTGTTACATGTGTAATTGAAATGAGAGGGCATACATTAATGTACGTAGTGCTCCAAAAAAACCATTATCTTTGTTCATATCTCTGCTAGCGGATTGGAATGTGTGAACGTAGCTCAGTTCAGATGTTTGTGTTTCCAATAGTTGATCTTTTTGTTGTTTCAGAACAGTGATTGTTTGCCCAGAGAGATTAAAATGTTGTTACTGGTTTTGAAGTAATATTAAATTGTGAAATTAATGTTAACATTAAATCTAATGTTAAGTTTGTGTCCATTTATCCTCTTGCATTAATACTGTCCCATTTGTCCAATGTAGAGTGCAGAGTAGATTGCTGATGGAGGACAGTGTATGTAACATCAGAGGATAAGAATGTAAATGCTCCTCTGATATTGTGAGTTATATTATAGGGACACAATTTGATGATTTTTTTCTCAAAGGAAGTGATAAATAATTTTAGCAATTTTCTTTCTGTTTGAAAAAAATCTTTAAAAATGTTCAGTATTTGAACACTATTTGCAGTTCATTTTTTACTTTGTGCTAGATTCACATATAGTATTTTTGCACAGAAACCCAGCATTTTCTGTCCAGATATTTCTGTGCAGAAAATACTATTTCCTATACAGAAAATGCAGTCAGTGAGGACTTATTCTGTGCAAAATTCAAGTGTTTTTTAATCTAGAAAACATCATTTTGTGTAAAGCAAACAATATTTTTGTGCAAAAAATGCTTCTTTCTATGCAGCAATACATGTGAATTTTGTACAGAAAAAGTCTTAAACTGCAAAGATTCTCCTCAGTCCAGGATTTTCCTCACAAATGTTTCCCAACACTCAAGAAATATGTTTTTTAAAACATTTTTTGGAATATTTTCTAATATTCTTTCCATTTCCATCTTACTGACATTATTAGGACCTGTAATGTTGCTGCCAGAACAGATGTAGGAAAAAGTTGGCACCCTGTTTGTTTAACCCAAGTATAGCAGACCCATTCAATCAAATGTTGAATGGTGAATCAAGACATAAATAAATCCAACGGCTTCAATGGGTCTACTCTAGTCAGGACTAAAAGAGAATTTAGTCCCAAGTTGGCATCTGGATTTGTAGCAGGGTCTTGTCTCTATATTTCCATCCATGTTATGTGTCCTGTTGTAAGTGGGCAGTTGTTTGAATCTAGGGGGCTCTCTTCAAACAAGAAGGCCTGCCTCACAAAACCTGTGAAAGGGAAGTATTTCTCCAGAACTGGTTATAGTTCACTGATTTTGTGTTTGAGTGGTCTCAGCTGGGAACTTTTGGTATCATTTGTTGTCATTCTGTTATTTTTGATCCACCATTTAGTTAGATTTTCTCTGAGTACCAGTCTTGCTTTGTTATTTTTTTTTTCCCTACATCATTTGGTGGCTATTGTAGTTTCAAAAATGCCTGGTGCAAATCCATGAGTTTTCAGTGCCTTTCTTATTGGTCTGAGCAGATGTAACGGTATCAAAGGGCTTGGTCGCAAACAATAAATGTGGTCATGCATTCTGAGTGGCAGCTGGAGCCATCTACATGTGTGTAGTGATCAGCTGGCATTCCATATAGCATTGTGCTTTGATGTCCATTGTGTAGTCACATAGCAATATCAAGGAAATGAACTTGTCTGGATTCTTCCAGATCCAAGCTGATTGTGGAGTGAAAGTTGTGGAAATTCTGGTGTAATTTCTAAACTTATTTCTTTCCATGAATTGCAAGGAACTAGACCTACAACACAGGAAGTCTGTAGAAATATAATCTGAGCAGTTGCAAATGATTTCCCCAAATTGTCATTCTTGCTGTTGTTGTCACTGCTGGAGCACAGTGCTCATATTGGAGGTGGGAACAGCACCTGAGTGCACCATTGTGGATGTATAGTTTTCTAGAACTGGATGAGAAGAAAATTAGTAGAATTTCCACCATTTTAATCAGATTCTGTTTTTTTAAAAAATAGTTTTTATTAAAATTTTAAGTGAATAACAATACCTCCCCGCACTTCCAAACATCAATTTCCCCAGTTGAATCTGAGTTTAACATTCCATTCCATACATCATCTCTTTTTTACAACAATCGTAAACTATTACTTTTAGCTTATATTTAACTATTTACATTTTATCTTTTGTCACCTCATTTTATCTTCCTCCTTTCTTACAGCCTTTCTTTCTTTTCCCCTATTTCATTCTTTTATCCAATTCAATACCTCTTGCCATTCTCTTTCAAAGCCCTGGATTGGCTTATTTTTAAGTGAAAAAGTTAGCTTTTCTGTCGCTACCATATTCAGGACTTTGAATTTCCATTCTCTTATATCAATATATTTTCTTTCTTTCCAATGTTGAGCATAAGTCAGTCTTGCTGCGGTTATTATATATAACAATGTCTTTTGATGAGCTCTTATTTCTCTTTGCATTTTTTCATTCTTTCATCAGATTCTGGTTGGAATGTTCTTGTCAGTTTTGGTTACTGTTATATTTGCTAACTTTAACATCCATGGTCCTGGAATGTTCTCATGTATGCATTCTTGTGATATTGACATTGCATTGTGAACTAACCAGACTAGTTATTGCATTCAAAAAGGAGTCCTTGTTCATATTTATGTCATATGGAAGGTTATTCCAACCAAGACACATCCATTTCTATATATAGTAATAGGATATATTCTTTACTTTTAAAGCATTTTATCCACTTATGGTTGAATTTTGGCTTCCCTTTTTTGCCCACCACTACAACACTACTTTTTCATGAAGTCTGTTGGCAATAACATTTAGTAGATATCAATAGATCGTGAATGTATATTTTGTTTCTCAGGCCATTTCAGCACTACACTGTTATAGTGCTATTATTCTACTTTCAACATCCTATGGAATCCTGGGATTTGCAGTTTAGGGAGGAGCATTTAGAATTCTCAGCCAGAGAGCTCTTTGGCCTCAGTAAACTACAAACCCCAGAATTCCACAGGATGCTGAAAGTGAATAATAGCATAATAGCAATGTAGTGCGGAAATGGCTTAAGTCAAACTACAGCCTCTCAGTTTCAAAGGAGTATTGGAACAATTTCTTTCTACCGGTGTCTTATCTGCTTATTTTATTTTATTTCAAATAATAGGCCATAGAGTGTGTTTGGGCCATTTCCTCCAAAAGCTTTTGTATTCCTTGAACTATTCTCATGGTAGATGACCAGGGAGTATTGTAAAACTGTGCACTCTTGCATGCACGTACCAGTCCCTAGATTAATTTTACATGTATAGTTTGGCCTTGATTCAAATATTCTTATAGTGCTGCACGCAAGATTGCTACTGTTGAACAGATGGATGGCACTGCTGGCTATAACAGCAGAGATGACTTGCTCAGTGTGGTGGAATAAAAGTATACCCAGAATCAATTCCCAGCTCCCTAAACAGATGATTGGCATTGTTAAATTTAACAGGATTAACTATGTGAAAGGAGCACAGCTCTGCATGCAGTTTTTCCCCTAATGCAGCCTTATTTAGATGTGCTGGGTCTTATCCAGAAGGTTAGCACAGAGAGAAGAGTTTCCACATGCACCCTTGCATGCACTTGCTGGTGGCATCTGTGTTCTCTGCATGATGTTATAATTTGTATTTCTATAACTGAAGGCTCTGTAACATAAACCTTTGCATGTGAAGTAAGGCATTGATTGGGCTAAGCAATCTTTGTGTTGAATGTCAACATTGCATAACTCAGCGCACACTTTCATGCTCAGCAGCACTTCATGTCAAACAACCTTCTACTGAATGCAGATATTCTACATCTGACAAAAATGCACAACTGTATCTATAGCAGAACTTTAGATGTGCCTAATACAGGGATGCAATTCTTCACTAGTTTTCTCCTTGGGGGAAGCAATAAGTAATTTCCCTGTGAGAGAAAACCTCACAAAACTGCAGATTTTGAAGACTACTTGCAATTCTGGACTTAATCTGTACAAAATTTGCAAGTAGTTGTTTTGTTCAGAAAACTGCAACAGCACTTTCTGTACAGAAAATAACAGCTGGCATTCTGTATTGCATATTTAGATTTGTGACCTAAAGTTACAGATCTATAACTGTTCCATATCACTAACACTATGAAGTCACTGTCATGGCCCTCTTGCTATGATCATAAATGCCCTCCTAAACCCACCCTGCCAGGGAGCAGCCACACTGAGAGGAGGGGGACTATTCATTTGTTGACCAGGGTGCAGATGAACAGACTTCATCTCTCAGTATAACTGCTCCCTGGTGAAGTATGTTGCAGGGAGTAAGGTAAGAAGACACTGATTAGTTTTAAATTTGTAACTAAGTAGGTGGTATAGAAAATGGACAAACATTTTTCTGCAGAAACATTGCAGAGATATATATTTTTGTGTGTGCAGAAAATGCTGTTTCCTCTGCATAAAATGCTGTTTTCTGCACAAAAACAATGGTCTGAACATTTTATGTAGAGTAAGTCCTGAACTAAGAAGATTCAGGACTTGTCTGTCCAGGATTCTTCTTCTTAGGATTTCTCAACACTCAAGAAACATTTTTTTTTAAAAAAAATTGCAAATATTTTCTAAAATTCTTTCCATCACTGGCATAAGACACCAACAGGATTCTAGTCATTATTATGTCAACAGCATGTATATTTAAAATGCATATTATGTTGTACATTTGATGCAATTCTCATCACAGAGACATGAAATGGACAAAGGAAAAATAAGAGACCTGCTGATTGGTCCACTTGTTTCCAAGAGGAATATATCCAAAGATAACAGGATCAGGTATCTTATGGTGTAGGCTATGGTGGGCTCAAGAGTACCTCAGCAGTTGGCAAAACATAACTGTATTCTTAACATAATCATCTGGGAGGAAAAAAAAATAAGGAGGCCTCTGGAAGAAGAGGTATGTAGCTGAATGTATTGAGATAATGATGAAAGGGACAAATAAATAGGTTCTTGGTACTGCCAAAGGGCACAAGAGTCTGGTATGTCTGCTATCCAGTTCCTATCTTTGGTTGGCAGACTATGTGAGATGACAGATATGACAACTGTCAGGCTTGATTCTATCAATGATGCTAATGTCTTATGGCCACACCATAAAATAAGCTCCTCTGTCAATTAAGCTTGTTATTTTAATAAAAAAGTGAAGCATCTTTCATTCATATCATCTCCTTTTCCCTTTATTTCTTATGCTTAAGATCTCAAATGAACAACCTCATACCACTGTGGAATTAGAGATAACACAGTGGCTACAGACAACATTCATGTGCTGATCACACACTTCCATACCAAAATATCTGTACTTGAATGAATATAGGTCCACTCTAATTGGGCTTATTGTACTACCAGCTCAGGAAACTCACAACAGAATGGGTGCACAATCTCAGAAATATCTGTAGGGAAAATTTCAGTTGTGTTCATCTACTGGTGGACTGGAACCTATTGAATGAGCAGATCTCTATGTCCTCTGCAGAACCCACACACACTTAAAATCTTTCTAGGGAATTGGTAGAGTCTTCAGAGTCAATACTGAAGATATGCAGGAGGCACAGGGCAGAGGAGAAGACCAAATGCACATGAGCAAATACCCTTCATAGAATAATTAAGATCAGAACAATAATTAATCAATTATCCAGACTGATCAACTAGAATATATGCTGAATGATAAGGAATACGATTAAATCATGTAGATAACAGGACCCAAAAACTATTAGTGGATACTCCAACAGGTAAAGGACAGGAAGTCAAGTTGTCTGTATTTGTTTAGTATATCAGATTGTTTCTAATACTTTTTTGCCTTTCTTCTTTTCTTCTTTCTTACTTTCTCTTTTTTCTTTTCTTCTTTTCTTTTCTCTTTTCATCTTCTTTTTTATTACTTTTTTCTTTTTATTCTTTTTTCTTTTCATTAAACTACAATTTAGAAGTTTACCAATATGAAATTATGAATTAAGAAATAGATGTAAACTGATTTTTTTGTTATATATTATATATATTATGTTACAAGTCTTTTTAATATATCTTTTTGTAGTAATTCAATAAATATATTTTTTTAAAAAAACAAATACGCATGAGCAGAAGTCAGCTTGCACAATGTTGGTAGTTTCAGGTTAAGAGCTTTAATATCACTCATTTACCCTTCCAATACATGGAAAGTGCAGTTCAGGGCTGGTTTTGATGTCCGAAAGGCCGCTTCCAAAAATATTGACTTTTTTATTTTATATTTGTCCCCAAATACCCCAAATTTCCCAAGAAACATGAGAAATTTTATCAAACAGAAGACCTCTCCTGGACCTAAAACAGACTGGAAAGGAAGACGAGAAAGGTACAAGAACAATCTAGAAGGCATTTAGGGCCAAAATACTTTTGCAAATTTTTTGAGAGGTGGGGCGTTATAGTGTGTGTGGGGGTCTAGCCTTCTAAGTTCCCTTGAAGGGGCGATGTGGCCCTACAACCCCTCAGGGAGTCACACCTAATAGCACTGAAAGAAGAGAAATTCAGCTTTAGCAAGCTTAGATTTCAAATACCCTATTGGCAACTATTAGGCTAGAAGCTGCCTTTTTAGCAAAGTGGTTCAGTCATTGTAGCACATATAGGTGAAATGAAGCAGGTAAATTAACAACTGACATTTGTATTGCCAGGTAACTGTTTTTAGTGCATGGGCTATGTTATGCCATTAGTGCGAAAGAACACATTTGATTATTAATCATGACATTCAGATCATGTTTTTTCTTGACATTTTAAAAACCAATCTGAATTGTATGCAAAAGCCTGGCACCTGAGAAATGTTTACATTTAATTTTTGATAGAATTCTGCCACTTCTAGTTTGATCTCTTGGGATGCATTGATTTTGGATGCAATGTTATTAAGAACAGCTGAGTTGCAAAGGCATAGTACAGAAGGCAGATATTTGCAAACCTACAAAACAAAATTGCAGCTACAGAAGTCTTACATAAATATTTATGATGCTAATTACAGGATTTGCCCTAGTTAGCCATGGAGTGGTCTAACAAAAACTGATTAAAACAGTAAAGGCAGTAGGCAGGATATTATTACTGCTATAAACTAAGGTTGGTAGTACATGCCAGGATTACCTTAAAAGTATGACATAAATTATTTGATAAAGTATAAAATGATAAAGCTGAAATCATAAAACTGAATGTAAACACTGTATCCTGAAAACTGTACCTTCAGCCACTAATTTCTACAGTGCCTTGTCAAGATATTATTGGAGATCTGTATTAAGAAAATGTTACGTTGCATTGAATTGTGAGATTTTGTGGTTGAACAAGAACTAATCGAGCTGCTGCAATATCATGAAATGCTCACAAGATCTTCAGTAATTCAGGGTCTGAAGCTATCAACTAAAGGATAATGCAACTTAAGTAAGGAAAAATGCAAAAAGTTCATGTGATATTAAAACTTCACAGAATCCTCAGGAAAAGCAAAAAATAAAATAAAATAAAATAAAATAAAATAAAATAAAATAAAATAAAATAAAATAAAATAAAATAAAATAAAAATGAAGGATTGCCATTTCATATCTGAGCTAAGGTGTAAACTAAATTTAGTGAAGGGAGCAATTTTGACAATAAGTTCTCAAACATGGGTTTTAAATAATTTTAGTTTAGGGCTCATCCTTGCTCTTCTATGAATAAGGCCCAATGAGCTCAAAGAGACTTATTTTCTAGTAGATATGGGTAAGATTGCACTATAAATTTCATTAAACAGAGTGCATTTTAAGAATATTGTTGCAGTTACAGTTCTATACCTCACAACCGCCAGCAATATACATGCCACCAAAGAATAATCACATGTAGCCTGGGCTGGTGAGGGAGACAGAAGAATACAAAGCAGTCATAACATTGGTTTTAACTGTCAGCTCTTCTCTTTGATTGTCTTTAAACTAAACCCATAACTGTACAATGTCACAGGGTTATTTGGAAATGACTAGTGTGTAACAGCAAGAAAAATCATAAAAAATAATGGTGGGTTAAAGATGCCTGTGAAGAAAAGGAAGTAGGAAGGAACAAAAGATGCAGTCCTCTGGGGAAGTGATATGAAAGCAGAGAACTGTCCTACAATGCTTTACAGAGCTTCTAGTATTTCAATAATGGTTCCCTTGGGTGTGCCTTTGGCACATTTCAGCGTTTCTCATATCTTGTCTAATCCACTCATTTTGTCTATCACATCTTGTCTAACCCACTAATCCAGAGACAGACAACTTATTTCAGCAGAGACTTTTCTTCAGTATTACCAGTTTATTGTCATTAGGAAAAAAGACAATACTGCCTTCTCGTAACAAATCTATGACTGCTTAAGACTTCACAGTTGTGATTTCTTGACTTTCCCATGGCAACAGTGATAGTAGAACAAAGCTTCCTCACAGATACATCCATAACCCAGTTAAGTTAAAGGACTTGTGTATTTAAATCGATTTCATTTGGTGAAAGAAAAAGCCTGAAGTCTGACTTGGAAATAAACGACAACAGTCAACCAATGTTTTAGACTCAGCCTTTCTAATACTGGATTTTAGTGCCTATTAGATATGTGTTGTAGTGTTGTGTTTTCTCACATCTGAGAGATCAAATTATGAATGTTTAATCTTCTAAATTTATTATCTCAACCAGCTGCAAAAGGGCACTCATTTGCCTGTTTATGTGTCTATAGAGATAATATCTATTGACAAGCCAAGATGAAGCAAGTATTCCCTTGTAGTTTCATGTTTACTGAAGGGGAGATGTTGATTGAGGGCTATCAGAGGTCAGGCCTAGTACTGCCCCCAAGACTACTTCAAAAAGCGTGACCCTTCTCATTCATTTCTACAGAAATTGAAGAAGAATATCTTTTTAAAAAGAACTTCAAAGAAGCAGAAAAATTTGGAGAAATTCTTATGGGAAACCTTTCAGCCTTCTCATGCTTGGTTTATTTATGAGCTAACTGAGTCGTGTGTGTGTGTGTGTTCATGCATGCCCCATCATTCATTGTACAATAACCTTTATGGTAGCCAGTAGCCCCTCCAGTTTCCTATACTGAAATTAAAGTCCTGGAGAAGAATGCATAAAGTAAATCCTTTCATAGATCAGAAAAAATGGGCTGCCCAGTGGAGTGTCAAAGAACTGATCAGTGGAGAGAAACTAACTAAATAAACGGAGCACTCTGGGACACCTTGCAACTTAATTTGTTGTGATAAGTTCAAAAATGCCACCAAAACAAATTTTAAAGGACCTTGGGAATTTAAAAGCAGAACAATTAAAAGCTTTTTCATGGGGGAAATAAAACTCCTGGTAAATTGGAAGACAAATATTGGCATAGCACTAGTTCCATCTTTGGAACAACATTGTCCTCCTTCATAGCTCCTAGAGGGCTTACAGCAGAGTGAACAAAAGTCTGCTACTAGGATTACACATGAATTAAGGCATTTTGGAACAATCCAGCACCACTGACTCCCACAAAACACCTATTTTGGCTGAAAAAGGCAAGTTTGTTTTCTAGAACCTCTGAAAATAGCCATTTAAATCAGTTGCAACACATCTCCAGCTGATTAACATTAAAAACTCCTGCATTTCAGAAGGAGATATGGAGTTATAGCCACTTGCTTGTTTACATTTCTGAGGACATGGGGGAAAGTACTGAAACTTGAAGAACTGATAACAAATGTTGATCCAAAATTTCTCAAGTAACACGGTCATGGGAAGCATTCTGAAATCTTTTCTTTTTCCTATGGCTGTAGATTTAGACAGGCATTTTTTCATAGCTTCCTTCACCAGTTTTCTGGGGAAACCTCTTCACCATTACCACCATATCCTAGAATGGTACTGGGTAAAGGGCAAACTTATCACCAGCCTGCCAACTAAGCTGCTTTTGTTGCTACTAACAATGATAGCAAAAACATTTAAAAGTCAAGAAAGAAGCTGTGGTTAATGGTGTTCCTTGGCCCTGAGACACTGTTGGAGAATTTATCCTTTTCTCCCTGGAGAAATTTAGTGAAATGTTCTGCTCACATTTCTCTGCCCACAAACTAGGTGGAGAATTTTAAGGACCATTTGAACATAGGTGTAGAAATAACCGTTAAAACGTGTTGATATCTTGAAGAAGAAGTGATGAGCCCTAGTCTCACCCAAGCTTTATTGTCTTCCCGTGATGTATTTTTTTCCCTTGAGCACAATCATTTCTGGCTTTCTTTATTTTGTGAGTATTTGATACCACTCCATGAGAGGAAATGTCATGAGGGGAGGTTAGGTAAGACTTTTTATTGAATTGGAATGAAAAAATAATAAACAATATCTTTTTATATTTAAAATACACTCTGGAGGGATGTAACGTGTGCTGAGAGGGGAAAAAAGGAGGGGAAAAACCCATACCAGGGTGATTAATTTACATGTACAGCTGCCTTCGAGGCTGACAATCATCCATTTGACAGGAAAGAGCAGCCTGATCTACCAAAGATGAATATTTCATAGGGAGAAAAAAGCCTGGCTTTTACTGACAAACAAGGGAAATGGGATGGTGGCAGGCCTGCCACTGGCCAACTGCTGTCAGAGCAAAAGAATTGCTATGAGTGACAATCGTTTTCAGAGCACATAAATGGGAAATACACAACACCAAAGATTTTCCATCCCCTGATTTTATGATCTTTCATTTCTTTACTGCTCATCTCAGGGTGCTGCATGTGCTGCCTTGATGAAGAGGAGTCTAAGGTGGATATTAGGAGGTTTAGTGAGTAAAAATACAAAAGCCATGACCTGTACACCACAAAAGGATTTCATTTATGGCACTATATACACCTTCTACTTGGACATCAACACCCCAGGCATTTTTCCATTTAGGCAGTTTACAGGGTCAGTCTGGCTTATCTCAAAGAGCAGAACTTCATCATGGACCTGATCTGGCTGTCTGTATTTGGGTTTTGGCTTGGTCTTTTCTTTTGTTTTGTTTTTTTAAACTGGCAAGAATTGTCTTTTTTTTTTTTCGGGGCATTTTTAGAGCTCATTTTCCTGTCATACGTTATTTCTCTCACACCTTAGATTGCTTTATGCCCATAATTTGCTGCTAGCAAAATATGCAACCCTTCTCCATGCATCTGGCTGCGTATGATTGGCATTTTTGTCAATTTATGTCAATTGGTATACATCTTGGGGAGAGGTGAAATTCTACTTTATAAATATATTGTCTGAAATCCTATTTGTGGATGCTTTGCCAAGAGCCAACAATCAGGCAATGAAACTGGTATTTTGAAGAAAGTCAATTGAATTGAACTGGGAGGAGCCAGTGAAGAGATCATACCATTGTTTAACAACATGCAAAGGCTTTGTTCCCATAAAGGGGGCAACATGAGATGACACAATAAATGTACGTTTCCTTGCACAATAGAGACATGTTACAAGCCAATTGTGATTCTGTCATAAACTTCACAGTTTCACTCAGCCTACCATCTGAAACCATCAGTATAATTTTGTTGGTACAAAATTTGTTGGTTTGTTTTTCTTTGTTAGTATCAGGCATAAACCCATATACACATGTATAATAAGTGAATAATATAACATATGTATAAGAAGTGGAAATATTAAAGATGAGCGCTAAGATCTATTGTTTCATTTGAACTAAAAGATCCTTTTCATAATAGAATAAACATACCCAGTCGGGAGTAATTTAGGTGTTACCCTGACTTCTGGGGGTCCCTGGGAACACCCGAATTTTGATACAAAAGCACAAAGATTGGGGAAATTAGTGGAGCATTGCTTAAGAAAGTGGAAGGGCAGGGCAACGCAGTGAGACCTTTAACCCTATGTTTACAGGGTCAGACTGCATGAGAGAGAGAAGGCAAGTGTCCAATTAAAAGTATTTTATTTAGCAAAATTGGCAGAATTTCCACACACACACAAAGCAGTCACTCCCACAAGTGCACAGGGACTACTGAGTTTGCAAGACTTAAGAGTGGGAAAAGCAGAGGGAAAGAAAGAGGTTATACTGCACCTGGTCCTGAAGACTGCAGCTTGGGAAGAAAAAACAACAACAAAGAGGACTCAGCTGAGAAAGAATGCTGAGGGGAGTTCTCGACTAGCAGAATGCCAGACGCTAGTCAAAGGTGGGAGTTCTCCAAAGAGAGCCCTGAAAGAGGACTCAATTATAGTGTAAAGCATGCCGAGGGAGGGGGAACAGACCCTTTCCTGGGAAAGGACAGAAGCCGGATTATGCGGATGGACCTCATCTTTGTAGTTCCCAGAGCTGCAATAGCTAACCTCATCTGGGAGACACTTAGGCCCTTTCTGCAGCTTACCTGTTCTCAGTGCTGGGGTGCAGGGATTGCGCGAGCAGCCTCATGCAAGAGGCTCTTGCATCCCCGTTGCTTCAGCTCCTGTTAGGGAGGGAGCATGAGCAGGGAGCATGAGAGCCCCTCCTCTTCCTTCCGCAGCTCAGCCTGGGATTTTCCCAGGCTGTGCTGGGGCAGAAAGCGTGAGCCCCGGGGCTCCAGAGCTTCACATGCACAGTAAGTGCGCATGGGGCCCCGGAGCAATGCACAAGTGCACACCATTTTCGACTCAAAGCTGAAAATGAAATAGTGCGTGATCAGCGCCTGCCGGCCCTGGCAGCATCAGACAATTGCAAGCGCGTCGTGTGGATCACTCCTTGCAATCGCGTGATGCTCCAGGGGCCCTTTCACATGGCAAATGCTGTGTGAAAAGGACCTTAGTCTCTCTAGGTGTCAAAGTTGCAGCCAGCCCATTTGATGTGTGCATATGTGCCTTTCCAAGGTTTTCCTCTGGATACATGACTGGGGAACATTTGGTCTGGCCCAGATGTCTATGTTTCTGTCCAGTGAACCTCTGGCTCAATAAGTATAGATAATAAATACTTCAATTCCCCAAGATTGGGTCTGTCAGCAGGTAATACACATTTCACTCCCGCTGTTAGCAGATAGTGAAAATTTCCTTTCTGCTAATAGCATGGGTTACATAGGTACCATCCTGCCTTTCTTAGACAATGATTTTTGAGCATATTGTTGTCTGGAATGGTAAGAATGCATCCACACTATGCATTTACAGTAGCTTGATACCACCTTATTGTCTGGGTTCCACTCTATGGAATCCTGAGGTTTATATAGCAAGTCCTCTGCCAGTCCATTCCCCCAAATTATAGCACGCAATTCTAAGTATCTTAACAAACTGCAGACTTGAATTTTCCACTGGATGGAGCTACAGCAATGAAAGTGGTATCAAACTGCTGTCACTGTGTTGCATGTATCAGGAGCATTGGTTCCCTGGCTTCATTCTTCTTTCTTTATGGCAGAGGATGATATCTGTGGTAAGCTTTGGAAGAAGACAGTTGAACTATATAGCTGTGAAGGTAGACTTTCCACCAAGTGTACTTTTTCTTCAGTATACCACTCACAAATGAATACCTCTTAAATTGCATCATTGTTTTAACCTCAGTGGGAAGACTATTCATATTAAGACATTAATTTCATAGTACTGCTTTAATATCTTATTCCTTAACTTCTGCTACCATTATTTCTGGTAAAACTATCTGCTTTCCAGCAGCTGGAGAAAGCTTTAGGAATGGGAGGCAGTAAAGCTATTATTTAAATTGAACCAAACATACTAATATTCATTTATTTATATTTTAAAAATATAGGATAAATTTTTGTGTTAGATAGTTAGATAGTCCTCAGATATTTTGCCTATTCCTTAAATAATGGAGCTAGAGCCCCTTCTGGTGAGATCTTCAATGAGTTTTCATGCTGATCTTCTCACAGGTTTTTTTTTGGGGAGGATAATCACATGATGACTCAGTTTAGTAATTGTCAGGGTTTTGCCCCCCATCACCATCTCCAGTTTCCCCTGCCCTGCCCCCCAAAATAGTCAATTTTTCTTGAGACCATAATACAATTTGCTTTGCCAACCAGTTCAATGGTTATTTAACCAGCTGATATGTGATTTATTTTCAGGGCACTTGTTTGTGATATGCACAATAGAGAGTTTCTATGTCATGCCTGTGACTGAAAAACCACATTAATTCTTCCTGTGTGCACAGGTGATGGTGAAAAGACTCAGGAGGTTAGTTTGAATAAGAGTGCAGAAAACAAGAATTTCTCATCTGTTTGCCACCCAGGTGGCATTGTCCGCTCATGTGCTTTAGCTGTAATGAGAAGAAAATGCATCATAATGGGAAAGAAGTAGGAATGTAAATGAACCCACAACTATCCTGCAAAGAAAAAAAAAAGAATTTTCAAGCGATGCTGGAATTAACTGTCCTCTTTGAAAAGGCCCCTGTCTACATCCTGAATACTAACTCCTAAGCAAAAATATAGAGATTAGTTTAGCAGTTATTGACATGAAAACCCTACCTTTTGGTCACTATTTAAAGACATCATAACTAATTGATTTCAACTTTTCATGGCAGATTAGTGATGTAATTCTTCACTAATTTTGTTCTTGGGGAAATAATGAGGAATTTTAGCAATTTTATTCCTGCTGTAAGAAAGTCTTTCAAAACTGTGTAGTATTTGAAGTTCAGTACATTCAGTACTGTGCTATTTACAGTATACTTGTTCTGCACAAAATGTGTGTGTGGTATTCTTGCACAGAAAACATAATTATCTGTGCAGGTAACAGCAATTTCTGAAGAGAAAATGCTGATACCTGTGCTGAAATATTCTGTATTTTGTGCAAAAATGTTGTGTGGAAATTTTGTGCAAAATAAGCCCCAAATTATGAAGATTCTTATCAGTTCAGTCATCAGTACATTAGGGTTTCTCAATACACGAGAAACACATTTTTGACAATTTCTTGAATATTTTCACATTATCTTTCCATTCTTATAACAGATAGGCACAAATTTGTCCCATTTGACAATCTGTTCTAATTCCTTCTTGCTCAGCTTCAGTCTATATGAATTTCAGGCCTCAGCTGTCTTCAGTATTCCTGTATTTCCTGGCTACATCTTGGCTGACATTTTCAGTCTCTGTTGCCACTCTGTTGTCTCCTTTGACCTCTCTCAGCAAATTTGATTCAGCTTCCTTTTGACAAATCCTCTTTAGCTTGACTCCCTTTTTTCTGGTTGACTGATTCCCTGTCAGGCCAATGTCTCCATTTTTATTCATTTCAGCCAAGTCTACATCTCCTCCTGTCAGAAGTGACATCCTGGCATACTAATAGTTATTGGTTTGTAATTAAAGACCAATGAGTGGTGATAACCTTTTTTGATTTAATTTCAATACTCCTGTCTTGAATAAACATGGAGGATTCTTAAACCTTCATATGGACTTAAATCAGTGTAAATCTTCAGAATATCCACTGAGTCTAGATGGCAGCAGCAATATCTGGATGAGCCAACTAAAGACCTGAATAAGAGAAAAGAGAAGAGAATAAGAGAAAAGGACATGTATCCTCTTTAAGAAACAGTTCCTCCTTTGGAGCACCTCAGCTATTTCTGTCTCCAGTCAGTACAGAATCCCACATGCAGAAGAGACCTTCCAGTATGGCACAGTACAATAAATTTTGTTTGCATAAAGAGATAAAATGGCTTCTTAGTTTGGCCCATGAAAATTTATGGTCTACCAGATAGAGGGGTTCACTTTGTCCATCCACCACTATATTATCTTAATTTTGAATTTCCACAATACGTGATACATTGATATAGCATATCTTTATTAAACAGGCCAAAGTCCATGGCCAAGACTACAGTGGAGAATGGCCTCAGAAGTGAGCTGATATAGCTTCAGGATGTAGTCACTCTGGGGAGCTGGAACAAAATCTTCTGCCAGCAGTTTGGCCTAAATCAAATTGCTAATCTCAATTATAGTAGATCTATTGAATCAGTAACGGAATTATATGTCATCATTTATATAAATATTATTGGCCCATTGGGACTAGCAACTGAGTTTAAGCATCTGTTCAGCTTGGGACACAGTTCAGAGACAATGAAAAAAAAAAGAATGGAAGAGATACAGAGGAAAACTGTGGAGAAGATGTGGAATTTGAAACGTGTGGGATATATGCAAATGTTGAAGGAATTTGTCAATCAAAATCCTATTATTTAGTTTCAAGTAGAGTAGATAATTGATTCAATTGCTAAAAAGCAAGTCAATCTGTAGGTAAATACTATGGATCTACTCTGACTGGAGTCTAACAATAGCATTCAGGCACTTTTATTTAAATAAGCATTTTTAGAAAACTGAATTTTAGAAAATTTTTAGAAAACTGAAAAGTTGTCATCAGGAGGCACAATGGCAACCAAATCTATCAACAATATAAATGACAAGAATCCATAAACTACAAAAAAGGAAAAAGGGACTGAAGAGAGCATTCCCTTAAACAAAATATAGATCAGTAAAGTAAGGTGGAATTGTACATGCTGGAATGTTAGAGAGACCTGTAGGAGAAGAATTGGCTGGATTGGTAGGATGCTGGAGAAAACCCCATATCCTCCTACCTTGGATGCTAAGCAAGAAAGATGATTCTTTCTATTGAATATATTTAAAATAATTTTCACTTTTCCTCACTACCTCTAAGCTATGCATTAGATTAGGTTACCTGCAGTGCCACCTACAACTCTGATTCAATGTAATTGTACTAATACCAAATCTTAACAGATGCAGAGCATCACGGGGGCAGGAACTTCTCTTGACCTGCACTACAATTTGTGCAGAGAACTCTTTGCAAACACACACTGATGAATGTGCATACAGCAGAGGCACAGAATACTCTCCTCCCACAAGCACATTCATTGTACATGGATGAATGCCTAAAAGGAAAAGTAGGGAGGAAAGATGCATTCTGTGATATACAGACAAAAAGACTGATGAAAGAATAGAGCAATTCTGTTGCATACAACAATGCTGCAAAGAAATATCTTAGAGATTATCATTTCCTTGTGTGTTATCCATAATTATATATTCAGGCTTAAGAAGCAGCACTTAATTGCTTAAAAACATCTGCATCCAATTTAACTTAAACCCCAGGGGAAGGGTACAATTTTCTTCACTGTAAAGTAGAGCTAACAAAACTGTTTTCAATTCCAGTCTGGCTTACCTTCAGCTACTTGGCTTACCCTTTGTATCCTTCTGTAAATGGCCCACCACCATCCTGAAATTGGCAAAAGATTTTATTCTCTCTGAAAAGTTAAGATTTTGATCAGCACAGAAGACATTGCAATAATTTTGGTTTTAGGATTGTTCAGCTCTGACAGGAATTTTTTCCTAAGAATTCTCAAAATTTGACTCCGCAGGCTGTGGCGCTGATTTCATTCAGAGATTATCTAGATATGCAGATATTAGGGCTTAAGATGGAAAAGCTGTTTGTTAGGCCCTTTCCACAGGACAGCAGTATCCCGGCATGGGGATGTGAGAAGATTGGGACTGTGAGTGGGACTGCTTCTGCATGATGTTGTCACTGTCCCAATCTTCTTGTGTTGCCTACCATAGCAGCTAGCCATGCAGAATGGCCAGAACCGTGATCACACATTTCCTTCCCCACTGTAGCCTGGGAAGAAGGCCAGTGGCAGTGAAGAAGGAAGAGATGTGTCCCTCGTGCTCCCTTCCACAGGCAGCTGGTTGTGTGTAGAGGGGAGCATTGGGGACATGCTCCCATCCCAGCAGAGGCACTACCGAGGTGATGCCTGAACAATGACAGAGCAAGGTAAGGTGTGGAAGTGGCCTGATTTTTTGTTTTCCAGATACAAAAGAGATTCCTCAATACTTACAAGCTTTCACAGAGAAAAACAGGGCTGCAGTTACTTTGTGTGATGGGGAGTCTTTTATGTTTATATGAAAAATGGACATGTTTTACTGTCACCCATCCCCCTCTTTTCTTTGGTATAGAAAAATGCTTTCTTCGCAGGAAACATTGTATTTTTATGTGGCACACACTCTTTCCAATGCAGTGAACATGTCTTCTGCTCAAAAGAGATAGATTTTCCACAGAAAAATCAGCTGATTTTCAAAAATTTGAAGAAAACAACAAAATACAAAATACACTAAACAGCAATAGGAAAAATTTGAAGAGTAATTGAAAACCAAACAAAAATCTTCATTCTGTTGCAAAGCATGAAGAAAACCATGGAAATTATTCCTGCATGCACAGAAAGATAAAACGTATCAAGATTTCCACCCCTAATTAGAGCTGTACACAGAGAAATATAGTTGCCTCAGAATCAGTCTTACTGAGTTAGACTGGGATTGTCTCAGCTCAAAGTATCAGACCAAAGCCCAAAGACATATTATCTGTTTTGGCAAAACTTTGGATGTCTTCCTGTTGACTGAACAGGAAAATCAGCAAATAGCCAGGAATGTAAATCTTCAAATACCGTTTTTCACATATAAGAACAAATAATTTCAAAAAATTCATTACGGATGAAATTATAAGACTTTGGCATATTTTTATTTTTTGTATTAACTGTGCACTTTTTGGACTTTTTTTTAATTAACAAAAAAGCAATACCCTTCATTTTATGCACAAGCAAAACACCCAAAGCACATAATCAAAATCAAAACCCACCACCATTCCTGAAATAAAATCTTGCATAGGCTGAATCTTTTCCTAATAGAGTGTCTTGATGTATCAAAGACACATTAGACGGAAGAAAATGTGCACATATTCTTTACACCCTTGCCCCAGCTTTCAAATTTTTGCAACAAAATAGGATGAAATGTGCAGGTATACCTGTCTGTGTCTTATGGTGCTGGTGGGAAGCTTGCGAAATTTTATGAAAAAAACATTTATCGGGAGATTGCTAGAAAATGTGGCCAAGAGTCTGCACTGGCAAATGTAGTTATGGAGATGTACCTATGTCTCCTGATGCTACCTGCCAAATTTTAACTTCTCAGCAGTGCAGCTCCCACTCAACGCAGCCATTTCCATGCTACTGGAACACAGGAAGATGAACAGAGATGTGTCCAGATAACATCCTGTCACTAGATGGCCTGCAACAGGCATCTGCAGGGAGGCCTTGTCTTTATTCATACCCTAGTTTCCAGCAGGGTGGAAATGGCTACCTTGTGGGAGGGGAGTTGTGTTGCTGAAAAGGTAGATTTGTGGGAGAAATGTTGATCACTGTGTGCACAATGATAGCAAAAGTGAATTGAAATGTTGTAAGGCAGACTTAAGACATTGTGATTACTGAACAAGATGCAGCCTACTGCTCTTTCATTCTCACGTCTGGACCTCATGTTTAATGGTTGTTTATTTTGATACTTAATAGAATTGGTAATTTAAATTTTTATGGAAATAGAAAAGGAGGAAGCCCAAAGAAATAACTTTTTGTTTTTGTGCATTAATCTGACTGCTGTAGACTAGTTTGCTATGGGTCCTAGCTGTTTACTAGGGTGTCACTGGATGAACTTCTCTATTTTAAATTAAAAATAATATTATTCCATGAATCTAACATTTAACTTAGTAATGAAACTAGCCGTGTAAAATATGTATGTATTCACAATTCACCCCTACAAGATGGACAGCATCATAAGTGTACTGTATTCTGCAGGTATTCAAACCACGCAGAACTTTATGGTGTTCTTACTCTCAACTCCAACTTACGCCTTCAAAATTAGGAAATTATACACATTTTAAAATTCAGCAGGAAACCAGATCTGCTGCTAGTGTATGAATTTTCTAGTCAGCTGTCAGAAAAAGAAATTGGTGGCAGATGTGTACTATTCTACATGCATTTTAATCTCAATCATGCTAGCCATCCATGAAGAGGAAGAAAATTGCTTTCTGAGGGCAAAATCAACTTCCCACTCCATGTATTTTAGTTTCTGGACCACGACTGAGAAACCTGCCATGAGTATGTTTCCAAATGTCTTTACTCATATGATGAATTACTGTCTCTAAATATGTAGACTGCATGAAAAATATTAGATGGGAGGTCATCTAACAAACATTTACAAGAAACAAATTGCCTTTCAAGGAGCCTAGAGCCAAATTAAGTACAATATAGAGATGTCTATAGATTTATATGGCAGTTGTACAGTCTTGGGAACTGCCACCCATTTAAGCATAGAAGGCAATTACATTGTTACAGAAACTCAACATTAACCTTCAAACACTAAAATAAATGTAGTGGAAAGCATTTTAATCTGCCTATTTTTTTTTTTATCTCTATCCAACAGTATGAAGGTATTTAATCGTACTGCTCAAGAAAAGGTTAGCAAACTAATAAATAGCAGGACTCAAGTCACTGGTTAATTAACATCTCATAAACAGGCACAGATACCTAAGCAACCTTGTTTAATATGGCTGTTATGAGAAAATGGGACAAATACTTTTGAATACAAGCTGTCTTTTGACTAACTTCAAGGATCATTAATGCTTCTCTGCAAGGAAAGGAAAGACATTATACACATAGGTAGGCAAGTGACAGCCTCAATGTCTGTTGGAGTTATGGATTCCATTACTTTATTACTTATCTGGAACATTTTTACCATATTTCCTTCAGAAAGGATAAATCTTAAGTACTCTGTGCCAAATGACAGGCATATATATATATTCATTTAGATTTCTAAATTACCCCACAATTAAGGCTTAGGAAAACTAACAATGCTAAAACAGCACCATGTCTGCAACAAATGCAGCATCTATTTGAATTTACAATATTTGTTTAATATGTTAAAACAGTCCATTTCTGGTTAACGCTCTCCACAACACACACAATTAAAAGCCAGTTCAATTAAGGTTTTACAGTGCTAGACTAACTGGAAAAGATAGACAAGGACAAGTTAGGCCGATACCAGGTCAGATGAAGCTGTGCTACAATGCTTGGAATTTTTTAGCTACGCTTGACTGGTCTAACTTTGTTATGGCAATCTGTTTGTGTCTCTCAACTTGAAGAGGTTTTATCTGGCTAAACTCAGCTGGACGTTAATTCAACCCACTCCTTTTCACTCTTTTTTTGTCTCTTCTGCTGGCAGATTTTGGCCAGCAGAACTCTGAAATCAGGTTTTTATGCCTGAAGGGAAAATCTGCCAGCAGAAAATACAGAAGTGCCTAATCCTGACCCCTTTCAGCTGGCACATCTGTGAATTGGAGTTGCACTGTAGAAGAAAATTTCAGGAAATTTTATCAAGAACTCTCATTTATTTTATTAACAGATGTGAACTAATGGAAAGTCACAGTGCTGAATCCTATTGATAGTACCAACTGGAGTAGAAAAACTGAATCAGTGGGATTTACGTAAATGACTGCTTACAATTCAACAATTTATTCAGTGAGGTTCTTCTCTAGCTGAGACTACCAATAGGATTCATGTCATAAATCTTCTATGCTATATACACACACACACACACACATACATACTCTATTTTTCAGGTACTTCATGAACTTAATGTGCCTGTTTTATATCTTTCTATAAAAGAAGTGGGTAAAACGTGGCCTTCAAGATGTTGCTGAGCTGCAGCTTTCATCAGCCCTAGCCAATACATACATACATACATACATACATACATACATGTGTGTGTGTGTGTGTGTATTTTGGCCATCTCCATTGTACAACATCTGTAACATTAATAGATAGTAAAATATTAAAAAGTGACCTAAATGTCCTAAAAGCCCCAGATTCTGTCTGATCTTGGAAGCTAAGAACGATCAGCTCTAGTTAGCATCTGGATGGGAGACTGCCAACAAATGCCAAGTGCTATATTTCAGAGAAAGGAACTAGCAAAACCACCTCTGAGTATTCCTTGCCTAAGAAAACTCTATGAAATTCATGGGGTCACCATAAGTTGACAGATGACCTGAAGGCATGTATACACACAAAAGATATGCAAATATATGAAGACAAAAGGTGGATGATAAATGTCACATTCAGATTTGTTTAATCCAATTCACAATCTTGCTTTCCAGTTGGCAATATTTTAGACAGAAAAAAAAATTAAGTCCACAGTTAATTCACAGCAGTCAATGAAATTACGTAGAAGAAAGATACTTGGCTATTGTGTTTTTCTTACTTATATTCCCAACAGCATAGTTTTAATGCTGTTAAAATATCTATTAATTTATTGGATGGCATCCTCTTTGTGGGTTACAGAGGTTTAAGTCTAGTTTACATTTGTGTAGCTCACTCCTTTGGGCATTACAGAAATTAGAATCCTCTGCTTCCCTCATGTAACAGCCAGATCCTCCCATAAACTCTTTTTCATGCTGCCTACACTTACACACTCACGTAGCAGCTGTGGACAGTGGAAGACATAAATTCTCCAAAGCCCCACCCAGCATGGTTAATGAAAAGGGATTGTGGGAGCAATTGCTCAAACCATCTGGAGGGCCAAAAGTTCCCCATCCTGTATACTGTGCACATGGATGGGTGTGAGATGTTGAAAATGATGTCACAGCAAATTAACTGACAATAGCATTTGCATTGTTAATACTAGTTAATGCACAAAGCCATTGCTGATTACACAAACGTCATCGGAATAGTAAAACAGTTGACACATGTAGATCGAGGTCCTACCTCTGCTTGTAGCACCACATGCAGTTCCATGTCCTCCCACCACCTGGCATCTGTTAAATCCCTGGAGAGGCCTGTTCTGCTGTTGCTTACTGCAAAGAATGTAAGAGAATTGCCCTCAGTGTACAATCCAAAAAGAGACTTACATGTGCGTACATTGCATATAAGTCACAAACAGGATGCTGCCCATACTGTGATAAGCATCTGATATACAGTACAAATGATACATAATATTTACTTTCATTAGTCTATTAAAATAGAAAATATTTAAGAAAATTTCACTAGCCAAAACCCAACTGTTCCTAGCAAGGTATACTGAAGGCAATACTATAGCAACTATGGGAGGGCTTGGGTCTCTCCCTCCATGAAGTACACTTTCAGAAGCCTTTCCAGCTTCTCTTATTGCTCTGCTTGCACTTTTGTTGTTCAGCAAAAAAATCAAGGGCAGTCTGGAATCTGGAGAGACTTTCTGTCATCTGTATCATAGGAACATAAGGACACTGGAAGCTACCTTGTGATAAGTAACACCACCAGTCTGTCTAGACCAGTACTGTGAACACTGACTGGTAGAAGCTATCCAGAGTTTTAGGAAGATGTTAGGGACTGGAAGTAGGATTGTCTACATGCAAGCCATGTGCTCCACTGCTGAGTTATGGCTTCTTTCTCATAGCCAAAGCTCTTCTGTTCCATCAATATGCCACCAGGATAGTGGTATGCCAGCTCTAGAGCTGGGGCATTTATTTTCCTTCCACCTTTCCCTCTCTTCCAAGTGCAAACCTTTGGATTTCATTCCTATGCATGATTTCTGTACTCTGTGAGGCTATCTTTCTATATACACCGACCTGGCAATGTCCCTTTGTCGTCAGTAGGGTTTAGTTCTGTGTAGACATGGGCCCTTTCCACACCTTACCTTGTTCTGGCACTGGGGTGCGGGGATCACGTGAGCAGCCTCTGCTGAAAGGCTCTCCCTTCCCTGCTGCTTCAGTTCTGCACGAGCTACCTACTCACATGAGAGCCCCTCCTCTTCCTTCTGCAGTGCAGCCTGGGATCTTCCCAGGCTGCACTGGGCCAGGAAGCGTGACTGGCCTGACTCCAGAGGCTCCGCACGCCAGGTAAGTGCGCGTGGGGCCCAGGAGCAATGCGCAATCGTGCACCATTTTCGGCTTCAAGCCAAAAATGAAAAGGTGCGCGATCGGCCCCTGCCGGCCCCTGGAATGTCATGCAATTGTGAGTGTATCATGCAGATCGCTCCTCGCAGTCACGTGACGCTCCAGGCCCTCTTTTGTATGGCAAATACCATGCGAAAAGGGCCATGGTTTAGAATGAACAGTTGACATACTATATGTATTGTACAGCACACAGATATTTTAATTATGATTATTTCAGTAGCATTTCACAGTTTGTGGCAAAATGCCTAACCCAGAATTAGCCACACCATGTTGTTGTTTTCACCATCAAACATCAATTTAGAATAGCTTTCAATAATCAGTGTATATGGTTTGTTTGTTTAGACAAATGGCCTTCCAATCTACGTGACAGTCATGCACTCTAGATTTTTGTTGTTTCTGATGCTGTACAGCTCTGGGAAGAGGAATTACCCATAGCTGGTAGTACAAAATAAAATTTGACATCCTGATGCGTCTCCATGGTCTGACAAATCTTTACCTGATAAAAGGCAAATGTAAACATTTCTGAACTATTTGTTGGGTGATGTACTTAAAATAAAAGATTAGATCTTTAGATCTGACACTGTCAAAAACAACCTGGTACTTCTGAGAGCTCATTTAAAAAGAACTGAGCATGTGATTTACAACTTTGTAGGTGGACTTAGGTGTGTGGGAAATAGAACTGAGTAATTGCTACACCAGTGTGGTGTAGTGGTTTGAGCACTGGACTATGACCCTGGAGAGCAGGGTTCGATTCCCTGCTCAGCCATGGAAACCAACAGATGACCTTGGGCATGTCATACACTCTCAGCCCCAGTGCACACTGAGGAACTCCCAGTGCACATCTGGAAAATGGTTAGGAAATGCTGAAGCACAACAAATGCATCTAGTGTGTATCAGAAATGCCCAATGCACATCAAAACTGCCCAATGCTTACCATAACATCTACAAAAAACCTCACTACAAATTCATTCCACACTGAATAAGGCTCATGCTGAAAATGAATTCCTTGAGAAAAGTTTAATCATGGGCACTCAAAGCATCTCAAAAAGAAAGTATACCTGAATTCAGGGTACAGGGTAAAATTCAAAATGTTTCTGAAGTACAATAACAGTGATTTTGTTCCATTCCATTCCATTCCACTCCATTCTTTTTCTTTCTTTCTTTTGGTTACAATTAAAAAAAAAAATCTAAACATGCCTTGGAAACAAAACTTTTAGTTATTGCCTGCTGCACCATCCATTAGATTTCATGTCTAAAAAGTTGAATTGACTATTTTCATTCCTTTACAATAAGTGTATTTTTATGCAAACTGGTTCTGTCTCCTCACTGTCTTCCTTTGATGGGAAGAGCCAAGTAGCCAGGCCAGAGAGCATGAAAGATCATTCTACAATCAACTTCTGCATCAGTAGCTTCCGAATGACTCACATCCCACTTGGATTCTTCTTACTGTCCAGTGATTGCATTTGCCTGTGAGTTTAGCATCTGGAGAAGTATTACTTTTCACAGCTTCCACATCAGTTAAAGAAACCATTGCAAAGACAAAACACTGTACTTACAACAGAACATGAACAGGCAATTAACTACACTGAATGCTCACAATATGTTACATGTAGCAGGAAAAACCACTCTGTTGGCAATGCTGAATAGATTAATGGATGAATTGGTCTGAATTGAACTGAGACAAGGGCAGGTTTGCCATAAAGTCCAGGCACCTGGGGTTAGTACAGTATCTAAGCACCCCATCCAGTGCTCATTGCATCCTTAGCTGTCTGAGATTTCAAGCTTTTTTTTTCCAAAAAGTTGGAGGAGGAGGAGGTAGACAAGGAGGAGGAAGTCTCCAGCCTTTGTAGGAGCTGAGATATGGAGCAAAATGTTTAGTCATTATTTTGATCAGACAACGGGACAGTAGCTAATTGCAGGCACCTGCCTGGCCCCTGCCTTTCTCCACTTGGTTCCAGAAGCAAATGTATGACTGTGTTTCTCATAGCAGGAAGCCTAGATGGAAGAGAGATGTGGGATACATGTGCTTGAGTTGGAGTTAGCAGTGTGCATGAAGTGGTGGCAGCAAAAGCACAGTCATCCAGCATTTGGCAGAACCTCTGGGAATGGGTCATCTATATGGGGTTTGGACAACTTCTCCGCTGTGGAAGAATTTGAGAGAAAGAGAAAAAGGGTAAGGCATTGTGGAGTAGGAGAGTGACAAGGAGGTGAGAGGGTGTAGCAAAATGAAGACATTGATCCCCCTAGTAAGAATTCTGCTCTCCCAAATTATTTTTTATCTTCAGCCCTCACTGCCTGTAGCTCCATCCCTGAGGAGGAGGAGGAAGAGGGGGAGGAGGGGAGGAAGGGATTTGTCTGTCAAAAAAAAAAAATATGGAAAACAAAACAATGGACAACAGATTGGAAACACTCAATATACATTCCAATCCCCAAGAAAGGGGACACCAGGAATGGCACAAATCACAGGACTGTTGCATTAATTTCTCATTCAAGCAAAGTGATGTTCAAAATTTTACAACCAAGATTTTTACCATGTATGGAGCAAGATATACCCAGTGTCCAAGCTGGATTCAAGAAAGGAAGCAGTACTGGGGTTCATATTGCAAACGTATGTTGGATAATGGAGCACACCAAAGAATTTCAGAAGAAAATCAGCCTGTGCTTCATAGATTATAGTAAAGCCTTTGATTGTGTAGATCATGAAAAGTTATGGATCATTCATAAAGAAATGGATGTGTTACCCTAAGAAGTGGGGGACATTGGGGTCCATCCAAAATGCCAGTGTCTCCTTAGAATTTGGGGGAATTATAGTTCAAAAGGAGTGAGAGGAGGGTAACATCAGCATCTTTTCACCTATGTATACCAGTACTAACTGCAGAAAGGAGTCCAGTTACGTTAACAAAGTATTTCATTTGAATTGACAAACACATGAGAAATCAGACACTTTTAAGATCCATACAAGGCTATTGGAAAGTGAGGCAAGACAGGTTGGATAGAGAGATATTCGTTGGAAAAGACGACAGTTACCGGTCCCAAAGAAGAGGTCACAGCTGAGTGGTTCAAACAGCATCTGAAGGTAAGATGGAGGAACAGCAATCTGGGGCACCATGTACAACATATTACATAATACAAATGGCTTGGGTTTGAGTTAGGTTTTTTCTACCCTAATTCCTACCCTGAAGGGATGCAATGACAAAAACGTAATGGTTTTCCCACAGCATTGACTAAGGGGTCTGGAATGGGCTGATTGTTTAACTCCAGAGTGACAAACCATTGATGAGACTCATAACAATCTCTTAATGTTCAGTTAGGTAGGTTGTATAAGGAAGCTCTCTGCAAGATAAGATCAAGAGATGGTCTTTGATTGTTCGCTAGTCTGGGCAGTTTATCTTTTATTGTTTTCAGAAAGGCATAGAGCCTGGAGTGATAAAAGGATTAGCACAAACCTGTCAACATCAGGTTTTCCCATGTAATCCTTTCTGAACTTGTGACTCCAAATATGTCTCAGGTCAGCTTTACTCCGAAACATGTTCTCTGGTCAGTATGACTTTGATTGCCCTCTCCGGCCATTAATATGTCCAATTCATGAAAATCATATATCTCACAAGAGGAGTGGTAGAGTATGGCAATGGATGTTCCACAACATTGATTGTCCTGATGCATAACTTGTATTCAGGAAAAGAAGCTATCATCAAAATAGAATATGGAGAAATAGAATGGTTTCCACTTGCAAGGGGGTCAGGGAAGACTGCATTTTATCACCTTATCTGTTTAATTTGTATGCTGAACATATCATACATAAAGCAGGAGGATTAGGCTCAGACAAAGGAGGTGTGAACACTGGAGGAAGGAACATCAACAATTTAAGATATGCAGGATGCCATACATACAACAGAAAATAGCAAAGACTTGGAACAATTACTGAAGAAAATCAAAGAAGAAAGTGAAAAGGCAGGTTTACAGTGGGACATTAAGAAAACAAAAATAATGACCACAGATGATTTACATAATTTTACAGTAAGAGAAGTGGACAATTGTATTGATGATGGATAGATTCAAGCTGTGGTCCTGAGTCATTAATGTTGGGGATGATAGGAGTGTCAGCCCCACGGAAACACAGAGGAAAAACCAGAGTTCAGCGAGCCAACAGCAGCAGCCTTATTCCCCAGTAAGGATACTCACACACGGAGGAGTTTCTTCCCAAACAGGAGGCACTGTGTCTTGCAGCAAAGTTCTGTTATATACAAAATATAGGACAGACGGACAAAAGCTTGCACCAGGCACCAGGTTAGGTCAACAGACAAACACATACTGGCGTTGCTTTGTCATATACGTATCTACAACCAATCAGGTAGAGGTTTGCACACCTCTCTCTACCATCTGCACACGACCCCAGTTTCTTATGCAACCTTGCAGTTACCCACAGCTGGGGCATGATGCAACATCTTTGCAGTGGGCTGATCATTTTCCCAGGGTTCCCTGTCTGGAATCCCTGACAATTAACACCTGAGCAGGGCTGTTGATGATAGGACAACCTGGAGATCTCTCATTCATTCATGCCATTAAGTTGAAGTTGACTTGACAGCAGTTAAAAACAATGGGGCAGGAGGTGTTTGGATTCCTTTTGTGGTCTTAGAGCCGGTAGAACGATATTAGCAATGCAGATCTGGTCATTGCTGAAACTAGTGCTGGAGCCTGGAGAGTATTCTGAGTGATTGCTGTTTGTGCTTATGCAGTAATGTGAATTAGTGTGATCTGTGTATATTCAGATACCAAAGAATTAGGACTTTTCACCCACTCCCCCCACTTCCTACAATTGTGAATCCTAACAGAAAACATACAGATACAATCCTGCAGAATTTTCTATAAAATTAAAGGTTTGGTTTTCACCCCTTTGCTAAACCTCTTCTTCCATGCCCACCACTGTTTTTTTCCCCCTCTAAACTCATTCTGAATTATTATTTTAAGTTTTTTAAAAATACTACTGTGCAGTTGGAAAGAATGATACAGTCATAGAGCTGGAAGGGGCCTTATGGGTCATCTGGTCCAACCCCTGCTCAATGCAGGATCTCCAGCTAAAGCACCCCATCAAGTAGCTGTCCAGTCTCTTTTTGAAGACATCCAGTGAAGGAGACCCCACTACTCCCCTAGGCAATGGGTTCCATTGCCGAACCAATCTTACTGTCAAAAAGTTCTTTCTATAGTTCAACTGAATCTACCCTCTGTAACTTCAGATTTTTAGACCTGAACCTGCCCCTTCCTGTCTGACAGCCCTTGAAAGATTACAGTCATATCACCCCTCATTCTTTTCTTCACCAAGCTGAACATGCCCAGTTCTTCAGCCTCTCCTCATGTGTTTTAGTCTCCATACCTCTTACCATTTTCCTCTGAACGTTCTCCAACATGTCTATATTCTTCTTAAAAAGAAGTGTCCAGAACTCAACATAGTACTCAAGATGAGGTCTGACCAGTGCAAAATATTGTGAGGCTATTACTTCCCTCAGCTTGGAATTTGCCTCACTTTGCTGCAGCATTACACGGCTCGCTCAAGTTCAACTTGTGATCAACAATAATCCCAAAGTCCTTTTGACATGTAGTACTGCTGAGTTATGCCTCATTCTATACCTGTGCATTTGGCTTTTGTGGCCTAAATGTAGAATTTTGCATTTGTCTCGGTCGAATTTCATTTTAGTAATTTCTGCCTAATTTCCTAGCAACCAACAATTTACAATTTTCAAAAAATATTTTTAATAAATTTAAGATGACGACAGTTTTCAAAGGCTAAAATCCTAAACTTGCTTGCCAAGGTTTAAGACCTATGGAGCTGAGTGGAACTTACTTTTGAGTTGTTATTATTATTATTATTATTATTATTATTATTATTATTATTGAGTAATGATTAGGATTGTGCTGCATTTGTGGTATTCTGTCAGATCATTAACTACTATGTAAAATAATTCGTAACGTATTAAGGTAAGAGTGAAATATAACTGCTTAAGGGAAAGTTTGGCTGCCTCACCACTGCCACCACCATTTTGCTAGCATTGTGCTCTTGGCATAGGCTAGGTGTAGGAATTGTGTTGATCCTATAATAGAAGAGAAAAGCTGGGAGTTACCATCCAACAACAGCTGGAGGGCCACATGATTCCCATTCAAGGCATAGCCCTTTGAACTACACAGACAGATATATTTTAAATGGGTCTTACACCTAAGAAAATATATGTATTTAAAGAAAATGTATGCACAGAAAATATATTATTCATTTGTTTGTGTGTCTGTGCATGTTTAGGTAAGTATATATAAATAAATATATTATTTATTAATATAAAGAATATCATTCCTTACTACCATATAAGTTTCAAAAACATAGCTGTGGTAGTCTCTTTCAGTACAAGAAGATATAAAAGGAATCCTCTAAAACCATTGAGACTGACTGTGATAAAAGAAATTTCTAGCTTAAGCTTAAATGGACTCCAGTCCACTTCATCGGTTTTATGGAAGCCTGTGTGGACAGACATACATACAAAGAGTGTATGTGCTAGGAGATGGGTTTTGCACAGAAGCAAAGATTGGCACATACACATACAAACAGCAGAGGAAATTCTTGGTCCAGTACATTGATATGACCACAGGAGTAGTAAAGCATTCAAACTTTGCCAGTCTTATACCCATACCAAAATTGAAAGCATAGAGAAATGCTGTGACAGAGAATAGGCCTGAAAGTGTAGCAGAGTTTCTTTACCAAAGTGAGGAAAAAATTGTTTTTTGTACTACATTTCCCAGAATGCCCCTGCCAATACATTGTTGAATTGCCTTATTTTGTGGACATTTACCCTTCCCAATTTGGGAGGATATATTAGTCGAATTTTATTTGTTGAAAGGAGAATAAGACAAGTGCTCCTGGCTCCATCTGTAATAGTAAGCACAGTACCTTCTTATGTTGCCTGATCATGCCTATAGGCAACCATGTACTAGTGTGGTTATTGTGGGGGGAAGCTTATGTGGAAGCAGCCAATTATATGTAGGCTTCATTGGGCCTTTCTGCACTATAATGTTTTAGTGCTATTATTCCACTTTCAACATCCTGTGGAATTCAGGGTTTTGTAATTTACTGAGGCCAAAGAGCTCTCTGGCTGAGCATTCTAAAGGTCCCTCCCTAAACTGCAAACTCCAGGATTCCATGGGATGTTGAAAGTGGAATAAAAGCGCTATAACAGTGTAGTGTGGAAAGGCCCCTTGTCTTTGGGACAGCAGCACAGTTAACTGTCCCTATCATGCAGAAGCTTGCATAACAGCCGGTAGACCAACACCCCATGTGTGTATGTGTGTTACGTACACACGCTTGCACCATAGCCCTGAGAGTTAGAAGGTAGGGTCTTTGGATAAAATCTTTCTCTTCAGTCAAATCCTGACTGAAGCCATTCTGCTATTTTGCCTAAACAATGATAGTTAAACAGTACAGACTCAGGGTTTGCCTGCTAAAATATGCAGCAAAATCTGTCTCAAGCAACCGCTCATGGGAGCAACAAAAATTAGCTGCTGAGTGGATATAGCCTCCTATTACTGCTGGAACAGAAATGGAGTCAGTTCTCTTGGGGATATGTAAAGCAGGAGACTGCCTATTAATGCTGAAATTGTATGAGTTCCACTATTTTAAAAAGAATGCATTAAAAAGTTTTGTCTACAATTTCCTCAGATCTTTAAAGCAATAAACCAAGATTCTTTTCTTTTCTTTTTGGTTAAAGCTACTCTGAAGTCATATGGAGTAGACTGTGGCCTGTGGTAATGATCCATCTACCACCTGCTATCATTATCTTCATTTGTCAAGTTTTCCAAAATATCTGACCTTAGTATCTTCTGAGCTCATAATAATCACCACCTATAAAGTTTTCTGCTGCCACAGATCCTAAAATGCTACATAAATAATTCCTTTGAAGATTTGAAAAGCAAGATTAAGAAAAGAACACCAAGGCATTTTTCTCCCTAAATGTCAGGATATTAAATCAATAATGAAAATAAGACATAGCAAAAGTTTGGTAAGCATCATATCATACCATTTTGTTTATCACCCAATGAATACAGTACATAAAAGTTGTCAGGTGTCAAACACCAGAGATAGCCCAGTGTGTTGCAAAAAAGGCATTGCATTAGGAAATGCTCCAGCCTCAGACAGGAAGATCCAGCCAAGAATCCATGTCCCAGATACAGCGGCTCCCTCAATGAGGCTGGAACTCCAAACTGCAGGATTGGGGAGAGGTGTGTTATGTGTGTGGTGATGGGTAAAGCAGGAGAGGACATGGATCTATTTGGCTCCAAAAACTCTTAGCTCCCAAGGATTATGATTAGGTAACTAACCATGTATAGGTAATCAATTATGTCCAGGTAAATTAATTATTGTTTCTCCCAGTTATATCTGTTATAAACAAGTACGATTGTTAAATACTGAGTAATATTATACTATTGACTTATATCATTGATTTATATTATATTATTGACTTATACTTTGATACACACATATAAATTTATTGTCCTTTATGGTTATATCTGTCTGTAATGATGATCAAACAGATAACAGGCATTGAGTAATGCGCATAGTGTGCTAGTTATAATATGTTAGTAATCTTTCTATTGTTACAATGTAATATAATAAAAAAAAGTTGTGGAAAAAAACCCCTCTTAGCTCTCAACCATGCCCTCAACACAACAGAAACAGAGCCAGAACTGCTAAATGAATTCTCTATTGATTGCAAAGGATATATGTGTGTCTTGTTAAAATAAAAAAGCATGCTGGAAAAATGCGTAAGAGGGAGCAAGAGGTTCCTTCAGATCACCATACTGCTGCCATATGCTAAGCAGAGAAGTCCATCTTTCTGTTTCTTTCAACGTAAGGCTGAAATTATTTTCTGGACTTAAAAAAAATCATGGATAAATGTGGAAATAGAATAGGATGGACTTGAGAGAGAACACATGCAAAAGTCATGTGGAAAACATTCAAAAATATACTTCTCAGAAATCCTTGTAGCCACCTTGAGGAGTGGAGTGGCAGTGCTTACAGGAGATGTGGTCCAAGCACCACATTTAGACCCCAGCCTCTTTTGTGCCCTCTATCTCCCTTGAAGGAAAAAAAAAATCTGCTGATGATTGCTGGAAATTCAGCAGTGCATGTCACTGCTAAGATAGGGCAACGGTCCCCCAATATAAGCTGACAACAGCAAGAAGATCTGCTTTGCAGCAGTGGAGCGACACTTTCAGAGAGAGCTGGGAGGTGCTTACTAAATGTGGAAGCTGAAAAGAGGAAGAGTAGCCCATCCCTGGCAAGCAGAGGTCATGCAGCTGCTTTTCCTTCATCAACCATTCTTCCATTCATTCCCAAAAAGCCTATTTCACTGGCAAGGATCAAAGTAGCAAAGATGAGTTGCAGTTTTCATGCACCAGTGAGGAAATGGAAGCAACCATTCTTTCAGCCCCACTTACCTTCAAGGCAATTTCTGGTGTGAACTTGGGAGACAGACATCTTGCAGCCTTTCAGCACTACAGTGTTCTAGTGCTATTATTCCACTTTCAACAGCTTGTGGAATTTTGTAGTTTACTGAGTCAAAAGAGCTCTCTGGCTGAGAATTCTAAATGCCCCTCCCTAAACTGCAAACCCCAGGATTTCACAGGACATTGAAAGTGGAATAATAGCACTAGACCAGTGTAGCGTAGAAATGGTCTTAGAGTCTGTTCCCAAGCTTTGGAACTCCTTCCCTAAGGAGAACGGCACAGCTCCCTCCTTTCTGTCCTTTTGTCAATAACTGAAAGTTTTCCTGTTCCAAAAGTCTTCTAGAAACTGACTGAGAGGACTTTTAATAGTATGTAATTTTACTGATACTTATCTTTTGCCTTTTATGAATTTATTTTGGAGGGTTTTGATTCCATGGATAGTTTAGATTCATTTTTTTCCATACATTTTTGTATGTTTTCACTTGTGTCTGTAAAAGTGTTTTTAACTGAATTTGGTCTAGTTTGGTAAGCCACCTGGAGTCCCCGGATAGGAGGAAAAAGTGGGATATGAATGAATGAACGAACAAATGAATGAAAAGGAGGTAACAGCCTTCTCTTGGGTTGGCTGCTTTGGCTTTCCTGCAGGCACAGTTGGTGGGTGGATGTGGAGATGGCTCTTGCTCTTTGTCACCACTGCCACTGGTATGTGGGAAGGTGTGGGTATTTGCTCATTGCCATCACTGCCACTTTGCTTATCCCAGAAAGCTGAAAGAAAGAAGGCTAGGAGGAGGAAGCAGTGGCAGTACTGGAAATGGATCAGCAATTATCCCATCCCATTTCCTTCAGGGAAGGGAAAGCTTCAGAGACAAAAGGAGACAGCCCCTCCGCTTCTCCAGTTTCTTCTTTAAGTAAGTTAAGTTTTTAAGTTCTTTAAGTTCTTTGTTTTTAATGAATATTTTTATTAGAATTTCTAAAAAAGATATAAAATGAGAACATTTCTTCTAAATGTCCCCCCCTCCCAACTCTCATAACAAGTTTTCTTCTCCAGTTTTGCCCAGCTGAATCAAACAAAAGGTACAATATAATACAATACAATACAAGGAGTCCACTCCACTATACATAGAATCTTTGGCATAACTATCATAGTTTGTCTTTTAATCAGTCAATAAATTTTTACTTTTTTTTCCAAATTATTATCATTATAATCATTAGCTTTACAATTGAAGCCATTCTTTTATTTTGTTCCATTCTCTATCAAATTGTTGAATAGATTTGTTCTTTAATGCATTTGTCAATTTTTCCATCTCCATCATATCCATAACCTTTAATTTCCATTCATTTAAATTTATTTTAATATCTTGTTTCCAATGTAGCTGCTGTAACTAGATATAAGATTTTTTTATGCTTTCTGATTTCTGCCTTTGATTGTATTATATTCAATAAATATAATTCAGGTATCATTTCAAAATTCATTTTGAATATTTTTTTGAATTTCGTCATGTATTTCTTTCCAGCATTCTTTAAGTTCTTTAAGTTCCATTGCTGATATTAAACTAATACCTAGAAAGAGGAATTCTCATGTTCACAATATCAGCTGATAGTGAGCCAAATAGGAACATTAACAAACTGAATGAATATATGTATGAATGAATGAACGATCTGTGATCCTGAAGTTAGCTAAGATGGAACATCTATGTGACTGACATAATTTTATGTGTTTAGTAGGAAATCCCCAAACCTAACCCTAAATCTGTGCCTTCTGTTTGCCTCTTGACTTATTCCAAATTAATGAATTTCATTGAGTCTCTTTAGGCAAGGAATACTCCGAAGTGATTTGTCATTGTCTTCCTCTGAATATAGCATACAGCACTTCATTTTCTAAAACTGTCTTCCTCCCAAGTGGTAACCAAGCCTGACCCTGCTTAGCTACCAAGATCAGATAGGAGCTGGTTAGCCATTGTCAGCTTGATAAAATTATGAACTGGGCTATTGGGGAGAAGGGTTAATGAAAGGACCAAGAAGAACACAAGACAACACTTACTTACAATTTATTGAATTTTATTATTTTATTAAAATATTTTTAAAAATAAAACAAAAAAAGGGGGCCCATGAGCACTTGGCTAACTGGAAAAGTATCCTCAAGCTCTTCTGTAGTTACCCAACCTGGTTTGCAGTTTAAGATGCCATGTTCCTGACAAGGCAGAAGTGATTTCTAAAGCAATGATTTTGTGTCAGGCTGCAGTCATAAAAAGGAAAAATTTAATTATTTTTGTGCTCTTACTAACAAACAGAACAAACAAAAATCAATGTTACAACGTTAATAATTTTGATTATGTTTCTCTTTTATTGAACTGTACTTTAGCATGAAAGCAGATGTGCCTTGATTAGGCTTATAAATATAGAAATGTATTGATTACTTAAATGAAACTGCTTGGAATGCTCACTGGGCTAGATGGATGTGTCTCTTGAAAGATGGAGGGGCCTGGCTGCTCCCTTGCCATGAACACAAATGGCTTCTCTCGCTGACATCTCAATAAAGACCAGATACTTATTGACTGGGTCATGAATCCACAGTGATATTTCATTGATGAGCATTTACAGAAATGGACAGAATCATAATTTGATTCCAGTGCAAAGGCATATGCTGTAAGAAAACAGAAGGGGCAGGGGAAGACAAGTTGCATTTGCACTCAAGCCCCAGCAATTCTTACAAGACCAGAAATTTGCACACACTTGTACTACTAACTCTTCCCATTGCCTTTATTCCCTTCTTCTCTACTGCTTACATATTTAAAATTTAAAAGAAAGAAAGAAAGAAAGTGACTCAGCCCAGAATGCCTTGTAACTTCTACTTTAATGAGATGTGAACCTACATCCCACCATACCCTCTAAATCTTAAAATCCTACCTTTTTGACCTTTACTTTATGGTTGCTCCTCTGGAAGATTTCTAGATGATGGCCCTGTATTATAACTCCCTTGGAAATGTTAACTGTAGGGAATCCTTTACAAATAATGCTTCAGTCATAATTCTTTGTTTTCCCATGGTAAATTGAGTAACTTTTTCTTTCTTTCTTAAGAATACTATGAGGAATGCTTGCAATAAAATGTGGTATTAGCAAAACTGCACTCTACAGTACTTTTGTGAGATTGCCATTAAATTCAATAGTAGCCACATATTCATTCGATGCTGGAATTTGACATTCAATCCCTTAGGAAATATAACAGGAAAAGCAGATGCTGTAGCACTATATTATATTGCTTGGAAGTTCCACTCAAAGTTGCATAAAGCTGTTCCTTCATTTTATAGCAAAGAGATGGTGCTGAACAGATTTTTGGCAATATTTTTGAACATTACCGAAAAATATGTGCAGATGTGCAATGCCTTCTGCTTATATTGTGCATGTTTATTACAAATAGCTTCTTATACTACGTACACATACAATGCCAAAAAATGTTTTCCCTCTGCGTCAGCAGCCCAGATTAAAGGACTGACCAATGTCTGGAAGAGCTGTTCCCCCAACATGTGGGTGTATAAATTATGGCTGTTGATGACCAAAGCCCATTTCACATAAACCAGGAGGCTCTGTGTTCTCTAAGCATACTACAGCTCTCATAACTTATGCAGAATTTAGTGTGACAAGAACTTTAGAATATGCATGTAGTCTTTATGGTAGCAGGGCCAAAGTTACCTGCTACTACAAAGGCAAGAGATTTGAACTTCATTTCTAATGCTCAGATTTGAATACCTTTGTCCCAGTCCATGTGCAGAAAAAACAGGAAAACAAAATTGGCAAGCCTATGTATATTTTAAAAAGTTAATTAACTTTGTGTTAAAACTTGAATTATTTGACTTATTTTCTAAAGTGTTCACAGTCCTACTTGCTCCAGCTGGAATCAAATTGCATATAATACTTGCTGCTGATTCAGGTTGACTTGGATGATCACTGTCTGCTTCAATGAAGAACTTTGTGTTCTGTGGCCACTGAAGAAGGTGACATTGCGGAAAAAACCTCTTCCAGAGCTTAGTAATGGATTCATTACTTACTTCGGTCCAGGTTGTTCTTGTGGAAGCAGAGAACTATAAGTCCGTATATAAGAAGCAAAAGTCACCTCTGAGTTTTCTGTTATAGGTTTATGTGCCACATGTCCAAAACTATCATTTCAAAATTCCTTTAGACTGAGCTCAAGTTCACATACAGATGAACATTATTTCATGTCTTAAACACAGAAAAGATATCATAGCCTTCACTTCACCTCATGTGTAAAATTTGTTCATGGAACTAGTCTAAATATTGGGTCACTCCATTATGGCTCATGCAATTTATGATAGAATTACACACTTAACAAAAGTCTGATACCACTTTAACTGCCATAGGTCCATCCTATAGATTCCTGGCATTTGTAGCTTGATAGGGTACTTGGAATTCTATACCAGATACCTCCAGTCCACTTCTCTGAACTACAGCGTTAGAGCTGTCTAGCAGAGAATTACAAACTACAAATTGCAGGATGATGCCATGGAAGCTGAAATTATATCAACTGCTGTGACTGTAGTAAAGAATCATTCTCAGTCCTGACTGCTGTTGGTAGTCACATCTAGAGTAGGCCCATTTAACCAATTGTTGAATGGTAAGTCTATGATGAGTGTAAATCTCATTGATTCAGTAGGTCCACTCAAATTGAGGCCAAAATTCAGGCCTCAGTCTTCTCATCCAACGTGAATGACGGATGTGTTGTTCTTTCATTTTGAGAGGACTCTGTGGTAGAGCACATGCTTTCCATGTACTAGGACCCATGTTCAGTCCCTGGCATTTACAGCTGAAAGGGTCAGTAGCAGATGATAGGAAAGAAGTTCTGGAGAGTTTGTTTAGACAGACAAATAGCTGGGCCTGGCATGGTGCTGTTTCCTATGTGTTTTCAGTCCAGTTTAGTCCTACATGTGTTACTGGACTGTTATTATAATCCAGTCTTCAGACTGAGAGGACTATTATTAAAAGCCAGGAGGACAGTAAGAGCATTAGGAATCTGACAGGTAGTTTATTGAATGTTACATTTATTATTTGTTTGAACTGTTAACTTGAATCTGTACATTTGCCCCAGTCTTTCAAATAACAAGTTGATGAATGTTTTGCCTCATATTTCATGTCTGAATTCCTTAGTAAAGGAAATGTATTTGTTATACAGATCCATACTGATCATAGTTGCCCCTCTTCTGTACAAAGATTCTATTATAGAATTATCCATGAGAATTTAGCTCAAGGTAAAATGTAAAAAATGACCTTTCAAGCCATGCCAAATGGAGATCTGGCCCTTCTGTCTCAGTGGGTTATCCTTCAGTGTTAAATCATTTAAGAAGTTGCAGTTTGCCACACTGTACCTGTCACAGACTGTACAGGGAATTGAACACACTGCAAAAATCAATAACAAGGCAAGTTCAAATCAAATGTAATAAAGGTTTCTCAAAAGGGGGAAGAGAGAGAAAAGTATTCCATTTTAATTCCTCTTTCACAATATGTAGCCTGCAGATCTCTCCTGATGTAATGGGGACTACTACTGCTTGTACCTATCGATAAAATATGGACAAATTCCATGGAACAATTACAGGAACTGTAGTTATAGAACAAGTGATGTTAGGAAAGAGTTTATTACACTTTGAGTTATTTCATGCATGGATTTTGAGCAACAAAAAAAAAAAATCTTACAACTGCTTGGTTTCTTTCACTGTTCATATATTGTGTGTCCCATCCGTTTGTTCCTTTGTCTCCCACTGTTCTACGTCTACACTGAACTTTCTGGCAGTAATCCACTCTTCACTGAGTGAGAACCAAACTTATCCTAATGAGATTTCCATCTACATGAAGAAAATGAAGCTCAGGAGTATTTTTCCCTAGAAAAGGAAACTGAAGGTGGCGGATTTAGCAGCACCTGCTGAGACTAGTGGATTTATGAGCAGTGGCTGTTTCACTTCTGGTAAATTGGTGGGAATTTTCCATTTTGGCTGGCTCCAAATTTGTCTGTCTAGGATAATATCAAAGCCTTATGACTGAGAGCCTCTGCCTGTGACATGTCATCTTGACATATAGTCATAAAGCAGACTCTAGTACGAGCTCAAGGTTGCTGAATGATAGGTATCAAATCTATGTTTCCATAGTCATACATCTTTTCAAAACACTTTTCCTACAACTGAAAACTTTTGTCTATGGATATCCTTCACACTGGTATTGATTTAACAGCATTCTTCATTGCTCTATCAAACCTATTTTAACTATTTCTTCTAATAGTTTTTGACAGGTAACTTAATTATACTTTCATAAAAAATTTGGTGTCCAAGTCAGCATTTTTAATTAACACAACTGCCCTTTCAGATAGCTCCCTCAAAATTCAGAATGCCTTCTAATTATTTGAAAGGTTATCAGGAACTTTTGAATAATGAATCTGGCACTTTAGCTGCTTTACATATTTAAATGCTGCAAAAATGCACTGATAACTAGCATTGAACTATAACACTGAGGTAAAGAAAGAGTTTATTCAATGGCTGGTCTACAAATCATCAAAGTATATTATTAAAAAATTCCAGTGGGATAGTTATTGAGAAACTGAGTAAACGAGATATTTATAAAATTGGTCATGTTGGATAATTAGTACAATTTCTAATCACCAGTGAGAGTCATTTTACATATACATGTATTTAGTGCTTTTGTCACCAAATAAACTTGTATACAATGGGCCCTCTATATCTGCTAGGGTTTGGTTCCAGGACCCCCTATAGATACCAAAACTCATGGATGCTCAAGTCCTATTATATACAATGCGATGGTAAAATGGTATTTCTTATATAAAATGGCAAAATCAAGGTTTGCTTTTTGGATTTTCTTTTTCTTTTTTTTTTTTTTTTGAGGGGGCAATATTTTCAAGCCGTGATTGTTTGAGTTGGTGGATATAGAATTTCACAGACATGGAGGACCAACTGTAGTGAGTTCACAATAATCATATCTTTAAAAAAACAGTTTGACTGCCATCCTGTTCAGTAGTTAGAAGATCATAAGTTTGAAAAAGATTGTAAGTCTGATGGGGATTTATGTTTATGGCCATTAATGGCTGACCGTAAGACCAAAAAACCCCTAATTTACCAACCAAATGGTTTCTGGGGTGTGTTAAGTCAAGCAGTTGCAGCAGGGCCCCCAAAGTGCCTGTTCTCAACATCCCTCATGACAAGGAGAGAGCTGTGGACATCATTTTCCAGTTCCCCAATCTGCAGCAGCTCAGAAACCCTTCATTTGGAGTACTTCTAGGCTGACAAGATAGGTTTTTGAGGTGTGGCATACTCAGAAGTAACTGCAATAATGCTGCACCATCTTTGTAGCTATGTCTGTTGATGTAGGATCTTGGCCTTTGTTTTCAGGGATTTTAGGGGGAGAAACTCTCTCAAACACTAATTGTAATGCCAGGAAGTGTTGTTTACTAGATTTGTGCATGACAATCTGTTAGTGTAGGCATGCATATCAGCAAGATGAGGAAAGTGATAGCAACCCTGAAAAGCAATAGTAAAGTCCTTGTGCAAGTGATCTTGAAGGGGGCAAACACTAAGTAGGAAGCTGAGGTACAGTTTAGCAGACATAAAATGGAAAAGGAAGGGAAGAGAATGAATGAATCAAGTAGCAATGATGAGGTGATTTTAGCATTAGATTTTGTGGGTAGTAACCCACGTCTCCATACACACTGATGGAGACTGATGCATCAGGCAAAGCGTGTATCCAATATCAATTTTATGAAATGGAGTGGAACTTAGGCAAGTGAGATTCCAATATAACCTCGGATCTAAGATTCTTGGAAATGGTGCTCTGCTGACGGCTTTATCTGAAGGAAAGAGCCAGGCATTTTCTAAACCAATATCCACTTTCCCCTGCAGCCCTCTCTCTTTCCCAAAGATGTTGTGAGTAGCCTCTACAACACTGTAGTAGTGACAGAGAAGGAAGCAACAATGGGTAAGAAGAATCAGCGAAAATCACCCACTCCCTTTTTCTAATAGTAACTTCAGCTTGATCTCATGTCCTTCCACAAGGAGAAGGAGTCCTTCTATTTGTGGAATGGCAAGTCTGGATAAAGCCTATAATTAGTTACCTCATGTTTGTCATGCCATATCTGCAAGGAGTGCATCATATAGACAGACAGACAGACAGACAGACAGACAGACAGACAGACAGACACTTTATTTCCGTCATTGACCAACAAAATAATAAATGCAGTCATAGAAACTGGTAACAAAACAGATAACACAGATAATTTTTGATAACTCACACCAACTACTATTAACCATTTGAGGGCATATCTTGCACATAATATAAAAAAAATTGCTACTTTAAGTATGACAGTTTGTTCCTGGTTGTCCAACAGATATCGTAAATAGAAAACATTGGAAAGTCCTGGGAATTGGGTTAGCAGAGGAGTAATCAGCTGTTGGTGAATATCCCTGTAAAACTGACAGTACAAGAGCACATGAGCTATAGTTTCTATAGCATCAGTGTTACAAGGGCAAAATTGGATCTCATAGGGAATTTTCCCATATTTCCCTTCCAATACTGCTGTGGGGAGAACATTGAATCTAGCCAATGATAAAGCTCTCCTAAATTTGGGTATAACATAATATAAGTATGTGGCCAGTTTAGAAATCAACATTTGCCTGTTGGAAAATGTGTAGTTAGTAAAGGCAGCAATTTCAGTTTGACCTTCTATATCTAAGATCCTTTGTCTTACAATAGATTTTGCTTGATCTAATCCTAACCTTAGAATAGTACCACTTGAAAATCCACAAAGGCTCAGTTTCTGAAGTACAGCTGTTTCCCATGTGGATTTGTAATTATCAGCCAATATGAACTGGGTCAGTCCACCAGGATTATTATGTAGCTTTAACCAATAGATAAAGACGTTCAACCAAATGCTTGATTCTAGTTTACTAACTCTTGCCTCCCTTCAGAGTACTGCATTTGGAACGCATCAGGCAACCGCATCATATATAAACTTTTCATTTTATAATGACTCCCACCCTTTAAAGTGGGAGCAACTAAAATAGGTTGGATCGTCTAAAACTTTGGAAGGAAAATAGGAAACTGAGTCAGGCCATTAGCCCATCTAGCCCAGTAGCTCTCCAGGAATTTTAGGCACGATTCTTTCCTAGCCTTATCTGGAATCCTCTGGGTCACCCTGATGGTTCCTCATCCAAGTATTAAGGCAGTCAGAACCTTCTTATCTTCTGAAAAAGGGTGAGTTCAGGTGTGTCTAGGGTGCTATGGTGGTAAAAACTAGGAAGTTGTTTGAAAGGCCAACTCAAGATTCCCTCCCCAAATCTCAGGACTGTAAGTGAGGGCTTTAGCCCTCAGACCACCCCCCTAGTTGCATGACCTAAAGGGGCAGTTCTGGAGCTGTCCCCTTTACCAAAAGAGTGTCATAGTTGTTCACCAAATCCTACTTCCCACCCCCTCCACTATGTGTCAGATGACTACCTGTTAAGGACACCACCTGAAGCCAATAATCAAAGTCCCAAATCCACAGTGTGGAGTAGGCAAGAAAATCCATGGAAAAGGGGGGAAATTCCAATGTGATCAGCAAGCTCATACTGTGTCAGAGATAGGAAGGTAGATTAAATTTCCAGAAGACAAAGGGGGAGAGACAGGGGCAGCAGGGTCTTAAATAATCCCTGGTTCTTCCTTCACACTCTTCATCAGAGAGCTGAGTACCATGACACCCTTAGCTTGGCCTTCTCTTCGCAGGAGGTCAGCAAACTTGCCTCCCCCTCCGCACCACTGCACTGGACAATGTGGTGGGAGCCAGATTCTTTTCAATTGTAGAATTGTTAAATATTCAATTACATGGAGAATGCTTTTGTGTCCATTCACACGTAGTTTCAGGGATGTGTCCCTGCATTAGCTTCATAAAATAGATCATTGGAAAAAAACTGAAATGCTAATGTCTGAAAAGTTAAAAATACAAACTCAAGAAAAAGAAGGAAGATTTACTTATAATTCCAATGGGACCTCACATGATGCAATAAAAAGGTTATTTAAAACAATTCTGTCTTCAGTCTCCTTACACATCATTAATCCCTCCTGCCTCTAGTCAGTTCAAATCAAACACCTCACTTATTTTAGCTCAAGTTAGGTTTGCCTTGCTTCAAATAATGTACAGAGATACAGAACAAGGAGGGAAATATTTTTATATATTTTAGATACTGCTGAAAAAGAGCAAGTGGAACAAAGAGAATGGGATAGACCAGAATTCATTTTGCATTTAAGGTTTTCCCTATCTTTATGAATATCTGTAATTGTTTGGCATATATCAAGTTGCCAACCATTTTATGCAAATAAGATGACACAGCTTGGCTGTGCCCTGAACTACCTTCTTGTCTTTCAAGAGAACCGTGTGAGATGAGAAATTGGAAATTCATTATGGAGTGTCTCAATGTTACAATGATTTATAAAATCCATAGTTCATTATATAAAAATGAAACAGAATTCAGCACGCACTAGCTTTGTTCTTTGAAGAGGGGGATGGGAGTGTATATTTAGGACCAGAACCTAGCAATTATGGATGTGCATCCAGAGTTAATGCTGTCTAGTGAGCTGTCAAACAGAAGAACAAATTTCAACTGAACCTACAGGAGATTCATAGACTAAGAAGGCAGAGTGGCTTCTCCCAACATGTCAGATTGACCTTTCCTTGCTCAGTCCACAAGCCTCTGCTGCCTTATCCACCAACACGCTAGGTTGCCATAGGCAAGGCACTTCTCTCTCAGCCTCAGAATGAGATACCCTCTACGACTGACAAAAGACCCAGGATGTTTCGGCAGGACAGCACCCTCCTGGCATGGGGATGCGAGAGGACTGGGATCATGATGACATTTTTGCATGACATCATCACAGTCCTGTCCTTTTCACATCCCCAGCTGATGCGATCATGGGGTATATCATTGACAGTAAAATTCCATCAATGGCCCCCAATCACACGAGGCTTCCATTGCCACCAGCTATGCAGGAGGGCCAGAAGTGCAATCACATGCTTCCTTCCCTACTGCAGCATGAGAATAAGGCCAGTTATAGTGTAGAAGGAAGGAGCGTGTCCCTCCAGCTCCCTTCTGCAGGCAGCCAGCCAGGTGCGGAGGGGAACATTGGGGACACGCTCCCATCCTGGCAGAGGTGCTACCAGACTGTGGCAGGATGACGCAGGAGAACATTGTCATGAGGGAATGTCCCCAGAAGAGAAAGTGATGAGAATACTACTAGCATTGATTCTTCTCTCCATTTTATTTTGACACTCTAAGTCCTCAACACTTTATACCTTAAGGTTCTTGTAGATTAGAGAGATTCAAAACCACTACCAAAGTGAGATTATAAATCTTGTTGTATTAGACTAGAAGTAAAATGTCTTTAACACTGTAATCTACACAGATCTATTATGATTAAATGAGTTATCATGTATTATATTTGGATATTTTCAATAAACACAGTTTAATATTGACTTTCAGGTTCAAATCTTGCAATCTAATCCTAAATATTTTTCCTTGAAAGTAAGTCCCACTGAATTCATTGTGACTGAATTCCTCATATGCTCAGGATTGTAGCTCTAGACTAAAACTTAATAGAAATCAATGTCATCTGTAGTTCAATCATGTATACACAAAGAATCTGTTATGCATTGCACTGCAACTGCCAAAAATGAAATATTAGAAAGAATAGGAAGATGTCTTTTTAAGCTCTTTTTTTTTTTTGTGGTTGTTAACAATATCCACAAAATATACAAAGTACCGATTTATGGGAAGAAATTCTAATTATCACAACTCTTTTAAAACTGAATTAGTGAAATGATAACATGCCACCCGTTAGCTAGTATATTAGCATGTAATATGTTCCTTTCAGAACCGTCACTTGAAACATTAATTACAATCAGCTTGAACATGAACTCTTATCTGATCACATCAATTGAAGATTTGCTAAAATAAATAAAAGAAACATCCCTTGAGGAAAGTTCCAGAGGGCTGAGAAAGTGAACAACAAGCTCTGGTAAATATCAAGCTTTCTAATAAAACAAATATGTTATGATTCACAAAAGGAATACCAATACCATCTACTGAATATTTCAGATGAAACCAAATATAGCTTAGTGCTACGTATAGGTGATATTTTAGTATACTCTGGTTGCCTCATTATCTTAGTAAGTTTGGCACCATGAAAGGTTAGAGCTAAGGCTGGTCTCTGTGTAAAATTTTTCATTTTCTTTGAAATGAGCCAAATATACCACTCCAAAGAAACTAACAAAAAGTCTATGTTAGTCCTTGCACCATAGCCATCAATTGCATCTTACTCTCTACTTACCTAGGATCGTGCTCCATCATAGATTGTGATAATTACAATATTCACGGAGACTAAATGGAACCTCCACATTTTGGGGGATTTTAGTATTATCAGTGGCTGGTGAACAACATTGGGGAATAGCCATTGTTTTCATGCTCTACTTGTACCCAATAAAATCCAAATGTATCTTTTCCCTTTTGTGGTCTGGATTCCTGTTCCAATTGCACTGCTTGGTTTACCCTTACACTAGCTTGCGTCAGCGCTTAAATAATTACCTTGCCTTGGGTAATCCTGATTTACAGCCAAGTCATATTGATCTGTGGTAGCTGAAGCAATACAAGTACTGGATTGTGCAGCCGCAAAAATGACAGTGTGACATCTTTGCACTTGGCTGTCTACAAACTCTCCAACAGGCTCCTTATTTTTCAGCTTAAGTCAGTGCAAATTTGAATCTGCCATCATGGTTCCAATGTGCACCCCTTTTTTAAAAACTGTAACTGATTTATGTTGGATGGCTTTCTGAGGTGGATCTGGTTGCAAACCCAGGCCTCCCAAGACTTCATCTGGTATGAAAAACTGACACACATCACTGCTATAAAATTTGATGGAGATATATGGATGTAGCAGGTTTACAGCAGAGGAAGCATCATGGTCCTTCAGCTGATGGGTTCCAGCATTCCCTTACAACAAGTGGTAGAATTAGATCCCTAAACAACAGATTCTACCCAAACTCTCCAGATCCAACACCCTAGATCTTTGGGGTTGAATAAAAGGTTCCTTAGGGTAGAATGCACCTCTCAGGAGGCAACTGGTAGAGGACTTCCTTAGTTATTAAACAAAGGAAATTGAACTCTGCAACTGGATAGCTGCTTCCATCTGGATAGCTACGAGAAAAGTGGCAACATGTTGCTAAAAGCAAAGTCTATTCCTCTAGTCTGCCTCCAGTTGCTAAGCAGAGTCAGGCTGGGTTAGAATTTGGATGAGGACCTCCAAAGAATATCAAGTGCTGAGCATTCCTCACCTAAGAAAACCCTATGGAATTCATGGGGTCACCATATATTGACAGGCACCTTGAAAGCACATACATGCTGTGAATGCTCAGCCCTGACCTTCTTGAACTGAATGGAAAGTTCTGAAAGAGAATTCTTTGCACAGTCAACTGAACACACACAAAATTTGTCACCACATCAGCACACGCTTATCACTCACCAACAGTTTTCTGTAAGTGTTCAGATGAATGTAGGAAGTTTCATTTCAACCCATACCAGATTTTCCCGTTCAGCACTGCTGGTGGGAAGGGGACACTGGTGTGGCATACAGGATCCCATCCCTGCCCCATGCTTTCTGTCAGTGAATAAAATCTCAAAAGGGATGGAGTGAAGAAACATTTTCTTTTAAAAGTACTTTCTACCCTGCTGCAATTTGATTTGAATAGTCCAAATTCTCATGTTCTTTTAGAGGATGAAAATTATAGTTTTGATGATGCTCATCATCACATCATCATCATTATCATCATCATCGGGCTGGTTACGACCTGTAAGACCCTACATGGCTTGAGTCCAGGTTATTTGAGGGACCATATTCTCCTATAAGTCTGTCCACAACTTGAGATAATCAAGGGTGGCTATTTTTAAAGTATATACTTTTTAACTGTTTTTAATTCCACTGACAGTTTAATAATAGATTAATTTTTTAAAAAACTGATGTGAACTTTGATCTGAATTTGCTTTAAATTTTGGAAGCTGCTTTGAGTCTTAGGGATAGAGAAAAGAAGAGAAGGAAATAAAATAATGAGGAGGAGGACAATGACAATGATCTCAGCATACCTTCTTCTTTCTTGCATAATACCACTCCATTCCCCAAATCCTGGCACAGAGATGTGAGGAGGGCAGTCTATTGGATCCAGTTAGGAAAGGGGCAAACATCCTTAGTCAGCTAATTTGGCAGCAGGTTCTTTTGTCAGTGCATTTGAAATTTCTTCAGCATTCTTCCACACACTCTGTGAGTTGCAATTCAGCTGCAGCTGATCATTTACTTTGCTTAATTAACAGATGTATATCCTGCCTTTCCCTCAGTATGGGATCCAAGTGGGTCAAAGGCTCAGTAGGAATATTCTGTTTGACTGTAGACCAGAAAACAAGAGAAATAGGGTAAGCTGGCATGCTCTTGTTGTTTTTTGATCTGCTCTGTATTGTTTTCTCTCCTGTAAAAAAAAAAAAAAAGTAATTGAGTTGTGAATATTTACCCATCATCTTCCAGTTCAGACAAACTGTTCAGATTCTTTGCAATTTCCCTCCCTTCCTTTAGTAATCTTCTCTTGCTTTTGTTATCTAATGGTCCAGCTGCCTGCCAAGCTGCTTTCCTGTGTCCTCGTTTATTTAAAGAAATCTGTATTGTTCCTCTTGATATTTTTAGCAATGTTTTCCTCAAATTTGCACCCCCACCCCCATGGACACACATCTTGCTTACATTTTCTCTTGTCAGCATTTGTGCATCTTTGTGTTCTCCTATCCAGACAGGACTTCCACTATTAAAGGAAGCATCCATGCCTTTTACAGTTTCCTCAACTCTGCCCATTAAAGTTAATGGTTTCTTCTTGGACCTATATTTTTGTTCTTCACACTAGGAGAGTAACCCCTTCCCCTCCATCAGCACATAATAATATCCCTTCAAGTAAAAACTCATCTAAAATATCTCCCAGAGGCCAGTCTTTACTATATGTCTTAATGTTTGCTCATACTTGGACTGATATATAGTAAAACACACAAAGAGACAGCATTTTGGCATCCAGACACAAAAGTTCATATAGAATTGGGATCTCTACTTACAGGAAAAAATTGGCAGAGCTTTCAATAGAGAAGCCAACTGTTCTGTTCCTCTTCAATACACATGCATAATCAGACTTCCAAATGCCATTATGGTGGCATGGAGTTCCCAAAATACTTCAGTCTCAGACAGATTGTTTGGCTATGAGCTGCCAGCAAATCTCCCATGAAATCTCATGGGAATCTGCAGCTATTGGCTTCCTCAGCTTGTTCACCACTGCAAGTCTGAACACAGCCATTAGTCTTCCAGTGAGGACAAGCACATTATGGAATAATGCCAAGAATAATTCCAGTGAAGCAGAGGGAAATTCAAATCTGCTGCAAGCAAAGAAGCAATGGAGCTGCAGATATGAAAGGTACAGTAATGTTCTCAGTTTGCTCACTATATCGGGAGACATCACTCTGCTGAACAAATGACTATTTTGGCATGTGTGAGGTCAGCCTGAGGCCATGAGAGATACTTAGGACTCCATCATTCCTTGGAAACATTAGAGTGCCACACAGCTCACTGTGTAGCTATCTACTTTGAACAGAATGGAACCTCAGGAAGCAAGTGGAAAAGATTTGACTGTGTCATAAAATATTCAGAGCCTAACTCTTGGCTGCTGAATTGATAGATAATTCAAACTCAAAATTAAATAAGCATGTTCATTTTACCCATCAGTAAATTTCATTCTTCTCTCTGCAGGTTTACTTCTAAGGGCAGTTTTGAATTATGGTCACTAAACAGATTTTATAGAGCCTCCCCTCAAGGTTACATTTCTTGGTAAAGATCCAAGGCTTACTTGGAGGGAGGAGTAGGGGGGATAGTCAAATGGTATCGTACATTAGAGCAGTGGTTATTTGTTCCTGTTTAAGCTCTGGCTTGAAATTAATGGATTCAACTATGCAGAAAGAGTTCTCGACAAATTTCAACTAAAGAAGAATATGGCATACAAAATTGGGCAAGAAAGCAGATACAGTGGTTCTAACGTAGATGCTGCTGGTGCTGCTTCTGAGAATGAAGATGATGATGATGGCACTTAGTGGAGAATATTGAATTTTGTGTCAAATAAAATGTTCAATGGAGTCAGAGAAAGAGGAATAAAAGGGTAGTGGAGAACAAAAGGTAGCAATAGGAAAAGAATTTGTATTATACTTGGTAACTGAGATCAGAAAGGTCTGCATTTCCACAGAGATATTTCTAAAGTGCTAATCTGTTTCACGATGAGCCTAGTAGCAGGAGGAATGTGGTGGTGGCAAGTGAGAGGATGTTCCATATCAAATACCTTTCTTTCTTGGAGGATATCAGCACCTGCATCTTCCAGTTAAAGTGTTCATATTTGTCTGATATACATCCATCTATACCAAAATCAGCAATATAAGGCATGAAGATATGCAGTTGATTTGTTTCTTAGCTTGAACTAGTATAACTGTGCCCTCACATTCTGCATGGGTGATTTCCAAGGGAGCTTTCACACTATGCAGTTATTGCACTATGATTCCCTTTTAATTGGCATGACACCATCATCCTATGGCATTCTGGGCATTTGCAATTTAGAGACATATATTTTGAAGTCTCAGCCAGACAGCTGTAGCAACTCACCAACCTATAAATATGAGGATTTCTTAGCATGTGCCCATGTCAATTCAAGTAGAATCATAGTGCTGTAATTTTGTAGTGCGAAAGGAACCCAGGACTATCTGGGTCAGATTTTGGTTACATAGCCCCTTCTGTGATCCAACTTTTCTTGTCTTCCTAGATTTTGAATCAATTATATTTCAAAGTAGGAGGAGACATAGACTGGCATCCTGTTCAGTAGATTGTAAGATCTACTTGCAGTCTTGTAACTGCTGGGAATTCATGTTTATGGCCATGAATGACCAAATATGACCCTCAAAATCTATATTTGCAGGCTAGAAGGGACCCAACTAAAGCATTTCCAAGTGGTAGAAACTGGGGGACTGGAAAATGATATCTGCAGCACTATGGGTTACCTTGGGACAAGCAGTTGTGGCAGGAATCAAAGAATCATAGAGTTGGAAGAAACCACAACTGCTGTTACTGCCCTGGCTAGTTCGAGCTTTAGGGATATTAAAAGATATCCTTTTGATATCATAATTCGGCTTCACTTATCTATTCCCTTCCACGTGCTTGCGAGGCCCCCGGACAAGCACGCATACAGGCTCGGTTGATTATCTCCGTAATATTCCTAGACAATACAAGCAGGCCAGAAAACAGCCGACTCACCACTTTAGGAGACCTCCAGGCAAGTACTCTAATTAGGTATGCACGCAACCTACAAAAGAGCCTCTGCCCCGCTCTGGCAGCTTGATGGGTAAACTATACAATACCCAAGTACTCTGCATTTGCATACTGGCTACTCTATTGAGAACCTCTACGATAACTCAATCATTCAGATTCTGACCTTTCGGAGGCTTTGTCTCCAACTCCAAATCTATTGCTTTTCCCCAACTACGGCATAGCCTGTAGTCGCAATTCTCCTTATAAAAACCCTTAATTCCGAGACCTTCCTCGGATCGCTCCCGAGTTTCATCCCACCTTGCTGCCGCTTTGCTTGGCGAGCCTCCCCTCAGCTCCACATGCTGAGCTACATCGCACCCCAGCCTCGCTCTCCATTTTTCCAGGCTTCAGGACAGGTGAAGTATCACCCAAACCAGCAACCTTTCTAAAAATCCCTCTATATCACTCCAACCTTTATTTCTTTAGTTATCTTGTATGAGTGTGTCGCATACACTGTTTTGCTTGTGTTTGTAATAAAACATCATTTATTGTTTCAACTTCTGTGTGCTCCTTGACTCGACCCGACTCCGTAGACATAGGGTTCAAGATCTCGCTACGTTACCCTGCCTCTCGTAATGCTAAGCAGTGCTCTGAGCTGATTTTCCCCACCTTTAGTTGAGCACATTTTGCTGTCCCTCCCGGGACCCCCAGTAATCAGGGTAACACCGCCATCAAGTCCAAATCCCTGCCATGCACTCAAGTCCAAACCTCACACACTCAAAGCACCCCCAGCAAATGACCATACAACCACTGTTTAAAAACCTCCAAAGAAGGTGACTCCATCACACTCTGAGGCTGTATATTCCACTGCCAAAGGACTCTTACCATCAAGAAGGTCTTCCTGATGTTTAGGTGAAATCTCTTTTCCTGTAGATTGAATCCATTGCTACGTGTCCTAGTCTTTGGAGCAGAAGAAAACAAGCTTGCTCCATTTGACATGACATTCCTTCAAATATTTAAACATGGCTATCATGTTACCTCTTAACCTTCTTCTCATTGGGCTAAATATTCCTAGCTCCCTAAGCTGTTCCTCATAGGGCATGGCTTCCAGACTTTTCACCATTTTGGTCATCCTCCTCTGGACACATTCCAACTTGTCAATATCCTTCTTGAACTGTGGTGGCCACAACTGGACACAGTATTCCAGGTGAGGTGTAACCAAAGCAGAATAGAGTGGTATTATTACTTTCCTTGATCTCCACACTATACTCCTGTTGATGCAGCCCAGAATCACATTGACTTTTTTAGCTGCCACTTCACACTGTTGACTCACGTTCAGCTTGTGGTCGACTAAGACTCCTAGATCCCTTTCACACGTGTTATTTTCAAGCCAGGTATCACCTATCCTATATCTGTGCATTTCATTCTTTCTTCCTATGTGTAGTATCCTACATTTCTCCCTGTTATATTTCATTTTGTTAGCTTTAGCCCAACTCTCTAATCTATCAAGGTCATTTTGAATTCTGATCCTGTCCTCCAGGATATTAGCTATCCCTCCTAATTTGCTGTCATCTGAAAATTTGATGAGTGTGTCATCTATTCCATCATCCATCATCCAGTATGTCATCCAAGGTGTTGAATAGCGCTGGGCCCAGGACAGAACTCTGTGGCAACCCATGTCACTTCTTTCCAGGATGACGAAGTGCTATTGGTAAGCACCCTTTGTTTTCAGCCAGTGAGCCAATTACAATCCCACCTAACAGTAGCTTTGTCTAACCCACATTTTACTGCCTTGTTTTCAAGAATATCATGGGATACCTTGTCAAAGGCCTTACTGAAATCAAGGTACACTACATCCACAGCATTGCCTTTATCCACCAAGCTTGTATCAAAAAAGAGATCAGATTAGTCTGGCATGACTTGTTTTTAAGAAACGCATGTTAATTTTTAGTGTTCACAGCATTCCTTTTTAAGTACTTACAGACTGTCTGCTTAATGATCTGCTTAGGATCTTTCCTGGTATTAATGTCAGGCTGACTGGGTGGTAATTGTTTGGGTCCTTTTTTCCCCTCTTTTTGAAGATGGGGACAACATTTGCCCTTCTCTGCTCTCCTGAGTCGTCTCCTGATCTCCAAGCACTCTCAAAGATTATTGTCAGTGTTCTGAAATTACTTCTGCCAGTTCTTTTAATATCCTTGGATGTAGCTCATCTGTCCCTGGAGACCTGCATTCATTTAGAGTAGCCAGTGTTCCAGGTATTCCCAATCGGTCTCTCTGGCTGCCTGTTCTCTATGCACCCTGCAGCTGCAGATGTCACTTCCAAGTGTCCCAGTTTCCATTGCCTTGGAAACACCTTGGTCAGGGTGCTGCCAGGCTGCAAAGGTAGTTTTTTGGGGAGAAGGGAATGGCATTATCAGACTTAACCCTGGCATCATAGGATGCAGGGTCTCAGTCATTATAACTCTGTAGCTAAGGACAACTATGAGATTTATGATAGTACACTTGACAACTGAATATAAAATAGAGAGCAGAGACATTTCAAGAAAGAATTGCATATACTTAGAGTGAATCAATGGGCTTTAACACTCTCAGGTGCTCTTACCTGCATGTTAGATTGTGCACAATAAACAACAACCAATTGCCATAAGCAAAAATGCATAATATAAACTTCCCACATTTTACACCAGATCCCAAACACCCAAAATGGCACTGGACACATTCTTGTTTTATATCAGTATAGCCAAGTAAATGTAAATGAAGTGAAATAATTAGTCATATGCAGCTGCCTCAGAGCCAAAGTGGTAGTCTTTGGACCATACTGCCCAAGTGCCATCCTTAATTTTTGTTTTATTTTTAAGCATCCATTTTAGGCCCTAGTGCACAGACCCATCCTTATATGACTTGTTTTAATTAGTCAGCTTATGCAAGCATACCTGAAGGAAAACCACTGAAAACTGCTTAACAAGAAAGAAGCTTAATGTCACAGATGTCTGACCTTCAAAAACTGGCTATTGGGTATTGTACAGGGAAGTAAAAATATTCCAAGAACTTTTATTAGGATGCTTTGAAAAAAAAAATGTTGAGCATCAGATGAGCCATTTACCTTCCTGTTAAATATATTGTGGATATATTTTATTTTCAAAAAAAGACTCCATAAAATGAATCAAATATTTTTTTCTTAGAAAATGTTCAGTGTCTGATAGTCATCATGCTTCGAGACTACTAATGGCCTATGTACTCTGTTCTCACTACAGGCTTCACATGAATGATAGACATAAGATGATGTTTCTCGTTTTTACAAAATGACTGGTGATAGAGACCAGAGTTCCTCTCTTTAGACATCTGTAATGTCATATTAAAGAGCCAAAATGGAGACAGCCTTGGATCTTTGTGCTGTAATATTCCCTAATACTAGGCAAGGAAGCTTGTGATTAATTAATTGTTCTATAGTAGTAACCACAATATTGACAGATATGGGGACTGGTGCAGAGGTTCCATCTACAGTTGGCCTTCCACATTCACTAGAGTAGGGGCACAGGACCCCCAGAAAAGTGGGAAAATCACAAATATCAAAATCTGTGCATGTACCTGTGGGAAGGGGGCCAAGGCATGATTGGGAGAATGAGCAACCAAGGTCCAAAGCAGGTCAGGGAAAGGAAAAAAAAAAAGGGGTGGATTGTCATGGTGGTCCTATAATTCCTCTGTCACTCATCTCATCCCTTGGGTGTGGGGGGCATTGGGAGAGGGTTTGTGGTGCTGAGAAAGCAGGCTGTGAGCTGTCTTTAGTTGTCAGTGGCTGGTGGTGGTGAAGGAGGGGGACCAGTGGTCAGTTTTTAAAGGACTATGAGGCTCAATCAGGAGTTGCCAACAGGGAAGACTTCTCTGGAGGAAAGAAGCACTTGTGGGGAAGCAGGGGTTGGATAAACTCACAAATAGTCAAATCTGTGAAAGTGATTTGTGGAGGGCCAACTGTAATATCCTTGTCATGGAATTACAACAGCAAAGAGAATTTCAGATGCAATAGAAGACATGGAAGAAGAAGGTGAATTTCTAACACATACACTCCCATCTACCACACCACACTATAATTTGACAGTATTAATGACCTTATGCCACAGATTATATCATTTTAGGGCAAGAAGAAGTCCATTATTCTCAGATGATTCTCTGGCCACTTCCGCACACGGCGAGAGAATCGCTCCCTGGCGCTACGCACCGGATCTTATTTGGGTCCGGTCCGGTCCAGGGCGAGAAGGAGCAGTGCGTGATCGCAGATCCGCACTGCTCCGGTATCTAAAATGGCGGCTTCTGGTTTGTCCTGGGTCACGACCAACCGCTGAAGCTCGCCAGCCTAAAGCCCGCCCTCCGCAGATCGTAGGCTCGCATTGGTGAGAGCCTGCGAACCTGCATTGGAGAGCAGGCACGCAATGGCTGATTTTTCAGGTTTTTCAAAAACACGCTGGAGGACCACTTTTGGTTGCTCTGGAGCGGACTGAGGTGCGGATCTACACTAAGTAGTCCAGACCCAGTCCACTCCAAGGTGCAGATGTCCTCCATGGAGGACGCACTGCACCGTTTTTTTTTTTTAACCCATGCGGAAATGGCCTCTGTTTTGGTTTTTATTATTTTATAGAACAATTTTCTATACAAAATACATGAGTACTATATAATAATTATTGTATAATTTTTTAAAAAACATAAAGCTAGTGACCCAAATACAAAAGAAACACATTATAATCTAATAATAGAAACACCATACTAGGTACCCAACTCCCTAAAAAGTACTTTCAAAATGAGTTTTTTAAAAAAAGAATGTAAGAATGTTGTAACGTTGTGTGACTTTTGTGGATGCACACAGTGACTTTTTGGAATGCCAATGTTGTAAAGAAAAATCTGCTCCAATTTCACAGAAATCCTATTTCCAAAAAGAGCTCTCATTGCCAATTTCATGGTTTGGAGAGAAATATATTGCATAAGATGCTCTTTTTTGAGCTACTTGAATTTTAACATTTAATAAGTGAAACCATGAGTTGGACCTGGAAACTATTTCATGTGCAAGAGCAGGTGCAGTGTGCAATATGCCCCCTTCAACCATTTACAGAATTATGTACCAGAAGGAGACTGAATATGCTCACATAGAGTTTCTTGCAGTAATCCGAACAGGAATGATCAGGATAGTGGCAAGGCTTTTCCAAACAGAAGGGACAAAAGGTAATAAAACTGAATGGGTCATTTGTTTTAACTCTTGTAGGCCCTTTCCGCACAAGGAAATTAAGACAGGCCAATGCGTCCTGTCACGGAGGTCGTCTGCACCTTGGAGCAGACTAGGTTCGGACTATTTACCTTAGTTCCACACCTAAGTCTGATTAAATATGCCCCCAAGTGGTCCTCCAGCATGCTATCTGAAGAACGGAAAAAAACTGGTTTTTCAATTTGCTGGAGCGCGCCAATTCGTACCTGCGCAGTTGTGCAGATGCGCAGATTCACACCAATGCTAACTGGTGATCAGCGGAGGGCAGGCTGTGGGTGTGGTCAACCTCAGCGGTTGGTCTGGCCCCACAAACGACAGGAAGATGCCATATTCTAACCCTCACCAGTGCAGATCTATGACCTCGCACTGCTCCGAATCGGCGTGGTACAGCCCTGTGGAAGGGCTTAAGGGAAAGTCCATGTTGCTTCAAGCCCAGAAGAACCGGTAAGGAACGGCATGGAGCGATTCACTGGCCTTGTGCAGAAAGGGCCATAGTTTGCATTTCTGTTTATACTTCTTTGAGCACAGCCACCACCAATAATGATCGTGGTAGTGATAGTGATAACTGTGGCCCTGGCCACAGCAGCTACCTGCAAATCTACTAGAAGTGTGTGTGGTACCACACCTAGTCTGTAAACCTGATTTTAGGAATAAGTGTGACCTTATCTAAAACAGGCAAGTCCATGAGGGTGGCTCATGTTTGAGCATTTCAGTCTTAGGGCCTTTCCGCACCTTACCTTTTCGCGGAGGTGGGGGGTGGCGGTCGTGCGAAAAGCCTCAGCAGAAACGCTGCTGCTTCCCTGCTGCTTGAGTTCTGCATCGGTTTCCTGGTCCTGCAAACATTGCACGAACTCCCCGCCCCTTCCTACTGCAGCGCAACCTGGGAATTGCAGGCTAGCGCTGAGGCAGGAAGCATGACCGGCCCGGCTCCCAATGCACGGCACAGCAGGTAAGTGTGCGTGGGCCCCAGAAGCGTTGCGCGACTGTGCACCATTTTCAGCTTAGAGCCAAAAATAAAAAGGTGCGTGTCCGCTCTGCGTCTGGCTCTTGAGCGTCACGTAAATGGGAGTGCGTCGTACGGACCACTCCTCCCATTTACGCCTCACTCCTCAAGGGCCCCTTTCGCTTTAGAAACGACTTGTGAAAAGGGCCTTAGATCCAAGATCAATTTAATCTTCTCCACTCACAACATATTCAGTCCTCCCTCCATATTTGCATGTTTGACCTTTGCAAATTGTATTATTCATGAGGTGTCCACATGTCTTCCATGCCATTCTCCTCCTCCCTTGCATTTTGTTGGGTGTGAAGAAGGAAGGCAAGCACACCTGAGCAAAAAGCAAGGGAATTGCAAGGGAAGGCACATATGCACCTTCACCCCTCCAGAGCTCCTCCTTCCCATTCCCATGCATTTTGCCTGGCATGGAGATGCATGCTGAGGCAAAATGCAAGGGGCAGGGGAAGGCACACATGCATCTTCCTTCTTTTCCCCTCTGGGCTTCCTCTTCCCATTCCCATGCAATTTGTCCTAGTGCAGAGAATGCACGCTAAGGCAAAATGTAAGGGAATGGGGGTGTGAGAAGTAATACACATGCTTTCCTTCTCCCCCCTACACCCAGAGCTCCCCTTTCCCATTCCCATGTATTTTGCTTCAGTGTGGAAAATGTGTGCTGAACCAAAACGCAAGAGAATGGAGTGGGAGTCTGGAAAGAAATGGGAAGGCAGGCCCAGGGGGAGTTTTCTCTGGTTTTCCACTTTCATGAGAGTTCTGCAGCCTGAACCCTCACAAACGTGAAGAGGCCACTGTGTCAAGTAGTGTGCACTGAGTTGGTCTCAAGGGAGGATGCATTAGTCCTTCCTGCTTCATACAGTACAGAACATGGGTTTCCCTTTTCAACAAATTCCATTTTCTGGCAGTGTTCCAGTCCCTAACATGTCAGATAAGTGTGGGAAGCCTGTAATGAGTTCCGTGATTGACAAATGAATTGTCTGGTTCATTAAAAATAATAGCTGAGCAGTATCTGCTTATGAATAAAAACTAAATTGGTGGATGATCTCTCCCACTAATTGCATATATGTGTTAGAGGAATAGGGACAAAGTCATTGTCTTTCCTAGGACAAACAGGACATTACTATAAAAATGTGTGGGGGGGGTGGCAGCTAGACTGATGAGGCATTGGTAAAAAGCAGCTATTAATCCACGTACCTTATCAATTAGAATCCTACCTTATCTCTCAGGTATGACTCCTGGAAATCAGAAACCACATGCCAGACCCTGGACTTTCACTTATGTTTAGTTTAGGTTTTCATTTAGGTGTGTCACCAAAGTCTAAATAAAGTCTTTTTGATCCTTGGCTAAGATAGGTTGGACTAAGAAGCGGGGAAAGAGATATGCCATTGAATGTTAAGAAGGTCTCAGAGCAACAGGACCCTGTTGCTACATGGCTACATGATGGAGTCACTTGATCACATGAGGGAAGAGACAATGTATAAGTGAACGGTTTTTTTAATAAAGAATCCTGAAAAATTGTCAGAAGTAAAGGCATTCTTCATTTATTCTTCATTCTATAACATTGACGGAAAAGAAAAGTCTCACATCTACACTAAGTGGTGTTACTACCCTGGCTAGCCCGAGCTTTGGGGATATAAAAGATATCATTTGATATCTATAATTCAGCTTCACATATCCCTTCCACGTGCTTGCAAGGCCCCCGGACAAGCACACATACAGGGTCGGCCGATTATCGCCATAATATTCCTAGACAATACAGGCAGGCCAGAAAATAGCGGACTCGCCGCTTTAGGAGACCTCAAGGCAAGTAGTCCATTAGGTATGCAAGCAACTCTCAAAAGATCCTCTGCCCCGCGCTGGCAGCTTGATGATCGAGCTATACAACGCTCAAGTATTCCGCGTTTGCATACTGGCTATTCTATTGATAACTCGGCTCTAATTCAGTCATTCAAATTCTGACCTTTCGGAGGCTTTGTCTCCAACTCCAGATCTATTGTGTTCCCCTAAGTCCAACCTAGCCTGCAGTCACAATTTTCCTTATAAAAACCCCTGACTGTGAGCGCTTCCTTGGATCGCTGCCAAGTTCCAGACCGCCTTGCTACCGCTTTGCTTGGCGAGCTTCCCCTCAGCTCCATGTGCTGAGATACATTGAACCCCAGCCTCGCTCTCCATTTTCTCCCGGACTTCAGGACACGTTTCGTATCACCCGAACCAACTATCCCTCTGAAAATCCTGCTATCTTACTCACACCTTTATTTTCCTTAGTTATCTGTGTGTTTGTGTTGCATACATTGTGTGCCTGTATTTAATAAAGATTATTCATTATTTTCCAACCGGTTTGCTTCTTGACTTGGCCTGACCCCGTAGACACTGGGTTGCAAGATCCTGCTAAATTACCCTGCCTCTCGTTTTGTCAACTTGTGCTCTGAACTAATTTCCCCAACTTCTATAATTTTGATAGCAATTTGGTGTCCCTCCCGGGACCCCCAGAAAACAGGGTAACAGAGTGGTGGAGCAACGCGGGTAACCCCGGTACCCCTAATTTGAGAAGGAGTCACGAACCTCCTCAATTCAGGCTGGTACTGACTCAGGGAACTGCCGGTCAGGTTGCTAGAATTCAGTTAGGTAGGAACACATGTGTGTGAGAATTCTGTGTGTGTGAGCTCTAGGACCTACTCTATCGGGGTTGGAATCTATCCCCCTTTCTTGCTGGGTTTGTGTATGTCAGCCGCCCCAGCATGGTCACTAGCTCTCCGCAGTGAACCATCGTCTGATAGCAAGGGGTGTGCACAAGCTGACCCTGGAATCACATCCCTAACTTGGGGTCTATTGTGGGCTGGGATCCAAAGTCTCTGGGTGTTAGCACCATAGGAACAGTCTACACCCATCCAACACCATAGCAATAAGGCACAAATAGCACTTAGGGAAGAAAATCTCCCCCCCCCCCAGAGTAGTATACGGGTGCGTCCCATCCTTGTTAGGAGTTAGAGTGCGGGTGCATCCCGCTTGTAGTTGTGAAAAGTGCGGGTGCTTCCCGCTGTGTAGTTTCGGGTGCGTCCCGAGTGGCTAGCCGACTAGGTGCAGATGGTGAGTCCCGACCTAGCCTAGGGTTTAGAGGTTTAGCCCGTGGTAGAGGAAGGTACCCCTCATCCAGAAAACCAGTTAGGGACAGTTCGGTTTTGGTTCCTTGCCCTTTTTCCCTGCTGCTTGGCCAGATGGCATAGTAAGTTCCTTGGCATTCGTTTCCCCCCTTCAGGCAGGCGGAGTACTCCTAAGGGTCCCCTGGGTCTAGGTGACCTCCCTTTCCCTGAACCGTTTCCTCATCCTTTAGTCTCCAACACTATCGAGGTGGAAAACCGGGCTTGGGTGCACTAAAGTGACTTTGTTTGGGCAGGCTGGAGATAGGTTCCCATCCCTCTTTCCTAGAGTAGTTCTGCTGTGTTCGTTTCCCTTCAGTTCCCCCAGGGGTCTAGGTGATCCTTCCCATCACTCCAGGTCCTGGTCCCATTCGTGTGTTAGAGAATTTGGTAGAATAGGTGTAGTTTGTGTAGCAAGGCTGAGAGTAGTAAGGTCACCATCAAGGACCTCATGTTGGAGGAAGAGGTCCGAAGGAAGTTAGAAAGGTGGGTGTTGAGTAAGGGGAAATGCCCCTGGAAGGACTCCATCTTCCAGACGGCTGATCCCTTTGCCACACTCCGTGAAGCGTACACCCTGGCACGGAAATCAAAGAACCCATTCGGGCCGTCTAAGGCCGCTTTGGCCGCTTGGGGACTTTGGCTTACGGCCAGAGATGCTAGTAGTGCCCTTGTAGAGACCCGAGGGAAGCTAGCTGAAACCGAGAAAGAGAATGCCCGGCTTCATGCCGAGATCGAGGTACTGAGAGCAGACAAGGTAACGTTTGTGTCCGTAGTGCAGGCCTCAGCCCAGAAGCTTAGCAACATCACTCTAGTGATGCAAACTTGGCAGGAGAAAGCCCACGCCTTAGAGGCTGAGCTTGATCATGCCCGGTCTGCGGCCAAGTTCATGGTGGGGCAAGTGAGAGATCAGCAGGAGGCTGTTAGTCATGTAGCTTGCCAGAAACAGATCGCTGCGCTGGACAGCCAGCTCCAAATGCGCAAAGCCTTAATTTCGGCTGTGTGCCCGGAGCTGCTCCCAACATTTGCGGAGGACTTTTCTGGGGAGACACTGCCGGAGCATGCTCAGGCAACCGTTTCGCACAATCCTGACTGGAGTCACCCTAAGGTCCCAGTCAACCCAGTGGAGACACAGTCCATGACTAGGCGGACCACGCCCCTTGGAGAAGGCAGTTCAGATAGGCCAGAGACACAGGAGACGCAGGTCACCGAGACTAGGGTCCCCTGGCGAGCTACTGAGGCCAAAGCTATTGCGGACCAATTGGGTCCATTGAATCTGTCCACCGGGATTATGTGGTTGAATGCGGTGATACACTCTCACCTGACAGCCAATGGTCAGGACCTGACCCAGTTGGCCCGGCTTTGTATGTCCTCCTCCGAGCTTCCTACTCTTGAATCAGCCATGGCAGCTCAAGGCTTGGTTAGGTTCGAGGCACACGACTGGATGAGGGAGGTAGTAAGGATTTTGTGGCCCGGACACAGTGCGAGTGTGCTGTATGTCATGGAGAGCAGGGTCCTCGAGAGAACCCTGAGGCTTACATGGCACAGAAGCAGCTCCTCGCCATTCTGGCCAAGAAGGTTCCCTTGACGCCCCGTGGATATGACTTCAACCATCTTGAGTTTAAGGCACTTCTTTACGGAGGTCTTAATCACGAGACTAAGATGGCTCTTGGTTTGGTGGATCCAGCCACCACCAACTGGGAAGAATTCGGGAACAACCTCTGGCGGGTCGCTGACCAGCTGCGCGAGGCAGGATCCCTCAAACCGCCCCCCAAGACACACAGGAAGGACCCCGGGAACTGGGAACCCATAGTCGAGGTCACTTACTCGAATTATGGGCCCCATTCCCAGCGCAGGAAAATGGCTCCGAATTCCATTCTGCGAGGGAATTGGAACTCGCACCAGCCACCCAGACAGGACAACAGGCAGTGGCAGGGACAGGATCTCCGCAGCCAGCCCGGCAAGGCAGGAAGTCCCCCACAGCAGCCAACTGCCCCCAAACAGCTCTTTGACTCAAGCTCTCCCAGGGAGACGTCTGGTGGGTATGATCCCAAGGCCCAGACGTATTCCTTGGACAGAGTGCGAATCTGCAGCATGCTCAGAAAGTTCAGGCTGGACATGAGCCAGTTCGATAAACGCCCCATGTCTGAATTAATTGAGGCTCTGGAGAAACAGCTCCAGGCAGGAGGTAGCCAACCGGTCAGCGCCATGACCAATGGTCCTCCTCCGGCTGGATACTACCCTAACCTGGATCTGCAAGCATAGGGGTGCCCTTGGTCCAGGAAGCTTCCCCGCAACGTTGTGGCTAGGTTGAAGCCAGACAGGTGGGGAAGGTTCTGGGTGAAGGCAGGCATAGGGACTGAGAGGGATAAGACTCCTGCCACCCTTCTTGTAGACTCTGGTGCAGAGTAAGTGTGCTGCACCCCAAACTTGTGAAACACAGTGAACCCACACCCGAGAATGTCCAGCTTTCTGGATATGGCGGGGGGGGGGTCACCAAGCCTGAGCTTGGACTAACATCCCGATGTCCATAGAAACATTCCATTTCCAGTTGTGGGCTTGCGAGAACCGAGGCGAAGACGACAGCCTTTTCGGCATCGGCTTCCTCCAGGTAAACAAGCTCACAGTGGATTATGCTAACGGGTTTCTATGACAGTTAGATCAGGGACCAGCAGAAATTTCATCCGTGCACCATTGTGCCGCCATTAAACCTCCTGCCCCTGTGCGTTGCGTGAAGGCTTTCCCAGAGGTCTGGATAAAGGACAAAATAGAGTGTGGGACTGTAAAGGGAGCCTGCGTCTTGATAGAAGGCCAGGCCCCCCACCTCAGAAACAATACAAATACCCGGCTGAAGCAGAGGAAGGCATAGGGAAAACGATTGAGGGCGCATTAAGTGGGACGTAGTCACCCCTATGCAGTCCATCTGCAATGCGCCCTTATGGCCAGTACTAAAATACAACGGCAAAACGTGGAGGATGACTGTGGATTTTAGAGCTTTGAACTCTGTCACCCCTCCTGTTGCACCGGTGGTGGCTAAATATAATGAAATCCTGTCCGCCATTGCGGCAGGAGCCAAATTTTATAGCGTTCTGGATTTGGCAAATACGTTCCATTCGATTCCATTACACAAAGCGTTTTGGTATAAATTTGCTTTGATGTTCCGGGGATAGCAGTACGTGTTTAAACGCACACCCCAGAGCTTCCATTCCAGCCCGAGCATTTGCCATGTACACGTGGTCAAGATGTACAACAAGCTGCAGCCAGCTTCAAGGTCCCATGTCTTGTCCTATCTGGACGATATTTTAATACATTCCAATTCGGAGGAGAAGACCAGGGAAATCACCCATGAGGTGTTAAAGATCCTCCATGACACCGGGTTTAATGCTAACAGGGAAAAGGCCCAATTGGTGTCCACCGAGGTCAAGTACCTAGGGCTTTGTCTAGGCACCGAAGGTCGCACTCCCGATGCGCAGTGGGTAGAAGTGATTTCCGATCTACCAGCCCCCACAGACGTGCGCTCCCTGCACTCCCTTCTTGGAACATTCAACTTTTCTAGGGACTTTATAGAGTCTTTTGCTACCAAGGCAAAGCATCTGTATGCCCTACTAAGGAAGAATGCCCAGTGGGACTGGGGACCAGCACAGCAGCAGGCATTTGCCCAACTCAAAGAGGATTTGATGAAGGCACCAGCTCTTGTGCACCCGAATATGGCCAAGCCGTTCCTTATACAACTAGCCACCTCGGACAGGAGTATAGGGGCAGTTCTGTCTCAACAACAAAATGGCACTCAGTGTGTGATAGCATACGCCTCCAGGAATCTGGACCCACATGAGACCAAATTTACTCCCTGCGAGAAAACCTGCCTCGCATTAGTCTGGGCTATAACACATTGGGAATTCATGATTGGAGGCGCCCGTGTGATTGTCCAGACCCCCCCATACACCACTTAAGTATATTCTGTCTGGGAAGGTTCAGAATGGCCAGGTGTCCAACGCCCGGATTGCCAAATGGACCGTTTCCTTGGTGTCGCGTGGGGTGGATTTTCAGAAGCAACCGCAGGACCCACCAGCTCCTTATGGTCTAGTTGTGACCGGAGCCACACATGAGTGCCCTTTACCACCTTTGAATATTAATCAATGGCCTGTGGAATGGGGAGCCTCCCTTGAGGAAGCTCAGTTACAGGGCTTTGTTTGCTGGTTTTGTGATGGATCATCCATGCACGTGGACGGTAGCCCACGGACAGGCTATGGAGCGATCTGAGTCACAGACTCCTTCACCCTTCAGAGGAAAACCCAACCACACTCTAGCCAAGCGGCGGAAGTAGAAGCTCTAAAGGCTATTTTGGAGCACGAACCACTTGACTGCCCCCTGGCCATCTACACCGACTCTGACTGGACTGCTAAGGCTGCCAGCTTCTGGTTACCTATCTGGCTCCAAAATGACCTAAAAACATCAGATGGGAAGCCCATAGCCCATCTAGATAAATGGGTCCGAATCGCAGCCCAGATTGAAGAACAGATGGCCCCTACTTGGGTTGCTCACATCCGAGGACACCAGAAAAAGAACACGGCTACCTGTATTTGGAAAACCAGGGCAGACACCATAGCTCGGGATGCTGCTTTACAGGATGATGGGGGCCCCATCGCCGCTATTAACGTGAACCCAAAAGAACCGTTAGTCTTTCCCACTTTTGACCTGGGAGTGTTGCAAAAAGGTGACTCCGAGATCCTGGAACTGGCCAGGAAGGGCTCGGACAAGTCTGGCCGATTCAAAATCTCCCAGTTAGAAGGAGTGTATTGGGCTATTGATGCCAGTGGCCAGTGCCACTGGATTGTACCCAAGGACCTCCGCAGTGACATCATTCAACCCGTGCACGAGCAGGGGCACCAAGGGCGAAGTGTGACTCTGGACAGCAAATCAGACAGGATGTAGACCAATGGGTCGACAACTGCTTGGCTTGGCCCATGGTCAACGCTGACACCTCCGGCCCCAAGGCGCCCATCCAGCAGCAACGCATCAAGGGTCCCTGGTCGTGCATTCAAATAGACTTTATAGGCCCCCTGCCTACAACCCCGCATGGGAACAAATATTGTCTTACAGTCATCGATCCATTTAGCAAATGGATCGAGGCCTTTCCTTGTCGAGATAACACGGCAAGCACAGCAGCGCGCTCGCTCTTTAACAATGTCTGGGCGTGGTGGGGAGTGTCACTTGACCTTGACTTGGACTTAGGAGTACACTTCACTGGTGAAGTTACCCAGGAGTTGTGCAAGGCACTGGGCATTCGCCAACGCTTTCACATCGCCCACCATCCTCAGAGTTCAGGACAGATTGAGAGGATGAACTGCTCTTTGAAGGAAGCCCTTCGGAAGTTGGTGCGTTCCTCCGGCAAAGATTGGGACATGAAGCTACCGATCATTCTGATGGCCTTCACAGGCACAGTGGCATCCCACGGCTTCACGCCACATATGGTGATGACTGGGCTGAAGATGATGCTGCCCGAGGCATTTTGGATAAATACCAGCCTCCCCTCCGATTTGGAACCGGTGGTTCTAAATAACGAGTGGGTGAGGAGCCTTATTCAGCACGTAGGGCAAGTTCACCGCCAAGTGGCCACCCAGTTGGGGAAGAACTGGCAAAAGATGGATAGGAGACTGGGATGGGTGCATCACCCTTGCCAGTGGGAGGAGGGGCAATTGGTCCTGTATAGAAATTTCTGTAGGGACAAGCACTCCCTCACTGCCAAGTGGGTTGGCCCCATCCCCATTGTGAAACAGATTTCCCCTGCTGTTTACCAGGTGAGGATTCCTAGAAGGAAGGGAGACTGGCTGAAGTTCTTCCACGTCTCTCAACTGAAAGAGTGGAAGGGCCAGCCAGTCGATCTGAAGGGCATTGCTGATGCTGACACGCTTGAGGAGACTGGCGGGAAGGCTCCCATGCATGTAATTGCTCCTCAAGTATCTTTAAACTACACTGAAATACCTGAGGTTGACTTGGCAGAGACGTTTGTCTCAATTTACGAGGCGTTTGACAATGGGTGAACGACCCATGTCTGAAGGGAATAGAGGTGGAGTGGCGACCCCTCTGCACTCCCAGTTACTGTAAATAGTTCCACCATGTAAGTAGTTGTAATAGTGGTATAACCCGACCAAAGGGCCGACGTCTCCTGGCGTCTGGTCAGACCAACCAACACCTTAGGGCGATCACTTTCTGTTGCAGTCACCCCTGCACCCTCCTGTGTTAAAACCTCTGCCCTGGCACCTTTGGCTGTAAACAGCTCGCTTCCACCAATCCATTTAGAACAAAATTTCCAATTTCAGCTCAAAATCCCAGTAGGCTTTGAGCCGGCCATTTGCATTTATGGTATACATTGGCTACTAATCATGTCAGTTATTCTGTTAAAAAACCTAATAGGTTAGTTGATCTGGAGGACTGGGAAGATCTCGAGATCGTACCATTGCCCCTGAGTACCGTGTGTGTGTGGGGGGGGGTGATGAAGAAAGTTGCCGCTCCATCTGATGGCCGATGCTTGGAGATTCCTGATTCCTCGACGACACCCAAAACCATGAGGGAAGGTAACCAAGCAGCCTTCTGATTGCAAAAACGAACTTTTTGCAATTCCTGCAACAGTTTGCTAACCCGAGAAGCCAAATGGACTATTCCAGGCTCCAACTCTGCAAAGCCTCACCGTTCCGGAAAGTGCAGCAAGCCAGCCAAGCTGCACTGACTTGGACATTTTGTTGTTGTCCCTGCTCTGTTGCCTGGATGGACTTATGCTTTGCTCGCTCGTTCCAGCTAAAAGACTTTTCCTGTTGCAAGGGGGGGGGTGCCAAGACTTTTTGCTTGCACCTCACCTCCCACGGACTACGAACTTTCATCCCACATTGAACTGATTGCTCCTTGGATTGCCTTTATTGCCAGACCTTGCATTGGATTTACAGTATTCCATTGATTATTCCATTCATTGATTGCATTTGCTGTTTTACTACCATTGCTCCTTCTGAGACAGTTCTCTATTGACGGGACAGTTTGACATTGCTTATGGTTTAATTGTTGATTGTTGCTTAATTGCCATTTGTGTGTATGTGTTTAGGTTTAGGTTTTAGATAGGAATGTTGTTATAAGCTAGAAACCTTTTGCTTTTGCCCAAAATTCCCTTTCCTGCAAGCCCCTATTGGCTCTAAATTGATTTTTGATTTTTAATTGGAAAATGTCTGATATTGTCCCCAACATCGCCCATTTTCGGGGGGGGGGGATTGTTACTGCCCTGGCTAGCCCGAGCTTTGGGGATATAAAAGATATCATTTGATATCGATAATTCGGCTTCACATATCCCTTCCACGTGCTTGCGAGGCCCCCGATACAGGCTCGGCCAATAATCACCATAATATTCCTAGACAATACAGGCAGGCCAGAAAATAGCCGACTCGCCACTTTAGGAGACCTCAAGGCAAGTACTCTATTAGGTATGCATTAGGAACCCCAGCTTCGCTCTCCATTTTCTCCTGGACTTCAGGACACGTTTCGTATCACCCGAACCAACTATCCCTCTGAAAATCCCGCTATCTTACTCACACCTTTATTTTCGTAGTTATCTGTGTGTTTGTGTTGCATACATTGTGTGCCTGTATTTAATAAAGATTATTCATTATTTTCCAACCAGTTTCCTTCTTGACTTGGCCTGACCCTGTAGACACTGGGTTGCAAGATCCTGCTAAGTTACCCTGCCTCTGGTATTGCCAACTTGTGCTCTGAACTAATTTCCCCAACTTCTATAATTTTGATAGCAATTTGGTGTCCCTCCCGGGACCCCCAGAAAACAGGGTAACAGTGGGCTCAACAGTTATGCAGCATATGACAAATAACTTCAGTGCAGAGCAATAGTTTAAAAGAATGCTTACCTGGACCTGCATGACAAATGTCACTGCTGAGACATTTATTTATTTGTTTGTTTGTTTGTTTGTTTGTTTGTTGGTCTCCATGAGAGACACTAGGAGGTTGGTGATTGGCATCTTGTGCCAGACCACAGTATGTGATGGGGGTGGGGCTGGAAGCTATTTAAGCCTGATCACCCCTTCACATGCCCTCTTTGATCTTCACAGCAGAGTCCAAGAATCTACCAGGCTTTGTCTGTGGGTCAACATGCAGAAGTAGTTTCAGGGTTTAAAATCTGTGCCGCTCCTGTTAATCACCTGTTGTGGTGATTGATTTTGTTGTCGTTGTTAGTTATTTTGTCAGGCTTCTCAGCTTTTAATAATTAGGTTTGGAGGCATATCACTAGAGGTCTATCACCCACTTGGCCATGTGCTTAATTTAAGGGCTATCAGGCCTTTTGAGGCCTACAAGGCCTTTTGCTAGCACAGTGAATGCTTGCCATGTAATTCATAGAGACCTATTGGCACCTTTTAGGCCTGCTTGGTTTGTGGGGCTGCCTAGGGAGCTATAGGACCTAGTTTTAGTAGGGGCCTGATTGGCCTCCTTTGACCGCATTGGGATTAGAGAGGCCCAGTGGCATGTAGGACTGATTTTTGGATGCCAGGCCTTCCTGACCACATTGTTTTATAGAGGCCTCTCAGGCCTGGACCCTGTTACTGAGACCTGCTAGCCTATTGCTTTTCTGCTAGTGGTGGAAGATTTTTGCCCTGTGTTATTAGATTTATTTCTTTATTTATTTAGGGTGGCCCTTCAAGGCCTTGTCATCCCATCCCCCACTTGCTAAACCTCCATTTAGTTTAGTTGGTTAGAGGGCCTGGGATTAATATCTAGGCCTTGATACTTATAGTTCTATAGTCCTTATACTGATACTTTGTTTTAGAATCTTATTGATTCCTTTAAGATTTGAGTTGTGGCAGTTTAGTAGTGATAAAAATAAATCTAGTAACAACAACAACAACATTAATCAGAATAATGCAGTGGAAGCATCAATGGCAATTTAGTGGGGTTTGTACGGGGGTTGTTTCTTTTGCCATTTTTCCTTGCCAAGTATTGCAGGGGACATGTGCTCCCAAACATATTGATCATGCCCAAAGGAGGGCCAACATTGGAATTTCCAGGGCCCTGGGCAGGAGTTGGGCCACTTTCTTCCTCACCCTAGCATAATTTTCCAATGGCCAGAGCTCTACAGGGCTGATGGTGTTCATTTGTCAGATAAGGGGAATATGTTGTTCCTGGGGAGATGCAACAGAGGGTGAGGGCCACCCTGGCTGTCCTGGTGGGGAAAAATGACTAAGCAGATATTTGTCCCTTGTCTGTGGAAGGTGGTATGTGGTGGGGAGAGAATTTAAGATGTTGGTGATCACCTTTTGGCATCCTCTTGGTGTATGGTAGGGCTCTGAAGCCCCCTTTAGGGTCCTGCATCCCATGGAGTGGAGAAGAAGCCTACCCTTGAGGGTAACCTGGAATTCAGGCTCTCACTTCTAGGGCCCTGAGGCTTGGGTTACCTTCTAATTAAGATGGACTGGGAAGCAATCCATAATATTTGGATTGACCTTGGGGCTTAGGTGATTTCACCTAAGGAAAGACAGAGGAGGTTGTCACAGGGTTGACACCTGGGCCTCAGCTGGACCCACATCAGGTTGCTCCCCACTCTTGCTCCTTTTCCAGGCCAACACTACTTAAATAAGTTAGGTCAAATAAAGTAGTCCTTATTTAACCCAATTTCTGTGTCTGATCTCATTATTTCATGGTTGATCATCAATCATACTTTACTCATATCCATAATTTGGTCCAATAAAGGCTACTATTCCTGTGTGATTAAAAACAGCTATAATATGCTCCAGGCCTGACTAAGCAACTGTTTTTGGGACACAGAAACTGGAAGGTAAAGGTGTTCTGTGGGCAAAAAAATAAAAATAAAAATAAAAAATAGGGCCATTAACACAATTAAGAATGGTATTTCATTTCAAGATTAAAGCTGAATTTCAATGTGCCATTTGCATTTTCTTGACATGAATGATTATGTAAGAAACTACCTTTTCTAGAAGGAAAATCTAGGATATTTTTATATCCACCAACACAAATCATACTATATTACCTATATGTTTCATCCATTATTTAGAACAAATGCCAGACCATCCATTTTCAGCCTCTGGGCTGCCTCATTAAAATCAGAGTGTTATAAATTATTTGATATTGCTTTGGGAACATTTGCCCTCCCATCTTGACTGTTAAATGATATCAAGTTTATTATTTTTATCTTAAGCTGTGTTCCCTCCCCTGCTGTCTTTCCCTTGACCTTTCATGTCCTTCTCTCCCTAAAACCAACTGTAGTCCAAATGTTCAACTTCCTGTATGAAATTAATTCCTAGTGTATATTCCATAGATAACCTTCTGAAAGCAAACAGATGACAAGACTATGTTAAGGTTAGACACTGGACTACAGCTAAGTCCCCTGAAGGAAAGATAAACATATTCTTTGTATGTTTAACAGAGTATTGCTCTTATTAATGGATGTTTTAATGAACATTAATTGATAACAAACAGTGCATTTTTGCTATAGTCTTAGAGAAAGAACACATATATCCTGATTGATTGTTTTCCTTCTGAATACTGGATTTAATTTCCATAACCTTTGCTTACCCAAGAAAACATCTGTTCTTGAAATACATCCCATCACCCATCATTATTTTGGAACTTTATTTATTATCATTTCATAATTATAGCATACCCAAAAGACCAATCATAATCCTTGCCAAAGGGCAATTATGTAGTATAAGTGATATTCCATTTAAGAGATTACCTTTGCTGGCAAGACAATGAACCAGAGTTCATCTGCAGAAAGACCAGTGAGTCACACTGGTAGTGGTGCTTAAATACATTATGTTTTACGAGTATGTCAAGAGCACACTAAGGTTGGTCTTAGATCCACTGGATCCAAAACATCCTCCCTCTTGAAGCCATGATTATGGAGGTTAAAACAACATGTGTTGGATTCAAGTTTCTATATGGAAATGCACGTTTTGTATACATATGCCCTGCATGAAGCTGCCAGCAGAATGGAATGCATCTTGTTACTCCAAAATGTGGGTGACTCAGGGGTCCACCCATGATGCCAGTATCTCCGCTTGACAGAGGGGAGTTCATTGGCTCAAAATTAGGAGTCATGCGAGATGGGGTAACTTAATGAGATTTTTCCACCTATGTTTACAGGTTCACACAGGAAAGAACCAGCCAGAGATTCCAAAAATAAAATAAAAATGTGTTGTATTGAAAAAGGTTCACACAAGGATACAAAGATCAAAACATTCACACACACACACAAGAGCTAATGGAAGGAAAAGGGAGGAAAGTGTGGATAGAGGAATTTCAGGGATAAAGTGATGATTGCTGGTCTGGAAAGTAGTGAGGAAAGCAATGATGTGGCTATGGTCGGCACCTAAGGGGACAGTTCTTGTTCAGGAATCAAACAGACAGTATGGCATTCAGAAAGGTGAGAGACTGCACTGGATGGCTTGAAATCAGGGGGTTTTATACCTGAAAAATATCCTGCGGGTATGGGTGTGAATTGCTTTCCCAGCCAAGTGGACAATGGGAGTTGCGACACAAACAATGAAGTTCAGACAGAGTTAATGGTCTTAGCGTTTACAAAAGGATAACGGTTGTTGTAATAGCCCAACATTGTGGAGAGGTGCGGAAGACAATAGGGGAAAGTCCAGGTGTTTGGGGTCCAAGTTAAAGCAATCATAATTTGGTAGGATTTTCCTCATTCAGCTCTGAGATGTCTGGCTCATTATCTTTAAGTCTATTGTCTCAAGAGTGGCTGTGCTCTTAGCCTGACGTGGCTTGGTTTCTGCCTAAGAGGTGGGTGTGGTTGACCTGCCTTGCTATCTCACATTTATAGTCAGTAATATACCTCATCCTGCTTGACCTTCCAGTCACATCAAGTATCATTTATATCAATGCCAATTAATAGTGCCAATTTAAATTATATTTGCCAATTAAACCTTGCCAATTGTGGGAGGTGTGCGGTGCCTGCAACAATCTTACCTCAGAAATCTGTACATTTGTAAGGCTTGTGATATATTTCATAAATAAAAATGTGCAAAAAAGAAATCTGTACATTTCACAAATAGGCATGACTAAAAATATATACTTTTGGGGAAAATACATACATATCAAAATTTGGTACAACCAAAATATGCATTTTGAAAAAAAAACTGTGAGAGGTCTGAAATTGAATTTTTGTAGGGAAATGTACACAAAAGTCCTGTTGTTAGCTCTGACTGGAATAGAGGCACTGAATTAATTTCATTTATCTAAGTGTTGACCGACCATTCAGCAATCAATTCAGTGAGTTTACCCTTGGTTGGGATTAACCAACAGGATAGAAAATATATTCCAACATTTTTTCAGTTTCAAATTCCAGGATAGTTTAATTTTTAACTTGCCCAATTTGACTTGCCATCCCTACAATGGGGGTATGCATGGAAGCAGAGAGGGATAGATAGCACACAATGGCACATGGGAATCACAGCAGAAAGGGATTGTGGATCCAATTTTAAAAATGGGTTGATTTGATTTGTGTCACAGGGCAACAGCCACATAATTTTCGGAAAAATTGTTCTGTAAACAGGCTAAGTTTTCTCAGAACTGTGGAGACAGATTCCTCTGTACTTATCATTTTTATTAGACAATATTTCAGAGTTCTCAGTATCTAAAGGCTCTGCCATTTTCTTCAGGAATCCACAGAGTATCTGTTTTCTCTGAGGAATTCGTTTCAAACAACATATTTTCCCCCTGTTCTAATATATATCTCTATGTACCTCAGAGGTTCTTGTCTGCTATCTCCTGCAGTTCTCTGAACTGTAAATTCTTCAGTGTAAAAAGAAAGAAAAGAAAAGAAAACCTTAAAAGAAGCTGTGTCTTTGATTACCAGATCTTGTTGGATCTCATTTGGTAGTAGCAATAGTGGGGGGAAAGTCCTTGTTGGTTCTTGGGGCACAGCAAGTTGAGATTGTACAATTGGAAATACAGTTATCTACTTTTTTTTTTAACTGACGAGAACTGCAAAAAGAAGATTACTGTTTGATATCAACAGTCAGTATGCAGAGGTACTTCCCCGAACGGGTAAAAGTTCTGCAACATGTATGGAAGGAGGAGGGAGGCAGGGAAGGAATGGGAGAGGGAGAGAAGAAAGGGGAGGGGAGGGTGTGTGTGTGTGTGTGTGTGTTTGTATGTGTGTGAAAGAGAGGGAGATTGAGATTACTTAGAGAACTGTTGCAGCAAACATTTAACCGATGTGAATTTCATCTAAAGATACTTAAAAGATGAGGCCCTGTGATATGAAAACATTGGTCAGAATTGTTCTTACTGCAGAGTTTCTCCTCAGGGCAACAACAACATTTGTCTGTCACATTGATACATACTTTTATCCAGGCACAATACATCTATGCCTTATAAACACATATTCATCCTTTTATCTTAAATGCTTTTCTCTTTCCACATAAATTCTTCTCTGCCTCTTGCTTAATATACATTTATCTGCTCCTCAGAGTGCCCAGATCCCCTATCTCCTTCTGACGCTGTGCAAGGAACACAAACATAACAGACAGGAAATAAACCACTGTTGACAGATAACTATAACAATTATAGTCAGACAACACCCCCTGAGTAAAATTGCTTAGACCATTTCAAGGCCTAAAATAAAATGAAATGCCATCTGAGGGAGAGGAAGCAGCACTTTGGCAATCTCTGTTTTGGCCGGGTGGAGGTCAAGTGGGAAAAAAACCCTTCCCTTCAGCAACCAGCTGCCATGGTTTGACTCTATCAGAAGGAGAACAAGCAGCGATCAGGCAACCTCCATCATGCCAGCATACAGCTCCAACTGAGAGCCCTGGTCCCTCCAGCAACCACTTGCCATTGTGGATGTCACCAGAGGAAGAAGCCTTCCATTGTACTAAATCTAGCTTCATCACTTCCAGAATTTGCTTCCTGCTGGACAATGTAACTCAGAATGTAATACCTACATTCTCCTCCTAATTCTTTCTGTGTTGTACCGTTCAGATTGAAAGCCTGTGAGCATGTCTTATTGCTCATATTGGTAAGCTATGCTCTGGGACCTTTGTTGTTGTTGTTGCTAAATGAAGAAGAGGAAGTAAAATGTTTTAAATAAATAAATAACCCAAATGTCCATTTTTCCCCCATCAGTCTCTCATAATGCTTTTAAGGAGAACAAGGAGATATATGTATGTCTAGATGTGGGAAGCTTGGACCATGGTATAAATATAGAGCAGGAGTAGGTAACTGTATCAACAGCAGGGGCCAATTTGCACTGTTGCCACCTCCTGGCAGACCACACTGGTACATTCCTGGTGATGTAGAATTTATTGTCCAAAACTGAAAGTGATGTGACATCATTTCTATCACATTATGTTCACCTGCAGTCAAAATTTAGCCTGTTTTGTTTGGGGGATTTCAGACATGATGAGCATCCTAAGCAAATTCCCCAATTTTAAACCTTCATTCTTTGGTGGTTTGGGCTATTTTCAGTATTTTTTTTTTAAGTCAGAACATGAAATGTTTTGGAGTCTAAGGGCTTGGAGGAGGTCCTTAAGTGCCTTGGAGCTGTGAAAAGGGGGCTGGAGAGCTGCATATGCGGGAATGTAGCTACAATGTGCAAAATGTGAGCATTGCCTCCCCCAAAGGAATTCAAATTTCTGGTATTGCAGTAACTTAAAATTTCAACTGAGCATTTAGAAACATTAAATTAAAAAAAAAAGTCCAAATGTTATGACGATGAAGTCTGCAGTTAAATTCAGCCCTAAGATGGACAGTGAAGGATGAACAAATAACTTATAGGTGCATAGTGACTGGGTTATACCTAACAATGCCCACTGAAATCGAGAGTCCATAGCTGCAAGAGCTGGTCATAATTTCCAGATGATTTGAAAGAGAAGGGAGACAAAGTTTGTGGCAGATATAGGTGGTTACTTTTCAATTTATTCCTAAAGGGAACCAGACTTTCTTTGGCTGCTCAGATACCCTAAAACACCCTGTAGGACTCCCATCTTCTTTTCTTCTGCCTTTCCCACCCCAGTTGCCCAACATCTTACTTTGGGGCAAAGCAGCAGAAGAAATGATGGTGGGTATTTCTTGTCCTGGAAGAGTGTCTTTTCCTACCAGAGGATGGACGTGGAACTCCAGACAGACACTTTCCACAATAGTTCTGCTGGGAATTTCAGTCTTTCTCCCTAGTAGACATGATATGCAGTATATTAGTTTTCTGCCAAGGATTCTTGGAGGAAAAATACAGTATATATGAGAATGAAAGCAGTCACCCCTTATACTCCTGCCTCATCTTTTCCCACAAGGTTTGTGGGTTCTTAAACAGAGGTAGACTGCAAAAGAAGTGTTCAAGCAGAACTGAGATCATGCTTCTTTTGAGCACCTTTCAGTTGCTTTGCACTTAGAGGATTGGAAATACGTATATTTATCAATAAAAGCATTATTTTTGAAGTAGCAAAAGCTGGACAGCCTAAGATATTCCAGAGGATATTTATGAAGATTTTGTCCTTTTTCAAGAGTAGAGTATAATTTCAGTATTGGCGCTGGCACCACTATTTTGATGTCTCCAAAGTGGCTTTATGATTCAAATGTGTTAAGGCTGCATCTCCATTAAATTAATTTTAATTGATTATCCATATCATTAGTTAATCAATGAACCTATTGAATAAATGTGCAGAGAGCTGAAAAATGATGGCTTAAATCCAACACAATTTAAGCTTCATTAGTTTCAGTCAGTCTACTCTAACATTGTCAAAGTCTGGATGTAATCTCATTTTTCCAAAGCATCTTTTCTTTGTTTTTAGATGGGCAAAGTGCAGCCGTTTAGACATTGTGGGGTTGCAGCTCCTTGTAGGCCTGCCTAACATACTTAATGGTGAAGAATGCTGGGAGCTACAGTCCAAAAATTTATGAAAGGCATCACTTTCCCCATCTCTGATTTAATGGTAGACACTTCTGGTATGCAAAGTGCCATCTTAGAAAAGACATTCCATTTTTGCATTAGAGCAGGGCCTGCAAGTACGTAGTTAAGAATAATTGGTTGCTAGTAATTAATTCACTCTCTCAGTAACAACACTATAACTGCATTATGTCATTACTGATATTAATGAGAATTACCTTCTGATGTGGTATAACTGTACCTTTTTGGATACTTTTATACTTACAATGATGTGACCTCACGAAAGGATGAAGGTATGGTTCAGTTCTGCCTTGTTCTGCTGCCTCATGCTCACTCATGGTACTGGGGTAAAGAGAAGGTGGACTTCTAGAAGGGAAGTGTGCTCTTCGTCACAGTTTTCACAGAGCCGGAGTTTTGAAATACGTTCCTACGGTGGGGAGAAAATTGATTAAATTATTCATTCTTCCCCGTGGGTGCAAATAATTAAAATAAATGCAATCCTGCTCCAGAATTATACAGGAGTAGTGGGAGAAGTTAGACAAAATCTGAAAGTTTCAGGTAGCCTATTTTTCCAAAGCCTTACACAGCTGTTGAACTCACAAGTCCTTTCTCTTCTGATTCCACCCGCACAGTTACACTGGCATAGTCCACCAATGAGATTCTGGGCAGAATCTGCAGTCTCATCTCGACAGTAAAACAAAACTGAATCCCCAACCCCTCTCAAATCCCATATCCCTTTCTTGAGCAGTAAAGCTACCTATGGTGCATTTCTTATTTCTGTACTTTTCACATAAGTAGCACAAAGAAAGAATTCTCTGACAGGGGTTATGAGTGTCAGCTTCCACGGAAAATGCCTGCTGATTCTCGTATAAAATTGAAAATAAACAGCACCTTTGTGATGCTAGTATTCAGTGCTGGCATTTTTAGAAAGCCAGAAAACATAGTTGTTCCAAAATACTTGATTTTTTTTCTTTACTCAGAAATAGCAAGAAATATATGCTTGCAGTTTCCTAAGGCTGAGGTTACCAACCTAAGGAGACAATTCTGTACTATACTTTATTTACCATTGATGATAGTTTTCTTCTGTACAGATCTTTTGTTCCAAGCTCTGGTCAAAAGATCAGGATAATTTTTTCATCACTTCAAAATATACACCAGAAGGATAGTAAGTGCGTTTTACTACATATAGTGTATAATGAAAGTTACAATAGAAATGAATAAATACCTGGTAAGACCATGAGACTGTGATATGAAAAATAAAATGATGAGAAACATGTTTCTCTTAGAATGTGTTAATTTTAATTAATTCTAATGATGCTGGGTTTGGCTGTAGGTGTCAGAAGGTACAATAAGAAATCAGGCAACAACATCAAAAGTGGATTATACTCAGCAGGATCTATCAACTGATTGAACGTCATTGGTAGAATACATTCTCTCTGTTCCTGAAGCTCCTCTTATGGAAGAATGGGACACTCTGAAACAGATGTGGGAGAATGAAGTACAGGGCATAAGAACAGAAATGGAAGTCCCATTGTGTGACTAGAAGTTCAGAATGACCTTGGATATAGCTCTATACTCAGAAAATAAACAAGCTGGTTTAAATTGCATGATTATGCCTCTCAGTTCTGAGTTTGTAGTTTGGTGATGATTATCAGAATGGTCTGCTAAATGTGCTTGGCCTCTATAGTAATTTTTATGAAATCAGTTTAAATCTCTAAGGCTAGTTGTGTAGATAAATCCATGGCATAAAAATGATATGTTTGCTCTCCAAATTATTTTCTTAGCTTCATAATATTTCCTCCAATAGCTTTAGGTAGTATTTGCTATTTATTATTTGACATTTTGTAGTATTTAACATTTGTTGGTATTTGGCCAGTTCATAAAATATAATGGGGCAGGCATACATAGACTGAAGTGAATTACAAAAACCTATGACTTTTATTTGTTCAAAACTAATAGATTTTAGCATACAGTAAGACAAGGACTTGGTCCTTGCAGTGCAATGCAATGACCTGTTTGTGGAATTCTCTCCACTTGGAGACTTGACAGACACAGACGTTGCCCTTATGTTTGCAAGTTTTGTTTTCTTTGAGATTAAATTGTTGCAAAGTGCTTCAGAGTATTATAACTGTTTTAAATGTTGATTGTACTGATTTTACCATTCTCTCAGATGTACTAATAATAGCATGGGTTGGACATACTTCTGTATATTAAAAAATAAAACACTGAGCAGCCAAACAGCTGCCTATTATCATCTCTCATCCCACATGCTCTGATAATGTTGATGTTCTTCCTGGGATAACCTTGTTCTTGATTGTTTAGCTCTTCAAAGACAAAGACCATTTCAGCACGGTGTTGCTAAAATGCAGTAGCTACAGGTTGCAGTCATTTCAAGGGCCACAGTTCCACATGACATTGTAGCCATCCAGTAGCTGTCTCATCCACAAGCATTGCTAGGCTGCATTATTTGAACTATGGAAAAACTCCATGTTGCACCACCTCATTTGTATACATCCCATCTGCCACCTCAATGCAGAAACGTTAAAGTGCTGTACTGTGCATTAAGAAAATGGTGGGGCTGGCAAGAGGCCATTCAGGGGTGGTGGGGCGGGGCAAAGGCAGGCAAGGGAAATGGACAAGGATGCTGCAATGCAGAAGAAATACTCTGCTTCTATTCACATTAATGCTGAGAGGTGCAGAACGCAGCATCGCTACTGCATTTCAAGAGAATCCGCCTTAACTACGGAAAGATCTCTTTATGGCATCTCATGTGGAAAGGGCCAAAGTCAGGTTTTGCATTGAACCAGAAACAAATTTGTACTCAGTGCAGCTGGAATAAAGTTGACACAGCATGTTTTACAGCTGGCTCAAGTACGAAGTGAAGCTCATTGCTAGCCATACAGGTTAACATAGTGAACTATGCTTCTGACCCATATGTGCCTGCATATGTCTGGTCAATTAGATATTCTTCTAATTAATGCAACACCCTTTTACTGAAAACAGAGGCGAATCTTGCTTTATTTTGGTTTTACAAAAGAAAAATTCAGAGATTTTCACTCCACTGGATGTTGGAGGGGGGACAATCTGGGACCTTTTAATAAATATTTAGCAAAGTGTCTTCATACAAAAATCTTCTTACACAAGACAAATCACTTTTTTTCTCCAACACTCTGCTGTTGTTTGCTGCTAAGAGATGATAATAACAACAAACGTTTGAATCTTTTCACTCTTGTAGAGGACTAAAAAAATGCTGCAGAAGCTGACAGCATTCTGGGCGTCAGTTGGATGTGCTTTCTTGACTTAGACCCTTTCCACACCTTACTGTTTTGCAGCGCCGGGGTGCAGGGATCACACGAACAGCCTCCGGCGAGAGGATCTCGCGTCCGAGGTCCTTCGGCTCCACACGAGCTGCCTGCTCGTGTGAGAGCCCTGTCTCTTCCTTCTGCATTGCAGCCTGGGACCTTCTCAAGCTGTGCTGGGGCAGGAAGCACGACCACTGCAGCTCCGGAGGCTCCACATGCCAGGTAACTGCGCGCGGGACCTGGGAGCAATGTGCGATCATGCACCATTTTTGGCTTCTAGCTGAAAATGAAAAGGTGTGTGATCGGTGCCTCCCGGCCCTGGAGCATCGAGCAATTGTGAGGGCGTCGTGCGGATTGCTCCTCACAATCGTGCGATGCTACAGGCCCTCTTTCGCATGGCAAATGCCATGTGAAAAGGGCCGTAGTAAGACAATCTTTCTCATTGAGGATGAGAAAAATCACAAATTCTCTATATTACCAGACCATTATTCAACCCATCTCAGTAGAGGAAGCCCTCACCTTCTGATGTTGTGTTATACAATAACTCACTCTTTTGACACTTCCAATTAAGGACAAGTTCCATTAATTCAGTGGGGCTCCTGCTCTTTCATAAGTTCTTCTTACCTGTGGAAGCTTGCTTGGAACTGCTTGCAGGTGTGTGTTGTTTGCAAAGTGAGCTGAGAGGGAAAAAAGGCATGCTAAGAGACTTTGCAAGCAGTATGTGCATGGTTGGTCCCAAGTGAGCATCCATAAGTCCTTCCTGCTCCCTATACCGCAGTACATGGGTTCTGTTTTTCAACCAGTTCTGCTTTCTGACAGTATTCTAGTCCCTAACCTGTCAGATAAGTGAGGGAAGCCTGTATCATCTGCTCTGATTAGCAGCAGTTCTCTAGAATAAAGTCATTCTTATTGTGTGCTTCCTCACTATTAAATTGGAGATGCCAATGTATGAACTTAGGGCTTTCTACATGCAAAACATATGTTCTGCTACTGCACCATAGGATTCTCATTCAATGGCAGTGGCAACTGTTGAATTCCATGTCAGGTGATGAATCTATTGTGGATTTTAACTCATACTTTAAAGGAGCTTCCATGTCACTGACCTCTATCCTCTGTGGTGTCCTATCATAACTGCCTGTCACAAAGTGTCTTACTGCTAGAGGAGAGCTGGAGGTATCATCAAACACTATCCTACTCTCTAGTACACCAGAAATCATTCTGTCTGAGGGGAAGGACTGCACTTATGAAAAGGTATGTTTTGGGGATGGCATCAGGAGACGTAGCTAGGATGAGAGTGCTCCATTGTCATAGCTATGTCTTCCCAGGCAGAATCACGGCCAACATTGTTTATTTGTTTAATAATTGTATACTGGAATGCATCAAGCATTCTAAATATAAAGCTGAGGGAAGACATCATTTAAACTTTAGTTTGGTTGAAACAGATATGCATTGGATGCTAGAAAGAACCTACTTTCAAGGGCAAAGTAAGTCTATATCACTGTAGGCAACAAAAAATAGAAGGGAGCTGCAGTTGTCTTACATCTTAATTAGCACTATGAATCATATTTACAGAGACAATAGAACATTGTACATAGATATATAATATCAGTGCAGGATGATCCAACTCATATACTTAGGATGACAACTTTATTACTATAGTGGACTAGCATTGCAACTAAATAAGAAATTGTTTAAAAAAAGAAAACAAACACTTGGAAACCAACAGAGCAACAAAAGGCCAATGCACCAAATTGCAAAGGGACTGCCTTTTTCATCACACTTGCTATCTCTACTAAAATGTCTCTTATCTGGTCTTCAAAGATAGAAAATTCTACCCTCTCCCCATAAGGTACCTCTATAGATCTTTAATCCTATATAGTTATTTAGTAGCACAGGGTAACAGGTATGTTTGATTTGAGATGTCCTTTGGTGCTTTACTTTCTTGTGTTCTCTTTGCATGGAGAGATTTGAGTGAAAGCCAGGTTTTCACTTCCTTTCGCTAAATAAGAATGAATGGTAACCATTCAGTTATATGGGAGAAAGCAAAAGTGCTTGCCCCTTGCTAATCCCTCTGTTAGAAATCCAGAGCTTTCTTTTGTCTTTTTTCACCCTTCCAGCTGAGTCTGAAACTTCAGTATATTTATTCTGTATGTAGCAGGGATTTTTCATCCATGTTAAAGTATGAATGAACATCTTCTTCAATATGCCCTTCCTATGTTAAATTTCAGTGCCAATGGAGCAACGCATGCCAAAAGGAGGGGAAATTTTGTTACTGTTAGCTTTTCTTGACATAAAAGTCTGAATAGCTCTGGATAAGGGATGAAAAATATTCAAAAATATTTGAAAAATGGTCAAAAAACATGTTTCTGGAGTATTGGAAAATTCCAACAAGGGGATCCCAGCTCAGGAAAAAATCATTGCAATTCTGTACAAATTTCTCACATGATTATTTTTTCATTCTGAAAGCAGCATTTACTGTGCATAAATAATATTTCCATGTGGAAATATTATTTTCTATACTTAAAATGCTGTTTCCTGTGCAGAAAAAAGGCATTTTCAGTGAAAAAACAAATTTTGTTCAGAAAAACACCTCCAAACTGTGAATAGCCTTTGAATAATAGGCAGTTTTCAAAGAATGTCTCTCACTGAGAAGAAAATTGCTGAAATTGTCTATTGCTTCCTCTGAAAATATTAGTGAAGAATTACATTCCTAGACTAGATGGAGGTGTGAAGGTCATTCCACCAACCATTTTTCTTTTCACTTGCAGTTCCCAAACCAGGGATGGAAAATATATGGCCCATGAGACATTGTAGAACTACAACTGCCATCAGTCCTAGCCAGAAAAGCCAGAGCTAAGGTACTGAATATTTGACAAGCATTGAGTATATGTTCTCTCAAAAATGAATAAACAAACAAAAAGATACTCCAATTTGCCCATCAAACAATAGGATCATCTCAGCAAACCACACCTTAGTTTTTAAAAATGTTTCCAAAAGTCCTAGTACAGATCTAAGAAATCACTGCTAATAGTCCTCTCCCAAAAAAGAATGGAAAAAGTGGACAAAAAGAAAAAGAAAAAAAGAAAAAAACCAAAGAGTTGTATCATGAGAACTCCTGGTTCTTTAGACCACTCTGGAAGAGCTCTTAGATCATAGTTCAGGACTGTTTTTGCATACTATGCTCTTTCTGGATATTTTAGTGATGGCTGTGTTCAGAAAGTGACCTGGATAATATTCATAGTCTCTGACCAAGATACTATATTAAGAGACATAGCTATAATGATGGAACTCTATCATCATACTTATATCTCCTGATGCAACCCCCTGCCAGGTTGTTTTAGCTGTGGCTGCCTGTCACAAAGTGCCTTGCCTCTAAGAGGGGCATTTCTTCACTTACTCTCCTATTCCCCAGCACCTCCTAAGCCCTATGTTGGTGGAGCTTCTAAGACAGGCTTTCAGGGGCCCTTTCAGTCATTGCAATGATGCAACAACTGTAAATGTAGGCCCTTTTTACACGCCATTTCTCATGCAAAATGGCCTCCGGAGCATTGCGCAATTGCGAGGACTGTTTCACACGATGTCTTCGCAATCGCACGACGCTTCCAAGGTGAGTAGGCAGTGATTGCGCAATATATCATTTTCAGCTTCTTGCTGAAAATGATGCACAATTGCGCATTGCTCCTGGGCCCCATACACACTTATCTTGTGTGCAGAGCCTCTGGAAATGCAGCCACCATACTTCCTCCCCCAGCGCAGCCTGGGAACGTACCGGGCTGCGCTGTGGAAGGAAGAGGTAGAGCCTTCATGCTTCCTTCCAGCCAGCACACCAGCCAGCTGGTGTGGAGGAGAAGCAAAGGGGACACGAGTGCCTCTCACAAGAAGCTTCTCGCGTGATCCCCACATGCCCACGTCAGGAAAAGGTAAGGTGCAAAAAGGGCCATAGATTCCAAAATTTGCATTGCCATAAGTCCACCTTACAGTGTAAGTACTGAACAAGATTCCAGACACTATTTTTAACTCTCCAATTGTAAACAAAATACTTTTGGAAAAATATATGAGGGTTGTATGTGGACAATGAATGAAAGCATTTGCCTGTATAACCTTTAGGTTTTGTTTACTCTTTGTTTCTCTTATGTCTAACTGCTGCTCTTTAAAGAATAAATCTATTTAGTTTCATACAATTTCTGTCTACGTGCGTTTCACATTTACATTCATGTTCCTATTAGTACTGGGTAGATTATTTCTTTAGGCTAAAGAGTCAGATAAACGTAGTGGTAAGAGTGGTAGAATCAGCCTGTTTCTGATCCATATCAATTTTGCATGCATTCAGTCATATGTCTGTTCCATCTAATTTCTACACTAGTCTTTGAATGTTTTTAATTTAGGAAATCACATTTTTTTATTTATAACTTCTTCCTAAATAAGCATTATTTATTTAGCATTTCCTAATGTACATTTTTTTCTATGTTATGTGTTATAACATTCATATTCAGTACACAACTGTCTCTAACATAAACATTTTAAGCACACTTTTATCTAATATAAACATTTTCGTTCATAGTATGGTATTAGAGCAGAAAGCTCACAAAATGTGATATGAGTTCAATCCGTGGGATAATTGCATTGTCATCCACTATCATTCTAGCTGTTGAGAAGTAATCCTTGCCACTAGGCTAAAACAACAGGGCAACATTAAACTGAAGAGTTCTAATTCCATAGAAATAATGGAAATTCAAAAGAAACAAAAAGAGTTTTAAAAGGTTAAAAAAGTTGCAGTTACATATTCTGACATGAACGATATGCTGGAGATTTGGTCAGATTTTGATTACAAGACAATCTCAGGCAGATATAATAAACCATCCTTCTGCCACTTCTCCACCCAAAGCATAAAATGTAATAGGCACTGCTTAAAATTTAGTACAAAGTTTTCCTTCACCATGTCATATTATCCATAAAAGCACTCACCAATGGCCTGTGGTCTTTGTGTGTCACACTGCCAATATGGAGGAGTCCCCACACTGCTAGTGATGTTAATTATCTATAAAATGCTGCCATAATTTGCTGGGGGGTGAGCATCTGGTGTTGCATTTGTTTTTCCCCACCTTAAACCTTCTATCATCTTGTCAATGGAATTTCATTTTGAACTAATAAATAAGAAGACAAAGACATGGGGTGACATCTTAAGCCATCTTGTGTGATGTACTTTTCCTATGTGGGAAGGCTAAACTTACAGTATTATGTAAGGTGGAAACAAGAAGAAGAAAACATCAACAACCTTTTTCTGGTCAACAATTAATTTATGATGCTGTTCCACATTGCCATATTAAACATAGAGCAAAGATTTCAGGGGTTCCTTGAGAGTTCATCACTCTACAGCTAAACATAGGCACGTTGTCACCATGAGGTTCATTTTGATATTTGAGGAACTGGATGAATGCTGACTGTTGAAACAAGAATTCTTAGTTTTTATACTCAGTAGGCACTTAAGGGCATATCTACTTTGCATTCTCGGATTCTAATAACCACTAGATTTTAATCACTACCAGGCAGCAACATGGACTGGAAACTGTTTTATGTTTGACTTATTGTCAGACCATAAGTCTGTTTAGTTTCTGAGTGTCTAATCTCACTTGGCAGTAACCATACAGTGTATCAGACAACAGTATTTCCATTGATCAATAGAAACACCGTAAGTTCAACATGGCACTTTCTACATACAAAGGATGTTCTCAACCACTGACCTTTGCTCAGTTTTCTTACACACACTTTCTCCAGTGTGTACTTCTTTTTATTATTTATTCAAGGTTTTATTGGTTTTGATGCAACATAGATCAATAGTCAACACCAACCCACTCCTACCTCCGAAGTCTTGCCCTCTCTCATCCTTCTTGATGATTCTACATACAAAACCCTGAGTCCAATAAGATATAATTCATTCACAATTGTTTACACAACATATAGGAAGGATATTGGCTCAACAGTAATACTCAATCAAACTGGGTAATCACACTGTACGGGGAGGAGAGGTAGGGAAACTGGTAGAAGAGTGTTTGGAGTGCTCAATCACATCAGGTTAACATTAAAACAATTCTAAAAGAGATGGACCATTGAAGATGGAAGGAATATGTGAAAATATTTTTTAAAATGGTTGCAAAAATACATTTCTCAAATGTCAAAAAACTCTAATAAGACAAATCTTGGACTGATGAGAATCTTCACAGGTTGGGACATAGTCCACACAAAATTCGAACATAATTATTTTGCTGAGGAGACAGCGTTTTATTTGAAGGAAACAGCGTTTTATCTGTGGAAAATGCTGCAGCTGAGGACTTGTTCCATGCAAAACTCATACATGGCTATTTTGCACAGAAAGCAGCATTTTCTGTTAAGAAAATATTTCCATAAAAAAAAGTTTCCTGTGCAATGAATACAGTTTTCTGCAGAAAAATATAGTGTGTGAATTTTGTGCTGAATAAGTCCTGAACTGTGACTAGTCTTTAAAATCACAATGAGAAAAAAAAATAGTATGATTTCTTGTTGCTTGCTTCAATAAGAAAATTAGCAAAGAATAATATCCCTATGGAACATATATTTAGATATGTCCTCCTTTTCTATGGAACACTATTTTCTCCTTTGTCAGAAGCTCCAAAATATTCCATCAGGTATTCTGTGTATGGCATAGTTGTTGGTTTCCTTTTGCGAAATAAAATGTGTGGACATTAAAATTGTTCATACTTCTCATCGATGATGTTCTCTGACATCTGAAAGAGAGTCAGAGTGCCCCTTATTCTGATGAAGACAGATCAAATTTAGTGAAAGAGAAAATCTTTCCAACCCAGAAATGATTGCATCTTCCCTAACTTGTGAGGAAGACTTTCAGCTTTCCTATCAATGATTCAGAAGGCATACAAAGATGACTTGCCAGGCTGAGCAATGTCCACTCCAAGCATGCTCTGAAGTTTTTCTTGAACAACAGAGAAACAATCCTTGTTGAGGTCCAAGGACTACTTTTCCTCCCTTCTGGTTGATGATTCACAGGAAATTTTAAAATGCAACATTTAAAAATAGTTAACCTTGACAGGAAAGCATAAAATGAACAGCTTAGAAGCTACCTTTGACTAATCTTACCTGTTCACCCATCCCCTATTGCTACTCTCAACATTTTTTAAAAAAGTATAGGGCAAAGGAATGGAAAACTTAAGAGACTTGTGCTGCTCCATTGTAAATTTGGACTGTTTGTTAAAAGTATGCAGAATTTTGAATGCCTCATTTCAGTTCCCTACTCCCTATTTCCCTCATTTTTCTAACCACAAATTAGAACTATCCTCATACAGCCATATACATGACACCCTCAGGATGCATGAGTGCTTATGAAGTGGCCCATAGATACATAAGTCAAATATCCTAGTTGTTTTGCTTTTCCTCAGTTGCCATCTGTGTTAGAAATTCCTCTAAGAGCTGAAGCTGAAGGTGGCATTCAAGAAGCAAGCCACCCACAGCTTTTCCCACAAGTGTGTCTGTTCTAGAAAGCTGGATTATATCCAGATGTGGAAGATTCCCAAATTAACATCTGCAACATCTAAAATTCAACAAAAGCCCAATTTTATACTTTAGATTCTACTTAGGCATGCTTGTTTATGGAGTTCCTCTGCTACAATTCAAAAGCATGTTGGATGTCTTTAATTTTTACCACAGGATATCTTAAGTTCAAAATTCCACCCAGTAGCTTCACGTGATATCTAACTCTTGATATCTTTTTGGCTATATACTAAGCTTGACCTTTAAATCAAACACTATCTTGACTCTACTTTGTTTCAATCTTTGTGGGAGACAAATTACTCTATAATGGATGTGTGGTTATTTTTCTTGTGCTTCTGTAAGCTTAACTTGCATCTTCTTGGGAAGATTAAAGAGCTGTTTTGATTCAGTGTTCATTTCCTTTCCCTCAGATGGCAAAGAAACAAATCTCCTCAGGAGACATTGCTTAGATTTTTTCCCCCTTTTTCATTATAAAGAAGGAAACCAAGGCAATATTTTTATCCTCAGCTTCCTCAGTGATCTCAGATCTTTTCAGGACTGCTGCAGAGAAGAAGAACATCCATGGTTGCTTTCCCAGCCTTCCTGTTGATCTGATTTCACAATAATGGAGTTGCTGGCACTGAGGACTTCAGTGGGTTTGTTATCTACCATCTCCTCACCCTTACTTTTGGAGGCTGTAACAAAAGCTGACTGCACTTGCTTCAGTAACTTTCATCACCTTTTATGTTAATAGTATAGATTTTTATTCTTTTCTTTCTGTTGCTTTGACTATCCTCTGGCACACAGTTCTCTTCTGAAGCAGCAGGCTTGGCAAAGAACTTTTTTAATTCTATTGTACACAATATCTGGTCTACTGTTAGAATGTGACTCAGGGAAGTCAGAAGGAGTCAAAAAGACAGAAGACACTCAGGGCTCAATTACCTTCCCACACATCTGTGCTAAGCTGTTCTAACATATTTGATTTAAAAAGGAGTTGAGCTAGATAGGGGTAGATAGAGAATCCCATTTAAATTTCATAATGTACAGAAACTAAAACAAAAACAACAAAAAACCTAAACTAAAAAACACTAGAGATGACATCTCAAAAGGCTTCCATAATACCTTAACCAAAAAGTTCAGTATATGTTATGTCTCTCTTAAATAAACAAGATCTGAGTTAGCATGTTGCAATTATGAGGGAGAGTCAATGTTTTCAGTTCTCTCTTGCTCTCTCTCTCTCTCTCTCTCTTTCTTTCTTTCTTTCTCCTTCCTTCTTTTAAAAGAAACTTTGTTTTGACTTTTTTTTTAGCATTAATTTACAACAAGGGTGGACACACATGCAGTGATGGAGGGCTATTTCAGCTCCTCCTTGCTGTCTGCAGGCAACACTACCACTGTTTTAGGGAGCAGAAATTATGTTCTGTTAACTTCTGAGTACTTTTTAATGTGATTTCTGCATATCATGAGGACTGAAAGAGCATTAAGGGACAAAACTCCACCCCTGGAGGCAATTTTTAGTTCAGAGAAATGTTCTTCACTTGATTTTTTTTAAAAATCTAGGGGCCTGTTAAGATCTGGGGAGGCAAGGGCCACATGGGATCCTTCCCATGGGCTACATGCAGCCCACAGGCCACAGAATTCTCACCTCTGTTTTGTAGGAGTGCCCTTTCATTTTAAACAAATATAAATATTGAGGAGGTTCAGATGAACATATTATCCACTCTCCCATCCATCTGTATCTTTAATTTGGAAAACAATGTTGGCTTTAATATGTCGAGTATGTATTTTAATTTGCATGTGCTAAAACTCCGCCATTGAAATACACTTTTTTCTCAGAGCCTGGAAATAACAGGTAGCAAAAACAGGATTACCTGTAATACATTATATTTCAGGGTAATGAGGAGATAACAGTGTTCCTTCTGAAAATCATGCAGTGACTGGCAACGTCATAACTTTTCCAAAAACTCAGGCATGTTGACTCATTTTAACTTACTGGGGGGGGGGGGCGTATTTCAGAACACATTAAACTTTTACTCATTACTCAATTTTTATTTTTTTATTTTTTTGGAAAAAGGAAGCCAAATAATACCAAAATTAAGGAGTAACAAAATAGCTAAACTAACATATGTTAAAAACATTTGTAATGAGCTTTAGTAAGTAGTTGCTTTTTTAAAAAAATGTAACTTGTCAAAGTGATAGTCTTTTTACAAGGTGACCTTTTAAGCTCAGCCTCTTCTTAAAATGCGTGAAAGGGCTTGGCTGGATGATACAAACTACTGCAATTTGTGAATAGAAGGATATGTTTAACAAATCAAATTCCTCTGATTTAACCAAGTCACCTCTAGATAGTCAAGCAAGTTGTGGCTGTCATTTATGAAACCAAAGGATGACCCAAAAAGTCCAGCTCACTGTTCATCAGTTCATCATACAGCTGTCTTGATTTATTGCTGTCATACATCAAACTCCAAGTCCCTGACCTTTGTGGTCAGGATGTTCCTCAGCAAATTCTGTTGATATATGAAAGCAGATGACCTTTGGATCATGTAGTAAGTAGCACTGATGATCTACCCAATGGCAAGACATTTTACGTGCATTTGTTGCTTTGTAAGAAAATCAGATAATATGGGCTGCATAATTTATGCCACATTGTAGTTTAAGAGAGAGTTCTTTCACAATCCTGTGCTGTTAAAGGTTTGAAATTTAAAAAACCACAAGACATAATCCACGGTTCACTTACCAATGACTAATTTTCTTGTCTGGGAAGTATATCAAAGGAAATATGGAGAGGAAACAAATGGTTTGGGAGATATTAACACCTGAGATGTGCTAGATTATAATTGCTATATTTCTACCAAGCAGATTTCTCCCCATCCCTATACATTTCCTCAGCAGTTCGCAATTTTCTAATACAAGAAGGCTAGCTGAAGCAGGTGTACAAGTACACTGTGGGATGAATGCATTAAAGATTAGAATGTCCAACATCAGCACCATTACCTGAGTTAATATGTATTTTTCACCTTCTACCAAGATGTCTGTAGCTTGTAAACAGTGTGCATGAACTGCAGGAAAGTAGAACATGTTCATTGTGAGTCAGGTAATGTTAGTTTTTCTTTCACCTACTTTCAAATACTCTTGAAGAAAAAAAAATGAATGGCAAGGTTATACAAATTCTTATAACACAAAGAGAGGAGATGGAAAAGTAGGTCAGAAAAAGAGAACAGTGTGCCTTTTCATTAACTATCCATTTTTTTTTCCAAATCGGTTTAAAAGCAAAACTGAAAGACCTATTACTGAACTGAATGATGCATTATCAGGACATTTTGCTGAAGAAAATTACAAAGAATTCCAGAAAAGTTACCAGTGTTCCATGAATGGGGTGGGGGACAGAATCCACACACAGCTGTAGATATGCTGTCATCAAATTATGTCTAAAGAGAAACCAAAGGCAAATTTGGAAAAGCCTAGTGAAGCCAAGCATTGGTACAACTTCTATTTAAAAAATGGTGGGAAGATTAACAAAATTTTCACTAGAGCTTCAAAATGTCACTTTTTTGGATTGCACATTCAAGAATCCTGTGACTCAGTGGGAATTTCTGGGAGCAGCACTCCCAGAAAATAAATTTCCTAAGTTGTGCTTTTCATAGGGAATATCAGTATCCCAGGTTTTGTATGCATACAGGAAGTATGAAACTTTGATGTTTTCATTTCTTTCCACAAGAAATAAATTTTGAAATCTTCTTCCCTTCTGGAGAGAAAATGAAAATGTGTTTGTACATTTTAGATTTTTCACCTCTTGCACAATTTTGTTTTATCAAAATTATTGTATTTTGTACAAACACTTGTGAAAAATATATTCCCCCAAACACAATGCTTCTGCACAAATACATTTTCAACCCAAAAGTCCAAAATATGAAAAATGAACAAAGATGGGAAAAAATCTTTAGTAGTATTCTGAGAAGTGTTAAGACATCATTTCTAATTTAGCACTAACAATTTATAAATATCTTTTACTTATACTGCATAGTTTTCTCCCATCATTAATTACTCAGTGCTTGATGGCACTAAGTGTCTGAACTCTCTCCAGTTCAAATGCAGTTTCTTTGGGCTGATACATAAAGATTATAATTCTGATCATTAATCTGAGATTTTCACACAAAATCACCTTGGCATTACCTTTCTGTGGCAGTGGGATTACATGCTTCCCTAAAGTAAGAGGCTATGCTGATAGTAGCATTGCTATAAGGCAATGAAGACCCAGGCTCTTTCCGCACCTTACCTTCTTCTGGTGCTGGGGTGCAGGGATCGCGCAAGCAGCCTCCAGCAAAATGCTCTCATGTCCAGGGTCCTTCAGCTCCACACGAGATGCCTGCTTGAGCAAAAGCCCCATCTCTTCCTTCCGCAGCACAGCCTGGGAGTTTCCCAGGCTGCGCTGGGGCAGGAATCACGACCAGCGCAGCTCTGGAGGTTCCACACACCAGGTAAGTGTGCACAGGGCCCGGGAGCATTGCGCGATCAAGCACTATTTTTGGCTTCTAGCCAAAAATGAAAAGGTGAGCGATCGGTGCCTGCCGGCCCCTGGAGCATCACATGATTGTGAGTGTGTCGTGCAGATCACTCCTCACAATCGTGCGACGCTCCAGGCCCTCTTTTGCATGGAAAATGCAGTTCGAAAAGGGCCCTAGAGTAAATGTGCCAAATAGCTATTGGGCAACAGCAGTTCTGCATGTGAGTGTGTGTGTGTGTAGAGGGTGCCACTGGTGGGGGATCTATCAGAAACAACAATGGTAGTGGTACATTAGCTAACTATTGGTAATACTGTGGCCATTTCCGCCCTACCCTGTTAGAGTGCTATTATTCCACTTCCAACATCCTGTGGAATTCTGGGGCTTGTAGTTTACTGAAGCCAAAGAGGTCTCTGGCTGAGAATTCTAAACGCCCCTCCCTACACTGCAAACCTAAGGACTCCATAGGATGTTGAAAGTGGAATAATAGCACTACAACAGTGTAGTGTGGAAATGGCCTGTGCAAACCTCTCCTGAATTTTTTTCCTTGAAACTTATGAAGACAAAATGAGAGCCAGTGTGATGTTGTGCTTTGAGTACTGAATTAATTGTATTCTAGGAGACTAGGGTTCGAAATCCCACTCAGCTACATAAGATGTATTTCCTGGCCTTCCTTTCACATGAACACATAGCAGTGTTGAGGCCATGAACACATGCATTCTGTGCAATAAGATGTGAATGAATCATAGTCAAATTGATGCAGTCTGGTGTTTTCTATGTAGAGCTCCTCGTTTCTTTGCACTGATTCATCATGGTTTACATTAAACTGCAATAAACTGCAACTGCTGCTCCAGCCTATATAGAATGGGTATGACCAGGCATACCCTACTGAGGAGGTTGATTTTAAGGGCCACTGCAACTTTCATAAAAGGCTTCCTTTTTGCAGGTACAGGAAACTATATTTCTTCCTGTTCAGCACCAGTGGAGGATTAGTGATGAACTGTCCATTAATCAGTTATGTCCCTTGTGTCTGTGGCCAGAATCTACTTGGTGTTTTATGATAGTGTGATGTGGTGGTTGTGTTAGTGTAACTACTTTCTCAGACATTGCACAAGGAGATTTCCAGTACATTCATATAAATCTTTGCCTTCACTGCACAGTGGTTGCCTGGTCATACCCAACTATACATCTTCCTTCCAAGCCAAAGGGCCACTGATTCTCCCCAGGGACAGGTGCCACCCATTGCTGTTACACAGCTACAGAAAAAGAAACAGCCATTGGTATCCAGGATCTCAAGCATGAGCACACTGTTGGAGCTTTATGCCCTGTTACTGTCCTGATCCTGGTATGAGGGGGTTTTAATAATAACTTTTCATTCATTATTTTTCTACATTCTTTTTAGGGCTATTTTGATGTACAATAATGCTAAGAAACCAGTAATTATCTTCAAAATGGGGAAATAGAGTTGACTAATCAAATTATTGAAGGCACAATTTATCATGAAATCCCTAGCAGCACTGAAGAATGAGCAATAAAATGGGCTGAACCAACAAGGAGGAAAGTTTAAATTAATGTTTTAAGGGATCGTTGTTAAATGGGACTTACCTGAGTAGACATTAAGTATGAAAAGATCTTGATTATGAGGGAAAAGACTGTTGCAGTGGATTAAATGGTGCTATACTAAGTGCTGTGTAGAAAGACTGTTTTAATGTTGCTTCTAGTGCATTGCAGAAGAACAATGGATCAACATCACTGAAAAGCTCTGGTACAGAAGCCATTGTTTCTAATTTAAAAAGTAAGTCCACTTAACCAAAGAGATTATCCATGCTAAACTGCCTATTGATAGGATAAATTGTATCCATTTTATTAGGAATAGAATGTTCCTCATGGAAGAACACTGAAATTAGACTCCCACAGCTGTATAATTACAGTGAACAAAAAAACAGAAATGATGATAGAAATGTATTTGATGCAACTGGCATTTTACTTTGTTGAATGCTACATGCCGAACACATTTTTGCTGACAAAACAGAAGATATAAGAATAGTGTCCAAAAAAGAAGAAGAAGAAGAAGAAGAAGAAGAAGAAGAAGAAGAAGAAGAAGAAGAAGAAGAAGAAGACGTAGTAAAATGAAGACAGAATAATTCTACATGAATGTCAAACAGTTAATCTGCATCACCAATTTCAAAACCTAGAGTAGCTGTCAGTAATGGGGGAGAGGACTTGCCACAAGGGGTGAGAACCCTTTTGACCAGCTTTGGCCAGAAAGGGACACTTGCCTCTTGTCTGTGGCAGGTAGTGGAGAAGAAATAAGAGATACAGTGAACACCTTGGCACCCTTTTACTGAAGAGGAGGGCTCTAGAACTGTCTCTTTAGGTCCTAAGACTTGAGGGGTGAGGAAAGAGACTACCTGTGGGGCTTGCGGGGGGGGGGGGCTTTGCCTGCACTTAAGTCCTGTGGCTTTAGGTGGGGTTCATGTGATCTGCCTTCCAGTAGATGGCCAGATGGGGACTGACCCAGGTATTGGATTGCCCTTGGGGCTCAGGGGGTTTGTTCAGGGGAAGGCTGAGTCATGGAGTAACTCCTGGCCCCACCTGATCCTGTGCTATGTTACTACCCCTTTGGTACCTTCCCAGGTTCAATTCAGTTTAAATGGGTTCTACATTAAAATAAACTGGCCTTTTCAACCCAGTTCTCTATGCCCAGACTTGTTATTCCATGGTTGATTAGCAAATGTTTTCTTTAGAGTTAAGCATAGTGTCCTGCAGTGAAAAAAATATCTTTTTCGTTGAAACAAAACAATTGGAATGAGAAACTAGTAAACTACTTATTTTTCATTCCTGTTTCTTGCCTCTGAATGCTGCTGCTGCTGTGTTCTCCTGCAGGGACAGCTCACTGAAATGTAATAGCACATTAGAACACACCTTATACATTCAGTAGCATGGAGATAATCTTTTGCCAGGCATAATAGATACAACTGGGATCACTCGTGTAGCTAATTAAAATTGAAATCAGAATTGCACTTGTTACAACTCATAAATGTACCATTTTAGGATAATGATGAATTCTTTTGAAATTGCTAACAGAGAGAATGATGAAAAGGTTGAATTCTTATTTCATTTATAATTCACTGGTGATATGGTAGAGTATGCTGTATCATTTGCACATACTTAAACCAAATCTAGTTGCTGGCATTTTATTCCAGGTTACATCAAATGGGACTGGAAGTACAAAAATGGTGCAACTCCTACAGTATTAAAAGATCAAGATTCAAACAGTTTTGATCACAGTTGTATCTGAAGAGATACAACTCTTGGTCACTATTTCCTTGCTACCTCCCTTGAAAACCTCAGGCTAATTCTACGTTATGATGAAGCATGGTGATATCCACACTATGCCCATCAATGCTGAGGTATAGTCATCATGTATGCATCATTCTAGCCTGATCTGGAGGAGCAAATCACAGTTGTCAGGATGAACTCTTCCGCTGCCAGACTTTCCACAACTTCTGTTCCCTTGTTGAAAAATCAGCTGAAATGTCTTGCATTGCTATCTGCAGATAGGGTGGGTGAATTCTTCAGCCAATTTTTCCCTCAGTTCTGTGGCCGGGGCGGGGAATCACTGAAAGCTCTGTAGATTTTCTCAACTTAATCACGAGCTTCAAAGGCCTTTCCAAATAGCTCATCTCACAGTGCTTCTCAAAGTTTATTCTCCGCTTAGAAATGCCTCTGGTGAATCTAATGCAGCCTCTCTCTTCTTTTCTCTTTTTCTCTGACTCAAAACTCTTCAAAAGCTCCACAAATAAGACAGTCATCTTAGAATGAAGTAATATATTTATGTGACCAGTTAATGTCCATAACACTTTAAGCAGCATCAGCTAAAAAGCACTGTATATAGGACATTTATTTAACTCCCTTAGGATTATGGTTGAGAAATCCTAGAAGGGCAAGGGAAAGTATACAAGGAAACTTTGTGGAAATATAAGTCTCTCTTTCTGGAAAATAAATGAAAAAGATATGCAGAGGTCATAATTTAAAAATCTTATATATACAGTTAGAAGTTTGGTAATTGAACTCTCTCAGAACATTCCGCTACTGGATAAGAATAAATAAAAAAAGGAATATCTTGAATCTAAAAAGCTGCAAACCTCATGGGAAGCAATTACAATGAGCAATTACAGTCAAGCTGAAATTGCATAGCGGCTTAGATAAGAATCAGAAACCCAATAACAAGAACACAAGGCTGAAAAGCTTAAACCATTTCCGATATCTGTAGTATGGCTTCACGTTTGCCTGTTAAATATTTATCTAAAACTCATACAGTTGAATCCAAAGGAAACTTCTATAATGGACCAAACTTCTCTTTGGATCCACCTCCACTGTGTTGTCAGGAGTAGCTGTCAATGCAACCATGCAATTCTTTGTGCACACATGATTGGGTCTTTTGAACTTTGTTGAAAGAAGCATCCAGCACCTGGGAAGACCCAGTGTCCATTCTCCTCCTGCTGCCACCTCCTTCTCACTGGACCCCATAGGCAGCTCAGATCATACTCGGCCCTCCTTTCCTAACAGCAGCTTGCTGTAAATGTAACTGAAGCAGTAACGGCAGCCACAAAAGAAGAAGGCCTTGTAGCAATTGCTTATCCTAACATTATGGTTGATGGAGGGTGGCAGCATCATTGTGCCTGTTCCTGCCACAGCATACCTTCCCAGAAATCATTGTACATACGGTGGTGGTGCCTTTCATCATGCCAGCATTACGTAGGATCTTGTACCTTACTCTGTTGAATCAGAACTGAGCACTTAACATACTTCTGGATGGTTGCACGCAATACTATAAAGCCCTAAATACCACGTGCTAATGTGTATCAGGTTTCTGTGTTAGCTGCTGAACTAAATATGGAAGAAGGGATGGTATTCAGTGAATACAACAGTAGTAAAACACTATTCTGTACTGTTGCCTTAATGCCAAAAGGTGAGACAGCACTTGGATAAAGTAGGCACCCTATTTGCATACAAATTACATGAAAACAATATTCATGATGAACAATGTGGTGAAGGGTGCATATTTAGGCTCGCCTACAAAATAATGCCACTCTTCTCACTCACAGCATCGGTGAGTTTTTCTTAATGTCTGTAGCGTTTTTGTGTGTTTTCACTTCCATCTTTTAAATTTATTTGCATTGTCAGCCATCTTGCTTTTCAGTTTTTGGGAGAGAAGCAGTTGGAATGATTTCCCACTATTTTTCCCAATCTGGGACTCCGTGTGTCTTACAAAGTTAAAAACAGACATAGCTTTCAAATTCATATGGTAGAAAACAATAAAAATATACATGATACAAAAATATGATTAAAACAGAATTTAAAGCAGTTAAAAGCAAGACTATTAAAAATGCCATATAAATTGTACAGAATTTTCTAACTAGCCCTTTCTCCCCGAGCAATCAGACATGAAAGGCCTACTGAATTTTTTTAAAAAAGTGCCTAAATGCCTACAAAAGAATAAGAGGGAGAGGACCAGTCTCACCATTCTAAGAAAGGAGTTCCAGAACTGGGAACCAGGCAAGGAGAAGACCTTTGTCTGTGTTCCCAACAGACATATGTGTGAGTATGGTGGCGTAGAGAGAAGGGCCTCCCCAGAAGATCTCAAAACATGGGCAAATTCATGTAGGAGAATATAGACCTCCAGATAATCTCTACCCTGAGCCATATAGGGCTTTATGGGCCATTACCAACACTTTATATTGTGCCTAGAAATGGACCAGCAGCTGGGAAAGCTGTGGCCACAAGGGAGTTTTGTGTTCTACCTTCTGTGGGGTGACTCTTGAATGATATGGAAGACTTTAGGTGGAAGGGTAGGGGAAGATAGGCCCTTTCTGCAACTCACCTTTTTGCGGAGCTCGGGTGTGGGGATCTAACGAGAGGCTCTCGCGTCCCAGTTCCTTCAGCTCCGCAGCTGTTGGCTGCTCTTGCGAGAGTCCCTCCTCTTCCTTCCGCAGTGCAACCTAGGATTTTCCCAGGCTGCGCTGGGGCAGGAAGCGTGAGCGCCACGGCTCCGGAGCTCCACATACACGACAAGTGCGTGCAGGGCCCTGGAGCTATGCACGATTGCACACCATTTTAGTCTCGTGGCCAAAAATGAAATCGTGCATGATTGATGCCTGCCAGGCCCTGGAAAGTCGCGCGATTGTGAGAGCGACGTGTGGACCGCTCCTTGCAGTCGCGCGACCTTCCAGAGGCCCTTTTGCATGGCAAATGCTATGCAAAAAGGGCCATAGTCTCTTCACTTTAGCATATATCCACTTATACAATGTTGACTTTAGAACAATAGGACTTACTACCTCCCAGGAAAGTATGGACTGTATTTTCACCATTATTCATGCAATTGTATAGAATACTGCAGCCACATTTAGCAATAGCAGCCCCTTCATTTTATTCTGAAACTGTTTTTGTTTTTTCACACATGCATTAATTCCTCCAAACTTACTTTGTAAAAAACATCCTCAGTGACAATATTTTACCTGAAGCTGTTCAAGCTATGACCATTACAAATGGAGGTATAATTTTCCTGTTTGTAAATTATGCCACTGCCAGTACCACTGTAGGTAATTAACATCCTGGCACAATGCAAATTTCAAATGATATCTTCTGTTGTTAAAGTCATATCTCAAGCCTATTTATGCAAATAAGCTATGTGTCTAAGGTGTGAAGAAATTCTGGCTCATGTGTATGTGAGAGAAATGAAGCTGACTGTCTGGAGAGTTTTCTGTGAAAAATACAAAATCACAATTAACATCTGAAAAACAAATGTTCACATCAGTCTAAAATGTTGGTTTGACCGGAAGTTATATAGACAAAGAATGAAGGACCAAATACTTATGAAAACGAAATATTAAAATGGACCCAAACAATCCAAAGCTGTAAAGGTCAAAAACAGCACTTTGGATTGGGTCCACCAAAGCCCTAGCAACCAGTATAGCAATATGATCAAGCTGTCCACTCTCTGTGAGGTCTGCCATACTATATACAAGCTGAAATTTCTAGAATGCATTGAAAGATAGACCCATGCACTCAGCATGCACAACTGAAGTTGAGTTCATTTGCTTAAAGAGGCTTATAGCTGACATGCCAAAAGAAGATGATAAAAGAAGCCTATTGCTGCCACTTGTATCTCTACAGTCAACAATAACTTTTTGAAATTGTAAAATTTTAGTATTAATGGACTTCAAGAAATATAGTCAGTGACATTTCCATTATAGTTTAAATACATGCAAAGAAAGCATAGTGATCACTGATAATAGCAGGAACTGGAGGAAAGCTAATCATCCAGGTATTGTTATGACAAATGCCTCTGCTGGTATGAGAAAACATTCTCATTATTTAGGATCAAACGAATAGACTCAAACATTAGGAATATCTATTGCATCTATTCTTTACTGAGCTGTTATTTTTTAAATTCTGTAAATAGTTTAATTTTATTGTATCCTTTTTAAAATTGTGAGCTGCTTTGAGTTTTCCCAGTTTTGAGAAAAAAAGCATCATCATTATCATCATCTATTCATCTGTGATGTAGTCTTCTCTTTTCTTGATCAGTGGTTCATGGTCCAAACTTCAATCTGCTCCTAGTCTTATTGTTGCAAATGAATAGAGCTTCTGCATCTTCTGCTTCCCATTATTGTTGTCGTTGTTGGTGTTGTCGTCGTCGTCGTCATCATCATCTTTATTTATACTCTACTTTTTTTCCCCTGTTTGGGACTCCAATCGGCTTACAACAATTAAAAAGACTTAGCTAGGAATCAGAGAAGACAGAACTTAAAGCACAATTAAACAAACAAAAAGAATTAAAACAAAATTAAAATACATAATTAAAAAATCTCACACCCATATGAACAACACAATTAACAATGTCCAGCACATTCTATCAGACAGGTCACATATAATCACACTTTGAAAGCCTGTCATAATGGAAAATGTTTTTGCTTGACTGTGGAAAGAAAGCATGGAGAGTGCTAGTCTGACTTCTTTCGGGAGGGAGTTCAGAGCTTGGGGGCAACCACTGAGAAGGCTCTTTCCTATGTTTCCATCTGATGTACCTGTGAGGGTGGTAGGACAGAGAGAAGAGCCGCCCCAGCAGATCTCAAGGCCTGGGCTGATTCATAAGGGAGAATACAGTCCTTCAAATAACCTGATCTTGAGCCATCTAGGGCTTTAAAGGTCATCACCAGCACTTCGAGTTGTGCCTGGAAATGGACTGGCAGCCAGTGAACCTGTTGCAACAGGGAAGTTGTGTGATCTCTGTAACCAGCCCCAGTTGACAATGTGGATACAGCTGACCACTGACCACTGTATATGTGGTTACCATCTGATAGATTATATCATCTGTCAGATGGCATCCACATTTATAATAGTTTCTTTGGCTACCTGAATAATGGTTTTGTAGCAAAGAAACTGTTGGCCTCCCAAAATCTGATGACTTATTCTTTTTCTTATTTCATGATGCTAGGTCAAATTCTCCTTCAGTGTTTGCTTCTGCTTTTCCATTCCAAACCCCTGTGATCATCAATATGCCCTGTTCTGGTCAGTGATCAATTTCCTCCTGTACTCCAATGTAGGATTTTTAAATGCCTCTGTAATTGGAGCATAAACTTGGATTATGGTTATACTGATAGTTTCTTCCTGAAGTCTTAATAATATTATGTGATCAGCCTTTGCATGATATCCTCTGATTTTTGCTACATCTTTCCTCACTATTTTTGCTTTTGCTCCATCTCCTCTCTCTATTAATGCCACTCCATTTCTAGGCTTTGGTCTCAACTTTGAAGAAGTTCTCCAAGATGGTGGCTCTGTTTTTTGAATTGGATTCAGTAACTTGAGTAGTTTCTTTAACAATCAGTTTAAAACCCAGAACAGATTCACTGCTCCACTGACAGGGATGTCATGAGCCATCCTGACTCAAAAGCTTTTCCATGGGGTCCCATGAAATCTGTTCTACAGTAGTTTTTGAGGGTTCATGAGGGCTGCAATGAAGAACAGGAATCCCCTGCTACTCATGGAAACAGTTTGAGCCTCAGGGCTGAGCAGGCTGACTCCCCCCAAAAAACACGCAGATTCTAAGCCTGGGAAAATGAGGCCACTTTATTGGCTACAGATGTGACAGAGTTGACATGTGCATGGGGCTGGATCCAGACATCGACCAACCTGCCAGTGAGCTGATGATCCAGACACCCCAGCCAGGCCAAGACCATCTGGTGACAGGCTTGAGGATAGGCTGCCCACCAAAGAGTGCAGAGGATGTGTGTCGACACCACCGGACACCTGTTTTTCCCCTGTATTCCTAACACCCCCAAACTCATCTCAGCCTGGGAACTACTATCCCAGATCCAGGATCCATGCTGCCACCTGAAAGTTGTGACAGAGGAATGCAACCATAGCAAAGTACCAAAACAGTGCCTGCTAGGGGAGGTGGGTGGGATGATGCCTCCATGTGAACTGATCTTCAACTGGCTGGGTGAAACAAAGAGTCCCTTCACTGACCGGAAAGGGAATCTATGTCGATGATGTATCCAGGAGGCAACCAATGAGCTCCATTGCCCTGGCAGCCCATTGGCCACCATCAGCCAGAGAAGGGCCCTCCCCGTGTGTGCAGGGATTGCTGGGAAGGCAGAAGTTGCTGCCTCTTCTCCCACATGGCCAGCAAGGCCATGTGCACAGCTCTACCAGCCCAACCCATAACCTCCCACGAGGTAAGTCCTTGCAGGTCACTTCCCACAACAGAATAAATGAAAAGAATTACCCATCATCATAACCATCACCATGCACAATATTTGATACAGCAGCATAAGATAAAAGAAAAGATCCTGTCCAAAATGTTTCTCAACTAAATGTAGACAGTGTGAACAAAAACAAATGAATACTGCAGGAAGAACTACATGGTACTGGGTAAGCAGTATGAATGAAATAGCAAGCACGAAAAAGATGGATAATAAAAAGGCTACCATGTTAATTTAAGTGTTATTTTGACTGGGGTGAAAACTAAGAGAGGCAAGCCAAAGATCTGGGAGATGTGATGGTTTTTAAGAAAGGAGTTCAAGCAAGTCAGTATAAGAAAGAAGAGGCGGATGCATTCTAGGTGTAAAAACCCTTGGAATGGCTGAACAGAGTTCTGAAGGAACAAATGTCACAAGAAGGAAGGTATTTATCAAAATGTATCAGAGTACTCCTTGAAATTAACCTTCCCTAATCTAGTGTCATCCAGATGCATGGAATTGCAACTACCATTATCCCCAACCAATCTTTAGAGAGCATCCAACTGGAGAAAGATGATTTAAATTAAATGTGCTAGATTTATATATCCAAATACTTCAACCCGTCTGGGAGTGACAGAATTATCTATGCTTTTCTTCAACATTTTGATCATTTTGTAAACAAGAGAATAGCTGAACACCAGAGGGATTGTCATCCATTTGTTAAATCATGGCTGGTGAGGGATCATAACAAGATCCATTTCATTCTTCTGTAACTGGCCACCATGACCTGTGAATTTGCTGGACATTGTCAGAAGACAATTCTTTTTCAATAGACTATAAACAGAAAGCTCCCATGGGAGAAACAACATGTTTGCCATATATTATAATATACCCTTGTCTTCAAAATGAAACTTTGTGGGACTAGAGATTATTGGCCTTGTCTTGTTGTCACAGAAATAAGAAGCAGAAAATCACAGATGAATTTGTTTCTGAAAACTTTGCAATGCCTGTGGGGATAGAACAGTTTTATATTCAAATCTTTTTTAGCTCCAGGGGAGGGTGACAGGCTGCAAATTGGCAGAGGGTAATCTCTAGCCTTTACTTTGCACTAATACATTCAAAGCATAGAAACAGGTTATGCTCTAAACTCATTTGGAGGTCTCTAGCTCAAAAGCCAAACTTTTGAGAGCCAGGGACAGGGACAGAGATAATAAATGTTTCCTTTGATCCTGCATTAAATGGAAGGGAAAGAAAATCAAAGGTTTTCCACACAATTTGCACCAGCTGATTTAAAAAGTTGATCATAACAAGAGTGTCTTCACAAAAGAAGTCTTAATTTATATTGACTTCATAGCATACACATTAGCTGTTTAAAATGAAAATTCTGTTCTGGGCATTTTGGAGAAAGCTTGGCATTCATTTAAATATAGGAGATAAGCATACGCAAAGCACATGGGCTTTCTCACAGATTTCACTAGAAGAAATGCTTCATATTTAGCTAAATGGTATTGTGGCCTTCTTGTTTATATGTAATATATGACTTAATTTGCTACTGTGGTTAGCTATAATAGATTTTCATGCTATAATTGTGTATTTTCAGTTAATAGGCTCAAGATTGATTCTGTTCCTGGAATGGATGGGTCATCATCTTCTGATCAGTGTCACATTTGTATTTGCTTACTCATCCACACATTCTATTCTGGTGCTCCTTTAACACTGCACAAACATAGTGCTATGATTCCACCTGAACTGCCATGGCAACATCCTATGAAATCCCGGCTTTGTAGTTTGGCAAGGCAACAGAGAAGCTCCCTGGCTGAGCATTCTAAATGCTGCTCTCTAAACTGCAGATCTCAGGATTCCAGAGGGTAGAGCTATGGGAATTATAGTATGTTCATAGCATTACAATTACATAGTGGGAAAGGCCCTTGGTTCCATATCAATCTGCAATTGTTTTTTTAAAAAATCTGCATCAAACTTTGCATTGAAATTTATACATCTGAATGGATTTTGTCTCAAAATATACATTTATCAAAATGAGCCTCATATTCAGAACTGGAATAACTGGATATTTGTTTTTTAAAAACTGGATGTTTGAGAATTAACAGCTTTGTTTCTATAACCCATTACTCTGAGGTCTGTGCATGGCACTGAGTTGGACTAGATGGCCCTTCTGGCCCTTCCCAATGCAAAGATCCTATTTTTTATTCCATGATTCTATGAAAAGCCTGGATTTGGATCTGTCTGTATTCAGTCATGATAAAGCCCAATTAGGCCTGCTTATTTTTTAAGGGAGACTTATGGCAGATAAGTAAGTTATGCTATATAGTCCTCTGGAAATAAATATCGCAGTGTAATTGGGAAAGACTTTCAGTATAATTCATTTTTGAAGAGTTTGTCAACATTCACTTATTTCTCCGTTTTTAGGATAGAAAAAAAAACTGAGTTTGGAAGGAGAAACAAGTGAAACTGTCAGATTTCTCCGTCTCTATGTTTTGTCTGCTGCTACAAATCAACTAATTTTGACATAGATGATGGGATACTATGATTTATTTCTCCATGTAATGACCACTCCCAGCTGCAGTAGACTTCCTGAATTAATTACTAAATGATCAATAATCATGTAAATGTTATTGATTCAAACTGATCTACTCCAGTTGAGACTTATACTGGGATTTGGGCTTATATGTTTTTTTCTCAGATTCTCATGCTTGGAGCAATGCGTAAAGGACTTGTACATCACTAGTAGCATATTTATGCCAATGGCCTCCTGAACTATCCTGCATTTCAAGAGTGACTGATATAGATGACTGACATCTCAGAGTATTTTTTTTTTTTTTTTTTTAGAGAGAGGCAATGAGACATCAATGAGGTCTCTGAAAACTAGAGTGCAGAGTCATTCTTAGGAGATCAAAAGCTATGGTTTTGATGTTAGGCCAGTTTCTCTGGGAAGATGAGATCCTAGAACAGCAGACTGAAATGCATTGTTAGACCACTGGAAGTGTAAACCTGCACATTGAGATGCCTGGTTAAAACATGAAATACTTGATGTGTGGTATGTTCAATTCATTTTTGTATGATGTTCCTTAGGTGTCTGCAACTTTCTCTGTTTAACCTGCACTATTAGGCTGGTCTTCATTTGTTACCAATATGTTATTTTAATGCAAAATCAGAGATGTAAAGAAAATGTGCAAATGTTCTTATCCTCAGTGAGAAAAGATGTCTTGACAAATGAAGATAACCTTGTTGAATATATTGACAACCACCAGAAATGTTTTGCATTTCTGGACCTTGTAATTGAAAAGTTGTTTGAGCAAAAACATGGAGAGTTTTAAGGGGAAAAAATGCATAGACACAGTGCCTTTCGTCAAAAGACAAATTCCTGTTCAAAAAGATACCGACTGGCATTATTTTCAGTAATTGCTGGTCACAGGCCTGACTTAAGACATCATAGCTATTCCAATTCACATTTACGATGATTGCATCATCACAATCACCAAAATAACCCCCTATATCATCTCTTTGAAGCCTCTGAGCCCTCCCCCTATTCAGCATTTTTAAGGGTGCTGGAGATTGGGGTGGTGAGTAATGTGTCCATCTCTCTTCTGACACAGGACATGTTGAGACAGACAACTGGACAATACCCCAACAGGACCTTGCAGGGTTCTCTGTGGCTATCTGTCTCACCAAAAAGGGGCTGGAGCTGTCATTGCTCACTGCCACACTCCGCATTTCAGAAATGGCTGTGTTGAGGGAGAACTATAAGGCTTCAAAAGTAGGATTTTTGGAGGGCTGCATTGGAAGATATCATAGCTACATCTCCATAGCTATGTCTTTGTGGCTTCCATAGCTATGTCTTCTAATACAGGTTCTAAGCCAATGGCCGGCATCCTCTTCAGTATTTATGATGTCATAAGCCAGGCTTACAATATCATAAACTTTGGAATTCTGTATATAGTTGTTGAAGCATTGCAATGACTGAAAGGGAACTCAAAAACCTACCTTAGAAGCAAGACAGCCCCACTTACACAGGGATTTCCAATGTAGGGGGAGTAGAATAGTGAGTGAAGAAACATCCAGCTCTCTCCTAGCAGTGAGGTGCTTTGTAACAAGCAGCTGCAGGGAAAATAGGATGCATGTGATTATTGGGTGAGGCAGAATGATTTTTCATTGCAAAAAAAATGTGAAAAAAAATTAAAAATCACAAAAGCTCTGATGATGTGGTACAACATGGGGGAAACATCTACAATTTGTGTTCTTGAGTGCAGGAATGAAACACACAAATATTTGCAACCCTATGCTAGAGCTGAAAATTCTACCTACCAAAATCAGTGCAAGACAGGATTTCTCATGCTATTGGACTACAATCTCATCATGCCCAGCCATCATCCTGAACATATCTGGAGAGTACTAGGCTGGAAAGAGCTGGTGAGGAGTTGTCAACACTGGTAAATCTTAAATCTGCATTGCACAGGGATAGCACTGGCTATGAGTTTCTAAAATGAGTAAAGATACTATCAATCAGTTTTGCGGAGAACAAAACAGAAGTGTGTCAATGATAGATATCAGATGGGGTTTTACTTCCCATGCACTAGCAAAATAGTTATATAGATTATGACATGCACATTTTCCCCTAGCTCTCTGGATGTGAAACAATACTTAATTATACTTGAATTGATCTGTATAAGGGTAACTGAATCTACCCACAGACTGCTTGCAATCTTGAGTTAGAAATGGATCCCTTATGTATATTGCAAAGAATCCAAACCCTCTGCAGAATTTAACAATGCAAGAGAAGAGCTTACAAAAGATCCTGCCACAGACTACCAGCTATGTTCTACATCCTATAGCAAAAACTAAGTGTCCAGACTGAATGTACCCAATTTTTATCACTTTCCTATTTGATCAAAGTCCAAAATATTATGTGATGTGTAACTAAGACATGGAATAAATTATTCCACTTTGGTAGTGTGTTTTGTGTACCTGAACAAAGAGTCAGTTCATACTGACTAAAAATGTACAGTAAGAGTTGCAATACTTTACCTAATGTGAAGCAGAATTAAAAATTGGAGAAAAAATATATGTGGGAATTTCGAGATCAGATGCATTACAATACTATTAGACTAAGGCGATTTCTGCACAAGAGGGGAGGAGCGGTTCACTGTGTATCAAGAGCAGTGTTTTTATACTCTGATTAGAAGAAATTCAGGAACAATGCTGTCTGCACCCCCTCCCCCATTTACATTGTACTGTGGAGAACAGTGGTTGCTGCATCTGCAACGGTAAGTCCCTGGCCACTCCCATTCCCCTCCCTCACCCCACCCTGCCATCACTGATTGATCTGTTTTTTTTCAAAACACACACACATTTTTAACACATTTCTGTGTTGCTACATTTGTGCATCGGTATGTATTTTCACTGACATGTAGAAAAAAACACATCTTAAGAGTCCATTACCAGATCCACTCTCTTCCTGCTGTCTGTTTAATGCATGAAGACAGTAATGATGGCAGCCTGTCCTTTGATGGTTGGAGAAAGATAGGGATGGAAATGACGGAAGGAACAGCCTGGGAATGTCCATAGCCAGCCACTTCTGCAATGTGAATTGCTGCTACACTTCTGCATGTAGGGAAAAACTGAAGCAGAACCAGTTTGGGAGATTTACATCGGAGTTTTTCCATTTTTCACATACAACGGTTTCTCATTGTAGTGAAGTGCAGTGAACTGTTCTAGGAGCTGAAAACATGCAGAACCACATGCAGACAGGAGGGTAAGAATTCAAGGTGACTACGATGTATTGACCTCATGTGGAAATGGCTTAAAATTAACAGAAAATAATGCCCTTAGTAGGGTCCATTCCAATAGCACAAACAGTGAGCAAAGTCTTTCAAGCTGGATTTTTCTTCTATAGTTGAACAATGCTACCTGTAAACTTACATTTAAAATTGAATTAAGTTTCTTGTGTGAGGAAGTCAAGGGTCTGAACATCTGTGGTTATCTTCATTGTTGTTGTTTTACTTGTATACTAACCTTGTAGTACCTATGCACATTTCACTGTAATATTTTATGAATTTCAGTATGTATTCCACCCTGTCACAAAGGCTGATATAGAAAACTATGGCCCTTTTCACAAGCTGTTTCTAAAGCGAAAGGGCCCCTTGAGCGGTAAATGGGAGGAGCGGTTCATACGACGCACTCCCATTTACGCAATGCTCAAGAGCCGGACACACAGTGGACATGCACCTTTTTATTTTTGGCTGTAAGCCGAAAATGGTGTGCAGTTGCGCAATGCTCCCAGGGCCCGTGCACACTTACCTGCTGTGCAGTGCGTTGGGAGCTGAGCTGGTTGCGCTTCCTGCCTCAGCGCTAGCCTGCAATTCCCAGGTTGCGCTGCGGTAGGAAGCGGCGGGGCGTTTGCACGATATTTGCGCAACCAGGAAGCCGATGCAGAACTCAAGCAGCAGGGAAGCGGCAGCGTTTCTGCTGAGGCTTTTCGCGCGACTGCCACCCCCCACCTCCGCAAAAGGGTAAGGTGCGGAAAGGCCCTATGTTTTGATACAAATACACTTTGCCTCAAACCTAGATGGTAAGTGTCAGTCATATCCTATTATTGGATAGGTCCTCCCTTCCCAAAAGAATAAAATCATTTTACATTTTAAAACCACAGAAATAATTAACATGTGCCCAATGCCGCTCTTTCTTAAGCAACAGCAGATTGTAATGGTAAGTTCCATTCCCTGAAAAAAAGAATTGACATTTATCCACCTTCTATTTTTCCTTAGAAGAAGCATGATGCCATAAGCTTGAGGCTAATGACTAAAACTAGCCTTTCTTCTTAAAACAGCCTTTAAGCACTTAAAGGAAAATTGGGAACATGTTTGGAATGACAGTGTTGACCTTTCCCATAATTACAATTCCTAATTCAACAACTGCATCAGTGAGGAATTTCTGACTTCACTTACATGTTTCCAAAAGGGAGATATATAAACTGAACTGTGAGAATTAATTACCTGCACACTATTCCTATTGTGTAGCCATATTTACATATTATTAGCTAACCACTCAATGCCTGATTGACACATGCTTTCACAATGTTCCATTAGCTTGAGGTGTGAATCCTACTGTTAAGAACCTTAGTTATTTTCACTTCCTTGCAATGTCCTCTCAGAAATATGCAGAACTGTCAAAGATAGCAATTGGAGGACATAAAACAATGAAGCACTATAATTAGATTACAACTGAAAAAGCCCCCCAAAGCTCACACAGGAAAAAAATATTAAGACATCATGACTCTGATGATTTAATTGTGAGTTTTATTAAACCTTTCATTCATATATACACACGCACGCACACACACACACATATACACACACATACATATATATACACTCATTCTCTCATATAAAGCCTGTTCATAAATGCTGTGACGTAAAGTTAGAATTTTCAGTGCTGCTCTTTCCCTCAGATATCTTTAGCCTATAGATGAGGCTATTAAGAGATATGTAATAGCTGTATTCAAATATTATTTGAAGGGCTGTCAAATAAAAAATGGAGCAGAGTTGTTCTCTTTTGGCTTAGAACACAGAACAGGAGTGTTGTTGTTGTGTGCCTTCAAGTTGTTTCCAACTTATGGTGACCCTGAAGCAAAACCTATCACTGGGTTTTTCTGAGGCTGAGAGTATGTGAGGCATCCAAGATCACCCAGTGGGTTTCCTTGGCTGATCAGAAAACTGAACCCTGACCTACAGAGTTGTAGTCCAATGCTCAACCACTATATCATGCTGGTTCTAGGACAAAAATGAATGTCAAGAATTTGTGATGACGGATTTTATGAAAAGGTTTGGCGACAAATCCTAATTGTAAGAATTACTTGATAATGAAATGATTTGCCTGAAGAGGTAGTGGGCTCTTCTTCACCAAGTAAATGCTGGATGACCATCACTGAGGGATATGGTAGTTAGAAGATTTCTTTGCGAGCAAGAAAACAGTAGATTGCATTCAATGTCCCATGTAGTTTGTCAGGCAGATATTCCAGTGCAACCCTATTTTATATTTGTATTTAAATCTATTTTCACACTTGTTAAAACCACTGAGGCTGCCCATCCATCAAATCTTAAAGTAATTAATGGTAAGGAAGTGGCACAAAGTGGTGGACAGCAGGAAATGAACAGATAACAGTGAAATATTATCTCTCTCTTTCAAAACTGTAGAACAGCAGGATGTCCCACTCCATTACTCTTTTGAAACATCCTGTTGTTCTTAAATACCTGAGAGAACATGCAGTTAAATTCCTTTAAAAATAGATCCTTGTTCTTACGGCTTTCACATAATGTTATCTTAAAGGAAAAGGATACAAGGTAAAGCCAAGTCATATTATTACTCCACTTTGGGCTCTGATCTTTTGATGGTCCTGGCCTCAGGCATTGAATAATGATGTTAGCTATTTGTGTCCATGGAACAGCATAAATGGAAGGAGAAGAGATTAATTGATCCAACAGTACTGCAACAATAGTATTGTTTGAGAGGTACATTACTTTTGTGTCACAAGAACAGATCTGAAACACTGCAAAAATGGAAGGACACCAGGTTGGCATAAATGGTCAAGTCCATGAAGTCATAGGAATGTTTGTGAATGTTACTCCCTATATCTTGGGAATCTGGGGGTGGGGGGTATTAAGCCCAGATCTGCCTTCCTCTAGCAAAAGTGCTTTGCTATTGGAAGGTACCTTCACTTGATTTTCAGACTCCACCTCACTCTCCACTGCATTGTAGCTCACCCTCGTGAATAGGGCCCCCTTACCACTGCTGTGAGGCAAATGGGGTGGGAAAAATCCCCTTCTGCACTTGTATATGCTAAATCTGGATCCAATCTCAACTGTTTCTAAGAAAAAAATGTGGGGAGTCTAAAATACATAATTTTTAGTTCTTATGCTAATATAGTAGCGTAGAATGTTATATAGTGGTGAGCTAGCATTTGACCGTTCTGTTTGCCACTAAAAATGAATGTTCTGAAAAGCTGCCTTATATGGATTATGAGGCATCTAGATTTTCCAAACCACTTGCTTAAAACAACAGCAACACCAGCTTTCAAATGAATGATTCCACTTCATGTTCTGTTCTGCTGGCTGAAAAAACAACAAATTACTGTTTTCCATTGGCTTTTATAAAAAGAACACATACTATAAAGAAACAGCAACCACACCTGCATCGGAGAGGATAGAATTTTTTAGAGGCTTACCTAGACAGGCTTGCATTTATTAATTGTTTCAAAACACTTGAAAATTTTCTGTTCATGCATATGTGCCTTTAAGTCGCCTGTTGACTTACAGTCACCCTATAATTTGCCTAGGGTTTTTTTTTAGGCAAGGAATACTCAGAGGTAGTTTTACCAGTTCCTTCCTCTGAAATATAGCCTACAGCACCTTGTATTCTTTAGTGGTCTCCCATCAAGCCTTTTCTGATACTAGAAGAGCCATTGGGAATGAAAACATGACAAAATTTACTCCACATCATATAGGGGTCACAGAGAGAATTTTGGATTTAAAAAAACCACGAAACTTGAGAGCACAGAGGTCTCAATTTGTCTTTGGGGCACACTTGCAGCCAATGAGTAACAGCTTCCCCACCCTCTAATGTATTGTATTGCAGCATGAGACTACTGTCCATAAGCTAGCTACAATGGAGAAGCTAGAATGAGAACATTTAAATCAAATATTCCTAGTGGTATAATGGATCTAGTGCTCACAAGGTTGAAATGCCACTCCAAAAATGACACAAACAGAGAGACAGGTAGGGAGGTCATTCAAATATTTGGATGGGCTGAGAAATAATGGCATAAATTCCATGCTGTGTCAGTAGCCTTCTTGTAACACTACACATCTTGTAACACAACAGGGCTTTCATCCCATCTCTTCCCTGCTGCAGACCTTGACGTTATCTGACAATCAGCTCCAGGGTGTTTCCTAGCTCCCTGGAGCTGGTTTTGAGTGTTGCAGATGATCAAAAAGGTAAGCTTGAGTGCTTATGTTTTATTCCCCTGCAAACCTATACAGAAGAAAGAAGCAGAACATAGGAGTGTGTTAACTTTTCTATTTTTCCAACTTTTACACTTTTTAAACTATATACAATGATGTGCAAGAGGACTGGAAATAGTGAGGCTAGGATCTCTCAGGCTTACCCCCTCAACTACCTACAGGCCCAGTGGCATGGCATCTCAGGTATTTTGCCCTAGCTGACCACACACACTAAGAAGACTACCTGGGTTAAAACCCTCCATGCCTTGAGATTTGAAAGGAGATATGCCTCAGACCCAAAGGTTGTTCTCTTCCACAGTCAGTCCCAGAACCTGAAGGGCCATTCAGAAAAAAAAATCATGTGTTTTTTAGGTGCTCAAATTTGTTTTCAAATCTGGACACCCTTCCTACTAACACACAAACTAATCTGCCAACAGGTCAGATGCTGTTTAAGCCCAATGCAAGCCAATTGTCTATTGATTCAGTAGGGGGCCATCACAGGAAAAAAAAAACACCTACCTGAAAATCCGGAATTCCTGGCCTAAAACAACCAACTAAAGTTGTACTGAACATGGAGGAGACTGTTTGGTCTGAGAACAACTGAGGAAGAAGCTGGAGGGCAGTTCCAAACTTGTGTGTCAGCAAGCTCCACAACCTGTGTATCAGCACGATAATGTCTTGAGTCATTATGTTCTCCTGTGCCTTCTTCCTTTAAGAAGTAAAACAGTAATCCTGTTATGCAGCCACTCAGTGGGCTCCATTGTTTTAGGGCTAGATTACACTTCCCACATTTATCAGCTGGATTCAGAAATGGAAAAGGCACAATAAATCATATTGCAAACATCTTATGAAGAATACAAAGAACCTTAAAAGAAAATGACCCTGTGTTTTATAGATTTTGGCAAAAACATGAGTATTACATATATCATTAAAAAGTATGGGTTACTCCAAAAGAAATTGGCATCCTACAACATTTGATTGTTCTGATGCATAACCTATACTGTGGGTGAGAAGTCGAATCCAAGCTAAACATACCATCTCCCTCAATTGTTCCTCATAAGGCTTGGTTCCCAGTTATTTGAAATTCTTGACCACTTTTCTTGGACACTTTTCAATGTGTTGATATCCTTGAACTGTGGTTCCCAGAACTAGACACAGTATTCCACGTGAAGTCTGATCAAAACAGAATAGTGTGGGACTATTGATCTGGACACTATACTGTTGATCTGGACACTGTTGATCAGGACACTATACTATACTTGATGCAGCCTAGAAATTGCATGAAGAAGCAGAATGGTTCCAAAATAGCAAGGGCATGAGACAAGGGTGCGTTTTATCAACATACCTGTTTAATTTATATAAACATTATAACGTATAAAAAGTGGGATTAGACTCAGAAAGAGGTGTGAAAATCGCAGAACAGAAACATCAGTAATTTAAAATATGAAGATGATACCATATTACTAGTATAAAATAGGAAGGACTTGAAATTACAGTTGATGAAACTTAAGAAAGATAACAGATAAGCTCTGCTGTCTTATCTTTACAACTGAATATTAAGGAAACAAATATGATGATCTCAGATGATTTACATAAGCTGAAAGTGGGTAATGAAAACATTGAAATTCTTAAAGTTTTTCTATACCTTAGCTTAGTCATTAATCAAAATAGAAACTGTAGTCAAAATATCAAAGGAAGAGGAAGACTTGGAAGGACAGTTGTGAAAGAACTAGATGAGCCCCTGGGTGAGAAGTCACTGTTAGGATACAACCACAGAATCTTGCCGCCAGGGCCCCTTGTTGTCAAGAGCTTCCCTGCCCGAGCAGATCTGGATGCTGAACTAAGCCCCCTTCAGCAAGGCAGATTCATGCATGTAATAGTATTTCCAATTACTGTGTTAGATTATGAAAGTTAGACGGTGAAGAAAGCTGGTGAGAAGGGTATTATTTAATCTGAACTGTATAGCTGAGTGGAGTGTCTTTTTACACATGGACTGCTGTAAAGATATACAAATAGATCCTAGAGTAAATGAAGCCTGAAAGGTTGCTAGAAACCAAAACAACTGAAAGATGGAATCTATTTTACTTTGGCCACATCATGAGAAACCAGGGCTTTTTTGAGGAGTAAAGCAACACTGAGAAAAGTGGGAGGCCATGGGAAAGTAAGAAGATCACATTACAGATGGATTGATTCAGTAAAGGAAGTCACAGCCATGTCTGGAAGACCTGAGTAGGGTTGTTAATAACAGGATCTCATGGAGGTATCTCATTCACAGGATTGCTATAGTTTGAAGTCTGAAGAAGACTTGGTGGTGATGGCTGTGTGAATGGCCAGACAAAGGAAAGAACAGAGCCAGAATGAAGGAAGGAAGGAGGGAGGGAGGGAAGGAAGGAAGGAAGGGAGGGAGGAAGGAAGGGAGGGAGGAAGGGAGGAAGGAAGGAAAAGATAAGAGAGAGAAAGAAAGAAAATTTTCAGTATCTTAAAGAGTGGATTTTCATGACCAAATGTGATTTGCTTGTTTTACTGTAAGCTGACCTTTTAGCAGCTAGTTCAAGCACTCCCAGCTTGTGATTTACTCTCTACCTATGAAGCCCATCCTTTAAAACACAAGGGGATTCTTGCATAATTGAACCTTAAATTTCTGCTGGAAAATTCTGAGCCATTAACCTGCCTGAATCTATGCCAGATCCTCACTAGAAAACAAAGTCATTGAGAAATGATACAGACATTGTCAGGAAAATGTCAGTGTCTAAGACTCTCAGCACTGACTTCACCCAGAAAACTATGTTGATTATATCAGATCTGAAGGATGAAAGGAATCGCCAATATTTCCTTCCAACAAGCATACTTCATTAACATTTATCCTTCTCCCTAGGAAGCTTGCTTTTGGAATTAAACCTTGGCTAGCTCTGTAAATAAGAAAGAGATGCTGGAAACATCATCAGCAACAGATGGCTCCCATACTGCCCAGGCACAGTACTAAGAGCCTTAAAGGTTCCTTTTTGGTTTCACCTGCAGGCCAGAATAAATGATGTTTGCTTCAGATATTCCAGTATTGCCCTAATACATGCAATACAGTAGGAATGAGCAGCTGTAGTGAATACTGAGGCCATTATTTCTGCTCCTGGAACTGTCTGGCAGGTGCAATATGCGTAACAAGAACAACAATAATCCATTTAAAAAAATAGCTAGGTGTTCAATGTTTCACAGTTCAAAGGGGTCTTGCAACTTATTTAAAATGTGAACTGCTGCTTCTGGAGGCTTACAGGGGTGTGTCTACATTACATAGTTGTAGCAATTCACTTCAAATGCTGTTCTATAGATCCTGGTATTTGTAGTTCTATGGGTTCCTTGGAATTCTCTACTGTAGTGATTTACTTCAGGGGAGTTGGGCAGGAATTTTTAAACCCCTCAACTGTAACTCCATGGATTCTGTAGGATGGATGCATGATAGTTAGACCCTTTCCACACTTTATCTTATCTCGTTGTCCTGCAGTTGCAATCCTGGCAGCACCCTTGGTGGGAAGGGAGTGTGACAGGAATGCTCCCCTTCGCATTGGACCAGCTGCCTGTGGAATGAAGCATGAGGGACACGGCTTTTCCTTCCGCAATGTAGCTAGGCTCTTTCCCATGCTGCACTGGGGCAAGAAGTGCCTCTATCATGCTTCTTGGCCTTCCACAGGGCAGGTAAGTACAGGAGCATCATGTGATGGGGGGGTCATTGACAATGAAAATCTGTCAATAATTTATCCCATGATCATGCTAGCTGGTGACATGAGAAGGACAGGACTGTGATCATTGGGAAATTGAGAGAGTTTTAGTAATTTGTATTTTGTAATGCACAGACAGAAGTGGAACAAATTAATCTCCACCCCAGACCCACTTAATCTAGCTCAAAATAAACACAAACAGTTTGGCTAAAAAGTATGAAAAAGTTTACTCACAAAATCTTGTGCATAGTCTACACAGGTTCAATTCTTGAAGAAAAGTAAGATGAAAGCATGCTTGCTGGAGGATCGAAGACCACATGCTTGCAGGGAAGCCGAAGAACAAAAGGGAAGAGGAAGAGGATATGCAAGAGGAAGTGGGTGTTGACCAAACAACAGAGACTTTACTCTAGGCAGTCTGCTCTATCCTTACAACAAACATGCAAACTAACTAACCAGTTAATTAAGCATGCAAATGTTGCCACTCCCAAAAGTGATGACATCTTGCACAAGTATCATTGCAGTCCTACTCCCCTTGTGTCCCCATGCCAGGACACCACGTCCTTGTGGAAAAGGTTTCAGAGTGGTATTGAACTTCAATAATCTTGTCATGTGGACATACCTCAGGACCGGCACTTAATGTTTTTTATGGCCAGAATGATGATGGTCAAGTTTGAGATCAAAGGCCGCAAAAACTTGGGGTTCAGATGTGGGCCTAGGGCCACAATTTTCCCACCTTGCCATATAACAGAGTGCCTACTCCAAAAGAATAACTTCTTTGTTTTCAGTCTGTTAAAATTAGTGCTGCAATGAATGATAAGGAATTACAGTTGTACATTTGTACAATTGTAAAAAAAGAGAACTCTTCATTACTTATTTTTTCTTACTTCTGGAAAAGTAATTTATTGTATTTACAAGTTTATTGTGTTATAATTACAGTCTTTCAAAAGTAATTATTTACTTTCTTTTTTTGTTTTTACCTAAGAAAAAATTAATACTAAAAGGCACTGTAAAAAGCACACTTCATAATTGACCCAGTATCCACAACTGAGCATGAGAGAGCAGCAGGAGAAATAAGACAGGTCAACACTTGAACCATGTGATATTCCAGCATTTAGTGAAGCCGCTTTACTCTGTAACTATAATAGTAACTAAAATGTTACAGTTGTCCCATAAGAGGAGCAAAATTATCCTTTTTAATGTAATGTGGTTATTCCTTCATTATAGGGGGAAAAGGAGCTAATTACAAGCAGCTCAGTTAAAATGAGTCACTTCCGGATGACACACAGAAAGCATCTAATCTGAGGCAATGCTCATAACACTGAAAGTATGTATTAATGTGCTTCTAATTGTATGACTATATTTATTTCCCTCTTCTTTCCCTTAGAATTGATTTCTCTGACTCTTCCAAAATTAGCTTCCTTCACAATTTCTATTGAGGTTTCATCTGAGTGATGTCTCCCAAAATTGTCTTGAAATTTTATGTTTGGCTAAATCTGGTGGGAACTCTAGCATCTACTTAAGATTGTAAGGCACTTAACTGACACAGTAGTTTATACAAATAACTCCACTCCAGCTGGTACTAATGAACAGAAACTTCCCTTCAATTTAGTGCCATGTCTGGGGATGATTTTGGTTGACGTCTCTCTTTTCTCTTGGCTTCAATGATCCATGTGTTCAAGGCTGATATCCAAATAACAAGATTCCGATTTCTTCCTGTGTCTATGACATCAAAACTACTTATTTGTCATGCTATAGATGCAATCTGTTAAAGAAAGAGAGTTTTTGTTAAAATAGGAAAAACAAAATAGCAAGTGCCATCAAGTTCATGTCACAATGTATATTTCAAAGTAGCCACTGAAACTCGTTTTTAGACTAAACAGTTTGTGCTACCCTCAAACACATTGTTCCTGAGATGAAAGGTTCCCTATATAAAGCAATGCTACTCACCTTTGAAAGCATACTTTCTCTCCAGCCTCCTTCCCTTTTCCTGCTATATTTTTATCTGAGCAACATCACACAGCAAGAAGGTATTAGTCTACCTAAAAGTGAAATGCTGTAAAGGTTAGGTCTTTCCCAGTGCAATTCACAGAATTCTTGCTCCACTTGTTTTTAAGTGTAAGACAAAACTGGCTTTCCTTCTCACAGCAACAATGTAACATGTTGCCCATTGTGAAAGGACATTATGCATTGCCCGGTGTTTCTTGTATATCTTTACAAGTCCTCTGAGAAGTTTCTGAAAACTCTCAGAGCACCTGAACTACATGTTTTCTACAATTGTAAAACAAATACACATCATTGTAGTTTTGTGGGGAGCGTGCTGACATGCAGATTCAAAATGCATAGGCCATTTCCGCACTAGCCTGTTATAGTGCTATTATTACACTTTCAACTTCCTATGGAAACCTATGGTTTGCAGTTTAGGGAGGGACCTTTGAGGCTAGTGTAGAAATGGCCTTAGTCATGGGGTGGGGGCACATTGCTAAATGTAGGATAGACAATTGAAGGTGGAGGAGGAATGAATATATGCACAGGACTTTAAAGTATTTGAAGCATCTTGAATACATCTTTTAGTTGCAACTTTCAACAACCCTGACAGACATACCATTGTTATTAACCAAATTGAGGGATTGAAGCTGAAATGGAGGAAGTTGTTTCTAGCCACTTAAGCAGTGGTAGCTGAGGGCTTCCATGTCAGTGGGATAGTGAAGTTGCTCTGGGTTTTAGTCTGAACTTTAAAGATGCTATTCGATGTGCTGAAGTTGTTACAGAGTTGGATAGTTCCTTTAAAGTTAATACGAAGCACAAGATTTTCTTCTCCACTTATATTTGTTTATTTGTTTTTATTAAAATATTTGTAGCCTGCCCTTGACTGGAAGATCTCAGAGCAGCATATAAGTAAAAGAATGTAGATTCATAGATTTAATACAATAAAATAAGATACACAAGATAGAAATATATTAAACAGTTAAAACAGCTTAAAATGCTGTAACAGTTAAAATCATATGTACATATTTGAAAAAAAAATGGTCCTAAACGTTCTAATAAAAAACCGTTTTTTTACTTGGGGCAAGAAAGAAGCCAAAATTGGTGCCAATTGGATCACCAATGGGAGGGCAGTCCAGAAATGGGGTACCATAGCACAAAAATACCCCTCCCATTTTCTCCCACAATATATTGTTTCTGCTCGTGGGATGCAGGGAGGGCCTCTCCAAATCATCACAGTCCCTGGGGAAACATATACAAGCAACACCAACCATTACTACATCAAAGTGAACTTATAGCGGAGGAGAAATTTAGAACAGGACTTCCTGATTTGTCACCCAGTTTCTTAGCTACCATAATTGGTTCCACTGTCTCTTTTCTTCTTGGTTTCTCTCCATCATTTCTTCAAAAATGCAGGGGGGAAAAATGGATTCAGATTTCCCTCTGGCAGAATAAACTAGAGCTGAACCGCCATGTGATTATCTGAAACTGAGTCACTTAAGCATGGAACTGGTTCATAAACTTCAGAGGCTACATTTGCATGTGAATATTGATTTCTTTCACATGAATGGCTCATCCTTTTATGTTGCCTTCGCATGAATTTTGCCTCTAGAGAATTGATATGTTTCCATGCTTCTGCTTGGTGGTGGTGATTTTTCCCCCTTTCCTTTCCCCTGTTCCAGTCAGAAATACTTTCTCAAATAGAACCAAATGAAGCAATGAGATTGTTGATTATCTCTAGTTCCATTCCTATGAGGCAGAAACATTTCATTCAACAGAAAGAAATCTGACCTTTGTTATGTCATCAGATAGGCAAATGAAGGAAAACAGTCATCCAAATAAAATTAACGTATGGTGCATACGGAGTATATTGTCTTTATTATTTCTCTTACAGACACAACAGATGTATATTTGCAATAAGGTGGAACTGTGTAGTATAAGACTGACTCAAACAAAGATCGTTATCTATTCACAATTAATCCTGTAAACCTGTACAATATTCTTCACATTGGCAAGCTTCAGAATTAGTTTTACTAGTATAACAAAGAAGAAGCATACTCATATTTTACATGTGGAAAATCTTTTCTACTTACAGAAAGAGGATTATATGCTTCCCATATCCATTCACATAAACAAGCTTGGCATTTTCACTGTCAATAACCAAAGCATCTGATCTTAATGTATTTATTATATATTAAGATATTTTAGACCCCAACCTCCAAATCAAATGGCCAAGGCAGTTTACAATAAAATATTTTAACAGCAAACAAAATAACAAATACATTTTAAAAGCTTAAAGCAGGATATACACAAAAACGGTGTTAAAACAACAAACAAGTCAGACTAAAACTGATTGTGAAAAGTTTTAAAATCTTGGAAAATACATATGCCTCTGACAGTACAAACACCAATGACTGGCCTAAGTCATTTTTAAAAAATCAGCCCAGAATCTATCTTGCATTTATCAGATTGGGGGAAAAGAAATCTAAAGCTTTAACTTTCAGTAGGATCTATCACCAGTTTATTTCATTAAAATATATTCATCTAGATAGAAGTGGCAGGCTTGCTTTATAATAGCACCCTAAGAAGCTTGGGAAGTTTATACTGCTGGATCCCTTAAAATCTTTATTAAACCACAAAAAAGTAAATGTAGATGTGGTAGTTCATAAGAAAATTACCCATTCCGTAGAATGGCAACACTTCCATTAGAACCAACTATCTTGTCACAAGACAGTGTGTAAGCTTTTCTGCCTAGCTGTTCATCAAGCAACATGAGACAAAACGGGAAAAGGAAAGAGGAAGGAGCAGGGGAGGGAAGGGAAAAGATGAAAAATAAAACTACAAATACAAAATTGCGGACCTTCTAGATGTGTCTAACCTCAGGATGGAGACTGAAAGACTCAAAGCCAAGTAGAAGCCTTCACAGCACTGAGGCCAATCTGCCCAGCTGTGAGGATGTTTGAAGAGCATCACCATGACAGGTGCTTAAATGGGCATTCCACACAGAATGAATTCTGTCTGAGCATGAAAAGTCACCCTGTAATGCAAATGGAGGGAGGGGGTATCTAGCCCTGGAAGCATTGTGAAGAACTAGGCTTCTTGCTTTGATGCAATATCTTTGCCAGTTCTAGTCTGACATCTCCCTTGGGTTGTATCTTTTGAAGTTTGGGAGACCATGGCAAGAGAAGGGAGACCCAAAACATCTCAAAGAGTTCTCTAAGGAAGCTCAGCTCTACCCAAACCAGCCACAAATAAAGAGCAGAACATTTCAGCTTCCTTAATTATTTTCTCTTAGAGCAGAGGAAGGCAAGTTCCTTAGTTCCAGGGGCCATTTTTAACTCCAGAACATTTAAACAGAGCACCTGTTCCTATCAGGCCTTGCCTAGCAGTCGTCCTTCTGGAAGTTTTCTGGGGACATAGATCTATCCATGGGCAAGGAAGTTGGGGACTGTGTCCTATGTTTAAAGGTCTTTATCTCTCTTAAATTTGGTAGTAAAACCAGTAACAGCAGTACAGATGGTGGGCCTTGGAGACCTGTGGAGTGTTGCAAAAAAAGAGAGAGGGCAGTATTCCACCCATAGGCAGTGTGATGTCCACCCAGTCTCAGAGATATGAGGAATTAAGCTCTGCATCTTCATGCACTCCTCTATTCATTTTGGTTAGCGTTGTGTAAAAGAAATTCCAAGTGGGTTGTGTCCAGGACATTTCTTTTCAACTTGTGTTGTCACATAATTCAAATGCAAAATGTGTGTACACAGTTCATAGCCCTGGAAAGCACTTTAACTGAAAAGATTTTCCAATACCAAATCTATGCACCGGGAGCTGACATACCAAGTGTCATGGATGACTATGGCCATTTACACAGTACACTCTTATAGTGTTATTATTCCATTTTCAACATTCTATGGAATTCTGGGATTTGCAGTTTAGGGAGGGGCATTTAGAATTCTCAGCCAGAGAGCATTTTTTGCCTTAGTAAACTGCAAACCCCAGAATTCCACAGGATGTTGAAAGTGGAGTAATAGCACTACAACAGTGTAGTGCGGAAATGGCCTTTGATCTAGAAGGGACATCAACTATAATCAAGTGTTTTAGCAGCCATAGCCCTTTAAACGAGGATACTCTTCACAGATACATCAACTATTCAATTTCTTAAAGACCTCCGGGGGGGCTTCTCAGAGTAAAGTTATCTTTCCCTTTAGGCAACTTGCTGAGACTCTGTTTAATTGTGGATGATTTTTGTGCAAAACTATTTCATTCTGTCAGATTTTATTAGCATTCTTATATAGGATTATTCTGTGATAATAGCATTCCTTTTGCTAAAGACTTGTAAATGGACTATAATCTATGGGGGGAATGGGACTTGATTAACTGTTACTGGAATGCTGCTGCTAATATTATCAGTTAAAGCACTGCTCAGATTTAGAGCCTCTGATGCCCCTAATCATCCAAAGTCTGCTCATATGTTACACTCAGGATGGCATATCTCATTCCCAAAAGTGCATGGAAATAGATATCTATATTCTGAACACCAATGTGCTGCAGGAATTCATATTTTTCAGCCAGGACCTGGTTTTATTTATTGTTTATATAAAACATTTTCACACCACTTATTTGGTAATTTAGGAAAATTTACCATAACTAGTAAAAGAACAATGAAACTAGTGAAAGGCAGTGCTAAAAAGAAGGACAGCAGGAGCAGGATACAGTAGAAATTACAAGTCAAGAGAAAAAGCTTTTTCTGTCATATAAAAGACATTAACATAGGCAGAAGGCCTCCTTGGAGTAAGAAATCAATGAACAAAAAATCACAGGCAAAGTGGACATCTCTGCAGCTATGAGTGAACACCAGATGGTCCTCTAGATGTTCAAAGACTACAGCTCCCAGCATTCCTCATCACTTGCTATGCTGGCTAGGGTTGATGGGAGTTGGCGCTACATTTGGAGGGTTCCATTTTGATCACCCCTGCCTGTTACTATATGTCTCTCTCTGCAAATGGCTAAGGCATGCAGAAGAGAGTCTCTGAGGAAACTGTATGACAGATTAATGTGGGAGACAATATTCCCTCAAGTATTGTAGGGCCCAGGTCATGTAGGACATTAAAGATAAACACCAGCACTTTGAAAAGAGGTTGATAGTTCAGCTATATTTGAATATGCACAACCTCAAAGCTAGACTTTTAAGATCTAAGTAGTCAGTCTTCATGGCTGGATGGGTACACTTTCTTTCATGTTTATTTTATAAAAAGTTTTAAGTTCTTTCCCTCAAACCCGTGAAGAAATTTGCATTACCTGCACAACTCAGAATGAAGACACAAGACAATTGTTGATCCTGAAGGATTCCAAGACAGGCAATTTACTTTAGGGGAGGGGGGTACAACAAGTTATAGCCCCAGGACTGCAAGTTGCTGTCTCCTGTCCTTGGGCAACAAATTTCTTGATTATATCCCCTGGGAATTATTTTCTTAAAGTTACTGCTAGGGTTTTTTTTTTAAAAAAAAAAATATTTCAAACACTTCAAAATAAAAGTGAATAATACTGCCTCTCACTTCCTCTCCACAGCATCTAATGTTCCCCATCAATCATCTTTTTTCCTCTAATCCACAAAGCCCAACAGTTTAAGCCTTTCTTCATAAAGAAGATTATCTACCCTTCTGATTATTTTAGTTGCCCCTTTCAGTACTTTCTGCAGATCTTTTATATCCTTTTTAAAGCTGAGGTTACCTGACCTGCACACAATTCTCTAAATGTGAAGGATTTATGTAATGGATGAATAATACTACCTGTTCTGTTTTTATTCCTTGCTTAATAATAACACTGTGTTGGCTTTTTAAAAAAAAGTACTTCAGTGCCTTGCTTTGGCATTACAGTGGATATTGTAACATGATTCAGGTATCGTTTTACTCAGTTCTATATATGTCTACTTAGAAAGCCAATTGAGTTCAACACGCCTTACTTCCTGGTTAATTGTACATATGGTTGTAATCTATGTAATCTTACAAAGGCACAAAAGATCCAAGCATGTGTAGGTTTACTACTGGTACATTTCGGATGAGATATATTAGTAAAATGTCATTCAAATTCACAAGATCATGGTTTTGCAACCCTTCCATGCATATATAGTTGCAATAGCAATTCTCATATACATTGAAAATTCTGAACACCAGATACCATTAATCATATCTAATTAAAGAAAACTGCAAGGATGAGTCGAACCACACAGGAGACTGCAGCAACTCCAGGTAGCTCTTAAGTAAGCAGATGTCTAATATCACAAGTTCATAGCAGCTGACTGAAGAGCTTAATTTCCCTTCCATTTCCCCATTGGGCTTTCCCCCCACCACTTCTGTTGATAGTTTAGTTTAGAAGCATAACATATGATAGAAACAGTTAGTTTCTAGCATAACATTTGTCGAGAGTTCAAAAGTATCTCTCCCTAAAACCTGAGTCAGTGTGGCCTTTCAACACACATTCTATTCACCAGTTCATCCTGGAATTCTTTATGCGACATCCCAGCACTGCTACCCTACTATGTTTCTGCCTTCTCCCAAATTCTGGGTCAGCTGTCCCCATTTCCAGTGCCACCTTTGGTCCATAGCCAGCCATGATTGGGTGATGCTGTCAAAATTATTTGGTGGCAGCTGAACTGCTAAGCCTGTCCATAAAAGCACAAACACTCTGACAGACAGTGCATTGCCACAGGTGATGAATTGGGTCCATAGCTTGTAGGCTGTCAATGTACTAGAGATCCAGTAAGAAATTCAAAGCTATCCTGATGGCTTGTAATGTAAATGTGATAGGGAGTAAACAGAAGACAGAAAAGATTAGAAGACCTAATCATTAAGAAAAGGTGATGAATTCTTTCAGACATCTGGTTGAGTTCAATTTCACAGATGTTTACTTGGGACACATTCTAGTGGTGTGTGGGATCAAAGGCAAAAAAGATGGGACCAAAAATACTAGCATATTTTATCTTAAAGTTTTTACTGGCAACATCTATGCCTCTGGAGAGGTAATACAGCCTTTTAGAACAGGGAGGAAATATAGAAAATATGGTGCGTGAGCATCTAGGGAACCCCGGAGTGCCAGATTCGGTTCTCATAACACCTGGACTCACTCACAGAGCCTGAGGTTCCCCCACCATCGTTAAGGATGGCTTTGATAAGAGACTATGTAGAAAAATGTATGGGTTGAGTACCTTGTTGTTATAATTATTGTGGTGTGCCTTCAAGTCGTTCCCAATCTATGGTGACCCTAAGGTGAACCTATTGTGGGTTTCTTGGCAAGATTTGTTAGAAGGGGTTTGTCTTTGCCTATTATTATTGTTGTTGTTGTTGTTGTTGTTATAATTTGAGGCTGAGAGAATATGACTTGTCCAGGGCCACCCAATGGGTTTCTATTCTCAAGTAGGGATGTGAACTCTGTTCTCCAGAGTCATAGTTCAATGCTGAAGCCATTTTACCATGCTGGCTCTCATGCCTACTTTAGCCTTTATTTTGGAGCTGCCTATCAGCTTCACTACTCAAAAATAACAAGGCTTAACTTAAGAACTTAACAGGATGGTTCTCATACTAGTCTTCATGGAATATTCTCCTAAGCTATTGGCCCATATGGTCAGGGACTGGGGCTGAAGTCTCTTGGATTCGTTCATCCAGCATGGGAGAAATCCAGCTAAGCCCTTTAGCAAGGAATGCTTTGGGATGCACTGATTACAATAATTTTTGTTGGAGCACTCAATATCTACTTATTCTTTGCTCAGTATCCATACGTTAGTCAATTAGAGGGGACTTTTTATCATTAAAAATGTAGTCATTCTACACTATAGAAATTACTCTGAAATATATCATGTATTTGCATTTCTGTGCCTCCAAAGAATAATTAAAATATTTTCACTTAAAATGAACACCACCTGCTTAACATTCATTAAAATATTTCAAGTGATTGTATCATGTTAATAAACAGATGCCCAAAACATATTACAAATAATTAGAGGTAGAATTATCCACAAAAAAAAGAGCTGGTAATAATTAAGCAGATGGTTTGTCTAGAATTACCTGCCATGTGTACTGTCACTGAGTTCATGCAAAAATATCTATAAAATTTCACATACTCTGACAAGCATGGGTAATTCATAGTTTCCCTCACTCTGGTAACACTCTGTTTTGGAAATGGATAATAAATCCATTTATATTGAAGATAATTTGGAAACTGAAGTAACCATGAAATATGTCAGCTAGATTATTAAGTACATGCCTGAATACTAAGAATGTATTCATAATTCCCTAGTTTGAAAGTCTAATAGGTGCTAATCTCTAACAGGGCCTTTGGGATAGTGGCTTCCTGAATTTGGAATGCTCTCTGCAAGACAGTTTACCTGACACTGAAATCTCTATGGCTTGAACACTGTTGGTGGAGTATGCTAGTGATTGCACTTCTTCCAGGATTGGACAGTGGTGGCAAACAAAGACAGAGAAAACATGACAGCTCTGAGCAGCATATTTCTCTAATGCTTTACTCCCTTCACAGCTATTGCACCTGCAGGCTTTCCCCTTCTGTCACCATTCCATACACTAGTGTTTGGCTTTATCAACAAAACATGGCTCCTAACTTTCAGAAAAAAATTGAACATCTCAGGAGACTCGCTGGTTTGCTTAAGGAGCTTTGATTCTTCCTTCCTCTCTGCATTCCCAAAAAAGATTTTTCTGTTCACTCAAATCATTTAGTTTATAAGTGTAGATGCATTGTTTTGGTCTCTTTATTGTATTCTGCTCCTTGAACACTACATTTTATGTGATTCCGTACTCTCCAACGTATCACAGAGAGAAAAATGGGAAATGTGTACAACATTAATATGTGGTTAGGATGGTAAAAGTTATTAACCAGGAAGGACGCATAAGCTACAGCATTTTGCTGTTGCTTGAGCCTGCTGGGAAGGGAAGGGCCTCTCCTTTCCTCCTTGCTGAGTTAACTGAGTGGAAGGTGCTTTTACACTTTTCACCAATCAAATAAGCTGAGGACAAAAAAAGAAAGTGAGAGGCAAAAAGAGGAATTGGGACATTTTAAAAATAGCTAAAAGAAGTGAAACATGAGCAGATTAATTGGGACAGTCCCTGCCAAATCAGGACAACTGGAGGGTGTGTGATTCTAATGTTATCCTTGTTTTTATAATATATATTTATTTGCTCACTTGGGAATGATATTTAGGAACTCAGGTATACTTTCCCTAAATAAATGAATGAATAGAGAAAGGTTAGAGTATATTTTAAATCCCCCAACTTAATTCAATGGGATATTGTACGTTGTGCAAACAAACAAACAAAAAACATTCCATATTTGTGTACCAATTATCTTATATCCATCCAAATCCACACTCTCACAATAATTTTCTTTGTACCAAGTTTGCTGGAGTTTTGGGGGGGGTTCTATTTATTTTAACATTTAGAAAATGGAAGAGACTGAGTGAATGGTACTTACCACTGAAATGTAAGAATTTATTTCTCCTGGAAATCAGGTAGAGGTAATATATTATTAGAAAACCAACTGCCTTGCATTAGAGAACATTTGTCTATTAGATTTATTTTTCCCCCCTTCATGAATGATCATGTTATAATGAAGGAATTAACGTAAGCTGTATCAATAATTTGCTTCTATGAAGTGTGAAACAAATAATATTCCACTATAAATGGCTTTTATAAAAAATTTGTGGCTGCTTTTTTTATCAGTTTATTTATCTTTATTTAAGTTTGCTGGCTGCAAAAAGCATCTTAACAAAGTTATGTAAATCACCAAGGCAAGAGAAATCACCACTGCTTGTGTTTTATCGCTTGGCAAGAACAGCATTTTCCTATCTCTTTGGCCTGAAATGGCTTAAGATGAAGCACCTCATTCATTAGGGCTTCATTTTGAGTATTGACAGTTTACTTCCCAAGTCTGACCTGCTTAAGCTTGTGGTTAGAGCAAAAGCTTTGGCATAATCGCCTGTGTGAACAGGTCAATAACTTTACCAACTCAGTTCCTCCGTTTTGCCTTTCGAAGTGACCTTTGGACTTGCATTCACTGCATTCTGCTCATGCTTTATTTCACTTTATTTTACTGTGGAGCACTTTGGAATGTTTGTCATGAAAAGAGCTACATAAATATTAATGTGTTGATGGTGTTATGGCTTTTCAAGTCTATTTTTCATTTCATGGGGTTTAAGAGCTACAAAATTTACTGAGTGTACAGAAAATATAGGTATAATGGACTTTCTGAAATGCCCTGAATGAGATAAAATGTATGAATTATTAATCTCAGTAAAGTTAGTGCACTCCTGCTTAAGCACAACCTTTTTTGTGTGCCTACCTTGAATTTTATTTCTCATCCACTACACCACACGTAACAGTAAACATCGTGGTAATGTTGGTGTACATGTTCAATTGAGGGATTAAAAATCACTTATAAAAGTCTGATTTATCATCAGCTTTGTGGGAAATGACTTTACTACATGTACATGAACTGCAGGAAGCTCAAAAACTTCGTGAACAAACTCCCAAAATTGTACAACCAGCACAGTATGCCTGAAGGGGTTTGAGACTTAGGGATCACAAGAAACTCCACCCCCAAAATGTATGCACAGAAGGTTTCTTAAAATAGTTTTCAGGATGGCATGGTGCATAGAGTTGTGCAGGATTTCTCCTACAAATATGTTGGGATTAAACATAGTGCTTTGTCATTTTCACAGTCTAGCAGCAGTTACTGATTGGAGTTCTGGGCCATCAGTGATTTGGATTCTGTCCAAGAATCTAGGAATCAGGGAGCTATTGAGGGATAAAGTGTCACATTCCAAGTGGGATTGCTTTTTCTAATTGTGCTGTTGCAGTCCTATCTGTGGCAATTTCAATCAGGAATTTTGTCAGTCTGATTGGAATTACTCCAGAGCACCTATAAGTACTGGAACCACAGTTGTGATCTTTTCCCAGAGATGCTACCTTTCATTCTGTAAACCTCAATACTTCATAATCTTTTCCCTCTCATTGTCTTAGATTCTGCTGTCCCCTATGATTGCCAGGTCTATCTTTCTCCCTGCAACCATAGTTATGTGTGGCATATTAGAAATAATTGTTTGTCGGTTTGAATCTTGAAACCCCACAGGATTTTGACATTACCGTCTTCAACATTTTTTCAGGTTTACGTTCCCGTTCCTCCCTCCAATGTTTTGAAATAAAGTATTTCCTGTTAATTGTATCGCTTTTTAATTTTTTATTATTTTTTGTTAGTTTAAGAAAACTCCTTAGGACTCAGAAACAAGAATCCACTGATTCTTATCCACTCCACTTTAAACATGGCATGTGTCTCTAAAATGCCAATGCCAGAGATTAGTGGAAGTTGCAGCTAACAAGATCTGGAGGATCACACATCACACATTGCCTACTCCCATGTAAAATAACAGTCTTCTCTATGTCTGATCCTGTTAAGAAATCTGTACATTTTTATATGCGGGTGAATATACAGCCACGATACCTGTACACAGCCTTGATAACAAAGGGAATGCAAGTGTAGCCTATGGTACCCAACATTTGACATGAACTTGCCTCATGACATATTGATACGACCCATTTCACACTGCACAATTATAGTGCTATGTTTCTATTTCAACTGTCATGGGAACATTATAAAGAATCCTGAAACTTGCAGTTTATAGACAGATATTTAGAATTCTCAGCCAGACAACGCCTCTAGTACCTCACCAAACTTCAAATCCCAGATTCCATAGACTGTTGCCATGGCAACTGAAGTGGAATCACAGTGCTATAATTTTGTAGTGTGAAATAGCCAATAGACCAAGAAAAAAGCACTTTGTTCTGTAAGTGAAAACCCGGGGGGGCTAAATCTAGTTACCTCTATCAAGTGTAGATCCGTAGAAATGACAGGACTTAAGATTATTGTATCTAACAAGTTTCTTTCATTTCAATTGTTCTACTCTAAGGAGAAGGAACACTGGATTTAGAATTACTGGGCACCATTGAGTAAAAATATTATGTAACTGTGGGATGTAATCTAGCTCATCAGGGGTGAGCTTCCTCTTCTTATAAAATCTACAGCTACTGGTGTAAAGATTTTCATTTGTAACAAAGTCATCAGTTCTGGCTCAGTCATAAAATATTGTTAACAAAGTGCATATTGTTGAAGAAATCATATTATCTGTGACAAAAACCACAAAGCAACTCGTTGCAATATATTTGGGATTATATAGGAATGTTTTTCTCCTGTTTCGCTTTCATCCCTTTTGTGCATGTCACATGCTTCATTCTAAATAATCCTACGTCTCTACCTCACTGCAGTTCTTTGGGCTCTGCAGGCATAGAGCAAGTGTGGGGGAAAGTTTCCCAATCACTCTTGCTGAATTGTCTTTCTTCAGGCATCTTCATGGTAGCAGAGGGAAAATCAGAAATATCCTTCCCCATATGAGCGTCAGAGATGTTAGCTGGTATCAGAAATGGGTTTTATGTTGGAACTTGAAGCCAAATGCTTCACTCAGGTCCACTGCCTGATAAATGAACAGAAGTCACGTGGTTCCTTTTAACTAAACGACTCTTCCCATGTTGGTGGCAGGATACTGGAATTCATTTTTTAGCATCTCCCAGTATATGACTTCAACAATTAATTAATAGTTCAGAATTTCCCCTGAAATATAATGTCAGATCTCCATTTTGGGAAGATAAATTGAAATGTCTATTAATGGCTGTCTACTTTTCCATATTTATGGCACTAATAATCTCCAGTTCAAGTAAGCAGTAGCTTCCTTACTATCTATGAAAAGTAAAATATGTGAGGGTGGGCTGAAGTCTTAAATGAAGAATTTTCTCTAATGAAGGTAGCTGGGAATCTTTTTTTGCTCATAGAATGTCTGCTTCCAATTCTGTCCTTCCACTTTTAGAAGAAAATGCTAATAAATGTGCAGATGTTTTCTCTTTTGAACATGTACACTTTATGACTGAGCAACAGAAGGATGGTGTAACTGAGTGGAGAATGGAAAAAATTTTCTGGTTTTCTACTGCTAAACAATACATTTTGTTGGATCTAGATTTATTACACTTAAAATAGACACATTAAAATCAAAGGAAAAGATCAGTTGTAGCTAAGTTGTCCTCTAAGTTGGATCAAACTCTCTTGGTCCATCTGAAAAATGAAATGTGAAACTCCTGCTGCAATTCTGATCTAAAAGTTTAAGTTTTCACTTCAGTGAGTTTATTGGATAACATCTAAACTGCAATGGGCTCCCTTAATGTAGCCATGCTTTTTCATTTGTTTATTTTAGTCACATCCAATAGGAAAAGGTTTCAAATCCCATAATATTCAATATTAGACTACTGATATTTTACTTTATTTAAAGCAATTGAGGTAAATTATGTCCATCAATTCTGCTGCTATGCCAGTGGGATAATATCTGCAGCCTTTATGATCGTAAATGTACTGAATGTCTTTTACTTCATAAACTGTAATATATGGAATCTACAGTACTAGAATGCAAAGAAACGTGATGAATAGCTGGAAAAAGCTAGTTATGCTGCAAGATGTCATTCAATATAAACCCTAGGTATTCATTAAAATTAAAATGAGAAGCTCAAAAGAAGAAGCATGCATTCATTTCTTACTAATATTGGGCAAGGTAGGGTGATTTATTTGCTGGAAGTGACCGTTTATGTGAAGGAGTGGGTTTATAGGTTATAGATTCACAAGGATCCATTATTGTCACCCGAGGTATAGTTGTCGTCAATAATATGGAGTTCTTTTTTCCAGCTTCAGTTGGTAACTCAGCTACACACATATCTCAACAGGAGTAATCTAGTTTCAGCAACCTATGCTACAATAACCTTCAGGTGAGAAGACAGCAGTGCATTATATGTGGAGGACCTTTGAAGATGGCTCAGAAAATTCAACCAATGCAAAAAGAAGCATCAGAGCTTCTGGAAGAAAAACCTGATCAGGTAATACTTATGCCCTTTCCGCAGCTTATCTTTTGTTGAAGCCATCCCATGGGAATCCCAGGGTTGGCTCTCCCAGGAGGGGAGCACAACAGAAGCACTCCCCTCCGCACCAGCTGCCTGATGGAAGGGAGGAAGCGTGATGGCCGTGCCTCTACCTTCCACAGCATAGCACAGCACTTTCCCAGGCTGTGCTGGGGGAGAAAGTGCAGCCATTGCACTTCCTGACCCTCTGCACAGCAGGTAAGTGCAGGAGGGCAGTGAGAGGACTGCACAATCATGGTTCATTGATGGGAAAAGCCTGCCAATGATTTACTCTGTGATTGTTACAGGTGGCCAGATGAGGTCATGCAGAACATTGTGGGTTGGGAGCAGGCTGCATAAAGAATCTAGGCCCTTTCTGCATGGCATTTTCCATGTGAAAAGGCACCTGGAGAATCTCGCGATTGTGAGGAGCGATCTGCAAGACGCACTCACAATTGCACAATGCTCCAGGGGCCGGCAGGCGCCGATCATGCACCTTTTCATTTTCGGCTAGAAGCCGAAAATGATGCGCAATTGTGCATTGCTCCCGAGCCCCACGTGCACTTACCTGGCATGCAGAGCCTCTGGAGCTGTGCCGGTCGCGCTTCCTGCCCCAGCGAAGCCTGGAAAACTCCCAGGCTGCACTGAGGAAGGAAGAGGTGGGGTTTTCATGCAAGCAGGCAACTCGTGCGGAGCTGAAGTACCCCAGACGCGAGAGCCTCTTGCCAGAGGCTGCTCGTGCGATCCTTGCACCCCACTGTCAGAAGAAGGTAAGGTGTGGAAAGGGGCCTAGACTGGCCTCACTGGCTGTGGATAACAATTACAAGTGTTGGCTTTGAAAGCTATAAAGCTTTATACTGTTCTGGGCACCAGTGCTTGATGGAAGGCCCCCCATCACAAACTTGCCCATATTTCAAGCAACAGCTGATGCCTTTCTCCCAGTGCCTCCCCTGAAAACATCTTGGAGGATGGTAACCAAGAATAGGGCCTTTTCAGTTGTATTTCCACATCCATGTACTTTCTCTTCAATGAGACCTTCCTGATCCTGACATTATCATCTTTTCAGCACTAGGCTAAGGTGCTTTTCCAACCAAAGCATTTATTGGGATGTGAATGGCTGATTTTTAAATTTTAGCCTTGGTTGCTCTATTGTTTTAATTTTAATCATTAACTTTCTTAAGTTATAATGAACCTTGAATCTTTTGTCACAAAACACAGATTGTGTGGCCAGGGATTCTTGAAAATAGCGTTTCCCAACTTTGGGTGTAGTTATTCACTGATTTTCTTCTCAAAGGAAGCAATGAGTAATTTTAGCAAAAGATTTTCTCCATGGGAAACTCTTTGAAAACTGTACATTTTTCAAACATTTTGTTTTTACTTGGAAAAGCAGCATTTTCTAGGCAGAAAATAAAATCCTGTTTTCTGTCCAAAACCACCAGTTGCAAATTTTGCACATAAATCCTGAACTGTGAAAATTCTTGTCAGTCCAGGATTCTGTTCTCAGGGTTTGTGAGCACTCAAGAAACACATTTTTTCAAAATGTTTCAAATATTTTGAATATTCTTCCCAGTCCTGATTACCAGGAACACTACCTGCAGCTTAGGGAAGCAGATGAAATGTGGTGGGCAGTATCTTCTCTGGCATTACTCATTTCCTTCTCCTTCCCAGGAGTCCTGTATAAATAGTTGTGAGAAGCCGGACAATCAGGAGCTGCTGTATGGTAAAAGGCAGAGCCTGGTGATGCTGTGTGAATAGAAGCACTCTGGTCCAATCCACAGATGTCAGGCTTATGGCATGAATTTTATAAATTCTTCAGAACTTCTCCCCATCCTCCCATTCACTCAGATGACTTTGGAAGTCTTTGAAGTCATAGAATTATACTTTGTTAAATAACTGTGTTTGATTTAACTGTCATAATTTGGAATGGGTTTAGCTTGGATCCAACATCTAGTATGTGGGGAGGCAGGCCTGGTATGCCTGTCAGTCTTGGTTGTGGGAATTCCTTTAAGGGACTTTGGAAGTGGAGGCAAACAGGGCTATGCCCAACTCAGATGTCATAGGAACCATTCAGTGGCTTCCTCCCATGTGAAATTCCACATCTGTCATTCTGGTGATGCCCAGCACATGGGCTGGAACATGTTGGTTTACATTGGTTGGCAGGAAGGTTCTGACATGCCTAGATCCAGATGTTACCCTGTGTACTGGGGGTCCTGGGAGGACTCCAAAATGTGCTCAACTAAAGGTGGGGAAAATTAGCTCAGAGCACTGCTTAGCGTTACAAGAGGCAGAGTAACATAGCGAGATCTTGAACCCTATGTCTACGGGGTCAGGTCGAGTCAAGGAGCACGCAAAAGTTGAAGCAATAAATGATGTTTTATTAAAAACACAAGCAAGACAGTGTATGCGACACACTCACACAAGATAACTAAAGAAATGAAGGTTCAGTGGTATAGAGGGATTTTTAGAGGGGTTGCTGGTCTGGGTGATACTTCACCTGTCCTGAAGCCCAGAAAAATAGAGAGTGAGGCTGGGGTGCGATGTAGCTCAGCACGTGGAGCTGAGGGGAGGCTCGCCAAGCAAAGCGGCAGCAAGGCGGGATGAAACTTGGGAGCGATCCGAGGAACGTCTCGGAATCAAGGGTTTTTATAAGGAGAGATGTTACTGCAGGCTATGCTGTACTTGGGGGAAAACAATAGATTTAGAGTTGGAGACAAAGCCTCCGAAAGGTCAGAATCTGAATGATTGAGTTATCGTAGAGGTTCTCAATAGAGTAGCCAGTATGCAAATACAGAGTACTTGGGTATTGTATAGTTTACCCATCAAGCTGCCAGCGCGGGGCAGAGGCTCTTTTGTAGGTTGCGTGCATACCTAATTAGAGTACTTGCCTGGCGGTCTCCTAAAGCCACGAGTCAGCTATTCCTGGCCTGCCTGTATTGTTGTTTGAATATTACGGCAATTAACGGCCGAGCTTGTTTGTGTGCTTGTCTGGTGGCCTCGCAAGCACGTGGAAGGGATAGAAGGCGAAATTATTGATATCAAGAGGATATCTTTTAATATCCCTAAAGCTCGGACTAGCCAGGGCAGTAACACAGATCATGCTGGGACCAAGTCTCTTTGGCTGTAACCAATAAAGCTGTGACCTTTCCTATGCCAACCTACTGCAGTCTGTGTTCATTATTGCATAAGTGGAGTTTCTCTTCACTGGGACCACCATAAGCTTGTTAAGTGCCCCTGATGATGGCACATAGAATTATGAACAGTGAATGACTTGACAGTTTGAACTGGTTGACTTATTCCTGATGTATCAATAGTAAATTTCATTATGGTCTTTAGCTGACAGATCATAATGTTGCAAGTTTATAGTTTGGCTTATTCCTTAGTCTTCCTGAAAAATATTGTGCTAATGATTGTTTGATAGGCTATTTAGTTTTGTTTCTCATTTTTAATTTATTATATAATTATTCATCTATTCTATTACAAAATATTGGATTAGATGAGCCTTTGGTGTATCCCAGCATATCTTTTCCCATTTTTGTATATTCTTAATTTACGCTGTTAGTTATTTTATGAGTTGTGTTGTGAGTTGGTAGGGCAATATAATTGCAGCATAGTTTGGTGGTCTAGGAATAGAGGTGTCCATTAAAATTCTATCCACAAAAATATGGGTACCATATTTTGAAAATGCGTATGTGGTTTTGGACAATCAAACCAGACTGGTAACTAGCCCCCAGTTCATTCTAGCATAAAGAAGAATATAAGAAAACTATATTTATGGATGCTAACTGACTATAACTCGATTCTTGTGTTACACTTCTGACTGATTGTGAAAAAAAAGGTGGGGGGAACATTGTCGTATGGAAGTTTTGATGAAAATTGAAAAAGAAATGGGAGCAATCATGTGTGCTTATTAATTCAATTACATTGAAGAGATTAAAATGATTGTTTTGCAGCAGAGCATTAGATAAAATGAATAATAATTTGGGCATTTGGATAAAAGAGCAAGGCACGAAGGAATTAAGGAAGTTTCTTGGGGAAGTGATAGCCTCACTAGAAATGAGGAAATCTCTATTGCCCTCTGGAATTGTCAGCCAGTATAATATTATAATTAAGAAACAGATACTTGAAGTTAAGAGACTGAGGTATAAATATTGAGACACTTGATCCTGCCATGGCTACATTTGGAATGATCCAATTCACTATTGAGTACTCAGCTTGATATGAAGGCAATGTAAGATGTGGAAAAGTCAAATGATTAAAGCAGGGGTGGACAACACATGGCCTGCAGGGCCATTTTTGTGATACTTGTCAGCCCAACATTGCAATTCAACAGTATGAGAATTAATCCCTGCCTCCCCAATACATCAAAGAGAACCTCTCTTATTGAAGTCTTGAATGGCTGGCCAGCCCAACACTTTTCTTTCACAGAAGGAGGAGGAAAAGAATCACCACCACCACAATACAGAGAAGCAGGGAGGAAGTAGCCTAGAATAATATGGCTGATTGATACATGAATATACATTGGGAAATATGAGATAGTTGTGCTACAGTCCTGCTGACACACTTCTCACTGCAAACTAGCTAGCCACTGTGTGGTGAGATGACTGGACCAGATAGGCCTTAAATCTAAGCCAGCATAAATCTTTTTTGTGTTTGTTTTTGCAAATGCTTTGGTATGCACCTTTTTGCAAACCTTTTAAACTGGAGAACTGGACTGAAACATTTGGAAAATTATGAATAAAATGATATAACTATGTTTCAACATACATCTTGGTTTGGGAAGTCAAATTATATAGATTTGCATTTAAATATAAACAAAATTATTCCCTTGATGGGAGAAGATAGGAAAAGGTTCCTTTCCATTCAAAAAGAAAAAAGAAACATAGCTGATCCTCAAAAAGGCAGTAAAGATTTTTTAAGCCATCTCATGGCATTCTTATTTATAAAAGTACAGGAATGGGAGCAGCATAGCATAATATCCTTTCCATGGGAATTCTTGAGGGAGAAAAGATGTCTCAGCCATCCCTGCCCCACCATCCCAGCAACTGCCCTGGCAATGATTCTCCATCCAAAAGAGATTTAAAAAAAAAAAATCACATCATCAGGGGTTGCTCCATGCCCCAATCAACAACCTTTCCCATCTCTTAAACATAATTCTTTGTGGCAAAACTTCTCCCTCCTCCCCATTGTCCTATAAACTATCGCAATCCCTGGAGAAAAATTCTAATACAGCCCAGCAGTAGCATTACCCCCTGAATTTTCTAACAGCAGTGATGCGGCATTGAGGAAAATCATGGCAAGAGCTATATATGTGTATGTGGGAGAAAAGTCATAAGTCTGAGACTGCAGAGGTCACAGTGGCCAAGCATTCATGTCACACACTGTCTGGAAAGTCTTCTGAAGGAAGGCATTAACAACCTTTTTAATGACATTGAGATAGGTGGGCTTCCTTTTCAAAATTAATGATTGCCCAAGTGTGAGTTAGCAGAGTAAACAATGAAAAATTAGCAGTGGGCAGCATGTACTCTAGGCAAACACTTAGTTAAAAGATGAAATCTCACAGGAGAGAAAAAAAAGGAAAAATTAGCATAAAAATGGCTGATACAGAGCCGATGGTTCAATGTTGTAATTAAGCACTGAACTGGCCACTGTACCCTCTATATCATCTGGAGGGCAAGCCATCCACTCTCAAAAACTGCTAAATATAGATGAACTAGGCACGTTACCCTCTTAAACATCTGAAACAATACATCCACTTTCAAAGACTGGTAAATATGGCTGAAGGATGTTCTCTGTCTTCTTTCCTGTTTCTGTGCATTGCTAATTCTTCCTTCCCTCACCTCCCCTTAAGGCAGAAACTTTCTTCCTTTTTTCAGGCACATGCAACATCTCACAGCATCTCTGTTCCTTCCCTCCATGTTCCACTGTTGTCTATGTTTTCCTCTACTCTTTCTCATCTTTTTAGTTCTATCTGCCAGGCAGATCCAAAGGTTTTGGTGCCTGACACCTGATTCAGCCTCTTAAAAGTTCTCATAACACCTCTAAATAAATCTCAACTAGTCCTTCTTTTAGATCAGGGCTTTCCAAACGGTGTGCCCTGACATGTTAGTGTGTTGCTTTAAGTGTGTAGCTGTGTCACCTACAATCTTGGAAATGTATGTTATTATTTATAAATCATATATTTTTAAAAATATACGGAAGGTTTTAATGAGATATGTTGTGTCCCCATACATTTGGTTATTACAAGTTATGTATTTGTCTGCATCTCTTATAAGGAGTTAATTTAACCTCCAGTTTGATCTGGTTTGCTAGAATTACTGTGTAGCGAAATGATGCATGTCTAAAAAGTGTGTCACCAACATGAAAAGTTTGGAAATCTCTGTTTTAGATCACATTCCTCTCAGCATTTTTTCTACTTAGCAGGGTCTCATGCACCATCTCTACACAATCACACATTTGAAAGGCCAGTGGGTGGATTGATTGGTTGATTGACTTAAAATATTTGTATCCCATTGTGTATCACAAGCTCTTAAGGCAGCATGCAAAGAAGATCAATTAAAAGCAATAAGAAATAATATAATAATTAGATCTAGTTAAGCCTATCCAACTATTTAAATAACTTTAACAGTTTAATAAAGTTGAAATAATTAAACATTTCCAACCATTTAAAGCAGTTATAAACTGTGTAACTTTATATATTTCTACATCACATTTCTTCACCAACTTATAGTGTGTTACTTACAGAAATGACACATAATCCATGAGATTTTCATGAAGATATAGATAGAATTTGGTTTGAATGCATACTGCCTCCATTGTACTGAGTGTATATACATTTTACACCCTATTCCATCAGTATAAAGAAAGTGTGATATTTTAGTTCAGTCTTTTAGCTTTAGTCTTTTGGGCTTGATGATTATGCATCACTGCTTCATAGGTGATGATTGTAAGCCCAGGTCTACGAGACAAGGATAGGCTTTGGAAAGCCCAACTATGGGAATTTTTACCTCAGATGTTGTTTTGCTGTTGTTGTTGATGTTGTTATATGCCGTCAAGTTGACTGTGACTTATGGAAACTCTATGATAGGGTTTTCCTGGCAAGATTTATTGAGAGGAGATTTGGCTTTGCCTTTCTCTAAAGCTGAGAAAGAGTGACTTGCCCCTGGTTACCCAATGTGTTTCTGTGGCGGACTGGGGTTTCAAACAATGGTCTTCCAAAGTCATAATGTAACATTCAAACAACTATACCATGTGAGCTTTCACTATCCCAAATTAAACCTAGTACTAGGTCCATCCTGCTCTTATAGTCAGAGAATGTTCCACCTGTCTTCTTTGACAGCTTTATCCAGAATTTATGTAAATCTAGTATCATGCAGGTCTTGATTACATGTGGAAATGTTTTCACTTTGCATTTAGACACAATATTGGTATATTCACACAAGAAGAAGTTAATGCCAGTGGTTTCCTCTACCATGTCAAAATGCAGGGGTGTCATTTAAATATATTGTTAAGCCTGAGACAGTGTTTTCCAAAGCATGTAATTTTGCTGTCCTGTCTTGATGAATATTCCCTCTGAAAGAGCTGTTAATGGTAGAGGAAAAAACACACTCACAGAAAACTGCAGTTAAGAGAGATGAGCAGAGCAGAAATGATTTGAGTTGGGGGAGGGAGGACCATTGTTTCTAGCATATTTGAATGCTAGTTATAAAAACAGCATTAACTATATTACGTACAGTACAAACCTACGCATGCTTTGATAGAAGAAAATCCTTAGGTATTGTAGGGGACTTACGCAGAGGTAACTGTGCACAAGTTTAAAACTTCTGCAAGATGAAAGAAAGGACACAGTTGCCTGGAATGTTAGGGAAAGTCAGGTGATTCTCCTTATAGAAGACAAATCATTGATGTAATCTGTCATTTGTACTGCTGTGAATTACAGAGATTCATGGGAGGCATAGCCTGGGTATGTAAAAGCGGAATGACACCCTGCCCCCATCTTCTGCACCTTGCTTATTATCAACAGAGGCTCTAATCCTCATCTAGCTGCTTATTCCAGATTCATCCAGTTCAATACAAGACAGCAGCTGTGATTTCATGATAAAGGCTTTATATAAATTAAGGGGCAGTTTACACAAACAAACAGTCCACAGATTCTCCATGTGGTTGAGGACATCAGCTGCTGATATATATACCCATTTCCATAATCACATTAGCAGGGAAAGGGAAGCCATGATCACAGCAGTGTTTGCAGCTGACCTTGTGTGTAAGAAGCCAGTTCATATTAAAACTTCTCCAAAAGGTCCTGATTGTATGGAGAAAGTAAATGTCATCTGATTGAGGTAGTTGATAGCAAAGGCCAGCTGTGGAGTCTGGGCCATCTTTTTGTGGTGAGCAATCTTGCATGCAGCACTGTAAGAATATTTGTATCAAGACCAAATTGTATATATAAAATTAATCTAGGTAATGTTGCATGTATGCAAAAGTGTACAGTTTTACAATACTCCCTGGTCATCTACCATGAGAATAGTTCAAGGGATACAAAGGCCTTTGGAGGAAATGGCCCAAATACACTCTATGCATACACTCTATGTGTATGCTTATGGTTTGAAATAAAATAAAATAAGCAAACAAGACACTGGTAGAAGGAAATTGTTCCAATGCTCCTTTGAAACTGAGAGGTTGTAGTTTGACTTAGGCCATTTCTGCACTACACTGTGTTACCTCTCCTTGCAGACCCTGCCCTGAGGAGTTTTATTCTTTATATTAAATATAGTGAGCCATAGAGATCTGCTGGAGGGACACGTAGGCAGTTGAGCTATGGGAAACAGATCAAAGATTAATATTAGCATTGGTTCCTGTCACGTATCCTAGATGAATCTCAGAAATGATTCCCACAGAACATTTAAATGGACTTTCAGCAATAATAGCACCAACAGGAGACAAGAGGTCTCTGGGATCAAATTAACATTTCAAGTAGCCAGGAATGTTACACCTTGGCATCCCCAAATGAGAGAGCAGTCTTGCGGGAACTACAAAGATGTCTGGCTGTATTTTCTTTATAATACAAAACTGAAATCCATCTTCATAAAAATTTAGCCATCTAGTCTTTCCCAGGAAAGAGGATCTGCCCCCAAAGCATGTTTTGCCCTATAACTAGACCCCCTTGCTCAACTCCATTTCAGAGTTCTTGCAGACTTGACTGGCAGGCATTCACTCTGTCAATTGAGGCTCCTCTCAGCCCCTCTCCTATACTGAGTTTTGCTCTCCACTTGTCTTTTCCCAGCCGAAGACTTCTGGATTGGTACAGTATTACCCCAAACCCCTATGCCTCTCTTAACTTTCACCTCTTTCTAAATTTCTATAGCCCTTGTATACTTATGTGAGTGAGTGCAACAAAGTGCTTGTATGGATTTTGACATCTTTTCCAATAAAATACTGAAAGTTGAACAGTCAACCTAATTCTCTGTGTTCTGACTCCATAAAGCTGGGCTTAAGATCCCTTAATTACCCTGGCCTCTTCACATTGCTACAGCAGTGTTCATAGCTAATTTTCCCCACAAGTGATAATTTTGACAAGAGTCAGGAATCCCCTTAAGGGACCCCCAATAAGCAGGGTAACAACTGCTATAGTGCTATTATTCCACTTTCAACATCCTGCAGAATTCTGGGGTTTGTAATTTACTGAGGCCAAAGAGTTCTCTGGTTGAGAATTCTAAATTACCTTCCCTAAACTGCAAACCCCAGGATTCCATGTTGGAAAGTGAATTATAGCACTATAACAGTGTAGTGTGGAAATGGCCTTGGTTTCACACCCTGAATGGGAGGATAAGACTTCCAGGTTGCATGGCACCAAGCAGGCAGCTTGGTGAAAAAGCTCCATTGTGAGCTTCTAGCCAGGCTATCACCCTGTGTGGATAAGCCAAGGGTTTTGTTTGTTTGTTTTTTTGTTTTACATCTCCCAGTTCAGCAGATACCCCCCTGGTAAAGGGGGTACAGTAGGGACTCACTGGGGGTCAGACCCTAGCCCCTGGCATAGCTCCAATATTTTTGGGGTGCACATCAGAAGCGGGATAGACCGTAGAGCCACCACACCCACATGGAGGTAGCCTTTTCAGCACAAGTGCCACCACCAACTTTTTTTTTAATTTAAAACGCCTCTGTGAAGCTATCAATGGTTTTTGGAAGGCTTCTTCTTTTTAAAACTCCAGGTGAGGGGCACAGTTAAGTTTCTTTTTTCTTTTTTGGAACTCCTCCTTTTCTTTGGACAACGAGTACTTGTGAGCATTAAGAGAGAAGACCAAGGAGCTTACCAGGCCAACGTGTTACACCTTGATGCAACACCAATTACAATACTGGGTTGAAGTGGATACAACCTGTGCTTCAACTGAGTGGGAATAACGACGGCATTTGCTTCGAGGCTGAGGTGTATGCTACAAATCCGGACTAATCAGAGCCCCTTACATCACCTTCTCCAGTGCTTGAGAACTGCTTGAGAACTGCAATTTGGTAAAGTGGGACAAGGGAAAGTCTTTTAGGAAAAAAAACCGTGAGAGCTGAACTGTTGAACTGTGAGAGTGGCTGTTTACACCGTGAGAGTGGCTGTTAACACTACAATTTCTAACAGTTCACCAAAAGTTTATAAACACTTTGAAACAACCTGAAAAGGAAATCTTTCAAACTCACTTGATATTCTTTGAATCCTACCTAAAGTTCTTGCATCTGAGGGATAGTCTGCTTGTGTATACTTGTATAAACTTCACACTAAATGAAGTTACAGTGAGTGCCTCTACCTTTACAAATGATTTTGGAAACAGACTTTATTTAAAGATATGATTTATTGGACTATACTTGATTATATCTGTTCTCTCCATATAAGAAATTGAAGACACTGAAAGATATTGGAAAGCATGAATGAAATGATGGAATGATTAGAATGAATTATGATGAAGAATGAATTATTTGATCATTCCTCTTATTTGATTGTACTTGTTCTCTCTGTATATATTACTGAATATGTATATGTTGTATGTTATTGGATATGAATATGTTCAATATATGTGCTACTGAAAAGCATCGAATGAAGAAATGAATTAACTGTGTGATAGATAATAGGGGCTAACTGAGTGAGGAATCAAGTGGAATTCTGAAGATATCCTTTAATTCACTATAGTTGGAAAATTGGGGATATGAATTAATTTGATTAACCAATTGATTACATGAATTGATTATATGACTTAACTTTAATTAACTTGTCAGGGATTCCAGGCAAGGAACCCTGGGAAAATGATCAGCCCACTGCAAAGATGCTGCATCATGCTCCAGCTGTGGGTGATTGCAAGGTTGCATCAGAAACTGGGGTCGTGTGCAGATGGTAGAGGGAGGTGTGCAAACCTCTGCCCGATTGGTTGTAAATATGTATATAAGAAAGCAATCCCCAGTATGTATTTGTCTGTTGACCAAACCGGTGTCTGGCGCAAGCCTTTGTCCGTCTGTTCCATGTTGTGTACATATCGGAACGTTGCTACAAGATAAAGTGCCTCCTGTTTGGAAGAAACTCCTCCGTGTGTGAGTATCCTTACTGGGGAACAAGGCTGCTGCTGTTGGCTCGCTGTCCTATGGTTATTCCGCTGCATCTCTATGGGGCTGAAACTCCTATCATTCCCCAACAGTGATTATGGGCCCAGACCCACAGTGCACAGCATCCATAGCGCACCTGTAGTTGTTTTCCCCGGGATACTGGGACTGTTTTTGACTGTTTGCCTGGCTCTCTGGTGCATTGGGAGTCTGTGTTTTGGCAGAGAGACAGTTAATCTTCAGTCCGGAGCTCATCAAGGTCACTGTGGGCAGCGGCTTTGTTTGTTGAATTTTTCCTTACTAAGGCGGCAGCATGGCTGAGGGAGGTTATCTGCGTTTTGAGAAATTGACCGACACTAATTATCAAAACTGGCAAATTTATGTGAGAGCCGCTTTGATGAAGGAGAACCTGTGGAACGTTATGGAAAATGAGGGACAGCCCCCAGAAGGAGCAACTGCTGCCCAAATAGCAGCATTCAGGGGTGCGGACGAAAAAGCCAAAGCAGTTATTTTGCTTACTTTAAGTCCTTCCCAGTTGATTCACGCTGCTGCTGCAGACACAGCGTATCAGCTCTGGCAGGCTTTGAAGCCTGTGCATCAACCTTCCTCGTGTTTGTCCAAAATGTTATGGACGAAAAGACTGTATAACACAAAGTTATGTCCCGGAAGCTGTGTGAGAGAGCACCTCATGCTGATGAAACAGCTTTTCCAAGAGACAGCCGAAAGGGGGGTAAAAATTCCAGAAACGCAAAGAAGTTTTATTCTGCTGGGAAGCCTCACTAAGGAGTGGGACTTTTTGATGTACAGCCTGCAGGGTGTGCCTGAGGAGGAGCTGACTGTAGACCTGGTAGCCGGGAGGATCCTGGAGGAAGTCCAGCGTAAGCAGTTCAATTCCAGACTGCAGTCGGAGGGGAGAAAAGCCAGCCACCAGGAGGAAGAAGGAGTGTGCAGCTATGCCAGACGCTGCTACAGATGCAAGAGAGTCGGCCATCTCCAGAAGGACTGCAGAATGCCAGCGCCGAGCAGAGGGAAGAAGACAGCCCAGAAGCGGAGGGGTGTGTCGTCACAGGCGGAAGGCCATGTGTCTATGGCAAAAGAACAGTCTGAGAGTGGTGTGTGGTTGCTAGACAGTGGTGCAACTCACCACATGGTGAACAATATAAAGCTGTTGAATGATGTAACAAATGCAAATATAACAGCAATTTCCCTTGCAGATGGGGCACCAAGCAAGGTGCAGAAGATGGGTACTGCATATGTGCCATGCTTTGGTAAATCATTCAATAATGTGTTGTGTGTTACCAACCTGCAGAATTGTATTTTGAGTATCTCCCAACTGACCAGTGAGGGTTACAAAGTGGTGTTTGAAGGGGAGAAATGTACAATAACTGAGAATGATGTGTTTTGTGCAAAAGGGGTGAAAAAACAGGGGTTGTACCACATGTTGCCCAAAGGAAAAGTGGCAAATGTTAACCCATTGTGTAACAAACCTCTACATGATAAGTGTGTACATTACCTCCACAGAGTGATGGGGCATGTCAGCTACAAAAGTTTGCAGGAGCTGGCTAAGGTATGCCCTGGGTTACAAGTCAGAAATTGCCCTAAGTTTCTAGATTGCTCTGTATGCAAAAAGGTTAAGGTAAAGGCTTACCCCATTGCCAAGAAAAGCAAGTGTGTCACCCAACGTCCTTTTGAGGTTGTACATGCAGATTTGGCTGGGCCATTCAAGCCAACTGAAGGGCAAAATAGGTATGTCCTGGTCATTGTAGATAGACACACCAGGTACTCCTATGTCTATCTGCTGAAAGAGAAAAGCCAAGCAGCTGAAAAGTTCCAAGAGTGGGTGAATGCTGTTGAGAGGGAATTTCCTTATAAAGTAGCCAGTCTTGTATCAGACAGAGGGGGAGAATTCCTGTCCAATAGCCTGCAAGCCTGGATGCGTAAGAAAGGCATAAGGCATAAAACCACCAACCCCGCATCTCCCGGGGAGGATGGTCTTGCAGAAAGAAGAATTGGGCTGTTAAAACAAATGAAGGACTGTATGATGGAGGATGCCCAAGCCCCAGCAGGACTGTGGGGAGAAGCAATAGTGACAGCAAACTACCACATAAACAGGTTGTGGAGCTCAAGTGTGAAGCAAACTCCATATTACCTATTGTATGGTAGGGCGCCAAACCTGAAGCATCTACGTGTTTCGGGTCAGTTTGCTAGTGTGTATGTTTCCCCATGTTTCAGAAAGTCTGGAGAGGAGACATCTAGACGGTTACGCTTTGTGGGATATGAAGGTAACAAATATAGATTTCTACACCATGCTGGCAAAATAGTATGTTCCAGGAGTGCAAATTTTGAAATCCATTCAGGATGGGATAGACTGCACTGTAACCTGCGTAAAAGTGTGAAAAGTGGGAAAAGACTGCCCTGTGATCAAGAGGTCTTGATTCCCCTGACGGAAAGTGTGAAAAGCGTTCCAGAAATTCCTGACAATGGAGGGGCAGTGATATCTGATGGAGAAAAGGACAGTGTCCCGGATACACCTGAGTGCTCTGAAAGTGGAGGGGCGGTGATGTCTGATGAGGAAAAGGACAGTGTCCCGTACCCACTTGAAAGCTCTGAAGATGGAGGGGCGGTGATGGCTGATGATGAAGAAAGTACTGAGGAAAGTACTGAGAAGAAGAAGCCAGAAGTCTCACTCGACGTCACGCCAAGGAGTTCAACGCTGCCATCTAGTGCTAAACCTGCGTTTAGGGTCAAGCAAGAGCCACGCACTGAGGCCAACACCAGTACCAGTAGTGGTTGCAGTAAAAGTGGGTCAGGAAGTACCCAACTTACTAAGTCAGGTAGCAAAGTTATGCTCATCCCTAAAAGGTCAGGAGGAGGGTATTTTGTTATCCCGTGTGACTGAAACAGAATACATACAGTGTAGGACTACATTGGGGTATAGTATCAGAATGTGAGGCAAATGGTCCAAGATGGGATTTTGTGCTTGCAGTATTGTCCATCTGTGGATCTGCTCACAAAGGCATTTCCAGTTGTAGACCATGAGAAGTTGGCAGGTAAACTGGGCCTTGCCCCCAGAGTGTAAGGTGGGAGATGAATTGTACCCATAACTGTATGTATCATATAATATGTATTGTATAACATGTATGGATAGTGAAAATGTCCTACACAGTGGCCTGACCATTTTGGTGGGGTTTGTCAGGGATTCCAGGCAAGGAACCCTGGGAAAATAATCAGCCCACTGCAAAGATGCTGCATCATGCTCCAGCTGTGGGTGATTGCAAGGTTGCATCAGAAACTGGGGTCGTGTGCAGATGGTAGAGGGAGGTGTGCAAACCTCTGCCCGATTGGTTGTAAATATGTATATAAGAAAGCAATCCCCAGTATGTATTTGTCTGTTGACCAAACCGGTGTCTGGCGCAAGCCTTTGTCCGTCTGTTCCATGTTGTGTACATATCGGAACGTTGCTACAAGATAAAGTGCCTCCTGTTTGGAAGAAACTTCTCCGTGTGTGAGTATCCTTACTGGGGAACAAGGCTGCTGCTGTTGGCTCGCTGTCCTATGGTTATTCCGCTGCATCTCTGTGGGGCTGAAACTCCTATCATCCCCCAACATAACTTCCTTTTTAATTAATTGGCTGAAATTAGTTTATTATATCCAGGAAATCTGATTATTCGCAATTATATGCCACCATATTAACTATTTAAGCAGTCAATTAACTTTACTTATAAATTACAACTATAATTAATTTACACTTAAATTCATCACTTATTGATATGGATTAGCTTGATATAAGACTGATTAGATTAGATATGAGACTGATTTTGTTACTTGGGAAGCAAGGTAACCTGAGGTACAAAAAGGAAGCCTCACCTTGAGATTGACACTGAAGATCACATACTGTGGAGGGTAATGCGCAGATAAAGGGTGAGACATTCATAGCAGTTACAGTGTAAGCAAACACTGTTGAATGCGATGTGGATACTAGGTTTAAAACTAAATTAAAAACAACAGTATGAAGATCCTCTGTGGATTTACCTGTGAAAACAGCGTCGGAGTCAGACACCAAACCATTAGACATGATCCAACAAATTCAACAATTATTGGAAGAGTTCAAGAATTTCAAGTCAGAAATAAGGCAGGAGTAGAAAACAAATTGAGTGGTTTTCTGATTTTGACATGAAGAGAGAGAATTAGAATTTTTTAGTCACAAACTGGACTCATTCTCAAAAGATATGTCAAGACTGAAGGAAGGTGTAAAGAAGCTGAGGGAACAGAATAAAAAATTTTTAAAAATGGACACTTTAGCTCGAAAACAAAGTGAAGAACAGACTCCGATTGATCTACAAGAGCTTCGATATAGGGATAAATGTGTTAAGCTTAGAGGTCTTTCTGAGATGTCAAAAGAGAATTTTTATGAGATGCTAATCCCTATTCTGGTGGGCTAGATTGGGACCTTGACTGAGAGTTTTGAGCTAAGCATTGACAAAATCTACAGATTCAACTCCCAGATCTCACAAGAACGTGGTTTACCCAGGGACATAGTTATTAGTTTAAACAGATCAGTAATGAAGGAAAGGATTCTGCAAACCAGTTATAACAAACAACTTGTGATCAACAAAAAAAGAGATAAAAATCTTCAAGGATATTCCATCTCATATCCTTAAAAAAAGACAGGATTACAAGCCTCTGGGGCAACTTCTTTTGAAGAATCATATAAATTGCAGATGGGAAAAGGTGGAAGGATTATCCTTCTCCTACAAACAAAGAAGGTATAAAACTGATTCACTCCCAAAACTCAAAGAGATCATGACCAGACTTAAAAAAGAATTTGAAAAAGCTAGATCCAACGAGAGCACAGATGAGAATAGAAATGAAACTCATAATCAGTGAGAACCTCAAGCTGCAGTGAACAAAGCCAAGAGCAAAGCTCAAAAAGCAAACAGAACAGAAAAGACAGGCAAGTTTTCAGAATCTTACATACAGGACGGCATGACGTAACAGCTGTGGAGACGGAGGATGAAGGAGGCATGGATGAAGAAGATGAACTATCTGAAGTAACTGAGGTGCCTGAACTGGACTCTGAGGGAGATAGGCAAGAAGGAGTGGAAGAAGTCTCTGAAGAAGATCCTATAGACCTACTGGTACAGGAGAAGGAATTGTCTCAATAGGAACAATTCTAGTTAATCCTCATGGCTAACAAATTAATGAAAGGAATCATGAACATCAAAATACAGTCTTTGAATGTGAAAGATATCAATTTGGAGTACAAATGGAGACAGATTTCCATACCTTGGAAAAAGCTCATCTGGATATAATGAGTTTGCAAGAGGTTTGCTTAAAATCACAAGACTTAAAATTCATGAGGAACCCAAAACTAGGATATCGTTATGCTTCAACCAGCGAAAAAAAGAAGAAGGGAGTGATAGTTTATGTGAATTCCAAATACAGGACACAACCTAGGACACAACCTTGTTAGTGGTAGCAATTTATACTCCAATAGGTAGTAAGGGTGACTTCTTTAAAAAAATCCACAATGAAGTGCTAAATTATGCAGGAAACAAACATCAGGAAAATATAATAATAATAATAGGGAATATGAATGGAGTCATGAACCCTACATCTGACAGATCCTCCTATAAAAAGAATAAACACAAACATAGGCAAGGGGAATTACCTAAGAGCTTTTTCTCAATGACGGAAAATCTAACACTTGTTGATGTCTGGAGGTTCAAAGAAGGCAACGCCCCAGGGTATACAGGGTATTCAGACCATCACCACTTGATGTCCAGAACTGATTACTTTTTTGCCTCTAAAACTCTTCTCTTGCAGATTGACAGGATAAACATTATCCCAAAACAGATCTCTGATCATAATCCACTTTATATGGAATTAATTGTAAGAGGACCTCAGAAAGACTGGAAGATGAATGAAGTTCTTCTTCATGATCAATGACTTGTTTTAAAAAATTAGAGAAACAATCTCAACTTACTTTAAAGAAAATACTAACAGCGAGGTCTCTATGATAACAGTATGAGATGCCTTCAAAGCTGTACTAAGAGGTCACTTCATAAAGTGGGGTTCAGAGACAAAGAAGAAGATAGAAGAAACATCTCATAAAATCCCAGAGGATATGGTCAAGGTCGAAAAAGAATTAAGACATAAGCCTGCAGACAAGAAATTGATTATGGAACTTCATACATTACAGAGCCAGTTAAATGAAGAGAGTCTGATAGAAATGGAAAAAAGATAAGACCGACCAAACAGTGTCATTTTGAATTCGCAAACAAACCAGGAAAGTGGTTAGCATTAAGATTACGAAAAGAAAAAGAGAAGAAGCTAATCTCTGAAATTAAAGCTGGCACGTTGACTCTCACCAAACAACAAGACATCAAGAATGCTTTTCTTGATTATTATAAGCAGTTGTATTGCAAGAAACCCATCTCAGAAGAAGAACTTAATAACTTCCAAGCCTACTTGGATAGTCAAGACATACCGAAATTCTCAGATGATCAGAAAATAATATTAAATCACCCTATTGCTTATGTGGATATAATAGAAGCCATCAAGAAACTCAAAACAGGAAAAGCTCCAGGCCCAGATGGCTTTCCCCCTAACTTCTACAAAATTTTCAGTGAAGACATAGCCCTTTCCTTTCAAAAAATCTGTCAGGAAATCCTGGCCAATGGTATTCCAGAGACATGGAGAAACACTCATATAACTCTGATCCTGAAAGAGACCAAGGACTTGAAGGATGTTAAAAACTATCACCCAGTCTCCTTTCTGAACATTGACTATAAACTTCTGGCTAATATTTTGACAGACAGACTGAAAAAAGTATTCTTTCTTCAAATCCATGATGATCAAAATGGCTTTTTGCCCGAAAGATATCTCAGTAGCAACATTAGAACAGTTCTAAACATAATTGAGTACTATGAGCTCCACAGCGAAAAACAGATGGCCTTGGTCTTTATAGATGCTGAAAAAACTTTCAACTCAGTTAGCTGGTCTTTTTTGATAGAAACATTCTGAAGAATGAACACTGGTAAGAACTTTTTGTCTTGGCTGGTAAAGGGCTCAAATTTTGATCAATGGAGAAAAATCTGACACAATTGAATTGGGGAAAGAAACTTGCCAAGGTTGTCCATTGTCTCCCCTTCTCTTTATAACAGTCCTTGAACTTTTGAATAGGACATTGAGGAACGACAGGGATATAAAGGGTCTCCATCTGAAGGGAAATATTTTCAAATTAAAGGCATATGCAGTTGACCTGGTCTTTTTCCTAGAAGACCCAGCTTCGAGTTTGGCAAAGCTGACTTATGTTCTAAATACCTTTGAGGAGTATTCGGGAATCAAGGTTAACAAAGATAAAACATCGATACTGACTAAAAACTTTAGCAAAAAGGAAGAAAATGATCTAACTAAGATTTCTGGTTTTAAAATTGAAAAGAAAATTAGATATCTAGGCATTTGGATATCCAAGCAGAGTAATCAACTATTTGATCATAACTATACAAAGACATGGAATAGTATTTTAAAAACTGGAATAAATTAAACCTTTTCTTATTGAGTAGACTAGCAGTTATTGATATGAACCTGCTGCCTAGGATGAATTTTCTTTTTCAAAATATCCCCATAATTACAAATGATAAGCGATTTGCGGTATGGAAAAAGGATCTGTCCAGATTTATATGGGCCAGTCATAAGCCAAGAATAAAATGGAGTGTACTAACTGATGTTAAAGTGAGAGGTGGCTGTGGTATGCCTGACTTAAGGACATACTACTATGCCAGCACCCTAACCTGGGTGACTGAGTGGAGAACTCTTCAGAACGGAAGACTACTTGCCCTGGAAGGTGAGGATATGAGAATTGGGTGGTATGCTTACATGTGGTATGGTAAAGCCACAATTGATAAGGAAGTCACCAACCACTTCCTACGAAAGGCACTATCAAATGTTTGGCTCAAATTTAAAAGATCATATTATACTAAGTTGCCACTTTGGATCTCACTGCAGGAACCCTTCTTTGGATGCTGGAAATCCCACAAAGAAAGCTGGCTTCTATATAAAGATATAACTCATTTCTCTTTGCAAAGCTCCCTCAGATTAAAATCTGGAGAAGAATTAGCAAAAGATGACATAATATGTAAATGGTTCCCTTACCAGCAGCTGTCAGAGCATTTAAGATAGACATTAAATCAGAGACCTTTGCCAAAGAAAATGATCAGAATGAATTTGAGAAAATAATCTTTAACAATGAGGCTAAACAAATGTCGAAGTTCTACAAGATCTTGCTTCTCCATGATAAAGAAGAAGAAATGATAAAAGACATCACACTTAAATGAGCTAGGAACATAGGCAAAACAATTCAATTAGAACATTGGGTGCAGAGCTGGAAACACTCATATAAATTTACCACCACACAAAATTTAAAAGAAAATTACATGAAAATACTATATAGATGGCATTTAACTCCAGCCAAACTATGTAAGATTTACAAAACCACCTCTGGAATGTGCTGGAAATGTAAGAATGAGCTGCGTGCCTTTTACCATATATGGTGGATGTGCAAAAGTACAAAAAAGTTTTGGATCAGCATACGTAATAAGATCTCACAAATATTAAACTGTAAATTTGCCATGACTCCTAAATTCTCTTTGTTAAATATGACACAAGACCTGCTGTCCAACCTTTCCAAAGACTGGAGGATCTTACTATATTTGATAACGACAGCCAGACTAGTTTTCACAAGAAAATGGAAAACCTGTGAGATTCCCTCATGCGAGGATTGGTGTTATGAAGATCTCGAAATGAAGACAATGGACATTCTTTCACATATAGTTAATGAAAGAGATGAGGGAAGAATCAAAGAGGAACGGATGCTGGTTTCACAAAACTTATGTAAATTGCTATCCGGTGACAATTAATTCTTAGTATAACACTTTTAGAACTATTATGATACTTCATCAAATTGTATAACACCACACTACTGTTTGAGATATCTTAATGTCATGTGTTGATTTCTCTATACATAGAGGCACAGCTTAGTTAGTATTATTATTCGCATTATTAGCTGTAATTGTTATATTTCTTAGTTGAAGGTATGAACTATAAGTGCCTCCGTGAACTCCAGTAACAGATAGAATTCTGACGTGCTGGGAGGATTTCTTTTATTGATAGCTGAATAGAGAACTACGTACGAACCAGGCTAAAGACCATGGAGTTACTAAAGTCACAGCTGCCTGTCATGAGATAGAAGCTTCTGGTTATAAATGTTGTTATGGTAACAGACTAGATAACCCACAAAAGTGAAATGGAAGATTGACAACTGACAATTTGTTTCTCCTGTCTACCTTTTGTCCTTTTTCCTTTAAAGACTATAGACTTTAGACAGAATATACTATTTTCATATTTATTCATAGTTTTATTTTATTGTATAAGTTAAAGCTTATAGTGTATTAAGACAATAATTATACAAGAGGATTCAACATTATCTTGATTAAATTTTCTTTTTTTATTAATTTTATTAAGTTTCACAAATAAAAAACATTTTAAATTGTACTTTTACATGAAATATTTCTGTTCTTCCACTCTGATCTAGTTTTCATTTTCTGAATTTCTATTCACTTATTACATTTAAGCATCACAGTACTATGTTCATCTTACATGTCTGATCTTGCATTTCCTTCATCCACTCATGTTATGTTACAGTTATCCCTCTTTTAATTCAACCATAATTCAGACATTTTCACTTGGCAATTCCCAGCAATTACCCATTACAATTTGCCATTCTGCTTTTATCTGTTCATCCAATTTCCCCTTTAGTTTCTGACAAACAATATCTGCATTTCTGTTTTCAATAAATGTCCCCCACCATTGTTCAGTTGTGGGTATTTGCTGAGATTTCCACATTTTGGCATATTCTATTCGAGCTGTCGTTATCATATACAGTATTAATCTCCAATGTCTCTTAATAATGGTATTCTCAAGAACATTTGTCATGTTTAACAGATAAAATTCAGGGTTTTTTACAAATTGAACCTTCAATAATTCACACATCTTTTTATGTATTTCATTCCAATACTTCTTTGCCTTGGGACATGACCACAACATATGAAATATTGTTCCTACCTCTTTCTAACATTTCCAACATATTCCAGTACCTGTATTGTAAATCTTTTTTAATTTATCTGGTGTCATATACCATCTATGAAACAATTTAAAATAGTTCTCTTTTAGGTTCTGAGCCATTGTAAATTTCTGTGTCCTTCTCCAGCTCTGCTCCCAATCGTCTAATTGAATTGAATGACCAATATTCTGCACCCACAAAATCATTGCAGATTTCACAGTCTCCTCCTGTCTCTCCTGTGTTAAAGTTTCTTGATATATATGGGCTAATAAGTGAGGTGGACTATCAAAGATCCATTTAATCACTCCTGTCTTTTCTTTTGGTTCTATTCCATCTGTTTTCAAGTCCATCTGAAATCTCTCATTTAACTGCCTATACAGAAACCAACTTAATGATAATCCTTCCTGTTCCAATTGTTCTCTTAATTTGATCTTATAAACATTAGTCGTTGATTTCTCTAATATATCTTCATATCTCAGCCATTTATCTGATTCCATCCATCTCCCAAAGAAAGCTTCTTGAGGGGATACCCACATGGGTAGCTGCCTTATGTTTTTACTCTTATATTCATTCCATATTTTCAAAAGCAATTTTCTGATATAGTGATGCGTAAAATCTTTATCGATTTTTGCTTTATCATAAAACATATAGGCATGCCAACCCATCCTCAAGTCCGCTCCTTCCAGCCCAGGCATTCTTGTATCTTGTAAGTCAATCCAATCTTTTAACCATGTAAATGCCGCAGCTTTGTAATATAATTGAAAATCTGGTACTCCCATTCCTCCTAGAGATATTTGATCCATCATAATATTCCATTTGATCCTTGGTTTTTTCCCTTGCCATATAGATTTAGTCAGGTCTTTCTTCCACTGTATGAAGGGTTTACTGTTTGTTATTATGGGGAGGTTTTGAAACAAAAAATTCATCTTTGGAAGTACATTCATTTTAATGGCCACTATCCTCCCCATCATTGACAATTTCATGGAAGTCCACCGTTCCAAATCTTTAGTTATCTCTTTCCATTTTTTCTCATAATTGTTTTGAAATAGCTCATTGTTCCTTTTTGCTATCCAGACACCTAGATATTTTACTTTTTGTACTTTATTAAATCCAGTTGCAAGTGCTAGTTCCTTCTCCTCCTCATCTGTCATGTTTTTCATTAGCAGAACTGTTTTTTATTTATTTACCTTAAATCCTGAAAATTCTCCATATTCTTGTATTATTCCAATCAAGTTTTGTATACTTCTCTTAGGGTCTTCAAGAAACAGTACCAAATCATCAGTGAAAGCTTTAAGTTTGTATTGATATTTCTTGATTTGGACTCCTCTTATAACATTGTCTTCTCTTATATTATTATTTAATATCTCCATTGTCATTATAAATAGCAAGGGGGACAAAGGACATCCCTATCTTGTCCCTCTGTTCAATTCAATCTGCTTTGTTCTATCTCCATTGATAACCAGTCGAGCTCTTTGTCGATTGTATATTGCTTCAATCCATGAGACAAATTTATCTCCAGCTTGCATTTGCTTCACAACTGTCTTCATAAATGGTCAACTAATCATATCAAATGCCTTCTCCATGTCTACAAATATCATGGCGATTTTCTTTTCATTATGCTTTTCATAATATTCAATTATGTTCAGTACTGTTCTTATATTATTTCTTAAGTATCTTTTTGGTATAAAACCATTCTGATCTTCATGAATAAGCTCAGGCAAGATCTTTTTAAGTCTCGTTGCAAGGATTGAGGCAAAAATCTTATAGTCTATGTTCAGAAGTGAGATTGGTCTATAATTTTGGACATCTGTCAAATCTCTGCCTTCTTTAGGAATCAGCACCACATTTGCCTATCTCCAGGTATCTGGTACTCCTTCTTTTATAATCTCATTTATTGTACTTTGCAATGGGATTGAAATCTCATGTTGTAAAGTTTTGTAATATCTTGCCGTAAAACCATCTGGCCCCAGAGCTTTATCGTTCTTCAAGTTTCTGATTGCTTCCATTACTTCCATCATAGAAACTGATTTATTCAAAATCAATCTATGATCTTCTGTGAATCTCATTTTACTTGTTCTCTCCAAATATTCTTCCAATTCTTGTTGGAAGAACAACAAGAATTGCTGTTTTTTTACTCTGAAAATCTTACTCATCAATTTCTCATAGTACTTATAAAATGCCTGTTTTATTCCTTCTTGTTTAGTAATTCTCTCTTCTCCACTTTTTATCTCTGGTATAATATTCTTAGACCATCTTCTCCACAACAAGTTAGAGAGAAGCTTTGAAGGTTTATTTGCTTGCTCAAAGTACCTATATTTTGTTCTCCATATTTGCTGTTCTATTTCATTCAAGTTAAGTTGGTTCAATTCAGCTTGGCATACTTTCATCTGTAGTCTGATTTTCTCATCATAAGGATCCTTCCTCATCCGTTTCTCCACTTCCTTCATCTTATCCAATATGTGCTGCTCAACATTTCTCCTCTCTTTTCTAATTTCTGCAGACCATCTGATAAAATTGCCTCGCATCACTGCTTTACTTGCGTCCCATATAGTTTTCATCGTCAAGTCCGGTGTCATGTTTTCACTGAAATAGTTAATCAGCTTCTTCTTCGCTTCGTTTATGTATTTCTCTTTATTGAAGACCTCATCATTTAATCTCCATGTTCTTTCCCTATCCTTGAACTTCATCTTAAGGAGCAACGGGTTGTGATCTGAACATAAGTTCGGGAGAATGTCTATATCTGTCGCCTTCAACAATATTGGTTTAGATACCAACATCATGTCAATTCTGGACATTGATTTATGTCTATCTGAATAAAAAGTGTATCCTTCTAATTGTCCATTTTTGTACCTCCATACATCAAAGAAGCTTAAATCATCCATCATGTTAAAGAAGCTCTTAGGTAATTTTCCATTATTTCGGGGTATCAATTTCTGTATTGATCTGTGTGATTTTGGATTGACAACTCCATTAAAATCCCCCAACACAACAGTATTCGTGTTTCCAGTATCACTCATATATTTCTGTATCTCTTCATGTACTTTGGGGAAAAATTCACCCTTCACCCCATTTGGTGCATAGATTCCAACTATCAATATTTTGTCTTGTTTAGTTGTAACCTCTACTCCTAAGTATTGACCACTGCTATCCTGAAAGATCTGATGAGCACCATATCTTGCACTCACATATATTATCACTCCCTGCTTCTTTTTATCAATCACTGCATAAGAGCTCCCTAATAAGAGACAAGAAAAGAAATGAGAACAGATATGAAACATGAAATTGACAAGTGGGGAAAAAAATTAGAGAACTTGACTAAAGATATAACTACATTGAAAAAAGATACTAAAGAATTAAAACAACAAGTTAAACAGCTAGAATCAGAGGTGACGGTGATGAAAGATAAACACCAAGAAGAAGAATTTCAAATCACTGCACGGGAAATGAGATATCGAGAAAGATGCCTTTGTTTTAGGGGAGTTCCTGAGGAAACAGGGGAGAATTTGTACGCTAAGATGTTACCAGCATTGGCAAAATTTATTGACATTGAAGAGGAGAAATTGGAAATGTCCATAGACAGAATGTTCAGAGTAACTTCTAGAGTGGCTAGAGAGAGGAAGCTTCCAAAAGATATTCTCATAACATTTACCAGGACAGTAATGAGAGATAAAATATTACAACGAAGCTACGATGGACGGTTGAAGATTGAAGATGAAGATGTGAGAATATTTAAAGATATACCATTTCAGATATTAAAGAAGAGACAAGACTACAAGCCTTTAGCAAATCTTCTGGTAAAACATCAGATTAACTATCGATGGGAGAAAATCGAGGGCACCTCCTTCACGTATAGACAACAGAGACACATAATCAATTCAGTACACAAGGTGAAGGAAATGATGGAAAGATTGAAGAAAGATTTTCAGAAGACAGGTTTGGAGGAAGAAAAAGAAGAGGAACAACCCCTAGGAGAAGAAGAGATGAAATCACAAGAAGAAGACGATAAGGTTGATGCAGATCAAGAAGAAACTCAGCAGGAAGAAGGGGAATTAGAAGGAGATCAAATAAAGGATTAAGCTAACCTCAAAAATTATACGTATTATGGATAAAATGGATAAAATGGACAAATTGGATTTAAGGATATACTCTTGGAACATCAAAGGGTTTAACTCTGAATATAAAAGAAGACAAATATTTCATCACTTAGAAAAACAAAACTTGGATGTAATATGCCTACAAGAAGCTCGAATTAGGACTCAAGATTTGAGATATCTTCAGAACCAGAAATTAAATTTTCTAAGATGCAACATCGAGGAGGGGAATCATAGTGACATTTGGTTCCCTCGTGTTTTTCATATGCTAGCCTACTGATTCTATATATGCAGTGCTGTTTATTTTGTAATGGAGTGCATATGACTATGGATAGTTGTATGTTGCACGGAAAATACTTTATGAGCACATAAATTCAATAAAGATCATATATATATATATATATATATATATATATATATATATTCCATTAAAATTTACTGGAAGGATCCTGTACCTAAGTAATTTTGACATTTCAAATGTAGTGGGCAAATGTCAAAGGGGAGTTTTTCCAATGCTGCCACATATTAATGAAGTAAAAAAGAAAGTGCAAAAAAGAACAAAGGAGGGACCCTAGCACTTCAGCTAAGATCACCACCACTTGACTGAATTGAATTTTGACATCCTCTCCCCACTCCCAATATGAGAGAAAGGAACACATAAGCTCATAGAACTAAGACCTTCAATCTCTATATTGTAGCTTGTATAGAGGAGGTTTGCTACTCTCCAGCAATTGTTAGAGGCAGCATTTGCTATTTTAGACTTAAATTTTAGACATAAATATAGAAGAAATTCTTTCTCAAAAGTCAATATATATCCAAACAGCAATGTGTCCTTTGGTAATTCTAGTATGAAGAGAGTATATACAGTATTTATAAAGTACTAGTTAATTTCAATGCTCAAGTTGGTTCTTTAAGTGTCATCAAATCCAAACTGTACAAAGGCATAGTTTGAAGCATCATGAAGGTTAGGTGCTGACATAACATCCAATCAACTCTACTGTCCCATTTTGTTATAGAACACCACTGTGTTGTTTTGTTTATTTCTGGTTTCCATTTTTTTTTCTGTTCATTCTTTTTTTACATTTATTGTTTGATTATAATTTATCCAGGGCCAAAACAAGTAGACAGGAAGGAATAGAGACTGAAGATCCAAACAGAACCAACCCAAAACTGTTACTCCCATTGAACTTAATTGTTCATCATGCTTAAGCATATTTATGGGAAATTATTTTTATTTATAAAGACATCAGATCCTGTTTGATCTTGGAAGTGAAGCAGGGTCAGCTCTGGTTATTACTTGGATGGGAGGCTGCCAATGAATCCCAGGTACTGTAGGAAGGAACTAGAAAAAACACCTCTGAATAATCTTTGCCTAAAAAAACCCTATGAACTTCAAGGGTTGCCATAAATCGACAGGTGATCTGAAGGCACTTGTGCACACACACACATGCTTATATACTTATTGTCTAGTTCTTGTGGGAGTTGTAGCACCCTATCAGAAACAATGCCAGTGCAGAAAAAGTAACTGAACAGCAAGGTCTTTTAGATGAAAAAGAATATGCTGGTGCAGTTACACTAGGACTTACAGCCTGAAAACCATAGAAATTTGGGCTTCACAATATGATATACTCTCTTTCGAATAGTAGACTGGAAAATCAGCAAAATGTGGGAAGGGAAGACTGATAGAAAATTCTGAGGGTGGACTATGATCTAACTTAGTTGGCTAGTGGCTTTTGGAAGTTGTAGTCCAAAAATCTCTCAAGCTAAGATTGGAGGAGCTCATCATACCACATGACCAACTAAGCCTGCTGAGGCTGATGGGAAGTGGAGATCAACAACCTCTGAAGGGTTGCTAACCCTGATGTAGAAGAAATGAACAGTTCACAGAGATGCTCTCTAACCAATTTCCCACATTTTTTTCAAGGCTTGAAAGTACCATTCTCCTAGGAAAAAATGACCAAGTTTGTTATTTTCATTTCTTTACTTCTTTTGGACTCCTCAAGGAATTATGTCATAAATTGAGATATCAGTGTGCTTTTCTGCATTGTTGAAACTGAGCACAGTGTGGAATTATATCACATCATTTTGGCCTCACCTTTTTTTTTATTTTCTTTGACAAAATGATACCTTTAAACCTCCTGCAGAGATTCCCGTTAACTGATTCCTCCCAGATAAAACTGATCTGTTTGTAACTATCCTACTCTAACCTTTATGGTCCTTGACTCTGCCTTTAGGAAGTCTCTATAGAAAGAAATATCAAAGGAAGAAGCATCCAATTAAACTGTGCAGGGTATTTTATTTTTAGAGATATAATCTGGGAAATTGCAAACAATTTATCAGCGAAGGAGTGAATTTTGTTAGTAGATGTCAGCCTTTCTAAAGCATCAGTAGGAATTCTAAGTGAATCCCTCTAAAATGGTCTTTAATCAGTGGGTCATCAGAATGCAATGTTCTATATAATATTGTTATAGAAAATTTAATCTCTGTTGCAAAATGACTGCTATTTGGGCTGCCTTGATTAAATTGTACTTGTAAGGCATGGATATCTTTTAAACTAAAAGCAGGTTTCATGATCCAAGTCTGATTTTCAGATTTGGAGTTCAGAGGGAATTTTTCTTCAGCGCTGAAATGCATTTTTTTAAAGTTAACTTGATTTGAGCCATTCTGCCTAATTGCCTTCTCATTCTGCCATTTATAACGAACAAGCAGGGTTGATAAAAAAGAAAGACCCTAGAAGACTCGAACAGTATAAAGAACAAAGGACTTTTTTGAGCATAGAAGTAAATGATCACTTATTAGTTAAGGTGTACAATGCTCCTTTTTCAAAATAATAATAGGTAACATTACTTTCTAAAGTAATTGATAACATTACTTTTTCCTCATTACTTTTGGGAAATAAAATGCTTTTGGGGGTAACTCAAATTAACCGTGACTTCTGGCAATCATACAAATGAGAGATCTCCAAGTCACCCTAGAATCAACAGCCCTGCTCAGGCCTATAGATTCCTTGATTGAGTCTATCCATCTGCAGTGTGGTTTTCCTTGTTTTCTACTGCCTTCTGCCTTAACAAGCATTATTGTCTTCTCATCTTATGTCCAAAATATGGCAGTCTCAGGGCCTTTCTGCCCTACACTGTTTTAGTGCTATTATTCCACTTTTACCGTCCTATGGAACCCCGGGGTTTGAAGTTTAGGGAGGGGCATTTAGAATTCTCAGCCAGAGAGCTCTTTTGCCTGAGCAAAATACAAACCCCAGAATTCTACAGAATGTTGAAAGTGGAATAATAGCACTAGAACAGTGTAGTGTGGAAATGGCCTCAGTTTAGTCATCTTGGTTTCTAGGGAGAGTTGTATGGTAACTTTAAGATTAAGGAGTGGGTTACATTTGTGAATTCTTGCAACAGCAATGAGTTAATTTTGGGGTTTGCAAACGAGTTACGTAATTTTTTTTTTCAAAAAAGTAACTTTCCAAGCTCTGGACTTCTTTTAGCAAGGCAGCCAGGAAAAAAAAATACACATTCACAGTTTTTGGTAGTAAGGATCACAGCAGCGGAAAAGGGGAAGAGGGAGCTGGGTTAGTTGGTCTGTATACCTCTTACTATGTAGCCTACACCTGGAGAAAAAATCAGTAAGAAAGCAGAAGAACTGGTGTCATGGGAGAGAAGGAAATTTATCCTTTGCCTTTCTCCACCCCTTTTCTTCACCCTGGCATTCTGAGTAACATCACCTTGGGGCAAAAGGCATGGAGACCCAAGGTGTAATAGTTATCTGCTCCTCCTTTCCTGTTAAAATACTGCCACTTCAGGGTCTTTTTGTGATTAAATTTGTTTTTTCTTCAGAACACTTTGCCAAATAATAATGTGGAAAAATAACAGGACTTTAACTGAGAGATTTTTCCAGAGGAGTGTTAGATGGGTACTTAGAAAAACTAGTAAGAAGTGGGAAAGCTTGAGGAATTTCAAAATGGAAGTGAATGAACACATTTGGGAGACTTAGGCCATTTCTGCCCTACACTGTTACAGTGCTATTATTCCACCTTCAACATCCTGTGGCACTCTGGGGTTTGTAGTTCACTGCGGCCAAAGAGCTCTCTGGCTAACAATTCTAAATGCCCCTCCCTAAACTGCAAACCCCAGGATTCCATGAGATGTTGAAAATGGAATAATAGCACTATAACAGTGTAGGGGGGAAATGGCCTTACAGGGAATTCCAGAACAAGCAGTACAAGCAAGTGAAACAGTGGCACAGGAAGTTAGAGCCCTTGTGATGTGCAAGAGGAAGAGGAACACAAACAGCTGGTAAAAGTAGCAGTGGATGGGGAGGAGGGAGAAAAATTGATTGTGACTGCTGTAAAAAAAATGCAAAGATGCAGAACATGATAGAACTTGGAAACTCACACTGAGGTTTAAAACATGAGAAAGCTTTGCAATATTTATCGATAACTAAAGGAATACCAAAGAAAATCAAACACACATCAGAGGCTGACAACACAGAGATTAATAAAAGATGATTTAGAGATTACATTAGATCCTCAATGAGATAACTGATCAAGAAGAATATTCAAGATTGCTAACAAGTGTGGAAACCCATATGGAATGAGGAAGAGATTGCTTTTTAGAAATAAAGCTTGACCTTGTTTCAGGTTGAGTGAGCACTAGTTACAGAGAGCATGGAAGAAAGAAGAGAATCACCCTCCTACCTGTTGCCTGGATTTTTATTGGCTAAAACTAAATCTATTCCTGAACAGTACTGAAAGTCTTATTTTAATTTGTTTGGAATATAAACATAAGTTGTCATTTATTTTGTTGTCACATGCAGGAATGAACTGTTTCAATGTTTTTCCCCCCAGCTGTATGAGAATAGAGAGATTTCCAAGCAGTTTTGAGCAACCATTCATGTTTTGGAAGGTTGTTTTTTTTCCCCAATTAATTTGTGTAGAAAATTGTGTGCCATTTTGCACAGAAACATGTTATATCTGTGCAGAAAACCTTTTTTGTCCCCCAGAAAACTGCATGTTGCACACAGTTGTACAGAGATGTTGACTTTTTGCACAGGAAAAAGGTGTTCTCTGCAAATACTCATGTTTCCCTTAACAACAACAAAAAAAGCATGTATTTAGTACAAATTAATTGTACCTTAAAAAGTACCACAGTACAAATAGTCAATAAAATTTGAAAATGTTTGCATCTACGATTGGATTCATAAATGATGTGTGCGTATGTACCCTCAAGTTGCCTGTTGACCTATGACAACTCCATGAATTTCATAGGGTTTTCTTAGACAAGGAATATTTTGAGGTAGTTTTTCCAGTTCCTTCCTCTAAGATATATGCCCTTTCCGCATGTTACCTTATCGCGGAGATGGGGGGTGCCGTTCGCAGAAGCAGGCTCTTGTGCGAGGCGCTCTCTTGGCTGCTCCTTCATCCTGCAGCTGGCTTCCTGGTCGCGTAACTGTCACGTGAGCGCCCCGCCCCTTCCTTCTGCAGTGCAGCCTGGGAGCTGTAGGCTGCGCTGGGGGAGGAAGCACAACCAGTGCGCCTGGGACGACGTACCGCAGGGCAGGTAAGTGCGCGCGGGCCCCGGGAGCCTTGCACGACCGCGCAGCATTTTCGGCTTGAAGCTGAAAATAAAAAAATGCATGCGCGGTTCGCGTTAGGCTCGTGAGTGCGTCGTATGGACCACCGCTCCCATTTACTCAAGGGGCCCTCTCACAAAAGAAACTGCATGGGAAAAGGCCCATAGTTGTCCCTTTTCCTTTCCCTGAGGCTGAGAGAATGTGACTTGGTCAACCAGTGGGTGTCCAGGACTGAGTGAGGATTTGGACCCTGGTCTCCAGAGTCTTAAGGCCCTTTTCACATGGCATTTGCCATGTGAAAGAGGGCCTGGAGCATCGCACAATTGTGAGGAGCGATCTGCACGATGCACTCACAATCCCGTGACGCTCCAGGGGCCAGCAGGGGCCGATCGCGCACCTTTTCAGTTTCGGCTAGAAGTCGAAAATGGTGCACGATTGCACATTGCTCCTGGGCCCCGCGCACACTTACCTGGTGTGCAGAGCCTCTGGAGCCGGCCGGTCACACTTCCTGCCCCAGTGCAGCCTGGGAAGGTCCCAGGCTGCACTGCAGAAGGAAGAGGCAGGGCTCTCGTATGAGCAGGCAACTCGTGCAGAGCTGAAGCAACAGGGAAGGGAGAGCCTCTCGGCAGAGGCAGCTCACACGATCCCTGCACCCCAGCGCCGGAACAAGGTAAGGTGCGGAAAGGGCCTTAGTCCACCTTCCAAGTCACACGCTCACTCTCCAATGGCTTCAGAGTCAGCCCATGGCATTAGGCTGCCCGAGGTGAAGTACAAGGTAGTGCCTCATAATTCATTCTATGTATTATTATTATTAGTAGTAGTAGCAGTATTCCACCTTTCTCCCAAAATTGGCACTCAAGGCCATGTACAATTCAAAAAGAACAATTCAACTAAAAACTTATTAAAAAGCTCAACATTAAAATGGAATAAAACTAATTACAGGACTAAAACAGTTTAGATCTAAACTTACAATAATAGAATGCAATTAAAAAAAGATAAATGACTGTTAAAAACAGTTGAGTTTAAAAGAGTACAGTACCTCATAGACCATTCTTTAAAAGTTTTCTGTATTAAAAGCCTGTCAAAATAAAAAACATTTTGCCTGCTGATGGAAAGGCGACAAGAAGACAATCAATCTGACCTCCCCCAGAATGGAGTTCCACAGTCTAGGGGCAATCTCCAAGAAGCTCCTATCTCATGTCCTAACCAACCATGATTCTGATAGTGATGGTACTGAAAGAAGGGTGTCTCTGATGATCTCAGGGCTCTGGTAGGAACTCACAGTGAGATATGCTTTTCCAGATTACCTGGACATGAGCCATATAGACTTTATAGTCACACTCAGGACTTTGAATTGTGTCCAGAAACAAACTGGCAGCCGGTGGAGCTGTTTTAACAAGGGAGTAGTATAGTTCCTGTAACCTGCTCCAATTAGCACTCTGGCTGAAGCTCTTTGTAGTAGCTGAACTTTCCAAACATTCTTCAAGGGCAAATATAAGAAACTGGTTAGAGTGCCAGTTGAATCTTCCTTTGATAGTGGTGATAAACATCCTCCACCATACTAGAAGGGAGGAGGAGGAAAGTGCATAGGTGACAGTTTGGGGTGTGGCTTGATAATGTTTTGTTTTTATCATAGAGAGAATACAAAGGTTTAAAATAGCTGAGGCCATTTCTGCACTGGGCTAGTAAAACGGTGCAGAGCGACCTCTAACGCAGGTCTTCTGCACTGTAGAGTGGACTGGGGTGGACTACTTTTTGTAGTTCCATACCTCAGTCCACTCCGGAGCAACCAGAAGTGGTTGCGCGGCGTGTTTTTTAAAAACCTCTTTTTAGAGGTTTTTAAAAATCACGGAGCGCGCAACCCCGTGCCACTTCGTCACCCGGCTCCAGAGCAGATTTGCAGGCACGTGCAAGTGCATGCCTGCAGATCTGCCGGGGGCGAGCTTCCAGCGCGCGAGTTTCTCCAGTTGGTGGAGAGCCTCCACCAACCAGAAGCTGCCATTTGGGACACGGAGGACTGCGGAGCAGCGAACTCGCGCTGCTCCTCATGGCGACTGACTCGGCCGGCCGGAAAACAAAGCCGGTAAGCTCTGTTTTCAGCTGTTTCCCCCCCTACATGCGGAAAGGGCCTGAGTTAGACTTTGTCCCTATGTCTACCTGTTCCATTGTTTCCCCCACCTCCAGTATCTATAGCCTGAAACTGCTATCACTCTGTGTAATGAAAGAGATGTCTGCCAGCCCAACATGGCTCAGTGTATAAAATTCAAGATAGAAACTTCTATCTTTGGAAAACCTAAAATAGAAACCTGAAGAGGTTTCTTCTTTTATTTAATTATTTTATTTAAAACTGAATCAGCATCATATTCAAGCTTAGGGCCCTTTCAGCACGGCATTTGCCATGTGAAAGTGCGCCTGGAGCATTGCGCGATTGTGAGGAGCGATCTGCACAACACACTCACAATCGCACAATGCTCCAGGGGCCAGCAGGCACCAATTGCACACCTTTTCATTTTTGGCTAGAAGCCAAAAATGGTGCATGATCACGCATTGCTCCCAGGCCCCACACACACTTACCTGGCTTGCGGAGCCTCTGGAGCCATGCCGGTCTCACTTCCTGCCCCAGCGCAGCCTGGGAAGGTCCTAGGCTGCACTGCAGAAGGAAGAGGTGGGGCTCTCGCACAAGCAGGCAGCTCCTGCAGAGCCAAAGGACCCCAGATGCGAGAGCCTCTCACCAGAGGCTGCTCATGCGATCCCTGCACCCCAGCGCCGGAAGAAGGTAAAATGAGGAAAGGGCCTTAGATGTATTTCAGAATTCTTCGAAGAATATTCTAGAAAGACTGCCTGGTGGCTGAAGCAGAGGAAAATACCAGGGCACCAAAGAAACATTATGGTCTACCTCAGATATCACATGTTTGTTGAGACATGTCAGTGTGTATTCTTCTAATTTATTTCCAGAAAAATTAATATTGTATTTAGGAAGTATATATGTGGATTTTCAGTGTTGTGTTTTTCGCAATGCTATTGTCATTTTGTGAAGATGGATTTAATTTTATAGATCTCAGTTTGTACCATAAGGTATATCAAAGAACCAGCAGGAATATTTTGATTCAAATAATCATGCTTGAGCAATTTTGGACTTTACCTATTTGGCAATCTTTTTTTGGCTGACCTTGCATAGATATTATCAACCTAAGGAAGAAAATGAAATTGTATAGTACAGTTTCTGCAGCTAGGGTGACCTGGGATATAATTTCTTGTCAACTAAATTCGATGTAAGTACTCATGCCAAACCAACACTGTACTATTAAACATCCCTTTTTATGAATGATATGGGGGTGATTGTTATCCATTAATTCCATTGATCCATTTGTTCCCATTTTAATGCTTCATATTTCTGCTACAGTAGGATAATATCTATAATTTTATCGTCTTTTAGTGCTATATTTTATATATATATATATATATATATATATGGTCCTCCCTCCACATTCATGGGCTTGACCTTTGCAAATTTGATTATTCATGAGGTGCATGCATATGTTCCCCCCTTGTCCTCCTCCCCTTGCATTTTGCTTTGCATGGAGATGAAGGGCATGGGCAAAAGGCAAAGGGAATGGGGGGAGGCATGTGTGAGCCTTCTCCTCTCTGGAATTCCTCTATCCCATTCCCTTGCCTCTGGCCCCTGTGCTGATGCAAAAGGCAAGGAAATGGGGCAGGGAGGATCTCAAGAGCCTTCCTTCTCCCTTCCAGACTTCCTCCCTCCCATTACCTTGTATCTGGCCCCAGCATGCAAAAGGCAAGGGAATGGGAGGGGGGATGGAAGGGAATGGGAGGGGGAATCACGGGAGGAGTTATTTGTGGTTTTTCCACTTTTACAAGGGTTCTGTGCCCCAAACACTCATGAAAGTGGAGAGTCACTCTGTGTGTATGTGTACGTGTGCACACGCATGTACATTGGTGTCCATATACAGGCCATCTGCCAAGTACCTTCGCCAACTGTAGCTGTGTTGGAAGAAATTTCTCTTTTTCCTCAGAGAAATTGAAGCCAGTAACTATGGTTTACAAAAGTTTGTTGAAAAGCGCTAAATTTAATGTCAACAAAATTAAGACTGAGTAAAACAAGAAATTAGATTTCCTTTGCAAACTAATTAACATAAAATTTCCATATCTGTGTCAATATCTAACATATATTCAGATGTATAACTGCACTTGGTTTAGCAAAAAAGTGATCTTTTGGATATTTGGACACCACTATGTAGATGTAGATCTTTTAAGAAAGAATCTGGCATTTTCAGCTAAATACTGCCAATGTTACACAGAAAATGTTTTCTTGCAGCATGAGATACAGGTGTACCCAGTACAGTGTGTTAATTATGAATGAGAAATATATTTGCTATTGCAAAGACATATGTACTTTTAAAATAAATTCTTGTGACTTGAAACCTAACTGAGATTGGATCTCAAATCCTCTTACTGTAGCTGAAAAACTCAGATCCCATGTTTGGAAAGACAGATATTCCTATGCAGCATTCAGCGATCAGAAAGTTGTATTGCTTTTGCCATGTGTGAACACTCATTTTGCAGACATCAATCCAAACAAATATATTTTTGAACAAAATATCAATTTATAATAACATTTACATCTAGTCTGCATACATATCCTATTTATTTTTTCCACTGTTCTCTCTTCTTTTCTCCCTGCCCTTTGCTTTTTTTTTTTTAATGCAATTGAAGTATTTTTTTAAAAAAAGAAAAGAAACATGAAAAACTATAGAGCTGGGAAATGTGTCCCATGGCAAAGAAGAACACTAAAGAAGCATTGTCAAACACATTCATCATGAATGGACAAAAAGAGGCTAAGCTGAGGTGCAACAAAAATGCATAATATTTGCAGATGAAATGATGAATCTAGGATTAAATACAAGTAGAGCATCCTGTTCCAGTCCCTTGATTGGCCAATCAGAATGACTAGCACTGAACTTGGCCAATCATACCCCAAGGCGTGATTTATACTTTGCAGCCTAAATACCTGCTCTTCCTTTTCCCAAACAGAGCTCTGTCTACAAAAAAAGACAGCCTCAAATAAGAAATGACAGGCAGACACAATGACTTAGTCTGTCTAGGGAGCACAGAACATTTCAAAGGCAGATAATTACTGTACAGTGCTGGGTTTTTAAAATGTGCATGTCATTTTAAGTACCTAAACTTTACAAAAGAACACCAGGGAAGAATATGATTCCATCTAAACAACATTAGTTTAAAAATAGTTTAATTCTCAACTGCTGAAGTGCATTTAACTGTCGAAATGGGATAGAAGACGGAATGTTGCTTTCTTCGATTAAGCTTCCACTTTTTTGCTTATTGTTCTGTTATTTGTCTTACTGCTTTTTGGGGAACACAGACAAAGTTCTCAAGATACCTTCCTCTTCATTAAAATGTGGACCGTTTGTTCTTTGTAGTTCAGGTTTCCTCAAGCAGAACTTGCTTGACTGGATTTTATTTTGTGGCTGCTTAGCTAAAATACAAACTGTTCATCACGTTGTAGCCAGTGATACAAAGCAAGGTACCTTTTGGGCAAATTATTTTTAAGGATTTTTCAGACAGCCACTACACTAGACTGACTGAGCATTTCTAACCGTATAATTGTGTATAGAGAGTGCCTGAAGCATGAATGAGAAATAAGAGAATAAGCCGTAATTCCTATTTATTGAAGTGCTTCACTGCATGTTGGTTTACACTACTGAAGAAAATTGGATTACTAAGGATTTCTTTAGATTTTGTTTTGTTTTGTTTCTTAAGACTCCATTCTAGTAGTGATTCATGCATCCACATGGAGACTTTTTCAGCTAACTTCTGTCCACCTGTGCATATCATCACACTGGATCACAGTGCATGGTCAACAGCAGAATATAAACTAAAACCAGTGCTAAGAGGTGGCCAATGAATGGGCAAGTCTCAGTTGCTTGGTTGTATAAAATATGTTTGTGTGTGTGTGAAAGATAAGGACTTAAATGAAAAATAAAGTACTACTAACAAAAATGAATAAATGATACATTGAATGAATGAGAGATGAATTACTACAGAGCTATCTAAAGGGAGCAAGCAACTGCTTGTTACAACAGCTCCAAAAAATGCCAGGTGGTTCCAGGCACAATTCAAAGAGCTGGTTATGATCTGTAAAGCTCCATATAGCTCAGGTCCAGGCTATTTGGAGGACTGTATTGCCCAATATGAGCTTGCTTGGGCTCCAGAATCTTCAGGGGGGCCCTTTCCTCCATCCCACCACCTTCTCAGGTTTGTTTGGTGGGAACATCATAGAAGGCCTCCCAGGCTTGGGAATTTCCAGCCTGGAGTGGGGAACAGGGATAGCGGCCTCCTTGTTTTCATTATGTTGGAAAATTATTATTTTTTTCTGTTTCAGTGTGCCTTTAAGGAATTGACTGTCAGGTCTTTTGGTGACCTTCTGTTGTGTTCTGATAACATTTATCTTTTGTCTTTTGAAGGATTTGTTTTTAAAGGATTTTATCTCTATATATGGTTTTATGTATTGTTGTATTTAAATAGTAATGTGTAATAACTTTTTCCCTCTCTTTTGGGGTACAGGTAAGGTGCAGGGTAGAAAAGTATGGAAAATAAAGAAAAGGGGGCATCTGTTTTCTCATCTCCTCTTTGTTCTGCACCATTTTGGCTTCATCCCTTTTTGGTTGGGTCATGTTTTCTGAAAGGTCACTTGATTACATTGTCAAGAGGTAGAACATAACAAGGAAAAAAATTACGCTTGTGTGTGGTTTGTGTTTACTATCATACTACCCTGAACATATCCGTATCATCTGATTTCAGAAGTTAAGGAGGATTCAGCATGTTTAGCAAATAGGAGATTACCAGAGAATACCAGAGATCTTTGGGTAGGGTGAGATCATCCTACGTGAAACTTTAAGGAACTTCTGCCTGTCAGAGTTGGTCTGACTTAGGACAAGGCAGCTTCCTGTGTCTATGTGTTCAACCACTCTGAACTCAAATGAGGGAAAGGCATGGTACAAATGGAGACAATAACAGCAGCAGGATCAGCATCACATTGATGGATCAGCAGATTAATGAACAGAATCTTATTAGGTATTAGGTAGTTATGCGTAAGTATTATAGTTATGGAGCTACACAGTGAATTCCAGCCCAAACCCCTCAATGCTGACTTAATGGGAAGCAGTCACTGTAATTGACGGGGGTCCATTCCCCTGCTGCTTGGGAAGTAGCTGACTGATGCTCCCAGCCCTTCAATGAGTGATCCCTGTTACAATTTCTCCTCGCACAGTGAAGATCACTCATGTGTGGGGGAAGGAGACATTGATCAGTTGCTTCCTGAGCAACAGGGAACTGATTCTTGTCAATCATGGCAGGTGCTTCCTGGTAAGAGGGGATTGGGGGACTTAAACTAGGGGCTATATAGGGCACACAATTAGGAATACGTAACTCCAAATTATGCATCTGTATTCCCAACAGGATTCCAGCCTTTGTATGTAGTGACACCACCATAGAGGGGGGATGACTTTTATAATAAGGTGAGGGGGATGCCTTTCACTCAAAAACGACATGAGAAAAGCACACAATGCTTTTCTCTGTTGTTCTGATACAACAGTAAAATGTATTTCATACTTTGGAGGGTATCTAAAACTTGCAAATACATGATCATATTGTGTTGTGTTTTGAATATTTTATACAGTCATAAGCTACACAGCCTGGGGTGTCTAGTTTTGAAACAAAAGAGTTATTACTCACCGCTAAAACTTTAAAGATTTCCCCCCTCTCATTTATAGCATGAAATCATGGCTGAGGTGCTTAAAGAGAATCAGGATAGGATTTTCTTATTACAGGCATAAAGACATCAAACAATCTGCTCTCCATTTATTATCTTTCTAAAATTGTTGTCATAATGCAATTATGCAAATGAAGATCTGCAATCACACTGTGTATTTGTTCCATTTTTAACCATATATTTATTAGATCGGGGGGGGGGGAGCATTCGATTGAATTCAGGAAATGTGAAAGAGCATGAGAAATCCCCATTGGATCTGTTCCTGATTCTCAGGATAAATAAAGGTAGAGAGGGCTGGTGTGAGAAGTGTGTGTGTGGGAGACAGTTTTTTCCTGCTAGGATTTTTTCTTTTTTTCTTTTTAAGGAGCATGTGTATATGGGTGGGCAGATTTCCTTCAATATTTTCTCAGGAAAGAAATGCAAAGCTTGAGGAACGAAGCATCACTGAGGCCCTCAGGAAGACTTCTTCTATCCTACTTTCTGTCTTGTTCCCCCTTTCAGAACCACCAGCTTTCTCTCTCTTCCCTCACTAATGCACAAAAGACTTCCAGTAGAGAGCAGCTGGTGTCCCGTTCTGGCACTTTTCCACAGTCTCTGTGGCTTTCTCTGGAAATCAATGGCTGCTTATTTTCCCCTGTACTGGGTTTTTATGTGTGAACTGACATGGCCTCAACTATACTGACCCATTCTGTCGAGCTATTTCCATTCAGATGTGCCTCTTTACAAATAACGGAAATTAGTTGAGGGGCAGTGTCAAACTGCTTGTCACATCTTGTTTTCAGTCTGTTGAAATCAGGTTTATAGTGTCCTATTCAGAAGCCTAGACGGCTTTTGAAGACACACAATGCATTTCAGGCCTTCCATCAGGCGGTAAATACAGACCTCTGCATTGCTATTAAAAAATAATCAAAATGGTTAGTCTTTTGAATTTTTCTGAAATAACATATTTGTGTGGAATTTGCTGTTCTAATTGCCCACCGTCACTTGTTTCTAGGTATTCACGCCTGCAACATGTAAAATCGTTTGTAGCTGATGTGTCAATGTTGCAGCTATAACACAAGAATACGTTTTCCTATTGAGTTACCAGCAATGAATGAAGGAAGCAAAGAATGAATGGATGGGTGGATGAATGAATGACTAATTAGCAAGTTGCTAGAGTAAATGCAGTCAAGCTGACAATGTTTAGCTTTACACAGTCCTAAAGATTGTGTCTCAACCTTCCAGAATGCAGCTAGGTTAAAATTCTGTAGAGAGGATTAATTAAAACCAATGAGGTCATTCTGAAATGTGCCAATTTTCTAGACTTTAAAATGCTCATTTTTTATTTATTCTAGAAAAGTCTTGAGTTTTTTTCTCAGCTTGGCTTGCTGCTACTATAATATTTGATTAAATTGTTTAAACGTTAAAGCAGTTTAAAAGACATTCATGCTTCTTGATTGCAGCTGACTGAAAAAAAAACTTTATTTTTAAAACTGACTTCACACTAAATTAAAACAAATATCTTTTGACTGATTTTCAAGCCATGTTGACTGAAAAAAAAAATGATATGTTCTTGGAAAACTGTATAACTATATAGTGACTGCACAAGCTGCAGTTTTTGATAATGTTTTGCCATGTGGTTAAAAGAGCAGAGTTATAGATGCAGACACCATTCTGATGTTAAGAAAACTGCTCCCACACCTTGGTATGACCCTTTATACTCTGAGTCTACTGTAATCTTAATCTCCATCTATTCAAATGTGTAGTTAAGTATATCCTCCCTCCTCATTCTCTGGAAATGCAGGGCATGACATGGCATGACTGAGGGTATTGCAGACATGGATAGAGGAGATCCATATGATTACCAGAACTCTATTTTACTTTTCCAGCTCCTAATACATACATCAGCAATGCTGTTACACTGTAGGCTTGTATAAAGGAAGATAAATCCAAAGTAGGGATATGATTCTTAATTAATTTTCCTTTTGAAAGTAGGAACAAGTAATTTTAGCAGTTTTAGCAGCTGTGAAAAATATTTAAAAACTGCAGCTTTTGAAGACTTTTAGCAGTTTGGGACTTATCCTACACAACATTTGCACATGACATTTTTATGGAGTAGATAGCGTTTTCTGTACAGGAAACATCATATAGTTTCCTAAGCAGAAAATGATGACCCATGCCCTAAACAACCACATGTGAATCTTGCATGGAATAAGTCCCAAACTGTGAAGATTTTCATTAGTACAGAGTATGTCTCACTACAGTTCCTTGAGACTTGAGAAACTTGTTTTTCAACCATTTTTTCGGATACTTTTAAATATTTTTTTCATTCCTGTGTCAAAGTTATTCATCTAGAAGACTGCCCAATAAATTTCTAGGATTTTTAAAAGCAGATTTTAAAAAGATTTTTAAAAGCAGATATTTCAAAATATCAAGTTGCTGTTGTTATTAGCTGTTCTCTTCAATTTATAGCAGCCTTATAAATGGGACACTTCCAAGAGTCCCAGTGACCAAACATCTTGCTCAGGTCTTGAAAACTCAGGGGTGTGGTTTTCTTGACTGAATCAATCCATCTATAGCACAGTCTCAGTCTTTTTTCTACTGCCTTCCAGTTTACCAAATGTTATCTTTTCCAATGAATTATGTCATCTCATGATATGTCCAAAGTACAACAGTCTCAGGTTAGTAATATTGATTTTGCTAAGTCTGCTTTTTAAGCAGTCCATGGTATCTGTAGAACTTTCTTCAGCATTTCATTTCAAATGACTTGATTTTATTCCTGTCAAAATTATTCACTGTCCAGCTTTCATGACCATAGATTAGAAATCAGAAGTACTATGGTCTGAATGATTCTGAATTTGTTATTTAATGATACATTTTTACACTTGAGGATCTTGTCTAGTTCTTCCAAATCAATCTTCTCTTGATTTCTTGACTACATTTTTATTATTGACTGAGCCAATGGGTAGATGGGTAGATGAGACTGCATTAAATAGATAGGGTGATAATATTCAGTCTCATTTACCCATCTTGCCAGTGGGAAGCCATTTTGTTTCTCCATATTCTGTCTTGACAGTGGCCTCTTGTTCAGAGGACAGTCTACACTGCAGGACAATCAGATGTAGCATTTCTATTTCTTTTCCAACAAACCATAAGTTTTCATGGCTTACATAGTCAAAGGTTTTATATTTGTTATAAATTATATTTATAATAATTTATAAAGCATGCATTGAGATTCTTATAAAATTCTTCAATGAGTTCTGTTGTCCAGCATGTACTTGTTATATGATCCTTTGTGCCTCTTCTTGTAAAACTGGCATTTATTGCTCCGTATATGGTAAAGGTCTTATAAAATCTTGAGTTTCTCTTTGCATTCATGGGAGATCAGTTGTTACTGCCCTGGCTAGTCCGAGCTTCAGGGATATTAAAAGATATCCTTTTGATATCACAATTTGGCTTCACTTCTCTGTTCCCCTCCACGTGCTTGCGAGGCCACCGGACAAGCACGCCACCAAGCTCAGCCATTAATCGCCATAATATTCCTGGACAATACAGGCAGGCCAGAAAATAGCTGACTCGCTGCTTTAGGAGACCTCCAGGCAAGTACTCTAATTAGGTATGCACGCAACCTACAAAAGAACCTCTGCCCTGCGCTGGCAGCTTGATGGGTAAACTATACAATACCCAAGTACTCTGCATTCGCATACTGGCTACTTTATTGAGAATCTCTACGATAACTCAATCATTCAGATTCTGACCTTTTGGAGGCTTTGTCTCCAACTCCAAATCTATTATTTTCCCCCAAGTACGGCATAGCCTGCAGTCACAATTCTCCTTATAAAAACCCTCGATTCCGAGACCTTCCTCGGATCGCTCCCGAGTTTCATCCCGCCTTGCTACCGCTTTGCTTGGCGAGCCTCCCCTCAGCTCCACGTGCTGAGCTACATCGCACCCCAGCTTCGCTCTCTATTTTTCCGGGCTTGAGGACAGGTGAAGTATCACCCAAACCAGCAACCCCTCTAAAAATCCCTCTATACCACTCCAACCTTTATTTCTTTAGTTCTCTTGTATGAGTGTGTCGCATACACTGTTTTGCTTGTGTTTAATAAAACATCATTTATTATTTCAACTTTTGTGTACTCTTTGACTCGACCTGACCCCGTAGACATAGGGTTCAAGGTCTCACTACGTTACCCTGCCTCTCGTAACGCTAAGCAGTGCTCTGAGCTAATTTTCCGCACCTTTAGTTGAGCACATTTTGGTGTCCCTCTCGGGACCCCCAGTATACAGGGTAACACAGTGCAATGGTCTGATGGTTATTACAATTCCTGGTGTCGGCTTTCTTGTGGATTAAAATGCATATTGACTATTTCCAGTAATACCATTATTTTGTCTGTGAGCCATTGTCTCCTCTTCCATCTTTTCATCTGCAGGAACAATGATCCAGTAGGGTTTTAACCTTCTTTCCACCGCACAGATTCCACTCAATAGTCCAAGTGGAGAAAGAATTCTAAAGCTACCCAGCGTTCTTCAAGGACAAATCTGGGTTATCAGGCAGTTATAGACAACTTATTAATCCTCCATTGCTCCTGCAGATCATGGGGTTTAAGAGGGACTGTAGCTTCCTTTACATCCCAGCAATAATGAACTCAGTCAGTTGACTGAAGAGGTAATGACTATCTGATGTTCATTCAGTGTGGCCTTTTCTAGTGGCCAAATACAGAAGGGCCAGATGCCATTTCCCCCATGCCCCTCTAGGAAGCTGCACAATCATGCTTTGATTTGCTTAAAATGATGTCATGTCATTTTAGCTGATTTTGAGTTTCTTTTTCCAGATTTATTTATTTATTTATTTAGTGGTGGTGGTGGAAGAACCACAGGGGAGTGAGAGAAGTAAACCTCTGCATTTGCAACCAATTTTTGGTGAATTTGGCCAGATTGGGGGCAAATAACTGCCCAAAAGTTGTTGTTAAAGGTTTTTTTTTTAAAAAAAATGGAGTGGTCTGAGGTCCTTGGGGGGCTTCTGGGGGTTTCAAGAAATATACTTTGGGGTACCACAGGCCTCATACGCTCCATGATTCCCAAAGCCTTTTTTGCCTATCTGTGCTCTAGATGTAATTGCTCCCTCTCCATTTATAACACTTTACAATAAACCATGTGGTAAGCTCAATAGCAAACTGTTGTCTTCTTTAAGTTCTGGACACTTCATTATTGAATCTGAATCACCAAAGGTATTTGTTTTCCTGAAAGATCCTTCATCTTTATTAATGTGAGAGCTCCCTCCATATACAGAGGGGACCAGAATGCAATGGATCTCTACACAAACATAACAACCACTGGGAGGATGGCAGTTTTGTATATTTGTTGAAAAATGCAGAATTTCTGGGTTTTAATGCTTGTAGAAACATTATTCTTTTAACCACTTAAGATATTTATTCTCTTTCTGACATAAATAATTGAAGAGGACACTTTTTGGAAAGACCTATGGTTCTTTTTTATTTGATCTCAGAGTCTCTATGGTTAGTTATATATATTTCCTCTTAAATGTCTGTAATGCAAATGAATAATCTTGGAATGCAGCTAAGCATATATGTTGCAAGAATATTAATTTGTTCATTGATTTCTACTACTGGAAGGCCATAACACTGGAATTTGGCTAAATCTCCAAAGATATGTGTTCACAAACACCATTCCACTGCTTCAGGTTCCACTTACATGGGAGTAAGCACCACTGAGTACAGTATGGCTTGCTTCTCAGCAGACATTCACAGAGAATATCCCTGTCAAAATGCTTCTGAATTGTTTCATAATCTTACCCTTTCATGTGATTTTTTTAAAATGCTAAAGACTTTTTTAAAAAAAATTACACAGACATAGCATTTTTTGTTTCATGCATAGATTGAATTGACCACAGATTGAATTGTTGCAAGAATTTTTGGCTATGCAAGAATTTAGCTACGATTAATCAAGGCTTTTCTATTACTACACCTACATATCTATAATTCAAAATTTCATAATTGCTTCAAGGATATATATAAGAGATTAAAAGGGTACCTGTGTTTGTGCATGCATGTACTGTGAGAGAGAAGCAGAATGAATGAGACTGCTGACAATGTGTATCTGATTATATTTATGGTCAACCAAGAAGCTATAGAGACTGAGTAATAACTTTTGTTTTTATATTTAATATTTAGCACAACAACTACTATTACTGCATGAATGTACCTTATGCTACCAGACCATTGACATGTGTAGTCCAAAACGACCTGTTTCCAGAAAGAGCCCAAAACTGGAGGCAAAGGACTTCCTTTTTGGAAAGATTCGAGGGCCCTATGTTAATTGTGGATAGCTTTGGTGTGTTGTCCTAACATAATTTCTCAAGGCTAAATTTTTCTGAGAAACTTTGTTGGAAAGACTGAACAAGCAACATCTCTGAAACATCGCTGTGACTTCTTCTCTAGCATGGAGGCAAATATGATAGCATCCTACCTTTCTGAGCAACATAAGACACTAGTCTTTGGTTTAGTAAATTATTGATTGCTTAAATATTCTTGGACTTTGCAAGGGAAGAGAGCGGATAGCAAAACAGAACTTGTTGGCTATCCAATGACCTCATTGGCTCTGACTGTAATGCTTCATCCTCCATCCCTCCAGGTGTGGTGAGCACCGGTCACCACTGGTGAAAACTGTCAACTGAAATGTAGTCTCAGGACTAAATCCTATTTCTAGTCTCAACTGCAGTAAATCCACTGACCCAATGCAACTTAAATGTTCAGTTCCCAACGATTCAATGACTCCACTGCAGAGGGGACTAGCAGTAGGATTAAGACCTCAGTGTCCTAAGAAGAACATAGAATAGAAAGCCTGCAGAAGAATAAAATTCAGAAATGAGATTGCCAACTGAAAACTCAAACACACTCATGATTGACTAAGGTGTAATTTTAGTTATGCCACCCTATCACCACTGCCACCACCTGCCATTCTCTGAAAATAATGTGACTTCAATCTTATTTCCAAAGTTCCAAGAGCAAAGCCAATCATGGCAAAGTAAACTGAAACCATGATCAAGGCCTTCATAAATGTACTACAACTCTCTGGTTCATCCCCTTCACCTGCCCTTGGAAAGAAGCTATATTACTGACTGTTCTGTGAGAACTTCAACATAACCTTCAGGGCTGCAATGCAGTAAGGAAACTACCTACTGTACTACCCATTGCAGGTTAGGACTCTTCTCCCTACATATCTGTCCTGTACATGAGACTCCCTAGCAGCTGGCATAAGAACTTATATTTATGAGTATTACAAGTCCTAAGTTGTTATTCTTCAAGAGTCATTTCTATGGGTCCATGTGGTTTTGCAATGCTTTATCACAGGGGAGTCAGAGTGGTGTAGTGGTTTGAGTGTTGGCCTAGAACTCTTGGAGACCAAGGTTCAAATCCCCAGTCAGCCAGGGAAATCCACTGGGTGACCTTGGGCAAGTTATTCTCTTTCAGCCTCAGAGGAAGGCAATGGTAAACCCTCTCTGAACAAATCGTGCCAACAAAACCCCATGATAGGTTTACCTTAGGGTCCCCATAAATCAAAAACAGCTTGAAGGCACACAAGGAACAGCTAATGTATTACAGTTTTTGTGAACAGGACAGTTACAAAAGCACAAAAACACTTCTGTAAGTTTTTGATGGCTATGTTGAAAAAGGCAGCAGTAATAAGAAACTGCTTACTTGCTTCATTATTTAATATGTTTTCCTTTGACATAACAAGGAGGAAAAATAAAAGCATTAGAAAACATAAGAATTCTTTCTCTGGCCGAAGATCCTCTTCCTTCAGCTTGGTTTGCTTTACAGCAGACTGAGCATAGATATTGTAAAAACAGGTTTGGCATGTCATTTTTCTCCCCTCGGTGAAGGCAAAAGCTTCATTTACCTTCAGATCTAAGTGTCAAACAGGTTAATGGCAAATTAGATGTCTATTTTAGAAACTTTAATTAACTTGAGTAATTGAAGCTGATGATACCTGTACGATTTTTCCCCAGGTTTTTCTTATAGCTTGCCAATTTATAGCAAAAGTGAAAGTTTTTTTTAAAGTATAGCCTGAGGTAAATTGTCCACATAAATGAAGTCTCTTGTAGGTTAGTGGTGTGGGCTGAAAATCTCAGCTTTTCAATAAAACTTCAATCATTTGGAGATAATACACCAATGCAATGAAATGCAACTGTACTAGACTGTATATATTTAAAACACTGAATTTCTGACAATGACAAATATGTCCAGCTTCTAGCCATTTTAGTCTATATTGCAGCAGAAACAAAAAGCAGTCTTATAACACCTTAAAGAGTAAAAAATTATTACAGCATAAGTTTTCTAGTCTAAAATCCATCAGATGTAATATTTTCAAGGGAAAAAGAGACTACAGTCTCAGAAAAAAAATAACCCAAGTGCTTCTTCATAGGGAAAGATGATGGTCACCAACTCACCATGAATCTCTTGAAAAAGCCTATTATTTATGCAAGAACAAGAATATGTGTGTAAAATTTATCACACAGCAATAGATTACAATGTAAGTACAAAGTAAGTACATCAAGGACAACCAGTAATATTATGCTTGGAAGAAAAGCAGGATTATCAATATCACAAGTTCTACTTAAGGATGGTACAGCAAGAACTTAGGCTCAGATTCAACACCATCATGTTCATGATGAAATTTTTTCATTGTTTGCAGGTGCAGCATATAGTTGCTCATCTACTATATAAAAATCAATGTTTGTCTGCGCATTTGCCTGTTTGTCTGTGTCAGGCAGGCGAAGATCTCATATGATTGGCTGAGTGAGGCGAGAAGACCTCATATGATTGGCTGGCTGTGAAGATTCTATGGAATCCTGGGGTTGGCGGTTTAAGGAGGGGCCTTTAGAATTCTCAGCCAGAGAGCTCCTGGGCCTCAGGCCGGCTGCTGTGGAGATGAGGCCTGCCATCAATAAGGATGCCAGAAAACTTTTGAGAGGCATATGTGAGAAAAATTAAAGTGACATGCACAACATAGTTACAAGGTCTTCTTGCCTCACACAGTAGATCGTATAAGTTCCATATGTGAGGAATCTTAAAGCTGAAATTCAAAACAAAAAATGCTTCCAGAAAAAAGTAAAGCCATTGCACAAATTCAACAGAAAGCAAAAAAATAAAAATGAAATGAAATAAAATAAAAAGCCAGTATGTCAACACAGACAACACAGACTGGATCGGGGACTATGGGGAAAAGTTACAGGTACTGGAATAGGCCGGTTGCTATGGAGACAAAACGTAGAGCAAGGAGGAGGACAGTATATTCCCTCAGGAACCCAACCTCTGTATGTTAGCAACTCTGACTACAGATTGGATTGGGGAATATGGGGAACATTTACAGGTACTGAAATAGGTCGGTTGCTATGGAGATGAGGCCTAGCAGCAAGGAGGAGGACAGTGTACTCCCTCAGGACCCCAAACTGTGTATGTAAATAACTCTGAATTCAGATTGCCTTGGGAAATATGAGAAAAAGTTACAGATACTGGAAAAGACAGTTTGCTGAGTTCTTAAGAGGAAAATAAATCCCAGGCAATACTGGCTAAATATGCTGGTTTGTTCATAAAATACAAAACTTTAAGAGACTGCATGGAATTTGAGAAGGTTTTTTTTTTTTCAGAAGGACCACATAGGAATATGGTGCCTCGGAGTGTGGTGGAGTCTCCTTCTTTGGAGGTTTTTAAGCAGAGGCTGGATGGCCATCTGTCGGGAGTGCTTTGAGAGTGTTCCTGCATGGCAGGGGGTTGGACTGGATGGCCCGCGTGGTCTCTTCCAACTCTACATTTCTATGATTCTATGATTCTATGATTCTATGAATGTTGAGTAAATTGTGTAAGTTATTAGGAAAATGGAAGAAGCCTTCAATCACTATCAAAGTAATAGAGAAACCGACTTTCAGAAAGATGAATCCTCAAGACAGTTAGAAAAAGATTTGGAAACATACACCTTCAATTATATTGTGCTAGAAATTAAAGATAAAAATGTAAGAAATTACAGTGTGGATAATCTCTCTCTCTTTGAATTCTGAATAATATCTACCCAAAAGTTACAGATAATTGCTGATGATGTGGAGTATTTCTCACATATTTTCTTCATTCTTATTGGTAGGTGAATTTGGGTTTTTTAAATTATTATCCTTATTGAAAGACTGAAAATATGAAAGGTTGTGTTTTGGTTCTGGGTCTATTAATATCGTTATTTTGCTGTATAAAAGTGATAGTGAAATCACAAGTTGTAGAATGGCTGCACACATTTTAATGACTGCACAAATACCAATTTCTAACAGTCTTGAAAAAAATCTTTCTCTCCAACAAAAACCGAATGGACATATAGGATATGTGATATGCTTTATATATAGGCTATATATAGTCAAGTTGACAAACGTAATTAAAAGCTAAGAAAATAGACCACAAGATAACTGTTTTATTCACAAGTGGTCTTTATTGGAATGACTAAATCAAAGACAAAATTGATCCATATTTGTTTTTGAGTATGTTATAGCCAGTTTGGAAATACAGATTAGATTTTGTCAACTTGTCTATCAATAAAATGAATCAAAGTAAATCAAATAAAAAAACATATCATATGTGACCTGGCCATCTTTAGAAGCATCTTTCCTTGAATTAGTTTGCTCAGAACGTAGGATCATCTGGGAAGGGTATTCACGGAGTGTTTCAGATATACCATGTATCAACTCTAAAAAAATTCTTCTCAGTTGCTGTATCCCAACAATGGATTATGATTAGGGATGGGACAAATCCAGAATTTTCCGAATGCAAATCCAGATCCGAATCCCTGGAAGGTTCTGGGAATCCATGAATCTCGTGAATCTCAGAGTTCTGGGAATCCACAAATCTGATGAATCTCAAATCTTTCAAATCCCTTTTTCAAAAAGTATTTAAAAAGCAAGGGAAAGAAGGATAATCTTGGGCAAGACATACTCTCTCAGCCTTAGCAAAAGCCTAAGCAAAGGCAAACCTCCCTCTGAAGAAATCTGGCCAGGACAATTGTCATAGTTTGGCCTCAGGATCTCCCCAGATTGAAAATGACATGAAGGCCCTTTCTACACAGGCAGGAAAATGTGGATTAATCCCACATTTTCCTGCCTGTGTAAACAGGTCCACATGCTACAGTACAGAGGTAATCCAGGTCAAAACTGGCTTTTCTTTGCATAGCTCCTTATGGCATCCTGGGGTTTGCAGTTTGAGGGTGCATCAGCACACTTTAGCAGAGAAAGCTAAGACACCTTGTAAAACTACAAACCGCAGAATTGTGTGTGAAAGAGCTTTGCAAGGGAGCTACGCAAAGGAATCTTTCAGCTGTCCTTGAAATCTCAAGAAGACTGTGCCTTCCAGCCAATCAGGCCTTTGGTGGGCCCTGGAGGTGCCAATTTTTTAAAAAGAATTTTCCTTTTGCTACATGTGGTTTGTCATGTGGCTCATGAGAAACCACGACAGACATTTCACTTCTCATCCTGTTCTAGCTATAGGTTTACAACCAAGCACTGTCTTGTAGAAGGAGGTACACTGGCTTACATGTGGTCCTCTGCCCCTTGCCCTCTGCCCCATTACTTCTGATAGGCATCAGACCCACTGATCTCAGCATTTCTACATGCCATTGATTTTCAGCACAGAAAATAGTGCTGAATTTAAAATATTAAATGTTCAGTTTAAATATATTAGAATACAACCCCAGATGTAATTTCTAAAATTGTTAGCAAAGGCCATTATTACTCCAAGGGAAAAATTCACTTACTTGCTATCTCGCCTTGTGTGTATGGTCTCCCATGTTTTCAGGCATCCTTGTCTCCAACAAACTTTTTTGGTTGGTGATTCGAAAGATTTGGTTTGCCTATTTTGGCGCAGAGATTCAGATTCACAAATCTTGAATCCTTGCTGAGGATTTGATTCAAGAGTTTGAGGATTCAGTTGGCCCATCCCTAATTATGATGGTACCTGTAGTGATAACATTTTGGTACCAGGTAAAAGTTGTCTGAGCATTGGTCTACAACCCTAAGGTTGATTCCCTACTCTGACATAGAAACTCACTGGGTGACCTTGGGCACATTGCACATTTTCAGCTTTAGAAAACCCCATTATATGGTCATCATAAGTCAAAAGCGACCTGAAGGCACACAACAACAACAACAACAACACAATCTTATGGTTTGCCGGGTCTGGAACTGTTTTGCTGTTTTTTCTCTATTCTGCCACTTTCCTTTGTCTTTATGTGATATGTTGAAATCTTTGTTATCTTAATTATCTTATTATTTAAATTATAAATTAAATTACATCTGTACACAGTCCTGGAATCCATATGGAGGACAGGTGGCTTAGAAATACTATAGTTATTAAATAAATTATACACGAAACAGCCCTGTGGTTGTTTTCTTTGCTATATGCCACTTTTCTGAGTTGAGAGCCATTCCTTATAAAGATATTACTAGTATTACATGTGAAAACAGAAATATGTGGGAGTCTCCCTGTGTTAGACATGTTTGTTTCTTTGGACCATACTGATATGCCAGATGTTCATATATGACAATAGTGTTCAGTGGCAGCCTGCACAAAGTGTATTATCTCACCTTTTCCCATAAGCTGAAGATATGCATCAGAACTAATAGCACTATGGGACTGAGGTAATGAGGGATGTTGTTACTGCCCTGGCTAGTCCGAGCTTTGGGGATATTAAAAGATATTAAAAGATATCATAATTCGGCTGCACTTCTCTATTCCTTTCCACGTGCCTGTGAGACCACCGGACAAGCACGTAAACAAGCTCAGCCGTTAACTGCCGTAATATTCAAACTACTATACAGGCAGGCCAGAAATAGCTGACTCGCTGCTTTAGGAGACCTCCAGGCAAATACTCTAATTAAGTATGCACGCCACTTACAAAAGAGCCTCTGCCCCGCGATGGTAGCTTCATGGGTAAATTATGCAATACCCAAATACTCTGCATCTGCATACTGGCTACTCTACTGAGAACTGCTACGATAACTCAATCATTCAGATTCTGATCTTTCCGAGGCTTTGTCTCCAACTCCAAATCTATTGTTTTCCCCCAAGTACGGCATAGCCTGTAGTCACATTCTCCTTATAAAAACCCTTGATTCCGAGACCTTCCTCGGATCGCTCCCGAGTTTCATCCCGCCTTGCTGCCGCTTTGCTTGGCGAGCCTCCCCTCAGATCCCATGCTGAGCTACATCACACCCCAGCTTCGCTCTCTATTTTTCTGGGCTTCAGGACAAGTGAAGTATCACCCAAACCAGCAATCCCTCTAAAAATCCCTCTATACCACTCCAACCTTTATTTTCTTTAGTTACCTTGTATGAGTGTGTCACATACACTGTTTTGCTTGTATTTAATAAACATCATTTATTATTTCAACTTCGGTGTTCGACCTGACCCAGTAGACATAGGGTTCAAGATCTCGCTAAGTTACCCTGCCTCTCGTAACGCTAAGCAGTGCTCTGAGCTAATTTTCCCCACCTTTAGTTGAGCACATTTTGGTGTCCCTCCCGGGACCCCCAGTTCACAGGGTAACAATGTAACTGAAGTTTGTTTTCAGATAAGGACATATGGTTCATAGTAACAGTGCAGAAAAACAAAATCATGGCTAACAGGGGGACATAACCCCACATAAAGTTTTCACATGCGATACTAACAATAGCTCTACATTCAGTTTTGAGGCATATCTTCAGTACATGTGATCTCATATTAGTAGTTATGTCTTCACCACACAAGGATGTTCTCTAAATAACCTTCACCTGCTTACTGACAGAACTGAAGTTATGAGGGGATCTGGTCTGTCAGTCCTATCCCAAAATGTTTCTACCCATTCAACTGCATTCCAAATCTTTCTGCATACAGTGCAGAGATCCCCAAATGTTCTCAACTCAGTCAGATGCAATAATAAGGCAGGGATCCTCGTTATGGCAGTCCTATAAGAAAGTTCAGCCCAATGCAGTGTGTAGATCTTACAAGCTGAATGTACACACACCTAGACTGCAGCTAAGTCATAACTCAGCGTATGGAGTCGGAGGAATCAAGTGCAAAAGAATCAGAACTGGACAGGCTTCTAGTTCCAAATGAAGGCTTCCTTTCTCTGAATGTGAACATCTAATGGCAGAAGCTGGGTCTCCATCTTAGCTGAATTGATGGATGGTAAAGAGATATGTCCATATTACATTATAAGATGGCATATTATAAGAATAAGGAGTACCGCCAATGTCTCTTAAATAAGAAACACTGGGCAATTAAGCACCTGACATTACAAGGTCAGGCATCTATAAACCCTAGCTGGGCTAAGGCAGCTGCTGGACATTTTTGTTATTTGCAACTGTATGCTCTTCCTTTCTCTATGTGGTTTCTGCTTGTGGATTTATTTGGACTCTTGACCTCTAGACTGATTTAAATTTTACATCTCTTTGACTTTCCCTTGTGCTCTGGCTGTTTTGATTACTGGTTTCTCCTGATGGATTTTGGAATGGCTGAGACCTTACTGCTGCAATGCCCTTTAACTTTGAGGAACTCCTTTGATTATCCATATATGAACTGAACTGACTTGACTCACTTGTAACTTCTCTTCTACTACACCCTGTTTGGCCTTGTACTTGCTGGTTGTAGATACAGAACACTGGAAATGGAGAGGGGTACACCTTACGCACATGCAGGCTCCCTTCAGATGTACCTACATAGGACTAATCTCTGTATTTAAAAGCAATTGATATAGGGAGAGTGGATGTACTCAGTTGGACTGTAGAATCATGCCTGTGTTGAAAGAAACCAAAGCAAACATTATTTTCCACTCAAATTATTACTGGAGGATATTACTGCAACCTTGTTATGTTTACTCAAGACAAACTCTTATGAGTGCACTACATTATTATCTACAGGGTTTTTTTTCAGGGCAGTACACCAATGGCAAGGGAATGTGGACAAAATCTGCTGGTTCTGAGCAGCCATTTTGCCAGTGGCCTACTTTTTTCATGGCAGATTTTTTTTTCTTTTGCTTTCACTACCTACATTGACATAGTTATGCTAGTGTAGTACACAAAGAGGATTCCAGCATCAGGCTGCAATCTTCTACTCATTTACTAAGGAGTAAGTCCCATTAAACATAACATGACTTAACTTTGAGGTGCCATGCAAAGAATTTTGAGGTGCTGTGCACAAAATTATATATTTTACCTTCTCAGAAATGGCAATGGCAGGTGGGAAAGGGCCTGTGTGAATGAAACTGTTGTGGAACTGGTCTAAGAACCACATTTTTTAAAATGGCAGTCACTATCCCTTGCTGGTCGACATTTTACTGCATTCAGAAAGTGTATGAGGTTTGTGAGTTTGCACTGAAATATTACCACAGTTTCTCAGCCCAGCGTCATAACTCTCAGTCAGGAATATGTGAAGTGGCTTACCATTACAGCACCGTCACAGTTTTGCTACACGTGCTTGTTGTATAGAAATCTCCCTATACAGCAGACATTTGTGACATGAACATCTCCTGAAACCGTTAATCTATTTGATGCTGTTAGAAGCACATACCTTTCCTAAAAATCACAATATTATATCCATAATTTAAGCCGAAATTCCATTTACTTATCCTTGTCCAGGAATTCTGTTTTTCTGCTTTTGCTGAGGGTGGCAGTATATGAGTTGAGCAAAACCTATTATTCACATTCAACTATCATTTCACATAGAACACTGTGCCATACTCAGTATTCTCCTTGCTGAGCACTCTCTATTCAGCTGCAAAAACAATTTCATTGAGTTATGTTGTTTGGACAACAGAATTTATTGACCTATCTTTTCAGCCACTGGTTGCATTCTGAAAAGGGTTGGATGGTACAGTTACTTTGCCATCTGTGGCAGCAGTTAGAAAACATGGAGATGATGGTCATAATTCTTAGTGACAACCTATATCCTCTCATCTAATAACCGCTGCCAAAAAAGCACCTGCCTGTGCCTCTTGAATTCTTTATGGGTTACTGATTCCAAACAAGTTACAATAAATAAATAAATAAAGGCCACCCTCTATAGTGACTCTGATGGGCAAATTTTATTTACATTTGTTAAGGGCAGGAAGACCATAACCAGTTGCACATCTAGACGTTTCTGTCAGTCAAAACATGATCAGAGCTACTATCCCTGGTGGGTCTTGTTATTTCAAAAAGTCTGGCAAAGATGAGAAGCGAAATAGCATCAAATGTTTTCTTCCATAGAATTCCTTTGGGGTTATATTCCTCAAGTATTTATCAAATCAAAACAGTATTTTTCAACAACTCCAATGTCAGTAATAGCATTTTAGTTCACAAAGTTAATACCAATATTGTCAGACAAGAAAACCGAAAGCCAAAAAAAAGGAAGGAAGGAAGGAAGGAAGGAAGGAAGGAAGGAAGGAAGGAAGGAAGGAAGGAAGGAAGGAAGGAAGGAAGGAGGAAGGAAGGAAGGAAGGAAAGAATCAGGTAAAAAAAATTGGAATGATGGGGTTCACATATTATATAGATAGATATAGATATAGATATAGATATAGATATAGATATAGATATAGCAAATGGCATTTCCCCCAAATTCATTTGAGGAAAGACATCCAAGGAATTGGACAGTATCAAAGGAGAGCTGAGTTTCCATAGCACTAAAATACAAGTTCTAAACATTGCTATGATTTGTTTTTAAAAAATGACTGAGATTCTGCGTCACAGATGTATTGCCACCTGAGCCACATCCCCAAATCCATCCATAACTGCCAGCAGCTGCATCAAGCAACAGAAGTCTGTAGACCACTGCACGATGACATTTCCAACCTTGTGCCACCAGCAATCCGTGGTTCCACACCAGCAACTCCCTTGTTCAGTGAGACTTCTAGCTGTTCAGGTAGGTTGGGAGGGCATTTCTAGTCATGGCAATAGGACTAGTTCATCATAAACATGAACAACAAAACAGTTTTGAATGTGTAAGTCTAGCTTATGCATTTGCAAGTGCTCAACAGGATGCCAGCCTATAGGTTTTACTAAGGATCCTTAGGAACAAAGATTTATTATAGGAAATTAGGAATGAAGGTTTTGTCATGCATAAAGCATTATCATCTCTCTTGTTATGCAAGCTGCCTTCATATAACATGTGAGTTTTCCCCCTGGTATCAATGGATTTTTAATGCAACCTTGCAAGATAGGGATAGCGGGCTGCTTGTAGAGAGTAACTTGATTTTATGACAGTTCCCCTGCTTGACCATTTAAAATCTAATTCTCCATGGTGATTTAGTGTATAAAGTACCATCAGCTCTGCTTTGGAATTTTGCTAAGTGCTTTCCCTCGAAATTCAAAGATACTATCAGATGCTTTATAGAAAATGTTATTATTCTGGCTGTGAATAAGGTCTTGGATTTTTTTGTATTAGGTCATGGTTCCAAAAGTTAACTTCATAAACAGTTTGGCTTTCCAATGAACTGTCCTCTGTTTAATATTAACATGAGATGGGTCGTAAGGTGATACTTGCATGAGAGACTAGTGGAACTGGAGACCAATATTATATTTCACTTTGTTGCTTAAGTGAAAATAACTTAAGCATTTCTCTTTGGACTGCTGTTAAGCCAGCTGCCCACTGTAAAAGTGTTAAATAAAATAAAAATCAGTCTGGATGATTGTTGGTTTACATCATTAGCCTAAATCAAGTGGCACATTAGAAGCATACTGTCTACTAGTACAGCTAATGGGAAAATGAAGCCTGTGAGACATATTTGAACCCAAGACTGCTTTGGTGTCCCCAAATATCCCTATTGCGGCTGCTGCTGCTGCTGCTGCTGCTGTTGTTGTTGTTGTGTCTTCAAATCATTTCTAACTTACGGTGATCCTCAGGTGAACTTACCATGGAGTTTTCTGCAGCTGAGAGTGTATGATGTTTTTCAAAGTTGCCCAATGGGTTTCCATGGCTGAGTGGATCTTCAGAGTCATAGTCCAATGCTCAAATCACTACACCATGCTGGTTTTCTAAAGATCCCCTACCCCCCCTCCGAAAAAAACTGAGTTCCAATTTCTCATCACTATCTAGTTCCACACCTTAAAATAGATGGGGCACTAAGATCCTTAACATGGATCAAAACGGTCAATACCATCTGAAAGCATGGGGAGCACAATTGGCCATTTTAGGCAAAACTTTTGGGGATTATGGGTAAAAGGAGGAATGCAAATGGAGGAGCATCCTTCTAGGGCCCCATGAGGGATGATCAGCTTCTCAACGTGCAGTAGTTGCTTACTCCTGCTCTAGTATAAGAAGATTTTTCCCCCTCTTTCTCCCACAGCCTGCTGTGCCATTGGAAAGCCTGCTTCAAAAGCTTTCTCAGCGGTTACAGTTCTCTGTGCAGCTTTGAACTTTGTACAGTTGGGTCTCTTGGAGAACTGTAATATTATTACAGTACCAGAATATTATCAGTCTGTTTTTAGGTCTTCCCTATCAATATGGGGAGACTGAGGATAAAGTAGGAAGGTCTAAAGTGTGCACCATTGTTCGTCTTCCATATCTTGCATGTCTGAATACATAAACAAGTCTTTTATGTATTAGGTACATTATTGACTCTTTCCGTTGATACTTCAGTTACAATAACTACCAAACTTTTTTTTTTAAAAAAAAAAGCCCAGTCAACATATTATGACTAAGCATCTTGATATAAATTTGAATTTATATGCTTGAATCTGAATGTTTCAATTTCCTCTTTAACATTTTCAAAAATGACTTTGATTTATAAAGTGTATTATTAACAGTACTCTCATTATCACTTGCAGACTTAGCAGCAGTTGTGGGGCTTTACTTTAGCAAGAATGAGCTCAGACCACATTTGAAGAAGCCACAGCTTTATTGGCTACAGCTGATTAATGTTAATGGATAGCATGAGTCTGGATCCGGTCATTGGTGGACCTGACTGCTGGACAATTGAAACGCATACACCCAGCCAATTTTCTTGATATCACTGAGATGACAGGTGTGGGAATCCGCTTCAGCAGAAACTGATGTGCAGTTCTGCCACATAGAAGAGAAGCAAATCCATCTGCTTCTAAGTTGCTTTCGACCTGCTTGTTTACATTTCCAAGATCTCCTAAGGAGATCACCACACGGCCAATGATAGGTATTCTGTTTACTTCCAAATGTACTTTCTCCCCACCACCAAAAGTTTCTCAAGTTGTGACAATCAATATTAGAAGTGCGGTACCACTAGCAAAATAATTATTGATGCAAAATCCCAAACACTAAAGCATGGGTGGGTAGGGATGATGAACAAATCTAACTGATTGTTGATGTGATGGGGGAATAGCTTATATGGGCTAGGAGTTGACCTGGGTGAAGGCTTCCCTTGCTTCTGAGTTCTGCCCCTGCCAAGTAACCAGAATGCCTCTGATTTATGGACCTTCCCACTCCATACCAGATGCAGGGAAAACTGTGTGAGATTTTGGGAAAGAGAAATAGCCCTGGCACATGGGACACGACATCTATCTTCACTTTGTCCATAGCTGCAATTCACAAGGTAGTGTTCCTGAGGAATCAAGAAACACACATATATTAATTTTAATTAGGGCAATCATCAGTTTGCTTAAGGTTAAAAATGAAAAACATATCATTTCTTTAAAACAGCGGCTGTTGTTCAGCAGGGAGATTAATCATACTCAAACATCTTCATAATTTGTTTTTTGTTTGTTGGCCTGTGTTCATCCTGTCCCCAGCCCAACATAATTTATCATGCATTTCCTCTCCTTTGGTAAAATTTGAAAAAGTCAACTTTATAAAATAGCTAAGGAGGCACACATCAACTTTCACCTTAATACCTTAAAAACCAGATGAACCTGTAGCAATATTATAAGGGTTTCTGTCCGTCTCTTCTTGAGTTATTTATGTAAAGGGAGCAATTAATGGGATAGCAAAATCCACATTATGCTTAACAGTCCTTTGCTTCATGAAGGGAAGAGGTATACATATGAGAAAATGTGGTAAAGAATATTGGGCAGAGTTGAGATAAAGAACAAGCGACTTGCTGTGTGTGAGAATGAAGAGAAACAAATAAAAGTTTTTATGAATTTGGCAAGGAAGATTATTATGGTAAGCCAGGAATTCAAAATGGTAGCTGTCAGGGGGATAGTGGATGACGGGAGCTACACAAAAACCTCGGTAGCACCTCCCTCCAGCACTGAGCTCTGGCAAAACAGCTTGCCAGAGTCAAGTGTTTGAAAATCACCATATAGCAGAGTTTACTCACACAGCTTAGAAGCATCCCAGCAGAGTATAAACATTAGCAGCAAAGCCCTGAAGCCAGGAAAAATACTCCCACACAATGTTATCTTCCAACAGGAGGCCTTTACTCTTGAGTTACAATACATACAGTATATACAGGGCTCCAATGGAGTTTCAGCATTCAACAGCATGAGAAGATAGCCTCCGGCCGCTCCTTCAGACATCAAGAGGGGCACCGTTGGCTAGAACACACCCCCTTATATACAGACATTTCTGATACAACTCTAGTAAACCTTGCTAGATGTATGGTGCAACCTTCCTGCCCTGGTTACACAACCCAATGACTCATGCAGGTATTACATGGGATTGCATCATCCACTGTCTTTCCCAGGTGCAAACCTCAATGTACATCATGTATATTTTATTTGGACTTAGGTTCTGTCCAACCTTTCCTCACATAGCCAACCCCTCCCTACCTGAATTAAAGAACTCAGAAATGCATTATTCCTAGAAACATATATTGTTAATCTTTCATGGTGAGTTTACAAATCCACCCTAATCCATCAGTGTGACATTTGCATATATCTATTGTAGGTATAGAGATGCTGATAAGGCAGCCATTCTTTGTGCAGTATGCAAAGGGATCTTGTAAGACCTTTGAGACTAAGGCTATTTCTACACTACACTACACTGTTATAGTGCTATTATCACTTTCAACATCCTGTGGCATTCTGAGGCTTGCCATTTATTGAGGGCAAATTGCTCTCTGACTGAGAATTCTAAATGCCCCTCCCTAAATTGCAAACCCCGGAATCCATAGGATGTTGCAAGTGGAATAGCACTATAACAATGTAGTGCAGAAATGGCTGAAGAGAAAGGAGTTGGTAGCATAGGCTTAAGCTTGTTTCATCATATGCATTTGATAAAATCTGCTGAAGGAGACCTTAGTCTACATAAACTTATCCTACCAGCTTCTCTCATTTAATCTCAAAGGGTGCTGCAAGATCCCTTTGCATTTCGATCTAGACTAACATGGCTGTGCCTTTGAATTCTTTGCCCAGACATGTATATGTTAGAGTCACCAAATCAAAGTGAGAGTGGCTGTTTGACCAGTCAGCCTAGTTCCATGTCATTGTTTAATAGAATGAAAACAGTTCATGCAAGGGAATGCCCATTCATGATGTTATGTAATGATGTTATATAAATAAATGATAATGATATCAAAATTGAAATCCACCCTCTCATGATTTTGAGGTAAAGTGCTAGAACTTAGAAATATATGAAATATGAGGAAACACCAAAGGAATTCCTGTGAGGTTTTTTGACTGTGCAACATGCCATCTCTAGACATTGAAAGAGTTCTCAAAGATTACTGTTGGATCAATTTAATCCATACACAGAATCACTGTATTCATTTTGGTGTATATATGCCTTCTAATAGCCTTCCAACTTCCTACAGGTTTTTACATTATAATAATCAATCAAACAATGATAATCTGAGTACCATTACTGCCCAACTCGATTTGAAAAGACTGAATCAATACAGGTTGTAATCCTATACACATTTATGTAATAGTAAGTCCCATTGAACTTAGTGTGACTCACTTCTGAAGAGATATACATTGGATTCTGCTATAAATATCTGACACTCAGGGAAATAAGAATGGAGGCACTGACCCTGAACCAAAGACCTGTAGGTTTCAAATGAACACACCAACTCATGGTCAGAAAAGGGCCTCTCCATTCTTCATTGTAGCTAGGCCTATAGTACATAGGACAGGAATAAACACAGAATGCTGGACTCATGAAATATATGCAGAATCTGTCAATCAGGATAAGATTTAATTGTAGTTCTAAAGATCAAAGATAGCACACACAGACTGAAAAATAAGTGAACCGGAGATGAGCAATGCAGTTAAGCTGATTTCAATTTAATTCCAACTGTCAATTTGAATTTGAAAGACAGAGTCTGTATCTAATTATGCATATCCATAATAGTATGAAACAATTGTTACATTTCTTTTAAAAAAACACTATATTTGTAGCATTATTATTTTACAGTTCTTGTGCTGATCAGACAATGTGCTTTGAAGATATATGCATGTTAATATGTGATATATGGAAGTTAACTAGTATTAAATAAATAATTAAAAATTAATTTAATTACTTATTATAGTTCATAATGTAAGACAAATGTCCTTTGGCTATATCAATGGATGTAGGATTCTTTTTCAAGTTATCAGTTTTCTGTTGATCTTTGTCTCTTGGACAATGCTATAATGTTGCGGCTGAGGCCTTTCCGTTCTGAACCGATGATGATGATCATATTGCTGATGATGACCATGATAGTGTTATTGAAAATAATGATAGAGTCACCCCTAGACTTTCGCAAAGGTTCAGAGTGCAAACCCCTCGTGAAAGTTTTTAAAAAAGTGAATAACTCCTCCCCAACCTGAGTGAACGCTCCCCTCCCATTCCTCTCAGGGATGCCCCCCGCTCTATTCTCCTGCCTGTCGCTTATGCTCCCTGCCTTCTTTCTCCCCGTGAGGGTGACAGACAAGTGAATGGATGGGGAAACATTCCCCCCACACTCCATTTGGCCCCCTCTCCCTGCCTTCTTTCTGCCTGTGGGGGCGACAGGCAAGCAAATGGATGGAGAAACATTTCCCCCTTCTTGCACTCCTTTTGCCTGCCCATCACTCACACTCCCTGCCTTCTTTCTGCCTGTGGGGGCGACAGGCAAGCAAATGGATGGAGAAACACTTCCCCCTTCTTGCACTCCTTTTGCCTGCCCATCACTCACACTCCCTGCCTTCTTTCTGCCTTTGTGGGCAACAGGCAAGGACATGGATGGAGAAACACCTCGCCCCTCGACTCCATTCAGCTGCCTATTGCCCACATGCCCTGCCTCCTTTCCGCCCACATGGATGACTGGAGAGTGAACCAATGAGGAAACATTTCCCACCCACCCCCCACGCTAGTCAGTTGCTCATTGCCCATGTGCCCTGTATTCACACTTGGGCAGATGGCCCGCGAATGGGAGCGGGAGAATGGGCGGGAGACACGTGGGCATCTTGGGAATGTGGACACAGCACTATACAGTAACTTGTATATAAAAACTAACCATGTTCAAGTTTTTCATTATTGTAAAAGTTTTTTAAAAAATGGGATGCAAGTAATAAAATGAGACATAACTCTAGCAGTTTTATCTTTATGCGAGAGAGAACTAAGGCCTGTGCATGTAACATTTTGTTCATACAGTAAGTTGGGAATTGGGAAAATAGCACAATTTGTTGCAGGCTGATTTGCAGGCCACCTGATATAATTCAGGCCCACCTTTGAATCTCAATTTGAGGTCCAAATATCATTGATTATCACTTGAAATCAACAAGTGGTTATTCCTTTCCTTTCCTTTTTTTCCCCATTTTTCAAAACTGGATGGAATTTACATACAATGCATCCAAGTTGAAAGGGATTAGTTCTGTCAACCTTTAAATAATTACATTTGTGCTACATGCCTTTAACATTTATATTATTTTACTTGTTTTATTTTTTTCTAGAAAGAAGAATCAGTAAAAAAAATTCATTTCTTGGCAGCATTACTGAAATGTTCAGGGGAAGGTTTATTTAGGGAAAGTTGCTTCTCAAATTCTAGGCCAGTTTTTGGATGATAATTAATGTTCAAGAAGAGTAATGAGCAAACCAGTTGTTACATTTAAAATTATGCCACCATTGTATAACACATTAAATTCCATTAGACAAAACAGAACAAAGTGACACAGACACAGATGAGAAATCATACATATACATCTTCTATTTTAACACAGAAAGTCTCCAAATTACTACTATGTAGTACCATATATAATCAAGAAGCTTATTTAGTTTAGGCAGAACATTTAAATTTCCAAGGCAAATGACATAAATATTACTAAACAAACACCGATTTAAAGAAAATGAGGGATAACATAAAAACGGGTATCTAATAATGAAAAATTCAAATTATAGTTTTGTTTTGTTTTGTTTCGTTTTAATCTGATATACTGTTCTAACTTAGTTGGCAGTTTTGATTCTATGTGATATCTATGTGAAGTAGACAACAACCTCCAAAGAGAGTTTTGAAGGTTTCGTTTCAATTCTCTCCATAAAAGAAGGTTGTCTTGAAGGAAGTGCATTCTGAGTTACAAAAAGCATACATAAAGAGTTGTAAAAAATATCCCCTTTTTTTCTTTACTTAAAAAAAAACCTTCTTGAGTTAACAAAGTTAGAGTATAAAGTCCATGTATTTTTAACTGACATATAGTTTGTAACTTATTTTGGGCTACATGTTGGGAAAAAAGTGGAAAATAAATCAAATCAATCAACCAATCAATTGGTAAAATCATATCAACAAGTAAATTCAGTGACATTTCAAACTATTAAAAAAGAAATACAAGATGAATTACATAAGCAAACAAGATTGCATTTCTTATGTCTATCTAAAATGTATTTAACATTCCGGCAATGAATGGAATCTAAATATCAGATATATGAATAGAAAAAAACAGTGCAACAGTTCAGACTATAATGTCAAAAGACTACTTATTGGTTTCATCAAACAAGTTGAAAACTCAGTATCAACATTAGTCCTATAGAATCTCAAAATTAGCCAGCTGGTAAATGAAATCTGTTACCAGGCCATATACCCTCACACTTCGATATGATTCAATTGGCAAAATATATGGCACAAATATAAAACATGCCTTGCCATGACTGAATGGCCAGGCTGAATAAGAGGAAAAAACTGGTCAAACATATGCATTGTGAATTAGGTCAGAAGAAGCCTCCAACCATAGCCAGGTTACAGTCAGGAAATCACCAAGGAACACCAGTGATAATAGGCTTGCAGTTAGCATTAACAATTCAACTTTTTAGACAATAGACTTATACGACAAGTACTGAGCTATCAGAATGGCTATTGGCCCTTTGTCCCCTAATGCTAAGACCATTAGCCCATTCCAACCTCATTGTCCAGTCTGAGAACTCCATTGTTTACTCAGCCAGAGAACCATTAACACTCTAACCCTCCAGACAGAAATTGGCTCCTGCTCTGATTCCCATCTGTGTACTGTCCTTAGAATTGCGTCTAAGCCACATTGCCTTCTTTGCTGCTCTTCTAGATTGGTAAATATCACTCATGTCTCCCTGAAATCTCACTGTCCAAAGCTTTCCTCCCTTTCCGTCAGTTAGCCTTGTGTGCTTGTATGACTGTTTGGATCTTGTGTGTGATTGCAACTCCCTCAATAAAACACATTAAGTTTACTTTTGGATCTCTGGCTGGTTCTTCCCTGAAGAAGTACTAGTAAACATAGGTATAAAAGACCTCATTAGGTTACCCCTCTCTCACAGGCCTCCTCTTTGAGCTAATAATTCTCCATTGTCTCAAAGAGATACTGGCATTGCAGGTGGACCCCTGCGTCACCCACATTTTGGGGTAACAAATCTAGTGGTTTTATAATTCTTGAATGGTTATATAGACCTAACTAATCCAACTAACTTTAATATTTTTTTAATTACGTTCAGATTGATTATAGATTAATTTACATTTCCCATGCCTGCACATTCATCACTAATCAACCAGATTCTACCATCTCTTCCATGACAATATTAGCAACATGCTGAGTCCTGTGGCTAACAGGCATTTTAATTGCTGCTTCTTCTTCTTCTGCATTTGACAGCCTCTTTGTCCATATATCGCTCCATGTGAATCTACTTTTGTAAATAAAGCACATTAACAGCAAGATCTCCAGCTAAAGCAGCAGTTGTAGGAATGCCTCTGGAGCTAGTGCTTTGGTTAGGATAGGCTTTCTGAAGTTGGGCAGTCAACATGAAAAACATGAGGGTCTTCATGGTTAAGTTATACCAGGGTGGCAAACCTCCCCTGAAATCATCTGATCTACAGAGCCTTCATGGGAGAATCTTCCAGACCCATTCCCCACTTCTGATATATGGCTATACCAGTGACCATATACCAATTCACCATTCCTCTGAAGATGCCAGCCACAGATGCAGGTGAAACGTCAGGAGAAAATGCAACCAGAACACGGTCTCAAAGCTCAAACCCACAAGAACCAACGTATATCAACAGTTTGGTATATATACATATATATCTATATATCTTAACACCTACCTAAATTTGAAACTGTTGGTCATGGAACAGATGTCCTATTTTTTTGATATTTCTAGAAGTCAAACAAATAGCATATGGATAATGTCAATACATATTTTCATCATTAGGTGGCACTGGACTTCATTGCATCCAGAGGTTTCCTGTTACACATTTGTTCTTATTTTTTTAAAAAAGATAATATAGTTTTTTCTCAAGGTTTCTAGCTGGTGTATGTTCTATGCCTTCCATTACATAAAGTTCATTTTGAATAATGATCTATTCAAAATCTAATCTCAGGCAAGAGAGGACAGAGAGGTGGCCAGGCAATTTTCTACTCCCAAATAGCCAATGAAATAATAATATAATATAAGGAAATGGGCATATTATTATTATTATTATTATTATTATTGAATTTTATTTTTAATTATTTTTTTATTATTAGAAGTAACAAATAACACTGTGATCAATAACAACTAGTATCTATAAATCCATCACAGTTGTTTAAAATACAGGTTATTAAAATGGAATGATTGTCTTCATATATTGGTCCAATATAAATGAGCATCTATTTGCATTCAATTTGCAACCCACACATTAGTTACTATTACCATTATACAGCTCTTACCACAACCTAAACAGTATTGTTATCCTATATACTTTAAAATAATTTATCTTCTGAGATCCTCTATCTGCATCCTAAAAAGTACATTTATTTACTTCCTACTTTCCCTTGTTTGGTTTATAACCCAAGCTTGAGATGCTTCCGCTACCTTTCAAGTACCAACTATAATCATTCTTATCTTCCCAAACTTTTTTTCCAACAAAAGCCTGATGGTTTGCCTACAATATAACAGACTTTTAACATTATAAACATTGCATGATTAACACTTTTTTTAAAGTTATCTTTTTCATTATTATAATTATGTTATTTTTTAATCCATCCAAGCTTACTTGTAATTCCATCTATTGTGTAATGCCATAATACCCAGCTTTTGCTTCAAGTATTCTTTAACTGGTAACTATTCTCTTTCATTTTTGCCTTGTATTCTTCCCCTTAATGCTAGAGTTAAATTATCTAATACATTAAATTCAAAGAGTTTGATTAGCTATTCTTCTGTTTCTGGATATGACTGTTTTTCCAATATCTGGCATAAAAAATTCTGGCCACCATCACCATATAAAGTATTATCCTCCAGTATTTCTTATTTTGCTAACTATGTAACTCATGTAACATTTTCAGCAAAAAGATTTCCGGGGATAATAGGAATAAATTAAATTAAAATTAAAATTGAATTTTAATTGATATTAACTTTATCATGGCCGTTCTTCTTTTCAGTTAACAGAATTACTAATAAAACAAGACTGTTAGTGTCTTGTTTCAATTGACAAAATGTAAGCTTTCCAGTGATTGAAATGAATCTTGGAAAACGGCATTTTATAGTGAAATTTGCTTTTGAGAAGCCTGTTTTACCCATCAAACATTTTTCTCAATGGAAAGGATATTTTCTGTCATAAAAAATGTTTCCTCTGCAATTTCTGTCCAGTTCTGTAAAGTCTCAGCAGGGGCCTAAAAGCCTTTGATGCATGAAATTGTGCATGGTGCACTATACCAGCCAAGTAGGACAAAGAAAACATTTTTTATCAAAAAAAAAAAAAAGTTTGAAAGTACTTTTTTCTAAATCTGTTTTCCTTAGATAAGACAGCTATAAATATCATTGCTTTTTATATCTTTCAGGTACTGAAATGGAGTGAAATGTGAGCTTTAAACACAAGAGTCATTATGAGCCTCTTTGTCAGCTACAGTAGTTTCCATTCTCATCAACCTGGCAATCTTTAGATTTTGCCATTGATTTATTACTACTTCAGTGCTTTTTCAGCTATATTTCTCAAGCTCAAAATTAGACTTTCTGAGCTATGTTAGGACACCAAGAATTCTCTGTGATTTATTCCATGACTTATTTCTAGACTTTGCATTTGACAAACTTAGTACTCCCTTTTTCCTTGGTATTCAGAACTGTGGGATAAGAAGGCTGCCTTGTCAAAACAAATAGTGTTAATCTTATGAAAGAGTTGACTGCTTGTAATGCTTTCTTTTGTTTTATTTGAAAAATACATTTGCTTTATGGCATATTTCTAGTTGTTAGTTCCAGCCACAGTAAACCAATTGAATCAATGGAACTTATATAAACACTAGCGTATATAACCAGTGTTGCCCGGGATTTTTTCTCATCGGTGATACTTGTTAGAAAGATTTGAGATCCTATGTCTCTAATTCCCCAAACTGTCTTGTCCAGTACCTGTAACTTTTCCTCATATTCCCAAATCCCAATCTGTATTCAGAATTATTAATATACAGAAGTTGAGTTCCTGAGGGAATACACTGCCCTCCTCCTTGCTACTAGGCCTCATCTCCATAGCAACCAGCCTATTCAAGACACACAGTTGACTGAAGCCCAAAGGCTCTTCAGCTGAGAATTGTAGTCTCTTCTCTAAACTGTAAACCCCAGGATTCCATAGGATCTTTTTGCCTGACACAGACAAACTTTGACTTTTATATATTAGATTGACTTAACCAAGTGCCCACTAATTCTCTCAGTTGACTCTAGCGGCTAGCAAGGACTCCCACAACTGGATTCTATTTGTTTCCTGCAAGCCTCCATCTTTTCCTGTTGTCATTGTCATCAGCATTCTGCCTCACTTCTAGATGTTGATTTCTGCTTCCCTCTTCAGCCCGCAAAAGAACGCAAGGCTTTATTCTTATAGCTGATGACCCTACCCTCCATTCCCCAGCTTACCTGCAGAATTCTTCTGTCTAGTACCAGTCCTACTAAGGCCAGGCTACTATCAGGTGTAGTGAAAATACTGCCTCAGGAGAAGCTATTGGTTGTCAGGCTAGAGTTGCCAGAGTGAAAACTGGAGAGAGCTCCTGTATCTTTGATGGTTGTGTAGAAAGTGGTATTTTGCCAGGTTTTGCTTGTTAGCAGTTGCTGAAATTCCCTCCTCTATATAACCATTAAAGGTTCCAGAGCTCCAGATTTTAATCTGGCAGCCCTAAAAATATACCATTTAATTTATTGTGATTATATTTTTCCTACCAGGAAGGGGGAGAGTCATCTGGGGGAGTTGACTGCCTTAGGTGTGACAATAATTTCTCTGTCTTGGAGTGCTATATACCTGGGTCTAAAGTCTGTCCTGATTCCCAACTACTATAAATCATTTGAATTAGAGTTGCCAGGTGAAATATGTGACAGGGGTCCTGTATGTTTAATAGTTGTGTAGAAGTACAAGAACAAAAGGAAATACTTCTTTTGCTCAACAATTAAAGCTATAAGAACCCTTTAACCCTTCCCTTGTTTTACATGGCAACCCTAATTTGAAAGCAAAAAACTTACCTAAGTGTTCATTTACCACATGTCTATTCATTCAGTGGGATCTACTCTAGTGGGGACGAATAATTGGATTTAGAGCCCGCCTCTGGGATGAGAGGTGGAAACTATTTGCTGCTGGTCTTCAGGCAGTGAAACGTCTTGGGGTGGCCATGATCCACTCATTTCTTTTCAGCTGTATTTCTTCTTCACTGCAGTGCAGTACAGCTGCTGCAGGAGAAACAATGCTAGTGAAGAGGGAGGTTGTAAAATAACTTTCGCTTTGGGGTCCTTCTGCTGGGATGAGACTGATGGTTTCCCATGTGCCAAGCAGGTTGTTGTCCGGCTACAATCTTTCCTTTCCAAACAAAGAGAGGCACTTAGAGAATGAACAAGGCAAAAGCCTTTTTTTTTTTACTTTCTTAGGTCTTTTAACTTCCTACACACTCTCCTGGCAGATACAGAGTTTTTCTATCTTCAACAGATATTTTCAAAAATCTATTTTAGCATCAGTTCTGGTATTTTAGCTTCCACTGTTTTGAATTGTTCAATAAGAAGTACTCCCATTAATTCCTATGGGAGACGTTTTGAGGCTGCAACCCAGTGATGGTAACAACCCAGATTTTGCTACAGACATGGATAGTCCTGATTGCTAATTCTATGGTTGTCTTGAGAATGTGTTTGGGAATTTCAAAGAACAGAAGATGCTGCATTCACTCTGTTACAGGGCTGATTACAAGGAATAGGAGTGCAAATATTTGACTATTTGATTCTCACAAATGAGAACTAATTATTTCCATAGTTTTCTCCCAACTGTGGAGAAAACAAATATTTTTGTGCAGTTCCTGCCTGGTATTCTCACATCTCAAAGTCCTTTGGAAAAAATATTCTGCACAGAAGTACATGTAGGACTTTTTTTGTGGGGGAGGGAGTTTGTACACACACAGAGAGACACATAAAAAAAATGTGTTTCCAGAAACTCGCCTCTTTTTTTTTTTTTTTTGCAAAGCTTCTATTTTCTGCACAAGTATTAACAATCACACACAAAAAGAAACAAATCTTACACAAAAATGTGCAGAAAACAACTGTCTTGCACACACGGAAACCCACTATATATTATTGGATGTGAGATAATTGGTTTCTCTGCAAGATGCAGCAATCTTGCACAAAAAAGGGGGCACATGTCTGTCTGGTGTATTTTATGCAGAGTAGTGCAATTCTTTGCTCAAAAATCTGAGATTTTCAAATGCCAAGACAAAAAAAAAAAGAAAGAAATGTGCAAAATTCGCTCCACCACGTTATTCTTATTGACTGGGTTTCCCAAGGACCAGAAAACCCATTTTTGATTCAGAAAAATGAATAACAGTGAATATTTTTTCCATCTTTAATAGGGACTATAGAACTCCCCTGTAATAACAGCTTCATCAGCTACTGGTCAATTTCCAGGAATAATTCAAACTACTTATCAAGATCTGTAAAAACCAATATGATTGGGGCCACCATGGTTTTCACAGCAACTTCCCTCACATTTTTTCATATATTAGCAGTGCCTCTATATGCTACAGAAGCTTTCCGGGTGCTGGGTTTAACACCTGTATAGCTCCAATAACACCTGGAAGAGCTGCTGCGGAGGCTGTTGTGAAAACAGAGGGTGAAGTCACCACACTAGAGGGTCAGTTGGGAATGCCTGCTATCTGAAAAGCAGTATATTTCTATTTTGCCTAAATTCTGAGATCTCTGAGGGAGGTTTTCTCTTAGTCCCATTGCCTTCCTAAGTATGCTTGGTGAAGATATGGGAGATAGCCAGTGTAGTACCTTACACGGGAGGCTATGTTGGTCCCTTCTCTGTTCTCTTGCAGCTAACAGGCAAAGACTTTCATATTTAATTGAATATGAAGTGTACTCTCCCCTTATTTCTGTTTTAAAATATTTTAAAGGTGTTTTTAATTTACTTCTGTTTTTAATGTGATAATGCAATTGGATTTTATCGTGTTTTAATAGTATGATGGATTTTAACTGTGTTCTGTTTTCATCTGTTTTATGAAATATATTTGGTTCCACATTGGGAGAAAGGTGTGATATAATTAAAATAAATAAATAAGTAATAAAGAAATACATTGCAACCACTTTGTTTTCTTTTATGGAAGTTCTAATGGGAGAAAGAAAACATAGCATGTTGTGTTGGCAAGCAGTTTTCTTCTACTTCATTAAATGTTTGCTATATGCATCTACTCTACTCCACTACATGGGAGCTCTCAGTAATCAAACACAAGGCAGCCTTGGAGCTATGACAGCATTGCTTAATGTTAGTGGAAACCATTTGTAGATCCATGTACATCTTATGTACTGCTGTAATTTTGTTTTTCCATATCCCTCCAGCATTAAATATCTTGATGTGTGTGTTTTAGAAACTGAAGCCTTGTGCTAAATAATTCTGTAACACTAAATAAACTGTAAAATGAAATACCTCAAGGCAATTCGGGTGTGCAATTACAGTGAAATATTTTGGGACTAGGTAGCATGAGAACAAAAGAAAATTTCTCACTCCTTCCACATTTTCTGTATGTGGCCCCATTTTATGAAGCACTGTGTAAGTCTCAAAACCAGTACTAAGACCATAGCAATCAAGTTCTTGTCCAGAGAAAATATCACTTTGGGCCACTGAAGCTGGAATGCCATGTCATCATGGGATGAAGAGGCAGATTTATAGTGAAAGCCTATAAATGACTTCACAAAATAACTTCAATTGAATTTAGTAGGTCATCCTCCCAGCTGAATAGATATAGGCCATTTCTGCATGACGTTGCTATCCTGCAACAGCAGCGGGTTGTTTCCAATCCAGGAGTCGTGCTACCACACGACATTGCTATCATTGCCATCCAGCTGCTATCCTGTACCCAAGTGTTACAAAACCACCTTATACCATTTCCAATAAATAAATAAATAAATAAATAAATAAATAAATAAATAAAATCTGTTAACAGCCTCCTTAGCACTTCAACCCTATCAGCCAGCTCAGTGTGGTACTATAATAGCCCTTGATAGTACTTCCTATCCTCCCAGATCCAGGAGTGAGTGGGGTGTAGGTGTGCCCAGCTTGTCCCTTCCTCAGCTACTTCCATGGCATGATTACTTCAAAATCTATCACCTCATTTGAATTAGCCCTTTTTATTTTTAAAAAAATACAATTTAAGCATTATAGCACAAAAGTGCAACAGTGTACTGGTGTGTTATGCCATTATAACATTGCTGCACTAGAATGGCTTCCAAAAAAACCCAACCAATCGGGGCAGTGGGGAGGGGTGAAGGCAGGGAAAGGGATTGGCCAAGGATGCTGTAGTGTGGAAGGAACACTGGTGGCAATACCACTACTTATTTGCTTAAGGCAGAAGGGTGCAGAAGAGAGCGTTATAACCTGCTACCATAGTATAAATGGCAATGCTAGGACTGTAACAGAAGAATGTGCTAATGGGTATAGTGTGGAAATGGCCATAGGATGCAGCCACGGCCAAACCTCTACCTCTGCCTATGGCAGGAGTAGTAGCAACTTACACCTGCACCATGACTGCCACCTTTCCTTTGAGAGCAAAACAAAGGGTGGGCAAGCTCTGTGAAGTGGCACTGAATGTATGAAGCCACTGTGGCTGCACTCCACTGGTCCAGTCAGAGGCCCATCCTCAGAACCAGGCATTGCAGCAGGTTCTGCAAGGCCCACAAGACCGTGGTCTGAAGAAGTGGGAGGATCATTTTCCAGCTGTGTCAGTTTTTGCAACTAGTAATCTCTTTGGAGAAGCAATGTTGACCCTAAGGAGACATACATGATTTGCCATTCCCCATGTTCCTCTACCTGAGGAAAATAGCTCACTTTGGCCCTTTCCACAGGATGGCATCCTCCCAGCATGGGGATTCAAGACGAGTGGGACCACAACAATGATTCCACACGATGTTGTTGTGCCCCCCCCTTCTCACATCACCAGCTGCCATGATCATTGAGTATATCATTGGCAGAAAAACTCCATCAATGACTCCCAATTGCTCAAGCCTTCCATTGCAAAAAACCATGCAGAAGAGATGGAAGTGCAATCACACACTTCTTTCCCCACTGCAGAATGGGAAGATGTCTGGCTGCAGTGAGGAAGGAAGAGTGTGTCCCTCAGGCTCCCTTCCGCAGGAGCGCTGGGGACACACTCCCATCCCAGCAGAGGCACTGACAGGATTGCAATGGGACAATGTGCAAGAGCATCATCCTGAAGAAAGGGTGTTTGTCTAATGGAAGGTTAGGTTCTGGTAGAACTGCTGCCTTAGACTTTTATGCAACAAGATACAAATGAAACATTCACTTCAGAGCTAAGAACACTTAAGGTTTTTTTTTTCCTACAGTAGAAGAGGGGAAGTCTGTTATGTATACTACATGACTTTAGGGAAATATAAAATGGAACAAATTCTCTAACTGGTAATATTATCATTTCCAGAAACTGGAAAATTTTCTGAAGAATATCATAATCCTTCGCATTTGCTATCCATTTTACAAATCCACCTAAGAATATAATTTCCATTTAATGTTTTTCCTTTCTTTGTTTCCAGCTAGAAAGTCCTGGAGAAGGCTTAAGATCTAAAATCAATGCTACCATAAACATGTGTCAATACCACAGGACACACATCTTCATTGTTTCCACTCTTTTTCAATGGCGTTTTGTGTATACACATATCACCTACAAATGTTTAATTCTGATGCATTACTGTTGCACTGTCATTTGAGTCCATGTTGTCAGTTTGTTATGTATAGTCAAGAAGGTCCTGGCTGTATTCTCCATATGTCTGTTCTTCATGTCTATGTGGTTAGTTCATATATATATGAAAATTGTTCTAATCTGGTCCAAATATGTTCTAATTTGCTCCACACAACCCGGCCTTTTGGCTATCCCCAATGAAGGACATTAATTGATGCTTCAGTAAATAAACTCCCACTGATATATAGGCTTTAAAAGACTGTTATATAGGCTCTGAAAGACCTGGAGAATCTCTATTCAGAATGATGTGGTTGCTCCCATTTCTTCTGCTTGTTACAGATCTGTTTTGTAATGTCTGTGGTTTCCCCCATATTTAACGCTGATCACATGATTGAGTATTTTGCATTGTACATAGCCAGGTATCATTTGTAGAAATAATATCTATAATCACAAGATGTATCCAAACCATTTCTTCAGAATTTATCATCCAGGAAGTGATGATTCTGCTTGTCAGAAGCTTCTGGTTACTGTGGAGATAAAGTGATAATAAAATAAGATGTGCCTTCACTAGCAGGTAATATTTAATTCTAAGCAGGGTCTACAAAAGGCAGACTAAATTTACTTTGAGGAACAAAGTACCCAGATGCACTCCATTAACACTTCTACTTTCTTCTGTACCTTATCTTATACCAGGAATAGGCAAATTCTGGGGATTGGGGGACAATATCCTCCCTCATACTCCCATACCTGATTTTTTAAATTTGTGCTAAATTTGTACTAAAATAGGAAGGAACCTCATCCCCCTGATCTGTTCTACCCCAGAAGAAAATTTTCTCTAATCAGTAAGTAAATAAGAAGTGGAAGTCAGCTTTTGATTTACCACCTGATTAGAAAAATGGCCCAGAGGCCAAAATGTGGTAGAATGTGGAGGAAATGTTTAGTAAAAAGGGGGAATAGCATTCTGAGGGCCCACCAAAAGAGTCTGGGGGTGTAATCCACCCCTCAGTTTATCAAAAAATATCTTAGCTGCTGGTCATCAAGATCAGCAGCATCAGCCTGTGAAAATTAAAACTTGCAAGGGTGATTAAATACTTCTTCCTACTGCTTTCTGGTCATGAGCTATGTCTGACACCCTGTTTCTTTTATTGGCAGCTACAGTGTAATCTCCATTGACAAGCTCAAATGTGCTAAACTAGTGCTATTAAATATACTTTAAAAGGAGAAGTCAATAGGCTGCAAGATGATGAATAGTTTCTATGGGCTTCCTGTCACTTCAAGGTGGTTAAGATATATTTGCTTTACAACTATATGCAGTATATCATCAACTCATCAATTCCTTGGATTCTGTTTCAGACCATAGGTATTGATTATTCATTTATTCAACATCTATTAACCATTTATTAGGCTGCAATGGGCTAATTTAACATTCATCATAAAATAAATAAAAGTATAATCAGGTATAATTAAGCTAGCAACCACCTTCCATCTTAAAACCCTGTCCAAAGACCCTTTTCATAATTTAGTCCTGAAATTGGTTTGGCCTGAGAACTGCCAGATTTATTTGAATGCATAAGAATGCACTGTCACAATTAGCTTGGAAAGAGGGGTTATCTCTATTTGCATGTTAATGATCCATTCCCTTCCAAGAATTGCCAGAGACAATAAAAGGCACTAATGAGATTTTATGTGAACCAACTGCTGGCCATTCTCCTTTATATTAAGTCCTGGGTGTCTATGGATCATATGCAAATCTGTGTTATCATAAATAATGAGACAAAATAGCAGTCCAAAACTTTATTTCATTCCAACATATAATGTACAGCTGGTATGCTTCTATAGGTAGCTGAGACATTGCAAAAATCAGATTTCACTATAGAACCAAAAATATTCAGGGGAATATGGTTCCTTCAACTTGAAGTAGTCACTTTAAGATAACCTAAGAGAAAACAGGAATACCTTGGCTTTGTCCTCTTTTTTTCACACTGTTTTGTTCTCTCTCTTTTTCTCTCTCTTTTAACAAAAAAGGAAATCTAACTTTATAATGTTGAGGGCATCATTGTCCTCTCTATCATAATAACTTGTCCTCCTTCTCATAATAATTAGTAACAAAAGTGGTAAAAGCAGAACACATAAAGTCTGTGTTGGCTGGGTAGAATGAAGAAATGAAATGATAAGCTATTAGTATTGTGGGTACGTGTCATGACATTTATGGGAGTGAGAAGGTAACAAGATCCTATTGATTTTATATTTCAAACATAACACAACATGTGTAAAGAATGTTATTTCATTTGGGTGTAATGTAACAAGTAACATTTTAAAAATTATACTTTAAAGTTACTTTTTAAGGGCGTGTTTAGGTATTTTCATGTTTAGCTGAATTTTTCAGGTTAAAACCATTTTGTTAACAATCTTTAAAACCCTCAAAACTAATGGAAAAGAATGAGTAGCACAATGTGCAACCTAGCAAGATGCCAAACATATATGGTAACTTGCTGCACTGAACTCTGTCCTTCTGTATCCTTGTGCATGTAACAGACTTTTTGTTGTTGTTAATCACTCTTATGTATACATATATTATACATATTATATATATTATGTATGTGTGTATATATATATTATATATATTATTATACTATATATTATTATTATTATATTATTATTGTTATATATATTACGTGTAGCATCACTGTTAATGGATTACTCTTACAACATAATTTTCCACACTTTCCAAGATCTCAAATAAATCTATCAATACTTTACCCTACAATAATAAAGCTTTACCAGACTGTGGTTACTTGCAAACATACCTCTCAGCAGGCCCAAGAGATTTTACATCAGACTTATGAGCCTTTCACATTGTGTCATCTCCCAACTGGGAAGGCCAGGTGGGAAAAAACCAACAAACAAACAACCCCGCCTGCATTTATTTATCCCTTTGTTCATTTAAATCATTTATATCCTTTCCATCACTGTTTATAGTCTTGAAGCAGCTTACATTAACATAGCAAAATTAAAATAATTTAAAACAGAGCAGCAGAGCTGAAAGCATTTCATATTTCAACAGCGATTAAAGCCAGATCTAGACAATAAAAAAAGGCTGGCAGCAATAAGACACCAGAACAGATGCCAGGTAAGCATCCCCGGGCATTTTTCAGGCAAGAAAACAGTGGGGAGACCACTCACACACCACCGTCACCACACACAAACACACAGACAAAGGATTTCATCTGCATGAAATCTGCACATACTATTTCATGTGTAAATCAAATTTACAGGTAAATATTATGAGAACCTGGAAACATTACTTTCGGACTACAGGTCCCACTGGTCATACTGCCTAGGGTTTATGGGAGCTGTAAAAAGCTAATTTTCAAAAGTATTGGTAATAATTACAACAATAATTACAACACTGATCGAAATACAGTGCATCTCACCACAATGGGGAAAACTGTTACTAAGTGACTACTCTGCCTGTTCGGTCTGCTGGCCAGGTTGATGGACAACTGCTATGAAACAAATTCAAAGTCTCTGCTGTCCCTTCTTATGGTTCTTTATCTTTAAAGGAGAGTTGGATTAAACAGGCCTTCCAGCAGAGATGCCATCAAACAGAAGACTATTTCTGTAAAGTAAAAGGCATAGATATTATGGAAAGCTTGCTTTCCCTTGAAACCTCTGAAGGACAGGTTTGAACATGGGATGATCCTCAAAATATGACCTCAGTGTACAGGAAAATTCCATCCCGTATACTGATTGCTTCTGTGAAGGGAGGGAGACTTGACAAACATTCTTATCAAAAGCCAAACAGCAGGTGAGCATACCAACAGGAACACTCTCAAACACTTTGGATTTCAGAAATCCAAACTGAGTGGCAGGCCTAGCTGGAAATACCAGGGATCTCCAAATAGGTGAGGAAAGAATCCTACCAGAGCTGACAGTACTCGCTATATGGACCACTACAGTATAAAGCAGCTTCCTATGATCCTATTTTATTCAGCAAATCAAGTCAAGCCAGAGGAAAAAAGAGAATGAATAATTTTCTGCAATGATATAGTCTGATGCATGTTTAATATGCCAGTTCTTGAAAGCTAGATTTATTACAATACTATCTCAGTGAAGAGATAGTTAGCAAGAAGAATTCATACTGTCACCAGTTTTTCAACATCTCTCCCCCATTCATAAATGTATCAGTGTCAGTATTTAAGCTGATCTAGAACTAGTCTTTCTTCATGGAATGTTTTTCACATGACAGATTCCACACCTAATGATATATGTGTACCATGAAATTTCCACTTTGTATTTTAAAAGTGTTATAACAAATGGCTGCCTCTCTAGGTTGCTGTCCTAGAAGAAAGGTGGAACAGAAGTAAAAATAATCAATCAGTCAATCTTCTAACTAGCTCATGGTGCTTTCATGTCCACATCTTGTGCCTTCACTGACTACCACACTTCCTCTCAAGGTAACAATGCTGTTGTTGTTACTACTTGAAGTAGTAGTACTACAGCTATTTGAAAGTTGTCTTGGCTTGTTAAAGTGTCCTTGCCTGAATCAGTACTTCTTCAATATATGCAAGGATCACTGCAACAGAAACGTATACCTCTTGAACAGGTTTATTGCCAGAAATAGATCAAGGCCGTAAAATGCAGACTACAGAAATGAACTGGCAGACTGAGCTATGCAGCTATATAATAAACTGCTGGAAGGAAGCTTTAATTCTCAGGTTTGATGTGGTATTTCAGTATCTATGTCCAAATCTAATGTACAATTAGTAGGACATGCTGGCCTACCTTACTGACAGACGTTCTGTTTCCATGGAAGGGAAACTGGAGCAAATTGTCAAATATGCATTATTGTCAATACAGACGATTACATTTTTACCATCATGGGGGCACCTTAGAAATTTCTACATCAGATTTCCAAATGTCATGGGATGTCACCACTATCACAACCATAGTACATTGCATGGAATGGCATCCCCTTCTGGCAGACTGGGAACTTTTTACGCATCTATCTATTCTCTTGCCATTGGATATGAAACAATAAATGTTTTTCTATCCCTGCCATAATGCTAAGACTTAAGGGTCATCCAATAAAGCTGATTGACTAGAAATTTGAACGGATGAAATGATATGCTTCACATAAGAGATAACTACCTTGAATTGTGCAGGTACAAAAGATATGCCCTCTAGGTGGTAATGTCTTTCTAGGGAGGCTAGAATGGCTCCTTCTTAATTGTCCTTCCATTGTCAGGCAAAGACTTTCTTATTCCAGTAGGCTTTAGAGAAATGAAGGTTTTGAAGAAAGGGTGCAGTACTGCTTTAAACTGTATTGTTTTAAATTTACTATTTATTATTTTTTATGTTACAGATGATGGAAGAGTTCAAAAGTATGAAAGAAGAGATTAGAAGTGACATAAAAGAAACAAGGAAAGAGATGCGGGCTGATATGAAACAAGAAATTGATAAACTGGGGAAGAAATTGGAAAATATATCAAAGGAAGTGACAAACTTAAAGATTGAAACTAAGGAAATAAAACAACAAGTTAAACAAGTTGAAAAGGAGATGGATGAGGTGAAGGGGAAACAACAGGAAGATGAACTTCTAATCACACAGCAGGAGTTACGATATCGGGAAAGATGCCTTCGATTTTGAGGTGTTCCAGAGACTTCATCAGAGAATCTTTATGAAAAAATGCTACCGGCCTTAGCAGAATTTGTAGACATGGAAGAAGAAAAGATGGAGATATACATCGATAGAATGTTCAGAATTTCCTCTAGAGTGGCGAGAGAGAGGAAACTACCAAGAGACATTATTATAACATTTACGAGGACTATGATTAGAGACAAAATATTACAGAGAAGCTACGATGGACTATTGAAGATTGAAGATAAAGATGTGAGAATTTTTAAAGACATACCTTATCAAATCCTAAAGAAAAGACAAGAATATAAACCATTGGCCAATCTTTTGATGAAATGTCAGATTAATTATCGATGGGAAGGGTTGAAGGTTTGTCTTTCACTTATAGACAGCAGAGATACAGAATTAATTCAATACACAAAGCTAAAGAAATGATGGAGAGACTAAAGAAGGACTTACAGAAGGATACCTCTGAAGAAGAGAAAGAACAAGAACAGTTGCTTCAAGAGGAGGAAAGAGGACAATTACAGGGAGAAGAAGAAGATGGTGAGCAAGACGAAGCAACTGGGGAACAAGAAGAAGGGGAGGCAGATGAAGAACTGTTGAAATAAGATAAATGACATTAATAAAAAATTAATATAATTAGCAAAATGGATTTGAAGATTTACTCTTGGAACATTAAGGGATTTAACTCTGAATACAAAAGAAGGCAAATATTTCACCATTTAGAGAAACAGAATATTGATATAATATGTCTACAAGAAGCTCGAATTCGGACTCAAGACCTGAAATATGTTAGGAATCCGAGATTAGGTAGCTGCTTTGCAGCTACGATTGATGAAAAGAAGAGGGGAGTTTTGATATATGTAAATTCAAAATTTGGTACAAAGCAAATATTTCAGGCCATAAATGGTCGCTATATAGGAGTAGAAGTTACTCTGGAAGAAGACAAAATATTAATCGTCGGGATATATGCACCAAATGGAGCCAAAGGTGAATTTTTCCCTACGCTACAGGAAGAGATATTGAAATATCTTAATGAAACTGGAAACTCTAACATGAATGTTCTTGGGGACTTTAATGGCCTAATTAATCCTCAGGTTGACAGGACAATGCAAAAGTCATCTCCCCGAAACAATGGCAAACTACCCAAGAGCTTCTTTAACATGATGGATACTTTAAATTTATATGACACTTGGAGATACAAGAATGGACAGTTGGATGGACATACATTCTATTCGGATTGACACAGGTCTATGTCAAGGATAGACATGGTGTTGGCATCTAAACAACTTCTGATGAAGATTACAGATATGGATATACTTCCTAATCCATGTTCTGATCATAATCCAATACAACTAAAGATAAAGATTAACGAGAGAGAAAGAACATGGAGATTGAATGATGTGATTTGGAATAAGGAGGAATATATAATAAAAGCAAAAACAGAGATAACTAACTATTTTAATGAGAATTTAACGACGGAACTTTCGATGAAAACTATCTGGGATGCAAGTAAAGCTGTTATGCGTGGTAACTTTATCAGATGGATGGCAGAAATCAGGAAAGAAAAGAGAAATACTGAACAGCAAATTTTGGAAAAGACGAAAGAAATTGAACGCCAGCTGAGACAAAATCCGTCAGATAAACAGATTAGATTACAGATGAAGATACAGCAAGCTCAGTTAAATCAACTTAACTCGGAAGAAATTGAGCAACAGATAAGGAGAATGAAATATAACTTTTTTGAACAAGCTAACAAACCGTCCAAACTGTTGGCAGGAATGTTGCGTAAAAGAAGGGCTCGGAATTTTATAACTGAGATTAGAATAGGAGAAGAAAAAATTACAAAACAAGAGAGATTAAAACAAGTATTTCATAAATACTATGTGAAACTGATGAGCAAGATCCCAAAAGAGAAGAATCAGCAAGAAATGGAAGAATATCTGAAGAAGATGAACAGAATGAGATTTAATGAGGACCAGAGATTAATTTTGAATAATCCCATTACTATGATGGAAGTTGTTGAGGCTATTAGGAACTTGAAGAACGATAAAAGTCCCAGACCTGATGGGTTTACTGCAAGATATTATAAGATTTTGGAACATGAAATTTCAATGCCTCTGCAAAGTACTATAAATGAAATAATGAATGATGGAATACCAGAGACCTGGAGGGAAGCCAATGTGGTTTTGGTTCCGAAGGAAGGAAGAGACCTGACAGATGTTAAGAATTATAGACCAATCTCACTTTTGAATACAGACTATAAGATCTTCGCTACAATATTAGCAGAGAGGCTCAAGAAAGTCTTATCAGAGATAATTGACGAAGATCAGAATGGCTTCCTACCAAAAAGATCTTTGAGAAATAATATTAGAACAGTTCTAAACATAATTGAATATTATGAAAAACATAATGAACGGAAATTGGCCATGGTTTTTGTTGATGCGGAGAAAGCTTTCGATATGATTAGTTGGCCATTTATGAAGACAGTGGTGAAACAGATGCAGGCAGGAGAGAAATTTATTGCATGGATTGAAGAAATATATAGACAACAACAAGCTCGATTGGTTATCAATGGCAAAAGAACACAAAAGATAGAACTCCATAGAGGGACGAGACAAGGATGTCCCTTGTCACCTTTGCTGTTTATCTTGACAATGGAAATACTTAACAATGCTATAAGAAAAGACAAAGAAATAATAGGAGTTCAAATTAAGAAATATCATTATGAATTGAAAGCTTTCGCAGATGACTTCGTCCTCTTTTTGGACGATCCATGCAAATCTATGGAAAAATTGAATTCTACAATGCAAGAATATGGACAATTCTCTGGTTTTAAAATTAATAAGGATAAAACAGTTCTTTTAACCAAAAACATGTCTGAAAGAGAAGAGAGGGAACTAGTACAAAAAACAGGATTTAAAACAGGACTAAAGGTAAAATATCTAGGAATTTGGATAGCTAAAAGAAATAATGAGTTATTTCAAAATAATTACGAGAAAAAATGGAAGGAAATAACAAAAGATCTACAAAATTGGTCTTCTTTGCAGCTCTCATTGATGGGGAGAATTGCAGCAGTTAAGATGAATGTTTTGTCAAAAATGAACTTTCTGTTCCAAAACCTGCCTATAATAACAAATATGAAACCTTTCTTACAATGGAAGAGAGAGTTAACTAAATTTATATGGTAGGGGAAGAAGCCTAGGATAAAATGGAACATTATGACAGATATAAAAAGTAGAGGAGGAATGGGACTACCAGACTTGCAATTATATTACAGAGCAGTGGCTTTTATGTGGCTAAAAGACTGGATAGACCTTCAAGATATAAAACGCTGGCACTGGAAGGCTCAGACTTGAGGATGGGGTGGCATGCCTATATGTTTTATGATAAAGCAAGATTAGATAAAGATTTCTCACATCACTATATCAGAAAATCGCTTTTGAAAATCTGGGATGATTATAAAGTCAAAAACATGAGGCAGCTCCCCACGTGGGTCTCACCGCAAGAGGCTTTTTTTGGTAGATGGACTGATACAGGGTAAATGTTTGCGGTATGATGATATAATTGAGAGATCAGCGCCTAATAATTTTAAGATGAAAACAAGGGAAAAACTAGAACAGGAGGGAATAAGACTGAGTTGGTTCCCTTACAGACAATTAACCGAAAGGTTTCATATGGACATAAAAACTTACGGAATTGAACTAAAAGAGAAAGTTGGAGTAGGTAAATGGCTTTTTGAAAATCCGTCTCACCTTCTCGCTCAAATCCATCAAGAGATATTACAGCAGGAGAGACAAGAAGAAACAATAAAGGAAACAATGATTTTATGGGCTCAAAATATTGGTCATTCAATTCAATTAGAGTCTTGGGAGCAGAGTTGGAAAAAAACGCAGAAATTTACAGTAGCCCAGAATTTGAGAGAGAACTATTATAAACTATTTCACAGATGGTATATGACACCAGATAAATTGAGAAGGATTTATAATACAGGTACTGGACAGTGTTGGAAATGTCAGAAGGAGGTCGGTACGATATATCATATGTGGTGGACATGCTCAAAAGCTAAGAAATATTGGAATGGAGTACATAATGTGATTTGTACATTAGTGAAAGGTCAGTTTGCTAAGACACCTGAATTGTATTTGCTAAATATGATTGATATAATAGAGGGTGCTGGTATAAAGAAGCATTGGAGAATATTACTGTATATGATAACAACAGCTCGTATTGAGTATGCAAAGTTATGGAAAACTCAGCAAATACCTACAATAGAACAATGGTGGGCTACATTTATTGAAAATAAAAATGCGGACATGGTCTCCCAGAGATTAAAGGGGAAATCAGATGATGAGATACAGAAAGAATGGTGAATTGTAACGGATAATTGCTGGGTTTCAACAGTTGGGAATACGTAATTCATGGTTAAAGTTATATTACGAGTGGGCGACAGGTATATATCATGAAGCGGAAATATGAAGAATGAAATGTAAGAACTATCAGATAAACTAACAGTATAATGTTGTACAGTACCTTAAGTTTGTAGAAATCTGGAAAATGGAATCTAGATCAATGTGGAAGATCAGATATATTTCTAATGAAGCTGACAATTGAATATGTATGTTTTTTTTATAATGAGAATTTTGAATAAAATGATTTAAAAAAAATAAATTTACTATTTATTATTTTAATTTTCATGTTTTAGATCATTTTTATAAAGTTATTCATATTGTAATTACATTTTAATGTTAACCTTCCTTATGTTATAGCTATATTGTAGTTTGAGTCATGCTTAGGAAAAAAGGGAGGGATATAAATAAAATACAGCTGGCCCTCCATATTCACTAGGGTTAGAGGTACAGGACCCCTGAAAATGTGGAAAAACCACAAAAATCAAAATGTGTGTGTGTCTCTGTGGGAAGGGGGCTAACACATGGTGAGGATAGCAAAGAGCAAAGAAGTCCTTGCAGTGGAGGGGCAAGAGTTGGAAAAAAAATCACAAATAATCAAATTAGTGAAAGTGAAACCCACAAATGTAGAGAGCTGATTGTAATACATCTAAATATCCTAAAAAGTACCCAATCCTATCTGATCTTGGAAGCTAAGCAGGGTCCTCCCTGGTTAATACTTGGGTGGGAGACTGCCAATAAATGCCAGATGCTATAAGCAATATTTCAGAGGAAGCAACTGGCAGCTCTGAGTATTCCTTGTCTAAGAAAACCATATGAAATTCATGGGACCAGCATAACTAAACTACTGATCTGAAGGAATATATACACACACAGTAGTAATGTTACCCCAAAACGTAGGTGCCACAAGGGCCACTCTGCAATGCCAAATACCTCCTTGAAAAAGTGGGGATTTAATTAGCTCAAAATCAGGAGGCTGAGAGAGGGGGGCAACTTAGTGAGATCTTTTCTACCAGTGTTTACGGGCACACGCAGGAAAAGAACCAGCCAGAGATTCAGAAGTAAGCTAAAAATGTGTTTTATTGAGGGGAATTCACTCATGCATGCACACAAGAGACACACAATCACACATTCACACAAGAGCTAACTGAAAGAAAAAGGGAGGAAAAATTATAGAGAAGCTGAGGGGTTTGTGGGATTTATAATTACCAATTCAGAAGAGTAGTGAAGGGCAGAAATGTATTTTGGCTTAGGTAGGACCTAAGTACAGTTCTCATGCAGGAGCCAGATGGACAGAGTGACAGGTAGACCTTTGAGAGACTGCACTGGGCATCCTGAAATCAGGGGTATTTGTACCCTGAAAATGTCTTGTGGCTGTGAAGGTTCCAGATGCAAGACAAAGGGAACCTGTTGTGGACAATGGGTCTTTTGCCTGTTGATGGGCTTAGTGCTTTGATTGACAAAGACATGATGGATGTTGTAGTAGCTGTCTAGTGTGGGTGCTGTGAGGAAAGAGGAAAGAATCCAGGTATATAAGGGACTGGATATCTGTCAATCAGTGTCCTAGTGGGCTCCTCACAGTTGGATTCCCTGGAAAATTCCAGCTTCTATTTAAGCCTATTATCCACAGGAATGGTGTGTATTTGCCTGACAAATGATTCAGTCTTACCTGGAAGAAGTTTTGAGTTGACCTATCCTTCTCACATTTACAGTCAAATTCTTTCCCTCACTCAGTTTGACCTCTCTGTCACCTCTCAGGATTGAATTTGATATCAGAGCCAATAAAATGTGTTGCCAATTACATATGATGCCAATTAGGTATGGTGCCCATCCAAACCACACTAATATCAGGGATCTCCAAAGTGGGGCCTTACAGTTATCATAGCAGTAGAAGCAGTAGCAATAACTTTTTTTAAAAAAATATCAGTTTCACAGTCCACCAGGTTTTTTACTGGTAGAATTTTGGACCATCAATCATTTAGATTCTGTTTAAGAATCTAAGAATCAATGAGGTGTCATAAGATCACATAGCACTTTCCAAATAGCATCTCTTTTTGTATTTCTGTTATTGTGAACCTATCTATGATGACTTCCCACAGATGTTTTGTCAGTTTGTTTGGAATTGCTCCTAGAGCACCTGTCACTACTGGGACCACACTTGTTGTCTTTTCCCCGATGTGCTGGATCTCAATTTTTTAGTCCTGATATTTCATAATCCTTTCCCTCTCTTGAGTTTTTGTTGTCCCTAGTGATTGGCCCATCTATAATCTGAACTTTGTTTTTTTCCATCACAGTTATATCTGACATATTATGTTCTAACCGTTTAGCAGTTTGGAAAGCAAAGTCCCATAAGATTTCTACAGCACTGTTTTCCAGAACTTTTTTCAGGCAGCGTTTCTACCAGTTCATGGCAGATATTTTGCATAGGTTCCAATGCATCATTGCAAACATGGTCATGGTGTTTCTTACATTTATTTTGTGTTATTTTGCTGCATGAACTAAGAAGGCAGTCAACAGTTTCATCTTTTTCTTTATGTACACATTTCTTATCCATTTTTTTTCAGTATTTGCCTTAAGGTTATATTTCTGGTTAGGTTAGAGAAAAACTGGATATTGATAAAGTGGTAGTACCATCACAGCTGTTTATTGCTTTTGACCAAAGACCACCGCAAAGTATACACAATAATGAAACAAAAATAAATACAAGAATAGATAATATATGTAAGATACACACACATATTATCACACCATACACCTTCACTCTTTAATATGGCTTAAATAGTAAGTATTAATTGGCATAAATATAAATTATACAGTGCTATTGTTACCCTGATTTCTGGGGGTCCCAGGAGGGACACCTAAATGTGCTCAAACAATGGGGAGCGAATTAGCACAGAGCACCAGTTTGCAATGTGAGAGACAGGGTAACGTAGCGAGATCTTGAACCCTATGTCTACGGGGTCAGGCTGAGTCAATGATAAGGCAGAAGTTGAAATAATAATAATTGGTTTATTGAAATACAATCAAACACATGTATGCAACACACTCACACAAGGAACTATAGAAATAAAGGTAGGAGTTGGATAGAGGGTTTTTGAGAGGAAGTTTGGTGTGGGAAATACTATACCTGTCCTGAAGCCCAGTTAAAAGCAAAGAAGCTGGGGAGCGTGGATTCTCAGCACGTGGGGCTGAGGGGAAGGTTTGCTGGACAAAGTGATAGCAAGGTGGGATGGAAGCCAAGAGCGATCCGAGGAAACGCTCAAAGTCAGGGGTTCTTATAGGGAAAATTGTGGCCACAGGCTAGTCCGTAATTGGGGAAAACAGTGAGTTTTGGGCTGGAGACAAAGCCTCCGAAAGGTCAGTACTTTGGATGATTGAGTTATAGCCAGATTGTCAACAGAGCAGCCAGTATGCAAACGCGGAGTGCTTGAGAGTTGTATAGTCTGCTCATCAAGCTGCCTGCATGGGGCAGGGGATCTTTTTGTAAGTTGCATGCATACATAATGTGGTACTTGCCTTGAGGTCTCCTAAAGCTGCATTTGGCAATGACTGGTCTGCCTAGATCAGGATGTGAATGGTTCGGCTATTGTCGGCCGCGCCTGTGTGCATGCTTGTACGGGGGCCTCACAAGCACTTGGAGAGGAATGGGTACAGAAGGCCAAATTATTGATATCAAATGATATCTTAATATCCCACAAGCTCAGGCTAGAAGCAGCGGTAACACTATGGCTGCATGGCTATGCTGCCTAAGAGGAAGGACTGGCCAAACTAGGTCAGACAGGATCTCAAGGCATATCCAAGACATTAAAAACAATAAAAAGGGCTTTTTAAAATATGTCCACAGCAAAAGGAAAAAGAAGGAGATGATAGGGTCGCTGCGCAGAGAAGATAGCGAATTACTAACGGGGGAAGAGAAAAGGCAGAATTACTTAACACCTTCTTTGCCTCGGTTTTTTCCCAGAAGGATACAAGCACTCAACCTGGTGATTGGGGAGCATGTAAGGAAGCAGTGGAAATGCGGCACATAATAGGTAGAGAGGTGGTACAGGCATACCTGGCCACACTGGATGAATTCAAGTCTCCACGGCCAGATGAATTGCATCCTAGGATATTAAAAGAACTGGCAGACATCATTTTGGAACCGCTTGCTATAATCTTTGAGAAATCTTGGAGGACAGGAGAAGTTCCAGCAGACTGGAGGAGGGCAAATGTTGTCCCCATCTTCAATAAGGGAAAAAAAGAGGACCCAAATAATTATCGCCCAGTCACCCTGACGTCAGTACCTGGAAAGATTCTGGAGCAGATCATTAAGCAGTCAGTTTCTGATCACTTAGAAAGCAACGCGGTAATCACGAGAAGTCAACATGGATTTCTCAAAAATAAGTCATGTCAGACTAATCTTATCTCTTTTTATGATAGAGTTACTAGCTTGATAGATGAAGGGAATGCTGTGGATGTAGCATATCTTGATTTCAGTAAGGCCTTTGACAAAGTTCCACATGACATTCTTGCAAAGAAGCTAGTAAAATGTGGGCTGGACAGGGCTACTGTCAGGTGGATCTGTGACTGGTTGACTGACCGTTCCAAAGGGTGCTCGCCAATGGCTGCTTTTCATCCTGGAGAGAAGTGACTAGCGGGGTGCCACAGGGTTCTGTCCCGGGCCCAGTGCTGTTCAATATCTTCATCAACGACTTGTATGAAGGAATAGAGGGCATGCTTATCAAATTTGCAGATGACACCAAATTGGGAGGGGTTGCTAATATGCCAGAGGACAGGATCAAAATTCAAAATGACCTGGACAGATTGGAGAGCTGGGCCAAGGCTAACAAAATGAAATTCAACAGACAGAAATGTAAGGTCCTACACTTAGGTAGAAAAAATGGAATACAGAAATATAGAATGGGAGATAAGTGGCTGGATAGCAGTACGTGTGAAAGGGATCTGGGAGTCTTAATAGACCACAAGCTGAACATGAGTCAGCAGTGTGATGTGGCAGCCAAGAAAGCCAATGCAATTCTCAGTTGCATCAATAGGAGTATGGTATCTAGATCGAGGGAGGTACTGGTACCACTGTGATAACTGAAGCCCCTGTCAGAGCTGCTGATGACGAGCAGCAGCTGTTGGTCTCTGTGGCTCTGGCTGGAGATGAGTCCTGCAGCTCAAGAGCTCCCCCTGCTGCCATGGACCAAGCAGGCTTGGACGTTCCTCTGCCTGCTCCTTTTGGACAACAGGGATCCGATTCTGAAGATGCTTTGGAGCCTGTGTCAATCAGCCCACAAACAAGGTGGAGACTCAAGAGAGCTGAGCAAAGGGAGGCTTCCTTGATTAAGTTCAAGAAGCAGCGACTAGCCACACCTGTGTCTTGGGCTATATAACTGCCTCCCTGGAAGCTTTCTTTTGCTTGTGGCAAACTTTCTACAACCCTCTCCTTGCCTGTTCCTTGCTTCCAGCACCTGGGTCCTGATACCTTGGATTGATCTCTTGGCTCCAGACCCCTGGCTTTTGGAACTCTGACTATGGCTTTTGCTTGTCGCTCTGGCTTAGGTAAATGGACTTCCCTTGAGTAAGTGCTTCTTTGACTCCTCCCAGCAGGACTCTGCTAGCTCTCCCACTCCCTTCTCTGGGCTGTCTTGCCGCCTGGGTCTCTGACCCTGACGGCCACTCTATTCTGATTTGGTTAGACCTCATCTTGAATACTGTGTCTAGTTCTGGGCCCCCCAATTCAAGAAGGACATGCTCAAGCTGGAGCAAGTCCAGAGGAGGGTGACCAAAATGTTGAGGAGCCTGGAAGCCATGCCCTATGAGGATAGACTTAGAGAGCTGGGTATGTTTAGTCTGCAGAAGAGAAGGTTAAGAGGGGACATGATAGCCATGTTTAAATATATGAAGGGATGCCATGTAGAGGAGGGAGTGGGCTTGTTTTCTGCTGCTCCAGAGACCAGGACAAGGAGCAATGGATTCAAACTGCAGGAAAGGAAATTCCACCTGAACCTCAGGAAGAACTTCCTGATGGTCAGGGCTGTCTGGCAGTGGAATATGCTCCCTGTAGTGGAGTTTCCTTCTTTGGAGGTTTTTAAGCAAAGGCTGGATGGCCATCTGTTGAGAGTGCTTTGATGTGTGTTCCTGCATGACAGGGGGTTGGACTAGATGGCCCGTGTGGTCTCTTCCAACTCTACATTTCTATGATTGTGTGATTCTATGATTCTAAGTCATAGTGAGGAAATCATTGGGGGACTCCATTGTCACTGAACTTGAAATGTCCATCAATGACTGAACCTCCAGAGATTCCCAACAATCCCTTTGTCACCTAAAGCTAAGGCCATTTGTTCACTCTGGACCCCATTGTCCCCTTTTCAGGACCCCATTGCTTATTCTGCCAAAGAGCCATTTACACCTTCTCCTTCAGGGTGGGAAAGGAGTATTTAAACCCTGGCTTTTCACCAGATAGCTCGTAATACGTTTGGCATACTGACCATCACTCCAATTCCCCATTTGTACTATCCTTGGACTTCTAGTCTAAGCCACAATCACTTCTTTGGTTCTCTCCAGATTGGTAAATATCACGCATGTCACCCTATACTCTCACTGTCCAAATTCTTCCTCCTTTGTTCTTCAGTTAGCCTTGTGTGATTGTGAGACTGCTTAGATCTGCTTAGATCTTTTGACTCTCAGGCTGGTTTTTTGCAGCACTAGTACCTTTATATATATGTATAAAATATCCCATCAGGTCATCCCCCTCTCACAGACCTCCTCTTCGTGCTAATATTCCCCACTGTTCCATTGAGGCACTGGCATTGTGTGGACCCCTGAATTACTCACGTTTTGGGGTAACACACACACACACACACGATACATACACCATCTAAAATTATTTACAATTTTTTTTCCACAGCTCTAAAAACACCAGTCATCCAAATCTTTGCTAATGCAAAGCAGTACAGTGAGGTAAAATAGTTTTGAACGTGCAGTCTAATTGATGAGTTTTCACAAAGCTCTCTCAAATCCCCCTTGCCTCAAGAACAAAACAAGTGATTTTATGAAACCCTATTTCAACATCTCTCAGTAGAAATCCTATTTTTTTTATCAAGTATCCACCAAAACTGTCAAATAGTAAGAAAAAAACCCTCTGTCTAATGGAGTTGTACAACAGGCAATAAAAATGATAGTAAGGGAGATCCTGAATATTCGTGATCCCTCTGAGCTACAGGGTTTTTCAGATACTGTCAGTCAAAGCAGTTATTTGTATCGTCTGGCACTGCAATTCAGTTAATGTTTTCCTTGTCTGTCGGACATTTATTGTCCCCAGATAATTTGGTCTGGAATGATTTGTTATAAGCAGGTTATACCAATTGGAAAAGTGAGTAGATGGGATTAAGAAGTTATCAATAGTTTTGTTATGACTGAACACCTGATGTCTTAGTTTTACCCTGCACCTAAACTTATCAGCTGATCAGTTGAGAGCCTGCATTTAGATATTTGTGGGATACAATTTTGGCTAAATTTTTTGAGCCACAGAGTTTTGGAAAGACAGCTATTCTCCAGTTGATTCATCTTCAGCCAGAAGGGTAGCACTCACAGTACGACTCTGGCTGAGATGGAAGGTAAACCTGTCTCAGCAATTAGCATTGCTGCTGATGTTCCAGATGGTAAGGCTAGTACCATTCTCAAAAAAATTATTCTTCCTGTTCTCTATATCAGTCAGACTGGTCAGGCCTTGTATTTCAGCCCCATATAACAACTGTACCTGGAATTTAGATGTATATACCTTCTAGACGGAATTTACAAGTTATACTCCTTTGATGTAATCATAGTCCCTTGGCAGTTATTATACTGCTGCTCTTTATATGGATCTTTATATCTTTATATGGATCTTCCATGTCAAGTTAGTACTGAAATAGTTCTAAATATTTAAATGTATTTAATGTATTTACTTGTTCTATTAGCTGTCTATCTAGCCTCTGTGGATAAAATAGTAGTTGTAGTAGTAGCAACAGTAATTAGGTGGCTTTGAAAGGAAATCAGACAAATTTATGTAGATTCAAATTACCAGCAGCTATTTGTCCTAATGGTTATATGCTTGCAATTTACAGCTAGGGAATTGCATATAAAATTGTGCAACCTGCTTCCAGTAGATCTATCTATCTATCTATCTATCTATCTATCTATCTATCTATCTATCTATCTATCGAGATAAAGAGAACAGAAATGCATTTCAGAAGAACAGACATCTATTTCCTCTGTTTAAGAAATACATACATTGGCATAGATGCTATTTAATGCTGACAGAAGGTAAAACTCTGCCGCCATACTCACACTGGAGGTCCAGAGAATGACAGCTGCTGTTTCCTCCCAGGCTGAGCAACAGCAGCTGAACAATGCCAAAACACATCTCCATAGCCAACTGGCAGCAAGGGATAGGAAATGCACCCTGATGCTGTTCAGCTGCCATTGTACAGTTGGGGAAGGAAGACCTCTGCTGGAGGTCCAAGATGGTGAAAACCACTCTTTTTCCCCCAGCCACATAATGACCGCCAGATGAAGTTGGGATGCTGATCTCCTCTTGGCTACTGATTGACCATGGGCATTCACCCCCGTACTGTCTGGTTGTTGCTGCACAACTATGGAAAGGCTTTGTGGAAGAAGATATTGCCCTAGAAGGCATTGCCCTAGAAGGAGATGCTTTTTTGCAATGCCCCCAAATACTTATGCTGGCATAGCCCTGGCTGCACTAGTATAAGCTACTGAATGGATTACAGTCTGAGTGATAGGGTAAAGAGGAGGGATTTTCCTATTATCATGAACAATGACGTATTATTCACCTTCTTCAGTAGAAAGTACATGTGAGATCAAGGGCACCTCTGTATAACAAAGCTCATATTACATGGTTACTAAGGAAGGATAACCCTCTAAAGCAAACATTAGCTTCAGAAGAGGGTTTTTTTTTCCTCAGGCCATAGCAGGAGAAGAAAGAGTTAAATCCCCCTTTTCTATGGTACCATTAATTGTCATATCCACTGTAGTTTGAATTTCAAAAACCTATCTATTGCATGCAAAGATGAACTTAACATCACATATATTTAGTTCTATTAAACATGCCTTGCCTAGCAAACTGGATTACCTATGAATATAAAGAATATTCATAAATATTACATGAAGAATAAACTAAATGAAGATTTACATCACTAGCTTTCAACATTGTTGTCACAATTTTCTTATCTTTTTATATTTTTTGATATTTTTGACTTTGCAAGGCAGTGTGGCAATATAAGTAAACCCAGAAGCTAATTAACATACTTAATTGACTGAAAGGTTTGTAGCTGGATTCACTGCATGCATTTAACTTGCCACAAAATGATCCAAAATTGACCTGACATTGCATTATCTTGGAGCTGATTTTTAGATTTACAACAATGTTCATTGCAGACATGTTTAAATTAGATGACATACAGATGATCTAGTCTTTCGAAGCAAACCCACTGCTTTTGTATATTTATAGATGGTCACAAAACTAGTAGTGGAAGCTTTGGAAGCTTTCCAAAAACAAACAAACACAAACAAACAAATAGGAACTTGTCATCATGTACACCACTGACCTCAACAATGCCTCTTCTTTCAAACATGAGAAAGTATTTTTCACACCTTTAGCCAACAGAGAGCTATCTAACCATACATAGCTATACAATTTTTTTCTCCTATGTCTAGTTTCAGGGGGGAAAAAAGCCACATGTAGGAGAAGGTTTGCAGCAAGTGCATCTCAAAAGTTATAAAGTTCTTATTAAACAATAAGTCACTAAGCCCAAGTAATTTATACCTGTAATAATCTTAGAGGAACTAATATGTCTGCTGCCTATATTTCCATGTGGTGACCTCCTCAAATCGACTTATTATCCCTTTTAAAAACACCTGTGACATCTGTTTTATGCAGTGCAATAAGAATACTTTTATGGATTTGGGCCTCTTGTTTATTACACTCTCTACACTTCAATAGAAAATTGTGATCACCTTTTCTCATCTGATCACTTTACATAAGAAGTTTGAGAGCTAGCAAAGGGGAACCTGAAATGCAATGTCATCAAAGCTTACAGGGCCTGTACTGGATTTATAGTTCTGGCTAGCTCTTAGGTTATGATCACATTCCAAAGGAATATACTTAGAAACTGAAGATACAATGCCTCCTCTTTATCTCCTGTGAAGGAAATATTATTCACTAGACAATTAGAAAACTGTCACATTTCTGATAATTCAGAGTACCATGTACTTTTGACATAAAAGATACATTTGTGCTATCTTCTCCTCTATTTAAGTGAATATGAAATTGCAGTTGCAGCATAGCTCCATGAGTACATCTGAGTCCCAGAAAAATTCCAAAAGTCCCAGGCAGTATCTGTATAACAGTTGAGCATTCATAATATCATTCATAAGATATCAATAGGGAATCTACTTATGGAGACTAGAGAGAGTGGAAAAGAGAGATCTTTTTTGCACTTATATCCCACCTTCCTTCCAGGGAGCCCAAGGTGATTCTCGTTCGCTTATGATTCTCTTTTCCATTTTTACCTCATAAAAACCTTGTGAGATGAATTAGACTGAAAGATAGTGACTAGCCCAAAGTCATTCTGCCAGGTTCTTGGCTCAATGATGCCTAACCTCCACACCACATCAGCTGCTAATCTATGACACAGTTCAATGCTTCCAGTGCACTGAGTGCTCTTGGGGTGACAGGAGGCTTCTAGTATGTAAATTGATCTCCACCTAGGGTGGGGCAAGTAGGACATGTGCCCTGGACGCCAATGCCAGGGGACACAAAAAAGCCATGCAGGAAGATTTAGCAGCAGAGGAGGAGGAGAAGGAAGCAGCCTGGAGGTAGGGGCACAACTTTCACACTTGCCCTAGGCGCTGTTTATCCTAGATACATCTGTGATCCCCACCTATGCAAGCATGATCATCTTCTCTAGGTAAGGGCCCCTGGACATAAACAGGGAAAAAAATGTCCAGTATGTTTAATATGGAAAACAACAATGGTTTTGTTTCTTTACAACAGGAGTGGGGATTGTGCAGTCTGAGGGATGTTCTGTGTCCCCAGGCTTTTTTGGCACCGCCAAAATTTGTGCTCTAAGAAAAATATTTGGAGAATAAAAATGATTCAAAGGGTAAATTTCTAGTCCCAGAGGCCTCTAGGAACAAAGGGTTCTGCTAAAGAATTAACGACCACCCAATCACAACAATAGCTGCAGGGAACTTAGAAGTCTTAACTAACCAATGAAACAAACAAACAAACAATCCAGTTGCACTTTTTGCCTAATATTTGCCCTCAAGCCTTTTGCACATGTTGGCACCTGCACTACAACATGTTGTAGAGCACCTGCTCTACAACATGATCTAACTATACTTAATAAATAGACAATCCATCTGCCTTGTCTGCAGCTACTCAGACAACTATCCCAAGTACAAGTAACTATGTAACAAGTAACATGGTGGCATTTCAATTTATCATATGCTGCAAATACCTGCACTGCTAAATTTTGCAATCAAGGAATCATTTCCTCAACCCTAGGATCTTCAATAAAGATATATGGGAAATTTGAATACAGCTTGAGCTGACATAAAATCCCCTTTTTAAAGACGGTAAGATGAAAGGAGTAGGTATTTGGAGAAAATGAATACACATGGAAACCTTCTACACTTTTCTTCAGAGGAATCTTCAGAGAATCTGCACCATTTCTGGACTCATGTTAGTCATATGAATGGCTTATCTTATTTTCCCTCTGATTTTTAAAATAACTTTCGCATTGTATCTTTATTTCTTTTTCAATAAGGATATTTCTGTACTTTTGATAAAGATGTGAGGAGAGGGTACAAATTATACAAACAAGTGAATTAGTTGGCAATTGCGTACAACTTTTCTGCTTCATTCATTTTTCTTTGAGTAGAGAGAAAAAAATCTATTGCTTGTCTAATCCTTGAAGCACTCTTCTTCTTTTTTTATCACAAAAGAATTCAATAAAATGCATAGTCTATAGACTGTCCTCTTGATTGAAATGAAAATATTCTTCCAACAGATGTTGAAAGGTGTTCTCTCTCTTAAAAATAAAAAAAGAAATTAATTAAAATGGCATTGGTCCATGCTTTTTTACTTAAGTGTGTAACTCCATGTTGACCCCCTCACATTGACACACATTGTCAGTAACACTTGAATGCACAATGCACTTCCAATTAATGCAATCACATTCTGGAAGAGATGGATTTTTACAGTTTTTCATTAATTTATGTGAGATTCTTTCTCTCTCTCTCTCTCTCTCTCTCTCTCTCTCTCTCTCTCTCTATATATATATATATATATATATGCGGCTTGCACCGAGCTGAGCAGTGGCATTATTTGCTAGCAAATAAAATGTTCATATCCATTTTATCTGGATAAAGACGAATTCACTCGTAACCAGATCTCTGCCAGAACTCTGAATGACAGCGTGTTTGCTTTCACAATATCCTTGCCAAGTAACATGTATGGAACAAAGATATCCAGCAAGGACACAGATGTTGCTTAAGAGCAATCTTATCTTATTTGTGCATCATAACAAGGAATAAAAAACCTCATGCTATCTGCATTCCCAATTATCTGTTACTTGCAAGGAAGATATTGTAGTTCATCACAGATTTAACAATCGCTATCAGCATTCCTTTGTTGGAAGGTATGTTGAGTGGGGAGGGGAGGAGCAAAAGACATGTCTGACTTAAGGCAAAATAAGAATTCTGTTCACAATATTCAGGTACTCATATGATGGTAATGGCATTAACTACTGAAGACAGAAGTAACCTTCATTTTTCTACATTAAGATCTCTTTACTGAAGGGCTTGGATGTAGCAACTAAAAGCATGTACAGACAAACACAGTGTGGTCCACAAGATACCTAAAGCAATTTGCTAACAGCTACACTATTTTGAAACCATCAATCTATTTGGTTCCAATCTGGAGCCTCCAGACTGATTTACACATCCTGGCAGCCACTGCAGGAGGGAGTACGGACACTGCTGGGGTTGCAGTCAAGTCATATTCACTTGGAAGTGTTGTTTATGTGAAGAAGAAGCTCCATGTGGGTGTTGCATATGCAAAAATCAATATGGAACAATGGTTAGATCATTGGATTCAGTCTTGAGAAACAAGTTCAGATCCTTAGACCATTATAATCACCTAGTGACCTTAGACCAGATTCCACATGACCATACTAGAGGAAACATTGGACACAAATGTAACAAAAATAAAGTGCTATGACTTCCACAGGGGTATCAGCACTCTGTTGGAATCAATGCTACTGTAGAAAGTGCAGCAACCAAGTATATTGTAGCAATGAAGGAATGCTGATTGATAGAAACAGCACCTTTAAAACAGTGCAACCCTTCTGAAAGCTTAACAGTGGCTCCTGAGCTAACTGTGTGAGTACTGCCATGATTTGTGAACAGGGCAGTCATTGATGTCATTGTTAGGAGAATGTTGCACCCAATTTTCTGTAAAATCCCATTTGACCCTTAGAACATCTTGTACAACACTTAACTTTAGTTTATCACTTCAGGAAAGTAAATCCAATCTAGTCTGAGAGCCACCAAATTAAATTAAACTATCAGTATGACTGTCTAATTTGAAAATCCAATTAGCCAATAGGATAACCTTCAACAGGAAGGACAACAAAAACTAATATGACTGTGAAATTCACATCTTTCTCAGTCTAGTCCCAGACGAATTGGGTCTTTGGGATTCAATGGTCTTTGTAACTTTTGTTCTTATGAACAAGGATAAATAATTGAACAACAGTCCTCCTCACTGTAAGAAAGTCCTTGAAAAGTGCAAAGATTATTGGCAGTTGAGAATTCTGCAAAAAAAAAAAATCCACACTCGGGGGAGGCACACAGAAAATACAATTTACTGTGCCGAAATGGTATGTAAGGCACAGAAGATCTCCTTTCTTCAGAGACAAAAGCATTTCTGTGTGGAATATTGTATTTTCTTTTTTTTTTTCCTTTTTTTTTTTGTAATTGGATGTTATGTGGTTATGTGTTTTGTATAGTGTATTATATTGTGTATTTTATGTTATGTTATGTCTTTTATGTTAAATGTAATCAATAATAAAATTTATATTTTAATAAAAAAAAAGAAAATTGTATTTTCCAGTCAAAAACCCTTCACGGGTTTCTCATGCAGTGTGTCCCAAACTGTGAAGATTCTAACCCATTCAGGATTCTTGTTCTTGTGATTTCCTGGCACACACAAAACCATTTTTTTCCTCTGGAATTCAAATATTTATGAACATTCTTTCGATCCTTAAACTACTAAGACATATGTGTTGCATGCACAGTTTGCAACAATTTGTGTTGCTGTTATTGATTTTAGTCATTGAAGAGAAGATGCCAGTTATGACTAGGGAATTGGTGACCTAAATCTTAGCTTGCACAAAAAAATGAAAAATATGAACTTTTTTCCCTGCTGAGCCAGATTATGAATTTTTGTACCTTTTTATTTTCTTTTGCCTTTTGTATTTTAGGACCTTTTTGCAAAAATTTTCCAAAAAATTAACGCAGAAACATTGTTTTTACACAAACATTGAACTTTATACGAAATATATTTTTGCACAAAACTCCACAGTTTTTTGTAAAAATCAACATATTCTGCCCCCCCCCCAATCATTTTTGCTATTGCTGACAATAATGAAAAAAACACCTATTTAAATTTTTGTTCAGGGAAGGAAAATCTTATGTTCAGAGGAGAAAAACCTTTTTCTGCCCATCACTTCTTCTTTGGTGATGAGGAATCATATGAATGTTCTTTACATCACTTCTTATGGCAGGCTGCTTTCGAAACTGCTCTTGATTTTCAAAACTCTTTTTCGTGTAAAATAGTGTTAACTGTTCTCAGAGAAACACATAATCCAGTGAACCTTCTAAGCACATGGAATGAATCGTGTAGTTTCTTTGAGCATGGTCTTGCATAGCAATTTTACCTGTTACACTGAAAATTTAAATATAAATAAATTTAAATATAAATAAATATAAATAAGAGAACTATTCTTCCTTTGAAATTAATGTTGAGTGGAAATGGGACAGTCCCTAACAAGATTCCTGTAGAGACCTCCACACAAGGCCTTTCTTCTTCTGCAGAAACTAGAATATCTAAGTTACAAAGATTCTGGTAAATATGTTTATCTATGGAATCTGAACTCACAGTATTGGATACTCTGCTAATTGCTACATGGAGAGTATGCTATACAGACAGAAGGATACAAAATCCGACTTCAGTTTCTTAATTCACTGCACACAGAATTTGGATTTTAAACTGGAGACTACAGTCATGATTCCTGTGTGAGTAGGTGCTATTCCCACATAGCAGGACCTATGTTCAAGCAGCTTCACATTAACACCCACAGTTCAGTTTATATTCAACATCCTGTCCATGGCAGAGGGATGCAAGCAAATCCAGTGTTCACTCTGTGTCATGGTACATAGACAGACTATATGGTGTCTCTTTGAATCCCGTGTGTTTTCCTCAATCCAGAGAGGAATCTAAATAAAAAATTGAATGTAGCAGGATCTTGATTGGAACACTGAAGGAAATGCTTCCTCCTAGACTCAGTAGAACCATTCACATGCAACTTGGAACAACAGCTCCCATAACTTAGTTTACTGTGCCTAAACTCCCTCCCAATGTGATTCCCACATATTACTGCCAATGTGCACAGCTTTTTGGGCTTGATAATCACATGCAGTCAGCTGTGGGATAGGGACTACACTCAACCACACATATGCAATATGTAATTTGAGAAGCCATGGAAAATGTCAGGTAGTCCTTCATATTTTAGTTATGGGACATGTAGTAGGAGTTAAGTAGCAGCTTGCTTGTAACAAGGTATGAGAACCAGAGACCATTAGATAAACAAAGCTAGGAACGTAGTGATAAGTGCTGCCAGGCTAAACCAGAACTTCAAGGTCTCTTGTGGGTGGGATAAGAAACTCTGCCTTTTATGTTTTGAATTTTGCTAATTGCCTCCAGTTCACTCACTGAAGTCCCATACTATGTATCATGCTCCTGATAAATAGTGTTTATGTACTGCCATATTTATGTGTGTGAATTCAGTTCCTGACACAGTACTTTTAGAGTAGAGTAGCAATGAGACACTAGATCAATTGAGCTACTAGGGCAGGTGGGTGAAAACAGTTGTGCCCTTTCTATATCTTACCTTCTTCTGGTGCTGGAGTGTGGGGATAATGCGAGCAGCCTCCGGCAAGAGGCTCTCGTGTCCGGGGCCCTTTGGCTCCACATGTTCTGCCTGCTCACACAAGAGCCCTGCCTCTTCCTTCCGCAGAGCAGCCTGGGAGTTTCCCAGGCTGCACTGGGGCAGGAAGTGCAACCAGCGCAGCTCCGGAGGCTCCACATGCCAGGTAAGTGTGTGTGGGGCCCGGGACCAATGCGTGATCGTGCACCATTTTCAGCTTCTAGCCGAAAATGAAAAGGTGCGCAATTGGTGCCTGCCGGCCCCTGGGGCATTGCATGATAGTGAGTGTATTGTGCAGATCGCTCCTCACAATCGCGCGATGCTCCAGGCCCTCTTTAGCATGGAAAATGCTGTGCGAAAAGGGCCTCAGACTGGCTTCATGGGTCTTACAGGAAGAAAGCTATATACCACCCCAAGACTGCAGATTATGTGCTCTTGTAGTAGTGAATCTCTACAGCACTGAAAAGCAGATAGTTCACCATGTCCTACATATTATATATGGATTAATATGGTCCTCCTTGGATCATATACAAGGAATCAAAACACTGTGTTTATCTATATTTGTGCCTGCTGTGCATTAAGTCAGTGTTACAGTAAATGTATTTTTCACTTGTATCATTTACAGTGAATGAATTTGCCTTTCATTATCTTCTCTACCCATCTTCCAGCATCTTATACACATTTTTATGGCATCTGAATAAACCTGTTCTTGCTAGGGTAATCCTGAGGCAGAAAACAATCTGCTTGCCTGTCATCTTCCTAGGTTCACTCCCCCCCTCCACTTTAATCTTCAGAGAAAGTTTTACAATTGCTCAAATATGTGCTACCATCTGCATTAATGTTATTGCTCTGTAAAATGGTAGAAATGAAATTTAGCCCATCCAGAGTTTAAGACAGGTTTAGCACAGCATCTAAGCAGCTACACAGATCTCCCTGTTCCAGCAGGTGATACGTGTATTAAAATGACCGTAAAATACATATTACCATATGGTAAGCAGCCACAGCAGACAAGCCTTTATTTGTCTTCCTGTGTGTTCTGAAGTTTTGAATTTTTTAAAATGCATGTATATTTTGAACAAGATACTTTCTATCTGCTAATTGGAGATAGCAGGGATTCTCTTTTCCTCTGTCTGGTAGGCAGCTGGAAATTTCAAAAGAGCATGTTGGGAGCCAGAATTTCCCCAATGAAATGTTGCCCATGGGTCCAAAGTCCTTCTCATGGTCTGCTGCTTGGCAGGTCTTTCATCATGAGAATCAGCTGCATTCTCTTATTGTAGTTTATAACCTTTCTTCAACACATGCTATTCTTAAGCAAGAAAAGAACGAGGAGTTGGATTTTCAGGAAGGGCTCAATGAATCCCATGAATAGGGATGGCAGAAATCTGTCCCCTGAAAAATGGGTATAAGTTCATCATGATAAGGCCTTCCATATCTTGCAGATCTTTTCAGGGAGGTCACTACCATGAATTGTTTTCCCTTTAAAAAAAAAAACCTGTCTGCTGAGACAATGGAAGGTTTAAAAATGTTTAAAGCATGCAGATGAGTTCATGGTCCACAGCTGGCCAAGAAGCAGTGCTGCAGGGACCAGCTTTCCCAAAGCTAAAATGCCCCTGAACTTGTGATTGCAATGTGACATTGGGATAATTCCAGGGTCATTTTAATGCTGTTCTTTGACTAGTCCTACTGCAGAAATGCCATTTTTTTAAGCTTAGCAAAATCTGAAGCACAGGAGTGGTGGATGTTCAGTACTGGGGTGCAGCATCTAACTCTTCTGTTTTAATTAATTTGTAAAAGACAGTATAGATTATCTGCTCACCCAATATAATATGATTCCCTCAATAACTGAAAGACTACATTCTCTCATATGAGTCTGCCTGGGTTTTACAGTCTTCAGAAGAGGGTCTTCTGTTGGAGCTACCATGATTGGACACACATCCAGGGGGCATAAGAGTCTTCTTAGTTGCAAGTCCTGGATTCCAAAGCTCTTTGGTGATGGGGGCTAGATTTTCTCTTTCTGTGTTGCCTCCTTATTGGCAAAAAAGCTATTTTTGTTAAGACAGGCCTTTGGTGCTTAAGTTGGGCTGCCCCTACAGGAGCTTTAACTAGTCTGGTGTTGGGTTGATGTTTTATTGTTGTGTTTCTAACTGTGATTTATTTAATTTGTTTTCTGTTATGGTTTTCATTAAAATGTTATTTTTAATATGTATTTTAGTATTGTTAACTGTCTGGAGAGCCTTTCAGAAATCTTTTATTTTTGATAAATGATAAACATGCAGTTAAAAAAAACTTTATATTTAAATTTCCTTTCTATAATTGTGAAAATGTCACGAAAGGTGAAGTTGAGTGGATGAAGCAGTGTAACCTTTTGAATGAGTCTTAACACTGCTACTTCCCTCAGAGATATTTATGTCTGCTTCCAGCTCTTCCAGCTGGCCAGTGGAGCTGTATCATGTTGTCAGGGTCTTTTACATGTTAGCCCATGAAAGGAGAATTCCCACCACTCAGCAGCCTCATACAAACAACTTGCCCACAACTGCACATAAAATTGTTTGGATCTCTTTGACTTGGATACTATAATTGATACAGTTCCAAAGGATGTAACTTTGGCTTCTGCTTGTTCAATGACAAGGAATGCATTTCAGTTTGTGCAACCTGAGGATGTAGACAGGATTCTGGGAAAACTGAGAGCCACCACATGTGTGTTAGATCCTTGACGTTCCTTGCTTACTAAAAAATTTAAAGATGGACTGGTTGAGTGGGTAGAGGAAGTTAATGCTTTGCTAAAACAAGGCAGAGTTCCAGTATGCCTAAAGGAGGAAGTTATAAAGCTGTTACTTTTTTAAAAAAGCAAAATCCTCCCTGGATGCCACCATATTGGATAATTATCAGTCAGTTTCCAACATTCCATTTTTTGGACAGGGCTATGAAGAGTGTCGTGGCCTGCCTGCTCCAGGGTTTCTGAAAAAGAATGATTATCTAAATCCATTTCAATTTGGTTTCAGACCTAGCTATGGGCAGCTTTTGTTACCTTAATTGAAGACCTTGTACCAGGAACTGGATGGGGAAAATATGTCCTTGTCAGTTCTGTTAGGCCTATCAGTGGCTTTTGATACCATCAACCATGGTATTCTTCTGGGTTACCTTGCTGGACTTTGTTTCTTCTTTGAGGGGCAAACCCAGAAGGTGGTGCTGGAGGACCCTTGGCCACTAGTCTGTGGGATCCTCTGGCCTTGGTGTATGTGTGTGTGTGTGTGTGTGTGTATGAAACCAATGGTACAGGTTATCTAGTGCCTTGGGCTCTGGTGCCCTCAATATGCAGGTGACACTCAACTCTATAACTCCTTTCCACCTCAATCCAAGGAAACTGTTTCAGTTGTTAACAGGCAATGGATTGCATGAGCGTGAACAAACTGAATTCTAATCCAGACAAGGAAGAGGTGCTCCTAGACAGTGAAAATGTAAATTAAGGAAATTCAGGGAATTAAGGGAATTCAGACCTGTGATGGGTGGGTTACTCCTCTCTGAAGGTGCAGGTCTGGAACTTGGGTGTTTTCCCAGATACAACTCTGAGTTCAGGTCTTAGCAGGGACCAGGAGTGCATTTGCACAGTTATGGCTTGTGCAGCAGCTGTGCTTATTCCTTGAGATGTCAGTCTTGGCCATGGTGACATATGCTTTAGTTCCATCATGATAGATTACTGCAATATGATCTATATGGGACTGCCTTTGAAGAGAGTTCATAAACTGAAGCTGATCCAAGGAGCTGTAACCAGACTGGTAAGTAGGGCTGGTTACAGGGAGTACAAAGCCCCGGTATTTCCATTGCCTACCAGTCTGTTTTTGGGCAAAGTGCTGATGATGACCTATACAGCTGGACATGACACTGGTCCAGGTTATTTGGCACAAGCTTAACCATGTTTTGAGATTTTACAGGCAGGCCCTTTACTCTGACCCATGACTGTCTCAGGTACATTTAGAAGGAACACAGAAGAAGGTTTTTCTCAGTGGCTGCTTCCAGGTTCTAGAATTCCCTTCCCAGGGATGCTAGACTGATTCACCTTACTGTCTTTCTGCAAGCAGATAAAACCCTTTTTATTCTGGCAGGCCTTTGAGAAGTGATTTTTTTAATTTATTTTTTAAAGAGAAACAGGCCTTCTATAATGCCCTGAACATTTATTTGTTTTTGTTGTTTAATGGTTTATGTTTTTAACTAGTTTTAAATTTATGATAGTTTAATTGCTTTTTAACTTTTGTATGCTGTGAATTTTTAACTATATTTGTTTTAGCTGTTATAAGCTGCCTTGAATCTCAAACTGGGGAAAAGGCAGCCAGAATGATGACAATGGAGGCGATGATGATGATGATGATGATGATGATGATGATGATGATGATGATTTCTTGCAACAGAGGAGAAGCCTGAGCATTAGCTATACACTATGAGTATGCAGAGGATGCAAAAGAAGTAGAGTATTGTGTGTGTGTGTGTGTAGTTTCTTTTTTCTAGCAAATTGTGATATAAGGAAAGTAAGGTGAGTCTTTGCAGGAGCTACAGTTCCATAGGTTGCACCTCTGATCTCATCACCATGTGGCAACTTAATAAAGCATGTGGAATTAAGTCTCTTTCAAAGGTTCTAACTAGGTTTCTTAACAGGAAATGGAATATGCTATCAGTCCTCTACATTAAAGCTAACAGAAGCCAAACTGGAATTTTGAGTATTGTGCAAGACTCATTGAAAGCAGTGGCACATATTGACTTTAAGGGGCATTGGATCAGTTCTGTAATGTAGTGACCAAAATAACAATATCAGCTGCCAAAGGAAAAATTCAATGCATTTTCACTATGTGCAATGTGTATTTCAGAAAATCAGCCCATGACATTTGATTTTTGTTCTGGAGCTCAAGTGAAGAGTCTACATTTTATTCTAAGGAAGGATTAGCGATCTTCTCAGGACTCATTTGTTTCTTAAGCCTATCAGTTTTATTTCTGCTCAGTGGCTGCTACTTAAAAAATCATCTGGAGTGCTAATCCTTGAGCAGTGTTATATTTTAAAAGTAAAAAAAAAAGATAATTCCTAAATTACCTATCTAATCCTAAGTCTTGTTAACTAACAACACACCATATTGAAGACCCTGAGGTCAACTTCCCTAGGGCTTACATTCTTTTCTCTCTTAAAAGAACTTAAGAAACAAAAACTAATCTTTCTTCCTCAACTGGCTACTCAGATGTTAATATTTTCGTGCCAAAGAAGACACAAATCTTTCCTAACTGAATTTTCTGTATACGGTTTAGTTTGTCTGAAGCACTGGGAAGTCAGAATGAAATTTGCTAAGCTAAGAAGTACATCACTAACTTGGCAGATTCTTGAACAAATTGTTAAACAATAGACTTTGTGCCATCTCCATTTGTTTATGGCTATGTACAATCCATCTATCCCATTTTCAAGGACAGCTGAAAGATTCCTTTGCGTGGCTCCCTTGCAAAGCTCTTTCATACACAATTCTGGGCTTTGTAGTTTTACAAGGTGTCACAGCCTTCTCTGCCAAACTGTGCTGGTGCATAATCAAACTACAAACCCCAGGATGTCGTAAGGAGCTATGCAAAGAAAATCCCATTTTGGATTACCTCTGTACTGTAGTATGTGGCCCTGTTTACACAGGCAGGAAAATGTGGGATTAATCCTGGTGGCACAGTGGTTAAATGCTGGTACTGAAGCCACAAGGTTGTGAGTTTGATCCTCCTGGGCTTCAGGCTGACTCAGCCTTCCATCCTTCCACAGGTCGGTAAAATGAGTACCCAGCTTGTTGGGGGCAATTAGCTAACACATTGTAAACCGCTTAGAGAGCATTTAGCTGATAAGTGGTATAGAAATACACATGCATTTGCTATTGCTATTTTCCTGCCTGCATAGAAAGGGCCTTCACGTCATTTTCAGTCTGGAGAGATCCTGAGGCAAAACTATGACAATCGTCCTGGCCAGATTTCTTCAGAGAGAGGTTTGCCTTTGCCTAGGCTTTTGCTAAGACTGAGAGAGTGTGTCTTGCCCAAGATTGTCCTTCTTTCCCTTGCTTTTTAAACCCTTTAAAAAAAAAAAAGGATTTTAAAGATTCAAGATTAGTGAGATTCATGGAATCCCAGAACCTTCCAGGGATTCGGATCCAGATTTGGATTTGAAAAATTCTGGATTCATCCCATCCCTAATACAAATAATGTAATGAATATCAAATTATTTTGTAGGGGGGAAATAAATGGAAAGATCAATAATTACACTGGCAGAAATATACTGAGATAAAAATAACACAAAAGTGGAATTATGTGACAATTATAAAATACAAATGAAGCAGTAGAGATACATATGAAAATATATATCCAAATCAGTTCAGAAGAAAATAGAACATTTAGTTAAGCAACCAACAACTCTGAGAGAAGGAAGTTGCTACAGATAAGAACTGTTGGTAAAGTATTGAAATTGGGAATAATATTTATTTATTTATTTATTATTGAAATTGGGAGAAATATTTATGTTAATACAACACAACTACATGTTTTATAACATAAGGTTAATGGACAATCTTTGTAATCTGCTTTAGTAAATTTATGAAACGATAATAATTGTTATACAATGTTATGTTCTTTTATAAATTATTATTTTTTGATAAAAAAAAAATGAAAAAAAGTGTCTATCCAATGAGGAGGAGAGGAGAGATTTTATTTTATGCCTAGCTATATGAGTACTGCTGTGGGCAAACAGAACAGCTGCTGCTCATCATCCATAGGCAGTAATAAAATTTTAGCGTGCAACTTTTTCATATTAGAGAGTCTCTAAACGAATAGTAGCACATGATAAACTCTGCAGCTATTACTGTCCACAGTGTCAACAGCCTGTGTTTGAAAAGCCCCCTAAATACACATTTAATGTAAATTGGTCAACCATGAATATTTAGGCAAGTCTCTAAGTGCACTTTTACCTAAAAGGCTGAACCAAGCACTTGCTGTCATCTGTATGCATATATAAATATATACATACGCATGCATGCTATGAGCTTTATTCATGCCTTCTCACACTGTCTAAAACACAATGGGACACTTTCAAGGTATTTCTACTCTAAATCAAGCAAAGCAGGGATCTTTGAAAAATATGAACCATCCAGATTTCTCTTTCTTTTTAAATTGAATTAACTCAGTTCCTCACATCCCGGGCTTTACATGGAACTAGATACAGTGTGAGACCAGAAATCTGCATATTTGTGGGGTTGCAATGTGTTTCATTGCAGGAGCAGGGTGTTTGGGAACATGCAAATATTTTTCCAAATGTGCAAAGCCCAGTACATCTCTTTCTAAACTATCCACAAAGATACATGCCTATTAGTGTATCCACTTGGAGGAAAAAAATCCACAAATATACATATAGGCTGGCCTTCTTTTAGTGAGTGCAAAGATGTTAAATTCAATTTATATCTGCCTAATTCAATTTTTGTTGTTGTTGCTCTTTTGTGAAGGTTGGAATTCTCTACCAACTGTGCAACATCCAGACTCCCACCCCACCCCACCTTTTAGCTCCTGCAACATCTCTAACATGGGCATTTACTAGTCAGTGAAGGGGGGCAGAGAAACATCCAACTATGTTCATGTAGCTAGACACACACCAATGACATAATCCTTTGGGACATTTGGAGGACCCCCAAGACGTCCATGAGAATGCCTGTTGCTGTCAGTCCAGCTATAGGAACAGAGCTGAATACGTCTCCACCATATATTTCACTCTCTACTAGACAGCAAATGGTGATATTTGGAGGGTAGGGGAGTGCGGCAGCTAAAAGGTGGGGTTTAGAAGGATGAGAGAGGGACATGTCATATTTCTGTACGTGTGGAATTTGTTTCATGACGTTTTTCCTGATTCAGGATCTCAGCTATAGATTCTCTTCCCCATTAAAAAAAAAATCTGAAGACAGTGGGATGGAAAGAATATTTGAAAATATTTTACAAAACTGAAAAACATATTTGTTTATTTGTTTGCTTTTAGTGTTGAAAAACCCTGACAGGAAGAATCCTGTACTGACAATATTCTTTGCAGATCAGTACTTATTCTGTCCCAAATTTGCACATGGTTGTTTTTTCACAGAAAAAAACAACATCTCCTGCATTTTCTGCACAGGAAATAGCATTTTCTGTGCAGAAAAAAAAAATCTACACAGATATATTATTTTTCATGCATGGAAAAAGCCCTGTTTCTTTCATAGAAAATGTTATTCTCAGTGCAAAACAACCATGTGTGAGCATTTGTGGAGAACAAGTCCTGAACTGGAAGCACACTTTGAAAATTTAATGAAGAATTACATCCCTTGCAGACAACTGGTAGGGACAACTTGGAGACAGGACAAAGACGCCTGTGGCCATGGATTTAGTGGCAGATCTACGCAGATACCTAAAAACCACTGTCTACCACCTATGACACCTCTGTCTGTATCCCACCTTCACCTAAAATCAGGAAAGTTTCTCCTTTTGTTCTTTTGCCTATAAGGCGACTCTGTCTGTGGAATGCCTTATGGTTCTATCTATTCTGAATTGTATGGAGTTTTGTGGTTGTTTTTGCTGCTTGCTGCTAACTACTGCCTGTGCTGTTTTATTTTGCAGTGTTTTGCAGGTTTGCTTTTCATATTTTATTGTATGCTACTTTAAGAGATTTTACTGGAGGGTAACATAGCAATATATTTGCTAGACAAGCATACCTGAGCAATGAACTAGTTTATTGAAACATTAGAATTTGAAGAGAAAGACTTTTCTTCTGCACTTGATCTGTATGTCCTGGAGGTATGTGTCTCTGTGTGAAGCTTTGAAGCAAATATTCAAATAGGGCTTGGTTGAAGTCAATGGGCATGGAAAAGCACATGATTTTCACGAAAACTTTTAAAACACATTTTGGCTATACCAAAGTTAACACAGAGGAAATTCTCAAAGTTTGTGATGAACAAAATCCTCAAAGTGAGTCATAGGGAAAAAAATGAAATTGAGATTCCAGAGCCTTAGGGATCAACAGTGTGTGGACTTCCAGATGTTGTGGACTACAACTCCCAGCAGTCCTAGTCAGTATAGCAAATACTTAGTAATGTTGGAAGGTGCAGCCCAACCACATCAGCTGTCTGTGTGCATTTTTTCCCTCCCTACTGTATTTCTAGTCCCAACCTTCCGTTTTTGTTCCTGTTGTTTTTTCACTTTTCAACCATTCCAATTGATGGAGACATTTATTCTAAATGTAGGAAAAAGAATGTCCCATTCTCACTTTCCAGCATGACTAGACAGAGCTGACAAGCAGTTCCACTCAATTTCTCATAACATCCCTAATTATTATGTATGATGAATAGTACATACAGGTACAAGCGCACAGATCACTGACCAATCAGCACCTCTTTTTTTCCTTCTACACATCTTTGTGAAATCCTACCCACCCCATTTCATGAAATCAAATATGTTATTGAAAATAAATGTCTGCATGAGCAGTCTTAGCCTGGTGTCAGTTTCTGCAAAATTTAGCATAAAGTACACTGGTGGATTAAAATGTATAGTAAGAAACACCTTTGATATGGAAATTAGTCTAGCCTTCCCAGTTGGTTTCTATGATAAAGGTTAGTACAGCACACACAATATGCAAAATTCTCAATCCTACTTAGGGAAATCCTGATTTGAATTGTAGATGATAAAACTCCTAAGAGTATAATTAGCTTTGCACACTTTCTAGAGGTTGTTCCTCCCACTTTCCCCTTTTCAGATCAGTCTTGTAAAGGGAAAAAAAACCCATACACACAATTCAGGAAAGAAAAGAGAGAGCTAATGTCTCCTTGACTTTTTCACAAAGAGGCACAGGTAGTGAGTGGCCTTTCTCTTCCAAATGACCTGTGCTATACATGCGCTATAGACATACTTGGAGAAAGGCATCCCAAGTGGCCTTTCCGATGCAGACACATAATATTCACAATAACCTGCTTAGTCAATTAATTTAGGGCTAATGCTTAGTCTATTTGAGCAGAGAAACCCCTGTTACACTTCTCCTAGTAACCTCTTTTTAAGATTAATGCTGTGTGTTATATACGTGGGGCTGCTTTTGAAATCAGACTTCAGCTGATTCAAAATTGTGTAGTGGCATTGTTAACAGGCACTGGCTGACACAATCCTGTTAGGTCAATAAACTGTAATCTGCATTACAATCTGTTTCTGGCCCAAGTTCAGATTACTTTAAAGCCCTAAATGGCTTGAGGCCAGATTGCCTCCTCACATATATATTCTTCTTTAGGTTTCTCCACCAAATATTTTATTTTATTTTATTCATATCCCAGCTGGCATCCTGTTAGTGATAGATGCAAGTACAACTTATGTATGAATGTGTATGTCTTTTTGGAGTAAGTCATTTTGGACATCTGAATTCTCTACCACCCTTGAACAATAAGCAAAGGACCTTGAAAATCCACTTCTTTCATGCTGCCTCCCTGACTACTATACCCATTTAGTGGCCAATGGAGAGTGGAGGACAGTTGTCAATCACCTATGTGTCTATAGCCAGACACACAATAGCAAAAGCTTTCTCCATGACTTGCATGTGTAAGTTAGAGGTCCTGGAAACTTCAGAGTTTTTTGTTTGTTTTTTTCCTGGATATAGCCACATAGCCTAATGTCTCTCAGCCATCCCTGTTCTCTGTCAGCCACGATATGGCCATGCCAGGGCAAAACAACATGAAAATGTGGGTTTTCAGAGAAGAAAGACAAGAGATGTCAGATAGTTCCAGCTGGCAGAACTTTATGCTATGTCTCCTCTGAGATGGATGCTTCTGAGATGAAGGATCCCAGACCCGGGTTTTTGTGCAGTAGAGGATATAACGGTAATTAATACAGTGCAGTTAAAACCAATAATTTAAAACAGTAAAGTTGTTATAAGTTGTCTCTTATCAGATGCGGCAGACGTTTCTGCAATGGCTTCTTCTCCATGACAGCCCTATACAGCAGGTAAAGAAGGTAAAAGGAGAAGTGAAGAGACAGAGGGCCTAGATCTGCTGAATTCACAGCCCTCTTATCCTGTCAACATTTGGGAAATGTTGAGTCATTCCAAGGTAGATTGAAATGAATTCCCTCCCATCGTCTGCAATGAAAGGGTAACTATCTGTAAAGTGAAATACACAGAGGGGGGAAAAAACTGGGGCAGAGGATCAACTTCAGCTGTTCCTTCTATCCTGCTAGCAAGAGCACAAGGTATGTTTAGAAAGATTGGACTCTTTAACATCAGAGGGCTTCATCATTTAGATTCCTTCCCCATAGGATGGCATCCTGATTTTTCCTTCCTGTCAATGTGTTTTAGTGCTATATGATAAGCCCCTCCTTATTGTGTGACAATTTCCTTGTTGGTTTCAATAATATTTCAATATTATATGGATAACTTTCCATTCGTTTAATCACCATTTTGTACTTTTAAGTTTATTGTTAAAACTTGATGGACTGCCCATGGGTCTTGGTTAATAGGGTGGTATAGAAATGTGATTAATACATACAATACTGACAGAAAGTAATTGAGCAAAGCAGAAAAGCAAACTGGCTTGTGGAAGGCAAACAGCCATTTTTGATTGCTGGGATGACTCACTTCCCATTTGTTCTTTTTCTATTTCTTGTATTCATGTCTGCTGTTTACTGGCACATATTACATCTACTGAGTATGGAAAAGGTGACCTGAAAGGTAGACCTCATCATGTATTTTGCAGAGTATAACCAGACTATGGTTTCTCCTGTAGTTTGTATTCTCTTTCTTTCCTCTCTTTCTCTCTTATATATCTCCTACTGAATAGAAAATTATGCTCTTTGAAATATAGATCTTTTCAATGTTACTGAACATCTGTCCCCTTCTATTGAAGTGAGGAGCTTTTTTGTTGATGGATGGATGAAAATGAGAAAATGTTTGAGTTATTATATTGTCCAAGAAAGAAATGGAGCAGATCCAAATTCTAACTTGTAATTCAACATCTCCTGGAGTCTCAGCAAAATATAGAGTTCAACTGGAAAGCTAGGATTTGACTTTTATGCAGAAGTGGAAATAGTGAATCATCTAGTTAAGAAGAACAAGGAGACAGATTCTATGAATGCAAAAAGCATATGGGGTACCATGGAAGAAGTTTGCCTGCTATCATCATCAAAGTGTTCCATTTAATGGGCGAGGAACAATTTTCATTACATACGTAATATAGGAGGGAGTTAAAAAAAAATTAGTTCTGAGCCTTTCAGAACTGTAGATACCAAGCCAAGCTGACAATTTCAAATGGGAAATTTCAAAAATAATATAAAAGCACAAAGTGTTGATCGGGTTGGAATCAAGACTGTGGAAAGTAATTAATAATCACACTATAGGAAATCCTTACCACAAGCAAGAAGACCTACTACATGAAAAAAGACACAGTGCTAGATCAACATCTGCTTACTACACTTCTGGGAGTACACATTATTTGAGTCCTATAGAAATTGAGCAGGAGATTCCGTGGCAAAGGAACTTCAACATCCAAGATCTGACAGGATTTTATATGTCAGGGTGGAAGGTGGGGGTGGGTGGGTTTTTCTATTATACTAGGGATGGAAAAAATGCAGCCTAAGGACCACATGTGGGCTGAAAGCCACTTTGTGTCAATAAGTTCCCCATGACTCATTTTAGCTCCCTCTTCTTACCCCTAAAATTGACCTTTTCCCAAGAGCAGAGTTTTGTGCCAAAAGATACAGAGTCCTTCCACAACATGCACACATGCACACACATCCTGGAAGATGAAAAACAAAACTGCAAGTGGACCGACAGCCACTTCTGTTTATGTATGTATGAAGGAAGGTATTATATATTTATATAGGCATTTCCTGACCTGGCGCAAACCATAGTGGATCCTAGAAGTAAAAAACTGCTTCCAGACAATTGAAAGCTGTCTGTACTATATCACATACTGGGTGTCATTTTCTCTGTTTCCATTTTGTTGGAACACTGGGATAGTGGACAAATACAAAGAGAGCTTTGGATCATTAATTTTCCAATATCTCCTTTGATTTGTCCCCAGTACCCTCTTTTTTCCTTTTCCCTACCTAGTCCTCTCAAAGCCTAGTGACAAAAAAAAGTGTTGCTGGAGGCTCACCAAAACAAGACAGCAGACTTCTTCCTATGTCTGCAGATTAGATAAGTCAAGTCCTCAATATTATTCAACACTTTTCCAGGAATCAAAAACTGAGCCCTATGTGTTTGAGGTACTTATTTCATAATAAATTAACTTCATCTCAGGATACTTGCCAGTTGTTCCATGTTATAGCAAATGTAGACTCCACACTCATGCTTCATTATTGTGGTAAATTATTGTTAGTCATAGCATAATAAAATTAGATTTGCTACTAGCTATCAGCAGTTGCATTTTTTATTGCTAATTCAGTAAGAAGATACTAGGAAGTTATTTCCTATTCTGTTGAAAATAGCCCAAGTCACTCACAAAGCAGAAATACAATCAAATACCCCATCCAACCCCCAAATCCAGTACAAAACATCAACAGGACAAAAATGTAAGAGTTATAGTTTGAAAGATGAAGACTTCTAATAGCTAATTAAACAAGTTCCCTGAGTACATCAGACACATGTTAAAAGCTAGTTTAATGAAAGGTCAACAGCCATCCAAAAATGGAATAATAGCAAACGCTCCACTGGGAAGATCTGTGTCCTCGGTCCTACCACCAAGTAGGCTCAGACTCTCAAATTTACCAATTTAATCATCTTGGAACATGACAAGGCCTCTGATGCCAGCCTCAAGAGCCAGGCAGAGAGCAGATTGTTTCTGAGGCAACCTAGTCTCAAGACACTGAGGACTTTAAGGCTCAGTATCTAACTCTTTAAAGTTAGCTTTGAAACAAACAAACAAAAAAGTAGCCAGTGTAGGTGAAATATGATGGGATTGATTTACTCTGATCTTTGGGCACCAGACAACAATTTGACAGCTGCATTTTTGACAAAGTGATGCTTCTGGACCGTTTTTAAAGGCAACTCAATGCAGTAATCCAGCCTGGAAGTAACTAAGGCATGGATAACTGACGCCAGGTCCATCTTCACTCAGAAAGACCACATCTGGCAAACCAGTTGGTACACACAGGCTCCCAGCAGAGCATGGTATGCAGTCAAATTATTACCTATCATCACTCAGACAGTTGCAGAAAACAACCTTTCCTGTGCCACATCTAGGTAAAGTGGCAAAAAAATTACAAAGAGAAAAAGCCAAAGAAAATTGCAATACAAGTAATAATGGTATATAAATATGCCATCTCTCATATGATGATGAGTCCTGAAGAACGAAATTGGAGGAAGGAGGAGAAAGAAGAGAATGAAATGAAAACAGAAACAATAGTATTCTAAATAATAATTATAATTTGCTGATAGATTTTTTAGCTGATCAACTTTCTGGTACATTCTTCTATTGCATCAATATCTTCTTGGATTCTTTTTCAACATAGTGCTTTAGTCTAGGCAAATATTTTGTCACTAAAACTGAGCAAAAATAGGGATAGAGAAAATTGTCAATTTCAGCATCTTTCAATTTTTCCATTTTCCAATCTTAGGTTTGTTTCATCACAGTACTACAACAGTTTGTGTGTATTGGCTGGAATTCTACATGAGCTACTAAAAAACCTATGGAGAAGAAGCCCATGTAGAATTCCCAGCAACATACTTAGTTATAATTGCATAATTAAGTAGTGTCTTTGGGCCAACCTACCTTACTGGGCATCAGCATACCAAGAGAAGGAGATCCTTTCTGCTGGTGATCAGATTGTAGGTTGATAATGTTTCCACCCCCATCCTGACAGCCAGTGAGGTTGTGACACAGAAACGTGATGAGGATCCTGCTTCTGATTGTTGCAACTTCACTGGCTGGCAAGAGGGGTAGAAACATCATACACTCATGTCCTGATCACCGTTAGAATGAACCTCCTTCTCTCAGTGGATCAGATGCCCAGTAAAGGAGGTTTGGAGGTGCAGTTACAGTCATGGCAATAGTGCCATGATTGTGACTACATGGGGATCATAAATTTGGATCAATTGTGGATATGTAACTCCAGATTATACATCCATAAGTGTGATACTGAACTCCAACCACACTTTCAAAAAAGCCTAGATGGGAAATTCTATGTATTTTGTGTGCATTTTATAAACACTTTTGCGTTTCTCCATGTTTTTAGAAGAACTGACCCCAAATATCCCACCCATCCACCCCCTTCTTTTTTGTATGCATATTCTGGGTCACTTCAAAATATATAGATATAGTTTTCATTATTTTAAAATAAATATAGCTTTGATCCAAAGAACAGTGAGCAGAAGATAATTACCCATTTGCACTTTTCTCCAAATACACGCACAAGCAGTGCCAGATGAGTTCCTGTGGTGCTGTAATATGTTGCATCTAGCAATTACTTTGTGTCTGCTTGCAGAAGAACTGCTGTGAGCTCTTAAAAAAGCAGAAAATCTTTACTCTCATGAGTGTCCTTATGCAGCCCTCAGGAACATCCCAGCATAGAAGAAATCTTTCAGTGTGGGATGACATTTTAGATGGAACAAAATTCATTTCTGTTGCCTGGATTTCAGAAAATGACACAGAATATAAGTTCAAACAATTAATTACACTAAGAGTGAAGACTGATCACCCTTCTCCAGTTACTTCCTGTTGAGTTGAGAGTTCTGATGATCACATGCAAAAAGACCTTTGACTATAAATGAAGAGGCTTTCTCCATCCAAACACACAAATGCTTCATCAGTGGAGAATCTCTCTCTGTGTCTCCAACATCAGTAAGGCAGTGAATCTACTCTGGATTTCAGTCAAATTTTAAAGGTGCTATCCCTAACTACTTCTAGCTAACTGTAGCCACAGACTAGGTTCAGCACTTTGGATAGCTCCTTTAAAATTCAGACTGAAATCTGGATTCATCATGCCCCTGGCAGGGGAGCCGCAGCCATGACAGAGAGGATAATGGAGCTGTCTAAGGTGTTCAAACTTGTCCAAGCAAAGGGCTAGCTAGGGTTGGTTAGCTCCTTAAAAGTTTGGACTGAAACCCAGAGTTGATTCACTGCCCAGCATCAGAGCTGCCAGAAACCACCAGAACCTGTATCAACATTGTGTCCGCATGTCGTCTGAGCACAGCTCAGAAGATGAATCCAGGAACGTACATAATAACTTGCTTCAATACAGTTGCCTCAATACCTTGATGACCCTTAAAATTCTTCTACAGCTTGGATTTACATCTGAGCTGGAGAGGAACCTCAGCATTCCCTCCATTTTTATCTGATACTTATTCTACCAAAGAAAGGAGAGAGATTCTCAGTCCTCCCAGTTCTGTAATATCTGGCATGTATGTGCACTAGATAGAAGGAATACTAGGAAAATAACAGAAGGAAGGAATGGAGAATGATCTCTTTTCTTTTTTCACTTCCATCAGAACAATTACAAAGATCAATGCAGGAAAGGAAAAGACTGTCTATGCATGGGCAGGGGTGGAAGTGGGCTGGTGAGTGAGCAGGTGTTGCATGCTCATGGTCAGAGGGATCATATGCCATTGCACTGCAGATGACATCATCAGAGTTATATAAGGGAGTCCAAAACGGGCTGGGATATGACTGATTTTTTAAAAACATTATTTTTGAAAGCCCACATCTGGGTCTGACTCAAAGGAGTTTGCCCATGCACACAAACCTGCAAACACAAAATTGCCACATGTTCATTATACTGCAAATATATGAATTTTTAACTTGGATGACTGTCTGAAACTTCAGGTCACTTCAGCTGTTGTTATGGGCCTTTAAGTTGTTTTCTACTTACAGCAGCCCTAAGGTGAGCCTATCACAGGGTTTTTCTGAGGCTGGAAGTATGTGACGCAGTCACACACAGGTCACCCAGTGGGTTTCCATGGCTAAGAGGGGAACTAAACCCTTGATCTCCACAGTTGTAGTTCAATGCTCAAAGCACTACACCATGCTGGCACTCATCTACCGTATTTGCCGAGGTATAAGACACACCAGCATATAAGACACACCCATTTATACATTGGCAAATACTATTTGCCAAGGTATAAGATGCACTGGTGTATAAGACGCATCCTATTTTCAGACAGTATTTTTGAGGGGAAAAAAGTGAGTCTTATACACCAGCAAATAGGGTACCTCCTACAATTTCATTGTGATTAAAGGAGTATTCATGGAATGTAAATCATGAAGATTCCTCCTTGCCTAATCTATCTCTCAGTGATCAAAACTACTGTCACCAACCATTTGTGGTCCTGGAGCCAAGGACATCTCTTGCAGTAATTGTGCCCCACAATAGAAGCAGAATAATAAGCTCATGCACCTTAAACATTCACTGTTCTGCCATTTGGTTTACATTGATCCCCTAACTTTACAGGCTGAGCTGTCTGTAAAGTGATCCATGGGTACACATTTAAACCATAAACTTTAAATGCTGTGCATCTGTATTCTAATCTGGAGCAGTCTTAGACACAGCAGCTGGCAACTGGCTATACTTCACCCTCCTTGCCAAGTAATTCAGTCACTAGTGTATTCAAAGGGGTGGAATTATTGCTGCACTCACAACAGAACGCATGTTGTTTCTTGACTGGGAACTGATTGGTTTACTTGGCCTAGCCTATGCTTATTTTATTCCTATCTTTCATTATATTTATTTGACAGCCTCTTTTGCCCAGCAAGAGGAAGAGACAGTGAACATCTATCACTTCATAGGCTTGGTTCCTATGAACATAAACAGAGAAAATTGTGAACTGATATAAATATTCTGGTATATCTTATAGAATCCTGGAACACCAAATCACAGTATTAACTCAGACTTTTCCTACATGTCTAGCTATTGAATAATGCATAACACAACATACAATTTCTTCTTACTCCCCACATTCTGTAGGTTTCCCCATATCATAGCTATGACTGGGAATTTTGGTGGTACACTTTTGTCAAAGGCTGCAAGTTCCACTGAAGGATCAGGACTAACAAGAGTACCATAAGATACAGGAGTATCTGTAGATTCTATTTCAGTCCATCTTTTTGACAGCAAGCCAAGCACATTAAAGTCAAGAAAAACTTGCACCTTCTTTTCACAATTTCACATTCAGCTTCATTACCTGCACAGATAGGGAGCTATATGTGGTTGTAGATATACAGACAAGGATGAGAATCATGTGTCTCTCCAGATGTCATTGGACTATATCTCATCAGCCCTAGATAGGATAATCAATGGTGAGGACTACTGGGAGTTGCATTTCAACAGTATCTGGATCCTCAGTCCTGACTTTCATTGAAAAGTGACGTAGCATGGAAAGCTTGGTGGCTCAGACACCAGAGCATAATATAGACATGCACATGGAAAAAGAAACAGACATTTTCACCCTTCTGGAAAAGATTTATGAGAGCTTTTGCTCATTTTTCAATTATTTTTCACCTTTAAATTTGTTTCTTTAAGAGATTATGAGGAGGTGTATAAATTCCTGTTTTCTGCCGCTCCAGAGACCAGGACGAGGAGCAATGGATTCAAGCTGCAGGAAAGGAGATTCCACCTGAACCGCAGGAAGAACTTCCTGACAGTCAGGGCTGTCCAGCAGTGGAATATGCTGCCTTGGAGTGTAGTGGAGTCTCCTTCCTTGGAGGTTTTTAAGCAGAGGCTGGATGGCCATCTGTCGGGAGTGCTTTGAGGGTATTCCTGCATGGTAAGGGGTTGGACTGGATGGCCATGTGGTCTCTTCCAACTCTATGATTCTATGATTCCATGATTCCAGCTGGACAAATTAAAATAAAGGACATCAAAAACCACTGCCCAAAGCGATCTCACACATGGATGGAAAACAAACAAACAGAAATGAAACGAAACAAAACAAAAGCCAACCTCATGAAGGTTGGCAATTTTTCAATGAGGTTCTTATCAGCATAGGAAAACTCCCAAATATTCTAAATATCCAGAATGGAGCTAATCTTCCCAAGACTGAGGGCTACTAACTTCGTCCAGCATTGCTCATGAGCTTTTTTTGCATTTCCTCCAACATCTTACACATGAAAACTGGGACACATATGACCAAGGGACATCAGAATGTGTTCAAGATGGCAAAAGTTATTAATAGAGAAGAAATGCAAACCAGGAGAGGCTGCAGCAGTTTGCTTTTACCCAAGTTTACAGGGAAGTCAAGACCCCACCATCTCTTTTCCTCTCTCATAGTTGAGGTAATTTTGCTGAGTAACCTACTTTTGCATTTTGAAGTGAGTTTTCTACAGCTGAATTAAGCCAAGAATGAAAACAGAACATGGGAGGAAGAGAGAGAAACTGGGACATTTTAAAAGACAAAGAAAAAGCGGGACTTCAAGAGACTAACTGGGACTCTCTCTGTCCAATCAGGACAGTTGGAAGTATTCCTTGAGGCAGGTGATTGGCAACCAAGGGCCTTTCTGCACTACACTGTTATAGTGCTATTATTCTATTTTCAACATCCTATGGAATCCTGAGATTTTCAGTTTAGAGAAGAGCATTTAGAATTCTCAACCAGAGAGCGCTTTGGCCTCAGTAAACCGCAAACCTCAGAATTCCACAGGATGTTGAAAGTGAAATAATAGCACTATAACTGTAGTGACAAAAGTCCCCATGTTAACAAACAGAATGCTAGATTAGATGAAGGTAGCAGATGTCATCATATGATCTTTTGAATGATGCAGTGTGTATGTAGGTGTGTGTGTGTGTGTGTGTGTGTGTGTGTATAAAACATAAATCTGAATGTTATGGTTTTCCTCTCTTGACTTCCTGACCCTTTCTGAGTGATGGGAAGAAAAACAAGAGGTGCTACAGTACAACAGCTAAACTCATTCCAGTCTTGCAGGAAGCTGCCATAATTTATTTTGGCTTTGTTTTGCTTATGCACTAAACTCTCAGAGACCACTCCAGACTGCAGACACTTGCATTTCCTTTTGAATTGCTGAGTTGGGCTAGCCAAGCAGCTGTAAAGCTATGGGAACCTCTTCAGCTCTCCAGAGATAATAAAGTTCTGCACAGTGTACCCATTGAATAAAATTTAGCTATAAGCACTGAAGTTTCTTTAGTCATCTGTTTGGCAGTATTTATTTTAAACCCATTAAGCAATCAGTTTAAATTTATTATTATAATTGGAGTTTTACTGAAAATTTAATAAACAACTACCAGGGATCATGCTTTTATATTTTTCTTTATTTTACTTTTTACAGAGATGCTTTTTAATCTAAGGCCTAAAGCAATCATGACCTTCAGAAAGCTTAATTGAATGAGCCCATAATTCAGGCCCACTCCTAACTGTACTTTTTTTTCCCTCTCATGATTTATTGGGCTGAATGGTACAATATCTCCACACATATGCACGCAATGAAAGCACAAAGGGAAAATTCAAATCAGAGGTGTCAGCTATAAATATTCAAGACTGCTATACTCATCAGTTTGGTGGAATCTAGGCCATCTGACCCCCTTTCTCTTCCACTTTTGATTAGTATACTGTTTGGCTTTTTGATTATATATTGGAATGGGAAACTGTCCCTGCACAATCTATAAATTCACAACATGATCCTCTATGCATAGCATATAGCTTCCTTGTCACTCATAGATATTAGGAGAGAATGTCTGGAGAATCCAGGAATGGGTAAGTGAATTATTTTGATTTCCTTTTCAATTTCCTTCTCTTGCCTCTTTTACAAACTGGTGTCTGTCTCCAATATTTTGGTAATCTAGTTTCTGGAGGGAGAAAGCAATCTGTTATTAAATTTGTTACTGTTCCTATTTTTTTTCCAGCCATTAAGCTAGAGAAATTCTCCTCTACCGAGATTAATTTTACCTTAAAGAGCTGAGCCCATCGTGTTTCACAGAAACATTAATGTCACTGTGTATTAGGATCCTATTTGCACACTATTTTCATACATATTTAATTTTTCCATTCTTTTTTTCCAGTGGGGTTGCATATGTTTTTCACCTTCTAGGACAACAATCAAGCCTACTGTATCAAAGAATTTTGTCAGGAGAACATTGCAACAACTTGCTGCAAAATTCTTTTCACAGCCAATAGAAATTAATTATGTACCATGGTTACTGACACTATGTCCAGAAGATGCAAAAACACAGACCCAAAACGGGGGTGGGAAATTATTATGAAAACGAAAGATGATAGTTTGATGAATTTCCATATAAAGAAGCATGTGTGTTTACATTGGCCAGAATCCTACTGGGTAGTTATAAACCTGTAACTGAGAGCTACACATTCATGACTGCTTCATATTCACAATCCATACATATCCCCTCATTTAGAGGATACATAGGGATCAAGAAAGTCCCCAAACCCCCACTTATTGGCAGCAGTCATTACAATTAATGTCCCCTTGCTGTTCAGGAACTAACTAACTATGATCCCCTCCCTTTGTGCAAGCAATCTCTGCGTTGAGGGGGGGATTGCAACAGGGACCCTGTTTCTGCTGTTGCAATGGAGACAGCACATGTGAGAGGGGTAGGAATGTTAGCTTTTTTTTCAAGTGACAGATGAACAGACTCCCACTGATCACTGTGGCTGTAGGGACTGGAGGGATCGAGCTAGGATTCACTACATAGCTACATGTGGTTACATAGCAACATAGTTCTGATCTCTGTTCATTTTATATACCACCTATCTTGTCTTTCATCCAAGAAAGCCAAGGTTTCTTGCTCTTCATTTTATTCTCACAACAACCATGGTGCTGAACTTACAGCCGTAAAAGTGCTGACTGGACCAAGTGGTACTTTTTCCCATAATCATTGTGGTCAAAGAAGAAGTTGAACACAGACCTAAGAAATGATCCCCATTTTTCACCAGAAACCATCAACTAACAGTGTTGCATGTTTCCCTAATTCAGCATTTATAGTTGCAGAATATAATTTTTTCCACCCACATGTCTTGTGTTTTTTTCTGCCTTAGTAAAATTTGCCAGAATTACAACCAGCATGACAAACAGAGTTGCTAACCTTTTATCTGAAGTTTTGCTAGAGTTTTGGTACACAGAAGAAGGAATGCAGAAGCTTTTACTTGGTCCTCCCATGTACAGACAAGTGCACACAGAAAGAGATAGGCATCTCATTTACTGATCTATGATGTCATCATATCCTGATCCTAACATTTCTTTATTCAGTAGAATGCTTGTGAAAGGGCACCTACATAATATATGGCTATCAATCACATAGAATACCATTTACCAATATGTACCCAAAAATCTCTTTGCAGATATCCTGGGGTTAAGGATAGCAAAATACGTCAAGAGAGAGTATATATGACCTACTTCATATGTGTATGAAGAGGTCATAGGGTCAAACTGCACAGCTTCATGTATACAGATGAAGTGTGCAGGTCATGCTCCCTGTTAGCTGAACATTTGGTGACTCTGTGAAGGAGGCGTATGCATGTACCTAAGACTCCACATATAAGTAGAAATTCCATGAAAGAACTGTGTACATGTACAAGGTAGGGTACATTCTCACTGTGGATGAACATATGGCCAAATAACATAGCAGCAGTTGTGTACCGTCAAGTTGTTTCTGATTTATGGTGACACTAAGACTAACCTATCACAGGGTTTTCTGGGGCTGAAAATATCACTCAATGGATTTCCATGGGTGAGTGGGGAATCAAACCCTGGTCTCCAGGGCAAAGTAGTCTGTATAAACCCATACCTCTCTCACAGAATGAATGAACACATCATTCCCAAATGTTCACTACTAACAATAAGGTCAAAGAAGCCCAGTGGCTTATGCCCATCCCCCCTCTTTACAAGGAATGAATATGTGAATGAGGTTCATTCTGATATAGTCTTATACTAGGAGTAGGGAACATGTGTCCCTCCAGGAATTGTTGGAGTTCAACTTCCAGCCGCCCTGACCTGCATGAATAGTAAGGTACTGTGGGAGTTCTATACCAAAACCTTGAGGGACAAAGATTCACCATCCCACATTATGCCAAGACTATCACTCTAATTCTGTCTTCTCAAACAACAGATCTCCTACCTTTCCTAGTTCTGCCCCAAAAAAATTTTTTTAAAAAATGGAGATGCTAGAGTTTGAAGACTAAATATTCTATATGAAAAGAGCATTCCTTATTCTTCTAATTGGTATTTCTTTGGTCAGACATATTTTTAGTGCTGAACGACAGACAACAACAACAACAAGTCAGAATGGGTAATTGTTTGAGATGGGAATGGCAGCAGTAATGAAATTGTGTTCAGAAGTTAAATCTTATGAGAACAGTGAACTTAGAACTTATGTGGTATCTGTTGAGAATTCAGTCTCTGCACCATTCCTCTTTCCAAGCCATATCGGAATCCTCAACAGTATACAAAACTCATAAAACCTTCCAAATCAAGCTTGTTCAGCTGGCTGGTGACCAACTGCAGGGAACTCAGAACTGTTTTTAAAGTAGGGAAACACAACACTGCTAGGCTTTTCTCCTACTTGCAGGTACCAAACAATGAAAACATAGGATATATTGCATTAAATAATGATGATGATACTGTTACCACTATCAAATGAATCCAATAACAATCTGACTACCAGATTGTTGGCAAAATAATAAATGAAATATTTTAAAACTGAACAAAAAAAAATAAAAAAAAAAAGATATATCAAGTTACTGTGGAAAGTTAGGCAGGCAGGTAGGTAGGTAGATAGATTACAGATAGATACAGTTTTTCCTAATACATCACCAGCTTCAGTAAACCACTGTAAGACCAAAAGCTGTGAAGATATGCATGAATTTATAGTTTTGCAGAAAAAAATATTCTTGCAAAAAAAAAAAAACACATATATGTCTTCCAAAATTGAAGTGGAGAGAAGTGGAGAGACTGCATAACTATTGTGGTGAGATTGTGAAGAGTTAGGAAAGGGCCTCTGTAAACTGGAGGAATGGGCATCAAAATGTAAATAAAAATTCACTGGAAAAAATGGTGCAACAGAGGCAAAATAGATTTGACAATCACATCCATATATTATATTATATTATATTATATTATATTATATTATACTATATTCAAACACACACACACACTCACACACAATACATACACATACATATTGATTGGATCTGAGCTGGCAATGACTGGTCTTGGGATCAGGCAAGCGTGTGGTTGCCATATTTTAAAAAAAGCAAAAAAAAAAAAAGCCAAAATAATTAGAAAGCAAATGAAAGACTGTAAACAAGCCAACAAAGGAAGGAAAAACAGCACCCTATATTCCAGTTCCTTGTTAATATAAAGCCTCTTTACCACTCAAAGACAGCAAGCATGGTGTGGCACTTTGACCGTTGGACTACAACTCTGAAGCCCTTTTCGCATGGCATTTGCCATGTGAAAGGACCTCCGGAGTGTCGCGCGATTGCGAGGAGCGTTTCAGACAACGTCCTCGCAATCGTGCAATGCTGCCTGGGCTGGCAGATGCCGATTGCACACTGCTTCATTTTTGGCTTGTAGCCGAAAATGGTGGCGATTGCGCATCACTCCGGGGCCCCGCACACACTTACCTTGTGTGTGGAGCTCCGGAGTCATGGCCCTTGTGCTTCCTCCCCCAGCACAGGCTGGGAAAATACCCAGCTGCGCTGTAGAAGGAAGAGGCAGAGCCCTCATGTTGCCTGCCGACTGGCAGGCAACTCCTGCAGAGCCAAAGCAGTGGGGACGTGAGAGCCTCTCACAAGAGGCTGCTCGTGTGATCCCCGCACCCTGGCTCCAGACAAAGGTAAGGTGAGGAAAGGGCCTGAGAGACCAGGACTTGAATCCCCATTCAACCATAGAAATGTACTGGGTGACCTTGGGCAAGTCATACTCTCTCAACCTCAAAGGAAGACGAAGAAAAGCCCCCTCTGGACAAATTTTGCCAAGAAAACCCTTTGATTAGGTTCACCTTAGGGTCACCGTAAGTCAGAAACCACTTAAAGCACACATCAACAGCAACAACAATACTACTGAGATCTTTGCTGCAGTTATTCTGAGTCTCTCTTACTGGTACTGTTTGGGACTAATCTCAGTTAAAAACTGTTTCAGTTTTAGCTGGCCATGCTGCCATTGTAACAATAGAACCAAAAAAAGAAAGAACTTTAAGAAATTTAAGGTTTATGCATTGTATATCAATCTATAATGCAACCACTTTCTCCCTATTATCATGCACAACACAACCACTTGAAAAATTCCCTTGGATGACAGTGGAGTCTCCTTCCTTGGAGGGTTGTAAGCAGAGGTTTGATTATCTAGCTCTCAAAGGCAGGCAAGCTGAATTCCTGCAACGACATGGCATTGGATTAGATGACTCTTAAGGAATCTTCCAACCCATGGTTGTAGGCCTCAACTCTGAGCCATCAGTGTCCTAAAGCCCTAAATTATTGAGTGAAACTAGTTTCAGAAAATATGCCGAATGCAAACAAATATTACAGGAAAAAAAGAAAGTATGTGGTAGACAACTCTGAGACACAATCTCGTAGTAGACCTTTCTTCTTCAGCACAAGGAGTAAATATTACTGCTGCAAGCTCCTTTGCTCTGTTCTCTACTCCATGAGACTTGGGGAGACAACTAAAGGATATAGTTTCCTCAGGCTACTGGACATGAAAGTCTATCTCCTGCTCTGATCTGGAAAACCCTATCAGGCCATTATAACAGTTATCATCATGTCTAATACTTCTTCCATCCATTATTCCCTTCCTTTGTTCAGTGTAGCTAACTTCCAAGTAAATGTACATAGAACAGAGGTGTGGAGCCTTTTTTAAGGCTCAACAACAATAGCTGTCTTACTACTTTTTGTACTGTTTGATTTAGCTTACTTCTGATTGATTCCCCATCTCTGAGGGGACTCAACTACATGGGAATTTTGGTGGGCCAGTTTTGCCTGATCATTTCACAAGAGGGATTTAGAACCTTCCAATTTAATCCTGGGAAGGACTCATGTCCTCCCCCCTTTTTTTTTCCAGGATCTATGGCTGATGAACAAGAAAGGCTATCAAGAAAAATTATAGATTCTTTCAAGAAAATGTGCTTTGTTCTACCACAGACTAAACACTGGAAAAATTCCCACTGAGTTAAATCTGTTATATAGACCATGAAAATATACCATATCAGCACACGCTTCTTCTTTCGCAGCACCTGAATCTATGTCCTTGCTGTTCTGTTCACAGGACGAAAAGCTGACAGTCAAAATCTGTTATCACCTTGCTAATCTTCAAGACTATCCTGACAAGTCACTTCTGTGAAGCTTACACAAAACTACTAGCTGATAATGGCTAGACGGGGGAGCAATTTGTGAGTACTGCCGCTGAGCAGCAGAAGGTTTACCAGACCAGTCTACTGCTGGTCTGAGCAAAACTAGCTTATTGTTTTCTTCCACACTCACATCTTGCCTGTTGTTGTTTTTCTTCTCATGCCTATATTACAGAAAGACTTATACTAGTAATTTATCAATTACTAATTTACTTATTTACATTTTTGCTGCTTTTAACACTAAGGGTAATCAGCCAGTAAGAGAGGGATTGGGTTGCTACTCAGCATGGGGATTGTTATCCAAGAATAGCTGGAGAGCCACATGTTCCTCACCCTTGCAGTAATAAAGACAATTGTATCTCTGGTCAGGAAAAGCATGTTTGCATTCTTTATTAGTCGCTCTTCACACTGCACTTAGTTCATGTATAACAAAAGAGAGAGAGAGCAAGAGAGAGCACTATTTTGAAAATTAATGATTTTCTTTGCTGTTATTACTTGCGATCCTATGAATGGGGGACCCCCAAAAGCCCTGGTCATCAGCACCTGCTCAAATCTTGAAAACCCAGGGCAATACAAGGAAAATAGGTGCTGGCATCCTGATCATGAGGTATGGTAGGATAAATCCAACAAGTGCAGCACAGAATAAGTAAACAGGTAGTATAAGAATACCTGGCCACACTAAATGAATTCAAGCCTGCAGGGTCAGATGAACTACATCCAAAGATACCAAAAGAAATGGCAGAAGTAATCTCAGAACCACTGGCAATAATCTCTGAGAATTCCTGGAGAATGGGAAAAGTCCTAGCAGACTGCAGGAAGGCAAATGTGATCCCAATCTCCAAAAAGGAAAAAAAAAGAGGACCCAAACAATTACCACCCAGTCAACCTGGCATCAATATCAGGAAAGATTCTAGAGCAGATCATTAAACAGACTGTCTGTAAGCACTTAGAAAGGAGTACCATGATCACTAAAAGTCAACATGGGTTTCTCAAAAACAAGTCAGGCCAGACTAATCTTACTACTGCTACTACTACCTGCTCCTCCTGCTCCTGCTCCTGCTCCTCCTCTTCTTCCCTTTTTTTTCCCCTTTTTTTTGATAGAATTACAAGCTTGGTAGAGGAAGGGAATGCTGTGGACATAGCATATCTTGACTTCAGTATGGCCTTTAACAAGGTACCCCCAGACATTCTTGCAAACAAGGTAGTAAAATGTGGGCTAGACAATGCTACTGCTGGGGGATTTAAAATTATTGTAACTTTTTAAGTGATATAGCCCACCCTCCGATGCTTCCATTTACCTGTTTTTGTTGAGTGGGAGGATCAACACAGACAACATCCAGCTATTTCTGTAGCTGGTCATGTTCCAAGAACATCATTTGTATGGACCTCCCACTGACCCCTAAAGGTCACTGTGGATGCCTGTTTCAGCCCATCGAGCTACAAATATAGTTGAACATGTCTCCACTGATTCCTGCCCCCCCCCCCGGCAACATGGAAATGGCAGTGGTGGGGGAGGCAGCATGACTTAAAGGCTCAGTTTTGAGGAGGTAGCACTGGACATGTAACTATGGAGAGGCACCTACATGCCAGATGGACATGTCTTAATGCAGGATTCCAGCCATGGTATTTTTTTTCTAAGATTTTTATACCCCTGGTCCTCCTACAGTCTCTAGGAAGGCTACATAGCTCATGCAATTAACTTCATCCATCTTACCCTCTCAATAATTCTGTAAAGTAGGATGTACTGAGAGAGTATGGCTGACCAAAGATCACCCAGCGACTACCAATGCTGAGTATGGATTTCAACCTGGCTGCTCCCAGGCCTAATGCAGAAAGTTTCTTGGCACTTGACAAAGGGACAACCCTCAAGGTAAATCACCTCTTGAAAACTTGGTCAAAATGAGTGAAGTGCCTTCATGGAGTTCCTATGACTATGACTGGAGTCTGTGCTGTTGATTTTGTGGTGGACTGTACCCATACTAAATGAAATGGAATGCTAGATATGGAAAGAATTAAATGCAGAATGGCTGCATTTTATCCTCAAGGCAGCAAGTATACTGACCTTCATAGTGTTAAAATGTAATCTTTCCAGCATGCATGCATTTTAGAATGTCTGGATCTTTTGGGCAGAGAATTTAAAATGGAAACCTAACTTTCTCCATTTGCCACATATTGTCTCAGCTTTGTATGTGTAGCTTCTAAATCTAACTATAAATAGCTGAAGCGCAAAGCATCAAGTTCTAATTTGGAAACTATGATTCTGCAAGATATGAGCAAAAATATTAAAGAGCATATGGGAGTTCTATTACTACGTCTCAGAAGATGAAATATAGGGTTTTTTTCCTCACACATGTCATTTCTTTTCATTATGAACACTTTAACATTATTCCCATCTTTCACACCATTGGAGAAGCAATCAGAGATTGAATGAAAAAGAAGTAGACAACAGAAGCAATCTGTACACCAGATTCAAACTGAAACATATCCATTCAGTCTGCACCAGTCAAGGTTTCTGCTGTTGCAAGAGCTTCTAATTAATTTAAGTGTAGGTTCTCAACAGTGCATATTAAGAAATGTAGGTAACATTTTTGATCCCTCTATTGAAGTTAATGAGATTTGTACAGGGGCATGAAGCTGGAAGCTTGAGCTTATCAAAGTTCCTCTATTTCCACCCTAACTTTTATTCTTTTTCATGTCCCTACTACTTGGACTATGAGATTAGAAAGCAGTGTTCCAACATGAAGAGCTGGGCATAATTTTGTGTATTTTTTTTCACATTTGTATTTTTATAGGCACATTTTCATGCACGTTTTCTTTCAGACTGTGTATGTAATGTCAGGGATTCCAGGCAAGGAACCCCGGGAAAATGATCAGCCCACTGCAAAGATGCTGCATCATGCTCCAGCTGTGGGTGATTGCAAGGTTGCATCAGAAACTGGGGTCGTGTGCAGATGGTAGAGGGAGGTGTGCAAACCTCTACCTGATTGGTTGTAAATACGCATATAAGAAAGCAATCCCCAGTATGTAGTTGTCTGTTGACCAAACCAGTGTCTGGTGCAAGCCTTTGTCCGTCTGTTCCATGTTGTGTACATATTGGAACGTTGCTACAAGATAAAGTGCCTCCTGTTTGGAAGAAACCTCCGTGTGTGAGTATCCTTACTGGGGAACAAGGCTGCCGCTGTTGGCTCGCTGCCTGTGGTTATTCCGCTGCATCTCTGTGGGGCTGAAACTCCTATCATCCCCCAACATGTAATGTGCATGTGTGTGTGAATGTATGCACATCAGATTACAGGTAACATTCGTGTTCACACTTGGATCCAGGAAGTGTGAACTGGACAGAATTTCTTATCCATTGGTGAGTATACATCTGAACACATTTAGCTCTTTGAATGTGTATTCAAACATAGTCCAAATCTTTGCAAAACTCCAATGTAGGTACGGATTTCTGTGGGAATAAATTCTTCTATTTTTCTGGATGTGCAAGAACAGAATTATACATATTAACATTCCCTATGAGTGAGGCATTCAGATCAACTGCTGCTTGTGATCTAGCATCAGCTCACTCCACACAGACCTCACAATCTAATATGAATATAAAACAAGATGAAGTATGAGATGGAAACAGGAGAAGCTCAACAGCCTCAAGCTTATAGATTTCCACATTCAAAACCTGTTAATTTCAGCAGAGGAATCCAAAATTATCCACATTTCAGATTTCTTCACAAATTGGCTAAAGACAGCTTGAGATCTTAAATCCAAAAATGATCCATCTTTCCCTGGGATCTACAAACAGAGATACAAAATAAGTCCACATTTGCAGTCTTTTTGACATTCCTCTTCATAGTTTTTCCCTATCAAAGATACTACAGAACTTAATCCTATGACAGATTTACACAGTAATTCTTCAACAGTGTAATAGGGTTTGTTTTGTTCATTAATTCATATATTGTGCCTGAACACTAGACCTATTCAACAAATTATTGAGAATTTGCCATTTGTTTCAGCTCACAGTCTCAACATCTAAGAATATCCATGATGGAATCTAGTGTTCTTATTGAAGACAAAGGAGCTATTCCTAAACCATTAGTTTGTAGAGAGGAGTCTCATCCAGTTAAACCCAAAGAAGAGCTGGTTTAAAATTCAGCCCTTATTAAACAGTGAGGCACCATGAATAAGCAGCTCACACTATCTTTAATTTATTTATCCCAGCTGTCATGCAAACTCTTCTGTGCATCAATGCACTTTTACATCAGGCATTCTGTACTCACAGACTTTGTCCTTCATATCTGAAAAGAAGCTTACCAAGCCTCAGTGTTATATCTTTCTCTTTTCAAGCTTAAACATACTGAAGTTCATTTTTCAAGAAGAAAGTTTAGAAAGAGAAAATGGCAAGGAGAGGTTGAAAAAAAGTATTTTCTTTTTCTGTTTATCCATGGATTTCTCTCCCAAATTTTCAAACAGGGAAAAGGAATTTGGGGCAAAACTTACCTGTGATATATTTATTTTCTTTTGAAACAAGCCACATACTTTTTAAGACAGTCTTTATTTACTCAAACAGGTATCTTGAAAAAAATTTGGCACAACAATCTACGTACTAGAAAATGTTAATTCATGCAGATTTTGTATATATACATCACCTTGATTGTATACAAAGTTACATTTAATACCCAAATGTTTTGATAGCATTTGTTGTGCCAGTATGAGATTGTTTCCTTTCAAATAATGCATATTATTCAGTTTTCTAAAATACTTGTGCTTCTAACCTCTATTTTTATTTTGTCTTACTTCTCAGATGGCAGAAACTAATCCATAAGCTCCATTATCAAAAGGAGCAGTTGTCTGTAGCCTTTTCTCTCTCCTAGTATGGAATAGAGCATATTTGCAATTTTGCTTATACAAAATTAAAACTTCAATACTTTATATGCTATATCTCCAAGTCCATTTATAAACTCTTTTCTCTATTATTTCCACATCATATGTTCAAACATTGCATTGGCTTTCTTGGGCAACTGAAGTCCTAAATCTTATTATCTTTACTAGAGAAGACCCACTGAAGCAACTAAATTTAGCTTTGTGTTGACTCACCATTCAACGATTGATATAATGGGTCTAACTCCAGTTGGTATAAACAGGATTCCATCTAAGGTGACTTTAGAGAAGTGCAGATTTGTTTAATAAGGTTTCTTCTACTTTTCTTCTGAAATTTGTCATTAGAAGTGCTCAACTGAACATCCATGAATCAAAATTCAAGGAAAAAAACAAGAATGTACCAAAAATACCAAAGTTTGTATTTTAAATGGCTGATGAGCCCTGTTGGTGCAGTGGTTAAATGCAGGTACTGCAGCCACAACGTTGTGAGTTTGATCGTGCCAGGCTCCAGGTTGACTCAGCTTCCATCCTTCAGCAAGTCAGCAAAATGAGTACCCAGCTTGTTGGGGACAATTAGCTAACACATTGTAAACTACTTAGGGAGCGCTTAGCTGATAAGCGATATAGAAATACACACGCTATTGCTATGGCTATAAACAGCTGATAAAATTTTCCAAATGTGAGTGTCTAATGGAGATTGCAATATAAAACATCCATAGAAGATATGACTCACAGAAGACGTGACTCACTAGAAAAGACAATAATGCTTGGTAAAGCAGAAGGCAGTGGGAAACTAGGAAGATAGTATTGCAGATGGATAGACTCAATCAAGGAAGCCATGGCCCTGAGTCTGCAAAACTTGACCAGGGCTGTGGATGATAGGATAACTTGGAAGTATCTCATTCATTCACAACTCAATTCATAATAGCTCAGGACTGCAAAGATGGTCACAACTATCTATTATCTGTAGAGTATAAAAATATATGGGCTAAGATCCTACATCAGGAGACATATCTCTGGCAGGTAGCTACAAAATGTGTCCCCATACAACCCATTTGAAACCCATCTGTTCAGTGTGGTAGCCACCCCTAGACAGCCATTTCCTTGTCAGAGGAGGATATGGGAAGAAGCTGAGATGCATCCAACTATTTTCCTTTAGCAAGACAAATTGTCACAGGTATCCTTGGGGGTCCCCCCTGCGGATGATGTTATTGTTGTGAATCCAGCAAAAGGAAAATAGCTGGGCCCAGTTTTGGTCACTATGCAGTCAGAACAGAATTATGAACTCATAATGACTACAAAAGTGGGTTGTGTTGGCAGAAATTGGAGTTGTTATGTGGCTTCAAGTCATCTCTGTCTTATGGTGACCCTAAGGTTAACCCATCAGGAAAAGAGATTCTGCCTAAACATTAGCAAGAAATTCCTAATGGTAAGAGCCATTTAACTGTGGAATACACTACCTCAGAATGTAGTAGAGTCTCCTTCTTTGGAGATTTTTAAACAGAGGCTGGATGGCCATCTGTCAAGATTATGTATTCCTGCATGACAAGCGGTTGGATTGGATAGCCCTTGTGATCTCTTTCAGTTCTATGATTTTATGGTTTTCTTGACATGATTTGTTCAGAGGGGCTTTGCTACTGCCTTCCTCTGAGGCTGAGAGTGCATGACTTGCCCACAGTCACTGTTGGGAACTGAGAGATTTTTAGTAATAATTCTCCCAATCAGCAGAATATTTTTGTAATGCACAAGCAGAAGTTGAACAAATTACCAGTCCTATGTTTTCATCTCTACCTCAGACACACTTAATCTAGCTCAAAATAAACACAAATAGTTTCGTTAAAAACAGGAAGAAAGTTTATTCAAAAAATCTTGTGCCTAGTCGGCACAGGTTCAATTCTTGAACAAAGGTAAGAAGAAGAAAAAAGAACTCACATGCTTACAAGGAAGCATCTTTATAGAGGACCGGAGACCACATGCTCAAGCAAAACTAGAACAAAAGAAAGTTGTAAATACAAAGTGAGGGCTTTTAGAACAAAGACATGAGTACATGCAAGGGGAAGTGGGTGTTGACCAAACAACAGGAACTTTACTCTAGGCAGTCCCCTCTATGCCTACAATAAACATGCAAACTAACTAGTCAGTTAATCAAGCATGCAAAGGTTACCATTCCCAACAGTCACTCAGCAAGTTTCCATGGCTGAGCAGGGATCTGAACCTAAGTCTCCAGAGTGCTACTCCAACATCCAAACCATTACACCATGCTGGCTTTTTACACCATTTTAATTTACAATTTATAATTTAATTTATAATTTACAAGCATTATAGAAAATTGTCTCATTTTATTGAACGAAGGAACAAATAGATTCGTTTTGTTTAAACTGGTACCTTTTTATTCAGTATGTTAATGATAAAAATATTAAAGTTCCAAATAAAGATAGGCGATTTCTGCGTGGTATCAGTGTCCTGTGATGGGGACGCATTGGCAGCGGTCTGTGAGTCGCGTAAGGATTATGAAAATTCCCCAACCCTCACTTACCAGAAAGTGGCTGTTGTGATCAAATGGAGTTCATTCCCCTGTCTCTTGGGAAGCAGCCATCAGCCTCTGGGGTGAGGGGGAATGTCAACAGATATGCCTTGGGGAGAAGATAATCTTCTTCTTATTAGATGCATTGATCGTTAAATCCAAATTTTGCTCCCCATGTACAATATAATATTTTGCTTCTGGAGTCAACGGTGCACTCTTTAAATGGTCAGTGTTGCACTCTTCAAACACTCTGTTGATTCCCAGCAGTTTCCACAAAGTAAGGTGGAACATAATTCCTAACTTTTATCATGCCAAGTACTGGACAGTTGGATTACTACATCACTAACTTTGCAGATCATTTGCAGCTGTTCATTTCATTTCATATTAGTTAATAAAAGGTTGAATATTTTAAAGCACAGGTGAAAACAAAGCTTGGAAGAGGAAATCCTGAGAAAACAAATGAAAACAAACCTCTTTATGTTGCTGACATGTCAGCTCCTTGAAAGCAAAATGTTTCTGTTGTCATGTCAAGACAGTTATTTAGACATTCTATTTTATTTTCTAAAATGCATTTTATGAAAGAAAGCTCTCTTTATTGACTAAAGATGTGTTTTCTCCTCATTTTCCACTTCTATTTTGTAACAGTTAATAACATGTTCTTCTAAGGCCATTTCCACACTACACTGTCATAGTGCTATTATTCTACTTTCAACATTCTGTGGAAACCTGGGGTTTGCGATTTAGGGAGGGACCTTTAGAATTCTCAGCCAGACAGCTCTTTGGCCTCAGTAAACTACAACCCCCAGGATTCCACAGGATGTTGAAAGTGGAATAATAGCACTTTAACAGTGTAGTGTGGAAATCACCTGAGACTATGGCCATTTCCTCACAGGGCGAGGGAATCTACTTACCGGACTTTAAGGCTCCTTGGTCCGGTCCACGCCGCTCCGGAGTAGTGTGTGCTCGTCGCTCCGCACTGCTCTGGCGTCGAAAATGGTGGCTTCCGGTTGGTCAAGGGTCTCGATCAACCGCTGAAGCTCGTCAGCCTAAAGCCCGCCCCCGGCAGATCGCAGGCTCGCACCAATGCAAGCCTGCGAATCTGCATAAGGGAGCAGGCTCGCAGTGGCACGCTCCGTGCTTTTGAAAGACCAGTTTTTAGCGGTCTTTCAAAAGCACGCTGGATGACCACTTGGGATTGTTCCGGAGCGGGCTGGGGTGCGGATCTATGTTAAATAGGTCTGACCCAGTCCGCTCCCAGGTGCAGACGTCCTCCCTGCCCCGCACGAGGGAATTAAAACGGCTCAGTGTGTCATCTCATGGAGGTTGTCTGCATCTTGGAGCAGACTAGTTCCGGACTACTTACCTCAGATCTGCACCTCAGTCCACTCCGAAATGCCCCCAACTGGTCCTCCAGTGCACTTTTTAAAGAATGGTAGAAAACTGTTCTTTAATTTTTCGGATCGCACCATTGCGTACCTGCTCCCTCGTGCAGATTTGCAGGCTCGCACCAACGCAAGCCTGTGATCTGCGGAGGGTGGGCTTTAGGTGTGGCGAGTTTCGTGCTTGGTCGGGACCCACGAACAACCGGAAGCTGCCATTTTGGAAGCCGGAGCAGTGCAGATCTAAGACCTCGCGCTGCTCCAATTCTCCCTGGACAAGACGAGGAGGCCTGTGGAAGGGCTTAAGGGACAGTCCACGTTGGTCCATGCCCAGAAGATCCGGTAAGTACCGGCACGGAGCGATTCCCTCGTCTCGTGCAGAAATGGCCTATATCTGTTCATGAAGTAGTATATAGGATGACATTCATATATTTTTGTCAAAGATCCCTCTGAAGAGTTCAGATAGCACAATAGACAATATTCATCACACGAGCTGTAGTATGTGAGGAAGCTGAAGTACATGTTCTCACATTGCCACAAATGCAGATGCCAACTCTGTCCCAACATCTACTCTGAGAGCCATATTACAACAGCCAATAACATCATCCACAACATCAGAAGTGCATTTACTTGCTCTTTTTCCAACATCATATATGCCATCGTATCCCAGCAAAACGCTTTTACATTCTGGAAAAACAGGATACTCTCGACAAGAGAAGATAAATGGACTCAAATCTAACATTAGAAATGGCAATAATAAAAAAAACCAGTTGCAGAACATTTCAACCTTCCAGTAAGAGATTTCCTTGTTTTCTTGAACAAAGAGATCACAAAGGAAGACTAGAAAGAGAAACTGCTGAATTGAATTATACTCAGAAATTCCAATCCATTAACAGAGGTATAAACAAGGTGAATGGCTTCATGGCATGCTACATACATTAATATGAGAATTCTTGCTCCCACACATATAACAAAAGAAATAATAGAATCATAGAGCTGGAAGAGACCACAAGAGCCATCGAGTCCACCCCCGCCATGCAAGACTGCATAATCAAAGTATTCCCAACAGATAGTCATCCAGCCTCTGTTTAAAAACCTCCAAAGAAGGAGACTCCACCACATTTCTAGGCAGTGTATTCCACTTTCAAAACTGCTCTTACCTCCAAGAAGTTCTTCCTAATGTTTAGGTGGAATCTCTTTTCCTGACGTGTGAAGTCGTTGATCTGTGTCCTAGTCCCTGGAGCAGCAGCAAACAAGCCCGATCCTTCCTCCCTATGGTATTCCTACAAATATTTAAATATAGCTATCATGTCACCTCTTAACCTTCTCTTCTCCAGGCTAAACATACCAAGCTCCCTAAGCCTCTCCTCATAGGGCATGGTTTCCAGATCTTTTACTATTTTGGTCTCCTTCTCTTCACTAGTTCCAGCTTGTCAATATCCCTCTTGAGCTGCAAGGCCCAGAACTGGAAACAGTATTCCAAGTGGGGTCTGACCAAAGCAAAATAGAGTGGTGCTATTACTCCTCTTGACCTAAACATTATACTTCTATTGAAGCAGCCTAGAATTGCATTGGCATTTTTAGCTGCTGCATTACACTGCTGACTCATGTTCAGCTTGTGGTCCACTAAGGCCCTTTTCGCATGACATTTGCCATGCGAAAGGGTGCCTGAAGCATTGCGCAACTGTGAGGAGCGATCTGCATGATGCACTCACAATTGCGCAATGCTCCAGGGTAGGGCAGGTGCCGCTCACGCACTTTTTCATTTTTGGTTTTCAGCCAGGCGGTTGTGCTTCCTGCCCCAGTGCAGCCTGGGAAACTCCCAGGCTGCTCTGCAGAAGGAAGAGGCGGGGCTCTCATGCTGCCTGCTCGGAAGCAGGCGGCTCGTGCGGAGCTGAAGCAACCGGGACGTGAGAGCCTCTCACTGGAGGCTGCTCATGCGATCCCCACACCACAGCTCCGCAAAAAGGTAAGCTGTATAAAGGGCCTAAGACTCCTAAATCCCTTTCACATATACTGTGGTCAAGCCAGGTGTAACTCATCTCGTGTGTTTTATTTTTTTCTGCCTAAGTGTAGTATCTTACATTTCTTCCTGTTGATATTCATTTTGCTGGTTTTGGGCCAGCTGTCCAATCTGTTATGGCCATTTTGAATTCTGATCCTGTCCTCTGGGGTATTATATAGCCCTCCTAATTTGGTTTCCTCTGTGAATTTGATTAGATTTTTCTCTATTCCCTCATCTAAATAATTGATAAAGATGTTGAATAGCACTCAGCCCAGGACAGAACCCTGTGGCACTTCACTAGTCACTTCTCTCCAGGATGAAAAAGAGCCATTGGTGAGCACCCTTTCAGTTCAGTCAGTCAACCAATTACAAATCCACCTAACAGTTGCTTTGTCTATCCCAGATTTTGCTAGCTTGTTTGCAAGAAAATTTGGGGGGATCTTGTAAAAGGCCTTACTGAAGTCAAGATATGTTATATCCACACCATTTCCTTCATCGACCAAGTGGTAACTCTATTAAAGAAAGAGAAAGAGAGAGAGAGAATGAGAGAGAGAGAGAGAGAGAGAGAGAGAGATAAAGTTAGTCTGGCATGACTTGTTTTTGAGAAGCCCATGTTGACTTTTAGTGCTCATGGTATTCCTTTCTAAGGCCCTTTCCACACCTTACCTTCTTCTGGCACTGAGGTGCAGGGATCGCACAAGCAACTTCTGGCTAGAGGCTCTTGCGTCCGGGGTCCTTCAGCACCAGACGAGCTGCCTGCTCGTGCAAGAGCCCCACCTCTTCCTTCCGCATTGCAACCTGGCACCTTCCCAGGCTGCGCTGGGGCAGGAAGCGTGACCGGTGCAGCTCCGGACGCTCCGCATGCCAGTTAAGTGCACGCGGGGCCCAGGAGCAATGCGCGATCGTGCACCATTTTTGGCTTCTAGCCGAAAATGAAAAGGTGCACGATCGGCACTTGGCGGCCCCTGGAGCGTCGCACGATTGTGAGTGCATCATGGAGATCGCTCCTCACAATCGTGCAATGCTCCAGGCACTATTTCACATGGAAAATGCAGTGCAAAAAGAGCCTAAGTGCTTACAGACTGTCTGTTTAATGATCTGCTCTAGAATCTTTCCTGGTATTGAAGTTAGGCTGACTAGGTGCTAATTATTTGGGTCTTCTCTTTTCCCATTTTTGAAGATGGGGACAATCTTTGCCCTCTTCCAGACTGCTGAGACTTCTCCCATTCTCCAAAAGATTATTGACAGTGGTTCTGAGATTACTTCTGTCAATTCTTTTAATACCCTTAGATGTATTTCATCTAGCCCTGGAGACTGGAATTCATGTATTACAATCGAGTACAGGTATTCCTGTACTGCCTCTTTACCTATACTATTCTGCATTTCCCTTACCACATCATTTATTCCATTTTTCCCAAGTCAATCACTGTTTAATTTTTGGAAGAAGACCGAAGTAAAGAAGGTGTTAAGCAGTTCTACCTTTTCTCTGTCCCCCTCAACATTTTATCATCTTCACCAGTTCTTCTCAGCGAGTGTTTTGAATCCTGAGAGACTGACTGTTGGTAAGCAGATTTATTGGTTTCACACATCAACTCTAATTGACCACTTTAAAGATATGAATGACTTGGATCACTTTGTGCAGTCCTTTGAAAATTTAGGGCAAGGGACATAATTTGCATCTTTCTTGATATTATTATATTCTACCCCTTTCACAACTGTATAAATATGCTTTAAGCCTCAGGCCTTAATACCACTTGGTACTGCTTCTGAAGAAGTAGACATATGCATGAAACCTCATACTAAAATGAAAACCAGTTGGTCTTAAAAACTAGTTGGACCTTTTTTCTCCCTCTCCTTTTTTATTTTTTATGTGCTTTTTCTGTATAGTATATGGTTTACACCCTCCGCTATCCTTGGATGTTCTGTTTTCTTAGACTACTGTCAGATATTCTATATTAGGTTAAACTGCACAGACAGCATGCCAGGTAGTAAGAAAGGTCATTTGCATTCTAGCTCTTTTCAGACAATAAGATAAATATAATTTAATCCAGCTCACTGGAGTTTGTTATTTATTTCATTTTTAAAAAAATACTCAGGTTGGTTTACACAATTAAAAAACAGACTAAACAAGACAAAATTAAAATAAGATCAGAAAGCATCAAACAGTCAATAACTGACAGCAATAAAGTTGCTGTTGCTATGCAGCAATTAAAGGATTTCTTAACCTCCTGTTCCATCCCAGCATATTCAATATTTCCTGTTCATTTCTTTGTGGCCTGAGATTATTAATCCTCAATCCAGTGTCATATTAGCAGGCATCCATTCAATCAAAAGGACCTTCTCCTCTTCTTCTTTCACCACAGCTCTCTACACCACCCAAAAATGTGCTTCAAAGTGGCTTCCACATTTTTTTGAGAAATTTTTGAGGGAATCAAATGGGGAGACAGAGATTGCCTCCTGAGTTCCAGTGACAGAAGAAATTCCATCAGTGGAAAAACCCTGTTGGATCCCACTTCAGCTCTCTACCTAGTGAGATCCGTAATGGTAAATTTGGTACAGTTCCTTCAAGCCTTCAAATTGAAACTAGATGCTGCTGTTAAACATATCAAGGGCATGCTGACAAATACTTCCATCATTTCATTTGTGCAGTTCCACAACACCATAACAAAAATGTTCACAAAGTTTTTGAATGTACTTGACCATATACTTTAAAAATCTTAGTGCTGCTTGCGAATGATAATTGAAAACAAATATTCTTGCCAATTCATCCACAAAACACTAGGACTTGGGAGTCCTTTTAATGATCACAGCTGTATTCTTTCAAGCAGCTGCAATAATGGAAAAGCCTCATAGTTCTCTGTGTGTAAAGTATCGTTCATGCTAGCTTCTCTCTATGGAATCATGTAGGCAGTCAGACATGCAATCACACATTTGTCAGGATGAAACACTTCTGAGTGTTGCCTGCAATGTGTAAAGCAGCCCTAAAACAGCTCATAATATGTCTTTTAGACTAGAGCACTGCTAGTTACTAGGATGGTTGGATCCCTCTTTTTATAGAGAAATCTCCCAGCAAATTTATGCATATGATATCTGATGCAAGCTGTAGAGCACTCTCTCCTTTTACTCATGTGGAGCTTCTTCTGCTTCTTGGATATTCATCAAGAAATATTTCACCTTCAGTGGATAAGCACTGAATGCTAAAGAGAACAATTCCGCATATGGAAAACTATACTTGGTGTCTTCAGCTAAAGCTTAGTAAAACTTCTGAAAACACAGAGCAACATTGGACTTTGAAGAAACATTAAAATTAACAGAATAAATCAGGATTGTCCTGAACTCTGAAGAAGCAATAGAGGCCCCCAAAAGCTCATCATCCACCATCTGCCCAGCAGCAAAAATCAGATTCAGAGTATTATCTTGCCACATCTGTCAGACCAGCAATGTACTGGAATGTATAGTACAATGTACAATGTTGAGAATCCTGAATAAAAATGCCAAATATTTTCCTGTGCTCAGATCTGTATGAATTTTGAATGTAAACACAGTAGTATTTCACGTTCATCATCATTATATGAAAAGGAGTTATACTTTCAAAAATGTATTTAAGGGTCTAACCAATGGCACAATGAAGTAATATATCCTAGTCTTCTCACATGTTTTTAAAGATTGGCATTGAAAGAAAATATTACTGTTTTTTAATTATGTTTGCACATGAGCTTCAGGTGTTGTTATAGGTTAAAAATAACACACAGACGCATCAGTGGCAAAATCTGTCTTCCTCCTTATGCTCCCACTTTATATACATGCAAACTATGTTTGAAATAGATACTCAGGCCATTTCCGCACGAGGCGAGGGAATCACTCCGTGCCGTTATTCACCGGATCTTCTGGGTCCTTGGTCTGGTCCAGGGTGAATCGGAGCAGTGCGAGATCTTAGATCCACACTGCTCTGGCTTCCAAAATGACGGCTTCCAGTTGGTCGTGGGTCCCAACCAACCACTGAAGCTTGCCACGCCTAAAGCCCACCCTCCGCAGATTGCAGGCTCGCAAATCTGCACAAGGGGGCAGGTACACAATGGAGCGCTCTGGAAAAATGAGAAACCTCTTCTTTCCAGTCTTTAAAAAGCGCACTGGAGGACCAGTTGGGAGTGTTTTGGAGCGGACTGAGGTGCGGATCTCTGGTAAGTAGTCCGAACCGAGTCTGCTCCTAGATGCAGACGTCCTCCGTAGAGGACACACTGTGCCGTTTTAATTCCCCCATGCGGAAATGGCCTCAGTGTTTCAAAGGAACATCAGAACCACAAAGATCATATCATAACAACAGACTGAACAAGATACACTATAACAAACCCCATTCAATTTATTCACTGATTTTAAGAAACAGATAGGCATCAACCACTTCGCTGGCCACAAAGACTGATTCAATACATTTAAAACATCTAGTTCTATTTATTACCAACCAATGAGCAAAAACGGAGCTATATATCAGTTCCTGCCACTAGTATATGCTATTTCTATCTTGTGTGGGCTTCATTTTAATTCTTGTTTAGCTATATGCTATGAACAAACACAAGTCTAGAAACAAATTTCCACCATGGTTGAGATCTACCAGCTCTATTTATATGCCTGCAAGGCATTGATTTCATTAAACAGGGTATCTTCTTTTTCCAGGCAGTCTGCCATATCATCAATCACTTTTGCATTTCAGAGGCATTGTTAAGGTAGCATGGGCTGCTTCACGCAAAGAGAAGGACTATTCTCAGAACAGGGTTGCCAGAATGAAAACAGGAGAAGCTTCCTATATCTTTAATGGTTGTGAAAAAGAGGGGATTTGAGCAAATATTGCTGGTTACCTGCTTGTATGGCAAGCAACACTTGCATTTCTCAGATTTCCCATTGTTATTAATTTGGCTATTGTACTTAGCAAAGTCGTAATGGTTAGAGTGTTACCCTGATTTCTAGGGGTCCTGGGAGGGACACCTCAATGTGCTCAAAATAATGGGGAATGGGAATTAGCTAGAGCACCAGTTAGCTATGTGAGAGGCAGGGCAACGTAGCGAGATCTTTTACCCAGTGTCTACAGGGTCAGGCCGAGTCAATAATCAAACAGAAGTAAGTAATAATTGTTTTCCTTTATTTATAAAGTCACAGGAAACGTACGCACTCACTCACTCAGAATTAAGAAATACTTCACAATTGCGCAGCCATGCACATAGTCCTAAGAAAATAAAGAGAGGAAAATAGATAGGGGATTTTCAGGAGGATTTTCGGGGAAATACTACACCTGGTCCTGTAGCCTGGTATAAGGAAAGAAGCTTGGGAGCGTAGATTCTCAGCACGTGGAGGCTGAGGGGAGGCTCGTCAAACGGAGCAGCAACAAGTCGGGAGGCAAGTCACGAGCGATCCAATGAGACGCTCAAACTCAGGCGTTCTTATAGGGGAAAATGTGCCTGTAGGCTAGTCCGTTCCCAGGGAAAACAATGGGTTTCAGGCTGGAGACAAAGCCTCCGAAAGGTCAGTACTTTAGATGATTGAATTATGACAGCGTTGTCAATAGGGTAGATAGTATGCAAACGTGGAGTGCTTGAGAGTTGGATATTCCGCTCATCAAGCTTCCTACTCGGGGCAGGGGATCTTTTGTAAACAGCGTGCATACATAATGTGATCTTAAAAGGGTACTTTCCTGGAGGTCTTCTAAAGCTGCAATCTGGCAATTATTGGCCTGCCTGGGCTTGTTTTTGAATATTCAGCTATTTCCGGCCATGCCTGTGTGCATGCTTGTCCAGGGCCTCGCAAGCACATGGGGAGGAATGGATAGTGAAGACCAAATTCTTGATATCAAATGATATCTAATATCACACAAGTTCGGACTAGAAACTACAGTAACAAGAGATATTTTTGAGCTTATGATTTTATGACTAAAATTTATTCACAGTGACAGTTTCTAATGGATGCTTTTTTAAAAAAGGCCGATTTATTTAAAAATCTTTTTTTTTTTTTAGTTATAAGTTAAACAGTGCAGTTTGTGGATATCTGAAATAAAATTAACATGGAACATAACTACAATCCTCTTTTCTCTCTGGAAAGCAGAATCTGTCATGTTCCAGGCTGTTGGAAGATGCGATTTTAAAACATCTTCTCATCACCTGCCTTCAGCCAATAAGAAAGATGGAAGCTTTCCAGCTTGGTGGTAGAGTGGTTGCTGGCTGGGTTCTCCTCCAGGCGCTCAACAATTGCAGTACAAGTAGAACAATGGTAATGAGGTCTGGAAGCTGGCCAGGCCACACTGAAACCTTGCTGAGCTTCAATAATTACTATTGTCACTGCTCTCTCACACTGAAACTGTCTGCTCTGGGGAGGAGTGGTCCCTAGAACAACCATTCCTCTATGACTAAAGGTTACAGTATTTGAGGCTTTTTAGCTGAGAGAAAAAGGCATGCAAGAACAGACATGAAGTATATAAAGTGATGCATTGGCGTGAAGACTAGATAAGAATTTTTACTGTCTCTTCCATTACAGAAGAAACCAGGTTCATCCAATAAAATGAGTGGTGGTAGATTCAAGATGAATCAAAGGAACTACTTCTTCACAAAACACATAGCTAGACTACGGAATTTGGTACCACAAGACATCATGATGGCCACCAACTTGGACAATTAGTCAAGGTCGCTGAGGATATGCCTACTAATTCACTGTCACCATATATTACTTCTAAAGGCACAACTGCACTGAATCTCCAGCTGCTGGTAAACAGTAATAGCTTTGTATGGAAGCTGGGTGTTAGGAACCAATTATCAAAGACTGCCTTAAGTAAACTGAAAGTATGGCATGTTTGATATATACAGAAGGAAGGCTCTGCTGGATACAGCTAAATGACTAAGGCTATTTCCTCACTAGATAGTTATAGTGCTGTTATTCCACTTTCAACATCCTATGGAATCCTGGGGTTTGCTGTTTTGGGAGGTGTCTTTGAGGCCCCTTCCTAAACAGCAAACCCCAGGATTCCATAGGATATAGAAAGTGGAATAATAATTCTACAATAATCTAGTGCAGAAATGGCCTGAGATGAGGACTGCAGGAAGAAGAAGAGCGAGAAGAAATGAAATTGGATCTGAGAATGTTAGTCTGTATATAAGGAAACAATAGATTAGAAAAGAGAAAACATGTCAGGGGAACGTTGCTGTGTGGACACCCAGACTCTTGTACAAGTTTATACACACTCTGTTGCTTCCAATAAATATGACGAAGAGGGTACTATTGCTTATTGCACTCATGACCTCTTTGTGGGCTTCCCATCAGCATCTGGTTAGCCACTGTAGCAACAGGAAATGGGACCAGATACACTTTGGGTGTGATTCTTCAAAAGAGGTGGAAGCTTATTTGTTTGTATGGAGCAAACATTGTCCCCAGAGTGAAAGAGGAGATAGGAGGTGGGGCAAGTGAGCAAAACAGAGCAAGCTGCTCAATACAAGCTGCTTCCCAGGCCCAACTCCCAGCCTGACTGTCTCTCCTCTCACCAAAACAGATCTGCTGACAATCACAAGGCTTTCTTAAATAGCAAATTTATTCTGAAATGTTAATAAGTTCAACAGGTCTTACTCTCACGTAAGCGTAAAGAAATGGAAAGAATATTCACAATTCTTTATTCTCAGGTCAAAAATAAAAAAATAAAATAAAATCTAGGTTTCTCTATAATCAGGAAACCTGTTAGGAAGAATAATAGGCCAACAATTTGCTCAGTTTTCCCTAAAATTCAACATCCTGATGTGTGGCACAGGAATTATTCTGAAGAGGGGAAAAAAGTGGAGTTTCGCATAAAAATCTGTTTTCTGCACAAAAAATGTGTTTCCTGAAGAGAAAACATTGTTTCCTGTGCAGGAAACCTGTCCTTTTGTGCAAAAACCCATATGTTGCTCTCTACAAAATAATTCCACCACAACACTTTAAGATGTTTAAATACAGGAAAAAATACTGCACAAGACTTTTGTTTTCTCCTGCAGTGGGGAGAAAACTATGATAATTAGTCCTGATATGCAAAGATGAAACAGTCAAGGATCTACATCCTCATAAGAGTGTATAGGATTTCAGACTTAAGCAGCAAAAGAAATAGCTCAAACCATTTCCCATCTCTACAGAGGAACAGAGCAACCCTCCCTTCTTTTCCATAGTGCAATTTTTAATTTCAACTACAAAGATACACAAGGTAGCTCTGGTTTGTTGGAAAATGTATTTTCAGAACACAAGCATTTGCCTTTCCCATTTCTGATTCTTTTCTGATGCTTCTTCTGTTTAACTAATCAAGACCAATTATTTTCAGTGTGAGAGAAGGACAGCCTTTGAAACAGCCAAGTGATAATCCCACCCCCTTAATGTCTCCTCAGAATCAAGCCCCACTGCATTTAGTGACATTGCTTCTAACATAATGTATAGAAGGTTGCCACCTTGAGCCTTATTGCTCTTAAATCCTATGTTATGTTTATGTGGGACTTATGAATTTCAACAGAGAGAAATGTAAGGTCCTACACTTAGGCAGAAAAAAATGGAATGCACCAATATAGGATGGGGGACATGTGGCTGGATAACAGTACATGTGAAAGGGATCTAGGAGTCTTGGTAGATCACAAGCTGAACATGAGTCAGAAGTGTGATGTGGCAATCAAGAAAGCCCACACAACTCTTGGTTGCATCAATAGGAGTATGGTGTCTAGATTGAAAGAGGTAATGGTATCACTCTATTCTGCATTGATTAGATCTCAACTGGAGTACTGTGTCCAGTTCTAAGCACCTCAATTCAAGAAGGATATCGACAAGCTGGAACATGTCCAGAGGAGGGCGACCAAAATGGTGAAGGGTCTGGAAACCATGCCCTATGAGGAACAGCTTAGGGAGCTGGGTATGTTTAGTCTGCAGAAGAGAAGATTAAGAGGGGAAATGATGGCCATGTTTAAATATTTGAAGGGATGTCATGTTGAGGAGGGAGTGGGTTTGTTTTCCACTGCTCCAGAGACTAGGACATGGAGCAATGGATTCAAGCTGCAGGAAAGGAGATTCCACTTGAACCTCAGGAAGAATGTCCTGACGGTCAGAGCTATCCGGCAAGGGAATATGCTGCCTCAGAATGTAGTGGAGTCTCCTTCTTTGTAGGTTTTTAAGCAGAGGCTGGATGGCCATCTGTTGGGAGTGCTAGAATGTGTGTTCCTGCATAGCAGGGGGTTGGACTGGATGGCCCTTGTGCTCTCTTCCAGCTCTATGATTCTATGATTCTATGACTTATACCAACTCAAAGGTATGATACATGATGGAAATGAAATACTGAATCATAACACTATGATTTCAAGACACATATTGGTTGTTGTTGTTGTTGTTGTATGCCTTCAAGTTATTCCTGACTTATGGCAACTCTAAAGCAAACCTATCACTGGGTTTTCTGGGACCAAGAGTGTGTGATACACCCAAGGCCACCCAGTGCATTTCCATGGCAGAGCAGATAATCGAATCCTGGTATCCAGGGTCAAAGTCCAATGCTCAAACCAGTACATTATAAAATCCTTCTCGTACTACTCTTTAAAAAACGCTTCCCTCTTACATTATTTTTCTCTCTTCTGTTACCCTGACTTCTGGGGGTCCCGTGGGGGACACCTTGATTTGCTCCAAGTTATAAACATTGGGGAAATTAGCATTAGCAAAACGAAGGGCAGGGTAATCCTGCAGAATCTTTTAGCCAACTTTACGGGGTCAGGCCAAGCAAAAAGCCAGACAAATGTACCAAATAAATGAATTTTATTAAATGAATATCGTATCACGCACCAATACACTCACTCATGCACACAAGGCCTATTGAGAAGGAAAAGAGGTGAAAAAATGGATAGGGGATATACCAAAGGGAATGTAGAGGCAGTGATACTGCACCTATCCTGAAGTCTTTGGTATGGGAAGCGGTGAGAAAAATGGAGCTCAGCGAAGAGACGGCTGAATGTAGTAACAGAGCGCTGGTCTGCTAGCATGGCCGGGAGTTCTTCAAAGAGACCCTCAATATAGGGCAGAACGTATGTTGAGGGCACACCCTCTCCTGGGAAGGAAAATGGCCACAACAAAGGAAGGAATGCCATACAATGGCAACTTGGTAGTTTGCATGATTGGTTTATGCCGGGTTGCAGGACGGATTTATGTAGATGGACCTCATCTTGTAGGGTTTTCCAAAATTAAGGTTGCTCAACCTGGGGAAAACCCGATAATCCCCTCAAATTGGCTACTCTTGGCTGAGGACCTTTTATTTATGTGGATGTGTATAGCCTGAGGCCTCCTTGAGCTATGTGACTGGGGATTTTCCTGGTCTTGACCTAGCTTCCGCCACTCGACCTCTTTGCCTACGTGCCCATCCGGTCAACCTCTCTGGCATGGTGGGCATATTTGATATCAAATGTATAGTTCCTGGGATAGGGTATGCCAATGGGGGTAACATTCCCAGATCCATTCATGTGCTTTACTTCTATTGTTCTTTAAGGGACACAGAACCTAGCACCCAGTTAAACTGCTGTTCTGTATGCGACTATCCTGAAATGAATTGTTAACTAACATAGGTCACCTTGAAAAGGCAACAAATTGTTAGTTATCATATTTTGCCTTCTCAAAGAGAAGAATTTTTGGCACAAAAAGTCTAGAGGTGGTACTTCTGCCGGTTGTAATTCTCTCTGTGCAACTTGCTGGAGACACTGGTGTCTTGAAACATCAGGATCCATCAAGAAAGATGGACTGTTGCCTCCACCAGCAGTTTTCAGCAGTGCAGTTTATCTTTCAGCCTGCCTTTCATTGCTTCCATGCAAGATTCCACGATACATTCCTTCAGAGCAGTTCTGTGGCAGTGGCAGACTGTGGCAGCTGTCATACTTTCATTAGTGTACAGAGATCTGAAGCTGGGAAAAAAAAAATAAAAGAAGGCATGACCATGGCTCATAAGCGAAGAAGGTCTTGTCCAAAGTGGTCCCCTATCTCAACCAAAGTCATTTCTGAAATTGGCTGCCCCTTCTATGGACATCCCTAATTTCCAACACACAAAACATTCCAAGGTAAATGAAGACTCATAAATGTTAACAAGCAAATATTAAAATGTCAGGGAGACTGAGATCTAGAGAAAGGTTACAAGCCATTTTTTTTCAGTTGTAACATACTGATTCCTGTTAATGCGATATGTGCATGGCAATCAACAAAGTCAGTAAATATTCCACATCTGAAAATAAGATCATATATGTTTTAAAGTTAATTGAAAAGTGAACATAGCTTACTGAAGACAGACAAGGATCACATGATACATCTCTGTAATGAAGATTAATGAGAAATTCTATCAATGCCACATAAACATTTGCTTTACTGCCTCATTAAGTTTTCTACTTTTCTAGTGTTCTTAAGGTATTTAGTCCATCATGTTTTCACTGGGCTGCTGTTTTCCTTTATCATTAAAACATGAGTCTATTTTTAATACCACCTGTGGCTTGAGCCCTAGCTAAAAGCAAAGAAATGTAACTTTCATTAAATGTGGCTAAAGGCTTGGACTCTCACAGTAATTCTTCAGAAGTATCTAGGACACAATAGTCAATAGTTGTACTAGCATGAAAGTATCACCACTATGAAAGTGTTGGCAGCTGGAATTAGGGATATAAAAAACATTCACTTTTTTTTAATCCTCAGTGAAAAACAGTATATTGACACATTAAGACATGCTATTGAGAAAACCTCCATGGCATTTGGTTGTAGGGTGGTTTTTTTATTTATTTATTTATTTATTTATTTATTTATTTGTAATTCGGGACTTTTATAGGACAAAAATCAGCTGGAATTCTGTATGATCTACTTAGCTACATAACCACCTTAGTTATGCAGTTAAGTAATGGCTCCCAGCATGACCACCCAATCCCCACTTACCTGACAGCAGGCACTGCAAACAACAGGAGTCTGGTCCCCTGTCAACTGGGAAGCAGTTGATGTTTCTACTACCACCCATGAGCAATCTTCAGTGAGAAGTGAGAAGCAGAGTGCCTGTCACAGTTCCCCCTTGCACCAGAGATCCTTTGCATGAAGGAGTGGGTGAGAACATTAGTCAACTGCTTTCCATCTGACAGGGGAACGGACCCCCGTTTCTTCCAACAGCTGCTTCCCAGTAAGCAGGAACTGGGGGGGGGGGGCTTTCACTTTCATAACTGCCTTAGTCAATCATAACCCTCATTTGCACACATGAAAAAAAAACTTCTGCATATGTAAAAAAGGCATGTGTGTTAAAAAAATGATTCTGTGTGTTAGAAAGCCTTTTTGCACCTTTGTTGCTGAAAAAAAAAATCATAAAGAAAGGATTGTCTAAAACTGTACAAAAATGTTGCCCAGGAGGGAGCAAACTTTTGAAAACTTCAATTTTTGCATGCAGAAATGAAATGAAAAAGATGTCCATCAATATCTGGAATGCAAGTGATGGAAAGCCTCCAGTGAATCTAACCAAAGATAATTACACGCAAAAAGAATATTCAAAACCGGTTTTATTATATAAGCCTGTCATCTTTTAGGAAAAACTAAAACCGGAGAAACACAAATTCCCTGTTTCATCCAATTTGAATTAGTTTGGTTGAGCCAGTGCATTATTTACCAGATGTGCAGTACAATGGTCTATTTATAAGTAAAGCCAAATGAAGCCCTAGGTGCTTAGTCTCTAGTAAGTGTGCTTAGGATTGCAGCCTAAGTTATTTGACTAAGTCAACCATTGCACAAGTTAAATCCAAAACTGTAATTTAGTGGCTAAAATACAAGATATGCCTCTAGATCCTGATATGAAATAAAGAAATCTGAAGATATTAACAAAATAAACACAGCATACTAAAATGGCTGTGAGAGTTTAATGTGGACATTACAGGTTTCCCAGAGATGTTTGATGGCCCTCGTTATTCCTGATGTTTCAGTTGAAATTGGGATCATGCAAGTTGTAATCCAGCCCCTTCATTGCTCCATGTCTCAAAAGCTTTAGTGAAGGGTCCAAGTTTGTATTTGGTGATCCTTTTAGCTTCTGTAAATAATCCATTGGTCAAGACAGAAGAAACACAATGTGGACAGAAAGCTGAAAACTGCCTTTTATAGAGATAAATGAAACCCTAATGTCATGTTCACATATCTTCAGAGACGGCATTTATAGAGAAATCCATGTAGCACTTCTGGATTCTACATAAGGTTTTTTTAAAATTGAATTCCACCTTGCATCCCAATTTTGTGAGAAAGCTGCAATACAACAACAATAACAATAACAATAACAGTTAATATATGCTAACAATTATCGCAACAAAAACTGGACATGTATAAACCAAGCCAGGGAGCCAGCATGGCATAATGGTTTGAACATTGGGCTAGGAGTCCAGGACACCAGGAATTCCCATTCAGACACAGAAACCCACTGTGTGACCTTGGGCAAGTTTCACCCTCTCAGACTTGAAGGAAAATAATAACAAATCGCCTCTGAATAAACCTTGCCAAGAAACCTCTGTCATAGGAACACGAAATGCTGGAATTGACTTGAAGGCACATAATAACAACAAATCGATTTGTAGACCATACTGTCTTTTCACCAGTGCAGATGCAAAACAAAATAAAATACTGGGATTGGAAGTGTTACATCCATATATATTAATAATTGTTATGTAAGGAAGAAAAAAATGGTATTATAGATGAACATCTCAGCTCCAGTTAGTAAGATGAAAATAAATATGGACACTTCTTTCTTCCAGTTGCTTTTCAAACTAATTCAGATCTCAGTAGATGTCAAGGTATTTTACCTGGAGACTTTATCATCCCTGGTCTAATCAGATTTTTTTTCTCTGAGGTAAGTTTCAGTTATCTCTGTTGAACTTGTATCCAAGTAAGTGCACTAGACTTAATTCTATTTTTGTCAACACTACTGATCGCTTCTTGTCCTTTAAGACTCTTCTCATGTTGCAGCTTTGTTCCCATTGAGTGTTCCAGCTTTCAGGCACTTGGGACAAAGGAACTTTGAGACCCCTTTTTTTACAATGTTCTTACATCCTGTGGCTTGTTCTTTTTTCCTAGCCTTCCATCCTCCCATCCTCCCACCTGCATACAAATCTTTAGAATCTGGATCAGACATAAAGCCTAGTTCTAAACAAATGGCAGAGAGGAAAAAAATCTTTTGGGCTATCAAAATTTGTCAGCCTGGGCAGTACTGGGAGTAAATCCCAATAAACTTAGCAGATCTTACTACTGTGTAGATATTCACAGAATTGTGCCATTATTTTTGTTGTTTATCATACATTTCCCAGAAATATGCAACTCCCCCCCGCGCACACACACACAAAGAAAACAGAACATCTTTGACCTCTCACTGGTTCTCAAATATCAGCATGAAGCCTTGGCACAGTCATTTACTCTGCAACCTAAAATAAAACCTAAATAAGCATAAATGCATTTGCTCACATTAATCTCTTATAATCTTTTGGTTCTCTTTCTTCCACAGAACCATCTAAATTTAAATGCTTAAGTTCTTCAGGACTGGAAATATCTTCTCGTTTATCTTTCCTACTAAAAATGTCTATCAGCTAGCATAAAAACAAAAGGGAGTGATAATTTTCACTGTAAGGGAAGGGAAATGCATCAAAAGACAGCACAAAGAAAATCCTTGTCTCCTATGACTTGCAGTCTCAATAGCAATCCTGGGATTGGTTTGGTTTGGTTTGTTACAGGCCATTTCCGCACTAGAGACTATTATAGTGCTATCATTCCACTTTCAACATCCTATGGAATCCTGGGGTTTGCAGTTTAGGGAGGGGCCTTTGAGGCCCCTCCCTGAACTGCAAACCCCAGGATTCCAAAGGATGTTGAAGGTGAAATAATAGCGTGATAACAGTCTAGTGCAGAAATGGCCAAAGAAACCTCCGACTCAGGAATATCTGAACTTAATATAATTCTGTGGTAATACGTGGTATGTCTTTTAGAAGTACCTTCAGTCATGTTGTCTTTTTCCCCTTGATTTATACTTTTCACAGTTCTTCCTGCCACACTTGGAGCTAACTTGCTTTTCAACTAAGCTGCTCTGGTGGAACAATCCCACAGCCATTGATTAGGTGAGCACAAATCAAGTGGTCAAAGACTTCAAGCACCCTCAAACTTTGGCAAGATGGCTTGTAGTCTCTTTTGGGGTCTGAGAAGATGACTCAAAAATGGTATTTCCACATGGTGAATCTGACTTGATATCAATATGTTCACCAATATGTTTATCTTCATTTCTTCAGGATTCTAAAAGCTAGACTCCATGATTACCCAAAGTAGTTCAGTAAGTAACACAACTGCAAATCACATCTTTCTTATTTGTTTATATTATATACTGCCTTTCTTCCAGAGTGGGACCCAAAGTGGCTTCCAGAACAGTTAAAAACATTTACAATAAAAATTAAAAATAATTAAAAGCAACCAAATAAAAGCAGTCTAAAAATCATTATAAGAACACACGGTAATTAAAATAAATAGATAAAACGGCCTAAGAAAGATAAATAGCTCTCCTGCTCACAGATTGAGCATTAAAAGCCTGCTTAAATAGAAATGTTTTTGCACGCTAGCACAAGGAAAGCGGGGGGGGGGTGGGCAGTCCAGCTTACCATGGAAGAGATTTCCAGAAGGTGGGAACAGCCACTGAGAAGGCTCTCTCCCATGTCCTCCTCACCAAGTGAACCTGTTAGTGGACCCAAGAGAAAGCCTTCCTTTGTGGATCTTAAAACAGTGGCAGGTTTATATATGGAGATACAGTCTTTCAAATAGTCTGGACCTAAGCTGTATAGGGCTTTATAGGTCATGACCAGCTCTTTGAATTGTGCCTGAAAATGAACAGGTAACCAGCGAAGCTGTTTTAACAAGGGAGTTATATGCTCTCATAAGATGGGGTGAAAAAACCTGTAGCCGTTCACATGTTGTTGAACTTCCACAAGCCCTAAAAAACATGGTCAATGGGGATGGATGTTGGGAGTTGTAGTCTAACATTTGGAAGGACACAGGTACCAATTCCCTTGGTGGCCAGTGGGGCTGGTGTTGCAGGGATAGTGAATCTCCTTGACGTTACTGTTCATCCTTTTCTTCCCACTGCTTTGAGATGAACAAGAGCTTTCCTGGTACTTGACATTGTCCTTTTCAATGCTCATCACCAGCAAAGCACCTTTTTGGATTGGAGTAGCTGTGAGATGAGCAGCAGTTAAACAAAGAGTTAGATTTGCCATCCCCATGATGGCATCTACCATCTACCATTCACTAGAAATAAGCCCTGTTGAGCACACTGAAACTTACTCCTTCAGAACCACAGTGTACCTCTATATGTTTCAATAGAGCAGATATCTGAAGTACAATACACAGTATATTGACTTTTTTAATTGCAAAATTGATGTAGTGAGAAAAATAGAGAAACATATTCCCGTGCTTCCATAAACTGTTCTCTGTTTTTCATTCTTATAAAAATGCTACTGAAATTATCCATCTTGCAGTTAAATTGCCCTGGTTACTACAATAACAGTTGTAAAGAGGAGCGAATGCATCTGGCATTTTTGAGTGGACAATTGTCAAATATTTTCTGTTGAGACTTGTAAAAGTTTTTTCCACTCTATAGATTTTTCCACTCTTGTTTGTTCCACACCATTTCTTGTGTCCCAAACACAAAGAAAGCATGATTGTATTGAAAACCTTTTTTCTTGCTCATTGTTCTTACAGGAATTGCATGTTAATGGTGGTGGCAATGGTGATGCTGTTCCAAATTCTACGTAACAAACTTCTTTTTGAGGTAGAGCCTTCCCACACGGTTTTAGATTTTAGAATCTTCATTCAATTGCATGGTCATTTTATAGAAAACCTCTTCATCTAAAAAGGGACTTAAGATCTCTGAGGCAGACCAAAATAAAAAAATAGATACCTAATATATTCCAGATAATATTGCAACAAGCTAGAAATTGATTCAATGGTAAAATGTTCCTTACTGAGTGTGCCATTGATTTTCTTCAGAAAGGTTGAACATAATTTCTCCAAGAATAGACAGAACTGTAGATGTTCCTTTCTTTACATAAACCTCTGTTTTTGACATTTGGAGCTGATGGTACTAACTCTGTCTATAGCTTTACAAACGGCAAACACCAACTCCACATTAGATGTCATGCTGAGATCACTATTATTAAGAAAAGTGAAGCATCTGCCTCAGCAGTGTCCGGATATTTTGAAAAGGCACCAAATTATTAGTTATTAATGCATTTCTCTCTTTATTTAAATATTGATATTCTATCTTATATCACTAGATCTCAAGGCAGCATACAAGTAAATTTAGTATAAAGAGGTTGAAACAATTTAAAACAATAAAAATAATTTAAATAGATTAAAATCATATTGATTTCATTAACAAGTTAAGACAGGTTTAAAAGATTACCCTCGCCCAGCCCTGTCATCTGGCTCCTTGAAGCCTCTGCTTCTCCTGTCTTTTTTCCTTTTTCCTGTTCTTCTTCTCTTGTCTCTACTTGTATCTCCATCCCTCCTTCTCCAACTTGCTCCCTCTCTTCCATCTTCTTCCCTCACCCTGAGTCCCTTTCTCTCTCTTTTAAATCACTCCCTTTCACCTCTTCATAATTACCTACATCTCTATCTGCAACAGGAGATCTTGCTGTATACTGGCACGTGCTTAGTGACATCATCTTCCTAAATCCCATGGTCAGTCTTGATAGCAAACAGGTGAGGTGTTGGGTACACTCGAGGTCCTTAAGCCCACTCACACTATAACCCCAACTTCTCCTTGGGCTACTATAGCCATCCCAGGATTAATAACCTGCTCAAAAGAGAGGTGCTTGTCAGACTTTTTGACTCAAGTGCCAATATATTTGGCTGTACAATGACTGTGGAGAGGGGATCTATCAAATGTCTTCTTGCATCCCTCAGTGGAACTTCCATTTTCAACAGAAGAGACTTTTTCATCAGACAGAGGCACAAGTTATGCAAAAATTAAGTTTTTTCACCAAGTGGTGTTTCATACACACACACTGAAAACCATGATACAAAGGAATTCAACAATGATATAATCAACTTTTACTTTTCTAACTGAAATGAGTCTTCAGTCAAGTTCAGATTGTGACAATTGAGAAGATAACAGTTTTTTAAAAAATGATATCAAATTATTTACGTATAAATTTTAAAACATGACACAGTTCAGCCAGAAAATTAACCACCAAATAAAAAGAATTGCTAAAAGTAGCACTAAAGGTTTAATATTTTCAGTAAACTAACTTCCAATTTTAGGTTTTTTTAAAAATAGTTTAATGATTTCAAAGCAACATAAATAAATAAGGCTTAATGAAGAATTTCCTCCAGTACACTTCTTCTCATTTGCCCCATGAAATTTGGCTTATGCCTTGGCTAATGGGTAGTAAATCATCTCAAAATCTTTCAGTCTTTGTGAAAAAGCAAAAGAACCCCAGAGGCTGAAGTCCTGTTAGTGTACGGAACTTGGGTTACAGGGATATACGTCATCTTTTGGACAATGAAGAAGGAGCTATTTACTAGCTATTCATGAAATGTCCAACCCTCTTCCCAAGGCAACTGTCAACCTTGAGGGCACTGGAAGACCATTTATTGGCTGGGGAAAAAATGGTGGGAGATAACTAAATTGTTCCTGGCTTCAGTTCTGCAGCTGGGAAAATGGATGAGGTCATTCCCCCAGCCGTCCACTGGATTTCCAATCAATGATTGTGGCAACACTTCCAGCTTTAGGAAAAGGGTGGAGCTGAATATATGGAGCATAATGTAATCCAGAATACTGGCCACAAACCATATTTTCACAAACCATCCAGTTACTACCACTTTTTATCAGATCCACAAACTAGTTTTTTCCTTATACCTTGAACAGAAGGTAACAATTATATGTGTGTGAGTACAGATTTGCTCCATATTTTTCTTAGCCATACTCTAAAGTATATGATTTTGGCAGTAAGTTCTAAGAATTAAAAAAAGATATAATGGGAAATAAAATACGTTCTTAGTTCCAAAATTGTATTTTTAGTTTATGTGGTTAGCTTTGATGATTCAAAGTTAAATACATGCTTATTCATTACTGTCAGAAAAATTATTGCTAGTAGGTGGAAATCTTCTCACCCTCCCTTTATCTTAAATTGGTATGATCACGTTGGAAATATAGCATATTTAATCTAAACACCCATGTTATAAACGAGATAAGTGACAAGGGAACAGCCAATACATTTCTAGAAAATAAGTAAATTAACCACTAGAATATGAATTTCCATGAAGATACGTACTGTTTTCTCTTATCTAGTAAGGCCAAATGGTGGTATGCACATATACATTAAAAATGCTAGAAGATTTCAAACGTGTATGTGTCAAAGTGGAAACATATGTAAGCATATCCTGCAGATGGTTGACAATTGAATGCACACTGTTACTTCTCTCCTACTCTTTACATTTGTTGTTGGCCTGCATACCCTGGCAGCTCTAGACAGAATAGCCAATGAGAAGAGACTATGTGAATTGCAGTCCATCAACTGCAGGAGTGCTATCTACTGCCCACCCATGCTCAACATATTGTCTCTAGAGGTACTCTTAAATCTTTGTGGTGTTTCAGAACTGCCTCTCCAACCTCTTCGAAGCCATATCATTAGGACAGCCCAGGGGAAAATCATGTAGCTCTCCAGATGTTGTTGGACTGCAGTTTCCAGCATGCCGTATTATAATCATTGGGACTTTAAGTCCAACAACATCTGGTGGGTTGCATGATTCCCACTGTTTGTTTTAAGCCAAGTTATTCTGAAAACATGTAATTGACTATTTAAGCATTGTTACTGAACAGGTTATTCTCTACACTTTTACCTCATTTGGTAATGCTGCATCTCTGCTTTACATTCCATTTATTAGCAGTTATATAGTTGCAATGTGCAGGTGCATATGACAATTATTATGCATAATTACTTACATTATTTAAAATTGGCAAACTGGTCAAAACCTGTGCATGAAATAATACCTGCTATTTTTGTGTGCGTGCAAGGAAAGAAATAGGAAGCAAACACAGAAACAAAGAGCCTGGTCTGCAAAGATTCCTCCTCAAAGCATAGAGCACATTTTGACAATTAAGACCAAATGACTGTTGTAGCTATTACGTATACGTGCAGGGAGGAAAAGGAATGAGACTAAAACAGGTAGGAATGAAACTAAAACACCAACAGCAGTACCATCTGGCATTCAACATACTCCAGTTATTTCTATTTTTAGGCACATGTTGAAAACCTACCTGTTTTTGCAAGCCTTCCTGGTATAGTCCAATCTGCCATCTATTTCATGGATAACATAAATGATGGTATTTTAATGTTGTGCATTGTGTACATTATATGTTTTATTTTTCTTGTACATGATTTTGGCCATTTCCGCATTAGCGTGTTATAGCGTTATGATTCCACTTTCAACATCCTATGGAATCCTGGGGTTTGCAGTTTCGGGAGGGGCCAGATGGCCCCTCCCTAAACTGCAAACCCTAGGATTCCATAAGATGTTGAAAGTGGAATCGTAACGCTATAACACGCTAATGCGGAAATAGCCTTTGAATTCCACAGACCTAAGTAGTTTATAACAGTAGTGGGACATGCTGGAACACAATGCTACTAGTACTTTACTTCTCTTCCTCTTCCTCACAACCCAAAAAGAACAGAGGTAAGTCCTCATGGGCACACACCTCTGTGCTGAGTTGTCCTCTAACCTCACTGAAAAATCTGGGATCACAAAAATAGCCACTGAGGTGCAGAAGAAGAAGTCTATGCCCGCCACTTTCCTAAGCACTTTCAACTTTCATTTTTCTTTCGCCATTTCCACCCTACATACTTATAGTGCTATTATTCCACTTTTAACATCCTGTGGAATTCTGGGGTTTGTAGTTTATTGAGGCCAAAGAGCTCTCTGGCTGAGAATTCTAAATGCCCCTCCCTAAACTGCAAACCCCAGGATGTTGAAACTGGAATAATAGCACTATAACAGTGTAGTGCAGAAATGCTCTTCATTTATCTTTGCCCTTGAACAGCAGAAAAGGGCTGCATACTGGATCCAGTTTCCAGCCAACAGAAAGTTACCTGCTGTTTGCTGCCTCCCTCAGTTGCTTTCTTCAGCTTCTTACTTCTTATATCATGAATGGATAAAGTACAGTCCTCCAGATATTGTTGGACTATAGCTTCCATCAGCCCTAGGCAGCACAGTCACATACGCAGTGAGTTGGAATCCAACATCCTGTGGAAGTCCTCACTTTGCCCACTCTTAGATTATAGTATTATAGAAGAGGAAAAAAAACTGGCTGGCTGGAACTCTGAACTGAAGCATTCCTGTTAGAAGTGCTCTGCGTGACTTACCTGCACAGCACCATTTGCGGGGTGGAGCAGGGGGGCAGAGGAATGGCATTCCTTCCGGCCTCCTGCAGGCCAGGAGGAGGGGCCATTTCCAGTGGCGTCCTTGCAGGGAGTGCCCGAATGCCCAGGGACACGTCAACCAATCGGAGCATGCCTCCTGTGCTCTGACTGGCCATCGTGGCTGGCTGGGTGGCCATGGGGGAATATATTCCTCTGCATCCACATGGGCAGCTATTGCTTTGTATCTGGGCTGCCTGGCTCCGCGATCATTGGCAGCTCCAGAGCAGCAGTGGCAGATGAGCAGTGATGGGAGAGGACAGCAGCAGGACAGCAAGGCCTGCCAGCAGGGCTTGGAGGCATCAGAGCATTGGTGGGCCGGTTCCTTGGGCCAGGGGGGCTCAGACCACCTTTTTGCAGTGGCAGTGGCCTCTCAGCTGTCCTAGGTGCAGTGGGAGAGTGGCAGCGGCAGTCCCACCCTATTTGTTGGGACCCCTGGGCAGCTTTAGCGGCGGCGGTTCAGGCCAAGTTGACTCCTTTGAGCGGCCTGTGGGGCCTAGGCCACGTGGCAGCACAGTGTGCTGCAGTGTTTGGGGTCACTTTCTGCCCGCCCCAAGTACTTTGCGGCTGACACCCCCCAGGTTGCTTGGAACTCCCACCCCCTATGGCTCCCTTCTCCCACCGCTGCTGTTTATTTCTCACGTCTGTTCCCCTACAGCCCCTGCAGCCCAAGGGAACATGCCTCCCAAGCGTGTGCCTTCCATGCAGGAGCCTCTGCCTCACACTTGGAGCTAGGTGGGGTGGCAGAGGAACTCATGGGCCAGCCTGGCCCCAGCTTCCAGGCTGGCCCTCCCTTCGGGGTCATCTGGGTGCCCTTCTAATTCTACCCTGGACCCTAGACCCTAGTGAGGCAGTCTTGGCTGGTCCCACTCAGGCTATTGAGTTGTTGGCTGAGAAAGTGGAGCACCTGGAGATGTGGTCTGTGCCTGCTCCCCTGCTACCTGAGCCGTGGGGTGAGGCCGCCATACCTACCGAGCGATCCTGGGCACAGCAGGGCGGTCAGCAATGAGTATCATCTTCATCACCCTCCAGCGCCTCTTCCTCACCAGATTCCAGTTCTGAATACTCCAGCCAGGAGAGGCGCAGCAGGAGGAGTAGTAAGAACAAGTGGAGGAGAAGGAGGAGCAGTGGGGAATCAGGCATCGGTGGGGTGTCGGGTGAGTCCTCGGTGGGCGGGCCCAGGGCCTCAGAGTACTGAAAGGCCACCACTCATGTGCCAGGGCTTCTAGCCTGGGCCATCCACAGGCACTTGGGCGAGAGTTAGGAGGGCGATGGTCCCAGGGCTGTGTGGGACAGGGCACCAGGGAGTGAAAAGGGTGGCCCACTTGCTACCTTCAGGGATCATGAGGATCCCCCGGGGAATTCATTTAGATAGGAAGACTAGAGAGTGAATTCTGGATGACTATTATGTGGATGTTTTTTCTCTCCTCAAGCCTGAGAGAGAGGAAGGGCGTGTCCCCAGATCCAAAAAAAAAAAATGGAGAAAGGAGCAGAAAGCCGAGTTGGTTGAACACTCGTTCAGCAATTGGCTGGTGGGATATAATGTTTTTATCAGGGTGGTTATGGCAGCCTACCCTAACAGAGGCTGGCATCTGTCCATTCACCTGTGAAGTGTGCTCAAGGCTAGGTCTCTTGTGGAAGAGACGGCCACCATTGAATATGTCTGTGCCTTTCGCAAGCGAGCCTTGCAGAGTGATTCTGCTTGTTGGGACCTGATCAATGACAAGCAGTGGCTTGTGATTGTTGTTCCCCCATCAGGGGTAGGACGGAGGGCAATATGCTTTTTTGTGGGCCAGGGAAGAAAGATACGAGGCAGTTGGTTTGCTGGGAATTCAACCAGGGTAAGTGCCAAAGGGCTCAGTGCAAGTTTGAACACAGCTGCGAAGGCTGCCTAGGATCCCACCCCAGGGTGTCTTGCCCTCACTCTGGGGGAACCCAGTTCTCCTGCCCCGGCTGCGTTGGTGGCGCCCAACCCAGCCGAAAGGACGGTTCCCTCTCTGCCTCCCCCTCCAGCAGAGCTGGGATTGCCCAGCATTAGTTTCACTCCCTCCCATTCCCCAATCTGCCTGACTGCGCTTCGCCCCCTCCTGGTTCATTACCTGGACCAGAGGGTGGCCCGCTTCATTGAACTCAGGTTTACGACGGGCTTCTGCATCCTAGCTGTGGGGCCTCGGGTGGCCTTCGAGGTGGGTAACCTGAAATCTGCCCGGAATCTTCCACACGTGGTTGCCAAAAAAATTGCCAAGGAGGTTCAGGCAGGCAGGGTGGTGGGCCCTTCTCTTCTCCACCTATGCCCAATCTTAGGGTATCTCCGTTTGGTGTGGTCCCCAAGAAGACCCCTGGGGAATTCAGGCTTATCCATAACTTGTCCTTCCCAAGGGGTTCATCTGTCAATGATGCCATTCCCCACAATCTTTGCTCTGTTAGTTATTCCTCTTTAGACCAGGCTGTCTGCCTGGTATTGTTGTGCAACCGGGGGGGCGCTTATAACCAAGTATGATATTTGGTCCACCTTCAGGCTACTTCCTGTTCATCCATATGATTACTGCTTGCTGGGGTTCAAATTTGACGGGTTTTGGTATTATGACAGGGCCACGCCAATGGGGTGCAATGTCAGTTGTGCAGCCTTTGAAACCGTCAGCATCTTCTTGGAATGGGCGGTCAAGCACCGGGCGGGGTCCTCCCTGGTCACTCATTACCTGGATGACTTCCTCTTTATGGGGAAGGTCGGGTCTGGGGACTGTGCTAAATTGTTGCGGGCATTTCAAGAATTGGCAGATGAGCTCAGGGTTCCTTTGGCACAGGAAAAAACTGAGGGCCCTTCTATGTCGCTTTCCTAATTGGGCATCCAACTTGATTCAGTCCTTGGGGTGTCCCGCCTGCCAGCTGACAGCTTGCAGGCATTAAGGAGTGAATCGTTTCCTTCTTGGGGAGGAGTAAGGCCTCCTTGAAGGAGGTTCAGACTTTGTTGGGGCACCTTAACTTTGCTTGCAGGGTCGTTTCCTCTGGGAGAGCATTTTGTGCCAGGTTAGCGAGAATCACATCAGGTGTGAAGGCACCACACCATCGCATCTGCATTTCCCGAGGTGTTAAGGAGGACCTTAAGGTTTGGCTTTCCTTTCTTGAGAACTTCAGTGGAGTGTTGGTATGGCAGGACAGATACGAGCCAGGTCAGGCGCTTCTGATTCATTCAGATACAGCTGGGTTGATGGGTTTTGGGGTCTTCTTCTAGGGGCACTGGTGCACTAGACAGTGGCCACAGGAATGGCTAGTGGGAGATGTGGTAAGAAACCTCACTTTTTTGGATTTTTTTCTGATCCTAGTGGCTGTGTCAATTTGGTTGGAGGAGCTCAGCAATAAGAAGGTCTGCTTTTGGTGTGACAATCAGGCAGTGGTGGCTGTTATCAATCGCCAGTCATCCAAATCTAACAGAGTTATGAGATTGGTCAGGAGGTTCATTCTTGTCTGCTTCTCTGCTAACATATCCTTCTCAGCTCAATTCGTTCCAGGGCTGGATAATGCAATTGCAGATTCTTTATCTCGCTTCCAGGAAGAGAGATTTCAAACCTTGGCCCTAGAGGCAGACCCCGTGCCAGTGGCATTCCCGGAAGAGCTTTGGGACCTTGGGAATGACAAGTCCATCATGCCTAGCACCTTCTGGGCCCACTGTGGGGCATTCTGCAGGTTTGAAGACGTTCGTCGGCTCCAAGGGTATCGTTTTGTGGGCAAGATCCCTGAGTGGCATGTGCTGCATTTCATGGCTTACTTGTGGGACCTTGGACTCTCCCCCTGTTTGCTGTCTGTACATCTGGCTGGCATCTCTTTTTTCTGTAAGGCTGTGTGGTTGGACGATCCCTGCACATCCTTTCAGGTCAGAAGGGTGCTGGCAGGCTGGGGACGGACTCGTCCACGTTCCAAGGATACCAGGTGGCCTATTTTGTTCAACCTGCTTGGGCACTTGGTCCGGAGGTTGCCTGAAGTTTGCTGCTCCCATTTTGAAGTGGCCTTGTTTGGGGCTGCTTTCACTTTTGTATTCTTTGGAACGTTCAGGGTGGCCAAGCTGGTGTGCAGCTCCAAGAGGGACGCATCCGACAGGGCATTCTTGGTCAGAGATGCTGCCTTCCATGGGTCTTCTCTTGCCTTGCAGGTCAGGTGCTGGAAGAATGACCAGCGGGGGGGGGGGGGCAGGGGACAACAGTGTGGCTCCACGCTTTGCACGGGAGTGGCTGTTGCCCAGTCAAGACCTTGAGAAGGTACCTGCAGAAGAGACTAAGGAGGCCGGGCCCCTTGTTCATCCACCAGGTTCCAGTTTGTAGCCATCCTTCAGCAGCCCTTCCCCCCCGGGCAACCCCTTTCCCAGTTTGGGAGTCACTCTTTTAGGATTGGGGCTGCCACTGCGTCTTCGGAATGGGGTTTGTCTGATGAGGACATAATGAGGGTGGGGAGATGGAGATCCAGAGCCTTTGCGGGTTACATCAGGCCTGAACTAAAACTACGAGCTCAACCATGCCTGGCCGACGTGCCTCCAGCCCACAGGGGGTGGCAGGGGGTGTCTCTGGCCCCTTATTGCTGGTTGGCTGCAGAGAGGGATCTTTATTGGCTGCAGCTGCGGGGGATGGCAGTAAGCAGTCCCAGTGGTGGGCCTGCCTTGTTGGTGGTCACATGGGTCTTGGATCCACATTGGTCGGGGCCAGTGGCCTTTGGGCAATGGTTCATTGGCCCTTTGTGGTATGGAAGGGGGTGCAAGGCAGCAGTGAGCATGTCCGGCTTGGGGAGACACGCCTTGCTTGCACCTCCTGGTGGCAGGGGGCTCCCAGACGATGAGATCCCCCTCCTAGTCATTTGAGATTCTGGCACCAGGTCAGAAGCTTGGGTACATCAGTCAGCAACAGGCTGATCGATGCAAGGATCCAGACCCATGTTTTGGCCAACCCATTGTATGCTGTAGCCAATAAAGTTGTGGCCTTTGTTTCCCAGTTTTGGTGTGCTGTAATTATTCTGTAGCCTCCTCACCCCTACCCACACAAGCACACTGCGCAACTTACCTGTATGGCACCATTTGCAGGATGGAGTGAGAGTGCAGAGGAATGGTGGTCCTTCCAGCCTCCCGCGGGCTGGGAGGAGGGACCATTTCCAGTGGCAGCCTTGCAGGAAGTGCCCGGATGCCCGGGGAGGCGGCGACCAATCGGAGCGTGCCTCCTACTCTCGGATTGGCTGCCGTGGCTGGCCGGGTGGCCGTGGGGGATATATTCCACCGTGTCCACTTGGGCAGCCATTGCTTTGCATCCAGCCTGCTTCCCATCCATCCTTGCTATGTATCTTCCAATGTTTGTGCTGACTGTTGTCTTATTGTGTTCGCAGTTTGTGTATCTGGCTTTGTTTGCTTTTGTTCTGTTGCTTCTCTGTCACAACTTGTAGGTGGTCACATGGGTCTTGGATCCAGGTTGGTCAGGCCCAATGGCCTTTAGGCAAGGGTTCATTGGCCCCTTGCGGTGTGGAAGGGGGTGCAAGGCGGCGACAAGCATGTCTGGCTTGGGGGGACATGCCTTGTTGCACCTCCTGGTGGCAGGGGCTTGCCAGATTGTGGGATCCCCCTGCTAGTCATTTGGGATTCCAGCACTGCATCAGAAGCTTGGATACATTGGTCAGCAATGGGCTGATCGATGCCGGGATCCAGACCCATTTTTGGCCAACCCATTGTATACTGTAGCCAATAAAGTTGTGGCCTTTGTTTCCCAGTTTTGGTGTACTGTAACCATTCCGTAGCCTCCCCGCCCTTACCCACACAAATGGGAATCTACTGCAACATTGTGCTCCAGGTTCCATCTGTCAATGCATATGCAAATAGCTCTACCAAGCTTTATTATAATCACCTTTCTGTACTGGTTTAAATAAGTTTCTTTTCTTTTCTTTTCTTTTCTTTTCTTTTCTTTTCTTTTCTTTTCATCCTTTTTTGGTTTTCCTCTATCTAATCTCCAAACCAGAGGTGGTAAATATTCTGCCCATTGGCTACATGTGACATTCAGGGTCATTTTTGTGGCCACCAGAGCCTCCCAGCTTTCCAAAAAAAAAAAAAGTACCCTCAAAAGTCCTATAAGTGACATAGAAGCATAGAATCACAGAGTTGGAATAGACCGCTGGGGCCATCGAGTCCAACTGCCTGCTATGCAGAATCACACATCACAGCATTCCCAACAGATGGCCATCCAGCCTCTGCTTAAAAAGATCCAAAGAAGGAGACTCCACCATGCTCTGAGGCAGCATATTCCACTGCTGGACAGCAATGACCATCAAGAAGTTCTTCTTGAGGTTCAGATGGAATCTCCTCTCCTGTAGCTTGAATTCATTGCTCTTTGCCCTAGTCTCTAAAGCAGCAGAAAACAAGGCTGCTCCCTCCTTGATATGACATCCCTTCAAACATTTAAACATGGCTATCATGTCCCCTCTTAACCTTCTCTTCTGCAGACTAAACATACGCAGCTCCCTAAGCCACTCCTCATAGGGCATGGCTTCCAGACCCTTCACCATTTTGGTCACCCTCCTCTGGACATGTTCCAGCTTGTCGATATCCTTCTTGAATTGAGGTGCCCAGAACTGGACATAGTATTCAAATAAGGTCTAACCAATGCAGAATAGAGTGGTACCATTACCTCCCTTGATCTAAACACTATACTCGTATTGATGCAACCAAGAATTGAGCTGGCTTTCTTGGTTGCCGCGTCACACTGCTGGCTCATGTTCAGCTTGTGATCTACCAAGACTCCTAGATCGATTTCACACATACTGTTATCCAACATGGAGGCATCTCACCATGTTTTTGCCCCCTACAACCCATTTAGGCCCAGGAAAGACCTTTATCTAAATAGGAAATAATCAGAAAGTTACTTCTGACTCACTTCCTGTTTTTAAAAGAAAGGCCTCTCCTGGGGCTACAACATGCCTAAGGCCTCTCACACACCACAGAGCATATCTGGGGGCAAAGAAACTGATTTTCTTTTTTTTAGGTGTATGTAGGAGTACAGCTCTATGATGTGTTCTAGGGGGCCAATGTGACCCCCTAGCCTTCCACAGTTGCCTTTGCTGTTGTTAATTTCCATCAACTTTGACTTATGGCAACCTTATGAATGAAAGACTCTGTTATCAATAATCCCTGCTTGAGTCTTGCAAAATCAGAGCTGTGGTTTCCTTTGACTGAATCTATCCAGCTGTAACACAGTCTTCCTAATTTCCTATTGCCCTCTACCTTACCAAGCATTATTGTCTTTTCTAATGACTCTTGTCTTTTCATAACATGTCTAAAGTAAACCAGCCTCAGTTTAATCATCTTGGTTTCTAGGGACAGTTCAGGCTTGATTTGCTTTCAGGCTCATTTATTTGTCTTTTTTGTCTTTTTATTTGTTTTATTTATTTATTTGTCTTTTTATTTGTCCCATGGTATCCACAGAACTCTCCACCAGTACTACATTTCAAAGCAGTTGATTCTCTTTCTACCAGCTTTCCTCACTGTCCAGCTTTTAGAACCACATATAAAATCATAAAATGCTGGTATTCCATGGTATATCTTGACACTTGAGGATCTTGTCTAATTCCTTCACAGCTGACCGTCCAAGTCCTAGCCCGCTTCTGATTTCTTGACTACTGTCTATCTACCACTGCTCTAAACACATGCATCATTGTAAATGTAACAAACAATGATCTGTGTTTGAGGATGTACATTATAGATCCTGTTTTTGATATAACTATCCATCATGTCCAACTTATGAGAACATTAACATTCTTGCTTACAATGTTATAAATCACTATAAGATCTTTAGTTCTGCTCCTTCTGCTTTTAAGCATTAAACACCAGACAAAATCATTCATTTCAGGCTGATCGGTTTTCATGGGCTGGACTTTAAACATCAATAATACAGAGATACTTAACACGTTTTAAGAGAATTCAAAATGTATACATGGACAAGGAAATTAATCTTTACTGTTGGGTTCCTCACTCAACTCCAGATAGAAAACACAGAAAAGTTAGTAATATAGTGTCCATGAGTGGTTTTCCCTTTCTGAATTTGAAAAATTAGGTCAGGTTTGAGATTGTTGTTATTGTGTGCCTTCAAGTTATTTCCAAATTATGATGACCTTAAGGTGAACTTATTAGAGCATTTTCTTGGCAAGATTTGTTCAGAAGGGGTTTGCTTTTGCCTTCCTCGGAGGCTGAGAAAGTATGACTTATCCAAGGTCACACAACGGGTTTCCTAAACAGAGATTTGAATCCTGGTCTCCAGAGTTGTAGGCCAGTAGTCAAACCACTATACCATACTGGCTTAACCTTGAGATGCCCCATCCCAAATATTTTATAGATTCCCAAGCATCAGAGATATCACCAAAAGCCTTACTTCAAAATTACAACAGGGCTTCCACACTGGCCTTTCTAGCAGCTTTCTATTTAAAGGTCAACTCAGATTAGTTGTTCATATATACTGGTGATATATATGAACAACTCATTAAAAGATTCCATTCTATATAGCACATAAGAAGAATTTGATGTACAAGCTGCTGAAAGGAACTTCAGTTTGCCTGGTGACTAGCTATTGTTTTAAATTTTTGAAAAATGCAATATCCCTGTAACTCAAACATCACCTTGAGAGAGAAGATATGCAACTGTTTTTAGATTAAAATGTCATGATATAATAATAATATAAATAATTAACCTCTCCACAAAATGATAAACAGTGCATTTATTATGTGGTGGATGGAGAGTATTGATTAAGTGGAAGTAGTTTTAGGTAGGGTAAACATGATTTTTTAATGGACTTCTCTTAAGCATTCCACACTTGGAAATATGCATGATATCTAATTTTGTGAATAGGTTAACATTTTTGTGCCCACCACACAAAAATGAAAGCATTAAGTCTTCTAAAAGCACAACACATTCAGATCAAAACATCCTGTCAAACAATATTTTATCCAAATAAATGTTGGGGAAGGGGGTTACAAAGATTTGTTTTGTGTATCCATTCAATAATTGCCTGTTCCTTAAACTTTCCTATGATGCCAGTACATTTCTGCACATGCTCACTTTTCAGTAAATCAAACTTCTAACTGCGGTGGCTCTTATGAATCATGTGAATGCAAATGGCCCCTCTCCTTCTGAAAACAGCTTTTAGAAGGTCAAGACAAATCCTTCAGAGATATAGAAGGCTGCAATAGGATGGCAAGCCTATAAGGAAGATGCCCAGGTAGATTTGGAGATCACCAATAAAATCTTATAGGAAAGGTGGTCCTGTACTTCAGTGTATCAAAATATATGTATCCTTCTTAAAACTAACAATTGGAAATCTACTGGGTAGAAATATATGTAGAAAAATATTTCCTGCACAAGAAATGCTGTTTCCTGCACAGAAAATCCTGTAATTGGGGATGTATTCTGCATAAAGTTTGCACATGGCTGATTTGCCTAAAAATGATGCATGTTCTGCATGGGAAACAGCTTTTTCTATTTTATTTTCTGTGCAGAAAATGCTGTTTTGTGCAAAACAACCATATGTGAATTTTATACAGAATAAATTCCAAACTATGAATAAGCTTCAAAAAATCTGTAGTTTGCAAAGACTTTCTTGCAGTGGAAATATAATTGCTAAAATTACTTGTTGCTTTCTTCAAGAAGAAAATTAATGCAGAATTACACCCCTGCACAGCAAATGTTAAAGAGTTCTAGGCATAGCAGGTTTTCAATGTCTTACTTTATACAGTGTCAGACAATTGGGGCCAGAAGGAAAATTCCATGGGAGGGAGTAAAATTCTTATTGGGGGCATGCCTTCATTTCGTCGTCCCCCCCCGTTAGCACCTCTGGCTGAAGTCCAAGAACATCTGGAGGGCCACATGGTCTCCACTTCTGTTTTATATACTTGGAATAATGTATCACCTTGCCTCTGAAAGAAGTGGAGAGCTCAAGAAGTTTCAGAAAAGGTTGAGCAAATTGATCAAAAGCAATGGGGCGACATCCTTTGGAGGAATCATTTGGAGCTACTCAGCTTTGAGAAAAAGCCAGTTTTAAGAGAAGATAGGAAACAGAAAAAGAAATTTATGCAGGCCATGGAAGCAATGGATAGGGAACCTCACCACCACCATCTTTTCTTTCTAAAACCTGGGTTTATCCACTATAGCTAAATGGTGGATAATTCAGGGCAGATAAAAGCAAACATTTCTTCCACAGATGAAATGTGGAAGTGACTACAACAAGGTATACTAAAGGTTTCTAATTTGCTTTTAAAAGGGGATTATGACACATTTTGTTGAAGATATGACTATCAATGCTATAAGTCATGATGCCCATCTAATACTGCTATTATCAGAAGTATTATGCTTCTCAATACAATTACTATGGAATACAAGCAAGATGATGCAGATTAGCTCATGTCTTGTTTAACAGCTTCCCATGGGCTTATAATTAGCCCATGAACAGAATGAGAGACTAGATAGGTCTTATTTCTATTCTGGCTCAGAAGTTGACTTTATTAGACTACAGGTAAATTCACTATCTTAACTTTAATATATTTAAAAGTACTTGGGTTATATGAGATTACTAAAGAAAGTGAATGCACTTCTTACAATGCAACACATTGATGCTTTTCAAGATGAAGAATGACAGCCTTGCAGAATATCAATACACTGCTCTCTTTGTGCATGGAACAAAAGAAGAAAGGATAATAAAGTGTATTCCCTTTTGGTCTTGACATACCCCAGGGACGTATGTGTTGATTATGTAGCACATTAGGTGTGTCCAAAATTAATTCCCAAGCACTCATCAGAATTCATGAACCATTATTAACATGACTTTCAAGTGTAAGGTGATCAGACCATAAGGTTTTATTTAATGAGGCTTACCCCAGCTAAGATTGTGACTAATTAGAGTTTAAATAGACTGTGTAGTGACTTCATATATTGTTACCCTAGTAGCACCAGTACTGATCTTGCAGATCACTGAAGTTTGAATTTGAATCCTTGAACAATCAGATCACTGACAAAGGGGGGAAACACATTGATTTAGGGCTTGTCTGTAATTGCTCAATACTACACCTTAATCTCTATTTAATAAGAATTTAAAATACATATATCCTGCACACTGCACAAAAACACACTTATGGAGCTATGGAAGTGTCTTCCTACAGACAATGCAGTTGAAGAGCAATCTAGAGAACATAAACAAACAGAAAATATGTATCAGAAAACTCACCATGATCTTACCCAAAATATGATTTTCCTGGCTGTTAGGTATTGACTATTCTGTTCTCTTATTCCATGTGTTTAGTTATCTGGATAAAGAAAGGCAAAACATACAGCCAGTTAAGGTCACAATCCTATACCCATTTACCAAGAAATAAGTCACAATGGGACTTACTCTTAAGTAAACATGCAGAGCATTGTGCTGTTAGGATATCTTCAATCTAGTCTATGCCTTTTGAATTTTTACTGTCCATCCATGATAAATAAACATTTGATCTGAGAGCCAAGTATAAATGCAAGTTTGTATAACAGACAATAATATAAAAATGGTGTCAGGTGGAAATACCTTTTTAATCTCTTCTTATCTTGGACTAATTCCACAGATGTATTTGCAATCAAAAGGAAAATGTGCAGCAGCTAGGGAACCTAAAAGCAAATGGATAAATATGATATAGATTCAAAAGGATCACCACATGATACTACAGAGAGTAAATACAAAATTGCAGACTTTCTTTTTGATAGCTATGGTCCTAAATTACACTCCCAATGCTTTTCTTTCATAACCAACACATAGCCCAGTCCATTTTTTATTTTTATTTTTTTTGATACATCCTTATTGCTGGAACTATGATGAGCTCATGAACTCAGATATCCAGACATTCAGACTGAAGCTGTTGCTGTTATCAAGAAGCTGGCAGTAGTAAGGCAATATATTCACACAGTTAGTTGCTTCATCATTGGGGACTCGAAAGAAACAGCTCAGTATTTTGGGAATGCTTAAACTTTCACATACTAGCAAGCAGTTCACTGAGTAAGATTCTTTTTCTGTACTCAAGATACTATTATAACATTTACTCAGCAGTATACGTAGAGATGGAATATTGCATACATGCAACAAATCTGTTAGTAGCCTCAAAGACTGTAGGCCTTTGAGTGGAATGTTTTGGTGATAATTCAGAAATTGTATCCATTTAATATTATTCAGAGTTAAACTAGAATATGACTGGCATCTTGTTGGTGACACATGCAGATGTAGTTATGCCTGTGTACCTTTGCAAATTTTGGAGAAGGAGGTATCTAGTATGTCCTCTTGCAAGGCCTCCAACAAAAGCCAGGGTACTGCCAGTAGCAATTTCACCCCCCCCCAACCAATATTCAGTTGCAGAGGTGTCCTTGGGCTCATTTCAGCTGCTTTTAAGCAGTGATGGAAGAAGGAACAGCCTTTCATTGTGGGCTCTTGTTGCACACTTGGAGACACTGCCAGACAGAAGGAGCTCTGCCAGCGTAAAGCAGGATCTTTAGCACTTTTTTTTTCTTACCAGAGATGCTCCCACAGGTGGTGAAAGATTTCTGATAGCAAATAAAGGAAGTCCCATTTACAGAGAGGAAATAGGTTACTCACAGGCAATTTAGTTTTCTTTTAATGCTAGTTTGAACCACAGTGTCAGAGGCTAAGAAGGACTGGCTCCAGCAAGTCATTTGGTATTTCATTGTTTGTTGGTCTCAATGAGCAGAGGATGACTTCTTGCTATTTTTGTTGGCCCAGTATATGATGGGAAAGATGTGGAAGTTATCAGTATGCAGAGCATCCATCTTTAGATAAGCCTGAATTTGTATCTCTAAATAATAAAAAGTCTGTATAGATATAGTCTTTAGATATTTTATTAAAACACACAGAGACATAGAGGCACAGAGTTTTGAGAGATAAAAAAATTATTCAGATTGACTCAATAGAAAACATTATCCTGTCATTGTTTGAAACAATAGTGTTACCCTGTGTACTGGGGGTCCTGGGAGGGACACCAAAATGTGCTCAACTAAAGGTGGGGAAAATTAGCTCGGAGCACTGCTTAGCATTACGAGAGGCAGGGTAATGTAGCGAGATCTTGAACCCTATGTCTACGGGGTCGGGGTCGAGTCATGGAGCACACAAAAGTTGAAACAATAAATGATGTTTTATTAAACACACACAAGCAAAACGGTGTATGCGACACATTCACACAAGATAACTAAAGAAATAAAGGTTGGAGTGGTATAGAGGGATTTTCAGAGGGATTGCTGGTTTGGGTGATACTTCACCTGTCCTGATGCCTGGAAAAATAGAGAGCGAAGTTGGGGTGCGATGTAACTCAGCACGTGGAGCTGAGGGGAGGCTCGCCAAGTAAAGTGGCAGCAAAGCCGGATGAAACTCGGGAGCGTTCCGAGGAAGGTCTTGGAATCAAGGGTTTTTATAAGGAGAATTGTGACTGCAGGCTATGCCGTACTTGGGGGAAAACAATAGATTTGGAGTTGGAGACAAAGCCTCCGAAAGGTCAGAATCTGAATGATTGAGTTATCGCAGAGGTTCTCAATAGAGTAGCCAGTATGCAAACGCAGAGTACTTAGGTATTGTATAGGTTACCCGTCAAGCTGCCATCGCAGGGCAGAGGCTCTTTTGTAGGTTGCTTGCATACCTAATTAGAGTACTTGCCTGGAGGTCTCCTAAAGCAGCGAGTCAGCTATTTTCTGGCCTGCCTGTATTGTCCAGGAATATTATGGCAATTAATGGCTGAGCTTGTTTACGTGCTTGTCCAGTGGCCTCGCAAGCACGTGGAGGGGAATAGAGAAGTGAAGCCGAATTACGATATCAAGAGGATATCTTTCAATATCCCCAAAGCTCAGACTAGCCAGGGCTGTAACAATAGGTTCATGGATAATGAAGAATATGTGCATAATTGGGAGAAAGGGAAGTAAACATATATTGAATATCAACTTTCATTCTCTATTTAATATCTAAATAAATAAGATGTGAGAAATAAGAAGAAATAACATACATTTTCATAATTTCTGAAATGTTAATTGGTTTGTAGAAGAAGAAACTTGTTATTCCAAAACAGAATAGGCTTGACATTTCAGTAAAAGTCTCCTGATACCTAGGAGGGTCATAGTATTATACATTTTGGGACAGTTTGAATCCTTAATTAGGCACATTCAAAATTTATTTTACTATAGAAAGTGAACATGCCATTTTAAGCAAAGGAGTAAATGCTTCATCTGGTTCAGATTTATGATGTCATAGCTCACTAGCAATTCCATTCATAGAAAGACATCTTTAACAGATATTTCAAACTGAATGCATGCTCTATTTATGGTACCAACATTTTCAAGGACTGATATTTTTCTGGTTAGCCAAAAACGAATAAAAATTGAAGGCTGCATGCTAAGTTTTAACTGATGAAAAAAGAAATTATTTTTGTAAGCTAGTGAATGGGGATTTTGATTCTTAAAATGGCTGTATATAGCACTTAAGGTCATAATGAAATGTGATTTCTTTCATCAAGCTAAAACCAACTTGAAAAGTGCATCAGTTTACATACATAATAACAAAAGCAATCACTCATTGTAAAGATAGTTGTTGTTTGTTTAAAAATGGTCTCTTTCTTTTTCAGGGGGGAAAAGAGAAACTAAACCAACAGAAAGCTACCTTAGCTTGATGCCAACCAGATGGACCACACATTTATAGATATTAGTGGTGAAGAAAGGATTACTCTGGCTCTCTCAGAATTCATGCTTTCATCTGTTGGCTCTTTCCCAAACCCACAATGCCCTGCAACCATCCAGTTAATGCTGATGCAGTCAGAGGCCAACTATAGAGGAAACATTCCACTTAATTTGGGTCTGCAAAGGAAATCTTTGATGAAACTTGGCCTGTAAACATGATGAAGCAATGCATTTGCAAGAATACTTCTATGCTTGGGTTTCATTTTTGAATAAAATGTATACATTTTTCAACCCAGTTCTTTTTGGTGTGTACTTAAAAGTCAGCCTCATGTATTCCCAAGTAAATTGGCCTGGGATTGCAGCCTTAAAATTATGGTTTGTTTGTTATTGCGGCTTGATTTGGCAAAAAAAGAAGGTCCTGGCACCTCTTTAGATATAAATAACCACAAGGATGAAGGCAAAGAACAAATCTCTTGCTGCACTAAAATTCCAAACCTTGATGTGATTTGTTTCGTGGGACAGGTCCTTTTTATTATATAATCTTATGTGTGTGTGTGTGTTTTCTGAAAAAACTATTACTGATATTTCCACACAAAACATTTTCCAGTTAACAAAATATCCACAAGAAAGCACACCTCTTGATAGCCCTGCATCAAAAATTATACTTATAGCATGTGCAAAACCTTCTCAACTTCATTGCATTCACAGGTCAGAGAAATTAAGTCTGCTGTCAAAACAAAAAATACTAGATTGCCGCCTTTGGCAGCAATCCAACTCATGGTTTTGCAGGTTTAAGTCTCATTGATTTCAGTGGGCTTTAAGCATGAGTAACTTGTGGGCTGGATTAGAGCCACTGTAATTTATCATAGTTATTCATGTAAGTTTCTCATATGACCACCTGTTGGTTTCCTATCTCCTCCTTCTTTTTCTTCTACTATATATAAACCTTGAGGGGGTAGGAGCATTTTTTCCTAATGTTCTATCACAGTCCTCTTTGTATTAAGATTCCTTCTACATTTACACTGAACATGCATTTCTTCCAAGGAATCTGTAGGTGGAAAAGCTCTGCTGATGATCCAAACCTTCAGAGGAGCTGATGTGCTTGTGAAACTTCAGGTAAGTCAACTCATTCTCTCAAACATCTTGGTGTGATCCATCACCCATGTTTTCCATTCCCTCTACACTCACAAATGTAGAAGACAGCATGTGCACCAATGCTCCAGTCTGACTTTTAATTGATGGGCCAAGATGTGCATAAAATGAAATAGAAGTATCAGTATGCAGTTCAGCACACAGCAAAAATTAAGAATGTATTTTGTTCTGCTAAAGTGAGTCCAATGTTCCAAACCCTCCAACAAGCAAAGTTAACATGCTTTTGAAGTCATCAAGCTTAGCTTACATTACATGTATTTGATATCTGGAACTGCATGAATTCAATAAAACTTTGAACAACTTTTATCCAAATGCACTAATTCCCTAAAGTGCCATAGAAAGGAGCTATTGATTTGTCTTATGGACTGATGAAAGTTATTACTACAGCTTTGGCAGCTTGGGGAAACCTGACTGGCTACTTTAATTAAAGTCAGAGCAGAATTTAAAGGTGAAGAAAACATGAGGACAGCAAAAAATATTAGTTTGATATAAAAACTAATCAATCCGTCTTCTTGGCAACAAGTCTGGAAGCAGCCTAGGGAAGCTGATACCATTCTTCTCATATAACTTCTTCAGCTGGTCAATAAGCATCTTATGTATTTTGGGTAATGATGAAAAATAAATGCTGACTTGAGGGGAAAATGCAGAGATTTTTCCCACAGGATAACATCCGTACAATATTTTGTAGGCATGGAATGCTAATTTCCATATTTTCATATGTGAAATGTTTGCTGGAAAGACCCAGATATAGGCCTGGATACTTAATCTTCAGCATTTAGAAAACTCATCTTGATAGACCACAGGAAGAAGTAGTTATCATGCCTCTTCAGAAAGTATTTTAGGATCTAGGTCACCAGTTTTATGAGAATCTGAAAAAGTTTGTGAGACTGATTCCATACCCTCTATGTACAGAATTACATGGAAAACACAGATGTGTCTCTGCTATAATCATACAACTCAAAATAGTCATTGGGGAAATGGAGGAAAGAGAGACAAAGCTGCTGACCAAGGATGCAAAGAAATATCACTACAAGGTTGTGGGGGGGGGGGGCGGATCCAACCATTGCTGAGATTCTAGTAAAGACTGGCCATCTTAGTCCAGTCAGGCACATAATGAGAACTCTGCAGGCTCCAGTATGAGACCAAGATACCAAAAGATGGTGTTTTTTAAATCATGTTTTTAGGGAATAGAGGCATATAAGTACTGGTCATGGTGATGGAGATGGAGATGATGGAGGAGATGGAGATGACAATGATGATGAAGATTCAGCATGGAGCAAAGCTTTTAATAAATTTCAAAGTAAAGGCCACGTGTAGAATTTATTTATATTAATTATTTATTATATTTGTATGCCACCTTTCTCCTGGTATGGGACCCAAGGTGGCTTCCAACAACAAAATAAAATATCAAAACATTTAAAACAATTAAAAACATATAAAATTATTTTAAAAAACTAAAACACTATTCAATTCAAACAGATTAATAAATAAAGCTCCCCGGTTTACATAAAAGTCTGTTTAAAAAGAAAAGTTTTTGCCTGCCAGCAAAAGGAGAGCAGGGAGGGGGTTGTTACCCTGTGTACTGGGAGTCCCGGGAGGGACACCAAAATGTGCTCAACTAAAGGTGGGGAAAACTAGCTCGGAGAACTGCTTAGCATTACGAGAGGCAGGGTAACGTAGCAAGATCTTGAACCCTATGTCTACGGGGTCGGGTCAAGTCAAGGAGCACGCAGAAGTTGAAGCAATAAATGATGTTTTATTAAACACAAGCAAAACAGTGTATGCGACACATTCACACAAGATAACTAAAGAAATAAAGGTTGGAGTGGTATAGAGGGATTTTCAGAGGGATTGCTGGTTTGGGTGATACTTCACCTGTCCTGAAGCCCGGAAAAATGGAGAGCGAAGTTGGGGTGCAATGTAGCTCAGCACGTGGAGCTGAGGGGAGGCTCGCCAAGCAAAGCGGCAGCAAGGCGGGATGAAACTCGGGAGCGATCCGAGGAAGATCTCGGAATCAAGGGTTTTTATAAGGAGAATGTGACTGCAGGCTATGCCGTACTTGGAGGAAAACAATAGATTTGGAGTTGGAGACAAAGCCTCCGAAAGGTCAGAATCTGAATGATTGAGTTATCGTAGTGGTTCTCAATAGAGTAGCCAGTATGCAAACGCAGAGTACTTGGGTATTGTATATGTTACCCATCAAGCTGCCAGCGCGGGGCAGAGGCTCTTTTGTAGGTTGCGTGCATATTCTATACTTACCTGGAGGTCTCCTAAAGCAGTGAGTCAGCTATTTTCTGGCCTGCCTGTATTGTATTAGGAATATTACGGCAATTAACGGCCGAGCTTGTTTACGTGCTTGTCCAGTGGCTTCGCAAGCACGTGGAAGGGAACAGAGAAGTGAAGCCGAATTATGATATCAAGAGGATATCTTTTAATATCCCCAAAGCTCGGACTAGCCAGGGCAGTAACAGGGTCCACCTAGCCTCCTGTGGAAGAGAGTTCCACAGGATGGGAGCAACCACCGAGAACGTTCTCTCTCATATCCTCACCAGGCAAGCCTAGGATGGTGGCAGGACTGAGAAGACTAAAAGGCATGCTGCTTTCTAAAACAGATGAAAAACATGATAAATCCATTTGTTTTAGTCTGATATAAAGAAAATAATCCATCTCCTTGGCATTAAACCTGGAAGTAAGAATCTGATACCATTCTACTCATATAATTTGTTTGTAAGGTAAAACAGCCAGTGCAGAGTAGAGAGCCAAAGTGGTGTAACGAGCCAGAAAGGTATGCTGGTTTGTGTGTTCCACTCAGATTTTGGGAGGTGAGGGTTCAAATCCCAACTAAGCCAATGGAAACCTACTTGGGCAACTCACTCTCTCTGAGCCTAAAGGAAGGCAATGGCTACCTTCTCTGAATAATAAATCTTGCCACAAAAACATTATGATATGGTCACTATAAGCTGGTGTCAACTTGAAAGCCACAAACAAGAACAAGGATAAACACATCATAATAAAGAAATGAGTGGGAGAAATGCATGGTCCCCCATTAATGAAAACCCTGCACAATCTAGGTTCAAAATCATGGCAAGTAAGGTCTAGACAAGGACATATTTCTCTTCTACAGTCATGTCCCGAATAAGGGAATGACAAGAGAGATGGGGAGTGACAATGTGACAGTAGGGCTGATCCTAGCACACAACTGCTGATCATGAGAGGCTTACGGTAGCATTATTTGGGGGGTAAATAGGGTTATAAGATGTCCAGTGTGAGGCAGAGCTTGGGAAACTACTTTTGAAATTAATTATATGGATAAACCCTCCAAAATCATCACCCTGACAATGACAACCTTAACTTTTCAGTATCTCAAAAGTAACTGAAATAGTTACTTTAGTTACCTAAAAAAATTATTCAAGCTTCTGGCCTGTGGTACATAACAGTCTCTCCTCCTGTCCACCCCATTCTTGTCCCAGTACCTACTAAAGACCATGAGACATTGCACACTCTGGATTTTGTGACCATAGTTGAGAATCTGGGAAGGCCAGACCTAAACCAAATCACCATATTTCTCTGCTGAAGAAAATTACAGCAAGATACTTTTTAAAAATAGCCAGTGATTTCCAGTTCATTCCAAGTCACCCCTCAATTGTTAGCTATAATTGGTTTTTTAAAAGTAATCCTTCAGTTGGTTGTTTCTGAAAAGTAACTAAGTTGCTTTAAAAAAAAATCTGAAAGCACCATGCCACTATACTGCTTTACAATGTACACTCTCCTCCTCCCTGTCATCATCATCTCAACACCTACCACAGAGCACAAGGAAACATCACAATACACAGCATAAGCAAGGATTCTAACCACATTGTTCCTGTTCCTAACACTATGTGTTATTCCTCCTCCATTATTTAATGAGGCCACACCTCATAAAATTACTATTACACCATAGAAAGGAGTGAGGTGATCCCTCATTAAGTGACTATCATAATAGTATATAGCTATATTTTTATTCTTACTTCCACACATTGTACTTCTACACACATTTCCACACAAACACTGTACTTCCACACACTGATCTGAAGCACATAGCAATAGGGAGTTTAGAAATCATTGTCTTGTTTTCAGTTACTCATAAAACATGAAGCCTTTGCTCATAAAATGTGAGTGCCTGACATTTGGCAGTACTGCAAAATCCAAAAATGCCATGCCATTTGACTGAAGGATACTAATGTTAATATTATCAGCAGACAGGGCAAATGAGGATAGGTTGATGACAGTCAAGGTGACTGAGGGGAGAAAGGCTTAGGAGGAAAGAGAGGTATTTCAGTGTTTGATGTGCTGAATGTGAAGTGACACCAGGACTTCGGAGGCAAAGATTCTGTTCACTGGTTGTGCACTGCATTGGGATCTGTGTTCTCAGACTCTAAGCTTCTCAATCAATGAAGGGCTTCTCCATCCTTTTTCACTCACCACTTCATCTACCTGGAACTGCCTCCCTGAGTATTGGTGCACTGCTCCTTCCCTTATTGTTTTTAAATTTCAGTTTTAAAAAAAAATCATGTTTTCCAAAGCTCTTGAAATTTTAGTTAATTATAGTTTTATTATCTTCTATATTTTGATTATATGTGTCTGTCAATTTGCTTGATTTTAAATTGCATTGTTCTGTTTGGATAATTTGCTTTACAACTGTATTGTATAATTTTATATTTGTATTAATTTTTCCTTCTCCTATATGTGTGCATATATATATTCTAGATTGTACACCTTTGACAGGCTTGGCTCTTTTTTAAAAAACTTGTAAATCACTATGTACATTAATGGCTATATAAATTGATGATGATGATGATGATGATGATGATAATGATGATGATGATGATGCAAAATTATGCCACTATAGCCACACTGAAGTAACAGGTATTCAATCCAACTTGTCATGAACTGTAAAAGACTACACTTACAGAACTTCCTAAACAGCCAGCACAACCACTGTTGCAATGATTTACATCAGTGTACAGAGCTTAGGGTAACCCTGTAGAACAGAGCTTTTTAAACTTTTCATGTTGGTGACACACTTTTTAGACATGCATCATTTCAAGACACAGTAATTCAGTTTTACTAGCAAACCAGAGGTTAAACTAACCGCTTATAAGATATACAGACACATACATAAATCATAATAGCAAAATGTATGGGGACACAACATATCTCATGAAAACCTTTCATATTTTTTTTAAAAATATGATTTATAAAAAATAACATACATTTCCAAGATTGTAGGTGACACACCTACACACTTCAGGTGACACACTAACATGTCACGGCACACCGCTTGGAAAGCCCTGCTGTAGAAGATATCATCCTCATGAAATCACCAAGATAATATAATCATTGGATAATGGCCTTTATGCTAGTGTGAAGCCACAGTGCAACTCTGGTCAGTGGGCAATTCTTAACGGATGGAAGGGGAAAGGTCTGGGGGAAGGAGTTATTGTCCTTGTTTACATCAGTAAGGGTCCAATCTAAGCAAACGGAGTGCAGGGAACAACCTGGGGATGAGTCTAGGGTTGAGTAAAAGCTGTTAAAGGCTGCGTAGTTAAAACTAGAGGAAAGACAATCTGCACACCTGCAGCAAAAGGATATTGACTTTACATCCAACAAAGAAACAAATTGAAGAAACCACTTTTGGGGGGGGGGGGTCACTGAAAAACTTTATATCTGTTTTCATATAATGACTATCCCTCACATGATGCCCAGACTGGAAAACAATGCCCTGCAGGGAAAAATAAATGCAGAACAGAGAAACAAAGCAAAAAAAAAATGTAGGTTTGATTTATGAAAGAACCACATTGCTGCCCAAGGAGTACAAGACATAGGGGAATTTTTCAACCTGTGTATGCAATTAAGTTCTTTATTTTCTTTCTGCATGACATCCTGCAGTTCCAAAGTTAAATGTCTTGATGTACTTGCCCTTCCATCATTGCTTTTATAAGATTTTGTTATCTTCTACATTACAGCCTACAAGAACATGACTCCCACTGGTGTTTCTTCTTTGGATTGACAAATATGGGTGCAACAGGCATCAAATGTACTCCCTCTCCCTCTCTCTCTCTCTCTCTCTCTCTCTCTCTCTCTCCCTCTTTCTCTCTCTATATATATATACACACACACACACACACACACACACACGCACACATATATATACATATTTATTCATTCATTCATTCATTCCTGGACATCTCAGCAACAAGATAGAGCCAGTAGGTCATTCAGACAGGAGAAACAGTACTCTGTTTGATGAAGGAAAGGATGAAAGAACAAGGGAAGCTTTGAATCTGCTCCTTTAATGTGGATTGGTCAGCCATGGCTAAGCAAGCTACTGACTTCATCTGTGGTAGGTGAAAGCAAAACATCTGATTCCCTAATCATTAGGATTTAATTTTTTTAAAAAAAGGCAGAGATCTTCATTTTTTGTTCCATCTCTGTACCACATTGTCATTCACAGGATGCTGCCGAGCTACACTTAGATTCCAGATGCAGGAAGGAAACATATCCATATTAAACAGTAATAAAAAGAAACTGCTTAGGAAAGAGATATGGCCATAACCATGCATATTGATTAATGTATTGATTTATCAGTTTTGTCATAAACTCTTCCCTCCCCATTTCTCTCTAGTAACATTTACATTCGGTTTTGTAAGGCCAAACTGCAATATAAATAAAAATGTAGTTCTAAATAAGATGAGGAGAATCATTTCAATATAACTAAAGTAACCTTTTCCTGAGCTAACTGCCCATAGAAAGTACTTCCTGGGTGCAGGGACTTATGATACGATTACATCTACTATATAAAAGTCAAAGTTTGTCTGTTTGTGAGTTTGTCTGTTTGTCTACATCAGGCAGGCAAAGACCTTATACGATTGGCTGAGTGAGGTGAGAAGACCTCATATGATTGGCTGGCTGTGAAGATTCTATGGAATCTTGGAGTTGGAAGTCTAGGGAGGGGCCTTTAGAATTCTCAGCTGAGAGCTCTTGGGCCTCAGACCAGTTGCTATGGAGATGAGGCCTACCATCAATAAGGATGCCAGAAAACATCTGGGAGGCATATGTGAGAAAAATTAAAGTGACAAACACAACATAGCCCATTTCCACACTATAATCTCATAGTGCTATTATTCCACTTTCAACATCCTTTGGAATCCTGGGATTTGAAGTTTAAGGAAGGGCATTTAAGTATTCTCAGCCAGACTTTGGCCTCAGTAAACTACAAACCCCAGAATTCCACAGGATGTTGAAAGTGGAATAATAGCACTATAACAGTGTAGTGCAGAAATGGCCATAGTTACAGGTTTTCTTGCCTCACACAGTAGATTGTACGGGTTCCCTACGTGAGGAATCTTAAAGCTGAAATTCGAAACAAAAATACGCTTCCAGAAAAACGTAAAGCCATTGCACAAATTCAACAGAAAGAAAAAGAAAAAGCGAGTACATCAACATCACCAGACAACACAGATTGGATTGGGGACTACGAGGAAAAGTTACAGCTACTGGAATAGGCCATTTGCTATGGAGACAAAACCTAGCAGCAAAGAGGAGGACAGTGTATTCCCACAGGAACCCAAACTGTGTATGTAAATAACTCTGAATACAGACTGTATTGGGACATATGGAGCAAAGTTACAGGGAATGGAGAAGACAGTTTGGAGAGTTCTTAAGACAATAATAATAACCTGGGCAACGCCAGGTAAATACTCTAGTTTCTTAACAAAAAGTTGTAACACAATCTTTACACAGGTGTCCATAGCAAATGGCAAGGATGAAATAAACCAACCAGCACTGAAATCTCTGTGCTCCTTTGCACACTCACAATCAGGGTGAGAGGCCCAGAAGAACAGGCAATACTTACTGACATTAAACCCTTTTTTCTTTGTAATGCCCAAACTCCATAAGTTACTCTACTAAAAGTCTGGCCTTCATCCTGGGAAATACTGAACTATGAATATGTTGTGAATAAGCGGTCCATACATACTGGCCCAATGTGTGAGTATATGGCAGGTTTTAATGCTGCTGTTACCCTGTGTACTGGGGGTCCCGGGAGGGACACCAAAATGTGCTCAACTAAAGGTGGGGAAAAATAGCTCAGAGCACTGCTTAGCATTACGAGAGGCAGGGTAATGGAGCGAGATCTTGAACCCTGTGTCTACGGGGTCGGGTCGAGTCAAGGAGCACACAAAAGTTGAAACAATAAATGATGTTTTATTACAAACCCAAGCAAAACAGTGTATGCGACACACTCATAAAAGATAACTAAAGAAGATAAAGGTTGGAGTGGTATAGAGGGATTTTTAGAGGGATTGCTGGTTTGGGTGATACTTTACCTGTCCCGAAGCCCGGAAAAATAGAGAGTGAGGCTGGGGTGCGATGTAGCTCAGCACGTGGAGCTGAGGGGAGGCTCGCCAAGCAAAGCGGCAGCAAGGCGGGATGAAACTCGGGAGCGATCCGAGAAAGGTCTCGGAATCGAGGGTTTTTATAAGGAGAATTATGACTGCAGGCTATGCCGTACTTGGAGGAAAACAATAGATTTGGAGTTGGAGACAAAGCCTCCGAAAGGTAAGAATCTGAATGACTGAGTTATCATAGAGGTTCTCAATAGAGTAGCCAGTATGCAAACGCAGAGTACTTGGGTATTGCACAGTTTACCCATCAAGCTGCCAGCGCGGGGCAGAGGCTCTTTTGTAGGTTGCGTGCATACCTAATTAGAGTACTTGCCTGGAGGTCTCCTAAAGCGGCGAGTCAGCTATTTTCTGGCCTGCCTGTATTGTCCAGGAATATTACGGCGATTAACGGCCGAGCTTGTATGCGTGCTTGTCTGGTGGCCTCGCAAGCACGTGGAGGGGAGTAGAGAAGTGAAGCCGAATTGTGATATCAAAAGGATATCTTTTAATATCCCCAAAGCTCGGACTAGCCAGGGCAGTAACACTGTGCTTATCACTACTATCTGGCAAAGTCACATTTCTCTTATCCTAGTGCATTTCCCTGTAACTCCTTTTCAACACACACACATATTTTTTTGTTTTGCTGCAGCTGCTACTGTTACTACTGTTCTGTGCCTTCAAGAGAACTCTAAATTATGGCAATCCTATCATGGGTTTTTTTGGAAGGTTTAGTCATAGGAGAGAGTGACACACTTGCCCAAGATCACCATGGGTTTCCATGGCTAAGTGAGCTTTCAAACCCTGGTCTCCCAGACTCCTAGCCTAACAATCAAGGCACTACACCATGCTGACTCTGCTATCAATTTCACCAACTTTTTACTGCTTTATTGAATGCACCCCTTTTCCTATCCTGGTACATTTTTAATTCCAAGCCCATGACTACACCTATTGTTGAAGTTTATGTCATCTTGGAGCAGTTAACTTATGATGTGGTCCATGATTATTAGTTTTTCATCCCTTTGTAATTCATTCCCACCTTGCCCAATCTGCCTCTGGAGAAAGTTGTCGCATTCTTTACCCCTCTACATCTCACAGAACCATCCCTTATGTCTATAAAAATACCAGAACCCTAGCACTATTGCCATAAGGTACTATGGTAGTATTGATATGTTTTCTCCTGGTAGAAGAGACTCGTCCTACATACACACACATACATACAGGCATTCACTGTGTGAATGAAGCAATGCAGAAGACTGACAAGGGAGAAAGAAGACTGCAGTTTGCAAGGAGAAACATGGGCTATCAACCATAGCAATTTATAGCAATACTGCTAAATACTGCATAATAGTACTAAAGTTCTAGATAGATTGTTAAAAAACAAATAGGTCCTAGCAGCAGAGCTAAAGTTCTAGAGAGTTTTTTTTTTCATCAAAATTTTTAAGGAAGCATTGGAGATAAAGGAGATCATATGCTACACATTTTTGAGGCAAAATGCAGAAGAGTGAGAGGAGCTTGCATTCATCTATATCTAATGACACAACCCATGCCACAAACAAGATGCCCGCAAATGAACCAAAATGTGCCAGATTTTATTTTTTTATTTTTTTAAAAAAATATCCATGCAAGCATTTTAACAAGCAGGCAACAACAAAAGACAAATCATCATCATCATCATCATCATCATCATCCTTATCATCAGGAAGCAACATTAAAAGATGCAGTACTATGTGGCACAAATTGTCAGTCTAAATGATCCCTCACAGGGCCATTTACCAAAGCCTAAATAGGCATAATCTCTTGGAGGCATATGATCACTTGAATATGGATCCAATTTACCATGTATTCTATCACAGACATTACCAAACATTTGTTTCCCAAATAAGATAAAACGTTCTTTGGCAAGGTAACATGCTAAAGGTACATGGGGAGTCACATGCACTAACAGTGCCACATAAAGAAATGATCATTGCTACCATTGTAGTTGTTGTATGCCTCCAATTCATTACAGTGACCCTAAGGTGAACCCATCACAGGGTTTTGTGGGGACGGACTGTAACCAGTGGTCACCTAGTGGGTTTCCATGACTAGCAGATGATCAAACCCTAGTTTCCAGGGTCATAATCCAATGCTCAAACCACTACACCATGTTCGCTCTCACCTACTGCCATCACCATGTCAGTATTCAGTCTCAACTGCCAGAAAAGTTGTCAGAAAGGACAAACAGAAAACTAAACACTATCATCAGAATCATTTGTCTTTTGAATGTGCTTCCACCTCTGTCCGAACTATTTGTTTTACATACTATCCTTAGGCACATCCTATCCTTAGACAAGGTGGAGTGGCTGTCTGAAGCAGCAGAATCTGTCAGTGGTGAAGTGCTAGAGGGCCAGCTTCCCTGCACACTTTAGCTATATGTGTAGTGTTGCTTGTGGTTGTAGTACAGGACACTATTTCCAGCATTAGTGCTGAAGAAAGGTTTACTTCTCAGATCAGTCACCTTCAGTATATTGAATGGGAGAAGGAATAATCTTTTCCTTCACTTAACCAAAATAGGTCCTTGACCAGCCTTGGTTCTATAATTCGTCGTGCTTGCTCATACTGATAGGCATATAGTCTCCTGATGTATTCAAGGATCTATGAAATGGGATACTAATCTCAACAAAGGCACTAGAAAAGGAATACAACAGCATAACTCTGACCCTTCCAAAACTCAATGGAACACAATGCAGCATCTTTTGCTGTGATTCCATATCCCTAAATCAAACTGAGATGATATGGAGCAGTATGACTGAAATCACACCAACAATTCCAATTAAGACTTGTGAAGATGCTCTGTTAGAAAGTATTCTATTTATCCACAGAAAGATATATTTTGTTTCAGAATCCTAGCACATGCTTCAGCACTGCTTTTATTAGGACCAATAAAAATGCCACCAAAGGATTCTACTTTTCAAGTTCACTAGATCACTCTGTCAGCAGGAGGTGGAAAAAAAAAAGGACCACACAGCCTCATGAAGACTTCCAGACAACTCAAAGCTTGCATATCAATGTGTTGCCTGACTGTAGATTTGATTGAACTCATGGGCCAGCAGGGCTTTTGTTTTGTATCACACCCTGGAGCTTCATGATAAGGCATTCTCATGTTTCTCCAGGATTAGAATACCAACTTAAAGGCAACCAAATAACTCTCTGATTTGCAGCATAAATATTTAAGGGTGGTCTAGAAAATTTCATACTATAGCTGCAGGCATAGCCACTCAACAACAAGAAAATAGATTTCACCTTTGGATCACTTAAAAACAGAGAAGGAGACAGAGGGGCAAGATGGTTCTACAGCTTGTCTAAGCTTTCAGCCTGTGCCTGTGGTATTGTTTGTGACTATACCACTTTCTTTTGCTTCTTCAGAGACCCTTGGGGCTTTGCGAGCCTGCCAAATATGCCTTTACATAAATGTTTTAATAGGCAAAAAGCAGGCACTCAGCTCTTTTCTGGATGAAACCCTAATTAAGTAGAGCTGGGAAACCCAAATACAATGCTCTCTGCTGTACGTTAGCAATTGCATCCACAGTGCTAATGTTCTGGATGCACCCAAGCTGTTTCTCTTCTACTTCTCTTATCCATCTAAAACTGAGAGTAAGTTGGAGGTGAATAGGAAAGAAGTCATTTTGGTTTTAAAAGAAACCCTGCCCCCTGACTAGTTAATTTATGTCTCAAAATCAGCTTGGAGGAACAGCCACACAATCCTCAGGAGAGGAAAAACAGGATTGTTTTGAAAGATCAACTTAACAGTGCATCTGTGATGAATCTGATGTCTTGCCTAAAGCATTATCAGATTGTAGTACACTGTGAGGTCTTTAACAACCTGGTATACCTGATCTAATGTATGAAGTAAACAGGCAAAAAAAGAAATAAAGAGGTATAGTGAGATAAAAATCTATCACTGGTTTTTTACTTCTGGGCTGGCTTGTTTGTTCCTAGAGGCCACTTTTACCCTCTTCTAATTTACTATATTTTCTTTATCATGATACCATGGTTCCAGGCCCTATCTCTGTCCACTTGAGATAATACTTTTGAAGAGAACTAACCCTGGAACAAAAAGGCAGTCAGTTTAGCACATACAAATAAGAATATATCAACACTATGGTGAATTGGATGTGAAACTCTGGGCTCTTATTTTCATTTCTGTTGGAAAAGCCCAGAAATTTATCAATTCTAGCAAGAACTGCAAACTGAGATCAATATTATTACATTACAAAACATCATTCTTAACAAAGTTGTGGCATTATTAAACTTGTAAACATGTACTCTTCTTTCTTATCGTAGCAGCCAAACAAGTTTAGTGCTAATAACTAGAAGAAAAATTCTATAACACATTTAGATAACAATATAATAAAATGAAATGCAGTTGTAATGGAAAAGTTGACCTATTAGACAAGCAAAAGCACAAAAAGCCAATGGATCTATACAGACTACAAAATTATAGCAGTTTAATACCACTTTAAATGCCATGGCTCCTAGCTATGGAATCCTGAAAAGTTTCATGAGGTGCTTAGAATTTAACTGCCAGAAAGCAATAATGCTACAGTGCAAGAGAGTGAAGTAGAGAATCTAAGCACCCCCTCAAACTACAAATCCCACAATTCCAAAGGATGGAGCCATGACAGCTGTAACTATTGTGCAGTGGAGGTACTCCCAACGTCACATCTGAAACAGTTACATTTTCTCTTGTTGAGCATATGAATTAATTCAATCAAAAACAGATATCCCTAATACATGGACCTTTATGTACTGGATTACTGCATATTCTGTAACAGATACTGACAATAACCACTTCTCAGTTTTATACATCACTCCTTAACACAATTTTTCATTGAATGTATCTATGCGTAATGAATAATGCAATGGTAAACATTTTTGGTGTGTTTTGGTATGTTTTCAAAAATATTCTAGCTTCTGCTAACACCTGATTGACGCAACAGTTCTATGCACACTTGCCAATGAGTAATATCCATTGACCATAACAGCATTCAAAATGTGCAGCATTCTGAAGATAACTATACCCACTTTCCATTCTCTAGCTGCTTTGAGTCCCACTTTGGGAGAAAGACAGGGTACAAATCAAATAAATTCTGCAATATGGCCCTTTTACTGCAGGGGTGGGCATAATGCCACTCACAGGCTGTATGTGGCCCTACATTCCATTTCTGTGGCACAGAAGCCTCCTACCAGTCCCCTATTTTTACCAGCCCACATTTTTAAAAATGGCACAATTTTGTGCCATTTTCTTTGCTCTGAAAGCCCCCTCCCCCAATTTGAAAACATGCAAAATATCCCCAACCCTCCTACCTCATCCCTACAAGCACCAGCAAACTTTGTACCACTCCCAAATACCTCTTTTTCCCTCTGGAGCCCCTCTAAAAATGACCACAAGAAAATGTCACTTCCTCTTGTCTTTTCAGGAAGAACAATAGAGAAAGGCCGTTTCTGCACCTTACCTTTGTCCGGTGTAGGGGCATGGTGATCACACAAGCAACCTCTTGCAAGAAGCTCCTGTGTCACCACTGCTTCGGCTCCACAGGAGTTGCCTGCCAGCCGGCAGGCAGCATGAGGGCTATACCTCTTCCTTCCGCAACGCAGCCGGGTATTTTCTCAGGCTGTACTGGGGGAGGAAGTGCAAGGGCCGGAGCTCCGGAGCTCCGCACACAAGGTAAGTGTGCATGGGGCACCAGAGCGATGCATGATCGTGCACCATTTTTGGCTACATGAAAATGAAATAGTGTGCCATCAGTGCCTGCTGGCCCCAGCAGCATCACGCAATTGCAAGGACATCGTCTGAAATGCTCCTCACAATTGCGCAACACTCTGGAGGCCTTTTTGCATGGCAAATGCCATGCAAAAAGGGCCAAAGACAGATATTTGGGCTTGGTCTGAGAGGCTGCAGCACATAGATGGCCTAGGGAGGAGAAATTGGGTCCTAGCTCCCACATACTTGCCCACTTCTGTACTCATACATCAGTGACTGTAGTGTTATGATAACACTGAGGATTTTGTGGAGGAAAGGGACCAAGTCATCTTCAAATCTCTCTTCATGAGTCCTAACTACAGCAGCAAGGGCAGAGGAGAACACCTGAACCATGGCAAGATTGTCATCCAGATGGCAAAACTCATAGCCAAGAAGATTTCTCCATTTTAAAGATCCAATGAACAAAATATGGCCAACATCCTGGGTCACTGTCTTGGTTACAATTCCTCACAGATTTTGAAGAATTACTTTTGTAAAGGAATTAGTTACAGATATAGTGCCAAGGTCTCAAAGTAGTAAACTGCCATTTTAATCGCCTCTTAGTTACATTTTAAAAGGTACTGCTTACCTTCTAATCATTCAAAAGTAACAACCTCTGGAGTGCTACAAGCTTCTGGCCTGTACTCCAGCGAATACTGAAGTACTAGGGCTACAAATCACCTGTAACTACAAAAGCAGCAAAACAATCAGAGTGCTGTTATCCTTTGTTAACTTACATTTGTAATGTAAGTTAGTTATACTGTAGATATTGTAAAAAGGAACATAGGAAGACAGGAAGCTGTCTCATACTGAATCATCTAGCCCAATATTATGAGCTCTGACTAGCAACACCTAGCCAAATTCAGTGCATTTAGCATGTTATGGTGGCAAAGGTCACTAACTATTTACAATCCATTATTTGGGTTAATCATAAGTAACTTATTTGCATAAAGCCAGGTGGTAATTCTGAGTGGATTAAACCCACTGAGTCAATTCCTGGATGGATGGTAATACACATCCTACCATAAAAATATGTCTACTATATTTGAAATAACAATCGGATTTAAATTATTTGCAATAAGTTTTTTTTCCCCCAAGCTCTGCTCCTAAAGTAAATCTATTCTAAAATAAGAATATAAGAGTATATTTCTGGCATCTTCAGAAATCCACTGCTCATCTACCAATGATTCAATTGGCCTTATCCTTCTTACCTGCACTATTCTGCTATCAGATAATAAAACTTAGATGGTGTTTTTCCCTGTCTTTTCCTCCTTTTGCATCAGAGCTTGTACATTTTCCATCTATAGTAAAGTCACTGAACAGTAAGAAAATAAAGATTATTTGCAAATCTCCCAATCCTTGGTGAGAAAAGGTGTTTTGACACATTGAGACAACCAATGAAGAATCTGTCAGCTGCATTGAGACTTTGCACTTTTGAGAAAGAGCAAAAGGACTTGGACATTTCTCCCCACCAGCAGTAATAGCATTGTGTTTTGCACAAAAATATTGAGGAGGGAGTTGGATAGAAATATGTTTTGTACAAACACATGGACCTTTTGCACAGAATAACTTCAGAAAATGTTTGAAAAATGATTCGAAAATTAAACAAATCATCCCAAACTACACAAAATTCTCATAATCTTGCCCCATGGTGAGAACAATCTTGCAAGTTTTCATTCTCATCCATGAAAATGAGTGGTGAGTTACCTCCCCACTGCACAAAACAAACAAGTTCCTTCAGGTGCTTTTGGGGGCATAGAGAGAGACTTTGTTTTCCAGTATTGCAATAGATGTGGTTTCATAGATGGCCAACTGTAAAGAGAGCAGCTTAGCAAAGCTGCATAAAACCAGCCAACCACGATGCTGCAGAATGCTGCAGATGGACTATGGGGGAAAGAATATCAGACTAGAAGTTTGGCCATTTCCACACTAGACTGTTATAGCACTATTATTCCACTTTCAATATCCTATGGAATCCTCGGCTTTGCAGTTTAGGGAGGGGCTGGCTGACTGGTCCCTCCCTAAACTGCAAACCCCAGGATTCCATAGGATGTTGAAAGTGAAATAATAGTGCTATAACAGTCTAGTGTGGAAATAGTCTAGTGCAGAAATGGTCTTTGTCTGCTAAACTATTAGATAGGGTCATTTAGAAATAAAGAGGGGGACAGGAGGCAAATAGGAATAGATTAAATCTTAAGAGTAACAGTTAAGAAATAAGACCATTCAAGAATAAAGGAATGGTTAGGATTAGGAATGTGTAAGATCACAACAGAGAACTTTGTTTGCTAGAAGCTGAGAACATGAATGGAAAAGTGTTGCTTTGTTTTAATTTATGTATTATATTGTACTGAATGTATGTGGAACCAGCATAATGGTAGATGTTCAACTTGTTATACAATAAATCTTTACTGTTTTATTTTCTATGTCTCTTTTTTGATATATATTTTTTGAAGAATTGATGACAATTGGTCATGCCTTATGAAACTGAACTCCACACTGAACATAACTGCTTGTCCAGTATAGTGGTCACTTCGAGACCCAAGAATGAGATCTCAGAAGGGGTCTTAAGAAGAAAAAGGCAAGGTGAGTGTAGGAGCTGGAACTGCATGGCCAACCAAGGTCCTTTCCGTGGTTTACATTTGTAGTGCTATGATTACACTTTTAAGTTCCATGATTGCATTTTTTGGAATCCTGGGGCTTGTCATTTGTTGAGCACTAGAGCTCTCTGGCTGACAATTCTAAATACCTCTCCCATCACTGAAAATTCCAGCATTCCATAGGATGTTGCCATGGCAGTTAAAGTAAAATCATACTGCTATGACTGTAGTGTGAAAGGAGCCCTAGAGAGGTGTTACCCTGATTTCTGGGGTCCTGTGAGGCACACCTCAGTGTGCTCAAAATAATGGGGAATGGGAATTAGCGAGAGCACAAGCTAAGCAATGCAAGAGGCAGGGCAACTTAGCGAGATCTTTTACCCAATGTTTACGGGGTCAGGCCGAGTCAGGACCAAGATACAAGAAAGCTCAAATTATGTTCTTTTATTTATGAAGTCACAGCAAACTTACGCACTCACTCGAAATTAAGAAATACTGCACAATTGTGCAGTCACATACGCAGTCCTATGAAAATAAAGAGAGGAAAATAGATAGGGGATTTTCAGGAGGATTTTCGGGGAAATACTACACCTGGTCCTGTAACCCGGTAGACGGAAAGAAGCTTGGGAATGTAGATTCTCAGCACATGGAGGCTGAGGGGAGGCTCGTCAAACAGAGCAGAAGCAAGTCGAGAGGCAAGTCACGAGCAATCCGAAGAGATGCTCAAAATCAGGGGTTCTTATAGGGGAAAATGTGCCTGTAGGCTAGTCCATTCCCAGGGAAAACAATGGGTTTCAGGCTGGAGACAAAGCCTCCGAAAGGTCAGTACTTTAGATGATTGAATTATGACAGCGTTGTCAATAGCATAGACAGTATGCAAACGCGGAGTGCTTGACAGTTGGATATTCTGCTCGTCAAGCTTCCTGCTCGGGGCAGGGGATCTTTTGTAAACAGCGTGCATACATAATGTGATCTTAAGAAGGTACTTGCCTGGAGGTCTCCTAAAGCTGCAATCTGGCAATTACTGGTCTGCCTGGATTTGTTTTGAATGGTTCAGCTATTTTCGGCCATGCCCGTGTGTGTGCTTGTCCGGGGGTCTCGCAAGCACATGGAGAGGAATGGGTAGTGAAGGCCAAATTCTTGATATCGAATGATACCTAATATACCTCAAGTTCGGACTAGAAACTACAGTAACAGAGGGGACTTGTCACACCACCAAAGATCACCTAGGAAAAAGATTGGAAGTAAATTAAGCTAAGAAGTACTAAGGGGAAAAAAATCTTCTATCTTCCTTTCATTTGGTAAGCTATTTGTTTCTTTTATGCAAACAAACCCAACAACAGATGTGGCAGCAGAGGAAATGCACCTAATATCTGACTGGCAAGCTGGTTTTCTGTGTAGGACAGATTTACTAAAGGAATCTGCTGATGGAAAAGATCATGATCTCCTAACAGAGCAACCACTAATTTGAATCAAATCATAATGTTTAAGCTAAGTGAAGAACATTTATTTTATTTAGAATGCATATAGTAATTTTGTTTGTTTTTGATACTGCTATGGTAAATATGGGGGATATAGGGGGATATGCAGCAATGCATATGTGGTTCAATGCATCAGTATATGGTCCTTTCTTTTTAAAGAGGTTATTAAAAAAGAATAAAAAAGTGTAGCATTACACTATGCACCACATTTCTTAAATAAAGGACTTCGCATTTGAGGATTGGCTTTCCCACCTCTTTAAATTTTATATGCAGAATGTTATCACCTATATAGTGGGGGAGAAAAAACTATTTTCTGCCCAGGAACCTTGTTTTCCATGACATTTTGGACAGAAAAACTCATTTTCTATGAAAAAAAATGCATTTTTTTATTCAGGCTACATCCAAAACTGCAACAATTCTCACCCATCTAGGAGTCATTGGGGTTTCCTTCTACTCAAGAAACCGTTTCTTTTTTTTCTTTTTTCTTTTTTTCTTTTTTTTTTTTGGAGGGGGGAGGGGGAACCCAAATATTTATTGAAAATTCTTTCCATCCCTGCCTTACTTGTTGTTTAAGACCCTGACTTTTCTAGGTCCTCAATTACATGGATCTAGGCAGCCTTCCATGTCATACAATCACCCTGAATGTATATAGTGTGATGGGAATTATGGTAGAAGCAAGACTAGAATGTGCCTTCCTCTTCCTCCTCCTCCTTGCATGCAAAGACTATATGCTTTCTAATGTCTGAACAGAGCAATAGTAAAAGAAAGGATCTGCTTCTCTTCAACAACTTTTACACACCACATAATTATTTCCAGTATTAGACAATTGTGCCAACTGCCACTAGGTGCTCAGAAAAATGCATTGTCTCAGCAAAGGTGTATCCATATGTGGAGGTCTAAGTGTGCCAAATGAAGAGTCTGAAAGGTATGTTAAAAGAGCCAAATGGCTTTTCTTAGCAATGGTGCAAATCGCTAATTTCAGATCCTGGATCTAATAATGTTATGATGCTTTAGATGTTCAAGTGTATTCCTTTTAATTTTAAATTTTAAAAAGAAAGAAAATGAATACTCAGGAAACCCCCCCAGAATCATTGTGTCTTGATAACTGCAGGAATAAACCACAGGAGTTTGCTTCTTCTGTTGACGCTAAACATTTATTTGGGAATAAGAACCATTTTTTAGGAGAAAGATAATATATTTGTCAAAGTAAAATAATGAAATAAGCATCTCTTGTTGCAGGCCAGCTGTTCCCAGACTATTAAGAAAAGAAAAGACAAGATGCTCTTTTGATGGGAGTAAGACGCATTAAGACTAGGAACTGCCATATGCCTGTTAGTCATTGTTTCATTTTCTGATCCTCTATGGGTGGTTATTAGTGTTGTGTACTGTAGTGTAATATAGTGTAGCCATAGTGACTTTGCCCTGAAATCCAGCCCTAAGTGCACTGCTGCTTCTGGGCAGCTTGTTGCTTGCACTGAAGAATAACCACTACAATTTCTGTGGGACTTAGAAAGGGCAACACATGGTCCTCCATATGTTATTAAACTGCAGCTGCCATCATTCTTCATCATTGTGTATGCTAGCCATTACACATGGGAACCGGAGTCCAATAGCACCTGGAGGACCATACATTACTGACCCATTGGTTTCTCCTTGTTACCAGATTCCTACCTAACAAGTTTCTGGCCCAGAAATTTCTTCCCTATGGTTTGGAGAATCTAGTCATCCTCCCCACCTCCTTCTCACAATATCCTCCAATGCAGTCATTAAGGAGCCTACAGCCTGACTACCACAGTTTTTGTCTGAGCCATGTGGGTGAATGACTTGAGTAGAAAGAATAGCAGTAGGAATAATGAGCCCATTAAAGGGGACTGGGAGCTCATGTTACTTCATAGCAATTATGGAGTAAAAAGAGCTTTTCAACCACCCCTCAGCCTCTCCCTCATATTCTATTTACTTCCTTTAAACTTCCCAAAATGAAGTCCCATAAACTTGTGCTGAGTCTATCAGGGGACCATCTTATGACCTGGGAAAATATATCTTCAGTTGCATCCATGATTCAATTTCTTCTAACGGAAATATATTTATGTGTTTCCTTGTACACTGCCAGCCATCCATCTGCTTAAGTTCTATTGAAAAACTAATGGAAGTTCCACGCAGTGAAACTGTGAAGGACAGCCACAGATCACTGAAAAATGAACCATTCCTTCCTGGCAACTCTCTCTTCCCAGAAAATATTCTCTGATATATGTTTAAATTACCTTTCCTAATTGGCTTATGCTGGTGAGGAAGAAGCACAATTATTCCACAAGAAAGTCCTTTGAAACTCAATTTCTCTATTTCCAAAAATAAGAACCATAAATAACTGAAATTGACAGGATTTAATAGAAACATCAATAATAAGGTTACAACCTGATCTATTTATTAGTGCTCAATCCTGTACATATGTATACTCTAATGTGGAGGGGGTGAGGGCAACTGTGTGGCAGTCAGGAACACATTCTTCTACCCCATCACACTTAGCCTCCACATGCACATCTAAGTACACCAGTCATAGTTCACTCTGTAGAATTCAAAGAATTTTATGCAGAGGACTCAGATGTATAAACCATCTAGTGCTGGTTGATGGCTCTCATTCCTCCACCAAAAATATCTGAGCAACCAGTGGTCAATTCAGTTATTAAAGAACTTCATTAGAGTGGGCTCCAGCTCAGCTGGAGTTGAGAAACACTGAAAAGACATCCCCATCATTTATAGAATAAGTAACAGTAGTGAAGCAGTCAACAGCTTTTAACTACGAAACACTGAGCAATCAAGCATCTGAGGTTTCAAGGTGAAGGTAGCTATAAATCTCATAGCAGCTGCTAGGAGTTTTTGTTGTTTTCATCTCTTTGTTCTCTCTGGCTTTTGTGCACTTCCTGCTCATAGATTTAGTTGGATACATGGCCTCTGGACTGGCTTGCAGTATGTATGTCTCTTTACCTTTCTCTTGTGGTTTCAGTTATTGTGCTTGCTGGTTTCTTACAACAGATTTGGGGATGGCTAAAACCTTGCTCCTGTGTCTTCTATAAGCATTGGTATATTCCCTTGGTTATCTCTGTATGCTCCAGACCAGTGATGTAGACTCAAGTCAATATACTCGGACTCAAGTCTGACTTAAGTCACTTCAGTGACTTGACTTGGACTCGACTTGGCCATAAATGATGCACTGACTCAACTTGACTCAAGACTTGTATATTTTTAATGACTGACTTGATGCCCTTGGTTCAGTTAACATAACACATTCATCCAGAAACCTTACAACTTTGAAAAACACCTCCATCTCTTTTTGCCTACTAGTCACATGACAATCTCTCTCAAGCCCAGAGTGTGGGCATATTTCTCAGAGGGGAACAGCAAACAGGCTAGGCATGGGCTTGAGGCAGGCTTGAGGTCTGCTCAGCAGCCTGTTCCCGCTGCATATCAGAGGAGCCTTCTAAAACTTTTCCTAAGAGCAAAAGACAAGACTCGCCCCCAGAGTGCAGGGTGCATTTCTCAGTGGGGAACAGCAAATGTGTTAGGCAATGGGCTTGAGGAAGAAGGATCTTTCCTTTTAAAGCTTTTGAATCTTCAGTAATGGGGAGTAAGATAGGATCCTATTCCCCACTTCCAAAGCTGCAGATGGCAAAATTGCAAATGTGGAGAGCCGACTCTGCTTAAATTGTGAACATTGAATTTATTTCACTCTACCCATTAATTCTGAAATTTTGGTTGGAGTATAAAGTTGGCTTCCAGACTTGAGATTTGATTTGAAAGTATCTTCAAAGACTTGAGACTTGACTTGAGACTTGAAGGTAGAGACTTGAGATTTGACTTGAGACATGGAGTAAAAGACTTAAATACATCACTGCTCCAGACTGCCTTGACTCATTTGTAACAGCTTCCTCCTCTTATAGGCTGATTCTCCTGGTGCCATCACTGCCACTGCCACCACCGCCACCGCCACTACTTTTCCCAATCTGAGACTTAAAGTGGCTTATAAAAGTGAAAACAGATACACCTAAAAATTCACATTGCACAGAAGTTAAAATATAATTAATCTGTCAATAAAATTAAGGGCAGTTAAAAACAAACTATTAAAAATAAGAGCAACAAATCTGAACAACACAGCACATAAACAGCCCTTTCCCCATGAGCAGTTAGCCCTAAAACTCTGTTGAAACAAAAATTTCTTCAACTATCTATAAAAGGGTAGCAAGGAGGACACCTGTGGAACTTCTCTAGGAATGGGGTTCCAGATCATGGGAGCTGCTACTGAGAAGGTCCTCTCCTATATACCCACCAATTGGTGGAACAGTGAGAAGGACCTTCCAAGAAGATCTCAAGACAGGAACAGGATCATATAGGGAGATATGGTCCTTCAAATACTTGCTGCCTTTTGGCCCCCTAGCACTTGCTGCCTGTGGGCACAGAATGCCACCAGAAGTGACACTGAATCACTTCCAGTGGTCATTCTGAACTGATATACAGGTGAAACAATTAAGCAATTTGGATGGGAGCCTGGACATAAGACAGGGCCAATACTTGTATATTTTAAAAACTTGCCTGAAAATGCCAAATGTGAAAAAAAAGTTTGGTGAAGAGAGGGTGCTTTGGGAGGCTTCTGGGACTATGTGTCGCCCATGGGCTATACTTTTCCCATCTCAGTCCTAATCCTAATGGTTAACCTTGATCATGCTTAGTTCTCTATTTGTCTACTGAGAGGTAAACACCACTGGAATTCAATGGGGGTCACTCCCAAGTAAGCAGATGGGGAATCATACATGGATGAACATGTACACAATTGAACTGAAAATGTTAGAAACTTGCACATATCACAGTACAGATAGGTCTTGGACTGATTTTTTTTAAGCCAGTTTGGTTTTGGAATACTAATGGAATAAAAAGGTATATTATATACATTCAAATTTGATTTCAAAGTAAGTATTTGAGGATAGCCTTTTCTGCAATCATTCAAAGTTAACTTTGGCAAAAATTAATCATATTTTAATACAAATTTCATATCAGGAAACACCTGACCCCTCAACCTGGAAACCTCAAAAACACATCTTCACATCATGTTTACACTATGGTTCAGTCTACTGAACTGTAATAAAATTACAATTGATCCAAAGGTTAATTCAAACATTGAAAAAGAGTATCAAAATTTAGATTGAAATAATGTATCATTCAACAGATGGAAGCCACTTGGGGGGAAAAAACCTTTCCATTGCTTAACAGCTCTATATGATATCTGCTCACCTTCCTTAGTGGGCATCAGCTCTGGGGCAGACACTAGCAAAGGCCAACTCAGTTCATTGAGAATCTATCATAGTAAGCGAAATCATCATACTAGTAGTCCTTTGGTACTGACATGCACTGTTTTTTAAACTGCCCCCCATCCCTCATCTAAGAATATGTACCAAAACTGAGGTTGCAGATTGCCTAGATGCTACACCATTTAGGTGTCAGAGCCATTAATGAGATGTTGCCTAACGAGTCAATACAGACTGAGCTGCCAAGCCTCCAAACTGAAGACAGCCAATTTATTTCCACTTGCTTTGGCTAGAACCCGCCCCAGTAAGTATGCTTTAATGACAGCTTGACAGCTTCAGTAGTATTTTTAAATTGCTAAAAACAGGCTAAGCCTGTCTCAGCACAGTTTATTCACAAGCTCTCGTCAAAACAATTCAGTGTCTTTTTCTCTCTCTCTGTCTTTTCACACATGATGATCCAACAGACCATGGAAACCTGTTATACAGACTCTATATTTATTCAGTTCCAACGCTGAGGCCTCAGGCTGGCAGCAAACATCAACCTGAGCAGTGGTCACATTAAATACAGTTTCACTGTATTACATTGAAAGAGGTCTTCCCTTGGAGAGAGAAAGAGTGAAGTGTCGTGTCAGCAAAGGCAATTCAGCAGGACTCCTCATAGCCTATTGTGAAATTCTGGACCATCCCCAGACACAGTCTTTTCAAAAGGAGCAGGAAGGCAGGGGAAGGAGAAGGTAGACAGCCCCCATCTGCCCACTTTCTGTTCTTGCAAGAGATTTTTCTCCTACTGATGCAGTGACTTGAGTTTATGGTCAGGAGCAGATCAATCATAAGGTGGACTGAAATAGATATCTCAGACACGAGGCTGGGGTACCATTAATTGGTAGCAATCTATACCTAATTAACTTTATACTTGTGTGGCGATGGTCACAGATATGGTATTGCTTTATTTGTCCCATCTGTAAAACATCTTAAACCAAATCCTATCTAGGTTTTTCATAATATGTCTCTTAACTAGCTTAAACAATTACCTATCATTCAGCTGAACATGAAATTGCCCTAGGGTTGTTTTCATGATGTCCAAAACATTTCTTCCTTGAAAACTGATTTACTCAAATGTTTCTGTGGGAAACACTGGGTTGGGAGGAAGTGGGAGTGCATATTTTCTACAGAATCAAAATAGCATAACATGCTGGTTTCTGAGACTATTTCCTTATCCAAATATATGATTCTTACAATCCTTGAGTTATACCTACTATGTAAAATAGGATGTTAATATCATTATCCTTGAAGAGCTTAATGCTACATAGTATGAAGGAAGGAATGATATCAGCTTAGCAGTATTCTAGTACTGGTAGAAAGCTAGTACAGGAAAGTTGCTACTTGTCAACCCAAGGTCAAATGTGGGTGGAACAGTGGTATTGTAACAGATATTTGGACCTTAAAGGGAATCCAATATTTTATTGTTGTTGTTACTGCTACTAAAATTATTTGATATATCTTCCTCCTGCTATTCTTTCAAGGTAACAAATACATCCACAGAAGTAAAGGGACAGTTCCATACACCCAGCCATTTGCTCTACAGTGGCAATGAAAGGATAGTGTACAAAGCATTTTAGGAAAAGGAGCTTCAAGAATTTGGTGTTTGAGAATCTGGTATGAATAAAGTTAATCAGCACTTCCTGGGACCCTTTCACATTAAGTCATTATTGTGCCATGATTCCAGGCCCTTTCACACCCTACCTTATATTGTTGTCCTCTGGTGGCAATCCTGGTAGCGGCTGTGCTTGGAAGGAAGTGTGACAGGAGCGCTCCCCTCCACACTGGCTGACTCCTTGCTGAAGGAAGCATGATGGACACCCGTCTTCCTTCCGTTGTACAGCCAGGCATTTTCCCAGGCTGTGCTGGGGCAGGAAGCGTCTCCACAGTGTGAACAACTGTAAGACAGTAGCCCCTCCATATTTGCGAGGGTTGGGGACACAGAATCCTCACAAAAGTGGGAAAATATGTTACCCTGTGAACTGGGGGTCCCGGGAGGGACACCAAAATGTGCTCAACCAAAGGTGGGGAAAATTAGCTCAGAGCACTGCTTAACGTTACAAGAGGCAGGGTAACTTAGCGAGATCTTGAACCCTATGTCTACGGGGTCGGGTCAAGTCAAGGAGCACACAAAAGTTGAAATAATAAATGATGTTTATTAAATACAAGCAAAACTGTATATGCGACACACTCATATAAGAGAACTAAAGAAGATAAAGGTTGGAGTGGTATAGAGGGATTTTTAGAGGGATTGTTGGTTTGGGTGATACTTCACCTGTCCTGAAGCCCAGGAAAAATAGAGAGCGAAGTTGGGGTGCAATGTAACTCAGCACGTGGAGCTGAGGGGAGGCTCGCCAAGCAAAGCGGCAGCAAGGCGGGATGAAACTCGGGAGCGATCTGAGGAAGGTCTTGGAATCAAGGGTTTTTATAAGGAGAATTGTGACTGCAGGCTATGCCGTACTTGGGGGAAAACAATAGATTTGGAGTTGGAGACAAAGCCTCCAAAAGGTCAGAATCTGAATGATTGAGTTATCGCAGCGGTTCTCAATAGAGTAGCCAGTATGCAAACGCAGAGTACTTGGGTATTGTATAGTTTACCCATCAAGCTGCCATCGCGGGGCAGAGGCTCTTTTGTAAGTGGCGTGCATACCTAATTAGAGAACTTGCCTGGAGGTCTCCTAAAGCAGTGAGTCAGCTATTTCTGGCCTGCCTGTATTGTAGTTTGACTATTACGGCAATTAACAGCCAAGCTTGTTTACATGCTTGTCCGGTGGCCTCGCAAGCACGTGGAAAGGAATAGAGAAGTGCAGCCGAATTGTGATATCAAGGGATATCTTTTAATATCCCCAAAGCTCAGACTAGCCAGGGCAGTAACAAATAGCTCCCACTCTCACAATTCCCCTCCAGAGCTCCCCTCTCCCATTCCTTTGCCTCTGGCCCCAGCATAGGGGGTGGGTGAGAAAAAAGGCACAGTAGAGGGCTTGCTGTTATTTTCCCCTCAAAGGGAGAGGAGCAGAGTTGTTTCCTTCTAATTACTTCTGGTGGGCCATCTTGAAAAGGGAGGGGTAGGACCAAAGGGAGCATCTGATCAACCAGCAGCCATTACAGTAGAAAGTGCAGCCACATGGCAGAGAGGACACACGCCCAGAAGTGGGAGGGAGGCTTTGCTCACCCAAAAAAGGAAAAATGTCCATTTTAAACACAAGCCTGGCGACCCTGGGGTGAGGAATGCAAGGGAATGGGAGGAGGAAAATGGGGGGGGGCACATGCCTCACGAATAATCAAATTTGCAAAGGTCAAACCCATGAATGTAGAGGGAGGGCTATAGTTCTTCAGAAATGAAGGGAATATTTAAAAAGTAACTCATGGTAATATGTGCTGAAACCTTTTCAGAGGGATTATGGTTCGGTCTGGATGCAGCTTTCTTTTACGCAGAAGTGGCCTATACTGACTAAATTTCTCATATGTAAAAGTAAAGGCTCATAGATGTGCAGCAGGAATGGACCAAGTGTGACCCATAGATCCATGGGCATACACAGAGATCAAAACCAGCAATCAAGACAACTGTACAGTCTTTCATAAATCAATATTCCAAATGCGTTTTAAGAAATAAGTTAACAAGTATATTTTAGTAAATGCAGGTGGTATCAATTCACTTCAGAGAAACCTGGGAATTCATCTGTGAATTAATTTGTGAATTTAAAAATCACTGTAAATATGAACCACTCTAGCACCACTCCTATGAGTTTATACACACAGAGAGAGATTGAGAGAGAGAGAAAGAAAGAGAGGAGGGTACACCTATTATCCAATTTCAATTGAAGAAACACCTCTCACAACTAATTTATTGATAAACAGAGCCTGGATTCTCCTCTATTTCTTTTTGTGCTATGTAAATGAACAGTTAGTTTCACAACTCAGAACTAAATGTACTTTTGTCGCATGCAATGTCTGTAGCACTGTCTTTACAACTGCCAAACTCCTCCACAGATCTTAGAAATAAGGAGATAGATGCCATGTACTATCATAGTACCATATATGCCATGTGCTTAGTACAAAAGAACGAAGGCCATTTCCATAGGATGTTGAAAGTCGAATAACAGCGCTATAACAGTCTAATGCAGAAATGGCTTAAGTTTTCACAGTGAAAGCTGTACACCCTGAATTTTCATCTGCTTTCAGACATGGAGAGATTTTCACTACTTATCTTCTCATCTACTTGTAGAAAAGCTTGATCAAACTAGAAGTTAACAGCTTCCCACAGTATGAAATAACTAAAAGAAATATGTATGTAAAAAATGTTGTGCTACCAAAACAAAACTTGTAAGATTCAGAATATGAAATCAGATTATACAATCAGATAGCATCTTAACTATTATTAAGAGAACATTATAAAAATAGAATATAATTTTTTACAAAGTACCTGATCCCAGCTATCTTTAAATGACAAGACCTGGTTTCCTAGGAAGAAATGGAAAGACCTGGTTTCAATGGGACTTACTACCAAGTAAAAGTTCATCAAATTGTACCCAAGATTTCTATAAAGGAATAGATCACTACAAAACATAAATAAATTTCCCTTGCTTTGTCTGACAAGCTGTACAGATCAAAATTCTATTTACAACTCATTTATTATGCTCCTAGGAGCCACCTCCTCCCTTGCTTTAGTTCAAGAAAAGCTGTTGCTGCCCACTCATATCTTGCTGAAAATAAGCAATGTAAGTACTTCCTGTAAACATTCTGCGTTTAAAGCCTTTTAGCTAAAATATTATCCCAACAAAAAACAAAAAATATTTATTTAAAAATATGGTAGGAAAAAAAGGCATGGTTTATGTTGCTGTAGGGATGGCTAAAGGTGGCTGAGCAGATTCAATTATTTATCAGCAAAATATGAATACTGCTACAGCAAATGAGGATGAACGTCTGTACATCAGTGAATTATCCATGTTGCTGCCCCTGCAATTTTATTTTATTTTATTTTGGTACATGTTTTTATAAGATGTTATAATGGTATTTCCATGGTGTCTTTTTATCAGGCAGGGCCAATGCTGGATAGCAGAGCATATGGAAGAGCTATGAATCTGATGAGCTATTATCTTAGGATTGTAACATTAAGTACTACTTTTCAGTATGCTTGGATGCAATAAACAGAGAAAGTCTTACAGAATTGGCTGAACTTTGAATATTCAGCAACGTTCTTGCTTTACAATACACCTCTCACTTTCTCTAGTGTAGATGAAAACAATAAAGTATGGAAAAATTTAAAACAGCAGTTTCAGTTGGACTAATCTTATTCCCATTTTGATTTGCAAAACTGTTAGTACAATTATTATAAAGCTTAGAGGGTTCACAACACAGTCGTCTTACACAAAGGCAGTGCATAGTTAAGAGATGACTTACACAGTTTGCATACAAGAAGAACCCCACACCATTTACCCATACAAAGAACAGCAAAGAAATGATTTTCAACTAAGCACCCCTACTTCCTATGACAAGCAGAACTTACTGATGCCTGTGATTCACACATTATCCTCTGAAAAGCAGATTAACTGCTACTTCTTGGTGTTCCCACTTGCTATCTGTGTACCATGACTTCCAAATAGACCAGTCATTGGTACACATTCCAAATTGTTTGTTAGTGGCATTGTGGGACATGTATTCACTCTTGTTAGTAATGTTTCCCTTAAATGAGGAAGTAGGCGCTCACCTGAATGTAGGCCATATTATAGTTTAACAATAATAATAATACAAGAAGAACTTATTTCCTTTTTTCCCCCATGATTTTTTCTTTTCTTTCCCCTTCTAGTTAAAGAAGGCTGATTCTCTAATTGAAATATTCAACCTACCAAACCCTCGCATGGGGAAGTTCATATCTTTTCTCTTTTTTTCTCGTTTTTTTTTCTTTTTCTCCTTTCTACTTCACCTCTTTTACTTTTTCTTCTTACTTTCCTCCTTTTCTTTTTTTTCCTCTCTCTCTCCTTTTTCTTCTCTTTTTTCTTTTCCTCTTCTGCCTTTCTCTTCTTCTACCTTTCTTCTATTCTCTTCTTGTTCTATATTCCCCATACTCTCTATTTGTACATTTTTTTGGAAGGTCCTAATGGATTAATGCCATGGCATAAGTTCTTTTCTTTTTTCTTTTTTTCCCTCTTCTTTCCTTGTCTAATGTATATCGTATATTCTTACCGTAAAATGTTTTTAAGTTATATACCATGTTATGTTATATGTTATATTTGGCAAAGTGCCTATGTAAACTTTTTCAAGAACTAACTTTATTAATAAAAATAATTTTAAAAAAGAATGTAGGTCATATAACAAAGCCTACCAACTTGACTCTTGAAACACAAGGCTGATGTCTGTCACCCTTATCAACATGTTCATGAGTAAATGAGTGGAATGGAACTTGCCATTTCATGCAGCAAGCTGGCATGGAAAAATCATGATACAGACCACGTGGCTTTTTGCCTAGTTTGATTCAATGGGCAACCAAAAATAACCAAACCTATTTGACAGAGTTGCCATATGATCCAGTTGGCCAAGTTTTACACTACATGACTCAGTGTTTATTCATACCACTAGCTCTCCCAATTTCCCCACTTTAAAAAAAAAAATCTACCCCTTGTAGAACTAGAGACTGAAGGGAGAAAGTATAGCCACTATTTATGCAGAGGATGATCAGATCTTGAACAGGTGAATCTATAGGGACAGGTACTCCTTGAAATGTCAGTGCCCATAGCTCTTTAGGTGTTTGAAGGTCATCACCAGCACCTGTATTTCAGAACAGAAGTAATCTTTTAGACTACAAAAAAATAGCTCTGGTTTCTGAGACATCTTCAAGGGGAGCCCCACACAGACGTGCATTGCAGCAGTCTCCTTGGAAAGTTACTAGCATGTAGAATCCCGTAGTAACGTTATCCCTGTCCAGGAAATGTAGAATAACATTGCTCAAATAAATAAGCTGTACAAAATAAAGGAATAACCAGTACAGGGGTACATTGCACACAGAAAAATCCAATAGTATATAGAATTTAGAAAATGGAACAAATAAGACACTATAGCTTTCTCATGTAGGAAGGAACTGTGATAGTACTGGCAGCACTTTGAACCATAAAGGCATTCTTTGTATATAACTCAATTCAAAACATTAACATGGTGTGGGTTCCTCATTATGTGAACTGCTTATTACCGAATCTTTCTGGGACAGTAGCACAAAGAAAGAATGAAGGAAAGCTCTGTGTCATATTGTCATTGTGCAAGCCAATAGAATGTGACAAAAAGGGGGTTAAGACAGTGGGTAAAGGTATTAAAATATAAATACTGCACATTGATATGCAGAGTACAAAAGTGCTAATCTTGCACATTTTTCATTCCATACATATTGTGGAAGGATGCCTTGGAAGCACTACAGAATTGGACATTTCTGATTAATTCAAGACTGAGTGTGTAGGAGCACATGTGCAGAGCTCTGATAAGGGGAGATAATGTTCTCACATATAAACATTTTCAGGGGCTTAAAACAATCTGAAGTTACTGAGAGTCTATATAGACACCAGTACTTGCCTATTGATTTTGTAATCATAGGAAACAGAAATTGTCATCATATTTATTTGAAGGAGTTCCTAAAAACTGTACTTAAAATCTGCAAATGGAGGTTTTCAGCTGCATTAATATATTGCTTTTCAGTTAAGAAAAAGTCAGACACTTACAGTACATCCCTTATAGCCATCCATTTTAGATTTCACTTATGGAAAGAAAGTAAGCTGTGAGCATCAGCAAAATTAGTTCAGTCTCTTGCATTGCTTTAGGGCAAAGCCAACAGGCATGGAAATGTCTTTCCCACCTCCATAGATAGATGAATGAGGCGAAGGAAAATGTAAAGTGCTTCTTTCTCACAGACTGTAGGTGTGTGGGTGAACAGGCAACTTGTTGGTGCTGAACCATCCAGATGTTCTTGTACTGCAGCTTCCATGAGCCTTTACCATGAGTTATGCTGGCTAGAGCTATGGAAATTGCTGTCCCACAGCATTTGGAGTATCACAGGCAGCTCACCTCTATTAGATATGCATACCTACATATATAGCTGCATGTCTAGTCAGTCATACACCCATTTGATTCAGTAGGACTTAATATCAGGTAAAGGGGTATTTGCAGCATGAATAAAAAGCAAATGAGCACAGTTTCTTTAATTTGTAAGAATATTTATAGGACTAAGCAAGGAATATCTTACAGGCAGAGTCATCAATCAGGTTTCATTGGTGAGTGTGCATGGAGTTTTCATTTTCTATTCATATGTTCTCTTTCTGACTTAGGCCATTTCCGCACTACACTGTTATAATGCTATTATTCCACTTTCAACATCCTGTGGAATTCTGGGGTTTGTAGTTTACTGAGGCCAAAGAGCTCTCTGGCTGAGAATTCTAAATGCCCCTCCCAGGATTCCATAGGATCTTGAAAGTGGAATAATAGCACTGTAACAGTGCAGTGTGGAAATGGCGTTAGTTATGCTAAGATGGAAAGTGCAGATGATCGGTCGAACACAAATATTCATTCTCATTGCTACCTCACATATGTTGAAGCTAAACTTCGGCAGCAGGGAAATTTGTGCATCAGTTTAGCCTTGTATGATGTAGAACCTTAATGAGAAGGGTTCTAGGCAGCCAGGGAGCCTATGTATCTCTCTATGAGAGATACTGGCACAAAACTGCCAGTACTAGGTTTTCCCCATTACTAAGGGGCCACATTCTTACAATGGTGGCCTGCCCTTTTCAACAGAATCTGTGTCTGGGCAAGAAGAATTCACTGTCCATAAATTTTATGGAGATATTTATCTATATCCCTATAGAAAAGATTGTGTTACTTTTGAAAGTGACGGACAATGAAGACAAAAAAAGAGAAAGATAAAAAGGTGACGGGGAAAGATGTACATTTTCACCTATACAAATGCAAACAAGTCACTGCACAACTTTCTCAAAAAAAAACCCCTGTGTTTTTGAGCATAGTGCAAAGAAAATGGCAGTTTTCACAAAAAGAGAAAAAAAGGAAGAAAATAATTTTACAGAATACTCTGAAAAGTACCTTTTCTCCCTGGAGGGTGGGGGAGTCAAAAACAGGGTAATTTCAGAAATTTTCTCTCAAAATTCCATTTAAAAAAAAAATTCACCTCAGCTCTTGATGCAATCACATTTAATGATAAGCTCATTGTTCAAACACAAATGTTTCATTTTATTTGACTTGTCTCACTGTATGTGGGAAACGTATTGATAAAGCCTTCTCAGAAATCTACTGAAGCTTAAAAATTATAATCCACACCTCACGTTGCCCAAAAGCTACATACATGAAAGTAACCACCTCCTCAGAAATTCTCCTTCTCTAGAGACAGGTTGGGATGAAATTCTCGCCAACTTACCAAGAAAGAAGAGAAGGGGAGAAAACAAGTTGTGGCAGCACCTTTAAAAGTAACTGATTTTTATTTTCGCTTCTATTTTATTTTAGTGTTCTCACCAACTGTTATTTCTCCACATATCCATTCCTCTGAATCAACTCACTCTACTGTACTTATTCCAAAGTATTCGAGACACAATAAAAACTGTGATATTAAAATACTTTCTACTTCCTATGTCCTATGGAAATAATACTCCACATTTGAGCAGACAGCAAACTCTGGACCACTGTGTTTATCTTCACGGAAGAAAATTTAAAATGAATCAGGACATTTTGGTGTTGAAACAAAATGATTCATACATTTTTAGTTTCTTTTTTAAGCTTTTGAGATATATTATTTTCTCCAGCCCATACCACATTGTTGTTGTTTTTTACAGCAGTGCCACAAAGAATAATCAGTAAAGATTAACATGCATCTTTTTTTATAACAAGAAGAAACAGTCTCTGTGCAAAGATGTGTTACAATTTCCACAATAACATCTCCAGAAATTTTGCAGTGAAATTCTACTTCAGTATATTTCAGCTGTCTGTTGCCCATGGTGAAAGAAAGCAAACTAAGTACTTTTGCAAATTTCATATACCAAGTTTCATGCTGGAAAAGCAACCTGGACTACCATTTTGAGTAAGCAATCCAGCTGTTCTGAATTTTGAATTATGTTGGCATGTATGTGTGATATTTTATCACAGGACAGCATGAGAGGCAGTTAGGGAAACAACTCTTGTTTGGCATTTCAAGATCACATATGGAACTTTTATTAACAGTATAACAAACATGTAGCTTTAATAATGAAATGTAAAGACATTCAAGATTGTTGTGGGCCAATAAGCCCTGGCTGCAGGGGATGAAGCTTCTTATGAGTATCATTTAGAGTAATGGTCCTCAAACTTTGGTCCTCTAGGGGTTTTAGACTTCAATGTCCAGAAGCCATAACCAGCTTAGACAATGGCAAGGAACTAGGAGCTAAAGTCCAAAACACCTGGAGGACCAAAGACTGAGAAGAACTGATGGAGAACAAGGATGGAAATATTGCTTGATTTGAGGGGTAAAAATCACCTGAAAATTGAACCCATGCCCCCCAAATCTTAGCTAACATGTAAACATACCCTTCCAACTTCCCCTCAGAATCCCACTCCATCTCTCCATTTCCCTTTTCCATAGTTGCATGAAGTGATGTAACATCACTTTTGGTCATAATTTTGGAGGTGAAAGAGAGAAAGGAAGGTACTTTGGTGTGCTTGGGTACGTGTGGTGGAAAATTGGCCTCTAGTCCCACGCAGTTGCTCAATCCTGTTACAGAGGATGTTATGAATACACATAAGAAGAAGGTACTGGGATATAAAGGAGAAGCTGATTTTTTACAGCTGTCACAGAATAATTAAGATCATATCACTTAATCTTCTCCTCCCCAGGCTAAACATACCCAGCCCCCCAACCATTCCTCATAGGGCTTGATTGTTAGATTATCTCGACCATCTCCTCTGGACTAATTCCGGCTAGGCAATGTCCTTCTTAAACTGTGGTCTCCAGAAGTGGAGACAGTATTCTCCCAAGAACAAGAAATACAGATAACATCACAGAATATTAAAGCATATAGTAAAATAATCCTAAATTAGTTCAAAAAAGACAATGCTTTTGTTGCGCTCCTCCAATACTGTTAATAGTGAAAAAGAACAAGTGAATGTTCGGTTGGAGAACTCATCCCATACCCTTTAACAGCACAGATAATTTAATGCTGCATCAGGATGAAAAGTAAATCACTCTTTTGCCTTTTAAGCCCAATCCTTTTCCTCTGAATTTATTTTAGCACCTGGAAACCAAACAGTGATTTTTCACTATAATCGTTAACATGTTAGGATTGTTCCAAGAGTGTGATGTACCACACGCATTAAGCTGGAAATGGAGGAACCACAACAACATCTCGTTGCTTAAACACAAGAATGACACTTGCAAAAATCTTTGCTTGCCCTTCAGAAAAATCTTAGATTTTACAGAATACAATATTCAAATGCTGTTAAGGAATAAATACTGGTGACAGGAACATGAACGGAAGGATCTGTTAAGAAAAGGAATAGGAAAAAAGAAATTGTTGTGTTCCAGAAAGCAAGAATGTGCATTTTCATATCTCATCTTGTCACTTATATTTGCTTATATGTTTAAAATTCATCTGGAATTATGGGCAATTTAAGGAAAATATGCAAATTCTGCCTGATTAATTTTCACTGTGTGTTTCTTTTACTGCTGCAGAAGGCTTGATTCTGTGCTGAAGAAGTGTGACATTTCTTTATCCCAAGTAGACCAATGCATTATCTTGTCTACTGTAATACTGGGCCCTATTCAAAGTTCACACTAGATTCAGGGTCAAGAAAATAAGGGAAAATCACAAGGCACAGAGTGTTATTTATCTATCTATCTATCTATCTATCTATCTATCTATCTATCTATCTATCTCCCTCTCTCTCCTCCTGCACAAGAACAAAATAGGGAATGGTTCTCTTCATTCTACGCATCAATTTCCCTGCAACTTGTGAAAGAAACTATCACACAAAACCAATCTTTTTCCAATTTGTTCAGCAAAGCAAGTGTACGTGTGTGCACATATAGGCACAGACACACACACACACACACACACACACACAAGAACTGGATTAATTGTTTAAAAAAAATGAAAATGACAAATCCAGTACTTTTACAATCCAAAAGTTCATGGAACAAGGCAGCAATAATTGTAAGTCGTGCAAAAATTACTTCCATGATTTTCAGGAAAAAAATCACTTTGTAAATGCAAACATTTTGCAAAAATGTGCAAAAGCCTCTCACTATCTTCCTATGAAGAGAATTTTTTAAAAAAATTCTCATCAGAATGAGATAAGCAGGGATTCAAATTCTTTGATCAAAAACATAAATTTGAAAACATTTGGTTACAGTTTACATTATGTACAGCTTATCGTATCTAAATCTTGTCAGAAAAGGTTGGACCAAACCTCAAGAAAATACTTTGTGATGTAAGTATAAATGTCATGTTGCTTTAATTGCTTTAATTGTTAAGTGCACCTGTGGAAAGGAATGTGACTCGAGTTAGTTTATGCTGAGTCATGCTGATGAGCACCAGGTGCAGACAATGCAAGGGTTGGCCAGGTGTCTGTATAAAGGTAGCACAATCCCAGCCAACAAGTGTACATGTTGTCTGATGCATGTTGCTGGATGCTCTGCTGGAAAGAGCAAGCTAGATATGCTGGATCACCATCTGGACTTTGTAAATATTGTTTATATTTGTAACAAAGAATAAAGAGCCTCCATATTGGAAGATTACAAGCTGAATGGGTGAGTGTTACTGGCTTAGTGCATTTGCTGCTAAAGGTGTTCTCTGCAGCTTGGCATGCTTTGATAGCTGTGCGGAGCTATCTCTGCTTATCTAGATAGAGTTTTTCTTGGCTGGCTTTGTTTTTCCCTTTGTTCTTGGGACAAATCGGATATATTGTAGGCAATCTTAACTAGGTTTATTTGAAACAAGCTCTCTTCAGATCATGGTATATGAAGCTGACTTTTTTTAACAAATTATAATTAAGATTAACATTGGCTTAGAGTCAAATGACATAGTACACTGTGGTTAATTGAAATCAGAAGTAAATAGGAGGAAGTGTTACTCCAAAAGGTGAGTGACTCAGAGGTCCACCCATGATACCAGTGTCTCTGTGAAATGGTAGAAGAATATTAGCTCAAAGGGGAGGCCTGTGAGAGGGATGTAACCTTACATGATTTTTTTACACCTCTGTATACCGGTGCTAATACAGAGATATCATTTGATGACCCACAGAATGTTTTGTTTTTTGAGGAGAATTAACAATTGCTCATAAAAGAAGATCTAAGCAGTCTCACAGTCACACAAGGCTAACTGAAGGAAAAGGGAAGAAAAATTGGATAGCAAGAAGTTAGGGCGAAGTGGGTGATATTTACTTATCCTGCAGAGGAGATAAAGTGATGAGACTCAGATTAAGGGTATGAGGGTAGTACAAGAATGGGAGCTGGAGCAGCAGACCCTGTGCCCAGAGTACTAAAAATTATCTGGCCCCGGGCCAGGATTAAATACCCTGTTTGCAGCTTGAAGAGGAAGGTGTTAATGGTTCTCTGATAGAGTAAACAATGGGGTCTGGAATGAATTAACGGTCTTACCATTAGGTGACAAAGGACTGTTGAGAATTGTGATAGCTCCTTAATGGCTGAGCAGGTGAGAGAACAAAGGAGAACTTTCGTGGGAAGAAGTGGGTTGAAGACAATCAGTTGGTCATTTTGGGTGCTATTGTTTCTTGAGTCATTAGGGGACATTTGCAATTATTACTATTACCAGAGCTTCCCTGACTATGACCTGACTGTCTCCTGAGGTCCCATCTGACCTACTTTTGCATCACATGTATTCAGCCAGTCCTCTTTGACAGCATAGTTTTTCAGCCATAGTACTGTATAATTTATATTTTATGCCAATTAAATGATATTTACCAGTTATACCATATTATGGAGTGGGAGTTTACAGCTTGGTAACAGAGGAAGGAGAAACATGCAAACCTGGGGCTATCTGCAGTTCCTTCTTTCCATGACAAGCTATTATCATCACTGTGCCCCCTTCACTGTCAACAGCTTTTCAGTATCTAGGCACAAGTCTTGCCCAGCCCTTTCAGTCTGATAGAAGAACTAATTTTGGACTTGCAACATACAGCAGAGTATTCTACCGTTGAGACTATTCTGCTGCTTAGTTTTGGTTTTTGCTGTACCATTCACCATAACACCAAATCATTTTCCTGGGAATTCACCACAAATTCAGACTCCATCAGCATTTACACATAGTTAAGATTTTATTCTCAAAATGTTCATGTTTTATAAACTACATGATTCAGATTGGGCATGCTCCAAAATGTTTAGAAGTGTTAGATTCCTTTATCAGGTGACTCATTATAAATTAGACTCATTTGTTTCCTGCAATGAACTTCTAAAACACATTGGAAAGGTCAGTAATTGCCCCATAAAATAACCTGGATTTCATCTGGCTAATCTGCCTTAACAGTTGTAAGAAAGTGTTGAAATATTTTTTCTAAGAATCAGATCCAGGTGTCAGCTCTTTAGAAGTATCCAAGAAAAAAAAATTTGCAAACTGCATGCTCGCAATTTCCACTAAAAAGAATTTCGCTCAACCAAAGAGCTCACTAATAGAACTGAGACTAATAGAGTCTCAGTGGTTGTGTGGAGATTCAGTACAGCTGAGAAAGCACTGAAAGAAGATGGCAGTGCACTTGCTCAGACTGGGTTATATTTCTCTAATATGCAGGTATGCATATGTGGGCTGTTCTGAGATATGTGCTGGAGTGTGTCTTATTACCTTTGTTGTGTTTCATCCAATCCTTAGAGTATGTTGCTTTCCAAGTGAAGCAAAAGGAAACTCTTGTAAATCAGCTTCCAACAAAGCTTGGAAACAGGGCAGCAAATGGTGGAAATAGAGATGTTCCACAGAGGGAATAAATGGTTTAAATTTTGGCTTTCAGTTCCAAACTTGTTGCAGGGTGAAATATCAGGAACTCGACCTTGGAAAAATGGATCATTTTCTTGGTGACTCCCAGAATCCCCCAGCCAATATGGCCAGCAGCCATGTTGTATTCAGGATTCTGGGAACTTGTTGTTGCTGTGCGCTCTCAAGCTGTTTCTGACTTATGGTGGCCCTAAGGAAAACCTATTGCAGTGTTTTCTGAGGCTTAGGGTGTGTGACGCGTAAGGTCACCCAGTAGGTTTCCATGGCTGAATAGGGAACTGAACCATGGTCTCCAGGGTCAAAGTCCAACACTCAAACGACTAAACCAGGCTGGCTCTTATTCTGGGAGCTAAAGCACATACACACAAAACTCAGCTTGTTCCTTTTCACTGTCAAGGTCTCTGAGGAACATAATCAACCCATCGGACTTCCTTTGTTTAAACATCTCCTGACCTTAGAGGCCTTTGTTTTATTTATAGTGTATACCAGCCTTTCTCAACCTGATGCCTCTTGGTATGTTGACTTTGCAGCCAGGATGTTTCACAACCAGCATGGCTGGAACATGTTCTTCTACATAACTATGTCTAGTGGTGCAGTGAAGCCAAGACTTTCAAGATCAAATCAGGAAATACTTTTTAGCAGACATGATGATGTCATTCTTCTTCCTTCCCTCTGCTTTCCTTCTCTGTTTCAAAGTTGTATTGAAGAGAGAATAGAATGGATTTTCCTAACAATATATTGCTGTGAGCTATCTCTTCCCTATTTGCATGCTTTTTGCAAATGGCTTAGTCTTGAATAGGTAGCCAAGATCCATAAGTTTTACAAAAGACTCATTTTGTGGAATTGATGAAACTGCTAGAAATGGTTTGTTGATATAAATCAGCACAACAGTCTGCTTTTCAGTTTCTTCTGTGGGCCTGTCTTTAGCATTGTCACTAAGAGTGCCTACATATCATAATTTCATGCCGTACCTTTGATTACCTATCATCAGTGATGTATTTAAGTCTTTTACTCTAAGTCAAGTCTCAAGTCTCTATCTTCAAATCTCAAGTCAAGTCTGAAGTACTTGCAAGATACTTTCAAGTCAAATCTCAAGTGTAGAAGCCAATTATATATAGGGGGGGAAAGTGGTGGTGGAGTATATGCGGAGGTCAGTGGGTTTACAAGAGTCTGCAGCTTTAGAAATGGGGAATAGGCTCCATCTTACTCCCCATTTCTCAAGCTAGAGGCTTTTGTGTCAATGGGCATAAAAGTCTGCAGCTTCTGAAGTGGGCAATAGGATCTTTCTTGTTCCCCGTTTCCAAAGCTGGAGGCTTTTTCCAGAAGTGGGGAAAAGGGTCCTTCTTACTCCCCACATGGGGGCTTCAAAAGCTTTAGAAGGAAGCATCCTTCCTTCTCAAGCCTCCTGCCTAACACATTTGCTGTTCCCCTCTGAGAAATACCCCCTGTGCTCTGGGGGCAAGTCTTGCCTTCTGCTATTAGGAAAAGTTTTAGAATGATTCTCCAATAAACAGTGGGGATAGGCTGCTGAGAAGACCTCAACTCCACCTCAAGCCCATTGCCTAACATGCTTGCTGTTCACCTCCAAGAAATGTACCCACGCTTCAGGCTTGAGACAGATCATCACATGACCAGTAGGCAAAAAGATGGAAATGTTGTTCAAAGTCATAAACTTTCTGGATGAATGGGTTACATTACTGAACCAAGAGCAGCAAGTTGAGTCACAATATACAAGTCACAAGTCAAGTCAAGTCAGTGTGTCAGTTATTGTCGAGTCGAGTCCAAGTTGAATCACTGAAATGACTTGAGTCTGAGTCAATCAACTCAAGTCTACATCACTGCTTATGCTCAAGCAGAACTTTCTCCCAGTTATTGTAAAGTGTTTATGTTGAGTCACTGTAGAGCACTGTGGTGTAAGGCAATACGCCTTCATAAACATTCTTACACTACCTGACATTGTAGTTGAAACTGTGGCAATGTGTATATTAATCACCTCTCTACAGTGAGTGTGATTTTCTATATATCAAGACAACCTAATGAACTCAAGTACTTCAGCATGGAGTGTCTTGATATCCACTTCAACATTGTCCTTGATTTAATTTTATCTGTTTTGAATTACTTGCTCAAGGCTCTCTCTGTTTGGATAGAGTTCCATGGTTTGCACACAAGCTGTTAACAGCTATATGTGGAAAAGCTAAAATGCATACAGGGCATTTAACTGGATTGCTTTAATTTTTTATTTGTCCTACAGTTTCTAATACCAATTCTATGTGTGTAGAGCTGGTCCTACAATTAGGTAGAGAGTGATCACCAGTAGCAGATTTTAGATGTCACAAAAGGGCAGCAAATTGTTAGTTATTTGAGAGTCCATCCACAAATTCCCAGAGAATACTATCCTCACTGCTATGGATGCAGAATCCCTGTACAGCAACATCCCACAATCAGGTGGACTACAAGCCATCAAGAATATCATCCTGAATGAGGCTATAGCCAACTTGGCCACCAAGTTCTGCCACTTTCAACTTACTCATAGCTATTTCATCTTGGAGAATAATACATATACTAATATGCATGGCAGGGGGTTGGACTCAATGGCCATTGTGGTTTCTTCCAACTTTATGAATCTATGATTCTATGTAACTCCAGGTCAGTGACACTGCTAGGAACACCCACATGGCACCACAGTATGGAAACATCTTCATGGTTGACCTAGAAAAATGTTTCTTCAGCACAGCACAAAAAAACAAAAACTCCCTTCTGCCTATGATTTCTTGATGATACCATGGACACATAGAAAGCAATCACTTGAAAAGTTCCCACCAGGATTTCAACAACTTCCACCTTACCATCAACCTGAGCCTGGAACAGTCCATTTAACAGATTCACTTCCTTGACACCAGTGTACTACTGCACAATGGACTTCTAAGCACTACATCCTTATAGAAACCCACTGATTGCTACATTACTTATATGCCTCCAGTTTCTACCCAAAACATACTCAGAAAAAGACTTTTGTACCCAGGGAAACCAACTTTAGTAAGCAGTTTTTTTGCTTTCACACATCAATACTAACTGACCACTATAAAGATCTGAAACACTGTATCACCCTACCCTTTGAAAATTTGCCACATTTTTTTCTCTACCTCCTTTCTGCCTTTCCATATTTGATTTGTTACTTGATTTGTGAAAGCCAAAATGGACAGGGTGTCCTTCGTGTGCCAATGGTGTTTTAAAAGTATGGGAGGGGGAGGAAAAGGGTGTTCTATCCAAATCTTCAAGGATAACTGGGATTTAACCACCACCACCACCACCACACTCTGTGGTCCTGCTGTGGGTTAGAGATGCCCTCCCTGCTATACATTGGAAAGTAAGCTTCCGTTGGCTTTAGCAGGAGCTTTTCTTGAAACACAAACAGGCGGGGTGCATAGGAGGAGATCTGGATATGAACCACAAGGTTCCTTCCCCCCCCCTTTTTTTTTTAACAAAGCTGCTTCCAGGGTCATGGTCTGAACTTGAACCACTCCACCTACTTGCTATTTACTTTTAAAATGCAACTCACACAATTAGCAATTATGTGAATGTTGTGTCATCTGGATTGCATCTGATAATCATAATCTAAGAGCCCCATGAAAGTTTTAGATTTGTATCTTAGACTGTTCTTTTCCAAATCTGCAGAAGAAACAAAAAATCAATTTACTCTCTTGGCAAGTGGGAGGAAATGTGCTGTGTACATTTAGGACAGAGGTATATTGGGGACATACCCCAAACTGGAGGATGACCAGGCATCAAATCCACACTGGAGTATAAAGTTGTTCTTCTAAAGAAACCCTTTGCTCCAGCAAAAAGAAAAATCTTTTGCTTTATACATTGCCAAACAGCTGGCATTATATTACTGAAAGTCATATTTGTTTTGGGAAACAGACTACCAGACAAATTGCAAAAGAAAAATAAAGCCAAGAGACTTGCTTTGGATGGAGAAATCAATGATTGATTACATCAGGGACATTAATATCCCCTAGCTGCACTGAGTAAGTTAGCTTGACACACTCAGTGGTGACAAGAACAGAACACTTGGTGGTTACAAGAATTATACTTATCACTGATCATACACACCATTGACTATGACCTACCTATTTATTGCTTCTTTCTTACTACTAGCAATTAATTTATGTTTGACAACATAGCTTTTTTAAAAAGTCTCTACCACACTGTATTTATTTGAGTGGAGCCTATGTTGCTATATATATTATGGAACATAAGGGAAAAGGTGGGGGGGCTTTCTGAGTGATATTTTTATTGACTAGATCAGTTCCCTTTTAGTGTTCATTTTTATTATGTAGTATAACCAATCTGATAATGGAGACAGTTCCCTAAAGCCAACTTGGTAGCAGACTGGGCAAGTTAATATGTCAAAATGCAGAAATCTTTGATAGCTGATGACAGCAATGGGTAACAATTTTATTCCTCTTAACAACCTGCAGTAAATAAACACTGAAAGAATGCTTGACAACATCTGTTTTTCACCACAGTTTTTTTTGAGGGGAATTCTAGGATGAATCCAATGTACCAGCTTTGTTATTTTGAATTTTGTCAGAATATTGATAACCTTTCATTACTTCTAACTCCTTTTCAGTGTAAAGTAGTCATTCACATAACAACAGTCATGGAGTCCCAAGATACCAGAATGCCTAACCTAATCCTTCCCTCCAAAGTAAGATTATTCAAACATCAACCCTTCTTCCACATCTCCTATTATGGGCCAAGAATCTTGAGAATACATATGTATTATGCGTTTCACACTATGGCCATAAGAATATTCAGCATATTAGCACAAACAAAACCATAGCCATGTCTGCCACAGCTTCTTGGATGCTTCTAAAATATGCTTGAGATATATTCTCAGAATATATTACTCCCATATTTTTAAAAGAGTGAAGTAGGGTTGTTTTGACAGGGGGCAGCTTTTCTTGACTACAGGAAGAAAATGTAGAAAACTTGGCACTAAAATAGCATAGCACTTTTTAAAAATTCTTGATCCAAGACCTAAATTACCCTAAAGACTCTTAACTAGTCTCATCCCTAAGAAATCCAGTATGTTACCATAATAGTTGCAATTATTGATATCAGAGGAGAAGGGGGGCAAATGATGCTAAAAGTTGATATGGGGAAAGTGCAGGTTGCATACAGCCCATAGACCCCTTTTTGCAACTCCTGACACTCTCCACCAGTCCCCCTCTCACTCAGTTTTTGAGCAATTATTGCCTGAAAACATGAAAATATCCTAATCCAACAGCCCCACACAGAATCCCAGCTGTTATAGGCACCAGCAGCCTGTTTCCAGGCAACAGAGTACAGGGCTAGCAAGCAGCCATTCACAGTCAAACAGAGACACTAACAGTCAGTACCACTTGCCTCTTCAGGGTGGAGCAGAAGCATTGTCAAGGGTCAGCCCAAAAGTCCAGGAATGCAGCAAGCAACACAGTCAAACAGTCTGGGTCAGAGAAGCCAGGCAGAAGCAAGGAGTCTGTGGCACACAAGCAGGAATCATCAAACACACAAATTGTTTCTGGCATCAGACCACTGTCCTCTGCCTTCCTTAAAAAGGCTGGAGCCAGCTGGCTCTCACTTCAGCCTGATTAGCTCCTGGTGTGCTTGTGTCTGCTTGACCCTCTTTGAGGCTACTGTTCACCTGGAGAAGCTGACTCCTGGCCCATGACACCACCACAACCCTCAAATACCTCTGTTTTTGTAACAGCTCTTCTCAAAATGGGAAAAGGAAGTGACATGAGATTGCAAACCAGAAGAAATATAGGCATTTGGGCTTCCTATGCAGCCTGTGGGAGGTTGTGGGAGGGGGATTTGGCCTTGACCCATGCAGTTGCCCATCCTAATGTCAAGCATAAAAAATCTTAGGCTTTCATGGCCAGAATTCATCAGTTGTTGTGTGGGATCTTCTAATGATGCCAGCCACAGATGCAGGCAAAACATCAGGAGCAAATATGACTAGAACATGGCATCATAGCCCAAAAAACCCACAACAACCCATAAAAATTCTTCCTGACTCTACTGGGCACTCAAGAGAAACACTAGGCCATCAAAATTGAAAAGTGACATACTAAAACATTCAGGAGATAAGAAAAATGCAATCATTAAAATGGTGAAGTTACACAAGAGATTTGGCAATATTTAAAGATGACATTGACTTAAGTGGGAAGCTCTATTTTGTCTTTTCATATAAAATGGTAAGGTCAGATCTATCAGTACAGTTACAATTAAAATGTACCTTTCAGATCTGAACAGTCTGCAAGTTCATAATGCTTATTTTGTTGAAATCTCTATGTTTTCTTCTTTTCATATCAGCCTTTCTGTTTTGATATATTATGGGTTGGTTCCTGATCATTAAACCCATGCTTTAGTTCCCTTAAAATAAATAACACAAGTTAAGTTGCATTGATTTTAATGCTGCATCAATGAGGAGAGCACAATGAAGTATGTTAAATGTTGCTTAGGAATGTTGACAAAGGGATGCAATTCATATGTTATACAGTTAAATTTATTTAAGACATCTCCACTAGCTAAACAAAAAATACCCCCCAAACAAACAAACGCACTAAACTGATATGAAGCCTATTTTTCTTGGCATAAAGTCACAGCACCCAGATGTATCCTAAGTGGAAATCAGCCAGTGATAGCTCTAATTGCCACAGCTCATTGCAACTCTAATTTGAAAACCAATCTCAAATGCATCAAGAACACACACAGACCTTCTTTTGTGTTGTTAAGCAAGCACATGATGTATACTAAACAGGTTTTAATGGACAGCAGCCCACACATGCCAGTTGTGCTATTGAAAAATAGTACAACACTAGGACAAATGACTAAAAGCCTTTTAGCTGGGGTGAAAGCTCACATCAACAGTACAAGGCCAGGTACATCCACATAAGTCTCACTGTGTTCAGACGGGCTGGTTCCCAAAAAAGTGTGTAGAATTTAGTGTTTGTAGTGTGTGTTGCATTGCAAGACTAAGTTATGCGTAGTTTACTTCTGAATAAAAATGGATACAATTACATCTTTGGAGAGTGTATAACATGCTAGTACAATCCCCCTATCCACATATTGTTTGAGTCTCAACTAGCATTTTCCCCCAAACCAAAAGTGGCTGCTGGTTTCTTCCAGATCTGGCAGAGAGAGAGTAGATATGAGCTGAGGTAGTCTGGAGAATGCGACCTTCCAAAATTGTCCTACTTATCTTCGGCCCTTTCTGCAACTTACCTTTTCTTGGCGCTGGGGTGCGGGGATCACGCAAGCAGCCTCTTGCAAGAGGCTCTAGCATCCCCGCTGCTTCAACTCCACAGTTGTTGCCTGCCAACTGGCAGGCACCATAAAACCTCCACCTATTCCTTCCACAGCGCAACCGGGCATTTTCCCAGGCTACGCTGGGGGAAGAAGCGCAAGCACCGCTGCTCCAGAGGCTCTGCGCGCACGGTAAGTGCGTGCGGGGCCATGGAGCGATGCACTATCGCGCACCATTTTCAGCTACAAGCCGGAAATGAAATGGTGCACAGTTGGCGCCTGCCAGCCCCAGCAGTGTCGTGCGACTGCGAGGACATCGTCTGAAATGCTTCTCACAATTGCACGACGCTCCAGAGGCCCTTTCGCATGGGAAATGCCATGCGAAAAGGGCCTTCATAAGAAAGTTGCTTCAACTCACTGTAAAGGGGCTGAAGCAAGTTCTTTATGAAGACAGGTTACGAAACACAGAAAAAGAAAAAATCAAATGAGGTGATTTACTGGGGCATCTTTGGAAAGTTTGTAGGCACACTGCCCCATTTTCACACATCCCAAATTGCTTTAGACCACTTCCACTCCCTCTGTCAAAACTGGAAATAAAGAAGAAGAAAGGATGAGGTAATACGGACAATGTCAGCAAATTTTTGGTTTTTATTTATACATTTGTATTTATTTATTTGTTTTACAGTTAAATCAGTAGCCAGTGCAGAACTCAAAGAGCAATTATATGGCATCCAGAAAATGAAGGTTGTGATAATATCTATAGGCCTCAGAAGCAGTAACAAGGAGATGTAGTATGAAGGCTGATCAGGAAGGCTGGAAGATGAATCATTCATATTGTATGGGCTTTAAGCAATGAGAGAACAGTAGGCCTGATAATTTCTCTGTAGGATCTCACATTCGGTAAAATACACTGTTTATATTAAAATGAGAAGAGTACCTCTATTAGACAGACAGTGTCACAGGAAGTTTTACAAATAAGGAGTTACTCATGCTAGCAACTAGAATGCATTGCACAGCTATTCCATCATTTCTTCCTTAGCCTATTTTCCCCAATTTAAAAAAAAAAATGGAAGAAAAGATGGAAAAAGCAAGGAAAGATAACAAATGGTGGATGACTTTGTTTGGAGCCCCTGTACAATTCAGCAAACAAGGCAAGACAATGACACAATGAAGCCTTATCTAGAACTCCTTCAGGTTAGTTCATATCGCAGCTCACAAGGATCAAATTTCTCAAGCATTCTTGACTGATTTTAAATAGAGCTTAATTCACTGGTTATGCTTGTCTGTCATTTAAAAAGCGACGATGGGCTCACAATATGACTGAAGAACATAATTGTGAGCTCTCTTTTTTATATGATGTCTTCCTCTAGTCTATGATTCCTTGATTTTTGAGGAGTAAAGCATTTTTAAGAAGCATGAGGCATTATCAAAAGCATAAGTCTTGTCACACGTAGGGTTTAATGCAAATGTGCATTGTGAGACTCTTACACTTCTCAGTGAACTCGAGGTGACATTGCAACTGTTCAGCAAGACATATTGTTTTTATCTGTGCTATTGTGAGCTCTTAAGTTATAAACTGGTAATGTCTCCTTGTTGGGATTTACTGGTTACATGACAGATTTATAGCTAGAAACAGATGTTCTTCCTCCATAATAGCTACGCAAGAGTTATGGCTACTATAGCTCTACAAAATTATCTCACAGAGTGGAAACAGGATACCTTATTATTAGAAATAGACACAATCCAGTTCTTGTTTTGTGCTACTTTTTTTTCCCAAAAAAGCATGCAGTAATGAAAGTCACTTTCAATTTTGAAATGTTCCCTTGGAAAACAAAATATTTTGCAAGAGGCAGTCACTTAAGTTTCTCCTCACCTTTTCCATTAGTCTGTTCCCCTTTTATTAGTGATTAGTCTTTGAATATCTATCCATAGATGAGCTAATCTCTGCACCAGAGCTCTAATTATTTCACTCCCCAGTCCGTCATGAAATTGCAATGGCAGATAAAATGATGGCAGGCTCCTTATTTTACTTTTCCAGAGGGAACCACATTGCACTATAAAACTTTTTCACCAAGTTGACAGAAACAAGACTCTTTGTTTTCAGACCTCAGAGAAAAATCCTAAAACATTCATGTATTCGGTAAGAGGTAAGAAGTATACAAGTTTATATACTCAGAAAAAGCAGAGTGCCTCTTTCTGTACAGGACGCTGCCTTGTCCTGAGTTCAAACCATTGTTCTGTCTACCTCAGTACTGTCAATTCAGATGGGGAGCAATGGCTCTCCCCAGTTTCAGGCAGAATTGTTTTTCCACCTTGCTTGAGAATCCCTTTTTTTTTCCTGGTGGTCTCCTATCCAAGTACAAACCCAGCTTGATGCTGTTTAGCTTCAGGGTAGCAAGGTTAAATGAAACCTGATGAGTTAACATGAAGAAGGAATAACATTCATGAAAAACACTGGGTCACTTGGCAAAATAAGCTCCTAACTGAAGCTCTTTTTCTAGATTTTTGTAGTTACTGTTATAGTCAGTCATATACTTTTTGATTATTACAGTTAGTGGGAGCCTTTATCTTGTTGAAATAACTTCACTGGCTACCAGTTCATTTCTGGGCACAATTCAAAGAGCTGGTTATGACCTAGACCCAGACCTAGAAGTCCTATACGGCTTAGGTCCAGGCTATCTGGAAGGTTGTACTTAACTATAGTAACCACCAGAATTTTAAGATCCTCACAGGAAGCTTTATCTTGACCCCACCACTCTCACAGGCCCATCTTGAAAGAGAGAGCCAGTGATGGTGATGCGAGTCACTGACCTGGACTCGAGTCGAACTTAAGTTTCTTCAGTGACTCGACTTGAACTTGACTCAGCAATAAATGATGCACTGACTCAATTTGACTTGAGACTTATATATTTTTAGTGACTGACATGCTATCCTTGGTTCATCCAGTAACCTTACCATTTTGAACAATGCTTTCATCTCTTTTTGCCTACTGGTTACATGGCAATCTGTCTCAAGCCCAAAGTGTGGGCGCATTTCTCAGAGGGGAATGCAAATGAATTAGGCAAGGGGTTTGAGGCAAGCTTGAGGTCTCTCAGCAGCCTGTCCTTGCTGCATATTGGAGGAGCCTTCTAAAATGTTTCCTAAGAGCAGAAGACAAAACTCGCCCCCAGAGTGCGAGGTGCATTCCTCAGAGGGGAACAGCAAATGTGTTAGGCAAGGGGTTTGAGGAGGAAGGATCCTTCCAAAGCTTTTGAAGCTTCAGTAATGGGGATTAAGAAGGATCCTATTCCCCACTTCTGAAAAACCCTCCAGCTTCAAAAATAGGAAGTAAGAAAGATCCTATTCCTCACTTCCAAAGCTTCAGACACTTTTACGCCCATTGGCACAAAAACCTCCAGCTGTGAGAATGGGGAGTAAGAAGGATCTTATTCCCTACTTCCAAAGCTGCAGATGGCAAAATCACAGATACGGAGGGCCAACTCTGCTTAAATTGTTAAAACTGATTGTATTTGACTCTGTCCAGAAATTCTGGAATATAGGCTGGGGTATAAAGTTGGCTCCCAGACTTGAAACTTGACTTGAGACTTGACTTGAAAGTATCTTCAATGATTTGAGACTTGACTTGACACTTGATACGTGAAGAACAAGACTTAAATACATCACTGGAGAGAGCCTTCTCAGTAGCTAGTCCCAAGCTATGGAATTCCCTTCCACAGGAAACTAGGCTGGCCCCTTCTCTGCTCTCTTTTCACTGGCAGATAATGACCTTTCCATTCAAACTGGTGGCAGGGAGTCTTTTTATTGAGGGAGTGTATGGTGTCTTTTTAACATGATTTTTATGTTTTTTTAAACAATATTATACTTTTTAAAATGTAATTGCATTTTCATGTGGTGTTTGTTTAATTATGTTTTCACTTTCTTTTATTAAGCTAATTGTTTTAAGCTAATCTTGTTTTTAGCCTTTATAAGCTGCCTTGGGTCACATATTGAGAGAAAGGCACCAAATATATAAAATAAATGAATACTCTAACACATGACAAACAAAGTGTAGCCATCCAGAAGTTCTTACACTATAATTCCCATCAGATCGGACTTATGGCTGGCCAATTGCGAGGAATGCTGGGAGGTGCATTCAAACAACATGTAGAGGACACTTTGTCCAACGCTATTCCAAAAGCTAATCATGTCTGTAAAATTGAATGGGGTCCTGGAAATAAATGGTTTTAACAACCCCAACCTGGGAAAGAATTTTAGACTGAAAACAACACAAAAATGATATAGGCTTAGAGCAGACCCCTACCTGGCAAAAATGGCCAAGGGCTAAATGACAAATCCGAAACCTAGCTATGTTGGAAGTTACCTAGAACTACTGCACCCTAGTCTAAATTTGCATCACCATTGTGCCTGTTTCCTGAACTCAGTTCAGGTTTAGTAGCTTCCCCTTAAGGTCACCTGTTTTCTGACTTTTTTTTGGGGGGGGGGGAGGCGGCTTCTGCCAGAAGATCTTAGCCACAGAGCAGTTCTTCCAGCAACTGATCTGATGGCAGATTTCTGAGATCAGCTAGCAGGAAATGATTCAGCCAGTAGAAGAACATTTTAGCAGGCAGAAAGAGACTTCTGCTAGCAGAAGAGGATTGTGAATGACCCTAACCATCACTGGCCAGCACATGTTTGGATTAGGATTGTTTGCATTTTCCTATTTTAGGTACTGCCTCTTTGCATGGAATGTTTATGTGAAAAGAGATAACACTTAAACCTATCAGGGTATAATCTGTTCAGCCTTTTCTACCATTCTCAGTTTATTTATGGAAGATCTACTGAGGCTTTTAATGTAACATCTAAGTTTAATAACAAAATAAAGAAAAAGAAGCAGAATTAACTGCAATGATGCCTGTAGAAGGCAGTTTACCAATTGAACCTTAAGGGGGTTTCCTCAAGAGATCAGGTGTTTTTGTATACCATCATTTTCTCTATGAAAGTTAAGGTCACATACTTGGGTTTTCTCCTATTTATACTCAAAACTGGCCTCAAAGTCACTCACGCAGCATATGATGCACAGACCAAAATACAGTTTGGTCTGTATCATAGTCAAGCATGCTTTCTCCTGGGAAGTTGCTTAAACCAAGTCAGACTATTGGCCCATCTGGCTCAGTATTGTCTCAGCACCGAATCCACATCTATCAATGTGTCCCCTCCCATATCTTGCCATCACTGGAGAGAACAGAGACTATTAAGGAGAGCAAGGTGGGTCACAGGCATGAAGGGGAGGAGCATAGTGAGTGCTTTACTTAATGGATGGAACAGACAGGGACTAAGAGATTGTGGATGAATAAGAGAGAAAGGAAGGAGGTACTAGTGCTTATGTTTGGGCTTGTGTGGGCTGGTCTATATGTGCTCATGTGAGAAACATAGTGTTGCCAGGTTTTCAAAATAACAATAAGGGGTAATCAACATTTATGAGATGCTGGATTGATAATTAGGAAGCAGTGAGAATAAAACTGATTAGTCTCTCAGGTGCCACAGGACTGTTCTTTTAAACTATCATTTCATATGTTGCTTTCCCCACTTAGAATCAAGTTGCTCATCAAATAGCAAAGTAGGCTATCAAGTATTACTACATACATTTTCTCCCTCTGTTTTGAACTTGCCTAGCAAGTTTTAGTGCCAGCCACAACATGACTGGCCAGGACCTGTGAAGCAGGCCTACAGAAAACCACCTCAAGTCCTGCAAAATGAGGGCCTCTTCTGAGAGTTCCAGGCAAGGTCTCATACCCTACATGAACCCCCAAATCATTGGAGATATTGTGATGGCAGGCCAGCCGCCACTGTAAGGGAAGGCTTTTGCTTCCACCAAGCTGAGTGTACTTCTCAGTCATGAATGGGAAAAATAAGTACCAGTTGAACTAACAACAGACCCAGTATCAATAGGTATATATTTTGAAAGCTGTGTGTTGATCCCATAACCCAAAATACAAGACATTTAGTGTTCAACTTAATGTAGGATACATTTTCCAGCCCTTAAATAAGGGATATCACTTACATTTAAGGACACCTGGCAACTATAGTGTGTTAGAGAAGGAGAAACTGGATAGCTGATGGAAGAATGAAGCAGAAGGATGTCCCTGCTCATTCATGGCTTTATCTCTCTCCTTCACTGGCAGTACATGGATCCAGAATCATCTTCTTTACGAAGGAAAATATGGCCCGATATACTTCAAAAAGTGTACCTACTGATGTCAGGAGCTGGACCAGAGATCTGCTGAATTATGGAGCTAAGCTTGCACTTTTTTCATGCAAACCTATGTCCTTTCCTGTATTACAGTACTTAAACTACAATTTTCAGAGCAATAAAAAAACAAGCATGAGGTTTTTGCATATTACTGTCCATTTGCCTCAGATGCATGGAGTTAGTTGAGGGCTAAGTAGACATGCTGCATGGGTGTAGGATTGGAAGAGTGAATGTTCAAAAATGAAGATGAATACTACAACCACAGGACAAGCTATGTACACCACAGCACAGGAGAAGGCAAAAGATTACAATTAAATGGACCAAGAAAGCAAGCTGTTCTACCCTCAAAGTACTGGGGAAAAAACAAAAAACAAAGACTGAGCTATGTTTCAGTCCATTAACCAATAACTGCAACAAATCAATGGGAGTTAAAAACTTTTTTAAAAAATTACACACAATTTGAAGGAAATCAGTGGTTGGTCATCTTCTCCAATTACAACCAATCATGACAGTAAATGAATTCAGTAAAGCAGAGTGATATACATGAGGCCAGCCACACAACATGATTAACCACTGTTTCAATTGCTTGTGCAGAACACCAGGGACATAAAAGAAAGCAGGAATTTTCATCCAAATAATGCAGAATTTATTCCTAAATAGCACAGGAAAGAACACAATTGGCGCTTTGCTGAGGCTAATAAAGTGTCTTGGACCAGCACTGAACACATTTCACTGTCTACTTCTCTTTTACCTATGGATGTGGGAAAACTCTATATCCCACTTTGTTGTATTTCTGGAAATCCACCTGCATTCCTGTTCCATCCTTTGTTCATATCAATTTATTTTATTTTATTTTTTATTTTTTTCTTCCTAGAAAGAAATCAGTACACCTTACCATGTATATCTTCCATAATGTATGCAATTATGTACACAGTTTGCCTAATGTATACGTGTTTGTACATATTTTCCCATTGATTAATGTAGGTTTGCAAATTTTTTGACTGTAGCTGTTCACTTTTTTAAAAAATGCGTTATTTCATACATTCAAAATGGTGCCATGAACCTTGCAAATACATGAATTTCTGAGGCAAAGTGCACTTTGTTCTGAAACTAGTCTTGGGACTTGCAAAATGAGACTCAAAACCACTGAAATTCACAGTAAGAATGCCAAAACCATCAAAATTATTTTCCATCTCTACTTTTAGCAGTAAAAGAAACAGAATCTATTTACTGTCTTTGGGGGGTGATTTTTAAATACCTAAAAGAGACAAAGAGTGTCAAATGGTTTCAGACACTAACTTGCTAACAGTCAGCTATTTGTATCACACATAAAATTGTTCAAATTCTGGCCTGGATCAAGCATGGATGGAATGGGCTAATGGCAGCCTTTCGCCACCCACATAGTCATTTTTACCATTCAACTATGCAAATGGTGGTTGAACAATTTCAAAAGAACCCCTTCTCATTCGTTATCATATCTCCTTGACTCATGTATCATTTATATAGCATTCCTTCATTAAATACATACTAAAAATTCCACCAAAAATTGCAAAGTGAGTAGGTGCTTTATGACTGTTTTGTATTGTTTACCCACATATCCTCCAGGATGCTATTCACGAATATATTATTCATGGTCTGCTAGATGAAATATATTTTTATGCTAAGTTTCATGCTGTCAGAAATTCTCTTGCGGACATTTTGAAAAATTTCTCTAACAATAATTACATGTTAGTTTTTAGAAAGGGTAATATATATTTTAAAGGTTTTAATGTGTGATATTTCATTTAGTTAGTTAGTTAGTTTTAGAAAATCCAAAATAACCAATCAGTTCCTTCAGTCCATCCCTTCCGTTTCAAATGAATGACACTGTAAAAGTAAGGAGCATGTTTTCCCGAACTGTCAATTCAGAGCCAGTGCTAAAAAAAGGGGATTGTGATTAGCAGCGCTTTAGTATGTGTGTGAGCACACATGCAGCAGGGTGTATGTGTATGTGTGTGTTTGTTTTTATTGTTATTAAAAAATCATGATTAACCTGGGATAGATAGAAGTATCTCCTTGCATACTGTGCAGATTTTAGGAACTGAAAACTGAAAATTGTAGAGCCAGTAGAAGATCAGAATTAATTTGGATAATTTTTCTTTTTCTTTAGAGTTTCTCAATAAATACACCCCTACAAACAGAATGGAGTTCAATAGGAACTAAACAGGAGCATCTCTCCCAGATGTCTCCCTGCTCTTCTTCCCAAGTACTTGATTGTTATTGTTATTATTTAGGAGAATGTTCACAAACGATATTTCCAGGCTGTGATAGAAAACAGGACAATGTTACCATCTCAGCATTCTCCCATTCCATTTCACTGCACATCAAGCTCACCATGTCAGCATTATTAAAAAGCCCCTTGAAGATGTGCTGCAAAGCTGAATGAGTAACCATCATCAGAAGAAGAGTGAGTCTATTCTGTTTAAACTTAAGCAAGAGTCAAGAAAACATAGAAAACTAATAACCAAAACAGGAACAAGTGAAGTTTAAAGCAGAGCAAAGAGTTCAGAAATACATGATAAACACTATACTTGATTAATTTTGCAACAGCTATCCATTAAAAGATGGCAAAATGTATCAAGCTGCTACCAATTTTAATGAAAGTGAAATAAAAATTGAATAATTTGTCCCATGTCAATCAGGAGCAAGCTTTTTATCAGAGAAAGCAATGATTTTACCATTATCTTTTAACTGTTCGCCACAATATGATACTGATGTATACTCTCTCAGTTATCAAAATTGTCTATAAGCTTCAGCAAATTTAGCTGCAGGGCCCTTAATGTTACCTCACTGCCTAACTCCCCAGCTGTTCATGCCATCTGTCTGAAATTCAACCCAATGGAAGCAGAAGGTTGCTAAAAGGGACATTCACTTTCTGTATTTTTAGTTGTTTGTCATTTTATTAGCTAACAGGTCCATAAACGGAATACCAAGAGGGCCTGAGCAACAGTGCCTGGACAATGACAGTGCTTGGAAAGCAACTAGATGTAGGCTACAAAACATTTCAGAAATGCCTGGAAGATACATAATTTTAAATCAGATTTGGCCATGTCAAAGAAATAAAGCATCTGGATTTACACTTCACAAACTTCTGATGTTTGATGTCAAACTTTATACTTCACATTATTTGCTTAGAGAAGATACAGAAAGATAAAAGTTACATTCAAAAACTGATTCCCTCTTTATATAAGTTTGCTACTTGTATTATTTATTAATCTGTTTATACTTGTTTACTGCGGGTCATATCTAAGGATCCCAGCAGCAGAATTATGCTTACAGAAAGGACACAAGATGATTTTCATCAGTTTGTCTTCGATGTCTTCTCTTGCACCCACTAAAATCTGCATGGGAAATTGGAATATTTTCTGAAACAGTGTGTAAACTAGTACAGGAGGTTGCAGATAGAAGGAGACATTGGCAGAAATTAACATATCCTGGCCCTTCTATGAGTAGCAGTATATACAGAAACAGAGAACATGAAACCTTGAAGTTGCAACACTGGCTATTTCCACATGATGACGTCCTTGTGCGTTGTCCCACAGTAGTCCCAGCAGGGAAGGGAGCATGACAGGAATGCTCCCCTTCACACCTCACTGACTCCCTGCAGAAGGGAGTGCGATGGCCCTGCCACAGAGCAGCTGGGCATTTCCCATTCTGTGCTATGGAAGGAAGCATCGCCATCACACTTCCCTGCTCTTCCACATGACAATAAGTATGGGAGCGCCATGCGATCATAGGCGTAAAATTGATTTTTTTTTTCCATTTTGCAAATTCCTTGCAGGTACAACGCTTGGGGACAGGATGACAGCAAGCTGGTGACAATGTCATGTGGAACTACAACCAGCCGACCACTGCCATCCTGTCCCCAAAGCATCATAGCCCGGTTGTGTGGAAATAGCCTATGACTGTGATCTTACGTGGGTCTTACATCTCTATCCCTTCCCCATGTGCGCAGACCATCTGTTCCATGCCAAGGCACACCATCATGGACAATTAGAGGCCAGAGGAAGTGAGCACTCAAGCAGCATCCAGCTGCATTTCTGCAAGAAGGAAAAGATGATGTCACCCTCCAAGATATTGCTGATCTGGATATCTTCTCTATACTGCCAGCTATGGAATTACAGTTGGATGCTAACTGGGTGTCCCACCCTCCTTGTGGTCATGGAGGAAGGTTCCAGCCTTGAACAGGTCAGTTGCACAGGTGGTGGTTGGGCACTGTACGGCTATGAATTGAATATCAACTATCTCCTAGCACAATGGCCTTAAAACATGGCATATGCAGGCATACGGGGAATTTATGTCCATGTCACCAACAAGATTCCAGCCACTGTTTTACCATATGCAACAGAGACAGCGTGTATTTTATTGCAGATCATGAGTCCACGGCATTTTACCTTTGTTTTAGTTTACACTTTACATCTCAGTTATACTTTTATCTCAGGAGCAATAATCTCTCTAGCTAGAGTTTATTTGCTTTTTCCTTATTCATTTATTTAAATGTATGCTGTCTTTTAGGGGAAACCCTCCTAAGGCAACATGCAACATTAAAACTGTAAAACACAATAAAACAATAATAGAACAAGCAGAAAAAAAAACCATCAGAACATAAGAACTAAAACTAGGACTACCTCCACAAGGGAACTCAAACTACCTCACGCTGAAAAGGTAAGATTTTTAGGTCCACTTGAAGGCCTCTAATGATGCTGTCTAGGGACCATAAATGGGAAGATCAATTCAGTAGTAGTGGGACACCACTAAGAAGATGCTGTCCTTTCTATCTACCACTCTGATTGCTCCTAGATGCTGGCAACCAATTAGGACCTCTGGTGCTGATCTCCCAGTGTGGATAGGTTGGTATTGTTGAATGCAGTCTTTTATGTAATCTGGACCCTAACCATTACGGGTTTTAAAAACTTATACATGCACTTCTCATTCAGTCGGGAAACATAGTAACAATTAGTGCATCTGGAACAAGATAGATGTTATCTACTCTGACTACTTAACACCTAACAGTATTCAAGTGTTCACATTCTATAGCAGTTAGAAGTTTTGAACCATCTTTAAATACAGTTCCATATAGAGTACATTGCAGTAATCGAGCCTGGACATCATTAGAGCATGGATAACTCATGTGAGGTCCATTCTCTCCAGACAGGGTTGAAGCAGCTGAAGCTGACAGAATGCACTACTGAACATTCTGGCCTCTTATGCTTCCCTAGTTTGCAGAAGAACATCTAAATAGTACACTTGGTCCTTTAAGGGGACTGTAGCTCCTTCTGGGATGAGTTGCAAATCTCCATCTGGAAAAGTCAGTTTCCTTAGCCACAGTACTTCCATCTTATATAGATTAGGTTTTCACTTGTGTCTCCCACACAAATTGTATGATCAGATCTTTGAAAGATGCTTTAACACACTCATTAAACAATGCTGAAGGAAAGAATTGAACTGAGTGTGTTAAAGCATCTTTTAAAGATCTGATCATACAATTTGTGTGGGAGTCACAAGTGAAAACCTAATCTATATTAGATGGAAGTACTGTGGCTAAGGAAACTGACTTTTTCCTTTCCCAAGTTAGGAGTTTGTTAGCTACAACCTGAATTTTATGTGTGCATCCCACAGAAGGTCTTCTTTATACACTCTCACTTTTTAGTCCATTAGTATTGCTATTTATCAGACTGAAGCAGCTAAAACCAGATGAGAATATGATTTATGTCCTTGAAATTATTGATTCTGTATAAATATTGTGACAGTAACTAAATATTTAAAAAATATTAGCAAATTGTATAAGTTTTGCAAGTTTATCAGTAATAAATATTGCTTCAAAAAGTCACACACAAAAGTGATTTCTTATTTGCTGTTCCCTGGCTAGAAATATTTATCATCCCTTCGAAGAGGAAAAGAAAATATGTGACTTGAGTGACCAATCGCCAAACATAAACAGCAAATATAATGAACAGTCAATGGAAAGAGTTTGTGAACATCTTGTAATGTGAAAATTACTCACCTCGCATTCTGAAAAATAATTCCTCCCAAAATAAAACCCAAAGACTCATTCAGAATAAATTTACCAAGCAAGTGGGCAACATAAATATTGTCTCTAACAAACTATTTGCTCTGTTTTTTTGTTTTTGTTTTTTGCCACTGAACAGATATTCTTTCAGAAGGAAATCAAATAAAATATAGGTTTGGCTGTTCTATACAAACCATGTTATTACTGTCTGTTTTAAAAATGCAAGTGAAAATACAAAAGCAAATACGAAGGAAACATAAAAGGAATTCCAAATACTTGGAAGTGGAAATACAATAGAATAGTTAAGACTCACAAATAGGGAAACTCTCTTAACTCAATGCTTCTTCAAGAACCAGTTTTCACTGATTGTGTAGGCAGCCCTCGTTGTTGTTGCTGTTGTTGTGGCTTCAAGTCACTTCCAACTTATGGTGACCCTGGCCCTTTCCGCAACACACCTTTTCACGGAGCTGGGGTGCAGGGATCGCACGAGCAGCCTCCAGCGAGAGGCTCTCATGTCCCAGTTCCTTCAGCTCCACAGCTGCCGCCCATTCATGTGAGAGCCCCGCCTCTTCCTTCCGCAGTGCATCCTGGGAATTTCCCAGGCTGCGCTGGGGCAGGAAGCACGAACACCGCGGCTCTGGAGCTCCACACACACAGCAAGTGCATGCGGGGCCCCAGAGCAATGCGCAATTGCGCACCATTTTCGGCTCAAAGCCGAAAATTAAAAAGTGCACAAGCGGCGCCTGCCAGACCCTGAAGCATCGCATGATTGTGAGTGCGTCATGTGGACTGCTTCTCATATTTGCGCAACACTCGAGGGGCCCTTTCACATGGCAAATGCTGTGTGAAAAGGGCCCCTAAGGTGAAGCTATCACAAGGTTTTCTTGGCAAGATTTGTTTAGAGTGGGTTTGTCTTTGTCCTCCTCTGAATCTGAACGAGTATGACTTGCCCAAGGTCACCCAGTGGTTTCCATGGCTGAGCAGGGATTTGAATCACAGTCTCCAGAGTTATAAACCAATACTCAAACCATTACACCACGCTGGCTACGCCCTCTGAACATCTACTATGGAAGTTTACCTCTAGGAGATTCTTTAGAATGGTGTGGGAGGTAGCACTAGAGGCTCCTTCCTCCAGCAGGAGCCTTCTCAGGATCCATCCAATGGACGGAAAGAACCTTTCTAATTTCAGAAGGGCATGTCTGGAAAGGCAAGTCCAACCCACTATAATTATATTAAAGCTCTCATAAAAAGCTGGTGCTGGCTTTTTGCCTCTGCCATGCAAAAATTTAGATTTTTATTAAAGCCTTTGGAGCTAATTGGTTTTTTTTTCCAGTGGCACACAACTTTTTGACTATTTTAACTTGTCACATTACTTAATGTTTCAAGTCTTTTAATTTTCTTGTCATTTCAGACTGTTTTAATCTGTTAAAATTGAATTGTATGCCATTGAAACAGTCCAATATTTTCCGCACCTTGGTTCAGTCATTAATCAGAATGGAGACTACAGTCGAGAAATCAGAAGAAGACTAGCAGTTAGCAGGAGTTACATTTCTACACCGCTTATCAGTGGAAAGCACAGCCTAAGCAGTTTACAATGTGTTTAGCTAATTGCCCACAACAAACTGGGTACTCATTTTACCAACTTACAGAAGGGTGGAAGGCTGAATCAACCTGGAGCCCTGAAGGATCAAACTCACAACATTGTGGCTGCAGTACCGGCATTTAACCACTGTGCTACCAGGGCATCACTAGGGCCGTTTTCGCACCTTACCTCTTCACGCTGCTGGGTTGGGGCTTTCGCGTGAGAAGGCTTGGGAGGAACACTCTCGCAAGCCTCCTGCTTCAGCTCCGCAGCTCCTTCCTGCTTGCACGAGCGCCCCACCTGCGCCCTGCCCCTTCCTTCTGAAGCACAGCCTGGGAGTTCGAGGCTGCGCTGGGGCAGGAAGCACAACCGGTGCAGCTCAGGAGGCTTTGCACGGCAGGTGAGTACGCCCCAGGCCCCTGACCGGTGCACGAGCATGCACCATTTTCAGCTAAAAGCCGAAAATAAAAAAATGTGTATGCGCTGTGCGTCCGGCTCTTGAGCATCGTGTAAATGTGAGTGCGTCATGCAGACCGCTCCTCACATTTATGCAACACTCAAGGGGCCCTCTCACTTCCAAAACGCCGTGCAAAAAGGGCCTAGGTCTTGGAAGGGGAGCTATGAAGGAACTAGACAAGATTCTCAAGTGTGAAGATAAATCATTGAATACCAAAGTTGGGAATGTCGTCATCATCATATTGCCAATTTCTATGTATGGTTGTGAAAGCTGGACTGAGAAGAAAGTTGATAGGAAGAAAATCAACTCCTTTGAAATGTGGTGTTGGAAAAGAGTTCTGTGAATATCCTGGACAGCTAAAGAGATGGATGAATGGGTCCTAGAGCAGATCAAGCCTAAACTTTCTCTAGAAGCCAAGATGACTAAACTGAAGCCTACTTTGGCCACATCGTGAGAAGACCTGACTTACTAGAAAAGACAATAATGCTTGGTAAGGTAGAAGGCAGTAGGAAAAGAGGAAGACTGCATTACAGATAGATAGATTCAATCCCAAGGAAGCCACATTCCTGAGTCTGCAGGACTTGAGTAAGGCTGATGATGATAGAGTGAGTTGGAGGTCTCTCCACTCATAGGCTTGCCATAAGTCAAAGTTGACCACAGTTAACAATAACAAATTGTATCCACTGGATTTCTTCTGTGTAAAGTTAACTCTTTGTCATAACAGTATTTATTTATTTATATTTATAAAAATATTTGTGTTATGGTGCTATCAAGTACTCAAAACCCTCCATGAATATTATCTAGTTACAGTAGGTCTTTAAAGTAGCTAGATATCATTAGCATCCCCATTAACAATGGAGTGGTAGTTGGGCAAAAAGTGACAAAGGCAGGATTGAGAGAAGGTCCCGCCTGATTCAGAGCCCGGTCCTACAATGGGGTGGACAAAATCCCATTCTCCTCCATTTTTACTGTACCACCAGGTCCCCAAGGAACTACTAACAACGTGATGGTGCGATCTCATTCATGTGGTTTGCTGCTGAAATTTGACAGCGAGCTATTATATCAAGTTTCCTGTTTTAGCCAAAGTTGCATAGATAGAACCAGAAATTCTGCCATCCCTACTTAACCTAGAAATTAGCATAGAAATATGTCTCCCCAAAACCAATGCCCAGTGGGCACCTCAAGTCCCCCTGAAAAAAAAGAAAATCTATTGTTGAAGGTTGGAGGTTGGTGCCTACAGAGCAACTGATGGCAACAGAGGGGTCTTGAATCACAAAAATGCAGTCACTGAAAAGCAGCAATTGAGTCTCTTCACTCATTTTATTTAAAGTGGGGAAAATTGTAAACTGGAGATATAATTGATCACATTGAGAAAATAAATAAATAGGGGGAAACAGAATAATTAATTAAGATTTAATTATCACAAGTCCTGATTACAGAGGCTTCGTCAGAGTGCTTCTCTGCCTGAAGCAAGGAAGCCTTATTCGAAATGCCACAGCACTTCCTGACTAGCCTGCTCTAAGCCTATATGATGCAAGGATTATCACTCCATGAGCCATCATAGAGTTCCAGGTGGTTGCAGGAAACTTTCATCTGGCTGTTGTGTAGTTGCTTCAAAGTTAACTGTCCTACATAATCAAGTCAGTGAAATCAAATTAGAAATCCTCAAGTTAATTACAGTTAATCATGGAATTAATTTTGATGTATTAAGTTACTCCTAATTTACTTTAGAATTTAATGAATTTAATCCTCAGCAGTACTATATAAATTTAATGATATTTAACTTTAAAAATTAAAAACAAAAACACCCCCAAAATTGTAGCCTTCAAGAACTTGACAAACCAGCTGCCTGTTCATCTTAGACAATATCCATAACAATTCTCTCCTTTCATATAAATGCATATTATTCAGAACAAAACAGGTAAAGTATGGCATATTACCTGTAACAGATTAATAGTCCAGTACATGCATGACATCACCTAACCCCAGATTTGGAATAAAGACAGCCCTTTGTGATAACCATATGGGCAGAATGATGGCGCTGATTACAAAGGGAGAGGCTAAATATATTCTTTTCTTGCTAGCTCTGCAGATCTTTCACTCCACTGCAGATATCCCTTAATAAACACATTTTCAGCCTTTCCCTATTTATATTTCTTCAAGAAGTTAAAGTTAAGATTGTCCATGCCTTCTGGACAGTAAAGAAAGCTGACAGGAAGAAAAGCAACTCTGTTGAAATGTGGTGCTGGAGGAGAGTTCTGCAGATAAACCTGGACTACTAAAAAGACAAATGAATGGTCCTAGAGCAAATCAAGCCTCAGCTCTCCTTAGAAACCAAGATGAGTAAACTGAGGCTGTCATACATATCATGAGAAGACATGATTCACTAGCAAAGACCATAATGCTTGATAAGGTAGAAGGGAGTAGGAAGACCACATTCAGATGGATATACTCAGTCAAGGGAGACATGTTCCTGAATCTACAAGACTTGAGAAGGCTAGCTGATGAGACGTCTCTCATCCACAGGGACACCATAAGTCAAAGACAACTTGACAGCTGTTAACAAAAACAACATTTGTATTTCAGACTTTTTCGGGACAAAATTACATATGAAATAAATTTGATCATCTTTTACAGAATTTAGAATTCTCCTACCTATATATTGAACAAAATAATGTAGTATGATCAGGATTGTAGGCAGAAAAAAAAAAGAACTAGGGAAGCTTCATTGTGCAGTACTGTACATGATCTTGTCTTCGCTTTCCTCCCAACCACATAGAATTAAGGCAGATAGAATACAGAGGTAGAGCAGTCTAAACAGGTATCTTTCCTCAGCTTTCTTATATGTGCCAGATATAAATATAAATTGGTAGAAACTGCTTCAAAATTCTTATAACTGGTTTTCATAACTAGAAAAGCAATGCTGTATAAAATATAATTTGGGCTGTCCAGATTTAGGAAAATTACTATCAGTCCTAGGTTAATGACACACTGGCATTTCAAGTCCACATTCTAGGGAGCTAGATCCATAGACACAAGTGGGACATGAGACTGCTTTGTAGCAACTAGCTTATGAATTGCAGCCTTATTATTGAGTCGTATCCATTTGCCAGGGAATTATGTCTTAGAACAAACACAGCATACACTGTTTTTAAAGCTTCTGTTTCATTTTCATCCATTTTCAAACAGACATTCATTGACTAGGACTAGTCTAGCCACAGTGTAACTGTGTACTGATACTTTCAGCTGTTCATTTTACCCATGGGAGTTGTCTGCTCACAAAAACAATGTGATATGTGAGCAGTTTCCATCCTTGACAATTTCTGCAATCTATAATGTTCAAACATGAACCTTTGAAGTTTTATAAGCTCTTATTTATTCATCTGAAATACTTATATGTGGTACTTTTTGCCATTCACACAGCACCCAAAATGACTTACTAATGAGAATCAAAGCATACTTACTATAGTAAAAACATAAGAACTTTAGAATGAATAAAGAGAACTATCTAAGAATGCAGCAGTTAAAAATAATTCAGCTGACAGCCAGCATGGCGTCATAGTTTGAGCACTGAGCTATGACCCTGGAGGCTAGGGTTCAATTCCTCACTTGGCCATGGAAACCCACTGAGTGACCTTGGGTGTGTCACACATTCTCAGCCCCAGAAAACTCTATGATAGATTAGCCTTAAGGTTGCCATAAGTCAGAAATAACTTGAAGACACAAAACAACAAGTAAAATAAGTTAACTTGTAGGAGCAAACTTTCTGAATGGTGACACAGAGCAAAAAATGAAATTTTTCCAGAGAGAAGATTCCACAGCAGAGGTACCATGCAGAAACCTGTCTTGTGTTTTTACTCACTTGCTTAGAATGAGGACAAAACACTTTACTTGGGATTTTAAAGTGCACAACTTTGTTATATGACTATGGTCCTTTCCTCACCTTACCTTTTTCGGCGCTGGGGTGCGGGGATCACGTCGGTGCTGCTTCAGCTCTGCAGCTGCTTCCTGCTCGCGCGAGAGCCCCATCTCTTCCTTCCACAGTGCAGCATGGGAGTTTCCCAGACTGCGCTGGGGCAGGAAGCACAACCAGTGGGGCTCCGGAGGCTCCGCATGCCAGGTAAGTGCATGTGGGGCCCAGGAGCAATGCACGATCATGCAGCATTTTTGGCTTCCAGACGAAAATGAAAAGGTGCGCGATCAGCGCCTGCCGGCCCCTGGAGCATCGCGCAATTGTAAGTGCATCTTGCAGATCACTCCTCACAATCGCACAACGCTCCAGGCACCCTTTTGCATGGCAAATGCCGTGCTGAAAGGGCCTGTATGATTCTGTGTGCCTAAAGCTCGACTCTTTCCTCTGTCTTGCTACATAGTGCCTCTATTTCTCAAATAAAGAAAAAATAACTGCCTGGAAATAAGAATTCCTATTGCTGTATAATGTGCTGTCCTATAATGCTGCCTTCCACAGATATTAAAGTGAGTTAAAACGGCAAAGAAATTTGGATTTCCAAAATAGCTTTTATCAGGTATTCAAAGAACTCTTTACTTTATGCCCCAATATCTGAGAGAGAGTCTTGTGACTCAAATTCTAATAGGGAGAGTGCTTTAATGTGAATCAAGTTTCAAATAAGAGCATACTATAATTGTCAAGGTAGTGTGCAGTTTTAAAGCACCATTGATCTCATCCCTCTTCCCAAAAATTAGTAATAGCTTTAATGATCACAAATGCCTTGTCTGCCACAAATGAAAATAGAACAGGGCTATTTCTGCAGTGACTTGTAAGAACATAGGTGCTTTTTAAATACCAGTTCCATTATTGCACCTATTCAGGCCCTGTGCTACTGCCCAACACCCTTGGGCATACCCCAGAGCCCCAGGGCCTTAGCAACATTCACAGTGCTTTCCTGTCCAGCAACCAACAACAAAATGGAAGAGTCTTATTCACGTGTTCAGGATACACACAAGACCATCACTTAAACAAAAACAAATATATAACAAACACCAGCAAGCAATAAATATATTTATAGCAAATATGGAAATAGTGAAATGAATGATAAATATGATAGTCATTGCGAATATGAACAGCACAGAATTGGAAATATATAAAGAGTTAAATAGAATATGTACAATATGAAAAAGAGCATACAACATAGCCAGAAGTCACATTACATATAGGCAAAAGTATAAAAGAAATATATAATAATGTAAAAATGGGCAACATGAAGATCAAGAGTTATATAAGTAAACTCCAGCTGCTGAGTCAAGTAGTTGTTGTAAGACTGATGAACAACTCCAAAATAACCAAGAACTTATACAAAAGTCCAACAAACAATTACTAATAATTGGCAGGCTGTAAATTGTATGCAACCAGATGGTCATTCCTGGGACTTGTACAACCATTTCGTGTCTTCTTCAGAGGCAATTCCAACTCTTCAAAACTTAATGTCCAAGTCATGCATAGGTACTTTCTAAACAAACCATCCTCTGCTGTAGTCACGCGCCTCAATATGCATCCCCCCTATCCAGCTCAACTGGGCCTCCTTAAACAAAGAAAAACAAATCCAGGACCCTAAGCACTGGGCAGCCATCATTCCATTATCTCAAATCTCACTGAGACTTTCCGGAAATTGAAGATAGCAACCACCAGGCTACTCAGAGCATCACTGGTGCTGCCTGACTTTCCTGCCAGCCGGTGAAAGAGTGTCCACATATACACACCAGAATCTAAAGCAGTGCTGGAGAAGCAATCATTATAGTGCTTCAGGAATTCTCCAGAGCGGCACCAAGGAAGACCAGGATGCCTTACCAAGACACTGCCTTTGTATCCGCAGTTCTACAGCCTTGCATTCCTACAGGGAAATTCAGTTGTTACCTTAGGATGGCTTCTGCACCTCGAAAGAAGTGAAGAGAGACTGGAGTTTGACATGCCTTTCATTAGGAATGACACTTCCGAGTATAGTAGTTATGTTGTTGTATCTCAGAGAAATATGTTGTGGCCCATTTGCAGTGGTTGTTAAGAGGAAAAAAACAGCAAAATTTAGGGAGCATCCAATGAACCCCACAAGAGAAAAAAGACTCATTTCAAGATCCTAGGAAATGGCCATTATTAGCAAAATAACGGCAATCTTTGTCATCTTAGAAAGTATATCTCTTCTTTCTTGAGTTTTTCTAAGTGAAAGGGCATCTGCTGCCACTTATCTCAATAATCCTCCCAAATAATTGAGATTGTATTTTCACCTATGCATGCTGTCTCTCTGGCCATTTCCCTACTATACTGTGATAGTGCTATTATTCTACTTTCAACATCCTCTGGAATCCTGGGGTTTGCAGTTTAGAGAGGGGCATATTGAATTCTCAGCCAGAAAGCTCTTTGGCCTCAGTAAACTACAAACCCCAGAATTCCACAGGATGTTGAAAGTGGAATAATAGTGCTATAACAGTGTAGTGTGGAAATGGCATCCCTCTCTCTCTCTCTTTTTCTTAAAGAAAAGATCTTGTGGCTTCATGCAGTGGCACAGTTCTCATTCTACAAAAAAGCACAATTAACCAACAGAACTGTATAGTCACCTAGACAAAGACAAATTAATACTCCTATTGTACAGGTGAAAAACGTTGATGGCAGTCTTCTCTCATCAGCAATTAGGATACATTATGCAGCTAACCTCTAAAATTCAATGAACCCGTTGATGCTTTAGAGCAGGGTTGAGTCCACACAAAAGTTTGCAACATATGGAGGATCCCAAGAGGATTCTTGGAATGTGGTTCCTATTTTGGAAGCCAAAATCTTTTTCAATAATGCTTAAGAGGCCCCGGAGGCCCCACTGGGGTCCTTGGCAGGCAACATGTGGGTTGCAAAATGCACAGTTTCCACCCTTGGCTTAGTGATTTGCCATTTGAACAGGCTTGGTTGTGGCAAGAAAAGAATACTTGCTATAGTACCTTTTACTTACAAAAATTTACCAATAGACCCCAATCTATCTTCAGCTTTCCCTGATGTAAAGCTCCTAGCATGATGCATACCCTCCAGTTGCCTCAGTTTGGCAGGAAGAATCCTTATTAATTTTCTATCATCTCACTTTTTAAGCTCGAAACTGAGCTCAAAGTGCAAAAGCAGTTTGCACTCTGAAGTACTAAAGTAGTTTAACTCAGAATTGGGACAGGAGGAGAGGAAGCACAATCTTGCGCTTCCCAGTTGGTTCAGGCAAAACCAAACTACTGCAGTTTCTCATAGCTTATCTTCTCTTCCTCATTAATACTTTTCCTATCTTGACCACACTCTGATGCTGCTTGTCCACTTGTGTCCCAATTTTCATCAGTGAAATGTTGGAAGTTCTGATAAAGTTGGTTTTAAGCTAATGTAAAATGTCTGCTATTGGTAGTCACAGCAGTAGTTCTTGTTACTTTTATACTGGCTTTCATTTAGGGCCCTTTCAAAAACCTGTCTTCACCCAAAGTTGTCTGGTGGAGATCCCAGCAGCAGTTCTACAAGGTGGGGAACACGACAGGAGCACTCCCCTCTTCACCAGCTGGTTCCCTGCAGAAGGGAGCACAGTGGCCACTCCTCTTCCTTCTGCAGTGCAGCTGGGTACATTCCCAGGCTGCAATGGGAAAGAAAGCACAGCCATTGTGTTTCTGTGGCTTCCGCAAGACAGGTAAGTCTGAGATGGTGGCACAATTGCGTGTCATTGATGGGAAAAACCTGTCCATGATTTAGTCCACAATTGCTCTGCCTGTGCATGGGAGAAGGACAGAACCGTGACAACATCATGCAGAAGCACTGTCACAGTCTAGTCCTTCTCCCATCCCCATTGTGGGATGAGAGGGTACTGTGAAAAGGGCCTTGGTTTTCTTACATTCAGGAATTCCCTTGCCAGAACTCAGTGAAACATAAGTCCAAGTAAAAATGCTCACACCTGGCACTCAACTGCCACAAAGAAAGCTGCAGACTTTATACTCATATAAGAGTCAATCTACGAAGCAGGGCACAGTTGCAGTGTGAACTGACTATCTGAGCAGCTTCAGAAATTATGGGCTCTTTCCTCCCTACACTGTTATAGTGCCACTATTCCACTTTCACCATCCTGTGGAATTCTGGGGTTTGCAGTTTAAGGAGGGGTATCTAGAATTCTCAGCCAGAGAGCTCTTTGGCCTCAGTAAACTACAAATCTCAGAATTTTAAATATTTGGAAGGATGTCATAAAGAATAAGGATCAAAGCATGTTTTCATCTGCTCCAGAGATAAGAACATGAACCAGTAAATTCAAATTACAAGGGATTCCACCTAAACATTGGGAATAACTTTTTTTAAAATTGTTTTAGGGTGATGGGCTCTCCATTTTTGGAGGTCTTTAAAGAGAGAATGAACGGCCATCTTTCAGGATTTCTTTAGTTGTGTATTCCTACATGACAGGAGTTGGACTTGATGGCCCTTGTGGTCCCTTCTGGCTGCATGATTCTATGATTTTTTTTTTATTCTAAGATATAATGGGGAAGAAGAGTCTGACTTTGCAAATTCTCAAATGGGGCTTTCCAGATGAAATGATTAAGTTCAGCAGGGATGTAGTTGAGAGGTGGGTGGATGGGAATGAGAGCATTTCCCCCGTAAATAAGAATTCTCCTACCTCAAATAATATTTTCCCTCATTCCTCAAACATGTAGCATTTCAGTAAGTCTAAACGTCAGTTGAGAATTCAGAAATACAGTGTAAGCATCCAAAGAAAAGGAGCAGGCAAAGTGACCAAAGGAATAAGAATATGGAGAATAGAAGAATTCTAGGTGAATGATTTTCAATGTCTTCCTCTCTGCACTGGTAGAAATTTATGGAACAGAGGAAAATTTCATTGAGGGGCCTCAATAAACTACAAACCCCAGAATTCCGTGGGATGTTGAAAGTGGAATAATAGCACTGTAATAGTGTAGTCCAGAAAGGCCCTATGTATCACCAAAAAGTGAATACAGGAGTTAGCATTGCTTTTCATGCTTGGCTCTCTTATGACAGTATTTAATGTGAATCTGATGAACACTGACATATTACAATACAATGAGGAAATGTGTGGCTTTTCAGGTCTCATTACCCTGAAGCTCTCCTCAAATCTAGCTGGCTTTGCCTATGGTGGCAAATGGATGTAGGTTGAAGTCCAATGTCTGAGGGGCCACAAATTTCCCACCCCTATGTTAACAACTTCCTTAAAACAAGGAAACCATGAGCAGGAGTAACCAATGGTAAAAACAGGCTTCTTACCCCTTCCCCTTAACATCTTGTCATGTTTGGAGACATTAGGTCTCTTTTTTCCAAAATGGCAGTAATCCCTTATTTTTCCTAATGCAGACACAACCATAAGACAAGAGTTGCAGAAGGCAATATAAATCAATAATAGAATCAGTACACAGTTGCAAATAAATCTCAAGGCTTGACAGTTAAATAATTTTATACTCCTTTGACAACAATGACCTTTTACTGTGACACTTTCTCAACAAGCAGGCATTTGGAGGGAGGCTGGCTGCCACAGGTGTAAATGAAATCAATGTGCCCATTTTGATGAATGTCTTATTGATTTCGGTTGTTAAATAGGTGTGCCTACCTCCACTTTCATTAAGTAAGATGATCACATTTAGAGTTAGATGAGATGGTGGGGAATGCTTTCAGGGCCCATCAGCTCCAATAGCAAAGTGCAGCAGAGGGAGACAATGACAAAATGCATAACGAAGAAGGTAACAAAGGGAGAGTGCGGTGAAGGAAGGAATGAAAAGGTGAAGAATGTATTGGGATGAAAAGTGAAGGAAAGAATAGGGAATTGATTCCGTACCACCACCCAGGCTTCCTTCTGGGTTTTCTTACAATTAGGAATTCCCTTACCAGTTTTGACTGACATCAGAAAACCTGCTTTCTTGCAATTGATAGCCACATCTGGAAACCAGACACTCTTAACTCTTTTGCCACCATAGATGTTTTAGAAAGTTTTGTATAAATGATAAACCTGCCTGGTTGAATTAAGCAGTTTTATTTAAAGTTTAAACAGTTTCTGATCTAAACAAGTTTGCAGTACCAGCATGGAAACTTTTTTCTTTCCCTGGTTCTGTTGTTGCTGTTGTAGTATGCCTTCAAGTCAAGTCCAACTGTGATAGCATAGGGTTTTGCAGGCAAGATTTACTCAAAGGAGATTGCTACTGCCTTCCTCTTAGGTCAAGTCAAAAGTGACTTGCTCAAGGTCACCCAGTGGGCCTTCATCATCTCCTGGAGTCCTCATCTCAAACCACTATAACATACTGACTCCTGAATTTTAAACACTCCCCCCCCACCCCGCAAGTGCAAATTCCTGGATTTTTCCTGGTTCTAGCATGTATTTGTTAGATTTTTATTACACTTATCTCCCCAGAATGGGATCTAGAACAGCTTGCAATAAAAATCAGTAAAACAAATACAAGTTAAAAATATAAAACAGGTAAATTAAAACATCAAACAATATTGGAAACATAACAATCATTTTTAAAAAAAGAGGCAGCACCCACCTAAAATAAAAGGTCCTCCTTTTAATATAACCCATCTTAACTGCCAAAAGTCTTTTGTCTGATATAAAGGTCTTTGCTTCCTGGTGAAAGGACAACAGGGATAGAGTCAGCTTAGACTGTTGGTAAAGAGTTCCACAGTCTGGGAGTAGTCACTGAGAAAGCCCTTTCTAGCAGTCCACCAAATGGGTCTCTAGGTGATCGGACTGAGAGATAAGCCTCCCTTGGAGATCTCAAAGCCTGTTTCAAAACAGAATGTGTCCAGAGTGAGGCAACTAAATGAACCTAGACACCAAATTCTGTAAGTCAGTACTGAAAGAGCTGAGGTATATTGAATTTGGAGAAGAGTCTGCTAAAAGAGAATATGGCTATTTGTTGTTGTATGCCTTCAAGTCAGTTCCAACTTACGGCAATCCTTAGGTGAACCTATCACAGAGTTTTCTGGGGCAGACAGCGTGTGATGCACCCAAGTCACCCGGTGGGTTTCTATGGCCAAGCAGGCAATTGAACCCAGGTCTCCAAGATCTGTAATCCAGCTCTCAAACCACTACACCATGCTTGCTCCCTAGAATATGGCAGCAGTCTTCAAATATTTGATGATGGAGAAAATACATTTACTGATATTCCAGAGGATACAATCTGAATTGAAAGGTTCAAATTACAAGAAAAGGATTCAAGCTAAATAGTTTGAAAAACTTCCTGATAGCATGAGCTGTTTGACAGTGGAACAGACTGCCCCAAGGTGGTAGTTTCTCTTTGTGTGTTTTTTAAGCAGAAACTGGATGTGCACCTACTGGGAATGCTGTAACAGTGCATTTTCAACATTGGCAGGGGTTTGAACTAGATTATTTAAATATCTTCCAACTCTATGGCCCTTTTCGCATGGCATTTTCCATGCGAAAGGGCCCCTCGAGCATTGCGCAAACGTGAGGAGCGGTCCACACGACACACTCACATTTGCGTGACACTCCAGGGCCTGCGCACTTTTTCATTTTCAGCTTTGTGCACTTTTTCATTTTCAGCTTTAAGCCGAAAATGGTGCGCGGTTGCGCATTGCTCCCAGGCCCCGCACAAAGTTACCTTGCATGTGGAGCCTTGGGAGCCAGGCCAGTCACGCTTCCTGTCTCAGTGCAGCCTGGGAAGGTCCCAGGCTGCACTGCGAAAGGAAGAGGCAGGGCTCTCACGTGAGCAGGAAGCTCGTGCGAAGCTGAAGAAACCTGGATGCGAAGGCCTCTCACAAGAGGCTGCTCGCGTGAGCACCACACCCCAACGCCGAGAAAAGTTAGGATGCAGAAAGGGCCTATGACTTTAGGATGGGTAAATAGCAATAACATAGGGGATCTTCTCTCTGGAGCTGTCAGTTCAGGTCTCTGTGGCAGTTTGATGGGCTAATCACAATTTTCAGATCCCTCATTTTTAACATGGCAGCCATAGGTTAGGAGAGAACTGTAAGGCAAATACACACAAGAGAATTGCTGACAGGGAAATGACAATCTAACTGGCTTTTGGCACATAGTTATACATGCTGTATGTAGCATGTCTCTTCCTCTTGAGTTAAGAAAGGACACCATGAACTTCAACCATATTGCATTTTGAAGTACTACTTCATCATACCAAAATTCTACTCTAAAACTAATGCTCTACCCACTTAACTGTCAGTAAGTCCCATTGAACTCAATGCTGCCTGTTTCTGATTAGAAATGTACAGAATGGTTCTACAAGTCACTTTGCTGTTATTTTGCTCTTTCATTTTATTCTGATGGTTTTTTAAGAATGAATATTTTTTAATAGAAAACGGCCGAGAAAGGAAGGATATAAATCAAAACAAATCAAATAAACAAATAAATATATATCTGTGTAAATTCCTAATCTTTTCTATTGTCTCTTGTGAATAGATTAACAGCTGTTGTTGTGTGCCTTCAAATTGTTTCCGACTTAGGAGATCCTACAGCAAACCTATGATCGGTTTGGGGGAAGCTGAGAGAGTGTGACGCGCCCAAGGTCACCCAGTGGCTTTCCATGGCCAATCAGGGAATCAAACCCTGGTCTCCATGGTCATAGTCCAATCCTCACACCATTCTCACGAGCCATATGTATGCACTCATATTTTCTCCAGCCATACTGATCCTCCTTGCACTCTGCTGGAGGTTACTCTAGAGTGCTTTTAACTTGCAAGTCAGAGGGACCTGCAACTGAAAAAGGCAGAAACCTTTCAGGCTCTACTGAATGTCCAGAAATGCTTAAGATATAATACAACAGTCTTTGTCTTGTTGACTATATATAACTTCAAGTGGAATCCACGCCTTCAAGTCAACTCCAAGCTGCAATACCCCTGTCATAGAGTTTTCTTGGCAAGATTTATTTCGGGTAGGTTCACCATTGCCTCCCTCCAAGGCTAAAGAAGTGTGACGTACCCAAGATCACTCAGCAGGTTTCCATAGCTGAGCAGTGAACTAAACCCTGATATGCCAGAGTCCAAGTCTAACACTGAAATGACTATACCATAATGGTTCATAGTGTGTAACTATCTGGTTATAATTTTCAGCTTGCCATTGGCTAACAGTCTTACATATATGGACATTAAGCATTACCCCCACTCTTCTCTTAGCACCAGAAACATTTTCCATATAGACACCAATAACACAAAACTGCAGGCAAACATTTCTTAAACTTTCCCATTATTCACCTCTGTATCACAGAACTTAATTTCTTGTAGCTTTGGTTGACACTCCAATAGATCTGAATTTCAGTAACTTAGTGTAAACTTGTTAATGGTATTATACCGATACCCAGACTATGTATATGAGGCTTCCCATGATCTGAACCTGAAATAGCCTTTCCTAGGTCAGAGATGGAGAAAATGCAGCCATCCAGATATTGCTGGGCTTCAACTGTCAGCATTTGTTGCCATGAGCCATTCTGGCTATGGCTCATAGGTGCAGCAGTCCAACAACATCTGGAGGGTTGCAATTTGCCCACCCCTGACCTAGATTCTGCTCCATTCCCCTCTATATAAATTTGGAAAGCAAAACAAACACAGAGGCTTGTAAGCAAAACTTTCTCAGAATGCATCTGTGTACAAACATTGAGGACTAAAGTGGTCTTTGATGCAACTCAATACACTCACTCCATAGATATGAAATGAGGTTACCTTTGCTCCATGTATGCGATAAACCACCTTTCTGTTCTGTCTGATCTCATTGGGATTTGCCAAAAAAGCTTGAGTTGTGCCAGGGAAGGTTTTGTTCTAGCAACTGTTTTCAGATTCCAAAGATTCTCCCAGGAACATATGAAGTTAGACTAAATAAAATGTCCTTGAGCAGGTGCAAAGTGCATTTCCTTTGTCACTAAGTAATTGCGGAGAGCTCCTAGACATGGGGGATTAGGGAGGAAGAACTTCCAGACAAACTTGATGCCAAGCATCTTTTTCAGGGAATTAAGCAGACCTGCCAAATGCAGAAAGCTGTTTTTGAAATGGTAGCTTTTAAAAAAAAAAAACATTCAGAGTAACTAACTGTAGCTAGCTGCTAGGTCTATTCTGTCAAAGATGAGGACCTGGAGGAGTTCTCCCCATATCTTGTTCCCCCCTGCTTCTGGCTGTAAGCCTTGCATGCTCTAAATGCCATTTGCGCCTCTCAAGCAAGTTTCCAGCTGGTTTGCACTTTAATGCCAGCACACTGGGTAAGAAAATATCCCAAGCCATTTCCAATCTCTCCCACATTTGCATTTTAAAAGCCACAGCCTGTTCATTCCAACAATCTCTCTTCTTCAGCCTTTGTACAAACTTCAGTCCCCTCCCCTCCTTTTCATAATGGACAAGGCCCAATAAATCACAGCCTCTTGTTTGTTTTCCCTTTGCTTTCTTTCATTCATACACCAGAGAGTCAACCATAGTGTATACTTCACAAACTTTGTAATGGAAGCAAGTAAAATACTACAATTTTACTTCCAAAAAAAGCAGGGAGCCAGAAGCTAACTATAACAGGGAGGTTTAGGGCAAAGAGTGTTAGCTTTCAAGTAGAGAGACTTGGACTCAATCTTTGCTTATCCATGAGGTTTATTCATACCTCTATTACTTGTATTATGGCAGCAATAATAAAAATAGTATATTGTCAAATAATATATTGTCAGCCATTCTTTTGAAACCCTCTGTTCCTTATCACATGTCCTACATAGGTCCTAGAAAATCTACAGACACCAACAAAGATGTTAACAACTTTCTAGTACTCAAACTGTGGGTGGGTTAGGGGGAGACCCACCAGCTTCCAATTTGGAATAGATGTCAAGGTGCAAGAGAAAGGTAGAAAATGAACTTTTAAAAGTTAAAACTGGTAAAACAAGAAGCTAAAAGGGCTGCAACACAGCTGAATAGTTGCTATCACATACCCTCCAACTGTCCCAGTTTCACAGGTGCACTCCCACTTAATCCTACTTTTTCAACTGCTTTTAAAATGTCCCAATCTCTTTTGGCTGTTCCCACTTTTCCTGCTTGGTCATTTCCACCCTACATTGTTATAGTCCTTTTATTCCACTTTCAACATCCTGTGGAATCCTGGGGTTTATAGTTTGCTGAGGCCATAGAGCTCTCTGGCTGAGAATTTTAAATGTCCCTCCCTATACTGCAAACCCTAGGATCCCATAGGATCTTGAAAGTAGAATAATAGCACTGTAACAGTATAGGGCAGAAATGGCCTTTGTCATCAGCTTACTTAAATTGCTACAAAACAGTGTTCAAAATGCAAAAGCAGTTTATATTCCATTAACTGATTCAGGACAAAGGGAAGGCAGAAGATGCTGGAACCTTGCCCTTCCCAGTAGGATCAAGCAAAGCAAACTGCTGAAGTCTGTGAAATTCTGTAGGTATTCTGTCAGGAGTAGACAGCCAATCATATGGAGGACACTCAGGAAGGAATCAGATTACTTCACAGGTTTCCTTTTTGACTGACATTGTTTGCATTATATATTTAATAAAAATTCAGTACAAGGGATTTTTACTGAAGTTTAGCTTGTTATTGCCCATTTGCATCTATATTTTTCCTTTTCCTTTTTGTCTGTCTCATCATACAAATCTTTCAAAGACCAAAAAATAAAATAAAAATAAAAGACCAGCTGGACTCTATTATATATTCAATACTCCTTCGATCAAGAGTAAGCACAGATGTCACTGGGTTAGAAAAATTACAAAAAGCTTGAAGTTCTTGTGGCAGAGATGGTCAAGACATTTGATCTTTGTGAATCTCAGAATGATCTGATCAGATCTAAGTCCCCTTGTCACCTCAAATTAATGAAAAGATCAAAACAGCTATCCACCAAATTCACAATTATCCAAAGGATGCAACACAGTTTTAGGACTAAAAAGAATATCAGAATGTGTTTAGAAATGCATATTCAACCATAAAATGCATACTTCAAAATGCATATTTTTGGGCTTACCAAAGGCATCAGGATATGTGCACCTCCATTTGTCCAGCAGGCTCTTAGGCCCAACCCTGGCTTGGAAAAATATCTCTCCAGACATATCCTTGAGCCATTCCAAGGAAGTTAGTAACCAATTCAGTCTAGTGTTTAATAGAAAACAGAACAAAGGAGCATATTCCACCAACAAACTATCAAACCAGGAGTGGGGTTTGTTTGATGGGGAAACAAACCATCAAACCAACCAACAAACAAAATAGCAAAGAAAACAGACCCCTATTTGAGGCCTTTCCTTCAAATCAATTTGAGGTTCCCAACCATCTAGATAACACCTATGGCCTAGGAGTCCTGTAATTCTTTCAGTAATTCTCCTCCTGGTTTCTAACTTGCTTGTTCAAATTTTATTCCATTTCCATTTTTCCCCGTCAAATCTCTCATTCCCTTGGCATCCTTTCCCACACACTCACCTGGAAGTTCCTAAACCTCCCCCTTCTCTTGGCTTCAGCCCTCCTGTACTCTCAGAGTTTCCCTCTTGAATTTCTCCCAGGTGGACTTCCTTCTTCCTGGCATCCTCCACTCCTCCTGATTTGATTTCTGTGCCCCACATCTCTTTGGTCACCCAGCTGCAATTAACCCTTCCTTTCCTCCTGGTCTCCTTCTACCCTTCCTTCTCCTGTTATCTTCCACCCTTCAATCTCATTTCCAACTCTATTTGTAGCCCCTTCCAATCCTACCTCTGCTCTAGTCATGTCTACCTTGTCCGTCCCTCCTGTGCTTTCCCAGTTCCAAATCACAGTGCCTGCCTCTCTTTTCCCACCCCCACTCCTGGTCCTTCCTCTCTCTGTTGCTCTCATCTGTCCTTCTCTCTTTTTCATCTTCTTCCTCTCCTCCTTTGTCCTTGTTTGTCCTTCTTGCATCCATCCTTATTTGCAGTCTGTCTTCCTTCCCTTGTTTCATTTTCTCCTGCCCTTTTTTGAATCCTTCACAATTCTCTTTAACTCCTGCTTCCCCATCTCCATTTCACCCACAGTGTTGCTCTGTGGTGAGGTTGCAACAGATGCCACCAATCCCATGGTTGCTGCATCATGGCCATGGGCATGTCTGCACTCCCTCACAAGTTTCTCCATTGATATAGATAAGTTGGGGTCATCACATGTGGAGGAGGAAAGGAAGTAAAGGAAGGCTTGAGAAGACTTCTTGGGCTAGCCACAAGTACACACAATACCAAGCCTGCTTTTCTTTTTCCCTCACTGGAGTAGAAGTGCCCCTTTTAATCTTACTATCACACCCTGGCTCTCTCCCTTCCACTTATTCACAACTCTGCTTTCCCTAAAACCCACAGCTTTAGTGGGAAGAAGGCAAAGCTCATCAACGGTTAATCAAAAAGCAAGGATGACTTGTGGTGGCATATTATTAAAAATAAAACTGAAGAAAATGCTCAGTTGAGACAAAAACTTATAAAAAATAGAATGAAATCTTTGGCCCTTTCCGCACCTTACCTTTTTCCGGTGCTGGGGTGTGGGGATCGCACGAGCAGCCTCCAGCGAGAGGCTCTCATGTCTCTGCTGCTTCAGGTCTGCACGAGCTGCCTGCTTGCGTGAGAGCCCCGCCTCTTCCTTCCACAGTGCAGCCTGGGAGGTTCCCAGGCTGCGCTGGGGCAGGAAGAATGACCGGTGTGGCTCCGGAGACTCCGCACGCCAAGTAAGTGTGCACGGGGCCCAGGAGCAATGCCTAATCGCGCACCATTGTTGGCTTCCAGCCAAAAATGAAAAGGTGCACGATCAGCACCTGCCGGCCCCTGGAGCGTTGTGTAATTGTGAGTGCATTGTGCAGATCACTCCTCACAATTGCGTGATGCTCCAGGTGCCCTTTCACATGGCAAATGCTGTGCAGAAAAGGCCTTTATGAAGATAACCAACAAGGGAAAAGATATTATGTATTCAAGAATTTTCAAACAAAATAATAATTCTTTAATGAATGCTCAACTAATTTCTTCAGACACCACAGCATTCACCGACAGAGCTTTCACACACACTCCTTTGACTCTCGTTAGCATAAAAGTCTGTTTCCCCACTCAGGGTTCCATTTTCTGACCCTTACAGAAGTTGTTTGGTCTCTTCTCTGCTCCTACACTAGATTACTGAGAAGACAACCCTCTCCCAGAAAACCCCCCTTGATTGACTAGAGACCTAATATGGAATTCTCTCTACAAATCTCACTGAAGGAAGCCAGATTCCAAATCACGCTCTCAGTATATATGATTTATGCTGTCTCACCCACAGCCCCTCCCTCTTGCTAGGGCTGGGTTTTACTCAGAAGCCAATCTAATTATATCATCCTGTGTTATTAGGGCTGCTCTGCTGGCCACACTCTTCAGACTCTGTCACAGGGGTGAGTATGGGCACTGGTGGCAAGCACCCCAAGACCGCCCCCCCTTGGCTTGCTACAGTGTGTTTAGAAATGCACATTCTGTCCTCAAAAAATGCTATTCTAAATACATTTTAAGAGAAAGTACATGTGAAAGTGTGTATTTAATTGTAATCATAGTTTTAAAAAAACAGGAAGATTTAATAAAAGGAAAAGGCTAAAACAGACCAATGAGCAAATACAGGCAAAATCCAAAGTGAGCTTCTGAAACAGGTTTATAAGTGATTATCTAAAGATCTTAAAAATACAAATAATGGCTATGATCCGGCGTGTCTCTAGTCTTTATAAACGCACATTGGTATTCCAAAGTACATTTTCAACTCAGACTACTTTTAACAGGTGACTTCACTGTAGCACAAGGTAGAATAGGAAGACATGATTGAAAATATAACGAAGTTCTCCCATATGGGGAGATTTACTCCTGCACATCTTTAGATCCCTATCAAATGTTTGCTAGAGGATGGACGTAAATATTTTTCACCATCTAGAGAAACAATCTGTGTGAAGCTCAGAATGATGTAGAAAACTGTATGAATGACAGTTTAGATTATAATGATCATGGAGTACAATGCTAGCAATATAAATAGCAATGTCAGAGGCTGAACACTAAATTGTCACTTAATAACATTAAACTTTAGAGCAGTGCACCCGTTTGTTATGCCACTCTAACCTTGCAGAAATGCCATTTCAATGTCATGTTTTGGCAGATTGTGTTGGCTTCTCCCACTCTAAGCAGTCATGCATTGGTTTGGCAAATTGATAGGATTAGCTATTAGTGAGTTATTTGTTCTGTGCTTTTGCAGCCTTGATGTTCTGAAAGAACTTTTTACATCATAAAATATTGGCAGTGATGGAATTGGTTGGCTAGCTGTGGTGGTTAAATACAAATAGCCAAAGGAATTTAAAGGCATATATAGAAATATACCTTGAAAATTAGCATGGTGCATTAATGAACTTTTCAGCTTACTACTATAGCATTAGTTAAGTAAAAGATATATCTCTCTACCCACATCTTTTCGTATCCATATGTTAATGCAAGATCACTGAATATGACTAAAAATAGCCTAATCTGAAATGCAATGCAATTTGCTTCCAACAGAAAATTAGATGGAAGACATGGATGAGGAGCCTGATTTATCTCTGCTGAAATGCTGTTGATGCATCTAATAGATTTTTTTTTTTTTTTGGCTGTACCTTCTTCTTCTTTTTTTTTTCTTTTTTTATGACTGAAGCAGTTCTGCCCATTCTGGATTTATTCCAGATATTACTAACATTTCTTGAAATTACATTTTCTTTTAGAACTAGGAACTTTACCATAGAGAGGCACTTTACATTTTTGTTGTTTCAACACTTCCTATGTGCCTCGTTAATGGACTGCTAGTCTGGTTCTTTTCATGTTTTATCATTTGGTGGGCAATGTTCCCTTTAAAAAAGGTAAGAAACTCATTTTGAAATTGAAAAAGAAGCCTTCAAAAGAAGTTTATGCACAATATAGTTAATATTGGACCCTGAAGATTTTAAACTGAAGCACTACTCATGAGAAAACACGAGGGGGGCAAAGTCATAGCTTGGGCAAAACACGTTCATTGCATGTAAAATTCCAGGTTGCATCTCTAGGGAGGGATTGTGAGAATCCCTCAGAGTTACTGGACAGTAAGTATGCAAAGAATATTCACCATTATTCATTTCTTGACTGAAAAATGGGCTTCCTGTAACCTTGGAAACCCAATTGTGAAGAATAATATAGGGTGAGATTTTTGCATAGTTTTTTCTTAGTTTTTTCTTTTTCTTATCCTGAAATCTTTCAGGAAGTTAATCTGCACAGAAATACACTTGGGTTTTTGTGAACAAATTTGGTGCTTTGTGGGGGGGGGGAACCTTTTTCCACACACGTGTGTGGTTTTTGTGTAAGATTGCTGTTTCCTATGCAAAAAAGCACACTTGCCCAACAAAAGTCTCCACATAAAAAAAATATCTTCCACAAAACACAACAATCCTGGACAAGAAAAATCTTTTCTAACAGATGGTCTAGAAAAAGCACTAGTCTTGCACAAGAAAACTTTACACACACCAACACACACACACACACACACACACAGAATCTTGCATAAAACCCAGCAATCTTGCACAAAAATAGGCACATGGTTTTGCTATGTACAGCTGCTGTTTTCTGTACAATGTATTTTTTCATGCAAGATTGCTGTTTCTTGAATGGAAATTATTCATCCTCATTTGCAAGAATGAAGTAGTCATATATTAACATCTGTACTGAAGAACCGCTGCCAGTAATGATAGACAATAATGAGTTAGATGGATCAATGCCCTGAATCAGTATAAGGCAGACTTTTGTCAAGCCCTTTTCCATGACCTTCATGCCTTCCTTTCATGGTCAAGGTCCTTAATGAAGCTGGCAGAGCTTAAAGTTCCACCACCTTACTTATGGATTGATCCAGATTCCAGACAGAAGATATCTTTGTTGCCAGTCAGTGGCTGTTTCAGTCCAGAACAAACTTGTCCCATATAACAGATGGCACCTGCTGTGCTGTCAGACAAACCTGTTGTAATGGGAGGTATGCCAAATTCTGAAAAATAGAACCACCTGGGGTCATCTCGTACTGAAGAATTGTAGGACTGTGATGCCACACTAATTGCCATAGTTCCAATCTACGGGAGCTTGGGATTTGTATTTTAGGGATATGCATTCAGAACACTGGAGCCAGCATGTTATAGTGATTTGAGTGTTAGACTAGCATTCCAGAAAACCATGGTTCAAATGTTTGCTCAGCCATGGATATCCACAGGGTGAATTTGGGCAAGTCACATGTTCTCAGCCTTAGATGAAGGGGATGGCAAATCTCCTCTGGATAATTTTTTTCTGAGAAAACCCTAGAAGAGGATCAGCATAAGTCAAAGTTGATGTGAAGTTACATAACAACAACAACCAGGAAATATATCAAGGAAGTCCAGATGTACACTTTTTTTGAGAGAGATCTCTTTGTTCTAGAGGAACAACCTGATGTCAGGCTTCTCAGATCCTTTAAAAGGAGCCTAAATTGCAAAGGTATTTCATTTTAGAAGAAGTGTCAGCATCTATTTTTGACCAAATAAGCTGAAATTACTCTCTCAGACCCCTCAGTATCCAGGATTTTGGCCAGTGAATCTCATTAGCTCATTTTCTGGCAACTCACATACTCTCAGACTTAGCAGAAGGTTGGGATGTAATTCTTCAGTAAGTTTCTTTCTGAATGTAGCAACAAGTAATTTTGGCAATTTTCTTTCCACTGCAAGAAAGTCTTTAAAAATCAGGACATATTCTGTGAAAAATTTGCATGTCGATACTTTGTCCAGAAAAAGCATTTTCTGTGCAGGAAACAACATTTTCTACATAGAAAATTTTTCAGTGCATAAGTATTAATTCCTGTACAGAAAATGCTGTTTTCTGCATAGAAAATGCTATTTTCTATACAAATCAACCATGTGCAAATTTTACACAGAACTGATTCCCGATCACAGTGTTTTCTCTGCAGAATTTTTTTTTCACAAGAGTTAAAATTTCTAGGTTTTATTTTATTTTAAATGCAACAGAAAATTCTGTGTAAAACAACTACATGTGAATTTTGTGCAGAATAAGTCACAAACCGCAAAGATTGTCATCAATCCAGGAGTCTTCTTGTCAGCACTCATAGACATGTGGGGTTTTTTCAACCATTTCTTTAAATATTTTTAAAGATTCTTTCCATCCGTTCCAACTTAAGGCAACTCTAAGGTGAACCTGTCACGGGGGTTTCTGGGGCTAAGTGTGATGTGCCCAAGGGCACCCAGTAGGTTTTCATGACAGAGCTGGGAATCGAACCCTGGTCTCAAGAGTCATAGTCCAGCACTCAAAGTACTGCACCATCCCTAGAGGAAGGCAATGCCAAATCTTCTCTGAATAAATCTTGCCAACAAAATCTTAGGAGAGGGTCAACAACTGTTGGGATTGACTTGAAGGCACATTGCAGACACAACTTAGAATTCTCAGTATGAGAGCTACAGTACCACATCAAATAATAAACCCCAGGATCCATAATGTGCAGCAATGGCAATCTAAGTGGAATCATAATGCTATAATTGTGTAGTGTGAAAGGGTCCTTTGGTTACACTAGTGTAAAGACTCAACCGGATTTTCACCATTGTGTAGAGAGGTAGTACAGGCAGCCTAATGAATATAAGTCTGGGGGTGAGGCTTTCCATTGTGATAGCAATAGCAGTTATATTTCTATACTGCTTATCAGTGCGAAGCACTCCCTAAGTGGTTTACAATATGTTAGCTATTTGTCCCCAACAAGCTGAGTACTCATTTTACCGACCTACAGAAGGATGGATGGCTGAGTCAACCTGGAGCTCTGTTGGATCAAACTCACAACATTGTGGCTGCAGTACTGACATTTAACCACTGTACCACCAGAGTTCCTTGTGTTTCATTTGCTATTTCATTTTCCCTACATGTATCTGCACATTATTAAGTCATGAATAGTCCAAGTTTTGTTTATCAAAGTACCTCAACATTTTTCCCATTATACCTCAATTATGGAATTCCCTCTCTATATAATTCTGGCAAGGTTTCTCAATACTTTCAAGTGCACTCAGAAAATGCATCATTCAGCAATGGAAAACTGCTTCTTCCTGACCAATTCTAACAACATCAACAAGATAACTCTGGAACAAATGGATTTCCTCTCACCTCAATAATTTCTTATTCCGAGATTACGAATGCTGAAATGAGTGATGCACCTTTTTTTTAATGCATTGTCAGTGTCTTGAAGCCTAGCATCCCAGTGCCACTGGTAGGGTTGACTGCTAATGTTGAGATTAAAGCAAACAATAAAATTGAAAGTGTAACCAAGGTCAAATTAATCTTCAAAATTGATCACATGACTTGAAAGAACTATAGGGATGTTATGTACTGGATCCTTCCACCCTTATACATTACACTTCCAATTAGAGATGATGTAATGCTTTTGTTTCCAGTCAAGCACCAGCAAGGTTATCAAACAGGCTCTTAGAACTACACAATCTGATTATTCTCCTCTTTGCAATTGCCTCCAGAAATGTTGATTTTAAGTCTGTTAGAAAGATTAATCACACACCCATATACATACACAGTTTTTTCACGTTATGTATTATAAAAATGTAATAACTGTGGAGTATATAAAACACAGGGCAGATTTTGTTGTTGTTGTTGTTGTTTTTGTGATGAGACATGAGAAAATGATCCCTATGAAGCTGGAACCACACCAATGCACTCACACACACTGTGAAAAAACTAATGGGCTACCACTAAAAATAGCATGAAACACAAGATGTGCTATCTTTTATGATTTATTCATTTCTTTACAAATATTTGCAAGCCACTTAGATCAGAAGATTTCAGAGTGGTGAAAAACAATAAAACATACACCATGCACGGATTTAAAATCCATGAAGCAAATAGCGGGTCGGATTACACAAGAAAAGTGTGCAAAAACCAGTACTGTGTATTTTCACTATAAGTCTAAAGATACAAATATTTGGAACACACTGAATTCAGATGGGGGTATCTCATGTTATTAAAGAGCAAAGGTGAGGAACAGGGTACAGGGAGCAAAAACCCAGTGCACGAATTCATTGTACTTATCCATAATTGTAGCACCCATGAATCCTAAGCTGAATTGTGATAAAAGGGCCTTCCTGTATGTCAGAATGTTTGCAGTAGGTAATTACATGCTTATGGGCTGCTACAGGAAAAAAAAAAAAAACAGTTTGAGTGATAGAGCTTTGCATGTAGAAAGTCCTAGTTTCTGTTCTAGTTTCCTAATTATCAAGTAGCAGGAAGATTTCTGCTTGTGACCTAGACTTCCTGATTATTAGTGGGGTAGACCACCTCTGAGTAGTCCTTGCCTAAGAAAACCCGATCAAATTCATAGAGTAGATTCATAGAGTAACCATAAGTGGACAGATGACTAGAAGGCATACGCACACACAAACAACACTACGGTAGATTAACAATATCTGGCTTTATATAAAGCCCCATTACTGTGTGAAGTAATCATTGCTGTTTTCTTTCTGTGGTATATTTTTAATCACTATATACTGTTCTTCAGAATCCTGGCACTCATGAGAAGCAACAAGAATATTTAAAAGTCATTTAATACATTGTATTTAATTACACCAGAAGCTATGGTGCTGGTGCAGAAAAGTTTGCATTCTGTCTATCTCTGCACTACTGTTTCCCCAAAAGCAAGAAATACAGCATACTTTGTACTATTTTTTCTGAAAACAGGCCTTGAAAATGGTGGTAGCTTGTTTAGAGCAGCTACAAGTCCTAGATAATACATTCTGCAAAACTAGAGTCAAGGTATACTCCTTCTTCCACTTCCTCATGTCCTCAAACCATTAGTAGTATTGCCCTCAAACCATTAGTAGTATTGTATGCTAGCTCTATGACCGCTTTGTGTCTTCCTGCACAGATCCAGATCAAGACATTTGGCTGAGAGAAAGGGTAAGATGGGACCACATACATACTCCATGTGCAGAAGCTGACTGAGATGGCAGTGGAACCTTTTTTATACAGTAATGATTGGACAACAACCTACACCTCACCTGGGGCAACAGGTAAGCTCCTGAGTTACAATGAAGACTTCCAGATGCACAGACAGTAGATGCTCTGGAGCACATCTTGCCAGTGCTCTGTGTCCCCACAGCACAGGCCACCTGAGGATGTTATCTAATTCTTTGTAACAGCAGGACCAACCTTGATCCTTTGTCAGTGGTGCTCCAGCTTCTAAAATATATTACCTTAGTTTCCCCTCAAACTTGCCGAATAGGACTAAATTATTCTTGCTTGAAGTCCAAAATTTTCACCTAATGCTTGTATCTTGTATCCATGATTACCTCCCTGCCTCTCTCCCTCCCTCCCTAGTTTATATCTTGCCAATTTCCTTGAGATAGAACTCATTGTAAGATGTATGAACAGTCAATATAGATAAAACCATACAAAAATTATCATTAAAATGTGATTAGGTGTCTATATTATTAAAAACAATGTGAACATCCATTAAAAATAGTGGTAGCCAGTGACTGGTCATAGCAAGAGCATGTTCCCTTAAACCAGCCTCGGTCAGCAGTCTGCCTGCAGTTCTTTGGTCCAAGTGAAACTTGAACATTCTCAAAGAGAGGCTTCTGCAGACCACTTTAGGATGTGTCACATGGTATACTAGTGTGGCCCAATCAGACATCTCCTGAAACAGGCACGGCTTTCTGCTGGCTCCTATGCAGATGCACTTCTGACTACTACTGAAACCTAGGCATCTTAAGGTGAAAATCTGATTCTTCAGTGAGATCATAACCTCATCAAGCATGGGCTGCATTGCTTTTGTTTGATTTCCTGTCCAGCTGACCAGAAGCAACTCTGTCTTGCCTTGATTTCAGTCTGTTTACCCTCGCCTTTTACTGCTACCAGACACTGCTTTAAAACCAAAACAGTTTCCTTTGATTTAGTTGAAAAGTGGAAGTAGAGGTGGGTAGCATCAGCATACTGGTGGCATTGGGTTTCAAGAACATTTCTCTGAAGTTTCATGTTAAATACTGTGGGGAACTCTGAGGCCATTTCCACATGGGCTTAAAGAAATGGTGCAGAGCGTCCTCCAGGGAAGACATCTGCACCTGGGAGAGGACTGGGTCAGACCTACTTACTGTAGTTCTGCACCTCAGCCCGCTCCGGAACGACCCGAAGTGGTCATCCAGCGTGCTTTTGAAAGACCGCTTGAAACAGGTCTTTCAAAAGCACAGAGCACGCCACTCCATGCCCGCGCTCCGGTGCAGATTTGCAGGCTCGCACCAGTGCAAGCCTACGATCTGCCGGGGGCAGGCTTTAGGCTGGCGAGCTTCAGCGGTTGGTGGAGAGCCTCGACCAACCGGAAGCTGCCATTTTCGTCCCCAGAGCAGTGCGGAGCGGCGGCCACACACTGCTCCGGACCAGCTTGGACCCAAGCGTGGAGCCAAGAAGTCCGGTAAGTACCAGCATGGGGAGATTCCCTTGCCCTGTGCAGAAATGGCCTGAGAGTCAACGGCCAATGTACCAAACAAGTATCCTTGTGCTGGTTTCTGGGCTTATCTCTCCAGGTAGGAACAGAGGCATTGGGGGGTGGGGGAGAAGTACCTCCCAATCCCATCTGAGTGAGGTAGCCCAGAAGAATGACACTAAAAGCCACTGAGCTGTGCAGGGAAACCAACAGAGACACACTTTCTCGTCTGGTTCCTGATGTAGGCCGTCTACCAATGTGATCAAAGCCACCTCCATCTCTTAACCATGCCTGAACCCACATTCTAATGGATCTAGGTAATATTCCTCATACAGTAACCCCTCATGTAATGTGTATGTAGGCTTATTCCTATAGTGCAACACCTCTAGCTGTCAATGTTCAAGACTAATTCAGTTTGATCAATAATAACGACAAAAATATTTAAAATGCTGGGGTAGGTACATTAAAAGAGCGTGAAAAGACATACAAAAATGAAACACAGAGGTTTCATGTTTGTATTTTAGGAAAGCTCTGACACACATTTCCCTTGTTGTATGATGTCTCAGTGCTGTCAAGTAATTTATTAGATGAATACACTTCATGTTTCTTACCCAGTTACAAAAATAACTGAGCTATGTCAACTGAAAATTTAATATTCATTAAAAATATTTTCCACTGAATGACTTATCCACTCTCTGTTCAGTGATTTGATAGTACATAAATAACATATAGTGATAAACTGGAAGACAAAAGTGTGTGTTTATAAGAACTGTGTAAGTTATTTTTGTATAAAATATTAGTATTAATGTATATATTTTAAATGTATTGCAATAAAAACAAAGTATACAACTTCCTGTTCCATTTTCATTGCTTTTTTATGTAGGTTTATTATAATGTGCAAGTTATAATAGTATAAACTCCATAAAAATAGTCACAAACTTATTTGAAGTTCTCCATTTATGTGTTCCTTTTCAGTAAATTTGTTAGCAACCTCAGTGAAAAGTGGGGATTTAGTTCAAAATATGTTATTCTGACTTATTTGTCCATATTTGTCATGTCTTTCCACAAAAAGATTTCTAAAGGAAGTTTACATAATTTTAAAATGAAACAGTTAAAACAGGAATACAAAGCAGTCATAGAAATGACACTACCAAATAAAACCAGAGAGCTTAAAACTGGTTGCTCAGCATACCCAAAGCTTTCCACAGTTTTTTCCTTCTTTAGAATATGATCACTCCAAGAGATATATTCTGTGTGGAAGTCTTTAAATGCCAACATAAGCATACAACAGTTGCATTCTGTTTGAAGCCCTTATCCAGTGAATAGAGGAAAGGATGAGAGCCCCAAACTACATACATCAACTTAATCTGCTTGAAATTACCCTAAAAGGCTTAAAGATGAACAAGGCATTTTACGTCACTTCTGTTGGGTTTAGGGCATACAGTGTACCCTCCATATATTCAGGGTTTCCATTTCAGGAACCTTTGCATAAAACAAAAAACACAAATGCTCCATCCCATTATTGTCAACGGCTGCAGATCATGTCCATTGATGATAATGTGACACAAGTCTTTGGCCATTTCCACACGGGGCGAGGGAATCGCCCCGTGACGCTACTCACCGGACTTTTGGGCTCCCCGGTCCAGTCCATGCTGCTCTGGAGCAGTGCGTGGCCACCGCTCCGCACTGCTCCAGGGACAAAAATGGCGGCTTCCGGTTGGTCGAGGCTCTCGACCAACCGCTGAAGCTCGCCAGCCTAAAGCCCACCCCTGACAGATCACAGGCTCGCACCAATGCGAGCCTGTGAATCTGCATAAGGGAGCAGGCTCGCACTGGTGCGCTCCGTGCTTTTGAAAAACCTCAAGAAACAGTTTTTTCAAAAGCACGCTGGACGACCACTTGGGGTCGTTCCAGAGTGGGCTGGGGTGTGGATCTACGTTAAGTAGGTCCGACCCAGTCCGCTCCCAGGTGCAGACGTCCTCCCTGGGGGACGCTGTGCACCGTTTTAAAAACCCCGTGTGGAAATGGCCTTTGTTTGAGTGACCTCACATTCATGTGCCTGGAGGTCACACCAGCAGAGGGCATAGTGTGTAAAGTGCCGGGGAAAATTATCCCCACTAGTCTTCACTAATTCCCCACCAGTGAAGTGGCTCTTCTTCTACTTTGGACATATCATGAGGTGACATGAGTCATTAGAAAAGACAATAAAGTTTGGTAAAGTTAAAGGCAGTAGAAAAAGAGGAAGGCTGCATTACAATTGGATAGGCTCAAGCAAGAAAGCCACACCTCTGAGTTGGCAAGACCTTAGTCGGGCTGTCTTGGAGGTCTCGTGTTTACATGCAACAAGTGGAAGCTGACTTGATGGCAGTTAACAACTACAAGGAAGTCGACATTCCCCCTGAAGTGCTCTTTTAATTCTGTTTGGCCATGGCTAGCATTTATTATTACTATTTATTTTCTCTCACAAGTATGTCTCAGTAAAGTAGATGTTTGTCTGGGCCTTACTTTTTCATTTGGTACCAGAAGTATAAATAATGCACAAAGAATAGGGACAGTTCTAACACTGCATCAACAGGAGTATAGTGTCCAGATCAAGGGAAGTAGCAGTACCTCACTATTCTGCTTTGGTCAGATCTCAGCTAGAATAGTGTCCAGTTCTGGGCACCACAGCTCAAGAAGGATATTGACCAGCTGAAATACTTCCAGAGAAGGACAACCAAGGTGATTAAAGGTCTGGAAACCAGGCTTTATAAGTAGGGATGGGCCAACCGAATCCTCGAATCCTCGAATCTTTGGCAGGGATTCAAGATTTGGGAATCCGAATCCCTGTGCCAAAATAGGCAAACAGAATCTTTTGAATCCACTGGGACGCCTGAAAACCTGGGAGACCGAGATGCCTGAAAACCTGGGAGACCAGGATGTCTGAAAACTCAAGACCAGGATGGGATCCTGCTCCTTACGTGTTTCCCTACCCAACGTGGGCACAGGTGATTGGCCAAAAGACCGGCATAAAGCCTTGCACACCCTGGAGCCCGCCATTTCTCCCTCCTGCTGCCTGTGCCCCTAGTGCTGCCTCTCCCTGCTGCTGCCTCCCTCTGCAAGGTAATTTTGGGATAGGGATTGGGAGGTGAGGGACACAGGAGCAAAACTGAGTTTGTGTGGGGGTCTAGGAGCTTGTGGGAATGTCCCAGGGGGTTCCAAAGACTGCAAAAAGGGCTTCAGGGGTTCCATGCAAGCCATGCCAGCCATACTTTCCCCTTCGCCAGCTTTCTTTGGTCAATTCTGGGACTAAGATTGTCATGATGCCACTTCCTCTCTTAGTTTCTGTGTCTTGAATGCATGAATACTTCACTTAACCCATTTTGAAGCTCCCTTTTAGAAAGTCTTTTTATACTTCTCAACCCCTTCTCTTCCTTTTCCTCTGCCTAGCTGCAAGTTTATAAGCAGCATTGTCATTGGAAAGGTTGCAAGGGAGAGCTGGAGAAACACAGACTTTTGATCTTGTGTTATAGCAGTATGTCTGTGGTAAACAATGAATGCCAAAAAACTTGAGCTGGGAAAAAATGGGATTCTACTCTAGCTGATTCTATAGGAGGAGTGTGTGTTGCCTACAACAAACAAGGTGAACAGTAGCTGCCTCCAGAATCGTTTATTGAGCATGTATTAATCTGTATTAGTTTTTGATTTGAGACTGGAGGGTAGGGATTGGGAATTGTTGAGACAGGCCTAGAGATTTGACTTGAGTGTCCCTTGCAGGACTTGAGAGTAGAGAATTGACTGGACTAGAGGCTTGTTTGTGTATGTGTGTGCATGTGTTTAAGGCCCTTTTCACATGTGGGGGGGGGAACGGTGTAGAGCGACCTCCCACGGAGGTCGTCTACACCGTAGAGTGGACTGGCATGGACTACTTTTAGTAGTTTCACACCAGAATCCACTCAGGAGCGACCGGAACTAGCCGGGCTGCATGTTTTTTAAAAACCTCTTTTTAGAGGTTTTTAAAAAGCACGGAGCGCGCAGCCCCATGCCGCTCCGTCACCCGGCTCTAAAGTGAATCTGCAGGCGCGCGCAAGTGCGGGCTTCTGGCTGGCGAACTTCTCCGGTTGGTGGAGAGCCTCCACCAACCGGAAGCTGCCATCTGCGACGCCGGAGGAGTGTGGAGCAGCGAGCTCGCGCTGCTCCACGCAGCGACGGACTTACCCAGCTGGAGGTAAGCTCCATTTTTGGGCGTTTTCGCCCGTTTCCACCCATGTGAAAAGGGCCTAAGTGCTTTCTTTGTTGCAGGACTTGAGACTTGACTCTTGAGACTGCAGGGTGCAGAACTGAGATTGGACTAGAGGCTGTTTGTTTGTTTGTGTGTTTTAAGTGCCTTCCTTGTTACAGGACTTGAGACTTGACTGGAAGGTACAGTCTTCTTGAGATTTCAAAGACAGCTGAACATTTCTTTGCATTGCTCCCTTGCAAAGCTCTTTCAGACACAATTCTGGGGTTTGCAGTTTTACAAGGTGTCACAACCTTCTCTGCCAAAGTGTGCTGGCACATCATCAAACTACAAACCCCAGGATGCCAGAAGGAGCTAGGCAAAGAAAAGCTAGCTTTGACCTGGATTATCTCTGTACTGTAATATGTGGTCCTGTTTACACAGGCAGGAAAATGTGAGATTAATCCACATTTTTCTGCCTGTGTAGAAAGGCCCTTCATGTCATTTTCAATCTGGGGAGATCCTGAGGCAAAACTATGACAATCATCCTGGCCAGATTTCTTCAGAGGGAGGTTTGCCTTTGCCTAGGCTTTTGCTAAGGCTGAGAGAGTGTGTCTTGCCCAAGATTATCCTTCTTTCCCTTGCTTTTTAAACCTTTTTTTAAAAAAGGATTCGAAACATTCAAGATTCGTGAGATTTGTGGATTCCCAGAACCTTCCAGGGATTCAGATCTGGAGTCGGATTCGGAAAATTCTGGATTCGTCCCATCCCTACTTATAAGGAACAACTTAGAGATCTGGCTGTGTTTAGCTTGGAGAAGAGAACACTGAGAGGGGACATGATAGCTGTTTTTAAATATATGAAGGGATGTCATATAGAAGACAGATCAAGCATGTTTTCTTCTGCTCCAAAGACTAGAATATGAACCAATGGATTCAAATTACAAGAGATTACATCCAAACATTAGGAATAACTTTTTTTTCACTGTTTTAGGGTGATGGACTCTCCATTTTTGGAGGTCTTTAAAGAGAGGATGGATGAGCATCTTTCAGGATTTCTTTAGTTGTGTATTCCTACATGGCAAGGGGTTGGACTGGATGGCTCCTGTGGTCCCTCCTGGCTGCATGAGTCAATGATTTTTTGATTCTAAGGTATAATGGAGAAGACAAGTCTGACTGCATATTCTCAAATGGGGCTTTCCAGATAAAATTAGTAAGTTCAGCAGGGGTGTAGCTATGGGAGGGAGGGAATGAGAGCATTGCCCCCACAAATAAGAATTCTCCTACTCCAAATGATATTTTCTTTCAGTCCTCAAATATGTAGCATTTCAGTAACTCAAAACCTCACTTGAGTATTTAGAAACCCAGTTTGGGCATCTGAAGAAAATGGGCAGGCAAAGCAACCAAGGGAATGAGACTATGGGGAATAGAAGAATTCTAAGTGAATGATGTTCAACATCTCTTTTTTTGCACAGGTCGAAATTTAGGGAGTGGAGAAAAACTTCACAGAGGGGCAAAATTCTTCTTTCGGAGGTCAATGCCCTCCTCTCCCCCCTTCCTGCCACAGCTATGCTCTTAGTGTTCAGCTTCACCCAGAATAGTCTATAGGTTTTTTGTTATTATGTGCTTTCAAGTCATGCCCTAAGGCAAATCTGTCAAGGGGTTTTCTGGGGCTGAGAGAGTGTGTGACACATTCAAAGTCACCCAATAGGTTTCAGTGTCCAAGTGGGAAAATGAACCTTGGTCTCCTGGGTTGTAGTTGTAGCATTGTCACCTAACACTCACATCACTACACCATGCCGACTCACTTCTCTGTCAGCTGATTGGAAGCAAGTAGAGGAAAAATTATTCATTCTATCTCTTTATTTAAATATATGTTTATTTAATTATTTAAAGTAAAGATTAAAAATGCTGTTTCATTTGATTTTAAAGTGCCCTTTTAAAATTATTCCTCAACAGCAGTGAATATTTCTTTTTTTAAAAAAAAAAAAAAAGATTAACAGCTGTAAAGATGAGATATAGGCTGCAGTCTGTGCAGAATGTTTGGATGCTAGCAGATGAGTACTTATAGGATGTATCTGCACTACACAACTGCATTCCTTTCATATCACTTTAATTGCCATCCTAAAGAATTCTGGGACTTATAGTTTGGTGAGGATGTTCTGTTAGAGAGCTTGAGCTACGCAGTATGTATCCCGCCTCAGAGCAAACAGGTCTAATGGAGCTATTATAAGTAAGTACTGTACTGTACATCCCTGTGGAACTCTCTTCCATGAGAGGCTAGGCTGGCCCCCGCCTTGCTTTCCATTCAAAGGCAAATAAATACATTGCTTTTCAGGAGGCCTTTAATGACTAAGAGAGAGAGAAAGTTTTACTTACACATTAGCTGTTTTTAAAATTTATTGTTTTATAATTTTATATGCTTTAATGTTTTTAATTGTTTAAATGTTTTTAATGTTTTTTAACTTTTTGGTAGCCACCTTGGGTCCCACTCTAGGAGAAAAGGCAGCAAATAACTCTATCTATCTATCTATCTATCTATCTATCTATCTATCTATCTATCTATCTATCTATCTGTAGCTGTTGTTAGGTCTACTCCCACCTCATTACAGACACCTGCACTTTTCTAGTACTTTTCTTAGGCCACCTATGCTAGTGGCCATCAGCATCCTGTATTCTTCTCCCAATGAATTCCACAACTTAAGTATTCATTTTTTGTTTGGCAATGCCATTGTAATTAAGTTGCTTATGGCATTGCTGAGGTCTAAAACCTTGTGCCTTGGAGAGGTAGAAGCAGAAAAATTGAGGTCAGCCCAACAGATTGTGTTGTTTGAAACAAAGAACAGATTGAGTTTCCCTCTATTCCACATACAAAGTGGCAACTGAACCCAGTTTCAACACTGGTACACCTGAGGACAGCAGGCTAACAGACAAAGGAAGAGGCAGTAATGGAATGCTGCCCTCCTGAGGCATTTGCTTCACTCTGTCTAATGTAGAGACAGCCCAGAGAGAAAAGGAGAACACTTTATACTCAGCTCAGGGTATTATTAGCACCTCACCCTCCTCCAAGGTTAGTCTATCATCTCCCTTTTACACAAAATTACGGATACACACAAAGCAGTAGACCTAATTTGTTTCAGGCCACTACATAGAAGGGACAGTGTCCAGCTTGTTTAGCAGATGGGCAGAGACGACCTATGCTTCTATGTCCATTTATTTTTCAATATACTTGCACAGATAATTGCTTTACCAATAACACCATCTTTTTATGGAATGAAGCTTCAGCAAAATGATAAAGCCATTATCTGATCATTTCTCTCAATTGAGCGCCCTGTAATAATTTGTCCAATTTAACACATTGCCATATAATACACAGGCCTGTTTTCCAGATTTCTACACTTTTTTTTTTACCCTACAGTGATCTACTGAGGAACATGGTGTCAATTTTCAGTACCACATCTTAACCCTCTTAACAAACAGTAACAAACTAGACTAGAGGAGACTGGCCAGGACAGTGAGGGGTCTGGAAACCCAATGCCGCTGGGAAATTTTTAAAAAGGTGGGTATATTTAGAATAGATTAATGGAAGGGGCATGATATTTATCATCAACCATCTGAAGAGTTATTATGGAGAGGGTAGAACAGAAAGCAGGATTATGTACTAATGGATGAAAATTGCAAGGAAACAGAAGTTATCTATACACTGGGAGAAACTTGTTGTGGCAAACCAGTGCACCTGCAATTCTAGTCCTGTGACATAGGACAAACTTCAAGACATTCTTGGTCTATTCCTTAAAGGTAGCATCACCATGAATTTGTTTTTACTATTTGTAATGAAAAACCAGGGTTACACATTTTTTGAGAATGACAGATTCCTTTCAGTTCCGTTACCAATAAGGGGCCCTGTAATGTTACACTGTTATAGCACTGTGATTCCACTTTTACTGCCATAGCTACATACTATGGGATCCTAGAGTTTGTAGTTTGGTGAGGCACTAGAGCTCTCTGACTGAGAACTCAAAATACCCATCATGTAAATCCCCAGAATTCGTTAGGATGTTGCCATGGCAGTTAAAGTGGAATCATAGTACTATATTTGTGTAACATGAAAAGGCCCTAGGTTAGCACAGGAGTGAAGCCAATGCACAGATCATCAAGAGCTTAATCAGGGTTGGATTTTTTTGCATTTGATAGTGGAAGGAATTGACTCTGAAGATGGCGTGTTCTCTTCTCAGAGTATTTCTGAAAAGACTGCACAGCTCTCTGCCAGGAATACTGTAGATCAAGCCAGGGAAAAAGTACAGCTTTTCTGATGTTGTTGAGCTACAGTTCCTAGCATTCCCCACCATTGGCTATGCTGGCAAAGGGAGTTGCAGTCCATCACCACGTGAAGGGCCATACTTTTGGTGTAGATGCGTAATTCCTGGACTAGATAATCTCCAAGATAGTTTCCCAATCTATCATCCTGTGAGCTGATATTACAGGTTAGAGCTCTACCTGATTGAAGGATCCTTTTGATGGCTGACTGGAGACTCTCTCTTGGCTTCACACAAGTAAAGGAGATTAATAGTTACGCCTCCAGGCTAAAAAGTTAGAATACAGTGACCAACCAGAGTTCCAAGGTGCCTGGCCAAGATCCTATCAGTCTTTGACTGTAAATCTTATACTTGATATTTGAACAGTGCTACTGTAGATCTTCTGCTTGATATTTTACTGCCATTACTGCCAGGATAGATTAATATAGCCCAAAATATTTCAAAATGAGAAGGCAACCATATATATTCAAATAAATTGCAAAATATGAAATGTGCAGGAGGATGGTTGACGTGAAAGAGCTCTATAAAATTATGAACAAAATAGGGAAAGAGGGCAAAAAGAGAACTCTGTGCATCCTTCACATATATAGTACTGCAGTTCTCTGTCATCTAGTAAAATTGATGAGAAATAAATCAGAATAGACAAAATAAAGCAATTTATTTATGTTATCTCCCTGCCACATAAAAAGAAGATGGACACTGGCTTTAGAAAAGAGACTAGAGGAATGTATTGAATCTAGACCTGTTAATTGTTAGGATGGCTCAATGGAACCACCATGTTCCACTGAGGTAGTATATCACTCAGTACTAGTCATGAGAAGGTACAAGCACCACTTGATTGACCAGATATTGAACTAGATGGATCTTTCTTTTGGTCATTCTGGGTTTTTCGTATGCCCTCAAAAATAATTGACTAGAGCAGATACAATTATGCATACAGCAGATATGTGACTTGCATACAGCTAGATTTTCAGTGTATATCAAAGACCTTTGGATCCATGTGCTATTTTGCCCTCTTTTTAAAAAATAAATTAGTTAAGTTCAAACACATATCTTTTTTTAGAAAAGGTTTTCTTTTCCAAAAACCCAAATAGCTATGCAACATTTTATGTCAGTATTGGGTCATTTGAAGTACACAGGGTTTTTTTAAAAAAAAATGTGTACATTGTCATAGAAATGTTTCCTCATTTAAATTTCAAATACATGGGTCACTATAAACATTTAGAGTGGTGAACAGATGTTCCTATGAGCTTCACTTAGTTGTTGTGAGGACATGATAAAAGAATTCTATCTGAGAGGAATGTCAAAACTGAAAACCTCAGAAGAAGCCGGGAGGTGGGGAGACCAGAAGGAGCTGATCAATATCTCACTGTCTTACCCAAATGCAAACTTGCTTTATTGGCTCTCCTTTGCTACCATCATCTTATATCATATCAGCTCTTTGGAAAGATAAATTCTTCTTCCCTGAGAAGCAAAAGACTTACCATGTATGTGCCCTTTTCTCATCACCTTTTCTCATCAACTCTTGTGTTCTGAACATAGGCATCATGTTAAAAAGGCCACCTGTCTGAAACCATATACAATAAATTGATAAAGACTGGACATGTAAAGTATTACAAAACGAGGAATGAGACAGGAGAGTCATTATAACTTACATCCATCATAGAATACCTGTAAAGTTATCCTTCAAAACAGATGGTTTTAAAAGGTTTACCTCTGCATCACCCCAATAGAACAATTTGTCATGTAACACTTTGTCTTCAGTGCAACACACCACCAAGATACTTCTGCTCGTACAAGTCCACAAGAACTTATGCAGAGATAGGAATGCATACGTTTTCCTCTGCATTCAATACAAGTCTTGTATCTGATGTCATCAGAAAAAGAGATGAGACTTTCAAATAACATGATTCAAAAGCAACAGGACACCTGCACTGACCTATAGTGAAATCTTGAGCCTGGAAGAACTCACAGTGAATGTGAAAATCCTGACGAAAATCAGTGACTATTTGCTCAATCTAGCCCTAAATCCTCTCCATAGTACTAATCCCTCTCATACTAAAAATGTCTTCATCATTATTAAGGTCATTGGTTTCATGGGAAAAAAAAGTTTAATGCCCATGCTTCATTCCGGTTCCAAAGGAAGCCCAACATTTACATTGCTCCCAGTTAGAATTACAGCAGATTAACAACATGACTTTTATGCTTACTTGCTTAGAAGTAAACCCACTGCTATCAATGAAATTTGTCCCCTAATAAGAGTGCACAGAATTGCAATCCAATAGAAATAATCAATTTTCACCCTGATGCTCAAAGCTGACACCCAAAACATAATTGGAGGATTAGATACAGCAAAACTGACACACTGATTCTGTGTGAAAATTATCCTTATAAAAATGAATGAAATTATCTCAGGATATTCGAGGACAAATGAACTACATCCAGGAGTACTAAAGGAATTTGCAGGTATAATCTCAGAGCCAGGTCAATAATCATCAAGAATTTTTAGAGGATAGGAGAGATCCCAGTAGACTGGAGGAGGATAAATGTTCCCCTCTTCAAAAAGGGCAATAAAAGAGGACCTGAGCAAACTGACCAGTTTGGTATCAGTACCTGGAAAGGTTCTAAATCATTCAAAAGTCAGTCTGTGCACACTTAGAAAGGAACACTGTGATTACTGAGAGCTATGATGATTTTTTTCCAAAATTGAGTCATGCCAAACTAATGTTATCTCCTTTTTGACAGAGTTACAAGCTTGGTAGAGCAGGGGAGTGCTGTGGCTGTAGTATATCTTGATTTCAGTAAGATGTCTTTTATTTTTAATTGGTCCCCATGATATTCCTGCAGGCAAGCTAGTGAACTGTGGACTAATACGCCAGAGGACAGGATCAAAATTCAAAATGACCTTGACAGATTGGAGAGCTGGGCCAAGGCTAACAAAATGAAATTCAACAGAGAGAAGTGTAAGGTCCTACACTTAGGTAGAAAAAATGGAATACAGAAATATAGGATGGGGGACACGTGGCTGGATAGCAGTATGTGTGAAAGGGATCTAGGAGTCTTAATAGACCACAAGCTGAACATGAGTCAGCAGTGTGATGCGGCAGCCAAGAAAGCCAATGTAATTCTCGGCTGCATCAATAGGAGTATGGTGTCTAGATCAAGGGAGGTACTGGTACCACTCTACTGTGCTTTGGTTAGACCTCATCTTGAATACTGTGTCCAGTTCTGGGCACCCCAATTCAAGAAGGACATGGTCAAACTGGAGCAGGTCCAGAGGAGGGCAACCAAAATGGTGAGGGGCCTGGAAGCCATGCCGTATGAGGATAGACTTAGAGAGCTGGGTATGTTTAGTCTGCAGAAGAGAAGGTTAAGAGGGGACATGATAGCCATGTTTAAATATCTGAAGGGATGCCATGTAGAGGAGGGAGTGGGCTTGTTTTCTGCTGCTCCAGAGACCAGGACAAGGAGCAATGGATTCAAGCTGCAGGAAAGGAGATTCCACCTGAACCTCAGGAAGAATTTCCTGACAGTCAGGGCTGTCCGGCAGTGGAATATGCTGCGTCGGAGTGTAGTGGAGTCTCCTTCCTTGGAGGTTTTTAAGCAGAGGCTGGATGGCTATCTGTCGGGAGTGCTTTGAGGGTGTTCCTGCATGGCAGCGGGTTGGACTGGATGGCCCGTGTGGTCTCTTCCAACTCTACATTTCTATGATTCTATGAAACAATGTTACCATTACATGGGCTGGTGAACTGATTTCACCCCAAAGAGTATTCACCAAAGGTGTCTGTTCATCCTGGAGAGAAATGGTTAGTGGGGTGCCTTAGGGTAGATGGGTGACACCTGGCTTGACCACAATACATGGGAAAAGGATCTAGAAGTCTTAGTAGACCACAAGCTGAACATGAATCAGCAGTGTGATGCAGCAACTGAAAAAGCCAATGCAATTCTGGGCTGCATCAATAGGTGTATAATATCTAGGTGAAGAGAAGTGATCGTACCACTCTATCCCACTTTGGTTAGACTCCACCTGGAATATTGTGTCCAGTTCTGGGCACCGCATTCAGGAAGGATATCGACAAGCTGGAATGTGCCTAGAGGGGGATTACCAAAATAGTAGAAGGCCTGGAAACCACGCCCTGTGGAGAGTAACTTAGGGAGCTCTATATGTTTGGCCATGGAGAAGAGAAGGTTAAGAGACAATGCGATATCATACTCGTATGATAGCTATGTTTAAATATTTGAAGGGATATGGAGGTTGGAGCAAACCTGTTTTCTGCTGTTCCAGAGACTAGGACATAGAGCAGTGGCTTCACATTTCAGGAAATTTCCATCTAAACATTAGGAAGAACTTGCTGATGGTGAGAGCAGTTCAACAGTGGAATATGCTGTGTTAGAGTGTGGTGAAGTCTCCTTCTTTGGAGGTTTTAAAACTTTACTTAGGATTTCTGTTTACTTAAGATTTTTGTCTTCATTTTGTACATGAAACTACATTCTCTCTCTCTCTCTCTCTCTCTCTCTCTCTCTCAAAATCTCCTCTAGGCTTGTATGTGTTTGAATGACAACCTGTGAGCAACTGTAGTTGTTACTTAATGCATTACTCTTAATGACATGACCATGGGATGTCCTGAAAACTTAGGTTTTGGCCTGGAAATTTAAGGGTCCTGGACAATCCTGAAATGCAACCCTAGTCCTCATCCAGCCCATGGAGACATGAAGTCAACTGGGGTCCCACACCTTCTTAAGCCTACACCTGAATGCTACCCTGAAAGTAGCTATCCTGTCTCCAGTCCCTGAGAAGAGATATTCTAGGCTTACTTCCAGACTACCCCTTGAGTGCCTGCAGTAGAAAAAAAAGTCAAATTTACTGCCACCAACTTATATTATCTGTTTTCTTGCTAACAAAGTAAAAATACTATTCTATAACATATCAATAGAATGTCGTTGAAACAGTAGAATCCAGAATATTGGTAGCTGTCACATAACGTGAAATTACGACTCATTCAACAACAGAACTGAAGGGCCTCTAGTCCCTTCATCATATGCCTTGGTGCTGAAAGAAAAGGCATGGTCTGTCTCTGGGCATATTCACACAACAGCACAATCATAGTTCTATATTCCACTTTAACTACCATGGCAATATCCTATGGAATCCTGCTGCTGTCATTTAGGCCATTTCCACATTAGACTGTTATAGCGCAATTATTCTACTTTCAACATCCTATGGAATCCTGGGGTTTGCAGTTTAGGGAGGGGCTGGCCGGCACCTCCCTAAACTGCAAACCCCAGGTTTCCATAGGATGTTGAAAGTGGAATAATCGCGCTATAACAGTCTAGTGCGGAAATGGTCTTATAGTGAGGCACTATTGCTACCCGGCTGAAAATTCTAAATGCCTCTAGATTCTAAAGAGAGTCTAAATCCCAGGATTGCATAGGACTGATCATAACAGTTAAAGTGGACTCATAGCCCTCTACTTATGTTGTGCAAATGGGTTCTTTGCTTCTGGATCTGTGCGGGGTGAGAAGTCGCAGGGCTGGCTGCTGCTGCTGCAAGACTTGTTTAGTGGTTTGAGCCAAAGCCTTATTGGTACTCAAGAGCTGGGTCTTGAGATCAACTTTGTTTAGCTGATACCTTTCTTTTACCTCAGGCCTTTCCTACAAGCTGAAACCTACAGAACACAGCTTTCCATAGCTTTTTGGTTTAGCGTTCATACGAAATTATGTTGATAATTTGTGTCACTGTTAACTTTGTGGCACCTGTTGTAGGTTAGAAGTTATATGGTGGTTGTTCCCAGACTCTCCAAGGTTGCCTGTGCTGTGATCCAGATTGCTATTAAAAAAAGAAAAACAATAATTCTTCCTTCATTTTTGCAGTACCATTTGTTAGAAAATGGTGTGTCTGTGTTGGGAATCTTTTTTTTCCCCTTTTGTTGCATTTATTACTCTATCCCATCTGTCAGCTTTTAGTTTCTATCTAACTGTTGGATTTCAAAGAACTGTTCCTCAGGCTAGATACTGAACAAAAAGGTGTGTGAAAGATGTGAAGAGCTGCTACTAGATGCACAGTGAAGAAGGCTTCAAGTGGGACCCGTATGTCATGTTTTCCAATATTTTCATAGTAAGTATCACTGTCTGTTTTTTCACTCACCCCAGGCCTATATATATGGTGTTGTATATGTCATACGGTGTCTTTCATTTACATGGCAAGAACTGTTGCTTAAGAGATGGGAAAGTATCCATAATTAACTTTAAACTTTAGTCAGAAAAACACAACCTGTCCTTATGTCTGTTATACACAGTTCAAAATGAGCTTTGGCAGCTTCTGAAATATAAGACTGCACACAAGGCTATATGTTAATGAAACTTAGATTTCTGTTTGGTCAAGCCCATGGAGGATGGTGGCTTTCATTTCAGTGAGTCATTGAGTCTGGCTTGAGTTTTAGTCTGAACTTTGAAGATACTATTCAAAGTGCTGAAACATTTGAGGGATAAAGAGATCTCCTTGCATAGCTTCTTTAAAATTTAGACTGAAACCTAGCAGGGACTAAATTATCCACTGCTATGGAAGCCACCAGATACCACTGAGAGAAGCTCAAAGCCTGGATTACTGTGTGACCTTTATGACTGATGAGGGATGTGAACCCCAGTCATGCTGCTGCCAAACTGCAATATGGAAAACTGCTACAAACACATGTGGGGCTATAGAGCACAGGTGGGAAAAACTTTTTCAGCCCCAAAGTTACTTTCCAATCACATAAGGGTCTTGGAGGGCTGATTTCCATCTCCAGGCATGACCAAAGGCAGAGAGAGATTTGTACCAATTATACACCCAGTCAGGAAAAAAGGTCAAACAGCTTGCGCAGGACTGCTCTTAAAAAATAACAAGACTGGATAATTCAGTAAGGCATTTAAACAAAATTCGAAATATTAAGCCTGTCAGCACCCACTCACAAATGAAGAGGAGCAAGGCATTTTCTCACAATTACATGGGACAGGAATTTGCATGTCTGCTCATAAGTAAGCAGGAATTAATCACTTAGTAGCACTTTCAAGTACATTTCTAATACCAAGGGCCTTTATGCCCTACACAGTTAGTCTACTTTCAACATCCTATGGAATCCTGGGGTTTGCAGTTTAGGGAGGGGCATTTAGAATTCTCAGCCAGAGAGCTCTTTGGCTTCAGTAAACTACAAACCCCAGAATTCCACAGGATGGCAAAAGTGGACTAATAGCACTACAACAGAGTAGGGTGGAAATGGCCTAAGATTTTTCCAGTCTACTTGAAAGCAAACTCCATGGAGCAACCCTCTGAAGTAAGCAAGACTCAATCTACAGCAGATCCCTTCATAGAGCTCAGCAGGGAAAAGGCCCTTTTCCTGCCACGTGAGGGGGGCAGGGCCCATATAAGCAGCAGGAAGTTCAGACTGGGAACCTCTATAGGCTAAATTGAGCCCTAACACCAGAGCTTTGTCATGCTTGCTGTTATCTCCCATGGAGGCACGAGTATGGGAGCTGTGTACAGTAAGCACCAGCCATGGAAAATGTACCACTCAGCCATCGCTAACTATAGACTGCAACACTGTTGCATGATACTTTACCTTTTTTTTTGCCTACTGGATTTGTAAGATTTGGCCATTCATTATACTCTAGGACCCACCTGTAACAGTTATTTAGACTGAAAAAGATATACTGGGGGTGCGCTGACTACTGTGCTATTTATTACATCATGCATTGGCAATCTTAACAGCTCCTCTTGACAGCCCTCTTTATGAGACAGGCTTGGCAGTAAAACCTGATTCTACGGAACATGGTAGTCTTCCCCTTATAAAAATGCATTCAGCACAATATCTCCATGAGATCCCAATTATTTCACTGAAAGCTCACCCTAATTAATTCCTCATTCAACACCTAATGGTAACAAATAATCATAGAGTATTACAGTGGCATGAAACCATGGAAAGGATGAATACAGAATTAAAAACTTTTGTGTCCTTTATGTTACTAATGAGTTTTCTAATGAGAGGGAGTGTGCGTTTTCAAATTTTCTATTGGCACTTACAGTATTTCAGGCAGATGAGCCACATAGTGGGGTGCATTGTACATGCTTTAACATCTGCTCATCGACAGCAATTCACTGGTATCATGTGAACTTTCCAAAGTTTATTTCTGGCACTGTGTGTGTATGGGTGGATGTGGATTGAAATATGGAAAATTTCCCGTGAGGAACTACATGATCTGGCATTATAATTAAAAAATTGAAAATATTCACATGCAATGGATTTATAATGTAATCATAAAGGTTTTTGTAAAACCTGTTACCACCTACTACTGTATTTCAGTGTAGTAATATTGACTGTTTAAAGTAGAAAATGAACAACATATATTTCCCAGACTCTAATGAACAGTGAACTAGCCATTTTTAAAACAAAACACAACATTTTAATTTTTAGTAAGTGAGTGGTTTCTCTTAGTTCCCTGGTATTCCCATGTAGTTTTCATTCTAACAAGGCCTGATCTTATTTTGCTCCCAAAGGGAGTGTAAAGGGTGCTATGAACTTCTTCTTGTATGCCTTCAAGTCCATTCCAACTTATGCAACTTTAAGTCCAACTCAAAAGACAGCGTGGAATAGTAGTTTGAGTGTTGTACTACAACTCTGGATACCATTGTTTGATTCTCTGCTTGGCCATGAACACACACTGGGTGATCTTGGGTGCATTACACACTCTCAACCCCCAAAAAAACCATGATAGTTTCACCTTAGGGTCGCTATAAGTCTGAAATGACTTGAAGGCACACTGTAACAATAACAAAGGCCAACCTATCACAAGAATTTCTGGGCAAGATTTGTTCAGAGGGGGTTTTGCTTTTCCCTTCCTCTGAGGCTGAACCCACTTGCCCAAGGGTTTCCACAACCAATCAGGGATTCAAATCGTAGTCTCCCACAGTCTTAGTCTAGCATTCAAACCACTACACCACACTGGCTCTCTTGGTATGGGCAAGCCATATCAAATCCAAAAATCTGACAAAAATGTGCCAGGAAATATTCCAGAGACAAAGACTTTGGAAGACTGGTCTGGACAGAAGTTTAATACTGTTCTGGCTTTTGTCCTCCTCCCTTCCCTCAGCCCCATTAACTGATCACAAGGGAACTCTGTCTCTTGGCCCCATTCTGGATGCTTTTTATGTGAACCCCTGAAATGACTTCACATCGCACACATTCCCTATGACCTTTTATATCCATTTGTTTCATAACATGCGGGAGAGACTGCTGTGGGTTGTTAGTTTGCTTTTAAAATCAATCATCAGGTAGACCCAGTCAGTGCAAACAGCTACATGCAGACAAACCCATACTCCTAACACTTGTGAGGCACAGGCAAACATTTTAATTTGAAAAGAGACCCACTTATCTTGACAGTAGTAAGTGCTAACATTTAAAAAGAAAAGAAAGAGTCAGTCATGGGCAATCAACAAATCATCAGTGTGATTTCATGGCAATTTATGAAGCCCGTGAAACCAAAGGGCGGTAATTCATGAGCATGTCAAGTCAGGGCTTAGAAAAGGATGTGAAGTGAAAAGAAGCAGAAATCACATGTCGGGGGGGAAAGAGACAGGCCAAAGAGTCAACACACCCCTCCCCCTGCAAGGCCCACAACCAAGTCAGAAAGCTTCTAAAACTGGATTCTACTTGCAACCAAATGATGATAAATAAATAACTTTATGGTCTACTGGAACACTAACACTTTGAAGATAGTGTTGTCCCAATCCAGCAAGTCTATTCATCATCCTGTTAGAAAGAACTCTTGGTGACAGTAATCTTCCTGAGTGAAGAAAGTGTGTAGTGCATCCAAAAACAGAAAGTTGTGTGCATTTTTCTTGTAGTGACAGGACACACAAACACCAGGTAGACACAATGAGTCTCACATGACCTAGCCTTCCTTTTTCCTGTCAGGATTTTTTTTTTAAAGGAAGTGATGTGAACTGATCAAAGAATATGATCATAATTCTCAGCTTCACCCTCAGGGTTGGGAAGGCTTAATTTCTTCGTATTCTCTGGTGGCCTGAAGAAATTCCAAAGAAAAGATTTTCGTATTTGTCTGGAATATTTTAGCTCCCCCCAATCCTGATTTGTTGCAGAAGTCACACAGAGGTAGACCTGCAATGAAGGCATTGTATGACATTTGCCACTTGCACAACTATAAATAGTATCCCAAATTTCAGCTCCTTGCCCTGCTGGTTTTTTTTCCCTTAAAAGTAAAATAAAATCTGAAATAAATAATGTCCCAATAAATCTATTGTTTGTTGCTATTTTTTATTTTTGAGGATGGGGAATATCCCATGATTTTTTTTTTCTTTTGCAAACCATGATACAGTAAAGCACACATGATGTATGCTGGTTGTCAGTAGATTAGTCCAATTTGGAAAAAACTGACATTTCTTTCATGGGAGCAGGAATGCTGGGATTCTTTGTTGGTCAGGAAATATGCCTAGAGGTCCTAATCTAACTCTTCATGGCACACAATGGCTTTCATACACATATAGTTCAGGCTACATATTAAGCACCAATATGATCAAGTAATGTTAAACAAGAAGATATGCGTTTGGACACATACAGTGAACCTTTGTCCAACCACACAGAGTCACAACATTTTTCACTGCTATTGAATCATTAGACCAAATATAGATTCTCAACATTTGTCCACACTACACCAGATCCCAAAAATTGGAACAAATTTTCTAGATCAGGACTGAATTTTAGATCTGAGCCATAGATATTTCACATCTGAAACTAAAGCTTTCTACACTTTTAATTGTTGCTGCAGGAATGAAGCATGTACAACATTTCTTCAACAGGAAGAAGTGCTCATGGAGAAGCTCTGCCAGTCAAATTTCTGCCTGTTATTCACATGGAATGGTTACTTTTGAAATCAACACATTAATGGTTAAGCATTAATTTTGTAGAGTAATATAACACGTTCTGAGCATGAGGTTGTGAATACTTCCTGTTTAAAAAAAATAAAATAACAAACAAAGGTTAAGGTTAAGAAGGTTAAGAGGGGACATGATAGCCATGTTTAAATATTTGAAGGGATGCCATGTAGAGGAGGGAGAGGGCTTGTTTTCTGCCGCTCCAGAGACCAGGACAAGGAGCAATGGATTCAAGCTGCAGGAAAGGAGATTCCACCTGAACCTCAGGAAGAACTTCCTGACGGTCAGGGCTGTCCAGCAGTGGAATATGCTGCCTCGGAGTGTGGTGGAATCTCCTTCTTTGGAGGTTTTTAAGCAGAGGCTGGATGGCTATCTGTCGGGAGTGCTTTGAGGGTGTTCCTGCATGGCAGGGGGTTGGACTGGATGGCCCGTGTGGTCTCTTCCAACTCTACATTTCTATGATTCTATGATTTCTATGATTCTAACAACATCCTCCAAATCCATCCTCAAAAGTCAAATGTCTACAGTAAGGAATAAACATTACATTATACCAAAGTTCATTTTTGTAAACTTTTAAAAGTTTATTTTAAATAAAACATAACAGTTAAGCACTTTACTTCTAATGTCTTACTTTGAAGTTCTGATTATGTGACTGATTCACACAATTCCTTTCAAGGGAATGGGGGAGGGAGTAGGTCAGAAGGGTGAATTCTGGGGTCCACCTTGAAGCTTGTAGCACAACAAAACAGCTCAGGGGACACCAGCTTTCAAGGATCACCCTGGGGGTGGAGACAACATCCAGTCATCAAAGGAGTACTATTCAAGTTACTCTGTTTGATCCAAACTGGAACTCACTGGAAAATTTTGGCAGGTGAAAGTCTCACTGCTGAATGTCCTTGCACATTTCGTATGATGAAGTCACTGTAGACCTAGTTTATTGTCACGATTTTATAAGCTATATTTTAAAGGAGCAGCTTGAATGTTATTTTGATGAGAAATGGAATTGATTGCATACATATGGAGCAGCTAATGCTCAGCAAGTACCCCCTTCCAGTCTGGATCATTACTGTGCAATTGAACACTAATCTGGATTGATATTAATGTGGCAAGGAAACATAAGAAAAGGGTTTCTTGCTGGTTAGCCTCTGCTCTTTAGAGATAATAACAGGGACTTGAGTGTCTATCCGAAAATTGTTGCAAGCCCAAAGTTTATTTTAATATTGCCCTTCAGGGATCAATCTAATCTTTGAAATTTTTTTCAGCTGAGATTCAAGGAGGATACAAGAGGTTCTGTGTTCAATTGTTCATACAGTTTCAATATATTAGCAGAACAGGATAAGAGAATTCCTAACAAAATAAACAACAAAATGAACAGTAATTTCAAATGACTGAGCTATTCAGCTGAAAAAACTTTACATCCTCTGTTTTTTCTACAATTTAGGTTGCCGTTGTATATACACTTATATAGAAGTACATCCCATTGAACTCAATTATTAATCTTTTTGAATAGCTCTCCATGAGGAATGTGTTGTACATTTTTATCATGGCTGCAGCATAGAGTATCCCATAGAAGTGAAAGGCAGCAATAAGGGCACTTGAAGATTGTGATCTGAAGTGAACGTACTTGAAAAATAAGTTATACTGAAATCTGTAGAGCCACTTGTTTCAGGCAGCTTTCTCATCCAGAAGAAAGACTTTCTTAATCTAATGGGACTTGAACGTGTGTAGTAACACAGCCTTAATTTCTGTTCTTGAAAAAGCCTGTATCACATAATACGTATATGTAGCAGCCAGAGAATTCATATACTAGTCATCTCCTGTTTTGGCTTCCGAGCAACTCTTTCCAGATTAATCTTTCATCTCATATAGAATGGCCAGTTGGATTATGTTCTCTGGCCCTCCCTATCTCCAGTCAATATATGTCCAGTTAAAGATCTGAACACCCTATGTGTATAAAAATGAATGCATTAAGACTCTCTCCATACTATCATTTGGGGAAATAGCTGTAATCACATATATTCTGCAGTGCTCTTCAGTTGAATACTGATGAATTTAGACCCTGACCTACTTCCATGATTCTAGCCCTCTTAACATTTTCTGTCATCCTGGACAGAACATGTTAAAAGCCTTAATATGAGATGCTATCATACCTTAGAAACTGTACATTCTATTCTGGTGCCAATATATTGTTGTGGCTAGAATACTGGACAAAGACAGGAGGTACCACATCCCCAGTCAACCACTGAACTCACTAGGTGATTTTGTGACAGTCGCTGTCTCTCAGAATCACCTATTTCTCAGTGTTCCTGTTACCTCACATAATAAAAATAAGGAGAAGGGCCACGTACACCATCTTGAGCTCCTTGGGAAAAAAGGCAGCATACAAATATGACATATAAATGAGTATTGATTCTCAGAGTTTGCACAGAATATATTTATAAGCTATCAACAGCCGAGAGAGAAAAATGGGCAGATTTAATTATTTACTGAATTTATATCCCACCTTTCTCCCAAATGGAATTCAAGGCAGCTTACAAAAATCTAAAAAGATACTACTAAAAACATTACTTACGAAAGTTGAAAAGAGATTAAATGTTAAATGTTACAATTATTAAAATATACTTACAACTACAAAAACACTTTAAAAAGATTAAAAGATTAAAACAGCGCCCCACTTACACTGATACTACCACTCCATAATTAAAATTCAAGATTCAAATGCCTGCCTAAATAAAAACATCTTCACCTGCCAGCAGAAAGAGACCAGGGAAGGGGCCAACTTGGACCTCCTTCCACAATTTGGGAGCAGCCACAAAGAAAGCTTTCTCCTGAATCCTCACCAATCATGCCTGCAAAGGTGGTGGGCCTGAAAGTCCTCCCCTGCAGATCTTAACAATTGTGCTGGCTTGTATAAGGAGATAACTGTCTCTCAGATAGTCTGGACCCAAGCAGTTTAGGGCTCTAAAGGTCAAAGCAAGCACTTTGAATTCTGCCTGGAAATGGACCAGTGGCCAGTACAGCTGTTTTAACAGTCAAAAGCCTGGCTACAGCATTTTGCATCAGCTGAAGTTTGTGAACAGTTCCTAAAGGCAGTTTCCAAAGACAACATTACAGTAGCTTGAACAGGATGTAATCAAGGCACGTGTCACCATAGCCAGATCCAACTGCTCAAGGAATGGGCACAGCTGGCACACTAGTCTCATGGACAGCACAATAGGAACCACTGTTACTGTTTGTGTGAACTCTGAATGTCACACACTGAAATAAAAATATGGTATATTTTTGAAAACCCCAAATCCCACAAGTCATCATGAATATCACAGACACAGCAAATTGTGCCCCCAGTGTTCCATTTTTCCTCCTAGGAAAGTCTACCAAGGAAGGAATATTGGGTATGTTTCAACTATACACACATACAGACAATGTCTAGCTATACTGAATATATTATTGATGTGTGTAGTGTTCAGATGTCAAAAGAGAGAAACCATCTCCCACCCTCCACCTCACATATCATTCATTAAAGTTCCACCGTTTACACTGGGAGTGGGGTTAGCCTTCAGACTAAACCACTGAACCCTGACTTCCAGTGACCCTAAGCAGCATTGCCAATAATAAGAAATGCTGACACTTGCAACAACTACCAGAGGGGTGTATGATTCCCACTTTTGCTTTACATGAATAAGCAGCTAAGCCACATCAACAAATTCATCTCACATTGCTTGATCAAACTTCCTGGTCCAGTCTGTACTCTCTCAGCAGACCAAAGCCAAATGCTAGTGGTTTTTTTTTTAATTTCCACAATCAGTCATCATAACACACACAACAATTGGCCATGACTATCTGTGGCATATACCCATGTCAGAAAAAATCATGAATTTCACAAGTATTGGCCAGGCTCAAACATATTTTTTTCTAGTCCAGCAAATGTATGGTTTATTATGATGTGACCAAAAACTGAGAGCTTCCCTCACTTTCCTCCCTCTTTCACATGCCTGGCTACAGGGATATATCCTAGTTTGCTAAACCATAATTTCTTCATAGTATCAACACTAGGATTGCATGGCACAGGTACCCTCTATAAACCTGGTCTTCAAACCACTTAATGCAAACCATAGTTTTCAATAGGTGTTTCAAGCTCTCGTTTTACCTGAGGTGGGAGAAGAAGCACCACTAAGTGCCAACTTAGGTGCCTCCACACCTGCCTTTATCTCTTTATTCTGCTTACTTTGACAATGAGAAAGATGGTGGGCAAACACTGGAAACAGCTGTAGCTATACAAAGTGCCCAAAACCACTCTCCACAGAGCCAGCCAAATACAACTGTCTGAGGGAAGTCCAAGGAAGTGTGCCAGCAGCAGCAACAGCAGTAGGGGTTTCCAAGGGTGAATATTGCAACTTCCTACTGCTCACACTCTGACATCAAGGACACACCAGATATAGTTTGCAACCTATGTTTTTTATGATGCATTAGGCTATGATTTGACATCATAGAGAAACTGTGGTCCAACAAACCCATGAAAGAAAAACAAATGGGGTGATGAAAGCACTGAAGCTTTCTGTTCATTTCTGGTCCAAAAACCTTTGGTTGGCTGGACTTGGAATATTACATCTGAAATGAGCCACTGGGAGCCCTCTGCCTCTTTAGGAAACAGAGTATTAAATCAACCCCTAAGTCTACACAATAGTCAAATCTAGACTGTTTCTTGAACATAACTGCATTAGACTACATAGCTCGTGGGAGCTGTTCCTCACCCAAGTGAAACTGCTTGCAAAAGTAATGCTTTAGTCACAGAGCAATACGTACATTGAAACATGAGCTACCCTGTTTTCAAGGGACAATATGCAGATGAGTAAATCACTCCAAAGAGGACTGTTTAACATCTCAAGGCAAATTTGTTATCTCTGTGTACCAGTAATAAAGCTGTAAATTTAATTCATTAGCTAAAATTGCAGCATTCCTAAAGCTAATGATACATCCAGAGTACTGCCACCTTGCAGAAAGAACAGAAATAATATGATTTGTGCTTCTACACATTGTTTTGAGAGCCTAGAATTATCAGAATTAAGTATGGTAATAATGTAGTAATTAACAGCCATTTCTTTTATCACTACAGGAATGGCACAACACAAACTGCACTGACCTATAATTTGTGTTGCACAAGTCCTGCATCTGTTCACACAGCTGTAATTAGCCTTGCAGTCACCTAAAATATTACTTATCAGTTACTCATGGGATAGGAGAGAGGGAGGAGAGGGATGGCAAACACTGATAGCATGATCACTTTTTTTATTATTATTATTCTACTAAATTAAAGGTCAGAATCATGGGAAAGGCTAACAAGAAGAGACAAGTGCATTGAAACAGTAATTAGCTCTATCATTTCTTCTTTGATAAGTGCTGGGTAATAGAAATGTACGAAAATGAAAATAATTAAAAATATTAAAGTTAATGTTGCCCTTGTGCTTTCATTCTTTTGCAATATAATTAAAGAACGGGAGAGAAAACACTGAGGAAAGTGAACAGTGGTTTGTTTTCTGTACTAAATATACAATAAATTCCATCAGTCTTGGGTGGAAAGGGTACAGACAAATCAACCAAGATCATTAAGAAAACAATCATCTTTTGAGCATCTTGAGACATGCCTCTTGTTTCTTCTTTGGATTCCATTGGATGGTCATCAGTTTTTTGCTTCTTTTGCTTTGAAGCTAACAACTCAGCATTATACAGGAGGAATCAAACTAACTAAAATGAATATAGACACTAATGTGATAATCCAGCACTTACAACCTGAAACATGTGTGCTATAGAGGTAAACACTTAGTGGAAGAAGGTTGTGTTCTTGCAGTCTATCTATTTAGCTCTTAACTTGCTCTACGTGTGCAGGATCTATTTTTCTGCAGTCATGTAAAGTATATGATATGCAATATGTGCCATAGGATGCTGGCTATAATCCTAAACTTTGAAAATCTTGACACTGCAGTTGTAAATCTGTACTTTAAAGTTGCTTTAATGTATTGGCAAGGGTATAACAGGCTAACGTGATCCTGCTACCTTCACCACAATCTTGTACTCCTACTGTTTCCCCTTATATATTCATCAGATCTCCCTGTACAATCCAGAGATCATCTCTAATAGGTTTCATGCAACTATATGGTCCCTTTGGATATATGTTTTGGTAACAGTAAGATCAGTCCAAAGAGACATGCATGACAGAAGTATAGTTTTGGCTAATTCTTATTCATTGCCCACATTGCTCTGAGAAATGGTTCCTACCTGCCCATTCTGCTCTACTTCTAGCTACTATTTCATCCTTAAGGTTAGCATAATTTATAACACTTTTGTAAAGGTTAAAAAAGGGAGGAGGGAGATGGGGGTAGTGAGGATAACAACCAGGATTTAGACTGTGGAGGAAATATCCACAGTTTTCCTGGAGACAGATCTTGTCATTCCTCAGAAAGTGACATTTGGTCTACTAAGAAAGAGAAACAATCTGTCGATCCATGTTGTAAAACTACAAGAGTGGCCACCAATGAAAGACAAGTTTAAGAACCACTGGATCAAAACTTCTCGTCATTTCATTTCCTTCTTTCTTCTCGCCCAATGATTCTGGAACCAATTAACCCATGCTGAAATTCAGCTTTAGACATCTTAGCTGAACAGCCTCTTTACAGTGGGACATAAGCAATCGAAAATCTCTGGTTTGTGGCCTGGAAGTGGTTTTTGCAGGGATTCCCTATCTGGCAGTCATTCTTTTTCTGCCATTATCCCTGATCAGTATGGAGTCCATTCAAAGGTCTGTTGTGCAGTACCGAGCTGTGCTTTGCAGCCCACGTGGTATGCATTGATGCAAAGCAGTCCCTACCATCGAATCTTGCATGCATTCAATATTATACATGAAATGCAAGAAAATATTTTTTAAGTAGATGCATATCATGTTAAGTGCACATGTACACTTACTGTTCCCCAACAGTTTTTACCACAGCTGCCAGCCAAGACATCATAACAGATTATTGCTGAATGGAAATTAGAAAGTAAGCATCAATCCATGAAGTCATATTCAAAGCAACTGCAGATCACTTATTTACTATGGCAGCCTGTTTATAATGCTTTGATCAATACTTGGATGAAGGAAATTCATATTAAAGGGAAATCCAATTTTTGAGATCATAATGTTGAATAGAAATATATCTTTTCTTCAGTTGCAGAACTGGCCAATATGGACATGTTTAAAATTGTATAATAGTATTATCAGCAACAACAACAACAAGTTAACAACAACAACAAAGGTATCATGGTAATTACATGGCAGTAACATTGCAGTGGTCTAGTATTATTTATACTATTATCTGGAGTTATAGTCTTAAATCTAACTCCTTAAGCATTTTGTACTGCAAGTGTAATTATAGAGATATAATACGTACGTACATATCCAGGTACAGAAAAGGGAGAGTGGGAAAGACCAAGGAAAAACACAACAAATAAATATAATCTATCCAGATAATCAATGAACTCCTTAGGTAGTTCAAATCTTAACTGCTATGTCAGTTCAGATTTAAAGAATGGAAATTTTAGTTGCAAGAATATAATTCAGTAGCCCACCATTAACTGATTATGATCAAATCTACTAAGTACCTGAGGTCAGGGGGAATCCACTAGACATTTGACTTCTGGGTTCCCAAACATGTTTCTTTTGTCTTCTCTCAGGGAAAAGAGAAGATTGAAAATTCCCAAAGCCTTCCTCTTCCCTGTTGGCCATATATTGGCCATGGTCATATATAAAGTCAGCATACAGACTTTAAATAATACATGACAAACTGTGTGAGCCCCCATTGGCTTCTGCAGGCCTTTCAAAATTTCTGTGGTTGAAGGTGATAGCCATGTCTGCCATATAGATGTCTACTTTGTTCCTTTCACCTTCATCAGAGCATAAGATCTCTATTGGATAAGACCAAAGGCTTATCTAGACGGATATTTTGTTAACAACTAACTACCTAAAGAAAACGCACAAGCAGGACATGAATGCACCAGAACTCTTTCTTTCTAGCAGTCATCAATCATGAGGGCACTGTTCCTGCTGTGAATGTTTTTTTTTTTAAGACAAGAGAATTTGTGGTCTACAAAACACAAAGAATATATACCTTCTCAAACATTTTTCTACTTTTCACACCCGTTTTGCAATTTTGTTATCAGATGTCCTTGCAAAGAAATACTCATAAGTAAAATACCTAGACTACTTAGATACTGTGTAGAATAACCTTTCTCAACCTTTTTACCCTAGGGGATCCCTTGCAATGATTTTCAGGTCTCGGCAAACCCCTAAAAATTATTACATCTACAGATCAAAAAAATACAAAAATGCTTTTTTTTTTTAATGAACTTTCATGGAACCCCTAGTGACCTACTATGGAACCATAGGATTCCAGGTAATCCTGTCTCAGAAACCATGATATAATAGAACATCTTAGTAATATCAGGAATAAGAAATCAAGTACTTCTTGGTTTATCACTTTACAGATTACAATCATTTTTTTAAGGATGTAAACTTCTGGATGCTGGAGAAGCTTTTTTCACAGAATGATAAGGCTTGCTAAGAAATGATAGGACTCTGCTAAGAAATGTATCAATATTGAGAAAAAGAACTTTTGTTTTCCTATTGCTTGAACAAAAGTCTGGACTTCAATTCTATACTTCAGGATTCAGATTTTGTACACACTCTTAAGTTTTGTTTTCTGCTGTCAAGCTGCTGCAGCTTTGGTATTCAAAAGCAAAATAATTATCATCATGAACATTGTCATCAGTATAATGTTTCACCTCCTAGTCTGAACATTATTGGTCGACATTTCTCAGATTTGGACATACATCTTTGTAAAATCCCTGCAGATTGTTTGTAAATACTTTTGTAAGAATATAGCTTTCTTGTTCATAGTTTCCATTTTAAATATATTAAGTGGTCATAGCATGGCTAAAATTACTAACACTTTTCTAACAACCCCCAAATAACGTTTTTCATGGTCACATTGCATTGAGCTTATTTTTGTTGTTTTTCATCCCTTTGAGAATTCAGCCCTTTCTGCACCTTACCTACATCCTGCAACATCCCAGCAGTGCCTTTGCTGGGATGGGAGCATGCCCCAAATGCTCCCCTCTGCACCCAGCTGACTGCCCTTGGATGGTAGTGCTTGGGACATACTCCTTCCTTCCACAGTGCAGCCAGCCTCTTCCTGTGTTGCACTGAGGAAGAAAGCACCTTGATAGTGCTTCCACCCTTTTTGCACGCCCCCAGCCGATGCGATCATCACACAAAAGGGACCTATTACCAGATTTTTTTTCCCAGTAATAGTATAATGCGCAATTGTGATAGCTGGGGACATGACAGAGGCGGCACCACCATGACCTCATGCAGTTGCACATATTGTGGACTGGCTTCAATGCGTCCCCATGCTAGGATGGGGCCATAGTGCAGAAATGGCCTTTGTCTCATTTTCATGCCAGTTTCCTAGTAGGGTGAGCCAAGGCAGCATGCTCAAAATGAATAACATGAATCCATTTTCTTCAGGAAGAAACAAAATGTCGGCAGAAGAGAAGTGGTAGTTTCAAAGCTGAGGATGATGGAAATGCTCCAGGAGAGACACTACTGGTTGGCGGCAGTAGTGGGAAGTGACACTGGTGAAGGACCCTTCATAGAGCACATCAGTGGCACTTTAGATGACTTTTGTTAGTATCTGCAGAAGGAAGCACTGGTAAGCCATTTCTGAATGTCTTTAGCCTTGAAAATGAGACACTCTAGAATGAAGCTCCTACCTACTCCCTATCTTCTATGTCAGGGATCACACTTTCCATGGGTTTAATCTCATCCTGGAGCTGCAGTCTTGGAAATCAAGTAAAATTCAAGTCCTTTGGGTGTATCCAAATTTAAATTGAAGAAGAGAAAAACAATGCATCAAATTTATCTTTAAATAGATATCTCACAGATAAAAAACACAAATATGAAGCTATAGATCTGTTTCTAACCCAAGATCGCCACCAGATTTTGTCTTTAAAGCAAGGGTATTTGTGTCTTTGGCTTGTATAGATAAGACCCCAGCCTATTTAACTGTTAGAAGAGCTAGATATTATGAGTTATGGAGTAAGGTTAGGGAACAGTCACTGAATGACTATTCCCTGATCTTAATCCATAACAGATTCCTAAAACCAGAACTTGGAGAAGTTACTTTTTTGGATTACTTCTGTTAGAATCTCTCTTCTCTAATTTCTCCAAGCTCTGACTCTCTTTAAATATCAAGTTCTGTTCAAATACCAAACCATCAATGGATACAATATGAAATGGTTACAAAGGACTGCCCTTTGGAAATACAACTGGGATCACTTCACATGATGAAGACTTCCAAAGGCTCATCTCAGACATCTCAAGACATTAAAATTAACATGGCTAATTGAGGGCAGAGGCTGACGCTCTGGTGCATTTCTGTACTCACTATTATAACATTATGATTCCAGTTCAACTACCACATTTCCATCCTATGAAATCCTGGGATTTGCAGTTTAGAGACTGATATTTAGGATATTTAGAATTCTCTACCAGACAGCAATAGTGGCTCACCAAAGTTCAACTCACCAGGATTCAATAAAATGCAGTTTCATAGAATGTGATGAGAGGGCATAGAGGTGCTGGGACAAGAACAAATCTGGATGTCCTCTTCACAGACCTCTCCTTGCTCTCTACCAGTGAGATAATAGCTGTTTTGGGCAGGGATGACTGCAGCTGAAAGTTGGGGTTTAGAAGGTGAGGGGGGATAGGTAACTTTGTCAGGTTTGACAGAGCTTTGGGGTTTCTTGTGCTGCTTCACAGTCTGTTAAAGATTAAAGTTACAGGTGCCCCATGCCATAGCCTACCTGGCAAGCTCACACAAACCAGAATACAAGTATACAACTGTATTCATGTGTCTTCCATTTTTCAATGCCATTCACAAAAAAATTCCAGGAATGTGTATGTTATGGGAAACCTCACAAAATATATATGTCGTGGTGTTATGTTAGGGGCAAGAATGCACAAACATAGGTTATATTAGGGGAAATCACATACAAACATGTTCAGGACAAGAAAAATGTACAGCAAAATGTGTATATAGGAAAACACATGCAAAAGTACATATGGACTTGTGTTTTTTTTAAAAAAAAAAAAATCAGACTCCTGTAGAAATAGGGCAGAGAAAACTTAAGGTTAAAAAAATAAACTGAGCAGAATCAAATCTGACAAACTTGTACACCTCTATTCCAAAGTAGCCTGTCATTTCTGCCTAGGGTTGCCAACTTCATCCCTCCCCACCACCCCCCGGGGCTTCTGTGCTTTTGACAGCTCCCCCCCAAAACAAAATAGAATAAAGGAAGCAGTCATAGTGCCTGTGTGCCAAAAGCCCTCTCCTTCTGAATTCTACCTTGTTAGTGAGGGAAAAAATGTTTTCAACCTTGTCAGTTTTCTTCCAGTCATTCCCTGATGACCCACTGTAAGGATAGGTTTGTTTGGCCAGTTTAGTGATTTATGGCTTTTCTAACTTTCTCCCTCTTTGATAACTGAAAGGAAATGGCTGACAAACCTGCCTGATGCCTATATTTGTGGCTCCATCCCACTGTCAGACAGTATTTATTAGAACAAATATTTTATGAACAAACAAGCTATTTTAATTTTTGCCAATGAGCAGCTTAATGCCTGAGCGTTTTGAAGAACCAGAGCAGCAAAAACTCATTTGAACCTCCTGAGCTGAGCTGTGAGCTCTGTTGTTCTGATATATAAAGGGCTACACTGGGCATAATTCGCTCTCATTTACATAGGGAATAGCTGTGAAGAAGCCAATAGAATTAGAGTGCAGAGAGAAAAAGAGAAGGACTCAGGGCTAATTGCAGCTCCAGCTGACCCATTTTATCCTGATAAGGCCTGAAGATAATTCTTTGATTTCCTTTTCCCTCCTACACAAGAACTATAAAAATAATAAGCCAGGACCTGTTGCACAAAAGATGTGCTATTAAGATACATCATTGGTTGAGGGCTTTTTCTTCCCCCTTAAATCATACTTAAAGGTTTTGTTGTTTAATCACATAGATAATAAGAGGAGGTAAGAGTCAGTCAGAAAGGAGATAAACACACACCTGTTGGCAGAATAAGAATATATGTCTATTGCTCACACAGCTTACCTGAACATTTCTATCTGTATCTCCCCTCAAGCTGCTCTGCTGAAAGATTTTTACTCATGGGGGAGAGCTAGGTACTGTGGCTTTTAAAAGAAAATAATTACAGAACTGAAATTTGAATAATGCCTGCTAGTTGGACTTTGAGTGAGGAGGAAGTACTGCAATATCCTACTGGGTTTACAGATTACACCTTTTTAATATCCCAATGGGAGAGCAGCTTGTATGAATTTCATACTTTTCCTAGCAATTTGATCATTATCATTCATGTTGTGTTTTCTTTTCTGAAAGGAATGACACTGCATTCTGTCAGCTATAGCAACTTGTTGTTGTTTATTTTTGTGTACCTTCAACTCATTTCCAACCAATGGTGACCCTTAGGTGATCCCAGCATAGGTGTTTTTGGCAGTATTTGTTCAGAAGTGGGTTGCCACCGCTTTCCTCTGAGGCTGAGGGATTGTGGCTTGTTCAAGGTTCCCCACTAGGTTTCCATGGCTGAATGGAGATTTGAATCCTATCCTCCAGAGTCATAGTCCAGTGCTCAAACCACGTTGACACTATAGCTACTGCTGCCTGCATATTCTGTTAAACTCTGTCCAAAAAACTATGTCAACTGGTCACTGCTCATCCCTGCATCACCGTAGAAAACAAAAAGGATATGCACATCTATAAATTTACATCCAAAGGTTTCTCTTTCCCCTCTTCATGTGTGACATGTGTTCAGTTTCATTGTGATTTGGTGTGTGTGTCCTTTCTTATTATTTTCTTGATGCACCTAGGTTTGTGTGCATGTTTTAAAGTACACATAGTGCTTGCATGCATCTTCCCATTGCCCAAAGCATGTTTTAATAGTGTTTAGTACACATTTCAAATATGCCTATGCATACTACATATTTTTCAAATCTATACATTATTTCTGAATACATCTGCTGCCATCTGTCAGTGTGCCAGCTCAGCAGTGTAAATGACATCAGGGCCATGGAAAATGTGGAAGGTGTGGACCAGTCCACAAAATATCCATTAGATATTACTATGTAATACTATTAGTATGCCATACTGGGCATGATATCAACCTTCACACAAGCACCTCTGAATATGGCCGTATGATTGGAAATATCCTGTGCCTAGTCAATGCTAGGCATAAATTATCAGCAAGAGACCTGAAGTTAAAGAAATAAACCTATCTCTTACTAAATTCTAGCAACAGGCCCAGAAACTAACAATCTGGAATTGCAGTCAATCTGCATTGCTTGGAAAGAGTGAGCAGAACTCTGTTTGCAAAATGGCTGCTCCCCCCACAACTTCCTATGGCACTCCTCCCCCAGTAGCTGCATCTGAAGTTCAAGCAATCTCAGCAGGATAGGTAAATCAGAAGACTTTGACAGGATTTCCTCATGCACAAGCAAATGTCTTTCCATGCATTCCAGAGGAATTTGGATCCAAGCCATAATTTTCCATTTTACCTTCCGGTTAAAACATTTTAACATTTTCTCATGTCATTCTGAATGGTATAAATGTTAGAAGACTGTGGGTTGTTTGGATATGAGTGTATAAATTACTGATACTCTGTATTCCTGACATCCTTCTGACAGTTTTATGATGACATTTGTCTTGCAGTGTTACCTCAGCCTTGGTCAGCTATTATATCTACCTTGTCATTCTTCCTGAAGCTTCCATGCCTACTTAGAAGTTCTACAAACTAAAATCCAATTTCCATAGCTCTATGGAACAAGTTACGTGAGCAACTGAGATCTATCTGTTCTAGGAGAAGTTACCTCTGCTAGGCTCAAGTGCACTGCCAGGGGGAAATTTGCCCAGAAAGCAGCTCTAATATGCTCAGGATCCTAGTATAGTCAAGGACAGTCGTGGGGGGCAGGGGAGCCAGAGCTCTGTACACGATCTGGCTGCTGACTACAGGAAAATTCAGAAGAGCTTTGAGTGTGAATGGTGAGCTTCAGTTATTTGCAGTAGATCTTTTCACTGTTCAGTGAAAGTGGACAGCCCAGAGTTTAATGGGGAAGAGCAAAGCAGTTAGCATAGCAATGTTTGTTTGTTTATTTGTTTATTTTCCTCAGACTCTGTAACAAAAGGACCTAGAAAAGGTCTGACTAAAGCCATTTTGCTGCCTTCCCAGACTACATACGGAAGCTGACAGCACTTCCAATTGCTTCTTATTTGAACACTAGCAATAGGGTTTATCCCCATACCTCAGACAGCAGGCTAGTGAGAGGCGAGGAAAAAGACTGTATGACATACAGAACCGTATCTTCCAAGAAGGAAAAACTAAGAAGCTCCAGAAGAGCAGTCTGTGTGAAACCTGCAGCATCTGCTGCCTGAGGGGTTTGGCTCGCTCCGCCTAAGAGTATAGGATTTCATAGGATGTTGCCATGGCAGTTAAAGTGAAATGATAGTGTTATAATTGTGAAGTACGAAAAGGCTTCCGGTCTAAGTGATTGAAATTCACTGAATCCCTCCTATATATGCATTTAACCCAGGGACTCCCCATTATGGGAGCTTTTCTATGTACATCTGATGCCTCAGCACAAGGGTCTGTTTGTAGGAAACAACTTAAGTAAGTCATACGGAATGGTACATGTCACATTTTCCAATTGTAATTGTGTTATATCCATGCACTGCCCCCCCCCTTTTTTTCCCACTAGGATAGCCATTATGGAATGCAGGTCCTCTTACTGAAGCGATTTTATGGAGCTGTGGTTTATGAAGTATAATATTTGGCAAAAATGTGTGGTGGTTCCAATGGTTGACCACCTAATACCAACCAGCAGCAGGATATAGCTACTACTGGACTGGCAGGGGCATTGCCCCTGGGCCCTAAGCCAGTGAAGGCATCCTGTTATCACCTGCCCTTTCCCCAGTTTGCCCTAACAGATAAGATGGTGGCTGCAACTGCATTCAAGCGGTATGTTTGTACTTCTTTCCCTGGGATATTAAGCTCTGTCCTTGAAGCACAGAATGCCAATTCAAGTATCCCCACTAAATATTTTCTATGCAAGCCTTTTACATTGTTAAATATTTGGATTTTGGCATCCTTTCATATTACATGTACTGTATTTGATATAAATAAATACTATGTAATAATCATCATTAAAAGTATCAGACATCTTAAGGTGTTTTAAGATGGAACAAATTAGTTTTAAGAGCCAAATGGCAAAATTTGTCATTTTTGAGTGACTGTCTTCTATGGTCCATATCAGCAGAAGCTTTCCATGTGAATTTCAAATATACACCCACTCTCTTTCATGTTCTCTTTGTTTGTCTCTCACACACTAACACACAGAGTAGCATTCTTGTTGTATCCTTCTCGGAATTCTGTCATTCTTCTTCAGTTCCAGTTCCATATTGAATGGGAGAGTTTATTCCATCCTGCACAAACTTTTGTGTTTGTTTTTAGATTTTTATGTGCATTTTCTATTGGCTGGAGTCCATCTATGCACATTTTTAATTAGCTGTGCACATTTTTCAAATATACACATGGTTCTTGTTTGTATTTTTCCTCTGAAACATCATAGGCCTCAAAAATATGGACAGGCTGAGTCAAAAAGTACTCACTTTTACTGAAATTCCTGGAGTTCTGGGGGATATGGCTATCCTGAGTGCCAAAGTAACCTAGTAATAGTTTGCTGGACAACGAGAGTAGTTACTCAAGAGAAAAACCCAGCCCATTAGGCCCTTTCCGCAGCTTACCTTTTTGCAGACCTGGGGTGCGGGGATCACACAAGCAGCCTCTTGCAAGAAGCTCTCGTGTTCCCGTTGCTTCAGCTCTGCAGCTGCTGCCTGCTCGCAAGCAGGTAGTATGAGAGCCCCTCCTCTTCCTTCCACAGTGCAGCCTGGGATTTTCCCAGGCTGCGCTGGAGTAGGAAGCACGAGCGCCGTGGCTCTGGAGCTCCGCATGCATGGTAAGTCTGTGCGGGGCCCCAGAGCAATGCACGATTGCACACCATTTTCAGCTCAAAGCCGAAAATGAAATAGTGCACGATCAGTGCCTGCCAGCCCCTGGAGCATCGTGCGATTGCAAGTGCATCGTGTGGACCACTCCTCGCAATCATGCGCTGCTCCAGGGGCCCTTTCACATGGCAAATGCCATACAAAAACTGCTGTGAGGAAAGGTCTGAAGGCTCGAGAGAAGAATATATAAATAAGTGCACGCTGATAGTCTTTGGCAGTCCTTCAGCCAGAGAGAACTCTGGAATAAAGTTCCTCAATCAGCCAAGGGGGATTGTTAGAGTAGGAGAGTTTGTTTCTCAGGGAAAACTTAGAGAGAAAAATCAAAACATTTTTGAATCTGGTCAGAAAGTGTGACCTAGATTTGAAGGTTGAGCCTTTGGTGATAGTGTAGCCAAAGGGCTGTTTGTGTTATGGGTGCTTATATGAGGGTTTCAAGACAGAATGAAACTATTTAAAAAAGAACTTTGAAGAATTGTATTTTATCAATTTGGACTCAGCTGAGTAATATACAGTATTTAACACCCAAGCAGAAAACACACTACCATAAAACTCTAAAGGGGTTGTAATTAACCATTAAAATGACACACTCAGAAGAAATGTTTCAAAGGGAAGGTGGGGAGGGGTGAAGTGACAGGGCAGAAGAAGCAGGCCCAGCCACAGTATGAAATGGATCTTTCTACACAGGAAAAAAAAATACTGAATTCCTTTTTCATTGCTTAGCATGCCTTTTCACTGGACATTACTTGGAATATTTAGAGTATAAACATTATTTCTGTGTCATCTTCTACTTTGTGAATATGCATTCTTGTCAACATCTCTGGGAAAAATTGAGAAATACATGAGTCTAATGCACAATTATTCATACCAAGTTTAGAAGCCAAATGGAATCACTATTATGATCTGATGCCTTGGAATTATAAGTATGTGCTGACTGCCGACAGTAATTTTCTGTTATATTTCAAATGCATCTAAGGTATGTTTTACATTTGACTTGGAAATTGAAAAAAAATGCTAAAATGTGTTTTCAGCCTTCTATTGAGGGGATGTGAGTTATTCATGAAGCTTAATTTTGATGAATGGCTTAAATATACTTTGGAAATTACCTTCAGTTTTGCCTTTCCTTGCTAAAAGCACACTTGACTCTAGGCATTTCTCAAAACATTTGTAAAATAGAGATCCCAACTGTCTTCAGAACTTGAATAAATGATCCAAACAACTTATGAATAGTCAGAGCAAACACCCAAATTTGCCACTTCACTTTGCTCATTTGCTATTCTCTCTTGCATCTTGACAAATACACCCGTATGGTTCTGTGTCGCAAACATTTCAGAACTGCTTCTAACACTTTGTGCTAGTTCTTGTGAATGGTTGCTATATATTTACAATAAAGAAAGGTGTCATATGTGTTCTATTTTTAAACACCACAGATTGCAGCAACACTAGAAGCAGAACAATTGAATTAAAATGCTGCAGTTGAGTTCCTTAATTATTATGAGTTATATTAAAATGGATTCTACCAGTTACATAAATTACTCATTGAGCTGTGTCTTCTTTTTAGTATGTTATTTAATTCCATGTTTTTGTTGGCTGCTTTTACAAGACCTTATCTCCTGGGCAGTTAACCTTAGAACTAATTGTGATTTGTCCACAGGGGATGGGAGAAGAAGCAGACACAGCTTGGTGAGCTGGCACCCTCCAGAAATTGGTGATGACCCCTCCTTTCCAACAATTGCCACCAGAATTGTTTCTGGGGAAACCTCTTGTTTGTCCTGATAGGATGGAAGAAGAACTTGTGATCAGAAAGTAAAAGTAGATAAGAAGCAACAGAAAAGAACTAAAATAAGGGAAGCAGGTCAGCAGTGAATATGCCAGCCTGCAAGAATAGAATGAAAGTCTTGAATACAGTTGATTCCAGAACAGCTTTGGGTATATTCTCATTTATCTGGACAACTGAATTCAACCATCACATCATACTCTTTTTTTCCTCTTTCTTCCCACACCTTTCCCTCATGTTTCACGTTTTTAACCATAATCCTGAAGGCAGGGGCTAGTGTGTGTGTGTGTGTGTGTGTGTGTGTACTACTCTGGGATCCTTTTTGTTGAAGAGCAGGAAAGAATTCTCAGAATTCTTTAAATAAATTTTAAAAATTCAAATTTTAACTTTCCCCCTTATATCTTGCTGAGTTATGGAAATGTCCCAGACTTTCAGAGTGAATAACAGAGCTGTCTGGATACATGATTTTGGGGTAGAATAGAAGACAGAGACCAATGGGAACTGCTAAGCTTAGGGGAGGGGGAAGTGAATGGATCAGATAAACTTATTTCAGATCATCTCTCCTTCCCCTCAAAAACTCCACCTCACCACCACAAGCAGAGTCAGAACTGCTAGGGCTCAATAGAAGAGTTGAGTCTGCAGCTAATCTTTTCAGAACAAACACAGTGACCTAATCCTAACTAGGATAAACTCTCTAAATCCATTTCTGGATGATGCCTCAATGGATCTACTCTAGTTGCATTAAAGCCCTTACTGTACTATGCCATGATCCTGTCTGATTCCAGACACATTCATTCCTTTGACAATACAGCTGGCCTCTTCCTTGTCTGTGTTACAGAAGGAAGCACTTGACAGCACTTCTGTCCTTCCCACATGTCTGCAGATAATGAGATCATTGCACAAAGGGAGGTCATAACCAGATTTTTTCCAGTAATGGTTTATGGCACTGTCACGACAGCTGGGGAAGGACAGCAAAGGAACTGCAATGACATCATGCAAAGATATGCATCATGGACAGCATGTCAGAGTCCAGCTCCCTGCCTGTGCCTCTCTTTCAGCAAGGGAAGGAAGGTGAAAGTATTTGCCCAAGAGGAGGAGGCAGTGGGGAGTGAGCAAACAAACAAGTGGAAATACTGAGCCGAGTCAAGTCAGGGTCAAATCCAAAAGGTCCAGAAAGCTGAAGATCAATCCAATGAGGTTGAGGGAGCCAGAACACAAAAGTCATGAGATTTGATACAAGCAAACAGCAAGCCATGCTGACAGACCTATATAGCTGATGAGAACAGGTATTCCTTCACACTGTTCTGTTTTCTTAATCTTGCCAAAATGGCTTCCCTCTGAGCTGCTCGATTCTGTCTCCTCCATGACTGGAGGCTCAAATGCAAAGTTGAATCAAATTCCTCCAAATCATTGCTGGTTCCCTCTCCTTCTGGGGCTGGCTGCAACAACTCTGCCTCCACTTGTCTTTCAACTGATGGAGGTGCTTGCAAGCTAGATTGGCCTATCACTGGCTCTGTTCCTGGCACAATCAATTGCTCATTGACCTCTGAGCCATCATCTATCACACTGCCAGCAAAGTGTCCGCAGGCTGAGATGGCACTATGGTGTGGTAAGGACCTAACAATTAGCTCTGGGCTATTGTGCAAAAGTAATATAGATTATTAACATGTACACGCTCACATATGTGTGTATACACATTTAAATCCAGAATTCACATGAGTAATATGAATAATAAAGGGCTTCCAAATCTATCGTTTCTGATTTCTCCTCTTGGTAATCTCACTTTATGTTAGCTTTTCCGACCACACTGTAGATCACACTCTAATCTTGAAGCACTTGACAAAATTGCTATAAAATCTTTATTTGTCAGTCTTTCATTTTCATTATCAAATGCATCTATTGTTTTAAGTCTATTCTTAAGTATATATGATCATATAGGTTTGCATTTATGAATAAATTATTTTATATAAATTATTTTTATGTATTTCTTTCTCTTTCTCAACTTTATCCTTTTGTTTGAACAGAGGAAGCTCTAAAAACAGATATGGAGGCAATCGTGATGGTGCTAGAATTTTTAATATTTATACCATATAATAAGCATCTCTTTTGTAATTAGACTTGTTATTTTTAAATATTGTTTCTTTAATTTAGATAGAAATATATCTGTGTTGAATTGATCTGATGCCACCTCTGTTCCTATTTGAATTCAAGCTGTTGAGGTGTAAGATTTTATACAATGGGTCGTTTTTACCAGTTAAAATACATCATATTGTATCCCCAAATTAGGTATAGCTCAATGATACAGAATTATATTTGGTACTCTATAAATCTCTTTTTTAAAATAATTTTGTTAAATAATTTTATTGATATATCTCATGGGAAATACTTGTTAGAAAGATTTGAGATCCTGTGTCTCTAATTCCCCAAACTGTCTTGTCCGTACCTATAACTTTTCCCCATATTCCCCAATCCAGTCTATATTCTGAGTTATTAACATACAGAGGTTGGGTTCCTGAGAGAATACACTGCCCTCCTCCTTCTTGCTGCTAGGCCTCATCTCCATAGCAACCGGCCAGGGCCAAGAGCTCTCTGACTGAGAATTCTAAAGGCAAACCCCAGGATTCCATAGAATCTTCACAGGCAGCCAATCATATGAGGTCTTCTTGCCTGACACAGACAAACTCACAAATTCACAAATATTGACTTTCATATATTAGATAAAAACACAAACTACAAAATACATTAAACTCTAAAGGATACAAGGTGCACAAAATACAACACAATACACAATACAGAATAAACAAGGCGAGACAGTAAGTATAACAACTAAAACTCAACTAAACCTTAAAACTAAACAAGACTACCTAACACTCAATTAAAAAAAAGAAGGTTCCCACTCCTGTAGTAAAAACTTTTAGTAAAATCACAGTGACCCTTAGACACTCTATAAATCTCAGATAGCCACCTGTTACAAATTTCTCCAGAGGTTTTTTATTATTATTATTATTTCAGAGTTTTTGAGAGTTTTATTTTGTGAACTGATAGTCAGATAGAATGAAACAGAAATAATAATTATGACAAAATGTGAATTTTAACTAGAAAATTGAAACGTTTTGTCTGGAGGATTTTTTGCCTTTTTGTTTTTGACTAATATATCCCAAAATATGTTTATAATTTCTATATGTTACACATAATAAAATTTTAGCTATGAGAATGCCTAGGTATTGAAAACCAGGAAAGCTAAGTGATAAATTTAATAAATTTGACTCTTAAGTCAAATATCATCTGCAAAAAAATAGTTTGTGTAGTTTTTTAAAAAATTATAATTATTAATTTCAAATCTTTTGTGAATTATCTTTTATTACTGGTGCTAAGCGATCTGTTGCTACCACAAAGATATATAAATCTTTGGGTGTGCCAAGATCACTGACACTCTTTGAAACCACTGGGATAAATAGTATTAAGCAAAGAATGTTAATAGAAGCCTCCTATTGACTATACGTGGAGCTAAAATTACAATGGAATAAAATCTGGCAGACTTTGTATTGTTTTTAGCAACAATACATAGTAATAGTAATTTAGCAATTTAATTTTTAATATGTTATAACACATAGCAAAAAAAACAACAACTTGTCTTTACTGTAAAGTCTATTTTAACAATCCTGAGGGGAATGTTACTAACAACTAACACATATTTGGTATCTGTGCAGTGTAAAAATGATAAAGTCACCAAAGAACTTACCTCAATATTACTCAATTACTCAATATTACTAGGTGCAGCAATATAACTGATTGTAGAAAATGCTACAAGATCTCTTACTAAGAAGATGGCTAACAACAAGGTATAGACACTAGTGCCCTCTGGAAAACTAGCATATGAAATGCACTTGTGGAGAGCTGAAATACTATGAGACAAAAGTAAAGCAACCTGGAAGTCATTTCTCTTCTATGACTCAGATATGAACTTGGATCATGGACCACCACAGAATCAGTTAACAAACTAGAAGAGTAACTTCTAGCAAATTAGTAACATTGGCCAGAATCCTGTTGAGGACTAATTTCTTTGTAAGTGGACTTAGGTCTGCAGGAATTAAAACTGGGAAGCTCCAGAATGTCTGTACACAGTAAAAGGCTGTTGTTGTGTAACTTTGTTGGGGAGCCAGCAAAGCGAAAGATTCACAATGGGACTGATGCACATCAGTCTCATTGTGCATCAGTTTCATTGTGCATTTGGTGCCACTGTATATCAGGACACTGATTAGAGAGTGCCAGTGCATCTTGGGACACGCTTGACAGTGTCCCATTACACATCTTCACAATTCACTACCAGGATTTCTTAGCAACTCTGTTACATAGCTAGTATGCATCAAGTTACATAACATACACCGTGATAGAGGATCCTGGCCACACAACATAACCATTATATTGTACTTTCATGGCTACGTAATCAAACTGAATGATTATCTCTGTATGCAAAATTATCTTTACCCTTACTGAATATTTCCTGTATTGGTAGAATAATGCAGAGGAATGATTCATTAGCAAGTTTAAAACAATAAGATTTAAAGATTTATTTTTGTATATTACATTCAACCTTTTTCCATAAGAAAGGAATTTGAGGGGAAAAAGCAGGTAGCACATATAGTTACTCTTCTATTACAGTGGGTTAGTTAAAACTGCGTCCACTTTTGTGAGAAATAAATAATACTTAGAGAGGAACACATGCTTACTTTCATTTTAGACTTCATCTTAGAAAAAAATCCCTTTTCTCAAGCAGAGGAAGGATGTTTCCCATAAGTATATGCTTGTTCTCTGCAATCTTTACTAATACTGTTTAAGTTATTTATGTATTTGTTTCATCAATTTCTATCCTACAGTTTCTATGGCTGATTCATACTGCTTCCCATATCTACCTTTGATAAATGGATATACCTATAAGTTTGTGTCACTGAATTCCAAATCTCACAGAATGTAGTCCCATTGTTCTTGATAGAGGATATAGTAACAAATATCCTGTGAGTTGGCCAATGGGATTAAATACTACAGTATCGATGACTGGGAAACAAAAAAACAATCACTTTTTCATCCATTTTGCAATCCAAATTCTGCTTTACACTATGTGCTTATTCTCACTCGCTGGTGGTATTCAGCATTCTCCAGTACAGTTGTGATGTAAATCACATCATTTGCAATCAAAATGATACCTTTACAAATCCACTGTGAGTAAATGTATTCAGATACTGATATAATACAGAGGTTTCATTCCTCCAAGGTTCTCAGTGTGTTCTGGATGGTGCTGGGCTGTCTGTGGTCCTAGGAAAGGCAAAGGGAAAACATGTGACTCAGTATCTCATTGGTCTTGGCTCCTGCTAACAAAATCTAAATGAATGCCTGAAAGAGGAAAATGTCCAAAGTTTCTCAACATGTCCCTAGGCGCTTTTAAGCAAGATTAATTTCCAGTTTTAATGAAAATAAATGGTAATGATCAAATGGTGGGTTTTAATTAGAAAGTATGTGCACGCTTTTAGCTTATTCTCCCAACAATCTTGTGTGATTGAAAAGGGAGAACAGCATAACAGCAATACAAAGAAAGATGTGACCATCCGATCTAGGAAATGACACTGTTGTGTTCCCTGTGTTTTTAATATTATACCACAACTGGTGGAGATGTTGTATGCAGTAGTGCCCCTGACATTTTGTCTACCAGCAGATATGAAATTTGTTCAGAACAGCAAACTGAGACATGAGGTTTGGGGCTCTATAAGAACAAAAATCAGAACCAATACATAGTAAAATTTACATATGGGAAAATCTGAGAAAAGAGATTGTACTTCCCAGGAACTGATGCTACAGTATCTCCGTTTTGCCATTTTAACAGGGCAAGGGTTATTATTATAACAGAGATGCAATGAAATGTATTAAGCCAAGATGTATGTCTAACATTGGCACCAAAAATATGAAGCCCATAACTTTCAATGCAGATCACAGTTAGAATGAAGGAGCAAAGTCAGCATCAGTTACTGCACTACGCAAGCCTAAATCCTCTTGCCACAGGTAAACAGTACTACCTGGGATGAAGAGAAAAATATGCTGAGTATATAACAGCTTTCCATTTCTGCCTTATTGTGTTGTGCTACACAGGATGGCTGTTACGTTGCATGATAACCAGTAGGAATTGGATAACTAGGCCATTGCACAGTAGCTCCTGGGATCAGCACATTCCTGTACTTTCTTAAAGTTCAGCCCTAGAATGGCTGTTTCCTTTTAGTGTGTGCTGGCACTGGTATGTTTGAAAAGTTTGTAACAACTTCACAAATTGATATATCCGTCAACTTATCCTAACTTATAGAGGCTGACCAAGTAAGTAAATGAGGCCATTTCCACACTAGACTGTTATAGTGCTTTTATTCCACTTTCAACATCCTATGGAATCTTGGGGTTTGCAAACCGCAGGATTCCATAGGATGTTGAAAGTGGAATAATAGTGCTATAACAGTCTAGTGCAGAAATGGTTTGAGACATTAACACCATTCTGACTGTTTCCAAGAAAACAATGCTGTATTGATTTGAAAAGATAAAAACCATTACTATTTCCTTTACTTCTAGTCCTATTTTTCATCATTTGCTGGGGATCATGCAACAACACTGATCATGAGCATGTTAAGTGGGCTACGGTATATTTGTGTCTCAAGAAAGACTTTAAAAATAATAGGAAAGATCTTAAGCAAGCCTTTCAAACATAAGATAGGAATGGTAGGTTATTTATAATAATATAACTTCCCCTCGCCTCTTAGTGTTGCTTTGCTTACAGTAAAGTGCAGACTGGAGAGCTTCTGTGTTTAGTAAACTTCACAGACATGCAATCTTGGTGATACATATTTTGTTTTCTGTTTCCCCATCTAGATAAAATGAGAATTTTGTTCACACAAGTTAAATAGAAATAGAGCATGATTAATGTGACTGACTGCATCGGAGATATTGCAGGAGATTTATAAGTGTAATACTAAAACATGTGCAGTCAGCCCCATGAGGAAGCAAATATCTTGATGGAATTCAGCTTATAAAAATATATTTGAATTAATGTGAGGGGGCAGTCATAAGAAAACCTTTAGCCCTTAGGCTGAGGAGATACTTTTCATGACAGGCACAGACTGGATACATGGAAGGAAGAATGGGATTGCACTTACTAGTTCTGTCCCAAAAACAGTCTTAAGTTGCTCCTACATATGTATAGTCTCTTCTATCTGATCAGGAACTCTGAAGATACACAAAATTTTATCCAGAATCTCAGGTATATGCACAGTGCACATGATTGGGGTGAGGGTATGATTATACACAGTGAAGTAAGAGGGGAATTAAAGGCAAACAAGTACTGACAATGACAGTGAATTGACAGTTATTAACAGTAGACATTCACAAAACTGTCCCTGATAACCTACAACTTCCCGGCACTAGGTAAGCTTATTAACATACATATCTTACAGGCAAAGCCTACTAACGCATATATACTAACACATACTCTGGTGATAGAACTTCCCAATGTGCTAGCATATTTACTTTACTTGTTGTTATTTCACTGCTTTCATGTGCAATGCTGAAGTTATGTATTCCTGCATGGTAGAGGGCTGGAAAGAGGCAGTGTGGCGTAATGGTTAGAGTGTTGGAAAAGGTTTGAATCTCTGTTCAGCCGTGGAAACCTACCAGGTGACCTAGGGCAGGTTACACTCTCTCAGCCTCAGAGAAAGGCAAGGGCACACCCCCTTTGAACAAATTCTTCCAAGAAAACCCTGTGATATGGTTTCTATAACTCAGAAATGACTTGAAGGCAGAAAATAACAATAAGAGATGGGATGAGATGACTTTTGTGGTTACTTCCAACTCTGCGTTTCTGAGATCACCACACAGAGAGAGAGAGAGAGAGAGACTGAGAGAGAGAGAGAGAGAGAGATGACAGAATCATTGTCCTGCTGGCTTCCAGCATACTTGTTAGGGGTCTAGGAGGAGGAAGAGGAGAACTCTTCCTTTTTTTTCTCCCTCGCTGTAACACTGCAACCAGATTGTGACTAGGTTTTGTGGATGCATCCCTGTGTGTCAAGTGTCAAGTGTCAAGTCAAGTGTTAAGTGACTTTAGTGTTTATTGCAAGGCATTCTGGCTCTTCCTGTGTTATTGTGCTGCGCAGTTGTTGGAAATTCTTTTTTTTTCCTTCATGTTGGAAATAATTCATCAATGAACCATTTTCCCACTATGGGCCAAAAACCAGTTTCAGTCCAAATGTCTCATTCTGCATCATTGTGAGAATAACTGAACAGTGAACATGGGGTGGGCATGGTCTGGTTGTCTCTCCCCTGGGAATTCCCAAGCATATCTCCAGCAGGGAAACATCAAACCACTTCTAAAGCTTTGGCAAGGAGGACAAGATGTCCCAATAGAGTGGCTATGATTGCTAGTCCGTTTTCTATGTTCTACAGTCTTGAAATCCTTTTTAGATTGATTGATTGATTGATTGATTGATTGATTTGTAATTTCTTATTCTATAAATGATTTGCTGTTACAGTGCCATCATGGTGCAACCTGATCTATTAAACATTGGAAGTCGCTGTTAAGATGCCTTTACTTCACAAGGGTGTTTTCCAAAAATCCCCTCTGCTTTCCTGCAGTACTATATGCCATGCTGTTACTTTTTTTTTTTTTTTTAAGGGAGCAATGTAATAGCACTGTGAGGTTTTGCTCTAATCACATAATTACAGCTTAATTTAAAAAAAAACTAAAAGGAAACCAATCATGACCCACTCAGGATCTAAACAGGACAATGGAAATGGCATTGTTGTATTAAGGAACTTATGTTGTAGTGAAGAAACGGTGGAAATTATACTATTAAAGTGCAAACATGGTAAGAGTGAGATACATAGCATCAGCATTCGTCTATCTTTGCAGGTACAGGTGAAGAATTTTCTGAATGGGACAACCCAAAACAACTGATTAGTATAAGTACATGTGGGTGGGGGGAGTCACACAATCACAGAGTTGAAAGTGACCACAAGGACCACCCAGTCCAGCCCCTGGCGTGCAACTAAACAACTAAAGCATTGCACAAGTGGGTACTGGATGCCTCCTTCTACAAGAGCAATATCATATAGTGGCATAGCAGGGAGTTCCACCTTAAGATAAGGCCATATGTGTCACAGAAAGAATGCCTGAACAGGATATTGGTCACAATGTGATAAAACACTGCTATCCTGATTCAAACTGTTGAAGACAGACTGAAACTTCATAATGAATTGTTGAATGAAGGTTTCAAACCACCAGTTTCTGTGAATTTGCTTGTATAAACTCAAAAGTTTACTCAGATTTTTTTACAAAATACAGTTGGTTTGTGGAACCAGCTGAGATTCAAGGCCTCATGGCCAGAGCCAATGGGTACATATACCTCTTCAAATATTACCAGACTAAGGGTAGGTCTGCACAGGCCCCCAGTAGCTATAAGCAACAACAAGCTTATGGTGCCTTAAAGATGGACACTTTTCTTGCAGAATTAATTTTAATGGACTTATCCAACATGATTAACAAGTGACATTACTAGTATATGCATGTCCTTGATATATATCCCTTCTGTTATAGAGTTACTTAAGAAGTATGGTTTCAGTGATATGTGCATGTATATTGTACTTTGATATGATTTATGTCCGTTTCTCTTTGGAGATAAAATGAATTTGGACAGACCTTATCTGAACTATCCTTTATTTTTTTTTCTTGCATACTAGGAAAGATAAGGGGGGTGATGGTAATTAAAGTATGGCCTCCCTCACATAAGAACTTTAACCCCCCCCCCCATACACACACAAAAGAAATTTTCTTTCAGTCCCCAAAACATCCATTGAGAATTTAGATATACAATTTAGGTATCGAAATAAAAAGGACAGGAGTAGTTAATAAGGTAATACAAACAAAATAAATTTAAGAGTTCTAGGTTTGAATTCTTTTCAGTGTCTCATTCTCTGCAATGGTAGGAATTTGAGAAATGAAGGAAAAATTCATTTTTGAGGAACATAATTCTTATTTAGGGCCAGTGCTTCATTTTGCCCCCTTCCATGGCTATACATCTGTCAGGCAGTCATGCTGTCTCTTTATTCATCTGCATTTTTTCTTTGCAAAGAGCCACTCCTTTCTCTGTGCTGGCAGATTAACTCCTGGAAGTTGGAATGTTTATAAACTTTCTAAAACAGCTCAATCAGTTGTTAGAGGGAGGTGTTTCGTTTTGTTTTTTTCGGTAACATGGAGTTCATGGAACTCTGATGTCTTGACTTCTATGATACCACATCAAGTTAGATAAATGTAAAAATGGTCACAAAGATTGTATCCTGCATTTATTTCAGATTGCATCCTTTCTTTACAGAGACCTATAACCTTGGAAGGCAGTGATGACAATCTCTGTTTTGCTTTGAATCAGAATGTTTGTAAGCTTTCATATGGTATTTCTCTTGTATCTAATGTTCATAACAATTACCCTCATCCATATACTGTGTTTCTGTTTTGCCACTGTGTTGTGCTAATAAGCTTCAACGAGATCTGCCAATATCCTTCCCATATTTCTTCTTTTATAACTCAAGGACTTGACATCCCTACCCTGCAATTTTGATATCCCACATTTCTCTCTGGCTCACCTCATCTACACCACCAGTTCAGTTTCCCCATTTAATGACCCTTTGGAGCTCTGCTGCTGTAAAGCCTGGGACTGGCATTTCTTAAGAGCACATCCACATGCTTGCACAGATCTCAAAAGATAATCTGGCTGTTCACTGTATTAAAGCTTCTTCATCTGTCAGAGGCAAGGAGCCATAGTGCTAGAACAAATAATTTGTCAAAAAAAAAAATGGGTCATTAGAAAGCAAGAGTTATTTTGTGCTCCTTAAGTTTTGGACATGTCACAAATGAAATATGAGTGATTGGCTTATGATCCCATTCAATAATCTGTGGTCCTCTTTAAACTAAAAACCACATTTCTGGCTTCAGCTGCATGCCTTTAATGAATCAGATGATGGAAGTCATGCACCTGTCATGTGCAATATGTCCATACGTCATACAACTTAACATTGACTTCCAATTAAATTGGATTTGAGTTTTGAGTTTATGGACAATAACTTGAAGAATAAACATTGTTATGTTGGCTATTTCTTCTTATATAACTGTACAAACATAAATTGGACTCAGATGACACCTGACAGAAAACATCTTAAACAAACTTTTCCAGATGATCCACATAGATCTTGCTGTTGCGCAAGAAACCAAAACATAAATCTTGGAATCAAAGCAGCAGAGGAACAGGAGGTATATATTATAGACTAATTTGCCTTGCACAGTGTCTCTTGCAGAATTGGATTAGGAAGTAAAAGGGGGCACAAAAAATTTAAAAGGAACCTGAGTGGGGCATAACTTTTGGTGATGTCTTTTTAGTACTGGAAACTTTCTATGTTGTTAATTTCATAAAATATAAAAAAATCTTTGCACCTCATGGTATCAGCTGCCCTTTTACTACCACCATTTGAAACTCTTCATATGATTTAAAAGCCTTGCCTTTCTCAACCATGAGGAACTTTAAACTTCCTGAGATTAATTTTAGCCCAGATAAAAGGCTCAGATTTTTCAACAGTTGTAGAAAATGGAACTAAAATGAAACAGCCCCCTCCCCCAGATTTTTCAGTTCTGAAAATCAGAATGTAGCCAGATGGGGTGGATTTGTTGGGAGGGCACAGAATTTATCACAGTATTTATTGTCGTAGTTCTTTGGCTTTTTTAAAAATAGTCCAACTGATGTTTCTGTTGTTCAGACTATTTTTTTCCAACAATCCTGGGCACTAGCTGCAATATTTTATTCTCACCCTCAAGTAGATTTCTCAGTATGGTCCCTTCACTTTTCCTGATTGAAGTGACAGAGGACAAAATTTGAGAGCAAATTTGGACAAAAGAGGACAAAATTTGCCCTTCAAACCGTAGGACCATCTCAGCAAACCATACTGTGATTTTCCAAAAAAACTTTGGAAGAGGCCTAATGCAGATCCAAGAAATCACTATAAATATCCCCTCCTTCTCCGCAAAAAATGGAATAAGCAGATATGAAAGTGACAGCAACTTCTCGTATTCCCAGGAGGGAATAATCTAGACATTCTCTCTCACTTCCATTATCTATTATCTTATAGTCTCTGATTTGATAGCATTTTACATTCCCAAAAAATAACATCTCCATTTGCTGAAGGTTCAGCTTCCCTAGTTCTACTCTGTAGACAAGGGCCCCCCTCACCTTCCCCATTCTTTTTGAACTGAGGTCTTCAGGTTTTCATTTCCTTCAGGAACCTCTGGAGCTAAGAGGCTACTTATGCTTCAGTTTAAGCTTTTTAATATAAAATTGTAGATGGGGCAGGAATGCTTTTGTAACAATGGTCATATAACTGTTTTTCTTAGGCATGATAGAAACCTCCTTCTTCCAGAGAGGCATTCACCATTTCCATTATCCATTTGGCTTTTGATGAGCCAATAAAGACAAGGATCCAGAGTACCCCTGGGGGGCCTCAACTTTAAAGTGATCCTATCTACATCCTTAGGCTGCACAAATTGGAAACATGCATTACTGCTGGATAAGCAGGGGCTAAGGTTAAATCCATCGGGACTGTATCAACTACATCCTCCAGGACAGAATAGTTCTGAGTGATTTTATGTGGAAAGAGCTATGCAATTAGTTGCCAGTGCTGCCAGAACAGAGCTTTCTATGAGTTCTACCTATATTTGATACAACTAGTTCCAAATTTTCAACTGTTGTCACTTTAGTTGCCATCTAGCTCATTTCATTATCTGACATTAGGGTAACAAAAAAAGGAAAGGAAATGGGAGGAGAGCTAGATGAAAACAGAATACACATTCATTCCAAACAGTTACAAGCCGTTGTACATGGTTCTAGTTTTAAAACCCTTTCTCACTATGGAATCCTGGGATCTGAAGTTTATGTGGTGGGTTTAGAATATTCAGCCAGAGAGGTCTTGTGCTTCACTAAACAACAGCTCTCAAATTGAATTGGCTTCACAAGGCATTTCTGCAGGAAATTGATGGAAAAACTCATCAATGACCCCCATTGATGGAAAAATTCATCAATGACCCCCAATTATGCGAGGCTTCATCATAGAGTCATAGAATCATAGAATTGGAAGAGACCATGGGGGCCATCCAGTCCAACGCCCTGCCATGCAGGAACACACATCAAAGCATTCCCAATAGATGGCCATCCAGCCTCTGCATAAAAACCTCCAAAGAAGGAGACTCCATCACACTCCGATGCAGCATATTCCACTGCCAACAGCTCTGACTGTCAGGAAGTTCTTCCTGAGGTTCAGGTGCAATCTCCTTTCCTGCAGTTTGAATCCATTGCTCCTTGTCCTAGTCTCTGGAGCAGTGGAAAACAAGCCTGTTCCCTCATCAATGTGACATCCTTTCAAATATTTAAACATGGCTATCATGTCCCCTCTTAATCTTTTCTTCTGCAAACTAAACATACCCAGCTCCCTAAGCCACTCCTCATAGGGCATGGCTTCCAGACCCTCCATCATTTTGGTAGCTCTCCTCTGGACACACCGCAGCTTGTTAATATCCTTCTTGAAATGAGGTGCTTCCACCACCAGCGGCCATGCAGAAGAGCCGGAAGCACGATCACGCACTTCCTTCCCCACCACAGCATGGGAAGAAGACCGGCTGCAGTCCGGAAGGACAGAGCATGTCCCGCATACTCCCTTCCACAGACAGCGAGCTAGGTGTGGAGGGGAGCATTGGAGACATGCTCCCATCCAGGATTATGACAGGATGATGCAGGAAAACATTGTCATGTGAAACTGGCCACAGTTGCCCATTAAAGTGGAATCATACCACTGTAATTGTGAAGTATGAAAGGTCTCTTAGTTACAATAGGATATGAGAATGAGAGAATTGAGCTAAAGTCTTCATGGAGAAGGTAGGTTTTGAAGAAGATTTTATAGAACATAAAAGAAATGACATCACACAGGTGTTCTGGAAAATATATGGCACTTCAAGGAGAAAAGTTTGAAGTCTTTTGACAAATTTTATATCTTGCAAAGTTTTTATTTCCACAATATATTACAGGTTGTTTTTAGTAATCCTTTCTAAATCACTTTCAAGAAACACCAGAATATATTTGTCATTTGACCTTCTACTTGGAAATATATTTGTGATTATTTGTGATTATTAGAATGTCATGGATTCCTTTCTGCACAATTGTTCCTGTTCATTTTGTTGTTGTGTGCCTTCGAGTTGTTTCCAACTTATAGTGACCCTAAAGCGAAGCTATCATGGGGTTTTCTGGGGCTGAGAGTGTGTGATGCACCAAAGGTCTCCTAGTAGATTTCCATGGCCGAGCAGGGAATCAAACCAACATCATATGGAAGCCCACACATTCCCTTCCCATCTTAAAAATTAGAAATGTAATGCCCTTCAAACCTCTTCCTGCTTTTTATTCTGGATATATAGAGTTTGAGCTGGAAATCTTTCTGTACATTTTCATCCTTAGTTGTTTCACCTGATCCAAACTCTTATTCTTCATTCTAACTCATTATATGATGACCATGATAGCTCAGAAACAGAGCATCTGGAAAATATTCCACGTTGACATCAATGCTAATTCAAATACACAAAACTGTCATCATAAAGTTTGTTCGAAAAATTTGGGGAAGATATATCACTAAGCCAAGATTACATATCCAAGAAAAGAGGACTTCATACTTTTAATTCTTCTCCCCATTCAGTCTCTTGGAAAAAGTAGAACCAAATATATAAGATCTTAGCATCAATTATGAAGCTATAGTACAACTAAAAATGAAGTTGCAAGTCTTTTTTTGGTGAAAGAGAACAGGAACGTTAACTTTCAGTTGATCAAAGTTAGATATTTTAGTTGATACAAGCAAAGCACCAGTGTCACTAAACAAGTCAATATATCAAATGTTTTTGTTCTGAATGGCCCTGAGGAAATTGAAGAACAAAACACAAACCCAGAATAAATGGATCTGCATATACATAATGACCCTTCATTAACAGCTTACATTTGTAAGTTTGAAGTGATCAAGTATTTCTTGATACACGAGCTGGCCTCAGAGGAATGTCTGTCTCTGCAATTTCTGCCATGGCTTGTTTGACATGCTGATAGGCCTACCTTTCAAGTCACAGTTCTGTCAACACATTCAGTAAGCCACTGAAATATGTGAGAAATTAGTGAAATGTGAAGCACTTTTCATGTTCCCATATTATTATATATTTAAAACTATATAAAATATATAGTTCATATATTTATGTATGGAGGCGAAACAATTTGAATTCTGGAAAGTACAAAAGATAAATAGTGAGGTAGGGTGAGATGGAATTTTTGCTCAAAAAGGTGAGCTGTCAAATCTAGTGAATATATACTGTCATTTACGGTAGACTGGATCAAAAGGTTATCCTCAGAGGAGGCAATATATCCAACCAATCTAGTTTCTAGTTACATGTAATAATTGCCTTTCCTAATATATAGTGCATGCATCTTATCTTGTGAACTTACCTGTGTTTTAATGAGGGATACCCTTCACTCATTTCATGGCATAAAACTGTAATTTTGAATTATACTTACAGCATGTGAACTACTAGATGGGAAATATCCTACGGTTCAGATTCAGGCCTGAGATGTACCTTTTGTTCTGTCATGGGTATTAATGAAAGAATGATATGGAAAATAGCATGTTTTTAATACAGATCAGAAACTTTTTTGCTTTTTGTCATCTCCACTTCCAGTAGGCCTATTTGGAGGGGGGGTACTATCAGTGGCAGAGCTTGGAGTGTGTGGGGAGCGGGTGGGAGGGGGAAGGGCTATGGCACAAGGGGCAGGGCCACTGTGCATGAGGGCGTGGTTACGGTGAGTGGAAGCGTGGCCAGGGGGCATGGCCAGGGCACACGGGGACATGGCTATGAGCCGGGGCACCCCAAAAACATTGCTGCCTGGGGCAGATTATCCTCTCCGTCCCCACATCCCTACGTGACTGGGTACTATAGTGATTTCTTGGAAATGTACTGGGTGCTTCCAAAAGTTTTAAAAGAGAGGGGGGAAAACCAGGTGGTTTGAAGAGCAAATTTTCTTCTCCCTGATTTTTTTCTTTTAAAGAGTACTACAGAGTTACAGGGGCAAAGTGCTATTTCATTGATGCACTACAGTACTATTATTCTTTGTAAAAAAAAAAATGTTAAAAAAAGATTGCAAAAGTGAAGAGAAGATATTGTTCCTGTAATCCCAGAATTAAAAAGAAACTCATTGGAGGATGGGAATGAAATGTTGCAACTGGTGCTGACAACAGTCAGAGAATAGGCTGAGAATATGTTTTGATACTGTTTTAAAAAAAACCCTGAGTACTATATAGCAAAAAATTTTGCAACCCCTTGACATTTTTGCATGATCTGAAAGGGCCCTAATTGTTTTTAAAATTAGACAAAGCTCTGTTTCCAAAAGAGAACTGCCAAATATGGATTTGTTATCTAGATTCCATACAGTCACGTAAACAGTTTTATATTTTGGCAGAGATATTTCTGGTCAACCAAAATTATTTTTCAAGATCTTTGAGATTCACCATAATGAAAAGGAATTTGTGGTAGCAGAAGATAAGGTCTCTCTTCAAGATGCAATAGATCAATCTGACTCCTTCCCCAGGCTGGTACCTTCTGTCTCAATTGGACTACAACTCCCATCACCCTAACCAGCATTGCCAATGGTCCAACTGTCACGGTATTATAAAATTATACTCTAACACATCTGAAGGAAATTGGGTTTTCAAAGGCTCCAGTAGATTCAGCATACCACCGTTTTCTTGTAAGAACATAAGAACAGTCATGCTGTATCAGACAAAAGGCTTATCGGCATTCTGTTGACACAGTGGCTGACAAGATGCTCATGGGAAACTCAAAGCAAGACATGAATGCAATAGCACATTTCCACTCCTGTTCACCAGCAACTATGACTGAGAAGCATAGTATTTAATCATTATAGCTGTAATGACTGATAGCTGCTGGTAGCTTTTATTAGAGTTAGCAACCCTTCCATGCCTATACTCACTAACTAATAGCTAATCTGCAACACGTTAACACATCCTCCAATGTTTTGCAGTTACAAGTTGGAAAATGTGGGGTCAAGATGAGAAATGCTATTAGTGAAAAAAAAACACATGCTAGTTAGAGGCTTCATCAATTTGCTTTTCTGAGCCTACAGAGAAGAGCAAAATTCCCCCCTTCCTCATTTCTCCACCCTCCCACTAAGTTAATTGACTGCAAACTACTTTTGCACCTTGAAATCAGTTTGCAGTAACTGTGAAAGCTGAGGACAAAAAGGGAAAGTGGGAAGAGGAGAGGGAAACTGGGACATTTTAAAAGCAGTTGGAAAAGTGGAATAACAAAAGATTAATTAGGCCTGTCCCTGATAAATGGGGACTATTGGACTGTATAGGCTAGATACAGCATTATATTTAACATGACTTCTTGATTGTCAGGATTTTTCTCCCTCACCTTGTCTTTTCCTGTATGCCTCTAATTTGCAGACATTGGCCATTTCAGCACTAGACTGTTATAGTGCTATTATCCCACTTTCAACATCCTATGGAATCCTGGAGTTTGCAGTTTAGGAAGGGGCCAGCTGGATTCCATAGGATTTTGAAAGTGGAATGATAGCGCTATAACAGTCTAGTGCAGAAATGGCCATTTTCTTCTTTGTTTACTCTTCCATTAGATCATGTACTTGATTATGAACAAGTTATTTAGTAAGTAAAATACCTTTATATATTTTACAAAGGAGACTGAGATTGTTTCTTTTCTTTGCTAGACCCTTTGTGGCAGACTGGCAGTTATTCAGCTTCCACCACACCTGAACATACAGTGCACCTACTGTATTTGCAGGTGTTGCATTCCAGGAACCCCCATGTTAAAAAAAAACAAATGCAAGCATCATATCTTATTGTAGTCAATGGAACTACTCACACCTGTTGCATCCATTGACTATAATGGGATGCAATACTTTGTATGACGTTGCATTTGTGCATGCTGAAGTCACATCAGAGGCCATTTCTGCACTACACTGTTATAGTGCAATATTATTCCACTTTCAACATCCTGTGGAATTCTGGGGTTTGTAGTTTACTGAGGCCAAAGAGCTCTCTGGCTGAGAATTCTAAATGCCTGTCCCTAAACTGCAAACCCTAGAATTCCATAGGATGTTGAAAGTGGAATAATAGCACTATAACAATGTAGTGCAGAAATGGCCAGAGAAAAGTACACTATCTTGAGGGACCCATTACTATCTCTTATATTTAACAATAGCTTTATCTTCTCTGAAATCTGCCTAACCTTTTTTAAAGCTGATTTTTTTGGTTTATTTATTAGGGAGCGATTTTGATTTCTCCACATAGCTTGCTAACCATACTGCCCTCACCTCATGAACTCTGTAGTTCCATTCATGAACACTGGAACACTGCAGCTGAGTGTCTTTTGCTACGGTTCTGTGTAATACCGAACCTTCTGGATTGTTTTAATCTGGTTTTGAAAAATGTTTTAATCTGCTTTTTAAGTATTGTACATTGTTTGATGTGCTTTGGCTGATAAGAAGTAAACAAATAGCTATTGTCATCACCACCACCACCACCACCACCACCACCCTCAACAACGTCATCTTGCTGGTCTGTTGCAGCTTCCTTTTTTATCGATACTTTCATTTTATAGAAATGTCCCCTTTTGAAGTCAAATGTGACAATGCTCCACTTAATTGAAATTTTAAAAAATGGATAGCACTACGATCAGTACTCCCAGCTCCTGACAACTTTCCCTCAAGGTTCAGTTTAAAAACTGCTTTGTCATCCTGTTAATGTTAAGTGATATCAGTCTGGTTCCATTCTGATTAAAGAAGAGCCTGTCCCTTTTAGGGTCCTGGTTTGACCCACAGTGTTGCCTTGCACTCAACAAATCTGATCTCCTCCTGCCTACAGGACTACCATATCCTTGTGTTACATCCCCTTACATTTGTTTTTGTTGCTGGCCATGCACATGGAGAAAACTAACATGGGAGTCCTTGCTTTCTTTCTCCTCCTAAACAATTTAAATTCATTTTTAGGACCTCATATATCATTTCTGTAATTTATATTTTGTTCTTACCTCTTCCCAATGTGTATAGTCAGGTTATTCCCTTGCTCTTCCTCTCATTATATCTTTCCAGTCAACCATCTTGAACGACATGTCTAATATGTACCTGGATATTTTTCTAACTATTGATGATGTAGCTATTTTGTGACTCAAGAGTGCTACTAATAAGAAAGAACCAAAACAGAAGAGAACATTGTTGGTGTCTCTATTACTCATTTCATCACCCGTTCATCTCTTCTGAATAGGCTGAATGTTATCTCAGCTGTTTGTTCTGTACAAAAAATATAATTTCAGTCCTGAGACTTTTGACCACAGCTGACTGGGCAGAAGTTAGAAGCCGGGTGGCTGGCAGCTGGAGTAACAAGGCCACCTGCTTCTCTTACAGCTGCCCTCCATTGCTCATGAAGCACCATGAAAATTGTATCACTGAAGTCAAGGAAGCCAAGCAGATTACTCTGTGGAATGAAACACAATATTGAGACTCTGCACAACTGCCATCAGTAACATGAATCCTATCCTTTGGTAGATGAAATGGTCTAGTAGAATACAACAGGTTATAATGAAACTCTGGCCCAGTTCTGTGAATGGGAGTCAGAAGCTAAATGAGGGTAACCTGGATTGAATAGTGCAATCAGAAATTCTAGACCCATATTGAACAAACTGTCCACTAGATCACACACTCCCTATTTTAGTACCAAAAACAAGATAACAGAAGATGATAATTCACAAATAGATAGACAAACAGAGAGGATATTTTAATCTTGGCCCATCATTCACTGTAATCAGTGATTTCTATAGTAGCAGAAAGTATGAGAGAGGCATCTATGCCTATTCATAACCCCCATTTAAAAGGTTAGATCTGTGGATTAGGGTTACTCTGAGAAGGAGGGTTATGTTAAATGTAAGCATTTTTATTGCTCCACATGAATCCTATAAATTAAGTGTCTCAGACTGAACATTTTATAGCTTTGTTCCACAAATGTTGACTGATATATTAACAGACTAGAAAGTGTTTGACTTTGGAATATGAAGAAGGATTTGCAGGTCTAAGATCATTTTCCATGCCATATATTAAAGTACTCACTATCTGCATTCTTTGGAACATATATTTCATTGTTATATCAATGATAAATATAAGAATGAATACCACAGACAAAGAAGCCATACTAATTTTGGCTTTCCTAACACAATTTTTGATAAGAATCCCTTTGGTGACTCTACTGTTTCATTTCTCCTTTGATAAAGGGCAAGGGGGCCCTTTAACACAGAAGAAATTACACAACTAACTCCTACTGCTGTTCCAAAATAATTCAGTCTCCAAAGCTTTGCTGTCTTTGACAGTTTCACCTCTTGAAGGGAAGTGAGCAGTTGGATGTTAAAAGAAGACTAAAATCAAAATTAAAATACAGATATACTGATACTGGAATAATAAAACTATGGTAACATGATTAAACAATATGAAATTTGTGATAAAATGCTTGAGATTATTGTTTATAGCTACTAGAGGATTCTTCTGCTTTTGCCTTGGTCAACATTAGACAATAATGAAAAGATAAAATGAAAATAAGAGGGATAAGACCTGGATGCCTGGATGCTTAATGGGTTTTATGAGGGGCAATAACCTGAGGCTGAATCCTGATCAGATGAAGACATTGTTGAATAATGGGTTTGTGTGCCCGGGAATTAGCTAAGTGACCTATCCTGGATGTCTCTACATGCCACTGTAGGAGCAAATGTGTAGCTTGAGGGTACTCTAAGATTCATCTCTGTCACAAGAGACCCAAGTGGAGATCTGTGGCTCAGAGTATGTGGAGCCAGGTTTGGTGGGTCTGCCATCTAGAGTCTTTTCTGGACAGAGATAATCTGGCCACAGATATAATACTAACCTCTTTATTAAACCACTGCAATGTATTCTATGGCCATTTCCACCCCACGCTGTTATACTGCTATTATTCTTGTAGTGTTGTATTATTCTACTTTCAACATCTTGTGGAATTCTGGGGTTTGTAGTTTACTGAGACCAAAATGCTCTCTGGCTGAGAATTCTAAAGAACCCTCCCTAAACTGCAAACCCCAGGATTCCATAGGATATTGGAAATGGAATAATAACGCTATAACACTATAATAGTGTAGAAAGGCCCTTTGTGAAGCTGCCCTTGAAGACAATTTGGAAACTACAGCTAGTACAAACTAAATTGCTGACTGAAACATCTTAGAGATAGCATGTAATACTGGTTTTAAAAGAATTGCACTGGTGCCAATACATTTCGTGTCTGAACTGAAGATACTGCTAATGGCATTTAAAACCTTGAACAATTTGAGACCTCAATATTTAGAAGAGCGCTTATCTATCTATCTATCTATCTATCTATCTATCTATCTCTATCTCTATCTCACTGGGCTACTGGAAGGGCCTTCTCTTTGTCTTACCAGTCAGATCAATATCCTCTGTGAGAACATGGGAGAGGGCTTTCTCTATTGTGGCATCTTTATTGTGGACTGCCCTCCCTTTGGAGGCCCAACTGGCACAAACACTGGCATCATTCCAGAACCAAGTTAAGACTTGGGCTTTTAATTAAAGCTTTCTAACGATTTCATCCAGATTGTTACACATATATGATTTTAAAACTCTTTTAACTTTTTTAATTTTTAATTTGTTTTAGACTGCTTAAATTAGTTATTTTTATTGTTTATCTTTAAATGATTTCAGTGGACTTTATTGCAAGCCACTCACACATATATGGCTGGGATAAAAATCTTTTAATAACACACACATATACACAAAATCATATATAAAATCAGCACATAACTGGTTTGACTTCTTTCAGAGGCATATCACCCTTTGTTCCAAAGACTTGCCTGATTATTATAAACACATCCTTTCTTGTCTGCAGAAGAACAGAGACAGAGCAAATCTAGCTCACTTTGCCCCAGAAAGTAGGAATGGCCTTTGAGAATACCAGATATGCCTCCACTGGTGATATGACTGAGATGATATGGCCTATGTTTGGCTACAGTGGGCTTGGCATTGAATGAATGCCAAGGAATTTACTGAGCTCCTGCACTCCTATACAGCACTTTGAGAGCGCATTGACATGTATAACTTGGTGTAGTGGTTAACCTTTAGTTAACCAAATAGCCTCTCACAGAAGCTGGATGTTGTTAAGCAAGGAAAGCTTTACATGTAAACAGCCTTATAGCCATCCTACCATCCTTCCAACATAAAGATGTTTTTCCTGTTTCATAGAAAATCAAAAAATCTTCCTCCTTTGCAGAGCACCTGGGGCCTTCTTTTACAGGAAAGACTGATTTATCACTCATCCAGTGAGTTGAGGGACAGCTTCTAAAACATAGAAGACAGACATATAAACTTTCTTCACCTTTCTTTCTTATTCCTGCCTTATTTCTTTGCAGTGCTTCAGATACACTTACACTGAATTGCATCTGTCATTTTGCTGCCTGTACATCTGAACTGGTGAAAATAAATTTTGGATCTCTTCCTGTCTGAGATTTGCTGATCCCAAGCTCATCTGCATGGGATTTCACCATCTTGAATGTGCAGCTGTATTCTGAAAATGCATTGCAGCATAACATATTGGATAGTAAGGACATCACCTAAGCATGGAAGGAGTACAACAGGTGCAGGGACAGGCACCATATTGTGGGTTTCAGCTGTAGATGGTTTCCAGATGCCAGCTATATGTATAACTTCTCTTGCTTTTCTCACCAAGGGGTAATGGAGAAGGGAATATGCACAACACAGGGTTTCGTTGCTTAGCTCTGTCGTACCTAAGAAGTACAGAACAATATGCTTTTCACTGAGGCCCAGAACCATGTGTAAGAATCATGTATTCTTCCATTGCTCATCAACAGATCCATTTTCCCCCTTCCTCTGTACTCTTCTTTTAAATAAACCTACAAACATTCATATATAAATACATATTAAATATGCATGCTGAATGTATTTTCCCAGCAAATATGCATTTATAAATGTGTTAGAGCTAAATGCATGCATTTCTAAACAGTTGATATCACAAAGTATACATTTTTAAATGCAACTTAATCCATCTTTTTCACTGAGGACTGAAACTGGAGCAGTGAGGGATCTGAAAGAGTTCTCATCCATCCATTAGTCTGCAAGGTGTGGAACATGTCAGTTCACCCTGGGCTTCCCAAAGACAAGATCCCTCAAGCTTCCATATCAAGAGAACAGGGCAGGGGGAGTTGCAGTGACTGAGAAGTGTCTGTAAGTCAAGGCATAAATTGAGACTCTTTTGGTCTGTGTAATTATGCTGGCATAAGCAGCAGTGACACACATGTGGAGCTGAAGAAGGGCAGCAGAAGCTGGGGAAAGGCAAAGAGGGCCTTCTGGGAAGAAAACTGGTGGCTCTCAAGCAGTCTGTTTCCTCAGTTCCTGCCTTTCAATGAGTCTTTGAATCTAAAGGTGCTATGGAAGCACTGCTATGAGGGAAAAACAAAAACAAGGAAAATTTTCCCAGGCAGCATTCCCAGAGTGCCTCTGGCTTCAAGGATCCACCTAGCAGCCAGACACTGCAGACCCTGGCTGTTCAAGGGATGAGAGCTTCCTATCCAGACAGTGACAAGTGGCTATTTCTATCTTCCTCTGTTGCCAAACTTGAGGGGGGAAAATACCTGTCAACAGTGAAATATTACACTAGTGTAGTACACCAATAGGATTCTAGCCTAAAATACTATTAATATAGCTTTCATAGTTTTCAGCAATGAAAACTGTATTACCTAGTCTCCAAGATCCTGGATAATGATACACCAACAGCCTAAAATCCCTTTAATATAGTTTTCATTCTTGAAAACAATGAAAACTATATTACCTAATGGCCAAGATCATGGGTAAGGAGACACATGTTAAAGGTCTGCACAGGCAGAAGTATTACACTTCTCCCTCTCACTCTCCAGCCCACTTTTTAATTAGCTGTACCTCCCTCATCCCCAACTTGGCTATTTACTGACTGGTGAAGAGCAGGGTCTAGCAGAACAGGGTCCAGCTATGTTCCTATAACTATAACATCCACTGGGCTTCCTGAAGGTGCTGTGGAGGTCCTGGAGGATTATGTCATTGTGATGTGTCCAGCTAGAAGAACATAGCTGGATGCCACTCTGCCATCACCACCCTGTTCTTCACAAGCCAGTAAATAGCTATGTTAGGTGGGCTGCAGCAGCTTAAAAGGTTGGGGGAGATGTGTCTATGGTAGGACTGGTGGAGAATTCTGAACTCCACAACAGCATGGCATAACTTGAACTTAACTCTAAGTCACTAGAGTCACAGGATGCCAGCCAATATAGGGAAAGCCAAAGGAAATAAGCAGTTTGAAGATCCAAAAGGTTGACACAAAACCCATACAATGAAAGTCCAAGGGAAAAGCTTCTAATCATTTTGGCAGTTGTCCAAGCTGCCATTTTTGTCAAAAGAATAATTGCAATGAAAATGTTACCCTCAAAACTGAAGCTCATAGTTTTGTCAGTGCTTTCATGTTGGAAAAAAAAAAGACAAATTGGAGGAGGCCTTTCTAAGTGGAGAGGAAAGATGAATTCCTCTCTAGAAGAGATAATTAAGAGACATGCAATTGTATTATCTCTGCAATACGGTGTGAAAGAAGTGCCATATTTTCACACCTTTCCATCCAGCTGCAAGCAAAGGTCTTTCAGCATAAATGAATTTCATATCTTCACATTTTACAACCAGATAATTTGCTTGAGGCTCATAACTAACATTCAAAGGTATGGGTGATCAAATATGATCATTTGCCAGGTATATGAGGCTCCCATTAGGAGCACTAAAGGAAGGATATAGGAAGGGCTGTGTCATTCTCTCCATGGAAACTCAAGAAAGTGTGTGGAACATTAAGACAAATAATTTGTTGGGTGGGGGACCTCTTCCCAACCATGTATTTGACATCTACCTTAAATCTGTGTATGTGAGGGGAGATTTAAATTCAAAATTATCCCATGATAAAGAAATACAATTTCATGTCAAGGTGAGTCTAACTGGAGTAGAAAAATGGCATGCTTTGGAGAGGAAAAAAACCCACCAAGGTTTCAGTTTCAGAATGACTTATCTCCATATGAATTTTTATTTTATTTGGAGAAAAAGAAACATTTTCTAAGGAAGCAAAATGAGTCTATTTGAAAAAAAAAAATAAACAATGTAATGACCTCCTTTCAGAGTTTTTTTCATAGTACTTTCATAATACGCAGAAACTGACAAATTCATACAGTTATGGGACATGTTTATGATAGGAAGAAAGCTCAACCATGAGAAGTATCTGGAAACATAAATGTAAATAAAAAAAATCAGATTATTCCTGTAGAACAGCAATGTTGTCCTTGGATTTCAGAAAGAGAGAGAGAGAGGTGAAGGTAAAGACAAAAATGCACACATATTGTCCTTAGGTGGCCTGGCTGCATTAGCCTCACTTAAATTAACATAGATCAAACAGCTGAAAAGACCAATTGACATTTTGTTAATATATAAAATGATGAGTGGAAATGTAAAATGTTCACCTTTATAAACATTTGAGCAAGTCATCCATCAATGAGGAGCTGGCGATACAGTTGGCTCACCATCTAAAGGCAATGAATTTATTCCAGCTCCATTGATTGAATCGGTAGTTCGGGACTGATTAGCCTGGGCAATACATTTGCAGATAGAAATGAAATAAGTGATTTGTGACTGAGGCAGAGGGAGGGACATCAATAATGTAATTCCCTGCAGCTAAAGAAAATTAAAGCATAGAAAACTTATTCCAGACATACTCTACAGGCTCACCCAATGAAATGGAATTGCTACTAATCTTACCTCCCTTTTTATTTTAAGACAGGGTACTCATGCTGAAATATAGAAAAGGAAGTAAAGGATTATCAGCACACAGTAGTGACATGAAATAAACATGTCATGGTGGTGGTATCATGAAACGCAAATGGAGGCTATTGGTGAACCTGAAATAATATTTTCTTAAGCTCTATTTGTGTGACTGCATTTCCCAGGCAAGAATTTTGCCATTTCAGAATGCCAGAAAAGCACGCTTAGCTGATTATTAATGAATTAAGTACATTCTTCACAACTGGATACAAGGTGAAAAAGGCAATGATAAGCAAGAAGACATGTTAATTAATGGTACGTTGTCTTTGGAATGTATTGCTTCTCTGCATTAGCTTCATAAATAATAGAGTAGCCTCTTGAGGCAATCATCCAGAGACTGTTTTAAACAACAGCAATTTAGAAAGGAGAGAGACAGAGAGAGAAAGAAGGAAATACAGAAAATAAACATATGAGGTATCCAAAATTGGATGAATATGGAATGAAGAGAATGGGTCCCAATGAGCTACATAGAAATACTTCCCTGCAGGGGAATTCACACATGCTTCTCACCGTGATACACTAAACTCTGATGAGATATGGTCCAGCACTTAGAGAGCTCCCATCCAACTTCAAGCCCCTAGCTGTGGGATAAGCAGAAGCAAGAGTGGACTCTTCACCCCAGTAGGAGGTCAATCAGCCTTTATTCTGACTACTCCTAATTCTCTTTCATTAAATTTAGAAAACAATTTATTGTTAAAGAAAAGGGATCATTGTGAAAATAATATTAAACAATGCAGGAAAAATCATTTTCTGTTTGCAATGTATGAGCAGTTTCCTTGTATTTCCCTATTTCATAGATTACTTTATAAATCAAAGAGCAAGGTCCAATGGGGTCATTTCACTGATGGAACTGCTTCTGTTAGTGGAAGCAGAAGGGGTTCAGTTGCTTCCACTTGCAGCCCTCCTACACCATCAAGACCTAGTCAAGAACATTGAAAATCCTTCTGGAACAGCATTCAGGTGATACATGGGGAACTGCCAGGGAGCAGGGAGGAGAAAAAGTGGGGTTGTCTGGCTATGGATTTTGGCCAGTCCCTTTGAGTTAAGTTGTCTTTAAATCTTGAAATGTTAAATTTGAAAGTCAGAACATACATTCTCACTGCCATTTTCCTAAAGGGTAAGGGCAAAATAGGGTAGCAGGACTGATGTCATCTTCAGAAAAACTGTGTTAAGGACACCAAAATACAGAAGTGCTGAGATAGAAGAAGAAGGAAAAGTGGAAGTTATGTGCCTTTTACTTGTGCCTAGTATGTTTAGGTCATAAACTTATTGAATTTAATGGTCACAATGAGTTCTAAGAACATGGAAGATCTGGAGATTTCATATGATTTCAAGGGAATGAATACCTCACAGGTCTATGGGGGAGAAAGCCATATTGGTGATGTTTATTTTTAAACATGCTTAACGTCTTAAATTATTACCAGATAAGGGAGGATTTGCCTAAGCAAGGGGCTCAAAGTGGGGATGGGAACTTTGGTGGATTGTAATCCCCATATCTCACATCCTCTAGCAGCCAGATACAAGTTAGATTTTTATGCATTAGCATGAAAGACTAAAAAGAGGCTCTGTAACTATGTGCAGCTGTACATATTTAAAAGACTCCTATGAAAGAGGAGTCAGCCTTATTAGGGTTCCTACTTACAAAAGATTTAAAAATATGATCAGACAGACACAGTTGCAGTTCTTCATGCTCGATGTGCAAAGTTCTAATTTCTGGTGCTCAGAGACTGGAGTTGGGACTTATGTGTCACATCCCCATGCCCGTTTTCAGCCCTACATGTATTCAGGCAAATGGTTGAACAGGGCTATGGGGGCAACCATATTGCTTCAATGTGTACAGATGATGTGGCATGCAATGGATATTATGATTCCACACACTCCCTGCTCTTGGTGGCTCCTGAGAGTAGTTAATAGCTTGCTCAGCCACCAACAGAAATACTAGGAAACTTGCCTTATAATGACTCAGGCAGTTGTTCTCTGTATTTTCAGGCAGGAATCTTTCCTCCTTCTACCTGGAGATTGATATTACTCCCTTGTGGTCTCCCATCCTACTCCTAACCAGGTTCAGCACTTTTCAGCATCTGAAATCAAATGGGACAAGGCAAAATGCTCTTTAATGAAACAAACATATTTGACTGACAGAGGTGAAAATTTTAAAACAAATTCATTAAACTGAACATTAATTCACAAAACAATCCATTAACCAATTCATTGTATTGGTTCATTACAGCAATTAATTGTTAACAATACATTAGCAGTACAATAATTTTAAATTTATTAATATCACTAAACATGACCGCCTAAATTACCTAAACTCCCCCCCAAAAAAATAAAGATTAGTTGTCACTCAGTCCATTAACTGTACTATCAATGATTTAAATAGTGACTTTTAACATTATTGTTAAAAATTAACAAGTTAGAAAAAGCAAACTAATTTTAATTAGCTATTTCCAACCATCTCTACAAAACCAACTTCCAGCTATAGTCTGCAAATGTGGAAGCAAATGCTCTTGAACAGAAAGGGGTATAATAGCTGACCTCATTGCAATCAATACTTTTCTGCACAAAATGGGAGATAAACTAAATTGATACAATGATCCAGAACGTCAAATCGTATGTCAGACAAAACCAGACTAAAGATAGATGTGTATTGCACTAATAAAGCTGTTGCGGGGAAGGCACAGCAAGGCAATCTGTGTCATGCAGAGAGACAAAAAGACAACATTGTTAGAGAGAAGCTGAGACAGAAGTCAGCTTCTCCTGTGCTGGTCATCTCTGTTTTCCACTGGAACACAATAGAATGAACAGCCTCCAAGAACTGTCATAAAAAATCTGGTAATCCTATTGCAGCTTGAACCTCTCCTGCTGCTACTGTGATTTCCACTCGCTCTATTGGGCAGTGTCCAGCAAATGACACACAGAGAAGAACAGCTTAGCAGAAGCAGTGCTTACCAATCTGAAAAACCACAGGAAGCATTGAACAATAACATGATCCTGCAATGTTTGAAACCTGGTCTTCTTGTTCATTTTCTATGTTTCAGATAAAACATATCAGCATATACATAAACACTCCATGCCCTGAATGAAACCAAATATTATGTCCCGGCTCCTCCTTATACTTGATATCAAATATTTAAGGGCTAATATAGAAGATGAACATGGGTGCATAAGGATGGAGAATGCAGAGGTGGAGATTCATAGGAAAGGGAATATTGATAGCAGAGATTCAGCTCTTCTTCTGAAAAATTCTCAGGTTTCAAAGAGAGTCTACATGCATTCCCTTTCCAGAATCAAATGGCCCAGACAAATCCTGCCTGCTGGTTTCATGTTTAAGCTAATTTATTACTAGTATTAAGAATTAATTTACAAAACTTTTTACTCCTATTTTCACTCACATTGATTTTTTTTTTAAATCTGGTAGTTCCCATGGCAGTGGGGCAAAGAATGTACTATGGGTTTTAGTCTAAGAGAGAGATCTGAGGTACTGAACCATATGAACAAAATAGGGTCAGAACCTTGCATAGCTCCTTTAAACTATCGGTTGATACTTGGAGCAAATTTACTGCCCCACTGATGTGGATGACACTAGCCATCACTGACTTGAACTAAAGGGGGTCAGTGGTCTGAGTATCATATCTTTTACCAGGATTCTGACTGAACCAGTTAGTACAACTACAAATGCTTACCAAAGGAGAAGATTCTTGAAAATAATACTGTTCCAAAGTTCTACTAAGAAGGGATTCTATACATGATGAAAATAAACACAGATAGGCCACAATCTTGTATCCCAGAGCACAACATAAAAGTTCTACCAGTGGAACTACTCTATGCCTTTATTCTTATCCCCTCCAGGGCTCTCTGCTTAGCTGTTACTACCATCACTCCATAGCCCTTCAGTGGCTTGTGGAGAGCAGAGAGAGAGAGCAATCGGGGAACAGTCTTGCTGTATCCCCATACCTAGATACAGAATGGTGACATCATCTTCTGAGATCACCAGTTTCTTCTGGAGGTCTTTGTGGATGTCCTTGTTTGCATATGGCCATGCAGACATACTCAAACAGTTCTTCAATCTCTGAGTGCCCACAGAGTGGTAGATTATAGCAATTGAACAATGGATCTTGGGGTACTTTGGCTATTGGGAAAGGAGGAGGAGAATTCCATTTTCCACAGTGACCCAAGTCAGGCTTACACTTCCATACCAGAGTGCTAGCCAAATAGTAGAGACAGATAATAATACACTATCTCTGTCTTTCCCTATCATTATTTTTATCACATTTCACGAACAGAGATTGACTCCCCAAATAGAGGACCCTATTCCATCTCTGAATGCTCTCCATGGAAAGCACTCCATATATAAAATGTTTTATATATGGAGTGCTTTCCATGACCAAGATCTTGTTTACTTCTGCACAGTGAAACTATACGTTGGTGCAGTTACAATGGATTGTACAACTGGTTGTACAACTGGTTGTGCATTGGGTTCCATGACCTTGAGCTCATCTGCTATGAAACACTTGATTTGCTCCTGATTTATCAAGTCAAAAGGAAGGGCTGAGTATGGAGAGCTAATTGTGGAATGGCAGTACTGTGGAACTTTATTAAGAAAGCACAGCTACCTGTGCAAATATTTTTACAATGGCATAGTGCTCCAATAGTATTACAGCTCACAAATACAGTTCTCTTGTCAGTGTTGCCACATCAGGCCACTTTAATCTAACCCCAGAAGAGTTGTTCATTGTAAAATTACATTTATTTATTTTTTAGTTTATGGTTGGAAAACTATATGAACAGTCTTCCTCATGCATCCATATCTCACCATGTACATATTTCATAGCCATAAAGCTGATCAAATATTTAGGTGGTTTTAAACATGCGTACTTCTGTCATTGCACAATGTCTAATAGACAGTAGTGAATTGTGGGGCAAATATTCACAATTTCTGACAGGTATGTTTTGGCAGAAAAAGCTGTTATTGTATGAAATGTGACAGGAAGTAGTTTAGCATGAGCATCATAAAATATTGAGAAGCAAAGTTATCACAGGGATATAAAACGCTTGTTTCTGGGGCATTTGAAATACTAAAAGCTGAACTAGCTGATACATTAAATGTGTGGATGCATTTAATGGTGCCTTTTTTCTTGTTTTAAAATAGCACCCACAGGCTGTTTAGTCAAATCTATGGCTGCACAGGGAGGGGGTGTTCTCTTTGCTCTTGTTCTGATTAAAATTTTGGTTCTGGTTAATAATGTGGTGCCCTAAGATACTATCATAAGTAACTCTGAATAGCATTGTTACCTAGAAAGGCAATTTATACTTTTTAATATAAATCAAGGATGGGAATTTTGCAGCTCTCCAGATTTTGTTGGACTGCATCTCCCATGAGTCACAGCCAGCATGGGCAATAAGGGGGAATGCTGGGAACTGTAGTTCAAGAAATACCTAAAGGGCCTCACAATACTCATATTCAATAATAATAAATATTGATTGTGGGAAGAAGGCTATTGTATCAATGGCAGCCTCCCTTCTGGAGAGAATGGCTACCTCTTTGGCCAATTTTTGTCAAGGCTACAATCAAGAAGGAAAGGGTACCTGGTACATTGCTACAGAAGAAACAGAAACTGGGGAGCATGCAGTAGGGTCAAAAGAAACAAGGGATTAATTAAAATCTTCAGTCCTTTGAGGCTTGAATGATAATTATGACCTACTCTCTGTCTTGTAAAATCTTGCAGTTTTCTTTAGCCCAGATACAGTTGTGTGTATTTGAATGTCATCTGTATTTTTTCTATCATCTGCATGCAAGATTTTTAAAAAATCTTCAGCCTTTGCTCATGTGTTTTCATTTGTCCAGTTAGGGGCTTGAGAGTTCTTGGTTCAGAAATTTCAGAGATTTGATTCTAAATAGCTATAAGCAAGCCATAAGCAATGTACCCATGTAATAAGGATTTTATATAATGTGTTTGCATATTGTTCTTTTATGATATTATATAGCCCCTGAGGAAAGCCGTAAGGCAGAGCTTTCCAAACTATGTGTCATGACATGTTAGTGTGCCAGCTGCAGTGTGTAGGTGCATCACACAAACATAAAAGGCAGGGGGGCTGCCTCTCCCGCCACTGCTGAAGGCCAGGTCCAGGTAAAGGAGCTGCCTCTGCTGCCGCCACCCCAGGCCAAGGAAGACCCAGAGAGGGTGGTTGTGGTGACAGGCCAGAGTCTGGTGGAGGAGCTGCCTCCACTTACTGAATTACTTACTGAATTACTGTGTCACAAAATGATTCATGTATAAAAAGTGTGCCACCAACATGAAAAGTTTGGAAAGCTCTGCCTTAAAGATTCAGAAATACATCTGTTTTCCTCAGACTAAAATAATAACCTTTCAGGCTCAACAAAAATGTTTTTAAAAGTTCTTTTAAAAAAGATGGAGTGACAACAAGAGATGTGGTTGTCCAAGGTCCCACAGAGAGCTCATGCGGCTACTCAGTCCCTGGCAGTCTGCGGTTAATTAATTATGAATTTTCAAGGTATTTAAGATATCTGCTACCCAAATATTGAGCTGGCATATTAAGCAAACCAATAGTGTTATGTTATTTTAACTTGAGTTTTCAAGAACCACAGTCTGTTTCAATCATGATGCAGTTGCATTAAAAGTTATTAGCATAGCTTACGTTCCTTCAAGATTTCTTTGGAATTTTTCATTCTTACCAAGGCATTTTTTCCCCTGTTACTATTGCTTTTTAAGAGAGTTTTTCTCAGAATACTGGAGAAACACTTCTTGGCGTTGAATGTTTTAAGACATTTGATTTGACTCCAGGAAATCATGCTGAATGAACTGGTATAAAATGCTGAATAGATGCTTCAGATATATGTTTGCACTTTTTGCCATTTCCACAGGAACATTCAAGTAAATTTTTTACTAACTTGACCCACGGCAGTTTGTGCAAAACATCCCTTTCCCATGATTTAAGCTATGACTCTGTTGGTTGCATACAAAACACATTTCTCACCCTCAAAAATAACAAGACAATGTTTTTACCCTCCACCCCCATCATCAAAACTTTTGTATACTTGAACAGTACCTTAGAGAAAGACTGAACAACTTGTTCAGCACAGAAACTTTTCATGAGCTAATTACAGTTTGATCTTTAAAAACCTGAGGTTTGAAATAAAATGTCCTATTTCACACCTAATCAGAACAAGATGATGGTAACAAAGGTACAGAAGCAATATTTTGCCATTAGTATACCCCTAAGGCCCTTTCCACACTTTACCTTTTTTTGGTGCTGGGGTGCGGGGATTGCGCGAACAGCCTCCGGCGAGAGGCTCTCGCATCCCTGCTGCTTCAGCTCCACATGAGCTGCCTGCTCACGCGAGAGCCCCGCCTCTTCCTTCTGGAGTGCAGCTTGGGAGTTTCCCAGGCTGCACTGGGGCAGGAAACATGACCGGCGTGGTTCCAGAGGCTCTGCACACCAGGTAAGTGCCCGCGGGGCCCGGGAGCAATGCGCAATTGCACACCATTTTCAGCCTCAAGCTGAAAATGGAAAGGTGCGCGATCAGCACCTGCCGGCCCCCAGCGATTGTGAGTGCATCGTGCAGATTGCTTCTCACAATCGCGCGACACTCCAGGTACCCTTTCGCATGGCAAATGCCGTGTGAAAAGGGCCTAAGCCTAGGCTTTGTCATGTTACAAAGCTGGATTCTACTATGCTGTGATGTACCTTCTCCTCCCTCCCTTTTCTTTCCCACCTTGTTATAACCTCCTCATTCTGGTAAATTACTCAAAAGTGAGAATCAAACTGTTAACAGCACTGTTAACCATAAAATAGATGGCCAACAGCACAAGTGGCTCCGCATGAGTGGGAGAAATCAAACTGGCTATTCACATTCATTTCAGTATAGTAACGTCAGAACAAGATCACAAGCATCACGGTGTGCCTCAACGTTAACAAGTTCACATTATGAGAAATTGACTGTGATTGTCTCCCCACATGTGTGCATAAGGAAATCAGCCTGGATTAAGGCTAAAATGTTTTCTGAGTCCAGTGGAACCCACAGAGAAACAGAATAGATTATCTGGGGCCCTTCTCTTCCTGTTGGTTTCTTTGGGGGTCAGTTCTGATCTCTAGCAATAGCATGTGTATTTCTATACTGCTTCTCAGCTAAGTGCTAAGTGCTTTACAATGTTTTTTTAGCTAATTGCCCCCAACAAGCTGGGTACCCCTTTTACCAACCTGCAGAAGGATGGAAGGCTGAGTCTACCTGGAGGCCAGCAGGATTAAACTCACAACCGTGTGGCTGCATTACCAGCATTTAGCCACTGTGCCACCAAGGCTCCTTAGATTATCTCTAGCTAGCTTTGCTGTTCCCTACAATCTAGCTTGCTTCTTCTCTTTATCACTTCTGTACTACTAGTCAGAGGAGGCCACTACCTCTTGGATATGTGACTTCCAAGAAGCAACTGCATGTGAACACACTGATGGACTAAGCAGATTTTTAGACTTTTGGCCTGAGCTAGAATGGTTCTTATGAAATGTATGATTTTCTCACTTAACACTGTCAGCAGGAAGCTTATGAAGAAACCTTAAAGGAGCAAGCGAAGAAGCCTGTAGTTTCAAATGCCTTGCACATATTTTCTTCCATATTTTTGATTGGCCTAAGAATAGTATTAATGCAATATGGATTTTGAACTTTGCCATGTAGTCAACACAACTATCTTTGTATTCATAAAGAACATAGCATCTGTCCTTCAGAATCAGCAACTCACTCTGAAGATTAGCAAAAGGAGCTACCCAACATCAGAACTGGTAATTTACTTTCATATAATGAAGAGCCTTGGTGGATGAAGACAGCTGTGAGATGCCCTCCCCCCATGTAAACTGTTTTTCTTTCCAGTGCCTGATGATGTGAGACATCTTTTCCTGTGAATCAGTGCCTTGTGAACTATCTCAGCAGCACAACAGCAATGAAGAAGACATAATTTCAGAGAGGAAAAAAAACTTGATCAAATTCCTACTATCTATTCCTCAAGAGAGAGAGCCAGCATGGTATAGTGGTTTGAGCATTTGACTATGACTCTGGAAACTAGGATTCGATTCCCTGCTTGCCTATGGAAACCCACTGGGTGACCTTGGGCATCTCACACACTATCTGCCCCAGAAAACCCCGTGATAGGTTCACTTTCAGGTCACCGTAAGTTGGAAATGATTTGAAGGCACACAACAACACAATTCTTCAAGGAGATCTTGAATGTGAAGCTGTGAAAAAAGATGAGAAGAAGGAGAAGAGACAATGAATTATAATCTCTCTGACCTGGCTGCAGTGTGGATTTCTTTCCTTCCTTGGCCTGAAGCCCAGAAAGTGGGAGGTTAGTGTGGTATCTGGGCTAGTTGAATCCCTCTCATCCCCCAAAACCCAGTCCAGGACACGATCTTGGACAATTTTAACAGATGTGTTTGCACATTTTAAGTAGTGCACAATATAAGCCCTAACAGAAGAACAGGCCTTAAGTCATTCCAACGGCAGCTGTGAACCATTTCTGTGCAACTATTCACACAACAGGGCAGGCGTTTTTCTCCATGCCAGGAATGGCCACCCTGTGGCCTAACAATATTGCTGCACTGCAGTTGTCGTCATCCTTCACCATTGGCTTTGTTGACTAGGGCTGATCGTAGATGGAGTTCAACAATATTGGGAGTGCCCCAAGTTTCCCAATCTTGCTGCAGACCTTTGGGAAGCATAAAAATTGTGTTGCTAATATTGAAGAAAGCACTCATCTAGTCTGCATTGTGAGTCCCTATTTGCTTAAAGTCACTGAGTGATAAACCACCACCATATGGAGTGATTGAACATCATCTCAGTGTACCAATTTTAGCTTGTAAGGCAAGTTACAATATTTAGCACTGATTGCAAATGAATGATATCTTGCAATTTGGGGAAAAAAGGGTAGTCTGGTAGTACATATCTGGAACAGGTCAAGCACACTGTCTTCAGGAAAAATAATTGCACCAACTTGTGATTAAGTGGTCATATCATTTCCTTGTTGAGAGAACACAATGGGAGTGCTCTTTGGACTACTTTTGGATGGTGTCCATAGACACTCCCCTCTCACCACAATGCAAAACACTTGTCTCATAAAAAAAGGTTTAGCAAAATTGACTTTCTACAATGCCAATAGTGTGCTGTACTGCAACCCTTAATCAGCAGCTTGTAAATTTTACTCATCCTTTCAAAAGAGCAATAAAAGCTACTGTCTCAAGCAGCTTGTACGTTTTCTTCTTCAATGCAGTACAAATGGGAGTTGGGGTGGAAGATACAAGGAACCTACAATGAAAAGCACTGGAATGCAACCGCCTGTAAATTTACCTTTGTATTGCAGGAAAATCCACTGCATGGTTCTTACACCTCAATGCACCTTCTATTTAAAATGTCACGTTTGAATGCCTTAGGCCTAACTGTTGTCTCAGTTGTCAGAAGTGCTAAGAGTATTGACTGAAGGCCTCTTGGCAAAGCAGGCTAGAGGTATTATACTTTATCTTGCCTTGGGCATAGGGGACAAAGGTTTTCTTGTTCCATTCATAGTATGCCCTTCAAGTGTGCATTGTTTCAAGAAGCTCATCAGAACCAAGGATGACAAACAGTTAATGCTGAAAGGCCTATAAGTCAACTCCTTTGCAGGAAATAGATATGAAGTGCAATTGTAGCTAAGAAATAAAATACTCTTTTGGGTCTTATGTTTCCCTCTATATAATTGTCATCATCACTGTTTACTTTAAAAGATAGGATTCTTACCACTTCGGGATAAAGCTTTTAACAAAGATAAGGTTTTGTGAAAAGAAAAGGCATCTGAAAGGGAGCCTTAGTTGTAGGCAGGACGTGACCTACTTGCATATTTCCTTTTTGCAAAGAATAAAAGGCTCAAACCTAATCAAAATCTTCCACTGGAAAGTGGAAGCTGTCTCATATTGTTAATTCACAACTCTTTCTGCAGTAATTAAGCATCTAATGCTCCAGATGGCTAAGTGTTCAAATTTAGTAAATTTCGGCTCTGCTGAACGCTTTATTTCAAAATGTGCACAATACCAACAACCAGCCGCTTTTAACAACTTTTTGGAGTGAATCTCTTTAACACTGGGAAGCTCCATATTGTTTGACTAATGGGAAAAGGTGGCCACAATCTGCTTGCATTGGATTCTCACAGATAACATCAGAGGTACGCCAGGAAAAGCCAAAGGGATGTCACAACAAATGCTTCAAGGGTGGGAAAGTATGAAGAAAGGGGAAGGGTTTGTCACAAAGTTAAGCTACAGAGCAATAACCAAAGCATGTACCGTAAACATGCTCGATGAGGACACAGCAGGGGGACAGAAAAGAGTGCCTTCTTGATGGCTTCTCTCAGACTACAGAACTCTGCCATGGGAGACTAGGTTGGCTATCCTCTCTGCTTACCTTCCACTGGTAGGACAGCACTTTTTTTTAATTTGAAAAAATATTTGGTGACTAAAAGCCTGTATGGAAAGGTCTTCAGTGGGTGCAACAGCCAGAAACAGGATTCCTGTTGTGATTCCTATTTGCACCAGAAATCTCAGGAGGGAGATGGTCGGGGGCAGAAATGACAGTCTATTGCATCCTAATCAACAGGAGAACAGACTCCCCTCACTTCTAAGGGCTGCTGTCTGGTAAATCAAGATGGGGGACTTTTATGATCCCTGCACATTGCCTGGAGTATTGACTATGTAGGAATCATGAATATGTATCATTTATTCAAAGACATAGCCCTGTTAGTCTGGATCAGTATGCAAAGGGATATTATAGCACCTTTGAGACTAACTGAGAGAGGCTTGTAGCATAAGCTTTTGTAGGCAGAGTCTAATGAAGTAGATTGAATCTATGAAAGCTTATGCTACAAACTTCTTTTTCTCATTCTCAAAGGATCTACAATATTCCTTTGCATATGAATCAGTTATGAATGTGAAACTCTGGTTATGCATATGTAACTGTGATCATGAATTCCAGCCTCAATTTTTCAAAAAGTTCAGTACCTGAAGGGTTCAGCACCAAATAGATAGATAGATAGATAGATAGATAGATAGATAGATAGATAGATAGATTTTTGTTTTGTTTTGTTTTTAAAAAAAGATAGACAAATAGGTAGACTTCTTTTAAAAATTATCAACACTTAAAAAGGGTGAACAGAATTAACAGAACTATAATTTATTTAATTCTAAAGTACCTTCCAAAGTGCATGAAATTTCTCTGACTCCAAACTTGGCTAGGATATTTAAATATAAAAAGTGTGTATATCAGTATAAAAATCCTAGACAATCTTAAAACAAAACAAGAGCAAGCCAAAGACAGCAGTTATGAAAGAACCAACCAATCTTCATTTCCAAAATCCCAGTGATTCTTCAATTTCTTTCTGGCAAATCTTACCTAACCCTGTGCTTATCACATCCTCTTGAAGTTCCTCTATATTCTCTACCAGTTGCTGTGGAACATGTGCAGGATGATGCTATTCCATCCATGCCTTTCCTGTGGGCTTCTTATAAGTGTTGGGTTGTCAACTGTGGGAGCAGACTACTATATTAGGCAGGCTTTTGGTCTTATCCAGCACTATTCTTTATTGATATATATTACCTGGTTAATATATTATATATTAATAATAAATTAATAATATATATTGATATATATTACTGGTAACCCTTGAATATCTTTGCCCGTGTGCCACCTGTCATTATCTGGAGTAAAATTGTGTCATGCATATAGCATGTAGCATTGGTAGGCTTTGAGAACCACTGAATGTTAAGAATGAAGGTTCTCTGTCCTCTTATCAACACTGGTACCGAACACAATACTAGAATCAAGGACTTTTTCTCAATTAGTGTTTGAATGAGACTTTCAACTTCACTCTTCAGCTAACTCCTTATCAACAGCTGCCAGGTTTGTAGCCCAAACAATCTTTGTTGTTTTCTCTATAGCTTTGCAGAAAGCAAGGTCAAAGCATATCAAGCCAAAGTGTTACTTTTTCATCACCAGCTTCAATTTATTCTAATTTAAAGTTCTCTCTTAAAGTTCTGGCACAGAAATGGAGGCTACAATAGTCAGGCATCTAAGACTGAGGTCCTAAATATGAATCTGGGGTCTCCTCGGGGGTTTTCCTAAACACTTAACCAGACCATTCAGACCTATTGTCAACTTAAAGCTTTTCTAGGTCCAATCTAAAAATGTTATTAATCCTTTTACGATCAGATTGACAGTGGGAGGGGGTGCACCAAAAATAACACTCAGTTGAGGGAAGAGTACAGGGACATATCCTTTGTTCATTTGGGGGAATTACGAAATAGGGGACATTATTTTGTAAGCAACTTGTTTCAGCATTGCATACATGTTCCCAGGGCTGGTAAGAAGGTAGAATAAGCTGCTAGTAGTAGTAGTAGTAGTAGTAGCAGTAGTAATATTTAGTGTTAAGTAAACTTCAGCATCTCAGATGTATGGGTGCAAGTTTTCAGAAGTTATGATGAACAAAATAGGGTCTGAGGCTTTAGTCTGGGTTTGGCTTCTGCTCTTTTGATACCCAGTGATTAGTTTCTTCAACATATACTTATGTTGAAACTACACGTTTCAACAAGAGTTTCTCAGTATCGGCTGGTGACTTCTATGTCAGTGGGTCAGTAAATCCTCTCTGGGTTTTAGTCCAGATTTTCAAGGAGCTAGCCAAGTTGCTGAACCCTCTGCCCAAAAATAGACCATTTAAAATGCCAACTATAACCAAGAATGAAGTCAACACTCCCTTGGCATGAAAGTCACCAGCCTCCACTGGGTTTATCTAGTAAGAAGTGGCTTACAAAAATGTTACAGTAAAGCTTTTCACAATCTAAGTAAGTATGGGCTTTCATCTACAGACTTTCTATTCCCTCCTCAGAAAGGGAAAAGATTTCCCTTATTCTGTGCTTGATATCTATTCAGGTTCTAGCTGTAGGGAGAAGGATATTCCCTGGACCATAAACACTGCAGAATGAAATATAGAATAGAGGCTTGGTAACATGAAAACTTTAACTATCAGTCACAAAACAACTTTTGCTTTCCATCTTAGCTTTCTGGAGATCTCATAAGAGAAATTGAACTCCTTTATGTAACTCTGTGACTGCATGTTTTCTGAGGCAGACCTGAAGTATCAGAAGCCCCCTGTTTGTTTCAAACCTTTTTGAAGAAGTCCAAATCATTCTGACTGAAGAGTTCGAATCATTCTGAAATTAGCTCTGCATTTGGATTTTGGCTAAAGCAGATGTGTATACCCAGAGACACTAAGAACAGGTATTAACATTATACCATTATAGCAATAAATTCCACATCACCTGCTATGACGCTAGCCTGTGGAATCCTAGGATTTCCGAGTTAAAATTCTTAGCCAGACAGGTCCTCTAGTGTCTTACCAAACTACAAACTCCAAGATTTTGTAGGATTCAGCCAGGGTAATTATAAGTACAATAATAATGCCATAATTGTGTAGTATGAAAGGGCCCCAGAAAGAAGTCTAAATGAATTGTGATGAGATATGTGCTTCTCTTGTGAAATAAAGATTTCATCTACACTACAAAGTCACAGCAGATTTATCTTATTTTAATTGTCATGGTCCTGTCTTATCAAATCTTGGGATGTATAATTCAGTGAGGTACTTAGAAATCCTCTGATTCAGAATTCTAGAGCTGGACTATAGCAGTACAATACTAGCTCTAACCAAGAATGCAAAATACCTTATCAATCTACAGGGCATTAAAATGGTATCTGAGTACTGGCAGTTAAACTGAGATCAAACTGATACAACAGTGTCCTGTATGAGTATGTAGGATGACTCAAAGATTATGAAATAGAAAACAGGGCAGGAAAAGGACAGTGATGAGTTAAGCTAATTATACCAGAAAATTACAGGGTAACTGTTTCGGTTAAATTAAATGAGGACTGATATCACAATGTTGCATAGGAGACAAGGTGGAAGAACAAAACCATAGATACAAATTGAAGGATTAGTGGCTTGACAACAACAATGTAAGAAGGATCTGAGTATTATAACGAATCACAGGTTAACCTGAGTCGGGAAGCAAATTCAGTTTTAGGATGTTATCAACAAAATGTTGTATTCAAGAAAGTCAGGACTGATTAGATCTCAGCAGGAGGACTGTCTTAGAATGTGGGTTGCAACGCTTTTAGAGGCAGGCAAAAATGGAGAGGATTCAGAGGAGATCAAGGAAGCTGGTAAAAGGTTTAGAGCGGAATGCATCTGCTGTGAAGCTGAATGAAACACATTTAAGCTTTAAAGAGACTGACTAGGAGACCTGGCAACAGTTTTTAAAGACAGATATAACACACATTTTTCTTCAGGCAACTGCCAAACATCAGTAAAATAAATAAATTGAAACTTTCCCCTCCAAATCATAATGATGCAAAGTCTTTTATATCCACAACTTATATGTGACATATTCACAATCTCCTGTTTCAAAGTGGCTTGCAAAAATTCAAAGTTGCAAAGAGCTATTGGGATTGACAAATGATCAGATGCTCCCCCTACATGTACATCATGCAGGCATTTCCTTGAACTAATCTGAGAAGGCACAGACTTTGATCAGAGTCAGCCCAAGCCAATTTGCTAATTGAGAAAAAGGACACACTGCCCTTCAGGAATGTAGCTATGGGGCAGTGGGGGAATGAGGTTATTGTCATACAAGATAAGAATTCTCATGAAATTTTCCATCATTCCTCAAATATCTAGCAGTGCAAATTCAGCTGAAAATTTAGAAATACAATTATGCATCCAAAGCAAGAGGTAGACAAAGGTAGCAACAGAATATGAACACAGCAAATATAGGAGTTCTAGGTGTGAATAGTTCTCTCTCTCTCTCTCTCTCTCAGTCTCATTCTCGTTCTCACTGTCTCTCTCTCTGCAATGCTAGAAATTTTGGGATTGATAGAAAATTTCATTTGGAGGAGCAGAATTCTTATTTGAGAAATATATCATCTTGCACACACACACCCCGCACCCAATTCCATGTGGAAAAGTGAGCTGGACTTAGTTCTAGATGGAGAAGTGAACTGGACTGACCACAAAATTTTACTCCATGGAATGGAGGCATCCACGGCACTTGAGTACAGGATCTGTGGTCAAATGGTAGGATATGGGTTGATCAAGACATGGCCCTTGATCCCTCTCAATTTCCCAGACCATCCTTTTTCTCACAAAAAGAGCTAGGGGCAAATTAATGTTCCTTGAAGCCTCACATCATGGCAATTTACCTTTTAAAAAGAGTGTTTAAACACACACACACACACACACACACACACACTGTTTAGTATGAAAAAAAACCTACCTCTTTTTCCTAAGTGAGAATTAGGCCATTTCCGCACTAGACTGTTATAGCACTATTATTCCTCTTGCACACATCCTATGGAATTGTGGGGTTTCTAGTTTTGGGAGGGGCTGGCTGGCCCCTCCCAAAACTGCAAACCCCACAATTCTATAGGATGTTGCAAGGGGAATAATAGCGCTATAACAGTCTAGTGCAGAAATGGCCTTAGTCACTTTTACCTTTTTCTTTTCTTTTTTACAGTTTTGATATCTGTGAAGCTTTTGAAGGGTCCCTGGGCAGAAAATTGGACCCTACGCCTGATGCAGCTGGCCACCTTGATTTTGGGGTTGGAGGACATTCAAGGACATCCCATTCAGCTCTGTCCTCTGGAGAAGACTATAGATAGGTGGTTGAAGAGGAATGGCCAAGAGGATGCCTTTGCTGCTCCCAGGATTTCCTGCCTGATACGGTTGTGCCTAAATGCTGGCTTTGATACAATGGACTTGCTGTGTAAGTGATAAAATCTTCTCATTCTACAAGAGCTGTTCTCCAATAAGCCTTGGTTCCATCTTTCTATTGCAGCCCCTCATGTTCTATACCATGGTGTTTTAGGACAGTGCTACTCAAAGTGGTGGCCCATAGACTGATGCCAGTCCATGAGCTATTAGCTGCTGCTTCCTAAAGATCTTCCAGGAAAGAAAGAAACAGTTGTAGCCTACGGACAGAAATAGGACAGCATAGAGTGTGGGGAATGCTGGTCCCCCACACCAGATAACTTAAAAAGTGCTGTTCTAGAGAGAGTTCCAGTCTGCACAAAAAGTTTTTAAGGCAGGTCCAGGACCAGAGGGAAAGCATGAAAGCTTCATTCTACAATCAGAAGTTCTCTCACAGTTCCTTAGATGCATGTCAGTATTTATATGCTCAAAGGTCTTCTGGCAGTTTTCTTCCACACTTTCCAGTGCACTTTTGGGAATCATAATTTCTACTTATACTGAGTAAAAATAATGTGTATGCACCAGACTAGTCTTGTGGGGTCATGGGACACACAGCAGAACTTCTTCTGAGGGTCTCAAATTTTGAGCAAGCTCAAATAATATAAAATTATTACTGTGATGAAGTCTGGAATTGTGATAGGCATGAGAAGCAGGCCAGCCTTAGCAACAGGTTGCCAAGTGACCCAAAGGGTTCTGGATAAGAGAAGAACTTGCCCCATTGGTGTATGGGAGGTGCTAAGCTTTCTGGGAAGGACCTAACTTGCATTTTTGAGGCAGATTCCTTCTGGGAGAGGGAAGGAGGTAGGGATTTGGTAATTGGGAGTTTGTTTTCCTTAGAGGCTGAGTGAGAGTCAGAGGAAAGACCAAATTATTCCTGAGTGGGTTAGAAAATAAAAACCTGACTTAAAGATTAGGACTTTGAGCTCGAGAAGCCAAAGATCTGAGTGGGTCTGAAAACCTTATACCTGAATACCGAATTGGGCTGAGGAATCTGTTTAGACATTTTGGAAATTCTAGCTTGCCTGTATATATTTATAAACCCCAATGCTTTTTCCCTGCTTGTTATTTTAATAAAGCTAGCATTCTATTTTTATAATTTCTGACTCAGCAGAGTACTTTTCTTTAGTTCTAATGGTATACAGATACACTATCACAGATGTTGAAATCCTTTTGAATAATACCAGAAGGGCTTTATTCCTTTTCTAATAAGGATTTATTAGAAAAGGTGGATTTGGGGAGGAAGGCAGGATTGAATAAGACTGGTGGAGGGTGGCAGGGTGCTATAGAGAGAATGGTAAGGCAGCTAACATTTCCAGTCTGTAAAGCAGGCCTGTCCCACCACATACCCACACACATAATTACTATTAAGGTCCCTATTTATTTCGAAATGAGTGCTTTAGAAGAGATATGTTGTGCCAAAATATTCCATAAGGAAGATCCTTCATCTAAAAATGTACACCCCTGTTGACATGCATGAGGCATTTTTATATATTTTTATTAGAAACTTTTGATACAAAGAGAAAAACAGAAATGAAAAGAAAAGAAAGAAAAGATGAAAGACATAACAGACAAAAAAAAAGAAAAATGATTAACACTGACTGCCAACTTTCCTAATGATAGTTATATATTTTACTCTAAAAGATAATTTCTCCAGCTACATACAATTCATGCACTTCTTCAGCTTAACCAAACCTATTAATTATCAAAACCTACAGTCAACACATTATTCTCACTTTTCTTCCAAAAGATAATCAAAGCTTCCCAATCTTTCAAAAATGACATCAAAGAGTTCTCCCTAATCAATGTTGATAGTTTGTCCATTTTGGCTAGATCAGTCAATTTCAGCAATCAGTCTTCACTGGTTGGAATTAGGTTATTTTTCCATTTCTGTGCAGAAGGTAAACTTGCTTCCATGTTCATATATTACAAAAATCTTCCATACCTCTTCTCCATTTTAGTCATCTAACAGTGCCAATAAATACAGTTCAGCTTTCAATTGCATACTAAACTTCAAACTTTTTTGACTCAGGCTATGTATTTGTCTCCAAAATTCTTTAGCCTTCTTTCAAATCCACTGCATACAACAAAAAGTCCCTACTTGTTGCTCACATTTCCCGCATACTTTAAAAGACCCTTAAATGCATGTGGCATTTTTAAATTGCTTCTAGAGGAAAGTGCTGGTAACTGTGAAAATCGGACTGAGGAAAATTCAGTCTTCATAGAGAGGATATATTTCACCAGAAAATCTTTTCATTGGGAAATATATATATCCAGCTAGACCTTTACTAGCTAGAGGCACCATCAGACTATATCTTTATCCCATAGTTTGATTTAGAAAACATTTTCTGCACCTGTGTTTGTCCCCCAAGGGCCACCAATAAGGTTCTGCTTTTTCATACCAGTTTGGGGCCTTGTATGTGTGCCTAGCATTTTAAAAAGTTGGTTGAACTTTTTATGCCTCCAGCCCTAAAACTCTTACTTGGTAACATTTATAATACCAGTTATTATCACCCTGTGCTAACGCATAACACTTTACTGAAAAGAAAGCAATGATCTAAACAGAAATCAAAGACTTAGGGCAATGAACACTTTGCCATTTAGCATTCAAATGTACTAAACATTACTGTGCAGGCTAAATTTCAAATTGTTTCCCACAGCCATATTTTATGCCTATGAAATATATAATGTCTAGTCATGTTGAATAGAAAGGCCAAACTTTATATGCCATGTTGGAAAGAAAGTGGTGCAGAGCTGTGGTCCCTGAAAATAAAACAGATACATTGACTTCTTTCAAAGGAAAGGATGCATGCAGTGAATTGTTGCACATACAGCCACAGGAAAGTGTGCCCCTGATGAAATGCCTTGAGTGACATTTTTAAAAAATGGTGGGACGTAAATTCTATTAAAGAATAACTAAAACTGGACTTAGGTGCTATGGATCTAAGGGGACTGCAGGGCTGGCATGAACCAGCTCTGTATACCAGTGTATACTGTGGTCCCACCTCATTGTGTTACATAGCAATATTTATTCCTGAACCATCTGTGGAAGACGGCAGCTTATTCTTTTCTTCAAAACGTTAATAGAGAAGGATGGGTAATTTCTAGCATGTGTGTGTGTGTGTGTACACACACACACGCTAGAAATTACCCATCCTTCTCTCTCTCTCTCTCTCTCTCTCTCTCTCTCTCTCTCTCTCTCTTTTTCTGCTGGGTGCATTTGTTGTTCATCCAACTGCTGAAAAAAATTCTCTTTTTTTTTCCTGATTCCAGGTTGCCATATTACCTTGTTAGTTGGGCTTTACCCAAAGTCTGGTCCCATTTACTAAGATTGCTCTCATACCCATATTAACAGACCCAGAAGTAATTCTTGTCCACCTTCCAACCTTTACTTCTACCTGTCTTCATGACATTATAGGTGTTGGTTCTGAAATCTCAGAAAATGAGATGCTATGATCAGACAACCCGGCAAGCAATGTAATTAGTCTGATTTCAGCACCTTCACTCAACTGCCAAACCCAAAGATTACACACTTAGTTTCTAAGTCGTTAGAACCTTAAAAACATAAAGAGTCATATAATGTGAAATGTTTCAGCAAAAAAAGCCAACTTCAGTAATAAAAATGTTACACCAAAAAGTGACACATTTTTCATTACTCTCCAGGTTACAAGTAATATTCACTTACAACTTCATATTGTCATTTTTCCTTTTCATATCACAAAATAAATATTGAACTGAGCCTTAGCAGTCTCATGTGTCATGTTTTTGTAAAGTTAAATTAAGTAAGTAAGAAACGATAACCACCTTTCATGAAAATCATCAACATACCTGAGCTCAATTTATATAACAATGTGCTCTTATTACCTTTCATAAGAGCTGGTTATATTGGCCACAGAAGGAAACTCAAGGCTGAACAATGTTGGTGACACCAAGCTTTTCCTTTATTCATTAGCATTTTTATATTTGTCATGACCCAGACTACAGCAGATACTGACTAGGAGGAGGAAAGGCCAGTACGATCTGGAGACCAAGTAGGACAACCCACAAAGACCCTCAGTCTGGGCACTAACACTGCACCAAGCCTCAGTATAGTAGCCAGGGACCTCTGAGTCTGAGACATCCAGATGAGGAACTCCAGTGTCCATTGGACTCTTCTAAGAAGCCAGAATTCTCATTCCTAAGGGCATAGCCATACAGCGTGTGCCCCAAAAGAATTTGAGAACAGGTGACAGAGCACCAGAATTCAGGACAGAAGGCCATTATTTTAAGTGATTCCATAATATAGCAAGGGGGTGGGGAAGCCTGGGTATGGTAATCAAGATGAATTCAGTGCATGCCTCACTTTTGTTAACTCAAACAATGTCAGTTATCAGATCTGTCAATGGTCATGAAGGATACAATTTTGACTACTTTTGTGCATTACTTTTCAGGGCACAAAAGTAATGCTGTTTATGTACTACAAGTTATTTACTCATTCATAGTCTCTGAGTGATAGTCCCTTGCTCTTGCTCTCTGCTTCAGACCACTACCTAACATGCTTTTTTCAGACTCCACCATGGGTTTGTCCAGGCATGTCATTATGGGGATGGGGATCGTGGCAGAGCTTGGAGTGTGTAGAGGGGAGGCAGGAGGGGGCGGGGCTATGGCATGAAGGGGTGGCCACTGTGTACAGGAGCATGGCCAAGGCATGCGAGGGCATGGCTACAGGCCGGAATGCTCCAGAAACATTGCCACCCAGGGCAAATCGCCCTCCCCACCCCCATGCCCCTACGTGACTGGGTGGGGAACAATAACAGCATTGCCCTCCAAATAAGAATTCTAAAGAAATTTAATTTCTGACATTGAAGTAACTTAAAACAGATGTTGAGCATTTAGAAATACGGGGTCAGATCCTGTATCATCTGCCATACCTACAACAACAGAACTCTGTCATTGTAGCTACTACTGCTGATGCCACACTCTCCTCCCCAAAAATCTACCTTGTAAACCAGACAGCACCTCAACTAAAGGATTTTGGGGGATTGCAAATCAGAGCATTGGGAAATGATGACTGCATCCTCCTGCTCATAGGGTGCATTGAAATGGACAGCTAGGGAGGCCCCTTGAGTGCTGCCACATGACTAGGAGACCACTGCAGTCATCACTTCCGCTTGCCCCAATCTGCTGCCCTTGGAAACCCTTTGGGTGGAGCACTACCGGACTTAAGACAGAGGTTTTGAGTATCATTAACGACCATAACTGTGCCTCCCAAAAATTAAAAGATCACAAGTCCAGCTTATTCTCTCATAAACATTGAACAGGATGCCAGACAATGTTTACCCATTAAAAAAATGGGGCAGGCAAAATTACCAAGGAAATGGAAACATAATATAAGATGTGAATGATTTTGTGTGTCTCCCTCTCTACAACATCAGAAATTGGAGAAATACTAGAAAAATTCATTTAGGGGAGAAGAATTCTCTGTCTCCCCCACCCACCCACACACACCCACCTGCCACATAGATGTACTTCTGGTCTCATCTGCACTACCACAATCTTCTTTAAGTTCTACATATGAATAACCCCTAGAGTTCTGGTTTGGCTACTTAGTTATATCTACCTAACTAAATAATGCATCCTAGCCTGACAAACACACACCCAGCCCATCATAACAGTGAGCCTGCCAATCAGGTGAAGGAAGTCTCCTCAGCTTTCATTCAGGACACAAGGAGTATGTTTCCATTCCTGTCCCATCAACAAACAATGCTGTTGTGATAGGGACCCTGCTTCTGATTGTCACAGGCTTGCTCACTGGTGGGAGCAAGTGGGAATTTTGTCTGTCTTGCACCCCAATCTTAACCTAATCTGGCTGCTGGCTTTTAAAGTAGACTAGGGTGGCATTTTTGTAGGTTTCCAGTAAGATTACATAATTGCACTGAATACAGACCAAATCCATAATTGTGGGTTACATATATATAACTGCAATACTGAATACCAGCCAACATTTCAATATGGATGAAAATAACTAGAGCTACCTTGTTTTAACATTGACCTTTACTGCCAGTTTCGGATAACTCAGGGAAGATGAGGTACTTCTAGCCACAAGCAATCATTGGTTTAGACTGTTATTGGAGATATGACAATCAGTGGTAAAGGATCTGTAATCAGCTAGCATACCTAACCTCAATTTAATAGGAAATTGTTCAGACCTTTTCACAAGATTTTCAGCTGTTAATATATCTTACTATATATTGTACATTCTGCTTGGTTCACTTTGAACTCAAGAGCCCTTTGGTTTTTGTCTAATTGATTATTGACCTATGTGTAAATTTCAGCTGTAATGTCTTGGATCATTGTCACTGAAAAAAATATTTCAAAGAGGAAATAAAGAAATCGTTATACACTAGTGGAGCTTTTCAACTTAGCTACAGTCTCAGTGCAGCTAAATTTCAGATAATAGATATCTTTGACTTCATGCCAAACATTTCCTACCCTTAATATAAAAGTTTCCTATTTTAGTACATAGACCATTGTTGAAAACTGAGAGTGTCATTCTTCAAAGTGTCCTTTCAACGTACAATGATACAGAAAACAGTCGATTCTTGTCCTTGATCCGGCTGGCACATTGAATATCTGACAGCTGTGAAAGTTTCTGAGGTTAGAGCTTCAGTCTCTGAGGATCCCTTGTTTATGGAATATCACAAAGAAGAAAAAAATGCAAAGGCCAGACATGTACTACTACTCAGTTTTAATTTTAAATCAAAATTAAATTTAAATTAAGACTTTAAAAGTAATTATTGGGTTTTATTTATCATATGCATAATGGTTTGCCAAGGAGCTGAGATGTTATATACTAGTTATATTAAAGATGGGTCATTTTAAAGGAAATAATGGTTACTGGCTGTAAAACGTGAGTCCTAATTAAGAGATATAATCTAGTTGAACAATATCTGTATTCAAATGAATACATAAATCTTCACTGTAGCCCTCCCAAAAAAGTCTCTTGCAAATAGAGTCAGATAAATCTATTTTTAAAAATCTATCTGCCTGCCTTTGCTCCTTTTGCACAGATGCACACTCATGCAACATAAGAGGACTCTAATTGTGACTTTAAAGACCACTAAAAAGCATTTGGTTTGTACCACTCAAAATGGTGGTACTAATGAAAACATGCAGGTCCTGACATGAGCAGGTAGTAGAAAGTAAGTTGGGATCTCAGCAGTTAACTTGTTGGTTCCCTCCCTCCTTCTTCCTTCTGAATGGCTGATTACTGGAAAGTCTAACCAGTCTCCTTAGACCTGCCCATTATTGAACTATGGTTCTCAAGCCCCTTTCCAACCTGGAATTTGGTGCCCAGGTTGAAATAATTTCCTCCTTTTGTTACACTGACTGACAGCAGCTTTCAGGAGTTTGAAACAGAGGACTTCTCACGCCTGCTTCATGATGCTAGGGAATGAACATGGAGCCTTCTGGAAGCAAAACATATGTCTGACCTCTGAGCTACAAGCTATTATCAATTTCAGTACAGACTAAAAAAGGGCAGAAGTAGCTGATCCACATTGTTCAGTAGTGTTTATTCTTTAGGTTCAGCATGTGAAATTGCAATTTCAATGTGTTTGTTATTAATGGATAGGATGAGACTTCTGTTACATGTATGAATATTTGAGCATGATAACACAGAAGCAGAAGACTCTGAATGAGTGAAAGAGTGAGTCATTGATTTCTGTCTTCTTTTTCATTCAGAAGGCTTATAACATGGAATTATACCAGAATCGTTTCAAACCTCTCATCATTAGCATTGTCCTAGATTTCATTGAGTCATAGGGGTTGCTCTGACATCCTTTCATCTCATCTCACTTCTTTGACTTCTGGCAATGAGGCAGGGTGTATGTCATTGGATACTCCTTGCTTTTTTCCTTGGAACTGTGCAGGTCTTTTCATTCTCTCAAGACAGAGGCAAGAGATGACACAGATGAACTTCTGAGAAATAGCCACTGGGTGTTGTATGGCTGGCTGCACACTTTCTTCTCCATGGAACTACTTGGCTAGCTTATAGCTTACTAAGGTGATAATGATCAAAAACTGGTTCCCAGAAATGCTAAAGTACACATCACTATATACACTGAGAGTCATGTAAAACTATTTGTGTACAGCTCTCCTTGTACGAGCCCTTGTGATTGAGCCAGCAAGTCTAGGAAAACTAAAGAAGGCCAGAACATGACACCAGAATTTGGTACACTCTTAGTGATGGCCAATTACGGAAGGAAAGAGTAAGGAGCTGAAAAACATTAATTTTTAACACATGTTAAGGCCTCCATACTTTGCACCAGATATATTATCAGTATGCGTGTGTGTTTGTGATGGGTGGAGGTCTGTCTATTTAGCCAAATGTTAAGAGGTTCCACACTACTTGTCCTCCAAGGGTTCTACTTTCAGCAAACAGCAACTTTGGAACCATGGGGCAAAGGGAAAATTGAAGTCAGGAATCTGGGGCGGAGTCCAGTCTGTGAATGATACCGTATAATACCAGATCAGCATGATAGCATTTTCTTAGAAAAAAAATAAATAGAAACTTGAACAACACATTGAAAAATATAATGCACCTTGTAGTTCTGCCTTTTTGTTCAAACTAGTAAACTGCTGTTTTTCCAATGTGCGTGCATGCCTGTGTGTGTGTGTGTGCCAAAAAAAAACACCAGCAAGTATGAATATAGAGGCAGAACCACAAACTGTATTATAATATTCAATTATTTATACACACACATACACACACCACACAGTGGGACCTACTTACCAGCAACTCTCACATCCACAATTTTGAATGACCGTGGAGCTTCACCTCCTATACCTGAAATGGCAGCAACATGTGCACAGATGCACTAAAAGCATCTGCGTGCATGTTGGCACCATTGATTATAATGGGACACAGCATTGTGACTTCTGGTATTTGTGAGTGTTCTTAGAATGTAACCCCTGCATATACAAAGGGACCACTGTATGTACATGTGGGTGTGTGTATAATTATACAAATATGCATGTATAGTCACATAAATAAACACACACACACATATGCACACACTGCAACATCATGTTTTGAGACTAAAGTCCTGAAGGTGAATGCCCTCTCAAGACAATTAGATAAACTATAATGATGGTAAAACCATTTGAAGTGATCAATGATGGTCAAACTCAGCCTTCTGCTACATGATGACTTCTACATATGTTGACCATATTGGTTGAGGATGATGAGGATTGTATTCAAGGACATCTGAAAGCCACAGTATTGGGAAGGATGATGCAATTCAGCAATGCTTTCCCCCCGCCTCTTCAGGATGATTTCCTCTTCTCCTCTTTGGCTACACTATGTGTTGGGCAGTCCCCTATCACCATCATTGCTAGAAGCTCTTTTTCCTTACTTTTACAATTTGAGAGAATGTGAAGGAGCTGCCTTCACTATGATTTGGATGTCCCTAAAAGAAAATGCCAATTTGCTTCTTTATCTTATTTTTGTATATATTTGGAGAAGCATAGGATGAATTTCTGATAAGTACTAACATAGGTTTATTTCCTCTGTGAGTTCAGATCTTCCAAGACTTTTAGAAAAACAGCTTTAACAGCATGAAAATATCCATCTATAAAAAGAATATGCAGATTCTATATACAGCAGCAGAGGGTCTTTATCATATCTGACAGTCTATGCTTTCCACTGAGAGCATGTTCCAGACCCCTTGGAAAACATCTGTCTATTGGAGAATATGCTATAATGAAGAATATCTGTACCCTATAATTTGTGACATTGGTTTATACAGTACATTCTGCTCTGCAAAAAAAGACTTTCTTTTATCAAAAAGAATACAGAATATTTTCTCCAGATATATACTAAGCACTATGCATATTGATACAGAAGTGGAGTTCACTTTTCCACCACCTTAAAAGGAAAGCAAAGTGAAAAGAATTTATTTTAAAGCACCAAATGCTCCATCCATTCAATCGTTCCCTTCACTATCAATATTCAGCAAAAATGGAGTGAAACTGGAAAAATAGATAATTAAAAATCAACCTTGAGGAGCTCTCTTTTCAAATGGAAATTTGATCCACTAGTTTGTACAGAAGTTTAGGGTTGATTTCCAGCACTGTATGGGCAGAATTCTGATTGGATAATTGTGCTTTCTTTTCTTCTACTCCTATCTGCAGCATTCCGTGGTCCCAAAATCTGCTCCAGAGCTCCTCCTCCCAATTCTCCAGAGCATATGGGGAACACAGGGAGCTGGGGATGGTGGAATAGGAGCATATTTCCATTGAGAGAGACCATTCTCTTGGCAGATAGACACTGTTTAATACTATCCTGTATGTGTGCAAACTCTTCAGAACATTAAATATACAGTGATGAAGTCCATTAGTTTTGTTTATCCAAAATAAGAATTGTTTGAATATTTTTACCAAAAGCAGATCCCATCTTGGCTCTTGTTAGAAATTATTAAAGACCAAGTGTCTAAGGAGGACTGGCAGAAGATATTTTGAAGTCTGTAACAGAGCAATGAATGGTGTTCCTTCCCCACTGCGGTCAAGGTGCATGGAGCCCCTTGTCAGCCAAGTTGTTTTGGCATCTGTGTTTGAAACTTTCAAAAGTACCTCTCTCTACCTGGCAGAATATATGTAACTCACTCACTCATTATTTGCTTCCCTTTCATGACACCAAAATCTGCTGAATGAAGTGGCCACCTCACTCTTCCCAATGATAGAACTAGTCCTGAGCCAAAGAAGGTATGCCATTGACTTGTACTTTTCTTTCTCCATTGTTGGGAGTTTTTTTCTAGTTGGTTACATTTTTTAAAAAAATGGAAATGATGCAAATTCATTGGCCAATATTCTACACGAGGATCATGCGTATAAATGCCCACATGTGGAGTGATACCTCAACTATTCTATGGAATGTTCTGCTGAATGTTATGCAACTGAACATGGAACTGACAGAGCAACCTAATGCACAGCTGAACATGCAATAGAAGGTACACCTTCAAAGGCCCCTCCCTAAACTGCAAACTGCAGGATTCCATAGGATGTTGAAAGTAGAGCAATAGCACTATAACAGTCTAGTGGGGAAATGGCCTATGTATCACTGGGGAGAAGAGTGAGAATGCAGATAGATCAGTAGTAACCATGAATCTCCTGTAATGTCTGTGTTAGGCTCTCAGGCAGCTAGTGGGATGTTGTATGTCCATGGGAAGCTATGTGAAGAAATTTGTCATGAAAAGGTGGGGTTTGTTTTTGTTTTGTTTTTTTGTGCATATGGAGCTCATGAGATTGCAATAATTTCTACATTCTTACGAGAGAAAAGTATAAGAACAGAAGTACAGCCATACTTTCTACTTCTTGACTACATAATAAAGCCAATCCCATACCTGAATTGCTCAACTGAATATTTTACTTCCATAGAAAAAAATATGCAAAAAGGAAATGTAGAACAAAGATCTTCTCAGGGTACAGTAAAAATCAAACCGTGAGATGTGATTCTTAGTTCTGTGTAAAATCAAAGGGATTCTGTTATGTATGTTAGTAAAGATGAAAAGAAAGAAGAAGGGGGAAAAAAGAAATGTGGCAGCACCTTTAAGACAAACTAGTTTTTATTTTAGCATGAGGTTTCATGGGCATAAACCCACTTCTTTGGATGTAATATTGATCAAATATTAAGGCCTCAGTCATAAAGTATATTCATAAGGTTGTGAGAGTGAGATAAAATGTAATAGGATCCAGAAAGATGCAAATCATGCCTTTGCTAATTTTCAAAGGGCTGAGGATGCTTCATTCTCTCTCTTTTTCTCTGTCTCTTTCTTTTCCCTGCAAATTGTCATTCTATCAGGAGGCCTTCTCTACTAATTGCCTTTGGGGTTTCAAGGCAGAGACAGTAGCCTACTCACTTCAGACTAGTCTCATTGATTTCAATAAGACTGGATGACTGGTTTGTGGATCTCAGTCAGAATGAATAACTGCACTAGTAATACTGATCTTGCCTCTGTGGGACTCAATTGACAAATCCAAGTTTTTTTCCACTTAACTGATTTATGGATCGAGTTGCCTGCGTCATGATGCTTCCTTTTTGTGTTAAAAACATGATGGTCACTCCAATTTTAAATCAAGTAGAAATATAGTGTCCACATTCTATAAAGGAAAGAATAAAGAATTGACAAATTGAGATAGCTTGGTGACAGCCAGAGTTAATTATCTGTGTTCATTAGGGTGGCCTATCACTTCATCACAGAACAATTGCTCCCAGGTGATTTAGCAGCAGATGGAAACTTCTCTCGTAAAATGTGAGTTGCAGTGCAGTCCTAAGCATGTTTACTCTAAAGAAGTTCTCACTGAGGACTTACTAGAATACTGGGGATTTGGGGCTAAACTGCAATCCCAAATGAATTTACCAGAAAGTAAGCATCATTTAATTCCATGGTGCTCACTTCTGAATAAATATATAAAGCACTGTACTTTAAGACTGTGCAGTACACAGGCAGAATCTATAGAAATATTGTGACCTGCGTGTATGTGGTTTTACCCAAAAGATGGAAAAATAGCTTAAAGACTTTTGTAATCATAAGCAAGCCTATTATGTGAGAAACTGAAGCAGCCATCTTAGTCATCAGATGCTGGGAGGTCACAGGATTGTGGCAAGATGCCCTTGCATACAACACAATTATAACGTTATGATTCCACTTTAAGTGCCCTGGCTGTACCTTCTATGGAATCCTGGGGTTTGTAGGTTGGATGAGACCCTGGAACTGTCTGGCTAAGAATCACAGAATCACAGAATCACAGAAATGTAGAGTTGGAAGAGACCACACGGGCCATCCAGTCCAACCCCCTGCCATGCAGGAACACCCTCAAAGCACTCCTGACAGATGGCCATCCAGCCTCTGCTTAAAAACCTCCAAAGAAGGAGATTCCACCACACTCCGAGGCAGCATATTCCACCGCCGGACAACCCTGACCGTCAGGAAGTTCTTCCTGAGGTTCAGGTGGAATCTCCTTTCCCACAGCTTGAATCCATTGCTCCTTGTTCTGGTCTCTGGAGCAGCAGAAAACAAGCCCTCTCCTTCCTCTACATGGCACCCCTTCAAATATTTAAACATAGCTATCATGTCCCCTCTTAACCTTCTCTTCTGCAGACTGAACATACCCAGCTCTCTAAGTCTATCCTCATAGGGCATGGCTTCCAGGCCCTTCACCATTTTGGTCGCCCTCCTCTGGACCTGCTCCAGCTTGACCATGTCCTTCTTGAATTGGGGTGCCCAGAACTGGACACAGTATTCAAGATGAGGTCTAACCAAAGCAGAGTAGAGTGGTACCAGTACCTCCCTCGATCTAGACACCATACTCCTATTGATGCAGCCAAGAATTGCATTGGCTTTCTTGGCTGCGGCATCACATTGCTGACTCATGCTCAGCTTGTGGTCTATTAAGACTCCTAGATCCCTTTCACACGTACTGCCATCCAGCCACGTGTCCCCCATCCTATATTTCTGCATTCCATTTTTTCTACCTAAGTGTAGGACCTTACACTTCTCTCTGTTGAATTTCATTTTGTTAGCTTTGGACCAGCTCTCCAATCTATCCAGGTCATTTTGAATTTTGATCCTGTCCTCTGGTGTATTAGCAACCCCTCCCAATTTGGTGTCATCTGCAAATTTGATGAGCATGCCCTCTATTCCTTCATCCAAGTCGTTGATAAAAATATTGAAGAGCACTGGGCCCAGGACAGAACCCTGTGGCACCCCGCTAGTCACTTTTCTCCAGGATGAAAAGCAGCCATTGGTGAACACCCTTTGGGAACGGTCAGTCAACCAGTTACAGATCCACCTGACAGTAGCCCTGTCCAGCCTGCATTTTATTAGCTTCTTTGCAAGAATGTCATGGGGAACTTTGTCAAAGGCCTTACTGAAATCGAGATATGCTACATCCACAGCATTCCCTTCATCTATCAAGCTAGTAACTCTATCATAAAAAGAAATAAGATTAGTCTGGCATGACTTATTTTTGAGAAATCCATGTTGACTTCTCGTGATTACCGCATTGCTTTCTAAGTGATTAGAAACTGACTGCTTAATGATCTGCTCCAGGATCTTTCCGGGTACTGACGTCAGGGTGACTGGGCGATAATTATTTGGGTCCTCTTTTTTTCCCTTCTTGAAGATGGGGACAACATTTGCCCTCTTCCGGTCTGCTGGAACTTCTCCTGTCCTCCAAGATTTCTCAAAGATCATAGCAAGGGGTTCCGAAATGACCTCTACCAGTTCTTTTAATATCCTAGGATGCAATTCATCAGGCCCTGGAGACTTGAATTCATCCAGTGTGGCCAGGTATTCTTGTACCACCTCCCTACCTATTATGTGCCGCATTTCCCCTGCTTCCTCCCCTGCTCCCCAACCACCAGGTTGAGTGCTTGTATCCTTTTGGGAAAAAACTGAGGCAAAGAAGGTGTTAAGTAGTTCTGCCTTTTCTCTTCCCCCTGTTAGTAATTCGCCATCTTCTCTGCGCAGCGACCCTATCGCCTCTTTCTTTTTCCTTTTGCTGCGGACATTTTTTAAAAAGCACTTTTTATTGTGTTTAATGTCTCTGGCCAGCCTAAGTTCGTTCTGTGCTTTAGCCTTTCGGACCTTCTCCCTACATTTCCTGGCTACTTGCTTAAATTCTTCTTTGATATTTTCCCCCCTCTTCCATTTCCTGTACACGTTTCTCTTAACGCTTAGCTCAGCTGAGAGTTCTTTACTCAACCATTCTGGTTTCTTCAGGTGCCTTCCATTTTTCCTCCTTATTGGCACAGTTTTAGACTGTGCCTTCAGTATCTCCCTTTTAAGGAACTCCCATGCCTCCTGAACTCCTTTCTCTTTCACTATTCCTGACCACGGAATTCCAGCCAGCAGCTCCCTAAGTTTACAGAAGTCCGCTTTTTTAAAATCTAAGATGACTGTCTGGCTACACGTATCTTCTCCTTCCCACTGAATGCCAAATTCCAATAGGGCATGGTCACTCCCCCCTAAAGATCCAACCGCTTCTACCTCATTAACAAGGTCATCCCTGTTGGTCACGATCAGATCTAGAATATTTGATCCCCTTGTGGCCTCTTCCACCTTCTGGACCATGAAATTGTCTGCAAGACAAGCAAGAAACTTGCTGGACCTTGCTGTCTTGGCAGAGTTTGACTGCCAACATATATCCGGGTAATTGAAATCTCCTATTATTACTGTATCTCTCCTTTTTGAATGCGCGGTCATTTGGTTGAGGAAGGCGTCATCAAGGTCCTCAGTCTGGGTTGGAGGTCTGTAGTAAACCCCCACCAGAATATCCCTGTTGTTTTTCGCTCCCTTAATTTTGACCCAGATGCTCTCGACCTGGCTTTCTGGGTTTAAGTCATGGATCTCTTCACAGGTGAAAACATCCTTGACATACAAGGCTACTCCTCCTCCTTTCTTGTTTGGTCTATTTCTACAAAATAGGCTGTACCCCTCTATTCCTACATTCCAATCCTGAGACTCATCCCACCAGGTCTCAGTGATGCCTATCAAATCGTATTTTTTTTTGTTGTACTAGGAGTTCAAGTTCATCTTGCTTGTTTCCCATACTCTGCGCATTAGTGTAGAGACACTTAAATCCCCGGGCCCTTCCTGCAAGTCCTGTACTATAGTTTCTACTCCTCCCACCATTGGACGCTTGTACTACTTGGTCAATATAAGTTGGGACTTTCCCCCCTGCACTCGCCGTGTCTTTGCCCTGAATAATATTGTCTCCCTCCCCAGCAGAACTTAGTTTAAAGACCTCTTAATCCTCCTTGCGAGACTGTTTGCAAAAACATTCTTGCCAAGTTTCGTGAGGTGCAGCCCATCCCTTGCCAGAAGCCTGCAAAGACTCCTTACTAAATGGCAAATCCCAAGATTCCATAGAGATGAAACCATGGCAGTTAAAGTGGAATCCTAGTGTCATAACCACATAGTGTAAAAGGGATCAAGGACTCTGAGCACAAAGCTGTGTGTGGCATGATTGCATAAGCTAGTCTGCTGCCCTCAGATGAAGTAGAGGATGCTGTCCTGCCAATACCAAGATAAGATTCAACAGCCAGTCTACTTGATTTCTGAACAATGAAGGAGCCATCTTGTCCTTTGGTACAGCTAGCAAAACATATTGAGCCAGCCCTGATCATAAGCAAAGCTTCTGTGGCACCCTATACGTATCTGATGTCATCTGATTTTGGAGCAGCAACAGGCTAGGGCTTACCAAGGATCTTCAAACAAGGTCTAGAAAGAATCCTGCCTGAAACCTTACAAAGCCGCTGCCAAACGAAGTTTACAATACTGGACTAGTTGGACCAAATGGTCTGACTCATTATAACGCATCTTCCATTGTCATGGTGGGTAGAGTTCTTTCCCCCATGGGAATCTGTAACCATTTCCTTCTCTTTAGGTTGATGTAATTTTGGTCTAGCTGCTCCGCTTCCCAATCCATTAAATTTCTAATTACTAGTTCTTTATTTTTTTTTAATTATGTTTATCTTTCAAAATAATCATGGCCACTACCACCACCCTCCTCCTCCTCCTCCTCCTCCTCCTCCTCCTCCTCCTCCTCCTCCTCCTCCTCCTCCTTCTCTATCAAAACTACAAGCATACATCTTAGCTCCCTTGGGCTCATAAATGAAGGTAGTGGAGGGATTTGGACTGACCAGAGAACTGCTTTTATTGCTATGGAATACTTCATTTAAAAAAAAATCATGTCCCTCTTTCACAGATAGACTTTAAAATACAGTTCAAAGCAGATTTTTGCACAGAGTCAAAACTGTCACAGTCCGTGAGTCTGCCATTGTTACAAATTGCTGCAGATCATACTGCTGAGCTACAAAATCCACGGTGTCTTGGGTGTATCACACCTCAGCAAACTTTGATGTTTATCTCAGTTTTCATAATACAAGTGACAGATTTCAAGGTCAAGACTTTGATATTTACCAGCCCTTTGGAAGTGTAAGAGAGAAGAACAACTTAGGAAATGAGGGGGGAAAGTTTGACATTCCATTTTTCCCCTTAACTTTGCTGGTTGTGAATGTGTAAATATTAGTCCTTTCAGTTTTGATTTTATGTTCAAATCAGTTTTATTCTGGCATGAGCTCACTGCAACCATACCTGAGAAAATGCAGTAGATGTGTTCTGCACATAACTTCTTTAACAGAAAATTTGGTAATAGAGACCAAAAAAACAAACCATGGAAAGGATAGGGGTGATTCCTACACCGGAGAAGAAGAAGAAGAAGAAGAAGAAGAGGAGGAGGAGGAGGAGGAGGAGGAGGAGGGGGAGGAGGAGGAGGAGGGTGGCAGCAGCAGCAGCTGTAGTTCAACATGATTCAGGAAACTTCTTACTCAAAACTAACATGCACATGCAAAATGAAAGAAGCTTAGGTAAGCTTTACATGAGTAAAAGTAAAAAAAATAATTTCTATAGAGCACTTGCAGGCTTCTGCCAAAATATAAGAGTGTCTTGGTTTTTTTCTTTTATCATTCAGCATATCACTGCAGCAATCTCTAGAACCATTTCAGTCTGGTTTCAGGCCCGGCTATGGGACTGAGATGGCATTGGTCACTTTGGAGGATGACCTACACTGGGTACTAGACAGGAGGAGTGTGCCCCTGTTGGTTCTGCTGGACCTGTGAGCGGCTTTTGATACCATTGACCATGGCATCTTTCTGGGTCACCTTGCAGAGATGGGACTTGGGGGCACCTTTTTTATAGTGGCTCTATTCTTTCCTGGAGAGCTGAACCCAGAAGGTGGTGCTGGGGAACTCCTGTTTCACAACTTGCCCTTTGGCCTCAGGGTCCGGTTTTGTCTCCCATGCTATTTAACATCTTCATGAAAGTGCTGGGAGAGGTTGTCCAAAGTTTTGGAGTTCGGTACCATCAGTATGCAAGTGACACCCAAACTTACTCCTTCCTGCCATAGACCATAAGTTTTAGTCCTAAACCAGTGCCTGACCTCAGTAATGGACTGGATGAGGGCAAACAAATTGAAACTTAATGCGAACAAGATGGAGGTGCTCCAGGTCAGTCAAAAGGCAGATCAGGGGACAGAAATTCAGCTTGTGTTAAATGGGGTTACACTCCCCCTGAAGACCCCGGTCCACAGCCTGGGGGTGCTCCTGGATTCAACTCTGAGACTGGAAGCCCAGGTTTCAACAGTAGCCAGGTGTGCATTTGCACAGTTGATGCTTGTGCACCATCTGAGCCTGTTCCTTGAGACGTCAGACCTGATCATGGTAACACATTCCTTGGTTATATCTCAGTTGGATTGTTGTAATGCGGTCTATGTGGGGCTGCCTTTGAAGAGTGGTTGCAAAATTCAGCTGGTCCAAAGAGCTGCAGCCAGACTGTCAACTGGAGCTGGCTACAGGGATCACATAAACCCCCTGCTGCCGGTCTCTTCCCAGGCACGATTCAAAGTGCTGGTGATGACCTTTAAAGCCTAACACAACTCAGGTCCAGGTTATTTGAAGGACCATATTTTCCCCTATGAACCAGCCAGGGCTTTGAGATCTGCTGGAGATGCCCTTCTCTCCATCCCACCACCATCATAGGTGCATTTGGTGAGAACACAGGAGAGAGTCTTCTCCCAGGCTCTGGAACTCCTTTCCCAGAGAGGTCAGACTGGCAGCCTGCCTACCTGCCTTCTGGAAACAATTAAAGACATTCTTTTGGTTCTTGTGGGTTTTTCGGGCTTTGAGACCGTGTTCTGGTTGTATTTTCTCCTGACGTTTCGCCTGTATCTGTGGCTGGCATCTTCAGAGGAATGGTGAATTGGAAGTGGAGTGAAGAATATATATACCAGTCTCGTCCTCCAGAGGGGAGGGAGCAATTAGCATAATAGTCCTATTGTGTGTATTGAATACTTGTTCCTGGAGGGAGTCCTATTGTGTGTATTGAAGTATTCAATACACACAATAGGACTATTATGCTAATTGCTCCCTCCCCTCTGGAGGAGGATACTGGCATATATATTCTCCACTCCACTTCCAATTCACCATTCCTCTGAAGATGCCAGCCACAGATGCAGGTGAAATGTCAGGAGAAAATACAACCAGAACACAGTCTCAAAGCCCGAAAAACCCACAAGAACCAATGGATTCTGGCCATGAAAGCCTTCGACTCTACAAAGACATTCTTATTTCGGAGGGCATTTAATATGTGATTATTGCTTGGGTGAAGAAGGTGCAGGGTTTTTTATTGTGATTTGTCAGTTGTTTTAATATGTATTTTAACTTTGATTTTAACTTTGATTTAATTATTTATTTTATTTATTTATTTAATTAATTCTTTAATTAAAAACTTTGATTTAATTATTACTGTTTGTTTAATTAGTTTTGTATGTCATTTTTTTAAAACTATGTGTTCTTTTTAAAGTATTGTAAGCCGTTTTGAGTCCTTTTGAGGAAAAAAGCAGGATATAAATAAAGATCATCATCACCATCATCTCAGTGAGCACCATAATGCGAGGCCCCAGTTGAAGGACTCAGACTGAGTCACAGAAAACCTTAACACAAAAGGTTAATCCTACTATGTTAGGAGGTGGTTTTTGGAATTCTACACAGCAATTTCCAGTCTATGTGTGTCTCTCTGTATACTGGAGTATGTTTTCATTCCAGTGAGCCTTTTGTTAGCAACTTAAAAGAGTTAGTCCATTGCAACAGTTAGGGAGCTGATTCCACACTACTGCATCAAGCCTGCTAGCTGCATTATTATTTAGCAGCACAGCAGCAATCAGCAATATTTTCCCTACTCCCCATTGTGGGAAGATGGCCTTTTAACATTAATGTAAGATGTGCTTTCCCTGTCTTTCTTGTTCTAGTGTTAAAATGCCACTTCTTTATTGACAGTGCTGCCATTACACCAACACTTGGCAAGGGCTGAGAATGCCACAAAAATGACTGGGTTGTGCATGCTACCCACTCACCCCTGCTCTAGAAGACTGTCAAAACAAATTCAACAGGAAGCTTGTTATTATTATTACTCCTTTGGCATGTCCAGTTTGTCAATTTTTATCTGCATTTCTTGTCCATATTCAGTTTATGATAGTGACTTAACTGTGTTAGATTGTTTTATTGTGTCTTTTCCCCTTTTTTATATTAGCTACCTTGAGCATTTCAAACCAATACATAGGTTGAAAGGTTGCAGTTTTATCCCAGGGACAGACTACAAAACAATCTGTCTTTTTGTAAGATTTTATTTATCAAATAAAATATGCTGTGTATGACATAAATCTTCTGTGTTGATCCCCTGTCTTTCCTCCCTTCTTTTATTTCCATCTGTTTATCATGGGGTGGGGGGAGTTGCACTAGTTCTTCAAATAGCATATTGTTCTTTAACTGGTCCTGACATCCCTTGGGTCCCTATTTGATAGCAGTTCTAATTTCTTTAGAGCAATAGCAGCCTCCAAAAGCTAATGTGTTTAATAAACTTTACATTATGTCAGTCCCAAGCTGGTTCCTTTTATTCTTCTTGACAAGAGTTTCCAAATGGTTCTCAGTTCTTTCTTATCCTCTTTCACTCTGAATTATGATCAAGAACTACATTTTTACCTGCTACAATATACAAACAGCACACTTCGGCTCATTGAGAACAATTGTAGCAACCTTCATGCATGTCTTAAAACTGAAAGGTCCTCCATTCTAAGAAGAAATGGTGAAATAGTAAAGAGAAGTATGCAGTGACAATAACAACCTGTTTTATGACATTAATTGCTTCATCAAATCTGTATGATTTCAACATTCATCCATGAAAATAAGTTCTCACATTGCTGTTTTTGTTTTTCAAATTCCTTGGTCAAATTTTCAGATTCCTTAATTTCGCTCTTCTCTATTTTAATTGGGTTTCCATTCCTTCTTACTCAGTTCATAGGAAAATGCAACTCAAATATTTCTTGAATACCTACATTTAAGTTTTTTCCCATTTCTCACCATAACCACATCTTTTTTCATTTTATTATCACAAGGACCTTTGAGATTTGTTAAGAAGCTGAAAGGTGGGAGTTTTGAGCCACACTTTGAGCTTCATGGATGAACAAGGATTTGAATTTTTGTTTCCTGTTTACTGTATTAAACAAGCTGAATATTCATTTAAAAGGTTTATGGCCAGTGATGTGGCAAAATCCTTCCTTAGAGCACATTGTAATGAATTGCTACAGAAGTAGACCTAGACCATGTCTTTCTGGGACACAATCACCTACACAGTAGTAAATAATGTCTCCAAATTTCAGCCATTCACTCCTTGAAGTTTTCTTCCTATCCCCAAAAGATATCCAGGACAAACAAAAATATCCCAATAAACTGGCTTTATTCTATTTGTTTCTTGAAGAAGAGAACAAAAATCTTAGTAGTAAACAACTACTATCTTTGAGAGGGAAGGGTCTGGCAGCTTGTGTCATGATCGCTCAAAAATCGCACAGCATATACAATCTGTCTTTAGACTGTCAGTGAGAAGTTGTAGTCTCTTGCTTTCATGGAAAAACTGACACAAGGAGTCCAGAATTCCAGAAATGAAGGAACTATGATGGTTCCTTTATTGTAGGCTTGCTTTCATTTTGATGGTTCCTTCATTGTGGATTGGTTTTCATTTATTTCTTTTATTAACAGAAACAGAGACAATCTAGATCTACCTGGTTCTCATGTCAGTCCTTGGAATGACATCTTAACTTGAAGGATAGTAAAATAAAAGTACGTATGTGTGTTTATTACATGTTTTGTTAAGGAATGCTAACAGTCTGTAAATTTTATTTCATTCTTTTGAGTTTTGTTAAGTTATATTTCTTTCAATATTTCTTTTAGAATCTCAAGAACTCACAAACTTATTTGCTAGCTTGTTTTTCCTATGAAGAAAAGGAATGACTTTTATTATGTAAGGGGGCATGGTGGCATTTTATTTGTTTGACTCATTTATCATATGGTGAAAAAATATGATGGATCCAGTGTGTTTATTTAAAAAAAACCCTAAGACTAGGAACTATAATGGTATTTGCTCAGGCACTGCACACTTGCCTTCATTTTGAGATATTTTACTTACTCTGAGATAACTTGAAATTTGATTGAGATAAAAAAGAATGTTCTTCAAAAATATCTGTGCAAATTCTTTAATTCTGGCATGTTAAAGATAATAACGGTAGTACCAAATGTGCCCTCTGCCTCAGTGTAATGGAGGACTGAGAGGAAAATCGAGAAGCTTGATGAGAGCGTGATTGTCTCTCTTAAACAAGAATAGAATAGCAACAGGAAATTCCTGACTCTTCCCCAATAAAGTTAAGTCCAATGGCACCTCAGGCCTTTTCATACTTTTGCCGGAAAGCATGGGCTCTAAATGGGTGACACGGATGTGAGCGTATACGTAAGCTGCACCTTTGAGCATTTCCACACACCCAAAACTGTACTAGAACGTTGCACATTGAGTACAAAAGTCTTCAGAGACCTTTATAACCACACTGGACATGGTAACAGAGGTCCTATTCCTGCCTTATATGTGTCCTGATTACGTGAGCTCTGTAACCTCCTTCACCTGAACATAGTTTACAAAGTTCTTTGCAAACCTGTTTTACAGGCTATAGAACACCTCTGCCAAGACATGTGTCTATGTGTAAGTTTGAACAGAACTGCTTTTATCTAGCTAAGGACAGCAAAGAGCTGGAAATGCCTCTCCTAGACAAATCCTGTAGGTAGCACTCATTTTGAAAGAATGTGACTCAGTTACTGGAATCCTCCATTATACCTTCTGGATATCGTATCTCCCAGTCTGTCATCGTGCTGTTGACAAACAATGCATTATGGACAGGAAAAGGCACTGAAAGGGAAGACCACCTTTGGGGCAAGGCTGATAAACTCAACTCATTCATTCATTCATTCATTCATTCATTCATTCATTCATTCATTTAGTTTAAATATGATCATAATCTCTCTTCTAATCTAGTGGGTGATGTGGAAAGGTCAGTGAGTGACCATAAGGCCAAAGTAAGGCAGAGCCATGTTAACAATGCAGTATTCTCATCAAAGGGAAATTGTAGATGATGTAAAGTTGTTTGCTCTTAGGAATTTTAAGGAAAAGCAGATTGAGAATTCTCAGGGCGTTCTGATGTTACCATCTGTTACCCCACTGGCATACCCTATCCCAAGGACTATAATTTCGATATCAAATATGCTCACCATGCCAGAGAGGTTGCCCAGATGGGCACATAGGCAAAATGGTAGAACGACCGAGAACTAGGTCAGGCCAGAAAAATCCCCAGTCATGTAGCCCAAGGAGAACTCAAGCTGTGCAAAACCATGAAGACAAAGGGTCCTCAGCCAAGAGAAGCCAACTTGAGGGGATTAGTGTGTTCTCCCCAGGTTGAGCAACTGTGACTCCAGAAAAATCCTACAAAGCGAGGCCCATCTACATAAATTTACACTGCAACCCTTTGCAATCAAAGATCCTGAAACATTGGCAACACATCATAAACCCATCATGCAAACCAAGTGGCCATTATTTGGCATTCTTTCCTTTGCTGTGACTATTGTTCTCCCCGGGAGAGGATCTGCCCTCGAGGTACATTCTGCCCTACCAGTAGTCTTAGCTTTTGAGGGTCTCTTCGGACCACTTCCCGCCACACTAGCAGACCATCACTCTGTTAGTTGAGTAATCCCCTCGGCCATTTCTTTGCTGAGTTCCATTTTGCTTGCTGGTTCCCGGACCAAGAACTTCAGGATAGGTGCAGTATCACCCCATCTACAATCCCTTTGCTGTATCCCCTATCCATTTTTCAACTCTTTTTCTTCTCAATAGGCCTTGTGTGTGAGAGTGTGTTGGTGCGTGAGAACATTTTCATTCAATAAGTTTTCATCCAATAGTTTTCAGACTTCCAATCTCTTTTCTGCCCTGCGGGAGGCTTACCTTCAAGCTAGAACCGCGAAGACCCTTTTGGGCCTTCCATGGACTGGCACATCTAAAATAACCTGTCTTCTATTTACTAATGTCCCCATTCTTGAACCCAAACAAGAAGGAAGTGATTTTCCCAAATGTACCTCTTAAATGGTTGTTTGTCTAAGACCTCATTGTCTTTTTGTTTTTGTTTTTTGTTTTTTCAAAAAAGGTAATGAAGAGCTGGCAGGTATAGTGATTTAAGTGTTGGACTAGGACTCCAGGAGACCAAATTTTGAATCAGCCATGGAAATCCTCTGGGTGACCTTGGGTGAGTCACACTCTCACAGCCTTAGAGGAAGGCAAAGTCAACTCTTCTGTGAATAAATTTTGCCGCGTAAACCCTAGGATAGAGTTGGCAGTCAGAGTTGATTTGAAGGCACATGAAATACCAGGTAATATCTCAAGAAGGCTGGATGGAGACCTTTTTATAGAGGAATAGTCTGACCTCAAGCTCATACTGGAAGTGTCCAGCCAAGATTGCAATACGTCCCAACTTTCCCTCGGAAGGTCCAATGAGACCAATGAAAGATAACTTTTGTCCCTCTAACATCTATCTTTAGGAAGTGTTTTTCATACATTATAGCTCTCCAATCTCTCCCCTTTTTTTCTTTTCTTTTTCTGGTATCTGTGTGGATCAGAGAAAATATTATACTACCTCAACCTGTTTAATGTCTCTTTTCTCCCCCTCCTCTTAGCAACACTAAACTTTAGACTGCTTAAACCCCAGGCCCTCTCAATCATACAAATTTTGCTCAAGTTAATGTTTCCCCATCCTGAAACAACTGTATTCTATTAGGTAGCTATTTGTGTTTTGTATATATCTACCATAATATTTGCTATTCCCCAATGCAATTATTGCCTATGTTTTCATTCTTGTGTATTCAACGAAATTCACCTTTTAGATAGGTCCGGGTGGATGCAGAAGCTCAGTAAGAAGCTCTTATTGACCGCAGTGTCGTACTGCCAAAGTCATAATATCCCTTACAGGTGAGTGTACTCAGAATATGTATGAGTTCATGCATTTGCTCTGAGAGCACATTTTGTAACACCTTCACTCACAACATGCGAAGGTCTCTGATGCCATCCAATGCACAGAAACATCTAGGAAGAGGGGCTTCCCTACACACCCACTTCCCTACCACCAGAACAAGGCTATTGACACTAAACTACTCTCCAGTCAGAGAGAGTGAGCACCAGTGCATTTGTCTCCATTATTCCTGATTGAGTAGGGCATTCAGAAAGTCTGAATTGGGCTATTATAATGACCCTGCCAAATTCTAGAGAAGTTACTTTTGGGAGCATTAGAAACCACAGAATCCCACAGTCAACCAGGCTAATAATATCTCAGCAAGCAAGTTAGGGAAAATGAAGGCAAATTCATTTGGCCCTCTGGTTAAGATTTGTTCTGTCAAGTGTACACATTGGAGTGGTTTGTTTACACCCCTCTCCTGAAAGCAAAAGGCCTTTGTGAAATAGGTTGGTTTGTTCAGAGTAGTTTTGGATCATTACTTCTGCCCACCAAGCACTCAAGGTGCTCACAAATAAAAAAGAATAAAATACATAAGCTACAATAAAGCCAGCAATTACTGAGAAATATAGACAGCAGCATTAACTGTGAAAAGCTCAATAGAAGAATGTTGTCTTCACCAGCAATCTAAAACCCTAATAGAAGAGGCTTGCTTAACATTCTGGGAGAAGCACTTTCACAACTAAAGACTGTGCTACTCCAATCATGCAGCCTGGTGTACCCTCATTCCTCCCATGACCATTCCTCCCCCTCCTCATTCCATTCTTTCTCCCTCATTTCAAGGCTTCAATGATGAATGCAAATCTCAGTTTGTACAGGTGAAGAAGTCTTTCAAATTCCATCAGCCCATGACATGTAGGACTATATAGGTAAGAACAGCCATCCTTTTCTACCTAGAGAAATAGCTATGTTAGGAAAATGGAGGTTGGGGGATCTAGCAGCACTTTTAATACTAAGTGATTTAATCCAGAGGGAGCTTTGCTGGATTTCCATCCACTGCAGATGCACTAATGAAATGATATTGAAAACAGTTCTGATTAACCACAGTTACATATGCGATTTCTGCACAGCGTCGCTGTCCTGCAATGGGGATGCATTGCTGACAGCTTGCAAATCATGCTTTTACACAACATCTTCACATTCCTACTGCCAACACGTCCCCATCCATCATAATCGTGGGATATTCCATTACCAGGAAAAAATATGGAAATGGCCCCAGAGCATGTGATGCTCCATCACCAGCATCCATGTGGAAATGACAGAAGTGTGATCTATGCACTTCTTTCCTCAGTGCAGCACGGGAAGTGACCAACTGTGCTACAGAAGGAAGGAGCATGTCCCTCATGCTACCCTTCTGCAGGCAGCCAGCCAGGTTTGGACAGGAGTGTTCTGGTCACGCTCCTCTGCCAGGATCATGACAGGATGATGATGGGAAACAGCAAGGTTCAGAAAGGGCCATAGTTGTGGAGTGAAATAGTGTGCAAAAAGATACAACAGCGTGTAGATGGTGAAACTGACCATAAACCTTCAAAGAGTTGTGTAAGGTTTGTCAAGAGGCTGCTCTCTTGGTCCTGAGGTATAAAAGCAATAAAATCTGATTACCTGAAAGTCTACTCCTTTCTGAGGGGAATTAATTTTGTTACATGTGTAACTGAAATAACAACTGGTGCAAATTCATGTATTAATATATGTAGCATGTCAAGAAACCATGTTCTTGGTTCACATCTCTGCTAGTGGATTAGAATTTGTGAATATATGCCACTTCAGTGGTTTCTCTTTCTAATCTTCCTTTGATTTTTAATTTTTTTTTCTCTTTATAATATTCCTTTGTTTTTTGTTTTTAATTTTAGAATAGCAATTTGTAGATCAGAAATTGGATATTCAGGAAGGCTGAAATGCTCTGTGACTGGTTTTTCAGTTACTGCCATGTCTAACATCAGATAGGTGTCCATTTATGCTCTTCCTTCCCTGTATTTTCATCTCTGATGTATGTTTTATCGCAGGTGAATAGTTGTTTAAGATTGGAGAGCTGTTTGTTGCAAGTGAAGACCTGCCACCCAGGGTCTGTGAGAGGGCATCATTATTCTCCAGAATTGATTATAGCTCACTGATAGTGCGTTTGAGTGGTTTCAGCTAGAAGCTCTAAGTGACATCTTAGTGGTGTTCTGTCATTTTCTGTTTTTGATCTGGCGGTAGATTATTTCTGGCCAACAGTTTTGCTCTGCTGAGTTGGTTTTTGTCCACACTGGGTGTGTACTGTAGCTTGATAAATGTGTCCTGAAAATGCATGAATCTCTGTCTTGTGGGTCTGAGCAGATGCTGCTATACCGGAGAGTGTGGCTGTGAACAATAGAATTAAAAGTATGTTCTGAGTGGAAGCTGTAGACATCAACATATGTGTAGCAGTTAGTGGGGGGTTAATATAATATGCTGCTTAGATATCAATTATGTAGCTGTACAATTACTACAACTCTAGAGACCAGGGTTTGAATCCTCACTAAGCCCTGGAAATCCACTGAGTGACCTTGGGCAAGCCACCTTCTCTTAGCCTCAGAGGAAGGGAAAGAGCAAACCCTCTTCTGAACAAATCTTGCCAAGAAAACCTTAGGGTTGCCTTAGGGTCTCTACAGTCTGACATGATTTGAAGATGCACAAGAACATAAATTAATAACATCATCATCAACAACAACAACAACAACAACATGCACAGCATCTTTCCCTTAAGGTTGCCATGAGTTAGACACAACTCAAAGGCATACAACAACAGCAATGGTATCAAGATAGTGAATTTGTCCACAAGCTTGGCTCAGAAACAAGATGAGGCTAGTGCAACTGTTTCAAAACCAATGTTGTAACTTCTGTAAAGCATATGCCTGCTAACAGTCTGGCCATCATGTTTTATGGTAGCTAAAATTTTGAGGCACCATTCAAAAGCGTATAAAACACATTAAAGTACTCTAAATGTGAGATGATCAAGATATGGATCCTTGTTGGCTCACTACTTTTGTCTTGTGTCTGTACCTTCAGCAGCCACATGATGTGTGCTACCGAAATAAGTATCAAAACCATCAAAAGGAATATTTATTCCAGCAGAATTTCTGCAGAAGGTCCCAATGGATTTCACCTGTTACAGAAATGCAAATTCCTTTTAACATCAGTGGCTGATATAGTGTGTGTGTGCGCGCGTGTGGGTGTGCGTGCGCGTGTGTGTGCGTGCGCACACACGCGCACACGCGTGCATTTGTTTAATAAGAAAAGCATTGATGGTCAAGGGAAGATAGCATCTTCAATGGGAGACCTGGAGCAAAGAAAGAGAAATTGACATTTGTCCACTCAGAATCTGCTTCTGACCTCTTTTCTCACTGTTAGGGTGAAACACTTTTCTCCCAGGAGACAAAAGATGAAAGATCTTTCAGGGGAAATGTTGAGACAGCAAAAGGTAAAGCAACCTGACAGCCAAAAGTAAAGCAACCTATTTTTCCACTCCTGCTGGTTCTTCCCAATTTTCACATACTTGTTTTTCTTTTTAAAAAAATTTACTGGAAAAATAGAATCACAGAACCACAGGTAAACATTCAGCCTGGTCTTCAGTTAATGCAATTTCCACAGAAACTATGACAGTTGAGCTTCTTTGCATTCTCAGCATCACCATATTCTGAATTCATGTCCATATTCCATATCCCTAAACTGTCAAATTAATTGTACCATCAAAAGGGTTATGATGTGCCTGCCTCAAAGCAGCAATCAACTTCACTGAATACCTTTCAATACTTACGCTCTATATTTTTTAATTTGCTTTAGTATGCTGCATTTCTAAGACAGAAGTAATCAGATTTCTTAAAAGCAGCATGTCCCACATGACCTTTACATTCTGTAATGACAGCAGTAAACACATATTTACGGTGTGGGGGCTATGCAGTAGTAAAGCACGAATATGTTTATTGCAAATATAAGCAGCTTCAAAGCCATCATCTTCTAAACTGCTTTCTGAAATGCTGTTTCAGCAATATTTATGGTCCTACCTATCAAAGTCTTATTTATGGGGGTTATCGTTACTTTCCCCTGACTCTTCAGTCTAGACAAACTGAGGTTTTGCTGAATCATTCAGTAATTCATGTCCAAGCCTTCCTCCAAACCCTTCCTATAAGTATGTGTGTGTGTGTGTGTGTGTGTGTGTACACATATATAAACAAATGAGAGAAAGGTGTATATATATGACAGAAAGGTGTAAATAGACAAGAAGGCAGGAGAACTCATATTCTATTCTTGCCAGGGATTTCAATAGTAAAGAATGGTGATGTTTCCACTGCTACCACTTGGATCTCAGAAGGTTATTCTGGAGGTCTCCTGCTTACCCAATATCTTTTGGGTTTATCAAGTTTCCTATTTTGTTTACTTTTGGTATGAAACTGCTTGGACAGGTTTCTGAAGTTTATAATAAAATTTTACTTATCCTCAAACAAAGCCTGGCTTTCTTATGTAATAACTGGTAATAGGGCAACATTTTAAGCCAGATATTAAAGTAGGTCTGGGAAATTCTTTTTCTTCCTATCAAAGGCTTCATACTTTCAGGAGGAATCTGTCAGGTGATCCATATGTCTAAAATATATAAATCTGGCCCCTATGGTAGATGAGGTTGGAAACAATAGTCAGCACCTCGTTTCTCCCTTTTTCTGGAACCCTCCTCTCTCTCTCTCTCTCTCTCTCTCTCTCCCCCTCCACTTTTAGTCTCTTCTGCAACCCTCACTTTACCTCACCTTCCTATCTAGCAGCCTCTTGTCAGAAGTCTATCCTGACTACTTACAGAGGGTCCCCATATCTCTCCACTTTCCATCTTTTCATCTTTTTTGGTTATCATCCTCTGTTTCTTCCCTTCCTCGCACATACCAAAGCACAGGTCTGTAAACTGAGACCCCTGCAACTCCTTCCCACTATTGTGTTAAAGAATTCAGGTCATGACTCAAGGTTATTTTTGTTTATGCCCTGATGGCTGCTTTTAATAAGGAAATGTACTTTCAGAATACTGTAGCTTCAAGCATAGACTTATCAGGGGAAAACGATGTTTAATCCTCTTCTGACTTGCTACTTCCCATTTCCAATCATATATCCTGTAGATGGTGTTCCTTCACCCACAGGAGTTCCAAACAAACATTTGTGGGGTGGCAAACTGCTTGGTGGGAGAGATTGCATATTTGAAATAGAAAAACTGCCTTTTCTCTGTTAAAACCACAGCTTCCCTAAGCTGCTTTTCCTTATTAAGTGCATATAATGTCGAGTTAAGCCCTCAACCAATGTCATTTCAGCATAAACAGAAACTTTCCATTAGCTTTAATGAGTAAGAATGATAATGCACCATTACTGTCTGAATGTCTTTATAGGGTTTGGCAAACCATGGAGATGAAGAAGCTTTTTAACTATGTCAGCATAAGAAAGGGATGCAAATCATTTTATTGAATAAGGGATATTCATTCTGCAATACTAGAGTGATCAGTAGAACAACCACATATAATTTTTTGTTCCGTTTTATCTGCTAGAAGATAGTGAAAAGGCAGGCATTCCAGTCATAACAGTATAGACTAAGGCCATTTCTGCACAAGGTTGATATATCATAGCAATGTCAAATTCTTACCCTCTCTGGTCTTGTACCGTTTTAGCATTGTCGTTTTCCTCGTGGTTCTGCATGTTTTCAGCTCCAAGAACGGTTCACTGCAGTTCACTGTGATGCAAAAATGCTGTACGTGAAAACCAGAAAAACTCCGATGTAAATCTCCCAAACTGGTTCTGCTTCAGTTTTTGCCTACATGCAGAAGCGTAGCATCAATTTACATTGCAGAATTGGCCGGCCATGGGCATTCCCAGGCTGTCCCTTCCGTCATTTCCATCCCTCTCTCTCTCCCCCCATCAAAGGACAGGCTGCCCTCATTATTGTCTTCCTGTGTTAAATGGACAGCAGGAAGAAAGTGGATCTGGTAATGGACTGATAAAATATGTTTTTTTCCATGTTATCAACGAACATACATTTCTATGCACAAACATAGCAACACAGAAATGTGTTAAAAATGTGTTTGTGTTTTTTAAAAAACAGACCAATCAGTGATGGCAGGGCAGGGTGAGGAAGAGGAATGGGAGTGGCCAGGACTTGCTGTTGTGGATGCAGCAACCGCTGTTCTCTGCAGTAGTACGATGTAAATTGGGGGGGGGGTGCAGACAGCCCAGTTTCTGAATTTCTGAATTCAGTTTCCAAATTGGAGTATAAAAACACTGCTCTTGACACACAGTGAACTGCTTCTCCCCTCTCGTGTGGAAATGGCCTAATTCACCAGAATCCTATATCCTATAGCAGAGGAGCTAAGAAAGCCTGTTAGTGAACTGCAAAGATGTGTATCAGGACACTGGCAAGAATGTCCAATGGACATTGGTGCCTGAGGCACATCAGTCTTGTTGTGCACTGGTCCCACTGCAGAACCTTCACTTTTTCTGCTTGCTACATAGTAATGTAACAGCAGCCCTCTGCTGAATACAGATGTTACAAAACCACCCAATTCCAATTGCCACATATGTGAGTCCACTACCAAAGATGTAACTTCCATACAGGATTCCAGCCATCATTTGTAACTGTAGATATGAAATCTCAAGTCTCATAGACAAGCTACCTTGTGTCCCAAGGCTAAGAAAAAGGTGGGGTATAAAATAAAAATAAAAATGGCATTTTAAAACTGAAAAGAAGCAAAACGTCTGAGCAGAGCTGACCAGATTTTTCAGGCTGTTGTTAATAACGATAATTTAAAAACTCAGTAAACTTTTTTAAAAAAATTTACCTTGCACTCATTACCTTTCCATTTTCATTTGATTTCCTTTCAGCAACATGCACAATACTTTTGACATATCAACATTATTCATGCATGGGAAGATAGGATCAGTGCAAAGCCACAGTCTAATGACAAAATGTCTTCCATACTCATCCTACAGGAGTCCTTCCTGAGGTCTCTAATATGCAAGACCAGCAGTATTTTCTTCCAATGTCCAGGGACCAATACCACATTTATCCTCATTGGTTACAATTGTTTCTTTATATCCTGGAAACTCACCAAGGATCAGTAGCAAATGGCTTGCAGACCAGCACTGGTCCAGGGATTACCATGTTGATTAGCGCTGCCCTACAGCAGTAAGCAACGGTGACCTGTCTTGTGGATTTGGGTTACTCATCCTATCAACCCCAGCAAGCATAACTGGGATTGTGAGAGTTGTAGTACAAATTTCTGGAGGCCACCAGGTTTCCTAACAATGTATATCTGGACAGAGAAAAAGAAGCCACAGCAGAGTGGCCAGACTGGTACAGATTGTCATAGTACAGAGTACAGAAAAAGGACAATAGTGTATTATTTCCCTCGCAGGCATAACTTCAAAAAAATATATTTTGTTACTTAAGAAAACATTAATTGAAGGACAGGAACAAACTAAAAATCATGGTTCTTTCATTGGGAAAAAATGTGCACTCATCATTTGGACCAATTAAAATATTTCTTTCAAAACACTGCAGAAGAAAAGAATATTCAAATTCTGTGTTAAGAGTGAGAAGAGTACTCATGTATATTGCCACTGGAATTTAGGAAATGAACAGAAGCAAGAGAGATCGCCTATTCAGAGCTGATTACTTTATGCAAATATTTTCCCCAATCTTCATTCTAGCTTAAAGCTCAAGCATCCTTTATGTTAAATAATTAAGGGAAAACAAATTAAATCAATAGCACCAGTAGTCAGAAGAACTGAGTTTTCAAAAATAATACATGCTGAGGAGAAAAATGTGGAGGCAAATGTTACAATTATTCTGTCTCAGTGCAAGACGGGAAAATATAACATTGTAAAGTACATTTTAATTCATTCATTTCATTTAATTCATTAATGGTGGCTTTAAGATTACTTTCCACAGAATCAGGAATGTCATGAGAGAGGTGAGCCTGGTTTTCACTCCAAATAGTACCTGTCATTGCGTAATAACTAGATCTGGAAGAACTAACACATATTGGCCATTTATGAGATTTGTGTTTCTTAATTATCTAAAGATCATGGAAGAAGAAGACACTGTGGAGAAACAGCTCCCCTAAGTTAGGGTTGCCATTTTCCAGTGTTACTCCCATTCTCAATCCTAATTGGCACACTACACAGGTTGTTTGCTATCTATACTGTTTGTGTGCTTTTTTATTTTTAAAAAAATTATTTTTAAAAGTTTTTTCTACATTTAGAAATGTAAAGCATCTTCACACATCACAGTGGAAGCCAATGAGTTTTGGAGTATATGTGTAATTGAGCGCTGGGTAGGGCTAGAAAAAATACTTGCTAATATTCAAAACATTGTTGAAACATGGGCTTCTCAAGTGATGGGAAACATGGTTGAGTAGGGATTCAAACCCTGCTCTCCAGAGCTGTAGTCCAATGCTCAAAACTATGACACCATGCTGGCTGTCAAAGGGGAATATCCATGTGTGTACATCTATAAGTGCACAGACTTATGAACGCTTAAATAGAGTGTTGATATTAATTCAGCCTGTCTGGTTAAACCGCCATCATGAATTGGGCATTCAGGTGACCACAAAGTGACAGTGGAACCCCAGACAGAATCCATATTAGCTGATAAGTGGCAAGGACCTTCAATGCCTCAGTCTAAGAAATAAGGGTAGAGAACCATGCCAGTTTCAGAGGGAAAATGAAGTTTCAGATGAACATACAAACACAGCTATTGGTTTCAAAATGATCCAAGACCAAGATGACTGTTGGCCAAACAATGGATATATAATTCTGGTTTCTTGGAGGTTTCTAGAGCATAATTTGGCTGTTCAGAAACCCACTCAGCAAGCACATCAATGGAGATGCACTACACAGTTCCACTTCTGATACTGATAGCCCAACCCTCAGCCAGTCACTTATACAAGGAAGGTGCTCTACTTGCATACCATTGCATGTTCGTAGGCTTCTTTGTGATCCAGAAGCTCAATAAGGGACTCTACATTATATATAGGTTTTACTGTTGTAAGCCATCTTGAGTCTCAAACTGAGAAAAAAGCAGGATATAAATAAATATAAATAAAAAAATACTCACATACAGCTGCATATGAGTAGGCCTCCATCTGCAGACATTTATGTTATACTAGCAAGAACTGGAAAGGAGAGGAGTTCTACACTGCATATACAGCATAATGGAAAAGATTTTTAGTGGGCATGGTGTGGTTCCATTTTCCATTCAAATGTTCAGTGAAATAGGTTATCTAAACACCTGGATGTCTACCATCTATGATGTTCCTCACTAACTAATAACAATGGAAGAAAGGAATTTTCATTTCTCACAATGCAGTTGGAAGCAACACTTGTCTACATATTTTTCTGAGCTGAATCTCTGGTTCTCCATGGCTCAGCAACTTGCTTTAAAAAAAAAATGAAAACTGGATTTGAAAAATGGTATTGCTGGAATCACAGTTACAAGGAAAGCATGAATTGGACCTTGATATTAAATTATTGATGGTCAAATTCTCCTGAAGCTGTAGACTATGCATCCCCAACAGGGGTGGGCAACATTGATTATGCTTACTATGGCTGATAGGAATTGCAGACCCACAACAACAGGATGAACACAGTTGGCCATATCAAACAATAGACAAACAGACAGATAGCTGTTTTACAACAGCGATCATGTTGAATCATGAAGTACTAGATAATCAAGGAGAGAAAGGTATAAGTGCATAAATAACCTGATGTATAATGTGGACAGATGTGATATCATTGAAGACAGAGGAATCTTTAAAAAAAAGAAAAGTTAATAAAGCTTTAAAAAGTAATGACCCAAATCAAACCAGCCCTGGCTGCTGCCCATTATCTTAGCACACTAAACAATGGCACTCCCTATACACACATATTTCAATGGATGCTTCCCATTGTTTTGTGTCCCACTTGCCATATCTGACTCAGTCTGTTTTATATCTTGTCAAGAAAAACATATCCAAGATCAGAGGACTCTAGCAGAATCTATACAACTCCAGGCACATAAAACTATTAAGAATGGGTATAGTCATATTATAAACATCCTTCTTTTTCTCACAGCCAGAGCTATATGGAGAAGTCATCCTGTAAATGAAATTTCAGTCATGCTTGGCTTAGTCATAGTAATTCATTTTACACTGGGAGTTGGGAAGTCTAGCAAACTTGGAAAGGTCTAAGTTAAGCTCTTTTCACATTTAAAAGTTTCTGCTTCAGATAGCTCAATAGCTGTCTGGCAGAGCAAAAGGGAAAATGTCTTCAAGTTTGACATTCACTGTCACAAAAATGCTTCTCAGTCACCATATTCTTTATATCAAAACAGAGATTACATCTGTTTTAATAGTACAGAGATTCAATCTGTTCCTCTAAGAAATAGGAGAAACAAGGCCGCATGCTTCAAACATTTACGTACAATGTGCCATAGTCATAATCTCTAGTTTTCAATCATGTCCTCTCTACCAACATACATTCATTTGTTCCAGAATAGTTCTTGTATTTGTTATGCATACATGTTATACTAGCTTTCCTTTGGTGAGGGAATTCAACCCTGGCTGTAACATTGAGACCAGGGTGGGCAACACAGGCTCCACAAGCAGCTTCCTGCTTTCTTTCGCTGCACCCAAAGACCCTCTGCTGCTGCTCCTGCAATGCTGTGAAATCTGACAGCAGCAGAGGGGGGGTCACATTTTTCTTTAAGATTAGATTGCTTGGGAAAGGGTATGCCTTGTTTTTCTTCTTCTCTTCCCATTTCTCTTGACTACATTCATCATCTTCCTTCTACTCCTCTGTTTCTCCAACACTTTCTTCTTTGACACTTCCCCCTAAAAAAATCTTGAAACCATGACTGAAATATGTTTGATTCTCAACATATAAAAGTTGCAAATCCCATTAAGCTCAATAGAGTGTATGGCTGAGTATAGATTCATGGTTAGGATTGGCCTCTTGGTTTTCAATCACTTCTGGGTCTATCATCATCATCACTGTCATCATCAACAATATCATCACTGTCATCATCATCACCACCACAACCGTTGCCATCTCCATTTTCCATTATTTTGGGAGGTGAGGGAGGAAAGAAAAGGAAGGAAGGAAGGAAGGGAGGAAGTGGCCAGTGAGAAACTCTGGTTAATAGGGAGCAATTTTCTCCCAGCAAAGGGAGGGGCAGATTTTTACTGATCCCCAGTTCTGCATGCAGCCCTCAGCACCATATCTCATATTGTCTTGGGAGGTGGTACCCTAGCCATCTAGAGAAGACTAGAAGCACAGGGATATAAGGAGAAATAGAAGAGAATTGCCCTTCTCCTCCCTCTTCTGTCAAGCGGCAGCTGGTGAATGCGCTCTGAATTTTTTAGTCTGAACTTTAAATAAGCTGTCCATGGTGCTAAATGTGTGTCCAAAATAAGTACAAAATCTTGAGTAAAGTTCAATCTGAAACCTAGAAGGGGCTCGTTGCATCAGTGACAGGGAAGCCACCAATAGCCACTGTTTGCCCCTATGGGAGCATCCTGTAAGCAGAGTTCTACTTACAGAAACTTGAGATCCAAGCTGTACTATTTTCCTGGTTATTTGCATAGATGTCAAGAGGTCAGACTCTCATTTATACTGAAGGCACTTTATGCTTCTCTAGCAGTGCCTAGGGACAGTGAAGTGGAAAATATTGCTGCTTTCAAGCCCTCTTTTCAGTGTACGTATGTGTTCTGTTAGTCAATGCAAAGTGATACTAAAAATTCATCAGTTTTTGAAGAGCCTACACAACCACCCGTGGATATCCAAACATCTGTTTAGCTTTCCAACTTGCTTCCACCAGATTTTTATATCTGCACAATTTAATTACCATGAAGGAACAAACTACAGAATTTGATAAACCTTCTTGCTCACTTGAAAATATTAGTTTCATAATTTTGCATTGTAACCAAAAGAAAGAAAATCAGTTAATGTTTCTTTCCTAGAGATCCTTTGAATGTTATATTAGGGTTTGCTAGAGCAACACAAAGGTAAGTGTCTGTGGAATTAAAGCTTTATCTAATTTCTCACTTAATGAAAGAGCCCTTAGTGTTTAACTCATACATTAGATGAAGTAATCATCCTCTTGATAGTTTCATTCATTTTTTTTCTTGCCTTCATTGACAGCTCCATGCATTACATTCACTGCATTCCATGTACAGACTTTGACAAAAATCCATAACTTGCAAAACACAGTCAAGGGGTATTTGTATATAATATTGGGCAAACTGAACGCATAAACTTTGTATCACATGGAATATTTGTTGTTATTGGACAATGAGAAAACAATGAGAGGCTAGCACTAAGTATCTCCAATTAGTCTATTGTGATTTTACAATTAACCAATTGTCAAAAACGCTGGCTAAACAGAAGAGGTGTTGGGACACTGACAAAGAAAGAGAACATAGAAACGTAGAATCACAGAATGGAAAGAAATGCAAGGACCATCTAGTCCAACCCCCACCATGCAGGAATACACAACTATAGCATTCACAAAAGACGCCCATCCAACACCTGTTTGAAAACCTCCAAAGAAGGGAAGTTCACCACCTTCTGAGGCCTCATTCCACTACTGAACAGCTCTTATAGTCAAGTTCTTCCTCAGATTTAGGTGGAACATCTTTTCTTGTAATTTCCATTGGTTCTGGTTCTAGTCTCTAGAGTAGCAGAAGACAAGTTTGCTTCATCTTCTGTATGACATCCTTTCATGTATTTAAATATCACTTCTCAATCCTCTCTTCTCCAAGCTAAACCTACCCAGCTCCCTAAGGCATTCTTCATTGGGTTTGGTTTCCAGCACTTTTATACCATGTTTGTTCCTCTCCTCTGAACACATTCCAGCTTGCCAATATCTTTCTTGAACTACAGTGTCTTAAACATATTTTTCTTAAACATATTTGTTTCTGGCTGCTCTAAAGTATGTGTAAGAAAATGACTTTGGCAAAGGTGGGAAAAAAGAACAGGTGTCGCACTATCAAAGCTGCTTAAAATACGATGGTGGCACCTTGGGATACTTAGTTTCCACTAGACTAGCACATAAATATTGGATGCTGTCTCTTAAAAATGTGATGCTGGTATGTTTCAGAATACGTAGTGTTCTTTCACCCTTGGGCACTGGCATCTTTTCTTCCCAGAAAAAAATCCTATCAGGGGAGTGCTGAGAACCAACCCTCAACAAACAGATGTGAGGGGGTTGAAAATGGCTCCCACAAGACCAAAGCACAACATAAAGCCTAACACAAATTCCAGGTGGATCAATTCTACACCCAATGGAATTTTAAAAAAAAATTATTGCTGTTTTGGACATGAGGGCCCTGAGTCCAAACTTAGTTGGGTACATACCTTAACCAGTAGGGGTTCATAAAATGGAAATAGAACTTCACTGATTTAGTATGTGTATGAAGAAAAGCAATTCTCATCTGGAATGACTGTTGCATACTGCCTTTTCTTCAAGGCAAGTTTTTTGCAGCAGACTCCAAGTAAGATTCTAGGCTACTAACTATTCAACTGAAAGTGGTGAATCAGCTCTGGGTTTTAGTTCAAATGTTAATGGAACTATAAAAAGTGCTGGACCCTATCCCCTAAACAGACTGAGCACCTTGAATAATTCTTTTAATATTTATACTAAACACAGAGTAAATTTACTGCCCTGTTGAGATCAGAGCCATCAGCCTCCACTGGTAACTGCTGGTAATGGCCTTACAGGCTAGAACTTTCTCATCTTTATTCCTTGTTGCTGTTGTTCTATGTAACTTCAAGCTGACTAACAGTCACTCTCACTTATGGTTATAAGGTTTCCTTGGCAAAATGTATTCAGATGAGGTTAGCCATTGCCTGCTTCTAAGACTTAGAAAGTGTGATTGGCCCAAGGCTACCTAGGGGCTTTCCATATTCCTAGCCACCTAAATTACTAAAGCAGTGACGGGAATCACACAACCCTTCAAATGTTATTGGACTGTAACTCCCAGCAGCCTAAACTGACATAGCCAATTTGAGCAAAGCTGGAAGTTGCAGCCCAACAAAATATGGAAGGCAGCATGATTCCTACAGACCACTGTTTCATCCTACAGTTGTCTTCTGCTTGAGATCCTTTAATTGAAGTTATTAGGCAGAAATTAATGTGGACGCTTATGAATTCAGAGCATGTTCGACCATGAGCTTTGGGCTTTCCTGGAGAAAACTATATTAGGAGAAGAAAATACTGCATGTAATTGGACATGACAGTGGATTCATTCTCAATCATTTCCGTATTAAGCCCCATAATAGAGTTTTCTTATATTGCATCAGATATTTGGCTTATTTTCCCCACTGTTGCCAACTGTTGTTTAGTGGAAAGTTTTATGTGCATATACTCATCAAAACTTATCCTTGGAGAAATCAAAATGCAGGCAGCTATGCTTATTTACATCAGTGGTTGTAGCAGTTTTGTATATTCACCAAGAGTAGATCTTTTGTAAAGCTAATGGACCTTGAACTCCTAATCAATAAGTCCTGGTGCCTTGACCCTGTGTTACTTCACTACCCCACCAATTGCCTACCCATATCAAAAATACCTTATTTTGGGGGTGGGTGAAATTTGGGTAATTTCTGAAGCGTTTCCCAAAATTCACAACTCACATATTCATGCTATACAGAGTGTGACCTTTCAAAATTTCAGATGCAAGACATGATGAAAGTGGTAGGTTTTTCCATCCCTACCAGCTTCCCTTTCAATCTGTTGCCCTTTTCTTTCTATGTACTTCAGGTATTGTTGAAAATCCGACTCTTAGAGCAAAATTTTGTCCCCTAGGTAGCCTATAAGAAAAAATAAATTGCTGTTGCGTGCCATCAAGTCAGTTGAGACTTATGGAGACCCTAAGGCAAACCTATCACAGGGTTTTCTTGGCAAGATTTGTTCAAAGCAGGTTTGTCTTTGCCTTCCTTTGAGGCTGAAAGAATGTTACTTGTCCAAGGTCACCTAGTGGCTTTCCATGGCTGAGCATAGATTCAAACCCTGCTCTCCAGAGTCAGAGTTCAGTACTCAAAGTACTACCCCACACTGTCTCTCAGAAGAAATAAATGCCTCCCTTTTATACTGAGGTTTCTCCTCTGCTTCGAAAAATTTATTTTCACAATAACTTTGCTGTACAATTCGTTTATCTCAATCATTGCTACAATTCTGTAGTAGAATTTCATCACAGGAACCCATGTGCCAAGGAGGAATGTGTGAATAGTTTCTATTCTTCTTAATATTATTCAGTAAAAAATATGTATACTAAGTATAAGTTTACCACTCCCCATCTCCTCCTCCTCCTCCTCCTCCTCTTTTTTTTTTAACTAGTTTCATTCAGTCCCTTCTTTACAGCCTCAGACTAGTTGCAAATAGAAAGGCACTAGAAGGTCAAGCTTCCAAAGATCAAACTTCTAATTGTCCTTTGAATAAGAGACTGTATTTGCGCACAAAGCTTTGCATACGAATGAGTCCCTTTCCCATGTAGCAAGTCAGCTATTTTCAGCTCAATGCCGCAGTCTTCGATTTCTTGGTTGTAGCTATGGCAATAGGATTAGATGGCACTCCGAAAAATTCATTTTAACAAATTAGCAAAGGAGGGTACACAGGACTACACAAGTGGGGCAACCTACAGAAAAAGAATTCCAACAGAACACAGAGCATTCCTCAAAATAAGGATGCTTAAATCATCCAGTGTTATCAGTTTGTTTGCAAGTGATTTACTATTAGTCACAACAGCCAGGCTGGGGCAATGTGCCTGAAAGAGTGCCCTCTTTACCCACAGATTCTGTTTAGCACCACACCTTTGCTCTTTTAAGAACAATAATATCAGACATGACCCTTTATGCATGCATATACTTCATTCTTTGATACAGACCTCTTCTAAAATTGGCTGTTAAACCTATTTTAATAATATTCATTATTATGGTGCCACTTGAAAGTTCATTATTCAGTTTGGGACGGAAAAAAAAAACTAGTTTAACCTCAGTCCTTGGGCCATGTTATAATGAAAGTAAAGAGCCAGCTCATTGGTGCTGTAGAGTTATGAGCATTTTACTTTTTCCTTTGTACTATTTAGCATTTTCTTTCTCAGCACTTCTCCCCTCAGTAAACGGCAGGCCTCAATAAAGCACATCAAACAGGGCCTGTTGAAGCAGAGCATTTGGTGTTTCAAAATATTTCAGTTCTAATAAGCCTCTGAACTATTTCCATCCTGAAGCCTTTCATTTAATTATATGTGAGAAAAAATAAAAGACAAAAGGAGAGAAAACTTGCATTCCCTGATCCATCAAAGGTGATCAGTGTTCAGAAATAGGTTTATTGCTATATGGAGGCTGTCTTCTGTATTCAGTGGGATTTATAGGAAAATCCTCAAGCAGGAGGAGTGATGTTGGAGTGGTGGCCATGGTGATTGGCCATGTTTTCTAGTGATTCATATAACAATGGGATGATAAATCCATTGCAGGTTTTAGTCAACATTTTGAATAAGCTATCCAAATTGCTGGCACCTATCTCTCAAACAGTTTCATCACTTTAGAGAACTTCTTTAAAGTTCACATGAAAATCCAGATTAAATTCACTACCCCACTGATATGGAGGCTCTCAACACTAATAATCTGTCAGAGCTGGAAAGACTACATGAAGGCATCATCTTCCCCACCCCAAAAGGTTTCAGATCAAGAACAGCGATCCTTTCTTGTGTGAGAGGGGATTTTTTTTTAATTGGGGCCTTAATGAACCATTTCTCGTCTCATAAAATGTTTCATCTAAGAATACTCACATGACAAGATCATTCTTTTCAATAACATCTTAAATGTAGCCTTTCTTTGCAGTTCTTATTGATCAGGCTGAGGAGACAGTTCAATATTGTTTTCAAAACCATTTTCTAAATGATTGGATTATATATAATGAGCACAATTTCCCATTGATCTTTCGGATTGGGGTTTCTAAATGATTAACTAACAACATCCCATAAAGGAGGACAGTCTGGGGTGTGATTGCCAGACATCTCACCCTTAACTTGTAGGTTCTGAGGCAGGGCTTTCATTACAGATCTATATGGTTTAGTTTGTTTTTTGTTTTTTTAATGACAACTGTGGAGCCACTAGGTAATTTTTAGAGAGTAGACTTAACAGTTTTTCAGGGGAGAAGGGATCTGTCAAATGGCCATCTTGTTCTGTTATGAAGCATACAACTTGTTCTGGTATGAAGCACACAACTAACCTTTCTCTTCTCTACCTTCCCCAGACTTCCATTCCGTGTTTATATTCTATTGATCTGTCAGAAGAGGAATGGGGAATGTGTGGCCTTCCAGATCTTGTTGGACTTTAATGCCTATCAGCACTTACTAACCTGGCCAATGGTGAGAGATGATAAGAGATGCAATCCAGCAAAGTCTTGAGACCCACATGGTCCTCTCCCAGCCCTAATTTGATTAATAATGAACTTCAATCATAGTATCAGCTAGGGATGAAATGGAAAACTGACAATTTTCCCACTGGGGTCAAATTTGGAGTTTCCAATCCCTTGAAAGACTAATGGGGGGGGGGATGACATGTTGAAAGTTTCTGGAACATAAACTTCACTTTCTTAAAACTGCACAAGAGTTTGAGAAACTGAAGCTTTGCAGTAAAAACTTCACTCACGGTGTTTTTATTATGCAGAGAAAACTGTACAGCTTTCTCACATATGCAAAAAAAGAGAAGCTGCTTACATTGTTTTTTCCTATATACATGAGAAAAGTGCTCCAAATGTAATCCTAACTGCACACTATGACTATTTCCACACTACACTGTTATAATGCTATTATTCCACTTTCAATATCCTATGAAACATCCTATCCTATGGCCTCAGTAACAAAAAAAAATGTAAAAGCAGTCTTACGTTGTCTTCTCTTGTATATATTGTACATATTCTCTTGTTCTTACTGTACATATTCTTGAGTTATACAATACAAAATTACAATACAAGAGAAATCTTACATTGTAAATTTGAACTGTAGTCAGCCCTCCACATTTGCTAGGGTTAGGGGCTCAGGACCCTAGCAGAAGTGTAAAAATTGCAGATATCAAAATGTGTGTGTCTGTGGGAAGAGGGCTGAGGCATGGTGGGCACCCAAGGTCCAGACCATGGCCATTTCCACAGGACACTCTTATAGTGCGATGATTCCACTTCCAACCTCTTATGGAATCCTGGGGTTTGCGGTTTCAGGAGGGGCCCCAGGATTCCATAGGAGGTTGAAAGTGGAATCATTGCGCTATAAGAGTGTCCTGCAGAAATGTTCCATGTCAGGAACAGGAGAGGGAAAAGTGTCCCTCAGCATGGTGGCCCTATAATTCCACTTTCTCATCTGCCTCCTTCCTTGGGTGTATGAGGGGCATCGGAAGAGGGTTTGTGGTGCTGAAACATTAGGCTGCGAACCAGCCTTACATGCCTGGGAAGTGGCTAATGGAGGAGAACCAGAGGCAGATTTTTAAAGGGCTACATGGCCTGATCGGAGCCACTGAGAAGGAAGATTCTACCAGAAATGAGGCACCTGAGGTGAGGGGAACGGGGCTGGAGAAACTTGCAAATAATCCAATCTATTAAAGTGAAACCCACAAATGTAAAGGGCCAACAATAAACTAAACCCACAGCACAAATTTGTCAAAACAGTAGTGATACCATTTGAACAGTAAGAAGCTATTTCAGATTATATGCTCAAACTGATGCCTGTAAAATCTTCAGATTGCTTGAAAAGTGAGGTCAGTGCTCTAGACCTTCTTGCTGTTATACCCAAACAAAACATGGTAAAAGTAACTTGTATGATAAGCATGGCTTTGATTTTCTCCACATTCCCTAGTCACTCTCAGAGCTCCAGTTACTCCAAATTATAGTTCCAAGGATGCCCAAAGTAGGGAGCTACTGCTATAGTTAGAGGTCTTCCAAACTAGCTCTTTCCTGCTTCTCCAAAGTAACTAACTATACCGCTAAAACCATAAAGGTAACTAGAAAGTTAAAAAAAATCATTGGAAGAAGATTGCCCCACCCATTAAGCCACAGTCATAATATAACGTAGTTATACCTCCATTGTTGGGAAAAAATATCAATTATAGACAACACATTATTTGTATCTATTTACTATCAAGCTATCTTCTTCAGAATTGGTCCTTATTATTGCCAAAATATAAGAACAGGGGCCTAGAAAAGCTTTACCATGGCTTTATAGGCCAGTCTCCTGTCAGCAAAAGGAAATGCACTTAGTGACATTGGGGGTTTGGAGGACGGACGTGAGGCTGCCCAAAGGGTTTGCAGCCACGTGTGCCTCACAAACCATGTTTTCCCCACTCCTGTCTTAAGGGGACACCTATTTTCTCTTTCAGCTCCCAATCTAAACTAGATGAAATGAAGTAAAACTACATTAAATGCTAACTAAACTAACCAAAGAATTATCAAAGTTGTTTAAAAAAGGCCAGTAACGGAAATTCTGCAGTACCTTAAACAATCTGCATAAATTCCCTACCATCCTTCCAGGTAGAAATTTCTCCTTATGTCCACACAAAATCTTTCTGAGTGCAGTTTTGCATAGGATGGAATAAAGAAAGAAAGGAAAGGCAAGACAAGACAAGAAGAAACGCATCAGTGGAGGACACAGATTTGCCTATGTGGTAATTTATATGAAGTTATGCAAATTCAGAAATAATTACGAATATTTTAACTGAAGTGCAATATATCTGGACTCACCAGACTATGGAAGACTCTAGCCAGGTGAGTTGGATAATGTCTGGGTACTCACTGTTTGGTGGACAGCTTACCACCTTCTCTACTTTCCCTTCATATTGAGTTGCATTTTAAAACAGGCTGTAGTCTGGTCATCTCTCCAAACACTGATGTCTTCAAACAAGAGGAGCGGGCTGTTTTGTGAGTTGTTTTTTTTGGTTGGGGGTTTGTTTGTTTTTTTGGATAAAATAAAACATAATGGTCACACTAAATTTGCATGTATTTTGAATGGCAAGGCAACTAAGAGTCAATACGGGCCATTTTCGCACAAGACTGTTGTAGCGCTATTATTCCACCTTCAACATCCTATGGAATCCTGAAGTTTGCAGTTTAGGGAGGGGCTGTCTGGCCCCTCCCTAAACTGCAAACCCCAGGATTCCATAGGATGTTGAAAGTGGAATAATAGAGCTATAACAGTCTCGTGCGGAAATGGCCACGGTCTCATTAGTAATAAGAAATTCCACTTCTTGTCTGGTGTGGGTTTTTCTGTAATAGCTGAAGCTTGGACCGATGTCACTTTACCTGCAGCATTAAAGGATTAAGTACCAATTTAGACTGCTGCTCTATTTGTTTCATCTCTGTGCACCAGGATGACAGAGAAAGCAAATATCATATAGTTTTTAGAAATCTAGATGGTGTCAACATCAATTTGCTGACATATTGAATCTTACTCTAGGTTAGATAAACTGCTTAAGATAAGCTTCTTTCTTACTGTGTTCATTTTTAAGAGTTTACTCCAAAGGATCCTTCTTGGTGATTTCTTCTTAGTAAAAAAGTTGCAAATTTAACATGGTGCTTGCTGTCTGTTACATTTTGCAAAATAAGCCTTTTTTAAGAAAAAAATTGTCATTTATAAGCTCTTTTACGCTAGAGTTTTTGATATTACCAAATGAAATATGCTTTTCTGGCAAGCAATCAGGTTATTATTATTTATATGCAAACAATCATTTATTTTCATTTTGAAACTGCAAACAATTATTTAGATAACTGGTGGTGAAAGCAAGTAAATTTCCAGCCCAACAGCTTGTGCTTCTACCTGAGCAGAAAACACAAGCAATTTGGATAATGCATTATGTGCTGACTGAAGTAATCCCCTGTTTCTGCCTTTCACTGAGGATTTGGAATTAAATCACTTTGAAGGAAAGTATTAGGGTGGAGAAAAAGGAAACACATTTGTATAGGACCAGTGTGAATGCCACTCTGCATGTCCCCTATGGCAATAATAGCCAGAGCTGAAAATCATACTGGGAAAGATAGTGAGTAAGCTTCTTTGAATCTCTTTTGATAGACACTGGAGCAAACAACACACAATGGCTGAGTTTAGACTTCTGGGTAGCTTCTGAGTAAGCCAGAGTTCTCATGCATGGAATTTTCTTTTTTTAAAATACACACACACACACACACACACACACATTAAGATTTTAACGTTAAAATTTTTAAAAAAAAATTTAAAAAAACCAGCAAGCCTACAATAAAAACAACAGAAAAGAAAGAAAAGAAAAATTAGCTAAAGGTAAAAAGTAGATAAATAGAATAAAAGAAACAAAAAGGGTAGAAGTGACTTCCAATTTTCATTTCAGCAGCTATTACAGTATATAATTAATCTTTACCTCTCTTCTATGTCACAATAATTCTTCATCCTCCTTTCTATATCTACTAATATCTAATCCAAACTTATACAATCTTACATATATTTCTTACAGAAAGTCAATAAAGGCTTTAATAAAGGGTTTGTAGTCTAAGAACAGAAACTATCATGACTTCCCTAAATTAAACTAAGCAAATTAACCCCCCTCATTCTAATTTAACGACAATCTACAATCATACAAAGTATCAAATATTAAACCTTTTCATCTTCATTAAATAAGTTTCCTAATTCTACTCTGACCTTTTCTCCCTCCCTCTAACTCATTTCCAGCTGTGCCTCCAAAAAAGTAAAATTCAACCTCCTCATAAGAATTTCTTTTTTCCTTCTATGCTTTAAATTTTCCATGGCTATTCCCCAGTTACACCCCTCTCTCATAATTGTTTCCTTTGTAGTTGTCTAAGCCTCCAGCCTATATATAAATCAACTTTAATATAATTTTAAACAGTTTCTTAGATTTTATATACCCCCCCCCCAAAAGACCCTCGTTTTGTAACCACTTTCCTTATACTAGGGCAACTTTAAACATCAAACAGCAAAATATTTGGAATCCAGACAGTCCACTCATTATTTCTTTACCCATTCACATTTTAAATTTACCTTTCCCTGCCAACCTTTGCAACTGCACAAGTTGAACAGCATTCATCAAATCCCATAAGACCTAAGGAGGAAACCTCCCTCCATGAAATACCCTCCTACTGATATTATTATCTTTATTATTATTACTAGTATCATTGATATTATTATCATCATCATCATCATCATCATCATCATCATCATCATCTTGCCCATCCCCACAATCTAGCTGAAAACCAAATATCCTTAATGTCTTCCCAAAACTCCCCAGTACTGAGACTGTATATCGTAGACCTCAGCATTCCTCTGCCCATCATCTTGAGTATCTCTCAGGAAAAAAGATCTTCTCTTCTCCTTTTCCACATATCCAGTGTTGATCTTCTTTTAATTCTTTCCAGTAAATCCAGACTCTCCTCTGGCTGCTCCAGAATCACTTCTGATCCAAGGTACACTGCTGTGGCAGCACATTACCATCCATAATTTCGACTCCAGACTTCGATATCTTCTCTTTGGCTGGTTCTTCAATTTCCATCATATCATCAAATAATTCAAAGCCCTTAATATATTTTTTCACCAGTTTCAATTCCTCCAAAATTTCTTGCCAAATCACTGGATTGCATTCATCTTCTAGGAGTTGAATTACTGACATTCTTTCAATTGAGCAAAAATTTGGGGAAAATAGGGTTAACACCTTTTGTCTCCACACCGGGCATTCCCGCCCAGGGTTTTTAAAAAGGTGCAGTCCGTCCTACAAGGAGGAGGTCTGCACCTGGGAGCGGACTGGGTCAGACCTACTTAACGTAGATCCGCACCTCAGCCTGCTCCGGAACGACCCCAAGTGGTCGTCCAGCGTGCTTTTGAAAGACTGCTAAAAACAGGTCTTTCAAAAGCACGGAGCACTCCACTGCGAGCCTGCTTCTTTATGCAGATTTGCAGGCTCACCCCAATGCGAGCCTGCGATCTGCCGGGGGCGGGCTTTAGGCTGGTGAGCTTCAGCGGTTAGTTGAGACCCTCGACCAACCAGAAGCCGCCATTTGGGATGCCGGAGCAGTGCATATCGACAAGCACGCACTGCTCAGGAGCAGCAGGGACCGGACCGGGGAGCTGAAAAGTCCAGTAAGTAGCGGCACGGGGCGATTCCCTCGCCCCGTGTGGAAATCACCACCATCTCCTCTACTACAGTGTTGCAATGATGCAGCATGGCTAATTAGTTCCCCCGTCATTTCAACTGCCCCAAATGGGATACCTCTCCCAAACAAAACAAAACAACCCCCCCTAAAAAAGCAGTCTCTTTTCTTAGTCTATTTTTACTTATAGAGCACCTTTAAAAAAAACAGTCTTCCAACTTAAAAAAGTAATTTTCCAACCTTTAGTATAATTAAGCCTTTTATCCATTTAAAAAAAACTTTTTTAGTTTACAGTCTTATTAAATTTTCTGTTTTTAAAATGTGATCTTTAAAAGTCTTAAAAATAATTCTTAAAGTCATAGAATCATAGAATCATAGAAATGTAGAGTTGGAAGAGACCACAGGGGCCACCCAGCCCAACCCCCTGCCATGCAGGAACACCCTCAAAGCACTCCCGACAGATAGCCATCCAGCCTCTGCTTAAAAACCTCCAAAGAAGGAGACTCCACCACACTCCGAGGCAGCATATTCCACCGCCGGACAGCCCTGACTTTCAGGAAGTTCTCCCTGAGATTCAGGTGGAATCTCCTTTCCTTCAGCTTGAATCCATTGCTCCTTGTCCTGGTCTCTGGAGCAGCAGAAAACAAGCCCGCTCCCTCCTCTACGTGGCATCCCTTCAGATATTTAAACATGGCTATCATGTCCTCTCTTAACCTTCTCTTCTGCAGACTAAACATACCCAGCTCTCTAAGTCTATCCTCATAGGGCATGGCTTCCAGGCCCCTCACTATTTTGGTCACCCTCCTCCAGACCTGTTCCAGGTTGACCATGTCCTTTTTGAACTGGGGTGCCCAGAACTGGACACAGTATTCAAGATGAGGTCTAACCAAAGCAGAGTAGAGTGGTACCAGTACCTCCCTCGATCTAGACACCATACTCCTATTGATACAGCCGAGAATTGCATTGGCTTTCTTGGCTGCTGCATCACACTGCTGACTCATGTTCAGCTTGTGGTCTATTAAGACTCCTAGATCCCTTTCACACGTACTGCTATCCAGCCAAGTGTCCCCCATCCTATATTTCTGTATTCCATTTTTTCTACCTAAGTGTAAGACCTTCCATTTCTCTCTGTTGAATTGCATTTTGTTAGCCTTGGCCCAGCTCTCTAATCTGTCCAGGTCATTTTGAATTTTGATCCTGTCCTCTGGCGTTTTAGCAACCCCTCCCAATTTGGTGTCATCTGCAAATTTGATGAGCATGCTCTCTATTCCTTCATCCAAGTCATTGATGAAGATATTGAACAGCACTTCTAATGAAGATGAAAAGGACAGAACCCTGGGGCACCCCACTAGTCACTTCTCTCCAGGATGAAAAGCAGCCATTGGTGAGCACCCTTTGGGAACGGTCAGCCAACCAGTTATAGATCCACCTGACAGTAGCCCTATCCAGCCCACATTTTACTAGGTTCTTTGCAAGAATTGTTGTAAATAAAAAGGGAATTCAGAAGACAGTAAAGAAAGAGAAATAGTCTTTTATATATTCTAGTTAAAAATAAGCATAGCATATAGATTCTTAATATATAAAAGGTTAAAAGAGAACATGAGCAAGTTTGGCAAGTTTAAATTCAAAATATATCAAAATATAATACAATACCAAAATGAAGCAGGATATGATACAAACTGCAGCAACAGCAAATCAGAAAGTGGAAGTAAGTATCCACTAAAACAATGCTACTCTTATGGAGCCTTTACGCCTGCTTCCAATAACAGTAGCAGGTGAAGGTCCTCCATAACACCAATAGACCAATTAACCCCATAATAACTAGAGTTGTAAGTCTTGTCAATTCCAACAAGAATGTCGTGGGGAACTTCGTCAAAGGCCTTACTGAAATCAAGATATGCTACATCCACAGCATTCCCTTCATCTATCAAGCTAGTAACTCTATCATAAAAAGAGATAAGATTAGTCTGGCATGACTTATTTTTGAGAAATCCATGTTGACTTCTCGTGATTACCGCATTGCTTTTTAAGTGATTAGAAACTGACTGCTTAATGATCTGCCCCAGGATCTTTCTGGGTACTGATGTCAGGCTGACTGGGCGATAATTATATGGGTCCTCTTTTTTTCCCTTCTTGAAGATGGGGACAACATTTGCCCTCCTCCAGTCTGCTGGAACTTTTTCTGTCCTCCAAGATTTCTCAAAGATTATAGCAAGTGGTTCCGAAATGACCTCTGCCAGTTCTTTTAATATCCTAGGATGCAATTCATCTGGCCCTGGAGACTTGAATTCATCCAGTGTGGCCAGATATTCCTGTACCACCTCTCTACCTATTATGTGCCGCATTTCCCCTGCTTCCTCACCTGCTCCCCAACCGTCAGGTTGAGTGCTTGTATCCTTCTGGGAAAAAACTGAGGTAAAGAAGGTGTTAAGTAGTTCTGCCTTTTCTCTTCCCCCGTTAGTAATTCGCCATCTTCTCTGCATAGCAACCCTATCATCTCCTTCTTTTTCCTTTTGCTACGGACATATTCTAAAAAGCCCTTTTTATTGTTTTTAATGTCTCTGGCCAGCTTAAGTTCATTCAGTGCTTTAGACTTTCTGACCTTCTCCCTACATCTCCTGGCTACTTTCTTAAATTCTTCTTTGATATTTTCCCCCTTCTTCCATTTCCTGTACATGTTTCTCTTAACACTTAGCTCAGCTGAGAGTTCTCTAGTCAACCATTCTGGTTTCTTCAGATTCCTTCCATTTTTCCTCCTTATTGGCACAGTTTTAGACTGTTCCTTCAGTATCTCCCTTTTAAGGAACTCCCATGCCTCCTGAACTCCTTTCTCTTTCACTATTCCCAACCATGGAATTTCAGCCAGCAGCTCCTTAAGTTTACAGAAGTCCACTTTTTTAAAATCTAAGATGAGTGTCTGGCTACACTTATCTTCTCCTTCCCACTGAATGCCAAATTCCAATAGGGCATGGTTACTCCCCTCTAAAGATCCAACCAATTCTACCTAATTAATAAGGTCATCCCTGTTGATCAGGATCAGATCTAGAATATTTGATCCCCTTGTGGCCTCTTCCACCTTCTGGACCATGAAATTGTCTGCAAGACAAGCAAGAAACTTGCTGGACCTTGCTGTCTTGGCAGAGTTTGACTGCCAACATATATCCGGGTAATTGAAATCTCCCATTATTACTGTATCTCTCCTTTTTGAATGTGCAGTCATTTGGTTGAGGAAGCCGTCATCAAAGTCCTCAGTCTGGGTTGGAGGTCTGTAGCAAACCCCCACCAAAATATCCCTATTGTTTCTCGTTCCCTTAATTCTTACCCAGATGCTCTCGACCTGGCTTTCTGGGTTTAAGTCATGGATCTCTTCACAGGTGAAAACATCCTTGACATACAAGGCTACTCCTCCTCCTTTCTTGTTTGGTCTATTTCTACAAAATAGGCTATACCCCTCTATTCCTACATTCCAATCATGAGACTCATCCCACCAGGTCTCAGTGATGCCTATCAAATTGTGTTTATTTTGTTGTACTAGGAGTTCAAGTTCATCTTGCTTGTTTCCCATACTCCGTGCATTAGTGTAGAGACACGTAAGTCCCTGGGTCCTTCCCGCAAGTCCTGTACTATAGTTTCTACTCCTCCCATCATTGGACGCTTGTACTACTTGTCCAATATCATTTGGGCCTTTTCCTCCTGCGCTCGCCGAGTCCCTGCCCTGAATAATATTGTCTCCCTCCCCAGTGGAACTTAGTTTAAAGACCTCTTAATCCTCCTTGCGAGACTGTTTGCAAAAACATTCCTGCCAAGTTTCGTGAAGTCAGACATATTAGTACAAAAAGCAGCAAACTCACTGAGCTAATGATCTCACTGCTGAATCAAAAATCTCTTTTAGTTCAAAGAGTTCCAGAGATGTTATACAAAAGTACTTAAGAAAGTGAGATGCAGGCTTAGTGTCCTTTTTTAAAGACTCACATACAATGGCATGAGCTTGATGAAATTTTGCCATGGCCCCTCCCATTTTGCTTGCATCCAACTCCTATGGTCCCTGCAAGCATAGCGAGGGTCCAGGACCTGTCTTGGACAATCTCCTCTCCCCTTGTCCAGGGACAGATAATCACTGTTTGGAATTTGTTTCTGAGCCAGTGATTGATGCTTCTGTAGTTTCACAGAGCTTTTTATAAGGGCTCTCAATCTTACCCAGAAGTCCAAATGCATGGTATTTTTAAGGAAGCTGGAGATCATTTCCCACAGTCCCTAGATCTCCTTGATTCTGCTTTGAATTTTGCTCTCCAGTTATCCCTGAATTCCCATATCAGGTTCCTGGTGACATTGGGCATCTGCAAATATCCTAAGATTCATCCAGCCCAATTACTTCTGCAAATGTGGGAGTGACACAGTGTGCTCACCATGATGTCTGAACTTTGGCTTATTGCTTCACTGACAAACCAGAGAAATACCCCATGGTTTGTTATTGACATATTCTCTGGCTTGGGGGGGGGGGGGACAGGTCAGATATCTGGATTTCAAACCAGCAAAGTCTGCATCCAAAATGTCAAACTCTTCACTGCATTGTATGTCCGGAGGTATAGGCCATTTCTGCACTACACTGTTATAGTGCTATTATTTCACCTTCAGTATCCTGTGGAATTCTTTGGTTTGTAGTTTACAGAGCCCAAAGAGCTCTCTGGATGAGAATTCTAAATGCCCCTCCCTAAACTGCAAAACCCAGGATTCCATAGGATGTTGAAAGTGGAATAATAGCACTATAACAGTGTAGTGCAGAAATGGCCCTAGTCTTCAAGTCTTGAGTAGTAATATCCTTGGTATGAAGAAGTAAGTTGTGCAGTTTTTGCACAGACTGTGGTATATTCTTCAGTAGTTCATACCCAACATTTATCATGCTTATGTTTGTTGAAGTGATACGTTTCCAAATGTGTTTCTGGTCATTCAACCAGTTGTATCATTGTTATTTATTCCTCTAATCTATGTAATTTTTGATGTCAGTTTTTCACATGAGGCTTTACCCCAAACTCAGTCAGTTCATGAATTTATACGCAGTCCCTTTATATCATTCCACTTTATTGCTATTTGTCGTTTAGCCACCAATAGCAACAATGATATTAGGACTATCTTAGATAAAACCTATTTCAACCTATAAATATTTAAAATAGGAGTAATTCGTGGTGTGAATGTACTACTTCCTTAAGTATTTCACTTAAATATTTAACTACTACATTTTTAAAAAAAACTTTTGAGCACTTGGTCCAAATGTCTGTATATAAGAGTCTAGATGAGTCTCCAGCATATTTCTGGTGTTTTTTCTGCCATTACAGATATTTTATTGGTGTTAGATGCCTCCTTTGTAGGATCTTAAGAACATTTTCCTTGTTTAGCTGACTAATTTAAAATGCTACCCCAATTTCGTCCAACTTGAGTCTTTTATTTTGTCTTCTATGTTCTATTCCCAGGCTAACTTTAATCTTGCATTTTTTCCATATTGATGTGTGTTTATGATACTATAGATTTTTGAAGCTAGACCCCTTAAATCTCCTTCTGTGTCTAGAGAACACTCCCCATATAAAGCAGACATTTTAGTCTATTCTGTAGAGTTTTTAATTTTTATTAGGAAAAAAATTGATCTTCCTGTAGCAAATTCATTTCTATTGGGTTTGAAATCTTTTTTTAAAGTGTAAGTTCTAAAGACTTGTGTTTTTTATTATTACATCACTAGTTCTAAATATGCCTTTAATTTCCAATCCTTGTAATGATTTCATTTTTACATCAACCATCACTTCATAGTGGTTCACAGGTTGATTTTTCTCTTTCTGTCCTTCAGTTCTGCTGTAAGCGTCAAATGTCACATCTGTCTATGATCTGGAAGAGAGCTGAAAACGTGTCATATAATATCCAGCTTTACACATGAATTATTATGTACCTATGCTTGTGGCTGCTTTATTATTATTTTTTTCCTTTAGCAATTCAGTAACTACCAAGAACCTGAACAATAGGTGCATATTTTCTGAATCAACTTAATATTAAAATAATTCCACAGGACTAACTAGCTCTATGAATCTACATTCTGAAGAAGTCTGGTCTTTCTCTTCTTCCGCACAGTGCCTCTCTCAGACTGAAGAGAATATCTGAATGTAACAAGATCTCATGGATAAAGTTGACTCTCCCTTGTCTTTAGCATGCAGAGAACAATGCACAAAATGAGTCATTACTTAGCAGACAATGTAGAGGGTCAGAAGTAGCTGATGCTTATCTATGATTAGGAAGGCATCATATAGTTCTTTTTACCTTAGCAACTTAAAACCTTTTCTTTAATCAAAGAGAGAAAGGAAGCTGTGGTTTTTGTTTTGTTTTGCTTTTAATTGAGTGAGAGGTATTCTTAGATTTACGGGATGCTGTAGATCAGAATTTCCACTAGCCTTTGAAACAGATTGAGCCTTTTTTTGGTTCATGCTCCAAGACATTCTTTCCAGACAAAGCCAACCCTTTGCATTTGTAAAGCCACAAAAAGTAGGTTGGATTCTGTCCATAATGGAGGATTGGCTTGTTTAGGAAGCCATAAAAATTAGGCTCAAATTGTACATAGTGCCAAAACCACGGTCATTTCCCCACTAGCCTGGTATAGTACTATTATTTCACTTTCAACATCCTATGGAATCCTGGGGTTTACAGGAGGAGCTTTTGGCCCCTCCCTAAACTGCAAATCCCATGATTCCATAGGATGTTGAAAGTGGAATAATAGCACCATAACAGGCTAGTACAGAAATGGCCCATAATTTGAAGTTTCATGGGAGGGGGGGTGTTAATAAAAAATTTAAATACTAGCAACCGACAGACTTGATCAAGATCGAGTCTACAGTGCACTGCCTTTTCCTCCAATTAAAATTGCTCTCCTCCTTACCCATTAGGTCATTGGGCCCTTTCATAGTACATAATTGCAGCACTGTGTACTTTAATTACCATAGCAACATCCTATGGGATCCTGGGATTTGCTATTTAGGGAGGAGTATTTGGATTTCTCAGATAGCAAGCTCTAATGCCTCAACAAACTACAGAGCCCAGGATTCCACAGGATGCAGCCATGTCAATTAAAGTCAAATCATAGTGCCATAATTCTATACTGTGATCGGGCCCATTGTGTCAACACTTCAGCCATGTGATGTTCCTTCTCCATCATTTAGTTAGACCTCTAAACCCTGAAAATCAATAAAACATTACAATTATACCACAAAAATAATGAAGACATCCTTCTTTAAGCTGCAACAGTAATGTAATGTAGTAATACCTTCCTTGTTGCAAAAAGGAATTAATTATAAATTACTTAGTAGTTGTAGTCACTTGTGTTCAAGCATGATAAAAGATTATATATAAAGTCAAAGTAATAGTAAAGTAATAGTATGGACATAAAACAGCAAGAAGCTCAGTATATTGACTCTTGCCTGCTGCCACTTCAGCAATATGCATAAAAGGATGAAAACTTTCAGTTTGTGCTGGATGCTTTGAACTGTGAGCAAAACAAGTAATTGCCTGCTGCATGCTATACAAGATTGTTTAGATTTTTAGCTCTCAGTCCACAATCGTCTAATTACCATACACTTATCAAACAAAACAAACATTATAACCAGAATCCTGTCAGCACACTAAAATAGCATTAAAAAAAATAGTTATAGATACAAGCAGTTGTGCCTTCCCAGGGGTTGTATTCCCAGTGAACTCTTGTCCAGCCACTCACTGTCTTGGAGGACACAGTTGTAAGAGCCACCCAGTCTGTCATGTATGCTTTAAACTAGCCTTCCACCTGCAATTGTAATGGAGGTATTGACAGTTTGTAGCCCAAGCATTGGGGCAGAGCTTTGCAAACTGCGTGTCATGAAACATTAGTGTTTCAGCTGCCAAGGCCTGGGTGAAGGGGATGCCTCTGCCACCACTACCCTAGGCCAAGGAAAATCCTGGTGAGGGTGGCAGCGATGGGCCAGATTGGGTAGAGGGGCTGCCTCTCCCACCCCCATCACCCTGAACCGGGGAATACCCCAGTGAGGGCAGTGGCGGTGGGCCAGGCCTGAGTGGAGGGGCTGCCTCTCCTGCTGCTGCCACCCCATGCTGAGGAAGACCCTGGTGAGGGCAGCAGCAGTGGTGGGCCAGGCTCAGGTGGAGGGTCTGCTGAATTGCTTACTGAATTGCTTTCTGAATTACTGTGTCTCAAAATGGTGCATGTCTAAAAAGTGTGTCACCAACATGAAAAGTTTGGAAAGCTCTGCACTGGGGACACTCACCCCATCAGTTTAGGATGAAGCACCTCCCTGCTGGAATACTGTGTCCAGTGTCAAAGTAAGATTCATCTGCCAGTCTAATCAGCATTTGTACTTGAAATAAACAGGTGCACCTTTTGTCCTTTGCCTCGGACACCAAATTATCTTGAGCCAATCTTGAAGCCACGAAAGCATACGACAGAGATTTCTTTCCTATTGTGTCAAGTAGCAGTTTCAGAGGAAAAGTTAAACCAAATTGCTCATTAGGATTTCTACATTTTCTGCAGAGCAACATGAGATGCATGATTCTCAAGCTTCTCAAGATGAGAGCTTCTCATAAGAGCTCAGAGCTCCCACAAGATTTCAAATCTCATGAGAACCCCTAAACCCATGCAAATCTCATGATCAGAGACCAGGAATTGTGAAATGAGAACTTTGCTCTGTTGTTTGGTGTCAACCCGTGTGGACAGATAGAAGGGAGAGAGGAGCATGCTAGCCACAGTTCCAGCAGATGGACCCCTGGTATTTGCTATGTAAGCACACATACCAAATGCTGGGGGTTTGGTCTGATTGGAGCATGGCTCTCAGATATGAGATTTGGGGGACCCATACCCCCCTTATACAGGACCTGACTTTAGGACCTGGGAAACCTGTTCCCAATTCTTATCGCCCCCTTTGTATAGTTTCTAATTTTTTTAAAAAACAAGCATGTATCACCAAGCTATACACTTAATACTCTGTCTAGACTGGCACTCAACCAGTTCTGCAAATTAAGTCTTGCAGCTGATTTATACTGTCTGCTACTGCAGACTAGTAGAAGAAAAGAACCATGTCAAAGTATTCCTTCCTTAGAAGACCATACGAAATGCATAGGGTTCCCACAGGTACCTCGAAGGCACATATGCACGCAAAAGAAGAGAAGGAGAAAAGGAAAGGAAAAGAAGAAAAAAGAAAAGAGAAGAGAAGAGCATTCATTACTGGGAATTTGCTATGCAGTAGCTCCTCTTAATACACCATTGAAAATGAAAGCTATTGCTTATTTTTAAAACCTTGATAAATAAAATTCAACAGTATCCAAAATATCAGGGTGGAGGGAAAATAAGCTCTGTAATCTCATCAAAAGCAATGATATTTTTTAGACAAAATGTTCTTGTCTGAATTGTTTTGCTGTTCTAATTTGTTGTATGGCCCTTCTCATTTGAAACCTCTAATGATATTAAAAGTTCACTGAGGCATACACAAATCTGTTAACTCTGGAGCCAAATGATGTGATGAGACCTGTTGTGGTTACAGGTCTAAGGAAAGACAACAAAGCAGCAATCCAGAATGTAAATGGGTGCTTGAAATCTCCATTGTTAGCTGCTGTCAGTGCCTTAACCAGCCAGCTTTTCTGACACAGACACATCCCAGCCTCAGTTCTGGCTTCTTGCTTTCCAAAAATTCTCAGAGAGTGAGCAACCCATCGCCCATTGGACATAATCCAGCTCGGAGGGTGCTGTACCTTGCTCTTCTCCCTGAAGCAAAAGGAGAAATTGGCAGCATCTGTTTCAATGAGACTTGGCAGGTTGTTAAGATGGGGAATGTTTCTACCCTTCTATTCCTTTTCCCATGGAAAAGTAGCTTTCCATCTCCAACAGCATTAACTAGTGCCCACATCTGTGGCATCTCTTTTAGGCCAATAAAAAGAGGTCAAATTATTCAGTCTACAAATGGACTGTAAAACAAAATGTTTATCAAGTGCTTTGCGGGCTAAAATACATGTGTCCTAAATGACCAAGGGATGGCATTAGTCAGTGTTAGCAAGAAAAAAAGAAATCATATTTTGAACTCCTAACAACTAGCCAGGTAGGTCTGGGAACTGTCATTCAAAAAAGTGAACATTTCTGAGGTCTGAAAAATATTTTAATATAGGATATCTAAACTTTACGTATGGAAATTTAAAGAGTGAATTGATATAGGTGTATATCGGGGTGAGCAAAATGCAACCCATAGGACCTCTAAGTGGGCTTGTGGGACACCCCAGAAGCCCTCAGACCCACCAGATCCCCACAAAAAAATTGGGTGGGCTGATTTTGGGGTGATTTTTTACTCTCCAAACCACTTCAAATCTGCCAAAACAGCATAAAAAGACAACAGTTTGCTCCTCTAACCACCTTCAGATTTTCCCAAAAAATTGACAAATAGGAGGATAGGAAATCAGCCAAAAATTGGCCAAAATGGTGACCAGAAGTGACATCATGTCATTCTGGATGCACTGAAATGTGCTGCTCAGCCCACTACGTGGGCACAGGAAGGAAAAATGGCCCCTGCTTTGTTTGTAGTTGCCCTTGTTTGCAGTTAGCCATCCCTGGTGTACATAGACTTACAGCTGTCAAACTTTTTTAAGAACTCCAGGAATCTCTAAATACCTAGTTGGTCTGAAGAATCACATATCATGGTGCAAGCTACTTGTGGTAGGACCAAGAGTAAATCTGGCATGCTTTCTTTCATTTGTGTGTAATAAAAACCTTCTGAGAGTTCTTTAGAAGCTCTTTAGAATTGTATTCACATAATGGCAAAGTGAAATTCCATCACTGTAAGCTTCAACTTAATTCTTCTTGACCATAGGTCTACCTCACCCCCACATTTCTCATGAGATTTGGAGGAAACTTGTTTAATTTACCCTTCTATAGCAATTTGATGTTAAACACACTTGGTGTGACACTTTCCTCCATTTTCTGGACCTACTTGACATTTTGGCTTTATTCATCCATATGTCCCTCACAGAACATGAAGTGATATTTCTGGCTTCCTAAGCTCTTTGTTTACCATCATGTTTCCAGGGCTACAAAGCAGATGTAACTGTGAGGGTATGGGGTCTGTTTACTCGAGAGAACACACTAGTTTTCTTTTTTTGGCAAGCTTTCAGTTAGCAAGCTTTGAATGTGGATATTAAATCATGCTTAGTCCTAGAGCTCCATGTAGCACCTGGATTTTTTGAGCAGTCTTTTGCAACCATCTCAGACCAAGGCATGCATAATGTCTGCTTCCATACATACAGCAAGAGCAAGAAGGAGAGAATGGGATCATACCACTCCCAGGATTTAAAACTCCTTCCTGAGAGAAGTCAGGATGACTCCCTCCTTACTCTCCGTCCATAACCAGCTGAAAATTTCAATTTCAAAAGAAGCAAATAATTTGAATAGTTTCCTGTTCTATTCATTCTTATCTTTTGGCCTGTTAATGCACTTGCCTTAAATGGTTTTCATTGTATGAATAGTTTAATTTCATTTTACCAAAAATTGTTTGTATCATTTTATTTGTTCTTTTTATCCATGTCTGCTTTATTTGTTTTAATAAGCTTCCTTGAGTCCCAGGTTTAGAAGAAGAGCAGAATACAAGTAAAAACCCTGCTTCTGTGCCCTAATAGGCCAGAGATCCTGATCAACTGAAAGAGTCCTACATGTTTGCATCTGTATGTGTAGGCCCTCTTCCACGTACATGTGACAAGCATGCTTGCCAGCAAAGCCTCTATAGCAGTGATTCTTAACCTGTGGTCTGGGAAGCCTCATGAGGCCTTAATGTTCTCACAGGTGGTCCATGAAGGCTTGAATAAAAGTTATGAGCTTTTACAGTAGAAGGAAGGAAGGAAAGAAAGAAAGAAAGAAAGACAGACAGACAGACAGACAGACAGACAAATTGGCATGGAATCATTCGAATAAAAATATTTTAAAAACATTAAACTACGATTGTGTGAATCTCTCCTTATTTCTCCCTTTTCTCTGAATTTGAAGACACTTGAGGAGCAACTTTAAATAAATATATTAGGGTTACAAATTTTTAGATTAGTCTTGGCGGTCCAAGGCAACTAAAGATATTTAAAGGGGGTCCATGGTAAAGAAAAGTTAAGAACTATGGCTCTATGGAATACGGATAATGGAGAACCCATTGAAAAATGGAATTTGCTTCTCTTTCACTAATTTCACTGTGATAGGGATCGAAAGAGTATTGGGAAATCCTGATGAGAAGACATGTGGACTTACAAGAATCTTTACAGTTCAGGATTTATTCTATACAACATTTGCACTTTTTTTCCTACAGGAAACATCAGCCATTTCTGCACTAGGCTGTTGTAGTGCTATTATTCCACTTCCAACATCCTATGGAATCCTGGGGTTTTCAGTTTAGGGAGGGCCATTTAGAAGGCCTCAGTAAACTACAAATCCCAGAATTCCACAGGAAGTTGAAAGTGGATTAATAGCACTGTAACAGTGTAGTGTGGAAATGACCACCATTATCTGTTCAAAATACAGCAGCTTTGCACATAAACTAGTATTTATTCATATAAATATTAACTGCTGTGCAGAAAAGACAGTTTGCTGCTCAGAAAATGCTGCTTCTGCAGGGAAATAAAAGCATGAGAATTTTGCACAGAATAAATCCTGAACTGTGAATAGTTTTCAAAAACTACACAAGTTTTGAAGAATTCCTTGTATCCAGAAGAAAACTGGTAAAATTGCCCATTGCTTCCTTTAACAATGAAATTAACAAAGAATTACACCTCTAAAGTATGATACAGAATACTGCTATGATGCACTTAGGTTTCTAGAAATCATGGTGATTTTGTCTTGTGACGAAATCCTGCTATTGGTAACATATGTATAAGTCTCTCCCCACTATCTGCATGTGACATTACCTGCAGGGCTGTAACATATTTATTTAAGTGTGCAGTTGTGTGCATATAACTCTCAAAGGACAATTGGCAGAAAAAGCAGACTTCTCATATTTATACAAAATTGTACATGAGCAAGAATAGATGCTACAGACACAGAAATACTTCATTTTCTACCAATTCTACTTGAGAAAGAGTTTTCATGCATGAAATTGTGTTGAGAAATATTCTTCCTGCTAAGACTCCTGTTCCTTTCCTTATCCATCTTGCTAAAGCGCTTCTGATCCAGTCTGGCTTCTATTTAGATTTCTCATTTTATGTTTTGAAGAGATTATTTTTTCCATTTTATCTCCAGTGTGATTATTTTCCCACAGACAGTATAATTGTTCACTAATGGAGTTTATTTGTTTGTGAGTTGGACATCTATGGTATCATGAAATCCATGGGTGATTTTTTAAAAAATTTAAATACTAAAGAAAAGAGCAAGAAAATTGATACGTTACTGGCTTATAAAAATACTTGTGTAGCATGGAGTTATTGAATTCAGCTAGGGATGTGTTTGTTGCTGATTCCATATATTTCTGGTAGCATGTGTATTACTTCCTCCTACTGATGCATATTATCCAAACAATATATTGTTTGAAACCATTTTGCACATTTTACTGATTAGATTCAGGCCATTCAACTTATTGGATGGATGCAGATGAGAAACAGGTAATTAGCCTCCTGTGTAACAGTTATAAATAGCAAACTGCAGTGATGCTTTATGTCCACTCTCAACTATGGAAAGGCTTGCTTCCTCTCCCATGACATGAAAGATTTCACTGGAGTGTTTTGCCTTATCTCAGCCTCTGAACCATTTGTCACAATTGCTTCTTTAATCAGACAGTAGCAATGGTTGCTGCCTTTTGTTAGCAGAATTAGGTAAATGCCTTCTCCCTCCACCCCCACCCCAAAATTACTTAATTGAACATCCTTTAATTAGACAAGAAGAACAGTAAGGAAATGGAAAATCTTCACACATAAAAGACCTCTGAACACAATGAACAGGAAAGGATTTTGTGATCTTATATTCTATTATACTGCTGCTGCTGCTGCTGCTGCTGCTACTGTTGTTATATGTGCCCTCAAAATTACTCAGACTTATGGTGATCCTTTTGTAGGTTTTTGTTGGCAAGATTTGTAGAGAGAAGGTTTGCCATTGCCTTCCTCTATGATTGAAAGAATGTGAATTGCCCAGAGTCACAGAGTGAGTTTCCATGGATGAGCAGGCACCCAAAACCTAATCTCTCAGTGTCCTAGACTGACACTCAAACCATTATACCATATGCTGGCTCACAACTATATTATATATATTTTCAATATGACTACATCTGTTGTAGTAGCTGAAGAGCCTATTCAAACAGAAAGGTTCTTGTCTAAGTGCAAGAATGCTAAAACATTCACCACTGCCATTGTTATTTTTTAAAAAAAATATCTCTTTTAACAAAAGTCAATTTTTATTGGTAGAATGTATTTTACTCTTAAAAACTGACTTCACAATACAGTCCTAGCATATGTCAATTTAATATAATTACCATAGTAGTAGTAATAGTATTTCTTACCCTCCTCTCCACATGGATCAAGGCAGGGGTAACAACAACAACATATAATACATATCCGTTAAACACAAAACATCCGTTAAAAACAACAGTTAAAATGTGTAATGTCAGTTTAGAAACACAAATAATACAAATACATAAAAACAGTCAATACATATTTAAAATTTGTTGTTAAAGTTCACAACTTAAAATCATTTGGATAGGCCTACTGGAAGAGATTGATCTTTAATGATGTTTTAAATTTGGATGGCATATTCAATTGTTGAATGTCTTCCAGCAAGTCATTCCACAGTCTATGGGCAGCTGAAGAAAAAGCTTTCTGGGTGACCGTTGCCAGTCTAGTTCTGGCCAGTTGAAGTAAATGTCCCACAGAGGACCTGACTGTGCAGGGTGGATTATATGGGAAGAGGCAATCATGTAGGTAACCTGGGCCCAAACCAGGTAGGGCTTTAAAGGTAATAACCAACACTATGTCCTTTGCCTGGAAACTAATTGGTAACCAATGAAGTGACTTTAATATTTCTGTGACATGCTTAATCTTCAATGTACCTGTAACCAATCTGCCTGCCATGCTTTGAACAACTGAAGTTTCCAAACTTGGTACAGAGGTAGCCCAATGTACAGCACATTGCAAAAGTCCAACCTTAAGATTACCAGTGTATGCACTACCATCTTTAGGTCCTCCAGCCCTAGGAAGGGGTGCAGCTAGCTTATCAGCCAAAGCTGATAGTAAGCATTCCTGGCCATCACATCTATGTAAGCTGTCATTTGGAGTGACAGAACCAAAAGCACTCCCAGGCTGTGAACACAGTCTTTCAGGGGGAGTGTCACCCCATCCACAACTGCTTGACACACCTCCAACCGAGGTTAGGACCCTTGACAGTAAGCACCTCTGTCTTGTCCAGATTCAACTTCAGCCCATTACTTCCTCCAGACATTCATTCAGAAGAAACACACTGTCCTTAGCTGAAGCTGTTTTTGAAGACATGGAGAAATATATTTGGATTTCGTCATCATAGTGACAGCACCCCACCCCATGCCTCTGGATGATCTCTCCAGTTTCATGCAGATGTTGAATAGCATTGGAGATAGAATGGCACCTTATGGTATGCCATATAGCATCCCTTTTTTGAGGAGCAGCTATCCCCAGGCACCACTATCTGGAATCTACCTGAGACATAGGACAAGAACCACTGAAACATAGTGCCTCTGATTCCCAGAACTCTCAGGCATTCCAGAAGAATATCATGGTCAACGGTATCAAATGCTGCTGAGGGTCCAAAAACACTAACAGGGACACACTTCCCCTGTCAGTGCTCAGGCAAAGATCTTCTACCAAGGAGACGATAGTGGTCCTGCTCTGAAGCTAGTTTGAAATGGGTCTTGGTAACTTGTATCATCCAAGACTGCCTGCAATTGGGAAGCAATTGTCCTCTCAATCATTTTGTCTCAAAAAGGAAGATTTGATATCAGTCTATAGTTGTTTAAATCCAGAGGCTTTTTAAAAAGTTGTCATACTACCGTTTCCTTTAAACAAGACAGAAAACTTCCCCTCTTGAAAGATGCATTAATAATGCATTGCAATCGAGCTCTACTTGCATCTCCTCCCTGGATGACCAGCCAAGGAGGACAGGGATCAAGATGACAGGTTGTTTTCTTTACTTGCCCTATCAGCTTTTCCACATCAGTGGTACTCACCAACTGAAACTGATCCAGTATAATTCTACTCATGGAGTCGCTGGACATGCAATTGTCAACTTCTGCTACAGTAACATCATATAAGTAATCTCTTATCCAAGAGATTTTATCATTAGATAGATTGTTAAAAGCATCACAGTGAACTGTTAAGGGCTCTAAAACAAGATTCGGGGGGAGGGTGTCTGAGTTAAACCTCTCACCACCCTGAATTGCGAACTCATATTCACAAATGCAATATATGCAGAAAAGAAGACTTTCTTCACTGCACGTATTGTCACAATATAAGAAAAAAGATGTTCTCTATACCATGTCTTGTCAGGCATAAAGTTGAGTTTTCCGCCATCTGCACTCCAGTCATCATCCTTTCTGTTTCATCCCCCTTAGGACCTCTGTATACCAAGGGGCCTGATTAGTAACAGGTTGGAAATGAAGTTTGGGAGCAATCATGTCAATAGCCCTAGTCAGATCTTGGTTCCATCTATTGACCAGTGTTTTGACAGAATAATTGGTGGTAAAAGCCATAAATCTCTCTAAAGTTTTCTGGAATTCTAAAGGATCCATTAGCCTTTGAGGGCTGGCTGTCTTAATAGGTCCGCTACCCTAGATAGTAGCTGTGATACTAACTCTGACCAGAAAATGATCTGTCCATGACAACTTAGAGGTATTAATCACCTCTGCCAACAAATCTGAGCTAAAAACAGCATTAAGGGTGTGATCTGCTGAATGTGTGGGCCCTGAAACCAGTTGGGACAGGGCCATGTTTGTCACAGATGACAGGAACTCCCAAGCGACACCTTACAGTCTGGTCTCAAATGGGATGTTGAAGTCACCCAAGACTGGGAGATTCCAAGTCTGGGAGATTCCAACACCAGTACCAAGACCAGTTCCCTGAGCTTGGCTAGGGAGTCTGTTAGGCAGCAGAATGGACAGTACACTAATCCCCATACTCTCACTGGTCTTCAAGCTCAGGTATATACATATGATGCGGTTCAGCTCCCTAATGGATAATCTGATCAGGTTAAGATGGTCTTTACAGACCACAGCTACTCCACCACCACTCCACACACTTTCCCTCACCTGCTCACTAACACAGTACCCCACTAGAAGAACCTGTGGCCATGTTGGGCTGCTATCATAAGTTTCTGAGGCTAGCAAGACAACTGGAAGGTAAGAAAGGTGTTAAGTATCTCTCACATTACACTCAACAATGAACAATAACACTAAATACAAATTACACAATTAATCAGCACATTAATACAACTCTAAGAATCACTAAAGAATATTTGGCAGTACAGTCCTCCCTCTACCTTTGTGTAATTTGGACTTCATGTTATTGTTCATTGTTGAGTGTAATGTGTATAGGAAATGGGGTAGCAACACAAGTTGTCCAGGTCAGAGGCAGATACAGTGATGGCAGTGTTGTGTGTCATTATAGAGGAAAGAGAGAGAAATACTTACTTGCCAGTTATCTTTCCATTCTCGGGAACTTGGAGAGTGGACCAGGTCAGCCACAAAACCTCGCCTTGTGTTTCTGTAATGTTGGGCCAGTTAAAAACAAGGTGCATTCAATCTGTGATCTCCTTACTGATGAGGAGACTGACCTGGCATGCTTTACAGGAACTTGGCTGGGAGATGATAGCAGCAAGGAAATGGGAGGGTGAGCATGCGGGTGAATTATTCATGTATTTTCCACTTTCATGAGGGTTCTGCACCCCAAACCCTCATGAAAGTGGAAGGGCCACTGTAAACCTCATTAAATAAAATGAGGCTAACTCCCAGACAAATATCACTGTTTATTAGATTACAGAGTTATTCCTCTTCTCCAGACACAAGCTGTCCACTACAGAAGTCAAGGGCCTTCCCAAACACACACTCCATGGATTCTTAATTGAGTTCACTAGGAAGAGCCAATCTGCATATTGTGTGTCAGGCTGCACATGAAAGTCTATTCTCCGTTGAAAAGAATAGGGACATATATATGCAGACACACAAAAGGGTTGTGTGGGAGAAACTCTGTTTGATTCGATTTGATTTGATTTGATTTTTACAGCTAGGCAAGTGCCTGGAGATAGTTGAAGTGGTTGGCTCCCATGTCAGGGGGATGGCAAATCTTTGTGCCTTAGTCTGAATTTTAAATTACCTATATTTGCCAGCATATAAGACACAGCCATGTATAAGATGTACCCCATTTATACACTGGCAAATACTATTTGCTTGCGTATAAGACACACTGATATATAAGACACATCCCATTTTCAAGCAGTATTTTTCAAGAAAATAAGTGAGTCTTATACACCAGCAAATACAGTAGCTATTGAAGGTACTAAACCCTATCCCACCAATAGATTCAGCACCATGGACATCTCCTTTAAAGATTGGACTGAAACCCAAAGTAGTTTCACTGATTCATTAGCAATGAAGCCTGAACATTAGCATAGTTCAGCAACTGAAGTGATCATCTTTATCTTCCTTCTCTACAAAATTTTACTTCCTGATTTTTTTTTCCCTGAAGATTTGATAGGACTGGATTCTGTCTGCTACTTTTATTGAAACCCACAACACTGTTTGCAGCAACATGATGCTCTCCAGCCAGTTCAGAGAGTGTGGCAAGCTGCTACTCACATTTCATTGAATGGCTAGCAGAGAAAGATGATGCACTTCAGTATAACGTTGTTGTGTTAGCCAGGGAAGGCTTGGTTGCCTTCCCATCTCATTTCACCAATAGACAAACATCTTTTTATTTATACAAGCCTCTGGTCTTTAACTGGATGTGGCAGAAGGGTCTTTGTTTTTAACAAAGTAGTCTATACTTTTTATCTTCTGTTTTAAAATATTTTAACATGATTGTTTATTAAATGTTTTTATAAAATATTTGTACCATCTTCTATCTTAACTAGAGCCAGCATGGTGTAGTGGTTTGAACATTGGACTATGACCCTGGATACTTGGTTTGATTCCTGACTCAGCCGTGGAAACCTACTTGGTGACTTTGAATGTGTCACACACCTTCAGCTTCAGAAAACCCCACTATAGGTTTGCCTTAGGGTCGCCATAAGTCAGAAATGACTTGAAGGCAAACAGTAACATTGTTGTGGATCTTGCCCAAGTTGCAAAACTGATGTAGGTTGAAAGACAGATCAATTTAAGAACTTTTGAAAGACTAGAGACCATTTATGGATATTTGAGCAATAAGAAATCTAACAAGGTAATAATCTGTTGTTATGATTATTAGTAATTCTAGAAAGTTGAATATACTTAGATCTATAATGGTAGAATAACACATGGAATATTAACCATTCTTTTCTTTTCATTATAGTTAGTATGGGGACGGGGACAGAGTTCTTTTGTATGTTAGTCCATGTAGAGTAGTACAGTGTAGTTAGGATATGCTAAATGTAAGTGATGAGTCTTTTAGCAATGGATTGTACTATTACATATGTTTTTGATTTAGTATAGTCTGATTTAGTTTAGTTTTAGTCTTAATGATACACGTATAATGTTGTTTGTGTGTGGTTTACTTCTTTTCTTCTGTTCATTCTTTTCCTTCTTCCTGCGGTTATGGATTGGTTGGTTGGTTTCTTCTGTTAAAACTAATGCACATTAAATGTTTAAAAAAAGAAAAAATATGGAATGGAATGGAACAAAACACACATCTCACATAATCAAGGTAATAGGAATAAGGCAATAGGGATAATATCCCCTATTTTTGAAACCCCGTACTGTAGCCACTGCTTTAGTACAAAGCTTGCCACCAGAGTCAGCTATCCATGCAAATATCATACAATTCTGACAATAATTTTTTTTAAATAAGGTGTCGGCAGATGGCTTTGTGTTTGTTTCAGAATCAAAATGTAAATTCACTAAGCACAAAACTTCTATGCCTCTTCTCTTTGTCACATGGCAAGCAGTCTTCCTTCATTGCCTGCAGATGTCATTCATTTTGGGGTGGGAGGAACACTACAGCAGAAGGTTCGTCTCCAGTGATAATGAAATAGGGGGCATGAAAATTGGGTTTGCCAAACTGAAATTAATATTTGGATCCAAACTGAATCAGTCAGCCGCCAGATTGGTCAGAGGTAAAACAACTTGTGCTGCTTTATTCTTGTGGTGGATGTACATATTTCTTTTTGGCTTTTTTGGGGCGGGGGGGGATATTTATTCTGAAATAAGTCAGTCCTCTGTGTTCAACAGCACTGACTCCCAGGCAAGAGTGCAGCTGGGGGCTGGGAAGCAAAATGAGAGTCTTATACTCCAGTAAGTAATTCTGTGCGTCCATTTCAAATTTTATTTCCATCTCCAAATTTCTAGCATTTCAGAAAGTGAGATGCTGACTATCACTCACACCTTGGATTCCTGTTTACTGTACTCACATTCCCCCATGTAAGTTTGCCTGGCCCCGTTTTTTGCCCCATGATTAAACTCTATTCCTAAATATTCAAGTTCTTGCAATGCTAGAAATGTGGGGACAAAAGGAAAACTTAACAGGAAGGGCACAATTCTTATTTGGGAGGAACTAATTTCCTCATTTTGCTCCTCTCCTCCTGTGCTACGCCTCCTGCAATCCAAGTAAACTCAGAGGGCTTCAGTCTGCACTTATTAGGCGGGAACAATCTTTCCCAATTTAAAACAAAAAGGAAAACAAAATTAAACCCTTCTTCAATGAAATGGTTTAAACAAGAGTGAGAAATGTGTAGCCCTCCAGATATTGTTGGACTGCATTTCCATCAGCTCTATACAGCAGAGGTGATATTGAGAGGTGATGGGAGTTGCAACCCAATACAAGGTATTTTTTCTGTACCTAACAAGGAAAGGGGTTTCTGTGTCCTTCTGTTAATATACTCTATTTAAAGCCTTATCAAATACTAGTTAGTATATTTTTTCACCTTAAGAAGTCTCCAAAAGCTCAGTTTCAGTGTCAGAGGCAGAGCAGGTAAAATTATTGTCACTGAGGCAAATGGCTGTGAATAAATACATTGGAAAGAACTGTCACCATTGACAAAAGAAGACTGATGGTGTGAGATTCTGTCTGTTGCACAGAGAAGTAACAGAACTTTGAAAGCACAAAGGATCAAGCAGGAGTGTTCCTGAGTAAAATGAGGTAACTATCTTATCACTGAAATAGAATAACAGCCCAGTGCTCTGCATGTCCACAACTATCTTCAAAGGGACACACCCTCATGTAATGGTGTATAGGACTGTAACCTAAGAATACGTTTGGACATGAGAGTCCAGTGTTACCGCTGTTTCTAGCCCGAGCTTGTGGGATATTGGATATCGTTTGATATCAATAATTTGGCCTTCTTTACCCATTCCTCTCCATGTGCTTGTGAGGCCCCCAGACAAGCAAGCACACAGGCGCAGCCGAAAATAGCCGAACCATTCAAATCCCAATCCAGGCAGGCCAGTCATTGCTGAATGCAGCTTCAGGAGACCTCAAGGCAAGTACCACATTGTATGCACGCTACTTACAAAAGATCCCCTGCCCCGAGCAGGTGGCTTGATGAGCGGACTATACAACTCTCAAGCGCTCTACGTTTGCATACTGGCTACTCTATTGACAACTCTGTCATAATTCAATCATGCAAAGTATTGACCTTTCGGAGGCTTTGTCTCCAGCCCGAAACTCATTGTTATCCCCAAGAATGGACTAGCCTGTGGCCACAATTTTCCCTATAAGAACCCTGACTTTGAGCCTCTCGTTGGATCGCTCTTGGTTTCCATCCTGCCTTGCTGTCATTTTGTCCAGCAAGCCTTCCCCTCAGCTCCTCATGCTGAGAATCCTCACTTCCACGGACTTCGTCTTCAGACTACCCAGGCTTCAGGACAGGTGCAGTATTTCCCGTACAAAACCTCCTCTTAAAATCCCTCTATCCAACTCCTACCTTTATTTCTATAGTTCTTCGTGTGAGTGTGCTGCATACACGTGTGTGACTGTACATCAATAAAACAATTATTATTATTAACTTCTGCTTGATCATTGACTCGGCCTGACCCCCGTAGACATAGGGTTCAAGATCTCGCTACGTTGCCCTGCCTCTCGCATTGCTAACTAGTGCTCTAAGCTAATTCCCTCCCCATTGTTTTGAGCACATTTAGGTGTCCCTCCCGGAACCCCCAGAAATCAGGGTAACACCAGCATGGGTCTAGACTATCTGAAGGGCCATATATCTCTGTATAAACCTGCCAACCCTCTGAGACGTCTGAGAGAGGCCTTTCTTTTGGTCCCACCACCTTTATAGGCATGTCTGATGGGAATATAAGCCAAGGCCTTCTCAGTAGCTGCTCTCAGGCTTTGAATTTCCCTTTTCAGGAAGGCCAGAATGGGTCCCTCCTTGTTGTCCCTCCATCTGCAAACCTTTCTCTTCCAGCAGGGTTTTAGGATTGCTGCAAGGACTTTGAACAATGATGTTCTGTTGCTTTTTTAATGGCATCTTTTGCCTTTTTAATAGATTTGCTTTCATCGGTTTAAATTCTATAGAAAGTTTCACTAGATTTTAACAAATTTTGGAGGTTTTTTTTAACTTACATGTTTGTATGCACTTTTACCTGTATTTGTTATAATTTTGTAAGCCATCTTGAATTCCTGACTTTTGGGAGAAGATGGCATATGTGTAGAGGTTTGAGCATAGGACGATGACTCTGAACACAACAGTTCAAATCCCCTCTCACGTATGGAAACTCACTAGGTGACCTTGGGCAAGTCACACTTTCTCAGCCTCAGAGAATGGCAAAGGCAAACCCTCCTCTTAACAAAACCTTGCCAAGAAAACCCTGTCCTAGGTTCACCTTAGGTTTGCAATGAGTCAGAAGCAACTTGAAGGCACACAACCATAACAACAAAGTGAATTAATAGAAGTAGCAATAACTACTACTACTACATGCACAGCATGTTTTCTTTACCAACAAGTGACCAGAACTAGGCTTCGCACATCCGAAAATTTGGCTGATGGCTTCTGTGACAAAAGACATCCCTCCAATACACAAGTATCACATGTTTCAAATTTATAAGGAAATACATCTTTTTTGTTTTGGAAAAGGTATAGGAAACCAGTTGACCTGAAGTTTCTATTGAAAGTTTAAAACCATTATAGTTCTGTCTATTCTTCATCATTTCAAAGTAAAATTAGAATCTGCATATAGTTCATCCCCAGAGCTTACGCATATTATAGCCCAGAACTGTGTTTTACTGTTCGTTGTTAGAGAACCGTGACGAAACACAAAAAATGGAGAGAAAGAAAATGGACTATAAATAAAGATATTAACCACACTTGCAAGTTTCCCTATTCCTTCAATATGGGACACTCTCACAGTTAATTACAGCTTGTCACTGCAGTATATCTGAAAGAAGTTAAGCAAGTATGACCTTTATTATTCTGATTAAGTCTATTATATTTGTGCATGGCTGTGCTTGATGTAAAATAGCTGCAGCTAATATTAGACATATTTAACAATAATGAATGTGAGCCTTATTAAGCCCAATAGCCTTATCCTGTAACTGTACTAAATTTGGAACTTTTCATGCATTGTAGTTCAAGGAGCTATTCCTGTATATTTGAACAGAGATTGAACCTAATCATTCTTCCTCAGGAAGGGAGATTCCTTCCTGATGCTGAACTCCAGACCCCAGCTTCCTTCTCCAGGATGCTGAATTCGATTGATAGCATCTAACAGACTCCTTACAACATGCAATATATTGGGTTCAGCCTGGGCCTTCCTGATGTGACCTAGCCCTTTGCAGCAGAGCATCCTGTACGTAAAACTATTGCGTGCTTTCTGTTAGTTATAGGAAACTGGACTGGGTGAGTACTATGCTGAGTATGAAAATAAAGAGTATCTTATGTCAAAGTAGCTGCAGGCTAGCAGTTGGATGCTGGAGCAAGACAAGAATCAAAATATTTAACTCAAAATAGAGGGGGGGGAGGGATGAATTTGGATGACAAGCAATAAAACAGCATCTTTTAGCTGATTCCTGGCCACAAAAAAAAAAAAAAATGAAGCTGGCAAGGATGTCTTATCTTTTTCACAAACACTTTTTTTATTAGTTTATATCCTCCATTCCTACCATATTATCCATAGTATATTACACTTGAAAAAATAAAGAATAAGGAGTGCAACCTATAGCAAACTATACTTGTGAGTTTGTACTAGTATTCTCCATGGCTCAACGATAACTTTACAATATTCTGTTGTGCTTCCTGCTGTTTTATTCTGGTTTAAAAACGTAAAGCGTCCTCATAAAGTTTTTTTTTCTTTTCCCTTTTTCTTTTTATTTCTCATTTCCCTTCTCTTCTCCCCCACTCCTTTGAATGTGGGGGCATTGCAAAATGATTTCATTCAGCATGGGAAACTAGTGTGAAACAATACTATAACTCTAAAGAAAGACAATTCCCTCTGAGTTTTCTGCACTAGCCACTAATCTGCACTATGGTGCAGATTATGTGATTTCACAGGAACAAGAAATAAGCTCTTTGCTTCCATCAAGTGTGTACAATCTCCAGAACGCAATTGTTCTACTGACAGAGGAAATCCTGTTGATGGAATCAAAAGAGTGTCCTCTCTCTTTCTGTAGGATCCTTCTTGTCCTATAGTGCCCTCCCCCATATTCTCAAAACCTGCCCCAAATTGTTAGCAAACTCTTTAAAGCCATTTTTGAGACAGTACAAAGGGCTGATAGAGGAGAGGGAGAACAAAAAGTCCCATTGCACCAGTAACTGGATCTAGCACAGTGTTGGCTTTAAGATGCCAATAACTATATAATGTATAAAATAGAGAATGGACATATACTATGTCTTGAGTTTTCAAAACCTGAGCAGGGCCATTGATGACAGGGTGACTTGGAGATCTTGCCATAAGTTGAAGTCGACTCAACTGCAACTAACCCACAGCAACAAATATTTACATTGCACAATTATAGCCACTTGATGCAACTTTAATTGTCATGATTCCATCCTCCAGTGTCCTGAGATTTGTAGTTAGATGAAGTACTGAAAATTGTCTGTACGTCAGGGATGCATGTCTAACAGCAAACTCCAAGTACTCAGCAGAATACAAAATCCAAATTTCCACAGGTTGGAACCATAGTAGTTGAAATGGTATCAAAACTGCTACAACGCTGATAGATTCATGGCCTTTTTGTATCAGTGTTGAAATGATTGAGAGGGATTAAAAATAGATATTTGACAGATTACAAGATATTTCTTATGGATGTAGGAATTGTACTGATCCAATTCAGACATCTTATTCTTTTCATTTCTGCCCATCTACACATGAAGTTTCCCTCTTTCTCTCATTTTATTTAACACAATCACACATTCGCCTATGTGGAAAAGCTGGGTTTGGGATGACTGAAGAAAACAGACAGTTTAATATTAACTTTTACATTTTAACATAATTATCATTATCTTTATCATCAGCAAATTCAGAAAGAGAGCTCTCAGTTTTACATCAATGTATGTGAGAACACAGTTGGGCCCAGTACATTATTAAAATATAAGAACAACTGTTCCCAATGGGATGTGTTAATAAGAAGCTAAAACTGTTTGCATAAAGATTATAGAAAAGCAAATACATGAAAAAAATATTGCTATTCAGCCTTATTTTGAAACAGATTTGCTTTGAAAATGTACAGATCCCTTTCATGTTCACTTTCTGAAAATATTCTGGTAAATAATTTATTGGATGGAATGTTCTTGGGAATGGTATACTGTGAGTAGCAATTGAGGAAAGTCTCACACAAGGCAAATTTTCATTTCAAACGAGTTGTATGCCACATGATTTGGGCATTCTAAACCTGAATATGAATGTATAGGCTATAATGAGGAGGTGCCAAACTGAAAGGTCTTTTTTCCACCAGTAGTAGCCAGCTGAAACAATTTTCAAGAAATTGCCAATGGCCTTTTGGAAAGCCATAAACATCTTTCTAACTTTGTACAGTTCTAAAAAGGGAACATGAAATTATTATATGAATCACTGCATATTTTTTTTTCTCAAGTCTGAGAGGCCTAGGGACCTGTCTCCTTGTGTAGTACAATGTAACTATTTTCTAGAATTCTATGGATAACCAGTGATTGGGAAAAGACCTGAAAGAGCTAGAAGGGCTTCACATAGGTTTCCCCTCTCTGGACCTTTTTTAATTATGGTAATTCCCCTGGAAACTTTTCACAGATCATGTGAGGAGTAAAAATGGGGACCTAGTGATTGTGGGATTTGATTTGTAAAATAGGACAGGAGTGGTATTAGTAGAGAACAAAGTAAGTAGTGGAGATTTGGAAGGAGACACTCTGGAACTTATAGCAGAAGAGGACGAGAAGTCATTTTAATATATTTGTATTAACTTGTATTAATGCTTCTTTTTCATTCCTTTTCTTTTCTTTTTTTTTCTTCTATTTCTCTTCTCTCTTTCCTTTTTTATTTTATTTATTTTTTATTTTTTTATTTTTTATTTTTTATTTTATTTTCTTCCTTTCTTTTCTTTTCTCTTCTTTTCTTTTCTTTTGTTTTTTTCTTAGGGCACCGTTTGAGAGATACTGATTTGTTACATTGTGTTCATAACATCATCTTTGTTTGTGTGTTTGTTTGTTTGTTTTCGTAAAATATTTATCAATAAAGATTTATAAACCATAAAAAAAAGTATGTTAATTCCCATAATGATTTGGCAAGCTCTTTACTGATCTGTGTAATTTAATTAAAGCCATCATGTACAGAACAGAGGGTATCTTAAGTGCCTTTTGATCTTCCTGAACTATGGTAATATTTATGGATGGATCACTACCTCTAAGGAGGCCATTCTTCATGCCTTTTCATTAAGGATGGGTAATGAAGGAATAGCTAATTGAGTTAGGCCCTGTTTCTGAAAATCTTCCCCTTGAATTCCTTGCACAAATAAAGTCTGGAAAAGACAGCTGCATTTCTTTCTCTGAGCACAGAACTGGAAGCAGCAGGGTGGTGACTTTCAGAAAGAAGGACGAGGTAACAAGATTGTCAGTTTCGAGCTCCTTCGAAATGCAGCCTGGGAAACTGTGGGAAGAAGGAAACGTGGAGAGGACAAACTTCTGGTAACTTTAAGACAAACAAATAGAACATTGTACTGCCCATGGAGAGAGGGGGAAAAGTAGGATTTATAGGTTTACAATCCCAAGAGTTCTCTCTTCTCCTTTGATATGAGATCTCGGTACTTAAATACACATACCCAGAGGCTGCTTTTACAACATCTGTGGGGAACATAAACTTGAATTCAGTAAAAGACAGTATTCTTTCCTATGTCAGTAAAACAAATGGAAGAAATAAGTTCTTAGCAAGTATATTGATTAATAAATCCTATCTCACATTATTTGAAAACAAAGACTCATTATAGCATGATGGTACCATGCAACAAGGTAAAACAGAACCATTTTGACTCAAGACACTTATTTTTCCAAATGACTTTGTAGAAGAGACATGACAATTCAACGTGTCCCTGCAAAGTAAAATTGTTGATATTTGGCATCCGACAGTGACAACATAAATTTGGCAAAATTCATCATCAAAGAAGAAGTCATGAAAGCAGGTAGTGTGTCAAAGGTAGATGGCCTGTTACCCTAAGAGGTAGGGGACTTTGAGGTCCACCCATAATGCCAGCATCTCCTTAGAATTTGGGGAATTATAGTTCAAAGGAGACCTGTGAGAGGAGAGTAACAGAAGGATCTTTTCAACTGTGTGTATCAGTACTAGCTGTAAAGAGGACTCCAGTTAAAATCTAAACAGAGTATTTTATCTGGAATTAACAAACACACTCTTAAGAACCATACAAGGCTATTGGAAAGTGGGGCAAAAAAGACTGGATAGAGAGAGGATGGAAAAGGTGGCAGTTACCAATCCTGAAGCAGAAGGTTGAAGTGGCGTGGCTCCTCAGACAGAGTGTCTGAGGGTAGCATGGAAGAACATGAATCTGGGGTACCACATGCAGCACAACATGCCTAACATGCTACAATGTAATACAATTCTCTGAGGCTGAAGCTGGGGTTTTTATACCCTATTTCCTGCCCTTTGTCCTGCATGACCATGTAATGACTTTCTCACAGGGTTGGCAAAGGAGTGTGGAATGGGTTGATTACCTTCACTCTAGGTGACAAAACATTGATGGGAGTCATGACAATCTCTTAATGTTTTGATCAGGTGTGAATAGAGAAGGTGTTCATAGGATATGCTCACAGTAGGGTCCCTGATTATTTCACCATGACAGTTTCTCCTTCTATTGTTTTTGGGAGTGCTCATAGCTTGCAGTTTTGAAGAGATTATCACAAGCCCATTAACATCAGGTTTTCCCACTTAATCCTCTCTGAACTTATGACCTGATCATGTCTGAGGTCATCCTGACCTGGAAATGTGCTTAAGACCAGTGTGCTTTCAAACATATGTTTCAGCCAAAAACATGTCCAAAAATATGTCCAATTATGAAAATAGCACATCCAACAGAGTAGGGGTGCAACAGGCCTATCTGCCCAGAGACAAGGCAGGACAGGGATATAAATAGGGAAAATCAGAGAGAAAATATATTACAGGGACATAATTAAATAGCCTATAAGTCCAACCCAAAAAGACAAGTTGCTCTGACCAAAGAGCAGGGGCAGGTTCTAAGCATAGCACCTGTTGAAGAATCATTAATTTCTAAGATCACTTGATTGACCGTGGCAGGCAGCTCATTATGTCTTGTAGACTTTAGGGACAGCTGTCAAGACATTGCTAAAGAGTAGCAGTTAAATGGCTTGAAATACTTGACTTTCCATTGGAATCTGACTATTACTGGTTTGAGAACCATAGCATTACCCAGAATGATGTAGCCATCTTAGCAGGTAGCCTTGAATCTGCTAAGCTAGACTTCTGGCCATAGGTGCACAGGAGAACTCTGCCTCATTGTCAATGCTGAAGTAAGTTTCCACTACCAATTTAGACAGCTTTGGTTCATGACACAGTGGAAAACTGTCTTGACCTTTGCCTCTGGCATCAAAGTATTCTGGGCCAGTCCTGATGGTGTCCAGTCAGATATTAGTCAGAAGAAACAATATGAGCACACTGGTGGTGTTTGTACTGAGACTTTTAGTAGCAAATCTTTTATATTCATACACTCACTAGATAGTACTAAGTGTATTACTGCTGATAAATCTCATTTCCTTATTTATATAACAGTGAGAATGAGGATAAATGTGGAACAGAGTTCAAAGGTTATAAAGCCTAGATACCTGAAACTGGGCATGGATATTAAGGAGAATGTGCATCTCAGGGTATGTGAACCTCAGGAGTTTTTTTAAAAAAAATATAATTGATATCAATTATCTTAAATAAATCTGTGGTCCGCAGTATCAATTGAAGACAATACGTGACCAAACAATCTAAATATATCTGCAATCTATGGTACCATCTTCGCCCAACTAGACTTCTCTAATCAAGATATAGCTCTTATTCAGGACAATAGCTTCTTTTAAAAGATGAGATTCTATTAAAAATCAGCTTGTCAAAATACTAAAAAGAGACTAGCAAAATTGCAGCAGGAGTAACTGACACAACAGAACAATAGACAAAGCAGGAAGGCTGCGTCGAAAGCAACTGAAACTCTGGAGCAAGAACATTAAGATGAGAAGCAAATAGAAGATCAGTGGCTGCATCCAGAACAGGTGAGATTCAAGGAAAGCAGCTTGAAAAATGAGAAACAAACACTGTGGGAAGGATCCAGACTAGCAGATACTCTAGAAAAGAAAGATTCAAAAGCAAGCAACTACAAACTACAAACATACAAAACAAGGTGCAAACATCTTGGATTAGGATGTAAAGTCAAAGGCTTTCACGGTCGGAATCCATAGGTTGCTGTGGGTGCCACAGATGCCAGCCACAGATGCAGGTGAAATGTCAGGAAAAAATACTAACAGAACATAGCCTCAAGCCTAGAAAACCCACAACAACCTACCTTGGATTACGTTCTGGTTTATTAATTACTCTTGATTCGGTATTTGCAATAAAAAAAAAGAACCTTGACGTACCAAGGTTCAATAGCCTCAGATGAATGAAAAACCCCACAAGCAGACAGGAAGAATGTCTTCAGGTTCCAACGTGTCTAAACTTGGCATCTCCATAACACTGATGGAAACTTTGCATATAGAATGTCTATTCTAGTCATGGTGATATAACTCTCAACAATGCTGAATGGTCTAGAATTATTAAATGCCTTACATGTAAAACAAGGAACAACTTTCCATCATACCATATGTACTCAACCAGTTCCTTTCTGTCCAAAAGGTTGAATCAATAGGGGACAGAGCAGGAAGACTTGTTTATATACTGACTGACCACCAAACTTTTAGAAAAGAACATCAGGTTCCAGGTATTGGAAGCTGTAACTGGACTTTTAGATCTCATTTGATCTATATTTGATCTATTGTATATTAGTATTTTCTATCCCTATTGTATTAACATGAAATTTGCATTGTTTGTTTTTAAGCTGCATTTGATCCAATTCTTTGATTCTCTGGGCACTGAAGAAATGAATGGTGATAATATTAACAGTGAAAAGACTGAAAGCTCATGGTACATAAGCCAAGATCTTTCCATATTCCATACCGCATTTTGTATCTCCTTACTGCAAAAGAAATCTTTCATATAGCAGGAATAGTAGCACAAGGGGAGACTGACCTCACCCAGGCAAATAAGTGAAAATATGATCACTCCAGTGTAGTCAGTTCAATGTCACTAAAACAGCCAAAGGCAAACTGTGACCCATTTAAAGTACACATCTAAAGAGGTATAATTAATTTTCCTTATCTGATTTTTCAAACTCAGTAGGATGAACATACTTTTGTGCAGAGCCTGGCAAGTGGATTCTGGCAGTTGTGCTCCCAAAAATATAACTTTCCAAGCTCTGTTCACAGACGTGGTTGTGGCTGCATGCTTATTAATTTGTGCTGAATAATGTAATATTATTGGTGTGTATGTATGCCTCCGTTAGTTGCAGATGATAGCCTATTTTTGCATTTAGATTAGCTATGACATCTAATTGAGTTGTAAGTGAGTTACATCTGGCTGTCCAAGCTGAGCTAAGGGAGTGTTTTAGAAAATGACTGTTGAAAGTGATAGAGATCAGTCCATCAGGCCTACCCTTGGTGCCTTACGCAACTCAGGACAATAAAATCAATCCAATGCAATTAAGCAATAATTTCATTATGGGAAAGATACGGTAAAGCAAATGACGCCCCTTGCATTGCTGATAAGCAGCACACATACGTACTACACATCAATATGGCTTGTTATTTTAGCCAAGCTGGCAATTCCCATATTGCAAATATATTGCAAATTGTATCTACAGGAGTTTTCTATGGTAATTGTTCAGGTTAAAACACGTCCTTTTTCTGTCTTGGTGAATTACAGCTTGTGAGCCTTCCTCATGAATTTTCCTGTGATGAAATAGGAGGAATTAATTCTTCCCCAGAAGATACATGGGCCAAAATCCTACATCACAGTCTATGTTGCAGAAACACAACTAAACTCTGTTAGTGAATTCCAAAGATGCACATCCAGGCACTGGCAAGAGCATTACAACATATATAGGATGTTTCTGATGCACATCAGTTGTCTCTGATGTGCATGGGGCACTTCTGAGGCACACTGGACACTTTTCATGCATATCCTGATGAGGCACATCAGGAACTTCTAATGCACATTGAGCACTCCTGCTACACTCTGGCACTTCCTAGACAGTGTCCAAATGTGCATCAGGAGTGTCTCAGTTCACGTTGGTGCCCATTGCACATTGGTTCTGTGACGCATCAGTCACTCTGCTGGCCACCATTCTGCAGTGGGTATCTGTACACTGTAACATAATGGGACCACCTCAAATGAATATGAAAAGGCTGTGGAACTACTCAATTCTATTGCTCATACACATAAGTCCACTTACAAAGATGTAAGTCCCATGCTGAATTCCAGTCTTTTTGGCTGACTTTGATGAGAACCAAATAAAAATAGCAAAGTTCAACTGTGCACTCTCCACAGTGTTTAATTGCTGCCACTTTTAGAGTCCAGAACCTTGATTAAAATCTCTGTAAAGAGTTCTCATTAACTCAAGGCAATTTATTCATTACCTTGGCCCATATCAGGAATGTTTAGTACATTGATAACTTCACTCAGCTGAGCTTATTCTTCAGTGGTTTGTTCATGTCAAATCAATCTCTCATTTTATTATGCCCATGTCAAGGTAAGTTTTGAAAAAGAAAGTTATCAACTTATATTGAATCATAGGTGGAAAACTTGTTACAGACCAGAACATCCCAAAGTGATCATATTTATCACAAGAAAATTCATTGTAAAAGTTAACATTTGTATGATTTTTTGAAAAATGACTAAATAAGGGAGTGGATTTCATCTTTTATAAGAGTAAGAATAGATTATTCTTTTTCTTTCCTATTCCATTTTCCATCTTCTAGCATTTTTTGCAACTGGAAAGCACAATTTTGGATAGGCAGATGTTGAAATAACCAGACATTTGGTTGTATCCAGAATGTGCTGAAAAATCGCCCATTTGTGTAGTATACAGTATAACATTGAAATTGTGACCATGTTTGTGTTCTGTGAAAAGAAAAGCTGTTGCTGTGCTTGGATGAACAATTTTGTTGGAGGCGTGGGGGGGGGGGAGAATACCATTAAAGATAACAAAAAGCAGGCCTTACAATCTGAAATTCCATACATGCTCCAGAGAGATCACCAAAAAAAAAAAAAACCTGGTAAGTTCTGACTTTCCCCTTCAAGCATAAGGAAAGGACAGCTTTGTGAATCCAAAGGAGGGACAGGGTGATACACATGTATGTTTTAAGTTATAAATGAAGATGCTCTTACAGATATAGAAGCACTCTGTGTGCATCAAAAACACTGTACTGAGTCAACAATATTCTTACCATATGAAATACTTGATGATCAACCATGAAATCACAAGACACAGGAAACTGGGTTAAATAAGGGTCACTTTATTTGACCCTTATAAGTTGCATTGCATTATAAGTTGCATTGGCCTTGCATTGGCCTAGAAACGGAGTAAGAGCAGGGGAGCCACCTGGTGTGAGTCCAGCTGAGGCCAGGGGTCACCCTATGCCTACCTCCTCAGCCTTCTCTTGGGTGAAACACCTCAGCCCCAAAGGCAATCCAAATGCTCGGGTTGCTCCCCAGCTGGCCATAATTGGAAGGTAACCATAGAACTTGGCAAGGTCAGCCTCAAGGATAGCCTCATCCATCCACCCACCCACCCACCCACCCCCTGCAACAAGGGAAGCTAAAGAGGGAGTTCCACAGCTCTACCCTACACCCAAAGGATGCCAAAGATGTACACCAAAACCTTATATTCTGCATCTGCTACTTGGCACAGAGAAGTCCCTTTCCCCCACCAGGCTGGCCAACATGGCCCTTACCCCCTGCTGCAAATTCAATATATTCTCTTATTCTGACAGATTAATGCCATCAGCACTGTAGAGCTCTGGGCAGCAGAAAACTATATTAGAATGTGACAGAAAGTGCCCCAAACCCGTGCCCTTGGGATTGTGAAGCTCCCTTTTCATCCTCCTGCAGGCATGATCAACTTGCTTCAGATTACTCACCCCTCCCAAACTTGTAAAGGCAAAATGGCAGCAAAAAACAAGGGAAACTCCAGGTCAATCACTTTTTATAAGCTGGAAATCACTCAAAGCCTGTAAAACAAGGGCCTTGCCCTTCAGCAAGACCAAGTCATTCTCACTAGTGTGCTCCTCAAACAAAAGAGGCAACAAACTGCTCCACTGGAGGTCTCTCCTGCCAAGCCACTCCATAGTGGCAACATTGCTCAACCCAAGTGAACCCCAAAAGAATGGGTGCCAGACTTAACCCCAGGCAAGCCCAAACACAGCAGTTTGTCGCACAGATCCAGGTAGGCATTTTACTTACAAGGGTGCAAATGGATACTTACATAGGTCAAAACCTCTCTACATTGATCCATTTTTAAGTGAGAATATTTTGTCTTTTTTATAGGTTTTTCAGCAATCAGATCAACTTTTCTTGTTGATGTTGTCAATCCTAACCTAATTGCTTTTGTTTTATTTCATTTTATTTTCCACATTATTTTCTTCATATTTGTACAATACATTAGGCATTTAAAAAATTATGTGCGTAATTTTCTTATTGCAGGATTTTTCTCTCCCCCACAAGACCGTGGGATTTTCACTGATTCTTTTAAGAGACCTTCAAGAGCAGTTTTACATTGTGAATTTTGCAGTGGTGTAGTGAATTAATTTATATTTCTCCTCCAACAGCGAATTTTTTCCCCAGTGTGTTGAACTATATTTACAAAGACTCTAGTACAAGTCAACTAGATCATGAGGTCCCTATTTTCAAATAAAGTTTCTAACCCTTGCAGCTGCAATGATATGTTTGAAAGTATACGGGCAACACCTGCCAACATCTCTCAGAAGCTGAGTGTGTGACTAAGATTTCCAATAGCTGAGAACATGACTTTAATTCCCTGCATAGCTTATTGCTGCTCTTCCCTCCAAGACGAGCAAAAATGAAAACAAATGATACCAAATAGCAAACACTGCAAAACAAATTATGTAAAATGAGCCACATTTTGCAAATGGGCTCAATATTTTTAAACTGCAATCATCTTAGGACAAGAAATGGATTACAAGTAGCAAGTAAATAATTCGTATTTGCAACTATCTGCTTCCATGTTCTTGCAACCTCTCAGTAAGGCCAGAGAGAGATTTGCCTGAAAACCTCTTGATACCTCCACACAAGCAATGATAACAATTGGATAATCATTTTCTACTGCACCAACTACAGCATTTACAAGGCTTGCGTTATCCTGTCAGCACTAGAGAACTAATCTGCTTGGAACAACCTGCTGTTCACCATCTTTGTATGCTCTCTGTACTAAGCAACATGAAACATCTGCCCTGGTGCAATTCTGCTGCTGTTTGTTCACTGGCATTGGATGCAGCTGCAATGGCTTTTATACATGGACTACTACTCCATTTCATTTATTCCCAGGAACCTGTAGGGGGTGAGACTTTCCTTTTGTTTACATTACAAACAGACCCACTCCTCCCCACTCCTACTTATTCATTCTGTTTTGTCTCAGTTTGTTCCAACTATGTCTCCTCTAACTGTGTTTTTAATTGGCTGGTAAATGGCACAACCAACCAATAAATCTTTCTGAGCTTATTTTTAGGAGCAAGGTTTGACAGCTGCCCACAACTTGACTGTGTTCCCTTCCCCCATTCCAGCTGATGCAATGCATCCCGGATGGTGGTCTGACAGAATAAACATTGTCAAGATTTTGCCATTCACTGCCTTTTAGCTGGAGAGTAATTTTGCCTCTCTGCACTCTGTGGTTTGCTATGGAAATGGAGACATGCTGCAAGGGGTGATGAACAGTCCTACTGTGCGTAGCTAACAGGTGCCACACAGATGGATTTCCCTGCCCCATGCTCAGTCCAGAGGGGCTGTCAAAGTCTTTAGCCCTGATTTTTTTATGATGACTTCTCAGCCCACAGGAAAACATGCGCTATGTCCTGATTGCAGTGGGGTTAGGGGTGGGGGAGAGGGAAATTCACAATAAACAGTTTTCTGAACAAATGATTAGGCTTCCATGCTAGGTTCATTAAAAACCGAGGCTATGATATTAAGTGCAATCCAAAGGAATTGAGACTTGGTGGATTATGGCTAATTTCCAAGTAAGAACTGGTTACTTACCTGTAACTGTGGTTCTTCGAGTGGTCATCTGTGCCCTCACACACTAGGAGCTTTCGCGCATGCATGGTAGCGTTCGGAAAATTCTAGAGCTTAGTAGCTTGGCGGGAACCCCTCCCCGTGCCAGTACTGAGCATGCTCAGCCCGCCAAGCAACGGTCTCTCCTCAGTTCTAGTGTCCACCGATAAGGAACCTGAGAAAGAGGGGACGGCTGGGCAGGTGTGTGTGAGGGCACAGATGACCACTCGAACAACCACAGTTACAGGTAAGTAACCAGTTCTTCTTCTTCGTGGTCTCTGTGCCTCACACACTAGGAGATTTTGTAGCTTACCAGTAGGACGGTGGGTCAGGTCCTAGAGTAAGGAAGCCAACACCGCTCATCCGAAACGGGCATCTCTACGGGACCGGCAGTCCAGTCTGTAGTGGCACACGAAGGTCGATGGTCGAGACCAGGTCACCACACGGCAGAGTTCTTGCAGGTCCACTCCTCGCAGAAGAGCTGCTGAAGACGCCATGGCTCTGGTGGAATGAGCCCAGAGCAAGGCTGGTGGAGGCTGCTTGGCGAGTTCATATGCCAGCAGGATGGTCTGGGCCACCCATTTGGAGAACCTCTGGGTGGACACTTTGTGGTCTCTCCAACACCGGCCGTAACACACGAAGAGGTGCGGAGTCTGATGAAAAGACGCAGTCTGGTTTGTGTAAAAAGCCAAGGCCTGACGAACATCAAGGGAGTGGAGGGACCGCTCCAGAGGAGTCGTCGGGTCAGGGTAGAAGGTCGGCAAAATGATGTCCTGACTGAGGTGGAAGGAAATATCAGGGCGAAAGACTACCTTGTCCCTATGGAAGACAAGGAAAGGCTCATCAGCCCACAGCGCTGTCAGCTCACTCGCTCGCCTAGCTGAGGTGACAGCTACCAGGAAAGCAGTTTTGATGGTCAGAAGTCTGTCATCCGCAGTAGCCATGGGCTCGAAGGGCGGTCGCGTCAGCTGCGATAGTACCAGGGACAGTGACCAGGGCGGTACCGGCAGCGATACCGGTGGGTAGAGATGTTGTAAGCCCTTCATGAACTGCTTCATGGTAGTATCCCAGAAGAGTGCTGCCGATGGAGAACCTCGAGGTTGGTAGCCCACAATAGCAGCAAGGTAGACCTTCAGGGACAGGAATGCAAGTCCTTGCTGCCGAAGGTGGAGAAGGAAGTGGAGCACGGTACACAGGTCAACAGGCGATACCAGCTCACCTTGCGCCTCAGCAAAGGCAACGAACTTCTGCCACTTGTAGTGATAGTTGCAGCACGTCGACTCCTTCCTGGCCACAGTCAGGACATCCTGGATGGTCGGATCTTCTAAGGTGTTATCCTCCACATGTGGAGGGCCAGGAGGGGCAGGTCCGGATGGAGAACGAGACTGTCGGAGTGCGCCAGGAGATCTGATGCCGTCGGGAACCTGAGGAGTCAACCACGAGCAGCCTTTAACAGGGGCCCGAACCAGTGCTGCCTCGGCCAGTACGGGGCTATGAAGACGACGTCGGCTCGGTCCGCGAGGATCTTGGCAACCACTCGACCCAGGAGCAGGAACGGCGGGAACGCGTAGAGGAACCCGTCGCTCCACTCGAACTGGAAAGCATCGCCGAGAGAGCCCTAGCCCCGGCCGGCTCTCGAGCAGTACCGGCGACACTTCCTGTTCCGGCTGGTGGCGAAAAGGTCGGTCATCGGCTCACCCCACCGGTCTCATATCATCTGGAACCCTGCCCTCAAAAGGGACCACTCATGGTGGCAGGAGGTGTCCCTGCTGAGGGTGTCTGCCATGGTATTCTCTTGGCCCGCTAGGTGTATGGTGATCGGGTGGACCCAAAGCGACATGCACCAGTCCCACAGCTGAAGGGCGATTGTGAGAAGGGTGGTCAAATGGGTCCCCCCTTGTCTGCTGAGATCAGAATTGTGCGGCCGGCGACCAGGTTGCAAAATGCCCTCAGAGCCTTCCAGATGGCGAGCAACTCGAGGGCATTGATGTGAAGGCCGATCTCATCGTTGATCCAGCGTCCCCAGACTCTGAGATCACCGCAGTCCGCTCCCCACCCGAACAGGGAGGTGTCTGTCGTTACCGTGAGCCGGGGGGTCGGCTCTTGGAACAGCATCCCTGACAGCAGGTGATGGTAAGACAGCCACCAAAGCAGAGAGTGACGCACCTGTGGAGGAATCCGCAGGTGGAGCCTCTGGTGGTCTAGGAGCGGATTGAAGGCCCTGACGAAACAGTGCTGGAGCGGGTGCACACAGAGTCAAGATAGGTAGGTGACTGACGTGGTCAAGGCCATGTACACGAGAAGCTGCTGAATCATCCTTGCTGATACCGTCGGGGCATCGAAAGTGGCGGATGCGGCCTGACGAAGGATACATGGGTACATGCATGCTCCATGGGCTGGTATGCCCTGGCGGAGACTGAGTCCAGAGTCGCTCCGATGAAGTCGAGAACTCTCGCCGGCTCGAGGTGGAACTTCTTCTGATTGACCCGGAGGCCAAGACGGGTCAGAAGAGAAAGAGTCCGGTGGATGTCCTTGTAGATTTTCTGTCTACAGGAAGCCACCAACAGCCAGTCGTTGAGGTAAGGGTAGATGGAGCCGCCCTTCGTCCGTAGGTAGGATACCACAGGGGCCATGCACTTGGTAAAGACCCTGGGAGCGGTGGAGAGTCCAAATGGCAGCACCCTATATTGGTAACAGGTGCCGTCGACCGCGAATCGAAGGTACCGTCTGTGCTGCGGGCGAATGGAGATGTGGAAGTAGGCATCCCGAAGATCGATGGAGGTGAACCAGTCCCCTCATCGAAGGAAGGGGAGGATTGAAGACAAGGTTACTATCTTGAACCTTTTGGGGCAGATGTACTCGTTCACCCCTCTGAGGTCCAAGATTGGTCGCAGGGTACCGTCCGATTTTGGTACGGTGAAGCACAGGGAAAAGAAGCCGGTGGTACTGGCCGAGGACGGGAGTTCTTCGATCGCTCCTTTTTCCAACAGGGACTGGATCTCTTCCAGCAAAGTCAAGCTGGCCAGGGTGGAATAGTAGATGCCTCGCGGAGGTATACTTGCAAACTCGATGGCGTAACCGAGACGGATGATGGAGAGAACCCAAGAGTCCGAGGTGATGTGGTGCCATTTGGTGAGATGTCTGGCCAGGCTCAGATGGTCTTCTAGGGCTGCTGGCAGGTAGAAGAGTGGCTGTGGTGGCGTCCTGTGCAGGCGGTCAAAACCGAGACTTCGTCCCGGACAAAGACTTCTTTGAAGAGGAGGCCGGGCATCTCTGAAGAGGCCTCCGTGCTGAGGATGAGGTCGAGGGGCGGGACAGGACTGAACGAGGTGATCGTGGTTGGAATGTTGACGCTGACAACCTGCGCCACGAGGACCGTGAAGTGAAGCTATGGCGGGACTGTGAGGGCTGGTGTATGCCCATCTTTTTAGCCGTCAGACGGGCTTTGATGATGTGGTCCATTGCCTCATCGGTCGTCGCATTGAACAAGCCCTGGCAGTCGAAAGGGAGGTCTTCGATTCTCCTTCTGGTGTACTCCTGCAGACCTGACGGTGCAACCACATGTAGTGGAGTAAAGCTACGGAGCCCTCCGTCACCCGCGCCGCAACCTCCACGGAGTGCCTGGATGAGATGATCTGCTGGTTGGCGAGTGCTACCGCCTCGTTAAAGAACTGCTTAGCACTCGCCCGATTCTCCTCGGGGAGGTTGGACAGGAGAGGACAGAATCTGTCCAGCAGGTTCCTCAGGTAGGCCGCGAGGCAGGTTTGGGTGTTGGACACTCTGGCAATCAGAGACGAAGCTGAGTAAAATCTCCTGCCGAAGGTGTCCACCTTTTGCCCTCTCGGTCCGGCGGGGTGGTGTGCGCTCTCCCACCGCCCTTGGTCTGGGCGGATTTAACAACAACAGAGTTTGGTACTGGGTGTGCGAACAAGAACTCAGCCCCCTCCTTTTGGGTCCAGTATAGATGTTCTAATCAGTAAGGATTCAGCTGGGCGGATGCCGGCTAGGCCCATGGATGTAAGGGCCTCCATCAAGGCCGGCAGGAACAGTAGCGGTGCCGTTGATGGTGGACGGGTATCCACATAATGGAAAACCAGATCCTGCACGGCTGGAGCTGGATCCGTGACCTTTAATGCCAATGCTGTCGCCATCCGGAGGAGGATATCAGAGAATTGCTTCACATCCTCCAGTGCCGACTCTGGTGCGGGATCTCCAAAAACCAAGGGAGGCGACTCTTGGGACGCGGGTGTCGACTCGTCGGATTCCGAGTCGGACTCGTAGGTCTGGGAAGACTCACAAGGAGATCTCTGAGGAGACCTCTCTCTCGACGGTTGCTGAGAAGGTAGCGCCAGGGTAACCGTGGGCACAGTCGTCATAGTCGGTGGAGCAACCGTTGCCTGTGGGTTTGTAGTAATCGGCACCACCGTAGGCCGTGGGCGCTGGATCGCCTGGGTGACTGTAGTGGTGGGAGCCGAAGGTTGCACAGGAGCAGACTCCGAAGTTGGATGCGACACTGTCGAGGTGACCCTTGGTGGTGGGGAGACAGCCCGATAACGGGGCGAGCGCTCACGGGATCTCCGATGACGTGGTGATCTCAAAAAGGAGCGGGAAGGTGATCACCGATATCGTGGATGGAATGCGGCGCACGATGGAGAGTGCAAGCAGTGATAAGGTGACCACTGTCTCACATCAGGGTGGTACCGGTCCCTGTATGCTGGGGAATAGGACCAGTACGATCCTGGATACTCCCGCCAGGAGTGTTCTCGACCGTACCTCGCGATATGGGATGCGGAGGAATACAGTGAATCAAATGGGGGCCAAGACAGGGCCCGTTCCGGATGGGTCTCCCGACGGCGCGGGGACCGACATCTCACCTTTCGTTCAGGGGAACATGACTCCCTCCTGGCGGAAGACTCTCGACGGTGGGGCGACACCAGAACATCCTCCAGGTGGTCCACCACTTCAGGGTGACCGAGCAGAGACACCGTGGCAGTAAGTAGCGGTGGGCCGAAAGGCATATCCGAGCCAGCGGTCACCTCCTCATCGGAGACCTCCAGAATTTTCTGGGGTTCCGAGTCTTCGCCTGGGTCTTCAGGCTGCTGGGTCAGAGGAGGCGTAGGAGGGGAAGGCCTCTTGGGAGGGGAGTGCCACTTCTCCTTGCTTTTCTTCTTTTTCTCCTTCTCCTTCTCTTTCCCAGCTTCTTGAGGGGCAGGACTCTTATGCTGAGCAGCAGTAAGCAGCCTAGGTGACTTAGCTGCCTGCGAGCCCGCAGGAGCCTCCCTCGAAGTCGACGCCACCGAAGAAATCTTCGGAATTCTCGGCAAGGCTGATATCGGGGGCCGAGATGACGGTACTGATCCTGGTACCGTTGATGTCGTCGGGGCGGCAGCTGCTGGAACCGAAGAGGGAGTGGTCACAGGTCGGCTCAATGTCAATGGTTTAGACATCACGGGCTGAACAGATGGCTGAGCCCTCACTCGGAGAGACTCTTCCCAGCAGTGAGATTTCAAGCGGGCCAAGCAGTTCCGCAGAGTCTGGGCGGTGAAGTCGCGGCAGATAAGACAAGCCTTAACATTGTGAGTCTCTCCCAAGCAGAAGAGGCAGTCACTATGACCATCTGTCAGCGCAACCTTGCGACCACAAGTGTTCCAAGGCTTAAAGAGAGAAGACATAGAAGTCCAAGGAAGGAAGATTCACAAGGGGTGGCAGAGAAGATGGTAGAGAAGACGAGGTCGGAGAAGACAGAAGATGGGGGGGGCTAAAGGAGGGGTTGAAAAGATCCAAAAGTCACCAAACCAAGTCCGAAATCCAAAAAACGAAGTCCGATAGTCAAATCCAAGTCAAAAACCAGAGAGAAAATGATCCGAAAAGCCAAAGGGCTCTACTAAGCAAAGAACCTTCCGTACACGATGGCGGACGAGAAAGAACTGAGGAGAGACCGTTGCTTGGCGGGCTGAGCACGCTCAATACCAGCATGGGGGAGGGGTTCCCGCCAAGCTACTAAGCTCTAGAATTTTCCGAACGCTACCGCGCATGCACGAAAGCTCCTAGTGTGTGAGGGCACAGAGACCACGAAGAAGAAACACATTTTGAATGTAGTTGCAACTCCCATTTTTTTCAGTATACATTCCCATCAAAGTTTACTTAAAGCATTTATTCTGGATTTGCAGAAGTGTGTACTAATCCTTCCCAGCGAAGTAGTGCAAGTGTTAATCTTCAACTCAATGGTGCAAAGAAGTGGGGTATTGAAGAGTAATGCCAGTTTTGAATGATGGTTTTGTTTGCTTCTCAACTCCGATCACTTGCTAAACCATGAAACCATAACAAAAAGACTCAACTTTTCTCAAATTTATCATCTACAAAGAGTTTTTTTTCCCCTTGCAAAGCAATTTTATTTATTTTCAGTTTTCCAGTCTGCTGCAAAAATTGATTGACTGCTTGTTCTGGTCTTACTAGCTCTGAAAGGACTGGTTGAATTTTCAGACAAAGCATTGCTTATTCTTCTCATCTTGGATTTACAAAGAGACACCAATGCAAAGGTTGTATAGACACAGTAAAAAAGAAAGCAGGGAGAGCTCCTTGCAGCATATAATCCCATTCATGTGGGTGGGTTTGGGTAAGCATCAAAGCTGCTGTGAACTGTTCATCTCCAGAGCACACTAGAACAAAAATCCCTTCTACATTCACAAACTCTGGCCCTTTCCGCACAGGCCTATTAAAACGGTGCAGAGCGACCTCCAACGGAGGTCTTCTGCACCGTGGAGTGGACTGGGGCGGACTACTTTTTGTAGTTCCGCACCTCAGTCCGTTCGAGAGCTACCGGGAACTGGTCGCACAGCATGCTTTTTAAAAACCTCCTTTAAGAGGTTTTTAAAAAGTACGGAGCGCGCAACCCCATGTCGCTCCATCACCGCGCTCCTGTGCAGATTTGCAGGTGCGCACTAGTGCGTGCCTACAGATCTGCTGGGGGCGGGCTTTAGGCTGGTGAGCTTCTCCAGTTGGTGGAGAGCCTCCACCAACCAGAAGCTGCCATTTTGGAAGCCGGAGCAGTGCGGAGCGACGAGCTCGCACTGCTCCTCGTCCCGACAGACTCGCCCAGACCCACCAAAAAGCCGGTGAGTAGCGGCAGGGAGCGTTTCCCTCGCCGCATGCGGAAAGGGCCTCAGAGATATTTTCCCATGAAGAAAACACTTCAGCACAAAAACCTGACTGTGCCAATTAAAATGGGCCAAGGAGTCCACATATTGGAAAAGAAACTTACCTGCTGACAATTGTGCCTTTCTAAGCACACTTATACATGGACTGCTTCTTCACTCAATCCTCTGCTGAAAGCAAGGCCATTTCCATACTACACTGTTATAGCGCTATTATTCCACTTTCAACATCCTGTGGAATTCTGGGGTTTGTAGTTTACTGAGGCCAAAGAGCTTGCTGGCTGAGAATTCTAAATACCCCTCCTTAAACTGCAAACCCCAGGATTCCATAGGATGGTAAAAGTTGAATAATAATAGCACTATCACAGTGTAGTACAGAAATAGCCCAAGATTTCAGACCCATGGTAACAGCAATGGGGAAACTGTGGCCATCCAGATGTTGTTGGAACACATCTTCCATTTTCCCTTATTGGAAAGCTTGGCTAAGACTGAGAGAAATCAGGATTCAACAAGATCTGGGATGTCACTGGTTTTTCACTACTGCTTCACAGCACCAAATCCTGACACCTTAACTTACCAAGCCAAACATTTGCCTGGGTTTAAGGCACATAAGTGCCTGAGTTTTAACACCTATGAAGGAAGGTCATCTTTCAGTCCCACCACTTTCATGGGCATATCTGATGAGGACACAAGTGGCTGGTCCCAAACTATGAAACTCTCTGCTGTAGGAATGTAGGCTGGCTCCTTCCCTGCTCTTCCTCCATCAGCATATTATTTGAACAAGCATTTGGCAATTAAGTGGCTCTATGGAAAAGTGTTTAATGGAATGTATGTGCTGCACTTTTGGGTTATTCTTGTCAGAGTTTTAAATTATTTTATATATTTTTAAGTATTGATGTTTGAATATGGCAGCTTAATGTTTTTTTAAAAAAAAATACTAATTTTTAATTCAAATATCCTGTTTTAATTTATGTATGAGCCATTTTGGGTCCTCTTTGAGAGGAAGGTGGAAAAATAAATACATGCATACATATTTATTTATTACTGGCGTTGCCCAGGATTTTATTTTCTCATAGGTAATACTTGTTAGAAATACCTTAGGAATTAGCTTACCTTACCTTAGGAGTTAGAATCAGTTGAAATACACAGACTTGAGATTCTATGTCTCTAATTCCCCAAACTGTCTTTTCCAATATCTGTAACTTTTGCTCATATTTCCCAATCCAATCTGTATTCAGAGTTATTAACATACAGAGGTTGAGTTCCTGAGGGAATACACTGCCCTCCTTCTTGCTGCTAGCCCTCATCTCCATAGCAACCAGCCTGAGGCCCAAGAGCTCTCTGGCTAAGAATTCTAAAGGCTCCTTCCTGAACTACCAACCCCAGGATTCCATAGAATCTTCACAACCAGCCAATCATATGAGGTCTTCGCCTGCCTGATATAGACAAACTCACAAACTTTGACTTTTATATATTAGATTTAATTAATTAATTAAATTCTGGTATTTCTCCCAATGGGATCCAAGGCAGTGTACAAAGTTTTAAAGCTATACACATATATACATACATACATGATTTTTCTTTGACTGGGTCCAATGAGTGGTGGGTGATGGCTTCCACGTCACCAGACCTGTAAATCCACTCCAGATTTTGAATCTGTTGTGAAAATAGGATTCAGTACCTTAGATACTTCCTCCAAAGTTCTGTCTAAAACTCAGAATTGACTCACACTACATTGACATGGAGGCCATCTGCCACCACAGAGGCCAACCACCAGTCCCATTCAAACCAAGATTTTCCAGTCCATAGAAACATCAATTATTTTAAACTCCAATCAAAATGGAATTACCACCCCTTCCTTTATTCCTAACAATGGTTACAATTCCATCCAGAAGTGTGTATTTTTAACTGATCATCTCTTTTTGATCCTTTATCACTGACATTGGGGGAAAAAGTGCAAGTGGCATGGGAATAGCATGTCAATTTTTTGTTTTTATTATTTTCTGGGTTTTTATAACACCAGCCCAGTGCTTCAAAAGAATATGCCAAAAGTTAAAACATTCTGCCTTTTGTGTATTACCTTGAACTAATGAATAACATAAAGTTAATAAAGACATCTCAGCATGTCAAAATGTAGACATCAATACAGTCTCGTTAGATAAGCCCTTCATTGTCTAGCTCAGTGTGTATTCACTTTTAAGACAGAAACAGCTGATTTTACCTTTATAGAAGGTTTTTTTTTAAATTGCTCTTATACTTTGGACATATTATAAGGATAACATGACTTATTAAAAAAAAAAAGACAACCATGCTTGGTAAGGTAGGAGGCAATAGGAAAAGGGGAGGACAGCATGACAGGTAACTTAGCCTAGGAAGCCACAGCCATGGGTTTGCCAGGCTGTTGATCTCCCATTCATTGCTTTGCCATAAAAGGCAACTTGATCATTCTTATTGCTCTCTTCTTGCTTTTTGTTCTTTTTGAAACTGTAGTGACACTCTATAAATATTTTTATGAATAAAGAAACTCTGCAAACAGCATAGGCCATTTCTGCACTAGCTGTTATAGCACTATTATCCCACTTTCAACATCCTATGGAATCCTGGGGTTTGCAGGAGGAGCTTTTGGCCTCTGCCTAAACTGCAAACCACAGGATTCCATAGGATGTTGAAAGAGGAACAATAGCACTATAACAGGCTAGTGTTGAAATGGCCATAGTGTACCTGTTTGGAGTTCCAGTTGGGGCAGCTATGTCCTTTTCCAGGATATCCCATTAGATTTTATTGACCTAATGACACCATCCATTCCTTGTCAGAAGTGAGTTGAATGAATTCAAAACCCTTAGAATTGCCTCCTAGACATAACCCAGCTTGAGACGCAAATAACCAGGAGACAAGGGTGGAAACAATGAAGGTCCTAAGAGAAGAAGAGTGCCAGAAAGAAAAAAGTGAGAAAAGTGAGAAAAGTAACAAAAGGTTTGAAGAAGCAGCTACTGGAATATACATACTTTGGAAGCCTTCACAGAGTTTAAGTGGTAAAAATATTCACGTGCATATACCTGTGCAAGCATGAACCACTCTGCCTGCAAACATGGTATGTGCAATTAAATTTGAAGTAATCTTTCATACATAGCTAGACAGGCAAAGACAGATAAACTCATTCTTTTAAACAAAAACATGAAGAACTTTGTTATCCTAAGAGGTGGGGGACTTTGAGATCCACCCGCAATGGCAGCGTCTCCTTAGAATTTGGGGAATTATAGCTCAAAGGAAGCTTGCAAGGGGAGGGTAAGGGTAGGATCTTTTCACCTGTGTATACCAATATTAACTGCAAGGAGGACTCCAGTTAAAAGTTAAACAAAGTATTTTATTTGGAATTAACAAACACACAAGAAATGAGATATTCTTAAGAACCGTATGAGGCTATTGGAAAGTGAGGCAGGAAGGTTGGATAGAGAGAGCTTGGGTGGAAAGGATGATAGTTACCAGTCCTGAAGCAGAAGGTCAAAGTGGAGTGGCTCAGACAGTTTATCTGAGGTTACCATGGAGGAACAGGAATCTGGCATACCATGTACAAAGTAACACACCTAACATGCTACAAAGTACCAGTACTACAATTTACTGGGGCTTCAGCTGGGGTTTTTATACCCTATTCCCTGCCTTGAAGGAGGGTGTGTGGGCAAAGCGATAATGGTTTTCTTGTGGGGTTGACAAAAGAGTCTGGAATGGGCTGATCGTCTTAACTCTAGCTAATAAAACATTGATGGGAGTCATGACAATCTCTTAATGTTTTTATCAGGTAGTGTGAATAGGGAAAGTGTTCATAGGATATGCTCACTGTAGGGTCCCTGATTGTTTCACCTGGACAGTTTCACCTTCTATTCTTCTCAGGAGTGCCCATAGCTTGCCATTTTTGACATAATTATCACAAGCACATTAGCACTGGGCTTTGCTGCCTAATCCTCTCTGAACCTCTATGAACTATGCCAATGGTCTAACATGGATCGCAGACTGCATAACCCTAGAAAATGAATGAATTTTAAAGCTAGAAGGTCTAGATATAAGATTTGGTTGGCACGTATATCTTTGGTATGGCAAAGAAAAAGTTGATAAAGAATTCCAAAATCATTATATAAGAAAACCTCTGATAAACATTTGGCAAAAATTCAAAAGAAAAATCTATAAGAAAATCTTGCAGTGGATCTCCCCACATGAAGCTCTCTTCAGTAGATGGAAAGCCACACAAGAAAGATGGATTCGCTAGAATGATCTAATAATAGAGGAAGGTAATTATAGATTAAAAACAAGGAATGAACTCGAAGAAGAGGAGTTTCCCAGCCAATGGTTTCCATACATGCAAATTAAAGAAAGATTTAAAATGGATTTAAAACTTGAGGGATTCCTAAATAAATCAGAGAAAAATGAATTTGAAATAGCCATCTTTGACAAACAAACCCAACTGACACCACAAATTTACAAATTCATGCTGACTTGAGAATTGGAAACAGAAATAATTAAAGATGTGATGGTTAAATGGGTGCAGAACATCGGCAAAAATATACAGATGGAAGACTGGGAAAAAAGCTGGAAAAGGACACAAAAATTTACTTTATCACAAAATTTAACAGAGAATCATTTAAAATTGTTCTACAGATGGTATTGAAACCCCTCTAAATTGAACAAGATGTATAAAACGGGTCAAAAGAATTGTTGGAAATGCAAGAAAGAAGAAGAATCATTTTTTCATACGTGGTAGTCATGCCCGAAAGCAAAAATATTCTGGAAGAACATTAACAAAACGATGTCAAATATATTAAGAATTAATATTCTGATGACACCTGAATTTTTCTTATTAAACATTGTTCCTGATACAGAAGAATTCAATAAGAAAAAATTGTGGTGAATAGTTCTATATATGACCACCACAGCCAGGATTCTTTACGTGAGATACTGGAAGACTGATCAAATACCAGAAGTTGATAAATGGCTTTTAAAGCTTATGGAAATGAAAGAATGTAATAAATTGACTAAAGCTCTCAATGGAACTGTAAGAGATGAAAATGAGACAGAATGGGATCCAATAACAGTCTGTTTAAAAGGGAAATTTGAAGACATTATTATATCTTAAAACAAATGAACAAACAAAAAAGGATGGAAACCAAATTGACTCTCACAGATGCAAAACATATTACTAACAGTACTCCTAGTATAGATGGAGGAATGTGGAAACAGTGTAATAATATACAGGTGGACAAACAGGTTGTTTAAATATATGTGCAAGGAAATTATATAAAACAATTAGGAAGTATATAGCGATTTCTTTATTTTTCGTAGACTCAGAGATAAACCCCAAAAAAGGAAGATAGGAAGTACATTAGATAGTTATATTGCAAATGAAAGAAAGGAGTAATTTAGTTTATGGTAAACATGGAAATGAATGACGAGGTAGGAGTTTGTACAAGTTAAGCTATGACGGTAATTTAATAAAGTACAATTCTTAGACAAAAATATAGTAAGATATATTCAGTAGATATAATTATGAAATAATTTTTCAAAATTGCAACATTTGTAGATAAATCCATTTTAACACTTTGTTATTATATATACATATATATCACCTTATCTTTTTTTAAAAAAAAAGGAGTGCCCGTAGCTTGCCATTTTTGACAGAATTATCACAAGCATATTAGCATTGGGCTTTTCTGCCTAATCCTCTCTGAACCTATTACCTAATCATGTCTGAGATCATCCTGACCAGACAACATGCTTACAGCCAGCACACTTTCAAACATGTATTTCAGTCATAAATATGTCCAATTATGAAAGTAGGTTATCCTGTAGAGTGGAGGTGTCTGGTGTGGTGCAACATATTTGCCATGTAATTGATGCCCATTTCTGACTTATGGCAAGCCTAATGTGACCATCTAAGAGGTTTTCTGGGGTTGATTGTGTGTGATTCTCCCAAGGTCACCCAGTGTGTTTCCATGGCCAAGCCACATGGTCTCTAGTGTCATAAGCCAGCACTCAGACCATTACACTACACTGGCTCTTCCTCATAACTAGGGACAGGAAAACCTATTGGCTTCATTTTCCACTGGGTTTCTCAGACTTTTCTAGCATCCTCATCTCATTCCATTTAGATGGTGAGCCTTTTCTTCTCTCTTCCCACATGGAAATCCATGCATATTTTGCTATGAATTTTTTTCCTAATATAAACATTTTATGCATTTTCCTCATTGACTAAAGCATGTTGATGCATTTCTTCTCAAATGCACATGTTTTTACTTGTATGACTTTTTCAGATAGCTAAATGGATTTTGTGTGGATTGTTCTTTGGTGAAGTGTATCACAAGTCTTGGAATGCTTAGACTTCTGAGTCAAGATGCACTTTGCTCTGTTCACAATCTCAAGAGATATGACATTGATATTTGTGCAGGGAAACGCAAACCCAGCACGCTTGCTTTCCATCCCTACTCACAGCCATTTTGTCATGAGTTTGGTAAGTCACATTAGGACATTGCTGTATCCCCACATTTATTATTAACTGATCCAGTTAACTGAACAAGATATGTCTTGGGTTTTATGACATTGCCAGTTTCTGTTAGGTTTAATTCCCAATATCTGTTAAATTTAGTTCTCAGTGAAACAATTAATTTGTGGCCATGTTTTACTACTTTAGACTCTAGGAAGTGTCTCATGTCAGAACTGTCTCCAAATGAGTGAGACCACTGGTTTGCCTAACCGGCACTGGCTTTTTGAGGTTACAGGCCAAATTTTTCCCAGCCACACCCATGAAGTCCAGATATTAAATGCAGAACTTCTGTACACAAGTATGTGCTGTACAACTGATCTGTGCCTCCATCTCATGAGGAACTGAACACTTCTCCATAGAAAAACCAGACTCTCTGCGTAGAAACTATCACTAGAATCTTGTTGGAGACTTATATTTTCATAGGTGGATTTACACCTATGAATCCTGTGGAATTAGGACTGGGTAGTTCCATAAAAGCTGGCCTAAAACCCTAAAGGCACCAAATCCTGTCTGATCTTTGAAGCTAAATGGGGTCAGCTCTGGTTAGTACTTGGATGGGAGACCACCAATGAATACCAGGTACTGTAGGCTATATTTCCAAGAAACGAACTGTCAAAAGTCACCTCTGAGTATTCGTTACCTAAGAAGACTCTATGAAATTCATGGGATCACCATAAGTTGGCAGGCAACTTGAAAGCACATACACACACAGTTCCATACAGTCTGTATCCAATAGGGGGTGCTGTTATGTTACTATGGGAACCAACAAAGTGACTGTTGTGCATCGGCAGTTATGGAGTGCTAATGTGCATCAGGACACTGTTGCTGATATTCTGATACGCATCTTCACAATTCACTAACAGGATTTCTTAGCACTTCTGCTACAGAGATAAGTATACATAAAATTATATAACATAAACCATGATGGGGAATCCTGGACTATATTTCAAGAGGTTTCTATCAAAACTTTGGTGGAACTGTAGTAATTAGCAATTGTTCTCATGCAGATCTTACATAACCAAAGCCCTACAACTCAGAAACAATGAGTTTGATCCAGACTTCATCATGACTAAGTCAAAGCCCCATCGATTTCAACAGTTCTACTCTAAGTGAGACCACCTAGGGATCCAACCCAATATACTTGTTTTCTTTTCACTTGAAATTCAATTTGATTTAACTGAAAAAAAAATTGGGACACTAATCGTAAGAAAGCAAAACCCTTAGGTTTGCCATCTCAATGAAGCTGTTGTGAGACAGTCCTTCTAGACATCAGAGAGAAGAGCTGCAGGATGGAGCAGGTTGCTCTGACCCAAATGAAGAGCTTCTCAAACCAGTGAATTAAATTTTCTTCCCTTTGCCTAACTTAGCAACTGGCACCAGGGAGACCATGCACCTTGGTAGCCAACTGATTCTCTTGGGAGTATGGTTTAGGTATGCGTGAAATCACTTTAGGAATCAATGATGAGCTGGAGTTCTTCTTCTCTCTTTGTCTCTCTCTCTCTCTCTCTCTCTCTCTCTCTCTCTCTCTCTCTCTCTCTCTCTCTCATTTTTTTTCACTTTTTGGCAACCTTTTCTTCATTCAAGTCTTGAAAACAGTCTCAGTCTACAAATCAGCTTTGGGACCTCACTGAAGAGCAAGAACTGTGATAATAATTAGCCGTCTGACAATCTTAGTGATGTGAAGATGTGAGCACTGTTATTTGTGCTGAATGTGGCTTTGCCAGCCCTTTTATTTTGCTGTAGCTTTTAATCACCTTGCCTGAAGGATTGTGTCACTCATGGCTTGTTATTTTTTCCCGCTGCCTCTTGATCTGCTAATGGGAAACACAGTCCACTTTCTAAATATTTTTTTTTCCAAAGGAACATGACATAACATGGTATAATGTTAGGCCTGCTCACTTAATAGGCAAAGCTGTCATAAAATGTCACTCATTGAACTCCAAACTATAATACATGCATTTTGTAAATCGGCAGTCATACAGCTAACGTCCTCAATGATCTTTGTGGAAAAATGCAAGTGTTGTTGGTTCTTTTAAAAAAAAATCTCCAAAACTAAAAAGACAGAGTAAAAGATGTAGTATGTGATAGAAACTATGTTGTGTTGTGTGCCTTCAAATTATGTCCAACTTATGATGACCCTAAGGTGAACCTATCACAGGCTTTTCTGGGGGCTGAGAGTGTGTGATGCTCTCAAGGTCACTCCATGAGTTTCCATGGCCAAGCAGGGAATTAAACCCTGGCCTTCCAAGGTTGTAGTCCAACACTCAAACTACTGCACCACTGTGGTGGATGTTGTGCCCCAGGGTAAGGTAGATTTTTCCTGATCTATTCTGAGGGAATCAAAAAAGTTTCCACATCATATCTACCCCAAAAAGTTCTCACTATCAGTGCCACACCAAAAGTATGTCCTCCCCCTTCTGATAGGTGAGAGGTAGGGCAAACATTGGCGGGGGGAGGGCTTAGGTTGGATTACTCCCTTTCTTCTCTGATGGTCCAGTACGCTGTTTCCAGTATGCTAGTTCAGTTGCAGCAGCCTTTGGGAAAATTACATTCCATATGAGTAACCAGATTCTGTCACTCAGCACTCTGTTTATTCATATTCCAGAGAATCAGAGAAGGAAGAAAGTGAAGAAGGAAACTGAAAAACCTCTCGCACTTTCCATTGCTGGCACAGTTGCATGTACCTTTTAAAAGCCAAAGGGAAACATAGGAGCTGGTGGGGAAATGTTGAAAGCAGGGTAAAGTGAGTTGGCCAACCCTGGGGCCATAATTTGGAAAAGTGACTTTCTGGACTACAACTGCTACAACAAAGCGAGAGGGTTCTGCCAGTTTGCAAGCTCTGTCCCAGGCAGCAGATTCTGGGAAGCAACAAGAGATTAGTGGAATGTGGAAGAAACTATGCACATGGCTGCCCCAGGCCCCTAAACAGGCTGCTGCCTTGAGGTGTAGTGAAAGACACCATCTCATTGGCAGTGTTGAAGAAAGGTACAACAGTCAATCCAGCCAGCTTTCATACATGGAATGCAATTCCATTTCATTCTTTGCTTCATAATTTCTGCCAGCCTGGGATGAATGATTGGGAAGCCAGTGTTTCACCTGTGCCAAAAGAAGGGTCTGGGTACTTTAAAAACTCACTTGTCCTTAGAGATATGCTTTTTATGTCCATTATTTTCATTCCTGAGCATGGCTCAGGCACATTTCACTACTATCCCCATTTGAGACATATATGTTAAGTGGTTCTAATGGATCCATTTCTACTTATTTATACCTTATATGTCTTAAAAACCCCACATACCACGTCTCTTTAGACACTGTACAGAATAAAACCGTTAAAGCCTTCTATTATAAACCAGCATAGATTAAATAAAAATCTGATCTACACATAACAGCATCATACCACAAAATGAACCACAGATTACAAAAGCTAAAATAGTTAGAAGGAACAGGAATTAAAACCAAACCACAAGGAATAAAACATAAAATTTTAAAAACCTGAGAAAAAACAAGAAGAGCTGGACTTGGTGACAAAACGTGACAAAAATGTAGGCAGCAGATGGGCTTTCCCTGGGAAAGAATTCATTGCTTGTCATGGCCACCCTCCAAATGTTTGATCATGGAGACAGCTGAAGAACTTCTAAACATCTGAAGGTGACCTAGAGACAAAGATAAATAAGAAAAATAGGTGGTTTATCAAATATTGAGGTCTAAAGCTCTGCAGAGTTTTATAGGTCAAAACCATCTATTTGAATTAATGTGGAAACATATTGGAAGCCACTCAAATCAAGATAGGACTAGTATAATGTATTCGTAATGGCTGTTCCTTCTTAAAACCTATGCAGTCATATTTTGACCCAGCTGAAATGTTTAGAACCTCTCCCAAGGCACAAGTACAACACAGTCAGGGCTCAGGAAACAGTTTTGTAAAGGCAATCCATTCCCATTACTAGTGACAGTGCTGTAAGTCACTAGAGTGATAAAAGATAACTTGTCAGATTATTTGTTGTCCTGCTCGTTACTTTTCCATTACATCTTTTTTTAAAAACCCTGGAAGAGATAAGATGATGACATAAAATTTGACAAAGTCCTGTCAAAATTACTCTTCACAATTCCCTTCAAAGATACCTTTGAATGTAACTGTTAATTGTTACCCCAGTAATGTAATTACACTCATATTTGTTGAGTTATTTTTGTTGTGTGACTTCATTGTGCCATCATTACCAAAAAAAAGTAATTGATTACAGTTAACTAAGTTACTTATAGCTAATTTGGGTGTAGACTAGTTTGAAAGTGTGTTACTAATCCTCTTCCCTCAATGGGCTTCATGAGTAGAGAAGGGTTTGAACATAAATCTCCCTAATCACAGTACAAATCTTTTGCTTCATGAGATAATCAGACCTTGTGAGATAGCTGCTATACGTCATTTTGAATTATTTGGAGCAAGATGAAGCAAATTCTCTCCTTTCTCTTCCTAAATTACCTTGTCTTTTCCAAAGAGGTTCCCATGCTCTGATGTCACACTTCATTTTGCCTGATCCAAATAATATTGTTGTTAATTTGATTGAGCATAATGAGATATTGAAACACATCCAAAAAACATGCTGATCTCTGTGTGGGGCAAGTGCCAGGACTTTTTAAACACCCAGAATGTTCACTTCTCTTTTGATAATGGATTAACCTGTAGTGATTACTTGGGCTTCACATGTGAAAGTCAGCTGTGAGTATATCTTTCACTGGAGTAACATCTTGTATTCTAGATGAATGCACCTTCTATGCTGTGAACCTCTGTTTCTAACTTTGATTGGTTTGATTAGTTCAGGTAGGATGGCTTATTCAATTTGCTTTGTCAAAAAGAGTGCTAATTGAAGTTATACACTAAATTAATTAAGCCAAACAAATTGGAACATAGATCTGTTAATTAAGCTTCAGCCTCCAGACTAGAGGTGAGCAACTGCAGGTCTGAGACCCAAATTTTTGGCCTCCAGGACTCTCCAAAAACCAAATCCAACTTTAAAAAATCAAAACTGAAAGTGGTTTCCATTTCCCTTCTACTCTTTTCTTTTTTTAAATCCTGGAGACAGTAAAATGGCAAGATATTTTTTCAGTGTGTGGGAGTATAAGGGACCCAGAAAAGTTCTTGAAGGCACTTGGATGACCCATAAGTCTTCTCTAGGCTACATGTTCTACAGGGTGGGCAACATGTGGCCTGTGGGCAATGTAAGTATCTTAACCTAATTTTTTGTGGTCTTTATGAACTTCTTTCAGGTGAAACAGAGCCCAGAGAGAGAAAGAAGAGTGAGCAAGAAGGATGAAGAAATGAAAGGAGGAGAGGAAAGCCCTCTGCAAATAGTACATTCATGTCTCTGATGGAGGCTGAGTGGAAAAGGACAGAGAAATGAAGGGAGGAGGAAAAATTTTTGCAAGCTATTGGTTCAGATTCGGAGAGCTGGCATAGTATAGCAGTTTGAGGGTTGCACTAGGATTCCCAGAGACCAGGGGCCTAAGTCCCCATTCAGCCATAGAATCCCACTAGATGACCTTGGACAAATCACCTCTCAGAAGAAGGCAATAAATCTTGAGAGGAAAATCTTGTGATAGGACCACCTTAAGTGAGGATCTACTTGAAGGCACATAATAACAGCCATTCCGACTTCTGGACAGATATATCTTCCCCTTTCTTGCAAATCTGGAGAGAAAGAGGAAGGAGAAAGTTTGATAGAGGGGCAAGGGAGGAAAAAAGAGAGAGAAAGAGATTTGGTTTTGATTCTATCCTAGGGAATTTCTAGGAAACCCACTGATTTCAGCATGGGTAATTTGTAAAATAAGCATTTTTACTTTAACTCCTGTGTTTACCCTATTGCAAAATTACTGGGGTGGAGTGGGAGTATTATCGGAAACCTATGGCTACTTCCCAGAACTGACACTCACTTGTCTTGTTTTTCCATTCATATCTCCATGTAGTCTTGATGTTACAATGTTCTTCTTCTTTAGCTGAACATGGCCAGATTTGGAAACTGCAGAATAATGGACATGGTATGGATGCATTCTCCAGGAAGGAGAATAGGCACACAGATGCTATTTTTAGAGGGAGCTATAATTTTGAGATACATAATGTGCCCTAAGACAGAAACTCACACTCTATTGGAATGTGTGATACAGTGTAAGAAGCTCCCTCTGTTTTTGAGGCTCTGCATTCACTCCTCAGAAAGACTGGAAAGTTTAGAAATAAGCACATCTGGATGTATTTGATTGTTTCTGGAGTCTACATTTCTTACTGATCATATTTCATTAGAACACAATTATGTAAAAATCTTGAACCACTCACTTAGGGAATCTTATGGGATATAATTAGGCTATCCAAGAAGACTAGTATTTTATTTTATTTTATTTTCGTGGAAGTCAGTGATTTTTCTTCTCCCCCACCCACCTTTTTAGTTCAGAAACGTAAGCTGAATCTCAGCCAAACTCTGTGCTTTTCCTCAATTTGATTCCAAACCATAAATTTCTCATCAGCAACTCTGTCTGTCCTGGCTAGTGGAGAGAAAGTGGAGAAAGTTCCTGGCATGCACAGAAACCCAAAGGGGTTATCATAGATGGTTTTGAGAAGCAAAAGTTATCCTCTCCTCAGAGAAGGAACGTAATTTTGCTTTTACCTTTACTGTCTTCCAGGGGAGTCATTTTATAATTCCATTCTGCCTTTTGCAGTGAAAGCATGAACATAATGTAGAATCCCAGGATAATTATATTTCCAAGAAATGCAGCAGTAATCTATATTTCTAGATCTGGAAAGTTGTATTGATTTAGCTTTTGTCATGCATGTCATCTGGTTGAGCAGTGAGCAGGTTACCAGGTCAAGAGAAAAGCCAACTTGTTAACTTATATATCATGCAATTCTGTCCCTATTTTCCTGGGAGAAAGCCCAACTGAAATCAGTGGGACCCATGTATCTGTTTTCAAGTCCAAACTCTTTCCATAAGGAAGTATTTTGGATTTCAACTCCCATAAGCCTCAGGCAGCATGCTCAGTGACCAGGAGTGCTGGAAGCTGTTGTCCAAAGCATCTGGAGGGCACTAGGTTGGAGAAGACTGTGATGGGGTATGGTTACCCAAGTCACACGCAAGGAGAGTTCAAAACTACACATGGTTTTGCTAATCCATATTCACACAGCGCTTCTAGCAGTTTTCATCTCTCTCCCTCTCCAGGGATTATTTGTAAAGGCTTTTAATTGTCCTTCCAAAATCAATCCATCCCAGAATATTTTTGCGTTACAACAGGGGAGTTTGCAAAAATATATTGTTGCTGAGAAAAAAAAAATCTCACTCTCTTTTGACTCCCTGTGAGGAATTCAGCTAAATTCAGAGGGAACAGAAAAGTCTTTGGATGACATCATTGTCTCTGTGAACTGAACATTCCCCGTACACCAGCTGCGTATCAGTCTTGGTTCCACTGCATTACTGCACCTATTCCAAAATATTCATTGTTGTTAAGTTTGTCACCAGGGGAAATAGAGCCAGAAGTCAGTCTCATAGGTGGATAGTCACAGCAAACACCAGTCAACACTTGTGATTTGAAGAACAATAATTTCAACACTGCTGACTAGCAGCTACTGCTTCTATTTGGAGAAAGAACATTGATCAGACATAAAGACCTGTCACCAGTTCACTTGGAAAAAGAGCAACTGGCTCCTTCCCTTTGACTGGGTAAACAAAGACAGGACCTAACAAAACACACACAATTAATTAAGAGACAGATTCTAGGAAAACCACATGCTTGTGGATCATGATTCACAAAGCACTGAGAGAGAGTTTTACATCTTTGAAATGCTTCACAGACAAGACCACACAATTCTCAAACTACTTATGAGCTCATAAAGCTGGTTGTGTGGCCCCGTCTATTTATCCCAACAAAGGGAACAAGACCTGTTATTGTATTTTTCTAACTTCATGAGTAACATTTGCTGCTCCTATAATGAATATTTTTGCCTTCATTTTAGTACTGCTTATATTCTTAGGTTGCCTGCAAGATTTAAGACTGCTGCCCTTTAAGAACGATACACATTTTATCTGCATATATCTCTAAACAGAAGTAATAGGAAAATTCTATGTACTGCTATTGTCATTCCACTAAAGACCAATTGCTTACCTTTTCTGCATGTATCAAAGCATTTCTAATTTCTCGATTGCTCACTTTCATTAGCATATTTGCACTTGGTGTGTGCTTTGCCTTGTAAATATAACATTATGCATTCTGGACAGATTTCCCTGTGAACAAATGATTCCCTGATGGCTGCAAAGCAAGCCTTAGCCCCAGCAGATGTGAGAAACATTTTGAATCATTAGCAGATGCCCACCCATTAGCTCTGGAGATTTTTAGTCATGAAAGTAGGTGCAGGAAGGGGGATTGCATATCTGAAGGAAGAGTCAGATAATGTACTATCTGCCAATGTCACAGACCTGCCAAAACACAACTACGAAGACATCCTTGCTGGGTGTTACCCTCCTGAATTTGTGGAAAGAAGAGATATTTGGAAGGTTTTTTCCCAGCAAAAACTACAAGCTCTGCACACAAAGCCTCCAGATTCTTCCAGTAGCCTTCTCCTCCAGCAGATTTTTCCAAACTGCTGTTAGAGCTGAATAAAAGGCTAAGCAGAAGATAAATATGACATGATGCTATAAAATGGAAGTTCATACAGTATTCAGGTATTAATGCTAATTTGACTCCAGGATATCAAGTCATTCTGTAAACTTTAAGAAGAAGAAAATTTAATTGGACGAGACAGTGAGTCACTATATAGCATTGCATGATAGCATTTGAAGGAATAAAACACTTTCATGCTCCTTCCCCCACGCATGGCAGTATCAGCTCTTAACATCTGTCCTGCAATTTGTACAACACAATGATAACCAAGAAAAGAAAACAGATCCAAATGACATCAGTGTGGTATAGTAGGCCAGTCTCTAAGACCACTGAGCTACCCAAAGGTCTAATCCTATTTTTAGATGTTGCCAGAGAGCAGTCTTCTGCAACCATTTTATCTATCCCCTCATAACATACGATGGACCAGCTATTTTCCTTTTTGTCTGAACACACATAGACGTGCACGTAAGAGCTAATGTGGTGTAGGGCTTTGAGCATTGGACTACCGCTCTGAGATTAGAATTCAAATCCCTGCTCAGCCATGGAAACCCTGTGGGTGATCTTGGGCAAGCCATACTCTCTCAGCATCAGAGAAAGGCAAAGACAAACCTTCCCTCCCCTTTGTGGCAGCCCTTGAGCTACTTAAAGAGTGTGACCATGTCATGCCCCAATCTTCTCTTCACCAGGCTAAACATGCCCAGCTTCTTCAGCATCTCCTCATATGTTTTCTTCTCCATACCTCTTATCATCCTTGTTGCCCTTCTCTAAACTCACTCCAACTTGTCCATATCCTTCTTAAAATGAGGCTCCCAGAACTGAACTCAGTGTTCCAGCTGAGGCCTTACCAGCACAAAATATACATTACTTCCCTCAACTTGGAAATTATGGCCATTTCCACACCTTACCTTCTCGCGTCATCCTCTGGTTGTGATCCTGGCAGCGTCTCTGCTGGGAAGGGAGCAGTATGGGAACACTCCCCTCCACACCAGACTGTGTTACTGCCCTGGCTAGTCCGAGCTTTGGGGATATTAAAAGATATCCCTTGATATCACAATTCGGCTGCACTTCTCTATTCCTTTCCACGTGCTTGCGAGGCCACCGGACAAGCATGTAAATAAGCTTGGCCGTTAAGAGCCGTAATATTCAAACTACAATACAGGCAGGCCAGAAATAGCTGACTCACTGCTTTAGGAGACCTCCAGGCAAGTACTCTAATTAGGTATGCACGCAACCTACAAAAGAGCCTCTGCCCCACCGCGATGGCAGCTTGATTGGTAAACTATGCAATACCCAAGTACTCTGTGTTTGCATACTGGCTACTCTATTGAGAACTGCTACGATAACTCAATCATTCAGATTCTGACCTTTTGGAGGCTTTGTCTCCAACTTCAAATCTATTGTTTTCCCCAAGTACGGTATAGCCTGCAGTCACAATTCTCCTTATAAAAACTCTTGATTCCGAGACCTTCCTCGGACCGCTCCCGAGTTTCATCCTGCCTTGCTGCCGCTTTGCTTGGCGAGCCTCCCCTCAGCTCCACGTGCTGAGCTACATCGCACCCCAGCTTCGCTCTCTATTTTTCCGGGCTTCAGGACAGGTGAAGTATCACCCAAACAAACAATCCCTCTAAAAATCCCTCTATACCACTCCAACCTTTATTTTCTTTAGTTATCTTGTATGAGTGTGTCGCATACACTGTTTTGCTTGTATTTAATAAACATCATTTATTATTTCAACTTCTGTGTTCTCCTTGACTTGACCCGACCCTGTAGACATAGGGTTTAAGATCTCGCTATGTTACCCTGCCTCTCGTAACGCTAAGCAGTGCTCTGAGCTAATTTTCCCCACCTTTAGTTGAGCACATTTTGGTGTCCTTCCCGGGACCCCCAGTACACAGGGTAACAACTGGCTCCCTGTGGAAGGTAGTGCAAGGGACATACCTCTTCCACAGCGCAGCCAGGCACTTCCTCATGCTGCACTCCGGCAGGAAGCACCTCCATTGCACTTCTAAGCCTTCCGCAGGGCAGTTAAGTGCAGGACCATTGCACGATCAGGGGTCATTGACAGGGAAAACACATCAATGATTTACTCTGTGATCTTGCTGACTGGGGGTCGAAGAAGGACAGGACCACGAGGATGTCTTGCAGAAGCGTTGTCATGGTCCTGCTTCTCTCTCGTCCCCATGCCGGGATGACAGACTCCTGTGGAAAGGGCCTATGTTTCTATTAAGGTAGGCTAAAATAGCAGTTGCCTTCTTTGCTGCAGTATCATACTGCTGGCTCATGTTCAACTTATGATGAATAATAATCTCAAAGTCCTTTTCACTTGTAGAACTGGTGAGCCAAGTATCTTATACCTATGCACTTGTTTTTTGTGGCCTAAATGTAGAATTTTGAATTTGTCTACACTGAATTGCACTTTATTAATTTCAGCCCAGTCTTCTAGTTTATCAAGGTCCTTTTGAATTCCATTCCTATCTTCCAAGTTTCTTTTAAAACAATCTCATGATGGTGATAGTTTAGTGCAATAGGCTGACGGTGAGTTTTTGCTGTTAAACAGAAGTAACTATTCCAGGTGCTCACAACTGGGTAAAAACATATGTTTGTTGTTTTAGGTAATCCGTTCAGGGATAATGCAGAAAAAATATTCCTAAGATTTTGTTCAGAACACCTTATACTGGTTTCTTTGTACACAGGTAGCTGTAATGGAGGATACTTCATGTGGAAGCACCTTCTCTTTAAAAAAATAGAGGGGGCAGACCACACAGAACACTGACTTCTAAAAAAAAGAAAGGAGGAAATGAAGCCTGAAACTAGCAATCTTCATATAAGTAATTACTTAGAAAATTCAAGAGAAAAGAGATGTCTAAGCCTACCAGGCTGTCTCCTTGCCCATGTGTTAGAATTAGCATCTTTGCATGCCAAAGTCACCAACTGCTAGTATGTATGCTTGCAAGCTTCCTGTTCATTTGTTTTCAAACACACCCAACTCTTTTCCTGAATCACTGCACATCCTGTAGCCATTTCTTCTTTTCTCTCTGTCTCCTCTATTAGACCATTCAAATATACACAAGTGCGTTGTAAGTAAAGCTACTTTTATAATTTTTTTTCCAAAAAAGATTGGGCTTATTTCTTTCTCTAGTAGATCCTATGAGTGGTAGGTGTGGGACTGGTTGTTATTCAGTTTCTACCTTGCCAATTGATGACTCTATTGTCTCTCAAATTTCCCAAGACAAATCATCCCACACTTAGCAGCACTCTGTGGAACACAGTTAGTTCAAAGTGACACTCTACAGTGCTTATTATTCTGACAACTACTTTGTCATTGTCAACAAATGAGGTTCCAGATATTAGGACCACTGCCAACAGCTAGGTGAAGTACTAGGCCATTTCCTCCCTACCCTGTTATAGTGCTATTATTCCACTTTTAACATCCTGTGGAATTCTGGAGTTTGTAGTTTAGGAAGGAGCATTTAGCCAGAGAGCCAGACAGTTCTTTGGTCTCAGTAAATTACAAAACCCAGAATTCCACAGGATGGTGATAGTGGAATAATAGCACTATAACAGTGTAGTGCAGAAATGGCCCTAGGCTAAGGCACGCAGAATGGAAAAGTATTTAGGTTATACTTATGGTGACCCATCAGGCCCTAATGAGACTGCTGCAGCTGCTATCCATTACTTATGGTCTTTTGTCTACTATGCCAATAAGCAATGCCAAGCAGAGCCCAAAATAGGACTTGCTGTTGAGTACAAGAGCACCTGTTGGCCTTGTGGTTTCCACTGTTTCATCTCAGCAGGGTTCTTGTGCTTTTCCAGAGTACATAACAAATGATAATGTAGCAGATACAGGACTGCCTAGTGAGTAGACACAGCGTAGCATGACCATAGAAGTGCTAGCCCATTGCATTATTTCCTTTCCATACATTGTTTTATTGTTTCAACATCCATCCTTTTAGAAAAGCTTCAGTCTCACTTCTTGTTCAAGAAATACTTTTTCTCTTTTGCAGTGGTATACACAAAAATGACAAAAATTAAAATAGCTTTTTGTCTGCTACGGCTTGCTTTAAAAAAAATATCCAGCCCACAAACCTCCTTTCTCAACATTAGAAACACACCCCCTCATACCAATTATGTCAGGTCAAGAGAGAATATTCAACATATGAAAAAGACTCACTGCTTTGAAAAGAATCTTTTCTCTCAGTCTACAAATTGCTCAATAGATCATGCCCATTAAGAATGCTTCTATTGCTATTGAAAAAGAACCTCTGTAGGAAGTATTCAAAGATTTGTTTTGTCATTGTTTTGACACACCGTGAAGCTTTTAGGTGCTTTTTCAATATTTCTGGTACCTGGAATGAAACTGATGTTCTTTAGCTGACACCAGGCTTTTCATTTCCTAGCTTTTTCACAATTTGATTAATGATTTAAGGTAGTTGTGGTTTACATTTAAACAAAAAGGTCTCAGTTTGAAGGTATATTTATTGGGACTTTACCTGATTTTCCTTGGTGTGTCAGCAGAGGTTTATCTGAGAATGAGGAGCATTCCTGTTAAGCAACAGGGATATTTTTTATGTCTGTGACCAGCAGTTGCAGAAGAGACTTTAGAGTGGCTAGCTAAACAGATTTGCCAGTACAAAAGCAAATAATGGAGTAACGCACAGCAGCAAAAGGACAAACTCATTTGAAGAACCAGAAGGAAAATCACTTACAGTTCACCAAAGCTGAGTGTTAGGACAACTGTATGCCACAATTCCAAAATCAAGAAATGCTTCCACTTGTCCCACAGTCACAACTCTAGCACATCAACAGCCACTGATATTGCTAAATCTGAGCCAGGTGAGTTTACTTTTTTGGACTATAATTCCTAGAGGACTCAGCCAGCATGTTTGAGCTCCCAGAATCCTGCAACCTGTGAAAGGTATTCCTCTTAAGCCCCTGCAGACATAGACTGTGCAGCAAAAGACTTTTCTCTTCAGGCAAGTCTTTGGATTTTAAAACGAGTTGCTGTAATGGCTTCTTGGAGCCAGCATGGTGTAGTGGTTTGAGCGTTGAACTATAATCATGGGCAACAGGGTTCAAGTCCCTGCCCAGCCATGGAAACCCACTGGGTAACCTTGGGCATGTCATACACTCTCAGCCCCATAAAATCCTACGATAGTTTCACCTTAGGGCAGTCATAAGTCGGAAATGACTTTGAAGGCACACAACAACAATAACAATTGCAACCATATCAACAACAACGGGTTCTCATAGAGCCAGCGTGATGTAGGGGTTTGAGTATTGGACTCCAACTGTGGGGCCTAGGGGTTGAATCCCTGCTTGGCCTTGGAAACCCATTGAGTGACCTTGGCAAATTGCACTTTCTCAGCCTCAGGGGAATGCAAACGTAAAACCCCTCTGAACAAATCATACCAAGAAAACCCCATAATAGGCAATTTCTGCACTAGACATTTATAGCGCTATTATTCCACTTTCAACATCCTATGGAATCCTGGGGTTTGCAGTTTCAGGAGAGGCTGGCTGGCCCCTCCCGAAACTGCAAACCCCAGGATTCCATAGGATGTTGAAAGTAGAATAACAACACTATAAATGTCTAGCGTGGAAATGGCTATAGATTCACCTTAGAGTCACCATAACTCAGAAATGACTTGAAGGTGCACAACAAAAATAAATGATCTCTTAATTGGGGTAGTTCAGCCTTGGTTAAAAAATGGACTTATTTTTAATTTCTTTTAATGGAATTTTTTAATCTGGTTTATATGTACCTGTACTGTTGTACTGTTCTGTTAATTTTATTGTGAGCTTCCTTGAACCCCACATATTGAGAGAAATGTGGAATATTAATTAAAGAGAGGAAAAGCACAGCAAAGCAAACCTGTGGTGTATTAAAGCCTTTGGGGTTAAAGAAATGGAAAGAAAATGGTGGAGAAGAAACAAAAAGAAACAGAGAACATGCACACATCCCCACAAAGCTTATGAAAGATTAGGCCTACGTACCTAGGCTTGCCAAAATATTATACTCCAAAATAATAGTAAAGGCTCTGAGGGACTTGTAGGGCAATGTAAATAGAGACTCTTTTGGTTCTTCTTCTTGATGCTTGTTTTGGAAAGAAACCAATGACATATCCAACAACGGTGAGGCACGTAACAAGCCAGTGTCAGTCAAACCAGTGATTGCAGCAGGCTATATGGCAGCATCCATGAATTAATCAAACACTGACGAGCAGCCAATATTCAGCTGGCCCTCTAAAAAGTATTGTCTCAAAAGATTTCCTTTCCCCATATATTTCTTCTATCTTTCTAGGATTTGTAGCACCCTCTTTATCTCCACCCCACCCTGCCTTGTTTTCCTAACACTGTGATAGTGAAAAGTACAACAAAATCCACAAAAGTGTGATACCTCTGTGGATTTTGGATTGTGTTGTATTTTTACTGCATGGCCAGCACAGCTACCTCTGAATATGATATTGCAGTTACTCAGAGGTCTCTATGGGTCTACAAACAGAGGCTCAAATGATTAGACATAAAATACTTTATCCAGCTGTGGACAAGTCATTTTCTCTGCCTTAGCTTAAGCTACCTCTCCGGTTTGTTTTCAACCAAAAAGCTTTCCTGGAAGAAGAGTGGGGAATAAATAAGGCTGTTTAAACTCTTTACTATGAAGTTAACTCATGTAAAATCTTTATGGCGCTGCCTGTTCTAATTGAATTGCCGATTATGTAAGATTGCCGTGCTGATGTTTCCTTTCTATGGTTATACTGTGGGAACAAAATGATTTGAAAGAAACATCAGTGTAAGCATGTCTTCAAAGCTCATGCAAAACCAAAATTTGCCAAGAGGCAAGCAGGGCTGGAAAGGTCAATAAACATGCCTGGGAAGGGATTATCCATTAAGATACAGTGCTGAGTGGTCAAATAAAGTTGCCAAACAGGATGAACAGTCACATGGGCCTGGAAAGAGACAGAGACACGTGCATGAAGAGGTCTCTCATACTCATGATTTCCCCCACACACACATCTGACAATACTCTCACAGACTAGGTATACAAACAGGAAAGACAGAGGGTGGAAGAAAGAAGCTGTGCATCCTATAACCTTGTAATGATCCTTTTGACTATGTGAAATTTGTTGTTGCAACCCAAGGGCAAATAAGTTAGGGACAGAGAGCTACAGAACATTTAGGTGTGCATAAATACATACATTTGTTTGTACTTGGATGCTCCTTTCGTAAATTATCTTGTTGCGTTAGAATTACATATAACTTAGATTAGAACATGTTAATTTATTAGCCACTTGTGAAATAATCTGAGGAAAAGCTAAAATGATGTTGGTCAGAGCTGTCTGGCAGTGAAATATACTGCTTCGGTGTGTGATGGAGTCTCCTTCTTTGAAGGTTTTTAAACAGAGGCTAGATGCCCATCTGTTAGGAGTGCTTTGATGTGTGTTCCTGCATAGCAGGGGGTTGGACTAGGTGGCCTCTGTGGTCTCTTCCAACTCTATGATTCTATGATTCTAAGACTGATTTTTTCCCCTATTTTCCCCCCTATTGTTTTGCTTCTATGCATGGTGAAATGACAATGCTCTGTAAATATCCTAATCAACCATGAAACTTTCCTGTATTATTGTTATTATTCAGGGTGGAAGTGGCATCCTAGCCCAAGAATCACAACCCAATGGTCCAACATTATAGACCTTTAATCCCCTCAGGGAACATTGGGCATTGGGCTTTTGGCATTGCACCAGACAGATTCCCTAATGAAGCTAGTAGCTGAGTAGAGACAGAGAAGAACTGCCATACTCCCAAGAAAGTTTTGTAAGAGGAGATGCATGTTGCCCCCTCACCCTATTCAAGAAAATGCTTTAGGCATAAGCTATTTCAGAAAGCAGGGCTCCCACATCTATGACAAAGGTCCCTTCCAGTGATGCCAGAATGCATTGTTGTTGTTGTTGTTGTTGACTGCGCCAAGTTGACTTTGATTTATGGTAACCTTCTGGATCAGAGACCTTCAAGTCATTATCATCAACCACCCTGCTAAGGTCTTGCAGAATTGGAGATGTCTCTTCTTTAATTGAGTCTCTCGATCTGTAATACGGTCTTGTTACTGCCCTGGCTAGCCCGAGCTTGGGGGATATAAAAAGATATCTCTTGATATCAATAATTCAGCCTCACATACCCATTCCCCTCCACGTGCTTGCGAGGCCCCCGGACAAGCACGCATACAGGCTTGGCCGATAATCAACGTAATATTCCAAAACAATACAGGCAGGCCAGAAATAGCCGACTCGCAGCTTTAGGGGACCTCCAAGGCAAGTACCTTCATTAAATATGCATGCAGCTTTCAAAAGATCCTCTGCCCCGCACTGGCAGCTTGACGATCGAGCTGTACTACGCTCAAGTACTCCGTGTTTGCATACCGGCTACCCTATCGATAATTTGGCTATAACTCAATCATTCAAATTCTGACCTTTCGGAGGCTTTGTCTCCAGCCCCAAAACCATTGTTTTCCCCAAGTCCGACCTAGCCTGCGGTCACAATTCTCCTTATAAAAATCCCTGACTTTGAGCCCTTCTTCGGATCGCTCTTGGCTTCCATCCGGCTTTGCTGTCGCTTTGTCCAGCGAGCCTTCCCCTCAGCTCCATGTGCTGAGATCCACGCTCCCCAGCTTCTCCACTCTTCCCCCTGCAAAGTTAATCAAATGCCAACTGTTTTTTGTATTTTGAACTCAGTTTGTACCAACTGAAGCAAGCTGAGTACAAAGGGAAAAACTAGGAGGATGAGAAAGAAACGGGCATTTTAAAAGTGGCTGAAAAAATGGGGCAGTCAGGACTGTTTCTGCTAAATCAAGACAGCTGGAGAGTGAGACTGCCTTTGTAAAATCAGCATTCACAATTCATGTGAAAATGATGCAGTTTCACACATAGGACAATATAAAGGTATGGAACAGTGAAGTCTTTGTATTCACTCTGTGAAATAGAAAGTGTTTTTGATTTCAACAACCTTAGCACCAAGCCTTGATATCTGAAACAGGTTGCAACTGGGTTTCAGGCACAGATGGACAGGAGGAGCATGACAATAGACATTGTCACAAACTGCCAGAAGGTCAGACACCAGATCAGAGAGAGGAAGATCACAGTGTTAGAAGCACATACAAAATTAAAGGCAGAACATTAAGCTCCAAGGTGGCAAGAGAGATGAAAGGGCCAAAGGCAGAAGCACAGTTCAAATTTCCCAGTGGTCAGGAAAACGAAGCAAAAGACTGTCCAGAGTCTTCACTCTAAGGACAAATTTCTTAGACTGATGAGCAGTTGCAAGCTGCTATGCCTCAACTTGGCTTAGAGACTCAGCTTACTCTACTCAAGAAATAACTGCAGCCGAGAGGACTTCATTTTTGGTCTAGGGCAGAGCTCAGAAAATTACTTTTGGGGACTACAGCTCCCCAATTCCCCAGCTTCCTGGGGATTTGGGAGCTGCAATATCCAAGGTAATTTCTCTGAGCAGTGTGGGAGTGTTCCCTCAATCCCATTCCTGCCACATGTGTAAGGCTATAAAATCCAGAATCCCTATTATAAGAATTATAGCATAATGTAGTATATGTAGAGGGCATACAGTCGAAGACAGCAGGCCTAGAATTGCCTGGCCTTCTGAAGAACCACAAGGATGGTTGTGATACAGATAATCTGCTATTAGAAAGTGGTTCTTGAGGATGCACTGGTTTGAACCCATCTCATTTTAGAATGCACATTCAGACTGGAAAAATTTCATCTCTCTCTCTCTCTCACGCGCGCGCACACACACACACACACACACACACAATCTCCATCCTTCCCAGTATGTGTATGTGTGTGAGAAAATGAAAGAGTGCACATGCATGTATACTCATGTACACGCAAAGAGAAAAACCTGATCAGCCACAAGTCTAAGCTAGTAAGCAATCATTTATTTATTTATTTATTTGTTTGTTTGTTTGTTTGTGCCATGTTTTAGATTTGAAGAATACAGCATTTGATCTAAACTGCTCCCATTAAGCCAAAGTAATGAAACTTATGTACATAGATCTCTTACTGAGGGTTTTTTTAAAATTTATTTATTTCCTCTTTCTTGTTTATATTTTCTGGGGCTAAATGACACTGTGTTGAGTGAAAGCATAAGGTTCGGTCATGGCATTTGTGCTGCATCAGTTGATTCCATTAATCTTTGAACAGGAGCGCAGGTGGTCAGGAGGGTATACCCTGAAGCTAGCATGCTCATTAGGCTTCGGATGCAAGCGCAGGAAAGGCAGCCTTAGAACATAATAAACCACTCCTGCTTATCCTCTTGAAATTGCTTCCTTTGTGGGGAGATTTTATTGTCATGACTCAGCTACTGTGACAGATGATGGAGTCCACAAGATCTCAGAGCTGAGACTTGGAAGCCTGCTCTAAATATGTGAGCAGGCCTATTGACTATGGATGCTTTGTCCTAGGAACACTTGATGCGAGGCATTTTAAATTGGCAGATTATCCACAGGTGACTGCTTACTGGCTCTCTTTGAGAAATCTCAGGGAACCTCCACACCAGAAAACATTAAAAACTACCGCTACAATATCATAAAGGTATCAGAAGTAAGCCTCATGGAGTTCAGTGTGGCTTACTCCTAAATGAGTGGATATACTATTGCAGGTAGAAGGAGCAATCCAAGGAAAGAAAGCTGAGGAAGCCAGTGAATGATGGGAAGCTCAGAAGAACAGACCATGGTTGGAGGCCTCCTTGAAGTGATGGTAGAAAGGTCCAGTCCCAATCCAAACTCTTCCAGTCCCAGTTCAAACATCAAACCATCTTTCACACATTCATGACATTCTCGTGAGGAAGCTTTTACGTGTTAAGATCCGTATCATAGGAAGCTTCTCGTGATTCTAGAGGGCTGATCTTACAGGGTTCCAAAATCCAGATAAACAATGGTGGGAACAATGTAGCCCTCCAGATGTTGCTAAACTGCAACTTCCCTCAGTCCTTGCCAGCATAGCCAATGTTGAAGAATGTTGGCAGTTGCAGAACAACACAATATCTGGAGGGCCACATAATTTCTACCCCAATAAATCTTCACTTGTTCAGCTGAAGAGATGTCATATAAGCCTTATCTTCAGGATAAGTTAACCTGAATACGTGGGGAGAGGGAACAGTCTTGCTCCATGGCTCTCCACAACATGCAGCCTCTTCTGGTTCACATGGTTAAGCCTACATGCATAGTGACAGCTCTGCATTTTCAGACTGTCATTCTCCACAGGACTAGAGAGACAATTAAAGGATCAGGGCTAGACTGCTCCCCCCCCCCCATGTTCATCCTGTCCTGAGTGTTCGTATAGAACTAATATCGAACCAGTGTCAACTGTGAGGTAGGTTCCCTGAACTAAATGTGCAAGACTAGTAGAAGAGAATGCAAAAGAGGAGAAGCACATGTTAACCACAACTCCACAAAGCCTTCTAAATATCAGTCCTTGGAAATGCAGTCAAAGGTCAACGCAACTGAAAAAAATAGGAATCTTGCCACTAAATGGTTCAATCATATAACAACTGCGTTTGACTTAAACCAAATGTTGACCTGTCTTCACAACTGTGGGAAGATACTGGAGGCTACAGGGTCAAGTTAAACCTGTTTTTTATCATTACACCTATTGATGAGTGAAATTGGCAGGGGTGCTTTCAAAGATAACACAGAGGAATCCATGAGAAGCAGTATGCCCAGGCAGTGGCTAAAAAGGTGATTTAGAGGATTTCCATCTTCCTGTTGCGTTCCATTCTCTGTACTCATCCCTCATCTTCTGGCTCTGGTTTAGCACGTTATACTACTCTTCCCCAGCTTGACACCTTTCAGATGTGTTGGACTACAAATCCCATCACTATCCACCTTTTCTGATAAGGGTGAAGTCACTTGTAGTCCAACACATCTGGAGATTACAAGGTCAGAAAGGGTGCTTATATTCAGTGTAAGATCTGCTTTTAGACCAAACACCGCACAACCTTTTCCTTTTTCTCTTTTCTCTCTCCTCTGCCCACATCACATAAGGTAAGGCACAATTAAGATAAAAATACAAGAAAACAAAACAAAGCAAATCCATCTGTTCTTCCTCTAATCGATCCTGTCTAGCAGGCAAAGCAGAAACTTTGGCTGTGCTCTTTAAATTCTGATTATACAAATGTACAGCAAATGCCATCGTGTTTACATGTTGATTCCTATCATCCGTCCCTAGCAATTCTAAAGATCATTTGGAAATTAAATTCTGAAAAGGAAGAGAGAGAATGAACAAATACATGTGGGTTAGATAGAATAACATGAAGACTTTAGTAAACTCTGGTAAGCAAAGAAATAGCACTCTTATATAAATGCAGACTGAGGCTTACAGCATTTAGAGGGGCGGGTACAGAAAAGTAAAGATAGTAGATAAGCCCATCGTAGTTTATGATGATGAATTAATCTGACCATTTTGAAGTGGCAGCTGAAATAATGAGCCACCACTTGTATATTTGGATATAGGCTCTTCAAAAACCACTTTTTCTTCTGTACACATACACATACACACACACACACACACACACACAATATATTCACCCTCCAAGCTCTTTCTCAAGGTATCAATGTCAAATAAATAGTGTGCTACAAACAGCAAAGATGCTACCTGGCATCTGTAACTATATAAACGGGGGCTGTTACCCCAAATGCCGGTGACTTAGGAGTCTACTCATGATGCCACTACCTCCATGTAAAGGTGGGGAATTAGTTGCTCAAATTGGGAGGCCTGTAAGAGGGGGATAACCTATCAAGATCTTTCCACCTATTTTTACTAGTACTTCTGCAGGGAAGAATGAGCCAGCGATCCAAAACTAAGCTAAATTGTGCTTTATTAGGGGAAGTAATCACACACACAAGATCCAAACGACCACACAATCACACAAGGCTAACTGAAGGAAAAGGGAGGAAAGGTTTTAGATAGCGAGATTTCAGGGAATAGTGGGTGACATTTATAGTCTCAAAGAGCAGCGAAGAAACAGCAATGTGACTTCTATTCTCATCTAAAGACAGTACACAATCAACAATCAGAGTATTAGAATGGTGACCAGCAATCGGTATACTGTGAGTTAGTTGGCTAGAACTGGGGGGTTTTATACACAATTTCTCCCTGGAGGGCACGGGTGTGAATGGCTCTCAAGCCGAGTAAACAATGGAGTTTGCAGAGTGGACAATGAGGTCTGGATTGGACTAATGGTCTTAGCATTAGGTGACAAAGGGGTAATGTTTGTCCTGATAGCTCAGTGCTTCTCAGACAGGTTTTAGAATAAAGGAAAGGTTGATTGGTCAGAGGAAAAGGAAATAAGACAATCAGCAGTTTGGTAGGAATCTCCCAGTTGCTGTTGTCCCAAAAGACAGAGACATGAAGACTAGCTGCAAGCCTATTATCTCTGGGGTTATCTGGTGATTTCTTGACTACGACACGGCTACATCTAGAGGTGCTTTCTGACCTAATTCACAGAGCACATGTTCAGCCAGTCTTTTTCTCTTGTCCAGCTCAGCCATACAGCCATAGCAGGGCACTTTTATGTCAAACCTATCTTGCCAATTAAATCATATTTCACCAATTAAACCATATCAAGGTGTCAGGTTGTACAGCCTGATAACAGGGCAAATTAAGGGGCCAACTGTAAATTTGATGGAACAACTCAAAGAACAAAGGTCTGTGATGTGAATGAGCAGGTCACATCAGGATGATGCGGTGAGCCTCTTCCAATGAGCTAGCCACATTATCCTGGATCACAGATCTGTCACAACAGTGCCACAATCATCAGGTGAATATGGAGTTGTTACGGATCCATAGCTCTAAGTTATAAATCTGACATTAGAAATGGCAATACCCAAAAATCAGTTGCAGAAAATTTCAACCTTCTGGGACACACAGTAGGTGATTTAGTGGTTACAGTCCTTGGACAAGAAAATTACAAAGAAAGACTAGAAAGAGAAACTACTGGATTGAATTATATTCACAAATCCCAATCCATTAGCAGAACTATGACCAAAGACAATGGCTTCATGCCACACTACATATATTTATTCAAGTGTCCTCACTACTGCATATATATAAAAAAAGAATCTTCTCAAAGACAGAAAGAAACTGACTGTTGGTGAGCAGATTTATGGCTTTTGCACATCAACACTAACTGACCACCGTGAAGATCCACAAGACCTGTATCACATTATGCAGCCCTTTGAAAGTTTAGGGCAAAGGTCATGACTGCATCTTTCTGAATCTTATTGGATTCTATCCCACTCCCACAGCTGTATAAATATGCTTTATGCCTGAGCCCTTAATACCATTCAGTACTGTATCTGAAGAAATGGGTTTTTATCCATAAAAGTTCATGTGAATATAAAAACCAGTTAGTCTTAAAGATGGTGCTACATTTCTTTTTCCCTCCCCCTTCCTTCATCCTTTTTTTCCCTTCAGGAGACTAACATGACTACTTCTTTGAAAATGACTACAGTGTATGGTGTCCATCATCTGTTTATTTCTACTTGGTTATGTAATGTGCTCCTCGGATGATCATATAGCACCCTCACTTTGAGTTCTTGGATCTTGTGAAAGAGGTCTTTTGTTCTTTCTTTTTTGTTGTTATCTTCTATCTCTTTGCATTAATTATAGTATTGAACAGTTACAGTAAGAGTTCTGACTCTGTTTCTGTCACATTTTACTTTTGCTTCTCATCTGTCCTTAACTGCTTGAAGAATTTCATCTACCATCAATTGAGGCTTCTCTTTCTTTTTGGCACCAGATACTGTCTTTTTGCATTCAGTCAAGAGTTCTTCTGGCTCCCAGTCTATTAGGTTTAATACTGAAAAATTATTTTTTACATTATCTTTAAATTCCATGGGGATGTTCCTTAGGCTGTATTGAGACTTGTTGATTGGTTTGGTATTTTTCTTTAGGTGTACTCTAACTTTTGATATTAGCAGTCTATGGTCTATGCCACAACCTGCTCCTGGTCTTTGTTTTGCAGAGAGAATGGAACTTAGGCATCTTTTGATTCTATTTGATTTCTATATTGGCTATCAGATGATGTCCATGTATACAGTCACCTCTTTGGTAGCTTGATGAATGTGTTTGCAATGAACCAACTGCTGGTCTTGCAAAATTCAGTCAGTCACTCTCGTGCTTCACTTCTTAATCCCAGGACAAATTTTCCTACAATTTATTATTCTTCTCTGTCTCCAGTCACCTTTGATTAACAAGAAGTGTGGAATTCTGGGGTTTGTAGCTTAGTAAGGCCCAAGAACTCTCTAGCTGAATTCTAAATGCCCCTCCCTAAACTGCACATCCCAGGATTCCATAGGATGTTGCCATGGCAATTAAAGTGGAATACGGCTCTATAACAGTATAGTGTGATAAAACTCAGAGGTTTTCAAGCAGGGGTAAACCACACTCTTTAAAAATCTTGTGGTAAGGAGCTCCCTGCCCCCTGGGAAGGAGGTTTTATAATATGCTCTGTGCCTCTAGAGAACATCAGGAAATTTCAGCTGGCCCAAAAAAGCTGTTGTCAGACTATTCACCGGGGCTAGTTTCAGGGAGCAGACAATTGGCTACTGTTCTGTTTCTGAGCACAGTTCATTGGCTACTGTTCTGACTACTGCTTCCTTAGCTACCCTTCTATTTCTGATCACAGTTCAACATGCTGGTTATGACCTATAAAACCCTATATGATTTGTGCCCGGGCTATCTGAAAGACCTTATTCTCCCATACAAGCCTGCCTGGGCTCTGAAATCTATAGAGGAAGCCCTTCTCTAAGTATGACCACCCTCAAAGGCCTATTTGGGGAGGGTGTGAATGAGGGCAGTGGATCATCTCTCACTGGTTCCCTCCCTGTTGTCCTTCTACTAACAGGCAAAGATATTTCTGTTCTGTGAACTGGATGCCAAGTGCAGGACTTTTACCGTATGGCTGCTTTTCATGAATGTGTAGCTGTGATTGTTGTTGTTGTTGTTATTGTTTATTATTATTATTATTATTATTATTATTATTATTATTATTATTAAATTGATGTGCTTTTTAAGCTTTTGAAGACTGGGGATTTAACAGTATAATCTGCTTAATTGTGCTTTAATGTGTTTTTATTTCTTCCTTTTAAAAATTATACTGTAATCCACCTTGGTTCCTAGTTCTGGGAGAATGGTGGGACATAGATCAAATAAATGAATAATGGTAGCTTCCACAAAACTGCAACTAGCTAGCCTACAAAGCCCATTCTGGCTAGCAATGATGGAGATGGTGGTCTACACTATTGGAAGTCTATGTGTTTTTTGGGGGGTGGCTTTACATTCTTTTCACTCCTGTAACAAAATGCTTGTTATAGATCTTTCCTGAGTTTCTCCTGGGGTCTAACACACTACATTTTCACTTTAATGTCTTAGCTTTATCCTGCGGAACCCTGGAATATATTGACTGTGGAAGCACTAGCACTGTCTGACACTAGCACTCTCAGGCATAGAATTTTAAGTACTTCAGGAAACTACAGGTCCCAGGATTCCATAGGATTCCATGGCATTCAAAGTGGCCTCATATTGTTATAACTGATGGCAAAGCTGTTCTCCCACCCCCTTAGTGTTGGCATTTGGTCACTGGCTCATGAGTAGTTCACATGTCAGTGGAAATGGGAACGGTAAATCCATTCCAGGTTTTAGCTTGAAGGTATTGACCTCTGTTCTCCAAACAAGTTTAGCATCTTAAATAACTCCTTTAAAGTACAGGCTAAAACTGGGAGTGTAATCACCACCTAAATAACATGGAAGCTAACAATGAGCCACCACTGGGTCAGTGTCAATACAAGAACTTGACAGTTGTATTGCAAGACCATAGCAAGGTCCATCTGCTCTTTCTCTCCAGTACTAGCCAACCAGATTCAAACACATAAGCAGGTCACAACAGAGAGCAGTCATCTTTATTTGTTTGTGTCTAGTAAGGCTGGCCTTACCATTACACAGAACAAGGCAACTGCTTTTAGCAGGAGATGCAGGAAGGCAGCAGGGGTAGCCTTCAACTGTTCTCATTAACTTTCCAGCCATTCCCCTAAACTGAAAGGCAGAGTAGTATAAGCCACTCACCCTGTCCTGGGATCCCTAAACTAGCCTACTGTCCAATCAAGTGTAAGGGAGAAAGCTACTTCATCTCTAGTGCTGACATCAGAACGTGGAATATCAGTTTTGGAAAATATTTTGTTACTCATGTTTGATACTTCCCAAATTAACTTATCAGTGTTTATTTTACTTCTTATCAGAAGAGTAACATACTGCTAATGGTCACTGCTTAGTTACTATTTATTTATTTATTTTAAGCACACTTTTCAAATATAGAACTGGTCAAAATGGCCTAAAATCCTCCCCACCGCCCCCATGATCCCGTTCTGTTAATGGTTTAGAAGTAACAACTAAACATCACCTGTTATACTAAAAAAAAGATAATGACATGACTAGTTATTATGCTAATTTTTAAAAAAAATATCTTTATGCCCTTGTCACACTTAAATGTAATGTTACAGGTAGTATTGTTCCCTGATGTAAAGCGTTCCTTGCAAGTTCAAACAGGGACGGCCTTCATTTCATTTTTCATCTTCAGGCAGCAAAATGTCCTGGGCCAGCCCTGACATTCCATGACCTACAAATCAGAGACAAAGCTGGGGTTCCCCCACACCAGGCACTCCTTTCTTTCTGAAAAAGAGGCAGTGGCAATTAGTGGCTTCCATGACAGTGGAGGTAGTAAACACACCCAAGGTTTTACTTTGAATTTTAAAAAAGCTCTCCAAGGTGTAGAATTCATTGTAGGGACTTCAGTTAGCACCTTGGATTGTGCCTTTAAAGTATGGACTAAAATCCAGAATGGATTTACCACACCACTGATATGGTAGCCAATGAGCACTGATACCTGTGGGATCAGAGTGACTGGTGTCCAGGGGAAACTAGGAATTGTATTGCTGTTGTTGTTTGCCTTCAAGTCACTTCTGATTTATGGGAACTCTAATGCACACCTATCTTGGGGTTTTCTTCACAAGATTTCACCAAGGGGCCTTTTGCCTTCCTCCGAGGCTGAAAGAATGTGACTTGCCTGTGCTCGCTTCGGCAGCACATATACTAAAATTGGAATGATACAGAAAAGATTAGCATGGCCCATGCTCAAGGAAAGAATGTGAGTTGTCCAAAGTTACCCAGTGGCTTTCCAGCAGGAAAGAACAATAGCAGGCTGTAACAGATCTTTTGGCTAAAGATACCAACCACCAACTGAGCACAGACCATCTCCAGAAGATCTTAGCCCAACCTAAATGGCTGTACTCCACCTTGTTTTCTGCACCTATATCATTTCCATAATGATTATTTTGCAATCAGCTTCACCATCCATTTACTTATCAGATCTCATTGCCATTATTCACTAGCTATGTTTAAAGGACACATCAGTCTGAGTTATATTCAGACAAGACTTTGACGTCAGAGTGGCCACAATGAGAATTGATGGCAAACATTTTGCGGACTGTCAGTTTTCCTGAGGGCAGTCTTGCGACCCTTTAATCAAACAGCTCAGAGCAAAATTAAAGAATGGCAATAGGTCCCCAAACAATCAGACATCCTGTGTCAAGGCAATATTTTGTAGAATACCAAGAGAGCCATCTTCTTCTCTATGTCATTCTGCAAATTTGTCTTTTTACTACATTTTCCAGAAGGATATCCATGTTAATCTGTTGCAATGAAAACAGCAAATAATCTGGTCTAGTTTTCAAGACTAAATAGTGTATTGTGGAACACAGCTGACTTTATCAGACTCATGAAGTGTTGTCCTTTAAGTTACAAGTACCTGCAAACATGGATGTGGGGTGTAAACAGTGAAGTCAGAGGGAAATGAAAAGCAGAAAGTAGTGATAGTGGCCATTGTTGTATTAACAGTATCTATTCACAAACAGCTTTTGTTCATAAGACTGGTATCCTTGCATGGTGAACAGATTAATATGCACTGTCTGGATATTGGTCACATATACAGGCATACTCCAGTTACATCTGCATATGTGTTTTTAAGTCATTGTGGAAGGAGGTATTAGGTACCTCCTTCCACAACTTGAACTCCAGCAATGGGGTGCACCCTTATGACCATGCAGCAGCCAGAAGGAGCAGGGGGGCTCCCTGGGACCATCCAGTTGTCATTTTGCTGACAAGAAAAGGGAAGACCCATTGCCCTCTCTAGAGGTCCTGGACAGTGATGAATCTTCCCTTGTCCCAGATGCAAAATGACTGCCAGATGGTGCCCAGGAGCTCAGATTCCACCCTTGGTATTAGCCATGGGGGTGTCCTTGTGCCAGCTAGCTGGGTTGCATGTAGGGGTGGAAGAGAAGGACTCACAGGAGCACACTGGCAGACCTTTATGCTCTGCCATCACTGAGGAGAAACCTAGGCTCCACATGATATAACCCCTTCATTCTTATGCAAGCCACACATCTAGACTCTTCTTTTGTACACTAGATCCAATAACCAGCTCCTTGGAAACCACTTAGTTAGAATGTGAGGGGAAACTAGAGATACTGCTGAAGGTAACTTAATTTGTGGGCTTCTAACACTTCAAAGGCAACCACCCAACACAACTGTTAGAACTAGTCAGGGAACATATACCCCAGGAAAAAAAAATTAACCATATCAGGCCTGTGTACGCTAGAACCTTCTCCCCAACTTCTTCTTGACCTCCTCAGACTACTTTAAGGAACTGCTCTGGGAAAACTGCCTCAGCTGCAAATATGCCTTGCAAGGGCCCCCTTTGAGTTAAGGTCTCCGCAGGATTTTTTTTTTCGAGACACACTGTTTGAAAACAACAGCTTTACAAATGGGCTAAAGAGAACTATCTCCATCCATCTGTTAAAGGGCACTTTCAAAATTATATGTATGTCACTTTGGTACCTAAGAGAACTTTATAATTAGTTATTCACTAAACATGAGCAGGGAAGGTTCCAAGATTTCAATGTACTCCAGTAATGGCAATCAATCTTCCATGTCCAAGACAAGTCTTGCACTCAGTGCTTCATGCACCCTGCCTGTGTGCCTGCTGAAATCTGAAAGTCCAAAAAAAGAACCCACTACCCAACCCGCACACACATCTCTACTATCCTAAGCCAAAATGATCCACTTCCTAATCTTTGCTGGCTATAAAACTGAAACTGGTAGTTTAATCAGCATTATGATATTTGCTTTGCTAAAAATAGCAGTTCCTTCTCATAAAAAATGATGAGAAAATATTAGCTCATCTTTTAAAAATAGTGAGAAATAAACTACAGGTGAGGAGAAGAGAATAGTCATTAATATTCCTCACTCAGGGAAACCTGACAAAGATAAATGCAAACTAACAATTGTTAGTGGAGGCTCAAGAAGAGTTACAGCTGCAGACAGGCTGGTAAAAACATGACATATGCTTCCAAATCTGATAAACCTGCACAGTATTTTTTTTTTTTAACAGAAGCAAAACTAAGCCTTCTGTTATATATGAAAAGGGACTAAGTGGACTGAGCAAACCATCTTGGCAATTAACATGAACTGCAAGCTGCTGGGTCTAAATCAATTCAGATATAACCTGACCATATCCTGAGCAACAAAGACGTATATTTATAGACTAGTCAGAAGTAGAACTTGGAACATTAATTTTTAATAGAATGCATTGGCATTAGTTGTTGGTTTTTAAAATTAATGTGTTTGTTACTCATTTCTTTGTGGGTAATATCTTATTAATGTGTTGGCTTTTCATATAATTGTTTTTGTTGTGGTTGTTACTATTATTTGGACAAGAATATACCTGGTAATAGAAAAATGGTCAAAAATGACCCTCCCCCATCTCCCAAAACAATGTAAAATCACTTCCTACACCAGGAATTGACCCTTGGGGTACTGCAGTTCTCCAGGGTCCTTGTACCCCCACCAAAATAAGCCCAGCTTCCAATTTTCTCCCAGAAGATGGTAAGCTGCTAGCCCAAGAGTCCAAGGAGTGTGATTAACTATTTTGCACCATTTGTGTTCCCCCTTCCAGTCTGCTTTTTTGACTTGTATGGGTTTTTTTTTTCCAGAGCAGACCTATAAGAGCCCAAACCAGGTGAGGCAAATACAAAAATTGGGTGAAAGAACTAACTGAATCCTACCTGGAGGTATTGGAGGAGCTGTACTAGCTGTTTTTGGATTAAAACATTGCAGGGGCAGGGAGGACTTGGGAATTAAAGACATGAGGATGGAGGGACTACAGGCGTCCAGAGTTTCATGGAACAAGATCTGAACATTTCACACCTGTGTAGTGCTTCCCTCTGATATGGTAGTGAACATAGCTAAGAAAAGTGTGACAGAGTTTGAAGAATGGCCAAGCACAGATGCAACTTCGACCAAGCTATCTCAGATGCCCTCACCAAGTAATCAGCCTCTATATTAGAAAAGGAGAACTGAAAACGCAAAGATGCTGGTAGCAATGTTTGATATTCTTCCATCCTTGAGGACATCTTTTCCCCGGTGTCCTGGCCTTGATTCTCTTGGCAGGTAGACACTTGTCTGACTATTCTTCGGCGTGTACCTCTGTCTGACTTCTCTCCCCAGCTTCTGACTGACTTCTTGACCTTTGACTCCTTTGACCAACCTCAGCTGCAGCTTATCTGCACATTAATTTACAACACCCCAGAAGGTGCTCATCCTGAATTATACAAAAACTTATGTTACAATTTGTTGGGTAACTTCATAAATAACATTGGCATGTCCTATTTGCCTAAAAAAAGAAAAAGAAAAAAACCTAACATTGTATTGGATAAATGTTGTTACATGGTTGTAACACCTTATTTTCAAGCTCTGGTTAAGAGTTTTCAAAGAGTTCACAAGAAAGTCTCGTGAGTGCAGCAGCAAAATCTGGTGGCTGCCATGTCAGCTGAGCAGTTAATCTGCTCTAGTTTTTAGAGTAAGCTTTAATGGACTTGCCTCAGATGTTGATCCCGTTTGGGGGCTAAGTTTCAGCACTTTAGCAATTCCTTCAAACCTTGGACTAAAATCCAGGGCAGATTCATGCCCCACTGACATGGAATCTACCAGCCTTCTCTTAGGGGCAGTATTTTTCAAGGAAGATTCCAACCCATCTCTCCTCAGTTACTCTTCATCTGAGCTCACTGTGTCTACACCTTCACATGTGCACTTCCCTCACCATCTTTGGCTCTCATTCTGCCCATTTCTTGCTCCCCCAGTGTCAATGCCCTCAGTGATGATGGATGTGAGGGCAAGAGAGTAAGTGACTGTCTAAGAGATCATCCTTCACTGTTGCAAAGGTAACACCACTGACACAGAAAGGAAAAGCAAAAACATGAATTCTTCTGCCCAGAGCTAAGACTTCAGATCCAGAGAGAGTCCCACACTTTTATATATAAAGCTTATAACAGTTTTAAGGAGGTGGGGGGAGGAAAAATGAAAAGACACAAGTGCATCAGTGGCATTAACAGATGTTCCCTCTGAGGTCAAGGCCTTTGAGATTGTTTTTCTCTTGCTGCTTGAGCGTATGTGCGGGCGGGCAGACACACACACGAGAGAGAGAGAAAGAGAGAGAGAGAGAGAGAGAGAGAGAGAGGCATTCGCCTTGTTTCGGCTCGCTCATATCACCAATCTTCTACCCCTCCCTTTCCTCATACAAATGATAAATTTGTTCCCATGTGTTATGGACAGCATCTCAGCAAGGAGACAAATCGTGAGCTTGAGATGAAAATCTGAACAGAAGCAGCAACAAAAGAAGCAGTGAGCAAGAGCTAGTGAGATGCAAGGTTAAGCTTCCTTTAAAAAAAAAAAACTCATTATCAATTGTCCTTTACTATCCCATTCCTTGCCATTGTGTGAGTTGTTTAGAGCATGGCAGGCTTCCAGGGTCTCTATTTTATTTTTATTTTATTTTCAACGGCTTTGCAGCAGCAGATGTGATAATTACAAGACGAACCATCATAGGAATTTGGCATTTAATCTGTTTGCCTTAATTTCATTTTTACTACTTCTTCCCTTCAAGATAGCAAACAGAGATTGAGGCCATAAACTGACAACTTGTGTATCTTGTGAAGCAACTGATTTCCTGAAATGTGAGATGATTTACATTTCCAATCAAATGGACAGAAAATGAAACATTCAGCACAACTCCGGTGGAAGCAGTAACAGCTCCCGAGTGGATTGGATTCCTTCTCTAATCTTTACAAACCCACTATTAAATACTAAATTACAGTCTGTAGCGGAGTTTTCTGAGCAATCCAAAATTAGATCAAGTTAGTAGTGTTAGATTTCACGTTGTCATGGGTGTGCAAAGGGGGAGTATTTTTGTTTTTGTTCCCCCTCCATGGTATTTGCTATTATCTCCTGTGAGAAGCCAGGCTCTGCAGGACGATAGCACGATAATCCTTATTGTCAAGAAGCAAGTTCTTGACGATGCTCATATGTTAGAAGATAGAGGAAATTTAGGCCATTTCCACATGAGGTTGATACATCGTAGCAGCGTCGAATTCTTACCCTCCTGTCTGCATGCAGAGCCGGTTTAGCTTCATAGTTTTCCTCATGGTTCTGAACATTTTCAGTTCTTAAAACGGTTCACTGCAATGCGAAACCGCTGTATGTGAAAACCAGAAAAACTCTGATGTAAATCTGCCAAATCGGTTCTGCTTCGGTTTTCACTTACATGCAGAAGTGTAGCATCGATTCACATCGCAGAAGTGGCCGGCTATGGGCGCTCCCAGGCTGTCCCTATCATCATTTCCGTCCCTATCTCTCTCCGCCCATCAAAGGACAGGCTGCCCTCATTATTGTCTTCCTGTGTTAAACAGACAGCGTGAAGAGAGTGGATCTGGTAATGGACTGTTAAAACGTGTTTTTTTCCACATATCAGTGAACATACATTCATACACACAAATGTAGCAACACAGAAATGTATTAAAAATGTGTGTGCGTGTTTTAAAAAACAGACCAATCAGCAATGGCGGGGCAAGGTGAGGGAGGGGAGTGGGAGTGACCAGGGACTTGCTGTTGTGGATGCAGCAACCGCTGTTCTCCGCAGTAGTACGATGTAAATGGGGGCGTGCAGACAGCATAGTTTCTGAATTTCTGAATTCAGTTTCTGAATTGGAGTATAAAAAGATTGCTCTTGACACGCAGGGAACTGCTCCTCCCCTCTCGTGCAGAAATGGTCTTAGAGTGAAAGGCTCAGCTTGTAGCGGAACCTGTCACTGCATCTAGGTTTTAGCAAAGTAGAACACAATGAGGTTGATAACTGCCAGACTAGATTGCAGATGTGGCCACTGTTTTGAGGCTTTCAAAAGGAGGGCAATGATTGAAGCCACCAGGATTTTCCCCTGATTAGAATTTCTGAGATATCTGAGTATGTGAGAGAGCTGGGCGAACTGCACTGTCACTGGCTGCCATTAAAGGAAGAGCCTAACCATCAAAGCAAAGTGGCAAACATAAGGAAAGATATATGAGGATGTTTAGCACCCCCCTTGCCATAAAAGCAATTCCATGTGAGTATTTGCAATGTGCATTAAGGATCTGAAAGGGAGCTTTCCGTTAAGTAGCTCTTAAGTATTCAGGGGCTAACAAGCATGGTAAAGTGAAGACCACCTGGGATCACAGGATAATTAAAAGCAATCCCATGTTTTCAATCTATCCCTGAAGAATGAAAATAATAAACCATGTGCCCTACACTCAAGGGAAGAGATGCATTGCTGTGGAAGCTGCTGTCATCTAATTAATCGCTGCATCTTGTTGACATTTATTTGTAAACATAGGTGCTCCTTTACAGGAATAATGACAAACAATGGGAAGGCATCAGTGGTGGCTGATTCCTTGAATGTCAATGGGGTGATGAATGTGCTTTGGGTTTCAGTCTGATCTTTAAAGTGGCTATCTTAGGTGCTGAACCCTAGTGTCAAAATAGATTCAGGGCCTTGAATGGCTTCTTTAAAGTTCAGAATAGAACCCAGAGCAGATTTACTATCACTGATACAGGAGTCATTTGCAGCCAATGAAAGATTACCAGTAGGAGAAAGGAAGCAGGAAGCCTTCAGATGTACAGAAATGGACATGTTGAACCCAACACATTGTTTCTACCTTAGGGGAACAACCAGCTTGGGTCTTTTGACTCCAGAGTCAGAGCCTGGAAAACTATTTTTAAAATTAATGTTTTTCCACTACTCATTAAAGTATTTAAAGGGTAATTCATTGCTCTTACTTGGTTCAGTGTTCAAAAATAATTCATGTTACTTGTCATTTTTTTATTTTATTTTTTTATTTTTTTATTTTTGCATTTTTAATTCCTATAGGAAGAGAGCCTCAGAACTGATAAGGAAACATAAAACTTGAAAAAAATCTTTTCAAAATGCTTTTAGATGTCCTTAAAGCTAACATTGAAAAGGAACTAAAAACATTACTCATTATGCCAGTAAAGTAAGATTTCCACCATTCACTGTATTAATTTTGAAATGTAAGTTTGTCGCACTCCAGTGTTACCCTGATTTCTGGGGTCCCGTGGGAGACAGCTCAATGTGCTCCAAATAATGGGGAATGGGAATTAGCCTGAGCACAAGCTATAGCACTACGAGAGGCAGGGTAACCTAGCAGGATCTTTTACCCAATGTTTACAGGGTCAGGCTGAGTCAAGATCACGACACAATAAAGTTCTAATTTTTGTTCTTTTATTTATAAAGTCACAATGCACTTGTGTACTCACTCACATGGAACTAAGAAATACTGTGTACTTGTGTACTCACACACGCAGACCTAAGAAAATAAAGGGAGGAATGTAGATAGGGGGTTTTAAGAAGGAGTTTTTGGGGGAATATGACACCTGATCCTGTAGCCCAGGTAGTCTGAAGAAAGTCTGTTGGAGCGGAGGTTCTCAGCACGTGGGAGCTGAGGGGAAGGCTCGGTGAACGGAGCGCCAGCAAGGCGGTATGGAAGCCAAAAGTGATCCGAAGAAGCACTCAAAACCAGGGGTTCTTATAGGGGAAAATGTGCCTGTAGGGTAGTCCGTTCCCGGGGAAAACAATGGGTTTCGGGTTGGAGACAGAGCCTCCGAAAGGTCAGTTTTTAGCATGATTGGATTTTGACAGTGCTGTCAATAGCACAGACAGTATGTAAATGGAGAGTGCTTGACAGTTGAGTAGTCAGAAGCACTAATCTCATCAAGCTGCCTGTTTGGGGCAGAGAATCCTTTGTATGCCTCATGCATGCTTAATGTAGTTTTAAAGTGTACTTGCCTGGAGGTCTCCTGAAGCCGCATGCCTGAAAATTACTGGCCTGCCTGGATTTGTTTTGTATTTTTCAGCTTGTTTGGCGGTGTCCATGTGCGTGCTTGTCCGGGGGCCTTGCAAGCACATGGCAGGGAGCAGTTTGGAATGGCCAATTCTTTGATATAAAATCATATTTAGTAGACCTCAGGCTCGGACTAGGCACCACAGTGACACCAATTACTGAAAAGATTGACGCCTCATAAGTAGCTACATTGTGTGTAATTTGTTACTAACAAGGACCAAGATCCTATAGTGCATTCAAAACTATTTCAATATAGTTATGACTGAGCTAAAGGATGGACCCCCCCCTCCAAGTACCCATCTTTTAAACATGAACAAGCTGCTCCAAGCAAGGGCAGACCATAGTGTGGGCAAGTTGGGCAACTTCAGGATAATGCAACTATCCCACTGCCTCTGAGCCATGATGGGATGAGCCCACTCCTACCCCAAGCTCCAGTGTGACAAGCATTGTGGCTCAAAGTGGGAGGGGACTAGCTGTGTCATTCTGAAGTGCCCCACTCACCTGAACCAGAGATCTCTGTCACATCCTCAGGCTTAAGGTGGATTCCAGGGTGTATTTATGATTGTGGCAATAGAGTTGCAGTTACAAATACAGAGCATAAATGACTATGGAGCAGTTACCGATCAATAACTCCAGGTCACAAAACCATATCCATAATGCAGGATGCCAACTTATATTTGTTCAATGCCAATGGCATTTATTTATTTATTCATCTATCCATCCGTCCATCCGTCCTATTATTCTAACAGAACAGACAGAGCAAAGACTCAGGTTGGTTATGCTGGTGACTGCACCTGAAAATGATATGCAAAGCATGCTGAGCTCCATAAATATATTTCTGTGCACCTGGAAGCTCCTCCTCCCTGCATCTACAGTCAGTAATGTCACACCTATAATGTAATTTTTTTGGGTTTGTGGTTTAGATTTGTCACTATGGCACTTCTCTAGAGGAACAAACAATATAAAATGAATGCCTGAATAAGAAGGCAAAGATAGCGGAAAACTCTAAGGGAAAATATTAAGGAATCCTTTGAAAATAGGGGAGGGCAAAGAAATACACCCTAACCTGAGCAGCTGTTTAGAAATCTGGTCACCTTTGTTGAGTTGGAACAATACCAAGCATTATGTTTTTACAGAAGTTATTCACACCTTATGTTTGTATTTTCTCTTGGTTGTTCCTCATAATCCACACAATCAACGTGTTGGTCTCTGTGTTGATTGCTCCTAGCACAGAGAATACAGCAACAATCACTGTGTACAAAAGCATGAGAAGTAGCACCATCAACACACCTCCTATTCCAGATGGTTCCATGATAGGAGGCCATTTTTACATTCACTTCCTGTTTAGTGCTACCACTGCTGAATGAGACTGCTGCCTGGACTATTTTGTTTTGTTTATATCCTCCCTTTCTTCCTAACTAAAGCAAAGTACACTCAGCTCTCCACATTCTCTGGGGTTAGGAATGTAGGACCTCCAAAAAAATAGAAAAATCACAAATATCAAAGGGGGGGGGGAGTGGGACAAGGCATGGTGGGGAGAATGGGCACACAGGGTCCAAACCAGGTCAGGGAAAGCAGAGGGAAAAGGGAGTGTCAGCATAGTGGCCCTATACTTCCTCTCTCACACCCATCTCATTTCTTGGATGTGGGGGGTAACGTCAGGAGATGGTTTGTGGTGCTGAGATATCAGGCTGTGATGCATCCTTAGCTGACCAGGCAGTAGTTGTTGTTGTTGTTGGTGGTGGTGGTGGTGGTGGAGGAGGAGGAGGAGGAGGAGGAGGAGGAGGAGGAGGACTGGACCAGGACCAAGACCAGGGGCAGTGGCAGGTTTTTAAAGGGCTGGGTGGCCTGATTGGAGCTGCCAGGAGGGAAGGTTTCACAGGAAAAGAAGCACTAGAGGAGAGAAAGTAGCTGATAATTAAATACATGAAAATTAGACCCAACTGAAAATTAGACCCAGTTGATTAGGGCCAACTGTACAGCTAAAACCAATTTGATAGAACAGTTCTGTTTGGAATACTAAATTACACATAAAACAATAAAGACTTGGCTTTACTTAGTCTCAAAGCATCCAATAAAGAATTCCAGATTTCAATTATTTATTTATTTCCAGGTGCCATGTCTGGAATAATGTATAGTCAAACTCAGTGAAGTAGTACCACTGGATTAAGAAACAAAATAATTGTAAGTGATTTGCAAGGCAAGCTGGCCAAGTAACATAGGACTCCAATGACAGATCTGCACTTTTTAAAAGTCTTCCCAAGACAGAGCAACTACAACACAAGATCCAGAATGCTGGCTAAGCAATAAGGATGTAGAACACCAATACCCATTGGTTGAGGCTGATGCTTTATTTCTAAGCTTTTCTTCTGGATTGATTGGATTGATGGATTGAGGGTCCAGGATTAATGGACTGAGAACCATTATTGAGTCACAGTTTGAGTTAAAGGGATTTGCAGCAGCAACAAAATCTTATTTATTGTGTGCCTTCAAGTAATTTCTGACTTATGGCAACCCTAAGGCAAACCTATCATGGGGCTTTCTTGGCAAGGCTTGTTCAGAGTGGGTTTGCATTTGCCTCTCTCTGAGACTGGAAGATCATGGCTTGCCTACAGTCACCCAGTAGGTTTTCATGGCTGAGCAGGGACTCTGATCTCCAGAGTAATAGTCCATCATTCAGACCACTACACCATACTGGCTCTTAGCAGCAACACTGCTATAATATAAATAGGGTACAGTATTTTAAAAAAAATAAATAAAAAGTAGGTCCTTGAATATATGTTTAGATTAATGATAGACTCCAAGACTGAAGACTAGTGGCTTATAACTACATGTGGTTTATAACCATCACTGTCATGTCCAGGGCAGACCAGGCAATTAATCAGCAAGTAGCAGAGCAGGGCTTACTCACAATGAAAGAGCAGCAGTTGTCCAAAACAAAGTCCAGGTTCCAGAGTAAACAAATCCACAGCGCAAATCCAAGTCATCATCAAACAAGCAGAAGGTCAAGGTAGTCAGGATCCAAGAGACCACAACACAGGGCTTCAACAACCAGGAAGATCAGTTGCTGCCCTGGAAGGGAAGGGCCAGCTGACAGCCTTTTATCTTATTAATGCTTTTGCCACAAGTGTTTCCTAGTTAGAGCTCATTTGTTACTTACATGCACTGAGCTGCAAAGCCTGTCTTTCTGACAACATCTCTCTTGCACAGTAAGAGTCTGTGTTGCCTCGTCTCCAGCTATTTGTTCCCCCTGCTCAGGCCCCTGCTGTTGTTTGTTATCTTCTCCTGAGCAAGCTTCTGGGAAACTTCTGCCTCAGGAAATTTCTGCCTGCAATTCAGAATCCTTCTTCTCACTGTCAGGGTGTCCAAGGCAGGGCATGACAATCACACTACATGCACAGCTGTCAGTGCAGGATCACCAATTCAAAGGGGAAGCCTTCTGACCTTTGACAATTGTGCATCAGAGAGAATTTCAGCAAAGACAATTTCTCAGTGGAGAAATTCTCACTTCCCCAAATTCCTTTTTATACCAAGGTGCTACTAAATTTGGGCATGAAGGCAGCTACTTTGTTTTAAGATGCTAATGTTTGGGGAGCAGTAGAGCTCATTCCACAACCTTTACGCTTGCTTCCATTCAAACTGCATGGAGGTACTCTTTTTTCCCTCCTTCTGTCCTTGCTCCCCTCCCGCCCTCCCTGCCTTTGTTCCTTCTGTGGCCACAGCTGCCACTTTGACTTTTTATTTAACCTTTTGGCACTAATATGCGATGGTATTCTCCTTCCTTCTTTCCTTGGTGGATTGATGTGTGAAGTGAGCACAAGTGCTGCCTAAAAACATTTCCTCCCCAGCACAAGTAGCAACAAGCTCAACCTACTAGAGGTCACCTTTTCAGGTTCAGGGCCTATAAGGGCAAAAAATGGAGATGGAAATTACTTTTTCTATTCAGTACTCAATACACAGTACTCAAGACCCTTCATTGGTCATGTTACCCGCAAAGATGACATGCTATCATTCTTTGCTCTGGGAAAAATGGTTTAAGTGAATGGTATGCAGCCACAGAGTTGACTTTTAGTACAGCATTTCACCTCTCAGTGCATCTCTCTGGTGATATTTGGGAGTGGGGTGGGAATCTTCCAGATAGCCTCTGGACTGTAAGGACCCACACTGTGACCCCATGGTCTGGTAGTAAAGTGCCATTATATTCTCCTGGACATCCCTTTAACAGCAGTTCTACTAAAATGCCTAACTTTTTTTGAAAATATCAAGGGCAAATTGAATCTGTTTAGAATGTTTTTCCTTCCCAATGGGAGTACATACGTTAGAGTTTTCCTAAGCAAGGAGAAAACGTTTTTGCCTCATCCCACTCCCTAAAAAAATGCTTCAGTGTAGTTTTAATTGAATTTTAGATGAATCATAAAGATACTTGCTATCTATGTTTTCATCTGCTGTTATCAGCTGCAAACCTTCGAAATGGCTGAGGCTATAAATAGATATAAATAAACAGTGTAATCTTCTGTAGAGTTTGTGTTCCTTTCATTTTAGATTTCCCCACAATGAACGTCATTATAGTAAGCAACAGACTTTATTTGTGGGCTGTGTCACTCCGAAGCCAAGCATTTAGGAAAAGATTGATCGAGCTGACCTGTTTCAGGGCCTCTCTAGAAAACCCCTGACTCGTGTGCCTTTTAGAATCTAGAAAGGCATAAGTGCTTCATCATTCAAGTCACCCTTTTGGCATTCCATTTGTAAATGTACATGCGGCAGTACTGTAATACAGTCCCTCATGGCGTGACAGGCACATGAGGTAATGCACTATAAATTATAGGCATGCCTTGGCAGATTGGCCAGGGTGTTGTTACAATACATTGTACTGTAAAAAAAGAAGACTTTTTTTTTAATTGTTGCTGATTTCTTTATATATTTCTTTTATTGCTCAGCTGAGCTCTGGCTCCTGTCTCACTAAATAACATCATGTTCCTCAGTGATATTCTTTGGCTGGCTCTGACAAAAGAAGCTTTCTCAGCAACACCGGACCAGTTTTCCACTGTGTGTCAGTAGTAAACTGCCATACTCACCAGACATATAGTCAGTCTTACATCCTTGGCACCACCCAAAGCATGTGGCAAAGGCTGTGTGCACACAGCACAGCTGCCTGAATAGATGAGGTTATTGTTTGAGCCACAGATAGGGTGAAAATGGAGGATGCCTGCTTTCCTTTCCTCCCCCTTCCCTGCATCCTCATCATTTCTACAACTTTGCACTTAGCAATGGTTAAGTGCTGTGCCAACTCAGCATGGGGGCAACATGTTTTATTAGAAGTCAGAGAGAGCTATGAAAGAGGAGCCATTTGAAGGTGCCTTTAGTATGCCCTTGCTGGTCTTCTAATAAATTGAGATCACTATGACTTTTCACTCTGACAGAGTCCCAAGGAATTGGGTGGCAACTTTAACGAGGCTGAAATCATAGGGAAGGATGTTATAGCTCCTGACATCCTCTTCTGCTTTGGCTCTGAAGAGAACACCCAGCCAATTGTGTGCAGGAGGATTGTTTAGTGTGCAGTGTCTGTGCAGAGCACTGCATTAGTTCCCCATCATCGGACATAAGTGGTTAAAGTAGAAAGAGGATTTTTTTTATTGCATTTTGGATCGTTCCTCTTCCACCATTTCTTTCTTTTATTTTTTTAAAGCAGTGCTTTATTGATTGTACACTTCACAAGAGTAAAAAGCAGTCTCCAGCTCACAAGAGTCCATAGATATAAGAGAGACCAAGAAGGCTCATCGTGCTTAATGACAATCAGCAGCTAGGCTTTGGTGGCACCTCTCTGCTGAGTCTGGAAAAAGAAAAGGATTTGGTGGACTCATGTCACAGCATTATTCTTGGGGGTTTGCTGTGTTTTGCTTCTTGCAAATGAAACACTCTGTTTGCTTTCTAACCATAGCAATAAGAGTGTAGATCCAGGTTTTTTAACCAGTGTTCCCTGGAACCTTAGAGTTCTGTAATCATGAGAGATTGTGATTGAAAAAAACAACAACTTTAGCTATACATATAGACATTTTTATGTGGAGATTTTTTTAAAAAACCTGAAAATTATCTCAACAGTTCCTCCAGGTTGAGAAAAGCTGATGTAGATAGACTCCAAGAAATCTGGGAACCTCTCTCAAACTAAATTATCTGGACTGAAGTCAGATTTTAGAACCAGGTTTCTTAAATAACTAAACTGGCAAGAACAAGGTTTGTTCATGGAAGGCCCACCATCTTATCCTTTGCCTCCAGCATGATAAGATGTTCAGTTGGATTGGCAACCAATTAGGTTGAGCAGGTACCGAGGTCCCACTGATGCCAAGGCCTTGTCTTATGGGCTAAGATCCTTCCACCTTTCTGTCTACTCAGCACTGTATACGGCTCAGAGCTGTCTAATATTTTACATTGTTTCACTGTATTCAAGAACACTGGGAAGAGGGAAAAGCCATACTGTGGGGAAATTTAAATAACATGCAATTCACAATTCAGGACTGCTACACTCAGCATAGCAATTACTGATGACAGTAAATGTACAGAGGTGAATGTAATGGCAGTAGATAATTTCTTGCTGAAGAGGGCTTGAGTCCAGTGTTAGCACTGCATGTTTATTTGACTACAAGCCAGTTGCTAAAAGAGTTTTAAGCTGGGTGGACTGATCCTTGCTCTTCCCAACTACAACCAAAATGACAACGGAAACTCCACTTGCCAAATATTTTTTAAGCTAAAACTTTTCCAACTGATCACTGATCTCCAAGCAGTGTTATCTCTGGTTCTTGCAGTAGATAAGTATGAAACAATTATAGATTTACATGTCACTTTTTACTTTGCAAAGGGGCTTAAAACAGCTTAAAATTAAAGTAGACAAATACAATAATAAATTAAAACATTAATAATGAAAACAACATTTTAAAAAAACACATCTATAAAAAAAATACAGCCAACATTCTCTTAAAAGCCCCTTCAGAGAAAAGGAAGTCAGCTGTCAAAGGCTGGCTCAAGTTAACCAAGATACTAAACTTTATGCCCCCAAAAGTTTGGACTAAAATCCACAGTGAGTTCAACACCCCACTGACTTCAGAGCCACCAGCTGCCACTGATGAAAAGGTCTTTGTCTGGCTGCTGGCAGAAAGTCAAAGGGAAGGAAGCCAGCCTAGTCTCCCTTGGAGGGAGTTTCAGATTTTGGGAGCAGCCAAGGAGAAAGTCCTTCCTCACAGTCTCCCATGCAGGCTTTATAGGTCATTTAGAATTATCAAGCCTTGTAAGTCTTTGCTATGACCACAACTGATTTTGTTCATAGGCATCATTTGCTCTACCGCAGAGGAACAGGAATTATGCAGGTCTCCAGATGTTACTGGATTACAGCCCTAGCCAGGGTAGCCAATGGTGAGGAAATCTATGAGCTACAATTCAAAACCAGCCAGAGGACCAGTTTTTGTCCATGGCTGTTCTAGTGGCTCACTGTTCCCTCTGTCTTAAAATCAAATGTATTTATTCATTGGGGTCATGGACTGGTTGTAGGAAGAAATATTCTAATCCCTTACATGTAGACTTGTGTTTCGCGTCCAAGAAACTGAAAATGCTGATTACCAGAAAGAGAAAATCCTTTTTGATATTTTATTTTTGAATCCCTTCAGAGTCATGAAGTTGTCAGGCTGTGAAGATATGTTAAAAATGATGAAAGGCAATTCTGGAAAACCCATCCAACTGTGTATCACTAAACTTCAATGAAAATGTGAAACCGCATTGTAGTGCTGTACACAGATGCCCCTGCTCTATAATTAAACAGTAGCTGTCATGCCTGATGTTCCTGTGAAATTAATTGACAATTTACTTGGGATTAAAGAATAATTCTGTGTAAATTCCATGCAATCTGTACTTTGCAGAAGGTGGGTAATACCCTTGACTATTGCTCACAATTAAGAATGTAATCTCTCTGGATCCAAATCAGCCTATCCATATGCATCATGAATATTGTCTTACTGTACTACTAGTTCCATTCAACTCAGCATGACAGCTCATGGAATAAGTTAATGAATAACATCAACCATGGTCTCTGAAACCAGACAGTAAAGGCTTTCTAGTTAATGTATGTAAAGTCTTAAACAAAGAAAAAAGCAGACTAGATTGCAACCTCAACCATTGGTTATATATTGGTTATAAAACGTAGAAGTGCATATTTTTGCAGTGCAAAAGAATTATATCCCAAAATGCTCATGAAATCCAAGAATAACCTATCTGCTGATCAGGCCACAAGTCTGATGTCAAATGAATCATTTGATAGGAATAGGCCATCAAACTTCCATTAGTGCTCATGACTCACCCACAAACCACTCATACTCCAATATGGTCATTCTCAGAGATACATTTTCTGGATAATTTTTGTTTGTCAACTCATTTGAGTGGGAAATGACCTAAAAGTGATGCAAGGCATGTTACAGTCCATACAAACCAAGCAACAACAACTACTCAAATACAAGAGAAAGCAGCAATTATCAAAAGTATTGAAGCCATCAATAAGTACCATTAGCATTACTTAAATTAAATTTTGACTGTTGCATCTTAATTTTAATAATGAAGATATGTAGCTTCTCTCTCTACATTGCCAACACTAAAGCAGCACCACTGATATTGGCAAAGCCTTGCTGTAAGCATCATAAAAGTCTGTGTCACTTAAAGAAGGGCCCAAGGTGCTTTCTAACGGATCTCAAAGAATGAATATGGGAGAGTATGGTTCACTGGCTCAAACCATTGAGAGCTTTAGATCTGGTAACTAATAACTTGGCAGGAACTGATAGGAAATGAGTTAAGTTTTTTTTTTCTAATGTACTCTCTGTAGCTAGTCCTGTGGTGAATATGCGTGATTCAACACTAGATACATCTTCCAGGCAGCCTCCAAGAGAAGCCTCAACCCCATCAAGGCTGAACTATGGGCAGCAATCTAAGGTTAGCCAAGGGTCATGAACAAGGGGACGAGCCAGCAGTCAGAACTGAAGAGAGGCAACACAATCCTAACACAAAGTTGTATTGACTGTAAGGTCTAGAATTAGGCCCAACCTTCTCCTACAAAGAGAGTATTTTTTTTTCCCCCCTGGCTAATAACAAAAATCTGCTGACAGGCAATCTACTAGTAGAATCGTTCTGCTTGCTAAGATCTGTAGACAGAAGAAAAAAAAATGAGGTATAAGAGAGGAGCCAAGGTATAGAATCATAGAATCATAGATTTGGAAGAGACCACAGGGGCCATCCAGTCCGAACCCCTGCCATGCAGGAACACACATCAAAGGACTCCCAACAGATGGCCATCCAGCCTCTGCTTAAAAATCTCCAAAGAAGGAGATTTCATCACACTCCAAGGCAGCATATTCCACTGCTGGACAGCTCTGACTGTCAAGAAGTTCTTCCTGAGGTTCAGGTGGAATCTTCTTTCCTGCAGCTTGACTCCATTGCTCCTTGTCCTGTCTCTGGAGCAGCGGAAAACAAGCCCGCTCTCTCCTCGACGTCACATCCCTTCAAATATTTAAACATGGCTATCATGTCCTCTCTTAACCTTCTCTTCTGCAGACTAAACATACCCAGCCCCCTAAGCCACTCCTCATAGGGCATGGCTTCCAGACCCTTCACCATTTTGGTCACCCCCCTCTGGACACATTCCAGCTTGTTGATATCCTTCTTGAATTAAGGTGCCCAGAACTGGGTACAATATTCCAGATGAGATCTAACCAAAGCAGAATACAGTGGTACCATTACCTCCCTCAATCTAGACACCATACTCCTATTGATGGAACCAAGAATCGCATTGGCTTTCTTGGCTGCCGCATCATGCTGCTGACTTATGTTCAGCTTGTGATCTGCCAAGACTCCTACATCCCTTTCACACGTACTGTTATCCAGCCACGTGTCCCCCATCCTGTATTTGTGCATTCCATTTTTTCTACCTAAGTGGAGGACTGTACATTTCTCTCTGTTGAAATTAATTTTGTTAGCTTTGGCCCAGCTCTCCAATCTGTCAAGGTCAATTTTGACTCTGTCCTCTGCTGTATTAGCAACCTCTCTCAATTTGGTGTCATCTGCAAAATTGATGAGCATACCCTCCACTCCTTCATCCAAGTCATTGATGAAGATGTTGAATAGCACTGGGCCCAGGATGGAACCCTGTGGCACCCCACTAGTCACTTCTCTCCAGGATGAAAAGCAACCATTGGTGAGCACCCTTTGGGTTTGCTCGGTCAATCAATTACAAATCCACCTAACAGTAGTCTTGTCCAGCCCATATTTTACTAGCTTCTTTGCAAGAATATCATGGGGAACTCTGTCAAAGGCCGTACTGAAATCAAGACATACCACGTCCACAACATTCCCTTCATCTATCAAGCTTGTAACTCTATCATAAAAAGAGATAAGATTAATCTGGCTTATTTTTGAGAAATCCATGTTGACTTTAGTGATCAGACCTAAACCTGATACAAGACCTAAACCTCCTCTAGCCTAGGGACAAAGCCTGATTGCCAGAGCAAAGTTAGGTAGCAGCAGGGATTTGTTTTTGTTGTGTGCCTTCAAGTAATTTCTGACTATAATAAGCCTATCATGGGATTTTCTGGGGCTGAGAGTATGTGATGCACCCAATGTCACCCAGTGGGTTTCCATGGTCAAGTGGTGAATTGAGCCCTGGTGTCCAGGGTTGGAGTCCAATGCTCAAACCACTGCACCACACTGTCACTCAAAGGCAAGGATAGCTGGAAGCAATTTCCAATATCTTAGGCTGGGTGGTGTTTGGATAGCTTTTGTTGTCCTAATGTTGCTTCAGATGGCTGTTGGCCATCACACTTAGGATTGTGGTGCAAGTCAGAAACCATGAACAAACTAGATAATAGGCACAAATAATGGCAGGACTTGAAGGCATACAACAACAACAACAAGTCAGGTAAAGAATTGTCAAGGATGTAACAGTATCCCAGAGCCCAAGAAAACTTTGTGGTTTGACTCAACTGGAGCAGAAGACCTCAACTGGAACAAAATGCTCTCTAATACTCTTTATTGCCTAGGGGAGTCTAATGGCCAGCGTGGGTTGGCATATTGAATCCAAGGTATGAAAGTAATTCACTAAGAGACTGCCAGCTACAGTTTAGTGACACACTATACAGAACAGCTGTCCATAGATCCCCAAAGGTCATAACAGTTGATAAAGCATGGGAGGGAGAGGGAGAGCCAGATCGCTATACATCAGGAGGAGATGCAGCGTGCCTACCATTTCAGGGTTAAAAAAAGTTGCTGTTGGCCATAACCGCCATCTTGGATTCCAGTACTTGTGCTGTACCCAAAAGCAATCCTGTGTGTAAACCTGTTCTTACATTAGAGAATATTACTTTGCACTACAAGGGCTGCCTAACAGTACTTCTGTATTGCCAGGATTACATGTTTTTCATTCTCATCTATACAATAACAACATCAGAACACTGATTCAGAGACTTCAATTTGATGAAAAGGAAAAATAGCATGGGGCATCACTAGCATGCTACAGAACAATTTCTCCACCAGCTGCATACATGTCAAGACATGATGGAACAAGATGGAAGTATGTGGTCTCCATAAGCAAATTTGCAGGATCAGTGCCCCAATACTATATTTTGCTGCTAATTGGTCAGGTGGAACCAAAACCTCCACAAAACATACATACTCTAGGTAGCTCAGGAGTACTTGATAAAAAATTTCATAGCAAAAGCCTCTGAGAGGTCCATGAGAGTCCACAGGCTCAGTTTGTCACTGTCCAGATACTGTCAATTGACCCTCACAACCAAGGCAATTTCATTCACTAATTTCTACAGTGCAGATCTAGAAAATCATCTTCTTCCCAAAGGATATGTTTGTGTGGATTACAGGTGCACAGAATGCTATCTGCACACTTACCAACCAACTTCATATGTCTAAGGAAGTGAATTCTATTCCAGAAACAGTTACCATACCCAACACCCCCACTTTCAGGGGTGTGCTATTTTTCATAAATTAAATATATTTATGGCCAAAAGCATGTTTGGAGAAGTGCTGACTGTATGCATGTAACCAGGACAAGATGACCTCAGTATGGCCAGGTCATTAGTTTGAAGAGGATTAGACAGGAAAGCCCAGCACTGATGGGTATGGGTTGATCCTTTCAAAAGACTGTAAAGCACAAGCACTCCTGCAAACAATAGAAGGTGAAGCTGCCCAGGTGAAGCAGTCAAGCAACCCTGCTGTGAGCATACCGTAAAGAGACCTTTCCTATTTACCTTACCCAACCAAGACATTAGGAGATTGTCAGAATTCTCATCAATGTTTTGTCACCTACAGATAAGACAATCAGCCCATTCCAGACTCCTTTTTCAGCTTGTGGGAAAGCAATTATCACTTTGTCCACTCACCCTCCTTCATAGCAGGAAATAGGGCATAAAAACTCTACTCCAACCCCAGTAACTCTTAGAACATTGGGTGTCACACTGCATGTTGTCCCCCAGATCCCCATTCCTCCATACTACCCTCAGACTCTTGTTTGAGCCACTCTGCTTCAACCTTCTGCTTCAGGACTGTTAAATATCACCCCCTTCACCCCAAATCTCTTGCTATACAACCTTGCTCTCCTTTCCATTCAAGAGCCTTGTGTGGTTTGCAAGATCACTTGATTTCTTATGTGTGTGTATTAATTTCCAATAAAATACTCTTTTGACATTTAACTGGAGTCCTCTTTACTGCTTGTACTGATATACACAAGTGAAAAGACCCTGCCATTATCCTCCTCTCTCAGACCTCCTTTGGCATTGCTGGTGGACCTCATGGGTAACAAAACAGCTGTGCTACCTTTAATGTCCCACAAGATTCTTGATTGTTTAAGAATCAAATACTTGTGAAGCTTCTGTACATCCTAACACACTTCTTCCTCACCATCCCAGCTCTTAAACATTTCTGTGCTGCTTCACTCCTTAGGACTCCAACACAGCCAACCGCACCTCCTGATTCCAGCCCAGATGCCCTCACATTTCTTCCTTCACCCATGATTAGTACTCAGGAACTTATGAGCCCATAGTGTGATCTCCAATGAACTCAGAATAATCAGACTTTAAAATCCTGTCCCTTGGCTCTTAAAAAAAAAAAAAAACAATGCCTCTATTGGCATGCCTTGGCTTTCATGTTATGGTGGTTGAAACTTAGAGGTTGTGTCATCTATTGTGTTCTAGGAATCTCCCACTTATATGCCAAACCTAAAGCTGGTGTCAACAATCTGTGGATGGACAGAGTGTGAAAATGGCGTATAAAGTAAAGACAAGCAAATCCCTCCTTTATAGTTTCACCCTCAGCTGACTTCAGAATTTATTACACAGAGCTGAGGACATGGGACACGTCTTCCAACCCCCAAGTTATTACTAATGAATCTAGTAAGTCATTTGTTTCAAAATTACAGAACATTTTGCTGTTGATAGAACCCACATGCACACCTCCTACTACCCTTCTGGCAGCTAGCTAAAACTAAATCTGGGGGAAGACTATCTCCCACTGAGTGAATAAAGCCACTTCCTACAGCCCAGGGATTTTCCATCTCAAAATTTACCCGATCCAACTTATCAGAAACTTAAATCTTCGGACTGATAAATAAGGTGGCTTAATGGTCCACATACATAGTGAAGTGCATTAAGGAATATTGTCAGGAGAGACTGGCATGAGTTTCAGACAGTGCTGCATCATCACTGTGTAGCAATATATCCTGTAATGCTTTCTTATCTAGGTCTACACTGTCTAGAATCTTTATTGGCAGGGAGGGAGGAAGAAGTTATTCAGTGCATATGTTTGCTTCTCCCAAAGAAACCTTTAGCCAAAGGTTTCTTGCTCGCTCCAGCTTCCTCTTTGTGGCACATGATAATTCAGAGATTATGAACTACTTTAACAGAGAGTTTGCCTTACCACAGCAAATTGAATTAGAGATGCCAAGCTATATTTAGACCTATATATCTGGGGTGGAGATTATGCAAGGAAGGATATTTACTTATTTCTTTCTAAATTATTTATCAACTTATTCAGAAGAGGAGAGAAATGGCACAATGGTTCATGCACAGTTGATGGGACCAATCCTATTTTCCCTGAAAGGATAGCAAAGGAAGAGGTCATAGGATTCTACAGAACACCCCCTCTGCCTGTTTAAATGGAGCCAAAGGAGGAGGCCAACTGCTGGGGGTCTTGGTAAGGCAACAGAAATCTCTTCTCCTTTTGTTATACTGGTACTCTGGCAGTAGTGGAATCAGAAACCAGACAGTCCAGGGGCATGGAAGCATGACAGTGGATACACCACCTCATTCTCCAGATATACCTCCAACAAGACGCTCAAACTATGTCAACTCTGGAGCGAGCGTAGGTAATTCTCTCCCACTGTGATTAGTGATCAGGTGGGGAAAAAAGTTTTTCAAAAAACTTACTGTTAACACAGGGCCTTGTAACACAGCCCCCCTTCCAAAATAGGCATCAAAATCCCACCTCTCATAAAGAATAATTCATGATCCATGAAAAAGTTTGCTTTAATTCTGAAAGAACTGTTACATATCTGTAAAAACACCTCCCTTTGCTGCCTTTGTTTAATAATCATACTCAGCCTGATAGTCCTACAAGGTTGGTAACTATTTTACACTATAACTTTTTGGTCACTGTTAGCGCATTCATCCAGTAAATTCCTTGATTTTAATTTATTGGGAGCAATGTACCTGCAAACACTAGGTTAATTCATTTAAAAGTTTTATTTTTCCAGCCTTTTCACTGAAAAATCACGAATTAAGCCAACAGAGTATATTTTTCTTGCAAGTTCAGATTCCACAGCCAAGATGGCTTGGTGGCTTAACTGTTCTTGTCCTATCACAGAACACATATTGGGTGTTGTTGTTTTTAAAATGAGGACTAGTTTGTTGAAACTTCTTTCAGCTTCTACCAGAGTCATTATCAGTGCGCAAAAAAAATCTGAAAGGCTGTGCACACTACACTGAAAATTAGTTTCAGTTGTTTCTTGTAAATCTGATAGCAATATAAGTGAACAGAATTCTCATTCTTTTCCAAAATTGGCAGGAGGACAGGCAGGTGAAACATTTCACAAGAGAAATTCTCAGAAAGATCTGTGGGATACTTGTGAAGTGAACATTTAAAAATTTCTTCCAGTTTCCCAGCCTATAGCATAAAAATATACGTTATTGGTCATTTTTATTTCTGTGTTACTCACTCAGGGGCTTTCTAGTTCTGCCAGAGGAAGGAGAGACACTTGATCCCACTGTTTTATGCTGCTTTGCTTCTCTGTCCTGAGACTGAGAGGTGATGTGATAGTTATCTTTAAATACCTGAAGTGATATCATATAGAAAAGTGATTCTTAACTTTTTCTTTACCGGGGACCCCCTGTAAATATAATTTGTTGCCAGGGACCCCCAAGACTTAACTCAAGATTTAGATATTTACACTTAGATTTAACTGTTCAAATATTTATTTACATATTCAAATATTTATTCATTTAAGGCTTCTGGAGACTAGGATTCAAATCTCCACTCAGGCACTGGGTAAGCATGGGCAAGTCACATCCTCCCAGCCTCAGAGGAAGCCAAAGGCAAATCCCCTCTGAAAAAATCTTGCGGGAAAAAAAAAAGCCCTGTGATAGGGTTCACCTTAGGGTTGCCTTAAGTCAGAAGTAACTTGAAGGCACACAACAAGAAAGTACCACTAACAGGGAGACGTTCTTTCTAGCCATAATGTCTCTTTCCCTTTGAAAACTGACTTATGATGACTCTAAGGCAAACCTATCATCAGAGTTTTCCTGGTAAGATTTGTTGCCTTTGCCTTTCTCTGAGGCTGAGAGAATTTGTCTTGCCTCAGTGAGTTTCCATGGCTGAGTGGGAATTCAAACCCTTGTCTCCAGAGTCCTTATTTCGGAACACATACACATCTGCTGCCATGTACCTTTTGTCAGGGATGCGTAGCAGAAGGGATGCAGATGCTGAAACTGCTCCCTTGTTGAAACTACTCCCTTGACATCTGCGCCCGCACACACACACACACACGCACACTGCTGTTGGTGTCCAGCAGTATGGCTTCAAGGACTCGCCATCAGAGCTCCGTGGACCCCCAGGCATTCCTGGACCCCAGGTTAAGAATTACTGATGCAGAAGATAGAGCAAACTTGTTTTCTACCACTTCAGCAACTAAAACACAAACCAATGGATTCAAATTACAAGGAAAGACAACTCACATAAACATTTGGAAGAACTTTTTTACTGTAAGATCTGTTCAATGGTTGAATAGATTGTCTTGGAGCATGGTGGACTCCATCTTTGGAGGTCTTTAAACAGATGTTGTATATTTCTGTGTGGCAGGGGTTTCGACTAGATGGTGATTGTAATCATTTCCAACTTGAGGATTCTGTGATTCTATGATTACCAGCAGGTATGCCTTTTTCTTACCTATACACAAGGAACCCTGAGAATTGTGATTTTCAGAGAGAGAGGGAGGGAAGGAGATCATGTGAAATAGAAGAGAATAAATCTGTCTTTTGGTCTTATACAGTCCCAGTTTAACTACACAACCACATGGTATTCTAGAGAAGGGTCTTAGGATTAGGACATGCCAGGATGCCCAGCAGTTAAGAATTTTGTTTGGTATTGTTACCCTGTGAACGGGGGGTCCCGGGAGGGACACCAAAATGTGCTCAACTAAAGATGGGGAAAATTAGCTCATAGCACTGCTTAACGTTACGAGAGGCAGGGTAACGTAGCGAGATCTTGAACCTTATGTCTACAGGGTTGGATCGAGTCAAGGAGAACACAAAAGTTGAAATAATAAATGATGTTTATTAAATACAAGCAAAACAGTGTATGCGACACACTCATACAAGATAACTAAAGAAAATAAAGGTTGGAGTGGTATAGAGGGATATTTAGAGGGATTGCTGGTTTGGGTGATACTTCACCTGTCCTGAAGCCCGGAAAAATAGAGAGCGAAGCTGGGGTGCGATGTAGCTCAGCACGTGGAGCTGAGGGGAGGCTCGCCAAGCAAAGTGGCAGCAAGGCAGGATGAAACTCGGGAGCGATCCGAGGAAGGTCTCGGAATCAAGGGTTTTTTATAAGGAGAATTGTGACTGCAGGCTATGCCGTACCTGGGGCAAAACAATAGATTTGGAGTTGGAGACAAAGCCTCGGAAAGGTCAGAATCTGAATGACTGAGTTATTGTAGCGATTCTCAATAGAGTAGCCAGTATGCAGACACAGAGTACTTGGGTATTGTATAGTTAACCCATCAAGCTGCCATCGCAGGGCAGAGGCTCTTTTGTAAGTGGCGTACATACCTAATTAGAGTACTTGCCTGGAGGTCTCCTAAAGCAGTGAGTCAGCTATTTCTGGCCTGCCTCTATTGTAGTTTGAATATTACAGCTATTAATGGCCGAGCTTGTTTACATGCTTGTCCGGTGGCCTTGCAAGCACGTGGAAAGGAATGGAGAAGTGCAGCTGAATTGTGATATCAAGGGATATCTTTTAATATCCCCAAAGCTCAGACTAGCCAGGGCAGTAACAGTATTGCTCTAATCCTGCTTCTGGTTGGCTCCAACAGCTCTCAGAACAGATGGACAATAAACACTATGAAATAAGTTTCTGTTATTAGGAATGAATTGCAGATGGGGCGAACAATTGTGTGTTGTGCAGCATTTGGCTGTTGTGGGTTGTACCAACTCATTGTGGTACTCTAGAGAAAATATTAAGGGTTCCAGGGATGGAAGAAGCCAAACTGTCTTCCTCTGTGTGTGTGTAATTTTCATACATTCTTAGTGGGCTTGGGATAAAATCACCTGAAAATCTCTCTCCAGACAGAATTGTGGCAGATTGAGGGACTGTCAGGGGCTGTGGCAGCTACAGAAGTGGATTCAGGGGCTACAATTTCACCATCCCAATGAAAACTCTGATGTCTTTTTTTCTCTTATTGTAATAGAGATTGAAGACTGGGCTGGTTCAGTCTGGACTTCAAGTCCTCAGTAAAACGTTTCCTTTCCCCCTCCTCTATAAGAGGGAAGACATATCATATTTCGGACCTACAGATATCTCTCAAAGTGCAGGATCTCAGTCAGTCCCTACATGCAGAATTGACTCTTCACTGATGTTTCAAGCAAGCACCTAGTTTAACTTACAGGCAGGTTCCAGTGGTGGCTTTCCAGTAAGGCATGGAGGTGAGAGAAGAGCTATGGAACACAATTTGCCCATTTGTACCCACAAAGTTTCCCTCAAAAGTAAGCAAGCTGTTCGACTTACTGCTAACAAATTGCAATTTATTTGCTGTTCAGTCAGTTTATTGCATAGCCATAGACCTCTTGATTTATTTGTATTGTGTATTGTAATTATTATCCTTTTTATTGCTTTGGTATTATTTTATAACATGGTATATAAAACAGTACACTAATCTGTGTAATAAATAAATAAATGCATTGAAATAACTTCATGTTACATGCCTGCTTAACTAAAGAATATAACTTTAGAGCTCAGAAAGGAATTTTTAAGAAAAAGAAGTATAATGCTGTTCTGAAGTAAACAGGGGTAGGATGATTTTAAAAACAATTCCCCAAGTTCTGTTTATGTGCATGAGCATTGCCTCCATCTACTCTGCATGAACTAAGACTTCATACAATAATATTTATACTCTGCTGGAAAAGAAACACAAAACAGGGATACTACAATCCACAAAGCAATTACTCCAGGGCAGAAATCCTTTTACTTCTACAGGGCCACTGTACAATTAAATTAATTCAGGACTGAAGCATGAGAAAGTTAATATCTTTAATTGCACTGAAATTATATAGTTCCATTAAAGGTATCTCCAGGCAGAATGGAAAGGTAACAGTGGATTTCTCAGATACTGGTAACAAGGATGGTCCTTAATCTAAACATTTAAATTGCTTTACAATTTTCTGGGAGAAAAAAACCAGGACAGTCAGTTCAGTATATCACATGTGATGCAGGTAAGGTATGGTCTTGAACTATGTATACATCTCAGTTGAAAGTCTTAATGGAACAAGATGTTTTTGTGCAGTGGGTCAATATTCAAGTTGAGAGAAGTCTTTCTGCAGTTTGGATGTGTTTTTTCGGGTGGAGAAGGGAAAAGGTGAACCCTCAGTTCTCAAGCCTCTATGATCATAATACTCATTAGGCAATTAGATTAATTCCACATGGTCACGATTCTGTTTAACAATCCTTAGGACCAGTGGTAGCTGGTTGCTTTCATGTTTGTGGGGCAGTGGGTTTTCCTATGAACTTTAAAGGAGCTGTTTAAGGTGCTGAATCTATTTTGGAGAATATAGTTCAGAACCTTGTACAGCTCCTTAATATTCCAGCTGAAATTTGGAGGCGATTCACTGCCTCACTGACATGGAAATAACCAGTCACCACTGCTTAGAACTTTTTAGTTTCTTCAGAGGTAACTCCAGCACACTGGTTTTTCAGCCTTTCAAAAATGTGATGGTAAATTAACCTTATTCAATCAAGGGACCATACCCGATGAACATAGTATGCTCAGCCTCTAGCCAAATGTTCTAGCAGCAGATGTATCCCAATTAAAAAATAAATCCAATTTAATACATTATTTTAGCTACCTAAAGAACTCCAAAGATGTAGGACTCTTGAAAAATGGGTACAAATGCCCAGAAATACAATCAATGTTATTGTGTATGTGTATATATATTCTAATTATGGCTGAATAGCAGAATGATTGGGATCAGAGAGAGATCTATGTAGATTATCACCACTGTGACTTATCACTAGGAGACAATAAAGTATATTACAGAAATCCAGTTTTGGACGTTCTGGTTCTCCTTCGCAGGTTTTTTCAGCCTCCTCTGCCCCTCCCCATTTCCTTTTTCTTGGCTTGCCTTCCCTATTTAAAGTATGCAACACTCTGAAATACAAGCTGGATAAGGAGCCAAGATTTTGATCAGCTTTATATGAACAGAAGATTTCATGTCCTAACACATCCGTTAACTATTTTTTCCCCAGAAATTTAATACTAAATATCAAGTGTCAGCATCTTCTAGGTATTTCCTTTTTTAAATTTCCAACTACACATATAAGGCAGCTTTCATTTATTCTTTACCCCAGAGGCAGGCAACGCTGGGGACTTTAAATGTTTTCAAATAAAATTCTTATCATTGGTCACGATGGCAGTGACCTCTCAAAGCTGAAGTCCAAAATGTCTCAAGGACTAAAGGTTCCCCATCCCTGTTCTACACATTTCTCCCAATGAAGAAGGCTTTTAAAGTGAACAAAAGTTCACCTAGTGTTCTAAAAAGAGGTCATCTTCCTTTCTCTTTAGCAGCAGGACATTCCTCCATGTGAAGACAGACAATGCCAGTCTTTAAAGCACCATCTCAAAAATAAGCAAAAAACCCCCAACTGATTGGAAATTCTCAAGCCATCTCTCTCCCAATCAGCTAAAAATGCCAAGCGTTCTTCTTCTTCACTGGTGACATTCCAGTTCCTAACTGTCTCTGTCCAAACCCCATTAGAACATGTGGGTGTGGTAAGGAGTAAGAGGGAAACTTTCAAGTAAAGAGTAAACAATTTTTTATGTTACTTGACTACCTGACATGGACAGTCTGATCATAGAAACAACTTTCCAGCCATCAAATGCCATACCACAGGTATCTCACAGTACAACCCTGCGCCTATCTACTCAGAAGTAAGCTTCACTGGGGTTCATTGATGCTTACTCCCAGGCAAGAAGATACAGGATTGCAGACCTTGATTATATAGCTCTGGTACCAGACCAGCCATGTCCATTAGCAAGCAGTGAAGTAGCATAAACTTCTTGATCCCACAAAGGAGAATTTCCATATGAATATTTGCCTGTTATGTAGTTTTTTCCCTAATGTGCTTTGTCTCACATTGAAGAGACAAACTCCCTTTCCCCATACAATCCTACCTGCCTACAGAGATCTTCAGTCAAAACCTTCCTAGGTGTCCCAGCATCTCCCAAAACATTACCTGAAGTTAGGGAGAAGGCCTGTTCAGAGGCTGCATGCAAAACTTGGAATTTTCTTCAAAAGGAAGTTCACCTTTCCCCTTTGCAAATTATCCTTCTAATTTTTAAAATATACACGAGCTTGTTATCTCCATTTCTTTAACTGACGATGACTAAACAATAAGTAAAACAGCAACAACAACTTAGGAATAAAACAATGGAGAATGAGCCTGAAAACAGAAACAGTTTTGAAAATATGTAACAAACCACTTATGGATGGGTGTTTGCAGATGGAAGGCTCCTAGGACCCACAATTGGAGGTACTGTGCAGCTATTCTTTCTCTCCTTAATAGATTTTCCTCAGTAAGGAAAGAAATGGAAGTAAATATGAGCAGGTTATGACTGGAAGATGCTGTTATGATATTCTATGAACAAGGCGCAGCAATGACACAACAAAAGCATTCCTAAGAGCTTGGCTCTTGGCTCTGAGAGAAGGGCAATGCACTGCAAATAACTGGACTTTGCGAGTGCTGGACATAGGAACTGACAGTTAAAGCTTTCACCCTTGTATTTACAATAACAGTGATCAGAGCCAGTCTGACAGAGACTGACAAGATTTTTTCTTTTTTGTGCTCATAAATGATTTCATTTAAACAACAAGGCTGCCAGTTGATAATGAGCTTTGCCCATCTGATATGTTCCACTTGGCAATCTGTTTGCATAGCTAATGATTATTTTCATTGTAGCTTTTCCAGAACAGCTTCTGTGTACATCTTCCCCTACTCCTGTTCTGTTATTACCTTGAATGCTGGCTTATTTGTTCTCAAATTACTCTTTACCTACTGAGTCACACCATCTGAAGTCATTACATATCATTACAAGAATTGGCAGATGCATATAGAACACAGTGCTTGCAATAAAAAGTACAAGATCAAAATCTAGTACACTTGCCCCTTGTGGCATTTGTTATATATATTTAAAAAAAGGAATACTCTTTGTGTGCCACATGCTTTGGTAGTGGACAGAAACCAAGAAACCAGGCGACCATGGAGAGGAACAAGGCACAGTTACAATCAGAACTTTGGAAAGGGTACTTTGGGGCACTATAAATTCCACAATGCCCCAGCCAGCATACCCAGTGACAATGCTGGTTGGGCAATTCTGGGAGCTGTAGTTTCAAAAAGTAATATTTACCAGTTCTAGTTCCAACATGTATTTCATCTTTCTTTTCTTAACTAATTTTTCTGGTATACAAAAAGACAGAAGTAGTAGTGGCAAAACGCAGGAGGGCTACAAATGGAAGATGACACAATTTGGATCCCCTGTAAAACTTTGTGAATGATCTAGTGCTATCACACAATCATAACCTCATCTACATGGGATGCAGGAGATCCTTGACTATATCTTTGTTCAGAAGCAGTATATTTTGTGCAAAATACACTTTTTCCATGAGAAATTGTGAGTTTTTTGCACTAAACCCACATTCTGGGGGCAAATAGTTTAATGACTTTTTTTCCCCACTCGAGATCAGGCTTCTTGTCTTCTAGTGGTTTGGCAATGCTCAGATAATTGCTCAGTTTTATCTTCAGACTTTAAAATTTAGCATGCCCTTCTATATAATAAGGCAAGATTAATATATATATTAAGGCTGTACCTTCTAGCTACATCCAACCGCACCCTTTGCCTGTTTTTATGTCTTGTGCTTTTTCTCATAAATGAGAGGGGCTGAATTATCTCTACCAGAAGCCCAGGAACAGTGATTTAACTTTTAAACAGATAGTAACCCACACCCCCATTTCATTTTTTAAAAAACAAAATGTATTTTTCAAAACAAAAAATGGACTTCTGGCCACTTCCTATTCTTCATTTGTTGGTTTACTTGCCATTTTTGTAAGTCCCTAGAACAGGGGTGGGCATCCACAAAGGGTTGGGGGGGCAATTTTTGCCCCTTACTGCTGGTGGCCCACAGCAGTATGTGCAACATGACCAGAGATGATGTTGCACCACTTCCAGTTTTGATTGGGCCAATTTTGGGCCCTTTGGCCCTTTTTCTTTAGTTGGCACATGGGGAGCTTAGAAGTGGATAAAACTGCTGTGTTTTGCGGCAGTTTTTAGTAGTATGATTGGATGATGTTTGGCCAAAAAAAAAAAAATGTGGTGCTTGGACTTTGGGGGGCTTTGAGTTCCCAATGACACTTTGCCCATGCCTGCCCTACAGTGTCTCATGGCAGAAACAGGTCCCCAGCCCCACTGCTGTTTCCCACCCCAGAGCATCTCTAGACTATTTTCCATGATTATGCTCAGCAAATGAAGCAGTATTTCCTCCAGAGAAATGTTGCCACTAAAACCTCTTTTAAGCTTTTTTTAGCAGCATCACAAAGTGGGTTGTGCCAGAGTAGCTATTTCAGACAACATCCTCTTCTTATTTCATCTGCCTGGTAACGACAATATACTAGCTAGGATCACACTGTGGATTTTGATTGGAAGGACAGCAGAATTCATAACCAGAATGGGGTGATCACCATTCCCCACTGTATCCCTTCATGTATCCCCAAAAACTAGCTTTGTAGGACTGTGAACTCTTCTAGAACCTTTTGGGAGCATCAAGAGGGCTGCAGATGGGGGCAGGGCAAGAAGAAGTTTCAATGAATCGATACAATTTTGGATTTAACCAACTGTGTCCTACTTGAGTGTATCTGCACTACACAGTTGTATCAGTTTCATACTAATTCTACTGTCACATTTCCATCTGATGGAATCCTGGGGTTTGTAGTTTTGTGAGGTATATGCTCTATTGCTGTAGATCAGGGGAATGAAATATTGCTGTTGAATAGCCAAACTTTCTGAAGACATCATCAAATGACAAGTCTGAGGACCGAGCCACTGTCTATTATAGACATATCCTTAGGCTGAAATTCTGTACACATTTCTCTGGAATTGTTACAATTAAAACAAGGGAACTTCTAACAGAACACACAGAGGCTGTCATTACTGGAGGTACTTGCTTACTAAACAAATTAACTGTGGGTATTTTATACCATTTTCCCAAACAGATTCCCAACACAGGTTACAAAGGATAAGAAAACAATTAAAATTCAAATAAAAACAAATATGACGCTAGGCAGCCAAAAGATCACAAAAACATCATAAGAAGTTTGTATGCATTTATTCAGTATACCTCCTTATATTTAAAAGAGTGACTCAGAGGATCTTACAAAATATGAAAAGAATAAAAGCAATAACCATTCATTACAACAAATTTGCATCAAATGAAAAGCAGAAGCAAAAAGAACCAAAACAAATGCAGTCAGTGAATAAAACTGCAACAGCAGACAAATGCTTCTTTAAAAAGAGCATTGAAGTGGAAAAAAAAGTGTAGCCCATGCTGGCTGGGGCTTGTGGAAGTTGTAGTCCAAACAGGAAATCTTAGAAAGCTCTGGTTTGGAATCCTTTGTCACTCAACTTTTCAACTTTGCTTATTTTTTAATGGGAAAAGGAAAATCCTATGTGTCATTAACTCCCCATTTCTTTCTTTCAGCAATTTCAGTTTTTAAGAATATTGAGAATATTCAAAAGGCCAGCAAAATGGCCCCTAGAAGGAAGATCACAGAATAATAGATCTGGAAGGAGCCTCAAGGATCATCTAGTTCAACCCCCTGCTATGCAGGAATAAAGAACTAATGCCCCCAAAATATGGCCAATTAACTTGACTTTTAGAAATTATTGATGGAATATACAGTTATACAAGGCATATCTGTTTGATGGACAGAAAAATAGTATTATCTGTTGCTCCATTGCTTCTCATTTAGGGAGAAGTTTTGTATGAATGCAGAAGAAGAATATCAAATATTGATGTATATAGTAATGCATACTCTATTCTTTGTTTATCTGAAGTAGAATGAATGTTAATTTTATTTTGATAATTTTTATTAAAAAAAAACATCAAAATATGCCCAACTAACTTCTGCCTAAAGACTTCCAAAGAAGGAGTTTATTCCACTATCAAACAATTCTTACAGTAAAAGTTCTTCCTCATGTTTAGGAGAAATCTCTGTTCTTCTAATCTGAATACATTAGTTTATGTTCTGGTCTCTGGAATACAGCTTCACCAGGCTTAATCCCATTTTATCTACTGCAGCAATATCCTATGGAATTCTGGAATCTCCAGTTCAAGTAGAATTATAGTGCTATAATTGTGATATGTTATATGAAAGAACCCCAGGTTTTATTGTCCTGTACAGTTGGCCATCCACATTTGAAGGTTTGACTTTCACAGATTTGATTTGATTATTTGTGAATTTCTCCAACCCCTCCCACCCATCTCAGGGACTTCTTTTCTGCAAGAACTTTCCCTCTTTGCAGCTCCAATCAGGCCACCTCTGGTCCTCTTACTCCACCAGCAGCAGCTGCCTGGCCAGCTGAGGACAGCTCACAGCTGATTTCTCAGCACCACAAACCCTCTTCCCATGCCTTCCCCCCACACACACACACCCAAGAAAGGAGATAGGCAAGAGAGAGGAAATATAGGGCCACCATTTCAATCCACCCCCCTTTTCCTCTTCTTTCCCTGACCTGGTTTAGACTCCACATGTCTGTTCAACTCACCATGCCTTAGCCCCCTTCCCACACAAACACACACACATTTTGATATTTGCAATTTTTCCACTTTTGCATGGGTCCTGTGCGCCAGTCTTAGTGAATGTGGAGGGCTAACTGAACTATAGAATATCTGTAACTAGAAAAGGATTAGGTATGTGAGCTCCAGGCTTGTATAGCAGAGGAGCCCCTTGGATGAGGGATTGAGAACAAAGACCTCTACATCCAGCAGATCCCAAAGAACCCAGATCCCAGAATGCCCCATTTTGGGATCTAACACTACAGGTGGTATCTCTTTATCCATGGAGTTTCCTTTTTCCAACTCCTTATCACCCAAGAGTGCCCTCAGATACATTATGGGCTTCAGTTTGGATATATTATTCAGGAATCTAATCTAGCAGTTTCCTTTGCTTTTCAGAATGTCCAATGGTGGCTATTTGGTTCTATCTGTCTGAATAACAGAACATATCAACAATACATTTTAGACAATGCATTTAAAGGTACAAATGCATGTGTGTATCCTCTACATCCCTTAGAGTTTAAGGCCAGCTCTTGTGTGACTTCGCTCAATATATTTCCTGAAAAATGCTTCTGCATCATTTCCAATATGTAGCAAATCCTGCTGTAAGCAGCCTCAGCATGCCACACTAATCTTAAGGGAGCTGGGTTGGCTGCTTGTCAAATATCAAATCAATAAATTACTCAGATGGCTTATGTGGTAAAGATATAAACTTCAGGAACGTCCAGAGCTCAAGCCACCTCCCAGGCTGCCAAGTGGTACTAGCCAGCATTTGCAGTCTCATGTGATAAGCCCAATCTTTTTTTCTGCATAGCCTTAGTTTTTTATAATAGCTGCAAGCAGAGGGCAGAATGCATAGACTGCACAGCACGAGTGGAGTCAGTATGACTCATCAATTCATTTAGGATTCTCCTCGGCACAAAGGGAGTTATCTTTGGAAAAATGCAAATGACTTCCTTTCTGCCACATGCCAGATTCTATCTACACAGCCAAAGGGAATCCTGATCTGATTGTCCAGTAAAATTCCCTGCAAGGAAGCCCATCAAGCTTTGAAGGCCTCTGTATTCTACAGTCATTGAAAAACGTTATCTGGCATTCCTAGATCACAGGGGCCACCCTTGAGTCTCAGGACTGGGCACCTCTTTTCCCATTCTCAAGGTGAAGGGAAGGAATCCAAGAGTGAGAGCACTGTCTTGAAATGTGCGTGTGTGCATGTGCGCACACATGCCCAGTATGTCTGCCATATCTGCATAACTTGTATATGTGATTTCACTTTTCTGCCCCGAAATGTGATCTTTTTCCCTCTCTCTCTTTTTTGACCTCAAGTTGTTGATAATTTTCATGTTTTTATCATTTTTATTTTTATGTTTTTATGTTATCATTTTTATGTGTATGTTTTCATTTTTATTTTTATGTTTTTATGGCTTTGGACTGTACATAAGACTACAAAAATTCTTTCTCTTAGATTCTAAAGCTCTGTCTAGTTTCAGGACCTCCTCTACAACATATTCATCTCGATACCTGTGTCATTCATCTCATTGAAAAAAAAATAGCATTCACTATTATCTGCATTTTTTTGTTACCTATGGTAAGTCGAGAAATGTATCCCCTAAGGATACAGGGAATGTACTGTATTTCTTATTTGTGAGGTCATTTTTGTTTTTGATCTGAAGGGCACATTCTGTGCAACTGTGGTTGATGCTGAATGCATCCTGCTTATTGACACCACAAGGGACTATCCCTTGTTAACATCACCATTGTTAATACTACTATCAGGGTCTACCCACTGTCCTACCACAAGGAATCATCCCTAGGTTGATCCCTAAGCAGAATTCTCTGACTTGGTAACTCTATAGTATAGAACACACTTAACTGCATGTATCTTTCATTCATTTCCGCACTAGACTGTTATAGCGCTATTCCACTTTCAACATCCTATGCAATCCTGAGGTTTGCCAGAGGCCCCTCCCGTAACTGCAAACCCCAGGGTTCCATAGAATATTGAAAGTGGGATAATAGCATTATAACAGTCTAGTGCGGAAATAGCCTAAGTAACCTAGATGGATAGCCAAGATGCTGATCTTCTTTTTACTATTCTGTGATTGTTTTGGACAGGGGTGGACAAATGCTACAGGTGATTTTCAGCCCCCAGGGCGATACAAATCACCAGAAATGCTTTTTTAGAAAGACCCCCCAAACCTGAAAGTATCCAAAAATCCACTTCTGGTTTTGAAAAATTGCTACTTTCTGATATTAAACAATGCATGGGTCCCAGCAGCCTATTTTAAATGCATATTATTGCTTCTGGAGGTTCGTCTAAGAAGGTTTCCTGGGTTTCAGGGCCCCCTTTGCACTCTCAATGCCTGGATCTTCTGCTCCAGTCCTCAGGACAAGAGACAATAGGATGGTTATAGCAGTGACTCGCAAATGTGTGTTTTTATATGAATTAGACCCATGTCCTGCAGCATTTTACAAATGAAAACAAGGACATATACAGCCAAGCAATAAGTGTGCTAAGATGGCCAACGTTATTAATGAAGAAGAAAAGACAAGCTAGGAGAGGCCACAGGAGTGAGTTTACTCGAAAAGGCAAGATTCTGTCCCCTTCCTCTGCTGAGTTAACTGAGGCCCTTTTCACATGGGGGGGGGGAACGGTGTAGAGCGACCTCTCACGAAGGTCATCTACACCGTAGAGTGGACTGGTGTGGACTACTTTTAGTAGCTTCACACCAGAATCCACTCAGGAGCGGCCGGAACTAGCCGGGCTGCGTGTTTTTTAAAAACCTCTTTTTAGAGGTTTTTAAAAAGCACGGAGCGCGCAGCCCCGTGCAGCTCCGTCGCCCAGCTCTAAAGTGAATCTGCAGGCGCGCGCAAGTGCGTGCCTGCAGATCTGCCGGGGGGGGGCTTCCGGCTGGCGAGCTTCTCCGGTTGGTGGAGAGCCTCCACCAACCGGAAGCTACCATCTGCGACGCCGGAGGAGTGTGGAGCAGCGAGCTCGCGCTGCTCCACGCAGCAACAGACTTACCCGGCTGGAGGTAAGCTCCGTTTTTGGGCGTTTTCGCCCGTTTCCCCCCCGACATGTGAAAAGGGCCTGAGTTAAAACTTCTGTTGCACTCTGAACCCAGTTTGCAGCAATTAAGGACAAAGGGGGAGAAAGAAAGAGAAACAAAGACTTTTTAAAAGCAGCTGAAAAAATGGAATGACAGGGGATTAATCAGGGCTGTCCCTGCCAAATTGGAACAGTTGGAGGGTATGTAGCTTTAGTATTTTTTATTTACATACTCCATGCAACTGTGATTGATGTTTTAGGTATAATGCCTAATGATATTTTAGGTGCTGCTCATTATAACATTACCCTTGTAACACCACCAAGGCCTCTCCTCCTGTGACATCTAAAGGGGGTCATTGCTAGGTCTCAGGTTTAGGCTCTGATAACTCGGCACCTGGGATAGTCCTGAACTGGCAACCTTACCCAAGCAATTCAGCCTTTTTCTGACCTTAAAAGGATGCTCTGAAAGGCTGGAGAACTTTTGGCCCATGTGTCATCCCAGGGCTGCATTTTGTGGATCCCTGATTTAAAGCAATCACTTCTTCTAGCCAACTAGATCTCCTAAAACTGATCCACAGGCAAACATCTTTCAGATCCTACCAGACTGCCATTATTCAGACTCTCACTGACTGGGCTCAAAGTCTCCACCAGTACGAAGAAGATCCCAGCAAGTGGCACTTGCTCCAACCTTGGTAGCAGAGATTGGAAGTAACTGTTCCATTTCCAGTTTGTTACTTTACCAATAACTAAGGTAAAGGTACCTTATATTATAATGCAACATAATAATTTCACAACTTTCATGCTGCAAGAGTAACTTTTAATTCCTTCAATATTTAAGGACGTAACTGAATGGTGGCAGGAGAATATCACATGGTTCAAATGCTGCTTTGGGATTCTGTCTCATGTTCTCATGTGAATATTAAGTGAATAATGAAGGAGATGAGGAGGGTGAACGTGAGGTTTGCTCTCTCCCAGAAAACTGAAAATCGTCCTTGTTATGTCACTGGAGATAGACCATCTGGGGATAAAATGTGCTTATTTGTGCACATAATTCTAATTAAAATATATGGGGACTTGGATTCAAACTACAGGAAAAAAGATTCTATCTAAACATTAGGAAGAACTTCTCGATGGTAAGAACAGTTAGACAGTGAAATACTCTGCCTCGGAGTATGGTGGGGTCTCCTTTTTTGGAGGTTTTTAAACAGATGCTGGATGGCAATCTGTCGGGAATGCTTTCATTGTGTATTCCAGCATGGCAGAGGGTTGGATTGGTTGGCCCTTGTGGTCTCTTCCACCTTTCTGGTTCTATGATTATATGAGAACTAGCTCGTTGGCTAAGACAAAAGCATAGACAATTTTAAAATACTGCATCTTTTTAAAAAACATTATCTGTGTCTATCAGTTCCTCAGTCCAAATATTGTTCTGTTCCAGAATGCCATTAAAAGAAACCGTTTCAAATGAAATTTTACATTTTCAAAAATATTTTCCTGGAGGCAAACATTATCCACTAATGATACTTTGGTTTGTATGTTTTCAGTGCTGAAAGAAAATGGTAGCTGTAGATGTGTGGCATTCCATGGCACTTAGGTGATGTCTTCCCTTTATCCAGAACAGTTTTTCTGTTTCAGGCATTCTTTGCAAATGGAAATGAGAACATTCTCTGGATTCTTTGTAGAACTCTTTTAAGGAACCTTCAACACATAGGTTGCGTACAGCCCCCCAAGCTGCTTCTCCTCCTCTCTCCCTCTATCTCTCTCACACATGCACCAGTTTACTCCCTCCCCACTGCTCAATGGAATAATGTTGGAAATAGCAGAGGAACATGTCTATCTGGAAAAATAATGAAAAGGGAACCCCACTTGCCTTTTTAAGAAACCTCGATTACTGAAGACACCCTTGTGATCTTTCATCAGAGCTTGGAAAAATTAACTTTTTTGGAATACAGCTCCCAGACACTTCTCCTCTGTTCGATGTGGCTAGTGACCTCACTGGGTGGAGAATTTAGGAATTTGTAATTGAAAAAAAGTGTTTTTTCCCAAGCTCTGCAGTAGGGGCTAGAGCCATTTTTTCCACCCTGCACCGCCTCGCCCCCCCCCCCACGCCTGACTTGTGCATTTTCCCATGATGGAAGTGATGTGACATCACTTTCAGTTGGGGTTTTGACCAGTTTTCAGGACTTGTGTGTGTGTGTGTGTGTGCGCGCACACTTTTGTGAGGGTTGTGGGTCCAGTAGTAAGGGAGACAAAGCCTCCATGTTTTGGGTGTTGTGTTGCATACTTTGGAGGAAGTACAACTGCCAACACTTTTTAAAAAACTTTTTACTTTTAGAGACTTTTGGAGTACTGCAGGGCTTTCTCGGCCAATAAATGGGAACTTTTCCCAGTCTGGCCTAAGACATCCCCTGTTGTGGCTCTAAATTTGTATTTTTGAGGAAACTACAAATTTTTCCTGCCCACGTGCAGTGTTCTTCAGCAGCAACAAATCTGTAGTTCTAACAGTTGTGGAACTGTGGGATAATAAGATGAAAATACATCAAAACCCAGCTTATTCTTGATTTGGTTCTGGAACCCTGTTATGCGTGGAACAAGCATCGGAATTTCACTATAGCTTTGTTTGTTTGCTGTTTTTGCTGAACCCTCTAGAACTCCCAGAAACAGCTGCTTAATTCAAAGGAGTAACTGTAAGATCTGGAACTGGAATTGAGTTCCTTGATCATACACATAAATAGCAATCAGCAGCTGCATGATACTGGCCATCTAAAGTTAAAAGAATATTACTATGCTCTAGGGCAGGGGTAGGAAGCATGGAGCTCTCCTGTTGTGTTTGAGTGCAACCAGCTTGCATAGCCAATGGTGAAAAATGCTCCAGATGTTGCAATCCACATCTGGAGAGTGACATGATTTCTGTCCCTACCCTAGAGAAAAGTATTGCCAGCCCCTAGGCAATCCCAGGTCTGCAAAAATTAAAACAATGGGAAACGAACAATCTCTCTCTTCTCTCCCTGACTCTTCAGTAGTTAGGAACAAGCAGGGTCAGAGAGTGCACTTCCAAATAACCTGAAGACAACTGCACATACTAATTAACAACAGAATACTGACTGTTGGATGATGGAATAGAAATCCAGGAAAGAAACATCTATCAAGCAAAGCTTGAAAAGTTACTTTTTTAGTCTGCAACTCTCAGAATCCCTCAGTAGCATGGTCAATGACCATGCCAAAAGGAGGATTCTGTAAAACTAATTTTTGTACTACAGTTTCCAGAATCCCCTAGGCAGTATGGGCAACAGTCACACTGACTGGAGGATTCTTAGAATTGCGGCCTGAAAAGAGGGATTTTTCCAAGTTCTGCTATTAGGTAGAAATAAAAGGAATTCAAGATTCTAATTGAATGAAAACCATACAGAGGTAAGTTTAGACTTTAACAGGTCTTTAATGTTTGTGGTTATAATCAAGGCCAGTATTTAGTAAGGGAAAATGTCTTTCACCCAGATTATTCATATAAAGATGAAAAATGCACAGTGTGCAAAATGGTAATTTCTAATTGCGTTGGGAGAAGAACGTCAACTGCTCTTACAGGACATGGATTTGGTGCATTACAAAACTCCAAGCCTAGAGGCCCAGTAGATATCAGAAACAGAGGTCATGGCAAATTGCTTAGCTTTCTATATTACATGTTAGTTTGGTAATGATTATAATTAGGTAGAATTAGGAAAGTGAAAAGTAAGACTGTAATGGGATATCCGAAAACAAGGTCAAGTACAGCTCTTCAGTATAAGCACAGTTTGAAACCAGAGCTCTGTCTCCTCACTATTTCACAGAACGGGGGGGGGGGGGAGCTCCTTCTGATATATTTGATGGATTAAAGCAAAATCCAGGCTGGAATTTCCATTATAGAGCAGCTTGGGTGCCTCTGACATGACCTTTGTGAAAATGGCACATGATAGGTCATGGGGGAATAAGTAATTCTTGGATAGGCAGTAGGATAAAGGGGCTTTGACTTTTACATAGCCTGGAAGTTATTACTTCCAATTTTTAAGAAAGCTGATGACACAGTGGATTTTTGTTTATTTTTTTTCCTTAGGTAAAGTCATTTCCATCTAATCTACTCCCATCCTCCAGCTCTACACATTTTAAGGCAGGGATGGATTAGTTTCTTTTTGTTCTCCAAAAACAGTGTCCAGTGCCATGTCTAATAATGGCACTTGCAATAAAGGCTGAGATCCCGCACTGGGAGTAAAATTCTTACTAGGCAGAACTACAGTATTTCTTCTCCTCAGCCCCACCCCAATTTTTAAGCTGCTGCAGCACCACCTCTAACACAGTGATCTTCTGGCTAGTGTAGAGCAAGGGGTAGGGGCAGCAGAACAGCCTCCAGCTATGTTCTTATAGTGCGTCCTCTCGAGATTCCAGAAGATAGATATCATTGTTGACTGCCAAACTATAGGAACTTAGCTGCATTACCACCACCACCCCACTCCCCATTGGCTACTAAATGGCCAGGTTGGATGGGCTGCAGCATCTTAAAAGGTAGGTTTTGGAAGACAGTTTTATTACTGTGTGGTTGGTAGAAAACTCTGGCCTCTGCAACACCCCCACCACCAAAAAAAGTTGAGTATGCAGGTGTACATTGGACATAAGTCACCAACAGCTCACAAGTAGTGTGGAGAGAATGCTGGTCTGAATTCTAGGCACGCTGCTTCCTCTTCCACCCTAGCAGGTTTTCTCTGAACACACACACACACACACACACGCACGCACGCACCTATCAGCCTTTTGCAGAACATAAGCAGTTCTCCTTAGTCTTTTTCGGTGGAAGTTAGCACAACAATACTTTGCATGCAGAATCTAAAAAACCTACAAGGTTCCTTAGTGGTACAGTCAGATAGGATGAGCTGGGTGCTTCTCTTCTTGTTTTAGCTACATTTTCCCTGGTGTGATATAAAGAGAGAGAGAGAGAGAGAGAGACTCCAAAGGATGACTTCACTTCCTACCCCTGTCAATTTTTCTCCAGCTTTCTCTTGGAAAGTAGTCTAAAATAATATACTAAAATATAATATATTTTAAATAATCATTCTACCCTTAGCAGGAGTTTCAACAGTAACATTTACTTTATTTGTTTCTTTTTCCCAAGACAGACTCCAATTAACTCCTTAATTGGGCTGATACAGATCCTTCACTCATTCTTTTAGGTACCTTCTCTTTTTTATACTTCTGTAAATCTTGGGATACCTTCCTACTGTGTTTCAATGGCTGTACAAACAATGCTGATTGATCACAGTACATTTTTGGTCATTCTGTTGTCATGCTTAGAATCATGTGCATATTAGCAGTACAGAAATCATTTGATGGAATCCTGTTGGGGCCTTATGTCTTTGTAACTGGATTTAACATCTGTAGGAATTGGAACTGTGCCATTGTGTAAGATGCATATTCAGTAAAGGGCTGCAGTTACATTATGACATAACAGAGTTGGCAAAGTGCCTGGTACACCTTGGTGCACAATGCACATCAGTGCCCAATGCACACTGGTGTGAAATGCATATCAGTGCACAATGCACACTGGTGTGCAATGCATATCAGTGCACAAAGCACACCAATGCACATTTCACACCAATATACATCACACAGCAACATGCATTATGCACCAATGCCCATTGGCTCCAATGCACATTGAGCGCTCTTGTCAGTGTACCATTATTTATCTTCACATTTCAGTAAAAAAGTTTCTTAGATCATTTCTACAAAAGACTGTTATAGTGCTATTATTCCACTTTCAACATCCTATGGAATCCTGGGCTTTGCAGTTTAGGGAGGGGCCTCAAGGGGCCTCAATGTTGAAGGTGGACTAATAGCACTATAAGAGTCTAGTGCAGAAATGACCGTAGAATCTCTACTGCATAGCTTGATGTTGTCATGTGCATTCAACTCATTTTCTGACTTACAACAAATTTGTCATGGGGTTTTTTGGGGGTGGGGAGTGTGTGACATTCCTGAGATCACCTAGTAGGTTTCCATGACTGATCTGGGAATCAAACCCTGGTCTCCAGGGTCATAGCCCAATGCTCAAACCAGCACACCACATTGACTCTCACTACATAGCTAGGTATTTGTAAAGTTACATAATGTAATAGGTGATATAGGCTTCCAGCTATTATTTGTAAATTCCTCTACCTACAGAAATAAATGAATTTCAACTAATCTGTCTTTTCAGTTATAAAACATAAAGCGGTGCAGTCAGCTTTATAAGCAACTAGTCTCCAAGTGTCTTCAAAATCAACAGGTAAAGGCATGGGAAAGCAAAGGAAATATTTGAAGTTAATAAGACTATCAGAAATTGGGTCTGTCTCATTAGCTTAGTAATGAAGGACACTCTACTGCCCATAGCTAGCTGCCTTGGATCTAGATCATCAAAGAAATGGAAAAGCATATTTAGTTTTGTCATTAAATTTAATCATCACAAAGTATCTCTTTTTTTTTTACATACATATCAAACATTCCTTCAATGGTGGAAATTAATAAGAGAAAGCAAGAGGTGTAATCCTGCATACAATTAGGTTGCTTAAATGTCTTTGAAGTTCCTAGGATTAAAGCAATCTTATTGTGTGCATAGAAAAGACCACTGCTTTAGCATATGAAAAGTACTTAATTTTGAGACAACAAAGTGCCCAAGCTCAAGCTACATCCAGTGCTGCCTGAAAGAGCATTTTCTGAAGAGGAATTATTTCATCTAGGTTCAAGGCAGATCCCATAAGGATAGCAGCAACAAACACTGCCATGGGAGAAAAACTGGAGACGGAAGCTTTAACACAGGGTTGGGCAACTGTCACGGTTAGAGTGCCATATTCGCATTCCTACAGAGACTTTGGACAGCTACACCCCACCATCACATTCACTCAAAAATAACGTGTTTTTTTCTCCCAAATGCCCCTAGAAGGCAATTATATCACAATTTTGGCACACTATTTATTGTCTGTTTTATGGCCAGGAAAGGACTTTTTGTCAACTGAAAGTGACCCAGAGGTAAGCTTCCAAATATGGGCCAAAATGTGGCAAAATTGTTGTCATACCCCACTGGGGGCAGAATTTTTTAAAAAAAAATTAAAGCATTGGAAGGGCTGACAGCCATTTTCCTACCCCTGCTTTAACATCGTGAGCACAACCCCTAGCATCTCTCTTGCCCACTGTCGCCTACCTCTCTAGTTATTGTAACTTTTCAGTCCTGATCAGTATAGCTAATGATGAAGAATTGGAGGACCCACACTCTAAGCTACAAAACTTCCTGCCCCCAAAATGGTGGACTGATATGGTCTTTCTGCTTGGACCATGAGCTGCACCTGATAAAGTCTTATAACAGTTGCAGTCCAACAATATCTCAACATCTGGGTCACACATTTTGGAGCCCTGTCAAGAACAAGGGGAGGGGAAGGAAGGAGAGAAGAAGAATATAAACATATATTGGCATATATGGCACTGAAAACATATATGGCACTGAAAACTACTGTCAGGGCTGGAAAAAAAAGTTTTCCTCTACATATGAAAATTTCATTTGGACCCTTTAATCTCATGGCATTTGAAGTCCAATGAGAGTGAGTAACAAAGGAACCTTATGAGAAATAGGTACGTAAGGCACAACTGCTTTCTAGACATTTTAGCAGTTGGGAAAACTTTTGTATGACTGGGAAGTAACCCTTAGCAGGAATGCATGGCCTAAGTCTGATTGCTAGTACCAACTAGACTCATTTAATCAGTTGCTGAATGGTGAGTTGATACTCACGTGAAACTCATTGCTTCAGTGGAAATTAGCAACTGGATTTAGGCTCATTTTTTAAAAATGTCAAAAAGCTATGTCATTCTTGGTTAGTGCTTCTCATGTTTCACAGGCTAGAAGGGATCCTTAAAACTCTGAAGCTCAACATGAAATGGAAGCATTTCTCCAAGTAGCAAATGGAAGAATTTCTCTCTCACACAGAATCTCCACAAGTTCCTTCCACAGTACTGATTGAAAACAGTTGTGCTATGTGTTGATGTCAGAAAAGCAGAATATTATCGATAAGGCGAAACGCAAGTGACATAAACAATTGCTTCTAGATTAAAAATAACAGTTTCATGGGAAGCACTGTATAAAAATGGGAAAGCCAATATTGGTGTGTTCCTTTTTGCCATTTCCTGGCTACGCATTTATCAAATATTGCTTGGCAACAAATTGGCAGATAACCAGACCACTTGGCAGTACAAAGCAATACAATTAATGCAACCTTAAGTTCTTTGTAGCTGCTGCTTGGTTAAAAAGAGCACTATACTATGGTACACCTCTATCTCCCCCCCCTCCCCCCCGATAACCCACTTCATGACATCTTCCCTTCTGTGAACTTCTGGAAATCTTTTATGACACATTATAAAACATAAGCAGGACTAGATATTGTCTGTAATATCCAAGTCACCTCATAAATGCTCTTGCTATTGCTATCAGTTAGCAATTTTGAAATCTTGAGAATATTATACTTCACTTTTTTTTAACAACACAATTCAGGTTAGTAGTCTTGCTTGTTTATATAGTGTCATCTGAACACACGGCACTCTATAAAGACGAGACCCCTATGCCACCAAGTTTACAACCTAAAATAGAATGAGAAGGAATGTCATGGAGGCTTAGATAAGCAACAAAACATGTAATTATTTCAAGTATGTGTATTTTGGCTTTGTTACAATAAAGTACAGGGGCTTGGAGGATGATCCAGAGATTTCCCATGGACATAGAGCAAGAGTGGGCAAAATATAGCACGGAAGCTCCCCAGAAGCCCTCAGTCCTACCTCTAAATAATTTTTTTGCAGGTTGATCATCAAGTGATTCTTTTCCAAATTGGCCAAAATCTGCCAAAATCACAGTGATTTGCCTCCCCTAACCACCCAAGGCTTCCCAAATCTCTCAAAACACAGAGACAAAAATTTAAAAAGTGACCACAAATCAGCCCAAATCATTGCCTGAAGTGATATGTCACTCTGGCTGCACTGAAACATGCCTGTGTGGGTAGACAAAGGGAAGAAAAAAGCCTCCCTCCCCCTGCCCCATTGCCCATCTCTGATATAGAATAAGGGAAATGGACAGAAAGTAGTGTCTCAGGAGACAAGTCCAGAAGTAAAGGAAAATGAAATGCCAAACTGCCAGGTCTGAGGGCATTCATTAAAGTTCCAAGGAATTGCTATTCTCAGATAAAAACTGCACGCGAGGAAAAGAAAAACTAATTTTTGTATGTAGGTAGCTTTAAAACCTAGGCAGCCATCTCCATCCATTCCCAGCTGGCATCTAGATTCTGTGGCTTACAAACAATGTTTGTAAATGTGTTTCACTTGCACAGGTTCAGTGCACCACATAGGCACATGTAAGGGGATGGGCATGAGGAAAATGTCATGGACTTGGACTCACTGAGCGATTGGTAAGTAGTGGAGCTCCAGGATCAAGACTCATGACTGTTCTTGTTGTATAAGCCCTGGCAACAGAACGTGAGGAAAAAAATTACCCGAGGGCTGGGTGAGACTTCCACAAGCCCAAACAACAGAGTAAGTGCCTAGAATCTTATATAGCATCTTTGCATTGGATAACACCATAGGAGATATGAGAAATAGTGCTGGGAACAATAACCTTTGCATGCTCTAAACTCACTGGTAGTTAGGTTGCATGTTCACTCTGTCAGTTTGGTCAGAAAGCCCATAGAGTCTTCCCTGTTTGTTTGTTCACACCCACTCTGTTCCTATAGCATGGAAGATCCGTTGTTCTCAGTGGTCTCTTTCTCATTCTTCTGCCTTCCTTTAAGCATGTGGCTGGAAGCACTACAGACCAGAAGCTTCAATTAAACTATATAATTGTTTACCTTTTTTTTTCTTATTTGCTTCAAAACCATGAACATTGGAGATTATGCACAAGTATCTGTGAGTAAACTACTTTTATATACCTGAGTTTGAGTTTACTTCTTAGCAAGAGTTAAGTGTCTGAGGGGCAACAAAGTGGGCTGGTAAACTGTTCAAACTTCTTCTTAGCACATTATTTGCTCTGCTATGTTGAGAGATCCACCAAATCTATTTCATTTTCCTGCTGAACTACTGGGCAAATATTGCTACCTGGCTGGCTACGGAAAAAAATGTTTTCAGTATCGCTGTGTGGTGGTATGTTGCTATTTGTTGTAATCTGTACTTTCTGTTGGGCAATGAAACTCAGTCTTGTGACAGCCCCAGAAAGAGTATTAATCTTGCCTCCTAAGTGGGTGAAGAAACAAATTGACAAAGCAAGATTAATACCTAGGAACCATTTACTACAAGATAGACCAAAAACACAAATTGACAGAACACCCCTAGTTGTCATCTATGTCCCCACCTGAGAACACTCAAATGCATCATCAACAAGCTACAACCAATTCTGGAGAATAATATAGCCCGCTGATGAACTCTGGGAGGCATGTCTTTATCAGCCTACAGACAGCCTTCTCACTTACAACAGGATACATAACAAGGATGCAACAGGATACATAATATGAATCCATTTTATGCTGCAAGAAACTAACATGGTTACTCTTTCTTTCTTTCTTTCTTTCTTTCTTTCTTTCTTTCTTTCTTTCTTTCTTTCTTTGGTATGCATCCTTTAACTGGCAGGCCATGGAAAAGAGCAGGTTTTTCAGATCATGCTGATTTCTGTCTTTCTATAAAAGCTTTCCCTCTAGACCCTGTAATATCTTCTTTCTTCATCCTTGTCTTTTTTGAAATAATGGCACCATCCAGCTGAAATTCTAATTGGTCATTATGAATAATAATAGTAATTACACAGCACTTTAGGTTCTCAAAGCTCTGCATAAGCATTAAATAGTATTCCCAATTATTTTCTGCAACAATGCCTGACCTTAGTTGATAAACTAAGTTAGCAATACTCTTAATGGACAGCCAGCAAAAGAGAAGATGTAAGCCCCCTTCTCTCTCTCTTTCTCTCTCTCTCTCTCTAGTTAGGGATTTTCTTCCTCATGACAATCTCCAGATACGACTTACCATCCAAACCAAATAATCAAACAAATCACTTAGGATGCAATTTTGCTACTATAGTCAAAGAAGCTACTATGACCACTGATATTATGTGTGTGTATTAATTTTTCACAGCTTTGAGGGTTACAAGATACATTTTCTAGAAAAAGAAAAGAGCATATTAAAAATTGCCAATTCTTTAATCATTTAAAATGATAGAAAACTTGGATGAACGGTGAGGCTTAGAGAAGAATAAACATTAAATATCTTGGAGGAGTTCTGCTGCCTCCCCCACCTAAGAAGCACATTCATTGTTAGGGCCCTTTGTCCATGTCCATTGTGGAGAGAAATGCACTGAGTTATTTAGTGGTGAAAATGAGATGGCAGTAACAAGCAATGGAAGACAGTGTTGTTTTTCATTTTGCATAGATGCCACTCTAACAGAAGCATGCATTTCTCAGATTAATCTCCTCAAAGCCTTTATTGTCCTGGCTTCCTGTTACAAATCAACCTAGGGATGGCAGCCCCATGAAATCCCATTAGAATGCTGAAAGCAGTGTATTACAGTACCAGGCAATAGAATAAACGCAGAACAACGAGTATAATAGGGATTGTATTGGCCCCAAATGAAATAGAGACATTGTTTGAAAATGAATAGAGTATTTCAAGCTTCTCTTCATTTTGGGTTCCTCTTCATTGTCACCAGGCCAAAGATGTTCTCAGAACTGATAAAGAAGTAAGCAGAATAAACCCCAATGTAGGTGTTCTCATTTAGGCTTTCTTCTTCGGCCACAAAATCTATCAATATACAGGCATAAATGGCTCCATTTGGTACAGCCATGGCTCATGACAGAAAGGTGTTCCAGTTATGTCAATGTTGTTGTACACTGTTCACTTAACTAATGTGCTACATGTTAGGCCTGGGTTTCCCTCATTCAGGTTGAAACTTTTACTCTTTTTAGTAGATTTTATTTGCAGTTGTGCTATGTGTAGTCATAGGATATTGTGGGGATTTTTGGCCACAGGTAATAACAACAACCACCTCCCTATCTCACATTCTGCTATCAATGCATAATAGTTTGGTAGACAATCTGCCAGCTAAGAATGGCACTTCATCCTTAGTTTTCAGAACTCCCACTCCAGCCATGCTGCCTTGAGAATTCTGGAATTCTACTCCAAAAAAATAATGTTCACACATTCTGCTTCATACTTCTGATATGGTGGGCCCTGGTCCATGAAGATCTATGCTACAATGTAATGTATTAAATTCTGAAGATGTCACACAAGTTTCTTGATTTTTTTATAATTGGTATGAGACTCTATCTGCAGAGGAAATATGGTGGCTATCCAGTTCATCTCAAGTGAGTGCTAGACTGTTTGTTGATGTGATTTGTAGTACATAAAGGGCCTTTCTGCACTACGCTATTATAGTGCTATTATTCCACTTTCCACATCCTATGGAATCCTGGGGTTTGCAGTTGAGGGAAAGGCATTTAGAATTCTCAGCCAGAGAGCTGTTTGGCCACAGTGAACTACAAACCCCTGGATTCCACAGGATGTTAAAAGTGGAATAATAGTACTATAACAGTGTAGTGTGGAAAGGCCCAAAGAGTCCTTTAAACATAAGCCATTTTCATTTGTTACTCATTCTTGTTACCATACTGAGAACCAACAGTTTTGCTCACATGAAAGGGCTCCATGCAAACAGGAAACACTCTTCTCAGGTGTATCATTTTCCATGTGAGGAAAACAGAGCAACAGACTAGACTTGGCTTTTGCTCCCCAACTTGCACAATAAGAAGTCTAGGTTGAGCAAGAAGTGACTATACCTGCAAACGTATGGAAACCATTTTTTCCATTATGTCTGTATGCCCGAGGCCTGCACATGAGTGCCTCTACCACACCGATATATGTCCTTCCCCACACAACTGAAAAGCTACTGGAAGGAGTCTTCTTTCTGAAGAAGCTATTGGAAAGAGTCTAACCTACAGCAATGAGTTTTGTTTAGAGTTTTGTAAAGACAATGAGCATGTAGTTTAAAAAGTGTATAAATGGCTTTTGAAACTACAGACAGAAGATAAGTCTGTGAAAGAGTACACTATAAGGTGGGCCCAAAAGTTTGGACATAGTGTCATAAGGATGTTTAAGAAAAAAAATGTGGTCCAAAGATATAAAATTTACTTTGTGCAGTGTGTGTGTGTGTGTGTGTATGTTATATTTAATCTAAAGAAATTTAAAGGCAGATTTTGGAATGTTACCAGAAATGTTTTTGTTGAATATTGTGGATGAAGAACTGGAGAGTAAATAAAGATTATTTCTTCAATATATGACAACAGCGTCAAGTAAATTATTTGCGCAAACTTGGAAACTAACTGAAGCACTGACAATGGAAGAATATATTGTTAAGGTTTATGAGTTAGCCAAGATGATCAGATTAACATCGATTCTAAAAGATAAGCCCAGTGAAGACTTTTTGAAAGACTGGAAACCATTTGTGGAATTTTGAGCAATAAGAAAAAAAAACAAATCTGACTTTGGTTTTTAGTAATTTTATTAGGATTATTTAGTTGGATCTGTAATGGTAGAATATTTGTTTCTTTTTTGTTTTTCTGTTCATTACAGTCAGGATTGAGGAGCCAGAGCCCTACTGTGCATTAGTTCTATATCTTTCTTTTCTCTCTCTCTCTCTTTTTTCTGTTTATTTTTGATTGCATATTACTTTGATTGTAAATTAGATTGTTCATGTTTTCAAAAAAAAAATAAATAAAAAGTGATGTGAACAGATATTTTTGAAGTGGACTTATGTTAGGCTTCAAATCAGAGAGGCCTAGAGTGCATGTTCCACTTTTATCATGGACTAACTGTGTAACCAAGGATCAAATTCAGAGCAACAACCTCCATCTGTTCAGTGGAAATGAGACTGCCTATCGTGTGGGTAAACATTATGAAGATTGTTAAGCATTTAGGAAATTTAGAGGTACTTTACTGGTAGAAGGTTGTTTTTCCTCACTTGGGTCTCAGTTTTAGCTGATGGGAATGTTTAATATGTAACCATTTGCAAATTAGTAAGTATTGTTTACAGTTCCTGCCCTCTGTCTCTCTGGGGGAGGATTACAACATCAAGCCAAAGTCTGAAAACAAGAAGCTCATTGGAGAAGGTGGTTTTTTTTCCATATGCTTTCATATGCTTTTCAGTTGCAGGAATACATGATGATTGCTTGCCCTCAGAAAACAGGAACTATCCTTAAAAGCTGCAGAGCTGCTTCTTCATGTCAACCCCTGAAGGCCAGGCAACAACTCCAAAGGCAGTTGTTAGCAATCAGGGAACATAGAAGCTGGTGACAAATGTACTGAATCAGGCAGAATGGCACTATTCTTCACATACACTTACACACTAGCAATATCAATAGGCTTCCAGGGCTATGTGTGTATCCCTGTGTCAGATACACACTCACATTCTCTCTTTTGGTGTTCCTGCACATGAGATAGCTAAGTAATCCTCTGTAAAGTAGCAGATACCTCCAAAATCACATTCTGCCCCCACATGCACTTTTATTGGACACCTCTGAAAAAGTTTGGAATGGATTGCAGAAACACAACTGTGGACCGCCATCTCAGAGCACAGTTGCCAATCACAGGTAAAGCTAAACCTTTATAATAGAAAAAATGTTCTATGCATATCAAGAATGACATCACAGATTGCTAAACACTGCATATCACAAATCATAGTTAAAAATATGTTTCATTGTGATGGTAAGTTTTCAAAAAGCATGGAAAGTTTTTCTCTGTGTATATGTGCCCCGTCACCCATCAGATAATGGTGACCCCATGAACTTCATAAGGTTTTTTTAATGCAAGGAATACTCAGAAGAGGTTTTGCCAGTTCCTTCCTCTTACAATAGCCAATAGCACCTTGTTGGTGGTCTCCCATCCAAGTACTAACTAGAGCTGACTCTAGTTTCCAATTTCATATGAGATCTGGTGACTTTAGGGTATTTAGGGAGCCATGGTGGCGCAGTGGTTAAATGCCGGTACCGGTACTGCAGCCACAAGGTTGTGAATTCAATCCTGCCAGGCTCCAGGTTGACTCAGCCTTCCATCCTTCCGCAACTTAGTAAAATGAGTACCCAGCTTGTTGGGAGCAATTAGCTAACACATTGTAAACCACTTAGAGAGCACTTAGCTGATAAGCAGTATAGAAATACACATGCTATTGCTATAGGGCCATAAATTATATCTACTTAGAAATTAATCTGAAGCAACTTCCATAGAGCTATCCTACTTGCTAGAATGGGTTTCTAGCTGGCCACTAAAGACTGCAAAGCCCTCCTAGGCTTATGCTGGCAGGGGGGAAGGGGAAGGAGTAACAGAAGGTTTTTGTTCACTACTTATTTCCTTTTATAGGTTCTTCCCTTTTCTTTAACAGCTTCACTCCATTGAGCTTAATGGAGAGATATGAACTAGATCCAAGTCTGAAGTAGTTTTCTTTGTGTTTGAAGACCACATTGGAGGCATGGGAGGGAGGCAAATATTGTGCATCCACAGCCTCCCCCAGCACACTCACAGAATGGCCCCTCCTTCATTGCACCCGTCTCGCCCGCTCCTCAGGGAATTGCTAAGTTTCCTTAGGTCTCCAGAAAGAGAGTAAGTTTGGGTTTTGTATGTGCTGTGGCTTTAGAGTAGGGGCAGGAAACTGGGGGAGCACAGGGAACAACATGGGCCATCCAAGAGACCTTGGGCAGTTGTATTCCACCACCACAGCCTCCTGGCAAAACAAAAAACAAGAAAGAAATTTTTGTCCCAAAAGGTCACCAAACACCTTCCTCTGGTGGGTGAGACATGTTTGCTATGTTTTTGAGCACCCCTGGCCCATTTTAGACCTAGGAAAGACCTTTTTAAACATAGTATCACAAGCTGCCTTGGGCCCCTTGGTAGAAGAAAAATACAAAATGAATGAATGAATGAATGAATGAATGAATGAATGAATGAAATGACTCATGGGGACAAAATCATGGTGAAAATGCCCCAGAGGGCATTTGGGGGAATGGGGCAATTTTAAACCCGGGGGTATCCTGGGGAATCACAAAATGGCTCTGGGGCCACATATTGTTCCCCCATGCTTTAAAGACTCAGCACTTACTTCCACCCATTTCCAGATGGCACCTGGACTCACTGGCTTGGCTTGAAGGTGTTTTTATATGTCTTGCACTTGCATGATGCCAAAAAACACACACACACAAAAGCCAGGAATGAGTTGTGTGAATGAGCAGGGATGGGGCATGCACATATACGGGCCCATTCTGTCATTTGGAGCAAGTCACGAAGTGGAATGCCAGAAATAAAACTCTAGGCTGCCATATTACCTGGTTGTTGTTTGTTGTTGTGTGCCTTCAAATCATTTCCAGCTTATGGTGACCCTAAGGTGAACCTATCTCAGGGTTTTCTGGAGACTGAGAGTGTACGATGTGCCCAAGGTCACCCAGTGGGTTTCCATGGCTGAGCTGGGAATCAAACCCTCGTCTCCAGGTATGCAGTCCAGCACTTCAAACCACCACACTATACTGGTTAACTGGGTATTGTCCACATTGCCCTCCTGGACATTTCCACAATCAGCTGGCCCAGAAGCAGCTCCACCACCACTGTAATACTCGCAGTGACATCATAAATCCCACTCCCCCATGCCTCAAATTTTGGACCCAAAATCTCAGGGAATGGAATGTTGCTGAGCTGGTAATCCTAGGTGGGGCCTCTTTCATTGAGCCACCTCTGTCTCTACTCTCAGAAAGGACACCAAAAACACCCTTTTGCTGCTGAGATGCCCTCCTTGAGATCATAAGACTGCAGCCTAAATCTGAAAGTAACTTAAGCTAAAATGGGCATTCTTTGCTGATTTCTTAGGTATTCAAAATATTCACATTTGTGAAAACAAGGAAAAAGACTTTCATGAGAAGTAACGGTAATGTCAAAAAGTTGGGTCCTAAGACATAGCTGAAAATCAGCCACAACATTAAAAAAAAAAAAAAGTACTTTCTCTTCAGGACAGACAATTACCTAAGATGAAATAACCATTCCATACATCTGAAAAACGGTGTTTGTTTATTTTCATGTTTGCCTTAAATTAAAGGTCTGCATTGTTAGCAGTTATTCTCCGTGGTTGAATATTTACTAAATATCTTTTTAGAAATGGTCTAATACAGTAGGTTGGTCTATTGCCAGATATTGATTTCAGTCTTCACAGTGAGTGCATGTTTGGCATCTGAAAAAAGGTCTGCTCTCTTCTTATCCAAGTAAGTGGACACATAAGGGACAGTTCTTGAAAGACAATGGAAGGAAGACGTAGGTCTGCAGAATTTTTTAAAATCCATTCCAACTGCTTGGTAGCAAGTCAGAATCATCTCCCCAGGGCCCAAGCGTGGGGAGGAAAGGATAAACCACCTAACAGCTTGGAGATCTGAGGGAGACCAGCCTAGATTGAGTGACAGTCACCATGATGGAAAATATTGAGGCTAGATAGATCATGTTTGAAAATATTTATGAAAAATTATTCTCTGTATTTATGTGCTACCACCCAGAGCCTATGGTATTCACTGGAGCCAGTGATGAAGCCAGAGCTTGGAATAACTCTCTGATTAACTCACTGAATTATAAATTCACATTTTTTCTAGTGATTTCACCTAATTTTCTAATTTCCCCAGGTAACAGTGAGGTTAAAATATTCTTTAATGCAGTGGTTCTTAACCTGGGATCCAGGGACCCCTGGGGGTCTGTGGAGGCCTCACAGGGGGTCCACAAAGCCCTACTGCTGGACACCAACAGCAGTGAAAGCAATAGGGATGTGGCAGCAGGGTGTGCTTACAGGTGCTGAAACTGTTCCCATTTACAAACAAAGGAGCAGTCTGTGTGTGCGCACACCAACTGCTGTGTTCATCAGGGATGCAACAGCAGGGGGTGTGGACACCAAGAGACATGGCAACAGGCATGTGCATGCGCTTAAACTGCTCCCTTACAAATGAGAGAGCAGTTTTGGCACCCACATCTCCTGCTACAGCATCCCTGATAAAAGGAACACAGCAGCAGGCATGTGTGCCCACCCAAACTGCTCCTTTGTTTGCAAACAAGGGAGCCGTTTCAGCACCTGGACATCCCCTGATGCCAGTCCTTGACAAAAGGACACAGTGGCAGGTGTGTGCATGAACCTGAACTATAACTCTGGAGACTAGATTTGAATCCCTACTCAGCTATGGAAACCCACTGGATGACTTCAGGCAAAAGCAACAAATCTTGACAGGAAAACCCCCATGACAGGTTAACTTTAGGGTTGGGATAAGCCAGTTTTCAAAGGGGAGCAATATAATGGCTAGAAAGAACCTCCTCCTGTCACAACTTTGTTGTTGTGTACCTTCAAGTCTCTTCAAATCTGACCTGCTTTGTTCAGAGGGGGATTTGGCTTTGCCTTCTTCTGAGGCTGAGAGAATATGACTCACCCAGTGTCTGAGCAGGGATATGAATCCTAGTCTCCAGAAGCCTTTAATACATAAATAAATATTTGAATATTTAAATCTAAATTTAAATATTTAAATCTTGAGTTAAGTCTTGGGGGACCCTGGCAACAAACTATATTTACAGGGGGTCCTCACTAAAGAAAAGGTTAAAAATTCACTGCTTTAGTGAATTACATAATTAGAATTCATCAGAATTAGAATGTGTTGGAGTGGGTGCCTCTCTCTCTGCCTCATTCAGTAGGACAGGAAGGACTGCTTCCTCCAGAGAAGAAATACTAGATTTGGAAGAAATGTGTCACATGACCCCATCCCTAAGCAGACTGCTGCTGTGATTTCTTCTGAGACGGCAACACGGAGGAAGAGAGAGAAAGCTTTTTCTATATCCTAGGTCAGAGAGTTAGAGTTAGTGCAGGAGACCAACAGTTCAATTTGGGAGAAAAGCGGGAGGAGGAGTGGGGAAGCAAGTGTCAAAGAGGATAGTTGGGAGGGAGTGAATTGTTTTCTTAGCAGGAGATCAAGCCCCCTCCCACGGTCCTCTATGGAGGAAAGGTGTTTGGGGGAAAAGGGTGAAAATGCATAGTGCCTCTGTTCAGTAACTTCTTCTCATCTATGGCCCTTTTTGCACCTTACCTGTTACCAGTGGCATCCTGTGGGGATCCCAGCAGTGTATGTGCCAATAAAACAGCGCGATGGGAGCACTCCACACCAGCTGCCTCTGGGATCCATGATGCATGATGGCTCTGCCTCTTCCTGCCACAGTGCAGCTGGGTACTGTCCCAGGCTGCGCTGGGGAAGGAAGCACAGCCATTGCATTTCTGGACCCCCTGCATACCAGGTAAGTGCAGGATGGTGGTGTGGGTCATTGATGGGGAAAACCCACCAATGATTTAATATGCAATCACGCTGCCTGGGGATGGGAGAAGGACAGGACCGCAACGACATCATGCGTAACCATTGCCGCAGTCCCATCCTTCTCCCATCCCTATGGTGAGATGACAACATCCTGCAAAAAGGGCCTATTAATTATACTCTGTAGTGGTTTCTATTGTAAACTGTGGTATAATATACAGTGATATTCTATTGTATACTGTGGTATAATATAACACTAATACAGTGGCCCCTCCACTTTCACAAGGGCTCAGGGCACAGAACCCTAGTAAAAGTGAGGGGGAGGATTAATAAACCCACTCTCCCCCCATAATCCACACCCATTCCCTTATGCCCCCCCATTCTCTTGTCTTTTGTGCATTGGGGCCAGAGGCAAGGAAATGAAAGGGAGAAGCGCCAGAAGGAAGACTCTCTCGAGCCTCCCCCCCGATTCCCTTGCCTATTGTCTCAGCACAGTTCTCAGTTCCAGGGCAAGAGGCCAGGGAATGGGAGGGGGAGCTCCAGAAGAGAGAAGAAATACTCACACAAGCCTTCCTCTGCCTCCAATTTCCTTGATTTTTGTCCAGGCGCTTGCCTTCATTCTCTGTGGCTGGCAAAATGCAAGGGAATGGAAGGAGGAGAATGGAGGGGAGATACACGCACCTTGCAAACAATCAAATTCATGAAGATTAAACCCACAAATGTGGAGAGAGGACTATATACAGTATTTGGGAGCCCTTTCAGAAAGCGGTTTTGGGATGAAAAACAGAATCTGCTCCCTCCCCCAGCCTGTATATATGAAAGGAAAATGTTTGTAGTCTTTCTGGGAGGGAGGGAAGAGAGCATGTTCTTCAGTAATATTCTTCATCCCAATTGATTATATTTGTAATTGATTTCTTTGGTGTGTTGTCATGTACATTACAATATTATTTGTTGTTAACTTCAATAACCTCCTTTGCAATTCTTTAGTGTCCTGCTAACACAATGCTAAGCTCTTGGATAATTAAGTCAAACATTTTCCTCATACTCATCTCCATTTCTTTCTCTCTTGCCTTTTCTGTCTCTTTCTCACTCTCTCACCACCCTTCCCATTCTCCTTTTCTTTCATAAAGTATTGTAGTATATCTGTGGCTTGTGTATTACTCATCCTCCCTCCTTAAACCTTCGGTCCTTCATTGTCCTGTCAACTCTTCACAAATCTACTTTCACACATCAGCCTAAGGGTGCATGTCACAAATAATGTAGCCAGGTTTGGCCCTGCCATTAGGTAGCATAAGGTGTCTGCCTCAGACTCCAGGTGCTCATGAGCAGCAGCAATCGCCTTTCAACCATTTCTCACAAACTCTTCAGCTTCCCGCCTCCATGGGAACTACATCATGTTGCTGGGCCCCCTAAACCAGCCTACTGCATCTGATACGCTAAAGATTGCTATCCCTTTGCTCCTGTTGAAATTGTTAACTATTAAGTGCTGATCCAACTGCTATCCAGTTAACTTCTGTATGTGGATTCGAGAGTATGCAGCTGCTGCTGCTTCATTCCCAGGCAATAAAAGGTCTTGAGCCAGTCCTCAGTGCACCTCAAGAATATGATGGCAGAATTGTTTCCTCCGTCTGACTCTAGCTGTTGAGGAGAACGGGACTCTACAAATTATGGGAGGGAGGGAGGGAGGGAGGGAGGGAGGGGGAGAGGAGAATGATTTGACTTGGCATTCAACCATGGGTGGAGGGAAAAAGATTGTTACAGTTAGCAAAAGCTTCTGAAATGTGTGGAAAGATCCCTACTCAAAATCCTGCCTTGAATCATGGAATCCGTGAGGCATTCATAACATCCTAATAACCTTTCTAGCTGTTTTTCTAGGCACACATGCCATATTTTAAGCAATTGTTCATGAACAAGGGTACTCAAGTTGGCTCACCATCTGAAGCCTCTCATATCCCTCCATCAGTGCCTGCTGCCTGTGCCTTTTCCCTCTTGGAACATGAAGGCAAAAGCCCTTCCAAAAGCCCAAATGTGCTCAATGGATCACAGCGAGTGACAGCATCTACTGTCTTACTAAACCGAGACTAAACATTTCCGAGTTCCAAGATGAAGAACAGCACAGAAGGCAGCACACATCAGCATGTTTTTAATAAGCCTATTAAGACCCCTAGCTTCAATAATATTGCTCTGTCAAAGCCAATTCCCAAAATCTGATGACTACTTGAATCCTCTTCTCTCTGCTTGGTAATTCCTGATATTATATAAGTTTTCAGACTATATGTGCATTAGTTCTGAAGGGCCTATCTGGCCACATTGCTTAAAATTATTACTACCACTACTGTTATTGTTTATATAGCATTCTTTGAACACACATGGCTTTTTATTTGAGTGTGCATGGCTAAATGAAATAAAGTAGATTTCTCCAGAAGGCTTAAATTTAAACTATAGTATAGTGAAAAGTATAATAAAACTATAGTATAAATTTAAACTATAGCATAGTGAATACGAAGTTAGGGAACAGATTCATAAGCTAAGATATTGTCAAGGATCATGTCATCTTGAATAGGGGCAAGATGAGAGTGGCTTAAATTCACCGACATTTTTGACTGAATTCCAAAAACATGATCTATGGCCCTTTCCGCACGAGGCGAGTGAATCGCTCCGTGCCGTTACTCACCGCTTTTTCTTGGGTCCAAAGTAATGCAGACTTTCCCTTGAGCCCTTCCACAGGGCTCCTCCATTAGTGCAGGGTGAACCGGAGCAGTGCGAGGTCTGTAGATCCACACTGCTCCGGCTCAAAATGGCAGCTTCCTGTGGCTTCTGGCTCAAAATGGTGGCTTCCAGTGTCTTCATGGGAGTGGACCAACCACTGATGCTGGCCATGCCCACAGCCCGCCCTCCGCTGATCGCAGGCTCGCATTGGTGAGAGCCTGCGCATCTGCACAGGTAAGTAGGAATGCAATGGCGCGTTCCAGAAAATGTTAAGACCTGTTTTTTCCGGTCTTTACTTAGCACACTGGAGGACCACTTGGGGGCGGGTTGGATCGTACTGAGGTGCGGAACTAAGTTAAATAGTCCGCACCTAGTCCAATCCAAGGTGCGGACGACCTCCGTGCCAGGAAGCCTTGGCCCATTTTAACTGCCTCATGCGGAAAGGGCCCTATGATCATGATTTGTTATACAGTATGCAATCATTTCACAGTATGCAATCATAGGGCTATGATTCTACTTTAACTGCCATGGATACCGGCAGCGGAATCCTGGTGAGTGGTTTGTTGAGGCACTAGAGCATGTTTCCCAAACTCTGGTTTTCCAGATATTTTGGACTTCAGCTCCCAGAATAACTGATCATTTCCCATGGCAGCTGGGACTTCTGGGAGCTGAAGTCCAAAACACCTGAAGGACTAGAGTTTAGGAATCACTCCACTAGAGCTTTCTGGCTAATTCTAAACACATCTCCCTAAATTGCAAATCTCAAGTTTCCAACAGGATGGAACTACAGCAGTTATGATGTAAATAAAGTGCTATATTTGTGTAGTATCAGTGTTCCACTAGAGAAAATATTAACTGATTCCAAAGCTACTTGCATACCCAAGTTACCTTCAACTGGCAAGCTTACATGAGACCACAGCTACTCTTCTGTGAATTGCAGTGGGAAGAGAAGTGTTTTTGAATACTTTAGTTAAAGCAGTAGCACTCTGCTTGTACAAGTAGACCACTCACATTAGCAGCTCTTGGCTGCCTAGCACAGTTAAACCTCTTGCTTTTGAACCTAACAAATGCATTGGAAAAAACCTGCTCGCAAACAATTCCCTCAGCTGTCTGTCACATTTCTGTCTTACAGGTATGGCTATTTCTGCATTAAAAATTCTAAATGAGAAACTCTTGCTTCTCCAAGGAAGTTGACAGCTCTCTCTTGGGCCTTTTCCGCACCTTGTTTGGTTGCGGAGACATCCAGTGTGGGTCCTGGCATCAGCTCTGCTGGGAGGAGAGCACGATAGGAGCGCTCCCCTCCATGGTGGCTGCCTCTGTGTTCCAGGAAGCATGATGGCCACACTTCTTCCTTCCACAGCACAGCAAGGTACTTTCTTAGGCTGCACTGGGGCAGAAAGTGCAGCCATTGTACTTCCAGGGCCTCCACAGACAAGGTAAGTCTGCATTGGTGGCACTATTGTTGGGAAAACCTGTCAATGATTTTCGGCACGATTGTGCTGCCTGGGAACAGGGGACGGACAGGACTATGATGACATCATGCATAAGCATCATCATGGTCATGTCCTTCTCCCGTCCCTGTGGTGGGTTAGGAGGGTGGAGTGGAAAGGGCCATGGATCACTCTGTACCATTCACAGAACAGGCATTTCTCAGTAAGCTCTGCAAATGGTTTATATCTGTAATATAGCCATACTTTAGAAATTAAGACTCAAATCCTAGACAACTCAATTAGAGAGGAAGGGGAAAGAGCAGCAATTTCAATGACCTTGATGGCTAGAAAATTATCATGCTTATCATGGCAATTGCTGCCATTCCATCTAATTCACACAGTGGGGCAGTTTTGAGATACGTTCCCAGACTGCTAACCTGTAGTTTTGCAAGATGAGAATGAATTACAGATCTGAACTCTCACCTTGCCTCTCCTTTTGCCTCCCTTCTCTCTTGGCTTGCCAGTTATGGTTAGCTTAAAAAAGTTTAAGTTTACTTTGGTTTAATGTCAGTTTAGGACAGCCAATATGCTAGTGGCTTGAGCATTGACTATGACCCTGGAGACCGAGGTTTGATTCCCACTTGGCCATGGAAACCCACTTGGATGCATCATATACTCCCAACCCTAGAAAACCCCTGATAGGTTCACCTTAGGGTCACCAGGCCCTATCACATTACACTGTTATAGTGCTACTTTTCCCACTTTAGCTGCCATGGCAACATTCTGTGGAATTCTGGGGTTTGTAGTCTAGTAAGCCCCAAGAGTTCTCTGGCTGACAATTCTTGAATACCCTCCCTAAATTGCAAATCACAGGATTCTATACATTGTTGCCGTGGCAGTTAAAGTGTAATAATAGTGTTGTAACAGTGTAGTGTGATAAAGCCCACCATAAGTAGGAAATAATTTGAAGGCACAACATAACACAAATTTCAGTTTAGTAAGCAGGGCCTCCCTGGCCAGTAGACAGATATTAGACTACAGATTCCCATTTCAGACAAAATTGAATTAAGCCAAGCAGGATCATGCCATCAAGAAAACGAGGAGGTGGCAGGAGATATGGAAGCCAACAACAATTTTGAGTAAGCTGTTAAGTTGTGTCTGAGCGACCCAATTATATTTTTCCACACAACCCCACAGCCAAGATTGCTCCAAATTGTTGTAGAAATGCTGGTACTGGACCAAAATGCTGTTTCACATATTTCTCACCCAGAAATCACTTCTTAGAGGAAATGGCATGAATTGCCCATGTAATTAATTAACTCTTTGTATTAAAGGCAGATACTTTGATAAAGAAAACTTGATATGGTTTGGATCCTAAGATAAGTGAAGAAAAGAAGTAAAGCTTCCCATCCACTCTGCAGCTGCCACCTCCGTGCCCTAAAAAGACTTTCCAGAGAACTGAGACCATCCTGAACAATATCAGATAGAGAGTATTGATTGAAAAGGGGGTTAGGGAGTTCATTTTCCATGATATCAAAGCCTTTCTGTTGTATTGCCTGAAGTGGCCTTCATATAGAAACTTGGAATTTCTGTAGCCCTGGGGTCATGTCCTATGTTTTCCAGCTTTCTTCCAATTGCTATTCCAGGCATATAGGATCAAATCATTTTTAATATTTCAATTGCTCATGATTCCTTATACTTCAGTTCTTTTTATTTTTAGATTTGTCATTAATATTGCCCTCATACCATCGAGAAATTCATTACAAATAAGCCCTAAATGCAATGTAATCATGTTTTCTATTTCTGTGGGGCAGGTACCAAAAAAAGGGGGAATAATCCTCATTTCCTCTGCAAGTAGAATCAAGTGATCTGTCCTTTCAGTCTGAGTATTAGAATAATCTCTTAGGGTCCTACTGAGAAAGAGTTTTCAAATACAGCATTAAGCATATTTATATTAAAATCTCATTCCCAGAAACTTAGCCATCTGCAGAGATGAGTTCTAATGGGACCCAGCCTGAGGGAATCTATTTTCTCTCTGTACCACAGTGATATCCTAAGAAAATAATTAATGTTTCAATCAGAACTCCCACAGTTCTTTAAGAATACTACGAGGACATTTCAGCTAATTGAAGAAATAGATAACGTGTCTTCACTTCAGCAGGCTTTATTTATTTTATAGGCATTTTTCATCAACTTCAAGAGACTTCCCTTTTGAAAGACTGCACTATTTAATCTTCTCCATCAGGAATGCTAATTCCTTGCCTCAAGACAAGGGGAGAGAGCAGGCAACAACTTTTGGAAATCTTTTACCTTCTGTGTCAACAGTTCCAATTAGTTACATCAATTTCCATCTGTTTTAGTTGTAAACCATATGAGCAGCTGCATCCTTCAGGGAGACAAGCTGAAGTGATGCAGCTTTGAAGCACCTGGCCATATACATAACTTTTCCTGCAGGGGTGATCACCCAGGCCCTTAACACAGTCTTCGTACAATGGCTAAGGACCAATTTCAGGGCATATTCATCCAGTTTCTCGGGTGGTAGCTACCTCCATTATGTATCTTTCGTGGGATGACTGGACCTTAAAATAAGCGAGTATTATTTTCATCATAAGCTATAGTGGACTGCAGCAGACTAACACACATACACTTCAACAACTTCCAGAAGCATCCTGAAATTATTCTTCTAGCTGGACTGGACTCTCAGGTCTGGTTTAATAGGACAATGGCTGTGTTTTCCTATAAAGTAAGCTATCTTACCCACCTACGCAGCTGCAACATGATGGGCTTATCCTTAGGAACAGAAAATCCATAGTATGGATGCAATTCAGCTTTTAAAAAAAACAAAAAGACTGTAAACTGAGGCAACCATTATGTGAAGTGCAACAATCAAACTAGTCTTCATTTCAGAACTCCAGACATGAAGAGGACAGACTTTCTTCTAAGATTTCTGGCACTATTAACTAGAGTTGGCTGGAAATAGAAAAACAGCCACTTTTGGATTGTTTTGGCATTTCTAATTCCAATTCAGTTTATAAATAACATGGTTTTTATGAAAAACTAAAAAAAAAACATTTTTCTGTGTATTTCAGTGAGAAAAAAACACATCTTTTACTTCATTCCTGCAAGTGTTCTTTATACTTGAAACTGCCGGCAGTTGGTTTTAACAACCAAGGCTTCTTTAAAACATGGTCTTGAATCAGGTTATGCCTTTTCATATTTCTCATGACCAGTTACAGATACAAAGCAGCATTCCAATCCCTGTGTATGCTTATTCCAAAAAATATGACCCAGTTTGTTCAGTGTGTCTCACACCAAGGTAAGGATGCCTAGAACTACAAGCTTAATTTTATGACCTGATTGCCACATTTACTTGTGTCTCTCCTTCTCAACATTTCCTCTCTCATTCCATACAGGTTCTGTTTTCTATAATTGCACTTGAGTTAAACAGAAAGATTATCTATAATTAGCATTCATCTGATCAGTGCATGCCCATATTAAGGGCACAGGGAGAGTGGGACAAGCCACCTTGATGAATCAATATTGTACTTCTACGCTTGCCTGATTCCCCAGTCAATTAAAATGGAGTATTTTACTTCAATTCCATTTAGGACTACTGAAGTAAAATATTCCAGGCACAAAGTACCCACCTAAGAATGCAACCGGGCTCAAAAAATGTGTTCAAGAGAGACTGTTTCCTCCTTCTCACTTAGCTGTGTATACCTGTATGTGCTTCCCATATACTAACACACTTTTCAATCTTTTTTCAATAGGTCAAACCCAAAATTGACTCTTTCCTTGGGTAGACAAGAAACAAATAGGGATTCTTCCACATATGGGTGGATTATGTCTTAAATCATTTGTACAGTGATCTATCATTCCATCACAGGTCCTTGCTCCTGACACATTTCAAGATTCAAACAGTGGATATAGTAGTAAATTAAAATAGATAAATAGTTATCCCTATAGCCGTGCCCTCATTTTAACAAACCCATTCTGGTAACATTCGCTTCTACCAAGAGCAAGTCTTTTGAAAATTAATGGGCCTTAATTGACTATCCTGGGCAATTTTAAGATTCCACAGACTACTTCATGTAATAACAATGATAGCTCACAGCAGAATATTTCTTGCTTGGGTAATTTATTTGCCATGCCCACCTACTGTGAAATGAGGATCTCAGACCACTCTAAGGGAAGGTTGAAGATGTGGTAGATGACATCATTATCCTTGCTAATCAAAATATCCTGCTGCTCTAATCTCACCAGTCCTGGATCCACTGTATCAGCGGCCTCAAATTCTCTTTATATATTTAAGTTCTGTTTTTGATATTTCTATATATGTCTGGTGATTTAAAAAAAAATAACATGAGAGCATAGCAATAGCAATAGCATATGTATTTCTATACCGCTTATCAGCTAAGTGCTCTCTAAGTGGTTTACAATATGATTAGCTAATTGCCCCCAACAAGCTGGATACTCATTTTACCGACCTGTGGAAGGATGGAAGGCTGAGTCAACCTGGAGTCCGGCAGGATCGAACTCACAACCTTGTGACTGCAGTACCGGCATTCAACCACTGCACCACCAGGGCAAACAAGGTGCTCTGGTCCCCCCCCCACCGCCCAATAAATTTAACCAGAACGCTATGTTTCTTGCAAAAATATTTTCTGTGTTAATATAATGAAAGGAGAACAAAAAGGCTAACAAGACGCTTCATTTCACTTAATATTGCCAATGTTTAGAGCTGGTATATTTTTCAAAGAAAATGACATTTTGACGTTAAAGTTCATCCCCAGCAATGAATATCTGATTCCTGAAGACTCTCTTTTAACATATGTTTTGACTCTATAGGCACAGTTTATTTTAGAATTAATATTTTTAAGGATGAATTTTTGGATCAGAAACAGTAGGCTATCAGGAAACAAAGCTTCATTTTAGTGACTTCACATCATTACTTGATTTGCTGGTATTTTCTGCCTCCACTGACATTTCTCTTTTCTTTGTTTGGCAGTTACACATGTTGACAGCTATTTCTTGACAATGTTATCCTTTTTAGATTAAAAAGAAAGCTGCATATCACCATACAAGATTCTGTGATTAGCTTTGAAGAAAACATAAGCCACCAGTTAAACAGAGATTAAGCTACCTTATAAAATTCTTTTTTTCAGATTTATTGAAACTACTTGCAGAAGTTTTGTTTTTTTTTTTACTCCATTTCCTTTTAAATGCTCATGGATTAACAAACCATTTGCCTCATACGTTAAAATTAGTTTTCAATTTCTTTTAGACATTCAGTATTCTACTACTACTCTGGAAGATACTTTCATTGCCTAAAATAATCTTGCTACAGACTAAATATTGCCAGTCGTCGTGTGCCTTCAAGTCGTTTCTGTCTTATGGTGACCCTAAGGTGAATCTATCACAGGGTTTTCTGGGACTAAGTGTGTGATGTGATCAAGGTCACCCGGTGGGTTTCAGTGGCTGATCAGGGAGTCAAACCATGGTCTCCAAGGCTGTAGGCCAGTGTTCAAACCACTATACCACACTGGCTCTCATTGTTAGTCATTACAGTACACCAGAAACTCTTTTGAGTTGACACACATCCTTATATGAGACACTATACACATTCATTTTTACATTACCCATTTTAGGATACTCAAAAATACTCAACTGCTTACCCAAACCCTTCCCTTAGCAGAAAGACTCTGCTGGATCTAGGTTCCCTCTAACAGTGGAAGGAACTTCTCTGTTTGTGGAGGGTCACATCTAGATTCTACCATTTGTGTGGGTACTTTATTGTTATTGGTTGAATATAGCCTGATCCACAAAGTGCAGCAAGATTTTTATTTTATTTTATTTATTTTATTTATTTTTTAAAAAGAGGGTAGTGAATTTCAGAATACTCACATTAGACCCTGTTCTTGGAAGCAACAGAAGCATGAGAAAACCACTGCTTGAGCAAACTATGGTCACCTCTTTCCAGTTCAAGGAATACCTACATATGGAATGTCAGGTGGGTACAAGCCAGGAGCCTAGAAAACAAAAGGCTAAAGGAGTGCTCAAAAACACTAAGGCATATATTAAAGACTACTGAGAAGGCTTGTGTGGTAGTGTATAGAACCAGTGATATCTAAAATAATTTGCCTAACAGTTTGGTGTGACAATGCAAACCATTTCTATAATGACACTACACTTTTCCCCCACTTACTGCTGGCTGGACATGGAGGTACTTTGTGTTGGTATGTCTCACTCACATGGTAAGTTGCTTACTGGAATTACAGCTTTAACTTTGAGTTCTGCTATAAAATAAGCATTTTAGCCAATGAGGAGCCTTAACCTTTCAGCTAACCCCAGGGGGTATGTGTTTGTATGTATATGTGTGTGTCTCTGCCTTCAGGTTGCCTGTCAACTTAACAAATTTCTTAGGGGTTTTTAGCCAAGAAATATTTTGAGATGGTTTTGCCGGTTCCTTCCTCTGAAATATAGGGCCTTTCCACACTACACTGTTACAGTGCTATTATTCCACTTTCAACATCCTGTGGAATTCTGGAGTTTGCAGTTTACTGAGGCCAAAGAGCTCTCTGACTGAGAATTCTAAAAGCCCTTCCCTAAACTGCAAACCCCAGAATTCCATTGGATGTTGAAAGTGGAATAATAGCACTGTAGCAGCGTAGTGCAGAAATGACGATAGCCTACAGAATGTGGTATCCATTGATGGTCTCCCATCCAAGTACTAACCAAGGTTGACCCTGCTTAGCTTCCAAGATCAAAGGGGACCTGGTGCCTTTAGGATATTTATCCCAGTTTTCATGCTTTTAAAATCTAAAGATATTTATTAAAGTAACTTTAAAGCTGATGGGTCAGCAGCTGATTCAGATACTGTGTGTCTGAATTTGGCAAAGTGAGTGTACTGGCAATATCGTGAAGAGGTGCATTTTCACTTAAACAATGAACTTCTTTTTCTCGATTATATTGATGAGGACTCATGCTATGCATCTGTCAGATTTAAAAGCAAAAACAAAAAGAATTAAAACAGCACTGTGTAGTGGTTGTAAACAAGCTGCAAGTACTTGTAATTTAGCAGATGTTGACAAACTCACCTGTTTCAAAAGTCTTTAAAAGAAACTTTATAATCAATACACAGGTTGTAAGATTCTGACTCGTTCCTTCTCAGATTTACTGTCTGTTCACAGGTTGTTTTGTTTTGTTTTTGTAGTATTGTGGTGATGTGATCCTTGGTTATTTTTTAATGTCTTGGGCATACACCCATCCATTTGGATGAAAGAGAAGTCAGAAGATTCTAACTAAATAAACAAATAAAAATGCTACTCAGGAGTAGATTTCTGCAGGTCAGCATACCAGCACTTCATTGTGGTGATTGAATACAATTTGTTGCTATCTTCTTCCATCATTTCTACCTGAATTAATTAAGAAAAATTGATAGAATTACAGTTGGCCCTCCACGTTTGCTAGAGTTAGGAATGCAGGACCTCCACAAAGGTGGAAAAATCACAAATATCAAAATAGGGGAGGAGGGCTGAGGCATGGTGGGGAAAAAAGGCACCCAGGGTCCAAAGGAATTCAGGTAAAGGAAAGCGAGGGAAGAGTCAGCATGGTGGCCCTATACTTTCTCTCTTACCCAACTCCCTCTTTGTGTGGAGGGACATTGGGAGAGGCTTTGTGGTGCTGAGAAATTGGGCTGCCAACCATCCTTAGCTGGCCAAGCAGCAGCCAGAAGAAGAGGAGGAGGAGAAGAACCAGAAGTAGTTTTTTAAAGGGCTACACAGCCTGATTGGAGCCTCCGAGAGGGAAGTTTCCCCCAGAAAAGAAGTGCCTGAGGTGGGCGAGCAGGGGTTGAAAAAACATGCAAATAACCAAATCCATGAAAGTCAAACCCAGACATGTGGAGGGCCAACTGTATTTATTATTTCACAGTGAATGCCTGAAGGGCAGGAGAGTCCTGCTTCTGACATGTTATCAATAGCATTAGCAGTATTTCAGCTAACATCAGAGGGCATCTGTGTTAACCAGGTAGAAGAATATGAGGTGTTCACCAAAGATTCACAACATTGAACTGTGATGCTTCCGACAGTTTAGCTTGAAAATATTACCATTTAAACTTTGATAACTGTCTTACAGTGTTTTCGTAAGGTATGTTCATTAAACAAGAAATGTGACCTGATAGCTCTCAAGTAATTAATTAAATTGACGAAAAACCACAGGAACAGAAAACAAATTCTCACTGGAATTAAAACCACTTTTTCGCACCAGTCAACCAACAACATCTTCTTGTTTGCTTCACCTGAATTATTCCCCTCATTGTTCAGGAAGTGTTTGTGGGCTTCTCTGCTGTCTAGTAATGTAATTATTACACTATTATATTTACTATATAAGTGGAAAGGCTGTTCTAAAATTATTTCTTTTTATAACAGTAGCAAGCTTGTGCTAACGTTAGTATTACTTACAAAGACTAGGTGAGTAAAAAAGTACAAGAAACAGTCATGGTCATTCAAAAGTGATAAAATAAATCAGTTTTCTTTCAATAACATCATATTCTTGTATGGCTTTCTATTTCTTTGTGCTTTGTTAAAATGCTACCTGTAAGCTACCTGATGCTGTTTCCAAATGGGTAAAAAAAATCTGGAAATGCCCGATTATGTTTCTTCACAAGCCCATTTTATTTCTGATATCCAGATGACATAGTTATGATTTATTCCAGTGATCCTTTTCAATGAACTTAAAGCTTTTTATTCTCCCTCCCAAGATGAGTTTATCTTTTACCTAGTGCATTCCAACATGAAAAGACTCTGCACTTGCCTGTGTGCTGGAACTAGTAATGATGACCACCAAGCAAGCACGCCTGTTGTTTTCAGACACAGATACAGCAGAGACCAAGCAAGAGAAAGAGGAATATTATCTCCAAAACAAAATTATCCTAATGCATAGCTAGTGCATATTGCTGAAGAACTTTTAAAGCACAATAATTTTAACTCTCAAATAATAACAATAAAAGGTTCAACAGAAATTGGTGAAAACCAGTTTCTGAAACGTTGCATGAAACTGGATGTGATTCATGATTTGTCAGAAAGGAAAAGGGAGGGAGGGAAACCTGGCATATTTCAGGAAATGATGTCTAGAGGTAGAAACAAGGAAGCCAAAAAATCTGCAAGTACAATCAAAACAACTGGAACTGGAAATTTCCAGTTTTTTCAGACAGTCTGATTGAGCTCTCCCATAGTTTTCCTATGACTTTTTAATCCAACATATATAACCATGTTGTTGTCATTGTTTATGTTAATTAGCTTTAATAACTATAAACCCAACATGTCTGGATTCACCAGCATAAGGTGTTACAGTTATCTTGTCCTTTCTCTTCCTAAAGGATGTCTAACATGTAACGTTTCAGGCTGGGCTAACTGTTCTCATAAGGTTCCAGAAATGTATATTGAGCCAAGAAGAGGGAAGCTGCTTAGGGAAATTCATGACATTTTCCTGCGACAGAAGGGCAAATTGTATCACCTTCCCAAGTCACACCGTATAATACCCAAAGCCCTCAAAGTTATTTTTGTACATAACTGGTCACCTGTCAACTTGTGATGACCCCATGAATTTCATATGGTTTTCTTAGGCCAGGAAATATAGCCTATGGCACCTGGTATTTTTAGTAGTCTCCCATTCAAGAATTGACATGCTTAGCTTCCATGATCAGACAGGGTTTGATTTCTTCAGGCCAGGGCTTTCCAAATGGTGTGTCGCTACACGTTAGTGTGTCACCCAAAGGGTGTAGGTGTGTCACCTCCTTGGACTGAGAATGAACCCCTTATCCGAGCCTTGGAGATGTATGTTATATGTTACAAATAAATCATATATTTTTAAAAAATATAAATGAAAGGTTTTCATGAGATATGTTGTATCCCCATACATTTTGTTATAAGAATATATATATGTGCCTAGTTTAACCTCTGGTTTGCTAGTAAAACTGAATGACTGTGTCTTGAAATGATACATGTCTAAAAAGTGTGTCAGCAACATGAAAAATTTGGAAAGCTCTGCTTTAGGCTATTTAGGCCCTTCAGCCATGGGGCCAGAGCTAAAATTACTGAGGAAGGCAAAGGTGAAAGTTACTGTGCCAGAGGCATAGAGAAGGAACCCGTGTTTCCTCAGAGGTGTATTTATTATGCATTATGTCAGATATTAAAATAACCAGTGGAAGCTTCAGTTTGCACATACAAAGACAGAATATAGTAAATTCCCATTAATGACACCATAGAAGCATTGGTTTAGAGTTAGCCAATTACCATATGTAATTAAGCATTTTGACAGATAGTCTCACCTAAATTCAATGGGACTTCCATCTTGAACTTCAGTGAAAAGTTCTGGTAACCAACCTGCATGTTAGTAGGTAGTACACTCCTATGCTTTAATATGGTTTAATAGGCAAATATTAATTGGCATAAATATAAAGTATACACTGCTATGGCTACATGGTCATGCTGGCTAAGAGGAAAAAGCTGGCCTCACGCATGCATTGCAAAATCAGGTCAGTAGAGACCTCAAGGCATAGCCAGGACATAGTCAGAAAATCACCAGGAAACTCCAGCAATAATGGACGTACCATTAGCCTCCAATGACTCAACCTTTAAGAGACAATAGAAACAGGGGGATAAAGTGCAACTGGTTTCCTTATAAGCAATTAAGCAAAAGGTTCAAAATGGACCTAAATTTTAGAAAGCTTTGAGACAAAGAAAGAGAAGAATGATTTAGAAAAACTTATCTTTGACAACCCTAGTCATCTGATGTTAAGAAAAATATATAATATTTTGCTTCTGTGGAACGAGAGACAGACATTATAAAAGATTTGATGATTAAATGGTTACAGAACCTCAGAGAACCGATCTTACTTGAACACTGGGAGCAAAATTGGAAAATAACTCAGAAATTTTCTGTTGCACAAAATCTGTCAGGGCATTCAGAAATGGGAGTGTGGTGTGTCCAAGAAGGTTTTTCTAGTGGACAGAAAGATGAGGTAATGTGACCTTGGCAGCACAGCTATGAGGTTTATTATGGCTAGCCGGCCTCGAAAGGTCTTGCTTCATAAGAGAGCATCCAGCATGGGGAGAATGTGTGCTGTGGATGCATTGGATCACTTAATGTGTACCTGGGTGTGGTTAAGCCCTTGAAAAGGCTTAGGTTTGGCTTTGTAACTTGCCTTAGGTCATTTTTGGAACTGCCTTTGGCGATACTTTTTGTCTGTCTTCCATGCTGTTTATGTACTTGCTGTTTTGCTTCCAGGCATGCTGCCAGAAGCCCTAATGATTATCTTGTGCTTTGTTTGAATAAACAGCACCTAACCTTAACGCAATAAGTCTGTTGGCTATTTTTTCCAGTCTGGAGCAGCTGGCAGTGGTTTGGCACTGCTTCCTATTTTCTGCACTCTGCACATACTCTGAGGTACATACCCCACACCCTAACAAAATCTGTATGAGAACCACTTTAAGATGTTTCACCACTGGTATTTAACCCCGCTGAAACTCAGTAAAATTGATAAAGCTGATACCAACTTATGCTGGAAGTGTCAAGAAGGAACTGTAACATTCTTCCACATGTGGTGATCTTGTTCAAAATCAAAAATTTACCAGATGCAAGTACACAGTATGCTTCTGGAGACTTTTCAATATAAATTTCCTATGTTACTGAAACTATATCTCTTGAATATGATTCGTGACCTAGATCCAACATTTTCAGGAAAATACTGGAGAACATTGCTGTACATGGTGAAGGCAGCTAGAATTATTTTCACGAATGCATGGAAGAAAAATACATCCCAGATCTGGAAGACTGCCTTCGTGTCCTATCTGAAATGAAAAGTATGGACAGCCTAACGCACAGAATCAAAGGAAAAAATGAGTTAAAAATTCAAAATGAATGGGTCCCTGTAATGGAGAGAATCTTTAGTACAGCCTCTTTAACAGTTCAAATGATGAGTAAGGGTTCAGAAATTCAGAGTTATACACAGACAGAATGATACATATTTCCAGGAAGTTTAGTATTTAAATGATTTAAAATCTGGCTTATCAATTAATAATAATAAGGCAAATTAAATATATTTTGTTAAAGGTCGGAAATCGTTGTAATTACACACTTTAGAGTATAGAAGAACTTAGGTAAGAAATATATTTGTACATATTCAATATCTAATATCCAACAGGGGAAGAAAGGAAGTTTAAACTCCAGTATTCCAACTTATATGGTGATAATTCTATTTTATTAAATTTACATTTAATGACTATTTGTTTATTATTGAGTAAACTACTATAATATGGCATTTACACACTTTGTGAAGATACTGATATTCATTTTTCATGTTACTAAGACAACATAGAGAATAATGTTTCTTCTCATTTTTTTTATAAAAAATATTTTAAAAAGAGACAGTAACATCCGAGATGTTCTCACAGGATGGTGATTGTCTTAACTCTTCTCCCCCTGCCCAAGCAAACTTCTCTCTTGTCCCTACACCTGTCTGACAATTAAAGAGCTATCAGGACTACCATTAGCACTTTGTCATCTAATGCTAAGACCATTCACTCATTCCAGACCTCACTGTCTACTCTCCAGACTCCATTGTTTACTCTGCCAGACAGCCATTGACAGGTTCACCCTCCAGGCAGAAAAAGAATATTTAAAGGCCAGGTTTTGGCCAATCAACTTAGAATCATAGAATCATAGAGTTGGAGGAGACCACAGAGGCCATTCAGTCCAATCGCATGCTATGCAGGAACACACATCAAAGCACTCCCAACAGAAGGCCATCCAGCCTCTGCTTAAAAGCCTCCAAAGAAGGAGACACCACAACACTCCAAGGCAGCATATTCCACCGCTGGACAGCTCTGACTGCCAGGAAGTTCTTCCTGAGGTTCAGGTGGAATCTCCTTTCCTGCAGCTTGAATCCGTTGCTCCTTGTCCTGTGTCTGGAGCAGCGCAAAACAAGCCTGCTCCCTCCTCAACATGACATCCCTTCAAATATTTAAACATGACTGTCATGTCCCCTCTTAACCTTCTCTTCTGCAGACTAACTTGCAGTACACCGATTGCTGGTTGCCACTCTGCCACTCTGATTCTTGCTTGTGTACTTGCATCTAAGCCACATCGCTACTTCTTTGCTGCTCTTCTGGATTGGTAAATATCACGCCCTTAGCCCTTTAAAATCTTGCTATCCAAAATTTTCCTCCCTTTTCCTTCAGTTTGTCTTCTGTGATTCCGTAACTGCTTGGATCTTATGTGTGTGGTTGCAATTCCCCAATAAAACAATTAAGGTTACATTTGGATCACCGGCTGGTTCTTCCCAGCACTAATAAACATAGATGTAAAAGATTTCATGAGGTTATCCCCCTCTTGCAGGCCTCCTCTTTGAGCTAATATTCCCCACTGTTTCATGGCGGTACTGGCATCATGGGTGGACACCTGAGTCATCCATGTTTTGGGATAACATGCATATTTGGGAGATTCAAGCTAAATGCAAAATTGCTTCTCTAGGCCCACACCCTTGGAGTGATGCATGTCCTTCTCACTCATATCATCACTGAAATAATTGTTGTTTCTATTCTGTTTGTTAGGGAAACTACACAATTGCAGCTGAAGGTTAGCAAAGGAAAGCTGAAAAAAATTGATTAGTACTACAAACATCATTGACAGCCTATTGTAATTCTGCTATTAGGGGTTGTGGGGGCTGCATTTTTATTATACTTTGTTTCTGGCAAAGGTTAACACTTCCCCAAATTTTACAAAGTGTTGAACCACTGAGCAGATCCAGCCATCGTCTCTACGAATACTGAACTGCATATTAAATCCAAGATCTAAGGCTTCGCATCAAAAGGCAGAAGCATAACCAAACATTGCAAACTAGGACATGGGAGTCTCTAGAGTTCAATGGGATTGTTTGATTTAACAACAACATGAACCTGATCCTTTGAACACTTTTTACAGAAAGAAACTAATGGATCTCTTTGAAAGTGTAATCATAATTTGCTCCTAATTGTCTTGTTAATTGAATTACCATAGGACAGCCCAATGAATTGCTTTCTAATGTATCATTGAAAGGATCAGTGTTCAGAAAAAGCTGGCAAGACCGTTAACAGGCAGAGGCTAAAAGGGGGTTTTGTGATTCTTATGAATTGACAAATATATTGTCCTAAGTTGTAAAAGCAGGGCTTGAGGGAGAATGCAGATTTTGTTTGTTCCCTTCTTTCCTCTCCCTTCCTTTTGGACCCCATGACATTGCATGATTAACTTCCTATATGCGTGGAAGCATCTGTTTGGGCACTCGTGCTTCTCTCCATCAGGAACTCAAGAAAAGCAATAACTTAAGTCAGAGCCTGAAAGTCAAAGTTATCCCCCCATTTTACATGCAGGGGAATAGGGAGTGTATTAATGTTCATAATGACATAAGCATCTCATAAGCATATTGTCAATGCCATCAACTCTCTGAGCACTGAGTGCATGTTGCATGGTAGAGGTGGCAGGTGGTCTTGATTTAGCTTGCTAAAGCTGCAAAGTGGTCCTGTCAGCATTGACCCTCTGTTTGTACATGTGCACAGGATCTTAATTTCCAGAGCCTGGGAGAACTTACTTTGTGAATTATCTTTCTTAGAATCTCTCAATTGGCGGGGCCATTGGGTATGCTGGCTGGAGCATTCTGGGAACTGCATACCTTCCAACATTTCACAGATGAAAACTGGGACATGTGTGGCTGAGCAAAATCAGAATGTGATAAATACACTGTTGGCAAAGCAGAAAGGGGTGGGGGTGTTATTAATGAGAAATAAAACAAAGAAAACTACTATTTTAAGCAGATAAACCCTTGCTAATCTCTAGGTATATGTTGAAACAATTGATAGGCTGGGGAATGAGGTTTAAAATCTGCCTTTCAACTCAGCATTGCTCCTGCAGGTCATGAGGTGGGAGAGGATTTTTAGCTTTGTCTGAATCCCATCAAGTCAGTGGGGTGGAGTGAAAATTTAAAAGCCACCTGCTGCTGCAGATGGAGGAGTAGGCTTCAGCTTCCTTCCCATTCCAGCAATATTAAGAATAATCAGAGGGGTGGAGAGAGGTTTAAAACCTTACTGGAAACCTAAATTAGTTGCTATATGGGGTGGGAGAACAGCTTTAGCTTCCTTCAAGTCCCAGTAATATTGAGCAGAGTCGGTGGAGTGGGAAGAAAGTTTAAAGCTTGTCTGATAACAAAACTTTACTTCAAGAAATGTGAGATTGCTGTGAACCTACTTTTGAGAATAGGAATTGCAGGAATCATAGAATCATAGAAATGTAGAGTTGGAAGAGACCACACGGGCCATCCAGTCCAACCCCCTGTCATGCAGGAACACCCTCAAAGCACTCCCGACAGATGGCCATCTAGCTTCTGCTTAAAAACCTCCAAAGAAGGAGACTCCACCACACTCCGAGGCAGCATATTCCACTGCCGCACAGCCCTGACTGTCAGGAAGTTCTTCCTGAGGTTCAGGTGGAATCTCCTTTCCTGCAGCTTGAATCTATTGCTCTTTGTCCTGGTCTCTGGAGCAGCAGAAAACAAGCCCTCTCCTTCCTCTACATGGCATCCCTTCAAATATTTAAACATGGCTATCATGTCCCCTCTTAACCTTCTCTTCTGCAGACTAAACGTACCCAGCTCTCTAAGTCTATCCTCAGAGGCCATGTCTTCCAGGCCTCTCACCATTTTGGTTGCCCTCCTCTGGACCTGCTCCAGCCTGACCATGTCCTTCTTGAATTGAGGTGCCCAGAACTGGACACAGTATTCAAGATGAGGTCTAACCAAAGCAGAGTAGAGTGGTACCAGTACCTTCCTCGATCTAGACACCATATTCCTATTGATGCAGCCGAGAATTGCATTGGCTTTCTTGGCTATCGCATCACACTGCTGACTCATGTTCAGCTTGTGGTCTATTAAGACTCCTAGATCCCTTTCGCACGTACTGCTATCCAGCCACTTGTCCCCCATCCTATATTTCTGTATTCCATTTTTTCTACCTAAGTGTACGGCCTTATACTTCTCTCTGTTGAATGTCATTTTGTTAGCTTTGGCCCAGCTCTCCAATCTATCCAGGTCATTTTGAATTTTGATCCTGTCCTCTGGCGAATTAGCAATCCCTCCCAATTTGGTGTCATTTGCAAATTTGATGAGCATGCCCTCTATTCCTTCATCCAAGTCGTTGATAAAAATATTGAACAGCACTGGGCCCAGGACAGAATCCTGTGGCACCCCGCTAGTCACTTCTCTCCAGGATGAAAAGCAGCCATTCGTGATCACCCTTTGGGTTCGGTCAGTCAACCAATTACAAATCCAACTAACAGTAGTGCTGTCCAGCCAGTATTTTACTAGCTTCTTTGCAAGAATGTCATGTGGAACTTTGTCAAAGGCCTTACTGAAATCGAGAAATGCTATATCCACAGCATTCCCTTCATCTATGGCCTTTTCCACACCAGGCTATTTAAACGGTGCAGAGCGATCTCCAACGGAGGTCTTCTGCACCGTAGAGTGCACTGGGGCGGACTACTTTTTGTAGTTCCATACCTCAGTCCACTCCGGAGTGACCGGAACTGGTCATGCGGCATGTTTGTTAAAGTGCATGCCTGCTGATCTGCTGGGGGTGGGCTTCCGGCTGGCGAGCTTCTCTGGTTGGTGGAGAGCCTCCACCAACCGGAAGCCGCCATTTAGGATGCCGGAGGAGTGCGGAGCGACAAGCTCGCGCTGCTCCTCGTGGTGACAGACTCGGCCAGCCGGAAAACAAAGCCGGTAAGCTCTGTTTTTGGGCGTCCCCCCCCCCCACATGCAGAAAGGGCCCTTCAAGCTAGTAACTCTATCATAAAAAGAGATAAGATTAGTCTGGTATGACTTATTTTTGAGAAATCCATGTTGACGTCTCATGATTAAAGTGTTGCTTTCTAAGTGATTAGAAACTGACTGCTTAATGATCTGCTCCAGGATCTTTCTGGGTACTGATGTCAGGCTGACTGGGTGATAATTATTTGGGTCCTCTTTTTTTCCCTTCCTGAAGATGGGGACAACACTTGCCCTCTTCCAGTCTGCTGGAACTTCTCCTGTCCTCCAAGATTTCTCAAAGATTATAGCAAGTGGTTCCGAAATGACCTCTGCCAGTTCTTTTAATATCCTAGGATGCAATTCATCCGGCCCTGGAGACTTGAATTCATCCAGTGTGGCCAGGAAAAAGTATAGAAATAAATCTGACTTGAACCGATTTGTTTAATTCAGGTAGCAAGCTTCTGCCTGACTGTTGATGCTACCCTGAAGGGTATTTTGTATAAAGGACTTTTGAATGGACATCCAAAACAACCAAATCCTCCCTTCTAGCCCACCATAGTATCAGTGGAATATACTACAGATCTGTTCTAACTACAGTCCTCTCACTTCTGCAATGCCATACAGGCATCACAGTCTATATTTTTCTTAGCACAGGCAAAGCAATTTCTAAATGTTTTAAAACCTAAGAAAGCACATATGAAGTAAGACCTAGCACAAACTCCTTTCTTTGCTGCTACTTTTTGCATCTGCATTAGTACATCACTGCATCCTTGTTACTGTGTGCCTGTGTTTCCAAATTATGGTGAACCCAAGGCAAACCTGTTACAGAGTTTTCTCAGCAAGATTTGTTCAGAAAAGGTTTGCCTTTGCCTTCCTCTGAGGTTGTGAAAATGTGATTTGCCCAAGGTCACCTGGTAGGTTTCCATGGCTGAGCAGGAATTCAAACACTGCTCCCCAAGTCTAGTGCTCAAACCACTGCGCGATGCCATACGCTGCTCATCACAGGCATGCTAAAATCCTGGATGCCTCCATTCTTTTCTTTGGGTAACTCTCTTTTCCACCACAAAGGAGGCAAAAAGGAATCATCACTTTTCCATTACAGAGGAGGAAAAAAGAGACTATGAAAGAACGTGGCAAGTTTCATCTCTAGACAATTCAGTTACTCTAGATATTTCTTATCTTCCTGTATTAAATGATCTAGCCAAACAACTTGTCTTCCTTCACTTTCATCCTGGTTTCAAAGTGCAGTGATCTCTGAAACTGGAGTCATAGCATGTCAATTCAAATATTACACCAAGCTATAAGCTATGTTTATACAGAAATTAAGCTGGGACTCCTGATTTACTAAACCACAGTGTGAGTGTGCTGTGTTCCTTTGCTGACTCTGGAAAATTTACTTCTTTTGTCCAGGTTCCACTTAGTGCTGCAGGAGTTATGCCACTGCCAGAGGCAGCAGCAGCAGCAAGATTAAAATCACTGCAGCTCAATGGCCATGGGGAAAAGAAAAGTCAGGTGCCTCAAGAGAGAAGGCTACCAGCTCTGGAACTACATATTTCTCTAATACATGGAATCCAAGGGGGAAGACATTCAGAGCCAAGGTACTCTGGTAAGGATTTCGTGGACAATCACCTGTCCTGGGATTCAGTGAAATAAAATGGAATAAATACCTGAAGTGAAGAGTGCATAATTTAATTTCTAAAAGAAATACAAATAAATGAAATCACCTTACAGCAGCAACTCCAAGGCAGTGAGACAAGAACAGAATGGATACAAAAACATACATGTGAACGTTTGTTGCTGTTCAAAGAGATTCTGCAACTGTGCGTTTTATAAGCACCAACAAGGACATGAATAATATTTGTCCTTCTGTCAGCAGAAATAACTTATAGATAAAATCAGATCAACTACACAGTGTAATAAGTAAAACTGTCTGCAGGACAAGAAGAAATTTAAGCAGCATTGCATAATTTTTTTAAGTCAACCTAGAGCAAAACTACTGTAATACAAAAGGCTGAATTTCAAACCATTTAAAATGGAACATGTCAGTTGCAGTATAAAATTCTGTTTTTTATGACAGTTTGCTGTTCATATCCTAGAATATCCCAGAGTTATACCAGTTACAAGATAATACTATTTTTATGATAACATGATATACACTTTCTGGAAGACTCAGACTTTTCTCAGTACAAACACTGGCTGCATTGAGGTATCATGTGTTTTATCACAACAACAATGAACTTATGTGAGTTTTGATCATGCATGAGTCCCTCTTCTTCTTTGGTATGGTTAGAAAGAAGAATTCAGATGTTTTCTCTTCCATTTTAACTTAATTGTGATCTGTGGTTAATCTTAACTAGATTTATTGGAAACAAGCTAACCTCAAATGGTATATGGAAGCTGGCTTATCTCCACAAACCATAATCATGAATAACCATAGTTTAGTATTCAGATATGACTCTGACATGTGGTTAATAGAAATGAAAGCAAAAGATTCTGATCTTTCTATATCCATACTGAAAGAGGCACAGGGTGATGGTCACCTAGGCTCATTCCTGTCACAGTAAATCACCATTTATTATGATGTCAGTACTGTTCCACATAGCTTTCAATGCTTGAAATTGCTCTACTTTATCTGTTTTAAAACTGTATTTTAGGACTGTTTTTAGGTTATTTTTTAAAGTTTTTAAAGAAAGTTTGAATCTGTTTTTAAAATACTTTTATCTTTGTACTGTTTTAATCATTTTTTTCATTGCCTCAGGAGCCCTTGTAGGCTGGGAGGCAATACAAAAATATCTTGAATAAGTAAACATCTTAAATGTTAGATGGCAGCCATTGTGGATGCACTAGCTTTACTCTAAACATTTTGTTCCATTAATTGAAGAACCCTTTCTGTGAGCACAGCTCCCCTCGCCTCTGGTTGAGTGTGTTTTATTTTGTTAACAGTGCCAGTTTTCCAGCTAAGTGGCATAGACATTGATAACATTGTATAGGGTGCCCATGCAATAAACCAGTCCACATGTACTCTAGTTTACTAACTGTAATATTACATGATATAAGATATTACCTCGTTCTATGTGCCAAAGAACAAGTGGGTTGGAACAGCCAAGCGAAATATAAGCATTTATAAGTCCCCCTGAATTCAATGGAAGAGAGCTAAACATATGCTCAGTGCCCTCACTGAAACGTATTGCCCTTTAACTGTGTTTAAATTCATCTGGACTGTTCCTGATCAAAGGCTTCTTTCTTGCAGTTAGTCCAAAATGCAGACAGATAAATAAGGCTAAGGCTAGGTACAACACAGTCCCCATTCCACTATATTTCGTGGATTTGTTGGTAAAAGGGATTTGGTAGGAGGGAAGAAGGAAAGGGGGAATGGAGACAGCAAATGCCCATATCCTATCTTCCGTCTCTCCCTTTACGCTTGGCATGCAGACTGCATAGCACATTGTTGTGAGCTACTAAGTGTATAGTGTGCTATGCATTCAATATGCAAAGTGACATCGAATTGTGTATCTGCCAGTTTGTAACGGCTGAGGACTTTTTAATGATTGACGAGAAACTTTGCCCTAGTTTCTATTTGGAGAGGATATCTTTGAACCAGCAGATGAAACACAAAGGGAAGAGGCTTACATAGGAGACCAGTCTCTCCTAATCCCCTTACCCAAGACTACTCAAGGAAGTAAAACAAGGAATCGCTTGTAAACCTTCCAATGACAAGCCTGTTGTTTAATGTATTCAGTTACTTATTAGCAGACCAATATAAATCTGGCAGAACTGTGTGCAAAGTCAGCAGGGGGGCTGAATCCTGACGTTATTTTTTTTCCCCTGCCACTGAATAAATGATCCCTAGTACCACAAGCTTCAGAAGCTTGTCCTCATTAGTATGTATGAAATGAGCAGAATAAGAACTGGGAGATTGATATTGTTTTATATTCGATTTAATTAATAAGGAGACAGTGCTGATTTCTGGGGGTGAAAGAGGCAATGTCCGCCGATCCCCGTGCACCTTTCATTATAATTAGCAATATAAATCTATCACTGCATGGAGACTTTAAAAGGTGCCCTTATCATTTGTGGCATTCCAGTATTCATTAGCAAGGCATTTTCAGCAACCTTGGTATTATTATGTGCCACCATCACTAGATGAAGTTGAGTTTTCATTATGAGCCCCTCGCTTCCAGGAGTTTAAAACGCTCCACAGGAATGTTTTGGGACACACACAGACTACCAAGGAGTGGCTTTCAATGTGAGATGTTCTTTGAAGAATCATTGCACAGACTTTTCTAAATTCTAAAAGAATGACAAAGAAAAACACAAAAGAAGAGTGGGAAAGAAGACATTCTTATTTGTGGCTTAAGTGCTGTTCTGTTTTATCATTCATATATGAAGCAGGGGGAAGGAAAATCAGCTGCTCTGAACAAGGTCGGTGCTTTTGCAAATCATAAGAGTCAGCACATTAGAGCTTTCTACAGCCTAAAAACACAGCAGTTCATGGCTGAGCTCATGATGTTTGCTTCTTGTTAAGTACAAAGCTGCTACATAATTGACCCTGGGCAGTTGCTCCACATTTTTCATTAGAAGCAGTCCAAGGTCAGCTGAGTACTTACTCACAGTTTATCAAGGCTCACAGTTATATCCAGGCATTGCAAAAAAAAAAACCCTGCAGAACTATATTTAACCAGGGGAAGGGGAGGGGGGAATAAACATACTGATCAACCTTTGGGCAGGGTTGGGGGCAAAGGAAGCCCCTGGCCAGTGTAGCATAGGAGAGTATGGGGACAGACTTCCATATTTGGACATGGTCCTAAAGTGAGCCAAGACACACAGTATACAAGTCAATTCACTCCAGTATATATGTCTGACAAAAGGGTAAAACATGTTGAAGATGACATTTATTTATTATTGTTTAATATATTTATAACAAGTCATTTATCAAAATTATCTCAAGGGCTAGAAAACATTCACCCATTTTAGAGATTACACAAACCAGAAGTAGGATACCTACACATTCCATACTTCATGCAGACCAGAGCCATTTCTGCACTGTACTGTCATAGTGCTATTATTCCACTTTCAACATCTATGGAATCCTGGGGTTTTCAGTTTAGGGAGGGGCCTTTAAGCTCCAGTTGAAATTGTGGTGTTTGCTTCCTGGAATATGGCCAGTCTTATTAACTAAGATATTCATTTCATATTTTAACTTTTCTTGCTCATGACACCAATGTCTACCATTCTGGCTGGGCTTGTGAAAGATTTTTTTTCAATCACTGGATATGGTGTTCCCTCACAGTGCATAAAAATCCTGTGTAAAACAATTTGTACAGAAAAATACATAAAATACAGAAATGCCTGTTTAAATATTGCCAAGGAACAGGTGTGATGTGGCTTTTAAAAAGTTACTGTTCCTATTATGTATGCTAGCATACGTACTTTTGCCTTAGTCCAGAAGAGTCTTTGGTTATACACTTAAGACTGCAACTGATTACGTAAAGTGGAAACATGTTGCATTTTCTCCAAATTCTTTTGTCATATCTTCTAGCATGTGCTCCGTTATGCCTTTATTTCACAGCAGGTCATAAAATGTGCTTGACATTTAATTTCTTCTGCAAAAGCTTTCAGGGTGGATTGCACTTCATGAAAAACTCCATCTCTTTCCCCACTTCTGCCACTGAGATCTTTCTCAATGATCTTCTCTGAAATGGATAGAAGGGCACCATGTCTCTCTAAAATCAAATGTCATTGTGAAGAATGGATAGGAGGCATTGTCATATCTGAATAATACTTCTGTAAAGTTTTTCAGTTCTACTATTTCTGTCTTTCTATCATCTCCTCCTTGAAGTCTGCACTTGAACTGAACTCTCTCCTGCACTTTTCCTTCTTGCCTCCCCTCATTTTTACTCCCTCTTCCATCAGTTAGGTGATTCTAGTTGGTGTTCTATGAGTTCTGAAGTCATGAACTAAATATGGTGACTGGAGAAAGCTTTGAAGGACCATGCCTCCCTATATGAACTTGTTTGAGCTCTAATATCTTTGGGAGAGATCCTTCTTGGTTCCTGACCCCGGACATTGGAACTCTAAAGAGCCTAGGGTGGTCCTCTCCTTGCTCTCATTCTGCCTGCAGCTGAAAACTTTCCCTTTTAGGAAACAGCTGCAATGGGCTTTAATGGTGTGCTGTTTTGCTGAGATTTATATTGTAATAAATGAATTTTAAATATGTTTAACCCTATAGATTGTTTGATTGTTTTAAAAATAAGATACAGAGAGAGAGAGAGAGATCTGATTTTTTGTATGTGTTTAATCTATATTAGCTTTAATTATTTGTAAGTTCACTCAAGTCCCAGTAATGGGGAAAAGGCAGGATGTAAGTGAAAAACAGAAGCAGAAGTCACCACCCTTGCCAATAAAAGTTTTTTTTTCAATTACAGATTTGTTTTTTCCTTTGTTATAATAGCAACCTATGTTTCTCTACACCTTTTTGATCTGTTCCACTATAGTAGTGTTTCTCAACCCTTTGGACCTCCAGATGTTTTTGACTACAATCTCAGTATTCCTAAACCTAGGCTATCCTGTATGGAGCTTCTGGAAGCTGAAGCTCGAAGATATCTGTAAGACCAAAGGCTGAGATCCAATGTATTAAGTGACTGTGGGTTTTCTACAATTTGGAGGAAGGGAGAAAAAGTTCTTCCCAACCACTAAAATGCCCTAAAATGCACAGGGTCTGCAGTCATGCTGGCCTGGCCTGTCCAAATCCACGATGGTGAAAGATATCCTCAAACAGCAATAAAATATGGCTATAAATGACCACATTTATTTAAAAAAATGCAGTCGGCAATGTGCTAAAAATTATGTTCCATTCTATTCATCTGCAAAAGACCAAAACAAAAAGGAGTTTACTTTCTTGGCAAACATCAGTGTCAAAACTTTAAATTGGATCTACTTTCATTTTGATTCTATAATGGCATTTAAAGCAGTCTTATTAGCACACCAACCTCTTGCGATACTCTCTATTCAATTATAATAATTTCACACTTTTCTTGGCACCCCACAGCTGGATTTAAAGTGTTGGTTGCTATTTTGACTCTGCAGCCAACAACACTCTCCTTGGACCATGTTCATCTCCTGCAAGGATAAAGATACAATTAAAATAAACATTATTTTGCTCTCACCCTGTTTCCTGAAATTTTAATTTCTACCTTGACTTGATGAAGTCCTACACAAACATATCTGTACACTAGCACAAACAAGGAGATTATACAAGACCAAATATGTGCACACATTCTTTAAAGTCATTTTCTTCTTAAAACATTGCCCCAGGCATCATCATTATATTCAGTTTTCTCACTCTAAAGACTGGAGCTTCAAACGTAAAGCTGCACAATGGAAAGAATCAAAATGCAAATGTTTCTAATGAAATAGTTGGGCACTTACTCAAGCACGGTCTCAGGAGAGATAAGACAAAACCTGGCAGTTTCAGACAAATTTTTATTTGGATTTACTACATGTTTTCCCCCTCAGATGTCTACTTGTTTATTATTCCAGATTCTGATTTGCTTCAAAAAAAATTGTCATTCTAGATCTGTTTGTGAGTGTGCACAGAAGTCTTAGATCCAGAATTCTAGGTTTTTGTGGAGTTTTGATATAGGAATCTATCATTATATGTACCTGAGCTATTATCATAGAAACCTATGGGGATTCAAAAGCTTACAAAGAACTATACGGGTACTTCTAAAATGCAAATTTCTTAAACTAGTTAAAACTAAGCCCTATAATTACTGTGTGTGTGTGTGTGTGTGTGTGTGTGTGTGTAATGATTATACAGCTTAATTTTAAGATCTGCCATAAGGATGAGTTTTATGCATTTGATGAACTTCTGTCACATGATAGGATCTGAAAGAACTATTTAATATAAAAGTATTTCTTTGAAAATGTAGGAGGGTTCACATGTAGAATATATTGTCTCTTCACTATAAATGCAGAACACTGGAAAATACACATGTTCACATGGTATCAAGAATACTGAATGTGTGTTTGCACCCCTTAAGGTGAATCCAGAAGTAGAAGACAGTTCCTTACACGTTCACAGGAAGGTTTAGCTTGAGACCCTATAAATACCTACATGTACCAGAATCTAGACATCTCAAGCTCTGTGCTTTCATTAAAGCATAGGAAGAGACTCAATTTGGAGAAATGTCTTTAGCCACACCTCCAGGTTGTCTTATGTGACTCCCCCCTTCCTGCCCCAGCATCTCACAAACTGATACAAAGAGTTCCATCTGCATAGGCACCCCAAATTTGGAACCCTGGGATGTCAGGGCTCTAAATCATGCACAGAGCTTACTCACTTTAGTATGATGTAGTACCAGATTTGGAGGGATGTTTTCTCATTTTGGTATTAATGCTTCCAAGTACAGTGTTGATCATGCTTAATATACCTGCCCTCAAAACAGATTCCCTTCCTTCTTTCACAGATGTTTCCAGCACTCCCATTTGTTATTTTGCAATACTTTACCCCAGCCCAGTTTCCTGTTGAGTAATATTATATGTTTTTGCCTCATGTAAAACTATAATACCAACAATATGTATAAAAACTATAAATAATAATTTTATATCTTTGATATAGAGATTATATAAGAATAATATATAATAATAATTGATATATAATTGATATAGAGATTATATAATCTATATAATATATAATCTCATTGAGATTATATAGAGAATATATATTAGCTTATATGTATATTCTGCCTTTATTATGCACAACATTTTCTATTCAAAGTAATTCTGAGCAGTAGATTAGGCAGAGAGATAGTTATTGCTAAGGAATCTGGTATATACTCACAGCTGAGTGGAGCTTTTAACTTTGGTTTACTTTCTACACCCAGCCTAGCACTCTATCCAAAAGCACCGTATCAGCTTTAAGTGCTTTGGGAATCATCCCATGAAAATCTTAAAATATTTGTTTCCATTGGAAGGAACACATATTATTCATAGGACAATATTACATATTATTATATCTACCTATAAGCATTAGGATTTTCAGGGCTGTTTTTGAAAGAATCTTTTCTCCTGGTAGCAACAACCTCTGTTTTCTCTGAAGGAAAAAATCAGTATCCCACTCCTAGTTTAAAATGTAAAGTGATAAATAACTCTTGGAAACACTTGAAGTACAATCTTGATTCCAAAAGAATTTGGAAATGAAAATTCAGTTCTCTTAATAAAGTATTTCTCCTGCAGATTTTTTTTGTATTGTCCTTTAGAATTGCGTTAATGGAAGATTGTTTCAGATAGGTCAAAAAGTGTTCGAATAAAACTTGCCATTGGGAAATCTTTAGCTGCTGTAAATTGATGTTATCTATACTTACATCAGCAGAGCTCTGTGATTACTGCAGATAAGGAAATGAGTCCAGATATACATTGGATTACCTCTGACAACATAACATCTGCACGAAACTACTGGTTGAGATCCTCTGGAGATTTCAAGTGAGGTGATGTCAATATGCTGCTGATACTCAACTCTGCTTTTCTTTTGCATTTAATCCAGGTGAGGAGATTAGATACTCCAAACATTGATCCTGAATTGGGACAGATGAGGGCTAATAAACTGAACCTCAGTCCAGATAAGACTGTTGTTTCCTGTGCAGCTTGAAAGCACAGGACCTGGTAATCCTGTCATAGATTTTCTTGCCAAGATTTATTCAGAGGAGGTTTGCCATTGCTGTAAGGCTGAGAGTGTATGACCTGGCTAAAGTGACCCAGGGGTTTCTGTGGCTGAGTGGGGATTTAAACCCTAGTTTCCCAGAATCCTAAGCCATTTCCACACTAGACTGTTGAAGCACTATTATTCCACTTTCAACATCCTTAGCCCCCTCCCTAAACTGCAAACCTCAGGATTCCATAGGATGTTGAAAGTGGAATAATAGCACTATAACGGTCTAGTGAGGAAATGGCCATAGTACAACACTGAAACTACAGTGGCTCTTCCAGGTAAGACAGAGGTTGGCAAGTGATCTAAATGAGGGCATTAACCCCTCCATATAAGAATTCTGCTCCCTGATGAAATTTTCCTTGATTTCCCAAATTTCTAGCATTGCAGTAACTTACAACTTCACTTGAAAATTTAGAAATACAGTTTCGATATCCAAAGAAAAGAATGAGACAAAGATACCCAGGAAATGTGAGCAGAGCAAGCAAAGAATTCTAGGTGTATATGAATTTTTAATTTCTCTCCTCCACCACTGTAATGCTAAAAACTTGGGGACTAAAGGAAAACTGCATGGGGGGGGGGCAAAATTCTTATTTAAGGGAACAATACTCTCACTTCAATCACACTTTGTTGTTACTCCCCCACCTCAATTCTTCCACACTTCCTAGACAACTGTTTTTCTGGGTCTCCCTCCAGTGATAGCTGGAAGCTTCTATGCTAAGGCACAGTGAATCTTTTCCAGGTTTTAAATGAGCTATCCAAGGTGCTGAACTCCTATCCTCTCAATAAGTTCGTCCCCTTCAATGGATCCTTTATGCTCTTGACTCAAACCCACAACTGATTTGCTGCCCCATGGCACAAAGCCTTGAATCGCATCTTGTGAGGAAGATGGGAGATTAGATAGATATGAGAGAGAGAGAGAGAGAGAGGGGGGGGCAGGCAGACAGACAGACACATACACACATACATACATATACATATAAATCTACCCCTGCATTCCATTCTCTTTTCTCTCCCTCTTTTTCAATCTCTCCCTATTCCTTTCTCCCCCCCGCCCCCGGCCCCACTCTCTATCTCTCTGGTAATAAGCAGGTGCTTAATCAAGGTTTCCACAAGAGATCAGATAATGTGATTGTGATGGTGCATTGAGGGCCATCCCAAATATATTCAAACCTCTTGACAAACCTGTTAGATTAAACTCTCTATGTCCAAAATGTTTTAGTCATTTAAGAAGATTATCATATTTCTTTTCATTTTAAAAATCTTGAGGTATATTACATTTAACACAGATATTACAAAACCAATATGTAAGAGTGAAAAAAAAAAGATAAAACAAAAATAATGAAAAAAACTCATTAAAACTGAGAGGTAACTGACAGCATTAATATGTCCCCCATTAATATATATTTTTAAAACTGAGTTCTCATGTGCTGCAGGCTTTCTTATAAGTGCATCTGACAAGCTTGTAAACGCTCATGAACATCTGTTAATTTTTCTTTGGCAAGCATGGCTCTTGGTAGGCAGTGATATATTCTGCACGAAGTGTTCAGCTTTGGCCTTTCTCCCTTCCCATTACTTGCCTCAGCCAAAGTAAACAGAGCTGGCACAAACAAAGCCATACTGTGGAACCAGTTCATTCTGGTGTGGATTTTGTATATTTTCTTCCTTTTTTCTAACTAACCCATTCAGCACTCAGCCACAAATCTGCAATATCAAGGCTGTTTTCATTCACAATATATCCAACAGGAATAGTTTTGTTATCAATTCTTTGACATGAAATCAACATTCATTACTCCACATCTTACAACTGAACTTGTGCATAGATTTAGACATCCTTAAGCCTTTGTACTGCTGTACATTTCCAAAGAAAGTCACAGCATTTTGTTACTGCAGTGTGCTTTGACAGTGATAGGTGTTGCTTATCCATTAGGGGAGGGTTTAGTTCCCACGTATTTTCCTTTTTTTCCCTCCCTTCTCACTACTTTTTTTCAGCAAAACTATTTGTGAATAATGATGCATCACATGCTTGTTTTATCTCCCTTCCAATTTCTTAGTATATTACCGAGATTCCTTAACCTCAGGAAGTAGACCCCAGGCAGAGCCATAGGCCATGCTAGATAAGAGTTTCTAGGAACTGTAAATCTTTTTCCTATTCTGGTTAAGGTTGACCAAACAGCCATCTCTGCTGCTGGTGATGAAGTCCAAATTCTGAAATAGCAGCAGTGCTAGTCAACTCTAGCAACTAAGGCCATTTCCGCACCAGGCTTTTAAAATGGTGCAGAGCGACCTCCGATGGAGGTCTTCTGCACCATAGAATGGACTGGGTCGGACTACTTTTTGTAGTTCCGTACCTCAGTCCGGTTCTGCACGACCGGAACTGGTCACGCAGCATGCTTTTTAAAAACCTCTTTTTAGAGGTTTTTAAAAAGCACAGAGCGCGCGACTCTGTGTCGCTCTGTCGCCATGCTCCAGAGCAGATTTGCAGGCGCGTGCAAGTGCGTGCCTGCAGATCTTCCAGGGGCGGGCTTTTGGCTGGCGAGCTTCTCTGGTTGGTGGAGAGCCTCCACCAACCGGAAGCCGCCATTTTGGACACCAGAGCAGTGCGGAGCGACAAGCTCGCACTTCTCCTCGTCCTGACGGACTCACCCGGACGCTCAGGAAATCCGGTGAGTCCCATTTTTGCGCCCCCCTCCCACGTCTGGAAAGGGCCTAACACTGACAGAACAAAATTCAACAAAGCAAACATATAAGTCTATTGAAGTAAAAGCAACAAAAAGTCTTGTGGACCCTTAAAGACGAAGAAGTTTGTTTGGCATAAATGTCTGAGGATTCCAATTTGTTGATACTGAAGTGGCTGGAGCCCTGGCAAGTTTATGTCCAATATAAAGGGTCACAAGATTTTATTCTTTTAACTCTGGCAAGTCATAGGGATGATATGCATAGCAATCATTGTGGTGTGAATTCCACTAAATTGTACAGCAGAAAGGACTATCACATACTTGCCGACTGTCCTAATTTGGCAGTCTCAATTAATCTTCTGTCATCCTGCTTTTTCAGATGCTATTAAAAAGCTCCAGTTTAAAAGATTTCAGTTTCTATTTGTCCCACTTTCCCCCCTTGCATTCAGCTTATCTCAGTTGCTGCAAACTGAGTTCAAAGTGCAAAAGAGGAGAGGAGAGGAGAGGAGAGGAGAGGAGGAGGAAGTGTCAGGAACTGAATTCACACACACAAATAGAACAGTGCATAAACACTATTTATTAGGAGCATGATACATCATGCAGGACTTCAGTGAGTGAATTGGAGGCAATTAGCAAAATACAAAACATAAAAGACAAAGAGTTCATCTTCCAGCCCACAAGAGACCCTGAAGTTCTGGTGCAGCCTGGCTGTGCTTATCAGTACATTCCTAGCTTTTTGTTTGTCTAAAGGTCTCTGGTTCCCATACCTCGTTACAAGCAAGCTACTACCTAACTCCTACTGCATATCCCATTACTAAAATATGGAAGGCTACCTGACATCGAGGAATCTTGTTGTTCCCTGTAGACTTAGGCAAAAGCAAACTACTACAGCCTCTCCTGGCTTGTGTGCTCTTTCTCATTAATAACATTTGCCCTCTTGACCACACTCTGGTGTTGTTAGGCCACATGTGTCCTAGTTTTCATCTCTGAAGTGTTGGAAAGTATGCTATCCATGGGCCCATCTCTAAGGGCCTTGGCAAAGTTACAGCTCCAAGCAGCTGATCATGTTAACTAGGTGCTGGAGAAAGACAAGCTAGAGTCCGGAAACCAGGAAATAGCAAGAAAAACCTGCACAGATTGTGCAAATATCACCAATTATGCCCTGCAGGGTCCACTGTATCATTTACATAACATGTTTCCATTTTTCTGTTCCTGTAGGTGAACTGATACTGGAGCTTTCTGTCTTGGATCAGATAGAAATGGTTCAGGGACTAGAAATATTTGGGCAGAAGGTGTTCTAGCCAGAAGCAATTTTTCCTCCAGATAATGAAGTTACACATTTATTCATATTCTGTCCTAGCCTTTTTGGTCAGGTTAGGAGTTTCACACTGACTTTTAATGTTAAATATTTGCCCAGTTATTTCCACTGGAAACAGTAATTATCAGGATCCATTATCTGCTGATCGAAGAGTGAGCTGCTGTTTTATATTGCATGGTAAAAGAATGGCTGGTTTTCTGAAAATTCCTCTTCAACGTTCTCATCTTTTACAGAGACTAATTATTTTCTAGACATTCAAAAATGAGTTTCTTGAGTGAAAAAAAAATCCTATCTTCTATTTGATTAGTTTTATAAACTTCAAACTACAGAACAAATATTTATATTAAAGCCTTTTCTCCCCTCACCATCTTGTTCCTTCATTTTAAATTATGTGTCATTCCAAATTTGAGACCACTTTTGATCTGGCTTTGAAATGGAAAGAAAAAGAAGATTCATCTATTCCCCAGAATCCAAGACTACAATCTTCACCACCACCAGCACTCCCTTTTTTTCCCTTTTTTAATCCTCTTGGTCAACTGTGGGAAATGTTATCCTCTAATTAAATTGGATGGAAATTATGGTATGGTCTTGCTTCTGTCTCCTGTAGCAGTATCTTCCATTGTTTCAATAGGATATTTCCATTTGTTGACTCCTTTACATCAGAGGTCGACAACTATGGCCATTTCTGCTCTAAACTGTTGTGGTGCTATTATTCCACTTTTAACACCCTATGGAATCCTGGGGTTTGCAGGATTCCATAGGACGTTGAAAGTGGAATAATAGCATTATAACAGTCTAGTGTGGAAATGGCCTATGAAAGGCTATGGGGCCATACTGACTTCCCAGGAGAAGTTGGAGGGACACGTACACCATTGCACTCACTCTTCCAAAAACAAACAAACAATTTTTTGCTCCCAAGTGTCCCCAAACACCCTATGGGGGCATTGTTTAACCATGTTTTAACCATAATCTTAACCATGTCCAGGGTGCAAGAGGGACCTTTTTTTTTTTAACAACAGAGAGTGAACAGAAGTAAATTCCTTTTTTGACAAAAAGCTTTTTCCTTGGCGTAAAGTGGCCCAAATGGGCACAAATTGTGATAGAAAGGCTCCTTACATCCCTTAGGGGGCATTTGGGGGGGGGGGGGTGGCATTTTTGAAAAATTTTGCTAAACAAATATTTTTTAATATGGTGAAAATGCCCTCCATACCCAATGGAGTTTATTTGGGGCTATCTGGGGGCAAAAGAACAGTTCTGGGGCCCAAGAGGAACAAAAATTGTTCACTCCTGCTTTAGGTGCATCAATAAAGGCGTTTCTTGTAAATGGTTGCAAAACACCATGTGAGAAAGAAATTGCATAGATAGGAGCTAGGTCTAAGTGTGCTTAATCTCTTTCCTACCCACTGATTTTCCCCATACCAACATTCCCATGGTGTTGTTGCTATATACTTGAGGGAAGAGCCTAGAGAAATGAAGCTGCCCCCTCCCCCCCCCAAAAAAAAAAGGGACAGAAGAGGGAAATTTAAACACTCTCCTCTCAAATGTCACTGTCCTACTGCTTTGCAACTCTGTCATGGCCCTTTCACACAGTTATCATAATAAAGTTTTTAGTTTGGTAAGGCAGCAAAGATGAGAATTCTAGAATTTCCTCCCTAAACTCCAAGGATTCCATGGGATGCAGACATGAAGGTGAAAGGGTAATCATAGTGTTATCACTATGTAGTGTGAAACGGTCCTTAGATTCAGCTCTGACCAAGAAAAACAAACAAAACAAAACAAAACCTTGTAGTGCCACTAGAATCATATAAAAGGATATATCTAATGCTTGGGGGAAGTGTCTTAATTTTTGTAAAGCAGGATATATAGATTTTTCTAATGCTCCCTACTAATTATAACCCCTCCCCATTCCTTCTCCAAAAGCTGCTCCAGAATGGATGGGGTCTACAAAGCTGAGAAATGTTGTTTTAGGGGATTATAGCTCTCAGAACCCCACAACCAGCACAGTCTTCTTGGCCTTCATCCAAAAGAGTAACTTTGCCAAGCTCCACTGAAGTAGGTAGGGGACTGGGGGAAATAAGATGTGCTGCTTTACACAAGTGTAAAAACTTCCTTTCTAATGCAAACCCATCATTAGAATTCACTCTTTGTGACCAGATTTGTCAGATTATTTTTGGCTACGCTTTAAGCTGCGTAGATATGGTTTTGCTTCCTATTATCTTCTAGGGCTACAACAGCAAGAAGAAGAATAATGAGGGGGACCAGGTGTGTCCATCATACAATTACTTCTTGGAATCCAGAAAATGATTCACTCTCCTTCTGAAGTTTTTCCATCTTTTTCACTCTCTCCTTGACTAATACCAGCCGTACAGTGGAGTTATGCTCACAGAAATCATGAACTGGGATGTCTTGATTTGTTGTTGTTGTGTGCCTTCAAGTCATTTCTGATTTATGGCAAACCTAAGGTGAACCTATCAAGGGAGTTTCCTGGAGCTGTGAGTGTGTGATGCGCCGAAGGTCACTCAGTGGGTTTCTATGATCAAGTGGGGAATCAAACCCTAATCTCCAGGGTCGTAGTCCAGTGCTCTAATCACTACATCACACTGGCTTTCATATCTTAATTAGCAGAGATTATTGTGTTTCCTGCCAGTCCCTCTGGCTTCACTGCTCCTTCTGAATTCATTTGTTTTACTCATTTATACAATGTATATCCCACCTTTCTCCCTTAACAGGACCAAGGTGGCTCACAAACAAAAAGCAAAATACAATATGTGGTACAAAAGTTTAAAAACTCTTAAATAGTCCATCATATTAAAATACTTAAAACAGTTCAAAATGCAGATAAAGATCAAGAAACAGCATACCACATTAAGAGACTGTTCTGCCACACCCAGTTAAAGACTGAAGTCTTGTTAAAATAAGAAGGTTTTTTGCTGACAGTGAAAAGAGATCACAGAGGAGGGCAACCTAGCTTCCCATGGGTTCCACGGTGTGAGAGCAGCCACAGAGAAGGCTCTGTCCCATGTGCTCGCCAACCTAATCTTTGATGGTGGTAGGACAGAAAGAAAGAGTCTAAGGTACAATCCAGACAGCAGCAGCAGCAGCAGGAGGGAGGGAGGATTTTCCCAGGAAATATATATATTTTTGTGTGCTGTCCCTGGACTTGTGCAAAGTATTACATCATCAAGCAGCATGGTTTTAATTCTGAATGTACAATTAAGACCCAGTAGCTTTACAAAAAACTTGTTTCTGTTAGAACTGACTTCTTGATGTTGAAATAAAATGTCTCTTCCTTGTACTGAAAAATAGACCATGTCACAGTGAGCTCTTCAAATTTTCCAGCTAAGCCACTGCCAAAAATCTGTTAGAGGTATAACTCACCTAGCCAAAATCTGCTATCCAGCAATTTTGTGTGAATTCAGGTTGCAATTTTAAACTCTCTGAGCTGAGAATGAGTGCCACTGAAATAATTGGGTGTTATTTTTGTATAGACAAGTGCTATTCAAAATGGTGGTCCATGGATCAGTAATGGCTTCACTTTCACTTCATGGAGAGTTTCCACGAAATGAAGCAAATACGGTAACAATATGGCACAATATAGCAGCAGTCCCTAGAACATGGGGTGGGAAGGGAATGGCAGTCTGCTATTTGAGATAGCTTGAGAAGCACCAGTGTTATCATATATAGATTTGTACTGTTAAACTGATTAAAAATCCAGTGTGCTAAACATGCTGCACTGCATTATAGCATCTGTGTTGTTTTCTTCCTCATATGCCAGGTTCTTTATACTTTTCTTCTTCTTCTTCTTCTTCTTCTTCTTCTTCTTCTTCTTCTTCCAAGACACACAACCTCAGCAGTTTACTATCACCAACCCTACTAGTTCTATAGTTCTGCCAGTTGTACCAATTTACTAAGCACAGCGGCACCTTTTCATTTCTATAGTGGGTGAATGTATGTATTTTAAGATCAGGCTGTAATAATAGAACCCAGGAAAATTAGCTTTTTGGACTACAATTCCCAGAATCCCTGAGCCAACATGGCCATGGCTAGAGGATTTGAGCAATTGTTCCAGAAAGTAACATTTCCAAATTCTCAAGAAGACTGTGCCCATTCAGTACTATACAAGACCAAGGTCTATGTCCCAATGTCATACTTCCTCTGTGTTGTCTCATTCATACAAATTATGATAGTTACATCTTTTGGCAGCACACACAGACAAACCTGAAGACAGAGTAAGAAAGGAAAACAGAAAGAAGATGAAGTCAGGCAGATGAGAAGACAGCTGGAATGCAAAGAAAAAGAAAGGCCAATGAACAAGACTGATGATTAGTTTTCAGAAAATGTGAGAGTGTTGTGATGGGCAATCAGGAAGATGAGCAGAGTTTGGTTTCAATTCTGCATCAGAGCAGGAAAGGAAGTTTTAATGGTAAAGTTGGGGAGAAAAGAATGAGTCAGTGCAAATCTGGAGAGACTGTGATAAAAGGAAAGGAGAGAAAATAGAAAAGGAGCAGATTATAAAAGCTTTAACAATGTAGCCTCACGACTAATAATATTTTCCAGGAAATAAGGAGCATGTGTTGGGGTGGAGTGTTTTCTTCAAAAAGCTGGATTATACTGAAGAGGACCTTTTGCTTAAAAATACTTAACAAGGCAAGGAGAACAAAGGATGAGCCAAACTTTCAGTGTTTCAAAAATATTGTGAATGCTATAGAGGATCCCAGCCTTTTAAATATGTATGCATTGTGCTCCAAGTACGGGAAAGTTGCCTTTTAGGACTACAACTCCAAGGATCCTGTAGTCACCATGGTCAGTTGCCATGCTAGCCAGGGGATTCTGGGAACTATAGTCCAAAATTAGAAACTGCAAGTGTGCTTGCATTCTTTTTAAAAGACTGGTGCAAAATGACAGTCTTCCCCAACCTGGTGCTCTCCAGCTGTAATAGACTGAAGCCACTGCAATGTCCAGCCAGCATGTCCATTGGGCATTAGCTAGGAATTATCAGAGTTGCAATCCAGCACATCTGGAAGGCAACAGGTTGGAGATCTTACATTATTACATCAGTCTGGTCCCTTTGGGGAATGAAAGTTCCTGTTGAAGCAAATGACCAAACAGACAATAATATTCTTTCCTCGTTCTTTTAACCATCACTCTTTATTTCATTCTTCTAGACATGACATCAAGCCTGAGACAAAGGATTATCTATGTTAAAGACTCATCAGTTACTTTAAATGAAAAAAAGTGATTTGGATTTTCAATACCACAATTATTTGTTTCTGTTCCCAGGACAGATTAGCAGTTCTCCATCTGATCACACAGGAAACTGGCTTCTATCAGTCCAGACCATAGTAATATCTACATTGACTGGCAGCAGCTCTCCAAGGTTTTTGAGTGGGAATCTTTCTACAACCAACTTGCAGAGGCCAGGGGTCAAACCTGTAACCTTTTATATAGAAAATATGTACTCTGCCACAGAACTATAGCATTTTCCCCAATTCACTTCCTGGCCCTTGTCACCATACTCAAAAGAAGTAACGTTATGTGTCTTTGGTGTGATTAATTCATCTGCCAAAGCTCAAGCTTGGAAACTTTACCTTCTTGGACCACAACTCCCAGCATTCTCTAGCTAACAAGGCCACTGAAGTCTCTGCAAACACATTGCTGGGTGAAGCTACAGGAACAAAATCAGCAGCTTTCTACAGTGGTCTGACTTACCTACTTTCACTGAGTGCTCTGTGTTCCTCACAAAGAGTTGGTGCACATGTCAGACACTTCACATTTCGTTAATGTTGTGTTTGCTCACCAAAACCATTCTTCTTACGATGAATGATCACCAGCCTATCCATAATGCTTTGACTTGTTTGTACATATTGAGTGTATAATTCATGTTTAGTGTCCTTGTGGTTTTTCTGAAGAAGGTTGTCAAGGACTTCCAATTAGAGCACAGAGACCTTCAAAAGAATATGGCAAGTAGTTATAAATGTTATTGTTATGTTTGCCATCATGTGCAGTTTTCAGAGTTTGTGTGATAGATGATAGTTAAAAGGGGCCACTTTCAAGAAGGTGCTGATGCAGCTGATAAATGGACAGAAAAGATCAGCTGCTGGAATTAAGGTCAAGAAACATTTAGGGCTAAAAGAGACAAGAAAGAAGGAATTGAATTAGTGAACAGGATAGGGATCAAAATGTCCACAAAATGACTACAGTTCAATTCAAGATTTTGTTTTAATCATCTTATTTTTAAATATAAAAGAAAAATGCAACACATTATTGTTAAGACAGATAATAAAATCAAGTTCACAGATAATGTCCAGTTTAATCTATTGCTGTTGTTTTGATTAAGATTAATGTTTTATAACATGCCACTTTTTTTGCTGATGTAATTAATTGTAGATTATCACAATCAGAATTTAGGAACACCCTTTTTTCTTTTTTCTTTTTTTGGACTCCAACTTCCAATCTCCCTGGGAATGGTAGTGAATAAAGGAACTTTTAAAAGCTCCAAGTTTTGCAAATATAAAAGAAACAAATATAAAGTGGGGACTTGCTAAATGCTTGCATTACATCCCCCAAACCCACATAAACTAAACTATTTCAAGTCCACCCATCCTTTAAAGCCATCCCCTACACCCCACCCTTTACCCATTTTTTTTCCTTGCTAACAAAACTACATCTGTCCTCAGTGATTATCCTTTTTGGTAACTTCTGTTTAAAATTTCCAATCAAAAGGAAAATAAACAGTACACGAATTCTTAGTTCTTTTGGTTGGAAAATTATGCTGTGTACATATTGAGTTTAAAGTGTCTGCTGTAGAAATCATTTGCTTGATCCAAGAAGAAAGCTTTTCCTTGTAATCTACATTACTAGGAAGTGGGTGAATTCATGTGTAGTTTACACTGGGAAATCAAAGAAACACCAAATTCTAGCAGTCCTTTCATTATCTAAAAGTAAAAGGCAGACAAACAGCACCATGTAATTATTTTAATTTTAATGCCATGCTTTTTCTAGCCACATAGTAAATCGCCTGAATGTGTTCAATCTGTTCATTTATCTGGATCTGAAAACATAAATCATCTTAAGGCAATTGAACTTGTAAATGAATCCAGTGGGGGGGAAAGGTATCTTCCAAAACACCTTATTTCCAAAATGAGCTGCACTTGTCAAGGTAATGTAGGTCATCTAAGAAAGCCAAGCTGAAAAACACTGTAGGGGCCATGGGAGGATCCTTTTGCCCGCATTTTCTTGAAGCCTATCTGAGGGCTTCAAGAAAATGAAGAACCCTTTTTTAAAATGTCACAAACCTAACAGGTTTTTTAAAGGATCAGCTGGTACAGTATGGGGAGTTATATCATCTACTTCTGCCCCAGTATCATTTTCAGTTTCCCCAATGATAATCTCATATCAAAAGTGAATAGAGCCAAAAGGAATAAGGCTGAGGACTGAACAAAATACAGTAGAATGATTGTTGAATACAAAGGACAACACAGTGCCGAGGATCTATTCATGGGACAGTGACACAGTGAATGCACTGTTTGGAAACACTTGCACATTAGTGCAAGCAAAACAGGAGGGAGATGGTCTTCCTTTGTCCCCCATGAATTCAGGTTATAGTTGAGCTCCTTCCCAGGACTTTAGAGGTTATGTTTTCTATCCTAATTTAAAATCATTGAGAAGTCTCCGTGTGTTGCTCTGAATTGAAGTTCATTCACTCTGGCTTGAATTGCTCCATCATTTGCCAGCAATACTTTGTTTTCAACTTCAAGCTGGAGGCACCAAGTGACAAATGGAATCTAACACAGCCTTGCTCCTGAGTTTCTGCTCCCAAATTCCTTAACTGGTGTACAAATTTAAATCCCAAGCCAATGAATGTGTAGTCAGAAATAAGGCCCACTTTGTTCAGTACAGATTAAACAAACAAACACATAAATAAATAAATGTGCTGAATTCAGTCAGGCTTCTGTCTTACTGTGTGACAGCAGTGGCAGTTTGCGGTTTCCATGGGGTAGCGAATCCACCCTGTGTTCTACTCTGAACTTTAAAGTTCCTCTCTAAGGCGCTGAACCCATTTTGAGGATCAGATTCAATATCTTGGATAGTTTCTCTCCAACATTTGGACTAAATCTGGAGCAGATTCATTGCCCCATTGACCTGGAACCTGTCATAGTATAGGTATAATCATCCTGTCAGCCTCATTGCCCCACTGCACAAAGCAGCACTTACTCTTGTGTAAAAAAGCATCAATGTTGGTTGCTTTTAATCAGTGGTTGTGCAACTATTAAAAAGAAGACACATTTCATTACAGTTTAATAAAGCAGATTGGGGAAAGTTATCAACAGTCCAAATGTCAACATTGGAAAGAATGCCTATTTGCCAATGTAACTTTAAAAGAGCATCACTGCAACATTACTTTTGCCATATTTGGTGGCATATTGTATTGTGAGGTTTTCAATAAATTTGCCCCTTCCCCTGTTTATATAGTACTTGTGTTAGTACAGCCCAAGCATGCTGTTGATGAAGCAAGTCTTATGGCCAAACCATAACCCATGGAGATTCGCTATAGTCTGAAAAAGTAAGATAAATCCCTAATCATCAGATAATCTCAGAAGGCAGAGAAGCAAGTGAATCCAAATGAGAAAAAGACAAAATGATTCATAACATAGAATTTTCCCTTGTGGCCTTGGCAGCTAGCACAATTGTCTACCAAAAAGCCAATAGGCCCAAAGCAATGGATTACTTCCCAGCATCTAAAGTAATTCCATATCATTATTGTGATCGAAATCCAAATGGCTTAAAAGGATTGAATGGAAGTGGAAGCACAGCTGGGAAATCCTAAGCAAGCTATCTGACAAGGAGGAGGGCAGACAGGAAGTAAAGGAAAAGTAGAAGAGGGTTCAGTAGGAGGGTGGACTTGGGTTTGCAGCTTTTAATGCCCTATTTCATTCTTGATTTGCTAACCTCTATAAAGTTCCAGTATTATTTGCAACTGAAGGAAAGGAACCACTGGAGATCTGCAACAAAATTCTACAACATGGAGTCAACCTGTTTAGGATTTCAAGCAGTCAGGTCCTTTCCCAATGTTGTTGTCATTGTTGTTGTTGTTGTTGTTGTTGTTGTTGTGTGCCTTCAAGTCATTTCAGACCTATGGCAACTCTAAGAGGAACCTATCATGGGGTTTTCTTGGCAAGATTTCTTCAGAGGGTGGTTGCCTTTGCCTTCCTCTGAGTCTGACAGAGTGTGACTTGCCCAAGGTCACCCAGTGGTTTTCCCAGGACACTCCATTCCATCCCTTCACCCGCATCCTGTTTTAGTCCCCATCTCTCTATTTACCCTAAGAGGTGGGGGACTTTGGGGTCCATCCACAATGGCTGCATCTCCTTAGAATTTGGGAAAATTATGGCTCAAAGGAGATCTGTGAGAGAAAGGTAACAGCAGGATTTTTTCATCTATGTATACCATGTATGATATACTATGTAGAGAGGACTGCAGGTAAGAGTTAAATAAAGTACTTTATTGGAATTAACCAACACACATCAGAAATCAGACACTCACAAGAACCAAACAAGACTGTTAGAAAATAAGGCATGAAAGGTTGGACAACCTCTTGATGTCTAGACTAGTAGGGGGTGTAGGAAAGGTCTCCATAGGGTGAGATCAAAGAGATGGTCTCTGATTGTCTTATCTGGGCCTGTTAGGAAATACAAAGATCTGGAATTGGAGAAGAGATTAGCTTGAACCCCTTTACTACTGGGGTTTTCCACCTAATCCCCTTTGAACTTATGACCTGACCATATCAGGTCAGCCTGACCTGGCAACATGCTCTTCCAGCCAGGATGCCTTCAATCATGTTTTCCAACCATAAATACATTCATGCATGAAAATAACACATCCTGCATGATGGGGGTGTTGGGCACGGTGACAGTCCAAGACATTTTGTAACCCGAGTCCAAGCAGTAAATGATGCCTCCCAGCCACCCTGAGTCAAAGTATATCCTCCAAATTCAGTCATGATATCCAAAACAAGCACTTCTCTCCCCGTTGCTGGCAGTAAAATATATATAAATAACAAAATAAGAAGCTAGTTATTATTTAGTAAAAAATTTTTTACAAACCTTACACCTGAAGGTCTCAGAGCAGGGTACAGAACCATTCATAAAGATAAAACAGTGGGGATTAACATTGGTGCTAACACTTCTCCGACACTGAAATCTCACCCTGCCTAATGGTAGGATTGGGCCTGGATGTTATGTAACCTGGGGCTCCCCCAGACCTGCTGATACTATCTTTTTTCTGTACAGATGGTTATGTAAGGATCCACAGAGAGAGAATGTGTTTGCTATTAGTGCACATGATTTATTTATAGAGGAAATCTTAAAGGAAGGGCATGGCCATCAGCCTCTCTTTCTGCCCCCTTATAGAGCTCAGCATGAGATGAAGTAGTCCTGTGATTGCTTCAGCTCTCTCTCAGCTCACATTTAATACAACAAGGCACAGCTGCCAAATGGAGGTTGGCCAATTGTACAGCTAGAGTACTTTGGACATCTTTGGAAATCAAAATGGCATCCCTACCGCTCTTGCTCTGTCCTTTTCTTTTGCCCCTTTTTAAAAAAATAACATAGTTTGTAAAGCCTAGAAAACTGTATCCCTTTCTGACACAGTTTGGAAAAGTTATTTTGGAAAATTTACTCTATGAAAGTTCTCTGAGGAAGTGACTTTCTCAAGCACTGGTCTTGGATTATGCTGTCCAGAGTAACTGGTTCATGCTGTTATGTTGAAGCATGGAAATGTGGGTTGAGCTGGAGTCCCAGTATACATGAGATGAAGTAAATATATGAATAGTTCAACTCAAAGTCAGTATTGTTGTTCTATATGATTATTCTCCCCTTAAGGCAAATCTGTCACAGTTTTTCTTGGCAAGATTTGTTCAGAAGGGGTTTGCCATTGTCTTTCTCTGGGGTCCTGGCTATGACTTCCCCAAGATCATCTAGTGGGCTTCCATGGCCAAATGGAGATTTGAACCCTGGTTTCCTGGAGTTCTAGTCCATCACTCAACCAATACACCACACTGACTCAGTATCCTATATAGTTTTCTCTCTCTCTCTTTCACACACATACACAAACACACACACAAACCAGACAGATAGATAAAGACAGATAGATGACAGAATGCATATACAGTCTATACAGTCCTCCATCCACATTTGTGGGTTTGACCTTCACAAATTTGATTACTCACTTGCTTCTTCCCATTCGCCCACTCCCACTCCTTTGCCTTTTGCCCCGGCACACTGTGCCTTCCTTCTCCATCCCTGGGCAAAAGGCAAGAGAATGGGAGGGAGAGAAAAGGGGAGGGAGAGGCATACATGCACCCTCTCCCTATGCAAGGCTGCCATTTCCCATTTGCTTGCTTTTTGCCCAGGCGCATGGAAGGAAGGTAGTGTGTCCAGGCAAAAGGCAGGTGAATGGTAGGGTGAGAATAGGGGAGGCACACAGGCGCCTTCTCTGTGTGCAGGGCTGCCCCTCCCATTCCCTTGCCTTTTGCCCAGGGATGGAGAAGGAAGGCACATGTGCCCAGGCAAAAGCCGAGGGAATGGGCAGGGGGAGCCCCGGAAGGGAATGGGAGGGGCGCTCCCACAATTGTGGGAGCTTGTTTCTTTTAAACTTTCATGAGGGTTCTGCACCCTGAACCCTCGTGAATGTCAAGGGGCCACTGTATATTGTACTATACATAGCATATAATGTTTAGTACAGTTGGGTCAGGACTGGTGCAATATGGATTCAGACCCCTCTCCAGTCATGAGGACCACTGGGTGATCATGGCTCACTCTCTCATCACCAGCCTAACCTGCTGATAGGGCTTTTGAAAGGATAACGATGGAGGAAGAGAGTGTGTCAAAGGAAGAAAAGTGGGATGCAATTTTTTTTTAATGGTTGCACAATACTGTTGTCCCCAAACACTTGGTTGCCTGAAACAGCACAATGGATGGCACCTCCTTGCCCTTCCACAGAGCAGGGTGCATAGTATGATCAGCCAGTTGAGCTATTTTGGCACCTAAGACAGAAAAGCTCTGGCAGTTTTAAATAAAATATAACAAAACAAATTATGAGAAATTTGCTGCTCATTCATGACACTCAAAATTTGCTGCCTGAGGTAGCCCCCTCCCTCTACTTCCTGGTAGTACCAGCCCTGACCCGCTCTGTTTTTGGGAACAAACCTTTATTCCACTCTCTTAGAGTCTTTCTTGAGAGCCAGACATGCAAAACCATCGACAAGTGGCAGCTCTGATGTCAGTAGGGTAATTAATCCAGTCTCTGGGTTTTAGACCAAATTGCGAAGGGCCAAACTTTCTTACCCCCAAATAGATCTAGAATTTTGGATACCTCCTGTGAAGTCAACACTAAATCCCAGAGCAATTTGCCACCTCACTAGCATCGGAGCTCCCAACCAACACCGTCCAAAATCTTAGGGTTTGCATGTTTTCATCTGATATTGGAATATGATGGAACGTGGAATATATGGAATATAATATTACAACTTTTAGAACAGCCATGCTCACTGGAAGATTCTGAGCACCGTAGGCAAAGAAAGTAATGTTTCCTAACTCTGATTATTTTTTTACAAAAAGTAACAGAAAAGAAATTAAACTCAATTTTTTTTTGACAACTTTGCTGGTTGACATGGTTAAAACTCTAGTAGGGCTCTCCTCTTCAACTCATAGAATCATAAAATTGGAAGAGACCCCAGTGGCCATTGCGTCCAACCCCCTGCCATTCAGGAACACACACTAAAAAGCAACCCCAGCTAATGGCCATCCACCCTCTGTTTAAAAACCTCCAAAAGAAGGTGACTCCTCTGCACCCTGAGGCAGCATATGAACGGCTCTTACCACCAGGAAGAAGTGCTTCCTGACGTTTAGGTGAAATCTCTTTTCCTGTAGTTAGAATTCGTTCCATTGCTCCACGTCCTAGTCTCTGGAGCAGCAGAAAACAAGCTCAGTTGCGTAGGGACGTGGGGGGGGAAGAGGACAATTCGCCCCAGGCGGCAATGTTTTTGGGGCGTCCTGGCCAATAGCCACACCCCCGCACACCCTGGCCACGCCCACACCCCGGCCACGCCCCCAGACACCCTCTTGTCACAGCCCCGCCCCGGCCACACACTCCAAGCTCTGCCACTGAACAAGCTTTCTCCATCTTCAACGTGACATCCCGTCAAATATTTAAACACGGCTATCAGGTCACTTCTCAACCTTCTTTTACAGCCCCGTGAAACAAGGGGAGGAAAGGATGGCCTAGATTCAGAGAAGGGAGGAGAGGGGAAAAAACACCTCTGAACTTTTCAAAAGTCGCTATCCCTGGCATTCAGCTACACGGCCCTAAGAGCGCAAACAAGACAGCTTAATTGTTTGTTTCTCTAAGGGAGGGAGCTAAACTCGGAATTAATTTGGCTCAGCTCTTGAGGCAATCCGTTCGCGCTGCTTAATTCTGGCAATTAAAGAAATTTCCTCCGACACAATTAACATGTAAATCCGGCGCGGAGCGAGGGGCGCGCCAGGTAGATACAAGGAGAACCAGGGAAAAAGACAAGGTGACCGGTGCCGGAATCATTCCTCTGGCGCTCTCTCGGCTCGGCCGCTAGGAGCGCTGGGGAGCCCAGTTGTCTAAGTAGCGGCATCAAGATTAGCGGCAGGCAGTCGGTTTCCCAGGCGGGAGGGGGCTGGGAAGCCGAAGGATTAATTTATTAGCGCTGCTGCTGCTGCTGCTACCGCTCTTCCTCCTCGCGGGGCTGATTGGCTCCGAGACAGGGACGGATTAACCCAGACAGGAGCTCTCTCGGGCTGGGATGGGGCGGAACGGGGGGGGGGGAGAGGGAGGCAGGACCGCTGATACGGTGCCAGCAGGCGATTTTGCCAGAAAGATCGCCAAAGAAACATTGCGACGCTATGCCCGTTCGGCCTGGAAGAGGGGGGTGAGATTGCATTAGCATTTTTCCATGCATGTATGCACGTAGCGCTTATTATTATTATTATTATTTCTCAGAAGCCTCGGAAAGTCGACAAAAGCGGCTGGGTATAAGCTGAGAACTGCGTGCGTCTCCGGGAAAAGCGCATCGCTCAAGTGAAATCTTGCTGGAGGCTGCGCTTCTGTTTTCCGTGTAGAAATGGTGCCGCAGCCGGCGCCGTCTTACCTAACGGCCCTCATCCTGCATTTTTTTTTTTTCAGAGCCCAGTCTCACCCTCCACAGCAGCCTGTGCGTTCCCTCCCCGCCGGCCTCCCCCCTCCCCCCTCCTTTTTCCCCTTTGCAATCGCTTTCAGTCAATAAAGTTGGACTGGCACCAAAGTTTTGCAAGTTTGCGAAAGCCTCACTAGCCTAGCGCCCCCTTCTGGCCAGAGAAGCGCATTGGAGGTGGCGGATCGCAAACTGCTACAGTACTTCTGTACCGCGGGCAGAGGACGGTCGTCGTCTCTGGGTGGAATGAAAATACTGGGCGCCTTACAGGATGGGCAACATTTAGGTGGCGCGCCGGCGGGCGTGACCTCGGCTGCGGGGCCAGAGCGAGCTGTAGCCAAAGCGCGGCAGCGTCCTTTCGGTTCCCGTTATTACTAGTTATTAAGGATCGCCAGACAGCTTGGCATCTCGCCCGGTAAAACCTTGGTCGTGGTTCTCGCCAGTTCTGCTCTCCTGGTTTTATTCTTCCCGGATATTTCCGCACTAGACTGTTAAGAGTGCTATTATTCCACTTTCAACGTCCTATGGAATCCTGGGGTTTGCAGTTTAGGGAGGGGCTTAAGGCTGCAAAACCCAGGATTCCAGAGGATGTTGAAAGTGGAATAATAGCACTCTTAACAGTCTAGTGCGGAAATGGCCCCCCCTTTTCGGTGCTACGGGCACGTGGACGTTGTCATACATGCTGCCTCTTTTTTCCCTCAGCAAACTATTGGGCAGAGGTCCTGCTTTGATGCCATATTTCGGGTAAAATCCGCGGAAGTTTGAGGCAGAGAAGGGCAACTTGAGCAACCAGGGAGCGGACAAAGGGAACCGCGTTTGTTGTACTGACTTTTGACGTGTTTTCTCGGTTGTTTTTAGCACAGGGATCGCTGTTTCCTTGCCAACAGAAAGTTAGGGGGAAGGAAGGTCTGTTTATGCCCTCTCCTTTTCCGTATAGTAATAGGCTGGATTGTATCAGTATTCTTGAGAAGACACAGGGTTGGTATCCACGCAGGCTTCTAAGCTCTTGGACCACAAGCTTGTGCGTGTCTACACATCAGTAAAGCCCCACTAAATTCAGTGGCAGTTATTCCCAGAGAGGTGTGTGCACAGGATGGCAACTTCATTATGGGTGAGTCATATATATTCGGGCAGTCATAACCAACTGCGAATCTTTTCTTGCCTAAAGTGTCACACAGGATTCCGGATAAGAGAGCCATTATTGTAAGTGGGATCCCCGTAGGGGAGCGCACGGTCCTTGATGCATCTTGCCATGGGTTTTAAAGGCTTTCTAGCAGACTTGCGTCGTTATGGTTCTTAAGTATTACGTTGTGCTCAGCCTTCCCTCTGCACGTACCCTCTGGTCCGCACGTCCTTTCCGTCCTATCATTTATTGCAGTGAAAATCTCAGGCTCGGTACCATTGAGCAAGAAGGACTCTTTTAAATCATCCCTTTTAAACTTTTCCATTTAAAAAGAAATCGATGAGCCGAGCCTTCCTTGTAGCCCGTTTCTTAGAGTGCCTCATCTTTCTCTTCTTCCTCCCTTCATCTCCAAGCTTTCTCTTTCTCTTTTCAACCACGACAAATCTTTCTCTTTAATTAGGCAGAAACCGGTGCCACGGTCCCTGCGCTTCACCCCCATAATCCTCACCAGTAACATCCAGAGCACAGGGTATGCAGAGAGTGCGGGATAAAGGAGGGTTACCAATTAATCACTCCCAGCCCGCTCTCGATTGTGTGGCTCTCCGGGAGTGCGTGTGCGTGCGCGCGCGCGCGAGTGCGTGCGTGGTTCTAGCGGTGGCGAGCCAAGCCGGCTGGAACTTCGCCAGTGCCCACATCTGACACCCAACCTTGCCCTCCTTCCCCTCCTCCGCCTCCCCCCGCCCTCCCCCAAGCGCTCCACGCACTCCTCATTCATGCGCAGAAGTGGGTATCATAGTAGGTGGGAAATCATTATCGGGGGCCAGTCCGTTTGCACGGAATCCAGCCCGGGATTTGACTCCACCTCCAGCCAAGCAGCTTTCCAGTGACAGAAGAGTTGGGACGGAGACTAGCAGTGGGAAGAGAGAGGCAGGGCACGGGGGAGAGAGCGAACGAGCAAGAGGTTGCTAGTTGGAAGTCATCAGCTTCCCCGCCGCCGCCGCCACCCCGGCCGAGGACAAACACTTCAATGACCAGCGGAGCTTGGGCGAAGCGCGCTTTCCTGCTGGGCCACGCGGAGCGGCGCTGCGGGCAGCCGAGGAGGAGTTTTGCCCAGACCGCCTCGCCGCCAGCCGGGAGCACTTTTGGGGAGGCGCGGCAGGGCAGCGAGACTCCGACCGGTGAGCCTTCGCGCCCGATCCGTCGGAAGGGGACGTGCCGGAGGAGAGGTCCGCTCGGTGGCGGCAGAGTCCTCGGCGCGCTCGGATTCCCCCTCTTGCCCCACACCCACCACCCTCCTTCCCACCCTCTCCTCCCCTCCTCCGCGATGAACTCAGCGCGCCCAAACAAGCCGAAATATTAACGTTCAGCCCGCCCCTCCCGTCCCGCCGCCTGACCCCCCTCCCCAGAAAACGAGCACCCCTATGAGAATGACAAAGGATTGCGAAGGCGAGAGTGGATCGAGTTTCGCCGAGCGATCCCCTTAAATGGATTACTAAATGGGACACTCCATCCGCTGGTCCTGTCCTCTTTAAGCTGCGCAGCTACATGCACCGACGAGGTACGTGGACTCCCTCTCCTAGCTTCGGGATCGCCGGGTGTCCTTTTGTACCGCGAAGGGCGGGAGGGATCGGAGGAGGAGGTATTGTTTGGGGCTCCGTGTGGAAGCGGGAGAAGAGGCGAGAGAAGCTTGGCGAGGTCCTGCGAGACAGGGAGAGAGAGAGTGGAAGCGGAAAAGGAGGGAAAGAAGGGGTGCCCCGAGGAAGCCGAGGGGGCTCGTGGACGCCTTTTTTTTTGGCGGCGCCACTTTCTCCTCCGGTCGGCTTGTGCTCCGTGCGCGGTTTTTTGTGTGGGAAAAAAACAAAAATCTCCTTCGCTCCCCCTCACCACCACCACCACCACCACCACCCTCTTCCCCTTGTCATGCTCTTATTTGCACGGAACTGACACTGGGGAGTGAGGGGGGGAGTCCGTAGCCTTGGGGACGTTTGTTTTGTTGGAAGCGCGCCGCGATGTTTCTCCCTCTTCTTTCCCCCATCTTCTCCAGTTTTTAAAATTTGAGGGGCGGCGGCTCGGGACGACTTTGTGTCCCCCTTCCCGCGCCCTCCTTCACCCGGGCACCTCGGCGGGAGGGGCCGTTGTTCGGCTGAAGCCGCCGCCACACGCGCGAACCGCCACACAAAGCGCCTCTTCGGCGGGGGAGCCTCTAGAGCCGCCTTCGGTGCTCCCGGCCGGGCTTCCACCTCTCCCCCCTCACACGCCCTCCGTCCGTCTGCCAGTCCCCTGCTCAACACGAGGCTTCCTTGGGGGGCGAGGATGGGCGTGGAGTCTTTGTTTCCGAGACAATGTGCGGTGGCAGCGGAGAAGAGGCGGCGAGGAATTGGGGCAGGTTGGCTGCCTGGCGGAGTCCGCGCCTGAGGAGAACGGGGCGGAGGGGGGCGGCCCTGATTCCCCCCCCCTGCCCCGTTCTCCTCAGGCGCGGACTCCGCCAGGCAGCCAACCTGCCCCAATTCCTCGCCGCCTCTTCTCCGCTGCCACTGCACATCCTCCTCCTCTGGAGAAGAGGACAACTTGAGGCGGAAAGAAGAGACTTCCACCCGCCTCCCTTGCCGGGGCCAACGCCTCTCCGCCGCCTCAGCGCTCTGCATGGCGTGCCCACCTTGGTCCCCGGGGTGCCGGTGGCAGTGGTGTGTTTGTCTCTCAGGGTGTGTGTGTGAGAGTGAGTGAGTGAGTGAGTGAGTGGCGCTGCTTCTGCCGCCGCCGCCCGTCTCCGGCTTTGTTTGCAAGATTGGGAACGGAGGTTGACGCAAGCTCGGGGCGCCTCCCCTGGTGAACCCCCTACGGGTAGGAGAGCGCGGGGGGCGGTCACTCTCCTTCCCCCACGAGAGAGCTGATGGAGAGGGGGAAGGGGGATGATGGGGGACATTTGGGGCGTGTGTTTGAGTGTGTCTAGTACGTGAGGGGAAGGGAGTGACCGGTTCTTCCAAGCCTGTCAGCAATTGCTGCTGGTGGTGTTCTTGCCTTCCCCGCGGCTCCTGTCACTGAGGGGAGAAGAGGGGCGCGCTCAGAGGCTCCCTCCTTTCCCCCCTGAAGGCACGGCTGAAAGAAGGAGTTAATTAGGTCGCCCTCCCCGCTCCATTTCGTTTTCTTTCTCGTGAGAGGGCTTATATGTTGTACTGGGGGCGGGCGTCCTCTCGGTTTACACCTCCACAAACGAGCCCCTCTTTCTGGGGACTTCAGTTGACCCAGAGTGAGGGGAGAAGCGGGATCTCCGAGGCGGGGGAGAGAGAGTTGAGCAGGGGAAGCGCGAGATGATGGAGGAAGTAGTTTGTGGGGCAAAACCTGAATGGTGGTGAGCGCAACTTAGGAGGAGGGAGAGAGGACAACACTGGAAGGAGGTGTGGTTGAAGGTTCTTTGCTGCTTGCCGTTGGGCAGAACATGGAGACAGAGGAGTAAGGGGAGACTGCGCGCGCGATCCATCTTCGGGTAACAACTGTGTGTGTGGGGGGGACAGCTCTGAATAGGGGAAAGGTGAAATGCTAGGGGAAAGGGGGCCTTCTCATAGTGGCCCCTTGGCAAAGCCAACTCCATGTTAACTCATTTATTTTATGGCATTAGATTGGTATTAAAGTGGCAGTCCACGCCATGAGAAGTTCTCTGATCTAGCATGGTAAAGTGCCCTCTGTGTGTTTTTGTGTGTGTTGATGTAATTTATCTGTGTGTGTGCGCATGTGAGTGCACGTGCACGCAACACAATAGCACTCTGTTTTTAGTAACCTAAAACTTGAATCTTACAAGTTAGGGACAAGATACAGAATGCTTTTTCAGTGCAAAGACTTGTTTCTGGAGAGCTGTGTGAAGTCATCATAAAGGGTAACAGTGTGCCTATGAGCATGTGCAGAGCAACTTTCCTTCTGCCACCGGAATCAATCATTGCCAGCTCCTGTATATGAGATTTGGGGCAGGGGATAGGAGGAAAGTGTATTTTCTATGCAGATCGAAGTCCATCGTATCTCTGGTTTTGGAATTAAAGTACTGCTGCCCCAAATTGTTTTAATGTACATGCAGTTGTTCTCATTTAACATGCTCCTTAAGCCTGGCAGGGAGGGCAGTCATCGCAACGGGTAACTGGTGTGTTTGTAAAAGACAATCCTAGGGCTGGATTGCACAATGGGGTTCTTGTTCCTTCGTCTGAAATCCGCAGGCTGGATGGAGGGAAAAGCCCAAAGACTGGGGAAGGGGGAAAGGGGTTAATGGAAGTTCTCTGCTCCCTGGAAAAGAAGGAAGAATTCTTGGGAAACCATTGAGTTTTCTACCCGATGATGATGATGATGACGACGATGATGGTTAGAGGGGTTTCTGTCAAGCCTACTACCAAATATCTTAAGCCATTCCTGTGTCAGAGTGGTAGAGGCTATTTATGCTGATAGTGGCTGAACTTGATGCTATTAGGAGGGATTTTGGTTATGTTTGTGTGTTTGTGTGCTGGATGGCACATGAGGAGGAAAAGCTCTCAGTTGAGAATAATGTGTATTGAGTGCTCTGGCTGTGAATTTGCACGAGTGAAAGTGGGAGTCTGCAAATGCCCATGTGTTGTTTTCCCCTGCCTGCTGGTCTATTGTAGATGTGAATTAAGGCAGCTCAGGGGAATACATGTGTGGGGTTTGGGGAGGGAGGGGTTCTGAGAATTGCTGACTGATTGCTGCTTTTCTTGGAACATTAATCACAACAGAACTAACAGCAACCTCACAAATATAATCTAGGGGAAAAGATTCTAGCTCCAGAGTTCCAGTTCAGAAAGTATTTCTAGAAAGTTTGGGCTTTCTTGGCTGGGGAAAAAAGTGTCTGGATGGATAGATAGATAGATAGTTCACACATTGTTTCTTTTTCCAAAAGTTTCATGGAAAGTGAAGTGAAAATCTGCCTGGGTGTGGTAGATGACATCAAAATAAAGGCAAAATGTAAAAATGCCACAGTTTCGTTGGATTTTCCAGCAGTTCCAACAAAGAAAAAAGGAGAGAGTTGTCCTTTATTATTGATCTAGTTGTCCAGGACCAAAGAATTTCTGTTACTGGCTTTGTTGTGCCACTTCTATTGTATTTTAGCAATAGGGGTGATCCTCTCCCCATTCCTTATGCCCCATTTTTATATGCATGTTCCCATTTTAATGCAGGATATTAGACTTTCATTCTTTTCTTTGCTAAGAAGTTGCGTTGGTGCTTATAAATATGTTTGAAAACCTACAATTTTATGCCTGTTCAAACACATTAACTGCTAAAACAACAAATTGTCCAAGTTTGTTTGCAAGAATCCAATATTTGGTTACTGACATGCCTCAGGAACACAATGGAGTTCAGATCATTATAAGCACATCTTTAAGATAATGTGTGAGCACCAAGCAATTTCCATTAAACAGAAGTTACCAGCAGAATCATTTTCCAGGGTCAGGGTTAATTGTTAACCTAACATTAAATAAAAGTGGCAAAATCTTGTCTCCATCTGTTATCCTTTTGTGTTGTGTTATTACTTGTCTTTGTAAAATGCAATGTTGTCTTTATAATGTGCCCTCTGTAAAACTAAACAAAACCCAATAACTATTAGAATGTGCTCTTTCCTTTGGGTTAGATCTTCAGTTCATACTTCAGGGAATAACTGCTTTGCTGAGGGATAAACTAATACAGATTTTAATAGGAAGAGGTCAGTGGGTAAGAGGATGTTTTATGAAAGACTGCCAGATAACTCTCAAGATGTTCTGAATCTGTAGCTTTCAAAACAAGCAAAGAAAGAGAGATCTTGATTTAGATAAAATGTTGTTTTAATGCTGTTTGGTTTAAAAAGTGGGGAACAAGGGAAATCTTGTCAAATGAGGCCTTTAACAAGATTTTAACCATGTCTGTGTTTCAGTGCATAAGAGAATAAGAATGTAGCTCCACTTAAGTGAAAGTGCATTGCAAGGACATGTGTGTCTATATGCCTTCAGGTTCTGTTGACTTATGACAACCCCATGCATTTCATAAAGAAGAAATACTCAGAGGTGGTGCCGCAAGTTACTTCATCTGAAATATAGCCTACAGCACCTGGTATTCATTGAAAGGTAACCTGAACAAGACATTAAAATAAAATAATGACTATCAGTCCTTGCTTCCTTGTTACTCAGGAGGATCAGCTGACTTTAGTCTTGGTTGGACATAAGGAGGAGCTCAATATTCTGCCTCTAATGCTAAGACACAGAGGAATACATGATTTGTTCATTTGTGTTATACAAAAGTCAAAGATCTGAACTATGAGTAAATCCAGTCTCCACATATGTTCTCCATATTTTCCGTTAGTTAACATCATATTGCTCCCCCTCAACATGTTTTTAAAAAAATCTACTTCGTGTGCTTTGTTTTCTTGAAAGAGGAAGTAACTGGGCACTCAGACAGATAAAGAACATATGTAATTAACATCCCCAGCTACTTAATAGTAACCAAAGAAAATGCTAGCTCTAGCTCCTTTTCACAGGTTGCAATCTGAATAGTCAAGAAGATTTTGCTGCTGAAGTCTGAAGAAAAGGGCATCAGGGCTCAAGGGCAAGAAGCTGCCTGTGGTGGTTAAAAGAGAGAGAGAGAGAAAAGAAATTAATGACCTGTGAAAGATCCAAAATAGAATTGTGCTCATTAAAAGGAAGTAAGCAGTGGTAAACTTGTTTGCTTGTTTGCTAAAGGAAAAGGGAAATGTCATCTCAACAAGTGTAAAAAGAATCACATATAAATACGTATGAAAAGAGTTCCCATGGTTTACAGCAGTAGAGAACATAAAAGGGATTAAGTTGACTTCTCCAGCACATGTATTGCATCCTGTCTCTTTGGAGGAATACATTGTTGTGCTATCTTGAGAAATGTTTAGTGTGCTGTAAAAGTCTTATCACTCATTGTCTTGTGAGGTTAAAGACCAACCACAGTAATGCATGAAGATGTCAAGTGCATCGTAACATTTTAAATTTCCCTGGCAAATTATACTTGGGCAGGGCCAGGGGCAGAAGGAAAAGATGAAACAGAACACAAGTGAAATCTTTACTAATTCCTGTCTGCATAGCATGATTAATGATGGGCCTTATTTTTCAGTGCCTAAAACAGGAGATATAATTCAGTAGAGTAGTTTCAGTGAAGTTATTGAAACCATTTGGATAAAAAAAAAAAAAAAAAAGCCACACACAAAACAAAGCAACCCATGCAGAATAAGTGGTTAGAACAAAGCATTCATGTTAATTGATAAGTGAGTTAAAACACAATGAGCTAAAGGGGATCATAATACGGAGCAAATACTAACAACTTATTGTGGATTCTGAGTACTTCAACCCTGCTCTAATGCTGTGGAAAAATAACACCCTAATCAATTGAAACCAACCACTGCTGGCTTAAATATTATGATATGTAACTTGCAGAACATCATCTCAGGTGAATAAGGTTTCTGATTTAATATAGCTATCCAGGAGACACAATGAGAGATAATGCGGTTTAGTGGTTGGCTTGTTGGATTGAAATTTGAGAGGTCCTAGTTCCAGTTCCAACAAAACCATGAAACTCAGTAGATAATCTTTATACAGTCATTCTGTCTCAGCCGGACCTACTTTGCATTATTCTTGGGAGGATAAAAGTATGGGGGGGAGTCTCAGAAAGTGGTATATGCCACTTTGAATACATTGCAGGAAAGGCAGAATGTAAATGTAACAAGTAAATAGGAGTTTGCTGTAGTGGAGAGTGTGTCTATGTAAAGCAGAGCAGTTTAAAATTCCTTGTTAACTCAGAACAGAATGGCTTCATCACCTGGCTAATGAATGGAAGCCATGATTTCGGCATTTAACCATTATGATTATTGATAGCCTTTTCAGAATATGGAGGATTGGGCTCATTGTAGCTGTAAAAGATCTCAAGAGGTAGGAATAGCCAAGAAATGAAAAGGTTCTGTTGGTGGGCCTGCCTATCCATGTACAGTTTATATAGCCAGCCTACATAACTACAAATATTGAATGAGGAGAAAGCATTCTTGAGATTTACTTGGGGCAAATTCACCACCACATCCACCAGGCTATGGATTAGAGTCTTTCCCCAACTTCCATTCTGTCTCTTCCTCACCACCGCCCCAGTTCTGTATCTAACATCTTGCCCAGCACCTTCCTAACATTTCCCCCACCTCAGCAAAACAAGACAGAAGCTAGTATTTCTTCTGTAATGTTTGTAATTGGTGGTCATGAAGTGCTTTCAGTAATTAACTAATTGCATTCAAAGCACCACAGTCAGGTAAGTAAGAGATATGCAGTGATCAAGTCACCCGACAAAGAGATACAGCTGCCTGTGGGGTGGCAGCTGCCGCTTCAGCCTGCAGCACCCATAGTACAAGAAACAGCAGGTAGTAGGTTTGTAAGCCTAAAACTTACAGCCAGCTGGATTCAAATCCTGATATAAATTTTTTTCAATGTTTCCCCTCCCCCATCTCTGATACCGTTTTTTACACCCACCCATGGTACTTTTACTCAACAATTAATGACTTACATGTTTTATCATAACTTTCCCCACATTCAGTAAACCTCACTCACAAAACAAATTTTGATTTTTATCTCTTTGTTGCGTTTGTATCCTCCTTGTTCTCCAAAAAGCTCAAGGAAGCATTCACTGATCTTCTCCTCCTTACTTTACCCTTACTACAACCCCATGAGGTAGGTCAGACACTGAGAAAGAAGGCTTGACCCAAGATCACCAAGTGAGCTTTATGGCTTACTGAAGATTTGAAGCTGTATCTTCCAAGGCCTGAACACACTCTAGGCAGTATGCCATGGATAGGGAAATTCCCATTCCAGCACTCTAAGAACTATATCAGGGTGGGGAAGGTTCATCCTGTGGGTCACATCTGACCCTCAAGCACTATTCTGTGGCCTATTGAGACTCCCAGGAAACTTCCAAATCCCCTGGACTATTTTTAAGGCAAATTTTGTCTGAAAATCCCCCCAAATAATAGGGTTGATTTCCCCTAATTCCCCTAAATGGCAATTTTTTTCATTATTTTTTATTTTATTTTATTTATTTTTTTGGCCTGAAACCAAAGTGGCATCATCTCACTTTTGAGCTGGCTGAAATTCTACTCAGAGAGGTATTGGGTAGAATGTTTACCCCAGTACAGTTCCCCACCCCTGTACTCTACTACAGTTACTGCTTCTTTGAACCTTTTCCTCATACAATTTGCCACTCAGGTTGCAGTCTGAAACACATTTACTAGCCCTAAATGTTAATGAGCTCAGTAAGATTGGAACTACATAGCCAAGAAGGAGGGGAAGGGAAGTTTAGTAGCATCTTCATATTACAGTGCACTTTTAATCATGTTTGCCCTGATTCCTCAGTACGCATGCTTGGAGGTTCACTGTAACATAATGATGTTATTGAGCTTCCCTACCTTCCCCTTCTTTCTAATGTGAGTTCAGAGGTCCAGGGAACTGCATAGCTGGTGACCATTGCAAGCTTTCTCATTCTGGCATTGATGCATCTCAGCTTTACGATGTTTGTAGACTTGTGTTAGCTCACATTGCTGGGCAAGCTACTGGTTGCACTGTGGTGTTGCATCTTTCTGCCAGCAATATGGACAAAGTATAGGACTTAAAAGCATAGTAGCTAAGAAAGTCTATGCATGGTGATCTCACTTTGGACAATGGAGAGAATGCTGGCCAAGTAGATAGTTCTTATAAATTGCCTTTGGGCAAATATTTCATGGGCTGATTATTTGATGTCAGTGATGCTGCCCTTCTGACTAAATTTACTCAAGTGATAGATCAGCTTACTCTCCATAAAGTAAGCTAAAATAGCTGGATTTAAGCTGAATTAGTACAGTCAATTTCAGGGGGACTACATTGGCTTAAATCCAAGAACTCTGGCAGATTGCGCTGAAAGATAGGTCAGCAGTACTTAATTATCTGACCAGAAATTTGGCCTGGAACCATGAATTAACATCTCTGGTTTTATTATGGTTTTCTAAAACCCTGCCAATCTAATATTCTTATATTGGTAGAGATTCATTACGACAATAAAATTGCCGCTAGATTTCTCTAAAGCAAAAATCTGCTTGCATAGAGATTCGTGTCATTTTTGAATGAGGTACTGACCTACTTCTGTGAGTTATTAGTACCTCTGACTACTTAGAAAGCAGAACACTTCCTGTTGAATTGCCTGCAGTATACTAGAAAACTTGTAGTGTGCTTTTTATTTATTATATTTATATCCCATCTTTAAGCCAAAATTGGTTGCCAAAAGGAATTTATAATAATTACAATCTTACACAAAGTTACACCATGGGTTTAGTTCTTTTTAAGGTAAAAAGTCTGTGTCTGAGCTTGGTCACCAGACAGCACGGGTACAAACTTGCATGACTGAATGTTCCCCTACCCCACACACACATGTGTGTGCATGTATGTGTCCCCTATGAATAAGTATTTGGGGCCCCAGCACAGAAGCAATAACAGCCCTGAAGCCTTGATACAAATTTACCACTTCAGTGACAACTAGGCCATTAAACGTCCTAAATTTTGAAACATGCTGTAGAAATCTGAAAATAACGGTGGTGAAATGAAACATTTGAAATATTCAGACTGCCAAAGAATAGTACATTGTAAATATATTTATATAGAAGCTGTCTGCTAGTCTTGACAGTTAAGAAGCTTAAAAGCTGCTAGTGTTAAATAAAGAAATGCAGGAGGAACTAGAGGAAAGTGATACAGTAAAAAATAAAACAAAACCCCCTCCGTCCGCCCCCATCAAATCAGCAAATGCATGGAACAGATGACCAAAACTGAAGTTTCCAAGTGTGCTGTGTTCATAGCTAGCTCTGAATTGAAGCTAAGATTTAATCAACAGTTACATCAAGTATATTGAGAGCACTGTCATACAGACACATGTTACATTTTTTTGTTGAGAAATAGCTTGACAGCTTCATTTTCTTGAACCACGTTCACATGAAACATTACCAGCACAAAGAATTATTTGTTCATTGTATGAAATGCTATTATTTCCTTTTTGTCCAGCTAGGCCATTTAAACAGCATCCTATGGAGTATCTATACAGATTGAAGAAGAGATGGAAAAAGATAAGCCAGCTATTAACAGAACTGCTGCTTGTTGCATCTCAAGAGGGAAGACATATGGTATCTCACTGCAGCCAGTAGTGACCTTTCCTTTTTAAAGTATTATTAATAACAGCTATTACTATGTACAGTATTTCAGTGCAGATACTTGGAATTCACATTGACTATAGTGGCTTTTCCAGTTCTATTTTGTCATTATCAAGCAAAACTTGTCCAGAAAAGAATCAGTCCTTCTGTGCTGAGATTTTTATTTTTGCCTGCATGCCAGACTGTAGGCTAAGGCAGTTGGCTCAAGTTTCTAAAAAATTATACCCAGTTAGTCCTATGGATTCCATACCCAACTGCCTCCAATGCAAACAAAATACTTATAGGCGCAGGAGGAAATGGATGCTTTAATTACAGGCATTCAGACAAAGTCTGGGTTCCATGTATTAAAAGGCTAGAAACTTTTTTAGTGTTGGACTGTGATTGTCATGCTGATTATGTACTACAGAAAGAACTACTCATTCCATGTGCCTTTCCATCAGTATTGCCCGAGCACAGCAGCTATGCAAAAACCTTCGAGCAGTTAAAATGAAAGTACTGAATGTTTATGCAGTTACAGAAAAGGAAGTTCTAACTTACTTCTGCAACTTAAGGCCACATCTTTACTCCAGAAAGCTTAGTCCCATACCGCTTTATGTTCCAGTGCTAGGGGATTCTAAAATGGCAAATAATCTGGGAGACAAGTAGTACCAGATAATTTGCTGTCATTTTGATGAGACTTTTTTTTTTAAAAAAAAAGGAAAGCAATTTGCCCCCTTTTTTATTGATACCTATCGAAATCCTCTGTTTACTGCCAGCTTTGACATGGATCTGTGCTAATTCCTTTTCTGTTCTTGAATTATGGCCTAACTTGACACTGTCCTTGGCCTCTTCATCTATTAATCATGGAAGCTGCTTTCTTATTCGGTTGCCATAGTTTCAGTGCCTCAGATAGTGTTGGGGTGCCTTGGGAAAGGCTTGAGATATACTAGGACTTGCAAGCCTTGCAGTTATTCTGGCAGTTGCATAGCTCTGAAAGAACAGAAAACCGCTTCCAACATAATTCAAGGTTGGATTAAAAGAGGCAACTTCTAGATGTGTCCCTCTGGACCTTGTTATGTGCACACCCAGCTGATATTTACTCCAGGATTTGCTTCTTCCTGTTGTTTTTTTTTTTAAAGAAAAAACTTTCAGTTCAGAGACTAATATCTGCTCTTACCTATTGCAAGGGAAGCTAAGGCTTTTCCTTATGGCTGTTGATGAATGGCTTAGTAAATGAAGATATATAAAGTTTACCAAGCAATCCAGGTAATTTGTTTTAACATGTATTGTATATAGCTGCACATGGTATGACAAAGCAAATGTTTGTTCTAGTTTCTATTATTTACTTGATTTTAACTTTAACTATTCTCTGAGAGTAAAGGACATCTGACTAGGAAATCTAGCCATGCTGTATGTCAAATCTGTAGTAAAGTAAAACAGAACTTTTGGTATCCACAGAGCCAGTGTCCCTCCACCATTGATTAGAAATGCCATCTTTTCAATTCATCAGTTTATCCATCCATCCATCCATCCATCCATCCATCCATCCATCCATCTACGTTTTTCAATGTTTTTATGACCAGCATCAAGGAAAGGTAGGTTTTATAGATATTACTTGCTCACCAGGCAAGTGGTAACTTAGGCACAGAAAGATCAGCTGAAATAACTAACCACAAGGCAGTCATTCCTGATTCTGACCCTACCCCCCACTTCCTCACAAAGATCCAGAAACAGTATTTTTCTTCATGTTAAGGACCATTTTGCTGAAATATCAGTAGTGTCAGTAGGGATCAGACTTGACAGTAACAGGAGCAGTTCTATGCATGTTTATGAAGAAAATTTTCTGAATATGTAGGAAAAGATGGTGGGATCCAATTTTGACAGAAAAAGGAATGCGTAGCCAAGAAGTATGGAAACATCCCTTCACTGATAGCCTACTTCACCATAGCTTTCCTCTCATAGTGCTTTTCTCCTCAGCAGTCGCCAATACTTAAAGTGATCTTAGTTGAGTAAACAGTGTTTTAGGAGAACAAGAATAGACAGTTAAGTGGCAGATTTGGGAATGTTCTATCCATCTGTCTGTTTTGCTGGTAAAATTGAACCCCCACTGCTTTCAAACATGTCCAAAGCAGTCTCTTTTTAAATTCATGAGATTACTGCTATCTTACCAAGCTTGGTTTCCTGAGGAATGCCAGACTTTATCCTGATTGTGCCATAGTGACCATTAGCAATCCAATTCTATACATGTTCCTGTTTCAGGGACATAAGACATTCCTAGAGGCAGAGCAGCAACCAACCTGTGGTGCTCAGTCACCAAAGCCATCTGAATCATTTTGACACATGAGATGATGAAATCCCCACAAGAGTCTTTCCTTCAGTACAGAAAGAATAATAACAAATCAAATAACCAACAGTTTGCCACCTTTTCACAATGCCACAAATTCTCTGAATGACATAGTTCCCTCACCCTGAATAATGGTAGGGCCAAGCTTGGTCTATTCTGAAGTAAACCTTATTGACATCATAAGTGTGTATAGGACTGATCCCCAATCTTAAAACTATCTGAATTATGTATGTACTGCATTCTTTGACATCTTATCATTTAAATCTGTTAGAATCATAGAATCACAGAGTGGGAAGAGACCACAGGGGCCATCCAGTCCAATCCCCTGCTATGCAGGGACACACATCAAAGCACTCCTGGCAGATGGCTGTCCAGCCTCTGCTTGAAAACCTCCAAAGGCAGCATATTTGACTGCTGGACAGCTCTGACCATGAAGAAGTTCTTCCTGAGGTTCAGGTGGAATCTCCTTTCCTGCAGCTTGAATCCATTGCTCTTTGTCCTGGTCTCTGGAGCAGTGGAAAACAAGCCTGCTCCCTCCTCGACGTGATATCCTTTCAGATATTTAAATATGGCTATCACGTCCCCTCTTAACCTTCTGTTTTGCAGACTAAACATACCTAGCTCCCTAAGCCGTTCTTCATAGGGCATGGCTTCCAGACCCTTCACCATTTTGGCCGCCATCCTCTGGACAAGCTCCAGCTTGTCAATATCCTTCTTGAATTGAGGTGCCCAGAACTGGATGTAGTATTCCAAATGAGGTCTAAGCAAAGCAGAATACAGTGGTACCATTACCTCCCTCAATCTAGACACCATACTCCTATTGACGCAACCAGGAATCACGTTGGCTTTCCTGGCTGCCACATCACGCTGCTGACTCATATTCAGCTTGTGATCTACCAAGACTCTTACATCCCTTTCACACATTCTGTTATCCAGCCATGTGTCCCCCATCCTATATTTGTGCATCCCATTTTTTCTGCCTACATGCAGGACCGTACATTTCTCTCTGTTGAAATTCATTTTGTTAGCTTTGGCCCAGCTCTCCAATCTGTCAAGGTCATTTTGAATTCTGACCCTGTCCTCTGCTGTATTAGCAGCCCCTCCCAATTTGGTGTCATCTGCAAATTTGATCAGCATGCGCTCTACTCCTTCATCCAAGTCATTGATGAAGATGTTGAATAGCACTGGGCCCAGGACAGAACCCTGTGGCACTCCACTAGTCACTTCTCTCCAGGATGAAAAGCAACCATTGATGAGCACCCTTTGGGTTCAGTTGGTCAACCAATTACAAATCCACCTAACAGTAGCCTTGTCCGGCCGGTATTTTACTAGCTTCTTTGCAAGAATATCATGGGGAACTTTGTCAAAGGCCTTACTGAAATCAAGATATGCCATGTCCACAACATTCCCTTCATCTATCAAGCTTGTAACTCTATCATGAAAAGAGATACGATTAGTCTGGCATGACTTATTTTTGAGAAATCCATGTTGACTTTTAGTGATTACGGCATTGCTTTCCAAGTAATCAGAAACTGACTGTTTAATGATCTGCTCTAGGATATTTCCTGGTGTTGATGTCAGGCTGACTGGGCGATAATTATTTGGGTCCTCCTTTTTTTCCCCTTCTAGAAGATGAGGACAACATTTGCCTTCCTCTAGTCTGCTGGGACTTCTCTTGTTCTCTAAGAGTTCTCAAAGATTATTGCCAGTGGTTCTGAAATGACTTCTGCCGGTTCTTTTAATACCCTTGGATGTAATTCATCGGTCCCTGGAGATTTGAATTCATCTAGTTTAGCCAGGTATTCCTGTACTACTTCTCTACGTATTCTGTGCTGCATTTCCCTCTTTCCTCACCTGCTCCCCACCCCCCCAGGTTGAGTACTTCTATCCTTTTGGGAGAAAACTGAGGCAAAGAAGGTGTTGAGTAGTTCTGCTTTTTCTCTTCCCCCTGTTAATAATTGGCCATCTTCTCTGTGCAGCGACCCTGTCATTTCCTTGTTTTTCCTTTTGCTGCGGACATGTCTGAAAAAGCCCTTTTTATTGTTTTTAATGTCTCTGGCAAGCCTGAGTTTATTCTGCGCTTTAGCTTTTCTGACCTTCTCCCTACATATCCTGGCTATTTGCTTGAATTCCTCTTTGGTGGTTTCACCATTCCGCCGTTTCCTGTACTTGTTTCTTTTAACACTTAGCTCAGCTGACAGTTCTTTAGTCAACCATTCAGGTTTCTTTAGACACCTGCCATTTTTCCTATTTATTGGCACAGTTTTAAATTCTGTCTTCAGTATCTCACTTTTAAGAAACTCCCATCTGTCATGAACTCCTTTCTCTTTCAGTATTCTTGACCTGTTGTACAATTTCATCACTAGAGAAATTATGGGTTTCCCTTCCTCTTTAAGTACAGGGTAAATTTCCACCATGGGTAGGTTTAAGTTATGTATTATAAAAGACTTGCTCAATAACATCACAAAGGTAATTGTATTTAAAATCATTTAAAAGCTGCATTTCCAGTGTTCACAATATAGTATACCAGAAATTAACAAACACCAGGGGAAACAAACAAACAAAGCAGCAAATTAAACTACTGACCGAATGTAAAACATGTCTTTTGGTCTGATGATCAGCCAGGAATGGGAACTTTGGAGTGGGAAGTTCATTTGGCAGGAAGTTTGTTCTACAGTTAGGGGAGGAGCAATTGATGTTAAAGATTGCTTTTCTCACTATGAGCTTGGAAATTTACATTCTCTGAGTACCGCTCTCAAAATTCCCCAACCAGCACAGCCATTGGTCATGCTGGCTGGAGTATTCTTGTAGCTGTAGTCCAAAAAATTAAGTATTTCAATCCATGACTGAAACTGGAATCGGGATCTGAAAGGACGAGCAAAGTTGATATAGAGGACAATATAAGCAAAAGCTCTTTTTTGAATGTGTGGGACCCAAATTGTGAATGTTTTCAAAAGCTTCAATTTTACAAAATTCCCATATTGATCAAGTCAGTAGAATAAAGTTACTCATTCCTCAGAGTAGAACCAATCTGAGGAAACAGTGATCTTTAAAATTCAATGCTCCCTACTTTTGAACTAAGGATAAACTTCAGAACTTCAGTTTCACATTTCAGTGAACTGAATAGCATAGTTTTGGACCAAGGATCAAGTTTAAGGAGATTTGTCTTCTGTTGCCAATAATGTTTTCTGAGTGAGATCTTACACTACAAAATAGATGCATAAGAATGTATTTTTTTTTGCTTGTTGCATCAAGCATCTAGGTACCTATACCTTTTACACTTTAATCCTCTATGGTTAAGATGGAGTAGAAGTTGAATATGGAACTAGGTATTTTTGCCCACTGGGACCACAATGATTCTCTGGTACTATTTTGCTCTAGGTAAAGTATACTCATTGCTCAAGGTAGCACAGCTTGGGATAGCTTAGTTGTTTGGTAGTGAAAAGTATATGTCCTGATCACTTTACAATACTCATATGGTAGAAGCTTGAAAAGAAAAGTGATATAAGGAAAGCCTATCTTAGATCAAAAGCTGTGAAGGTAGCTTACACTAATTCATTATTCTGGGTTTGTCAAACCTTGCTCTAGTGGTCTCACGCTAACATTTTTAAACAAGGCAAGTATCTCTTGAGTGGAAGCTAGTAGTAGCACTTTATGTTGAGTTTTACCCATTAGTGAACCACTTCTGTTTTCTTTCTGTAATTAGGATATTTCTGTAGTATCGGTACTCTAAACAGACAAGGAAATTAATACTATTAATGTACAAGATAGTACTATTATGAAGGCAGTGAGGAGTCCAAAGTTATTTTAATTAATAAAAATGCTGTTAATCTTAAAAATAACACTTTTAGATATGTCTTTGTAAAATAAGTCAATACACATTCAAGCCAATGTCCAGTATACATGTTTGCCCTAGACCAAAGTGAGTAATGTGGGGGAAATTACATGTGTAATATTTTCAAAGCTTCACCTGCTTTTGCTATTCCTTTAAAGAGGGCTATCGGCTAACTTTGGCTCATATCAAGCAAGTCTATCATTTTTATAATCTTAGTAGAATTGAGATGTTGATGTTTTTGTAAAGCAGCTAAAGTAGTAGTAATATATGGCAGCATCTGGCATGATTTAGAAAACTGGTTTCCACAGGGAGTCTCCACTGATAAAAAAATAAAATATTTGCTCCAGCAAATATTCCTCAATCCAGGAAAGGCCAAGAGGTGTCACACAAGCTTAGGGGCATGGCTAATGGGCAACCTCACAGACCCTTTGTGTTCATTCCAGATGAAATACAACAGACAAGAGAAGAAAATATACAGATAAGGCAAACATTTTGTATAGTTTTATGTAAAGTCCCAGATGAATTATCATAAAAAGATTCTGCTTGCGCTATGTTCAAACATGGAACAACTCAGGTTTAATTGAGGATGTGAAGCTTGTTTTATGTCCACTTCACTTCCTCTGGCAAGCAGAATTTAGAGCAGGGTTGGGAACCATACAGGCCCTGAGATACTGGTGGATTGCAACTCAGAGCAACGTCATCACCTGGCATAACCAGTGATGAGGAATCTTGTGAGCTGGAGCCCAACAACATCTAGAAGGCTGTGTTATTCCCATCCTTAGTTTAGTAAATTACTTACACATGTTCTTCATAAAGAACAAGTAGCACTGTTCTTCTTTGCCCAATCCCACTTTTTTCTCCTTTGTCTGAGAATTTAAGAACATGCGAACTGGTACATTATTCTCAATTAGGACAATATCATTTTGCTATTGGGCCTTCTCACACTGCACAATTATGCCACTACAGTTCTACTTTAACTGCTATGGCAACATCCTATGGAGTTTTGGAATTTGCACTTTAGAGAGGTACCAGAACTCTTTGACAGATAATTCTAAATAATTCTCCCTAAACTACAGACCCTAGGATTCCATAGGATGCTAACATGGCAGTAAAACTAGAATCATAGAGACATAATTTTCTAGTATGAGAGGGCTCATGTTTAAATTGATTGTGCACCCGTTATGTCTCATGTGATATGAACTGGGGTAAATAACTTTTTCAAAAGTGCACAATGTGAACATTTCTGTGCAAATTCAGACCAACAGTGCAATCTTATTTGTGTTTTCTCAGTAAGAAGTCCCACGGTGTTCAGTAGGGCTTACTAAATACATGTGCACTGTATTTCAGTCTTAAGATATACCATACTAGCCTATATGAAGTACACATCTCATTCTTCAGTATGCAACTTAACTTGTTGAATCAAAGTCTTGAAATTCCGTATCATTTAAAGAAAAGCTTTCCTAATAAATGTGTGGTGCATCATGCTAAAACTATTGTTACATTAAGATTTTTTAAAAATAGATTATGATAGTATATCTTAAATAAAGCATTAGTTGTATTCATCCCATCAGTAGTATAATAATTTCTACTTATTAATTATGAATAGTGAGGATTTGTAGCTTGGACTTATTGATCTTTAACCATATTAATGAGAAATTACCTAAATTAAATTGATTCAATGTTTCTTGTAATGTCTTCTTGGAAAATGATTGTGCAATATAACTCTACAATTGTATCCCATCCAGGAAACATGATCTGTAAGAGAGGTACAATCATATGTATTTTCTTTGAGCAGTGGTTTGAATAAAGAGAGGGCAACGTTTTAGGATTTAGCACAGCAATAATGAAGATCTATGTTGGTGTTTTTCTTTCTGTCTTGTACTGCAGCTTTTTGTGAGAGAAGAAGTCCTATACCTAACTGTGCTCCCAACCTCAATGTAATATAAGATTGGAGTTTGGGATAACTGGAAGTAAGTGGTAAGTGGGAGGCTAAATGCTTAACTTTCTCTGCCCCTGACGGCTTGTCTCCTTCCAAAATTTCATTCTCCATTCACATATCAACTGCCCAGTCTTGTACGGAAGATCCTCATTCCCTGTCACACTTTTTCAGTTGCTTTTAAAATTTCCCAGTTTCTCCAGCCTAGTCTCACTTTCCCCCTTTATCCTTGGTTTACTTCAGTTGCTGAAAACTAAGTTCAGAGTGCAAAAGTATTGCACTCAATTCACTCAGCCAAATCTTGCTCTTCCTTGTTGACTCTAGCCAAAGCAAAGTGCTGCAATCTTCCCTAAGTTGTCTGCTCTTTCTTATTAATAACTTTTGCCATCATGACCACACTTTGATGCTGGTTGACCACATTTGCTCTGGTTTTCATCTCTGCAACGTTGGAGGGTTTGTATTCAGGCTAATTTAACGTGTTAGCATTTTAATAGGGTAAAGGGTAAAAAAAAGGGACAGTGTGTGTGCCTTCAAATCACCTGTCGACTTATGGTAATCTGGTGAATTTTCTAGGATTTTCTTAGGCAAAGAATACTCAGAGGTGGGTTTATCAATTCCTTCCTTTGAAATATAGTCTACAACACCTGGCATTCATTGACTATCTCCTATCCAAGTTCTAACCAGAGCTGACCCTGCTTGACTTCTAAAATCAGATGGGATCTGGCACTTTGAGGGTATTTAGGCCTTTAAAATGGACTGGGGGATCTATAAGTGGGAAATACTATGGGGGGTTGCAACCCTTTACTCTCAGTTATTTGCTCTTTCAGATGTCTCTCTCCTGCCTTGACATTTATGTTACATGGCGCAATCATGGTGGAAAACTGTCTCATAATGTGTAGCTCTGTCCAAACCTAACTTTAAAGTTCCATCTGAAAGATTTCTCAAAACCAGGACTGCTGTATGAGTCCTTTAAAAGCCATTCTGGGAAAGGGAGAAGCTGTTACATAAGTTCTTGCAATTATTTTGTTATCTGCAAGGTGTTTCCTTTTTGTTTTGATGGGAGGAAGTTCAACATGTTTGGCCACACTACTTTTATTCCCTCAGAAGAACATCTGACGTAGGGTGTTGTCTTCTTGGCCTTTCACCTTGCATGGAACATGAAAGCCCACACAGATTGCCAGAACATTTCCGTTCCCAAGACAGAGAGGTCATATTCTACTTTCATAACAAGTGTAGTTCCAAAATCTACCATTTAAATTACCTGAACCTGTTCTGAAGGTTGAATGAGATGACTTACTAACTACTTGGAGAATTGTTTGGGATGTGATGATGCGGAGAGAGCAGGAAGTGTGGATATGGGCACCTCCTGTTTCTGCTGTGTCTTGTTCAAATGGAGGAGATGTAGAGTTATTGGAAGCAACATTTGAAGCTTAAGTTCATTTTTTTTAATTGGCCCTTCTCCTATGTCTTTTAACAGCCACTGAATAGAACGCAGTTAGCAAGTAAAGTTTTTTTTTCTTTCCCAGCACTTTATCTCCATGCCAGAAAAAGTTTCATTTTTAAATTTCTGTATGCCATGCTGTTTTTAAAGACACAGAAGCAATGGGGAAGTCAAGTCTCCAGGCCTATTGAAGCCACCCTGATAAGGTTTATCTAGGGAAGTGAATGGATTTGTTTAGATTAAAACTTCAACTGTACAGTAGAGACACATTTCAGATATAAAACGTTTTTCCTTCTTCAATAATAAGATTACAGTCTCAGACTCAAAGAGTATTACTTTATCTTTAGCCAGCACTTTAAATCTGTAACTGCAATATATTTTTACAAAAGATATTTTTATCCTTCCTTGTGTAAGTGAAGTGATGAAAGTAACATCATTTGTGATAATATAAATAGCACCTAACTGAAGTGTTGTTGTTAGTGCTAGAGAAATAGCATTATTACCTCAGGCTACCTCCATTTTTGTGTGACATGGCACTGAAAATTAATGTGGCTTTGATAATGAGAGAGTGGTAGAAAATGTAGGACTTTTAATGAGTCCTGATATCAGCTACATGTGTTTACCAAAGGTAGTGTAATGGATATGACAGTTTATGTGATCTGTGACCTGGTCTTATTTGCTGTTATGCCAGCTTAGTAGAAGACATAATTGGTCATGAAGGCTCCATCTATTAATATAGCATCGGAATTCTTAGTTTTATATTTGTGGCTGGACATGATGTTTCAAAGATGAATATTATGACCTTCAAATTTAGTTTTCTCAATGCTATTCTTCTCAAATTATCATCTCATGGACTTACCAGACTCAAAATACTTATTAGAAATGGGCATAGTCATCCACATAGTCATATTTGATGAAAGAAACAAAGGTCTACAGGTAAGATGTAGCAAAGCAGCTTTACCAAGCTTGGCAGACACAGAAAGCTGCTGTGAAGGCTGTGGTGGAAATGACTACTTTATCTTGTACCCTACAGATAACACTGGCCTATGTAGATTCAGGATGTAATGACTGCCATATAGATACACAGTATGTGCTGTTCTCTCTGCATGTTCCATTCCTGCTGAAAGGATCTCATTAACTCCAGTAGGGAATTTAACTGAATTCGTATACAGAAACAGTCATGTCACTCTGTTCCTTGCCTTTACTCTTGGCCATCCCAGGAGCTTGTGAGCTTTGAGAAGGGTATTGGCCAGCCAATTCTCTTGTTGGTGAGGACAGGGGGAAAAAAAGTATGTATCCCAGTAGGCTAAAAGCTGGTACTTTAACACCTCCTCTGTTTACTGGCCTTCCATTAGCAGTCTTGCAGCTGCAGAAAATACCAAATGTCCAATCGATGAGGCTGGGTTTTTAGATTCATTGTTTCTTCCCTAATCCTGCCCTAATTTTTGTACCATTACACTGATTAAGAGCTCTGGAGTGCTCCAAACTTCACAGTGCTTCTGCATCATTTTTATAATACTACTGTGGATCTAATAAAATATCATGTTTATTTCTGGATTTTGTTTTTATTTATGGACCATATGACTGGGTTTTTTTTCTTTAGTTTTCCAAAATCCATTCAGCTTGGAAACAAATGGGATACCTCTTTGTCATGTAAGGATACAGGTTGCTATATGATGTGCATCATTGTCATCATCATTTAAGTTTATACCTCAGCTTTCTGCAAAAAATGCACCCAAGGAACTCACTTAGAATATAATTTAGGATATATCATACATGACTTGTGAATCAGGCTATGTAATCTATGTGCACAAGACACATGTGATATTCTTTCTTCACAGTTATTGAGGCCACACTCCTGTCACAGTAAAAGTAACCAGAAAGGAACTCATAGTATAAAAAGGTTATCCCTCATTACTTTTTAACTGTAATAGAAATTAGTCGTACTTTTATGTTAAAAGAATTACAAATAACTAGCTACTGATAAGTGGTTACTACCAAGCTCTGCTCAAAGTTGTTCCTTGGATTTTATTTGAATTGATGCCAAATAAGCTCTGTTTAGCATGTACAAACTTGAGTGGCTATTAGTGTATCTCTAATATGAAATTTAAAAAGATATGTATGTGTAAGGAGTACTTTGTTCTTGTTGTTTATTTCTGCAGTTAGATGGCCTGTAGTTGCTTTAAGGAAAAAATATTTAGAATATGATTTCAGGTCTGTGCTTTAGATTTTTAAATACAATTGTCCAATGTAGACATTTCCCTGCCTCAATTTTATTGAAAGAGCCTTTGATACATTTTCACTGGTTACCACAAAATGGCATAGAAATATACTTCTTGTTAACTTTACCTGCATATATGCCTTAGAGCCAATGGCATCACTGTGTTTAAAGTCCAATATTCTATAAAACTTTCTTCTACTTTTTCCATTTTTCCTTTCTTTCTCTAGTCTGCCCTCTTGTGACACACAGACTCATTGCAACTACTCTTACCAGCCAGATGTTTAGCAAAGCCGTCAAAATAAGGAAACAGTGCACAAAGTGGTGTTATGGTATGTAACTGTGATGTTTTCAAGTCAGATGCTTCTTATAGCTGTTTGAGCAAATTGTTAGGTTGTACATCTGTTCGCATGTGCAAAATAATAGGTTTTCTCATCTGTTAACTTCCACAATGTTGCTCTCGCAATAGCACTCATACAGAATGTTTTAAAAATCTATTTCTTGGTTTTTGGTTCTATGAAAGACTGAAAATTAAATTCAAACACACTGAAAGTTTTTAAGAAAAGCAGCAAAAGGGAAGTCTACACAGGCTTTAAATAACAATAATTTTCTTGGCAGACACAGGGGTAAAAGTTACTTTAAGATATTAAACAGTCCTTGGAAAAAATCCCAACTCTCCCTCTCACTCAAATGAACCATAGCTTTCTTGGCCTAAACAAAACATTTGTTCCCTTTTACATGTTTGAAAAGGGTAGAAACATTTTCCAATGTAGAATTTTTAATCAGTCCAAAACTCCAGATGCCCATTTCCCCAGAAAACTGGAAAAAAAGTGAAGATCATTTATTAGATTACATTAGTCTCAACAGTGCAGATCTCTTGTGAGAACAACAGCTATTAGGAGGTAGTCAAAAGGGAGAGGAAATCTGCCTCTACTAATCATTGTTGAGAGGTATGGCAATGGATTACCATAAACCAGTAATTGCTGATTGGCCAGAAGTTTCCAGTGCAATTGTGTCATCAAGGACTGCTAGCCAGTCAGCAATCATACACACTGCAAAGGAGGCCATGCTGGTTGAGGAAAACTGTGACTTGAAGTCCAACAAAAGTCTGTTCGTTTCAGTTGGAACCATTATTTACCAGTAATTATTTACCGGTAATTTCATGGCAACTGCCAATATTTAGAAGAGAAAAGATAAGCGTTAGAAAGCATGTTTCAGTAGACAGGGTGGGGTTTGTCACTGGAGTAGTAAGACACACATTCAAATTCCTACCTTGTCTTACTGCTCACTGGGTGGCCTTGGGCTGATCATCTTTCAGTCCTACCTACATCATAGATTGTGATGCAATAACAAACTTTCTTCTTCCTCCTCCTCCTCCTCTTCTTCATTTATGTCCTGCCTTTTCCCCCAAGGGACTCAAAGCAGCCTACACATTAAAAAGATTACAAAGAAAATCGTACAAAAGGTCAACATCAAAACCAAATGACGCTATTAACCATATTAAAAACATACTCTCAAAAAAAAAAAAAAGATTTTAAAAGGCTAAGCAATATAATTTAAAACAATATAGCTCATAATGCAGGAAAAGTGCTTTAGTTCAAAATTATTAACATGCTATATGATAAGCGGGCTGTACTTACTATTAATTAGTATGGAAACCAACAATGAAAATTATATTTTAGTAATCTTACAAGATGATGATGATTGCTTCTATTCTTAAGAAGGGAATTTTTTTTCCTTTAAGCATGCTAGGGTTTGAGGTAGCTTTGCATTAAATGAATAAAGGGTCCTGTCAAAATTATGCCAGCTCCGCAAGCTCTTTTATAAAACTTCGGAGCAAGTACATATATTTCACACTGTTTCTGAGGTTCAGAATATTTTTTTCACTCAGGCCTTCTACCTGCCTGGAAACCAGACTTTCCAGTCAAGCAGTTCATTTGTTTACATTTGAAAGATGTGTTAATTAATAATCTCAGCACATAAGAAAGCTTAAGAACAGTAATTATACAGTCTGCAACATGTCCCAGTACCAACAAAAGCCTTTCTAACTACTGACTCGGTAGCCCTAGGCAACACTACTGTGTCCTGTTGAACAGTCTGGTAATGTCACTAGACCTAGAAATAAGATCTGAATGGCGGTCAGTTCTAGTTCTAGTTTGACAGAAGACGGGGTGCCCAAAATGCCAGGAGTATTTTCACTGAAATGCCCACTTTGAACCTCTATCTCTTTTATCATTAGCCAAAACTCTTGTCTTTTAGTGCCTCTGCGTGCTTAGAGCTGCCATAACAAATAGACTAAGAGCAAAAATAATGGTTCAGAGAAAGAGGACCTGCTCCATATGCAGGAGATCCCAGGTTCAGTCTGCAGCATCTCCAGTTGAAAGGATCACATGGGAGATAAAAGGAAAAAAAGAATATTCCTGTACCTGAGACACTGGAAGGCAGCCCTTGAGCAGAGTAAATAATACTGAACTCTGGAACTCCCCTTTTAGGGAGGTCTCTCTCACTTCTGAATTAATGACTTTCTGGAAGACCTTCTTCCTGTGGAACATAACTACTATGTAATCTTAATTTGTGGTTTTTAATTTGTTACTGCTCTTCAATTTTTTTAGAAAAATACTTCCAACAGCCACTGCTGCTGGGTTTTGTGTTTTAATGTTTAATGTAGACTAAAAGGGTGTTTTAAAATGTTCAGTGTTTATCATTGCCAAATAAATAAAATTGTAAACTACCTTGAACTTCTGGGGGAAAGAGTGGGGTATATTTGAAAAAATTGTTTTAGCTTTGACTGTAGCTTTATTCACATGTTTCCCTTCCATGTGACAAACATCATGTGGAAAAATGGAGTGCCCACAGTAGCCCTACTTCACCGCTGAAACCTCTACTAGTCCCACAACCATATTTTTCTAATTCCCTCCAAGTAGTAAGACGTCCTGAACACAGGCAGATGACCCCTGATGGTGATGTCAACTGTGGCTGGTGGGGAAATGGACAGGGCTGCCGGGGCAGACAAAAACAAAAGCAATAGGCAGAGCCATAGTTATTCAGTGTGGGTATTCAAGCCCATACGTACACACGCATGCAAAGACATTCTCTCTTTCAATCTGTTTCTGAACACGCCCACACACACACACACATATATAGACATTCACACACATACAATTTCCATCTGTTTACTCTCACCCTGCATCTATTCATTCATTCATAGAGAGAGATACATACCCCTACCTTCATGCTGCTATAAATAAATGAATAGATAACCAAAAACCACGTGCCATTCATGGACTTTGCAACTCAGTTGTGAAGTAGAAAACTGCTACCCCTTGCAAATTAGAAACATTCCCACCTGCTGGCTACTGCTGCTGCTTCTCTCTGACAGATTTTAAAGGCAAGCAGTTGGCTTATTCACATATTGTACATTCATTCTTACTCACTCACATGCTGCTAGCATCGCTGTTGCCACCAATGGTTTCACAGAGAACAAAAAATGGCAGGCCATTCTTTCTGTCTTGAGCATCCCTAGAAGAAAGTTTTGTAAACATAAACGGTTATTGGAAATAATAATAAAATAATTGATTGGCTGCAGATGCTACTTTCCCTCCTATGTTTCTTAGTCCTCTCAGGCGAGATTCCTGTGAGCTCCATTATTTTATTGCTGTGTTTGGTAGCCATGTAGTTCACTCCCACTGGCTATCTGTCTCTTCTTTATCGTTCTTGCATGAAGGCCAGGGAGAGGAGAAGGCAGCAAATGGAAGAAAACTTTCCGGATGAGAGAAACACTGCATAGGAAGTGTCCAGCTGGACCAATTTGAGTACCCAGGGATTATGATCTAGTGAAGTCTGCCAAGAAGGGAGTGATTGTTTATGTTTGTTTTTGGTCTTTTAGGACTAGGAGTTCAGCAAATGAAAATGTAGGTGGATATAACTCTTCCCCCTGCCCCCACTCTTACCAGTCAGTATTGTATTTAAGGCCCTTTCTGCAGCACTCTCCCATCCCGCCATGGGGATGGTACCACAACAACTCTTCTGCATGACATCAACATGGTCCTCCTCCTCTCCCATCCCTAGGTGGTGTGATCGTGGATTAAATCATTGATAGGTTTTCCCTGTCAATGACCCACGATCGCGCCACCATCCTGTACTTACCTGTCCTGCAGAAGGGCAGGAGGCATTGTGGCACTGCTTCCTGCTCCAGTGCAGCCTGGGAAAGTACCTGGCTGTGCTGCAGAAGAAAAGAAAGAAAGCAGTGTGTCTGTTGTGCTCCCTTCCTCAGCCAGTCCTGTGCAGAAGGGAGTGCCCTCATCATGCTCCCTTCCCAGCAGAGCCACTGCCTAAAGGAATATTAAACAAGTTAAAAGAAGACTAAAACCAATTAAAACAATTTAATACAATTTAAAACCATGCACCTGTGCAGATTTGTGTAAGCCTAATTAGGGCCCAAAGGCTTTAGGAAACAACCATGTTTTTAACGGGCAGCAGAATGACAGCAATATTGGCACCAATATTGGGCTTCTGAGAGGATTGTATTCCACAACTGGGTGCCACTACAGAGAAGTCCCTCTCCCATATCCTTTCTTATTTTATTGCCCATCCTCCATTGGTGGGACACAGAGGAAAGCCTCTCCAGCAGACCTCAGTCCTTGAGCATATAGGGAGAGGTTCTCCTTGAGCTCCTCCTGTAGTTACTGTCTTTAGGAGATGGTGATCAGAAACACTGGTCACCCCTTGCATCATTTATAAAGTAATGTCATTGGGAAGATGTAGAAGCCACCAATCCCCATCACTTCCTCTGTTTGAAGCTTTGAAGGTGAACAGAAAGATGGACGAATCACTAGCATTCATTGCTTAAGAATGGCAACAGAGCTTGTCCTCTGTCCTTCACAGGCATATTGGAAGTACAGCATATTGGAGAAGCTGATGGAAAGCTAGATTTCCACAAAAGGTAATATTTTTAATAATTTTAATTCTGTATTAAAAAGTCAAGGTGACTTGAATCCAACTGAGCTGCAGGAAACAGATGTAGACTTGTGTAAGGATTTCAAAATAATTTCTTTTCAGGAATTGTAAAAAGAACACCTTTTTGATTGTTGCTGTCTTGTTCATAGCAGTGAATACAGTATATTCCTACTGCCAGTCTAGACACATCAGTATTTTTTATGCTGACCATACTGTTTGTACCCAAAGATGAAGAGAACACTATAAATCCAGCATTTTTCATGAGATTAAAGGAAAAAAGGCAAAGAGAAATGTTGCATTCAATGTAAGAATTAACAACAGTTTCCAGAACATAACTACATTGGAATTATGACCTTGCATATTTAACTTTTCTATGAACCTTTTCCAGCTGAATGGTTTGTAAAAGATTAAGCTCTGCCTTAATTATTAACCTAGCAAAAGAATCACTTGTTCATTTTAGTGTGATGAATTAAATTGACTGGCAACAGTTGTGAGTGTTTTTTTTTTAAAAAAAAGACATCGTTTCGGCACCTTAAAAACAGATACGAGCTGCATTTTAGAATGCAGAATGTGCTTGATGATATATCTGACTAATAAACAGATGGACTTGCTCCTACTTGGAAAAGCTTTGGTTAACTGCATTTGGTTCAAACAAACTCTCTTTTCATTTCCTGGAGTTCTTTGAGAGCAATTTTTTTTTGTGCAGGGAGGGGGAGGATTGGTCAGCTGTGTCGGTCAAAAACAAGTGCTAAAACCTGGCTTGGCTATGAAATGTGTTCTGTGTGCCAGACTTTGATCTGATTGGAGGCTGCCCTAGGTGCACTGGCAATTACAAAGCATATAAAACTGTAAGCCTACATATTTTCTATAGTAGTGTGGGTGTGTTGCGACCCATAGCTGAATTGGTGTATTCATGCCGCAGTGTTCTATGGAACATGACAGCATTCAGAATGTAAGGACCTTGGCTGTGCCCATTCCACACATTCACCCCCGCCTGCGCTGGTCTCTCCCCCTACTCTGTGGAAAGCTGGCCTAATTAAGGGAGCCAGGACTTACTCAATTGCTAGCATTGTGTCCTATTAAATCCATTGTTTTGCTTTTCCACTAAGAAGCCAAATCTAGTTTTATAGCACCATGTGTGGCTGAATTCTTACTTCATTAGTGCAACAGAGTTCCCCACTTACCCATTTATTACTACTGCAGTTTGCATCTTTCGAAGATCTTGATCCTGATGCTTAGTAGAGGCTAGAGACATCATGAATATTGTTAAATTATTGAGACAAAAGATGGAGTGTTACACCTGGTTCCACATGCTTACCTTTTACTGAAATAAGTGGAAACAAAAGACATTAGAAGCAGGAACGCAGCCTTTGGTGACAACATCTCTTTCTCTGTCTTCCATTCATAATATGGCTTTTTTGGTTTTGTTTGGAGTGGCAGGGTGGTCTTGGTGGAAGACTGCTGACAAGCCTTTGTTGTATGTGTGTGGCGGTGGGAAGGGGAGGGGTTACTAATTTGTTAAAGTAACAATAAACTTTATTGTAAGCATCATTAGAGGTGTTACAAGATTGCTACTGTAATTCTGCCCAAGCAATATTTTTTAAAAGTCACACAGAAGTTATTGTTCATAGTTGGGAGCCTATTATAATTTTTAACCACCACAAACCTTGTAAAAATGTCTGTGTGATAAATAGTGGTTATTATGCCCCTTTGCCCACTCACCTCTACTTTGCCCACTAATTCATCTCCTCAGGATTACTTTTAACATGTTAATCTGTTTCACAGATGCAAATAGTTCTCTCTTTTGAAAGTCTGAGAACTGCTTTTGTGTTTGTTCTGTGAATGTAGTATTTTTCCTCCTTGAATTATCTGGATCTAGAAATTTTAGTTTTGCCCAGTAACAGGCTTAATAAAATTAGTGCATTCTGGTCTCCTGGAGTTTGAAATATAGTGTCTATTGTCAGCTTCCTTAAAGCAATGGCTTTGGGGACATGGACGCCTTTGATAATATGGTCAGATATGTGGAGATCCACTTCCCATGCACACAATTTTGTTCCTAGTTTATTTTATTGCATTGGAAATTGATTTCCTTCACACAGACTAGCTTGGAATTTTTTTAAAAAGATGAGCATTCAAAAAGACTAAATTTCTTACCTTAAAATTCACCATGACAGAAAAAAATGCAAAGGATGATGAAGCAAACTGGAGTAAAAAAAAATGCATCCATTTCACAGATCCCTTAAAGTGTATCCATAACACCAGGTTAAAAATTCTTGCTTTAAAACAGAGCTTTCCAGACTTTTCATGTTGATGACTCACTGTTTAGACATGACTCATTTTGTGACACAGTAATTCAGTAAGTGAAGGCAGCCCCTCTACCTAAGCCTGGCCCGCCACCTTTGCTGCCCTTACTGGGGTCTTCCTCAGCCTGGGGTGGCAGCAGCGGTGACGGGAGAGACAGCCTCTCCACCCGGACCTGGCCTGCTGCCGCCACCCTCGGCGAGGTCTTCCTGGGCCCTGGGCAGTGATGGTGGTGGCAGGAGAGGCAGCCCTCCACTTGGGCCTGGCCTGCGACACGCTTACACACTGCAGCCAACACACTAATGTGTCGTGACACACAGTTTGGAAAGCTCTGCTTTAAAGACTCAAAGGTCCTTTCCGCACTACAATGTTATAGTACTATTATTCCATTTTCAACATCTGATGGAATCCTGGGGTTCGCAGTTTAGGGAGGAGCATTTAGAATTCTCAGCCAGAGAGCTCTTTGGCCTCAGTAAACTACAAACCCCAGAATTCCCCAGCATAGTGCAGAAAGGCCCAAAGTGACATGCATGAGCAGTCAGTATCTATTTTTGCTGGAGGGCCACTCAAAGAAAGGGAGTAAAAGAATGAGTAGAGATTAACACACCTTCTCTGTTCTCCAGATCCTGCCCTCATTGCCTTCCTTTTCTCCCTTTTGTTCTTCCTGCAACAAAGGGTATGTTTAAAAGAGGCACATGAGTGAACAAGTAGAGAAATTCATGGTCTTATAAGTATTTCTGCCCCAGTCCAAAGTTTGCAGGGATAGAGACAAGGGCACACCTAGGTGGATGAAGACTTTTCCATCTTTCCAATGTAGCCCATCTTCTCTGTTCCATCAGTTCCCAAAAAAGAGGAAAGGGTTGTGGCAACAAGCATGGGGAGATGGAAGGAGCAGCAGAGGATTGGCAACAGGAGTTTGTGGCCATTTCTGCACTAACCTGTTATAGCGCTATTATTCCACTTTCAAAATCCTATGGAATCCTGGGGTTTGCAGTTTAGGAAGGGGCCTTTGAGGGTGCTATAACAGGCTAGTGCAGAAATGGCCTGTGAGCCAGACAGTGAACCAATGCCAGTTGGCACATTTCACCAACAGAAAGCTTCTTGTATTGAGTCCATAATGACCTTTCTTTCACCACATTAGGAAACAGAGTGTACTATACTATACAAAGTGTACTATACTATACTATACAGAGTGTACTATACTTTCATTTTTGGGAATCACTACTGTACCTTAATTTTGAATGCCCTCACTTAGATATGAAAGCGACAGATCAAACAGATTAAAGATTAAATAGATTAAACACCATTGCAGCCACGTGAAGACCATCCAAAATTGTTACTGGAAATGTGGCTGGTGTACCTGCACTGAAACATGCACGCAATGCAGTGGCAGCTGGCATCTTCCATGTGATCAGGGCAGTGAATCTGCTCTGAGTATTAGTCCAAACTTTAAGGAAGCTATCCAAGGTTCTGTACCATGGACAACTCCTGTAGAGTCTGGGCTAAGATCCAGAATAGACTTGCAACTCCACTAAGACACAAACCACCAGCTGCCGTTAGTGCACTGCATGCATATCAGTGTTGTATGATCAAGGTATTGGCTGCACTAGCATACATGCTGCCAGCATATGAGCTAGTGTTACAGTAGTAAATTGTGAGGGGAAGGACTACTTTCTTTCTTTGGTTGCTTGCTTTTCGGTAGTTTTCATTCTTTTCAGCAGCTTCCATCAAATTTATATTGACTCTAAGACTGTGTTCTGATATAACAGCAAACCCTGTGCTTGGGTGCTCCTTTGTTCCCCGCTCCTTTCTTCTGTGTACCAGGTAAGGATATTAAAAGCTTATGATGCTGATTAGTGGCAAATGGTGAATCACCTGTACCTAAATAAAGTAGCCATGTTAAGCTTTTGCAGCCAAAAAAAAAGGGGGGGGGAGAGAAAGGAGAAAAACTGGGTTTAAATCCAGTTAGTCTAAAATGTGCTGCCACATTCCTTTTCTTTTTCCCTTTCCCCGCCTTTCCTCCTTCCCATGGTTAATTATACAAATTAGGCTGCCAAAGATTTTGGTGTCTCATGTAGGTGATCTATGGTTCATGTAAACCATAGGGCTCAATCCAGTCTTTTTTTTTTCCTATTGAAATAAATGATGTGAGTTAATCATGACAAATCTAAGCCCCATTTATTTCCACAGGCCTATTTAAGCATGGCTGAGTCTTTCCCACTACATAATTATAGCACTATGTTTCCACTTTAACTGCCATAGTTTCATTGCCATTGGCTGCAAACTCATCTCCTCCCATCATGCACAAAGGAAGGGGGAAGGATAGGAGAGATTTAAAAAACATGGCTTACTATTATTTCTGCTGGCTCTCTTATGTATCCCTAGTTGTAATGAGACTCCAAGCTATGGATGCTTGTAAACGCTAACCCTATAATTGTAACCAAGCTATAGCCAAGTGAATGGGAGGATTTTGCTTGAAATCAGTATGAGTTGGAGTATGCTCATGGTTTCATTGGTTTCACTGCAAAGATTGACTCAGAGCATAATGCTTTGTTCGTTTTCAACTATATTGCAAAACAGATGCTTCTTAAAGTGAAAAATAAACAGCTGGCAAACTAGGTGAACAGAAAAGCACAGTAATGCTACTTAGGCTCTCTGTAGGTTGACAAATCTGATAGATAGAAGATTGAGAGAACCCCGGAGCCACGTTGGTAACTAAATCCTGCCAGTCCTGCTTTCCTGTATATAGCAAAATATTCTTCGCGAAAGCAATTTTGCTGGACTATTTTGACCTAGTGCTGATTTCAGTTCCCAGCACAGGAACAATAAAGCTCTAATAGTATCAAGTAACAGTTCAAATGAAATTTATTTCTGTGACCTTTCCACAATCCATATGAAGATTGCTGACAGTGTAAAAATTTATTGCCAACCTTCTGTCTCACTGGTTCATTTCTGTTTCGCTGGTCATGTGATGCCGATCGTGGTCACAAACACATATGAGATTGGCATTAGGGTGCCACTGCAGGAAGCGGATATGAAAATAGATCCAGAATAAGTGTTAAAAGATAGATGTGTGTTATTCTGTAGCATCTGATTACTTTTCAGCTTCTCATTAGCATGCAGCTTGTGTCAAAAATGATGCAGACCTTGTAAAACAAAATGGAAATGTGGATAATCTCACTGCGTATGGATTAGATGGAAATATGTGACTTAATTATATGCAAGCAATTTATATGCAGCATGTGACATAAGAAAGAAATGGACTTGTATGTGAAACCCAGTAGCATTGGAGTTAAATTATTCACATGGAAACGCATCCCTAATACAAAATTGTATAACCTTCTGAAGGACTCTGACTGCTTCACACCTTCTTTGTTAGCTATCTAAAGAGAAAAGCAACTTAACACAGGTAGAATTATACTTTTTCTTGGATGAAATAGTTTTTTTAAACATTACAAGCATTTTGGCTGCATGTTCTTCACTGAGCAGAAATGGTCAAAGGAAGGTTAAGATATCTAGACAAGAGTCTTCTTAGGGAGAGTGAACAAAATGTTGAAGGAGAAAGTCATAACTGAACCAAAATCATAGGCTTAAGTGGTGAGCATCTGAATATGTGTATCACCTATAATTTTTTAGGTATTACTGAGAGAGTGATTTCGTGTGTTACATGTACTAGAAGTGGTCATAAATTGAAATTTCACAATTTGAAATTCAAGAATGACAAACATGGTAGAAATGGTTTGGTCATAGATTTTCTGACCTACTAGAGAAAAAAAAAGTCTTGAGATACAGTGAATATATGTCAAAAAAACATTTCAACTGAAGAATGTTTCAATATGCTCTTTCAGAATATATCCATGTGTACATTAAACACATGTAAAAAAGCAAGAGAAAACATACTACTAGCCATACACATGTGCTTATAAAAGTTATATTTGTAAGACTACAGCTCCTAGAACCCACCCCCAGCAAACAAGGCCCCTGATGGATGGGGAAATATGAGAGTTGTAGTCAACAAAAATAATCGTTCTATGTTCTGCCATGCTTCTAATACTTCATGGCTTCCTGGCCTTGTCTTTTCCTTTTGTATAGCTGAAGGTCTGCACTGGGGCCTCTATCCACAGACAGAAGTAAACAGTGCACATGTAGGCATTAGGAATAATAGTTCTGAGTAGCTGGAGTAACTATTCATTTAGGACACCTGTTCACATATAGCTTTTTGCGTATAGGGGCACTTTTGCAGACTTGGCTCTATGAGCAAAGCAGGTGGGGTCAGAGCACAATCCCACCCACACCACCCAGGTCCGTGCAGTTGAGGTATAAATGACAAAGATGTTAAGACACTTTCTGACTTCACCAATGCAAAATAGGAGATGCTGTCACAGTATCTTTATTGAAGTAGGATGATGCAAGTTATTAAAGGACACTATCCTTTTTGCTGGAAAGAGTATGGTTCTCAACACCATAAAGATTTTTGTCAAATAGAAGATTCAAATATTTTGTTACCTTAACAAAATGGAATGTTCTGTGACCCAATAAACCAAATGCAGCTCACCTGCTCACATATTTTGTCCTGTCAGGACCTAGACAACTCATGCATGGTAGCTAGATTGTGTTTGGATTGGTAAATGATAAATTGTAGAGGTCTGGGCTTGCTGTTCACTGTTTTTCTTACCTTCTCTTTTCCTTTGGGAAATGAATATCCCATTTTTGGGATGCTTGTTTATTTCTCTAATTAAAATATTTTTATCCTACTCTGTCTAAAGATATCAAGGGGCCCTACAATAAAATAAGCTTGACCAACTTAGAACAATGTAAACAATAACATGATTTTAAAATCATATTAAACAAGTCTACAAGTTTTAAAAAATGGCAGATCAAAACCAGTTAAAACAATTTAAAACCATGCAAATTTGTATAAAAACAATTTGTCCCCAAAGGCTTCAGTAAATGTTGCTGCAGAATGACAGCGCCAATCAGGCCTCCAAGAAAAAAGTGTTCTATATATGGGGTGCTGCAGCAGAGTAGAACCTCTCTCTGTCCTTCCAGAGGGTATGGCCCTGACTGTTGGGACACAGAGGAGGGCCCCTCCAGCCAACCTCAAACCTTGGGCTGGGATATTGAAAGAGGATCACTCCACATTTTCTCTTCAGTGATTCCATTCTGGAATCTTCCTTCCTGGTACACATTTGCAGTAGCACGTCCATTTTTTTTGCTTTAGCTCTGAGGGACCAGGTTTGTTGTAGCACAAACAGTAAAGCATCTTAAAGCACGTTAAAAGACCAACAAGTTTTGTTTGGCACATGTTTTTGTGGACTGCAGCCCACCTCATCAGATGTATCTGTTGAGTCTGATGAACTGGGCTACAGTCCATGAGAGCTCATGAAAGTTAGACTTTAAGATGCCACAGGACCCTTGTCATTTTTGCTTTGAAGTACTTCCCCCCTCCAAAAAAACACTATCTAGAATTCACCGGCTTCTTCACATTCTAATCCTCATCTTGTAATACTCTGTTTCAAAAATCCCATTAGAATCCTCCATGGCCATTGAGCACTATGTGTGTGTGTATGTGTGTGTGTGTGTGTGTGTGTATTCCTTTGTTTTCCTACCACTTCTTGTATTTATCTGAAGATAGTGAGAAACCTTTGGAACAAAAAGAACCATTTTCTTTGGATTCTCATAAACTGCTCCAGCATATAAACACAGGGGGAAAACAAACAAACAGCTTCCTTATTTCAAAGGGTTCAGAAGTGCTACATGATGGTTGGTTGTGGCAATAGTAGAAGCTTAGATCATAGTTTTCCTTGCTGCCATTTAAATTCATGTTCATGTGTCAGCAGTATTCAAATACTATTTAACTGTGTCAGTAGAGCATCCTCAATTAGAGTGTCAAATAAAACGAGAAGAGTGCAAGGGCTGAAATTGTATCAAAACTATGCAGCATGCCTAGAGGTTTTAATAATGAGTTCAACTACAATACCTGACAAAGGTTCTCTAAACATTTTATGTTGGGGGGGGGGGCAAAAGATTTAACCTGCCATTAATCATGTCTGGAACAATAAATGTTTGCTGGAAGATTATACCTCTGTTTCATCAGTCATTGGTTGTCAGCTACCATACTGGCAATGAGATCAGAGGCTGTACCAAACAACGCCTTTATAAAAAGCAGCGGGATCTTCTCACATGTTATGGTTTGCAAGTTAGGAAACATGCAGCTGAGCAAAGCTGGTCTGACTGTCCTTCAGACAGCAAGTACATTCAGTGGGTGTGACTTTTAAGAAATTAGCCTAAATATCATGAGTACCTTTCTTCTGACTTTGGCCTTTTTCGCATGCCAATCCTGTTGCAAAATGGCCTCGGGAGTGCTGCGGGATTGCAAGGACTGTTCCACATGACAACCTCACAATTGTGCAACACTCCTAAGGCCATTCCACAGCGATCATGCAGTATATCATTTTCAGCTCATTGCCAAAAATGATGCGTGATCATCCATCCCTCTCGTGCCCCACCCGCACTTACTTTCTGTGCGGAGCCTCCGGATGCACAGCCTTCATGCTTCCTCTCCCAGCGCAGCCTCGGAAAGTACGCAGTTGTGCTGCGGAAGGAAGGGGTGGAGCCCTCACACTTCCTTCTACCCAACACGGAGCTGGTGCGGAGGGGAAGCAGAGGGGACATGAGTGCCTCTCACAAGAGGTTTCTTGCATGATCCCCTCGCAGTGACACCAGAACGAGATAAGGTGTGAAAAGGGCCTTAGTCTTTCTACTGTGCAATAAATTACTATGAGTTGCACTGATATCCTACAAGAGAATTAGTTCTCAGTAGAGATATATATAACTTTGGTGTCAGTTGGCCTTAGTTTCTATTTAAATTACTAGAACTTAAATTATGACTTGTTTTTCATATTGGGTTCACAGTGCAATTAACTTCATCCAGATCTCACTTCATGATTGCTACTACCATTGCTACATATTTTTATCAATACCTATTTCTGTGAGCCATCTTGGGTTCCACACTGGGAGAAAGTCAGCATAGTAAATAAATGAATGAATGTAGGGAAAAAAATACTGCTCTCCTTTCTAGAAGAGCCTTGCATATTTACTTGGGAGTAATATGCAAGCTAACTCAGAGTAAATTTTGCTGAATATAGTGTAGTGTAATCTTAATGTTGTATTCCCTAAATTCAGTTTCGATGTAAGCCCCATGAAAGATAGCTAGACTTACCTCTAAGAACACAAGCATAATATATGTTGTTAAGTGTACAGAATTGGATCTTTAGAGATATGAGACAGAGACTAAATGATAACTCAGGGTGGGAGAGTAAGAATAGGATTGCCAGCTTGCCAATTCTAACAACTAAATGATAGTGATCTGATTGCCAGTCCTTTTTCTGATGCAGAGGTATAATGATGAGGAAAGTTTTACTTAGGTTATTTCTGCACTACACTGTTATAGTGCTATTATTCCACTTTCAACATCCTATGGAGTCCTGGAGTTTGTCATTCAGGGAGAGGCATTTAGAATTCTCAGCCAGAGAGCATTTTGGCCTCAGTAAATTACAAACCCCAGAATTCCACAGAATGTTGAAAGTGGAATAATAGTACTGTAATAGTGTAGGGCAGAAGTGGCCTTAGTGAAATATGGCCATTATGCAGATGTTAAAGGCTGGGTGGAGAGAAAAGTTGGCAACTCTGTGCAAGGTCAGGGTGGATAATGAAGTAGTGAGAAAGGAATGTAAACTAGTAAACTGCTCAGAGAAGCTGGGATCATGTTGGCTCATGAAGAGCATTACAGAAGAAGTAGCACTGAGGTGTGGCTTGAAGGAGAAGAGTAAGGCTACAGTAGTGAACAGGTTTATTTGGATGTGAAATCCACTGAATATAGTGAAACATATTACCAAGGAATCACGCATTTCCAAAGGATCATGGATTGGATGGCATGGTGGCTTAATAGACAGAAAAGTAAGGCTGTTGCAGCCATGAAGAACAGAGATGGCATAAACTGAAGAAGCAGAGTTTTAAACTAATCTGATCATACTTGCCTACAGACCTCTTGGTCAGATATCACAATCAGTAGCTGTTCCTAATGGCAAATGCCATATTGCTCAAAAGGTGTTGCAATGTCTAGGTTCCTCCACTCCAGGGACTGGGAGTGGAATATCCTGTGTGTGTCAGAGAGAGAGAGAGAGAGAACTGAGGTCCACAGAAGAAGTCTCATGTGATCTACTAAAAGCAATCCTTGTTTTGTTATTCAGGTGTATGTGTAGTCCCGATGTTAGATAGGAAGTCTCATAAAGAAATATATGTGTAGTTCACATAATGTGCAGTTACATGAGACCCACTAGTGCCTGAACTGTATAACCCTATAAATATTTTCTTAGGAGTATGACCCACAGAATTTAATGGGACATATTTATGGCTGGTCTATAAATGAACCCTCAGATGCTCATTTAATATGTCCAGACTCTTTTTTCTGTAGTATGCAAGGTGCTTCTTTAGCACCTAAGTCAGAGTGGACAAAGAGCAGCCCACAGGCCTCATGGCATGACAGTGCAGCTCCCCGGGGAAATGGCCTCCTCCCTGCCTGCAGTTGCCCACCCCATATGAATACATGCCCGGAGCACAAACACATGGTGTTTCTTGGGAACATGGATGCCCCTTTTTGACGTACTACCTTAAAGCATAAGTCTCAGGTACCACAGCAATTTCACTCTACCATTCATATCACATACTTCAGCCATGATAATTTTATATCCAAGGTGGCTCCAAATTACCACTGTGGCCCTACTTCATACAGGCTGCAAAAAACAGCTTTCATGTAATTACAAAGAGACCCAGAGAAAGTGAGGGAGTACCTTTCACTGGCCCATCCTGGCTTCATAAATGCATACAAACATGAAGTGCTCTCTTCAGCCAAAGTTAAAGAAGCTGAGAGCTAATGCCTAAATGCCCTAAGGCACCAGGACCTGTCTGATCCTGGAAGCTAAGCAGAGTGAGCCCTGATTAGTAGTTGGATTGAAGACTGCCAACAAACAGCAGATGCTGTAGGCTATATTTCAGAGGAAGGAATTGGCAAAACCACCTCTGAGTACCCCTTGCCGAAGAAAACCCTATGGCATCCATGTGGTCACCATAAGTTGACAGGCAACTTCATGGCATATACACACAAACAATGACTCTCATTCCCTGGAGAATAGCTAACAGAATATACTATCTGAAGAATATTGTTCCCAAGAACACTGTATTTTATTCCACAAACACCAAACAGAATGTTTGACCTTTGTATGTTCAGTGAAGTTTTCAGTGCTGTTGCCCACGAAAGCTGTTTTAGTTTTCAAAACTAAGTGCCTATTAAAAGAAAATAAAAGTTAGAGGCTTTTTTTTTTTTAAGTTCAAGAACTGTCCTGGTATTTAGAAGAATGTTTCAAAAGACAGTGGGAGGCTTAAAGTTTAAGGCTTATGGTAATAGTAGATGTCTTTGGATTAATCTGGGAGTTGATGTTTCCCTTCTCCTTGATGAGATTCCAGCCCTCCAGAAAGAGCAGAATTAAAGTAAGGGGGTCATAATGGAAAACCTACCTCACCTTGGTTTTGAATGTTGATCACAGTGGCCACATCCCAGAGTGCTTGTTATCCAAATAAGTTTGATCTACTATCTGCATGTTTGAGAATGGTGACCTAAATACCCTAAAGGTACTAGATCCTGTCTGATCTTGATAGTTAAGAAGGGTTAGCCCTAGTTAGTACTTGGATGGGAGACTGCCATTGAATACCTGGTGCAACTATATTTCAGAGGAAGGACCACTGTTCAGTATTCCTTGCCTAAGAAAACCCTGTGATATTCACAGGGTCTCCATAAGTTAAATAATGATTTGAAGGCACGTACACACATAGCATCCAGAGGCATTATCATTCATTCAGAGTGGAAATGCTAGCCAAGTTTTTGTTTTATGCAGTTCTGGATAGTTTCAGGACAACGTGAATAAATACAGAATGTTCTAAAGTAAGCCATTTAAAACACTAAACTAACCTGAGATCCAAACACTTCTTGAACAAGCAGGCAGTACTCTTGCTTACAGAAGGAAGAGCTCTCGAGTCCCACCCCCTCCTTCCTATGCATTTAAGTTCTCCTCATTTTATTGTATGCTGTTCTGGAGGTCCAGGAGTAGTTTCTGGAGTAAGGGTAGTAAGTAGTGGGAAAAGCTGGAACTCAGAGTCCAGCTTTTCATAGAGATACTTTCTTCTCAGGTAGCACTACCATTGGATTCAAGCTCACATATATAATATGCAGCTATAGAATTTTATGATATTTTGGTTTGCTTCATAGCAAAACCATCATTTGGCCATTCCTCAGGTTTGCATGTTCCTCATTCCTCTTGCTCTTCTCCTCATGTTTTCTGCTCGCCTTTCTCATTTTCTGATTTGCAAACTTGTCATGATTTCCAAATTGGGTAACTATTGTGATTGCCACAGCCTATAGCTTGCCTTTGTAGCAGGATTGTAAACTTTTTTCAAACTGAGATCAGGCTATCAATTACCAGAAACCAGAAACTTTAGGAAGTCAAATCCCACTCCTTTATGAAACCACTTGGGACTCAGTAAGATTGTTGTCTTTGACTCTGTGCTGCTTTATAAGTTGTATTCCTTTAAAGTTTCAACTGATTTCAGTATATTAGTCTTTATTACATTTTTGTAGCAGCTGTCTATGAGGGGCCTTGTAGTTAGAAATAGAACAAATATAGACATAGAAAACCCAAAACTAAAACAAAAAACACACAATGAATAGAGAAATCTATAGTCCAAGGAGTGTCAGCAAGCAACCAGGAATACCTGTGAGAAAGATCATAATGACAGATGTCTTTTAACAAGAAAAGCACCCCTTCATTTAACTTCATGCTTTCTTTAATCTGATTTGCACTATCTTATTTTCATTGTTAGTTGTGAGGCTTCAAATACTTAATGCTGCCACTCTTTGGCTAGGAAAGTGATGGAGTTAGAATTCACCATTTGGCATGCTTTGTGAAATGTCACCGGCACAATAGAGAGCAGAATTTTAAGATGATATGACTGGAGCCATAGTCAGAAAGATAAACAGAGATTGTAGACTCTGCTGACTGGATGTGATAGGAGGAATTACCCTAGATTAAAACTGCTGTTTGGATTAACTTTTCCTTATCACAGTGTTCAACAGCAGGTACTCTGGAAAAGGATCTTGACTTTGTTTATCAGCAAGTGCTTTCATGCGATGTTGAAAACAAGTTCAGAATGAAAGGAAGGAGAACAAAACCACTTTCAGAAGCTGATGTGTGATTTCATTGGAGGAGAATAAAAAGCTTCAACAGTGATGTAAATCACCACACGTGGGAGGAAGGTGAACAGGAAGGCTAAGCATGCGAGGTTTCTTAATAAGAGTTTGCCACCTTAGCTGCTCTCCTAGCCAAGTTTATCATATAATGGATGTCTTTGGGAGCAGGTTCGTATTCTTTGATGAATGTACATAGCTTCTCCCAGTGTTTTTCAGGTTGAGACACCAGATGTGAAAGGAGAGAGGGCCTCTGTACCTTCAATAGTTGCCTGAAAGAGAGAATTTCATTGGGTGTAGCCTGCCACTTAAGATATATCAGTTGAATTCCACCCTATTTCTACAGCAGCAATTGTCCGCAAAATAAGTTAATTCCCAGCAATCAGAAGGTAATGAGAGAGGGGGTGTTCCTGCTCTTTTTAGCTCTCAGAAGTCCTTGACGGGTACAGAGAGAAAAGGTATGAAACAACTTCTTAGCAATATGCAGAGCTTTAAAAGTGGCTTTTCAAAAATTAATTAGAGTTATAATAACAAAAACCCCAAGAAAGTAGTTACTGTTATCATTTTTAAAAATAAAATAATTCTTTATTTTCACATTTTTCAAAGATAACTGGAATTGTTACCTTTTAATAAGAACTTCTGAATGCTGCAAGCCACTAGCCTGTGGTACAAAGTACGCTGTCCTTCTGACTACCTTGTTGGCGCAATACCCATAACAAAACATAAGACATATCATGTGCCAGTACTTGAACCATGTCATATTCTTCCGTCATCATTAAATGAGGCCACACCTTTGTAACTAGAAAACTAAAAAGGACTGGAATTATCTCTCATATACTTGAGTCAGTCATTTGACCAAATAATTAATATCAAGTAACTATTTTTGATCATAGGTAGCATTTGAAGAGTGATTTCATTTCAGTGTGCTTCATATGAAGGATCTCACTGGAAACTTTATAACACTGCTAAAGTAAACTAGTGTTACTGTCTCCATAATACAAATGTGGGAGTTGAGGCTGAGACAGAATGACTCGCTGGAATTCAAGACAGAAGGGAGATTCAGACTAGGACTTCCCACCGCATAGGCCAGTTTCTTTGTCAGTATATCTTACCAGTAATTATACCTTTAGCAAGAGCCTATGTAGCCATCAGGACCTAGGACCTACAAAGCCTGATATGTTTCTGGAACTTAGATGCCATTTAGATTGGGGTGTTTCTTACAGAAGTTTCATGCACTTTGTGATCACAATCACAGTTATAATTAATAATGAAAAAAAAACTATTAATTATGAGACTTGGTGAAGTCAGTTCTCTACTGAATCTATGTGATGCTGTAAATGTTCCCTGGACAAAGATGGCTGCTAAGTTGGTGCTCTCTGACTATTCCATAAGTCAGGAGTGGGAAAGCTTTGGTCCTGTAAATATTTTGAATTCAGTTCCCAAAATTTTCATCCAGCATGACCAAAGATTAAGGGTGCTGGGAGTTGTAATCAAAAAGTTTCCCCATCCCTACATTGATTGCAGTGTCTAGGTTGCCTCTGTCTTTAGTCATTAGTCACAGTCAAGAAGGAGATGTCTGGCTTCCTGTATCAAAATAACTAGATTGGCTTTGGGCACTTTGATTTTGATAGTGGAGGTGTGGGAGGCTGGAACACCCACCACTTGCTTTTGTGTTTGAAACAGCAAAACATCTGTATTTGGCCATGCCCGTGGCTAACTCAGCATATATATAGGTTAAAATTAATTGTGAGGAACATGCATAAATGTTTCTGTTGTAAAGACTAGGGCCCTTTCCGCACCTTACCTTTTTGCGGCGCTGGGCTCAGGGATCACGCGAGTAGCCTCTTGTGAGAGGCTCTCGTGTCCCTGCTGCTTTGCCTCTGCAGCTGCTGCCTGCTTGCGAGCAGGCAGCGTGAGGGCTCCTCCTCTTCCTTCCACAGAGTAGCCTGGGATTTTCCCAGGCTGTGCTGGGGCAGGAAGTGCAAGTGCTGCAGCTCCAGAGGCTCCGCATGCACGGTAAGTGCCCGCAGGGCCCTGGAGTGATGTGCACCATTTTCAGCTACAAGTCAAAAATGAAATAGTGTGCAATCGGCACCTGCTGGCCCTGGCAGTGTCGCGCAATTGCGAGGACGTCATGTGGACCACTCCTCACAATTGCGCAACACTCCAGAGGCCCTTTCCCATGGCAAATGCCGTGTGAAAAGAGCCTAGGTAGTTGGCTTGTGTGGGTGGATTTAAATAAGCAGAAACAAGAAAACGTGGAGCCAGCAGTGTAGATAGATAGATAGATAGATAGATAGATAGATAGATAGATAGGCCATTTCCGCACAGGGCGAGGGAATCGCCCCGTGCTGGTACTTACCGGACTTCTTGGCTCCACGCTTGGGTCCAGGCTGGTCTGGAGCAGTGCATGGCTGCCACTCCACATTGCTCCGAGGACGAAAATGGCAGCTTCTGGTTGGTTGAGGCTCTCTACCAACAGCTGAAGCTCACCGGCCTAAAGCCCGCCCCCGGCAGATCGCAGGCTTGCACTGGTGCGAGCCTGCAAATCTGCACCGGAGCACGGGCACAGAGTGGCGTGCTCCATGCTTTTGAAAGACTTGTTTCAAGCGGTCTTTCAAAAGCACGCTGGACGACCACTTCAGGTCATTCTGGAGCGGGCTGAGGTGCGGAACTACACTAAGTAGGTCCGACCCAGTCTGCTCCCAGGTGCAGACGTCCTCCCTGGAGGACGCTCTGCACCGTTTCTTTAAGCCCGTGTGGAAATGGCCATAGATATAAAAATAAGGCAAGTAACAATTAGGATCAAACGGAGCATGGAGGATACTGGATGAAGAATACAATGGGGGAACAAACTAGACATTATTCAGGAAACTTGTGGTAAGATCTGCCAATGTTTTATTGTTTAACATTTAAAAAGCTATCAGGATAGGAGTAGAAAGAGAGTGTGAGATAGATCAGAGTAGCAACTGCTGGAAAAGAGGATGCCATGATGCCATGCCTATAATCTTAGGTGGCATGAGAAACACTAGCAGATGTACCCTTTGCTGCAGTTCTGTCTATGGAAGGAGAGAACTCCATAAGAAGCATTAGGCTCCTGGGGAGACCCTGTCTTCTCTGTGCCATGTGAAAACCAGCCTTTTGTGGCTCCTTGCAGTATAGAATACAATGTAGACAGGATGTTTTTTTTAAAAGAATACAACAAACCATTAAAAGCCTTTTAAAGTCAAATCCTGAAAACGTGGTATAATAGGAAGATTTTGACTTGCCAGAGGGAATAGAGTAAGGAGAGAACCATCCCAGCCTTATCTAGGTAGGAATTTCCAAAGTCTAAGACTAGCCACTGTGAAGGATCTCTCCCTCGTATGCCTCTACCATATCCTTCCCCCGTGGGACTGAGAGAAGGATCTCCTCTGAAGATCTTAGATTTGGACAGGCTTATATAGGGAAAAGCAGTGTTTCTAGTATCCTAGACCTGAGTATTTTGGGACTGAAAGAAGCTCCCCATGAAGCCTCTCTGAAGATCTTAGAGTTTAGCCAGGCTATAATTTAGGGAGATATGGTCCTTCAAATGTCCTGGACCTAAGCCATATAATATGTTAGCAGTGACAATTAGTTTACTCTACCATTGTTAGTTTTTAGTTAGACTGTGTGTTTCTCTATTAGATTTTGTTTGTTTCATTGTACTGTTGAAGTTATCTCATTTTGTGGCATTGTTTTTATTTGATTTGAAGTTATTAATGGAAAATGCGTTTTCATATAATCCATTTGACAAATTGGTATTTGCTGGGAGCTGCTAGGGCATAGTCTGCTGAGGAAAGTGACATATAAACAAATTCACCAACCAACCAATACATTTTCATCTGGGAGTGGTCCTCATTGGGCACATTGGACTTACTTCAGAATAAACATGCAGAGCATTGCACTATAAATTGCACAGTCTGGAAGACATTCTTGGCCCTTTGGGGAGCAAAGCATAGATATGTGTAGTTTTAACTACATAGCAACTTAGGAGGATGATCAGTGAATAGGTAGGTATGGAAGTTAAAGTTTTCTGTTTCCAGAGCTGCAACTTAGACACAATCTGCAACTCTCTGCTTACTGGCCTTTTCTAAAGGAATAATCAGAACTTCAGAGAGTAAAGCTCACATCTGCTGCCTAACCTGTAACTCAAGACATTTGTAGTGAGTCAGATTACATCTATAGAATTGTACAGATATCTTGGGCATGAGAGGATTGCAGCCCTCCAGAACAGTGGTTCAAATGGTCAAGGACTCTGCGAGATGATGTCCAAAACATCTGGAGGAGCAAAGGTTGAAAACCACTGCCCTAGATGAGCATGCCAACACCACTCTGAACAGTTACTTTATTGGCCTTGCTGTTGGGGAGTTCTAGAAGCTACAGTCCAAAAAAGGTAACTTTTCTGACTTCCAGAGAAAGGAAAGTTTATTTGGTGGCTAAGACAGAAGCAGAAGATTTTGTGTGCAAGCCTTCCATATGCCAGTAGCAAACTTGGGTGGATCACCTTTGCTGGTATGCAGCAGAAAGTTAATCTAGGTGTTATCTGGAGATGTCATTTTACTCCTTATCACTTTCTTCTGTACAACAAAGTTAAATACTTTTACAAAGTTAAATTCAAAAGGGTTAAATACCCTTTTGTGTGAATATGCAAACATGACCCTTTATTTGCAAGCTGGATGAAGAAATACCTGTTGTTTAGAAAAAGCAGGTAGTTGATATAAGCACACTGAAAGAATGAGGTATTGAAATAAATGCTAACAAATGATGAGGCTAGAATTAATAAGGTAGGGTGTGTGTGCAAAGAAGTGTACTTGTTGTCAAATTTGTGCAATGCAGTGATATTCGTAGTTGTGGATGGTCTAGAAACATCTGGACTTGAAAAATTGTTGTTCATTGCCTATTTAGGAGAAAGATGAGGGACCAATGGGAGTTCGTCAGGAGCTGCTCTGTGAAGAAGGATACAAGTTAAATAAAAATATTGATTAGCATTTGTTTTTGTGATAATATCTAGAATAATCTTTATATTATTGAAGATATTGGATCAGCAGAAAAGTTAGCTTGCTGCTATTTCACTACGCAAGTGCATTACGTTATGTATCATCACTATAGGTAGGGTTAATATCAAAAATCCAGTGCTTGACCACCAAGGATTTCAGCAGCAGCACTCTGAGTTCTCAGTGGAAATAAGTGAAAATTTAACAGATAGCTCAAATATTAACCTTGTCTCTCTACTGTGATATAGATTGAGTAACAATCAAACCTGCCATATTAGCTTGCCCAGGTTTGGATATCATCAGAACTTTTTAGACCTGTACATCCGCTTCGCTCTGTATGTCAACCATCATTTCACCTGATGGATTCTTTCCCATAGTCTGCAAAGTTTTTCTTTTTCATTCCCTGCTAGCCCCATATTAAACGTCATTGGTTTTAATATTCTTCCATTACCAGTTTTTCATTCTCTTGGTCCTCATCCCTCACTGTTAGCTTACAAGTTGCCAAGTCTATATGCATGTTATATAAATCCCATATCCAAAGAAGAGGGGACCCTAATGTCTAAGAACAGAGGTGTACAGTTCTGGAGCAATCCCTATAGAACAGGCACAGAGGTAACAAAACTAAGGCCCTTTCTGCTCTACCTCCCAACCTGCCATAGGGATGGGAGAAGGACAGGACTGTGGCAATGCTTATGCATGATGTTGTTGTGGTCCTGCCCTTCTCCCATCCCCTGGTGGCACGATTGCACCACAAATCATTGATGAGTTTTCTTCTCTGCGGGGGCCCTGGAAGACCAATGGCTGTGCTTCCTGACCCACTGCCGCCTGGAACAGTACCCACCTGCACTGGGGCAGGAAGAAGCGTGACCATCGCGCTTCCTGGAACATGAAGGCAGCTGGTGTAGAGGGGAGCTCTCCAGTCATGCTTCCCTCCCAGCAGAGCCAACACCAAGACCCACACTAGATATCTCTGTGACCAGATGAGGTGTGGAAAGGGCCTGTGTTAGTTTCTATTTTCAAGATTATATGGATAAATTTTTGAAAAGCACTGTGGGGAAACCTCTTGTGTTTTAGGGGTTTCTATACCTTTGAGGCAACAGTTGAGCACAATAGAAAGATACTCTGACTTTTAATATCATACATAACATATCCAAATACCAATTAATGTGAAAGATCCACTTCTACCAGAAGACATGGTTCTCATGAATCGTGGGGGGGAGGAGGAGGGGGGAGGGGGGGAGGTTGTCAAGATCATACCTTAGGGAGTTTGCACTTCAGATGGTCAAATAAAGGTTAATAAATTGCCATGGGTTATTTGAAATAGTGACCTGCTTTTACTCTGAAGTAGGAGGTGTGAAAACTGGAGGAAGGATCATTAACAATTTAAGATACATAGATGACACAGTACTAATAGCAGACAATAGCAAAGACTTGGAGCAAGTATTGAGGAAAGTCAAGGGAAAAAATGCAGAAGCTATATTATAGTTGAACATTAAGAACACACACACAAAAATGAACCATAGATAATTTACAAAACTTTAAAGTGGGTGATGAAGATACAGAAATAGTTTTCCTCTGAAGTATTCTGTATCTTGTCTCAAGATATCCTGTATCTTGGCTCAGTCATAAATAACAATGTGGATTGTAGCCATGAACTCAGAAGACTAGGAATTTGATGGCAGCTATGAAGGTACTAAATAAAATCCTCAAGTGTAAAGATATACCATTGATTGAATGGTATTGAATACCATTGATATATCATTGTAAGTCAGGATTGTTCATACCATAGTATTTCCAGTTTCTGTGTGTGGTTTTGAAAGCTGGACAGTGAAAAAAGCTGAGAGGAACAAAATCATGTGTTTGATATGTGACACTGAACAAGGGTTCTCCTGATTCCATGGAGTGTCAGGATGACAAATAAATGGGTCCTAGAGCAAATTAAGCCTGGACTCTCCTTATAACCGAAACTGACTAAACTGAGGCTATCATACTTTGTGCACATCATGAAATGACATGACTCATTAGAAAAGAACTTAATGATTGGCAAAGTAAAAGGCAACAGGACAAGAAGAAGAGTGAGTTTCAGGTGGATAAACACAATTAAGGAAACCACAGCCCCAAGTTCACAAGATTTTAACAGAGCTGCTAATAATAAATTATCTTAAGTCTCTCATTCATAAGGTTGCCATAAGTTGAAATCAAATTAATGGCAGTTAATAGCAGGGTTCAAATCTCCCCTCAGCTGTAGAAACCCACTGTGCAACCTTGAGCAAGTCAAACTCTCTCAGCCCTGTGGTAGGTTCACCTTAGGGTCATGATACCTTGGAAATATCTTGAAGGCAAACAACAACAACAAAAGAACAACAAACCTGTTTTTCTATCCCGTGTTTTAAATGTTCTACATCAGAATGGGACAAAGTGCAATTCTGAGACTGCATCTCAGTCTCTATGCTATGCTTACCCATTTAAAAAAAAAACAGTTCTGGTTTGGATTGTGTTTCTTATTTTTGGCAGTCCATTATAGCCCTGGAGGGTCTGGGGAGAAAAAATCCCCTCCCCCCAGACCTACCTTGGTTGTCCTCATCTACATTATTTCTAATATAGACACAGCAGCTTCATTTCTGCTTGGTCCATTTTCCTTTTTAAACAAAAGCTTCCACCTCTGACTGAGATGGTGCTAAGGAATATTGGTTTTATTTGCTTCACATCTCTGTTTTTGCTCATTCTGTTGTTGGCAACAAAGCAGCAATAAACTATGTCATATAACGAGGCAGACCAAACTTTCTGACCTGAGAAGAATCATTAGTCTCACATGAGAAAAAATATTTGGCAAAACTCTCATTGCCTTGACTGAAACCATGTTTTCTCCCTGAAAGAAAAAGGTTTTTCCAGAGATATATTCAAAATGATTGCTACATAAAGAGATTCATCTTATGCATAGCTGGTGTTGTTACAAGACTGTCTGTCTTTTATACCACCTAACCATTGGCTTTAGTTAAGAACATTGCTGGAAATCCCTATTGATTTTAACGGAAATGAAAATCTGACTCAAAATAAAAAGCTGGATGTAATTTCTTGATTGGAAATAATCCCACAAAAGGAAACGAGTACAAAACCATGTAGGAACATCAGGGGGGAAATGGCTGAAAATATTCTACTTCCTTTCCTTGGTGCATGGGTTACTGGGGGTGGGGGCAGTCTCAGAATATTACTAATGCCAGGAAGCTTGTCAATACATTAACTAGATACAAATCTGAAAAATAGCTCTGAAGGAGAAAAGATATTTTACTCTGTGAAGGTTTGCTGGTTACAGTGGACACTTCCTCAGAGCTATCATCACTTCCTTTGCCTTTGAAAAGAAGCAATTTATAGTCTATTTTTGTAAAAGATGAAGATGTACGGCTCCCCTTTGTTTTGTCTGTACAGCTCTTTGATCCTCACCCACATGAAATGGTGTCTGCTTGAAACTTATCTCCTTTTACTTCGTCTTAATTTATGAACGCTCACTTTTACTGGCTTGTTTGAACATGCCGATCATTAATTACATATATAGAGAAGAAATGTGTAAACAGAAATGGGCAAAGCCATACATTTTTGTGGTTACCATAAAACCTTTAAACTGCAGTGTAAAAAAACTAAAAGCACAGGAATAAATTGATAAATTCTTAAGTGGATTTAAGTGGATTTTTTTAAATGGAGAGAAAAATGTCCCCATTTTGACCTTATACTCTTATCAAAACAAATTTTAAAAAAGTTAAATTGTGAATCGTTCTTTCCAATTGATTCGTATGAGGCTTTGTTTTTGTTACTTTATGTATGATTCTAAAGAGAATATAGGAGAGTTATAAGTGACCCTAGGCACTCTTCAGCCCCCAAAAAACTGTGATAGGTTTGCCTTAGAGTGGCCATAAGTTGGAAATGACTTGAAAGCACACAGTAGCAGCAGCAGCAGCAGCAGCAGCAACAACAACAACAACAACAACAACAACAACAACAGGATGTGAAGGGAAGAGAAATCAGTGTGGACTGTGTTCAGGTTCAGAGGTTCAGCATCTTTGTGGTTCAGCATCTTGGAGAGCAACTTTAAGGGCAGGATTAACCCTTGGAACAGATTTATTGGCTCATTGACATGGGAGCCCCTGGTTGCCAGTGATGTCAACCAGTGATGGGGTGACTTTTCTATCCAAGGAATGCATTCAGAACATCTATTAGGATGGCCGACTTTACTGAGCACTCTCCTCTATCTGTGGGCATCCTGTCTTTGAGGGGTTATCTAGTCCAAGGCCGTTTCCACACGAGACTGTTATAGCACTATCATTCCACTTTCCAGTTGGCCCCTCCCTAAACTGCAACCCCCAGGATTCCATAGGATGTTAAAATGGAATGATAGCGCTATAACAGTCTCGTGTGGAAATGGCCCAAGTCTAGTGTGCAGTTAACAAACCAGAGGAAGAAAAGTCTTCAAGTTGCCCGTCATTAGCATCAGGACAGCGGACAGAGCGGGCATACAGGACTGCATTGCTGTTCTCCTTGCGAGAGTGTCCTGCATTGCACTGAACTATAGTAATTCTTTATCTGTTTATCTGTATACATAACTCAGTGTATGAATATTGAAAGCAAACCTGTCTCTTCTTTTGTCTTCGTTTTTGTGGTGCTCTCTTTCTTGCTTGCTTGCTTGGCTATGCATAGGTGGCCATCATAATGTATGGGGCATTCACCAGACTGAGTCTTGAGTGGGTGGATAGTTTGGGAAACAGAACTTTTATCATGACCTTTATCACTTCAGTGTTCAAAATGGGACCACAGCAGAACAAGTATGTATTGGGGGGGGTGGGGGGCTGTAAGTGTTCACTGTGTAAATACTTGAAAACCTGCAAGATGTTATTCATCTTGATTTACATGACCTCTACTGATAGACAGCCACTTTGTGAGCTCTGACTTTATTTTTGAAACAGAGAAAAAAAAATATATTGACTTTGAAATTAAGAGGAATTCTGAATTACAAATGGGTTAATTAATTGATGTTAATATATTCATAGTGACGGTGAAACCACAAGTGCTTTTCCTGCAGTTGCTATTGTAGCAGCCTTCCTAAATGAAGTGACACAGAACCATCCATCTATGATATCTGCTGTGAGATTCCTCATTGTCTACTCCAGCGGTTCTTAACATGGGGTCCATGGACCCCTGGTATGTGTGTGATGTCCTCACAGAGGGTCTGTGAAGACTTGAAGAAATGTTATGAGCTTTTGCGCTTAAAATGGAATGGATGGATGGATGGAAGAGAAGATGGACAGATAAACGGCGACTTCTGCATTGATCTCAAAGAGCAGGAGCCTTTTGCTGGTGACAGACATCATTTGTACACATTTTCATTGCAATATCTCAAACTGTTCAAAAGTTATGGAATTGATAGCAAAAAAAAATGTATTCAGCACTTGCTACTTCTGCATATGATGAGGACATGCAAGTGAATGACAGTGGAATCACAGAGATGTATGCTTGAAATAGCAGATATTTATCTGAATAGTTACCAGTAACCAACCAGGTGGGTTCTGCCAGATGATAAACATTTTGAAGAAAGGATCCATGGTAAATAAAAGGTTAAGAACCACTTAACAGTGAACCACTCCAACAGTGATCACAGTTCTCCAGACGTTGATCCTTCTGAAGCCATATCAGCCCCCCTGCATGATACATACACGAGAGGGAGATATCCCTAGCAGCCCTTTCACATTACACAGTTAGAACATTGTGAATTAATTTTAGCTTTTCTGGTAGCACCCTACAGAATTCTGGAGTTTATAGTTTAGGGAGAAAGGTTTAGAATTTTCTGCCAGAGAGCTCTGCATGTTTGTGTGTCTTCAAATCACCTGTTGACTTTTGGCAACCCCATGAATTTCAGGGAATACTCAGAGGTGGTTTTGCCAGTTCCTTCCTCTGAAATATAGCCCACAGTGCCTGATATTTGTTGGCAGTCTCCCATCCAAGTACTGACCAAGGCTGACCCTTCTTAGCTTCCAAGATCAGACAGGATTTGGTGCCTTCAAGTATAGTGGACTGTGATCTTAGAAACCAGGGTTCAATTTCTTGCTTGGCCATGGAAACTCATTGGGTGACCTGGGCCACATCACACTTTTTCAGCCCCAGGAAGCCCCATGATAGGTTTGCCTTAGTGTTGCCGTAAGTCAGAAATGACTTGAAGGTGCCCAACAACAACAATAGGAAGTACCTTCTTAAAGCACACATCCCAAGATTCCATATGATGATGCTATGGCAGTTAAAGTGGAATGATAGTACTATAATTCCTGGGATTTCCATCTTAGCATTTGACATTGTCATATCTTTAAGTGTCAGATGTTACCAACAAAATCAGAATAAGAAGTTGGTAGCTGTGCTGGAGAATGGAGTCAGAGCATTCTAAGCCACCATATTTTTTTAAGAAGGAAGTCTATTAAAGCAGGTTAAACATTCCACAATGGCCTCTGTATCAGTTGAATAGACTACATAGTTATTAACACAGAAGTAAAGATTACTATGAAAAGTGGTGCAATTGAAACCAAAGGGAGAAATTTATTTAGAGAAACAACGAAAAAGTTGTGGACATGTACAAAGAATGGAAGCAAGACCTAGGATTACTTGTTCTTTGTTGTTGTTGTTGTGTCATCAAAATATTTATCATTTGGTAGAACCATCCTGGTTGGTTAACTATCCAGATAAATATCTGTTATTTCCACATTGGAATCGAGCATACATTTTTGTGGTTCCCACCTACAATCACTACCAGTTTGACACCCAAAATCAACTGGCTGACTCATGTATTTGTGTCTGAAGTGGTGAAGTCCACACCTGATGGTTTAATATTTCATGTTTGTGTGTAGGAGCCATTTATGTGAAATCGAATGTAGATGTTTGAGGTGTTTACACCTGTTACCTGCTTCTACCCAACACCCACATGGGAAACTGCAAACTATGCATGACAGAGGAAATGCTATTTCATACAGGTGACTTCTTGATGAAATTATTTTATTTATTTGATTTATAATCTCCCTTTCTCCCAATATGGGACCCAAGGTAGCTTACAGTGTAGCTTAAATTGAAATAACTAAAATAATGTATTTTAATAATGTAAAGTTTTTTTAAAAAAAATATTAAATATATAATCCTGATCAAAATTGATTTAAAACATATTAAAATACATTTAAAACATTATAAAGATACAAGACAGTATATCCTATTTTTTAAAAAAAAATCTTTTTAAAGCTGACTTCAACTTCATCATCTGCATGTAGATACAAATATACAATTTTAACCAGTACCACAAGGACAAGTGTCACAAATGCCACCCACCTTACAACCTTTAGGGTGAAGCTTGCCCCATTTCATCCTAACAAACTGCCAAGGGAGTTCTAAAAATCAAGCTGTTCAGTCCTGATCCAGCCCACTCACATCCTGGTAGTAAGGGAGTAAAGTCATCATGGTTCGAGTTTACCATCTTAGAAATAAAGATGAACATTGCCCATTAGTCTGTCATGTTCACTTATATAGGTTTCGGTTGTTATCTCTCACAAGGGATTGCAAGATGGACATGGTCTCTGCAGGCTGATAGGATGCCATCTGGAAAAATCTGGGACATCTGTTTCCTGCATGAATCAGGAAATTAATTAAATCATAGCTGAACCTGCCTTTGGGTTTAGCTATAGATGGAGCTTTCAGAAGGTCCATTTATTGCTCAGAAATCTAAACCTTGCTATGACATCTTCTGTGCTTATGACATAATGTCTCAAACTACATTTGGATCGCTGTACTGGCTGTTGAATAAATTCAGGCACATGAAGATAGTATTGGTTTTCTGTGTTCCCAGCAATATGGGGTTTTACCTAAGTATGGCACTATGCCTACATTGTGGCTTTGGCAGATGTTCCCCTGCCTCGAGCGTAGTAGTGTAAATTATACCTTGTTAATCCTGCTAGTCCTTTCGGCTGCCTTTGATGCTGCTGATTGTGAAGTGTTGGCTTTGTGACTGCGTGATTCAACAGGCATTCCTGGGAGGACATTCAAGTGGCTTTACTTGTTCTTGGTAGGAAGAAATAAGACTGGTAGACCGGAAACTTCTCATCACTTTCCCTATGAGGGACTTCATGAGATTTTGAACACTTCTATTTTATCTTCCCTGCCCTTATGTGCTGTACAATCTTGTGTGTCAGTAAGATATGTAAGTCCCACCATATTTATGGTTGTGTCTTTAGGCCTAAATACTGGTATTCCCAACATGGGTCAATATGGGTCAACACACAGGTAAATTCCATTGATTCAATAGGTTGGCTGTGGTTGTAACTAAGAATAGAATTCAGGCCGTAATGTGCTATAATCCAGATCAAAATCTGGAGCTCACCACCTTTAAAATCTGAAATGACTGAAAAGTATGTGTTTGTTTTGTTTTGTGGGTGAAAATCAGCTGTAACATTAGAGATTATGGGGGAGAGCTTCTTGTTTAGAAGGCAAAATATCTTGGCTATTTTAATCAGTGGTATTTCCCATTTTAGAAGCCAAGCATAGGACCCAGTTCTGTCTCTAATTTGATCCATGTTTGGTACAGTTGGTGGCAATACTTGGGATCTACCCATGATCAGGGACTGGTTTTCCACAAATGTGTAGATGCTGAGACTAGAAAAGTCTCAAGTAACAATGGTCATCAGTCTCATGGGCTTTTGGCTAGCAAGAACATCTGTCACTGTTAGGGATTAGCCTTCACTGATTAATCAGGCTGACAGCTTTGGTGTGTTCTTCCTAGACTCATCAGCAGCTCAGTTTTAACTTCAAGGGATAATAGTGGCTCAGCTTTCATCACTTTCACCTCAAGGGAAAGCTGACACTCCGTCTTACAGATTCAGACCTGGCTGGCAACCGTAATTCATGCCTTCATAATTACGAGGTTGTATTAGATGTGACATGCTATTGCTAATCACTCTGAGACTATGTCCAATCTTGAATGTAATGGCCCACTTTCTAATTATACCTGTGTTTCATGGGTGGAAATGACCTGTAAGTGCTTTTTGGACACTTCAAGGCACTTTGGTTTGCTTGGTCTCCTGCCCCCTAAAGTATATTTCAGCTTCTGATATTTCCCAGGAGTACTTTCTTCATTTGTGTTCCTTTTTTCAGTGAAAAGGGAAACTGGGGAAAAAGGTATTGCCTTTACTGCAGTTGTAGAATTTATTTTCCTAAAGATATCCACAAATCTAAGCCTGAGTATCTCCTGAAACAAACAACAAGCATTTTTGTTTGACCTGATACTTTGATGCCTATGGCAAAACAAGTTTATTTTGTTATTTGTCATAAAGAAATATACTGTATAGGTTTTTTTCACACTCTTTGAAAATTGTCACACAGCCAGAAATGTGTACATTTGACTGTTCCAAAATTTGCACATTTTGCTACTTGCTGTTGTTACTTTTCATTAGCCACAGTATGTGATGGCCATACTACCACCATCATCCCATCCCTGTTTCAATCTTTTTGTTCAGTTTCCTCAGAGTACAATTTATCTCAATACTTGCACTCTCTAATTTTCTTTTATTATTAGGGACTATCCTGTTATTTAAAAGGAATTGTCCCATGCTTCTTGCCATGTCTATTACATATTTTTGGAGGAGAGAGGGAAAAAACCTTTTTGCTTTCCCATCTTCTGAAAAAAGACTTTCATTTTATTTCAGCAAGTAGGACACTGGAGAGATACTGTTACATAGTATCTATCTCTGTTTGCTGGAATGCCTCCATTACAATTGACATAAAAGGCTGCTCCTGGCTTGAAGCCAAAGATGTAGCATTTGGCATCTAGAATGCCACATATTCCTTTCTTGTCATGTATGCTAATGGACTGCCTTCCCTTCCTGTTTATAGCCCATGAGATTTGAACCTGGAGTCAGCAAAATATAAGCTTTGTGGGGCATAAAAAAATACGTACCAGGTTTTTATCACACCAAGCCTGTGCATATGTATATTAAAAAAAAGCGCTTCAGTCATTCGTTAGCTGCTAGTATGATGCAGTTGTTATTTTAGTGCTGGGAACATCTTGCAGTTGACAATGCAATACTTGAAGGAAACAGAGCCATTCCCAGCTTTTTAGGAGGAGCTGGGTTTGGGATCTTGCCAAAGGATGTGTGTATCTAAAAGTATTTTTTTCAATCCTCTTCTGTGCAAAAACCCTTATAAAGAACCCATAATTAATACAGTTTACCTGTCCACATTTGCTCAGATACCTAATATTTTAAAACAATCTCAGAATGCACTTGACGGTCACTTGCATGTTTGTTCGTATGTGTGTTTATGTGTTGCAGGTCAACCTCACTGTAACCTAAAGGGAACAGAAATTCAACTCTCATATTTTGTAGGGCATTCTGACTTGCATTGAATGAGGAGATCTCAAGATAATGTCCCTTTTTCCCCTGGGACACATCACACTGATTCTTCTCTCTCCTCTTGCCTCGTTGTTTTCTTAGGAATGAATCAGATTTGTCTGTTCCAAATTACACTTAAATGACCAATAAATATTTTTGGTTTTGGGAAGGGAGGAAATTCAGCCCACAAAATGGACTTGGAAGAACTTCAACCCAGTGAAGCCAGTGTAGCTCTTAGAAGTAAGAATGCATTTGTGCTGGCTTTCTGAAGCTTTCACAGATGGCCACATTGTTAAACACTGGCACCACGTAAATCAGTTCAATATCTTCTTTCCATGGATTGCTGTATAAATCAATAATTAGACATAACTTGTTTCATTGTAAAATATACATATTTTTCAGTGCCATCTTCAAAATCAGTCCTGCATTCTGAAAAATCACAGGTTCTATGTCTGAGTGGGCGGGGTGCATCCCTCAGGCCTCGTATGGCCCTCAGTGCCATCTTTGTAGGCCTGAACCTTTCCAAACTCCCTGCCATGCACTTCTGGACACTTCTGGTTTTGTTTTGTTTTGGCTTTCTTGGCAGTCTTTACAGCAGGTATAAGAATGCCCCACCGCCGCCACAGTTGCCTGCCTTTTGCTCTAGGTCTTCCTTGCCAGCGCTCATCAAAATGGCTACAATCTCTCTCATTTGATAAATTAAATTGAGAACAAGACAAAATAGAGATACTTCCAAGTTTTCCACACTGCAACTTTTTCAAGAACTGTCTTGTGAACTATCTGTGTCTATAGCGGAACACGGTTTGAGAATTTCCGATATATGTAAAGAAGCTCTTACTATAAGCTTGAATGTCTGATTTCTAAATGCCAGAAGGCTATAAGAGAGGAAGCACATACAGGCTTATCTCAGTTAACAAAGTGTCTGACAGTGAAGCTCTTTTTTACAAAGTTTTTTTTAAACATCTGACCAGTCCCATCTTTCTTCCTTGTCCTTTGTCTAAGTTGATTTTTTTTAGCAGCATCAGCATTGGGAGGATGGTGAAAGAGAGGTGGAGAAACACAGACTTTCAGTGTCAGGTAACAACAGCACACCTGCACCAAACAATGCAATAAAACTTGAGCCAGGAAAGAATGTAATTCTGCTCTAACCAATCCCGCAGTAGTCATGTGTGCCTGCCTACAACAAGGAGAGCACTGAGCATCTGTTAACAGCAAAACAGAGAGAAAAGGGCAGTGCAGAGAATCCTGCCTCACCAGCTACCCCATCTATCCCTGTTTGGAAAAAAATTCTCTAAGTTTGGTAACCAAAATGGAAATCATAAGAAAAAGAGGGGACTGTCAAAATAAGTTATCCCCAGATGCATTTTGGGAGAAACCTACCAGTGATCACTATAAGGTTCAAGATATTTTTGTCTACTTATGCAGTGCTTTGCCTTTAACAAAAAAGTTTGCTGAAACATGTTGAACTTTGTGTGTGTGTGTGTGTGTGTGTGTGTGTGTGTGTGTGTGTGAACCTACACCTATTCTTTTCACTTTACTTCTGCTTCTAGGGCAGAATTTTCTGTAAGAAACTAGTGTCCAAGCACACATTTACTTTGCTGACTGAGGTATAACTGTATGCACTTTTTAGTGCTACAGTGTAATTCTCTTCAGCAGGATGGAAAGCCATAGATACCATTAAGCTCAGTGATAATATTCTTTTCTAAAGTCTTCACAATCACTTTTTGGGAAATAGGCTGAATTTTGAGCATGGTATACCTCTTATGGCACTTTGATTAATTTTTGGACACAACTGTCTAACATTTGCTGTACTGCATGTTAATACTTGTAAAGATGAAAGCTCTCCCACTGAAATAAAATAGTGTTTTATTGAAATTTCATTAAAGTGATTTATGTTAGGAAGCAAACAATAATGTGGCAATTAACAAATACCTGTGGGCAATAAATATTCATTTTTAATTTCTGGTGAATGTTTTCCAGTAGTATGCCCATTTCCCTTTTTTCCGCTCAGAAATCCCAGGAAGTATTTTGCATATGTTGTTGATTAAATCCCTCAAACCAAATTCAAAAAGAGTATTTTTATTTCTGTAATAGCAGTTGGAAGAGTTTTAAATAAAAGTATGAGGTATTTCATTTCTCAAATATAAAGCCTTTTTTCAGAGCAAATTGTGTTTTTAAAGCTGTGTACAAAGGAACTAAAACTTTACAATGCAGCCTTGTGTTTATTTTATTCTTTTAAAAGCTTTAAAAACACTTAACAGATTCAGCTAATTTTTGGACTGGAGTTGATTTTGCAGGCTGCCAAAGTTTTTCAGTCTAGTACAATGTGGAACAGCTGAGATGCAATATTAAAACTTCCTGAAAACCATGAATTTATGATGGAGGCATGGAGAAGAACATTAATCTCAACAGCTGTGTAAAAATGAAAGTACTTTCTGGTCTAATCATTCTTTTCTTTTCAGATCCCACAGCACATGGAACATGTGCACATTCATACTTTATTTTTCGTCTTCTGTTGTTGTTGCAAATCTCAAGTGCCAAATACATACCTGTTTTGTTCATTTTCTGCGTAATGACATTTGGAGACATGCTGCTTGCCAAATCCAACTTAGGCTATTACATTGATTTGAAAGGACTGTACCATCCATCACTTTTAAGTATATTCCAACTTTCTCCCACGCTGGGACTGAAGGCGGCTTACAAAAAAGACAGGATACAGTAAACAAATGAACACATACCAGGGCTAGCTCAAAAAGTTGGTTTAGGCAGAAATAGGCAGCCGCATCTGAATTCAGAAGACAGCTAGACTGGCAGTTGAATCTTCAACATTCGTGATGCAACAGCATCTTCACTATACATGATGGGAGCAGGCTAGCTTAGTGGCACAGAGCAAGTCTGCTCCTTGCCACCATTACCCAACCCCAGTATCTTGCTAATTTAGGAAGCTGCTTCAGTCAGCCTTTTGGCAGAGGTGGCCACAACACATGCATGTTGCATGATTCCAGACAAGCTGTTAGCCAGGCCGTGCTAAAGAAAGAAAATTGATCCTTTTTTGGCTGGGGGCAAGTGGTATCTTCAAAAAAAAGTATCCAAAATCTGTATCCACAAATGACAGCTGTCTGAGCAGGTGCACTAGCTTTATCTGTAGAGACAGGCTGGATATGAATTCTGCAAACTTGATTTGTGTGCCAGAGTCTGGCAACATTATGTCTCAACAGCTGTTTTAATGGCACCCCTCCCAAGTCAGAATCAAAAGTGTGTTGTGTATGTACTGTGACTAGAAAGGGATCAGCAAAAGCATCAGACTCTGCTGTGATTATGCTCTTGTGATTTTTTTTTGTGAATGAAAGAATAGTTACAATTTTTTGTTGAAAAAAATCTTAAGTCACCGTGAGATTTTTTTAAAAAAAAAATTTGCAAAAGACCAGAACTTGTTTCAGCAACAGAAACAAAAGCTGAAAATAAGTCTTGGAGCAAAAAAAAGTTGCAATTTGCACAAGCAACAACAACAACAACAATGCTTTACGCAGATGTAGTTTGTCCAACAATACGGTGTTTTTTGTGCAAAAAAAAAACTTTCAGAATTTTTTCACAGAAACATCATCACAAAAAAAAACATTAAAAATGTGCAAAAAAACCATCTTGCAACCTCACCCAGCAGTGAGAAAATTAGAAATTTTTTTCATTCTGATTTGCATGAATGAAAAAAAAAATACAGATTTGTATCTTTAATGGAACAATGGCTGCCATGGTTTCCTGAGCACAAGACAAAAAACATGTTTGTTGTGTGCCCAAAGAGTCTTTGTGGACTGACATCTTGTTAAATAAATGACAAATTTGACTACAGGGGACTAAACAAGAAATACCTTTGGGGGAGATAAAGGTACAGTCTACACACAGCGCTTTTTGTAATGGTCTAGTCAACTGAGTGAAGCATACCAGTATACTGTTTTCAAAAGGTGCCTATGTTCACACATTTCAGTGTGATAGAAGTCCATGGAAATAAGGCAACAGAAATATGCAATGTGACATGAGAAGCTGTTTCCTCCTTTAGTTCTTTATGTCCAAGTATATAAATAGCTATAGAAGAGTGAACAGGGCTAAAGAGAAAAGGGACATTAGTACTAGTTTAATCATACTTCCTAATCTATGACCTCCTAGTGCTTAAAAGTTAAAACAACAAAAAAACCCAATCCACAACTTACGATATGTATCTAGGGACAATTTAATATAATTTAATTTCAGTAAACCTGGGGACAGTTTTTCTCTCCCCTCCCACACATATGGATCCTGCCACAGATCGCATAAATCTTTGCTGCCACCCACTGTTGAAAATAGAAAGATCTCACTTCCAGTTGCTGAAAAACTATTTTTTATCTTGAAACAAGGCATGAGCATCCCATGAGATTTGTTATAGCTTGAAGATATAAGGGGGCAGGGAAATAGCCCCACTGCTGATTTCAGTGGTGTCATGAGGCATGGCATGGGGATCACATATGATCTACAAGCTGCTTTAAACCCTCTATTATATGCAATACTAGTATTCTGGAAGGGGAAAAAAACAACTCTTCCTTAAAACAAGGGATGTTCATAGCCTACCCCACAATTAAAGCAAATGCAGAGAGACCCACTAGAGAGTTCTAAAAGCAGGATGGGTAATAGGGCCCTTCTGCAGGTCTTGTTCATCTGTAGCTTTCAGTGACATCAGTAGAGATTGCATATGGGAACAGCTGTCAAAGAGAGTTATTTTAGGCTGTACAATCTTAGATAGAGGTGGGACTGTGTGGCTGTCTCCCCATATAGATACAACACCATGAACACAGCTGACACTCCATAAATAATAAAGACCTAGAAATTATAATAACCAACAATGACATACACTACAGTAGAGTTAGATGTTCCTTAATGTAACTTGTTGTATATGATCTTAGGTCTTCTAAAATTGTCCCCTAGTAATAAAAATAGCCTCAGGGTAAGATTAGACATCATGTTAAATGTGTGGCATACATTCCCCTATGCATTTTTATTTATTAAATGTTAGTGTAGCAGACCTGTTTGGATTCCAGACATAGTCTACCAGAGGAATGGTTAAAGTCTTGCTTTCCCACTCAAAAAACTCTCCTTCCCAAGTTAGAGATATCAACTTAACACTTTAAAAACTATCTTTATTTGTTGTGGCATCTTTAAAGCAATGCAAAGTCAGTCCTGTTTTGGTTGTTATCACCTGTTATGTTGAATTGGAAACATGCCTGTTTTTTTATGGTTACGGCTAAAGAGTTAGAAGATTTGGAGGCAATAAGACCCATGAACAGTGTAAACTAGCTGACACATTTCTGCAAGGTTGTCCTGTAGTCGTAACCTAAGTCAGGGGCTCATGGACCAGGGCTCATGGACTCCTAAAGACTCCAGGAATGTGCTTCAGGAACTCCAGGAACTGAATGCAGAAAAAAATGTCCTTCAGTTTCCTTCTTATTACTTTAAAAACTTTAAAAACGTTGTTGTGAATTCTTTTAAAAGGTATTTTTACAGTCATTTCTGATTGTGGCTTTTAGCACCTGAGACCTTTCCTTTTATCTCTGTGTTGCTTCTCTATGTGGCCACATAATATATAATACACATAATATACAATCATTATTGTCACCATGTTATGAGAAGGGGGTCCATACTTTTCATTAGATTAACAAATGGGGTCTGTGACTCTCCTCCAAAAAGGTGAACAATTATGTGAACTAAGTGAACATTTTAATCTAACTGATATCACACAGGACTTTCTCTCTCATTAAGTTAATCTAATGAGAGATCTTGCTCCCAAATCAGAATTTCGTACAATAACAGTCCATCAAGTATCAAGGGGAAATAGGGAATTAGGAGATAAAACAGGAAAAGAGGTGATTTGGCCAACCTGAACAACAAGCATATCGTAGTGGCTTTGTTTACACCTAATAGCAAACTGTGGCTTAGTTAGACCAAAACCTCTTGGAGAAAGCAAAACTGCATTCATATAGTAAATTGCACGATCTGAGTTTTTGGAGGTGCAATTTTCAATTTTAGGAGCAGAGGGGTTCTTTTAGGAGAAAGGGTACTGGGCAGTTGGAAGGAGGTTTCATCCTGATTTAGAATAATGTGAATGCCCCTATGACTTGTGCATTCCCCTCATCACTATGTGTCATGTCATTTATCTTGGTTGTGGTTTATTGAAACAAGACAGTTCTGTAAACCATGTTTCAAAATAGGCTAATTTCAGTAAAATGTTGTTAGAATTACTTACAGTTTGGTCTGGTTCAGAAATCACATTGGATTATTGCTGGTTAGAGAAGGAAGTGAAATTTTCAAATGTCTTTATACCCACAATAGAGGAGAGAGAACTGGGTGCCTCTGGTTCATTCACTTAATACTGAGCCATTGAGGCCAGTCTTGGCAAATAACATGGGCCAGAGCTGATAAAGCCACTACCATGCAGACCAAGCATTGGGCAATGATATAATGAATGAGTTATGGCAATCCATGATTCTCCATTCTTCTCTTACTTCAAAGCTGGGGAGAATAGCAGTGATGTATTTAAGTCTTTTAATTCAAGTCTCAAGTCAAGTCTTAAGTCCTTGAAGATACTTTCAAATCAAGTCTCAAGTCTGGGAGCCAACATTATACCTCAGCCTATATTCCAGAATTTCTGGACAGAGCCAAATAAAGTCAGCTTTAAACATTTTTTTAAAAAAAAAGTAAGTCGGCCCTCTACATTTGCGATTTTGCCATCCGCAGCTTCAGAAGTGGGGAATAGGAGCCTTCTTACTCCCCCTTCGCAAAGCTGGAGACTTTTGTGCCAATGGGCATAAAAGAGTCTGCAGCTTTAAAACTGGAGAATTGGATTCTTCTTACTTCCCATTTCTGAAGCTGGAGGATTTTTCAGAAGTAGGGAATAGGATCCTTCCTCCTCAAGCCCACTGCCTAACACACTTGCTGTTCTCTGAGAAACATGCGCTATGCTTTGGGGACAAGTCTTGCCTTCTGCTCTTAGGAAAAGTTTTAGAAGGCTCCTTCAATATGCCGCAGGGACAGATTGCTGAGCAGACCTCAAGCCCGCCTCAAGCCCATTGCCTAACCTGTTTGCTGTTTCCCTTCAAGAAACCAACACTTTGGGCTTGAGACAGATTGTCATGTGACCAGGAGGCAAAAGAGAGATGGAAGTGTTGTTCAAAGTCGTAAGATTTCTGAATGAATATGTTATGTTACTGAACCAAGGGCAGCAAGTCAGTCACTGAAAATATAGAAGTCTTGAGTCGAGTCGAGTTGGGTCAGTGCATCATTTATTGCCAAGTCGAGTCCAAGCTGAGTCACTGAAGTGACTTCAGTCCAACCTGAGTCCAAGTCAGTTGACTCAAGTCTACATCACTGAAGAATAGTAATTAATGGGATAGATCCAAAATCTGTCTTCCATGACAGGAAGGGCCACACACCACAGCTGATCCGATTCAGCAAGTTGCCCTGGACCTCTCTAGTGCTGTTTCATGATTCTGGAGGGCTTTTTATGGGGAAGAAAAATCTGCTGCTAGCCCAGTTGTGCCTGCTTAAATCTGGATCCTGCCTTACAGTTCCTTCAGTCTACTGATAGACAACCTGTGCCCCTCATCCTTATGTGCCTTTGGCCTATTATCTAAAGATCTATACACAGCCAGTTCAGACTGCTGGTGAAAGCCATCTGCCCTTCCAGAGCAGACCATTGATTAGGAAGAAGACCAAAAGATAAAGGAGGTGAAAGGGGGAGAGAAAGGAACCCACTCCACATACACATTTTCTCTACCCTGCTTCAGGCCCACCATTCCAACAGATTGCCCTCAAGAGAATGTAGCCCTTCACAAAAAGTTGCCTAGCTCTGCTTTACTCCATAGTGCTCACAGGTTATGGTGCTGCTAGAAACAGCATTTGTATTAATGGGTTCTCTAAAGTGTACTTCTAATGTTATTTTTAAATAACCAAAACTGAAGTAGCGTTGAAGCTGTTTTTCATGCTGTAGGAACTCACTAAGCACATGGCGAGTATACACACAGAATTAATGGGAATGGAAATAGTATAATAATCTAAGATTATAACAAACACACTAATGTCCTCAAGTGCATACATACATCTACACCTGTTTATCTCAATTTTGAGATATGACTAACATATGTTAAGGAACATTCAGCTTGTAAAATTATGTTTGGCTGTTAAGGTCAGCTTTGACCAAATGTAAGTGGGTTTCACTTTCGCAGATTTTATTATTCACGGTGCCCACTTGTCTCCCCACATTCTCCCTCTTTCATTCCTTGGCCTTTTGCCCGGGCACAGGGAGGGGGAAGGATCATCCCTTCCCTGTACTCCCTTGCTCATTGCCTATAAAGGCACACTGGCAGCAGCTGGCAGGAGCATGCAGGGCGGGCAATCGCCTGTTTCCTGCACGCCCTTGACTACCACTGATGTGGGTGCTCTAGAAACCAGAATTCAAATTCCTGCTCGGCCACAGAAACCCACTGACTGACCTTGTTCTTAACCTCAGAAGAAGACAATGGCACCCCCTCCCCCGAAAAAATTTTGCCAAGGAAACCCCATGCATAGGTGCACCTTAGGGTTGCCATAAATCAGAAACAATTTAAAGGCAACAACAAAATAGTTATTGATTTCAATGCGTCTGTTCTAGATATGACTGAGTCTGAGTCCAGCCCAACTAGTGATAGAGGACAGGATAAATTATCTGGAGAACCAAATGGTGCTGCAATAGAATGTTGCATTTAGTAAAAAGTTTGTCTAACATGAGCCTTCAGTCCTAAAGGGCTTCTGGAGGCAGGAGCCACATAGGATATTCAGTGCTGCTAAATTTACAAATATATCATTAAAGACTGCTTTTGTTGTAACAGAGAACAAGTTTTTCCTCTTTTACATGGTTGTAACAAGACATGAAATAATGAAAACATTAATTATGTTAATCTTACACCCACCAGCTGTACCTATGTGTACAAGTTACTGAGAAAATTGTGGAACCTGGATCTCACAATTTCTCCAGCATGTTCAACATTTGGTTAACATGCATCCATGCATCTTTTGAAGGTGAGATACTCCACTACTGCTTGATTGCACACATTTGTAACATCTAAATGAGAACATTTAGTTTTGTAACTGGCTTTAGCCATAAGAATTGGGAACTACTGTGTTTCTGTCCTCATAGCTATTCATCTGCTATTGCCAAAGAATGAACCATTGCCTAGCCCTGACAATGAACTCAAATTATTCTCTTAACTCCAGTCCTAAAAGATTATGAGGAAACAAGTCAGTGGGAGTTTCTTCCATGTAATAATTTTGGATCAAGCAATAGTTGGCAGATGACCTTCATATAGAGTGTTTCATCTAGAAAGGGCTTTAAACTGGCTGCAAGATTCTCATTCTCTTTTTTTCTTTTCTTTTCTTTTCTTTTTTTTTTTTTGAAATTAATAGCAGTGAGTTAAAGTTATATTCATAGAACAGTATATCTGAATTTCTAAAAGCTATAATTCTTTGGTATGTGCGTCGGTACTGTTTCCAATACATTTGTTTCTGGCTTCTATATTTTTGACTGACTTGCTTATCCAAATATGATTTTGATGACAACTGTTCAGAGTAACAGTATGATAGCAGCCTTCTTGGTATTTATGTCAGCCATGTCAAATGACCTAATTTATATAGCACTTAGTGGTAAGTTAGCAATCTGTAAAGTATGATAATGTCTTGGCTCATATCAGATAAATGAATCACTGTATTTGAGCTGAAATACCAAAATCCTTACAATGAGGTTTGTGCCAGTGCAGTAAGCAGACTGACTAGTAGCAAGTGGCAACTAGGAGGGCTGAGCTCAGGAGTGAGATATAGTAATTCCATATTTCCTTAGACAATGAATGATAGCAATGATAATTATAATATTAATAAGTTCTTGGCAGAGGGAGTTAATTGTGTTGGAGATTAATTTACGGAAGCAATAGGCTTACAGAAATTTATGCTATGTGGTCTTACAGTTAAGATAAAATGTGTTATGTATTAGCTTCCACAGAAATTGTGTAACAGTTCTAGCTAGAATTCTAAATAAATTTCCACATTATTGAATGGATAGAAAGAAAAATGTATACTAGTAATAGAAATCTCACTGTGTTGGATCCAGATGCAGTCACACACAGGTAGACCTACTGAAATAGATGGGGCTTAGATTCAGGTATTGTTGCACTGCAACTCACAGTAACCACTAGCAATGCTGTTTGGGACTGCTGGGATTTTCAGTCTAACATCTGGAGGGCCACATGATTCCCTCCTCTGGTTCAGTAAGTTATAATTAGTTTATGCCATTAATGTTGCAGGGTTTACTGTAAGCATGAATGAATCTGGACCCAATCCAACATATTTCTGAAAACAGTGAATATCTTTTACTTCCAGTTTAAACATGTATGTTTCAAAGGAGAATTATACTTTCTCTTCTGAATCAGTATATTTTGGTGAGATACCACTGGGAACATACTGACTATATTCCCTTTCCAGTGAAAATGGAGTTTGATTTATGTTTCGCTTTGCAAATCCTATCTTGCTCCTTCTGATAGTTATCAGAAACAACTCAATTGTGATATTGCACACCTGTCTTCAGAAACTAATTTTCACAGGAATGAAAAATAGTGCTTGTGTGACAGGACATCTTTTTTAAGAGGTACCTTGAATAGTAGGTCCTAAATGTTTTCAGACAAAGTTTTTCTGTTATCTTTTGTATTTATTCATCCACTACTGCATTTGTCATGCCTTTCTAAACTCAAGGAGCACTGGATGGCACATCTTTTGACACCTGTTGGACACTTGATAATGTCTTTTTAGAAACCACATTTTTCTTCAAAATAGCAGAGAAGCGAACAGGTGCTGTTTTACTGGACTCTTAACTGTACTGAGTTTTGTGGTGAATTATTATTTCTGGTGCATTTTGTTTAGCAGATCACCTTTGGAATTCTTTATCAAAGGAAGTCCAGATTAAGGAAAAAGTTGGAAATTGAGGGTGTGGTCCCACATATATGGGAATAAACTCTACTGAATACAATGGAACTTCCTTCTGAGTAAACAGTCATAGAGTTACATATTCTTTGAGCTGGATGAACTGAGTTCAGTTTAACCAGGGATATATCTATACACTGTGCTGATATAACTGTATTGGTGGAAATACTGCATAGCATTCACAATATCTTAATCCTTGTGTGTATTATAGCTCCGTTATTTATTGTTATTTTATATCACACCACAAAGACCAAGAAAACTTCAGGGGAATAGATGAGCCTGATTTCTTCTTCCTTCTTAAATGGAAGTAGGAAAATTGGACTGTCAATGCGCCTGACAGGCCTCAAGAAAAGGTGGCATCAGCCAAGTTTAGCTTAGGTGGCCATGGCTCTTGATTTATAGGAGATAGTCTTCTATTTGAAGGTCTGCCAGAGAACAGTCCTCTGTTTAAAAATTTCCTTTTTGGAAGGGCTGTTGAACCCAATACCGTTCAAAACAAAGGCACAGTTAAGAATGGAGAGCAAGGACTTAGAAGCTGTGTATCAACTGTTAGACTCTCAACAGCACACTGAACAGATACACAGACCACCTGGTCATGTTCTTCCCCGTTGCAATGAGATGTATTGCAATTATATGCCAATTATTTGTATATTTGCATCTAGACATATAAATTAGCATATGCAAATGTGTTGATCCATCTCCACTTTCAAGTTATGAATTTCCTCCTTTTTCACAGGTTTGCTTTTTTTGAAAACCATAATACATAAGTGGCAACCTTAGGCCCTTTTCACACGTCATTTACCATGCGAAAGGGCACCTGGAGCGTCGCACAATTGTTAGGAGCGATCTGCACGATGCACTCACAATCGCGCGATGCTCCAGGGGCCGGCAGGCGCCGATTGCACACCTTTTCATTTTCAGCTGGTAGCTGAAAATGGTGCATGATCGTGCATTGCTCCCGGGCCCCGCGTGCACTTACCTGGCGTGCAGAGCCTCCGGAGCCATGCCGGTCGCGCTTCCTGCCCCAGTGCAGCCTGGGAAACTCCCAGGCTGCACTGCAGAAGGAAGAGGCAGGGCTCTCGCACAAGCAGGCAGCTTGTGTGGAGCTAAAGCAGCAGGGACGCGAGAGCCTCTCGCTGGAGGCTGCTTGCGCGATCACCTCACCCCAGCACCAGAAAAAGGTAAGGTGCGGAAAGGGCCTTAAATATGAGGCTGTTGTGTTTGGGTTCATTGGTAACAAATTTTGCACAGTTACAACAAAAGGAATTGCTGTTTCTGTTGTCTCCTCTTTTGAAAATTACCTTAAGAGGCTGTACTACAGCAAAGCAGTGTTAAAACACGGTGTTTCAACATTTGTTGTTAAGATTATAATCAACCCTGCAAAATAACAGATTGACTGAAGTAAGTTTTTGCCTTCTAAAAATGAGGAGTAAGCATCTCACAATAGTCAACTATTTCCAATACAATTTTCTATACTTTCCTAAATACACATTTCAAATCAAGAAAGGGCTGCAACTGGGGAAAGTAAGCAGCAGATGTTACAAATGAGTTTTTTGTCATTGAATTCATTTCCAGCCAGGCAGAAAACTGGCAGCACACCTACTCCCTGTGAGATAGAGGTTGCATATTCAGTTCCTCAGTAAAGAGCTGTGTCAGAGCTTTGTGAAGAGAAAGAAAATGAAGGAAGGAAGGAAGGCATCTTCCTTAAGACCTGAGGAAGGAGAAGAGAGGAGATATGTTCAGGCCCTTTGTCACTACCCAAGTGTAGCATTGTGATTCCACTTTAAATGCCTTTGCATATCCTATGGAATTTGCAGTTTGGTGGCACTAGATCTCTCTGGCAGAAAATTTTAAATGCCTTTCCCTACAAACAATGCTGTAGAATGGAATCATGACAGTTACAGTGGAATCCTAGGGCTACAACTGTGTAGAGTGAAAGGACCCTGGTTCTTTGTGAGAAATGAAATTTGTCTTCAGCTCTACAAGTTTTCTGCATTTGTTGATCTTGCCTTTGGGAAGGTATGCACACCTGGCAGGCAAGGACACCCTTTTTTACCACTGTTGCCAATGTGCCACCAGATGAAAGCAAGAAAGAACTATCTCTTCAGCTGAAACAGATCAGAAGAGGGAATATAGAACCAATGACATTATATGCTTCACAGCACAGCTGAGTATGGTTAGACATATTCATGGACGTTAGGACCATCAATGGCTATATGCGACCTACAGTATCAAAAATATGATGCCTCTGTATATCCATTGCTGGGGGCACAATACAGAAACTGAAGTTACTTCCAAGTCCTGATGCCAGGCTTCTCATAAGGAACTGATTGGCTACTGTGTGAACAGACCGTTGGACTGGATAGGCCTTTGATCTAATCCAGCGTGACATTTCTTATGTTCGTATAAACAGGAACTTATGACTATGACCTACAAAACAATAACAATACAACCATAGTGAATGAATAGGATTTGCCACAATCTGTAAGCTTCTTCTCACTTCCTAGCCCTCTTCATAATATATCAAGTCAAAGGAGGAAAGAATGGCATTATCTTTACTGGCATGTTGCCAGTACTATGTATCTTCTAAAGCTAGGTGTGTATTAGGTTTATTTGTGTTATAATGACAAATAGCGTACAGTTGAAAATTTTGCTGTGGTTCTAAAAAATTATTTTAGAAATTCTTTGCCTCCCCTTCTAAATTGCCATGCTTTGACCTTCAGTATAACTTTTATGATGGTGCAACTTGAATATGTATTGTCTGGAGCAAATCTCATGAGGCTTTTAAAAAATTCATATGAATATTTAATACAGACATACTTGAACAAAATGAATTTTCTATGTAGAACAGGAGAGGCTACATTGCAGCTCTTCTTTCTAGCTCTACAACTTTTAGAGGGAATAATATTGTATTACAGAAGACTTGCAAGATTTTTCTCTTTATTTCTGATCTTACACACATAACAAGGACCTCTGCCATGAGCTTTGAAATGTGTTATTAAATTTCCCAATTCAATCAGCTAATCAAATAGATTTTAAATTGGGCTGCCAGCTAGATACATGGCATATGGTGCTAAGCTCACCAATAGCAAAATTTTCTCCTTTCTGCCTGCTGGGTGCTGAAGAAAATGAATGAGTTGGGGAGATAATACTTTATAGAGTTTCCTAGCTATCATACAATAATTGGATTCGCCATGTGAGAAGGGATTGCAAATGGTTCCCAGTTAGTCACTGTTGTCTCAATGCATTGTGCTCTGATATAGCAGTTGCTAAACAGCTATGGTTTCAAACTGACACACTTCTGAAAGTGTATAAGGGCCAAGATCCAGCTGGGTACTCATGCTGATGAAAGACATCCTGTCAGAAAATTGAAGGGGAGGTGATTTCCCTACCCACTCCAGATCCACATGGAGATGTTATTCTTTATTCCTGCTTCTTCTGCTCTCCACAACACCCAACATTCAACTATGGAAGATGTCTTGGCCCTCCTGAGCAGATATTAAAGGCATGCAGGTGGCAGGGTGGGTAATCAGCTTTTCCAGAATACATCTTCCCCAGTACCAAGTTGGATCCTAGCCAGTGCAGTCACATGGACAGACACCCAAGATATACACGTACTTCCTGGCATAAGCTATTCTGTGAAATGAACTTCAGTTGAATATCACCTCCGCAGATACTATTCTGGGTCCATTTGCTCATCCCCACCAAAAGCATTGGCTTGGTGACTTTTGAGAGTTAAGCAAAATATGAATTTTCAGGTGGACTATTTTACTTTTACAAGGTAACTGAGGATTTTCCCCTTCTGTCCATCCTTACTTCCTTCAGTGGTAAGCTTTGCCACTGCTGCCAGTGCTAGTTCAAAGGAGCATTTTTGGAGCAGAAATATATCTTCTCCCTGTTGAACCCCTCATAAGGGTAACTCAACACACACACACACACACACACACACACACACACAAGCCATTTCTGCATTACACTGTTATAGTGCTATTGTTCCATGTTCGTCATCCTATGGCATCCTGGGGTTTGCATTTTAGGGACAGGCCTTTAGAATTCTCAGTCAGAGAGATCTTGGGCCTCAGTAAACTACAAAGCCCAAAATTCCACAGGATGTAGAAAGTGGATTAATATCACAATAACAGCATAGGGTAGAAATGGCCAAAGAGAGAGAGAGAATTTTTGCACCAGAAATGTAATTGTCTTCTTCTGGCATTTGTTCCCTCACCTGCCCCAAAACATTTAAATAATTTAATCTAGAACTTGGAAATGCCATACGTGAAGTAGTTAAAACTGGTTCTCTGATCCGACGCTTCCTTAATTTCCTGCCTCTGCTCTAGATTCTACTAGATGCTTTCTGCTAAAAGGAAATGGGTGTGCAATGATTACACAAGGCTGGAAGATGGACTATACTGGAGCTGAAGATGAAAGTCACATTTAGATATATTGGGAAATTGTTGTTTCTTGTTTTGTGAAAAAGCCTCTCTTGGGCATACATAATTCACATCCCCCCACCACACCACCACCACAGGGAAATAAACCATCTCTGCTTCTGCTTTAAACTATGAAAACTTCCCTATAATGTCTGAATTCAGGGAACTGTTGCTCTGATTAGTCAGAATAAAATGAAACCAAGGTCTGTGAGCCTGGCTTTATTCAATAATAAAGTTTTCCAGGTTCAAGCATGACAAAGAACTGGGGTTGGTTCCAAAGACAAAACCAGATCTTCTCTAGAGTACAGAAAGAGAGGAGGGTGAGAACACAAGCTGAGATTGTTTAACAGAAGTTATGGTTTCCCATTCCTCTTGAATCAAGGCAAAGAAACCTTCATTCCAGGTAAGTCCAGATAGAAACCGAACATTTATTTGTTCTCTGAAAGTGGAAAATATACAAAAAAATCAGACAGTTGCAGCCCAAAACCTGCATATCATGGAGAAATTTTCCCATTTGTACTGCCAACAAGTGTTGGAAAAAATAACACAGGCCCAAGCCAACTTTGCATGCTTCAGATATACTCAGTGGGCATAGCCAAACAGCTGAAAATCTAGTGTTAGAAAATCATGGGAAAACAATATTTAAAAGCTGATTGCCAGGCGGGAAGCAAAAATGAGATCAGTGAATCAGCAAGGTACATAAGGCTTGGTGAGTCTCCATTATGAAATTGGTTTTATCATTTTTGTGTACAATTTATGTGGTAATGTTTTATTTACTCTTACAAAAACTTACAACCCACCTCTAGTGTTTACACACCACTTGAAATGTGAAAACTTGGGGGTCAGGGAGGAGAAAATCATTTTCCACTCATTTTTTTTTTTTGACAAAACTCATTTTTTTAAAAAATGAAAATTTTCTTTTAGTGTGATTAAAAAATGTTTAAGCCAAGATATTTATATATGCATTTTGCCTGCTCTCTCACACACTCACACCAGTGGGCACAAACATGATAGTGGTCAATGGCACATTAGAAAAACATGCCGATCACCACCTCAGATAACCTAGGAAGCACTGAAGTACTTTTTGTTTTTTAATGTGGATGATTTATGCCTGCTTGACATTGCTCTGTTTTATTAATGTTCATGGTTTCTTCTGTTCTTAGTGGGGTTTGTTTTGTTTGATTCTGAAGAGATTTTCCAAAGAAAAGCAAATAGATTTCTTATAGTTCAGGTTTTCTTTACAGTTCAGGTCTTACAGTTTCATTTGTAAGAAAAAATGAAATTTAAAACAGTAAATGCCATTGTAATTATTTTCTGCATAAACTGTACTTTTAACATACAAAACATGATAGTGTCATGCCAAACAAAGTTGGACTTAGCAAAGTTTATATTCCAAAAGCAACAAAGTTACTTTCAATCTCTCTGTGTGCCAGTGCCTTCATGTTGCCTGTCGACTTATGGTGACCTCATGAATTTCACAGGGTTTTTTTAAAAGCAAGGAATACTCAAAGGTGGTTTTGCCAGTTAATCCCTCTGAAATATTGCCTATAGCACTTTGTGTTTTCTGGTGGTCTCCCATTCAAGTACAAACCAGGGTTGACCCTGCATAGCTTCCAAGATCAGACGGTGCCTTTGGGATATTTAGGCAGACCAGTCTGTAAAGGGCTCTAATCTAGGGTTCCCTTTCCTTTTTTCTTTTAAAAAAAAGACTGGAAAAAGTCCACTTCCACTCCATTGCTACAAAATTTTGGAGAAGCTACATCTCTGTACAGTTCTTGAATATTTACTAGATTTAAAATATAATAATAACTACAATAAAATGCAGTACAATTACAGAATGTTATAATAAAATAGATTAATACTGCAAATAGAAAATACTCATGAAAGGAACACCTGCCTGAACAAGAAGATCTTCATCATACAATAAAAGGAATCAAAGAGAGTACCCAGCCTAGTGTCTCGGGGCAAGGAATTATAGAGTTTGGATGTGACCATTAAGAATAAATATACAGAAAAAAAATGTTAAAAACTGAAGAAGAATATATAGATTTTCAGTTTTTCAGATTAGACCATCCATTGTGTTCAAAAGCTGTGGTTCCATCCTGCTTTTCCACAATACCCATTTTCTTACCAGATTTAATTAATCCACCAAATTTTCTTTAGTGGGCTCAGTTTCTTACATCTTTAAATTGTGACATATTGCTAAAGTATTTTATAAAGAACTTGACTCAAAATAAAGGATGGAATTAGTTGTCTTGCTAAGGATTGTATCTTTAATAACCCCCTTGAGGAGTTATGCAGACTTTATAGCTGTAACTAGTGAGTTTTCTTTACAATAGGTTTGTGTCAATCTTTTCTTATAATTTCGGAACTATAGCAGAATGAAGTACGTGTATACCTTTCTTCCGTTGTTCAAATTATCATATTTTCTTTTTTGAAATTTGTTTTACAATCTCTATTCTTGAAGCTTTGGAAACATCTCTTATTCCGTATCAATATTGTACACCTACTTCTCATTCTCAAGGGTGTCTTTAGTCTCTAATCAAGGAAGATTAGCTAGCTGTCAATAGAGTACTTAGATCAGTCAACAAAGTGACTACTGTAACATACTTATTGAGAACTAATTGCTAGGCTGAGTTTCAGCATGGATTAACATCCTGAAAACTGGTGTGGGAGTAAATAAAACACGGCATTGGAATTTACCAGCATTAAGTTGAACTTCCAGTTAGAGGATGATTCATTAATTTCAAAAAGGAAACAAGTAATTACACAGCAAGAAAGAAAAGTAAGACAAGTGTTACCCTGTGTACTGGGGGTCCCGGGAGGGACACCAAAATGTGCTCAACTAAAGGTGGGAAAAATTAGCTCAGAGCACTGCTTAGCGTTACGAGAGGCAGGGTAACGTAGTGAGATCTTGAACCCTATGTCTACGGGGTCGGGTCGAGTCAAGGAGCACACCAAAAGTTGAAATAATAAATGATGTTTATTAAACACAAGCAAAACAGTGTATGCGACACACTCATACAAGATAACTAAAGAAAATAAAGATTGGAGCGGTATAGAGGGATTTTTAGAGGGATTGCTGGTTTGGGTGATACTTCACCTGTCCTGAAGCCCAGAAGAATAGAGAGCGAGGCTGGGGTGCGATGTAGCTCAGGACGTGGAGCTGAGGGGAGGCTCGCCAAGCAAAGCGGCAGCAAGGCGGGATGAAACTCGGGAGCATTCTGAGGAAGGTCTTGGAATCAAGGGTTTCTGTAAGGAGAATTGTGACTGCAGGCTATGCCTTCCTTGGGGAAAACAATAGATTTGGAGTTGGAGACAAAGCCTCCGAAAGGTCAGAATCTGAATGATTGAGTTATCGTAGCGGTTCTCAATAGAGTAGCCAGTATGCAAACGCAGAGTACTTGGGTAGTGTATAGTTAACCCATCAAGCTGCCATCGCGGGGCAGAGGCTCTTTTGTAAGTTGCGTGCATACCTAATTAGAGTACTTGCCTGGAGGTCTCCTAAAGCAGTGTGTCAGCTATTTCTGGCCTGCCTGTATTGTAGTTTGAATATTACGGCTATTAACGGCCGAGCTTGTTTACGTGCTTGTCCGGTGGCCTTGCAAGCACGTGGAGAGGAATAGAGAAGTGAAGCCGAATTATGATATCAAGAGGATATCTTTAATATCCCCAAAGCTCGGACTAGCCAGGGCAGTAACACAAGAGTAGTGCGATCACTTTACTATGACCAATACAGCAATGGTGCTAAAATGATTTTCTGTGACAGCTGATCTCTGCTCAGTCCATATTTGTAAGTAGTGGTACCATAGAGCATATCCATTTTGAATCTCTGCTTCCTTTGAAAGCTATCATAAATGCATGTGAAGAAGTGGTGTGTAGCCATCAAAATATGATGACCAAGCTCCATGTTGTAAAAACAACTAAACGTTATGAGCTAACCTATGTGAGTGCCAGGCAGAAACCTTGTTCAGCAGCATGCCCATGGTAGTGTGGGCAGTAAGTCTTGGATTCCATATGTTGTCCTGTTCTGTATATAAAGTCCATCCAAGTAGATAAGGAATCGTCTGATCTTGGAAATGAATGTCCTTTTCTCTAACAGTAGGTATCCTCTGCTTCTCTAAGGTCGTTTACACACTACATTGTTATAGTGCTATTATTCCACTTTCAAAATCCTGTGGAATTCTGGGGTTTGTAGTTTATTGAGGCCCAAGAGCTCCCTGGGTATGAATTCTAAATGTCCCTCCCTAAACTGCAAACCCCAGGATTCCATAGTATGTTGAAAGTGGAATAATAGCACTGTAACAGTATAGTGCGGAAATGGCCTAGATGTCTGGATACACTGTTTCAGAATAAGCGGGGACAAAACAGACAACAATTTACACGTTCTAGTGAACACAAGAATTAATGATGACTTTGCTTACTGTCCATAGATTCTTAACTCCTCAGGGAGTTTCAAGAAACACTACTTCCTCACATTTCTAAACCTTATTTCCCACATTTCCAAAGCCCATCAGGTATTCCATAAAGCCTTGTCATCTTTAAAGTATGGTTGGAGACAAGCAGGAATCTCTGGATACAAATATACGAGAAAGTGAGTGAGGCATGTGAAATACCCTCAAGATATGGAAGATCCAGGACCTTCTGGAACATGAACTCAGAGCCTTTGTGTTATGTGTGTGGCTGCTTCAAAAAATACAGCATTTGCCTAAGCAGTTTAGTAGCCTCATACCTTGGATTGACCCTGCATAACAGCATGCCTTCCATATTCTAGATGGGAAGGATTATAAAAGGGTTCCTGATCCACTTAAGCCTTGCTGTACCACCCAGATCTTAACTGACCTTTGGCATGACCCTTTAATCCATTGGTGCTGGTTTGCACCTTGGTCCTTGTTTGCCCTTCAGGACATGTTACTACTAGTTACTTGCATGGCTCCTGGCTCACCTGCTTCACAACCAATACACAACCCAGTCCCAAGCAGCATCATTACTGCCTATGTTTGTTGGTTGCTTTTAATGATTCTGTTCTAATGTCTGTTAAATCTTTATTACTGTCTGATACCAAAGAAGTAATTGACCCTGAATTTCTCTTTAAATAAGCCCTAAGCAAGTTGCCCTATCCATAAACAGACATAAATCTACTGTACTTCCCCAGTCCCTAAGGTTTCCTCAATAGCTATATCTACTGTGCAAGCTTTTTTCTGTGTCTGGATTTCCCAGTAAAAAGCAAAACTCCAAAAATTGTTGTGTGCATTCTTCTTATATGCATTCTTCTTTTGGGTATTGGGACAAGAGTGCCTTCTCTTTCAGAAGTCTGCAGTAGCTGCAGATGTCACTGAAAGCCATGTCATTTGAATTGTTGTGATCTAAACAGTAAAGTTTGCTCTTACATTTGTTACCTAGGAACATTCTAGCCAACTTGCTGAGGTAGCATACTCTGATTTCCTTTTCAAAAACCCTGTGCCTGTTGCTGAAAGGCCAGCAAGTATCCCCAGCAAAGGAGGAAAAAACTGAGTTTGACTTATTCTTTCAGTTATTCAGACTGTGGATTAGAAGGTTCTCTTCTTCAAAAAGTACTTCATCCATCATTGCCAATTCATGTATTCATATACAACAACTTCCTAGTCTCTCACTCTAGTAGGTATCTCCCAGCTGAGCTTCTTCAGAGAAGTTAAGTATATAGTTAGGAACAGGGGTAGTCATTTTTTATTTCTTGCTTTACTTAAGAGACTCCTTTATACCTTCTCCCAACACACAAACACACACACTGAGAAAGAGAGAGAAATGAATAAATATCTATGGAAAGTTGTAAATGCTGTAGCTGTTATGGAACTTTTATTTTGCATGTTCTGGTGACTTGTGCACTGAGGAGGGGAGGAGGACGCTCACCAAAATGCCGCCTCCCACTTTGTTCATGGTTAGCCATCTTGGGGGTGGGCATTGTGGCGTGGGCATGCAAACATAAATAAATGACAAAAACAGCTATAAGGTCAGATTTCTGCATGAATGTTCCATACGCTGGGTTTATCTTGTGAAAAATATTTTTAGCCTGAAACAAACATCTTTACTTGAGAGTGAACTTATACTGTTGTCAGTGGGTCTGACAGCCTTGCAAACATTTATTCCTATGTGTCACATACAGGACTTCTGAAACTTTAAAATTATTTTATTAAATTGCAAAAAAAAGAAAGAAAAGAAAAGAAATAAAAGAAAAAAAACTGTTCACTTGAAAAGACTCTACTTGTTTCAGTGGAATTTTTATAACCACCAGTTCCTATGCATGCTTACAAATACAAATGTTCATATTGTACTGAGGCTTACTCCCAAGTAGGTATGCGTAAGTTGGCAGCCTAAGTTTGTGGTCTGAATTCATTTGTACTCTGAGCCTCATTTCTAAAGAATTTGAGTAAGTGCTACTAAAAACTTGTAGGAACATTGTTTTGCCTTTGCTGTCAACTGACACTTATGGATATATTGACTTAACATTTACTTTTGTTCAAGTGGGCATATTGTTTTCTTTTGCTCTCTCCTTGCCAACTCTGGGAGAGATACAGAAGAAAAATGCACAAACATATGAGGCAATACATGTATAAGACAAGTTATTCAGCAAAAGTTCATTTGGTGCCTGTTAGGAGTTACATGAATTACCCTTATCAAGTCTCTTGCTTTCTCAGGGAAAGTCCAAAAAAATGCACATACACCTCTTCTAGGAGACCTGATGAATGAATGCTAAAACCTTGCTCACTTGCCTTTGCATCTTCCTTTATTGAGTAACAATTTCTAGAGTCTGAACTTGAGGTTTGCTCTTGTTGACAAGTGAACTTCAGTTGAGCAGATTTTGAATACTGGGCTTTCAAATGTTGCCATCATTACTATGTCCACCATGTATTGCGTGAGTGATTGGTTTAATCAAGCTCTGATTTACATTTCAGAATGATGAACATTTTTGGATGGTTAGCATAGCTTTCATCAGCAATTTTTTTAAAAAAAAATTCTTTGGCCTGTGGTTGGAATACATGGAAAGCTTCAATCACTTGCAAGCTTGCAGTGATTATTTTGAAACTTGTGCTGAAGAAACTTATTTCTCTCAAGCTAAATCATGCAAAGCTGATGAGCCAGTTTTGTGAATCAACTGCACCAACACAAGCCAACATAATTACATCAAGATGGGCCATGCGCTGTAATTACTCAACAATGGACTTAAGTATGAAGATTTGCATTTCTTTGTTTGTTCATTACATTTTATTCATTTTAATGGAATTCTACAGAACTCTCCTATAACCTAAATAAAAGCCCATAATCAAAGGATATCACATTTCTGGAATATGCCTTTGTAAAGTTTAGCTTAAAGCATGGCCAAAAAATTTCTGTGTTTTGGCTGTGTCCCAGAGGTGTGCATGTGCCAGACCTGCGTGCAAAGAATTAATTTCTTGTAGATTGCTTTTCCTGGAGAAGTCAACAATGGAACCCCTATACTATGCGTTACATCTCATTTCTTTAAGAAATTAGTGGACAGGTACACACACAAAATAGTGTCCATATGCTTTTTCTTAGCAGCAGGACTGCAGTCCATATCTGTAACTGTAAACATACAGGAGACATGGGAATATAGGAAGCTGCCTTATACTGAGTCAAACCATTGGTTATTCAAGCCAGTATTGTTTTCACTGTCTGGCAGTGGTTTTCCAAGATTTGAAACCAGGAGTTTTCTCACCCCATCTGGAAATGCCCAGGATTGGTCATGGGATCTTCTCCATGAAGAGCATATGCTCCGCCACTGAGCCACAGCCTCTCTCTTAATGAACATTCAACTTTTTATAGCTTTGTGATAATTGCTTTTAGTATGAAAACTCTGTAACTTCTTTTAATTTGCACAGGAAAGCTTATCACTTCTCACTTTATAAAATTAAAGGTACAAGAACAAAAGCAATTATGGACTTGGTGGCCTTTGGCTTGAAAGCTGTTCTTCTTAACCTCAAATATGTTGAGGACTAGTTTTGTTACAGAGTAGATAAAAGGAGCCCTGGATATGCACAGATGTACTATCTTGATTGCAGAATCCTGGTTCCAAAAATGTCTCTTGATTAAACCCTAGTAATGCTAGGCTGAGACTAAAGTTTGTGGATAGATATGCAGATGTACTGGCATGAACAATGAGAGTACTGAATGGCAGTAAGCAGCTGATAGAACTTGTCTGTGTTAAGAAATTATAGGCAGAATACTGCTGAACTCTGACATATGTTGTGCAGGCCTGCAATAGGGTTGTTTTGCCTTCTGAAACTTAATCAGTGAAATTAGGTAGTATTGTTCTGAAAGACATAATCCTTCTGTGTCCTTGCTTTGCTCTCATTTAAAACAAATAAGATATGATAGCCCTATTTCATATTCTTTCTGTCTTTTTTGAGGCAAGCACATGGACAACACTATATTTTCATGTGGTGAAGGAGAACACAAACAGGCAGTTGACTAGCACAGATATCCTTCAGGCAAATGTTGCACTGGGAAAATTAATGTTGCTAGTGGTATTACTGTTTTATATTAAGGATGTTGAGATGAAACAATCAAGGGTGTGTTTGAAATGGCATTCTTTTCCTTGTAAAAGAGCAATAATTACTTCTGCCTTTGGTTCGTAATCCCATTCAAAATTCTGACAGAGTTTTATTGACATTGACAAACAATCAATAGACCTCTTTTTCTCTTTCAAATCAATGTGTCTTTTTTCTCAGAATAATGAAGGTGTCATGGCTGTTTAAAGTCGTATCTTGCTATGAGTTTCTACTGTTGAGTGAAAAAAAATATTTTTGCTATTTGGGTTTTGATCTAATGTTAGACATTTTAGGGCCCTCTAGGGTGGAAAAATCACTACTGTTTTTTGGAGGAAATCTTTAAAAAGACAGCTTGTTACGTGGCATTTGTGGGCAAAGAAGACATTGCAATAAGAACACATGATGCAGTACACATTGACAGGCTTTGAGGTTTGTTTACCTCAGACACTTCTAAATAGTATCTGCTGTACCATACTAGAGCTGGTCAAGTCTTCATGAAGATGAATTGCCCAAGAATCATGGCCTCTTAAAGTTCTTGATGAATACTGCTTGCATGTTAAGCCTTCTTATCCAAACACAGTGGTCTGAATTACCTGATTTGTTCCAGCTATTGCTGTTGTGTGTCTTCAGGTCACTTCCATCTTATCGTGACCCTAAGGCAAATCTATCATGGGGATTTCTTGTCAAGATTTGTTCAGAGGGTGTTTGCCTTTGGCTTCCTCTGAGGCTGTGAGAATGTGACTTGCCCAAGATCACCTTCTGGGTTTCTGTGGCCAAACAGATTCAAACCCTAGTCTCCAGAGTTGTAGTCCAGTGCTCAAACCACGTCCTCATACTGGAGTGGACCAAATGAATCAGTGAGATTTATGTATGTGTTAACGCACCATTCAACAATTTATGTAATGGGTCTGTTGTAGTTGGGATAGCCAATAGGATTCAGGCCAGTAGCTCTACTATTTATGCCTACCGATTATAAAAGTCAATTGGATTATCCTTTCAGTCTACAGAGCTTAGGAGAGCTACATTTTGGAGTGTAACTCCCGGACTTATTTAGCCAACATGGTCATTGTCTACCCTGGCTGGGGGCTTCTGGGAGTTGTAGTCTTGTTAGTAATTTTTCCTGCACTTCTAATCAAGGAACAATCAAGGGAAAATTTGCATTATGGTTTTCCATTCTTAGGTGGGACAGTATATAGTACAGCATATACCGATCATCTTTCTTAACTGCTTGTTGCGCAAAGCATGCAGGGTACAAAGTATATCTGATCTTATCTTGGAATAAAGATCATTCCACACAGACAGCAGTCTTAGACTGACATCTTTTGGTTCTTTGTGTATAATGATGCAAGCTGTTAATGCATTAGAGTATCCTTTTGACTCAAGAGAGTTTTTTTGTGGTGTCTTAGTAACCTGTACTTACCACTGGATCATAGCACAACAGAACTGATATGCAGCTTCTGCAGATGAGAGTAAAAAGGGGCTTTAAAGAACATTTAAAGAAATAGTTAGCTAGTTAGTTATTTTAAGTATTTATATATTGCCTCTTACAGCCCTGAAGTGCTGCTGAACAGGTAAAAACATTTAGAACAATGCAAAGATAAAAACTTTAAAAAGCAAATTAAAATGTTTTTTAAGAACTTTTTATAAAAAAACTTTTAAAAGGTTCTTTAAAATATTTTTAAAATAAACAAAACAGAGTGGTTTCACATACTAAGGGCAATACATAACACGATTTTAGCCGCCTACCACAGTAACCCTCAATTTGGGGCTCTCCACTATCCTGAGAATTCAGCAGCTTACTGATTTCATTGTGATACAGTATTACTAATATAGTTTAGCAATACATAACCAACTTTCAGGTTTGTCTTATGCTTTTGCTTTAAGTGACAACAGTTTATTATTAAGTCTAAACCTGCATAAACTATGATGAGTCTTCCAAATTGTTTACACCACAAACTGTCAGGAAACAACCCACCCATCATGATTTATATATATGGCATGTTTCTTTAAACCATAGTTTAGAATAACCAAGTTACTCTTTGTATACATTGTAAACCTAATAAACTGTGACTATTTGAAAATAGAAATGAAATTATCTGTATGGGCTGCACTAGATGAGAGAGAACAAGGAGGGCAAGCCTGTGAGTCTTATACAGAAAACAGTGAACCATAGTTGAGTGCTGCATCTAAACCACATCATGAGGTTTATGAGGAGACAACTATGAAAAGACATCTGAGAAAAGGTGCTAGCTAACAGATCTAAGGAAGTTTGTCCTAGTGACCAGTGTCCAGGCTCTTGACATTTTTGACTCAGTGAGTTAATTCTGGTAACTGCTTCTGCAGAAGTGGCAAATTTACTTGGTAGCAAATTCCATATAGTTCTTCGGTATAAGAAATTTGTAAAAAGATCTAAGAAATCTGGATTCAAAGTTATATCATGATGACAATAGAAAGAAACAACACTTGGAACTTTATGAGGGGCAGAATAAAGTATGTGCTAAAGATGATAAGAGTTAGAAATCAAAAGCTTTCAAGTCACATCTTCCCTTTAAGGTAGGAACTTCAGTCACTGTTTGAAAAGTGAGGTATAGACATTAAAGCCAATACAGTTCACAGATCTGGAGCCAGTGGTGTCACTGATAAATAGGTGGCATATGGCCACTGGATTTTTTTCATTTTTTTAAACATTGTATTTTATTCAGAACTTCATCAGCTTCTGATGAAATAGACTTAAGTCTACAAAAGCTTGTTCTACCAACTTGTTTCTCTCAGTCTCGAAGGTGCTGCAAAATCACTTTGCATAATGATTCAGACTAACACTGCTATGTCTTTGAATTCAGTTCTTCTGGTTCCATTGTAAAAACAGAGACTAAAAACAGCAAGACAAAGAAATGTGAACATTTGCAGTTTCAGGTCATTTATAGTCAGATAAAATACAAAGGGACCCAGTGTGGTATAGTGATTTGAGCATTGGATTATGACCCTGGAAAGCAGGGTTCGTTTCCTAATTGGCCATGAAAACCCACTGGGTGCATCACACACTTTCAGCTCCAGAAAACCCCAGGATTGGTTTGCCTTGGGGTTGCCATAAGTCGTAAATGATTTGAGGGCACACAATAATAACACAATGTGCAAACAACAAGGCCTTTCCAGCCCTATAGTTAATATAAACTTCTAGGTATGGCCATTTCTGCACCGGGCTATTAAAATGGTGCAGAGCGACCTCCGACGGAGGTCTTCTACACCGTGGAGTGGACTGGGGCGGACTACGTTTTGTAGTTCCATACCTCAGTCCGGTTCGGAGCGACCAGAACTGGTCACGCAGTGTGCTTTTTAAAAACCTCTTTTAAGAGGTTTTTAAAAAGCACAGAGCGTGTGACTCTGTGTCGCTCCATCGCCGCGCTCCGCTGCAGATTTGCAGGCGCGCACAAGTGCGTGCCTGCAGATCTGCTGGGGGCGGGCTTTAGGCTGGCGAGCTTCTCCGGTTGGTGGAGAGCCTCCACCAACCGGAAGCTGCCATTTTGGACGCCGGAGTAGTGCGGAGCGACGAGCTCGCACTGCTTCTCGTCCCGACGGACTCGCCCGGATGCTCAAGAAAGCCAGTGAGTTCCGTTTTTGCGCGTTTCCTTTCTCGCATGTGGAAAGGGCCTATGAAAGGAATTACTTTAGCTGCATAAATTCAGATCATAGTTTTAAAGTTAAAATCTGGTCTGCTTACACTTATCTTGGTAATTGCAAATGATTATGGTAAAGGCAAGTTCTCCTTGGATGGTGATGTGACCATTTATACAGATTACATCCAGCAAACTGTTTATCTTCAGCACAATGGGAGGTAAAGTTCCTACATTTGTTATGAACAGCCTAGCAAAATTCCTAGGGGAAGGGATTGAAGATCAGCAGCAAAGAACATGCTCTGCTTCTATGAAGCCACAAGTCAGATTTGCAAGATACCAGTTAAAAGTTTCTGGTTGAGGGAATGAAGTGCCATATGGACCCCTAGACATGATGACATGGTTGTCCCCTTGCCATTCTATAAATGCAGAACTTTTGTTCCTGTGGTTCTGGTTGCCACTTACACTCACCTTAAAAGGCAAAGAAAGATCTCATAGCTTTGCATCAAATGTGTGCATGTACACACGTGCATATACAACACATAGGTTTATTTTGCCATGTTTTGGGTTTCCCTGGGCTGTTTTAAGCTCAGGAGAACCCTTCTTCCAGAAAAAAAAAATGACCAGAAGGTAACTCTCAGTTTTGGAAAAATTTCCCTTCATAGTCTAAACCTGCCCAGAGGGGATCATGGCAGAATCACCCCTGACACCCCTTAGAGCATATGGGAGTATTTTGAGTAAATTATTTCTTTAAAAAATTAAAATTGAGTGCAGAAGTCCTTTGGGGTGCAAAAGCAGCCTGGCAGCTATGTGTGGCCTGAATCTTCTCGTCCTTGGTATATGCAGATTCAGAGCTATAATTACTATATTACTTTCACAAAGGTTTGGGGCTCAGATCCCTTGAGAAAATGGCAAAACCACAAACAGCTCTCCCCTCCGTGCTCCTCTTTCCATTAGCTTCTGGGGCTCCCCCCATTCTTTTGCCCTGGCATGTGTTCTCCACACCAAGGCAAAAAGCAAGGGAATAGAGAAGAGGCACGCACAAGTTCTCCTCCCTCATTCCCTTGCTTTTTGCCCACGCATACCTGCCTGTCTTCTTCACATCTAGTGAAAAGGCAAGAGAGTGGTAAGGAGTCACACATACCTCCTCCCCCCATTCCCTTGCCTTTTGCCCTGGCACGGAGAAGGAAGGCACGTGCACAGGGAGAAAAGGCAAGGAAATAGGCGGAAAAGGAGGAAGGCATGTGTGTACCTCACAGATAATCAAATCCATGAATTTGGGAGGACTGTAATGGAAATAGAGATTCGGTACTTTTCATCATAGGGAGTTGTGCGCTTGTTACTCAGCTTCCAAGTTGCTTGTTGAGTGTTGCTCATGGACTACTTCAGGGCCCTTGCTCTATCTTCAGATGGATCATAGTATTTAAATCAGGCCTGGATTTAGACATCATTCAAATAAAAATTTCTTTCAATTGAAGACTTGTTGTTTGCCTTCAGGTTGTTTCTGACTTATGGTGACCCTAAGGCAAATTTATCATAGGGTTTTCTTGGCAAGATTTGTTCAGAGGGGATTTGCCTTTGCCTTCCTCTGAGGCTATGAGAATGTGACTTGCCCGAGGTCAAGGAAACCAGGGTCACTCAGTGGGCTTCCGTGGTCAAGTGGGGGTTTGAACCCTTTTCTGCAGAGTTATAAGCCATTTCCACACTAGGCTGTTATAGCACTATGATTCCACTTTCAACATCCTATGGAATCCTGGGGTTTGCAGTTTAGGGTTGAAAGTGGAATCATAGCGCTATAACAGCCTAGTGCGGAAATGGCCATAGTTTAATGCTCAGACCACTGTACCACACTGGCTCTCTCAATAGAAGACTGCTCTGTGTAAAATAGGACACATGTCAATTCTACCTGTATCTTTACTAGGCAGATGACATGCTTTGCATGCAGATCTTACCATTTCCAGGATTTTGGATAGCAAAGCCAGAAGAGGGTGAAGTCTTGGATGCAGGGGCAGCTGGGGTAATGAATCTACCCTGGACTTTTCCACTACTTATCCTGCAGCAATTCCGAATTGAATTGGTAGTCTACCAGTGCTAAACTACAGTTTAGGGCCAGCAAAGTTCCTATTTAACTTGAGGGAGCAGCAGTACAGTCCAGAGTGGATTTACCACCCCTGGGTGGACAGCAATTGCTGTTTGCACTGGAGAGCACTGAGCCGGATCAGTCTGTAGTCTGACTCATTATACAGCAGCTTCATGTGTTCATATACATTACATGATAGCAATACTCTTATCTTTGTTCTACATGTTGCTCCTGTATGATGTAACCATGTAGTTCAAAAGAACCACTATGATATAAGCCCATTAACTAAAGTGGCATAGACAGGCCAAACGTTATATCACAGGTCATATATCAATAGTTTTGTGTCTTGAGCTCTAGGAGTCTGGTTCCAGGACTTGTAGTCTATTACATCTGACAGTATCGAGCAGAGGAACCACTATGATTTTGTACATGGTGATTCTTCCTTCCTTCACTTGTTCTAGTTGATTTGAGCCCCAGGTAAGACAAAGAGCTATAAGTACATTGGCATTGAAAATCCATTCATTTTGGCCAATGGCACAGATGGCAGCAGGTCTGCAGGTGCCACATCAGATCAACAAGGCATAAATAGTGAGCCTCCTAACATTCAGAAAATATTTTAAGTGCTGCTATCTGAGGCAAAACATATTAAGTGGCTATAGCTGCATTCAACAACTTGCTGTGGGAACATTTAGAATGATCCTTTTGTCCAAAGCTATTCAACCAATGCATTATACTCTGCTCTAGACTCAGTTTTGCTTTTCATATCCCTTCCTAAATAATTTGCTTTAGTTGCTGTAGTATTTCACCTGAACCAACCTTCTCTACCATCCTCGTCTCGTGAGATTCTGGGGCTTGTAGTTTGTTGAGACAGTAGAATTCTCAGACTGAGAATCTTAAATACCCCTCCTTCAACTACAAATCTCAGGATTCCATAGGAAGTTGCCACGCCAGTGAAAGTGGAATCATAACACTATAATTGTGTAATGTGAAAGGGCATTTAATCCAATGAAATATTTTTATTAAAAGTATAGATTTGGACCATAATATTGGACATGTCTACCAGAAATGAAATCACATCTTACTAAGGAACGTACATTGCATTTCATTCCAGCCATTGTTGCCTCCGCAGCTGCATAGTCTGACCAAACATAAGCGCTCATCCAATGAGAAGAAAAAGTTTTATATGGTCTATAATGGTTGGAGGACCAGGACCTGAATTCCCAGTTCACTTCATACATGACCATTAGCCTTGGTAGAAGAGAGTGAGAGATGATGGAGTTGAGTGATATTGAGAATGGCCATACATTCTCCAACCCTGGTTTCTAAGAACTCTTTGGTTGGTAGGCTGACTGGAGTATCAGATGTACATGGATCTCTGTGGAATTATGAGAGTGCTCTGTGGACAAGGTCCCTGCAGAGCTTTCTTTCTACATGCTGTGTCTTTGTTCCGACCTCCATGGTACCTTTTCATTTATATTTACCTGGCCTATTTACAGGATTCACCTGTGGTCAGTCTACGTGCTGTATACAAAATGAAGGATTTGGGGTTAATATAAATCAAGCATCTTCTGTTATCATTTTAATTAGAATGAACATTGTTTACACATTTCGGTGTTGCCACAGACTGCTTACTAAAGATGCCTGTTGATCCTGAGGGACATTGTGTGCTAGAATAGATTTTTCTTTATTTAGAAAATGTACTGTATAAAAGGAACAGATCAAAGATGTTGTTTACTAGCAAAAATAATACAAATTTCCCACAAAAATTGAGTTTCAGGATGACTAGGGATTTGTTGGTAATGTAACATTTTTATATGTGTATAAATGTGTATACGGCATCTGTGGTGAATTTTCAACATGTCATAGTTAATTTCTTTAACACAGGAACTAAATCTATACAGTAGTGCTTGCTAAGATGAATGCATGAATGACTGATACATGTTAAACTGGAAAAAAAATTAACACCACCAAGACAGGATTGCAGCATAGACTGCTATTTTTTAAAAAAAGAATTTGTGCCTTGTTACCTTTGTTTATATCATTATTTTAAAAGTAACTAGTTGCATGGTTCATTATAAGTGTGTTTTAAATTCTTTTTAAAAATAAAAACCAAAATTAAATTGCTAGTCCCAGCTAAGGAAGACCTAGTGAATCTATTATTGAATAGTAAATCAGCATTTCTAAATCAAGATTTGGAACAACTATTGATAAATGTTATGGAAAAAAGTTCAAAAGAAGACTTACAGCTGAATATTAAGAAAACAAAATAATGACGACACATGATATACATAGCCTTAAAGTGAGTAATAAAGATATCAAAATAACTTTAAAAAAATTCTAGACAGTGGCTCAACCATTAATCAAAACAGAGACAGTAGTCAAGAAATCAGAAGACCAAGACCCTTTCCACACGCTACCTTATCGCGGAGGTGGGGGGTGCCGTTCGCGGAAGCAGGCTCTTGTGCGAGGCGCTCTCTTCACTGCTCCTTCATCCAGCAGCTGGCTTCCTGGTCGCGTGACCGCCCCTCCCCTTCCTTCCGCAGTGCAGCCTGGGAGCTGTAGGCTGCACTGGGGGAGGAAGCGCGACCGGCGTGCCTGGGATGACGTACCACAGGGCAGGTAAGTGCACGCGGGCCCCGGGAACCTTGCGCGACCGCTCAGCATTTTCGACTTGAAGCCAAAAATAAAAAATGCGTACGCGGTTCGTATTAGGCTCGTGAGCGTCGCGTAAATGGGAGTGTGTCGTACGGACCACCACTCCCATTTATGCGATGCTCAAGGGGCCCTCTCGCAAAAGAAACTGCGTGCGAAAAGGGCCCAAGACTTGGAAGGGCAGCTATCAAGGAACTAGATAAGATCTTTAAATGTAAAGATATACTATTGGATACTTAACGGAGAGAGACCATTTCCGCACGAGACTGTCGTAGCGCTATGATTCCACTTTCAACATCCCATGGAATCCTGGGGTTTGCAGTTTAGGGAGGGGCTGGTGGACCCCTCCCTAAACTGCAAACCCCAGGATTCCATGGGATGTTGAAAGTGAAATCATAGTGCTACGACAGTCTCATGAGGAAATGGCCAGAATTATCCCAGCCATATTGTTTTCAGTTTCTATGTGTGGCTGTGAAAGTGAAGAGAGTAGACAGGGAGAAGATCAAATAATTTCATATGTCATGCTGGAAGAATGTTCTATGGATACCATGGACTGCTAGAAAGACAAATCAATGAGTCCAAGAGCCAATCACACCTGAACTTTCACTAGAAGTCAAGATGACTAAAGTGAGGCTGTTGTGCTTTGGACATATCATGACATGACATAGTTCATTGAATAAAACAATAACATTCAGTAAAAAAGAAGAGATCACACTACAAGTTCGTTGATGAAATCAAGGAAGCTACAGTCCTGATTTTGCAACACTTAAGTAAGGTGGTTGGGAGTTTCTCTGTCATAAGATCACCATAAATTGAAGTCAACTTGAAAGCAAACAACAATAACAAATTTAGCACATAGGTAAAACCATTGATTCAATGGATGTAGTCTAGCTGGGACTCATAATTGATTTAGGCCATATCCTTTAAACCAAAGGCAGGCAAAGAATGACCTTCTGGAAATTGTTGGATGTAATCCCTCATAGTCTGCACAGGCTATGCTGGCTCAGTCTGCTTGGAACTGCAGTCCAGTAACATAGAAAATGGCTGAAAATCCTCCAGAAGGTGGCTGAAAGTAGTGTTTCAGGAAATGAAGATAATATGTTACAGATAACCTCACTACTTGTAAAACGTTACTTTCAATGTCAATGCAGAATTCACAAGCTGCCTCCTTCTAAGGAACAAATTCATGTGTGTCTTGTCAGCAGGCAAAATTCAGCAATTAGTCTGTCTCTTACGGAGATCCACCTACCAGATAATGTCCATAGCAGAGTAACACAGCCTTAGCAGATATAGGATGTTAACAAATGTCACTGGCAGGCAGAACCCCTTTCAGATGGTACAGGAGTACCTGACAGATTTTGACTTTTGTTTCGGTGTGCAACCTTTTAGTGCTAGGATCTCCAGAGATTTTCTACGATGTGGCATATAATTAAAAGAAAATATCATCAATGACTCAACAAAGCAGCTATTGTAATTTGCCCTTCCATTAATTGTTATGAAACTGAGGAGAAGTTTAACTAGATATTCTTTTTCAAAAGTATCTGTAATTTTCGAACCCTAAAACTCAAGGAAGATTATGTGTGTTTGTGTGGGTGTGCACCTTCAAGTCGTTTGTCAACTAATGGTGGCCTCATATATTTCATAGGGTTTTCTTAGGTGAGGAATACTCAGAGGTGGTTCCTTCCTCAGAAATACAGCCTATAACACCTATATGCATCAGCAGTCTAAGTACTAACCAGAGTTTACCCTGCTTAACTTCCAAGATCAGAAGGCATCTGGTACCTTTAGGGCATTCAGATTACAAAAGTTAAAAGTGATACACATAAAAGTTGACACCATGCACAAGTTAAAATATAATAAAACTATCAAAAACATTGCAAGCAATGTAAAACTGTTTTTTTTTTTAAAGAAAATACAGGCAATATGATACATTGTTAAATGTTCTTTCCTCATGAGCAATCAGTTCCCAAAGGCTTTTCAAAACAAAAAGCATTCATCTGCCTATGGAAGGATAGTACAGAAAGTATCAGTCTAGCCTCTTCAGGAAGGGAGTTTCAGAACCTGGGAGCAGCCTATGAGAAGGCCCTCTCCCATGTTCCCATCTGTGGGGACAAAACAGAGACAAAAGGATTCTTTGAAGATGGTAATGACATTAACTGTTATTTAGTGTAATGTCCCAACCCCAAAATGTGGTTAATCTTGTGTTCTGTTGAAATGAGCCACCTTTAAAGCCCATGATTTGAAACTGCCTTGTTGCAAACCAACTGTTGTTGAGATCAAGTTCTATTTGTTATGTCATTCAAATGGACAACCTGTGATTAATTAAAAACAGAAAGGAGAGCCTCCAAATTTCTTCTTGTGTCACATGGAAGAAAGAGAAGGGAGGGAGGAGAGTGAAAGACAATCTTTGCAGTGGCTTATGTCTATCATAATACATGTTCAAATCCAGCCACTTTTTAAAAAGAACATTTCTCTTAAATGAGGTCCTTTGATTTTTGTATTCCAAATAAGCATAGCCAATTTCAGTTTACTAGATGGATCTAGGATTTAAATAAAGCTACTATGCATCACATTGAAATACAAGAAGGACAAGGGGAATCATATTATCTTCAGCCCTTGGAGAATGCTCTGACAAATCTAGGGAATCAACACCCAAGTGTGCTTACCTAAGAAACCCTTACATTTTGTGGCTCATAGGATGCTTTTGGAACTCTGTGTCTAACATTCCACGGCATCATACATGGGACTGTTCTGGCATATCCGAATATCCAGCTGTCCCTGCACCTGTCTTAGTGTTCCCTTTTGCAACGATGAGTACTGAATCACCATTTCATCCAGATGGATCTGTTGGCCCCTGTTCTATCTTTGACAGCTGGAAATTATTATTATTATTAATTCCCTACCACAACTGTCTCTCCATGGTGGAGAATATATTTTCGAAGGAAAAGCCTTCTATGAATGTTTAAGAGAGCAAAAAATAATAAAGCTGTTTAGAGCCAGTGATAGAAATGATTGTCTCTCCTAGCATTGAAACTTGAGGCTGCCCAATGAAACTGATCTGTAGTAGCTCAAAACAAAGAATATAATGTATTCTTCATGCAACACACAGCTTATATAGCTCCCTCCTATAAAATGTGGCTATGGTCATTACATGAGCTCTTTAAAATGGTTAGACTAATACATATACAAGAACTATTAAATATAATTGATCAAAGAGAATGTCCATCCATTTTCTGGGCAATATGCCTGTGACTCAGGTTTTATGAACCAATAAGATCAACAGTTCTGGTGTGCTTTTATGGTAAGCTGCTCATAGCTGGAGAAAAGGGGCACTAAATGGGCCTAGATAGTCTGACAAGCCAGTTCTGTGTTGTATAGGCTTAAATTGTGTTGGCTTCAAGAAACGGATTCAAGAGAAATTTGTAAAAAAAAAAATTAAAATATATGTTACATGTTATTAATTAAATCACCAAAGGAGGGAGGACATACATACACAAGAAGACAATCTAATCTAGTTCTTAAATAGTAAAACTGCAACCGTAAACATAAAAAGTCATGTTCACTGAGAAATAAATCTAAAAGAGTTCAATGGAATTTATTTCTTAGTAAGTATGATTAGGGTTACAGTCTTAACACACAGACCAATGTATTTCTAGTCAGGAGCAAATTCTTCTTGCTTACTAACATACCTTTCCATAGTCTTGATTTGGGTGGGACAATCCCGATTAATCCTTAAAAAGTCATTCTACTTTTGAACTGCTTCTAACATATCCTGACTTTTCTCTCCTCCTCCCATTTCCCTGACTGCCTTTAGCTTACTTCAGCTGCTGCAAACTGTGGCCCTTTCTGCACAATGACTGCATCTCAGCCTGAGAAGGTGAAAAGAGTGGGACTGGGATGACGCTTCTGCATGATGTCATTGTAGTCCCACCCTTCTCCCATTGCCAGCTGGTACAATCGCGGGGTAAATTTTTGATGGCGTTTCTCCGTCAATTACTCCCAATCAAGCGATGCTTCTGTCCTTCCTGGCCATGCAGAAAGGCAGGAAGCACAAAAGAGGCACATGCTGCCCCAGCACAGTATGGGAGAGAGCCTGGTTAGGCTGCAGAAGGCAAGCATGTGTCACTCACACTCCCTTCAGTGCGGAGAGGAGCCTTCTTGTCACACTCCCTTCCTGCCAAAGACATTGCCAGTATCACAACTAGAGGATGATGGGATCAGGTAACGTGCAGAAATGGCCTGTGTTCAAAGTGCAAAAGTAATTTGCACTCAGTTACCGCAGCAGGGGGAAGAGGAGAGGAGGGGGTGGAATCTTGTCCTTCCCAGTAAGGTCAGGCAAAAGCAAACTGCTGCAGCATCTCCTAGCTGATGTGTTATTCCTCATTAAAAAGTTTTGTCATCTTGACCACTCTCTGTTGTTGCTTGGCCATATGTTTCCTGGCTTTCATCTGTGGAATGTTGCAGAGTATATACTGGGTTCATCTCTTGAGTAACACACAGGAGTTTTTCATCTCAATTAATGTTCACATAATTGTGCTGCTCATTATTTAAAGGTTCTTTATTTCATATGCCTAAAATAATTTGCCAGTTCTTTTGCTCTTTACATTTTAATCAGAGATTTACGAGTGATGTAAATGTTTTTCCAAGTTACATTTTTTCCTCACTTCTTAAAGGAGGAAGTGTAGCTTTTAAAACAGGAATAACTGGCAGGTACAAACTGAACGAACTATGATTCCCAGGCAATTATTTAACAACAGCCTTTGATCCTAACCAGAATTTAACTCTGGTCACTTGGCATTACTGTCTAGTGAGTCACGCTTCAATCGTTGATGCGTATGAGAAGACTTTTCATTGAAAAGCAGTTTTGTCATGCTTCTACGAGCCAGCCAGCATGCTGTAGTGGTGGGAGTGTTGGACCATGGACATTTCCACACTACACTGTTAAAGTGCTATTATTCCACTTTCAACATCCTGTGGAATCCTGGGGCTTGTAGTTTACTGAGACCAAAGAGCTCTCTGACTGAGAATTCTAAATGCCACTCTCTACAGTGGAATAGAAGTGGAATAATAGCACTATAACAGTGTAGTGCAGAAATGGTCTATGACTCTGGAGAACAGGGTTCAAATACCTGCTTAGCGGTGGAAATCTGCTCCGTGACCTTGGGCAAGTCATACTCTCTCAGCTTCAGAGGAAGGCAAAGGCAAACCCTCTGTCAACACATCTTACAAAAAGGAAAAAAAGTGATAGGGTCACCTTAGGCTCACCATAAGTCGGAAGTGACTTGAAGACACACAATACCAACGACAAGAAAGGCCTAGCCTCTTACTGCATTACTTATTGTATACCTAAGATGGATTTCTCCTGAAAACTGAATTTTATTGAAAAGGAAATTTGTTTAAATTTAAGTACCTGCAAGCTAAAAATATAGGCTGAATATTTTTTTTGTATGTTACAATAAATAATTGATTGGATCCACATGTCAGGTGGGATGCAATTATATATCCTGCTGACACAACTGGTTTTGTCTATGCAACCAGGAGGAGGAAATCCCCAATCCATTAGAGCCCTTCTGTTGGCCTCAAAATCTGTTCCAAAGGATGGTGAGACCCTCTGGACCAAAATTCTGGAAGGGGAAAGCTCTGCAACATGAGCAAATCTCTACTTGTTTAACATTGGATTGTTTTTCATGACATATTGAGAGCAGACCCACTGAAATCAATGGGACTTAAGGTACTCGTAACCCACTAATTTCAACTGGTCTGTTCAAAATATAAGTAAGTCTGGAAACAATCCATTGTTTTATATAAAAACCTGAATCACATGATCCCTGTAGTTCTAATGCCTTTGCAGTATTTCTGCTATTTGTTTCTTCATATTTCTATCAGTAAACAAAAACATAGAAAGAGACTACAGGGTCCTATTATGTGACTTCCAGTCTATATTGGAAGCATTTTCTTCATTTTACAGAACATAGTATGTTTCAAACATGTATTGAACCCCCATCAATTTGCCCAAATTGCAGTCCTTGGACTCCCTTGTAGGATTTTATAGTGCTCTCTCAAGAGTCATATGAAAGTTCCCCATTAAACTGTTTATGAAAATCACCCTTGCTTACAATACTGAAATATCATTCACAAGCTTCAAGACAAAGTCATTCTGAAGTACCCTCAAACTATTCTCAGACACAGTCCATAGGGATTTGCTGCAACATGGAGTCAGGCAGTTAGACAGGGAGTTGGTTACACAAAGCTCCATTTGGAAGTCACATTAGAATTTCAGAGATGTTTATGGATTAATACAGTGGACACAGATCAGAACAGTACAAGCATAGTAGGAGAGTGTCCTACAAAGGATAGAGTAAGAATAGCATTTTTTGCTTATAAAGACTTGCCCTTCATTCACTCTTCAGGAGAACTGACTTGGTCTCCCATGGTCACTTGCCAGTATGCCAAGGTGTGTGCAAAGTAAAGACATTGATTATTTTTTTCATTCATGTTGATCCTTGCATGAAAAAGGAAACTCTTCAGTGCAGCTGCTTCACCCTTTAGGTGCTTTAGGTCAGCGATATATCAAACAATTCACCTGATATCCATTCATGAGATGAAAGTTAATGCACATGGATACAAAGAATTCCAAGCAGTTGAATGACACTAGAATAACAGAATCCAAAATGTCATAGAATCATAGAGTTGGAAGACAACACAGTGGCCATTGAGTCCAACCGCCTGCTATGCAGGAGCACACACTGAAAGTACCCCCAGCAAATGGACATCCAATCTCTGTTTAAAAATCTCCACAGAAGGTGACTCCACCACACTCCAAGGCAGCATATTCCACTGTCAAATGGCTCTTACTAACTGGACATTCTTCCTGGATTTCAGGTGAAATCTTTTTTCCTATAGTTTGAATCCACTGTTCCATGTCCTATAGCCCTTTCACACGTTACCTGTTCGCGCTGCTGGGCTGGGGTCCTCGCACGAAAAGCCTTGGAAGGAACGCTCCTACTTCCCTGCTGCTTCCCTGCTGCTTGGGCTCCGCAGCTTCTTCCTCTCGTGCGAGCGCCCCGCCCCTTCCTTTTGCAGTGCAGCCTTGGACTTTTCTCAGCCTGCACCGTCCAGGAAGTGCGACTGGCCCGGCTCCCAACGCACCACACACCAAGTATGTGCGCGTGGGGTGCCGGAGCAATGCATGAGTGCGCAGCATTTTCGGCTTTAAGGCAAAAATGAAAAAATCTGTACATGCTCTGCGTCCGGCCCTTGAGCGTCACATAAATGTGAGTGCGTCATGCAGACCGCTCCTCACATTTATGCGATGCTCAAGGGGCCCTCTCGCTTCCAAAACGCCGTGCGAAAAGGACGCTAGTCTCAGGAGCAGCAGGAAACAAGGTTGCTCCATCTTCAACATAATATCCCTTCAAATATTTAAACATGGCTATCATGTCATCTCTTAACCTTCTTTTCATCAGGCTAACACCTAGCCCCTTAAGACCCCCAGCTCCCTAAGTCACTTCTCATAGGGCATGGTTTCCAGACCCTTCCACCATTTTGGTCGCTGTTCTCTAGACCATTGATAACACTTTCATTTAGTCAGCCAGAAGGTGCAGGGGTGGGTGGGATTCTAACTTTAAAGCTCCTGGATACCCCTACATTTTCTCAAGACTGGCAAAGGAAGAGTCTTCCTGTCTCTGTTACCAGCTGTGGAACTGAAGCAGCTGGTGAAGGAAGAAGAAGGCGATCTGCTCCTGCTGCTTCTTCGTCTCAGTCTGCTTGGTCCTCTATGCTAGTCACACAGGAAAGGGAAGCTCCTTCCTCTGTGATAAGTACAGAAGCCAAATAAACTGGGATGTTGCAGATATATGTATTAGATATCTCGTAACCAGCAAGTGATGTATCACTGTGGTTCTCAAAGGAATGCACAGGTGGTAGCAAATGTGGTTTTGCTCCTGTACAATGCATATGCCTAAAATTCAGTAAAGTATGAAAGAGCAGAGGCTGGGAAAATTCCTTTTTTGAACCACTATTTCCAGTGGCTATGCTGGCTGGGAGATTCTAAGAGTGATAATACCAAAAAAAAAAAAAAACCTTTCCCAGCCTCTTTGAGCCCTGAGCTATATAATAGCAGCGACTGAGTAAGTTACGCACAGTATGTAATACAAAATACACAGTGGTGATGGTGTTACTAAGCCAATCAGAAAACATCAAAAGCTATGCTAACTTTCAAAGCTTACTACCTTCTTCATTAGACAAAGATGGTTTTAAGAAAATTGCAGGGGAAACAACAGTGATGCTGGTCTGTATCTTGTGGTTTTGGACATCTTGATGAGGGTGATTTCATGCAGGCAGCCCACCTCCTCCAAACAAAGTGAGGTGTAGGAAAAACGGATTATAAATGGTGGCCACAAAATTGCAGCTTTTCACTATAGCCATAAAGTGTCTTTTCTTGAGATCTGTTCTGACCCCATGCGGTAAAGCCAAAAAGTCACTATTTTGGCAGAGTTCAGTAGGAAGATCCTGTGTTGCAAGGTCTGGAGATAAATTTAGGTGTGGCAAGCAAATGTACCAACAGAAGCCAATTTAGATTGCTTTACCTGATTGTTGAAAATCAAGTCCCTGTCTAATAGACAAAAGTCTATTCCCTTTAGGTTAGAGTTTCCCATTTTATGGCTGAGTTAGATACCTTCCAGACAGAAAAACATAGAAGTAGCCATCGAATGAAATCCAAAATCCAGATTGGCTATACCTTATTGAGATCAACCAGAAGGTACAAAAACATGTATTTATTTTAGAACGTTTCTCCGAGCATGGGATCCAAGGTGGCTTACAACAAATTAAAACAAAGTGCATTTTTTAAAGCTATTAGTACAATGGTTTTTAAAAAATAAGCAAGCAATTCTGTTAAAAGCATAAAGTTAAAACACATTTAAAACATAATCTAAAAAGATGAAAGGGTAGCATGCCCCACTGAAAGCCTTTTCTGCTGCATGTATCAAGATCCAAAGACATTGCTAAATAAAAAGATCTTTGTGAATTAAAGGAACAAAGCAGAGAGGAGCCAACCAAATCTCCCATGGAAAAGAATTCCACAACCTGGGAGCATCCAGGGATCTCTCCTGTGTCCTCCCCAAACATGCCTGTGATGGTGATGGGATCAAAAGAAAGCCCCCATCCTGATCTTAAAACTCCGGAAGGCTCACGGAGCAAGATACAGTCTGTAAGATAATCTGGAACCAAACCATTCATGGCTTCCAATGTTATTAACAGGATTCTGAATTCTGCCCAAGAGTGGACTGGTAGCCAATGGAGTTGTTTGAACAAGCTTAAAAAAACACAGTGCTAGCTTTCGAAGCTGACTTCTTCATCAGGTAAAGGTGAAAATGTTATGGAAACAAAAGTGATGTTGTTGGAATCACAAAAGCCTGCAAGTCTGTACTTTGTGATGCTGGATTATTTTATCAATTTCTGTGTATTGATTAAGAAGGGTGCAGAAAGCTGTGTGGGAAACAAGGAGAAATATATTTTGCATACAACTGTTTTGGGTTTTTTTAAGTTCCTGAAGTGGAGAGGCCAAGATTTATCAGCTCTCTCTTAATGCTTCTCTTCATACAATACCCACAGTTAGGTAGGTGATGATGTGATGATAGAAAGCAACATAAAGCACCTATTCTTCTGTTTAGAGGCTCTTGGTGAGCCGCGCCAAGTTGGAATGATCTGCCTGATGTAATGCATGAAAAAGTTTACCATAAAAACCTCCGTGGGTCTGTGATACCTTTATCTCTGCCATTCTTGAGTTTCCACAATACATTGGCATTTGTCCAAAGTGCTTCAGAGGAGGAGGGGGGGAGAAGGAGGAGAGAAATGGAATTTGCTGATACACAAAAGATATTTAATTTGATGACTTGAAATGTATTTGTGGAGCACTGAAAAAATTGCTTGCACCAAGTGTTAAATATAAATCTATAAAAATAGCAAAGCTATATTTCCTCTTACAATCAGAGCCTAATGTTCAGCCCTTTTCATTTTGCAATTCTGCAGGAAAATTATTGTAAATAAGATCCATTTGAGCATTTTTATGGCTAAGTTATGTGTTTTGCTGTAATTTTTAGTGAAGCACTTAGCATACCATATAGGGTACAAGTACCCCAATTGCTTTCCTATCGTACAGAATTTTTGGGGAACCTTTTATTCTGAAACTCTCAATCACTCTTACAGTTGAGGAAAGCATGTATATACTAGAGAAAAACATGGTAATAGGACTGTAAGGAGGAAGCAAGTAAAAGTAACCTAGCTCTTTTAGGCCATTTCCACACTACCCTGTTATAGTGCTATTATTCCACTTTCAACATCCTATGGAATCCTGGGGTTTGCAGTTTAGGGAGGGGCCTTGAGGCTGGTGTGGAAATGGCCTTGGCTTATATGTTTTAGATATCAGTATAGTTCCTCAAGATTCCTCAAGCTGTCTTCCTGGAGTATTGCAAAGTAAAGCCCTTTTCAGATAATGTATTTACCATTAAAAAAATGCACTGGAGTGGCAGGTTCTGTTTCCTAACCTACGCACACTCCTTTTAGTAGCTGAACAGACCATTATTTTGCTTGTATGTCTGGAGGGTTTTTTTCATATGACTGCATGGTTTTCCACTCACACAGATAGATCCCCTCACTGCGTATATCTGCACCTGTGTAAGCATGTTCAGATGTTCTAATGAATGTGTGTTGGTTGTGGAGCTGAGAGGATAACACACCTGGTTATGTGTTCATTAGTTGAGTTTTGTATACATTCGGGCTGCTTAAATTCCCTTCTCTTCTTGCCTCTTCGTACACGTAGAACAGCTGCTTCCCTATAGTAGGAAGAGACATAGGCCATTTCCGCATGGCGTTGCAGTCCCACAATGGAGATGCGATGGCAGCAATGTGCGGATCATGCATTCACACAATGTCATGGTCGTGCAGCCAGCACATCTCCATGCATCGCGATCACGGGATATTCACTTAATGGAAAAAATCTGTTAAGCACCTACAATCATGCAGTGCTCCCATCACCCCTGGGTATGCAGAAGGGGTGGAAGCACAATCACACACTTCCTTCTCAGCACAACATGGGAAAGAAGCCAGCTGCACTGCAGAAGGCTGACACATGTCACTCATGCTCCCTTCTGCAGGGAGCCAGCTAGGTGCAGAGGGGAGCATTCCCATTGCATTTCCTTTGTATTCCCTTCACGACAGGACATCAGCAGGACCCGGTCAAGTGTGGAAGTGGCCATAATGTTTCATGCTCAAGTAGATGTCCCTAATTGTACACTGAAAGATTACTGGACCTGAGTTCAAACTCCACCTAGCCAAACCACAAACTCCACCCTGCCAGATGCATACTATTGCATACTCTAGTGGTATCTAGCGATAGTTCAGGCTTGATTTGCACTAAGATCTATTTATTTGTCTTTTTGGGAGTCCGTGGTGTTTGCAGAACTCTCCTCTAGCACCTTACTTCAAATGAGTTGATCTTCCAGTCAGCTTTTCTCACTGTCCAGCTTTCGGTGATAGTATATGTTGCTGCTGTTGCGTGCCTTCCAGTCATTTCCAACTTAGGCAATCCTAGGATGAACCCATCATGGGGATTTCTTGGAAAGATTTGTTTAGAGGAGGTTTGCCTTCTTCTGAGGCTGAGACAGAGTGACTTGCCCAAGGTCACTCAGTGGGTTTCCATGGCCAAGCGGGAATTCAAGACCTGGTCTTCAGAATCATAGTCCAGCACTCAAACCACTGTGCCATACTGGCTCTGTTCTATCAATTGTTAGACCAGCAGATAACTGTAGAGAACATGAAATTAACAGCGTGTACATACACTACCAGAGCCAGCGTAGTGTAGTGATCTGAGAATTGGACTACAAGAGTGGAGTCCAGAGTTCATTTCCTCATTCCCCATTCAGCCATGGGAACCCCCTGGTTGAACTTGGGCACATCACACATTCTCAGCTCGAGAAAACTCGTTGATGGGTTTACTTTAGGGTTGAAGGCACACAGCAGCAGCAACAACAGTAACCACAACATACACTTCCACTGGCTAATTCCGTAAATTACTTTACAAAAAGCAGCCTACTTTTGCAATAGCATGTGTATTTCTATACCGCTTATCAGCTAAGTGCTCTCTAAGCAGTAACCACAACATACACTTCCACTGGCTAATTCCGTAAATTACTTTACAAAAAGCAGCCTACTTTTGCAATAGCATGTGTATTTCTATACCGCTTATCAGCTAAGTGCTCTCTAAGCAGTTTACAGTGTGCTAGTTAATTGCCCCCAACAAGCTGGGTACTCATTTTACCAACCTGCGGAAGGATGGAAGGCTGAGTCAACCTGGAGCCTGGCAGGACTGAACTTACAACCTTGTGGCTGCAGTACTAGTATTTAACCACTGCACCACCAGGGCTCTTTTTGCAAACACTCGCACTTCTCAGGTGAAGATAACACTCACATTTTCTGGTCATTCAGACAGATCTTCTTTTTAGTCATAGTCTGAAAAAGAAATATTTTAAGATGCAACATCAGCTGTGGCTCTAGAGTCAATCACAGTTATCTGCATATTGGATACCTTTTACTCCTCAATCCAATAGCCCTTAACCTTTTCTTTACTGGGGACCACCTGTAAATATAATTTGTTGTTGGGGACCCCCAAGACTTAACTTAAGATATGAGTGTCTCACCTTGGACTCTTTCACTCAGCATGACACTCCCTTCTCCCTCATTTCTTGAGAAGCAAGACCAAGCTCTGTGAGGTGCACTCCTTCCCCAATTTTCTCTCCTTTCAAGGAAGACCCAGCCATTGGCAGGGAGGTATTGCTACTGCTGCTGATGGTATCCAGCAGCAGGGCTTCGTGGACCCCTTGTCCACAGACCTCAAGCTCCACAGACCCCAAGCTAACCACTGCTGTAGTCAAACCAGAAACAGAATTAAATATTTTGTTTTTTCAATCACTGTATGCCTCATTTCCTTTTTGGCTGAAGCTATTTGGCAAAAGAGTAGATTCTGTTCTGTAAGTAAGTAGGTAGATTCTGTAGTTTCTGTAAATATTAAATATGATATCACTTGTGAGGTGTAGTTTCTCTCCTGTATTTTTCTCCCTGAAGAGATTATATTTTTGCTCCTGTGGGAGTCATTCGTTATCAGCTTACCTCAAAAGTGTATTTGCGTGGAGTTTAATCTTAACAACAGAAAAATAAAGCCAGGCAACTGGTGTTTTTTTTAAAAAAAATGTATGTATGAATAAAACAGTAAGTAAAATAATTTCTCCCATCTTTCCCTGGAGTTGCTGCAGAATATCCATTCCAGCCCCAAACCCCCGCCTGCAATTTGTAGAAGGATGTAATGTTTTATTTTAAAAGCATAAATCTAAATTGCCAAATTAATTACTGCTGGGTCTTTAGCTAGATAAATGATTAAGAACCAATAGTGTCTGAGAAATTGCATGCTAAAATAAAACAGGGTTTGTTAATGCTTTTTTTGGCACAGAGAAAGAACACATAGGTATCTCATATTAAATGATGTATCAAAAGGGCAAGTTAGCACTTTGTTTGCCAAATGGACTTTCAAAAGCCGGCTTGGTTACAAAGTCTGACTTTCTTTGCATAAATCTGAAATGATGGACAAGCTACAGTAAAATAGCTTCCTTCAAAAAGATAATCTCTGGCAAGCTGCACCAAAAAGCTGAAGTTCTGGAAAAGATTAAAAGAAATACCCATCTTTACACTGACTTATCCTGTAGGCCAGCACCTCCATAAAATTTGCCTGGTAATTAGGATATTCTTTTTTTTCCCTCCACATCCAAAGTTGCCTGCTTATGAGTTATTTTACTCTGTCTTTAAAAAAAAAATAGCTGCCTTTAAAAATAAGTGAAAGGAATACATGCATGGTATGTGACAAGTGGGAGATAGAGTGGCTTTTGCTTTTAGGCAGTTTCATTCACTCTTATTTTACTGCAGCTTGGAGTATTGATTTTTACAATGTCTAAATTTATGGGTCCATGTTCTTATGGTAAAGTCTCATGACACATTCTCTGTCCAACATCCATCAAACCCACCCTCCACCCCTTGCTGTGCTTGATTTATAACTCTTATGAGTTTGAATCAGTCTCTTGAACAGTCCCTTAATCCCTTGTTAAACCTAAATAGTGTTTTTAACATACGGACTGAACTACCATCTGATTATGTATCCCTCCACCTACCCCAAAACCTAGTAGATTAAATACCACAACTTTGGCCAGCAGTCAGTTCCCTTAGACAGATCTCACTGAAGCAGTAAGCTTGCCTCTGGGTCTAGGAACCATTACAGACTGTACAGTGTTACAAGGCTGACTGCTACAAAATATAACAAAATGATACAAAAACCAAGCACATTAGGAAGAAGGGTTAACATGTGTCACCAATGTATTTATTGCACCAGTTCAGGACATGCAGAAGTTGTTTTTTTTTTTTTTTTTTTTGGAGTACGGCTCCCAGAATTCCCTGACCAGCATCACCTACCTTAGCTTCAGCAAGGGTGCTGAGTTACGCCCCTTAACAACATGGGTACTCTCAGCCAGAAGTCTTCTCCCTGATGTCTAGTGTTGAAATTTGTGTGAACATCACCAACAGTGTGAAATAGTACAGTACGATTTTAAATAATAAATTCATTTTATAATAATTATACAATTTTATAATAATTAATTCAATAATAAACCTTACCTTGTTTTTGAAAACTGAGCCCTTAGTGAGAAATATCTGTCTATGAAAAAGTTTTTATCTTGCCCTATATCCAGAGATTTCAAGATGACATACAATAAAATCAATTCAAGAGAATGGCCTTTTCCGCACCGGGCTATTTAAACGGTGCAGAGCGACCTCCAGTGGAGGTCTTCTGCACAGTGGACTGGGGCGGACTACTTTTTGTAGTTCCATACCTCAGTCCACTCCGGAGCAATCGGAACTGGTCGCTCGGTGTGTTTTTTTAAAAGCCTCTTTTTAGAGGTTTTTAAAAACCACGGAATGCGCAACCCCGTGCCGCTCCGTCACCCGGCTCCAGAGCAGATTTGCAGGTGCACGCGAGTGCGTGCCTGCAGATCTGCCGGGGGCAGGCTTCCGGCTGGGGAGCTTCTCCGGTTGGTGGAGAGCCTCCACCAACCGGAAGCCACCATTTAGGATGCCGGAGGAGTGCGGAGTGACGAGCTCGCGCTGCTCCTCGTGGCGACGGACTCGGCCAGCTGGAAAACAAAGCCGGTAAGCTCTGTTTTCAGCCGTTCCCCCCACACACACACGCGCGGAAACGGCCTATAAATCAGAATACCAATATTTTATTGTATGGTATTTATAGCCCATTTTTTTCCTTCTAGGTGGCTTGAATTTAAAAAATTAAAAATATATTAAATCAGTCATCATTTAAAACTAAAATGATGTTGACCAGAGCACATGTACAAATTGGGTGGAATCAACTGAGCCGCAAAGGCTTTAATAAAAAACCATGTTTTGACATGGCACTGGTGCATTGGTGGCAGTTGGGCCTCTGAGGTGGGTCTGATCCAAGATATTTTGCTGTCTGAGCAAAAGGACAATGGTGGTGGTTTCATGTAAGAAAGCTAACTGGAATGGCAATTTAGTTTTACTTCAGTCCTTCACTCAGGTGCATGGTGTAACTGAAAACAGCAAACTAGTTTACAAAGTCCCAGGGGAGACTATGTTGACACCCATGGCTATATCACAGAGGAAAATGGAACGGGGTTATGGTGTTTTGAAAGAGAAGCTGCATTTGCTTGCTGTCTGAGATGGTTGCCTCACTTTGTTTAATGGCAGAGCCATCCTGTTCAAAGGAGAAAGTTTCTTTATCAGAGAAAACAAGAGTAGCAGAGACCAGGGCAAAATGTTCACCAACAGCTTGCAGCATATTAAATCTCCTTTCCCCCCAAGAAACTTGGTGCCACAGTATATTAGAGTTCATTGGGTTTTGCTGTTGGGTGTTTTTCTTCTCTTAAAATGAACATATTTAGTATTTCATTGTGAATGTCTGAAGGGCAGGAGAGTCCTGTTTGTGACATGTTGCTTTTCTAAGGCCTATTTTTGTTTGTAGTGGCTAAATGTGAGTTGGTAGAAAGCTCTTATGCCCTCATTTGTCTTTCACAGGGTGAAGTGAAGAAATAGTCTCCCAGCTGAACTACTATGAGGTCAGAAGCCTTGCTGCTATATTTCACACTGCTACACTTTGCTGGGGCTGATTTCCCAGAAGATCCTGAGCCAATCAGTATTTCGCATGGCAACTGTGAGTATGAAAAGCAGGGAATTGCTCTAAGTTTTCCACCCCGCCCCCCCCCAAAAGTATTTTTTTAGTTTCCATAAGCCGCCTTGAGTCCCAGTTCTGAAAGGTAAAACTGGGAGAGAGGGAGGGATCTAAGTACATCATGGCTTATTATTAGTCAGTGAAAGTTCCAGATTCTAGTGGATCCAAAACCGTTGTGTTTCATCAAGATAAGCAATTCACTTTTCTTCATCTGCCAAGTGAATCTATTCACTTGTTGCAATCTATCCATGTTTTGGGCATTGGTCATAGTCTATGACTGCAGAACTTTAGTTGATTTCTTTCATTTCCATGTCTGATCCACACTGCTGTTCAATATGGTGACATTCCTCTTTAACCAAAGTTGGCACTTTGTCTCAAAGAAGCTGAGCCAGCTATGTGTGGGATAATAAATGTCTTCATGTAACTAAGAATATACTTAGCAAGTACTGGCTATTCCCTAATAAGAAGAATTAGATATACCATTGCAGAAATCAATAATAAGAGCAATTAGATGACTCAGTTCTTTGAGGAACCTACCATCCAGTCCTGAAATGATTGCTCATTTAACTAATTTGCCATTTATTTATTTGTGTCTGGGTAAAAAATAAATATGCACATGCTCAGCCTTTACAATTCTAATGTAAAACAGAAGTTTAGAAAACAAATAGTTTCCATTCTAGACTGACTCCTAAGTGGCAGTCTGCCTGGAGGAAGATTAGTGCAACATTCTGTGGACCATGAAGACTTGGATCTGTGGCTGGGGAAAGCTTTCACAATATCTGGTTATACAATTGCAGTCATAAAATTTTTCAAATAAAATTTGATTGTCATGGTTGCCTGAGTGACCTTAAGTACTTTGTGAGAGCCCTAAGCACTCAAAAGTTTGTAGTACTTAACCAGGACTTACCCTTTCCAAATTTGATAACATACTCTGAGTCGGAAGTTCTCATTTTTTGGTAAGCTAAAAGTGATAGAGTAAAAAATTCAGATAAAATACTGGAAATGTCCAAAGCCACCGCCTGTTTCTTTATAGCCACATGCATAAAAACTACAGATATCGGTCTATTCTGAAGAAACAGTTCTAGTTTCATATTGCAGAGAGAGAGAGAATTACAACACAAGTTGTAAGCTAATATTTGCTCAAATGTACAGTAAGTTAACTCTGAGTACTTTCCACATGAAGTCATTCTGCCCTCAAGAGTTTTGCCTTTTTATCATCTATTTTTCATCTCATTAGTATTTTCACATATAACTGTTTTGAGACCCCCTGCTGAGTTCCCCAAACTTGACTTGCCTTTAGCATCACCTCAGGGTATCTCAAGTTCAGAAAATGAGGGGTTCCATATATAAGTGATATTTGTTGATATCCTTGAAAATGGGCATGGCATTTGACTGAGATACAATGAGTGTATCCTTTCACTGTCTGCCAGAATTAGAGATAAATGGACTAATTGCACCCAGAAATGAAAACTGCTATAGAAATAGGCCACTTTCGTCCTGAGAATTCCTCTGGCCTTATTTCCTGGGAAATACATGTAGGATTCCACTATAAAAATATAAATATATCAATATAAATACCAACTCAGAGCTCGAGATGGATGCTGACTGACTAGATCAGCTTTTCTCAACCATTTTACTCTAGACAAACACTTGAAATAATTTTCAGATCTAAGGGAACCCCTGCCTAAAAACTATTATAACTGCAACTCAAAAAAAAAAGTTTATTATGGTGTTTCTGCTGAATAACACAAGTCATTTGTACTTGAACCTCATAAGTGTTGACTAGTCATTTCCTGCCCTCTGATGTTGTGTGTGACTTAGATCAGTTCATTTTCTTACTGGGTCAATGATCTTCTTTATGAAGGAAACAAAAAGCCATTCCTATTGTTAATGTAAAGTTCAATTTGTAGCTCCACTCTGATCCCAAAAGTAAGCAGTATTAGAATGCTACCTGATATGAACAGACTGTTGACCTGCCAGTTTAGTTTTCAGTTCTTTGTTCTAATCAGCAGCGGGGGAAAATGTCTACTGCAGTAACAGTTGGCCTCTTGTGTAACATCGCTGTGCTGACAAATCACCTCTGGTGGGCATAGTCCAGCTATTTAGAACCCTGCCAAGACTGGAAATAATGGCCCAGGGTAAGAATTAAATGTGTGGAATGTCTAAGAACAGGCCTCCACCCCCTGTGCTACTTTCCATATATTTTGGATTATAAATTCCACTATACCTAGCCAGAATTATTGGGATTGAAGAATTATGGGAGTTCGTCCTGTCAGCATCCAGGGATGATGACGATTAGTCCAAAACATCTGCAGATAACCAAGCTAGGAAAGGTTTACTTGAATCCTATTGCAGATTTGTACTCTTCAATGAAATAATTATGTTTTAAAAACATGAGACACCTTCATGATTACTGGGAAGTAGATCTTGATGAACTATGTAATCTACCTACTACTCAATTGGTGAGTTATGTGTTGCTTTATGATCCCTATCTGCTGGGAGAAAAGAGAAACATATAAATTTTAGAACACATAACAAGCATGCTTTTGTTGAGGAGCAATATACAAGGGTGGGCCAATGGATTTGTTCCTGTGGGTTTGGCAAATCCACAGCTGCTCTGACTCATTCAGGAGCCGTTCCAGTACTGGGCCTTATTCCAACAGGAGTTCTGCATGAGGAGTATTCCTATGTGACTTGGAGCAGTGGATATAAAACTGAGGATGGATTCTCCGTACCTGTGACAATAGATTCACAGCATCTGTCCCTGCTCTGTCATGTGGCCATGCTAGCTGGAGGACTCTGGATGCTGTGGTCCAAAAATGTTCTGGACTCGGTATATCTTTTCGCCTTTTTCTTTAAACCTCTCTCCTTTTTACAGATACAAACCAGTATCCGGTGTTTGTGGGTCACAAGCCAGGACATAACACCCCACAAAGGCACAGATTGGACATCCAGTTACTCATGATCATGGACAGAACTCTCTACATTGCTGCTAGGTCAGTCCTTCTTTCTTGTGCCCAACTACTTTTCTCCACAACACAGACAGAAAACCTTCTGAATGGACCTTATGAATCTTTTTTTTAATTTTCTTGAGTTTTCTTTCATAATTCAAGGCAGGAGAGTAACACATCTAGGCATGAGGCTTTTCAGAACTATGGCTTTCTCCATGCAACTTAATTATTGTGTCTCTCTTAATTTTTATAACTCCATTAGCATCTACATGTTTCCTTTGTTGACTTTCATAACATTTATAAATCTCCATATAAAGGGAAATCCCTGTGTCAGAGGCCATTTGCATTTTATAATGGCTAAGTGAGAAATCTTCAGAGGGAACTGTGTAAGGCAATGTAGACTTCCTCTGTCGTGGTCACTTATATCAGAGCTGAGATGAAAGTTGAGCCATTTGTTTAGATCATAGAGACACAACATGCAGCAGATTGTTCTAAATTGTTGCCAAGCTCCTATATATTTTTATCAAAGTGTAGGTACACCCAGTGTAATTGCACTGTGTTCCACAGTTGTGCATCTGGAAGGCCATGTCTTTGGGGTCGCTTGTTGGTCAAAGGCAGATTAGCTCCCCACTTGTCAAGTCAAGGAGGGAGGAAGGGCTGTGTGTGCATTTCCAGAATAATTGACTCTACTAGAGGCCACACTTACATTCTGAGGAAGTACAGCCACTTGTCCAATGATTTTTGCATTGGGTAATGCCCCAACAAGATCCTGGGTTCTGACTCAGTAGGCTTATAATCCCATTTAGAATGCAAAGAGTTGTGTTATATGTATATGCAATGAGTTGTGTTGTCTGCCCAGCTACGACTTCATGTGGCAAAGTCTTGGTGACTGGGACTGTGCAGGCTGATGCCTTCAGCTGCTATACCCACATCAGTTCACCATGTACAGCAGCTGCTGGGATATCAGAACCATTCAATTTGTACAAGAGTTTTTGATTTGTGTGGGTACGCACCTAATTGCCTCTTTTGGAGGATAAATATATTGCACAAGTAAATATTTGAAGTAGAATTAAATTTTAATGGCATTGGGATAATCAGTGTATTTTATAGTACAACATAGAGAGAGTCAGAAAAAATAAAGATATGTGTACCTTTCTTTTCTATCAAAGCGTTTGACAAATCTGAAGTTAATTAATTTTGTGGAAACTAGATCCTGAATGAACTTTCTTCTGTGTGGTCACTCTGCCATGCCATGTGTGGAATTGCTGCCGGGCAGGCTACATTGAGCAACTTTCCAGAGTTTTCAGTAGAAAAAATCACAATTATGAGCCAATCTTTTTCAGCATTAGGAAGTTAAATGTCGTTTGTGGTTGAAATTGGATGTCTGTTAGCCACTAGAATCGCTTCAGTTCAAACCAGTTTCTAAACAGATCGCTTATCGGCAGATCGCTTTTTCTGTATACCGGCCTAATTGCATGAGTTGGTCTAAAGTGTTCTCTAACATAGGTTCACAAATGTACTTGTATAAGTACCAATTTATCCAACCATTTGTACAAGTGGCAGCCACTCTGTTCATTGACTTTCTGACTGTGAAAAACTAGGTATCACCACAAATGTAACTATACACTGCTTATTCACAAATGCTTTGTCCAGAATTCTGTTACAGTGGCCCCTCCACTTTTGTGAGGGTTCAGGGTGCAGAACCTTCACGAAAGTGGAAGAACCATGAATAACTCCTCCTGCATTCCTCCTCCCATTTCCTTCCAGGTTTCCTCCTTCCCATTCCTTTGCCTTTTGCCCTGACACGTGAGCCTTCCTTCTCTGCACCAGGCAAAAGGCAAGAGAATGGGAAGTGAAGCACCAGAGGGCAGAAGGAAGGCGTGTGTGTGCCTTCTCACCCATTCCTTTGCCTTTTGCCTCGGTATGTGTTCTCCATTCCCAGGCCAAAGGCAAAGGAATGGAGAGGGAGAGCACCAGAGAGGAGAAGGAAGGCGTGTGTGCACCTTCCCCCTTCCATTCCCTTGCCTTTTGCCTTGGTCTGTGTTCTCTGCGCTAGGGCCAAAGGCAGGGGAATGGGCAGAGGAAGTTCTGGAGAGGAGCAGGAAGGCACCCATGTGCTTTCTCTCTGTTTCCTTGCCTTTTGCCTGAGTGTGCTTGCCTTCCTTCTCTGCACTTGGCAAAAGGCAAGAGAATAAGAGAAGGAGTATGGGAGGAAGCACACGTTCACAAATAATCAAATTCACAAAAGTCAAACCCTTGAATGTGGAGAGAGGACTGTAGTAATTCCTTCCAGAGCAGACCCATTGAATAAATGGGATTTACATGACTGTTGACTCACAGTTCAATAATTGATTCAGTGGGTCATTCTAGTGGCAACTACCAATAGGATTTAGAGTTTCATGTGTGGTAATGCCCTCCTGTGACCAGTAGACAAAGAGGCAAATGATTTCAAGACAATTTCCAACAGCCAGTAGTTGTTTAATTTTTTAGTTATTGTGATAGATAATGCAATGATAGTTGCATCTAGAGCTTAACATATGGCCATTACAAAACTAGCACATGCCAATTCAAGTGCACAAAATTAGAGCTTTCTCACTAAAAACTAGTTGGGCCAAAATTATTTAGAGGGCAATTTCAGGTGCAATTAGGAAATTGTTAACTCTCAAATAATCCCATTAAAATTATAGGTGTATTGTAGTGCATTGCATTGCGTTGGTTTATTTATACTCCATCTCTTCCCCAAAACTGCGGCAGTGAAATCTTATAAAGTTTGCCCACAAGTAAGCCCCACAGAGTAAGGAAATATAAGATTGCAGTGTAGCTCAGGGATGAGGAAAGTGCAACCCACTGCCTTATCTGATTCACAACCTTGTTTTTGACATATACCCCCAAGGGTTCCCAGCACCCCCAAAATATGTGGCAACAATCTTTGAGGGGATTTTTTAAAAAAAAAATAATCATCCCCTATCAGATCGCTCAGGAGGTGTAGGGACACTTTTGCTATGTTTCCTGTACTTTCTGGGCTGTTTTTGGCCTTTTCTCAGCAGGAAGTAAACCTAGGCATGTCAACAGTTGCAGTTCACAAAAATGATGGCTGACATTCTGTTAGTGAATTAATGGTATAAGCTGGACCTTGCCAACACAGCTCAATTTTTTGGTCATTGTGGAGGTCAGAATTCTGTTCCCACCATAGAATTCTGTTCCCACCCCAATCCACCTTGCAAGCAGTGTGCTCCTCCAACACAGTCATTCCCATGTTGTCAGAGAGCAGGGAAATCAGTGGAGGCATTTGCAGTTATTTTCCTGTAACTGGACACATTGCAGGGACATCATTGGTGTGGACCCTGAGAGGACCATGCTGCCTGTTGCAGCATGTCCAGCAAAAAGAAAATAGCTAGTCACATTCATGCTGATCCCTTCTCCATTTTCCAATGAGACAGAAATGGCTATGTTGGTGGGGAGCCTATGCAGACTTCAAAGTGAGGGCAAGTGGTTGGCATCAGGAGACATAGCTAAAGAGATGTAGCTACGTGATACACTTTTGTCTTCTGATCAGGATGTCCTCCACTCTTTCCAAATTGCAAGAGACATCTGGCAGATGGGCAACAGTTTGGGCCTTCTTGTCCTGCTGTTTTCCAAAATCTCTACCCTAACATTGGAGAGAAACTGTTTCATTCCAAATGTCACTTAAAATTCTTTGTTGGACTGAGAGCCTGCATGGTGGAAAGAAGATTCAGAGCAGAGGTCATTTTTATCGTCAAGTGACAAACTAGACAGTGAGTCATCTTCTCACATTAGTGTGAACAGAAATTTATACTTACACCTGTCTTTCTCCTTTGGAGGTTGTAAAATAAACCCAGGCACAATGGCAAATATGAATCCAATCAGAGGTGTTTATCAAACAGCCTTGTAGAGACATTAATTGAAACAGTTCTTGGCATAAATCCCTGAGCTACATATCAGATGTTCATTTCCATGTCATTGTGTATGTTTTTTTTAAGTTGTCTAAATATAGTGATGTTAAGTATACATTTGTACCCAATTACCAAAAACAATAAAAACAAATGACTAACATTTGTTGAGGCAACTCAAAAAAACCCAGCACTGAGTAACAGTTCGCTCTTCAGTTCTCTGAATTTTTCTTGGATTTCAGAGAAAAGCCTCAGTATTTTGGATGTTAAGCTTTCCAGTTATGCCATGCTCTTTGTTTCCAAAGGAAAAGGATAATTAAAATTTATATTTAGTTGCAGATGAGACCCTGTATAAATTAGGAACCAGGGACAGAACCCTCTCATTGTAATATATAACTCAGCAAAAAAGTAGACTGCAGTTTGGATCTTTATAGAGAACAAATGAGTAAATGCTCATGTGCATGCACACCAATTTAACAACTACTCAGAGCTGACTTCATATTTATGTGAGTCTTTAGCATGCCTTCCTCTCACTACAATGGACATGATGCCCTAGTCCCTCCTGTCTTTCATTATAAACCTTTGCCCCTCCATCTCATAAATGCAGTAGTGATTTATGGCTTCCTTGTCAGTGGAGTGGTGAATCCAGTCCAGGAGAGAAACTGAACCCGCTCTTGCAAATAGTAGTAGTAGTAGCAGCATCAGCAGTAGTAGCCAGCAGCATCAGCCTTATCAGCATCACCTTTATTTATACCTTGCCTTTTCCCAAAAACTGGCAATCAAGCCAGCTTGAGGTTTAGCACCTTAGGGTCAGCAGCTTTGAATGTTACAGCAAAAGTCATCAACCACCACTGTCTGGGTAGGTGCATGAGCGGCGGGGTAAGAGAAAGACGTGCACCCAGCTAGGAGGGAAAGAAGCAGTTTTGAGGGTATGGTGCAGGGATGTGATAGCAGAAAACCAGCCTAGCTGCAGTATACTGATACAGCAGGGGTAGGAATTGAGCAGTCTGCAAGCCACACTATGACCCTTGGGGTCAAGGGAGCATGGTTTGGGTTTTAAAGTCTGTTTCAGGACCCTTCACCTGAAAGTGATTATGGGCCTTTCCGCACTGCACTGTTGTAGTGCTATTATTCCACTTTCAACACCCTGTGGAATTCTGGGGGTTGTAGTTTCCTGAGGTCCAAGACCTCTCTGGCTGGAAATTCTAAGTACCCTTCCCTAAACTGCAAACCCCAGGATTCCAATAGGAGGTTGGAAGTGGAATAATAGCGCTATAACCGTCTAGTGTGGAAAGGGCCTATATGTGGCTTCTGGGAGGCACCAGGGATGACACTGCAGCCCACCAAGGGTCCAGCAAGGCAAAATTGGCCTGCTGATTCTCAGCACCTGCTTCAGCACATATCTATATAAATATTCCCTGAAGAGAGAAAGTCTGAAAACCGTATATCCTAACTGCATTATCCCTGGCCAGATAATTTGTCTCTCCCAACTGCTAGCAGCTCTCTAGGGTCTCTGAGAGAGGTTTCTCTCAGCTCAGCTATCTCTGATCCTTTAGCTCAGTGGTTCTCAACATCAACTCCTCCAGATGAAGTCTGAAACAGCTGGAGAAGCAAAGGTTGAAAACCATTGCTTTGGCTGAAGATGCCAAGGACAGAACCAGGGACTTGCTGCATGCACAGCAGATGCTCTGATATACTGAGCTAAATTCACTTCTTTTAAAAAAGAAGTCTCATGCACCAGCAGAGGGGTGTTTCCTCTTGCATCTGTATCTCACTGTTTCATATGCATCTTGCTTTTTTAATTATTATATTATTTTATGTTTGTCCTTTGAAGACTGTTCATCCCCTCTCAACTTCAGGATGAATGTTTCCCCTAGAATTTAAAAAAGAAGAAGATGCAAAAAGCAACAGGACAGTGGCTACACCTGCAGAGCAGTGCTACCTTTCCCCAACCCATTATGTGGGAGTGTCATATTACTTTACTGTTGCTGAACTGAGACTACCACTAATAGAGACTTAAGAATAAAAATCTTGAAAGGCTCTTTCACTCATAACTAGCTTGAAGAAACACTCAGTGAGTGTGTCTTTCCTGTGAGCTGGTAACATATACTAATAGTTCCCACATGGATCTTCTAAAGTGGCAGTGATTCCTTGGAGCACTTCATGTCATTAAATTGTAAGCTGTGAAAGGCCCCGGATGGTTAGCCTTACACAGCTATTAAGAGCTGAAGTCTTGAGGGCTGAGCAGCAATCTCTATATATCTTGTGTACACTGTATTCTTTAAAACACCATAGCGGGGGAGTTTGATGACGTGAGACAAGTGTTGAAGAGAGAAGGACGAGAAGGGCAAGCAAAGTCTGAATGATTAAATAATATTTCCTTTTATAGCTATATGAGAACAATCATTTTCTCTCTACTCTTCTCCTTCTGCCAGCTTCACACAGAACACAAGTTTCCCAATGTGCATTACACTTTCCCCTCTCCCACAGCACTTTTGGTAACCTGACATTCCTCACAGGTATTTGAAGGCAAGGGGGCAGGGTTGGACACACCTGCGCCTTTTGTGGCTATGCAGATCAGATGGCTCCAGTAGATAGCTAAGGGTCAAACAGAGGCAGCATTATTTAAATCTCCTTCCCCTACAAGACTGTGCCATGGCAACAATCTGCAGTACTGCTGACTGGAGGTGGGAAGAATGGAAGTGCTAGGATTGTCTATTTGTGTAAAGAATAACTTAATTAGCAAGAGCGGTGCAGATCCTACAGGCAAAAGGTGGAGGCAAGAGAGGGGCAGGCTGAGCAGTGTCAGGGAAGAGAGAAGACTGCAGTCCCTTATTGTTAGCAGTTTAGCAAAGCCTAACTAGTACTTGACAGATCTTCCAATATTTGCCATTGTGTGAGCAGCTGTGGTTTACATAACACATATGGGAATGGTTTCTTGTTATCTGGAAATCAGATTTCATTCAGATAGTTCCAGAAATTGGTGTTTCCTTTTTCCAAGAGCTGATTGGCAAAGCAGTCACTAAGTCATTATAAAGAGACATGGTTAGAAGAGAGCTTAGCAACCCAAGCTTGTTTGGAAATCATACTGCTTTCATTTTTACTGTCAATTAATGTGTGCAGAGCTGTGCTAAAAGAGGGCAAGTGGAATATTTTTTAGACATTACCAGTGCATAACAAGTACTTGTTCCTTTGCAATTTGGATTTATTTATTTATATGTCTACTTTTCAGCAGCAAAATATTCAAAGTTTATCAGCTGAGGAGGAAGGTGGGAAAGGCCACACTGCGGTCGGCTAGAATGCTAAAATCAAATGAATGAGTAATTCTCTTCCAATATTGACCTCCGATGCCAATGAAGTGAAGCAAATAATAAGCCAACATATTAAACTCAGTCTGGAAATAAATGACAGTATCTACAGAAGAATGGGGACCATATAAAAAGAAGCGTGTACACCTCCCCCCATACACTCATCTTTCCAAGTATGGCATCTTACAAATCAAACTGCATCTGGTGCAGTGGCAGGCAGTAGAATTGTGGAAGCCTGATTCTGATAAGTTTTCTCCATATGGGAAGAAGAGTGTTGCTTGCTATCCTTTTTTTTCAGCAGGGAATGTTTTGTCTCCTTTAGTTAGAAGCTAACCTTGCTATTTCTGATTTTTTTTAAAAAAAAGAAACTAATCTTGACAACAGAGATTTGTGCATATGTCTAGTACTTTCCACAGATTTTTGTAGACCCCTGTAAAGCAGCACATCAGTCAGTTTCAGTACCAGTGTTTCTTCCTCTATAGTGGGAGGGAGGAGGAATTGTTATTTTAAATGAGAGAGATAAGGCTTTAAAAAAGAGAGAGACAGAAAGAGGAAGAGAGGGATTGAAGTCCCGCACCCTTTTCTTTGCTCTCTGTTCAGAGCAGGTCTTTCAAGATGTGATTAGACAGATACCTTGTTTTCATCTTGCTCTCCAAGATGAAAATGCCCTTGTATTCTGTTCAGCACTGAAGGAGGATGTGTAAAAATATCACACCTGTACAGCTTTGTCCTGTTCCTTGTTTCCAAGGAGAAATTGGCAGATTTTTTTTAACAAAGGAAAAGTATTCTCAGCAAAAATAACAAGGTGAACATAAGCAACTTATGTAAAACATGTTTCTCCCTGGAGTATGTTTTTGAGCTTAATTTGGCCATTAATATTTGGAAAAGCAAAATTACTTTTAGAAACAATGCCATTCTCATCAACCTTCCCTGTTGTTCATATTGTCAGTCAAAACACATCTCCCATGAAGTTGGAGAAATAGCCTTTGCTTGTCAAAAAGAAAGTATAAAATCTAGCCTCTTTATAACCTTTGATGGTTAACTGTAGCCAACCCAGGAAACGAAAAAAACAACAACACCTAAATAATCAACACATCTGAACAACACAGTTTTTGAAAGACAGCTATCCAAAGTAATACTTCAGTGTAAATATATTCAAAGTATATTCAATGTACTCAGATATATTGATATAGAATAATAACATCTGAATAAGACATATCTTGAAAGATGACTATAGTATATAGTCCAAGGTTGTCCTTTGGTGTATTATTGGGCTGGATGAGGGCCAGTAAGTTGAAGTTGAAGGTAGAGGTTACAATGGCTAAGTGGTTCCCAGATCCATGATCTGAGACAACTGCAGGCCTGGGTGGACTTGCATCCCCTTGAACAAGTTTGCAGTTGCAGAAGTAGGGGAAAAGAGCTGGATCCAGTATTGTCACTGGAGTTACCAAGGCGTGTAGGGCACTAAGCGGGGAGGGAGGCAAAATGAGGGCACTGCCCACAAAAAAGAATTCTGCCTCTCGTCATGAAATTTACCTCCACTCCCCAAATTTCTAGAATTTTGTTGTTGTTAACTGCTGTCAAGTCAATTTTGACTTACGATGACTCTATGGAAAAGAGATCTTCAAGTCACTCTGTCATCAACAGCCCTGCTCAGGTCTTGCAGATTCAGGGTCGTGCCTTCCTCGATTGAGTCGATCTGTTGTTAATGCAGTCTTCCCTTTTCCTACTGCCTTCTACCTTACCAAACATCATTGTCTTTTCATGTCTTTTCGTGATGTGCCCCGAGCATGACAGCCTCTGTTTAATTCCTTTGGCTTCCAGGGAGAGTTCAGGTTTGACTTGCTCTAGGAACCATTCATTTGTCTTTTTAGCAGTCCAGGGTATCCACAGAACTCTTGTCCAGACCACACTTCAAATGAGTTAATTTTCTTCCTGTCAGTTTTTAGTAACTTAAGACTTCAGTTGAGCATTAGAGAAATAGAGTTTAGGCATCCAAAGAGAAGAGAAAAAGATTCAAAAGGGGTGCAAAACACAGTAAATATAAGGACCTGCACTGGCTGGCAGGTTTGAACTGTTAGTGTACAAAGCTCTAAACAACTCAGGACCATGTTATAGTAAGAAATTCTGCTCCTATAACAATCCCTCCCCATCAGTCTTCAGGAGAGGGCTTGCTGACCATGTCATGGGCTGCTGTTTTCTACTTGGTAGTGTCACAGTGATAGGCTTTCTCATTGCTGCTGCACACTCTCCGGAAAGGTCTCTGTTCTGAGACACATTGGGTTTGAATACTAGTGACCTTTAAGCATTTACTGAAAAAATATTTTTAATGGTTCTTCCCATCCAGTTGCTATTTTGAACTCCACACTACCACTACATACGCCACAAAAATATTTTTTTTAACCCCCAAATGCTTTGAAGTTGTGGGAAGCAATTTTGCCATGAGGGGCATTTTATAATAGAGTTAATGTTGTGTAGTAGTTTCAGCTTTTTGAATGGTTTGTGTGTTGGACTACAACTCTGGAGACCAAGGCCATTTCCGCACTACATTCGTATAGCACGATTATTCCACTTTCAACATCCTATGAAATCCTGGGGTTTGCCAGCCAGCCCCTCCCAAAACTACAAACCCCAGGATTCCATAGGAAGTTGAAAGTGGAACAGTCGTGCTATAAGAGTGTAGTGCAGAAATGGACCAAGGCTGAAATCTCCACTCAGCCATGGAAACCCACTGGGTGACTTGAGCATGTCAGCCTCACAGAAAGACAAAGACAAACCCCCTCTGAACAAATCTTGCTAAGAAAACCCCATAATAGTTTCGCCTTAGTGGTCACCATAACTTGAAATTCAACCGGAGCCTACATTGAGTAGGGCAGACTAAAAACATGGCAAAGCAACGGGCATTTGGCAATATTTTAGGAGAGAAAAAAAATCTTTGTTTTGGGCCCTGAAGGATGCATCTACCCCTTTCCTACCTTGAACAAAGCCTAAAACAGTATCACCAGGCAGGATGATATTGATAATACTTCATATATTTTTTAAAAAAAATACTGCAAATTGTTTAGAATTTACAGCAAAATAGGATTTCTTAATTTACATCGATGTATAAATTATTACATACGATTCATTGTTATGTTCATGGCTACATTCAGGTATCCCATTTCTTTGTTGCACTGTATTTATTTTACTTCCTTAATGACCTAGTGAGCAAATAGCTTTGAAATATTCCCATAAAGTCTTTCTTTTGATCTTCAAGCACAACAGTTTGTGGACTTAAGTGGGAAGCTGCACATTGGACAATTTTGTTTTCTCTCTCCACCCCCCCCCCCAAAAAAAACAATTTCATCATTGCTGCTTTCCACTTCATTTCATCTTAGCCTATCCTCACCTTCAGAAAATAAAATTGGAAACGAAAATGAAAAGATATGATGAAGCAAGATCCAATAGTGATTGTGCATACTAGAGCATCTTATATTATTTTCTGGAGATTAAAAAAATTGAAATGCCTATGTTTGATAGCTACAGTGTAAAATTTACATTTGAGATGGGGACAAATTGATTCTCTGTTTATATAGCAAACTTCTACCAGAGACACCAGGCTGAAAGAACTGATTCAGTTCAGAGACTGATTTTGGTATTATTTAATATTGACCAAGTTATTCTTGAACAAAAGGTCAGTGTTTGCATTTTAAAAATAAAGAGTTTAAATTTTAAAAAAAACAATTTAATTTTTAAAAATCTTTTTTACTTTAAAATCCACTGGGGTTTGTTTTTGTTTGTTTGTTTGTTGTTTTTATCACCCTTCTTACAGGTTGGCTTTTATCAACTTTTTGCCCACCCCCTGCTCTTATCATTTGGATGGAGAGGCTTCAAACCTGAGGGATCTATTTTGGGGTTGTTGTTTTTTTTTTTGCTAGATTGAAGTTGTCTGTCAGCAAGAGCAGGATGGGAAAAAATGGGTCAGTAGGACTGCTGGTTTAGGATTGTCCCAGGTCCTGAGGTATTTGACCTAGGGATGGTTCTGGTGATGACATTAAATGTTATGTGTTACATGCCAACCACCATTGCTCACAGCTTATCATTCAAATGCAGAGAGAGAGAGAGAGAGAACATATTTTCCTGTTTGGAAATTAAGGCAGAAACCTTAGCTGAAGAACCTGTTCCCAGTACAGTAGACCCTCTACATTTTCAAGGGTTTGGGCACAGGACACTCGTGAAAGTGAAAAACCATGAATATCCTCCCCCTACTCCATCTGAGTAAGTGAGGGAATGCACCCCTGTTCCTTCCCTCCCCATCTCTGTCCCCTCCCACCCCCCTCTCATTTACCCAAGTGAGGGGAGGGAATGCATGTGCCTGTACCTTCTATCCCTACACCCTTCACTGCCTTCCCCCTATTGTTTGCCCCAGTGGGAAGGGAAGGCACCTTCATGCCTTCTATTCCCATGCCCTTCTCTGCCTTCCCTCGCCATTTCCCAAAGGGAAGTGAAGGCACGCACCTACCTTCCATTCCCGCACCCTTCCCTGCCTTCTCCCTGTCAGTTGTCCTAGCAGGAACGGAAGGCATGCATGCACCTTGCAAAATCAAATTCAGAAATGTCAAACTCGCAAATACGGAGGACCAACTGTAAATTTGATTTGAATGCAGCCTTTTCTGGAACTGAGCCCACCAAAACTGGAGATTTTGCATCCTTTGGTCTCAGCTGGAGATGAACCACAAAAATTGGAGACTCAGGGCCATTCCCTGAGATCTGACAGCCTCAGTGGCCAGGTAGGGGTTGGTGATACCTAGAATTAAGGAATGCAGTGGTGCTGGCCGTACAATAGGGACAGGAACTTATACAGTAGTAGAATTGCAGCTCTTATCCTTTGCAGTGGCAACAATCTATCTGTAAAGTGCCCTCTCCAAGGAGAACTACCCAGCATCTACATTATGGTCTTTTTAGTGCCATGTGAACAGCTCCAGACATTCTAAGAACTGTTGCAGTGCTCTTCCACAAACTGTACACAACTGTGCTGGGTCCACACCCAGCACTGAATTAAGGAGAGCTGCATCTCTGTTATCACTCTCCATATAAAAATATAATGTAAATAAAATCTGAAAAAAGAACCCCTCCCCCCTGTATACACATGCTCTATAAGGGCAAGGGACCAATTTTGCCAATTTTTATTCCCCCAGATCTGTTTCAGTTCTCAAGGAGGCAAGAGACTGGGAATCATTTCCAGATTTGGAATAAGAGTACCTGAGCTGAAAAGAGGCAGGGGGTCCCCAGAATTTTAAAGAACTGCCCCCCCCCATGAAAAAGTTGATATTGCAGGGCGAAGGGGGCTTTTCCAGCAAATTTTAAATAGCTTTTTTAAAAAAAAATCTGGAGGGAGGTGGTGAAGGGGAGTCACCCTGTGGGCTGTAGATGGCCTACATGCCTTACTCTGTGCACACCAGGTCTACATCTTTGTACATTTCTCTTGTTTCTGATTTAAATTTTATTTAGTATGCTGACATGTTTTATTCTCTACAACCAATTTTATCCTTCTTTTATATTCTTCTTTTTAGTCATATCTCATAGCATTTCTGTATTTTATGTTAACACTATACACTACCACATGAGTTTTCACTAGTGAGCTGTGAAAAAACTGCAAGCAATAAATAAATACATCATCCTCCCTTTCCTTCCAAGCTTCCTTTGTTTCAGTAATCTAACTTGAGGAGAGGGGATGTGGGGGAGCTAGTGTGGTGTTGTGGCTTGAGTGCTGAAGTATAGCTCTGGAGATCAGGGTTCGAATCACCACTCAGCCATGGAAACTCACAGGGTGACCCTGAGCAAGTCACTCTCTCACAGTCTCAGAGGAAAATAATGGCGAACTCCCTCTGAACAAATCTTGTCAAGAAAACCCCACGATAAGTTCACCTTAGGATTGTCGTAAGTCGGAGATGACTTGAACACACACAACAACAAAACAAGTTGGAAGGGGCAATTTGTTGTTGCTGTTGTGGGAGCTTAAAGCATTGCCAATCTAATGCAAATCTCACACAATTTATCAAGATTGTAGTCTCCCCTCTAGATGGGAGATGTGAGGAAATGTGTGCTACCTCAGTCAACAAGGTTCTGAGTCAGATAAGGTGTTTGCTTTCCCCACAGCGTTCTTTTCCCCACAGGTTGGTTAATTCACAAAATATATACAGTAATGAAACAACTATTCATGCCTAATATGTAGCTTTAAAGTTTGTAAAGCAAAGGAAGCAGGTGTATATCTTAGCTTTCTTGGACATTGTCCTTAGTTCTTTGCCCTTTCTGCAACTCACCTTTTTGCAGAGCGAGAGGCTTTTCCATCCCGGTTTCTTCAGCTCCGCAGCTGCTGCCTGCTCGCATGAGAGCCCCTCCTCTTCCTTCTGCAGTGCAGCCTGGGAGTTTCCCATGCTGCGCTGGGGCAGGAAGCATGAGTGCTGCGGCTACAGAGCTCCGCTCGCAGGGCAAGTGTGTGCGGGGCCCCAGAGTGATGCGCGATCGCACACCATTTTTGGCTCAAAGCCAAAAATGAAATAGCGTGTGATCGGCACCTGACAAACCCTGGAGCGTCGCACGATTGCGAGTGCATCATGTGGACCACTCCTTGGAGTCGCGCAACGTTCCAGGGGTCCTTTCACATCGCAAATGCCATGCGAAAAGGGCCCTTGACTTCCCACCTCCAAACCATGCCATCCCACTGCACACTTACTTATCTGATCAGGAAGCACTTTTTCTGAAACAAAGATTAAACTGACTGGCATTATTTATTTCCTCACTTTACAGGGATCATATTTATACTGTTGATATGGACGCATCACACACAGAAGAAATTTATTTTAGCAAAGTAAGTAGTATTTGGTCATTTTCAAGCCACAAACTGAGGGGAAAGTAAAGGGATGAAGGCAGGGGAAACTTGTTCAGCACAGCTTTCCAAAATTGCTTTTTTAAGTGCAGTGATCAAGGAGTATGGTGCATATTAATCAAATAGGGGGACATTGGCAGAGCAACCATGTCCACTGTGAACTTCTGATAAGTGGCTTAGCTGAGATTATAAGCAAGTAATCTCTACTGAAATGTGGGCAAATGGTCCATCAGATACCTTCTTACTTGCATCCTGTAGCTTTTTATGACTGCTGTACAAGAGTAATTTATAATATAAGAGTTTTTTATTTGGGAGACACTATATAAATACTGAATGATCCTCAGTTTATGTCCACATCAGTAGAGAGATGGTAAACAAAACAAATTGTACTGTAGGAATATCCACAGGATATCCAAGATAAACTAAGATGAAAATGTGAGTATTTTTACTGTTGGTTGCTTTGTACCAACTAGCCTGTAAGTGACCTGCAATGCTTTGAAGAAGAGCCATTTGTAGGTACCAGAGTCAAGAGAAAGGGCTCAGTTCAATGTTCTCAGTGGTTCTGTCATCCAGAGTGACAGAGAATACGATGTCATCCATCTATGACATCATATTGAAGAAGTACCTAAATTCAAGAGTAAAATGAGAAATCTAAGAAGTAACAGAGGGGACATTACATCTATGAAAAATATTCTAATTTTATTGATGCTTAACAACTGAAAAATATATCTGTTTCTTGTGTGGAAATGTTGTCCACAGTCTTAATATGCTTCCTAGTATTTCATGGATACTATTTAATATTATTAAATGTATTTAATAATGTATTTAACAGGGCTTTGTTTTACTTCCTCAGTGCTATTACATGAAACTACCCAGACAGTATATCTATAAATGGCTCCAGTTCTCAGTATTTGCCTTCCACTTAAGTGCACATAATGTAAGACTGATCTGCTTCTGAGTGAAAATCCAGTTTGCAATGCAACAAATAAGCTTGTCTGGCATTTATTTTCAGCCATAAGAGTTCAAACAAATTGTATAGGTAAAGACCTAAATTCAAATCTTAGTAGACCAAATTGAGTAGGCCCGTTGAATCGATGATACTTATATAAGCATTGACTCGCTCAATTCCCATTGAGTCAGTGGGTCTACTCAAGTTGAAACTAACAATTGGCTTTAGGCCAAAACCAGCTGAACTTTAAAAAGTGTGAAGCAACCATATTCCCATAAAATCATTGGTCCATGAAGCTCAGGACTGTGTTTATCCCTGGCAGAATCTCCTTAGAGTTCCAGAGACAAATGTTTGCCACTTCCCAGTGTAGGCCCCTGGGATTTAACCGGCAGCCTCTTGCATGGAAAGCATGAGCCAACCTCAACTGAGACAAGGCTAAATTATTTGTTCCTCTATCATCACGGATATAGGCAAAAAGCGAAGCTCACCTTTGCTTTAATAAATGTAAGTTCACACTTCATGGCAATCATTGTTTTGACTCGATAGTGGTAAAATCAAAGATGAGGGCACACTTCAGAAACATGTATCTATTTACCAATATTTTTACATCTTTTTGCTTTTTTAAAAAAATGCAATTGAGAACAAAAAGTGGTACACTCCACTGTGTTACGCATAGAAGTCAACTTGTGCAAGGAAACTTCCCAAACCCTTTCCTGCAGCCCTCTGCACCTCAAAATATCTACCCTGGAATGTTCTCTAATGTTCCAGAACAGATATTGATAATGGGGGGGCGTCAGCCAGGAGCAGAAATTGGGACTCTGCTGACAGAAGCAGATCTATCAACAGGAGAATTTAATTGGATTGGTTTAGACGTAGATATAGATGAGTTATTTGTACAGTCCATTAAAACAAGGAAAGCTAATAAATATCCATTTAGGCATCCATTTTTTTAAATGTTTGCCTTTTAGTGAATGTGTTTGTTTAGGTTAATAACAGTGAGACAGGAGTATGTTTTTAGCTTACCAGCTCCTAGTCAAAACTAAGCATTCAAGGTCTTCAATTGTTTTGGTAAATTAGCCATAGCAAAAGTACATAAAGCTTTCTACAAGTTTATGTTCAGCAACTACTTTCCTCTAAGGGATTCTTACTTCTGAAATAAAATGCAGCACCTCTAGGCTCTAATTGATTTCTTGCTTGATCCTTGCAGAAATTGACGTGGAAATCCAGACAGCTTGATGTAGACACATGCAGAATGAAGGGGAAACATAAGGTAGGCAATTTTCATTTCTCTGGCAGCTGCCACTTTTGTTTAGTTTTCTGACTGTTATCTCAGACCGCTCTCTGTGATGTGGAAGGGATCATGCTATTCAGTTCTTAGCCAGTAATTGCTTTTTCCATCAGCTTATTGAAAGCTTTAATTTGCAAAAAAATAAATTTGCTTCTAATGTGACGCAACATTATGACAGCAGACCTAGCAGTGTCATGCAGTACTTAGAGGGGAGGAAGTTTGCGGTGTTGAAAGGTGTACTGGCATTATTTGATGCCACACACACACACACACACACACACACTTTGTAACAAACAAATATTATATTACTATAATATTTGTAATATATTTATAATGTATTAACCCCAATGTCTCACTAGTAGATGCCCTCCCTATACACCTACTGCAATACTTCTTGGCACTCATAAACATGCTGTGTAGTATTTCCTATCCCACCAGAGCAGGTTCTGAGGTTAATCAAGGGGCTACAGATGAGACAGCCAGCATATCATCATGGTTTGAGTGTTGGACTATGACTCTGGAGACCAGGGTTTGAATGCCTGGTCAGCAACTCGCTGGGTGATCTTGGGCAAGTAACACTCTCTCCACCTCAGAGGAAGGCAAAGGCAAACCACCTCTGAACAAATCTTGCTAAGAAGACCAAGGAGACAGCTTGAAAACATGCAACAACAACAGCAATGACAACAACAGAATATGGAGGAACTGTCCCACCACCTCATTCTGATTGAAATGACAAGTGTTGGAACTGACCTGTTATGATTAGCTGTGTGTATATCTGTGGTGGTGGGTAGTTTCCATGTCAATGGTACAGTGAATCTGGGTTTTTGTCTGAATTTGAAAGCGGCTATCCAGAGTGCTGAACCCAGTCCCCAAAATAGTTCAGCACCTTGAATGGCTACTTTATGAATTCAAACCCAGAGTCATAGCCCCACAAACATAAGACGCCACTAGCAACTACTGAGATGTATCTTGAAAAAATATAGTTTCTGGTCTACTTTTTCACCCACAACTACCAAAAAAGATTACATTTGTTAGTACTTACCTCTAATGTGGGAAATCAGAGTATTGAAATTCTAAATTTGGGTCAAGGACAACCGTTCAAAGGTAATTCATGTGATAAATAGCACACACACACACACACACACACACACACACACAATAGTAGTAGTATAACGTCCTTAGTTTTTGACAACCAGTTTGTTTCAGTATAGGTTGGAGGAAAGCCATGATTGCCTTGCTTTAAAAATAACAAATAAAAATTCTGAAATAAATTTCACTCTAGTCAGTTTAATTGCTGCCCTGTCAAGGAAATTAGCAATGTATAAAAGAACTTTTGTTGTTTATTTGCTAATTTTTTTCTTCCCCTTCCCCCACTCCCTTTTTTTGTCTTTTTTTTTTAAGGATGAATGTCATAACTTTATAAAGGTTCTTCTAAAAAGAAATGATGATACATTATTTATTTGTGGGACAAATGCCTTCAGCCCTTCTTGTAGAAACTATAAGGTATGTATTGCATTTGTAAGAAAGCATATGTTAGCTGACAGATTCCACCATAAATTATCATAATTGCCCAAGCTCCAGAAAGTACTAATATTAGCAGGATCACAGTCAAAGAACCCACACCCCTACCCTGGGTCCTATTTCTTACACTAAATACTGAAAGAAAAGCATGAGAATCAGACCAAGGGTCTCTCTAGTTCAGCATACTGTCTTGACACTGGCCAGCCAGATACCTAATGGAAGACCTTTAGCATGAATGCAGCAGCATCTTCATTCACATCTTCCCCTAAGCATTTGGCATGGAGAGGTGTACTGTCTCTGATACTGGAGATATTTCAGTATTAGGCCAGCAACCATTTGCTCCATGAGAATTTCCCTAATCCACTTCCAAAGCTATTCTACCTCTTGTTGAATGAAATCTCATCATTTTAACTATGTACTGTGTGAAGAACTGCCTTGTAAGATTAACAAATTTATCTGCTCTAGTTTAACATCCCCCATTCTGAAGTTGAGCTTTCAAGCGCTACTGTGCTGATGAGTTTTAGAGTGTGCACAGTCTTACCTGGAATGTTCCCCAAAATTAAAGTGAATGAGAAGGCTTTTGCTCACCTGGAGTTCTGTGTCTGCATCCGAGCCCTAAGGAGCTTTGGATTGCAGTGCATATGTTCAATTCTGAGCTGAGATGAAAGTCTGCCTGGAGCAATTTAGGTACCTTTCACAATTCTTTTGAATCAGTACTTATTGCTGTGTAAGCCTGATAATACTTTGTAGTCACTTGGAACAATATCTTACCGCTTGGTAAACTCAAGTTATTCCCCTGCTTGCTGCTAATTAAAATGTTCAGACCTGAAAGCAGATGCCTGAAGCTAAGGATTTGCAGCTTGCTCAAACATATGGAAGTAGGAGGCTGGCTGTGTGATGTTATGGCCAGCTCAGCAGTCACAAATGTAGGCAGTGAAGAGGTTAGTGCAGCAGGAATCTGGCTCATTGAAAAGAGAAGCAGTCAACACTGATCAACAGCTACTGGTCAGCTATCCCCGCTTCCTCAAAGTATTGCAGTAGAAGCTCATTTCCCTTCTTGTGTCAGGAACCTGTTTTGAACACAGCAGAATTTTGTTCTTTTCTCCTTGCTTGTTACTTTAGTCTTAGGTGTCCAGATGAGTGGCAACAGGACTGTAGCCAAAGTGAGACTACTACAGAACTAGAGGGAGCTATTGGCATGATTAGGGGAACTTCAAAGTTTGCAGAAGTATAAAGGACTTTAATGGTGGTGGTGGTGAAACCCTAAGGGGGCAGAAAAAGCAAAAATTCAAAATCCAGATAAGTGTTTTGAGGGCTACACATGTTCAGTGTCTGCAAAATACCAAGTGTGGGTGACAAGGGGACAAAAAACAGGAGGCAGTGTTTGAGGGAAATAGAAAAGAAAGGATTATGCTGAAAGAAAGTGCTGCTGAGTGGAACACTGAACAGGAGCACTCAACACTCCAGTATCTTGTTGACAGTCTCACATGTCAACTGCTTGAAACCAAGTTCACTCCTTCTGGCACTGAAAAGCATGGCAACAGACACAACAAAAATCGACACGAGTAGTGCAGGAGCAACTCCAGCATTGCTCTTGCTGTGACATATGATGCTGTTGAGGGCCATTCACAAAAGAGGGATAGTAATTAATTAATTAAAATACAATTGATTGCCTCATTTTCTGGGAACTCATTTCAGGAGAGAAATCAGCCCAGAATTCCCTCTGGGGCAATTTTCCATTTCCTGGTAGGAGCAGAGCTCAGACAAAGATTGGAAAAAGAAGAGCTGCAAGCCCTTAATGGAAGTTGGATGATGTGAAAGCAGTGCTTGATTAATTTGGGTCAGATTTAAACTGAGCTCCACCCCGTTACTTTTGTCAAATTTATTCACACTACCACACTAGAAGAGGCAGAAGATGTCTGCTTCAAAGTCAACTTCTGTTCCAGAGCTTGGGAAAAAAATGTTTTTTCTGACCAGAGGAATTCTGGCTAGGAATTGTAACTCCAAAAAAGTAACTTTTCCAAACTATATTCTAGACAGTGAAAACTTTGCCTAACATCTCTTCCATGGTTACTGGATTTTTTTTATCCATTCATTTGGAAAGATTGTTTAAGTAACCACTTAAAAACTCAAAACACTGTTTAAAAAAAACTAGATATAATTCTTTGGTGGTTTATATATGGACCCATGAAATACAACAGGCTAAGTATGCAAAGCATACATAGCTTAGCACCCTCCTTTGTACTGTGTGTCCCTTATGGGAACTGTCTATTCTCAAAACAGGCTCACTGAAGATTGTCCGGATACATAGTGTACAACTATATTATACTCTGCTGTAGTATTTATGTCCTACCTTTTTTTGCTATCTCTCTATTTACACTTACCAAAATTTAAACAAAGCATAGAGTTAATATTCTTCTTTAACCCCTCGTAAATAGAGGATGTATAGCTTGATATACTTCAAGCCTCAGGTTCTCAAAAGGTGAAGCAGATGGTACAGAGAAATCCAGGCAATTCTCAGGAGAGATTCATTCTTGTTTCTTGCAATTTTTCAAAACAACAACTTGTTTAGGACAGGAATTAGAAAATCAGCCTTTGTGCTTATTGTCAAACCTGTAGAGTGTTATGACATCCATATATTTTGCATCTTGCCCTGGCCCATAAAGCTGGTCATTCTCATATGCTCAACCACACTGTGGATTCATATAAGCTTATTCCTTACATACTTTGAAAAAACAAAACAGTAAACAGAGAAGACCACAAAGCAAAATTTATATATAGGGATACCTAAACATTTTTTTGTGTGAGAGAGAGCTCTGAATGCTATTTAAAACAATTCAAATGTTAATGTTGTCTTTATTGCAAGTCACGTGTTACTTGTTACATTATAAGTAATATGCACATTATTTTTTAAAAATGATGGCTGAGATCCTACGTTGTCAGACACAACTATGATGACAGAGCTCCACTGTCATAGTTATATTGGATAATGGCACCCCTCAAAGTGACCAGTCAGTACTTTATTTCTCAAAAGAAACATTATTATGCCCTTGTCAGTGCAGAAAAGTAGTACATTTCTGGTAATTTTAAGCTGTAACACCTGTGTCAAGTGACCTCAGGAAGTTCAAAAGTGATATAGTTTGGGAAACTGTGCTTTAGAGACAGACCATCTGAAACTCAAGGAGTCTCCCAGTCAAGCAGCTGAATTCTCCATGCAAATCTTTGTCTTGTTTTCTTTCTCTCCTTCTACTTTTGGGACAGGAGGTGGAGTGGAATCATAATGTGAGGAATATAAATGGCCTTCTGTATTACTTCTACAGATGTTTCATTCCTCATGATGTATGGCCCCATGTTGGTTTCCTCACCTGCTGCCATGCTGTCAGGGAGCCTACACAATAACATCTCAGGGGCCTTCAGAAGGTCAATAGAACACCTGGGCTAACTGGTGTTAAAGCACTTGGCTGTGCTGGCGTGATGCTACTGTCATCTCTTGAGGGTCTGAAGTGAAAGCGCAGATGAGCTAAAAATGCTGCATTCAGGTCAAACCCCGTTTCCTTTTATTGTCTTCTTAAATGTTTTCCCATCCTAGGATAAACACAAATGATTCTGTTTAGAAGGTCTGGAGAGAAAAGATACATGACAGGAAACAAATGATGACAAATCATCCATTGCTGGAAAAAGGTCTCTCAGGCCCACGGGACTGAAAGTTGATTGGATGAGACTGATGGTGCTTAGATGGCTTATTATCCACACTGGTTTTTCAAATTCTATTTCTTATCCTTCTCCCTGTCAAGGCAAATTGAATTTACTAGGTGATTCTGAACCCAAATAAAACAAAAGTCACTACTGACTAATCTTAAGATACATGAATCTTAGGGCTAGAGGCTCTGCACTTTTCCCTGTGGCTTTCACTATAAACCTGCTGAACTCCTGCTTTGTGTTGAGCTCGTTATTTGTATAATTACTACTACCCTGTGGAGAATTAGTTTCCCAGGGGTTACACTGGCGGCTGAGATTTACAAGTACTCCAGAGATTAATTCTTGACAGACAGAAAGAGGATTTATGCATGACACTGGCAGGGACCTGCATAACAAATGCCCCCCTGAAAGGAAATTTGCCAAAAAAGAAAGCATGGTTCTAATTATAAATAGTATAAGGGAAAAATTCTTTTTAGCAGAAACAAAAAATGCAAAATTTTTCTTGTGCTTGACACCTGAAAAATCAGAGGTCCTAGTACTGTGGGATACTGTGCCTGCGTACATACGTGCATGCATCTAGTCATGTTGCTCATGCCTACAGGAACTTGTGTGTACTGTGGAGCCAGTCCACTGTCATAATTGACTGTGAGATTTTTGTGAATACGGCTACACAGTATAACAACCTTGTGATGTGCATTTATAATTGTTCTGGGCAGAGCCTTACGAGTTACAGAAATGCTGTTCACTTAGCCTCAGTCACAGCAAAACACATATGTGTATAAAGTATTAGTCAAGGCATGCTGTAAACTATATTTCAGAGGAAGGAACTGGCAAAACCACCTCTGAGTATTTCCTGCCTAAGAAAACCTAGGAAATTCATGGGGTCACCATAAGTTAACAGGTGATTTGAAAACACATGCGCACAAACACACACACACACCTGTGTCAAAGAGTATGGAACAATCTAGGGAAGACTAAATGGCTGCACTACTTGGATGTTTTCTCAGTGTTTCCCTGGACAAATGGTGTGTAATACTGTAATTTTCCAGTGATCTTCACACTTAGTTTAAAAAAAAAACCCAAGTGAGAAGAAGAACAGAAAATTAGTTCTGGAATGAACTTATTGAGAGGTTCTGCAAGGACAGGCAGTTCTATTTGTCTATAGTGTGATTCTGTGGTTTTATCTTTCAGACGGATACGCTGGAGTTTCTGGGAGAGGAGTTCAGTGGAATGGCCAGGTGTCCTTACGATGCCAAGCATGCCAATGTTGCATTGTTTGCAGGTAATGAAAAAAGAAGAGAGATATAATATTCTGTAACAAGGTAGTGCCTGTTGAGGTACATTTGTTGTGAAACTTCCAATGTAAAGACTACATGAATATACAGAGCAACCTTACATCAGACCATAGGTCTGGCTCACTACTGTTTACATCAAGGGTGGACAACTATGCAATGCCCAGGGACCTTACAGACCTCATCAACAGACTGCAGAAGGCCTTACCCTCTACCTGATTTTTTTTCTTGGCTCAAAATGCCACCGGACATACTCTCTAGGATGTGTTTGGAAAATATAACAATGTTGTCTGCCTTCTGGGCTATTTTACGGGCAAGAGAATACCTTTTTTAAAGCTAGGCATAGACTGAACCTAGTTTAAAAGTCTTCTTCTTCTTCTTGTGTTCCTTCAAGTCATTTCTGATTTATGGTGATCCTAAGCTGAACCTATTACAGAGTTTTCTGGGGCTAAGTGGATATGGCACGCCCATGGTCACCTGCTGGGTTTCCGTGGCTGAGCAGGGAATCAAATCCTGGTCTCCAGGGTCATTGTCCAACACTCAAACCACTACAGCATGCTGGTTCTCTTAAAAGTCTTCCCTGTGGCCTAAAAAGCCCAAGAGGGGCCAAAAACAAAGAAAAATGCCACCCACATTCTCTAGGAGGTGTGAGGGACAGGTGTGTGTGTGTTTCTTTATAGAGAGCATGGAGGGCCCTTGGAGGCCTTAAAACAGCTTCAGTGAGTCACAAGTGGCTCGCAGGTGACACTTTCTGTACTTCTGGTTCACATAATTAGTAACCATTCTGAATATTTCAGACAAGGGTCTTTTCCGAGTCCTATCGGGATGCTGGGATTGAACCTGGGACCTTTAACATGCACAATATGCACTCTGCCAATGAGCTATAGCATTTCTTCAGAGTACAGGTCATTATTACTTAATAATGAGATTGCATGGCTAAGTATGAATCACAGGGTGGTAAAAAGATAGGCTTCTCATTTTTTTGAAAGTCATTATTTTGAGTTGTAAATTTACAGTGGTAAAAAGTACACTAATACAACACCAGATAAAAGTGAGGCAGAACATCCTTTCACATCCCATTTCAGTGTAAAGGAAGCACACACACAAAGACCAAACTTCATCTCAGCTATTGTAGTAACAAGCAATTATGTGTGGTGCTGGGCTGAACTGGAAAGGAGAGAAAAGGACAAACCTGGTGTGATTAAGCTTCTTGATGTTTTGCTGCCAGCTGTGGCATGGGAGGGGATTGAAGTAGAGTCTGTGGGTTTAATCATGATTTATTATGCATGCAATGAAATGCAATTAACTCTTAATTCTTTTTTCCAGTAGTTTTAAAAATTGAGTGCATATTAGTGAGGTTAATTTGGGCCATTGATTGTGGAATGGCATTATGGAATTTTGTTCTTGATAGATTTTAGATTAAATTGTCTCATTACTGAAATTGTGTTAGCATGAACCCTGATGATCCCATTTGAAAATCAGCTGTAAAATATCTGGTTGTGTTGTGGAACCCTCTTGGAGTAACCTTTTGTACTGTTCTTCACCAGGTGTCTAGCTGTGGAATAACCAGTGGTTTCCTCTCCCCACCCACCCCCATATCTGAAAAATAAATTTGGTTGTGCAAGAAACAAATACACTAATTCATGAAACAGTAAAGCATTTGAATCTGTTCAACTCAGCCTATACAGCATTGGTGATGCTGGTACAAAGTACTGTTTTTTGGTATTGTTATGGCACATGTCTTGATAGGTCTCATTATTCTTCAGATCACTTAGGTTGTGTCTGGACAAGCACAGTTGTCACATATACAGTGCCACATCCTATGAATATTTCTTCTGAAATAAGTCCTACTGTATCTTAGATCTTGAAGAAGTTATTTTGGGGACTATAAATCCCCAAAATACCCAAATGAGCATAGAGAGTGCACTGTAACTCCCACTATCCTGCAGGTTGAAAAAGTAACTTCATGGACAAGAAATCATAGAATCCCTAGTCAACATGGCCAATGAACTACAATTCCCAAGATCTTCCAGTATACAAAAAGTTTTGGAGAACATGTTCCGAAATTCCTTAGCCAGCATAATCACTGAACATGCCAGCTTGGAGACTCTAGAAGTTGTAGTTATTAAAAAAAAACTTTTGAGCACTGGTCTCTAGTCAAAGAAATATGTAACTACAAATGTTTATATATTTGTTCCTTTTAGAATTATGGCATCAGTTTTCTTTTCTTTTATTAAAAGTTGAATTTGTCAGATTGTACTCCAGTTCCAGTAGCTGCTCATATGTAAGTCATATGTGAGCTCACACACACAGACACACATCAGTTTGTTCAGAATATGCAGTTGAAGAAGTAACTCATTCTTTTATGCAGTGGCTTCTCTAAATAGTGTTGCTAGAAAATGAAATATTAAAATAATCTAACAGAGGTCCTTAAAGCCATGAAAAAGGCCAATTATTATTAAGCTGGAAAAGAATGAGTAGTTTCTACACAACTAGAGATGAACATGATCTGCTTGTTGAATTTTCCCATAGATAAGTGAAAATAATGTCAGGTTTACTGTTAAGTAATTTATTGGAGACTATCCATTTTTAAAAGAAGTTATTATACATAATTTTCTGTTAAGTGGCTGTTGTAGGAGTCAGTTCAGCTTCCCCTCAGCTTTAAGAAATCTTCGTTTTTTTCTGTGAGCCTTCCTACCATTGTGTGGATGATGTTTCTTTGTAGGACCTGTTGGATTTGCCTAGAAATAAAAGAAAATTATAATTGACATGAATGTCAGACACATGTGTCATCTGTACAGAGTTTCAAACAGAACTACTTTTCTGCAACTGCTGGTCCTGCTGTGGCTGTCAACCTAGAAGGGGCTCAGAGATCCTCTCTTGTTCATGCTAGAGATGTTCTATGTCTGTCTGCTACATGAAACATTGGATGCTGTAATATACCAGCTCAGACCATGGGTCCACCTAACTCATTGCTGTCTTGGCTGATTGGTAGTGGCTTTCCAAGTTTTCAGAGAGAAATCTATCCAAGGTCTACCTGGAAAAGCCAGAGAGTGAATCTGGTTGTTTCTGCGTGCAGACCTTGTCAGCTGCATGTGAACCATTATATAATGGCTATTTCCTCTGCACAGGGAAAAGGACAGGACTTGTTGCAGTTCACTGTCCAAAACCATCCTTCCTGAGCAACAAGAGAAATCATTTTAAAACAGTAGGTCCCTCATTGGCCCCACTTGCGTCTCTCGTTAACTGAGCAGGAGAGAACTGCTGTTTTAAAACATAGGCCTTTCCGCAACGCACCTTTTTGCAGAGCTGTGGTGCAGGGATCGCGCAAGCAACCTCTAGCAAGAGGTTCTCACGTCCCAGTTCCTTCAGCTCTGCAGCCGCTGCCTGCTCGCGCGAGAGCCCTGCCTCTTCCTTCCACAGTGCAGCCTGGGAGTTTCCCAGGCTGCGCTGGGGCAGGAAGTACGAACGCCTCAGCTTGGGAGCTCCACATACATGGCAAGTGCGCTCGGGGCCACGGAGCGATGCGCAATTGCGCACCATTTTTGGCTCACAGCCGAAAATGAAAAAGTGCGCAGTCAGCATCTGCCAGCCCCTGGAGCGTCATGCGATCGTGAGTGTGTCGTATGGACCGTTCTTCACATTCGCATGACATTCGAGGGGCCCTTTTGCATGGCAAATGCCGTGTGAAAAGGGCCATAGAACTGCTGACGAGGACTGATGGGTGGAGGGCAGCAGTGGAGATTGGGAATGTTACTTTCTGGGACTGCAGCTCCTAGAACTCCCAATGGGCAAGTTCTGGACAGCAGCAACAAGCACTCCTCATCTTCCCTCTTGTGCACATGTACAGGGAGCAAGGTCGCAGAAGCCTTTCTTGCTATAGTTAGCTATTGTAAACCAGCACCAACCAGTGGGTTGGTTTCATAAGAAGAAAACACTGGTTGCCAGCACATGGAAAGAGATGAGAGTGAGAAAAGATCTCCAGGCACCAAGAAGCAACAGAAGAGGCAGAAGGTATCACAGTCAGCAACGCGCGCACAAAAACCTACAAGTGGTCACCTTTGGTTAAAAGGCATAGCCCTGGGCCCACAGGAAAGCAACCTTCTGTTCTCAGGTGTATGCAGCACCACTTGAAACCCAAATGTAATGGTGGAAGAGCTCCTGCCTCTTCCATTGCAACACTGTAATGATCAAATTTTTCACGTAGCAAACTGGCAGCTACCACTGTTGGAAACACAAATAGAAAGGAGCCCTTGAGTTTCTCAGTAATCCAGAAAGGTGAAAAAAGACCCTTATCCACATCTTCCCCCAAGGCCATTTTCACACTACACTGTTATAGTGCTATTATTCCACTTTCAACATCCTATGGAATCCTGGGATTTGCAATTTAGAGAGGGGCTTTTAGAGAGCTCTTTGGCCTCAGTCAACTCCAAACCCCAGGATTCCACAGGATGTTGAAAGTGGAATAATAGCTCTATAACAGTGTAGTGCAGAAATGGCCTAAAAGTGTTAAAAGTGATTGTTTTTCAAATGGATGTATGCATAGATAAATGTGTTCATTTCCTTGCTTGGGCTGTGATTATCAAAATGTAGTGAATATTTTGTACAACTTGAGGATGTGGATGGGATTCTTGGAGAGGTGAGAGCTTCCGCACGTGTGTTAGATCCTTGCCATTCCTGACATTAAAAAAAAAAAAAAATCTAAGGGGGACTAGTTGAGTGGGGAAGGGAAGTAGTTTTCAATAGTATTTTTGATAGCACTTTCTGATAGTTTAATTACATTTTTAACTTTTGTAGACTATCAATTTTTAGCTATTTTTGTTTTAACTGATGTAAGCCACCTTGAGTCCAGAACAGGGCAAAAGGTGAGATATAAAAACATGGTATATAAAATATAAATATAAATTTATTTAATTTGTAAGCCATCGTTCTCCCAGAGTAGGACACAATGCGGCTACCAAAGAGAATCAGTTTAAAAAAAACTTAATACACTTTTAAAAACAAGTAAAAATTAGCACATTAAACAGGATAAAAACATTTAAAAGACATACAAAAGGTAAGATATTAATAAAACACAGATTCCAGTAAGAAGCTTCGCTGCTTACACATTAACGCCTGATTAAACAAAAAGGTCTTCACCGTTTTGAGAAATAATCACCACCACCAGACTGTTCATTTCCAGACAATGCTGTATTTGTAGTTAAGCCACACTGTTTTGTGTAAAAGAGTAGTGCTATCTGTGTTGTTCAAAATGGAGCATCATTAACATATTTCAGTCGAAATATATCTAGCTGACTAGGTGCAGGCCATTTCTTTTGGATTAGAGTATCTCCACATCATTTGAAAATGATGCTGTGTGGTCCCTATGGTAGTGACAGAATTTTCCTCCTGAACAGTCCTCTTGAATTATTTTTGATGACCTCTCTGGATGGTTGCTGAGGAAATGTAATTGCGCTTACCTCTGTCTCTCCCTCTCTCTCTCTCTGTCTCTCTGCCTTCCCACCCTAAAAGAGGGAAAGCTTTATTCTGCAACTGTGACAGATTTCCTTGCAATAGATGCAGTCATTTATCGGAGCCTTGGAGACAGCCCAACTCTACGGACAGTCAAACATGATTCAAAATGGTTGAAAGGTAAGTAAACAAAAGTGTGGAAGGGAAGGGCAGCACTTTTGATTATCATCTTGGACTCTTGACAAACCTTTGTGCATTACCTTACTTGCCTTCACTGAGCTGCTGTAGAATCCAGACCTTTAGTGATTCTTACAAAGAAAAGATGTTTAAATCACATGGTAGGTACGCTTCATTTCTGGATGTCTCCTGCCAGGTAGAGGACATTAAATTTCTATTTTTGCTGGTTATATATCAATACAAAACCACAATAGTCACCAAAATAGGTTGCATTACATTTATTTACTTATTTATTTAGATTGAATACATTAAGAATTGGGACCAGGGAAAGGGTGTTGTGGAGCAAGGATGGTACTATCATCTCTTTCTCTGATTATCGGCTAAGTATCTATCACAGCTTTATGAGGTATGGAGAATTTGTTATGCAGTGCTAAGATCCATCAATGAAAATAAAATAACAGATCCCCTGCTTCATTGTCATGAAGTGCTGAATGGGTGCTACTGAATTAGGCAATTTGTATGTTCTAAATAACCTCATTGTTAAGAATGTTGCCATTCATTCTTTTCCAATGGCATTATGAATGGATGCCACAAAGCATTCTGTGATTGTGAAAAGGGAGCTTTTGCTTGTAGGGAAAAAATGCAACAGAGAGTGAACAGTTTTGAGATGAAGCTCTTAGTGCCTGTTTTGCAGATTAAAATTATTGTATTTGTATAGTCAAGCAAGCATTTATTACTTCTGCATGTGGCTATGTGCAATATTGTGGGTTCCCTTGGAAGGAAACAATCCTAAAAGTAAAAAGAACCCACATTTTGTATTTGCAGTAAATTATGCAAATCAAATACTTGTATCTCTAATTTATTGCTCTGCATAATTTAGCATGCCTTCAGGGCTCTTTTCCATAAAGGACAAAAGAGCATGGAAGAATGTGTGATTTTGGGGACAGGCCAGCTAGAACAATGGACAGGGAAAAGGAGCCATGGGAAATATAAGAAGAACACTGAATATCCAGATTCTGAAATGGCAGAATGGATCCCGCAGCTACTATGATGTCAAAGCCTTCAGCATACTTCACATGTTTCCAGTATGTTCACATACATAGAAAGCAGTATCTATAATCTAGTGAATTTCATTTCCAAATTCCTAACAAGTTTTTAATTCTGTATCTTTACCATCCTCCAAACACACACACAAAGTTTCCATCCTGTAAATAGTTTCATTATTGTTTTGCTCCTTCCTAGGCTGGGTACTCATGTCAGAAATCAAAAAGCAGTAAGTGGCCATGTTGGTGTAGTCCTAGATTAAATCAACTGCAATTACAACATCACTTTCTGCAAACTTACAGTTAGGAACGGCCTTATAGGAGATCTAATTTGTATGCTTCATATGCAAGGCCGTTTTCGCACGGCATTTTCGATGCAAAAGGGCCCCTTGAGTGTCGCGCAAATGTGAGTAGTAGTCCACATGACGCACTCACATTTGCGAGATATTCAAGGGCCTGACACGGACCACGCACGCATTTTTTCATTTTCGGCTTGAAGCCGAAAATGCTGCGCGGTCGCGCATCACTCCGGGGTCCCACGCGCACTTACCTTGCTTGCGGAGCCTCAGGAGCCAGGCCGGTTGTGCTTGCTGTCTCAGTGCAGCCTGGGAAGGTCCCAGGCTGCACTGCGAAAGGAAGAGGCAGGGCTCTCGTGCAAGCAGGAAGCTCGTGCGGAGCCGAAGCAGCAGGGAAGTGAGAGCCTCTCTCCAGAGGCTGCTCGCGCGAGCACTGCACCCCAGCGCCAAAAATGGGTGAGTTGTGGAAAGGGAGCAAGTCAAGAAGTCATGCTTAACATTTGTTACAGGAAAACAATTTTTAAATAAAAGCATTGACTTACCAGGAAAAAATGACCTTTTATTAATGGAACATGGTTCTGTCTAAATAAATTGTTCTTACTATCATATTTTGATCCAACCTCTGCCCCAAACACGTTGTTGTTGTTGTTGTTGTTGTTGTGTGTCTTCAGGTCATTTGAGACCTATGGCAACCCTAAGGCAAACCTATGATGGATTTCCCTGGCAAAATTTGTTTTTTTTGGGGGGGGGGGTGCTTCTGCCGCCTTCTAAGGCCATTTCTGCACTGCACTGTTATAGTGCTATTATACCACTTTAAACCATCCTGTGAAATTCTGGGGTTTGTAGTTTCCTGAGGCCAAAGAGCTTTCTGGCTGAGAATTCTAAATGCCCCTCTCTAAACTGCAAACTCCAGGATTCCATAGGACGTTGAAAATGGAATAGAAGCACTGTAAGAGAGTAGTGCGGAAATGGCCTGAGTCTGACAAAGTGTGACCTGCCCAAGATTATGGCAACTCTAAAGTGAAACTGTTATGGGATTTTCTGTGACTGAGAGTGTGTGACATGCCCAAGATCACCCAGTGGGTTTCCATGGTGAAGTGGAGAATTAAACCCTGCGGAATACAGTTGAAGAAGAAATTGCTTTGGCTATAACTTTTGATACAACAAACCTTCTCTTTGCATGTGAAAATATTATTACAATCAATGTTATTTCAGTAGAATATCAGGAGAAGACAAACCAGCATCCTACTTCGATCTTCGTTTTCCAGCCAATCTGTGCAGACGATGGAAGTTCCTTTGGAGGAATTGTAGTTCCCAGGGTCCTTTAACCACCATGCGTTGGCCATACTGACTTGGGGAATTCTGGAAACGCTAGTCCCAGAAAGTAACTTTTCAATGCTCTATGCTGAAAAGAATTCTTCCTGTATGAATAGAAGCTAACACTTCAACCCACGCTGATGTATTTAGCTCAGATCTCCATACTGATATGTGCATATTTATATTGTCTCCATTGCAGAGCCTTATTTTGTCCATGCCGTGGATTATGGCAACTATATTTATTTCTTCTTTCGAGAAATAGCAGTGGAGTACCACAGCATGGGAAAGGTAAGAAGAAAAAAACTTCTTGTAGACCACTGCAGGTCAGGAATGACCTTGAAATGAGAGCCATAAATCACAATGACAAGGTCATTGTTTTGAGAGGATTTTGTTGCTCCTGCCAAAGGTTCGTTGGAATGCAGTATAACACTGCCTTGATATAAAACACTCAGGCTTGGGATGGTGACAATTTTTTTTTTAACAGAAGGAAAAAAAGTCCCCTTCTTCTCCCCCATTAAGCTGGAAAGCATATGGCAAATTGATTCAATTCAGAGCTCCAAATAATCATTACAAGTCAGACTTTAAAATGAGGGAGCAGCTGTATTTGGGTGTCCTTCATGAGAACAACAAAAGTAACTTGGAAGAAATTTTAGAGATGCCATGCCATAAAGGACAATGAAAGCCCTATTGAAAAGATTATTTTTGAAAAATATTTCTGCAATCAACGAATCAACATATTAAAATGCTTACAAGGTTAAAAAGGAGAAAGGCATAAATAAAAGTCTGGTGATGCCTGCATAGTTTTTAAAAATGCTGAGGGTATAAGACTCAGTGGCTGGCAGTGTAGGCCGCATGGATTGCAGATATAAAATGTGCTTTTGTTTGTAGAACAGAAAGCTGAGTAGTCTGCATAGAAATTAGTTTTATGCGGGCTGAGAACAGATCTCCTGAAGGATTTATGTCTGTGTATGAAATGTCACAGGCTTATCTTTCATAGCACACAGTTCCAAAGCTGAATTTTCTTCTGTTGGTTATTTGTCACAGATTATAGGAAACATGAGAACAAATTAAACATCCGACATTGTCATTTCTCTCTTTTTCAAGAAGAAAGAAAGTCTGACTGCATTAAATACATATTTCAGTTTCTCTATTCCACCCCCCCCCCCTTTCCTCATTGCAGGTTGTTTTCCCCAGAGTAGCTCGGGTTTGCAAGAATGACATGGGTGGATCCCAACGAGTGCTAGAAAAACAGTGGACTTCCTTCCTGAAAGCACGACTGAACTGCTCAGTTCCTGGTGATTCCCACTTCTACTTTAACATACTGCAGGCAGTTACAGATGTTATCCATATCAATGGCCGGGATATTGTTTTAGCTACTTTCTCCACCCCTTATAACAGGTAACTATCTCAATATTCGGTGGGTGTTTGTTTGTTTGCTGTGAGTCTGACAATATTGCGCTAAACAGAATGATTTGTTCTTGATCCTTTATAAGTGGATAAGATACTGGAATACTCTAGGTCACATGGGTGGCAAAACATGACTAAAACATTTTTGGTGGGCATATAGATCATCTTATTGTGCTATTCCCTTTGCAGCAAAAAAAAAAAAGTCTTAATTAGGGAAATGGACAAATGAGCTCCTGGATTTCAGCATGTAAGACTTCCTTTTCTCTTCCTCCAAGGGAATATTTGGATCTTTCTGCACCCAGCAAAGGGAGCTGTTATTTTCACTGTTTTTAGATTGGTTTTAAAGTCATCTAAACCTAATCCCACTGCCATAAATCTGTCATCTCTTGATGGCTGTTTTCCAGACATGCTTCCATAGAAGCCAAAGGAAAATGTTTGCAAATGCAAATCCTTGTTTATTTAAATTATATTTGAACTTCCCTCATATTATAGTACCATAGTAGAGTAAAGGAAGCAGCCAAAAATCTTGCATCATACACCCTTCCGACTTGTTTGCATCTTCACCCCTGAGGAAGTCAGTGGCCTTGTTCAGATACAATGGCAAAATATTTTCATGGCATGTGAATGGACTTGGACAGCCTTCATGGTCACATGGACTGCCTCCTCCCCTGCATTTTTGCATGCATCATGGTGCATCACTCGAGGGCCATTGTCAAGATCCTCCCACTCATAGTAACTTAATTGAAGACACATAGGATTGGCAGGACTGGAACTGTGTGTGAATCACATGTCCCACTTTCTTGCTTCCCAAATGTGAAAGTCAGACCTTGTGAATCCTCACTTTGTGTTGTGAGAGCCGTATCTGTCTTTAGAGACAATGCATATCACACCAAGGTAAATGTACAGGTTTGCCATTCAGAACAAGGAACTAAGGAGGTCTAACTCAGTTGTGTGCTACTCCTTCTATTCTTTTTCTAATGTGTGAAAGACACTAGATGGGGTTCCTTGTGGACCACTGCTGCTCAAGCCCTACTGGATACAAACACCTTGATACAAATGTGGCTTATGGAATGGAAATGGAACAGGGCACTTCTGAGCAATGCCCAAGTTTTCAGCAGGATCTGTTCCTGATGGATTGAATCACGTAGGGAAAATAGGGCACGTGCTCAATGCAATTTATTCCCCCTCAACACAGAGTAGAATTTGTCTTTCTCTGAATGGATGTGTCTTCCTTTTTCTTTGCACAACACCCAATGCTGGAGATGGCCCAAGTAGAAATGGAAAGAATTTTTGTTATTATTCAATCCTAGGTTGAAAAACAGGGTTCCTAAACAGTCAGCAAACCTCATCAGGAAGAATAATAGATCAGAGATCTTGCACAGCTTTATGCACATGTTTGAACATCCCAAAGTGTTATAAAGGAATTATTCTGCACAGAAAACACTGTTTTGCAGGAAATCATTTTTCTGCACAGAAAACTGGGTCTTGTGTGGAAAAATCCCACATGTTTTTCTATGCAAAATCATTTACCTTCAGGTTCCAATATGGAGAGAATACTCCAGAAGAATGTGCAGTTGGTCCTGCAGGAGGGAGAAAAGTACTATAATTATTTGTCCCCAGATGTGAGGACAAAATAGTTAGGATTTATATCCCTAGGCCTGAATATGGCTATGTCTTTTGCTTACAGCGATAATCCAAGTAATAAATAAGAGTAGCAGCAGTCATTATTCTGACACCCATTGTTTTTAGGCCAGCTGATAAAAGACTTTTACAGCATCACCTCATCTGTTTAGAATTTGTAGGCACTGGTACATTGCCACATTCCTCCATGTAATTTATGGAAATGTGCTGAGGTCTCCGGTTTCTAAGGTCTCTGGGAAACTTTAACAAATATGCTAATTAACGTCAAATAGCTGTTGTGACAACAAGGTCTTGTTTCCTTTACTGTGCTTTCTTGTGGAAAGGAGAAGGAATGCTTCATCTCATGTACTCATGCTACCTAAAGTCAAAGGGTAACCTCAGCAGTGTCAAAGGCAAACTTCTCATTACTTTGACATGGGAAGAAAATACAAGCAACATGGCATAATAGCTACTATTGACAACCAAATTATAGCAGCTGCTTGGGGAATGCCATGTGTTGAAAATACGGCCAAACACAGGAAGCAGGCACATTTTATTTGCAAGAAAACTGTTGTTGAAAATAATATAGCTGGCAGGCAGTTGAAATGCTTGAGAAGTCTCAGTAAATTCACAGATTAAAACTTGATTCACAATATATATTTTTTCAGGGCAACCTATCAACCATGTAGCTTTTCCCTTCTATTATCTTGCTATTTCAAAATTTGTTTTCCACCTGGAATTGCCATAACTGCAAGCAAGGGTAGAGTATGGTTCAAGGTAGGGGAATTCCTTCTGCCTAAATGATGGGGTGAGGTTCCTCACCCTGAAAGCATGAGCTGCCAGTAAGAACCAGGTTTCTGTTTAAGGAAATGCCTAACTAGCATCATCCATGTAAAGGCCACTGTGTGGATTTCTTTGCTTTGCATGACCAAAATAGAGAACCCAAGCCAGAGTTATACAGATGAAGTCAAATACCCAGTCCTCTGTTCAGGTTGCAAGAACAAACTTCTTCAGTTGAGCTCATCAGCATGAGAAAGCAGGGCTGCAGAAAATCTATATACTAATACTTAGCAAAAGCTGAGATTTACTTTTTATGGGTCCTGGTGCTCAGAAAAATTAAACCCTACCTATTTGGGGACCTAGATTCTGAAACTGCAGACATTATTTCCAAATGAAATATAATTAATATTGTGATCAATATTTCCTAATTCCTCCCCCCATCATATGTGAAAATATGATTGGCAACCAAGCACAGGACATTTTGAGTAAAAGTAACTCTGCATCCTTGTAATTTTCTCTCTGCAAAATTCTTCAGAGAAAGATTTTTATTTTCCTAGCTTTTACACTATTTTATGTATTACTTTTAAACTATTTTATAACTGATTTCATCAGAGTCCTTATTCAAAAGTCCCCTCTCACAAGATTAGGAACATATGAGGGAAAGTGCAGGGGGAAGCCCAGTTGGCCTCATCCCTGTTACATCTTCATCACTTGTCTTAGCAGCTCTTTCTGTATTGGGAACAGAATTTCTGCAGCAGGAAACCTGATATGGGAATCCTCCAAAATTTAAAACTCAAGAAAAACTGCACAGGGAGCCTTGATCAGGAGAGATCCTTTCCTACTGCTTATGTACCCTTCCAACACAAGAAGGGCTGGAAGGAACAGCGAGTGAGGATGTGGGAGGATGAGCATCTGAATAGGATTTCTAAGTTTTATCCTAGTGTGCTTTGTTGTCCTCATGGTAGGCTACCCCAGGATAACTGATTGAGTAAATAAATATATCGACTATTCCAGTAATACCAGTTGTGATGTAACAAACATTTGCTTCAGTTCCATGAGTAAAAGCAGCATCCTCTGGGTCCTGAATTTTCAATTAAGGATAACTATGCACATAAGTGTACTTTAGGCGTGCAGATGTCCTTTTTGGGGTGCTGCAGAGTTTGTATTCCTCCTTCAGTGGTGCCAAAAGCAAACACCAACTTATTGCAAAGCCCTGAAGCTCCTTTGCATGACCATTCCATACTTCAAAGCAAGCAGACAGGATTGGAAAAGCGTCTGGCTACCTATCCCATAGCCAGATGTGAACTGATGACATCAACTCTCAGATCTGATAAGATCCTCCAGGATCTCATGCTTCTGTAATCACTGTGCATCTTGCTACGGAGAGGTAGCCAGCTGCTTCTCTGATCTTGCCTGCTTGCCATGAAGCACAAAATGACCACACAGTGTGGCTTCAAGGGATTTACAGTAAATTGAGGGAAGGGATATGGCTTAATGTAGCATAAGTCTTCAAGTGGATAGTGATGCTATGCTGAGGGATGTTGGACTGAGGCCAACAAGTGGCAGGCAGGGCAGATCCCTTCTGTTCTGGTTGGGCTCAGTTCCAAGATACATATATCAGTATTCTAAGCACAGTGGAGTACACAGCTGCCTTACCCATTGCAAGCTGAAGGTAGGTAGGCATTTTGAGTTTCCTGTGTGCCTGCTTTGGATGTAAATGGTGAAGCAGCCATATTCCAGGTGGATGACACCGGTTCTCCCTGAGCTTGTAAGAGCTTGTGGTAGTTCCTTTGAACAGCACCATACACAACATATAACAAGAAGGCTCTTCAAGATGGGAACACCAAACAATAAGTTGTACTGTTGCATGCCTTCAAGTCATTTCTGACTTATGGCTACCCTAAAGTGAACCTACCACTGGATTTTCTGGGACTGAGAATGTGTGACATGCCCAAGGTCACCCAATGGGTTTCCACAGCCAAACAGGGAGTCAAACTCCTGGTCTCCAGGGTCATAGTCCAATGCTCAAACTGCTATACCACACTGGCCTTCAGGTGGGGTTGTAACACACTATTATCTGCTATTGTTGTATTGTCGTGTGCCTTCAGGTCATTTATGATAACCCCCAAGGCAAACCTATCATGGAGTTTTCTTGGCAAGATTTGTTCGAGGGGTTGCCTTTGTCTACCTCTGAAAAAGAAAATGTGACTTGCCCAAGTTCACCCAGAGGGTTTCCATGGCCAAACAGGGATATGAACCCTGGTATCCAGAATTATAACCCAATGTTCAAACCACTGCAACATGCTGGTTCTCTATTATATGCTCTAGACTGAATGTATTCCCAATACAAATCCAGTATTGACTGAAAACACTATTATAAATTTGTCTCATCTTAATAGTGTTACATCGCAACCCAAACCTTGGTTAATTGCCTACAAACAAAAAGCCCCTAGAAAGGAAAATACCACCTTTGTGAGTACAGTCTCACTAATTTTCATTCCACTTATTGTCATTGTGGGAAAATTAATCATCTGCTTAATACCCTGTTTCAGCTTTGTTCTGTAACAGTGTCCTGTTAGATTGCTCCCTTAGTATTATCTCCACATCCAAGAATCAAATTCCAATGGTTGAATATATGATAATGACACTCCACCTTAAATCAGGATTATAACTCTCAGCCAGATGGTACTTACTATCTGATCAGTATGATGTAGCTTAAGACAGACAGAAACGTACTACAGTAGGGCATGTGTAAACAACAAAGACAGAGTAATGAATAATTCATACCCCAAAGCCATTGACTAAAGGAAACATCTAAGCCCTTCCAAAAGTGTTTGTGTAAGACTGTAATTATATTTAGTGATTGCCACTATTAGGTTACAGGCAAATAATCAGAAAGTCCAAATTTAAATTTTCGTGGGAGTAAGGCAATGCTGCATTTGCTTCTGTAAACTCTTTACAGTTGACTGAGTTAAGCAAATGCCTGCTCATAGGAACTCAGCCAGAAATATACAGGAAAATCGAATGACACTCAGAACTTCAACAGATAGTGGTATTTTGCTGAACTTTCAGGTTGAGCAGTGTGCATCAGCATGCAAAATGTATCTGCTCTGAATGATTTCTAGCATGCGACCAGAGAGATAGCAGGATCCACCAAATTTCCTGTCAAGAATGTGTTAAATTTACTGCGTGATCTTCTATCCAGCACGGGGGCTGTGGGTTCTTTTGCTTTTATTTTATTTTTTGTTTTTGTTGTTTTTTTGTTTTTTTTTGTTTTGTTTTGTTTTTATTTTAGATAATCTAGGAAGATATTGGTACCACTGGAAGTGTAACTCTCAGAATCTTTTAAGTCTTCAACATTACTGTAATATGGTTTTGGCTTTATCCTTCTGGAGGAAAGCAGTGCTGACAGGAACTGACTGCCCACTGGAGCATCTCAGATGTCAGCGTGAGGGCAGCCTTTTGCTGTCAATACCCAGAGGTTGGAAGGTTCAGAATCAAATGCCCTATGACAGGAAAGCTTCAATGCAGCATGTTTCCCAGACCAAAACGATGAAAAAAAAATATGCATAACTTCAGAATGAGTAACTATTTCTGGAAATGTCACATTGCAGCATCCCCGGCTCAGCTGTCTGCGCTTATGATATTCTTGACATTGCTAATGTATTTACTGGGAGATTCAAAGAACAGAAGTCTCCAGATTCAATATGGACACCAGTTCCTGATGAACGAGTGCCTAAGCCCAGGTACTTTTCCCTGCTAAACGTTCTACAGATGGGGACTTGGAATTCAAATGCTTTCATAGTGATTTAGTATACACTATAAATGGTTAGGATAAAACAGGGAAATGTGAAAGAGATGGAAACGCAAACAAAAGTAAATGGGTTCATGCCACCCTTCTCTGCACATACAAACCCCTCTGTATTAGCTCTAGTCAAGCTGAAATGAAAAATTGTGCTTGGTGGGGTAGAAAACTGGTGTAAACCTTTCTTCCTTAGAGAATGGGGGGCGGTATTAAACCATTTCCTCAAAAGTAGATGTGATTAAGGACGTAGCTTGATATTGAGCCAAGGGGGGGGGGATAATGACACATGCCCCCCTCCCCGTGGGTCTGGATGCTCAATCTCTGTCACCATCATTTAGTAGACAGGAGAGCAACAATTCATCAATAAAAGGCAGGACTGGCAAGCAAATCCTGTGTCCCATCTGGGGAAAACAGCTCTCTCCTACTTCCTGGCTCCCCCTTCTGCAAAAGGGCAGAGTCCCTTTGCTGCTCCTGACCTCAGTCCATGAGCACAGCCAGTCTTTTCATTCTGTTTTCTTACTTCCTAGCACTCCTATTCACTCCACAGAAAAAAGGTCAGAACAGACCCAAGTTCTTGGCACTCTGGCAACAACAGGACTTCTGTTGTTGCCCCACCTCCTGACTCTCTCTCCCTTGTGATATGGCAAGGAGGGAACATTGCCACCTCTAGCAAATGCTGTTTGTGATACTCCACCGTCGCTGCTACTCCAATCAAAGCAAACCAGAATGGACTTTTCCATAATAGAAAAGGTCCATGTGTAGACAATTTCTACTGTCATTCCTGCCCAAGACATGTGACCACCATTGCAGAAAAGGTGGCAGAGTGAAATTGGGGGGCGGGGCTTTTAAAATCCATGGACTCCCCCATTATCTCTCCCTTCTGCATCAGTCTACCTAGAGTTTCTCCAGTAAATCAGCAGTATCACCGTTAAGGACACTGTGGCCATTTCTGCACTAGACTGTTATAGTGCTATTATTCCACTTTCAACATCCTATGGAATCCTGAGGTTTGCAGTTTAGGGAGGGGCCTCAAAGGCCCAGGATTCCAGGATTCCATAGGAAGTTGAAAGTGGCATAATATCACTATAACAATCTAGTACGGAAATGGCCTGTGTTAGCCAGCAGAAACACTGTGAAAAAGGGGCTGATGTCTTTATTTCTTCTAACTTCATGTTCCTGGTCCAGAGAGATACTTCTGAAATACTACTAATGGTTTCTCTCTCCAAAAGTAATTCTCTGGGCTTTCATTTACCAGCACATGCAATATATGCACCATCCTGCTCCTTCAGCATTCACTCCTGGATCTACTCCATGCATGGAGCACAAATATTCTTCCCTACAAATGTGGGTCAGAAATATCGGATTCTGTAGTTGTCCTTTCATCCAGACTTAAGAGGATGATACCAAGGACATGGAGCATTCCCGGGGAATCCTTATCAGAATCATAGAAGGAGACTGAGTAGCTGTTTGAAGGGAGCACATCACTTCACGCCCTCTTGAGCACAGACTCTTTACATTAGTGGTTCTTAACCAGGAAAGCCCCAGATATTGATGTATTTCATTCCCAGAATCCTTCACCACTAACCATGTTAGCTGTGGGTTCTAGGATTTGAAGGCCAACAACATTTAGATCCTCTCCCTGCTCCCCTCGCCCTGGTTGAAAAACACTGCTCTCAATGAATCTATGCCTGTACTAAAGCACCTTTTGTTACTCCTTAGGAACACTGAGGATGTGAGAAGACAAGAAACTTCCATGCCATGTATACCTCAAAAACAGCAACACACACACACACACACACACACACACACACATCCCAAACACCCCTCTATTTTTTTACAGAAAACAGCCAAAAACTGGAAGGGTTTTCTCTCCATAGAAACATCAAGGACATCAAGACTCCCATTTAACTAATTGTTCCCTCTCTCTTGCTGTGATGATTTACCTCACAGTACATTAAACCCTACATATATAGGGAAAGTAAGGTTGCCAGTTCAAGATTATCCCAGGCCCTGAGGTTTCCGGGCTCCTGGTGATGTCCTTCATTAAGTACCAAGTACCATCCAAACATAGACAGACACGGAGAGAGAGAAAACGTATGTTTCTGTTTGGAAATTCAGACAGAAATCATAAGGTGAAGTGAGTGGATTAATCTTTCTCACCTGCTTAATAGATGTGATAAAGAACCTTTAATCTAGGCTACTCACTTCTAGCTAGAAGGCAGATGCAGGGCAAAATAGAGGGTGGGCCCTGACACCACAACTGTGAGGGAGAGGCAGCTAAGTAAATGCATAGACCCCCCCACAAAGGGTCTATTGCAGCAATAAATCAATTAAGCTTTCCAAATTGTTGCAAGCTGCTGCTCTGCAGGCTGAGCTGGAGATTTCTATACAGTTGTTTCCTCTTGCCTGGAGCTAAGCCCACTAAAATGGGGAATTTTTATTCCCTCTTGGAAATGACCCATGAAAACTGGAGATTCGGGGCCAGGCCCTGAGAACTGGCAACCCTAATGGCAAGGCAAGGGAAAGTCCCTGACCTCTCAAGAGGATGTTTCTTTAACTCCCACTTCCCTTTTTGCTTCTTAGGGTATTTACTTGTTCATTTCCCTTTTTTTTTTTTCCCTATCTTGTTCCAATAGTAATCTGTGCATATTTTTATGCCTGTGTGCTTCTTCTGCTGCAAGCTAATGAGTTTTTTTAAAAAAATAAGGTTCTTCGGATAATACTTCGCAACAAAGCATCCATACAAGCTTGTAATTTGGCTCATGGCTATTAATTAATTAAACCTCACTGGCAGTCACTCAGTCTACACATCTCCAGCAGGCACTGTGTAAACTTCACTGTCTCTTTTACAGTTTGAACTCTGGAGAATGAGAGCTTCTGTACACAAGAAGGAATTGTAAAGAAAAGGACCCACAGGGTAGGGCTTCATCAGCAAAAGAAAGTAGATTTTTCTGCTGCCAGTATCTGGCTGCTTGGCCCAGCTTCCATGAAAGTACTGGGGAGATTCCAGGAAAAAATTGAGTGTATTAGCATTCCAGTTATCCAAGACAGATAACACTGTGTCTTATTAAAGGACTCTGTAGATTCATGTTTAAAAGGCTTGGGTTTTCATATGTGTCAAAAAAATAAAATGTTCTTGGGAGCCATAGTAAAGGGGATGTTTACTCTGATATTGGCCGGATTCACCCTCCAAGTGGTGTTTTAAAGCAGCTTTTATTTCACGCTTCCAAAAAAAAAATTAATATTTCCCTTTCAAATTAATTGTAAAGTCTGTTAATTCTAAGAACAAGAGCCTGGCCGAAGTAAATCTGGAGCATGATTAAGGAGTGAACAGAACCTTGCCAAACTCTGTGTTTATTGGGTTCTATGTAGACGGATGAACTGTGAACTTGCATTTTACAAACTTCATAAGCTGCTTAGGAAATTTATGTGCACTAATAGTCATAAATCAGGTATTCCCATGATAATCCATAACCAAGTGCTGAATGCTAAATTTGAACAGTAGAATCACTAGACCCAAAGGAAATTTAAGAGTGCCTCAGTTGGGGACATTATACATTGTTCACTTTCTTCTATAAAGCCTCTGGCACATGCTCAGCTAATAACTGATGCTTAAAAAACACTTTTTGTAACACAGTTGCACAAAAGCAGTGAATTTCCTCCTATCCTGTTTTTAATTTAGGCCTGGTTCCTGTGCTGGTTCTACATCACTTGAAAAGTACACATCCTCCAATGAATTTCCAGATGACACTCTAAACTTCATCAAAACACATTCTCTCATGGATGAAGCAGTACCATCAATTGTCAACAAGCCATGGTTTCTACGGACAATGGTCAGGTAAATAAGCATTCCTCCACATTCCTCCACATTCCTCCACATTTCCCCTCATGTATTTCCTAACATAATTTAATTTCCATCTTTGGAAGTTCCAGAGACATATCTCCCATTGTCTCTCTAGCCAGGAGCTGGAGTGGAAACTGGTGAAAGAACTAAAAGAAGGAAGAAGAAAAATGGACAATTTTTACAGTAAAAGGGAGTTAACAGCCTGACCTCCCAAAATCTGTTTTGTGATTGGTACTATTTAAAATACTCTCATAAAGTAATTTGGAGTCTGGTGTGATAAAGGATACGACAGAGTCTATTGATGTTGTCAAATTAGTGAAGTTGCTGAAATCCCAAACAGATTCGGAAGTGCTTGAATATAATCTCTCTACACTAGGCAGCCATATTTGAAAACAAAACACAGAGATAGATGAATACTTGGTGTAAGCCAATAACAGTGTAATATTCCACATGTCTACTCAAAAGTAAGTCCTACCGAGTTCAGTGGGATTTACAGCCAGGTAAATGTGATTAAAATTGAATTCTAAGGCAGTATTTAAATTCTTGTGAATTAAGACAGGGACACGGAAATTGCCGTAGTGCGTCAGATGAACTTTAGTGACTAGATTTCACTAATTCTAATTAACCTACCATTACCTCATAACTCAGAAGAAACAACAAGTTGAGTCTAGGTGACCTGATAGAATATCTTCTCCTATATTTACCAAGCAGGCAAAAGTCATCATCCAGGGCTCTTCCTCAGGAACCTCTGCCAAATGAAACAAAGCAGGTGACTATATGAGAAATGAGCTCTTCTACAACGGTATTGTTATCTCCTGAATAAAGAAGCCCACCTATCACCTACATTATGAACTGTTCAGTTCCAGATAAGAAAATGTTTTCTTTTTTCAAGGATTAGGGAACTGCATTAGGAACTGACTTCACTGCACATAGACATTTGCACTGTTTTATCCCTGTTTTTGATTTTATTCTTGGTCTTTGCTGATGATGATTTGCTGCTGATTTTATCTAAGTGTTTCATCTGACTTTATTTTTGTTTTTATTGCTATTTTGTATTTCATAAATTGTATTCCAGCCAGAGAACTTAAGTTATTCAGTGGGTTAAGAACATGATAAATACTCCAAAAAAAATTCTTGAGTTTTTCTTTTCGGTTCACATTTTAAGTGCTTTGGTAGAAAACTCTGCGGAAATAGAACAGGCTGCTGAAGGGAATGTTGATCGGATATTAAATCTGTCTGCCAGGATGTTTTCAGAATACACTGATTTCTGTCAGGATATGTTAAGAACAGCTCCAATGTTTACACAAGTGTTTAAAGAAAACAATCCACATCTCTATAATCCTATGTCAGCATAAGAAGAAATAATGAGAGTATATTTTCCCTCTCAAGGATACATAAGTCAGCCTTCAGAATTTGTAATTCCTAGTATCTCTAAACTACATCAAATTATTTGTGAGCTTTGTATTGCAGGCAGACTTGTGCATTACTTTCTTCATATACCCAGATATCTAGGGCCTGTATGTATCCAAGTGGAATTATGTGGCCTGCTAAAAGTAGTTAGAATGCTGCTCCCAGTTATCCAAACCAGAATAACCTATAGTGAGAAATGCTGTGAGTTTCATTTCAAGAACATCTAAAGCCCCATACAGTTCCCACCCCTGGTTTATCTGATGTAAGTATCAGAGCTTGGAAATGTTTGTAGCTTAAAAATATTGTGTTGCTCTTTGCTCATTGATTTTCCTGAAAAGGATGTTGTCTGTTTCACTTTCCTGTATGTCTCAAGCAAAGCATTAACAGAACACATTAATGCATTTTGGTGTCATTTTAAAAAATAGATTCTGAAGCCTCCTTTGACATCCCCCTCAAAAAAATCCACTGGGGTTGTGCCAAAAGCAAAGCCCTCTTTCTTTATTTCTTCCATCCAGATAGAAGCTCTATGCTAAATACATCATTGTTCTGCAGGGCTAAAAGTACACATAAAAATTTGTTGACTCTCACATACACACTACAAAATATACATATGAGATTATAGACCAGTGCACACCCCATATATATGAAAATATAGTAACAGAATTCAGTTCTTAGAATCCATGTAAAAAAACTTTCAATAAATTGAGAAAAGGACAGCAAAAGGTTCTGGATCCCTACAGCTTGGTTCTCTTCACAGGTATGTCTCCAGATGACCAAACTGATATAGCTTACAATCCATATTTTTGGGTCCATTTTGGCCCAGTTTAGGCCTGAGTCTGTATTGTGTGAAATTGTTTAATTTGGAAATTGTGTTTATCCATGAATAGGTAAACTCTGCTTATAAAGTTACTAAATACTTACCTGTATGAAGTGGAAAGAATGTCGAAACAAATGAGAGGCTAACATGGTTATTATTTGTGTTCTTATTATTTAATTGATATTTACTTTATCCCAATGTGAAACTCATATTAAAACTGCATTAAAACTTGTAATGTTATCATTCCAGATACCGCCTGACCAAAATTGCTGTAGATAATGCTGCTGGACCAAATCGGAATCACACTGTGGTTTTCCTTGGATCAGAGAAGGGAATAATTTTGAAGTTCTTGGTCAGGACAGGAACCAGTGGTTTTCTAAATGACAGCCTTTTCCTGGAGGAGATGAGCATTTATAATTCTGAAAAGTGTGTATCATTGGTTCTTTCTCTATATATTTTGAAAACAAATTCTGAATTTTCACATATTATGCTACCTCCACAAGGAAAATACCCAATGGAACTGCTTTATTATTATTGGATTTTAAATATATGTTTCTGTTCTCTTGTTTTTATGAAATTTAACTTCACCATGAAAAAAATGACCAAGAGCAATACATTCCAAGAAATAATTACATCCTCACCACAACCACAACCACCATCACACATCACACACCAAACACAATTGGTAGAAGACAGAACTTGTTCAAAGAACCATCTGCACATTGCCAGACAAATTCTTTGTGGTTATGGTAGCTGAACATTTCCCAGTGAAACTGATTTTATCACTGTGAGTTTCAGTAACCACACCCAAAAATAGATAAGATCTGAGACAATGGACAAGAAATGTGATTTCTGAAAGCATTTTAATCATGTCATCTACTCAGCATTCTGTGATAATGAGAATATTGGTTATAGTTGTGAAATGCCTCTGAATGTGGTCTAAGGTGTAGGAGTGGGAGTCAGTCAGGCTACAAATTGTGTCCATTCCCTTTCCTTATTTATTCATGCCAAAGTCATTTATCAAGGTTTCTCCACACTACCCTGGATAAACCAACGTTATCTGATTTCAGAAGCAAAGTGGGGTTGGGCATGGTTAGTACTTGAATGGAGAATACCAGGGAATACCAGGGATCTCTGTACATGGCTAAAAGAGAATCTCATCTGGAACCCTGGAGAGCTACTGTGAGTCAAAGTTGAAGGTACTGGGCTAGATGGAGTCCATTCTGACTCAGTTTAAGGCAGCTGCCTATGTTTCATTACTACTGAAAGTTAGTCATCTCTTGACAGCAGTCATGTTCAGCTGGATGGTGCACAGGTTTGGGCAATTTGATTTTTCCATATTCCAACTTCTAACATGAAATGTTGGGTGCCATTCAACAATGCAGGAGTTTTTGATGGACTGCGTTTAACATGCTATAAGGCAAAGGAGTTAGGGGCAGATATTTTTCCCTTCTTCCATTTTTCTTTCTTCCATACTTTTATAGCAGGTATCTCTACTTGGAAAGTTTCTCTGTGGTACTGCACTGAGGCACAGCCTGTTTTTCTGAGGCATCTTTCAGGAAACAATATATTGACTTAAATATTGTAAGATTAGTTCATAATCTAAAGAAATAACTGAGTTCTTGTTTTTTTCTAAGCTGAATGTTTCTGATGTTATTCATACCTAAAAATATGTGTGCCATAATTGCATTGACCACGAACAATGGAACTTGCTTTTCTCTCTTCTCAAACCAGGTGTAGCTATGATGGAGTAGAAGACAAGAGAATTGTGGGCATGCAACTGGACAAGCAAAGCAGTGCTCTTTATGTAGCATTTTCAAACTGTTTAATAAGGGTTCCCCTGGGAAGGTGTGAGCGCCACACCAAGTGCAAAAAGTAGGTATTTCTTGACACTTCTTTTTCCAAAGTGTTAATTCCATTCTCCATGGTTGTTGTAGAGTTTGATGTTCTCTTTCTCCCTCCACAATGGCCAAACCCCACTCCCCGAGGACTCACCTCTGGAAGCCCCCAGTACATCTCAATAGATGATGTCTGTGGTCTGTATCTGGCGGTGGGGATATAGCCAGACACATCTGTGATCCCTCTGCTCTCCAGTAGCCCCTGAATGGTTGTGGGAAGCTGCAGCAGCTAAAGAGAGAGTCTGGGGGGAAGGGACTGAGAAGAGAGATGTAGCATTAGTTCCATCTACAGAACCCATATGTTACATTCTGCAATACAGGAACTTAGCCTAAGTACTAACATTCTAGTATTGACACTGAAGTTCTGAACACAAAAAATTCTAGAATAATCTATGAATCTCTTTTCTATTAAGGGCCTGCATAGCTTCTAGGGACCCATATTGTGGATGGATAAAAGAAAGTGGGGCATGCATGCAGCTGTTACCTGGAACAACGTAAGTCCTAATTACCTCTGGCTAGTTTTAATGACAGTATTGTCAAATATGCTTTTTGAGACAGTTTGGCACTTTAGTGAAAACTACTGGGCAATAATGAATATTTTGATACAGAAAAATAATATCTGTTTGCTTTCTCTCTATTCTCCTTGCTTCTGAAGTACAGTTTAATGCAAATTTCATTTTGTGCAAGCTGGATGTCTGTGCTACATGGCCTGCCACTATAAGTAATGGCATTGCTGTGTTAGTTCTCACTCTCCATCTATTAAACATTGAGGTTATCTTGTCCTATGTTGTAATGTCATGTCAGTTTGTGCTCCTCTATACTTTGTCCACAACCTTGGCAGTTTCAGATGTGTGTGTGTGTTCATGCCTTCAAGTCTTCATGTTGCCTATCAATTTATGGTGAGCCCATGAATTTCATAGGATTTTCTGTACTGGAAACCTAGACAAACTGAATGATATATGCCCCCCTGCAATGTATAAATTTGCAAATAAGCATATTAGTTGCTTGCTAAATTAGCAAGTCCACTGTAAAAATCAGACCCTGAACACACAAACATATCTGTATATTTCTGCTGAATTCCCCTGTTTGCAGCTGTGTAGCACCTGGATGGAGAGCAAGATTGTTCTGAAATTTGTATTCCAATGAAGTAACTTTTGCAAGTTCTATATTTTACTCAATGGTTTAATTAACTTTGTGCTGTATCAAGTAAAATTCAGTTTGGTGACAGGGGAATTCGTGTGGTCCTGAAGGTCCTTTCATAGATAGACAGCTGTTCCTCAGGTTTCTGCCACTGATTTTCACATTCTGCTCTAGCACTGTTTTTCCTAATTGCTGAACCATGTGTTTGGTTCCATACCCCACAAAATGAAACCCAGACACCTTCCTATTTTAAAGGCTAATGGACTATACTTTAATGATAAAGTACATAGGAAGTCATGTTTAATAAGTTTCATCTAATCATGGCATACGCACAATGGAAGCTGGCATTCATAAACTCACTGTCTTTCCATACTTTTGTGTGATGTATTTTTCTGAATATGCACACAGGCCCTAAGTTGGTTTATTACAGGAGTCATGTGAGTATCAACTATGTGTGGTATATTTGGTTAAGACAGTTTATTGGATAATTTTGTATTTTTGGTTTTAATATGTACAAAATTGCGCACTGGAGCTAGTGTAAGCCTTTTGCAAATGGAAAGCTTCTTACATGAGCAGGAGGCTGCTGTTGAAGCAGCAAAACCTTTCTGCTGGCTGAGTAATGGATGGCAGGAGATCTTTTTCCAGCTCCTTGAAATTGGCCTGTGTCCCATGGAAGTCTAGGTACCCTATGGAACACTGGGAGAAGTGGTGCTACTGCAGAGAAAGAGTATCTCCAACTTTCCACCAGTGGGACAATTCCTAGCAGAACTATACTTGGAAGACATTCCTGCCAGTAGATCCATGTCAGGTTTTTTTAAAAAAGAGTATTGCTCACATAAAGGAGCAAGAGGGAAGGGTAAACTAGAGGGACCCTATTGTACTTGCATTGTGCAAGCATTAAATTAAGTGGTTTTGCCTGTTTCTTTCTTTCCTTCTAGTCTCTATGACCTGTATGTGATGGGGTTTATAAGTGCCTTAACTCACATCACGCTCTTTCTTTCTGTTGTTTAGACTAGCATTTGAGCAAGACATAGAGCATGGCAATACCGAAGGCCTGGGTGACTGCCAAAGTAAGTGAAAGTATTTTTACTGTGTTTTTTTTTAACCTTACATTAGAGAACTTTTGTACGTGCTTGAATGCCACCAGCTCAAAATCAGGAAAGGTAGAGGGATAAGATCATAATAATGGAAACAGTACACAGAGGGGGAGACCAAAGAAAGGAAAAAGAAGAAAAGCAAGAGACGCATTCAAGGAAATGTGTTCTACAAAAATACCACTTCTTTCAAAGGCAATTATACTGGAAGTAAAATCCAGTTTTGAAAGAAATTTAATTATAGATCTCATCAGGGTTGTGCATCAAAAACTGAGTCAATAGAGGTGAGTACTTCTGAACTCTGAATCAGGAAGCAGGGCTGTGCTGAAGTGGGAGGTGGGTAGGAGACACATTTCACAAACATTTTCTCCTACATAAAATTCTTATGCCTCTTTCCGTGATTTTTTTTAACTTGTAGGGATTTAAAATGTTTTCATTGTGGAAATATCAGTCACTGCCACACAAGTGCTGATCTACCAAAGAATGAGCTCTGTGAAATAGATGCTACTTCAACACAGGATATTTTTTGGTTTGAAAATGGCAATTTTCCTCCTAGCAAGATAATCAGAAAGCCAATCAGATTTGGCTAGTGGTCCCATGCTGTCATGAAGCACACTCAGGCAGCTGACAAAGCCCAAGAAGCCTGGGCATTCCTGACACCTATTCTGGCTCCCATATTTGAAGATGAAGGGGTAACACTCTGGCACCAGTTAACTGTTGTTGACCATCATGGATTTATCCCCAATGCCCTAGAAGTTGAATTGTATTGGACCATTAGGGAGGACCATAAGGAAGATATCTGCTGCTCCATGTTTTTTTTTTCCTGAAGGCAAAGGATGGACTCCACAAATAAAATATGGAAGCCTCCATGGTTTTGTAGCAGCTGCCATTCCCCTCACACACACACACACACACACACACACACACACACACACACACAATGTTCTAGAAAATTAGGGGGCATATCCAAGATGAAATGTAGAAATGGAAGCCACTCAGCAGCACAGGAATAGCAAAAGAAACATGTTTTCAATGTTTTTCAATGCTAAACCAATTCTTTTTTAAAAAAAATAAATGATTTAAAACAAAAATGTTTTAAGTGCTGGTAGGGAGTATCTTGCCCTGCCCCATTTATTAACTGAGAAGAGGTTGCTGAGGTTGTGATGGATTGGAGCTGCAAAGTGACACAAAACTATACACTAGAAGGATATTTTAGGAGAGATTTTGAAACCATTTAAAGCCTCTTTATCACCCTTTTGAGGAAGCAACCAACATGCATTCAAAGTCAGACTGCAGTTACAAAGTTTTAATGAACATGTGCATTTGTTGTTTTTAAACAAAAACATTATTTCTTCAGAGAAGTAGGTTTAGATTTTGTTTTGATCTACATATCTATTCAGAAGTGTACACATGTTGTAATGTAGGCAAGCCAAGATATGTGTCTCCAGGACAGAAAGGAAAGAGGAATGTAATAGGAACAACAAGGAGCATCTTAAACTTTTATTGACTGGCTACAACATTGTGTTAGTGGTTGATCTATGGTCTTTTCATCCATGAGAAACAGTTCAGGGGATGGGAGAGTATTCCTTGGATATTATGATTTATGTGAGGTGCTTGAGATAACTTCCTGACCCCTGTCCTCTGAGAACATCTTAAATTTTGAAATAATGTTTGTATGCTTTTATTTAGAATATCAAGGGAGATTGAGACATGTGTCTTTGAACAGCTGTTTTTCACTATGCATGTTGCCAAGTCAATTGTTCTTGAGAAAGACTTTTTAAAATATAAAATTAAATAACTTTGTGTTACTAAAGAGAATGAATCTGTACAAATGCAAATATGTATGTTAATCATGTAAATCGTATCAGATTAACCACATTTATAAGCTAAAAGAATTGAGAAGTGTAGGGGGAACTGAACTCTTTCACTGTGTGTCTTTCTTCCTGCTCCAACTTTCCCTCTGCAGAGGGCAAAATGTGTGTTTCCCCTTGCTCTAATATCTTTAGCCTTCAGAGTCTCTGGTCCCTCAAGAAACCATGAAAAGATCAGCAGCATTCTCTCTGAGTAAGAAGCAAATCAAGATAATGTAAAGCTATCAGAACAGAATCTACCCCTAGAGATGAAAAACACACACATGGCCAATTATTTAATGTTCAGAACTCATGAACTACATTGAAGAAGTAACCTTCTCTAACTCTTAAAACCAGCTTCTATGTGCTAACCTCAGGAGAAACATTTAGAAGCTCATATGCCAGAAGTCTTTTAAATTACTGCCTCTGTGCCATGGCTTTACCCAAAGCAGCCATATCTTAATTCGTTTAGCAGTGGTTAAGGATAATTCAAGGTGCATCTTCAACTCACCTTAAATATCCTTATCCTCATAACTTTAATTGCCTTTAATTGGTAAAGAAGAAGGAAGAAGAAGAGAAGAAGATGTGATTTAATAGAGAAGGGGAAAAAATATGGTGATACATTTTAAACACATCCAGCCCAGTCCTAGAAATAAATACTTAAATGTCAATTCCACTGAATTTGGGAGAGCTTACTTAGTGATTTATGTCTTTGTCTCAAATGCTGAACTTATTAATTTAAAAATAAATTTAACTGATATCAATGAGGTGGGAGTTCTATATCATAGAAAGGCACCGTTACATATAGGCCTGCTGAGGCCCAGGGAATTACTTTAGAAATGCCCTGAACTGCCAGCCAGAGTCTACCTTTCTGATTTGAAAATAGCATTATAGTTTGGACGCACATAAAATGTGCTTTCATTGACCTGATGAAGTCTAATGAGGAAGGCTTTGTCTAACTTCATGCACTATATGAGTTGTAATGCATATTAGAACTTAATTAAAACTTTGTACACCAAGCTGGATGCCAAGCAGCCATCTTGTTAGCATGCAATTCCTCCTATTGGTAGCTGTGCATAAAATAAAACTCCAAAAGTATAAACTGATTCACAGCAAATACTGTTTAGAATTTCCCTGTGAGTAACACTAGCACTCATGCCATATATACGAGTTATTTAGTAACTCCTGAACCCGCTTACTGCGAGTGACCTTATCTCTCTTCTCTACCATCTTATTAAAATAAATAAACAAATAAGAAATAAATAAGAAATGTTAACCCCTTTCCTGAGTCTCTGGGAAAGGTTCATTCATTCCCACTAAACACGTTTCTGTAGCTCAATATGTAGCTAGGCCATCACTGTTTGTGAGTTTCATTCTGCTTGTCTGTCCACCAGCATAATATTTAGCTCCTAATTTATAGTGGAAACCTGATAATTCCCTGGCATTCACTTTCTTTCCCATTGGAATTATAGACCATGACATCCTTCATTGCATTACTCATTACTCTCATTGGCACCTAAGTTTAAACAGAGAATACTGTTCTCCAGACTTTTGTTATGAATTCCACCAAAACTGAATAAAAGCATTAGAATGGGCATTGAAATACAACAGTTTAAATATATAAGATGTAATAATCCCATAGATTAATGTTTTCCACACAACTACAAGAACCCATTTTGTCATTCTGAGTTAAAGAAGTTAGCTTATGGTATTTGTAACACTAACTGATATTATTTACCAACATACAAAGCAATTGTATAGTGGGGATTCTGCTGCTGGTACAAATAAAGTTTGAAAAATTCCAAATCTCCTTGGGCTCGTACCAGCAGAGTAGAAAAGGGGAAAAAGTAAGTTTTATCCACCTTTTATTTGGTCCTCAAAGGATTTTTTCCACATAATTTCCTTCCCATTAGGACCAAGATAAGGGAAATTGTATATGCCCACTCCAGAGCTAGATTTATCTCCCCTACTCTAGTCAGAGGACCTGCACTGTAAGACTAGAAAGGTTTTTGGATTCTTCCTATCCAAAGCTTCCCCCATTCCAGCCATGGTATACCCCCTTTTTGCCATTATTGCCACCAGAGTTCCAGGTAGGATTCTACTTTGCCTTAGTGTGGAGTAAGTATAGCTGCCTATTGAGATACACTACCCATGCCTTGCACAACCCCCATACTGCACACCAACCAGGGTGTAGCTACAGGGGGGCAAAATGAGGGCACTGGTTTTCCAATAAGAATTCTGCCCCTCCATACCAAATTTTATTTTAGTCCCCAAATTTCAAGCGTAGCAATAACTTAAAACTTCAGTTGAACTTTAAGAAATAGGGTTCAGGCATCCAAAGAAAGGGAGCAGGCAAAATCACCACAAAGGAATGCAACCACAGCAAGTAGAAGAGTTCAAGGTTTCAATAGTTTTCAATGTCTCACTCTCTGCAATGCTAGAAATTTGGGGAGTGAAAGGAAATTTCATTGGGAGGCAGAATTCTTATTTGAGAGGGCAAAGCCCTCATTTCCCAACCCCCATAGCTACACCCCCATACCAAAGTAGCACAACATATGTGGAGTGATAGTCCTTGCATACTGTTGACATCCTGTTACACTTACACACTTGGCAACTGGATATGACCACCGCACATTGTCCACAAATTTCCCTTCACATGTGTTGTGCAACTTATGCCAGTGCTAAATCACTAGCAGGATGCAAGCCCTGGTGTTGGTGAAGTGGGTGGTACAGAGCTTTCTATGAGGGCTGGAAGCAGGCATTCAAGATCAGATCTCTCACTCTGTGGAGATCACTCTCAGAGAACATAACGTTGCAGGTTTACAATCTAAAGAAAATGCTAAAATTTGTCAGTTTTCAGGCTGAAATTTAGTCCTGTGCATAGAGCTAGTTATGAGTCTTACGTACAAGAAGCAGCCTATTTGTTTTGCCCACTAATAGCCCACTAATCTTTACCACAAAATGTGACTATTTTTTTTACCACACCCTTTATTCCTTTGATGGGTTATTCATTTGGTTTGTCCATTGCTTGTTGCCTTTTCTCTTAAGCAAAGCTTTAATCATGCAAAGTGAATCTTATTGTTGTTGCAGGCCATTGTTAATGACTAAGACCTCTGTTTATTAAACAGTCTCAGTTTAAATACTCATTTTAGTGATTAGCCACCTTGAAGTGTTGGAGAACTACCCAGAGTGGTATGAAGTGCTGCACAAGGTGGGAGAATAGTCAGGCTCCATGTTCAGTCCTTTAGAATCAAGAGTAGTGTGCTTCTCTTTGCAAAAGATCAATCTTTAGTTTAAGGCAAGAGGCAACAATAAATTTTGTAAAACTATATGAGATCATCAATGCAAACAGGTTTATTTCTAGGCTAGACATTGCCACAGTATGAAAGAAAAGTAGAAACAATGTATACCAGATTTTGTGGCTAAGAGAATTTAGAGTGATATTAGAAATAATTATTTCCCCTCCCCCTTCCCTCCCTTTCTCTTTTTTACAGATTCGTTCGTAGCACTGAATGGTAAGGAACTTCCCTAGTTACACTGTTTTGATACCTGTCTGTGCTGATCAATTTTGGAGGAATCATATGTTTTATAATCTTGACCAATATTTCCATGGTTTTTATTGTTTTAATATTATGCCCTAATTTATTTTTTCATAGACATTTCAACTACTTCATCAGATCATGAAATGTCTTATACAGCAGTGTATGGTCAGTTTTGGATTTTTATTTTTTTATTTTTTTTACGAAAAATCTTCCTTAGATTCCATTTTTAGCTGGTAGTTTCAGACTCACAGTAGATAGTTCCATTTTCATTTTGGGGCCTAGTTCACTAAACTGATACAAGATTTCATCCTTTTCCTTGTAGCATCGATATTTCAGCCTTTTCCCCTCTAAAGTTGTCCTTTCATTCATCTTAATGCAGCATTAAACCAAATAGTTGATTTGGACTACATAACTCTAGAAAGAAGAGACCCTAGGGAACAGGACATTATTATTCCCTGGACAAAATTGTGGTGTCTGGAAGCATACATTGTGGTATAAACCAGAATTTAAGAACCGTGTTGGATTAGACCAAATGTGGATGTAAACTACCATTCAGTTCATACATTGGCCAATCAGTCATCTAAAAGAATACACAAAGGCATTTGTATTCCCCAAGTCATGCCCCTCAGAGGCTGATATCTAAAGAGATAACTGCCTCTGGTCCCAGAGGGAATATATCCATCATAGTATCTATTAATATCCCCTATAAATGTAGCCGATCCACTTTCAAAGCTCTCCAAAATGGCAGCCGTCTCTATATCTTCCAGTAGTAAATCTCTCAGTGTCATTATGCATTGTCTGTACTGATCACTTACGAACTGCCAGGTTCCATAATAATGTTGATATGGTTTTAAGGGCATCACATTAAAAGCATAACACTGTCCATCAATTTACATGTCTATGTTTCTATAAAATGTACATAAAATCTAAAGAAGATCCCGGAATCCTGGAGATGTACATCTGACACATAGCTATGTGTCCCTAACTATGTCTTCCAGTGCAAGCTCCCCCAACCTACCTTTTACGTGACATAGTCCTTCCAACATGGCCATTTCCTCATCACTGGAGAATAAGGGGATCAACTCTAACAAGCATCTGCAGGCACCTCCACAGGTCCTTAGGAAGTCACTGCAGATAACATCTTTGCAGTGCATCCAGCTATAGGAAAATAGCTGGATCCATCACTGCTTGATCTCCCTGCTCCCCAATGACACAGAAATGGCCATGTTGTGGGAGAGCTGCATCACCCAAAAGATGAGTTGGGGGCAGGATTTTGGTCACTGCTTGGTCAGTAAAGAATTCTGACCTCTACAACCACCAAAAAAGGGAGTTGTGAGTCTACTTACACCATCATAATGTGGACATCTGAATGTAGAGATAGATGTTTTAATGAGGAACTACACTGGAATGGGCTAAGCATGGCCATGGGACCATACATAGCCCTCCTCATTCAGGTTCTTTTTCCAGCCCTTGACTTCTCATTCAGTGATCTACCATCTTCTAGCCCAAAAAAGGTGATTTGCCACTTGGAAGCCTCCAGGAGCAGTAATTACCATGTAAATAGGTTACAGCTGCCTCACACTTTTTATCACTCTTTGGCCATTTCCGCACTTCACTCTTATAGCGCGATTATTCCACTTTCAACATCCTATGGAATCTTGAGGTTTGCAGTTTCGGGAGGGGCCAGCCAGCCCCTCCCAAAACTGCAAACCCCAGGATTCCATAGGATGTTGAAAGTGGAATAATCGCGCTATAAGAGTGTAGTGCGGAAATGGCCTTTATGTGTGCCCTTCAAAATGAGAAGTAGACTTCTGGGCGCTCTCTCTCTCTTTTTTTTTCTTCTTCCTTTTGAGACGACATTTTTGGATGACTTGTATAGCCTTTAGAGACTCCCAGTGGCAAAAAGTCACCCTCTAGATCTGCTGCAGTTGCATATCTCTGAACTCAATGTTTCACTGGTAAACATAATCCAAAATCCAAAGGATGCATTGCTGTGATATCTTCATTAAAAGACAATCAGAAAGTACAAAATTCATCATGCTACCTTTAGGAGCCCACTGGGAAACATGGAAAAAAAAACATGGAGAGGAAGAAAAGTGACATTGTTAGAGTCTCAGGTTTGCACAGCTTAAGCCAAGCACCCTATAGATCCTCCCTCCATAACACCCTGAGCAACCAAGATGCAGACTGATGACCATAATGTCACAAAAGTCCACAAGGTTGATCAGTTTTTCTGATAAAGGCAGTGGGCTTTGGGAGCTAAGATGAGAAATTCTGAGCCTTCTGGTTAGCCTAAGACACATACCATCACGAGTGTACCTTAGAATTTGGATTTTGTTTTGTGGTCAACAAAGCTATCCCTGCATTTTACTGGTAAACATACAGTACCAACAATTTTCCAAGATAAATAAAAGACAGGGTGAACAGTAGTGGAGGAGAGAAAAGGTGGCCAAGAACAGAGGATGCTTAACCCTTCCCCATTTGCTGCTTCACCCCAGCAAGCATCCCTCGCATAATTCTATACTCTGAAATAGAGTGGCCATACACCCTGTTTTACAGAAGACAGCCTTCTATTCGTAGGCATCTTGGATTTGAAGGGCTGTCTGATATTGTTCATCTAGCTCAGAATTGTTGGCAACTGACTGGCAAGTACTATCTGTAAATTTAAGAAATTTTTATCCTTCCTTTTTGTAATGCACTAGTGAACATCCTTCTCTGAAACTAGAAATGAGCCGTGTTGGGGATAAAACAGACTTGTTAGACATTCACAGAAGAGAGTTAGCATGGCTAGTGAGGCCAGAAGTGAGCACATGCATATGTACCATGTTCCAATGGAAACATGGTATTTCCTTTCCCTCTTCAATTCTAGTTCTTCTCTTACTGTGAGACAGGTGAAGGACAATGAAATAAAACTGAGCTTTTCAAATCCACACAAGTCTAAGTGAATCAATAAACTTTCATACATGAACAGTTGTGACATAGCCAGTTCCTGTATTACCAAAACAGTTTTTTTTTACTAAACTTGTTTTCCATCTGTGGTTATATATTTACAAATGACATTTGTTTGCCAGTATAATAATGAAAACACAGGAAGACCAGTGGGAAGATGTCCGATCTTCACTTTGCATGGGTGACAGTGTTTCTTTTAATAAAAAAACCACTGCTCTGTAAACAATGAAAGATGACTTTTAAATATTACACCTCTAAATATATTGCAGCAATTGAAACATGGTCAGAACATTGGGTTTGAAAAAGGGGAGCGCTCAGGGGATGGACCTCATTGTTTTCACAAACAGTAAGATCCCTTATTTTTAGAACACTTTGTCCTCAGGAAAAGACATGATAAACACTGACTTTTTCAGTCTAGCAAATGTTCTTTTAGCTGATACAAGCAGCAGATAAAATAGGTTTTGATGCAGGGCGCCTTGCTCTATGACTACCTTAACTAGTCCTAATTATGTTTAAACTGAATGGAAACTCTCTAACTTAAATGCCACTCAAAAAACAAAGTTGTACCTTGCAAGATACAGTAGATCTTCCCAGATAGCATATTCACTATTATTGAGACTTCTGTGTGCACTGTGAAGGCCACAGTTCCCAATGGATTGAACCTCACATTTCCTTCCTTGGGCAGCTTCATCATCTGAGTAGAGTTCAATGGTCCCATCAGTAGAAAGTGATGGGAAAGAGAACTTATTTCCACCAAATCCCATCTCCTGCACCCTCCACCCCCTGGCGAAGATTTTCAGGCATTGAAGACATACTTACTGGGAAGTCTTCTGCAGATGAAAAAAAACCTTTCATGGGAAACAAATGCATTTTGAGGGGAAGACATTATTAATATAATTAACTAAGTGCAACAAAACTCTAGCACCACCTCCTACATGCTTTCCCTCATCTTTTTGCAAAGTTTTTTTTACAAACTCTTTTTGAACTAGTGTTTTTCTTCTGTATAGAATGAGCTGAAAGCAAATCCTAACACCAGCAGTTTCTCAACTCCTTTTTTGATACAACTTTTCTTTAGTATTTACCAGTATTTTTTATATTTAATTTATTTATCTGGAAGCTATGCACTTTTCTACAACATTGAAGCAAATATATAGTCAAGCTTCCCCCATCCTCCAAGTCTCAGTAGATAGGATGGCTATCCCTCACAACAATGCTGTTCCCCAGGAATATCTGAGTGGATGGGATACTGGCTCATATACAGCAGTGTTATAACACAAAGTGGACAATGTTGATGCAGCATTAAAAAAAAAATCAGCATCTCAAACAAAACAGTTCATACATTTCACCCTTCATGATATTTAATAAGTGTTAAAAATATCACGTAAAATATATTCTATTGTTGCCTTCTACATCATACTAGCATTACTGGTAGGTCATATCTTAGCATGATTCATGTATGATGCCTTCTCTTATATTGATAATGAAGTTAAAACTCACAGTAATGACAATGCAGTAGCCAAACAGCTTTTCTTCTTCCTGTATTTTCTCAAAGTTCTAGATAAAGATAGATAAATTTATTTCCTTCTTTTATAAATTTATTAGAACACCATTTATTTATTCATTTGATCTCTGTTATAACTTTGTAAATGAAATCATTTTTATATGTAAAGGAAGTTTTGTCTTTTCCAACTAAAATGTAAATACCATAGTAAGTTACCAGTGCCAAACCAATAAATCTGTGCTCCAAGTTTTTTCCCCCCATTATATTCACTTCCTTGCATAATGCTTGTCTTTTTCCCTCTTGCTTATTTGGTATCTCAGTTTTTTGGCATCTGCATTGGCAGCTAAATCCCCTGTCATTATTTCTGAAACAGGTGACAAAAGTGAAAAGCCTGAATACCTGACCTTTCATACACAATGGTTTCTCCTATCCAAAATAATCATGTCAGCTATGCAAAGCACAGCTGTTCTGTCAGAAAGTCAAATATACACGCATGGAGATGGGAGGACAAAAGAGACTTTCTCCCATATAGTTGTACTCATATATGCATCAGTTTTACTGAACCAGGCCCCCTTTTTGCCATAGCTGCCTGTTGTCTTCCTCTGTAGTGTTGATTTAAATTTTCCAATTCATTGCCTCACTTGGTTGCTCTAGTTATTTAACACAATCATCAATAGAGCACCTTAATGTCTGATTAACTGTTAGGGAAAAAAATGTAACCATGTATTGCTAACAAAATTTTCAAGTACATCCTATAGCCCTCTAGTGGTATCCAGTTACTTTTTTGTGTCTTGTTGCCGTAATTATGGAGTGTTATAAATCAGTTTGTCATATAGATGATGCATTCGTGTGATGTCAACCTCTGAATCAGTCACAGTTTAAAAACCTGAAATCTTGCATTTTTCAATTGTACTTGAAGCAAGCAATGCTTGAAAAACAATTCTGCATTGATACTACCTCAAGTAGATTTTAGTAAAGATTCAAAATATAGTAAATTTTAATTATTTGGGGAGAATTCAGTTTAATGTCTTTCATACAATTTAAACTGAAAATATGTTTCAAATCTCAGCTGTATTAATATAAATTGTGCATACCTGATTTGCACTATTAATCAAGATATTCAGTAAGTGCATTAAAAATAATATTGAGGGTTCTTTACTATGATATCCATAATCTTGAACCATCTTACTTGCAACTTATCCTCTTTCTTTGGGTCATTCTGGTGTGTAGAAATATTGTTTTCCACTGTGCAATTTGCACAAGTATACCTGCATCCAAAGGATAGTAGGGTGATTGCCTGATGCTTGAGTATGCCCTTTGTACATATGAGGCCAATACAGCAAGTTTTATGGGGCAGACCCAGGAATGCACAATGATACATTGGTTGGTCTCAGCACTATGCAGCTTCTTCTATGTTATGTAACAGTGGTTCTTAACCTTTTCAGAGTCACAGACCCCTTTAAGAATCTGATGATAGTCATGGACACCTCCCCTTCCCAAAAGAACATAACATCAACTTAAAGACATGAAATTTTGCATTACAGTTTATTTTAGTACATTGTCTAACCCGTTGTTTTCCTGTTGTGTGCCTTTAAGTTGTTTCTGACTTATGGAGACCCTAAGGGGAATCTATCACAGGATTTTCTTTGCAAGATTTATTCAGAGTAAGTTTGTCTTTGCCTTCCTCTGAAGATGAGGACTTGCCCAAGGTCACCCAGTGTTATGTTATTACATTACATTTATCATGAAAAAAAATTACAATTCGCATTTTAAAAGACTAAATTTTGCCTTAAAATTCTCCATGGCAGGAAAAAATCCAAAGTACAAAACTCAAAGGAAATTAAAATAAGGGATAACATTTTTGTAGCAAGCTCTTGGATCCCCTAGGGTTGAGAACCTCTGCTATATATGAATGGTTATAGAAAATAAATAGAGCTTAGCTTTATGGTAACCTCGTGTTCCAAGAGTAAGTATTGCCAGAAGAGATGAGAGTGGCCAGTTAACATTCACAAGTCTACATCTGAAGTGGAAAAGATTAGTACTATCGAGCTTCATTGAGTTCCTTGTGCTGAAATAAAGAGAGGTTTGTCTTGATTACACGTAGAAAATCATTTCTCAATGTGCAGTAGATGAACACATTAGTAACAGAGTGAATAGGCTGATTTTTCACATTTGTGCGAAACACTTTCTTGCCCTACTACCATCTGGTGCTCATTAATTTCTTTACATAGCTATAGCTTTCCATTATCAGTGAGTTCTTCCACACAGTTGAAGCATATGGTTTGGGAACACTTACTGCACAGAATGTGTCCCCTGGGAAAATATTTCCCCCAGATTACCGTATTAAGAAAAGGTTTTCCTTAACCATATGTACAGCTTAACCATAAAAAGGCCCCTTGAACATAGCTAAACTGAAAGTATGAGTAATGGGAAGTGGGTGCAAAATGCACGTCAAATACAGCTGTAAAATTTTACTTCTGTTTGACAGTGGTTTTATCTACTTTTAAAGCCTTTAGGTACAAGTATTCACTTTCCCATGTTGCAAACTGCATCTCTTATAAAGGTGAACAAGACTTTGTAAGGTACTGAAGTAAACAAAAAGTTGGGACAGCAAGAGGGGTACACCTACCAGTAGTATTCTAACAGCAGAGAAAGAAAGCATGGAAAACTCATATCTTTCCAGGGCTTATCAGTATGTTAGGAAACCTGGAAAAATTGAGTTTTTTGGATTGCAACTTGTTTAATTCTCCATGCTGGCTGAAGGATTCTGGAAGCTACAATACAAAAAAGGTAATGTTTCTAGACTCGGGTTGAGGGACTACTTCCTAAGGATGAACATGAATTTGACTGTTCTGTGAGAGAGAAAGAGAGAGAGAGAGAGAGTTCTCCCAGTTACAGAAGATGCATAGTTTCACCCTTTTTGTCTTCCAAGACAGAAGATGTTTTCACATGCAAGGTAACAAGCTTATCAGAATCCTTCCAAGGATTGGAGCCAAGATCTCTAGCAATTTGCTTCCTGCTTTAGACATCCTGGTTTATTACCAAGTGCCAAGCAAATAAATCGTGGGTTTTTCCCCTTTTCCCTTCTTCCACTCATCACCCCATTCCCCAATTTTTTAAAAAATTATACTTTCTAAGGAATTATTTTGGAGGCCCCACATGTCAGCTCTTGTATTTGTTTATGAATGAGCACTGGTGGAACTACATTTGCTGTCAAGATAAATAACGAATAATACAGTGCCCTTGTCAGTGTAATTCTCCAGCCTGGGGTACAATCCCATAAATTAATCATGTTAATGATTAGCTGTTGCATCCAAAGGCTCCAGCCACTGAAAAACACTATGAATCTGACCTGCTTTCCTGCAGACTTGTTACATACAGGAAAAGGTAATATATCAGGGGTGGAAAGAATTCCTAAGCTGCACTGAAACCTTCATATGTCTGAAAAGAAATAGCTTCCACCCCTGGCATTCTGCATTGACTAATCCATACACAGAGAAATCCTACTAATTCACCTTATCTCCTGCTGCTCCCTCTTACTCCACAACATTGCCTGCTGGGTTTGCTCCTTTCTCCCCACTCAGTATTTAGCCAATATACTGGAATTTCCTGAATTGATAATGCTCTTGACTATGCTGCCACCTTTTTCATTGTCCCAAACACCTATTAAAAGTGAGCTCTATTGCCCTGATTGAGCCATGGGACATGGGGTTTATCTGTTTTGTACAAAGCACACATTCTCTCCATGAACACTTTTGCCATCTGTATACGCTGCAGGACCCATGTATGTTCCTGGAAGTCTCAGTAAGAATTCTTTCAGGGTCACTCTTTTTCTGTAACATAACCTTCTGGTTTCCCTACTTCAGCCTTTCCTAGAAAATGAGGATCTTGCTATTTTGTGCATGCTTCTAACATTGGTTGCTGCAGTGCACTTTGCATAGAAGGTCACTCTTTGAAACTCGCTGGAATAAGTACAAAATGTACTGTTTATTTTATATCAAAAGTGAGCCAGATTGCTTACCTAATCCCAGGACTGTTGAAGTTTTGATTCCTTGCTGTCTTCTGGGCCAAACTCATATAATAGTAACAGCAACAGCAGTGCAACCTAAATGAATTTACTACATTAGCCTGGCTCCACGGGCTCTTCACCCAGGTGAATCCCTGTCCAACATTTCCTGAAACATTCTGGAGTGACCTAACAGTCCTTTGTATCTCCACTGAGGCTGGATGTGGAGAAAGGATCTCTCAGTCCTCTGCTCAAATCTTGGAGAGCCGCTGCCATTGAGAGTAAATAATGCTGGGCTAGACAGTCAAATTGTCTGATCTGGTATAAAGCAACTCCTTCTCCTTTTATCATCTGCCAAGACTCTAGAAATCTCTGCTTTAAAAAGGCATGTGCAAAACCCTTTTGTGTCACTTTCAAGAGGCAGTTGAACCCCCTTTGTGTTTCAATCAGTGTTTGGGGTTTAGTGGCTGGAACCACGTTGATGCACTATGGCAGCAAAACTGTCCCTGTATAGGTGGCAGGAAGAAAACTTCTGTGGGTACAATAGCCATAAAGGACAGGCTGCTCAGGAGCCTATCTCTCTAATGGGTTATTTCCTTTACAGCTATTGATTTAGTCTTCTCCCCTTGCAGCTGTTGTGCAACCTTTCAAAAAGTGGAACCATTAGCACCTTGCACCAGCAGGATTGCTGCTGTGTAGTGACACCAAAGGAACATGTTGTAGGTTGCTTTTTCTGTACCCAAAACAGCAATGTCAGGGAATGCCATGATCCTAAGTTTCTTTGTCATTGCCATCATCTGCATATGTTGTCATTTATTACTATGATCATCATGATGGTGCTTAGCCTTTCTTGAATATAGTTCCATCACAGAAATAATCAGGGCATGTGCACCCCACAATAACTCTTTTGTGAGGCAGCAAGAAACAAGTTTCAGCTGAGAGGTAACATTTCTACTTTTTTCAGGTACTATGTCCCATCTTGCATCTTATACAGTGTGTATAAATCCTTGATTTTAAAGGCTCTACATTCTGTCATTTGATCTTGAATGTTGACAAATGTTCTTTTTTCAGGACAGACCTTTGGAAATGTTGTTTGCTGCCAGACTGCTTGTTCTCACTTTCTCTAACTATATTTGTGATGCAAACAGGACAGACCAGTTCCCTCTTCCCCAGTACCACCACTTCAGACTCTCCAGCCCAGCAGGGCTACGATGCTAGGGGGCGCATGCTAGATTGGAAGGACCCAGTTGGTTCATCTGAGAACATAAATCCATATGTGGCCGTCTCATCCCATAATCACCAAGACAAGAAGGGTAAGGCCTTGGACGTCATTCTTCCTGTGGTGGCGAGGGAGGGGAAGTGACTGCAGTGTTACTGCTTCCAGCTGGAGTGTGCTAGTATGTAATAAAACTCTTGCTCTATAATTAAAAGCTTATCGTAAAAAGCAAAAGATTAAAAAGCAGAAGCAAAATGGCACATTTTGAAATTTGGTTCAGCCTGCTCAGTGACTTAAGAAAACCATGCAGAACAAATGCAAGTGTATAAATGTTGAACATGTTTGAGGACAAGATTTGGAAAGTTTGAGGTAGAACAGATGGTGATACAAGATGAGCCCTGGCTTTACATTATTCACCACTTTGCACTTCCACTGGACTGCACAGAAGTACTTTTGATGTTTAATTCATTAAAACTGCAAGATCAAGCCACTTAGAAGCATTATGGAAAGTCCCATCCATCAGGACATTCCTCTACACAAACGTCCTTGAAATTATTAACAGCTGGAGATGCTTCCATTCATTTCAATAGGGATGGCACTGAGGAGACCCTCCTAGGGAACGGTACTTGAAGAAATTAAACAAAGGAGCTCACTGATGGCTGGAACTACTTAGCATAGTTTTTAGTTATATTTTTTCTTTATTATAAAAAAGTAGTCATCTTTCAATTTTTTTGTTTTTGTTTTTAGTTATTTAAACATTGATCTTTTTTAAAAAAAATAATTACAACTTCACAACTGTTGGCAAGTCACAATATTCTAAGGTCTTGGAGTTCTCTGTTAAAAATTCTCCATACTGAAGGCTAGTGCAGTGCAATGGTTTAGAACGTCTGACTGGAATTTCGGAGATCAAGGTTGTTGTTCTCACTCAGATATGAAACTCAACTGGTGAGTTTGGGCCTATCACTGTTTCTCATCCTGACTGACCTAACACGTTTTTGTGAGGACAAAATGGGGGAAGGGGCCTCCTTGTCCTGTGCTCCTTACAGAAAAAATGAGGTATATATTTAATAAATATGCACACATTTTTTCACTTTCCTCTCGATGTATGGTAACAATAATTTTGTTTAAGTCAAATTATTTTTCAATAATCTGTAGAGTCAGGAGGGACCATTATTCCAATTTTAACTGCCTAAATTGAGAAGATACATCCTTGAAACTAAAGTGAACAGGAACTTGCCGGGATATGCTGTATATTAATTATTGCTAGCTATAATCTTATTTACTGACAGATAGGCTAATTTCATGTAGAGTTGGTCATAAGCTCAAAGCTCAAATCTTGAAAGTGATGTGGTCAAGCTCCTCTAATACTTCTCAGTAAGAGAAGTCATCATGGTCTGTTCTGTGAATACTTTCTACTGTCAGTACCCTTAATTTTAATTTTACTTAATCTTGCAGATTGAATGAATTAAACAACAGTGTTCTTTTGTCTTTTCATCTGGAAAAAGAAACCATATATTTTATGGTAGGCTTTACAATACAATCCATTACCACATTGCAGCCAAGTACGTTCCATTAATTTCCATAATAGCTATATAGGAACTCCATTTGGACCTCTTAGTAATGAATAGGGGTGACAAGGCAGCAGTGTTGGGAGGACAGCATCACAGTAGAGAAAAGGAGCATTGCTCCACTAGTTGAATTTAATTGTTTATTTACATATTTAATCAGTCAATTTATCTGTGAATCACTGTGTCTAAAACAAGATCTCAACATGGAGATATGAAGGCTGTGAGTTTTGGTGAGCTGATTAATGCTTGTATTAAACAATGAGATAGCTTTTAACTGACTAATGAAAGGATAGTGTGTTTATTTTAAAGGCCGCATTAATTGTAGTAAGTTACCACCATGAAGAATCAAAAATAATAAGGTAGCCTGCTTTTCTAAACAGTAAGTGGTAACTTTGTCCTAAACCGAATTTTAATCTCAACTAGAGGAAACCAAGAGAAACAATGTGATTGTGATACATCAACACTTTTGTAGGCTCCATTGAATCAACGGGCCTGCTCTAGTTGGGTCTAACAATCGCACACAGACCTTTTGTTTACTTAACTGAAAGTTATTACATGGTTCCTTCAATATTTCAAGAAGCATATGTAGAGGTACTATTGTAAAAGCTGTGTATGCCACTCTTCAGAAAAGCTCCCATGGGAGCTTTCCAAAACCAAGAGTATATACCAAGATAAAATATATAATAGCATGTTAATAACAATGGCTTGCACCCTGCATAGCAGTTATGGATTCATAACCTAGAGTTACAGATCTGTAACTGCTCTGTATTCAGATATGCTTGTCCCTCAGAACCCACCTTAAGCTTCAGGGAGCTACTGCAAGTGACAAAGATCTGTGGCATTGGCAAGTGGGATATTCCAGGATCAGACTACAGTGCAGGGGCAAAATGGGTTAGCCACATTGTCCTGAAACACTTCACTCACCTGGACTGCAGACCTCTGTCACTCAAAGTAGCTCCCACATATTTAAGGTTGGTTCTGGGGATAAATTAATTAGGGGCATTTGTAATTATGTTTACATAGTCAATAATGTGACATTATTGCACATTCAGCCAATGTCATTAAAATTAAAAGCCTTCAGGGATAACTGGCACAAAAAGGATAAACTTTTGGTGTTTGGCATGTCTATCTAGGAAGTAATTCTACAAATGAAGTGCTACGAGACACTTAAAGTCTCTCTGGCCACTACTTGCCTTACTTCGGATAGGAGAGGCACCTGGGGACATCTAAAGATTCCAGCAATATGCAGGTAGATTGGTACCTATGGTTCCCTATGGAACTTTAAAGGTCAGCAAACACCAGCATTTTGAGTAGTGACCAGAATCCAGTAAAGTTCTTTCTATCCTGATGAGGCATGTTCTCATAAACAAATCCTAATCAAAGGGAGATGACTGCATTTTGAAGTAATTGCTGTCTTTGAACAGGTTTTAAAGGCAGCCCTACATTCAGGGCCTCACAGCAGTCTATCCTAAATATTACCAGAGAATGGATAACTATGACCATCTGACTAGAAGATATGGGAGAAGGACATCAGCCTAGGCTAATAAAAACTTAGGCTGGTATCCATCCAGATCCAGAAGTGAGTAATCATTTGATATTTAGGCAGATATTTAATCAACTAAAAACTCTTCAGAGAGCACTGTGATGTAGTGGTTTGAGCACTGAACCATGGTTCTGGAGACCAGGGTTCTAATCCCAGCTCAGCTATGGAAACCCACTCAATGACCTTGGACAAGTTATACTTTCTCAGCCCCAGAAAGTATAGAAAGCAAAGGCAAACCTCCTCTGAACAAATCTGGCCAAGAAAATGCTGTTGATAGGTTTGTCTTAGGGCTGCCATGAGGCAGAAATTACTTGAAGGCACACAACAACAATAAAACTTCTACAAACAGTTGATAAAACTCTAGTATTTAGAGACAGTCCATACTCTAAAGGCACCAGATCCTGTCTGACCTTAGAAGCTAAGTGTGGTCAGCCCTGGTTAGTATTTGGAGGGGAGACTGCCAATGACTTCCAGATGCCGTAGGCTATATTTCAGAGGAAGGAACAGGCAAAATAATCTCTGAGTATTCCTTGTCTAAGAAAATCCTATGAAATTCATGGGATCACCGTAAGTCTACAGGCAACTTCAAGGCACATACATTCACACACATACAGAGTTGCTAGAGAGTGCTTGTTCTTTGTGGTTTTTTAAACTTCACTGGTCCATTGCACAATAGTTTTCTCAATGGGCAAGCAGGCAACATTTCAAGCCATCTTGCATTCTCCTTCCAAATTTCACAAGCATCCAGTGAAACTACTCATAAGTGTAAAGCTAATGGATCATAGTTATTTTCAGTCAAATGAGGTTACCAGGGAGACTTTATTAGCCCTTGACTTGCTTGTTTAAATATCGCAGATTCATTGGGGCCTAATTGGGAATGCTACGAAAGCTGGAAGCAGTCTTTACACATTAAACAAACAATGGTGGCAGAGGTGATCGCATGGTTGTTTATCATTATCGCATATGTGTGTGCTGTCTCTCCTTCCCTTGCCCATGCCAAGCTCAACCATCATATACAATTTAAAAAAAAAAGTCTATTGCTATTGTAACTTTTATTCAAGGGCAAAGGAAAGAGTTGTTATGCAAAAAGAAAAAAAATTAAAAGACTGTTTTGCTTAATCTTCCTTGTGTTCACTTTGGTTGTGGATTTATTTTCCTTCACAAAAATATATTTTTCTGCCTTATATTTTTGTTTTGCTTTGTTGATGTTATTTTGTGATTCTGTTTCTGTTGTGGAGGATGCTTTCCTCTCCTTTCCTTGCCTCCCCCCCCCCCTCACCCTGCAATAGTGACTGGCTTCTAATTGTACTAATTCTTCAGCCACTTGCTGCTTTGTTTTCCAAGCCACTGATGCCCTGATGATGTCACATCCATATGTTCAGCTTTTAACTCAGTGCAAACATCTTGGGGGAATATCTTGAGACGAGCTGCAAGAAATGAGGAGGGGGGATAATTAAATGGGTTGACTCATGGGAATGTGACATTTGTGCGCACCGCAGTTTTAGTAGCTAAATATACTCCGGAATTGCTGTTCAGAGAAACCTCACATTTCTTGCCAAGATAAAAATGTGGACTGCAGTGCATAGCATAGAAGCTGTGAATTGCCTTCCTTCTTCTTGCTTTGCATTTTGATCATTGAGAAAAGTTTTTCCATTGATGAAAGAGATGTGGCGGCAGGGAGGTGGGAGGGGAAATACATCCCACAGCAACCAAAAATTCTCCAGTGTTGCTTGGCTATTTTTGCAACTTTTCCTAGTGTTTGCCTTTCCGGAGTATGTTTCTTTTGTTTTGCTTTTGTTTCTTGCTGTGTTTGCAGTTACTTTAATTCCGTGTGTTTCTCACCTTTATGAAAGTCGGTATCTCTCACTTTGCCATTTAACCCTTCCTTCTGCTGCCATTGTATGTAGTCTCTCCCCTGCCCTCTTCCCTGATAGAAACCCCTTTCTGTGGAATGTTCCAAGGCTGTACCATCTTCACTACAAAGTAGTACCACAGTGCTGTGTTTAGATATCCTACTAACCAAAAAAAAGTATAAAGGAAAAGTGGATTAATTTTCTCTATCAGTAACAGGGCTTTGCTCCTTTCATTATATTCCCACCCCTTCCCCTCTGCCTCTTTTCTTCTTTAGAAGTGCCGGATATATTTCAAGGCTTAGCTTCATTAGTCAAAGACTTTGCCAATTCCTCTGTTTTCACTCTTAGTCCTTAGATGTCTCAAACCTCTCATGCTGTCCCCTTTTAGTCCAAATGTTGAAAATGAAACCCAGATGTGGTTTCAACTTTGTTGCTGTTGCTGAAGCTGTTGCTCTGGTCATTTAAAGTGCGGTCAAATGGTTTGTTCCATTTAATTGTATGAGCTTGAGAGTTATTTTTAGCACATTACACTGCATTTTTCTTTGCTCCCAGAAATCATATAGAGAAAAATAGTCTCTGGTAAAAATGATCCTTACAGCCTTACTTCTCTTAAAACATGTTGGGTTTGAGCCAGACCTAAAGATACTTGCCAGAATCCTGTTGGGGACTTACATCTTTATTAGTAGACTTAAGTCTGCGGGAATTAGAATTGGGTAGTTTTGTAATATCCATATCCAGGAAAAGGCTGCTGTTATGCTACAGTATAGGGGAACAGACAAAGTGACTGATGCACATTGAGATCGATGTACAACAGAAGCAATTGCACAATGGCATTAGTCCTGTTGTGCATTGGTCCGGCTGTGCACCAGTGGGAGTGGCAACATGAATCAGAACACTCTTGTTGGTATCCCATTATACGTCTTTGCGAGTCACTAACAGGGTTCCTTAGTACCTCAGCTATGTATTTAAGGCCATTTCCGCACTAGCCTGTTATAGCGCGATGATTCCACTTTCAACATCCTCTGGAATCCTGGGGTTTGCAGTTTCGGGAGGGGCAGCCTGGCCCCTCCCGAAACTGCAGACCCCAGGATTCCAGAGGATGTTGAAAGTGGAATCATTGTGCTATAACAGGCTAGTGCGGAAATGGTCTAAGTATATACAAAGCTGCATAATGTACACTGTGATAGAAGATTTCAGCCAGTTAAAGCATGGAAAATCAGAGGGACATACGTTTGTCATAGCTGAGTCCATTGATTTCAGTGAGTCTACTCTAACTCTAGCCTGATGCTATTTAGTCTTCAATTATAGTTCTTTTGTTTTTTCAAAAAAAGAAAAGATATTTCAGATTAAGTAATGCACTCAAAATTAATTTCCATATTCAGTAATACCAGCTCATTTTCACGAGTGGTAATTCACGTGGATTGTCTTTGACTAACCTTCCCCCCTACTCCCATGTTTGTTTTAATATTTACAATGCAGGTATGAAAGGCCACTTTTCTTTCAGTATTAATGGAGAGTTGGTCTGAATGATGATGATGATGACGACGCCTTGCTCATTTTTATCCAAGGGGGAATGTCAGTGGGAGACATTATGACTAGCTATCTAGTCTGTGGATATCATTAATGGTCTCTGGTTCAATATCCACAATGTTACACTTCTTTTATGGAAGTTGACAAAAACATTTCTTTATAGTGACACCCCAAATGGGAGGCCTGTTGTTTGCTGTGTCAGTTGTACTGAGTATGTGGCAAATGCTAGCATTAAAACTACCAATTATATAAAACACTGCGGTGGAAGCTACCACATGAATGCATTTTCCATGATCTCCATGCCGCATCCACATAACATCTGAATCAGCCCTGAGTTCTTTGGGGCCATTGATGGTCCTTTTGATCAGATGACTTTTATGATTTAATTAATGTCAACTAAGTGCTTAACAGGACTCAGAAGATATGTTCACAGCAAAGCTACTAGACTGTAGCCACTTGTTTCCTACTTGTGGCTCAAAAGAAACCATTAGTAGATGACTAGTCTCTGCTTTTAAAGAACTTCTGCTGTGTGTGTGTGCACACGCACATATTTAGAAAGTGTGAGCAGTGCATGCCTTACATGATGCATGTAAACATATACTCCCCAGCTGTTATGTAAGAGGAGGGTGACCAAATTATGAGAGGAAGGCGACCAAAATGGTGATAGGTCTGGAAGCCATGCCCTATGCGGAGTGGCTTAGGGAGCTGGGTATGTTTAGTCTGCAGAAGAGAAGGTTAAAAGGGGACATGATAGCCATGTTTAAATATTTGAAGGGATGTCATGCTAAGGAGGGAATGGGCTTGTTTTCCACTGCTCCAGAGACTAGGACAAGGAGCAATGGATTCAAGCTGCAGGAAAGGAGATTCCACCTGAACTTCAGGAAGAACTTCCTGACAGTCAGAGCTGTCTGGCAGTAGAATATGCTGCCTCGGAGTGTGGTGGAATCTCCTTCTTTGGAGGTTTTTAAACAGATGCTGGATGGCCATCTGTTAGGAGTGCTTTGATGTGTGTTCCTGCATAGGAGGGCGTTGGACTGGATGGCCCCTGTGGTCTCTTCCAACTCTATGATTCTATGATTTCCAGATAATCCTGCTCCATTTAATGCTAAAACAAGCCACACAGGGAGTACAGCTTTTGTTTCAGAGGAAGCTGTTTTAGAGGACAAGGTGCACTTGTCCTTTAAAACAAGGCCTGTATTCCATTTATGACTTGTTTTAATGTGAAATGTATTTCCCCCAGCTTGAAGTGGAATCAAACCATTTCCAGCTGTCACTGACACCTATGAACTGCAGCACAAGATGGGATATGTCCCACAATGGGATCTGAGTGAATATATACGGTCACCAGAGTTGCCCAGTCAGAAGGTGCAAAAAAGGGAGTCAGCATGAAATAAAAGGATGAAGCTTTCAAGGCTAGAATTTTGCCCCCACCCCCACCCCAGTGTCAGGGACACTAACTTGCCATGAAGGCTGGGGGCGGGGGGTGGAAACCTGTGTAAAGGCCAGAAGGATGTACTTGTCAGCCCTTTCTCTAACATCCCCGTGTGTGCCAGTCCCCCATTCAGAAGGAAGACTCTAAGTATATTTGACTGAGTGCACTTTGAGGTCTCCCCACAGTAAGAAACTCTGAACAATCAAGGTTGCTAAATCACAGGAAGGCTTCTAAGAACTTTCAGCCAACTGTGCTTAGAGTCTACCTTCAGATCTTCACATTCAATGTTTGGTACTTGGCAGTGGAGGCTGGCCTCAGATGTGTGGGAACATGTGGCGATGACACTAGGGTTTCAAGAACTCAGAAGGTGGCCCTGAGTCTCAAAATCTCTGATCTCAGGGTAAGGGGGAAGAATCTCAGGGTGAGAACATTGTCTTGAGTGTATGTGTTCTCTCATTTATTTGACTTTGCATTTTTTTTAATGGAATACTCAATGGTTGATGTTTAATGTATCATGCTTTATTCTACATCGTCAGGGCTGTGTTTTATAACTTCATACTAGTTCCATATATGAAATTACACTATAGCTGCCATTTAACACCCCAAACTTACTGTTGAGCCACCAAACTGCCCCCTCCATGGCTGGTGGAGAGTGGGATATGGATTGAAAATGCATCTAGTGACTTCTGCAGTCACTAAAAAAAAAAAGTGTACACCTGTATCTGGTGGACTTTCAACACCAGGTATCAGGTTCTGGCCCTTTTATCTTCAGGGTCCAGGATAATCCTAAAATGACAATCCTAGATGGCACACATAGCCCTCTTAGCTCCTGCACAGGGACCTCTGTAGTCCTACATGTTTGTACATAGTTCTTTTTTTTTAATGCCTGAATAGGATTTATATATTAGAATTTCAGTCTGATCAGCAATGTAGTTCAGGTTTTGGTTTCATTTTGCAATACATAAGGAGCCACCATAACTTTCTGAGGGATCAGATTCCAGGAAGGATATATCAGCAGAACACAGAAAGATAGGATCTTGTTCTTGCTGGTATATTCTGGTTTCTTCTCCAGCTCCCTGTCTCTACTGCTAGATCATCTCAGCTCCAGTCAGAATACACGCTAAACCAAGCTTTATGACAAGTGTGGTGTGGGCAAAAGAATTCATTTAGTTGAACAAGGAATGCAACAGGGACTAATAAGTAAGAAGAGGCACCATCATGTCTACCAAATAGATGTGCCCTTGGGTGGAGGAAAAATCTATAGCTTACCCTTTCCAGTATCCCATGCACCAAAGTCAATTATTACAGCAATTTTTGCACCATTGGCTGGAATTCAGTACAGGACTTATATTTACATTAGTAGGTTTACGTATGCAGGAAATAGAACTGAGCAGTTTCACAATGTCTGCATTCAGCAAGGAACTGTTGTGACTTTACTACATAGGGGAGCCAACAAAGTGGCTGTTGCATGTTGGGACTAGTGTGCAACAGGATATACTTGCCAATGCTCTGATATACATTTTTGCAATTCAGTCAGAGAATTCCATAGTGCTTCTGCTACATAGCTAAGTATATGTAAAGTTACACAACATAGACCACAAAATAGATTGTGGCCATTGTCTTTATTTCAAACACACATTGCTATAGTAATTCCTTCACTTTTCATTGGGCTGGAGAATAATAATTCTTCACAAAAATAATTCTTGCGTATTTCTACCAAAACAATCTTGGGAGTCTCATATCCGAGATCAGTTGAATACCCTGTGGGCCACCTGGGCTATGGAAAGTGATAAAGGACTAAAATGACATTGAAAAGCTCTGTTAGCCTCAAGTAGCAACTGTATAATCAGTTCCATCTTTTGGGGCCAGAAAGGAGATCTGCTTCTAAGACACATATGGCTGGAGTCACTCTCATTTTAGTAAACCATTTTGACAACCAACATCAAAAGCAAACCCTTGAGTATGTGACATTAAAGGAAAAGGCAGATTCGCCCCTTTGTTGTGCTGGTTTAACAGCAGTGTATTTCTCACGCTTATGGTGCCGGGGTTTCCAAACAGCATAATAGGGCAGAATTAGTGCTGTCTGTCTCCATTTCCGCTGTTTTCCCAACATCTGGCAGAGGTCTGGGACCAAAAGTAAAAAACTTTGTAACTGTAATCCAAGTAATATTTCATACATATAGGAATTTTGATTGAGTTTCATGAGCCACTTCAGTATTTGAATATCTTTAAACTCCTGTATCATTATTTAGATCAAAATATACTTTATCCTTTTGAACTGAACTAAGATATTTTGCTAAATTACTCTGATCTGTACACTTTTTCCCCTTAAAATATTATTTGGTTAATGACAGTCAAATTATTGTAACCATCCTTGTTTAGAAAGCACATACTAATCATGCATGTCACAAAAGGTTTATTGTTAATTGGAGATTTATGCAGAGGGAGAAAGACAGACTTGAAATGAATATTTATATGATATTATAGGAAAGGGGTTAAACCACATTTATGGGAAACGGATGTATGACAAGATTAAAGCAGGGTTGTTCCAGAATATGCTTAGCATGGCTATAAGAAAGGTTTTGTAAAGAGACAGAGAACTCAGACAAAGACATCACTGTAAGCTGAGTTGGAATGACTAAGATTTCTGATCAATGGCCAATGCAACAGTCAATGTGATGTGCATCAGGAGATGTGCATGTATCACATAGCTAGCTCTCTGTAACTGTCTCCTCATACTAGCCCCCAAAACTTTCCTCATAAGCCACACAGCTCCTCTTCAATGCAGACATTTCCATGTTGTCAGAGAGCGATGGGACGAATGGGGCTATATCCAGCTCTTCTTCTGTAGCTGGACACCCTGACAGGGATCTGCAGTGACCTGGGGTACTCAGGGGTCATCAGAAAATGACATCCTTATAGCTCATTCCCCTGTTCTCTGACAACATGGAAATGTCTGTGATGGGGAGGCTTTGCAGCTTAGGCAAGTTTGATGGGGATTTTGGTCATTGCATGGTTGGAACAGAATTCTGACCACTGCAGCAACTAAATAATAGAGCTGTGATGGTGCAAACCTGACTTATTCCATTGTAACTGACCAACAGGAAGACAGCTGTGCTATCATATTCTACAAGAATATAGATTATTTTACTATAAGGGCTCCTCATCCAGATGCAGAGTGTACAAACCAAAACATGGGTTAAAATACTCTTGAGTCTTTAGGGCAGTTGCACCACTGGGGAAAAGCTGCCAGTTTAGCTATTTCACCAGCTTTCCATCTCCATATTGCCCTACAGTTAGTAGATTTTTACACTACAAAACTGATTGGCACAAGCAGAAAGTCCAGGACTGATTTCACTACATGTAAATATATGAGAAGGTACATCAAAAACAACAAAGAATGCTTATTTAAAAGATGCATTTTGTGATATTTCAAAATAATAGCACCTAATGGTCTCCCAGAGATTAAAGGGGAAATCAGACGATGAGATACAGAAAGAATGGCAAATTGTAACAGGTAATTGCTGGGTTTTAACAGCTGGAAATACGTAATTCATGATTAAAGTTATATTACGTGTGGGCGACACGATATATATCATGAAGCGGAAATATGAAGAATGAAATGTAAGAACTATCAGATAAACTATAATGTTGTACAGTATCTTAAGCTTGTAGAAATCTGGAAAATGGAATCTAGATCAATGTGGAAGATCACATATATTTCAAATGAAGCTGACAATTGAATATGTATGTTTTTATAATGAGAATTTTGAATAAAATGATTTAAAAAAAAATAATAGCACCTGGGGTAGAGATGCCACAAGCGGAAAGGGAGAAATCTACAGATCAGTTCCACGTGAGCTGTGACAAATGATTAAAATTCATGCCATTGAAAACCTAGAAAATAACTCAAATAGTTGCACCAACCTGACACTCCATATTTTTGATTTAAGTACCAGCAGCTGGGCACTGTTTGGCACAGGATATGTTCAGCATTTTTATGAAGAAGGGGTCCATTTAGTGCCCTTTGAGAGCTTTTGAGAGAACTCAAAACAAGGAGGACCCATAAGGCTGACAAAAGGCAATGGGGCTGCTGTACTGACTATAGTGACTAATTCAGACCATACAGCTTATCTGGTAGCTGCAATAAAGGAAGCTAGAAGCTTTCCTGAGCCATCATTTGTCTTTGTTCTTCTGGCCAATCTCCTTTTAAAGCTTGATTGTTTAAATGATTCTGCAGAGCAAATAAAGTAAGCCATCCCCCCACAAGTGTACACTCAGGCTCTCTCACAAAAACAGAAAGATGTGCTCAGTGTTCTCAGCATACAGCACATAGGAAACCTATTTATGTCCAAAGTGGGATGTGGTTTGCAACTCTGAGAAGTCTCCTCTATACTAGAGACATAGCACCATTCAGATAATCAATAACATTGCCAGTCTGGGGTTCTTGGGAAAGAGCAAGGACTGGATTCTAACACTACCCCTTGCCCCATTCTATCAACCAACTCAGTGGTATTGGTTTGCACATTTTGAGTCAATAGGGAACTGGGCCACAAAAGTCTGCTTCCTCATGTGTATGCCTCCCATCTGACTGAAACAATTATTGGTACACAGCCTTTAATCATGGCTGTGAGGGATGTTCACTGTGGTACAAAACAAAACAAAACAAAAAAAAACCTATCCTTTTTCTTCTGTTAACGCTTGCTGAGATCCTGCATTAGAGGCTTCAGTTCTTAACTTAACAATGGCATAGCTGTGTCTCTGACAAGATATGCAGTCCTGTTTGTGAATTGTGACAAGGCATATTGGGCCTCTTGTACAATGGGAGGCTCCATTTTGCCATGAGACACTGTGCCAGATACCCTGATATGCAGTGGAGGCTCCAACAGGACTCACTGAACAATGGGACTGATGGTGCTATGTTGGCACTGCTTGCACAGTGGTCCTGAAAATGTAGCTATGTCTCTGCTCCCCTCCTGTGAATATAAACATTATGCTATAGAGTAATTCAACTTTATGTGAGTGTAAGTTGATTTCTGATGACATAAATAGTTAACAGAATGCCATGGTTTTTATTAAACCCTGGGCCAAGATCCTGAACTGTAACCACATACTGCATGCAAGTGACTTTGTTAGAAATACATAATCATTTTCTCTGGCACAATCCCCCAAGCCTAACTTAACAGCTAACAGTCACTCTGAGCAATGGAGGTCTGTTCTGCTGGCAAGCAGGGTGCAGCAGGATGACATTTCCAGACCCCTCCTGGCAGCAACCTGCTGTGCATCATCTTGCTGTGCCCTGATCACCACATAGCAGACGTCTATCACTCTGAGCAGCTCCCTGGTGTTTAAGGTGGGATTAGGTATCATGTACAATCCTGTCAATAGTGCCACAATAGTGAATATGTAGCATAGGTGAATACAGAGCAGTTACAGATCTGTAACTCTAGCTTACAAATCCATAACCACATAAACATGCCAACTCTGGTGTGATTGCATGACCAAAGACTTTTGTTACCTGGATCCCACCTACCCAAATTGGAGGCACAGTATTAAAAGCTAAGATGCTATCAACCATGGTAACTACACTAGCAGAAGAGTAGGAGGAAAGCATCGTTGAAAATGAAGAGGTCCACAGGTGTTATTACAATAGGAAATGGCAGTGGAACCGCTGTCTGGAGATAACATTGACTGATAGGCCTTGGAGCAGCTCAGGAGTCAGCAGGGCAGTTTTAGCACTGGACAGAGATGGCTTTCACTGCTTTCAACCTCAGCTGAAAAAGGACTTACGCTAACTTAAGTGAGACTTCCATTGGTGCGAGTCACCAACAGGTTTCCAGCCAAAACCAACCAGTCTATTTCACTACACGAAGCACAAAATCCCATAAGTACCCATTCCAATCTTTTTGCAGTAAAAATGCAAGATAATCATATCAAACTAACTAAAAATTTGCTACCCTATTATGATACCCAAAATGATGGGGTCATCCCTGGGTCATTGCTAATGATGCATTTAAACACTTCATCTAGCTTGGCCTAAGTTCCATGAGTTTAAAATTTACTTAAATAGGAGGTGTTTAAGACTGAGGAATTCAAAAGTAGCACAGTTCATTGTCTTTCTCTTTGCCAACTCAGTTAATAATGTAGGTTGGAAATGTTACTTCTTTAGGCTACAATTCCCTGAACCCACTAGCCAGTGTAGACACTGGCTATGCTGCCTGTGAAATTTATAGTCCAAAAAGTTCTGACTGGTAACCTGGCAAAGCATACTGTTCCAGGTTTTAGGGAAGGCACCTTGGTACCATTTCCTTCCCTTCAGGAATGTGCTTCCGTGCCACAACAGAGCGCACACAGAGGTGATGACCACATGCAGATGAACTTGAGCAAGCCACACTTTCTTCATTTAAAGTCCATCACAAGGCACAGAGTAAACAATATATAGTTGCTCAGAGCTAGGGACAGCATACAAAAGGTTAGAACACTGCAAATCATTCCTGTGAATGACATGTGAATTTTCTCCTGGGAATAAAAATCAAATCAGTTCACATGTCCCAAACATTTTTGAGCCTTCCTTGGTCTAAATCAAAAGGATGCTAGAACATACTCAGGGTCAAAATTAGAAGATTATTGGAGAAAACCATTATTGTTGTTATTATTGGTGCTGCAACAAATAGGGAAGAGCATGGTTTAACAATAGCCTCCCCTGCTGCTGTCTGTCAGCTCTGTTGGGGAAAAATAGGAGAAGCATCTGTGCCTGCATTTTTTCCCCTCATACTGGGCTACCAACAGCTTTGAGCTGGTGATTTATATTATCCAGGAAAGGGCATAGAAGGAAATGGCTAATGACTTTCTCCCAAAACAGCCCATCTCTGTTCTTCAAAATATTCCGTGTGGCTTTTAATTAACAGAACGAAAACCAAGGAAGATCTACTCAATAGCCTTCTATATCAATTTTAGTTTGATTCTCAGTCAGAGCAGAACCAAATCAAAACCAGAAAACATCATCATTTGATTCCATAGAGGCCTCATTTAGGATAAGGAGTTATGGGAACATTTAAATGAAGGGAAAAAAGACTTAATTGTGCTTCACTTTGGATGGCTTTTGTCTCTGCTATATTAATATTCTCTCTCTCTCACACACACACACACACACACACACACAAGCCACAACATCTTTGACTCTTTGGATAGCCCAGCCCAGGTTCTTCTGGAACATCATTTTAGGTAGGCAGCAAGAACAGAATGTTCTTGTTCACATTTAAAACTCTTTAGAATCTCTAATAACAGGAAAATAAATGCGCATAAAAAGAATTTTGGAGCATATTTATGTTAATTTTTTGCTGCTTTATACTTAAATGGCAATATGCTTAATGACACTTGAATAATACGTCTTTTCTTAGTAGCTCATTGTGGCACACATTTAGCCATAACAGTTGCATTACTTAATGAACGCTTGTAATAATTTTATGACAATCTAAATTTTGATGGCTCTCTAATTAAGAGCTATAATCATTTTCTGTACGTTCGAAAGGCAACGCAGTAATTTAGAATGTTTCACTACACCTGAAATCCCAAAGCTTCACCTGATTAAATCTAAAGAATAAACTTAAATTATTTCTAGGGTTTTTTTTCTTTGCAGCCAAAGTAAGTAATAATAATTTTTAAAAATCCCAACTATCGGTATCAGGCCCACCAGAGTCTCTCAACTCTTCTGTAATGAATTATTTCTGAGTTCCCTATGTCTCTGTAGCTATTAGCCAGCTAGTGAGCTGGAGATGTGTGTTCTGCCTGTCTATGAGGCCCATTGGAGATCCAGCTGCTTGGCACATCCAGAGGCATCCTTGTGTAATTCTGTCCTTTTCTCTCCAGTTTGGACCTAAGAGGGGAACCAGTGGTTTGTTTTGGCTCTCTGCTTTCAGTCACTAAACAAATTTACCCAAGTTTGGGGCTCGGAAGAGAGTAAGCTCAGCCACACATACACTTCTGCAATTCCACAACTTGGAGGAAGCCTTGGGACCATCTCACTTACTGCAGCTTGGCAGATCTCTTGTGTTGGAGAGTGGGACAATCACAGTTGTCAAATAATGTCACTCATTAAATATATTTCTTAGGCCATTTCCACACTAGACTGTTATAGCGCTATTATTCCACTTTCAACATCCTATGGAATCCTGGGATTTGCAGTTTAGGGAGGGGCAAACCCCAGGATTCCATAGGATGTTGAAAGTAAAATAATAGCACTATAACAGTCTAGTGTGGAAATGAACTTAGATGTGGTAAATTTAAATAGCTTCCAAATAGCACTGTCCACATGAACATACACAAAGGGAGAGCAGGATCATACTGCAAAGTGTCACCTCCAACCTACACATTTTCCCATATCAGTCTTTATAGCCCCTGTTGTCATACAGGTGGTATACAGGTACTCCTCTTTGTGGTCTCTATAACTCACACATAATGGACCTTCCTCCTATACACAGCGACCATAAGAGCCTTCCAGAGTTGAGTAGAGTTTTGGCAGGACCCCATCTCCATCTCTTGCAGTGCATGCCTAGTGTCTTCTCCTCAGTTCATTTTCCTCTGCATCATGAATGAGAAGAAGAAGAACTTTCTGTGTTTCAACACAATCCTTGCTGAATTATCTTTATCTCTTCATTCTTTCTTCAGGCTTCTTAGAACAACCCTACACTCTTATTTTGTAGAGTTCCTAACTGTGTGGAGGTCCCCCTATGCACACTTTGTGTGCATAGGCTCATTCTAGAAATGGAAAGAAACAGGGGGGTTCATGGCTGGGAGATTCTTAACTTTTCTAAGCTCTAGAAATGAAAGTATGTAGGTTATAGAGGTTTGGGCCCATTGTTCTTTCTCCCCCTTCCTAACACTTGTAAAGGACTAGACCATTGGGTAGATGCAAACTGAGTTTCACACATGGGTTGGGGGAATTGCCACTGTTTTTGTATTTTTTTTGCCAATGTTCAGCATAGACACGATCCTACTGTTACCAGTGCTAATGCTGTTCTGCTGCAAAGCTGCACAAAAACCTTCTGGACAAATCTCCTGTTCACAGTCCTATAAATCAGTCTAAGCCCCTTCAGCAACAAGTTCTAAAACGGCCTCTGATATTTCATCATTTGTTTTTGTTCCCTTTCTTTTTTGACACTTTCAAAGTGTGTTAGAAAAGAGAAGGAAGAAGAGGAAAATAAATTCCTAAGAAAAAAAATAAGTTATACATATTGATGTCATTAGCTAACCCACTAACACAATACCAACAAAAGCCTTGGCGCATTTTGCCTGCTCCAGCTCAACTCCAACTCATTTATACAACCAGTCAGGCTTTGTTCCAGAGATGGCCACAGTTCAAAGTATTTGCCAAACACAAACATCTTGTTAAGTGAGCCAACCACAGTGTTACTGACTGACACTAGATGCAGGAAAGGCATTTGAGCAATCTGCTAGCAAAACTGTAGAAATTTAATTTCTGGCTCTACCTTCTAGCTGCTGCTACTATTCTATTGTTGTTTTGGGCAAACAGACTCTCCCAGGGCAGCACAAAGCAATTGTATCCTTGGCCTGCCTTTTTTTTCTTGAGTCCTGTGAGATTAAGGGATCACAGCTCCGATTAAACATACATAGAAAGTCACTCCAATACCACAATAACGTCCAGCCTCTTCTCCATAAAACATTCATGTCAATTCAGAGCAATATTGCAAAATTTGCAGAAGCCTGCAAGGGGGCTGTCTGTTTGCTGAAATATGGATGTCAAAAGTGATGCCTTCGGCATGGTCTCAGCAAGACTCCAATTAATTTTTCATGCCAGTGGTCCTCTTACATCCATATATCCTTGGCAACTGCTTTTAGTCTGGTTAATAAAATCCTCAGTGCTGTATTTGAAAGCTAAAATAGTTTGTGCCAGTGCTTCCAAAAGGATGACACCATCCTCTTAACTACGTGTCCTTAAGTTTTTTTTAAGATTATTTATTTATTATTTTTAAAACAAACAGTCAAAGTCACAGTTAGAATTACAGTCATAGTCAAAGAAATGTATGCTAAAGAAAAAGAACTAAAATAAAAACTAAAACACAAGACTAACACATCTAATTAATACAATGAACACTAGCTAAAACACTAAACACTAACTTATTAAAATACAAAAAGGGCCCTCACTCCTACCCCCACACCAAACTTTAATGGAAAAAAGATTTTAAAAGTTCTTCTACAATTTCAAATCCAACTTATTTATAAGTCCTTAAATTTGACTGGAATTAAAAGATCTCAACAGGCTTTCCAGGACCAAGAATTATAGTTCAGTTCTTTCCCTGCAAGCAGTGTATCATAGGGACAAGAATCTAGCCCTTTAAGGGATCTGCAATAGTTGTGTTTTAAAAGACTTGATGCTAAAGAAAGATTATAACAAGTACACATGCAAGACAACGAAATCCATTCAACCAGGGATGTCTTGTGGCTCCAGTGTCAGCAGTTTTACTACAAACTTTAGCCCAAGCTTTCAGGGTGCTATCCAAGGTGTTGAACACTATCCACCAAACAGGTTCAGCACCTTGGACAACTCCCTTAAAATGTGGATTAAAGCCTATCGCAAGTGGAATATTTCAAAGGCATAGAAGCTACCAGTCACCATTGCAGTTTGCTTCTACTTGAGAAAGAAAGAAATCAAAATACATTGGATAGCACAGATACTACACCAAAAAAGAAAAAGAAAATCCTCTCCCTTAAGGAAAGAATTAAGGCTTACAATTAGGCCAATTTAATACTAAAACACAATAAAATGCAAAACAATTCCTGCATTCAGTGGCTGCTATCTTGTGAGCCAAAACTCTGTGCTAATGATGCCTCTACATCCAATTCAAAAAGAAACTGCTTTGTAATTTTATTGCATTTCAGGTTCATAAATCATTACATGAATCATGGGATAAATGTATATAATCTTTTCAAGCACATGGAAGTACTGCAGAATTTTCAGCTTGTGCTTCGTGTCCATACTGTCATGTAAAAATCTTTCACTAAATAATTTAGTAGAGTAACTTTATTTTTAATCGGTTACTTATAGAGCAGAACTTGGCAAGGATACATTTTGGAGTACAACCCCAAGAAGGTTATCTGGGGGTTCTGAGCTTTGTAGTTCAAATGTAACTTTCCCCATACTTAGTTTAAATGAGTCTAACGCTAGAATTGAAAATGTGCAGAAGTCCTGCTGTGTTTATTGGGGCTTACCTTTAAAGCAGTGCTTCTATGCCTTTGGTCCTTCAGGGATTTTGGACTTCAGTTTCCAGCAGACTCAGGCTGCATAGCCAGTGATAAAGTATTCTGGGAGCTGAAGCTGGAACATTTGAAGGGACAGAAACTGAGAAACTGCTGCCCTAGAGTCTGAGTGTACAGGACTGTAGTCTAAAGGTGTTTCAACAACATTTTTTGTTCATTCTCTCTTAATCACTATTGGCAGAGTACTTGTGATAATGAGAGAACACTTGTTCGCTTACACTAGAAGACAGGGAGTTGACTTAGCAAGCTTATATGTCTACACAAGGATCTTCTATAGACCTAGCTGGAGATGTCACAGCCTGAATCTGGACCCTTTTGCAAACAAAATTAGTTTGTTTGTTTGGTTTGGGGCAGGACTGTGTGTTCTACCAATACACTGAGATAAATTAGGAACAGATCAGTAACCCTAGTTTTTCTTTGCATCTGTTTGCCTTTGAGACCATAAACAAGTCAAATATTTACAATGTTTATCATCTCAGGATAAATGTGGAAGACAAGTGAAAGAAGAGCAGTTAGAAATACTGGTTTCACAGTACAGGTGTGTTATGCTTCTAGTTTAAATTACCTCTGAGTTGCAGTTGAGTTACAACTGAATGCATTGAATGCCATAGAATGGTTTAAGAGAACAAGAAGAAACAAATATCCTTTAAATGCAATCCGTATAGCTATATCTTCTTTCACCCTCACTCCTCCACAACCATACAGTGGTTGTAATCCTGCATGCCTCCACATAAGATAGTACTGTATGTGGAACTACTTTACACTATTATTTACCACTCCCCAGACCTAATGTAGAGCTGCTGACTGACCACACACAGGCATTCCAGGCCTGGTGGGAAGTGCAGGAGGAGAGGAGAATCACATAAGCATCTGGCCATGTCCCTGTAGCCAGGCCTGAAGCGATTATATCAGCCACTGAGGTCCTCCAAGGGTCCCAGAGGACAGAGGGTTTGGAAGAAGGCAATACCAGCCTTTCCACTGACCAAATATTCTATACACACACACAAGTGTAAGGTTCACTTAGTACCTGATTATTCCACTAACAGGATGCCAACCACAATCTCCCTGTTGGATTTGCTTTAGCTTCCTGATTATCTCCCAGAGATACATTTGCCCAATAAGAGAGCTCATCTCTTTATCATAATGCTGCCACAGAAGCAAGCTTACCTCTCAACAACCCTGCTTGCTATCCCTGTCCAAATTTATAGAAAATCCTCTCAGTGGCACGTTTTGTGAATTTGATTTTTCCACTGTTAGACTGCATCAATCTCGCATGATTAACTCCAATAAATCACACACTTTGAAACTGAGAGGACTAATTCCAAGAGTTTAAGGTCTGCTTTACAGAGCCTTTTTTGAGAGCTGATTAACACTTTACCAAGAATCTCAGAGGATATCTTGCATAGGGCACATGCTCATTAATTAACTACCTGAAATATTTAATCAAGGTTGGATAATTAGTTCAACCTCTTTTGACTTGGTTTAGTATGATATAGAGGTAAAGCTAAAAGACATTCTGAAGATAGTTATTTCCTGCTCTCTCTCTCTTGATGATCTCAGGTAGTCATGTATTTATAAGGGCATTCATATTCCTATGGGTGACCTGTTCAGCTAGAAGGAGAAGTAAGCATGAGTTGACATTGTCATTGTAAATCAAAGAGATTTATAGTTCCTTTTTATTTTTTTGTTCCTGTTAACTCACAGAACATCCAGCCTACATGAGGTCAACATGTTTCTTCCATCCTGTTTCATTCTGGGGCATCCTGTACATCTATGGTTTGTGGGTAACATGTCTCAAAAGTCAACACAGCTACCCTTGCATTTGTATTGCCTATCGATTCACAGTGTTACCTAGTCAAATAAAAGAAGTGGGACCTGTAGTAAAAATATAAAATGAGGAGAACCTTTTGTTCACTGTTGCAGCCTGCTGACAATCTTCTTTGTGTATTTGGGTGATGCCATTTTTTGCTGTGGAAGCCATACTACTCACAACCTTCATCTGAACCTGAGGGAATTAAGTCTGTTTGTAAAATAAATGGCAAACCACATATGTTAAAAGACTAAGAGAAAGGAGAGGGGGAACCTTGCTTTTTTTCTGTTCAGGTTGGTTGGTTTGTGATGTTTCTAGTGATTTAAGAGAGCTAAGCCAGGCAGCTCTTTTTGACATTCAGCTTGTGTGACATACTGTCCCTTAGCAGATGGTTCACAGGCAGAACAAGAGTTGAGCAAAGCAGAGCCACAGAATTTAGGTTCTCTTCTCTTCTAGAAGAACCCCAGACTTCATAATAGCATTAATTACATTTGCATGGGGGAGTTGGTCGGGGGATCCCATTAGCTTTGTACCACCAGAGAAATAACATGCATTTAAATGAGACCCATGAAGATGAGAGATGCGCAACAATTAGCCGAGAACCCTGCAATGAACCATATTCACATATCTGAATCTAATGAATCCCAGCTGCTTTGAGCTGTCCCCAAAGAAAACAGCTTGCCATATTTTAGTTCATCTCAGGCATAACAGAAAGGTCCTATAATGTGTATAAAGCTTGAAGAGAACTACAGCATAGGATTAAGTGCTGAAAAGACGTTTAATCTTAAGAAGCAAAGCATCCTTGAGTGTGATTCTGTGAAAAACGTGCCACATGCTTCATGCTTCCCTGAGTATGTTTTGAGGCTCACACAATTTATTTTCATTCAGGCATTTCTTGGTTTTAACTCTCAGCATGGAGCAATTCATGCCAAATGCCCAATTGAGCTTCCTCTTTTCCCATAATGAGACTCAAATCTGTTTTAATTTCACACTTTTAGGAAGTTCCAGGGTGGCAGGCAGAAGCAGGGGAGGCTGAATTTATATGCAAATGCCCTGGCCTGCAAGACTAATGGGACACATAGTGGTGGAGATACAATGTTTATATCTGTGGAAGCACTGAAAGCAGCATTCACTGAATTTTCGAAATCGGGTTAACATGTCTACAAGAATGAATCTCAGCAATTAGCCATAACACAGTAAAGGCCCTGTTACCAAAATTTAGCAAATGTGAAGTGGAAAGTTTTCCTGTTTTTTTTAATAGCATATAGGAGCAAAATAAAATTAAAGTTACCCATGCACAGAATGGACAGGCATCCTGCTCTACATTCTGTTGATTCTGGAGTGGATGTGGGCCACTTCCCACCCGACCACAACAGGCTTGGTTTCAATATGTGAAGTTTAAAATAGCTGCCAGGCTTGCTGCATTTACAACTCACAGCCTACCTCCTCCTCACCACAGTACATTTAGGCACTGAAACTTTATACCCCAATTAGCAGTTTCCTCTTCATCCCTTCCAAAAATCACATCGTATTTCATTTACCAAGCCTCACTCCCATTTCTAAGTATGCCAGCATTTGTGGAGAGAGGGAAGTTATTGCCTTGCCATCTGGTCTAAATTATATTAGAAAACAAGAAGAAAATGACAGATTTCCACTGTGGAAACCGCATTGCTCTCTCAGGTTCCCATTCACTGTAGCCACCGGATTGTTGTTGGAACTTTGGACACAATTTAAAAAATTCACTTTCAGTGAATGTAGAATGTGTGTTTCAAATAAGATTTGCTGGCAGAGCTTGAATGTTGTAGTAAAGGTACTCAAGGTAAGCAAAACTATTATTCATGACTTGCAAGTTTGTGTTGACCATCAATGATCATGGCACAGGGGGTAGGGAATGTGCAATTTGTGGTTCTCAGAAGTTGTAGCCCCTGAAGTTTGCCAAAACCTCCTGACCTCACTATTTTTTTTAGAGCACTAATAGAGCACTATTAGTGCTCTAAACTACCCAAAAGAAACCCGGTAGTTAGACTTTTCCTCAGAATCCCTCCCAAGCCTTTACTTTTTTGAAAATGGAGACGATAAGTGACCTCTGGTGTGCCTTGATGCACCACTATGGTCTGCAGGAAAGGGTGGGAACGTTGGCCCACCTCTGATTTAGAATGATGCAGTTACTTACTCCACTGACCTTATTTACAAAGACAATATCTGTTTTCTTCTATCTTAGCAAATCATTGTCCCCAAGCTGCTTTTTCTAGAGAGAACTTGAACCTCCAAAAAAAAATGTTGACATGTAATTTCACTTCCTACCAAGCATGGTCTTGTTCAGAGGTTAAAAGTCTCCCTACCAGCTATACCATCCTTCAGAACACTGTCATCTGTAAAGAGCTGGACTGATGCTCAGCCTTCTTTGGCTAATAAGCATACCAAGTTTTCATTGGGCAGTTTTTCTTTTGCTTGTTTGTTCCAGTTAGGTTTGTGGTGGGCTTTTCAAAAGCAGGTGTTTTGCTCTCCTGAAAATCTTAGTCTTCCACTGACCATGCTGATAACTGCCACTCCCCTCTGCCTACTGTAATTCTGTTTTGGCTCCATTTCTTTTGGTGGTCTCCATTCTCACTTGCTTTTAGAAAGCATTGTGTTGATTAGGTTTTAAAATTTGTAAAAATAGATAGACCTGTGCACCTAGTCATGAGTAGTGACAGTAGAAAAGAAAGATAGATTAAAACACTGATCAAGTTCTGATACAGCTATTCTACAACAGCTAGATCAATTGTGAGATTTAAACTGTATGTTAAACATTTTAAACTTTTAAGAAAGGGAAACCGTAGTAAGCAAAGTATGAATTTGCAGTTAAGTTGACTTGGGATGCCAGAAGAAGCACACTTTATCTGCAAAGCAATTATACTGAGTCACTTCACTTAGTAAAATAAGAACACTCATATTCGGTTTAGGAAATATATTATGACAGGAAGAAAGAGAGGAATCCTTCATTCTATCTAACGTAGGCCATTGCCACACTACACTGTTATAGTGTTATTATTCCACTTTCAACATCCTATGGAATCCTGGGATTTGCAGTTTAGGGAGAAGGATTTAGAATTCTCAGCCAGAGAGTTCTTTGGCCTCAGTAAACTACAAACCCCAGAATCCCACAGGATGTTGAAAGTGGAATAATAGCACCATGACAGTGTAGTGCAGAAACGGCTTAAGATGGAGATGTATGTTAATATTGGCCCTTTCCACATGTGGGGGGGGGGGGACAGGCGAAAACGCCCAAAAATGGAGCTTACCGGCAGCTGGGTAAGTCCGTCGCGACGCGGAGCAGTGCGAGCTCGCTGCTCCACAGTCCTCCGGCATCCCAAATGGTGGCTTCCGGTTGGTGGAGGCTCTCCGCCAACCGGAGAAGCTCGCCAGCTGGAAGCCCGCCCCCAGCAGATCTGCAGGCACGCATTTGCACCCGCCTGCAAATCCGCGTCGGAGCCGGGCGACAGAGTGGCGCGGGGCTGCGCGTTCCGTGCTTTTTAAAAACCTCGAAAAAGAGGTTTTTAAAAAACACGCAGCGCGGCTAGTTCTGGCCACTCCTGAGTGGATTCTGGTGTGGAACTACTAAAAGTAGTCCACGCCAGTCCACTCTACGGTGTAGAAGACCTCCATGGGAGGTCGCTCTGCACCGTTTTAATACCCCGGTGTGGAAATGGCCATTTTCTACAAAGAGAGAGGCTGAAGAGTAGCAGAGGAGGAGCAGGAGGGGGAGGCAGTGGCACCAGGAAACCTAAGACTATCAGTCTAGGACAGGAAGGAAGGTCAGCATAGGTCACAGTAGGTAAAGAAGAGATTAGGATTCCTGGGGATGTCTGTCTGTAATGACCCCCATCTTCAGTACACACAAAACTGAACCATGACACTTTCAGTTACCATTGTAGTTACGTTACTAAGTCACTCATGCTTCGGAATGTCTGTTTTAGAGATCTTTTTGTTGAATAAATTCAGAGCTAGAAAGGTTACTTTTAAAGCAATTAGTTACAGATATGGTTCTAAAGCCCAACACGAGGTAATACAGTAGCTCCTCCACATTCGTAAGGGTTAAGGTTGCAGAACCCTCATGAAAATGGGAAATCACGAATAACTCCCCCTCCCATGATTCTCCTCCAGAGCTCCCCACTCCCATTCCTTTGCCTCTGGCCCCAGCACTGGGACAGGGGGAGGGGGAGAAAAAAAGACACAGTAAAGGGCTTACCTGTACTTTCACCTCAAAGGCAGAAGAGCAGAGTTCTTGGGTTCCAGTTACTTCTGGTGGCCTCATGAAAAGGGAGGGGTTGGAGCAAAGAGCACCTGATCAATCAGCCACAACACAGCAGGAAAGTGCAGCCACATGGCAGAGAGGACACACCTCCAGTTGTGGGAAGGGGGCTTTGCTTACCCAAAAGGAAAAAAAAGTCCGATTTTAAACACAAGCTTCTCAAGCTTGGGGTGAGGAATGCAAGGGAATGGGAAGAGGAAAATGGAGAGGAGGCAAGCACGTGCCTCTGAATAATCAAATTTGTGAAGGTCAAAGCCACAAATGTGGAGGGAAGACTGTACTGTTAAAGTTCCATTTTTAAACACAACTCTTCCCCATTTCTCCAAAGTAATTAGAATGGTTTTCTGTTGTTGTTGTTGTTGTTGCTGGTTTAAATCTGAATAGTGTCAAGCTGCTGCCCTGTAGTATAAAACACATTCTGTTCTCATCCATCTTATTATCATTTCAGCACCCGCAAAAGAACACAAGGCAGCAGCATTTGAAATTTGTCCTCCATTTTAGTAAGATAACCGTCCTGTAACTAACTTTCTACCACAAAAGGGATGAAGCTACTGTTTCTTTGTTTCGTTTACCGTATTTGCCGGCATATAAGACGCACCGGTGTATAAGACGCACTCCATTTTTACGTCAGCAAATACTATTTACCGATGTATAAGACACACTGGTGTATAAGATGCACCCCATTTTCAAACAGTATTTTTTTGGGGGGGGAGTGAGTCTTATACGCCAGCAAATAGGGTATATCTCACCATTCTTCTGGTATGGGACCGAATGTGGCTCACATCAAGGAAGGAACAAAGCATACAAAAAACCTATTTGATAAAAAAGCTTAAAACACATTAAATAAACAATTCCATTAAAAACATGATACAGTTAAAAGCACATTAAAAATAGTAAAAAGGTAAAAACCTATTAGATCCCATTAAAAAAATCCTTCTGCCACAATAACTTAAACTCCAAAGGTCAGCCTAAATAAAAAGGTCTTTGTCTGCTGGTGGAAAGAGAGTAGATAGCATCCTGTTAGAGGGAGTTCTGCAGGTTGGGAGCAACCACTGAGAAGACTCTCTCTCCTTCCTTACCAAATGCACCTGTGATGATGGTGGAACAGAAAGAAAGTCTCTTCCTGACAATCTTAAAAGTTGGGCAAGCTCCCTCATTAAGTTAGAGGTTATTCATAAGTTAATGAGACAAAGAACTCATTACAAGTAACAAGTGACTTCCAAGTTCTGAATAAATTAATGCAGAAATATGAAGGCCTTGTAGCTGTGTGTTATATCAAGGAAGGGGAGATCCTCAAGGAGCACTCTTTGGTGAGACCTGAAGAGTGATTCTAAATCTCACAGAATGTTCCTATTTTCATATGTAAAATCTTGGAAGAATGTAATCACACCAGAAAAACAAGCTTGTTTGCTTGCATGGACTAGTGACTGGACTATAGCAAGGATTCTACTAGAGTTTCAGACTTGCCTTCCACATCTAACTTAGCCCAGAATCTATTTTTAGAGAATTCAGACACCAAGGCTTCCCTTGGTGTTTTGCCATCTCTGTCTGTGATCATAGACAAGACAAACTCTGCTTTTAACATGTTGAGACTATTTTGGTCTCTCAGACTGCATGTGATAAAAAGAAAAACAAAGAGAGCCCTTTTGTAAGGATCACAGTCTTTAAATCTCTTTTCTGCAGATGTATGCTAATAACTTCATTGTGGGAACAGTCATGTATCTCATAGTGTATCTTGTGTCATTTTTAGAAGCAAGAAAGTTAGAGAACTTCTACTAAGGTTAGAGGCTGGAAGAGTAACAAAATTTTAACGCTTTACCCATGCATTTCTCCTTTCACTGATTTTTTTAATTGCACATCTCATGTAGATTTGTAAATGCAGAGCCTGTTTCATACTTGGCTTTCTTCACACAGTCACAAACTGACATTGAGCAATCCCAAATCTAGTCCCTTAATAACCCTTGGAGTATTTTCAAGGAACCTGTTTCTGCAAGAACTTGAGTTTTAGTCTCTCTCTCTCTCTCTCTCTCTCTCTCTCTCTCTCTCTCTCTCTCTCTCTCTCTCTCTCTCTCTCTCTCTCTCTCTCTCTCTCTCTCTCTCAGTGAACAAACTGAATTCTTAGACAGACATATAGGACAGGTGTATGGCATATTCCACTGCACTATGTGCATGAAACAGGGCTACTTTAGAAGCGCTTTCATGACAGATTCTCCCTGGTGCAGAAAGGGTACTCATAAAGGAGATTTCTTAAGACTAGCATTATCTCCAGTATGTAAGCTTTCTACATACAGAAAAGTTTTGGCATGGGAATCTTTTGAAACATGTGAATTTTAAGATGGTGCATGCCCCTGTCATACCTGACAGCATTTCATTGGTTTCTCAAGGTTTCTCTGTCATTTTATGGGAATATAAGTTACTCAACTGCAACACAATACTTACCATAGAAAACCAATTTCAAAATCAGATTTTACAAAGCCTAACAAAATTTCAGCTTTTAAAAAGTCATAAAGTTTCAGCTTTGTATTTCAATGAAGACATACACTTTTTTAAAAAAAAATCCAGCTGTATCCAGCTGATTCAAGAGGTCTGTTTATCAAAAATTTCCATTTGGTTCTATTGCATTATTTACATGTAAACTAAATCAGTGATTCCAATGTATTCTGTGGATGGTCAGTATCTTCCATGAAGTCTTCTAGTCAGGATAATTTTTTAAAAATATTTCATTATAGCAATATGGAAATTTTAATACACTTTTATGCAGATAATTTCCAAAATATTATGATAATTTAGTTCATTATTGAAAATAAAACATTTTTATTTATGTCTTGGTTCTTCATTGCATTGCTATGGTTGTCCTACAGCAACCTTGAAACAGAGGGGTGTAGTTTCAGCGTAAGCCTGACCACCGCACAGACAGCCTCTGACACAAACTGAGTTGACCATAGCTATGCAATAACATTTTTAAAAAGGGGGAGGAGGAGGAAAGAACTCATCTGAACTATGCTCCTGCACACAGGGGCCCTGCTCTAACTGAAGACAGGAGAAGGATGTCTTTACATGTATGTCATGGCCTTTGATCAAGAAATATACATGCACAAAATTGGGCCACACATGTGCCATTGCGTGGACCTTTGCATCAGTCACGACACTCAGTGATGACAATGTTGGACAATCAATGCTGGGAATTTCAAATATTTGTTTGGAGTGGGAAGAGGGGTTGTTGGTGGCTCCGAAGTTTCCCTCCTCATCAGTTCTAACACTAACCATTATCTGATCCATGCTCAGCACACAGCTTCCAAATAGACAGACAGACAGACAGACAGACAGATAGATAATTACAATATTTATATCCCACCATATATGGGATCTCAGGGTGGCGTACAAGTTAAATCAATGTAAGCAATGTTTAAAATAAAATATTAAACAGTAACAATAATTTGAACAAACTAAAAGCATAGTAAATAGTAAAAAAATAGTTTTAAGAAGTTAAAGTACTTTAAAATCATGTGCAATTTGCATTTTGGAATAAATCAATGAAGCCTGAAAGGCTTTACTAAAAAGTTCTATTTTTACTTGGTGCTACAATGCAGCCCAAGTTGGTGTCAACCAGGTCTCCAAGGAGAGGGCATTCCACAGGCAGGGTTGGAAGACATGGCATAGGGCCTTCTCAGTGGTAGAACCCTACCACTGAGAAAGCCCTATGCCATGTCCTCCAACAGGTATTCACCTTATTGGACAAAGGACAAAGGATGACTCCTCTAAAAGACCTCAATCCTCAGACAGCCATATAAAGAGAGAGGTGTTCTTTCAAGGACCAGGGTTCCAAACTTTTCAGAGCTCTGAATGTCATCACAAGTATCTTAAATTCAGACCAATAACAACCTGGAATTATGGATCTGAACACAGGCCACTCTTCCTTTAAGCAGTTTGGGCTTAAATTCAAAATCATAGTTACGAATGCATAACCTAGGCCATTTCTGCACTAGACTGTTACAGCGCTATTATTCCACTTGCAACATCCTATGGAGTCCTGGGGTTTGCGGTTTCGGCAGGGGCAGGCCGGCTCCTCCCAAAACCGCAAATCCCAGGATTCCATAGGATGTTGCTGTGCTGGTCAATGACTGTAATAAAGATATTCATTCATAAGATGTTGCAAGTGGAATAATAGCGCTATAACAGTCTAGTGTGGAAATTGTCCTAGAGTTATGCATTTGTGATGGGTTCATATTCATAATCCCTACGTATTCAATAGTGAAGGGAAGAGGAAGAGATCATGAAAGTCACCCCAATCCAAACTTACTGGGCAGCAGCTGCTGTTTCCAACCCCCTCCCATAAGCAAGCTCCATTGTGAGGAGGAATGATGACAGGGATTCTGCTTCTGTCTGTCACACCGGAGATGGCTCATGGGAGACAGATGGAAACTTCAGTCAGCTGCATCCTGATTGACAGGACAACAGATCTCCATTACTGACAGTGGCTGCTGCCCAATAACTCCAGACTAGGGGGTGTGCCCAAGAAACACTCCTTAGCTACATGACTAAGTCACTTAGGCCATATCCACACTACACTGTTATAGTGCTATTATTCCACTTTCACCATCCTGTGGAATCCTGGGGTTTGTAGTTTACTGAGGCCCAAGAGCTCTCTGGCTGAGAATTCTAAAACCCCTCTCTAAACTGCAAATCCCAGAATTCCATGGGATGTTGAAAGTGGAATAATAGCACTATAACAGTGTAGTGTGGAAATGGCCTTAGTTAAGTAGCAGATCTAGAATCATGACCATTGGTGGTAATAGTAGCACAAGTCTTTGTCATCTTCTTCAGAAAGTTCAGTTCAGCTACATGGAATGTACACAACTGAACGGAAAAAAAAACTAAGATGACATTAAAATAGTCAACTTCAGTTAAAAATGTATCAGTTCCATCAGCACGCCATCCCATTGCCTATGACTCCAAAGTTGTATCAATTTGATTCTGCCATAAATCTCGGGGTATACTTCAAAATGTGAGATGCATATGTAAATATATGCATCATTTAGATAGTGACAGTTCATAATTATTTTGCAGTCATCAGGATTATAATGCAGTCATCAGGATCTGCTCACGCAAGGGTTTCTCCATTCTTTTCTGTGACTAATGAATTATAAATACTCCAGACTTCAGTGAAGTTTCGACTGTCTCTTTTTCTGAAAGGGAAATCCCTGTCTGTACATGTATTTGGATTGTACCTCAAAGTGAGGGAGTTGGCTTTATGAGAAAGGTTAGATCTGCCCTCACCAATAGAGTGATCTCTGGATCAATTGAACTGTAACTTCCCTTATCCCCAAACTTGATTGGAGTTTTATTCTAACCCATGTTGAAAACTGGCCCTCTCATTAGACATGCTGGAGAAGGCTGATCATTAGTTTAAGGAGCTCTTTTTTATAAGTGTCAAATCAAGGTTCAAAAGGAGTGAATATAGATGTTTATCTCTGCTCTTCCATTTTCCCTTTTCTACTTTGTCCACTGTAGGCTGTGCAAGCATTGTCTCTTAATGTTAGTGAATACTGGTATCAGTTCTAAGTGAGCTATATATCTAAGGCCTTTTCCGCACCGGGCTATTTAAACAGTGCAGAGCAACCTCCAGCGGAGGTCTTCTGCACCGTAGACTGGGGCGGACTACTTTTTGTAGTGCCATACCTCAGTCCACTCCACTGGTCGCTCAGCGTGTTTTTCAAAAATCTCTTTTTAGAGGTTTTTAAAAACCACGGAGCGCGCAACCCTGTGCCTCTCCATCGCCCGGCTCCGGAGCAGATTTGCAGGCGCATGCAAGTGCATGCCTGCAGATCTGCCGGGGGCGGGCTTCCGGCTGGCAAGCTTCTCCGGTTGGTGGAGAGCCTCCACCAACCGGAAGCCACCATTTAGGACGCCGGAGGAGTGCGGAGCGACGAGCTCGCGCTGCTCCTCGTGGCGATGGACTCAGCCGGCCGGAAAATAAAGCCAGTAAGCTCTGTTTTTGGCCTCCCCCCCGCCCACATGCAGAAAGGGCCTAAGACTCAAAAGAAATGAAATAGCTGATTATTGTTGGGTTTTTTATGTCAAGTTAATTTTGACTTATGGTGATGTTAGAAACCTCAAAGAGCTGCAGTCATCAATTGCCCTGCTTGCATGTTGCAAACTCAGAGCCATGGTCTTCTTGACTGAATCAATCCACTAGCCTTCCTTTTTTCCTGTTTCCTTCCACTTTACCAAGTCTTTTCCTGTGAGTCCGGTTATCTTATGATATGTCCAAAGTCCTACAGCCTCTGTTTATAGTCATCTGGGATTCTAGTAAGAGTTCAAGGCTGATTTCCTCTAGGACCCATTCATTCGTCTTTTTAACTGTCCACGGTATCCGCAGAATCCTCCTCCAGTACCACATTTCAGATAAGCTGATTTCTTCACTGCCTGGTTTTTACAACCAAACATAGTAATTAGAAATATTATTGCATGGGTAATTCTGCCTTTGATATTCCATGGTGGAAAGGATTTATTAACATTCAGCATGATTGTTGATGGATAGAGTGTAATCATTTTCAGTAAGTTCTAAAGGAATAACTATACTTTGGGGGAAAAAAGTTAGGCCACTGCAGAGAATTTTCCTAAAAGCTCCACAGAGATTTGACATCAAATCCAAAAGCAAGATATAACTATAAATTGGCTAGATTTCTCTAGTTGAGGTTCAGGACAGGACCTACCAGTAGGCAGAGTAGGACAATCAGCTCAGACAGCAGATGATAAGGACAGTAGGGTCAGCTCACCAACTGTTCCCTTCTCTTGGAGGACAGAGCTATCTGCACTACACATATTGTCATGCAGCCCTTAAAATGGCCTGCTACTATTGGATGTGGTAGATGACTCTGTTCCATTGCTGGTTTTGAAGTATGATTCAGCTGCCAATCCATTTGTCTGCTTTATTTGAAATTGAGGAGAGCGAATGCCATCTTGTCCTTTATGTCGGGTTTAGGTATATGTATATGTACAGATGTACAGATGTATATTCTGGCCAGTTTCTGCTGAAGTTATTTAAGACCTCCAAAGAAGGATTAAGAGGCATTGGGATTTTAAAGAAAATGTGTGATTTTAAAAAACAAGGATAAGTTTTCTTTTTTTCTTTAAAAGAAAACAAACTAAAAAATTTATCCAGGAATCAACCAGTTATTATGCAGACATGAGAGACCAGGAGGAAGGTTTGGAGGGTCAGGCCAGGAAAAGTTACTTAGTTAAGTATAAACTGATACAGGATTCCGGCTCGGATTTACTCCTTCCAAAATCCAAAAACTATAATTAGTGTTATGTTTATGAAAGTTTGGGACTTGTTTCTTATACAGCAACCACATGTCAAATGGCAGATCACTTTGTAAAGTTTGTGGTATAACATTGGAAGTGGTGGGGAATATGCTATACAGAGGGGGGGAAAGTCTCAAAAAACCCTATGGACATGACTTAGTAAAGTCATGTCTTCATCCTGCCCACATATTGGATAGTTTAGTAACTTTCCTCACTGGAGCACCTGCCAGCATAGTCAGTCTGGAGTTGTAGTTCAAAAAAGTAATTTTTCAATGCTCAGTAATCTATGATCACGACAATCACGTAAAACTACTGTTGAAATTTTTGCAGCTCAAAAGAATTATCTAAAGATGACAGGAACTGATTTAATGAATGCCTTTATATTGTTTGATTCTGATAATGAGTATTTCTTATGCCAACTATTCTGCTGACCACTTTGTGATATTTATTGCAGGAGTGATTCGTGAGAGTTATCTCAAAGGGCATGATCAGCTGGTGCCTGTCACCCTCCTGGCCATTGCAGTCATTCTTGCCTTTGTCATGGGGGCTGTCTTCTCGGGGATCATAGTGTACTGCATCTGTGACCATCGACGCAGAGATGTGACTATTGTGCAGAGGAAGGAGAAGGAATTGGCCCAATCCCGCCGGGGTTCAATGAGCAGCGTCACCAAGCTCAGTGGCCTCTTTGGGGACACTCAGTCCAAGGAGCCAAAGCCCGAAGCCATTCTCACCCCACTGATGCACAATGGCAAACTTGCTACCCCAGGCACCACAGCCAAGATGCTCATCAAAGCTGACCAACATCATCTAGACTTGGCTGCTCTACCAACCCCAGAGTCTACCCCAACGCTGCAGCAAAAAAGGAAGCCCAGCCGAGGCAGCAGAGACTGGGAGAGAAACCAGAACCTTATCAATGCCTGCACAAAAGATATCCCCCCAATGGCATCACCTGTAATCCCTACAGACCTTCCTCTCAGGGCTTCTCCAAGCCACATCCCAAGTGTTGTAGTCCTGCCCGTTTCTCAGCAAGGCTATCAGCATGAATATGTTGATCAGCCAAAAATGAGTGACATGGCACAAATGGCTATGGAGGACCAAAATGCCACCCTTGAGTACAAAACCATCAAAGAGCATCTCAGCAGCAAGAGCCCCAACCATGGGGTGAACCTGGTGGAAAACCTGGATAGCATGCCACCAAAAGTACCCCAAAGGGAAGCCTCGCTGGGTCCCCCGGGGTCTTCTCTCGCTCAGAGTGGTCTGGGCAAGCGGTTGGAAATGCATTCTTCTGCTTATAACGTGGACTACAAGAGAAACTACCCTACGAACTCGCTTACGAGAAACCATCAGACATCAACTCTCAAAAGAAATAACACAAATTCTTCTAATTCCTCCCACCTCTCAAAAAATCAGAGCTTTGGCAGGGGAGACAACCCCCCTCCTGCCCCACAGAGAGTGGACTCTATACAAGTCCATGCTGCTCAGGGTCAGACCGTGACTGTATCGAGGCAGCCCAGTCTCACCACATACAACTCCCTGACAAGATCAGGGTTGAAACGCACACCATCCTTAAAACCAGATGTACCCCCCAAGCCCTCCTTTTCCCCTCTGTCAACGTCCATGAAGCCTAACGATGCATGTACATAATCACCATGGGGGTGGGGGTGGGGGGACAGCAGGTGACCAGAGTATGCCCTTAAAAAGCCAGTGTTCGGCAATGACCACACTGCTAGTTTCAACTAACCAGGAAGCTGCTAAGCCTGAGGATGTATTGCTCTCTGGGAAAAGTGGAATATTTTTTAACAATCGGGCCATGCAATCCGTGGTTTGCCACTGTAGGGCCCACCCCCATGATGCAACAGCTCCTTACTCAAAAGACTAACCACAAACGTTGAGCCAAAAGCACACACAATGAATGATGACTGTGATACTTCACTATTAAACTGCACAGTGCACCCCAGAACTGAGAAATGGGTGCTTTGAAAGGAAAAGGAGTGGAGAGGAAAAGAACAACCAATAACAACAACCACAAAAATGTGTTGATTCAAGCTAACTTTGACTGAACTGTGGCAGACTTTTACTATGCGCAGGTACTGTGAAATGCCCATCAGTGTTACAGCCATTTGGTTATAGCAGATTGCCATGTTGGGCAACAACTCTGTCATAGGTTTCTGCTACTCTTCTCTTTTAATGAATAACATGTGACTGTTAACGCAAGTAACTCCTATTATTTATTGTTCATCCTTTTTGTCTTTTTTTTTTAATTCCTAAGGAAATTACTTCTGCATATCTTCATATGAGCAGCTCTCTCAAGAAGGGAAAAAAAACCAACACCCAAATACGTTGAAAGTTATGCCTATTTAACGTGAAACCCATTAACTGGAGTAATTAATACTCTTTTTATTTTTCCAATAAATTCACTGAGTTAAATAAGATGGAGGTGGAATTCTGAACTTTGTGTTTGGGCTCTCTGATCTTTTTCTAGAAAATAAAAAAAAAGTGGGGTGCAGTATTTATTTCAATATGAGATAATTTTTCTGTCGGGGTTTCTAGCCTCTATATGTCAGGCAGCAAAGAAAGAAGCAAACCTTCCCCTGCCCTCATCCCCAAAATACCTCTCTTCCTACAGTAAGGTCCTGCAAAGGAAATCGTTTGAAAGCTGCATATCTCTGCTCCATTGCTGTGAACATGGTTTTGTCAGTAGGTAATAACTTTCTGTGAAGGCACCAGCTTGTACTCTGCCATCTCATTTCACCCTTGCATGGGAGATGGCAAACAAAAATCCACAAACAGTGTGACTCATTCATGTGCAAGGTTCTGCCATACATAGCTTGTGGTCTTACCACATGGGTTTTTGTTTGTGGGAATACATCTGTGAATAGCCTGTTTATTTCACATGTAAATTTGTGCCTTACACCCTCAGTTGTGTATATTTGTGAGATGTAGTATGTACAACTTTGCCCCTCTCTTTAGAATAAATCAGATACCTATTTATCTCCATCCTGAGTTATTCTCCTGGAGAACTGAAGGATGAGCAGTTCCTAGAAGAATGTTGTGATTATTGTAATAATAGCATCCTGGCCCACAAGAAAACAGGGTGGTAACAATACATATTGCTTCATTTGTTTCCATTTTGGTTCTCAAACCACCCCTGGGTGATACTGGCAGTATAAATGCTGTATTGTGAGCAGAGTTTCCTTTTAACTGAATATTTTCATATCATTTCAGCATAATGATATATACTTATTCATAACCAGCAAAGAAATCAAGAATGAACTGGCACCAAGTCTGGTTTGTTCACAGAAGACAAGCACGATGCGCATTTGCCTGTCTAGCAAGATAGTCCAGCACACAATCACAGCGCATGTACAGCACATGAAATAAAATGGAAATGCATACCAAGCAGGCTGGTCCCTGCTCTTTCTCCATGACTATTACAATAAGGCAAACCCAGAAACATGCTGCATACCCCCTTTTTTTTTTAAGAGGAAATTTAAGGGGAATTTTTTCCCCTTTCTTGGAGTGAAAAAACCTATGGATGGACAGAGTGTGTGTATGTATGTTTTAACAATGTTGCGGTTGTTTGTGCACAAGCACACATTTTGTTTTTAATTTGTTACTATAATAGTGATGATATGCTGTAGCAAAAAAGCAGGAGGAAGAGGATGTGCGTGTGTATGTTTTATATCGCCTGAATAGAATGGCTGGGAGGGAGACTGTTGTTTCGGTTTTGATTTCTTTGGAGTGGGGAGTTTTTTAAGAGAAGATTTTTTATACCATTTGGATTTATTTTGCTTGATTTGGGAAGCAGGGGCATTTTGAACCGTCAAAAAAAACAAAAAGTCTTCAAGTTGGTTAGCAGCACATAGGCGGTCATTTAGAAAGGCTGGATGACCAAAACCAAAGTGCGTAAACAAGGGTGCTTGCGCATCTCCTCCTTTTGTCTCTGCCTCTTGAAAGAAGCTAGCTTGTTCACGATTTGTGAACTATGCCTATCAAACTCAGTGCAACTCTCCTGTTAGGGATTTCTGTTTTGTTTTGTTGTTTTCCTCATTTTTTTCCTAAGCTGCAGGGGATTTGTCAGTAAACAAAAAGGGCAACACCTCATTTGTCCTTCTAGGTTCAACCCCTTGTTGTTCCAAAGGGCACAGTGTTGCCTTAGCAAAGCATTCTGTGCTAATGTAGAAATGAATAATCACTGCAGTTTCGTACAGGGATATGCCTTTGTAAGATACATCACACTGACAATGGGATTGACCTTGGGGTGCCTGAGTGTCTTTTCTGTTTGGGTCTCTCTCTCTCCTTCCCTCCCTCCTCCCCTACCACTTTCCAACCCTTTGTGTGAAGAGGTTCTTAGACCTACGCGTGCCTTTGCTTTCCACCCTTGCGATACACCGGTAGACACAACAAAGTCAGGCTATCATTTGTTGTAAAGCTGTAAAATACTGTGATGTCACAAAATTCCTTTCATCTCCACATCCCCCTAACATCTGATTCACAATTTAATGTATGTTGTAAAAAAAAAAAAATCAAAAAGAACAGAAAAAATATTTTAAAAATAGAAAAAGAAAAAATGGCAAGGGAAGAAAAAAAAAGTCTTTCGATGACATAAAGTAATAAAACCAGACTGTTCTACCTTATATTTTGTCTCTTGGTTGTTGTTTTTTTCCCTGATCATTCCTAAATAGGAGTTTGCTGGCAATTTTCCTTCCTTCCTTCCTTCCTTCCTTCCTTCTCTTTCTTTCTTTTGAAAAAAGGATATGCCATTACTGAATATATTTAGTGTCTCTGTTTCAGAAGAAACAGGTCTTCCAGCCTGCTCTCCAAGGCAAACTGTGATAAAATTGAATGCAAAGGTCATTTCCACCTCTGCTGCTTCATAGGTCAGGGCACTGCGCTGGTGCAAGCCAACAGGATCACCAAAGGTTTACTGATTGGACATGAAGTAAGGCAAGACCAGAGAAGGCAAGCAATGGCACAAAGCAAAATCCTTGCCCATTAGCAGGAACAAATATTCTCTTTTGCACTGAGATCAGAGGTGGCAAAGTGCAGCCTGCAGATATAGCCTTCTTTTCTAACCTTTTTCACCCCAAGGCACTTGAGCGGTACACACACACACACACACAGTTTATATATATGCCCCAAAATGCATTCTAGCAGATTTGGACAGGCATTTCCACCACATTTCCCTTCCCCAGGCCAATTTAGGCGCAGGAGAGGCCTTTTTTCAATTGAATCAGGAAGTGAATAGGAAGTGGCATCTGTTCATTTCGCTGTTAAAAAAGAGGCCTCTCCTGGGTCTCAAATGGCCCAAGAAAGCCCCAAAACACAGTGGAAATCCCCCCCACACACATAGTCCCAAGAGGGCATTTGGAGGCAAAAGACTTTTTGTAGAGGCAGGGAATGCCAGGAGGATGAAACTCTCCAAGGTGTCCTGGAGGACTAATGTGGCCCACCCTTCCTTAGACAAAGCTATTCACCCCAAACGTATGGACCACATAATGTCACACTCAGAGCAGCACTCCACTGACAGAACTGGAAGAAAAGCCCATCTTGGGCCCCAGACCTTGCCACCTAGCATTAGTTGAGTTTCTAAAATATCAAGGCTGGAGAGCGGATTAGCCCTTCAGGAGACTTTGGAGAGCTGCACCCCCACCATCCCTCCCCCCCACACACACACACACAAGCTACTTTCTATTCACCTTCTGTTTTCCACAGGGCTGCATTCTGATCCTGAGGAAGGCAGCATCAATGGTGAGAGACAGCTCCCTTTGGCCATTCGGTGGCCAAGGTGAGGACTGCTAGGAGGAGGTGAGTAGCAGCTTGCAGCAGTTTTGCAGCCAAGAGATGATAGAAATCACACTCCTGAATCTCTACTCAGTGCACAGGTAGGGAATGACTTCTCTTTGCATCTTCCACTTGCAAATCTGTAGCCAGCTGCCGCTTGTCTACACTATTCCCTGGGCCACTAAATGGCTACAGGACAGCATCTTCATGGGATAGGTGGTGTTTTCCCCACTAGGGTGGCAGTTTGCAAACAGAAATATTGAGTACCTCCTACTGTAATGTCTCAAAGGGCCTTTCTGCAGTACACTATTCTATTATTCCATTTTCAAGATCCTGTTGAATCCTGGGGTTTGCAGTTTAGGGAGGGCATTTAGAATCCTCAGCCAGAGAGCTCTTTGGCCTCAGTAAACTGCAAACCCCAGAATTCCACAGGATGTTGAAAGTGGAATAATAGCACTGCAACAGTGTAGTGCAGAAAGCCTCGAACTGTACATAAATGGGTATAACCTACACCACCTTATATCTTCAATGGGGTTTGGGCTATACACATATCCATGGAATATGGAAAGAGAAGTGAAAAACAACAATGGGTGAAAATCATGCAAAATCAAATCCCATAGAATAAATGCCAGGTAACAGAATATTAGCTATTATACCAGTGATACTGCTGTGATTGCCCTTTGGAAACACCTATACTGAGTGAGTAATTGGGGCCTCTAGCTGTTTTTGCTCTACAAGTCCCATCATCCCTAGCCACCATGGACAATGCCGAGTAATTATAGAAATTGTAGTTCAAAAAATGGAAAGCTATTTTTTTTCTTCAAATTTTTGCTTGCCTATCAACCCTGAAAGGAGTTACTGTGCATAACAATATCAGAAAAGTGATGTTGGATCAGATGAGTGATCTATCTGGTCCAGCACTAGGTTATCATGGTGGGTAACCAGGAGACTACAGGATGCCCACAAACAAGACAAAAGTACAATCTGCTCGTGTTCTCCAGCAACTGATATCCAGAGTGGTTTCGCCTCTGACACTGCAGAGCCATTGTGATTTCAAGGCTTGTTCTCTGTGTAAAAGGACAATGTATTACTACCTCTTTTACTGAATAATTCCGAATATCCAACAAGAGAGTAAATTATTGGCAAATTATATAGGCTGCAGAAATGTATTAATAAAAGAAACTTTATCTTTTTTTCACAAAGTGATGAGATGTAGCAAATCATGACAAATTTTATCACATATTTGCTGCTTCATTCCATCATTATCCATACCTTTCATGATTTTCCAGTGACTTCATCAACATTCCTTTATGCCCAGATATGCTAAAAGAAAATAAAACCCAGAGTCTGGTATGTTGTCACTAAAGACACTTGAATAGATCTTTATGTACAGGTAATATTAAAGGAGAATATTTCAAATAATGAAGGCCTCTTTTTTCCATATGGATGGTAAAATATTTCAGAATTTGCAGATTAGATTCCTACAATCCAACATGTTAATATACAAACAAGCACACTTCATTGTACCGATGAATGAAAGGAAAGTTGTTTCCATGGAGAAGCAGAATTAATAAACTATGAATTCTAAAAAAGTGAACTATTTTAAAAGTCTTAAAGGAAAAAAACCTTTACTACTCTGATAATTAAACTGTCACACTAATAAAGGTGTGCTTATCTTTAATTTCAGCTCTGTCAGCCTGTTCTGAAAGTCATTGCAAACACACTTGTACACAGACACACATGCAGAATAGTAAGGAAGTGTACAATGTTCCACCTTGACAAGAGTATGCAGACATTTTCCATGCTAGCTCCAGCTTCCTATTTTCAGTGGCAGTTTCATACAAAGCACAACTGTTAATATTTCCCCCTACCCAATGTTTCACATGTATTTTTCTATGTGCCATGACCTCAGGAGACCAAAACTTCATTATGTGTTAAAATTAGTAAACATAAAGCAGCATTTAGATAGCACACAGTTTACTTAAGTTCACCTTCATTAAAAACTATTTTATTCTTTACACACTATCGTATTTGAGAGCATATAAGACTCACTTTTTTTCCTGAAAAATACTATTTGAAAGTGGAGTGCCTCTTATACACGTGTGTTTCTTACACACCAGAAAACAGTATTTGCCGGTGTATAAATGAGGTGCGTCTTATACACAGGTGCATCTTATACGCCAGCAAATATGGTATCTCACTCCAATTTTAGTGAGTTTTCTTATATAATTGCCTCAGTGTACTTTTGTGTGGCCCAGATTTTGTGATGCAAAACTCCCATTAGGCAGTTTCTACTAATGCAAGCCATTAACAAAGAACAATGGAACTGAAAGATAGTTTCAAAGGTGTCATGCTGTAGTCTATGGCAGGGTTGGGAATTGTGCAGTACTGCAGCTCCCAGCATTCTGCACCCATTGACTATAAGAGCTGAGACTGATAGGACTGAAAGTTCAACAGTGTCTGAAAGGGCACAATTCCCATCTCTGGGCAACAGTTCTTGGCAGACTGTACACACCTAAAACTTCAAACTTTTGCATGGTAGGTGTACCCTAGCTTTTGCTGAATACCATGGTTTCACCAGGACCTCATAAATACCATCGATTAAGTTGCATTCACAGTATTCCAGAATACTTACACCATTTTATACATTCAGCACTGTGTGCCTGAGGGAAAAAAAAGTTATTGTTCCAGAATCCTGCCTGTCTCCTGAGGTGGTATTGATGCTTTAACATCAGAGATACACTTTTATGCAAATCTAATATTCACATTATATTATGTTCCCTATTATGGCTGTATATTTAAAGCATCCATGTTTGTACATTTGTGCATTTGTGCTTGTGTGTTCTTTCTTCAGCATCCTTCGTGCATCTTATTTATTGCCTTTAGCATCTCTTTAGAGGAGGTTGTTCCCCATTCTTTACAGCTGCATCCTTTAAGGAATTAAGGCAAAACAGTAGTTTAACTCTCACAAGTGCCCAGGCTGGAAAAGACTTTAAACTACCACTCCTCTCTTGCAGGGTCATGGGCTGAAGCCAGTAACAATGCCATAGGCAGGGAAATCTGAATGAAGTTCCCTTTGTGGCAAGAATCACTCCCACAGATGTTTATTATTTATTATGTATCTGGTTCATATTTACTATTTTTATTTATTATGTTTATCATTTGTTTGTTTGTTTGTTTTATTTATATCCCAGTTTTCAACCAATGTGGGACCTAAGACAGCTTAAAATAAGGTTAAAACAAGACAGAGTTAAAAGCCTGATGATAAAAACAGAAACAAGCAATGATGATGATGATGATGATGATGATGATGATGATGATGATGATGTTTATTTATAATGCCGTTTACACCATATACAATCAGGAACAAAGACAATAAAACAGAATACATGGGATGAAATCCCCAACACTCCACCAGTTGCTACCCATCTCAGCACCTTAAACACAACTCAATGGCTTAAGACAATGAGTCAAAGAAAAAGGTCCATTGATTTTAAAGGCAGAATTCAATAATGGGAAAATGTAATTGCCTCTTATGTGGGTAGTTAACACTGCATTATTTATATGGACGCCCCACCTTTCTCCTAGAAATCTCAAGGCAACATACATGTTCGCTCTCTCTCCAATTTATCCTCACTACAACCCTGTGTAGTAATTTTACCTGAGCTGACTACTGGGCTATCAGTGAGCTTCATGGCTGAGTGGGAATCAGAGTGTGGTTCTTCTCACTCTTTGACCAATACTCTAATTATTGTCTTGTATTTTTTTTCAAACTGTACAGATGCACTATCATAACCACATTCGCTCTTCATTCCACTAACTGCTATCCACTGATAGAAGCTTTTGTGTTGTCTCCGAATCACTGTTCACATGGATTTTTTTGATTACTTACTGTAGAAACTTTTGAATTAAAAAATGACTTTCAGATCCTCTGTGTTTACTAAACACATTGTCCTCTTTGGAACAGATGAAGAAGAGAGCCAAATATTTGTTATTACAGTGAGTTCTTGGACTCTTTCAGAGGATGACATCTTTTGTTTTGAAAAGAAATGAGGAGGTTATTTGGGAAACATTCCCCACCACCACAAAAAAAATGTGCCTAAACAAATTCAGTCATCACTCAATATAATGCAGAAACAGTGAAATCAATGTTAGTGAAAATACTGGCTCAGTAATGACACTAAGGCCATTTCTGCACTAGACTCATATAGTGCTATTATTCTACTTTCAACATCCTATGGAATCCTCAAAGGCCCCTCCCTGAACTGAAAACCCCAGGATTCCATAGGATGTTGAAAGTGGAATAATAGCACTATAACAGTCTAGTGCAGAAATGGCCTAATACCTAATTTGTTGTTGTTGTGTTCCTTCAATACATATCTGACTTATGGTGACCCCAAGGTGAACCTATCACAGGGTTTTCTTGGCAAGATTTGTTCAGAGGGGGTTTTGCTATTGCTTTCCTCTGAGGCTCAGAGAATGTGACTTGCCCAAGGTCACCCAGTTGGGTTTCCATGGCCAATTGGGAACTCAAACCCTGGTCTCCAGAATTGTGGTCAAACACTCAAATCATTACACCACACTGGCTCTAACACCTACTTCATACAGTGGCAATTTACATGCCAGGCATGGAACAGATGTCTATTTTATACATACTGAGCATACATACTGAGAAGAAATTTAATCAGCCCATACTGTAACATGGGTCCCAGAGAACAATTTGTGTGCACTTTTAAGATGCCTATTAATTTATGGTGATCCTATGAATTTCCTCGCATTTTCTTAGGCAAGGAATACTCAGAAGTAATTTGCCATTAACTTCCTCTGTAATACAGGCGACAGCATCTGGTGTTCCTTGGAAGTCCTCCATCCAAGTACTAATCATACCTGGGCCTGCTTACATACTCTCCAATGTTCCACAAATGAAAACATATGTGGCCAGGTGACATCAGAGTATGTTCAAGGTGACAAAAATTATTAATGAGGAAGACCTAAGGCTAAGATAGGTTGGAGCCATTTATTTTGCCTATGTCTACAGGGAAGGGCAAGATTCTTCCCCTCCTCTCCTCTCCTCTCCTCTCCTCTCCATCCTGCTGGATTAATTGAGTACAAACAACTTTTGCAACTTGAACTCAGTTTGCATCAATTGAAGTAAGCTGAGGACAAAAGTGGAAAGCGGGAGGAGTAGGGGAAAACTGGGACATTTGAAAAGCAGCTTCAAAAGTGGGATAACAGAAGATAAAACCAGGACTGGTTGTACCAAATGGGGACAGTTGGAGGACATGTGTGTAGCTTCCAAGTTCAGAGGGGATCTGGTGCCTTCTGGGTATTTAGGAGAAAATAAATAGACACTGCACTTGTAGCCTATGAATTCTGTCTGATAATTGGCTAACCAGCCAAGAACGTTCCTGTAGAGCTAATAGGGAAAAGCATTGCTAGGACCCACATGAAGCTTTGATATCATCATTTTCTGAAGTCTCGAAGAGGCAAGGATGTGGTACAACACACTGAGGTTGTTTTTATAAAATTGGTGAATGTAATGAAATGACTCCTCTGCCATAGGTTTTGTTGGCAGAGGGAGGTAGGGGAGAGTGATACAGCCTCTCTTCTTTCTAACAGTGACCCTTCTGCTTTGGGTCCACAGATTAGGATCCAAAAAGAGAAAAGGTAGTCACTTTCAAGACTACTAACTTTGTACCATGTGGAGTCCCTTAAAGAATATTACTGATAGGGTTCCCTGGGTCCCAATTTCAGTATCAGCATCTGACATCCTAAGTGTAATCCCAGCAGACACTGAGCCTCCTTCGGGCTCTCCACATTGGGCAGTTGAATTGGCAAGTCTCCATTTTAATTTCTAAGTGCCTCAGAGTCACAGTATGCCAGGCATTCTGCAGCACTGTGGGATAAAATATCAGCTCACAGGCACCCTTGGAATACTGTTGCCACTGTCAGATAACTCTGAGGTGTCCATTAAAAAAAAAAGGAGGGACACTGAATTGCATTGCAATTCAATTGCATTCTCTCCCAAGGAAAACTGGAGCCAAACACAAGAATCTAACTGGAGAGATCCAATCCATCCCTGAGTAGGAAATTCATATTTAAACTACAATCCTGCATTTTGAGGGAAAATACTCACTTCACTACTAAAGCCTTCCTTCCTCTCCAGCCACTGTTCTGAAAATACTGGGCTGGCCAGGCACAGATCTGTAGAAACATTGCTGTTGTCTGCAGAGTATCTCATTTATCCCACAAAGTGGGATCTAGCAAGTGGAAGGATAAATGAGGAAGCAAAAGAACATGTGTGATGAAATATGAAGCATTTTCTTCTTTTAAAGGCTAGAAGGATGTCACGCCAAGGAATAAATTATTCAGCATGGATTCATTTTTTAAGGTTTGGGTAGGTGTGGCAAAGGAGCTAGCAGCAAGAAAGCATGGGGCTTTGAGTCAATGCAGTGACATAAGATTCATTGTATTAATGGTCATCATGATATCCTCATTTAGAATGTCATTTTGAAATATTAAGGCTCATTATAAACCAGCACATATTTGCATAATATACTGTGCTACAAACAGGTCAAAACTAGCAGGGTATACCAAGACATTCTCGTCTGCTGAGTTGTGTCCAACGGTGCTCGTGCACCAGTGAAATAGCTGCCACTGCCAGAATAGCTTTCTCCTTCCCCTGAAACCCTCATAATGCCACCAAATGTGCTCCAGAAGTTTGGAGTATTTCTTGGAGCAGATGGGAAGGCACAGAAGAATGGTAAGTGAATCCAGACAAGATAGAGGTATTAAGAGTCCTAATCTGGAGTTGGAGGTCCACTAACCAGTTCTGGACAGGGTTGCGCTCCCCCCAATTGTGTTCGCAGCTTGGGAGTGCTCCTGCATCCATCCTTCCAAATGTCAACTCAGATAGACACAATGGTTAGGAGTTCTTATTATCAGCTTCACCTGATATGCCAACTGCGCCCCTCCTAGAATTGGATGACCTAAGTCACGCACTGGTAACCTCAAGGTTGAATTTCTGCAATGCACTGTACGTTGGGCTACCTTTGCATCAAGTTTGGAAACTCCAACTGGTCTAAAATATGGCAGCCAGATTGATTACAGGTACAGCAAGGAGTGAACATGTCACACTGATATTAAAATCACTCCACTGGCTGACAATTAGTTTCCAGGCAAAGTATAAAGTGTTGGTTATTACCTTTAAAATCCTACATGGTTTTGGTCCAAGTTACCTGCAGGATCACCTTCTCCCATATACAGTCCACCCCATACACTCAGGTCCTCCGGAGGCCATTTGCTTCAACCAGCGAGGACTAGACTGGCAACAGTCACCCAAAGGACCTTCTCACTGGCCGCTCGTAGATTATGGAATGACCTGCCGGAAGAGATTTGACGGCAAAATATGCTGCCCGAATTTTAAAAAAAATGCTAAAGACCTATCTCTTCCAGCTGGCCTACCCAGTCTATTTTTAATTATGATGTATTTTAATAATGATATATTTTAATTATGATATTTTTGTATTTTAAATGGATTTATGTGTTTTTAGTGTATCTCAATTTATGAAGTATTTTTAATTGTATTTTAATTTATGTTGTACCCTGCCTCAAGCCTTGGGGAGAGGAATATAAGAAATAAAATTTAATAATAGTAGTAGTAGTAAGTCCCATCACATGAGTGGAAGTCCACTTGCATAATTCTACATAGAACACAACATTGTTCTGAGTTAATATGAGAGATCTGAACATGATATGGATTAGCATTAAAGTCATTTCTAATTAGCTGTGCACTAATTTTGGAATCAACAGAACAACAGGAGGTTTTATGGGCTCATCCAGAAGGAAGAGAAGTCTCTGGAAGTATACAAACTTTCCATTTTTTTTTTTATTTTGATTTTACCTTTACATTCATGAGTTTGCACCCAAAATCTATCTTGAAATAGCCCAGGTTTCCTCACTTCCCTGTCCCTTGTATTCTTCCTTCTCCCTCTTCCACCCATCAGGTGTCACATCTAGATTCAGAAAATGTTATAGAAATTAACTTCCACAAATTTCCACTGCGTGCTTTTTAATTATTGTTCAGGAGTTGTAATTAAAGTGTTAAAGTGCTGTAGGAATACTACACCAATTAAGCATTAGGATCATTTTCTTTTATTGCTAGCATTCCTCTTTCTCTTGCTTGGTGACTCTGCTGTCCTGGGAACAGTCATTATGTTTCTTGGCACCAGCCATTTGAGTTCTGGAATAACACAGATAGTCATGGAGAAGTACATTTCATTTCAGCAAATACTGGGTTAATTTAAACTGACCTGTGGAGTGAGAATCAAAAGTTCTAGTAAGTGATGGGAGTTCCTTGGGAATACTTCAGTATAGAGAAAACATCATGTAGATCTCAAAGGAAAAAAACAATCAGAAAGTCCAGGAAGAAAACCTGGGACTTTCTATTTTTTTCCAGTCTATCTGGATGGATCATTTCATTTATGCCAGAAGGAGAACCATATTGAGTTTGTTGCAATAAAAAATAATCAAGAGTCTTGTGGTAGCTTGAAGATTTTCAGGCTAACTGGGGCATAACATTTCACTGGCCACTTTGTCAGATAGTTGCTGATGAGTCCCTTCAAGTACGGTGACCCTAAGGCGAACTTTTTTTAAAAAAAATGTTTTTATTACAGATTTAATTACATAAAAAGCAGAGTGGATATACCCTGTTGAGAGACATATCACACACACACCCGCTTCCATGTTTATATCTTCCAGTTGAATCTTCTTTGTTTCCATTTACCCAAAAGAATGACAATTACATTTCCATTTACAGAAGAGAAAACAGTTACATTATTTCTTTCTTTGGATTCATATACATTCATGTTTTTATCCAATCCAACACTCCTCTCTATTCCCTTTCAAAGTTCTGGATAGGTTTATTTTTCAATGAAAATGCTAATTGTTCTGTCTCTACCATATCCAGAACTTTTAATTTCCACTCTCCTAAGTTGATTTCTTTCCAATATTGCGCATATATCAACCTTGCAGCTGTTATCAAATATAACAATATCTTCTGATGGCTTCTTATCTCCCTTTGTTGTCCTAATACATTTAACAAATAGAATTCCGGTATCATTTCAAAATTCATTTTTACAAATTCTTTGAAATTCATCATGTACCCCCTTCCAGAACTTTCTTGCCCTTCTGCAAGTTCACCACTTAGGAAGAAAAGACCCAGTTTTTTCATCACGCTTCCAACATTTTGCATTCCCATTTTTAGTTATTTTTTGTAATCTTTCTGAGGTCATATACCATTTATGAAGCATTTCATAAAAATTTTCTCTTAAATTTAAGTTTGGTGTAGATTTTATATCAGTTTTCCATACTTTCTCCCAAACTTCTAATTCAATCGGATGTCCCACATTCTGAGCCCATTTAACCATTGTATCTTTAACAGCTTCTGATTCTATTTCTCTTTTCAACAATAGTTTATAAAATTTGGAAATTCTCTTCTTCTGATTTCTGTTCAACAATAGATCTAATTCATTCTCTTCTCTCTCAAATCCATACAATTTTTGATCCATTTTAAAACTTTCTTTTAATTGTTGCCATGGGAACCAATTTAGCTCATACCCATCAGCCTTTAATTCTTCTACTGTACACATCCTTGGTTTATCCACTTCCTATTTCAATATGTCTTGATATGTTAATAAATTTCCTTGTTTTGTTGGAGCAATATTGTACGCTTCTTGTGGTGAGGTCCATGTTGGAAGTTTTGTATAATATTTCCGCTTTATTTGTAGCCAAACCTTTAACAATGTCTTCCGGATGCAATGATTGTTAAACTCTTTATTCACAGCTAATCTATCATAACATAAATATCCATGCCATCCAAATCTGTTATTTATTGCTCCCAAATCTTCCATAGTTGTTCTCTCTAGTTGAATCCAATCTTTAATCCAATCTTGACAGCATGCATAATAATAGATTTTCAATGATGGAAGATCAAATCCTCCTCTTTCTTTTGCATCCTGAAGCGTTTTAAATCTTATCCTTGGCTTTTTGCTTTGCCAGATAAATTTTTGAAGATCTTTTTCCCACTCTTTAAATACTTTCTCTCTTCCTATTTTTGGTAAATTCTGAAAGAGGAACATAAGTTTAGGTAATAGGGATATTTTAAAAGCATTTATTCTTCACAGGAGAGATAAATTTAAGTTTTTCCATTTTTCCATATCATTTTTAATCTCTTTCCATATCTTCAAATAATTGTTGTCAAATAATTCTTGATTTCATTTCATTAATGTAATTCCTAAATATCTTGTTTTCTTAGTTAATTGACATCCAGATCTACTCTCCAGGTCAGCTTGCTCTTTTTTGGTCATATTTAATATCATCATCATTGTCTTTTCCTTATTTATCTTATATCCTGCTACTTGTCCATATCTTTGCAAAGTTTCCATCAACGCCTGAATAGATTCTTGTGGATCCTCCAAACATATAATTACGTCATCTGCAAAAGCTTTTAGTTTCAGCTCCTTTTTCCTTATTTTCAGGCCTCTTATCTGTGAATCCTCATTTATTATATTCAACAATACTTCCAAAACAGCTATAAACAATAATGGTGATAATGGCACCCTTGCCGTACCCCTTTGTTTATTACGAAGCTTGTCAAAATGTCTCCATTAATTATTAATCTTGCAGATTGTTCTTGATAAATTATCTCAATCCATTTACAAAAATCTTCTCCCATGTCATATTCTTTCAATACTCAATGTATAAAAGCCCAGGAAACATTATCAAATGCCTTTTCTGCATCCAAAAAGATAAGTACTGCTTTCTTCCCTGGGTTCTTGTCATAGTATTTAATTACATTTAAGATTGTCCTTATGTTGCTTCTCATGTGTCTACCTGGGAGAAAACCTGTTTGACCTTCTTGGATCTTATCCTGTAATATCTGTCTCAACCATTTTGCCAACACTGCCACAAAAATTTTATAATTTATATTCAACAAGGAGATTGGTCTATAATTCTTTACTTCTTTTTTATCTTTACCCTCCTTGGGTATCAATACTATATTAGATTCTCGCCAAGATTTCGGTTTACTATATTTCTCTATTTCTTTCAAGGTTGCTTGAATTGGTTGAATCAATTCTTTTATGAATCTCTTATAGTATAATGCAGTGAAACCATCCGGTCCTGGTGCCTTTGTGATAACTGAAGCTCCTGTCAGAGCTGCTGATGACGAGCAGCAGCTGTTGTTCCCTGTGGCTCTGGCTGGAGATGAGTCCTGCAGCTCAAGAGCTCCCCCTGCTGCCATGGACCAAGCAGGCGCGGATATCCCTCTGCCTGCTCCTTTAGAGCAACAGGGATCCGATTCTGTGCCTGCTCCTTTGCAGCAACAGGGATCCGATTCTGAAGAGACTCTGGAGCCTGGTTCAATAAGCCCCCAATCAAGGCGGAGACTCAAGAGGGCTGTGCAAAGGGAGGCTTCCTTGGCTAAGTTTAAGAAGCAGTGACCAGACACACCTGTGCCTGGGGCTATATAACTGCCTGCCTGGAAGCTTCCCTTTGCTTGTGGCAAACTTCTTTCAAGCTCTCCTCTTGCCTGTTCCTTGCTCCCAGCATCCAGTTCCTGCTACCTTGAATTGATCTCTGGACTCTTGACCCTTGGCTTTTGGAACTCTGACTATGGCTTTTGCTTGACACTCTGGTAAATGAACTCCCTCGTGTAAAGTGCTTGCTTGTCTCCTCCTGGCTGGACTTTGCTGGCTCTCACACTCCCTTCTCTGGGCTGGCTTGCTGCCTGGGTCTCTGACCTTGACAGCCTTATCCACTTTCAAGTCATTTATGGCCTCTTCAGTTTCAGCAGTTGTTATTGGTTTGTTCAGCTGTTTTTGAACTTCTAACAATATTTTTGAGATCTTTACTTTTTGAAGAAATTCAGACAAGTTTTTCTCATATTGATGAGGTGATTTTGTTTCATGAAACTGTTTTCCAAAGTATTCTTCAAATTTCTGTTTTATCTTTTCATGCTGAGTAATCAACTTCTTTCCATATTTCAACTCAGCAATTGTATTCCTCTCTTTCTTCTTCTTAAGTTTATATGCTAGCCATCTCCCAATTTTATTAGCATGTTCAAATTGAGTTAATTTCATTTGTTTCATCTTTTTCTCTATATCCTCAGTTGTTATTATTGCCATCTCCTTCTGTATTTTTTTAATCTCCTGCTGTAATAATTTTTGCAATGGATTTTTCTTAAGTTCTTTCTCAAAGTTTGATCAATAACACTTGATATTTCTCTTGCTTTTTTTATTCTGAATTTGTCTTTGCTGTATAAAAAACCTCTCGTTACTGCTTTTGATACATCCCAAACCATTTTCATTTTCATATCTTCTTTTATATTTTCTTTAAAATAATTTTTTAACACTTCTTTCACTTATTTTACTATCTCTTCATCGTTCAATAAACTATCATTCAATCACCACTGAAATTGTTTCATCTTCTCTTGGGTTTGAAACATTACCAGATGATGATCACCTTAGGCAGTATTTCTGTTTTACTTATCTCTGATAACAAATGCTTAGAAATAAAATTCAAGACCAAGATTGATGAACTTCAGAGAAAAAAGTAAAATCTTTGACATTTGGGTAAATAGTTCTTCATGCGACTATAACAGATATGTGAAGAATTATCTCAAAAAAACTTTTGTCAATCTCCCTCTCGTTGCTTGATCATCTTTATTCTGAAAGGTTGTTTTATCCATTTTAATATCCAGAACCCCATTCCAATCTGCTAGAATCCAATCTTCATACTCATATGCTGATATTTTTCCTGGTAATTCCTTATAAAATTCACCTTTATTTTCATTTGGGGCATAGACACCAACCAGTAAGATTTTTTTTATCATGTTTTGAGATTTCAATGCCAAGTATTCTCCCTTCTTCATCTGCAAAAATTTGTTTTGCTTGAATATCTTTTTCAATATAAATTGCAACCCCTCTTTTTTTCTTTACATATTAAGAGATAAAACATTGACCTAATTTAAAATTATATAAATACTTTTCTTGGGTTTTCTTTATATGGGTCTCCAATTGAACAGTGATTTGAGGTCTTAATCTTTCTAAATAATGAAAAATCTGTCTTCTCTTTGATTGTGAATTTATTCCTTGTACATTCCATGAAATTATCTTCATATTTACTATTCTTCTTTACTTCCCTTTTTTCTTTTTCTCTTCTGGTTCTACCGATTCCTCCTCTTCTTCAGACATTGGACTAGCTTCGTCTGCTGCTCCCACTCCCATCTGTGTTAAATCCTCTGGTTTTTCTGATTTCTTGTCTTCAGTCTTTGCTGTTTTAGATACAGTTTTCAGATCTTTCTCTTGGAATTTCATTGCTTGCTGCACAGAGGTTATCCTCCTTTGTCTACCTTCAAAGAAAAAGGAAAGCCCTTCTGCTATCTCCCATCTATATCTTATTTCCTTTGATTGGAGAATCCTTACCAAGAATGCGTACTCTCTTCTGCTCCTCGTCACACTAGGTGGTATATCCTTAATTTTGATTTCATTCTCATCCACTATTCATTTCTCTTTGTAATTTTGTTCAATAATTAAATCACAGATCTTTTCCCTGGTAAAATGAACCACAATGTCTTGAGATAAATCCCTCTGCTTTGCCATTGCTGGTTCAATTCTGAACACCTTATCTATTTCACATTCAAATCTTGCTCTTCTTTGGCCTATATATGGTGCCAAAATATCTGTTACTCTTTGATGTAAGTTTTCCCCTTTTTGTTCAGGGAGACCCCGTAACTTCAGACTTCTACTTTGTTGGTGGATTTCCGGTCTCATTATAGTTTCTTTATCTCTTTGCTGCTCTTTCTTCAACTGCTCCACCTGGTCCTCCAGTTTTGGGTTTTTTTCCTGAATATCTTCCACTTTTTGGTCCATTGTTGATGAGTCTGTGGTTAATTTCTGCAAGCTCTGATTCAAAGTTTCTACTTCCTTCTTCAAGTCTTGTTTTGTTTCTTTTCTCATTCTTATTTCTGTCCTTGTTGCTTTTAATTCTTCCATCATATCAGTTCTCATTTTTTGGAGTTCTTCTAATAACCTACTTACTTCCATTGTTTTAAAGCCTATAGATCCTCTTCTTTCCAAAACTTGTAGCTGAATTTGTGTCTGTGTTGTCTTCTTTTGACCTGTAGCCATACCTTGGCTCACTACTTTCTTTTCAGCTATAATCCCCCAAACTAAGAAATCAAATCTTTGAATCAATCTAATATCCTATCAACTTATTCCTTAAAAAATATTGGTTATTATACTGGTTATTACAGTTTTCAAACAACAATACTTGCTATGTTTTAAAAAAGCTTACATCTACTATACAAATCAAATTTTTATCATTCTATTTGATTTATTATCCATCCATTAATAAGTAAAATAATAAAAAAGATAAAGAGAAGTTATTTCATTAACTGTTAAAAATTATTAATAACAATTTGTATCCATTTATATTATATCAGTTCATATCAAATGTAATCAATTCTTCTATTATCAAACTATAATCAATCCCAGTCTTCAATCTCAAATCACTTTACATCAAAGTCAGTGTCTTCCCTTCTGTTGTCTTTACCTCTCTTCCCAAGGCTAATCCATATATAAAAACCAGAAGCTGATCATCCACAAAATCAATCCATCAATATTCCATAATTGTAATGTCAAACAGCTAATTTGTTCTTTTCATATATTTATTCTAGTTCAGTTCAAAATTCATTCAAGAAAAAATAGAAGGGGGAAAAGTTCAGTCACTTATAATCCACAGTTTAAACCCACGCTACACAATTCATAAACTTCTTTCTCGCCTCTCTTGATAAGGCTAATCCACAACAGTTCCATAAAAGGTTTAAAAATGAAGTAGAAGTCAACAAATCGTTCCTATTAAACCAAAACAAAATAAGGCTTTCCTATCCTCTCCAAAAAAAAACCCACCGCCGCCATATTCCCTCTCCTTTTATTCCATAACTCTCTTTTCAGCTCCTCCCGCTTCCCCCTTCCACCGTCATTCATAAAAAGTATTAAAAACAATCACCCTTAAGCCAAAGTTCAGCAAAAGCGGATTTCATCCAAATATGTAGTTCCGCTTCAAGTTTTTACATAAGTTTCAACAAAAGATTGGCTGCTCCACATACACAAGGGGAAAACATCACTCAGTCCATTTCTCTCGGGGGGGAGGGAATCTCCTCTCAGCAAATCCAAACCTCATTCGCCATTGCTGCCTCCCAAAATCTCCTGTCGTTGCCTCGCCTCTCCTCTCCAAACTCTGCCATCCCATCTCGTACCAGGTCAGTTTTAATTCCACTAAAAGCTTTCTTCTCTTCTCCTCTGCTTTTTCATCCACCTGGATTACTTAGTCAAGTCCTTCTTCATTTTTTAAAAAAAGGTTTCCGCCGGCACTTGTCAGTTTAAAAACTGTCTACGAATCTGTGGCATTAGCTCTGTCCCCACTCCTTTCTGCTCCGGTACCTCCACCTCTTCTCTACCAGAGCCAGGACGAATCCAGACATGTGAGCTGCCCTGCACCCCCTACCTGGCAAGGGGGAATTTTTGGGGGAACCACGAGGGTCCCTAGGGGATGTTTTCCCTATAGATTCACAGCAGGTAGCCCTGAGCTAACTGTTCAGGCTATCAGTTGCGCCGACATCTTGGCCGGAAGCCCCTAAGGCGAACTTATCGTGGGGTTTTCCTGGCAAGATTTGTTCATAAGGGGAGGGGTGCTTACCTTTGCATTCCTTTGTCAGATACTTAAAATAATATCCTCAGCCAGTGAATGTACATTATTGGGAGATGAACTCCAAAGAGGGACTCCAGCAAACCCCTAGGATGATTGTAGTAGCAATTACAGTCAGCCCTCCACATTTGCAGGTTTCGATTTTGTGGATTTGATTATTCACGGATTATTTGCTGTCACTTCTACTGTCTCCCTCTGTCATTTTTAATAGGGACTGCAAGCCTCATGAGACTGAGAAACTGCAAAGGAGGCTTGAAGTCCCTATGAAAAATGGTGTGGGGCAGCAGTGTAGGTGGCAGTAAGCCCCACCAGCCACCCACTTCTGCATTGTGAAGGAACTATAATGCCTCAGAGGAATCCATGGTGGGTTGAATATGGTGATCATACTTTTTTGTGTGTTAAATATGGTTTAGGAGGGTCTAGAGTTATTCAAGTTTTTTTCACTTTCACAGAGATCCTGTGCCCCTAACCATAGTGAATGTGGAGAGATGACTGTACTGCTATTTTGAGTTATCACTTTTTTTTTAAGAAGAAGATGAGTTTTGAATAGAAAATAGTCTTTTGAGCCCAGTGGTTACAATTTTTGTTGTACTTTATACAGCTACCAACCAAAACTTTACTTCATTAAAACCCAACAAAGAACGGGATCTGGGCCACAAAAGCTCATGGTGCAATTTATCTGTTAGTCTTTTAGTGCAATTCTAGTTTTGGTTCACATATGTTCCAATGCCAACACACAACTCAGCCAAAAAAAAATCACCAAAGCATGGAGAAGAATTCAAGATGGCTTGTTACAAATCTTGCACCATTATCTAGATAATGGCAACATTATGGTTTTGCAATTCCATTTTCTTAAAGTTGCACTTGCAGATGTCATGGGGAAATGGCTATGTTCTCTTAACATCTGTCTCATTTTGTTGTCTGTTACATTTCTGCTTATTCTGGAAGGGCCCTTAATTATTCCTGGTGGAAACATGAACATGCAATGATGGAAAAAGAATAGAATGTTTTTAAGTATGTATATTTTTATCAATGCATGATATTCGAGGACTGGAGTGAACTAGACATTACAACAAATTATTAACATGAAAAATTACATTATTTGTGTAAGAACCAGTTATCTTCTCCAACTACACTCCATTTTCAATAACTAGGGTTCCACCTCTTCCCCTCAGCGACAGTTAAAAGTGCATGCCATACAAAAATTTGGCCAGCACAATTGATACTGACTTACACAAAACAAGGGTGTGTTTCTCTTACATAATTCCCATCCTTTTTCATTGTGTTCTGTAAAACCTTATGCATATTATTCAACTGAGTTCTATCTGCTAAAGTGATTAATCTATTCCCCTCCTTTTTTAAACTGAAGTTTCTAAGACCAATATTAAAACTGTGATCACATGCTTTGCACAGAAAAAGAACAATGTGTTAGACTTATCTTTGTGAATAGAAACAGGTGAACAGTCATCCAACCTCCTGACTTCATGATTTATACAGTGTTAAGTCTGCAGGGAAGGACTATAATTGGAGTTGCAGCAAGCGAGGTGAAAATTGCCAGGTAGCATGACCATCTGCATCTCTTAATTAGACAAGTTCGTTATCAATATTCAAACTTCAAGTTAGCTGTATCTTTGTGATATTTTATCCACCCATGTAAGATTGACCTACATGTAGGTAGATACCCAACATGAAAGAGGGATAAGTCTCTCATCAGCCAGCTAATAGTTAATATCCAGAGAGCAGAGACAAAGTATGATTTATTGTGATCATTGTCACATCTACTTAGTGTTCCATGACAAACTCTATTAAGCAGAACAGAGTTAATTCAATTAGATGAGTTGGTTCTTTTGCGGGCCAAAATGCATTTGGGAGTCCCAACACTGATACAGACAACGTGGCTGGCAGCCTTTCAGACAGAACAACTGAAACATAAATATTAAAAAGGAGGAAACAAATCAATAATACTCCTCAGCTAGAGGCCCTCAGAAGTAAAGTTGCATCCTGAAATAGAAAGAAAGCATAATAACGATGACCATAGTGGGCAAGTATAATGAAGACAGATTAACCCTAGTACCTGAAGGCAATTTTCCACTGCAGCAAGATGCATGGGCCAGTACTCTGTTAGTGGCTTATAAAAATGTAACCCCGTTTTTGGAGGGGCCACAGAAGACTATTCTCTTGCACTAGTGCTCTGTCCAAAAACCTCCCATGCCTGGTAGCTGTCAAGCCTCAGCAGGGGCTGCTGCAGCTCCTTCTTACCAGAGGGAAGGCAGAGGAGATGATTCAGACCATGAAGATCTCACAGGTCGGGGTACTGCATTTAGAGCACACCTTTATTTCTTCCCTACCAAGCTGTGATCAGCTGCCTTCTATCTCCTCCACCCCTCCCTTCCCCATCCATAAGTGATAAAAGCAGGGCCCCTCCTGAGACCGGGTGGTGGGAAGATGCAGTACTGTGTATGTGGAGCTACACACACATTTGAATCTTGGTGGTGTGTTATCCCAGAGTGTTTCAACATCAAAGGTGGAGGAAGTAGTGCCTTCTAGATATTGGACTGCAGCTCTTAGCAGCCACAGTCAACAAGGACAATGGCGACAAATGCTGGGAGTTGCAGTCCAGCAATATGCGGAAGGCCATCACTGTGGTCACACTGTTCTACAGTCTTTACTGTGAAACAACCTGACAGGAGTGTAACTGGAACACTGTACCCATAATGCATTTGTGGATCTAGAACTCTGGGGTTTAATTTATCTTCTTGCATTGCATTGTTTGTTTAACATCTACGTGAAACTCTTTTCTTGTTGTATTTTAATAATCATAATCATAATTTTGCAAAGCATGGAAGATAGTGGGTGTGACAAAATTTAGCCAATATTTGTGAACTACTAATATTTCTGTCGTTCTGTGTCATAGAGCCTATGAACATAAATGCAGCTATTTAGAAGTATACAGCTTCATTTAATCAGTAGAAATGCCTGCCTAACCACTAGTCCTGCTAAGATTTAGAAAGGTCACTATAATGAAGTAGCTAAAATGTTGGACTCAGGTATTAGAGATCCAATTTCTAATTAGTCTCAACTTACCCATGAAATTCATTGGGTTACTTAGGCAGTCACTCTGCTTCCCTGTTTCACAAGGTTATTGTAATAATAAATTGGAAGGATGACAACTAGGAACACCACCTTGAACTTATTGGCAGAAAGGTGGGAAGCAAACGCAGTCCCATTGTAATCCTGCTCTTACCTCCCCCATACAAATCAGGCCCCATTCAATACTAATTACATCAACTCTTCTACATATATTCATACAATTAATAAGCGAAATAAACAGAGTTAAGTATGTACAGCTGAAGCAAAATAAAATATAATGCATGTATTCAGACAATGTCTGAACACACAATTAATACTTAAATAGAAGGAGAAACTTTAATGGAAGTCCAGAACTCAGGCTATTATACAGTGGAATGTCTTATGCCCCAAGAGATCCTTTCATGCCTCATCTTAAGGAAGGAGTCTTACAAACAGGTAGGTGGAAACCCAAGCAACCACTGGGCAAATTCATTCTTTTATCCCTGTAATTAAAAAAAAATGAAAAGGTTACAAAAGAATATATTACAGGTGCAAAACCCCTAGATTATAAAGAAAATTCTGAACACAGAAACCAATACATCCCAGACTATTTGAAGATCAGAGACTTTTCAGCTGTCCTTAGATACCCAGCAAATTGAATTATTTTTAGAGCTGAAATGTTGAGAAAGCCAATATATATGGGCATGTTTTGCACACTTGGTGAAAGATGAAGCTGGGAAAAGGCCATGAATATCTCCACTTATAGGAGTGTAATCTCTATTTTGCCCTCCTGGTTCCATTGCTGCAGGTGAGTTACATGCATGACCTCCGTACACATAAAACAATGAATAAGGTTCAGCATTTCTATTCTCCTGTTCGATCTGTTTTTGATAAGTAGTAAGATATAGATGAGTATTTCTCCATCACCTGATACCTTGGTCTGGGAGCCCTCACAAAAACCTTCAGAGAATATTTATTTTCTCCCATGGTTTCAATGGTTTGTGAGCAAAAAGAGGAGCTATAGTTTAAAAAAAAATAAAGGAAATGAAGTGCAAGAAAGATAACAAGCTTTATTTCATACATGTCTCGGAAATAGAATATAATCTTATCATTTTTCAGAAAATATAATCTAAAATGTTCAAGCTTCTGATAAATGGAATCATCTTCATTGGTGCATCAAATTGGAGATTACATTCCCCCCCACTCCACCATACTTAATACTGCTTAGAATCACCTGGGAAGTAACATTTTATGAGATAGGATGACTCAAACAATTTCACAAAGAGCAGGAGACAAAGAATTCATTTTACACTAAACTGGTTTCCTTGGAAACATGTGGTGGGGGGAAAATACAACAGGATGTCTTTTAGAAGTCATTCAAGGACCTCTCTTGCTGTCTTGTGATACAGCACATTTCCGTCTGTCTCCCTCTTTAGATCAAACATGGACAGAACAGGTTTTGGAATACAACGTCATGTCATCTGCTGATCGCTCTCTCATCACATCTTATGCTTAAAAAAATATACACGTGTGCCTACAAACATTAAGTTTGAAACAAACTATGGTTCATTTTTGGAACAGTTTGGATTCTCAGTTATAGAATAAATAAAACCTGAAAGACGGTCATGCTTTTAAAAACAGAGATCAAAAAATGTTTCAGTGGCAGTCCAATCAGTGGTTTCAGGAATTGTCATTAAAGAGACTGAGCAATGGGATTTTGCTTTTGTTTGAGATCTCTCTCTTGGTTCCAAGCCTCAGTACTTAAAATGAAATCCATTTCACTCCTTGTGGTTGGAAGATTTAGCCGCAGGATACACGCAAACCATGTGTTTTCAAGCCATGTTGAACACTTCTTCTTCCCATCCCATTTTTTGAAAAACATGAAGAAAACAGATCTAGCATTTCCTAAGACAATTTATTCAGACTTGGATGTACCCCAGCAAGAAATTCACTATAAATGACACCAAACAAGCCTCCTGTTGTTATTGTTGTTCTGTGCCTTCAGGTTGACTCCAAGGTCATTTCCGCACTACACTGTTATAGTGCGATTATTCCACTTTCAACATCCTATGGAATCCTGGGGTTTGCAGTTTAGGGAGGGGCCGTCTGGCCCCTCCCTAAACTGCAAACCCCAGGATTCCATAGGATGTTGAAAGTGCAATAATCGCACTACAACAGTGTAGTGCAGAAATGGCCCAATTTATGGTAATCTTATCATAGGGTTTTCATGGGGTCCTCTTGTCTCCCCCATCCCTTAGTGATGCATTTTTTTTAGTGATGTGGTCAATGTGTTCTACAACCTCAAAGTGAATCACAACAGCAGAAATATATCAGAATGTCATGCCTTCTGAACTCTCTATTAACATATGGAAATGCAACAGCTCACAGACTGGCTTTCAGGGAAATAACTAGTGCAGTACTGGGCAGATGGGTTGCTCTGTCTTATGTCCAAATGGTTACACTACCTGGAATAATTGCATAAGCACATCAATGCTAGTGAGTGGTACCTGCACAAAGACTGATTATTCATTAAGGGAACCCAATTCAGCAAAACAAAATATATGGGCTGTCTTATGCAATGTGAGGCCTCCAAAGACAACTGGAAAGCAATATGAACTGAATCAGCTTCCTGCCATTTCTTGTCCCATGGCCGTGATGATTTATATAAAGCCTAAATCTTTGGACCACAATCACTGGTGTGAAGAAGAAAAAAAACTACCAGAACGTGATTAGTGAACCCAGAAAAGGTTCACAAATATGCAGAAGCAGACTTTTGGGACGAATGCTAGTGAAAGTATGACTGAAAAACTATGGTCATTTGCTTAGAAATTTCCCTTAGTTAAGCCTTCTGGATTAGGGGGATCAAGGAACATCCCATATCTCAGACTACTTGTGAGTTGCTAGCTAGTTATAGGCATGTGACAGAAAAAGGAAGGTACTTGACACCTGTTGTAGATCTCAGGCTTCTAGAGCAAGCCTGCATCTTGACTAATAGAAAGGGGCAATCTTATTTCTATTTCAAAGAACTTTGCAGCTCTATTTCTGGACCATACATGGATTAGTCAGATCCAAGAGATGCACATGGTCTGAAGCTGCACTGCATTGGCAAAATCACTAAGAGGTGATACTTGAAGAAATCTGGAAAGAGTGACATTCTTGGTCTCATACTCTTGTTTCTAAATGGAAACTATAACTAAAATTTTCTTTTATATCTACCAGGTTGTCATCCAGAAAGTCAGACTCCAACCTGTTGAAGATACATACAAAATCATTGTCCCATACAAATGCCCTCCAATTAATTAATTAATTTTACATATTAAAATATTTATACACTGCCTTATATCTGACAATCTCAGGGCAGCTTACAGTAAAATGAATCTGAACAGTCTAAAACAAGTTAAAATGCTAAGAATAATTTAAAGGCAAACCCATATTAATCTATTTAACACTTAGAACGGGACAGTTCACATTAATAAGCTGTAAACAAGGAAAAATGAATTCTTTTCTGTCCTTGAATTCTATTTCTGTTCCATCTGTGCTTCCCTCTTATTTCCATCTCTACAGGCTGGTTCACACATTTTGTTTTGTTTTACTTGTAAATCCCACTTTCTTTCAATCAAATATAGCTTAAGGTAGTATATTTAGAGTTCTCATACAGGTCCTAGTTGGACGCAGCTCTGTTTAGCTCTAGATCATACTTGTTCATTTCACAACAGTAGTATCAGACAGTGACAAGTTACATGGATAGATGTGATACAGCAGATCTGCCATCCTGGATACACCTTTCATTTCACCACAGGCAACTGTTGCTTTAATAATACTTTTAAATTGATACACTCAGCTGGTCAGTGGTCAATCATCAAGACCAGCTGAGATCTCTGTGTTCACCACTTGATGGTGGTGGTAATGATATGCCATCAGGAAATACTTTGTGTTTTTGTGCAAATTGTAGTCATCAGGACACTAATATACACAAGCAAATATACTAATAAATTTCTTCTCACAACACAGATGCTTCTCTTGTCTAATCTGCTGAGCAGATTTAAGAAGTAATTCATCTTTCTCCTATGTGGCACCCTCCAAATGGTTTTGGCTACAGATCCCATCATCCATGTCAAGAGTCCATAGAGGCTGGAAGTTGTGGTCAAGAGCATCTGGAATTAAGAATATTGGGTGTAACTGAACACCTTGCTGATGACCCATTGCTATTTTCAATTTGAACCTGCATTTTTAAAAGGGGCACACAAAAACATAAGGTTGAGACCCTGTATCATCAGACATAGCTACAATGATAGCGTTGTACTATCATAGTTATATCTACCAATGCCACCCCACCCAGCCCCCCAAAAAGCCCTACCTGTTATGCTAGGCAGCACCGAACTGAAGAGTTTCTATGGCACTGCAGATCAAGGTCCTGGGAAATGCAGCACCCTCTGGGTTATGGAACACATCGAGACAGGCAGCTGGAGATGTTCCTCAATTCACAACTGTAAATGTGAAGCTCAAAATTACTAGATCACAAGTGGGGCTTACATTCTTATAAACACTGAACAGAGAGCCAGCCTGATGTCTAGGCTAAACAATTCTCTCTAATCAAAATTAATTAACCTAACTGTAAATTAATGAAGCATCCTCAGGTTCCTCCTATGAAGAACAGAACAGAGATGAGGGATACAAGACCCAGGACCTCTTTCTTTCTTTCAATTTGAGGTTGGAATCTACAAAAATCTTGACCATAAACATAAGTAAAACAGGATCTGCTCTAACATTCACCTCTTGTGTGCAAAATGCATTAAGCTGAGTGACAGAGCACCAAGAGGTCTCTTGGGTATTTTTCTTTATAAGAAACATGCCATTCTGCATATCTAATGTGATGTGATAGGTCCTTCATTCATTTTTATTTTTTGCCTTTCAATACAAATCAACAGTAAAGCCCCATCTGAGGATTAACGCACCAGCTGCTAAAATTGCCGAAGAGGCCTCCTGTGTCTTAATGCTAATTAGAGATGAGTTGTTTCTCTTGGAAAAGTAACGAAAAATACTCAACAGAGCTATGAAGCCCTTATATTTAAATTAGCACTGAGCTGGTACAACTACAAAATATATACAGTCCCTTTTTCAAATCACAGGACAGTTTTGTAGGGGGTTTTTTTAATTAAAAAAAATAATTAAAAAAAATAGTTACAAAACATACATTTGCAAAGTTCACCAAACAGAAGCTTTCTCAATATAATCATTATGCAAGCCTACTGCATTGTTGTATTAGACAGAAATACATCTGAACCTCATTGATGAGAAATGAACTTGTTAAATTGCTTCTACATGAGTTACAGCCATGTAGTAGGGTGCAAGCATAATCCAAAATCCCAGAAAAATCTAAAAACATTGGAACTCTTTCCCCCTCCCAGGAAATTAGTGTAGGACTGCAAGTGATGAGTATAATCCTAATTCATGGTTAGCTGAGTCAGTAGTGGGAAGATGGAGTGGAAAGGAGCCCCATTTCCACCTGATTAGCCCCCACTTTGCCCACAGAAATGTCTGTTGATGATGAAAGGAAACCAGCAATGCTCTGTGCTGGCTAGCATCCTTCATGCCAAAGGGGCAGTGAATCCACTCTGGTCTGCAGTCTCAATCAGAACTATGCCAAATGATCAAGCGCTAAAGAAATATGAAGACAGGTATTGTCCTTGAGCACTTAAAGGAAAAAGAAAGACTGCAATTTATTGTATGTGCATTTATCTGAAAGTAAGTAAGCAGCATGGAACACTTGGAGGGTCCTTCTAAGTAGACATTGAACTGGTAAGAGTCTTCATATTTAAGGTTGTTGGTTTTTTTAATGATAATAGGTGGGAAAATTAATTTGCCTTTCCCCTGAAAGTACTTACAAGTAAGTGAAATTAAGAACAACCTGCTTGCAGGGTTGAGCCCCTGTCCCCACTTTAAAACACTTCCAGGGATCCACTTTAAGGTCCACTAGAAAGAAGAAGTATAGGAGAACAGTACACAACAAACCACAGAAAGTGTTAAAGGTTCACACAGACAGACACACACACACACACATATATATATTCACCTTGCTTCAGAAGGACAGCAAAATAAGTGCCACCTGACAGTCCCAGTAGAGACCTTTCTACAAAGGAGATGCCACTTAAGGCTGTTTTTCTTCCACTCCCATTTCTTTGAATCAAACTTTTATGTTTACAAAGTCCTCTGGGGAGAAAATATTTTCTCTCCTGTGCAACCCTTTTCCCTCTGCAGAGGTTTGAACACTATTTGCAACTGTGCACATCAATGCACTAAAGATGACCCACATCGTATATGAACCAACTCAGGTCACACGCATGTCAGCATCAGAGTTGAAGTTAGGACCCAGGGGCACAGAGATTCAGTCACTGGCATTAAAATGGTCTGCAATTGTTTCATGAACAACATCAAATCTCCATGCAGTCAAACAAAACAGTCAGGATCTGAAGAGGAAAAGAAATGGATGAGCTTTTTTGGTAAATAGTTTTCAACTCCCAGATAGAAATAAGTGACATTAAAGGGGAGAAAAATGGATCCTGATATTACTGGCACTGTCAATGCTTTGCATTGAAAAATGCTATTGTGATAGGGATCCATTTTGAGAAACTGCATTGCCAAATGCTTGTTCTCAATGGTGGACAAAAACACATCCACTTTGTAGCTAAGAAATAGAAAGGCAACATTTAGTCAAAGCTCCTTTAGTGCAACAAGAGAAACATCAACAACAGTTGTTGTCTTTTAAAGTGTCACAACAAAACATGAGAAGATTGAAGTTCTTGGTTTTTTTGTTTGAAACCATGAAACCAAAACCATTATATCACCAAGAGACTAACAATCACTTCCTGTGGAACAGGCTCAGTGGAGATGCTATGGCAGGTATGTATTCTGGCATGCTCATCCATGACACTTACTAAATGGTCTTATGTCAAGCAATCTTTATTTCTCTCAGTTGAATGTACCATAGAAAGCTATTGTGGTGACAGAATGGGCAGCCAATTTACATTCCTCTTGGCAATTGCTTGAAAAGCTTAACCTTCTTTGCTGTTTTGTAGGTGAAGAAAGTTTACCATTAAGGTATTTTCAAATAAACAGTTCCAAAAACTGTCACAGTCATGATGGGCCAGACAGTGTGGCCAACAAAGCTTCATGGAATCGCAGTGTGATTTGTACAAGAGTTTCAAGTATGTTAAGGACTAAAAGCATGTTTAGTCTTGATCAAAAACAAGACCTAAAACAACACAGTGTACCCTCAGTTTATGCAGGGATTCTGTTCTGGGAACCCTTGCGTAAAACTAAAAAGGCAAATGCTCTATCCCAATATCATCAATGGATGCAATATGCACGCACACACACTGGCACTGGTGCAAGCCCAGCCATATGCACTTTTTTCTTCATTAAAAACTAGTGAGAGGAAAGTTGTTCCAACAAGCCTCGGTGGCACAGTGGTTAAATGCCAGTACTGCAGCCACAAGGTTGTGAATTCAATCCTGCCGGGCTCCAGGTTGACTCAGCCTTCCATCCTTCCACAGGTCAGTAAAATGAGTACCCAGCTTGTTGGGGGCAATTAGCTAACACATTGTAAACCACTCAGAGAGCACTTAGCTGATAAACGGTATAGAAATACAAATGCTATTGCTATTCGATTTTTTTTTATGCCAGCCAATGTCATACCAAAAAAAAAAAATCATTGTTTTTTCAGAAAATCATGATACAGCACAGCAGAGATTATATGTTTTGATTGTCAATGGATTGGTTCCCATCTGGGGAAAAGTTTCTTCCATTGGGAGGAAACTGGAATTCACAGGAGTCAGGAAATACCCCACAATGTGAGAAGTATGCCCTTTGTTTTTCTTTAATTTGATTTTATTTTACTTCCATTTTATCTTATGTTTATTGACTCTGGGTGTTCACATGATACATTTAATAGCTGACAGCACACTGGTATTCTCATTGAGGTCAGAAAATGCCTCCAGACACACATAATGCAAACTTTTTTTTCCTTACTGCATGACAACCTTACAGCTATAAAGTCCCCATATGGATCTGTTTTAAGATTACATTTTGGAGCTGTCCCAAGTTTTAATTCTGGAGAGAAATTCTTGAGAGGATGTAAACTATCAGCAAACTCTAAAAATATTATACTGTGTTATTTGAAAGATGAAACTGAATTGATAGATTTACAACTTATATTGGAACTATTATTAGAAGCCAGGTTGTATATACATAGTCCAGTAAAGAAAAATGTCAAAACCATCAAACATTTCAGATTAATTTCAGGAAGTCTGAGATAATACTTCTTGGACAAAAAAATAAGTTATTTTACAAGACAACAATATAATTTACTCAGGAGAAATTGATACAAGGATGAGGAGTGTTTGTCAATTTTTGGCATAAGAAATTTCAAGGCAGTACTAACTATACTTTTTCTTTATGTGCTTTTTTATTGCTAATTGTTTTCTTTTTTTTTCTTACCATCACTCTGACTATGATTCATTATTATTTACTGGATTTTTAATTGTTTTTTCTTGTATATTTATTTGTGTGGTATTTGCACCCACATTATGACTGTATAGTGTACTGCAGAGTGGGCAAGGGATGGCCTGGGGGTTCCATGTGGCCCCCAAGGCTGTTTTTGCTGGACATGAACACCCTACCTTGGACTGTCCTTTTTCAGTCCCCTCAATAGCAACGTGCCTCTTGAGGAATCTCCCAGATTGGAGACCCCTTCAACCTTCCTTAATATCTTTCTTCGAGTAAGTACAGTCCTCCCTCCACATTCACAGGTTTGACCTTCGTGAATTTGATTATTCACAAGCACGCATGCCTCCCCTCCATTCTCCCCCTCTCATTCCCATGCATTTTGCCCTGGTGCAGAGAACTTGCAGTGAGGCAAAACGGAAAGGAATAGGGGGTGGGGGAAACAATAGCAATAGCATGTGTATTCCTATACCGCTTATCAGCTAAGTGCTTTCTAAGCAGTTTACACTGTGTTAGCTAATTGCCCCCAACAAGCTGGGTACTCATTTTATCGTTTTATCAAACTGCAGAAGGATGGAAGGCTGAGTCAACCTGGAGCCTGGCAGGATTGAACTCACAACCTTGTGGCTGCAGTACCAGCATTTAACCACTGCGCCACCAGGGCATACAAGCCTTCCTTTCTCCCTCTAGAGCTCCCCCTGCCATTCCTATGCATTTTGCCCTGGCATGGAACTCATGCCAAGGCAAAACAGAAAGGAATGAGGGGGAAGGCTCACACAAGTTCTCAGCACTGGGGCAAAATGCATAGGAATGGCAGGGTAAGCTCCAGAGAGGGAAAGGAAGGTTTGTGTGAGCAAACCTCTCACCCCCATCCCCCGTTCCCTTCCGTTTTGCATGGGAACAGGAAGGGGGGAATCCCTAGAAGGGAATAGGAGAGGAAACAGGTTGAGGTTATTTGCAGTTTTTCCATGTTTGTGAAAGTTCTGTATCCCAAGCCCTCATGAAAGTGGAGGGGCCTCTGTAAAGCACTTTTTAATCCACAAAGATTTTGATAAGTGATTTTTTTTCTAGTTGTTGTTGTTGCTGCTGCTGCTGTTATATTAATGGTTTGATTTTATGATATAATTGTTTTCTGTATCCTGTGAATTTTTGACTTTGTTGGTTTTAGCTGCCATAAGCTGCTTTGAGTCCCATACTGGGGGGAAAGGTAAGATATAAATTGTTGCTGTTGTTCTTCAACATCTTAAAACCCATTTTTTTAAAAAAAAAAGTAGAAGTAGATTTCTGGCATCTTTAAAAAAAAAAAAAGAGGTGGCATTTTTCCATGCAGCCCCCAGGACCAGAAGATTGCCCTTGGACATTTCACAGCAGGTCATCTGTGGTGCACTGTTTATGCTTTAAAAATATTGCTTAAAAAAGCAAGGAAAAGTTACAACACTGCACAGGACTGGAGTCACATTTGACTTGCCCTTCAAATATTCTGCACTCAGATATCCATTTGTTAAAGGAGTATACCCTTAGATAGACTTGAGGGGAAAATATATTTTTAAAAAATAAATGAGTAAAATCTTCTGCATGAAAAACTTAATTTCATTGTCTCATAAACGAAGACCAAACCAACTGAAACCGGTTACCTCATCTTGTGAGATTTTTCTCCCTGCACTTGAACTAATTAATGTTCTTTCCTTCTGTATCAATAACACACATATTACTGAAAATAAATGCACTGGTAGGCTCCACTTCACCTTGTGCCAAGGAGAGAGAACCTGCCGATTTAATTTAAGCTTGTTCCTCTCAACTTGTAGATTTGGCATCTCACAGGGTCAGCCAATAGGTAGGGAGGCCAAAAAACAGCAGCTTTCACTCTCTCTTTCTCTCTACATATGCCAGATCTGCAGCTTGGCATAAGTCATTCTGTGCTAAATTACAATTGATCTCTCAGGCTTGTACAATCTACTCTTCATGCTTGGTCCATTTAATTTTGCTTCTTTTTGTGTTATATTTGTCAGTTATCATCAAAAGTGCAGAGGCCTGGGGAGAGGCTAAATATAAAATCAAAGTTACTTCCCCTTTATTCCCCATGCTCTCCCTCTCTCTGTGTATGTGTCTGCAAGTCGCCTGTCGACTTATGGCAACCCTATGAATTTTTGATAGGGTTATCTTAGGTAAGGAATACTCAGAGGTGGTTCTGCCAGTTCCTTCCTTTGAAATACAGCCTACAGCACCTGGTATTTTTTGGCAGTTTCCTGTCCAAGTACTAACAAGGGCTGACCCTGCTTAGCTTCCAAGGTTAGATAGGATCTGGTGCCTTTAAAATATTCAAACCCAATGCTCTCTACTTTGTTTATTTATCCTCAAGTTAGACAGTTTGAAAGAAGTCTCATCCATGTGGGTACTTGGCCATTTCTGCACTAGACTGTTACAGTGCTATTATTCCATCTTCAACATCCTATGGAATCCTCGAGGTTGCGCAAAGGTGTATGGACAGGGGGGTGATGAGGGTGGTGTGCCCCAGGCAGCAATTTTTGGGAGGCGACCTGCACAATGTGGCCACGCCCCTGCCCCTCTGCCCACCCTCACCCCCCTTACCCACACTCCAAGCTATGCAGCTGGGTTTGCAGTTTAAGGAGGGGCCTTAAAAGCAATTCCTTGTACCTTATTGATCTCAAACAGCAGTAGAACAAAATACTAAACATTGACCCCTGTCTGGAAAGGGATTTGTAGAAATGACACATTTCAAAACCTGTGTTTAACCTTCAGGAAACACTTTTTCTTCCAAAGTCTTCATATTATCCTTGACGTAGGCTGAATACAAGTAAACATGTGTGCCAGCTGGCAATTTACCTTGGTGGGCACACACTACATGGACAGCTGGTCATCAGTAGGACCTACTCACATCAGAAGTGGCAGAAACTTAGTAGCATATGAGGTAGTGATTGAACACTATAGGTGACAGGTTAAGTTTGTGTAGTAAGTAAGAGGATCAGCCTAAGACATTTTCTTGTCTAAGGCAAAGATCAAATGGCACCCAACTCAATTTCATATGGAAGCCTAAGGGACTAGCAGTTAATTCTTACTTCAACACAGGCAACTGGATAGTATCACCACAGCACCTGCTGCTAGAAACCTATTTTATAGGAAGGAGGACATGCTACACGGTACACACACAGCTCTGTCTTCCTAAAGGAGAAAATGGCTATGCAGCTGAGGAGGAATTATTTGTGTGGAAGGCACACTAATGCTACCCTCCTACCCTATGATCCCACCCTATGATCTGGCACTCTTAGTTGGTTACTTGAGGCCAAGCCCAAGTTGATGATATCATAGGATCACTCTGCCAGATGGTAAGAAGGGTCTTATTAAACAGCAGAGAAGTGGTAAAATGGCCACCTGTACATGTAGCTTTTGTGGATTTCTGAAATTGTTCTTCCCTTGATCAGAGCTTGGAAAATTTACATTTTTGGAATATATCTGCCAGAATTCTGCAGCCAGTATAACCAACAACCATAACCAAGAACTGGAGAATTCTTGGAGCCCAAATTTATTTTTCTAAGTTTTGCAGTGAGAAGAGAAGTGTCATTTGACTGACAGATGCAGTCACTATAACGATCATTTTCCTGGCCATTTCCGCAATAGACTGTTATAGCACTATTATTCCATTTTCAACCTCCTCTGGAATCCTGGGGTTTGCAGTTTAGGGAGGGGGCTGTCCGGCCCCTCCCTAAACTGCAAACCCCAGCATTCCATAGGAGGTTGCAAGTGGAATAATAGTGCTATAGTGTGGAAACGGCCCTTGTTGACCACCTTCATAGACAAACCTTGCTTGTATCAACATCTCCAGGCTACAAATATGATTTTTCCCATCTCCTCCAAATAAAAATGAATATAATGTAAAGTGCATTGTTCCATCCCCACCCCCTGCATAAGACAATATAGTGTCAGGGGTTCCAGGCAGGGAACCCTGGGAAAATGATCAGCCCACTGCAAAGATGTTGCATCATGCCCCAGTTGTGGGTAATTGCAAGGTTGCATAAGAAACTGGGGTCGTGTGCAGATGGTAGAGGGAGGTGTGCAAACCTCTACCTGATTGGTTGTAGATATGTATATAACAAAGCAACGCCAGTATGTATTTGTCTGTTGACCAGACCTGGTGCCTGGCACAAGCTTTTGTTCATCTGTCCTATGTTTTGTATATAACGGAACTTTGCTGCAAAATAAAGTGCCTCCTGTTTTGGGAGAAACTGCTCCATGTGTGAGTATCCTTACTGGGGAACAAGGCTGCTGCTGTTGGCTCGCTGAACTCTGGTTTTTCCATTGCGTTTCCATGGGGCTGAAACTCCTATCTTCCCCAACATATAGATGTGTATAAAATTACACTGGTTCAGTCTAGATCTAGTGATGCTTACAGTTAGCCCATTGAAATCAATGAGACAAGCCTCCTTATTTTCGGTGGGTCTAATTTAAGCAAGATAGCTGTGGATCCAACCCCATACTTGAAGATATTTTCTATCATTCTTTTGAGAATGAAGTGTAAGGACATAAGAAAGCTCTGATTGGAGCATACCAAGAGCCTGCCGAAGGTAGTCCAGCAACCTCTTTCCCCAAAGGCCAATGAGATTTGGCTGGGGACCCGTCAAGATGGTCACAGAGGTAATACCTCACTTCTGTTGTTGTTGCTGCTGTTGCTGCTGCTGCTGTTATCATTCTCTACTGATAATGAAAGAAATGCTGAGTTTGCTGTGAGAGATGGTCAACAGCCATAATGACTAGCAACTTCTGACAGCCATATCCTTCATGGTTTTTTCTATCTCCTTTTAAAAGTGTCTCATGGCAGAGTATTGTTTTATGCTGATCCAAGTTCAAATCCCTGCTCATCACTCAAACTGCTTTTTTAGTCTTAGGGCCTTTCTGCACTACACTGTTACAGTGCTATTATTCCACTTTCAACATCCGGTGGAATCCTGGGGTTTGCAGTTTAGGGAGGGGCATTTAGGATTCTCAGCCAGAGAGCTCTTTCGCCTTGGTAAACTACAAACCCCAGAATTCCACAGGATGTTGAAAGTGGAATAATAGCACTGTAATAGTGTAGTGTGGAAAGGCCCCCAGTTTTTCATGTCTTAAAAATGTGAACAGCAGTGATTCTAGGTCTGCTATGTGGGCAAAGAAAGACCATACTTTGCAAATATAAAGTACTGTATAAATTAACAGACCACAATTTCACTGGCAGTGATTGCAGAATCTGCAGATATCTAACATGAGCTTTTTTCCTTATACATCCAAGACAGTCACTCTGTGATGTGGAGAAGAGGCCTTTGTTTTACAGAGCCCAAGACACTGGTGTTCTCTGTAGAGGCAAAACAAGGGGAAAGGACCAGGTAGGGCATGTCATGACAGCAACTTCTTTTGCACTAAGGCCATTCAAGAGATAGGATTGTACCTGGGTGATCTGCATTACTTCAAGGACAGTGCTTTACAAGCTGTGGTCTTCAGATATACTGGATTTATCAGCCTTTGCATGGCTATGGTCACTGATAGCTAGATTGCACGCCACTTTGTAGCAATTTAAGCACAGCACATATGGTCAGTTCCTGTTTGTTTATTTTGGGAAGCCGCCTTGGATCCCATTCTGGGATATAATAAATCAATAAATATCCCCACCCACTCTCTTCCTTCATCACTTAACCTTTCCTTTCTTATCTGAGATCTCAATTGCCCTCACCTCTTTCTCCCTCTTTTCTGACCCTCCATGAAGTACATGTGATAAGAGCTCTTTAAGTGAGATGCTCCAACTGCTGGTATCAAGTAGTACTTTTTCTTTTTTTAAAACCTTTCTGCAAGAAGAAGAACCTGTGTTTTTTATGCACAAGTATTCATAAGTAAAACTAATTTTATACGCCTTACAGAGTAGACTAAGGCCATTTCTACATTGCGTCACAGTCCCGCAATGGGGACATGATGGCAGCAGTCCACGGGTCGTGCTTTTGCATTGTCCCACAGCCAGCATGTCCCCACGTGTCATGATTGCAGGATATTTGCTTATCAGAAAAAATCCATTAAGCTCCCAGAATTGTGTGACGCTCCCATCACCCTCAACCATGCAGAAGGGGCAGAAGCACAATCACACACTTCCTTCCCCAGTGCAGCATGGGAAAGAAGCCTGCCGTGCTGTGGAAAGCTGGCGTGTGTCACTTGCACTCCCTTCTTCAGGGATCTGGTTGGGTGCAGAGGAATTCCTGTCACACTCTTTTCCCAACAAAGGTGCTGCCAGGATCGTGACGGGACATCAGCAGGACCTGGTCAGGTGCAGAAATGGCCTAAGTCTGATTTCTTTCTCTGCAAGTTTTTATGTGTGGAGTGGTGAACTATACAACTTATGCCTAGTGCATTACTTAATCTGCTTGAAAGATCCACTACAGTCTCTGTCACATTACCCTAAATATAATTGGATTTCATATTTGAGAAGCATTACACAGGATGGCCAGTGGTGAGAGATCCTGGGAGCTGTATCTCAACCATGTTTAGAAGCCACAGGTTAGGAACTCTAGGTAACTAAAAGGAACCATAGTGCCATCTATAGCACCCCCACACCTTTCTGAGAAAGATCTTTAGTAAGCTAGCTGGAAAAGAATGTTATTTGTTACCTGGAGAACCGATGCTAGAGAAGTCAGTGCTGGACTAAGCAGACCAATGGCCTTGAGTGCATATAAGGCATTTATTTACATTTTCATTTTATCTTTTAATGATAATCATCCTCATTCTTGTTAGCAATTGTGAATCCTGTTGCAGCAGAAAGAAGATCTTCTTCTTCACTTAGGGCTGTAAACCATTTCATTCCCTTGCATCCTGAAGGTCATTGGGATAACTTTTTTGAGTCCAGAGCAGAGACAGTGCTGCAGTGCACTGCAATGAACAGGCTGCTGTAGCTGCCATCTGTTAAAGAACATTCCTACAGGATACAAAGCCAGTGAGTGAACAAGTTTGACAGCTCTGCATTTCTTTACTGCTAACAGAGTTTCCTGCCAAACATCAGCCTTCCCCCTTCAGATTGTTTTATGTTTTATGGAAGCATAAATCCTTGGTTTCAAAGTCAGGGAAAAGATCCGTAGCACTTACACTCAAGTTTTCTTTTTTATTTATTTATTAAAAATCTTTGTTTAACGCAGATATGGATACAGTCCATTTTTAACACAAATACTTTCCCTGACAAACAAGGACATGTTTTCTGTGATCCTTATTACTGTCCCTCATTCTGGATTTAAAAAAATGATGTGTACTCAGGAATGACATTGAAAAGATCCTATATGGAATACAGACTGCAGAAAGTAATCTTATTTTTTAAAAAAAAACCCTGCTTTTAAAAGAAAGAAAAGTGCAAAGTCCAGGGACCATCTACAAGGCAGCAGAGTAGATAATGGTTAAGTGGAACGCGAAAGAAAGAACTTTTCACATAAATCCGTCAGCTGTTTTACAAGGACTCTTCTAGATCTGCAGGATTTCAGGATTTTGAATCAGAAGACTAAGGATCTGATTTTTTTGCTTTGTCACAAAGTGACTGTATCATCTCACTCAAAGTGACTTTGTTTGATTTATTCTTGTGTTAAAAGGGAGACAATGACATGTATCCAGGTAATACACCTACATCAAAACATTCATGAAGCTCTTTGATTTCTGGGGGGGGGGATAAGAAAACTGAAGAAAAATAATGATTGAAGGAATCCTAAATAGCTTTTTCGAAATTAATTAGCCACACTGCTCTGTTTTGTTTTGTTTTGTGTTTTGTTTTTTGTTTTTAATCACTGCATTCTTACTTATGGGTACCCCTGATGTTGCTGGACTGCAGTTCCCAGCATTCCTCACCACTGGCTATGATCACTAGGGCTAATGGGAAATACAGTCCAACACTTGGAGGGTTCCACTTTGCCCATCCCTATTCTAGCTGGTGCAATGTTGTGAGGGAATAATAAACATTCTCATCATTGCTGAGAAGAAAAGGTCCATCACAGATAATTGACAGTTAGCACAGCTAATTGCCAAGTAGAAAGCAGAGCATCAATTAACACTGTTTTAACTTTGTCTTCCTCATAATCCATTATCCATATATATTAGATATAAGACATCATGGTATTAAACTGCTTCAAAGATGCAAAGATACTTGGCCAGAGAATGCATGGGAAGACAAAGAAATTTTTAGCTGGAGATGTATGTGTCACACCAAACAACTGTGAGCTCAAATTCTAAAAGACAAGGCAAGGCTGAAACTCTTTAGGGAGCATTTCAGTCCTTACAGAGTGATGCACAAACAATTCTATGGGCATCTGGAAGTAGCAGCTCAGATGGGTATATGGCGGAGTAGGGGAAGCGATTTCTATATTTATCTGCTATATTTATCCACCATAATTTGAAAACACTTTTAACAGCCAAGTGGTGGGGGGATGTTTGGATTTCTGCTCCACCAAACCTACAGGCAGGAAGTTTAGTATCGTTGTTAGAGAAATGATGCATCTCAAGCAAAGTTTTGCATGTAGTTACTTCATTTGCAAAAGCACTGGCACTCACAAGATATTTTGGGAAAGCAGGCACTTAAAGATAGAAGGGATGAAAACGTGTGTGGGAGAAGTGCTCTCCTCATAAACATAGCACTGGAAATTCAATCTCTCTCTCTCTCTCTCTCTCTCTCACACACACACACACACACACAAATATATATAGACACACACACACACACACACACACACCCCTTGAATTCCTAGGCATTCAGTACAAACGTGATAATATTTATCTGGAAAGAAAGGGGACAGAAGTTTGCTTGCTGTTTTAGACAGGGTTCCAATATTCTAGTGGATTCTGAAAGTGAGGGCCAAAGGCATCTGGTCACAACAGTGCTATAGTTCTACTGGAAAGCAGCTGGAAGGCCCAGCTTTAGTGAAACAGAAAAACTCCCATGAACGTCATAACTAGGACTCCAGACAAGCTGCCATTATTTTAAATTTCCTTAAAGCAGGGGTAGGCAAATGTGAGAGGCTAGGCGCCCATATTAGTCTCCAAATGCCTCAGTGCCCTCTAGAGGTTGTAAGATCTTATCCTTTCCAGGAGACTCAGCCAAAACAAACTGTCGCAGCCTCTCTACCTTATCTATTCTTCCTCATTAATCACTTTTGCCATTTTGACCAAACTCTGATGTTGCTTGGCCACATGTGCCCATGTTTTCATCTGTGAAATGTTGGAAAGTATGCTCTAAATAAGTAAACAGCATACTGTATAAGCAGATGCCTCAAAATTATCTTCAGTAGCAGTCTGCAGTAGATAGTGTATGATAGTTGAAGCACAGCTGCCTTTGAAATCGGTTCAGAAGCTTCAGCTAACACATAGTGCCATACCCTGGATACTGTTGTTGTATTAATGATGTGATGCTTCACAGTGTCCAGTGACCTCTTTCCAAGGAAACTGAATGCTTCTTAAATGCTAGGGCCCTGAAATTTGTCAGTACATAGAAGTGGGGTGCAAACATGTAATTATATCATCCTTTCCTTTATTAAAAAAAACAAATCACAATATCTATACTCAAGCATTGCAGAGATCAAGATACATGTGATTTCATATACTTCAATGAAGACTGAGTTTTCCATTTCACATGAACACAGGGCAATAAATTATGCTGCTAGGTAAATGCTGAGGCTGGCAACATTTGTACCAGCCTCTTGTACATCTGTCACTTATACCTCCATCCGTAGAACATTATAATTATATAGTTCTGAAGCGGGCAAAGCCTTACAGCCTCTAAGGCAGCGCCAAGATTTACTGTCAAATCTCTGGCAGAACAACTACTTTAGATGATTAAAAGAACTCTACCAAGGGAATACCTTTCAAATTTAGCGAGGAAAGTTTTATTGACCTCTTGGTTGGTTTGCTGCATGATGAAAAACAAAAGAGAGAGCTGACTATATGAGCCCCCCATGAGGTTTGTGATTTTTCAGAGCTTGAGAAGGTTGTTTTGGGGGGAAACTGCAACCCTGCTGGCCATGTTGTTGGGAGATTCTAGATGCTGCAGTCTGAAAAAGTAACTTTCCCCAGCTTTTCAGTTTTCAAAGTTAGCCATATTACCTAATGAAAACTCACCTACAGGCTTGACCCGCTTATCTGACAGGTTAGGGACACGAGCACTGCCAGAAAGTGGAAATGGTCAAAAAGTGGAAACCATCTACTGTAGGGAACATGAAGGATGTATGGAGGCTTGCCTGGAACTGACCACATGTGTGCACTGCTTGTAAAGTCTCTCAGTTGGCTTGGTGCCTTTCCCCCCCTTCAAGCAAACAGCACATGGACAGTCCCAAATGAGCCCCCTAGACAAGAACCAATGGAAGACTGCTAATTTGATGCTTGTCATACAGCCAAGTTCCATTACTTCAACCAGGGGATCCATTCTTTCCATAGGGAAGACCTGGGATCATGTGCACCAGTGAGTGGTCCCAAGCAACCACCTTAGGAAAGAAGAACTGATGAAAGAGCAGGCTGCAAATCAAATTAATGGAACTTCTCATTAATTTGGAAGCATCAAAAGAGCAAGTAATGGGGCATTGAAAGGTAGTAGCGTCTTGTATTAGAATTGACCATCTAATTAAGAGTGTGCCCAGATCATCATCATCATCATTATCATCATCATCATCACCACTATAATTTCTTACCTGCGTCTCCCCATGGATCGAGGTGGGGGACAACAATAGATTAACATATATATAAGTTAAAAACTGAACGTCAGTTAAAACAATAGTTAAAATGCATATCATCTTCAAAAAGTAATACAAATACCTAAAAAACAGACAATACATATTTAAAATTCTTTGTTAAAATTCACAATTTAAAATCATCAAGGTAGGCCTGCTGGAAGAGACTGGTCTTTAATGCTGTTTTAAATTCAGCAAGAATTTATATAACCTTCGCGATCAGATGTTCATTCCCAGTTTTAGCAATTTATCAAAGTCGTTTTCCTTAATTTCTATTTCTGTTATTCTTTGGTCCAACTTCTCTGCAAGTTTTCTCTGTAGCAGCCAGTGTGTAGAAAGTCCACATTTTATCAATTCTTCTTTACTTTTTAATAGGATTCTACCTGCTTGGATTTTCACTAAATCTCTATATACAATCCACTTATTCAATTTAGGCTCTTCTCTCCTACAGAAAGCTTCGTGAGCTGATACCCATAATGGTAATCTTGTATAAAGTTTCTTTTTATACAGTATCCAAATTCTCAGTAGGGACTTCCTAATGAAGTGGTTATTGAACTCTCTGTTTATTTTTGCTTTCTCATACCATAAGCATCAATGCCACCCAAAGAGTAGATCTGCCCCTTCTAGACTTAATAACCTTTCGTTATCCAATTTAATCCAGGTGGTCAACCATTCAATACAACTAGCGTGGTACTAGAGTTTTAAGTCAGGTAATCCCAGTTCTCCTCTTTCTTTAACATCCTTCATATTTTTCCATTTTATTCAAGGTTTTTTGGCATTCCATATGAAGTTAGAGAGATCCTTCCTCCACTGATTGAAGGGCACATCATTAACTATTGTGGGAAGGGTTTGGAATAAAAAGATCTTTCTAGAAAGAATATTCATTTTTATTACCACAATCCTTCCCATCAATGATATATCTAGCCTAGTCCATCTCTTCAATTCCTCCTTAACAGTATGCCAAACTCTTTTATAATTATTATCATATAGGTCTGTATTATTTTTAGTTAAGTAAACCCCAAATATTTTGCTTTTTTGACACTTTACTTGATTCTTACTGAGCTTAGAATTAGAACAAGAAATTATAAAGGAGAACATGGTAAAATAGGTGCAGAATATTGGGTGCCCAATTCAACTAGAAATCTGGGAAAATTCCTGGAAAGAAACATCTAAACTATCTAAAAGTGTATCTTTAAAGGAGAATTATTACAAAATCTTTTTCAGGTGGTATCATACCACAGCCCAGATAGTAAGAATAACAATAACTAATAAAAATAAACTTTGGAAATGTAATCAAGAGGAACTCTCTATCACTTATGGTGGACTTGTAAAAAGGCAAAAAAGTTTTGGAAGCAAATCCATAGCAATATACTAAGAATTCTACAAATAAAGTTCCCGATGTATCCAGAAATATATCTGTTAAATATATTTGAGGGAATACAACAATTAAAAAAAAGATCACAACGGAAGTTGCTAATCCACATGGTTACAGCATCCAGAATAATTTACGCGAAAAGATGGAAACAAGAAGAAATACCTGAAGTGGATGAGTGACTAATTAAACTGTACGACTCAATAGAAATGGACAAATTAATTATATTAACAGAAAATTCAATAGAAAAATTTAAAGAAGATTGGGAACAAATTTTACCAACATTTGAAGCTAAATGGGGGAACTTAGCCACAAGGGGGATAAAAGAATAAGTGGTGCTATCAGTAAAAATTTCTAAGGAGATTGGGTAATAGAATATTGAGATAAAAGAACTGGATGAATAGAAAGATTAAATTACATATACTGGTGGAAAAATGCAGTGAAAACCCTTCCGGTCACATGGTGGGCGCGAGTGGCAGCTCGGAATGAAGCTGCGCAATGACGCGGCTCCGAGCAGCCACCCACTGGATTCCAGCCGCTTCTTTTGCCATCTCAGAGGCGGCTAAACACCCCTCCGGTACAAGGGGTGCGGAACGGGTCCGAAGGGGACCCCACAACCGGCGTTTGGCTCTGGCCGGCTGGGGGAGCGGAAAACACCAGGGAGGTCGAAGGACCATGACGGAGCCAGTGGGATCGCCGCTTCAGCGGCACAAGCACCACCGTCGACTTTTAACAAATAAATCAAGAAACAAGTAAGAATTAATAAGAAATCATGTAACTTGTTCTGGTCTCGATTCCGGTAATATCGCAGCAGTTTTTGGCAGGCAACGGAGCGCAGGAGCGAAGGAATGGAGGGGACCCAGAAGCAAAGTGAGTTCCTTATGGTTGAGAGTTCTTCTTAAAGGGGCGGTGCGACATTAAAGAAAAGGCTAGTTGGATTTTCTGCTTTCTCACGAGGACTGAAGTTAATATTTTTTTAAAGAAAAATGAAAGATTTTGATTTATAATTGGGACTTACACTATAAGATGTCAAATGATTGAGCATTTGGACTGATGGATTATATAAGAGTTATAATCTCCATTTGGACATTGAACTCTCTATACTATATTACTTTAATATTTTGGTGGAGCTGAGATGATCGGGTATTTGGCTTATTGACTGCGGATTTTGGATTTTTGAGGAATACTTCGGGAGCAAAGTTATGGAGTTGTATGTTTCCTTTCCTTTTTACTCTTGTGGTGTGATTCTTGTTTCCTGATTTTTTTGGATTGTTGAGACTGCTGAGACTGTGCTGCAAGGTCATTTGAGCTAAACATCCTCATTCCCACGGATGGAGCAGCTTGGAATTTAAGCAACTATGAGAGTACAGTGAATCTTCAGAAATGAATTCTGGGTAGCTCCAAGAGGGGAGGGGGGAAGAGAAGGCGGATAAAGGCACAGGGCTCTAAATTTGATAAGGGAAATGTACTTCAACAATGTCATTTAAGCTTACTATTAGATTGATATATTGTCATTAACATAAACAATGTGATGTCAAGAGACGGAAGGGACTTTGAGACTGGGATGCCTGTGATGGAAGTGACTCGATTGGAAGACCCCCACCCGCCATGGACTGAGCGGCTTGGAACTTAAGCAACGATGAGAATACAGACAATCTTCAGAAATAGACTCTGGGCAGCAAAGTCCAGGATGGGAGGGGGGAATGGAAGGAATAAGCATAGGTGTATGTCAGTAATCTTAAGAGTGATATATGGAGACTGGGAGATTGCGACGGATGATAGTTAAGTAAATACTCCCACTCTTTTGGACGGAGCAGCTTGGAATTTAAGCCACTATGAGAACCCAGGAAACTTTCAGAAAGAGATCCCGGGCGGCAAAGTCCAAGAGGGGAGGGGGGAATAGGAGGTGGATAAAGTCACAGGACTCTGACTTGACAAGTGAATAAATATTGGGATATTGTCTAACGGGGGTGAGCCTGTGAGGGAGATTATTCAGGTAAAATACCCTCACTCTTAGGGACGGAGCAGCTTGGAACATAAGCGACTAAAAGAATACAGAGAATTTTCAAATGAATTTCCAGGCTGCAAAGCCCCAAATGAGAGAGGGGAACGGGATGTGGATGAAAACACAGGGCTCTGAACTATATAAATTGATCTTTACTTTGGCATTGTCAATTAAGCTTGTAATTGATGATATATCGATAATGAATATGAACATCGAGATATTGTTGAAGGGATGAAGGGGATTGAATAGGACTAAAATGGAAGAGGGAAACAAGACATATTAGCATAATGGAATTTAAGCGTAAGAAGATGAGGGAGCGTTGTAGTAATGATAGCTCAGACTGCCAGATATACAATGACAGATATATTTAAAAATTATAAGATTTAGGGGTATAAGTAATGGAGAGTTAAAAAAATAAATGAGGAGATAGCAGAAATTTAAAGAGATAAAAGAAACGAGAATATTTTGAAACAAGACGATTTGAGTAAAGCAGAAGGGAGTGATGGCTGGGAACTGACTAGCTAGAACGACTCTATTATGATTGTGTAGGAGAGAGAAATGTCTGTTTGAACAGATGAGAAAATCATTATATTGTGATGCATTAATGTAATATGTGGAGTAAACTGCGGGAAAAGTTGACCAGAACAGTGTGGAAGATCAGAAATAATTCATGTAATAAGTACAAGTTAAAGAATCTTTTTTTATTTGTGAAATTTAATAAAAATTATATAAAAAGAAAAAAGAAAAATGCAGTGAAAACAAGATAGATGCCGTACTAAAATTAAAATAGTTGAGAAAAGGAAAATAACGAAAGAAATATAATTTAAGGAAAGAGATCACTCAATGAAAGCGAAAATACTAGGGAGAAGATAGACAACCTTGAGTTGGAAAGCAAACCATAATAAAATAGAATTAAGAAAACTGTCAAAAGAATTCGAAACTATCGAAAGAACTGTATATGATAATTTATCATTGGTAAATATTAACTATGGAATAACCAATGCGTACAGGAAAAGAGAATAAGGGAAAGAATTTTAGGAGGAAATAATTATGTAATCGAATACCCTGGAATTATTTAAGATAGGATATGAGGAGCTAAGTGATAATAGGAGGAAATGAGAAATTACATAAGAAGGCCTCAGAAATAATAATTTTCTAAGACTATACAGACCTATATGCTTCTTTTATGGAATTTCTAAGTTAAGCTGCTGCTGATGCTGATGCTGCTGCTGATGCTGCTGCTGCTGCTTCTTTTTGGAAAGGTTTGTTATTTGTGGCTTTATATAGATAATTTACGTTGTTATTGCATTGATCGAATAAAAAAGATTTGAACAGGAATACTGTTTTAAATTCAGACAGTGTATTCAAATCTCTCCTGGCAAGTCATTCCACAGTCTAGGGGCAGCTGAAGAAAAAGTCCTCTGGTTGATTGTTGCCAGTCTAGTCTTCGACAGTTGAAACAAATGTTCCCCAGAGGACCTGAGTGTGCACGGCGGTTTATACAGAAGGAGGCAATTCTACAGGTAACCTGGACCCAAACCATGCAGGGCTTTAAAGGTAATAACCAACACTTTGTACTTTGCCCAGAAACAAATTGGCAGACGGTGGAAAGACTGTAATATGGATGTAATATACTCACTCTAGATATAGCAGTAACCAATCTGCCATGTTTTGAACCAACTGAAGTTTCTGAATCTGGTACAGAGGTAGCCCAATGTACAGCACATTGTAAAAGTCCAGTCTTGAGGTTACCAGCATGTGTACTACCATCTCTAGGTCCTCCAGCTCTCGGAAGGGGTGCAGCTAACACTATCAGCTGAAGCTGATAGTAAGCACTCCTAGCCATCTTATCTATCTGAGCTGTCATTTGGAGCAATGGATCCAAAAGCACTCCCAGGCTGTGAACACAGTCTTTCAGGGGGAGTGTAACTCTGTCCAGAACTGGTTGACACACCTCCAGACTTAGGTTAGGACCCTTGACCGCAAGCACCTCCATCTTGTCTGGATTCAGCTTCAGTTTGTTTTTCCACATCCAACCCAATTACCTCCACCAGGCATTCATGTCAGAGCTACATCTTAAGGGACAGTTGGTCTTCATTTGCATCCAAGCATCCTTTGCAATTTCTCAGAAACTGCTGGAATACAAAGCTACATACGTACATAGCTGCATAAACATTGTCTGTTTGGACTAACTCTCACAGAATCCCCAAGCCTTCATGGCTAATTATAGTTTAAAAAGTAACTTTCCTAAGCTCTGGGTTGCTTGCAGATCAAGAGTAGCACTCCAGCCTCACCCTGCCCTGAGTGTTACTATGTGGGCAGTGGCTTTCCCTAACAAAGAAAAGTCACAGGGAGGAGATGTCCAACGGGACTCTTCCATCTGCAGGGGGAGCTGCTTCCACTATTTGCTGCCTTGACCTGATCCCCTCAGTCAGGAATGGAAATCATACACAAGGTCCTTGAGGGGTACAGATGTGGCCTCTGGAATTCCCAATGATCCTACTAACTCCCAGCTCTGCTCAAAAAATCATCAAGAAACCTTAATCTTTCAGTAGAAAAATCACAGAAAATGGGTTAAAGGGCAGTTATGAGGAAATCTGCCATCTCTTCATATAGTATGCACAATGCCTCCTCTAAAATGACCAAAAGATTATTGGGATGACATGACATCACTTCTGGTTGCCCAGAATGGTGGCTGTGATGGTGCAGCAGCATGGCTCTTTGGAGCTCTGGAAGAGTCCAAAATCAGCTGGTACAACCTTCCAGGGACCAGAAGATGCCCATCTCTAGGTGAGTCTTCCCTTTAGCAATAGGAACAGTGCAGTGGAAAGAACAGGGACAAATGAAAAGAAGAAAAGGGAAGTACTCAAGGAATTTTTGAGCATTGAAACTGAACGTTGGAAGGGTCCACTATCAAAATGAAGGCTATTCAAGAAGGATGTTGAGAAGCTGCAACGTGTCCAGAGAAGGACACATTCCAGCCTGTGTCTAAGATGCATCTGACCACGAAATATCTGACCAAGATGATCAAAGGTCTGGAAACCAAGCTGGATGACGAACAACTAAAGGAACTGGGTATGTTTAGCTTGGAGAAGAGAAGACTGAGAGGTAACGTGATAATTATCTTTAAATATCTAAGGGGATGACATGGAGAAGGTGGAGCCAGCTTGTTTTCTGCTGCTTCAGAGACTAAAATACAACCCAATTAATTCAAATTACAAAAAAAAAAAATCCATCTGAACATTAGGAGGAACTTTTTTATTGTAAGTGCTGTTCAACAGTGGAATAGACTGCCTCAGTCTACCAAAGATGGAGACTTGGATGGGCATCTTAGGAGTGCTTCATTTGTTTATTCGTGCATGGCTGGTGGTTGGACTAGATGGCCCTTGTGGCCCCTTCCAACTCTAGATTATATGATTCTATTACTGTATTATTCTAAATCATATCATCTGCCATCCATAGTAACATGGACGCCACCCATTGCCACAGTGATTTAACCTAGAGCAGAAATCTGGAGGGCATAGAGAAAGTAAACTTTTATTCTCCCATTACTCATGTTTGCATGCATCATACAAACTAGAAAAGGAAAAAGAAGTCAGGTTTAACAAAAAACTAAGAAGTGATGTTGACAGTCTTTCCTTCTTTGTTTTTTTTTTCCTTTATAATTTATTTTTTTCTAAAACCCCATTCATTGCTCAGACAAATCTGATCTTCTAAAGAGATCAAGCGTTAAACAACAGACTTCCCTGGCTACAACAGAGAGATCAGAGGTCAGAAGGAAGACAGCAAGAGAATTAAGTGCAAGATGGATCTAGCAAGCAGGACATTTGTCTGTTCTCAGCCGAACCACAGATACTGTCAGGTAAATGATTCACTCTTGGCTTCAATTGCCACAAGCAAAAGCGGGGTGCCAATATTTCCAATCTCACAAAGACAAAGCAAGAGGGGGAAAAGACATCATTAAGTACATGGAAAATGCAGAGATTGGAACAGAAAAGGCTAGATATATTTCCTAACTGATAAAAAAAACTCAAAAATCTAATCCACATATCTTAACAGTGAGTGGGAAAATGTTTAGCAGAATGTCTTGTCATTCTGCTGATCATTAAAACTAATATTCAAACCCACGGGACTGACAGAGGACATTGCATATAGGATTTTGGTTGACACTGAGCAAATCCAAATGGAGTGAAAATTAGGTTAACTATGTCTGATAATATACTGGTGTTCCCACATTTAAATTCTCTGTTCACATGATGCACACACACACACACACATAAGGAATCATAGGTAAACATTTCCATGTCTCACACAAGCACCTGAACCTCTCCCCCCCCCCCCCCCGCCGTATTTTCCCCTTTTCCCTCATGGATATTTCTGAATCTGGAACAATGCAATTTTGCCTTTTTTGAATAGAAAAGCTAAGCAACCGTGCATGTACCTGTTTGGCCAGTTGGGGCCACTTTCTGCCAGCGAGGACACGGGAGGATGTCTGAATTGTGAGCAAGTGTGTAATTGTGGACTGCAGGCAAATATTGCCTTACTCCTCAGCAGGGAGAGGTGGTGTGTTTCTCAGCAAGATGATCCACAGTTGTGATTAGGCTTTGTTTGGTGCTGAAATCAGTTGTGATTAGGGTCTGTTTGGTGCTGAAATTACTGTGTGGATATATAAGATCCTTCTCAAGTTTTTTTTTCCCTTTCTGCCTTTCTTTCCAGTGAGGTGATGGGGCAGAAGGAATGTCTTCTGAGTGCAGCAGGGAGGAAAGCTATTTCCCCAAAGTGCATGCATGCTGAGAGGGTGTATGTTTGCATATGTTTGCATATAGCTCCTTTCTCTTGTACTTTTGTCTTTTCTCTTCCTCTGTTGTTTGCAAGGTTAAGGGAACTGAAGAGAAAGCGTTTTAGAGACTTTGGTTTCTTAGGATTGAGCTCCTTTCAGTTTTGCTGCGCAGTGATACACCTAAAAGCTACAACCAGCCAGGCTTTATTTTATATTTCTTTTCTAGCTGACATGTTTAACCCTTAGACAGAGTAGTAGTGAGTGCTTTTAAGAAGTGATTGCTTCAGCTAGACCCACAGTGGAGGAAACTGAAGATGTCCAACCATCTTTACATTGATGTGTTGTCTGCAGTTTCTCCCAACTGTGCATGTGATTTTTACCACTGGGCAGGACTATTTCCCCATAGCTCTCCACCAAGGATAGCAAAGGTTTCATGAACTGCCAGCAGGAGTGAGGAGGGAGCCAGATCTACACATTTCTTTCTTTTCCCCTGTTTATGACAGAGTGATGAATAAATAGAAGTAGCCCAGCTTTTCCATCCACTCTCACATGCACCCAGTGTGCCTGAGATGTCAAAGTACTAATGAACCTTAATGGAGAAATACACAAAGGATTAAACCAGGCTAGTAAAAAATCTTAGACATAATGACAATTTGAGAGAAAGGGTAGGCAACCTCAGTAGTGGCATACCCACAAGGAACTCACAGAGGGTTATTCATACTGTTGCTGCCCTGGCTAGTCCGAGCTTTGGGGATATTAAAAGATATCCTTTTGATATCACAATTCGGCTTCATTTCTCTATTCCCTTCCACATGCTTGCGAGGCCACCGGACAAGCACGTAAACAAGCTCGGCCATTAATCGCCGCAATATTCCTAATACAATACAGGCAGGCCAGAAATAGCTGACTCGTTGCTTTAGGAGACCTCCAGGCAAGTACTTTAATTAGGTATGCACGCAACTTACAAAAGAGCCTCTGCCCCGCGATGGCAGCTTGATGGGCTAACTATACACCACCCAAGTACTCTGCGTTTGCATACTGGCTACTCTATTGAGAACCGCTACGATAACTCAATCATTCAGATTCTGACCTTTCGGAGGCTTTGTCTCCAACTCCAAATCTATTGTTTTCCCCAAGTACGGCATAGCCTGCAGTCACATTCTCCTTATAAAAACCCTTGATTCCGAGACCTTCCTCGGATCGCTCCTGAGTTTCATCCTGCCTTGCTGCTGCTTTGCTTGGCGAGCCTCCCCTCAGCCCCAAGTGCTGAGCTCCATCGCACCCCAGCTTTGCTCTCTATTTTTCCCGGCTTCAGGACAGGTGAAGTATCACCCAACCAGCAACTCCCCTAAAAATCCCTCTATATCACTCCAACCTTTATTTTCTTTAGTTATCTTGGGTGAGTGTGTCGCATACACTGTTTTTGCTTGTGTTTAATAAAACATCATTTATTGCTTCAACTTCTGTGTGTTACTTGACTTGACCCAACCCCATAGACATAGGGTTCAAGATCTCGCTACGTTACCCTGCCTCTCGTAACGCTAAGCAGTGCTCTGAGCTAATTTTCCCTACCTTGAGTTGAGCGCGTTTTGGTGTCCCTCGCGGGACCCCCAGTACACAGGGTAACAATACCCCTAACATCTCCATGTTGAGAGCCAAAACAATTGTAAGAGCATGTGAAAAATTAAAAGCCATTTGTCACAGGAACAAAGGGAACTTTTCTCAGAATTAATGTGAGTAGCTTCATTGATTTTAACACAAAACAGAATGCAAAAATTGCTGACACATTTGTTACTATGGGAAGTATATATCTTTCTGTGGTTTTGCCCTCTGTTGCCTGCAAATGCCACATTTTGTAGTTGATTCTTTCAGAAGTGCCCTTCGAAAAGTTTCATTCACACTGCTCCAGATGCATAAAAATGCCACAAATCTGATTGCTGGCTGGGGAAGGTGAAGCTTGTAGTCCAACACATATGGAAAGTGCCAGCATAAGGAAGGCTGCCTTAAAGCATGAAATGTAACAACTTGTGCAATTAAATTTTGCCACTAATCTGCTGCTTCATTCCTTTTCTTTCTATCACCACCCATGCACCCCAGAAAGGTGCATGCTGTTCATTCACTCGTCTAACATTTTGTACTGAGAATGGCATAAAACTTGAAAAAATACGAATTGCCTCCACAAATGTCTAAAACTACATTTAAAGTAGTATTTTAAGTAACCAGAATAAATTACTCATTGCACGAAACCCAATAACATTGTTCTATCTCATTGCATTGCTTTTGAGATGCAACTACTTTGTGCTTTCATTACCAGAAAAGTGTAACTTGTTAACACGTAGCTATTTTACATTAAAATATGACTACTAATGTCTGGAATATTTACTCCAGCCTAATAGCATTAATTGCATGGGTCAAAGTACTTTAGAGAGGTTTACAAAATATGCTGATATGCTTTATTGATTCTGATTCTCGCTCTCTCTCTCTCTCGCTCTCTCTCTCTCTCACACACACACACACACACACACACACTAGATTTTTCATTCCCAGATGATACATATTATTCCTCTGGATAATATGTATTATTCTGCCTAGTGACAGCTGTTATTGAAGAACAAGAAGGTATGATAAGAAAAGCAAAAGGCTGAGTGCAGCTTTTCAGGCCCTTATGCCAAAGCTCATTATCCGAGAAGTATATAACAACAACAATAATAAATTTGTTACCTGCCTCTCCTCAAGGCTCAAGGCAGGGTACAGTATAAGTACAACTAAAAACAAATCATGATTAAAATACACTAAAAAGCAAACCACTTAAAATGCAAATATACCATAATTAAAATTTATCATAATTAATAGTACAACCACAGTTAAAAGTACAATTAAAAGTAAAATTAAAAATAGACTGGGTAAGCTTGCTGGAAGAGACAGGTCTTTAGTGCTTTTTTAAATTCAGACAGCATATTCTACTATCGAATCTCTTCCAGCAGTTCATTCCACAGTATAGGGGCAGCCGACAAGAAGGTCCTCTGGGTGACTGTTGCCAAGTCTAGTCCTGACCTGTTTAAGTAAACAGCTCCCAGAGGACCTGAGTGTATCGGGTGGATTGTATGGGAGGAGGCGATCCCGCAGGTAACTCGGACCCAAACCAAGTAGGGCTTTAAAGCTAATAACCAGCACTTTGTACTTTGTCCAGAAAATAATTGGTAGCCAGTGGAGTGATTTTACTATCAGTTTGGTATGTTCACTCCTCGCTGTGCCTGTAATCAACCTGGCTGCCAAATTTTGGACCCGTTGGAGTTTCTGAACTGGGTACAAAGGTACCTCAATATACAGCACATTGCAGAAGTCCAACCTTGAGGTTACCAGCACATGCAATACCATCTTTAGGTCGTCCAATTCTAGGAAGGGGCACAGTTGGCATATCAACCAAAGATGATAATAAGCATTCCTGACTGTTGCATCTATCTGAGTTGACATTTGGAGGGATGGATCCAGTAGCACCCCTAAGCTGCAAACACAATCTTTCAGAGACTGTGTGACCCCATCCAGGACTGGTTGACACACCTCCAACCCCAAATTAGGACCCTTAATAGTAAGCAGCTCTGTCTTGTCTGGATTCAGTTTCAATTTGTTTTTTGATTTTAATCTATCTATCTATGTATGTATCTATCTATGAAGCTTCAACCTCAGAAGCCCCATAATCTTCCATGTGTACACATCTTAGTTCACAGCAGCTCTTCCCAGAAAGATTTACCTTCCAATGAAGCTCACTTCAGGTGACAGAGTTTGGCAAAGAAAAGGTCCTGAGGGAACAGCAGTTGCATAGGGACGGGGGGCAAGGGGGGCAGTTTGCCCTGGTGGCAATGTTTTTGGGGTGTCCTGGCTGTGGTCATGCCCCCATGCCCCACAGCCACACCCCCATGCACACACTGTGGCCATGACCCCACATTATAGCTCCACTCCCTTCCTGCCCCCTCCTCCACATACTCCAAGCTCCACTGCTGGGGAACAGAATGAGGGGAGAAAAGCCAAGGGTGGGGGAAGTGTTTAAGATGCAAACATGCAAACACCACCAATCTTTTTTCCCCTCTCTTTTAAAAAATATATGAGCTCTGCTCTCTATTTCATACATGAATGAGATAGACCCAAGCTTAAAATAAACTGTTTAAAGGCCTAATTTTGTCTTCAGGGAAACTTCCAAAAAATTTTGTCAATTGCCATGGAGGATTTGAAGGACAGGAGGCTGCCTTCTGTAGAGTCTGGCCAAGGGTTCATTTGCATCAAATTCTGTCAGCAGTGACCAGCAGCAGTTCTCCAGGCTTCAGGCATGAAATTTTCCTGTCCTATCTTGATTTATCAGCAGCAGATCTTGTGACCTGGGACCTACTGCACATATAGCATATGCCCTACCACTAAGCAATAGCCCCTTGGTAATAAAATATGCCTGCCTAATTGGTTTTCTGTTTGACTGGCTAAATACAAGCCTTTTGGGCATTCTGGCCAAAATGAACTGGCATCTCTCTGTCTTTGTATTGGGGAAGTGAGCAAAATGTAAGAATTTGGAAGGCAATGCCTCCATAAAAAAAAAAGAATATGAAGAGATAGTGGAACAATTACTTCTATTGTTTTTTTTAAGTCAAAATTTCATTATACATGTGTGTGCAGTGGAAGAGACAAGAATGAAAAGAAAGCTAATTTAATGTTTATTCCGTTGAATATTCTGTGAGGTTCCATCCACTGCAATGAAACACAAATACATTTAAATGAAGAAATGACCTCAGTATAATGAATGGAATGATTGACTGATTGATCGATCGATTGATTGAATGCGTGGGTGAATCTTTATTTCATTCAACAACCAGAATTATAAAATAAAGTACTAAATATAAAATATTTCTAATGCAACGCAACTTTATAATAACAACTTAACACAGCAATAAGAATCTATGTGTACCAAGTTGTAGAGGGTAGCAAGGGCATGCCTTTTAAAAATGCTGCATGCACTGCATTTTGTGAAAATAAACATATGGCAATATAGTCATGTGCAGTTTTAAAATTTTACCAACAGCATACTGATACGTATAAAAATCAAGTGAGTTTAATTTATACTGCCACTGTGCAGGAAGAAGGAGCTCTCAGTTGATAAATGCATGCTACCAGATAACATCACTCTCTACAGGTTTCTGATATTGTACAATGCTAGCGAGGTGGGAAAAATGACAATATCTTTCAGTTATTCTTCATAGGTGTTCGGGAGCCATGTCAGCTCATTACAGTTAATCCGGGGGGGGGGGGTATTTAATATTGTTTACATGATGGAAGAACAACCAATTTCTTTGGCTGACTAGCCAGAATCTTTAACACAAATGTTTGAGACATTTTTTTTCTTTACAGGAAGTATGCAGTGTAATAATAGATAATGTAGAGCTTTTCTTCAATTTGGTTTAACATTTCATCTTTAATCCCAAGTAAAGAAAGCATAAATACTACAGATTATATTCATCTCCTTGTCATCCTTGATTCTCATACTCTTTCTGAATCTCTGTTCTCCGTTAGCACATTTTCCAACAAATTGGAAAACAAGAGATCTGTTTTAGCAGTCACTAGGTTAACAGGCTAAATTTCTCAAGGAAAGATAATATCTCCTCAACGGTGAATGTTCCGCTAAACACATAGATCTAGGGGCCAGTTTTTAAAAAAAGGTTGGTTACTGTTGTACTTATTACAAGACAGTTTGCGTGTCTCTCCCCAACTGTCCTTGTCTCTCCTCAACTGTCAAAATTTAGATCATGAGTCATGAGGAATAGAATTACGAAAACCTATGGAACATGGTGATGACCTACAAAGCCCTGTTTGGCTTGGATCCAAACTGTCGGAAAATCTGGCCAAAATCTGGCCTTGAGAGGCATTTTCTTTGTCTCATCACCATCAAAACCATATGAGAGGACTTTCTTGGTGACTATTTCCAGACTGTGAACTCTTTTCCATAAACTAGGTTGCCTGCCCACATCAACACCCATACCAACTCACTCCACCATTCTCCTTCTGCCAGCCAGCAATGAGTTTTTCATTTAGACAGATTTAGACAGAACTGGTGTTACTGTGGTCTATAGTTTGAGCCCAAGGCTTGCCAAATATAATTGGCCAAGATTGGCCATTCCAAACTGCTCCTCTCCACGTGCTAGTGAGGCCCCCGGATAAGCACGCACACGGACATGGCCAAACGGCTGAAAAATCCCAGGCAGGCCAGTAATTTTCTGGCATGCAGCTTCAGGAAACCTCCAGGCAAGTACACTTTAAACCTTAAGTTATGTATGCATCAAGCATACAAAAGATTCTCTGCCCGAACAGTCAGCTTGACGAGATTAGCGCTTCTGACTACCCAACTGTCAAGCACTCCCTATTTGCATACTGTCTGCGCTATTGACAACTCCATCAAAATTCAATCATCTTAAGTGCTGACCTTTCGGAGGCTTTGTCTCAAACCCGAAGCCCATTGTTTTCCCCGGGAACGGACTATCCTACAGGCACATTTCTCCCTATAAGAACTCCTGATTTTGAGCACTTCTTTGGATCGCTCACGGTTGTCATCCCACCTTGCTGCAGCTCTGTTTGCCGAGCCTTCCCCTCAGTTTCCACGTGCTGAGAATCTCCGCTTCAGACTTGCTGAATTTCTTCTGGCTACCCGGGCTACAGGATCAGGTGTAGTATTTCCCCTGAAACCCTTCTTGAAATCCCCTATCCAATTTCCTCCCTTTATTTTCTTAGGTCTGTGTGAGTGAGCACGTAAGTGCACAGTGACTGTCTTTTAAATAAAGAAAACAATTATAACTTAATCCTGCTTGGTTTTTGACTCGGCCTGACCCCGTAAACATTGGGTTTAAGATCTCGCTAGGTTACCCTGCTTCTCTTAGTGCTACAGCTTGTGATCTGGCTAATTCCCATTCCCCATTATTTGGAGCACACTGAGGTTTCCCCATGGGACCCCAGAAATCAGGGTAACACTAGTTACTGCAGACAGGTGTTTTAATACAGGGTACTGTACTTTCATTCTTGTTCTTATGTTTTGAATGCAATTTGTCGAGTTGTTTCCAACTTACGGCAAACTCCTAAAGTAAACCTAACTGCAGTTTCTGGGGCTGAGTGTGATGCACCCAAAGTCACCCAGTTGAATTTCCATGGCCAAGCAGGGCAAAGTCACCCAGTTGAGTTTCCATGGCCAAGCAGGACAAATGAACCCTGGTCTCCAGAGTCATAGTCCAATGCTTAAACCCCTACACTATGCTAGTTCTCTCATAAACTGTTTTTGTTAGTGCTATTTGAATAAGGTAATTTATCTGTTTTTAATATTTTTGATAGCTTGTTAGCCATAATTTGTTTTAATTTATGTTGTGGATCTCATTGCTCGTGAACCTCTCCCATATGGGGAGAAAGACAGAAGGTAAAATAAAATGAAATAAAGTAAAATAAAATAAAAACATGCTGCATAAATAATTACAAAGGCCATCTATGAATAATGAATAGCACCAACAACTACTTTCAATCCATAGAAAATAAAGAAAAGTTCCTGATATTTTTCTCCCTTTCATATCAGAGCATAAGGAACAAGACTTTTCACCAGGAGTCAAAAGCCTTTTGGCTTATGATTGAAACACTGTCCATCTCAAGCAATTACAGAATCTGAAGTCAGTCAAGCTGCACAAAATTGAATCCCCAATTCCTGAATAATTTAGGAGAAGCAGGAAAGATAGGTACAAAGAGCTTTTCTTCCTGTGCATGTTTACTATCAAACTTAGCATATTTGTGGCACATCTTGATGGTTTTGTCAACGCGCATCTAAACCAGAGAACCAGGCAAATAGAAGTTCACCAAGATTTCAATTTCATAAATCTTTTGCATTTTGAAAATGAAAAACTGACAGAGCCTGTATAAAAAACAGAAAAGCAGATTTTTAATTTCTTCTGACTGCCACTCAAATAGCTCAAATAGTAGAGCCCATCAACCTTGGTCATCTTCTCTGGGTCATTTATTTTTTTACGCAATGGAAATGACCTTGGAGAATCTCTCCAAAGTACTCTGCATATATAGCCTTGTAGACAGAAGTGTTTTTCTTTAGAAGGTCAAACATTAACCGTACTCATGAGGAATGCAATCTACCCTTATAATGAGCTTCTACTAAGAGCAGCTCCCTTTCTGCTAATAAGTAGGTCCCATCTAGGGTTGCCAAGTGAAATAAGAAGCAGGACTCCTGTTTCATTTATGGTTATGCAAAAAAGAGAATTACAGCAAGTGTTCAATGCCTCCTGAAATTCCCCCTTCTGCACATCCATTAAAAGGAGAGGAGCCCTGTCATTTCTTTCAACAGGTAAACCTAGTTAGATCTAATATGCTCTTAGAAGCTCCAATTTCATCAGCATCAAAAAGAGCTCTTTGGCCCTGCAGCTGTGGTCCTTTAAACCCTGCCATCAGGTAAGTATATTTCTCTCTTGGTAGCTGGACAGATACCTTGGTATATTGTAGTGATCTGTACAGTGTTTCAAGGCTAGATAAATAAAATAGCAGCTTGGTCATTTTTAATTAATGATGGTAAGTGGGAAATCAGATCTAAGTAGATAAGCAGCCAGAGTAAGGCTGAGATTAGTGTCCTGCCTAGGAGATGTTTGCCAAAGAGAGAGGTAAGTGTTTTTACTATAGGCAGTGAAAACAACAAATCTGAGCTTTTACAACTAGCTAGAAAGAAGCAGACGAGGTCACTGTGGAGTGGGCATCAAAGACTAGTATAATGACTAACAACATATTTCTGAGGATGAAACTACATTTGATGCTGAACACATTGGCTTAAATGTTAGTCCTGACTCCAGTAGAGCCTTTGAATTGATATAATGTACCTCTGTGTTGACTCAGCATTTATCAGTTGATGAAATGATTCAACTCTAGTTGGGGTAACCAACAGAATTCCAGCCATTGTTTGCAATCATAGATGCCCTTTAAACAAAAATATATAGAACCTGGGGGGAAATTATCATCATCATATACTTCAGAGCATGGGAATGTTTAAATTCTTTCCGGGTGTGGCCCTAACAAAATGAACCTAGCCCCGTGTCTACAATTATCCCTAGGAGGGATTTTTCAGTGAAAAGCAGTGAGGGCTGTCTTTCTAAAACAGACAAAAGTGTACTTGCAGTGGACTGTGTATGATTTTCATTGGGATCATGGCAAGGGAGGGTCAAATGTTCTTTTCCTACACACTGTTCCTGATAAATCTCACACACCCACACCCACATACAGCCTGATGCTGCTATCATCATTATCATCATCAACAACATCATCATCATCCCCACTATCATTCCCATAATCCATAGCTAATGACATGTGTAAGTGTCATGTCTACTTTGGCCCTGAGCCTCCACTTAATCCCTCCTACTCAATAGGTATTTTTGATTCAACAGATATTTCAGAAGTTCAAATAGTTCAGAAGTTCAACAAACCTATTTTCTTCTCATGAATAAACTGACTCAAAATCCACTGTTGCCTAAACATGGGGGAACAGGCAGAATGGAGCAATATAAAGAAGTAATACACAGTTCACTTTGCCAATGTATAAGCCTTCCCTCTGGCTTTGAAAAGCACTTGGGATGGTATATGTATGTGCTACGTCCCTCAGGGCAGATATATCCTGTACAGGGAAATGACTGGGTGTGAACTAGGCCTCAGAGGAATCAGCTCAAGAAGTAGCTGAACCAACTGTCATTTAATTTCAGTTGCTCAGAAATGGCACCAGTGTTTTTTCTTCTACCACTCATATGTTTGCCCACACGAAGCATGAATGAACACAAATTCACACATCAGAGCTCTCTACTCAGTGCTTCTCCCACTCTACCTCTCCTTGTGGGAAGGCTGGGAACTGACTAGATGCACTTCAGAAGGTTTGTGGGTTTCTTTATTTAGAAAGGGGGGGGAAAACAGCTTGTTACATTTCAAAAAGAATGGTAATAGCAATTGACCTGATTAAAAAGCACCCACTTTTCAAAAATAAAGAAACCAAGTTCTGCATGACTAACTATTCTGAAGCATTTATAGTCCTGCTCTGCTCTGACGTTCATTTTTTCCCCAACTTCTTCTCTGGCACTTCCCACTGAACAGGATTTGCTTCTGCTCTATACCAGAACACTGTGAACTGACCAGCCATATTTGTGGGGACTCTGAATCACCATTAGCATGAGAGGAGGTAGAAAGTAGAGGTCATCACACCCACAAGAAATGTGTTCTTCAAGCATTATCAGCCCACCTTTCCTGGATTCTTAGCTTCATCACTTTCACCATGCTAGGAACCAGGCCTTCTGGGATTCCCCTTTTCTGCAGTGGTTGATGGCTCTGTGATTCAAGGAAATTAAGCATACAGAAGCAGGAATTCCTGGCTTGTAACTCCTTGCCGCAGTAGTAGGAGTAAGGAGGATTGAAAGAGGCAGGGTAGGTTTGGCTAAATTTGCGATGCTAGATTCAATCAACGGGACGGGCAGTTCTCTAAAGTACCAGCCTCAAAACATTTGTACCCAGTGATGCTATACTTAAGATATAGCTTTTCTGTCCTGCTATGTTGGCAAAATGTCTGCTAAGCAATTCAGAGTACAATTCAGAGGTACACTGCATATGGATACCAATAGAAACCCAAATGAACCATCATCCATTTGTCATTAGGGAGAATGTAGCATCATTTGCTATGGAGCTCAACTACTTTATATTACCAGGGTTTGCAATATATTTCTATTATCAGTCCAACACCTTTCCTAGCATCAAATAAGATGGTTCTGTTTCAGAATGTATGGTCTCAACTCTGCATGCCCAGTTGCATCTGGAACTGCCAGTTCAACACAAAAGAAACAGCAAGAACTACACTGAGTGAAATTTCAGGCTGAAGCAGAGCTTGAGAAAAATTACTTTTTGGACTATAGTTCCCAGAATCCTCTGGCCAGCATGGTCCAAAAAGCAATTTTCTCGGGTTCTGGGCTGAGGTAAACATGTTACAGCTGTCATGATAAGTTGCCTTGGTGTGGATACCATAGATATAAAGGATGACTGATAAATCTGAAACCTTTTTCAGCGCCCATTGTTTAATTTGACCCCCCTTACCTTCATTATAATCATCAGAAAAATTGTTTGTAGCCATGTAAATTATACACTAACTTTTCAGTCCCTCATTCATAATCCTAGTCTCCATTTAAATATGGTATTTAGCATAACTATTTCTTGAGTTTGTTTTAAAAGCTAATTGAATTTCAAGTGCAGGGTCTACAAAGCTGCTGAGAAGGAAAGCTCTTAGGTAGGCAAGAAGGATAATCCCCAGATCTTAAACTGAAATTGTCTTTGTACCTCACAAATAGAAAAGCCATACTGGGGGAGAAGAGAAGGAACTAAAAATTGTCCACAGAACACCAAAGCATGTCCTCCTAGCAGAAAGGTATAAAGTTCCAAGGAGACATTTCACCTACATCCACCACAAAGTTTAGGGCCATTTCACACATAATGTGAATTTGTGCTTGCCTGGGTACTAAGTGTTGCATTGCAATGTTAAAAAAAAAAATTACACTGTAATATATAAACATGCTATAAGTATTCCCCCCCCCCCCAACCACATAGGAAACTTTGCTGGCACTGAATCCTTGCAATGAGTTATAAAATATGGACAAGGACAGAAGAAACTATCTCATATTTGTTCGTAGTACATAAGCACAATCTTTATGACATATAAAATAGCCCTTAGGCATACCAGTATAATATCATGGGGATACTAGCAAAAACGAAACCAGTTTACACAGCTAGTCTAAGCCACTTAGAATTTTAAATAAAGGGGAAAGTGGAAGGACACCAGAATCACAATTTGCAAATGATTATCATTATTTATTTGCAAAGGGCAAACCTGAGAAGCTTTTGGAAATATGACAAGACTGTCCTGAAGGAGCTATGCTTCAGCAACAGGGATTTAAATGAGGAAAAGGGCAAGGACTTATCTGATGCTTTGTTTTTAACTTTGGTTTTCATTGCCAGCTCTGCACTCTCATGACAGAATGAGCCAGAATAAATGAGAAAGTAATGAATATATTGCCACCCTTTCCCGTTTATCTAAATATCTGGCAGAGGAACGAGTGACAGGCGGTGGAAAGTAAATTGATATGGGAGGCACTGTGATTTGTTATTTTTTATACTGAAAAGACAGGGCAAAGATCTTCCTTAGATCCCATACCCAGCCTTACTTCAGTTAACAAAGCTTCTGCAAAGAAACTCCTTTTTCCAAATTCTTTTTATGCCCCCACTTTTCTTCTTCCTTCTCTGTCTTCCTGAAAGTTTTTTTTTTAATCAAACAAACAGGTTTTGCACTGCAGAATGGTGATGGAGGGCTGTGGGAACTAGAGCCATTTCTGCACTACACTGTCATAGTGCTATCATTCCACTTTCAACATCCTGTGGAATTTTGGGGTTTGTAATTTACCGAGGTCAAAGAACTCTCTGACTGAGAATTCTAAATGCCCCTCCCTAAACTGCAAACCCCAGGACTCCACACAATGTGGAATGTGGAATAATAGCACTACAACAGTACAGTGTGGAAAGGCCCTAAGGATGTCCTGGTTTATCTACACCGGATAACTTATGATGCTCTGGCTGTGTGTGCACAGTTAGAATAGGCAAGGCAAACAGGACTTGTCTGCAGAATTCCTCACTGAGCATGCATGAACAGTAGAATAAAGAAAAGGGGATAAGCCTACCTCACCAGCTCTTCCCAGAATGTCACAAAAGAATAGATGTTTACATTTGGGAATCATATAAAAAGTGGAAGCTGATGAAAGAAGGAAAAAAAATCCCTGAAGGAATTTTGAAAGAAGCCTTCAGGTGGTCTCCAGAAGGTTCAGTAGGTTTTGTTTACTTATACGAAACTTACCTTACTTGGTAGTTTCATTTCACATGTGCATTTGTTTGTTTTGGAGAAAAAGTTTTCTGAAACATGTTGAACTGCTATTCTTTTTTGTAGTGTTTGATCCTGCCCTTATTCTTTAAATGTTATTTCTGCCTCTGGTACCAAATTTTCTGTTTTTTTAAAAAAATCATACCTAGGAATACATTTACTTCATTAACAGAGATATACCTGTATTTAGTCTTTTCCTGAACGTGTAAGCACACTTTCTAAATGCAGGAGCAGAACACAGAAATTTACTTTTTAAAAGTAATATATTCACCTTATTTATTACAGTATTCAGAGAGCAACCCACTGTTTTAATGCTGGAAAAAGTAACGTGCTGCATTTTTTAAACATTCCATTATTTTTCAAAAAATTATTTAGGCCTGAGAAAGGAATGAATGAATAAATAAATAAATAAATAAATCCCTTGAGTAAAGCATGGGTAAAACACCCTTTAAAAGTAACTAATTGCTAGAAAACAATTACTCAGTACAACAATAATCTAACTTTGTTCTGCCTCATTGCATTATTTTTGAAACCTCATTACATCCTTGTTGCCCATGAAAAGTAATTTACTGTGGATAATTACATTGCTTGTAACTCATTATTTCCAACTCTTGTGCCAGAGGTACTTGTAACATAGTTAACAGTGTAATCCTGCTCTTTCTGCCCAAAGACCAATCCCATTGAGTTCAATGGGACTGAGTGAATGTAGGACTGCAGTCAAAAGCTACTTACAGGAGAGACTTACAACTCAGGGCCTTTCCGCAGGATGTTGTCGTTCCACTCTGGGGACGAGAGAAGGACAGGACCAGACAACAATTCTGCATGATGTCGCCCAGGTCCCGGACAATGCCGGGACCCACACTGGATGTCTCCAGAATAAGGTAAGGTGCAGAAAGGACCTTAGTTAAATCTCTGTAATAAACGCTTTTGGATTTAGAAACACTTACGACTCAATAAACATATTAAGGATTATACTGCACATCTAGAAATATGGACATGTATGTTTTGTAAATGTAATGACAACCATCACCAACCTTTTAAAAAGTGTAGCGGGATCCTTTGCTTCTCTCCTGTAATCTCTGGATAATTTTCCAGATAATATTTATCTATACTATTTTGGTTAGATGTGTGCAGATATACACACATACACACACACACACATATATATATAAGCAGACAGACATTGGTATAGTCACGTATACACACACACGCGTAAGCATATAGACAGACACTGAAATAGGTATATGGTGATAGTATATAAATAGCCAACGATTTGTTGCATTTTTTATTTTTATTGTATTTTAAATTTTTATTTTTATTTATGAGTGGTTTTTTGGGGTCTGGTCTATGAGCAGCCTCAAAAGGCAAGTATGTGATTCATTACTGAGTCAAACCATCTAGTCTTATATGAATACAGTCAGCCTTCAAAGTCATGTGTTGCCTCAGTAATTGGAACATTCAGGCAAGCTGTCTTTTGCAACATGATCACTTGCTGACTTTGAGACACCTTTCTCTTGTTCTAAACTTTAGAACAAGCCTATTATGAAAACACAGTTCTGACAACATGTCTTTGACTAAACAAAGACTTCCACTGTCCTTGGCTACATGTATTCTTCTGAGGTATATTTTCACCACATCGGAAGGTTTAACCATGTAATAACCTCTCTATCTTTATGATGCCAGAGTTAGCCCAAAGTTTAGAATGTTAGGGCTGAAAATTAATTTGACCACTAGAAATGGGGAAATTATTTCACTGACGTTATCTTTGATAATAAATACAGAAATCATTTAATTATTTTAATTAATCTGATGACTGAATTGTTAGTTTTCAGGACAAGCCATAGACAGACATGGGTGTGTCATCACTGACCCCAGGACATATTTTGTTATTGACTCTTTCTTTCTTTTTTTTAAATATATTTTTATTTTAAAAGTTAAGAGAAAAACATCCTGAGACAAAGAAACAAAACAAAACAAGCAGGAAAAACAAAAAATAAATCAAAAGAAGAACATAAACCACGTTATACATTGCAAACATTTAAATTTGCCTTCCTTAAGCTGGCCTTTCCCCGGATGGGCAGCAAATCCCATAATATAACTGTTGACTGGGGATGCTGGAAATCCAACAGATCTGGAAACTGTCAGGTTTGGAAAGACCATCTATTACTATTACTACTACTACTACTACTACTACTACTACTACCACCACTATTGATTATAAACAAAAGAACAGAACAAAAAGAAAAAAGAAAAACACAACGTGATACACATAACAGTGAGGGGAAAAAAAGAATTTCAATAAAAACAAGCTTACATTGTTATTTCTCTCTAATTCCATTACAATCATATACTTATTCAACATATTCTATATCACACTGCTTATATACTTGGGTTACTTATATCTAGATCTCATTCTCATTATACTCATTATTATTACAATAATTTCATTCTTAACTCTATACTTTGCAATTACATTTAATCTATTACTATTAGTAAATATGATCTTATTACTAAACATATCAAACTATTCCTAAAAATAAACCCTCCCCCCAGAGCCAATTATGTTTCAACTTACTCCACCTTCCAGAACTGTAATTCTTCTTGTGGAGGTATGACATGTCCACAAGATGGAAAGACCATCTTAAGGTATTGGATCTCATCTTACAATCTGTTTGGTTAAGTTCTGACAGAGCATAGAGGCAGGCCATGTGTTTAGTTACGCATAACTTTTTGCTTCAATATCACTCACTAACAGCTCCAACCAAACTCCTCAATGCATGTGACTCATAGAAGGAGGGAGTGGATGGAATGCGAAAAGGTTTGGGAGGGGAGAAACCAAGGGAGGAGGAAATAGAGGCAAGTTTGAGGAATGCTCATCACTTAATTTCCCTAGTGCCCAGTAGTGTCTGAGCAATAAACACATTAGAGGAGTACAGCACGGGTTCATTGCAACTCATCCCAAATAATAACATGCAAATACAGAAAATAAAACCAGTAAAAACTAGAAGAAAAACATTGTTGTGACTCACAACCTTCCCTGTTCCACTGTTACCCAGAAAGTCTCCACAGACTTCCCATATAGGCTAATGAAGGTAAGGAAACCAGCCTTCACCCCAAGTGTCCTGCTGTTCTGAAAGGCCCTTGACTGTTCATTGTCAGGCAAATAATCTTCCCATGAAGATACACATTCCATTTCTCCATTACAGTTAGGGACTCACTGTTTTTCTTCCATTATAGATACATGTTATGCATTTCCTCCAGCCCTAATCCTTTTTCTCCTCAGTCTCCTTCATCCTGCTATCTGGTAAAGACCCACTCCACTCTCTAACAAATTCTAATGACCTAAAATAAATACTTTTTAACTGCAGTATTAATCAAGCAATTTATGGAGTCCAACCATGTTGATGACCTGGTGAATTAATAGATTAACCAATTAATATGTTTTTCAATGGTCTGATTTAGCCACTTAATATGCAAATGTATAACTAATAACTAAGGCATAACCCCCACAAGAAATAAATCATTATTCTAGGAAATTGAAAAGAAACATTAAGGGTACCATAGGATCCATTGGGAAGCAAACTAATGTAAGGGTTGACATCAGTGTATTAACCTGATACAAGCCATTCATCTGAAATCAGCAGGTTTTTATCGATGTATTCATTTGCTGCCTGAAAAAGTTAAATTGATGGGGAGAATGTTTAAACATTTTTCTCCAGCAGACATTTGCTCTAATGAAAGGCATTATTTTTCCTGATCTATTTAGTATAGGCAGAAATGAAGATTAACTTGGGTAAGATCAAAACAAGGGATTGCCAGGGCAGAAAAGAAACGGAGATGACATTGGGAAAATGCAAATACAAAGTGGATGCGCACAAAAATGTCTGTTATCTTATATAGATACTAGGCAAGGTTCCCAGTTCTCCTGAGAAGAATCATTAATAACAGTTAATAGTCATTCAGTTTCAATTGCTCTGAAGGATGAGCGCCTTTTGGTTGGCTGCTCAAATGTTCCTCACATTGTGTATCAGTCTCAATTGCCCTTGAGTGCACTAGCCTCTCCCAGTCAGCCCCCAAACACCCAATTCTGGCTGAAAGAACAATTTGGGGTTCTCTCTAGGCATGCCCCCGACTGAATTTCATGTAGGCAACAAAACTTATACCGTCAAATTTGGTGAAAATCCATTCAGCCATTTATACATGAAGTAACAGAAAGTGACTTAATTTTATTTAGTGTTGCAACAAAACTGTTAAAAAGGTATTTTATTAACTCACCCCATCAAAATATTTCAAACCTCTCCTTTGTATGAATGAAGAAATAATGAGGTGCTTCCAGCCACCCCTCAAGTGAATTTCATGGATGCCACATAATTTGTTCCTTAAGTCAGACCACCTCAAATATACCCTCCAAATTAGGTGAAAATCCATCCAGCTGTTTTTGTGTGACGTGGTAATAAAACAGACTAAAACTTAATTGTACTTTTTATATATAGATTAGGAAACGCCTTACACGAACACAATCAAAACTGATTCATTATTACTGCCAGGCAACAGACCTGGATGGAATGAATTCTGCACTACCTCAGAATGAAGCTACACAATAGATTACACAGGTAGCATTTAGCTGAGTGCACTCTCTCTCCCTCGCTTGCTTGCTTGCTTTCCTTTTTATTTACAAATACATGGGGCTCTGATCCTGACGCATAGATAGGAGACATTTAAACCTTTCCCCCTTCAACAGCTTAGATTCTTCTCCCACCTCCTGCATGGAAAAAAAAAGGAGATGACCTTTGTTGCTAGCAGATTTTTTTTCTTTTTTTTTTTAAGAGTGACCGTTATGAAAACAAATTGTTTGGGAGGGAGGAAGTTGAAACATGGAGCCAATGCAGTGTACTGATTTGAGGTTGGACTGCAACGCTGGAGACCAAGGTTCAAATCCCTGCTCAGTCATGGTAACTCACTGGATGACTGGGCAAGTCACACTCTCTCAGCCCCAGAGGACAGCAAAGGCAAATCGCCTCTGAACAAATGTTGTGAAGAAAACCCTGTGGTAGGTGCACCTTAGGGTTGCTATAAGTCAGAAACAACTTGAAGGCACACAAGGACAACAACCATAACAAGTTGAAACAAGTCCACACATGGGGTGTTGAGTCAGATCCAAACCTGGCTGCTTACTGCTTGTTAAGTAACCAAAAAAAAAAATTCTGCATGCTTCTAAGTTTACATATTGGCCCTTTCCGCATGCGGCGAGGGAAATGCTCCCTGCCGCTACTCACCAGATTTTTGGTTGGTCTGGGCGAGTCCGTCGGGACGAGGAGCGGTGCGAGCTCCTCGCTCTGCACTGCTCCAGCATCCAAAATGGCGGCTTCCAGTTGGTGGAGGCTCTCCACCAACCGGAGAAGCTCGCCAGCCTAAAGCCCACCCCCAGCAGATCTGCAGGCACGCACTAGTGCGCGCCTGCAAATCTGCACCGGAGCGCGGCGACGGAGCAACACAGGGTCGTGCGCTCCGTACTTTTTAAAAACCTCTTAAAAGAGGTTTTTAAAAAGCACACTGCACGACCAGTTCCGGTCACTCCAGAGCGGACTGAGGTGCGGAACTACGAAAAGTAGTCCGCCCCAGTCCACTCCACGGTGCAGAAGACCTCCATTGGAGGTCGCTTTGCACTGTTTTTATAGGCCAGTGCGGAAAGGGCCATTGTGTAGCTTAACTTTCCAATTTATCTAAATCTCTTGATCAAAGCTAGCAGGGATCCAGCCCATATGATGACCTTCATCAACAGTAGTGCTTCATTCTTCATGTCTCCATTATAGTCTTTTGCTCCTTTTCACATATTTACAGTTCACATGCACAAAACAGAGTGACAAGTAAATGCCCCACAATGCTGAATCAGACAGTGAGTGGGGGCCTTTATTCGCCAGGAAGGTTTCTGATGGGAAGCATCATTCTAACCAGTTACTTAAAATAGCAGGGCCTGGTACTTCATAAGTATATCCCTGTTAAAAGTTAGAGTAGAGTAACAGCTCAGAGATTGAAATGTTTCTTCCTTGGACTGCCTACCGCCATACTGACTAAAGGATCCAGGCAGCTGTATTCCAAAATGTCCTTTTTCAAGCTCAGATTTGTTCTGTAATCCAATTTAGAATGAAAGAATTGGGGTTTGTCCTCAGTAGTATAGCTTTGCCTAACGTGGCATTTTCTCCCATGTTTACAACCAACATGGCTAGGGTGCATTAGTAATTATGCTTTAGATTAGGTGCACCAATTTGCCATTTCAGCCAAGAAGCCTATAGAAGTACAGTCTATTTGTTACTCAAGGGAGAGTGATTATTGACAGCAGACGCCCGACGTGAAGTCCTAATCACGATGAGGCCTGTGCTCACTCAGCTGTTTCTGCAACATGTTCTGTGAAAAACAGATGCAGGGAGGGTTACAGCAGCACAGTGGATGCAATAGTCATACCAGTTCCCAGACATCGATACCAAAGTGGCGATCTTTGGTTAGAGCAAAGTGTTGAGTCACAATTAATATGGCTGAGTCTACTGTGAAGGTGATACAACTGCTTCGATTGACAGATGCCGGGGGGAGCAATGAGGTGTTGGGATACAGAACTACACACCCTCACCTCTACCCATTAGAACCGTTTGCCATTCCCAGGTGGGGTGAAGGTAGAGAATATTTCTTTACCAGCAGGGTTGAAGCAACATTCAGATATCAGTCTAGTCAGCATATGTAGGTCAAATGGGAGTGACAGAGCTTTAACCTTTTTTTTCAAGCAGCAGACATTTTGGGTTGGCCTTGTTAACTAGAGCATTGTAAATTGTGTATTCGAAGCCCACTTGGGTTCAGTTATATTCAGCAACCAGCTGAAATAAACTCAGTAGCAAAGAGATCTATGTCACTTTTCCCAGAACTTGATTTAGTTTGGATTCTTACAACTCACACATGAAAAGGGAAATCTTATTTCATAAGGATGTGTACTGTATCACAGGGGTGGGAAATGTGCGATGTTGGACTCTGGTTCTCCTCAGCCCTAGCGAGTGGTTCAGAATGCTGAGAGTTACAGACCAACAATAGCTAGCAACAAAGGTTTTGTGTCCTTGATATATAGAGCAGCCCAAGTAGAGCTCCCCATAATATACATACTTTTGTTGTTAACGTTCAGACTGTAACTGGTAACAGATTGTAAACTGTCAGTGAGCTCTGTATGGTCTGCAGTTTCTAGAACTCCTTCTGTACAACAAGGATGTAGAAAAATTGCGGGAAATGCTTTGTGAACCGTCACCTTAGGTTGCAAGATCTGTAAATGCCTGAACTCTGACATGGCACATCACATAGCTGAGCTATCTCTGACAGAGGTTTTAGATGTTATCAGGTCACCTCAGGAAAACAGTGTAAGAGCTTCTACTAAATAATCACACGCACTGTAATTATTGTGTGATTATTTAGTAGAAGCTCTTACACTGTACGAGATCTACAATCTGTGAGTATCTTTAAACCCATTAGAGGAAACTAAAACAAGTGGGATTTAAAAACAGAAGTACAAAGAAAGGAATGGATAATTTGCATTTCTGAGGTGACATCCTGATGGTGACGGTGGTAGAAACAATAACAGTGGTAGTGGTGGTGATGGTGGAATAAATTTTATTTATATCCCATCTTCCCCTCCCTCCAAACTGGGACTGAGGGGTTGTTTCTCTGGGGACATGAGAGAGGACTATGTCCACAGTGCTCGGTGCATCTGATTCCTCTGTTGGAATCACTCATGTAGATACAACCAGCACACTATTACCACAGGAAGAAAAGTACTAAAAGGAGTCAAACTCACAAAAAGTTTGTGTTTGTATTATATAGCATAGCTGACTAAATAAATTGCTAAAACTCTGGCTGGAGGTAGATAATGGTTTTGATTTGTGCTGGATTCCCCACCACCACTCCACCCCCTGCTCAGAGAACTTGCTAGTTGGACATGCATCCCACTTTTGCTTCTGCTAAGTAGCTTTTCATATTTTTTTCAACCACCTGTGAAACTCATTTCAATAGGAGATGAGTGACAGTGAGAGAACAGAAATGTGCACGTACATCACAGGAAGCAAAATCTCTTAAAGAATCTCTTTCATTTCTTGCAAATGACTGCCACAAGCCATTACCAGCCCCATCCTACTGTACTTGGGTGAGATCGACAAGTGGTAGGTACTGCATCTGTCCTCTCGGCATCACATTTTTGATGAAGAAAGGGTTCTGCTAAACTCAACATCCTCAAAGGGTAGTTGAACCCATTCCATTTGAACTGATTTGATTTGACAGTCTCAAATTGCCCAAGGAATGGTGTGTAAAGACTACGGCATCCCTACACCTCAAGTATCCCAGCATAGGCAGACTGGCACAACACATCTGAGTTGAGGCTTTTAACAATGCTGTCAAGTCTCTTTTACATGAAACTTTTGCTTAGAACAGCTGAGTTCTCTCATGTGCTCAACTAAGTAAAAGCCAAAGATTCTGCAAGCACACATACCCTTAGATATAAAAATCCTTTGTTTTCTGGCCCAGAACTTATAGGAGTAGAAAAGATGTAAGACAGAAAGACAGAATTTTCTAGACTTGAGTTTGCAATGCCATGTTGGATTTGGTGATGAATGTTAGAGAGACAAAACTAGTATCATAAATACTTAAAGATTTCCCCCTCCTGAGGCAAGGAGATAACTGTGGAGAAGATACGTCTCCTGGGAAGATGTAAGGGAAAATATATGCTACTCAGAAATAACAAAAAAAATTTTAAGGATATTGGGAACTTTGGACGTTGGACCTCCAGTTCAGTTTTATATCATAGTCCAATATAAAGGTATTATGGCTAGTAGACCAGAAAACTACTTGTCAGCTAATGTTTTGACACATTTAGCACCATCCTAATTGCATCATGCAAATTCTCTCATTCAGTTGTAAGAAAAGTTATCCAGGAATTTTTGTGGGAGATGTTTTGTCTTTCTCCAGAAACCAACTATTGTAAAGTTTACTTAAGTCAGGAATAGGGAAACTGGTACCCTTCAGATGCTTTGGGCTACAACTTTGATCAGCATAGCCAGGGGCCAGTCTATGGGATCTATAAACCCAAATATCTGATGAGCACTAAGATGCCTCCTTGGATTCCATTTGGGAGAAAGATAGGATATAAAGTCATAAATAAATAAATGAACAAGCAAGCAAGCCTACGTCTGGCCTAAATCAATGTTGTATTCGTTGATTTCTTAGAGGATGAAACCTCCTAGGTACCTTTTGCTTTAGCTGAATGAATGAACAAGTGATCAAATTAGCTTGATGGAATTAGGGCGATGTTAATGTATCAAAACATTAGCTGACAAGAGGTTTTCTGGTCTACTAATCACCCTTGGTTTAGGATTATATTTTCTGCTGAAGAAAATCCCTGTGGCATAAGACAACAGCTGGAGAATAGGACAAGCACCATCAAAGTGACCCTACACTTACTTACACGTACACAGTCTAAGAAGGAAATATACATTCACCAATTTTTATTTTTATTTCTTAAACTGACTTATTTAGCAATTATGCTATGACAGAAGCAGACTCCTGCTTAAAGCTTTCACCTTTCTTCTGAGGTCTCTTCCTTCAGGCTGAGCGCCATGTGGGGAAGAGAGAGGGAGAGAAACAGCAGCTAAGCGATGTTCTTGCTCTCACTTCCCAATTCAATTAAATTACCTTGGCGCTCTTACACAAAAGCTAATGCAATGTCAGAAGCTAACTGTGATCAAGAATGACACACACTGCAGTTACATCACTAAGCCATAAATATGCATGTGGTGCATTAAGAGAATTCAAGCATACCATTCCTCTCCTCATGCAGGAACTGCTTAGGAAGTAGCAAAGTGTAAAATGGCAATTGCTATGGTCTTACTTCAACAAAGAAAGCTACTGGAGAACATAGTGACTCTTGATCTATAACCCTTTCTTTTCTAGATAGTGGTATGGAAATAAAGGCCATCTCCTCGAACCTGGGGGTGAGAAAAGAGAGACAGGAGATTAATGAGGTAGACCCATGACAGGTTATGACGTAGAGTTACTGTACAGTTTAGCATCAGTTTGCTGGGGGCAAAATTAACCAGTAGGTTTCCACCTTTTCTTTGAAAGATTTAAGTGTAAAGCATTGAAAGTTTATTTTCAAGTTCTTTGTGTTATTGTTGTTGTTGTGTGCCTTCAAGTTGTTTCCCATTTATAGTGGCCTTATATTGAATTTATCACAGGGTTTTCTTGGCAAAATTTGTTCAGAGGGGGTTTGCCTTTGCCTTCCTCCAAGGCTGAGAGAGTATGACTTGCCTAAGGCCAGACAGTGGGTTTCTATGGCTGAACAGAGATTCAAACCCTGGTTTCTCAGAGTCCTAATCCAACATTCAAACCAGAACACCCTGCTGGCTCTGAGGATGAGATTGGCGGGACCAAGAAAAACCCTGCGCTGAAAGATTTGAAGACATAGGCCATTTCCGCACTAGGCTGTTATAGCGCTATGATTCCACTTGCAACATCCTATGGAATCCTAGGGTTTGCAGTTTCGGGAGGAGCCAGCCGGCCCCTCCCAAAACTGCAAACCCCAGGATTCCATAGGATGTTGCAAGTGGAATCATAGCGCTATAACAGTCTTGTACAGAAGCGTCTATAAGCAGGCTCACATAGGGGGATAAGTCTTTCAGATAGTCTGGACCCAAGTGATAACAGGGTTTCAAAAGTCATAGCCAGAACTTTGAACTGTACTCAGAAACGGACTAGAAGTCAAGGAAGTTATTGTAACAAGAAGTTATATGTTCCAAAAGCAGCCCTTCATAGACTGCATTACTGTATGACTGCATTACTGTAATCCAAAGAGGATATGATCCAGGCCATGGCACGTGTCACTGTGTCCAGACAAGACATCCTCAGTAATGGGTACAGATGACTGTGCAAAAGACTGTGCACAGATGACTGTGCAAAAACTGTGCAAATGCACTCCTGGCTACCAGTGACATCTGGACGTGCGGTCTTAGAGTGGAGTGCAAGCATATGCCCAAGCTGTGACCCTTAGGTTTTCAGGGAGAGCATAACCACAGCTGGCGTAATTTGCCCTTTGGAACATCTCTGTCTTTTCTGGATTATATTTTAACTTGCTCACCCCATCCAGTCGAGACACTAGTTTAGTGCCAAAATGAATTCCTTGGAGTTAAACAGAAAGGAGAGAAAAAGTGTGGGGTGTCACCCACAAGCTTATGGCACCAACCCCCACCCCCAAATTCAGACCTCCAGCTTCATATACATTTTAAATAACAGGAACGACCAGTCTGAACCCTGAGGGATACCACAGTCCAACAGCTAAGGCATAAAAGAAGCATTCCTCAGCATCATCTTTAGCACTTTGCTCACCCCTCAGAGAAAGGCCAAAGCCTGTAAAATAGAGCCTCCAAGTCTCACCTCAGAGAAAGGATCCTGGAGGATACAGTGGTCAATGGTATCAAAAGATCCAGTTAAACCAACAGGGACATGCATCTTCCATCCAGTTTCTCATATAGACCATCCACTAAGGGGACCTGTGAGGGATGAAGCTTCAGGAAGCATAATGATAGCATTGTCCCAAATAAGAATTCTGCCCCCTGGTGAATTTTTCTTTCAGTGCCCAAATTTCTAGCATTGCAGCACTTTAAAATTCAGCTGAATATTCAGGAATACAGTTTAGGCATCGAAAGAAAGAGGAAAGACAATGTTACCAAAAGAATGAAAACACAGGTGTTAATATTTTTCACTCTCTCACTCTCTGCAGTGCTAGAAATTTGGAGACTGGGGGGAAATTTCATTTAGGGGTGCAATATTCTGATTCCCTGCCATAGCTACTCCCCTGCAACAATGAGTCCTGAAACCAGATTCCAGATCCCTTTTCAACTGGATAATGATCTGGATTATCCACTTTATCCAGGAGCTGGGACATCACCACATACTCCTGGAGCTGGGACATCACCACATACTCCAACATCATGCCCAAAAATGGGATTTTGGAGATAAGAAAGAAAAAGAAAAGAGAGGAAAAAATATGTCCCTACAACTCTGTGGAAAAAAATTAATTACTTCTATGTTCCTGAATTTGTATACTAAAAAGAAAAAAAAATACCTTAAATTAATTCAAAGGTACAAGGAGGCGAGTGGCAAGACGTCAACAGAATCTCTTCCAGTGTTTCTCTAGAACAGAGTCAGTAGGATGAATTTTCTCTTTAGCTAATTATTACTAATTAGGCAGGGGATGTTAAGATTGACAATCTTGTGCTACCCAGGGACAGGTCTGACGTTAATAACAGTACCTTTAAAAGCATTGTCTTTTTTCTATATTTAGTACAGAACTTGCAATGGGAAGAAAAGGTTTTAAAATTCTTTAAAAATGTTTCTGACATTTTAACTGTACTTAAAGGGAAAGAGTTTTGACATTAAAGGAACAACCAGAAATGATTTATCAGAGGCGTTTGTTAAAATTAACTAGCAACTCAGTACAAGACCACACTCTATAGCCTGCAGTTACATACAGCATTTGTCACTGACACAGATGAATGGATCTTAGATCTGCACCTTTCTTGGCCCTCAGTGTTCCGCACAGTTCAGCAAAGTGCTCAATAAAAGGAGGAAAAGCTAACTCTGCCTGACCCCTTCTACACTCAGCCAAGGTTTCTACAAGGCAGTAAAGACCTTAGCTTTAACAAGCAGCTTTAGAAAAAAAATCTGTGGGGTACTACTTGTACAAAACGAAAATTAAAAGATGTCATATTTCAGGAAAAATCACCACATAAAGAAAACTAAAACAGGCTATACAGTAGGTCCCCCATATCTTTGGGGAGGATACATTCCTGGACTTACCACGGATGGTGAACAACGCAGATAATGCCAAATGCTATGTTTTTACCTCAATCCAGGCAAGTAGCGTGGAGAAAGGCAGCTCCACCACCTGGCTCTTCCTGCCTGCCTGCCTGCCTGCTGGCCGGCCGGCCTCCCTGGCAAGGCTTGGCAAGCAGCCCACTCTCTGGCTGTCAAATTCAGCCACAGCTGCGTGTCTCTCTCAGCTGAGGAAAAGGTGTCTGCCTTCTTCCTCAAGAGGTGCATAGCTTTGGACAGCCAGGTTTCCCACACCTCTCTCAGCTGAGCAAGGAGTGCCTGTCTCCTTCCTTGGCCAAGAGAGGTGTGTAGTTTTGCACAGTCAAGCTTCCTATGCCTCTCTTGTCTGAGGAAGGAGTGTCCATCTCCTTCCTCATTTGAGAGAGGAGCATAGCTTCATGCAGCTGAGCTTCCCAGGGCTCTCTTGGCTGAGAAAGGAGCCTTCCTCCCTCCCTGGCTGAGAGAGGTGTCCACCTCCCCCTGTGCCTCTCGCAGCCAAGGAAGGAAGGACACTCCTTCCTTGGTCAAGAGAGATATGGAGGCCTTGACTGCACCTCTCTGTGTGCCTCTCATGGCTGGGGTGGAGAGAAAGGGAGACTCATTTCTCAGCCAAGGGAGGCACTGGGGCCAGGCTACACCTCAATGTGCACCTCTCTCAGCCAGGGATGGGGGAGGCTCCCTTCTTGACCAAGAGAGGTGCAGAGGCCCAGCTGTGCAAATCAAGGACCCTAGTTGGCTGCAGCAGCAGCAGCCATGGCCCTGGAGCAGATCATGGGTAAGTGAAACCATGGATACTGGTGTAGCAGATACTGGGGACCTGCGGTGATTATAAGCAATAAGGCACCGTTTCCAATATTCATACGGTAAGTTATGACTGACCCAATGATGGAGCTTGGAGTGTGTGGAGGGAGGGCGGGAGGGGGAAGGGCTACGGTGCGAGGGGTGTGGCCACTGTGTGGAGGGTGTGGCTGTGATGCGTGGGGGCATGCAGGGGCGTGGCTATGGGCTGGGACACCCCAGAAACATTGCCCCCTGGGGCGAATCGCCTCCACGTTCCTCCACGATTGGACTGACCTTATCCCTATTGATGTGAATGAGTCTAGTCTTGTTGGGGAATTGAGAGATTTTTGGTAATGAGACTCTCAATCAGCAGAGTAACTTAGTAACTGCACAAAAACAGAAGTTGAACAGATTACCAGTCCCACTTCTAGCACTCCACCCCAAACACACTTAACCTAGCTCCAAATAAACACAAAAAACAATTTGGTTAAAAATATAAAAGAATTTACTCACAAAATCTTGTGCATAGTCTACACAGGTTCAATTCTTGAAGAAGGTAGGAAGAAAATTAAGCACTCACGTGCTTGCTGAAAATAATCCCTGTTAGGAGATCTCAGGGCATGCTTTCAGGACAAAACGCGAAGACAAAAGGAAAGAGTAAATGGCAAGAGAACCTTTTTAAGACCAAAGAATGTGTACGTGCTGGAGGAGAAGGTGTTGACCAAAACAAACAGGAAGTTTTCTCTAGGCTATCTCTCTATGTGTACAATAAACATGCAAACAAACTAGCCAGTTAATTAAGCATGCAAAGGTTGCCACTTCCAACAAGTCTAAGTATCAGGAATTCTACATCTAATGTATAACTTTGAGTATATATCAGCCAGATTGTGTACTGGATTGGAGGACTGAGATACAATGAGATAATGCCATCCAGGCAGTTTTAGAAGAAACAGACACTTCCCTGCTTCCTAGTAGTAGTAGTAGTAGTAGTAGTAGTAGTAGTAGTAGTAGTAGTAGTAGTAGAAAGAAAGAAAGAAAGAAAGAAAGAAAGAAAGGAGAAAGAAGTCTAAAAAGGAGTGAGGGAGGCTCTTTTTAAAGCCATTTTTCTTTGAAGTTTCCACTTTATTCTACATGTTCTTTGGATCATTGGGCAGAGAAAAGAATCATAGCTACAATTATAACTGCAACTGCACTTTTATTTTCAGGACACCAGGCCAATGCAGATGAATTATTCTGGGTTTTGCTTCCTGCAGGAATGTATCACTGCACATTCAGCAGTCAGTACTAGATCTAGTCAATAATACTCAGGCAACACCAGGCATGGGCAAGTAATTGATCAAATTTATTTGAATTTGAAAAACAAAGAATTTCTGCAAAGATTCACCCAGGAAAAACTAGAAGATATCTTGAACCAGAGCATAATTTGAATAGATAAAGGTCAAATGAAGAGACAATGACATATTTCATAAGTCTAATTTTGAGGATTAATCATGCGTACCAGTGATAGAAACTGGCCACTAACTCAACCAGTCTCTCTTTCCCTTGGTCTGCTTATGCAAGAATTCTAAAGTGCAACGAACCAGCTCATGTGAGCTCGACCATTCCTTTCAATATACTGAGAAATAATTTTGAAATCACAGGACGAAATAGCCCATCACAGATAATTTGGTTACTGGGACATTGCACTTGTACAAGCAAACCATTTTTGAAATAACATGTGAAAGCAGTCCCTGCTTTGTGTCATTGGAGGCAGTATTCAGTAGATACAGGAGTGATTTGTCTCTTTCTGATGCAGCCTCTTTTCTCATCTATGCTACACTTGTTTTTAAGCTCAGTTTAGAAATAACACATCACAGAAGACGCTATCATATGTAATAGGTTATTTTGGGGAGCAGGACAAGAGGCAATGACTGCATTTTGAAAAATAATATTAACATCGAATAACACGGTTATGTTTTCGCATGTGATCAGTAAACATTAGGGATGGGCCAACCAAATCCTCAAATCCTGAGTAAGGATTCGAGATTCCTGAATCCGAATCCCTGTGCCAAAATAGGCTAACTGAATCTTTTGAATCCGCCAGCTAAATAGATTGTTGGAGATCAGGACGCCCGAAAACCAGGGAGACCGGGACGCCGGAAAACCAGAGCAACTAGGATGCCTAAAAACCTGGGAGACCAGACATACAAGGAAAGATAGTAAGTAGGTGAGGTTTTACCTTGGAGTAATAATGGCCTTTGCTAGCAATTTCACAAATTACATCTGGGCTTGTATTCTAAGATATTTAAATTGAACATTTCATATTTAAGTTCAGGACTTGACTGGAAGCTACAGGCTTGAGATTTCAAGGACAGCTGAAACATTCCTTTGTATAGCTCACTTGCAAACCTCTTTCAGACACAATTCTGGGCTTTGGAGTTTTACAAAGTGTCACAGCCTTCTCTGCCAAAGTCTACTGGTGCATCATCAAACTACAAACCCCAGGATGCCAGAAGGAGCTATACAAAGAAAAGCCAGTTGTGACCTGGGTTATCTCTGTACTGTAATATGTGGCCCGTTTACACAGGCAGGAAAATGTGGGATTAATCCACATTTTCCTGCCTGTGTAGAAAGAGGCCTTCATGTCATTTTCAATCTAGGGAGATCCTGAGGCAAAACTAGAACAATTGTCTTGGCCAGATTTCTTCAGAGGGAGGTTTGCCTTTGCCTAGGCTTTTGCTAAGGCTGAGAGAGTGTGTCTTGCCCAAAATTATCCTTCTTTCCCTTGCTTTTTAAACTCTTTTATAAAAAGGATTCGAAAGATTCAAGATTTGTGAGATTTATGGATTCCCAGAACCTTCCAGGGATTCGAATCTGGATTCGGAAAATTCTGGATTCGTCCCATCCCTAGTAAACATTTAATTGTTACTTCAAAATATTTGCAGGCATTTTGCACTTTTAAAGTATATTTTATTTTAAAAATTATTAATAACCACCAAGATTCTATATCAGTCACTTAGCTACAGAGGTGTAGCCCCCAAACCTACCCTCACAGCCAGTAGCCAGCAGCTACATCAAGCAATAGTGGTCAAGGCACAGCAGGATGACATGTCGAGTCCCCTCCTATGAGCAAGCGAGGATGCAATGAGAAATTGCAATGGGGTCACACTTCTGATTGCCACAGCCGTCCTGGCCAGTGGAAGGGAGCAGCAAACATCATCTTGCTGCAACCTGAACACCAGCTGAACAGACCACCATCGATGTAAAGTCAAAGGCTTTCATGGCCGGAATCCATAGGTTGTTGTGAGTTTTCTGGGCTTTGGGGCTGTGTTCTAGTAGTATTTGCTCCCGATGTTTTGCCTGCATCTGTGGCTGGCCACAGATGCAGGCAAAATATCTGGAGCAAATACTACTAGAACACAGCCTCAAAGCCCAGAAGACCACCATCACTTGATATGGCAGCTGGCTGTTAAAATAGGTTTGGGAGGGCATTTATACTTCCAGCAATAAGTCTTTTGCTTATCAGGGAAAACTACAACTCCACCATTTCAAAATCCCACTGATAAGCTCTTGCATATTTATTGTATTTCATTTAAGTGTTAAATACATAACACCAGTATGGTCTGAGTGTTGGATTAGGACAGGGATGGGTACATGTGGGAAGCTGGGGGCACATTAGCACCCCAGGACTCCTTGGAGGACCACATTCCCCACTGCATCTGCTCCCATACACACCCCAAAATATCTTCAGATGCTCTCTATAGGACATGGGAGCATTTTCATCATGTTTTTAGATCTTTCTCACCCCCTATAGGACATTTTAGGGCATTTCAAGGCAAAAAAAAATTTTTTGAAATTTTTTGCAAAAATGTGGTTTCAACCTCCTGGAGACATCCCAAGTAGAAACATGGTGGAAATGCCCTCCACACCCCTAGAGACCATTTCAGAGCATTTAGGAGCAAAAAAAATTGATTCCTGGAGGCCACAATAGCAGCCACAGGGTCTGCATGTGACCCATGGACCCCAATTTGCCCATTCCTATAGTGACTAGGATTTTTGGAGGCCATGGTTTGAATTCCACATACCTGTGGAAACCTACTGGAGATCTTGGGCAAGACACTCTCTCTTTCAGCCTCAGAGGAACCCAATGGCAAACTACCTCTGAACAAATTTTTCCAAAAAAGGCCTGAAATTTAGAGTAACCATAAGTTGAAAACCACTTGAAGGTGCAGAACAATAACAACTACATCCACTAACTATATCCAATAAAGAATAAGGAAGTTATTCTAAATCTACTTGCTCTGCAGCAACAGCTCAAGATATTACTAGATCAGGCAACAATGCTCCCCACTCATCCAAGTCAAGGATATAGTATAGTACCTAAAGCCAGCCAAGTTATATTGGTACATGAGAGAGGAAATCCCACAAAAATACCTCTCCCTATTCTGACAAGAAATATGCAAATATAACAAAGTAAATAACCAGCCACTCACTAAACTCATGATAGCCCAAACCTACTGCTTGGAGGGATTGCCACGCTCTGCCCAATAGCAGGGCTGGCCCTGAAAGTGCTGACTAGGGAATATAAATGCACAATAGATACCATTTATTAACATACATAATTAGTGTGCTACTCCAAAGTTGCCTAAATGTGGCTTTGTGATACCATACTAAGAAACTAGGTTTGACATACAGCCCCTTATTCAGAAGAAGAGTGATCCAAAAGACAAATTAAAAGTGGCAATGATTACCATATGCATTCTGAGGCACAGAAATCTTATTAGCTTGCCATTTTGAGCTGCACGAAGACCTCTCCCTCCTTCCTAATCATACACATTGGGAGAATTTCCCATTATTAAGCCATGACTGTTTTGTAGCGTGCTTAGCAGAGATTAATACAACATTGGAAAGGATTATACAGATGTGATCAAACACTAATTAGCGGTTAGGATCTCTCTCTCTGTCTCTCTCTCTCCACACTCCCAGCATTTTGTTACAAGCATCTATCTTGCCTAGCTAGTTTCATTTGCTTTCTCTTTGCAGATAATCTTTGCACAAATAATCTGGAAGGAAACAAGCCTGCCACATATTCACGCATATTGCCTACATTTGGCACTTTTCCTGACAGAATTATATGGGAAGCTATTGCGTCAGTGTTGTACTCTCACAGTGTAAGCTTCAAGACAACAAGTTAAAGAAAGATGTTTAGATCTCCTTTCATCAACCTGATTTCCTAATAACATTCAGCTTCATAAATGCATCAGATTGGCAAGCTATAAGCGTTCAGTACTATCACAGGGCTGTAACTAGTTCGGAATGACTTCTTATGGGGCATATATAAGTGGTGCAAAGGAAAACTGCCTGCTAAATTTTGAGCTCATAAATATATTAAGTAGATAGAACATGCTTGTGTTTTGTTTATGTGCAATTAGGAGTGGATGTGTGTACACATGCACAGATAGCTGCACAAGCCAGCATCTTTTTTTCTTGCAGGGCCCATGTGCCTTCAACAGTCACATGATGAGCAGACATGTAATAGTGAAGTTTATGCAGATATGTAATAATGTAGCATCTGTTAACACAAAAGGCTAAACTAAGGGTATAACTCAAAGCAGGGGTGGATATTAGATTGCCAGATCTTTTTCACTTCAGCTCCCATCGGCCTCTGCCAGCATGGCCAATGGCCAAGGAATATGGGTGCTGAAGTCAAAACATACCTTCCATCTATCCTTGTTTTAAAGGTGTTTTAAGCACATTATCAGTAAACAGAAGGAGGTGTTAACATTATTCTTGCAGAAATAATCTTAGTCTCATTTTTAAAAGCATCTAAGACAATTCTATGCAAATTATTCAATAATACATGTGCCCTATGCTTTTACTGGTGCACATTTTCTGAGCACAAAGACATTAGGATAAATGCAATATTGCACTCGCAGCTCAAATTATCATTTCTTTCTCTTTTGTCCCCTGTGCTGAAATATTCCATACCTCCCAAAGCCTGGTTTCATAGGATTTCACAGTCCTCTAGAGCCAGATTTGTGGACCACATTTAAGATGGTTCTGCAAGATTCATCCATTCTGCCAGCAGATGTCCAATGCTGGATCCTGCCCATTACGTGATGTTACATAGTTCTCCCATGCTGCATTGTCCCATAATTCTTTTCAGACTTTTCTTGACATTTGAAGCAACTGACAAGAAATAATTGTCCTCCTTATGGCAGTGAGAACCCTACTTTAAAACATTCTTAGCATTATGAGAAGTAGTAGAATGATAAGGAGACCAAGAATTTGAACAGGTCCAACTGACAGGCTGCATTTCATGCAAGCCTCACCGACCCCACAGAGGCATTTTTAAAACACTCAGCCATAGCAACAATTTGTTTGTGGTCATTTGGAAGGATTACAGGTGTCCCCTCTTTTCTAAGAAGAGCTTGAAAAATACAAGCTATGTCAACCAAACATATAAAGGAGATCAATTGCTTTTACTTACATATGAGGTGGGGGGTGTTCCTCATGCTAATTGTAAGCATGGATACAGCAATAGTAGTGGGAAGCTCTATAGCAACCGCATTAATTGCAGCTAATGGAGGCACGTTGAGACTGGCCACTTGTCTCTCCTTACACAGTATAATGCATGGCCACCACTCCCCGCAGGCTCTCTCACACACACAGCGCAAGTTGTCACATCTTTCACCTACCTGGTTTCTTTGTTTTGCTAAAATTTCACCTAGATGTCCCCTATTTTGTCTTCTCTAACATAGTTTGGAAACAAGAACTTCAACAGCTGTTTCTCCCTCTCAGCAGAATCCTCAGCAAAGGGTCTGTCCTTTCCAATTAATTGCCCTGGCAATGCGAGAGGAGCAATTAATTTCTCCCAGTAAATATGTGAGGCCAAAGACTATCTCTGAGAATTTCCAGCATGGAAGCAACAATTTTGCCTTGTTCCCTTTGAAGTCTAGTTCTCGGCATGTTTAATTTAAAATGAATCTCTCTCCCACTGTGTGGATAGGCAGCTTGAAATTTCGAATGAAGGGATGTCATGCTGCTCGGTGGTAATAAGTGGCAAATTTACCTCACTTTCTATTTCTGGACAAAGAACTGGGCAGGCAGATGATGTGAGTGCAGTGAACCATTATTAATAATGGCTATTTACTTTTGTTTCTTTTTAAATACTTAATTGTAGCAAAATACTGACATATGCACACAGATGGAGATTCAGAGAAGTAAATATTTTGTCTGGGTTTTTTTTTCTTCCTGTTGTCACAGCTACATTGCCTTTTCTCACAAGAGAGTGCATCCTCTGATACATGATGATATTTTTGCCTGTATCTATGCTATATTTCCTTCTTCTGCTTTGGTAATATAAGTGTGCAGGAAACCACGAGAGACATTGCTCACAAAAAGGATAACCATTAAATTGGCAAACACAAAAGCAGCCTGTTTCCAGTTAGATAAACCAACGAGTGCTGACGAACTGATGGATTCTCAGTTAGCAATTTATCAGTCTTTGTAAGGTAGGATGCTCCTGATCTATCAACCATTTATTTATACCTCCTCCAGAAGAGGCAGGAGGGCGTAAGCAAAAGGGCATCGCACTGTTCAAGTGTACCTCAGTTAACAAAGCTGATGTTTTGGGGGCATTATGTCTTTAACAGAAATGTGGGTACCAGAGGTAGAAATCACATGGAAAGAATAGGGTTAAGTCCATGCACCAAAATAATGAAAAGAAGTTTGACAAGTTTCAGCAAAGTTTTTATTCCAAACCATCAATGTGAAAATTAAACCAATTCAGGTAAGCCTTGCATAAGTAAACAAAAATATTTTGAGAGTTCTAGTAGGTACTTGAAAGTTTCCTCCAAAATGCATTCAGGAATGAGGGTCCCTCCCCTCCACCTTTTCTTTTCCATTGTGGTGTCCAAATGTATAGATCCAGGCTTCTTTAACATGGTGGTGAGTAGCTGGTGAGACAGGCTTGTCTGCTCTTCCCTTTTTTTTCCCCTCTGTTTTGCTGAGTAGGATTCTGGAAACAGCTGACATTTACCTTGCTTGTATAAGTATAGTAGGATTAGCCAGAGTATACTCCCAGTCTTTCTCAAGTCTAGCTTTTATTGCATTGTCTACTGCAGACATGCTGTTGCAATCCACCACTGAATGTCTATGTTTGTACAGCCCTCCTATACCATCAACCAATGACAATGCTGCTAAAAAAAACCTTCCAGCTAAAAAGAGAAGGAGAACTTGGGATGTAAAAAGGTTTTATAAAAAGGAGCTTCTTTGTCAGAGGCTTTGTTAACTGAGGAATGTCTGTATCAGGTTGAGGGAAGTTGATATATTTGAATGTTTTCCTGTTCAGGAGAACAAAAGGTTCCAATTAATATCAGGGCAATTACAGTTTCACATCTCTTTCTCCAAAGTCATAGTGTTTTCTAAATATTACTTTACTTTATGTTTATCCTGGCTTTCCTCTAGTACTGGAACCCCAAGTAGCTCAATATGTAGGCCTTTATGCATTTCTGTCTTTATTTTACTAACTTATATGCTTCCTCATGAGAGCTCATACAATGTCTGCCTACTGACCAAAAAACACATTTGTGGAAGTTTGGAAATGAATGAAATACTAACAAGAGTCAAATATATTTGCTGAGAAGATTTAATAACAAGGGGCAAAGAAGCAATAGATATAATTTAGACATCTAGACAATAATAGAAGAAAAACCCACAAAGGCTCTTGTGACTCTTTAATGATGAAGATGTTTAATTTGGCATACGCTTTTACGGACATCATCCATTGGATGTAGCGCACAGCAGTCCATAAAAGCCAAATAAATCTTCATTAAACATCACAAGAGTCTGTCGTTTCTCTGCAAGTGGTTAACAGGGCTGCCCTTCTACTTCTACAATGTAAGGTAAGTCTCTAAACCAAACACTTTTAAAAAAAGGAATTCTGGGGTTTGTAGTACTAGTACAAGATGCTGTCACTCCTCTCAGGCCAGTCTACTGCTGCACAGCCCTAGGCTGGAATGCAGCTGGAGGTTTCTGTCTACCTGTCTCAGAGCTACAGCTGGAGGTATTCGGTCTCAGGGTATTTGTCTACTGTAGAAGCTACTGTATTTGCTGGCGAATAAGACTCACTTTTCCCCCCGAAAAATACTATTTGAAAATGAGGTGTGTCTTATACACTGGCAAATACAGCTGTATAAATGGGGTGCATCTTATACATTGGTAAATATGGTACATCAATATATAGCATGAAAAGAAAGCCTCTTTCTTTCTTTCTTTCTTTCTTTCTTTCTTTCTTTCTACTTGTAATCAAGCATGCAGGGAGTTGCTCTGGATCAGCTCCCCACTATTTTTTTTTCCTTCTAATTCAGTCCCAACCTTTTCTTCATGGGGATTAAATAGAGATATGCAATTCAGGGCCTTTCTGTACTACCCTGTTATAGTGCTATTATTCCACTTTCAACATCTTATGGAATCCTGGGGTTTGCAGTTTAGGGAAGGGCATCTAGAATTCTCACCAGAGAGCTCTTGAGTCTGACTAAACTACAAACCGCAGAATTCCACAGGATGTTGAAAGTGGAATACAAGCACTATTACAATGCAGTGCAGAAAGGCCCTTAGTTTGCACAAATGGAATGGTGGAGTGAGTCCAGCCTGCATTACTTGTGTGGAATGAGGGTCCACCATTTACTCACAAATAAAAAATATTCCATATGTGCTATTCATTTAGTATAGCATCTGTGTTAACCTTCACTCCATTTCTGAGACAGAATGATATTCAAATCTTTCTTTATCCCTCAGAAACACCTCACAAAAACCTGTCTTCACATTCCCTTATGGCAGCTCCTCAACTCCAGAGGAAATGTGCTCCAAGAAGTCAACAGAGAATAAAGTTTGAAAAACTATCCCTATACAGAGAGATTCAAGTTTCTGTAGCAATGTAACAGTAGTCAGTTTGATCCTGTGAGGCCATATTCCATAAATAAAGATATAGGTTATGAACAAATTCACTGTGTTTCCTTTGCTAAACTTAACTCCCCTTAAAAAAAAATCAAAGAACTGACAGCATTCTGGTTTCAGAGTAAAATTTAGAATGCACAGAATATTTCTGTCAGCAGTTATCTTCAAAGGCTTTAATGGGGGAGGAAAATTTAGTAATTCTTGAACTCCTGCTTGGAATATCACCAGTCCAAGGGAAAACTGTCTTCCATAATAAGGTTCAGTAAAGTATATCAGTCTTTTCCACTCTTGGACAAGCCACACTCTCTTAGCCTAAAAGGAAGGCAATGCCCGGCCTCCTGGGAATAAAACTTACAAAGAAAATCCTATGATGGTATTACCATAAGGCAGGGTTGCCTTGAAGGCACCTAACAATGACCACTATCTTAATCATGTATTAGAATGGAAAGTTTCCATACAAAAACGAACTGCAAATTTGGTGGGGGGGGACCCACCACTGCAGATCTGTGAGATGGACTTCTGAAGTGATCTGTCAGAATCCACTCCAGGTACAACATATATCCATATCCTAGCTTGAGTTTCTTCTACCACATCAGAATTCTAACGGTACTGCAAACTAAGGCTTTGGACATTTTTTCTCCTGCAATTTCTCTGATAGACCAAACTGAGCCTTGGATGTTTCAGATTACCAAGTGATTATGTTTCTTTTCTCAGGGAAACTTAGTGTGCAGTCGTACCCCTTCTGAGCTATTTTCTTACAGGCAGGATTAAAACTGGAGTGGTACTTGTCTCCATGAAAGCCAGTGTGATACATTGGGTTACAAGTCTGGAGAACAGGGTTCAAATCCTCATTCAGCCATAGGAACCCACTGGGTGACCTTGGGCAAGTCACATTCTCTCAGCCTCAGAGGAAGGCAAGGGTGAAGCCCCTCTGAACAAATCTAGCCAAGAAAACCCCAGGACAGATTCACCTTAGGGCCAGTATAAGTGGGAAACAACTTGAAGGCACAAAACAACAACAACAATATTTTATCCCCTTTAGAACTATTCCACAGATCAGCTGAAGCCTGTAGGTAAGCCATTAGTATAAGCAGGGAAAGGAAAGAAATAAGGAAGCTTTTCATATAAATATGTTGGTTTTACTGGATGGTGAGAAATTGAAGCGCACCTCCGCTTTGGAAAAACAACAACAAATGATGGTAGAAATGACACCTCCTTATATAACAGTCTGCAGTCAGAGTTGCAACTCATGACTTTGGTTTTTAAATAGAACTGTCCTTACAGAACAAAAGCAGCTTGATTTTATTCCTAGTTGTTTATCACAACAGCTATTAAATAGGCACATGAAGGAAAATATTCTGGGATGTGAACTGCCTTACCATGTACACTACTGCTTGACTTCTGGAGTCTTGAATTGGCACTGACTGACAAAAGCTCAGAAAAAACAAGAGCCTGTCTCATATACCAACTTGATAGAAGCATGACTCCCACAGTGCCAGCTGACAATGCCATTTTTCAAAATGTGAACAGTACTTTGGTGGTCAGTACCAGTATTCTGTCACACACTCCAGTGTCTGACATTTATCTCTATATGCTTCCTGAACAAAACTGGAACTCATAATTTACACACACACACACACACACACACACAGGAAACTTTCATCAATTTAGCAGTTTGCCGAAGAAACTGAGGTTACTTGGTGTGAGCAGTTTTAACTGTTGACAGCAGTTCCCAGGTGCAAAGCTCAGAAAAGTTAACCCTTCTGACTGCAACCTACAGAACTGCCTAGACTCAGGGACTCTGGAAGCTTTAGTCCACAAATGTAACTTTTCCAAGCTCTGTGTAGGTGTCTAGATTCCTGTTTGCTGTGGAAGGTTGTTTATATACTTCCCCTTTTCACTGGTTCTTGCAGTCCTGTCTTGCCTTTCACAAACTTGCTCATAGTAAACGTACCAGTAACTAAGCTCTATGATCAGATCTACTGACTTAACATAGGAAACCATCTTATAGTGAGTCAAACCGTTCGTCCATCTAGTGCAATACTATCAATACTGATTTGCAGCAACTTTAGTGTTTCAGAGAGGACTCTGTTAATTCTGCCTAGAGATGCTAGGAACTGAACTTAGACATCCTGATACTGGCTATGCCCCCCCCTTTTTTTTAAAGCATTTAAACATCCTCCCACATTTCTCATCTTAAATACCCTATAGCTGCTATTAGTCATGTAGGAGAAGAAGGAGCACAATCCAGGACTAAAACAAATAGAAATAAACAATTTGAAGAAGATGGTACATAAAAACACTTTCAGTGGTTGTAATTTCTCATACTTATTGCCATTTTCAGTATCTTTTTGAACACCACCTCCTTAGGCTTTTCATTAGTTTCTAGAATTATGCTTGCTTTTTTATATTTTTATTTATTTTTTCCCCATTGATTTTTTTCCCTGTTTTTAAAAATATGTCAAGCATCGATGTATTTTATTGTTAATTATTTGCAGGCAAAGCATCCTCTTTAATAGAAAATATCCCATATCGGAGCAAGTTGTCAGTAAGATACTCCTATCCTTTCCATGACTCTTATTATCTTTTCACCCATTACAAACCAGAACACCTACTTGAAAGACTGTCATTTAAAAGAGAAACTCCTTTCCAAAAAATCTTCCTCATGCCTATATCCATATCAAGTTAATAGTGAAATGCTGTAGGTGCTAGGTTCTTGAAAATCATTTGTTTCTTTTTAAATGGGAATTTGAACAATTGGACAGCATTTTTTTAAAAAATGCGGATGCTCTGGTGCAAAGCCAGAGATCAATTTCCCATTGGATTTTCAGTTACATGGATAGAAAGAAGTAATTGCAGTTGAAAACACACTGACAGGAGCTATCTCTATGCAAAGGTAGTAAAACCAGAGCCATTGATTTCTTCTTCCATCGGGCCTGGAGAAATCAAGTGTGCACACAGCATAAAGTACAGGCCAGCTGGTCAGCTTAATTATTACAAAGAAGAGCTCTGGCTGATGCTAGGTACTCCTGTAGATTTAGCTGCTCAAGTATAGTATTAGAGAAATAACATTAAATATGGCAATACAATTATAAACCAATCCTCCAAATTAATATTAAAGTCCCTGTTATTTCTGGATATATATCAAGAAGTCTAGCCATTTTCCTGTTCCCACATACTGGAGCTAGGAATTCTTCAGGGCTCCTTGTGCTGGAAATAATTTGACAATTTATACCTAGAAATGTTTCAAGATTTCTAAAATATATAATGTATCTAAGCATAGTACAGTTTCAAGATGTGTAAGTAGCTGCCTTGGGTTCCTATGCAAAGAGAAAGGTGGGATATAAATGAAAAGAAACAAAGAAGGCATGAGATTCTATATTACTACAGACTCAGACCCACTCAAGAAAAGGTAGGTGGGAAAGAATGTACTTGGAAAAGGTACTTTTTCGGCTATATTTCCAAGAACCTCTGCGCTAGGATGGTCAGTGTCCAAGCTGGGCTGAGGATTCTAGGAGATGTAGTTCAATGGGTAAAGTTTTAAGTTCAATGTGTAAATGCATAGAACCATGATATCAAAAAGCCTATTTCTTGCAGTATGAATATAATCTGCTATCAAGCAGGATGTAACTGTTCAGGCAGAACTTGCCATATTAGCTTCTCCTTATTCTTACGCATCCTGAACTGGGGGGAGCATACGTCACAGCTTGGAGGTCAGATGCTTAACTTCTGACAAGTGCTACTCAAAAGTGGCCTTGTTGCTCAACTTTTCCCTGAGGGAGAGAATGTATACTTGTCTATTAAACAATAAAAATACTCCAGAAAATACAGTCAAGTATTGGTATGCCCGTGCATTGTGAAAACAAGCAAATGAAATATGAAATGAACCATGCGTTTAACTCCCTGTGTTAAATGTCTATACAGGTACATTATTGAAAAGAAATAGTACAGGCTCTGAAATCCCATTGGAACATCATGCTTTGATTACCAGGGAATCATGAATTCAAATCTCTGGAGATCAGAATGTTGCCTTTACTTGCCTCCATTGCTGTCAGCTGAATATTCTCCAGACAGCTGTGCCCATAGCCCTGCATGTATGTTCATTTCTTTCCTGTCATGACCCACAATGCTGGTAACCTCTTTGGCAGGACATCTAGGTCAGGGGATGGCAGGCGGTACGAATATCACTTTTTACCTCTATCTTTCCTTTAAGTATTGTTGATATTTGATATATAAGATAACTTTTCTGGGATAATGCTGATGGAAATCATAAGCTTCACTCCCAGGTGTATGTTTTTTTTACAGGCTACTGAAGCAAAGTGCTAAAGGAAGAAAATGAAACACTTTGTCAATACAAGATGTGCTAAATAAACGAGCGGGTGAAAAGAATGAAAAAAGCAACCTTAGGATTAAACAAACTGACAAGTTTCCTTTAAAGCTGAGATCTTGTGAGACAAGTAAGAGACTAATAGAGGGTTCATTCTGTTTGTGAACCACTCCCATACCACTCACATGGAAATGAAGAGCCTTGCAGGAAGCACGAGCTCTCTTGCAGCTCCCATTCAGTTCAAAATAGGATTGCAATACCCCATGTTTGACTGGATTTTATTGGGATTCTAAGCATTCTGCCCAGTATGAATATGGATAATTAGCTGGCCTGGATTCTGAAGTTTCATATTAACAAAAAAAAGGTATGTCTCAATCCCTTGTGAATGCAGATAGAAGACCAAGAAATGAACCTACAACTGCCTTTTAGTTACCATCAGTCACCACATGCGCTAAGTCAGGTAGGTAGGAGCCAAATGCAGCTGCTTAAAACTCAGAAGAGTATTTGGTTGCCCCACCACTGCCACCCCCCATTTTGCTAGCCAGGAGCTTATGTGACAGCGCAACGAGTTGCATGGTCCAGTGCAGGGAGTTGCATGGACCCTGCTGCTCCCAGCAGTTCTTGCCAGCATAGCCAATGCTGAGGAAAGCTGGAGCTGTAGTCCAGCATAGTAGTTAGAACTGCATGCTCCAGTATATGGTCTACGAAGTAAAATAGATCTTAATGCCTAAGTAAATGTGCATAGCAAATGTGCATGGTATTTGTATGTATGTATTGTCGAGGCTTTTGATGTACGTGCGGAAAAGGTTTTTCTAAGCGGATGGCAGGAATGAGGTGATGTGACCTTGAGTGCAGCTGCAAAGAATGTTTTGGCTAGTCAGCCTCAGAAGGTCTTGCCTCATCACTGAGCACCAACATGAGGAGGTTGCATGCTGTAAATGTATTTGGGTCACCCCACAGGGTGTGGGATGTGGGTAAGCCCTTAAAAAGGCTTAGATATGGCACTACAATTCAACATTTAGGTCAATTCCTGGTGGTCATGCTGCTCTAAGGGCTTATTTCTGGATTGTATCCAGACATGCTGCCAGTCTGTTTTTTTCATGCTGATTTATGTTCCTGTCTTGCTTATATTGCTTCTTGATATGCTGCCAGAAGCCCTAACTTTTATCTCAGTGTGCTTTGCTAAATCAATAATCCTGAGTCTTATCTCTTTGGGTCTACGGAACTTTTTTAACCTGCCTGGAGCTGCTTGGTTGCAGCTGGACATCGCTGCCCTGTCAACAATCTGCACATGCTCTGGAGAGCTACCTCGTGCTACCCTGACATATTTGTGTATTCTCACACACACACACACACACACACACATTTGTGGTTGTTATTTGCCTCAGGTTAGCTTTGACTTACAGAGGCCCTATGAATGAGGACCCTCCATGAGCATCAGTTACCATGAGCCGTCTTCAAGTCTTGCAAAACTCAGGGCCATGGTTTCCTTTATTGAATCAATCCATCTGTGTTGCAGCCTTCCTCTTTTCCTCCTGCCTTCCACTTACTTATGTGCATATAAATGTATATATTTGTATTCATTTAGGTGCAGAATATTATTCCTTGCCATCATGCCTTTTGTTTCCCTGTTATCCATTATATAGCAGCACAGAAGTGAGCGAACAACAGCAACAACAGGGCAGTGAACTTAGAAAAGATTTATATCAAGTGGAAGCAAAATATGTAAAGCTGGTGTTAGGAGGGCAAAATAATGTTTGCATGTATGGGGCACTTATTTCAAAATGTATATTCTTAGACAAAGGAATACCTTTCAGATGCTGTCATATAGCAGTCTCAGTATATCACTTTTCACAGTAATTTGCAACAGAGCAAGAGACGATGATTTTTAAGGGCAGAAATTCACACATATGATGAAGTGTCATCTAATCATGTACTTCATCAGCAATGTACATGGCCATTTTACATAATTCTTCTCTTGCCATGTATCCCCATAAGAGCCATGTCAGATAGGTAGCAAACGGCCAAAAGTTACCAAGTAAGCTTTGTGATCAGAATGGTTTGAACCACCACATTGCCTCTTTCAGAACAGTGCTATATAAACAGTTCCAATACTGAAACACAGTAGAATCTACCAGACAGATAAGCAATGCCACAATTAATGTGCATAACTTTCATGTTATGCAAAATAGGCTACTCAGATTTGGAGAACTGGCAACCCTAGTTCGATAGAAGTGCGCTGGTGAAATTTCCTGCAGATTTTAACCCTAATTTCTTTTACACTGTAGGGGAAATTATTTTCAGAAATAGTATAATGAAGAGAAAAAAATCTTCATTTATTAGAAGTATTATTTTGGCTTATTATTATTAGATTTTTCATCCAACCCTTTTCTAAGGGATTCTTTGAGTGACTGGGAGACAGGCACAACTACACTAAACCCACTGAATCAATAGGATTCATGTAAGTGTTGACCTAACATTGAGCAACTGATTCAACAAGTCCAGTCTAGCTGGGACTAGCAACTGCTTTTCCTAAAACCCCCTAAATAAGTTTCATAACTGATAAGAGATTTGAACCACCATTCCCCATACAGAGGTCCACCACACTGATCATATCGGCATACTTTTATGTTTGGCATTTTAGGTCATTTCACAACTGTTTAAGTTCAGAAGTAAAATGTGGTACGCTAGTTCATTGGACAACACATTGCAACAAAGCTCCTGATTCTTAAATGTAGAGCTAGGAAAAGTTGCTTTTTTTTTAAACTATACTCCCAGAACCTTCTCTAAAAAACTTATAGGGCATTCTGGAAGTTGTAGTCCAAAAAAGTAATATTTTCAAACCCTGCTTAAGTCATATGCTGGACATGTATGAATTTTTATAAATACCTATATAGAATCACTCACACACAGTCACAGATCATGCATAATTAAATTGCCATGAGAGTTCACATGATCCAGTGTATGAAACATTAAGTTTGAATCTGGGAGAACATTCTCCATCAGTCAAATATAAACTTGCTTGCTTAATTGTTTTCATAAAGTGACTCTAAGTCAGAGACCACCATACTATAAAATAGAAAGATTGATAAAATACACAGTTGTTAAATAGAGTTTCAAATAGATTTGAAACTAACAGCTTAATATTTACAGGTTAGTCCATTTTGCTCATTACAAGTGATATAGTAAATAATCACTAGTATAACAAATTTTCTCTGTGTTGCTTTCTTACAAATTATTGAATCAAACTGGGTTTTACAAGTTCTTTCAACATAGTAAGATTCAATCCAGGGTAAAAATGAACAAGAATGGGTCATACCATTTCTCTTTCTCCTGGACACTAAATTATTTCCAGTACCATAGACAAAATTTGTGAAAGAAAAGACACCTAGGTAGGTTTGAGAAACCCAGCTCAGACAGTGGGATAGTGATGCTGCCTTAAAAAGCTTTGAAAAGCAGAATGCATGTAGAAACATTTGCAGAAACATGGAAGTACTTAGTCAACCTGCTGTGTGCATGCTTAAGAAACTTTTTGATAACTAAGACACTGGAAAAGCTTCTGTGCAGTAAAAAAACATCCAACAACAGAGTGCTTGATGCTTAGGCCCTGTCCACACCCTGCCTGATCCCAGAGGCATCCCGTGGGGATCTCAGTAGAGGTTGTCCCAGGAGGGGAGCGCTCCACTGGCTGCCTGCGGGAATGCAGGAGGCGTGATGGCCATGCCTCTTGCTTCCTCAGTGCAGCCAGGTACTGTCCCGGGCTTGTGCTTCCTGACCCTCTGCAGCTCAGGTAAGTGCGGGCAGGTAGTGGGATTGCTGGTCATTGATGGTGAGAACCCATCAATGATTTGCAGCACAATTGTGCCACCTGGGAATGAGAGAAGGACAGGACCTGAAAAACGTCATGCAGAACCATCATCTGGGTCCCGCCCTTCTCCCATCCCCAATGCGGGACAATGACATCCTGCAGAAAGGGCCTAAAATTCAAGCTCTCAGGAAAGGAAGCATGCAGCCTAGCCTTGACAGCTATCTGGAAATCCATCTACAGTGGCCCCTCCACTTTTGCAAGGGTTTGGGGCATAGAAACTTTCCCCCATTCCCTTGCCTTTTTCCCTGCCACATGTTCTTCATGCTTAGGCAAAAGACAAAGGAATTGTCATGAGCCCGGCTGAGCAGGCTGCCGACTCAGATGGGGACTCTGAGTTAGACGGGGAACCCCAACCGGGGGTGGATCCCTGGGAGGGAGAGGGGGCTCCTGCAGAGGCAAGGGAGGGGCCTGCCAGCGACCCCACAGCGGTCCTCGAGCCAGTACCTGCAGCCGATGAGACCAGTGCCTCGGGCTCGACAGAAGCTGCTGTTCCTGACTCCAGCCCGGAGTTTGCTGCAGACCCTCCACCCACGTTCCTCCAGAGGCGGCGAGAGAAGGAGGCGGTTCACAGATCAAAATGCTTGCAAGAGAAGCGTCTGAAGTCTGGGGCCTTCAGCTGTGAGCTGGGCCAACGGACACTTGATCAGCCCAGCTGGGTTAAGGACTAGGTATTTAAGTCAGACGCTGGGGGGAGTCGGGCACGGGGCAACAACCGTCTTCCGTCCGGGGAATCTGCATCCTGTATTTTCCGTTCCAGGCCAGCCCTAGCTGTTGAGTTTGCTGTCTCTTTTCATTTGGGTGATGTAACCTCCTGTTTATTTTACTACTTATTACTAAAAGCCATACACTTCGGCTCCTGCCTCCGTTTTCTGCTTAAGCCGCCGCCTGACATTGACAGGAATGGGGACCACATGCCTTCTCCTCATCCCTTTGCTTTTGTCTAAGCACGCCTGCCTTTCTTCTCCACATCCAGGCAAAAGGCAAGAGAATGGGGGAGCAGGCATGCACACATCCCCCCACTCCTTTGCCTTTTGCCCAGCTGCAGAGAAGGAAGGCAGAAGCACCTGGCAAAAGGCAAGGGAATGGGGAGAGGAGAATGGAGGGGTGAAGGCATCAATGCACCTCGCAAATAACCAAATTGGTGCAAGTCAAACCCACAAATGTAGAGAGAGGACTGTAATGGAAATTCATGTAGGATACAAAAAGATGAACTAGATAATCTGAGTTTCCTTTTCTTACTTTTCAAGCTATGGATCCTTATCTCTGTCCTTATGGCTGGCCACAACTCGTCTTATGAGCCAGTTTGCTTTTTAGATTGCTGTTTTTAGGATGGTCTGATCCTATGTATGCTTACTCATGAGTTCTGCAGATTTTCTTTTGTCTTCCAATTTCATGTACAAAATCTTCCTATTTGTTTAGTTTCTCCTTTTGAGTTTTACCGCACATTATGTTTAGGGCAGAAGAATTTAATTGATTCTGAAGGTCATGCTAGAACCTGTGAAGTTTTGTTTCATTCTATGGCCAACAGATTGCCAAAAACAGTCAGAAGTAAAACATTCTCAAAATTGCAGGCCCCAAATCACCATATTCCAGCATATCATCAATCACAATTCCTATGGGCAATCATTAAATAGAAGAATTGCTCCAAAAGGACAATTTTATATGCTTTTATGTCTTCTCTTGCTTGTGGCACACAACTGTTTATTATGTATTTATCACTCACGTACTCATCTTGGTCTTCCTCCAAGGAACTCAAGATGACATACATAGGAATTTCCCATTTTATTCTTACAGCAGCCTGGTGGAGTAAGTTAAGCAAAGAGAGCAGAAGCCTTGCTAAAGCCTATCCAGTTAACTTCATGCCTGAGCAGGAATTTGAATGCCCCAAAGGCAGCAACTTGCTGCACCATATCTTGAGCGGAGGTGACAGTGCAGAGAAACAAACAGAGCAAAGAGAAAGGTAAGTGCTACCTGTGGCTACAGTCCAGTAAAGGTGAACTGAGCAGCCTTTGGATGTTTTGCCGCTGGTGAACAAAATGCCTTTGAATGGGAGAATCAAGATCTTTAAGCCAAAGGAAAAACCCAGGGGAAGGAAAGCAAATCAAGGGCTAAAGGAAGGGAAAAATTAGCGAGCAAAAGCTGGAATAAGTGATACCAGAGCCAGCCTGCCATCTATTTAAAGAACAAAGGGGAAAACAAGCTCACTGAAGTGCTGGCCTTCTCATAACTCTGCCCACCTGGAGAAACAGCTCCTGTGCTGAATGTGCTTGAGGATTTTTTTCTCACAGTTTGTTAAGAGGTGCAATTCAACCCAGAAGAAATAACAAAAGCAAAAAAATTGTGTTTTTAATTAACAGAATATATAGTAGAAACAACTTTTCCTTAGTCTCTGTTCTGGAATCATTTACTGGAACAAAACAAGACCAGTTGTCTAAGAGTCATCTAAACTGGTGAAATGGGTTAATCCCTCCTTTCCTTGTGCCCATTGTTTTTATAGACTGAAGTAGTCAAAATTAATTCCAGCTTGAACTTCCCAACTTTAAACAACAGTTTTCTCAATTTCTGAATTGCATTGATGTAATGTGTAGAGCAACGCCAATTTTCCTGTGCCCTTCAGAAAGCACGACAACATATTAACACTGATGAAACAGAAAAGAAAAAAAAGAGACATGGTTCCATACTTAGCAACAATATAAATAGCTTTTAAAAATTAAATTAATAGGTAGGATCCAGATTAGGACCACGGTGTGAGAGGCAGGGGGCTTTCAATTTTCTCCGGCTGTGAAAGGAATAAAGCACATACTGGAGCTGTTCTGATTAGATCTCCAGCCCTGTTTATATTGGGAAAGCTTCTCTTTGTGTGAAAAGCAACTTGCAATGCAAAGGGCACATGTGGGAAACATGGAATATCAAGCCCTGGTGGAATGCAAGAAGTTAACAGGCCCTCACTCATCTTGGGCTCCCAATCCAGACTGGAGCACTATATCTGCCCTTTTACTTACTAAAACCTGTCCAGAACAACCCAATGTTTTGATCTAGGAACTAGATAACCTGTTTTCATAGGCCGGCAGGAAAAAAGGCCCAAATGCCCTAAAGGCACCAGATCTTGTCTGTTTAGCAGGGTCAGCCCTGGAAAACCATTCCTGAGTATTCCTTCCTTAAGAAAAAAACACAACATTCATGAGGTTGCCACGTCAGGTGACTTGTGTACACATGCATACACGTGCAGGGCTGCAAAGAAAATAAAATAAGAAAAGGAAAATCTTGGCATACCTTTAAATCTATTTGAAATCCAATTCCTTTAGATTTTATTTACAGCTCTGTTTTCAATATTAGGAATACAGATAAGGCCCTGTAAAAATGGTATTTTCTTCCTCAGTCCTATGATGATATTAGCATCATAGCACAATATTTAAATTTTAAATTGTGTTTTTTAAACCAATTCTGCCTGCCCATGGAATTGTCTTCAACCAAGATAACATAGACTTGTCTTCAGCTTCACGTATCTGGAATCCTTACCATTGAAAAGAATCATATCTTCTGTTCAGTGAGTACCGGTTATATTATCTTCATTTTGATCACAAACTCCTGGCAGGAAATTAAAGTCACCAGTATCTAAGATTTTATACTCATGCCAGCTAAATGCAAAAATACTGCTCATGCCTTTTGAGAGGATGTAACTTGAGCCGGCAACATAAATCACTGTGAAATCTGGAAATGATTCATAGTTACATTTCAGCACCTGCAGACTTTATGCTTTAGCTACTTCATAAACGCCCATATAGCTGTAGGACATAATGTCTGTTCTACTTATCCAATATTACATTCTAGCCTCTTTCTTTCTTATACAGAAGTGATTGATATATTTAGGTAGCTAAAACTGCCCATGTTTTTAACCATTAGATTTGTCTAAGCAAGCTCTCTGCTATCAATTCCAAAAAGGACAAGACAATGTCTTCTCTTGTGGAAATGATTTTGCACAGATAGGGTATTTATATGCAGAAATAAGAATGTGGGAGTCTGCCTTCTGAGGGCTAGTGGTTTTGAGTGTTGGACTGGAATACTGGGAGACCAGGGTTTGAATTCTTCACCAGTGAATGGTGAGGGCTGTTGGGAGCTGAAGTTCAGCATCACCAAGTCGGCCACACATTTCCCACCCCTCCTTTGTCCACGTGAAATTCTCTGCACTTCTGAAACTAGCACACAAGGATGAGGTCTTCATCTAGCTTTCTCCCTGCCATGCCCCCCACATTTGGAAAAACTTCACTTATTCTGTCTTGTTAGAAATTCAAGCATTTGAGTGCCCTTCTCATCTCAAGTGGTACCGTGAAATTAAATTTAATCTCAAAGTTTCTTCTGTATGACAAGATTTTATATAACAACCCACCATTTGGGCAAAATTTACTGTCTTGAATAGCTATACTTTTGAAGTATAGTGGTATAGAAATAATGTTGCTGTTGTTGTTAACTGCTGTCAAGTCCACTTCAACTTATGGCAAACCCTATGGATGAAAGACTTCCAACTCGCCCTATCATCAGCCACCCTGCTCATGTCTTACCAATTCAATTTGTATAGAAATATACGAAGTGATGATTCTGGCCCTGACTACTGCCTGGGTGGAAAATTGTTTGGAAATTATATAAATAATATGAGCAATTTTGTGGAAGGACAGAATGCTATATAATACAATAACAGATAAATAAATTTTGTGAGAAACAGCATCCAATCTAAGAGGCTTCAACAAGACCGTGGGAAAGCAATCTCGTGTACTTGACCTCAAGTATGCTCCCAACTAGATCTTTCTTCACATTTTCTTTATTTGACCATACTGATTAAAATCGAGAGGACAGAAACTTGAGAGTATTCCTGATTGAAATAATGACAATAATAAAACATATATGTGACATGAGTTCAAAATCTGATGTGGACTATAACTTAGATTAATTGTTGGTAAAGAGAGAAAATAAAAGTCCTTCCTCTGATTTTTCAGTTTGAAAAACAGGAACTCTGAACAGGCCAGAGTCTTCAGCTAACCATGTGTAACACCTATGGCTGTAAATTTTCTGGCAATAATTTTTCTCTGGGTTTAACTGTTTCAACATGCATGAAATACCAATTTAAATTGACACAAGAGATAAGTTCTCCAGACACCTGTCTTGTTTTCTTGTTGTTGAGGACTGCCATCAACTTGTAACTTCTGTTTACAGTGACCCTAAGAATGGGAGACCTCTGAATCATCCTATCATCAACCAATCTACTCAGATCTTACAGACTCAGGGCCACAGCTTCCTTTGTTGAGTCTAACCATCCATAATGTGGTCTTCCTCTTTTCCTACTGCCTTCTATCTTACCAAGCATTTTTCTAGTGAGTCATGTCTTTTCTAGTGAGTCATGTCTTCTCATGCTATGGCCAAATTACAACAGCCTCAGTTCAGTCATCTTGGCTTCTAGGGAGAGTTCAGGCTTGATTGCCCTAGGACCTATTTATTTGTCTTTTTAAGCAGCCCAGAGTATCTATAGAACTCTTCTCCAGCACCACATTTCAAAGGAGTGGACTTTCTTTCTATCAGCTTTCTTCACTGTCCATCTTTCACAACCATATATAGAAATTGGAAATATGATGGCATGGACAATCCTAACTGATATGTCTTGACACTTCTGGATCGTGTTTAGTTCCTTCATAGCTGACCTTCCAAGTCCTAGTCCACTTGTTATTTCTAGATTCAATTCTGATTAATGACTGAGGCCCTTTCCACAGGGCATCATCGTCCCACACTGAGGATGGGAGAAGGATGGGACCTGGATGATGGTTCTGCATGATGTTGTCCAGGTCCTATCCTTCTCCCACCCACTGGCAGCACAATCAAAATCACTGATGGGTGGCAGCAATGGCTATGCTTCCTGCCCCGGAACAGCCTGGGACAGTACTTGGTTATGCTGTGGAAGGAAGAGGCAGTGCCATTGCACTTCTTCCATTTGCAGAGGCAGCTGGTGTGGAGAGAAGCCATGACAGGAGCACTCCCCTCCCAGCAGAGACAATGCCTGGACCTATGCCGGATGTCTCTGGAATTACGGTTAGCTGTGGAAAGGGCTTGAGACAAGGTACAGAAAATCTTGAACTATTTCAATGTTTTAATTGTCTGCTTGAAAGTTATGAAAATCATCTGTGATCATTATCTTTGTTTTCTTAATGTTCAACTGTGAGGCTGGCTTTGCATTTTCTTCCGTGACTTTCTTTAGTAACCATTCCAAGTCTTTGCTATTTTCTCCTAGTAGTATGGTATCATCTGCATATGTTAAAACTGTTGATTTTCCTTCCGTCTATTTTCACATGATCTTCTTCCAAGTCTAATTCTGTTTTATGTATATGTTCAGCATACAAGTTACATAGATAAGATGATAAAATGGAATCTTGCCTGATCCTCTTGCTAACTGACAACTATTCCATTTCTTCTTATTCTTTCCTGACAGTAGTCTCTTGTCCTGAGTACAGGACAGTCAAATGTTGTGGCACACCCATTTCTTTAAGAGCAACCCAAAGTTTTTCATAATCTATTCAATCAAAGGCTTCGCTATAATCTATAATGGACAACCTGATTTTCTTCTGAAATTTTTTGGTGTGCTTCGTTATCCAATATATGTTTGCAGTATAATCTCTATGACCTCTTCTTTTCCTGAACCTAGCTTGAATATCTCGTATATCTCACTCCACATATGGGAAAAGTCTTTGTTGCAGAATTTTTAGCAGCACTTTGCTTGCATGAAATCCCTGCTGCATCCTTTCTGTGGTTAGTGCAATCCCTGCTATGCCCTTTCTTGGGGACTGGAATGTATACTGAGCATTTGCAATCTGTGGCCATTCTTTTGTTTTCTGTATTTTTGACAGATTTTAGTTAGAACTAGAATAGATTCTGTCTCTGTAGCTTGAAGCAGCTCTACTGGTATGCCATCTGGTCTTGAGGAATTATTTCTCCCAAGTGCTGCTGTAGCTTCCACTTCACATTGTAAGATTGTAAATTAATCTTCAAATGGTACTTCCTTGAATGAATCTACCATCCTTTCATTTCTGTTATATAGTTCTTCAGTGTATTGTTCCCACCATTTTTTTATTTGTTGGTGATGTAATGTATTCCCCTGCTGGTCATGGAGCATATCTACTTAAATTTCTCCTTCATTTCTCAGATCTTGTGGAGGAGGTCTCTTGTTCTTCTTTTTTTGTTGCCATCTGCTACTTCTCTGCATTGATTGTTATAGTAGCCCTCTTTGTCCCTGTGCACAAGTCAACGAACAGTTGCATTCAGGGTTCTGTTCTTTTTCTGTCACTTTTTACTTTTACATCTCATCTGTCCTTAACTGTTTGAAGAGTTTCATCTGTCATCCATTGAGGCTTCTCTTTCTTTTCGGCTGCAGGTAGTGTCTTTTTGCATTCCTCAGTGATAATGCCCCTGGCTTCAATCGAGAGCCCCTGGTTCCCAGTCAACTAGGCTTAATAGTGCAAATCTATTTTTACATTATCTTTAAATTCTACAGGGATGTTCTTCAGGTTGTATTTTGGCACAGTGGTTGGTTTAGTATTCTTCTTTAGCTTTACTCTAATTTTTTACATCAGCAGCTCATGGTCTGTGCCTCCTGGTTCCAATTACATAGTCTATTTGATGTCTCTATTACCCATCAGGTAATATCTATGTATACTGTTACCTCTTTGGTTGCTTGAAGAATTTGCTTGAAATGAACAAACTGTTGGTGTCATGAAATTCAATCAGTTGTTTTCCTGCTTCATTTTTTTTTCATCCCAGGCCAAATTTGCCTGCATTCTTTGATTCTGCTCTGTTTCCTACTTTTGTATTCCAATCACTTATGATTAATAAGAGTCCTCTTTGGGTGTGTGATCAATTTCTTCCTCGAGATCAGCACAAAATCTTTCAATTTTTTCTTCTTCTGCCTCTGTGGTTGGAAAATAAATTTGGATTAAAGTTATATTGATATGTTTTTCCTGAAAACCTTATTGATATTATTCAATCAGACTTTGCACTACATCCTTTGACTGCTTTTGCTACTTCTCTTTTCACTATTAATGCCATCCATTTCTTCTTAGATTTTCATTTCTTGAGTAAAACACTGTGTAATTATATAACTCAAAATGTCCCATTCCTGTCCACTTTAGCTCACTCACCTCAAGTATTGCAAAGTCTATACATTCCATTTTTTGTTTTACAATGTCTAGCTTTCTTTGATTCATGCTACTCACATTCCATGTTCCTATAATATGTATTGTGAAGCTTCCGATTTCCTTTCACCTCTGACCATGTCAACTGAACATTCTTTTGAGTTGTTTCCAGTTGCGCCATTAGGCACAGCACTACTCATAGGTATCCATTGCTTTAGTCCAGTAGCTTGTTGAGTAGCTTGTTGGAATGTCTCACCATATGGTTTTCATGGTGAAAAACATTCAAAAGGTGGCTGCCATTCCTCCTTCTGTGTAGCACTAACAAGTGTTAGCTGTGCTGCCATTGTCTCTGAGAAATCCGCTACCTGTTTCCTTGTCTCTCCCCTCCCCACTACTGCAGCTGCCCAGTAGCTATTTGGCCCATTTAAGTCTAGCTCCTCAGCAAAAACCTGCCTAACATGGGAGACCCTACCAGTAGCACTGCTGCCCTCAGCATAGCCTCTTGCCTCACAGGAGCATACAATCCTACCACTGTGGAAAAGCAGTGCCATAGTGTTTTGTTTTACTCAAATGGATGCATTTTATGAAAATGAATACACTTACATTTCAATACATATAAAGCATCACAAATTGCATCTACTGTTCTGTCTACCTTAATGTTTTGTTTCTATGATATTTCTGGAGGCCCCGGGAAAGAATGCAAAAGCTTTTGAGATAAGCCAGCATTGCACATGTTGGTTACCAGGATGTTCAGAGTATTTCTAATGTGTGTTCGTTGATTCTTGCTGACCTTGAGCATGTAAACAATCTGACAGCTGGGAAAAGTTAAGTTCAATTTGGGAAAGGAGCAGTAAAGCAGCTCAATCATGCCTCCATAGCCCACTTTAAGGAGTTGGTTAATGTGTATAATCCTATGCAAGCCACACTTGGGATTCATAAAACCATGTTGTTAGAGTCACACAGAAGAGTCCCAGAGTAAAACCATTAACTAGTACACTAAGTGGACCGGGCTTACTGACCCTTTTCACTACAGTGTTACTGAACTTTCTGCTGACCCAAGGGTAAGAACACCTACTGTTTACACAACTGATTCTCTCTGACTGAAAACTGGAAATCTATTGATTACTAGGAAAGAGCTAATATATCTTCCTTTAATTTAAAATGCAAAGAATCAATTAACAATATAATGTTTGCAAAGAGTTATTTCTAACAAAGAGATTTCTTGCATATACAGAAATTCTGCTGTACTTAACAATGTTCCTGCATATGCAATGACTTACTTCTTCATTACAATACTGATGCAAACTCACATATTCACCTACGTACACTGTGCTGGTTCTGCCCTCTTTCTCTCATGTGTGACATCAGATATCGTATTAAAGGTCTTCAACAATCATTGAACTTCCAAAAATGGGCCTTCCTTGCTGTCCTCTGTAGCCAAAAAGGCCAGAAGCACATGTTTGTTGTTAATAAATCAAGTTAAACTGTCCAAATAAAGTATGTTTATTTTACTTTTTTTAAACAGTATGATATAATTAGAAGCCAAAACTTTACTTGTGTTCACTTTAGTTTTCTTTTTCTACTGTTTAAGAAACATTATATTTCTCAGTTCTTTCAGCAATATCAGTATACATTTCATTTTTGTATCCCATCATTATAAGTTGTTATCTTCTACCTTCCCCACCCACCGCAAAAAACACTCGAACAAAACAGTACAAAATAATACCAACTTCAAAATAATACTAAGAACAGTAAAACAAGCCATGATATTCTTCCTAGTCTTCATGATGTAAAATTTGAATATCAGACTTTGAAAAGATGAAGAAGACAATTGCAACTTCTGTTTTCTCAACCAGGACTTCATTTGGCAAAGGTCAAGGATCAAAGAATAGATAAGTAATTTGCAGATAGCAACCAACTGAGTATTCCAGCAAAGTCTGTCATCCAATCTGTCTTCAATATTGAAGTGGCAGGAATGTGATAGTGAAACTAGTCTTCACACAGCATCACGTAAGAGAATCCAGCTGTGCTTGTATAGACTCCAGCTATTTAATAAAAAAACACATATAACATTAAAGATGTTTAAAAGCATGAAAGCAGAAGAGAACTAATGAACTACACAGCTTAAATATATTCATATACCAGCAAAAGAATCCAAATATCAATGTACTTCTCCATGAAACTCACATTTGTCAAACTTTTTGAAAAACTGTCTGCTGACTTTACATATTAATAGCTGTTTGACTAAAAATATGCAATGTATATGAATCTTTGTTGTGATGGGCTGCATTCATCATAAACACAAAGATACAGCTATCCTTTCAGGAAGTCTTTTTAGAAAGTTGTTTGTCCCTTTGTTACCTTTGAGATTTGAGAGCAAGGTAGAGCAAGCATCACCTTGTTCAAAGTCACCCAAAACAGCAAATGTAAAACATGCATTCAGTCAGTGCTTTATATGAGACATAACTCCAAGAGGCAGTGCTTTGGGGGATGCAGCTACTACATGTTTACAAGGAAAGCTCAAAGCAGGAACAACTAGAAACCAAAGGACTGGTAATGAAGACTTATTAAGGACAAAGGAAAGGTTATCAAAATGTTAGAAAGTCTGTAAAAACACCAATACAGACCTTGTTATAGAATTCAAACAGTTCCTCATGACTGAATTCCACAAACACTTTCTCTGTGTTCTGTGAACGAGAAGAAAATTGCCCAAGGCGTTAGGCTGTGTAATGTATTAGCTGCAATGTTCTTCATATGACCGTTCCCTTCAAGTTTTAACCTGAGCAGTATGGGATATACAAAAACTGCAGTATTCCAACACACACCTATTGTTCATGGTAAATACACACTGTTATGTAAAATCATTTCAGACTACACTTTCATGTGTCCCTCTGGAAATTATTTTTCAAGGTGCTATAAGGTACTAGGAAGAAAATTAGTTCATTATCTTTTTTTTTTCAGGAACATTTAAAATACAAGATTGTGTTTTAACTTTTTCATCGGTTAGTAAGCACCAATCTAATGAGACACTGGAGACAGAATACGTGACTGAACTCGCATGTCCATTAAAGTGAACTCACCACCAGAGAACTAATACCTCAAATTAATCTAACAGTTATGATCTTACCATGCTGAGTTTGCTAGTCATCACACAGACACTCAGCCAAAGTTAACAGCACAACTGCTTCAAAGCAGTGCTTAAATATCAGTAAGATCAGAAGTGCCTCGTGGTTAGTGTCTTTCACTTGCCCACTTTTCTGCTGCAAGTTTGATGTGGGTGAGATATCACTTTGTAAGGCCTCTTAATATGAACTGTCGAGTAAATTGTGTAATTCAAGTGTAGTAGACTATCAATATTTGATTCTCTTAGCTGACCTATTGGTATGTGTTGCTCTTATATAAACCTTTCAGAAGTTTTAAATGAAGTATAATTGAGTTAATGTTGTGATGTATTGTAGCTATGGTTATTGTATGTATATATTTTTGTGACTGATGGCAGATAAGTACAAGGGGAAGCTTTTGCTGGTTGATGGGAGAATTAAAATACTTTGCTTTGTCTTTTTAATTTTCTTCCACATTTAGATCCAGCCATGTGGTCTCCTGAATTATTTTCATTTTGTTGATAAGTGCCATCATGCCAACATTAACTTATGGCAACCCTATAAATGTGAGACTTCCAAGTCACCCTCTTATCAACAGCTCTGCTAAGGTCTTCCAGCCAGGACCGTGGCTTCCTTGACTGAATCTACCCATCTGGAATGTGGTCTTTCTCCTTTCAGCTACTACCTTAAGCAAGCATTACTATCCTTTTTTTTAATGAATCCTGTCTTCTCATGATATTTCCAAAGTACAATAGTCTTAGTTTAGTCATCTTGGCTTCTATCTAGGAAAGAGTTCAGGCTTGATCTGTTCATGGACCCATATATGCGGCTTCTTGGGAGTCTATGGTATCCAAAGAACTCTCCTTCAGCACATTTCAAAATGAACTGATTTTCTCTCTATCAGCTTTCTTCACTGTTCAGCTTTCACAGCCACAGAAATCAGAAATATTAACAATTCTGACTTTGGTATTCAAGGATATATCTTTAACCCTGAGAGTTGAAAGGGGCCATCAAGTCCAACCCCGCCCCCCAATGCAGGAGCTCCAGCATTCCCAGTAGGTAACCATTCAGTTTCTTTTTGAAAACATCCAGAAAAAGAGACTCTTCATTACCAAACTATTCTATCAAGAAGCTCATTTAAGATTCAGTCGAAATCTACCCTCCTGCAGCTTGAAACCATTAGACATGGCCCTACCCTCTGCTACAACAATGAACAAACCTGCACCCTCTTTTCTGTGACAATGATTTAGATATCAAAAGTGTATGCAGTCATGTCTCCGCTCAGTCCTCTCTTCATCAGGTTGAACATGTCCAGCTCCTTCAACCTATCCTTATATGTTTTATTCTCCATACTTCTTATTACCCTTATTGACCTTCTCTGAACCCATTCCAACTGATCTATATCCTTCTTAAAATGAGGCACCCAGAACTGAACGCAGTACTCCAGATGAGGCCTGACTAGCGCAGAATATAGTGGGACTATTACTTCCTTTGACTTGGAAACTATGATTCTATAGATGCAGGCTAAAATATTATTTGCCTTTGCTGTAGCATCACACTGCTAGATCATTTTCAAATTAAGACCAGCAATTAATCCCAAAGTCCTTTTCAAATGTAGTCCTATACCTATACCATCCTATATCTTACATGTGTTTTTTGTGACCTAAATGTAGACTTTTTATTTGTCTGTATTGAATTTCATTCTATTTAGTTTCATCCCAATTTTCTAGTTTATCAAGATCCTTCTGAATTTTGTTCTTATCTTCCAATGTGTTAACTACCCCTCCAAGTTTTGTATCCTCTGCAAACTTGATAAGGATTCTCCCACCCCATCATCTAAATCACTGATAAAATGTTGAAGAGTGATTTCCCCAGAACAGAATCCTATAGCACTCTGCATGAGATTTCCCTCCAGTTTGGAGAGCAGCCACTGATGACCACATGGTTTTCCAACCCATTATGGAGCCATCTGATGGCATTTCCATTTGTTCCACATTTAACCAGTTTGTTAATCAAATTATCATGTGGGACTTTATCAAATGCTTTACTGAAACATAGATAAATGACATCTATAGCATTCCACCAACTACTAAACTGGTGACCTGATTTAAAAAAGAGAGAGAGAGATAAGACTAGTTTGGCAGGATTTGTTCTTGACAAACTCATGCTGGCTCCTACTAATCACTGCCTTGTTGTCCAGATACTTGCAATCAAACTCTTTTATAAGCTTTTCTAATATTTTTCCTGGTGCTGAGGTTAGGCTCAGTGGCCTGTAGTTCTCTGGATCTTCTTTTTTGCCTATTCTGAAGAGAAGAAAAATCATAGAATCATAGAATCATAGAGTTGGAAGAGACCCCAGGGGCCATCGAGTCCAACCTGTTATGCAGGAACACTCATCAAAGCATTCCCAACAGATGGCCATCCAGCCTCTGCTTAAAAACCTCCAAAGAAGGAGACTCAACCACAGTCCGAGGCAGCATATTCCACTGCCGGACAGCTCTGACCATCAGGAAGTTCTTCCTGAGGTTCAAGTGGAATCTCCTTTCCTGCAGCTTGAATCCATTGCTCCTTGTCCTAGTCTCTGGAGCGGTAGAGAACAAGCCTGCTCCCTCCTCAACATGGCATCCCTTCAAATATTTAAACATGGCTATCATGTCCCCTCTTAACCTTCTCTTCTGCAGACTAAACATACCCAGTTCCCTAAGCCGTTCTTCATACGGCATGGCTTCCAGACCCTTCACCATTTTGGTCGCCCTCCTGTGGACACGTTCCAGCTTGTTGATATTCGTCTTGAATTGATGTGCCCAGAATTGGACACAGTATTCCAAGTGAGGCCTAACCAATGCAGAATAGAGTGGTACCATTACCTCCCTCGATCTAGACACCATACTCCTATTGATGCAACCACAAGTCATGTTGGCTTTCTTGGCTGCCACGTCACATTGCTGACTCATGTTCAGCTTGTGATCTACCGACTCCTAGATCCTTTTCACACGTACTGCTATCCAGCCATACGTGCCCCATCCTATACTTGTGACTTTCATTTTTTCTGCCCAAGTGCAGGACCCTACATTTCTCTCTGTTGAAATTCATTTTGTTTGCTTTGGCCCAGCTCTCCAACCTGTCAACGTCGTATTGAAATTTGATCCTATCCTCTGGTGTGTTAGCAACCCCTCCCAGTTTGGTATCATCTGCAAATTTGATCAGCATGCCCTCCACTCCTTCATTCAAATCATTGATGAAGATGCTGAATAGCACTGGGCCCAGGACAGAACTCTGAGGCACCCAACTAGTCACTTCTCTCCAGGATGAAAAGCAGCCATTGGTGATCACCCTTTGGGTGCGGTCGGTCAACCAATTACAAATCCACCTAACAGTAGCCCTGTCCAGTCCGCATTTTACTAGCTTCTTTGCAAGAATGTCATGGGGAACTTTGTCAAAGGCCTTACTGAGGTCAAGATATGCTACATCTACAGCATTCCCTTCATCTATCAAGCTTGTAACCCTATCGTAAAAAGAGATAAGATTTGTTTGGCATGACGTATTTATGAGAAATCCATGCTGGCTTTTAGTGATTACGACATTGCTTTCTAAGTAATTACAAACTGACTGTTTAATGATCTGCTCTAGGATCTTTCCTGGAAGTGATGTCAGGCTTACCAGGTGATAATTATTAGGGTCCTCTTTTTTCCCCTTCTTGAAGATGGGGATGACTTTTACCCTCTTCCAGTCTACTGGGACTTCTCCTGTTCTCCAAGAGTTCTGAAAGATTATTGCAAGTGGTTCAGAAATGACTTCTGCCAGTTCTTTTAATGTCCTTGGATGTAGTTCATCTGGCCCTGGGAACTTGAATTCATCTAGTTTAGCCAGATATTCCTGTACTACTTCTCTACTTATTCTGTGCTGCATTTCCCCCGCTTCCTCACCTGCTCCCCACGCCCCAGATTGGGTACTTCTATCCTTTAGGGAGAAAACTGAGGCAAAGAAGGTATTCAGTAGTTCTGCCTTCTCGCTCCCCCACGTTATTAATTGGTCACCTTCTTCACGTAGTGATCCTATCATTTCCTTGTTTTTCCCTTTGCTACAGACATATCTAAAAAAGCCCTTTTTATTGTTTTTGATGTCTCTGGCGAGCCTGAGTTCATTTATGACTGAGCAAACATATAGAAAATCTTGAACTATTTCAATGTCTTCATCATCTTGTTTAAAGTTATGTAAACTATATTTGGTCATTATTTTTGTTTTCTTAATACTCAACTGTAAATCTGCTTTTACACTTTCTTCTTTGACTTTCTTCAATAATCATTCCATGTCTTTGCTATTTTTTGCTAGTGGTATGGTGTCATCTGCATATCTTAAACTGTTGATGTTCCTTCCCCAAGTTTTCATGCCTCCTTCTTCAAAGTTTAATCCAGCTTTCTGTACGATGTGTTCCACGTTTACGTTGAACACATGGGGTGATAAAATGCTGCTCTGTCTGATCCCTTTGCCAACTGGAAAGCATTTTGTTTCTCCATATTCTGTCCTCCCAGTGGCCTCTTGTCCTGAGTACAGGTTATGCATCAGGACAGTCAATGTTGTAGCATGCCCATTTCTTTAAGAATGATCCAGAGTTTTTCATGATCTACCCAATCAAAGGCTTTGCCATAATTTGTAAAGCACTGGCTGATTTTCTTCTGAATTTGTTTGGTATGTTCTGGTATCCAACTATATTTGCAATACAATCCTTAATGCCTCTTCCTTTTCTAAACCCAGCTTGAACACTTCTCACTCCATGTACAGTAAAAGTCTTTGTTGTAACATTTTAAGCACCACTCTGCTTGTATGACAGATTAATGCAATGGTCTGGTGTTACTGTAATCCATGATGTGCCCTTTCTTGGGAATGTATAATTTGGTATGCCATTTGTTCCTGGTGATTTATTTTTGCCAAGTGCTTTGAGTGCTGCTTTCATTTCACCTTCTAAAATTGTGGGTTCATCTTCCAATGGTTCTTCCTTAAATGAATGTCACCCTTTCATCATTTTTATATAGTTCTTCAGTGCATTGCTTCCATTTCTTTCTGATCACATAGATGATCATGTAGTTTCCACCCAGGTATATTTCAACACTTCCTTTTATCACTAGTTAAAATGGAGGCAACATACATGGCTCTTTTCCTTACAGACACAACAACCCAGTGAGGCAGGTCAGGATGACAGTGGCTGGCCCAATATCACTCAGTGAATTTTATGTCTCATTAAACACTTCAGCTTGCATTTGCCTAGTCGTAGTCCAACACCTTAATCACTATACCAAACTAGTTCTATTTTAGCTACACAACAATGTTCTTTATCATACAGTACTTGAATCTTGCCCAAGGAGGCAAGGAAGTACGTAAGGTTGCCTATTTTAACCATGTAATAACTCTTAACAGGTGGGTTAGACCAAGAGACAATGACTTGTCTTAAGGTCATCCATTAATCCTAACCTTAGGACTAAATTCAAAACTGTCCTAGCAGATGTCTGCTAGTGTGATAGGATCTTTTCCTTCATCTATCCACCTTCAGTGCTGCCTGAAATCCTACACCTGAGAGTTTTTGAGCCCTGCAGAGCAGGTCTGAGGGTACATGTTGGGGGAATGGAAAGTGAATGGAGATTCACTCTAACCCTCAACTCCATACACAAAACAGTTTCCTCAGTGGAATAATATTGCTGGATCCTGCTCTCTGTTCTCTGTACTACATTTGACCTACTGTCCATAGAGAAAAAACAATACAGTTGGAGTTATTATGACTGGGAGTGGGTGGTGAATTAATATATCTAAAGTAGTTTTTCATGATAAAAACAAAAAAGACATCCTACTTATGAAATGCACCAAGGTACTAATTAATACTAAAGTCCTGTTCAGGGTTCTTGAAGGCTACAATATTACTTATTTTACCACAAATCCCCATTTAGTGGTATTTAGTGATTAAAAATATAAATCTGTCACTATACCGCAACTTTTATCACTTTCCTTTTTAAAAAAGAATCCCAAGAGATGGAGAGCTGATTAGCCAAGTTTAGCCCAATCTCCCTTCCACATTTTTCTTTTGAAAAATAAGGGCTGGTGGGGGGATGCTTTTTCTCAAACTGGAAGTGACATTTTATTACCTTCTGGTTGGGATAAACTCCTCCTGCAACAGGTGAAATGGCGCCCTACTCCATTGCCCACCATAGCCCCCAGGGCATGGGGACAGATTTTCCAGCTGTGTGTGTGTGTGTGTGTGTGTGTGCGTGCGTGCACACGCGCGTGCGCATGTGTGTTTATACAAACACATACATATACACACACAAAGATTTTGGGATTTGGGGATAGTGGAAGACATTGGAGGAGGACAATCTTCTCAGATCCGGTGGAGGCGAGTATGTACGTCTGCCCACTCTTGCCTTGCATAAGTACTGGAAGTCTAAAAATGTGCCAGATTAAAGAAATGGTTTATTAAATAGTGTGTGTTCTTACCATTTTAAATAAGTTTACTTGATAACAGTGGTGTTAAAGGATTTTTATCAGAATAGACTTCAGACCACTTCTAAAGTGGTATTTAGAAAAATAACTGTTTATAAGAGATCAAATCTGTAACTATGCTGGGTTAAAAGATAAAACTGGCAAGATGCAATCTTTTCCCCAAAGGATGGAGTTGTTAAATGTGCAAGCTTAGTTCCAAAGAAGAAAGAAAAACACAGGTTGCATGTATCAGATTCTGCCACTAGCCCAACTATTTCCCAGAAAGTGGACCAGAACCAGTGACCTCTCAGGAAGAGGAAACAATGCCTATCTTTTAAAGTGGATACTAACAGCCATAAAATCACTGGGGCCGGCATGTCTACCTCAATGCCTCCTCCTCCCTTCTGCAGAAAAAGGATCCTTTCTAGCAATTTAGGGAAACATAGAAAGGGCCAGTAATTTGTATGAGAGGTTAGTCTTAGCTCTGATGGAAGGAATAAAGCAATGCTGGGAATGGAACAGTGAATAAAAAATAGAAGTACTGGAAAGAGGTTTCTTTCTGCCATGAGTCCTGCTGATCCTTTCTATAAGGAGCTTAATATGCTAAAAAGAAAGAAAAAGATTTGTAAAACATTCTGCCAGGACTTAAAACGAGAATAAATCAACAAGTGGCTTTAGAGAGGAAAGGAAGCAGGATCCATTTCTAAATAATGTTTCAGTGTCCCAGCCTTCATGTTCCAGCCAGTTTATAGCCCACAATCTAAATCAATGCTAACACACAATTGTGAAAAGTATATATACAAATTTTACAAAATATTACTGGAAATTTGCTGTTCACACTAAACAAACAAAAGTTGGACCATTTGCTTAACTGTCAATCAAGATTTGGCACGAACAGGCATTGCTCCTAAGTTGCTAAAAATTGAACAGTTTCATTCACACACAGTTAATGAACAAAAGCTTCTCTGTATTTCTATGTCTTAAGACATTAAAGATATATATATATATATGCAACTTTTTAAAACTTGGAATGTAATGACAAGTAAATTGCTGATGTAAAAATCTGCTGTACCCTTTAAAAAAAATTATTTGATATCCACACAATTCCTTGTTGTTAACTGCCACCAAGTCAGCTTCAACTTATGGCAACCCTATGAATGACCTCCAAGAAACCCTGTCATCAACATCCTGTCCAGGTCCCACAAACTCTGGGCTGCGGCTTAACTGAATCTATCTCTAATGTGATCTCCCTCTTCTGCTGCTTCCTGCTTTATGAAGCACTATGTCTTTTCTACTGACTCATGTCATATCAAGATATGCCCATAGTACAATAGCTCAATTTGCTTATTTTGGTTTCTAGGGAGAGTTCAGGCCCAATCTGCCCTAGAACCCATTTAGTGGTTACTTTGGCAGTCCATAGGATATATAGAACTCTCCTGCATTACAGATGTTGAATCTTTTCCCACCAGCTTTCTTCACTGTCTAGCTTTCACAACCACTATGGCTGAATTTGGAAATAGGATGGCATTACAGTTGGACTGATTTCTTTATACATTTTTATAGCTCATGATATATTAAAATGTGCGCTGTTGAGATAATTTGCAGTGATAGCAAAGAATAATCTGGTGATGATTTTGATTAACTGCACTTAAACAGATGTTCGCAGTTCAGTGTCAATTGAACAAGTTCAACACATTATAATTCACATAGAATATTTAATTATTTTTAAATTTTCTTATTTTTTGACATATCATCTCTACTTGATTTTTTTCCATGCCCCTCCTGCTCAGGAACATATATGGACATAACTGTACTGAAAACATTATCACATTTGATGTGGCAATATTAGTGATGGACAAACTCAACTGAGTACCATTTGGAAATGGATGAGCAACCACAAAGGTCACAGGCAAATGTTATATTTAAAATGTGCACAGATGTAGAAAACTATGAGAGTCAACATGACATAGTAGTTTGAGTGTTGGGTTGGACACTGGGAGGCCAGCATTCAAATCCCTATCTGACCACTGAAACCTACTGGGTAACCCTGGGCAAGTCACATCTTCTTTCAGCTTCAGAGGAAGGCAAAAGCAAATCCCCTCGGAACAAATCTTGCCAAGAAAACCCTGTAATAGGTTCACCTTATAGTTGCTGTAAGTCATAAATCACATGAAGGTACATGACAACAACAGAAAACAATGGGGTGGTAACCAACTTATGATTCTGGTTGTACTATACCGTGTGTGTGTATGTGCTTTCAGGTTACTTGTTGAACTATAGCAACCCCATGAATTTCATCATTTAGGCAAGAAATACTCAGATGTGGTTTTGCCAGTTCCTTGCTCTGAAAGTTACTACACAACTTTAAAGATTGCTGGATGGATGGATGGACTGTCCAAATATGAATCATAATTAAGAGAATTATGAGAATTAACAAAGAAAAAAGGAAACTCTCCTAATGTGGGTTTTTTTTAAAAAAAGTCTCCTTAGACCCTCTATTGTGATAACTTTTTCATTCGTTCATTCATTCATTTATTGTGAAATTTTCTTTTCAATCAGATGAGGCTTGTATTTAACATAAAGGTTTATGGGAGGAAAAGTTTTTGGCCTCACCATAGACTAAAAACAATAAAAGCTAAGGGAGAGCTAAGAACAAATACATTAAATGTCTTTCCATACAAGTTTTCAATGAAAAACCTTTCAATAAGCTTCAGCTGCCTGAGATATCAGTACGGTTTGAGGGGAAAAAACACAGACATACTAAATGCATACTGTGCGTCTACACAAAACATAGTTTAAAATTCATATCTGAAAAACTGAGGAAATTGATACCCAAACTGTAATGTTGTGGACTGTGTATGTACCTTCAAGTTGCCTGTCAACTTATTGTGACCCCACAAATTTCATAGGATTTTCTTAGGCAAGGAGTACTCAGAGGTGGTTTTGCCAGTTCTTTCATCTGAAATATAGCCTACAGCACCTGGTATTCATTGGTGGTCTCTCATCCAAGAATGAAACAGAGCTTCCAAGATTAGACAAGATCTGGTGCGTTTAGGGTAGTTAGGCCAAATGTGGTAAGGCTGTAAGCTAGGCAGTCATATTTTGAACCTCCTAATTATGAAGATCAACAATGTTACTTCATAGTATGTAATGTAATTTAATTGGAAATGAGAAGATGTGTCTCAGGGCAAATTTCAGAGTCTTTCTTTACAGGAAGCGAAATATCAAAATCTATTCTACATGTGAACTTTGGCATATTAATGCTAACTTAGCTATCTTTCCATTAATGCAGAAAGTTATTTTTATCTTCAGTACCAATTAAGAAGAGGTCCTTTCTGGCTCTTCAATGAGTTTACTAGTTTTCATATGCAACTTACAGTGTTTAAACTTCTACCAGTCTGTAGCAATAAGAAATTATCATTAACTTTGGCTGATCTCAACAGTCCTTTCACTCTCCATGCTATCAAAGTGAACCTACGTTTTTCAGAAAACTTTATGAAGAATTTTATCTTAAAAGAAAAATCCAGCACCAGTAAATTGGTCCAGACAGAGCTGCATCAAAGTCCTCCAAACTTCCTGGGAACCATGAAGTCCTTGAACTAGTTACCAACCGCACTAAAATTTAAAGCAACCCAGCAAACAAGTTTGGGCAAAGTCTCCACCCTCAAATATCTAAGGCAATTATTTTGTAAAACCTTCCCCACACCCAAGAGATTATAACTAGAGCTCAAATTGGGGTCATATCTTGGCTGTTATCATCATACAGACAACAGGGAGATTTTACAGATGGTATGTAAAAAGACCTACACCAGCCTTCTCCAACGCTGTGCCCTCCTGATAGTTTAGACAACAACTCCCACTGTACTCTGGTAGCATGGGCATATGGGAACTGTAGTTCAACATATCTGTAGGAAACTAGGCCCGGGAAGGCTACACTTAAGCTTCTTCAAAGATTTCCTGAACCAGATCAGACAGGTTCATAGACTAGAGTGTTTCCTGGAAATTTAAAAACTCAGGGCCTTTTATACAGCCTTATCTGAGATGTGTTATGTGTATGGGCCACTGAGACAAAAGACTAAAGTAACTTTTTGTGGGGATTGTTGTGTGCTGGTTGCAAAAATATTATCTTTCATGAAACCAGCAAATAGTGACATGAAAACTGAAACTTTATACATTCATCTCAACTCTAAATAAAACTGGCATAACTGGCAGATGTCATTTTGAAATTAAAAACTATTCCTTTTTAAAAAGATGCACTACCATGGCAAAATTTATGTCATGCACATCTAGGAAAGCAGATGGAGAGACAGGTTGGCTTGTCTCTTTAAAATATCCATGCATGACAGTGGTATTATATAGCACTTAATGCAACAAAAGTAGTCATAATTTTCACTACAGTCTGTTGCTTGAAACTAAATGAACTCAAACATGTATGTATCTCTTTAGGTTTGAAGAATCTAATATTTTCCTGAGTACAGTTTTTAAAAAATTAAATGTTTACTAATACTGGGATTTTGTATTACCTATCCAATTTAGGTTCAAGTGAAAAATAACTTTTAAAGATTTTCTTTAGGTTCCCCTAGTTCACATGGTTCCTTAGAATTCCATCCTAACTATATCAATCTGTCTGTCTGTCAATCCATCCACTGCTTGCACTGACAGATCTGTACTAGTTGCTAATTCAATACTGACACGAAAGAATGAGATACACGTTAAGATGCTTGAAAAATGATCTGTCAGGATGGAGATACAGGTGAGACAGAAGGCAGCATGGAGGGGGGTTGCAGAGGTACCACTGATACTGGGGGAACATCCAAGTCATATGCAGATACATGGGAACTCAGGGTCACCAAAGTGGTTTTTCAGTCCGAAGGTCTAAAGACAGTAGCCATCAGTACTGGAGCAGTGTCTCACTCCAGCAGCCTAGAGATGGTAACTGTCAGAATCAGTCACCAGTCATAAATGAGGGGACTTCAATCATGACTGGCACCAACACTCCTCTGCTAATTGGTGGTGAGAGAAGGCCCCACGGTTGTTGATGTAACATCAAGGAGAGCAGTACCAACACTCAGAGTAATAGTAATGGGCATCTCATAGCAGCACAAGTAAGTAGAGCTGCAGTGGTTCTCTCCAGGGTGGTTTGTAGACATAACAGCCAGACAAACCTGAATCTGAGCCCAGTGAGTTGTTGCAGTATCAGTGTTGGCAGTATCAAGGGGGATGTGGACAATCTGAGCTAGAATGATACCCCTGTCATCTCAGGAGAATCAACCACGTAAACACTTGCACACCCTAGGAAAAAGGGAGTGGTATTGGGCCAAGCATTATCTGTGGGTCACACAGTCTAGGGATGGAGAACAATGCTGGACTGAATGCAAACCATGACTGTGAGGCATATGAGAGTGTCTGGCTAGAAGACTCTGGGAAATGTAGGCTGAAACAATATTTCCAAGTTCTAAATAAATAAACATTAACTGGTAAGCAAATTCATAAGCTTACTCATTAAAATACTATAATAACTAGTTTTATTATATATGTTTGCTTACTTCTTAAAACAAGATGAGAAGTTGTATTAGCCCAGAGAGAAGAAATGGACTTTTGTTTGAACCCCCTTCACCCGATGAAAAAGAATTTTGTCAAAGCCAAATTCTGACCAGAATTTCTGTGGCATAACATTTCTGCTTTTTTTACATTTTTAAAAAGAACACAGTGAACAAATTTGGCTACCAAATTGCTGCCAATCAGAAAACAGAATTCATTAACTGTTCTATTTTTTAAAAGTTTCAGTGTGTACAGGTATGCCAGTATGTTTTTAGAAGTTCAGCAGGAAAAGAATTATACATGGATATTAAATGAAATTTGTGTTAAGAGTGTGTTACAGTTGCTTTTGAATATCGTTAAGGTGTGGCATTGCTATGTAATTGACTTTTTACTATTTACTAAACACCACTGATTAAATTAAGAAAGAAATTCTATTGCAACTATTCTTATGTTATTCTAAAAATAATACCTCACAGATTAATACTCTACAACTATTTTCCTATCCAGGCACGCTGTATCATCTGGAAGAACCTATACCTTTATCATATTATACTAGCGAGAGAGAGAGAGAGAGGGAGAGAGAGAGAGAGAGAGAGAGAGAGAGATGAGAGAGAAGATAAAAAAGTGAACTCTTTGTTCTGTAGTCAAGATTCATTTGTCTGAAACAGTAATATTTTAATCACAGGTATAAATCAATATACTACTTCCTCTTTTAAACTATATTACTGCATAACTGTGGAGTAATTAAGCAATTTACCACACAAGAGAGAAAACCAATAAGAAATGTAAGTTAATACTTTTCAGCAACGTTGCTTTCACTCTTGACTTAAAAACCAAGGCAAAGGTGTTTCCATACACACTTCTGATTATTACAGGTAACTTGGTATCTGCTGCTTGGTCAAAGGAAAGGTAAGAACTCGTGGGGGAGAATCAAAAGATGGTATCTGCATCACATTTCTAGTTGTTTTGGGTATTTCTAGTCCCAGAAAAAGAAATAGACATTGTCTACCTAACAAAAGAACCATTCTGGTGTAGTAATTTTAGTGTTGGACTAGGGACTCTGGGAGACCAGAGTTTGAATCCTTGTTTGGCCATGGAAATCCACTGGGTGACCTTTGGCAAGTCACACTCTCTCAGCTTCAGAGGAAGGCAATGATAAAGCCCCTCTGAACAAATCTTGTGGTCTTTCTGCAACAGGACTGAGAAACTGGTAAGGATTAAGGGCAAGATAAATGGGAATCAATACAGGACAATTCTAGAAGAAAACCTGCACAAATGACTCTAAGGACACAGCCAAAGTAAAACTGGAGTTGTTTAAAAGCAAGAACCTGAATGTCCTAGAACAGCACAGTCAAAGCCAAGATCTCAGTCCAACTGAGCATCCGTGGCAAGACTTGCAAGTTGCTGCTTGTCAACAGTCTCCATCCAACCTGACAGAGATGGAGAAATTTTGCAACAACTATAGCAACAACAATGCTGCACAAAAAAACAAACAAACCACAGGATCCAGATGTGCAACACTGACAGAGACCTGCCCAAGAAGACTCACAGTTGCAACTGCTGCCAAAGGTGCCATTATTAAATACTGAAACAGGGGAGGAAAACACTTGTGCAACCAACAAGTGGTCATTTTGCTTTTGTTTACTTAACTTTTTGCTTCAATGAAATATGTTTCCACTTCACAGTGTTGAATATTTTGTGCACATCAAGTGATAATAATGCCAGTTAAACCTACTTCCGTCCCTGGTTGTAACACAAGAAAATGTGGAAAACTCAAAGGGGAATGGGGTGAATGAACATTTCTGCAAGGCACCGTACCTAACTGAATAAATACTACATGAGCTCAAGCTAATGCCAGTATATGTAGAGGATCAGAAGAATCTATGTGCAGTACAGCATGTCTTAATTAGGCATATTATCTGCAACAACAGTATTTTCAAAACTGAGGTTTCTTCCTGCTTGATTATGCAATTATCAACTTATTCAAAAGCCTACTTGGATTGCCCACAAAAATCAGACAGCCACAGGGAAAGATTAATTTCAGATTTGCAAAGCACAAGACAATTTAGTCACCTGATCTAAAAATACAGAAGATAGTACTTATTTAATTAATTAAAAGAAATTACAACTCTATACCCAGGCTCTTTGCTATGTAATTGTGACTACTTTTGATTTGCTGCAGTGCTTATTGAACATTCAAACTCATTCTTACTTTCTTCCTAAACACTATGGAAAGAAAACTGGCAGCAGTTTTCAGTGGAGAACCCAGCTGAGTACCAAGTCTTGTTTAATCAACCACTGCATATCCTCCACCACTTCTTCCATGAGGTTCTATAATAATACAAATCTATTTCAACAGCATTCATCTTTATCCAAACATCAGACTGTGCCAATATTATAAATGCCTTTATGTTTAAGAGAACTGATATAAACAGTGTTGATGTCCCTGGAACTTAAAGACAAGATTTGCATTCCTGTTTTATTTTCAGTATTTCATGCTATTTTTGCGTGTATTTTGGAGCAACAGCAATTGGTTTATCATAGCAACAGTAATTATGCATGTATACTGTGATAATCTGAAAGTTACTTACCATGTTTGACAGAGGCCTAGTACATGAGGAAATGCTATACTGGCTGGCAAACTATGGAGGGTACCAAGCTGGAGAATGCTGGCCTAATATCTACTATCAAATATAATGCTCAATGTTAAGATTCTGAAAGCAATAGCCAGTTGCACCCTGAAAAAAGACTTTTGGCAAATCTAGTAATGAGGTTGTTTTTGTTGTTAACTGCCATCAAGTCAACTTTGACTTATGGCAACTCTATGAATGAGAGCTCTCCAAGTCACTCTATCATCAAGCACCACGCTCAGGTCTTGCAGATTCAGGGACGTGGCTTCCTTGATTTAATCTATCCATCTGTAATGCAGTCTTCCTCTTTTCATACTGCCTTCTACCTTATCAAGCATTATTGTCTTTCTTAGTGAGTCATGTCTTCACATGATGTGGCCAAAGTATGACAGCCTCAGTTTAGTCATCTTGGCTTCTAGGGAGAGTTCAGCCTTGATCTGCTATAGGACCCATTATTTGTCTTTTTAGTAAGTCCAGCATCTCTGTAGAACTCTTCTCAGCACCACATTTCAAATAAGTTGATTTTCTTCCTATCAGCTTTCTTCACTGACCAGCTTTCACAACCATACATAGAAATTGGAAATATAATGGCATAGATCATCCTAACTTTAGTATTAAATGATATTATCTTTACACTTGAGGATCTTGTCTCATTCCTTCTTACCTGTCCTTCTAAGTCCTAGTCTTCTTCTGATTTCTTGGCTGCCATCTTTATTCTGATTAATGGCTGAGTCAAGGTTTGGAAAATCTATTTCTATGTCCTCATCATCTCCTTTAAGGTTATATAAATCATCTGTGGTAATTATTTTTGTTTTCTTAATGTCCAGCTATAAACCTGCCTTTGCACTTTCTGCCTTGACTTTCTTTAGTAATCATTCCAAGTCTTTGCTACTTTCTGCTAATAGTATGGTATCATCTGCATATCTTAAACTGTTGATGTTCCTTCCTCCAGTTTTCACATCTCCTTTCTTTGAGTTTAATTCTGCTTTTCATATGATACATAGAGTGTACAAGTTAAACAGACAGGACGAAAAGATGCAGTCTTGCCTGACCCCTTACCAAACAGAAACCATTCCATGATGAGGTACTATATGTTAGTCCCAATAGTCTTTATTAAAAGTTACCTGACAACAGGCACCACTGGAATCAATGTAAAAAACATAATATTCCTGCAGGATCAGATCAATTGTCCCTTTAATTACTAATCTGTCTCCTAGACTACTCCTTGCCTAGGAAAACCCTATGAAATTCATGGGGTTGCCATAAGTTGACAAATTGAAGGCACATGCACAGTGGTCAACTAAATACAAGAAGTCCAAACGCAGAACCTGAAGGTGATAGTTTTCACCCTTCAAGGTTGTCTGCATTCTGATTTTGAACATGAAGCTATTATGGGATATGTCTGGCCTGAGACATAAAGGTTGGATCAATGAACTAGTCCTCTGAAAATGCGATGCCCCCTTTCACTGACAGAGGAAATCATGAGCCAGCACAACCTCCATGTTGAAGAAATGGGAATGGTGGTGATTTTTTCCTCTTGCTCTGTGGAGTCTTTACAGCTATCATGCACACTGTTCACGAAGATCTCTCTAACATTTAGAATAAATTAATCAGGGCCCAAATGGTACACAAGTAAAAAGCTTACAAACACACTTTTCTGCAGCATCATCCACTTTGCAGAGTTCTGCTCTGCACGACTCTTGATCTAACCCTTAATATATTAAATTATCACTAAATAACAAATGGGGAATAATTCATCGCCATAAAATGGTGGAAGCCTTTTTTTCCCCCACTACTGTCATTTATAGATACTGTATTCTGGCAAACAACAATTACCAATTAGCAAGATAACAATCATGGAAAAAAAAACCTCCAAGCAAAGCAATGCAGATACACAAAAATGATTAGAAAGCTATATAAATGGAGATAAATGTGAACTCCTTAACAATCTCAAGCACCATTTACAGAGAAGGTATAAGTAGTCAAGAATAAACACCACAAAGCTAAAAGCATAGTTGCAAGGGGGGAAAACTGAACTTTGGAATCAGTATGTGAGCCTCACAGGCCAAATTCAGTAAATAACTGGCAATGGAATGCAGGTGGCTGCTGTTAGCAAAATGATCTAATGGGATCTTTAGAAGTCTTAAGTAAAAGACTAACGAGCAGGTGTGTTATCAAATCTACAGAAAGAGTAATGCTGCAATGATGCCCTTTGATTCAGATTTATCCTGTAGAATAAAACCCTGAAAAGCAGAGAAAAATAAAAAGACTGCTTTAAACCAAACCATTTGGAAGAACTATCCATTTTATAGTCCTGTATTAAGTGTTTATACCTTGCTTTTCTCTCCACCAGTGCCTTTAAGGCAATTACACTGAAAAACAGCAATACAGTCATACTATAAAATCACAGCAGCATAAAAGCAGAAACAAAACATTAAAAAAGCCAAAACAGTATTTAAATCCAGCAAAGGCCTCCTCTAGGAGGGAACTCCATAGTCAATGTATCGCTACAAAAATGGCCTCTCTCATGTATCCAGCAATTTAGACTTTCTTGCTGATGGAACATACAACAGAGCCTCTAAGAAAGGCCATTTCTACACTAGACTGTTATAGTGCTATTATTCCAGGCCCCTCCCTAGACCACAAACCTCAGGATTTCATGGGATGTTGAAAGTGGAATAATGGCACCTATAACAGTCTAGTGCAGAAATGGCCAACGACTTGTAAGCAAAGAGGCTCATAAGAGACGAAACAATATTTTGGATACCCAGGGTCCAAGATATCCAGGACTTTCTATAACTAGTACTTGGATATGCTTAAACTGGCTATCTCAAAGACACTGTAGTCTTGGAACACATACACAGTCAGGACAATATTCTTTCATCAACCTTAAGGAAAGAGAAGAGAGTGAAAAATTTCTAAAAAGAAGAAACCAAAGCTACTCCAGCTGGGCGGAAAAACTTACTGTTGAGCTTCTAACTGTCTTCGAACTGAGCTGTAGCTGGGCTTGCAAAGATTTCAGTATCGTTCTTACAAAAACTTAGTTTTTGAAAAACATTTAAAGGAAAGCATTCACACTAAACATCAGCAGGGAGCTTTTTCTACACATGTTAAAGAAACATTTAGCACCAGGTATACGTGAAAATATTGAATCCAAAATAATTTTTCTTTTCACATTTAAAACTAAGAGGGACTGGGAGCCAAAGAAATCATACTATAAAATAATAGTTAGGCAATGAAATGTTCTTGTAGCAACAGAACATTCATTTTTAACAGCATCTATAAATAACACAGACTATAGTCTATGACATCAAATTTACTAGAACACATTAACAGCAACTGCTGCTGGACAGGGGATATGAGAGTTTGCATAGTGTGAGAGACCCCCCCTTTTGTCTCCTAGCTACGAAACACACACATACTCTCACACACACAGTATTGGCACTTCTGCTGTGGAAAAAGCCAAAGAATAAAAAGTAAAAGTTGTCTGATAATCCAAGACTCAATGTTTCATAATTTAAGCAGAAGTTTCACAGTTCAATAAAGTTGCTATTCTTTTTGGCCACTGCTGAAAGCCAGCCAAAGACTACCTTGAAAGAAAGCAAGAAAGCACAAAACTTAATTCACCCTATGAGCTTTATATCATACTTGTAAATTGGGGAAATTGGGGAAAGCACTTCTTTCTAACCCAACTTTAATCCATCTCAGAGAAGCAAATTCAACATTCAAATGCTGCTGCGTTTTTTAAAAATAGTCTACAGTATCATTTGAATTCTGTTTCATCCACTTCTAAAAACTGAGTCAATAAACTCACTGTAAACTCATGTGCCCATTCTTAGGAAATTAATTTCAGTGGCCAGATTAGCAATTCCACTATATGACAATAGGATGACTGGCACTTAATTCAATACATTTACTATCTTGCTCTTGGCAACATGTAGAGACCTTCTTTTATAAACTCCATTAAAATGTATGATGGCAGGGAATATTTTAAATTGAATAGTTTAATCTGTAACCCTTAGATTTATGGCACTTTATATCCAACACACATTCTAAACAAAGTGGGTCAGTACCAGACAGCATATATTAATAATAATCAGGCTATTAGCATGGACTCTTAATAAGAAAAGGTCATACACTGAAAAAGCAAGCTGACTGCCAATCTAAGTCTTTTTCAGGATGCCAGCTTGAATGTTCGTCAGACGATAACCTCTTTGCACAATGCAAGATTATTCCAAATTAACTGATTATATCTTTAGGTATGTGTCACAAATAAGTTGGTATTATTTCCACAGATATACACATAAAACATTCAAAACAGAGGTGGAAACTCCTTCTTGACAATGAAGAAAAAGGTGAAAAATAAATACTGAACATACTGAATTTAATTTCTTCTATATTTATAATTTCTGAAGCTAAGGATTACATAAATCACACACGGATCTAGTTAGTATTCTAAACATTGCAGGACAGTCAGTGTGGTGTTTATGTCCAAGCACTGGGTTAGGGCTCTGGAGACTTGGGCCATTTCCGCACTAGCCTGTTATAGCGCGATTATTCCACTTTCAACATCCTATGGAATCCTGGGGTTTGCAGTTTTGGGAGGGGCCAGCCGACCCCTCCCGAAACTGCAAACCCCAGGATTCCATAGGATGTTGAAAGTGGAATAATCGCACTACAACAATCTAGTGCGGAAATCGCCTAGGATTTGCATCCTTGCTCAGCCGCGGAAACCCACTGGGCAACCTTGGGCAAGTCACATTCTCTCAGCCTCAACAGACGACAAAGGCAAACCTCTTTTGAATAAATTGTTGTTAAAAAAAACTGTGAGAGATTTGCCTCAGGCTCTCCATAACTCAGAAAGGCCTTGAGGGCACACAACAACAACATTTCTGTACTCTAAAAGCATCTAGAAAGACAACATTAACGAAATGTTCTAAGGACCTTTTCAGTACGGAATACTGCCTTTAGTTTGTCTCCAGACATAATTCAAAGCCCCAGTTACTATCTATAAAACTCTCAGAACAGACTACTTGAAGAACTGTCTTCTCCCACATGAGCATTCCCAAAACTTCACCTTGCTCTGTGTTCTTCACACCTACAGCTGGCTGGGAGATGGATTTATTAATGCAGAACTCCCCACTTGGAAAGCTGGGCTGCACCCTTTCTTTTGGTCTTTAGGCCAACAGTAAACAAGACTCCAGTTTTTAGTTCTTTCATATTATTTAGAATGTATCATTACAGTAATGTTGAATATTATTATTTCTGTAAGTGGAGTTCAGGATCTGTCTGGAGGAAAGATTAAGACAGTAATTCTGCCTGCCTGTTAATGCACTTCTAGTTTGAATTCAAGGTCTTTACAATGCCATTTAAGTAGCTTGGGACCTTTATACTTGAGAGAACATCTTTCCATATACAATGACCCCTCCACTTTCATAACGCTTCAGGGCACAGAACCCTCACAAAAGGCAAAAAAAAAAAAATGGAAATAACTCTCCCTCCAAGTGAGTACTCCCCCTGCCATTCCCTTCCAGGACTCCCCCATCCCATTCCTTTTCCTTTTGCCTGGGCACAGATGCCTTCCTTCTCTATGCCCAGACTAAAGGTAAGCAAATGGGAGGGGGCAGCCTCACATGTGGAGAAAGCATGTGCAGGCCTTCTCCCCACTCTCCCCCTCCTATTTGCTTGCTTTTTGCTTAGGCTCACTGCCTTCATTCTCTACACTGAGGGAAAAGGCAAGCAAATGGACGGTGGCAGCCCCCCATGCGGAGAAGGTGCATGCATGCCTTCCCCTCATTCTCCCCTTCCCACTGCCTTGCCTTTTGCCCAGGCGTGCTGCCATCCTTCTCTGTACCTGGGAAAAGGGAAGGGAAGGGGGAGAATGGGGGAGGGAAAGCTCATGCATGCTTTTCTTCCCATGCGTGGTGCCCCCTCCCATTCTCTTGCCTTTTGACCAGGCACAGAGAAGGAACACACGCACACTCAGGCAAAAGGCAATAGAATGGGAGGGAGAGAATGGGGGGAAGGCAAGCAGGTGCTTTGCAAATGGATCAAATTCGCAAAAGTCAAATCCGTGAATGTGGAGGGAGGACTATATGTGTTTCCAAAAACCAAGGCCCTCCACCCTGATGGTGGGATGCAAAGGCCAATACACTGAGTGAGGACATGTTAGAGGGCGTCCTCAGCTGTGGTAACCTAATTGTGGAATGTCCTCTCCTTGAAGGCCCAGCTGGCCCCAATTCTGGTTTCATTTAGGCACCAAGTCAAAATATGGTATAATAGGCTGGGTCACTTTTTAGATTTCTGTTTGCCTCATTTAAACTCTTGAAGCTATAGAGATGTTTTGTATAGTAGTATACTATAAAAATAGATGCAGGATAGAAATATTTAAATATGTAACTAAATAAATTCTAACAAGAAAAATAAGCAAATGTGAAATACTAGAAAAGCCTCAGATTTATGAAGGTTATTTCATAATGTTTAAACTGGAGCTTGAATTAGACATAATAAGGTTAGGAAAGAATTTTGTGTCCTCACTTTCACAGAGTATAAAATTGCCAAAACTGGACACAAGATGCTAAGAAAAGCTCTTTAGGGTTTAATCGGTGAAGATATGTTGCTTCATGTGTCTGCAGGCAACATCTCACACAAACTTTTGTGTCTGTGTACAGGCAGCTAAGTATAAAATCTATGCAAACAGTCAATTATATATAAAGCATGTGTGTGTGCATTATTCAGCATTTAACACTTTAACACATAGAAATGAAAATTGGGAATAGATAACACCTACCTACACACACACACAATGTCACTTACTACTTTTAAATACATAAACATGCCCTTCACCACTGAGGAAATACACAGCTCTTTCAGACATAGTGCCCAACTATGGCTTACTGCAATAGGAATGAGTTGCAGCAATACTCAGGCTGGCAATATGTCTTCCCCACTCCTCTGGTGTAGCCGTATAGTACCTGGAAGGTTTTATTTTCCATTAAATGCAGCTTGTAATTTTGTCCACCTACAGGAAACTATGATCAATGTTAGATACAAGTTTAAACAAAGCAACTTCATATCATTGGTCCAAATCGACCTATTCAAGTATTCTGAGATCTCTTGCAATAACATACAAAATTGTTGAACAAGAAGCTGCCTAACCGAATACTGTATTTGGAGACCAAATGCTCAGGGCAATATCTGCTACTCATAATGAATGGAATGTAGAATTCTATACCAATAAACCTCCAGCACCATGTCCTACTCTTTGTATGTGGCATACTAAACTGAGAAAATGAGGCTGGCTGATCTGCAATGTCACTCACTAATGTGTTGTGGATGTACAGTACTTTAATGCAACTTTTTTATGACAGAAGAATTATACACTGTTGCCTTTCATTTAACAAACATTATAGCCCATCATAATAATTGTTCAATAAAATTCAACAGGCATAGCATTTACACAGCAAAAAGAATGTTTAGACAGTAACAACAGGAGCCTACTCCACTTTTATTTGCATTGTTTCCCCTCAGGTCTTTATTATGTTCATTCTGGTTTTTTTTTAAATGTTTTAATCAAGCTAAACAAAAAAATCATTCAAGTTGAAGTGCAAATATAACCATTCTCTCCCTGCAGTACAGAAAAAGCAGTTCAAAATAGCATTTTCACTGTTGTTGATAAAAACAATCACTAACAGAACTAGCCATTATTCCTACACATGCATGCCCCGAATCACGTATTTGCCCCCAGAAAATGGGAAAGCAGAAATTGATTGACCAATGTTTAATCATTCTGTGTTTGCCAATTGAAAACTATAATCCCCACCCCACAACTTACTTCTGGTTTGCAAATCCAGCTGCAGGAGAAGAATTAAAAACTTCCTTGAAGCAAACATCCACACAAGTAGCAGGCTATGAAATGACTGATTAGCACCACAATTTTTTTCATTCTGAGGCAATTCCTCCAAAGGTGTATGATAGATACAAAACAGAAGGTTCAGTTTTCCTATATAAAACACAATGGTGCAAAACCTTGTGATTTGTGTACCCTCATGATTCCCTTTAAATTACATTTGCACCACTTTTTCTCCTGACAAACCTGCAGTATTAAAGACACAATGAACCTGAAAAGAGTCTTCTCACATAATTCCTCCTTCTCTGTGTTATGTGTATATGTGCATATTTGTGCACACATGCACACTTCTCTCACACATACGCACACATACACAAATGCAGGCCCACACTGTAATCACTCTCCAAAATTCAGGAGTGTCAGTGGGTAAGAGAGTAGATGCAGTCCTCTGAAGTCTTGGGAGGTAGGGCTGAAAGCTGTCTCCAAGCCTTTGGAGATTGCCCACCCTTCCTGTAACCAGTTCTGAGAGCTGTCACTCTAAATGCATTTACCATCACTGCATGTAGCATGTGTGCGTGCAGAGCAGAGAGTCATAGGTTCACTTGAAAATTTTAAATTTCTATGGATCAAAAGCAAGATGTCAATCACTGCTATGATTTCACCCGTTTCTACTCTTAAGTATGATGCAGCCTAGTGAACTACGCTTTGTTCGCTATTGCTTAAAACGTCTTAACATAATTCTAGAGCTCTGAAATACTGTAAATGGTACATTTCCTGCAGGGCAATAAGAGCAATCAAAGTGCGTATAAAATAACACTTAAAAACACAAGAATCCTTTACAAAAGGACCATCATCTCTGAAGTCATGCTGAATAAAATTATAGCAATTAATAACTAATTGACATCTATTTTTCATAAAGTGAAAAAAGCAAAAGATTTCTAATTGTTATATGATCTTGGCTGATCCTGCATCAGAGGATGTAGATTTGGCATTTAGCTATGTCTCTGTGACTGTCTTCTGGTGCTACCTGCACCCAAAGCCAGCTTTCAAACAACACAGATCCCCCACAACATGGCATCCCTGGATGGCATGGAGGAGAAATCCCCAACTATTAGGTTTCACCCCCACGTGCCAACTGGAACTGGCAGGAGACTCCGTTCTGTTTCAGTTACTATCGTTAGGACTCCCTCATCCTCCGGCAGTTTTAATTTTCCTGCCAGGTGAACCGGACGGCTTGAACTCCTCCTCTGACAAAGTTAGGTGTGGTAAAGGGATTAGTTGAGGAAAAGATGGAGAAAAAGACAGAGGAATTAAACAAGGTGAAAGTAGCAGAGATACAAAAGTAAATATGTTCCCAGATGCCTGCTGCTCTGCAAGGCTCTGAGGAGACAAAGAAAGAGAGCACTAAAAATGGATCACCTTGGAGGCCAGTGCATCAACATGGCTCTGAGTCCGAGGGAAAAGACAACATTAAAGTAAAAAACTCCCAGACGGCCATTGATCCGCGTGTCTCTAGAGAGGAAAAAAGAGAAGCACTCAGGAAATTATTTCTTTCCTCTAGTGACAGCGATCTAGAGGAAGTTCAAGATGAATATTATTAAACAAGGAGAGAAATGTGATAGTAAGTCTGGAAAGGCTGAGGTCATTACTCAGAAGGTAAAAGTCAAAGGCAAAAAAGATACCTTGAAAAAGACAGGTAAATGGTCAGGGACAAAGTCAGTTAAGTCTGATAAGGCAACTCCCAAATTGAAAGCAGTCAATTCTGGCTGCCATATTGAATTCTGAGAAGATGGGGGGGGGGCTTGGGAAGAGCATCCCCCAGAAGCTGGAACATGTGTGGACACCCTGACTCAGCACCCGGATGTACGAAGAATGGTGAAGCTGGAGCAAGTTGCAGAGTGAGCACAAGTATTTTCCCCACGTCAGGTTCATCTGTTACAAACGGACAGTTTCCTCAGCTATGCCTCCGCTCTTTTTGTGTGCATATGGAGCGGAGATGCCAGCGTGGGGTGAGATGGCTTTTCCTGCTTCAGTTATGGAGGGCTGGACACTGGTAGGTATGAGATATTTAAGATATATGTTCAATAACTCACAGTGGATACAACTGAGAGGTGGAGGAGACCAGCAGTATATGTTTAGAGAGAGAAGGCAATTTCCAAAGTTTGCTGATGTTCCTAATATGCATCCAGCTAACGCAAATGATTTACCGGTTTTGGTTAAGCAAGCAGTGTCTAATGAATTCAATTCTATAACGACTGCAATGAAAAATCAATTCAATGAATTGGGAAGATGAAGTTCATCGAATGTGCAAATGTCATCACAGTCAGGAATGGATATATATGGTGGTTCAAAAGGGACTACAAGACAGGATGAAGATACGGATAGAGCAGAGCAATAGAATAAAAGAGTGAGAGATAATCTGAGAGATAAGGAAGTGGAACTAGGTGGAAGTAAAGTGAAGAGAAGTCGACTGGAGATTTATTCTGCAGAGAATGTAGAAGGAAATGAGGATAGGCAGAGAAAGTATTTGAGTAAGACAAAAAAATTGAATGTAGATGAGGATATAGGTGGTGATGGAGGAGGAGAAATTGATGGAGTCAGGTATGGATGGTTCTGAGGATTCATCAGAGGATGAGGAGTTTGGAACAGATTCATACCACTTATTTCCAAGTGAGAGTTTCAAAAGTATTTTGAAAAGATTGTTAAGTGTTTTGGGTTTACATGTTAGTATGGACAAAGATCATAGTGATGAAAAGGATGAAAAGGAGAAAAACATAGCATCAGTCATAAAGAAGGAATGTCAAAGGAATGATATTCCACTGCCAAATATGTTCAAAGATTTAATTTAGCTGGAGTGTGAAACTTCCCTGAATACTCATAGGATGTTGACATATGTAAATAAGCTTTATTCTTTTGACAAAAAAGAGTTGGAATTCCTTAAGATTCCTTTGGTGGATGGGCCAATAGCAGGCCTTATTTTAGGGGCACTGATCCCAGGGAAAGTGATATGGTTTTGAAGGAAGTAGATGAACAGAGAGTGGACTCAGCTTTAAATAAGGCCCATGAGAGCTCAGCAGTAGCCATCAGGACTTCAATAGCGGCATCTATGTTTGCACGGGCAGCAGTGTTGTGGACACAGGAAATTATGGAATGTGAAGAAATGCAACCTAGATCTTTCTCTAGAGCACTAGAAAGAGTTAAAAAGGTTTTGGAATATGTAGCAGATGCCAGTTATGAGTCTGTGGTCTTTATGGTCAGAAATATAACTGCATTGATAGTGACAAGATCTACTTAAAAAGAGGGGTAGATCAGTATTCTGACAAAAAACTAATGAGTATAGAGGGGAGACTGCTGCATTTCAGCACTCTGTGGAATCAAGTAACATCAGATCAGTGGGTAATTCCGGTTGTGACAAGATGTTACAAGATATTATTTGACAGGGTGCCAAAAAGGAGGTATGTCTCTTCCCAAAGATTTAGAGAAGAGGGCTGTAATTTTGAGGGAGATAGAACACTTGATGGAGATCAAGGCTTGGAAGAAGTTCCCAAGAATCAATGGTTCTCTAGAATTTATTCCGCATTTTTTTACTGTGCCCAAAAGCAATGGGACTTCTCATCCTGTGTTGAATCTCAGATATCTCATCAGGTTTATGAGATACCTGAGATTCAAGATGGAGACTCTTCAAATAGTAAAGGAGAATCTGAGGTTAGGAGATTGGATGGCCTCAATAGATCTGAAGGAGGCATATCTTCACATACCAATGGTAGAATTGGACAAGAGGTATTTGCGATTCCAATACATGAACCAACATTATCAGTTCAGAGCTCTGCCTTTCGGGTTAGCATCAGCCCCAAGGCTGATGTTTAGAAAAGGTGTTTAGAAAAGTACTAGTGCCTTTGTCTGGCATTTCTAAGACAACAGGAAGTATACCCTTATCTGTACCTGGACGATATTTTGGTGAAGGCAAGCTCTCAGGAGATTTTACTTCAGGATTTGAGGAGAATGATTCAAACATTAGAGAAATTTGGATTTCTGATCAATTACAAAAATAGCCATCTCAAGCCGACAAGATTAATTACACATTTGGGGGCCCAGACAGACACCATGGGACTTGTTTCTCTTTTCAGAGGAAAGAAGGAAGAAAGTCAAGCAAGCAGTAAAGATGTTGACTGCAAAGAACTCAGCAGACTTAATGGTGTTGGCTTGGGTAATGGGCATGTTAGTGTCAACAATTCAACTGGTTCCTTAGGGGAGATATCATTCCAGCAGCCTTCAAAAACTGTTAATCCCTCACCAGAGTAATATCAGCAGGAAGAAGCATTACCGGGTGATGTTGCCTCTCAGGTTACGGAAGGAGTTAACATGGTGGGAAAGAGATTCCAATTTAATGAAGGCTGTGCCCTTAATGGTGACTCATTTATATAAAAGTAACAACATATGCGAGTTTAATCTGGTTGGGGAGTGCACTGTCAACGAAGATCAGCTCAGGGGCTGTAGACACGAGTGGACAAGGAGCGGAATATAAATTTTTTGAAGCTAAAGGCAATTCGTCTGGCGCTCCTTCAGTTTGCTCAGATGGTGAGAGGACAGCATGTGCAGATATGGACAAACAATATAACAGCAAGAGCTCACTTACACTGTCAATCAGGGAAGACTCCACTCAAAGTTGCTGGTGGCAGAGGCCAACAAGTTATTCCGCTGGGCAGACAGAAATTCAAAATTGATAATAGAAGTATATTTGAAGGGGAAGTTGAATGTAAGAGCAGATTATCTAAGTTGACACAGTCTACATCCAGGAGACTGGGCTTTGAACTATCTGATATTTCAGAAATTGAACAGGAAAATAGGTCCTTTTCAAATCAATCTGTTTCCTTCAGTAAAAAGCATCAGATTAAGGAAGTTTTTCTCAATAGATGAGAGCAAATCAGGTGGAAGCAACAGATCAGCAACAGGTCAGTACCATGGCCAAAAGGTCAGCTTTATGCATTTCCACCAGTGCAGACTACCAAAAGGTACTTTGGAAGATGCAGCAGGAACAGACAGAAGTGGTTTTGATAGCACCTCACTGGCCCAGGAGACCATGGTTTTCTCTTCTGAAACAGATGGTAGCAGGAAAACCATGGAGGTTGCCGGTTTGGAAAGATCTACGGAGTCAAGGATCAGTGAACCATCCAAATCCTCAGTGGCTAAATTTGACAGCTTGGGTCTTGAAAGGAGGGCATTAGAATTACATAATTATTTAACAGCAGTTATTAAGCTATGATGGCATCCAGAAAGCAGTCAACACAAAATATTTATAATATGATGTGGAAGGCTTTTGAGAAATGGTGCGCTTCCAAGGAGCTGAACATAGCTGATAGTTCAGCATATCTTGGACTTTTTGCAGGATGGACTGCAAAACGGTTTAAGGCCTAATACACTGAAATGGCAAGTATCTTCACTTTCAGTAATGTTGAGAATTTGAGGGAGTAGCCTTGTCAGCAAATCTTTACATTAAGAGATTTTTGCAAGCAGCAACTTCATCTTCTTTCCCAACAAGACACAGATTTCCAACTTGGGATCTGAATTTGGTACTGAATGGTTTGACAAAGCCTCCATTTGAGCCAATTAGGGAAGTGTCATTGAGGATGTTGACATTTAAAATGGCTTTTCTTGTGGCAATAACATCGGCAAGGTGACTTTCAGAAATGGCGGCTTTATCAATAAACTCAAATTTGTGTAAATTTGAAGATGACAAGCTGACATTAGTTTTGGATCTGTCTTTTATACCCAAGTGTGCCTGGAATAAGAGAATAAGAGATGTAATTCACCTTCCTAATTTTTGTCCTCAGCCTAAGCATCCAGAGGAAAACAGATGGCACACACTAGATGTGAAGAGAGTAGTTAGGCTGTATATCAAAAGGACTGCTCGGGTGAGGCGTACTAAGGCTTTGCTTGTTTTGTTCAATCCTAGGACTTTAGGACAATGAGCATCTATAACGATGATTGGTAGGTGGATTAGCCCTGTATTTTCGTGTGTTATGATTATGCAGGAGAGCCAAGACCTAAAAATGTGTGGCTGCATTCTACAAGATCAATGGAGACTAGTATGGTTTATGCTGTTACTTCATCGTTGCAAGTTGTATGCTCTGCAGTGGGTTGGTCAGAACCTTCAACTTTCATCAGGCATTATAAGATAGACAAGTTCAGGTCATCTCAAGCAGCTTTTGGAAGAACGATGCTGCAGTCAGTAGTGAAGAGTTGAGTTACCTGCCCAGGGTGTGGCTTGGGTAGATCCCAATCATTTTTTTAGGGTGGGTGTGGATTCCTCCTTCTGCCATCTCAGAATGAATCTTCACAGTAAATCCAATCTCGCATTCTTGGGATGGCATGGAGAAGAAATCCACGCCCACCCTAAAAAAAAAAATGACATAAAACTAAGGGAAGATGACCTCAGTTCTACAGAGAGTTTTCACTGGCTAGCTTCACATGGCTAGATAATAAAACTGCTGGAAGAGTGAGGAAGTCCTAACGATAGCAACTGAAAAAGAACAGAGACTCCTGCCAGTTCCGGTTGGCATGCGGGGATAAAAGCCAATCATTGTGGATTCCTCCTCCTGCCATCCCAGAATGAATCTTCACAGTAAGTCCAATCTCTCATTTTCATGTCATTGGAGAATGGACAGAATCAGCAGATGTGTGTCCAGCTATTTTCCTGTAGCCAGATGCATTACAACAGTCATCCTCAGGGACTTCCGTGGATCCTCACGAGGTCTCTGCAGATGACTTCTCTACAGTACTCCATCTACAGAGAAATAATTGGAGACATCTCTGTGGATTCTCCCCGCAACTCCTACAACATGGAAATGTTTTGTGCCACAGAAATGGTCATGTTTGTACCACTCATGTTTTTGGAGATACTTGAGTCACTGCACAGTCAGTAAAGAATTCTGACCTTCACAATGGCCAAAAAAGTGAATTATGAAAGGCTAAGTTGGACTTCCAATATTGTAGCTCACTAACAGGATTCCAGCCGTTGTCTTTTTCTTTCTCTTTCTTATATTACACAATGCTAATGTGGACTGGCTATCTTATATTTATCCACATAAGCATTAGCTACCTTTATCTAGGTGAATAGGTTGCTTTGATCCCTCAAAAACATGCAAGATTTACACACAGTTAGACCTACAAGGTAGATGCATGTACTACACTGACACCTAAGAGTAGCAGACAGTCTTCCCAAGTTCAGTCACATGCCAAGTACAGATTTGTTTTTACAGACAAAAACAGTAGTATTTTTTAAGACACAAAAACTGTGCTGGTTACAATTTGGAGGATAGGGGAGAAGGCACACAGCTACTCAAATTAAACACTCCATCTCATGTGAACATTTGTCTTCTTCCTGTGAGTGTTCAGATATTTTGGAATATCCTTGATGCTGTAAATGAAAAGGAAATTTCATTGGGGCGAGAAAATATCTCAGGTTAAGATATTTAATGCTAGGGTTTTTAATCTGTCTAGATGAGAGATGAACCAGAATGATCTATTTCCTTAAAACTGTATCCAACTACACAATGCACTCAAAGAAAACTACAAGATTTGCTTCTATGGTATTGGAACTACACAGAAAATGTTTAGTGAATCCCAGAAAAGATCTGGGTTTGCCTCTGTGTATTGAAATTTTGGATAATTACCAGTTACATTGATAGTGATAGATAGTAAGAGTTTCATTTACATTCACACTTGACTTTATTGTCCCAGTTATCAATTCTACAGAAAAAAAATAGTAATCAGGATTGGTGATTTGCATCAGATTTTTTTAAAAAAGCCACCACTGAAGCAGTATCATTTTACTAGGCATTTACTAGGAATATTTATACATTAGGGGATGGTTTATACAATCCCAGTTTAGAAGTACCATGCATATGAAATACCAATGGGAAGTGCATCCTAGCTCAAATATATTGTATAGCAAGCTATACTTGGTAAGGCTGATGGAAGCTGTAGGCCAAAATATTTAGAGCGCCACAGGTCCTCTCCCCTTCCTCTCATGTAACCCCTATGTTTCAAAAATGGTGGAAGAGTGCTAGGAATCAGGATATAACACATCACAAATCACAGCATGTGTGAAAGATCCTGAGACAGACATGAAAGGAGTAGCCAACAAAAGCCATATTCATATGAATCTCAGCATTGAAATAATGAGCTCTACTCTTGTTCTGCTCTCAGAATGCAGTGGGGAGAGAGTGGCAGCACAAGATATACTCTTTCTGTGTGTGTGTGTGTGTGTGTGTGTGTGTGATGTTTTTGAATAATTTCCTACATGAAAGCCTTTCTCCAAGTCCAAAATATGCAAAATAGAAACACACTATTCTTCTAACTTCTATTTGCAATAAAGTTTTGATTTGATTTGTTTTGTTTTAAAGTACATTAAAAATGGTATCTCCTATCATCTCAGTGTTACAGACCAATACTGTGGAGTGTCGACCAAGCCTCAGCAAGGAACTAAAGGGGGAAGGCAACAGGAGAAATGTACATCTTGTATTTTTGTTCCTAGGAGCATAATCATTTCAAATCAAAGTGACAAATTCAACTCCTTTTCTTATAAGTCATAACAAAAGACCAAATTCTCCCTTTGGCTTTAATTTGCCAAATGGTGCATCATCTCTATCTATGCTCCACTACCAGTTCCAAGGTAATAACTATATCATGCTGCAAGCATTGTTCAGTATTAAAGGACACTGTTAGTACTCCCTAGCCTTTCCAGTTGCTAAAAACAGCACATTAACTTCAGATTTCTAGCGAGAACCAAACAGATTTTAAAACCACCTGATAATGGTCAGCTGTAAGATGGTGGGGGGGGGGAGTGTTGCAACATAAGGGATTGTGCTTTTAAGTAGATTACCTGTGGTGAACCCATTTGCATGGGGTCACATCTTGATGACCACATGTACAGAAACTGCCAAATGCACATTATATTTTAACATATTAGCAAAGATGAACAATAGGCTGAGCTTTACTTGCTAAAATACTCTAGTAATTTAACCTAGTTCTTCTATTGGATTTCATGCACAGAATAGACATAGACCCAGAGAACAAGTCTGAAACCAAAACAAACAAACAAAAATAATTCCTGACTGAATAGGAAAAGCAGAATTGTACAAACCAAATTTTAATGCAGCTTTAAGAACATTCCTTTTCATGATCTTAAATGAAAGGCAAAGAATCTATATGAGAAGATGAACTAGCTAATTATTCAGTTTGGACACAAAAAGTTCATGACAAAAAGATATATAACTAGAAATTCAGTGTCACAGTGAGCACATGCGTTCACTAATAACTTGCAGGAAGGACCCCTGTAGCAGATTCTTTTATTTTCCACACAGGACTTCATAATTATGAACATACGACCACAATTTAAAGCTGCATGAACTCTTGAATTGATCTCAAACCAGCCAAACAATAATTACCTACTGCTTTGATATTGCTGTTTCTGCTGAAAGGTTTATAAAATATAGTAGATGCAAGAGCTGGAATTAATAAGCTTGCATGGCAAATGCCAGAAGAAGAAGAAGAAGAAGAAGAAGAAGAAGAAGAAGAAGACGACAACGACGACGACGAAATCCCTTTTGTTGTGAGAGCCTGAACTAAAATTTAACTAGTCTCTGAAATACTGCATTAACATATACCTCCGTAAGATCACTCACAAAAACTTACATACCAAATGCCATTCGTTATATTAATATATATATGTTTCACCATATACTATTCTAATAAGTCCTTAGCTCACCATTCTCTAATAAACTGACTTGGACGAGATAATACCGGAAAAAGATAAGTAGCAGCAAATGGGAATGTCTAATGTTGATGTTGTTGTTGTTGTTGTGTGTTCAAGTCATTTCCAACTTATGGCAACCCTAAGGCAAACACAGGGATCAGCAAATAGTGGAGCCTGGGCCCTTGGGGGCCATCTAACCACCAACTGGCTAGCCAAGGGCAAGAAAGTTGCGCTGAATCAGTAGCAGCCGCACTCACGAATTTGCCGGCAGTCTTTCTGGAGAATGCGACTGGTTCTTGGCTTGCCATCCTCTACCACTCTTCTTCAAGTGGTCCTCTCATGAAAACCTATCTGCCAACATAATATTCAGGGTGGTACCAAACTGGATCCTATTTTTAACAACACCCAAACTCCTTTTTCTCCATCCAAGGTTTTATTCCGTTATCCCTAACAACAATTTCCAAAACCTTTCTTAGCTAAAGAAATAAATTTAAGCTACTAAATGGCTATAAAAGACAGGGGAATACTTTGCATACACTCCCAAAGCAGCTCCTCTGTTTACATAAGGGAGTAAACAATTTCTGCCTACTGCCTTTCCATCTTCAACCTCCTGGACTATGGTCCTACCTTATTCCCAAGGGTCTCCTAAACCCCAGGAACAGATTTTCAGGATCTTCAGACAAAATGAGACCTTTGAAAGCCTTGGTCCATGAATCTTTTCTGCTAACAAAAGGAAAGTCAGTATCCAGGTCAATGTGTAAATACTTCAGAATTTCATACCACAATGCTGTCTTCAGAAGGGAACAAAAGGAAGAAGACAAGTACAGGTACCCCTCCACATTCACTAGGGTTAGGGGCACAGGACCCCCATGAAAGTAAAAAAACAGTGAATAATTCTAGGCCCTTCCAAACCAAATTTAACACACAAAAAAGTACGATCACCATATTCAACCCACTGTGGATTCCTTTGAGGAATCAGGATTCCTTCACAAGGCAGAAAGTGGCTTACTGCCACTTCCACTGCTGCCCCACACCATTTTTAACAGGGACTTACAAGCCTCATTTGCAGTTTCTCAGTCTTATAAGGCTTGTAGTCCCTATTAAAAATGGCATACGGAGGCAGCAGAGATGACAACAAATAATCCATGAATAATCAACTCCTCAGAAGTGAAACCCGCAAATGTGGAGGGCTGACTGTACTTAAATAAGAAATTACTGATTATCAGTTACGTTTTTGATACTTTGTGATGGGAGATTTTTTGTTTTCCTTAGCAGAACTGCAGAATAACAGGATCATAGGCCACGTTTTATTTATATAAAGCCCTGCCTTTTGAAACTGTGTGTGGAACTGTGAAAAGTGAGGGTGCAAAAGATCCTAATTTTTTTCTTACATATACAGAGTAACAATCTGGTTTTATGCTGAGCTACCTTTTTTTTTTTTACTTCCCTTTATATTCTGACTGAATATACTATATGCCGAATATACTTTCTGCACATACCAGAGAAAGGAAAATTTTAGATTATACATAAAGTCCAATTTTGCAAAACAGTACGGAGAGCAGGTTTTTTCCACTGTAGTTTTGGTCAACTAATTTTGGGACCACGTTCTTGGCTCTCTTGAGCGAACAGTTCCATCAGGCTCCTCCTTCCTCAACTGTTTCTGCTTCACCTGGTCATCATTCAGAACTACTTTGTAACTTCAAGCAGGGTCTGAGTTTGCTTCCCTCCCCCTCTTTTGCATCCCTTGTGTGCCATGTTTTCTATATTGTAATCTCGTAGATTACAATCAACAGCACTACCTTTCCACAGCGGTGGAATGGTGTGCTCCTATGAGGCAAAAGGCTGTGCTGATGGCAGCAGTGCTGAGGGTAGGGTCTCCCATGTCAGACTTGTGTGTACTGTAAAGTCAGAATAAATGTGTCAAATGTGTGTCAAACAGTTACTGGGCAGCAGTACAGTGAGAAGGAATTTAAAGGAAGAAAGGTGCTATAATTTAAGAGTGCCAGGAAGAAGTTCTTGGCAAAAAGGGGGATTTAAAAATCTTAGGCCAAGTTATTATATTGTCCAAAAGAGATGTTCTTCCTGTTTTTATGTTATGTATCAATTATGAGTCAACCAACCAAAAAGTAAGCACAAAAAAGAAAACAGTAACACCCAACTGCCCTGCAGGATGCAGCACCCTTGAACCTTCTGTGCTGATGTTTCCTGTAATGTAAGAAACATCCGCACACACTGTAATTTTAGTAATAGTTGCAGAAACCTTTTCTACTTGCAGATGCAAACAAACTGGGCAACAGCCTTGTAGAACACTGTACGTGACCCGACTTTTATATTTGCTTCTTACAGAGCTATTGTCAATAAACAAACATACAAATATTTAATCTGTCTTTGGTTGCTGCTTGTTTGTATTACTAGTATTGTATTTTTGCAGGTATTTGTAATTTATGATACCAGATATCAGAAATTTAAGACGTGCAACATTCCATGTTATTGTGATTGCAGGATTTGTAATTTATGACTTTAACTGTATGTTCTTGTATAATATTGCTAATCATCCTGAATTCTTATGAGGCAGAGAAGAGTATAAATAAAATAAAGAAATAAACTTTATAAGGGAGACGCCAGTATACAAATACAGAAATGATCATACCTGACCTATGAGTGCTCTATCTACAAAAGAAAAGGACACACATTTGAGCTTGAGAGGGAGAGGTATAAAAGAGGAAAAGATGCGGTCCACAAATATCTATAAAAATTTACTTTGTTCTTCCTGTTTCCTAATGTGACTAATAGACAGTAGCTATATCTGAACATAATCAGAGAGAATAGCTGAGAATTCAGGCTTATTGTGCCTAAACACTGTGCTTGTGCAGAGTGCCCAATTCCTCCCCCTGCATACTTGCACTTTGGTCTTGCTGCCAGAAGAAGACTGTAAACTAATGAGGAACTTAACACTTCCTGTTATTTCCAAAACTGGACTCCTGGTTGGTTTCTTCCTTAAGAACCCAAACTACAGGCTCAATCTGAAAGTCCCTTCCTGTTCTTGGTTTGGTAGGAAGCCAGGTTCAGGCTGAGACACAACAGGATGCTTTTGCTTCCTCATTAGTTTCTGGTCAGTTTAGCCACTCTCATGGGAAAGAGGAACCAAGGGACAAGAAAGATAAGCTATTCTACTTTATCTCTGCATCTAAACATAGCCTGATCAAATCATTCATTCCACAGGACCTTCACATGATATTAGAAAAACTGTGACTTTGAGCAACATCATCCAAAAATTCAGAACAATTTTTGTTGATTCTCTCAAAAGTTCACTACTAGGACTGGTTGGTAGATGAACTAGTTATATACTTCCAAGAGGAATTGGCAGCAAAATATTCACTAGCCCCAGATCCTAAAACAGTTTTTCCAACCTGATACTCTCCAAATATTTTAGACTATAACTGTCAGATTTCTGTGCCTTGGGCCATGCTAGCTGGTACTGAGGGAGGCTGAAGTCCACACCATCTAGAAGGTACCAAGTTGAAGAAAACTACCCCAAACAGAGGACTTCTGCTCAAGGCTCCAGCTAACTTTGAACAAGAGCCATGTTCTCCTGTTTGAGTTTCACAGAGAGAGATAATGGGGGAAATGACACATTTTCCTATCCCAGAACAATCACCACTACCACTTGCCCTGCTATGCTAAAAAAAAGAACTAAAGTTCTTTCTGAACAGATGTTTATAGCTATAGTAAGTAATTATATTAATTAATATAGTTATAATTAATATTAATTAATTAATTAATACCCCACCTTTCTCCCAACATGGGATCCAAGGTGGTCTATAATATTTTAAAAGCATAATATAATTCAAAAAATGGTAATGCAAAAGTTAAAACACTAACTAAATTTCTATTTTAAAACCTCAAGTTAAAAATAGCAGTAAAAACAACACAAAAACAGCATTAAAAGATGCTTAAAAATATAATCAAATTAAAAAAACTACATCTCTATTAAAAGCTTTAGCTGCTGCATACACTAAAAAACAAAATCTTCCTTAAATAAAAAGATCTTTACCTGCTGGTGGAAAGACAGCAGGGAAGGAACCAACTGGATCTACCAGGAAAGGAAGTTCCACAACCTGGTATCAGCCATTCTGCAATGGGTAGGGGCTCTGTACAGTGGGAAATGGAAAGGGAAACCTTCACCACTTGTTTCCTCCAGAAACATTCCTGCATATCTGTGGGGAAAGTGGTCTTACAGCATGCCTGTTCTCCAGTCTTAGTTACTCCTTCAGAACAAAATTCCTTCTCTTCCCCGGCTTCCACCTTGCAACTTCCCCAGCACTCTAACATTCTATGCAACTTCCCCAACACTCTAACATAGCAATATAAGCAGTTACATTTCTGTACCACTTACCAGTGCTAAGCACTCCCTTAGTGGTTAACAATGTGCTTAGCTAATTGCCCTAACAAACTGGATACTCATTTTACCGATCTAGGGAAGGACAGAAGGCTGAGTCAACCTGGAGCCCTGCAGGACTGAACTCACAACGTTGTGGCTAACATTTCAAGTGTTTTTAACCATGCATTTAATAGCAGTCTACTGGAATATGAACTTCAAGCTCCATTAAGTCCCCTGGATGACCAGGTCATTAAAAGCCACAGATTGTGAGTGCGCATGAGCCTTCAAGTTGCCTGTTGACATATGGCCACCCCATGAATTCCAGGTTTCTTAGGCAAGGAATACCCAAAGGTGGTTTTGCCAGTTCTTCCCTCTGAAATATAGCCTATATGGCAGTCTCACATCCAAGTACTAACCAAGGCTGACCCTGCTTAGCTGCCAACATCAGACAGGATCTGGTGCCTTTAGAGTATTTAGACCCCTGCTCAAGCTATAGATAAGCCAAGTTTAGAGTTCTTTCTTTGAAATATGCCTTTGAATGTTTTCTAAAAGAAAGGCTCTTTGTCTAGCCCAAGTAGCCAAGAAGTTTTACCTGAAAGATCCAGTGCTACCATTTCTCTAAGAATTGCTTCGGTGAGTTATTCCAAAGATCCTAATAAATTTAATTGGCTAATGGGCAGTTTATCTGTTTTATTTTAAAAGCAACTGTTTATTTCTGAACTTCTCTCTGCTTAGTTCTTTAAGAAGTATGTCATGAATAAGAGAATTTAATTGCTTGTATCTACCCAGCCACAGATTTGCCCTTGTCTGTGTACAAGACTGTTTATCAGAAACACACTAACCTGGTCAAAGAATGAAAAGAAAACTCTGGACAAGAGGTCTATCTCTCATCCAGAAAGGTGTATCCCTGGCTTCCTGCATATACAGCACATAAAGGTTATCTAAAATGCAAGTGGTAGCAATATATCTCCATGAATTTTAACAAAGGTTTCACAGCAACTTGTTCTAGCTCTCAAAATAGGAAGTTCAGATACACCAATTTGCACATCTTGCTTACCAGCCAGTTGTAATTTAGATTTTTTTTAATAAAGAATTACCCGTACTTCATGTAAAACCAATACTATACAGCTGTAACAATAAAGTTCTTACAATCCATTTGCAATCCATTCTGACTGTCTACAAGAGGCCAATAAAAACAGAAGCAACACAAGAGCACAGATCTACTCTTTCACATCTCTCATTCATTCCAGTAAACTTGCTTGGGAGGTGTTCCCAGGTGGTTCACCTCTTATTTGATGGCTCCTTAATGTATAACTACATTAGGCCTTGGACCAATACCAAGTTAGTTTGCTGTCAAAGCACAAATCACAACAAAGCAAACACATACACAAACACACCTTGAATGCTATAGGGTCCCAATGTGCTATAAAGCAACTTTTGGGCGTCATGCTGTATTTGCATGGAATTTCTGCTAAAAATAAAACCCCTGATTTTCAATTTCAGCTTTTCATGGGATGAAAGCTAGCAGGAAGAAATAGTTAGAAATTTAGTTAGACATACAGATGCTTGTGCACCCAGGCATTATAAAGAAATCTGGTTAGAAAATATATTGAGAATTAAACACAAATATTTTCTTTCAAAATACCATCATGTCACAAGAAGGCAGTGAAAGCTGTTGTAAGTAAATTCTCAATTCAAGGACCAGAATAAAGATAATAATGATTTTTTGCAAATATGAGTGATGTTTTGCACTTGCTAAAGAAACTAACGAATATTTTTAAAATCTTGATTTTTTTTTTATTCTCAACTTAGAGAACCAGATTAAAAGCCTGCTCCCCAAATAACCATCACACCTTTTTTTTTTCTGCTCATAACGAATTCCATATGGCAAAACTAGATTGATTTTCCTATTGGTTTTTTCACTGGAATTATATTACACTAGCAAATGCTAAAACACTGACAAGAGTAAAAAGTGATGACATCTACTTTCAATTCCAACATGAAAGCTACACATCCTATTCACCAAACCAGCAATGACGTCTCCGCAAGATCAAACTTCTCAGCCAGATCATTTGCTGTTTGTGACAATGGATATCCTACTACTCTAGTTTCCTATTGTCCCTAATACAGAGGGTCTACCAACATTTTCACTTACCAAATTATACATAGTGATCTTATTAAGTAAGCGCAACATCTCCTTTAGGAAGCAAATTCAAAATTAAGTTCAACTGTAGGAAACTGTATTTTCCTATATGCTGAAAATGGCTAGAATTGTAACAGGTATAAAACAATTCAAAGGTACTAGCTTTAAGACAGTAACATGTTGTGCAGTGACAATAAGACAATGATCTCTATTAGGTTACTTTTATTATAGCAATATTAACCCATGTCAAACTTTTCTACCCTTGCTGCTCTTTCAAGAGCACTTCAAGAAGACAGAAGTCTGCTCTCTCTACTATTTATTATCACTGTTAAGGTATTTTACATAAACAAGTAGGAGAACTTCTTGATAATTTAATGTAATCATTCACTCATTTATTGCTAGAGATGATTTTGAAAAAAGATCTTTAGTCCTGTTACTTATAAAAGCTTTTAGAGTGCCCCACAAATTTATGCATACATCCCTCCTCCAAGTGACATTTAACTTACTTTCCAGCCTTACTGACATTTACTGAATGACCTAGTTTGACTGAAATTACTAAAGTGAGAAAGTATCTTCAGTTCGGTAAGTAATTTTGCTTAGATACAGTGTCTCAATCTGAACAGTATACAAGCTTTAATATTCCTGTCTGGGAAAGGTTAGTTATTCATACATGTCTTCAGACATGAGGGAAGAGATTAACTATTTTCAAAATAACCTGCTTTTTAACATTTGAAAAACCGACATGTAGTGGCAAAGGCTCTTCCACTGTAAATGCTGACAAGGAAATATGTGCTAATGTGATATGAAGTATCTACATAATACTGGTCAAAAAGTTATGTAGTTAGCAACTTTACTTGGAAAATCCTTTTACTCTGTTTATTTCATTTATATTCCACTTTCCCTTTCCAGAGTTCAAGGCTCATCTCAAAACAATACCATCTTCCTGAACTAACAGAAACTATTTCTGTGAAAAAATGTTGGCTTCTTAAGTAACCTAGTTTCTGATATACTATATTCACATACTGCCAATTACATTTGCTAATATTTTCTAAATTTTCTTCTGAAATTATATATTCTGGCAGGAAGCTATTTAATCCTACCTTAGAACTCCAGTAAGGAAATACATAGCGAAACTGATCTGAAGATTTAATGAGTAACATGTAAACTACTTTAACTTGAACTTGGATGTACTGGAATATTAAAAAACTATCTGGATGCCAACTTTTCGCAAATATCAGTGTAATATGTGGCTGCAAGCCTGATGTATGTAAGTAACCACAAGAAATTTATGAAACATGACAAGATGCTCTGTTTCCTTTCCTTTAAGTCATTTACAGTACTTCAGGTTTCTGTACTCAATAGTACATTCATTTAAAGAGTATTAGATTTGTCCAGATTGAAAGACTGTCTTCAGGCATGAAGCAGCCAGGTTTGAAACCTAGCAGGGACGAATATAATGACATAATGAAGAACATAAAACTATAATGGAGTACAGACTAGACTAAATTTAACTTACCACATTGGGTACTCATCAGCAGGGCATTGCCTCAAGAGGTTTAAGGACAGATTGTCTCCAAATGAATACTCATAGAAAGAGCACTAGCAAATTTGTTCTGATACGTCAAGTGCCTAACAACTCTTGCAAGGTTTGCTTAACGACTCCTGTGACCAAACACAACTAGCTGTCAACATGTGAAAAGACACAGAAAGGCTAACAGGTCCTCTCACTTTGTTGGAAGGTGAAAATTAGAAAAGGAAAAAAAAAGTAGAAATGGTTGCTGCCTGGTCTTTCTTTGATGCAGCAAGGCAGATACAAACACACGGCTGGGCAACAGCCAACAGCACAGGCTTTTTACCTCTGAAACACCAAGAAAACTCCAGATTATCTGGCCCTAGCACACTGTGGCACAGCAAGGGCAAGATTCTCTCTCTCTCATTAGCTTCATGTTGTTTTAAAAGGAGGAGGAAGAGGAGGAGGGGGAGGAGGAGAGGAAACTATAAATATGGGGGAAAGGCTACAACATACTGTGAAGCTTCTCTCGCCTGTTGCATTATCAGCGCTTATGAAAGAGTGAAAACTTGTCCACGGAAACCTAAATCAGTTCCATCTTCTTTTAACACTTCCATTTTTACAATGTTAAAGAATTAGTTGGCCAAGATGGAAACAAAGGTCACATGTCCTGTTAAAGATATCACATTCCTATTTGTGGTAAGCAATAAATGAATTACTTGCAATAAATCCTAAGGTGAAAAACATGATTCATAGCTCTAAACAGAAGCTTGTTTCCTGATATTTCATTATCCTTCACAATGTCACAGAGTGGAAGGGAGAAAGACTAGCTATTGCTTATCATTTGTAATTTTTAAAAAAAACTACTGTGAAAGAGCCATTGGTGTACTTGGCCTCCTTGTTTTGGAATTCCTTCCTTCTTTAGTCTCAGTTAATTAAACTAAGGAATTTTTAAACAGTACACTATGGGCACATTTGAAGTTTATGATGAGGGACAACAGCAGGAGGCTTATTGCGGCCTGTGACCTTAAAATGATGGTGTTCAATAATGAATGCCATTTTACAATGCAGCTTTAGTGTTAACAGATGTGTAGAATGCCACTATCCTGATCACAGACATTAAGCTGAGCATGTCCTTTTTTAAAAAAAAAAAAAAAGCCTATTTATAATTATAATCTCTAATTTGGAGTTTAATTAAGAAGGTAGCTATTGCTCAAGAGGACTTCTATTTTTAACAATTAAAAAAAAACATAGTAGAAACACAACAGAAATTTATTAAAAGATGCACAAAACCTGGCTCAGACCACACACATACACACACCATATTAATCACACTTACTTTAGCTTCCTCTAGCTAATGTGACAAAGACAAAATATGAAAAGTAATGAAGCTTCTTTGTTCCCTTCAATCAAAACCTGAATCAGCAATTAAAAACAAAAACTTATAGAAGACATATAAACTATCTTGTTCCCCAGTTTACAAAAAAATACATCAAGAACCACAATCAAATTTAGGCAGAACTTCCCCTTACATTTTAATAAGATCTTTGAAGGAATTTGTACCACTAAGGGACCTTACCACATTTTTTTACCTGGGTGGTCATTATGACATCATTTCAAATCTTTAACAAAAGAGCCTTATTTGGTTCAAATAGTGCAGAACAAGTTCTCAGGGACTTCTATGAACAAGGAAGTGCTCCATAGAGAAAAACTGCCTCCAAAGAACAACATTCTTACAATGGCTTACTGTTCCAGCAGCATATGTCCTTTGTTTGGACAAACAATTAACACAATTATATTTTATTTACATGACAGTTTTCATGTGCACAAAACACTAAGTGTTGTAGTCCTAATGAGCAGCATGAGATTAGTATCTGAGATCTTTATCACTATCAAATGACTTTTCAATTGTGATTCTGCCAGGCAAGACAAACACCTAAGTTGGTCCCAAAGCTTGCCGGTTACCATGACCTCCCATATGACTGTCTTTGAGGGACAGAACTACAAAGAGCATGCTTGGCCTATATCAACATTGGGCTGCTAAAATTCCAGCTCACTTTGAAGAATTCAGAAGATTGATTCACTCACTTCTATTGCCTCAGCATGACTATGAAGTGCTCTCAGGGCAGGCAACACAAATCAAAATGTGAAATTAAATACCTGTACCACAAATCTCCCAAAGCTATGACACACAGTAATAAATAATATTACAAAAATTTTCAGTGCTGATAAACAACCAAACCAAGCTACTAAATGCCTACTGATTTATTAATTTTTTTTAAAACCAAGCTGGACTTTTGGGGGAAGATAGGTCCATAATATGGATATTACCACTGACAGGACTCTTCCGGTCATCTTGAGAAATCCTGGACCAAGTCGATATTTCAAAAGAGGCATTCCTAAGGGTGAGAAGTAAGATGCAGAATACTTCCCTTTGAATGCAGAATACCTCCCTTTGAAACATTAATAGTTATGGTATCATCATGTCTGATTTATGATGGTACACAGCAAACTACCTCATGAAATGACTATGTTGTGTTAAAACTTAGATTTCGCACAAGATTCAGTCTAAAGGGGAACATCTACATATTGAGATTGGTGGCAAAAAGCACATATATATATATAAAATGAAGGGAAAGCAATGGTTGCTGCATTTCTAATATTGCATTTCTGTTCTCAGAAATGGCATCACTGCATTTATAAACTGGCAACTGATTCACGTTGTTCTTCAGACACACACTTACAGAAAATCATAAGTGAATGTTTAAAAAAATAGGATTTAAAAACAGCTTTAACAAGCAAGCTTAAGTCACATCAAAGTAGAGATGTTTGTAGAAGCCATGATGTCAACCCAGTTCAAGTGGAATAACTGTAGCCTTACAAGTGGTTTATTACAGAGGTGGAGAATCAGCTCACGGTCATTGCCTAGAGTTCACCACTGCCTCCTTTGTGGGCCAGATGATGTTGGAGTTATGGATGCACCCTTGATGTCGCTTGCTTCTTGGCTGAAACATCAACCAGAATTTCCCTAACTGACACTTCAGCTGAGGATCTGAACCCTCCTCCCCCGTCACGAACACAATGCATGGAAGACAGGAGAGGAAAATACCCAGACACAGATAGTCCTTTGAGGTCCACAAAGGTCTGGATTCGACCAGCTTGCAAAGGGCTGAGTACCCTTTACATCCAAACAAAACAGGAAAGGAGAAATAAAGTCTGCTTGCTGGCTGCAAAGAATGCCAAATTCACCCTCTGCCCTTTCCTGCCCTCCCCCTCCTCAGGGCATATGGGGCTTCAGATGGGATGCAGTAATTGGAAGGTATCCAGAAACCAGTAGGACCTCAACAGACCAAACTGCAACCATAGGAACACTGAGCTGTGAGCTTTTATATTCTAATACAGTTTGTCAAAGTTGCTAAGTCACTACTGCAAAGCACATACACTGAGGAATTTCCATCAAGCTTAGAAACTCAATAGAAGTTCTGATTATAACCCAGGCATCAGCTGGCTATGTACAGCCTCTTTTAAGATAAACAACCTTTCCCCTAGACCTTACTACATAACCCATTTTCCAGTTCCCTGGCCTTCTAGGAAAAAAAATATACCATCTAACCTCACAGAGTGAGCTTGTTCTTCTGGAGGAAAACAAAGGCAATACAAAAAGCATTTTGCTGGGTTAGCTCACGTGAAGCCATGTTATTTCCCCCTTCATTGCTGATAGGAACATCCTATAAAACTCGCAGAACATCAGTTTTAAAGAAATTGCACTGGCTGCCAATACATTTCCAGTCTGAATTCAAAGTGCTGGTAATGACATTTAAAGGCCTCAACGTCTTGGGACATAAATATTTGCAGGAACTCTGTATATGCACCCACCCAAGATGTAACGTCTGTTGAACAGACCCTCCTCTTGTCCTATTAACCAGAATAATACGCCATGTAAGGACATGGGAGGGGGCCTTCTGTGATGTGGTACCACAGTTATGGAACTCTCTCCCCTTAGGGGGGGCTCCATTGGAGCCAACATTGTTGCTATGTAAGTGCCAAGTAAAAACACAGTTGAGAGCTAGTGTGGTGGTATAGTGGTTTAAGCATTGGACTATGGCTCTGGAGACCAAGATTCAATTCCCTGCCTGGCCATGGAAACCCACTTGGGCTCATCACACACTCTCATCCCCAGAAAACCCTGTGATAGGTTCACTTTAGGGTTGCCATAAATCAGAAACGACTTGAAGGCACAACAACAACAACAACAACAAATGGTTGTTTATGAAAGCTTCTGGGGCCTAAATTGTTTTACAAAACCCTTCCCTGCACGTTTTTTCAATTCATTTTAAACTATTTTAAACTATTTAACCTTTTCATTTGTTTTTTAATTTGCTAATTGTTTAACAAAATTTTAACTTTTTAAATATTATTTATACTATTTTAAATTTGTTAGATGGGTTTTATTGTACACCACCCTGAGATCTTCGGATAAAGCGTGGGATATAAATATTACAGTTAATAAATAAACATATTAATAGGCTAACAAAAAAAGAAAACAGACTGTTAACTTAAATTTAATTCCCACTGCTTCATAGTGGAGCAAAGTACTGACTTCATGTATAGATGTCTATGTGCGGAACAGAAGAGAGAACACGGAACTTAGCTCCAATACATATGAAGATGATAAAGACAATGAAAAAGTTGTAAGATTTGTTAAGAGACATAGTACTCCTCAAAACATTTAAAACATAAACTGAAAAGCAATTTACTATATAAATGAAAATTATTCTCAGTGCTTTGTTGTTGTTGTTGTTGATGATGATGATGATGTGTTCCCTCAAGTTGTTTCTGACTTACGGCAACTCTAAAGCAAACCTATCATGGGGTATTCTTGACAAGATTTGTTCAGAGGGATTTTTTTGCTAGTGCCTATCTTTCAGACTGAGAGAGTATGACTTGCCCAAGATCACACAGTTTCTATAGCTGAATGGGGATTTGAATCCTGGTTTCCAGAGTACTAGTCCAACACTCAACTCACTACACCACACTAGCTAAGTACTATACGCATAGTTCCACTGACCTCTTCAAGGTACGTAATTTAGATGTATGAGACACTTTTTAAAAAGACATAACAAAAATTCTAAAAGCTTTAAATCTAAGCTCTTCAATATCTTCTAATACATGTATTTTACCATTTATTTTTTCACATTGAATCACAGTGTAATGTAAACTATTGAAGCTTTGAGGTGGAGTTACTACATGCAAGAGTATTAAGGTGAGATATATATCATTTTAAATCTGACATGAAGAGTATTTGCAACGTCTTATGTTTTTTGGGAAGAAATCTTTACAGATTTTCACATTTATTCCTTTTGACAGTTGAGATCATGTCAGTTTTATTTCTAAAACAGGGGAGCTACATTTGTGCTGTCTCTCTTGAGCAGAGAATCAACCAAGAGAATAAGGTAGAGATGTCCTTTAATGCATCTTATGCCTCAACAGCAGTCAGTGATAAAGTTGCATGCATCAAAGCAACTAGACCAATTTAAGGAAGAAAGCCTTCATCACATCTATCTGTGGGCTACTCCTGCCACTACAGCAGCTATGATACAACATACTGTGGCTTTCTTGAAAACATCTGGCAAAGATTGTCCTGTTAGTGTGAACAGCACATTGTTGTGACAACCCTAAGTATGTCTTTTGCTGAAATTCCAGTCTCACAGCCACCGCTCTGCCTTCCTTCACCGGAAACTGCAGTAAACAATGCTGGGCCCTCCAAATATTTTTTGACTTCATCTCCAATCAGTCCTAGCCAACACAATCAAGGGTGGGGCATAAAGGGAACCACAATCCAACATCCCCTGGAGAGCCACATATTCCCTACCCCTGTTTTTAAGGCACAGTGCACCACCATCTGTTCCATCTTCTGTAGTTAATTTTTACAAAGAAAGCTCTTATTTGTTAACCATGCTGTCCCAAAGATTTTAGTAAAAACGTATTATTTTAATTACCTGCAAAAGTGAAACAAATACTGGTGTCAATGAGGCCTCTTCCAAAGTACTAATGTTGCCACTTGCATTACAACAGGATAACACCATGAAAACCAATAACTGTCAATATGCAAATCATTGTAGGTATTTCAGCCATAATACATCAGCTGGGTTTGGTATACTAGGTGGTCATATTTGTAAAACAAATCCTTTCTCTATCTCTGTGTCATCTGTTTTACACAGAGGACAAGGTGGAGTAGCAAACTGAACAAGTTTTTCTTGCCAGCTGGGAAAGGTGAGAACAAATAGGAGTCTTCTCCGAGCAACACAAAAACAACTCTGATATGCAGAATTCACTGTGTGAATATTCTTTGGAATTCTTTTTTTTCCTTTCCAATCCCTGTCCTTTGGTCTAACCCAAAAACATTGCCCATAACATCTTGCTTCTATTAGTAACACTCTGGAATCTCAATCAAAGAATGGTGTGTTTGACATTAAATGTTATTGAAGTGGTATCATGCATTATCACATTTCTGCTATTTGAATTATGAATAGCGGAGAGAATTAACTTCATTTGAAACAAAAAGATTCACAGCAAGGCAACACACACACACACACACAGTCAAGAGATAGGGTTTATTAAGAGCATTTGTTAAGTATTTTTCACACCTCAGTATAGGTACAGCAAAGTCATCCACATAAAATAACCACCTGGCAGGTATATCCAGCACGTGCTAATTTACTTGTTTACAGCAATAGCCTCTGGGTGAATTAAACATGTGAACAGAGAAAGCTACCTTTGATGAATAATCACATGGGAGTCTGAAACACTCCGAGTGCCCCATACTTCCCACAGTGGTGACCTGGCACATGCAGCATTTCAGTAGAACATACAGTGGCTCTGAAAATAAAATTAGATTATATGATATTTTTATTTGCCAGTGACTGCAAAGGAGAGTTGTGAATATGAAGCCCACACCCTCTCACTCATTCAAAGTGAAAGGGTCACTGGCTCCATTCTGAAACAGATGGCTAGCATGACAAGAAGCTGTCAGGCCCTGGAATGACAAGGCAATGTTACTGGCAAACATTTATCCTAATTCAGAGGAAAACTGTGACACTGTGTTGGTGTGTGAAGAGTCTCAGAATGACTCCCATGCCCACTACCACTCAGTTACAGATATATACCATGTTGCCTTGAGTCCGGACTTCATAACAGTTTCCTCCAACCGTATCACGAGCTGGTTTCCTGTCAGTGCACAACTTGAGAAAACTGCATATGCAACGCTCTGATATATTAATGTGCATGGCAACTTCACTATCCTTATGTTTTAACCTTGCAGGAGAGAACAGTGTCCTTTGCATTCATGATGGTGTAGGCAGATGGTGTGAAGCCAGGAAACTGCTGTGTAGTGCAATGCCATGCTGTAACACTTTAGTGTGGGCAAGGCTCTTTCCCCTGACATGCCTTGCCACCATCACCATCCCCACCTCAACTCACTTCTAGAGGTTCCCCCAAACCACCAGAACAGGTTTTGAATGTGTGGGCATATGCAGGGATTACAGCAATAAAAGAGAGTTCATTTTTCCATGGTGTCCTCTCTACTGGAAAATGCTACAAGATTTACCCAATGTGACATATTTAAAGCACACATAAGAGTACCACGAGAGTTCTTCATTTTATTAAAAAAAGTGAATTTAAAACCTAGGAATTACCAGGACCTATCTAAAAATTAACATTGTTGATGCTGTTGATTCCAGCAACAACAACTTCTAACCTCATGCAGGTTGAGCCTCCCTTATCCGAAATGGCAGAAATACAAGTGTTCTATTTTTGGGGGGTGGGTTTTTTTAAAAAAAAAAAAGATTTAGAATACACTACTTTTTTGGAATACTGTTATCTTTCTAGAATAGCTTTGTGTCCCATTCATTCAGTACACGTGTTGTGCATGGCACACAAGGCTGGAGAGAAATTGAGGACCTGTAAAATGGTGGGACTCCAAGTGTAGTGCTCTGTGCAAAGCCACACTTCCCACCATTTCGCAGATCCTCAGTGTCTCTCTTTTTCACGCCAGCCACCCACTTCCTCTTTCAAGGTGGCAGCTGCAGCTCCTCAGAAATCTGAAAGATGAACAAGGAGAAGCACCACAGCTGCCACCTCAAAAGCAGAAGCAGGAAGCTGGTGGCAAAAAGAGAGAGACTGAGGATCTGAGAGATGAACAAGCAGGAGCTCTGTAGCTACTGTCTTGAAGGCAGAAGGCAGTGAAAAGTTTCGGTTTTTGGAGGTCTTTGGATTTCCAGATAAGAGAGACTCAACTTGTAACAGTTGTGTTAGTGAAAATCCATAAAATATATGGAACTATGGTTTGTCGCTTTTCCTTGGAAGACAAGAAAACAGATTTCCTGCTAGGAAGGGGCAGAAAGCACTGATACAGGCAATGGATAGAATTATTTTCCCTGCTGTGAAGTCTTCACATAAAAAAGGTGTTGTTGTCAGAAGTGGGTGAGATAACCATATTCTGAAGATGGCTTGAAAAGAGCCTATATACTTCTCAGTGACTGATCAGAACAGATTGGAAAAAAGGAGTCCCACAGCTTAGGGAAAAATAATTTTAGTTTATAAGAACTTAATTGGCATGCTTCTGTATCAGCTACAATTAGTGTTTAATGTTAGTATCTATGCATACCATGTTTCAATTGAAAAAAGACTTGATTGAGAACAAGATGATTAGATGTTTATCAGGCTATTACAAAGCAAAGTTAAAATAGAGTCTTATGAAAAATAACACACAATGTTAAGTCACTGCAAATTTTTATTTTGTTTTAATATTATTTGATGTTGCTTAAACTGAAAACTGTAAAAAAAAATTCGTAAAATAAATTCCCTAAATCAACAAAGAATTAACAAAGGATCAACATATCTCTTATTAATCCAGTATCATGCTAATATTACCACATGGTCTTAACATTCTCAACCTGAAAGTTGTTCAGAAAGGAATGAGAGCAACACCCATTTTACAGACTTCAAGAGAACCAGGATAAACACAATTTTACATAGAGCACATTTCACAGATACTTCCACAGGCTCAGCAGTAGGCAAGGTAACCTCTTCCCCAGTCAGTTCCTGTTTTGAAAAAAGGCTTGTACAGGTCTGAAAAACAAGGGTGGCCCAAATACATATTTTTTCAGCCACCCAAAAGTAGGGCCAAAGGGATGATAATAGTCAGGGTATAGCTCTAAAGGTTCCAAAGGGATCAAATGTGCCCCTGCAACCCTTGGCAGTTGCTGAACCCTGATCAAGCTCAAAATGTCCAAGTTCTAAAATCTTTTTATATGGTAACATACAACTATAAGTAGATTTATTATGGGCATTTCATCAGCAAATCTTTTTTCTGTATACAAAACACTTCAAGAAAGTGGTTTAAGATGCAACCCTATGGTTCCTGGCAAGGTGTCCCCAGGGGCCACAAGGATGAAATGGACCACTATCTCCATCCACAGAGATTACAAGAGAGATTTGTGGGCAGACGCAGAGATCTCCCTACGGAGGCTTCCTCCTGTATATGTACAGAAACCAATGCTGCCCTTACTTTCTTAGCAGTAGTTCCTTACAAAAAAGGCTATCTGGTTCCATTCTCAATTATTTTGAATCTATCCAATTTATCCAAAACTTTCCCATTCTCTCAACACACCCAAGAATAGAGAGAAAGTAGTCTAGCCCTGAATATGGTGTACTTCTTTTTCCTGTCCACTTCCTTCCTCTCACGTCTGTCCTGCTGGCACAACTCAGCAATGGTTCTCATTTCGTATTTCCTCTGCTATCGATCTTCCCTCTCTTTCCAGTTTTTCTGTTAATTAACAAGCATTACAAATAAAAATGTTTGCTCCATTGATTACCTCTCTGCAAACTGCCAGCATGAGAGTCAAGAGGTCCACGAAGATTGGTGCTATCTAGCCAATCCTAAGTAGTTATGAATATGTTCGGAATTCAATAAAATTAATAAAAAATATGCCCACTGGAAATCAGTGCCATTTTAGGGCAGTAAGCTTTCTGTGCAAAATCTCAAGAAATTAAAAGTGCAGTGCTATGCATGCTTACCCTTAAGTAGGTCTGTGAGACATACTTCCAAGTTAAGATGCATATGACTATGTTCTAAGATAACACTTATGATTAAAAGCAATACTTTTACACAAAATAATAAATGAAACAGTAAGAGGGTTTGGAAAAAAACAGCTAAAACAAGATTTCTGCGATCTAGATAGATAGGTTGAATGTTTATCATCCTAAAGGTTTACATCACAATGCCCTAGTTTTTTTTTTTCTGGTTTTGTAACCCTTTCTGCAAATAAAGCACCCACTGGAATCAGTGCCTAATCCAATTTACTACAAGATAAATTACCCTTTATCGTCAAGGTGATTTCATAGTAGCATTCTGGGGAAAGGCAGAGTAAACATAATTCCAAACAAAAGAGAATATTTATTTCATCATGTTTATTAATACTTTGCCAGATTATATGTGAATTAACCCAAATTTTTGTTCCTCAGTTCATAATAGTCACTAGACTTAAGCTCCACATTTCTCCCCCACTCACAACCCTATGATGCAAAACATTCCTTAAAGGTCAACTAAGACCCCTGCCATGACGACACCAATATTTAAATTAGAGCATTCATTTTAACCAGTTAGCATGCACAATTCAATTTATTCATTCACTTCTATCGGCTTCATTTCATAGTTGTAGAACAATAATAGGGTTTTTATTTTTTTTAACAAGAATTTTTTTTTAAACTCTATAATTATTTTTTTCCAACAGCCAAATAGTTCTGAGAATAACTGAGCAATCACAGGATAATTTTTATTAGCATCTCAGTAGAAAGTCTCCTGCACAGAGAATGAAGTATAACTCGCAAAGATTTAGGCCATGATTGAGTGAATTTCCCCTTGTGTAATCCACATCAACAATGGCCAACACTACAACTGGCCACAATACACATGACAAGTTTGTGGGAAACCGACCACAATCATCTCCCTTACATTAGGGAGAATAAAGGAAGAAGGAATAGGCAGCAGGAGAACAATGAAACAAGGGTACTGGATTTGTTTCTTTGTTAAGTGTTCACTTGCAATGAAACAAAACGCACCTTTTCAGATTACACACTTCAGTCTCTTCCAGGGATGAAAGATGTCTAATTTTTAATGTTTAAAGTTCAAACATAAACGCTCACACATAAAAGCTATCAAAACATACATAATCAGCAATTTCTTACATCAGTTCTCAGAAATCAGTTCCACTGATCTGATCCAAAAGTATGAGGGTTTTGCTTACTATGTGCTTTATAATGGCTTCCACTGTTAAAGAGACAAGCTGCTTTCAAAGCTGAACAACAGATTGTCTTTCCACAGTGGAAAAGTCTGTGGCTGAGACAGCATACAAACCTCCAGGATGCACGCACTGTTCTCTGCTATGTGCATACATCACCTTTTTCGTTTCCATCTGGGAACAACAAGCAACTGGTCATATACTTATTTTCTCTTCTGCTTTTTTCTCAATGATTCTTATGCAGGAAGTGCAGGGGCTAATAAAAAGGCTCAGGGGATGCAGTCTGTTAGGGATCCTTAAACCAGAGCAATGATGTTCCTATTACAAACACATTTCACACTGTAAAATATTTTCCCCAGACATCAGTTTAGAACACACAAATACAAATTATTTCTATGAAAAGAGCCAGTTTCATTTGTATAATGACTAAAAGAACACTGAAGGCGTCAAACAGGTATACTATCCGCTGTATTATTGTAGTCCGAGTAGAAAGGTAAACACAGTTTCCCACATCTACTAACTTCACCACTGATTCAACAATGTTATTTGAAAAAACATTCAACATATCAGCAAAATGCAGATATTTGAAAGATCTCTACTGCCCTCTGGTGTGTGACAGCAAAGCACATTTAGGTCAATGAATATTCAGGCCTCAATTAGTATTATATTTCTTGTGAATTCTTTGTTGTGCTAGGTAAAATGAATGTTTTGCTCAGAACAACGAAAATAAATGTCCCACAGAATCAAGAGAGAAAACAGTGAGTTTAGAGGGAAAAAGGCAACAATATTTTCATCATGCTTAGAATCAAGTTTTTATTTACTCCTCAAAAGAAATAATCAAATCAAGGTAACCATTTGTTTCCTGAGAGGATGTACCTTACAAAAAGCTTTCATGCTATAAATTTGTTTCAATTGGTTTTGTAATCATTGAAGTCGCAAAGTATCCAAAATATTAATAAGATCTGCAAGTAACACATTAATTTTGTAAAAAAAGATTAAAAACTCATCCTCAAAGAACAGGCTGCATGAATATAACATCACATGCACACATTTTGGCTGTTTTTCTCAGTCAGGTAAAATTTGTACTTGCAATCAACCATGTTCCACTCTCAGGCAAAAGCACTAGGGTCTTGCTCAAGATACCCTGCAGAAAATCATGAAGGCAGTGCTCCTGTGCATCAGCACTTCTGTTTCAGCACAATGTTCCTTTCCACTATGGTTATTAGATCCTTAATCTTGAGGAGTTTCTGAATCCACAACTATTCCAGGTGTCTAGATAATACTAGTAGCCAGATGTAAAAAAACAAAACAAACAAACAAAGAAAAAATAATCCTGCAGCCTCTTCTCTTATGATACAGTGCAGAGGCTATTCTACAGTAAAGAACTGTAAGGGGAGTTTGTTAAGTCCCAATAAACTTCCAAACATAGTAGTTCTTTACCTCATAGTGCCTCTCCACCTCCTCTCCCCACAGGCCACATAGAAAAAGTTACTCCTTATTTATCACTGATCCACTGTCAACATTCAATGTTGTGTTCTGGGTATACTTCAAAGTACTGGCTTTATATCTTAAGCACTTGGACCTTGCACACCTTAAAATTTAGATGTACTTAACATTTAAATAATGGATTCAACTGTACTCTTTAAGTACAGATGGTCTCCTAATGAAACTATCTGTGAATCAAAGTCAGACTCCAAGTGTACACAAAATATGTCCTTGATGATTTCTCTTAACTGTGGAACTTCTTTCCCTACGAGATTAGAAGCTCTGCAGTACTTTCTTATTTGGACTGGCATTCAACCGATAGAGCTCCACAGTCACAGTATACTTTTCTACATATTACATATTTAATTTATACTCTGAACTAATGTTACCTGATCTCAAGTAATGGGGATATACAAATTAAATTAGCAAAAGTGTATGTTTAATAAGCAGCTTCCCTGTTCACTCTGCAACCTTCTAAAACAACAAAATACAAGAACCACTGAAACTCTACTCAGGTGGTATAAGTAGTTTAAGTAAACATAAGAGGCTGGGGAGAATTCTAGCTTCACTTTCTCCAATGTCCCTTTCCACACATTGATTGTGACAATCAGAAATGGAGAAAACTCTCTCTGTGTGAAGACTCTCTAAGTGATTCCCAGTCTAGAACTGCATGAAGGGTTTCCATACATTTAGGAGACTTCTCTGTTTCAGACTGTCTTTCTCCAAGCAAAAATGAGCAACATAGAGAGCCTCCATGAACACAGACAGTCTTTCATCTAGTAAGAACAAGCCATAGACTGAAGGCTAAGCACCCTTGCTCTCATTTTGATGAACGAAAGGAAGTCAAGAACACTGGGCACCTCAGCATTGTGTGGGGAAGAAAGAGAAGTATTTGCCACATAAAAATGATAAAGTCCATCCAAAATCCATAGTTATAAAATATCCTTATTAGTCCTTCACTTCAATGATCTTCAATTTGACCTAATAAAGGTATTACACTAAAAGAAGGATTTTTGGAATTTTTCTAATGGCTGTCATGGTTACCTTTGCTTTTTGCCTGAAAATTGATGCAAACCTATTCAGCAACAGCATCACAGCAGTGACTTTAAGAACCAGATGTGGCAGAAGCTTCTTACCTTTGAATCTTCATTGCTTAGTCCAAGTTCTAGTACAGCTTTAGGAGATTTTTGTTTTGCTTGGGTGGACTGAGCCATCTGAAGGTTAAGCTGCCATCCAACTGTATCAAGCTATAAAACATAAATGCATTTTAAAATAAGATGCACCAAAAGTACCAATACAGCAAAATAATGTAGTTTTCAAAACTGCTTGTATGGTGGGGGGTAGACTGGTGTGAGCAAATACCATCCCAGACTAGAGACTGGTAAGAAGCTTAAATATCAGATACTATTATAGGACAATCACCAAAGTCCTAAGAATAAAGAACAATGATGTTGAGGCATGTTACTGAGATGAAACCCACAGATGTTTGCTAGTTCTTAGATCCCAAAAACATTAACTACCACAGCCTGTCTGTGCTGAAAAAACAACACTTAAAAATTAGCAACAAAAATATAAAACATGCTAACTTTTCAGCTTTAACCATATATTTAATAGCATTCTCCAAATGTACCAAAACCCAGTACTAAAGCAATGTCACAAATTTTACTTATAATGAGTGGGGGTTTTTTTTATAATCTTTATTGAATATATACACACTTATACTGCATTGTCAGAACCTATAGGACATGTATCTCCCAACATACAGCAACGTCATATACGCAATAAGAAATAAACAGAGTTACAGGAGTAGTGTTGCAGTGGTAAGCAGTAAGTAAGATAACTTAAAGACTGCATAAAGAGAGATCGTTGTCATCATAAAGAGATATCATTATCATTATATCAAATTCATTTTGTTGGAATCTGGTTGAAACCAGATACATCCATGATTCCCGTCTCCACTATTGTGTATTGAAGATTTAACCGAGAACATATTATACAGTACCATGTTATATTCTTAAGCTGTGATTTTTTTGCTATCATAGAATAGACTAAACTAAAAATAAATATTAATTGTCTATTTCTGTGTTAAGAAAATTCTGTTAGCAGCTGACAGAACAAACAACAACAACAACAACAACAACAACAACAGAATAAATGATATCTTGTCAATCTTCCGCCTCGTCTTTTATGGGTCAACTAGTCTGTCATATTGACCATATTTATATTAAGAAGCTTCTATACCAACTCTGTAGCTCAAAGCCTAGTAACTCCTGAATCTTTTAACTGAACTACAGTTAGATTAACATTCAACTGTAACCGTAGAAACCCATCCAAGAGATGAGAAAAGGGGGGAAAATCAGAATTCAGTCAACTACTGAGATATGATATCCAACTTAGTTTCATTTCCTAGTTTCATAACCATCTACTAAAGGGAACAAATACAGAGTGATATCGGTTCATTGCTAACAGCCCTGTTGCATAATGAGTGGTTCTTAAATGCTAGAACTTATCACACTTTTTGAGGAAATAGTTCTGAGAAGAGCATAACAAGAAGCTTGCCACTTCCAGAATTTCTATTACTACTACTACTATTACTACTAGCCACATTTTTCTAATTCAGTATGCAAAGCAGCTTCCAACATTTTAAGACATGGCTTTTTTTAAAAATCACAATATACAAAAGTTAAAAGCATCAAAAAAATTAAAACCAATTAAAGACATAAAGCATTAAAAAACAGAAAATCCAGGACATCATTCAAGGCCTATTCTCCTTATGGAATAAATACTCAAAGGTTTGCAGAAAAAAAAGGTTTCCACTGTTCTATGCAAAGACAAAAAGGAAGGTGCCACTGGGAAGAGTTCCAGAGCCTAGGAGTAGCCACTGTGAAGATACTCTCCTGTGTTCCCACCAGATATACCTGTTAGTGTGGGGGGACAGAAAGAAGGGCCTTCCCCAGAAGATTTCGAAACACTGTCAGGTTCACACAGGACAATATGGTCCTTGGACCATATTCTTGGATGTGACTCGTATAGGGCATTGTATGTCATAACCTCTGAATTGTGCCCAAAAACATACCAGCAGCTACTGGCGCTGTTGCAACAAAGGACGTGCATGCTCTATGTAGCCAACCCGAGATAACAATATGGTTGTAGCTCTTTAAATCAAATGACATTTCTGAACACGCTTCAAAGGCAGCTCCATGTAGAACATGCTAGAACAATCCAAATGGAATGTAACTCAGGCATGTGTCACAGGCCAGACACGACATCTCGAGAACACTTTGTTGTTGCATGCCTCCAAGTTGCTTCTGACTTGTGATAACCCTAATACAAACCTATCATGGAGTTTTCTTGGCAACATTTGTTCAAGGAGGCTTTGCTTTTGCCTCCCTCTGAGGCTGAGAGTGTGCAACTTGCCCAAGATCACCCAGAGGGTTTCCATGGCTGAGCCGGGATTCGAGCCCTGGTTTCCAGAGCTGTAGTCCAACACTCAAAACACTACACCACAGTGGCTCTCCAAGGACACTTACTTCTACATCAATAAGTGTTTTTATGTGTTGTTACTTAACTTCTTTCTTATTGTTGAAAGCATTTAGCTTTATATGAAGAAAAGCTAAGTTCAGTACCAGCCTACTTTGGGTTTTTTTTTTAGTGCTGCAATCTCTATTTTCTTAGCAATGATTTGGTACGATAAAAGACCCTACATCAATATCTGAATAGGTAATCAGCTCCTAATGGCCATACAGTTCTATAATTCTATTTTTATCAAATATTTGAAAGGAAGGTTATTTACAAATATTTTCTTTCATACATCACATCTGTTTAGATGTATGACTTCCACTAGGAAAAACCAAAGATGTGGTGTGCCAATTTAAATGTTTTACATCAGAATGATATTTAAAGCAGGAAAGAAAGGTTTCTAATTTTTAATAGAATTGATAAGTAAGTCTATACAACTGAATTTATAATTTTTAGTGAAAAATTTCCACTCCTGTTTTGGTACATGTGCTGGGTGGGGGATAAAGCCTTCTATCACTGTACTGAAGCCAGCATCTGTGTCAAGAGTAGAGTAGTCTTTGTTAGAAAATACTGTTCAACAAAGTATTCTCTCTATAGCTCCTTCAACCATTTGCTACTAGATCAATGGAGCTTTAGACACTAAGGGTCTCCCGCACAGCTCTACCTAAACATACTGTCTCTCTAGAATTTTCTCCATTTGTTCAATCACCAGTTGTAATGCACGATCATCAATGTGTCTATGCATCTAAGCAATCAGACTATGTGACCAGAGAATCTTCTTGGCATGTTTGTGGCCACACTGAACCAGTCTTCATCTTTCCCACAAAAGAGGCTAATACCCCAAGAATCTACTTGTAATCCAATAGTCTGCAATGCATGTGAGATATGAAGACGGAATGGTTATTTGGAGGAAACACCTAGACATAGGCAAGAGCAACCCATAATTACTTTTCCATTTTTCTTTTTCCTTCCAGTGTCTGCAATTCAGACACATAACTGCAAAATTCAAAATATTTTTAACTAGCAACTTACATCCTGAAATAAGGTTTCTGTTAGTTCAGAAGTATCAACTCTGTGTAACATTGTTGAAGACACAGATAAGTCAGTGATGATTACAGGGCTGCCCTATGCAGAATTTCATCTAGCTCAGTACTATCTGAATCATGGATGGGGAATTTTAGAAGCCAAACTTCCAGATACTTCCACTGTCCTGGAACCCTCTCAGAGAGCTGATATCATTGGATCCTCACCTAAAGCACCATCAAGAGCAAGTCCAAAGAAAACCTCAGCTGGAGAACCAACTTCACTTTGCATAGGTTTTCCCCATTTGGGAAGGTTCTGCAGAATTATTCAGCAAATGACCAAGAGCGGTTGGCTGGAAGAACGTTATTCCCCTCCTCAGCTGAGGTCATTTTGTTTCTCCTTCACCTTCCTTCTCTAGGGATGGAGTGAACAAACTTGAACACAACCTTGTGGCCACGGATCAATCGCTCTTCCATTAGGTTGCACCTCTCCCATCCAGGGAAGAAATGCATATGGGAATGCCCAGGGCTTTAGACGGAGAATTTGTCCTGAGTCCCCATATCATGGATGCATCAGTTTGGTGGGCCAAAAGAAATTAGGTGGGCCAAAATCACTAATCTACACTAACTGGCCCTAGGATGCTTTCAGCAAGTGTCTCTTCCAGTTCCATGCAGAGGAGCCATAAACTGAACCTGGGAACTTATATGCAGAGCACACTTTCTAGAGCCCTTTTCCATATGTCATCAAGTAAGTGTAAACACCCATCCACAAAATCAGCTACCTCTTGCAATAGACAATCATTCCAAACTACAAAAAATAACATAAATCATTTCACATGGTGCAGGCAGTTTCACGCATGCTCAACAGCCAGTAACCCTGGAAGATGAACTTCACCAAGCTAGCTATCCCCATACAATGCTGTGATGCAGTTATACCATGTAATAAGAAGAATGTAGGAAACAGTTTTCTTCATCACTGTATTTTCTTTGTGACGTGCTTATGTCATCACATTTGTACTGAGAACAAAAATAAAAGCCAAGTTTTGGATTTAATTTGTAGTTTAAAAAAAAAAAAAGAAACATGGAAGTAATTGAACAATCCCACAAACTATACCACAGTTCAATGGGGTTAACAAGCAAAGGAAAAAGCAAGCAACCTTTTCACAGATTGAAGAGTGTTACTTTCCAATGCAATTCAAGTGCAATTCCATCCCCCATCCCCACCCTTATTTCTAGAAGTATAGCTATGCTTTCACAATCTTTGATTAATGTACCATACTGTGCCAGGGGCTTCAGAGTGGCTTACCTATTTATTTTATTGAAAGGAAGATTGAATATAATAGAGTCCATCCAATTCTGACTACTTAAGAGTACATGATATATGGCCATAATAAAATGGGACAAGGTATGTAGTAGGCATAGAGAAGTGGATTACTTAAGACATGCCGAGAATTAAGAATTAAGCCTAAAGTTATTTTATATGGATCACTTTTGTAAGATAGTAAACAGATATTGTTACATGGACTAAATTATTTACCAGGAATAAGTTCTAAGGTTAGCTTTTTAAATGAATAATTATAAAGCTTGATATTGTTTCCCTGAAACTATAACTATCTGATAGTGGGAAACTAAGTATTACCTGCTGTAGTGGAGTGAAGAATCCCTATATACCAATGACATGTTTTCAGTTTTCAAAGCAAGTGCATATGCACGTTCAGGATCTCTTTAACAATCAAGCTATTTTATGCATGCACTTTTGCTTAACAGCACAAGTGGCTAGCTACATCAGACCAAGGCCAGTATTCTTTGGAAGAATTCCAACTGACAGATGCTATGCAGTCCTGCCAAAATTGGCCAACAGCCCATTTTCTGCAAGGCCCCTCAGTAAGACACAAGGCTTCTTTCTGAGGGCATAACATAACCCAGCTGTTTCTAAATAAAAGATGCTTGAAAATCCAGCACCCTAAAAGTGTATTTGTGGAACAATGAAGGAGATTGCCCCTTTAAAATTAACTTAGATAAGGTTATAAATATAAGTGACTGGGGAAGTGACAAAAATACACCCTTTCTTTCCTTCAAACCTCTATTCTGTGAACCATTTTCATTACAGTAGTGCACACAATATTTTCTTTTCTTTAGAAAAGAATAACCTCTTGTCTCTGGTAATAAACTCAACAAGCAGTGTAGCACAGCAGTTAAGAGACTGAGCTTCAAATCAGGTTGCCCCTAGTTCAAATCTCATCTCTTCTATGAACCTACCAAACGGAATTAAGCAATCCACAATCTCTCAACCCCAGTCCCTCACCATGCAATATAAGGAATTGTAATAATGACTCATCTTACGGAGTTGTTAGGACTGGTTTTTAAACAATTGAAACCACTACACAAATGCTAACCATCACTGTTATCACATGGCTAATGCACTGAAAGAAACTGTCCCTAGAATGTAGAAAAGGAAAGGGGGAAAGGATGAGGTGAGAGAAAGAACAAAGGGAGAAAAACAACACCCAGCAACATTTACATTTCAGAAAAAAATACATTTTAAAAAATGGACCCTCCTGAACTCTAACACAGTATTTCATGTCTCAAGTGCTGCAGCATGTTGGGGTCTGTTCAGCCTTCATGCAGTCTCAACAGCAGGCATGGACAATCCAATTCAGCAGGAACTGTACCATCTAGAAATTAAAGAATCCCAGAATATTTGAGCAATTTTGATTTGTTTGTGGACACTCACATCTCACCCAGCAACATTCTTTAACCAGAGCCTGACTAGCTAGAAATAAAGATTTCAGCCCAGCTTAAGTAAAGCTTCTCAAACTGACAGGGTATCATGTTACCTTTCAGTCAGCCATGCATGGAAAACAAAATTGCATTTTGTGTATGCATTTCTGTTCTTCTTCCAATATATACTTGGGGAGGAGGGGGAATTCATAACTGTAAGTCATGGGGGAAGTCACCCCTCCCCACAGTAATCTCAATGGAAACACACACACACACACACACACACACACACACACACACACCCCATGTTAAAAAAGAAAGCAACTGCTGGTATAAATGCTTGCTTTCAGGATTAAGAAGTCACATTAACAATGAAACTTAAATCAAGTGAAACTTAGTGAAACTTAAATCAAGCATTCTGCATGTAGCCTGGGGTCTCTGTAACCACATATGTTTCTGCAAGGAGGGGATATGACATAGAATGAAGAAAATGGAGCAAAATGACAGGCCACATTGCGCATTCAAAAATGAACTTAATGTGATTTATACTGTGTTAAAATTGTCTCTGTACTAATGAGAAAGGTGACAAAAACCAACATCATTTTAACACTGGAAATCCAGCTAAGAGAGGAAGCTATGCGCCATTAAACATTAGAGCATGAGGATCTTTTTACTGACAGTGGCTATTAGCTCCTGAAAGAGCACCCTGCCAGAAACAATACCGGAAGCTACAAACCATCTGCTCTCCAACAAACTTTGCTCGTTCTCAGCAAAAAGGACTCTTCTCAAAACTAACAGGTCTTCCAAGGAAGCCTTCTTACTTACCCCATTTCTTAATAAGCTCAGTGCTGAATGTCTCTTATGCCACTAGCCTAATGGATTAGAATTTCTGACAAAAGTATTTTTGTATGAGACTTACACAGGCACATAAACATGCATACTTTGTGGAGGATATAGAATGGGCTGAGAGCTGTGTGGCCTGCGAGATATTGTTGGACTGAAAATCCCATGAGCCCTTTCTAGCACAGCCAATGATAAAGAATGCTGAGAGTTTCAGTCCAACAACATCCGGAGGGCTTCGTGTTTCCCACTCCTGATATAGACAAACAGTTACAAGTGGAACTTGCAACAAACATGTTACAAGGTGTTCTTGCGGATGTGCTAGCCAGTCTTGTCCTTTCCCAAGATACTCAACTCCAATCCCCTCTGGGGGTTTTCGCTTAAGTCTCTTTGGTCATAGAATCACAGAGTTGGAAGAGACCACAGGGGTCATCCAGTCCAACATCCTGACATCCAGGAACACACATCAAAGCATTCCCAACAGATGGCCATTCAACCTCTGCTTAAGAACCTCCAAAGAAGGAGACTCAACCACACTCCGAGGCAGCATATTCCACTGCCAGACAGCTCTGACCGTCAGGAAGTTCTTCCTGAGGTTCAAGTGGAATCTCCTTTCCTGCAGCTTGAATCCATTGCTCCTTGTCCTAGTCTCTGGAACAGCAGAAAACAAGTCCGCTCCCTCCTCCACATCACATCCTTTCAAATATTTAAACACAGCTATCATGTCCCCTCTTAACCTTCTATTCTGTAGACTAAACATACCCAGCTCCCCGTTCCTCATAGAGCATGGCTTCCAGACCTTCACCATTTTGGTTGCCCTCCTCTGGACATGCTCCAACTTGTCGATATCCTTCTTGAATTGAGGTGTCCAGAACTGGACACAGTATTCCAGATGAGGCCTAACCAAAGCAGAATAGAGTGGTACCATTACCTCCTTCGATCTAGACACCATACTCCTACTGATGCAACCAAGAATCATGTTGGCTTTCTTGGCTGCCACATCACACTGCTGACTCATGTTCAGCTTGTGATCTACCAAAACTCCTACCTCACTTTCACATGTACTGCTATCCAGCCACGTGTCCCCCATTCTACATTTGTGCATCCCATTTTTTCTGTCTAAGTGTAGGACCTTACATTTGTCTCTGTTGAAATTAATTTTGTTAGCTTTGGCCCAGCTCTCCAATCTGTCAAGGTCATTTTAAAATTTGATCCTGTCGCCTGGCTATTAGCCACCCCTCCCAGTTTGGTGTCATCTGCAAATTTGATCAGCATGCCCTCTACTCCTTCACCCAAGTCATTGATGAAGATGTTGAATAGCACTGGGCCCAGGACAGAACCCTGTGGCACCCCACTAGTCACTTCTCTCCAGGATGAAAAGCAGCCATTGGTGTGCACCCTTTGGGTTCGGTTGGTCAATACAAATCCACCTAACAGTAGCCCTGTCCAGCCTGCATTTTATTAGCTTCTTTGCAAGAATATCATGGGGAACTTTGTCAAGGGCCTTACTGAAATCAAGATATGCTACATCTACAGCATTCTCTTCATCTATCAAGCTTGTAACCCTAACATAAAACGAGATAAGATTAGTCTGGCATGAGTTATTTCTGAGAAATCCATGTTTACTTTTAGTGATTACAGCATTGCTTTCTAAGTAATTACAAAACTGACTGGTGAGGGTACTTTTTTCAAATTTTGGAGACCTCTCCCCAAGCCTACTGATACCTGTCTTACATAGATAGTGCCATTTTGACTACACAAGGATCTGTACTCAATGAGTGAGTATGCTATCAACATACAGCCATCTTCCCCAACCTGCTGCCTTCCAGACATGCACTACAACTTTACACAAGCACCAGAACTGCAACAAATGATCTGTGCAAGCCTCTCTCAGTCAGGATAAGCACAGCTTCATGATAACACAACTGGTCAGAACACTCACAGTAACCCTGGTGGCTGCTGCACATTCAAAGAGCTGCACAGTATCCTACATCAGGAATAACCCGGGTTTCCTAGTGCTTGTACAGATGCAAGTGAAAAAAAGGTGAACAATCTTTCTCGATTTGAGGACTGCAGCATTGGAATTCATAATATAATAACAGAAAGGGGAAAAACCACACAGAGGCAATCTCCTGCTGCTTTCAGAGTCTGAAGCACAGCAACAAAACATAGCCTGCTTTCATGCAGCTAACTTTTGTGAATTTTTACTTAGAGTGTCAAGCTAACTCAGATCAACTTGGTCAGAAGTAAATTTTTTGCCAGTGTGTAAAAAGGGGAGCTGGGGAAGGGAAAAATAGCCATCTTTGGCAACAAATAAATACTTCAGAGCAAAGACTTGCTGACACAGTAGTATTACAACTACCAAAATGAAATGAAAAATGAAAAGAGAACAACCAGGAGCTAAGGCATGGTAATAAATCTCATATTGATCTCCCTCATAATGAACTACCAGTTTGACAATACCAGTCCCTTGTGATGTCATCACTAGACCTGAGCATGACAGAAAATAAAATTTAGTATCTGTTTCTAAATTAGACTGTGGCACATATCTGGAGCTGCTTCTAATAGTTCTGCCACTCCTGGCATTTGCGGTGTCTAATCAAGCTTATAATGTAAATATTCAGGTTTTGAAATTTCGTCCAATTACTTTTAGGGCAGCTACTAATGCATGGTTTCAGGAAAAAAAGAGAGAGAGAGAGAGAGAGAATTTATGGGCAGACAGAGATTTTAATTTATCCTAGCTACTGGTGCAGCAGTCATCTGTAGCCAATAACTGCCACTGCCCAACTTCTCATCACAGATAGATGTAACAATAAGTAAAAATATGTACCTTCCTGAACATTGTGCAAATGAGACATTGGTCATATACAGGAAGATCACAGATTCTGTCTCAAATTTTACCAACTGAGAAGAGACACACTGAAACATCCCCAGGACAGCAGAGGCCATGTACGAGATTGAATCCTCCTTGCCTTGGAACATTCCTTCTCAAATAGCTTTCTGTCCCCAGAGTATGTAGTAAGACAGACCAAGGGCCCTTTCACACTACACAGTTACATTGCTATGATTATACTTTACCATGGCAACATCTTATGGAATCCTACAGAATTCTCAGCCAGAGAGCTGCAGTGCCTCACCAAACTGCAAACTCCAGGATTCTATAAGATGGAAAAACAGAAGTTAAAGTGTAATCACAGTGCTATAACTATGCACCATGAAAGGCCTCCAGTTTTTGACGGGGCTCTACTTCTTGCCTCCAAGCCTTTCCTACAATCTCCTCGTATATTCTTCTTTCAACTCCATGTTTCCAACTTCTAAAATCCCACCCTTTAGAATCCTACCTTAATGCCATTCAAACCTACACTCTTCTTTGCCCTACTATCCTCTCCTCCTCTGCTTCACCTCTGGACTAGTGCCCTATATCCATAGTCAATGTTGAAGAGCTGGTTCACCGCTTGCCAACATATCTCGAAGAAGTGGAAAGCATGTGGGAAGCAATAAGGTCATACGTGCTTGGAAGTGCAAACAGGCATCATACTACCACTGGTGTCCCCAGAGTGATATTTTTTCATGTTTCTTGAATTACATGAGCCCTTGGGTGGTCCAGCCTCCTACTCTTAGGAGATATCCCTCTCCAACTGCTTGAGAAAGCTTCTTACACTTTCTCCTGAACCCTAGACACTGCTATAGAAGGAAGTACATTTTCTGCCACAGTGTGTGCCCTTCAACCATCTAGGCCAAGGAAGTCGGTCCATGCAGAGCTTCCCCTCCTCGAGCCTACTACATTAACAGGATTTTGAGAACATTTATCCAGGTAATGCATCCTATAAGAGGTACACAAGGATAGATAACTTTGTAAAGTGTGCCATTAAAGCAGCTTTCATTTTGCTTACATCTTTCCAAGCTCAACCCATTTATCATCTTAATTACACTTTTAACTATAGAAAGTCTCTCTTTTTTATGGCTCCAGGTTTTTAGTACACTCTAACTTCTCCCACCTCACTTACACATTCATCTCATGTGTACATTTAATTATACATGAACAAAAACCATAAACATTGAATGCAGTGACAGCCAATTAAAATGAGATGAGACACAGTAGAGAATAAAGTTCTCTGTAATAAAACAGAAACTATTGGTTTGTTCACATTTCATGAACAAACCTGATGCCCATCTGCCCCACCCTCTCTTTCTGCTAATTATTTGCAATTCAACAGCAAACTATGGTTTGTCAAGTCACATTCATACAGAATTGGTACACTGTATAACCATAAAGCTAGGTTTAGTGCTACATGTATGCAATGGAACAGACTTACGCAAAGGCTGCAGCTCACATGTATTTCCATCTTTCTACTCATCTTGCATAACCCAGAAAAAGAATTCAGCTGTGTGTAGTTTCACTTTTCAGGAAATGGCTGTCTTGCCAGTGTGTCTCGACTGGAAATGATTGTTTAAAAACTGTTCAGATTGAAAATCTGGTCAATTTCAAAAGCCACCAACTTAGAACATCTTTTAAATTAGAATCTCTGTTTCATAGACAACAATAACCCAGCTTTCATGGAAAGGGCATCTAAACCCAACTGAATTCTTCCTCTTAGCAGCATGGAAAGATGAGGAGGGGATGGCAGAACACTCCTGTCTGACCCTTCAAAGAGGTGTATCCACAGCACACTAGCACATGGTTTAGTGTTACATATAAGCTGATCCACAATGCAAAATCATGCTTCTGGTATTACATTCAAATGAACCAAAAGCTACTAAGTTATGTTCTGCATCCCATCTTAAACAAAATACTTCCTGTCCCAGGACCCTTCAACTCAAGAAGTAACCAAAGCCACCCAGGAGACTGTACAAATCCTATTCTTGCAAGAATAGTTTAAGTATCTTATTTAAAAATGTACTGCTATACTTGCTTACACCAGCTGAGTGTCTTATTCAACAGACAAGACAATCACAGAAATTAAAATTAATGAATTTTATGTGACATCAAAGCCAGTAATCATTATGTGACAGGTCTACATCCACCTCCATTGATGAAGCAACAGCCTTGTAGTATTTATTGTGGTCAATCCCCACCAAAGCAGTCTCATCAAATATAGTATCTGAAGCCAGTAGCTTCCCTCAATACAAATACAGTAGGTTTCCCCATAATCACGTGGCCAGTACCCACACTTTCACTTACTTATGATCTGCTCCGGGGCCACGGCTACTGCTGCTGGCAAGAGTCCTTGCTTTGTGCAGCCAGCCAACAGTGACATATGGCAAGGTACAGCTGGCTTTCCGTGGCTCCCTCAGCCAAGGAAGAGACAGACAAAGCTTGGTCTCTCTTGAGAGAGGCACACAAAGCCTGGTTCCATGAAACCACACACCTCCCTCAGGTAAGGAAGACATTAATGCTCCTTTCTGGGTAGAAAGTGGCACATAAAACCCAGCATGGCCCCTCTCCCACATTTTTCTCCATCAAGGAAGAGACAGATGCTCCTTGCTGGGCAGACAGAGGCACATGAAGCCCAGCACAGATCCCCCTGTGCTTTTCTCTGCCAAGGAAGAAACACACATTCTTCCTTGGATGGAGAGAGGCATGTAAAGCCTGGCACAGATCCTCTCCCCCATGTTTCTCTCTGCCAAGGAAGAAATGGATGTTCCATCCTTGGTAGAAAGAGACATGCAAAGCCTGGCAGAGCTCCCTGCTCCCCGTTACTTGCCTTTTTCACCATCCGTGTCAAGTCTGGACACACATCCCTCATAAAAACGGGGGACCTACTGTAAATACAATTCAAGAATCGGTTGCTTTACCTTGTTAACAATACTGCAGGGTCCAACTATGGTTAGTATCAAACAATTCAAGATGCTAACTGCGCCCCATGGTAATCACTTTTCAGAACCTAAGCCTCCGATAAGCTCATCAGCACTGATGCATTGATCACTTCACTAGACAGGGACACTCCCTTCAGCATTACATAAGTCCCTTTGGTGTCTTCCCTCTAATGACTCTCAACAGACAAATGAAGCACTTCTACAAGTCTCCTTCTCCCTCCTTACTAGACTTATCACTTCAAGGCTTGCACTGATGACTCCCTGCCTTTTCAAGGCACTCCCACTCATCGTTCTTATCCTATGCCAGTCTACCCTATCCTTTCCCCAAGGAAGGCAAGTGCTGAGCTTCTCCCAATACTTTTGTGTTGCTACCGTCCCTTCCCAGCTGCCGGAGACCGCAAACTGACTGGGCATCTCCCTCTTTCACCCTGCAGGCCTACCTCTTCAGCCTCCTGCTGAACTGTGAGCAGCTCCACACTTTTCCTTCCTCTTTCCCTGCTCCAGGCAAGTGAGAAAGGCTTTCCTCTATGATCAGAGCAGTGCTCTGGTTGGCTCCATGCCTCTCATTGTTACTGCTCCCTTCCTTCTCTTCCATGCCATCTGGTATTCTCCCTGTATTGTTCGCCTTCCCCCTTTTAAACTTCCTACTGTTTTCTGGATTCTCTCCTCCCTGCTCCCTCAGCCCCAGAAGCTCCTTTCTTCATGCTGTAGCTACTCCAGGAAACAAGTAGAGTCTCATAGTTTTTTCTTCCCAGGAACAGCCAATTCCTCTAGTTTCGAGCCAGTTAGATCCTCCTCACCACTGCCACTGAGGTAAGTGCCCTGCTGAGACAGGTTCCCCATACCTACTCCACTGCAGTTACCACAGGTAAGGAACACATTTTTGACACAAGGGTCAAATTCCAATTTGGGAAATGCCCCAGGGGCCACATCCTATCAGTAAGTAGTGAAAAAGCAAGGAGGGTGAGCCTAGATGTAAAGCTTAATAGTTTGAAGCTTTTTGAAAATGAACATGCAAAGCACAGATCCATTTTATACACATTTCATCAAGAGGAAGCCTCAAAGCAAAGTCTTCCTTTCAACATCCTTGTCTTTAAACAGTGTCTTATCATTGATTAGAGACAAAGGCAGACGAACCCTGTGGACCAATGAAGGAACCACAACAACCTATATCTAAGTCACAAGCTGGATGTTCCCCATCTCTATTATACAATATAGTTTAGGGGGAGTATGGAAATGTTTTGAACTCTAAGTCATGTGCATATGTATACAGGCATAGCTCAATTAACAAATCCTCTGACAAAGAAGTTCATTTTCACAGTTTTTGCGGCCACCATAGCCTTCCTTTTCTTTCTCACTCTGTCTCATTGGAAGTCTTTAGTAGCATTACCATTGGGAGGACGGTGAAGGAGGACTGGAAAAACACAGATCTTCAGTCTTGCTTTGCAGCAGTGGTTCTGCAGTCGTCAATATAATAGAGCTTCAGTGGGGAAAAAGTGGGATTTAGGTGATCCTACTTTAGCTGGGTGAATCTGCCTACAACAGGCAGGGTAAGCAGCAGCTGCCTCCAGAATCCCTCACTGAATGTGCACAAACAACAAAACAGAGGGGAAAGGGCAGTGCAGATAAGTCTTTTTCATCAGCTACCCCCAGCATATTAAAAACCATAGACCTGTACACCTGACCACCAAAATGGAAACCATAAATAAAACCAAGGCAGGTGAAAGAAAAAGAAATTCCTAGAGGCCTTATGGGAGCTGCTTTCAAGTGGTCCCTATAAGGTTCAACATGTTTTTATTTATTCATGCCTGACCTGGCTGGCTCATTTCACATGAGCATGAATCTAGCCTTATTATTTCCATGCTGTTTCTGCCCCTGGTACCAAAGTTTCTATTAAAGAAATCATGCAGGAACACATCTGCTTCTTTAAACTGGCACACATCTGCATATGCCAACATGTGACAGCACTTTTATTTATTTTAACATATTTTTACTAAAAATTTCATTGCATAAAAGTGGATATACCCCATTGACAGATATATCACACCCTCCCGCCCTTCCATATTATTTTTCTCCAGTTGAGTCTTCTTTGCTTCCATTTACCAAAAAAAAAATAATTACATTTCCATTTACAGAAGAGAAAAGCAATTGCATTATCTCCTTCTTTGGTTTCATGTACCTTTATGTTTTTATCCAATCTAAAACTCCTTTCCATTCCCTTTCAATGAAAATGCTAACTTTTCTGTCTCTGCCATATCTAGAACTTTTAATTTCCACTCTTCTAAATCAATATCTTTCTTTTCTTTCCAATGTTGTGCATATATCAACCTTGCAGCTGTTATCAAATATAACAATATCTTCTGGTGACTTCTAATCTCCCTTTATTGTTCTAACATATTTAATAAATAAAATTCTGGTATCATTTCTAAGTTCGTTTTACCAATTCTTTGAATTTCATCATGGATCCCCTTCCAGAACTTTCTTGCTCTTCCACAAGTCCACCACATATGAAAAAAGGACCCAATCTTTTCATCACACTTCCAACATTTCGCATTCCCATTTTTAGTTATTTTTTGTAATCTTTGTGGGGTCATATACCATCTATGTAACATTTTGTAAAAATTCTCTCTTAAATTTAAGTTTGGTGTAAATTTTGTATCAGTTTTCCATACTTTCTCCCAAACTTCCAGTTTGATCGGGTGTCCTACATTCTTAGCCCATTTAACCATTGTATCTTTAACTACTTCTGGTTCCATTTCTCTTTTCAACAATAGTTTATAGAGTTTTGAAATTCTCTTCTTTTGGTTTCCCTTCATCAACAAATTCAATTCATTCTCTTCTCTCTCAAATCCATACAGTTTTTGATCCATTTTAAACCTTTTTTTTAGTTGTCACCATGGGAACCAATTTAACTCGTATCCATCAGCCTTTAATTCTTCTACTGTACACATCCTTGGTTTATCCCCTTCCCATTTCAATATGTTTTGATATGTTAATTAATTTCCTTGTTTTGTTGGAACAATTTTATATGTTTCTTGTGGTGAAGTCCATGCTGGAAGTTTTGTATAATATTTCCACTTTATTTGTAGCCAAACTTTTAACAGTATCTTCCGGATGCAATGATTGTTGAACTCTTTGTTCACCACTAATCTATCATAACATAAATATCCATGCCATCCGAATCTATTATTTACTTCTTCCAAATCTTTCGTGGTTGTTCTCTCTAATTGAATCCAGTCTTTAATCCAATCTAGGCAGCATGCGTAATAATAAATTTTCAATGATGGAAGATCAAATCCTCCTCTTTCTTTTGCATCCTGAAGTGTTTTAAATCTTATCCTTGGCTTTTTCCCTTGCCAGATAAACTTTTGAAGATCCTTTTCGCATTCTTTAAATACTTTCTCTCTCCCTATTATTGGTAAATTCTGAAAGAGGAACATAAGTTTTGGTACTAAGGACATTTTGAAAGCATTTATTCTTCCCAGAAGAGATAAATTTAAGTTTTTCCATTTTCCCATATCACTTTTAATCTCTTTCCATATCTTCAAATAATTGTTGTCGAATAATTCTTGGTTCCTTTTCGTTAACATAATTCCTAAGTATCTTGTTTTCTTAGTTAATTGACATCCAGATCTACTCTCCAGATCAGCTTGCTCTTTTTTAGTCATATTCAATGTCATCATCATTGTCTTTTCCTTATTTATCTTATATCCTGCCACGTCCATATCTTTGCAAAGTTTCCATCAGCGCCTGAATAGATTCTTGCGGATCCTCTAAAAATATAATTACATCATCTACAAAAGCTTTTAATTTCAGTTCCTTTTTCCTTATTTTCAGGCCTCTTATCTGTGAATCCTCATTTATTATATTCAACAGTACTTCCAAAACAGCTATAAACAATAATGGTGATAATAGGCACCCTTGCCGTACCCCTTTGTTTATTACGAAGCTTGTCAAAATATCTCCGTTAATTATTAGTCTCGCAGATTGTTCTTGATAGATCATGTCAATCCATTTACAAAAATCTTCTCCCATCTCATATTCTCTCAATACCCAATGTATGAAAGCCCAGGAAACATTGTCAAATGCCTTCTCTGCATCCAAAAAAATTAGTGCTGCTTTCTTCCCTGGGTTTTTATCATAGTATTCAATTACATCTAGGATTGTCCTTATGTTGCTTTTCATGTATCTACCTGGGAGAAAACCTGTTTGACCTTCTTGGATTGTATCTTGTAATATCTGTCTCAACCGTTTTGACAACACTACCACAAAAATTTTATAATCTACATTCAACAGGGAGATTGATCTATAATTCTTAACTTCTTATCTTTACCCTCTTCGGGTATCAATACAATGTTAGATTCTCCCAAGGATTTTGGTTTACCATATTTCTCTATTTGCTTCAGAGTTGCTTGAATTGGTTGAGTCAATTCTTTTATGAATCTCTTATAATATAGCGCGGTGAACCCATCTGGTCCTGGTGCCTTATCCACTTTCAAGTCCTTCATAGCCTCTTCAATTTCAATAATTGTTATTGATTTATTCAACTGTTTTTGTGCTTCCAACGATATTTTTGAGATCTTTACTTTTTTTTCCCATTATCTTTTTATTAAAACGCAAATCACAATGAACTATAATTTCCGTCAAATATGTCATCTTTAAACATCAATTACATTTACTCATTTATATATATTTTTCACAATTTTTTCTAACTATTAAATGTTTCGTATTCCTATTTTCTAATATTTCAAAACCTCAAAGAAAAATTGAAGTTCCAGAAGATTATTATTTACAACGTTATTTTTACATCAATTTCTCTAAAACTAAAATACTTAACCAAAAGAAAAAGAAAAAGAAAAACTCCTGCAGGTTTGAACCTGTACCCTTGTTGTCCAATAAATTAAAGGTAACCTCATGTTTTTGTTTTTGAACTTCCCATCATTGTAATTTTCTTTGCTCTTCTCTGTATTTTAATACTGGTCCTTATAAGTATTATATATGCTCTATATGTGCCAAACCCCATCTACTACTTAAGAACTTTGTTACTGGGTTCCATTCACGCAATACCTCATCAGATTTCTCTTTAATTTTTACAGTAAGCTGGTTGTTTTCTTTCATTTCTATTATTTTAATCATCCATTGCTCTATGGATGGGGGTTCTTTGTTTTTCCATCCTTTTGCTATTAAAATTCTGGCTGCTATAATGAGATGTAATAATATCCTCCGGTATTTCTTAAAAATTTTCGGTTCTATCATTTGGACCATATTCAATAAATATATCTCCAGTTTTAAAGAGATCTGAATTTTAAATATTTCCATCAAGTGTTTATTTACCTCTTTCCAAAAACTACTGATTTTTGTGCATTTCCACCACATGTGTATAAATGTTCCGGCTTTCTCCTGGCATTTCCAACATTGATTTTGTGAGGTATGATACATTTTTTGAATTTTAACCAGTGTTGTATACCACTTATAGAACATCTTTGTATAGTTTCCTTTAAGGTCCTGGGCTAACATACATTTTTGTGTTAATCTCTATGCTATCTCCCATTGGTCCAATTCAATCACGTGATCTGTCATCTTCGCCCAAGATATCATAGTCTCTTTAATTATTTGATCCTCTAACTCATATCCTAACAAATATCAATATAATTTAGCTGTAATGTGATCTGATTGACCGAATATAATTTTCTCAAACTCATTTGTTGTCTGTCTCATATCAAATCCTTCTAATTTAACGTCTATTTTGTACCTTTCATATAATTGACTATAAGGAAACCAAGCCAGCTTGTAACTCATATTTTCTAATTTTTCCCTAGATTTTATCTGAGGGACTAGTGATTCCGTTGTACTTTCTAATAGATTTTTATATATTACCCAATTCGTTTGTGTCCCTGCCCATCTTCGTTGAAATGCTTCCTGCGGAGATATCCATGTTGGTATTTTATTATATAATTTTTTCTTTATCTGTATCCATACCTTCAGTAACGGTCCTCTTATAAAATGATTTGTGAATTCTTTATCAATGTTGGCCTTACTATACCATAAGTAGGCGTGCCAGCCCATCCTGTTGTCTGCCCCTTCCAACGTTAGTGTTCTTACATTTCTTAGTTTGATCCAATCTATTATCCAGTTCAGACTTGACGCTTGATAATATAATCTAAAATCAGGAAGGATGCACCTACCTCTTTCCTTTCGGTCTATAAGATATCTCCACACAATTCTCGGCTTTTTACCTTGCCATATGAAGCCTGTAATCTCCCTTTGCCATATTTTAAATGGTTTATCATTCTTGATTATTGGTACGTTTTGGAATAAAAAGTTCATCTTAGGCAAGACATTCATCTTTACCACTGCTATTCTTCCTAGCAGTGATATATGCAATTTATTCCAAATCTGTAAATCCTTCTTTATCTCTGTCCAAACTTTTTTATAGTTGTTGTTAAACAGATCTGTATTCTGTTCAGTGATCCATATGCCAAGATATTTGATTTTCTTTTGAATCTGGAATTTAGACTTTTTAATTAGTTGTTTTTCTTTCTTGGTATACATATTTTTAGTTAAGATTCCCATTTTTTCTTTGTTAATTCTAAATCCTGATTTCGCCCCAAATTCATCAATGATCTTAAGTAACTCGTCTATGCCTTCTAATGGGTCTTGCAAAAATATAACCAAATCATCGGTATATGCCTGGAGTTTGTATGTTTGATCTTTAATTCTAACTCATTTTATTACAGAGTCCACTCTAATCTTGTTATTTAATATTTCCAACACAAGGATAAATAAAAAAGGTGAGAGAGGGCACCCCTGTTTGGTTCCCTTTTCTATTTTTATTTCTCTTGTTCTCTCCCCATTAACTATCACTCTAGCTGTTTGATGTAAATATATTTCTTGTATCCATGTCACGAAGTTGATGCCGAATTGCATTTTTTCCAAGTTGTTATCATAAACTGCCATCTCATCTTATCGAACGCTTTTTCAGCATCTAAAAAGATCATAGCGAGTTCTTTATCATTGTGTCTTTCAAAATACTCTATTTATCACAGTTCTAACGTTATTTCTCAGTAATCTTCTTGGCAAGAACCCGTTTTGATCTTCATGTATGATAATTTGCATGACCTTCTTCATTCTTTCCACTAATATGCTGGCAAATATTTTATAATCAGTATTTAATAATGAGATGGGTCTATAATTACTGGGTGATGTTAAATCTCTTCCCTCCTTTGGAATTAATGCGATATTCGCTTCAGTCTAGGTTTGGGGTACTCCCTCCATTAGTATTTGATTAAATGTCTGGTAAAGTGGTTGTAATAGCTCTTCCTCAAAAGTTTTAAAATATTTTGCAGTATACCCGTCAGGTCCTGGCGCTTTTGCATTTTTTAAATTTTTGATGACAATAGATATTTCTTCTTTTGTAATTGTTTGATTTAACATTTGTTTTTGATCCTGTGTTAGACTCGTCTTAACCTGCTGCTCTAAATATAATCGCAAAGTTGATTCTTCCTCTTTTTCTCCTTTATTCTCTTTATATAACTCTGTATAATATTTATAGAATGTCTCTTTAATAAAGTCTTGATTTGTGTGAATTTTACCTGCTGATTTCAGTTGTAATAGTTGCTTTTTCTCTCCACTTTTCCTTAATTTATGTGCGAGCCATTTACCTGGTTTGTTGGCATTTTCAAAATAGTTCACTTTACTGTCCTTTATCTTCTTTTCAATCTCTTGTAAGTGCATTCTCCTCAACTGGTTCCGAATCAATTTTATTTCCTCTATTAGTTTTTCATTTTTGATGTCCTTCTCTAATTCTTTTTCTTTTAGTAAAAGTTCATTATAAATCTTCATCATCTTATCTGCCTCCTTCCTCTTATTTATATGTCCTATTTTAATGAAGTGCCCCCTCCTGACCGCTTTACTGGCGTCCCATATAATTTTAGCTTTTAATTGTCCCTTGTTGCTTTCCTCAAAGTACATTTTCAAGGTCTTTCTTATATCTTCTACATACCCGAGGTTCATCAGTAGTGAGTCATTGAGTCTCCAAAGATATTCTCTTTGTCTTGTTTTTAAACTGAGTTTTATTAAGCTATGATCAGAATATGTTCTTGGTTGGACTTCCATATCGTTTATTTCTGTATGTAAGTTTTTAGAAAGTAAAAATAAATCGATTCTCGAAAACTATTGGTGTCTATCCGAGTAAAATGTGTAATTTCTCTGTTCAGGATATTTAAATTTCCACACATCTATTAACGCTAAGTTTTCCATTAACTCAAAGAAGCTCTTTGGTAATTTCCCTTGATTTTTCCTTATCTGTTTTGTAGATTTTCGACCTTGTAAGGGGTTAATCACGGCATTCATGTCACCCATGATTAATATATTATTTTGGCTTCTTTCCATTTGGTACTTACTTATTTCTTTCTGCAGCTCATAAAAAAATTTCTCTTTGATTTCTTGTGGGGCATAAACCCCTACTACCAGTAACTTGTAATTTGGTAGTTTAATTTCCAGTCCTATGTAGTGTCCATTTACGTCTGAAAATATTTTTTCAACATTGTATATCGATTTTACATATAATACGACCCCCCTCTTTTTCTTTGAGTATGATGTTGTGAAACAGTTCCCCAATTTGGGGTTTTTAAAATATTTATTGTCTTTTTCTCTAATTTTTGTCTCTTGTAATGTAATTATGTCAGCTTTCGTTTTTTCCAAACAGTGAAATATTTGTCTGCGTTTATACTCAGAATTTAACCCTTTCACATTCCAAGATAATATCTTTAATGTCATTTTTTTCTCCTTCCCGCCTTCTTTTCCTCTTTTTTCTCCCCCCCCTTCCTCCTTTTCCACTTCTCTAACAATCCTCTATTCCTTCTTCTGCCTCCTCTTGTTCTTTATCGTCTTCTTTGTCATCTCTCTCGCTTATGTCCTCTTCTTCCTGACCTCCTCCTCCTCCTCCTCCTCCTCCTTCTTCTTTGTTTCTGTCTTATTCTGTCTCTGGTGTTATTTCCTTTTGTTTTTCTTGCCAAGTGGTTTTCGTATTTTCTGAATCTAGAGTGTACTCCTGCAAGTCATCCTCAGATGACTTATGTTTGTTTTTATGTCTGTTTTTATGGTTGCGATATCCGTAGAGATTCTTTCTAACTTTTCCCCAAATGAATTTAATTCTTTCTTAATTTCTGTTCTAATCTCTGTTCTTGTGTCTTTTAGTTCTTTTCTTATCTCCGTTTTAAAGTTCTTGAATTCTTTTAACATCTCACTTATTTGCATTGACACATCCGATATATTAATTGTGAGTTCAGTTTGAGGGCCTTTCCCTTTCGTTATCTGAGGTTGTGTTGTTTCTGTCGTAGTTGTTGTTAATTCTAATGATGGTCTTCTTCCTTTTACTGATTGAGATTGAGATTGAGTGAGTGATAATATAGCTTTCCTTGCTGCCATTCTATTTGATTTCATAATCCTTTTACTGTTTGTATGCATATTTTCTTTCCTTGTTTTGTACTTTATATTTATATTTATTAACCTCTACCTACTAAATATAAGTATATACCTATATATTTCCATTTATATGTGTAAAGTGAGATATTTAACGAAAACGTAATATGTCAATATTTAAAAAACAAAATCATCTGCAACATATACTGTATTTGTCAATATTCTTCTTCTATCAAAAGTATCATGACAATTTGTTCCTTTTTGATTACACTAAAGCAATTGTATTAAAACAATCTTCTCTTGTGACCCTTCATACAACAGTCATGAAATATATAAAAAAGAGAGAAACGACATTTACTACAATCGTGTATCAGTACTTTCAGTTCTACTAAATATTCCAATTTTTAAAGCTTCAAATTTCTATTTCTATCACCCACACTTAAATTTGCTTAAATTAACTTCCTCGAATTAATCAAATATTCAAGTCTTCAAATTTCTATTGGATGTATTTGCCTTCATACAACCAGCTTTTAAGACAGACCAATGTCAATCTCTAAATCAAATTTAATTATTAATTCACCCCAATTATTTCAAGCTTATTTTCAGCTCTAGCTTAAGGTTAATTATTATTATTAACTGTAATTGGCTAATTACAGTGGAGATTTCTACTATTAATACAACACAATATTCCTTTATCTATCTGAGTCTAAGTCTTTAATTATTTAAATTTTACAAAGTCCCCCAACCTTTCCTTTTCTTCTGTTCTTCCTCTTCTTCTTGGGTCTTCTTCTTAAATCCCCCTGACCAAAAGGATTACGATTTGGTACTGGGTGGTCACCTGAGCCCGCTCTTCTTTCTCTATCTGGGATGGTTATGTTTGTAGCTGCGACCGTCTGCCGTTTCTGAGTCCTTTCCAACTCCAAGTCGCCATCAAACTTCGTCGTTAGTCTTTTATTTAAGTCTTTACTAAGGTTTCTTCTGCTCTCCCCCCCGTCCGTGTGTCTCCTTGCCTTAGCTCCTTGCCTTTCAGGTCTTTTTTCTATCAAGTTGTCTTCTTCTTCGACTTCTTACTACGACTTCGCTCTTCACTTCAAACTTCACTCTTTCGTATTTCGCGCGTCTCCGCTCTTTCGTCTGTCGTAATTGCGACCATCGGGGTCTTCTCTGTCTCTGCTTTACAGCAACAGCGTCCCACGAGTGCTTTACCTCTGAGAAACCCGCTTTATTACAGTGTTAGCTGATTTTTGAATAGAGTTGTCTTCTTGGAGTATATTGATTGGCAGCAAGGGTAAGAGTTCTCTTCCTTATAGCCCGATATGTTAGAAAATAAAAATTTTAAAAATATATTCCGTGGTGTCGCAAAAATAAAAAGCAGCAGTCAACAGGCGGCTGTGGCAGCTCTGCGACCCAGTCCTCTCCACTTCACTCCCCCCCGCCGAGGCAAAGGGGGACTGGGCAGACTTTTGAGTCCCCTCCGAGCCCCCTCTGTACTTCTAGTGCCCTAGAAGTAACTTGGTCAATTTGGGAAAATTAAAAGTTGTAGATTTTTCCCTTGGCTAGGCCGCCTGTGACGGTGGTTTGTCCAGAGCTCCCCGTCAAAACCACCTAACTCGATGCCGTAGGAAACAGAAGTCCCCGAGCTCTTTACTTTTTGAAAAAATTTGGACAGATTTTTCTCATATTGATGAGTGGATTTTGTTTCATAGAATAGTTTTCCAAAATATTCTTCAAATTTCTGTTTTATCTTTTCTTGTTGAGTAATCAACTTATTTCCACATTTCAACTTACCAATTATATTTGTCTCTTTCTTCTTCTTAAGTTCATATACTAACCATTTGCCAATTTTATTAGTGTGTTCAAACTGAGTTAATTTCATCTGTTTCATCTTTTTCTCTATATCTTCAGTTGTTATTATTGCCATCTCCTTCTGTATGTTCTTAATCTCCTGCTATAGTGATTGTTGCAATGGATTTTTTTTAAAGTTCTTTTTCTTTCTCTTGGAGTTTGGTCAATAACACTTGATATTTCTCCTGCCTTTTTTTAATTCTGAATTTGTCATTGCTGTATAAAGAAAAACTCTCATTACTGCCTCTGATGCATCTCAAACCGTTCTCATTTTCATATCTTTTTATATTTTCTTTAAAATAGTTTTTTAACACTTCTTTCGCTTGTTTTACTATCTCTTCATCATTCAATAAACTATCATTCAATTGCCATTGAAACTGTTCAGTCTTCTCTTGGATTTGCAACATTACTGGATGATGACCAGAGATGACCTTTGGCAATATTTCTGTTTTCCTAACCTCTGGTAACAGATGTTTAGAAACAAGGATCATATCTATTCAGGACCAAGATTGATGAACTTCAGAGAAAAAAGTAAAATCTTTGACATTTGGACAAATAGTTCTCCATACGTCTAAACCAGATAATTCTTCACACATCTCAAAGAAATCTTTTGGCAATCTCCCTCTCGTTGCTTGATCTTCTTTATTCTGAGAGGTCGTTTTATCCATTTTAATATCCAGAACTCCATTCCAATCATCTGCTAAAATCCAATCGTCATACTCACATGCTGATAATCTTCCTTGAAATTTCTTATAAAAGCCACCTTTATTTTCATTTGGGTCATAGACACCAACCAATAAGATTTTTTTATCATTTTTTGAGATTTCAATGCCAAGTATTCTCCCTTCCTCATCTTCAAAAATTTGTTTTGCTCGAATATCTTTTTCAATATAAATTGCAACCCCTCTTTTTTTCTTTACATATGAAGAGGTAAAACATTGACCTAATTTATAATTATATAAATACTTTTCTTGGGTTTTCTTTATATGAATCTCTAATAATACAGTAATTTGAGGTCTTAATCTTTCTAAACAATGAAAAATCTCTTTGACTGTGAATTTTCCATGAAATTATCTTCATATTTACTATTCTTCTTTACTTCCCTTTTTTCTTTTTCTCTTCTGGTTCTACCAATTCCTCCTCTTCTTCAGACATTGAACTAGCTAAACACCAAACAATAATTTTTTTTTACCATTTTTTTGAATTTCAACACCCAATATGTGAGAGTACTTTTAGAGTGCTTGGCCACTAATAAAACACCAAACTTCAAATCCATATTGCAGTAAAATTTTTATTAAGTCAACCCAAAAATAGAAATATTAGTACAAAAGCTTTTAAAACCAAAACCAAGGCCAAGGTTTTACAGCAGCCCCTCCTCTAGTGCAACCTCCACATGCAGAAATGCAAGGTCATGTAAAGCATCACATCCCATTATAGTTAATAGATGGGTAGGGCATGTGTCCGTACTGCCACAGGTCCATACATATTGCATCCACTAGCTATAAGGGGACATGATGCTTAGCACTTTTTGTTTTATTGGTGGGGGGGTGCCCTGGAATGCAACCCCTGCTTATGTGGTGGGCACACTGCATTTCTGAAGGATTATTTCCTCCAAAAAGTACAGTCACACAAATTGGCTTCTGTCAATTTGCACTATGTGGTCCAGCACTGAAATTTATCTCCAGCTCTGACAACATAGAGGCTACCTGGGGAACCCACTGCTCCCTTTCATCACAGTGGCATGCAGACTGATACATACCACTTAAAGATTGTTCTGAAGTTTCAGGATAGAGGAGTTGCCTTTCGTATTGCCCAAAGAAGAACTAAATTCTCCTGTCCTGCTTTTATCGCCTCTCTTGTTCTGAGTAAACCTAGGGTCACTCGGACTATATCTGAGCAGCCTAAATCGATGTTACATAGTCTTCCTCACATACCATTTAAAGACAACATGTGGACCACTTACTCAAATAACATTATTGTTGCAATTCCTCCTGCATGATTTTTTTTAACATCGTTCCCACTTTTGCTTTGAAAACTAGCACCAAGATCTGATGACTTTTTGATTGACCTAATAAAAGTGTTACTACATTAAGGACAGTTTCACATTGTCAAAATAAACTCTATTTTGGCATGTACCTACTTCTAGGTAAAGTTCATATCATTTACTGTTGATTTTAAACTCATCCTTTTCTTCTTTCCCAGTGGAAAGTACTGCACATACTGCTTACTTCATGCACTGTAAAAAATTTAATAATTACCTTATGAGGTGACAAAATCCTCTGCCTGAACTTTTCCACCACCTCTGGGCCTGCAGCAGCCCATGCAGTAGCAAACACTTCTACTTTATCATGATCCAAGTTGGAATGTTCTAACTGTTGTTTTAGAATGGCTGGCTTCAAATTGTGGTATACAGCCTGTTTTTTAAAAAAAAAAACAAGCATTGAAAGCATTTTCATATATTCGCTAAAACAGCATTTAGGAAAGTACACCATGCCAGTGCCGGTATACCTATTAATGTATAGAACAAGAAGGGGAAGGCAGACATTTACAATAAAAATGAAAGCACTCACTAGCCTGGAGGAAAATAGAAAGTCTCCTACATCAAAATATTGAGACCAGATACAATATTCCTAGAGGAACTGTCTAGAAGTTCTTTCATATCATGATAATGAAGTACATATTCACTGCATTACAAAAGGATTGTCTGAAAACTGCACTACAGAACGACCATACTGTTTAAACATGGCATATGATGTAAGCCTTAATACTGTGAGGGCTGGAGATCTGAGAGTCATTATGACTTCCTTCCTTCCCATACCACTTCCAGACTTTGAAAAATGGGAAAGTATGAGGGAGCTACACCTTGTTTTAGAGAAGGGAGAATGACAGCCGTGGATTAGGACTGTTTGGAACAGCAGTTCTAGTTAATTTAAAACATTCCACGACAGTAATCCCAAGTTTTTTTAAGGCCATAAGGGCTCCCTAGACAATATTGCTCTACAATTAAAGTCATTCTGTTATTTAACTACTGACATACTTTAAGCACAGCTAACTTTGAATAAGGAAAAAAAAGAAGTCAGGTTTCTAACACATCTGACTGATATAGTAACATAAAGAAACATACTTCCACTCATCTTGTATCAAAATTAAATGGATACCAGTGTACTGAAATTATAATGCTAAAAAAAATACCTGTTCCAAAATAAATGTTATGGTCTCAAGGACTAAATGGAGATCTTGCTTTTCAACCAGGAATGCAGCTTGAAGCTTTTCTTCCTCTTCTTCTGTGAAAGTACTTTCAGCCTGAAATTTAAAAAAAATATTAATTTACCCACAAACAAAGATATTTTTACATGCAGATACTATTTGACAGCTTTCCAATTGTGCCATAAAAATGGTACCAAAGGCCGCTAAAAACAGTACAAAACACACAAGATACAGTTAAAAGGTTTTTAAAACTAATGCAAATAAAAACACATTGCTAGCTGTCACAATAATAAATCCTCACTGTATGCAAAATTAACCATGGAACGATCATATCATCAAATTATTTATAGTAATTTGTTTCATTTTATTTGTTTTAATAAACTCGGTAGCCACAGTATGTGTGATGAGCTAAAACTTTTACTGACAGAAGTTCTACAAGAAGAGTCATATCAAACGTTCATAAAATAAAGGAAATAAAGAGAATGTCATACAGCCACTCCAACAGAAGCAAGAAGCAGGAACTATGTATTTCCTGAGATAAGATAGTTCCACACCTTGGGACATTCTTAATCTAAAGGAAGATCATGTAGAAGATGGAGCAAGCTTGTCTTCTGTTGTTCATACTATAGGAAAAGAGATTCCACCTAAACATTAGGAAGAGCTTCTAAAACAGATTGCCTTGAAAGGTGATGGCCTCTCCTCCTTTGGAGGTCTTTAAATAGAAGTTGGATGGCCGTCCTTCAGAAGTGCTTTAGTTGTGCATTCCTGCACAGTAACAGGTTGCATTAAATGCCCCTTACAATCACTTCCAACTCTGTGATTCAATACAAATGTCTTGCTTATGGTGTCAACTTCTCATTTGGCCAGGCTGGTGAACAAAAGAGGGCTGGATTAGATTACCAAATTGATATGGAAGATGGGACATGGGTCTCCTCATATCACTATTTCCCAGCCATTCCATCAGGCTGTAGTTGGGACAAAAAAAGAAAGCAAGACCACCCTCAGCTCTATTAAGAAGCCTTCCACAGAAGTCTGCCTGTCCAACAACTGTCAATCCACAACCATTGCATCAGATGTAGTACAAGGAAAACTAGGAAGCAGGGCCACTCAGTCTGGGTTCTCCCTTTGAGCTGTTTCCTTCCCAGCTGGTTTTGTTACGATGTCAACAACTTCTCAGCTGCATTACAGTCGCTCATTATTCATGTAATATTAACAAAGAGACCTGAGCACCTTGAAAGTTAACAAATTTATTAAATGGATTTATTAAACTATATATTTATGACCATATACACAGCTACAAAATATGAAACCTCATCAGCTTTTCATCTTTGTCAATAATAGCAGCTAAAGCTTTTCAAAACATGAAGATAAATGCTGGCAGGTAATAATGTCTACAAGAGAAGCAGGCTACTATAGCCCTCCACCTATTCTAGGACTGTAACTCCCATAATTCATCATAGCTCCACTGGAAAGGGCTGCTGGTAGTCGTTGGCCAAAAACATCAGAACACCACTGTTGCCAACCTTTACAACAAAGGCTAGTGGCACGGGAACAGGGCTACCCCAGAAACAGGCAATGAAGGCCTAAATCCAATGGTAATGTCCACTAAAACAGACTCACTGAATCAATGGGAACTTGTAAGTTCAACACCTAGCACATTTCATTGACTCAATCAGTAATTAGGACTAACAACTGGATTTAGGTGAAAGAGAGTTATGAGAATCTTTCACATGTGCACTGGGGGCTTTCTCTGTACCACCAAAGTCACCTGAAACTCATGAAAACTGAAGTTCTGACAACCATAAAGAGCTGCTCTCAGGGACAGGAAAGTCTGTATTTTTTTTTTATTTTCTCCCAAATCTGAACAAATATTTGCTTTGTTCAGCCTTTGTTTTTTAATAAGTACAAAACTTAGCACCTTTCTACACTACACAGTTATAGTACTATTATTCCACTTTCAACATCCTATGGAATCCTGGGGTTTGCAGTTTAGGGAGAGGCATTTAGAATTCTCAGCCAGAGAGCTCTTTGGCTTCAGCAAACTACAAACCTCAGAATTCCACAAGGTGTTGAAAGTGGAATAATAGCACTGTAACAGTGTAGTGTGGAAGGCCCTTAGTCTAAAGTCATGGTAAAAGCTGTATGAAGCAGTTAGGAATCTTTGACTCTCCAAATGTTACTAGGCTGAAAGTCCTTCCATCTATGACCTTGCCTGCCAAGATAGTTGTAACTAAAGGGAACTGAATACCAACAATATCTGGGGTGTCACAGGTTCCCCAAGCCTGCAGTAAGTGCTCTATTCCTGATTCAGCAGACAAAATGTAAGGACCACGATAAGCCCAAAAGATGGTATTGTCATATGGAGGCTCCTGTGTCTCTTTTGCTCATGAGAATTACAGTGTCTACAGGTAGTCAATAACTCTACTAGGCTTTAAATCAATTCTTGTCTTACTTCTTTTAACCCAGTGTTTTAGAAATCATTTTCCCACAGGCAGACTGCACAGAAAAAAAGGCTGTAACGTATCAATTTGACAGACATCAGAATTCACATCAGAAATTCCTTTTCAAAAAGATCGAACAGTCACAGTTTTCTCTACAGCATTAATCCAAAGTGGTGGGTTGCAAGCTGACTATTGGTAGGTAAAAATCAGTGTAACTACCATACAAATAATAAATACTACAAAAAATGACATAAATATCTATTTAGGCTTAAGGTGGGTGCAAGATCCAAAATGCTTACAGACTACTGCTTTCAGGCTGTCCTTTTGTAAAATTAAAGACAGTTTTTCAAATATCAGGCTATCTACCGACCCATATTTAGCACATTTTTCACAAAAAATGTACTGCAGCTTTACCTTAGCATATTATCTACATTTCTCTCTTTGAAAAGAAAGGCAAAACAATGCATGCCAGAATCTTCTCAACTGCAGCTCAAACCCATTGTCAGCTATTCAAGGTTACACTAAAAATGTGAGTCATTTTTCTCTACACAAACCTTTAAGTGAAGCTTCTGAAGTATGCGGGAAAGCAAGCGAGAAAACCTGCCTGTGTCTATATTGTTGACGAGAGACACTGCCTTTCGAATCCTGGAACAGGAGGCAAAAAATGGAAAGAAGTAAAGAGAGGGCACTGTGTACAAACAATTATTCTGCCTCTTCACTTTTCACAAATAAACTTCTGCATGACTCCTAACATAAAATAAGCAGACGTTTGAACTGTCTGCATTGAAAATGGTTGCCTACTTTTATACAGAGAATTCCTGGTCTTTGACATATGCAAGTCTTTTTTTTTTTTTCCATACCACAGTCTATACATACTAGGAAACAACTGAGCCATTAAACTTAACAGCACAAGCTTATGTGTGTCTACTCAGAAGTAAGCCAGTGAACTCAACAGGACTTACTGTTTAGTAAATGTGCCCAGGAGTTCAGCCTTGGTCTGTCAGGCGGCTGGTCAGTAAAAGGACTCTGGCAATCTTAGCCAGAAAGTCTTATTCTGAAATACCAGTTATGATATAGCATTGATTATGTGGTAAAAAGAGCACTCTATACACGCTCAGAGACCACCTCTTTCGAACTAGCCACTAACTCTTCATCCCGATAAAGAAGAGCCTTCAGCTCAAATGAAGCCACACTCTGACTGTCAACAGCGTTGGTTTAATCCGACCGTGCCAGTTCCAAACGCATTTGGGAATACCGTGTGTGTATTCAAGTCGCCTGTCGACTTATGGCGACCCCATAATTTCACAGGTTTTCTTAAGCAAGGAGTACTCAGAGGTGGAAATATCAGGGGTTCCCAAACGAGTCCTATAAAGACCCTGGAAGGGGAAATAAATGTGTCTTAGAGCAAGTCAAGTCTGAACTCTCCCTAGAAACCAAGACGACTAAACTGAGATTGTCGTACTTTGGTCCTATCGTGAGAAGACATGACTCACAGAAAAGACAATCAAGCTTGGCGAAGTAAAAGGCAGTAGGAAAAAAAGAAAGACCGCACTACAGCTGGATGGAGTCAGTCGGAGAAGACAAGTCCCCCAATCTGCAAAACCTGAACAGGGCGTGGATGACACGGTGACTCGCAGGTCTGCTGTTCACAGGGTCACTACACGCCGAAGTCGACTAACAGCCGTTAACAACAACAAACGAGCGATTGTTTCACAAGGTAGGACGAGCAGCCACCGTAACAGAGGGCCTTACCTCTCCGTATCCGGAATTACCATGGGCGCCGCCATCTTAGCCACCGGCAATCCTAAAGTCTCCTTCCCTGTAGAGGCCAATCAAAAGACGGAGGCGCCGAAGAACCAATCCTGACCTCGGTATTCTGAGAGCCCCGCCTTTCGATTTCTATCCCCGCCTCAGGATTCGCCCTTGTTATACCAGAGAACCTTGCGCCAACGGAGAGGAGATGCTGCTTCTCTGCATAGGAGGGGAATTAATATTCGTTGTAGGAGGGATGAGAGTTTGCCCGTTGATCTCTGGGAGGGAAATGGGGGTGGCGGTGTTGAAGCGTCGCAACCCTTCCAAAGAGCCTAACGCAGGTCGTTGATTGCTTAAAAACAATATTTTCGTCTGTTGTATATCATTCCCACATACGGCTGCAGGTAAGGCTTTAATACACATTTGGGACTGTGACATAAGGATCCGCGGTGGTGCCTTTTTACTTGGGAGCAAGACCCGTTGGACTCAGTTAGACGTACTTTTGAGTAAAGCATGCAGGAGATTGGATTCTCAGTGGCCATTTCCGCACTAGCCTGTTATAGCGCTGTGATTCCACTTGCAACATCCTATGGAATCCTGGGGTTTGCAGTTTCGGGAGGGGCCGGCCGGATTCCATAGGATGTTGCAAGTGGAATCATAGCGCTATAACAGGCTAGTGCGGAAATGGCCTAGACTGTTGTGGTGCTATTATTCCGCCTTCAACATCGTATGGAATTTTGGGGTTTGCAGCCTCAGTGCCCCTCCCTAAACTGCAATCCCTGGGATTCCATACGATGTTGAAAGTGGAATAATAGCACTATAACAGTCTAGTGTGGATATGGCCAATGACTCTGTTCTCACTATTTAACTCACATTTACTCTGTATGCTTTCATCCGGTATTGTTAACCATACTTGACTGGCCCAGGACCATTTCAAGACCAACAGCGCACAGATCTTAGCTAATTTTGACAACTAAGACACAAAATGCTATTCCCATCACACACTCCCCCAAAATCCTATAATGTAACTAACCATCCATTTATCATCCATTCATGACACCCGAGTTCGACTGTCTCTTGTTTAGAATTTAGAAATGATAGGCTCTCAGATCTCCCCAACTGTATGGGCACTGACCATGCTGACTGGGGGATTCTTGGAGCTGTAGTCCAAAAAAGTAACTTTGCTCAGGCAGCAACTTTGTTCTACTTATGATACAGCCAGTCCAGTTGCATGGGTTTAACTTGCCACTATCCAGTCCAGTGCATATCCTCTAGAAAGTTTCACTGACTTCAGAAGCATGACTTACCACCAAATTAGTGTGCCAAAGCTGCAATTTTAAACACTTTCCAAGCAGTTAGCCTGTTAGATTGTTGCAGAAAAAGCCAAAAAAGAGTCCTGTGATACTCTAAATCTAACTTATTTATTATATGCTTATATTACATGCTCTAAAATCTAACATATTTATTATATCATGAACTTTCATGGAAGATTACACAATTATCCAGAATTTCAGGGATTGGTAGGGGTGTGTGCACCCATGCATGCTGGACCTTTGCAGGACTCTCTGGATGAGATTGGAAGAGACTGTTACCCTAAGAGGTAGGGGACTCTGAGGTCCACCCACAATGCCAGTGTCTTCTGGCATACCAGTATTAACCATGGAGTGGACCCCAGATTAAAGTTAAACAGAGTATTTTATTTGGACTGTCAAAACACACAAGCAGTGGTGGAGCTTGGAGTGTGTGGAGAGGGGGCAGGAGGGGGAGGGGCTATGATGTGGGGGTGTGGCCACTGCATGGGACGTGGCTGTTGCGGGGGCGTGGCCTGGGGATGTGGGGGCGTGGCTATGGGTTCCACTGCCCCCAAAACATTGCCGCCCAGGGCAAATTGTCCCCATTGCCCCCCCGTCCCTACGCAACTGCACACAAGAAATGAGACGCTCTCAAGAACCATACAAGGCTATCAGAAAGCAAATCATGAAAGGTTGGATAGAGAGAGACTCCAGTTAAAAGTTAAACAGAGTATTTTATTTGGATTGTCAAAACACACAAGACATCAGACACTCTCAAGAACCATACAAGGCTATCAGAAAGTGAGGAGTGAATGGTTAGATAGAGAGAGATTGAGTGAAAAGGGTGATAGTTACCAGTCCTGAAGAAGAAGGTCGAAGCAGAGTCAACCAGACAACGTCTGAGGGTAGCAAGAACAAACAGGTCTGGGCACCACATATTATGTCCAAGTACTACAATTTGCTAGAGGTGATGCTGGGGTATGTATGCTTTAGTTCCTAACCTGAAGGAGGGTACATGGACAAAGTGGAATTTGTTTTCTCACAACATTGACAAAGGAGTCGAGAGAGGGCTGATTGTCTTAATTTTAGGTGACAAAACATTGATGGGAGTCATGGCAATCTCTTACTGACTGGGCAGGCAGGGGTCTAAGGAGGATTTCCGTAGGGCAGGATCACAGCAGGGTCCTTGATTGCCTCACCTGGGCAGTTTTGCCTTCTGTTGTATTTGGGTGTGCACATAGCCTGAGGTCTTGAAAAGATTATCAATTAGCATCAAGTTTTCCCATTTTATCCTCTCTGAATTTACGACCTGATCTTGTCTAAGGTCAGTCTGATCTGGTCCTCTTCTGGCCAGCGTGCCCTGGACCATGTTTTCCAGCCATAAATATGTTCAATTATGAAAATAGCACAGCCTGCAGAGTGGAGATGTAGGGTACAGTAATAAGACACTCTGCTCATGCTCAGAAATGTCCTCCTCTTCACACAATTTTCAAAGAAAGACTCAACTAATATGCCTTACTTACAGAGAGACAGACAGATTGCGCTTTGAAGAAGTGAGAAAAGAGAGAAGAAAAATCCCAGGAATTTATTCATGGAAGGTGAGAGAGAAAAACAAACAGGAGCCATAGAATCATAGAGTTGGAAGAGACCTCAGGGACCATCCAGTCCAACCCCTTGCTATGCAGGAACACACATCAAAGCATTCCCAACAGATGGCCATCCAGCCTCTGCGTACAAACCTCCAAAGAAGGAGACCCTACCACACTCCAGGGCAGCATATTCCATTGCCAGACAGCTCTGACCATCAGGAAGTTCTTCCTGAGGTTCAAGTGGAATCTTCTTTCCTGCAGCTTGAATCCATTGCTCCTTGTCCTAGTCTCTGGAGCAGCGGAAAACAAGCCCACTCTCTCAACATGACATCCCTTCATATATTTAAACATGGCTATCATGTCCCCTCTTAACCTTCTGTTCTGCAGACTAAACATACCCAGCTCCCTAAGCCGTTCCTCATAGGGCATGGCTTCCAGATCCTTCACCATTTTGGTCGCCCTCCTCTGGACACATTCCAGCTTATTGATATCCTTCTTGAATTGAGGTGTCCAGAACTGGACACAGTATTCCAAATGAGGCCTAACCAATGCAGAATAGAGTGATACCATTACCTCCTTTGATCTAGACACCATACTCCTACTGATGCAACCAAGAATCGTATTGGCTTTCTTGGCTGCCGCATCACACTGCTGACTCATGTTCAGCTTGTGATCTACCAAGACTCCTAGATCCCTTTCACATGTACTGTTATCCAGCCACGTGTCCCCCATCCTATATTTGTGCATTCCATTTTTTCTGCCTAAGTGCAGGACCTTGCGTTTGTCTCTGTTGAAATTCATTTTGTTAGCTTTGGCCCAGCTCTCCAATCTGTCAAGGTCATTTTGAAATTTGATCCTGTCGTCTGGGCTATTAGCAACCCCTCCCAATTCGGTGTCATCTGCAAATTTGATCAGCATGCCCTCGAATCCTTCATCCAAGTCACTGATGAAGATGTTGAATAGCACTGGGCCCAGGACAGAACCCTGTGGTACCCCACTAGTCACTTCTCTCCAGGATGAAAAGCAACCATTGGTGAACATCCTTTGGGTTTGTGTGCCAGTGGAAATGTGTGTGCATGTATCAGTACTGTATATTGAACCTACTGGGCCGTAGGGGAGAAGACAAGAAAGCTTATGATTTTTTGGAAGTAATGGTGAAGGAAGATGCTTATTTGGAAATAATGGTGAAGGAAGATGTACAGAGAACGTTTCCTTTAAAAACTTAGCATCAGGCATCTGAGAGAAAAGTCAGAACTCCAGCTTTTCCCTTTCTGGAACCATCTTGAACACTAGAATCCATCAGTATATCAATGATCGAAGTCCTTTGCAAAAAACAAGAACAAGAGAAGTAGTGGCAGTAACTGTTTAAATAAAAACAAGCATGAAAGAAAAGTCGGGGAAAAATAGGACATCCCCTCTTCAGTGGCTAATGTCTGCCAAAATTATCTTCTATCCCTGAAAAACTTTCTTCAGAATTTCTCCAGAACACAAGAGAAAGGGCCATTCCTTATCCCAAGTAGGAAACTGAAAAGACAAGAGGTGCTGTCTAAACAGATTTATTAAGGGCTGAACAAAATGGCTCATGAGTCTTCTATGTTTATGATTGCTTGGAGATAGTCTCCAAAAATATCCCCCTTCTCTCTTCTAAAATGAAAAGCCTGGGTATATTTAACATCGTGCCCACTCTTCCAACCAGAAAAGGTGATAATTTCAGATAAATGGAAATAAATAGTGTTTGACAGAGAAGGTCAGGGTGTGTGCACATGTGTGTGTGTATATATATATGTATATCCCTTACAAGACTGTTTTGATAATATTTAATAGTCTTTATCAACCCCCAAAAATGTACACAGCTCATTTTTACAATATCTGTTCTTTTGATTCCAAACTCTAGAAGTAGAAGGTAGAGTATGAAATGTCAAATGTGGTTGATAAGGAAACTGCAGTAAGTATTCTTCAGAGACAGCTGTGTTAGGATTTTTTTTCTATGTTTAAAAAAAGGAAAGGAAGGGGCAAGAATTTGAGAGCACCTTTAAGTGATTTATTTCAGCACAAGCATTGCATTTTTGTTTTAGCATGAGAAAGGAAGATATCTGGATCATATCTTGAAATATTGAAGAGTGTGTTCCAAGTTCATGTGATGTTGAGACTCTTTAATCAAATTTCTACCCAGAAATATTGCTTGTGCTCAATTTTGCATTGTTAGCTAGTGCTGTTTTAAAGGAGTCTGGAAAAAGTTCAGAAGACATGATTTGTGCATGTTCTGGCATAGCTGTAATCTTAACAGGTAAAGTCTGGTGAACATTAAATATGAAGCTTGTACTCATGAAACACTGAGGGGTACAAGCAATGGAACAAACCAGACTCATTTTCTTCCATTCATGATCCACTGGCATTTTGCCCAAAAATACATCAGAATCAGTCTTTGAAACCCAAAGTAGTGGCTTAGTGATTGAAATCTAGGATAGAAACTACTAGACTTTCTGGAGCCATAGGTCTCCCTAGATGACAGCTCATCTTTTTAAAGCAGCATAGATTATGATATCATATGTTATGCCTTCCATGAACCTTTGGGACCATACTATTATGGTCAGATTTCTTTTGCTATGATTCTGGTGTGAGCACCACAAAACTCTTAGGGGTGTAAGATGTGTCAGAGGGGCCCACTGTATAGAGTTTTTCACATTATTTCATTTTCATTTAATGAAAGGCTCTAGGCTTTTCATTCTTCAAAAAAAATTTAATGCTGATGATGTGCAAATGCTGCTGTACCTTCCTACATGTATTCTTGCAAATCTAATGTTGTCTACAGATCCATGAAGCAGCCATAGCTGTGTGAAGTCAGAAACAGCACCATCCATACATAAACTGAAGAAGAAAAAATACCCTAAAGAAGAAAAAGACAGGTTTATGTAATGAGATTCCTACTCTCATTTCGGACTATTCTTATGCTCAGTATTTTTTTTAATACTAATACAACAGCGAGGAATCAGCCAGTTCAACACTCAGATTGAATCTGTTTTGAAAACTCCAATGTTTTCATAGCATATCAAAGGAATATAATCATGTTCTTAATGAACCTATTGAAACACTGATGGGTTTATGAATACTTATGAAGCACAGGCAGAAATATTTTGACATGTAAATCAGATCATAATCAGCTAGTCTATACATTTTGTAACAGCTGTAATAGTAATGTGCATATAATTAAAGACATAACGAATGTTGACTTCATATGGACACAACCATGTAAAATAAAGTTTTATTAGAATGAGAGTTGGAACGTATCGTATTTGCCAGCATATAAGATGCACCAGCATATAAGACGCACCCTGTTTACATGTCGGCAAATAGTATTTGTGGGCATATAAGCCTCGCCCCATTTTCAAACAGTATTTTTCAGGAAAAAAAGTGAGTCTTACACCCCAGCAGATAGGGTATCTCAGAGATCATGTAGACCTTCCTCTTGCTCATGTGTCTGACAGATGACCATCCTTTCTAAAATTTGCAGTGAAAAGCTCCTAGCACTTTTTGGGAGAATCATTGTGATGCAGGCACTAGTGCTGGCTTTGGATATTCAGCCATGAAACGTACTAACTGGCCTTGCTCATGTTGATTCTAATTGGTTATGAACCTGGATTTTCCAGATTTCTATGGCATTTGTGGAAAGTCTTCACACATACTAGAAGCTCTCTACTTCAGAGTCATCATTTTTCACATTGAAAAAAATTCCAAAGGAAGTAGGACTAGTATGACTTTTCTCAATGTGATTAATTAACCCTTACAAAGAATTCATAAACAGGGCTTATTTTTTGACACAATTCTATCTCAGATGAAGAGGTATGGAACCCAGTCCTAGTTTTCAAGGCAGGCTTTGCTCAGTGAGACTTTGTTTTCAGTAAGTGTCTTGAAAAGGGGTAGGCAGAACCAAATATATGAGAATCAGATACAGGAACCAACTGTTTGCATAATAGCTCAAGGGAGCAGAGATACACTGAGACCTAAAGAAAGATAAAGGTTATCTCTGAATAGATGTTCAACCCACAAATTCATTTCCATTGCCAGAGCTGAGGTCTCATCTTTTTCAAATACAAATCTGCAATTACCGGTAGTTTATCCTCCATCTTTTTTATCTTTCAGCAGCCAGAGAGAAAGTAGCAGTTAGTTGTCGCTGTTGTTAAACAGTTCAGAGTAAGAAACCCTTGCTAATGTATTGCATGTCACCCAGAAATATGCCCCCCAATCTTCTTTTCCAACTTCCCATCTCCTAGAAGACTTTAAAGCCCTGCATGGTTTGAGTCCAGGTTACTACAGTATTGCCTCCTCCCATATAATCTGCCCTACACATTCAGGTCCTCGGGGGGACATTTACTTCAACCATCCAGGACTAGACTGGCAATAGTCACCCAGACGACTTTTTCTTCAGCCACCCCTAGACTGTGGAATGTCCTACCAGAAGAGATTCGTCAACTATATACACTGCCTGAGTTTAAAATAGTGTTAAAGACCAGTGTCTTCCAGCAGGCCTATTCTGATGATTTTACATTGTGAATTTTAATAATGAATTTTACATATGTATTGTCTGGTTTTAGGTATTTGTAATTTTTTTAAAGATGATATGCATTTTATCTACTGTTTTAACTGATGTTTTGTTTTTCTTATATGGTAATCTTATTGTTATTCCCCACCTTGATTCATGGGGGAGAGGTGGGTAAGAAATAATAATTAATTTTTGTTGTTATCAGTATCATCATCATTATATTAAAATGAGCCAAGGTCTTTTGGCAAGAGGAACACTTGACCACAAACCTCTTTATGGCTTAGCAAAAGGAAAGGCTTTATGTATGACCTGGAATATGTGCAAGAATTAAACTAAATTTCTTTGACTATTTTTGATAGCATTTCAGACACAGGTATACTTATATGTACTATGATAGAACAACAACAGTGGTGGAGTGATACCAGTAACACCAGCTGAAAACTTAGCCAGACAGCAATTCTGTACTTAGTTTCTGTTGCTGCCTGTCTTACATTAAGAGCTCAGAGAGGAAAAATGAAAGCTAACAAGCTGGCCTCCAAACAGAAAGAGAACTGTATAATGGCTCTATTTTTCTCTGTTCCCTTAGAAAGAACAAAATAGGTCAAGGCCACCTAGGCAATTTTGGGAAGGTCAATTGGAGTCAAGAGAAAACTACAGCCAGGCAATAATGGTAGAGGAGAAAACCAGCTGCCTTTTGCTGAACTTCACATGAAAACTTTGATTTAGTATGAAGTTTTGTTCTTTAAAGTTTAATTACGATTAAAAATGTAAGTATAAAACATGAATACTTGCCTTAGATATCTAAAATGAATCAAATACTATGGAAACCAAGATTAATCAGAATAAAAGATGAAATGTGTCAGAATTACCCTTCTCTGAGAGTGTGAATCTCTCTTGGAACAAGAAGTCTACAAAATTATTTTTTGGGAAAAATCATTTTTACTAGGCAGCAAGAATATAGTAGAAGAGCTTCTGAATAAGAGCATGAAAAAATTACTTTGAGCAGGGGCTAACTCCTAGAATCCCACAACCAGCATGGCCAGCAGCAGCACAAGTTAACCCCACTTCAGGAACGCAGGGCCCTGTGAGAGTCTCTAGTAACTGGCAACCTTTGGAGTGTCTACACCTCCTCCAGCCCCCCAGTCAGATCTGCAGTAATTCCAGGATGGGGAGGGAGGTAAGAGAGAAGAAACCTTTGTTGATGCCATTCAGAACCAAGGAAGACATTCCCTCCCCCAAATCTACTCCAGCCCAGTTTAGCTGGTTTTTTTGGTAAAGTCCTCCACACTCAGTGTGCTAGCAGATTGGTTAAAGGCAACTCTATACCTTCATTGGGATTTTAGCCATCAAACAATGCTTTGTAAATAAAACTAGGTATGCAAAGTATATTTGACTACCGTGTAATACATCCAGTACTTACTGGGTCATGCAGATTTCTCATATGTGATGTGTTTTAATTTTTTTTTCCAGCCATCTATAATATACCTTGTTTTGCAGCTGAAGTAGTAGTAGTAGTAGTAGTAGTAGTTGTTGTTGTTGTTGTTGTTGTTGTGTGCCTTCAGGTGGTTTCCAGCTCATGGCGACCCTGAGGAAAAACTATCATGGGGTTTTCTGGGGCTGAGAGTATGATGACGTGCCCAAGGCCACCCAGTTGGGTTTCCATGGCCAAGCATGGAGTCAAACCCTGGTCTCCCAGGTCGTAGTCCAACACTCAAACCACTACCCCACCCTGGCTCTCACGGATGAATTACTTGCCTATTTTAATGATCACAGTAATTCAAGAGTAAGCAACTTATTTAAGAAATGTAATTTAATGCTAACACTCTCTTAAGTTGGTAGAGGCACGTTAATTTAAAAAATGTCCAAATCCCTCTTTTTATGAGTGGTATCATATGTTTTCCATGTAATTACAGACAAACAAATATACAGTGGCCAAGAACATGAATTTTTAAACTATTAGTTCACTGGAAACACTTAGAGCTAGTGCTTATACTAATATAGGTTGTACATATGACATAGTTTAGACCTAGTTTAATTTTCTGTATATTTACTCAAGAACTTTAAACTTCAATAGCTCCTGTACTGCACAGACAACAAACACATGAGGAATCAATTTTCAAGTTGTGCAAGAGCCTCTTTGGGAATAATAGATTTTCTTTAATCTTGCATTCTTTGGTTCTCTTTCCTCCCCCCGTTTGCAGGAGTTATGTGCAATGATGATTTCAGGACACCACTTTCCTCTTTATGTCAGCAAAGATAAGGTATACCACTCTGTCATGAGGTATGTATAGATGAAGTAAAGAAATGAAGAGGAGAGGTTCGGGTCTTTTTAAAATTAAATTTACTTCTGTTTACTCTCGGTGGCTTTACTTACTCCTACATCAGCTTCACATATTTAAAAAAAAAAACTTTAAATCTCACCTTCCTCTCTCCACAGACTTAACAAAATAAAAAGATTAGATAACCTTCCTAATACCAGAACATAACTTGCTTAAACCAATGATATTCAGAGACAGGCTACACATAATACACAAATGCCTACAATGAGACTTCCAATATTACTTTGCTAAGAAAAGCAACTTTGACTCAAGCAGAAAACGAGCAAGAGAAGGTGCTTCATTCCAGCTACTACCACCCCAACTACAGTTCATAACATACACAATATTATTTCCCTCACCAGGGTTCATTCACATATGGAACCAGGCACTATGAACTGGGGGTCGGGGGCACTGGTTGGAGAGTTATTTGAAACAGAAGTAGCAGATGGTCACTCAGCCACACACAGACACCGCTCCACTCAAGATTCCCTGAATTCAAGGTTGCTTTTGTGTTATCAAAATACCACCTCATAAGGGCTCTAATACACATCTTTTCAGATAAACTAGAAAATTTTCTCACCTCTCCACAACTACTTAAATAACATTGTTGTCCTCTTAAACAGAGTACATCAAACATTCCATTCACTCACATACATTCTTAATAAATAAAATAAATTAAAATTGGAGCCACTGCTTTACAGAGGAAGAGATTAGAAAGAGAAGTACAAATCAGTGTTTCAAAATGGAAATCTGACGGTTTGTCCAGCTTCTGTCTGAATCTGATCATAAACCCATCTTCTGTTGCAGCGACACTCTGCCCCACACTTGGTGGAATTGCATTTGGGGCAGGGGTAGAAGCAGCCCAAGCAGTTCTTCTCCAGGCAGTCACACAAATCGACTTTAGTGGAAAGGAGGCGGCCTTGTTTGTCATATTTCTTCACAGTTCTACAAAACAAAAAATGAGACATCTCAGTTCATTTTCAGACTGTGCAGCAAATAAAAACAGAAGTGTCACTGCAAAATAAACAAAGGTTCAGGCACAGCCATCCTGCAGTTTACTGGAAAAGTACTTTGATTAGGTTGTTTGTGGACCTATCAGTGGCTGGAGGGTAAGTTGATGCAGCACCTCTCTGGGTCTCTGTCTTTCTTTCCCTGGGCAAGAGGACAATGGGTTGGCCCGTCTACTCCTGCTTGGCCTCTGTTTAGAGATGTCCTCCTTACCTTTCCACAGGCTAGCTGCTTTTGCATCCTAACACCTCTCTGTCCATGGCTACAGTGCTGCTTTTTATAGCTGGGTTGCTCCACGCCCCCAGCCTGCTGAGCTTCTCCTGTCTCCCTGGCGCTTGTTAGCTGCTCTTCAGTGGAGCTGCCTGCCTTCTCCTGCCTACTGGTCAGCCTTGAAGCTGTGAATTTCCCCACTTTGGGAAAAACAGCAGAGGAGAAGGTAAGCAGCATGGCAATCCTCAATATCCTCTCACAAGCCCTCACATTTGAGAAGGATGAGGTGCGGTTCCTTTACCCAGGCCTTTTTTGCTCAAAGACATTTTAACCCTAAATAAAGCTTGCTGTTGTGTGCTTTCAAGTTGTTTCCAACTTAGGTTCACTTTAGGGTTACCGTATCATGGGATTTTCTTGGCAAGATTTGTTCAGAGGGGGTTTGCCTTTGCTTTCCTCTGACGCTGATAAATACACATAGCAAAAATAAGGGCCTTTCCACACTATAATGTAAAGAGCTATTATTCCACTTTCAACATCCTATGGAATCCTGGGGTTTGCAGTTTAGGGAGGGGCACTTAGATTTCTCAGCCAGAGAGCTCTTTGGCCTCAGTAAACTACAAACCCCAGATTTCCACAGGATGTTGAAAGTGGAATAATAGCACTTTAACAGGGTAGTACAGAAAGGCCCTGAGACTCAAATTACACAGTGCAGGGTGTATACATTAAAGCAATGACATCCATATAGGAAAATCTTGTGAGAAAATAGTCACATTTGTGCAGTTGAAAACAATTATGATTAGTTACACAGCTCTTTATTGTTACCTATACTTTTGCACACGTACCACCAAATCAAGTTTCAGTGGGCTATTTAGCACAGGATTGCCAGATTAATGTTACAGCAAGTCATCCACAAAAGACTGGCTGCCAGAATTAACTCAAGTACAAATTAACATTCCTGCATAATCTTTAAATTTGCATAATTTACAATAAACTAGAGGTACCTGAGATCCTGACCCTGATCAGCAAGCTACTAATAAATCTATCCTGCTTTCCTTGTCAAAAGCATTTCCAGGTTCCATAAATTCTAGTTGTGCTTGGATTCAGCCTCATTTTTTTGCCCTCAGCCAAGTTTATTAGGGCCACTAGGCACTGGTTCAAAGCCACTCCTATGGCTGATTCGGACAAAAAAAAAATTGAAACAGACATCACTGATCAATATTCTAATGACACCTTCATCTAAAACTTAATGCTACCTTTGTGGGTTCTCAGAAACGCTACATATGACACATACAGAGAGGGGACAGAGTAGTCTTGTGGCACTCTTGAAGAATATTCCCAGAAAACAGTTATAGTTACAAATCACTGTCTTAGTAAGAGCAGGGAAGGTCTAAAGCAGTCCAGGACAGTGAGACATCATGTTCTTGAGATTCAAAATTCTGAGATTCTTTTTTCAAGCCTTTTAAGGAAAAATGCCATAGACAAAATCCTAGCTGTCTTCACCCAGGTGCCAAAAGAGGCCAAAAGTATCATCTTCATTGCTCTCTAGATGAACATTACCAGCCAGGGCTGTTAGAAGTGGTGTGATCCCTCCCCTTCACCCATGTGAGAGTGGGAGGGGATGAGAAGCTGGCAATCATAATGGTCTATTTGTGAACTTTCCGGCGGTTTCTGTCTACAGCTGTTGAATGCTGACCTACAAACACTTCTGAATGTAGATATAGAGAAGATAATTCTAAAGACTTCAGTGGGATTTCCACGGGAGTAGGCATAGGACTGCAGGCATCTGGACCCAGACTGGCCATTCTATAATCACTCTCAATTTGAAATGCAGAATACAATGGATGCAGCATCTTACTTTTTTGTAGTGTTAAAACAATCCTGGTTTATCATGGACATACAGGCTTTCTTCTGCTGCTCCCGAGTTTCTGGATTGAAGTCTGCCAGTAGAGGTCCTGGATTCTGAAATGCCAGACATTTCAGCTGGCGTTCGATTTGCTGCTGTAAGCAAAGAAACCAGTGATTATAGTGGTAAAATGTTCTCTGGGTGTCATACAGGGGCAATCCATGACATATGTTTAATCTTTGCTTTGCCAAACCTTCTCATCTCTTTTTTTCTTGAACTGTCTGTCATTGGTTAAGGCAAAGCTATATAAAGAAACTGAAAGGAGAGATACAGGAGTCTGCATAAAAGTTCCAAAAAAATTCATGTGACTCCTGCCAGTACTCTGACCATTCGAGGGTTAATCCACTTGTTGTGGGTTATCCCCTGCATCTTAGAACACTTAAATCTTCACATTAATTAACCAATACTTTATTCTCAGACCATGAGATGGCTTGAATTTAGCATTCAGACAAAAGCATACAGAAGAAATGGCAATCAAAAACAAGCCAACAATCTTAACTGAAAATGAAATGCCTGGGAAAAAAGGGGAATGCAATGGGTTAGGAGTGATACCCAGTTAGCAGTTATACTAATGACGAAAATAACTACTGTAAACACACCAAAGGTTATTTAGATTAGATTAGAACTTTTCTTGGTTTAATCTAAAGAGGAACTCATTTGCGCAAATGTAACCTGCAAGAGAATCTAAAGAATCTCAAAATTCACATTGGTCAAAATTACCATCTACAACAGTGCAAACCTCTGAGGTGAAACATGGAAAAGAGAGGATGAGTTGTTGCTCAGTATCAGAGCACATATTTTCCATGCAAAAGGCCCTAAGTTCTGAGAGTATTCCAAGTAGGGCCAAAAAAGATAAACCCTGAAAAGCTACTGCTAGCCAGAGTGGACAATAATGTAGATGAGTAGGCAGCTGTGGTCCTTCAGGTGTTTCTGGACTACAGTTAAAAATTTGTTTACTATTGACCATGATGCCTAGGGCTATTGGATGTGTAGGCAAAAAGAAGAAGAAAAAAAGAGGGGGAAAGGCCACAATTGCTCACTCCTGCTGTGTGTGGATCAACGGTTTCTAATTGTACAAGGCAGCTTTTATGTTCCTTTACAGGTGACCATAACTTCTATAAACCATCTTTTGTTAAACTTGTTATTCAGGGAAGATGATTGATTATTTTTTAGTACATGCAAACGAGAAGAGAGGGTCTTCTGATAACTGAGAATTGCTTTCTAGTTTTTGGCTATAACATCAGAATTTGGAGAAGGATACTTGTTTTCAGCTGAAAAAAGGACCACGAGAAGAGAAAAGAAAAGAAAAGGTAGTTTGCAGAAGGAATAAGTGAGAGGTTCTCAGCAGAGCTACCTAGAACTAGGGGTGGAGCCTTCTAGCTGCAGGCGTGGGGAGCAGCTGCACAAGTTGTCCACTGGAGACTTGCTGTCTTCTGTAGCAGTGTCCATTTGTAATACAGTGTTTGTTTCATTCAGCAGACCCCCAAGAAAAATGGACATCACAAATCCTCAGTGCCTCAAAAGAAAACTGAATGCAGCAGCAATCTTCATGTGTAAACCTGAATTTAAAGACAGCTCACAACACAACTTTTCTATCCATGCAAGCAGTTCCAAACATGTTCAAGCGGTCAGTGAGATACAGAGATCCTCAGCATTTCCTGTGATCCCAGCAGAACTTTTCTCCACTTGCAGCTGTCACAAAGATTGTTATCTACCATAGACATTATCTAGCATAGACAAAATCCAAAAGGAACCTCCTTCTTTAAGTCTCCCTATTCAGGGAACTAGCACTTGTGCAGGAAAACACCTCAGACTGCTTCCTATATATGTTATGACTATCTTGTTTATTCAGAGACAGTCTCAGACTCAGGAAAGATGGCCACTTTAGCACTAAAACAAAATGATCTGAATGGTTAACTACCATTTACTATTACTTAAGCACTTTAGTACTTTGACTATAATACCCTAATAATAATAATAATAATAGTAATAATAATAATAGTAATAATAAAAAAAGTATCAGTGGAAATTGGTGAAAATTACTTTCTGAAATGTTGCATGAGACTAGATGTGACACATGATCAGTGGGACAAGGAAAGAAACAAGAGAGGGAAACCCAACATATCTCAAGAAGGAAATGGATGTTAACACTTGAATATGGAGGTGGATTCAGAACTAAAAGAACTGGAAACTCAGTATTCTGACGAAGCCTGGTTGAACTCTAGGACTGTTTGCATGTACGGAAGCAACGGTGCAAGCGGAAAGCCTTAAACTCCACTATTCTGAGTATGATAGCTTCTACTGTACTCTCTTACCATCTTCTTTTTCCACTGATCCCCTTCACTTGGCAATGGAAGCATCTGAAGCAAAGAAAAGGCACAGAAGAAAATCACTAATGCAAAATAACAGAAGTATGCTGACAGCTATGCAGAGCAAAGCATTAAGGCTGAGTTAGCTAAAGCCAATATAGCAACAGAGGAAAACAAGCAAATAGTTCTGATTTTTTCATAAGCAAAAGCAAGTTGAATTTGGGTTTCTAATTCAGTACTGGTAAGCTAAGATGCATATTCAGATTTAAAAGGAAGATGAGAGCAAGGTCCTAAACTTTTAGCATTAAAAAAAAATCTTAAGTCATATTACTTCTGTATTAGTCTAACTGACAGACTGAAACAAATTATCTATATTATTCATACTGGAATAATATGGAATTGTTCAAAATTAATGCCACTTTGTGTTATTGCCCTTTAAAAGGAAAAGAAAAGAAACCCAGGAGATCCAAGAATATGCAGTGGAAGCCTCAGATGTAACGAAAAGAAGAAAAGTCAAAATGGGTGAATTTTCATTTTGAAATTCAGTTCTCAAAGGTAATATTGGATTTCATCCATAAAATACAGGCCTAATAACAAGCTTGCAAAATGGAACCAAAGGAACAGACCACAGTGGTGAAGAAGAAAATGCCAAACACATGATATCATCTGAATCAGATAGATTTATGCTAGGTCAAACACAGAGTGAGCTGCCCAGGAGGCTGAGCACATATTTCCTTTCTGTTTCTGATTGTACTGCTCTCAGGATATTACCTTTCCCTAACACTGGATGAGGGCTGAACATGTTAAATCATTCTGTGCGACAACTGTTATATTACATGATGAGCGAGCGATTCTTAGTGGTTCCTCATAAGAACTGAGCAAATTTCAATACGGAACCATAGCCTCCTCTTGTGCAGTATTTGTGACCACAGGGTGAAATGTACCTGATTTCTGAAACACTGCACAAAAGCAGCTCATCACACACTAATAGCTGCCACGTGGAAGGATTTAAAGCAGCCTTGATCTCCTCGCTGTATTGGAAACACACACAAGAGATTATTTTCAGTGTTGATTAAGATGCAACCACATAACCACATTAGCCCATATTATAGTTCATCTGTGTCACGCTTGGTAACATGGGATTTTTGTGTGTGTGTCAAGTCTTTTAGACTACCTTTGCTAAATAAAATGAAATGTTATTGTGGATGCAAGGATAGTCTTCTTTTCCCAGCAACCATACTTTTCATTGTCAGAACATAATGACCCATATCACCATGCAGTTGAGTATTTGTTTGTTTCCAGATTTATGTCCCACCTTGCAGATGAAGCCAGAAGGCAGCAACCAATGAAAACAAAAATATACAATACATCAGATACCTTCAGAGAGAAAAGCACTTAAATCAGCTGTATTGGTGTTGAAGTGTAACAGGCTATTTACATTAGACACAATACTTAGTGCGTTTCCACACATTACAAAGGTTAACCAGAGCCGCTGACCATACTGCCTAGAAGATTCTGGTAACAGTAGAGTAACTCTTCAGGTTCTGCACATAACTTTCTTACTGCATGTATGCCCCTGTAATCCACTTCCTGTCTAATCAATAGCATATACAAAAAAAATGAAATGTATGTATATCATCAATGCTATCTAGTAATAACTCAATATGTCTTATTGTGGATTTTCAAGGCAGACAGTTCATAGAGTATCAATCTCATGGCCTGATACTATATGCCCTTGTTCTCTTAAGAGCCTGGAGAAGTTGCCTTTTTTGCACTACAGCTCCCAGAATTCCTCAGCATCATGGTCACTCCATGAAGGTAGAAATATTATATCCATGTGAATTAAAAAGAGATTACTTCTTTTGATACAGTCTGTGAAATCCCAGTTTGGACTTCTATGGGAAAACCAGTTAAAGCACAAATGTTAAGTCAGCATTAGCTAGCTATATATATGGAGAGAGAAAGAGTGCACATTTTAGTTAATATGTACCACCCACAAATTGGGTGTGTGTGAAACTAGGAATCAAAAACTTCTTAATGAAAAAAAAATAGGCACACCCAACAGGGAGATCTAAGCATACTGTACATTTGTATCAATATGCAGATTTCACACGTGTTTCTAAGGGATGGATTCTATGACTGGACAATTTAATGTTTTCCAAGATCCAATTTATATATTTAAAAGAAAGACTGAAAGATAGAAACAAATCATGTGACTTACTCAAGTCTACCAAGTCATACCTGTTGTTTTTGCCCCAAAGTATTCTCCTTAGCACAACTAATTGCTTCTTCTGGTTCTTCCTGTCTTCCTGCAGGGTAGTTTCCTTTGAAACATTCTTCCATTTTCAAAGCTATGTAAAAAGTGTCCAGAATTTAAAGAACTAAATTTAAGTGCCATGATCATGTTAAGTTTTAACCTTATCTTAGTCCTATCATTTCTTCCAATAACTGATGCTTGGATCCCCGGAGGGCTTTACCAGGAGTCACAGAAGTTTAAATAAAAGCAGAGGTGGGAAACTATGCTGCTGACTCTTAACTTCCACAAGCAGCAGCCAGCACGACCAATGATCAGTGGAGCTGGAAGCTATGGTTCAACTTTTGGATGGTTACAGGCTCCCCATCCGGTTTTAATGAAACCTAAGGTAATGTAAATTAATAAATTGCACCAATATTCTATTATGTTATGGGCAGGAACAGTAATTAAAAATCCAGATTCTCCTGAAATAGAGAAACAACCTTGAGTGTTCCTTGATACATTAAATTCGTTCAACCAGAAGCAACTGGAGAAACAGAACAATGAAGAAAAATGTGATAAAATACCAATATCCCACATGCTCTGTTTTAAAGGTAATATAGCCTGTAAGATGATGGTTGCTTAATACATGTATTTAAAGAAGTGAGTCATCTATATATTCAGCTCAGAATATTGTTTCAGTCACTGAATGCATTTCAAACAAAAAATTAAACTCTTCAGTTGAGACAGTAGCAGGGTTTCCTTTTTTCCAGTCACCCAACCTTTATTTGCAATTATAACACTACCACAGATCTTTAAACAGTAAGAATTCCTTGTAAAAAGGATATACACCACAATTGTACCATTGCTGTTCCAAGAGAGGATTTGTAATGTACTGGAAAGACCTACTAATACCTAAAAGCAATAGTGGGCTGCGGGACCCGCATAATCTAATAAAATTATCAGCCTTTCAAAAATCCAGTGACAATTATTGAAGATTAGACCACAGTTTTCCATGCAAGCATTCTACAAGTATCATTTGACATAGTTTTGGTACTATTTCTGACCTCAACCCGCACCCTACCCCCATCTGGGCTTCCGTACAGGGCTTCTGAAATAGGCCAGATTCTTCTAGTTTTTTCTGCAGTAGAGAGAAACTAAGAGCCTTTCCGCACTTTTACAGTGCTATTATTCCACTTTCAACATCCTATGGAATCCTGGGGCTTGCAGTTTAGAGAGGGGCCTTTAGAATTCTCAGCCAAAGAGCTCTCTGGCCTCAATAAATTACAAACCCCAGAATTCCATAGCATGTTGAAAATGGAATAATAGCACTATAACAGTGTAGTGTAGAAAGAGGCCCTAAGTCTCTTATCCTGCATTTTAAAAAAAAACTTATTGTCTCATCTGCTGTGCAAGTAGACTAGGGAAACAGAAGGGTGTTCTAAGTTCCGGAGAGATGAGGATGAGAAACAACAGGAGAAATGACTGACTTCCTCTTCCTCCCCACCCCACCTTTTGCTAGCTGTAGGATCCTGGAAGCTGCTATCTAAGAAAGCAACCCTCACCTCTTTCAAGCCTTCCCTGTTCACTAGTGGACTAGATTGGAGGAAGCATCTTGAACAGAGACAGCCGGTGTCTCTTCGCCTGTTTTTTGTCCTTCCCCAAAGCTTTCTGAAAGTCAAGCAAAGGCCTTCTGTCTTTCAATGAAGGGCAAAAGTTTTGAGGAAAGGTGGAGTCTTGCTGGAAGCTGTGGCAAAGGACAGAAACAAAAGGAGAAATGCCAGGTGTTTCTTTTCTTAGCCAAATTACTCCAGGAATGATCGCTTCTCTTAACATAGAAGCATTTACTCCTGGCAAGGAAAACAGCAGATATGTTAATATCTATTGACAGAAGACACTTCCATGACTTCCATTATTTTGAACCAGTCCAGAGGTAACAATTCTGTAGTATTAAACTCTCATTTATTAAACCAAGGATGAGCATCAAGACCAGATCACCCTCTTTGATTATGTGCCAGAACAGAAAACTTCCAGGCTTGATTCCATTCAGTTCTAATTATAACTCCAGTCATTTCCTTCTTCTGTCAAACTGGAAAACTATCATTTTGATCTCATCCTACTAACAATGATAAGAAACCAAGATCAGATCATAGGTACATTAAGCCACTATAGCTACATATGAAGTACTTTTTTTTCCTGTGGCTGTTAGATGATAAAAAACAAATTTGGTTTGCATAAATTTTCATGCAAGTAAATAAAGGATGATTAATTAGTTCTGCAAAAAAAAAAATCACATCTGTTCCTTATTTTTGCACAGACTGAACATTTCTCTTTGGTTCCACTCTTGCTATGTGATATTTGTCATAGAAGTGCTTGAGCAAAGTGATCTTACTCCTTTAAAAACTACAAAGCTTTACTTGCTTTAAGTTTGAAATTTCATGCACTTTAAGGAGACGCCAAGGTGCCTTTTACAAAATATCCGTTATCTTCTTCAACATATGGGGACAGAACAGAAAAGGATTCTATTCCTAATTATGAAGGTAATCCAACCGCAGAAAAGAAATTCTCACTAGTTAGCCATACACCTTGGGTTCTTCTTCTTTGGAGAATAATAGGCAAGTCTCAGTTCCATATGCAATACTGGGCTAGTTCACAGTGTAAATGCCTCCTGCCTAGCCTTTCTTAAGGAGCATAAGAATGAATCTTTTTTTAAAAAAAATTAAATAAATTGATGTTTTTAATTTTTTAATTCCCCCATGCCATCATTAAAATATCAGAGTCATCTTTAAACAGAACATAATTACATTTACATTCCAGAACAAACATACGAGCAGATACAGTATCCTACAAATGCATTAATATCACTTTTATATGTACATAAGTTCAGTTACCTACTGTGAGTTGTTACGTGAGGAAGCGGGGTAAATTAATATCATCTTTTTGAAAAACAGAACAGATGATTTCGGGGTTTTTTTTTAAAGGTAAATGCTGATATTTCTCTTAAATAATATTTGGATTAGTATGAATAATATGTATATATTCACTTTACCTGTTAATCTCTAAATAGAATCAATGTATCTACCAAAAACAGAGAGCTAAAAGAGGCTTTTCTCTGTGCATGGAGAGCCAATCTGAACATTTCTCAAATTTGGCCAAGAGGGGATTCGAATCCTCATCTCCTGAGTTGTAGTCCAATGGTCATTACACTACACTGGCTTTTTAATAGTACAAACTATGATTTATCACAGGGTCATTTATGGACATTGCTAGAAAACTGCTAGCAGTGTACAACAGAATTCCCCTGACATGTTGCCCTACAGACACTGAACTGCAATCCTTAGCATTTGTCATTGCTCATTATGCTAGCAAAGGACTGCTCACATTTGTAATCCAACATCAGGAGGGGCAAAATGATCCCCACCCTCAATTTATATTGTATCTGTTAAGCATGGGCATTTTTTTAACCTCATAATACCAAACTATTCTAGTCTGCATGGTAATTATCAGACCTTGCTTCCTATTAATCGTGAATATTGAACATGGAACATTTGATATGCAAAGCAGATGCACTGAGTTAACAGCCCTGTTTGAACAGCAACAGTTGTTGCTGTGTGTGTCTTCAAGTTGTTTCCAGCTTATGGAAACCCTAAGGCAAAAGCTATGACAAGGTTTTTGTGGCAAGATTTATTCAGAAGGGCTTTGCTTTTGCCTTTCTTGGACGATGAGAGGAAATGGGTTTCCATGGTTGAGAGGGGATTCAAACCCTGGTCTCCCAAGTCATAGCCCAATGTTCATCACACCGGCTTTGTAGTAGTACAAATTGTGATTTAACACAGGCTCCTTTATGGACATTGCTAGAAAATTGTTAGCAGCATGCAATACAATTCACAGTTCCATCAAGTGCAGACCTATTTTGTGAAATGTTTCCCTTTCCCTAGAAAAAGGTGATCATATTTATTTGTTTGGAGCAGCCCTGCAAAGTCCCATAGTGAGGTTAGGGGCCACGATTCTCTCCTAAACTAGATGTGTATCCCCCAGTTCCTCATGTTAATAAACAATCGCTTTATTTAAAAAAAAATCGGTATCACTTTTTATTCTGAAGGCCTAGTGTGGCTCCTGGAGGAAGGTTCCTGGAGCTAGAAAAAATGTACCCCCATCCCCAAACAGCAACATTCACATATCCCAAAACCACTCCCTTTTTTTAAAATGATTCCCTCATACACAGACACAAATGCTATAAATTATTATTACTATTATTATTATTATTATTATTATTATTATTATTATTGCAGCAGCTAAATATATATATGCAATGTTGGATGGTAAAATGTTTTTAAACTATTTTAAAATTAGATGCTTTACTTTTTAATGTTTTATCTATGTATGTAAGCCACCTTAGGAAGGTTCTGCAATGAAAGAAATCTAAAAATATTTTAAATAAATAAAATAATGGACAGTTTATTTAGTACAATTTAGTCTAAATTCTCCAAAATCTGGCATTGGAAGTAGGTCAGTTCAATTCATTTTCCTTTTTGCTTTTCTGTTTCCCCTTTCCTTTTTTCCTTTCCCATCCTTTCTTTTAAAATTGTAAGTCTGCAAGCAGAGACTGTCTTGACTTTGTTGTTGTTGTATGCTTGCAAGTAATTTCCAACTTACGGCAACCCTAAGACAAGCTTATCACGGGGTTTTCTTGGCAACATTGGTTGGGAGGAGGTTTCCTTTGCCTTCCTCTGAGGCTGAGAGAGTGTGACACCCAAGATCACTCACTGGGTTTCCATGGTCGAGCAGCGATTTGAACCCAATCACTCAGAGTCCTAGTCCAACACTCAAACCACTACATCACACTGGCTCTCTGCCTTGGCTTTACTGATATATATGTTTGCCTGATGGCAAGGCCCATTGCTGAGACAATGGTTTGGTCACGAAGAAAAGTTTTGTGTCAGTTTCGAATACAAAACAGTTCACCATTTTTGTTTACAAATACCGTACAGCAAAATACAGAATGTAGCTAAACCAACAGGCCATTAGGTGTCACTGTTGCCCCAAGAAGATGCAAAGATGAGGCCACTTCACAGGAAGCAATAGCACTCATCCTCAGCCTTTCTTTTCTGATGTCCCCATTCGCCTCTCTGTCAAAATATCTGGCTCTCACTACTCCGGAAACAAAAAGCCCACTTTCTCCTTAAACATTTAGGTGTCATACTAACACTGATGTGTTAATTTTTCAGTTTAGGGGCCTTTCCACACTATACTGTTGTAGGGCTATTATTCCACTTTCAACATCCTGTGAGCTTTGTAGTTTACTGAGGCCAAAGAGCTCTCTGGAGAATTCGAAACGCCCCCCCCCCCCAAACTGGCAACTCCAGTATTCCATAGGATGTTGAAAGTGGAAATAATAGCACTATTAACATTGTAGTGCAGAAAGGCCCTAGGTTTGCGTATCGCTGTGGTAACTGTAAAACATGAAGGATGAAAATCAAAATGTTAGTACTATTGGGAATAATTATAACTGTTAGGACTCAAACACCCACCTGTCTACTTCTGTGTTTCATTCAGAATCACTGATCTTTTGATCACAGACTAAATCCTAGTGTAGACTTCTAAACTGTAATTCATTTTAAAGCTTTAGCGGGTAAAACTTTTTTCAATTACGATACACACCTATGTCATACGCACAATTTTGGAACAAACTACAGTATCGACAACAGTTATCTTTGCCCACAATCTGTCTCCAAATCCTGCTTTAAAAAATAAAAAAAAATTCCCCCCGCATCCTCACAAGTCTCGCTATTGTGGTCGTGCTGTGTGAGACAATTTAGTGAGTTTTGGATCCGAAAAAGTAATTTTTCCAAGTTCTGTTCCCATCTTGTCCTCTAAGCTGTGACCTCTCTACCCCATCTATTAATTAACAAGGAAAAAAGGTATCTTTCATCAGCCTGTTCAAAAACCAAGAGGTGAAGCTTACATAAGAATTTTACAACAGAATCCTGGCTGAACCAAAATTCTCTCTGTCTCAGTGTTGTGCTGGACTCCTTAAGCCTAATTCTTAATTCTTAAGCCCTGAGGAAACAGCCCTAAAGCCTGTTCCATTTCAAAAGGCTGATGGTGCTCATGGCTGAATGTTTCTCTTTCTCTCTCTCTCCTCTACACACACACACACAATCACCATGTGCAAGAGAAATCTACGATTTTCCCAGTCATTTAAAGTTATATATGGAAAGGACTTTTTTAAAAAATATGGAGGGGGATTCAGTCACATCTCTAACCGCTGTCTTCACTGGTACAGCCCAGATATAGTTTTATGAGGCTAAGAGAAGGCCAAAAGGAAGGACTCGTTTAAGGTCACTGTAGAGTTTCTCGTGAAACAAAAGGTCTTGGGAAGCCAATCCTAACCTGGCTGGGAATGCTGGGACTTTGAGCAGATAAATCTCGCCCTCGGCTGATTTCCTACCCAGGATGTATTCCCACCCGCTGACCCCCCAACACACACACGCGCACACACAATTGTGAGGGATGAGTGAACTTGAAGAGATAAATGGCATCTAGGAAAGGATGAGACAGCTCTTCTGATGAACCCTCAACCCACCTCTGACTGCTATGCATTAAAAAACAAAATTATTCTGGACTCTGAGGGGAAGAGCAAGAACTACTTTTATCATGAGTTTAGGCAAGCATAAGGAGCAATGCAACCGATAAAAGCCTGCTCACTCTGAGACTGGAGCTGAAATCTGGAGAAAGACATCAGCAGCACTTTCACACTACACAATTACAGCGCTGTGAACCCACTTTATCTGCCATGGGAACATCCTATCGATTCTTGGGATTCATACTTTCATGAGTCACTAGAACTCTCTGGCTGAACATTCTAAATGCCCCTCCTTAAACTGTAAATCCCAAGGTTCCATAGGATGGAACCACCGCAGTTAAAGTAGAATCATAGTGCTATAATCAAGTAGTGTGGAAGGGCCCCAGCTTGGAGAAGGCCAATCTTAGGCACAGGAGTAAATCACATCAGTGAACTTGTTTCTAAAATCACCTTCATTGCCTTGATCAATTCTTATTTACAGAAGATTATACACCAGAACTGACCAAGTGCTGAAAGGTAAGAATTACCCATGCCAAGTGCAGCCCTGCTTTTCCCATCACAATATATGATTGTGCACGCATCCATATTTTGTACTAGTGCGTAAGCCACATTCTGAACAATGACCTCTTCAACACAGAGAGAACAGGTATAAGGGAATGTACACATCTAAACAAAAAACTCTAAGACCACTAACTGAAGAGAAAGGAAAAAAAGTGGCCACTAGTGCACCACCCTTGCATAACATGCTTTTGTAGAATATCTACTAGTCCTAATATGCCTACGGCATTCCCATGCAGAGATGGGCAGGTCCAAAAGAAAGAAGGAGAGCCAGCTACCATAATAATCAGGACCACTAAGATCTCAGAGACAGCAGGGGCCATTTGTGTTAATACCATTACAGGCTCCACAACATCTGCGAACAAGTCAGTAAGCTCTGGTTTACAGTGTGTTCACACACAGAGAACTGATACTGGATTCTTGGGACACAGACCAGTGCCTAAAAGACATGTGTGTGTGCTCACACGCAATAAATATACATACATATCATATTGCTAGGCAAATCAGGCAGCCAGAAAAGGCAGGTGCCTAAACAAAGGGAACTGAAAGAAGCCACGTTTCCATCTTCAGATCTGTAGTTACCAATGACCTGTTCTAAAAAAAGGTCTAGCGTACTGCCCTGAACGACATTTCTCAAAATACTATGAGAAAATGAAATGATGATTAAATCCACTTAATTCTGTAGTACAGACAGGCATCTAATTTCATATCTACAGTCAACCATGATACTTAAATATGGTGAAGAATCTGGAAGCCATGCCCGATGAGGAACATCTTAGGGAGCTGGGTATGTTTAGTCTGCAGAAGAGAAGGTTAAGAGGGGACATGATAGCCATGTTTAAACATTTGAAGGGATGTCATGTTGAGCAGGGAGCGGGCTTGTTTTCTGCTACTCCAGAGACTAAGACAAGGAGCAATGGATTCAAGCTGCAGGAAAAGAGATTCCACCTGAACCTCAGGAAGAACTTCCTGACGGTCAGAGCTGTCTTGCAATGGAATGCGCTGCCTTGGAGTGTGGTGGAGTCTCTTTCTTTGGAGGTTTTTAAAAAGAGGCTGGGTGGCCATCTGTGGGGAGTGCTTCGATGTGTGTTCCTGCATGGCAGGGGGTTGGACTGGATGGCCCCCGGGGTCCCTTCCAGCTCTGTTAGTCTATGATTCCATGACTTACTTGACCATTCACAATGTCTCAGCTTAACCTCTCTCACACAGCTGTTGCAAGAATGAGAGGGACAGAACCACATGTTATGGGCCTCTGTGAGCTCTTGTAGAAAGGTTAGCCTATAAGCGTAATAAATCTTTCCCCATTTTTTCCCCAAAATAGACAAGGCGGTTGTGTGGCAGCAAAGATATATTACAACTTGAGAAATTATGTTTGAGCACCGGCGGAACAGGGAAAATCTCTTTGACACTCGTGTGCTAACACGTTCCTGGACGTCTAGACACGGACACACGCAAAGCTTTGTACACACCAGTACTGTGGAGACAGAGGTGCTCATCCTTTAAATAAAGAAACGAAACGAAACGGTGCTTTGCTAAGACCACAGCACCACTGCTGAGAAACGAATGCTGGAGATGCAAACTGGGGCATAGTCAGAAGACATGAAATCTGTCCTGTTGGAGTCAGAGAAGTCACAGGACACGGTGACTTCCACCTCCACCTCAAAATACTTACAGACACAGTCTGAAGATTTCTGAGAAAAAGGCACCCGTCTTGGTCCACTGCTCTGAACCGTCTGATCGTGCAAGGCGTCCACAGAGTCAAAATTTCTATTGCTCCTCGTTCAGAATGTCTTCTCGTCCTCCAACAAGCGAGGATCTTGCACAGCTTGAGGTTGCGGTTCCGGAGATCCCCCTCACGTTGGAGCAGAAGCACCTAGTTCTAAGTCTCCACTAATTGTGGAGCCGTTTCTTACTCTTAGCTTTACTTTCTCTTTCCTTTAGCTGCCCGGACCTCTTGCAAAGGCTGCTTAGCTTCCTCCAGGGCGCTCAGAACGCCCCCTTCGGGTTGGGACGAGAAGCTCCGTTCAAGGCACCCGGTCCTCTCCAGAGCTGCCCGGATCAATTTTGTGGGGTGGGAAGGTTTGGCTTCAAATTGCAGCTGGGAGAACCATGACAGATTTCTGCCAGACTTTTTTTTTTTAAACTACCTGTGTGTGTGGGGGGGGGTTATTTCTGTAGCATTTAAAAAGACAAAAGATCGAACTCATGTTTCTCCCCAACTCCTAAAGGCACGACATCCTGTCTGATCTTGGAAGCTAAGCAGGGTCAGCTCTGGTTAGTACTTGGATGGGAGACCGCCGCTCAATACCACCTGCTGTAGGTTAAAGTTCAGGGGAAGGGACTGACAAAACCATGTGAAATTCATGCAGTCGCCATAGCTCCGCAGGTGTGAGAGCCCATACATACTAAAAGGAAGGCGAGGTAATGTTATGCCAAGGTACATTTCTTTTTGTCAGATCAAAACATTCTGACAAACCTTCTCAGTTGCAAGCAGAAGAAGAAAGGATGCACTCTGTCAGGCTCTCTTCTCTAACTTTCTAGAGGCGACTGCAGAACAACAGGAGAATACAACTTCCATTTAAGTGCGAAACTGCATTTAACTTTCATTGGAGGCCACGGTTGGAGATAGCTGGTCCAAGAATATAGTTTAAAACCATCCGGGATTGAGGAATAGGGGTGTCCAGGGCAGAACGAACTGAGTGGAGGCTTTACAAAATAGGGAACTGTACGATAAATAGACAAAATACTTTTCTTTCCATTGAGGATAAGAAGGAATTTAATTTAACCATATTGTATATAATATTTTATTTATACTTAGGAAAATCAATTAGTGATATCAAGATGAATAGCAAGAAGAGGAGATATAAAATTTAGACTATAGGATGGAAGCTATAAGGAATTTAGGTTATGTTCTAATTACCTGTTGGCTTTCTTTATATTCTGTTTAGACTGCTGTGTAATATTACAAATGTAATATTACAATCGGTCCTATAAATTGATTTCTGGATTTTCGCTTATAAAAATCAGGTTTAAAAAAAAACAACTATCTGGTATACTTCCCTGATGTTTGTAAGCGAGCCTTGCTCCTGTGTTAACTCTGCTGACCTCAGAGTACAAAAGGGAGAAGAGGACTGTGAAAGTGTGACTTAAAGTCAGCTCCCTGTAGGCCACCAGGAGGAAACCTCCCTCACATAAAGAACTGTATTCATTAGCAGTAAATAAGGGGCAACAGAAAGAGTTATAGGCGTATTTTCCAGCTGTCCCTAGGAAATAATGAACAACTTCTCTGTATCTGTTGGTGTAATCCTACAGATAACTGTGTGATTGCATGCTACAAATAACAGAGCCTCTAACAGAGCTACTCTTTACAAAGTCTTTTTATGCCCGCCCAGCAACAGCTTTCTTCCTCAGGCTAGCTGGAAGTTTTGGGTTTTTTTAGCAGCATTGACACTGGGAGGATGCTGAAAGAGGATGGAGAAACCCAGGCTTTCCCTGTTTTGTTGCAGCAGCATGTCTGCAGTGAACAATCCCATCAGATTCGAGCTGGGAAGGAATGGGATTCTACTTGAGTTGCTAAAACTGTAGCTGTATGTGCCTGCCTATAACAGGCAAGGTAAACAGAAGGTATCGCTAGAATCCCTTTTTGGACATGCTTGACCAGCGGAACAGAGAGAAAAGACAAGGGCGGATAAATCCTTTTCATCAGCTATTCCCAGCATGTTAAGAAAGCACAGATCTATAAATTTGGACATGAAAATAGAAACCATGAGAAAAGTGAAGACTGGTGAAAGAAGTCATTCCTAGAGGCATTTTGGAAGAGGCTTTCAAGTGACCTCTCGAAGTTTCACGCTTCTGTTTACCTGTGAAAGGTTTAGCTGAGTTGTTTCATTCCAAGTATGCATATGGTTTGTTTTGAATAAAAAGTTTCCTGAAGCATGTTGAACTGCTCTTCTTTTTTGTGGTATACAAAACTATCCCTATTCTTTTCCTGTATTTGTGCCTCTGGTACCATATTTTCCTTGAAAGGAGTAATGACCAGGAACATATCCACTACATTAACTGAGATATACTTGGATATGGTAAAACCTTCGGCACATATTGAATTGAGGTAAACTCAAGAACCGTATGGTCTAAATGTATTCACCTGGTTTCTCAGAATATTAGCTTTGTTGATGGGGTTAGCATATGGTGAGTCCTGGAAATTATACTATTTGATATCAGATGTGCATGTTACAGTCAATATTTTAAGATACCTTAATATCAAAATACCTATCTTTAGGAGATGTTGGAAAGAGAAAAAAGATACCTGGAAATGTGTATGCTGGAGCAGGCATACTTTCTAAATTAGGAGAACAACGGAAAGGGTTTGCAGCAGCCATTTTTATTTTGTGTTGGAGAAGAATCTGAAGAGTAAAGGCTTATTGCAATATCATGATTTCCAGTTATTTTGGAATGGGCGGGACCTATGAAATTCATATGCTCAGCATAAATTGACAAGTGACTTGAGGGCAAACACACACACACACACACACACAGAGGATGCACAAAATATATTCTTTTTTGTGTAATTTTTGTTCTCAGTCTGCATATGCTCCAGAGCTAGTTTCTCTTAAAACTTTTAAGTCTTCAGAGTGCTGCCTCATTTGAATTACTTTGTTGTTCATGATGTAGACAGAAGAAGACGATATCTAATATATATTAACATGCAGGAAGCTTGTCCATTATCTAAAATTTAAAACTGGGGGAAGGGACGGTCAGGGAGTTACTGTACTGTATTCATACAGTTGCGCTATAGAACGAAGTGAGAGCTTTACAAAACCAATACTCTTTAACTGGGGTGAATTCCTACCAGTACAAGAGAGAACCAAAGGAACTGTAGGGAAATTTGAATTATATAGGGCAGTGGTGGAAACTCTGGTGCACTTCAGATATTGTTAAACTGTAACTCCCAGCAGCCCTAGCTAGCATAGGAAATGATGAAGGATGCTGGAAACTGCAGTTCAGCTGTATCTGGAAGGCCTAGTATACAGCCTTTAAGAAATAACCCAAATGTAGGGATACATTTGTATTGTACTATATTATTTAAATAGCTTGTCACAGCTGCTAATTCACATGGCTTTAAAAACTGGCTAGGTCATTGTAGCTATACATTGGCTTCAGGATGAAAAGCAGCACAGCTCTGAATACCAACTGCAGGAAACTAACCTTGGAGGAAGAATGTTATTCCCATAACACCTGCTTATAGGCTTTTCAGAGGTATCTGGTTTTGTGGAGGGAAGGAGGACACTGACTAGAAAAGCCTTTGGTTAAATCAAGCAGAAACCTCCTTAAATACTTGGCAAGGTTATAGTTGGGGATAACCAAAATCATCCATTTAATTTTGAGTAATCCCCACTCCCCCAATAGCACCCCTACACCCTACCCATTCCCTCAAGGGGGCCTCCCAATTTACCAGAGAAGGTTCAGGATAGCAGTGGGGAGGAGTTTCTTGCAGTGAAACTTCATTCATTTATGGGATCCAAGCTTTCTCCCTGGTTATACCCCCAGCACTGTCCTGTGAGATAGGCTGTGTGTGCCAGGAAAGCAGAAGTGTAATGTAACTATGAGATTTGTATGGGTGGAGTTTGTGAATTCTTGGTCTCCTTAATCAGCCACCACTATAACTTCCTACCATTCATAAAGGCTGTTTCTATATAAGCTACTTTTTTGGACTACGAAGATAATCACTGGTACAGGATGGTGGGAACTGATGCTGGAGGTCCATAATTTGCCACCCCTGTTACAATAGCTTGCTTTAATTGGCTTACAGTGCAGAAACATCAATATATCTAAATTCCCAAAGGCAACGTCCTAGTTCTGAATATGCTCACTCCACCCACAAACATCTAATAAAAACTGGAAGCATATTTTGATGCTTCACTGCTGTGGGATGCAAGAACAAAGGATAAACGTTACTGGTGATCTCACGTACCTTTCTGAAGAATTACAGTTGGCCTCCACATTTGCAGGTTTGACTTTCACAGATTTGATTATTTATGAGTTTCTTCAACCCCTGCCCCTCATCTGAGGTGTTTCTTTCCTAGGGGAACGTTCCCTCTCAGCAGCTCTGATCAAGCTGCACAGCCCTTTGAAAACCCAGCTCTGATCCTCCTCCTCTTTCTTCTCCACCACCCTAGGCACTGGCTGGCCAACTAAGGATGATTCTCGGCACAATTTCTTAGCACAAACCCTCCCCCAATGCTCCCCACATCCAAGGAAGGAGATGGATGTGAGAGAGGAAGTATAGGGCCACTATATCAAACTCTCCCTTCCCTCTTCTCTTCGTGATCGGATCTGGACCCTGGGTGCCTGCTCTGCTTACCATGCCTTGGCCCCCTTCCCAGAAACACATATGTACATTTGAATATGGAGGACCAACTGTAGTCAGGATAAAGCCAGTGAAGGCAGCTCTTTCTGTAATCTCCACCACAAAGCTGACATGATCTTAACCAAAGGTGAAACACAGCAGCCCTTTTCGCACAGATTGCTCTATGCTCCAGAATACTCAAGAAGCAAAGGATGTTCAATTATCTTCATAATCTCTATAGTTCCAGGATTCCATTCGCAGCATGCTTTCAACTGAAAACATATAATCCAAAATTAGCACAAGATGGCTCAACCACACTGTGTGTTCATAGGCATTTCTGGTATTTCAGTGACTTCATGGAGTTTACTGAAAGTACAATGTTTGGTAATTAAAGCAACTCCTGCTGTTCTTTTTTCAGTGGAATTAACAAAGCAATACATGCACAGTGAAAGGAAATACTTGGAATACTTCTGTCTTCACTGTAAAATTGATTAATCTCATTAGTACTTGAGAAATATTTCACTTACTATAGCTTGTCATCCCTGAGATGTTTGTTCACCATATCAGTTCATCTTATTCCTATATGTAAAATATAGAAGCTGGAACTTGATGTATATATACAGTAAAGTCTGCTTGTATTTGAAATTTGAATCAGCCATGATTGGCAGATGCCTTTAGCAGCTGACAGTTTCTCAGTGAGATGCTGGAGTTATTATACGGCCACTCTAATTTCTCCCAGAGTGAGAAGATGCTATTGCACCCTCCAGTTACTTGACATATGTAGCATTAGGCCACTTAATGGGGCAGGAGGAAATCAAATTCTCCTTTTCTCTTGCTAGTGATATTTCATGAATGCACCAAGCCGAGTTTCACAATTACTACAGCTGGAGCGAGCTGACTGACATCAACCCGTATGCTGTTCCGAAGAGTGAAACCAGAGACTAGGCACTAAAAAAAAATCCTGCCCACACACACGCATACATACAAAAGCACAAACCAATACTACCTTTTAAAAAGACTATTCTCTTCCAAATTTAACATACAGGTTTGCAGATCAACTTCAGTCTCTTATATCATTGATGTTATAATTCAATTTTTAGTAGAAAAGCTATTGGCAAGTCTGAGTGTTTTAGATATTAACATGTGGAGTCTCCTGCTTGCTCAAATAGGTATTTTGATTAGTTTACCAAGCTAATTCTAAACATGTTGTTCAGAAAATACCATAATGTGTCTTTTTGTATACACCTCCTAAAAGTTTAAAACTCAACCACAGCCCTCATTAGAATAAGTGTTGCTCACTCCAATCCCATCTACAACAGCAGGAAAACAGTCTAGCGTGAAAATGTTTTTACTTTCTCATACATTTCAGTGACTTTTTAAATTCTGTAAAAATTCTTGTATTGGAAGAAACATATTACTTGAGTACTTGAAGCTATGCTGATACTAGAACTAAAAAAATTGCTTATGCTTAAAACTTAGGATTTATTTTTCCTTACAGTTATTCCATCCCCCGATTATAGCACTACATAGAAGAAAGATGCTGTGGTTCATATGAATAAACACTGAAAATGTATTGAATGTCATGCATGCAATGATAGAAAGTGTCAGTTTCAGCCAAAGATAAGTCTCAGTGTTTTTAAAAATGTAGATCTCATATCTCAGGAAGATTTAAGGTTTCAGAATTTTAAATATTCATTACAATGTCCAAAGGATAATCTGAATATTACTTACCTAGATCACTATTTTCTAGAAAGTTAGCTTTCTTATCCACATTCTTTAATAAACTTAACTACTAAGAGAACTAAAATGCAATAAGCAATCTGAGGCTGTATTTCTTTTGACGTTTTTACAGCATAAATTCAACAGATAGCAAAATTACCTAACAGTCTGTAGACCTGCAAACAGTCTCTTAGTAGCAACGGTGCTTGTTTGTTACTTACAAACATAATAGGACACAATGGACCATGTGATTGTGCCAATTACTACTGTTAACACACCTGAGACATCCTTTAATCAGCAATTGACACCGTATGAAAAGAATATTACGTGGTCCTAGAAAAATGCACATTTTAAGATCATGAACTACAGTTTTGAAACAAATTTTTAATCACTATTATTCTGGTACCATACAGTCAACAGAACTTTTAGCATGAATGCAAACATGGTTTTGCACTGCAGTTTAAATTGAAACACATAGCAGAAATCCAAGCAGTTTGATTTCCTGAGTGTTGTGTGCCAGAACTACTGATAATGCACAATATAAAATAATGAATTATTTTAGATAGTTGAAAAAATAGAATTTTTCTAGCAGATGATGTTAGTAATTGAATATGTGCCTTTAGGCAAGATAATGTATGTTACAGTATAACCAAGGGAACATGCTTTGAGCAGTAAAAGGAGCTATTTTGTTAACAGGATGTGAAAAAAGATTAAGAGACACCAGAGTGAAAAACAACCCGTTACTGTGCTGGAAGATAGACATTTTAACTCTCTGAGAAGGCAGGATGGCTGTAATGCAACCCTCAAGATTAAGTAGGTTTTGCATGTGTCTGTTTGCAGGTTTTACAACCAATGGGATCCAAATGTGTATTTTGAAGGGACAAGGAGAATATAAACTTCAAATGGAGAATGTGTTCATCACTGACTTTTTCTGGGTGACACAAACTTAAAAGCAGTCCAATTGTACAATTGATATTTTTAATGTTAATTTTTAATCGACTTAATTAAATAAGCCTTCTTACCCTACTCGACCTGAGTGTTTTTTATTGGTTTCATAAACTTAAGGACAGCAGATTTTGCAGTAACACTATTGATCAGTACTGAATCATGCAAAATCGTACAAAATCCAGAGATGTAGTTAGTTTTTAGTTGTGTAAGTTGCAAAACTCACATTTTCAAATTTTGTTCTTCCATTCCAATGCCCAGAACGGAATCTGCATAAAGAAGGTGCACCAGCTATTAAGTATTTGAAACTTGCGTACCTGTCCTTTGGCTATTTCAACAGAAGTATGAAAACAGAAAAAAGCAAAGTACTCATCTATTCACTTCATGTTTCTCAAGAATGAACACTGCTTGCATGTTTCCTTTTGTAATCATGTAAACTCTGATCAAAGTGAGTAATTTGTAATTATTTTATTGCAAAGGCTTCACAAATCTCTAATATTCTTTTCCAAAGGAAAACAATGCCGTAGAATGTCTTGAAATTCAAACTGCTATGGGAGAAGGAACTGCAAAACACCATCCACCTATCTATCTGTAACAAAACCATCACTAAGTAATACCACACAGAACACTAATATAGCCATGTGAAACTGAAAATCAATTTTCAATAACATTTTATATTCCAATGTGCAATATATTCCAATGAGCTGATGACATTCCCAGGAAAACACTGCTTGTGATCTTGGCGATACTTTGAGAGGTTTGAGTAAAACAAGCCATTCGAATACAGAAATCACTCTGAGTTTAGGGAAAAAATGTCAAACAGAATACTCACCATATTTTTTTAAAAAAAATTTCAATCATTAATTCCACCCTGAAAAAGGTGAACTCATAACCGGGCACTTTGCAGCTGACAATTATTACAGATTTTTGGTCAACAAGTGGGACCTGCAACAAAATGTTGCAGTTTGGAATGCTTTGTTCAAGGTTCTAACCAAAGAGTCTTTCAATGATACTTTATTCCAGTGTTTGGGGAATAGGGTTCTAACAGTATGTTTTTTACTTTTGTAAGCTTAGGGGTTCCCTATGTTTTTTTAGTATCTCCATCTCATGTATGGATAGCTCAGTTCTGGCTCAATAAAGATATGTGTTCATAGAATACGTTTTCTGTAGGTGTACTAGATGCTCTGCTCCAAAGATGTCTCTTGTATCATAGCAGCAATGAAAAGGAAACTTGAGACATGACAAAATTCTGTCTTTTTGTTTTCTTTTGTGATACAGTGGATTTCAACAGAGGAATTTTCCGTATCTCCCATCATTTGCTTTATAGCTTTCAAAACTCTGTGACTAAAATCCAGCAACAGGGTAAGAATGCTTGAAGGCACTGAGAGTCATTCTATATTCTGGACTTTTGTCTTTGGTCTACCCATGCAATTTCATGTTTAGGCAAATAAATATATCCATATTACATAAATATCTATAGGTTACTTGAACAATAATGACTAAAATGCTATACTTGATTGTTAACTAGATCTAAAAACAGTCAATGGATTAAAAATCTGTAGAAAATATAAAAGGTAAATTCACATGTAGTTAGCGTGGAAAATCTCTGAGATTAAAATATTAAACTTTGTGCGTCTATTGGTCACTGCCTGCAATGATTACAACACAATAACGACATACAGCTATAATTGAACACATGGCTCTACTATCTTCACCTCCAGTGAAAGGTAAGAAAAATTAAACTGGAGAACTGTATGCTGGATGTGATATCACATAGCACACCAGTCACAGAGCATAGAGAACAACAGTTTATTCTTGCATCTGCTTCTTCATTTTTGATCACTACTGCATCCTTTGTTGCTTTCATTTATGGTTCAGGATATTCTTAGACCCAGATAAGTTTAGACATTATTTAAACCCAGATTTTTAAAGAGCATTACCACTGAGAAGAAGTATTCACTAGAATAAGCAAATATGTTCCAGCTAGTAATGTCCTGGGTTGAAATGTGATCCTTTGCTCAGCACGACAATTTGCTTTTCTCTGGGCAGCGTACCATAAGTCTACTTCTATCTGAAACATGAAGTGACATTCCATTTTCTACAAATGCAACAAAAGTGTGTCTTTTTTCAAAAAAAATTAAGATGCCACCAAGCCAAAATACATATTTGGAAATGTTCTCAATGTCAGCCATCCATATTTTTCTTCATCCACTTGATCATTTTAGTCACTGATTCTTTTCGTTTTTCTGTTTCAGATTTTGCTTCCACCACAAAATCAGTTAACTGTGTTCTTTGTTCTGGTTCAAGTGTATTATTAAAAAATCTTTGGATCTGAAATAATAAATACATATAATTAGTTTTCAGTTGTTATTCAAATCTCTATGTGCATTTCCATAAGTGTTAAGATCCTACATGTAACCTGGGAACCTGTAAATCCCATTATCCTTTACTCTTTAAATAAAAATAACTTTGAGGAATCACATGAGAACAGATGAAAGGAATTCACACAATCTACTGATTTTGGGGCAGCTGCAGAAAAACAGCTGACACCCAACCATAGAATTGGCCATGGCCTAAGGGATCTAAGTAGGAAGGAAATCTCCCCTGCCAAAGTGCTACTCCCTCCTTATTTCCAAGGATCCCTCTCTTCTGTTTTAGCCACCCATTTGGGAGAACTTTCCCTTCCATAGGTGCATCATTGGATGCCGGCTGATTCCAATTTCCATTAAAAGTATCAGAGATGCAGTGGTGCCTTTTAACTGTTGTAAGCACCTAACAAGCCCAACTTTCCATTCCATACAATTTTTACTATAAAAATAGATGCAGTCCTATTTTCTTCACATTTTAGGGTAACTAGTCTATGTTATTTAATTTTACTTTGGTTCAATCATTCTTCTTACCATTTGGACCTCTATATCAGTACTGACAGACCACATGAAGTCATATAACACTCGAACTCCGTTCCTGTAACAGAAAGTGCTATGAGCATTCCTAAGGGAGCAGACATTTTGATAAGATGATGAGAATATGCCACCGTGTGTCCTCCTTCTGTTCCTGTTCCTGATGATTTTATAAGAACATGATGGAACTGCTAATACAGGTTATCTAAGAGCTATAGCAAGCAACCTTTTGAGGATGAAGGAATGCATTTTCCTGTGGAAAAGAGGCCAAAGACCACACACTTCTGACAACAGGCCCAGGTCTAGAGTGGGTGAGAAAAGGATATCTAGTCTTTCTTTTTATAACTTACCCATGTTGTTTCCATTCATCCTGTTTCATAAGTGCACACACATAGACAGTTTCTTCCCTCAGTGATCCTGCTGCAGTGTGGAGATAGTGATCTTGGCTGCTTCAGAATTGCATGAGGAAGGCAGATTAAAGCCTTCTCCTAGCAAGCCTGATGAAGATCACCATTTCCCTGTTGCTCTTAGTGGTCAAAAGCAGAAATTCTTGGCTGCATCAGGATGATGTAGAGGGGAAAACAAGGTCAAAACCCTTCTTTCCAGTGATTCCAACAAAGCACACTGTTTTTAATAACAGCAATGCCCAAATAATGCCATTGCCTTCCCTCTTTGCAATCAGCTAGATCAAGGGTAGGAATCATGCACCCTTCCAGATGTTATTCAGTTGGAAGTCCCAATAAGTCCTCTGCAAGCATAGTCAATGGTGAGGAACACTGGGATTTACAGGTCAACAATTTCAGGAGCACGGTATCATCCCATTCATTAGCTAAGCTAATAGTGGGCAGGGCTCTGTGAAACACATGGAAAGTGGCAGGAGGCTTATTGAACCCTGTGAGCTGCCCACTCAAGTCCTCAAATAGTAACATAATTTGTTAACAGAATAAATGACCTATAATTTAGCATCATTATGTTTTTTTTATCTTATTTATTCTCTTCTTTATCCTGTTTGTCTACCACATCTCAGGCTATATTTAGGTAAGGGTATGCACGTAATGCCTAAATACCCTGAAGGCACCAGATTTGATCCTGGAAGCTAATTAGGGTCAGCCGTGGCTAGGACTTGGATGGGGGACCACCAAGTGCTACAGGCTATATTTCAAAGGAAGCCATGGACAAACCACCTTTGTGTAACTCGAAGTTCACAGGGGTCACCATGAGTCAACAGGTGACTTGAAGACCCGTACATTACATTTATATTATGCATGCATATCTAGGTTGCTTCTATCTGTCTGGGATTATTTCTCCTGCTTTCTATAATTATCAAAGTTAAGTTCATTTTGTCTACTTATTGAGAAACTTTCTGTTTAGATAACGGATAGAATCCACAGAACCCATGAGCAGAGTTCATTTTGGTCACCTCCAGCTTTGGAGACAATAAGCCTCTCTGCATCAGTTGCCACAGAGTACAAAGCAAAGAGCAATGTTGCCCTCACATCACTTTGTGTGAGCAAATGATCAGCCACATTTTGAACAAAATGTTGGGCTAGATGGGCCTTGGTTCTAATCCAGCATGGCTCTTCTTATGTTCTGACTTCTGGAATGGTGTCATGAATAAAAAAGGAAAAGGAGATTATAATCTCCATTTCATTTCCCTCTTCCCTTAATGCCTTGGGCCTTATACAAATCTAGGGGCATAGAGGATTCTCTAGAATACTTGCCCTTGTAGGGAGTGGGGGTCTCTTCAGGACTGCAGTCCCATCAGCAAACTGGTTCAGAGAACAACTACTCTGGGTCCAAGTCAACATTCTGCTGTTTAACTATATCTTAAATATTCTTATAGCAACTTCAGATTTTCCCACTGCAATGTTTCTTTTTCTCTCCCACAGGAAAAAGAAGTTCCCTAAAAAGAAAGGATTTCTTGTCTTTTGATTTTTATCCTTTATATTGTTGATAGTCTATTGCAAGGGTGGGCAAGAACTGGTGGCCCATGTTTTTATAATGACAGTGATAAAACTTGCATTCTTTCTAACAGATCTTTATTTGGACAAGATATGGAGGCTTTACATTCTATTAATTGGGAGGATTTTGTATCCCTAAAAGAAAAATGTATCAGATTAGATTTATATGTTTCCACCTTGGCAGAATACTCCAAGTCTGAACATATACCTAGGAGCCATGTTTTACAACCTCAAGAACCTCTGCTAGATCAATCCCACAAAATCAAACCGGTTCTTTTAAAAAAATTCTGTATTTTAAAAACTGACACTCTTTCCCTGCCTCAAAAAGAAAGTATAGAGGCAAACACTGGGGTTATAGGAGACTCTCATCCCCTAAAGACAGTGGCCAGAATCCTATTAAGGATTTACATATCTATAAGCACCGCAGTTACAGTGCTACGCGATGAATCCCATCCCAATCCCCCCAATCTCCACTTACTTGGAAAACAGCTGCAGCTATCAACAGGGGTCCATCCCCCTGTTGCTTGGGAAGCAGCTGACAGCGCCACCCATTCCTGTGAGCAATCTCCAGTGTGACAGGCAACAGCAGGGCTCTGTCGCAATTCCCCTTCATGCCAGAGATCATTCATAAAGGGGTGGGTGGAACCACTAGCTAGCTTGTTCTTGTTTGACAGGGGAACAATTGCAGTGGCTGCTCCCTGGTAAGCAGAAATGGAGGGACTTTCACAATCCTTGTGTACTCTCTATGTAGAGATCATGAATATGAAACAGTCATAAATATGTAACCCTAGATTACACATTCATAACTGCCCGACAGGATTTCAACCATCATTCTCCCATTTTTTGAAAAAAAAGAATGGAGAATGAAACAATTTATATCTTTTGTGGGACCCTGGAACCCACAAAAATGGCCTTGGGTGGTGCATGCAGACTGCCAACAGTACAATTCTTGCCCCTGCATAATCCATAGTGAAAGAAGTTGCTGAAAAGAAGTAACTTTATGCCTTAGTAGATTAGAATAAGAAATCCATGCTAAAATGCAATCATATCAAAAACTCAGAAGCTTTCCATACTTAGCGTACAGACGTGCCCAATTTTCTGTTACAAATTTCCAGGCTATCCGGTGGCCAACTTCATTTTTGGCTACATTTTGAACTGCATTTCTTAGATAATATGATGGAATTGTGGAATCATTAAGCATAGACTGCAAGAATCTGTAAAGAAGTTTATTCAAAATAAGTAGACAGATATAAAATTGATGATAGAGAACAAATATTTCTAAAATGCTTTTAAGGTGAGTGTAAGCCTTTCTATATTTTTACAATGGGAAAAATGTAACACATCATGGGCAAGGAATGTAAGAAATCTGCATAGCTGAATCACAAAGTCTGACATTCTAAAGTCAAATTGGGAGGTATCTTGTAAGACTGGGGACAAAACAAGTGAGACCAGGCCCCTGCTGAAGCCTACCGCATCTACAGAATCCTAAAAGTTTAATCTTTCTTTTAAAAAAGCAACCAACCTGCTCCAAATTTCTAAACTCGTGACTGCAGAGATGCATCTGTGAGTTTCTTCTAAAACCACAGGTACTGGGGACATCCAAGTGGAAGTTTGCTTTCAAAAGGCAGAACTTCCGAAGCTTCTCTTATACACTTAAGGTAAAATGAAAGATTGGTACTTACTGTGAAGATTCATTCTTGGATGCCCCAGAGAAGCAATCCATTATAGTTGGGTTATTCCTCACAGGCCAGCATACATAGCAGGAGTCTCCAAACCCAAATTTCTTTCTTAGTTAATGCTGGTGACTCTCACTGCCTTCACCTTCAGTTTCTTTCCAAAGCCTGTTCAAGACAGCTCACCTAAATAACACCTGTAACCTTTCATTTAAATCCTTCTTTAAAAAAACCAGAAGTGGGGGTGGATTGCTTCTCTGGCATGGGATCAACTGGATTACTGAGAGCAGCAGTCCCATGGTTTTCACCAACTGCATCAGAGCCATCAAATTCTTTGTCATCGAAATCTGTAACTCTTCCCTAATCTTTTGTTTCCTTTCTTGTAATAGAAAAACATGCAGCCTTTTGCTGTATCTATCTGAGCCCCTAGTTGTGTTAATATTCTTGATGGTTCCAAATGGCTCTTTTCCAATTTTATCAAGAAACCATATTTCTGAAGTGTCTGTACTGTGTTTTCCAGATCCCTTTCCATCCATGGCACTGCAGCCATAAGGCTGTGAGTTCGATCCTGCCGGGCTCCAGGTTGACTCAGCCTTCCATCCTTCGGCAGGTAGGTAAAATGAGTACCCAGCTTGTTGGGGGCAATTAGCTAATACATTGTAAACTGCTTAGAGAGCACTTAGCTGATAAGCAGTATAGAAATACACATACTATTGCTATTGCTGAGTCTGCATCCCATTTTCAAGAGCATATAGCCTAAGCTCAGGAACAGCTATATACCCTGTTCCTGAAGATGTGCCACCAATGGTACCAGCACCTTGGTAAACATCCTGGGTGCTGACACAACACCAAAAGAAAGTTCCCTGAACTGATAGTGTTTCCTTTGGAATTAAAACATTTAATATGCCAATAAGCTTCTTTGAAACACTAGCCAATCGCTGATCTGTGAATTCTCTGATGGTTTAAAGTGCTGCCATCTTGAATCTCTGGTGTAAAACAAAGTTGTTTAAATATTTCAAGTTTTAATAGGACGATAAGAACCATTGCTCTTGGGCACCATGAACACAATCAAATATAACTCTGAATTTCTGGGTGCAAGGCACCTCCTTTATGGCCCCTATCTATATAAGATCTGTTTTCGAACTAGTCCTCTTTTTTCTGGATTCCTCAGTAATGGAATATCTGCATTATGGGACATTTTCAAACAAATTTGTTGTGTCCTTTGGTGACTGCCTGATTGACTTAAAGATCTGTTGCTTTTGACTATAATGTCCCAAAACACAGAAATCTTCCTCTTAACAAAATATCTTATCTACCTCTATTGTCAGCTGCCTTCTGTATTGGCTTGCCTCTCTTCTGTTCTGTTTGATTCTTTTTTCCTTTTCTGGGTGAAGTCTTCTCTATTCCACTGTGGACTATCAAATCTGAAATCACCCTGTCTTCCATAATCTCTTCAGGTACTTCTAAATTGTTTTTGCTCTGATCTTTCTCTCTATATTGAAGGCATTACTTGTATCTTTCCTTCATTTACTACTAATACTTTTGTAAAGCCTTTCTTCAAACAGAAGGTGACCAGTAAATGGCATGTATGCCAAATCTGTTTTTGACTCCCAGTGGTGAAGCCAGATTGATCTTTTTGCCACTACAGCTGCCATTATATTTCTATCAGCAAACACAGTAGAATCATAGCTCACATCTGCTAAAATCACAGAGCCTTCTGCATTTTTTCTATTGCATCAAACAAAGCTTGCACACCCAAATTTTGAGTCTCCAAAATTTTCTGCAACCACAATACTGCCACTCTGGCAAACCTGGAAGCCATAATGGAATATCTAATTTCCATTTTGGATGCTTCATCTGCCTTCTTTAAGGCTGACTCAGTTCTTATCAGCATCCTTAAGGGTTGTGTCAACCTCCTTTCGAGAACACAGAAATTGGAACATCAGGCAATGAGACCTTACGATACTCCATGTCCCCTTTCCTAAACATATACAACTTTTGACTGCACCCTAGAAGTCTTTTTGTAGTAGAAGGAGCCTCCCGCTCTACTGACTCTTTAAACACGTCAGGCAAAGGAATTTCAGTTCCCTTGGGGCCTGATGATGGTGATGACTATGATGACAAATGCCACTCTACTATAGTTCTTTCCTTTCCCTTTGCCACATTGCTCTTCCTCCTATCTTCCAGTTCCAGTATATGTAACACACATTTCAACATATGCTTAAAATTATCCATATTAAAAAACCTATTAGAAGCCAACCCTCTTAGGACATCACTATTAAGCGTCTACCCTACTGTCACTATAAGTTTCATCATATATTTCCCCTTCAGACACTTCTGAATTAATCTCCATCTCTATGTCTGAATCAGTATTCTCTTTTGCAAATGCTTTGCTTTTTTAAGACACATGTTGCTCCTACCTCTTCCTTCCTATGTGTCGTTTTCTCCTCTTTATCACCTCCTGAATGAATTGTACTGTTTGACTCTTGTAAATCACTGGCTAAAAATTCTTTATATTAAAATCATGCCTTTAGCGCTTTTCGCATGGCATTTCCGATGCGAAAGGGCCCCTTGAGTGTCGCGCACATGTGAGGAGCGGTCCACATGACACACTCATATTTGCACGAAGCTCAAGGGCCTGACGCGGACCGCGCACGCATTTTTTTCATTTTCGGCTTGAAGCCGAAAATGCTGTGCGGTCGCACATTGCTCCGGGGCCATGTGTGCACTTACCTTGCGTGCGGAGCCTCGGGAGCCGGGCCAGTCACGCTTCCTGTCCAGAGCAGGCTGGGAAGTCCCCCAGGCTGCACTGCAAAAGGAAGAGGCGGGCTCTCGCGCAAGAGGGAAGCTCGTGCAGAGCCAAAGGAGCAAGGAAGCAGCAGCCTTCCTCCGGAGGCTGCTTGCATGAGCCCCACACCCCAGCACCGCGAAAGGGTAAGGTGCGAAAAAGGTGTCAGTCTCAAATGTATTAAGTAAATTTGCGTATATAAATTCATCAATTATTTAATTTCCTCTAATGTACTCTTGTAAATTCATTGTATTCTTCACCACTGAAGATGAAACATGTGAGTTTGGCTGCACTGAATCATGTCTTTGCCCTTGGTTCTCTGCCAACAAATTTCTCAAATAAGATAGGAAGGAAGCTTGAGTATCACTATTCTTTAGTATACTCAGCTTCTTCCCTGTTTACAGAGGGCCTGTCACTCAAATTCTGTGCCTCCATTCCAGGCTCTTTTTGTTGTTCCTGTTGCCCGGCTACACTGTGCAATCAGCCAAGCCTCCTGTTGTGGAACACTCGTTCCCAATATGGCAGCCCAAAGTAAAGTAAAAGAATTTCTCTGCCTGAGAACAGTGAATTCCACTGCCCTTCTATCTGTGCTGGTAATTCTACCTCCTTACCTTTAGTCCTATAGATAAGCAAGAGGAGGAAAAATAGAAAGAAAGCTATTTTTAAGGGTTTTTTTTTACCTTTTTAGAAATGTTACCATCACAATCAGCTTTTATCACCTTCGCCAATTGGCTTTTCAGCTTCTTCAGGGACGTTTGAATACAGCACTCAGAATCCCTGTCATTGTTCGCCACAAAAATTCATTTTAAAGTTTTTCTGTTGTTCTCTCAGAGACACACTGATCTGTGGTCATCTGGGTACTATTTTCCCGCCCAATCTCTGTTAATAAAACTATTACATTTAAACCTAAGTTTTGCTGAAAGCTTGAAATACATGCAGCTAGCTTGGCAGGAATTTTAAAAACTGAGAGTGAAGGCAGTGGGAATCAACAACATAAACTCAAAAAGAACACTGGGCTCAGAGACTTCTGTTACATACGCCAGCATATGAGGAACAACCCAACTGTAGTGAATTGCTTCTTGACACCATCCAGTTCCAGCTGTCTCCCACTGGTGCGACAAATTCAGCTTCAGCACAGCTATGTCCATATAATTATTACTTAAGTGCCATTATGCAAACTAACTAAAAGGCTAAAAGTACACACTACATTAAACATACAGTATGCTATTTGAGATCATTCTTTATTGCACTCTAAAATAAACACACCTGCAGAGGTGTAGGGTAACATAGGTTCCCTTCCACTTGTTTCTTCATTTAAAAACTATCATCCAACCCAGGAGTTTAAAAATAGGAATAGGTTTTATATGGCCAGACTCACTTTCTAACAAACTCAAACTGATAGAAGAATCTTTTGAAAAAATGAATTCTCAGGTCAAAAGAAAACATTCTTGGTAATCAAAAGAAACAAAAGACATATCAGTAAGAAAGAGCTGTAAAAGAAAAGTGATTTTCTAATGATTTCTGCCTTGTTTTACTAATTTAAAAAATCTAGCTAAAATTTCTAAAAAAACAAGAAGACACAGTAATCATGGGATCACAAAATTATATGATTAGTAACTCCTGGTCAAGGAGGGAATTGGGGGAAATATATAATTTTATTATCTATTAAGTCTTTGGGCTGTCAAATTGTAGCTTATCTTTACTAAAAATGTAAGTTAATTAAGGTCACCTTTGAAGCAACCATGGCTTACGGCTGCAGCTCAGTGCAAAGTATATTTCATATTCTTCCTCTGGTAGTTCCGTATCATTCTGCTTTTGCAGTTCCCATAAAAAATCCCACTCCTTTTCACTGCCCAGCTGAACACCATAGCAGCAAACAGTTCTGCTAAAACAGACAGGAGCCCTGAAACAGAGAATATGATTTAGAATTGACATGGCTCATCATACTGCTTCACAATGGAAAAAAAATACAGATATAAAGCACTAAACTACATCACTGCAAATTACAAATTTCTAACTAAACTTGGTTCCATTTCCCACTGAAGTTAAGAGAGGGTGGTTAAAAAAAAGGGAATATCAGAAATTAAGAGTTTTGGTTTCACTTGCTCCTTCATGTAGTTCTCCCACACAAAATTTGCCCAAGAGTTCAACAGAAAGAGTTGTAGTTTACAACACTGTTTACAAGAAATGTTCTGGTAACATGCACTATAGCAATTCACAGTGATGGCCTGTTGATCCACTATCTGAGATTAGATCCCACTGAACTCTGTTAGACTTCAATCTAAATAGATGATAGTCCACATATTACAAACTTACCAGTTCCAGCTGGATTCTCTGCTTATGGTCTTCACTGGGCAAGCTATTCTATTGCATTAAACAAAGCCTGCACACCTAAATCTTGAGTCTCCAAAATTTTCTGCAACCACAATACTGCATTTTGAAGAAATGTACTTTCTCACAATATAATGTAATGTCATGAACTTTTGGTGTAAAATGTTGTTTAATTTTACACACACACACACACACACACACACACACACACACACAGGGGTATTAGAGGTAATATGGTAGATGAGCTGTTGGAAGGAAATGAGAGAAGGAATGTTACAAGTGAATGGCGATTGGTGAAAAATCTGAGGCCATTTGAATAAAGTTGGCGAAACACAGCTTTGATGTCATAATATCTCACACAGGTTCCTTGAAAACATGTAGGATGTCCCTACAGTTGGTGACCACAACAATACAACAGGAGAATGTCCTCACATTAGTGGCAGAGGTGGGGACAAGAGAAAGTCCTCACTCCTTTGTGGTAACCATGAGATTTGTGAAAGTCTTCGCATATGGTGGCAGTGGTGGTTTAGGCAGAGCCTAATACCGGATGGAAAAGTAGTGGGTTAAGGAGTAAAACCCCACATATGGCTCCTTGGGGTTTGTCAAGTATTCTTTCTTCTATGTCCACTTGTTTCATTCTTTTGGGGAAGAGACTGTTTGTGCAGATTTCTTAGGTTGGAACTAAGGTTCTTCTGAATGTTCTTTTTTTAAAAAACAAAACAAAACCTGGGAGCATGTTCTGCTGAGATGATCCCATAGTTTACAGAGCAAATCTTCCCTTCTTTTCCATTTTTTTCCTTAGAGTTATAGTGGGATAGTGTAAAAGTGTCGTTTCACCGTTGCACAAATACAATGTAAGAAAAAAAATTAAAAAGAAAGAAGGAGTAATGTTTGTTCCAATATGTCTTAGAATTAAAGAGAAGCACACCTGAGGGTGGGTGCAGCTGGCGGCAGGGAATTTCAGAAAATAGACCATGGCAACAGTTTGAAAATACATACATACATACATATTACACAGAGAGAGAGAGGGAAACCATAGAACTTGAGCAACAAACACCACAGCACCCCAACTCATTTGCCCCACCTGGAGGATCTCATAGGTCTGTAATTATATTTATACACTAGAACACTTTTTTTAAAAAAAATTATCATTATGTATGCTTCTGGCAACACATATTGTGTGCCTTACTTTACTCATTTTTACAATCATATATAAAACATCTACTATTATTTCTAGTTACTGTAAAGAAATGGGCAAGGCATGTTGCAAAAAAAAAAAAAAGGAAATAGGGAGGAAAGAGAAAACAGGCACCAGTTCTAGAACTACATGGTGCTCATAATATAATCACCAGGAATTAAAATCAATTAGGGATTGGGGACAAGACAAATGCTCCTGTGAGGGAGACAGAAGTTGTAGAGATGCAGTTTCATCTTTCTCATGGCTACAGTCAGGTGGGAAGGTGTCTTCTAAGCCCGATGTGTATCTGCAGAACAAGTGAGAGAGGCTGGAAACTGATGCCTGACTGATTAAAGCAAATCACATCATACCTGCTTCCAAATATTCTGGTACTACATTGGCATGGACCCATGCTATTACTGATATTATCTCTTGGGTAACAGCCAACAACACAAGCTTCTCCTACTGCATTGCCACTAACCTGGGACTCATGAGCTGCTAAAATGGGTTTGCCCATAAGTGGCTATCCTGAAAGAATTTCAAGGGTTCTTGTGGGGCCATGTAGGAAGCCATTATTCTCAAGTTACGCATCCTTCCTAATTAAGAAGTGTTACTGCCAATATACCCACCAATGGCACAACCTTTCTGCAGTAGTTGGGATTGCATGCTCCTGTGAGGCAGGAGCCTATGCTGATAGCAGCAGTGCTGCTGGTAGGATCTCCCATGTCAGACAGGCTTTTGCTGGGGAGCTAGACTAAATGTGCCAAACAACTACTGGGCAGCAGCATGATGGGGTGGGGGTGACACTGGCAGAGGATCTCCCAGAAACAACAAAAGTGGCATCATAGCTAACACTTTTAGTACTGTGCAGAAGAAGGACGGTAAACCCCATTTGAATGTCTTTTACCATGAAAACCCTATGATGAGACAGTCCGAACTGAAACAAGAAGATGAAATTCTCAGGTCAGATGGCACTCAAAGAGCTACTGGGGAACTGCAGAGGACAATTATGATTTGTGTGGTAGCTAATGATGCAGCTGGACTCAAGCTGAAAGGACATTCAGCTGTTCACATGCTCAGACACTACACAATACACTACTATAGGAACACAGAATGGGAGAAGCACGAATCAGGGGAAGCTAGACATATAAAACAAGAGATGGAATGCATAAACGTTATAATACTTGGGATGAGGGGATTAAAGTAGACAGAGATGGGACATTTTCAGTCAAATAATTACAAAGTGTTCTGCTCAACAAAGGAAAATCAAAGAAGAAATTGTGTGGGATTTATAATGAGAAAATATAGAAAAAGCTCTCAAAGGATGCAGTACAAAGTTTGACCAAATCATGCCAATAAGACTTCTGGGAAAACCCATCAATATAACCATAATCCAAGTTTACGCTCCAACTAGTGAAGCAGAAGAAGAAATTTAAAGAATCTATGCAGGAGTCCTGGAGAAAATTGATCACACACCAAAATAGGACTTCTTCTCAACCATAGGCAATTGGAATACAAAAGCAAGAAACAGAGCAGAATCAAAGATCGTAGGAAAATTTGGCATAGGATCCAGAAATGAAGCAGGAAAGCAACTGTTTGCATTTTGCAAGGCCAACAGTTTGTTCATTGCAAACACATTCAAAACGCAACCAGAGGTCACTATGCATGGTCATCACCTGATGGCCAATACAGAAATCAAATAGACTACATAACTGGTAGCATAAGATGGAAAAACTCCATTCCCTCTGCAAAAACAAGACCAGGAGCAGATTGTGGCACAGACCAATGAATAATAGCAAAAGTTAGAGTAAAGCTAAAGAAGACCACTTAACCAACCAGCATGCTGAAATGCAACCTAAAGAACATCCCAGTAGAATTCAAAGATAATGTGAAAAACAGATCTGCACTATTTTTTTTTGACTGGCTAGATACATTTCATGTTGTGAGACACCACATAGATAAGAAAAAATGAGAATCAAAAGTAAAAGGTGAGAGAAATGACAAAGCTTGGTAAGGTAGAAGGCAGTAGGAAAAGAGGAAGACTGCACTGCAGATGGATAGACTCCATCAAGGAAGACATGCCCATGAATCTGCAAGACCTGAGCAGGGCGGTTGATGATAGAATGGCTTGGAGGTCTCCCATCCATAGGATTGCCATAAGCTGAGATCAACTTGATGGCAGTTACCAACAGGCTGTACACAGCATAAAGTAGATACAGCATGGACACGTTCCAAACATAATCATTTCTCCTAATGGGAACAATCCTGTATTCAAGCTTGCCTGCTCCTGTTCCTCTGTGTGAATATGGAGAAGAGGAGAGCACATGAGCTCAAAAGTTATGCAAGCTCATTGTCGCTATTGCAAACCATTACATCTCTGTTTTTATTATGGTAACACAGAAAGTATAGTCTTTTTTGACTGGCAAGATAAGTTTCATTTTGTGAGACACCATGCATAACCACATAAATAGAATTTTAAAGCAGAAGGGCTATCAGTGCAATCATAAGCAATGGGAATAGAATATAAAAGTTCAATTCAGTGATGTCAAGGTGCTGGGACTGTGTGGGATAAGAACAGGTTGCTTACCTGTAACTGTAGTTCTTCGAGTGGTCATCTGTGCCCTCACACACTAGGAGCTTTCGCGCACGCGCGGTACCGTTCGGAAAATTCTAGAGCTTAGTAGCTTGGCGGGAATCCCTCCCCCTCTGCCTGCACTGAGCATGCTCAGCCCGCCGAGCAACGGTCTCTCCTCAGTTCTAAAGTCTGCCGAAAAAAGGGACCTGAGAAAGAGGGGACGGCTGGGCGGGTGTGTGTGAGGGCACAGATGACTACTCGAAGAACCACAGTTACAGGTAAGCAACCTGTTCTTCTTCTTCGTGGTCTCTGTGCCTCACACACTAGGAGACTTTGTAGCTTACCAGTTGGACGGTGGGTCAGGTCCTAGAGTACGGAGGCCAGCACCACTCGTCCGAAACGGGCATCTCTACGGGACCGGCAGTCCAGTCGGTAGTGGCACACGAAGGTCGATGGTCTGGACCAGGTCGCCACTCGACACAGTTCTTGCAGGTCCACACCTCGCAGGAGGGCTGCAGAGGATGCCACGGCTCTGGTGGAATGAGGCCGGAGCAAGGCTGGCAGAGGCCGCTTTGCAAGTTCATAGGCCAGCAGGATAGTCTGGGCCACCCATTTAGAAAAGCGCTGGGTGGATACCTTGTGGCCTCTGCGGCGCTGACCATAGCACACGAACAACTGCGGGGTCTGGCGAAAAGCCGCAGTCCGGTTAGTGTAGAACGCCAAGGCCCGGCGAACATCAAGGGAGTGTAGGGCCGCCACCAGAGGTGTCGTCGGGTTTGGATAGAAGGTTGGCAGAATGATGTCCTGGTTGAGGTGGAAGTGAGACACCACCTTGGGCAGGAAAGAGATGTCAGGTCTGAGAACTACCTTGTCCGTCTGGAAAACAAGGAAGGGCTCGTCGGCTCGCAACGCTGTCAGCTCACTGGCCCGCCTGGCTGAGGTGACAGCCACCAGGAAAGCAGTCTTGATCGTCAAGAGCCTGTCATCTGCCGTGGCCATGGGCTCGAATGGTGGTCGTGTCAGCTGCGATAGCACCAGGGAGAGCGACCAGGGCGGTAACGGCGGCGATACCGGTGGGTAGAGATGCTGTAGGCCCTTCATAAACTGCTTCATGGTAGCGTCGCGGAAGAGCGCCGCCGATGGAGAGCCGCGAGGTTGATGCGCCACGATAGCGGCAAGGTAGACCTTCAGGGACGAGAACGCCAGTCCCTGCTGCTGAAGGTGGAGTAGGAAGTGGAGGACGGTACGTTGGCCGACAGGCGATACCGGCTCACCCCGTGCCTCAGCAAAAGCGACGAACCTCTGCCACTTATAGCTGTAGTTACGGCGCGTCGACTCCTTCCTGGCCACGGTCAGGATGTTCTGGATGACCGGGTTGTCTAAGGTGTTATCCGCCAGGCATGGAGGGCCAGGAGCGGCAGGTCAGGATGGAGAACGAGACCGCCTGAGTGTGACAGAAGGTCCGGAGTCAAGCGGAACCGGAGGAGTCGGCCCCGAGCAGCCTCGAACAGGGGGCTGAACCAGTGTTGCCTCGGCCAGTACGGGACCACAAGAACAACGTCCGCTTGGTCCACCAGGATCTTGGCGACCACTCGACCCAGGAGGGGAAATGGAGGGAACGCATAGAGAAGGCCGCCGCTCCACTGGAACTGGAAGGCGTCGCCGAGAGAGCCCAGACCCTGACCGGCTCTCGAGCAGCACTGACGGCACTTCGCGTTCGCCTCGGTGGCGAAGAGGTCGATCATGGGTTCGCTCCAATGGTCTCAAATGAACTGGAACGCTTCTCTCGAGAGGGACCACTCGTGGTGGGAGGAAGTATCCCTGCTGAGGGCGTCTGCTGTGGTGTTGTCCTGGCCCGCCAGGTGTACGGTTATTGGGTGGACCCGAAGCGACACACACCAGTCCCACAGTTGGAGCGCGATGGACAGGAGCATGGTGGAATGGGTCCCTCCTTGTCTGTTGACATAACAGACAGCCGTCGTGTTGTCCGTTAGAAGCAAGACAGTGTGTCCCGCGACCAGGTTGCGAAACGCCCTCAGAGCCTTCCAGATGGCAAGCACCTCGAGAGCGTTGATGTGAAGGCCGGTCTCGTCGTCCATCCAGCGTCCCCATACCCTGAGACCGCGACAGTGCGCTCTCCACCCGAACAGGGAGGCATCGGTCGTTACCATAAGTCGAGGAGTTGGTTCCTGGAACAGCATCCCTGAGAGCAGGTGGCGATAAGAAAGCCACCAGAGCAGGGAGCGGCGCACGTGCATCGGGATCTGGAGGTGACGTCTCTGGTCGTCTCAGAGCGGATTGAAAACCCAGACGAACCAGTGTTGGAGCGGGCGCGCGTGAAGTCGGGAGAGGTAAGTAACTGCCGTGGTGGAGGCCATGTACCCGAGGAGCTGCTGGATCCTCCTCGCTGACACCGTCGGTGCATCGAAGGTGGCGGATGCCGCCCGACGAAGGGTACGTGCACGCTCCAGGGGCGGACAGGCTCTGGCAGAGACCGAGTCCAGGGTCGCCCCGATGAAATCGAGCACTCTCGCCGGGTCGAGGTGAGACTTCTTTCGGTTGACCCGGAGACCAAGACGAGTCAGGAGGGACAGAGTTCTGTGGATGTCCCTGTACAGTTTGTGTCTGCAGGACGCGACCAACAGCCAGTTGTCGAGGTAAGGGTAAATGGAGACGCCCTTCGTCCGCAGGTGAGAAACCACCGGGGCCATGCATTTGGTGAAGACCCTGGGAGCGGTGGACAGTCCGAAAGGCAGCACCCTGTATTGGTAACAGGTGCCGTCGATCGCGAACCGAAGGTACCGTCTGTGCTGCAGGCGAATGGCGATGTGGAAATACGCATCCCGAAGATCGATGGAGGCGAACCAGTCCCCTCGGCGAAGGAAAGGCAGGATCAAGGATAGGGTGACCATCTTGAACCGTCTGGGGTGGATGTATTCGTTCACCCCTCTGAGGTCCAAGATGGGCCGCAGGGTACCGTCCGACTTCGGTACCGTGAAGTACCGGGAGAAGAAGCCGGTGGTAGTGGCCGAGGGCGGTAACCTTTTGATCGCTCCTTTTTGCAGGAGGGACTGGATCTCTTCCAGCAAGGCCGGGCTGGCCGGGGTGGAATAGTAGACGCCTTGTGGTGGAATACTTGCAAACTCGATGGCGTAACCAAGACGGACGATGGAGAGAACCCAAGAGTCCGAAGTGATGTAGCGCCAATCGGCGAGGTGTCTGGCCAGCCCGGGGTGATCTTCTGGGGCTGCTGGGAGGTGGAAGAGTGGCTGTGGAGGCGACCTGCGCACCACATCAAAAGCGGGACTTCGTCCCCGACGAAGACTTCCTCGAAGAAGATTGGCGTCTTCGAGGAGGTCTCCGGGAAGAAGAGGAGGCCGACGGACACGACGGTACGGAGCGCGGAGAGCGCGATGGAAGGGTGGAGGAGGAGGACCTGCGCCAGGAGGGTCGCGAGCCAAAGCTGCGGCGTGGCTGCGGAGGTTGGTGGACCCCCATCTTCTTGGTTGTTAGATGAGCCTTCACGATGTGGTCCATCGCCTCGTCAGTATTGGCGCTGAAGAGTCCCGTGCCATCAAACGGGAGGTCTTCAATCCTCCTCCTGGTGTCCTCCTGGAGATCGGAGGAGCGGAGCCACGCATACCGCCGGAGTGCGACCGAGCCCACTAGCACTCGTGCTGCCACCTCGACGGAGTGCCTGGAGGAGATGATCTGCTGATTGGCGAGTGCTACCGCCTCGTTGAAAAAGTCAGTAACACTCGCCCGGTTCTCCTCCGGGAGGCTGGATAGGAACGGATGGAACCTATCCAGCAGGTTCCTCAGGTAGGCCGCGACGCAGGCTTGGATGTTAGACACCCTCGCTATCAGCGAAGAGGCAGAATAGAAGCGTCGCCCGAATGTGTCAAGCCTCCGACCCTCTCTGTCCGGCGGGGTGGTGTGCGCCCTCGTGCCCCCCTTGGTTTGGGCAGACTCGACCACCACGGAGTTCGGCAGGGGATGGCTGAAGAGGAACTCGGTGTCCTCCTTCTGGGTCCTGTAGAGATGTTCAAGCCTGTGCGGAATAGGCTGGGCAGAAGCCGGCTGGGCCCACGGCTGCTTCAGGGCCTCCACCAAGGCTGGCAGCAATGGCAGTGGAGCCGTCAATGGAGGACGGGTGTCAACATACTGAAAGACAGGATCCTGCACAGCCGGGGCCGGTTCCGCAATCTTCAGACCCAGAGCTGCAGACATCCAAAGGAGGATAGCCGAGAAACTCCTGATGTCCTCTGGTGCCAACTCTGGGGCAGGATCTCCAAACGCCAAGGGGGGGGGGGATTCGTGGGACGCCGGTGTTGACTCGTTTGAATCTGAGTCGGATTCGTAGGTTTGAGAGGACCTGGAGGATGACTTGTCGGGCGACCCCTCCCATGACGGTTGGCGGGATGGCACGGCCAACGTCACAGTCGGAGCTGAGGCGGTGAGAGGCCTCGCAGGGGAGGAAGTGGTCACCGGTGCCTGAGAAGCTCTGGTGATCGGGACCACTGCAGGTTGCGGGCGCTCGATGACTTGAGTCACAGTCACAGCAGCCGACGACGGTGGCGCCTGGGCGGTCTCCGACGACGGATGGGTCGCTGTGGAGGTGACCCGCGGCGGAGGAGAGACTGCGCGGTAGTGCGGCGAGCGGTCGCGTGAGCGATGGGGAGCCGGTGACCTGGAGCTGGAGCGCGGCGATCTGTGGTACCGAGAGTGATAGGCCCTGCGGGATGGAGATCGGGACCGACGGTACGGCGACCAGCGCCTTACGTCGGGGTGGTACTGATCGCGATATGCCGGAGAGTACGAACGGTAAGACCCTGGGTACTCTCTCCAGGTGTGCTCTCTGCCGTATCTGGCGATATGCGACGCCGATGAGTATAGAGAGTCAAGAGATGGCCTAGACCACTCCGAGTAGGCCTCTCTGCAGCGTGGAGAGAGCTGCCTGATCCGTCGCTCTGGTGTGCGGGATGTGCTCCTTCTGGGGGATCCCCTCGGATGAAGCGAGGCCCGGGGTGAGGCCAGAGTATGCTCCGGGCGGCCGCCATTTCAGGGCGTCCGGGCGGAGATACCACGGCAGTCAAGAGAGGCGGGCCAGGGGGCGCCGCAAAGCCAGCGGACTCCTCCACATCGGAGACTTCCAGGATCTCCTGGTGCTCCGGCTCTTCCTCAAGTTCTTGCAGTTGGGTCGGAGGAGGCGTGGGAGGAGCAGGCCTCTTAGCTGGAGAGCCACGCTTTTCCTTCTCCTTCCTCTTTTCTTCTCTTTCTCCTTCCCCTTTTCCGGAAGGGCAGGCCGCTTGCGTTGGGCCAAGATTAACGGCTTCGCCGGTCTCGGAACCTGGGCCGGAGACTCTCCTGAGGTCGATGTCGAGACCCTCGGTATCTTCGGTAACGCAGACATCGGCGTCCGAGGTGGCGGTACCGAGCCCGGTACCGCCGACGAGGTCGGGTCGACAGCCGTCGACGCCGACGAGGGCATCGTCGAAGGTCACCCCGATGCCGATGACTTGGACATCGCCGAAGCAACTGACGGTCCTTCCTGGGCCTGTAGAGACTGCTCCCAACAGTGAGATTTCAGGCGAGCCAGGCAATTTCTCAGGGTCTGGGAGGTGAAGTCTCTACAGATTGGGCAGGCCCTGGTTTTATGGGCCTCACCCAAACAGAAAAGGCACTCGCTGTGACCATCAGATAGGGCGACCTTACGACCACACGCTCTGCAGGGCTTGAACAAAGCCGACATAGAAAAACGGAGAAGACGACGGGGAAGAAGAGTTGGAGAAGGCAAGATGGCGGAGGCGAAGACGATGAAGAGGGAGACGAAGACGGAGAAGGGGGGGGGCAAGAGGTGAAAAATCCCGTAAAAACGGGTAGCCAAATCACCAAATCAAGTCCAAAATCCGAAAGGGGTAGTCCAAAGTCCAAATCCAAATCCAAAAAGCCAGTAAGAAACACGAAGAAGCAAGCCAAGAGAGAACTAAACTCAGAACCTCCGTACGGAACGGCGGAGGAGAAAGAACTGAGGAGAGACCGTTGCTCGGCGGGCTGAGTATGCTCAGTGTAGGCAGAGGGGGAGGGGTTCCCGCCAAGCTACTAAGCTCTAGAATTTTCCGAACGGTACCGCGCATGCGCGAAAGCTCCTAGTGTGTGAGGCACAGAGACCACGAAGAAGAACTCACTATTTAACTCTACTCATAATTAAAGACACTGGTTTCTTGCTTGCCTCTACCTATGTGAAGCCAATGCACCAATTAAGGCAGTCTTAAAAGAAAATTTAATATATACTCTGTTGTTTAATTTCTTCTACTGCTGTATCATATACTTCTTCTTATACTTTTTATATTGCTCTATCATATAAGGTTTTCTGATTCTGTAACCTGAAAGTCAATGACCCACACATTTCTGGATATATATTGTGAACCAATTCAATCCTTTGTGGGTCTGAATTTCCATTTCTTCTGACAAAGAGTTCTGTGTAACTCAAAAACCTTGCCTTTATCAATTGCCAAGCCAAAGACATGTTGCTGCCTGACTCAACAGAAATTCTACAAGTGCCTGTTCCCATATCTGACAGTGAAAATAATGCAACAGCGATCAAATAACCTTTTCCCCCTTTCATGACACACCCAAATTGGCAGCTGGAGTGGCTATCCCAGTCTGCCTAGTAAGAGAGCAGGCCACATGCAAATAAATGATAGTATATACTCAGTTTGATGTCTCCAACCTGGCTGAAGGGAAAATTCTTTGTGCTGCATCCTGCAGTAATCATCAGCCATGCCAGTTAACATTTTCTTACACATACTCTATTTATATAGTTATGTATAAATATCATATTTACTTATGATCAGGATGGTTCATTCTCTTGGTAAAGATTTCAGAAACTAGATTTAAACAGTCTCGGTGCCCAAACCAACATGCTGCATCAAGGATTTGTTCTAGATCATGTCTAGGAAGAAAGACCAAAATGAAAATAAATTTTTAAAAGGAATGGATTATGTTAAACATGCTGCATTACATCAAAGAATTAGCAATCAGTGATTAGCACCTGTTGTGAAACTCTTAGGAGCAGAAGTTGTCAGAGCAAAATAATAAAACATTCTTCCGTCTCACCCACTTAGCAATAGCTACCTTCAAAAACAAATAACAAAATAATTGTTTTCAGATTTCTGACAAGTTGCACATTTAGAATTATGGGAAGGAACACTCTTTACAATGTTTGTCCTTTACTAGGGACTGTGAAATATGCGCGTTGAAATAATGTGTTTATAAAGAGTAACATGTGGAGCATTCCCTGAGTCCTCGGCTCCAAAAACTTTTATTGCATCTTGAGAGCTACCTTAAGGAGGGCATTGGTCACACAACCAAAGAAATCAGTGTGTATTACTTAATGGCTGCTGTCTGTTAGCACAGAATATGGGAGCAGTCCCAACCCTCTGTCCAGCAGGCCTCAATGTCTAAAACATACAGATGCCTGACACAGTTCCTAATACAAGCAAATTACCTGGACACAAGACTGTAATTAGCAATCTAGCCACCTAATGAGGGAAACTTATACCCAAAATATGCACTCTGTAGCTCTTTGCACTAAGCACCCACAACAGGAAAGCTGAGCTGTTCAGTGTCATGTGCATCAATTCTGTCCCTCTTTTGATCTTAAGGAAAACCTCGTCCTCAAAACCAAAGTTTTAAAAAATTAATTCTGTACAATTAATACTCCAGTTAATTTTCTGGAATTCATCAGTCCATCAATCAGCACAGAACCTTTACTTCTTCCTGTTCTAACTAACACATACATAGAGAAGAGAGTCTCACTCATATAGGTAGAAATTATACAAGATAGACTACGGTGATGGTCTCCTTTAAACATACAAGAACTTACTTAACAATATAGACAGCTAGCCCCAGACCAATATTCTGACGAAGGATGGATGCATGATGATGAAATATTGGTAATATTCGTGGTAAGAGGTATTTCTTTGAAGAAAAGAGAGAGATTATATTATCTTAAAAAACGTTTAGACATAGTCTTATTTTATTCCTTTAATCTTGAGTGAGGAATGAAGATTTAACTTTTGATGAGTTGAGGACTACAGATGTAAATCTAAAAAAATACTCCACAACCCTCTGTTCTCTCTTTCCACATAATTTCTGCAGTTTTTTCACCCTTGGGCTCTATTGGTGAAAATGTTTCTAAGCCTGTATTAAATAATGCATGTGTTTCAATATGCCTGATTACTGATATGAATTCAAGGAAGCCATTTAAACTTCTGTAGGACATTGCATGTAAGGCTGCCTTTGAAAGGTATTCAGAAAGCTACCGTGCAAAATGTAATAACCAGCCTGCTGTCTGATGCACACTTTAGAACAGGGGTGGGAAATGTGTGTACGGCCCACGTGCAGCCACTTTTGTAACTTCCTAGCAGTCCAATAAGCTCCACTCATTTTAAAAATTGTGTGATTTTCAGGTAATTTTATACTCCCAAGCAATGCCAAACTGCTCCAAACCACATGGAAATGCAGTGGTTTGTTTTCCCTCCCAGGAACCCCTAACACTTCCCCAAGACCTTTTAAAGACTGTATAATTAAATTGGAAATGGTAGACAGAAGTGGCATGACATCACTTCTGGTACACACTGGTACAACCCATCGAAGGGTAACCAAAGATGAAAATTGACCACTGCATGATATTGGCCACCATGCAATTGTCCATGCCTAGTTGAGCTAGCTTAGATCACTGATCTTGAACCAACTACGCTTACACGTTGTTTCTGAGCCCAATTCAAGGTGTTGATTTTAAACCCTAAATTGCTTGAGGTCAGGATATCTGAAAGACCATTTCTTCCAATGTGAGTTGGACTTTAATTCTAGCTCTTCAACAAGGGCTCTGTCATATCTCCCTCTGCCAAGAGACACCAGGTTGGTGAACACATGAGTTGTGGTCTTTGTACAGCAGCTCCCTCGTTGTGCAATTCTCCTAATATGGGACATCATGTTGGCTCCATCCCTAATGAGTTTAGACAGGCCCTAAAAAGTGTATTATCCTGTGGCTTTTAAACATTTTAGACTACTCTTTTGAAGCATAAATACAGTAGGGTTCAAGAGCATTCAAAGTAATATAAAATATATAATGTGCTATTAATCTTTCACTAATTTGCTTTTATTTTAAAAAATATAGTTGCTGTTGTTTGCCTTCAAGTCATTTCTGACTTATGGCAACCCAAGGGCAATCCTCTCTCTCAAAGGTATTTCTTGGCAGGTTTTGTAAAAAGATTTGCTATTGTCTTCCTTTGAGGCTAAGAGAGTGTGGCTTGCCCAATATTACCCAGTAGATTTCCATGGCTGACTGGCCTTCAAATGCTAGTCTCCTTGACCAATGCTCAAATCACTACAACACACTGGCTGTCCATTTTACTTTTTTTTACATCCTTACATGTATACGTCTTTTTCCTTGCTCAAGAAACCAGGAGAGCAAGAAGGTTGTTTTCAAAAATGAAACCAGTCACTATTTTTATTAGCCTACCCTCAGCTGAAATTTTTATCTCTTCAAATCTAAATAAGGGTTGGACATACATGAGCATCCCCTGTGTGCATGCACATGCACACACACTATATTGCTAGTTTAAACATAAAGTGCCCTGCTAAAGCAAATGAAGTTCTCCTGTTTAGCAGTCCAAATAGAAAAAGGTTGGGAAACATGCAGTCCAGAGATTCCACCAAGTCCCTAAGACTGTTTTTGCAACCTGCGAGTCCTCCATAGTCCTCCCTTCATACCAGAACTCCCTCCTTATTAACTGCTCATTCCACCAGACCCCCCATGAATGGCAGTTTGTCATTTTTGTCATTTCTGGACAGTTTAATTTCCAGACCTGATCTGACCATGATTGGTCATGTAGGTTCTTAATCATTAGAAATTCCTCACCCCCGATGTAGAACTATTTTTTTTTTGCAAAGTGCTTTGATTTCAGTTTGAAAGAATCAGAAACGTAAGAAAGCGTTATGATGTGTTCCACCATCGCTTTTTAAAAAGATGAAATAATCACATCAATCCAATGGTACCAATATGCTGCTAATTAGTTCCATTATTTTCAAAACACTCTCATAATTAACCCTTTAGACACTTTTCTATATAAAGTTTCAAAACTCAAATTAGAAGATGTGGCATCAGAAGTTTTCCATAAACAGTTCCTCTAAATAAATAAGATTCTATCACACAAGCAGAGCTGAAACCCCAGATGGAACTCATTTCTTCCTTACTCAGCAGTGTCTTCTCCACAAAACCCAGATTTGCTCTGGAGGACTAGGAGACTGTCAGACCAAATGGGGGTCATGCAAAGTCCTTCATGGCAAAGCAAAACAAAGGAAGCTCCATTTCACAAGTAGTCATATGACAGTGAATTCAATCCATGATCTAAATTTCAGAGTGTAGGTACCTTTAAAACTGTATATAATTCATAGTCATCCCGAATCAACTCCCAACTGAAAATCTCTAGATTATGCAGCGCTGCATTCCACACTAAGGTCTCATCTTCTTTTTCAAGGTACTTAGTTAAATATAATGGAGTACCATAATCAGTGTAACCGGACCTATTTAAAAGAAATCATATTTAGAAATTGATACAGGTTCTCTCTATTTGTCTATCTATATCCAAAGACATCAAGCAAAGAAAAATGCAGTAATTATTAGAAAAAAAATTTAAACAAGTAAATAGTCTGCTCCTGAAACCAAGCTCACAAAACAATGTTCAGCTCAGTGTCAGCAGGCTGACATTTACAGGATCATTTACATATTCCCTTATAAGGGATAAAGAGGTATCGGGGGGGGGGTTCAGGCTTCCCCCACTGATCTGGCACTTTAGGGACTGAAGCACTGTCAGACGATGGAATTGGTTGAAAAGCGGAAATCATGTACTATATGGTAGAGAGCATGAAGGACGTACACAGACTCACTTGAGATCAACTGCACATGCATTGCTTGCAAAATCAGCCGGCTTAGCGCCTTTTTTCATCTCTCAGCTCACTTTACAAATGGCACGTGCATGCAAGCAGTTCCAAGTGAGCCTCTGTAAGGCAAGAAGAACTGATGAAAGAGCAGAAACCCCACTGAATTCATGGAACTTGTTCTTAACCTGGAAACACCAAAAGAGTGAGTTATCAGATGGACAGTTTGCTCACCTGTAACTGGAGTTCTTTGAGTGGTCATCTGTGAACTCACACAAATGGGTTGTCTGCGCCTGTGCAGTACTGACTATGGAAACTTCTAGAGTTTCAGGCCCAGCATTTTGGTGGGAACCCCACTCCCTTCCCCTGAGGCTATATAAGCCCTCTTGTCAGTCCCATCCCCAGTTCCTCGGCCATCACAGTTGTCTTGGCATAAGGGACAGGGCAGGACATGAAGACGGGAGGCAGGGCGGGGTTGTGTGAGTTCACAGATGACCACTCGAAGAACTCCAGTTACAGGTAAGCAACCTGTCCTTCTTCTTTATGGTCTTTGTGACTCGCACAAAGCTTTGTGAGCTGACATTAAGGAGGTGGGAGTGTCATGCTAAACCTCATAGAAGCAGTAGTCACCCATGACCCTGACCCACCATAAGGTAATAGACATTAGGCATGAATGAAAGTCAGATAGTGTTTATCACTCAGGGAAGGTATGAACAGCCTGAAAAATGGCAATTGACATTATTCAAAAAGGAAGCGCCGCAAGAGAAGGCAACACATATATGAACCAATAGACATTAAATTACCATAGAAACAAATGGCAGTTCTCACTGAACAGAAGAGAACAACACTGCCCTGCCGAAGGCAGCATCACTACAGGATCTCTGGTCAATCCTGTAGTGTGATATGAAGGTTGTAGGCTGTGACCAGATGGCTGCTTTACAAATGTCTTGTAAAGGGACATCCTTCAGAAAGGTAGCAGAGACAGAGAGGACCCTTGGGGCGTGGCTTCTGACCTGCAGTGGGGGATTTCTCCCCACCAGTTCATATGCAAGTCTGATAGTGGAAGCCACCCACTTAGAAAGTCTTTGAGACGAGACTGAGAGGCCCTTCTTCACAGAAGAGTAGCAGAGGAACAGTTTCTGTGACTTTCTGCATTCTGCAGTATGTTGAGTGTAGAAGGCAAGCGTCCTGCAGACGTCTAAGGAGTGCAGGGCCCGTTCTAAGTCCGAAGATGGGTTCTGGAAGAACGCAAGAAGGACAATGTCTTGGTTCAGGTGGAAAGCCGAGACAACCTCTGGTAGAAAGGTGATGTCTGGCCGAAGGACCACCTTGTCTTGGTGGAAACGAAGATAGGGCCTGTCAACTCGAAGGGCACAGAGTTCACTAGCCCTCCTAGCCGATGTGATGGCAACTAAGAAGGCCATCTTCCATGAAGAGAGCCTGAGGTTACATGTGGCCGTAGGCTCAAAATGCTGCTTGGAAAGTTGTGAAAGGACCGGGGCAAATTCCAGCCTGAGACTGGTGGCACTACTAGGGGGTGCAGGTTTTGTACTCTTTGAGATAACTGTGGACCAAAGGGTCTTGAAAACAAGGTTTCCCCAGGCGCTGGAGGCGAGATGATATCACGGAGAGATAGAAGCAGATTGATGAGAAGGACAGACCACTGTCAGCCAAGGAGGAAAGGAGCTCAATAAGGTGAATAGTATCAAAGGAGTCAATACCAAGCCGATGGAGTCAGAGAAAGGCAGTGAACTTCGAGAACTTGTAAGAGTAAGGATGAAGCATCGAAGGTTTGTACGCTGCCTCGATGACTTGTCAAACAGGGGCGGGACAGGAGGCTAGTGGAGGAGGTTCCATGTCGTCAGCTTGAGGTTGCCGATGTCTGGTTGGCGTACCGTACCATTGTTTATACCCAACAGGTCCAGTCTGGGTGGCAGCCTTCGATACTGAGAGTTCGACAAGAGAAGCAGCGGGGTGAACCAGGGTTGGTGGAGCCACCACGGTGTGATCATGATCGCTGAGGCCTTGTAGCAGTGAATCTTCTCTATTACTCTCGTTATTAGAGGAAATGGGGGGAAAAGGTAGACTATCGGTCCTGACTAGTGGTAGAGGAACGCATTGCCGAGGGATCCGCTGTCTGCCCCATTCCTCAAACTGAAAAGGGGGCACTGTCTGTCTGTGAGAGAGATGAATAGGTTGACCAGAGGTGTGGCCTATGTGGCAAACATGTTGTGGAGTACCAACTCATTAAGCTTCCATTCGTGGGAGATCAGAGGAGTCTGGCTGAGGCGATCTGCAAGGGTGTTCTTGGTTCTTGGGAGGTGAAAGGCCATCGGAAGGATTCGTTGGGGAAGACGCCACTGCCAGAGATGGAGTGCTAGGGTGAGCAAGATTCTTGATCGAGTGCCTCCCTGTCTGTTTATATAGTATGCAACCATGGTGTTGTCTGTCAGGATCTGCACTGTTTGGCCCAATATCACGTCCTTGAAGGCCTTGAGGACCATCGGCATCTTGAGAGCATTTATGTGGTAGGTCCTGGTAGATTCTGACCACCGGCCTTGTATTGTGAGATGTTGAGTGTGAGCACCCCAAATGTCTAGCGAGGTGTCGGTCACAACTGATATTGAGGGTTCTAAGAGGTGGAATGACATGCCTGTCAGAACATTGCAAGATTCCTTCTACCAGGATAGGGACTGGAGAAGATACCTCAGTACCTAGAGGCACCGATGGGGACTGTCAGTGTGCGCACTGAAGACCTTTAGAAACCAGCTCTTCAGGGGTCGCATGTGGAGCCTGGTGAGTGGGATGATGACTGTGGTGGAGATCATCAGGCCCAACAGTACCTGCACAGAATGAGCAGTAGCCCAACAATTCTGCTGTAACGTTGATACCGCCCTGAAGATTCGGTCACGGTGTTCTCTTGGTGGGAATGCCAATTGACGGATAGAATCTAGGACTGCCCCAATAAACTGTATGTAGCCAGTTTGGCATAGTTGAGACTTGGCAACCTTGACGGTGGTTCCCAAGGTGTGGAGAAGTTGACAGGTCACCTCGAGGTCATTGCACAACTTTCTCCGGGAGTGGGAGATGATCATGTATGGGATGATGTATGGGAACAGGAGACTCCGCACAGTCGAAGGGCCGTTGCTACCACTGACATGCATTTGGTGAACACTCTCAGCACCGTACTCAGGCCAAAGGTAAGCACTTGAAACCTGAAAGCCCGTTTGCTGATTGCGAAGGCAAGGAATCTCCTGTGGTCTGGTTGGATGGTTATGTGAAAATAAACATCCTTGAGGTCCAAGGTGGTGAACCAGTCTCCCTTCTGGAGGAGGGGAAGGATGGACTTCAAGAATACCATCCAGAACTTGTGCGTTCTGATGTAATAATTTACACCGCGAAGGTCCAGGATGGGGCGGACCCCTTTGCTCTTCTTGGACACCAGGAAATACTTGGAGGAGAAGCTGGCCCGTAGAGTTGAGAAGAGGATCTGTTCTATTGCACCTTTTCTTCGATGGGCATGCATCTCTTCTAAGAGGGGGTTTGATGGGTGCGTTACTCAAACCCGGATGACAGCAGGTATGAAAGAGAACTTGATTATGTAACTGTCGGCCACAATATCGAGGACCCAGGAGTCTGTCATGATCAAAGACCAGGCGTCAAAGTGTTTCCTGAGAATGGACATGAAGAACAAGTCAGGAAGGTGATAAAAGGTTAGCCCTGATGTAACGGCTACGTCAGCGTCTGTGATGGTAGGCAGAACGGCATAGGATGAGTCTGTAGCAGCAGTACTTGAAGAGTCGCAGTCGTCCCATGTATCATCAAACCTGGCACTTAGCAGTGTCGGTCTTCTTCTTGTAGACAGCTTTCTGTGGTCATGTGGGTAGATGGCGAGAAGGCTGGGCCAAGGTGGGCTGGGAAAGGCACTGCGGTAAGTACAGGCTGAGGGTACAGCAAGATAGTCAATATCGACAGTTAATGGTACCACGATGACTGTTGGCGAGGCTGTATGCCGTACTTTCAGACTGAGGAGTGCATCTTGTGAGTACGTTCAAGTTTTTTGTCGGTGGCCTCATTGAATAGCCCAGCTGAACCAAAGGGAAGGTCCTCAACTAGCATTTGGGAAGATGGTGAGGGACCAGAGTAACGGAGCCATGAGTGGCGCCGAAGAGCTACCGAAGAGGCAAATGCCTTTGAGGCACAGTCAACGATATGCCTCGCTGTTGTGATTTGTTGGTTAGTGAGACGGTGGGACTCAGCAAGAAAGACGTCGGCCATGTGCCTCTCTTCGTCGGGGAGTCTACTGATGAAGACCTTGATCTTCTCCCAGAGCCACTGATTGTAGGCCAACGTCCACGCCGAATAGTTTGACATCTTGAATATGAGAGCTGCATTGGAGTAATTTTTGCAGCCGATGGCGTGCAGTCTCTTTCCCTCTTTATTGGGTGATGTGAAGTGCAAGGACTGGGATGTCTTTGCCTGGGCTGCATCAACAATGATGGAGTTGGTTTTGGGGTGGTTCTGCAGCCATGATTCATTGGATTCGATGACCTTGTATAGCGAATCTAGCTTCTTCAATGTAGCCGGGGTAGATGCAGGTGTGGACCACAGTTTCTTAAAAACATGCAGGAGATATGGCAGTTGTGGAATTGCCAACACCAATGGAGCCTGCTCAAGAGGTTGGTGATAAACCGGGTAGTCGATAGCCTCCTTAGAGGCTTCGGGATAAAGTTCAGGTTCTTTGCCATCCTTGAGATTAAGTCAGAAAACACCCTGACATCATCAGATTGCAGAAGATTGCAGATTTCTTTCTCTCTCTCTCTCTCTCTTTCTTGTTAGAATGTTTATTCTTTTCCGAATAGAGACAAAATGAAAGGAAGCCTAAATATGCCTCTTCAATAAACAAAATGTGTATGTGTCTTGATGAGGGTGTAATGGGGGAAGAAATCAAAAGTTCAGATTAAGTATACTAAATACATATACTTACCAGTAGCACAATATGCCACTTGTAGAAGAAACCATGTAAGAGCTATGCAACATGAAAACGTGAAGCAACTTCCCAAATGAGGACTCTGCTCTGATATAACTAAATTACACAACAGCAAGGGAAGCTACACAAATGACTTTGAACAAGGTGCTGCATTCAACACAATTTAACTTGATGTGATGATAATGCCACTAAATGATACCACAACTCTACACTTTCAATTTGTTTGAGTGACAAAGACCAGAAGAAGGAATGTCCAAGCAGAATCAGCTGGAGCAGACAGCAAGATATACTCACCGTTCAAAGGCTATCGAGTGGTGACATTCCAGTCAGGCAATTCATAAAAGAAGGGAGCTGAAGTGGAAGCAGCATCAGGAAAGGAAGCAGGCTGAAGCTGGAAAAAGCAGACCAAGTGGGCTGAGCTCAGAACTGCAGCAGAAAGAAGGCAAGAGCAAGAAACAGGGCAAAGGCAGGGTAGGAAGCCCTTACTTAGAATGCAGGGTGAAAGGCATTTTTCAGAAATATCATGTAGGGTATAACCAATGCTGCATTCTTAAGCACATGTTGAAAGTCACTTGCATTCTGCCAAATGATTCTCCTGAGTCATGCGTAAGATTTTACCACATAACTCCAATTCCATATGTACAGCTTAAAGAGGAAATCCCACTGAATTTGGAGGGACTTACTTGTGAGCAAACAGCCTGTATTCATAACTATGGACTGGTTCAAACTTCAAGTCATGCTAAGAGTATATCAAGTGAAATCAATGCAAATTGAGCCAATCGGCCCATCCATTTCAACTGGCCTGTTCTGAACATGACTAACTCTGTATACTATGGCCAGAATTACACATGGGCTAATTAGTTACATCTGCACAACTGAGCAATGCCTCCCAGTCTAAACCTCCCAAATCTATGTTACCAAGCATCATCCACACTGAGAGATGGTGGATGATGTTTCTCTCCGCATCAGCTGCCAGCAAGTGAGGCTGCAACATAGAAGTGCAATCTTGCTTTCATTGTCACAGCCTCACTCACTGTCAGGAAGGTGGTGGAAAAATAATCCAGCCATGCCCCAATCACCAGCAGAATGAACCACTTTCTCTCAGTGAGGCTGATGCCCAATAAAGTAGGTGGGGGCTGTTAGGATCATGGCAATAGTGTCACAATTGTGACTACATGTGAATTGTGAATACAGGTCAGTTCCAGAAGCATCACTCCAGGTTACACATTTGTAAGCATGAGACTGAATTCTGGCCTATATCCTTCTCAGGAGAGAATCAACAGGAGAGCTGTGCACTGAGATCAGTGTACACTCATACAATACAGTTCCCACATAAGGCTAAAGAAACCAAGTGGCTGCAATTAGTCTGATCTTTAGTAAATCCAGAATTGAGACCTATATTGACCCAAATACTATGATGTAAATAAATCATCATGGTATCTTTCAGCTACAGACAAACCTCCATTTTCAGTTGGAAAATGATTCAGTCAAAACTTCCAAGTTCTTCTTCCTCAAATCCACAGCAATGTGCATTCACGTGCTTGTGCCTTATACCAGTATTCCATCTATTCACAGAGTAAACCAGAACAGGGGAATGGGTCTCTCATTGAGCTTGGTCCTCTAGCTATCATGGCCAATAGTAAGGTTATCTCAAATATTTAGGAGAATAGCAGTAGTGTATCAGATGTGTATTGCAATTAAATCCATGCTCCACTTCCACATCAGCTCTCTTTGACTAATCTAATTAGACAAAAGAGTCAAAGAACTTGATACAGTATGCCTCCACACAAAGCTGGAGGGAGGTGTGGAGAAATGGGCATCAATATTTTTTAAAGGGGACAGACAAAAATGTAGGGCTCAGTTATATAGTTTAAATGTCTGTAACAGACATGCTTACCTTCTCAATTCAAAAGCATCTGCCATCAATTGTAACCTGTTGACAACAGGAATCACCTGCAGAGAACCATATGTTTAAAAGATCTAAACAGACCATTACAAAGGAAAATACAGTGCGTCCTCTTGTGGTACAACCTTGGCATATACGGATCCACATGAAGCATTGCATCCATTATCATCAATCGACACAATGGCATGTGCCTGCACTGCCATGGACGTGCACACATTGTGTTCACTGAAGATAATGGGACATGAGCATTCCTTTTTTTGTTTTACAAAAAAGAAAATCCTCGCATACATGGAGGACACACTGTATATCATGTGTTTCAAGGTATTCAGGTAGCTGCAATATCTGGAAGCCAAGCTCATGCACATACTAAAAATAACGTCCCCCCATAATACAGTGGCCCCCAATTATTCAAGCAACCAGGATATTAACAACTCATGAATAAACATCTCGAGCCCCTAGCCATCCATGTCATCTTTAAAGTATGTATAAGCACAAAGAATGTAGGAAAGGTACATTGGCTACATTTAGCTCCTTCTCTTTTCCTCCCCTTATAAGGTGCAAGCCTAGAGCACTACTATTTTGGCATGATGGATTCTAGAAGTAGGGACCAGCTGTTTTACGGAGAAGAGTAGTTATTCATTGCCTTCAGGCTTTTCCTCACCTCAGACAGACTAATATTAAGGGTTATATATGAGACCTTACTTACTGAATCATGTCCTCTGCTCATAAACTACTTCCAATTACATTAATCAGGACTGTGTCCCTCTAGAGTTTCCCTGCTCTTGAGTTATTCTCTAGTCTGAGTCTGGTAACTGTGCCCTGTGAAAGCCAAGGACGTGATTCAGAACAACTATTATGTAGGGCCACATAACTATGTAGAAATCATAGAAACTACTTTACCTTTGGATCATTTTTAAGTACATCGGCCAGTCTTCTCCAGTACATTTCATCATAGTTAATCCTATAGTAACCAGTCATATTCACATTTAAAATAATCCAGTCATATTCTGAATCTGACATTTTCATCTCAGGAAATATTTCTGTAAAGAAGAAAGAAAAGAAGTTGGCATAAATGTTGTGGTTCTTTTCTGCATAACTATGTGTGCCCCTGAAGGCTCAAGACTCACTTCTAATACAAAATTATAATGAAATGATACAAAATCATGTTTATTTCAATGCACAGAAATACCAATAGCCACCAGAACTATATTTTAATAGCAGTTTGACATGCAGCTGCACAATGAACTGGATAATGCCTGGATCTTAAGCTGGTGCACGAAACAGCACAGCAATACAGTTTGCAGTCCCTTGATATAGCTCATGGATCCCAAAGGCAATATAGCATCTGGCTTTTAATGTGTACTGTGGCCTCAAATAACTGTTCTAGCTATCAAAACAGTAAAAGGGCTTCCTTGCTGCCTGCTCAAAACTATTTTTTTCCTAAGTACCTTGTTTACTAGAAAATTTGAGCTTCCTTGTTTCATTTTTCTCCAAATTCTACAGTTAAATTTTTTTTTATGTTTTTAAATAGCTTAGGCTGTGCCAAGCTTTTGTATAGGGTATATTTGCAATACATATATTTGTATACTTGTAATTTTGTTTGTATATAGCTAAGATCTATATATTTTTAAATTCCATAAATATGCTAAATAATACAATTTTGCATGCTGAGATGTGAGGGGCTATTTTATGCTGTTAAAACAATAAACTAAGTTTGGTTTTACATGAAAATAATTTGAATTCCCTCTCCCCAAAAAACACATTTCCTCTTCTGGCTTCAAAATTTCTGGTAATTTAACATCCTACGTGGACACAAACGATTACTTCTCTAGCATTTAAGCAGCAATTTCCATACCCATTCCTAGTCTAGAATAAGAAAGGAAAGCTGTTGGAGAGTTGTCTGGGGGGTACGTTTATAAATTGAATGTTCATATTTGTATTAATCACCACCTTTACCACTAACTATCAGATGGAGCATATGCCTTTATACATAGGAGAGAAAGCATTAGTTTCCAAGATTTTGCTTAGAGTTTGTTGTTGTTGTGTGCATTGAAATTGCTTCCGACTTATGCTGACCCTATCATGGGGTTTTGAGGCTGAGAGTGTGTGCATGACCAAAGTCATCCAGTGAGTTTCCATGGCCAAGCAGGGAATCAAACCCTGGCCTCCAGGATCATAGTCCAACACTCCAGCCACCACACCAAGCCAGCTCTCTATTACTACGGAGCTATCTATTGCTTTGAGCTACCCCTAGACTAAAATTTCTAAGCAGCATCACAGTATATTGCACATACATCCTGGAATGGGCTTTCCTAGGACCAAATATCACAAGCCAATGAACAGTATGGAAAAACAAACAAATGCCAAAACATTTTTTTTAAATGATGCAGAGTAAAGTGTTCCTGTTTTGGGCTCCAGTTGACCATGTCCAGTACTGAAGTATTTCATTCATTCCCCTCTCCCTACCTGTCCCAGATTTTGCTATATGTGTATGTGTGAGTGCATGTGCGAGCGTGCTTTTAACTACAGCAGTCAGTCATGTTTGGGAGGTTTTGTTTCCTTAGTTTCCTTGTACTAAAGTTTTTTTAAAAAACTTCTTCAAATATTTGGGTTTCTCTTAAGCTAGCTGTGCATGGTTGTTTTTGTTTGGGCTACATAAAGACAAGCACTTCCATTAGAAATAAAAACAATAAATAAATAACCATGGATTTTTTGGCTTATAATTTATTTTTTATAAATATAACCAACTACATGTCACAAACAATATAAACTTTGAGTTACAATTGGAAAAGAATACTTACTGCTACTTTCATTAAGCCACACTAGAGGTTGTACAGTTCCATTTCTGATCCAGGAAATAGGAATTATCCATGTGTTACTTAATGAAAAACAAAAGTGGGTAATTACTTTCAAAACCTAAATGAGTAAACAAACATCTCATAACTTTCATTTAGGGACATCTTCTTGAAAATTTTTACATCGCTCAGTTCTTCCTTCAAACCACTTTTTAGTTTTAAATGTTTCATTAAAATGGTGTCAATTTGTACAGAATGCTGATTTTAATCATGTGAGGCACACGCAAGAGGCATAACACTGTTATGATTTATTAAGGATGTATTTAAATGAACAGTAATAAATGGTAATGTGTTTTTAGTTGTATTTCAATTTATGCTGTAACCCACCTAGAGCCTTGGGGAGAGGCAGGTAAGAAATAAAATTAATAGTAGTATCAGTAATATTAAGTTTTATAATATACCCTGCTTTGAAATAAACATATTCTTATAATGTTATATTACTTTTAATACTGTACTTTATTTTAATTAAATATAGAAATTTCTGGTCTGTTTCATCTAAACCTATATCTAGCCTTCATAAGGACAAAGGGTGATAAGGAAATAAAATGTTTCACAATTTATGGTGGCAATGGAACTGAAAAAGGGGAATAAATTAAACATACTTTTCAAAATGAGTGTTTATTTAAAGTGAATATTACAATAGCACATAAAACCCGTAACATGCAATTATTGTCTACATAACTGGTATTTTTCAATAGTATGATCTTCTGGAAGAACAGTGAAAGATCCCTTTTATTAAATTTCAATAAGATTAGCACACACTCATTCAGACACCTATATATTCAATACTATCTGACTAAAATTAGAACAAATGCCAGAACCTGTGCTAATTTTTGAGGGATACTATGTTTGCCACTTTTTAAAAAGTAAAATATCATTTGCAGAATAAACAGTGAGCTTATACACAATGGCAGCAATCTGTTAGAGACAGTCTATATTGGGGTATTCATGATAATAGGTTGTGGCAAAACATCTCAAACTTCTTGAAGTCCTTCTAAGTTTGTTTTGTCATCTGGAACTTCCTACTAGAACCACCATCTGTTCTGTAAACATATGGAGTTTGTGGAGTTTGGGTGTTAACACAGATCAATCTGTATTAAGACAAATGGATGTTACAGATTTTAAGATAAATCCAATATCCTTATTCCTGCCACCACTTTGTAGTTGTCAAGAAGATCCAACTGACTCCTGTGGTTATTGACCTGGGTAACAGGAGAAACAGTATGGCAAAACTCCTATTCCACATCTCTGCGCCTGAGACTTCCAGATACTATTTGTCTCCAAGTAATAATGGAGTATTCCTGAAGTCTATAGGTCTCCAAGAACTTCTAAGCCATCAACTAAGAAATAACAGTCAATAGGAATCTTGTCTACCCCTTAGCTATGGAAATAACCATGGGCTATGGGAACCTTATATACAAGACAACACCTCGGATATCAGATGCTGTCTTGTGTTAAAAATTAGAGCAGCCTTTCAGATTTATCTGGAGGAAAATAAAAGCATTTTGACAAAAGAAATAGTACTCTGTTACACATTCCAACTCGCAGGTTCACTAATAATTCCTCCTATATAAGAAAATGTTATTCAAAAATCCAGTTCATAGTTTGGAAGATGAGAAATGACCATGTCTCCCTTTCAAACACAGTTTCACTTTTAGTTTCCTATTTACCACAATTCAGAGTTAGTACTAATGCTTCTAGTTGATCGTTACGGATGGTTCAGAGTGTAAGTCCAAAATAATAGTTTTCAGATTCGGAAGCCATGGTAAACAAAGGTTTATGCTAAAAGGAAGAATTATAGTAACTGGACAATGGTGTCAGCTAAGGACATTTCTATAATTCAAATAGGCACAACAATATTGAAAAAAAACTCTGAAACAAAATATATTTGTACCAAATTAGACTCACTTTGTGCTGTTTTTAACTTTTTCAGACCAAAATTTCTCTTGACTGATAGTCCCAGTGGAGAAATTTACTGTAAGGATTGGGAAGCCAGATTGGCAAGTCCAAGTGTCCATTATAACCTTTACTTTTGCTGGCAAATGAATGTCATTCTGTCCATCTATTACCTTCAAGAAAAGTTCTGGATTAGAACACAGTTTAGTTTGCCTTTGTAGGTATTTAAAATACGACGAGCTGATTCATATCTGAACACTCCCATCATTCTTGAGTATATAATAGGGTAGAGATGCAATGCATTCTGCTGTCACCAAAAAAAAATAAAGTTCCCATGATGACTACAGCAAGACAATAAACTGCCTGACATTTAGAAGCCCTTTGACTGAGATACTTCCAAACAGAGGACTCCACTGACTACAATTTCTGAGGCAGGCTCACCTGTGAAATTTTCCTTTGTACACCAGAAGAATCAAATTCCTCAAAACATGTTCATCACTATGGGCAACACCAAAGAAAGGAGGCTGTTTTGGAAGCAAAGAAGTGCTAGGGTGCCAGTCAGAAGGCTATTTTTGAAAAAGCTCTGAGCTCTCTACAAGGCTCTGGAAGTGTAGCCACATACAAAGACAGCAGCAGATATTGTCAGTTTTTTGACTAGAGCTATCCAAGGTCCTGAAATGCCAGCTTGATTCAGCCTCCTACCTGGCAAAGGGGCTAACTATCCATCATTTTTAATTGTATTTAGAAACTATGTACAACTGAATATTAATATTAAGAAGGTCGCTGTGGATAGTTTCAACTGGAATTGTAGCATGCAAGTAAAGACTTAACTGAAAGGACTCTTTGCCTCTTAAGCTCATAGCTGGGTGTGTGTCTCTTCCATTTTTGCTGAAAACTTGAAATCACTGCTTTGGTCTTGATTAAAAAACTCTTTACTTCATCTGATAAACTGTCAATTAATTATCCTGGTATATTTCTTAATATTGCATTAAAATTGACACCTAGTGTGACCTAACCCATACTGAGGCATCCATCATACCCAATAATGGTCCACTAATGGTCTAAACTGGACTAAGGCACATTTAAGAAATTCTGAAGTGTTTGAAACCTCCCATCCACAGTACTATTTGCCTGAAGGTAAAATACACAAGAGAATTTGGACAGCTAATCTGGGTAGATCTCAGTCAGCTTGAAAATGACAATTTGTGTGAGGTGACCCCAGAACTAAGGCTAGGTAAGGAAACAAACTGACAACGGGTAACAGAGCTGGAGCCAATCACCCCTTTTGGTTGGACAGCAGAGACATGTTCCAGGCCATAACAGAGGATAAGAATTACCAGACAAACACTAGTCTAGAATTACCAGACAAACACTAGTCTCCTTGCTAAGTAACAAAGAGATCTCAACAATATGGCAGTGATGAAAGATGAGAGAAGCTGGGATCAACTAAGAGGTATCTTTTAGGTGCAGACTCTGACAGCTCAGCTAAGTACTTGGAACCCTGTGGGGAGAGGAGACATCAGTGCTTTTTAATTCCCTGGTTGTAGATTTGGAAGTTGACAGGATCCCATGCTCCCAACTAGGTCCTGTCATTACTTCCCGCAGTTATAAAGCAATACATGATTATAGTGAGACTGTCAGTCACAGAAGGATGCCAGATGTAAAGTAGTCCTTGAAAGGGACCCAGGATTTCCCACTGAAAGGTAACCTTCCCTCTGCCTACTGTACCCCAGGATACAACTTTCCTGATACTGAGTAGCAATATTTAGTTCAGAACATTAGTTCAGTAGACTAATCCTCATCTCTGTTTCAAGCTGTGTTTTAAGTCAACTGTTGATTCCCTACAACATAAAAAAGGATTATAAACAACAGTAGCATAGGCCTAAGCAAAAAGAGAAATAAACCATTACCCAAGCAGGGACCCAAAATCTGACTTGGAAGCAAGTAAAGAGGAGAATATGGTTCTTTGCTGATGCGTGATCAGACCCCAATTCCATGACTATGGCTTCAAACTCCATTTTAAGGTTAACAGTACTTCAATTCTTGTATTAAGAATACTAGCAAAAACCATATACATTTTAGGTACCTTTTGAATATGATTCCAGAGATCATCCTGGATGGCATTTGAAAAGGAAAACACATTCAGATATGACTGAAATAAAACAGGCATCATAGTTACTCTTTTCACTGTGAAAGCACATTTGAAAAAACAGAAATGAAGTCATAATCCAATTTTTCAGAATTCTAGAAAATCATTTTTGAACTCACATGGAGTGCTTTAATAAATAGTGTTTCAGTCAAAAAGCTGGCAAGCATCCGGACAATGGAAGCCCCCTGAGAGACAGAGAGAGAGGAGAGGAGATTAAGAAGAGCTTGTTAATGTCACAGCTCAAAGCATTCAGTTAGTAGCATTATATTCAAAGCAGTATTTTCTTATCCCATGCATAAACTGATTGTATTATACATTATAAAACATATTCTCCATAACCTACCTAAGGAATATAAAAATCAGGATACTGTGTACCATTATTTGGGGACAAATATCAAATGTTTATGTACGACAAGAAAACACACTCAGCAAATAATCAGTAACAGAATTTTCACAAAGAAACAGTACAGTCAGCCCTCCACATTTGCGGGTTTCACTTCTGCGGATTTGATTATGCACAGATTATTTGCTGTCACCTCTGCTGCCTCCCTGTGCCATTTTTAACAGAGACTGCAAGCCTCCTGAGACTGAGAAACTGCAAACGAGGCTTGCAAATGCCCGTTAAAAATGGCAGTAAGCCCCAGCAGCCACCCACTTCTGCCTTGTGAAGGAGCCCTGATGCCTCAAAGGAATCCACAGTGCGTTTTTGTGTATTAAATAGTGTTTGGGAGGACCTAGAGTTATTTACCGTTTTTTCACTTTCATAGGGAACCTGTGCCCCTAACCCTAGAGAATGAGGAGGGATGACTATATTTGAATTTCCCATAAACATAAATAATTATAAATTCTTCTTAGCCTCATAACACTATTCAACTCAGCTTGGCATTTTTATAAACAAGAATATGAGCCCACCACCTTTCCTGTGATAACATTTTGGTTGAAATGAGAATGGGAGAGGTAGTTGCCTGGTTTTTCTATTTAAAACCCTTCTAAAAAGAAGTGAGGAGCTCTTTTCTGTGTAACAGAGATTCCTTGCTTTACCTTTTTAAGCTTTCTCCTTTGCACCCCACTTTGAATTCTGCTCCAAGGTAGAAGGTATGTCTGCATGCCTGGGGACTCAATGGCTTCTGAAGCAGACCGTCCTGCCACCCTGGCTTATAGAATCCAACCACAAGGCGAGGGGAGATTTTCTCTGCTGTAAATACTAGCGGCATCCATAAAATACTGATCAATCTTTTTGTTTTGTTTTGCTTTTTCTTTTGTTTTTGCACCAGTGGCTTTGTTTCATCACGATCACCTTCAAATCAGTTTGATCCATTTTAAAGATCTGAATGAAACATGGTTCTATAAATACTGATCCATTTGTTTTCTTGCTGTCCATGACACCTTGATATATTAACTCTCCTTCTCATAAAGACTTCCCCATTCAGAGTTCAAAGGAGACAGCAAGTTCCCTTTTCTCATTTTTATGTAACATTCTTGTACAATAACGTATTGAAAATGTACAATTATGTACTGAAAAGAGATTTTTGATTTTCTGTTTTTACCTTCATATATGTTACAAAACCAAATAGGTTTGTTATTCTTGATGTTTCATGTTTTGCACGTGTATCTGATAAAGACTGAGTTTGCTTTTCAGTGTCCATCCGCAATACAGGTAACAAAGTAGAAGAAATGAAGACTCGGTCCTAAAAAAAAACCCCAGTAAAATATCAATATTTACTTAAAAATCAAAGACCACCTTTCAAGAAATTCCTGATGCTATATACTTAATTCATAAACCATTCTCTCTTTCTTTTCTTCCTCTTAAAAACATTCATTGGAGTACTGAATTTATACTCTGTTGGGGAAAATGCACTGTGTAGTGTAACTGCAATGTTTCACAGATAGAACATCGATTTGTTCAAGGCATCACTAGAGCTGCAGAACCACACATCAACAGAAGAAAGATTAAGAAAAATCTGAAAGACTAGGGATGTGAATTTGTCAGTTTCATTTTCACTATGTTTTTTAAAATCCATCCAATATTCTGATTCCAAATAAATTATGTATTCCTGCACAGGAATTCATGGACATTTTGGAATGTTCTTTTCCTAATGTACGTATGTGCACATATTTTTCTAATTTATGCATTTTCACCTCTAACTAAATAGTTTTCAGTGCATTATTCAGTTTAGTCATGCCCATTTAATTACATGTAATTAAAAAAAAGAAAGAGAGTTTTGTTATTTCCTTCCAACAATTTGAAACTGAAAGATCCATGCACACTTTCGTTAACAATCTAACAGACTATGAATTAGATACAAGGTTAATTAATATAAAATTGTTCTCTTTCCTTACAATGCACTACAACTGGCATCTGCTGGATACTGGACTAACTAATCATCACAGTGTGGGAGTGCAAGACCACTGGAAGAAAATTGGTCTATGGGGCCTGCTTTCTTAAAGATAAGCTGAAGAGGTAAGATTAAGTTCTACCATCAGAGTTTAGAAGTAGAAGCTCATGTGACAACAGAAAAGACAGGAGTCACAGCAACAGAAAGAAGGCAGAATCAGTACCAACTGGTGGCAATGACCAAGGTATACTGACAGCACCTTCCCAAACCAGGAGCTATCGTTAACACCACAGTTCTCAATAACTCCAAGGCACTAAAAGCAAACCATCTGTATAATAGATTGGCATCATATATATGAAAAAAACTGTTGATTTAGTTCATACTTACCAGTGACACTGTAGAATCAATATAGTTTGCTCCGAGATACTCAAGATATGATGCAAATCCCTCATTAAGCCATAAGTCATTCCACCATTCCATGGTAACTAAATTTCCAAACCACTTAAAAATAACAAAAGGAAAAAGTCTTTAAATTCTCTCAGTTGCTATTCTCATCCTTTTGGCAAGAAAGATTTGTTTTACTTATTAGGCATACATATTTATATATAATGTAATATACATACATTGCTGCAAAGGTGTGCTACAACATTCATTGGTTGGTAGGAATTTGGAAGATAAAGCTTTAGAAAATCAGTAAAACTTCAAGCAAAAAGTCCAAGAGAGAGAGAGATGTTTGAATTTCCAAATACAATAGGCTCCAAAGGTTCAAACTAGATGTGAGATTACATGAATGGAATTAATATGTACTCTTTGTTATGTCAATAGCAAAAATTCAGTCTCTGGACTACGCAGGCTGTTGTTGTGTCCCCTCAAGTAATTTCCAAAGAGAATTTAATTCAGTCCTCACACTGACCCCAACAAAGATCACTTCTTCAGAGTGGCTATTTCTATTTCCAGTGAAGTCTCCTTCAGTGTTTCAGGGAGGTTCTTCTGAAATGCAAATAGGAGCTTTGGAAAAAATATTTTTCTCCAGGAAAAAAAAGGGAGAAGAAAGAGGGAAGGACTCTCTACTGCACCCCCCAATCCTTTGCAGCTGTTTTTTTTTAAATATAACAGAGGTGTATGTTAATTGTTTTCAGACCTGTGTCTGACTTTTGATGCTTCATTTAAAAAAAAAATAGAAGAAGCACTTACACACTTTTACTCATAGGAGTGAAAACTGGAGGCAGCTCCTGCACCTTGTTTGTGCAGAAGAGAGAATTTCAGCAAGTGCTGCTTCACCTAGTAACCTGGTCCAGAGATGTATAGGACTTCATATTTTGATAACAAAACCTTGAACATGATTCAGTAGTTAGTATGCAACCACTGCAGTTCATTACATCATTGACATAATATGTCACCAATTAAGTGCCCCATTCACATTCTGCACCAGTTGCAGCTTCCAGACAACATTCAAGGATAGTTCTACATACAGTGTGCTACACTCATGAGTGTACTCCACTCATGAATATGAGTTTTCAGTGCCCAAGTGGTCATTTTCCAGGAAAGAGCACTGTTGGTGGACCAACCCACGATTGTTAGCAGTTATTTTTGCCACGAAGGTTTCTTAGGTCTCCATGAACAATAATGATGCTTGTACCCCACCCAAACATCTCTTTTTCCAGAAAGAGTGCATCCCCATGTGGAACAGATGAGCTCCCAGAACCACAGATCTACATCTCAGTAGCTCTCAACAACAAAGTGTGATGGTTGAAGCTCCTGGCAAAGCTGCTGATGACGAGCAACAGCTGTTGGTCCCTGTCGCTTAGGCTGGAGAGGAGTCCTGCAGCTCAAGAGCTCCCCCTTCTGCCGTGGACCAAGCAGGCTCGGACGTTCCTCTGCCTGCTCCTTTAGAGGAACACGGATCCGGCAGTGATCCCGAAGATACTTTTGAGCCTGCTCCAATCAGCCCACAATCAAGGCAGAGACTTAAGAGAGCTGAGCAAAGGGAGGCTTCCCTGATTAAGTTTAAGACGCAGTGAGTGGCCACACCTGTGCCTTGGGCTATATTACCTGCCTGCTTGGAAGCTTTCCTTTGCTTGTGGCAAACTTTCTACAACCCCTCTCCTTGCTCGCAGCACCCAGCTCCTGATATTTTGGATTGAACTCTCGGCTTCTGATCCCTGGATTTTGGACTCTGACTACCGCTTTGCTTGTTGCTCTGGCCTTGGTAAACAGACTTTCTTGGGTTAATTCTCTGCTTGGGCATGTTCCAGCTTGACTCTGTTATCTCTCTCATTCCCTTCTCTGGGCTGGCTCACCGCCCGGGTCCCTGACCTTGACACAAAATCTCTCTCATTCCAGGATTCAATTTCAGTTTATTATCCCTCATTCAACCCACCACTATATCCAAACCCTGATTTGGCAGATGCATGGCCTCTCCTGATTCAGATGTTATGGAAAATATTGCTGGTATTATCTGCATAAAGGTGACAAACACATGAATCTCCTACTGATTACTTCTGATAGCTTCCTATACAGGTTAAATAGTACTAGGACAAAATGTTGCCCTGTGCTATCTATAACACACTTGTCAAGGTGCTGGCACAAGGTAACCCAGCGCTACATCTCTGACTGTCCCTTGCAGGTGTGCATCAAGCTATCATAAAGTGGTGTTGCTAACACTCAGTTCACAGAGGCAGTCCAGGAATATACCAAAAGCCACTGAAATATCGAGAGCAACAGAGAATTCCCCCACTTTTCTCTCAAAGAAAGTAATCTATTTGGCTGTCCATAATGTTTTTATTGGCTGTTCTTATGCCATGCAATTTGTGTGAACTAATTATCTCTCCTGACTTATTTTGTCAGAGCTAGCTTTAGTGATCTAGAATTTTTATAATTTTTCTTTCCATTCTGTACTATAGTTTCTGTTTTATGTTTTTTTCTCCCAGGTTTGATTGTTGTGTCATCTGTATCATAGAACCACAAAACCTTAAGAGTTGGAAGGAGCCACAAGGGTCATCCAGCCCAATTCCTTGCCATGTAGGAATACACAAGAAAAGCGTTCCTGGGAAATGGCCATCCAATCTCTGTTTAAAGACCTTCAAAGACGGAGAGACCATCAACCTTCAAGGCAGTATGTTCCACCGTCCAACAGTGTTTACTGTTTTTTTAAAAAAGTTCTTCCTAGATATTTGGGTGGAATCTTTCTTCTTGTAATCTCAATCCATTGGTTTGTATTCTTTGATGAGAGATATCTGTCATACAATCTCTCAGTCCTTTCTTCTCCAAGCTGAACATACCCAACTCCCTAAGTCATTCCTCATAAGGCTTGGGTTCCAGACTTTTGATCATCTTGGTTGCCCTTTTCTGGACAGACTCTAGTTGCCTTTATCGTTCTTGGACTGTACTGCCCAGAACTGCACACAGGATTCCTGGGGAGGTCTGACGAAAGCAGAATAGAGCAGCACTCCTCCTTTCCTCAGTCTGGACATTATACTTCCGTTGATACAGCCCAGACCTGCATTGACTGTTGGGGCTGCTGCATTATATTGTTGATTTATGTTTAGCTTGTGATCTACTAAGACTCCTAGATCCTTTCCATGTCTGTTGCCCTCAAACCATGTGTCATTCATCCTACATTTGTGCATTCCAGCCTAGTTCTCCCTATTGAAATTCATATTGTCAGTTTTGGCCTAGTTCTTTGATCTGTCTAGGTCATCTTGAATTTATTTCATTATGACATGACTAATAAATACAAACAATACATATATAGCTGTACAACCCTGAAACTGCTTTTTATCATCACTGTGTAAAATTCTCAACAAATGTTAGACATTTTAAGAACCTTTGCAGTACTTGCCATTAATATTAAATTGCAGTTGTGCAGCTATAGTTAATTGGAAAATACCCACTTCATTTTAAAGATGAAGAAAAGTACGGAACATTTTACCACATGCCTGGTGTCCTATCTCATGAGAAATAATAAGAGAAATCCTTGTCTTCTGTCTTGTGTGTTCATATTGTGGGCGGTACAATAAAGAATTTTCCTGGAAAGTAATTAGTCCCCAGTGTTCCATAGCACCAGCTGCCATTTCAGGTAATGCAATTAAATCTACATTAAATAGACAGAGAAGGAAAAGGACTTAACAATTTCATATTTAACATACCTACATGAATATTTGTCTGCTTGCCACACTATCCGCTAAGATTTTCAATGACAATAACAACATTAAGACAATGATTATGTCATTTCATTGTGTTTCTTTTCTTCAGATAAATATGATTTTGTAATTCTCTCTATATTGCCGTTAATGACAGAAGAGGGAAGTACTTCACTTAAAGGCATTAAAAAAGCCCAGCTGGTTCAACTCAAAGGAGTTCTTCTACTTTGCTGCTTAGAAGGCCATGCATACTTTCAAGCCCTGTTTCTGTACTTGCCTGAAGCAATAGTGCTCTGGTGTTGGTTCCCAGCAACTGCTATTCCGTGGCCCATCACATATAACAGAGTGATCTCATGAGACCAGTATTGCTAATGCTCATTGAAGCCCTGATTTTTCACCTCTTTTGAAATGTATGCTGCCCTTACAATTGATTATCTATCAAAAGTGCATCCAGATATGTAAGTAAGTTTATATATTTAATCTAGGGCCCTTTCTGTACCACTCTCCCAACCTACCATGGGGACAAGACAAAGACAGGACTGTAATGACAGTTCTGCAGGATGCTGTCGCAGTCTCATCCTTCTCCCATCCCTAAGCAGCACAATCACAGATTAAATCACTGATGGGTTTTCACAGTCAATAACCCACAATTGCACCACCATTGTGGAGTTACCTGTCCTGCAGAAGCCCGGTAAGTGCAATGGCTGTTCCTCCTGCCCCAGCACAGCCTGAGAAAGTACCCGGCTGCACTGCAGAAGGCAGAGGCGTGGCCATGGCTTCATGACAGAGCCAGCTGGTGCAAAGGGGAGCACTCCTGTAATGCTCCCCTCCTGGCAGAGTCAATGCTGGGATCCCCACCAGAGGACTCCACAAAAAGGTAGGATGCAGAAAGGACCTAGGTTTCTCTCCATTGCTGCTTTCTTCACATAGACTTCAAAAAGTTAAGTCTTGTACTATCCAACTTATTAAGGATGTGAACTTCCAAAATTCATTGGCAGCTGCTAGCAAGACTTGCTGCCTGTTGTCACAAAGCATCTATCCAGTTTTGGTTGGTAGGGAGTCATATATCTGCATAAACTGAGAATTTCAAAGCACAAAAGGCATTTCCGAGTACGGGAATACATCTATTCTTACACATTTGAATATTTTATCTTCAGCAATCACAGGTGGGAGATTTTGGAGTATACCCTATTGAAAGAGACTTTGTCCTTTTGGTTCTGAAGAAGTATTTCTCTTCTGTAACTTTTACTGAAGATGTTGTAACAGGTTATTTAACCCATTGACCATTTTATATCCAGGGAAACCATTTGATAGTTGAGAGTGCATTTACACTACACAGTTATAATAGCTGGATATGGCTTTCTTCTACAGCTTCATCCTACACAATCCTGGAATTTGTAGTCTGCTGAAGTGATTGGATTTTTTTTTTTTTTTTTTTTTTTTTTTGCTCCAAAGCTCTCGTCCACTCTCCAGAACAGTAACAGTTGTGCTGTCTGGCACAGAATTCAAAGTACCTCACTAAACCATAAACTTGAGGATTTGTAGAACTGAAAACTGAACTATGCCCATTAAAGTGGTATCATTCACTATTAGCATGATACATCATACACACTCTATATCATCCTTTTCGCACCTTACCTTTTCGTGGTGCTGGGGTGCGGGGCCCACGTGAGCAGCCTCTCACGTCCAGGGTCCTTCAGCTCTGCACAAGCTTCCTGACCATGCAAGAGCCCTGCCTCTTCCTTTTGCAGTGCAGCCTTCCCAGGCTGCACTGGACAGGAAGTGCAACTGGCCCGGCTCCCGAGGCTCCACACGCAAGGTAAGTGCGTGCCAGGGCCCGGGAGCAATGCGCGACCATGCACCATTTTCAGCTTCAAGCCAAAAATGAAAAAATGCGTGAGCGGTCCCTGCCAGGCCCTGGAGTGTCGCACAAAAGTGAGTGCGTCGTGTGGACCACTCCTCACACGTGCATGACGCTCGAGTGGCCCTTTTGCCGTGCAAAAAGGGCCTCTGTCTCTTTTTTCCTGTCCAATAGAAAACAGTCTATGGGTTGCAAGAAGAAGTTATCTTTTTTTTCCTACATGGCAAGGATGGGCAACTGTGTCCCTCCACATATAGTTAGACTCAACTCCTAGCATTTCTAACCAGCATAACCAATGGTGATTGATCAAGTTACAGTCCAGCTCTGGAAGACCATCCTGGCTGTAAAGCAAAAGAACAACCTGCAGTATTCAAGAAAATTCTAGAAATTGGGTGTGACATTACAATGAAAAAAGGTGTGGCAATGGAAATCACGCTCTGAGAAGTTACTTCTTTGGACTACAACTCCCAGAATCCCTCAGACAACATAGCCATTAAAAATTCCAAAAAAGTAATTGTTCAAGCTCTGGAAAGAAAAATGAAATGATTAAGGAAAGAAAGAATAGATGATGGATAAGACAAATTCTGTAAGATAAATTCCATAGCAACATACAGTCAATAAAAACAACAACAACAAGAGGTAGAGGGTTTCAGTACCTTAGAGCAAGGGTGGGTAACTGGGAGGGCAAGGAGACACATTAGACCTTATTCCAGAGACTCTGGAAAAGTGCTCCTCCACAAAGACAATAGAAAATATTTAACCTCTGGATGACCCTAAGGTTTAGAGTTTATCTTGGTCTCAGCTTTCCAAGGAAAAATCTAAGTTTTCTTTCAGTCATAACATTTGCCAGATTGTTTCCCTTACATTCCCCATAAGTTGTGTCAACAATGGGAATACCAGAAAGCTGAAGAGATACCTTAATACCTTGTCTTCCCATCTTCTTGGTTTGCAGCTTACAATATTATACACCTCAATTATGCCACATTTACTCATTTCCATATGAATACTACATGATTAGAAGCACCAACAAATTTTGGGAGTTTCTGAATATTTTCAGATGTTATATATATCTAAGCATGCAAACATACCTGTTTTTGAAAGAGGATAACTGATGTTAAATAAATCTTCCAAAAATGAAAAAATTGGTCCAGTGATATTTAAAGCATAATCAGCAAATCCCTTTCGAATTGCATCTTTCTGAGCCCAAATGCGTATCTATCAAAATGCACAGAAATTGTTATTTGCAACAGCCAAAGAGAATCTATTTCGTGTTCTTCTTAACACCAGACCACGGATTTTTATAGAAATGTTCAGCTTTGAAAATATTTCTGATGAGGTGTGCACTGATTTTTTTCCAACTTTTTATACCTTAAACGACAGTTCCAACTGCTTTGTTTTTCATGGGCAACCATACTTTTCAGATAACCAAAGCATAGGAAGATCTCATGCCTGAACAAACTGTCCTGAAAATGAGGAATACACACTTATAAAAACTAATCAAGATGTAAAGAATATATGTAATGAACATATATAATAAATGCAACACAAAAATGTTACGTTACATAAATTCTTTGTATACTGATTAGTTTTGTAAGTGTGTATTCCTCATTTTCAGGACAACCATACTTCCCCCTATTATAGTCTGTAGACTTCTAATTTAAAAGTGTGCATCCCAGTCTTATGCATGCTTATAATTCCAATCAAAAGAATGAATACATACGAGGAGGTTTGAAGGTTTTTCCCTCTGACTACTTCCTCCTACTTTGACACATTCCCTCAGTTTCTTTCCTAGTCAGCAGGGTCTTATGCACCATCTCTACATTATCACAAATTTGATAGGAGGTGGGTAAAATGACAAACAAATAAGTTTTTTTTTCATATAAAGATCTGGGTAGTTCATATTTTGATTGCACATTGATTTCATTACATTAGTTTATATATACATATGAAATTAATTAAATTATTCTGCAATCAAAATACAGACTACCCATGTCTTTTTTTTTTTAAATCAAACTATTTGCATGTCATTTCATCCAGCTCCTACCAAATTTGTGATAACATAGAGACTCTGCATAAGACCCAGCTGACTAGAAAACAAGTTGGGGGAATGTATAGAAGTAGGATCCCCCCAAAACCTTAACCATGAAGTGGAAGAATGATATCAGAATGGCATTTAATGAGACAAAATTGTCACATATACATATACGAACAGTCAGTGTGCTGTAGTGGTTTCGGGGTTGAACTACAGGCCTGGAGACCAGGGTTCAGTTCCCCACTCAGCTATGGAAACCCACTGGGTGACCTTTGGTGCATCATATACTCTCAGCTCCCAGAAACCCCCATGAAAGGTTCACCTTAGGGTCACCGTAAGTCAGAAATGACTTGAGGGTACACAACAACAATACATAAACTTACATACATATGTGTGTGTGTGTGTATGTGTGTGTATCTCACTGATTTATCGCCTATCACTTTTAGAGTTTATTTCATGATTGTACTGTTGCATATGAAGAAGTGAATTGTAGTTCATAAAAGCTAACGTTAAAGCATATTATTTAGTCACAAGACTGCCATTTCCCTTCCTCCCCTCTATAAAGTGTAATTGTTTTAATTCATTGTAAACTCTCTTTAACTGGGTGGTCATATATCACTACTTCTCAGGTTTTGGTTCTGTAGCCCAGGTCTGGAAGAGAAGGACCAGTCTTGGAAAGATGCCCCCAAGGCCTGAAATCTTTGCTCCAAAATATACCTTATGGTAAGAAAGCAGTTATGGCTGCAACTCATGAAAGCAATTTGTCAAAAGTCCAGTCACCATAAAATATAAGAATATGTTTTGAGCACCAGTAAAAACAAAGAATAGTGAACTAGGAAATGAGTAACAACTAAAGAGGATTGCTGTGTAGACGAGGATGGAGAACCTTCACCCAGAAGTCAAATTTGGCTTTCCTGGGATTTCTCAGATTGCTGAATCTCTTTTCTCATGGTAGCATCATTTGGACAGTTCTCCTAGCCTTTACAGTTTTTTTAAAAATTCCATTCTGAACAGTTGCATAAGTAAGAGTTTTAAACTAAACTATGCTGGCATTTTGGTCCAACCTTTTTGTTTTCACTGCATCCATCTCTGGAATATAGCCCATGAAATCTTCTCTGAAATTTAATTCATCCCTCAAATTGAAAGACATGCCCATCCCTTGGTCTAAACCAGCAACAGGAATCATGCAACCCTCCAAATGTTGTTGCACTGTAAGACTTACCTGCCCTAGCCAATGTAGACAATAGTGAGAAATGTTCAGAGGGCTGCATCTGGAGGGCTGCATAATTTTCACCTTTGGTCTAGGCAGAAATATATATTGCATGAACACAGGGCAACCTACCTGTTTTCATGCAATGATGCTCCCTTTCTTTCACACTGTGCATGCAGGACGCAGGAGTGGAGTTTTAGGGTTTCCATGGTTGAGCAGACATTCAAACTCTGGTCTCCAGAGTTTTAGTCCAATGCTCAAACCACTACAACCACACTGGGTCTCTGAAAAGTCCTATATCACCTTTTTAACAGGTTTATTTCTCAACTGGGTATCCATACTTTCCCACCAAAAAGCTTGCAAAAGGATAGTTAAAGCTGGAGATTAATATAAAAATACGTCACTGGAGTGTACCAGCTGCATGTTGCAGGCACAGGGTATGCACTTATGGAATTTTCGAAATAACCTGGGAGCTTAATGGACTACCATAACTAAATTTGCTACAGTTCTTTGAAGACTGAATATCCTAAAATTGATGCATCTAATAAATCTTCCCAAAGAATCACTGCAGCATGGGCTCAGCAGTTATTTTAACTGATTGTTTTCATAAGAACTGCTAATAGCACCAGCTCCTTTAGCTGCAAGCACAACTTTCTGGCTAACTTTAGCCTTCCCCAAGTGGGAAGAATACAAGAAATAGTTATTTCAGTTGGGCTGTCAGAGTCTCCAAACCAACTTCTACGGGGGGCTTGGAAAAACATATGTTTGCTCAGAATTTGGTATTGGGCCAAATATCACACTAAGCAAAATCCACAGGTCTGGTTCCTACAGAAAGCTTGGACATGGAAACATCTGAAAAATGCATATGAAAAAAGAACTTCTCGAATTTATCCCAAGTCTCAAGAGTCAAACTGGCAAGTGTCCTTTCTGCGCTACTTGAATAAGAACAAATCTCTATGTTAACTAATAAACATAGAGAATGTCTCTCTTCTTCCCCAACTAGTTGGTAGCCAGGATACTGCATGCACTACCCCAAGAAAGATCTAAGATTAAAGTTTCTCATATACTTCCAAACTGAAAATAAGGTTATTTCCCTTCTGACTGTAATCATGAACATTTATTTTAAGATTTTATTTTTAATGCCAAAGTTTACCAGCATCCAGGTAAAACTGATCTGTGTTTGTTTGTGCCTATAAGTCACCAGTCACCTTAGGGCAAGCCCAAGAATTTCAAAGGGTTTTTTTTAGGCAAGGAATTATCAAGTGGTGATTTTGCCAGTTCTTTCCCTCTGAAATACTGACAGCACCTGGAATTCATCAGCTTCCATTCAAGTACTAACCAGAACTGACCTCACTTAGCTTCCAAGATCAGATGGTATCTGGCATATTTAGAGTATTCAGAGTGTGAAAAATTGCTTGCCCACCAGTGGCATTACTTTTCCATGGTGGTAGGATTGCATGCTTCTGTGAGGCAAGAAGCTATACTTGATAGCAACAGTGTAGCTAGTTGGGTCTCCCATGTCAGACAGGCTTTTGCTGAGGAGCCAGACTAAATGTGCTAAATGGCTACCGGGCAGCAGCAGTAGTGGGGGCTCTTAGGAGAAATAAACCACCAGGATCAAATGGTACACCAACAGAGCTACTTCAAGCTGCAGAGACAGAATCTACTTTAGTTCTAATCAAAATCTCTCAACAAATATAGAAAATAAAAGAATGGCCCAAAGATCAGAAATAGTCCAATATATATTTCAAGAAAGGGGACACCAGGAACCACATGACCATTGCATTTATTTCCCATGAAAGCAAAGTCATGCTCAAAATTCTATTGCAAAGATTTCTACCATATATGGAGTGATGAATGCCAGATGTCTAGGTTCAGGACACGAAGAGGCACTATGGATCATACTGCAAACGTATGTTGGATAACAGAGCGCACCAAAGAATTTCAAAAGAAAATCAGCCTGTGCTTCATAGCTTATAGCAAAGCCTTTGATTGTGTAGATCAGGGATGTCAAACTCAATTTCATCTTGGGCCGCATCAGCATTATGGCTGCCCTCAAAGGGCCAGTCGTATCTGTAAGACTATATAAATGTATCTACTCTTTTATCATATTAAATAATTGCCTCTGCATTCGATTATTACCGGTTTTTAAACTGTCTTCCCTCTGCATAAACTTTATTTGTCTTGGACATTTGGGGACTATTTCATCGTAGTTTATGGTTCCTGTACCTCTGTAAAGTAACACAGAATTGGTCAGTATATCCAAAGTGTGCCTCTTTCTGCCCCCAGGCTCGCCAGGCGGGGGGAATGCCACTGCTGCAGCAAAGGTGCAAGGGCCACATGATATGGCCTGGTGGGCCAGATTTGGCCCGCGGGCCTTGTGTTTGACACCTGTGGTGTAGATCATGAAAAATTATGGATCACTTTGAAAGAAATGGGCAGGCCACAACATATCATTGTCCTGATGCGTAACCTCAACACAGAACAACAAGCTACTGTCAGGATAGAATACGGAGATATAGAATGGTTTCCAATTGACAAGGGGGTTCGGCAAGGCTGCATTTTATCACCTCATCAGTTTAAACTGTATGCTAAACATATCATACTTAAAGCAGGATTAGACTTGGAGGAAGGAGGCATGAAAATTGTAAGAAGGAACATCAACAATTTAAGATATGGAGATTACACCATATTACTAGCAGAAAACAGCAAAGACTTGGAATGATTACTAAAGAAAGTTAAGGCATAAAGTGCAAAGGTAGGTTTACAACTGAACATTAAGGGGGAAAAAATAATGACCATAGATGATTCAAACAACCTTAAACTACACAATGAAGATACTGAAACTGTTGAAGATTTTCCACACCTTGGCTCAGTCATTAATCAGAATGCAGTCAAGAAATCAGAAGAAGACCAGAACTTGGAAGGACACCTATGAAGGAACTAGACAACATTATCAAGTATAAAAATATACATCATTAAATACTAAAGTTGGGATTGTCCATGCCATTGTATTTCCAATTTCTATGTATGGTTGTGAAAGTTGCACAGTGAAGCAACCTAACAGGAAGAAAATCAACTCTTTTAAATGTGGTGCTGGAGAAGAGTTCTGTGGATACCTCGGACTGCTAAAAAGACAAATGAATGGGTCCTACAGTAAATCAAGCCCTTGAACTCTCCCTAGAAGACAAGATGACTAAACTGAGGTTGTCCTACTTTGGCCGTATCATGAGAAGACATGACTCATTAGAAAAGACAATAATGCCTGGTAAGGTAAAATGCAGTAGAAAAAAAAGAAGACTGCATTACAGATGGATAGACTCAATTAAGGAAGACGCATCCCTGAATCTGCAAGATCTGAGTAGGGCAGCTAATGATAGGCTGTCTTCTAGGTCTCTCACCCCTAGGGTCACCATTAGTTGAAGTCAACTTGATGGCAGTTAACAACAACAACAAAATTGGTTGAGAGCCAGTGTGATGTAATGGTCTGAACATTGGACCACGACTCTAGAGACCAGGGTTCAAATCCCTATCAGCCATGGAAACCTACTGGGTGATCTTAGGCAAATCATACTCTCTCATCCTCAGAGGACACCAAAGGCAAACCGCCTCTGAACAAATCTTGCCAAGAAAACCCTGGGATGGTTTCACCTTAGGGTCACCATAAGTTGGAAATGACTTGAAAGCACACAGCAACAGACAGCACACACCACTACAAGACAGAAGAACCTGTCTTGATGTGCAAGACTGATTCTTCTTGTGGGTAACTAACAGACCATCCTTGTCCTACTGTATGTCACTTGAGGGCCATGGCCTTGAAATGCATATTGAGTGGGGAGGAAGACAATAAGGAGGCTGTGCCCTTAAGGTAAATGTACCTTCTATAGCCTATTTTATGATCCAGGAAGCAGACTAAATTATTTAATTTGTATATTAGCTCATCAACAAAAAGTACTCTGCACAGCTCAAAAATAGAACGTAAAATCAAAAAATGTTAAAAACTGAGTTTGTTGTAACTAATGTTAAGTTGCCTCCCATTCGTTTATTCTGTTTATGGCCATGTCTTTAGATGTGTTTCATAAGACACAAAATCCTAAACAGTTAAAAACTGCATCTGTAGTAGAATCTAGTACAGATACAGTTTTGCTTGATCTAGGAAAGAGGCAGGAAAAAAGGTCTTTGCTTGCCTTCCTAAAACGATGTTAAACCAGCTTTGGAGCAGTAGTATCCTAAATACCCTAAAGGTACCACATCTTGTTTGATATTGGAAGCTAAGAAAGGTCAGTCCTGGTTAGTACTTGGATGGGAGACTGCCAATGAATACCAGGTCCTATAGACTATGAGTCTTTCTGCACTACACTGTTATAATGCCATTGTTCCACTCTGAACATCTTGTAGAATTCTGGGATTTGTAGTTCACTGAGGCCAAAGAGCTCTCTGGCTGAGAATTCAAAAGGCCCCTCTCTAAACTGCAAACCCCAGGATTCCATAGGACGTTGAAAGTAGAATAATAGCACTATGACAGTGTGGTGCGGAAAGGCCCTGTATTTCAGGAGAAAGAAGTGGCAAAACCACCTCTGATTATTCCTTGTCTAAGAAAACCTTATGAAATTAATGAGGTTTCTATAAGCCAACAGGCAACTTGAAGGCACATACACACATATACTTACCCAATAAATGAAGGACATTCTGGGTAAGACAGCACAGTCTGCCAGTGTTCATGCTATTTGGAACACAACCTCTCATCCCAAGTTTGGAAAAGTTGATATTGTGGACAATAGTCCAAATACTGCAATAGCCCCAAATAGTAACTTTTTTCAGGTTCGGCACCAGATTTACTGACAATTCTTTGAAGACTGACATTGAACTTAAGTAAATCTGGATAATTTGTATTCCTGACCTGGGCTGAGCTGGAGGGAAATATGGTGAGTGATTACAAACTAATTTTCAAGAATTAAATTATTTATAAACTTAATTTTTAAAAAATAATATATACGGTAACTCTCTCCCCCACCTTCATTTTTCTCCATCTCAGCCCTAATCACAAACAGCTTCCACCAAATCCAGAAAACTAGGCAGGATACAGGTGGCTGCAAATATATATTACACATGTACACAGTCACATACGAACACACAGTATAAAATTTAAAAGTATAATAGCTTCATATCTTGTGCACTTGCATATCCTTACAACATTGGTATCCTGTCTCATCAATTTTAAGTTTTCTGAGTGGCTTAAAATAAAACTGTACAAAATAAAACCCAGTCACAAATGCAAGTGTGTGCTAGCTGCTAATGTCTAGCATAAGTTCAACAGACATATTCACCTCATTGCCCCTCTCAGTTGTGGAGACATAATCAAACTTACAGACCACAAAAGCAGTGATATATGTGGACATTTTTGGTGTTGTTCCAAATGTTGTGACTGTCCAATTGATTGGTGTAGTCTCATTTACCAATGCACTCAGCGTGCTCTCATTCACATCCTTATATTCTGACACATCTATAAAAAGAATTATAAGAGATTTCAGTATCAAATTTATTTTTTCTGTATAGATGATAGACTTGGCTAGATGTAGATAATATATGCTTTTCCCATTCAAACTATCTAAAGGATTCTCAGCATTTCTCTCTCCCTCCTAAACAGACACACAAATCACACTACATTGCATAGTGACTGAATGTCAAAAGCAGGATTAAATACATTCAGCTGTTTGCTGATTTAATCCTCCAAAAAAAAAAAGAAAAAAGAAAAAGAAATCTGAACAAATAGACCAAACTCTCAATCTCTCTCTGTCACTTTCTCTCTCTCTCTCTCTCTCTCTCTCTCTCTCTCTCTCTCTCTCTCAAACACAGAGAAAGAGAGGGGGAGAGGAGACTACATAATGTTATGCTGAATACAAACTAGGATACCAGAAGTTATATTTTACTTCAAATAGTATTGCTATAGTGATTATTTGGCTGAGTGTTTGTAACCACTTTATTTAATTAGAACCCTGCTGTATAATCCACATAGCTCAACTGATACTCAAGCCCTGAAACTCTTTCCTTTATATATAAACATATCTTTGGATGTCAGATTCAAAAAGATCCTCAAAAAAAAAATTGTTCCTTCAGTACCACCAAGACAAACTATCCAGGGCGTCAAGTTCACTGAATAATAATAACAACTGCAGAAATACCACTGAAGGATCTTCATTTGTGTAGATTCCATTTCCCACTTCAGAGAATAAACAAAATAAGGGTTTACCCATAAATTCCCATTCTCCATACGAAAAGTCAAATCTGAGGCAGCACTTCTTGACTGGTTGAGAGTCTCCCAAGGGAAGAGGTTACACAATTTCCCACATCGACTCTGCCTGGCTAACAGACAGCAAGGTTGTACTAAAACTTGTAGAAAAGTCCAACACACACACACACACACACGAGTTGGGAAAATAGGAAGGTGAAATGACTGCCTCTCCCCAGTGCCTTGAATGAACAGGAATGTGAAAACATGTAAAACATGTAAACTGATGTAAACTGATGTATATACCATCCTGGATTTTTTTTAATACAATGAGTATATAAAATATTTGTAAACAAATAAATGAAGAATAAATAGTTAAAACATCTGGCAAGACAAGCACAGGAAAGCTATGGGAACAACATCATCACAAATCTCAGTATTAAACAGAATCTTTCACATTTGTAGATGCCAGCTTCGAATTTTAGGAACACCAGTGATCAGGCACCTGGGATTTTTCTCATCCTGGCTCTAACAATCATAAGAACCACAACACTGATAAGAATATACTGTTACTGCTAGTGGTAGAACCATCCTGCTGTTACTATGATCCCCATCTCCTGACTTACCTATAGCTGGCATGTTGGAAAGTGCTACATAGCTTGGATGGTGAACAATGCTTATGTTAAAGGTAGCTTTCATAGCAGGCTCATCAAAACATGGATAAACTTTTCTTGCATCTAATGGTTCTAGTTGTGATGCAATCAGCGATCTAAATTAACAGGATGAATTAGATCAAATTCAGTAATCTTGATCCAGTACTTCCTATGAAACAGGCTTCTACATGCATACCCCAAAGATAGCGCTTTACATGCAGTTCCCCAACTTGACCCAGTAAGTGAATCTGTGTACACATATTTTATTTTATTTATTTGTATCCCACCTTTTCCCCAACTCTGTAAAATAAGATACAAGCACACCAGTCAGCTGTAATATCTGCCTCTGTCAGGGAAAGAGTACACTGGATGGTACACACTTTTGGACAGACTCAAACATTGTCTTACCTGTCTGCTTCAGGAATGAGCAGTTTCTATAGTCTTTGCAGAACAAACTTATGGAGGACGAGCACTCAGGTTAATTTTAGTGAAGCATGCTTTCAAGTAAGTGCGCTTAGGACTGCAGCTTCTGCCTCTGCCTCTACTGAGAACTGTGGCACTCAATAAAACTTGAATAAAGGTTTCATTTAGAAAGAAAGAAAAGTTGCAGCAGAACAGTGTTTGAGAGATTTGATTTAGATCAGCATTATCTGGCCCTCCAGATGTCATTTGCCTGAAACTTCCAGAATCCTACAGTGCCATCTTATTAGTGACATAAATGCCTGAGTATGGCTTATGTGTACATATGCCTCTTTTGGGGTGGAGCACAGGAGCTAAAGTGGCCCCTCTACTCTTACGAGGGTTCAGGGTGCAGAAGACTTATCAACAATTCCCCCCTCCGCCCAAGTGAGCACTCCCCCTCCCATTCCTTTCTGGGGCTTCCTCCTCCCATTCCCTTGCCCTTTGCCTAGGTGCATGTGCTTTGCCTAGATGCATTACTTCCACACACCCAGGCAAAAGGCAAATGAAGAGGCAGCCCTGTGCATGGAAAAGGCACATATGTGCTTCCCCGCCATTCTCCTCCTCCCATTCTCTTGCTTTTTGCCCAGGCACACCTGCCTTCCTTCCCCACACCCAGGCAGAAGGCAAGCAAACAGGAGGGGGGAAGCTTCACGCACACCTTCCTTCGCTGTCCATGGGGCTCCCTCCTCCTATTCGCTTACCTTTTGCCCGTGTATGGAGAATGAAGGCACGACGTGCATAGGTAAAAGGCAAGGGAATGGGAGGGGGAGAATGGAGGGAGGCAAGCGAGCACCTTACAAATAATCTAATTTGTGAAGGTCAAACCCGCAAATGTGGAGGGAGGACTGTATTTTCTAGCCCTTTTCACCTTGTCCCAAACCTCCCTCTGGCAGCAATCAAGTTCTAGGATGTAGCACTTCTGTTCCAGCTAACTGCTGGGGAGGGAAGCGAAGGCAGAATAATTCAGAAAATAACCATGTATTTGGTCTCAGCTTCAAGGGAAGGAAAAGGAGTGTGTGCTCCACCTGTGGGCCCACCCTTATTTCTTCATCTTCTGAACCCAAGACCAACTGCTTCTTCAATGCCACTCCCTCCATCTCCTCCCCATGGCAAGCAGCTGCATCCCTTCCCAGGGCTTGATAGATGCCACAACCAGAGAGGACACAGAATTGCACGGGTGAGTGTTTTGCTTTGCTTGCTTGATATAACATCTCAGCCTTAGTTAGAACAGCTACTGGTCAGGAATTCTGGGTTGTGCAACACAGACAAAATTTGGAAGGCTACAAGTAGCTCACTGTTGAAATTGCACTGAGGAAAAAGTCCACATGGCTAGAAACACTAAAGACAAAACAGTAAAACCGGTGTCTCTGTAAGCCTGATCACTGCAGTTCAAATTTCAGTTCCTTCATTTAACACTCACTGATTTCAACAACACTTATTTCCACAAGGATGTGTATTTGAATCACCAGCCGAAGGGTTTTGTGGAATACGGGTGGGGGTTTGACCATTTTCCTCCACACCATCCTCACTGAATCCCCACCAGAGGAGAAAGAGTGGGACACTGCCATACATCCTTTTGGTTTGATCATCTCTCATTGACCTAAACATATTACAAAAGAGTCATGTTACAATGCTTACTGGAGGCTATACTTCTGCCGACTATTCAGATATTGCCTTCATGTCTACAGTGACAACAGTAGCCTCTGGGGTGAGCTTCCATTTACTGATGGATAGGTGCCTGTCAGAAGTAGAGAAGTAAGTAGACATTCATGCTCAGTTTATTCCCTGCTGCCATTAGCCACTTCTCTCACTGAGAAACTGAGAAATGGGAGAAGTAATATTATTTGGTGGTAGGATTGATTCAGGATATGAGCCTAAGCAGGTAGCCTATTCTGGGCTCAGAATAAGTGTAGGGAAACTCAATTCCATTCATTCTTCCAGACAGCATGGTTACAGGCCATATTAGCTGGGGGATTCTGAGAGCTGTATTCCAGCAAAAGTAACCTTCCCAAGTTCTGGGGCTACCCTACCAACCCCTGACATTGACCCTAGAGTCATCATTTCCTGATCTTTATTTCCTTGGCTGTGTGGCTTCTACTGTAAAAGCAAAGCAAAACTTTTGCAGGCAGAAAAAAGCTATTTTGCCCTTGCATTATCTTGGTGATACTAGTAAAACAAAGGCTGTACGTTATAATCCATTTTATTATGCATGAATTTACATGAGTAAGACTCTTAAGACATCTCAGTCAAACATTTTAATGTCATTAATTATAAAGCTACTATCTAGAAACAAGTCAAGGGCCCTTTTTGCATGCCAGTCCTGTTGCAAAATGGCCTTGGGAGCATGGCCCTCGATTGCAAGGACCATTCCACATGACATCCTTGCAACTGCGCAACGCTTCTGAGGCCATTAGGTGGCAATCGCGCATTATATCATTTTCGGCTCGTTGCCGAAAATGATACGCAATCGCGCATCCCTCCCATGCCCCACATACACTTACCTTGTGTGCAGAGGCTCCAGACGCGTGGCCATCGCGCTTCCTCCCCCAGCACAGCCTGGGAAAGTACCCGGCTGCGCTGCGCAAGCAAGGGGCAGAGCACTCACGCTTCCTTCTGGCCAGCACGGAGCTGGTGCAGAGGGGAAGTGGAGGGGATGCAGGTGCCTCCTGGACAAGGCTTTTCGCACGATCCCTGTATGACGCCAGCGACACCAAGTAAGGTGTGAAAAGGGCCAAGAATAAAGATGTTATGCCTACTGTATTTTGCTATGATGATGTTAGCAATAGTGATATTCTGTTTTTGTATAGGGCTTTCATTTGACACAATATAAGTTCCTAACACCAGTTCCTCCAAGATCTGCTTCAGCAGATCAACCTGATGAAGGAGCATGGGCTTCTCACAGCTGAGAAAAACCACCACATGGCAAAGGGAAATTCTAGTGATTTCTTGGGGCAGCATCTCAGTTGAAAAACTGCCTTCACTCTAACAAAGCTTCCCTGGCTCAGGAAAGCTTGTGGGAAGCAAAAAGACACAAAAGGGCTAGTTCAATTCCTCCTGTCCTTTCTCTGTACAAGGAGCGTGAAGGAAGACCAAAGTGCACTCAGCTAGCACTTCAAGGAGAACTTAGCTGGCACCTGAAATGGTAGCCACATATACTGCTGGCTCTGGGACTTTGGGAAAGGGAAGAAAATGAGCTTCAAGCAAGAAGAAGAGCCTCACCTGAGCCCCTAGAAGCCAGGTGGGCTAGCCTCAAAAGCCAGATCTGACCTACAATATGAGGTTCCTGATCCCTGTTGCTTTTCCTCAACACAGGCGGGCCAACTCTACCTAACATCTCTGCTGTCTCATGTTCCCCTATAGGTAGAAAAAAAAAAGTACCACAGCCAGTTCTTTCCCATGTGCCTATAACTAGCTTATATCTACTACCCATCCCTCTGGCACGCTGCACCAGTCTCTGTGCCACACTGCATGCCAGATTTTGAGAAGCCTGCGAGCATGACACTTTTTGTGGGTGCCCTCCCCTGAGTGAGCTCTTTTTCATTACCACTGTCAGCACTGATTTGATTGCTCAGTCCCACCCACTTCAGGGTGCAACCTGTGCCACCAAGAGAAGCAAAGGCAAACAGAAGCTAGTGCTGTTCCTTCTGCAACTGGCAATAGCAACAGCAACAGCAGTTACACTTCCATACTGCTTATCAGAGCTAAGCACTCCCTAAGCAGTTTACAATGTGTAAGCTAATTGCCCCCAACAATCTGGGCACTAATTTTACCGACCTGCGGAAGGATGAAAGGATGAGTCAACCTGGAGCCCTGCAGGATCGAACTCATGACGTTATGGCTGCAGAACCAGCATTTAACCACTGCACCACCAGAGCTTAGCAACAGCAAGGAAGAAAAACAGATCTAGAGGGCTCTGCCAGGCTACAGCAGCACCTCAACTGGTTGTGGAATTCAGTAGCTGCCCACAGTGTCAAGCGGGGCCTTTGTGGCTCTCAGTCCTAATCTGCACAAATGAAGGAAGGAAATTCTGACAAAATATTTGCACTCCTTCATTGAGACCATTTACAACAGAGCCTCTAAAAACATCTATCAAACACTGAGATAATTTAAGAAATATCTAACAAAGACCTAAAAGTATCTAACAAAGACAAGCAAAACAAAAATTATATTAGTATTGCCTATACACATAGACTTTGAAAGGTTTTTTATTTTTCATTTCCTATTTCAAAACTGCTGGCATCAGCATGTTATGGACACTGATGAAGAAGAACCAACACTATCTGACTGAGTGACCACTAGTTGAGTTCAGGTATGCTGAATTCCTCAAAGGGGAAAAAGAAATACACATGTAACAAATGAGCAAACAAAAACAGGAACTCAAAGATGCAAACTAATCTCTCCTTCTCCCTGTCATTTTTCCAAAATTTGTCATCCTGCAGATACGTTGGAAAGTAATAGTGCACGCCAAAGACCAGAAGGACTAGAAAGCACATGTCCACTAATCCCGTCCCTACTGTGTAGACTGCAGGCATGTTTGGTCATTTTGAGGTCTAGCTGCAAAATCAGTACAGCAGACTGGTGAGGAAACACCCTCATTGCAAAATCTAACCAAGTGCAATCTGCTTTTTTTTTTTTAAATAGAACTAATGTCATCAAAGTAGAAGTTGGAAAAAAAAACATATTTTAAAGTTCGAAGCTCATTTTGACAATTTATTTTGATAGTTCTTGAACATCTTGTAAAATTTCAGCACTGCTATTTTTCCCCTGGCACTGTGGATAGCAGAGCATGCCTTCAACAAACCCTGAGCCCTTCAGCTTGGAGGCATGGCAGGACTGACACTCCCTGAAAAATATTATTTATCCTTTCCTCCCTTGCCTCTTCCCCTATATTAATCCTACAGAGACAGAAATGCGGAGCTAGAAGCAGCATTTCACCTTGCTTATTCTCAACAAATGGAGTTTACCTCCCCAGGAATGCATTTCACGATTTCAGGGAAAGGGGGCATGGTTGGAAAATACACATCCAATACTGTAATTCTTTAATTTGAAAAAAAAACAACAACCTCCACCACATAATGTTACTTATTTCTTGCTTTAGTAAAATGCTACTCCAAGGGATGATCTTTGGACCACTGCTGGTCCTTGAGCCACCAGTTCCTGGATAATTTCTATGAAAGAAAGAAGCAAGGGTAGCCAATGGGCACAAATATTGTGCTGGTCCCTGGCATGCTGGAAAAAATATCTGATGTGTTCCCCACATCGGATAGCTTGCTTTTAGTACACAGTTTAGTAGCAGAGGCTGTGAAGCTGTACTGTGCCTATTATTTTTCCTTTATCTTTCAGTTATGATGTAATTAATTTTTTAAACGTTAATTAAAATATATACCTTTCCTCCTACTTCACTTTGTTTTTACTGGTGATGTACACAGTTTTCAGACAAAGTTATAGGAGAAGACAGAGGGCACTTTCACACTTACCAAAGTATCCACATAGCCTTTTAGAAGACAGGGAAATAACCAAGGGCCTTTCCACACGATACTGGTTATAGTGCTATTATTCCACTTTCAACACCCTATGGAATCCTGGGGTTTGCAGTCGAGGGCCCTTCAGAATTCTCAGCCAGAGAGCTCTTTGGCCTCAGTAAACTACAAACCGCAGGATGTTGAAAGCGGAATAAGGGCACTGTGACAGTGCAGGGCGGAAAGGGCCCCCGTCTCCCCCTTCCCCGTACCTGTTCTCGCCTTCGTCCTTGTACGTGTTAAGGAAGAGCCCCTGCTCGAACGGGTTCGAGTGAATTTTCCCCTGGAAGGCGAACTGGAGCTCGTAGAGGGCGCCGGCGCTCAGGTTCTCGCGCAGCTCCAGGACCACGTACTGGTTCGCCCGGGCTTCCCACAGCTCGGCTACGGGGACCGGCTGGGAGCGGCGGCTGCCGTTGCCGCCCTCGGGTGTGTCGCCGAGGGGGCCCCAGACGGCGGCGCGTTGGTAGGTGAGCTCGTCGCCGTGGAGCAGCACCGTGGCCGTGGCTCGGCGACAGCGGACGGTGATGTTCACCTGCCCGCTGTGCGTGCGCGGCTCGGGCAGGCCGGGCGCCATGTGGGGCCACAGCAGGAGCGAGTAGTGCAGAGGCGCCACGTGAGCGGGCAGGCGCGGGTGGTCCCAGGGGCCCGGCGGCCGCGTCGGGGGCCCGGCGCTGGCGTTCGGCTGCGCCGTCGGGGCGGCCGCTCCCGCGCCCTGCCGCCGCCGCTCCTCCTCCAGCTCGCGCGCGCAGCGCCCGTAGAGGATCGCCAGCACGAGGAGCGCCAAGAGCAAGGCGGCCAAGAGCCCCGCCAGGACGATGCCGCACTTCCTGCCCAGGTAGTAGCCCGAGCGCAACTTCATTCTGGCGCCCGGCTCCTTCCCGCGCAAAAGACAGGAACGCGTGGAGGGGCGACGGAGCGGAAAGAGGCTCAGGGAGAGCCCGAGGAAGGTGGGGGTCCGTGTCACCTCATCGCCTCACCGGAGACGGGCGCGGCTGACTGCAGAAAAAGGACCCGCACTGACTGGAGGACGCTCCGGGTAAAAAACACCGGAGTCCGACTGAGGCCGAACAAAGGGTTGGCTGAAGACCGAATGGAGCACACCCACGCCGCCTGACCGCTCCTTCGGCGACCAAAAACCCCATCCTTCCTCCCCGCCTCTTCTCCTTGGCGGCGGACGGAAGTGCTAAACTCATCCCAGAGCCTTATCTCTTCCTAGGAAAAGTGAGGTGGGCTTGCGGTTGCGCTTCTCTCTCGGCGCCACATCCTCTCCAGCTCCTCTCACCCGGCAGCAGCGACGCCAGTACGGGAAAGCCAAGCAGAACGGGCGGTGCAGGGGCTTGGCGGGCGCCCCCCTTCCCTCCCTTGGGGAGAATGGCCTCCCCCGCGGGTGGCGGGAGCCGCTTGGGCTCGGAAGGCCGCCGTCACGTAGCTAGGCGCTGAGGCACGTTGGATTTCTTTTTAAACGAAAGTTAATTAAGCGCTTTAATCCCCTCCAGATTGGAAAAGAACTCTCTTCTCATTCTGTCTCATGTTCTACAGCAGTGGTTCTTAACCTTTTCTTTACCGGTGACCCCCTGCAAATACAACTTTTTGTCGGGGACGGCCAAGATTTAGTTCAAGATTTAAATACTTAAATTTAGATTTATATATTCAAATATTTGTTTGAATTTTAAAGGCTGAGCGAGACGAGGATTCAAATCTGCTCAGACACTGGGTGACCTTGGGCAAACTACATTCTCTCGGCCTGGAAGGCAGAGGCAAACTTTCTGAACAAATCTTGCAAAAAACAACAACAACCCACTCTGCGGTAGGTTGACTTTAGGGGTGCCATAAGTCAGAAGTGACTTGCAGGCACACGACAACAAAGTGCCACTGACACAGCATGGTTCTTTCTAGCCATCATGTCTCTTTCCTTTGAAAACTGATTTATGATGACCCTAAGGTAAGCCTGTCATTAGGGTTTTTTGGCAAGATTTGTTGCCTTTGACTTTCTCTAAGGCTGAGACAATTTGCTTGCCTGAAGTAATCCAGTGGGTTTCCATGGCCGAGTGGGAATTCAAACCATGGTCTCTAGAGTCATAGATTGGGTGCGCGCGCACACCTGCCATCGTGTTCCTTTTGTCAGGGATGCGGCAGCGGGGGTATGTTTGCAAACAGGGCAGTAGTTTCAGCACTTGCAATGCCCTCCTCCCGCTACCACATCCCTGTTGCTGTTATGTCCTGCAGCAGGGCTTTTTTGGTTCCCCTGTGAGGGCTCTGTGGAACTCCAGGGCTCCTTGGATCCCAGGTTAAGAACCACTGTTCTACAGTATTTCTAGAAATAGGCTGAGGACTTGCGCTTCTGTGCCAGGCGCAGCCGTGAAGTAGGTAGTCCCACTTCACACATGATTTCATAGAATCATAGAGTTGGACTATGATTATATCTGAGTAACATGGTGTCATTAGTCACAGTCCAGCACTCTGAGCACTATACCACATGCTCCTGTGGATGCATTAGAAAAAGAGTTGTGGCCAGGCCCAACTCTGTGGCACAGGCACCTGAGTCATCACAGAATATGGAAAACACATTTTGGCTATGCACAAGTGTTAATGCTTTTGTTTCAACATCTAAGATTTTCAGCATTTAAAATGCAACATGTGTGGTACTCAGTTTTGCAACAGGATTGCACAGAAGGCAGATGATTTAAAATCTGGAAACGGGGTCAGTGGGGTGGAGAAGACTTTAGTCAGACTAGATGCCCTCCAAATTACTAACAGTCCAAGATTCATTTATTATATAAATTCAAGAATGCAAATGTTTTTTGTGGTGCTTTTAAATATACAGCAAGTGAACAGGCAGAAGAGAGGCCAGAGGAAGGAATTAAATAAGAGAAATGTGTACAATGTGGTGGCCAGATGAAACAACAACAAACTCATCTTTATGAGAACACTGGAGTTTAATCCACCACTGAATTCCTTAACCCTTTGTTTACAACATATGCAGCTTGTGTGCTGTGTCATACTGTGCTGGCATCTGTGAATGTCTGTCCTGCATGTCAGTTGATTCTTTCATGTCTCTTTTCCTGTTGCAAACCAGTTAACACTTCTATTTCTTTATTATATTTGTGTGTGTGTATGTGTTATTTACATTAATATCCTATCTTTCTTCCAATGAACTCAAGTATACATGGATCTCTTCCTACATTATCCTTGCAACCCTGTGAAGTTGGTCAGGCTGAGTAAGTTGCATGGTCATTCAGTGAGTTTCGTGATTCACTGAGGATTCCCAAATCCCAGTCAAGCACTCTAACTATTCCACATGGTCTTTCAGTATATTTTTTCATCCCATTTTCATCCCATTTTATCCTCAGGATGGGGTATGTCAATGCTCTCTCACATTGGCCCTCATTTTATGAATAAAGAGCATGCAGTAATGGGAGCAGTTTGCAAGAAGCCACTTGCTGCTTTTGTTAATAAGGAAAAGAACCAAGTAGTCTTAGCATCAACAACACAATGGTGAGCAAAAATCAGTATTTTCTTCATGAGGCATTTCTTTCTCTTTCCACAGCTTACCTTAAAAAACAACAACAATCTATTGATGGTGGAATGGATTGTTTCATAATATCCATGTATACTATAAGAGCCTTACTTGCAAAAAAAAAAAAAAGTAAACATGAATTGAAAATGGAAGTAAATTACAAACCAGTTTAAACTTGTCAAAATTTAGCTTACATTATCTTTTCCTTGTTCAGTTCATTTATTCAGCCAGCCTCCAGATGTTCTTAGACAAAGAAGGCCAGTTGCTACATATCATCCCACACATCAGTCCTGACCAACCACATTGGTTCTAATAAAGGGATGCACATACAGAAATTGAGCACTCAGTATGCTTGTTTACTGCCACTCTGGACCGCAGACAACTCCTCTCTCCTCCAGCCTTCACTATGTTATGAGCATCTTTTCAAAATGCCCTAGAACTTAAAGAAACCATTTATAACATGTCACAAGTAGGCTGCTGTTTAGTGGCTATAAAACTGTCCTGTGATGCTTGTGAGGAAGGAGGATGTCTGGACTAGGGACTACAGTTGGCCGTCCACATTTGCAAGTTTGACTTTCACGGATTTGGTTATTTGTGCATTTCTTCAACTCCTGCAACCCTCTCCTTAGGCGCTTCTTTTTCTGGGGGAACCTTCTGTCTCATTGGCTCTGATCAGGCCACACAGCCCTTTAAAAGCCCACCTCTGGTCCTCCTCCTCCTCCTTCTCCACCAGCTGCTGCCTTGCCAACTAAGGACAGATGGCAGCCTGATTTCTCAGCACCACAAACCTGTTCCTGATGCCCTCTACCCACCCAAGAGAGGAGATGAACAAGAGAGGAAGTATAGGGCTACCATACCAACCTACCCCTTTTCCCTCTCCTTTCTCTGATCTGATTTGGACCCAGAGTGTCCACTCTCTCCATCATGCCTCTCACAGACCACCCCTCGTTTTGATATTTGTGGTTTTTCCACATTTGCAAGGGTCCTGCATCCTTAACCCTGGCAAAGTTGGAGTGCCAACTGTACTATGCCAAAGTGGGACTTAGTTCTCAATACTGTAATGTGCCTTAGATGTTGCAGTTCTGAGTGTATTTTTTTTATGTTTATTAAAATAAAACTGGGCACCAGAGCATGGAAATGTTTTTGAGTACAACTTCCAAAATTGCCTAGCCTTTGGCTGTGCTGGCTGGCAGTTCAGGGAGCTAGAGCTCAAAAAAATAATAGTTCTGTTAAATACTTAGTTCAGTCATGAACAAGATATGCCATTTACCCTCTCCCATCCAGTGTTTTATCCCAACAGTCAAGAAAGACCCTGTGCCCACCAAGATAGTCTTTCTTGTTCTGTTTTGAGGCTTTCCTCCTTCCCTTTTAAACTTGTCCCACCCAGCCACCCCACTTCTGCAAACATCTTGTGCAAGAATGATGATGTTTTAGCTACATCAGCAACAGTGCTCCCACCTGATACTCAGAAATAGAGGGAATAGTGATCTGAGATTCACTGGTGAGTGAAGAGAATACAAGACAAATTTTCATAGGTCTCCCTTAGACAGTTGGGTATCTTAGCCAACATAGGGGTAGTATGAGTGAGAATTATTGAGGTGCCTCAATTTGTAAGCATACATCTCTGCTGTTAATCTAGCTGAATGTGAAAGAACATTACTGAATACTCATAAGGTTTTCAACATGTTATGCTGGCAGGGGTTGATATGGGCACTGTATTTTGGAAAAAAAAATTCCCAGAGGCAATAAAATCTTATGGAACCATGACTACCATGTCTGTTTGATTTGTATGTTGGCCATCAGGTGATGACCAGTGATTGCTTGTTGAATTTGTTTGCAGTGAACAAACTGTTGGCCTTGCCAGATCTGGTCAGTTGCTCTCCTGCTTCATTTCTTGATCTTACACTAAATATTCCTACACTCTTTGATTCTGTTCTGTTTCCTGCTTTTACATTCCAATCACCAGTGGTCTGTCTACAAGTCCTGTTTTTGTATGATCAATTTCTTTCTGAACTCCAGCATAGAATCTCAATTTCTTCTTTTACCTCTGTTGCTGGGACATAAACTTGGATTATGGTTATATTGATGGGGTTTCCCTGAAGTCTCAGTGATATGATTCAGTCAGACTTTGCATTATATGCTTTTACTGCTTTTGCTGTCTCCTATTAATGCCACCTCATTTCTTCTCAGATTTTCATTTTCTGAGTAAAACACTGTGTAATTATCTGACTCAAAATTTCCCTTTCCTGTCCACTTTAGCTCACTCATCCCAAATATTGCAATGTTTATGCATTCCATTTCCTGTTTTACTATATCTAGCTTCCCCTGAGTCATGCTTCTCATATTCCATGTCCCTATAATATGTGTTGTGCAGCTTTGGACTTGCCTTTCACCTCTGAGCACATAAACAGCTGAACATCCTTTTGGCTTGTGTCCAGTTGTGTTATTAGCCACAATGCTACACGTGGTTGTCCTTTGCTGTGCCCCAGTAGCTCACTGATTCCATCAAACTTGGAGTTTCATCTACTGGCGCTATCTTTTGTTTCATTTTTTATTGTCTCATCATAGGGTTTTTATGGTAAAACACATTCAGAAGAGGTTTACATGCCTTCTTCTGTGCAGTACTAACAAGTGATAACTATGATGCCCCTGCCATTGTCTCTGAGAGATACTCCACCAGTGCCACTCCCACTGCTGCTGCTGCTGCCCAGTAGCTGTTTGGCATATTTAGTCTGACTCCTCAGCAAAAGCCTGTCTAACATGGGAGATTCTATTGGCAACACTGCTGCCATCAAGATAGGCTCTTGCCTCAGAGGAGTACACAATCCCACTACCGCAGAAAGGTTGTACCATTGGTGGGTACATATTAATAGGAGCAGTTCATAAGCCCCAGAGGAGCCATTTAAGGCTTACTTTTATTACATTCAAAGCTGTTACTTAGAAGCACTGAGATTTTTTGAGAAACTATCAGCATATTTCCAGATTAATTTTTTTAAAAATAATTTAAACCAGGTAGGTAAAAATCTCCCAAATATGTTTTATTTATATCTTTATTTCTCTAAAGAGGGACCATCTCTAGGCTTTGGTTGGGGGAAAAAAGTCCTGTAGTGGTTAACACAGGAAAGTAAGCAGAATTCCTGACTCTGTGTTCTGTTAGGCACACACAGAAATAGATTGCCTTCACATCCTCTATTTTTCACAAACACTTGGCTTGTGTGTGAATTGAACATTTTATTTTATTGTGCCAAAAGTCTACAAATAGTTCACTGATGCTGATTTTCCATAGGAGCGGCAAACAATAACGTGGCTCAAGATCAGAAACACTCTTTGGGATTCTGTATTTCATGCATGTGGCTTGCAAAGAGAGTGATCGTGACTCCTTGGCTGGACCTCAGGACATAATATATTGATCTATCATGCACAGTGACAGAGTTGGTTGGCTTGTTCACATGTTGAGTGTTATGGCAGTATCTCCCAACTCTCTCCCCCACTTCACCTCTCACCACTGTTTACAGGGAATCTCTGGAGCAAAAGGCATATGAAAAGTTCCATGCCTGTTCTGAAGAGCTCTGTTCCAATAGTCATATGAGGAAAAGGAAAAATCTTAGGGTGATGCTAATAATACTTGTGCCTGTCACTAGATGGTACCCTTGATGTTGCTGCAGCTGGTGTCTAACTTGAAGTACAAACGATTACAGCTATCTCAAAAGGCAGTCATCTAACGTTTATTAAAATAGTATAATCACAAGTTTCACCTACATCCAGAACAATCTGGGAAAAAGTGATTTGGATGAAGTAAAATGAATTTTCTCTATGGATGGTTCATGTCTTGCTTCTAATATGAATTCAGAAGGTGACCTTAGATAATCCACTGTCTTTCAGCTTCATTCTCCACGCTACCACCCATCTGCAATATGAAAGATAACAACAGTGCCAACCCTACTATTAGCAGAAAGGGGCAGCTGTCTCAGGTAGTTGATTTCTAATGTCACAAAAGGGCAGCAAATCAATAGTTATGAAATTTTATTGAGTTAAATCCAGCTTTTTGTTGGCAATGGCCACAGAACATTCTTTTCTTCTACTCTTTCCTACAGCTTTCTCCCCCATGCCAAAAACAGCTCTGGAGAGCTTCCCAGTCCTCCAAACCTGGGAGAGAGGGTGGGATATGATAGAGCTGCAGTGGGGAGGGGACATTCTCCCTGATTTTTCTGGAACCTGCCATTCCACCAGGACAACTCTAGCACTAGATACTGCTCAGTATTACATTTTCACTGCTATGGAGGGGAAGAGGTGCTTGTGAAATTTTCTCCTCAGTTACTAAAATAACTTGAGCAGCATTAGGCAGGAAACACCACTAAGCTGATGGGATGATGAGCAGAAAAATTACTTGGGTCACATTTGGGTACTTTGCTATCCTGATTTCTGGGGTCCCTTGGGGGACACGTCAATGTGCTCCAATTAATGGGGAATGAAAACCAGCCAGAGCACAAGCAATAGCAATACGAGAGGCAGGGCGACCTAGCGAGATCTTTAAACTCATATTTTTACGGGGTCAGGCCAAGCCAAAAACCAAGCAGAATTGTCTAATAAATTGATTTTATTTAAAATAAAATAAGTCCTTGTGCATGTTCGCACTTACGCACTCACTCACTCAAGACCTAGCGAGAAATAAGAGAGAGGAAATTTGATAGGGGATTTGAAGGGTTATTTTTGGGGTATACTGCACCTGGTCCTGAAGTCCGGAGTCGGAGACAGCAGCGGAGTGAAGAGACTCAGCGTGTGGAGCACTGAGGGGATAGCCGGATGGAGTGACACGGAGCCGAAAGTGATCTGGAGCAATCCGGAGTGATCTGAGGAACTGCTCAAAAACCGGGTCTTTTTATAGGAGATAATGTACCTGGAGGGCTAATCCTTTCCCAAGGAGAACAATAGCTTGAGGAGCTAAAACAAAGCTCCAAAATGTTCACATCCTTTACATGATTGGGAGAACAAAGCTCCAAAATGTCAAAGTTCCTGGTCTGATTGGTTTTTGCCGGGGTTGTCAAAAGCCGCGGCAGTATGCAAATTGTCCTCGCTTGACAGGCTGTTTGCCAGGAGCGCTAATCCTGTCAAGTTGGCTTCTTGGGGCAGAGGACCCTTTGTGTATTTTAAAGTGTGCATGTCTGGAGGGCTCCTGGGGCTATGTGACAAATTATTTACTGGCCTGACCGGGTTTTTCCTGATTTCGGCCGTTCAGCTGTGCCTGCCTGCATGCTCGTCCAGGGGACCCTCTCAGGCACATGGAAATATTTTTGATATTAGATATTAAATTGTAGACCCCGGGGGAGGGCTAACTACCGCAGTAACAGTGAAAGTAGAGGCAGGCGAAGTACAGCATGTTGTTCCCAGGATGTTTTTGTGGCCCTTGCCTCCTCCAGACTTCTTGGACCATCCTTAGTCTGCTTAGGAACAATAATGCATTGCTAATAAGCCTGACAGCAGCCATTTTAGGCCTAGTGCGGGCAAAAGGACAAACAGTTTTTAGACAGATTGTTACTCTCCCCACCACCACAGTTAACATTTTTTTAAAAAATTGTTTTTCGAAAGCAGAAGCAGACTTCTGGTCATATCTGCTTTGGGGTGTTGGGGGGCTTTTTTGGCAATCCATGAGCCCTCCCCCCAACTCACTGGAATTGCCCACACCGCTTAGGGGATTGCTGTAAGAATTATAGCAAGATAAAGTGCTTAATACTGTGTCTGAAAGCTCTATGCAGATGCTAAGCATTATTTTTCCACACCCTGTGAAAAAAATATACACAGCTTACCTCTGTATTAGTTGGGATAATTTCACTAGTCTCTCTAAAAACAAAATGCTGAATTTTTTCCCTTGAGCCCCTTGTCTTATTGATATTTCTTTCCTATCTTTCTAGATGTCTTCTTTTCTATGAAAAGTCCTATTCTAGGTAGCAGATTTGTCATAATCAGGCTTTACTGAATTTGGATGTTTAGACATAATAGAGATATCTACATGCAAATGTACTGGTAGTACAAATACTTCAGCTGCTGTATTTTCCTCTCTTATAAACTATTTTGAGAGGGAACAATTTCAAAGGTTCAGTAACTGCCAAATTGTGTAGTCCATAAAGAACAAAGTTTAATGCTACCAATTATTATGAATCAACAATACTCTTTTGTTTGGTTTCAATTAAAAGCATATGATGAAGAGAAATGGGCAGATGTTTGCAATCTTTCTAAGGTTATTTTTCCAGCTGGAAACCTGTTGTGCCAACTCTGATGATTTGCAGAAGAATGTACCTAAATTCATATGTAAACTCAAAAATTCCAAGCACCCGAGCTGGTTTAATATAGACATATGAATAAATAAAACTTGGATACAATGATAGATCATTACAATCATACAAAGATATAAGGCCATCAGAGTTAGAGGGCTAAATCCAATGTTAGTCCTACCTAGAGCAAACCCATGCTAGTGATAATTTATATCCATGGGTCTGTTTTAGGTAGGGCTAACACTGAATTTAGTTCAAAAATAGTTTTTGTTCAGAAGAAGGACAGATGTAAAAAATTTGCTCCACAATTATCTTTTCTAATTTTGGTTAGCCTTTGACAGTGGTAGAAGTGGGAAGTGAGGACAGATTACGTATGTTTATTTTTTTCTTATAAGCACCTTCTAATCGACAGTGGAGGGATTGTGTGGTCCTCCAGATGTGGTTGGGCTGCAATCTTCATCATCTTTACTCATTGACTCTTCTAGCATAGGACTGCTCAGAGCTGCAGCCCAACAACATCTGGAAGGCCTTGCACTCCCCACCCTGCCCTCCAGCTCCATCCCAAAGTTTTCTAAGTTCCAGGAAAATATATCCAGGGCAAATGTGTCAGGACATAGCAGTTTTTGTTGCTGTACTGAACCGCTTTCATTACTTTGATTCCAATAACATTTTGTGGACTGTAGCACGTATCCAGTTTTCCCCTCCTCTTTTCCAGGTATTTTGTCCCTAAGAGCAACTCTTTGTAGAAAAGATGGATACATTTGCTGTTCACTAGAGTTTTTCACTAGGCTAGAGATCACTTCGCCTTCTCCAACCCACGTGATGAAGGGAGGAGGCCTCAGGTACGGCTGATGGCTTCCCAATCTCTGTCCCAGTCCAATCTCTGATCCTCACTCCATCCCAGGGCAGAAGTGTACTCCCTCAGTCTCTTTCTCTCCTTTCCTCTCCCTCCAATATCTTTCTTTCCACCCCCACCTGATGATCTGCCACCCCCCCTCCAAACTGATGATCTCTCTTCATCCTTCCCCTCTGCCTCTCTCTTTCCCCCTCAACCCGCAACCCTTATCCCATATCTTGCATATCTCCATCTGTGCTCCAATCTCTCTTGTCCTACTTGTTCACATCCCCCTTCCAGTCTCTCATTCTTCCCACTCCCAGGGCTGGGATCTCACAATATTGATAGATAATTGCATCTGAGGGGCAAAAGTAGGTGTAGAGGAAGGGGAAGAATCAGGTAAAAGCATCTCAAGGCAACACAGATTGGTGCAAATCAGTTCAGAACAAATTCATAGTCTGGAAGAGCCAGAAAGCAAGAACACTAACTTCTACTTTCTAGGGTTTTTTTAAACTATTTGTATAACTTGCCAGCAATGTGTAACAACTCCTCAGTGTCTATTATATTATTCCATTATTAGATCAGAGAATTACAATGTGTGAATTCCAGAACTTGGAAGCAACTACAGATTAGAAGTTACTAGCAAAATCAATTCTCTTTTTCCTTTAACAAAGATGTAATTGAGTTATATTATAGTAGTAACTTAATGAGGGGCAATTTCCACTCTTTTCTTAATGCGACTAACATTCAGTGTGACTCAGGATCATCATAATCATCATTACTGCTTCTCCATGCAAAGAGGTAAATATGGATGCTGTCAAACTATGCTGCTTATGCTTACTGTGAGTATGCTAGTCCAGTTTGTTTTCAAGTAGATGATTCTGTCCTTTTTACTTTTAAATAGTTTAACTAGATTTTGGTAATGATCGTCATTATTTCTTCTGAGTACAGCAGATACACAAAAAGTTTGTTTTAGAAAAGCTTTGTCAACATACCTTTTCTGGGTGCAGATGTAGTTTTATAATAAATAATGAACAAAATATAATATAATTATAATATAACAGAATATAATATAATATAATAATGAACAGAACTGTAAACAAAATAAAACAAAACAACTCCATGGCTTTATTTTTGTTTTGTGTGCAGTCCTGTGCATTTTAGTCCATTTAACTAAAGCAGAACAGCGCTGTATTTTGAAAGTAGTATTTTAAGCGTACATTTTCAGTTTAAAAATATTTATGTAAACTGTTCATCAGTATTACTCTGGGCAAACAGTTATGTCATTCTCTTATTAATTCTATTGATTTTTTTACATTCTGTTGTTTATGTGCATTTTAATGTTGCTTTAGGCTAGTTTGATCTATTTTGTACCAAATAGCAACAATTTATACCTTTCAGTTATTCATTCGGTTATATTTTCAAATTAACCACCAAAATTTCATACACAGTCAGCCCTCCACATTTGCGAGTTTGACATTCACAAATGTGACTATTCACAAGGTGCTTTCCTTCCTTCCCTCCCTGTCCAGGCAAATGACAAGGCAGGGAAGAGCATGAAGACAGTAAGCATGTGCACGCCTTCCTTCCCTGCTCTGGCAATGACACAGGGAAGAGCACAGGGAGAGAAGGCAGAGGCACATGCATTCTCTCCCCTCACTTGGCCAGTTGCGTAGGGACGGGGGACGGGGGTTGCGGTTTGCCCTGGGTGACAGCGTTTTTGGGGTGTCCCAGCCCATGGCCAGGCCCCCACGTGCCCTGGCCACGCCCCCACGTGCCCTGGCCATGCCCCTTGTGCTGTAGCCCCTCCCCTCCCACCCACACTCCCCACACTCCAGGTTCTGCCACTGCTCTTGGGTAAATGATATAGCTTGCGGGGGGGGGGCGACATGGGAAGGGAAGGCACTGGCAAACATTCCCTCTCTTGTTCCCTGGCAGGAGAATGGAAGATAATCACATTTTTTTCACTTTTGCAAGTGTCCTGCACCCCAGATCCTCATGAAAGTAGAGAGCCCACTGTATAACCAATTCAGCTGAGTTTTAACTGCAATGAACTATTACAAAGTAATTTTTCAAACACCCAGTGTTCAACTGAGGATAAAGCAGCTCTCTACCATTGTACTACATACAGAAATGGCAATATATTACCCAGTTTTTTAAGAATTAATGACTTCATGTAGACAGTTCCAGTGCAACATTTTGACAGACATAAAAAACAGCAGTTTTCTCCTTTCTAACTACAAATCCATTTTTGGGGCCAGTGACACAAGCCACATGTTTTTAATTCTACTAGCATGTATCAAGGACGATTATTCATTTTGAGGAATTTTTCCTGTAATTTACTCCCTCTGGCTGAACACAATTTCAATTCCATTGCACTGTTCTAATGAAATTCATCATAGATAAAGAGAATAGATTATGGCACACAGTCATGTACACCATCAGTAGTTTAAAACCCTTTTTAACTTTAAAAATGATTCTAGAACCTTTTTTAAAAAATTAGGGGTTCATAGTGTTTACAGCTACAAAACACTTGTAATATATCCCTTGAGTTAAAAACAGATACTGTTATTAAAAGAGAATCTCAATCTAACAGTCAATCTAAGGTCCAGTAGCCTAAAAAATAATGGTTTCCATGTTCGCTTTGAAATGAACTGTCACACAATTTAAGTCATCCAACCTGGATATTGTGTAAGCTGTATTTACACGTAGCCTACACACATGATTATTTGTATCTTATTTACATGGAAGGTCACCATATTAAGAAAGAAAATTAAAGAAAATGCAGTAGAGAAAACATAACCTCAACAAGGTTAAACTTCAGTATACGGAAATTCTAGCAAACTGCATAATCCAGTTGGAGGGCTTCTACCTTGTGAACCAGATGTAGCACCCAGACATCTGGTTGCTGCTTGGTGTAATACAGAATGCGAAGGTGGTAGACTGAGAACTTCTGAGGTCAACTATTTTTGCACTTGAGATCCTCCAGACATTTTGGATCATAGCTCCTACACTGGCCATGTTGGTTCGGGCTTTTGGGAGTTTTAGCCAAAAAACCCAGAGCATCTGGTTGGGAGATGTTGTTCAAGGAGACAGCTGGTTAATTTGCAGTAAATCAGCAAAAAATTCTTTGTGATTTATATTTAATTGCAGCAGAAAAATGACTTATTTCAGCTCAACTTCACTGCTGAAATGAAGAGAGTCTGGGGTAACTAGAAGTGCAATTTGCTTAAGGTTAGCTCGCTTCTGACACTAAAAACCAAATATTAGTTTCAGAATGTATTCAGAGGCCCTTCATTCTTCTATTCTAAGTGTAAGAAATTTCATAATAAGGGATAATTTGTAGTGCAGAAAATTATTTGCTGTTCATACTTGCTTTTGTCTCATACATTTTGTCACATTTCTTAAATGCACAAAACCACAATGCTGTTGTTTTCTGCAGCTTTTAAGACAATCATAAAACACTGGATGAAATTAATGTTCATGTTATATTTATGGCAGATCAAGATTAATATGCATTCTCTTGTTTCCTTCTTAGATTGTCATCTCATTTTTCGCACCAACAGAAACACAGCAAGTCTGTTTTTGGCTGAACCTATTAAATTCAAAGGTTAAGATCCCGTGGGATCCACTAGCAGGTTTGATCCTCCAGGTGTCTTTTCTTCTTTGACAGAAAGCTGTGCTCCACAACAAGAGGATCTTAGACCACATTGTTCTAGCTCTGATAACTAAACACTGACTCGGTGCCAATTCAAGGGTTTTATTGCAAATAGCAGGTTGCACTGTGTTTTCCTTAACTGTAAATTGTAGATGTGCTAGAAATGTTATTTCTATAATAACGTCTCAGGTCCACAAAACCAGAGGAAGAACTCATCAAGAATGTTGTTCGGCTGTACGCTTTCTATTTGATTTCCAGATCAAAACAAATGGAACTAAATGCTTCCTATTTAGTTGAAACTAAAACATTTTGAAGGACATTAAATACCTTGTAGAAGGTACAAACCTTTTGGTATATCCCAACTAGCCAGGACCTGACAGAGAAATATGTTTTTCCCCTCATATATTTAGCTCATAGTCTTAAGGATTATCAGACCTGAGACCATTAGACCTCAGTTTGTTCCAAGAAAGAATTACCGGGTTGCTCCAGACCTATCAAACTATGTTTACATAGCAGTCCTATTTTAGCTGTAACGTCCCATAAATCCAAGGCATGTTAAAAATCCAGTTAAAGGCATGGGGCCGGAGGGTGTAGGCTGTAAATCAAAAGGAAGGAAAGATGGCAGTTTTCCTGCTCAGGAAGATCATTGCAGTACCCACTGTGCCCAGTCTGTGGGTGACCTTTGAACAGTTACTGCCTCTCTGTAACCTGCCTTACAGAGTTGTTACAAGAATAGTAAGATACAGGAGGATTTTGCCTACTACCTTGAGCATCTTAGAGTATAAGTTAGGTTTGTTCTTTCTGCTGCTGAAATCCACACGGACATTGTTTAGTACAGGACAACCCCCATATCCGCGGATTCATAATCCGCAGATTCAGTTATCCGCAGTTGAAAAGAGTGGGCAGTGCGGGATCGTGCTGCCCGCTGTTTTCCTGCCTCCAGCTGAAAGCCCAGGGCCTGATCGCCACAGCATTGGGTACTATCCACAGATTCCCGTATCCGCAGGGAGGCTGGAACCAATCCCCCACGAATATGGGGATCATACTGTATGTTTCAAACTCTGACTTGTACTGTTAGTGCAACACTCTTCAAAACAATCCGTATCAACTTATTCTCATATAGCAATAAAAACAAAAGCCTGGATGATCCAGTGAGAAAAGTGGTTCTTCCAAATCTGATGTTTCTACGTACCTCATGCAGAGAATAGTTTGGTGCCAAGAGAACCCACATAATTTAGGGACAAAAGTATGTACCAGGTTTTTAAAGCTGCCTATATTGACCACCCACCAGTTCAGAAGATCTCTTTCTCTGTAAGTCTAGAGGTTCACTTTGCTGATTCAAGTGAAGTAATGGATATTCAGAACATGCTCAAAAGCAGCCTTATATTCAGGTAATCTAATACAGCTATAATGAAAAGTAGTACTTCCTAACAATATGCAGAGACAGATGCTAACTTTGGATTCTGGTCTTGACACTGTCAAACCTACAGCATATGTTTGGCAATAAAGATAATTCTTTCCTATGGCTGATCTAGAATAAAACTAAGAAGGGGATGTATTTTTTATTTGTTGTAAACTGAGTACTATCCTGTTGTATAATTCCCCCTCCCCTGGATTTCTGTAAATGTTCCTGCTATTCTGCTCTCCTGAAGGATCTACACAACCTTCCTCCCTTGCTCTCCTGTGCTTTTTAAGAACCATTCTGTATTGCTCCTATTGGGTTTTCTTAGGAACTAATGCAAAACCAATCTGGTGTGAAAACAAGTTTGATGAAGAGCTAGTCCTGATTTTGCAAGGCATTTATCAGTAGGGACTGAGTTTGTTATTCAAATTGAAACACTTTAACACACTTGACCCCAAGAATAAATAAGAAATATCTTTATGGGTTTTATTTAACAGTCAAGGATATTATACAATACTATACACATGAACTGGTATGAAAAATAGTCTATATAATTCTGTACTTCTTTGCATCAAGGACAGGCAGCAAAGCAAAAAACGTGATGTAAGCTCTTAGAAGTTTTGCAAACAAGAAAATCCATTATAACCATAATGTAAATAAGAAAAGGAAGATAAACAAAGCAGGAGTGTATTATATTCCCACTAGGCTAATCAGGGCAGGTTTGTGATTCTGACCACCCACTTAGTGAGAGAATTCATGAAAATAACAGAGGAAGAAATTGCTTGGATAAGATAGCTAGGAGGTGATTAATGAATGAAACAGGGAAAGACGAAGAAAGAATTTTGGCAAAAGTCTTGAAAGGAGGCTCAGCAGGAAACATGGACAATACAATGACACAAAATCTTAGGGCTGCATCCAAACTGCTCCATAGAATAGCAAGGTAGAAATCCTAAAGTATTATAAACAATCATAGTACTGTGTAACTATGAAAAAAACAGGACCGTCAAGTATTACTGAAATTAGCAAGATGAACCAGAATTGTTTCCAATAGGATAGACCCCTTTTATTTAAAAAACCCTTTTTATTTAAAAAAAAATCCATCAGAATAACGCAAACCTAAAGCCAATAACATCAACAAAAACGCTGATGACTAAAGAATACAGCAATACCACAACACCATTTGGCACAATAATCATGTGCCAAAGACCAGATAGAACAAAAAGTGTGTAATTCATACATAGAGCACACTAATGTGGGTACCTATTGAATGGGGGCAAGGAATGATTCCAAGATCTGGGTGCTAAAACATTTGGGTGCCATAGAGTATACCAGTTCAGTACATGGATGTGCTCAGGGGACCATTTGGCCAAGTTTTGTGGGGGAAGAGTTTCTGTTATTACAGCTGAGGGATAAATACACAATGCTTTGAAAGGTACAGCTGACTTGTTGATTGGTCAAGCTTTGCACTTACAATACCTATTTACATCTGGTTGTAAGGACTTTGTGGCCGGTTCTTTATAAATGGTAAGAGTGGTCACTGACCACTCCAGTGATGGGGTGAACCAGAAGTCAGTCAACTGTTTGTCAATTAAGTCTGTGGTTAAGAGGAGTTGAGGGTGGGACCTGAAGAGGGTGGGTGTAGAAAAAAAGAAGAATATAAAGAAGGTGGTAACTGTCTTTTTAAAAGCTTATAACAATAGAGTGTTTTGGAAGGAAGGACCAGAATTGCATGGATGTTTATAATGAAGTTAAAGAACTCCTCTCCTTTTACTATACAGGAATGTTTCAGGAGGAAAGCAAAAGGCATTCTTTTTCCTTTCCCAGTCTATAGAACCTTCATGATTCCACAATATATACAAAGAAAACACCTGCATTCAAAAAACAAGCATGAACCTCAAATTTATATTTGAAATGCTCCCTTTGAGGATGGCTCAAGCCCTAAATAGGACCACTGATTTCAAGCGATAAAGATAGCCTTGTATTTTTGTGTTAATCCACTTGTACAACCTTATATCCACAACTTTTTTCTTCCATCTGAACATGTATAACTCCCCTTCCCTTTCTCCCCAAGGTTTTCATACCACTTCATATTTTTATGCAAGCACGAGGAAGAACACATCTTTTCTGAATTGTTTTATGCTATCATGCAATTAAGTCAAAAAGCTTTCCAAGCCTTCAGGGTATACTTCATTAACACAACTATAACTAAGATGTTAAAATATATATTCTGCCAACTAGGACAATACACCATACCTTTCATGAAGTAGGCTATAGTTCACAAAAGCTTGAGCCAAATAACATGTGTTAATCTTTAAATCAGTGGTTCCCATACATGGGTATCCAGATATTCTTGGACACCAACTCCCAGAAGTCCCAAGACTGAGAATCAATGCTTTTTGTTATTTTTTGCAGCTGCAGAGTAGCATGGTTAACCCTACCCGCTTCCCCAGAAAACTGAAAAGATAGCATCCTATGCCAGCTAGGTTCTTATACTTCGCCTGGAAATAATATTTATAGAATTTGTGGGATTTTTTCCCCCTTTAAAACCACCTCCCTCAAATAATGAAGAAGATTCAGTCAGAATTTAGATCTCACAGCTATTGTTTTGGGTGACTGACAATAATTTATCATGCATGTTAAAACTTTTTATCATAGATTTATTATTGGTTGATGAGATTTTTTTAAGCCTACTGGTGGAAAATCTTTTTCCATGTGTCCTTGAGGCATGCTGGCATTTGGGCATTGCAGAAATGAATAAATGAACAGACCAAAATGTTCTAGGTTCTATGCACACATCACAAATGATTCTCCCAAACTTCTAGGCATATGCAGTTTTTTTTAATAGGAAAAGAAACCCCACAAACTGGGACAAACAAGATCTGGACCAACCTATTGCCTTTTGCCATTAGGATACCTTTATTCTAAGCTAATGTAGCACTCTGGGACTAAAAAAAAAGTTTTTCTTTTCAGGGGAGAAAAGGGGCCCTCCTCCCTCTCAATGCTGACTTCTGCCTTGACTAGGAGCTAGGGATTTCCCCCACAAAATTCTCTTAATTCTGAGCTGCCACTACCCACTGATTTAGCCCACTCTACAGCAACACAGAGGGATGTTGCTTGGGAATTCACAATGTTCTATGTTCAAAGATCCTTCCCCTTCCCTCACCTCTTCCTTCTGAGTGAGAGGAATCCTATCCATGCCTGCGCCAAAGAATGTGTGGGAATGGAGAGGGAACAGAGGCTTACAGAAAAGTATTTATTTTAAACATGCAAGGTAAAACAAGAAAATAATACTCATGAAAGGGCTTTCCCCTCCTCAGGTATGCTTGATAGTTACAGATAGTTATAAGCACAGATAGATTCTCAAGATCAGCCAGACTGTCCAAAATAATAAAGTTCTAACATAGCTAACTAGACACATTCTAAGCTACTCACAACAGTCGGTAATTTCTGAGATGGTATTTTGGGGAAGGCAGGAGGTGGCCTTGTCTGCCTCTACTGGCATCCCTCACCCTCCTTATGGTCTGTTGAGGATTTTTTTTTAAACTTCTCATCTAAGCATCTAGAAGATTCTCTCCTTCCCCCCCACCCTCCGACTGGGCAACTATCTCATGTGATCTCCAATCAATGTAATTTAACCCTAGCAATCCATTAACCCTTTGTATGCCTGAGGGAGAACTATCTCCCTTAAGCTCTATTACCTAAATAATGGGGAAACCCCATTATCACAATCCTTTTTCTCAGAAAATGGTTAGGATGTATAAAGCTCTAATGAGTAATTGTTATTCATATTAACAAAAGAGCTTTTGCAGTCTATTGCAACAACTAAACCTCTTTAACCCGCTGGTCACCAGGCTCAGGAGTGGCCAACTACTCAGTGTTTGGGGATTGCACAAGACTCTCACCAGATTTCAGAGGGTCCCCACACCTCCAAATGGCAAGAAATGCATTTCATTCAAAATGCCTCTGTGCCTCCTTGGTGATAGTGGCCACAGTTCTTCTGTGCTCCATCCCTAGGCTTTCTTAAGCCCAAGAGAACTATTTTTCTAAACCAGAAAGAAAACCAAGGTTTGAAAAAGGGATTCACTTGGGCCTAAAATAGCCAGCGGGGGAGTGAATCATGGCAAAAATGCCCCCATAACACTTAGAAAATCCAAGGACCTCTTTTTTCAAAATGTATTTGGGCTAGGAGCCCTTTGAGCCATATGGGGTCCATGGTCCACAAGTTTTATGCACCTGATCCATGATCTACCATGGACAGTATAATACAAAGATGTTCTGTACAAATCTAAACATGTATTTATGGTCAGTTTTTCAAACTATGTCAATACAAAATAATTTTTCAAGGTCATATTTAGTGACCTATCCCAAAGCTATTCACAACACATGAAACAAGTACATGTTTCTCCTGTTGATTTCTCAATTACTACAAGTCCTACAGTTATATACCACTATTTCTACAATTTTAAAATCATTTAAAACCTTTTGGGTTTTGTACTTTGGGATAAAAAAGAGCTTACCAGTAAAGTAAGTTACAGTGTAAAGAATTTGTCAACAATCCTGCAACAAAAACAAACATAATCATTGAAAAATTTCTGCCAAAGAGAGGTCAATGAAGAAAATCTAACTTACTACTGCATTTGTACAGGATAATTTAGTATTAATATTGGCACTATAGTTAATAGTAAAGAGTTACCTGTCACTAGCAGAGTTTTATTCTGAGCATGTTAATGAAAGCTAGATGCTTTTTCTCTGTCAAATGCTCAGATGAATATTTCAGAATGCAATTCAGATTAGTCCTTACAAAAACTTCAAGTCAGGAAGGCACTATCAGTTCTTAGAGCTAAAGATCTCTAGGAGTCAAAAAGATACTGTATTTTGTAGCAGACACTTGGCTCTCAGGATCCAAATATTCAATTCTATTTTACATCAAGAGAAAGTTCACATAACAAAATAAACTCAACAGAGGACATCCACTGATAGAATGGCTTCCATCAGAAGATGAAGTAAGTGGGCTGGGAAACCATTTTCAGCCAGTTTTGGGGCAGTTTCATGGGTAGCAGAGTAAAGAAGGAGATTTCAGTTCATTGGCAGTGCAACACAAGTGCAACACTGAATTTGGGACAATGTTCTTGGGTCAGCTATGACATGTAAGAAAAATGGAAAATGTTCACTATGGTAGACATATCATATTTAAATAGATATTCTATACATACCAATTATGACAGCCTCCTTCTCTTCAGAGCTTTAATTGAAATTAAAAGGCAAGTTTATTTAAGTTCTAAGTCAATAACTGGTGAGAATCCATGTAACAAAAAGCAAGTGTAACAAAGCCTATGTGCATGGATTTCAGAAAAAAATCTGCTATCAGAACAAATTAGTTTCCAAATGTACAAATATTTTCTTGCCAATGTATTACCATGTGCTCAGTAATACTTGTATGTCAAAATTAATTTATCTCAATCTGATGTTTAATACTGGCACCATTTCAACTGCTCATCAAAGTATGTACAATCCAACACAAATGCACTTCCGGTGCAAGAAGATTAAAGTCTCCCAGGAAACATATTGTTGCAGAATCCACAGAGAACCAGGCCCACAAATGTAGGCATTCTGCATTGCTAGCTGCACAGTTGCAAATGATTCTCCCAAACTTCTAGGCATATGTAGTTTAATAGGAAAAGAAACCCCACAAACTGGGACAAACAAGATCTGGACCAACCTATTGCCTTTTGCCGTTAGGATACCTTTATTCTAAGCTAATGTAACACTCTGGGACTAAAAAAAAAGTTTTTCAGTAAATCATGTGGTAATAAAGTAGAAACAATATGCTCTAATTGATGACAGGATGGTCCCATTTAGAGCAAGGGGGGCCTGGGAATCTTACTGGGACTAGTAAACTAATCTTCAGTATACTGGAATTCCCATTTGGGACAGACAGCATACCACAGTTCACCAACTGGGTTTTTTTTAAAAAATGTTTTTACAATCCCAATGCATGTAACAGTTAAATTATTTGAGAATCTGTGATGGAAACATCAACTGAAAACAATGCTTTTTGTTCCCAAACCCCCCAAATATGTCATGCAATGTATTGCTCAATCCCAATGAACTAAGCCAGTGTCTGGTACTGAAGAGAATGCCTTTGTTTACAAGGGTGTAGAGAGGGGAAAAAAAGATCTTTCATAAGATCTTTATATGCAATAAAAATCCAGCCAGGAAAGCTTTATTTGAAACAGACTGAGACTATGACATTTCAGAAACTTAAGCTTGTTTCTAATTAAGCTTCTCTCAGGCTTTTCAGCTTTATCTAAACAGCTAGAAAGGTTATTCAGTCTTTTGCACTTAATGCAGTTGTACTTCTTTGATTCAAGATGCACCATGAAATTCTAGAGCATATTCACTGAACAGACTCTGGGGTGTTTTCCTTTATTATTCTTTGTTCTTAAAGAAACTCTACCAGGCTATAAAACTGCAAATAAACAATATAAACTAACTGTAACATACTGTATTTGCTAGCATATAAGACTCACTTTTTCCCCAAAAAATACTATTTGAAAATGGGACACATCTTATATGCCTGTGTGTCTTATATATTTAATATTTTTTACATTTAATATTTACATTTACATTTAATGATATTAATACATTTAATATTATACACTTAATATTTGCCAGTGTATAAATGGGTGCATCTCATACATGGGTGTGCCTTATACATTGGTAAATACAGTAATTTGATATTTTCTTGTATGCTGTCAATATTGCAAGAATTCATCACATACGTAGTAATGCAACGTTTCACAGAACTTCTGCAAAAATGCTTCAGGCTATAAAGTTATCCAGCCCATGCCAAAGTTCATTCTAAGATACAACCTGGCTCTTCAGGTTAATTTTATGAAAGGACACATACAGTCAGCCCTCCATCTTTGTGGGTTTCACTTTTGCAGATTTGACTATTCACAGATTCTTTGCTGTCACCTCTGCTGCCTCCCTATGCCATTTTAATAGGGACTGTAAGCCTTGTGAAACTGAGAAACTATGAATGAGGTTTCAAGTCCCTATTAAAAATGGTGTGGGGCAGCAGTAGCGGTGGCAGTAAGCCCCATCAGCCACCTACTTATGCCTTGTGAAGGAATTCTGATGCCTCAAAGGAATCCACAGGTGGTTTTGTGTGTGTGTGTGTGTGTGTGTGTTAAATATGGTTTGGGAGGACCTAGAGTTATTCACTTTTTTTTCACTTTCGCAGGGGTCCTATGCCCCTAACCCTAGCGAATGTGAAGGGATGACTGTATTTTGATGGCTTACTAGCCTGAATGACAAGCTTGGCCCAGGCTTGCCATTCATTTCACTCAGTTAAAGTACTTAATAGATATGAGCAGATACAGTCAATAGAATGAACAGCTACAGTCAGTGGAGAAAAGGGACACAGAAAAATTCACACAGGACAGGTACGAATCAAAACAAAACAGTATGACTGATGGCAAAACTAAGCGAAAAACAACTAATGATCTGAAAAGAAACCTAGCAAATTTGTCCAGAAGATTATTTGCAAGTCTTTTAAGTGCAGTTTCATGGGGGGGGGGGGGACAACTTGAAGAAAGTCAAAGAAGAAAAAGCAGAAATAAGAGAACCTTTGGGAAAGAACAGATTAAGCACTGTTGAAAAAAACAAGGGACAGAATCTGCAAGATAGGAACAGAGATGAAGACATACACAAAGGTCACAGAACTGGAGACAACAGGTGAATGGTTTATGTAACTGGAGAGCAGGAGGTCAGAAAATGGAAAATCACACTAGATTTAGATAGCTTCGTGCAAGAAAGTAATACTTACTTATCACAAGAAAATTGTCCTATCTCAGTCCTGGCACAGCTGATGAAACGAACAAAACAAACTGAACAACTCCCAGTTTGTTACTTACTTCCAGGCAATAAGCATGGAGCCATAAATAAAGTCCAACATAAACAAAGTCCAACAGGGTTCCACGGCAAAGGAATGCCCAAGGTTAATCTAAGCATTTGTCAAGGCATCCAGCAAGACAGAACATTAGATAAGCTCTGACAACTCCTGGAAGGGAAGGACGTCTACTAAATAGGTCTGAAGCCTAGTGCAGCTGTGACTTGATTGTTGCCGGCAATACATCCTGAGAGTGACATTGGGTCTCTCTTTGCTGCCTGTGCTTTGCAAAGCTAGGTATAGGTAAGTGCTCTTCTATATCTGAAGAGGCAGGACTATCTGCTGGAGCTGGCACCACCCTCTGTTCTGTTTCTGGCACTGTAACCTCTCTCTGTACAGCAGAGGCATGCCCTTTGTCTCAGCCTTTAGCATGCCCTCTGTTCTAGACTCTGCATCAGACTCCATGCTCTGGAAGCAGGGCATGACAATAATGATGTTGAATCAGATGTGTGAAAGGACAGTGATGACTATTGCGCAGCACAGCAGAGTTTATAGTGGTCAGGTTTTTTTTAATTGCCAATAGAATTCTTGCTCGTCCTCCTAATTAGCTAAAGAAGAGTTATGTGAAGTATGTGTTCTGTTCAGAATTCAACTTTTTCTTGCACAGAATGTGGATTAATGTTTTATAGAACTTTGATTCATTTTTAAAAATAAACCATCCTGGGTAAGACAAGGGCAGGACTATTAAAGGAAAGGCAATTTGTTGCTAACAGCATAGATATCAAACAAAGTCCAATTCATTACAGCTTTATTTAAAAAGTACAATTGAATGCTATCATGCAACATATACATATATTTATATGGATCTTAAATGCCTTGAATAATGTGATCAGGACTGCTATACTAATTACAGAATTTGTTCTATACAAAAAACATGTTTCTACAAACTGAAGAAATATTTTGAATTATTTTCCAGAAAATTACATGGTTGTTTTAGATATGATATGCTTAGGAGAACATAGGAATGTTACTAAGAAATCACAAATCACACACTCTCCTTAGATTCACTAAGCGAAACAAAATCAATTACACATAGTTTTATAAAGAATTCCTATTGAGTACCTTGATCTTTTATTCAAATAATAAAACATTGGTTTGGTAAACATGTATGTGATCATCTTCTAGTTATTTTTCATCTTTTAGCTGGAGTGCACAATTATTTAAAAGAGGGCAGGTTTGGCACTTTTATACTGATGTCACCAATATTAATATTTCTTGGGATCTCTGGAAGATTCATATTCTTTACAGCTGAAACAGCCCGGGCTGGGGCTCCTGCTAAACCGGCCTGTATACAGAAGAAAAAGATACTGCTAAGACGATGTACATTATAACCAATAATATGCTACTAAGATGAAACTTACTACAATAAACCTCATAAGACGTTAACACTAAGATTAGAAGAACAGATGAAATTTTGGTTTGGAATGAAATGGGATTATTTAGAAATATTTAGCCAAACGAAGAAAAAGCAGATCACGCGATCTCTAAATACAGCTAACACGTGCAATGGCAGCTTGATGAAAAAATTAACATGTAGTCTATAAAACAACTGGACTGAGGTTAAAGATAAGGCTCATGCTGTCTTTGATTTCTACTGTTCCCAGGTATTGCAGCCTACATGGAATATATCTGCACCAGTCACCTGACACCTGAAATCAGTAAATTCTTCACAATAATCCCGTATTTATTGGACTTATACCATCTCATCTATGAATTGCTGGTTTTTCTTATGGTCTCAGCATTTAATATTGCCGTTATATACAAAAACTATATTATATAAAAAGGTAAAGAAGCTGTAACGGGGGTTATTTAATGCTTATTGTCCCAAGTGCCTTATAGTGGTGAATGATGCATTATTTTTACATTTTTTTCCCATGCCATCCCAGTACAGGGGACTTTCAAAGAATGAAATGCGAAACACTGAAAACCCTAAACTTGTATACTAAATAGCTTTTAAAACTTCATCTGAGTCTGCAAATGAAAAAGACAAACATTAAATATTTATCTGGATGATCTACAGCTAAACAAAAACACAGTATAGTTTTTTTCTTCTTTCTCTCAGATCTGTTAGTTTTCCACTTCCTTGTCTTTAGATTTAGAGGGAAGAAAATGAACCAGAGTCAAAATTTATTAGAGTTAACCATCTCAAATATAAAATGATTTCCCTCCTTTTGATGTTATAAATCTTACTAGGTTATAATTCATATGTCCTATGTTTCTTGGAAGTGAAAGTGTTCTCCTTTCAAAATTATTCTTTATGTAGAATACAATATCAAAAGACAATCCAATACTTTGACACCAAGCCACTATTTAGGGTAGGAGACAGACAATATGAAAATACTGTCAGGCCAATGCATGCAAGGTTCTTTTGTGTTTTTCATAAGTTCTCCCTAGGATCCTGAGAAGCTCAATATACACTAAAATAAACTGCTAGCCTTATATATTTGGAGAAAATATTTAAAAGATATACAAATGCTAAAGCAGATGAACATTAAGGGTTTCCATAAGTAAATATTACAAAGATATTTCTACTACTTGTTCTTTGGCACTTAAAAATATGTAAGTAAGTAAGTTCAATTACACAGTTCTAAAAGTTCAAAATCACCTTCAGATCTACAAGTACATTATGCCCTCAGCTGCCCACCTGCTTAAAAGAAGCTGATTTAACACTTTTTATGAGACATCAAACTACAGAGTAGCTGCAGACCATACTGTCCCCACTGCATTCTTATATTTTGAAACAATGAATTCAAAGACAAACCAGGGTTATACAGGATTTCTGATCACTTCACAAACTATATTGTTAGGACTGTTATGTAATTCTTCTTCCAGAGACAACACTCCTAGGGAGGCAGGTGTAGGAAAGCCCATGATGGACAAAATACAATTTCAAAAACTAGTATTTCGTTCTTTAAAGGACCTGTTGCAGTTTTCGTTGAAATTGGCAGTAAATATCTACAAGCCATTTAAAGTAAACAAAATGCTGTAAGTGGGATTTTTCAGGTAGCTCCTTGAATTTTGATCACACAAATTCCTGCCACATTTCACTGGCATAATGTTCATTCATCAAGAATGGTCTTTCGGTCACATGCTACCAATGGGCTATGTACTGCCCATCTCTGTCTTACACTGCCCTAGAAATCTGGCTTAATTTTTGCTTCATAGAGTAATCTACTATATCCTTTGTTATGCAGAAGCTCTGTCTTGTTGTACAAATATCACTTAGGGATAGCATAATAAAGCTGTAGTAGTTTTTGTCTGGTAAGAACACTTCTTGACCATCTGCGGTGTTCTCTATTAATAGGAGGAGAGTAGAATTGCGCTCTGTAAGTATTAAAATCTTTCTCTGCTTAATCTACAATATTTCTATGCAATCTATGAGGCTTACAAATTTTAAATTATCTAACATAAGAAAACAAAAGCTATTTTGAAAGCCAATAAACTTTCTATAAGGAAAGTTATTTGACATTATGATACTCAAATTTTTCCTAATCAGGTCTGCTTGAACGCAGGCTGCACTAAGTCAGCAAGCATTGCTTCTGAGTAAACATACTTAGGACTGGTTTCATAGTCAAGAACAAAGTTAAGAAAAAATTAAGAATGCTCTTCCCCTTTCATCTTCTGCTGTAAAATTATTTTTCCAAATGAAAACTTAATATTTTTACACACCCTCCACTAATTTTTGGAAAGAACATTTAGTCCTTACAAGTTCCATTTGCAAAAATGCATGAAAGCCACATTGCACTGTCCAGATTTAACTGGGAATTATAAAAAAGAAAGAAAAGGGGGGGGGCTATCTAGTTACCCTTGAGCACCACTTTTTCAAAGCCCAGTTAGTCCTCTTTTAGCATCAGGTCCTGTATTCACTCCCTGCCTCCGCCAAAAGAGAGAGGAAGAGCTTTGTTTCCACAATGCCACATATAAAGTAGAAAGCTAGAGTCTCCTTTATTTGTGATTGTGTAACAAAAGAACGAGATACTTCAGTTATACTTAATGTTGGAATTCCATTCATGCAACAGCATAGTCTATAGTAAAAACGGAGGAGTGCCGTCTGTTTCAGCTGCCCTATAAACCTGTTGCTGAAGGCTGGAAAACTCTTTCAGAATCTATTTTCAGTACCAGCAAGGTCTATATGTCAAAAATCCTCACACTACCATGACTATCACAGTAGCTTTTAAAACTGAATTTAAAAGCCCATATAACATTTAAAATACTTATATTTATTCAAATAATTCCAAGGCACAGATAATAAGCATTCACATATAACTGGGAGTAATATAGCCGAGGTAGGTAATATTCTAATTTGCTGAGAGGATTTGTGTAGTGAGTCGGTGGTAATAAACATCCACTTAATCTTATATTTCCTCTTGAGTTAAATTCAACCAAGTCCAATGCACAAATTAAATATGCACAGGACTGCAATCTTAAGAGTAGAAGATAATTCTATTGAGGGTATGCTCATATAAAATCACCTATTGGACCAGAAAGTTGAAGAAAGCCTAGCTTCGAGATGTAACATCTTGGAACAGCTGGAATATACATTTTGTAAATGATGAGAACCATAGGATAAAGTACAATCAGATAAGTATTTTTAATCTTACAATATCTCATCACTCTTTTATATTCAAACAAAGAAATGTATTTATAAAAGGTGTCTGAACTTTTATCTACCAAAAAAATTGCATGTCCATTAAACTAATGTAAGGACTGACAATCCTCCCTCAGCCTTTGTTTTGGAGAAGTCTATGGTGTTTTTCACTTTGCCAGTGGCCTCCTCTACATCAAATGTTTTCTGATTACAGACAGATCCAGTGTAGTACATTCATTCAAGTGTACTCAGTTGTAGGATTTCAAAGTCACAGCTGTCACAGAAGATGACAGAAAGCACAAAATATAATTCCTGGAGTTCTGAAAATGCAAAAATTGTCTTTTAGGATTGAAAGGCTAAGAAAACCCATTAACAGATCAGTTAATGGGTTTTCTAGAGGCAGATATCAAATGAAAGGAAAAGCAAAAAGCAGCAAGCAGGACTGCAGGGGACACCAAACTGACCTATTAATGCAGGGGGAGGGTGGGAATTTGGTTATAGATTCAAAGGAAATGCAGTAAAGGGCCAGGCACTAAAGATGATGAAAATTCAAGACGCCTGGAAAGACAGTCATATTGAAAACATGGCTTCATAAGGTACTCATCAAGTTTGGAAGGACAGCTTCAAAACAGGCATTGGGTGGGAATAATGAAGATGCCCTATGCTCATTGGTTATTTCAAATGTAGCACTTGACAGCTTGACATTCAATAGTAAAGTTTTTCATGCTTGCAACTGCTGGATCCTGACCAAGAGCCTGATCATGCCAAAGTTTCAAGGATTTTCCTGAAGTATGAAATCAATCTTTGCCACAATATCTATCTAGTTTTCAACATACTGGTTGAACTAAGAAGTGGTAAACAATATATTAAATTCTAAATCAATATACCCTCTCCAAATTAAGATGACAAACAGAACAGTTGTTGCTGCTGTCGTTATTATTATTATGCTCCTTTTGGTGAGCTCTCAAATACCTGGTCTCTTCTTCCACCGCTCCACTTTTAACAGAAGTAAAGCTCCTAAATTCAACTCACAACTATATACTTTAGCCTAGGAAAACAGCATCGTACACTCTTAAAAATGAAAAATTAGGGGACTTACTGTGGCTTATACAGAATGAATGCATATCAGTTATTAAAGACACTGAGCATTATGGCTTTCATGACAAGCCCTTTGTAGAAAAATATTCATATTTGGGGTTGTTCCAATCAGTAAGCAGAACAATTGCCAATATGAGCAATATATTTATCTATATATCACTATCAGAGAAGAGTACAAAGACCTTATTTTAATTTGGTGAATATATCATCTAAAATTTAAATTAGGATGCCTGATCTAGCAAATATCAAAACTTTAATCACAAAACAAAAGTCACACAGTACTTCTAAGGCACAGTGAGCATGTTCAGAACCATACTTTGTAAACGCCTGGATACATTAAGTGAAAAACACCAAGCACTGATTCCAAATATTAACTGCATGTGATTGTAACAAATATGCATTTCTTCTCATTAGTCCATCCAGTTCACATGCAAAGCAGTAGATGGGATGGGGTATCTCTATAGTAAAAGGAGTCTGAGGAAGAATACTGAACTTCTCACCCATCTTAACTTTCCCATAATCTATTTTCTTTCCATTCCCAATTCACTTCTGCCAAAGCTTTGAAAAGCTACCTTTTGACTACAGTTCGCAGAATCTCTCAGCATGCTAGCTAGCCACACTGGGTGTGGATTCTTGCAACTGTAATCAAAAAGGGGAACACTTCCAAGTACTGAGCTTTGGTATTAGAACAAAAACAACTAAAGAAACAGAGTGAAGGTAGGTGAAAAATTGAGAGAGGGGGTTCAGCAACTCTCTTCCATGTATTCCTTTCACTGTTAGACAGATCTCACCCCCTCAACAGCTTTCTATGTGAAACATACCTACAAAATAGATTCTCTCCTCTCACCATAACTCAAATACCTATTTACTGAAATGACTGATAGTATGCCAACAGCAAAAGTAAATTCTCTCCTTTCATATTTAGAAAAAAAATTAAACATATCATATGATGTTTCCAAAATCTAATTCCCCACAGGCATCTGAGGGGATTATTGCTGGGATTCTTGATCACCTCAGTAAGGAATGGTCAGTCCTGGTGCTTCACACCAAGTACAAATGGCCAAGCATGTCCACAAGGTTTTAGAAGTACAGTGTGACCTCACATACAGCTAGAATTACAATTAACCAGACAACACACCGCCCCAGCTGCTTTGTAATCTCAATTTAAATGAGCACATAGCAGTTTGAGTCACTGAAAAACACAGGGTTAGATCCACAGAAACTCCTGCAGCAAAAAGTTGCTAGTAGAAGATGGTTTTTGGTTTTTTGTTGTTTTCTTTTGGCACCCTCCTCTCCTTGGATGGCTAGATATGTGGGTTCTTCTGTCTGAATTTCTACAATCCTGTCTTTCTACTCAGCCATTTATGCCACAGGCTTCTTCACTCAGAAGAGCTCCCTCCCAAGCCTCAGAAAAGCTTTTCAGAGGATTCAGGCCACTGCTGGCTAGAAGGGCATTGGGAAAACTCATCTTCCACTGACCTCCTTCTGTGGGTTTTCTTCTGGATCTTACCAATACTATTAAAGCCTTCAGTGATGCTGGCTTGTGGGTACAAACTGAGCACTCCAACACACACTGAGACATGTGCTGATGTGATAAACTTAACATTAAATACATTCACCCAGTTAACAGAAGTCAGAAAGCCACGTTCCTTCTACTTACAAAAATGTAGCAATATAAGGTATATTTCAGGACACTATTCAGTAATATGGAAGTTGTACATTGTTTTCATTCTATTATGCAGCATATTATATAGATTTCATTAACAGAAAAAGTGCTTCAGCTATGGTCTCTTATTAAACCTTAAATCACCCTCCAGATGACAGTTGACAGTTTCCTAAGGGACTGTGCTCATTATAAAAGGCTGCTCCTTTTATATGCACTTATCCAGGAAATGATTCCTCCCCAAAAATTTAATATTTGATTAGTGCAGCTGCTGGTGTTTTGTATGAACCCTTCTTCCTAGAACAAGTATGATTCAAAGCAGCAGGGTCATGACTAGGATGGGAGGATGCAGTACAGAATATAAAAGAATGGTCATGTTCTCTTCTCATGAAGTTAAATAAATGAACAGAATTAGAGAAAAAACAAAATGAGGTCTGCAAGTATATCAAAATGCCAAACAGATAGAAGACTTAAGACATACTCTTTGAAATTTGAAGCACTTGGATCACAGCAATAGTAATGGATGGGCATGATTTTTCAAAATTTTTGTTTGTTATATCCTTTGAATTGCCAGACCCAAAAATAAAAACGGAACATGTACAAGCAAAACTTAAAATAGAGCAATACTAAATTAAAGGAAAAAAGAAACACAAATTAAAAACCCTTCTCTTATACTGCAAAATATTTTTGTAGTTTGGGGAAATAGGTAAAGACTAAGAAGTGAACTGACTCGACTGCTCATTATATAAATTATTATTGTAAGGATCTAACACTGTTACCTGATTTTGTCACTGACCCCTAAATACTATCAGACATAATGATTTCCATTTACCCCACCATTTTAACTGGAAATAACATTTAGCTCCCTAGGATATTTTTTTTGCATATGCTAAACATTTTATATTTAATTCTTTATATAATTTTAATCTATTAAAATGCAGTATAATTTGAAGTTTATTTCCCTTCATATTTAGTGATGACACAATAGAATGCTATGTGGTCACACTTCTTACCAATCAGCCAAGGCTTACTTGCATTTAATGTACAGAACCATGAGTGCTACTTCTGCTTTCCAGACTCTTCTGTACGTGGTACTCCTAATCTGGTGGCAAGTCTTATGAAGACTCCCAAGGAATACCAACGAGTGACAAAAAAAACCTTGTGGACAACTATGAATATCATCCATTTGAAATGCATTGTGTGCAATTTCCCTTTCTACTTAAATTAAGCTATTCTAATTCACAGACCGCTAAAAGGTTTCTTCCGTCTCTTATGCATTACCAGTGGTGCAGCCAGGTTATTCTGAATTCTACATTTAATGATCTTAGACGATCCCCACCTTTAGACAATGATTTGTAGTACTTCAGCTATGAAGTGCACATTTTTCTTCTCTCCTGCCTCCCTCAGTCTATGCCACCACTCTAGATGCTTGAGTAAGAAAACCTCTTCTCCCTACCCCCCAGACTGGTTTCCAATCCAGATGAAGAAAGGGAAATATTGTACTTGTGCAGCTTCACATTATAAACTTACTTAAATCACAGCATTTTCATAACTACAGGAATAAAATGGAGCTTGCTGTCCTTATGCTGATTAGTTTTATTTGGTAATAACCACATCCTCTGACCAATATATATATATATATATATACACACCTAAAAACATGTGTATACCTAGATTCCTCTGTGCCCCACAGATTACAAAAAAATTTAAAAAATAAGAGAGAAGTAACAAGTGTCAATCCCAACAGACCCCACCATATCTGTCTCAAAACCTTCTATTCTCTGTATGGTCATTTAAGGGCCCTGGAATTTGCCCCAAGATCAAGCCCTAGCTGCACCACTGATTATTAGTTTTTATTGTTCTTAACATTTGCAGAATTTAATTGCTTGCAATGGATTTGAATAGTTTAGTTCTCAAAATGTGCACCTAATTTTAGAAGTTTTATTTATGTGTTTTGCAACATTTATATATCATCTCCTAACAAAAATTTTGAGGGAAGCTTATGATAAATAACAATAACAATAGTAATTTAGTAATACTACATTTGCTACTATAATTGAATGTAACTGCGTTTATGAGTGCTATTGTTTACTTCATGCATACATCCATCATGCAGGGTGGAAGCTGGAACAAATATGGTTTCCTGGATGTCAGCTGCATTTTAAAAAGCATATTTTATGTTGACATTAGCTTGAAAATATGCACATTTCTAACCTTCACCTGATCCCAACAAGAGTTTTCTGGCACTGCATTTCCTAGCACAAGCTAAAAAGGAGAAGTTTATACCACTGAAAATTCTGGTAAATGTCCTATGCATAGATTGGGGCCTTCCTGCCTCTTTCCTACTGTAACCTAATGAAAACCCCTAGAAGCCATTCCTAGGCAGGATTCCTGGTCTGGAATGGTGTTTAAAACAGCACGAGAAGCTGTAGCTGAAAGGTATATTGGAACAACTGCACACAGAAGTGGGTCATGTGACAATATGCTCCCTTCTTCTTCCTCTTCCGAAGCATGAACACCCTATGGTCTTTTTCAGTTTTAAGTACTATTGGCAATGATGTTTATTGCAGTTTAGAATCGCCAGGGTTCCCACTTCTCCAGGATTTGCAATTAAAGTGGAAACATAAATTTCCAGATCCTAATAAAGCAGAAACCCTGGAGAGCATGAACTACTGTTAACATAATTGTTGACATAAGACTTAAATATAGTTACGCCAAGTTGTAGGGATTTGTGCCTAAAAATAAACAAAGGAGATGGGATGGGGAAGGACAACAAAGCCCTATATGTTTCTGATTGCTTAAGTACCGTTATGCAACTAGGAGCACTCTGCCTGTACCAGCTGAACTAAATTTGTTCATAACATGAGACTACAAATGATACAATTACATTTTAAAGATATAAATTCCAAAGTTAAATGCTAATGAAAGGAAGAAAAATAAAATATATGAAGTTAATGACAATCTAGTAAATACACTACAGGCAATAAAAGATGAGGGAAACTAGCACAAAAAGTAGGCTACAAAGACTAATATGGGTTTATCAACATATAATTTTTGAGTCTGGCCTAATTTATTTATTGCCTTTGACATCATTTTGCTTTCCCTTTATTTAATAGAAGCACATTTTTTTCTGAAAATTGGCAATACCTGTATCTACCTGTCCTGTCTGGGAGACTGAAAGATAAAGGTCTGTAAAGAGAAGAATGGAAAGAACTAGAAAAGATCAGGTGGTTTGAAAAAATGAGGACTGACTTAAAACAACCAAATTCACACCCAGCTGAACACTACAAGAACACCACAAGCATCCCAATTTTTCCAGAGGACACCTTCCATGTCACTTATAGTGCCTGACAAACCCACATCCAAAATTTTTCCTCATTCATTCCTTATAGCAAATGCCTAGAACTTTATTAGATTGCTTTTAGCATGACTGACAAATCTCTAATAGCAGTAGCTAAAATTGCCCATAACTTGCAATGAGAGAAAACAAAGTTGGAAATGCCCCATATCCTATAAATTCATTTGGTAAACACTATCTCATGTCTAAAAAATAAAAACCTTTGATTTCCTCAAAAGACAATGAATCGCTTACAGAAGAATGGGCCCATTCACTTTCAACAAAGCCATCCACGGGTACATATTCTGTGGAGCACAGTGCAGCTACTTAAAATTTGTTAAACTGCTCTGGAATTTCTTGGAGCTTTTGTGTTGAAAATAAACAAACAATTCACAGAGCCAATGGGAACTAAGACCCTGCTATCTGTGTTTTGGAAAGAAATATTTGTACATTAATTTGAGCTAGGATAAATTCACAGAAAAATTATCACTGGGATCCAAAGAAACACATATACTGCTCTGTGTGTGCACCACCCACCTGTTCCAACTCTGCATATCCCTTGTCATAGCATCCCTAAATGTTAGATGATACTAGAATAGTGTGTAACCATGAATGGGGAGTTACAGCTGCAGGTGGAATTAACAAGGCACACACCATGGACACAAATAGAGAGGAAATTTGGATTGCATTCAACACTTGGGATTAAAAGTTCTCATGTCAACAAATAAGTGTTCAAAGATAGACCAAATAGCCTAAAAAGGACCAATTAGTGTGATCAGATATTACTTTGCCTTGCTTTGTTTTGTTTCCTAACAAGCAATGATATACCAGCACATACAGTCAAGTTACAATAATAGTTACTTGTCTGTTACCTATCTTTAAAGTTTTGTATTACAAATTGAGCAAAAAAATTAAGCTCAGTAGATGACTCAATGGAAATTGAATTCAACCTGATCCATGTCACTGAAGCAGTCTCCTTGTAATCATTTAAAAGCTCAAATTGTAGGTTACTCATTCAAACCAGAAGTTGAAAATTTAAGACTTTTTTTTTAAAAAAACTGTGCTTCAACAGAGATAAATAACATATTTAGTTGTGTTCTCCTGGACCACTCATAGGAACTTTTACACAGTTCAAGTCTGATTCCCATTTTCTTTCATTATATCTCTGTTAATATCACTCCACTTGTGCATTGCCATGCATCATAAATGTGCTGCACCATTTCTGTACTTCTCAGCCAACGCAGTCCAAAGAAATCGCAAATTAGAAAAAAGATTGTGAAGGTTGAGGAAAACTCATCTCTCAATTTTAACAGCATACTAACTGGCAAAATCAATTTCTTTTGTTGATAAAACAAGAATTTTACAGCTGCTTATTTATGAGGAGCCAAATGAGACATGAAATTCAGGACTAATGCTACTATTTGCCCCAGAAAGGATTTGTATTTCCTGTAGTGCTCTTCTTGCATCAAACAGCAGAGGGGAAAAAACACAAAATGGAAAAAGGATTTCAAATTCCATTGCCTATGGGTAATTGCTTTTTCAAAAAACTGAGCCAGATATATGTTCATAAGTTTAACAACTCATTTAGTTTCAACTTAGGAGCCTATGATTTTGTCAGTTTATAGGACCTCTGATATTACTAATTAATCTTATGTGTAGGGAAAAGCCCATATCAGTTTCTAAACGCCCACAGTTTAAGGCATTTTAATAATCCCAGAAATACTGATTTATTTTATTAAGAAGGAAAAATTAGTTCTAGGACATGATGACAAGAGCTGTCAAATTCATCAGTTGCACAGTATCAAACTAGATAGTTAAATTTTCAAAATTTGTGATTAGCCAAAGTCTTTTATGTCTTGTTCAAACTTTGAGTATTGTACAGCAAATTCATATTTCTATTTAAAGCTTGTGTACCCATCATAGGCGTGGTATAAAAAGAAAACGCTAAAATAAGATCCTCTGAGAGTAGAAGCCTTGACTGAAGGAAGCTCAGAAATGTTTCTGTACACAGATGCCAATGGCAGATGTGAGTTTGACAGAAGAGGAATGTTGAGCTATTTAAGCAATCAAGGAAGGTTTCTACATGCCACATACTATATGTTTGTTTTTAGCAATACAAGTAGCTGACTATAAAGCGATACTAAAAGGTAGAGGACAATTTCACATCATGCAGGCTCTATGATCATGCTCTAATTGGCTTTAATGCTTTTCCTTCTTACCTCAGATTTTTCCAGTTTATTCTGAGCATCAATTTGGGTGACAATTTCATTCATATTAGTCTCCAAAACCATTCCACCCATCACCATTTCAGCCAAGATATTATGCACCTAAAAAGATCACAAAACAAACTAAAAACATATAGATTAAACCAACACATCACTAATACTCCTAAGTGATACTTCTCTTAAATTAGCTTCTTCAATGTAAAATTAGTAACACAAATACTTAAATTACACATTTCCAACCGTGGATAATCGCCAATGTTCCAGAGCTGTAAAATCTGATCTTCTGAATTCTAGTTCATCCAGAATAGGAATGTGTACCTACTACAGAACCGTTATATTAATGGCAATCCTGATCATTTGCAACGATTGCATTACGATTACAGACTAATATCTGCCCTATATTTTCTATGTTCCCAAGCTTTTCCAACTAGAAACTGCTTCACTCATAGCTGCATAAACTTAAGAGCTTGTATAACAGTGAACACTGGTTTTCTAACAACATTTGACAGCAAGCACAGTGGAAAGAATCAAGGAGACGGAAAGAATGACTTAAAAAAAATACTTTGTTCCAGTTCAAGGAACTGCTTCGTTAAAGGTTTTGCAACAGAGTAAGGATCTCACATTGTGGAGTAAGAACTATTTGATGTTAAGTCTTCATAATTATAATCAAAAGCCTTGAAAAGCTTTGGCCGTAGGGCAATGTAATATTTTGCATATAGCTGTATAGTTCTTTGAGCTATCATTTCTGCTTTCAGCACTATTATATAGCATATGCATCTCTAACTGCATTTTAATGCACATGTACACTACTCAGAGCATTTGGGCGGCATGACTTTTGATTAGGGTTTTATGCTTGGGAATTATGTAAATCCAAGTATGCGCACTTGTTTATACAACTTATCCCAACAGCAATATTTTTCATATTTCTAAATATTTTGGCAAGGATAATATTTGTAGAAATCCAGACAACGCAAGGCATGGGCTATATGGAAAGGAGGCTCGGCCTATGAGGTTCATGAATCTCATGACTAAAAGCATTTCAGCTTCAAAGGAGAAGCAAGTTCGTATTTCAAAAAGCGTTCTTTTTCAATTATTTTTCGTACTTTACAAGGGCAAAAGTCTCTCACTTCTTCATCCAAATCCAGATGTGCAAGTGTATTGGTAATTTGTAAAAGGAAAAACACTTCCCTCAGGAAAATGGGGAGAGGGGCAGGAAGGAGAGGAGAGATTCTTGTTGGCTTTGATGAGCATTCAATGTTCCAGTCAAAGCGTGCATTCTTGGAAAAAATTACAATACTCCTCAAAGAACCTTCAAAGGTGTCAAACAGAGAAGGGGTTTGCACATACAAGGGGAAAAGTTCAGTTAAGGTCTCCAGAAGAGTTGTTTCTGGTTTCTTTAATGAACTGCTTCTCCACAACAAAACTATTTTAAAACTTGGCAAGAGAAACACTTCGCAAAGCCATGCACATATGAGGAAAAAAACCCTTCATAATCATTAAAGACATTTTTTTGGTTCATTACAAAAACATGTGACTCATTCTCTAAACATCTATCAAGCTGTTACACTACTGAGAAGCAAGCATTTCTAGGTTTACTTTCCATACAATTTCCCTTAGGTTTTCTCTTGTTGTTGTATAATTTCTCTTTCTTTCACCTGCATAGCCTAGATATAGTTTAAAAAAACCTTAGAAACTCATACTTAGAAATATTGCTTAATTTGAGTTGGATCTATGTTTTTTAAAAGGTACCTTCCCACACTAAATACACTACTTTAACCCACATGTTTACCGAACAGGTATGAAAATACCGAGTCGTCTACAATTGCCAACAGCATGACAGAATAATCAGGATATCTTCTTGATAGAGACCTAATTTCTTCATAGCATAATTCATGTTTAATCAGAAGTCACAAGGTGTTCAGTGAGGTTTACTGGAAGGTAGGCACAGGACTGCAGGCTTCGATCTAAATCCAATGTAATGTTGTTGCTGCAGCACTAGTGTGATGGAAATTCCTCTTCCTTCCCACTACACCAATCAAAGGTGCCTGAAAACCACTACAGAGGGATTCACAGTCCTCCAGTGTTCATATATTGGGTGGATACATGGGTTGTAGTGGGAAGAGCACCCTCTTTCCCCATAGATTGCACTGTTCCTCCATTCTTTCTTGTCCTTAATCAGTATAGAACCACAAATTTTGATTTCTTAGTTCTCTATAAATGCCACTGACATGCCTTGAATGTGTGCGTATGTGCCTTTTAGTTGTCTGTTAACTTTTGGCAACCCCAGGAATTACATAGGATTTTCTTAGGCAAGAGATATCCAGAGATGGCCAGTTCCTCCTTCAGAAATAGAGCCCACAGCACCTGATATTTCTTGCCTTTCCCATAACAAAGTACTATCCAGAGCTGACCCTGCTTAGCTTCCAAGAGCAGATGGGATCTGGTGCCTTTAGGGTATTCAGGTCATGTTTTGAATATTACATTTGATTTTACTCTTTGTGATTCAGGTCACATTTTTTAAACAAACAAAAAAAATGGCTAGCTGAGCAGGTAATATCTGAACAGACACCAGAACAAATACTTCTTGTCTGGAGAATAATTTCAGCTCACATTACAGCAGCTAACCAGAGTACCTTGTCTACGTGGAAAATTAAATCCAGTTCACAGACGTTCTCAAAACACTTGTCTAACGTTTCTACAAATACCTGCGGGGAGAAAAGATTGCAGGAGGTCAAAGATTAACAGCAACTCAATGATTCCATTAAGGAAAAACTGCAAACGTGGCAAACAGAACACAGACAACCCTAGAGGATCCTGGAGCTCTGATGTATCTACATACCATGTGCGGTTAATGTAAGGAATTCCCTGCAAAAACCCAGCTGCATTATGAAAAAACAGATTCCGCTAACCCTGCTTGGCATTCCCTCTCCTTAGTCAAAAACAACATATTTCAAGCAAAACCCACATTCTGAAAATCTTTTATCAGCTTAAATGTTCTGTACTCCAATGCCTTTTAGGATTCTTCATCAATAACCGTGAGATAAATGTGAACTATTTTACCACTCACTTAATTTTGCAATTCTTCTACATCTTCTAGAAAATATCTGCATGGAACAGCATTTTGTATAACGACATGGTAACAAATTGCTTTTATTTTGACTATTTTAACGACATTTATTTCAAGCTCCAAAAATAAAAGCTTAGCAAACAACATTAGAAACTATATACCACAGTTTATTGCTTACAAGGATGAAATGCAGGAAATGGTGGGCTCATATATTTCCCCCTCCTTTCTCCTCCTACAATATAGCTGTAAGGAGAAGACAGGAAGCTTTTGTTTTATATCAGTGTCAGTTTAACATAGCATTAATACAGTGCTATGAACTGTGCTTAACCTTAACCACAGTTTGACGAAATTGATTTGTCAATGTTGGATGACCAAACAAGCTGTGATTAACCTAAAACAAAAATGAAAGTTTATGAATTCCTCCTCATCATAGACACAGTAGAGGACAAGGAGAGATATGTAAACCCAAGTTTGACCAGGTGCATTTTCATGATTTAGCTGTAACGTGATACCACCAGAGTCCCCATGTTTAAAATGTTCTCTGACCAATAGCTTTCCTTTAAAAACAACCTGGAAAAACATGGCAATCAAATCACACATACACACAACATGCATGTGTGTGCATGTGTCTTCAAGACCCTGTGAATTTCACAGGCAAGGAATAATCAGCGGCAGTCTTGCCAGTTCCTTCCTCTGAAGTATAATGCCCCCCCCCCCATTTTTGAGAGGGTTCAGGATGCAGAACCCTCACAAAAGCAGAAAAACCACAAATAACTCCCCATGCAATGTTCCCTCTCCCATTCTCTTCTGGGGCTCCCCCATTCATTTTCTTGCATTTTGCCTCAGCAAGCAGTCTCTGTGCCAGGACAAAATACATGGGAATGGAAGGGGAGGGCTCTTGAAGAGAAAAGGAAGGCTCACACAAGCCTCCTCTCCATGCCTTTACATTTTGCCTCAGAGTGCGCTCTCTCGCCAGGGTCAAATGCATAGGAATCATAGAATCATAGAAATGTAGAGTTGGAAGAGACCACACGGGCCATCCAGTCCAACCCCCTACCATGCAGGAATACCCTCAAAGCACTCCCGACAGATGGCCATCCAGCCTCTACTTAAAAACCTCCAAGGAAGGAGACTCCACTACACTCCGAGGCAGCGTATTCCACTGCCGGACAGCCCTGACTGTCAGGAAGTTCTTCCTGAGGTTCAGGTGGAATCTCCTTTCCTGCAGCTTGAATCCATCGCTCCTTGTCCTGGTCTCTGGAGCGGCAGAAAACAAGCCCTCTCCCTCCTCTACATGGCATCCCTTCAAATATTTAAACATAGCTATCATGTCCCCTCTTAACCTTCTCTTCTGCAGACTGAACATACCCAGCTCTCTAAGTCTATCCTCATAGGGCTTGGCTTCCAGGCCCTTCACCATCCTGGTCGCCCTCCTCTGGAATCGGGGGGGGGGGGGTTCAGAGGGGAGAATGCACACGCTTTCCTCCTCCCCATTCCCTTGCCTTTTTCCTTTGGGCGTGCTTACCTCCCTTCTCTGTGCCTGGGAAAACACAAACGAATGGGAGGAAAAGAGTAAGGGCGAAGGCATTCATACCCACAAATAATTAAATTCATGAAGTTCAAACCCACAAATGTGGAGGAAGGACTGTAATAGTCTATAGCACCTGGCATTTGTTGGCAGTATCCCATCTAAGTACTACCTAGAACTGACCCTTCTTAGCTTCCATTATATCTTGTGCTTTTAGGCACACATGTACTACAGGCTTAATTCCCCTTTACAACAATAATTTCAATGGCCATTTCAAATGTTTAACACCTGAATAACAAGTTCACTTTGACTTTTGCTGTGGAAAGACCCTATCTTATAGAACAAGATCAAATGTCTCTCTTACGTTATTTACTGCATCTAGTCATCTTCCACAATGCTCAGAAAAGTATTTTAGTCTTTTAACGGCTCTGCAGGCTTGAATCAAACTTGCACAGACCTATTCTGTGAACTTCATACCTATGGCTTTTAACTTTAGTCTCTCACATGAATTTTTTCTTGTTGTAGTAGTAACAATGGAGAATGAGGGGAACACATAGGCCAGAGTCTTGCACTCTAGAAAGAGCATTAAATGGTTCTTATTCAGCTTCCTGGGAAGGGTCATTATAGACACTTCAAAAGAGAGGGACAACATCGAAGTAAACATTACGTGAGAATAAAATTCAGTTTAAAAAAAACTGCACGAGCAACTAATCATTCTCTGCTATACCTACACTAAATGTTCATCATCCAGCAAACCAATCAGAGTATCAGATAGGCAGGTCTTAGCCTGAATCTTTTCAAAACCAGAATAGTAAAAACGTACTGATGCCAAGTTAAGTGTGAAATACTGAAACTATAAAAATTTTATTTTATTTTAGGTGTAATGGCAGCCGCTGCAGAAGAAAGCTTTGTGGAAAGATCTTTACAAAAAGAACCTTACATTCTGTCGGCTATCAATGAGTTAAAAGGGGCATTCATTTTTGTCAAAGGAATCTTTATAAAGTTTTTTTAAAAAATGTAAAAAATGTAAGTGAATTTCTAGCTCCCTCTAGTGTTGTATTTTGAGATTTATACAGTGAGATTTTTATACAGAAAAATGGCTTTCCTCTGAGAATTGTGGTTCATCTGAACACATATACGATATGATATAATTACACTTACATGGCTCTCTTACAGTCCAGTGTTGTGCTTATTCAACCAAAGACTTACCAACGTCAGACTTATCTGCCACGAAGGACTGATGTTATTTGTGAAATAAATATTAAATATACTGGGTTGAGTTCAGAGTACAATGCTAATCATAACATCTGATTTCAGTGGGAATTACATCCAACTTAACTTGGTCATGAATCCTCTGTTATTTGAATATTAACAAAATAATTAAAAATTCAAAGTACTTACTGCTGTTCCTAAATAGAAACTAGAAATTTAAGCAAAGGCAATGGATGCTGTTGTTTGGAAGAGACTCCATGGGAATTGCCCAATTCTTCTGCATTAATCTGATATGCAATGAACTAGACACAAGACCAGCAAACACAATTGAAGAAGCTTAAAGTAGAGCATTTACAGTGAAGGTAGGGAACCACTGGAATTCACATTTGAACCAGTCTCCAAAGGTTACCACTCAGACTTTAACTTCTCTCCAGCCCTGCAAGACAAATCTCCCTTCCTTCACTGATCAGCAACCAAGTACCCAGGGATTAAACAGCTCCCATGTCTCTGGTTCACAGGAATATCTATTTTTTAAAAAAATAAATAGTAGGCAATCAAATTCTCTGGAGCGTAGCCAACACCAGAAAGCTCAGAGTTGCTTTGTATTTTTAAAGAGTTTATAGTTCATATTATATCTGCTACTATATAAAAGTCAAAGTTTGTGAGTGATCCTGTCTGTTTGTCTACGTCAGGCTGGTGAACACCTCATACGATTGGCTAAGTGAGGTGAGAAGACCCCATATGATTGGCTGGCTGTGAAGATTCTATGGAATCCTGGGGTTGGCGGTTCAGGGAGGGGGCTTTAGAATTCTCAACCAGAGAGCTCTGAATAGGCCAGTTACTACGGAGACAAGCCTAGCAGCAAGTCCCCTCACAAATCCAACCTCTGTATGTTAACAACTATGAATACAGACTGGATTGGGGATTATGGGGAAAAGTTACAGGTACTGAAGAGCACAGTGTTGGGAATTAGAGACACAGGATCTCAAATCTGTGTATTAAGTGCATCTAACTCCTAAGGTAAGATAATTCCTAAGGTACTTCTAACAAGTGTTACCTATGAGAAAATAACATCCCAGGCAAGGCCGGGTAAATACACTACTAGGAAAATAAAAGGTCTAGTGTCTCATGAAGTTACTATAAGCAAATTCCTTCATCTTCAGCCAAATGTTAGCATCAGTTCACTCATTAAAATCTGACTTAACACCACATATTGAGTTCGGACTTCCATACACTGTCAGAATGCAACTTTCATAATCCCTGACTAATGGCCATGGCAGCTGGAGCTGATGGCAACTGAGTCCAACAACAAGCTGAAGTCCACAAGTTCCTCACTCCTGATTTATGGCTACCCATGGCATGTGTGCACACAATCAGAAGGACAGTGAGGGACCTATTCTATGTGCAGGTTTAAAAACAGTAGCCCAACATTAGTTTCCACGGATTTGGAGAAACATTTTTCAGCTGTCATTACTGGGGAAAAAAATCACTGCCAACTCATTGCCGTGTAAATTAATGGGCCTGATATTCCACAATCCGATGATGAAAAGTGTTTCTTCAGAGTATCAAGATGCTTCAGTGGAATCACTGTTCACTGCCCAAATCAGTCTGCATAATCTTTTTTAATGTATAATCTAGAATTAGATTGTTTTGGTAATTTCTATCTTGAAAAGCAATAAATATAATAAATTATCTGGAAAATTTACTTTTTTCAGACAGCTTCCACAATTCCTCAGCCAACAAAGCAACTGGTAGGTGCTAAGAGCTAAACCTGAAAATACCTTTTCCTCACATCTTCAAAACCCAAAGTATATCTGAGTACATCCAATGTCTTATTTAGGACAGTTTACCAAAAAAAAAAAAAAAATGGAAATACAAGAGATTAATATTCTTAATAAGCCTTTTGTAATCCATGGCCTGTACTGACTTTTTATTAGTCTTTGTGCCCCAGTAACAGACACTGGAAAGTACTACTTCACTTGTTTTGAAGATTGAAATCTAAGTGAAATCCTATGTGTGCTCACTCAGAAGCATGTCCCGCTGAATTCAGCATTGCTTATTTCAAATGTGCACACTGCAGCCTTAGTAAAAGGTTTGTTCAAAGCAAAAGCAGCTACAAGAAAGTGCTATTGCACTGCAAAGGCCACTAACTCACACCAGTCCAGTATCCGAGATTCTCTATTTACATAAGTAGCAAGAGACCCACCCTCATAAAGGCTTTGCATGCTACTCTAAAACTAACAACCATTATCTAATGTTACTTTTTTCAGTGAGAAATCTATACCATATTTGCTGTGGTTATTAAACATCATCACTACTATCACCTTATAGCCACTAGCAAGATTTTCTCTAATAAGTGGCTTTCCAAACTACAGTACAGAAAGTGAGTTTAGCCCACAGAAAGAAGTCCTTATATCATGTTTCAAGCACAGAAGAGAAAGCTTTGTGGTCATTTATCTATTCTTCTTGATAAATGTATTAATACTACTTGTTGAAAAATAAATTGTTCTGATATTAACACTGAGAATTATATAGCACTGATACTAAAACATTTCATAACTAACAACCAGGGAATACAAGGATGAGTTTAGATTCACTACATGAAAACCCTTTTAGCAAAGGAAATATTTGTTTCAAGGTCTCATTAGCTTACATCGGCGATGGTAGAATGCAATCCTCAAGATGTTGTTGGTTTGCAACTCCCATCAGTCTTAGCCACTACAGTTAATGGTGAAAGCTGCAGTCCAACAACATGTAGAAGGGCACACTTTGCCCTCCATGGCTTGCATCTAATAAAATCAGTCTTCTTCACCAACCTGAACAAGCAACAGTTCAAGAACGTACTAATAGGTCTATAGATTACTTACTTGTATTAGATCTAAAATGCCAAGTTCACTTTCTGAAGAATCAACACAGAAGACAAAATACAATGTGGCATAATGTCGATATATCAATTTGTTATCAGATCCACCTATTAATCTAGGACAGAACAAAACAGACATCAAAGAAAGTCAATAGCAACATTCCAAGTTGGGGTCTAAATTATTTTTTTTAAAATGGGGAACAAAACATGAAATGTCATTGTGGCAGAAAGCAGTTAAGTAATCTATTAAAATTAAAACATATAAGCCACATCAGTAGACAGTAAATCTCTCTTAACTAAGGCTATAAAAGGCTGTAGATAACATGCAATGATTCACTCATACTACCAATGAAACGGACTGTTCACGATCAAGTATGCTGAAAATAATTACTAACATAAATATTACTACAAAAAAGAGGTACCAAAATCATTCAGCTCATGATTGTTGTTGTGGTGTACCTTCAAGTTATTTTTGCTTTATGGTAACTCTAAGGCAAACACATCACTGGGCCTTCTTGTCAGAATTTGTTCAGAGGGGGGCTGCCAGGGTCACTCAGTGGGTTTGCACGTCCAAGCAGGGATTCAAACTCTGATCTTCCAGTGTCCAATGCTCAAAGCACTACACCACGCTGGCTCTCTCACGATAGCTGCACAGATATTACCTGATTACCTAAATGACTGATAATGTGAACATTTTCCCTTTGTGGTGCCAGAGCTGCTGACGTAGGGGTCATCAATGAAGTTTGCAGTACATAACAAAAAGAATTAGCCATACTGTGTGCTTGCAAACATAGTAAGGACTGTCAGGCACATCATTTTTTATTTTATTTTATTTTTTTACTAAGCTAACCAATCATTCAGATACTTCTCAGCCAAGAAATGAAATACAACACGTGCTATGGCATCAGTGACAATGCCAGAAACCAGCAAACATATATCACAGCACTATATGCAAATAATACTCAGTCTAAACTTTCTACAAGGAAATGACACATTTTCTCTTGCTATATAGAAGCCCAATATTTATTTGTTGATATGAATGTCCTTTCAAAATGATACATTATTCAATGGAACTATGAAATATCATACTTTGTAAAACTTAACAGTTTTATACTTCAGTTAACAGCTATCATAAACCCCTACCTCCCAAAGAGGTTTCTAATTTGGTCATACTTACAACCCTCCTTCTAGGAAGTTACAAACATTTTCATCCCGTTTTGACACTAAATGAAATGTTTCTCTGATAATTTGTTGCTGTGTATCTTCATTCTGGAAAAAGAAAAAACAGTTTAGGGTAGTGATACAGCAGTATAAAAATTAAATTTCTAAAAATAGTTATGTAACATAAGAACTATTTCATCATCATCATCTTCATCATCCTCATCAACTATTAAAGTATTTAGGTAATAAGACCACTGAGATCCAACATTTTAGGATAGGTACTCAAAATATGTATATAACTTTGGACTGTGAAAGCCATTATGGTATAACATATAATGTAACCCTGGGACTAGGAAATCCAAGAGAAAATCCTCAACAATAACCATGAAGCTCACTGAGTGATTTTAGACCAGTCACCAACGCAACCTAATCCAGGGGCACCAAACCTGTAGCTCTCTTGGTGTTGTTGATTCCAACTCCCATCAGCCCTACAGCAATGGATCAGCTAGGTGCTAATCATAAAGAGTCACACATATACAAATCCAATGATAAAAGAAAGCTAAATGTGACACAGAATCAGAATTAGGGATGGGCCAACCGAATCCTTGGATCCTTGAATCCTGGGGAAAGATTCGAGATTCGCGGATCTAAATCCCTATGCCAAAAATGGCGAACTGAATCTTTCGAATCCACCAACCACGTTTTTTTACTTTTTAAAATCGGTGCCTCCAGGGCCTGCCAAAAGCCTGATTTGCTGGTGGGCCCCTGGGCGTGCGAAAATCACAAAATAAAGCTACACACAAGCACTGGAGGCTGCCTGTTCTCACTCATGCTGCCTGTGCTTGCTGGCTTGTGCTGCCTGCCTGTGCCCCCTGGGGTGGCCTGCCTGTGCCTGCTCATGCTGCCTCCCTCTGCAAGGTAATATAATTATTTTCTATTCTTTTGACTTGAGACTGGAGGGTAGGGATTGGGAATTATTGAGACTGGAGTAGAGACTTGACTTGAAAGTCCTTTGTAGGACTTGAGACTGGACTTGAGGGTAGAGAATTGAGACTGGACTACAGGCTGTTTTTTTGTTTTTGTTTTTTTTAAGTGCCTTGTTGCAAGACTTGAGACTTGACTTGAGACTGCAGGGTGCAGAATTATAACTGGACAAGAGGCTGCTGCTGCTGTTGTTGTTTAAAGTGCCTTACTTGTTGCAGGACTTGAGACTTGACTGGAAGGTACAGTCTTCTTGAGATTTCAAAGACAGCCGAAAGATTCCTTTGCATAGCTCCCTGGCAAAGCTCTTTCCGACACAATTCTGGGGTTTGGAGTTTTACAAGGTGTCACAGCCTTCTCCGCCAAAGTGTGCTGGGGCATCATCAAACTACAAACCCCAGGATGCCATAAGGAGCTATGCAAAGAAAATCCAGTTTTGACCTGGATTATCTCTGTAGTGTAGCATGTGGCCCTGTTTACACTGGCAGGAAAATGTGGGATTAATCTACATTTTCCTGCCTGTGTAGAAAGGGCCTTCGTGTCATTTTCAATCTGGGGGGATCCTGAGGCAAAACTAGGACAATTGTCTTGGCCAGATTTCTTCAGAGGGAGGTTTGCCTTTGCCTAGGCTTTTGCTAAGGCTGAGAGAGCGTGTCTTGCTCAAGATTACCCTTGCTTTTGTTTTGTAACTGTCAGCCCAGGAGATGACATCATCTCGAGCATCCTCCAACATCTGGAGCTACTCCCAAATTACATGTAACAAGAATTATGCCCGTTGCACTCTGTGTTCTACAAATATATCCAGAGGGAAAGCCATGTGGAAACACATCAGAACCCAACATTCAGCCCAATTTCAAGAACTGAAAGGTAGAAGTGCACCATCCACAGTGACTCCAGCTTCATCCTTAAGTCCCGCTGTGACTGTCAAAGTCAAATCCCAACATGAAGATAGTACTGACACAGATGATACAGCTGTTATTGGGACTCTTGCACCAGTTCCTTCAAGTCCTAGTCAGAGTTCAGCAGCTTCCTCCTTCGGAGAACCAAGCACTTTAGAATCACCCCCAGTGAAACGCAAGACAGCATCTTCTTTCCAACTGACTCTGAAAGCATTTATCTACACCACTTAAAGTTTCAAGCCTGGAGACACAAGAGCTAAAGCCATCACAAGGTTGGTTGCCAAAATGATCTGCAAAGATAACCAGCCACTGTCCATAATGGAAGATAAAGGCTTCAGAAAGTTGATAAGCCACGGTACAACACCCCAAGCACAAAACACTTCGCCCAATAGATGATATCAGAGATGTATTGAGAGGAAAAAAGAAATGTGGAGAAATTTTTAGAGAACACTGACTTTATTGCAGTGACAACTGACATGTGGACCTTAACAAGTTGTGACAATTACCTCAGTTTGATAGTTCACTTCATAGACGACAACTTTGAGTACCATCACTTGTGCTTAGAATGCATTCCCTTTGCAGAGGTTTCCCATACAGCATCTGCGATAGAAACTTCCATCACCACCACTATGAAAGAATGGAATCTCTTGCACAAAGTTGTGTGTGTCATGAGAGACAATGGGCTGAATATGGTTGCAGCTTTGGAACGCAGTACCTATGACCATTTGCCCTGCCTTGCTCACACCTTTCAATTAGTTGTCAAAGATGGCTCATTGAACAAGACTGAAATTAAGGTAATCATATCCACCTGCTGGACTATTGTGGGACATTTAAAGCCATGAAAGTAGCCAAGCTAGGTGTGAAACTCCACTGGCTGATACAAGATGAACGGACTAGACAGAATTCTCAGCATCACATGATCAGTCGTCTCATGGAACAAAAGCAAACTGTTTTTCTATCTGCTTCAGAGTTGAATTTCTAGGTGGATCTGACTGCTCAACAATGGACCACTATAAAAGAAGTAATATGACTCCTAGATGTGTTTGATAGAGTGACATTTGAGGCCAGTTTCAGTGAAGTGACCACCTCAGAAATAATTCCTTTAGTGAATAGCACCACTTTTACTCTCTAAAACTTCAAATCAAGTTAGGTTCCATCCAGCGTTTCCAAAATGACTTGCTGACATCTCTGAAGAGGTGCTATCAGTCTGCCAAGACGGAAAAACTGTACGCTCTTGGAACTCTCCTGGATCCCCACTTCAAAGACAATGTCTTTTTGAACAAAGAACACCTGGATCAATAATTATAAGCAGTCAGCCTGACATCAATACCAGGAAAGATCCTAGAGCAGATCATTAAACAGTCAGTTTGTAATTACTTACAACAGTGTCGTAATCACTAAAAGTCAATACGGATTTCTCAGAAATAAGTAATGCCAGATTAATCTTCTCTCTTTTTACGATAGGGTTACAAGCTTGATAGATGAAGGGAATGCTGTAGACGTAGCATATCTTGATTTCAGTAAGGCCTTTGATAAAATTCCCCATGACATTCTTGCAAAGAAGCTTATCAAATGCGGGCTGGGCAGGGCTACCGTTGGGTGGATTTGTAATTGGTTGTCTGACCAAACCCAAAGGGTGCTCACTAATAGATGCTTTTCATCCTGGAGAGAAATGACTAGTGGGGTGCCACAGGGTTCTGTCCTGGGCACAATGATATTCAACATTGTCATCTACGACTTAGATGAAGGAGTAGAGAGCATGCTGATCAAATTTGCAGATGACACCAAATTAGGAGGGGTTGCTAATACCCCAGATGTCAGGATCAAATTTCAAAATGACCTTGACAGATTGGAGAGCTGGGTCAAAGCTAACAAAATGAATTTCAACAGAGAGAAATGAAAGGTCTTACACTCAGGCAGAAAAAAATGGAATGTACAAATATAGGACGGGGGATACGTGCTGGATAACAGTACATGTGAAAGAGATCTAGGAGTCTTGGTAGATCACAAGCTGAACATGAGTCAGCAGTGTGATGCGGCAGCCAAGAAAGCCAACGTGATTCTTGGTTGCATCAACAGGAGTATGGTGTCTAGATCAAAGGAGGTGATGGTACCACTCTATTCTGCATTGGTTAGGCCTCATTTGGAATATTGTGTCCAATTCTGGGCACCTCAATTCAAGAAGGATATCGACAAGCTGGAACGTGTCCAGAGAAGGGCAACTAAAATGGTGAAGGATCTGGAAGCCATGCCCTATGAAGAATGGCTGAGAGAGCTGGGTATGTTTAGTCTGCAGAAAGGAAGGTTAAGAGGGGACATGATGGCCATGTTTAAATATTTGAAGGAATGTCATGTTGAGGAGGGAGTGGGCTTGTTTTCTGCTGCTCCAGAGACTAGGACAAGGAGCAACAGTTCAAGCTGCAGGAAAGGAAACTCCACCTAAACTTCAGGAAGAACTTCCTGACAGTCAGAATTGTCCAGCAGTGGAATATACTGCCTCAGAGTGCGGTGGAGTCTCCTTTGGAGGCTGGATGGCCCCCTGTTGGGAATGCTTTGATGTGTGTTCCTGCATAGTAGAGGGTTGGACCGGATGACCCCTGTGGTCTCTTCTAACTCTATGATTCTATGATTCTAAGTGAAATCAACACTGCCCATAGAAATTTCTGATCTTCGTTTGCAAGCAGATGTCACTGAGCTGCAGTCATCGCAAGAAAGGCAAAGAGACACCACTCCCGCATTGTCAAGTGAACCAGAAGTTCATAGCATGTAGAGTCACTATGCTCAACTGATGACCCCATCTAGTACCAGTGAGGACGGCTGCACTTTGGCCATTTCCGCATTACACTCTTATAGCGCAATTATTCCACTTTCAACATCCTATGGAATCCTGGGGTTTGCAGCGCTATAAGAGTGTAATGTGGAAATGGCCTTTGTCTCCTGAAGATGAAATCAATGCTTATTTGTCAGAACCACTGCTTCTGCCATCTACAGACATCTTCAAGTACTGGAAGGACAACCAAAAAATCCGAATTTGAGTAAACTGTCCAAAAAGTTCCTAATCACACCACCACTGACAGTAATGTCAGAAAGACTCTTCAGCACATTGGGGTTATAGCAGTACGCTAGACCCAGAGTGAGTTAGAATGCTGGTGTTCTTGAACAAAAATGTGCATTAAATGTTTCAGCTGTTTTTTGTTTGTTTGTTTACATTGTCCTGAAACAATTCAGGCAAAAACTCTTACAAGTTTAAAAGTAACATGTTTTTGATTGTTCTTAATTTTGTGGAATAAATCAAGACATAGGAGTTATGTACTTCATTCAGTAGATGAACATGTCAATTGCATTTGTATCTTCTTAATAAGAAGTATACGAGTATGTTTTCCTGAAAGTAAAAAACTATTATTTAATTTGTTTTTCATTGAACAAAGATGTCAAATTCCTCTTCAAAAACACTTTTCAGTAGACGTGCTTTTTTTCCCTTGCTTTTTAAACCCTTTTTAAAAAAGGATTCAAAAAATTCGAGATTCATGAGATTCGTGGATTCCCAGAACCCTCCAGGGATTTGGATCCAGAAAATGCTGGATTTGTCCCATCCCTAATCAAAATGTTTTATTCAAAATCTGAGATACCACTCATAAAATGAAAGAGCAGAAGTCAGTTTGTCCTAACCTACCAAGACACATTTATGCAAGACAGAAAAAAAAAATGAAAGGAGAGTCATACCACTGATTTGCTTCTGTCCTACTGACAGCCACTAAATAAAGGAATTCCTGCAACTACTCTATTTGCTGGCATATAAGACTCACTTTTTTTCCTGAAAAATACTGTTTGAAAATGGAGTGCATCTTATATGCCAGTGCATCTTATATGTCGGCAAATAGTATTTGCCAGCGTATAAATGGGATGCATCTTATATGCTGGTGCGTCTTATATGCCAGCAAATATGGTACGTAACAAGTGTTCCTTTTCATTACACTGACTTTTTTACAAGAGTACCCACTCATAGACACCCTGCTCACATACGAACCTGCCCAAAATTTAAAATCCTCAGCAGAGACATTGTTATACCACTCTGCAACCCTTGGCTAGTAGGTACATATGTCGGAATTTTCTCTGCAGCTGTACCGCAACTGTGAAACTCCTTCCCAAGAGAAGCCAGGCTGAGTTTCCAGAGAGCTGCTAATATTATTTTGCTCAAGCTTCAGTCTGTAAAATTAAGAATTGCTGCTCTGGATGTTTTACCTGTATGTGGTCATAAATCTGTTTTTAAAGAGAAGTTTTAGTATGCTTTTAAATCCTTCCATTATTGTTGTCCATGTTTTAAATGTTTTTACCACTATACATCACCTTAAACAAAATAGCAAATATACAGTTTGTCTCACTGTGTATGCATGGTGCCAATCAAAATGAATGGACACAAACACATATGATAGAACAGACAGCTGCATATGTCACACATGTCTAAATATACAGGAAACTAAGAATTTTCTACTTGGAGACGACACTGTGATTATATCAGTATAAATAACTCTTTGAAAGAGTATGGCACTTTCCCCTTTCTCCCACAGACAATCATCCATTACCTGTTATTCCCTTCCCAGTGCACTTGCCAAACACTGCAGATGCTGCATTTGCAATAATCTACCAGGCAGGATCAACAATTTTCATGTCAAAGGATGGCTAACCATCACATACCACTACATGAGTGAAAAAGACTCAGTTACCAGGCAACATGAGAACACACTCAGGTCCAGCTATTGTCTCCTGTTTCTCAAATTAAAAAAGCTTTACTACTTCTCCTGTTTCCTGGCCTCATCTCAAGTTAAGGAAAATCATTTACTGCACAGTTCCCCATCCTATCGCTTTCTTTCAGTACATCCTGAAGTAGAGTCGGTTTGGAGAAGAAACAATGAAGTTATTGCAGAGGACACATTCTGTCCAGTTAGTGTCCCAGACTAAGCCCCCCCCGGGGGGGGCAGCAATACAACACTTGGCAGAAGCCTGAAAGAGCTCGTGAGCATAGACAACACCGAGCCAGAGAGGGTAGGAACCTGGCCCAATATATATGGCCAATTCACATGCCTGAGGACGGTTTCCAAGCACCCGCCCACGAGTCAAAGCACTGTGGTAAGCCACTGGGCCTTTCCACACTACAGTGTTATTGTGCTATCATTCCACTTTCAGCATTCTATGGCATCCTGGGGTTTGCAGTTTAGGGAGGGCGTTTAGAATTCTCAGCCAGAGAGCTCTTTGGCCTCAGGGAAGCGCAAACCCCAGAATTCCACAGGATGTTGAAAGTGGAATAATAGCACCATATCAGCGTAGCGCGGAAAGGCCCACTGCCTCCAGGCCGGCTCCTCCCACAAGGCGGCCCGGAGCCCAGATGGGGAAGAGAGGATGCTACCGCAAGAGGTCTCTCCCTCGGGCGGCGCGGAGACCACCGCCTCACCATTTGGGAGAGATACGTTAAGAAGAGGATGGAGAAGGGGCGACGAAGAGGACGGAATGAGGCGCAAGAATGGGAAGAGGGCCTGCCTGGCACCACCGCCCCCCTAACAGCAGGGGCCCTCCGTGTTGAAGGAGCGGCCGCGCTCTTTGGCCCCGGACGCGACGGGCGCTGCCCGAGGGAGGGGGACACCTGCCCCCACAGGGGCTGTCCCGCCTTCCCCGCTGTAGTATCCGCGCCCCACAGGCACGGCCATGCATACATACAGCACACCCGGCTCCGCACGCACGCCTCGGCCACTTGCTTTCCTCGAGGCCGGCGCTTGTGCCTCTCCCTCCGCCCCGCGCCTCCCCCCTCCGGACACTCACGTAGCGCTGGTAGAACTTGGAGAGGCGCGGCTTCCCATGGTTGTTGAAGATGAGGATGGCCTTGATCATGGTGACCAAGGCGCGAAGGCGGAGGGGCTGGGCTGAGGGGGCAGCTGATGGGGAACCGAAAAAAGACGTTGCGGGGCGTCCGCCCCTGCGTCCCCTTCTGAGGCGTCGAGGCCGCCGCCGCCCCCTTCCTTCCCAGCCGGGTCCCTTCACGATACCGCAGAGCAGCGCAATGAGAGACACAGCGGCTTCTCCGTCACGTGATAACAAGACGCGCAGCTGGGGAGGAGGGAGGGAAAAATCACTGGACTTACATCTAGTTAGGAGACGGTAGCTCGCGAGGGACAACCCGCAGAAGGCCGGTACTGAGGTCACGTGCTAGAGATTCGCGTTTTTAAAAGGGGCGGGTGGTTTCACTTCCGCTTTTTGCGCTGTCATGTCCGAAGGAGGCGAAGAGGCGCTGCCGGCGTTGGCTGCGACTGTTCCGCCTCTGTTTTCCCCTCAGGATGGGGGTAGAGGGGAAGGCGGGGGGGAAGAGACCCCGGAATGTGGAGGCGGAGCTGCGGCCGGGATGCCAGAGGCGGCTCCTCCCCCTTCCGTGTCCCCAGTGACCGAGGAACCTGCCGGAGACGCCAGGAAGAAAAGTAAATTGCCGGGTCGAGGAGGGGCGGCCGGTCGGACCGTGGGACGGAGGGCGCGGGGGTCGCATCACTCGCCAGACTGTCGCAGCCCGTCCGAAGGGGTTGGGGGCTGGCGCTGGCTCGCCAGGTTTCCGAGCAGACCCCACCGGCTGTCATCGGCCGTTTCTGCACTGCACTGTTACAGTGCTGCTGTTCCACTTTGAACATCCCGTGGAATCCTGGGCTTTGGAGTTTGGGGGGACCTTTAGAATTCTCAGCCAGAGAGTTTTGTGGCCTCAGCAAACTACAAACCCGAAAATTCCACGGGATGTTGAAAGTGGAATAATAGCGCTATAACAGTGTAGTGCGGAAATGGCCATAGTCTGCTAGTGGTGGTTCTAGGAGGTCAGTTAATAAAGATCCTTCAGACCTCCATCATGCTTGTTATTTTTCCTGTCATTCTTCAGGAGTTCACCAATAATCGAGAAGCCAGATGTTATCAATACATATCCTGCCCTGTGCCAAGGGCTCAAATACCTCAGTTGTCTGTTGAGGTGCCTCTTAACCTCAGTAACTTTGGTGGCATCCCCATGGACCTTTTTAACATGCACCTGCTTTTGATGCATGGTTTAGTGGTTTAAGCAGTAGAGTACAACTCTGGAGACCAGGACTCGATTTCCCATTGGCCATAGAAACCCACTGGATGATCCTGGGTGCATCACAGACCTTCAGCCCCCCCCCCAAAACCCCATGGCCTTAGGGTCACCATAGTTAGAAATGACTTGAAGGCACACAACAGTAACAAATGCAGCCCATGAGAATTCATGTTTGAAGAGAAAATAGAGGATACAGGGTGGTATTGTTTGGTGGCTTCAGACTGACTTTGGCTTATGGCACTCCATCATAGGGTATTCTTGGCAAGATTGATTCAGAGGATTACCATTGTCTTCCTCTGAGGCCGAAGTAAGTGTGACTTGCCCAGGGTCACCCAGTGGTTTTCTTGGCTGAGTGGAGATTTGAACCCTGGTTTCCTGAACACACAGACAGCAACACCGCCTTGGTTTTCTCTAGTTTATGTTACCTTCAATCCAGCTCTGACTTATGGCAGTATTATCATGATGTTTTCTTGGCAAGATTTACTAAGATGAAGTTTATTATTGTTTTCCTCTAAAGTTGAGAGATTGTGACTAAGCCAAGGTCACCCACTAGGTTTCCATGGATGAGTGGAGATGTGAACTCTGGTCTCCCAGAATCCTAGTCCAGCTGTCAAACCTATAAACCACACTGGCTCTCAGGAAAAAAAAAATCTTTTCGTGAGTCGTCTGTAGCAGAAAGCAGCCACATGTGTCCCCCCATCCACATTTGAAACAACCTGTTCCAGTAGTGCAAAGATAATAGAACTGTAGATGGAGCTCATAAATAAGATAATTTATGAGTCTTCAGTAGAAAAAATAAAGATGGATATTTCTTGAAGGATTTCTGTAGGTTAGGCATGTTTTCCTCTATCCTGTCTCTATTTTGTATTGTGTTCTTTTTCATAATTATCTTTTTCTGTACTCTAATGATACATTCTGTTCTCTTTCGATTTGTTCTCATTTGCAATGTGATCTGTTTTCTAGTTGACGTCTTACTCAAGGCTGTTGGAGATACGCCTATAATGAAGACCAAGAAATGGACAGTAGAGAGAACTCGCACAATCCAAGGCCTCATTGACTTTATCAAAAAGTTTCTCAAACTTTTGGCCTCAGAACAGCTGGTATGTAATTTTTTTAAAAAAAATCCAGATAGGATGTTGAAGTTTAATGTGTCATTTGAGTATGGGCACAATCTCTTTCCTGATTTTGTTCCTCTGCTTACCAACCAAAGAAGAAACCCAAAATTAGTTCCTTTCCCTCAGTGTTTCATTCATTTGACACACTGAACAAATGATGTCGCAAAGCTTCTACTGCAAGTAGGCATGATCGGGCAGCATATTCCAGGAAATTATCCATTAGTGATAAGCTAGGGTTCTTATAAAAACCTGGTTTATCGTGTCTTCTATAGTGTGCCCAATTCAATTATTATGAAATGATCATTTTGAAATTAAGTATTTTATTAGAGGCTTTGCACACAGACTAATGAGCATCTATGAAGATCAGCTTGGTCATAGGTCTGGAAATCAGGCAGTTTATATATGGCATTGTCCACAGGACATTGTTCTCAAAGCAGTTCACAAAGACCAAAACCAAGGATAACAACCACAGTTAGAATGCATTAACATCATGTATCAAAAGCCTAAATAAGCATCATACATACCAGTAGGCCAGTTGACAATAACCAGTACAGTAATGTCAACATAATTTCACTTAAGCAATTCACTGAGCTGTTCCTGTTAAGAGACCCCAAAAGAAGATACCTTTCGCACACCAAGTGAGGGAAAACTTAAACCAAATGACCACAAGGCACTTAAAAGAGCCCATTCTTCAGAGATAAAAAGATTACTTCTCATTACATTCCTTTATTCAGAGCCCAGGAAAGCCCCCCCACTCCCCAAATCCCTATGGCAACTTCCCTTCTGGTAGCAGAATGTCAGAGGCAAAATGGAAAAAGAGTTTCCTTGCTTAGATGTTCCCATTTAAGGGTGTAAGTGTTGAAGACAGAACAAATACCTCACATAACAAAAGTAGCTAAGAGTCCCTTTTGACAGTGAGGGCTGTGAAAGAATGATTAATGCAGAACCATAGACCCAAAAACTAAAAGTTTAGAGGATTTTGGTGCAATTGATCAGCTTCATGTGGAGAAGGTGGACTATGTCATCTTCCACATTAGGTTCCTGTTATTTTCCCCTCTGCTTTTCCTTACCAAGGAAATTCCATTAAGAGGGGAAATACAGACTGGTTACAGAATGTCTGCTGGGAAATTTCCTTAAATTTATATTCAGGTTCTCCAGAAGTTCTTGCAGGTATCCACATAAAGAACCTTCAGTTATATTCTAGTTCTGATGGGTGGGAGAGAGACAAATTTGAAGCTCTTGTCCTGGGGGGCCAACATAACCTTCCTTTTATTCCTGCCATCTAATAGAAGCACATGGTTATGGATGGTAGTGGGAATGGAGGAAGGAACAAGCATCTAGCATCCCCAGTTTCTTGGACCAGTAACTGCGTGTAGACCATATTCTACTTTTTCTTTTACAGCTGCAGTATTGCTTGGAGGAGCATAGTGAGCAATAACTGGGCTTTAAACTTTGTAAATGGAAGTAGGATTTTCTTCTCTTTTGCCTTCAGTCATAATGCAATGGTATTCTGAGGCCCTATGAAAATAACTTTTCACTAGGGACCGTCATTGTGCCCATGTTGGGGTTTTTTTTGTATGCCTTCGAGTCATTTCTGACTTATGACTATGCTAAGGTGAGCCTGTCGCAGGTTTTTCTTGGCAAGATTTCTTCAGAGGGGGCTTGTCATTGCCTTCCTCCAAAGCTAAGAATGTATGATTTGCCCGAGGTCCCCCAGTGGGTTTCCATGGCTGAGTGGGAATTTGAACCATGATCATTCAGAGTCCAACACTCAAAACAATATGTCATAAACAGAAGAGGTGAGAATATCTGTCATGCTGTTTGATAGAATGCTTATGTTTTAGAATCAACAATCTATTTCTAAAACATATTAATATAAACTTATTAATGTATCTCTTTTTTCATACAGTTTATATATGTGAATCAGTCTTTTGCTCCTTCACCAGACCAGGAGGTTGGAACTCTATATGAGGTGACTGCCAGTTTTTAAATGTTGTTTCTTTTATGCTTTGCATGTTTAGAGATGTAGACCATAGTAAAGTTATTAGCTGTACCTGTCCAAGAGTCTGAGACATTTGCAAAACTTTCTTGAAATAGCTTGCCAATAGGTGGCAGTATTTCATAACAATCCAATTGGTGGTGGTTTAACTGAAGGTGAGTATTTCTTACTCCATTGCTAGCTTAACTTTTTGCTCTTTTCCTTGTTTGTTTATAGTGTTTTGGAAGTGATGGAAAGCTTGTACTGCATTATTGTAAATCTCAAGCCTGGGGATGAATTAAGAGCTACCATTGCTTCAGATGGTTGGAAAGTGAATGGGGCTGCAAGGATCTTCAGAGACATTCCCCTTGGATAAACTGAAGAAATGTTTAAAGTACTACCAACAGAATTGACTTATTCTTTTATTGTTTTCTCTGTGTCCATGTAGAAGATAAATATAAGAACTGTATAGGTTTCTCACCCTGACACTTCACTCCATATGATGACTTGCTTGTGGAGACAATTGCGCATGTGCCATCAGTTCACCTGAACCTACATATTGTTGCTCTAGCACTTCAGAGATTCTTTTTCTAGAAAAAAAGATTTGAAGAGTACATAGATCATAATTTAATCAGGCTGTTTGGAAGATACAGCCTTGCTCTTAGAAGGATATTTATTGTGTATTAGCAGCTGTACGATCTGCATCTGAGATAAACAGCTACATTTTCCATTTACTCTTGCCTATGTCTTTTTATTTTAAGTACCTGGTATTCTGGTATTCAACTTTGATTTCTATGACACCAAATAGATGTTGGGATGGTATTACTCATCCTGAAGCCTCACATCTCTCATCTTCCCACCTTTTCTCTATACAATAGGGCTAAGGTTTTTGACCTAGAAAAATCTGCATTCGTCTTATCCCTGACATCCACCTTTCTTTGGAACCTCATCCTTGATGTTGTTTACTTCTTTAAATAATATATGTTCATCTCACAATGTATCTGCTGAGCCACACTGTTTACTTTTTGAGCTGTCCTGACTTTTACATCCATTTTAAACTTCCATCTTTTTCAACAGGTTTCTTCAAGTAGAGCATATGAGGTTATGTTCCATTGTTCAAATGAACGACTAACTATCAGCAGTCAAAGTGGCTGTGTAGAAAGTGACTGTGTAGAAATCAAGAATGGGGCCTGAATACCGTAAAGGCCCTAAATCCCATCTGCTCTTGGAAGCTAAGCAGTTAGTACTTGGATGGAAGACTGCCAACAAATCCCAAGTGCTATAGGATATATTTCAAAGGAAGGAATTGGCAAACCACCTCTGAGTATTCCTTGCCCAAGAAAACCCTGTAAAATTCATGGGGTCACCATAAATCAACAGGCAGCTTGAAGGCACAGAGAGAGAAATATCAAGGCATCTTGTATTAGCTTTGCTTGCCTGTAATCCTGAAATAACTATAAGTAGACCATACCAATAATAATTCATAGTTCATGCATTATCCCAAAGGTCAGTCAAAAGTGAAATTACTAACATGCTGTTTTCTAAACATAGACTACATTTATTTGCTCATTATTTTGCTTTTGATGTTTTTATTTGTAGAATTTCTGGTTAGATACACAGTCTCCTGAACTACCTTTAACAGGAAACTGTAGAGGCCATTAAGTATTCAAATATTAGTTCATATAAATCTCTGCATTGCTGATCATGGGTGTTACCACAGACTTATGGTGAATGAGGATGTGCTGCCACTATTTTGAAAGTGTAGCTATGAACTGAAGCCAAACAAACTTCCTTCTCACATTGTCATCTAGATGCTCCTTACCTGAAAAAGAATAATAACAGTCATGAGGACCAAAATATTATTCATCAGTTTTGAAGTGACAAAGATGATTGCTCCCATCATACCAACTGCATAGTTCAAACTCATGATGATGATGATATAAAGAAATACAAATACCTGAATAATTCAGACAATTACACACGAGAAAGGCCAAAAATAGCAGGTAACAGAGTCAAGCAAAATGTCACAAAGTACTGAGCAATTCTTAAGATAATTCTTATTCAGATAAGATGTTGGGCCAAAGAATGCACAGAGCACGAACATCTTTCACTCCTGCTCCTTTTTTGTTTCAATTTGCTTGCTCAACATGGAGCCTGAGAAAAAAGAAGTAGAGACCTTGAAAATTTTCTCTCCAGTTCATGGCATTTTAATAGATCTTGCTGGAATTATTTCTCAGCTGCTGTGAATAATACGAGTAGAAAATGATATCATGCAGAAATCTACTTGTGCAACAGAACTTCCTTTCCCATTCCCTGTGTAGTTCCCCATAAAATCAACTCTGGATTTACCCAAAAGAACAGATTTTGAGGGTATGTAAGGGTTTTGGGGGGGCCTAGAAAAGCAGAAGCAGACAAGGGAATACTCCCCCCTGCCAAGTTCTATTAACAAGTGGAAAACCACCACCCGTGGAAATAAAATGTTTTCTAAGTAAACAGAGCTGTAAATATGGAGGTATCATTTAAACAAAACAACATCCAAATTTCTCCCTCTGTGGTACACAATAGCACACAAATACTATAGCAAATAATGGTTTAACTTGCTATTACTAAGAAGTAGCAGTACTGTGAGAGCCAGCATGGTGTAGTGGTTTGAGTGTTGACTAGGACTTTGAGAGACCAAGATTCAAATCCTCGCTCAGCTATGCAAACAAGAAATTACTGAACAAATCTTGACAAGAAAAACTCCTGATGGGTTTGTCTTAGAGTTACTGTAGGTTGGATGACTTGAAGGCACACAAGAGTAGTACCTTTTTCAGAAGTTCCATATTTGAGCTATATATCGAGGATAGCAAAGGATTTTTTTTTTTGTGGATTGGAACTTCTGACATCAGAGCCTTTGTACAGCAATCTGTCCTTTGTGAAAAAAATGAATAGCAAAAGAAGCATCACATAATATCTCCATACTGTATATATTGTGGCAGAAAAGCAAGGTCACCATTAGCAGCTTTTGTGAATACGAATATAAAGAGGGAAGTGCTTTTGATTGCTTTCTGCTTGTGAAAATGCCTGCATACTGGATCTAACACTTCAAATGTGAGAAAATAAAATTCTTGTGAAACAACAAATGGACTGTGCTGTAGATGTCATTTGAACAGAAAGTAGGGCTGGTTGGAGACTAAATGAATACTTTATCTTTTTGGTGCTCTCTTTGCAACTAACTGATGTTTTAATAAATATATGAATGATTTTATGTGCATTCTCAGTGATCCTCACAGTGACCTTCTGTAGTTAATATTGTGCCTGTTCTACAGGTAGACAATTGTGTGTCACAACAATTGTGTAATATAACAGATCATATATACCTAAGAAAAATGCAAAGCAGAGGTATGCAATAGCTAATTTTTTATGTCCTTGGACAAATCAGAATTAGTTGGCAATCAGAAATTATAATCAGTGGAAAGCTCACTTTTGCTGCTATGCAAAATGAAGTGGCTGTATTCAGAGCCTTGAACTGGGGTCCCAAACCTACCTGACTTGTGAAGTCTGGGTGATGTAAATAGGATTTTAATGCATTTGAGTCAGGGTCTCTGGCCTGTGCCTGATCGTGTGTCCTCTAAAATGTTTAATATGCTTACTTATGGATCTTTCATCAGTCATTCCTGTCCTCTTTTAATAGAAGCTCATTTAGAACCTATTCTGGTTATCCAACAAACCCATTTTCCTTGCTCTGAAGTTGCCCAGTGCACAGTTAAGTCCCTGCTTGCTTTCATGCTGTGGGGAGAAATTACATCCCTTTGGTGTTCTGTGTATTTCAGCAGTCTTGAAAGACTGTTATTCTTCAATACCTTACTGTTAAGTGTAGATATGTATTTAAATTTGGAAAGCTGTCTCAGGTTCCCCGCAGTTGAGGGCCTTTGGGCACTACTCTGTTATAGTGGTATTATTCCATTTTCAACATCGTGTGGTACTCTGGCCTTTGCAGTTTAGGGAAGGGCATTTAGAATTCACAGCCAGAGAGCTCTTGGGCCTTATTAAACTGCAAACCTCAGAATTCCACAGGATGTTGAAAGTGGAATAATAGCACTATAGCCATTTGCGCACTACACTCTTACAGCGCGATTATTCCACTCTCAACATCCTATGGAACCCCAGGGTTTGCAGTTTAGGGAGGCGCCGATCACCCGCTCCCTAAACTGCAGACCCCAGGATTCCATAGGATGTTGAGAGTGGAATAATCAGGCTGTAAGAGTGTAGTGCAGAAATGGCCTGTCACAGTGTAAGTCCAGAAAGGCCCCCAGACAGCTTTTGTGCCTTGAAAAATAGGACTGAAAAGAGTGGGGGAAGCTATTGTGCCAGGGCGAGGAGAGGGGAGGCGAGCACCACTTCCCCGCTTGCGCTGTCCCGCTGAGTTCAGACCAGCCAGGCGCAGAGAAGGGGGCGTTTGTGATTCCCAGAATTGTGTATTCTTTCCCGCCGCCCCTCTTCGCCTCAGGCTTTTTGTGCTGCAGAACCATAGCAGCGGCTCACTCGGGGCCCCGTAAGACACGGAGCGGGGAACAGACGCCTTCTCCGCTTGGACACGCCAGAGGCTTTGAAAAGGGAGCTTGAAAGAACTGCGCAGCCGGCGGCCCGGAGGGGTGCGCGATCTTTCGGCGGGCGGGAGAAGCCTATAGATAGCCACGGTCGTTTCGTGGTACCTCCCTTTACCCTCCTTGGCTACTTGGTACGTTCCCGCTCGAACTCCGCAGGGGATAAATAGAGGCAAGCGGCGAGACGCCGCCGGCTCCGAAGCAAACGCCTCATTCGCTTTGCCGGGGACGGGAGGCGCTTTTGTCCCGCCCGCAGCCTTCTTCACGCTCCTGGGCGTCGTGGCGAGAGCGCGTCATGGATCATCTCGCGCAGACCGAGGTGTGCAAAGTGCAGACGCTGGAGGAGCTGATCCAGATCCTGCACCAGTTGTTCGCCGGCGATAAAGTTAATGTGGCAGAAGTGCAAACGGTAATGGAATCCTACGAGAGCAACCCGGAGGAGTGGAACAAATACGCCCAGTTTGACCAGTTCAGGTAAATTCGGTGGGAAATCCAAGGAGACTGGTTCCTCTGAACAAACCGCCTGGCGCGCGGAGTCTTAACGAGCCAATTAGTAGTTTATTATCGGAGGATAAATTAGCCTCAAGGAAAGAAGCGCCTCCTCTTGTATGAATGTGTCTTAAACAGCAGTTTAATGCTGAAATTTCTTCTTCGGGTCGCTTCGTTTGTACCTTGCTTGTGACGCTTTCTCAATACTGCTAGTGTTACAAATTTGCTTTCTGTGGATTACCTACCTTTTGTCTAGAACGTGGGTTCTCTTTAGTGATTTGACAACGGATTGCTGGGCGGAGCAGATTTTTTTTTCTATTGTTTCGAGTGAGAGTAAGGCAGTTTGGAGCTGGTGGTAATTTCAAGAAGCTGCTTAGAGACAGCTGGGACGCGAAATGCCCACACGGCCATTTCCGCACTACACTGTTACAGTGTTGTTATTCCACTTTCAACATCCTATGGAATCCTGGGGTTTGCAAGCTCCTCTCCCGGCTGTACTCGTGTTGCCCACGCTGGTATTCCATAAACTGCAAACCCCAGGATTCCATAGGATGTTGACAGTGGAATAATAGCGCTATAACAGTTTAGTGCGGAAATGGCCTGGAGACTTTGGGCAGCGACGAACCAGCCGAAGTGTCCGCGGAGCAGCGCAGCGGCGCCTCGTTTTTGTTCCAGCGCCCGTCTAGTTCAAGGCGAGAGAGTCAGAGGCGGCGGCTGAAGAGCGACTTGTTGCGTCGTAGCGATTTTTGTGGGTTCTGTCCTGCTTTGGCCCCTGAAAACTCTCGTCCAATCCTCTCCCTGCATCAAGTTCGGTGCGAGTCCATTATGTTAAGGGTTGATGACCTGGGGTCCTTTCCTGCTACACAATTATAGCGCTGTGAATCCACTTTAACTGCTCTGGCTGTTTCCTGCCTAACCCTAGGGCTTGTAGTTTGGTGAAGCACTCCAGTTCTGTGGCTGAGAATTCTAAATGCTTTCGCCTAAATTGGAAATCCCAGGACTCCCTAGGATGTCGCCAGGGCAGTATTAACTGGAGTCCCAGTGCTATAATTGAAGGTTGTGAAAGGCCCCCAGGTCTATCTTGCAACAGCGCCTGTTTTGTTTTTTTCCTCCTCTACAGTTTGGCCTTTTAAGTGTTCTGTCCTTTAAGGAATCCATTTAAAATGCAAGTTAGAGAACAGCCCCTTTCGAAAAATTTGGAAAGATGCCCTAAGGCACTAGGCCAAAGTAGAAATTGCTCTTTTTGTTCTGAAGTCTGGGGTTCAAGGGGCTCTAATGAGATGGCTGTAAAGTGTAGTTCTACGTTTTGTGGTACAGTAATTAATTTAATGCATGCATTAATTACCAATACCTGTCAAGCCTTCATTCTTGCTCATAGGCCACACTCCTAACTTACGCAGTTGAATGCATTTCAACAGTAACAGATGTTTTAGTTATTGGTAGCTGACTACATGACTCAAACATCTAAATTACTGAAATGCATTCAGTGGTATTGATTATGAATCTGGCCTCTGAGTAGGACTGAAGGATTGACTGGTATCAATCCACTGAGTGACTTTGGGTGAGTCACGTCACACACTCTCAGCCCAGAAAACCCCGTGAGATGTTTGCTGTAGGGTTGCCATAAGTCAGAAGTGACTTGAGGGCACACAACAACAAAGCTGCTACATGAGCCAGTGTGTGTAGTGATTTGAGTGTTCAGGAGATCAGGGTTCAAATTCTCCACTTGGCAGTGGAAATCCACTGCGTGACAGTTGATCGATTTAGGTAGAATGAACAAACTATGTCTACATCAGGAGGGCTATACTACCTTCAGTAGTTCTATAGAAGAGGAGATTTCAGCAAGTGTTGCTTGTCATACAACCAGGTAACAAGCAACACCTGCTGCAATGCCTTCACCTACACATCCATTAAAGATACAGGAGCACTCTCCAGTTCCCACTCTGACAATTCTACCCGTCACAGCCCTAGTGCTGCCTTTCTAGGGCTGTTGGTTTGTTTATTCCCCGCTCATGAACCTGAATTCTGTCAGGCTCCTTAAATGTAACAACAACACCTAATAAAACAGGCACTATTGAACAGAGTAGTCCTTATAAATGACACAGTGTTGCTGTGGGAAATAAATAGTCAGATGCTTTTTCTCTCCTCTTCTGTGCTCCTTTTGAGTTCATGACTTGCAGCTAAGGGAAGAGAACTGCATATCCAGGATGATGCCTGCCTCACTTTCCAGCACATTTATGCTCCTCCTTCCCACTTATTGACATCTCCCGGCTTCTCCAAAGTGCCACGCAGCAGCCCAGCACTGGAGGCTGAGAGGCTGGGAGAGGGCTGGCACCCAGCAACCAATTACTACTGCCTTTGAGCAACACCTCCAAAGTGATAGGCCAGTGGGAGCTGGCTCAAGGAAAATGACTGCTTGAATGACTAGAGGCAGCTCGTGCTTGTTTCTGTGCGCTTGCAGAAATCAATTTCAGGCGTGTTGGCTGGCCTCGAGGAAAATACATAATTCAGGGATGGACAGAAAGTAGATTTGGAACTGCTGATAGTTCTTTGGGGCACGTGCACACTAGATCAAACAGGAATTCTGAGAACCAAAGGATGAGCAACAGCTATAACAAATGCCCTCCCCATCCGAAATGAAGTTGCTGAAATCAAAAAAGAGTGTGGGGAAAATGAGATCTTGACTTAAAACTACCGCCCCTAGAATCCCTAGCCAGCAACTCACAGCTAAGAAAACAGAGTGAGTGGGGGAATTGTAACTAACTAGGGAATTCAGGGGGTTGTAGTCCAAAACAATTGCCTCTGAACAAGGGTGAAATATATGTGCAGAAGGGGCTGTTTGTAAGCCCCATTTCTGCTATTGGCAACAAATGGCTAGGGCATGTGTTGAAAGGCACCTTGTTCCTCCATTCTGTCCTCCTCCTATAGTCACTTTGTGACTTGACCTGACTCTACATTCATTCCCAGTAGTTGTTTTGTGTTATATAATCTTATCACTGATTAGATAAGAGAAGCAAATGACTGTGTAATAAAAGTCAGATTTTGTATTTCGAGATCTCTTGTCATGTTATTGTGTTTTCTAACAACTGTTGAATCTGTTGCAATGTCTTTTATAGGGCTCCATTGACAAATGAGTGACCCCCCCCCCCCCATTTCAGTCCTCTCTTTCTCATTTGGAAAAACCTCTTTACAGATCTTTGATAACAATCTCAGTTTGTAAACTTACCTTCGTGTTTGGATTGAGTACTAGTCCAAACCTGTATGCATGCACCTGCTAATATTTTAAAAAAGAGATACCACTGCCTAATAAAAATATTTTAGCAGGGTGTGTTTATCCAGCTTAAACTTTTCTTTTATTGCATGTGTTTATGTTTGGGTTTTCTAAAAGCTTTCTTTAAAAATTTATCTCTCATCTTTTGTCCAGACATTTCCTGGGGGATAGTCATGTTCACCGATCATTCCAAAAATAACACAAATAGTTTGCAACAGCTCAAAAGACTAATAATTTTATTTGGCATGTGCGTTTATGGACTGCAGCACATTTTATCAGATGCTCTTTTTTTTCTTACGCAATGCATTCCTAATCTTGGATTGCTGTGTAGTTGTTGCCCTTGGTAGTATCGGGCTGCAGTCCGATAACCTGGAAGTAAGCACTGTTGTACTCAGTGGGGCTTATTCTTTGTTGTGCTGTTAGTCTAGTTTGTTCTTGTCTTCAGAAAGCCCTATAAAATAGGATATATATATATATATATATATATATATATATATATATATATTTTAATCAAGACAAGCTCTCTCTCTGTATTTTCCAATACTTTTAAAACAACAGTAGTATTTCAAAATACTGCCCAATGCAAGGGTAGACCACTATACATACATACATATACACTGTATTGCGGACAATACTAGAATTTTAAAACCTAAGGGAACAAATGAATCAGTTTGGCATGAGGAGCTGCATTTTGAGAAAATTGACTTTGAAAAGCACTTTGAGCTTCTTGAAACCCATAAAATATCCATGATTTGTGTGTATTAATGTATGCACATATCCAAATGGATATAACATAAAACCAAGTCCCCAGCAATGGGACTGAAGTCATGGTTTTCGCCAAATAAAATCACAAGCTTCTTTTTAATAGTGCTGTAAAATATTGACCTTTGGTTTAATCCTGTTAGTCCCTTTAGATCTTTTTTTATAGGGGGAGTTCCCAGGTAGAGATTTGATCAGATAAAATGTGAAAGGTGCAGGAATGGATCCTGTCCCCTTCTCAAAGCCCCCCAGCCCTTGGAAACACTTCTGCTAAATGGGTTATGGTATGGGAAGATGGGTGGCCCCAAAATCAGGCAGAGACCAACCTGTTTCCCCAAACTTCAGGAAAGCCTTTCCAGGGGTCTGTTTCTAAAAATGTAAGATAGGGTATCTTAATATCTGTTTTCTTCTCCTTGATAATAATTTTTTAAAATGAGCATCTGGGTTTTTTTCTGTTTCAGATACACAAGAAATCTTGTGGATAAAGGAAATGGAAAGTTCAATCTCATGATCTTATGCTGGGGAGAAGGCCATGGCAGGTATGTGGCTATAGACAGATAAACAGATAGTAAAACAGCATAACTAAAACTACAGTGAGCTGCATGTTTGATTAAATGCCTTATGGAAAGAAAATAATTTAGCCCAGTATAGATGGCTGTGTATGTCACATCATACAAACTCAGCAAAATTTAATGTATTTATAACATTTCCCCACCTTTCCCAAACAGTAGCATAGCTCAGTGCATGAAACATCTTTAAAAATTTAAAGATTAGAAACAAAAATCTCTAAAATGTATTTCGGTAGCTATTAAGTGACCATATTTTGCATATTTGTTTGTTTTCTTTCTAATGTCACCAATGATCAGTTGATTTTTCTCATCAATAACTTATGTTTTATGCATTTTCTTGGAATGATGGCAACGATGTCTGTGGGAAGCTCACAAGCAAGACAATGACTGTGGCATTATTTTCATTGATGTACTTCAGAAACTAATATATAGATGCATGCTTCTTCTGATACCGGAGAGAACATATAGCCAAGTGTGTTTCAGCAGTTAAAGGCTACCCTCAAAGAGGGCAGAATGTTGGCCTGTCCTGTTCCGATTTCCTCACAGAACTGGGACTTTCACCAAGATGTGCACTACAGAATGTAATAATCTGTGCTGTGGGGACCAGTGATTCATAGGGGAAAAGTTACTGAAATGAAAGAGGCTATGTGTGTTTGAAGGATTGGCGGAGAGTGTTTGGACATACAGGGTTGCAAGAAAAAAAAAAAGCTAGAAGATTCCTATACCTTTACTGGCTGTGTAGAAGAGGGAATTTCCGTGGGTGTTGCTTGTCACACAACCAGGTAACAAGCAACACCTGCTAAAATTCCTTATTCTACACAGTCATTAAAGGTACAGGAACCCTCTGGCATTTTTTCTCTGGTAATCCTCCCTTCAAATAGAAGTGGACATTGGTTGAGGTGAGCTTCTCAAACTCTTTTCTTGCTGTGGTGCCCATATTGTTTCCTGGTCCATGTATTGTCTACTTGGAAACTTTACCTGTTGCTTTAATAGTTGACATTTCTAAAAGTGTTGTTATACTCGCAGGACAATTGGAAGAGGGAGATGCCTTTCTGATTAACACAAGGACCAGCTCTGTCTGAGAAGGATATGGGTGTGATTGGTATAAAGCTAACCAGCTAGCATAAGGCAAATACAGCTTCTGCTTCCCTAGAGCAAAACATAGGGGAGATAGTTGGATGTCCATCCAAAATGCAGTGGGCACTCTTTTACAGTACACAACAGTGTGTGAGCCAGTTACTGTTGTTGTTTTTGTAGTCTGAGTCAGTAGTACATTCCAAGTGACAGTCTAAAGGGAGTATCCAGCAGCATAGTCAGCCCTGAGGCAAGGGTCAAGGTTCCCAGGAACACGAGTTAGGGATCTGATTGTAGGATGGATTGCTTCTACCAGCTCAGGCAGTTGCATGCAACAGTTTTCTCTCCTCCCCTGTATATCTGGATCAACAGCCTCTCCCAGCTGTTTGCCCAATTAATACATCTGCTCTGTATAAACACTCTGAGTCTTGTGGGCTCTCATTTTTTTCACCCACACTGGCTGCAGGAAGTATTGTCGTGTTCATGTCTCAGTGTTGTGGCTGTCCAGGAAGGTCCTGTCTGTGTTTGTTCCTGAGTCCTGGGACTGGGGCATGACACTACATACACACACACTCTTCCTAATCCTGCAGTTTGCTGTTGTTATTTCTCTTATTAACTATCGAATTATAATACTCCTCCCCCCTCCTTCCCTCCATCCCCCTCCCTCCCTCTTTCTCTCTCTTTGTGTGTTGCCTTCATAGATTATGTATCTGTGGAGGTAAATATTGTTGCTATATACTAGGCATAGAATCTATATAGAATTTTATTTCTGGCCTCTGAAAAACAGACATCTCAAAGTGGGAAGAATGTAAATCCTTTCTGTCAGAAGAACTGCTAATAGACCCACTTGGTGACTTCCTTCTTTGTGCTTTCTTATAATGGTGACAGGTTTTTCATTGTTCTGGACAGCCAGTGTTTTGACTGAAGGGGCATTGTTCTTCCCCTGCCTCTATGGCAGCATCTGCAAAGTGATAAGGAGTTCCTCTTCACCTCACTTTTTATGACATGTAGTGATTTGAGACCTATCCTTAGCTCCTCTAAGGCCATTTCCACACTAAACTGTTGTAGCAGTATTATTCCACTTTCAACACCCTATGGAATCCTGGGGTTTGCAGTTTAGGGAAGGGCTGGCCGGCCCCTCCCTAAACTTCAAACCCCAAGATTCCACAAGATGTTGAAAGTGGAATAATAGCTTTATAACAGTCTAGTGTGGAAATGACCTAAGAATTCTCAGCAGCTCTACAGAATGTATCAGCGATTTTGTCTTCAGTAAGCCTCTCCGGTGCAGCTGGAGAAGTGGAGAAATCCTGAAATGACTGCAGCCCTTTGAGAGAAAATGTGCATATATTGCATGAGGCAGTAGTACAGCTGACACAGATCATTACTGTATCTTTCTGTAACATGATGCTTAAAGGCTCTCTACAAGTGACAGCAGCATCTTCAGCTGGTTAGTTCTTAAGCTGATGTAAAACAAGATAAACTTGTTCCTTTATTTTGAGATATATAATTTACTAGATATTCAGTGACCAATTTGAGTCTTGGGTCTAAATCCCACAACCTCCAAGTGTCCCAATTTGGCAGGAATAGTCCCAATTAATATTCTGTCAATTCGCTTTTTCAGCTGCTTTTAAAATGTCCCAGTTTCTTTCTCTTTCTCTTTTCGGCTTCATCCTGAATTGTTGCAAACTGAGTTCAAAGTGCAAAAAGAGTTTGCACTCCACTGACTCATAGCGAGGGGGAGAAGATGGAGTGTTTACAGTTTGTCCTTCTCAGTAGGTTCAAGCAAAAGCAAATTGCTGCAGCTTCTCTTTGCTTGTGGGTTCTTCCTCCTTAATAGCTTTTGCCATCTCAGATAGACTCTGATGCTGTTTGGCCACATATATCCCAGCTTTCATTGTTAAATATTGGGAGGGGGTGTGCACCAATGTCTTTGGCTCTGACTGGTGGGAAGAACTAGAAGATACAATTAAGGTCATTAATTTTCTACCAGTGAAAAGATTCAGGCTCAGTTAGTTTTCATGTCTGTTGTGCCTTTAGTGATACAAAGCTGTATGGATTATGCATTGTATCACTGATTGTTTGTGTGATTTTACTAAAAACAGATCACTTTCAATGTGTTTGTAACATATACATAAATAATGTTGTTTATTTATTTCCTGACTCACTTGGTTTGTTACTTACCAGTTTTGTGAATCAGGTCCTACATTCCTTTTTTTCTCTTCTCTTCTCTTCTCTTCTCTTCTCTTCTCTTCTCTTCTCTTCTTCTTGTTCTCTGAATTGTCAAGACAGAAAAATCAATAGCTCATTCTCATGATAGTTTGATGTTACACTCAAACCTGGATATTGGCTATTTAAATTCAGTTTCACTTTTCTTGCTTTGTAACTTAGGTAGGCACCTGCTTATAGAATAATAATAAAGAGGCTGAGTTTACAGTTCATAAACCATGAATGCTATCCACTTGAACCTTAGAACAGATGCTTAGTGGTTGCTGCAGGTGTGCCTCTCAGGATTAGTTTGCTTTCTAAAACAGATTGATGAATTTTAGTTAATCATTGTATGTCTGGAGCCAGAAATGCTAACTATAGATACTAGGTTTTCCTAATCTACACTAAAGACAAGGTTAGCCTGGGAGAATCATTTCTTCATAGGGTTTTTGGAGAACTCTAGATTCTGCTTCCTTTTCTAGGGCCTGGAATTCTTCAGACAATTCAGAAAGAGACAGAACATTCCTGAAGGAAAGGGGAAATTAACATGGAGAGGGTGAGAAAAATAATGAGAGAGTAGAATGTGTATAAGAGAGAGAACAAGACGGGGACCTAAGAGGTTTCTAATCTAAGCAAACTTAGTATTTCTGATGGTTATAAATAAAAGACCATCATCTGCTTAATTTGTTGCACAAATAGGACCAAACAGCCCAGGAATCAGAGGAATCTGAAGGTGACCAGAGGCATTACTTTCTAACTTTTAAAACACTGATATGTCTATTTTCCACTGAAGCTATGAACAAACCATTTTAATCTATACCTTTTAATTTGTATCTAAAATGTGAAATAAATTTATGTGAGTGTACTGTCTTCCTTTTACAAGCTTAGAAGACAAAGCCAAACACATTTTAGGAAATATAGCGTCAGTCACTTTACATAGAACATAAGCACAGTAGAAATCAGTACAGGAATTTGCAGGCAGAGCCCGCAGCATTGACTATAACAGGATGCAACATATTCATGTGTGTAGAGGTCATGGTAACAGAAGGCCCACTGTATGTATCAGACAGATTCAATCAGTACTCCAGAACAGCAGCAGTTGGTGGGTTCTAAGTCAGTGGGGCACTGTGTCAGCATCAGGTTTCAGTCCTGGTTTTAAAGGAACTGTCCAATCTGCTGAATCCTAACTTATGTTGGAGATAGGTTTTAGCACTTTGAATAGTTCCTTTAAAGTTTGAACTAAAACTTGGAAAGGATTCACCATCCCATGGACATTGAAGCCACCAGCTGTCACTTTTCCTGACACCCACAAGGAATTCAAAATTCTAGTTCATGAATGTTATGAACCAGTAATACAACACTAGCAGCAGCAGCATTCCCATTCCTGTTAACATAATTCACTGCTACCTTTTCTTTGAAGCACTATTTTCTGCTTGGTTTTCAGTACACTGATAAAAAGTTTGATCAAAATGATACAGCCCATGTTTGTCTTCAGGTAGATACTTTTGGTGCTTATGATATTATGTTGATACTCACTGAATTTCATGGGCATGTGGTAGAGTACATCATTTTATTATGCAGTATATTTGTAGTACATGTACTAGAGGAGTCTGTCTACCCTTCTGACTTCTTGTATTTTTGTGTATTTCCATATACAGCAGCATCCATGATCACACAGATGCACACTGCTTCATGAAGATTCTTCAAGGAAATCTAAAAGAAACATTATTTGACTGGCCTGACAAAAAGGGGGTTGGAGAGATGCAGAAGAAATCAGAAAGGGTTTTGAAGGAAAATCAGTGTGCCTACATTAATGGTAAGTCCTTTTGCTCTGGCAAGCCAGAATATCAAAATTAATTTTGCATAGAAGCTCTAATTCTTTTCACCCTGTTGCATTTAAACAATGAAGCTAAAGTATTTGAAGTGGGTTTTTTTTAAAGCTACGTGGGGACATTTCTATAAGTTGTGAATTTAGTCCTGTTTGACCTTCCTACGTGCTTAAAGGCCCAATTGCTTTTTTGTTGTGATTAGGATCATCATGATTAGGGCAATTAACTATCAGCAGGGCTAGTGTCAGAAACTGGCATGATCGTGTACCAGCTTAGGGCTCAGAGGGTCGGAAGGGCCCATTGTTGCTTCCCTTGCTTTTGAGACTACCTTCTCAAGAACAGCAGCACTATTTGCTGCCATCTGTATCACATAATATTTCCCTCCTCTGTGTTCTGTCTGGCAGTGTTTGAGAGCTTCACTGATACTGGGCTCTTTTCCATTGTAAGCGGCCACCATGTCAAATGCCTCCAGAAGCAGCACCTGCTATCAAGCATCACACCTTGGGGAATCAAGTATGACAGCCAACCAAGTACTGCAGAACAGGGGCATGTATTGACTTGGCTTCTGCAATAAGTGCCACTGCCTGCTTATCCTAGATAAAACATCTACAGGAGAAGTGGGTGAAATGAATGTCTGGTGTGGCCACAGCAAACAGGGTGTTTGCTGTGAAGTGGCAGCAACACACTAAATCACCAGTCAGGATTCCAGTTTGGAACAGAACCATGCCAAGAGCCCATTTCTGATGGTGTTACTCTGGTCTACCCATTTGTGACATTAGAAAGTATAATACAAATACATCCCCATCTTTCCTATTCCATGTAAACAATGAAAACGTCATCATTCTTTATATACTTGCTTAGAAATTAGACCACAGACAAGCACACCTTTTCCCATTATGTTTTAACTTGACACAACTCAAGGGAGGCATCCAGGTAGAAATTCAAAAAGTACAGCTTTCCCCAAACACTTAAAATGCACAGCTAACTAATTTTTGCCTAATACATCCAGAAGGGATCAACATTTTCCCCAAATTCCATCTGCTAATAAATGTTTAGACAGAAAACCAACAGCTTTATTAGCCACCTGTATTTAATCCATTGGGAACAGTTGCTCTCTGTTATATAACTGATGGGTCAAAAAAAAGTTGCAATTATGAAAACCCGTAATGAGGAGGAAACACCAACATCCCACACTTGGAACACCAAGCTATTCAAGCTGAGATTTTTCCATCTCACTCTTTGAATGCTTATCTGTGGCCTTATTTTGTCTGTCTTCCCTCTCACAATATCCTTTCAGTTGTGTTACAAGCAAGCATTTTCAGAATACAGACACGGTTTCCTTACACAGCTGTCAACAGCACTTTCTAGGACCTGTATATGCTTCAGAATCATTGTATGAAGTGTTTTGCTTTCAGTCGTCATAGAGTAAAGCAGGGATTTAATATCTTGTAACATTGAGATAGAGCCAGCATGGTGTAGTGGTTTGAGCACTGGAGTATGACCATGGAGTTTGATTGCCTGCTTATCCATGGAAATCCACATGGTGACCTTGGGAACATCAGACACTCTCAGCCCCAGAAAAAACATGCAGTAGCTTTGCCTTAGAGTTGCCATAATTCAGAAATGACTTGAAAGCAAACAATAAACACTGAAAATAACACATGAGATTTTCAGCAATCCATAACAGGACAGACATTTGCATTTGAGGATAGAGTCTAAACTGACATGAAAAAAAGAAAGTGAACACATATTAGTAAGCAAAATTGTTAACAAAGCAGGGGTGCTTGCCAATGGAAGAACTTTCACCCTTTGCCTCTCAATCAATTTTCATCTATTTCTTTTTAATCATGGTCAGTTTATAGTGTTACCACCTTAATACTCCAGACTAACTTTTAGGTTGCTAGAAGAAATTATTCTGAATTTTATAGTGGTTATGCTGTTCAGTCTTTCTAATTGTTCCTCTGCATCAGCTGCATAGGCCTGCTGTGCTTGCATAATGTCACAGTGGCACTTGAAGTGCCCTTAGGTGAAGTTGGTTGAGTGTTCTTCAGTTGCAGTGGAATCTTGTTCATCAGTTGAAGAAAATATCTGTGTATTTCCCTGAGGAAATTGCTGAGAGTTCAATACTTGGCAAACAGCTGTGACCAAGAAGTAGAGCCTCTGCCATGTTTTCATGCCTAGGCATCTTAATTTGGAAAAGCGTCAAAAAGAAAATGTGTGCACACACATGAATTTGAACCACACACTGGTAATTGCCTAGTTGCACTACGGAAGTCATCTCTCAGCTTCAGAGAAAAATAATGACACTTTATAAATCTCAACAAAAGAGTTGGTAGAAAATTATGTTCCTGAAGTGCAATTCTTTAATTTTTTTGAGTGGGGGAGAGAAGCCATGGAGCCTGCAACATGAGCTCTGTGTTACCCACACTTGTCTAGTGTGATGGATTGTCTGTGGGCCTGACTTCAAAGACAGTCCTGAGTCTGCAGTGTTTTACAATATGCCTGCAAGATAGTCAACAGGAAGTTTAATCTGTTTTATGTCCATAATTTTATCAGCTTCCTGAACTCTTAATTGAGTTTCAGTCCTCATTTAAAATTCTAGGTTTAGCCCTCAAGGCCTTTAATGCTGCTTTACCAGCCTGGAAAGCTTTCAGATGTATTAGATTATAATGCTCATCATCCCCACCTAGCAGCCAGGTTAGGGAAGGATGCCTTATTACCTTGGAAACAGGTTACATAAGAGATAGTCTTCATAGGTGTGTGGATGTACACACACACACACACACACACACACACACACACAGAGTCCTCCCTTCACATTTGTGGGTTTGACCTTTGCAAATTTGATCATTCACAAGACACCCACTTATCTTCCCCCTATTCTCCCCTTCCCATTCCCTTACTTATTGCCCAAGCATGCATACCTTCCTTCCATGAAGGACAAAGGCCTTCTTCATGCACGGGGCTGCCTCCTCCCATTTACCTGCCTTTTGCCCAGGCACATGAAGGGAAGGCAGAAGTGGCTGGGCAAAATGCAAGGAAATGGGAGGGGAAGAATGGAGAATGCTCTTGCCTCCTCTGTCCACGGGACTTTCTCCCACCCCATTGCCTTGACTCTTGCCTGACTGTGGAGAAGGAAGGCACATGTGCCCAGGCAGAAAGCAAGGGAATGGAAGGGGGAGCCCTAGAAAGAAATGAGAGGGGGACTGCTCACTTGGGTGGGGTGGGATGGGATATTTATAGTTTTTTTACTTTTGCGAGGGTTCTGAGCCCCGAACCCTTGCAAAAGTGGAGGGGCCATTGTAAACTTACTCACTCTTTAGGACTGAAGCATGTAGCTTCTAGGGAATCTTTCTTGGAGGTGGCAACCTGGCTGTAGAATACCCTCAACGAAGGGTGCCTGCTGCCATCTTTGTGCTTTTCCAGTAGATTTTCCAGCCATGTTTTTAAAAATAGTATTTTAAAATTTGGGCGTAGACTTGAAATGGGGGGGCAGGGAATTGTAGTGAAATCACCCCCTTGTAGGAGCATAGGGGCTTTTTCATAATAATTTTAAGCGGGGCTAGGGGGTCCCTGGGGCTGTGTGTAGTTACAGTTCCCCTGGTCTACCTGGATTTCTTTTTATACATATTAAACTAAATCTAGACTGAAATTGTTGTGTTAGAATTTTTTGCAGTTATGCAAGCTTTGTGCGTAATCTGTGCTGTTGTATCTTATGTTGTATAGACACCATTGGCTTGCATCGAGTGGAGAACCCAAGCCATACTGAAACAGCTGTTAGTCTCCACCTGTACGTCCCACCTTTTGAATCCTGCTATGCCTTTGACCAAAGAACTGGACACAAGCAGAAAGTCAAAATGACATTCTATAGCCAGCTTGGAGAAAGGACTCCATATGTAAGTGTAAGGATTTGTTATGTCAGGATATTTATTATTTATTTATTAAAATGTTTTTATTGCATCCTGCTATTAAAAATTAAAATCAATAAACAGGTCATCCAAGTTAAAAGATTAAAAAGGCTAAAAGAGCTATGCACATACCTCTTAAAAGTAAATTAGGTCCCAAAACATTTAATAAAAAAGGTATATCTTGACCTGGTGCCAAGAAGAAAGCAATGCTGGTTCCAGGGGAGGGCATTCCACAAGTGGGGTATCACAGCTGAGAAGACTGCACACTAGTGATGGTGTATGTTTCTTGTTCCTTTGGTGTTCAAAGTGAGCAGGCTAAGGCTTCAAACCTGCATCACACTAGTGTCCAAGCCATGCCACTACAGCATTTTCTCCTCCCCTCCATATAGCCTACCAGACCATCAGAAACTTGCTTCTGAGAGTTTTCCAGCCCTTTAAAGGAGGTTTTGAGGGCACATGAGTTATGCAGTAGCTGTAGAGGAGAGGGGGTAAACAACCCTCCTCCTGTTGTGATGGCAGAAGCAGTTTCATCAGCAAAACAACTCCATCAGGTCCTGGCCTAAGATTTGATCCAGCAACCTCCTCCCTCACTGCACCACTTCAGTTTGCACTTCGCAGTTTGCAGCATAGGGTAATGGTCTGAGCATTTGACTGTGACTCAGGATTCAAGGATTCGATTCAGTGCTCGGTCATGGAAACCCACCGGGTGACCTTGGGGGTGTCATACTCTGTCAGCCCCAGGAAGCCTTGTGATAAGTTTGTCGTAGGGTCGTCATAAGTTGGAAACAACTCAGAGGCACACAACAACAACAAATATGACAACAATGGAGAGTAAAAATAGATTTAACATTAGAAGTAAGCATGGTAACAAAACAGGGCTGAGCAAAGCACGGCCTATGAGTGGCATGTGGTCCCATGAGGAGGTTCCCACCCCTAATTTGTTTGGTCATTGTTTTTATTGTTTTTTTTTTCACCAGAAAAGTCTCTTGTGCCCTATAGATGGTATAGGGCAATCACTTTTTCCCCAAGCTATGTCAGCCAAGAGGTTTTTTTTTTTCAGAACCAGTAGCAACCTGCAGTCACTTCCTGATCTTGGCTGGGGGTGAAAAGAAGCATCTTTTTCATTTTTAAACAGCTCGGGCATGGGAATGTTGTGAAATTGCCCCATTTATGTGGGACCTTTTCCACTTTTTTTAAAATGTTGAGGTGGTGGCATGGGGCAAGCTGCAGCCTCTGAACTTCAGGAAGTTCCTTGTCCCTATGTTACAAAGTCTCTAGAATCCATAACAGCAATGATGTCATTTTCTTGGGGCTCAACCTGTGGAAAAAAATTTGAAATATGTAGTTCTCTGTTGTCAGTTTTTTACCTCTTGATATTAATGAATCTGCAGTGCCTCTACTGTATTAAAACAATTAAATCAAATTAAAACCAAAAGTATATTCTGGGAATTTTAAACAGCTTTGCAAAACAAACCACCTTAAAATTGGGAGATTCTATATTTTATGGCCCCATTTGAGTAATTAGCAGCTGTTTCATGATCCTGTCTGAGTATTAAGATCATCAGAGGATACCAAAGTTAGAAAGAACCTTGGAAGCAATCTCATCTTACCCTAACCCTGCTAAATGCAGAGTCTTCAGTGCAGAAAACCATCCCTGATAGGTGGCTGTCAGGATCTGCTTAAATACCTCAAGTGGAGGAAAGTTCACCACTACTTGAGGGATTTTGTTCTTCTGTTTTTGCCTTTGAGGGAATTTGCTCCTTGCACTGCTAAGCACAAATCTGCTTCCATGCAGTTTCCACTCATTCCTTCTAGTCCATATTCTTCTTTAGAGGTCCTTCCGTGCATCCCTAAGCCTTTTGAAGTGAATAATGGTAAACTATGACAAAGGCTTTAATTTGCTTACTTAGATTTTTTTATAGAGCCTTTTGTAGATTCTTTGGGTCTGTAGTCTTTTATTGAGAGTGCTGAAGTTCCTGGCTGTTCTGCCGTAATTTTTTATTCTGCAATATTGAGTAAATTCAAGTCATCACCCCGTCCTGCCTATGTATGAAAAAGACTTGGAGCGCATGACCAACCATGACAAAATTGTTAAGTGGATGCTGTGAAAATCATCTTCTTGTCATTTTCTTACTCATATGATCTGTTTAGATTTTGTTCTGCAGTGGTATTGGAAATAATTGAAACTTCCTGACAGTAACTGCACTCTCTTTTCTCTAGACAACATCAGTTTCACAAGAGAATAACTGAGAAGAGCCCAAGACTGCAGATTTGTATTTTTTTGAGCAGAAGAAGGATTGTATGGTTGGACCAAGTGGACCAAGTTGTGTCTGAATAATTTTTTAACTAGGACTACAGTAGGAAAGCTTCACGATCATGTAGTTTCCTTTTATTTCTTGAACACTAAAGGGGGTAGTGTCATGGTCAGCTGTGGAATGGACATAACCATATGATCAGGGTTCTTTTGGCACCCCTTCTCAATTCTACATTTGAGACTGTGTACACACAAGTTCAGCCTTTGGGCTTTTGCAAATGATTTTATTCTTAGCAGCCCCAGATGTATGAATCTGTGCCAGTTTAGTAATGTAAACTGTTAGGCTCTGATCAACATCAACTTGTATTGATGAAGGTCATGGGTGGGCAACCTGTGGCCCTCCAGATATTGTTGGATTGCAACTCCCATCAGCTCTAACCAGAATATTCAATGGTAAAGAACAGTGGGAATTGCAATCCATCATTATTCTTCATGTTGCCTACTCCAGCCTAGAGTGTGAGTTGTACACTGTCAAAAACCTTGTTTTAGTATGTGTTTGATGGTCTGTTGGAACTTGTAAATCACTTGTGTATTTTAAAATCTCATATTACGGTCGGGGGTATTTTTAAAAGGGGAGCAGAAATGAATGTCTCGTACAATGTTGTTTTTGTTCTGAAGAAAACAGTCTGTAAAAATTGTCAGTGATGTTCAGTGGGATCAGCATCTTGTTTTTAATGTGAGCTGGGTTGTTAAAACCCACCCAACAACCTAATTAAACCTGAATTTTGGGCACAAATTTCAAAACTGGGTATTCTCTTTACTGCCTGTCCAGTTTAGTGCAAATGATAAAGTCTGCAGATAGGATTTGTCTTGCTAATGTTAACGTTTTCCATAGAACTGGCCGATAAGGAGGAGACAGAAATAAAAACAGTGAATTTTGATATGCAGTAAAACTGGAAAGCTGTCCCCAAATTCCAGTGGACAAGAATAGGACAGCATCACAACAAGTAAAAACTGGGAGAATAATAATTGATAAATAGTTCTTTATCTGCATTTGTTAAGATTTATATTTATATTTGACCCTACACATTTTTCTTTGGCCCCACCCGATGCCCTTCTTCCTATGCACTATTAGAATGCAACTCCTATTTTTTTTTTCCTTTAATTGTAGTATCAGTTGTCTCAACTGGAGATGCAAAGCCCTGAAAGCTAGCCATAAAAGCCAGCTCTGCTGTTTGGCAGAGTAAAGCACCTACCTCAGTCAGGCAACAGATTCTGGTTACTTTACTGCTATAATTATATTAATACTGGTAGAGATGGGGAGAAGTGATTGTGAGGTTTCTGCTTGTAAATAACTTACAGGATTTAGGGTACTCTGGTGTACAGCTTGCCTGGGTGACTGGGGGTTTGATTGCTGCTCTGCTGAATTCAAACCCCTGAGCTGAAAAATTTGTTGGACCAACCCCAGCTAACCAAATAGGATGCTATTATATAGCCCCATCACTGCTATTGTGCCCCAGATAGCAGATCTTTAATGAATGTGTAAAGAGTATGTACCATATATTTTCTTTCGTTGAAGAGGAAACTGTGGCCTGTACTTCATAGGTTCCCCAGGGGCTTTTCAAGTCCCACCAGACCCAAGTAAAGCCATTGCACCCCCTCCAAAAATGGGAGGGGGAAGGGTTGCTCAAATCAATAAATCACCACCTCTGGAAAAGAGTCTAGTTTCCCACCCCCATGCACAAGTGCCTTTAATGTACTTTTTATTTGATCTTCTCCATTATCCCATTTTCATTCCTTGAAGATAAAAACAACCAGTCCCCAACAGTACTTGTTTGTCATCATCTCTAAAAAGAGTTGAATGCGTGGGATGTATATCTAAAGGCAAAGAGCATTCTTTGTAGCATCTTCCCCCTCCCCCAAAAGGGTAAGAGATGATAGTCATATCCTCTACTCTCGGTTAATCCTTCTTGTGTCATTTCCATAAAGAAAGATACAGCGTGCTTGAGATCAATGCCATTTTCCTGTTTCTTCAGAATACAGTGTTTTTTACTATGTATGTGAGCTAATAGAGCATCCTCTGAAATAGTATTGTTTCTGACTTCATCATCTAAACTATGGGTGTCTGACATCAGATACAAAGTCCCATAACATCATTACAGAGCAGGTTGAGTACACTGCTTACAGGAAATAGAAACTAGACTGGCTTTGGGAACCTTGCAGCTGAGAGGCAGTGCTCACCCATGGAACTCACTGGGATGTGGGGAGGAGGAAAGTAGGGTAGCCAGATCTCAGGGCCTGGCCCTGAGTCTCCAGTTCTCATAGGTCATCTCCAGGTGAAAGGCAAGAGTCCAAATTCTTCAGTTTTGGTGGGCTCAGTTCCAAGCATGTACAAAGTGTTGTATGCAAATCTCCAGATCAGCTAACAAAGTAGAAGCTTGCTACATTTTGCAAGGATCAATTTATGTCTTGCTGCAACTTGCAAAAACCTGCCAGCACTCGTCTTCTTCTCTGCTCTGCATGCACCTTCTAACTAAAAATAAATAGGCTCAGTCACATGTTCCTTATCCGTAAGTAGGTGAGAAGGAATAATAACTTTATTTCATGATTTGGGAACAGCCCCTTAGTGAAGATTATTGTCTTAATTTTCAAACAGGAAAATATATCCTCTCTGTGTGTTTGAATGACAAACACTGAGCAACTGTGGTTGTTACTTAATACATAATGCTTCGTGACATCACTGGGGGCTGTTCCTAGGTCTCATATTTTGGCCTCAGGAACTGGGACAATCAAATGGTAACTAGAGTGAGAGGCATCTCTGTTGTCTTCAGCTCATGGGAGGAGAGGCAGGATATAATGTAACCGAGAAAGAAAAACTGTGGAGAGAAAACTGCCCTCGAAGGAACAAAAGACTGTGTGTCTTGAAGAAGATAAACCCTCTGCCAATTATTGGCAAGCAATAATTCCTAGATAAGCTGAAAAGCCTAGAATGTGTCAGACTCCCTGATTATTTCCCCAGCTGTCAGCACATTGCATCTGAAGAGTTAGTTAATCCCAGGCAAGTTGTGTGGTATTTTACCCCATTGGAGAGACTGTCCTAGGGCTAGGAAAAACCCAGCATTACCTTTGGTTGATCTATCCTATGCTGCCACTGGGACTGTCTTCTTCTTCTTCTTCTTCTTCTTCTTCTTCTTCTTCTTCTTCTTCTTCTTTGTATGGGGGTGGCAATGGAAAAGGAGAAAAATGTGGATTTCTTACTTCTGTAACTTTCCACTAGGTACAACTGGTGGAGATTACCAAGAGGGTGACTTCTCTACTCTCTGCAATGTTTGACTGGTGCTTGTTTGCTTTCCTCTAACCTGCTTCCATTCTCTAAGGAATGGCATGTGTCCAGCTGAGGAATGATCTTTATGCCCTTAGTCAGCGGATACAAAATGCATAAGAAGATACTCTTAACATCAAACACTTGTTCCTCACCTCTGCTTACCTCTTTTGTCCTTGGCATTGGATTGGAGAAACAGGATTACCCTGCCTGAAGCCCAGTGAAGTGTATTTCCTCCCCTTAATACTAAAAGCTTCATGCAGAACAACATGGATACATGGTGTACACACTGTTCTTTTGCTCACTCTTTTAAAGTTATTTTTGTGCCTCTCCCGAAGCCTGGGAGAAAGTTGTTTATTCTGCCAGGGTGTAACCTTTCCAAGGTTAAAACATGCCGTCTGCTTATGATTACTCTCTGGCATGAGAGTTCTTTTTTTTTATTGCTTGTTTTTCCATCCAGTGTTCTAAATTCAGTGACATTTCTTGAATGTCCCTGTTCGGAAGGTTCTAAATTATTATCAAGACATTTCTTTGTTTAAATGAAATGGAAAGTTGAAAATTAGGACTCATGGTGCCACTCTTTGGAGGGGGGGGAATCAAGACCCTAAAGCAAAAGTGGGCAGTTACTAAGGTTCTTGATGTTGGACTGCAATTCCCATCAATCTGAGGCAGCATAGTGATCAGGGATGATGAGAGGCAACCCCAAAACATCTGACAGACTACAATCTGGTACCTACCCAACCCTAAAGTGTTAATATTTTGAAAGTCAAAGTAGGATACAATCCTCCATCTCTGTGTTGCAGAGGATGGCCGTTACACTGAGTACAACCGTCCATGACATTGTTTCAGAAACAAAAAGCCCTTTGAAATAACATAGAACAGATATACTGCCAGAAGGTGTTTAATTGCACTGCCAGAATAACAGGTCACAAAAAATGTCTCTGTGTCACTGCCTAACATGTCACCCACTAGGCAAGTTTATGATGGGATTGCAAACAGGGTTATGAACTTTAGCAGTGACTTTTGTGAATGTGTAAGGGTTTGACAAGAATGGGAATCCACCCGTGTGCAGAGGGTCACAGGAACAGCTTGGAAATGTTCCATATTTGGACTGTAACTCCAAGAGCTTCCTATGGGCTTTAATGTCTCGAACTCCATTTTGGACATGCTTTCTGGGAGAATTTGGGAGTTGTAGCCCTCAAAACTAACTTTCCCTAGTTCTGGCCAACAGTTCCCTGCCACTGTTTTAAAGTGGCAAGCAGAGAAACCTCTGGGTTAGGCCTTGACCACCCTGACTTGTGGATTTACCAATATATTATAGTTGTGTACCTGTGATTCCCATCTGCTTTGCAATGCTTTGTTTCTTCAGACAAGAGTTTTAATATTCTCTTATCAACAAGATAATCTTTACAAGAACTGACCTACTACATTAATGCCATGCACTTTGCTAGACAAAATGCTTTTCAGATAAAATGTGTTTTTGGAAAGGTAAATGATTCTAAATTATAGCCTGAAGAAGATTTATATCTTAATGTCTAGAAGTACAGTCCTGCCAAATTAAGTAGTCCCAAAATCCACTGAATTTAATGTTGGAATTAAACACATGCATATGTCTGGTTTCAAAGAGACTTAAAAATACTGAATTGTTATTTGATTTTATTATCAATGAGTATTAAAAATGTTACCTAGTTTTCTTGGCTTAATTTTTAGCAAAGATGAAGAGACTAAAAGAGAGACAGAGGACATCTGGAATTCCTCATTTGGAAAAGGATTGCTTTTTTTTTAATGTAGATGGGTATATAGCTAACACAGAAATGCAAAAGTGTTCTGAAAAGATGAGATACAACATAACGTAATCCTGGAGTATGAGATGTTCTAGAAATAAATTGTTTCCAACAAACAATTTTTTCCTAAAGAATGAATGGAAATGTGGGGTGATCATATCAATCAGTTTATAGAATTAGCACATGCACTGATTTTGTCACAATGTGGTACCAAACGGAAAGAAAAGAATACATTTCTCATTGACTCCTGGCAATTCACATAACATTGCTCTTGGGTGTATAGTGGGTACATAGGATATATGCCCTTACGAATTGGTAAAAATCTGATCAAAAACCATGCATCTCAAATTTCTGAGGAAGTAAGAAAAGATTAATCATGCAGATGATGATCAAATAGATTTCTAAATTTTGTAGATTCACTGTTGAGTTAAAAACAACAACAACAACAACGTTATGCATTCTTAACCAATCTAATAGGAAACTTGGTGGGATTTTAACACTGGTTTATCTAATTTAACCAGGTTTTGCATATTTCCTTTTACACATAGCTTTTGAGGGTGGATTGCTGAAAAATGCAGACAAAGAAACAAACATTTTCCCATGTTTCTCTGGAGAGAAATAGAGCCAAAATGTTTCATCAGCTTTCTTGTTTTCAGAATCTACGTACTTGATCATGAGTGTTTACAAAAGAATTTGATAACTTGGTAAAGGGTAAAGCAATGCACTTAGCTGGAGCTACATCTGACAGCAGTATTAATCTGCAAATATGTGTTCTGTATCTGTGTGCTAGGTTTGCGTATTGGCTAAGAGAGAACATCAGATCTCACTTGCTGGCATATGTTGTCCTGTGACACATTACCTTTCATTTGAGGGAAACCTTCATAGTTTGCACAAAACCGTTTCTACAGAACTAGAAGTGAAATTCTGGTTACTTCTATTTACTATTGCTGGTTGTTTTTTGGTATTTCAGATGGTTGAGGGGTGCAAAATAGAACAGAGGCTTCTGGAGGTGTGGTTTTGAGTTTTTCCAGCCCCCCCCTTTTTTTTAGCCTGGAGGGAGGAGGTCCAAGGGCCACTTCTGATCCCTGTCCTTTCTTTCTTTTGTAATTCCTAACTGAATTTCTCCAAATAGTTCTGTTGGCATGTCTAAAGATTTGGCTATGTTAATCAGATTTTTTTTCCTAGTTGTGTGTGCTCTAAATGTCAGTTGCTTACCAGAAAAATCCAGTGCTCACTGGAAAAATTGAAACCAATTTCTAGTTGTTGATTCTGGCTCATGAGAGATGTGACATCATTACAGTCAAAACATTCCTCCCTTTCTTAAGGCATTATTAAAATGTACGAATAAAAATTGTATACATGTAGGTGGTAACTTGTTGTGTGACTTGTTGATTTATTTTGTTTTTATCTTGTTTCAAACTATTTTCTCGTTCAGATTCTGTGATATAAATAATAACATGTTACAAAAATAAATTGTATTATAAAATGACATCCCAAGTTTTGACTGTAATTTCATGTTATTTCTTTTCCTTGCATTTTTATCAGTTGCTTTTGTTTATTCCTAATGTATATTTTAAATGTTTGAATCCTCTCTGTTCAGTCTTAATAAAACATGGAATCAGAATTCTAATAATTGAATAAAGATGTAGAGCCCTGTCACTTTTTTCCTCACACCCCGTGGTAAAAATGACTTCACCACACACTGTGGTAAAACACTCCAAGATGGTTCTGTTAGTTGGTGGAGATGATGTTTGAGGAAATGTCTTAGATGTCAGCCTGCCATTCTTCTCACTGCCACTGTGACTGCTGTTGCTGTCATCATGCTTGAATCTGTGGTGACCTTGCTGAATTATAAGGGCTTCTGTTCAAGAAATGTACCCCAAGAAAGCAAACCAGACAATAAACATGAAGTATGGATGACCCTGGGCAAGTCATACATTCTCAGGCTTAGAAGAATGTAATGACAAACCTCTTCTAGATAAATCTTGCCAAAAAAACCCCTCAGATAGGATTGCCAGAAGTACTCATCAGCTTGAAGGTACATCACGACAAAGAACAAACGAAGTTACATCACTGGATTAAAAAATCAAGGGTTCTTTTGAGGTGATTCTGGGATGGTCCTTAAGCCTAAACACACCAAAGACCCTCAAATCCTATCTGATCTTGGAAACCAAGCATAGTCAGGCCTGGTTAGTACATAGACAGGGAATCATCAATGAATACCAGGTGCTGCAGGCTATATTTCAGATGAAGGCAATGACAAATCACCTCTTAGCAGGCCTTGCTGAAGAAAACCCTATGAAATTCAGGGGGTTACCATAAGTTGATAGGCAACTTGAAGACACATACACACATGCACTGACAGAGAACCAGTGTCTCTTAAAAAATGCAGGAAAACTAGTGCTATTTGTTGCTGGATATAACTTGGAAGAGCATCTTGGATTTTATATGGTCATCCTCACTGTCTAACACTACTTGTAGGTAAATGAGACCTTGGGAAAGTTACTTTTTTGGACCACAGCTCCCAGAATCTCCTAGCCAACATACCACTGGTCATGCTGACTGAGGCCATTTCCGCACAAGTCTGTTATAGCGCGATGATTCCACTTTCAACCTCCTATGGAATCCTGGAGTTTGCAGTTTAGGGAGGGGCCAGCTGGCCCCTCCCAAAACTGCAAACCCCAGGATTCCATAGGGGATTGAAGGTGGAATCATCGCGTTATAACAGACTTGTGCGGAAGTGGCCTGAATCACTCTAGGAGCTGTAATCCAAAAAGGAAAAAAAAAGTAGCATTCCCAAACTTGAGTATTAACTGGTGAATGTGCTGAATGCTGTGTTGCATGTGAGAGACTATAAAAACTGCTTACCCTCTCCCTTCTGGGGCTTCCTCCTTCCCATTCCCATGAAAAAGGGAAGGGAATGGGGGTGGAGGGTGGGGGAAGGCTCACACAAGCCTTCCTTTCCCCCTCTGGCATTCTATCTGCCATTCCTATGAATTTTCCTCAATGTGGAGAACTCACGTGAGCCTTCTCCCACAATTCCTTTCCATTTTGCCTTGGCATGAGCTCCCGAATGGCAGGGGAAGCTTGGGGGAAAGGAAGGCTCACACAAGCTTTTCCCCACACCCCTTTCCCTTCCATTTTGCATGGAAGGGGAAGGAGGGACCTCCAGAGGGGGAAAGAAGGTTCACACAAGAATTCCCCACTCCCTTTCCCTTCTGTTTTGCCTCGATGTGAGTTCTTTGTACTGGGGCAAGATGCTTGGGAATGGGAGGAGGAGAATGGGAGGTAGGCATGTGTCCTCACGAATAATCAAATTTGTGAACTTCAAACCTGCAAATGTAGAGGGAGAGCTGTAATGACTTTTGTTGTCTTAACCACGCTCTAATCTTGCCTGGCCACATGTGTCATAGATTTCATCTGTGAAATGTTGGAGGGTATGGAGACTGCAATACTAAGAAAAAACTCATAATTTTCCAAAGGCAAAATGCTAATCGACCCGGAGGAGGGGGCATACCTTTTCATGTCTTATCTAGGCAGAAATAATGCTTCCCTCAAGGAGAACATCAGATAGAACCTGTATAGGCGGTCTGACAGGTTTCTTCTAAGCCCTTGATGTCCTCAGCAAAGCACTGCGTGGCATTATGAAAATGAGACTGATAAAGGTATAATCACGTAATTTATATTCATAACGTGCATTATGTTACTAACCTTTCATCTTCAAGGAATTTTTACAGGTGTTGTTGCCATAACTCTCTAACAATCATCTTCTTAATCTCACCCATCTGACATATTCAGAGCCAAGTTTTTGAACCTGTACCTCATGAAATATGTTAGTGATACAAAACTGGAGGTTTAATATGAATATCATGCAGGAAAATATTGCTGTTGCAGAACACTGCATCATATTTATATTAAAGACAGAGAGACTATGTGGGGCCTTTTCCAAAAATTAGTAGAAAGAAATCGTAGCCTTGATTTCTGTTACATAGTAAAAGAATGTCAGATATATTTCTCTTAATTTATAAAAGTATCCACCACTAGCCATAAACTGTTGAATAAAATGCTTTCTATGATGTTTCAGACTTGCAAATGAATCCTATTAAGCTTATGTGCATTCCTTTAGAATTGTTTCCTTCTTCTCCTTCCCTTCACTACCCTTCACTCAAATAAATTCAGTTTGAAGTTATGGGCCCAGCTTCAAAGGGACATATGTATGCAGCAAAGAACTATGTGTTGTGTTAGAGTTTTTCAGGTCTATTTCTTCCACCGTCCTTTCCGCTGCATGAGAAAGAAAGTACAGATCAATTTTACTAAGCAGCTTGTCTTTTTGGCACAGGAAAATGCTGTGAAGAAAACCACACACAAAAAAATGTCTGGCTCCCTACTGGGTGTGTCCCATAGCATATTTTCTCTATGTACAACTCATTCTTGCATTCAAATAGATCTTAAGTAAATTACTTAGGGGAACTACAACTCCTGGAATCACCAACTGGCATAGCTACTGGGATGTGTAGTTCCCCAAAGTAACTTTTCCAAATTGTGAGTGTAAGAGAAATTTAAGAAAGAAACAAATATTATTAACAATAATAATCATGGCTATAATGCAGAGCCTCTATTTCAAAGGTAATTATGCTCTAAACTTAAAATATTGAGAACAACAGATTGGGTTACATAATATGAAGCACACCCACGGCTGAGTTTTGGTGTGCATCCAAGAAATGAAATTCCATAAGTGCAAAAGCAATTATTTTGTATGTTATGATGCAAGTTTCCATGAGCCCTAAGTTTATCAGACAGAGATCATAAATCTGGGTCTGGAGAGTTACCAGTTCAGATTGCAGATGATAGATTACTCCTTCATGGACAGAAAAAATCCTCCCTACATGCCTGGTTTGGATACACAGTCCTCCATCTGCATTTGGTGGTTTGACCTTTGTGAATTTGATCATTCACAAGCCATGCATGCCTTCCCTCCCCATTCTTCTCTTCCCATTCTCTTATCTTTTGACCAGGTGCACATGCCTTCCTTCTCTATGCATGGGGCTCCCCCTTCCCATTTGCTTGCTTTTTGCCTGGGCACAGAGAAGGAAGGCATGTGCTTGCAGGCAAGGGAATGGGAGGGGGAACCCCGGAAGGGAATGGGAGAGGGAGCATGGGGAAGGAAGGCACATGTGTGTGTGTCCTCATGTGCGTTCTCTTGCTTGCTCACTTGGGTTTGTCTACAAGTTCATCATGATGTGCAAACTAGGAACTCTGGCCTGTGTCCACAGTGGGAAGGTCTGTGGTTTGTTTTGTGTCTTCTCCTTGCAGGAGGAGCCAAACAGGAGGTATCAAGGAGGATACACCAACACACTGTTGATGCATGATGAGACAGGGTCCTCTGTCTCAAAAACCGAGTTTATCATTACAGTGACCCCTCCACTTTTGCAAGGGTTCAGGGTACAAAGCTCTTGCAAAAGTGAAAAAAAAACATGAATAACTGCCCCCAACCCAACATCATTACTTCCAAAAACCAGCATAACAACTAGTAACAATAATGGATGGTAAGGCTGACTGATTACTCATAACTGCTGCTGGCCGGGATCATTATCATGTACATAGGAGTATTTTCTCAGGTGATTTTAAAAAAAAAGGCAATGAAAAAATAATAAAAGTAATACGTTATTCCTAAGGTAATAAGTCATGTGTTCTTTTTCTAAAAAATGCCATTCCAAGTTCTATTATGGCTTACCATTGCATCTTAAACAGAAAATTAGAATATCAGAGAGAAGGCTAGGCTACTATAATTCTCACTGATGTACCAATGTGCTGCTGTACCAAGAATTATTTTGTATTGGGAAGCAGTCAATCATGCACAGGGGCAGCCAGTTACTGCTGGAGGGGCAGTGGATGCCCTCTTGAATTTACTGCTGCTCCTCCCACAGCTGCTTTGAGTTGCGTAGGGATCTTGCCAGTGCCAAACCTCTAAAGCACATGTGTCAAACACAAGGCCTACATGCCAAATCCAGCCCACCAGGCCATTTCATATGTCCCTCACACCTCTCCTGCAGCTGCGGCACTCCCCCTCCGTGGAGAGCCCGATACCCACATTGTGGGCCCCCAGCTGCTGGTATTCGGAAGAGGGGCCCAGCAGCCAGCACTCACAATCTACTTCTACTTCTGACTGAGGCAGAGAGAGGGTCTGGGGAGCAGAAAGTGGCACACTTTGGACATACTGACCAATTCTATGTCACTTTACAGAGGCATAGGGACCACAAACTACGATCAAATAGCCCCAAAATGTCCAAGAAAAGAAAAGTTGATGCAGAGGGAAGGTAATTAAAAATCAGTAATAATCGAATGCAGAGGTGATTATTTAATATGATAAAAGAATAGATACATTTATATAGGCTTACAGATACAACTGGCCCTTTGAGAGCAACCATAACACTGATCTGGCCAAAGGTGAAATTGAGTTTGACACCCCTGCTCTAAAGAGATAGGATCCAGCACTGGAAGAGCTTCCATACACAGGTCAGCTATGGGAGGAGTAGCATGAAGTGTGGATTTGCCACCTGCATAACAGCAGTTGCAGCAGCAGAAGATCCACTGACCGTACCAGTCAAGTGAACTGTAACTTGCAATCTGAGATGGTACATTCCATTTACCACTGCTGTTTGTGGGAGTTCTGCTCAAGATGGTCTATTCTAGGACAATCACAGTACACAAAAGAAGAGGAAGCAACCTATAAGAGTTTAAAGCAGTGTTTCTTAAGCTATCTGATACACAGGAATGGCAGGGTTTTTTTCCTAAATGTGCCAGGAGATGGCACCATATTTGTGCCCACTGGCTACAGTGGTTTCTTTATTTCCTGGAAACATGCTAAGTAGGCCTGGGCAAAGGTAAATTTGGCTTTAGAAGGTAATAAGCCCCAGTGCTGTAGATTCTGGAGTATCTGGGTATCATATTCTAGAGGTAGAAGTGTTCTGAGTGGCTGTTCCTTCCCATCACCACTACCCACACCCACATTATTTTAGGGCCCTGGTGGGCAGAAGAGTGATTAATAAATGTGATCAATCAATCAGTGAATAGCTGGTTTTTAATTTGCGTGCGTATATCTCAACAGGTTCTCAGATAGATACCGGGGACAAGCGCATGTGTAGATATTCTCTGTTTGAAGGCAATGTCTCATATCACACTCCATACCAACACTTTGAGCATTGGACTACAACTCTAGAGACCAGGATTCAATTCCCCACTTGGCCATGGAAACACACTGGTGACCTTGGGTGTGTCACACACTCTCAGCACCAGAAAACCCCACGATAGGTTTGCCTTAGGCTTGTTGTAAATTGCAAACGACTTGAAGGTACACGACAACAGCAATTTACCAAGCATTTGGAAAATACATTTATGGTGTTTTGGCTCCAAGATATTGGCATTCAAAACCTGGTTCAAGAATGACCCCACCCAGTGCATTGAATGTATTCCCCACTTTCAAACTCAGCTCTCCACTGACAACCTGGAAATAGTATTTATTTATTTAATTTATATTGTACCTTTCTCCCAATAATGAAAATCAAGGGAACTAATAACCTATTTAAAAACAATAGAAATTAGAACTATACAAAGTCATTAATACCAGTGTAAACATAAGAGTTATTTTTAAAAGGGATTTAAAAAATATAAATTTAAAACATTAAAAACATTAAAGTTCATTCAGGGATTATATACAAACCTTAAAAACAGCACTGCACAGCATCAAAATGCTATCCAGGTCATCTTCTAAAAGCCTGATGATGTAAAAACATTTTGATTTGCTACTGAAAGAAGAGCAAGGACAGGACCATCCTGGCCTCCCAAGAGAAAGAGTTCCAAAGTCTGGGAGCAGCCACCAAGAAGGCCCTCTCTCTTGTTCCCATCAAACAAGCCTGGGAAGGTGGTGGGACAGAAAGAAGGGCCTCTCAAGATGATCATAGAGCTCTAAGGGGCTCACAAATGGAGATACAGACCCTCAAATAGCCTGGACCCAAGCTGCATAGGGATTTATAGGTCAAAACCAACACTTTGCATTGACTGGAAGCTAATTTTGCTGTTGCAACAACAGAGCTGTGTGCTACCTGTAGCCAGCTGTAGTTAACAATCTGGCTGCAACTCTTTGGGCTAGCTGAAGTTTCTCAGTACTTTTCAAGAGCAGCCCTATATAGAGTGCAATATAGCAATCCAAATGGGATGTAAGCAAGGCATGTACCACCATGTCCAGATCCAACTTCTCCAGGAATGGATACAGTGGATACAGTTGGTACACTAGCTGTAACCGTACAAAAGCACTTCTAGTCATTGCTGAAACCTAGGCTTCCAGGCTCAGAGCTGAATCTAGAAGTATCCCCAAACTGCAAACCTGTCTTTTCAGGGGGAGTATAACCCCATCTAACACAGGCTGAATCCCTATTCCCAGATCAGTCTTTTAGATGACCAGGAGCACCTCTGCCCAGGATTAAGCTTCAATTTGTTCTCCTTCATCCAGTCCATTACAAGTGCCAGCACGGAAACAGGATCCTTGGAATTAGTTGGAGCTGGGTATCATCAGCATACTGGCGACACCTGACGCCCAAATTCCAGTCAACTGCTCCCAGAAGTTTTATGCATATGTGAAATAGTATGGGGGACACAACAGAATCCTGGGGGACTCTGTAGGTCCATTGACCAAGGAATCAAGCAGGAATCCCCCAGAACCACCTTCGGAAAGCACCCCTCCAGGAAAGAATGGAGCCATTGTAGAACAGCACTTCCAAGCCGTCTCCAGAGAGGCGACTCAGAAGGACAGCATAGTTGATTGTATCAAAAGCCTCTGAGAGGTCCAGCAGAACCAACACGAATACATTTGCTATGTCCAGTTCCTTGTGTAAGTCATCTACTAGGACAACCAAAGTTGTCTCTGTCCCCATAACCAGGGTTGAAACCTCATTGAAATGGACCTAGATATTCTGCCTCAGCCAGGAACCCCTTGGTGATGCTCTAGTACTTTGTCCCAAAATGGGGCATTTGAGACTGACTTCTACTAATCCAGTACAGTAGGTCAAAGAAAGTTTTTCAGAAGAGGTCTTACAACAGCATCTTCCAGGCATATTGGGACCTTGCCTTGTAAAGAGGCATTAATCACTCCCCTTACTCATTCAGCCTGTCCTCCTTTGGCCTGTTTAATACCCCAGAAAGGGCAAGGGCCTAGTGTACATGTGGTAGCTCTCGTCTCTCCAAAGATCCTTTCTTCCTCCTGAGCTGCACAAATTGAAAAGTATCCATCAACATTGCACAAGCAGGGGCCAAGGTTATATCCACCAGACCTGTATAAACTCTGGTGTCCACGTCAGAGTGAATCTGAACAATTTTATCTGTGAAGTGGTAGGCAAATTCTTTGCAGGGGGCTGTTGAAATAATAGTATTTATTTGCCTTACAGGCAAATAAAAATTTACAAGACCCCAAAATGTATTCCTCAGCCCTTATCTTTAGGAACATGGGGTTTGTCTTGCATCAATTTTCTCCACCATGGTGACTTCCAGATGTGTTGGACTATCACTCCCACAATCCCATAGCCTGCGGAATCATGAGAACTGAAGTCCAATACATCTAGGAAACACCATGTTGTGGGAAGACTGTCCTACATGATCTTCCATTTTAAAAAATTCTATTGTGCAAGACTACAGTTACAATCAAGGAGTACATCTGTATTTCAGGCAACTAACCAATGTTCACAAGCTACTTCAGCTCAAAAGCAGTCGCATAGCAACAGTGGGCAATGGAGACGGTTCACCCCCAGTAGCAGTTTTTGGGGCGCCCGGGCTCATAGCCACACCCCCGCATGCTGTGGTCATGCCCCCATGCACTGTGGCCATGCCCTCCATGCACCATGGCCACACCTTGCACACTGTGGCCATGTGCCCTCCTGCCCCCCTCCACACACTCCAAGCTCTGCCACTGCTCAAAAATTGCCTGTTATTGATTTAGCTGTGAGTGCACAGGTATACCTGTGGTCCATTCCAGACTTTTTTTTTAAAATGTTGACCTTAGCTGCACTGATGTGTAGTTTTCTTTTGTTTGCAAGAGCCAAAGAAAGATCAATCATTGATCAGATGTTAGATCCTGCTACTTTTCCTTTGTTCAGGCAATAAAAACACAAAAAATGCTTCCTCACCATGATTCCTTAGAATATGTGCAACGTCACAATGACAATAATAAGTCTGTTTCAGTTCAGGTTGCGTGATCACAACTGGTTACAGCTTTCAAAGGACCAGCTCTGCTAGTTGTTTGCAGCAATGGTAGCTGAGAATTTGGTGACTCCTTAAAAACTACATGCATTCATAATGATGCCATTGTCCGACATTCTAGATTAGCTACACAACAATGTAACTATTTAGTTACATAGCACTAGCATCTTCTGGCCCAACTCACCCAACCCCTACTGGGCAGCAGCAGCTGAGAGCAAAGAGGAGTTGTTCTCTTGTTGATGAGGATGCAGCACACTGATGTTCCCAACCCGTTACTCCGGCAATCTCTGGTGTGACATTTAGAAGCAGGATCTCTGTCATAATTCATCTTCGCACTGGAGATCTATAGTGGGAAGGCGATAGGGATATCAGCCACCAGCTTCCTGATTGACAGGAGAACAGAACCACATCACTTGCAACAGCTGCTGCCCAATAAATCAGGACTGGGGGATTTTTACAATGCCTACATATTCCCCACACTACTACATACAAAGAGATTAAGAATACAAATCAATTATGAATGCATAGATCTGGCTTACACATTTACACTGTGATCATGAACTCCAGGCATCATCATCATCATCATCATCAATCACAGGCAAGATTACATCTAATGAAGTAGACTCTAGTCCAAAAAAGCTTATGCCATAGCAAATTTGTCAGTTTTTAAGGAAGAATTGCCAGATGTTCCTTATTATAAAGGACATCCCTTATCTTAGGGTTGGGAATCTTGTCCTTTATGGGACTGGCAAGTACCCCTTACTGGGCATATCACACATTCTCAGCCCCAGAAAACCCCGTTATAGGTTTGCCTTAGGGTAGTAGCCATAGGTCAGAAATGACTTGAAGGCACAAAACAACAACAACAACAACATTCTTTTATAGACTGAATAGGATACCAAAAATACAGTATTGAGGTTTGTGAACATTTTAAGAAAATGTGAGGCCAAGTTGTAGGAGCAAGTGTCTATGAAGCTCATTCTAATAAAGATAATAATGATATGTAGTCAGGGTGCATGTGCTGATGCATGTTGAAAGAGAAACCAAGGGAGAAAATTAATTGTCAGCTCCAGATTCATGTCCAGATTCATTTTGGCTGTCTTTATTGGTATATTGAAAAACTAGTAACCCTAGTTTAAGGTGCCAAAAGAGTCTGTTATCCTCATAGTTTCCCATAATAGGGAGACATTGGCTTGATGTCTTTTTTTGGTAACCTATGCTACTTCTTTTAGACATTCAGTAAGGTCACTGTCTCTTTGCACAATGCTTTTCCTCAGGCTGCACAACAGCAGTTGAATGGTGCCCAGTGCAGCTCCATTCCGTCAACCCAAAGAGCCACTATCAGAGAGAACCTGTAAAACTTTTTCACATCATTGTTTGATCACCGCTTGATTTGCAATTTTTGCTCGCCTGGACATCCACTGTCAGCATGATGGTAGAATCCTATATTCCAACAATGTCAAACATAATCTCAGTCCCAGACTCCTCTTTCCTCCATTGAGACTGAAAAGCAACAGGCACACAGGGAACCCTTGGGTGAAGGTTAAAAGATAAGTTGCTCCTTGCTCCTCAGGTGGTAGAATGCTGCTCTTTCTCCACTGTTTTCTGACTGAGCAGTCTGTTGTTTTTCCTAGGTCCCTGCCCTCAGTCTAAATGTTGTGACAGCCAAGGAGGAGGAACAAGGGGCATATTCTAATATGCCCCTCTTGAGGCCAGATAGAGAGCATAGTTTCCTTTGTAGAGAACAGAAGTTTTAAACTCACTTAGTTCAATAAGATGGTAGATGTATTCATTTGTATGGCATCTGATAAAATTTTTAACCAGACTGTTCCGGTGATGCATAGTGGAAGTTTTTAAAAAAATATTTTAAATATTTTAAATTCATTCTAATTACAGCATTGATTTTTATCTACCTGGACTGACACAGGAGGATTTGGCTTTGGAAAGCAATACTTTGTTTGTCCATTACGCAAATATAAACTTTGCATGAGTCCACATCAAACATGTGACTAGACATTAGGGCATGACCTGAGGTTAATGCTTTAGAAGTGTAGCATGTTGTGAACGATCTGGCCTATAGAACAGGAGCGGGGAATGTATGACCCTCCAGATGTAGTTGGACTGCAAATCTCAGCAATCCTGGCCAGTAGAGCCTCTGGCCTGGAAGAGGAATTGCAATTCAACAACATCTTGAAGAGCACTTTTTTCCTAACATAAGGAACATTTTTGCTAGCAGCACAGCAGTCACCTCACAAATGCTTTTAGGCAACAAGTGCCGATCATACCCCACAGCCAGTGCTTGGAAAAGTTACTTTGTTGGACTGAAATACACAGAATCCTCCATGTTGGGTAGAGTACACTGGGAGTTGTACTTCAAAAAGTAACTTTCCCAGCTCTGCAAACAGTTGACTGAGAAGCATTCGGCTATGGAGAGTGGTGACTCTGCCTATGATGTGAGAACAAGGGCTGTATTTGTTTTTTACTTTGAATTTCTTTAGATAAGATAGACTGTATAAAAGATGTTTACTGAGTATATTTTTAAAAATATGCATTATTTAAAACCAGAGTACGTTTTAGATTTTTGAGATAAAATTCAACCAGTAGCAAAATCTTTACCTAGCCCACAATACAATCAGTGGGGCAGCTGCTGAAGGGGGGAAAACAAAACTGATGGCATTGCCTCTAAATAAGACTAGTACCTCTCCAATGAAATTTTACTTCGCTTCCCAAATTTCTAGCAACTTTACTTAAAACTCCAGTTGAGTATCTAGAAATAAAGCTTAGGTATCCAAAGAAAGGGGTCAGGCAAAGTTGGCAAAAGCATTCAAACATAACAAACATAGGTATGAACAATTTTCAATATCTCATTTTGCTAAAAATTTGGAGACCGAAAGAAAACTTCATTTGGAGGGGCAGAATTCTCATTTGGAGGGGCAATGCTCTCATCCCTCCCTCTGCCTTAGCTATACCCCTGAATCAAACTCAAAAGCAATCACACTCACAGTACAACCTGTGCATGTCTACATAGAAGCAAAACCTATTGTGTTCAATGCAACTTATTTCAAGGAAAGTTTACATCAGATTGCCGCTTTACAGTGCAACTTTATGTATGCCAGCTCATGCCCAAGTAAGCCAGGCTGCGTTAAATAGGACATATGTCTAGGTAATCTATAAGATTATATCTTTGAACTCACAGAAATCAACTATTTTAGGAGCATTTTAACTTTGTGTTGAATTCTGGCCTTTAACATTTTCTGTTTATAATCTTCTCTGCAGCATGAAAAATAAATGTTTGTGGAAAAAAATTTGTTCCATAATCTGACCTTTTTGCATGACTAAATCTATATACTAACACATCTTCAACATGATGTCTCTTCAACTATGCTGACCAAAGGGTGATCTATCAAATTCTGAAAAGCTTCCATTCACTGTTACAGAAATAGATTTGCAGTTGTTCTAATTGTAGTGGAAAAACACCACCGCTTCAAAAAGCACAGTCATGCCTGCTCCAATTTTAGTTCTGTCAAATTTTAATTTGTTCTCTGTGTCTCTCAAACTACAGATTTACCAACAGAAGCTAACTAAAGCTTGCAGCTTTCAGATTCCTTCCCTCTTCTTAGGAGTATGTATTTTAACATTTTTTCCCTGCTTTACTCCTCAAATTAGGAACAACTATGCTATTGCATTTGCTTCTCTAGACTTGACAAATGTTGTGGGTCAACTTTAAGCCTGAATGGATCAAGTCTAAATTATGATGATGATGATAACAATAATAATACTATCCTACCTTTTCCTCAGGTTGGATCTCAAGGTAGCTTACAACAGTTAAAACAAACATACTGTATTTTCTGGCATATAAGACTCACTTTTTTTCCTGAAAAATACTGTTTGAAAATGAGATGTGTCTTATATGCCAGCAAATAGTATTTGCCAGTGATTAAATGGGATGTGTCTTATACATGGGTGAGTCTTATACGCCTGCAAATACGAGTAGTTAAAAATTCAGCGTATAAAAATTAAAAAGCAATTAAATTGTCAAAAAAAATTAAAACCAGTTAAAAACAAAACTAAGCAGCAACACCACCAGTTAAAAATCCAGCATGATGTACAAGCCCCCCTACAAAAATCAATTCTCAAAGACCTGTTAGAATAAGAAGGGGTGTGGAAAAATAGTAAGAAGGTACCAGTCTAACCCCTTTTGGAAGGTGCGTGCAGAGGGCAGAGATTCTGATTAAGGAGCCAGACACCAATGGTTTAGAGAAACAAACTAAAGGCTTTATTATAGGAACTCCATTCTAAAATAGGAAAGTTACTCAGGGTGCTAATCTAACCTAGCTTCATTCTAGGGAAGAGCTGAGAGACAGGCTGAGAGGAAGAGAAGAGGTGGAGAAAACATTCCTCACAGAATCAGATTAAATCACAGAGGGGTCGAGTTACGTAGAGCAAGAAGGGAGGACACTATGGGTCACTCAAACTATCTACCCTTTTATACTGTCCACTCTGAGGCATCCTTGACTCTTCGTTGCTAAGTGTTGTTGTACTTCTAACAGAAGGGAGTCCCAGAATCTGGGAACAGTAACAAAGAAGGTCATCTCCCATGTTCCCACCACATGTACATGTGGGAGTAGAAGGATACAGAGAAGGGTCTCCTCAGAACATCTTAAAATAGTGGCAGTATTAGAAGGGAGAATATGGCCTTTCGAGTAACCTGGACCTGAGCCATATAAGGCTTTACAGATCACAAGCAGCATTTTTGAATTGTGGCTACTTCCACACTACACTGTTATAGTGTTATTATTCCATTTTCAACAGCCTATGGAATCCTGGGGTTTGCAGTTGAGGGAGGGGAATTTAGAATTCTCAGCCAGAGAGCTCTTTGGCCTCAGTAAACTACAGACCCCAGAATTCTACAGGATGTTGACAGTGGAATAATAGCGCTATAACAGTGGAGTATGGAAATGGCCTGTGTCTTGAAACAGGCTGGGAGCCAGAAGAGCTGTTGCACCAAAAGGATTGTGTGTTTCCCTGGTTCATAGTCTGGCTGCAGCTCTTTGGACCAGCTGAAGCTTTTAAACACTCTTCAAAGCCAGCTCCATGAAGAGTGTGTTAACAGACATCTAGACAGAATGTTAACTAAGGCCCTTTCCGCACCTTACCTTCTTCCAGCGCTGGGGTGTGGGGATCACACGAGCAGCCTCCAGTGAGAGGCTCTCATGTCCGGGGTCCTTCGGCTCCGCACAAGCTGCCTTCTTGCGCGAGAGCCCCGCCTCTTCCTTCCGCAGCGCAGCCTGGGAGTTTCCCAGGCTGCCCTGGGGCAGGAAGCGCAACCAGCGCGTCTCCGGACGCTCCGCACGCCAGGTAAGTGCACGTGGGGCCCGAGAGCAATGCGTGATTGCATACCATTTTCGGCTTCTAGCCAAAAATGAAAAGGTGCACGATTGGCGCCTGCCGGCCCCTGGAGTGTCACGCGATTGTGAGTGTGTCGTGCAGATCACTCCTCACAATCACACGACACTCCAGGCGCCCTTTCGCATGGAAAATGCCATGCGAAAAGGGCCTAAGGCATGTATCACTGTGGCCTGATCTGATGTAGCCCTCATGAGCTGTAGCCTTTCTGTACTATAGGGAAAGCTAAATAATCTCTAATGTCAAAACCAATGATTACTTTCCCTGTTAGAAGGACTATTCACTAATCATCAGTATCTATAATAAGTTGACATTGAGTGCTTTACTGGTACAGTACACATTTCTGCCATCAGCTGAAAATTCCTTAGCTAGCCCACGTCTTTTGCTGATTGCTATGCTTACAGTTTTAATGAACTGTTTGTTTGTTCTTCTGTATTAGTATTGTAATTTTCCCAACCTCTGTTTTTAAGCTTGTTTATAGAGTTCAGAGTTGTTCCTCAAAGGACAAGTTAAGATTAAAGGACTCACAAAGAGGAATGCATTTTACTTTTAAAAGCCCTTATGGCTTCAAGAAAACTCAGATGTTAGAACATCTCCTGTATGTACAATGAGGAGCTGAATTTCACTGGAAATACAATGTGTATCAATTATTTAAGCTAGGAATGGATACTGAAGAATTGCAGTTTTGTTTCCCCTCCTTCTCTCAAAAGATGTTTTGTTTCTGCTCTATATACTTCCAAAGGCGTACACAAGAGAACCATTCAGAAAAGCGCCATTCATATTCCAGTGTTTATTTGGCTATGTCCCCTTTTTGTGTAGCTGATGAAGCTTGCAGCAGTATAACACTGACCTTAAGAAACTGAAGCTAGATTTTACAGTCTCCAAAGGCACAAACTTTTCCAAATGTCAGATGGTTCACTGAACCCTGCTACTGAGACATACATCTGCTTGTTCTTTCTTTCTCTAAGCTGAAACTCAGTCCCAATTTGGCAGATCTCCATTTGATTCCTGGTCCATCCACTCCAGAAGAAAGGGAGGAAATAGTAAAGAATCAGTGTTTGTCACATTTTCTTTTCTTGGTTGTTACTATACCATATCTTTAAAAAAACAGTTTTGTGGACTAAAGTTCCTGGGTTGTTTATTTTATCCCAAAGTGATTTAGAAACAGTTAAACTAACAAACTGCGATAGACATTAGTAAATACAGTTGGCCCTTCACATTTGCAGGTTTGACTTTCATGGATTTGATTATGTGCAAGTTTCTCCAACCCCTGCCCACCTTTTTGGGGGAACCTTCACTCTCTGCTGCTCTGATCAGTCCATGCAGCCCTTTAAAACTCACCTTTGGTCCTCCCCCTCTTCCACCACCAGCTGCAACTATCTGATCAGCTGGCTTGCAGCCTGATTTCTCAGCATCACAAACCCTCTCTCGATGCCCTTTATACTCAAGTAAGCAGATGAAGTATAGGGCCACCATGCTAACCCACCCTCTTTCCGTCTCCTGTCACTGACCTGGTTTGAACCCTGGGTGTCTGTTCTCCCCACCATGCCTGGGCCCCCTTCCCAAAGACACACACAGGCATTTTGATATTTGCAGTTTTCTCACTTTTGTGGAGGTCTCGCATCCCTAACCCTAGGGAATGCGAAGGGCTGACGGTATTATAACTGTGTAGTGTGAAAGAGCCCCTACTCTCCTTGCCAAGAAAACCAAACTCTAACTACATTTAAGACAATATAGTAGTCAGGTCAGTCATGAAACCAAGGGGTATCTTCAGTTTCTTGGGTAAATATTTCAGTCTACCCCACCGGTCTTTTATGTGTGGAGGAAGTTGTCTAGGAAATGACAGATGTGACAACATAGTGATGGAAGCAGTGAGAGAAACAGGAAGGAATGTAAATTATGGCCCTTTCCACATGTGGGGGGGGGGAAACGGGCGAGAACACGCTAAAACGGAAGTTACCCGCAGCCAGGTAAGTCCGTTGCCACATGGAGCAGCTCGAGTTCGCTGCTCCACAGTCCTCTGGCGTCCCAGATGGCAGCTTCCGGTTGGTGGAGGCTCTCCACCAACCGGAGAAGCTCGCCAGCCGGAAGCCCCCCCCGGCAGATCTGCAGGCACACACTTGCGCGCGCCTGCAAATCCACTTTGGAACTGGGCGACGGAGCGGCGCGGGGCTGCACGCTCCGTGCTTTTTAAAAACCTCGAAAAAGAGGTTTTTTAAAAATACACAGCCCAGCTAGTTCTGGCGGCTCCTGAGTGGATTCTGGTGTGGAACTACAAAAAGTAGTCCACGCCAGTCCACTCTACGATGTAGAAGACCTCAGTGACAGGTTGCTCTGCACCGTTTCAGAAGCCCGGTATGGAAATGGCCTATGACTGTACATTTCAGGAAGAAACAGAAATTTAATTCAGTCCTTTTTAGACTTCCTTCCAATCAGGCTTTCTTTCTTTTGAGCCAGCCTATTTGACATAATGTCATTATGATTGTTCCTAAGTCCTCCACTGAATCAGATCATTTGTTCCATCTTTTTACATGCTGTTATTGCCAGTCAGTTTCTCTCTCCTCCTTCCCCCTTCCCCCGTTGTCTCACTTATTTCCATTGGTACAAACTGAATTCAAGGTGCACCAGTAGTTTTGCATTCAATTAACTCAGCCAGGGTAGGGGGAATCTTCCTAGTAGACTCAGGCAAAAGCAAAGTGCTGTAGCCTTTCCTAGCTTGTTTATTTTTCCTTATTATAACTGTTGCCATCTTGGACACACATTGACATTGTCCCAGTTTTCATTTGTGTAGTATTGGAGAGTATGTGACTGCCAGTTGGCACAGACAGTGTCGAGCTACAGGGACCGAGGGTCTGACACAGAAGGCAGCTTCCAGTCTTGAATAATGGGGAATAGGACACGGAAGAGGCAGTGAGTGAAGATCCAAATTGTGTCACTCCATGCAATGTGCTTTAAAGGGGAAAGATTTTGTGCTATCAGATAACACTGTGTAGCAATTCTGTCCCTGCAGTTGTTCTGGATTTCCATAATCGAGGAACAAACCCTCCCTACGCAGCTCCAGCCTTAATTTTAACTTTGTTGGTTATGTATTACAAATTTGGAATGCATAGGCTTATAGTTGTCAAGGATTACTCAGAAGTATCTTATTAATAAAGCATTAGCTATTTATGGCTTACTAAAACTTTAATGACCTTTACAAATTAGGATGAACCATTTTCTAGATCTACTTAAAAGGAGAAAAAAAATCCACTTAGCAACAGATTATCAAGAAGTCAGTAGTTTTTATGTACATCAAAGAAAGCTTACATTCTATCCTTCGTGAGCTTCAAGAACAGCAGGCAACACAAATAAGGTGACATGTTCATTTTATTATCAGCCTATTTTCATATATTTTGTAAAAAAAAAAAGAAGATAACAGATAAGTGAAGGGCACTCCAGAATTGGTTAATTTCAAAAGTAGTGATTATAAAACATCATGAATCTAAAGTCTTTGGTATGTTTCTTTATCTTTGTGGTTGTTAATAACCTCAAGCTGCACAGCCAATCTTTTACAAATTAGAACCAGCTCCTTGAGAGATAACATTCCTTGCATGCCACACCAGGTTCAGTCTCCAGTTACAGGGCTCTCAGGTGGTAGGCTGTGAAAGATCCCTAGCTGAAACTTTGGAAAACCACTGCAATATCAGAGTGGTAGGCAGTAATGGGTTAGATGGATTCAAACTGATCATGGAAGCTTTATATAATCAAAGACTGCAATACATATGCTTTTTCTCCCATTCCATCCCCCTTCCTCAAGCTCTCCAGCCGCCAGTGAATTGCTAACTAGATTCAGAATCCCAAATGTCCATGAGAGCTATGGCTTACTTTTGAAGGAGTCAGTCAGCAGGCCCAATATAATTTTGACAAGCCTGGATGGGTACCAACAGTGGAGGACGAGACCCAAGCTGCCCTGCCCAGCTGCTACCATGACTACTTACAAGTGCTGTTTGTGGTGGACTGGTGGCTTGGGGAGGGGGCAGAGCACTCCCTCCACTCCTCTGTGAGTTAGATCCACCTTATCCCTATTATTCTCTGTAAACAAGGGATGGGGAATTCATGGCTCTTCATATGTTGATGGACTCAATTTCCTGTCAATGCCTATCAGCCTGGCCAGTGGTAACGGAGACTAAAAGCAATCATTTGTTGTCACTGGAAGACCATTTCTGCTATAGGCTATTGGTCTTCTCATTCTGTTTCACATAAACAACGCTTCAAAAGTCCACATCCTAATTAAATGGCTTATCACTTTTTTTGCTTTTTCAAGCTGCCAAATGGAATCTGATGACTAACTGATTGATACTTTATTTTAGCCATGTGCCAGGAAAAAAAAATGCAAAGTATGACATAACGAATTAAAAAGTGATGATGAAATAACATACTATACCACATGAGATAAAATATGGTTCTTTAAAGGTATAAAATATCATACAACATAGAATACAAATAAGATATGAAATATATTATATATGAACATTAAGAGAATCTCAAGGAAGTATAAAAATGTTGTTTAGTCAATGACTTGCAGTAAAGAATAGCAGCTGAGTAAAATTTAGCTATTTTAGCTGTAGTTATGGGACAATGATCAGTCAGAAGATGTGATGCATTGAAATCCTCAGATCTGCTAGGAGATTTTGTGTGTGTGTGTGTGTGTGTGTGTGTTATCTACACACATACAGAGAGAGAGAGAGAGAGAGAGAGAGAGAGAGAGAGAGAGAGAGAGAGAGAGAATGGGGTAAAATGGGTACAGTAAACACAAATTATCATGATAAAAGAGGCAATTAAATAAGACATAGCTGACAGTCTCCAGCTCCACTGCTTTTATAAGGATTTAACGGGTCTGGGTAAGGGGTCCAATTTGACAACTACATGATATGGTATTTGTGCCCTTTCACATTCCCTACTCCTGATGTGCATAGGTTGTCTGGTGCAACACTTATACCAATCTGGCAGATCTCCAGTCTATGCCACTGCACTAAGAAACAGTAGCCACATGCAAATAGCCTTCCTTGTGCTGTCCATCCTTTTCTAATTCTTTGGGTTGCCACAACGTACACTTGCAAAGCCTGGAAATTTTGCTTTTAGGGAAATCAACTCCTAAAACCCCTATGCAGCATGGCCATGCTGCCTGGGGGCTTCTGGGAATTGTAGCCCCTCAAAGTAAAGTTTCCAAGTTCTGCAGTTTCATATACCGTTACAATTGCCTATGAAACAGACACCTGATGGAAGAAAACATTTATTTTTCTATGTAAATTTATCTCCTTCCTTTGTGGTGGTCATCAGTCGTGCCTACATTAGAGACTAATAAATCCTGCACCAGTTTTACAGAGCTCTTAAGATGACTGTGCACAGATGGAACTCTGTTTAATGGTTCAACCCTAGCAACAGTTTTACTTAGAAGTCATGCTCTGTTGATTTTAATGTGTTTTATTTCCGGATATCATTACTTCACATTGATGGTGCAGTCTGCATCCTGGGGAATTCAGATGCAGAATTAATTCAGATGATCTCTGCATGAGATATCTTTAACACTGATGTATGATTCTGCAAGCAGCGGAATCAACATGTATCTGAAAAGCTTCACAGTTATTGAGCTTTGTCTCCTTCCAAGTTACTAAACTTAAGAAAACTATTCTGATTCAAGGACTCCCTCTAGTGTATGATAGAAATGATAGCTTCAGTTCCAAAACTTAATTCGCAGTAGACAGGGGTGAGAATCATCTGGTCCTCCAGATGTTGTTTGACTAAAATTGTCAGCATTGTTCACCATTTATGATACTGGCTATGGCTGTGCTACCCTGTATACTGGGGGCCCCAGGAGGGACACCAAAATGTGCTCAACTAAAGGTGGGGAAAATTAGCTCAGAGCACTGCTTAGCGTTACGAGAGGCAGGGTAACGTAGCGAGATCTTGAACCCTATGTCTACAGGGTCAGGTCGAGTCAAGTAGCACACAAAAGTTGAAACAATAAATGATGTTTTATTAAAAACACAAGCAAGACAGTGTATGCGACACACTCACACAAGACAACTAAAGAAATAAAGGTTGGAGTGGTATAGAGGGATTTTTAGAAGGGTTGCTGGTTTGGGTGATACTTCACCTGTCCTGAAGCCCGGAAAAATAGAGAGCGAGGCTGGGGTGCAATGTAGCTCAGCACGTGGAGCTGAGGGGAGGCTCGCCAAGCAAAGCAGCAGCAAGGTGGGATGAAACTCGGGAGCGTTCCGAGGAAGGTCTCGGAATCATGGGTTTTTATAAGGAGAATTATGACTGCAGGCTATGTCGTACTTGGGGGAAAACAATAGATTTGGAGTTGGAGACAAAGCCTCCGAAAGGTCAGACTCTGAATGATTGAGTTATCGCAGAGGTTCCCAATAGAGTAGCCAGTATGCAAATACAGAGTACTTGGGTATGGTATAGGTTACCCATCAAGCTGCCAGCGTGGGGCAGAGGATCTTTTGTAAGTTGCGTGCATACCTAATTAGAGTACTTGCCCGGAGGTCTCCTAAAGCAGTGAGTCAGCTATTTCTGGCCTGCCTGTATTGTAGTAGGAATATTACGGCAATTAACGGTCGAGCTTGTTTACGTGCTTGTCCAGTGGCCTCGCAAGCACGTGGAGGGGAATAGAGAAGTGCAGCCGAATTGTGATATCAAGAGGATATCTTTTAATATCCCCAAAGCTCGGACTAGCCAGGGCAGTAACAGCTGATAGGACTTGCAGTCCAACAACATGCAGGAAGGCCACAAGATATTGTAGTAGACTTTACCTTTTGCGATTTTTCAGTCTTTTTTGTAACTTTTTTTTTTGACTACCTTAATTGTCAGGGATTCCAGGCAGAGAACCCTGGGAAAATGATCAGCCCACTGCAAAGATGTTGCATCATGTTCCAGCTGTGGGTAATTGCAAGGTTGCATAAGAAACTGGGGTCGTGTGCAGATGGTAGAGGGAGGTGTGCAAACCTCTGCCTGATTGGCTGTAAATATGTATATAAGAAAGCAATCCCCAGTATGTATTTGTCTGTTGACCAAACCGGTGTCTGGCGCAAGCCTTTGTCCGTTTGTTCCATGTTGTGTACATAACGGAACGTTGCTACAAGATAAAGTGCCTCCTGTTTGGAAGAAACTCCTCCGTGTGTGAGTATCCTTACTGGGGAACAAGCCTGCTGCTGTTGGCTCGCTGTCCTCTGGCTCTTCCGCTGCATTTCTGTGGGGCTGAAGCTCCTATCATCCCCCAACAGTGGTTACGGGCCCAGACCCAGAGTGCACAGCATCCACAGTGCACCTGTAGTTGTTTTCCCCTGGATACTGGGACTGTTTTTGACTGTTTGCCTGGCTCTCTGGTGCCTTGGGAGTCTGTTTTGGCAGAGAGACAGTTAATCTTCAGTCCGGAGCTCATCGAGGTCACTGCGGCCTTCTGCTTTGTTTGTTGAATTTTACTTACAAAGGCGGCAGCATGGCTGAAGGAGGTTATCTGCGTTTTGAAAAATTGACCGACGCTAATTATCAAAGCTGGCAAATTTATGTGAGAGCCGCTTTGATGACGGAAAACCTGTGGAACGTTTTGGAAAATGAGGGACAGCTCCCAGAAGGGGCAACTGCTGCTCAAAAGGCAGCATTCAGGGTTGCTGATGAAAAAGCCAAAGCAGTTATTTTGCTTAAAATCCTTCCCAGTTGATTCACGCTGCTGCTGCAGACACAGCATAACAGCTCTGGCAGGCTTTGAAGCGTGTGCATCAACCTTCCTTGTGTTTGTCCAAAATGCTATGGATGAAAAGACTGTATAACACAAAGTTATGTCCCGGAAGCTGTGTGAGAGAGCACCTCATGCTGATGAAACAGCTTTTCCAAGAGACAGCCGATAGGGGGGTAAAAATCTCAGAAACGCAGAAAAGTTTTATTCTTCTGGGAAGCCTCACTAAAGAGTAGGACTTTTTGATGTACAGCCTGCAGGGTGTGCGTGAGGAAGAGCTGACTGTAGACCTGGTAGCCGGGAGGATCCTGGAGGAAGTCCAACGTAAGCAGTTCGATTCCAGACTGCAGTCGGAGGGAGAGGCAGCTCCGGAGGAAGAAGGAGCAGTGTGCAGCTATGCCAGACGCTGCTACAGATGCAAGAGAGTCGGCCATCTCCAGAAGGACTGCAGAATGCCAGCGCCGAGCAGAGGGAAGAAGACAGCCCAGAAGTGGAGGGGCGTGTCGTCACAGGCTGAAGGCCATGCGTTTGTGGCAAAAGAACAGTCTGAGAGTGGTGTGTGGTTGCTAGACAGTGGTGCAACTCACCACATGGTGAACAATTTAAAGCTGTTGAATGATGTAACAAATGCAAATATAACAGCAATTTCCCTTGCAGATGGGGCACCAAGCAAGGTGCAGAAGATGGGTACTGCATATGTGCCATGCTTTGGTAAATCATTCAATAACGTGTTGTGTGTTACCAACCTGCAGAATTGTATTTTGAGTGTCTCTCAACTGATCAGTGAGGGTTACAAAGTGGTGTTTGAAGGGGAGAAATGTACAACAACTGAAAATGGTATGTTTTGTGCAAAAGGGGTGAAAAAACAGGGGTTGTACCACATGTTGCCCAAAGGAAAAGTGGCAAACGTTAACCCATTGTGTAACAAACCTCTACATGACAAGTGTGTACATTATCTCCACAGAGTGATGGGACATGTCAGCTATAAAAGTTTGCAGGAGTTGGCAAAGGCATGCCCTGGGTTACAAGTCAGAAATTGCCCTAAGTTTCTAGATTGCTCTGTATGCGAAAAGGTTAAGGTAAAGGCTTATCCCATTGCCAAGAAAAGCAAGTGTGTCACCCAACGTCCTTTTGAGGTTGTACATGCAGATTTGGCTGGGCCATTTAAGCCAACTGAAGGGCAAAACAGGTATGTCCTGGTAATTGTAGACAGACACACCAGGTACTCCTATGTCTTTCTACTGAAAGAGAAAGGTCAAGCAGCTGAAAAGTTCCAAGAGTGGGTGAATGCTGTTGAGAGAGAATTTCCTTATAGAGTGGCCAGTCTTGTATCAGACAGAGGGGGAGAATTCCTGTCCAACAGCCTGCAAGCCTGGATGCGTAAGAAAGGCATAAGGCATAAAACCACCAACCCCGCATCTCCCGGGGAGGATCGTCTTGCAGAAAGAAGAATTGGGCTGTTAAAACAAATGAAGGACTGTATGATGGAGGATGCCCAAGCCCCAGTAGGACTGTGGGGAGAAGCAATCGTGACAGCAAACTACCACATAAACAGGATGTGGAGCTCAAGTGTGAAGCAAACTCCATATTACTTGTTGTATGGTAGAGCGCCAAACCTGAAGCATCTACGTGTTTGGGGTCAGTTTCCTAGTGTGTATATTCCCCCAAGTTTCAGAAAGTCTGGAGAGGAGAAATCTAGACGGTTGCGCTTTGTGGGATATGAAGGAAACAAATATAGATTTCTACACCATGCTGGCAAAACAGTGTACTCCAGGAGTGCAAATTTTGAATTCCATTCAGGATGGGATAGACTGCACTGTAATCAAGAGGTTTTGATTCCCCTGGGTAAAAGTGTTCCCGAAATTCCTGAAAATGGAGGGGCAGTAATGTCTGATGAGGAAAAGGACAGTGTCCCAGATACATTTGAGTCCTCTGAAAATGGAGGGGGAGGTGATGTCTGATGAGGAAAAGGACAGTGTCCCGGATCCACTTGAAAGCTCTGAAGATGGAGGGGCGGTGATGGCTGATGATGAAGAAGAAAGTACTGAGGAAAGTACTGAGGAGGAGAAGCCAAAAGTCCCACTCGATGTCACACCAAAGAGTTCAACACCGCCACCTAGTGCTGAACCTGCGTTTCGGGTCAAGCAAGAGCCTCACACTGAGGTCAGAGCTACTTCCAGAAGTGGTTCCAGTAAAAGTGGGTCAGGAGGTACCCAAATTGCTAAGTCAGGAAGCAAAGTTATGCTCATCCCTAAAAGGTCAGGAGGAGGGTATTTTGTTGTTCCGTGTGACTGAAGCAGAAAACTTACAGTGTAGGACTACATTGGGGTATAGTATCAAAATGTGAGGCAAATGATCCAGGATGGGATTTTGTGCTTGCAGTATTGGCCATCTGTGGATTTACTCACAAAGGCACTTCCAGCAGTAGGCCATGAGAAGATGGCAGGTAAACTGGGCCTTGCCACCAGAGTGTAAGGTGGAAAATGAATTGTACCCTTGAATGTATGTACTGTACGTATTATGGATTATGTACTGCATGATATGTATGGATTGTGAAAATGTCCTACACAATGGCCTGACCATTTTGGAGGGGATTGTCAGGGATTCCAGGCAGGGAACCCTGGGAAAATGATCAGCCCACTGCAAAGATGTTGCATCATGTTCCAGCTGTGGGTAATTGCAAGGTTGCATAAGAAACTGGGGTCGTGTGCAGATGGTAGAGGGAGGTGTGCAAACCTCTGCCTGATTGGCTGTAAATATGTATATAAGAAAGCAATCCCCAGCATGTATTTGTCTGTTGACCAAACCGGTGTCTGGCGCAAGCCTTTGTCCGTTTGTTCCATGTTGTGTACATAACGGAACGTTGCTACAAGATAAAGTGCCTCCTGTTTGGAAGAAACTCCTCCGTGTGTGAGTATCCTTACTGGGGAACAAGCCTGCTGCTGTTGGCTCGCCGTCCTCTGGCTCTTCCGCTGCATTTCTGTGGGGCTGAAGCTCCTATCATCCCCCAACATTAATAAATGCTTGACAGTTCATTTTTATGTGGAGCCAGAAAGAAGTGAAATGGCAAATATGCCACCTTATTCGAATGTCTGCTTTGTTCCAGCTGATAGTGTGTATTCATGGTGCCAGCCTTTTCAACTGATTACTCTGTCACTTTCCAAAGCACTCCAGATTTTCTCTGTATAGCATCATTTGTGCATTGGTGGTTCTAAAATATGACTATGAGATAAAATAAGGTACAGAACACTGATCTTTGGAACAGCATGGATAAATATATATATATTCACTACATTCAGGCAAGAAAAATGAAATATACAAATATAGGATGTGTGATACCTGCTTTGATAACAGTACATATGAAAAAGAACTAGGAGTCTTAGTAGATGACAAGCTAAGATGTTGTTGTTCTTGTTGTTTTTATTATTATTATTATCCCACTTTTTCCCCAGTTTGGGACTCAAAGCAGTCTACAACAGTTTAAAAAACATATTGTTAAAACCCGGCATACAAAGTTAAAACAAGACTAAACAATCAAAAAAATTAAAACTGGAATAAAACACAGATCATTAAATATGCACACCAAGTCAACAATTAGCAAGGTCCAGCACATTATTTTGGTGGGATGGGCCTTATATAGTCAATCATCAAAACACCTGTCTAAACAGAAAAGTCTTTGTCTGTGAAGAGGAAGTAGGGAGGGTGGCAGTCTCTGAGAAAGGACTTCCAGAGCATGTGAGCAAGCGGTGAAAAGGCCTTCTCCTGTTTTCTCATAAGGTGTACTTGTGAGGGCAGTGGGACAGAGAGAAGAGCCTCCCCAGCAGATCTCAAAGCATGAGCTGACTCATAACAAAATATATGATCCTTCAAATAACCTAGACCTGAGCCATACAGAGCTTTGTAGGTCAAAACCAGCAGCTTGAACTGTGCCCACAAACAAACGGGCAGCCAATGAAGCTGTTGCAATAAGGGAGCTGTGAATTCCCTGTAGCCAGCCACAGTCAATGATGTGTCTGCAGCTCTTTTGAGTTTCTGAACACTTCAAAGACAGCCCCGTTTAGAGTGTACTACAGTAATCCAACTGGGAAGTAACTAAGGCCATTTCCACACTGGGTTTCTGAAATGGTGCAGAGCGACCTCTCACGGAGGTCTTCTACACCCTAGAGTGGACTGGCGTGGACTACTTTTTGTAGTTCTACACCAGAATCCACTCAGGAGCGGCCGGACCTAGCCGCGCTGCGTGTTTTTTAAAAACCTCTTTTTCGAGGTTTTTAAAAAGCACGGAGCACGCAGCCCCGTGCCGCTCTGTCGCCCGACTCCGATGTGGATTTGCAGGCGCACGCAAGTGCGTGCCTGCAGATCTGCCGGGGGCGGGCTTCCAGCTGGTGAGCTTCTCCGGTTGGTGGAGAGCCTCCACCAACCGGAAGCCGCCATTTGGGACGCCGGAGGACTGCGGAGCAGCGAGCTCGCGCTGCTCCGCATCACGACGGACTTATCCGGCTGCCGGTAAGCTCCGTTTTTGGGCGTTTTCGCCTGTCCCCCCCCCACATGTGGAAAGGGCCTAAGGTGTGTGTCCACCATGGCCAGATCTGATATTTCAAGGAATGACATACAAGCTTTAACTGCACAAATGCACTCCTAGCAACTGCTGAAACTTGAGCTTTCAGGTTCAGAATTGAATTCAGGAGCACACCTACACTGTGGGCCTGCATCTTCGGGGGAGCGTAACCGCACCCAATACAGGTTGAATCCATATTCCCTGATCTGTCTTTTGATTGACCAGGAGCACCTCTGTCTTGCCTGAGTTAAGTTTCAATTTGTTCACTTCATCTAGTCCATGAGTCTAAACATGAGTCAACTCAACAGCGTAACTTGGTGGTCAAAAAAGCTAATGCAATTCTAGCCTGCATCATCCAGAGTATAGTGGCCAGATCAACTGAAGTAATACTAGCCCTCTATTCAATTTTAGTCAGACCTCACCTGGAATACTGTGTCCAGTTCTTGGTAAAGCAGTTAAAGAAGTTTACTGACAAGCTAAAAAACGCCCACAGGAGGGCAACCAAGATGCTGAAAGGTCTGGAAACTAAGCCCTATGAGGAACAACTTAGGGTACTGAGTATATTTAGCTTGCAGAAGAGAAGATTCGAGGTGACATGATAAGCCATCTTTAAATATCTGAAGGATGTTATACAGAAAATGAAGCAAGCTTGTTTTTTTGGTTCTCCTGACAGTAGGACCCAACTGATACATTCAAATTACAAGAAAAAAGATTCTGTCTAAACATTAGGAAGAACTTCCTGACAGTAAGAGCTGTTTCACAGAGGAATGGACTGCTTTGGAGTGACTCTCCTTCATTTGATGTCTTTAAGCAGAAGTTGGATTGCCATCTCACAGGAGTGCTTTAGCTGTGTCTTCCCACATTGCAGGGGATTGGACTAAATGCCCTTGAAACCCCTTCCAGTTCTATAAATCTGTGATTTTACTAGGCCCTGATTTTAACTTGGTGAAAAAATATGGATAATATCTGTGCCAATCAGTCTTCCAGGTACATTTCAGAATCAGGGCATCAGAGCCAAGTAAGTCTTCTCCCATGTTTCTACATGAAGTACTAGTGCTGGAACAAAGAGAGGATCTTCCCCTTCCAGATCTTATTGGTTGGGCATGTATGTATACTGTACAGGAAATTAAAAAAACTAGTATGATTCAGAAACTGGGATGAGCCATATTTTGCATATTAACAAAGTGAACTCATACCTCTGAACTCCTACCTACCCAACTGTAATCAAAGGTAGGTCATCTGCTTATTCCTCCATGGAGAGACTGAAGAGAAAAGCATTTAGAAGGATAACCTAGCCAAGCAACAAGTAAAGAATGTGTTTTTCATGAACTACTAAATCAAGATCTGCTGAGTAACAATGTGCATGTGTCTTGTACAATGTGCATGTGTCTTCAAGTCACCTGTCAGCTTATGACAACCCCGCATAGGCAAGAAATACTCAGGGGAGGTTTTGCCACTTCCTTCCTCTGAAATACAGCCTACACCATCTGGCATTCATAGGCAGTCTCCCATCCATGTACTAACCAGTTCTTTTTTTTTTTAAATCATTTTATTCAATTTCACATTATAAAAAACATACATAGTAGCTGACAGTTTACTTGACATATTTCTGATCTTCCATAGAGATCTAGTTTTACATACTATTTTTCAGATATATAATACTGTACTAATCTAACAGCTATTTTTTACTCTTTGATTCTTGCCTTACCCTCCCATATTCCCGCATCATGATATATACCGTGCCACCCACTCATATCTTATCTTACATCATGAATAACCAACCTCCATCTGTATACCCAGCAATTACCCACTTCCATTTACCATTTGCCATTCTCTTTGTATCTCTTCATCTGATTTCCCTTTTAGTCTCTGAGAGACCATATCAGCATTTTTATTTTCTATAAGTGTACCCCACCATTGTTCCACTGTAGGTATTTGATGAGTTTTCCACAACTTAGCATATTCAATCCGAGCAGTTGTTATCATATACAGCAGTATTCTCCATTGTTTCTTTACATCAACATCTTCTATTATATGAGTCATATTTAACAAATACAGTTCTGGTGTCTTAACAAATTGAATTTTCAATAATGCACAAATTTTATTATGTATTACATTCCAGTACTTCTTAGCTTTTGGGCACGTCCACCACATGTGGTAGATCGTGCCAACTTCTTTCTGACACTTCCAACAATGCCCATTACCTGTTTTGTAAATCTTTTTCAATTTGTCAGGTGTCATACACCATCTATAAAAAAGCTTATAATAGTTCTCTTTCAAATTTTGAGCTGTTGTAAATTTCTGTGTTTTTTGCCAGCTCCTTTCCCAAGACTCTAATTGAATTGTATGTTCAATATTCTGAGCCCATAAAATCATTGTTGTCTTCACTGTTTCTTCCTGCCTCTCCTGTTGTAATATTTCTTGATACACTTGAGCTAATAAGTGAGGAGGATTTTCAAACAGCCATTTAACTACTCCAGTTTTCTCCTTGTGTTCTATTCCATATGTTTTAGTGTCCATCTGGAACCTTTCAACTAATTGTCTGTAGGGGAACCAATTCAGTACTATTCCCTCTTGTTCTAATTTTTTTCTTGTTTTTACCCTTAAATTATTAGACGCTGATCTCTCCATTATGTCTTCATATCGCAGCCATTTATCTGAATCTGTCCATCGTCCAAAAAAAGCCTCTTGAGGTGAAACCCAAGTGGGCAGCTGCCATATGTTTTTAGTTTTATAATCTTCCTAAATTTTTAAAAGTGCTTTCCTGATATAGTGATGTGAAAAGTCTTTATCTATTTTTGCTTTATCATAAAACATATAGGCATGCCAACCCATTCTCAGGTCTGCTCCCTCCAGTGCCAGCGTTCTCTTATCTTGTAGGTCTACGCAGTCTTTTATCCACGTAAATGCCGCAGCCTTGTAATATATTTGAAAGTCTGGTAGTCCCATTCCTCCTCTATTTTTTAAGTCAGTCAAGTTGTTCCATTTTATCCTGGGTTTTTTCCCTTGCCATGTAAACTTGGTTAAATCTCTCTTCCATTGTATGAAAGGCTTCATATTCAATATTATAGGAAGATTTCGGAACAGAAACATCATTTTTGGCAAAACATTCATCTTTATTACAGCTATCCTCCCCAACATTGAAAGTCGCATCGAAAACCAAGTTTCCAAATCTTTTTTTATTTCTAACCATTTTTTTTCATAATTATTTGTAAATAATTCATTATTTCTTTTTGCTATCCAAATACCCAAATATTTAATCTTTTGTCCTTTATTAAATCCTGTTTTTTGCACCAGTTCCCTTTCTTCTCTTTCATTCATATTTTTAGTTAAGAAAACTGTTTTTTCCTTGTTAACTTTGAAGCCTGAGAAATGTCCATATTCTTGCACTATAGCCATCAATTTCTCAATACATTTCCCTGGATCTTCCACCAAGAAGACCAAGTCATCAGCGAAGGCTTTTAACTTATATTGGCATTTCTTTATCTGTACTCCTCTTATTTCTTTATCTTTTCTTATGGCATTAAGTATTTCCAGTGTCAACATAAACAGCAATGGGGAGAGTGGACATCCTTGTCTCGTTCCTCTATATAGTTCTATCTTTTGTGTTCTTTCCCCATTGATGACCAGTCTTGCTTGTTGTTGGCTATATATAGCTTCAATCCATGCAGCAAATTTATCCCCTGCTTGCATCTGCTTAACCACAGTCTTCAAAAATGGCCAACTGATCATATCAAAAGCTTTCTCTGCATCCACAAATATCATGGCCATTTTCCTCTCATTATGCTTTTCATAATATTCTATTAAATTTAAGACCGTTCTGATGTTATTTCTCAAAGATCTTTTAGGTAAAAAGCCGTTCTAGTCCTCATCTATCACCTCAGACAGTACTTTTTTTAATCTTGCTGCTAGAATTGAAGCAAAAATCTTATAATCGATATTCAAAAGTGAAATTGGCCTGTAATTCTTGACCTCTTTCAAGTCTCTTCCTTCTTTCGGAATCAGCACTATATTAGCCTCCTTCCATGTATCTGGAATTCCATCCTTTATTATTTCATTTAAAGTGCTTTGCAACGGTATTGAAATCTCATGATCCATATTTTTGTAATAACTTGCTGTAAATCCATCAGGGCCTGGAGCTTTATCATTCTTCAAATTTCGTATGGCTTCCATCACTTCCATCATAGTTATAGTTTGATTCAGAATTGTTCTTTGATCTTCATTGAATCTCATTGTATTCATTTTATCCAGATATTCCTCCACTTCTTTACTTCTTTTCCCTTTTGGAATCTTACCCATCAAGTCCACATAGTAGTTATAAAAAGCTTGTTTTATTCTTTCTTGTTTTGTAATTTTTTTCTCTCCTGTTTTTCTCTCTGTTATTATGTTTCTGGATCTTCTTTTCCACAGCATTCTTGCCAAAAGCTTAGAAGGTTTATTAGCTTGTTCAAAAAAATTATATCTTATTCTCCTTATTTGTAGCTCTATTTCTTCCAAATTAAGTTGATTTAATTCCTCTTGCTTAACCTTCATTTGTAGTCTCAATTGTTTATCCAACGGATTATGTCTCATCTGTTGTTCGATTTCTTTCATCTTTTCCAAAATTCGTTGCTCCGATTTCCTCTTCTCTTTTTGAATCTCTGCATTCCATCTGATAAAATTTCCCGGCATGACAGCCTTACTTGCATCCCAAATGGTTTTCATCGACAGCTCCGACGTCATGTTCTCTTTAAAATAATTAGTTATCTCTGTTTTTGCTTTCGCTAAATACTTCTCCTTTTTCCAGATCACATCATTCATTCTCCATGTTCTTTCTCTGCCTGGAATTTTCATCTTTAATTGAAGTGGATTATGATCAGAGCATAAACTGGGAAGAATATCCATATCTGTAGTTTTCATCAGCAGCTGTTTATTCACAAGAATCATATCTATTCTTGACATCGACCTATGTCTGTCCGAGTAATATGTATATCCATCGAGTTGTCCGTTCTTATATCTCCAAGTGTCATATAAATTTAAACTGTCCATCATATTAAAGAAACTTTTAGGAAGTTTACCATTGTTCCGGGGAGTTAACTTTTGTTTAGTTCTATCAACTGAAGGACTAATTAGACCATTAAAGTCCCCCAAAACAATAATGTTAGAATTGCCTGTTTCATCAAGATATCTCACTATCTCTTCCTGTATTGTAGGGAAGAATTCTCCCTTGGCTCCATTTGGTGTGTATACCTCTACTATCAATACTTTCTCCTGTTTCAAAGTAACTTCTACCCCTATATATCGTCCATTAGAATCTTGAAATATTTGCTGTGCACCCAATTTTGCATTTGCATATATCAAAACTCCCCTTTTCTTCTTATCTATTGTAGCTGCGAAACAGCTGCCTACATGTACGAACCAGTTCTGACCCTACTTAGCTTTCAAGATCAGATGGGATCTGGTGCCTTTAGGGTTTTAAGGTCTGGTAATTTTTCCTTTATGCTTCACAAATCATAGATTATTTTAAACTTCCTAGGATACTAATAGACAAACTTTCTTTTTCTAAGAGATGAGAGCACTTTCCAAGCAGGTACATTGACTATAAACAGGAAATAAAATGTGATGGAGACCAGTTTTCTCTTCAAGGACTGTTACATGAAAGGTTGTAATCTAAAAAGGCTTAGACATTTTTTTTTATCTCACATATTCTCTCTCCTTTATGGAATCATGTGGGCATAACAAGTATTGTGAAAGCTCTTTCCATCTATGCATGCTGAAGGATACAGCACCACATTGACTGCAGTGTACTAAGCATGTTTCTTCACCAAGTTCAGTGGGGTTTCCTCTTTGGTTTTTGCATTTGTTGTTAACTGCTGTCAAGTCAACTTCAACTTATGGTGGCCCTATGAATGAGAGACCTCAAAGTCATCCTCTGATGAACAGTCTTCCTCAGTTCTTGCAGACACATGGACGTTGCTTCCTCGATATACAGTATTCTATCCACCTGTAATGTGGTCTATCTCTATTCCTACTGCCCTATACATTACCAAGCATTATTTTATTTTCTAATGAATCATGTCTTCTCATGATATGCCCAAAGTACAACAGTTTCAGCTTAGTCATCTTGGTTTCTAGGAAGAGTTCAGGCTTGATTTCATCTAGGACCTATTCATTTGCCTTTTTAGCAGTCCATGGTATACATAGAACTCTTCTCAGGACCACATTTCAAAGGATTTTATGTTCCTCCTATCAGCTTTCTTCACAATGGCACGATCCACTCTAATTTTAAGTATTCAGTGATGTATCTTTACACTTCAGGATCTAGTTCCTTCATAGCTGCCCTTCCAAGTCCTAGTCTTCTTCTGATTTCTTGATTGCTGTCTCTATTCTGATTAATGACTGATCAGAGGTATGGAAAACCTTGAACTATTTCAATGTCTTCATCATCTACTTTAAAGTTATGTAAATCATCTATGGTCATTATTTTTGTTTTCTTAATGTTCAGCTGTAAACTTGCCTTTGCACTTTCTGCCTTTTCTTCAATAATCTTTCCGAGTCTTTGCTGTTTTCTGCTAAAAGTATGGTGTCATCTGTGTATCTTATATATGTAATATGTGTTATGTATCTAAGTGTGTGTAACTACACACACACACACACACACACACACACAGATGCATATGTTTGTAGTATTATCCCTAGTGCCTCTTCCTTCCCTGAACCCAGCTTGGACATCTGGCATTTCTTGCTCCATATATGGTAAAAATCTTTTTTGTTGAATTTTGAGGATCACTTTGCTTGCAAGGGAAATCAAAGCAATGGTCCTATGGTTACTGCAGTCCCTGGTGCCCCCAGGGATTTATATCAAGTGTTTCCAATCTGTGGGCCATTATTTTGTTTTCCATATTTGTTGACAGGCCATCAGGTGATGTTCATGTATACAGCTGCCTCTTTGGTTGCTTAAATAATGTGTTTGTAATGAACAACCTGTTAGCCTCACAAAACTCAGGCCATTTCTGCATGGCGTTGCAGTCCTACTATGGGGATGGGATGGGATGGGATGGCAGCAGTCTGCAGGTCGGGTTTCTGTGCGACATCATTGCAGTCCCACTGCCACCCTGCCCCCACCCATTGCGATCACAGGATATTTGCTTAATGGAATAAATCCATTAAGTGTCTGCGATTGTACGACACTCCCGTCCTTACCTGCCATGCAGAAGGGCAGGAAGCACAATGGAGGCACTTCCTTTCCCAGAGCAGCATGGTAAAGAGCCCGGCTGCACTGCAGAAGGCAGGTGCATGTCACTTGCACTCTCTTCCTCAGGGAGCTGGCTGGGTGTGGAGGGAAGCATTCCCATCATGTTCCCTTCCCGGCAAAGGGACTACCAGGATTGCAACAGGAGGATGATGGGATCAGGTTAACATGAAGAAATGGCCTTAGTCCATTGCTCTCCTGCTTCTTTTCTTGATCCTAGGCCAAATTTTCCTACAATCTTTGATTCTGCTATATTTCTTACTTCTGCATTCTAACCACCTATGACTGACAACAAGTCTTTCTTTGGTGTATGATCAAATTCCTCCTGGACTCCAGCAGAGAATCTTTCAATTTCTTTTTCTGTGAGTTTGATCACTCACTTATTTTTCCAAGTTTCTTCTGATCATTTCTCCTTTTATGTGACTTGCCTTATTTTGAAAATAAATTTTTCTCTTCCCTTTTTCTCACATTTTTGCTTATCTTCATTCTTTTCATGTTTCCTTCTGAATCGTCCATTTTCGTTGTATGTATTCTTTAATTGGTTTCAATTCTTCCCTATTTTTCCCTTTTGTTTCACCTTTAAGTGCCACTGTCAAATCATCCATCGCTATCATTTCTGATAGTTTAACCTCCCATTCCTCAGTATCTGGGATATGTTCACACTTCCAGTATTTCGCATAAGTAATCCTTGCATTTGAAACCATATACAGTATTATTCTCCAATATCTAATATGCTCTTTTTCTATTTGGTGTAACATATTTAAAAGAAATATTTCAGGATACAAAAGAATATTAATTTGTAATATTTCCAATATTTTCTTTTGAATGGTTTTCCAATATCTTTTAGCTTCAGGGAATGACTACCACATATGGAAGAATGTTCCTTCTTCTGCCTTACATTTCCAACATTTGCTGGAAATCTTGTACATTTTCCTTAATTTTGCTAGGTCTAAGTACCATCTATAGAGCATTTTAAAGTAATTTTCTTTCAGCTTTTGGGCTAATGTAAATTTTTGTGTATTCTTCCAGCTTTTCTCCCAATGTTCTAAGCTAATTTCATGCCCTATATTTCTTGCCCATTGTATCATTGAATCTTTAATTATTTCTGTCTCTAATTCTCTGTTTAATAATATTTTGTATAATTGAGCCACCAAATGGTCTTTTTTTTAAGAACGATGTTCTCAAATTCATTCCGTTTCCCTATACTTTCAAATCCTTCCAATTTATTATCCATTTTAAATCTTTCTTTCAGTTGATGATACAAGAACCATTTACATGTGAAACCTTCCAGCTCCAGTTCCTCTCTTGTTTTTATTCTTAGACTTGTCTTCTCTTCTACTATAATATCTTCATATCTGATCCTTATTTCTTTCTCATCTCACCAGCTTCCAAATAAGGCTTCAGGGGGAGATGGCCATAACAGGATTCTAATATACACCTTCCTTTTAAATTTCTTCCAAATTTCAAATAATGCCCTTCTAAGATAATGGTTGAGGAATTCTTTATCCACTTTGGTTTTATTGTACCAAAGATATCCATGCCAGCCAAATTTCAATTCCGATCCTTCCAATTCTAATATCCTTTCATTTTCAAGAATTATCCATTCTTTTAAGCAGGTCAGGGCATTTGCTTTGTAATATATTTCAAGATCCGGTATACCAAATCCTCCTCTTTCTTTTCTCTCTATTAATATCTGCCACTTTATTCTTGGCTTCTTCCCTCCCCAAATGAATCTCGATAAATCGTTCTTCCAATCACGAAAACATCGGAAGGTTTTGAAAAAGATAATTAATTTTTGGAAGGATATTCATTTTAATTGCTGCTATCCTTCCCAAGAAAGATAACCTCAGTTTGGACCATTTCTGAATTTCTTTCTTTATGTCAGTCCATAATTTTTCTATAATTATTTTCAAACAATAATTGAAAAGTGGCAAAAGATATTCTAAAGGAGGTTTACTGTAACCTCTTCTCTGCAATACTAACAAATGTCAGCTCTGGTACCATTTTTGTTGTCACCACTCCACTAGTGTTATCCCCTAACTACTATTGCTGCCCAGTAGCTGTTTGGCACATTTAGTCTGGCTCCTCAGCAAAAGCCTGTCTGACACGTAAGACCTTACTAGCAGCATAGCACTAGAGCATCTTGGCTCACAGGAGAACAGAATCCCACCTTCATAAAAAGGTAGCACCATTGGTAGGAGTCTTTGCATACTTATCTGAAGATTTTGAATCCCCTTCTTCATCTGAGAAAGCTCCCAATGTGTCTTACATATATGCCCTCGCTATTATAAAACATTACACAAAAGGAAAAGGGAACAGGAAGACAGGAGAAAATGCCAACTCTGCCACTAATTCCTTGACTGAAAGTCTTTGGGAAGAAACAGTTCAAAGAGGAGCCAAAATGCTTTGGAAAAGTGATGTAATACCTACGATTGAACAATGGTGGGCAACTTTTATAGAAAATAGAAATGCAGATATTCTTTCACAAGGATTAAAAGGGAAATCAGATGATGATATTTATAAAGAATGGCAGATGATTTTGGAGGCGGGATGGGTCTTGACAGGAAATAATGGTATTCATGGTATTAAGTGTTGTTACAAAATAATTCAGAGTAATATCAGGAAACACCTAAAGTTGGGTAGAAAAACAGGAACTAACGAATTAAGTAGATATACTAACAATTTAATGTGAAACGTTGGCAAATAGTTCAACGAAATGACAGAAACTGTAATCCAGAGAGGAAGGAAGACAGTTGTAATATGACATTTAAGAATACAACGATAATTGTTTGTTTTATATGTTGGAATTGTAATAAAATTATATTTAAAAAAAAAGGAGCCAAAAGGAGATGCTTCCTCAATTAGCTCTCAAACGGCCTTATTCCCTCCTTCCCACCACAGGAGCCTAGGTGGCTCTGCAAATGTTGTTGAACTGCAGCTCCCAGCACGCCTTACCATGGAATGCTATGCTGAAAATTGAGGTTCAGCAACATCTAGAGGGCTGCACAGATGGCCATGCACGCAGACACACACACACACACACACAGAGACCCCGCCATGCAGGTGACAATTGTTGGAAGGAAAAACTAATGGAGTTCTCAGCTTTACAGAGCTGTAAAGCTTTACAGAGCACAGCTTGGAAAAATTGCTCCCTTCGTTAGACTACGGTTCCTAGAATCCCGCAGCCCACATGACCATTCCTTATGGGGGGCTGCGCATCTAGGATCTCTGCTCCAAAAAAAGTAAATTTTTCCAGGCTGGGATCTGATAAGAAGGCACGTGTATTTCCACGGCACCACGTTACCGAACGCGCTCCTCGACTACGAGCTAAGCAGCAACCGACCGCAGCCAGCTTTCGGTCTCCACCCGCCTCACTTTCCTTCCTCAAGGCAGGGGCCCAAAGCACTCCCTGGCGGCCATCACCTAGCAACAGCCTATCGCGCGCCGCGCTTCGACAGCTCGAATCAGAGCTTCTTCGGCCGGCGAGGAATCACCGCGACGCTCCGAGCCGGGCCACACGCCCCTGACGGCCCGCCCCCCGCCTCCCCAGCCCAGCCCCGCCCCCTGCGCCCGAAGAACACCACGTCTACAAATGACAACTCACCCGGAAGTTCTTTCCGCCTGTGCAAGGTGGAATCCGGTCGCTTCCGGGCCGTCGGTTCCGCTTAGCCCCCCCCCCCTCCTTTGAGCCACGCCGCAGGTAGAAACCGGCTCGTGCTGGACCCCGGCGTAGGTGAGTTTGTTTCGGTGTAACGTCTACGTCTCCTCCCCGGCTTCGGTTTGCTCGGACGAGGCCTCCCCTTTAACTTGTTTCCCCGCTTCCCCCAGTGCGCGTCTCACTGAGTCCCGTTTCTCTCTCAGCACCCCGTCCCTTTCAGCGCTTTGCGGTTGACTCTCCGCCGGGGAGATGTTGCTGAGGAGGCGGCAGGGCCCGGGGGCTTCGGCGGGGCGGCCGGCGGCGCTGCTGCTGCTGCTCCTCCTCAACCTGACCGGGGCCGTCCGCGCCTCGGAGATCACCTTCGAGTTGCCGGACAACGCCAAGCAGTGCTTCTACGAGGAGATCGCGCAGGGGACCAAGTGTACCCTGGAGTTTCAGGTGAGCGGCCCGCCTCTCTGCCTTCTCCCAAAGCCACCTGGGCAGGTGTGCGCGCGGGCGCGCGCCTCAGTGGGGGTTGCAGGTGCCAACAGTTCCTGCTGCGTGGCTTCGGATGGAAGGAAACTAGTGTGGGTTAAAGTTCTCCCTGCCCGTACATAGCTGAAGGAGCAGCTGCATATATATTTCTCGCCCCTTATTTCTGTATCAGTATCTGCCAATCTGGCCGCGCATGTTATGTACTGATTCTGCTAAAGTGTTCATCTTGCTTTTCTGTTACTTTGTCTTAATAGGTATTTGTGAGTGAAACCCTGGGGTGGTGTGGCTAAACTCTAAATCAGTGGTTCTTCACCTCGGTTCCACAAACCTTCTGGGGGTCCACAGAGACCTCGCAGAGGGTCTGTGAAGCCCTGCTGCTGGACCTCAGGCGAGTCACATTCTCTCAGCCTCAGAGAAAAGCAAAGAAAACAAATCTTGCCAAGAAAACCCCTATGATAGAGTCACCTTAGGGTCACCATAAGTCAGTTGTTAAAGAGGAAAGACATGATGTCTAGAAAGAACCTCCCTCTTTTGGCAGCACTTTGTTATATGGGTTCAAGTCTACAGACTTATAGTAACCCTAAGGTGAACCTATCACAGGGGGTTTTTTTGGCAAGATTCCTCCAGAGGGGGCATGCTTTTGCCCTCCTCTGAGGCTGAGAGAATATGACTTCCCCAGAATATTTGAATATTTAAATGTAAATATTTAAATCTTGAGTTAAGTCTTTGGAGTCCCTGGCATCAAATTATATTTACAGGGGGTTCTTGATAAAGAAAAAGCAAAGAACCACTGTTCTAAAGGACTAACTTTTGCATAAATTCGGCCTAAAATGATAAGGAATGTATTTCTTTGCCACCCAAGTTGGATGCTGAAATTTTCCATTGTTAGACAGAAACAAGGATGGCACTATTATTTATGCACTTATGCTAGATGCCGCCAGTACTGTGAAGCCACATAATACCATCCCATTTAGCAACCTCAAACTGTCATACTACCTACTTCCTCCTTTTCTTCAGTCGTTGCTGTTGTTGCATGTCTTCAAATTGTTCTCAACCTTAAGGCAAACCAATCATGTATTTTTCTGGGGCTGAGAGTATGTGACATGTCACAGGTTACCCATTGGGTTTCCATGATCCTGGTCTCTGGAGTCATAGTTCAGCACTCAAAAGTACACCACACTGGCTTTTGTAAGTTGGTATAATTTTTCTCCATCTCTTTCTTTCTTCCCCTTCCACTTGTGATGAAATGTATTAGAACATTTATGCAAAAGAATGCTCATCTACAAGGACTGATAATTGTTACTGCAGTCTCCCAGAAGCCTAAATAGTGACATAATCTCTTCCTTCGCTTCTCATAACTTCCCACCCACTACCTCCCTCTCCCCATCACCTTCTTCCTGCCTTCCTTCCCTTCCTTTTTTCTGCTCCCTTCTTCATCCCTTCCCAAAGTAAGGAGGAGAGAAAGATGGAGGTGTTGCATGCCTTGTGTCTTATCTTTCTCTACCTTTCTACTTCCTGGGGGAGAGCTTATCTCACTGGCTTTTGTGAGGGCTAAAAAATGTCAAAGCCTTTAAAAAAAAAAAGAATATAAGGGTACAGTTCCTTTTTTTAACAAGGGGGTCAGCCTTTGTGGCAAGAGAGGCTGGAAAGCGGCATTGCAGTGCACATTCCCCCTCTCTCACTGTCTCTGTGTGCTGCGGTGTACGTTTCTCTGTCTCTGTGGCTGCTGGGCTTGTGGCAGGAGAGTACAGAGGAAGAACGGACTCCTAGTCTAATCGATCTCTTTTCCTTTCTGCTGACTGGCTGGCCAGCCCCAAGCCAACCTCTGTCTCCTCCTGCTTCTTCCCCAGTCTCTCTCTTTCCCACTCCATTCCTTCCAGGTCCCCTGCCTGCCTTTTGATGGCTTTCTGGCTGCTCAGCGGCACAGCCCCACCCAGGCAACTCTCCTCTCACTGTCTTTCCCCATCCTCTTATCTTATCTCTTATCAGTTAATTTTTTTAAAAGGTGCTGCTAGATTTATTTTTTTACTCTCAAATTTTTCCTTCATAATAATAGTTGTTGCAGAGAGTTCCAAACTTTTCATGTTGGTGACACACTTTTTTAGACATGCGTCATTTCGTGACACAATAATTTCAGTTTTACTAGCAAACTGGAGGTTAAAGTAACCCCTTATAAGAAATACAGACACATACATAAATTGTAATAACAAAATGTATGGGGACACAACATATCTCATGAAAACCTTTCATATATTTTTAAAAATATATGATTTATAAATGATAACATACATTTGCAAGATTGTAGACGACACACATACACACTTCAGGCGACACACTAATGTGTCCCTGCACACTGTTTGGAAAGCCCTCAGTTATTGTAATAATAATAATGAATAACTCTTCTGAAGTAGCGGATTGATAATGCATAGAAGATCATGCTAAAATATAGATCAGTTAATTTTAAAAGTGCTGCTAGATTTTTTTCACCCTTCCTTTTACTTTCTTGAAAATAATAACTACTGCTTGCATTTTAATCTCATTATTGCGGTATTTATTTACAGTTAAAACATATACATTTGACGTAACAGCAACTATATTAATTATAGTTTATGGAAATGGGCTGCCAAGGGGAACTTGAGTGAAAAAAAGGAGACAGTGGTGTATGTTATGTTTACTATATCTTATATCTTAGTTCTGCAAAGATGTTTGCCATATTTGCTACCACCGATGGTACTATCAACCCACTGTTCTAAATCCCAGTTTTCTTTGTTCCACAGGTGATCACTGGAGGACACTATGATGTTGACTGCCGCTTAGAAGATCCAGATGGCATTGTGCTATACAAAGAGATGAAAAAACAGTATGATAGTTTTACGTTTACTGCATCCAGAAATGGAACATACAAATTCTGTTTCAGCAACGAGTTCTCTACCTTCACACACAAAACAGTGTACTTCGACTTCCAGGTTGGAGATGAGCCACCTCTATTTCCTAGTGAAAATAGAGTCACCGCACTTACTCAGGTACAGTTGCTTCAAAATTCAATTTGAGTAGACAGTAATACCTTAAGTGTACCCAAGCTTACTGAAAGTAGGCTGTAGATTTACATCAATATTATTTTTGTCCTGTTTCCTCTGACTTAGCTTGGTGAATTGAATTGAAGCATATCAGTTGATCTTTTTTTTAAAAAAAATTAGTCATAAGTTTCTGTGAAACCTGACCAAATGTCCAAATGTAAGTGCATTTGTAAATTTTATCTATACATCATGCTTTCAAACATTGCAAGTATTGTTAGATCTTCTATACACTGGATTACAGGTGAAGCAAAATGATCTTTTCAGCAATGAAGTATCTTTTAGCAATCAAAAAGGCATGAAAAATCCACTTCTTTTGGCCATTTGTTAATTTCCAAGAAACGAGTAAGTAATTCAAAAGGACATGTGCATCCCTGAATATCAAGCAGCTTTCCAAAACCAGATTTACTCACATGATTACTTCCTCCCAAAATGTAGCTGCTATGGGACAACTCTAAAACGTATGTATTAAGGAAGCAGTAAAGTATTACATCTCCAATAGTTTGCTAATTTAGAAAGCCCTTTCTTAAATACACGTTGTGGCAGCCAATATACCTGAAAGAGCAATTTCTGCTGTATAAGGTATGCTTGGAGATTTATAGCCACACTAGTTATAGATGAACAAATGGCCATTGATGAATCTGAACTGGATATTCCAATTCTCTATTCCGTTCTTGCTGTAAATCTTGCATATCATATTTATTGATAGATAACAGAATTCTATCTATCTATATAAAATTGTTGATTTGGATACTTTGTTGGTCTCAATAAATGTCCCACATATTTAAGGAAGTTGAGATGCACTTAAAACTGTAGAGCCAAATCTGGATTGTAACAAATGTTTCAGTTGTAGATATTGCCATTTAATTGATAGAGGTATTTTAAAAATGCACTTGCAAAATTGAAAAAGACAAAAGCTCATCATCAATACCAAGTATCTAATTTAAGCTATCAACCCCATTATCAGACCACAACTTCCATAAAAATAGTTCTTCATCAATTTTCAAATCTGGATTCCCCCATAAAGAAAGAGACATTGTTGTTAACTACTGTCAAGTTGACCTTGACTTATGGCAATCCTATGGAGGAGGAGATGACCTATCTTCCTTCATCTTCTGAACAAGGCATTTACTTTCTGAAAATATTTGCAAGGGATAAGTAGAGGAATATTTCCCATTCAACAGCATATGAACTTGTGGAGCCTTCATTCATTTTAAAATATTCTATCAGATCTGCTGTTGTTTGAGCCCTAAACTATTCATTGGTGAGAAGCAAAACATTAAATTGCCAGAGACTAAAGGGTTTAGGAGCATTAGAAAAGTGCAATTCTAAACAAACTGGAATACAGTTGGATATTATCAAGGATTCAGTTTTGCATGTGTTTATGCTACTAACCAGAGATGCAGAAATTAAGAAAACTAATCTGAACCAATTATGGTGGACTGGAGTGATAAAACTATACTCCTGATCTCCTGGGTGTATACAGTTCTTCATGCATCAATTAAACAATATTCATTCATATAAACCTGTAAAGTAGCTCTCACATAAATTACTTCCTCAGTGGAGGTGTATTTCTGTCTAGTAACGGATCCATAATTTCGTTAAAATCACCAACAACAATTAAATAATCGTCTTCTGATTCAACAAGGTTACTAAAACAATTACGAAACATCTCTGCTGCATCACTGTTAGGCCCATAAAACATTAATAAAAACAATTAATTTTTCAAAATATGTTACAAGTTAATTAAAAAAACTGTCCATGCCCATTGATCTTAAATGATAACAGCTATACTAAAACAAATAGCAGTAACTGCTGTTGTGGCATTTACTCAGCCTCTTCTCTGGACAATTGAAGCTCCCTGTCTCAGTAATGTAACTGATGTTGATTGTGTGATTCATACCTTAGCTGTTCTCATCTTTGGCAGGTCTGTCCAGAGAAGTGTCTAGTTAAATGATGGGTAAGAGTATCCATTCATAACTGATGAGATGGAAGCAGGTGAAAATATAAGATGCCTGCTCCACTTGGACTGTTCCTTCCTCCTTAACAGAGAGCCAGGTCAGGGAAGGAAGCAAGGAGAGAGGGAGGCAGGCAGGAAAAGCAAGACAGAGACCTTGTTCCAACTAGCCTGGCTATTTATTTCTATATATATATATAGAGAGAGAGAGAGAGAGAGAGAGAGAGAGAGAGACTTTAAGTGGTTGGCTTTCAATGTAGTCTTTGTAAGATTACAGCTTCTGTCCGTTTTAAAACCCTCCAACAGACAGAATGGCATCTGCCAGTGGGACATGGGGAAGGGAAGTTCACTCTTTCTTTTCATGCTTTCAAGTCTTTTCCAAAGAACAGATTTGTAGAAGCATTGGACTACAGAGAAGATGAGGGGAAAGTAAATGGTTTGCCAATGTTTAGTTTCTCCTTGTGAAATCTTTGAGGACCTCAGTCAAAAAGATGTTACTAAATAAGTAATACCAAGATCATAATCTAAATGGAAGTGCACTCAGAATTGTATGGTTGAGTTTAAATAAAGAATATAGGCTTTAACACTCATACTGCTGAATGGAATGTGGCCTTGCTTATATTTAGTAAGACTTGGTCACATACTTTAAGGCAGTGGTTCTTAACCTTTTCTTTACTGTGGAACCCTTCAAATATCTGTTGTTGCTGCAGACCACCAAAACTTAAGATTTAAAATCCTGAAGTGCATCAGACATTTATTTAAAGTTGCTCATCAAGGGTCTTCAGATTTGGAGTGAAGGGAATAAATGTACACACACCTATTATAGTATTTTTATTGGAATGATTTTGTATAATTTTTTCCTTTCGTCCGTCCGTCCTTCCTTCCTTCCTTCTTTCCTTCATCTCTTTTTATTTTAATTATAAAAAGAAGCTTATAACATTTCTGTAAGCCTTCACAGACCCCCTGCAAGGACATCACGGACCTTTGGGGTTCCATGGACCCCAGGTTAAGAATTGCTGATTTAAGGCATATTGTTCACAGATATATTCATTCATGTGCTCCATTGGTGAGGCATGGTTATAGGGCTCCAGCTTTTTCTCTTGACAAGAGAAATGTAAGCAAATGGATCACTGTAATAGGAAAAAAAAACATCAGCGTAGAATATCATCATACCCTAATGGTGTTCAAGAATTTTTTTCAGTTTACCAAGAGTGAATCTCCCTATATGATTCAATTAAGTATGTGATGCCTTATTTTTCATTGTTGTAAGGATTGCCATGGTGTGTGCCTTCCAGCTTATGGTGACCCCAAGGTGAACCTGTCATACTGTTTTCTGGAGCTGAGAGTGTGTCATCCAGTGGGTTTCCACAGCCAAGCCAGAGATTGAACTGTGGTCTCCAGGGTTGTAGTCCAGTGCTTAAACTACTATACCATGCTGGTATGAGAATGCGTATTAAAAATAGAAATATTTGTAGATACTCAATAAATTATGTAGTCCTTTCAGCAGTTGATGAGACTCCTGTAAATAAAGCCTACCAAGCTGCATATGCTACACAAGTTGCAGAATCCACTGTTTAATAAAGAACTGCTCATCAGTCTTCTCTTTCTCTTTCTCTCTAGATGGAATCAGCTTGTGTTTCCATTCATGAAGCTCTAAAGTCTGTCATTGATTACCAGACTCATTTTCGATTGAGGGAAGCACAAGGGCGCAGCAGAGCAGAAGACTTAAACACACGAGTGGCTTATTGGTCAATAGGAGAAGCCATCATTCTTCTTGTAGTTAGCATTGGGCAGGTATTTCTTCTCAAAAGCTTCTTCTCAGACAAAAGAACCACCACAACTCGTGTTGGATCATAACTTATCATGAGAAAATGCTTCAGATCCACTATTTGTAAAAAAGAAAAGTGTTCTTCACATTTCTAGTTACAGAATAGTTAAAAATGGGGAACATTTTAAGTACCTTTACCCTTCCCTTTCCAGTTAAAGCTGAAAAATGCATATTTCCCAAAAGCTGTGGGAAAAGGCAGCTTTTTATTTGTGTTATGGATTTTTCCTTCTGTTCGTTCTGTTCATATCTTCTGAGAGATGGTTAGATGCAATTTTTTTAATGAATGAGACTATCTGGTAGGAACATAATGCTTTAAAAGAAATTCTTTAATTGGTGATTTGGAAAATTGCCCATTTAAAAATGGGTACAGTCTGATTTCTCAAGTTTGAAAGGTGTAGGAATAAAAAGAAAGCAAATGTGATTAACTGTAGTCTCAAAGCCTTGTACTGCATTGTTTTGATTTGCTATGGGAATTCTAGTCACATTTTCTTACGGAACCATTTCTGGGGGGGTGTCTTATTTTTACAGTACCAAATTTTAGACTGAACTTTGGGAAAACCAATCCTCTGTATATTGACAAAACTGTGTGTGGTTTATTGCATTTTTTCCTTTTAAATTAAATAAATGGGGGTAACACCTTGTAATTCTTGAAGCTGAGTCTTTGAGCTTGTGGTGCTGCTACTGCTGCTTTGAAGAACTGAAACATCAACTGGCTATGACACAAACAGTCTAAACTTTTAAGTTCTAAAGTCTATTAGTAGAACGTGAAGTCAGTAAGACTAAGCTGAAGTACAATGGGTTATATGGTTTGTGACTAAGTTAACCCTGCAGTCTCTTTATTACCAGTCTAGGTAACCCTGTGGGGACCACATTGCCATAAGTGGTTTGCAGATTGTGGGGTAAAAAATTGGCTTACTAAACAACCTATGTGCAAATGTTGGACATAGTTGAATAGTATTTGTAAATTTATTATATTTGCCTATTTGAGTCTAATAAGTTGGAAAATTCTTTCAGATGAGTTTGATACAGTAATGTGTTGCTTTATCCTGACTGTTACCACTATTGGACTAGAATACCACATTGTGCATTCTTTGGGGTAACTGGGATTTCTTGCCATTGTAGCAGTGGAGGAGAAATTTTAACCCCCCAGATATTTTTGGACTTCAGCTTCTCCTTACCATTGTCCATGCTGGGTGAACCTGATGGGAGTTGGAGACAAAAACATCTAGAGGACTAAAGGTTCTCCTGTCCTGCTGTGGTGGTTTGTCTGGTGGTGGTTGTTTTTTTCTGACTCCTAATAGATAGTGTCTTGTATACACTTGTAGATATGTGAGATTTCACAGGCTACTGTAGTTTCAGGCAATCAAACTGAAGTTAATATTGCCACCATAATCATAAAACACATCTGTTTGAAAGTAAACCTCATTGATTTCAGCTTCCAACTATGTAGTTTTAAATTGGAAAGTGAGGCATTTCAGAAAAGATAGAGCTGTGATTTGCACTGTTTGAACATAAGAATACCACTACGCTCAAAGACTTACAATTGTAAAAGTACGATTTGCAGTGAACTGTCATTTTATTCTAAGCTGGCACTCTGCTAGACCATTGCAGAGAATCGCTCCTGGGAGAATCCACCCATTGCACAGTTTCTTCTAGTCCTCAGAATGGATCTAGGCTATGGCTCTCAAATGCTGATGTGATGTTAGAGCATATCTAAACCTTTATCACTGAGTTGCTCAGCTTCTAAATTTCTTAGAAACACTTAGTGCAGCTAGTTATTGAACAGTTGAAAATGTTGAGTGCATTACCACATATTGTGTTCAGCTTTTTAGAAGATACAATTTGGATGTGTTTTAGGGGCAGGGAAGATTACAGTGCTGTACTGCTTAAAATCCTGTTGAAATAACCTGGTGTACTGTGTGCTTGTCTCCCAGTTGAACTTGTATAAAATAAATGTCTTGATTGTACTTGTCCATTTCTTGCAAAACCCATGCCACTAAAGAGAGCTAGCATACATGAGGCAGTTTTCAGAAAAGAAAACTTATTAATGCTGGACTCTTCGACTGCTGTCACTTTCATTCCTGTCACCAAAAGATCTAAGCAGGGGTCCCATGTAAACTCTGTGGAAAAAATGAAGTTTGGCAGACATAGCATCACACTTATGGGAAAACTCATGAAAGTTGTCTGTTCAGAATAAAATTCTAAACTACTTGTGAGTAGATCTGTCAAGTTTTTAGTTTGCTTAGTCATCCAAATATAGGTATCTGTGGCTAGTTTATTGCATTTATATGGAAAATGAATTCTGACAATCATTAGTCATCTGAAAAGCTTTGAACCTAGTACAGCACAAGAGTCTGGTGGGTCATCTGTACACTCTAACCAACCAGGTAAACTCCACTACTTTCTGGTAAATCTGGATTTCCAAGCAGCAGTGGAGACAAACTGGACCTAGATTGAGAGTAGATACACAACTGCCTCTTAACATGGCATAACTGCTATCTGTCAGACTTTAGTAACTGACTGCCATGACACTTGAGTCCTCCCCACCTCTGTCATTAATGTCTAATGGGTCTGTTTAGTTTTTCAGTGTAGCATTTCTCACTTTGGATGAAACAAGCTGTATTGCATCCAGATCATCTTTTTGCATAATATGGAGTTTGGGTTTTTAAAAAATATGTTCCCTTCAAACATTGCAAACACTTCAAGGTACCCATATGCCGTTTTAGCATCCATTCTTAGGTTAGTATTAGAGTACCAATAGACATACACAACCAAACACTAAAATAGATTTCTACTCTTATATAGAGATTCATTCATGACAGCCAAAGCCTTTTGTTATGCCTCTGTGTTTGAAGTACAGCTGAATCATACCATGATGCCGAGTTTCTGAATTTGATTTGTTTGAAATCTCCATGTGTGTATCATGAAGTGTTCATTTTCTGATATAAGTTGCAAACTTTGGTTCTTAGTGTCAATAAGACAAAGCTGGCCCTGTGAAAATTATATGGGATAATAAATTAATATAAGGTTCTGTTGGAGTGGTTCCTTATTGGGGGACTTTTATAACTTTCCGATGTGCTCAAAAATCAAGATGGGGGAAGTATGAGATTTTTGTTTTTATTGCCAAGTGGGGATGAGGGTAGCTGTAGACCTAGCACATCTGCGTTGGGCAAGCTCTAGCTTAACTTTTGGAATCAATTAAAAACTGAAAGCTGATTAAGAGCCTGATGTATGCGTTGGAAGACAGTCCAACTTTACTCAGTAAAAGTACAAGAATTCTAGGTTAGATTGCAGATTATGTTTAACTGCAAATTTTAAAGCAGAACTTGTAGTTGGATTGGTATTAGAATGACAAAAGATAATGTTCAGAATCCCTGTTGGGGCAGTATACTAGCAGAAAAACTACTGCATAAGTGGCTGCACTTTCTCAGAGGTTGCGTACATGCAGTCTCTAGTGTACAGGCCTCTTTTTTTTTCACTTTGGATGTTTTGGATGGAGAACTAATTGATCCTCGTCCAGAAGGTTTGCTCAAGGGCTTAGCACTCACTGCACAGTTGGCCCAGACAACAGAGGAAGACAAGACAGAGGAAACATTCTTTAGTGATTTAATATTTTGATTTGTTATTGGAAACTACTGTTAGCTTAATTATAATAATTTTTATTTCCAAATTAAGTGCTGTTCAGTGGTATAATTTGCTGTATTACATGCTGTAATAAATATACAGTATTTGGGATAATCCCTACCTTTTTTACAGTAAAGTGATACATGGCCATGGTCTGATTTGGAACTATACCATGCCAGTAGGGAAGGTTTAAATTCTCCCATTCAACCCCCTGTCCCATGACTAAATGGGGAGAAATCTGTTGCCATTAAAAAAAAAAATCAAGCTGCTGCTGTGGATGGGGGCAGAGGCATTTGAAATGAAAAGATTGGCAGAATGGTTCAATATATGCTACATATCTAAAGCAGCATCTGTTTTATTTCTGTGAAAGTACAAACTGTGGCCAACCACAGACAAGATAATGAGCACAAGGAAAGGAGAAGAGACCAATGAGGCAGTCAAGGAAGGGCAAGCAGAGGAGGAAGTGGGAAATTGTATGTGTAACAAATAGCTGATGCAGTGGAAACTCCATATGTTGTCTGCTGGAAATCATGTGACTTATTTGCATTCTAATATTAGTTTGCAAGTAAAATAATATACTGTCAGAACTGAGTAAAAATGATAGGATAGGTCTCAGTAGAGAGCTGGCTGAGAGTGTTCATTCCTTGGGTAAGTTAGCAAAAAGCAAATTCCTTGGTGTGAATTCTATTGTTAGTCCCAACTAGAATCGACTTGTTGGACCAATTGAATTTACATAAATGATGACTTAACAACTCACCATTGATTCAGTGCGTCTTCTCTATTTGAGAATAACTATAGGGTTTAAGCCTTTCCTTTAGGAAAGGAACTTAAACCAGCAAATGCACAACCAAAACATTGCTGTGGTTTCAGCGAGGAACTGTATTTCTTTGACATAACAACATGCAGTGAAACAGGTTGGAATCAAGTTTGCAAATGAATAAGTAACCTGATAGAATTAGGATACTGTGGTAAATTCTAAAGGTGCTTAATAGTAGCTCCTTACCCGGGGACCAGAGAATTGTGTGTTCAAAGGTCACTGAACTTTAAATACCAGCTATCAAATGGCATAAACTTTCCTGACCTCTAGCCTGTCAGATGCAAGGAGCATAGTCTCAATTGATAGATCTTTATATGCATACTGGAAAAGACAAGTAGAAATGGAAATACAGAAGATATCAAGAAAGGAAAGGGTGTCTGGTACCTTTTGCACATTCATTTCCTCTATATCACCCTGTCTATAAATATGTACAAACTGAGGCTACACTCTGTATTTTATGAACTGAGGTAGAGTCAAACATGCTAGTTTTCCAGGTACCACAATACACTCAAATATTTTTGCTGCAACAGATTAATAGAGTCTCGCTTCTACTAGCCCCCCCGCCTTTGCCTGATGGTGAAATCTAAGCTCAAGGGACAGAAACTCTTATATTGCTTTGCATGGGATCTTCCCTTTGGTATATGCTTGCACTGCGTGAGGCCGTATGCTAAGTTTAGTGACCAATTGACTTGACCAGGATTCCCAGAGCATAAGATTTGGGAATCCTATGCTTACTTTTAACAGCTCAGTATAGTAGAGCTGTGGTTTGACAGCCTAACAACCATGAGTGGCAGCTTGCCAGATGCCTAACAGCTCCTCTGTTTCACAGTCCCAGATAATGGGGAGATGTATGTAGCTCCTAAGAATTCACCATGCATGGGTCATAGGCTGCATCAAACCACCATGGATGAGTCATGGGATGAATTCAAGCTGCAAGGACTGCTCCAAAGTTTTACATCCTTTAGTACGTGGGATGGTATTACAGAGGGTGTATTCTTCCTGTAGTGTGTGGAATACTTTAACGAGCTCATAAAAAGATTGCTGAGAACCAGTGGTTCAATTTGTTTTTTATTTCTGCTTTCTGAAAGATAATTTAACAATTACAAAACTCACTAATGTGCAGTTGAACTGAATTTTAAAAGTTGGCATAGATGTGTAAAAATAGATCATCCACTAAGATAGGGATGTAGAACATGTGGCCCTCCAGATGTTGGGCCACAAATCCCATCAACGCACATAGATGGCTATGCCAGCAAAGACTGATGGGATTTGCGCCCAATGACGTTTAGAAGGCCACATATTCCCTATTTCAGGGCTTGGAAAAGTTATTTTGTTGGACTACAACTCTTAGACTTTTTCAGCCTAGGGGTTGTAGTCCAAAACTCTACTAGCCAAAGCCTGTCATAAAATAGGGGTTTTTTTTTCAATACATTTTGGGAGACAGCCAATTGGGGACCTTTGGATGCTTTGCTGGTTTATATTGTGATCATCTACACTTTAAAACTTGTCCTGACACCACTCAGTGGTGGTGTTGTGAGGTTACCAGGGACAACACTGGTGTTCTTGCTGTTTTTGTTTTGTTTTTCCTTTCTTTCCATCCAATCTTCCAGTGTTGTCCACGCTGAGCACACACTGGGTAAGGTGGCTGCTCTACTTTCATAACAATGGCGTAATCGAATAAATGGGTCCTAGAGCAAATCAAGCCTGAACTCTCCCTAGAAGCCAAGATGACTAAACTAAGGCTGTCGTGCTTTGGCCATATGAGAAGACATGATTCACTGGAAAAAACACTTGAGAAGGTAGGAAGCCAGTGTGTTAGTCACACTGGCACAGTTAGTTGTGCTAGACTAATCTTATCTCTTTTTTCGGTAAGAGTTACAAGCTTGATAGATGAAGAGAATGCTGTGGACACAGCATATCTTGATTTCAGTAAGGGCTTTGATAAAGTTCCCCATGACATTCTTGCAAAGAAGCTAGTAAAATACAGGCTGGACAGGGCTACTGTTAGGTGGATTTGTAACTGGTTGACTGAACGAACCCAAAGGGTGCTCACCAATGGCTGCTTTTCATCCTGGAGAGAAGTGACTAGTGGGGTGCCACAGGGTTCTGTCCTGGGCCCAGTGCTATTCAACATTTTCATCTGTGACTTGTATGAAGGAGTGGAGGGCATGCTGATCAAAGTTGCAGATGACATGAAATTGGGAGGAGTTGCTAACACACCAGAGGACAGGGTCAAAATTCAAAATGACCTTGACAGATTGGAGAGCTGGGCCAAAGCTAACAAAATTAATTTCAACAGAGAGAAATGTAAGGTCCTGCACTTAGGCAGATAAAATGGAACGCACACATATAGGATGGGAGACATGTGGCTGGATAACAGTATGTGTGAAAGGAATCTGGGAGTCTTGATAGATCACAAGCTGAACATGGGTCAGCAGTGTGATGCAGCAGCCAAGAAAGCCAACGCGATTCTTGGTTGCATCTATAGGAGTATGGTGTCTAGATTGAGGGAGGTAATGGTACCATTCTATTCTGCTTTGGTTAGACCTCATTTGGAATACTGTGTCCAGTTCTGGACACCTCAACTCAAGAAAGATACCGACAGCCTGGAATGTGTCCAGAGGAGGGCGACCAAAACGTTGAAGGGTCCGGAAACCATGCCCTATGAGGAGTGGCTTAGGGGGCTGGGTATGTTTAGTCTGCAGAAGAGAAGGTTAAGAGGGAACATGATAGCCATGTTTAAATATTTGAAGAGATGTCATGTTGAGGAGGGAGCGGGCTTGTTTTCCGCTGCTCTAGAGACTAGGACAAGGAGCAATGGCTTCAAGCTGCAAGAGAGGAGATTCCGCCTGAACCTCAGGAAGAACTTCCTGATAGTCAGAGCTGTCCTGCAGTGGAATATGCTGCCTCGGAGTGTGGTGGAGTCTCCTTTGCAGGTTTTTAAAAAGAGGCTGGATGGCCATCTGTTGAGAACGCCTTGATGTGTGCTCCTGCATGGCAGGGGGTTGGACTGGATGGCCCCCATGGTCTCTTCCAACTCTATGATTCTATGAAAAGAGGACGACTGCATTACAGATAGATAGACTCAGTCAAGGAAGATACCTCCCTGAATCTGCAAGACCTGAGCAGGGCAGTTGATGACAGGTCAAAGTCGACTTGACAGCCGTTAACAACAAACAACACCACTGATTTCATCCAAATCCACAAGCGAAGTACTGTTTTGAGTAGCTTTGGCCTACGGGACGCGCTGAAGCTTTCTCTCTGATAGCTTCGTTCTGGCTGGCAGTGAAAGTTTCAGTCCAGCGTTCAGAAATACAGTTTAGGCATCCAAAGAAAAAGGAGAGGTACAGTTAACCGGGAAATGTGAACGCAGCGAATACAGGAGTTCTAGAGATGAATGATTTTCAGTCTCTCTCTCTCTCTCTCTGCAATGCTAGAAATGGGGAGACTGAGGGAAATTTAATGGGGAAGGGGAGTCAGAATTCTTATTTAAGGAGCAATGCTTCATTTTGCCCCCAACAGCCATCCCCCTGCGTGAAAGCAAGCGGAAAAGGACATTCCCCTGTAACAAACCTTGGGTCTTAAGCGTGGCGCCAAGGACGATTTGCCGCCCTCCAAGTGTGCCGAGGGAGGCCCCCCAGCAGTCGTGAAACTCAGAGAGCAAACTCGCGCACGTTTATTCTACCCTCGTCCCCTGTAGCTACGGCCCCCTCCGCACGCCCGCTTCCCCGAGGGCTTCTACAGCCAACAGAAAACAACCGAGTAGGCGGGGGAAACCCCGACCGTCGCCAGCCTCCGGCCCCGCCCCGGCTTCCCTTTTCTTGTCAGCTGCGGGGTGAAACCCAATTTCCAGCCCTTCCTGCTTCAGGCGGGTCGCCGAGTCTTCGCAGCGCCGGCCGATTCTCCCGCCGATTCGGCCGGTGCCACTCCTCGATCAGTGGCGGCGAGAGGGGGGGAGCCACCCCCACCCCCAGCCGGCCCTTCTCGTGGTCTCGTCTGCCTCTTGTCCGGAGCGAAGCCCCGTCCTGGGAAGGCGGCGGAGGGGGGCGACGGCGGCGGCGTCAGGCGCCTCTCCGGAAAGCGGGTTTTCATTTCGTCCTTCGTTGGGGTAAGAGCGACAGATTCCCAGAACGGCTCCGTTAAAGCCATTTAAAGCTGCGCGAGTCAAACGGGTGGTTTAGGGACCACTTCGAGAGCCCGGCGAGTAAGAGACAGGTCTCGTCAGTGAGCACGAAGAAAATCCCACTCCTTGGCAAGTTAGGAACAAAACAGTTGTCGGTGCCCCATATCAAATAGCTCGAGATGCGTCCCCCACACTCACACTCCTAAAAGGAGTCATATGATACCATAAAGAGCTTATAATAAGCCCCTTCCTTCCTTCCTTCCTTCCTTTCCTTCTTTCCTTCTTTCTTTCTTTCTTTCTGACTACATATTTCACTGAAAGCTCAGGGTGTTTTCCCTCCTCTTATTCTCACAATAGCACTGCGGGGTAGGTTAGTCTGAGGAGCTCTGAGGGGTCGGAGGGTCTCGCAGTGACTGGGCTTCAGAGCTGGATGGGGTCTGAACCATCCTGTTACCTACACAACGGTTCTGTCAGTCTTGAAGGGAACACTTTTTTCTTTTTGACCATTTCTGCACTAGACTTTTATACTGCTGTTGTTCGACCGCCCACATCCTGTGGAATTCTGGGGTTTGTAGTTTGCTGAGGCCAAAGAGCTCTCTGGCTGAGAATTCTATAGGCCCCTCCCTAAACTGCAAACTCTAGGATTCCATGGGATGTTGAAAGTGGAATCATAGCACTACAACAGTGTAGTGCAGAAATGGCCTGCTCCCCTTTTTTAGTTGGCTTGCACTTTTCTGGGAAACGGAGGAGGCGAGTCTCATTTCTTTATATACAATATACCAGAAGATGGCTTTTTGAAGTTGCATCTGGCTTTGAAATAGAAAAACTCTCTCAGTTTTGTAAGCAGGTATCTGAATGATGAATCCTTTCATTCTACACAATTATAGTGCCATGATTCTACTTAGCTGCCATGGTTCCATCGTATGGGATCCTGGGATTTGCAGTTTTGGGAGAGGTATTTAGAATTCTCAGCCAGAGAGCTGAAGCCTCACTAGACTACAAATCTCAGATTACATAGGATGTTGCCATGGTAGTTAAAGTGGAGTCACAGCTCTGTAATTGTGTAGTGTAGGTCCTAAGGCAGCTGCATTTTTGTATCTTTTCCAGGACAGCCTTTGACAGAGGAGGGATTTTTGCCACTTCTAGAAGTACAGGAGAAAATACTACTTCGTATGCAATGATTTCTTATGGATATGAATTCTCTGGAAGTTTGAAGTTACATGTATACAGTCATACTATACAAACATGCCCATGTGTGAACATTTTTTATATTTATATATATATGTATGTATGTATGTATGTATGTATGTATGTATATGTGTGTGTGTGTGTGTGTGTATAAATATATATATATATATATATATATATATATATATATATAGTATGACTGTATACATGTGAGTGGGATATATGTATAGAAATGCAGGCTGGAATCCTGTTGAGGAGTTCCATCTTCGTAAGTGGACATACATGTGCAAGAATTAAAATTAGACAGTTCTATAACAGCTGTATCCAAAAAAGGTCTGCTATTACATTATGACATAGCGGAGCCAGGAAAGTGACCAATACACAATGGGATCCAAGGTGTGCCTCAGGACATCAGCTAGGAAATGCCAGTGTGCCTCAGTAGGGCCCAGTGTGCATTGGAACACTCTTGGCAGTGTCCTGCTATTCATCTTAGCACCTCTGCTAAGTATGTGAAAAGTTATAGAATGTAGACCACGATTCTGGTCATATTTCTTATACCAGTTAAACATGATAACAGCACAAATAAGTGAAACAGTGTGTGGGATTCATCAGATAATGTTAAAAATTAGAAAGGATTTCTAAAATAGTCTCTACTTGGGAGCTAAAATGTTCATCTGTAGAGAGCACTAGCATATGTACCCAGCATTGCCCAGGATTTCATTTTTTCATAGGTAACACTTGTTAGAAATACCTTAGCAATTACCTTACCTTACCTTAGCAATTAAATGCAGTTGAAATACACAGATTTGAGCTCCTGTGTCTCTAATTCCCCAATCTGCCTTTTTTACTACCTGTAACTTTTCCCCATATTCCCCAATCCAATCTACATTCGGAGTTGTTAACATACAGAGGTTGGTTTCCTGAGGGAATACATTGCTTCCTCCTTCTTGCTGCTAGGCCTCGTCTCCATAGCAACCAGCCTGAGGCCCAAGAGCTCTCCGGCTGAGAATTCTAAATGCCCCTCCCTAGACTGCCAACCCCAGGATTTCACAGAATCTTCACAAGCAGCCAATCCTATGAGGGTTTCTCATCTGACACAGCCAATCATATGAGGTCTTCACATGCTTGACACAGACAAACTCACAAACTTTGACTTTTATATATTAGATGAGAAGAATGATTGTGTGAAAAGGACTTGGATTTCCCCATTGCCTGACTGCAGTTCCCAGACAATCACTTTTAGTGTCCAGAAATAAGAGGAATTTGATTTATAGGAAGTATATTTGTGGCTGTAAGTTTTTCCCACAACATTTTACCAGTGGTATTTACTTTATGCAGAAGATTGCTTTTTGTATGCTACTGTGGTATATAAACCTTAAACATAAATGTTTTTAGCCAAATGACTCACTTCTTGTGTCTCCCCTCACTAAAAAGTCTATACACAACTACTAAGCAGTAATTTATTTCCTTTTCCGTGTTTCTTTGTGAGTAAAATCCCCAGACAATAGGATACACTAGGTCCAACAGCATATCTTAGTGCGCACATACACACGCATAAATGCTTGGGCTTCCTCTCATTTTTCTTGCCTCAAACATTCACAGTGAAGAAGATTTGTATGTAATTTAGAAACCTATGTACTGCATCTTTGATTCATAACTAGCCTCCAACCAACCAATTGTTTTTAATTTGCTCTGCCTTTTCCTCTCTTCTTTTTTCTGTAGCAAACCAGTCAGAACAATTTACAGAAATCATTCGAACATCCAATTTATAGATTAAAATATGCCAGGTTCTCTTCTTTGTTCAAAGGATACAAGAAGTTCTACTTCTTATTGGTAGAATTACCATCAGCACTTGGGGCAGAAGAATATATCACCACCCCCACTCCATTTTCTTATTAAAAACCGAAGAGATACTGAATGGCACATCTATATTCTCCCTTTGATAATCCTCCATCTTTGGAAGGATTCAAGGAATTAATTCTGAAGTAGCTTAAGGCAGTGCAAAAGTTTCCCTATATCTACTAATTCTCACAACAATCCTGTGTGGTAGATCAGGGTAAGAGAGAGTGGATGGCTTGAAATTTCCTAGTGAGTGGAGTAGCTGAATGAGGATTTGAACCTGGTTTTCTAGTCGTAATCCAATACTGACCACTACATCTCAACTGCCCTGTGAAACTACCGCTGTGAAACCCATAGCGACTTTATGTCTGTTTTTCTTGAACTTTAACAGGAATCCATACATTTTGTCTTGGCTTTGTAGCCAGCCCTTATTTGTGGCCAGCACTGACTTGACATTTTTCAGAGAAGTTCTCTGCTTCCCATAGAATGTGAAAGGGTTTTGCCCAGCATGGAGAGCAAGTCTGAGGGAGTTTTCTTACTTTCAATGAAGAGAAGATGGCTCCAGAGAAAGGAAGTGGTCTTTTTTAGGAGTGGCCACAACAAGGCACTGACCAAAGCTACAGATATTGCCACATTGTGGTCCAGTGAACTTTGGTCTCTATGCAGCAGCATCTTGGAAGCCAGGAGAGATTTGGAAAGCATTTTGTGGTGAGGTGGTATGAAGACCAGGTGCTCATCTTTTAAAAAGCCAGGCAGTGCATTTGGCTAACACAGAATTGGGTGACTTGTGGCCACTCTAGATATTGTGGGACTATAGGTCCCATAATCCTGTAGTGATGGGCTATGCATACTACAGCTGATGGAGGTTACATTCCAAAAGCTTCTGGAATGTCATGTGCTGTCCATCCCTATGTTAATGGAAACCTCTTGTCTGAGTTTAAACACCAATTTAGATGTTTAAGCCCTGCCTTTGCTGTCTCTAAAGTGATGGTTGCTATGGTTTCTGTAACCTTAATAACACCAAAACAGGCAGAAGTTTAACAGGTCTGGCTCTTTCCCCAGGAAGAAGTGTGCTACCTGTTGCAACAGGGTTGATGAATACCTTCAAACTATGGAATGTTGATCTCACTTTGACATCAGGATCCTTATGCTCACTCTGGGTTCTAATCTTCACCAGGTGCTGTTCATATATAGCAGCATTCCCCAGGCTGACAGCTTCCATATAGATCCCATAGTCCTCAGTAACCATTGTCTATCTGGCTGAGAGGTAATGGAATTTGTAGTCTATCACATCAAAGCTGATGGTTTGAGTTTGTTAAAGTCTGTGCTGGAGAAATGTTTTTACCTGAGATCTTTGAAGTGCCAAATCGTTACCCTTGGCTGTCAGTTTGTTTATAGCAGACCACAGCACATCTGTTTGCTCATATCAGAGAGATGGAGCACCCTCATTATCCGATGATAATTTTGTATTATTAAATGTTAACTAACTTCACTCACTTGTGTGTGGTTAGCTACATGAGACTTACAGAATTATATTGATAACATATAATTCCTTTGAAAGAGAGGTGAGGTGAGACAATGGCCATTTCTGCACTACACTCTTATAGCGCGATTATTCCACTTTCAACATCCTATGGAATCCTGGGGTTTACAGTTTCGGGAGGGGCCACCTGGCCCCTCCCTAAACTGCAAACCCCAGGATTCCATAGGATGTTGAAAGTGGAATAATCGCGCTATAAGAGTGTAGTGCAGAAATGGCCAATGTGTTCGTCTACTGTTAGGACTTCAGAGCTTGGAAAAGTTAATATTTGGACTACAACCCCTAGAATCTCCAATTGAGCATGATCAGTGGCCATTCTGGGATTTGCAGTTGGAAAAAGTAGCTTTCTAAACTTCTCAGATTAATTTTTTCCAGATTTTACCAAGGCTATATTTTGTCTTCCCTCTATCTCAACCAGTTGGTATTGCTTGTTTGGTCTGTGTGCATCAACAGTTGGGAGAATTGCCATCTAAAACACTTGTTGCTATTGAGTTTATTTTGTAGCTGCTTCCCTAAAGACTAAGGCCCTTTTCGCACCTTACCTGGTGCCCCAGGTGTCACGCGGGGATCGCGCAAAATGCCGCGTCCAGGAGACACTCGCATCCCCTCTATTTGCCCTCGGCACCAGCTCCGTGCTGGCTGGAAGGAAGCGTGAACACTCTGCCCCTTCCTTCCACAGTTCAGCAGGTATTTTCCCAGGCTGTGCTGGGGGAGGAAGCGTGATGGCCACGCATCCAGAGCCTCCACACACCAGGTAAATGTGTGTGGGGCACAGGAGTGATGTGCGATTGCGCATCATTTTTGGCAACGAGTCAAAAATGATATAATGCGCAATCGCCCCCTAATGGCCTCGGGAGCATCGCACAATTGTGAGGATGTCATGTGGAATGGTCCTTGCAATCGCGCTACGCTCCCGAGGCCATTTCGCAACAAGACTGGCGTGTGAAAAGGGCCTAAATAAGGCAGAGGGGGGCCTTTTGAGCTATCCTCAGGTGTCATTTCTCTATTTTTATCTGCCATCAATGCGATGATATCTTCTTTTTTCTTGTCTGTAATAATGAGAGTTAAATTCCTGCACAAATCTTTACCTAAAAGTAATGACTGAAATCACTCCAACATGTCCATAAAGCATCGCTTTCCAAACTTTTCATGTTGGTGACACACTTTTTAGACATGTATCCTTTCACGACACAGTAATTCAGTAAGTTGAGGCAGCCCCTCCACTCAAACTCTTGCTGTTGCCCTCACTGGGGTCTTCCTCGGTCTGGGATGGCGGCGGGACAGGCAGCCCCTCCACGTGAGCTTGGCCTGCTGCCACCGCCTGCACCCTTGTCAGGGTCTTCCTCAATCCCAGGTGTCATGCTCTGCGCTGCAGACCCTGGCAGTGAGGAGGAGGAGGATTCGGAATCTGAGGCAGAAGTTTCCCCAGAGGTAGGAGTTTCCCCAGAAGCTTGCTCAGGAGAAGATAACAAACAGCAGGGGCCTGAGCAGGAGGAACAAATATCAGAGGATGAGGTAATACAAACTTACCGTACAAGAGAGATGACGCCAGAAAGACAGGCTGCGCTGCTGTGCACATTTAAGTAATAAGCGAGCCCTAATGAAAGAATACCTGTGGCAATAGCATGAGTAAGATAAAAGGCTGCCCGCTGGCCCTTCCCTTTCAGGGTTAGCAATTGATCTTTCCAATAGTTGAAACCCTGTGCCATGTTCTCTTGCATCCAGATTACCTTGAACCTCTGCCTGTTTGACGACGTCTTGGATTTGCCCTTTGGATTTGTTTGCTTTGAAATCTGAACTCTGGACATTTCCCCGCTCTTACCTTGTGAGCAGGCCCTGTTCTGCTGCTTGTTGATTAATTGTCTGCTCTGCCCTGGCCATGACACTGGGTGGAAGCAGTGGTGGTGGGAGAGGCAGCCCTTCCACCTGGGCCTGGCCTGCCACTGCCACCCTCGTGGGGGTCTTCCTTGGCCCAAGGTGGTGGGGTGGCAGAAGCAGAGGCAGCCCCTTCACTCAGGGCTGGCCCACCGCGGTGGCAGGAGAGGCAACCCTTCCACCCGTTACATTTGCGTGAGGCACCTACACCCTGCATCCGACATACCAACGAGTCACAACACACAGTTTGGAAAGCTCTGCTATAAAGTATAGTATTATAGTAGCTGAGCTCCGAGTAGCCTGAAGGACTATTATACAGGTTCTGTAACAGGAGTGTTAATTTCTTGTGCTTAAAAAGGTTAGCTCATATATGTCTTCCCATTCCTCATTCTGCTCCTGTAGCAACATCATGGTTGCTGAGTTTGTGTTTTGTAGGGTGCACTGTTAAAACTGTGGAATTCACTGTCACAAGAGGCACATGCTGCAATTATTCTAATTTGTCAAGTACTTTGATCAATTCTTGGTTGTCCCACTTTTTCGACTGCTCTTAAAATGTCCGAGTTTCTCCCCCCTTATCTCACTTTCCCCATTGTCCTCAGCTTAGTTCAGTTCAAAATGCCTAAAATCAGAGTTGTCTGGAGATAGCTCAAGTAGGATGATAATGCAGGGGCAGCTAATTACTAATTAGAGAAATCGAGCTAGGCAAGGGTGGAAGTTTTGTTACAGTTTATTTTTGTCAAGTTGTTGTTGTTGTGTGCCTGCAAGTCATTCTGACTTATGGTGACCCTAAGGTGCACCTATCGTGGGGTTTTCGTGGAAGGATTTGTTCAGAGGGGGTTTGCCTTTGGCTTCCTTTGAGGCTGAGAGAGTATGACCTGCCCATCGTGAGTAGGATTTTGGTTTCTATAGTCATAGCCCAATGCTGAAACCACTACACCGCACTGACTCCTTTGGTAAGTATTCACCAAAATTTACAAATGCTGTCATGTTTAACATGGAAAGAACTTGATTTTAAAACAGTTCAGATATGGGAGAACACAAGACTGATACATTTGTCCAGCCTGGTTGAGGGATTTTTCAGTACTTCTAAGTCTGGATTTGAATCCCTGTATATTCAACCATGTTAGTGCTGAATTAGACTTTCCACCTTTTTTTTTTTTGACCACTTAAATGCCACGTGAGGTACAACATCGTTCTCTTTATGCTGGGAATAATCATATCTTTTTTTGAATTTGAGGTAAAATTCATTTCAATTTGTTTTGAAGAATTTGCCAAACATTTGCATATTCAAATTAAAAGGAACTTGTGATTTTAAAATTTCCAAATGTAAGAGAAAATAGAACTGCCAGCTTTATCTTTCCCTCTCTGCTCTGGACCACATTTTCTTGGAATTTTCACTCTCTTACCTGGGAGCCCAGCCTTTTAGTTCTAGTATTATAGTGAGTGAAGTATGATTAATCATTCATATTTAGACGGGTTTGCTTTTTGTTTTTTGGGGTTTTTTTGTACTGTATCATTGGAATGAAAAACCCAATAGTTCTGTGACTGGGCCAGGTTCACCTTTTAATCAGCATTAAAAAATGATGTTAGAAGTGTTTGCATATTATAGTATTACCAGATATGTAGTGTACCTGTACCATAAGGTGGTGCTGTTCCCACAGCCAAATCCTCTGCTTGTATCTGAACCAGTTTTGACCAGCATTTTATAGAGAAAGGTATCTTCAGTATCTTTACTGTATGCATAGCGTACTTTTCACTCCTCATTCCAGATTCCTTCAGGGTCATGGCAAAGCCATGGTTTTCTATCATGCAACTTTCAGCTTCCTCTTCTTGCCTCAGGCCCTTATTCTTCCTTCCACCATCACCACTATAGACTGAAGCTTGCAGAGACATCTTTATAATGGTGTGCAATGCAGCACACAGCAGGAATGGACAGATTCTAGGGGGGCGGGTGGGGGGTTTGCTATGTTTTTATTAGAATCCTCAGATCCATCAACTGGAGTCTCATGCAAAAAATATACCAGAATTAGTTCTGATATAGGAGTTTATCTTAAATACCAGAATTTCATGGAGATCACAGTCTTTCTATGTAAAATTCAGCCCTACTTACTTCACAGTGGCAGTCTTCATTTCAGGGCCCCTTTAGGGCAGAAGAGAATAATTTTATTGTTGCTATTGTTAAAAAAAAACAGATCTTTGCTGATCTACTGCAAAAATGCAGAGGCCTATCATGTGGCTTCTGCTCACATTGGCATAAAGAAAAACAACTTGGAGGGAAAACTAAGGATATTCCCAATGTGGTTGCAGAGGGGAGTTTCCCATTATGCACTGGGTTCTTTGGGTTCCATCTTGTGTTGGATTTGGATGCAAAATCAGAACACTCATTTAAAAAAAAAATAAACTCCTCAGAATATCTGTAGTTTACGTATTTTTGGGGCAGGCTGGATATGCTCACGTTCATTGCATTTTCAACTCATGCACAGAACTGACAGGATCAAGCCTTAGCATAGAATAATAGAGTTGGAAAAGATGACAGGGGCCATCCAGTCCAACCCCCTGCTATGCAGGAACACACATCAAAGCACACTCAGCAGATGGCCATCCAGCCTCTGTTTAAAAATCTGCAAAGAAGGAGACTCCACCATGCTCCGAAGCAGCATATTCCACTGCAGCATAGCTCTGACTGTCAGGAAGTTCTTCCTGAGGCTTAGGTGGAATCTCTTTTCCTGTAATTTGAATCCATTGCTCCTTGTCTTAGTCTCTGGAGAAGTGGAAAACAAGCCCATTTGTTCATCGATATGACATCCTTTCAAATATTTAAACATGGCTATCATGTCCCCTCTTAACCTTCTCTTCTGCAGACTAAACATATCCAGCTCCCTAAGATGCTCTTCATAGAGTGTGGCTTCCAGACTCTTCACCATTTTGGGCGCCCTTCTCTGTACCCGTTTCAGCTTGTCGTTCTTGAAATGAGGTGCCTAGAACTAGACACAGTGTTCCAGATGAGGTCTGTCCAAAGCAGAAGAGAGTGGTATTGTTACTTTCCTTGATCTAGACACCATACTCCTATTGATGCAACCAAGAATTGCATTGGCTTTCTTGGCTTCCGCATCACACTGCTGACTCATGTTCAGCATGTACTACTCTGTGGTCTGAAAAGGTGGTTGCCAGGGGTGTAGCTACAAGGGGGAAGACAAAATGAGAGCATCAGTAAGAATTCTGCCTCCCCAGATGAAATTTTCCTTCAGTCCCCAGATTTCTAGCATTACCTACAGTGAGACATTGAAAACTGTTCACGTTTAGATTTGATGCGTTCCTATTCCTTTGGTAACTCTGTTGGTTTTTTTGTTGTATGTGCCTTTGTGTTGTTTCCAACTTGTGGTGACCCTAAGGCAAACCTATCACGGGCAAGATTTATTCAGAGGGGGTTTGCTATTGCTTTCCTCTGAGGCTGGGAGTGTGTGACTTGCTCAAGATTACCCAGTGGGTTTTCATGGCCATGTCTGAGACCAACACTCAAACCGCTGTATCAACCTGGCTTTTTGGCAACATTGGCTGAAGTTTTGAGTTATTGCAGTGCTAGAAATGTGAGGACAGAAGCAAAATTTCATTTGGAGGCACAATTCTCAGCTAGGTGGGGTGGTGCCCCCCGCTGTGGCTTCCTATTATAGATTTCAGAACAAAACAAACCTATATCTTTTAAGGTGCTTGGTGCAATCTGCAAATGGTAGAAGCTTGCCATAAAGATGCATAATTTGATTGCTAGCTTGAAAATGCTATATGGAGAATGCACTGGTCACACAGCCTGGTCTCTTAGCAAGTTTTGGATGTGGTAGGAGCTGGTTTGACATATTGGAAAATGGCTAAAATTGCCTGCTTGGTATAGGAAACTCTGAGGGCCATCCATATGGTCTGGATTTGTGATTCTGGCACCTAGGGGCACAGAAGGCTTCCCTGGAAGTGCGGGTAGATTGGAGGAGACAAGGACAACACACAAGCCCTGCTTGTATGTCAGCAACCATTTCTCGGCACCAGCATCACAGAACCAACTTTCTTAACCTCTCAACAATGTAAGATTCTATATCTAAGGAAGCCCTTCAGCTGATGGAGCAGTTAGCTTCTTCATTAATACTTCTACAACCTTTACGAGAGTGAAAACATCTAATTTTGGTTACAGCAAGACTAGCGCTGTAGAACTGAGCTGAAAATTAAACAGCGAGAAGCCCTAACCAAGCTGGTAACTTTAGAGGCTTTAATTCTCTTAATTTTTACGGAAAACTGTTGTTAATTTCAAAGACGTAGAGACTTAAACTTTTTAATAAACTCCAACTGTTGGACCAAAGGAGTGTTTACTTTATACAGATACAGTTCAAGTACAACTGCTGCTGGGTGGAAAAATAGTAAGAGAACTTGTTGTGAACTCAGGTCACCCTGAGAAAGTGAATGCTGAAGTGTGGAGAGATGTACTAACCTCTATGTGTAAAGTAGAATAAATACAATAGAATTCCTTTTCAAGTAAGGAATTGGACGTTTGTCAAAATGGCTTCAGGTGTGAGATCTAAGGAGACACAAGCAATGAATGTGCAAAGTTCAAGAGGAGCATCAATTGAACAATCTAAATACGCTAGTTCAAACCAAATTATTTTGGCATGATTGTTCATTTGTGAGAAGACAAACAAGAGATCAAGTTCTTCAACAAAATTGTTTGAATAAAATGTAGACTGATGGAAAGGAAGTCATAATTTTTGTAAAATTTTCCAGTTCAAATTTTGAGAATGAGAAGACAATCTGCTTTTCTGACTAATAAGCTGAAAAAACAAGGCTCTCCTTCAGGTGGAAGAAACCTAGAAGGAACTGTTTTCATTACCCCAAAAGGACAGATTCAATTTAGACGATCCTTTTAGGTCTTGCTTGATCTCATTCCGTATTTTGACATAGTTGTTTTGAAACAACTTTGAATTTTGAGTCTCAATAGTAACACCCAAGTATTTCACTTTTTAAACAATGTTAAAACCTGTTTTCTCCATCAAAAGAGTTTGTTCTTCATTTGTCACATTTTTAGTCAACATAACCATCTTGTTTTTATTAATTTTAATCTGGCAAGAATTCCATAGTCATGTAGAATCCTGGATGCTTGTTGTATGATAAACCTAGGGTGAATGTTGATTTTAATATTCACTGTGTTAGCTGTGCTATGCTGAGAGTTTGGAACAAACATAAACCAAGAGGTAAATAACTGTTGAAGATAATGGTTAACATATAGAAATTTCTTATTGCTAGAAGAAGGGCAATATTGAATGAAAGCAAGTGATGAACTGACTCAAGAAGGTTATAATATTCGATGATTTGCTTATAGACAGTTAACTGAATGTTTTAAGAAATCAAACTCTAAATTGGAGTTTGAAAGGCATTTATGTACTGATGATGAGCATTTAATTGCTAAAATGTATAATTACTGCTGAGAATGGAGATGGAGGATGAACAAGTAAAAGACTGTACGATTAAGTGGGCACACAATGTGAGCCATAATATGCAAATGGAACAATTGGAAAAGATGTGGATAAGCAGTCTAAAGTTTGCATTAAGTTATGATGTTAGAGAAAATTTTTACAAAATGATGTATAGATGATGAACACCAGAAAGATTATGTAAACTGTATAGAGGCTCCGATAATACTTGTTGGAAATGAAACAAGTGAAGGCACTTTTTTCCTCATATGATGGACCTGTGAGAGAGGAAAAAAAAATTGGGGTGATACACTGATTGGTGGAAGATATTTTGAAACTGAAGGTTCAAATGAAACCTGAACTCTTCTTACTTGGATAGATAGGTGACCAGATAGATGAGAGGTATGGAAGAATCATTCAGCCTATGACTATAGCTGCCAGACTGTATTTTTTTTTCCTCAGAGATGGAAAGATTCAGTTATCCTATCTCAGAAAGAATGGTTGATGAATTTGTATGACCTGGCAGAAATTGGCAAATTGACTATCTTGATTAAAGAAGAATCACTGGATTGAGATATGATTATTGCATATTTGAGAGAGTACTGGGAGAGAATCTATATTCTGGGTTTTGAAGATTAGTAGCTTTTACCAATTTGTAGAACGTCTTATTCATATAAAGCTAGAAAACAGATTCAGTGTTTTATCTCATAACTATCAGTTAAAGGGCTGAAAGTCATGTGTCTGTCCTTCTGACCCTATTTTAGTTTAGTCTTTTTGGCTTTTGAGGTTAGGTAGTTTTTTGTGTTGCTTAGTTTAGGTATTTGTTATGTGTCTTGTGTTGTTTTCTTCGTTTTTCTGTGTTTTTTTACATTATGTATTGTCTTATGTATCTAAATTTTATGTTTAAGAATGAAACATATTTTTTTTAAAAAAAGCACGTTGAAGTATCTAGAAATGTTAAAGTTCAAAGAAAGTCTCACATGGTGGTCTTTCCAAGTTAGTATCATAAGGATTTCTAGTGCTGGTGCACAGACTACTGCTTTTATTTCATCTTTCTGAGACATGATTTTGGTCTAAATAACATGTACAAGGCTAGCAAAACCTTTCTAATTTCCAGAATGGTGTTTAGTCTTATCTACCCCAAATGATATTCAGTCAGTGGAGGCTGAACCCCCCACCCCCCGTGTAAATAGTGGTGGGCAGATTCGCTTTGTCCACCAAAATATCCTCAAGTGCAGGGTTTATACTTTCCCAATAGGTGTAAATGACAGCAGTCAACCAATATGAGGCAATGTAAAGAGATTCGCTAGGTCCTATTTGGGTGGAGGTCAAATGTGTCCCTTTTGCCTCTGGTGATTGATTATGGAGCACACAAGAGCCATTGATCTTCTTTGCAGCTGAATTAGGTTTAGAATATCTTCTTGTGGTACTCCATTTCAAAGACACACATTCATGAGACATTCTGCTGTGGGTTTCCCAAAACATTGGCCAGTGTTTATATATGCCTGTACTTTGCCTTTTGCCTTTGTATTGAAAACCTTGTGATAATGCCTAGTTCAAAAGTGTTCATTGTCCAATTATCCAACCAGGGAATGCCTTATTTTCATAGAAAGATGCAGGTGCTCTACCACTGTCATGATTCCTACCCATTGGAGAAACTTCATCATTAATCAATAATTAATGATTAATTAATAATGAATAATAATTAATGATTAATAATTGATCGATTAATTAATATGCTGATGAGTTCATGGCCATTTATGCCACATAAAGTGAGGGAAGACCTACTTCACAATGTAAACCTTTAGTCCTCTGTAAACTGAATTTACGCAGTCAGTTGTCTGTGTGTATCCGTGAATCAGAGAAGTACTTAAGCCCATTTTGCTTTTGTTGCTTCCTGCAGCATCACAATTACTTTCCAGTCTTGCCTTTACAACCCTTTAATAACTTCTGCTCCCCCTAGCCCTGCATCTGCTGTCCTACATCCCTTGACTCACATAATTTCAGGGTCATTTTGAATGTGTTTTGTGATTGTTAGAAGATGGAATAACTTTCCCTCCTTCCTCTGCCTAATTTGTTTTTTTTTAATTTGTTTTATAGATTGGGAGAATGAAGATAATTCATTGTCTCTAAATCTGCATATTTTACTATAATGGGAAATAGAAATGCCAAAAGAGCTTCTCCTTTTGCTCCAAGGAACAGTATGAAGGACAATTATACAAGTAAGATACAGGAAGACTTGAGAAACAAGCCAAAATTATGTGATTTGTCGCTGGACATAGAAACCAATTGCCATATCAATATCCAAGAAACTCAAAGTGGTGATGAGGATGTTGGGGATATATTTTACAGATTTGTGATTCTTCATGCTGAAGATGATGTAGAGGAAGCTGTTAGGGTCCAGGACTTACTGCAAAATGATTTTTGTATTAAACCAGGAATAATCTTTGCTGAAATGCCTAGTGGTAAGCATCTGCTGGAAAATCTAAATGATGCTTTGAGCAGCTCTGCATGGACAATAATTTTGTTGACTGAAAACTTCTTAAATGAGCTTTGGTGTGAATTTCAGTCGTACACGTCTTTGTTCACTGCACTGATCATACCACACAAACTAAACACAGTCATACCAATGAAGCTACGGAATAACCCGCTCCCTTGGGAGAGGATTCCTTTCATTCTCCGGTCCATCAATGTTCTACAAGAAGATAGCCCCCGATTTGCTGAACAAGTAAAGAAAATTTTTCAGGAAGCTGGATATGAGCAACAGAAAGCAGTCTGGGCGTATAGAAAGAAGAACAGAGAGGCTTCAGAACTGCTTGCATAGTGAATATATGGAGACAGCTCCAGTGAAGTTGAAGGTGATTTGCTTGAGCAAGGAGGCCGTGATATCCTAGTTTCTCTCTGCTTTGCTCATCATATTCCAGATGCTCCACACAACTGCTTGGGTGAGAAGTTATTCTTCAGATGAGCATTGCTAAGTATTAACATCCAAAAGGCCACTATTTCCCTTCTCATCATTGTATCTTCCTTTTGTTAACAGCTGATTTCTAGAATACTCTGGCTCATGGTGCATTGAAGGTCCCAGGTCAAATCCCTGGCATCTCCGGTTAAAGGAACTTAGGATGCAAGGCTGCAAACACCTTGGGGAAACAGTTCCAGCCAGAGGAGAAAATACTGGTCTAGACAGATGAATAATGGAGTGTTGGGCTAGATGGAACAGTGGTCTGATTAGTTCTGTATAAGGCAGCTTCCACTGGAGCTAATAATGTTTTTGGTTTTCCTTGGGAGTTAAAGGGAGTTTGAAGAAAGGATTGCTATTTGTAATGATGGACTCATCATACATCCATTTCTGGTAAACAGGTTTTGCAGGGTTTTGTACTGTGTTGCTCAACTGGACTCACACATGAGTGTATGTGTCTTTGTATGCACACTGTTGGACTGGGTCTCTCTCTAAAACCTGTTTCAACCCTCTTAAAAGCAGTTACTGCTATCAGCCTCAATATGAGATGGGGAGGTGGTTTGTAGAGAAGAAACAAAGTCTTAGGGTGTTGGAAAAGATAATTTTATTCTTACAAATATCCCAAAGCATTTCAGCCTAGAAATATTCATTAGCCTTCTTCCTGGGAGTGCTGCTTTAAAACCACCTGCATGGATTAAAAAAAAATGTTTCCAAAACTTATGCCTGGCACCTGCTGTGGGTTATTTGTAAAAACCATCTTTTTCAACACCCTGAGACTTTGTCTCTTCTCTACATCTCTCCTATTTGGTGTTTTCCGTCCTCTTTGCCTTTTCAGCATGAGGTTTGCCAGGACTTTTCTCTTTGTCAGTGTCATGTTGCCGTGATCTCTCAGGTTTGTAAAAGCAGAGGACATTGCTTATGCCACCTGTTTTTGGCTTCCAACATCTTGCAGAATCATACAGTTGAAGTAGACCACAGCAGCCATTGAATCCAACCTCCTGCCATGCAGGAACACATCTGAGGCACTTACTGTGATACAAGAGGAGAACCATGACTTTCCTGTTCAAGACTCCTGTATTTTCAAACTCAGTTGGAAGTACATTTTCCCACCACTCATCCCTCCCTTTGGTCATCTATTCAATGCCGTCTTGCGTCAGACTGACTTGACTTAATTCTAGGGATTTCCACTGTAACAATCAAGCTGCAATGTGCATTTTTAAAGGAACTGAATGGAACAGTAAAGTCACTATGAATTTTAAATTGATGTATTTTAAATGGTTTTATGTGTTTTAGTGTATTTTAATTTATGATGTGTTTTTAGTTGTATTTAAATCTATGTTGTACCCCATCTTGAGCCTTGGGGAGAAGTGGGTAAGAAATAAAAACATTGTTATTGTTATTGAAGTCGGTACTATGAAATTTTAAAATACAGGAAGTTCTGCACAGCCAAAGTATTACCAGTGGTAGTTCATGTAATAAACTTGTTGGCAGCCCTACTTGCATTTCCTTTTGGTTTTTGGTGTGTTAAAAACAGTCAGCAACAGGTATGATAACTACTATGGCCATTTGATATGAAGATTCTGTTTTTTCACAGAATCTTTTGTTTTGTTTTTGTAAACTGCAAGTGGCTGCATTTCAGGAGTCTTGCAAAGTGTGCCTGCCATGCCAGCCAAATAACAAATTGCCTGGTGATGACTTTGACCAGAGATGGCCACGACCTCACCCAGTGATGATGCCTGCCTCTTTTCAACCTCTAAGGCAGAGGTTTTGAAACTTTTCATGTTGGTGACATACTTTTTAGACATGCATCATTTTGCAACACAGTAATTCAGTTTTACTAACAAACCGGAGGTTAAACTAACCCCATTATAAGAGATAGGGACACATACATAAATTGTAATAACAGAATGTATGGGGACACAACATATCTCATGAAAACCTTTCATATATTTTTAAAAATATATGATTTATAAATAATACCATACATTTCTAAGATTGTAGGCGACACACCTACATGCTTCAGGTGACACACTAATGTTTTATGGCACACCATTTGGAAAGCCCTGCTCTAAGGCATCAGTATCTGACAAGTGTATCAAGCTGATGCTGCAGCTACTGTCTTTTCTGTTCTTTCAGTCACTTCAGATCTAGTTGCTGCTGTTGTTAAGGAATTTAATACTACCAGGATTTAAAAAAAAATGTTCTTGCCTTGATTATTTGGGACTCATTTCTGTCAAAAAGACGAAAGAGTGTTGTAGCATGAATATAAGATGGTAAAGGTGTTGGTCTATTATAATGGAGGGCATTGCTATCAGTGTTCCAACACTCTTGCCAATATCTGAAGCTGAAGTGGAGAGTTCATATCTCCCCATTCTAACTGCTACAGTAGGTCATTTACAAACAGATAGATATTTAACAACATGGTTCTTTCAGCATATGTAAATAACTAGGGCTACCAGCTTTACTTACCACAGCTTGGCTTGACTAACCATCAAGGCTACCTTTAACTGAAAACACTACAAATTAATCACATATTTGTCTGTTTGACATCATTTTGTTTCTCATATGTTAACTGCAGTGAATTAGGGTAAAGTTACTTATGGCCCTTCTGTCTAATCCTAAGTACTATGAAAATGTAAATATTCCTCCAACATGATCAAAAAGGCAAGAATGTGGAAGTTTTGACAATGTGTAAATTTATTCCTGCCATTTGAAGGTTTTTTTTTACTTCTTTTGTTTAATTTATTATGTAGTTTGAGTATTTTATTTTTAATATATTTTGTTTTACTGATATGTGTAACATTGCCTTGGGAAATAATTTCCATTTGAATGGACAGGTATATTTTTTTAAATAAATAAAATTTTAAAAAAATGAGCATAGTGATTTAAAGTTAATCCATTTAATAAATTTTAATCGAGGCTCAAACCCTGTGAATGCTCTCTTCTTCCTTATATCTCATAGTGTAATGGTATGTTTTTCATTTCTGCCCTTTTATATTGCAGTTGAAATAAAGGTGTTATCTAGAGCAATCTCGAATGTTCTCAGAGGAGTAGGAGCTGATATTGCTAAGCAACCAACAGGCAATCAGGGAAGGGGCACACTTCTTCCTGGTGAATTAGGCAGAACAACTGGAGAGCACTGACACTGCGTAAACATGCTACTGTTAAATAGTTAGCATCTGGAGTGATCCAGTAATGTCACTGGCCTGTGTTGAACACTGCCAGCTGTTATGTCATCATGAACCTCCACAGTGCTGTTCACCACTTTATGCTCACTAAAGGCAGCAGGGTTTCTCTCATTGGTTGTTGCACAAAGATGATGGACTCATAGAAACTTTTGTCTCATCTCATAGGCACCCTCTGTCCCACCAGTGGTTTATTGCTCCAAATTATCCAGCAGCATCTTTGAAGCAAGACATCAAGGATAGTTAATTAGTCTTCCAAGTGTTAAAACTGCAGCTCTCATCAGACCTTGCTGCCATAGCCCATGGTCAAGTGTACTGGAGTCGCCATCCCAACATCTGGAGCAGCACTGTTCTTCTCTCCTGAGGAGCAGAGGAATAGATTGCTGTTGGGACAGTAATTTTTCCCTCTCTATATATCACTTTTGGAGTGTTTGTCTCTTCTGAGATTTACTGTCTGTTTCTTTAATCAGTGCACCCTGCATTTTCTCTGGTCCTTGTTTGCTTTGGCTCTCCTGACCTGCCAGCAAAAAAGGTTGATGGCCTGTTCTTATCAATTTTCCAGTAATCTAGGCACAATGATCTCAACATTTTCAGACAACACACAACTGTCTGTTTAGAAACAACTACCTAACAGGTTTGTTCCAGTTGCTCTCCTTGATCACATATCTGTTGGCCGATCAAATTCTAGTCTCTGTTTATAGAGCAGAGAGCTGCTCCAGTTCTGTGGCACTCTTCTCCTCTGAGATCTTTTGCTCAAAACAGGAAAAGTTAAAAGTAGGGTGAACAAAGGAGGATAGGGCTCCAGTACTATAAGAGCTGCACAGAGCCCAGGACTTCAACAGGTTTGACTTTTTATGCAAAACACCCCCTACTGAAATTCCCTCTTTACAATAAGTGTGTCCTTTGCATCTTATCACTCTAGTTAAATAAGTTTGAGAATTTGCTGAACCAGCAAAATATTTCAAAATCTCTTTTAACAGTTTGAATTTCTGAAAGACATGCAAAGTTCACATATAAAGTATGTGAACATATAAAATATTTGCCTAATAAAACCTGGCTGTGCATTTTTAAATCCTTCATACACACTTGGGTGCTAACAGTCAATGGGATAATAGATACGGCAAGACTAATTTACAGATAAATATAATAGGACAATTTATTCAGTACTGTAAAGGATCTGCTCCATATCTGAGCAGATTTCAAATTACCTTCTGATGGGCAATTTCTTTTAATAGTGGACTCTTTGCAGTCTTAGTTTACAGTGATGGAAGGAAGGAAGGAAGCAAGCAAGCAAGCAAGCAAGCAAGCAAGCAAGCACTGTGGGGTTGATGCCTGCTATTTTAATTTCCCACAATGGACCAAAGTGTCACTATGCTAGGGGTATTGTAGAAAGCAAAAATGACAGATAAACTCTCCAGGACTGGGGAGGGGGGCAACAGGTCACATCTGGGGAAGAGAATAAGTGGTGGTGTCTGCTGCCACTGTTACAAGACCCTGACAGGTGTCCAAGGATGCCAGGGGCTGATTATGTCCCTGGCACAGTGCTCCACCTGAAATTTTATCTTCTTAGCCTGTACTAGTTTGTACACACTGTAGAATGTATGTAGCAAAGCTGTCCAAGAAAGCTGGCTTTTTTCTGTGTTCACTTTTGTCCAGACTGAAAGGTGGTTAAAATGTGTGGAATGTTGCTTTGATACCTGCCCAGCCCCGTGCTATTTGTTTTGAAAATATGAATACCTTCTTATCCACCCCCACCATTATAATCTACTGACACATTTCCTTATTAAATTTGAAGTCAAGATCTTCCTTTTTTTAAATACAAGAACAAAAGATGTTAAATACATTTAAGATGGCATGGTGACACATAGGGAAACAAGACTGTGTTGCAATGTGTAAATGTTCTGAAATAAAAGGATTTTAAAGGAAGTCTCATATATGCATACAGGTTGAGTATCCCTTATCTAAAATGCTTGGGACCAAAATATTTCAGATTTTGGAATATTTGGACATAAGTAAAATGAGATTATATACCATTCTTTCAGCATGGGGCCCACTCTTTCATCAATTCTTCTCTTGCCTTCTGCCTGTAAGGAACGTAAGGGAATTAATGAGGGTTGCTTGGGAGCATGTTGTATGAATACTGCTTGCAAAGTGAGCTGAGAAGGAAGAAAGGTATCAAGTCCACTGAGAGACTTTGAAAGCAGCATGCATGTGCACAGTCCATGATTGTGTGTCGTTGAGAGAGAAAACCAGTCAACAATTTAATCCACAATTGCACCACCTGGGGATGGGGGAAGGATGGGGCCACAACGATGTCATGCAGGAGTATTGTCGCAGACCCATCTTTCTTCCATTGTGGGATGGGAGGGTGGTGCAGAAAAGGCGTATGCTTCCTTCATTTGTGGATGCATAGTCATTCTAAAAGCCAATGTAGTATTACCTTTTTCAGTGAATGTTCACTTACCTGTCTAAAAGCATGTAATGTGTTGTTGGTCTTTTAATTTTATTCATCACATTTTTAATCTCAAGAGGATTGATAAGCTGTTTTACTCTATTCCTTCAGTCCTAAAATACAAGGTGATTCAGCTGACCCTGGTTTTTCATTGACCAGTATGACCAACACCAGCAATGTTGTCTCTGTGGTTACATGGATGGGGTTCCCAATACTACCTGGACATTCTTCTGTTCCTTGTGGTCTTTAGTCCTCTTGGTTTCAGGAGTGATTGTGAACATTGCCAGCTGAGCTGGCTTTGTTGAAGTGCATATGGATTTTCCTGGGAGCTCTACTAGATTAAAGCATAAATACTTATTGTTATAAGTAATGCTATTATATTGTGCTGTATTTTTTCCACTTTGTTGTATAACCTGCTACTTGATGGCGAAAAAAGATCTTGCCTTAACAGCTGCTGCTGGCCCAACAGCCTACTGTCACCTACAGTAATTCTGAAAAGTGCCTATAGTGTACCTGCAAGGTAAAAGAACGATGATCTGGAGGTAAGGACCACCTTGTAGAGAACTCATGGGGCTTCAAGGGCTGAATTAATGGTGCTTTTAAATAAACTTCTGTACTTGTTTGCATACTATCTACAGAACATTTTCTAAAGTTAATTATTAATGACAAAATGCACCATAAGTCTGCAATAATTTTGAAAGAAATTGCTAATTCCAGGAATTTCCTGGAATTTCTCACCACATCAGGAAGTAGAGAATGAAAACCTACATTCTGTGTTCGGAATCAAATAACGCTTCCATTGTCTGGAAGTGTGGAACAACACCCAATAGCTGGGAGTCTTATGCACATTCCTAACGTCTGCATGTTTAATACAACATTGAAAAAGGTGTTTACATGTACAAAGCTGTGCAGGTTTTGAACTCTATCCAGTTGAGAACCCTGCTTTGTATAAAGAATATTATGCCTGGGTATTTTCTTTTGTTATTTGAGTTAGCTGTCTGTTCTGATATTTTATTTTATTTATTATTTTATTTATTTAATTTCTATCCCATCTTTCTCCTAACGTGAGGTCCATGGTGGCTTATAACAAGGTTGTAACAAGGTGCCACTACACAGAAAATATACTTCCCCCTGTTGCAGAACAAGGAGGGAAATTAGTGCATGTGTGACAAGTGGGAATCAGAGAAAAAGAGAAGCAGCAGATATACTGCTTCATTATGCAGGGAGTATATTATGCTAAAGGCTTTGCTGGAAAAAGGGTGTAGTTAACAGTAACAGACACTGGCTGGCAGATGATCAGTAGTACAAATTGTTCTTGCTGAGAGAAGCAGCAGTGAATGCCCAACATACCACCAGCATTGTCTACTAGGATAAATTCTGTTTTGCACTGGCAGAAAACCCTTTTTAGATCCCTACTGTGGTTAGCTCAGTGAAGTATATAGGCTGTTTTCAAGACAAAGTGGGGTTTAAACTTTTAAAATATTAGATACAAACTATATGTTGCACTGTTACGGAAAGAAGACTAAATACAGGAGATATCCATTCATAGCAGGATGTTCTAGAATCTAGATAGTGTGAAAGAACAACCAACAGAGAATGAGGAAATCGTATGTCTGTATAAAATGTGCCCATTCAAATAACCTTCTATGGCTGTAATTATGTTCCCACTGTTCATTTCTGGCCTTGCTGTTCTCTAAGAACAAATCTGCAAAAGAATTACAAAAATATAACAGAATACTAGTGTACCATATGCTCATTAAAATGTTATAAGACAGTTTGTGAGTAGCCTTTTATCAACGGGTGGGTAGGGAAGGAGAAGCAAGTATTCTTGGTAACCTTGCATAGCATCAGAACTGCAAGATGATGTGGATTAATGAGACTATTTCAGCTCTTCAGAATTCCCCTGGTGAGGTTATTAATATATCTGCCCTATTTGTATTTTCACCAAAGTAACAACTCCATAGACAACCCCCACCATATCCAAATTAAAATTTCTCAACAAATGAATATCCTTCTGTTAGTAACTCTGTACTTATATTTTGGAGGAGAGACATTCCAATTATCTGTTGAAAATTAGTATATTGTAGCATGGCAGTATTTTCATTAGACAATGATGTGCCTTTCCATCACTCTGCCTGGTTTCTGCCAACAAACAGAATAGCCTAACATTAATGAGCCAAATTTTCTCAGAAGTATAAAGCAATCAGCAATGTTTGGGCATTTCCCAAGCGGGTATAGGGAAACTCAATTACTTGCTAACATTTTTGGTTTCATGCAGCTTGGTGTGCTAAACTGCATGGAGAAAGCTGGGCATGGCAGAGTATTTATAAAAGCTTTGGGGAACTACCTCCTTAGTTAGCAAAAGATTATGGATGAGTAGCTAGTCAAAGTTATTAAATTGTTCTCCAATGTTCCCCAAAAGGCATTAGGGATCATTTTTGGGGAAAAAAATTAAAAAAAAATATTTTGGACGAAAAGGAAGAGGTTTAGATAGCTTCAAAAATGACCTTAGGGGCTGCATGTAATGGGCCGCACATTCCCTGTCTCTGCTTTAAGAACAGGCCAGAAACAGATAAAAAGTCAGGCCTTTTCTCTGTAGTCTTGCTATCTGAATAGTATAACTGCCTATGATGTACCTCCTTCTACAGTACAATTTATTGTATTTTTACCAGGATTTACATTTGGCCTTTTAGTAAAATATCCAAGGTACCTTCCAATCAAGATAAAATGCACAAACTTGGATTTTTTTTAAACACACATAGACAAAGCAAACCCCAATATCAAATAGATAGAAATAATAATAGGCTAGACTGATCCCACAGCACTGGAAGACAGATATAGGTGTCTGTCACTGGATTTTCCCCACAGTAACATTAATTCTGCTCAGTAGGAGATGCCAAGTCTCTTTGAAAGGACAGGATCTTCTGAAAGCCAAAAAGTGTATTTACCCGCAGCCTACACTTTGACCCATTTGGGTTGCGGACAAGTTTTTGTGCATTGTGCTAGTTCTAAAATTATTCCTTCAGTTAAGCATATTCTCTATACCCCCACTTTATCTTAATTTACCATTTAGTCAAGCTGAACATACTTTAATTCCCTTAATCTTTTCTCATAAATTAACAAAACTAGCTCCTTAATCAAGCTAATTGCCCCTCCTGGATTTCTTTCCAGTTAATCTTTCTCTCTCTAATACTGTATTTCACAAAACGTATTCTGTATTCTGGCAAGTGTTCCTGGCTATACGCAGAGGAGTCCGTCCTGAGGCCTGAGTCTAGTGATGCTTTGCATGCTTTGAGACAGGCCAAGGTTCCTGAATCTACTACCATCAATCTAATCCTTTCCCACTTGCTGGTATGTGTGTGTGATGACATTAGAGCGCAGACAGGGCAAGAAGGGAGACTAGAGGAACACAACAGTAAAGACAGCAGCTGCATCTTGGTTTTCTGCTTTTTGGCCAAAGTACATGTTTACATGTAGATGTCTGGAACTGCCAGAGGTGTGCTTTCAAAAAAAAAGAGAGAGGAAAAGCCATTTCCATTGAGGGTACTCACAAGTAAACAGTGGGAACCAGGGGGTATATATTTAAGCCCTTTTCTGCATGTTATTTATCACTCCTGCCCTGCTCACCCCTTGGCTTTCCATCAGGGTGTTTCCAGTGTCTGTTTGTGGAGAAGGAGTCAGTGGAAAATGATTGATCTCCATTTGTCATTTCTTAATATCAATTCACTGCAGGTCCAGTGTTTCAAATACATTTGCCTTGCAGAGCTGTATTTGAAATACGGTGGTGAAAGAACAATCCGGGAAGAGGAAATCTGGGAAATGGGAAATGTCTTTCCAGTGCATGTAATAAACGGTTTGGCCCTTAAGTGTTTTGAGGTGTACCTAGACATAGTCTCAGTCTGAAAATATGGCAACCTCACTGAAAAAGAAAGCAAATGCTCATGAAAGAAAGGTATCTTTCATAACTAATTTGTTTACTACAAGGAGAAGATGTCACTATGTTACCCTGTTTACTGGGGACCCCGTGAGGGACACCAAAATGTGCTCAACAATAGGTGGGGAAGATTAGCTCTGAGCACTGCTTTAGCATTACGAGAGGCAGGGTAACTTATCAGGATCTTGAACCCTATGTCTACGGGGTCAGGCTGAGTCAAGGAGCACACAGAAGTTGAAATAATAAATGTGGTTTTATTAAAAACACAATCAAACAGTGTATGCGGCACACTCACACAAGATAACTAAATAAATAAAGGTTGGAGTGGGATAGAGGGGGTTTTAGAGGAGTTGTTGGTTTGGGGGATACTTCACCTGTCCTGAAGCCCGGTTGGAAGCGGAGAAGATGGGGAGCGTGGATCTTAGCACGTGGAGCTGAGGGGAAGGCTCGCTGGACAAAGCGACAACAAGGCAGGATGGAAGCCAAGAGCGATCCAAGGAAGCGCTCAAAGTCAGGGGTTTTTATAAGGAGAATTGTGACCGCAGGCTAGGTCAGACTTGGGGAAAACAATGAGTTTGGGGCTGGAGACAAAGCCTCCGAAAGGTCAGAATTTGGATGATTGAGTTATAGCCAAATTGTTAATAGGATAGCTGGTATGCAAACGCGGAGTACTTGAGCGTTGTATAGTCAGATCATCAAGCTGCCAGTGCGGGGCAGAGGATCTTTTGAAAGCTGCGTGCATACCTAATGAAGGTACTTGCCTTGAGGTCTCCTAAAGCTGCGAGTCGGCTATTTCTGGCCTGCTTGTATTGTGTTGGAATATTACGGCGATTATCGGCCGAGCCTGTGTGTGTGCTTGTCCGGGGGCCTCGCAAGCACGTGGAAGGGAATCGGTATGTGAGGCCGAATTATTGATATCAAGAGATATCTTCTGATGTCCCCCAAAGCTCGGGCTAGCCAGGGCAGTAACAATTAGAAAAAGCACAGGGAAGATTATTATTCAGTAAATCATATTTATGTGTGTGCGTGTGTGTGTGTGTGTGTCCATGGGGGGAAGAAAAGCAAGGCGTTGTGGGACTATCCACATTTATCCCACAAACTATTCTAACTATGCTTATGACATGTAGAAGGAACATACAAAGACACAAAACAATGGTATCTTTTGCAAGAACTATTGGCTTCTTATGGTTTGGGCTGGTGTCTTATCTCCCATTATATCAATCTGTCTCAAAAATTTTCACTGGAGGTTGATGGCATTTTATGATCTGCTTCTTCTGCAGTAGATTTGTAGACTGTTGCTGTTGAAGGGTGGCTGTCCTCAGAAATATTAGCTAATATAATAAAAAGCAGAAAAAAGAACTGAGAAAATAAAAATTATACCAATGAAATCAATATATTTAATTGGACTTTATTCATTTAAAGATGGGAAACTTTATCAGTTTTTCCTCATTAAGCTATTTTTTGGGTGCCGCCTTTTGATTTTTTTCCTTAAGCAACATTATGACTTCAAGCATTGGGGTTCCCTCAACTTGCTGATATGGGTCTCTTGTGCAGGCATGGCACCAGTCTGGCGTTTGAGAATGGGCACAGAGAAAATATGTATGGAGGCCAGGCCTACTTTCCTTCTCACAGACTGGAATAGCAGCTTTTCCCCCCCAGCCTGCTAAGATGCCTTGCCCCGTTATCCAGCCCTCCTTTCCCCTTTAAAACCACCACCTTAGTGTATAAAGGGTAAAGCCTCTCAGTTGTTATTCAGAATGATTTACTAATCCATGGTAGTGTGTTACTAATTGATTACAACTAATGGAAAGTACTCTACTGAGTCAGAATTTAGAAATATGTAATGTAATCTTCATTAAAATAACAAACAAGGAAAGATACTGGGTATCATAAGTATCTCCAAGCAGTACAAAACTTCAAAAAGGTGTTTATACAGTTTCTTATAGCTTAACTCAGTATTAATATACAGAAATTTCATACACAGGCATTTGACTTCCCTTTTACTTAAAGGCTTAATTTCCAAATCAGGGTCACACCTTCTGACCCAACTCAAAATGGTTTGGTTTCTCCATTCTCTCTCCCCCGCCCCAAGAAGACAACCACTCTTATTCAGACAACGCCCCGGCTGACTGAAGGCTCTATCCTAGAGCTCTCTCTCCCTCTGGGAATACCACTGAAGGAATCCGAAAAACCCAAGTTGCCGTGTCTTACGTATAGAGACCTTCTCCTCTCAAACCTCAGCACCTCCCTCTCACTAACGGGCTGTGTTTCTCTCATACAGAGTCACTTTGGTTACTTGGCAACCTATTGCTGGGGCTGCCCTGTCACTCAGGTTAGCCACATGGCCAGGTCCCATCATAATATGCTTATTTATTTCCTAGTTTCAACATCAGAACCTTAGAAACTACTACCAACTGTATCACTGAATACACTTTAAGTACACTAACACCAATATATCAAAGTGGCATAAAAAGTAGTGGAATGCTTTCAGCTGCTCATCTGGGCGAGCAGGCCTGCATCCAGAAGTAACAGAGAAAGTCCTCTCCTACATGGCTGCCAAGCACACTTGTGCCAGGGGTGGGGCACGAAGCAGAGCCTGTGCAGAGCAACTGAATGAACTGGTGGAATTAAGTGGGAGAAGAAAGTGACTCATGTCTGGTCTGGACTTGGAAAGGTTATAATCACCAGCATAGTAAGACAGCAAAACTAGCATAGAGATGCATTCGAAGAGCATAAAACAAAACAACCTCACCTCCGCTTAGAATTATATCTGCAGCATTTTGTGCCCATATAAGCTTTACATGTGCTTAGAACTGAAGTCTCAGCTTTCAAATTTAGGACTATTATATTCAAACGTATGAAATAATTTTTATCCTCTTAACTAGCTACCCCATTTGGGTTCTTCCATCTTGTCCTGTAGTTTGTGGCACAGCTTGAATGTTTAAGTGACCTGGGTTTATAATTGTCTGCCCTGAAAGTCCACACTGATCACTGCTGTGTTCTTTATCTGGCGTCTACTATTCAAGAAGCCCCCAAAAGCAAAAACAATGTATAAAATATACTTTTTTTCAATTACTATACTACTGAACATAAAGTTTTACAATTACCATCTTCTCCAAAGCAGTAGGTCTGAAGCTATGAATTTTCCAGGGATATTGACTTGCCCAGTGCTATACAGTTAAATGGTCAAGTAGTCCAGGGAGCAAAGAAATGTCCGACTCTGCATAGCAGTGGAATATCAATGGATATTTATGTCTGTAATTATAATTTGTTGCTGGGGAGCCACACAACTTAACTCAAGGTTTAACTATTTAAATTTATATTTAAATATTCAAATATTTATGATTTCTGGAGAGTAGGATACAAATCCCTGTTCAGACTCTGGGTGACCTTGGTCAAGTCACATTCTTGCAGACTCAGAGGAGGTCAAAGGCAACCCTCCTCTGAACAAATGCTGCAAAAAAGAAAAAAAAACCCACCCTGTGATAGATTCGCCTTAGGGTTGCTATAACTCGAAGTAACCTGAAGGCAGACACAACAAAATGCCACTGATGGGGCGAGGTTCTTTCTAGCCATTATGTCCTCCCCTTTGAAAGCTGACTTAGGGGCAACCCTAAGGTGAACCTATCATGGGACTTTTCTTGGCAAGATTTGTTGCTTTGCCTTTCTCTGAGCTGAGAGAATGTGACTTGCCTGAGGACACCCAGTGGGTTTCCATGACTAAGTGGGGATTCAATACCCTGGTCTCCAAAGTCATAATTGGGCACGTACACCTGCCACCATGTCCCTTTTGTCAAAGATACAGCAACAGGTATGTGTGTGGGTACTGAAACTGCTTCCTTGTTGGGAAACAAGGGAGCAATTTGGGTGTGTGCACATGCCTGCTACCATTTCCCTTTTGTCAGGGATGCAGCAGCAAGGGGTGTGGGCACCAAGGGACACGATGGCAGACATGTGAGTGCCCAAACTGTTCCCTTGTTTGCAAACGAGGGAGCAGTTCGGGCATGCACACCTGCCATCGTGTCCCTTTTCTCAAGGTTGTGGTAATGTGTGTGTGTGTGTGTATGTATGTGCACGCACTGAAACTGCATCCCTATCGCTGCTCTTGCTGTTGGTGTCTAGCAGCAGTGCTTCAGGGACCCCCATGAGGGGTCCACAAATCCCAGGATAAGAACCACTGATCTAAAACATGAAACAGGGTGCGAATGATGAATTACCACTCCCAGTACTCTTCACTGTTGGCTGTGCTGACTACAGCTGCTGTGACTTGCTGTCCAACAACAACTTGAGAGCCAAAAGATTACCATTCCTGCTCTAAAGTAAACCCCATCTATTACTCTATCACCTTCAAGCAGGCACATCCGGATACAGAACATCAGATATTACCATCAGGGAAAACTGGATTCGTTATGTCTCCTTCAGCTCTTAAAATTCTGTTGTCACCTACAGTCCTTTAAACTGAGTTTCATTTCTCGTGGAGCTGCTCAGCCTAGTGCCAGCCGGCCTCTGAATAACGGCCTGAGCACCCGGAGAAAAGAGCGCAGGCACCCCTTTTCACATCCAAGGTCAATTTTCATTCCTCCCCTAAGTTTCAGGCCTACGACGAAACGCAAAGGTAAACTTTAAAGCCCAACCAGGCACAGCTCGGCAGAGGCACCCAACACCCTGAACTTAAATCCCTGCAGATTTTCACATTTTAAGAGTTCTCAGCTTTTGTTCCCGAGAACACTCGCACCTCGAGCTGTGCGCCTTTACACCAGAAGGGAAAAAGGAGTGGGGCGCAAGTGGCGAAGACATCTAAGGGCGAAATACCTCTTATTTCTAAAGAAACCCCGCTTGCACGTAACATTAAAATGCAAACACGCGCACTTCAGTGCACGTTCTTCTTTGACAGAAAGCAACTTTCTAGGAAGAGCCTCCGTGTACGTCCAGTGTTCCTTCCCAAGAAATGTCGACGTCTTTTCAAAAAGAAGCCACCGTTCTAGAAAACAAGGCAGCGGCAGCCAAGAGACACACCAGACACAACGCTTTTCTCTCATTTTCGAAAGAAAACGGGCCAGGGCAACCAGATGCTGGCTCAGCGGCCAGCCTTCCTCTCGCATCCCAGGAGGAGAAACCCTCCATTCCTCCCTCCGCCTGCCGCACGCGGGCTGTGGGACACCGAGCGAGGCCGGCAGGGCGCCGGTGGCGGGGAGGGAAGCTTCAGGGAGCCCGGCTCCTCATAGGTCACGCTCGTCGGGCGCCCGTCCGCCGCCATTATGTGCTAATTTCGCCCGGGTGTTGCGCGACTCGTGCTTCCCCTACTTTCCTCAGCCCGGAATAGCTCGCCCGCCCCCGCCTTTGCGAGCGCCGCGCTCATTCGCCCGCCCCTTTTCTCGCAACCGCCTTCGTGCGTGCGCTCTCAACCTAACCCGCCCTCCACCCACCCCGCCACCGACCTACTGCGCCTTCAGGAAGCGATCCGGGCGGGTGGGGAGTCGGCGCCCCTCCATTGGGCCTAAGGAAGAGGAGGGCGGGAGAGACGGGAGGTAGCGGGTTTGGTTGCGCCGGGTTCCGTGTCGGTTCGCTCGCTCGCTTTCTCAGGCGGCTGGGGAGGCGAGCGGAGGGAGGCGGCGGTCGGGGCGGCTCGTTGCTGTTGGGAGCGCCTGACATGGAGGAACTGCTCGGGGAACGGGGCGCGGCGACGGTAGCCACACCGAGACCAACACCGCCACTACCACCGACGGCAGGGACGGTTTCGCTGTGAGAGGCGACGTGGTGGCCGCTCCGAGGCGACGGGAGGGGAGCCAGTCCTTCCCCAGCGGGCTCGGGAAGGTAGTTGGAGTCGCGGTGGCTCGAAGCAGCCCGCAGAAGGAGAGCAGCTCCCTCCTCGCTCTCCTTCGGCTCTGCCCCGGCCTCTCTCTCAGCCTCTGCCGAACCTTTCTGCCCATCCGGGGGGAGGGGGTAGCAGCTGGGGGTGGCAAACCGCTGGAGGGGCGGCGGCCCGCGGGGAAATGGGGCGCCTGGGGCGCGGGAGCCGGGCGTGTGTGCGGGGAGGGGGTCGGGCGAAGCGGAGGACCGGCCACCGCTTGGGAAAAGAAGGCTGAGGCTGTTATTTGCGTGGGATCCTCTCGGCCCTTCGTGCGCGATACGGGCCACGGGAGCCTCCCCGGGGAGAAGTCAGGACGAAGCGGGCGGAGGGGCGAAGGGCGTTCTGGATGGCTCCGCGCCCGTAAGGATCTTGATGAGGCGGGGAAGAGGAGAGGGGGCTCGTAAGGGTGGTTAAAGCCTTGCCTTGGGAAGAGCCCGGTAACCTATGTTACGGGTATTTATGCGTTTCCTAGGATATTTGTGTTATGCGTTTCCTGCGGCGAATTAGCCACCCCCCCCCAGTGGACTTCATCTCCCCCCCCCGCCACCCCCAGGTCGACAAGTGTGATAGTTTCTGGCATAGATTTCAGATTACAGACGCTGTCATAAAACTGCTTTTTTGTTGCCACCAGGCGGTGACAATCCATTGTCGGCAAAGTTGTCTGAAAAGGCTGAACTTCTGATGGACTTCTCTGGAATGTTTGGTTGAAGCTGCTTGGTTGTCCAAAGGTGACTGGAGTGACTTGGACCTTGAATCCTGGCAGGCGACGTAGTTCCATTTGGTTGGTGACCTCAGGAGCCAATATTTGTTATAGGTATATCTTTGAATCCAACTGTAATTTCCTTCTCAGAGGGGAAAGTTAAGAGCAGAGTTGATAGTACGTGGGAGGACTTATATAAGCAGGGGCATAGATACTATTTGAATATTTTTATTTAAAAGCAAAGAGAACATTTTTAAAGTCTGTGTTCTTTATTTTCTTCTTCTAGGCTACTGAGGCCAGTATTTGCTTTTGAGAGGTCCCGTGTTAAAAATTCATGTAGTACACAGATATCGCCTCTGCCAGGGAGAGTGTGTAGAGGCTGGCTTCAGTTTTGTAGTTCCACCTCACTACTTGTGATTCTGAAGAACAAGTACAATTGAGAGGAAAAGACTAAATGGATCTAAAGACAGCAGTATTTAATGCAGCTCGTGATGGCAAGCTGCGACTCCTCACCAAATTGCTGGCAAATAAAAGTAAAGAAGAGGTGGCCTTACTGATGTCAGAAAAAACAAATGGAGCCACTCCTCTTCTCATGGCAGCTCGCTACGGGCATCTTGACATGGTGGAACATCTCCTGGAACACTGCAGCGCTTCGATAGAAGTTGGTGGTTCTGTGAATTTTGATGGTGAAACTATTGAAGGTGCACCCCCATTATGGGCAGCATCAGCTGCTGGCCATTTGAAGGTGGTCCAGTGTCTATTAAATCATGGAGCATCTGTCAACAATACGACTTTGACAAACTCAACACCTCTTAGAGCTGCCTGTTTTGATGGTCACCTAGAAATTGTGAAGTATCTTGTGGAGCATAAAGCTGATCTGGAAGTGTCAAACCGCCATGGGCATACGTGCCTTATGATATCTTGTTACAAAGGACATAAAGAAATTGCTCAGTATTTGCTTGAGAAAGGGGCTGACGTAAACAGAAAAAGTGTCAAAGGTGAGTTTAGTGTCAGTTTTCAGTGAAGCAGAAATACTTTTAGTTCTCCTGAGAATGTTTATCTAGTTTGACAGATCAGAGGTTCAAAGCCTAAAGATAGCAAGCTTAACTGTGTCTTTGTCTATACCTTTTTGGTGTTGGGTATGTAATGGAAACTACGGATTGCAGTTATGAATAATCTGATATAAATCCGTTTGGTAAAATGAGCATAGTATGGAAACTGCAATAATGGAAGAAACACTACAAATAGAGTGTTGTCTTTTTTTTTTACACACTGTCACTCATTTAATTAAAACTAAATACTTAATTTGCCGTAAGGAATTCAACTATTAATTTATACTTGTGGTTGGAATTTAAGAACAAAACAATGGTATCATTGCTGTCACAACAGGTGCCTCTTTGTTCTTGTTATGGTTAATGCAGTACTGTTATTCAGCAGAGGATACTGTGATGGTAGTTGCGTTGTTGTGTGCCTTAATCATTTCTGACTTAGGACGGCCCTATGCCAAATCTATCACAGAGTTTTCTGGGGCTGAGAGTGTGTGACACGCCCAAGGTCACTCAGTGGGTTTCCATGCCAAGTGGAGAATTGAACCCTGGTCTCCAGGGTTGTAGTCCTGTGCTCAAACCACTGCATCACGTTGGCTCTTGATAGTTGCTTTACCTTGTCCTTTTGCTCCAGTTGTGGATATGCTGCTGTTTTTTAGTTACACCTTTTCCTCATCTGTCACATTGTTACTAGTTTGATTGGTATGTCTGCTGTTTCAGGCAGTTGCCAATTAAGAGTCTTCCCAGCTGGTCTCTGACTCAGATAAATCTGATCCTGTCTTGTCAGCCTAAGTGTTAGGTATAGTAACGTAGAGAGATTTAAGTATGCATTTAACTCATATTAACATCAGTGGGATATAGAAATGCTTCACTTTGGCTGGATCATGCCCAGTGTGTAACAAAGTATTGTATGATCATGTGTTAGCTTAGTATGTGACTGACTGAGCATACAAGTCAGTAAGTTTGTAGTTTGACTTAGTATGGTAATCTCTTAGCTCTACAGAATATAGCAAGGGAATAATAACACTGACCTACCTTACATGGTTGTTGGAAGAGCTATAACAAGATAATAAAATGAAATATTTGAAACATTCTAAAGTATTATCAAAATTCTAAGCATTTTGTTGTTGTTGTTGACAGACTTGCTCATGTCCTGTGAAACTTCAACTGTTCTATGTCTTCACTGTGTTTATTAATAACTCATAAGTGAAATAGAAGTTCTGCCCTTAATAGCAATGAGAATGGAATTTTATTTTTGTTAGCAGAGGTATATTGCTGATGCTACACTTTGCAGCAATAGAAGAAACTCAACTTTCTTCTATCATGTTATGATAAATTCTCAACATCATTGTAGCAAGTGAAATTGAATAAAGCCATGGATTCTTATTGCTAGCAGAACACTTGAATTATTGAAGCCATGAAGGCAGGACCACACAGAAACTTTGTACATTTTTTCAGTTATTGAGGAGTGAAACTGCTGGCTTGTAACAGGGGAATTTCAGCAATTGTTTACTCTTGGCTATAAACCTTTTCCCTTCTTTCTGACCAGTGGGAGACTAATTGCATCAAAAGATGTCCATTGATCCATTCTTCTTTGTATTGGTTTATAAATGATTAGTCCAGTTCCTGAAAAATCTTCTATTTTATTGAAATTATGAATAGAAGCAGCTGATTCTTCTAGCTCCCTCTATCACAAGCTAAACTGGGGATTTTTTGAATGCTTGTGGTTCCCAGTTATATGAATGGTTATATTCAATTCAATATTTACCTGGTTTGGATGGGAGCATCTTAGAGAATCCCAGTTTCACCTTTCAGAACATTGTTAGAGGATTTAAGTGCTTCATATAATGAGGCATATTGGGTCACAAGGAGTCTTTTTGACAGATAGGAGTAGCTTTTGCTAGTTATATCAAACTAAGTCTTAAAAATGTCGATCAGTTCAGGGAACCATCTAAAGCAGCTTTATGTTTAGGGACACTGTATCTTCATTAACAGTGCAATCAGGAACATGGCTACTCAAAAGTAAGTCACTCTGAGTTCAGTCAGACTTAATGACAAGTAAGTATGTAAGAGATTGCAAAAGATTGCTAAGTCCCTTTCTGCATTAGAGAGTTGCAGTAGCCTGGGGATTTCAGGAAAATCTAACAAGATTAATTCATGATACACTATCAGTTTCATTAAATTTCTGAGAAGTTTTTTTTTTTACGTAATTCTTGTAGGGAAGTATTTGTTGAATTCTTATGTTTCCTTGTGTGGTGATAATAAGAGGAGCAGCACCTTCTGTAAGGGGTTTTCTTTTTCTGGCTATCTTCTCCAAATATTTAGAATAGTTTCACTGAAGCAGTTGCCTTTCAGATTTTTTGGACTATAGCTTCCACCACCCCCAGTAGGCCAGTAAGTTCATTGGCTTTGATAGAAGTTGTAGTCCAACACATCTTGAAGGCATGTATTTAAGGAAGGATGACTTAGAAGATTGTGCTGGAAAATATGTGGAGGATCAAGCTTGCTCAGTATGCTGCTGTTGGGCTTGATCCTGCCTTTTTAAATAATAAGTTTATATTAGATATTAATGCTCTTGGTATCACAGTTGGTGTTACATTTATTTTCTTGCCTAAATATAAAAAGCAAGATCTTAATAATTGTACACACAACCTTGTATAGTGTGTGAGGGTGAATATGCTCAAAGATATACTAGAGGCAGACGGAAGAACTATGTGAGTCCTGTCCTCATTAATCATACTGTGTATATATAAACCAGCCATCATTATGGTTCATCACTATGAATTATGGTTATTACTTGAATCTACTAAAGGCAGTATATTCTCTTTGAAGAAAAATAAAAGATTTTTTACTCAAGGTCTTAGAAAACATTTATGTTGCCTCTCCAGTGGGCACAAAGAAGGCAAATGCTTGAATTGTATATGACAGAATAGTCTATTCAGTTAAGATAGCATTAAGGTTGGTCCAAGACATTTTACTGTGTGACATAAAGGACAAGATGGCACCACATCCCATTTTATGTGTTCTTCAGAGGAATGTGTCTTTTACTGCACTGGAAGACAGCAGCCCAGTTTAAGGGATGAAAGGCAAGCTGCTGTGGCCCACATAGATAAGTGTTTTAACATCTCACTCCCTCTGGCTCCTGCTCTTTATCTGCTGTGTGAAGTGGCTGCTTCACACTGTCCAGTCAGAGGGCCAGAACTGGATGACATAAACATAGTCTAATATTACTTCTGTTTCTTTTGAAGTCTCATATGTTCAATGTGGCTTATTAGCTGATCTTACATGTGTGTTGTATGCCTTCAGAGGGGGTTTGCCTTTGCCTTTCTTTAAGGCTGAGAGAGTGTGACTTTCTCAAGGTCACCCAATGGGTTTCCATGGCTGAGTGGGATTTCGAATCCTAGTCTCCAGAGTTGTAGTCCGATGCTCAAACCCACTACACCATGTTGTCTGCCTGATGTTACCCAGACCTGCAGATTTGTGTGTAAAAGTACCCAAATGGGACTGTAGTTTGTCCATAAGGATCTGAGTTAAATCTTTTATATACATCTCTACTTTCAGTCAACTTACTATGAGTTAACTGCATATAGGAGTGCAGGCTAAATAAGTAAGATACAAAATACCGTGGTTCATACATGGCACGATTAACCATAAATCATCATTTTCATAAAGTTATAATTAGGCTAGTATAATGTCTATAATCCAGAGACCAACAAACATGTAGTCAGAATTGTATAGTCTTTTCAGTGCTAGTAAAATTAATTTTAACTAGGAAAATAAATAAGAAAGTCATTGGTTTAAATGGTATTAAGTAACATCTCAGTACAAGGAGGGCCATTACACACTATTCTCTTTAAGTCCTGCTTTGAGCAGAGTTATAAATAGAAGCAAATACTTAGTGGCTGTTTTTGAATAAAGACAAATAAATGCTTGCAAGAAGGATGGCATTCTTGCTGTCCTGGCTTGTAGACTGGGTGACTAGCTACCTGTTGCAGAGGCAAGATGTTCTGGTAAAGTGGTGTATGCTTTAGACTAACCACCCTGTTCTGTAGAAAAACTTGGATCCTGTCACATTGAGTGAAATGTTTAACTGGTTTAAAATGCTTTCCAGGAGTTAGTAGTAGATGTGATCCCAATGTAATGCTGCTGTTGGCTGTTATCTTGTTATGTATCATTTATACATATTGTGACTGTTGAAGGATATTGTGGTTAGTGAGCTTGCATTTGGACATGGTGCAAAGAGAGCTAAATATCAATAATCTTATGGCATTTAAAATACAAAGTTTTTTTGTTGACAATTGCCTAATTCTGCTTCTTCTCCTTAAATTATTCTGTTTTGTACTTCCTTTCCTTAACTTTACTATCACGAGTGCCTTCCTATGAATGTCTCTGTTTTTTTATCTTGTGTCTATTGCACGTTGTCTCTGGGCTTGATATGAGTAATTTCCTAGATTTTTTATTTCTTTGGTAGAAGCAGCACTATTTATAGGCATTCTTTAGTTGAAAGCTTTCAAGTAGTTTGAATGTGACAATATTCTGTGACTTTATAGCAATTTGTCTACTGGTGATAGGATGAACCAGGCAGGCAACAACTTGTTGGAAAGAGAGTTTCTATTTATATAGGGTTAAATCCAGTTGTTAATCCTAAATATTCATTGAATGAATGGGATTTACATAATTATTGAATAGCATTATTCATCCAGTGGATAGACAATAGTTGGAACTGATAATCATAGCCCATAATGCAGGAATGGCAATTATGTGACCCTCTGCATGTTGGATTACAAGGCCCAGCAGTGATAGCCAGCATAGGCAGTTACTAGAAGTGCTGGATGTTGCAGTTCAGTAGCATTGGAAAGGCTGTATGATTCCCTCCCTTACCATAAGATTTCATTGCAAATTCATTTTGACACTGAAAATGTTATGTATTAAGAAATGTACCTAGTGTAACCATAGGAGAGCATAGAAACTTTAGACTAAAATAACCATGGAGTAAGGTCCATTGAAGACAGCAGGATTTTTTTTCTTAGTAAAAATGAATAGCATTGTACAGTGTGTTTCTGCAATAATTTGCTGTCTGTGGGCATTCAGTTCTTGACTTTCTTGCAACCAGGTACCCAGATTTGCCCTTCCATTTAGCGGGTTGACATGCCTGCCTGTTGATTGATGCATGTCTGTCTGTCCATGAGTGCATGTCTCATTTTACAATCTGAAGCAATAAACAAGTACACCTACTTTTAAAAGATATGTATTTGCATTTGAGCTACTTGGAAATTGCAAAGCCAATATATGAATTTATTAAAGATTATTGAGCATCTTGACCTTTTGTTTCAGCAAAATAATTAGAGGCATATGTATTGTGGTGAGATTTGCCAGTTTGCCATTTGAAGTGATAAGACAGAGTAGTTACCTACAATCAGATTGCTTGCTAACAAGTAAACCCAAGCCCGTCATTCAAGTGTTAGGCTTGACTATTTCTCTGCCAGAGATCTACTTGCTAGTAAATACCCTTTTACACTGAAAGGTACTTTCATACAGGTATTTATTGAGGTAGTTCTTCCACTGCTTTTGGCATCTGTTGGCTGCAGATCTGCAAGGAGCACTGAGGACTTGTAATTTCCTGACAGCTGATCTGTCAGTCCCTGCACTATTCATTCATATGAAACTTATTGGTTATTCTACTTTCAGTCATGATTTCTTTCTTGGAGCGGGGGAGGGGTTTGGCTGCAAAACAGTGGGCAGCCAGAGGTATGACCAATGTGAATGGAGTCCTCCTGGAGACACTTGATGACTGGCTTACAGAAGAAAGTTAAGACTTCAACAGAATGAAAAATTATAAATAATTATTTAAAATATAACACTAGTGCCTGGCACAGCAAGATCTAGCTGAAGCTGTGCCACAGTACACTTTTTTGTTTCCTGGGGGAAGATCAGCTTTACTCACCTGTTCTTAAATTATATATGGCTTGCCCTTCCTCGATAACCCTTTCAGGATATTGCCCAATTTTATTCTCTTGTGTTCATTTGATTGTGGCTTCATTGGTTGTAGAAGACAAGTGATCTTGAATGTCTTAGTAGAAAGGGCTTTCTTTTATCTCCATCCAGAGGCTGCTTGCTTAGGCACAATTAATGCTTTCAGCACAGCTGGGTGAATGGTTAAAGAATGTGTATTAGGAGAATGTGGAAAAATGTTTTACAGGAATATTCCAATAGAACAGCTGCATTAGGAAATTCTGATGAAAGGCAATTGTCTTTTTGAGCTGGCAAATGTAAAAGCCCAGATATTCAAGGCCAATTTTCCTTAAATGCAAGCATGAAGACTATTCAAGTGACTAAAAAATGAGGCTGCTCTTATTGATATAAATTAAAATACCACCTTTGAATATTAGTCCAATCACAAAATATCTGCTTGTAATGTGTGACTTTATCATCCTCGTTATTTCAGAAATTAGCTTACTAGATAATTTATATGACATTTGCATAGGCATTTTTAGTAGGTGTTTAAAGTAGGTGTAATCGTGCTCTGAAAATGTATCACAGCATAGTATGCATGATCATTAGTTTCTTTTTTTTTCTTTTTTCTTTCCATCCACAGGAAACACAGCATTGCATGATTGTGCAGAATCTGGTAGTTTGGAAATTATGAAGATGCTTCTCAAATACTGTGCCAAGATGGAAAAAGATGGTTATGGAATGACTCCCCTTCTTTCAGCAAGTGTTACAGGCCACACAAACATTGTTGATTTTTTGACCCAACATGCAGAGACAAGCAAAGCAGAACGCATCAATGCACTGGAACTCCTAGGAGCCACATTTGTGGACAAAAAGAGGGATTTGCTTGGTGCTTTGAAATACTGGAAAAGAGCCATGGATATGAGGTACAGCGATAGGACTAACATCCTCAGCAAACCTGTGCCTCAGGCATTAATAATGGCATATGATTATGCCAAGGAGGTAAACAGTGCTGAAGAGTTGGAAAATCTAATTGCAGACCCTGATGAGATGAGAATGCAGGCATTGTTAATTAGAGAACGCATTCTTGGTCCTTCTCACCCAGATACATCTTACTATATTCGGTACAGAGGTGCTGTCTATGCAGACTCTGGCAACTTCAAACGATGCATCAATCTGTGGAAGTATGCTCTCGACATGCAGCAGAACAACTTGGACCCCCTAAGCCCTATGACTGCAAGCAGTCTCTTATCATTTGCTGAACTCTTCTCTTTCATGCTGCAAGACAGGGCAAAAGGCTTGTTGGGTACAACTGTTACATTTGATGATCTTATGGGTATACTGTGCAAAAGTGTTCTTGAAATAGAACGTGCCATCAAACATACTCAGTGTCCACCTGACCAAATACAACTCCACAAAGCCCTTTCCATCATCTTGCATTTAATTTGCTTGCTGGAAAAAGTTCCTTGTAGTCCTGAACAAGATCATTTTAAGAAACAGACTATATATCGATTTCTTAAGCTACAACCTAAGGGAAAGAATAACTTTAGCCCACTCCACCTTGCTGTTGACAAGAACACCACATGTGTTGGGCGCTATCCAGTTTGTAAATTTCCTTCTTTGCAAGTTACTGCTACGTTAGTGGAATGTGGGGCTGATGTAAATGCTAGAGACTCAGACGACAACAGCCCTTTACACATATCTGCACTGAACAACCATCCTGACATCATGAATCTTCTTATCAAATCAGGTTCACATTTTGATGCAACAAACTTGCACAAACAAACTGCTATTGACTTGCTGGATGAGAAGGAAATGGCAAAGAATTTGATCCAACCCATCAACCATACCACACTGCAGTGTCTTGCAGCCCGTGCAATTGTGAATCATTGCCTATGTTACCAAGGGCACATCCCAGAAAAACTTGAGAGCTTTGTTTTGCTCCATAGATGATAGTGGGCTCTTCTCACTGTGGGAGCATGTGTTAGGAAGTTTAACTGTTGCTTTCTCAAGCACTGTTGTGATATGCCAGCGATACACCATCATTCATTCAGCTTGGTCCATCCTGCTCATTAGCTAAAGCCTTGTTAGAATCAGATCGGCAAAACTGGTTGCCTAGTATTTAAAACAAACATACCATATAATATATTTTGTGAATTATTTAGAAATGTAATGTTATATTTGGACTCACTAAAATTGTCTGCCAAAGGCCTGTCTGCTCTGGTTTAGTTTGCCTGTTGGTTGTTTGGGACTGAATTGAATACTTTTTGTGGTATTGTCTTATTCTTACTGGTGTGTGGATTTTATATAGTTGAGAAGTCATCTTTTTGTTCTTGCTTGAGCATTTCTACTTCTTTTTTTCTAATTGGTTCATTGCTGAACTATACAAGTTGTATGGACTTGTTAACATTTGCAATTACCATAAGTGCTTTTATCTTCTCTATGCACTGGCTTGAACATGACTGTTTGTGTGTTGGCATATTCCTATGCATCAGTTGGCCATTTTTAGCTTTGATACTGTTTTCTTGCAATTTGTTAGAGCTCTTGAGAGCTCTCTTGAGAATACACCCTTTACAGCATGACAGTTTTTGAAGACTTCAGTCAGCTGTCCAGACTCTAATTTGAATTTTCACCCTAGCTGTTTCTGCGGTTGCTTTCTATTGATTTTTTTTTTAGAGTTGTATGCTAAATTTGGGAGTAAAATGTGTTCTTGCTGGCAAACCCACTTCAAATTAAGTCTAAAAGTTATTTTAATATGTCTTGCTGCAAGTGGAGAAAGGTAACAAACTAACTATCTTCTTCTCCTCTGTGCTTGTGTCTTGCTTGAGCTGATTGTGTGACTAGACATAGAGAGGTTTTTTTTTTCCAAATTTAACCTGAAACTTAATCATATGACTTGGTGAGAAGAGCTAGATCAAACATAGTCTGAAATTACAACTCAAGATTCTTAGCTACGAAAGAAACTAAAGCATGTTGGCATGATGCTTGTCAGTCCAGATCTAGCTATCAGCTAGTATAATTAATTATATGGTTGTAATCAGTACCCCTCTGCAGGGCCTTCAGAAGTTTAGTGGTATCCCTTCTCCTTCTTTTTAAAATAACTCTTACACATAATTTGCATGCATTTTGTTCTCTAATACCTTTCAGCCATACTTATGGAAACATCAAGAGGACATGTAAAATACATAGCCTCCACTGAAAGCTATCTATTTTTATAATACTTGCACAACAGCTTAGCTATTGCAGCAGAAAGGGCTTTATAGACTTGATAAGGAAACCATAAGTGAAGACTACAAATGAGATTAAGATTCAGGTAACTAATATAATTCAGCACTTTATTGTTGACTCATAATGAAACTTACTATGGCATATTAGACCTGCAAATGTCTTAAAATAAAATGGTTCTCAAGAAAAAAAAAACCTTCATTTTTTTTCTTGGAGTGGAAAGCAGTATATGTGCCAGTCTAGTTTGTTGGGTGTTTTGAGTTGCCACTGACTTGGAATCTTGTTTAGTTTATAATGTCTAATACCTTTTCAGTTCAGAAATGCAATGCATAGATTACTGTGAATTTGTGACAGTTGACAATGCAGGAGAAACTTACAACCAAATCAGTGCCTCAAGTTCTGGTGTGACTGTCATTCAAGGTTATTTTTTAAAAGGGTATGATACTACTGCCTTTAATTAATTGAGTTTGTCCACCATCCTCACAGTTCACATAAATTCATAGTCACACCATGGCCTTTTTATTATTCTTATCATCTCAGTGACTCAGCTCAGACATAATGTACTTCATGGATTAGTGTTACAAATTGTGAGAAGAAGATTTTGAGAGTCTTGGGTTCATGCTTTTCTCTCCCACTTCTCCTTTTAAGTGAGAAGGTGTGATTTCTTCAAAACTGTAGATTGTAGTTTTCAATCTTCTTTCTTCATATAGTAAGAGGAGAAGATGGAATAGAACTTGAATCCATCCAACACAGACTGTTGCTCATTTTTTAAGGCTAAATCACTTTTAAGCATTACATCTGAACAGGGTCATTGTCTTTTGCCTGGCAGACACAAAGTGAGTGGCTTCATTACACTGAGTAAATGGGGGAAGCAAACTTTTGTTATTAGTTTATTGTATAATTTCCGTATTAGGAGAAAAATACATGCAAACTATTTCATATCTATAGTGATATGATAATGATCATACCTGGATCCCCTTTCTCAGAAGCAAATTTACAACTGTACACCAGGAAGTTTATTTAAGGTGGCTACTTTTACACATACTGTTTATAGATTAAAAGCATGAATAGTTTGAAGTATGTGCTGTTGTTTTTTCCATATTCTTCTTCAATGCTTACCTGTTTTGCAGGTAGATGGTTCAGATAGTAGAAGGGCGAAATCCAGCCTACTTTAACGTAAACACAGGACGTGAGAGAAAAAAAGAACAGTGTCTTCTCAGATGTTTTATTTTACTTTGTAGCAGTATTGTGACACTAGAAAGCTGCTGGTGAATGGGGCACCCCACAGATCCCTTTGATTACATTTGTTTTATAAATATAACTTCTGCTGGTAAGTAAAAGACTTAAGAATAGATTCTGCTATTAGTCTCAACTAGAGTAGACCAACTTAATAAGTGGACCTTTTAAATTCAGCACCTAAGTAATCCTGATTCATTGGTCTGCGCTGGTTACAACTAATACAGTAGCTGAATTTAACTCTCAGTATTCTGTGAAAAAACATAAGCACAATTAACTACTCCTTATTTATTGTGGTTTCTCCATTCTAACTAGCAGTACTTGGGCTTCAAAACTTTATTTTAAAAATTGATGTAATTATCTTTCAGACTTAGAGATTTCCAAATTCAGAAAGAAAAGTTTGGTTCTTTTGTACTTCTTGTTATCACATTAAAACCTTCAAGGTGTTCCGAGTGATCACTTCTGCTTCTCTCTTCTTAGTTTCCTCTCAAAACACTCTGAACACACCCTGTTTCTTCCAACTGCTGTTGTGCCTTACCTGGAAATCTGGCATATCTCTCAGATAAATGGTAACTGTTTGAGGGGAAAAATAGAAATGTGTATCATTATTTTCACTATGACTCTTGGCTAAATTTCTTCCAATTCATCATTTTTATCTACTTTCCATTTGTACTGAAATGTTTGCTATTTTTGGCAGCAGTAGAAAAATGTCTGACTGTGGTGAGTGCTCAAAATAGAGAACTGCATATATGCGGCCTTATTTGGTATGAAATAAACATGGTGCACATCTAATTTATATTGTTTGAGAGCAACAAACTTGGGAGTAGAATGTGAATATTTTGAAATGTACCAGATTGCCAGCTTTCTTTCAGCAAAGTATAGCAGTTTTTGGCTTCAGTGGTTTCTGTGTACATTTAATTCTCAATCTGACAGCTGGAACAGAACTCCAATAAATGATTTTAAAGCATAATTCTGTAAATTTTATAATAGCAGACAAAACCCAAGATATTACTCTAATTTTACCATATAGCACAATTAACATCCCCTTGAACTAATTCCTTTTTTCCCTGCATTGTTCATTTCTCTAGTGCCCAGTTCTTTCAACACATGCTGCACATGATTTGAAATTCTGAAGCTCTCCTGTTACCCAAACACATTGTCAAACTGCAAGTCCTTTGAAGCATTCTTGCATTCTTTTACTCTCAAAAACTTGTGGCAGAATTTGAAAGATTTTGTGTAGAATGCCAGAGTTCCTGAGCAAGGTAAATGCTGGTTGATATTATAAAAAGTGAAGCTGGAACTGTAGAATTTAAAGTGCAATAGCAGAGCTGTAAAAATGCTACAAATATCTGAAAGCAAACATCTATTTGTTAGAAACATGTCTCAGATGTTTACATATTAGTCATAGTGAAGCCTGATTAGCTATTTCACAGTCTTAGTGCTGCAATCCATGGCTTTTTTTTACATCTGACTGGTAACTGCTGGAATAGTGTGTCATCTCTGTTCCTAAAAGATCTATAGAATTAAGACATATTTCAAAAATGAGTACAGGATGTTTGATCTTCTGGAGACCATGAAGGACTGTTCTGATATAATTGTAAATAAAAAATGCAACTATATGATGTGTCAGTACAGTTTGTTGTAGGGATCTTAATGTGCTGGTTCAGTGTAATCCCTGAAAGCAGCAGAGCACCTGAGCACTGACAATGCAGGCTTCTAGTGGCTATTATGGTAAATTGGAAAAAACAAACTTCTTTCAATGTTATGACCATAATACCTTGTCAAAAATGCCTGCTAACAAGTATTATTATGTTTTTCATTTCATTTCTGCTAGTTATGACTTAATACCAAAAATGTAAAGAACAAAATGAAGGATCTTATTATTTCAGTCCCTGATCATTGCATGATGATTAACATTCAACAAAGCTGTGGATGTGTTTGTGAGGTTAACTTGTTAGACTTAAATGAGTTCGTATGTATAACTGAAACACTCAGGGCTCTATGTATGTGCACTAAAGTATTCAGATTTTGCAATAAGAAAAGACAAATTTTGCAAAGTGAATAAATATAATAGTTCTGGTTCTATTTTCAATTTGTGAGACAAGAAATTATGTAAACCATTGAACATTTCATCTCTGATTCTTGTTTATAAGCTGTCTCCACAGCTATAAGGGTTATAAACTTAATCCTCAAGGTGCTGAACAGAACTTGTTATCTTGTGTATGGTGTGATTGCAGATATATACAATATCCCACTGATGGTGGTGGTGGTAAGAGTTGGCTGAGTGGTGACACCTGCAGCAGTGTTGGTGATATTTGTGGAATGACAGATCACATAGTGTAGCTCACGTTAAAAGAACAATGATATGTGAGTTAAACACTCATCTCTGGTTTTATAAAACAACTTTTCATATCCACAGTGCAAATCTTGTGAAGTAGTTGTATGTTCAGCATTGTTATAACTCACCCTCTGGAGTCAAAAGATTCAGGCACCCAGTCAGAGTGCCAGGAATCTGCGGCTTCTGAGGTTAGTGGTTGCTCCAGGTCCTCAGAAGCTGGGGGCTGAGCCAGATGGAAGCCATACTCGCCAGCAGGAAGTGGCAGACACTGAAAACACAGTGCAGCCATTTGTGGAGCAAAGGAGAGAAGAATTACACCAATTCCAGCATTTGTTAAATAGAAGATGCTGACTAAGCAAGCATCTGATACTTTAAGACAGCTGGCTGTAAATCTTGAAGCAGTGCTGTGGCAGCTTTTGTTCCTTACAACCATCTGTCTTGGTGACTGGCAGTACTCTTTGGTTTTCTTGTGTTCTCTGGACCTTGGACTGGCTACTATTTCCGACTCTGTTTTACTCCTTGTTGGCTCTGTTTATTTGGAATGCCGACTTGATGTACGACTTCTGGACTGGCTGATAATTACCCTCTTGCTTTTCCGTTCATCCTGTTGGATAACCTGTGACTGATCTGGACTGACTTACCTACCCAAAAGCTCTTACATTCCAACCACTTGCTTCCTGGGACACTTGCTGACTGGAGCAGAGGACAGACATGCTGGTTCAAAGACATTAGGGCTTACCACCTAGATGGCATGCCTATTTTTTTAGGATTTTTTTTTTCTTGCTAAAGATGAGAAACAAACACTGATCCTTCCTATACTTTTTTGTTTGTTTTTCTCTTGATGTTTAGTATGACCCACATTGATACTCAATAAGTCATTTTTCTGGAAGTTTCATATAAAAGAAAAAAAAGAATAGCATTATATCATCCTGTAGAAAATCTGTTAACAAAATGTATATGAATTTCAGAAAATTGTTTAATGTATGGGGAACAGTGTCCAGTGATATTTATTGTTCAGAAATAGCTTTTCTCTTGTTTACATAAAATTATGCTGCTAATAGTCATTTGCAGCCTTAGTCCAGTATTCCATGCTTTCCTCTTCCCTGATCGCTAGAAAGTCCCAGGGTAGTTTTACCTAGCCACTGTGAGGAGACAACCCAGGATACGTTTTTTTAAAAAATTACCACAAATATATGTAGAGCTAGTGGGAAACAATGCTAATCCTGAAGAAGTGCCAGCAATGTCCAGCACAGCTTCTGTGGCTTGTTCTTCACCTACAGACAAACTCACATTTGTTTCAAATATTTGGGAGGAGGGGATGTCATTAGTTAAGAATCTTTGAAGTGCCAAGCCAAGGCTAAAGCTAAAAGAACATTTCAGTACCAGGACATGTAAAAGAGAGGTTGAAAGGATGGGGCAGAAGGAAGACGAGGAGAGGCCCTTCTCCAGCACATCATATTCTCGTGTTCAAATGTTTTAGATGAGTCAGCTGGTGGGTAAACCAGTCACTGGAATCTACCAGTATGAGTGCGATTTTGTTATGCTCTTGGCATGCCACAGTAAACATTTGATAAGAATCTTAAAAATTTTATGCCCCTCTTTAGGCAACAACTGTGTACCAGACTTGTTTAGCTCAGTGTTGCTGATTTCTGGGTGGATGTGTATAGGATTGGGCTTTTAGTAACACTTTAATTCCTCTTAAGTAGCTCAGCATTTAAAAGAAGTTTGTATACTTCTAATCTTCAGTGGATATGTACACTGTATTTTTTGGTAAAAAAAAAAGCAAGATCCTATAATGTGTTCTGGCTTTATGGGTGTCAGATTCTTTTCCTCCAAGCTATCTGTGAAGAAACTTTTCTACAGTGAAGTCTTTTTTAAAAATCTACATCATAACCATTTTAAATTTTCTTCCTGTCCTCTAATAAGTAACAGACCCAGATCATACAAATACTTGTATAATAAAAAGGAAGTGCTGAGATAATGTGCTGAAAGCAACAACTGTACACCTTGCACTGGCTGGAAGACAGTGAACATGTCAACATCATGGGGAGGCAAAGGTGAAACTAGCTGGGATATGTCAGTTTCTCAAGTTCAGGTTTCTCAAGATGTTCCATCTATTGTATAATTTCCAAGAAATGCATTGTTATGAAGTGGCATTTGTTATTTGTTATGAAGTGGCATTTGAGAAACCTTAATTTTTTAACTGTTTACTAATTACTAGAAGAGTATAGCATGTGCAATAAAATAATCATATTCTAGGTTGTAAAGGGTTTAATAGAAGGCAACCAACCTCTGTAACAGGTTGTTGTCTTTGATTGTCTGTCCTAAGCCAGTCTCTGATATTTTCTGCACCAAAAGTCTTTGGAATGTATTCCATTATCTGTCTAGCAGTTGAGTTTTGAACACCAATTATTCTTAAATTATGTGTAGTGCTGAAGCAGCTGCATGTCTACTTCCTTGTTCAAATTAATCTGAAAATTTATTGGATGAGTCACCAAACTAGAACTCCTCAACCTTGCATTTTTTAATTAATGGGGTTGCTCATATCTACTTGATTCTTCCAAGCTTTGTTTGGTCTCTGTAAAATGCTTTTGGCAGCTCCTCAAGTCTTTGGTTCATTTAAATTTTTCCCTTCTTTAATTTCATGATATTTCACCTTGGTGTATAGGTGTGTCCTGGATTAAATTGTTTATTACATGAAGTATGCAGCTATAGTTCTTACAATGAGAGATCATCCTGAAAGTGGAAAGTGAGTCTTTTCTTAAAAAGTTGGTATTATTGATTTATTGGACATACAGTTGATTTTCCTTCAAAACATTGTGTACTTATGTGAAGTCTCCAAGAAATGTGCTACCAGGGCATTGATTGGCACTGTGATCACCTTGGTTTGGAGGTGCCTGTAATCATTTCTTGAGCTGACCTGTAAAATGGTTCTTGCCCCAGCTCTTGAAATTATTGTGCACTTCCTTGTCTGCAAAATCCAGGCTTTCTGAGAAGCCCTTGGCACAACTGCCTAATACTCAGCCTCTGCTATCGGCCATGTAAGTACATGTGACTGAAATTATGCATGTTTTCCTAATTTAATCCATATTGACTTCCCACCTTTGTGGTCTCCCAGTGTCAAAGTATAGACTGTAAGCTACTGGAGTAAGGAACCATTGTCTTATGCTCTGTAAAGTGACCTGCCTCTTCTTAGTACCACCACCATTGCTTTGAGTTAGTAGTGTGCAGTTTACACTCTTGTTTTCTCGGTACTGTGGCAACAGTGCAGAATGTCCTTGCCTGGCAAGATAGCATGATAGGAATCCCACAGACTTCAGACAGATTGACAGCCTGATGCCAGAAGAGTTGGTATCTCAGCTGGCTCTGATGTCAGGGTGAAGATGATGCTGGGAGGTGGTGTGGGTTGGGACTCTACAAATTGCTCCTAACCTTAACTTTGAGAAACCATACAATTAAAGGAGGAATGAGGAATCATGAGAGACTTGGTAGGTTCTGGAGCCAAGATCTCACACCCAAAAGTACAAAAATTCCATATGCCTAAGAATGCTAAAGGACCTGCATGCTTGGCTCCTACTCCTGTATAGGTAGGAAGCAATCAAGGTAGGAAGATAAGTTGAAGAGCAGCCTCATCCATATTAGTGGCTCTAGGTGTTCTTGGAACCTAAACAAAATGTTAATGATGTGCTAGAAAAAGTGGCTGTCCTCTCACATGTTGGACAGATTCCATGATAAGCTTCTTATTCCAGGACTCCCTTGGAATTCTAGATGTCAAGCAGAGCTTAATTTTAAGCTACTCCTTGCAAAATGCAAGCATAAACCAAAAGACTGTTGTCTGCATTCAACCATCTGCTCTTGTGAGCTGGCTTTGAAATTTTTCCTTCCAGTTCCACCAGGTCTGGGTTATTTGCTAGTGACAAGGAAAGAAGCATGAATAATCCACGGGAAGCCATCTTGTAATGATGCCAGTAATGAAGCTCAGTGTCATTCCTGACACTGCCCTTTCTGGACAGCTGCCTTCCTCAGAATGCTCTGAGTGAAAGTACCTCTACCATTAGGTTCAGAGCCCTTCTGCCTTTGGCATAACGGTGGGAAGCCCAAGTGTCATGTATCAGACTGGGCTTTGCTCCCAAATCCATACAAGGATCTCTCACTTGGATGGTTTCCTGCATGAATTTCTTGGCTAGCTCATGCTTGCTGCCTTCAAGCTATTTCAGCCCCGCTTCTAAACAGAAGTCTCTCCATTTGCTTAGCCTCATTTCCCTTCAGTATTTTTGAAATGCCCCGTTTTTGAACTGTGTATTGTCAGAATTGCTCAGTAGGATTTGAGACTGTTTCTACCATTCATCTCTGTTCTGAATCCCTGACTCACCAAAATGTTTAATCATTGCATTTAAAATGTGGCTCAGGACGTTATGGCTCTCCAGGTACTTTGGCCTGCAAGTCTGAGAGGTGCTGCACAGCATGGCCAATGAAAGGGGGTTCTGACAGTTGTAGACCAAAACATCCAAGGCCCAGACTTTCCTCACTCCTGCTTCTTATAGGCTGAGGTGGGCAACTGGATGGGGGCAATGGGGTCAGTTACCCTCCAACCCTCTCATGCCCCTCCCAGTAGTGCTCCCCAATACCTCTATTTTTGTCAGAATCTTTCCCAAAATGGCTACCAGAGGGATGTCCAATCACCTCCTGTCATCCTTTTGAGATGTTGTCCATGAAAATAGAGGTATTTGGGGGTGCTGGGGGTTGGATGAACTTTTCTGCATGAGACTAGAGATATTTTAGTACATTTTTGTGAGCTTTTGAGGCAAAAAGGGTAAAAAATCATGCCTTTTTTTAAATGGGAGAATTGGAGACTTGAGGGGTAGGCAGGGAGTTTCAGAAAACACAGAAGTAGGATCCAAGGACTGCATTTTGCCTACCTCTGCCTTAGGCCCTTGGAAAGCCATGTATGCAGCTTCTTCCAGAGTTGTCTTTTCCCTGTTTAGACATGACAACAAGACTTGAGTGGAAGTGTTCGCCCTCTCCTTTACCTTTCAGTGACAGTATACTTTTATTTGCTGTGAACATCAAAATCATCGCTTTCCTAATAATAGCTTTGATCAATTCTTTTCTCCCCCAAACTATTTTTTTTCTGAAGTTACCATGATCCGTCTGTATTTTATACAAAAATGATACTTCTTGTATATGTGTAGTTTTTATTTAAAAAAAAATCAGTATGAATAGGGATTTGAACTTCATTTGAAAATATGGTAAGTAGCAAAATCTGCAGTGAACATGTCCCTGGCAGAAGTAAATGCTCACATCTAGAGAAAGACGTTTTCTTTTAACTCTGATATTTGTCAGCTGTCTCTGAGCAGCTTCTATGAGATGATGAGGCCATCTGAACATTAATTGAAATGTGATTCCAGTTAACTCTAATGTAGTATGAGATGTAGACAATTGTGCCCATGTTGCACAACTTCCTACTAAATGCACAGCAGTAGCTAGCTAAAAGATAATCTGGGGCCTATCACTTCAGGACTAATGTCAGACATTCACATGACAGGTGCTTGAAAAACCCAGATCCTTTGAGCAAAGAACACACCCTGAATAATCAGTGACCACATCTATTTTGATTACTGGTTGCCTAGTTACCTGCACTGTAACTCTCATACAAGAATACACAGGCACGGAAATAGTTGATGTGTAGTTGTGTTTCTGTGTTGGAAGAAACAGCTTGCATCTATATACTAACACTGAAGGAGAGCTTAGGAAATGCTGTGCAGCACAGTCTCAAATTATCAACTGCTTAATCAGTTAAAAATCCTTCTCCTATTGTCTGTTGTTTCTGAACCTTTGACATTCATTTGTTCTCTTTCATTGCAAGTATATAATACTGTAACTCTTATATTGTCCTCAATATGTGCTAGTTGGGAGAGCCAGCATGGCGTAGAGGTTTGGGTGTTGGGAGTAGGACTCTGAGAGACCAGAGTTCAAATTTCCTTCAGCCATGAAACCCATTTGGCAACCTCGGTCGAGTCACACTCTCTTAGCCTCAAAGGAAGACAATGGCAAGCCTCCTATGAAGAAATCCTGCCAAGAAAACCCCGTGATAGGTTAGCCTTAGGGCCACCAGAAGTCAGAAATGACTTGAAGGCACACAACAACAAATGTGCTAGTTGAAGGAGAAAGCCCATAGCTGAGTGGTAAAGCCGATCCTCTGGCTGGAAAAGGCCCCGGGTTCAATCACTAGATGGGCCGAGAAACACCTCCACAGAGGTACCAATTATGACTTGCCACAAGCCAAGTTTCTATGTAAAGATGTTTCCCAGGCCACATGTCTTCTGTTCAGGGCCATGTCGGCCACCGTCTTTATATGCTGTTCGCCTCTCCACTGAAACCCTACTCAACATACTCTGTCTTGAGAGAAAAACACATCATCGCCACATTCAATATGTGGCAGCAACACACATTGCTTCTTTTAATAGATGGTTTATTTGCTCTAATTGCATTTTTTAAAAAAATACATATGGTGTACTTCAATGCGTGGGAAATAAATGGCAAAAAGAATAGGGGAATAGAGCACTGAGTTCAAGAAGTTCGAGAAATGGCATATTATGTAGACAATGCTGACTAATATATAGTAGAGATGAGATCATTTAGAACTAGGAATTGCTACGGGGTAGATGCTTTTCCTTGCCATTATCGAAAGAGCTCTAACTTGTTCTTTTTTTTTCTTCAGGATAAACAGCAGTGATAGGAGTATTGTAAAACTGACATGTGCACACATAGAGTGAAACTCCCTACACACGAACAGTCTCCCAAAAAGTAATAGTTTTCATATAAGGCCCATCAAGGAGGCAAACTTTTCTTTAGTCTTTACGTCACTGTCATACAAAGACTTTCAGTGGATGAGATCACGTGGTCTGTTCCATAGTTTGGCTAGTAGCCAGATGAACCAGAAACTGGCTGTTTACATCTGTATGTTTCACTGCTTAAATCTAGTTGCCAGTCCAAATTAGAGTAAATCCATTGGACCAATGGGGATCACATAAATGTTGATTTATGATTCAGTAATTGAATCAAGAGGTTTACCATAACTAGGACTGGCCATTGGATAGGACAACTTGGTTTCCTAATGACTATAAAAAGACATAACTGTATAGCAGAGGTGGGCAACTGTGGAAGGATAGGGGCCACATTAGACTCCCCCCAGAAGGCCTTGGAGGGCTGAATCCCCCGCAAAGATCAACGCCCCCCCATCACCCTCTGGAGAACAAGGTGGTCATTTTTACCATGTTTTTGGGCCATGGACATGCCTTTTGTCAAACAAGAAATGAGCAGAAGTCATTTCCTGTTTCTAAAAAGGTTCTGTTGGGCCTAAATCAGCCCAGGATGGGCCCTAAACATGGTAGAGATGCCCCTCAAGTCTCCTATAGGGCATTTAGGGTGAAATAAAATGCAAAATTCTTGCAAAACTTAAAAAAAAGTTTGAATCATATAGGTGTAGAGGTCCTCAGAGGTGATGGAAGTGACCTCCTTAACCTCTAGGGACCTTTGGGAGGCATTTTGGAACAAACAACATTTTTTGCAAAAAAAAAAAAAGACCTTTGGGGCTGCTTGCAGGTCATGAACCCCACTTTGCTCACTTGTGCCATAGAGTCATGTGAATTGTTTCTGGAAAGAGATGTATGTAGAAATGGATAAAATCATAAAAAAGATACTGAATTTTCACTAGAATTGGGTTTACTTTCACTGTTTCATGGCAATAACTCTATCTTGTCTCAAACTCCTGGTTTCATTTATGAGTTTGTCAGTTCAGGTGGTAATTGCTAAAAATAGGAAGGTTGCAGTGAGGTTTTCAACAGTGGAATGAAAAAACAAATGATAGAATGGGACATTAATGTTAGAAAACTTATCTATCCAAATTCAAAATGTTAGGAGATCATGGAATTTCTTTTTTGAAAAAATAGCATGGCTTTTCTTTTTTTTCTTAGGTCAGTAGAAACAGAATGACATTTGTTCCTTCAGGTACTCATTTAGATTTATGGAATAATGTATTATCACATAATACTTGATCTGCTTTTTATAGGTTTGTTTAATTCAACTGTAGTGTTGATTTTGATTTTCAGATGACTCAGATGGTCATGTTCTCCATTACCTGTTCGTGTTAAAACCAACAAAAATATTTTAAAAAATAGAATAATGATAAAGACTTTGATATTGAATATATACTAATTGTGACAGAAATAGGCATAAGATGTACAAATTTCTTGTTTGTTCTGGAATGTCTCCAATGAAATTAGTTAAACATCTGGCCTATGAGTAACTGGTTTCAATGTTTTTAGATTGTAGTACAATCGGAAAATGCTGAAACCGAAGACAGGGAGGTAGATAATTGGTTCCATACCTGTTTCCCCACCTACTCAGTTTTAAAGACATTCTAAAACAAATAGTGTAAGTGAACGAAAAGATTTTGCATGTAGAGAATAATGATTTTCTTATTATTTTCTACATGCAAAATCTTTTTGCTTGCTTATACTGTTTGGGATCTGTATCAGAAACTTTTCTTTAGCCCGTGGATGTGGTACCTTCTGGCCTATGAGACAAATTTAGCCTACCAGGCTGGCTTACCTGGCCTATGAGCCTCAAGCAAAACCCTGCTCAGAAAAGAGAGAGGCTGAAGCACAGGAGAGCTGTGGGCTGAAGGATATAGTCTACTCAGTGCTATTCCTTCCTCCCTGTCCCCAGTTGGGGATGAGGAGAAAAGAATGGTACTGGCTTGGGGCCTCCTTGGGGCTATGGCTGAATCCACTTGACTCCTGTCTTACCTTTTCCAGTTGGGAAAGATACAGGATGAGCAAAGCTAATTTAGGGTTCGGCCAGTGCTGACAGAATCTCTTCGCCTGCCGCTTGGCATTCTGAGCTGGACCTTTGGGGGAAAAACACTGTGTCTTAAGGAGCCTACTCTTCCTTTATCTACTACTTGCCACCCAGATTGGGCTGACAGGCAGTATGTGAAAGGCACCATTTCTGGAACAAGAGGCATAGAAACCCTGATAAAGTAGGCATGATAATGTTAAGGGGGCATTAATGCCAGTTGTATTACTATGCTTAAACTTATTCCAGGTTTTTTTTTATTGCCTGCAGCACTCCAGAGCATGGATAACCAGGCTTGAGGCTTGTAGATTCTGCTTTATGTGTGAGGTAGAGATTTTCCCCCCTAGATCCCTGATCCATGAAGTAGCACCAAGTGTTTGCACGGAGCAGAAATGGGCATGCTCCAGAGTTCAAAGGACTGCATTGCCAGGGTTTTGGCACTTCTGGAACTCCTGAGGGCCATAGCATGCCAGTTACAGTCCTGATTGATTGGCTATCATTCCACCTTTTCAGCTGCTTTTAAAATGTCCCAGTTTCTCTCTCTTCCTTCTACCTTCTCCCTTTGCAGCTGCACCTTTGCTGTTGCTATTTTTGGCTACTGGAAATGTCAACATGTACTTTCTGTCCTCTCTTTTGCTATTTTGGGGTGCATTTTTAGGCTCTTTTGGAGTAGTAAGTGCTGCAAAGCAGCACAGAGTGGCCCTGTAAAGGCTTTTTTTTTTTACCTTTAAAATGTGTTTTTTCTGGTTGCAAGAATCATAATTCTTACCCCTGGCATAGGGCTTAATGGGCAGGTATTCACATTTAATTTTAAGTTAAAAGTATCTCTGACCATATACTCAACCCGGCATTATTGTTTGTATTACCAGACGTCATCTTTTTCATGGAACCCCTCCTCCTGGTTTCCTCTCAAGTTTTCTTTGCTTCAGCAGCCAGGTGCACATATATGCATGTGCATGCACAGATCTTTTAGTTGCTACAATTATTAAATAATTGGAAGTCAGAAATCCCTCTGGCCTGCCACATGTTATCGTATGATCTGTTGGTAGATCCTGACCTACGTCTTCCCTACTGTGCTCTGTAACTTTATGATTTCTCCAGGTCTCTTTATGTTTTTTCATTCATGCTACATATTTACAGCTACTTTGGTGTGATCCTTCTAGAGCAAATTGATATTGACTTGCACAACGAATATATACTATCTGTGCTTCCAAGAAACAATGAAAGCGAAGGGTATGACATGGGAAAAATGTTACAGTCTGGGAATGATTTGTATTTGGGTTCTTTTTGTTAGTATCTGCAAACCTGGATAGAATTTAAATTATGTGTTGATGGGGGTGAGCAAGAGGGTGAAATCCAGAAAATTGTTTGTACCAGTTAATTTTGACACAGTTGTCTCAGAATGGATCAGGAATGGTTAGCTTTACATATTCAAAACCTCATTCTGTGTCCAGTGATTGCAGCTTCTGTCTTTGAGTTTCTAAGCATGAAAATCTATACTTCAGAAAAACAGAAAACTGTAACAGTACAGGTTAGCTAGCTGCCAAGTGAAAAAGAAAAACAATCTGTCAAATTCTATGCTGTCTGAGTCAGAAAATCATGTAAACTGGTAGCTCTAGAGAACTCCACAAAGATTCAAGCCCTATTAATAGAAATTTGGTACAGTCATGCACTTCAGTCAATAATTCAGTAATGAGAGCAGAGGTGGGGAGGACTTCATTGTTTAAAATAATCCATTTCTTGTAGATTAGGAAAGTAGGTGTTGTGTGTTTTGAATCCACTCTTTTCCCAAGTGTTGTTGCGTGCCTTCAAGTCCTTTTGAGCTAACATGGGTTTTTTTCTTGGGCTGAGAGTACATGATGCACGTGACGATGTCAACCAGTGGGTTTTCATGTCTGAGTGGGGAATTAAACCCTGGTCTCCAGGATCGTAGTGCGATGTTCAAACCGTTACACCACACTAGCTCTCTTTTCCCAATAGGAATGTATAAAGAAGAATGTCAATTTCTTTTTGAATGTCCATTTCCTAGAAACTTAAATGGGACTGCAAGGTCAACAGTATTGGGATAGAAGGACAAAGTCCTTCTAAAATGACCTGCTGACAAAATCAATTAGCCAATTAGCCAATCAGCTGCCACTTTGAGCACATATATTTCTCCCCTTGCATGGCAAATGGGTGAGCAGATGAGGGCTGTATGTATCTTCACTCCTGAATTTTTGTCATACATTAATCACATAATGTGATATTGCCATGGCAATGGGGTTTGTTGTTTTGTTGTCATTATTCCCCATGTATACCCATTGCTTCTGCACTGAGTGTCATGCTGGACAAACTTCTGAATGTCTGTGAGAGGACAGATCTCTATTTAACAATGTCCTCTGTTGAAGAACTGTGGAGTTGAAATCTGGTTTAAAGGTAGAGGACCGTGGTCTAAATCAGGGATGGGAACTGGAACTCCATCACATCCTTTTTTTTTTTTTGTAATAATTTTTATTAAGCACAGGAGAGTCTAACGTCTCTCTCTATAAAAAAAAACATATAAGGGTCTAACACAGACAAAGCTACACCAAAATAAAAAGATTAACCAACAAAACACCAAAATGCCACAAAGATGACACATAATAAACAACTAGATAACTAACGAAAACTAACTGATGGTAGAGTAGAACCATTGGAAACTATGAAACTTATATAAATGGTGATTAACAAGTCCCATTCATTTCAATCAGTCTATTGTAGTTGGGACTAAGATTGGATTTTGACCAGCAGTGGAAATCATGGACCCTTCCAGATGTCATTGGACTGCAGCTCTTAGCAGTCCTGGCAAGCATGGCCAATGGTGATGACTGCAAGGAATTGCAGTTGAACAACATCCAGAGGGCTGCAGGATCCCCACCCCTGATTTAGACCCCTAAGAATGGAGAATAAGATAGGCCTTGCTGATCAACAGCAAGCACATGGACAGCAAACTGAATAGGCAAACTCAGGCACCTGATCAGTTTTTCCCATTACAGAAGATGCCTTGTGTTTCCACTGACATCAGATCCATTTCTATACATCTTATGTACACGTACATATTAGTTTACATGAACTGGCACACGTTTATATTTTTATTTTTATTGAGTCATTTCCTCGTTCTTTGGGATGTTTTCAGTAGCCATGCTAGCTGACAATAATTATTTTGTATTCCTTTGTAGAAGTAACAGAGGGTGAAAAATAATGGCTGTCATGAGGGTTGTCTAGCCTGCCATTCTTGTTCTGAAAACAAATGGCTAGCACAAAGCCCGGTAACCTCTCCAGAAATGCTGGTTTCCTAGGATGATCAAAAGCATGCTCCCAGGGTATCCCAGTATATACTCTATAAAGCAAGCTGCCACTGGCATAATCCAGTAGAGTGGCTGGAGATGACTGGAATATATCTGGTGAGAGCTACAGCTTTAGAATCATGTACTAGAGTGACTTGATCCAAAAACATTGTTAAATGATAAGACTGGCATTAGTTTGACTTAAATTTACATATTTTTTTTTGACCTAGCAAGAAAATGTTTTTCTAAAGCTCAGTTCATTCCCTGTTGAAATGTGCAGAAAGAATTGATATCCTCCTTTCTTTCTTGTCTGTGGGAGGAGTGTTGCTAAGAGACTGAATTCCTTATACGTTTAAGAGAAAATAGCTTAGAAATTCAGCAACAAAACAAGGGGAAATGAATTTACTGAAAGCCACTATTCCCGCCCCCATCCCTCCAGGAAGTAGATATCTCAGTCACGCTGTGCTGTGTTTCTGGCTGGAAATTAAGAATAATTTGGAAGAACAATCCAATGAATATTAACCTGCCAAGGAATCAAAGGCCTTTTCTTCATGTGACAAATCAGACATGTCCAATGACAGAATATTCTAGGCAGCACTTTTGTTTGCTCTTTATTGATGTGAAGGTTGCATATCACTTGGCAGGGTTTTAACTGATGGGCTCGTGGTGTGTATCCATACTCTGTAGCATGTTTTTGTGGTGATATCAGATGGCGTTGTTGTTGTGCTGGTGGTGGGCCTTCAAGTTCTTTTCAGCTTATGGTGACACTGTCACAGAATTTTCTGAAGGCCAAGAGGGTGTGATGTGCCCAAGGTCTCCTAGTAGGTTTACATGGCTGGGCAGGTAATCAGATTCTTGTGTCCAAGGTCATAGTCCAATGCTCAGACCACTGCTCCATAGTGGCTCTCATGAGATGTTGAGGGAAGGAATCTTATTTCATAAACTAATGCATGTCCGTTCAGCAGTGAGTGTCCTTCAATTGGACTTACTCCCAGAAAACTGTACAAGAGTTCAGCCTTAGGAGCTTCTTTACTGCAAGCCACATTTCAGAGAAAAGTCAGGTTTATCCAGGATTTTGGATGTTTTTATGTGCCCAGTAGTACTGAATGTTCTAGCAACATGTCTAACACCTTTAATTAATGCAGCTTTAAACCACCCATTAAGAAAAGTTCTTTGAGCAGTATACAATCTGTTAAAATATGCAGTACTTTAAATTACAAGTGTAATTTAATAAAACAATGACTGAAGAAGCAAGATATAAAATTAAGACACAGCTGGCAGCAGAGGAGAAAACAGATTGGTATATGCAAGCAAACTAAAAATCAGTAGCAGGATAAAAGGGCAAAGGTATAAAATGGAGTGGGCAAAGCATAATCCTCCAGATAATGTTGACCTGAAATTCCCAGCATTCCTCATCACTGGCTGTGTTGGCTAAAACTAATGGGAACTGTGGTTCAATAATGCCTAGAGGGCTGCTTTGTAATGGCACTAAAATAATTCTTAGAATGCCTGGGAGAATAAAAAGATCTTCACTCACCTCAACTGGAAGAAAGCTTCAGATGATTTGTTCATTATACTTACTTTTCATTCTTTCAAGTTTCTACAGTATATTAGATGGGCTTCCACTAGTTCTAGGATGACCAAAAACTAGATAATGGTAGCAAAGGTAAATGGTTTCAAATCAATAGAAATCCAGCCCATCCTATCCAAGGCCATAGTATGTTGGACAGTCCCTTTGGAGTATCAAGTCACAACACTACAGTGACTGTGGAAGCTAAGGCTGGCCCCTGCCAGATGTAATCCAGAAGAACCTGGAGGTAATGTAATGCTTGTAACAAGTTACCTTGGCAACTGGTGATCTTTTGCAGGAGCAAGGTAAAGTGGTGTTACTTTTCGGCTGTACTTTTAATAATTCACTACTTTTCAGGGCAACATAGCAGGGTTTCTGCCTCTTACTCCTTACTTGGTGTATTTTCATTCAGTCTGAACAAATCTGGGAAAGAGAGGTCAACTGTATGACCCATTTGGATATGTTGTGCAAATAGTGGAGAGGTGAGGGGCCGGGAACAAGGAAAGAGAGAGTTACTTTCCAGACTGCATTGCCACACTAGACTGTTATAGTGCTATTATTCCACTTTCAACATCCTATGGAATCCTGGGGTTTGCAGTTTAGGGAGAGGCCCTCAAAGGCCCCTCCCTAAACTGCAAACCCCAGGATTCCATAGGATGTTGAAAGTGGAATAATAGCACTATAACAGCTTAGTGTGGAAATGGCCTTGGACTGAGTGACCAGAGTAATGACCAACCTTATAGTGGGCCTTCTGTATTTTTGACCGCCAGATATGCAATTTCAAGCAACCACAGAGAATCACATCCTACACATAAAATGGCAGTGATGTGAACTGAATCATGCACTGAAGTGTCTGCACACACATATCACCCATTTAATTATTTGGGATATGATAATTTGCTATTTACAGAGGGTGCTGGAACTGAACCCCAAAATATATGGAGAGTCCAATCTACTCTTTTTAAAGGGTAGCATTCCAAGCTCTAACTTCGCTCTAGAAACCTTGCCTGTCAACTTATGGTGACCCCGTGAATTTCATAGGGTTTTCTTAGGCACCACTCAGTGGTGGTTTTGCCCGTTCCTTCCTTTGAAGTATAGGCTACAGCATTTGGTATTCATTGACAGTCTCTCATCCAAGTACTAACCAAGGCTGACCCTGCTTGGCTTCCAAGATCAAACAGACTCTGGTGCCTTTAGGGTGTGCTTTCAAGTTGTTTCTGACTTATGGTGAGTCTAAGGTGAACCTAAGAATTAGCATGGTGTGGTGGTTTGAGTGTTGGACTATAGCGCTGAAGACCAGAGTTTCAACTCCCCACTCAGCCATGGAAACCCACTGGTGGCCTTGGGTGCCTCACACTCTCCCAACCCCAGAAAAACCCATGACAGGTTTGCCTTCAGTTTGGTACAAATTGGAAACAACTTGAAGGCACACTATGACAAGAAAGCAAACCTATCATAAGCTTTACTTGGCAATATTTGTTTAAGGGGGGGGGTTGCCTCTCCTTTTCTCTGAGGCTGAGAGAGTATTTCTTGGTCCTCTGTGACCCTCACCCCAGCTCAGTCTTGCCTTTTTGGTACAACAATATTAAACAGGTACAACATACACAAAATTTGTAGTGAACCAGAGACTCCTGGCACCAACTGGGAAAGGGTGGAGGTGGATGCTCAGGTTTAAAGACACTTCACATAAGAAAATCAAACTTCCTCTAGTGCTGACCACTCTGAGATTTGTTTCCCTGTCTGCAGCGCTGAAGAAGCACAGAAATTCCCTGAGATTTCAGCTGGTACCTTCAAGCTGGAAACCCTCCTCCCCAATGGCATGCGCCAACGGCAGGCCTTGGGAAAGATACTTGCTAACAGTGGGATTCTGTGAACTTTAATCCAAAAAGGGAATTTTGCCAGGCATTGCACAATAATATGTGCATCCTACAAATCTTAAACACTGTGAATTTTTTCAGAGCCTTTCACTAATCCTTTCTTGCCTTAGCTCCTTGCTTCCTCTTTCAGTTTCTTCAGGCATTATTCTCCAGTTAACTTTCCTCAAAGTTTCTCTTTCTTATTCTGTTGTATAGCCTACATCTTTCCCTCAGCACCCTCACCTTTTGAAATTCTCTGTCCCTTGGCTTTCCACTGTCCTGGAACACTGTTCCCTCGGCTAGCCCGTGTCGGACTTTAATCCAGATGATGTTGGGTTTCAGCTTCCATAATCACTCTCATTGCCTAAACTAACTAGGACAGATGGAGAATGAAATTTGACCATGTTTGAAAGGGGCACACTGTTCTCATTCCTGATAAAATCCTAGCCAAAATGACAAAACTTGCTTCTAGTGCAGAAGCCTGACTGCAGAGTGATTAATCCCTGGGCCAGTGATCATTCCACATTGACTTGCCAATCACTCAAAGAAATCTTCATCAAAACAAGTCCAATACAATACAGATTAGGTGGCTTTTTGATCCTAAGTACATGGTGATTTTAAAAATAGCTTGCTCTAGGTTAGTATTTGTAAAAGGTCTTGGAGAGAAGCTAAGCAGTAACATTTTTATTTTCTGCACACATGCTGTTTGCTGTTCAAGTACTTCATGCACAGAGTTCATGGCTTACTTTTATTCTGTCATAGCAACAGATGTTTGACGTAAATGAATATCTCCCAGTATATTACATAAAATAAATGTCTTGGTAACCCTGAATCAACATAGTCCCAAAAGGTCCTATTGTCTCCAGCCCATTTTTAAGTAAAAAATGACTGACCTTGATGTTGAGTGGGTTATAAAAATAATTAAAGAGGGAAGATCAACCTAAATTTCTTGCCAAAGTAAGGACAGATTGAGAAACTTGATGATACTAACAAGAATTCATGAGGAACATTCTAGCCATTGAATAGCTCAAATAAAATTTTGTTTTGCTTCTGATATTATTTATTTTGTTATAAAGCACACATTTCACTGCAGCTGGGAGATATTGAAAAACCACGTACAAGAAATGAATAATTTAAGGATATGTTATTTATGGATTGTAGTGAGACAAGAGAAATCCAATAAAAAGACAAAATGATATTCAAGTTTGTCAGTCAACAGAGGGAGCAACTTCTCATTCATGAAATTTTTACCCCAATCATCACGACCAAGACAGACCTCCTTTGTTATAATTATGCAATTAAGATGACATATGAACATCACCATCTGGCTTGTCTATAACATCAATATTCCTGAGCTGCTCCAAAAATAAATTCCCTTCCTCGAGAGTACACTGTGTTACCCTTACAGAAAATTATCAATTTAAATGGATGCCAATGATGGCTAGACTCCAAAGCACTGCTGAAGCTTCTGGGCAGACCTTGCATTAATTACTCATGAAATTTCTGATATTTTTGTGATTTCCCATGACATACCACAAACTAATTTTGACACTCCTCTCAGTTATTCCTGTTGTTCCATTGTGAAGTCATATACGCTGTGCTGCAAATGTGGTTACATGCAAAGATGGTGGGGGGTCTCTCCACATGTCATCTTATGAGAAGTAATTAGGTTTCCAATGTGGGTTGGTGATCCCACTGAAAGGAAAGCAGTCAGAATGTAGTAATGGGTGTTCCTTAGGGCATGAAGCTCTATCTTTGTCAGGCTGGAGTGGGTAATTTTGATGGGTCTAGGGGGCAATTTCACTTCCTACAGCTTGCTAAGGGCTATACATGCCTCACTGCTGGCAGCTCAGAACTGATAGCAGGTTTTTTTTTAAACCAACCTTCTGGTTTAAAACAAAGTAAGCATGGAGTGCATGCTCTGTTTTAAACAAGAATTTTGCTGCCGGGAAGCTTCTGGGAATACAACTTTCCTTTGAAAACAATGTATGTATTCCCCAGATGCCTTGTTTTGGAGCATTAACGTGGGGGTATTTTTAACCAGCATTTTGTCCCTCAAATCAGCAGCTGTGGAGATAGCTGGGGTCACAGAATGTGGGGGCTAGATGCTACCCTTCCTTAATATAAGTGTACAAGACAGGAAAGAAGCACAAGCCAAATATAGCAAGATAACCCTTGAAGTGAATATTCTGGATTAGATATAGGCCATTGAATGACAGGAGACTCTTAAAGCTTTTCCAGACAGGTTAAATGTCATGGGAAATGAGACATGAAGGGAACTCTAACCTCAGATGAAAGGGGTCTTTCCCCCATAGCTGCAGTAGCAGGGCAGCTTCAAAAGTGGGCTGCAATCCACTTCCTTTCACCTCTCGCACTTCAGAAAGCAGTGGGTAGAGAGCAAGGACTCTTGAGTTCATGCATCAGGGAGAGGGAGCTTTCCTTTCAGTGAACTTACAGAGCAACTTAATGCTGTATTTTTAGTGTTATTTTTAAATAAAAATGGTAAGGGGGCATTAAGGACAGGAAATGCATCTGCAGAAAGGGAAAGGGGGCAAGGGCATTAGGCACATCCACTTATCCTGATACAAGCCGTGTGACACACATGTTCACAAATGACTTCAAAGTGCCGTATAAAACATTTGGACAGAAAACTAGTAAAAGAAGACAAGAAGTACGAAAACCAGTTGGGAGCAATAGCAGATGGTGTTACCCAAACCAGCACAAATTGCCCCACACTGTGTGTGTGCTGCGGTCCATGAAGAAAGTGCTAAGAATATTTTAAGTGTTCCAGGTTGGTCAAGCGATCTCATGGAATATTCAGTTCCTGGAGCATTTAAAAGATACAGGGAAACAGCACAAGGAATTCTAAATTCTGCTTCCTAAGCATCAGATCCTAGGATTCCACAGGATGTTGCCATAGCAATTAAAGTGGAACCATAGCACTGTAATTTTATAGTGTGAACACCTGCAGTGAGATTGGGCATAGTCAGGAAACAAAGGAAAAAATAATTATTGGATTATACAGTACCTTGTATCAGTATTCCACCCCCCTTTGATTTTTCCACATTTTGTTGTGTTGCAGCCTGGAATTAAAATAGATTCAACTAGCATGGTTACCACTTGATAAACACAAGATATTTAATACTGTGAAGGTGCAAAATATTTGTGCTGTGTAAATAAACAAAATGAAAATCTTGATCTGGATGTAAAATGGTTAAAGCGCTTTAGTTTGCACATGGAGCTGGCAAATGCTTTATTTTAAATAGAAGCCATATTAGAGATAAACACTTCCCCTTTACAACAAGAGGGGATTTCATCAGGGCAGAATAATTCTGAAACAAAACAATGAGCCCCATTCAAATCTCAATTAAAGTGCAATTGTTTGTTTACAGAGGCTTCCTCTGTTCAGCTGTGAGTAAGGCTGGAGGTAGGGTTTTTTTTTATGGAACAATTCGTCTAATCATATCCATTCCAAAAGAAAAACTAGCACACAGAAGAAATGAGGAGAGCTTGGTTTTTGTCAAATGTCTGCAAATGTTAAGCCAGTTTTCACTCATGGCATCAAAGAGCTCCCGTCCCCCTACTTCTCAATTTTAATACAAATGTTAAATCTTCAATGCACAAAGTTGGTTCAAGATAGTGCTCTTCCCTTATCTTACCTGCAGTAAGTGTTCCAATGACACCTCCTCTCCCACTTTTGCTGAATGTATCAAGGGCAAATCCGCTCCACTTCTGAGTCATGCCACTGATGTGCCTGCTATCTGAGGTCAAGATGGGATCTCTTTCTGCAACAACATACAAAAAACAAATGGAAGTGCAGTTAGATTAAATGGCAACATTGGTGATGGGCTGTTGTCCCCCAGAGCAACCAAGGGTGGTGGGTTAGCTTAGCAGTTGCAAGGTAGGCTGAATGGCATACACACATTGCCCTCTGCAATAGAGAGTGGGTGGGTGGGTGGATGGGTGGGTGGGTGGCATGCCCGGGTGGGTGGCATGCCCATGCTCAACTCCCAAGTTCTGTTGCCTGAAATGGTTATCTTCATCCAATGGTAGAACCAGCCCTTCCAAATGACCCTGTCCTTCTGTCAGTCATGTAATCTGTGTTCATAAAAAGGAACTACATAAAGAGAGCTCATCAGCAATCCTATTTCAGATAGCATTGCTTATAACTAGGAAGAGCTCTGTGTGCGTACAATGGTAGGTGTGTTTATATCCCTTTGTCAGTGACATCAAATATGTGGCCACAAGAGTGGGCAAAGTGAGAAAGCATATCCCCATTTGAGGATGTGGCCAATAGGCACGATCCTGCTCCTCCCCTTGCCCTGTGCCTTTGGTGTCACACTTTGGTGTACCCATAACCTTTCATATACAATGCACCTTTTTCTGGTGCAACCTCCACACACATGAATGCGAAGTCATGTGAAGCGTCTCTCCTATTATTGTAAATGGATGCAATGGGCGTGCACCACTGTGGGGCTCGGGGCATGCATGTTGAGTCCATTGACTACAATGAGATGAACACTCTTTTTTGTTTGTTTGTTTGTTTTACATAGGATTTCCTGGTAGGGAACTTCTGCATATACAGTGGGTGCACTGTACATCACAATGTTAAGCAAGACTGAAGCACATCTTATTACACCGTGCATGAAACTATCTCACTAGAAAGGATATGCTTGTCTGATGCAGAACTTGGAAAGTTAACTTTTAAAAAGTGATTTGCTATGTAACTCATAGCAGAATCCCCCACAAGTATCTTGTTAGTGTTCAGCATTACAGCTGTTTAAGTAATTTGTGTTACTCATTATTGTAGTTGACATTTTTCATTATTTTTTAGAGAACACACCTCTCTTTGGAGAGATAATAGCATAAAGCTTCAAAATGTCTCTAAAGACGGCTTAAAATGTCATTTAAATGTAACTAAAAATAAATAAATAAATCACTAATTATAACCTACATGCCACTGCTCCAAAGCCTTGCCATCTCATGTCTGCTCATTATGCCACTTTCTGATTTATTCATTTACTATCCCACCTTTCTCCTACTGTAAGACTGAAGGAGCTTTGCATTAAAAGATTAAAACATAATAGTTGAATAGTGAAAAAAAGAGTTTAAAAGACCATTAAACAAACTATCAGGGTAATGTCACTGTTGTGTCCCTTCAAGTCATTTCAGACGTACAGTGACTCTAAGCCAAACCTATGATGGCGTTTTCTTGGCAGGATTTGTTCCAAAGAGGTTTGCCATCATTAGCAGCAGTACATCTCCATGCTTTGATATGGTTTAATTGGCAAAAAAAAAAGGCAGATATGCTTAATTGGCATAAAATATAAATTATATATACTTATGGCTGGAAAAGCCATGTGAAAGAAAGGGACACTGGCTGTGAGTAAGTCAGAGATGACCTCAACATGGCCAGGTCATAAGAATTAGCTGAGAAAGCCTGACTTAATAGTTCTGAGCCAATCCTATCAGCTACTCAACCTCAGAAAGCAATAAGTTGCCCAGGTGTAGCAGGCAAGGATCCTTGTTGTGTGCATTTCCTAACGAAGCCTGGCCAAGTAACCCCACCCAACCAAGACATTGAAACAATCAGTCCATTCCAGACCCCTTTTGTTTACCCAGCCAGAAAGCAGTTAACTCACACCTCTTCAGGGGGCGAAACAGAGTATAAAAATCTCTAGTTTTGATCAATTAGCTTTGCAGTTCACCAGTTGCTGAAGGTCTCTCTGCCAGTTTGCTTCCCTGCTGTATACCGCCCTTAGACACACAAGTCTAAGCCACATTGCGGCTTCTCCATTACTCTTCTGGACTGGTAATTGTAAGCCCAAACCCTCAACCTCTCTATTCATAATTTTTCCTCCCTTTATCCTAGGTAGCTCTTGTGTGAATGTGCAACTGTTTGTATCTTGCGTGCATGCATGAGTGAATTCCCCTCAATAAAACACTATTTTAGTTTACTTTGCAAGACCCTGTAAACATAGGTGGTAGATCTTATTAAGTTACCCCCCTCTCGCAGGCCTCTTAATTTTGAGCTAATTAATCCCCCTCTGTCATGTGGAGGTACTGGCATTGTGGGTAGACCCCTGAGTCATCCACATTTTGGGATAACACCATTGCCTTTCTCTAAGAGAAGTCAGTGTGATGGTTTGAATATTATATTTGGATTCTAGACACCTGGGTTTGCATCCTTGCTTGGCCAGTGAATCCCATTGGATGAACTTGGACAAATTATACTCTCTCAGCCTAAGATGATCAGGTTAAGGTGAATTATATAAAAAAGCAAGTTACAGGTAACTATATTGTAGATAACTGTTTCTCAGCTCTGGTTTTAAACCTTCTATCAGGGTAACTTGAGCTATTGTTTCCATTCCCAGTGGTTGATAATGTGCACAGTATGAAAGGCAAAACCTAAAACAGCATGGCCCACATTTATGCTAAAAATAATCTGTTAGAATGCCTAGCTTTCCTTCCCATGCCCAAACAACCATATTTCCACACACTCCTGGGAGGAAATATTGCTTAAATATGTAATATAGTTGTGCACTTTTTAATTTAGTCTTCTGAGAGCTAGTGAAGTCCAAAATTCCAAAACAACTCCTACAATAATGGTTTGAAGCATCATGTATGCATTACTTATTACTTCAAAAAATAAACAACTACCCTGGTGCTGTTTAGTAGTTATTACATTATATTGAGAAGTGACATGGTTACCACCTTGTTCCCTCTCTCCCAAGGAATATGTTTTCTCATCTCTTATTTTATTATTTACAACATAATTATTAAATGCATAAATACTTTTTAAAAGTATGTCACTATATACCTTGTGGGTTGTGGGGAGCATTCCTTCTATGCCCCATAGGTTGCTTGCAAAATCTGTGAGAGGGCAGGGTGGTTTTCCTTGCAGCCTTTGGCCATTTGCTTATTCAAGCTACTGTAGATGCAGTTTGCTATGTGTATACTGAGCTATGTGATCTCCTCTGGCATTCTAAAGCTTGCTTTTTCCACATGTTTGTGGTTCCCAGTAATACGAATGATACTAAATGAAAGAGAACCTGCCCATCAGTGAAGAGAGGGCTTTGCACTGACTTTTGGATGCCATGCCAAATGATTCTAGGAATAAGTCTGAAGGAATACGACAGAAACAGAAATGGAGGCCAGGCCTCTTGCTCCTTACCTCAAATACCATAATTAAAAGCATTTATAAAAGCAAGTGGCTGAGTCATAGCAATGGGTGTTTTGTTGGCCACGTCCAAAGACAGGTTGGAGAAACTGCCTGTTCTTATTACACGCAACAGATACTGACTCTCCATGAGGCCCATTAACATGGAAAATTTTGTTCTTTGCTTAGAAAAAATATAGTTTAATCTCATGCATTCTCTCCTTCTGAATTTAAAAGGAAAGCGGAATAGTGGAACTCTAACCCAAAATGGGCTTGAAGTAATCTTTCATGCAATCTGAAGTAATCTTTGTGGCTTGTGTTTGCTGTAGCAGATAAATTCAATAGAGATCTTATGCCCTGAACCCTCTTCTCCGGTCCTCAAGGTAAGCAGGTTGTGAACACTTCTGTGAAAATGTGTATATAGATATTTTCCACATTTATTAGACTTCATGTTTTTCATTTGAACAGCATATATTCTGTCCCCAGTGCTCCAATTCTTTCCCCTTTCCAGCCCTCCATTTCATGTGCTTTTGTTATAAGGACATCTATTATTGCTTCAATGTCTTTACACATTATCTCCAACTTCTATAATGTTTTGTAATATAAATGCCTACAAACTAACAGGTCCTTCTCCTGGGAGCAGGAGGAGGTGGAGGTCAATGCTAAGACAAGCTGCTCCTGGCCACATTTTGACACAGTAGTATAAAACTACCTTGTCATCTGGGTACTCTGAAACACTGGAACAACTCTGGACATTATGGCTGAGATGCCACATTGTGGTCACATGCAGAGTTACAAGTTGATTGTGGAGCGGGGCCCTTATGTTGAATGTGGAACTGAATATTCAACTACCTGCACAACCAAAGTGCAGCAGTGCAGCAGGGGCGGATGTATATATAACAGCTGAGAATACACATCCATGTAAACAATGGCATCTTGTGCACAACCCCATATGCAGAACTGTAGCCTTGAAGTGAATTGTGCATTGCGTACAGGATAAGAATGTCCACCCTTTTTGGTAGAGGAGCTTGCACATGTGTAAGAGACCAACAGGATTCTGGCCTGTGCTACCCATGCTGTCATTTCTGTTCTTGGATACTTTCAAAATTCAAGTGTTGTGGGATATTTAGATCTCATACCTCCAAAGCACCAGGCCTGTTGATTAGCAAAGCTAATATATCACCAGTCCCCAGCCTTATTAGACTTCCCTGTCACCTCTGAGCTTTGCTGCAGTTTGTTTGCAGTAGCTGCAGAATATAGAGAGGTGGGATAGATTTTCCCAGCAACAGTAAGTTTTTGTTGAGTATCCATGTTGCTAGAGTGTTACTTTTTTGGATTACAGTTCTCAGCGCCTTTCTACACTATGCTGTTAAGATTGCAATATTATTCCACTTTCAACATCCTGTGGAATTCTGGGGTTTGTAGTTTACTAAGGCCAAAGAACTCTGTGGCTGAGAATTCTAAATGCCTCTAAATTGCAAACCGCAGGATTCCGTAGGATGCTGAAAGTGGAATAAAAGCATTAGAACAGTGTAGTGCAGAAAGGCCCTCAGAATCCCTAGGTCATATCATAAGTCAACATGCTGACTAGAGAATTCTGAGAAGAGTAGTCCAAAATACTTGCACTTCCAAATTTTGCATGTTGCAATGCGGAGTATTCTGGAATTGGCCAAATTTCCCTGTTCCCTCTCAATTTAGCAGTAGTCCTCTTAGTAGCTGCAAAATGTGGATTGGAGAGATGGATTTTCTCAACAAGAAGTAGTTGTGAGGTATCTGCATAATGTAAAATAATTTGGAGTGATGACTGTCAAGCCACAAAGAACTGTGTGGCACATTTAAGATAAACAGTTTTGTTATCGTGCATGTTGTTTTTGTTATATGCCTTTAAGGCAACTCCAACTCATGGCGACCCTATCGTAGGGTTTTCTTGGCACGACACGTTGAGAGGTGTTTGCCATTGCCTTCGTGTAAGGCTGAAAGAGTGTGACTTGCCCAAGGTCACTCTGTGGATTTTCATGGTCAAGCAGGGATTTGAACCCTCTTCTCCCAGAGTCTCAGTCCAACATTCAAACAACTACACCATGCTGACTATTATTATAACACATCACTTCAAACTATAATGTAAGTGTTAGACTTTAAAGTACACATATCTCTCTGTGGTTTTTATTCTAAGGAGATGAAGATGGATAACCCTTTGGAAATTGTTATAGCTGCCAGTTGATCTTAATATATTTTTGGTATGTTGCTACATGCCGTTGTTCTTTGTGGTGGAGTACTGTGTGTGTATTTGTATGTATATACACCCCCCCACACTACATGCACAGGGAAGGGGGAAGAGATTAAGAGAGAAGGAGAGAGAGAAGGAGTGGATGGCTGGCTACTTGAGAGAGATGGATCAACAGCATTTTTGAACTCTCCTTAGTGGGTAAGGCTATAGGGACTGCCCAATGAACACCTACACTTTAAAAAATGATCACAATACCATGGGAATATTCATGAGGCTTCATATTGAAATCAGATTGAAGTTCATCTTAAGGTGAGTCTACCCTAAGAGCAAACGCAGATTTCTGTGGCCTTGAGTGCATGAATGAGTGAAGTGATATAACTAACAACAATAATTCTAGCTCCCCATGATGTTATGTCCTCTTTAGCCTTAACTGAAACCTATTTTGATTAATAAGTGGGGAACATCAATGTGAGGTCAGAACAACAGCCTGAAGGAAGGTAGCAGCTTAGACACCTCAACAGTGTCACCGTCAAGTAAATGCTTTGTAGATTTTCTTAATAAGGCTTGAAATAGTAGAATAGAGATAGAATAACTGGCAACAAAAGAAAACAGATTTTTTTTTAACTTTGCAAAGAAGGCCATTATGGAGCCACTGTAACTGTGGGCTCTTCCACACTTTGCTATTATAGCGCTATTATTCCACTTTTGACATCCTGTAGAATTCTGGGGTTTGTTGTTTACTGAGGCCAAAAAGCTCTCTGTCTGGGAATTCTAAGTGCCTGTCCCTAAACTGCAAACCCCAGGATTCCATAGGATGTTGAAAATGGAATAACAGCACTATAACAGTGTAGGGCAGAAAGGCCCTCAGCGTGCCTTCTAATTCATTGGTTATTTAATTAGATTTGATACCTCTTCTTCTAAGCAAGTTAGCTAATAAGAAAGAACAAGAACAGTTACATACAAAAACCATATTAAGACAGAAGACAGAAAAGCAATTGAAGTGAAACTCAGCTGCCATGATTACAAGCCCCTTTTGCCACAGTCCAACTTAACTGGGTTATGTATGGTGTACCCACTAGGTAAACCTGCCCTCAAATAATTGCCAGGTGGAATAATAGCACTATAACAGTGTAGTGCAGAAAGGCCTCTAGTCACAAAGATAATGCTCATACAGACAATAGAGTTCTGCATTGTTAATGTCAGTTTATATCCTGCACATGAAAACTACACTGCAAACTCCAACAAGTGTGTCATTTACATTTTGTGTGTGAAATCCTGTGGTACAGCTTTATCTCCGGTGACAGGCTGCTTCTGCAAGGACAAAGAAGATACAAAGAAACTGGGCTATCTTCTGTTTTTAGTTCTGCATGATATTAACTTCGTAGTTAATGACTTTGGTAACAATAAAAGATGTTCAGGAAAAGAAGACTGTGTGACTAAAACTCTGCCTCACCAATGCCGTGTTATTTGTTCAAAACAAATGCTAATCCTGCCTGGAGAAGAGAAGGCTCTGTGACTGCTTTCAGGCTGTTCTGATTGCTGTTCTCTGGTGCTATTAGAGTGACATTTCCTCAGCATCCTTTCAAAGCTTTTGTTGAGCTGCATATAGGGAAATCTTAAACTTTATTAGGAGGTGAGCATAGAATGAGAACATGGGGGTGGAAAGGAAGGGCAAGAGGAATTAAAGAAACTGTAACTGAGAAAATGAAGTAATTTACACTAGTTTTAAAGGGCAGATCTGATACTGACATTGGGTGGCAGAGCGGGGGGAGTTTCCCTCAGGGAGCGGAATGAATTCTTATTTAAATAAAAATGAAAGTGTTAATTAACCAGAATGACTGCAGAATCTACAGCTAAGCATTATCTTGGTAGGGTAGCAATTTCACAGCCAGCTTTGGTGCTTTGTCCTGAAGCTAAAAGTCAGTTATTTCAGTTAATGTAACATTTCAATAGTTTGGAAATGTTACTTCTGGGAGACTACAAATTCCAGAATCCCCCTGCCAGCATGGGTACTGGCTGTGCTTTGGGGGGATTCTGGGATTTGTAGTAAAAAAAAAACGCTTTTGAAACTTCCAGATTTCAGTTAGATAACATTTTCATTATTATCTGAAATAACAATCACCACCATCCTGCGCCTATGTCATGCTTACAGACACAATCAGAGGGTGGAGAGGGCCAATAATGAGACCTTGGCTGATGGAGAGATCCCCTCCATTAACATTCAACTGGCAGGAGTTTTTGTTGTGTACCTTTGTTGGATAACACATGGTAGAAATGTGCCCTTTGAGCACTGTCATGGTTATCATGCTTTGGTTGCAGTGGCTGGTGAGAGGCCCTCCCTCCACTCCAGCTGCCACTGCTGAGGCCCCTAGGGCAGAGCTTTCCAAACTTTTCAAGTTGGTGACACACTTTTTTTAGACATACATCATTTCGTGACACAGTAATTCAGTTTTACTAGCAAACCGGAGGTTAAAATTAACCCCTTACAAGAGATACAGACACATGCTTAAATTGTAATAACAAAATGTATGGGGACACAACACGTCTCATGAAAACCTTTCATATATTTTTAAAAATATATGATTTATAAATAATAACACACATTTCCAAGAGTGTAGGCGACACACCTACACACTTCAAACGACACACTGACGTGTTACGGCACACCGTTTGGAAAACCCTGCTGCATGGAGAGAACAACAGCCAGGCGTAGGCCCATTGTCCCTTGGTCCCAGCAGATGGTGAGAAACCCTCACTCCATTCCAACCACCACTGCTGAGGCCAACATCTGCTCTCCCCCCGTTTTCCTCCTGTGTCATGTCTTATTAGATTGTAAGCCTGAGGGCAGAGAACTGACAGATTTGTAAGCCACTTTGGGAGCCCTTTTGGCTGAAGGAAATAGTGGAAAGGAAACACGAGTAGGTAATTAAGGCCATTTCCACCCTATACTGTTATAGTGCTATTATTCCACTTTCAACTTCCTATGGAATCCTGGGGTTTGCAGTTTATCGAGGGGCCTTTAGACTTTCTCAGCCAGAGAGCTCTTTGACGTCGACAAAGCACAAACCCCAGAATTCCACAGGATGTTGGAAGTGGAATAATAGCACTGTAACAGTGTAGGGTGGAAACAGCATAAGTAATGGCATGGGGTGTCAACAGACCAATTGAGGAGAGGATCAATTAGTCATCTTATTAATGTTCCCTCTTTTGGTTCCTCCCTCAACCAGAGGAAACTCTCCTGTTTGCATTACCAGCTTTTTCTCTTGTATGGTGGTGAATACCAGGCTGCTTCAAATAAAATCTTCCTTAGTCAAGGTTTAACTGTGGTTGAGAAGCTGCCATGTTATGTATCCCCAACAGCTGGGAATTCTAGGAGGGCTTGGTTATTCCTAGCTGTGAGTACTCAGCACATCACCAACTCAGTGGAGGTTTACTATGGTATATGCCATATACTGTATGGGAATTCCCTCTCAATCTATTGTTAAGTGCCAGTCTTCTGTTTGATTACTGTGTCACATGGCCATTGACTGCGCTAGCTAGGAATGATGGGACTTCTAGTCTGGAGGGAAAATAAACAGACAAAATAATTAATGTTCTGCAGGGAGGTAAATCATGAACGTATATTATGTCTCTTCAGGAAAAAATAGGTCTTCCATTAGTCATGTCCTAAAAAACATGGTTCCTCTAAATCAGTGGTTCTCATACTTTGGTCTTCTAGATATTTTAGACTTCAACCCCTACCATTCCTGACTGTTTGCTAAGCTTCATGGGGCTTCTGGGACCTGCAATCCAAAACACTTGGAGGACCAAAGTTTAGGAACCACTGCTCTTAATCCTGTATTCCTCCATGCATTTGTCTAATCTCCTGCCTTTATAAGTACCTGAACTACCGGCAATCACCACACTTTGTGTGAGAGAATTCTTTCAACTAGTTGCGTGTTGTGTTACAAAGCATGTGAAAGTCACTTTTTGAACTAATTCCTTAAATGTAGTTGTACATTGTGTAGGAGCAGGGAAAAATTACTTTGTTGGGCTCCATCCTTCCATGGGAATTCTGGGAGCTATAATCTACAAAAGGTGACTTTTCTGTGAAGTTGTTCCTCTGGTTGACCTTCATAAGAGTTCAATTTTGTACAAGTAAAGTTTATGAAATCTTGTTTCTTCTAGGGTTTTAATACTACTAGCATTTATTCATTTATATGCATACATCATCAGGATCCAATTGTAAACATAATACATCACTGACATTTTGTGGGGAGAAAATCTGGGAGTCATTATATGTGACAGTCTCCAGTGTCCAGTTATCCACTGTTGTTAACTTCATTAAGTTCTCAAGAATGCTGCAGACTAACATTGCATTTGTCATCATACAAGAGGCAAACTCTCTGTTTACTTGTGTTGTAATCCACCCCCAGTCTTTGCAGCATCTGGTTAGTAACTGAGGAATGTAGTAACCAAAGAATGTGTTTGCTGATTCCCATATGCTATGATGAGGCATTTCAAGTATTAATTAGGCAGTGTAAACAGTGGCATTACTGAGATGTCTACATGCCTACGTATTGTAAAGACAGTGAAACTTAGCTCAGACTTTGCTAGCAGAAAGGCAGCTATTCTACTAAGATAGTATTTTAGATGAAGAGTCTTGTAGAAGCTGGCCTGTGGAATTAATAAATGTACCAAAGCTGAAGTTTCAATGTATTTTGCATATCAGTAAGCCAAAGTAAGCAAAAAAAAATTATTTCCATTTCCATTTATGGAGAGTGGTCTTACCACACCATACACCTCCACTCTGTGGGATGTGCTATTTTCATAATTAAACATATTCATGGCTGAAAAACATGTTTGAAAGTGCGCTGGCTGAAAGCATGTTGCCACGTCAGCATGACCTCAGACATGGTCAGGTCATAAGTTCAGAGAGGATTAGGTAGGAAAACCCAATACTAATGGGTTTGTGATAATCCTTTCAAGACTGCAGGCTATAAGCACTCCTGAAAACAATGGAAGATCAAACTGTCCAGGTAAAGCAATCACAGACCATCCTGAAATGTCACCTTACAGAAATTTTCCCTAGACCCCCTAAGCAACCAGTCATTAAAAGATTGTCATGATTCCCATCAATGTTTTGTCACCTAGAGTTAAGACAATCAGCCCATTCTGGACTCCTTTGTCAACCCTGTGAGAAAGTAATTACTGTTTTGTCCATGCACCCTCCTTCAGGGTAGGAAATAGGGCATATAGACCCCAGCTTCGGCCTCAGTGTATTATGCTGCACATGGTACTCTAGACTCCTGTTCCGTTGTGCTACCCTCAGACAGCTGTCTGAGCCACTCTGCTTTGACCTTACGCTTCAGGATTGGTAACTATCACCCTTTCCACCCAATCTCTCTCTAGTCAACATTTCTTGCCTCACTTTCCAATATCCTTGTATAGTTCTTAAGAGTGTCTGATTTCTTGTGTGTTTGTTAATTCCAAATAAAAATACCCTGTTTAACTTTTTACTGGAGTCCTCTCTACAGTATACACAAATGAAAAATCCTGCCATTACCCTTCTCTTGTAGGCCTCCTAGGAGCTATAATTTCCCAATTCTAAGGAGATGCTGGCATTGCGAGTGGACCTCGAAGTCCCCCCACCTCTTAGGGTAACAGTTGTTATGTGGAATAAAATGGGCAAAACAGAGAAAATGAGAGAAAGAGCTCATATAGTCAACAAAACAAAATATTTGGCTCAAGAACTCCTCTGACTGCTGTTGCTCTACAGACATTTGGTGCATTTAGTTTTATGAGAGGCTGAAATTGTCAGTGAACTTGGCATCCCATTGAATTTGAATTCCGAAGTGCATGAATGGGACTATTTGAGATAAAGCTGTCAAAAAAACTGCAGCCCATGGGTGGAAACAGATATCAGGACAAGCCCCACCATTAGACAGAATGAGGGGATCACCTCAGGTGGCAGATGCTGGAGACAATGGTGGTAGCCTTCCAGCTATTTGCATGAAAAATGTGGCTTCTTCCCTCTGCCGGAGGGCAGAGTGGTTTGTGCTCCACAGTTTTTCTTGGCACTCTGCAAATAGCCTGCTGACTCAGTGTGGACTCTATTGTGAAGGAGAGTTCTCAGTAAATTTTGACAAACAATCCAGTTATTTAAGTTCTGTAATCTGGCCCTGTAAAGGGGCACCATCTTTTTCTTATGCTCACACAGAAGAAATGTCTTGGGCTAACAATAGTGTTTATTTCATTTATTTACAAACATTTATGTACTATCTATAACCCAAAAATTCAAAGTGGTGTGTATCAACAAACTTTAAAATAGACACAGTAGACAAGTGCCCTTTTCACAGATGTCCTGGCGGCATCCAGTGACGATAGCGGCAGCGGCTCTCTTGGGAAGGGAGCACAATAGAGCATTCCCCTCTGCACCGGCTGACTGTGGGATCCAGGAAGTGTCATGGCACAGCTGGGTAATGTCCTAGGCTGCACTGGGGCAGAAAGCACAGCCATTGCATTTCCAGGACCTCTGCAAACAAGTGTGGGCGTGCAGCGGGAGGGCACTGTGATCATCGGACGTTGATGGGGGAAACCCATCAAAGATTTGCAGCGCAACTGCATTGCCTGGAGATGGGAGAAGGACGGGGCCAGAATGATGCTGTGCATAAGTGTCATCCTGGTCCTGTCCTTCCCTGACCCCCTGGTGGGTTGGATGCATCAACTAGAAAGGGTGACGCTTACAGAAGACAAACATAGTTTTTGTTGAAGGCGAAGAAATAGATGTAAGGTTGGATGAAATAGGGGATTCTTGCCTAAATAAATATATTCTAAACATAATGCATTGAAAACTAAGGATATTTGGAACATGTCAGATTCCTGATGGAAGAGCATTCCACATAGTAGGTGCCACTACATTGAATGTGCTGCTCCCAGTGACCACCAAGTGGACGTCAGGAAGATGTAATGCTACCAGGAGGGATTCTTCAGATGACCTTGGGGGTCAGTAAAGGAGAAGGTGGCCTTGGGTCAATCTTTGGTCCTCCAGGCATTTTGGACTTCAGCTCCCAGAATCCTTTAATGTAAACTAAGCTGTCTGAAGCTTCTAGGAGTTGAAGTCCAACAACCTGGTGGACCAAAGTTTGAGAACGACTGTCTTAGGTAACCTCTCATTTCAACCATTTCAAACTAAACCATTTCAAGATCCTGAATGTTTCTATCTAATGGAACCCTTTTATACCTGGTTCTACAGTTTGAAATTGTTCTTGTGCTCGGAGACTCCTATTTGACTCCCTGGCCTTTGGCCTGTGGGGTCCCTCAGGGTTCTGTTTTGTCCCCCATGCTGTTCAACATCTACATGAAACTGCTGCGAGAGGTCATCCAGAGTTTTGGGGTTTGGTGTCACCAATATGCTGATGACACCCAACTCTATCTCTCCTTTCCATCTGATTCCAAGGAAGCGGTCTCGATCCTAAACCAATGTCTGCTGTCCTTAATGGACTGGATGAAGGCAAACAAACTGAAACTTAAACTTAGTCCAGACAAGACAGAGGTGCTCCTGGTCAGTCAAAAGGCAAATCAGGGAATAGGGACTTTGCCTGTGCTGGATGACATTACATTCCCCCTGAAATTGCAGGTTTGCAGCCTTGGTGTACTCCTGGATTCAACTTTGAGCCTAGATGCCCAGGTCTCAGCAGTGGCCAGGAGTGCATTGACACAGTTAAGGCTTGTGCGCCAGCTGCGTCCGTTCCTTGAGATGTCAGATCTGGCTTCAGTGACTCATGCCTTGATTACATCTTGTTTGGACTACCATGACACACACTATGTGGGGCTGCCTTTGGAAACTGTTTGGAAACTTCAGCGGGTTCAAAATGCAGCAGCCAGAATGCTGACCAAGTCTGGTTACAGGAAACATATAACTCCCTTGCTAAAACAACTCCATTGGCTACCTGTTTGTTTCCAGGCACAATTCAAAGTGCTAGTTATGACCTATAAAGCCCTAAATGGCTTAGGTCAGGCTATATGAAAGACTGTATCTCCCTGTACAAACCAGCTAGAGCCCTAAGATCTGCTGGAGAAGGCTTTCTCTCGATCCCACCATCATTCCAGGCTTGCCTGGTGAGGACATGGGAGAGAGCCTTCTCAGTGGCTGCTCTCACCCTGTGGAACGCCCTTCTACTTGAGGTTAGGCATGCCCCCTCCCTGCTTTCCTTTTGCCAGCAGACAAAAACTCTCCTTTTAAAACGGGCTTTTACGTAAGCCAGGAGCTTTATTTATTAACTTGTTTTAACTTGAGTATTGTTTTACATGTTTTGTGATTTTATATCCTTTTAATGTTTTTAACTGCTTAAAATGTTTTTAATGTGTTTATTTATTGTTGGAAGCTGCCTTGGGTCCCACTCCAGGAGCAAGGTGGCCTACAAATATAATAAATAAACAAATAAACAAATAAATAAAATTTTTGTGACATACACCTCTCAGAATCCCCCAACCATTAGCCATCTTGGCTGGAGGATTTGGGGAAGTTTGGTCTATAAGAGTAACTTTTCCAAGTGCTGTTTGATCCTGATTAATCTAATCTACAGAAACCTGTGCTAGACCTGTTTTTCCAGAAAGGCATTTTTATTGTTCTCCATTTAGATCTGTACTCTTTTACACAGGTCTGCTTTGATGCCATGTCATGATGACCAAAGAGTCTACCTACAGGGCCAAGAACTGAAAACTTCAGAGAACTGATAATTATTTCATTGCAGAAGGTTCTAGCTTTTAACTCTCCTGACAATTTGGTACAATTTGTTAGATATGTGATGGTAGGAATTCATTATTTCAAAATGAAGAGACTAATTTTGTGTGCAGAACAGCTTAGCAGGAATCCCATGGGATCTAGTTTAATACCGTGTACCTTGTCTAACAAACCTGTTTGATGACATAACTGCCTCCCTGAGGTAGCTCTCCTTCTCTTATCAGATTCTCCTCCAAACCCTGGAAGTAGATGCATTCTGTCATAATAGGAGGGACAACACTACATATTTTGTCTCTGTTTCTTTTAAGATGTTGATCAAAGAGTAGGATAGGAAGAAAGAGTGGAGTCTCACTGTATCAGACAACCACAAACCTTGTGGCCAAGCTTGAGGAGATACCATTCATGCTGTTGGAAATTCTGTGGGTAGCTCTTTAAAAAGTAAGTTGAAAGACAGGGCCTTTGATCTGGACTAGGACCTCAGAGAGAAGGACAGTGTTGCTTTAACTCTTGTGTCCTCTGGACCTCTTGTGTCCTCTGGATTGTTGCTCCTGAGCTTATTTGCATGGTGTGTGTGTGTGGGTGTAGCCCTGATAAAAGGTCAGTTTCTGAACACATGAAAATGCTAATTTGAGCCACCTCGTTTTGTCTAATGCTAGATCTCCCAAAAGCATTATCTAGGAGCAGCAAGTTAAAGTTTCTTGTCATCCCACCCTCCATAATAATGTTACTATTTGAAAAAAGCTACCGTGATCACTGACAGATCCCCAAAGGAAGCCTCAAGGCGAGGCAACTCATCCTTTGACAGAGGACAGTCTGTGGAGCCTACAAGGGTCATATGCTGCATGCCCTTGGGGGTTGCATACTACCCCAGGACTGCCTTTTGCTGCTCTTATAGTGCTATATTCCACTTTAACTGCCGTGACAACATCCTATGGAATCCTGAGGATTTGCAGTTTAGGAAGGGGCATTTAGAATTCTCAGCCAGAATTCCCCAGGATTTTGCCAGGACAGTTAAAGCAGAATATAGTGCTGTAACAGTGTAGTGTGATCAAGGCCTTACTGGGTATCAATAGACTTTCGAGGTTTGACATATATGCCGTTCTTTGGCCATGGACGACAATAAAAGTACTGGAAAATCCTATAGGAATTAGAGAGACAGAGGGAGGAGATGAAACTGATGGTGAACCTCAGGAAGAAGTTTTTTCCCTCTGTCTAAAATGTTGCTACTCTTTTGGCAGGAAGGACAACAAACACGGAGGAATGGCCTTACACAGCACCTTCAGTAGCAGTATGCACTCACAGCCAATGATTCTGCCTTTCTATCCTATGACTTGAAAGCAGAAGCATTTATGCTAGGTCATTCTATGTTCCCTTTTCAAATGAAATGAACCAGTCTTTAAGACTTAAGAACAACCTCGGCTAGCCAACAAAGAGTAGGGCTTGGAATTATCTGGTTACAAAGAACTGATTGGTTATAGTTAATACTGTCTCCTAGTAAACAGGGTATAGCTACACTTCATTACAGCTGTGGCTTAGGGAGAGAGAACATCACTCCTTTTAGAGTACGATTCCAATATTTTAGATAATTTCTACTTTTGTGAGGACACAGCTTCAGTAAATTGTGAAGGAGGAATAACACACAGTTCAAGATCTGGCTTGCGTGGTGCCTCGTGCTCTTGTTGTGGGTACTGGGGCAATGGCAAGGCAGAGTGTGCTTTGTACACTGTCCAGCGGTTTGTAGCATTCCAGTATTTTTGAAAGTAAATAAAAGTAAGCCTTTTACTTATTTTTGAGAAATGGGAAGGAATGACTTTCTTAAAAGTGTGCTTATTCCTGTGACTAATGCTTTTTGGGGTCTTGGAACTATAAATGTATTCAACTATTTTAAAAGTAACTTTCAATTCCCTGAGTTAAGTTGAAGGAATTTTCAAATCCTAACAGGGAGAACCCTCTTCACCAGGGCAAGTGACTCAGGGGCCTGGGGACAGCTGCTATTTGGGGTTGTGTTCTGTGTGATGAGAAGAGCAGAAGAGAAAAACATCCCCTGAGTGACAAGTTTTGATGGGGACCGTACATTTAAAACTGCAGCATCAGCACTTGAATTTTTAAAAAGCTGAAGTGCTACAGACTATACCTTGGTCTAATCTGCATGTTTTCCTTTATCTTGTACCCGAGGGAGGTGTTCATGTGCCATTTTGTTCAATATTTCCACAGTCTGGTTTAGAATTTGGAATATCCCCCATCTTTTGTATTCATCAACTCATAATTTGCATGTTGATGTTTCTGCCTGTATACGCACCTACTGAATTCTGTGATGTTGTTTGGTCAATGACTTTGGAACAAATTAGCTGCTGGCAGTTTTTGTTTTTAAATAGGGGAAGTCACAGCTCCGTTTGGTGACATGTCAAGGCATCACATTTTGCTGCGTGCTTGCCAGAAAGACAGGAGAAGAGGTAGCTTCCCCTTTTTCACTGATGGGTTGTAAACAAATCGCAGAGCAATGAAGTCCAGACAGATTGCAATAAGTTCTCTTTCTGTAGGTGAGAATGTCATTTATAGCTGGGTTAAGACCACAGTTTGCTTTGCTTCTTGCATTTCCTACTTCTTTTACACAAAAGAGCTTATCAGTGCAAGTTTTCTACAATGCAGCTTCTGGTTGATTGTATAAAGGACTCTGCAACTTCCTTTTAGAGATCCTTCTCCCAGTTTATCTCTTGACATCAAGTATCATTTTCATCCCAAAGAAGGAAAGAAAAACTTGAACACTGGTGCCATCTCTCCCATATATTTCTATGATGTGGTATCTTTCACTTTTCTTTTGGAGGGACTTCTTTGTCTGTCTAGTCTGTCCTTGATTGTTTGTGTCTCCTTCTTTTCATGGGTTTTTCTCCGTTTTTTCCTGGTGTTCTGGAGATTCTATATCTAGGACACTCACAGAGACTTTACTCCAAACCTGCACATACAACTGGAACAAGGAATGAGATATTATGCCATAAAGATACAGCAACTGGCCATACAGTGGCCAAAACCTTACACAGCCAAGCATAGCTAAGAATTCTTTGTGTGGAATTCTGCTGTGGCTCCTCTCTCACCTAGCCAGGACTTGTCATTCTGCTGCAATAGTCCCACCACCACTATTCTGTGGTGGGTGGAGAGCAGAAGGGATCAGAGAAGTCTCTGCCTATGTTCCCATAGCCAGATGTGGGTGAAGACATCTCCTGCTGAGATCCACTCAGGTCCTCTGGCAGTCTCAGCATATAAATTCAATAATTAAATAAATAAGCATAGCCAGATGCCTCTCCTATCCTCTTTGCTCTCCACCAGCAACAGAATGGCCATGGGAGGCTGTTAAAGTCCAGGAGTGAGACTGGGGAATTGGGGCCAAAGGTTGTGGTGGAAGAAAGAGAATATGAACCTCTGTAAATAACAACAACAAAACCCTAAGCAATCGTAAGTTGGACTTCTTGTTTTTGATGATGTTGTTGCGTGCCTTCAAGTTATTTCTGACTTATGGGAACCCCAAGGTGAACCTATCATGGGGTTTTCTGGGGATGAGAATGTGTGGCATGTCCCAGGTTTCCATGGCCAAATGGAGAATTGAACCCTAGTCTCCAGGGCTGTAGTCTAATCTTCAAACCACTACACCATGCTGGCACTTAGGCCATATCTGCACTAGACTGTTATAGCACTATTATTCCACTTGCAATATCCTGTGGAATCCTGGGGTTTGCAGCTGGCTCCTCCAGAAACTGCAAACCCCAGGATTCCATAGAATGTTGCAAGTGGAATAATAGCGCTATAACAGTCTAGTGCTGAAATGGCCTTAGACATCCATATTTCACTAATATGAGGCCAGCCACTGTCATATTCAATCCAGCAGCAAATGAAGGAAGACAGTGTAGGCAGGCAATATTATTATTTGGCTTCAAGTCATTTCTGACTTATGGCAACCCAAAGGCAAGCCTATCACTGGGTTCTCTTGGCAAGATTTCTTCAAAGGGGGTTTACCTTTGCTTTCCTCTGAGGCTGAGAGGGTATGACTTGCCTGAGGCCATGCGGTAGGTTTACATGGCCAAATGGTGGTCCAGTGCTCTCCAGAGCTGTAGCCCAGTGCTCAAACCACTACACCACACTGGCTCTAAATATTTTACACATACAAGACATGATGATATGGTGCAATGGCAATCTAGTGGTAGAGATGTGAAAGAATAAATGAATGGGAAGTGTCCCACCCTTGTGGGACTTTGGGGCAGCTTCTCTCATGATAGTTGAGAGATATGAGAGCCATAGGCCTGTATCTTATGGACCTACTGAACCAATTGTTGAATAATAAGCCAACATTTATGTAATCCCATTGACAGAAGGCGGCAGTTCTGGTTAGGACTATGAAACTACCAATAATGTAGTACATATGATAATCTGAAGGCATCGTAATGAACCGTGGGCCATGCCACATGTGACTGACACCAGCTGCATCTGAGTGCAGAATTCATGGCAGTATGAAGCAAGTGGGTGGGATGTGGGTATTATTTTGCATGTTTTCATATGTTTGGAGGACTTTCTGCTTGGTTTGGGGGCAGAAATTGCCTCAAAATTACACAAATCATTTTTAAAAAGAGGGGAGTTGGAATGCTGTGGGAGATTGAAGGGGGACTTCAGAGGCCATAAAAGTGGGGTCCAGGGGCCACATATAGCCTGTGGGGAATATATGACCACTCCAGTCCATCACGTTGCCTTCCTTTCTTCTCCAAGTTCCTTTCCAAAGTCTAGGTTTTCAGCAAAGGCTTTCCTGCATAATCCTCACTTCAAGAACGTCTCATTGTACCTGGTCTTTCCTGCTCCCCATCCCACCCTGAGACCTTTTTGACTAAGCAAGTGGATCTGAAACTTGACAATTTGAACTTCAACTTTGAGAAGCCCGAGTCAGCACAGCCAATGGCCAGGATTCTGGGAACTGAAATTCAAAGCATTTGGAGGATCAAAAGCTGAGAACCTGCAAGACCTGCAAGGGACTCAGCTATTTTTGTACTTTCCACAAGTCCTGACACAATAACACAAAGTACATGTTTCACTGTAAGCCTCAACATACTGTATTTACTGGCATGTAAGACACACCAACATATAAGACACACCCATTTATATGCCAGCAAATACTATTGGCTGGTGTGTAAGATGCACTGGCATGTAAGATGCACCCCATTTTCAAACAGTATTTTTCAGGAAAAAAAGTGAGTCTTATACACCAGCAAATAGGGTAGTTATGATGGTTAGTTGGGAGTCTGGAAACAGTTGACTACGTATTAACTTTTATATCTCTTCTTTGTGGTATTTCATGAAATCTCATCAAGATCAGGTTTGGATTCTAAGAGCTGTGGTACATTTAGAAATACTCACCATGGAAAAAATGGCCCTTTCCGCACGAGGCGAGTGACTCACTCCGTGCTGTTACTTACCGGTTCTTCTCTCTTCCAAAGCAACGTGGACTTTCCCTTAAGCCCTTCTGCAGGGCTCCTCTGTAGTTGCAGGGCAAATCGGAGCAGTACGAGGTCTGTAGATCCGCACTGCTCAGGCTGAAAATGGCAGCTTCCTGTTCTTCGTGGGTTCGGAACAAGCGCTGATGCTGACGACGCCCACAGCCCGCCCTCCGCTGATTGCAGGCTTGCATTGGTACGAGCCTGCGCATCTGCACAAGTGAGAAGGAACGCAATGGCGCACTTCAGAAGATTGAAAGACCGGATTTTTCCAGTCTTCACTTAGCTCACTGGAGGACCACTTGGGGGCATTTTGGATCGGACTGAGGTGCGGAACTAAGGTAAATAGTCCGAACCTAATCCGATCCAAGGTGCGGACGACCTCCGTGACAGGACGCCTTGGCCCATTTTAACTTCCACGTGCGGAAAGGGCCAATGTGTTTGTTGTTGTTTTTTTGCTTTGTTTTTTTTGCCACCAGGACCAAAAGAGTACATGTTGGTCTGTGTGAGGCAAAGTAGCAAATGTTATTCCACCCCAAGGCAGAGTCATAGTACCCAAGGCTGATTTTGACTTCTGATGATCCCTAGAAGTAAAAACTTAATGAATTAAATATGGACTACCATGTTACCCTTCCATTTCAAATAAAATGAGCTGCTGGAAGCAGCTGTCTCAGGCTGCCTTCAGGTAGAACCGGCTCTGCCACAAAGACAAAGGAACCTTAGAAAGGACGCAAGATATAAATAATATGTCCTGACGATGAACACTGTAACATGGAATTAATAAGTTAGAAGAAATCCAGGTAAAGTTAAGTGTACCACATTCTCATTAAGCAACTGGACTAAAATGCTTCCTGGTGCACTTAAACCCCTTTGATTTAACAATATACTCAACTGTCTTTCTCTGTATTGTGCTTATTTTCTAAAACTACCCAAGAATGATGGATACAACAACAGATAGGACTACAGAAAGATTCCTGTTGAAGTATTTACAATTATCAACTGTGTTGGAATTACAACCAGAGCATGGAAAGTTACTTTTTTTATAAAATGCTGGCCAGCATACTTAACTAATGCTATTTCTGCACTACATTGTTGTAGTGCTGTTGTTCTACTTTCAACATCCTATGGAATCCTGATGTTTGCAGTTTAGGGGAGGGCATTTAGAATTGTCATCCAGTGAACTCTTTGGCCTCAGTAAACTAGAAACCCCAGAATTCCATAGAATGTTGAAAGTAGAATAATAGTACTATAACAGTGTAGTGCGGAAAGGGCCTAATTAACTTCTGGTTTGTCCCCCCCCCATCTCTCAGAACTGACAGAAATGTCATTCACCCATGCTCTGATTGTTAGCAGAAGTTACCTCCTCCTTCTTGTGTGGCTGATGCTTAGTACAGTAGGTTGGGGGAACTTATGCCTGTGGCAATAGTATCACAACAGTGACTAAGTAGCAATCGAAATACCAAAGTCACCTAGATTTACTCATCCATAACTCTTCTGTGTTTATCATCACTAATTAGTCTTGATTGTGACACTGTTGCCACAACCATAAATCCCCTCCCACAAATACTTAACTGAGGCCATTTCCACACTAGACTGTTATAATGCTATTATTCCACCTTCAACATCCTATGGAATCCTGGAGTTTGCAGTTTAGGGAGAGACTGGCTGGCCCTTCCCTAAACTGCAAACTCCAGGATTCCATAGGATGTTGAAAGTGGAATAATGGTGCTATAACAGTCTAGTGCAGAAATGGCCAAAGTAGCTGATACTGGCCTATTTGTTTCTGTTATTTGTTATAGTGTCTAAAAAGCAACAAGTTAACATTCCTCATTATAGTGATAAGTCACCATGCTACTCATTGCAAACCTTGTTATTTATTTATTTATTGTTACTTTTCATGACTTCTTTTAGGTACAGATATCTTAAGACTGATAAGACAATGGCTGATAAGACAAATATCAAAATGACTCTAAATGCATCTAAAAACGATTTTAAAAGTAACCTAAAAGTTACACCATTGTTCCTGCTGATTGTTACTTTTGAGATGCAATTGGTTACCAGTAACTCTATTACTCCAAAAGTAACTCATTGCAGATAATTGTGTTACTTGAAGTTCCTTGCTGCTAAGCTCTGATGACAACAAGCTAAAAACTATATGAAGAACCGACATTGCTGGCTCTGAAATTACAATGACAGAATGTTTGGGAGGAAGACAGATACTATTCTCTGCTTTGCAGTTTGTATTTTTGGCTTCTTTTCTCTCTGCCATGAATCACTGGATGGCTTTTAATGTTCAGCATCTTCTTTTTCTCCAGACAGGATTCTGTGTGGAATGATTACAAATTTAATTTGAACAAAGTGTATTCTAACAGATTTCGAGGAAGGTTGAGATTTATTAGAAGGGAAAACATATTTAATTTTCAACATATTTAATGTGTGCTTCTTGGCTTGTTCCCTCAAGCTGGTAGTTGTAGCAATAAAGTTTTGTGGGTTAGTGGTTCGCTCAAAATGACAAAAAAATCTCTTCGAGTTCTGACATGATGTTTTACAGAATGTTCAGCTATATTTAAGGTGATCAAGATCTCGCTTAAGAGCTTGTGGGTTTTTCCTTAAAAAAAAAGTCAGAGCATTTAATGATCAAATTATGTTTTGTAAAATTTTAGGGAAACTAGCAAGAGTTTATGTCAAGCGTGCTCCACACATGAAGTACAAAAATGCTTGACATAGGGCCTTTCCGCACTACACTGTGATAGTGCTATTATTCCATTTTCAACATCCTATGGCATCCTGGGGTTTGCAGTTTAGGGAGGGGGATTTAGAATTCTCAGCCAGAGAGCTCTTTGGCCTCAGTGAGCAACAAACGCCAGAATTCCACAGGAAGTTGAAAGTGGAAGAACAGCGCTATCACAGTGTAGTGCGGAAAGGCCCTTTGATTAGCCTCTTACACGTGTGAGGTGCATCATTCAGCAATTGTACCTCAGCAATTGTTAGTCCTAGAGTAGACTCACTGAATAAATAGGATTTATGTACATGTTGACTCACAATTCTACAATTGATTCAATGGATCTCCTCTAGTTGGGAATAACTGACATGGGAAGAGCCTCTTTCAGAAAAAAAAAAGTTTGATGCAATGTTAGATAGTATAAAAGTGATATCTGAGGTAAGCTTCACACAGCATACAGTTTTGCCACCACTTAAGACAGAATGCCAAGGACAGGTAGATGTTGGGTCTCATCCAGCAAGGCAATTTGTATGCTCTTGGGTGCCTTTCAAGGATGTAGGAAACTCCATCTAGAATGATTTTCTATCTCCTAATTTAATAAATGTATTTATTAAAATATTTATACTCTGCCCTGTGTCATGAGATCTCAGGTCCATGTAGTAGTAAACTCAATTTAAGGAGATTAAAACCATTTAAAGCAATAAAAATGATTTATATAGAATAAAAATATCTTGAACAATTTTGTCAAGTTAAAAACAGAGGCTGAGATCTGCATCAGGAAACACAGCTACTGAGAGCCTCCTTGCCACCTTCCCAAGACCTGCCTTTAAGCCTTACAGCCCCCTGTCTGGCACAGCCGTTCCTGAGGTACTAGAGAGCAGGGCAATGAATAATGTGTCCAACCCTTTCCCAGTCATGAGGCATGCTGAGGCAGACAGCCACAGAGACCTCCATGGGGTACTACTGGGATCCTGCCATAGCACATCCTGCAACCAGATGAGGGGTGGACGTGTTGTCACTCACTGCCCTGTTTTCCAGAACCAGAGATATGACTGAATGTGGGTGGGGCTGCAAGGCTTCAGTGGCTGGATCTGTGGGGCATTTTTGGCCATTGCAATCATGCAACAGCCATAAACATTAATTGGAATAATTATGATGTTATAGATCAGGCTTCTTGTTGTTGTGTACCTTTAAATTGTTGCTGACTTATGGTGACCCTAAGGTGAACCTATCATGCAGTTTTTTGGGGCTGAGAGTGTGTGATGCACCCAAGGTAACCCAATGGATTTCCATGGGCAAGCAGGTCTCCAGGGTCATAATGCATTAAGCTTACAATATTGTAATTACTGAACAAGATGCCAGCCTGAATTGAAAAGGTTAAACCAGTTTAAAACCATAGGCACACATTGGTCCCAGAGTGCATCACATTGGTCCTGGGTCCTTTATTAGGCAAGGTTCTAGTGTAAATCACAAGGGGAGTCTAAACATAGAGCAATGGTTTGACCTGATGCTGAAATGAAGTCAGTGTTGTCACCATCTGAGTTTCCAAGGAGAGGGCATTCCACATCTGAGGTGCCACAGCTAAGAAAGCTCTCTCCTGTGTCCTTACACAGTGTATGGAACCCACTGGTGGGATGCACAGGTGGGCCCCTCCAGCAGACCTCAAACCTCAAGCAGGCCTATATAGATGCTCTCCTTCAAGTATCAAGGTTCAAAGCCTTTTAGGGATACAAATCCACAATGTGTACACCCATAAGGTGTGCATAATTCTTTGTAGGATGTGAAGGCAGTGGCTAGCTGGCTGTTATCCTTCTCATTTTATACTAGAACCAGGAGTCATCCCCTGAAGCTGAATAGTGGGAGACTCAGGACAGTCCAAAGGCTGTATGTCATCAACACAGCTCATAGCTAAACTGTGAAATTTGCTGCCAAAAGGCAATGGTGAAAGGCAATTTAAGACATTTTTCTCAAAAAGAGGATTTGAGAAAATCATGGTGAATAAGATAATGAGTGGCTCCTAGTGCTGATGGCTATGTATTCCTTCCACAATCAGAGGTGGACATGCCTCTAAATACCACACTGGCCGGCCCCTCCCGAAACTGCAAACCCCAGGATTCCATAGGATGTTGAAAGTGGAATGATCGTGCTATAAGAGTGTAGTGTATTGTTCCTTTACTTCCTGCTTCTGGGCTTCCTATGCACATCTGGTTGGATTAGATTAGAGATTGTCTGATGCACTAGGGTTCTTCTCATGTTCTTAAGCTTTGAATGGATTGCAGTCAAAAGGAAAAAGAAAGTGGAGGTGTGACTACTGCCCCCTCTCAACTTTGCCATCACAGCCCTATTCCTCCTCCCAATGGTGTTTACCTATGAGAAGTGAAGGTCCAAAGAGAGGAACTGCTCTGTGTTTAAGACTCATCTTGTGATTTAGATTAGGACCCTGCTTAGTAAAAACAGAGCTTGAAAAAGTTACAGTACCATGCTGGCTGGAGCTGTAATCCAAGAAAGGAACTGTTCCTACACACATGTGCGTGCACACACACACACACACACGCACACTGAGGGGGGGGGAGAGAGAGAGAGAGAGAGTTTAATGCAACACACACACAGACACAAATATGTATCCTTGGTCAATGGAACAATTTGAAAATGTATGGAACAGCTTGAAAAATAGCTCAGACTCTTGACACATGGTGGATTCTGTTTATATGAGTAACATAAACATTGATTAACCATATCATGTTCTAGTTTTTCTCCCAGTTGTTGTTGACTAAACCTGCATACATTTCTTGCCAGTTAGACTGGGTTCATGGCTGCAGCTCTGTCCATTCAACCAATGTATTTATTTATTACATTTATATCCTGTCTAAGTTTCATGGAACCCCAGGTGGTCTACATGGGGTTTCCAGGCAATTTTGTCATCTAGGCAACCAAGGTGATAACTTGGAGATTCCAGCTGAAAAACATGGTGTGCTGATACATTCTGACCTGACTCATTTGTGTCCACCCCTGTAGTTTTTCCCTACTCCTACTGGTTTGCTGTTAGCGATGCAAAAGTTGTTCATAATGTTGAATTCTGGTTGCTAAAAACTAAGGGGTGAAGCTGTTGTGCCTCTGCAATTCATACAAACTTCAGCTATTTCTGAAAGGTATTCAGAGGGAAGCTTTCACCCCCTCCACCACTTGCTTTAGCCTCTTTTCCCCCTTCCTTTCTTCTAACATGCAAGCAGATTCAAGAGGTCTTGTCTCTCAATAGACTTTGGAGCTGCTGAGTTTAAAAGGCTGTCCTTTTGGTTTCCTGCTACCTCTACTGAGCCACAATTCAATGCCACTCTGGGAAATTTGCTAAATTATTGTGTTAGGTATTTAAAAAAAGAAAGAAAAGAACTGAGAACATTTCCATTCAGTCACGACTCTGACCACGGTTGACTTGGGAAGCCTTTTCTTTCAAGAAAAGAAAGAGAAGGTAAGATAATAGCTTTGCATGAAGAGGAAATCTGAACAAATCGTAGGTTTACCTTTTTTCTTTTTATCTGGAGCTTTTCCCCTTTCAGGCTGTATCCATAAGCATATATAGTTTGATCTCCAGGGTCTTTTAACTAGGTTTTTATTCTGATACAGCATGTCAGCATAAAAACATCACATGCTCTTTTTTTTTCTTTGATGATGCCATGGGTCATGTCTGTTAAACATACAAGTACCTTCTTGAAGTGGAGACCTTGTGTTCTGGATTATAATGCCCATCACCCCTAATCAGTGTGTTCACCATGCTGGATGTAGATGATGGGGTCATAGTCCAAAACACTGTAAGGATACCTGCTTTGAGAAGCTAGCATATAGAGTGTTGTACAGCACAAGTGCATGACATATGGCTTTCCAGATAGACTGCAGCTAGACCAAACACAATTCCCATCAGTCTTGGCAGGCATAACTTATAAGTAGGGACAATAGGAATTGCAGTCTAACAGCATCACATTACTCTTTCCTGCTGTACAGTACAGTTTTCACAAAAGAATATCTTATTTTAACAAATATTCCATTGCTTGAAGACTCAGCTGTTTGGTACTTAGCCCAGTCATTTTGTGCACTAATTGGAAACCAGTCTAGAAACTCATCAAAAGCTTCCTTGAAATACTTCCAATTTCCAGTGATGTAGACTAGAGTCAATTGACTTGGACTCAAGTCGGACTTAAGTCACTTCAGTGACTCAACTCAAACTCGACTTGGCAATAAATGATACACTGGCTCAACTCGACTCAAGACTTGTATATTTTTAGTGATTGACTTGCTGCCCTTGGTTCGGTAACATAATACATTCATCCAGAAACCTTAGGACTTTGAACAATGCTTCCATCTCTTTTTGCCTACTGGTCACATGACTATCTGTCTCAAGCCCAAAGTGTGGATGCATTGTCAGAGGGGAACAGCAAACAGGGCAGGCAATGAGCTTGAGGAAGGGTTGAAGTCTGCTCAGCAGCCTGTCCTCACTGCATATGGGAGGAGCTTTCTAAAACCTTTTCCAAGAGAAGAAGGCAAGACTCAAGCCCAGAGAACAGGGAGTGTTTCTCAGAGGGGAATAGCAGTTAGGCAATGGGCTTGAGGAGGAAGGATCCTTGCTTCTAAAGCTTTTGAAGCTTCAGTAATGGGGAGTTAGAAGGATCCTATTTCCTATTTCTGAAAAAGCCTCCACCTTTGGAAATGGGAAGTAAGAAGCATCCTGTTCCGCACTTCCAAAGCTGCAGGCTCTTTTATGCCCTTTGGCAAAAACTCTCCAGCTTGGGGGGGTGGTAAGAAGAATTATTAAAAGAATTATTAAAACTGACTTTATTTGACTCTGTCGAGAAATTCTGGAATATAGTTTGGGATATAAAGTTGGCTCCCAGACTTGAGACTTGACTTGAGACTTGATTTGAAAGTATCTTCAAGAGCTTGAGACTTGACTTGAGACCTGAAGGTAAGGACTTGAGACTTGACCTGAGACTTGGAGTAAAAGACTTAAATACATCACTGGGAATTTCACATCTGTCAAAGACGTTCTCTGCACCATGGTGATATGAGAAGAGGGTGCATAGAGGGACTGGTTCCCAGTGTTACCCCATAACCATGGAATTCCCCACCACCAAAGGTTCACTTACCAAAGTCAAGACTTAAGCATTTCCTATATATTCACTGTTTAGTTTTGGTAGCCAAGCTTTCACTAGTGGCATATCCTGTTATCCCAAAATGTGGGTGACTCAGGGGTCCACCTGTGATGTCAGTACCTCTGTGCAAAGGTAGGGAATTATTAGCTCAAAGAGGAGGCCTGCAAGGGGGGGGGGTAACCTAATGAGTACTTTTACATCAATGTTTACCAGTACTTCTGCAGGGAAGAACCAGCCAGAGATCCGAAAGTAAGCTTAATTGTGTTTTATTAAGAGAATTAATCACAAACACGAGAACCAAACAGTCACACAATCTTGCAAGGCTAGCTGAAGGAAAAGGGAGGAAAATTTTAAATAGCAAGAATTCAGGGTGTAGAGGGAGATATTTACCAATCTAGAGGAGCAGTGAAGATGCAGACATGTGGCTTAGACTTGTGTCTAAGGACGATACACAATCAGAAATTGGAGTAGCAGAGTGGTGACCAGCAATCAGTGTACTGTGAGTTGACTGGCCAAAACTAGGGGTTTATACACCCAATTTCTGCCTGGAGGGCAAGGGTATGAATGGCTCTCCAACCAGGTCAACAATGGAGTTCTCAGAGGGACAATGGGGTCCAGAATGGGCTAATGGTCTTAGCGTTAGGTGGCAAAGAGCTAATGGCTGTCATGATAGCTCAATAATGGTCAGACAGGCATGAGGATAATGGGGAAGTTTGCAGGCTGAAGGGAGAGGAGTTAAGATAATCAGCGATCTAGCAGGAATCTCCCAGTTGCTATTGTCCAAAAGGCAGAGTCATTAAGGCTAGCTGCAAGCCTATTATCTCTGGAGTTTATTGATGATTTTCTGACTATGACTTGGCTACGTCTAGAGTTTTTTTCTGCCCTAATTTGCAGCACATATGTTCAGCCAGTCTTTTTCTCTTGTCCAGCTTGGCCATACAGCCATAGCAGGGCACATTTTATATCAATGCCAATTAATATATTTGTGAATTAAATCATATTTTTCCAATTAAGCCATATCAAAGTGTGGAGCTGTATGGCCTAGTAACAATACATTTTAATTTCATCTAGCATTTTACAGTCAGTGAACATTTCACTGATTGTTTTTGTCCTTTGTATGTGTCATTACCCACTCTTACCTCCAGCAGTGGGATAGGCTAGAAGGATGTGGTGAATTGTTTGAAGGAAGAGGGCTTCTGGATCGAACAATTTCCAGTTGTTTCAGTGTGTAAGAGAGGAGGTGGAAGACGAGATGCCTAGCCCAACAGTAGGGTAATAAAGATGGACCTGCAAATATTGCAGAACCATACCTGCCAGCATTCTTCATCACTGGCTATGTCATTCTAGGGCTGCCTGACAGGCACATGGGAGGTTGGGGTACCACACAAATTCCCACCCTGCCCTAGTTAAAGAAGCACCCCTTGGTGTTTTCTACATATTGGTTTGAAGAAGCCTTAACTCTCCTGCTACAACTCTTTGGGCTTTGTAGGTCACTGTCACCTCCACATCCACTTGTTCCATGCTTTTGGGGGGTCCAATCTGGTCTCTTTGGAAGATCCAATCTCCTGGGTCTACACTGGGGTCTTCCAAAGTTTTTCAAGAACTGGGATGTGGTTTGTTGAGGTGATCCTACAGATGAAAATCTTTCTCCTCTCCGATCTTATTTTTCATAGTTGCAGAGCTATAGTGCAAAAGTGCTATTTCACAGATATATTATAGCACTATACTTTTTTCAAAAGGGAGAGAAATGAACATATGTTTCTAATATGTCTTAGAATTAAAAAATAAATGCACTCGAGGGTGGAAATAAAATGTTGCAGCTGGTGCTGAGAACTGCCAAAAAACAAAACAAAAGAAAGCAGTTCAGACAGCAAAAACGTCATTTGGATCGTTAAAAACTCCCTTAGGACTACAGCAACAAATGCTGCAGCCTCCTGACATGTTTGACCCATTTGACCCTTGGGCATGATCCAGCACCTTTCTTTTGGTCTGTAGCAATCAGAAGGGTGGGGTAGGGATCTGTACAGTCTTTGTCTGGCTGCTGGATCGCAGGTGCACTGATTCAGCAGACTTATTGCTCAGCAAAGTGTAAGAAAAACTGGAGGAGGCAGCAACCTGAAAGAATCCTGTAATCTTGGGAAAACACATTCCCCCTTTAACAAGGTATTGTCTTATATGTCTGTGACAGGGGAAGACAGAAGTAACTGACTAATTATGGACTCTTAGTGGCAATTCACAGGCTAAGGTGTTGAGTATACCAGCTCCTTGAATGATCTCTGACATAATTCTGTTTCTTTTTACAGTTCAGAGCCAAGCAATACCATTCACATACAGAAGGGAGTCAGAAGCAGGGTTGGGGAGGCAACGTTTACACAATTACCAAGACCATTAGGAAAAATGTAAATGATGGTGACTGGGGATGTCCCACCCTTCAAAAAGCTCAGGACTGAAAGTCTTTAGCATCTGTTGGGTGCTAGTTGACTGCTCGTGGGGAAATGGCAAAACAGATGGAAAGCGGACAAAGGGAGCATGTGGCTAACGGAGTGAAATACCAAACAAGAGCATTCCACACTGAAACACCTGGTCGCAGGTCTCACTTTGTGTTTCTAATGGCAGAGTTTGGATGTAGGTTAACAAGCTAACAACCTATTCATGATCACCATCTGAGGGAAATGGGTTGTAGCCCATGAAAGCTTATTCTAAGCAAAACTTGTTAGTCTCTAAGCTGCTACAATATCTTTGTAAGCATATTCATAATGAACTTGCAGTAATGTCTAGATGACATAGGATGATACAGGCCAGAATTCAGTATCAGCTACTTATTAAGTTTACATTGTACTATACTTACCTAAGCGATCTCTCTTGGCCTGACCCCCCCTCCAGACCAGATGAGTAAATCTAGGTAACTGTTCCATATTCATGATTGTTCGTTAGTCACAATTGTATTGTCACAATTGTAACTCACCCCAACCTACTTTATTGGGCATCAGCTGCATGGTGAGGTACATTCTGTTGATGATTGGAACAAGGGTTTCCATCACGCTTTTTGTTGACGGGGGGAATCAGGCCAGGAAAGGTTGCTTAGTTAAGTATTCTTAACTAAGCAGCTGATTTAGAATACTGGCTATTATTATTATTATTATTATTATTATTATTATTATTATTATTATTAAATGGAATTCACTTGTGTGGTTACAAATGCATAATCACCATACTTACAAAGCTATACAGTCATCCTTCCACATTCACTAAGGTTAGGGGCACAGGACCCCCGTGAAAATGGAAAAAACATTAATAACTCTAGGGCCTCCCAAACCATATTTAACACACAAAAAAGTATGATAACCATATTTAACCCACCATGGATTCCCTTGAGGCATCAGGGTTCCTTCACAAGGCAGAAGTGGGTGGCTGGTGGGGCTTCCTGCCACCTCCACTGCTGCCCCACACCATTTTTCATAGGGACTTACAAGCCTTGTTCACAGTCTCTCAGCCTCACGAAGTTTGCAGTCCCTATTAAAAATGGCATAGGGAGGCAGCTGAGGTGACAGCAAATAATCCATGAATAATCAAATCTGCAAATGTGGAGAGCTGACTGTACAGTGACTCTCAGATCATCCCTCCCATCTCCACTTACCAGGTAGCAGCTGTTGAGACTGATGGAGGTCTGTTCTCTTGTTGATCAGGAAGCAGCTGACTGATGGTCCTGCCCCTACCCATAAGTGATCTTCATTGTGAGAAGCAGAAGCGGGATCCCTGTCACAATTCCCCTTTGCAGCGGAGATAGCTCATGTGTGGGACCATCAGACAGCTTCTTCGCAATTGACAGAAATAGACCCATGTTGATTTTAGCAACTGCTGCCCTGTAAGGAGGGACTGGGGTACTTTCACAGTCCCTATGTATCCCCTACACTAGGGAATATGTAGAGATTGTGAGTACAAAATAGTCAAGAACACATAACTCTAGGCTCCCCCTCCTCCTCCTCCTCCTTTTCCTCTTTTTCCTTTTTCTTTCTTTATACCCTGCTTCCCCCAAAAACTGGGATTCAAGAAAGCTTATAAATTAGGACAAATACTACAGGGGCCTTGTGATACTAGCAATTTGTTTGATTAAAGAAGTGGGGCTTATACCATCACTATGCTACAGGGATTGTAATGCTGCCTTTCACACTTCTGTTTTGGTTGCATGTTTACAGTGATTGCTCCTTCTTTAGTTTTTCCTGCACTGGGAGAAATTATGGATAGTCCCTACATACCTTTCCCTGCCCTTCATCTTTATTTGGCCATTTCCTAGGAGGCTGTTGCCACTTTTTCCTCCCCCACATTCCTTGCTATCATTGAACTACTGTGACATTCCTTCAACTTGCTCCAATAAACTGCTGCAGTGCTACAGCAGCAGAGTGTAACAGATTTAAAAAATAATAATAACTGGCATGTTTACCTGGCATTGCCTGGGATGTTATTTTCTCATAGGTAACACTTGATAGAAATACCTTAGGAATTATCTTACCTAACTTTAGGAATTAGATGCAGTTGAAATTTAATATCCTTTGTCTCTAATTTCCCAAACTGTGTTGTCCAGTACTGTAACTTTTCCCCATATTCCCCAATCCAATCTGTATTCAGAGTTGTTAACATACAGAGGTTTGGTTTCTGAGGGAATACACAGTCCTCCTCCTTCTTGCTGTTAGGCCTCATCTCCATAGCAACCGCCCAGGCCCAAGAGCTCTCTGGCTGAGAATTAAGGTCCATCTCTAAACTGCAAACACCATGATTCCATAGAATCTTCACAGGCAACCAATCATATGAGGACTTCTTGCCTGACACAGCCAATCATACGAGGTCTTCTCCTGCCTGACACAGACAAACTCACAAACTCACAAATTTTGACTTTTATGTATTAGATGAAGAATGGGGAGATTTCCAGTGTGCTTGCTTGCTTCTTACTGCTATAGGTGTAGAGGGATTTTTTTCTTAAGAAAAGGAAGAGTCAATGAAGATAAAGGCCATTCCCAGGGAAGGCTTCATTCATGGCATGCCCAATCCTTCCTTCCACCTCCACTATTGGAAATGAGGTGAGAATGGGAATCTAGGGGCAAGCCTTGGGTAACTGAGCTTACTATTACATACCTAAAACCCATCCAACTGATCCCATATTGGGATCCTTGCATAAAGGTGCTGGAATTCTGTATGACCTGTTTTGTTATGTAACTTTATGTATAGCTAGCAACATAGTAGAGGTGCTAAGAAACCCCCTTTAGGGAATTGTGCAGATGCATAATGGAGCACCAGCAAGAATACCTGAAGTGTGTTAGTGCCCAGTGCACATCAGGACCAATGTGATGTGCTTCAGGACTAATATGATGCACATTTGTACTCTTGTACAATGGCCCGATTGTGCATTGGGCGCCAATGCACGTCAGGCACTTTGCTGGGTCTGCTATGTAATAAAGTAACAGCAGCCTTCTATGGGATATAGACGTTATGCAACTGCGTAATTCTAATTCCTACATATGCAAGTCTGCTTTTGAAGATGTTAAGTCCCCTACAGGATTCAAGCCAGGATTTTTTGCACCAATAAAAAAACAAAAACAAAACTGTAACCTGGGCTGATTAACAGAATATTTTTGGTTGCCAAAAACCTGGAATTACACCAGGAGGAAAACAGAACAGTAGCAACATCATGGGAAAAGACCCCATGCTTTCCAGTGCTGAACCATCTCTGTTGCACTGTGAGAAAATGACCCTAATTTTAAAAAAAATAATCGGCAGATCTACATTAAAATAGAAATAAAATGTTAACAATGCTAAAATCAAGTTAAAACACACAATGAACACCGTAGAAACCAAGTAAAACAGTGTAATTTAAAAAAGTACAGCGTATCCTCAAAAACCCTTCCTTTAAAAACTTTCACTTGTCAAAATCTTACCAGAATAGGCGGGAAAAAAAACTTTGCTTGTGGAAGAACAAAAAGAGGGAGCCATTCTAGCCTACCTCAGGAAGGGAATTCCAGAGCCTAGGCACAGCCACTGAAAAGGCCCTGCTTGAATGAAGATATTTTTTGTGGCTCCTCAGGAACCTTATTGTGTTGATGGATAGAGAAAGAGAGAGACAGAAGAGTTTTACAAGTTCCCACCTTCTAGCCTCCAGCTCAGGTATCTGCCATAATTACTCTACAGGGTAGCTCAAGAGAAAAGGTTATGCTTGTAATGTGAGAAGAAATCTGGCACGCTGTATACCCTTTCCCCTTTATATCATGTCCTTATTGTTTTATTGTGTGCCTGCAATGTCAGCTTAGAAAAATTACTTCTTAAACTACAACTCCCTCTGCTTTCCTGTATCACAAACCCTGTCAAATGGTGGACTCTGGAAGTTATGGTCCAAAAAAGTAACTTTTCCAAGTTGATTTATATAATAAAACAACATGAAAAAGGCACATTTCCAAGCTTTGAACCACGGTCCCTGTTCCATAACAACGTGTTAGGAAGACTGGTTTGATGTCTTGTGATTTATACCCCACCTCTATCTTGTATTCATATTGGATGGGGGTATACTGGGAGCTGTAGTCCAAATAAGTATCTTTTCAAGGGCTGACATAAACTGGATTCATGCTTATTTTTAAAAGTTCTATGTAAACACTTTGTGAAGCTTGCCTAAAAAGCAATATTTAAAACAAATGAATGTATTTGTCTTTCCTTTAAAGAGGTGAAACCTGTCTACATTATCTTTCTTCCCATTTTTTAACCTCACAACAACACCTTTGAGGTAAGTTAGGCATAGGTAAGTTAAATATTCCTGTCTCCTTTCCAGTGGGCTTACTTACAACTGAGATGTAAAGAGCTATTGCTTGTGAACAGCTATTTCTTTCTGAGAACCAAATCCCATCCCAGCAAAAACACAAACCAAAAAAACAGAGATTCACAGAAATTTCTGAGTGAGAATAACACCCACTTCATGCTTTAACACATTTTTGTAACAGAAGTGTAATAATACACATATTATTAGTCATTTTTAATAATGCTAACTTAGATTGGCTCAGTTTGGAACATCTTATCTAAAAAGGGCCTCAGATCTGCATGAAGAGGAACAGTTTTATATCATTATTGGACTTCGGCATGCTTTGGTTTTTATTCCTGGCCCAAAGTAGCTTGGGAAAGCCAAGAGGTGAAATTAAATATATGAGAGTAAAATTGAGGATAATCAAGACTCCCTTATGGCAAGCTTTTTAAGAAGGCAATTTCTGTTGCAGCTGCTTAGAAAAGCTCTAGAATCTGCCATAATGTTGAATTAAGAATTAAGCATACAATAAATGGGGAAAAGCAAGCTGTTGTAGATGTAGGTGTTAAAACAAAATTAGCTTGCAATTATGACAGTGGGTTTGAATATGAATCAGAAAATAAACTGCCTGCTTTCAAAGGGGGATCTTCAGTGTAACAGACCAAACTATCAATTTAGGAGGCAAGCTTTGGATTTCACGTTGACTCATCAGCCCAAGCTCAATTGATTATAAAGTTTTGACCAAGTACTCATTAGGTTGAGATAACTGGTTGTACTCTCTCTCTCTCTCTCTGTTTAGTGCATACTCCAGTGCACACAGGAAACATTGTGATTAATCAAGCAGAGCAAAAAAGAAGGGACTCTAAATTAAAATAAACAAGCAAACAACAAGTTCGATTCTTGAATGCAACATCTTTCCTGGCTATTAAAGATGTACTGGGGTAGCCTAACCAAAATGTATAGACGAGGGCTTGTTATATCTTAAGGGTTCTTCTGCACTACACTGTTATAGTGCTATTATTCCACTTTCAACATCCTATGGAATCCTGGTGTTTTTAGTTTAGGGAAGGGCATTTAGAATTCTCAGCCAGAGAGCTCTTTGGCCTCAGTAAACTACACATGCCAGAACTCCACAGGGTGTTGAAAGTGGAATAATAGCACTACGACAGTGAAGTGCAGAAATGGCCATAGCCATGTTGATCTGGATGGATATGCAAAGGGATGTTGTAGCACCTTTGAGACTAACTGAGAGAAAGAATAGTAGGATAAACTTTCATAGACTTTAGTCTACTTCATTAGATGCATTGGATGCATTGGATAAAGAAGGCTTAAGGGCTGGAAATTCAGGAAAAAGTCTGGAGTAGGGTATGGAAGACGTGCTCCCTAATCATGGGTCGTGAACAGACTGAATCAGAGCAGAAGAGAGAGAGACTACTGATACTATATTTAATTTCAAAACTGTCAAAAAAACCCTGAGAAATATGGCTACCAGCATCTTCAATTAACTTTATATAGGGCAAGTGGATTTGGTCTCTACCTTGAAACACAATCAAGAAAAATATAAACAGCATTCAGTATCCAATCTATGTGTAGATGTGTAAACAGATTGCTGATCTGTATACTTGTACTATTCATCCATAATGTACAATATGTGTACACTGACTGCTGACCTGTACACTTTGTGTAAAATGAACAAGTGTCCATCAGTTCTCACAACCACATGTGTGTTTGCTCGGTTTAGCTGTAGTTGTACACCTTGTATGTACTCTAGACTAAAAAGAAATCTATACAAATCTGCTATACAAACAGATGTAGACCAGTTTTCACAACCAGCTGAGTAAATATACATGCAACACGAAAAGTGTTTCCCGTGTTATGTGTGAACACTCTTCTGAGACAGTGCGTTTCAAGGGAGACTGCCTCACTCAATAATGTGGGAGTCTGAGACTATGTTTGATGCTGAGACTGAAGGGACGTGACTAGTGAGGTGCCATCTTTATCAATGACTTGGATGATAGAATAGAGGGCATGCTCATCAAATTTGCAGATGACACCAAATTAAGAGGGTGGCTAACACCCTAGAGGACAGGATCAGAATTCAAAATGATAGTAACAGATTAGAGAGCTTGGGCAAAACTAACAATGAATTTCAGCAGGGAGAAGTGTAAGGTACTATACCTGGGCAGAAAAAATGAAATGTACAGATATAAGATGGGTGACACCTGGCTTGACCACAGTACCTGTGAACAGGATCCAGGAGTCTTAGTAAACCACAAACTAAACATGAGTCAGCAGTGTGATGTGACAACTAAAAAAGCCAATGTAATTCTGGGTTGCATCAATAGGAATATAGTGTCTAGGTCAAGGGAAGTGGTAGTACCACTCTATTCTGCTTTGGTCAGACCCCACCTGGAATACCGTGTTCATTTCTGGGCACCACAGTTCAGGAAGGATACTGACAAGCTGGAATGCATCCTGAGGAGGGTGAGCAAAATGGTAGAAGGCTTGGAAACCATGCCCCGTGAGGATCGGCTTAGGGAGCTGGGCATGTTTTCCTTGGGGAAGAGGAGGTTAACAGGTGACATTATAATACAGTATTTGAAGGGATGTTATATGGAGGACGAAGCAAACCTGATTTCTGCTCCTTCAGAGACGAGGACATGGAGCAATGGCTTCAAACTTTAGGAAAAGAGATTCCATCTAAACATTAGGAAGAATTTCCTGATGGTAAGAGTAGTTTGACAGTGGAATACACTGAGTGTGGTAGAATCTCCTTCTTTGGAGGTTTTTAAACAGAGGTGGGATGGTCATCTGTCAAGAATGCTTTGATGGTATATTCCTGCATGGCAGGAGGTTGGACTCGATGGCCCTTGTGGTCTCTTCCAACTCTATGATTCTATGATTCTATGACACCTGCAACAGAATGTTCTAATGCAGTATTGTTAAATGTTTCATGGATGGAAACACCCCTGTTTACAGCACTCTTGTTCCTATAGGAAGAATTACAGCCCAAGTCCCCTTTTCTTGCTTCCTAATTACACACTGCTGAATGTTATATTTTTTCTTCTGTAAGCTGAAATAATTTACTCTTCAGTAGTTTCTCTTCCTCCATTTAAAAAAGCAGGAGATACCCTCCTGCATTTCTGGTTAATTTATGCTAAAGAAAATATTGTTGTAAATTTGTTGCCATTAGTTTAAAATCAGATTCAGCGTCATGAGAAACAGCAAGCTCTAGCAGACACTGTGTCACACCCTGTGTACCCTGTGTAGTAGCTTGTTTGCGTGCAGTCAAGATCCTATGAATATTCAAAGAAAGAAACACAAGCACAGTTTGGCAGTAGGGCCAATTGCCTAGAATGGTAGCAGGCTCTTTCCTTTGCTCAAGGTCTTCAAGCTTCAGCCGGACGGTCTTCTATTAGGGATTCACTAGCTCTGGACCTCCTGCCTTGATCAAGGGTGGGCTAATGGCTTGCATGACCCCTCTACCTCTGTGGTTTTATGTATACACATATGGACATACAGACACCAATGTAGATAACCAGGGACACAGCTGAAATTGTAGAAACTTGAGTTAGCAATATTTTCAAAAAGTATATCCTCAAAGTGCAAAAATAGAGACATGGATTTCCTAGGGATATATTCCAGAAGAAGACTGCTCCGATAAAGACCACTGGCATACATTTTTTCTTCTTCTCCATTATCCCTTGAAGTTGGCTTAGAAAGATTTCTCTCTTTCTGTCTCTCCTTCCACCACTGCTTTTGGAGGAGGGTGTGTGACCTACCTTGAGTCATTTCAGATGTGCCATTCTAACAACTCTGTAGGCTAGCACCAGCAAAAGATCAAACAATTACGGCTTAATAAGAGTCTGGGCTCTTGGAAACCATTCTCCTATTTATAGAGCATCAGTTGCTATGGGACAAAACAGCCCCAAGTAGCTCTGAGTAAATTATATTTATGTGGCACTTTTAAATGGAGCAGGTTTGTAGAAATCCTTGGCTGTATAAACAAAGCTTCCTGGTTTGAGTCAACCGAGCCGTGTGGTCTTTTTCAAAGCTTCTTGCTTATCTGACCTTTGTGTCATGACAGAATATGCTGCTTCTCAGATAACCACCTTATAAGAAAAGGGTTGACTCAAAGATGAGCCAAGTATAGCCCTCCAGAACTTGTTGGACTGCAAATCCTAGCAGCCCCCGCCAGCACAGCTACTGCTGAGGGATCCTGAGCCTTGCAGTCCATCTAGTAAAGGGCCACAATTTACTCACCAAGTCAGACTGCTAGTGTATTTTAATCTCTTGGGCCATTTCTGCACTAGACTATTATAGTGCTATTATTCCACTTTCAACATCCTATGGAAACCTGGGGTTTGCCATTTAGGGAGGGGTCCCAAAGGCCCTTGCTAAACTGCAAACCCCAGGATTCCATAGGATGTTGAAAGTGGAATAATAGCACTATAACAGTCTAGTGCAGGAATGACCTTGGTTGGCTATCTAGTGCATTGAATCAGAGTGATGCCTGAGCGATCAAAGTGCATTTGGCCAAAGCACATCTGTGCTGAGTATGACTTGGGGAGGAAATGTTTTCTTAAAAGAAAACTCTGCAGAAATACATACCTAAATGCATACATGGACAAACAGGGATGTTGCTTTATGACCAAGTAGCTACTATAATATGTAAAATGTTCAAACAATTGTCTGGCACAAGAAGCTGTAGTAATCCTACCAACAAGACTGGGCAAAATGTTGCACTGCAGCTCTTATCAGTACTTGTCAACACAACCAATAGTAAGGGGTGATGGGGGTGAAGTTCAGCAATATACGGAAAGCCCTGCATACGCTGTTCCTTTTGTAGGGAAACATGGGATCATCTGGCACATTTTATTGTATGCTAGTAAGCCAGTGCATTGATGTTAACTATGGACTTCCTCACATGACCAATCCTGAGTTGTTCATAGTCAGAATCCTGTTGAAGCACTATCCTGATGCAAAAGCTATCATGCAAGCAGTTGCTCTTTCTCCGAGGTTGCAGAATGTGGCACAGTCAATCATCCTGCAAGAGTGGATCATTCTCCAGGCACTTTTGGCTTGGCAGATGGAGAACGAATCACCCACTGCGTAGCAGGGGAGTACAAGACTATAGTGCCATTTGCACAATTGGTTGTGCAGTTGTGGGACCCAGTGTAACTATGCTGGTGTATGTTTATAGTATGGAAAAAAGTATAGCATTTGGCCCATGTATCTGCCACAAGTTCTACAGCCTCTGTTCCCCCTCCCCCAGGACCCCCACAGAGGTGTGCTGCAGAGCCACTTTGAGAAATAGGTAAAGGATGCTACATCAAAGTTTCAGCACTATTTTCTTTTTGGAAACTAAGCCTGTGAACATAGCAACTCCTCCCCCAACAAATACATGCACACTTATATTATTCTTTTTTCTACTGCCGTTATTGTGATTCCAGCTTTTGGTTGTATGTAGTCATGATTCTGTTTACATTTGCCAGCAACAACTCTGGCTTTCTCATGCCAAGAAGCACTAAGCGTTGGGAGAGAAAGTCTTTAGTAGGGTACAATAATCACAGGTGAGTCAGGGCAATCCAGGGCAATCCTCTATGAATGTACCCAGTCCCTTTTAAAGCTATCCAAGTTGGGAGTGGTAACATTTCACAAAAGCGAATGTTTTACTATATACTGTGTGAAGAAGTCCTTCCTTTTATCTGGCCTGAGCCTCCCACCACATTTCATTATTCCCTTCATACACAGTTTGGGTAGCTATTATTCTCCCCATATTTCAGATAGAGATGGGGCAAACTGAGGCTGGAAAGGAGTTGTTTGCCTAAGACCCCCTGGTGACTTCGTAGAAGAGAACTGCCAGAGGCCCAATGTCTCCCTGGCCCCAGCCTTTTCAGTTTTGCATGATTTTAGCACTCTCGGTCTGCTTCCGTTCAAGTTGCCCCATTGCTGCATGAGGAGTAATGGGGTCATTTGGGTGACCAAGCATTGCGTGTCCTCTGAAGATGCTCACTGTTGGGTTTCTGCATGCTCGCTCCTTCTGTCTGGAACTTGTTCCTGGCTTGCAGTCACCCAGCAAGAGTTTTATGTCCCCCCCCCCCCACTTCTGACTTGTCACATTTTTCTCTTTTTCCTCTCTCCCTTTTTTAAAATGCTGTGTCACTTAGCAGTTTTTCAGCACGACTGTGCTGGGTTTCCCTTTGGCCAAATTTCAGTTATTAATCCCAGCTAGAGTAGACCCATTGGATCAGTGGGATTTCAAGAGCTGACTCCGCATTTGTGGAACAGTCTTTCTTTGGACCTCCGGCTGAGGAGGATCTCACCTGTTTTTGCAAACAGTTGAAGACTTTCCTGTTTGATTTCCCACCTTAAGTTATTGAGATGTGTTTAAGGTGCTAAGATGGATAGCGACTGGTGGGGTGTTGGGGATTTCATGCCATGTATTGTTGTAGTTTTCTGTTTTCTTTGCCCTGATTGTATATGTCGTTGTTCCACTCTTTGGTGTAAAGGGCGTTATAAATAAACGTTATTATAATATACATATTAGCACAGAGATGCTCTGAAAGTGAAGGTAGGGACATTAGCAACTTGCCAACCATTTTAGAATCAGTCATGAGAAACCAGTACTCATGATAAGTGAAGCCAAAAGGAAAAAAGGATAAGATACAATATAAAGGTTGTCCATATTTCCGGAATCCAAATAATCTGAGAGTACCAGACCATATACAGATTTACCGTTGGTTGTCTGCACCAAAAAATTCCCTCTGTTACTGGGAAATCTATAGCTGCTTGACTTTGGCATGCCTGGTGCCTAAAGGCTCACCATCTTCTGTGTAGGCTTTTGAATGGAGTGTTATCCTCCTGTGGTCACGTGTGGCTTGCTATCACTCAGCAAATGAAGGAGGCCTCTCCTCAGCATCCATCTGCTCTGGCTTATTCTGCAGAGAGCTTTGCCATCGGTTGTGTCTGCTCTTGATTGCTCAGGTCCCAGGGAGGGGCATCTAGAGGCTCCTCCAAGTTTGAATCTTCTGAATCCAGTTCCTCAGGATGAACCATGACTCTGGCTTAGTTGGCTCTGGAAGACCACAGAATCAGGACTTTCCCATACTACACTGTTATATTGTTGAAAGTGGATCCTATGGAACCCTGGAGCCTTTAGAATTCTCAGCCAGAGAGCTTTTTGGCCTCAGTAAACTACAAGCCCCAGAATTCCACAGGATGTTGAAAGTGGAATAAAGCACTATGACAGTGTAGTGCAGAAATGGCCTTAAAGTTTGCAAAGGAGTGTGCTAGGACCTGCTGTATTGTTAATTAAAAGAGGTGGGGGTAGGGAAAGAGAACAAGGTGAATCAAGTGCAGAGAAATATCTGCTGTAATAAGACATAAAAGAACCCAGTAGTACCTTTGTAACTAATTCAATGAAATATCTAGCATAAGCTTTTGTGGTCACAGTCCATACATGTAAATCTAAATCCAGAAAAAGATAAGCATGTTTTAAGTCCATTGATTTCAGTGGATTTAAGCAAGCCTAGGTCTGTACTGGAGTTAAGCCATATAATTAAAAAAAAATAAGGTAGCCAGTTCAGGACTGCACCCTGAGGTTTCTGGCCCAAAACCTGAGATATAGGGATTGCCCCTCATGAAGTTATTAACCACTGTTGCTCACAACTTGTCATTCAAATGTATGGAGGAGATATTTTCCTGTTTGGAATTAAGACAGCTGATTTTAGCAGAGCAGAGGGTGAACACTGGTACCACTATGATTGGGAAGAAAGATGGAAGCGAACTAGCTACATAGACCTCTTGGAGAACCTTTGCAACCTACTTCAACAAATCAATTAATCCTTGGAAACTGTCGCAAGCTGTTATTCTACTAGCTGAGCTGGAGATTGGTACACACCTCTCTCCTCTTGCCAGGAGCTGAATGGAACATAACTTGAGAATTTGCACCCTCATTTCCCACTTGGATATGACCCATTAAAGGTACAGACTCAGGGCCAGGCCCTGAGATCTGACAGCAGTATAACTGATTAATAAAGAGTATATATACCTCATTCTTCAGCCCTTCAGAGCAGCTTTTTCAAACCTTTTCACATTTGTGAGCAGGTTTCCCCAACCTGGTTCCCCAGATGTGTCAGTCTACAACTCCTATTATTTCCAGATGTGTTAGAGTTCAGCTCTTACCACCTCTAGTCATGCTGGCTGGGGATAATGAAAGTTGTAGTTCCACACAACTGGAAGGTACAAGATTGGAGAAGACTTTGGATTAAGGAAATGTTTCATTTCTCAGTTGTCACTCAACACCTGCAGCTTATGTTTGTGACCTTCACTTTAGAGTTCCTCTGTTTCCCTTCTAGAACAGGATGCTTAAATATAACAGGAGATTATATTACTTGCTACATTTGGCCAAGAGCTACATTAATGAGAGGGAACAGTCATGACAAGACCAGGACAGCTGGGGTTCATCTTAGCTCAATGCATTCTCACTTCTTTTTTGTGCGAATGGCTCCAAAGGTCAATGGTCCATATCTTCTCTGTGAGTTGCTTGCTGCACCATCTTCTCATCCTAGCGCCAGCTATTAATATACTCTTTCAGCTCAGGCTGAGTTGTGAAACCAAATCTGAAGTGGTACATGAAACCACTGTATTCTGCATATCAGCAAAGTGCTGGCTGTGAGCATCTATTACAGGGGTGCCACTGTGAAGTGTGGTCTTTAGGCCATGTGTGGCCTTGAAGTGTGACTTCTATGGTACCACAAAGCCCCTAGTCACCCCCTCCCCTTTTAAATTGTTTTTCTGCACCAATTTCAAGGTGATTTTCTCCTGACAATGGGCAAAATTGGGTTAAAATGGGATATAAATGGAGTGGTTTATTTTGTTGGGGATGATAGGAGTTTCAGCCTCACGGAAATGCAGCAGAAAAACCAGACTTCAGTGAGCCAACAGCAGCAGCCTTGTTCCTCAGTAAGGATACTCACACACGGAGGAGTTTCTTCCAAAACAGGAGGCACTTTATCTTGCAGCAAAGTTCCGTTATATACAAAACATAGGACAGACGGACAAAGGCTTGCGCCAGGCACCAGGTTTGGTCAACAGACAAATACATACTGGCGTTGCTTTGTTATATACATATCTACAACCAATCAGGTAGAGGTTTGCACACCTCCCTCTACTGTCTGCACACGACCCCAGTTTCTTATGCAACCTTGCAATTACCCACAGCTGGGGCATGATGCAACATCTTTGCAGTGGGCTGATCATTTTCCCAGGGTTCCCTGCCTGGAATCCCTGACATATTTCCCTCATTCCCAAACTATGAAACTGGGAAAAAAAGAAAAGAAGAGAAAAGCCAAACATGAGCCCAAATGGTACAATATCACTTCTTGAGCATAGAAAATCTTATGGTGTAGCTTGCTGGGGGACTTAAAGGAAAATTGGCTCATTTCTTCAGTTATGCATTCCCCGTGTATTGGTTGAGTAGCACTGCATGCAAGTTGCTTATACTTTTCAGCAAATGTTTGAGTAGAGGGAAAAGAAACGAGAAGGTATGATTCACCATGTCTTCCATTTTCAGCTCCACTGCAATCTTCCATCTATGTCGGGCAGAAGGGCAGCCTTACTCTGAGGAACAGGGTTGCCCATGAAATTGGCCATGGAATCCATTGGTTCCAGCTTTTCCTTGTTCCAAAGGGGCAGCATCTTCACAATGCCAGATTTCCTTGTTTCAGTGGAATTTGTGGCTAGGCAAGAAGGATTTCCTGCCCTCAAAAGTTATGAAGATATTTATGTATACACCTCTAAAAAAAAAGTTGGTCCCTTTTTGATCATGATGGTGATGGTGATCATGATGGACAATGTCCATGTGAAAATTATGCTGTGGCCTGTACGCAGCTGTCAGAATGCATTTTTTCCTATGATATATTTTGTAGTTGGAAAATGTATCTTTTGGATTGCAAGTCCTAGCACCCCCTCCATCATGGCCACTTTTCCAAGTAACTTTTCCAAGTTGTGCGTTATACATGATGGGGACAGAGAAAATACTTTTCTTACACCTCACCATCACTTCTTTGCCCTGTAGTCCTCCCTGCAAGCAATCAAGGCATGCTGTTGCACTCTTGTCCAACAGTGTCACGACATGCTTTCAGGCCCATATCAAGTTTGACCCATTGTAGTGCTCCTCCATTGGCTCTTCCTCAAAGCAACACACACACACACACACACACACACACGTACGTACGTACGTTCATAGTCTCTTCCTGCATTCTGGAAACACACATTCCTGAATCACTAATTGACATATGTGTAAAAATCTATAAGAAGATGCTATTCTGTTTTTGCAAGTGACATGCAGAAAAATTTCCGGGAAAAAAAACAGAAGAAGAAATCAGATGAAAAGTGAAGATTTAGGGTGAAAGCTATATGTATTGGGAGGTCCCCCCCCCCAAATTACAGCTGGAACTGCCTGGGAAGAGAAAGCAGATAGGAAACAATTCTGAGTAGAAAACAGGAGTAACAAAATGGTTAGGCATATTCTCCTAAACACTGCAACTTCTAGAAGCTGCTTGTCATTGAAAAAATAAATTGGGGCTTTGCTACATGCATTCATGTCCATGAAATCTGCTCCTGATTTGTCAGCTGGAACAGCTAGACAAAGGAGTGTGCTTTTTCTCTCTTGAAAGAACATTTATACATTACATTCTTTATCTACTAGGCATTCTGTTATAATTTTTCTTGTTTACAATTGGTTTTAAGGACTGCATCCTGTTGGGGAGTTATATATGAGCGCTGAAGTTGTGGCGCCATGCAGTGGATCCTGTCCCAATCCCCGCAGTCCCCACTTACTGGGAAGCAGCCACTGCAGTCAACAGCAGTCTGTTCTCCCGTTGATCGGGAAGCAGCCAACTGACTTTCCCACCCCTTCCTATGAATGATCTCCAGTACAACAGGCAGAAGCAGGACCCCACTGCAATGCTCTCATGGGTGGAGATCACTCACCTATGGGGGAGGGTGGAGACTGTCAGCCGGCTGATTCCTGATTAACAAGGCAACAAACATTTGCTGATTGCAGCAGGTGCTGCCCAGTAAATGGGGACTGACGGACGTTCATGGTCCCTGTATATTCCCTCAACTAGGGGTTATGTAGGGAGCCACAAGTGCATAACTCTAGGTAATATATTCATAACTGCCCAACAGGATTATAGCCATTAAAAATTGCAGCAGTATTGTTGATAGCAAATACAAACAAACAGAAATAATTCAATCAGTAGTTGAAAATTCTTATGAAAACCAAACTAAATGAGTACTCTGTCCCACATATCACTGGTTGAAAACTTGGATGGTTACACTAGGGCATTGTTTAAAAAAAACAATCTGATTTAAGTACTGCCCTGAGGAATATCAAAAGTTGCCTTATACTGTTTCAGACCATGGGTTCATCTGTCATTCCAATAGGAGCTCTCCAGGCCTTCAGTTGGAAAATTTCCCCATGGGTCTATCCATGGTGCAGATGCCACGGAGAGAATTAATGAAGTGTTGCATGCAAAGGACCTGCTTTAACATGTGAGCTATGGCCCTTATTTCCATAGATGATGGTGAGCAAAAATCAAAGCATCCTCCAGTGTGAATGTTTCAGTAGCTAAGGAGATGCGTTCAAGGATTATGCCCAACTCTTTAGCTACTCCATGAAGCCAGTCTTGTAGTGCCCTGAAACCATGCCACAGCAGCAGAAAGCATATGAGCCAGTCATCTGGTTTCATCACCTCCTTAAAAGGGGCAGGCAAAAACATCTACTTCCATCAGACACAAATTTCAAGCCTGTAGTGTTGCCATATAAGCTATTGCTATTTATTTGTCCTGAACTGAAGTAATTTATTTAGGCGGAGCAAGTCCTGTGTTCTCTTTAGTGTTTATTTTTCAAACCAAAGAAGGAGTGACTAATTGACAACTGTTGCAAAGTGTCAGGAACTATAATGTAATTTCAATTAGTGATAGATAAAACAGTGCCCAAGAGATTGGTCAGGACTGCTGGGATAGCCCTAACACAATCCCAGACCCTTTTCGCACCTTACCTTTTCGTGCTGCTGGGTTGGGGTTTTAGCGCGAGAAGGCTTAGGAGGAACGCTGTCGCATCCCTCCTGCTTCGGCTCCGCAGCTCCTTCCTTGTTGCATGGACGCCCCGCCTCTTCCGTTCGCAGTGCAGCCTGGGACCTCGCAGGCTGCACTGAGGAGAGGACGCGTGACCGGCCCGGTTCCCGAGGCTCCGCGCGCCAGGTAAGTGCGCGCGAGGCCCCAGAGCGATCCGCAACCACGCAGCATTTTTGTCTTTGAGCCAAAAATGAAAAGGCGCATGTGCAGTCCGCGTCAGGCTCTTGAGCATCGCATAAATGTGACGCAGACCGCTCCTCACATTTACGTGAAGCTCAAGGGGCCCTTTCGCTTCAAAAATGCCGTGCGAAAAGGGCCTCAGTCTTTCCCCTTATTATACAACTGGGCCACTTTCTCCTGATCCCTTCTTCTCAAGGATGAATAGCAACAACCACTTCCCTGTGCTTTGGTTATATTCTGTGCCTTGGTTTAGGAACAGGAGAACATGGGCAATAAGGCCAAATGACCTAAAGAACAAAGGCTGTTATGCTTCATCCATGGCAAGAAGAGATTAATCCATGTCTGAGCAACCTGTCACCCTCCATAAGTTGCTGGACTGCAAACTTCCACCATGCCACTGACCTGCCTGGTTGGGGTGGATAGGAGATGGACTGCAACAACATCTGGAAGGCCACAGGCTCCCCAGTCCTGGGATAAAATTTTAAATGTTAAAGAACCTTTGTCGGTATCCCAACATCTATTTGAACATAATGTCAAGAATGTAAATTAATACACACAAATGTTCCCAAAACACAGTAGGCATGGGTGGTTGTGAAGCTAGAGGATTGTGGAATAAGTGCTAAGGTGCATAAACTGTGCCATGTACCAAACAAAATTATCAATATGAATTACACTGAGAAGATTAAAAAAAAATTAGGCATGGTTGTCTTATTATTGTAGCTTCCAAGCAGGTGCCAAGTGTACAGGAGGCTTCCCAGGTAGAAAACCCAAAAGTCTTCAAAGGGTATAGGCAAGATGCACTGTGGAAAGAGGAAGGCAAGTCAGATTTTGAACTGGACTCCTCTGTGGGATAGAATGGTGATAATGAACTTAATTTCATCCCTCTTTTTCAGTGACATTGGCATTTGTGCCTCTTGAGAGAGCAATCAACTGCCACTGCTGCAAAGGGAGACGGACTAGGTGACACCCGTCTGGCCTAATTTGAATTACACTTGTTTTAATTTTTTTCTTCACTGATTTATCCCAGGTAGTGTCACAGTTGGCCCTCCACATTTGCAGGTTTGACTTTCACAGATTTGAGTATTTGCGAGTTTCTTCAACCCCTGCTCCCCATCTTGAGCTTTTTTTTTTTTTTTCTGGAGGAACCTTCTCTCTCGGTGGCTCTGATGAAGCAGCACAGGCTTTTAAAAGCCTGCCTCTGGTTCTCCTCCTCCTCCACCAGCCGCTGCCTGACCAGCTAAGGATGGATCACAGCCCAGTTTCTCAGCACCATGAACTCTCTCCGAATGTCCCCACACCCAAGGAAGGAGAAGGCAAGACAGAGGAAGAGGCAGTGATGTAGACTTGAGTCACCTGACTCGCACTTAAGTCGGTCTTAAGTTGCCTCAGTGACTCGACTCAGACTCGACTTAGCTATAAATAATGCACTGACTTGACTCGAGGTTTGTATATTTTTAGTGACCGACTTGCTGCCCTTGATTCAGTGACATAATACATTCATCCAGAAACCCTAGGACTTTGAACAATGCTTCCATCTCTTTTTGCCTACTGGTCACATGACCATCTGTCTCAAGCCAAAAGTGTGGGTGCCTTTCTCAGAGGGGAACAGGAAACCAGTTAGGCAATGGGCATGAGGGGAGCTTGAGGTCTGCTCACCAGCCTTTGCTGCTGCATGTTGGAGGAGCCTTCCAAAACTGTTCCTAAAAGCAGAAGACAAGACTCGCCTCCAGAATGCAGGGTGCATTTCTCAGAGGGGAACAGCAAATGTGCTAGGCAACAGGCTTGGGGAGGAAGAATCCTTCCTTCTACAGCTTTTGAAGCTTCAGTAATGGGAAGTAAGAAGGATCCTATTTTCCACTTCTGAAAAATCCTCCAGCTTTGGAAATGGGAAATAAGAAGGATCGTATTCCTCGTGTCTAAAGGTGCAGATGGCAAAATCACAAATGTGGAGGGCTGACTCTGCTAAAATTGTTACAACTGACTTTACTCAACTCTGTTCAAAAATACTGGAATATAGGTTGGGGAATAAAGTTGGCTCCTAGATTTGAGACTTGACTCAGGACTTGGCTTGAAAATATCTTCAAGGACTTGAGACTTGACTTGAGACTTGGAGTAAAAGATGTAAATACATCATTGGGAAGAGATAAGAAGGGTAAGACAGAGGAAGAATAGGGGTATTGTGCTGACCCTTTCCCCTCTCTTTTCCTTGACCTGGTTTGGACCCTGGATGCCTGTTTTCCCCACCGTGCCCTGGCCTCCTTCCCCACAGACACACAAACATATTTTGCTATTTGTAATTTTCCCACTTTTGTGAGGGTCCTGCACCTCTAACCCTAGTGAGAGAGTAATGAAGCTTCCAGCAGCACTATCTTTTGCAGTGCATAAGACTGTGCTTTCTCCATATGATTTCTTTTTAAGCTGTGAAATCTGGACTACATGCCTATTAATATTTTATACAACTGAGGAAAGATTACTATAGAGAAACATTGGTTTAGACAGAAACGAATATTTGACGGAATTCTGGTCTATCTCTAAAAAGATAGCATCATAATTAGTTTCTATATTTCACTTATTAATATCTTTGTATAATCCAAGTAATGCTATTTTTACTGTTGGGTAAGACTAATTAAATGTGTTATAATATTTTCTCTCTTTTCTGTAATATGTGAAGACATTTTAAATATCCACATTTTACTGAAGATAATTTTATTACTAAACCTCCAGACAAGAGGATCAAGGGGATCAGGTTGACTGTGAAGAACTGGGTAATTTCCAGAGAACTTAAAGCAAGAGAGACAAGATGTCTCAGACATTAATGTTCTTTTATTTTTTTAATGCCATTGTTATTTTTGTTCTGCTGTTCCATGAAAATCTATAACTTGTGTCCCTGTAGTGTCAACTAGATTATGAATCCACATGAGTTCAAGGCTGAACCCTCCAGAAATTCCTGTCCACCCACCATGCTAAGAAACACTGTAAGGTGCAAAGTCATCAACGAAAGTATTTAAGCAGCCATAGCATTGTGACAAATTCTTTCATGTGCTAGAGCAGTTCTCCCAAAAAGTTAGTGCTAGAGGCAGCAGGTCTGTACTCAGGCTGTTTCCACACTAGACTGTTATAGTGCTATTATTCCACTTGCAACATCCTGTGGAATCCTGGGTTTGCAGTTTCAGGAGGAGCCAACTGGCTCGCCCCTCCCTAAACTGCAAATCCCAGGATTCCATAGGATGTTGCAAGTGGAATAATAGCGCTATAACAGTCTAGTGTGGAAATGGCTTCAGTCATTGCCAAGTTTGCGTGTTTAAAGAGTTTAGGTACAGCATGTATTCATGTCATTTCTTGTTTATTGCTCTTAGCCACACACTCTCTCTTCCATATTTGTCAGGCTGCAGTTGTCTGTGTTTGTTCTTCCTCCATTTTGTCATCTGCAGTTTTCTTCTTCTCTCCTCTATGTTTGAAGAGTGCATGTTACAGAGCCTTTTATTATGAGATGTTATGAAACCTTTAACATTTGTAAGTAAAGCTACTTCACATGGTTTTTAGAAAAAAAACAACCCCCCCCCCAAAAAAAAGCTAAATCTGCTTTATTTCTCTACTAGACTCTATTGGGGCAGGAATGGGGTAAGAATAGTTGTTGCTCACCTTCTGCTTGGTAATAATAAAGCCAGCTTGTGAGATCTACAACTGTTTCTCATCTTCCCAACTGTTAGAAAATTATGAGGGTAAGTAGGAAAAGGAAGAGTAAAAAACAGCAATATAGCTGCGGTCTCCCCTAGGAGGGAACTTGAACTGACAAGAGAATATTCTTCAGAGAACAGACTTTGGATGGGGCAGACGATGAAGCAATGTGGACACACATCACTAATGTTAGGGCTTCAGCATACTGACTTTTGTAGACTGAAAAGTAAATAGAACTTGCAAGATACACAGAGCAGCTGTTGATCTCTCTCTTTCAACATCTGATTGATCACAATGAATGCTATGATCGGTGGTCACCAGGATGTGTGTTGCCCTCTCCTGGTCCACAGCCTATAGTGTGAAAACACTAATACATGAGAAACGAGGGATAAATCCAAGAAAGGAGATTCCTCCTTTATTACTGCTTTAAGAAAGGACAAAATTAAGTTTACATGCAATTGGTTAGCTAACAAGAACTGTGAAACATCTTTACTGAAAATATACTACTTCTGATTGAGAGGCAATTTAAGCAATTAATCTCATACTGCAAAAAATATCTTACATAGACAGCATTGGCGGTTTGTTTGTTGGCAGGGATATATTAGGCTTTTCGGGATGCTGCCATGGACTGTAATATCTGGAAAGTTTTGTTTTGCTATGCAAAACAGCAGCTAACATGAACAGTCCTACTGTTAGACAAATGAGGTAGCTGTCAAGGCCTCATTTGTTTGGACTACAGCTCCCAGAACCCTCCCATGTTTCTGGGAGCTGTAGTTTAAAAAAGTAAACTTTGTAAACTCTTGCAGCTGCCTCAAGCCACAGATGTTAGGGAGTGCCAGGGAACAGCTGGTAGACAGAACTACTTGTGCTGCATGGCTTGTCCCGTAACCCCTAGTCTTCTACCTTCAGTGGTCTTCTACCCTCAGTAGGTGCTGTAAGTCATCTCGCAATCTCTGAAATAAGATTCAGCAGCGAGTTCAGTCAGCATCTGTATGAGAAGTAGATGGGGCACCATTTTCACTCCAGTAAGCCACATGTTTTTGATAAGCCCTGGTGGCTTTGTGCAAACAAGGAAAACTCTGCAAGTATGCAGGAATTTCTATAGCTCTAAATTACCATACCGCTCATTTAATTGAGCAATGACAGTATGAAAAAAACAGTATTATTTCCCTTCCTTTCTCTACTTGTTTGACCTTCAGACAGTTCTGGAGCATGTTTAAATCTTTGCCCAAGGAAAATGTTGGAGCTATATCTCAAGATGCTAAAAAGATGGTGTGTTAGTAAAAAAAAAAAAAAAAGCTCAACACATTTTGGCCTATATATGCATTTCTTCCAACTGGCCCGATTGGTAGGGTTAGTTTTGATCAATCTTGACATCGCACTTTTTCAGCTGCTTTCAAAATGTCCCAGTTTCTCTCTCCTTCTCCCGTTCTCCCTCTTTGACTTCAGCTTACGTCAAGTGTTGCAAACTAAATTTAAAATGGAAAAAATTTAAAATGGAAAAATGAAAAAACTTTCTGAGGATGAAACTTCCATCCTATCCAAGGGAGGCAACTTTGCTGTGACCACTATCATAATTCCAGTGGAAGACATCATAGCAAATGTGGAATCTGGCATCCACCATCTCCCGGAGAAGAAAGCGGAAGAGATAAGAGGGGAAACAGCAAGGATCCTACGCAAGGCAAAACTGCCACTCAGCAACATAACAATGAAAGCAAGGAAAGCTATTAGGGAGCTCAATTCGGACTCAGAAATCATCATTCTCCCAGCAGACAAAGGCAATGCCACTGTCATCATGAACACAGAACACTACAAACAAAAGATCAGGGAACTCCTGGATCCCACGACTTACAAAAAACTGAAGCAGGACCCGACCAACAAAATCATCAGGAAAACCAACACCTTGATCAAAAATTTCTCAATTCATCAAAGCACATGCCAGCTTTTATGCAAATCGGAGGCCCTCCCACCGAGAGTTTATGGGCTTCCAAAAATCCACAAGGACTCCATTCCAGTCCGACCCATTGTGAGTGCCATTGGATCCCCCACATATGATTTGGCCAAGGTTCTGGCCACACAATTACAAGCCCATATTGGACAAACCTCCTACTACATCAAGAACTCAGCTCACTTTATAGAAAAAATCAGGAACATTGAACTGAAACCCGGAGACAGACTGATCAGCTTTGATGTGGTCTCTCTGTTCACCAAAGTCCCCAAAGCAGACACCATTGCACTCATCAACCAGATTTTTCCCAAAGACATCACAGCCCTGTTTCAACATTGCCTCACTACAAGTTACTTCCAGTGGGACAATGAGTTCTATGAGCAAAGAGATGGGGTAGCCATGGGAAGCCCGCTCAGCCCAGTGATAGCAAATTTTTACATGGAGCACTTTGAAAGGCAAACCCTGGAAACAGCACGAAAAAGCCCACTACATGGTTCCATTATGTGGATGACACCTTCATCATTTGGAGCCACGGTGATAAACAGCTGACCCGGTTTCTGGACCATCTAAACAATATCCAGCTGAACATCCAATTCACCATGGAGAAAGAAAATGAGGGAAAACTACAATTTCTGGATGTCCTAGTCACCCGCAAACCCAACCATCAATTGGGCCACACAGCGTACAGAAAACCTACACACACGGACAGATATCTACACAAAGACTCCAACCACCACCCAGGACAAAAAAGGAGCACAATAAAAACTCTGGTAGACCGTGCAAAAAGAATTTGTGAACCTCACCTCTTGAATGAGGAACTGAATCATTTAAACTGGGCTCTACAGGCTAATGGGTACTCCAGCTCAGATATCAGAAGGGCCTCAAGACCCCGAAAAAACCACAGGAGTAAGGATAAACAGCCACGTGAAGGGAATGTGTTTTTACCGTATATCAAAGGAGTCACTGACCGAATAGGGAAACTCATGAAGAAACATAACCTCCGAACAATTTACAGACCAACCAGGAAAATTCAGCAAATGCTTCGCTCAGCAAAGGACGAGAGGGATCCCCTAACTTCTGCAGGAGTTTACCGCATACCGTGCAGCTGTGGTCAGGTCAACACAAAACGCAGCATCCAAACACGAATCAAAGAACACGAAAGATACTGCAGGCTGATCCAGCCAGAGAAGTCAGCAGTAGCAGAACACACTATAAACCAACCCGGACACAGAATGTTATTTGAAAGCACAGAAATTCTGGACCATTCTAACAACTACCAGGTCAGGCTACACAGAGACCAGAACATATCCCAGAACAGAGGCAAACATCACAGGCAAACAGACCACAGGCAAAACGTCAGGAGAAAATACAACCAGAACATGGTCTCAAAGCCCGAAAAACCCACAAGAACCAATGGAAAAATAGTTTGTACTCAGTTAACTGAACAGGAAGAAGAAGAAGGGGTAAGGGAATCTTCCCTTCGTGGTCATGCCCAGGTACGAGCAAACTGAGAAGGTAGAAAAGCTGCTGCAGTCTCTCCTAGCTTTTGACCACACTTCGATGTTGCTTGGCCACATTTGCCAGTTTTTATCTGTGGAAATGTTGGAGGGTGCGTATATACTCCCCAGGCCTTTCTCAATTTAAACCAGGAACTCTCAAATGAAGTAAATGGTTTGAGAGATGCAGGTTTCTGGTCCTGAAATTTCTGGACTTTGATCCTAAATAGTACCTGAGGAAGATCTTGGGAGTACATACAGGCTAAAATGTATCAGGCTCTTTTTTTTTTTTTAAAACCTAATAAAACACCCATCTTTTGAACACCTTGAGGCATGTCTCCAGTTTCATCTGTAGGATCCTTTGGGTGCTCCAAAGTTTCTCCTTCCTTTATCTCTTTCCCCAAAGCCACTTCTTAGTCACTCTTCAGATTTCCTTTCACCTTAAAGAAAAGAAATGAAAAAAAGCTCTACTAGAGCAGTGTGTCTGTCTGCTAAGAGAAGCTGCTTTCCCCCTTGCATGCTATTAATGACTTGGGCCCACTCAGCACTTTGGCTAAGTAAGGGGTATTGATTTCGTTCCCCATCGATGCACGTATGAGAGCTCTCTTCTGCTGAAAGCAATGAGTCAGCTAGTTTGCACATAGAAGCAGTGTGTGCGCTGGATAGCGGGGGGAAAAATCATCTGGGCCTCCTTTCATCAGAGATGCTTTGAAAATGGAGGGCCCAAGGATAATCTTTTCCATGTTGAGAAATCCAAACTCCATATTAGGATAACACCTTCATCACCCCATACATATATACAAACAAGCAAGAAGGCACGCAAAGGTTCAAGCTTTTTAAGAGCTGCAAAAGGTGGGAGGAAGGGATACAGTAAAAAAAGGAAAGATAACAAACAGTGTGGGGTAGTGGCTGGAGTCTTGGACAAGAGCCAGGGATGCCCAGTCCCCACTTGGCCTTGAAGGTCATTGAGTGACCTTAGGGCAATGGTCATTCTTCACCTAACCTACTGCAAAGAGTTGTTCTGAGAATAAAAATGGACAAGGAGGGCTATGTAAACTGCCTTGAATTCCTCAAAGGCCCCTGCTACTGCTGCTTTCGAGGGGGGGGGGCAATTGATGAAATAGAGAAATAGCCGATTTCAGCTCAGAGGGGGAAACGAGGGCAAGCTCACAGCTGGAGCGCACCTTCCCTTCCTCCCCTGGCAGGTCCAAGCAGCTGCATCTTCATTGTTTGAATTGCCTCTCCACTGCTTCCTCTCCCCACCTATAAGCAGGAGCAGAACTGCCCTTTCCCAGGGACTTCAATTTAACAGAATCACTTATGTAATAAGGATATAGTCTTTGGGGGCAGTTTAAACTGGGCTCCCAATTTGGCTCTCCGCAAGAGGTCATGTTGTATTGCAACTCCCATGATCCCCAGTCGACATGGAATGGGAAGTCTATTTTCAGGGAGTGCTAAGGCTAAGATGTGGCTGGAAGCCTTCTCTGCTAAACCAAAGCCTTGCACACTAATTCCAGGTGCACATGTGGTGGGAGAAAAGATACTCTGCACATGCTCAGAATGTGTTCGTAGAGATGTACTCTACATCTGTGCCAACACATGACCTGAATCTAATCTGATTCTGAAACCTAAGCAGGATCAGGTCTGGTTAATAACTGGATGGGATACAAACAGGAATCTTCAGGAAAGGCTAAGAAAGAGTCTCGTCTAAAACTGTGAAAGTGGTGCAACAGCAGCGTAGATTGCCTCACAGAGTGGTGGGCTCTCCTCTGGATGTTTTCAAACAGATGTTGGATGGGAACCTTTCCGGGAGTGGGACAGGAGGACTTAAACCTAGGACTTTCTGCGTGCAGTCTGAATGTATGGTGCCTTCTCAGTCTAGCCATTTCCGCGCTGGACTGTTCTAGCGCTATGATTCCACTTTCAACCTCCTATGGAATCCTGGGGTTTGCAGTTTCGGGAGGGGCCAGCTGGCCCCTCCCGAAACTGCAAACCCCAGGATTCCATAGGAGGTTGAAAGTGGAATCATAGCGCTAGAACAGCCCAGTGTGGAAATGGCCATGATGTAGTGAAAGTGAATGCCACTGAAGACTGTATTCACTAACTTTCAGAATATGTGCAAACTAGTCTAGTCTGTGCCGGTAATGGACACCCATCTTCTTTCCTTCTGGCAGATATCCCAGGGTCTTAATAGTTACATGAGAGGCATTTATCTGAAAGAGGTACTTTTCCTGTCATTCATAGCCTGCACCTGTTGAAACTGAGTTTCTTTATAGAATAAATCCTGTCCCACATCTTCCACACAAACAGAGTACTCTCTGAACAGTTTATTGCCACACTAGAGACATAAAAGAACAGTAGCAAAGGCAACCAATACAAGTTTGTCAGGGGGCTGTCGGAAGATGTAAGAATCCTACGGGGATGGGGGGAGCGGTTGTCAAACCAAGTATGAAATTTAATTCTTAAGAGAACTGTCAGAACCTGTTTATCTCCTGGAAAAATTATGGCAAGTCATAATAATTTCCAGCTATTGGTTTTTGCATATTTCAGGGCCACTCTAATGTTTTTCTTTCCCAGTTGCAAGAATTTTCTAGTCCTTTGGAAAAAAAAGAGAGAGAGAGAGAGAGAGAGAGAGAGAGAGAACTCTCTATGCGGATGACTTGGGCTCTTTTAATGTTTCAGAAGCAAGTTTTAGATGTAGCATAATGCCTTATCTCATGTCATGATAAGGAGGGCTTTAATGACAAGATCCTTTGCTTCCAAGTCTCAAGAGTGCCATCTTTTTCAGAGGTAAGCCCCACAGAATTCCAATGAGGCTTACTCCCAGGTGTACATGAATATAGTCTCAATATCTTCATTGTGCAGAAGCTGCTTCAAAATGTTGGCTCTGTCCAAAAAACAAAACAAAACAGAAAAACCCCTCATCAACATAACATGGAATATGGGAAATGATTTTCCGTTGCTAGTATCTTTTTTGTACACTAGGGAATGAATTATGTTCAAGGATGAAGGCAACAGGAGGCTCATTAAGGGGGAAAATGTGACAAATCTTTGTCAGCAGTGGTAATTCATATGTTTATGTATATTTTGAAACATCTGTCAACATTCAAGAAAGAGCTAACAGACCATTCCCCATCGTCCCAGCTTGGATTAAGGGTGATAAGACTGCCAGTTCTTCTGTAAACATATTCTCAGAAAATTTAGAAATTATACAAGATTCATCTTGAGCTTCATTGTAAAAAATCCATTGAACTGAAAGCTAGAAAATGGCTTTTTCTGCAATTTATTATTATCATGATCGACCCAGTGTGGCATAGTGGTGTGAGTCTAGCACTATAACTCTGGAGACCAGGGTCTGAATCTCTACTCAGCCACTGGGTGACCTTGGAGAAGTCACACTTTCTCAGCTGCAGAGGAAGGCGAAAGCAACCTCCCTCTGAACAAATCTTGCCAAGAAAACCCTTTGATAGGTTTGCCTTAGAGTCACCATGAGTAGGAAATGACTTGATGGCACACAACAATTAGGTCTATGATCCTGAAAAACAGCTGGCTGCCAGTCAGAATAATGAGTCAGATGGACAAATTCCTTCCTTTGCTCTTACAAGCAAAGTCTTTTTTCACTCTTCTGTAAGGGCCAGTGTTGTACCTAGAAATAATTTCTCGAACTGGCGATCTGTCTACAAGAGGTTACACCTCTGGAGCATAGAATCAAAGAAAGCTGCCCAAGACTGAATCAGACCACTGGGTCCATTTAGCTCAGTGTTGTCAATATGGACTGATAGCAATGGTTCTCCAGGGTTTTCATAGAATCAGAGAACTGGAAGGGATCACATACAGGAATATACAACTAAGGCAATCCTGAAAGATCTGTTTAAAGACCTTCAAAGAAGGAGACTCCACCATTTTCAAAGGCAGTCTAGTCTACTCTTGAACTATTTTCACAGTTTTAGATGGGACTCTTTCTTAGTCTTTCCTGAAGATCCCTGTTTGTCTTCCATCCAACTATTAACCAGACCTGATGCTGCTTAGGTTTCAAAATCAGATTAGATTAGATGAGATGTGTTGAAGGTCATGTGTTGGCACAGCTGTAGAGCACATCTGAACAAGCACATTCTGAGCATGTGCAAAATACCGTTTTTCCCACCACACGTACACCTGGAATTAGGATGCAAATCTTTGGTTTAGCAGATAAGGTTTCCAGGCATGTCTTAGCCCTAGCACTCCTTGAAAATAGACTTCCATGATGGATGGAGATGATAGGAATTGTGGTCCAACAAGACCTCTTGCAGAGAGCCCAACTGGGGGCTCAGTTTAAACTGCCCTAAAAGACTATGGCCATTTCCGCACAGGGCGAGGGAATCGCTCCGGGCCGCTACTTACCGGACTTCTTGGCTCCCCGGTCCGGTCCATGCTGCTCCGGAGCAATGTGTGCTTGTCGCTCCGCACTGCTCCGGGGACGAAAATGGCAGCTTCTGGTTGGTCGAGGGTCTTGACCAACCGCTGAAGCTCGCCAGCCTAAAGTCCGCCCCTGGCAGATCACAGGCTCACACTGGTGCGAGCCTGCAAATCTGCACCGGAGAGCGGGCACGAAATGGTGCGCTCCGTGCTTTTGAAAGACCTGTTTTAAGCGGTCTTTCAAAAGCACGCTTGATGACCACTTGGAGTTGTTCCGGAGTGGGTTGAGGTGCGGATCTACGTTAAGTAGGTCCGACCCAGTCTGCTCCCAGGTGCAGACGTCCTCCCTGGAGGACGCTCTGCACCGTTTCTATTAGCCCGTGCGGAAATGGCCTATATCTTTATTACATGAGCGAATCTGATAAAATGAAGCAACCACAGTTCTAAAGTGAGCCATCAGAAGCAGCAAGAACAGAGCACAACAGAAGCTTTGCTGTGCTTCACAGGGCACAGGAAAAGAGACAAGTATTCTACCAGTCTGTCTGAACAAAAGTAAACAAAAAAAAATTACTTCTGATTCATGGCACATACACAGTTCCATACAGACACAAAACAATCCCAATATTGGTTTCTTTTTTTCACACCAATTAAAGTAGGATTTCTCTCATTTTCAGCATACATAACGTTGAAACCAGAAAAACAACATTTAAGTTGACCTTAAACATGAACAAGCAAAACTGAAAAGCCTGAAATGTTTGCATTTGAGACTTGTAGGTTTGGCTTGATCCTCTAAGGAAATAATAATAATGATGTGGCTTATAGTAACTGCTAAAAATAAATCTGATCTGAGAAATCCCTGTTTCAGATCTCATCTTTGTGTTGAATACACTAAGACTGGAATTGTAGCTCCACTGGAAGCAGTGGGACTTACTTCTGAGGAGACACACATAGGCTTGTGCCTTTGCCTTTAAACACAGTAACATTAGGCACATTGTTTTGTTAAAGTCTCAACCCTTTATCTGCAATATTGGGATAATCCCTAATCCATTTAGTCCCAGGAGACCTTATTTCCTGCTGTGATTGGTACTTACTTTGGTTGAAACCTGCTGTGGATCTCCATTCCAGTGGTGGGCATGGCCAGAGTTAAAACTAGGTGGAGCCAAATCCAAGTGGGTTAAAGTCTGTGGGAAAACAGGCTAGGCCCTATATGTGGGGCTGTAGTCCTATATATAGACCTCAGAGCAGGGTCAGTGGCTTATGAGATTTGAAGGCAGGGGTCTTTTCCATTACTTTTGCTGTTGTTAGTATCTTCAAGCCAGTTGAGGCTTAAGATGATCCTATTTTCTTGGCAAACCCCTGGATTCCAGAGGATGTTGAAAGTGGAACCATCGTGCTATAACAGGCTAGTGCGGAAATGGCCTCAGTTTGGAAGCAGCCTTGAATTTGGAGGGGGGAAGGTAGGGAACAAATAAAGATGATGATCGTTGTTGCTGCTGCTGCTGTTTTTGTTGTTGTGTGCCTTTAAGTTGTTTCTGACTTATGGTGACTCTCAGGTGGACTTGTTACAGGGTTTTCTGGGGCTGAGAGTGTGTGATGCATTCAAGGTCACCCAGTGGGTTTCCGTGGGCAAATGGGGAATTGAACCCCGGGCAACACTCTAATCACTATCCCCTGCTGAGTCTCAAGATGATGAGAACCCATCATGAGGACTTCTTAAACAGTAGTTTTTATTCTTTCACATTTGTCCTGGGTGAGGTAGAACATGTATATAGTCCCTATTATTAAATTTTAAAAAAGAAAAGTAGTGGGAGAGAAATCTCTTTCTTGTACATCAAAACTTTTTCCCCATGTGTAACAATTCCTCCATCCTCATTACCTGGCTGTTTGTGCTACCACGGTACAGTTAAGCCATGCCAATAAAGAGGAGAAAGGCTCCCATGGCTCTTAAAACTCTACTTTTGCACACAGCATAATTCAGTGTATTTACAATCTTTCCCCCACCTTCAGCTTAGTGACAATTTATATCATATTTTATTCATAGAAAATAAATATTATGTTTTATAGGGGAGATCAGTTTCGTCTCAAATGCTGGCAGGTTTCAACTAATGTTTAGTGTCCCTTAGAGCAACGTAACTTCTTTTGATATGACAGTTGTATGTTCCAGTGGAAATTCTGATGGCAATTTAGTTTTAGAACATTTGCGCTTTGAATGAATGAATGAGAACATTTGGGAACATTGGCATTTGAGATGAAAAACAGAGTTTCATATTCATTAGCTGGGACTGAAATTTGTGTTTCTTTCATTTTCTATGTTAGTAGAAGAATATGATAGGTGCAGCAGACTCCCCTTGGAAAAATTTGAAATATTAATATGGCCTAAGACACTTTTACATTATATAATTACAGCACTGTGATTCCATTGTAACTGCCGTGATTCCATTTTACGGAATCCTAGGATTTGTAGTTGAGGGAGGGCTATATAGAATTCACAGGCAGAGCTCCTTTTCGACCTCACCAGACTACAAACCCTGGAATCCCATAGGATACAGCCATAGGAACAATAGTGTTAAAATTATGTAGAGTAAAAGGGCCACGTAACACCTTCTGAAATACAAGGCAAACATGAAGTGCACATTTCCAGGCACTTTACAGTGTAATCCTACATGCTCAGATGAAGTTCCATTGAATTCTATGAGGCTTACTCCTCCAAGAAAGCATGCATGAGACTATAGCCTTAGTGATCATCATTTGAAAATCTTCTCTCTCCATCAGTTAAGATGCACAATAATCGTTTCCTAACTGTCTTCATGCTTCAGTATTTAATGCTATGTTGGGAGAAAAATACCCCTGCCTATCTGGACACCGGCCCTTCAGTTTGATTCAGATGTCATTTAGTTGCTACAACCAAAGAGGCTCTCTAGCAATTATGTGTTTAATTTCAAGGTGGGAGTAGGGGTGGGGAAGAGTCGCCAGTTAAGACCTTTATTGCCTTGGAAGTTCATCTGGAACCTTTGGCCCCACATATGTTTTGGACTGCAGCACTGCCAATCCTTTATCACTGGCTACACAGACTGGAGTTTCTAGAAACTGAAACACCTGGAGGCCCAGAGATTCCCCATTGGGATAACTCTTGAGTAAGGATTTCATTCTTTTCCCCACCACTGTATAGAACAAGCATGAGGCTTTCTGCTCATGCAATCACACTGCTGCCACCAACTATGAAGATGCCTCGCAGGCAATCGCACCACTGGCCAAATGTGAGCCTTTAAGCTTAACTCACCAAATGTAAAGCTTTCAAGTGTTGAGTACATTCAATGTGAAGGCATTCCCTGATCCCCATGTCTGCCATGTGTAAGGACTTCCTCTTGTGTGACACCAACTGTGGGATCAGTCTAAATGCTCTCAAAGTTCCTGCAAGGATTTTTACTACTTTTATCCCCAACAGGATGCCATGCTTTTGCCTTCAATGCTGCCACCACAGACACTTTGTCTGAAACCCAAGCCATTTCCACACTAGATTGTTATAGCGCTATTATTCCACTTTCAACATCCTATGGAATCCTAGGGTTTGCAATTTAGGGAGGGGCTGGCTGGGTTTCCATACCCCAGGATTCCATAGGATGTTGAAACTGGAATAATAGTGCTATAACAGTCTAGTGCGGAAGTGGCCCCAGCTCTTAGAATGATAGCAATTCTGGAGGCCAGACGTGTATAAAAACAAAACAACCCTTTATTTACAGAAGTTAAACATAAAACAGCAGATTATTTACATACAACTTTTGAAATGCCACACTCTCTCAAGCTAAATCAGATCCTTACCAATCACCCAATTCAAACTCCTTTCTCTCCCTCCAACTCAAGTCTCACTCAAAGCCCTCCTAAAAAACATTTTCCCCTGCACTTTTCTCAAAGTGCCAAGCAAAACTCCTTTCTGCTCAAAGTGAAGCCTCAACCAGCTGCCTCGTGCAAATCTCTTCAAACACTCCACTTCAAACTTCCATTCTCTCCCTGCTTCCAACAAACAGTTACCTACTTCATACTCATGCAATAAATCAAGCAACCATTTTGTATACAAACTCATGATATCACATTCTCCACCCCTGATCTGGAGAAAGGGACAGCACCTTGAACTGAGTTCAAAAGCAAAACAGTTGCCAATGTTGCTCTTTCAGTGCTGGCACCATACACTCTCAACATCTAATCCTTGTGAAAGAGTAGCTGCACTGTTTTGAGCCAATAGCTGAAATTTCTGGTTGCTTTGCAAAGATAGTTCAGCAACACGTTACAACGGGAGTAGGTAACTCTTCTTCTGGAAGTTTCTGCACTACAGCTGCCATCACCTATAAGCAGTGCAGATAACAGTCAAGGATTGTGAGAACCTGTAGTCCTACAAAATCTGAAGAACCACAAGTTGTCCCCTTCCATGCATTATGGTAATCTACTCTGTATAATAGAGTCAATGTGGTACAGTGGTTTAAGCATTGGGTGATGACCCTGGAGACCGGGGTTTGACTCCCTGCTCGGCCATGGAAACCCAATGGGTGGCTTTGTGTGCATCACAGACACCCAGCTCCAGAAAACCCTGTGATAGGGTCACCTTAGGATCACCATAAATTGGAAATGACTTGAGGTCACACAACAACAACAACTCTATATAATACAAGGCTGTGTGATCAAATCTTATCACCCTCACTATGTTTTGTTGTCTGAGGTTGATGGGACTTGCTGCGTGACAGCATTTGGAGAGCTGCATGTGTGCCCCATCCCTGTATTAAGGTATACGAAACTGTCCAGATCATTCCTCAAAACAAGGATGAGCAAGTATGGAAGGCTAGGGAGCCATACTAACTCCCCAAGAGAGACAGTGGAGAGCTACATCCACTTGCACTCACTTCTGTAGTTAAAAAAAAATCCCAAACTCCTCTCTTCTTGTTTCCAAATGCCCCCAAACACCCTCTAGGGGGCTGAATATTCACCATATTTTGGGGCCGTCCTGGATCATGTTAGGCCCAGGGAAAGTCCTTTTAACAAAATAAGTAGAAGTCACTTCCTATTCATGTCCTGGTTTTTTTTTAAAAAAGAAGGTTTCTCCAGGGTCTCAACTGGACCACCTGCTCCACCCCACCCCAAATGGTGGAAATGTCCTCCCCACTCTGAAAAGAGCATTTTGGAGCAAAACAATTTGTTTGAAAAATTTCACAAAATGTTTTTTTGACCCCGTGGGGCCAGGGGGCATCTAAATGTGGTGGAAATGCCCTCCACATGCTCCAGGGAGTATTTCGGGGTGTGTGTGCAAAAAAGATGACCCCTGCAGGGACAGGGGCACACAAAAATGGCTTGGGGGGCCATATGCAGCCTACAGGCCACCCTTTGCCCAACCTTGCTTTAAAAGGAGGAGAAACCTAATGGATAAACCAAAGCTGCTGGAAAGCATGTGTAAGCTCCTACTGTCACCTAGGGGCAGAACAGCAATGCCGATTCAAGCAGTGCTTCCAGGTTATAAGCTTGTTCCTGAAAAGGGGAGTGTGATTAATCCAGAAATGGCTGGCTGTTGGTTACTTACATTGACAAACTCCCTCAGCTTTTGACTGTTAACTGGACATCAGAAGTGGGTTGGCACAGAGAAGGAATTATCTGTGGTACAAAGGCAGTGGCTACTGGGGTTATGTGCCCTCAAGCTGGCTCCAGTTTCTGGTAATTCTCTCAAAGAGTTTCTTTGGCAAGATTTATTCAGAGAGGGTTTGCCGTTCCTTCCTCTAAAGCTGATACAAGGTCACCCAGTGGGTTTCCGTGGCTGAGCAGAGATTCAAACTCTGCTCTCCCAGAGTCCTAGTCCAACATTCACACCATTATACTATGCTGGCTTCTTACAGAGGCTGGTAGTTGTGGGGGGGAAAGAGGAAGAATCAGGTAAGGAACTGAGTCTGCATTTGTGCAAGGTGATCACAGAGATGTGAAAACACACTCCAAAACTTGTGCAATTCTATGGCAGGACATGTGGCTGGCAAACTAAATTTGTACTTCAGACAAAATGCATTGATTGGCAGGTAACACAACAATTAAGAAAGGATGAAATGTAATCCGTTTTCTGTCATGTTACAAGTCAACTAAAAAAACTAATGCAACGGTACAAACATAATTAAATCTACATCTCTATCTTTTGCATGTACACACCAGCTTTGCGAAAGATTTTCCAGAAGTGCTTTAAATTGTATGTGTGAAACCGGTCTAATATGCTTAAAATCCCAAAGCAGCTACATTTGTAGCAAATGAAAATTACTTGCCAACTATTTTTAGCAGGGTGGGGGATTAATCCTGCTAGGAACAAAAGGGCAGAACAGAATGTCAGATTTCATTGAGTCTCATCTCCAAAAAGAAGAGTTTCCTTTTGTTCTATTTTCTTTTCTTTTAGGCTGTGTATCCTGGCTGATTTCCAGTTCACCCTTACAGCAGTGAAGGTACTAGCCCTGATCCTACTGGGTCAGGGGTTTAATAGCTATTCAGTTGCAGTGATGGAGTGGGAGTGGAGTTATTTTTGAAATAGCAAAGTTATTGACATGCCATGACATTAATGATAGGGAGCCAAGAGCTTTGTACTGATTTTGCTTACTTTTAAAAAATACTAGCTTATTTACCCATTGTTGCTCGGGATTTTATTTTCCTCTTAAGAACTCACCAAACTGTCTTCTCCAATACCTGTAACTTTTCCCCATATTTTCCAGTTTGGGTTGCTGAGGGAATACACTGTCTTTCTCTTTGCTGCTAGGCCTCATCTCCATAGCAACCAGCCTATTCCAGTACTTGAAACTTTTCCCCATATTCCCCTATCCAGTCTGTATTCAGAGTTGTTAACATACAGAGGTTGGGTTCCTGTGGGAATGCACTGTCCTCCTTCTTGCTGCTAGGTATCATCTCCATAGCAACCGGCCTATTCCAGTACCTGTAACTTTTCGCCATAGTATCCGATCCAATCTGTGTTCTCTGGCGAGGTTGATGCACTGGCTTTTGATTTTTTTGCTTTCTGTTGAATTTGTGCAACAGCTTTATGTTTTTCTGGAAGCATTTTTTGTTTTGAATTTCAAGATTCATCAAATAGGGAATCCTTACAATCTACTGTGTAAGGCGAGAAGACCTTGTAACTATGTTGTGTATGTCACTTTAATTTTTCTCAGATATGTCTCCCAAAAGTTTTCCGGCATCCTTATTGATGGCAGGCCTCATCTCCACAGCAGTCGGCCTGAGGCCCAGGAGCTCTCTGGCTAAGAATTCTAAAGACACCTCCCTAAGCTGCCAACCCCAGGATTCCATGGAATCTTCACAGCCAGCCAATCATATGAGGTCTTCTAACTTCACACAGCCAATCATATGCTGACGCAGACAAACAGACAAACGTGCAGACAAACACTGACTTTTGTATAGTAGATGACATGATGATTTGGACATCTGCTCATCCTTCCCTGCATCCACAAAAACAAAGTTTGTACAACAGGCATGGAAAGTGTGTGTAGTGGAAAGCCAGCATGCTTAGTGTGGAATAGGATTTGGAACATTTAGGCTCAAATGCCCACTAAACCATGAAAGTCACTGGGTGACCTCGGGTGAACCAGTCACTCTCTCTCAGCCTAGTCTACCTCACATAGCTGTTGTGAGGATGAAGTAGTGACTAAGAGTATCATGCATGCTTCAGCTCATTAAAAGTGGAAATGAAACTAGTAAATGAAACTAATAAATACATACTCTTCATGGGCACTGACCTCATGTGCACAAGTTATGGTCCACAGGCTGCAAGCAATCCCTCCCAAGGCCTGTTCTGTGGTTCCTTTGTCCCCAACCCTATTCCCCCGTCAAATGGAAAGCTGAAATTACTACCTCTAATGGTAGTGTAGAATCCACAGTCTGACTGAGCTACACTGAACTAGGCTTCTTCCTCTTTCCAGCAATCTGGAAGCAGCCGTAATCTCTGTTTCTGCACTACTAGGTCTGGAATCTGTGAGGTGTCCGCGATGCTTGGATCCCAGTACAAATATATCCACAGTAGCAATATTGCTTGTGCACCTGTTGGTAGTTTTGGCACATCTCTACATCAACAGCCTGTTCAGACAGTGCAGCAGAATGAAGAATAGCATGTCAGATTTACAGAGCTCTGCCTGGGAAGGAAAAAACCCCACAACACTGACTATATAGAGCTTTAAACTTAAATGATGTTTCTTTGAGTTTTGTAAAAGTGGCAAAGGAGAGGAATTCATAATAGCACTGTCTAAAATGAAGAACTTTCTTCCATGCGGATCACTAGGTTTAAAAGACCTTAACTTTGGTTGGATTACAGCTTTGAAAATTAATGGTAATAATAATCTCAACCGTGTTGCTCCTGGCTGTGTCCACGCCTGGTCTGGTCTGGCAGCCAGGAGCAGCTGATAATATAGGTCAAGAAGCTCAGGGTAGTTAAGCAATTAGTCAGTTTACTTTAGGAAGAAAACAACCTTACAAATGAGAAGCAAATATTGATCCCAGCAATGTCCATAAATCAATGGCAGGCAATAAAAACACAGGTCAAAATGGCAGAATAACAGGCAAGGGAAGCAAACAGAAGCATGCACAGGAGAAATGGTCAGCTGATTGCTGACAAAAGCTAGAAGGGAAAGACTCAGTTCTTATAGGCTCCAGGGTCAGCGCAACTGGTGCCTGATTAATTGGTGCTTGGCATAAATTTGCTGGGAGCGATTCAGGAGACCCTTTTGGTGTCTATGCTGGGCAAAGGTAAGTATGGACAGATCATTCTCTGTGTCAGAATGAGCAGGGCTCCCTGCTGTGGCTGACACTTCTGTCCCTGGGGCAAGTGGTGGTACTGTCTGCTTTGCAGTTCTGCTGTAGCAGTCTCTGTGCCAGGGCTCAAATCAGGTTCTGCTGCCTCAGACTCTGAGTCTGAGTCTAGGTCCTGGAAGCCCATGACAGGCTGCACTTTAAAATCTTTATGGAACTCAAGTAATATCTAAATACATACAGTGTCTCAAAGGAGGCCATTTTGAACCCACAAATAAAAAAGTTCCATGCAAGTTTCTTGTTCTGTGCCTTCAAGCTGACACTGATTTATGGTGATCCCATCCTAAGGTTATCTTGGCAAGATTTGTTCCAAGGGGGTTTGCCATTGCTGTCCTCTGAACCCCAGAGAATGTGACTTGCCCAGGGTTACCCACTGAGTTTTCATGGCTAAGTGGCTACAATGCACTGGTGCTCAATGCACATTTTAAAATTCTTGTTATTTGCTGTGAATTCAGCTTTTACTTATGGTGACCCTATAAATGAGAGATCTCTAGTGTAACTCCTACTATATTTCATGGGTTTTAGGTAGATGACCACAGAATGACAATCTAACTAGCTGAAAAGAAAATTTTAACAATGAAAATACATTTTGGTTGATCATTATGAGAAATTACTGAACAATAAGAGCAGTCCTGTAATGCTAGAAACGATAAGGATGAGTGCAGAGATGTTATCCCACACTGGAAGCCTTCATGGGGGAGCTGAACATCCGTCTAATGAAGACTCTCTAGTTCTGGACTTTGTGTATCAAATGGGGGTTGTGGGGTTGGACTGGATGTTTGAGAATTCAGGTTGCAGCTCAGAATGGGAGAAGATATCTTTCGGGTCAAGAGGAATATCTTAGAAAAATATGGGAGGAAGAATCAGTACAAAAAAATAGATATTCAAGATTGGGGAAAAAATTGGAAACAGTGTCATTTAAAAAATTTATCTGTATGGATAAAAGAGAATCATTATAAATTGGTTTAGAGATGGTACCTAACACCAGTAAGGTTAAATCACATAGATAAGAATTATTCAAGGTTGTGTTGGAGGGGTTGCCAAGAAATTGGTACTTATATTCACGTGTGGTGGAGTTGTGAATGGGTACAGAAATTTTGGCAAATGATGTTTAAAGAGATAAAAGAGATAACAGAAATTGAGTTAGAAATATGTCCTGGTATAGCATTGTTATCTATATATGATAAGGTTAATTGTACCCAGGCAATGAAGGATTTAATTAAAAATTTATTAACGGCAGCAAAGTTACTTATATCAAGAAAATTGAAAATTGAAGGAGATTTTCAAATAGAGGACTGGTATAAAGAAGTGTGGGAAATCGCAATTAATGATAAGTTAACATGTGGAATCAAGGTCAAAAAAAGAATAATGAAAGGGAGTGATTTTGAAGCAATATGGAAGATATTTGTGGAAAAGGTGTTAGTAAAAGAGGAAAGTGTCACACATCCATAAGAAGAGTTACAATTTTGGAAGGTGGAGTAATTTGAGACATAATTGGCTCTGGAGATGGGGTATACTTAGTAACAGTAATAGGTTAAATTTAGTTTGAAAAAGATAGAAATAAGAATGAAATTACTAATAGTATATTTTTTTAAAATGTTAGTTATGGGAATAAATAACAACAATGGTATAATGAGAATAAGATTCAGACACATATAACCAAAATATATAATCAGTATGATTTATAATATGTTGAATAAGTAATATTATGTAAATGGATTTGGAGAGAAATAGAAATGTAAGCATTTTTTTTGTTGTAACCTTTTTTACCTTTACTTTTATGTTCATCACGTTATGCAATTATTTGTTTTTTTCTTCTCTTATAATTAATAAAAAAAAGAAAGAAAGAAGATATCTTTGGGTAGCAACAGCAGTAGGTGCTCCATCACTGCCACAATTTTCTTCCTCGTAGCTGTTTGCCAGAGGTGCAGTATCTCATCCCACTCTATTCCATGTAATGCGCAGTAGGAAGTCTTGCAGCAGACGTATAGCCTTTCCAAAACTTTCTAAATGTGGCTGTGCATGCGCACACTAGAACAAAGGTAGAAAAAGGGCTAAAGGCTACAACTCCCCAACCCTTCCTGCTAGAATGGCCAGCGACACACAATCCCCATGACATTCTTGCAAAGAAGCTAGTAAAATGTGGGCTGGACGGGGCTACTGTCAGGTGGCTCTGTAACTGGTTGACTGACCGTTCCCAAAGGGTGCTCACCAATGGCTGCTTTTCATCCTGGAGAGAAGTGACTAGCGGGGTGCCACAGGGTTCTGTCCTGGGCCCAGTGCTGTTCAATATCTTCATCAACGACTTGGATGAAGGAATAGAGGGCATGCTCATCAAATTTGCAGATAACACCAAATTGGGAGGGGTTGTTAATACGCCAGAGGACAGGATCAAAATTCAAAATGACCTGGACAGATTGGAGGGCTGGGCCAAGGCTAACAAAATGAAATTCAACAGAGAGAAATGTAAGGTCCTACACTTAGGTAGAAAAAATGGAATACAGAAATATAGGATGGGGGACACGTGGCTGGATAGCAGTACATGTGAAAGGGATCTAGGAGTCTTAATAGACCACAAGCTGAACGTGAGTCAGCAGTGTGATGCAGCAGCCAAGAAAGCCAATTCAGTTCTCGGCTGCATCAATAGGAGTATGGTGTCTAGATCGAGGGAGGTACTGGTACCACTCTACTCTGCTTTGGTTAGATCTCATCTTGACTACTGTGTCCAGTTCTGGGCACCCCAATTCAAGAAGGACATGGTCAAGCTGGAGTAAGTCCAGAGGAGGGCGATCAAAATGGTGAGGGGCCTGGAAGCCAAGCCCTATGAGGGTAGACTTAGAGAGCTGGGTATGTTCAGTCTGCAGAAGAGAAGGTTAAGAGGGGACATGATAGCTATGTTTAAATATTTGAAGGGATGCCATGTAGAGGAGGGAGAGGGCTTGTTTTCTGCCGCTCCAGAGACCAGGACAAGGAGCAATGGATTCAAGCTGCAGGAAAGGAGATTCCACCTGAACCTCAGGAAGAACTTCCTGACGGTCAGGGCTGTCCAGCAGTGGAATATGCTGCCTCGGAGTGTAGTGGAGTCTCCTTCCTTGGAGGTTTTTAAGCAGAGGCTGGATGGCCATCTCTCGGGAGTGCTTTGAGGGTATTCCTGCATGGCAGGGGGTTGGACTGGATGGCCCCTGTGGTCTCTTCCAACTCTACATTTCTATGATTCTATGATTTGCACTCCAAAAAGTAATATTCCCATCTTCTGCACCAGATCGCTCTCATCTAGCTTTGTTCTGTAGTTTCGGATCGACAGAATCATTTCCAGCCACTTCTGAACATTCCTATGCTAGTTTTAATAGCTGCTCAAAATTCACAGTTCTTTTGCTTATTATAAGAAATATAAACAAATGGATGGGGGCTTTGTTGAAAAGGTTTTGCTGCACATATGAAATGCCAGGCGTTTGATATTTTCTTCAATAAATGTTGCAATTCAGGCATTCAGTGATAAAGGTACAGTATGAACAATCTCCTTCAAAAATACAGCTGGAACGTTTTCTGGCAACACTGTTTTTGAACAGATAGCAAAGACAACCTTTGCCTGCCCTCTTTCTTCTGGAAGCAGAATTATTTCCTCGACTGAATGCCTTTCCCCTGCTTTCTTTCTGAAAAGCAAGGCAAGAAACCAGCCACCTCTGTCTTTCTTCCTTCCCTCAGTTAAAAAAGGATCAGACCTTGTTACAGTTCAGTTTCTGATGGCTCCTTTTGAAGATGCTGAACATTGTGTAGGAGCATGAGGAACGGGGGCTATAGGTGCTGTAGCTGAGATTCTTCAGGAGGCAGTCATGCTTTTGCCAAAGCAGAGAAGCATGTCTCTTGCACTAACATACTCTGAGACCGCGCAAAAAAAAATAAAACCAGAGGAGCATCAGAGATTTTAAATATTCACAGAGAAAAGCATCTTAGCTGTTCCATGCTTAATAGTTCCTTCTGAGTGTGGAAGAGGATCCCCATGAGGATTTGCTGTGTTCTGAATTTCAGAGTATTAAACCCTCTCACCTTAGGGAATCAGCCACTTTAATGCACTGAACAATGAGACTGTTTTATTATATACTGGCAGAAGAACCAGCATGGTCTAGATTAGTAACTCCATGGTGTGTGCTTCTCCTCATCTTTTGCTTTCTTTTTCATTGCTTTTTTCTTTCCCATGTTTTCCCCCACTCTCCCCCGACCCCCACCGCTGTGCTCATTTTCACTCTTCTTCAGCTGTGTATCAGGCAGACAGAAATTTCTCTCTGTCCAAACAGGGTCCTACCCAGCCTTGAACCAGAATTGTCGTGGGCCCTCAGGAGTGGATTAGGAATATATAATGTTTAAAGAGCGTTCTGCACTGCAGGTGAACCACAGGTTTTAATTAATGCCTCACGTTCATTACAATTAACTAATCATGTAGAAATCAAAATAACCCCAAGATGCATACCCTGAGAGTCCTCTTAGTATGCATGCCAAGTTGAAGGTTTCACAGTTTTGGAGCAATGCTGGGGAAACACAGACCCTATTATTATTTTTGGTGACCCTAAGGCAAATCTATCCTGGATTTACTTGGCAAGATTTGTTCGAAGGTGGGGTTACTTTGCCTTCCTCTGAAACTGAATGTAACTTGCCCAAGGTTCCCATGGCCAAGCAAGGATTCAAACTCTGGTCCCCAGAGTCTTAGTCCAATGCTCAAATCACTACACCATGCTGGCTCTTCTACTTGACCTAAATTATTTTGTTAGTCTCAACCAGTGTAGACCCTTTGAATGAATAGGAACTTGGTATGTCAACACTTACATTAGTTCCAGCCCAAAAGATCTACTCTAATTGGGCTGAACAATTGGATTTAGGCCCTTCAGCATTTCTTTTAAATACCTTCCTGTTTAGATGCCTAATGGTGTAAGTGAAAGGAATATTGACAGGAAAAATCAATGGGTTGCAAGAATAAAATCATATTAGATTTCAGATGGTAAGAGGAAATTGTTTATGCTTCTGTTAAAGATTTTGTCAGGGAATGGATGGAATTAATTATGCATCTTGGAAGGTCCGCTCTGTAACTGAGAAACCTTCTTTCATGGACATCTGTTTAATTATTATCCCTGGAAGGAAATATTGCTCAGGGGGAAGCATTCAGCAGAACTCTGCTAATGCCTTCAGGTATTAATTTAGTAAACTGTGCCATTTTGCAGGCATATTCCTTCCTGCTCTGCTATGGGAATATCACAAACTGCTTCTACTGCCCAATACCCTGAGTAGTGCAGTAATTGTATTGCCAGACCAGTAGAGAGGAAGTTAAATATCCAGGAAGAGAGACTTCTTGGTCCTGGGGGCGAATAATGGCTTTCCAAGTTTCCTGGGGGCAGACAATGCATTCCTCAAACTCCTGACAGTTGCCTGCCCTTGTTTTAGATGGATCTAATATTACAAGATTCAAAATCCCTCAATGTTTCTGCCTCTGTTTACTAGACATAATCCATACCCTCCAACGTTCCACCTATGAAAACACACGTGTGACCAAGCAACATCACAGAACAGCCAAGATGACAATGATTAATCAGGAAGAACAGACAATGAGGAAGAACTGAGGCTGCAGCAGTTTGCTTTGCCCACGCCTACTGGGAAGGGCAGGATTCTGCCCCTCTGAGAGTTGGTGAGGTCTTCTTCTCTGGATCTCTTCAAAAAGAGGCTGGACAGCCACCTGCTGGAAATGCTTTAGCTGGAGACTGCACTAAGCAGGTGGTTAGATTTGATGGCCTATGAAGTCCCTTCCAACTCTATGAGTTTCTCCTCTCCCCCTTGCTGAGTTAACTAATTGCAAACTACTTTTGTACTTTAAACCCAGGTTGAAGTAAGGGGAACAAAGGGGGAAAGTAGGAGAAGTGGGAAAGGAGAGAGAAACTGGGATTTTGAAAAGAAGTTGAGTAGGTGAGATGACAAAGGAGTAATCAGTACAACCCTTGCCAATTTAGGACAGAGAGGATGATAATCACTTCAGGTTACAATTATTGCTCCAACCCCCCCCCCCAAGTAACTAGTTACTCTTGCAGTAAAACCCACCTTTCCATTTCTTGAGTCACTTTAAGACAAAACTGAATGCAACACAGGGCACAGCATCAGTCTGCACTTGAATCATGTGGTATTCTTCTACCACAATTTAGTGAAGTCACACCCACATAAATACAGTCCTCCCCTCACATTCGCTAGGGTTAGGGGCACATGACCCCTGTGAAAGTGAAAAAACTGTGAATAATTCTAGGCCCTCCCAAACCATCTATATCACACAAAAAAAGTATGATCACCATATTCAACCCTCCATGAATTCCTTTGAGGCATTAGGATTTCTTCACAAGGCAGAACTGGGTGGCTGCTGGGGCTTCCTGCCACCTCCACTACTGGCCTACACCATTTTTAATAGGGACTTATAAGCATTGCTCACAGTTTTTCAGTCTCAGGAGGCTGGCAGTCCCTATTAAAAATGGCACAGGGAGGCAGCAGAGGTGATGGCAAATAATCCGTGAATAATCAAATCCACAAAAGTGAAACCCGCAGATGTGGAGGGCTGACTATAAGCTTTCAAATGTATGCTGTAACTGGAGTGAAGTAACCCCTCATCAAACTACAGTTGTCATGTAACTTAATTGTACCATTATTATTGGGAAAAGGAAATAATTACAAGAAACTATAGGTTGTTGTGGGTTTTCCGGGCTTTGAGGCCGTGTTCTATTAGTATTTTCTCCTGACGTTTCACCTGCATCTGTGGCTGGCATCTTCAGAGGATCTTACAAGAAACTTGTTATTTGGAACGAGTTATTCCCAAACTCTGGCCTGAAGTATGCTGCTGCTTTGGACTGCAGTGATCACAAAGACCTAAGCACCAATGAGGCTGCAAAAGGGCTAAACAGAGAACTAAACTTCTATGCAGTGATGTTTAAAACATTGTTACACTTTCATCCAAGGTCTTTCCTTGCTATTAAAAAGGGGAGAGAAGGTAAGATTTAAAAGAACTGTGCAATCTGTACAATCTTGTCTGAAACGGACCAAAGTTGTTGGTATCTGTTCTTTTGTTCCCCTATTCATGATACTTACTGATGTGAGCTGAAGAAAATCAAACAGAAAATATTTTGTGGTGAGTACTGTATGTGATGGCGTTTTTTAGATGACACCTGCTGGTTAGTCCCCAGCAAAGCAATTTTAAAACAGTATCACTTGCTTGTATTTCCCCACTCACTGTAGAAGGTAGTACATCATACAGAAAAGTTATCTTGACAGCCAGCATAGTGTAGTAGTTTAAGTATTGGACTATGATTCTGGAGACTAGGGTTTGAATCCCCGCTTCACCATGGCAACACACTGGGTGCCCTTGGGCAATTCACACTCTCTCAACCTCAGATAAAGGCAAAGGCAAACCCCCTCTGAACAAACCTTGCCAAGAAACCTTTATCATAGGTTTGCCTTAGGGTTGTGTTACCCTGTGTACTGGGGATCCCAGGAGGGACACCAAAATGTGCTCAACTCAAGGTGGGGAAAATTAGCTCAGAGCACTGCTTAGCGTTACGAGAGGCAGGGTAGCGTAGCGAGATCTTGAACCCTATGTCTACGGGGTCGGGTCGAGTCAAGGAGCACACAAAAATTGAAACAATAAATGATGTTTTATTAAACACAAGCAAAACAGTGTATGCGACACATTCACACAAGATAACTAAGGAAAATAAAGGTTGGAGTGGTATAGAGGGATTTTTAGAGGAGTTGCTGGTTTGGGTGATACTTCACCTGTCCTGAAGCCCAGAAAAATGGAGAACAAAGCTGGGGTGTGATGTAGCTCAGCACGAGGAGCTGAGGGGCGGCTCGCCAAGCAAAGCGGCAGCAAGGCGGGATGAAACTCGGGGGCGTTCCGAGGAAGGTCTCGGAATCAAGGGTTTTTATAAGGCGAATTGTGACTGCAGGCTATGCCGTAGTTGGGGGAAAACAATAGATTTGGAGTTGGAGACAAAGCCTCCGAAAGGTCAGAATCTGAATGACTGAGTTATCATAGTGGTTCTCAATAGAGTAGCCAGTATGCAAACGCAGAGTACTTGGGTGTTGTATAGTTAACCCATCAAGCTGCCATCGCGGGGCAGAGGCTCTTTTGTAGGTTGCGTGCACACCTAATTAGAGTACTTGCCTGGAGGTCTCCTAAAGCAGTGAGTCAGCTATTTTCTGGCCTGCCTGTATTGTAGTTTGAGTATTTCGGCAATTAACAGCCGAGCTTGTTTACGTGCTTGTCCGGTGGCCTCACAAGCATGTGGAAGAGAATAGAGAAGTGAAGCCGAATTATGATATCAAGAGGATATCTTTTAATATCCCCAAAGCTCGGACTAGCCAGGGCAGTAACAGTTGCCGCAAGTCAGAAATGACTTGAAGGCATGTAACAAGTTTCTTTCACTTTCTGATTTCTACCTACTAAGGAACCTGCGTATTTCATCTAGGGATGTAGACAGTTTTGAGTTGCAGGTGAATTTTACATGTTCAAAAAAGGAGGATCAACTACTGTTAGTTTCTTCATCCCAGCAATCTTTGGGCAGCCTTAGGGGCAACCTAAACCCATCACAGCAGCTGATACAATCAAATTTGAATACAGGCTTCCTCCACTTATCTGACAGGTTAGGACTGGAGCACTGTCAGAAAATTGAATTTGTTGAAAAGCAGAACCCATGTACTATATTGTAGGGAGCATAAAGGGCCTATGAAGGCTTACTTGAGATTGACCACGTGTGTGCTGCTTACAGAGTCTTTCAGCTGTCTTAGTGCTTTATTTTCTCCTCTCAGCTTGCTTTGCAAGGAGTGCGCACATTGGAGTAGTTCCAAGCAAGCCTCCACAGGCAAGAACTCACAAAAAAGCAGAACCCCCACTGAATTAATAAAACTTGTCTTTAACTTGGAAGAGTCAGAAGAGCAAGTCGTCAGGTAATGGGGCATCAAAAGATGGACACTTCCTGTATTTGCAGCCATGTCTTACATTTCATTTTAAGGCTGTGGCTAAATGTACATGACTTCAACATCAACCACTTTTTTTTCTTTCCTTGTTGGTTTTGTTCACCATCTGCCTGGCCAAGAGTTCTGGAAAATACAAAAACTTGCATATTATTTTGCAGCCTTGGTGTTGGGTAATAAAGATATAACCTATACTAACATGGGTTATAAAAATTCGCTGTTTTTACATTCAAATTGCACTGAAAGTTCTTGTTCTCCTTGTTTCCCTTCCTTTCCTTGTTCCTTTACCCTTGCCTTCCTCATATTCTAGCATACTGAACTTAAGCTATATATCCATTTGAATATGTTTTTCCTAAAACCATTCTAATCTTCATCTAATTAGTAGATTATGAGGCTTTCAGTTTGAGGATTCAGATTTCATAATCTTTCTCGCGCAGAGATGTTATCTGAGAAGACAGCAGTGTTCCCTCCTTTCTTCTCAAAATACAGCTAAAATAGGCCTGGCTTCTCTCTTGGAGTTCAAAGAGAAACAAACACTGAATATAGGTAATGCCTACTGTGAGTGTTCACTGTGGAAGAGGATCCATTTGATGGTATCAGCATGCTGGCAATGTTAGCTTCATGCACATTAATTTTATGAATATAGCGTCCTGAGCTTTATGAACATACCTTGCCATATGAGTAGGCAGAAATCAAATTCCTAATTTACTGGGGAAACCTGGTTCTAGTCCCACCTGGCTAGATCCAAAGATACTCTGGCAGCACTTCAAGACTGGAACTACATGAGAGGCCTCATTGAAATTCCAAAGGAACTATCCACACCACCATTGTTGACTTAGATACTGGGAGTGGGGAAGGAGGCACATTCATACAGGCTTGGCTGGTACACATATAGAACATTATATACGCATGTCTTCTACGACCTTGGCTTTCAAGTGTTAGTAAAATGTTTGGGATCCAATCACAAGGAACAAAAAGCACAACAACACTACTTTGATAACATATGAACCAGCCTCTGATGCACCTGTTCCTAAAGCAGTATGTGTGGTTCTTCTCCTGTGGCTGGATTCCAAACTCAATACCTATAGAAGATTTTTTAAAAGCCTGATTTCTGCATGGGATGAGGTTGCGGAGGGAAGAGGAAAAAACAGACCTTCCATCTCAGTTTGGCAGGGACTCTTTTGATTAATCCTTTGCTCTACCATCATTTCAGCTGCTTTTAAAGTTTTCCAGTTTCTCTCTCCTCCCAATTTCCCCCTTTGTCCTCTGCTTACTTCAGTTGCTGCAAATTGAGTTCAAAGTGCAAAAGTAGCTTGCACTCAACTCAGCAGTGGGGAGAGGAGAGGAGGAGGCAGAATCTTGTCCTTCCCTGTAGACTCAAGGAAAAGCAAACTGCTGAAGCTTCTCCTAGCTTGTCTTTTATTCCACATTAATAACTTTAGCTATCTTGATCTCTGGCCATTTCCACGCTACAGTTGAAGTGCTATTATTCCACTTTCAACATCCTGTAGAATTTGGGAGTTTGTAGTTTACTGAGGCCAAAGAGCTCTCTGGCTGAGAATTCTACATGCCCCTCCCTAAACTGCAAACCCCAGGATTCCATAGGATGTTGAAGCTGCAATAATAGCACTGTAACAGTGTGGTGTGGAAATGGACACAGTCTCATCTTGCTTGGCAAAATGTGTCCTTGTGAAATGTTGGAGAGTATGGCAACCCTATCACCAAGTTTTCTCAGCTCCACAAACCCCTGTGATATGTTTGCCTTAGGGCGTCCATAGGTCTGAAATGACTTGAAGGCACACAACAACAATGAAAGGAAGGTGGAGAAGCCATGTGGAGTGTGTGCAACAAAAGAGATGTGAGTGGGGTAGCTCTGTTCCACCCATGACTGGTATGAGAAAAGGTCGCCCTTTAAGGGAATGTGGAACTTCCTCTTCGTATGCATGGGAACTCATTTTAAATATTAGGCTATTGTTAGATCATTGACATGAAGCCTTATGTAAAGCTGAGTCATTAATATATAAAGCATTAATATATAAAGCCAGACTCAGTGGGTCCTGGTCCATTCGTCATAGGCATCTTTGTTCTATGGTTCTCCTTTTAAGTGCTCTTTGTTTCATATTTCTTGGTGGCTGATTTTTGCCCCCATTTTCCAGGGCAACCAGTGAGATTCATCAGCACTACAAAACTACCATTCTCCAGACCACATGCTGGAGTGGTGACGAATGCAAGGCAGAGGAAATTACTGTTCCTAGGTATGATACTTTTCCCTGGCCTTCCACAGTCTGGCCCTCTCCAGATGCTCTGAACTGCACTTTCCAATATGCCAAGCCTGAATCCCTGCACAAGTATGGAACTGACATCTGCATTCCTCATTTCAAACAAATACAGTAAACTACTTGGATGAGGCCTAAGAAAAAGTTTCAAAAGCCTTGCAACGATATAGTAATCTTAGAACAGAATGATTGATGATTCAGTAGAAAAAGAGAAGCAAATCTGCTATAGGCAGAACAACATGTTCCCCTGAAATAACAGCAGTGCAACTTGAGACAAAGGATTAAACAGCACTGCAGTGACACAACAGAAAGGTATTTTCACTCTGCTTGGGTGAAATAATCAATAAGGACAATTCTCTTTAAATGTGTGCTGATGACTATTTTCAGGCATTCAAATACTTCCCACTACTTGCTAATTCCCATTCACAGTGAAATATATAAAAACCACCAGGACAAAGGCATCAAACATAACTGCAGGTGTGCAAAGGAAAGGGCAAAAACACAGCAGGAAAATGCTCTGAAAACATCAATTAGACAGTAAAATGTCTTCAGGGTGGGCCATGTGGTTTGTACCTTTGAACAATTTTTGTGTGCTACAGCTGGGGGAAAAACAACTGATAATGTCTTAGAACAGAGTTGGAGATCCTGTGGCCTGTCAAGTATTTCTATATTCCAACTCCCATCTTCTCCCGTTATTGGCCATGCTGAATGGGACTGATAGAAGCTAGAGTCCAACAACATCTGGAGGGCAACAGCTTCACCATGCCATGATCAAGTTTGAGCTAAAATAATGTGAGCCAAAACCAAAATCAAAGTTTCAGAAAATTAACTTAAACACAGCAAAACTCCTTCCCCTTGGTTTCTACCAGCTCTGTTCTTTCTGTGCATTAATGTTAACAATGTTGATTACTCAAGGTCTGCAAGTGAAAGGAAACGCAACATGTTCATTACAACCTGAAACAAAACTGAACTGGATGAGAATTTCCACTGAAATGCTTGTAACAGTATTTCCAGGAGAATCAACCAGATGTGACCAAGTGCCATGCAGAGAAAAATTCTCATTAATGTCACTCTTCAAGTGCATTTCAGGCTTTTTTAGTGTTTTAGACTGCAATTCACATAGCACCTGCCCAGTGGCCATGCTGGCAGGTGCTTGTGAGAGATGTGGTTCAGCATTGATGAAGGCTAGAAATGTATTTTCTTAAAAATGAAAGGGCATATGAATTTGAATGTGTGTATAAGAGAAGTGTGCAAGGATTGCAGCCCAATTGAGAGGCACTGAAGATATGCTAGAACAATATACATGCTGATAAAGCACTATGATTTCACTATTAACTGCATCCTAGTCTGGAGAGACATTGTAACTCTCTAGTTGAGAATTCTAAACAATCCTCTCTAAACTGCACACCCCAGGATTCTGTAGGATGTTGACATGGCAGCTGAAATGGCATCATAGTGCTATAGTTGTGTGCAGTTGTGAAAGGGCTCCTGGTAAAGAAAAGTGTGTATTTCAGTCACAGGGGAAGAAGCAGGCATGTCATTCTGCTAAAAATACATTAAGCCTTTTTTGAAGCTTGTTGGCCTTGTTCTTAATGCAGGTTTGCTCCCAGGCTCTTCTCAGATTGCCTTCACAAGGTGTTTAGTATGGAATTGCTAGAGAGTGTTCACTCACTTTTTATGGATCCTCATCATGAAAAATTGCTGTTTTCTATAACAATTTTTTAAAAACTAGGCATGCTGATTTAGACATTCCTTAGAGATCCAGGAGATTCATTGCCATTGTTTGTTGTCTGGGTGCAGTAAAGGACTGGATGTAGGTAAATAGACTGAGACTTAGGATTTTATAACACCAGCCTGTTGTCTCACAGCAATGGCTTTATTCAAGGAAACAAAAACATACCAATATAAAAACAATCACTGTCACACCATCTCTGCAATACTGCTATGCTGCCAGCTTGGTGATACATGTTCTGCAACAGGTCTTTCAAACTACCCCACTGACCCTGTGTCCCTTCCCCTCTCCCCGCAACCTGGCGTGTGCACTATACAGTGGGTCATCAACTTTTGCAGGTTTAACTTCCAGCAGTAGGCTCTGTCTTCCTCTCTCCTGCTGCTGGGCAGGGTGGCTGTGGCTGGTCTTCCTCACCCAACACTGCCAGTGGTGGAGGATCATGAAGGACTGTCCAAAAAGGGACTTCCCATATAGAAGTCAGTAACTCTGCTAACTGGAAGGGGAGAGGAATGATGAAGGACTGACCAAAAAGGGGCTTGTCATATGGAGAACAACACCCACTGATACATATGACTACCACAATATTGGAATTGCAGCAGCATGAAAGGATTGCACAAATAGGCAGTTGTGCCCATGCAGCATTATTGGAGCCAAGCATGGGTATTTCTCATGAATGAAAAAAGACAACACAATAATGGTGGGAATGCAACTCAACAAAGGGAGAGTGACATCATCACATGATAAGGAGAGATCAAAAACAGAAGTAAGCCAGTGCAAAAGTGCAACAAACCAGTGTGTGATAAATCAATCCAGACAAGACAGAAGTACTGCTGGTCATTAGGAAAACTAATCTGGGATTGGGTTCACGGCCAGTTCTGGATAGGGTTGCTCTCTCTCTAAAAGATCAGTTGTGCTGTTTGAGAGGTGGTTGTGAACCCAGTGCTTCTTCTGGAAAGCCAGGTTGCTACAGTGGGCAGGGTCACCTCTCACTAGCTTCAGTTGGTAAAACAGCGGCACTCTTTCTTAGGGAAGGTAGGTCTCGTGACAGAGGTTCATGCCTTAGTTCCCTCTTGATTAGACTAATCTAATGTGCTCTATGTGGGGGCTGCCCCTGAAAAGTGTGCAGAAGCTGCAGCTAATACACAATGCAGCAGTCAGACTGGTGTCAGGTATGCATTTGAGAGATCGTGTTAACACCAGTCCTGCAAGAACTACACTGGCTTCCAATTTGCTTCTGAGCTCAATTCAAGGTGCTGGTGTAGGACCTACAAATCCCTAAACAACTTGTGATGAAGATATCTGAAAGACGGTCTTCTCCCATATGAGCCTGCCTGAAATTTGAGATCTTCAGAGGGAGCCCATTGCATATCCCAGTACCTTGTAAAGTTAGGTTGGTGGGTAAATTTAACAGGACTTTCTCTGTGGCAGTGCCTTGACTATGGAACTCCCTACCCAAGGAAGTTAGGCTGGCCCCATCTCTTTTAAGCTTCTGCCAGGCAGTCAAAACCGTGCTGTTCTACATGGCTTTCAGTGTTCATGGCTGCTGTTTCGACTGTTTCAAAACTTGATTCTAGGATTGTTTTTAGACTGCTTTAAGGCGTTTATAAACAGTATTTTAATTTTAAAAATATTTTTATCTTTGTATTGTTTTAGTCAGTTTTTATTTTTCCATTGCCTCAGGAGCCCTTGTGGGCTGGGAGGTGATCCAGAAATACTTTAGATTTAAATTAGTAAATAATATCCATACATAAAATTGAGCGTTGTTGGCCAAAACACAATTAACAGAAATAATAATGCTCTGCTTCACAGGTAAGCAATTATTTGTTGTTAGGGAAAGGACTGGGAAATCTTATCTATGTAACAAATCATATCCACACAATATGTAGAGTCATTTAAGAATGTACTCATCTAGAAATATAGGCCTATACCCAACTCCTGGTTCAAACTCAAACAGGCTCACTGAATCAATTGCTGAGTGATGAGGCTACATTTACGTAAATCCCACCGAATCAGCAGGTCCACCCCAGGTAGGACTGTTTGGATTGGGCCATGTACAGGTAAATATGTCTTCATAGTTGTTTTGCTTTAGGTTTACACTCCTGACAGTTAGCATTCTCTCACTATCATTAACACTCTCTGTTACACATTTATTTACTTGCCTAGGATTGATATTGATGCATTTTTCCTCTATATGCATTTCTTCCTCCTTCAGGAATGCAAGGCCCCTCTTCATGTACTTTAAAAATTTATCTTTGAAAGTAGAAAACACAAAAATGTCGAGTGTATATAGTAGTATCTACAACACAAACTATTAAGTGGAGAAGGAAGGGTGGTACGAGTTGAGTGCCTCAGGTGGTGAATTCCTCTTCTCTGAAGGTTTTCGAAGGTTGAATGACCAACTCCCAGGGATGCTTCGGTTGCACGTATCTCCTTTTACAGGGGTTGGATTAGATGGCCCTTGGGATCCCTCCCCATTTACGATGTGATGATATTAAATTTTACCCCACAGACACTGTGGCCATTTTTGCACTAGACAGTTATAGTGGTATTATTCCACTTTCACCATTCTATGGAATCCTGGGGTTTGCAGTTTAGAGAGGGGCCTCCAAGACCCCTCTCTAAACTGCAAACCCCAGGATTCCATAGGACATTGAAAGCGGAATAACAGCACTATAGCACTGCAGTGCAGAAATGGCCTGGGACTGACAGTTCTTTATCAGAGTATCGCCAAATGAGTGTTGGGGCAATTCTTTTCGTATCGTAGGGCTGACTCTTTTGCTCCAAGAGCCTGTGGCAGCTTCTCCGGCCTGGGAACCTACAGCTGTATTCGGATCAACATGGCCGTTGCATTCATCCCTTTAAACGCACCAATAAACTCCAAAGATATTGCAGAAGACACCTCAGCGTTGGGTGTATCTTGCAGACCCCGCCACCCGCGCGCCACCATTTCAGATTTCCCAGAAAACAGGAAGACGAGAGCCCGACTCTAACCCCGCCCCTCCAACGTCACTCGCCCCGAGGCACGCCGGCTTTACGTCGGCCAATGAGAAAGAGGCGGCGCTCCGTGCGTCGGAGGCGTAAGGCAGGCGCTGTGGTCGTCTCCGGACATGGCCACCCTAGCAACGGCTACACCAGTCGGGGTAACCAAGGGCCGCCAGGTAAATTAGCCCACCCAGCCCCGATCCCTCAGTGTCCTTCCCCAAGTGATAAAGGGCGCGGGGTGTGTATATGTGCAGATTGTTTTGTTCACTGTTGCTATTTTGTAATCGCCGGGCGTACGTGTGTTTGAGCAGGACAAAGCGGGAAAGTCAGGTTGGAAAGGGCCTCGTTGGCATTTTAGAGCTGAGACCGAAGCCATGGGCTTCGCCTTATGATTTTAGTTTATGTCTGCAGTTGCACGGGCAGCTGTCTCTATTTGCATCAATAAATGCATTGATAGGTTACGGGTCCGGGGGTAAGTATCGATTTCGTTAGATGCGAGGACGGAGTGGTAGCCTGCGCTTCAGGAAAACCAGTTTTGCACAGTGAGGCTCGAAAGATAAGATGCAAGAGAAGGGATTAAACATTTTGTTGGAGCAGTGCTTGCATTTACTGGGTGTTCGTGGACCCCTTGCCGAAAGCAATAAGCGCCCCCTCTCTTTCTAGCCAACTCTTAATCTTCTTGTAATCTTTAAAATTTTTAACATTAATGGGAAAGGGAGCTGTTGCTGAAACAGGTTAGATTCGATTTGAATTCGGTTAGATTCTTCTGAGCAAGTCAGTTGATAAGAAGGAGCAAGAACAATTACACACAAAAAGCATATTAAGACAGAAGAGAGCTTAAAAAGCCATTGAAGGGGTGAAACCCAGCTGCCTTGATTACAAACCCCTTTTGCCACAATCCAACTTAACTGGATTATGGTGCACTCACTAGGTAAACCTGCCCTCAAGTGATTGCAAGGGAGAGATTGGAACAGCTTGGCAAGTGGCAACATATATGGAGCAGAAAGGGAAAAAGACAAGCCACGACCCACGCTAGGGTATCTGGCCTGGCAAATGTTCTGGTATGTATGCCGGGTATTTGATTCACAGCTAGACCTAACCCCTTTCAGCCTGAGGATCCCACTGAATGCAGTGATCTGGGGGTGTACCTCTCATTACTATTTAAACAATTGGTTTTGTTACATGATGTTTGTCTTTGAGCATCATTGGGCCCAGAGTCCACTGATGTCTGGCAGTGCATTTACATAGTTTAGCTAGTGAACCAACTGCACCTGTTCCTGGAGATGTCTGATTTAGCTCTGATGATGCATCTTAGTTACATCTCATTTGGACCGCTAACATGCTGTACGCAGGGCTGCCTTTGGCAAATGTTTGGAATGTTCAGGTGTTCCAAAATTCTGCATCTTAACTGTTAAACTGGAAGTGTTTGCAATGAACTTGGGGTTCCTTTCACTGGTTACTTATCTGTTCTCATGAATTTGAGACCAAGCTAGTTGAAAGACTGTATTCTATTATATGAGCCTTCTCACGTTTTAAGAACTTTGGAGAAGGCTTTTTTTTTTGGGCTCAGCAACCATCAGAGGTACATTAAAATGGGAGATAAGAGAGGAGCATCTCAGTGGCTGCTCCTAGGCTCTAGAAATTCCAGATGAAAGAAGCTAAGTTGGCTCCCTCTGTATTTCTTTTTGCTGTGAGGCAAAGACCTTTTTATTCAGGCAGGCCTTTTGGCCAGTGACTTGAGTCTTCTGTTGAAGACCGTTTAACTGGTTGGGTTCTGACTGCATTGAGCTTCACTTTTTGGCAGAAAGGTGAGATATATATTACCTTAACAAATAAGAGGGTTTTTTTTTGTTTTTTGCAGCAAGGAATATTCTGCATTTGCATTCCTGTTGTGCACAGATATAATGATAAAAGGAATACCATATCCACTGTTTTTCAGAAGAATCTATGCATCATCGAAAGCCTCTCATTGCTCTTTGGATTTCCTGCTCCTTTGTTGCCATGCACCTTACTGTGCTGCAGCATCTTGGAAATTAATTATCGTGATAGATTGGCATGTGTATTTCTTACTTCAGCCTCTATCAGAATGGTGATCTCTAAATCATGTTGCCCTCTGGATGTTGCAGTGACATAACTTTCACCAGCCTTAGCCAGTGTAGCCAATTGTGAGGAGTAGCAGTCCAACATCTAGAGGGCTACATGATTTCTACCCCATTCTAGATGATGAATTTGCATATTGGCCATGCTGATTGTGGTTGATGGGAATTGTAGTCTAATACGTCTGGAGAGCACTAGATTGGGAAAAGCTGGCCTGTTTAAACTGGTCTAGTGTTATTAAAGTGAGCAATATGTGTGTGACTTTGAGTAGTTTCAGGCTTTCATTGTCTACTCTTAAATAAGGAGTATAACATTTCTCATTGCAACAGTTCATACCCCTATTTTCTCTACAGAGTGGCAGTGGTTTCAGTGGTCAAGGTGATGTTCAACATTTTCAGAATCAGAAGATGAAAGCTGACCAAATTAAGAAGGCTGATTTTTTCAGAACAGGAGATAAGTTAAAGAACCAGTAAGTTTACATTTATTTAATTTATTTGTTTAGCATATTTATACCCTGTCCTTCAGCCAGAAAAGTTTCTAAGGTGGCTTACAAATCATTAATTTGACAGTTCCCTGCCCATAGGTTTACCATCTAAATGAGACATGACACTTAAGGAAAGGGGAATGACAGTGGGGGAGTCTTCCAGATGGTGGCTGCTCTTTTCTGGCCCCAGAGCAGTGGCAGTTGGAACATGGGGATGGGGAGGGTCTCACCATCTGCAGGGTCAAGGCAACATGACCTATGCTGGGAACTAGACAGGGGGAGTGTATCCTCGTTGGTTCTGCTGAACTTCTCAGCGGTTTTCGAGACCATCGACTATGGTATCCTTCTGGGTTGCATTGTGGGGATGGGACTTGAGAGCACTGTTTTACAGTGGCTGCATTCCTTCCTGGAGGGCTGAACCCAGAAGGTAGTGCTGGGGGACTCCTGTTTGACCTCCTTCCCTTTGGCCTGTGGGGTCCCTCAGGGTTCAGTCTTGTCCCCCATGCTATTTAACATCTACGTGAAACTGCTGGGAGAGGTTGTTCGGAGATTTGGGGTTCGGTGTCATCAGTACGCGGATGACACTCAGTTTTATTACTCCTTCCCATCACAAGCCGAGGAAGCTGTCTTGGTCCTAAACCAGTGCCTGATATCAGTAATGGACTGGATGAGGGCAAACAAATTGAAACTTAATCCAGACAAGACAGAGGTGCTCCAGGTCAGTAGAAAGGCAGATCAGAGAATAGTGATTCAGCCTGTGTTAGATGAGGTTGCACTCCTCTGAAGACTCAGGTTCACAGCTTGGGAGTGCTCCTGGATTCGACTCTGAGCCTGGAAGCCCAGGTCTCAGCAGTAGCCAGGAATGCATTTGCACAATTAAGGCTTGTGCATCAGCTGCGCCCATTCCTTGAGATGTCAGACCTGGCCACAGTAACACATGCCCTAGTTACATCCCAGTTGGATTATTGTAATGCCCTCTATGTGGGCCTGCCTTTGAAGAGTGCTCGGAGACTTCAGCTGGTCCAAAGAGCTGCAGCCAGGTTGTTAACTGGAGCTGGTTACAGGGATCACACAACATCCCTGCTGCAACAGCTCCATTGGCTGCCGATCTGTTTCCAAGCACAATTCAAAGTGCTGGTGGTGACCTTTAAAGCCCTACACAACTCAGGTCCAGGTTATTTGAAGGACTGTATCCTCTCCTATGAATCAGCCCAGGCGTTGAGATCTGCTGGAGAAGCCCTTCTCTCTATCCCATCACTTTCACAGGTGCATTTGGTGGGAACACGGGAGAGAGCCTTCTCAGTGGCTGCTCCCAGGCTGTGGAACTCCCTGCCCAAAGAGATCAGACTGGCACTCTCCCTGCCTGCCTTCAGGAGACAGCTAAAAATTTTCCTATTCCAGCAGGCATTTAATATGTAATTTGTATATAGAATGGTGCTGGTTATTCTACTTGCTATTTGTATGCTGCTCTTAATATATATTTTAACATTGTTTTAATCATTATTGTTGTTTAATGTGTTAACTTTTGTATACCAAGTTTTAACTATGCTTCTTTTAAGTCTGTAAGCTGCTTTGAGTCCCTTCAGGGAGAAAAGTGGGGTAGAAATAAAGGCAATTACCAACAATAACAACGGCAACAAGAACATGGAGCTATGCCTGGCTGCTCTTCTGTCCTTTAGAAGCCAGAGCAGTGCCTGTTGCAACATAGAGGAAGGGGCTCTCACGAGCTGCTGGGCCAAGGCACAGTGGGGCTATGTTTGTCTGTTCTTTTCTACCCTCACAGACCAGAGTAGTTGTAAAATGAAGTTTTAGAATGAAACAGTGAAAAAAAAGCTGTTGAGGTAAGAACAATAAAAAATTAACTCAAAGTTGGTATTGTAAGAAGGAATAAAATTTTGAATACATGAAGATGAATGTTCTTCTTAAATGCTAATAGCTTGTTCAGCTTTACAGAAATTATTCTGAATTATTTGGGTGACCCTCCAGTAGTATTTATATATGGTTTAGAAAATGTTTGACCAAATCTGATTCATGCTTACCCAGAAATAAATCCCACTGAATGCTGTAAGGCTCACACACTAGTAAATGAGCATAGGATTGTAGTAAAGTATTAGCAAAGGTTGGTCAAAGGAAAGAAGGTTTGTGAAATATTGTTGTCCTCATTCAGTAACAAAATATCCATTCATAAAGTTTATTTTAAAAGGTATAAAATTGCTGCTGACAGCTAGAGATGTGAGTGTTGGACTACAACTCTGGAGAGCAGAGTTCGATTCCCTGCTTGGCCATGGAAACACACTGGGTTACCTTGAGCATGTCACACAATCTCAGTCTCAGAAAACCCATGATTGTTTCACCTTAGGGTTGCCATAAGTTGGAAACAACCTGAAGGCACACAACAACAACAACAACAACAACAACAACAACAAAGAAAATTACTGAGAAATGTTATGCTTCAGTAGCCACTACGTGTTCCTAATAGTGATTACTCTGCAAAATGTTGTCTTTTTTCCTACATAATGCCATATTTATTCATAAATGGTATTGCCAAAGATTTCTTGCTGGAGCTGCTCCAGAAAACGCTGACTATGTTGTCACCATATATCTTGTCCTCCAAGGCAATTAGTCTCTGGGGCATTTTAGTTGGGAAAAGAATACAAGGATTTAACCCTCTCCTAGATATCTTCCCTCCTGCTACTTTTTAATTTAAAAAGTATTTTAATTTCTGGCAATTATGAATGTATCTACTTTGCCTATGTGGCTGGTATTTATTAGTTTTATATTATTCTGAAAAGGATGTGGTTTCAGATTATTAATGTTTTATGTATTACTAGAATAATTGCTGTATTTGATAGATTAATTAAAAGCATTTACTATATTTATTTTGTTTGAGGGAATGCTTTTTAATGGAAGATAATAGTGATTTCTGTTTTTTGTTATAAAGAGACCTATCTAGGCAGTATTTCCAAATTTCAAATTACGTGGTATTAATATTTATCATGTAATTTGTCAAATGTGTGTTTCTCCTCCAGGTTGATGAACATTGAAAAAGATAAAAATATCCTTCTATTCAATAAGAAGAGTGACTTTAGAATGGAATATTGTGCACTGGAAGAACTGGAACACAAACTGACTAAAAACCGGAAAGAAGAAAGTAAAATATTATTTTGTTTTGTTTTTCATTTCCCTACTGCTTTGTTAGTAACAGGAGTTTCCTGCCACTTTTATATTCTTGGAATAGCAACATATGTATATAAAATTGTTTTACAAAATAGTTTAAGAGACCCCTTCTAAAAAAGAGTATTTAAATTTTAAAATGCAGGATAGCATTTTCTTGTCAGCTGTTCCTCTCATATATGGTTGCTTATTGGCTTCTCTTTCACACTGGAAGGATTCCAGCCTTGACAGAAAACTTATCTAAAGTAGCATCTCCATAAGGTGTGAGAGGCTTGTGGTGGCTGCAGCTTATCCCACCACTGCCACCAAACATGAGGACCTATTTCTGTCTCATCATTGTGGTACCATATGTGGGGACCTTCCCGATGTCCACATAGTTCCTGTGCAAGGCTTTATTTCTATAATCCCACTTCTGGACATCTCATCCTTGAGCCACTGCTGCTACCACAGACACCATGTGTCTGAACTCATCTACACCAGCTGTAGGGTTCCCAGAAGCACAAATGTGTAATACAGAAATTAATTTATTAAACGGAAGTTCAGTGTACAGATTACTTATTTAATGCATCTCAATCCTGACTGACCCTAACTAACTATCATTCCACCTCTGACACTCATACCTCTCACTGCCTCCGTTAGGCATGCCATCCTTTTAAAATTCCTTCAGGCATTCAGCCAATCAGCAGTCACTCTCAACATTCCATACTCTCACCCCCCTCCCAACAGGTCTTTACTTTCTTACATATACTATATCTCACATGTGCAGCCATAATTTAATTTGTCTAATAAACACAACAGCCTTTTTTCTAATAAACGTAACAGCCTTTTCTACAAATGTCCATATCATCACAGAGCTGCTCGTGGGAATTATTTTTGTGCTTCCCTTGCCTACTGTGAGCTAGGAGAGGTACAAGGTTCAATTTCCCTCACAGTTTAAACACAACTTCTATACAATTATAATCAATACAAACTACTGAAAATGTACCAAACAGGGAGTTTATACTGAGTGAGTACTATATCAGATGGATATCTTAGTAAAACTGCATAGGGCTGAACTGTAATACAGTATTTCTGTTGTAGAAGTTGCACTGGTCCTTGATTCTAAGTACTTTGTTTCTTATTCAGTTGTCCTTGATCTTTCAAATATGCACATGGCTTGCTTATGTGAATCATTTTCTATTTTCACTTCACCTAGAGTGGTATCTTCCTCCTACATATTGCTCTCATTTGTGTAGTCTCAAGGGACTGCTGGATTGGAATGGTTCTGTGGAACTAAGACCCTTTCAGCACAATGGGTGCAATGACATTCTTTCGCTGCAGCCCCGAGAGGGAGGGAAAACGCGCCAGGAATGCTCCTCTCCGCACCTCGCCTGGTTGCTGTGGAGGGTAGTGCTCTGGCCCCGCCTCCTTCATTCTGCAGCACAGCTAGGCATTTGCCATTGCTGCACTGGGGAAGGAGGCATCGCCAGCGCACTTCCACCCTTCTGCATGGCCAGAAAAGGCTGCAGCGTGCCATGATAGTAAGTGTAAAAAACAGGATGTTTTCTGTTTTATAAATATCGTGCTTGTGCGACAACAAGATGGCGGTGGGACCATGATGACATCATGCAGAAGCATGACCCATGGAGCGATGCCATCATGTTTGACTGCAGGGCAGCCACGCAGTGCAGAAAGGGCCTAAGTTAAGCTTATTTAAGTGAAATTACCACATAATGAACCAGAAGGCAAAACAGACTATGCTCTCTAGGAAGGGGAGGCAACTATTGAAAATAAGGGATATTTTTGAACAAATGTGACAAAAATATAATGGAATATGGCCGTTATGAAGCTGCTTTTCAAAGTCAATATAAAACGGAGATTTAAATGATGCTGTGTTAACAGTAGTGGCAGAATGATGCTTTAGGCATGGTACATTTTAACAGTGTATTCATGTTTGATTCCAAGTTCAAATTCTAATTAGTTTGTAATGTCCTTTGTGGTAGACATAGACTTTTCATGAATAAAGGGAAAGGCAAAGATTATGGCTTTGAAAATAGTATCACAGAAGAAGGCATCTTCCACACTGGATGTGTCCCTTAACAATGCAGTGGGCCCTTTGTACATGCAGGGGTTCTGTTGCAGGAATAATAGAATTCATGAATACTCACGTCCCATTATATTCAGTGGCAGTGATGTGCACAATCAAGCGTCAGCACATCTGCATGCATGTCATTGCTATTTTAAGTATAGGGATGTGATGCTTTGCACAAACACAAATTCGTGCACATGTGGAGGTCACAGGAGAGGAGGGCGTACTATGTAATCTTATGCATTGTAAGATGTAAGCCCTACAGTGTTCAGTAAGGGTAGGCCTTGCTGCACTTTTGTCTGGAGCAAACCCTACTAAGCACAGAAACATGTACGTAAGTATGTAAACATGCATAGAGTCAGGTTGGATGTGTTATGATGAGGAATGAAGTTTGTTGCCATTGATGGAGCAATCTGGAAGAGAAAATGAAGTGAATATTCAAAGCACTTGGGCCAGAAATATGAGGCATATAACATATATATAGAAAGCTATAAAAATGAATCTGTATAAAAAAGGTAATGAAGTTTTTCTGAAATGAAAAAGTGATCGGATTTTTTTTTTTTACATAGGAGCGAAAATCCAGCAAAAATTAGCCAGAATCCATAACAATGTAAAGGGGCTTCAGCGACAGTTAAAAGATGTGAAACCAACCCCAGAAGGTAAGTCTTTTCCTGATGTTTTTCCTAAGCATACAATATCTTTGAGTAACTGTGTTCTAAATTAACTCTCTACTTTTGTTTAGCCTTAGGAAATTTCCCCATCTTATAAACTTGAAAGGATTTTCATTACAGTTGGTCGTCCACATTTGCTAGGCTTAGGGGTGCAGGACCCTCATAAATGGGAAAATCACAAATTTCAAAATATGTCTGTGGGAAAGGGCGTGGTGGGGAGAGTGGGCACCCAGGGTCCAAACCTGGATAGAGAAAGGAGGGGGATAGGCATGGGGCCCTATACTTCCTCTCTCTACCATCTCCTTCCTTGCATGTTGGGGTAGGGCATTGGGAGAAGGTTTGTGGTGCTAAGAAATTGGACTGTGAGCAGCTGGTGATAGAGGAGGAGGAGGAAGACCGGAGGCAGGTTTTTAAAGGGCTGCATGGCCTGATCGGAGCTGCAGAGAAGAAGAGCTCCCCTGGAAAAGAAGGACTTGAGGGTGAGGGTAGGGGTTGGAGAAATTTGCAAATAATCAGATCCGTGAAAGTCAGACCTGCAAATGTGGAAGGCCGACTGTACGTTTTTTTTGGAGTGGGGGAGCAATTAGAACTGACCAGAGTTGCAAACTTTGAAGTCTGCAGTCCTGTGTATATTTGTCTGAAATAAGCGTCAGTGAAATCACGGAGAGTTCTTCTGAGGGAATATATATGTGATGAATGTGTTTTGGTTCAGTTTACAAAACCAGGAAGTTATCATCCTGCTTATATTAATACACCCAAGCTTGTATTAATACCAGTTTAGCAGTCATGGATGGAAATGTAATTTCTTCAAGAGAACACAAGTCAGTATACTGAGATGGAAATAAGGGCAGGGCTCCTGCACCCTTAATAGTTCTCTAGAAGGAGGAATTTCAATTAGTAAAGATGATTACACAGCTCTTCTTAGGATGAATTCAGGTGGATTGTAAAGGATGTTAGGACCTATATTGGAAGCCTGAGGCGTAAATTTCCTAGTTTTCTCTAATTTCTCTGTTGTTTAAATTATTTTAAAATGTATTACTTTTTGTACAATATTTGGTACATTTGAATATCTTTATTCTAAATAAATAAATATTCCCTTTTTTGTAGTTGTTGACAAACTAAGAGAAATGCTGGAGGAAGCTGAAATGGCAATAAATGCTTTTAAAGAAGAACAGCGACAAATGTATGCATTTATGTTTGTTTAAAATATTAATAACACGTATTTTCTTTTCAGAGCTCAAAATGGCTAACTAAAAGAAAACCTTAATAATAATCAAAACAAAGCTCTTAAAAACAGCTTTTTAAAAAAGAATGGGAGCTAACAGCAGCTGTAAAACTAGTTTCATTCAATATTTTATTTATTATTTTATACATTTACATCCCACCTTTCTCCCACTAATGGGACTCAAAGCTGCTAACAACATAGTTAAAAAATATTCAGATGGAAAACTAAACAAAAATGTCAATAAAACTATAAATACAAAATATAAAATTTAAAAGATAATTTATGAAGTTAAATTTATGAACCTTCCAGCAAGTTCAACAGTTTATTTATGCAATTCAGCTTTAAACGATTTATGGCCCAAAGTTCTTGCTGGATCAAAAGGTTGGGACAGTATAGTAGAAAGCTGTTACAGAAGAGGCAAGTTATATTCCCTATCAGAATGAATTTCAGAGGCTAGGCACAGCCATCAGGAAAGACCTCTTCTGTGGTATTCTTTGTGCTCTGAATCTAAGGCTAATCATTACATTAGAACATAGCAGTACTTTGCAAAATATAAATGCTGAACATACAGATATCATATCCTGCAACATTTCTCTTTCTCTTCCTCCTTAGTTTTACTGTTTTGATGTAAATTGAGCATTTAAGAACAGACAGATTTGATTTTGTTATGTTGATTTTAAAAACAGTTTTGTTGCATATAAGAAAGCTGTCCATTTAGTAACATGAACTAGTCAGATGAATACATAGTTCCCTTTGGAAAGTTTGACCCTGAACAGCATACTTCATGATGAATTGCTTAGGCAAATTCCTTGTGTTTCAAACATCTTTTGCAGTGCAGCATGTAGACAGAAGTTCAGAACTAATCAATCAGTTTTTTGCTTTTTTGAATTGTTGGATAATTATTTTGCAGACAGCAAATGCTTTATTAATTACTTATATAATTATATTAGCTACGAGGAGCTTATGAGAGAGGAAAAGTCTGCTACCAATGAACTTAATGCCATGGAGAGAAAAATGGAGAGGTGGGCATTGGGTACTTCAACAACGGGAAGAATATTCAAACAAGGCTTACTACCTCTGGAAAAGGATATCCAAAGTCATCTGCCTAAAGAAGTACTTGAGCTTGAAAGATTCCTTCAGCAGACAGGAGGGAGACAAGGCGGTTGGGATGAATATGATCATCAAACCTTTTTGAAAATATTTATAAAGCATAAAGGAAAACCATCATATACGGCTGAAGTCCTCGATTATCTCCCTGATAGAACAAAGGAGGATATTCAGCAACATGAAGAATGGTATCAAGAATTTCAAATTTTAGAGGCTCGAAAAAAAGAGGTAAGGGAGCAATTGTTGATTGAAACAGTTTTCCATTTTCCAGTACTGTGCATATTAGAACTGATACAAAGAGTTTGTCTTTTTTTTTCACTGTTAGCTTTTTATGGTGCAGTGACTTTTCTTCTTCAGTTGGGAAGCTATCTGTTAAATACTCATTAGGTGTACATGGTGGTGTTCTTTCATTCTGTACGTGTTGTGCCCTTGCAGTCACAGAGAGGATGAATGAACTCCCATTTCTCTGGAAATGTGGTGTGCCTTCTCTTGGTTCTGGACAGAACCATACACCTTCTCTCTTGCCAACAATCTCCCTTTCTTATCCCATGCCCAGTCCTTGTACCCTCAGAGAGCACAGGCACTCAACTGTCCACTCGCTGATAATTATTTCTTCCCAGCTTTCTTGGTCTATAAATGGACTGGACATTTCTCTCTGTTGAGCATGTTTAGCCACAGTTGAGGATCCTTTTTCTGCTTCTCTACACAGTTGTGATTTCAGAGTCATTCCTTGAAGTTCAACTGGGAGGTTCCAGCCCCACCTCTATTCTGTTTGAGCTACTGAGCTTCAGGTTGGTGCTGTTCCTGCTGTTGTCCCAAAAACTGCCTTTGCCATTGCCTTCTGTATCCTCAGCTTTTCTTGCCCACTGAATTTGCTGCTGAGGCACTTACTGACTACTGCTGAAGCTTCCTGACCCCTTTTACTTCCTTCTTCCCTAGAAGAATACTTTCTGTAGCTGCAGCCACCAGCTTTGTGTTTTCCTGTGGCCATACTTCTTCCTAGACCAGATGCTTCTCTGGCAGCTGAACTGAATGCAGAAGCCACTACCTCTCTCTACTTGCATGTTCCTGATGCCTCTGGCTGGTCTAGCCAGAGCAGAAATAAGAGCCACAAGGCCTAGCTGTCACAGCCCTTCTCTCTTCTTAATTTTTACAAAAATGCTTATACAAAATAGTAAGAGAACTTAATTATTATGGTCATTGAGAATAAAAGTAGAAACATCAGTTTAATTAAAGGTTATATTAGCAATATTATAAGATGCAGGCTTTTTCATGTATTAAAACTTTGGTCCTGATGCGAACACATTTTCTGTGGCACAGAGGTTTCTGTACAGGGTGATAGTTCCTTTATGATAAGCTTACTGTGTCACAGAATAGTGTACTGCTGGAGCTATTTCAACTTTGTCTGCACAAGTTTTTACTTTCTGGATTGTGTTGGTTGATGTAATTTTGATTGGAATGGTACATTTTACATTTCAGTGGAACTCCTTTCCAAGCAGTCTCTTCAGTTTTGCAACTTAAGTGTGGAACTACATATTCTTCCCCAAAAATGTCTCTCTAAAATCCAGTCATTACTACTTATATGTTGCTGGAACTGGGAAAGTTTGGTTTACCATGGATAGCGTCTAGAAATGTGGAAGGACTTTACATTACTTTGAACTCTTATGATACAGGGCAGGATATAGGTATTTTAATAAATCATTTTTAAACACAATTTGAGTATAAAACTATAGTGGAAAACATGATACCTTCCAGATGTTGTTTGGGTGCAGTTCCCATCAGGCCTAGCATAGCCAAGAGCCAATGATGATGAATCCTGGGAATCATGGTCCAACATCTGGAGGGCCACAACTACCTCACCTCTGGTCTAGAACTTGACCTGGTGGAAAAGGCAGGAGAATAATAAGCAGAAATTGGTAAAAGGATTAAATACCTCCCACTGTCCAAAGTTCTCCACTGCAAATTGTATTTTCGTGGCCCTGACTGGTGTAGAAGAAGCAATAATTAGGCTGTAGAGGCAGAGCCTGTACTTTGAAATTATGATAAACACCAAAGGTATACTTCAGTGCCACTTTACTTTGTCCCTATTTAAACTGAAAATAATTTAAAAATTAAGTGAGTTAGCAGTGAAGTGGACTTTCAAATGGCAAGACCTTCTAGAGATCATTTTGTTTTTGTATGCTTTCGAAGTTGCTTCTGACTTATGGTGAACAGAAGGTGAACCTATCATGGGGTTTACTTGGCAAGATCTGTCCAGAAAGAGTTTGTCTTTGCTTTCTTCTGAGGCTGACAGTGTGACTAGCCCAAAGTCACTCAGTGGGTTTCCAGGGCCAAGCAGGGATTTGAACCCTGGTCGTAATCCAGCACTCAAACCACTATACCGTGCTAGCTCTCTAGATCACTAGATAAATATAAATGACTTACAAAGTTACCATTGATTCAAGAACCTACCTTAGTTGGGACTAACAACAGGATCTAGACCATAATTTGTTCTTACTATTATCCCGTAGTCCATTCAGAAATGGAAGATGAAAAGGCAAGAAGAGAGAGAGAAAATCTTAGCTCAAAAGGAGAAACCAAAGGAATCACTCATGACAGTTCAACTTCAGCATGAAGAAGCTCAGAAGCAAAAAGCAGGAGAAGAAAGGAAAAAAAGACTAGCTGAACTAGAAGAATGGAGAAGACAAAAAGCAATGGCATATGCAAAGAAACAAGCTGCTCAGCTACAAGAGGAAGAAGAGAAAGAGAAGAAAAAACAGAGGGAGCGTCAGCGGCAATTTCAGATCAAGTTGCTGTTGGAAAATTACAGTAGAGAGAAAAGGGCACAGGAAGAACTGTTGAGGCTTGAAAAGGAAAAAAAGGAGGAAGCTGAAAGGGAAGAAAGGAAAAGAACTGCAGCAGAAGAAATTCTTAAGTTCCAAGAGCGAGTGAGTAATCTTATTTGTCTCCTTCATATTTACTTTACGTTCGTCTATTGTGGAATACAACGTTTCCCAACCTGGTGCCCTCCAAATACTTGGACTGGACACTTATGCAGGCTGGGAATGAAGGGAGCTGTGTTGAATGCCACAGTTGAGTGCCTCAAGTTTTTTTCTTATTATCTTCTAGTGCTGTATGGGATCTGGCGACATTTTTCTTCTGAGGGAAAAAGATCACAAATAGACAAAAAGTTCTCTTTCGTGGATTTTTCAGAATAGTGACTAACACAAGTTTAAACAAGGAGTGAGGGAGCAAAAATCGGACTGAGATGACACAAAATAGTGTTCATTCAATTTTGCTCTTATTCTGGAAGCAAAATGCTAGACTACCAAATTATTCTTCATGGGAAGGAGAGAGGGACCAACTATATGTGTGGTTTCAAGCATGTATCTTGGTCATGAAGGCCACATCCTGAGTAATTTTTCCTTCCTTGAATATTCAGGAAGAGAAGCAGTGAGTGATACAAACCTTCAGAAATGCTGTTTCTTGAATGGAAAGTTGTATTATTGCAGGGCCATTTAGAAGGATATGCCCAGAAGCCTAAATTTGATCACCCCTTTCCTCGTCTCCTCACAAAACACAGTTTAGATAGGTTTCCTTTTCCCACTTCCCATCATTATTCCACTGCTAGAAAAATGGGCAAATATAGGCCTTTTTTTTCCCTACCACATTAGAGATAGAGGTGATATAAGCCAATGCTTAGTGTCTGTGGTGAGGCTTTCCACAGGCTGAGTTTTGTTTGCTTTCCCAAATGAAAAGCCTTTAGCTTTGAGCAGAAGAAAGGAAATGGCCACTACTGCAAAATTTTATTTCTGAAATCTGTACTCTTAGGCTTCAGTGTCCAATTGACGTTATCAGAGCAGCTAATAAAAAAAATACAAAGTACAAATACAAATATTTTTGGCTGGGATGAGTAAGAATTGGATTGTTCCTGCTTCACCAGCTGAGACAGGGCCCCAGCTCCTCTTGCGCTGTTTATTAGAACCAAATGCCCTTGACAGCAGAAGAGAAAGAATAAGTGAACTGTTGTCATCCACACCTCTTTAAAGAGCCTAGTATTACTGTTTTACTGATACGTTATTGTTCTTTTTAATCTGCTGTCAAGCAATTCTAGGTAGGTTGTTGCTCAAGAAGGAAGGAATATGCTACATAAATAAATACTACAAAACAGCTGTTACCCTGATTTCTGGGGTCCTGTGGGAGACACCTCAATGTGCTCCAAATAATGGGGAATGGGAATTAGACAGAACACAAGCTGTAGCAATGCAAGAGGCAGGGCAACTTAACAAGATCTTTTACCCAATGTTTACGGGGTCAGGCAGAGTCAAAAACCAAGCAAAAGTAAATTATAATGGTTTTCTTTATTTAAAAAACAGTCACTGCACACATACACACTCACTCACACAGACCTAAAAAGATAAAGGGAGGAATGTGATAGGGGATTTTGAGAAGGATTTTTCAGGGGGAATACTACGCCTGATCCTGTAGCCTGGGTAGCCAGAAGAAAGTCAGTTGAAGCGGAGATTCTCAGCACGTGGAAGCTGAGGGGAAGGTTCGTCAAACGGAGCAGCAGCAAGGCGGGATGACAACCGTGAGCGATCCGAGCGATCCGAGGAAGTGCTGAAAATCAGGGGTTCTTATAGGGGAAAATGTGCCTGTAGGGTAGTCCGTTCCTGGGGAAAACAATAGGTTTTGGGTTGGAGACAAAGCCTCCAAAAGGTCAGTACTTTGAATGATTGAATTTTGACGGAGTTGTCAATAGCACAGACAGTATGCAAATAGGGAGCGCTTGACAGTTGGCTATTCTGAAGCACTAATCTCGTCAAGCTGGCGATTCGGGGCAGAGAATCTTTTGTATGCTTGGTGCATACTTAATTTAGTTTAAAGTGTACTTGTCTGGAGGTCTCCTGAAGCCGCGTGTCAGAAAATTACTGGCCTGCCTGGGATTTTTTGTGTATTTTTCAGCCGATCGGCCGTGTCTGTTTGCGTGCTTATCCGGAGGCCTCACAAGCACGTGGAGAGGAGCAGTTTGGAATGGCCAATCTTTTGATATCAAATTATATTCAGTAAGCCCTGGGCTCAGACTATAGACCACAGTAACACAGCACCAAACTGCACAATTACAAACTAATTATAAAAGCTGGAAATGTTAAAAAGCTGGAAATTAAAAAGATGTTTGCCTGAGAAGAGTGTTCTACAGGTGAACTGAAATCTCTATGCAGAGGTTTACTCCTTGGCTGCCAGTCCACTTGCTTCCAAAGTATCTACAGAATAGGCTGTGATGTAAATGTTCAGAGACCTTTTGTTTGATACAGGAGACGACAGTCCAGAGTGGTCAAGTCCTACTCTGTACATGACATAAAGCAGAAGCTCCAGCACTTTGAACTTCGCCAAGAAACAATCTATGATCCATTAGGTTGTAGATAAAACATACCTGATCTTCCTGGCTCTCTTCTTTCCCCTTTGAATTGGAGGAGGAAGTTTGTGTGCATGTAAGTAAGACTCTACATGCAGCAATCTTTTTTGGTGAATGAAGGGTTGGAACTATACTACAGCTAGCCCTGCACCTTTTCTGGTTTCTCATTTGCAGATCTGATGATTTGCAGATTTGATTAATACGGTCTCTAGGAATCTCTGCATCCTCCTGCATAATTCTGTGGTCACCTACCAGGGAAAGTTGACCATAGAGTCAAGATGGAGGACATAGAGATTCCTAGAGAAATATTCTCTCAGGTTAAAAAAAAAATAGTGTTCATGATTTTTATTCATATTTGCAGTTTTCTCGCTTTTGTGGGAGTGTTACTCACCTAACCCATGCAGAAGTGGTGGGTCAACTGTATACACTGTGACCGTTTTCTATAGAAGTTTTGCTGAAGGTTACTGTTAGAAAATAAGCTAGTTGTCACAGGTTAGCACTGTAAATTTATTGCTATATGAGAATCTGTTTCATAGTATATTAGAGTTCTTTTTATTATTCCTCAAAATATTTCTTTCATTGTATGTTATTCAGGATTTGCATAAACTTGAGCTTAAGATGCAAGAAAAACAGGCAAAAGAAGATGAGAGAGCAGAGAAAGAAAAAAGACTGTCTAAGCTGAGAGAGAAGGTAATACATCAGTTATGCTTCTCAAAACTGCACCATTATGTTCAGTAATTCTTAGCAAAAGATTTTAAATAAAATATGTTTGTCCTATTTATTTGCTATCATTTTAAAGAGAAGGTGTACATGTCCAATTGTGGAGTTCAGTGAAGCTTACTCCATCCTACATATGTTTAAAACTGCAGTCTCAGGCCACAACCCCTACTCCTAGTTTCCTGGGGATAAGCTCAATTTGTCAGTCAAACTTAATGTTTGAATATGCAAAGGGATCTTGTATCACCTTGGAGACTAACTGAGAGAAAGAAGTTTGTAGCTAAAGCTTGTATAGACTTGTCTACTTCATCAGGTATGGATGTTAACTAACTGAGAAAAAGACGTTTGTAGAAAAGCTTTTGTAGACTGGATTACTTTATGAGATGAGAATGCATCTGATAAAGTTGACCCAGTCTAGAAGAGCTTATGCTGCAAACTTCTTTCTCTTAGTCTCAAAAGTGCTACAAGATGCTTTTGCATACTGATACAGACTAACATGGATATGTCTCTGAATGTTTGAAAATATGCGTATACATAAATACATATGTAGACAGATAGATAGTGCCTTGTAGAAATATTCAGCCTGCCTTTCACAGTTCCACATTTCATTGTGGCAACCTGAAACTGAAATTTAATTGCTGTTGTTACCATTTGATATGTGCATGATACTCAACACTGTGAAGATCTAAAATAATTTTACTGGGGCACAAAAATTAAGTAAACAAAAAGCAAACTACCATTTGTTGGTTGCATAAGTATTCAAAGTATTCACCCCTTTTGCTTTGACATGACTAAATAAGTTCTGGTGCCTCCAGAGGTCACGTAAGTAATTTAATGGAATTCACTGTAATGTGTGTTAATTCCAGTGCCACCTGATCCCTGCAAAATGCTACGTGTGGTGCAGAGCCAACAATGGTAATTGTTCTGAGAACACCATCTATACAGTGAAGCATGGTGGTAGCAGACATATTGTAGGGATGTTTTTCCTTGGCAGGGACTGGGAAACTGTAGGATTAAGGGCAAGATGAATGGAGCCAGTTTCAGTCTACAAGGGACCTAGGATTGGGATGGAGGTTCACCTTCCAGCGTAACAGTAATTTTAAACACGCAGCCAAAGTGGAAAAACTAAAGTGGTTTAAAAACAAGGCTCTGAATGTCTTAGAATGGTGCAGTCAAAGCTCAGGCCTCACACGACTAAGAATCTGTAGCAAGACTTTAAAGTTAGTGTTCATTAGTGGTCCCCATCCAGACTGACAGAGCTGAAGCAATTTTGAAAGAATGGTCACAGACTGCAGAATCTGGATGCACAAAGCTGGGACAGACTTTGCCAAGAAGACTCAGAGCTGTAATTGCTGCCAAAGGTGCTTCTACCAAGTATGGACTCTGTGGGGTGAATATTTATGCAACTAACAAGTGCCAAGTTGCTTTTGTTTACTTAACTTTTGTGCCACAATAAAAACATTTTGCACCTCCACAGTACTGAGTATCTTGCAGACCTCAAGCAGTAACAATGTGAATTAACTTCATTTCAATTCCAGGCTGTAACACATAAAAACGTAGAAAGTCAAAGGTCGGGGTAAATCCGTTGTAAAGAGTGAGCTGTAAAAACTCACCAACATTTCTGTCAGAAAGATTATACCAGTGGTTTAGAAATGTAGTTGGTTTCACAAATTTTAGAGTAACAGTAATTGAAACATTCCAATAAAATGTTCTTACTATCAGCAATAACAACGAGGTCTTGACCTTAGAGATAAACATCCAGTACAGAATTTAATTATGGCATATTGGTTGATAATTACAGAATATTAGAAGAGTAATATGTATTTGTCTATGGAGGAACAGCTGAATGAAAGGTTAAGGAAAATTTGAAATAATTTATACATGTTTTTAATAGTAGTGAAATTAACTCCAGTCTTCCTTAACTTTTCATTTGACTGTTTTATTAGTTCAGAATTCATCTAGTTCATTTTGGAGATCTTTCATACAGTTCATATGTTATTATATTTAAGGGTTTCTACTTATTATCTGTAAAAAAATATAATAAAAATATTAAAGTGACAAGAACACTCTAGGGCAGTGCTTCTCAGGCAATTTTTTTTCAATGTATCAGGGACTAGTGCTGTATTTGTGCCAACTGGTAACAATTCTTTCTTTCATGGAAACTTGTCAAGGACTTAGAGTCAATAACCTGGGGTCCAGCACTGGTGTAGGCGTCACTATTTTGAGTAGCACTGCTGTCAAACTTTTTATGAGATTACCTGTTGCCAGTATATTTTTATTATTTTTAAAATGTTCACATTCAACAGGTTGAAATTAATGTAACCAGGGACCCATATAGGTTGTACAGACCCACTAAAGTTTGGGAAGAACGGATAAAAGAGATTGGACCAGAGGGTTCAGGGCCACTTCTGCATATTCCACACAAGTAAGGAAACAGAAAAATATTTGAACGTTTATTCAAGGTCATTAAAATATATACTTAATCAGTATTTTTTTCTTCATAGGGGTGTCCCAAGCTGGCGACAAGGGCTATAATTTTGGATATTTGCTCAAAGAAATATTAGAAGATACGTACAGGTGTACAGTTACTTTCTGTTGTATAGTTTTGGATTGTTGTGGGATTTAAGGATGCTCATTTTGTTGACAGTGAAATTATGTAAATATGGATTTTATGTCATGTTAATAAAAGAACAGTCATACCATGTTATATATGCTGATTACAAAATGTACTAGTATGTATAAAATTGCATTGTTATTGTTGCTATTCTGTTCTTTTCCTCAAATGGTCCCAACTTTGGCAAATGGTAATTCTTACACAGGCACTCTCACTTCCTTTGCATTTTCTTCTCCCCTTGCTAGAACCTAAATTTAGCAGTGTAGGTCTTGCCATATGTTTGGAACAGAAATTAGTTGGCTTTCTTTGTTATAAAATTCAGAGTGCATTCGTAGTTCATCTTAAATATGGTTAATGGATTGGTATTCTAATGTGTCTCATTACCTTAGAAATGCAGGCAGTGGAAAGATAGGGTACAGTCATTGTTTTCAGGATTTAAGATAGACATTCCTTAGACAGCAATAAGCATTTGCTTTGGGAAGAACAAGGTATTCCCTTGTCATACCTGTTCTAAACTATATTGTCTATTGCTTTTTAAACTGTAGACAGCAGGTGTGGGTTTGCTGATTCCTCCTTCTATATTCTATATGCTACCTATGCCAGGTAGGTCTTTGCCCTGTTCAGCACAACAGGAAAGGTATTGAAGTAAACATGAATAGAATTGGGCTGCATAGCTAGTACCAGTGGGTACAGGTATTTATTTTATTTGGGGACACATTCAGTCATTTATCACAAACTTGAATTCTGAAGTGGTACAGTTAAAGTTTTCAGAGTGGTGAATATTAACTCTGAGAAACAAGCATAACAGAAACTTTTGAAGATAGCTTCTACTAATAAAGTTTTTTTTAAAAAAAGACCCACTTAAATGTTAAGTATAAAAATTATGAAATAAGAAAATAATTTGAAAGCAGACAGATACTTAGAGGGGCACTGCTGAGCTTTCTGGCTGCTGCATTCCTCACTCTTTAAACAATATACTATGGCTGCTTTGCAATACCTGTATTTCTGTGCATCACTAAATCACATTGTTGTGGGTTAATTCAAACTGGCAATTGAAAATAAAGTTGAAGAAAAGAGTGGGAACCATGCACCCCTCCAGATATTGGATTGGAGCTTCCACAACCTTATCCAGCATAGCTAATGATAAGGAATGCTTAAAATTGCAGTTCAGCACCCTCTGCACAAATTCCACGCCTGGTTAAAGAGGTTTATTTATCTAATGGCAGCTGTTAACAAAGATTTGGATTTGATAAATTTGGGATGAATTTAACTTATAGAGCAATTATTTGAAATTAAGCAACCATCACAGTATAGTCATTCCATATAGGCTTACTTACATCACCAAACATATGGCAAGCCATACGTATAGATGTAGCTTTGGGGCCATTTTTACCACATTGGTCCACATTTCTCCTTTTGTATGTCTACTGCAATTATTTTTGCCAATGAATAATGGTTAATGGCCATCAAGTTGACTTCAACTTATAGTGACCCTATGAAGTCATCCTATTCTCAACCACCCTGCTCAGGTCTTGCAAATTTAGAGGTGTGTCTTCCTTGATTGAGTCTATCCATCTGTAATGGGGTCTTCCCCTTTTTTTGCTGCCTTCCACCTTATCAAACATTACTTTCTTTCCTAGTGAGTCATGTGTTCTCATGATATGGCCAAAGTACAACAGCCTCAGTTTAGTCATCTTGGCTTCTAGAGTTGAGGCTTGATATGCTGCAGGACCCATTCATTTGTCTTTTTAGCAGGCCACAGTATCCTTAGAACTCTTGTCCGGCACTACATTTCAAAAGAGTTGATTTTCTTACTCCCTGCTTTTTTCACTGGCCAGCTTACTCATAATCAGCTGAACTAACCTATAAGGAAAATTCCAATAGGGCAATACCTTCATAGAACCAAACCAAAGGTCATAAAATAGTGAGCAAGTTTTTACATTCTCCAGCACTCTTCAGCAGGTTTGATGTTAAATGAAGTAGCATCGTGGGTCGGGAGAGAGATAGCTGGCTTTGTGTTTATAGATTCATAGAGTTGGAAGAGACCACAGGGGCCATCCAGTCCAACCCCCTGCTATGCAGAACACCCATCAAAGCATTCCCAACAGATGGCCATCCAGCCTCTGCTTAAAAACCTCCAAAGAAAGAGATTCCACCACACTCCGAGGCAGCATACTCCACTGCCAGACAGCTCTGACTGTCAGGAAGTTCTTCCTGAGGTTCAGGTGGAATCTCCTTTCCTGCAGCTTGAATCCATTGCTCCTTGTCCTAGTCACTGGAGCAGCAGAAAACAAGCCTGCTCCCTCCTCAACATGACATCCCTTCAAATATTTAAACATGGCTATCATGTCCCCTCTTAACCTTCTCTTCTGCAGACTAAACATACCCAGCTCCCTAAGGCGCTCCTCGTAGGGCATGGCTTCCTGACCCTTCACCATTTTGGTTGCCTTCCTCTGGATATGCTCCAGCTTGTCGATATCCTTCTTGAACTGAGATGCCCAGAACTGGACACAGTATTCCAAATGAGGTCTAACCAATGCAGAATAGAGTGGTACCATTACCTCCCTCGATCTAGACACCATACTCCCATTGATGCAACCAAGAATCGCGTTGGCTTTCTTGGCTGCCTCATCACACTGCTGACTCATGTTCAGCTTCTGATCTACTAAGACTTCTAGATCCCTTTCACAGGTACTGTTATCCAGCCACATGCCTCCCATCCTATATTTGTGGATTGCATTTTTTCTGCCCAAGTGCAGGACCTTACATTTCTCTCTGTTGAAATTCATTTTGTTAGCTTTGGCCCAGCTCTCCAATCTGTCAAGATCATTTTGAATTTTGATCCTGTCCTCTGGCGTATTAGCAACGCCTCCCAATTTGGTGTCATCTGCAAATCTGATCAGCATGCATAAACCAATGTCATCACTGATCAGTCATAACATGGCCTGTAAACAGGGTGGTCATGTGCCTTTCGTGCCCCCTTTTGTATTGGTCAGGACACATTTTCATAGTATCTTTTATTTCTGTGGTTCCCAAACTGTAATGCTTCTTAAACACAGCACAATTACAGCACTTTGGTTCCAATTCATCTGTCATGGTTCCTGGCTAAGGAATCCTGAGATTTTAGTTTCATGAAGTAGTTAGACTGTTCTGCCAGAGAACTCTCTTGCTTCCCTAACATTGGTTCTGTTGGTTGTGGCTTTGGGGAGTTGAAACCTCAAGCATCTAGAAGACCCAAGGCTGTGAACCCCTGTCCTCGTTGAAACGCTTACCGGTCCAACGGTTTTTCTGCATTACACTGTTATACTGCTGTTACTCCACTACCAACATCCCGTGGAATCCTGAGGTTTGTGGTTTACTGAGGCTGAGGAATTCTGGCTGCGAATTCTAAATGCCCCTCCCTAAACTGCAAGCCTCAGGATTCCATAGGATGTTGAAGTGGAATAATAGCATTATAAGAGTGTAGTGCGGAAGGGCCCCAAGTCTGATTTTAAAGAGACAAGAAGCATACAAAAGATATCAGCGACTTTAAGTTGTCTGTCCATCTAGCACTGGGACAGCAGCTTCGGCTGGTACCCAAGTCACCTGAATACAATCTTCTCTTCTGAGGAGGGACACTGCAGTTCTATCAGAAAAAAAATTCTAATATTGCATTGGCACGCAATAGATAGATAGATAGATAGATAGATAGACACACATGCACACGCACACACACGCACGCAAACTGATATCCCCGTGCGGGAGCAGCCATTCTACGGCAGAATTTTCCTTTTTTAAAGAACAATTTAGCGGGGTAATCGGGACAGGCAGCCTGTGAACCTCCCAAGGTGTAGACTGCAACTCCCATCAGGCCCAGCCAAGCACAGGAAATGGCTTTCTCGGGTGACGGGAGTTGTCTCTTCGCTAGTCCCTGAAGGAAATGATCTCTCATATTAAAAGAAAAAGAGACTGTTGTAATGAAAGCACTCCCGAAACCATCGCAGCCACTCTCTCCCGACCGACCCGCGCCGGCGAGAAGCGCCCTCAGCGCCTACGCGGAAAGCGAAAGGAGTTTCGCAACCCCTTCACGCCGGCCACAGGGGTGCCTCGCCCCGCCCGCTTAAGCCGCAGGAGGGGCGGGTTCAGCGCACTTCCCTTTCCCCGCCCACCGAAGGGGAGCCTACCAGAGCCGTTCTCATTAGCATAGCGCTGTGCCACGTGACCGAGGGCCGCAGCTGACGGAGGTTGCGCGCGGGGTTAGGGAGCGGCCGGCCAACATGGCGGCAGCGACGGCGGCGGCGGCTGAGACGGCGACGAGCGTATCGCGGGCGGAAGAGGACGGCGGCTTTGGGGATGGGGAGCGGCTGGATTTCCTCAAGGAGCGGCACGTCCGGTTCTTCCAGCGCTGCCTGCAGATTTTGCCTGAACGGTATTCCTCCCTGGAGACCAGCAGGTACCCTCTGGCGGGGAAGGCTGAGAGAGTAGCGAGGTGCCGGCTCGGAGGCGGGCGCTCGCCTCTGCGGCACCCCGCCGAGGAAAGTGCCCGTAGGGCTGCCGCGCACTGGGCGGGGGGCTCCTCTCGAGAGCCGGCTCACCGCACGGGGGCCCGCTGTGCTGCTGCTCCCTCGGAGGCAAAGGGGCGTAAAGGTAACTCTCGGCAGGAACCCCCGAGTGGGCTCTTCCCGACGCCTAATCTTGCGCCGTCCCCAGCCGGTTGTGGTCGCGTTTCTTGGGAAGCCCCCCCCCCCCCACACACGCACTGAGAACTTTCTCCTCCGATCCTTGTTGCCTCTGCGGCAGCTCACGTACCGAGGGAGCTCGCTTTACACGTACGCGGAGATAATCTGGTCCATATGCCTCGAGCCCTTAATCCTAGTAACTCCAACCAGGCTTTGGTTCGGCGGCGCAGTCTGAGCATCCTCGATTGCTGTGGATACCTTCTCGTCTGTTTTTCACTCGACACGTTCGTTAGGGTTTGTGCCCGTGAGGGTGGCCGCCCGGTGGAAATGGCTGCAGGGGTTTCGCGGGTCGGGCAGGGAGCGTTTGGACATTCAGGCGCCTGGGGATGAAACTTTTTGTTGCTCCTTTTGCAGGGAATCGGCCCCAAAGACGAGCACCACTCTACCTCCCTCACGTAGCCAGCCATAAGTTTAGTAGTGCACCCTGTGTCCGGATGTTGAGTTAGTATCGCACGATTTCTTCCCTGCGGTGACTTCTTGACCCACATTAAGTTTCAGGGATGCAAGGGGTGAGTGCTGCAGGGCAGCTCCGGGTCAAAGCAGCTTCCTGAATTGAGGAATGTGGATAATTTCTGTTTTCTCAGTGCTTTCTGTTTAAAATTAGATTTAATCAAAGGACTCACAGGGAAGGCTTAAGAAACAACTACTAACCAAAAGATAAGTACAGAGTTTTCTGTTTCACTTTCTTAAGCAAGTACAGATCCTTTTTAGCCTTTCCCCGAGCGGCCTCTGGGCCTACAGATCACACTTTTATCATCCTGTGCTAGTTGGGTCCCCTGAGGGCCTGAGTCCAGGCATTTGAAAGAACCAAGGTTGAAAGAGGGTGCCTGTAAGTTTCAGCATGGAGTGAGGTAGCTGCAATTTCACCTCTACTTTTGCCCTAAGAGTTGTTCGTTTGAAGGGTAAGACACCAGATCTTCTCTGATCTTAAGAAACTAAGCAGGGTCAGTTCTGGTTAGTACTTGGATAAGAGACCACCAGTGCATACCAGGTGCTGTAGGCTATATGCCAGAGGAAATAGTATTCCTTGCCTGAGAAAACCCTGTGAAATTAACATGGCCACCATAAATCGACAAGTGACTTGAAGGCATGCACACACACATTGATACTCAACCTTTTTTAAAAAAAACGCTGGGGTAGTTTAGTGTTTTTTCTATTAAGAACCCAGTAACGTATATTCAAGCAATGTATATTCAGGCATATGACCTGAGAAGATTATCTGATGCAGAACAACCTATGGCATGGGCAGTGTGACTTGGAGTTGATCTGTGTTCCTTTGGGAATTGGATTTGAAGGCCTTTTAGGGAATTGAGGTCTATCCATTGTTTGTTTCTTGGTCCCTGCAGTTATAAGCAAAACAAGGCATTGGTGGGGAAGAAGTTGCGTATATGTTGTTGTTGCTGCTGAGTGTGCCTTCATATTGTCTGATTTATGATGACCCTAACTTAGGCTTTTCGTGGTAAGATTTGTTCAGAGGAGGCTTGTCATTGCCTTCTTCTTAGGCAGAGAGAGGATGACTTGCTCAAGGTGTCCGTAGGTGTCCGTAGCCACGTGGGGAGTCCATAGTCCCAAAACGTCCAGTGCAGCACTCAAACCACTACACCATGCTAGATCGTATCCCTTTTTCTACTGCTGCAGAGTATATTTGATGACGATAGATAGCAGTGTTAGTATCTCTTCAATACCATATTTTTCCAGTGTTTCCAGAACCACAAAACAGGAAATCGTTGATGTAATCAGGTGGCAGATTTGTTAGAAGGCTTTGTTCATATAATTAATACCTGCGCAGCCTCATCTCTAAGCCCAGAAGATGTGAAGATATGTTCTACATACCTAGGTAGGACATACCTGCTTAGAGAATCATTTAGGTCAGTGATTTCCAAACTCTAGTCCTCTGGATGTTTTGGATTTCAAATCCCAGAAGTCCCAACTGCCTTAGCTAATGATCAGTGATTCTGGGAGCTGAAGTCCAAAAACACCTGGAAGACCAGAATTTGAGAAACACTGATTTAGGTAGCCCTTCCTCCTGGTTAAAACCTAGTATAGATAAAAAAAAAATCTTCCTTTATTTATTTGTCATACTATTGCTCAGGAATACCTTTCCCAAATACAGGTAGACCTCAGTTAACAAATCAGATGTCTTCCCGGCCATTGCTTAACAGAAAATTTGGTATAAGAGCAGAAATAACAAGGGAAGAGTAGACATAGGTTCTTATGCAGCAAAGAAGAAGAGCAGATCAACATGTATCAGCAAATTTTATGTTCAGAACTAACAATATGCACGTGAAGTGAAACAACGAGGTCAGATAAGCCTTTCATAAGTAAACAAAACAATTTACACCTTCTGGAGATTCCTTGAAAGCTTCTGCCAGAATTCCCCTGTGCATGACTTTCTTTGACCTGCTTCTACTTTTCATATCATTTTCATTTTGGTTGCTAAGTTTATAATCTCTGCTTTTTGAGTTTGAGGGTAGCTAGTGAGGCAGGCTTATCTGCTCTCTTCTTTTTTCTCTGTTTTACTGTTTTCTCATGAATTCTGTAAGCAGCTGCTGTTTACTTGGGCTGTCATGTGCGACACACATGGTTATGGTAGGATTGGCTAAAGTAGAATCCCACTCTTTCCCAGCTGAAGTTTTATTACATTGTTACTGCAGAAATACTGCTACAACCCAACACTAAAAATGTGTTTTTTCAGCCCTCCTTCACTATTTTCTCAATGCTGATACTACTTAAAAAACTCTTCTCACTAGACAAATGAGGAAAGTGGAGCTAGGTAGGTGTAAAGAGACTTTATGAAAAGGAGTTTCACTATCAGAGTTTTTTGCTAATAGATGCATGCTTGTACTGCAGGTGTGACCTGTGTAGTGATGAAAAGTTAGCACAAGCTAGAAGCTATTAATTTTATTTTACATTTTTGAGGGGTGCGTGCTTGCCCTGCTTTTTGTTGTGGAGTGTGAGTTTTCTAACCAAGTATAAGAGAATGGTTTCTCTCCATTTGCCTGCCCAGCTGCTTAGTTTCACTGTTAAGTTAATGAGGTTTATGCTTGCTGGGAAGTAATAACAATGAGAGGAGGTTAGCAGCTGGGAACTACACTCAGCCCTTCATATTTGCAGGTTTGACTTTTATGGGTTAGATTATTCAGGAGTTTCTCCAACCCCTGACCCCCCACCTCAAGTGCTTCTTTTCTGGACTTCCCTCTCAGTGGTTCTGATCAGGTCACGCAGTCCTATAAAAACCCAGTTCTAGTCCTCCTCCCGCTCCACTAGTAGCTGCCTGGCTAGCTAATGATGGCTCGCACCCTGATTTCTCAGCACCCTCTTTCAGTGCCTTCCAAACACACAAGGAAGGAAATAGCCAAGAGAGAGGAAGTATAGCGCTACCATACTGACCCCACCCACCTCTTCCCTCTCCTTCGCCTGACCTGGTTTGGACCCTGGGTGTCCATTCTCCCTATCATCTGTTGTCCCCCTTCACATAGACACATATTTTGATATTTGTGATTTTTCCACTTTTGCAGAAGGGATCTTGTGCCCCTGACCCTAACAAATGTGGAGGCCTGACTGTAATTCCCAGGACCATGTTTACTTCATTAACTGAGGTACTGTAGGTGTGTGGAAAGAAGGAATTTGGAGCAGTGAGAATAAGAGTGGTATCTCCTATTAAAAGGCTCCTGTAGTTCAATTTACAAATTGCTTTGAAAATAATTTTGTCTTTTCCTGCTAATCACTTTAAAAGAAATGTTTTTGTTTAAACTAGAGACATTTTTTGAGGAAATCAGTCTAAATAATGGGAATGAAAACTGCGGTTGAGTACCCATTCAACTGAGAATAAACTCCACAGAACTAAGGAGAAGTGAGCATACACCCATATAGGTTTGTGTGGTGGGGCTCTTTGTTGGGGTATCTGTAAAAGAACATGGTGGTACACATGTTTACAACTTACAGACTTGATTCCAGTGGTTTGGAAATGCTGTCCTGTTTAATATTTAGTGGAACAGTTTCCTCATCAGTTTGTACAGTGTTTCTTATTCTTTGAATATGTTCTCCACTACATTTAGCCATCTATTTAAGTACCTGTTCTTCTTGTACCATGATTATTAATTAGTAGGTGTGCAGGAGGTGTAATTAATGAGGAATGTGTTTGAAATTAAAAATTAGTTATGGGTTGAATTGGGTGTAGCAGACATTAGTATCCTTGTGGTTATTTATTATTTGATGTTTACTACATTGCAAACCCATGATAAATATAACTTAAGAGTACCCTTGTAAGCAAGGATGCAAAGTAAAAGTGAGTCATGCCTGATTGTAATAGCCTGTTATCTCAAGATTTTGTCAAATTAATGTGCCTTAATCCAAACATTAACAAACTGCTGCGGGTCTCTTTCTATAGAACCTTCAAAATAAAATTAGGCAGCACGTCAGTTCTTGAAGAAAAACAATGACATGTGAATTCAGCAGTGTTCTGCAACTTCTGTGTAGGAAAGTTATTGTATTGAGAAGTCACCGACTGAATTTGTTGTGTCTTAATTAGAAATAATCTTATCAGATTAAAATTTGACTTGTTTACCAGACAAAAGACTCTGGGGTAATATGATAGTTCACTTACTCTGATTGATTTCATAATCCCAATATTGTTGGGTCAGAACAGTGAGAGATAGGCATGCTGAAAAATAGAAGAAGATATTAAATAATTAAAATGTAGTCAGAATCAATATATTCTTCTGTAGTGTATCAACATTACATCCTACATTTCCAGGCAGCTTCTCCGAGCAGCCTTTATCACCTGGTTGAACTCTAGGGTTTACAGCTTTTGGGTAGGAGGGCAGGCAGAATTGAACAAAATAAATATATCCAGATATTTTCTTTAAAAAATGATTTGTTTCAAGAAAGCTTATGATTTCACAATTGTTGCATTGTTACATGTTCTTTCAGGGGGTACTAGGCTCAGTCTTCCTAGGATTGTTTGTTTATTTTGGCTCTCACAATAGGATTTCTTTCTAAAAGAGATTATTATGGTTTGAAAACTTGGGCTTTCTCTGAAACTGCCCTAGCATATGGATCATACTGTTTTGACTGTAAGAATCCATACTTACAGAATGAATTTTTTCTCATTCAGAGTATATAAGGTTATTATTATTCATAACAATGAAAATGTTGAATTTGAGAATTTTGTTTGGTCAGTGATGAGCGAAGTATGGCTCCTAGGACTCAACTGACCCCTTCTACGCTGTAGATTTTTTTTAATGGATGTTACAATTTGTTCTCAGAATTCAGTGGGAGAGTGCTAGGTGTGCTATGCTTAGTGGGGTAAGGAATAAAATGCTCTGTAGGATATCAGGGTATCAATTGTTGGTATCAGCTCTTCAGTTTTTGCATCCAGGTGGAATTGGTAAGCTAAGCTTGACAGCCATACAGCTACCTGCTTGCAGAATTGTTATATCAGCAATTCTTCTGCAGCTGACTGTCAGATTACAGCATCTGCATCTGTTTCAGTTCATGCTGGAGGCTTAGAAGTGTGAACTTTGTGTGGGTTGAAGTACAAGTTTTCATGCTTGCAACCAATTTGATATTCTTGGTGAATAATGAAATGCTGGGTTCCCCCCTCCCGTTTCAGGTTGACAGTTGCTTTTTTTGCACTTTCTGGACTCGATATGTTGGATTCCTTAGATCTGGTGAACAAAGAAGATATCATAGAATGGATTTATTCCCTGCAGGTCCTTCCCACAGAAGACAGTGAGTGAGTTTTTAACCTTTCTTACATTACCATTTCATTACATTTGTTCTGTTTCCCTCTTTTGATAACAGAGATAAGTCATTTGTTCACAAAAATGCTTGCCTCTTGCAGAAACCATTTCATTCGAATGGTTGTAAATAATATTTATTTATAATGCCCTTTACACCAAAGGGTGGAACAACAACATACACAATGAGGGACAAAGACATTAAAAACAGAAAATCACAATATATGGCATGAAATCCCCAACACCCCACCAGTCGCTACCCATCTCAGCACCTTAAACACATCTTAGTGACTTAAGATGGAAAGCCAAAGAAGAAGGTCTTCAAACATTTACAAAAATGGGTGAGATCCTCCTCCATCCAGAGGTACAAAGGAAAGCGGTTCCAGAAATGCAGAGCCAGATCTTGAAAGGCTCGCAGCCTTGACAGAGTTGTACATGTTGGTGGAACAGACAACCGTCCTTTGCCTGCAGATCTCAAATTATGCCCAGCATTTCTAAAATGTATGGATGTTCTTACTCTGGTCACAGAATAGTGCAGTATAGCAAGAGCATTGTAACGTACTGACATTGTCTGGACATAGAATGAGTTATGGATGTGTTTCAACAGTGCATAATAGCCTTAAGCTTTCAAATAGACTGCCTGCTCACATTTTAAGAAATCCTGCCTACGTGATGTGTTAAAGAGTTGTTGTTACTATTGCTAGCTTTATTTATATTCTGCATTTCCCTCCAAAACTGGGACTCAAGTCAGCTTATAAATTAAAATAAATGTAATATAGCTAAAACATACAAAAAGTTACCATTAATATAAAATTAAATTGTCAGCATTAGACATAATGATCAAGGTCTTGCCTTGGAGGTGTAGTTATGATATTGTATGCTCTATCTCCTGATCCAACCCCTGAAATCCATCTTAAAAGCCAGTCAGCCATCCTGAGTAATTAGAGTTCTGTGGTGCTGGTGAGTGGGGTGCTGCAGGATGATATGACCAGCCTGATCCTACCAGTGAGCAATTATGTAATGAAGAATTGTGAGAGGACCCCACAGGAATCCTTCTGCTCCTTTCACTATTGCTCAGTGAGAAGAAGAGGCTGCTCATCTCATCTTGCAGCACCCTACTCAACAGTGCTACATGGCTCTGTGATTCAGGTTGGCTGACTAGACTTGAGGGTAGGTTTCAGAGGCATTTAGAATTTTGACAATGATCCAACAGTCATAAATGTGAAGAGGAAACATGCAATTTTAAGTCTAACTTGCAGCCTCTTAACTAATAGGGTACTAGCTTACCTACATACAGTTATCATTTATATGTGTGTTTGTGTGCACATGCTTTCAAGTTGCCTGTTGACTTAAGGTGGCCCCATGAATTTAATATGGCTTTCTTAGGCAAGGAACATTCAGAGGTGTGTTTGACAGTTCTTTCCTCTGGAATATAGCCTACAGCAGTTGGTATTCGTTGACACTCCCCCCTATCCCAGTACTATACTTTTCATTAATTTTGATAAGGATGCTTAAAAATCCTTTTTGTCTCTTGATTTTTTTCTGATGATGATTGTACCAAATCTCCTCTAAGACATACTTGCATTACTCTAAAAAAATGTAATTTTTGTGATGGAGTTTTGTAGCTTTAAGTACATGAATGAATGTTAAGAAGAGTTTCTCACTGTGGTAGAACAGTATCAGAGGAACTGAGGTTACTTATTAGAAATAAGACTGGTAGGATGTTTGGAATGAATCTTTTCCCCTAACTTGGTGGATGCCTCTGTCCCACTGTGACAAATGTTCTGAAAAGAAAAATGCTGGTTTTGAAAATGCGTTACTTTTTCTCCACAGCTTCTAATATCAAAAGGTAATGGTGGGTGATAACAGGTTAAAAACACTTTTTAAAATTAATCTGTGTATGTATATATACACATATACATATGTACAAGTTGAGCATCCCTTATCCAAAATGCTTGGGACCGGAAGTGTTTTGGATTTTGGATTTTTTTTGGGATTGCGGATTACAGTATGCGCATATGCATACATAATAAGACATCTTGGAGATGGGATATTATGCTGTACTTGGCTACGAAACGCCAACTGAAATATTTAAATATCTAAAGCTACTTTCAACTCATCCTCTGGCCTAGGGTTTGGGAAGTCTTGTGAGTGGTGATTATTCCACAATTCTACTTAAGCTGATTTTGATACTGTTGTGAGTTCCTTTGTAGTTATACTAATGTGGCCATGGCAGAAATACACTTTAAAAAGAAGCAACTACAACAAAATATTTAGAAAGAATCATTTCTCTGCAATTTGAGCAGGGTTCTTAACTAGCTCTCTTCAAATTATTGGGATTGACACCAGTGCCTTATGAATTGTCTTAAGGTTTGTTTAAATATTGAACCACTTTTTAATATCTAAACATTAAAAATTTAGCCAAAAAATCAAGTGAGATATAATTTTTGCATTGACACACTTTGTAAATTCACCAATACTCAACTTTATGAAATGTATTGAAGAAGTTTCACAAAGTTTAGGGTGAGGAAGCCCATATTCATCTTTCATGTTCATTTTGTTCAGGCTTGATGGAGATCATATTTTCCCTTGTAGAGACAATTTCCTCCTCTCCCTGAGCTCTGATTTTAGCTGTCCTGAGAATCATTCCAGTGAGATATCTACGTTATTCTCTTATAGCAAGCATAAAGTAAGTTTCGTGGCATGTTAAAGATAGTTGAACGTCTTTTCTTTTTTTTCTTAAGGTAATGGTACTGTAGGTTATATTTCAGAGGAAGGAACTGGCAAAACCATCTCTGGGTATTATTATCAGAAGAAAACCCTATGAAATTCATGGGGTCGCCTTAAGTCAACAGGTGACTTGGAGGCACATGCGTGTGCACAGTGGTGGATTCAACTCACTAGTGTGTTTCCATTCTTTTGTAGATGCTTTAATCTTTGCAGGTACAGTAGCCCCTTGACTTTCGTGAGGGTTCAGGAGCAGACCCCCTCGTGAAAATTAAAAAAACACGAATAGCTCTTCCCATACCTGAGACCTGCCCCACCCATTCGCTCCAGGGCTCCCCTTCCATTCTTTTTCCTGTATACCATGTGAGAAAGGCAAATGAATGGAAGAGAAAACACTCTCCTCTGCTCCATTTGCCTGCCCATGCACCCTGCCTTTTTTCTGCTGGTGACGGTGACAGGTGAGCGAGTGGAAGAGAATCCCTACTCCGTTTGCGTGCCCATTGCCCACACCCTGCCTTTTTTGCTGCCTGCACGAGCGACAGGCAAACAAATGGAAGAGGATGCATTCCCTCCTCCTTTTGCCTGCCCGTCACTCCTGTGACCCACCTTTTTTTCTGCCCACACAGGCGACAGGTAAGCAAATGGAAGAGAATACACTCCCCCTGCTCTGTTTGCCTGCCTGTCACCCATGTGCGCCACCCTTTTTCTGACCGTGCAAGCGACAGGCAGGCACATTTAGGAGAATACACTCCCCTCATTTGCCTGCCTGTTGCCCACGCCCCGCCTTTTCTCTGCCCGCGTGACAGGCGAGCAAATGGAAGAGAATACATGCCCCCATCTGTTTGCCTGCCTGAATGACCTGCCTTTTTTTCTACAAGTGACAGGCAAGCAAATGGAAAGAAAAACGCTCTCTCTGCTCTGTTTGCCTGCGTGCCTTGCTGCTTCCTGGCTGCGTGGGGGACGGGCAGGAAAATGGAGTGAAAAAGGCTCGCATATGCATCAGCCTTCCCCTTTCCTTTTCGTTTGCCTTTTGCCTGACCAAAAGGCTGGGGAATGGGAGGGGGAGAAGGGGGGGAGCCAAGTGGGCACCTCGCAAATGATCATATTATCAAAGGTCAAACCCACGAATGTGGAGGGAGAACTGTACTACTGTCATTAATAATAATAGTAATAATAGTAGCGGTGGTGGCGATACAGTCCTTTCTCCACATTTCTGTGTCCCACCTTCTCAGATTTGATCATTCATGGGTTATTTGCCCTGCCTACTTGCTGCCCTGCATCATTTTTACCATTTCAGTTACACTGGTGTTGCTGGGAGGAACTCAGACTGGTGTGGTAGCTGGGCCCAGTCACATATGTGTTCCCTCACTAGTGCACATGCTGGGGGGAAGGGGGTGGGATAAAAGGATTGCGAGGAGGGAGGGCGTGTGTGTATCTTTGCTCACTCAGGCAGCCAGAGGTGGGGCAGCCTGCCAGTCATCAGCTTTTGCTTTCGGAAGGAGCAAAGGAAAATTCCTTTTCGGTCTCTTCGCTTGTTCCAAAGGCAGAAGGGTTAGCTGACAGGCTTCCTGGAGGAGGGGCAGCCCGCGAGCCGTCAGCTTCTGCCTTTGGAAGAAGTGAGCACGAGCACCACAGCAGGGTCTCAGTGGTACTTGTTCTCGTTTGTTCCCGAGGCAGAAGCCGACAGAAGTGGGCAGCTGATGTTAAATATTAAGAGATAAGGTTGTGGGGAGCCTAGAGATATTCATGGTTTTCCCACTTTTGTGGGGATCCTGCACCCCTAATCCCCGTGAATGTGGAGGACTGATCGTAACAATAATAGTATTTCTTTCCTACCAACCTGTCCCTGTGAATTCAAGCAAGTAGCAAGAAATAACCTAATCCAAAATACCAGTTCAAAGAGCATATGCAGAGGACAAACGCTAGATGGTGCTATACCATAATTGAGTTAAACGAGATTGCAATTATGGAGGTGATCTTCTTTTTCAGGGAAGCAAAAAAGTGTTGTGGTATCCTAATCACTGAAAAATGCATTGTGGCATACTATAAAATCTTGTAGCAGTAATGATAGGAAATGTATGAATCTTATGCTATAATATGTTTGTTGCTCTTTAAGATGCTGTGAATTTTGTTTCAAATGACAGTAATTGAAGGCACATAACAACAACAAATACAGTCAAATTTGCTGTGTTCCTCTTTTCCTATAGTTTGATTGGCATTTACAGCTGACTAAAATATTACCTGCTTATGATACTGTTTCCCCTCTCTTCAATTATAATAAGCCCTCCACATTTGTGGGTGTGACTTTCACGGATTTGATTATTTCTGAGTTTCTTCAAACCCTGTCCGTCCCAGGTGCTTCTTCTCCAGGGGAACCTTCCCTCTCAGCAGCTAAGATCAGACTGTGCAGCCCTTTAAAAACCCACCTTTGATAGTCCTCCTCCGCCACCAGCCACTGCCTGGCCAGCTAAGGATGACTTGTAGCCCAGTTTCTCAGCACCACAAACCCTTTCCCAATGCCCCAGATGCACCCATGGAAGGAGAAGTGAAAGAGAGAGGAGGTATAAGGCTACTGAAGCGATGCATCCCCGTTCTGTCTCCTTTCCCTGATCCAGTCTGGACCCTGGGTATCTGCTCTACCCGCCATGCCTTGGCTCCCTTGCCACAGACATATGCATGTTTTGATATTTGTAGTTTTTCTGCTTTTACAAGGGTTCTCTGCCCCTAACCCTAGTGAATGTGGAGGGCCAACTGTAATTGTCTTGTTTTTAAATGACAGTATCTTGTGGCATGCATCAATAATGCTGATGTGAAAAATGTTTATAGTACCTTTTTAAAAACACTCCTGCTATTATCTCAAAACCAGTTTTTAAACTTTGGAGCATCACAGATTATCCTGGAGTCAGTTTTCCTGAATCATAATCATAAAATCTCATCAATAGAAAATAATGTAAAATACTTGTTATTTTTGAAGCTGCTGAAGAGGTCCTAATCAATGAATAATGGTCTTAGTTTGGCTGTTCCTCATAAGTGTAGGATGGTCTCTTTTCTGTTTAATTTGTGGAGTACTTGTCTTAAACAAAAGGGTTATAGGAAATTTAAGATCATTTTGCAAATGGATCTTTAAATGTAACAGTGTGAATGATGCTGCTTAAAAAAAACCTCTTTACTGTTGTCAGTAATCTCATGAGCTGTTGAATATCCATGTGTAATAGGATGTTAATGAAAAATTCAGGAGGAGCAGTTTGAATGAAAAAAAATCTCTTTAACAGTAGCTTTCTGCAAGTAATAAAATGAAAATATATAATTTAATAGTTTTAAGCAACTTATGTTCTTAAATGTCATGAGACGTCAGTGCTTATATTCAGCATCTCTTCTAAAGTGAACTATAAGTATTGTGTGATCAGTGATCAGTGTTCAGGCTAAAATTCTTACTTGAGTTTGGATGCCACGTAGAAGTGTAAAGAGGTACTATTGTACTTATGGCATTTTGCTCCAAAGGATAAAATAAATTCTGTACACATTTTTCCAACTGGAGGTAACACTTCATGCATCTACCAAATGGGTCTCTATTAAAAACATGCCGGAATAAGTCTGATATCTTCACTGTGTCAGAATAATGTTCTCTATGTACTGTGACCAGAGATTTGCCATTAGGCTGCCTTGTTGACCAGAGTTCAGATCTTAACCCCATGACAGATTTGCCATAGGGTTGTCATAAATTCGAAGTGACTTGAAGATGCAGAACGGCAACAACAAGTTGAAGTGTAATCTTCAGCCAGGAGTCGTGTTCACCTTCTAAATCAAATGAATGAACCATGGGCATTTTTTTTTCTATAAGCAGATAACCTACATAGCTAGGCCATCCTTCTGATGTACAACAGCACTTTTAAATTGCTCCCTTTATGATTGGGTTCTGGCACAGTGCCCCAGGAGAGCCCTATTTGGTCTCTTTCCCAGACTTTCCCGTTTCCTAGATCCCCATCCTTGTTTTGTTTTGTCCTCCAAAATTTAAATGATTCTGTGATAGTAGGGCGTACCTGAGTTAATGAAGCCTTTCAGAATGAAGCTCTTTTTTATGAAGACTTTTGAGCACATATGACTAGAAGTGGGGTCTTTCCTATTGTTTGGAAGAGGAAAGCTTCCTGTTGGCACCAGTTTACCCACAAGGGCCATTTCTGCACTACACTGTTACAGTGCTATTATTGCAGCTTCAACATCCTATGGAATCCTGGGGCTTGCAGTTTAGGGAGGGGTGTTTAGAATTCTCAGCCAGGGAGCTCTTTGGCCTCAGTAAACTACAAACCCCTGAATTCCACAGGATGTTGAAAGTGGAATGATAGCACTATAACAGTGTAGTGTGGAAATGGTCTAGGCTAAATGTTGCAGTGGTGAAATGAGCTCCCTATTTGTATAAACAGATGGAGCAGGAGGCTAACCTTTAACTTAACAAAGGTTTACTGCAACTAAAACATGTAACATAGGGCAGATTAACTCTGCCTGTGAAGGAAGACAAACAGACAGGAAGTAGCTATAGGGAACTCTCAAAGCCCTGCCCAGTGCAGTAGAGGTAACCCTTTGTTTTCAGTGACACAGCTTGAGTTTTTCAACAGAGGCCTTGGAGAATTGTGGTCATTTAGATTGCTAAAGTGAAATTCTGAGTGATAAAAGAAAAAAAAAAGAAGAAGAAAAGTTGTCTCTTACAGGAAAAAGTATCAGAGAGCATAGTCCGGTACATACAGTTAGAATTAGTCCTACCTAGTTTATGGGGGCTTACCATTGGGTAAATGCATGTATCTTAAGACAGAAGTCATGGTCTGGCATTAACAATGAGCCTAAAAGGCTTTTAAATTTCAGTTGAACTGTGTAATACTAAGTGCTGCTGATTTGTGAATGTCTCTTGCTACACAAATGAATGTGCAAAGTTAATTCATTTTTCCCCCTATTAAGGATCAAACATGCATCGCTGTGGATTTCGTGGTTCTTCATATTTAGGAATGCCATTTAATCCATCCAAGGTTAGTGAAAGCTTGCTTTCTTTTTTTCCACCTTTATCAGACATAAGCATGAAATAAGTCTCTTGAGGTACCCATAGGTCCCAAAACATTTTAGAAATGTAACAGTGGGAATTGAAGTATGAAGAAAAAAATTAATGCTTTATCTTTTCTTCACTGAAAACTGCAGGGTTTTCTAAACAGAAAGCGTTGTAGAGTTTCCATGGGACACTGAAGACAAGTATAAATGTAATGCTTTAATGAAAACTAAGATTTATTACAACATTTTAATTTTATTTATTGAATTTTATAACCAGTGAGATTAAGAATTAGAAATGACAAGGGAAGCTTGTTACCCCTCAATAAGCAGATTCACGTAATTCCAAACCATACTTTGGTGATACAGGAACAAGCCGTATACATTTCGTCTTTTCCTGGTGTCTCTATTTAGTCACTTCCTGATTTGCAGCAAACTGTAATTTGCTGTTATTTAATTTAGAATATTAGTAGTCAATTTTGAAAAAAAAAGCTTCCCCTGGGCCTAAAAGAGCAGGGTGGAAATTGTCCCAACATCCTCTACAGGGCATAGGGAGCATTTTGAGTAAAAACTATGTTAAAAAAAATGGAAGCTAGGGCTCCTTGAAGCCTCCCAAAATGTCCTTAGGAAACTGCACTTTCCCCGCTTTTGTTCTAAACAGTGGGTTTGGTGTTGTATGAATTTCTAACCAAGGAGTTGCAAACTGACATGAACACGGGGAGTACTGATTGTGATATTCATATGATATGGTCTGCTAAACAATTTAGTCTGTCAAAACTCCATTTGTCTCAGTGAGGATGCAGGGTTCACTAAAGCTCTGTTGATTTGAATGACAGTTGCTGCTGCTGTATTTGTATTTGTAGTTACTTTGGCTGTTATTCGGGGAATGACAGAGTTGTTGAGATATGCCACAGAGCATGTAAACATCAGTGAAATACTAATTTTAATCAAGACTCCTTTCCTTAAACTGAAATAAGCCATAGTTACTTGAAACTCTTTGGTTCTTGGTACTGTAAGAAAATTTGCTCACTTTGTTCTGTTCACTGAGGTGAAACCAAGGATGTGTGTTAATGCATACCTTTAACGCAAGGAATTCTTCAGCACTACCTTAAAATATATTTGAATATTGTATACTAAATCAGGATATGTTTCATTTGATATCCATCACCAGTATCTTGTTACTTTGTTAAAAGAGTTAGTTCTTTGGAAGGGTTAATTAGCTCAAAGTACCTGAGCCTATACTTTGGTGACTTTATGACATTTTTGGTAGACGTAACAAGTGGGATTCCTACACAACATGAACATTTCTTGACTTTAACATCAGAAGAGCTCTGGTAGCTCGCGCCTGTCTTGTTCAGCATTTTCTTTGTGCAGTGGCCAGCGAGATGTGTTTTGGAAGTCCACAAGCAGAACATATATGCATTGGGAGCATCCCACTCATGCTCCCTGGGCAAATGTACTTGTAGGAATATTACCTCTCCGTACTGTAGGTTATACAGCCATTGACAACCTTATTCTCCATGAATTAGACAGCTCATCCAAGCTGGTGACTATCACTGCAATTTATGATAAATTTCACAGTTTGTACCCTGTGTGAAGAAGTGCTTCCTTTTATCTGGTCCTGAATGACTCACCATTTGACTTTGCTGAATGACCCTGAGTTCTAGTATTGTCAGAAAGTAAGAAGTTTCTCCACATTGTACACACTTCTAAATACAGCTGTCATAGCTCCCCTTGCTTGCCTTTTTCCAAATTTAAAGAACTCCAAATGTAATCTTTCTTCACATAGGAGTTGTTTCAGCTCTTTGATCACTTTGTTTGCTGCCTTCTACAACTTACTCGGTTTTGCAAAATCTCCTTAAGTGTGTTGACCAGAAATGTATAAGTGCAGGGTTAGAGGAATCTGAGTTCACAGTGCCAGTCTGCTAGCAGCTTGAATCCATAGCCAGACATTCCATTCCTAATATTTCTTCTTACTGTACAGCATCACTGTAGGTCTCATATGCAAGGCCCAAAATAGATGGCCTTCAGATAAAAATAGTATGAACAGCAGACAAACCAACACATGGTCACTCTTTTCTTTGCAGTTTTAGGGGGTAGAAGGGGTCTTTAAAAGAAAGGAACTAGGCTTACAGAACAATGGATTCTATGTAAGACATCTAATTTGCAACATAGCCATCTTGGAGCAACTGAGTCTTTAAGAAAATCACTCATAGAACAATACAGAATAAGTTTTAGATGTGCAGTTGCTTATGTTGTGTGATCAGATTTCCAAATATATTGAGAATGGCTTTTGTTACTAATTTAGCAACATTTCATTGCACCTTAGATGATACTGGTATCATGTAACCTAGAATGTTAAATGTAAATCCAAGAGAATATTGAAAGGATAGGACCCAAGAATGTGCTGTCTTTCAGTAGACTAGCTCAAATATGTGCTTCATTTTTCAACTTTTTTATCTGTCTGTTTAGATACTCAGAAAATGGGTATTGGTTTAATAGTCTTATTTGGTGCAGTGTGTGCGTATTCGTTAATTAGTCATTATCAATAGTTACAGTATTTGAAATCTCTCACTTAGAACTGAAGTGTGACATATTGGAAGCACCTATCTGTTTTTAGAAATCTGTGCAAAATCATTTGGGTACCAGAAACATATCCTGGTCTTAAAATAACTGCAGCCTGTGGCTTGCATACTTGCTGATATATGTGGTTCACATGGAGGAGGGCATTTATGTATAATCTTTCAGACTAATATCTCTGGTTATGTTTCTCCTCAACAGTTCACTGAAAGTTAGCTCAATTAAATCTCCTGAATTTTCTTCTAAAATAAATACTGTTAAGATTCTGTTTTACTTGAATTTTCTTGTATTTCAGGGTCCTGGTGTTTCTCATCCCTACGATAGTGGGCACATAGCAATGACTTACACTGGCCTCTGCTGCTTAGTTATTCTTGGCGATGACTTGAGCCGAGTAAATAAAGAAGCCTGCTTGGCAGGACTCAGAGCACTCCAGCTGGAAGATGGAAGGTACAGTGAATTCAGTGTTACAAAATGTTAAATATTTTTAGAAAGGAAAAACTGAATCCACATACATAATGCACTCTACTGTAAAGTAGGAATTGGCCAGACTGAGTCTAGCTTAACACATAAGCAAGAAGAGAGATCTTTCTCTTGCTTGCATATTTTGTGCTTTTTCTGGGGAAGGCAAATTTAGACAAGGGCATGCCAATGAATGGAGTGTTTTCTTCAGTTAACATAGCACAGAGAAGAGAGGCATATGTTCTTGCTTTTAATGATACTGATCACTGATGGTTTGAAAGTCCAGTCTTCACAGACCAGCTTTTGATTCCTTACAACCTGTCCCATTAACCAGTGGATGAAAAGGCTGAAGCTGAGAGATTGTAGGCTAACAGAAATGGCTTCTAGGGAGCTGGAAGATAAAAATATTGAGGCAAGAAGTCAAGAACCTTGTACACCCAAGTGTGGTATTCTGAAATTGAATAAAACAGTAGACAACCTAGTTTTCTGGTCATAGCAACTAACTTAGATCGCATACTTCCTACTGTACCTCCTTGGATTCCAGATATTTGTTCTGCTGTTACTGTAGACCCCTTACCTTTCTTCCCCATCTGCCCACAAGCAAGGCTCTGATCTTTTTAGATTGTCTTTCAAACTAGCTGTCAATCACTTAATAGCTCAAATTAACAATCTTCCTTTTATCTCTCTGTCACATTGTCTTTTCTCATAGGCTGGAGACTTTTGAAGGCAACTTCAAAAAATATGATTGCACCCACTTCTATTTTTCTGTTAAATGAGTTTAGAAAGATTTGATTTTTAAAGGTATAAAGCTTTTTGAAAGTAAGTTACAGTTTTTATATTGGAGAAAGGGATGGGTAAGATAGTGAGAATTTGTCAAAATTTACAACTTTGGATCCTGTTATTCAACTTTTGCTGGTGATTGAAAGAAACAGTTAAAGAGGACAGAGCACATATTTTAATTCCCCTTGAAAGGCAGTTTTTATCAAAACAAAACAAATTTCCAAAACACATATAATGATATAATCACATGTTGGCAAATTAGAGAACTATAAAGCGAGCTATATGTTATTTAAGTTAACTAAAATGTCCTCTAGTCTGTGCGTTTTTAAGTAGAACTACAGCCAATCTTTTGTGATTATGCTACTTGTAGGTTTGCTTGAACTTTTTCATCATTTTTGATGATTTTGTCCAGGTGGGGTTGGGGAGGAAGGGATGCTCCATTGGCATATTTTCAAGGTACCTGATTAGCCTGTTGGTACTTGGTCTCAGTTCGACTAGTAGACATTTTTTTCTGTAAAAATATAAAACAAAGACCAACTATAAAAAGCCACAAATCCTAAGATGCTATCAGTGTCTAGTTTGCTGTCCACTTCCCACGCTGTTACTTGCTATAAAATGAATGCCTTATCTCATTTGAATTTCCTGCAGCTCTCACTACAGTTGTGTTAAATTGTGATTATCTTTATTTCTTCACAATGGAATAAATAAAGAGCAATAGAAAGAGAATTCATTTCTATGCCTTCTCTTAATTGCTGTTGGAGAAGAAATTGAGATAGGTGGGTCAATCACTTCATCATGGTTCCACTACCATAACCTACCAGAGCTTTTTGGAAAAGTATACTATAAAAAAATAAAAGTGTGGAGGACAGGCAGTATAAAGTTGTTCAAATCCTACTTGGAAGGAGAGATTACCTGTCATGATTTTACCTAGTAAACAACCAGCACATGACTAGCTAAAATAAAATAAATCAGGATCTGTATATGGTTTGATTTCTTAGTTGTTTCTGTGGTAGTTCCTAAAGCCAAGATAAACAATTCATATTATATAGTGTGTTTAGCAGTAAAGCCTTATTACAAGGAAGATGTCATCCTTAATAGGGAAGGAGCTTGAAAAGGACCAGCTGGGTTAAATGGCATACAAAGAAAAGGAAGATCAGAAAAAATAGACAGGATACCCTCAAGAGGTAAACAAAGAGAATTGGACATACATTGCATACATTGGACATGGATGGTGAACGGGGAACAAATGGGAGAAATTTTTCATATGGTACTGATTGGATGGCTGAGGCTCAGTAGTCAAATTGTTGCTGTGATTTGGCATATCTGGAACAGTATCTGAAAGAGATTTTGGCTTGTTTAATTATAAGTGTAAAAAGCCCCGATTTCTCATCTAGCAAACCATACAAATTAAGATGAATATTTCAATATTCTGTATTCATGGCATGCAGATTTTTTTTTATATGTTGCCTTTTTTGATGCAGAAGAGGATCCAGACTGTCTGTACCAGTTGATATATTCTTGAGGGAAATTTGATCAAAATTATATTTGCTGCTGAAAATGTTGGTTCTGGCTACAATGTCAATTGTTACAGTAATGTGTTTGTAGCAATGTGATAGATACAGCAGCAGGTGGAAGAAGGTGCACACAATAAAGTGTTCAATTAAATATTAATAAAAGCAGCTAGGGATTCATTTTTAAGTTGTATGGACTTCTGTTTCATTTCTCCTCATTTAATACATAAAATATAAAATAGTATAGTGGGCCCTTGTCTGTTGCTAGGGTTTGGGGCTCAGAACCCTCATGAAAATAAAAAAAACATGAATACCCCCCTGGCTGAGGGAGTGCTCCCTCTCCCAGTCCCTTGCCTTTTGCCTGGGTGCCCGTGCCTTCTTTCCAGGTGCCTGGGCAAAAGGCAAGCTCCACATGCAGAGAAGGTGCACGTGAGCCTCCCTACTTCTCCCCCTCTTGCCTTTGTCTGGAAGCTCTACCTTCCTACTTTCCTTCTTTGTACTCAGGCAAAAAGCAAACAAATGGGAGGAGACAGCCCAGAGTGTGGAGAAGGCACATGTGTGCCTCTTCCCCTATCTTCCCCTCCCATTATCTTGCCTTTTTCCAGATGCACTGCGTTCCTTTTCTCTGCCCAGGCAAAAGGCAAGCAAATGGGAGGGGACAGCCCTGAGCATGGAGAAGGCACGCATATGTCTCCCCACCATTCCCTTGACTTTTTCCAGGCTCTATGCCTTCCTTTTCGCTGCCTGGACAAAAGGCAAACAAATGGGAGGGGAAGCCCTATTCATGAAAAAGGTGTGCACGTGCCTCACCCCATTTTCCCTTTCTCATTCTCTTGCCTTTTTCTAGGTGTGCTGTCCTCTTTCTCCATACCTAGGCAAAGGCAAGGGAATGGGAGGGGGCAACCCTAAGCTTGGAGAAGTTGTGCATGTTCCTTCCCCCCTTTCCCTTGCCTTTTCCCCAGGCCTGTGGGACTTCCTTCTACATGCCCGGGCAAGAGAATGGGAGAGGGTTATTCTGTGCCACGAGAAGGCACATGCACATGCCTTCCCCACATTCTTCCCGCTCCCATTATCTTGCCTTTTGCCTGGGCATGCCTTCCTTCCTTCCACATTCCCAGACAAAAGGCAAGGAAATGGGAGGGGGAGAATGGGTGGAGGCATGTACCCACCTTCCTTCTCAGTGTGTGGGTCTTCCCACTTTCATTCACTTGCCGTTTGCAGGGGCACAAAGAAGGAAGGCATGGCATGCCCAGGCAAAAGGCAAGTGAATGGGCGCAGGAGAATGGGGGGAAGCAAGTGGGTGCCTTGTGAATAATCAAATTGGGAAGGTCAAACCTGTGGATGTGGAGGGAGGACTGTATTTTATAGTGCATACAGTCCCCCCCACACATTTGTGGGGGTTGGGGATGCAGAACTGCAGACAAAAGTAGAAAAACCACAAATACCTATAGGCCCCCTATACCATGTTTAGTGCACACAAAAGACCATGATCTGCAGATTCAACCCACCATAGAATCAGATGTATGATACATAATGTATGTGATTCCATGGTGGAAAGCACACTGGCTGCCTGCTTCTGGCTTTGAAGCAATGGAATTCCTTCACAAAGCAGAAGCAGGTGGCTCGTGGGGCTTCCCACCGCCTCTGCTGCTGCCCTGTGCCATTTTTAATAGGGACGTGCAAGCCTTGCCTCATGTTTGCTGTCTCTCACAGTCTTACAAGGCTTGTAGACAGACTGTGAAAATGAGGCAAGACTTAAATGTTTCCGTTTAAAATGGCACAGAGGAGCAGCAGAGAGGGCAACCAATAATCTGCAAATGATGAAATTTGTGAATGTTTGAACCCCCCAAATATGGACTGAACTGTCAGGGTGGCTTGACATGCATGCATTGACATTGACTTAGAGTAGGGGTAGTCAAGCTTGCAGGGTCCAATTTGCCAGCTGTGGGACCTGCTGTGATCTACACTAGTGACCAGAAAACTAAACTAGAAGTGGCTGAGAATCCACTGATTTTATGAGTAAGTTTGGAGGGGAAGTTGGGACAAAACAAGGTGTAGGAATGTCCTGTGACTTCTTTTAAAAGAAAGTTACCACTCCTAGAGGGTTCTACGTTTCAGCTGACATTTTTGTGGGGAGGGGATCTGCGAAAAGCTTGCTACTTACAAGGACAGTCTTGGATTTCATATGTAGCTTGGATTTCTTACTTACAAGGACAATCTTGGATTTCATATTTATGTGGTAAGCCACATGTATCCTGCCTCTCAACTTAGGACATGGGGCAAATATTTTTACAGCCAATTCAAATGAAGTGTAGAATCCAAAGTACCTGGTCTTTTCTGGGCCTTTTGGTACTTACCTCTGGGTGCTCATTTTTATTTTAAAAAGGGGGTGTTTTTAAGGCAGGCATAGATATAACTTACCTCTTCAGAGGAAGAAGGGAGGTCAAGTATCTTCAGACTATCGTGCTTGAAGTGTGGACAGTTTGCTGTAGTTCAGGGATGTTAAGTAGGAGATTCAGCTCCATTTCAGGTGTCCAGCCTCTTCCCTCTTCAACTGGTTTCAAGTGTGCAACCTTATCTTTGCTTCCTAAGGAAGCACAAGCCCTGTCACTGGCGTGAGCACAGAAGACTATTATTTGAATAAAGTGATCAGATAGGCCCAAACTGTTCCAGAACAGAAGAGTACTGTGGACATGCTGGCTTTGTATTGAGCAGGGCGGGCAGAGGTCCTACAGTCACAAGACAGGCTGTTGCCCTGCAATGGGTAAGTTAGTAATTTCCCTATAGAAATGTTTTGGAAATATAAGATCTGCTTTATCTTTAAAATAAACAAGTCAGAGATTAAATTTATAGTGGTGGTTAACTGTTACTTAACTTTGTTTCAGTTTTTGTGCAGTCCTTGAAGGAAGCGAAAATGACATGAGATTTATATACTGTGCTGCTTGTATATGCTACATGCTGAATGACTGGTCAGGGATGGATATGAAGAAAGCCATAGACTATATTAGAAGAAGCATGGTGAGTTTTGCCGAGTGTCAATGAGAATTTTCTCAATATCTACTTAGATCAGTGGAACTTAACGGCCCAGTACGTAGGCATAGTCTGGGAAGTTCTTGTGTGATTGGTATTTATCAACTTATTGACCAACCTTGTTTGTCAATAGACCATTCAGAACAAAATGACGATTCATATTTATGCTGACAACTACACTATATTGCTATGATTACACCAATGCAGCATATCCCTTAATGTGGTGAAAATACTTTGTCAGCTATATTTAATCTGTAAGCTTGGTTTAAATTCAAACTGCTTGTAATTTATGAACAGTTAAAATTTAATGTTTGGCTTTCCAAAGTGTGGAACACAGAATTGTGCTGTGAATAAATTTACGGTAGTTCTTAAAATACAGTTGCATTGATGGTGTAAATCCACAAATAATTACCTATATTCTTAGTTTCATCTTTCCTTTTGTCTGATTCAGCAACCAGTTAAATTTATGCTAGTGGTTCAGAATGTGCAGGGAGGGATCTCAAATCTCTCAAATATGTCAAAATATCACTTTCTACATGTGTCCTCTTTTTTTTTTCAAAATTAAGAATCCATAACAGTACTACAAACAGTTATATCAGAGGAATTAAAGAGTTCTGTCTCCTTGAGCTCCTCTTAGAGAATCGGAACATCCAGTTGACTGTAGCTTTGGTTCTTGAAAAGGAATCCCCTTATTTCATCATCTGTCCTTTACAGTCCAAGAATCTGGAATGGAGTATTTTTAATTCTGATGTGATACGGGGAAAACACTTAAGTAACTGGAGTAGCATTGACGTGAGATACTAGAGTTCAAGTACACTTGAGTATATACTTGGAAAATCAAGTGTGCTTCAAAACAGTAGTCTTGAAAAGCAAATCTGCAAGCCCCTCCATTTCCTCCCCTTCAGTTTAAATTCTGCTAGAGTATAGTCAGATAATAAATTGCTGTACAGAAATTAATGCTCAAAATTATGTACCATTATAATATAAAATGCTGTTAAAACAGATATTACTACACTTAGTTTGACTTCCCATTAGATACCTACAGATTTCTATTTAAATGAGAGGTTAGGATTGGAACAGCTCAATACTGTTCCAGATTTAATTGAGGAATTTCTGGACTTCATCAGTTTTAAGGGTAGTTTACAAATTAAATGATAATAGTACCAAAATAAATAATAATAACAATAACAACAACAAACACAACAGTTAAAGGAGCATAAAATTCTGTTTTATTTAGATGCTTGATAAGTTATATAGGTTTAGGAACTTCTTTTTCATGAACATTCTTGTAGTAATTTTATATATATTAGTAAGGAAAATGTAACATTTCCACTGCTAGTAATTTTATTAGATATCCAAAGGATAAATAAAAATCAGCAAGTTCAGTCTCTTAAAGGTTGTACACTTTCTGTATGGAGAAGATCTTGAAAAACCGTAGCTGACATTCTTGTGGGCCTGGTTGGTCTAACCAGAGTGGCTGAAGGATTTTGCTCAGCTTTTTCCCTGTTGTGCATTTCTTACCTGTATTCTTAAATTTTATTCTCTGTGTTGGTTTGGAGCATTGCCAGGTTCCTGTTCACCTGAATTAGATGTAATTGTATGTACTGCTGAACTTGGGTGTCTGTCTGTCTGTCTAAATTCAAAAGGGAGAAGTGCATGTCTTTTCCTAGAGCTTGTTGCTAGGCTGGGTTTAAATGTGCCTAATTTTTATTCAGATGAAACTAAAATGAATTAAAAAGTGAATAATTATCAGCACTTACTGTGCTTCCTTGGCCCCCATGTAGAGTTATACCACACAGTCTGTAAAACAGTGTCTAGGGAAACGAAATGATTTAAAAACACTGAAGATCTGCTGGAGATGTTGCTAGAAAGAATAAATACAATGTTGTTGAAATAAAAGGGATGAAAATGTTATCTGTGTGCGAGAGAGGGAGAGAGAGACAAGGGAAAATAACAATGCATGTAATTTGTACACACTTCATACTAGGCATGGCTGTATGTAATTAATTGTATAGGAGCACAGCTAGGCCTTTGGAAGCAAATAGAAGATTTCCCACCTCATGTCTTGCTCCCAGCATGAAAGTAAAGGCTAAGAGTCATTTCCTGGAAAAAGGCAGAAGGTAAAAGGGTTCTCTTTTATCCTTTTCTTACTAACAAGCACCCTTATAAATGCCTCATCCCTGTTTGTGAGATTTAAGGGCAGATTTAGAATCCTGTTTGCTGAACGAAGTCATTCAGTCTTGATGCATATTAGTGTTCCTTTTATTTTCCAGCTTAACAGACGAATGCTCTTGTTATCATCATTTTCATTTTCAATCCGCTCTTTGGATTACTGAATTCTTTTGCACTAATGTTCTAACTATCCACTAATGGGTTGTGCACTGAGGTCAGTTCAGATTTGTAGGGGTATATTTATAATAGAGGGGCTTAATTTGATATCCTCCAGAATTCCCAATACCAGAATACTTTGATGGAGTTTATATTTCATGGCAGGAACCCTTATGGTAAAAGTATTGCATAATTAATTTAAAATATATTCTGTAATCATGTTATTGTATAATACTACTTTTGTCCAACATTCAGAATAGCAGCTTCTTGCAGCCTGACATTTTCTCAAAAAGGATATTGTGGATAATGGAAAGTGAGAATATTTCTGATCAGCGCTATATTTACATGTCAGAAGTATCTCATTGTAATGGAGAACAACTGCATCGTGGATGCAAACGACTGTGTTGGTTTTAATACAATTCTAACTTGTACTGATAATGTCCCCTTCATTGTAGGCAAAACAGATGTCCTTGTTTGGAAGAATGCTATTATATATAGATGTAGCTTTGTTTCACCAAATCTTGCAAGATAATGAGGCTTGTTAGAGTTTATAAACGTACTTCTCTGCAATGCAAATGGGCATGCTGCTGACGTTCATGTGCTTTGTTTAGGCAGCCATTTTTGTCCTGTCAAATATATGAAGCAAACGTTTTCATAGGCTTGGAAATGTTGCTCTTGGATGGACAGAGGACTTCTGCTTGTACAGTGTGCCCCTCTTTTGTGCAGATTGCCCTTCCATTGTGCAGGTTGCTCATCACTCATGCCAAAGAGTCCCTTGATCCACTTGTGGTTTTTCAAATGGATAAGAAAGAGTCATCATTTAAACAGAGTTCTGTTCACTATCTTTGGATCCAAACATTAATGTTTCAATATTCAAAAAGTACCTTAAGTAGTAATTTTACAGAGTTATGGTTCTCAAGACTAGAATTAAACTTATCCAGCTAGACTCCTTTTATGAGTTTCCTGGCAAGAATAAGTGGCAGTTTCTCCTGATTATTCCAATAAATAATCGTTGGTATAATTCTTGAATTACGATTCAGATCTGGTGAAGTTTGCCTCTTTCTCTGTGACTTGTGAATTGCTGTTCTCCCTCTTCGTGGAAATATTTCAGTAATGCCAAAAGTGCTGTTCTATCATTTCCTTGGGTAAATGATCCCAGTGTAGTATATCTTCTGTTTTATACATCCCAACATGCTTGTTCTTATTGTTTTCTTCTTATAGTGTGTTGGCCAGAACTTAATAGTAAACCATGCCTGACTAATACAAAGTAGCAAGGTCATATCCATGAAGTGAGCCTCAGCTTCTCTGCTTTTGGTGAGCACCACTATTTCTACACAGTTGCTGTACAACTTCATTTGATCTTCAATACCTAGCCAGGATCTCATATGTACACTTCCCTTTCTTTGTAACTGGAGACATAGTGTCATATGTTTCAGTTCTAGAATTTTTTACTTTGAATGGAAAAAAAATCTTCTGAAAATCTTTCTCCCTGTCAAATGCTATTCATTGCCCATTTTCCAAGTGTTCCCTTTTAGCTTTGCCCATTTGTAGTGATGTCAATATACAAGTGGGAACTTAGAACACAGTCTCTTGTGTTAGGGGACATAGTGCTGTGTACTTCTTTGTGTTTCCAGAATTCCTCCCTCTTGAATAACCTTATGATTTGTGGCATTTATAAACCAGCCAAGATGTGCCTATTTTCTTCCTCCTCCTTCTAACTCAGTAGATCTAGAATGTTCCTTCTGCATTTCGGGATGAATTTCTCAGCAGTTTCTGTAGAAGTACATTGGGAAGCACTACTACTAGATATGCTTCCTATTCCCTGCTTATGTGACAATGTCTCCAGATTATTTTGGAGATCGGGTGCCCAAATATGAGCATAAGGTTAAGAACTGTCATTATAAATCTTGTCAGTCACAAATACACTTTCATATATTTTACTTCTTTTCATTTAAATTGCAACTTCGAATAGTATTGAATCAAGTTTTAGCACTATTTAATTTGACCGACCCAATAAGTATTTTTGTACTACAAGATAACGTGCAGTAGTGGGCATTACTGAAAACATTGCAGAATAATTCCAACTGTTTTAGAGCTTCCTGGTGTTTAAAAGCTATAATTAAGAACAGTTGTAGTTTGATCAGTGATTTTATAGCAAATTTCTTTACAGTTCAGTTATACAATTAGGATTATGTAATTGGGCTATTAATTACATTCTAACTGAACAGTGAAATAAAAACTGCTACTTGTTGGGCTCTCTGCATTTCCTGTCTTGCACCAGTCTAATGTATGATTACAGTAACCATGGGAAAGTGGAGATTTACACTTCCTCTTTTTTAACAGGAAAACATCTTCAGTTATTTAACCAGCAAGTATGACAACAGTCACAAGGTGTAGATAAGCCAATATCAAGCAGTTAGTGTTGCAGTAGTTCAAACAGAAAAGTACCTCCCTGTAGCTACAGCTGCCCTACAGTTTGTGCTCAGTTTGGTATGGTGTTTTGTTCTTACGGTACGCTTTGTGGTTATCTGTGCCTCATGGTTTTTTCCCAAGTTTCCCTTTCACAAATGGGAAGACTCCCTCTGTTGGCAGAAGAGACTGAGATTCTGCCAGTGTCTCTGCTGCCATGGAATTGGGGAAGCTTTTTTTGCCAGTTCATTTTTCCTATTGCAGCAGCCAGTAGTCTTCCTTGGTCTTTCAGAGGGTCCCTTTGAAGCATGTTTGCGAAAGAGTTCTCCCAACTTGCTTTAGGAGGAGCATCCTGTGAGTGGAACTTGGCTAACAGGAAGTCTGGACTTAATGCTGTATTTGCAACTAGATTATTCTGAAGTAATTGATACATCCTTAGTGAACAGTAGTCCCGATGTGTTGCCCTTCATTCTTCTCACTGCTGTGTTCATGCTTAGTGCGTGAAATTGCATTTAAGCTGGTTCTTTGTGTATTCTTATTTTTCAAAATATCAGTCTTCTCATCATCTGTATAATTAAGAGAACGAATGATCTCCAACCAACTTTTTTTAAAAAGTAGAATCTTAAGGTACATACTTCTGCAAATTCTTTTGTAGCATTGACAGGCCAGCCATTTCCCCAACTCATTTTACTTGCTGGAAGGATTTTGGTATGAAAAAGTCGCCAAAAAATGGTTTGGGGAGATGTGAGTTGCTGCCTCTTAACTTTCCACCGTATTTTATTTTCCTATAAGATCCAGAAAATATAAACATCTCTCAGCTTGGATATTCACTGAGGTTAGAAGATTTCTTTTTTTTAAAATTAATTTTATTGTGATTACATCGTATAAAACAACATTTCTCATTGTACATTTTACCAAACTTTTACAGCTCTCTTCCACTCCTCTCTGGATTTCAATAGTGTTATTTCATTGACATATCAACATTATGCATCGCATTACATTTGTTAACATACAAGATAGATCCTGCTCTTCAACCCTACTTTACATGTTCCATGATGTTCCACTGATTTTTACTTCTAACTGCTCATGCTACCATGAATTGTTACCGGTCAACACCCAACCCATTTCCAGAACAATTTGCCATTCTTTGTTAATGTCATCATCTGATTTTCCGTTTAATCTCTGAGAGACTATATCTGCATTCCGATTTTCAATAAAAGTTGCCCACCATTGCTCTATTGTAGGTATCTGTTCAGTTTTCCATAACCTTGCATATTCAATACAGGCTGTCGTAATCATATACAGCATTATTCTCCAATATTTCTTTGCAACAGAAGATTTTTATAAGTACTCTGACAGTGGCTCTAAACTGAATTAGGGAAGAGCTGAGATTTGGCATTAGATCTGCTGAGAGGTGGAAGCCATCCTGTGAAGTTTTAACATATAAACCGTCAGGTGGCCCGTTGGAGAGTGTTTTGGGGCAGAGGATCTTCCCTAGCCCTAATGGTCTCTGGATATTTTGGAATACAGCTGCTGTTAGTCCCAAATAGTATGACTGCTAGCAAGGGACTATGAGAATGGCAGTGCAAAACATCAGGTGGTAAGGCAGGGTTATCTGTTTTCCTTTTTCTCCCTGCTTTGCTCTTCACGCATGCTGAGCAAGGAACTCTGGAGGCAGTTGTTGTTTACCTTGCCCCTTGCAGGCAGGCCCACGTAGCTACATTAGATTCTGCCACAGCAGAATCCCATTATTTCGCAGCTCGAACTTTATTGTATTATTTGTTGCAGTCCAGCACTAAAAGTCTGAGTTTCTTCATCCCTCTTTCACTATCCTGCCATTGCCCATGCTGCTAAAAACAAAAAACAAAACCCCCTTCCAGATGATAAGAAGGAAAAGGGAGTCTGGGAGCACATTAAAAGATTTTGTGAAAAGGAGTTCTTTATCAGAGACTTTGTTAACGGAGGTAGGCCTGTAGTTGGATGTTAGGATAAAACCACCCAAGGATGGCCTCCATCCATTGCAGAAACTGAATGTGTCACAGTATGTTTCCAGTGTTCGTGTTAGGACCAAGATTGTTATAGATTGAATGGGAATCAGATTCTGGGCGCACAGTGTCATTTAGATTATTCAAACATGGTTTGTGTTAATGTTTATATTAGCATTTACATTTGAGGTTTTTTTTCTCTTTGCTTTGCTTTCCAGTCCTATGATAACGGACTTGCTCAAGGAGCTGGCCTTGAATCTCATGGTAAGAATGTTACTTATGTTACCAGCCACTTTAAAACAAGAGTTGAATCCAGCATTACTCTTAATTAGAATAATACATTTAAGTGATTCGGATTTATTAATTATAGTTCACTTGCTGTACTGATTTATATGATTTATATGAATCTGCTATAAGTAAGACTAACATTGGTCATAATCCAAGAGCGTTCAAGTACAGTACATATTGTGTCCTTTTGAAAATAAGCACATAATGAAAAATAAAGGCAAAAGAGAGATGGTCACTTGCTTTATTTGTTTTAAAAAGCCCAATGCATTTCAGCCTCTATCAGAATATACTCTCAAAAGAAATGGACCATTAAGCAACAGGCTCTTTTCTTAATGGTCCATTTGTTTGGAGAATGTGTTACACAACTCCATAAATTTCTGTGTAAAGTGTAGTCCCTGAAGAAGGCCAACTTTGATAAGAGTCCGAAATGTGCTGGGTTTTTTTAAAACAAACGGGGCAAGTGACCATCTATCAGCACGTGGACCTTTGTCTCCTGTTTTGTTTTTACTTTTTGAAAATGAGACTGCACATTCAAAGAATCTCATTTGTTGAGCTTGGCTTTGGCACAAGTGCTGACAAAATTTAGATATTATGAATCATATGTTAAGAGTCCTCATTGTGAAAACAGCTTCATTGCTCATCTGATGTTGACACAAGCAGCTTCCTCCTGCATTTGGAACTGTTCTGTCTTCATCTTCTTGCTTGTTAGGCATGTCCATGTAGTTCTTCCTTCTGCATAAATTCATAATTCCTGCTTTTTCACACTAAAGAAATCAGAATTTAAGGCAACTGGAATCAAGAGTTTGTGGGTGGGTTTAACATTCCACTGCAGTTGAACTAATGTTATAAATACTTAGGATCATGCTCTTGCAATGTTAAATAATAGTTAAGTGAGTGGAGAGTGCTTTTCTGCCCAGGTTAAAATTCTTATTTAGGAAGGGTCTTTAAGATTGCTTCCCGGCAATGAGTGGAGCTAAGGGTTGTGTGCATTTGACGGAAGCAAAATGGACAACGCCCAGCGAGTTCAGGTCAGTTTGGACATTTCCCCACCCTGAGTAGAATCTGATTGCAAAGCCAAGGTCCATGCAGTAGCTTGCAACATGCATGGCTGATTCCATGCAACTTGCGGTTTGTATATCTTAGCTTACCTTTGAATACCCTTTTATCTCATACATATGAGACTGTTACACATCCCTAGTTTAAGAAGTGTTCATGGTTTCTTCTCAGCCAGAATTAACAATGGTTATATGTAATTATGAGCATAAAGCTCAAGGGAGGGGTGTCTTAATTCTGGGTTGTGTAGACCTGCAGTCAGCCTAAGTAAACTATGCCTTCTGAAGAGTAATAGCTTGATTTGACTGAAATAACTTCCAAAATGGAGCAATAGCAACAGGATAGTATTGGTTTTCTTTTCTGGATAATTGTTGCAGAAAATGCCAATTCTTTATTGTTCAGAGTTTGTTTTGGCAGCCAGATATCAGAACAGTGACAAGTGGGTAGTAAAAGAGCAGGACTTCATTCCATCCAACAAGACTTCACTTACATTTTTACTGGAAAATTGTTTGTCAAGCTACGTGAGTATCTCTTCATTCTGCCCAAATGAGTGACCTTGCAGCACTAAAAATGATCCCATTTTCAATGTTACAGGTGTTAGAGTTGAGCCTTATCAGTAACTCCTTGAGAAACTGAAAACCATATTGAACAGATTCTTCATCTTACAGGTGGTTCTACATTTTGTGGTATTGCATCTCTGTGCCTGATGGGTAAACTTGAGGAAGTCTTCTCTGAGAAGGAACTTGACAGAATAAGAAGGTGGTGCATCATGAGGCAACAAAATGGCTATCACGGTCGACCAAACAAACCTGTGGACACATGTTACTCATTCTGGGTTGGAGCAACTCTTAAGGTAACTTAAAAATACAAGTAATAGTGCATAATTTACTTGAGTGGAGACTTTTCCATATGTCAGAGATTGTCAGTTCATTTAAGCTGCCGTTCCGTATCAAATGCTTTTATTTTGTTACCAACTCTAGTAATAGATACCTGAATATACAAATGTCTTTAAAATGCTTTACTTTACATTTGTATAATTAAAGCTGATAATGCTTTTGTGGTATGTTAAAGTGACTAACTTGTTCTTTCAGCTTCTGAAGATATTTCAGTACACAAATTATGAAAAGAACAGAAACTATATTTTATCAACCCAAGATCGCCTTGTTGGTGGATTTGCTAAATGGCCAGATAGTCACCCAGGTAAATTCATTTTCTTGCCTGTCCATGGAAGGGGAGTGTGTGTGTGTGGGGGGAGAAGAGAGTGTGAGACAGAGGGAGAGAGAGATGTTCCTAGATATTCCTAGGCTGACAAAGAATAGTTCATATTTTTTAAAAATTGCAAAATGGGATATACAGAAATGGAGCAATACGAAACCAGGAAAGATACATGGAACTAAAGACGAGGAGAATAATGTGGCAATTTGAGCACAACAGGGCGCTTTTTTTTCTACAGCTTCTGCTTACAAAAATCTGGACCTGAAGGCAGACTTTCAAAACAGATTTTATATGTGTGGAGTAGGAAGAGGAATCATACCAAGTTCCATAGACATAAGCAATAGCAATAGCATGTGTATTTCTGTACTGCTTATCAGCTAAGTACTCTCTAAGCAGTTCACAGTGTGTTAGCTAATTGCCCCCAACAAGCTGGGTAGTCATTTTACTAACCTGCAGATGGATAGAAGGCTGAGTCAACCTGGAGCCTGGCAGGATTGAACTCACAGCCGTGTGGCTGCAGTACTGGCATTTAACCACAGAGCCTTTCTGCACTACACTGTTTTAGTGCTATTATTCCACTTTCAACATCCTGTGGAATTCTGAGGCTTGTAGTTTACTGAGAATTCTAAATGCCTCGCCCTAAACTGCAAACCCCAGAATTTCATAGGATGTTGAAAGTTGAATAATAGCACTATAACAGTATAGTGCAGAAAGGTCCTCAGTCAATGGAATGAAAGCACTCCAATGGACTGTTCCTGTAGCCTGTGCTTATTTGTGGAGTGTTTTAAAGCATTCTGATAGTCTTACCATTTTGGTGTCCATTTGGTGTCCGTTTCTTGCCTATTATACACTTATGGTTGCGTTAATCTGAATGAATGTCATATACTGCGTATGTTTTCTGGTAGCATAATAATGAGGGTTGATGAAAGATGGCTTTCATTGCAGTTGCGTAGCTAGAGCTTCTGCTACCCAAGGGTAGTCCCTGAGTTTGCTGCCCTTCTCAGGGGAGGGAGGACCTATCTAAAATGCCAGATAAAAACTGCTTGATTGGCATTGGGTGATTGGGCTCTGGGCGTTCACTCAGAGGAGCACTCTGCACATGCTCAGAGACACGCCCACATTTCTGCAGTGGCGAGTGCCCTCTCTCTGTCTCTCCCCCCCTTCCTCCTCTGAGGGTCGGCTGGGCTGGGCTCATCCCGGTCTTGGAGGTGAGGTGGGGGGAAGGCAGGTGCCTCTCCGCACCTCCTCAGGGCTCCTCCTCTCCTCTCCTCTCCTTTCCTCTCCTCTCCTCCTCCCTCTTTCTCTGCCCAACCTGGAGGTCTGCTAGTGTTGATGCTGCTGCTTTGGCTGGAAACAGACTTGACTCCAAATTGGGGGGGAGAGGAGGGGGGGGGAGGAAAGCTTTCTTTCCAGGGGTGGCATACCCCTCCAGCAGACCTCTCCGGGAGGCTCCGGTACCCATCTGGTTGCTGGACATCTGCCAGCATGTGGTGCATGGCCTGACGCCTCCCCCAAAAACATGCTGCCTGGGGCACACCGTCCTCCCCGCCCCCACCTCAGTATGCCACTGTTTCATTGTGAGGTTCAGATTTGTTACTGTTGTGTGCCTTCAAGTTGTTTCTGACTTAATGGTGAACGGAAGGCAGGGTTTTCTTGGCAATATTTGTTCAGAGAGGGTTTGCCTTTGCTTCCTTCTGAATCTGAGAGAGAGAGTGACTTACCCAAGGTTGCTCAGTGGGTTTCCATGGCCAAGCGGGGATTCGGACCGTGGTCTCCAGAGTCCTGGTCTGGTGCTTAAGCTGCTGCACCGTGCTAGCTCTCAGAAGGTGCAGATGAGATGGAAAGATGAGTGATTTTTGAAATAAAATTGGCTGCAAGGATATGTTGCATTTGAAGTGGCTTTGGGATGTTGGTATTGATAGGAAAGAGCAGAGTACAAATAAGCAAATCAGTAGGCTCCCATTTTATGATTTGGGAATTTCTAGAGCTCACGACTGAGTGACTGTTGAATGTTTAAGACAATTGCCTCCCTGATACACGTTTTTCCTGTAAAGTTTGAAAATGTTCTTACAGTTCTCTGCAAGATTGTCTTGGCTAAGTTTATATATGGTAAAAATGCATTTACTACAGGTGGTCACACAAATTGGGGTAGGGGAGCTTGCTAGGCAGTTTAGAAGCCTTTTCCATTACAGTATTTATTTAGATTCAGCAGTTGCAAATATGTATCGCTTTGTCATTTTTTTAAATTCACACACCATTTGGACCACTTGAATGAAATGTCATGGGTTGATTTAATTTGAAAATCTTCATCTTCAACAGCCCTGTTCTGTCTGTTTTTTCTCTCATGTTGCCCAAACTTACTATATTCTATAAACTTGAACCACTATAGGTATTTTTCAGGCAGTGTCCTGTAATGAGGTTATATTCATCATGAACTTTCAATTAAATAACTTGGGAAAGTTGGGAAATCAAGAACTAACGGGGTAATGCTGCATAATCCACATACCTTAACTTGCTGTTTTTCTTTCCAGATGCCCTTCATGCCTACTTTGGGATCTGTGGTCTGTCATTAATGGATGAGTCTGGTATTCGCAAGGTTCACCCTGCCCTGAATGTAAGCACAAGAACCTCAGAGCGCCTTCAGCACCTTCATCAGACCTGGACAACTAAGGACTCTAAACACTGTTCAGAGGGATTGCACAGTGCCACATGACTGACTGAAACTCCAGTTGAGCTTGGTAGCATAATTGTAGCCCAAGGTTAAAAGCCATGTATAACCAATGTGCTCTTTTTTAAAGTGCTGGACTCATACAATCAGATTCACGTTACTGTCATTGTTTTGACAGCAAATGGCCTTCAGCCGATTCTGGATTGGGAGTGAAACAAAATTGCTTCCCACTCTCGGCGGAGTAACAAATTTGGTTTCAGAGAATCCCTTCCAAGCAAAATTAATCATTTAGTTCTATTGTATTACTTTAAACAGTGCAATGGTGAAGTGTAACAATAGTTAAAAACAAAAAGCTCTTCAAAATGTATTTACATATTTTCATACTTAGTCGCTTGAATTTAGTGACACCTATTTGACATATACTTCGTATAAAATCTTATAAATTAAGTCTTGATTGCTAAAAGGTGGTCTTTTAAATTAGAGGACAAGCCTATAACCTTTGTAAAAAATAAAATAAAATTATTTTATTGACTATATATTGAACCTTGTGTTGTGTTACTTTTGGGGACACCTTGACTGCTACCACTTAGAGAAGAGGTGGCTGCCTGTGGAAAGATAGGGGGCACCATTAGCACTCTAGGGGACCTTGGAGGACGTGCTCTCTCCAAAATCTCTCTCTCTCTTTAAATAAACTTAAAAATTGCCCCCAAATGCCTCTAAGGTATATTGGGACATTTTCACCCTGTTTTGAATTTCAAAAAAGGACTTTCCTGGGCCTAAATTGGCCCATGGGCATGCAAAATGTGGTGGAAATGCATTCCTGTGCCCTAGTGGAGATTTTGGAGCATTTTTGGGGGGAACCCCCTGGGAGGAATCACAAAATGGCCTGACAGGCTACACTTTGTCCACTCCTGCCTTTGAGCAACTTAAGAACAATTGTAGTAAAGTAGTACAAACTTAATTGAAAATCACTAATATTTTTAAGGAATTAAGCGTAAGAAAAAAAACTAAAAGAAAAACAGTAGCTAGTGTTCTCAGTATTCATCTACAGTGGCAATTACTGTGATCTGTTGCAGAAAACTGGACAAGGATAGGGGTATACAACTTTCTGTTAAACTACTTGGGAAGTAGCATTAGCCAACAGTGTGGTGGTATTGGTGAAAAGTGCTAGGTCAGAGCAGGTAGCCTTTGGGCCAAATCCTCACTCAGGTGTGGAAATCATTGGGTGACCATACATGCCGGTCTACTGTCTCAGCTGAACATACCTTGCAAAGTTGTCAAGATGAATTCCTAAGGGGAAGACAAAAATATCAAAAAATAAACTGAACATTTCAGAAATCACCTTTCAAGAAACACTGTTTCACATTGCTCTGACCTAGGTTGACAAATTTTGAAAGAAATGTTAAAATTCCATTTTAGTTTATGATGGGTGCTGTTTTTTTGTTTTTACTCTTGTGCTTCATATCTATGTAGCTGTAAAATGATAAAGGATTTTACTGTGGTTATAAAGTTGTTTCTTCTAGCAAGAACTTCTGAATGTTTTGTCAGGTATCCAGTTGCCAAAGAGTGCCATCTGTTGCAGAGAGATGGATTTATTTAAGTTCTGTAGCTCATTTAAGGTTCAGGGATGTGGGAAGTACTTTTTTCCTCTCCAGCCACTCTGTATGTGGCTAGGTACAAGTGAATGGGCATAGTGCTTGTTCCTGTGAGCTTAGCTGATTTTTTTTATCATTTGTGGTCTCTCAAAAAGCACTGACCTGTGGTAAAGTTAAGACAGTTCTGGTTTAACTCAGAAATTAAACTTTATTATGAAGCATATATTTTGCTTTGTTTGTTCTTTGTTGAGCACAGCGCTTCCTTGCAAACTCTATATTCACATGACCAGAAGTAACAGAGAACATGCCTGAATCTAGAATAATCCAACCATTGTCTTAGAGCTTTTCCTGTTTCTCTCCGTCTCATCAGGTATGGCTGGATCACAGTATTGAGGAAGATGAGCTTTAATTTGCATTTGGTAAACATAACACAGATAAACTATGTCAAAACTTAAAAAAAAATTCATGGTATTTCTCTACCACCATTTGTACCACCTGTCCATAATTATAAGATAACAAAAAAATTAATTACATTGTAAAAGGAATGAAGCTTGCCCTTGTTCAGTTGCAATCATTATATGAGTTATAAGTTCATTATTGGAGAAAGGAATTAACTACAAGTAGCTAACTATTTTGAACTAATTACTTCCAAGCTCTGGAAAGGGTGATGTAATGTCTGCAAACATGGATAATTGAGAGCTAAGGTACTGCGTCAATAGAAAGATTTTATTTTTAAGCTGTTAAAAAAAATTAATTATGGAAAAGTGAACAGATGGCTCTTAATACATCATTTGGCTGCCTGGATAACAGACTGAACTAGCCTTTTTAAGCAAGTGTTCATTTTTCCATTGAAATAGCATCCTTCTTTGGTGGTTGTCAACATTTCTCCTTTTTAAAAAGTTTTAGTATATGCCTGCTGGTTTTTTCTCTTCTGTCTATATTGCAAATTATTAATTTAAAATCACATGTTCATATTAATCTTCAATATTGTTTAAGATGGCTAATCATTTGCTAGCTTCATTGCTATTGCTTTTATGTAGAACAGAATTTGAAAGGCAGGGATGTAGTCATCAAAACTGTAAGAGGATTCATCTAAGCAAATCACAAATACCAAAAGTTCATCCAGTGTTAATTTGATCATTGATCTCTCTGTAAACAGTACTCTTACATTTCAGCTGCAGGAATCCCAACTGTGTTGCCTTTGTGCAATCTCTTAAAATAGTCTCTAAAATACATAGCTACAAAGGAAATCAGGAAGGTAGTTTCAAATACAATGTCAGATATTTCTTGTTGCCTAAAAAGGCTGATAGAATCCTGAACTATATTGCATAGGTGTTTTCCCATTTTAAACCATGGCCTGTTTATTCTGTTGAAGACAAAATATTGTACCTGTTTTCCCGTTTTCATTGATACATTAGTGTGACGAACCCTGAGGGAGGGGGCTTAGCAATAGTGCTATCTTAGCAACCCAGAGGCTTCAGATTGATTGGCTGGTGCAAATGGAACCCAGGCTAGCCAGAGGGAGGGCTAGATGGGAGGAATGAGCAACAGAAATCTAACTGAAAACAGGGAGTTGAGATGGAGAACAGAGAGAATGGAAGTGGAGAACAGGGTTGAGAGTTGATGTAGAGAGTTGACTCTGGATGTTAAGAAGAGAGTGTGTTTGGATTTGAGGAAGAGAGAAGTGTTGTGCTGGTTTATGAATCCTTACTTACCAAATATCTATTACCTTGACAGTGTGTCAAATGAAGATTTGTTTATATTTTTATAAAGAGCTGCTTCAATTGCTCTGTACTGGGTTACACACACTACCATCAGTACCACAGTCATTGGAGAGATAAATCACTGCTTGTCCTTATGTCTGAGAAGACTGAGGATTTAGGGAAAGCAGTAGAGGGAGATAACCTGGGAAGAGAAGCCAATGGGGGACGAAGGGTGAGAAGGGAGAATAGGAGCAGATCTGAGTGTCATAGCCCTGCCTTGATCCAGAGATCTCCCTGGTTGTTCAGACCTGGACATAAAGAGGTGTCAGGGTGGGCAGGCTCTGGTGTTTTAACAGTGGCTCGGAGATTTTCCAGGAGAGCAGGTTATATATATTATAAATTAACCATTCAGTTGTTTCATGAGATGGCCCTATGAATAAGAATTTCCTGATAGTATACACTCTTAGGACCTGTGTAGACTGTGTTTTAAAGCTTTAGTGTTGCTTCCAAATTTTCTCCAGCTACAATCTTATACTTGCTTATTTGGAAGTAAGCACCACTGTATTTATGGCCTGTTTTGGTTTGATTTGTCCAGTTTTGGGGTGAAAAATCAACCAAAAATTTCTATGATTTTTTTAAAATGGATCTAGGGGCTTTGAGGGTTTTCAGAAGCTACACCCTTTCCTATGGTGCTATGTTGTGGGATTTTGACAGATGCCAATGAGTGTATAGAATACCTTGGAAAATGACTGTGGGTAGTGAAGGCAAGATGCATGTTCTTATTCTCAGAAGAATTTTACACCAACGTACTTGGCATAGAATCACAGAATAGGAAGTGGCCTCATGGGCCATTGAGACCAACTGCCTGGTCAGTGTAAGATCTCCAGCTAAAGCATACTTTGCAGGTAGCTGTACAGCCTCTTTTTGAAGACATCCAGAGAATGAGACACCCCCTCACACACACCTCCCCAGGCAATTTTCCATTGCTGAACAACTCTTATTGTCAACAAGTTCCTTCTAATATTTGATAAAATCTATCTCCCTGTAACTTTTTTTAAAATTTCCTTCTGAACTTATCATTACCCAAATGCTCTCAACTGGTCCAATCTGATCACTCTCATGGATATCTATACAAGTGAATTTGTCTTTGACATACAATGCTGTTACCGCCATTGCTAGCCCGAGCTTGTGGGATATTAAGATATCTTTTGATATCAATAATTCGGCCTTCTGTACCCATTCCTCTCCACGTGTTTGTGAGGCCCCTGGACAAGCACGCACACAGGTGCGGCCGACAATAGCCGAACCATTTATATCCCGATCTAGGCAGGCCAGTCATTGCCTAATGCAGCTTCAGGAGACCTCAAGGCAAGTACCACATTATATATGCATGCAACTTACAAAAGATCCCCTGCCCCGTGCATGCAGCTTGATGAGCGAACTATACAACTCTCAAGCACTCCGCGTTTGCATACTGGCTACTCTATTGACAATCTGGCTATAACTCAATCATCTAAAGTACTGGCCTTTCAGAGGCTTTGTCTCCAGCCCCAAACTCATTGTTTTCCCAAAGTACGGACTAGCCTGCGGCCACAATTTTCCCTATAAGAACCCCTGACTTTGAGCGCTTCCTCGGATTGCTCTTGGTTTCCATCCCGCCTCGCTGTTGCTTTGTCCAGCGAGCCTTCCCCTCAGCTCCACATGCTGAGAATCCATGCTCCCCAGCTTCTCTGCTTCTAACCGGGCTTCAGGACAGGTATAGTATTTCCCATACCAAACCTCCTCTAAAAATCCCTCTATCCCACTCCTACCTTTATTTCTATAGCCTCTTGTGTGAGTGTGTTGCATACACTTGTGTGATTGTATTCAATAAAACAATTATTATTATTTCAACATCTGCCTCATCCTTGACTCGGCCTGATCCCGTAGACATAGGGCTCAAGATCTCGCTACGTTACCCTGCCTCTCGCATTGCCAACTTGTGCTCTGTGCTAATTCCCTCCCCATTGTTGTGAGCACATTTAGGTGTCCCTCCTGGGACCCCCAGAAATCAGGGTAACAATGCTACTCCTCCTCCTTTTTCTCCATCTCTATTCTTTTTGAACAGATTATAAAATATATTTGCCTTCCTGCACTAGGATGTCAAGCTCATCTTGTTTGTTTCCCACACTCTGTTGGTGTGGGAAACAAACACAATGTCTATTGGGGTACAGACATCTAAATTGCTATTTGTTCTCATCTTCTATTCTACTGTAAATTTTTACTGTGACTCCCATCCTCTCCCTCAGCTTCTCTAGAATTCACATCCTTGTGTTTAGCACTTGCTTTTGGACAGATGTTTAAGCTATCATCTCCAAGGATTTAAGGCCCTCTTGATCAGATTCACCATGCTTTTGCCAAAGACATTCTTTCTGGTCTTCATGAGGTGCCCCCCTATCTGTATCCAGCAGTCCTTCATCTAAACAGTTGAAAACCACTCTCCCAGAAACCAGACTTCAGCCATTGAACACTATCTGTGCAGCCAGTCATTCAGTTGCAGTATCTTCCTGTCCCCATGTCTTCCTCTATCTTTCACTGGCAGAACTGGTGAGAATACCACATGTGCCCCCTAAACCCTTCACCTTCTTTCCCACGACATCATAGTCTGAGATGATCTGGTCAAAGGTATTCTTCGCAGTGTCATTGGTGCCCACATGTATAAAGAGAAAGGGGGTAGTGCTCTGTATTCTTGATGAGCTTTGTCAACTTGTCAGTGACATCCCAAACGTGCACACCAGAGAGACAGCACACTTCCTGATTCATTTTATCAGACTGACACAAGGTCCCTGTATACTCCTTAGCATTGAGTCTTCTAGAACCTTTCTTTTCTTGTTGTGGTTAAATTGACTCCTTCCTCAGCTTGTGAGTGTTCTGAATCTCCTGTGTACACTTCACTCCTGATGGTGACTGTCTTCTTTTGGTTCTTCCTCTATGATACTGTCCTCTTCATTTTCCTTGGCAGTTTCTTCCATCTGATTGAGTAAAATCAGTTCTCCCTCTGTTCTATCCAGGAAGTCCTCATGTTCTCTGATGCACCGAAGTGTGTCAATATGTTGCTGCAGTATGCTAGCCTTCTCTTCCAAGAGAGTCACCAGTTTGCACTAGCTGCAAGTGTAGTCAGGTTTTCTGGAAAGAAGACAAATACTGCGCACACAATGCACAGTGCAGGAGAACACAATTACAGATCCTTCTACCTCCATGTGTGCAGTTAGTTTTTCTTCCCTTTGAGACTGTAACAATTCTTTGGAATATATATAACTGCTGGCTTAAGAATTTGCTTCCTCAGCCAATCCAACTTCCTTTCCACTTACGGCAATTTCAGCAGACACTACTGGGAAAGATGTGCAGATGACATGCTTGTCTTCTCAGAGCTCTGTCTCCTGCTTAGTCCTACTTTAAAACTTTAATATTGGCCCACAAAAGAAGATAGAAAGGTTAAAATGCATCTGGCTCTTTTGTTGAAGGCTTGTTAAGATCCATGGTCATCAATCTACCTCCAATGATATATTCATACTTGACAGACTGTCACTACTATATTGGCTGCACTATGGACCTTTTGAAAATATGAAATAGTATTGTTTGACAGATTTATTATAACTTATATTTGTTTATTGGATATATATTCATCTGTCTCTGGTTTGGTGAGCCACATCCTATACCTCTTCCTATTGTTGTACCTCGGAGTCATTTATCAAAAGAGAACAGAACTCTATAGCATATGTTTGGGTCTAGGATGCCAAGGGCCTATTACTTGCAGCTTGCTTGAATGTGTTACAGGCCCTTCCATTTGTTTTCAATGCCTAGTCTGAAAATAGTAAGTTTTACATTGGCAGAAATTATAGTTCTGTCCTTTTGGTTCTGAGATATAATGGTGCTATGGAATCTGGATACATATAACTTGGGCCCCTTGTATGTTGATCTCAAGAGCACATGCAGACTGTGGAATGACATTGGAGAGGAAGAGTTCCCACGGTTTTTGTTCTAAAAAAGGCAACAAAACTCTGCCGCAGCTGTTGATCTGACACCAAGTCTGGCTTGGGTTCTCTTTCTTTCTTTGCTTTCCCTTTCTTTCTGTCTCCCCCGTCCTGTTCCCTTCTCAGCAGCTGCAACAGTTTTGCTTACAACCAATGAATGAAATCTTTTTTGAGGCTGAAGCAAATGGACAGTGAAGAATCTCTTCCTCCCCTTGTGTTTAGGCAGAAGGTGGGGGCAGGATGGAGAAGGAAGGTTGAGCATGTCGAGCAAAATGCTTCAGGCAGGCTATAAAGGCTGTCCTTTAACAGCAAGTGTATCTTGAATCCCTTTAATGTGTGTCTCAACATTTCTTTTAAATCCCATCACAACTAAAACATTTATAGCAGGCATAAGCGGTATATTTAAACTTTTACAATGTGTTACAGGGTTGCACCTTAGAGTAAAAATTAAGGCAGTAGCTTTATCCACACCCACAAATAACCCTATCACTTATTCATCCACTCATGTTTATAGCTGCCCTTTAGTTAGAAAGCTTCCCAGGACTGCTTACATAGTTAGTGTGACTGCCCCTGCTGTCAGGTTTACCATCTGCTTTTTAGGCACAGCATAGAAGGAAAAGAGGATGGGAAAAGTTAAGTTCAAGGCTTATAATAGCCAGCTGAAGATGGCCAGCTGAAAATGATTTAGGCAGTCTGGTGGACTAATTGTTGCTCATTGGCATCAGATGGAAGGAAGCAAAGGGAACTTCTTCTGCTTGCTTTCCTTTTGAAGCTGCACTCTATCTCAATTCAGGTATTGAAATGTCTTCCCAATTGCTGCAAAGTAATCAGCATCACAAAGCTGAAAAGCAGGGCCAATGTTGGCTTGGGAGGGTAGAAGCTGTAGCCTGATGCATCTGGACTGCATTAGATTGGCAAAAAGGCCAGGGGTGGGAATCATACAGCCCTCCAGAAGTTGCTCGACTGCTGCTGTCATCAGCCTATGCTAACATAGCCCATGGTGGTGGATGCTGGGCATTGCCATTCAGCAACATCTGCAAGGTTGCATGATTCCTGTGGAGGTCTCTGCTTATACCAAATGTGAGGGTTTCCAAACTTTTATGTGATGGTGCCACCCTTTATCACACCACTGTGTGCAACCAGTGTGGGGTTTTCCACTCAGGCAGTCTCATGAATGTCACTGACTATAAGGATTCCTCTCAAACAATCCTATCACTGTGCCCAAATGTGGGGATCTTTACTCTTAACCCACCTAATATGAAGCCTTCCGTGGTGTTTACTGCAAATCATGTAGGGTTCTCCTTGATCCCTGTTTCTGCCACATGCAGGCTTCCTCCTGTTCGCCTTGTGTGACTCCAACTGTGGGCTCAATCTAAATGTCCTCAAAGTTTCTATGAGGATATATACTACTTTTATCCTCATCAGGATACCACCCTTCCAGCTCTGCAATGCTGCCACTACAGGCACCTTGTCTGAAACCAAGCTCTCAGATTGATAGTGATTCCAGAGGCCAAAAGAACTGTGCAATTTCCTTGAAAAATTCCCAGTGCTCTAAATAATATTATCCGATATAACATGTTGAGTTTAAATGTTATATTCAAACACAATCAACACTTTATGTGGAAATTACTATTTTGGAATATCTGTAATAATGTAAAGATAATAGATTTGTTGTTGTTAAGTGCTGTCAAGTCTTTGTTGCAGAATGTTGAACATCACTTTGCTTGCATGGGAGATCAGTGCAGTGGTCTGATGATTACTACAGTCCTTAGTGTCACTTTCTTGGAGACTGGAATATATATTGAGTCTGTCCATTCTGTGTGCCATTCTTTTGTTTTCCATAAATTTTAGTTAGAATTGCGATGGATTGTGTCTCTGTTGCTTGAAACAGTTCTATTGGTATGCCATCTATTCCTGGTAATTTATTTCTCTCTAGTGCTACAAATGCAGCTTCCACTTCAATTTTTAACATTTAGAGTTCATCTTTAAATGATTCTTCCTCGAATGAATCTGTCATCCTTTCATCTTTTTTATGTAGTTCTTCAACGTATTGTTTCCATTGTCTATTTCTTCTTGATTATGCAGTGTGCTCTCATGCTGGTCACAGAGCATCCCCACTCTTGGTTTAAATTTCTCTTTGATTTCTTAGAACTTGTAGAAGAGGTCTTGTGAAAAATGTCTTCTCCTACTCTCGCCTTTTTTTTTGTTCTAGCCTTCTATTTCTCTGCATTGATTGTTATGGCACTTCTCTTTGTTCTTGAGCATAAGTTGTTGAACAGTTGTATTTAGGATTCTGAACTTATTTCTGTCCCCTATTAGTTTTGCTTCCAATTTGTCCCTGACTTCTTGAAGATCTTCATCTGTCATCCATTGAGGCTTCTCTTTCTTTTTGGCTGCAAAGAGTATATTTTTGCATTTCTCCCTGACAATATCCCTGACTTCAGTCCAGAATTCTTCTGGCTCCCAGTCAGTTAGGTTTAATAGTGCAAATTATTTTTACATGATCTTTAAATTCTACAGGGATGTACTTCAGGTTGTATTTTGACATGATGGTTGGTTTAGTGTTCTTCTTTAGCTATACTCTGATTTTTGATATTAGTAATTCATGGTTTGTGCCACAATCTACTCCTGGTCTTGTTTTTGCAGAGCGAATGGAGCTTCTTCATCTTCTGCTTCTAACTGTGGAGTCCATTTGATTTCTAAATTGGCCATCAAATAATGTCTATGTATCCAGTCGCTTCTTGGGTTGCTTGAAGGATATGTTGGCAATGAACAAACTGTTGGCTTCAGAAAATTCAGTCGGTCACTCTCCTGCTTTATTTCTTGATTTTCCTACAATATTTTCCTATAATATTTGCCTCTCCTGCTTTTGCATTCCAATTGTCTATGAATAACAGCAAGTTCTGTTTTGATGTGTGATCAATTTCCTCCTGGACTACAGAATAAAATCTTTCATTTTTTTTCACTGCCTCTGTAGTTGCAGAATGACCTTAGATTATGGTTATATTGATTATATTGATGGGTTTTACCTGACGTCTCACTGATATGATTCAGTCAATCTTTGTATTGTATCCTTTGAGTGCTTTTGCTACATCTCTCCTCACTATTAATGCCACCTCCCATTTATTCTTAGATTTTCATTTCCTGAGTAAAACACTGTGGAATCATCTGACTCAAAATGACCCATTCCTGTCTACTTTAGCTCACTCATCCCAAGTATAATGTTTATATGATCCATTTCTTGTTTTACTATATCTAGCTTCCCAACTCATGCTTCTCATATTCCATGTTCTTATAATACATATTGTGAAGCATTGGACTTTCCTTTCACTTCTGAGCACTTCAACAGCTGAATGTCATCTCATCTTGAGTCCAGCTGCATCACAGTGCTACTCATAGTCATCTTCTCCTGTACCCAAGTAGCTCACTGAATGCCGTCCGACCTGAGAGTCTGATCTTTTGATACTATCCCTGATTTCATTTTGGATTGTCTTGTCATAGAGTTTTTGTGGTAGACCATATTGAAAAGGAGTTTACTGTGCCTTCTGCACAATACTAATGAGTGCTAGCTACGGTGCCACTGCTGTTATCTCTGAAAAATCCTCCACCAATGTCTCACACACACACACACGCACGCACACACACTATGCTACCCAGTAGCTGTTTGGCACATTTAGTCTAGCTCCTCAGTAAAACCCTGTCTGATACAAGAGATCCTACCAGCAGCACTGCTGCCATCTGCATAGCCTCGCCTCACAGGAGCAGACAATCCTACCACCATGGAAAGGTAGTGCCATTGGTGGAAAGGTTTCCTTAGTCAAGAAATAATCAGAAGTCATTTTGCCAGTTCCTGTCTCTGAAGTATAGCCTCCAGCACCTGATATTCATTGGTGGTCTCCCATCCAAGTACTAACCAGGACTGACCCTACAAAGCTATAGCTGACAGGAATTCCAACTCTCCCTGTCTGTGTTTGCTTAGGAATTTGATCAAGATGGTATGTATTACCAGTACAGAAACTGTGATGTAAGAAGAGAGGTGACATTTGCTGTACCTAAGACTTGCACATATCTTTTATCCTGTGTCGCCAAGCTTTTCTCCTTGAGAGCCCTTGCTATTTTGCTTCATTTCATTGAACAGGTCAGAGATTAAAAAAACTGAAGACTACATTTCCCTAAATTCCCCTAAATTCTAATAGTCTAGAAAAGCAATGTCTCCAGTCTTTGGCCTTTCTGTACATCGACAACATTCTCCTTACCTAATAATGCTTCTTGTCCTTTTCTGCTTTTTAAATAGTGTCATGTTGTCCTTAGAGGCAGATATTCATGTCAAATTGTTCTAAACAAAAGGAAGAAATCTTTTTTGTTTAGTGTAAGGCAAACAAGGAGGATGTTACAAACTGATAAGAATGGGGAGGAGATGGATATAAATGGGGATGCAGGGAGGATAAAAGAAAGACCTAGAAGAGTGGCCAGTTATTTCAACTCTCTTCTCTGTAGATTTATTTGTGGAAAAACCAGAGGTGTCCTGCTGTTTGATATATTTCAAAGTACAACTGATTATGCTGAAAAATATTCTGAGAGACTCTGCCTTGGCCCTGGGCTTCAGTTAATTGCCCCAGAGCACTCCTTTCCTGCTATTTCCATAAATCTTTAATATCATGTTTTGTTTCTTTAGCACAATTATTACACTCAACCAACAGTTCTAAAGCCAATTAATATTTTTAACCCTTGATGCACCTGTGCTTGTCTCATGTGCAGCACCAATCCCACACATGTTTACTCAGAAGTAAATCCCACTGAATTCAGTGGGACTTATTTCTAGATGAGTACTTAAGAGCTGCAGCTGCAATTATCATTATCAGCCAAGAAAGATTTGAGGTTTGGTTTTGTGTTCCTTTTTTTTTTCTCAGCCTGCTACATATTTATGGTATGTGTGGCTATATACTTGGGATTGTTCCTTATAAATATGTAATAGCAGATTGAGCATTATGCATGAAATATTTATATTGGTCTACATACTTAACCTATATTTCTGACATGAACTCTCTCTTGCAGGAGCCTGTGGTGTATGGAATAGAATTTTTCAATAGAGTTGCTGAAATGATAAACTATGAAACAGACGTTGTTTTCAGCTTTTTCTGAAATGTGGTAGCTTTTTTCTTTATTGTCTTTATAGTCCTTTATAGTCAGAACTACGCATCACTGGTTTAAGACAGTTGTACTTGTTTCTAGACCCCTGATTTCAAACTTCTGTGAAATATATTCACAGTTAGCATTTTGATGCCCTATCATAAGCATGAGTTGCAGTGGAAATCAGTAGAAATGGTTATGTATTTTTTTAATGTATTTTCCACTTTTCTGTCAAAGATGCTCATGGTGGCGAATAATGATAAAATATGCAATTACACAGTAACCTTATGTTCAGTTAAATGATTATTTAATTTAAACATTTCACAACATTTCCAGGGGTTCTCCCACTGCAGACTGTCCAATGACCTAGAAGGTAGGAATAATGACCAAAACACTTTCCATGTTCCCCAAGCAGATGTCTTGAAGAGCAGAACCTCAAGATGCAGGTTTCCATCCGAGTCCCCTTTGGTCCACCCTTGCCTTCCCAGTTGGACGGGGTTGTAAAGTCATTTCTGCCTTCAAAAATGTTTCTTAAAGCTATAGCTTTTTTGGCAGCCTCTCTCACTCAGCTGTGGGAGTTCTAGGGAGGGGCCCTGAAGGTCCTTCTGGGCCATATGGGGAGGCCTAACAGTTTGAATTTGACCCACAGGCAATATGTTCTCCAGATGGCCTCACATACTGCCATTCCAATAGTAACACATCTGCCACTGTACCTTCATCTCCTGCCATGCTACTGATGTACCAGCAGAAACTGTGGTATCTTAAAAGGACGAAATGCTACAAGATGGACAATTTAATCCCTACAGGCCATAATTTCTGTCTTTCTCCTGATCATTACTGGAGGAGGGAGAGTGAGAGACAGGTAGGTTTAATCTTGCTTTATTATTACTGCTACTGCAAGCATCCTTCAAAGGTCTTTCCTATGAAGCAGGAATAGTTTATGTAATATTAATAAAGTGCTAATGTCAAAGCACTTAGGTTTCAAATGATCTGGACAAAGAAGCATAAAATGTTTTCTTCTAATGCAGGTGGTAGAATAAAAGCCCATTCCATTTCTACATTTTTTTTCCAGACAGAAAATGTAATTAATAAGATCTACGGTTTTTAAAAGATAGGCTTTTCTGGATGGGGAAGTATTGGGCTCATGGAAATTAGATGCTTATGAGATGTATACCTAACTGCTTTGCTTGATCCACTCTCATGTTACCTTTATTTTGGCCATAGCTTTTTAACAAGAATTTTCAGAAGGATGACTATATTAGTCCGCTGTAGAATAAAAGAAGGAAAAAGTCTCATGGAATGTGCAACTATGGGAGGGCCAGGGACCACTTTTTAGGTTGGCCAAATGCTAGAGGAACACACATTTTTTGTTTGGGTTTTTAAAAGCTTTGTTATTTTTAACTTTTGTTTTCAGGAAGCATAAATGGGGCAGAACTTACAATAGCAGAAATATCCAATCTTAACTTTCTAGGCTTTTGTTACTTTTCTAAATGTTAACAAATTAGTGCATCCCACCATTCACAAATAATTTATTTTTAGAATCATAGAATCATAGAAATGTAGAGTTGGAAGAGAACACATGGGCCATCCAGTCCAACCCTCTGCCATGCAGGAACACCCTCAAAGCACTCCCGACAGATGGCCATCCAGCCTCTGCTTAAAAACCTCCAAGGAAGGAGACTCCACCACACTCCGAGGCAGCATATTCCACTGCTGGACAGCCCTGACCGTCAGGAAGTTCTTCCTGAGGTTCAGGTGGAATCTCCTTTCCTGCAGCTTGAATCCATTGCTCCTTGTTCTGGTCTCTGGAGCAGCAGAAAACAAGCCCTCTCCTTCCTCTACATGGCATCCCTTCAAATATTTAAACATGGCTATCATGTCCCCTCTTAAACTTCTCTTCTGCAGACTACACATACCCAGCTCTCTAAGTCTATCCTCATAGGGCATGGCTTCCAGGCCTCTTACCATTTTGGTTGCCCTCCTCTGGACCTGCTCCAGCCTGACCATTTCCTTCTTAAATTGGGGTGCCCAGAACTGGACACAGTATTCAAGATGAGGTCTAACCAAAGCAGAGTAGAGTGGTACCAGTACCTCCCTCGATCTAGACACCATTCTCCTATTGATGCAGCCGAGAATTGAATTGGCTTTCTTGGCTGCCGCATCACACTGCTGACTCACGTTCAGCTTGTGGTCTATTAAGACTCCTAGATCCCTTTCACACGTACTGCTATCCAGCCACATGTCCCCCATCCTATATTTCTGTATTCCATTTTTTTCTACCTAAGTGTAGGACCTTACACTTCTCTCTGTTGAATTTCATTTTGTTAGCCTTGGCCCAGGTCTCCAGTCTGTCCAGGTCATTTTGAATTTTGATCCTGTCCTCTGGCGTATTAGCAACCCCTCCCAAGTTGGTGTCATCTGCAAATTTGATGAGCATGCCCTCTATTCCTTCATTCAAGTCGTTGATGAAGATATTGAACAGCACTGGGCCCAGGACAGAACCCTGGGGCACCCTGCTAGTCACTTCTCTCCAGGATTTTTGGTTCATTAAAAATTATTCATCAAATTTATCACATAGTTCTTAGTATAGGAATGACTCTGATATAATTATGATGACATTTCTTAGTATTAAAAATAAATTTGCTCATTGAATTTCATTAACAATAGCATTTATTATTTAGTGTGACTTTGTATTGATGATTATATTGACTAAGGAAAATGATAGTGGATTATGCTGGCTACTAAGTATTTTCCCATTGATCACAATGCATTTAGTGATTTCTTGGTGAATATGGCAATGTCAGTTCTTTTAGAATGCACTTCTGGGGCATGGGGGTTTTGTAAAATATGTCTTGTGGACTGTATATGGTCCACAGATCACAGATCACCTCTGCCTTAAAGAAAAAATGCATTTATTGTGGCATATAGGCTTCTGTGGGCAAGAACAGGGATGGGGAACATGAGGCCTCCAGATGTTGTTGAACACTGACTACCACCCTTCCTTGTCATTGGCCATGCTGTCTAGGGCTGATGGAAGTTTCAGCCCTACAACATCTGGAGGCCACATGTTCCCCATCCCTGGACTGGGATGAGATGCATGATTGGTTATCCTAACCTAGCAGATATTTATATATCTAGCAAGTGTTGTATGTGTGTGTAAGATGTGGATGATTCAAAGAAGTGACGTGTGGGGGAGTTAAAATGCAAAAAGTAAAGACCGTGGCAATTATATTTATACATTCTTGCATTTATCATTCTTTTAATTTCACTCTATATAACCCAGCTCCAACCACATGTATATAACATACTTGCCTTATAATAAACTGTGGTAGTGCTTAATGTGCTCTGAGAGACTCTTCATTATTTTTGCTTTTAAAATGTAAGATTACAATAAAGATGTTTACGTCATATGTAATCTGTAGGATCTTTCTTTTGCCTTTTTTCCCCCTGTAAGGATCTCTGAGCAGTATTCATGAGGCTTCCAACCATCACTTACTACAGAACTGAGCAACAGGTTTAGAGAATGTTCTATATGTTTCCTAAGCCTGTGTAGTTTACCTTACTCCCTCAGTTTTCAGTCCTCAAGTTGTGTTGTTGCTTATGTAGCCAAAATGTCACTACCTATGCACAAGAGAGGTGGTACCAGGAAGCTTGGGGAAATACCAAGGCTTTGCTAGCGTATCATCCTCACAAAAGAAATCCTAGGTGGAAGGATGTCTCAAAAACAGCCATGAGGTCTGGATATGCTTAATGTTTATGGTGTCCAACTGTGTTGAAGGATTGGGATGGAAAGCTGCTTGGGAGAAGATTAGTTGCAATCTTGAACAGCAACACTCTATACTGTGGTCTCCAGATCTTGAATTTTGACAAGGAGAGGACTGTCCTTTCAATTCTCAGGCATTTTTGTCCAAATCAATTTTTATAAAGTGAGAGATTGTAAAAGAATCATACTGATGATCACAGAGGTTTCACACACAGAATGAACAGGATCACCAGCTGAAACGAAGAATAAATTGATAACCATATAGCTAATTTTTTAAAAATGAGTGAGTGGGAATCCTTTCCTCTGGAAACAGATACAGGATACAAGAGATGCGCTGACAAAGAGTGACAGGCCAAAGGACAATAGGTCTAGTTGTCATCTTTTCCTTGAGAAGAACAGATAGCCACTGTTAAGCACAGAATTTATGTTTCTCTCCTCTCCTTGGGTGGAAGAGAGTGCTTGATGCAGATATGACACACACACACACACACACACACACACACACACTCACTATATATATATAAATATCACACACACACACACACACACAGTATATATATATATATATATATCACAAACACACATTATATATATATATAAGTCAAGGAAGCCACTACATATCCTATGGAATCCTGGGATTTGCAGTTTAGGGAGGGGCCTCAAAGGCCCCTCCCTAAACTGCAACCCCCGGGATTCCATAGGATGTTGAAAGTGGAATAATAGCACTCTAACAGACTAGTGCAGAAATGGCGTTAGTTGTCCTCCTAGAGAGGGAAGCATGCAGACCTAGACAGGTCTGATCCTACTACTAGAAAAACCAAAGTATCTTCCTCATACATCAGATTTGGGATTATATGAAAGGGCAGCAAATGCTTTGATATTCCCTTTGCTGTTACTGTATTTTTTACTGTCACAGATATAGAGAGACACTGTACTTGTGATATTTTCTGTCTCATGTTTCAAAATGGCATGGGAGACTACTATCAAACCTGGAGTGGGTGAATTGAAGAGGAGGCATCTTCTGCACTTGGCCAGCTCTGGGATGAAAAGCCAACATGGGATGAGCTTGTTGGAAAGGCAATCAAGGCAAAGAGAACCAAAGAAGAAGGAACAGATCAGCACCAAGAGGGGGCAGTGAAGACACAGCCAGGAGGAACAAACCATCCCAAAGTAATTTCTGTTTTAGCTACTGATTGTATCAGAATTTGTATAAGTTCCTTTTTTGAACTACCACTCCCAGCAGTCTCCAACTAGCATGGCCACTGGGGGATTGTGGTCCCAAAATAGCCTCTTCCAGTCTCTTGTACTCACCACAGTTGCTGCCCCCACTCTAACACTGTGGCTAACTACTCCTCCCTTTTGCTATGTTATGGGCACAACAGGGGCTATTTCAGGAAAAGGAGAGTACTGTAGTTTGCCTTCCTGAGTCAAACTCTGGGATGTCTATTGACTTGCACTGTAACTCAGAAAGAGGTGACAGGGCTTTGACAGGACTTTGGAAAGGCCTCATCTGCCATGAAGAGAAGAGCATCTGCTTTGCTGTCTCAATCCAAACAAAGCCAAAACTATAAAATTACCATCTTTATGAAGGCCTTGTCCTCTGCATTAGTGGATGACTGTTCTTGTTCCTCCTTAGAATCATATTGCTAGTCTGGATCCCCTGTGACAAGAACAGAAGAGAGTGTTGAAAAAGGCACTGGAGATGTGCCGAGAGATCTGAAAAGCAAGCTATTTAGCTAATGCATGTTTGATTGGAACTGCACAGTATCTGGTAACAAACAAGCCTATCTATTCATGCTCTCAGTTTCCTGAGAAATAAAAGAGTTTATTATGTCAGAGACAACCTGTAGAATGAAACTGGATTAGTATTACTACAGTAAGCTTACCCATGGAGCCACTGAAAGCAGCCATTCTGCAGTTCTAAAGAAAAAGAAGATGAATTCTATGGGCAGATTTAATGAAGTTAAGTAACATGCTGGGGGCAAGTTTTCACCAAATTTGGCTCCCCATCTCTAAGAATGTTGTGTTTTGCTGAAAATCTGGGACCATGTAAGCATTCAAATCTTTATCTATTCAGAAAGTGCGGCATAACTGCAGAACAAAGAGGCTTCCAAACAAAAAGGACTAGAAATTACTGCTCTTTAGAACATTAAACCTGTCAGGGCTGAATCTACATGAGGGCTGTATCCCAGTTCCACTCCATGGTATCTCTGTCCCAATTTGACTCCTTTGCTGTCACACACACCTGTTTTAATCCAACCTGAGATCAGGTTGTCTTGGATCAAAGTAAGGATGTGTTATTTTGCCTGTGTAGATCTAGCCCAAAGAGAAGAAATCTATCTTCTCAATTAAATCACATCATTTGCATGAGGTAGAAGAGGAAGGCATAAGGAAAATTGTATTTCTTTAATTAACCGTCTTTCCAACAAAAATACCAAAAATCTCATTAACAGAAAACAAATTTGCCTGAGTTCCAACAGGATTAGAGTCAAAACAGGCCCACTGAGAAATGAGATGACAGTGTTTACATACTTAGGTGAATCCTGAGGTAAGCAGCTTTGCCTTTGATCTCTGGAAACTTCTGAGTGGTCTTGATCAGACCTTGGAACAGTTACTTTTTAATACCACAGTTCCTAGAATCCCCAAGCCGGCATAGCCATCCCATGAGTGGTTCTCATTGTTGGAGTCCAAAATTAGCTTTTCCAAGATCTCACCTTGAAGCAAATTTTTGTGACAAACTCAGAATTCCTGTTCCAGTAATTTGCATGGTGCACATTTGGTTCCAAATATTTCTTGAACAAAGCAAATACTGGTAATTTGATTTGCAAATCTGAAAGCACCACTTCCATTCCAGAGTCTCTAAATGTAAAAGCAGAGGCATGCTTTTTTCCAGAAGCAGGGCATGCTGCAACCTAACATTTGAATGCTGCTAAAACAGTGACGCTGGCCCTGTATTTCAGAGATTTGCATGCCTCATTTACAAAATGATGGCCATGCAATCATCCTCATTGTGGAGTGCCAGCATAGTTACTTGGAAGGCAGCACCACAGTATGCAATGGGGCTTACTCATAGGGAAGTGAATATGGAACATCTGTGGGATATCTTAAACTAGAATCCTATAGATACCTCTCTCTACATTAAGACTGATGAGACATGCCCTTTGAATCAGTAATATCAGTAGTGAACTGAATAACAGTCCTGTCATTCAGTATTATTTAACCAAATGGCACAAGCATAAAAAACGAATGAATCAGAGTTCAGGAAAGTTACTTTTTAACTACAGCTCCCAGAATCCCTTATCTGCATGACCAGTGGCTATGTTGGCTAAGAGACTATGGGAATTGTTGTTCAAAAAAGTAACTTCCCCAGCCTTGGATATACTTTGCTGCAGCTGCTCCAAAGCCAGGCTAGACTAATATATTTTGCTGCCTGAGCTAGAAAAGCAATGGCAAACATGCGTAGTACCCAAAGCCCTATTTTGGAAAATGAGGCAGAAATTCCGAGGATCTCTCCACACTCCTGGCAGAAAAAAAAGATAACAATAATTAATTGAGTAACTAACAATTTGCTGCCCTTTTCATGATATCCTAAGTCTGCTGCCTTAGGCAGCCACCTCACTTCACCTTATGAAAGGACCATCCTATGTCCACAGCTATGGACTTTCCTCCATAGTGACTGAGGCTTACTCAAGTCTGAAGCTGGGTACTTTCTAGGAGTGGTGGGCTTGAGTTGGTTTGTTTTAACACTATTTTGGGCAGTACTTCAGAGCTTCTAGACTACCCGAAGGCCTGTGTCTCCCCATACAAGTATGCCAGAGTGTTACAGTCTGCGGGGAAGGGGTCTTACCACATTCTAGGCTTGGCTGATGAGGACACCACTGGGGTGGTTGCTCCTAGGTTGTGGAACTCTCTTAAGTAAGACTCAGTTGGGTCTCTCTCTGCTAACAGGTGAAGACTTTTTTGTTTAAGCAGGGCTCCAGCTTTTAACTGGTTGCGACTGAAGGATTTTTTTAAAATGAAGCATGCTATATCTCTTATTACATTCTGAATTTGTTTTTATTTGTTTAAATTTAATATTTTAATTGGTTGGTTTGTTTGATGGTTTTTAAACTTTTGTGTTATCTATTGCTTTAGCTATACAATATTTTATTTTAATTGCTATTGTAAGCTGATTTGGGTCCTATATTGGGAGAAAGCTGGGATATAAATTAAATTAATTAAATAAATGTAAGTTTTTGTGTGCTCAAACACAGATACATGAAGTAGCTTGGAAGTGGTTGTAAGCTGTGTAAGTTTCATAAGAATCAGTATGCAGGTTTATTGACATGCAAATAGAAAGGGTGATTCACAAAACCATCTGGCTCCTTGATGTTGTCCATGCATTGGCTCCTTGTCTGTGGCCTGTTGACTCATGCATAGCTGACACCATTTGCAACATGATTTGCACATTATTGTAAACCTCCATGCTGGGTTGCTAGCAATGGTCTGGAAAAACAAAAACAAAAACCTGCATTCTGCACATGTCCAGCATTCTTAAGCAAACAGTTCATGCCTGGCCTTGAAGTTAAGCATGGCCAGCCCTGATTAGTAATTGGATGGGAGGCCACCAAAGAATTCTAGGTGCTATAAGCTCTATTTCAGAGGCAGACAATGGCAAACCACCTCTGAGTATTTCTTGCCTAAGAAAATGCCATGAAATCCATGGACTTACCGTAAGTTGACAAGGCACATATGAACCTTATGGCCATGTGAATCAGTAATCACACATATTAGTTAAGGATGCTTTCAGATATCCTTCTCTTTTAGCTTGGTATGTAGAGAGTTATTTCCCAGGACTAAAGATGCTAATGGAAAAGACTGAAGAGAGTTTATATTAACATGTCTGTTGTTTACAATGCTTCTGCTGAGAAATGATCTCTAGTTTTGTGTTCCATTAGGATTTTAAGATGTCACAAGACTCTGTTGTTTTTGCTGCAACAGATTAATACTGCTGCCCCTTTCTATATCTCTTTTTGGAAGGTCATACAGAACAGCTTGATCCTCAACAGAATTGTATATCCCTAATCCCACTTACTCTAATGCTTATGGGAACCTATACTGTGCAGGATCTATGTATGGTGCATCCTAACTACGGAAATAAATTATCTGAAGGAATTCTTTAGACGAGGGTTGAGAAATGTATTACCCTCCAGATAGTTTAATTTCAGCTTTCAGCTGCTTTAGCCAACATGACCAACAGGGAGCAATGATGGGGACTGCAGTCCAACAACATCAGGAAGGCCACCTCACTTTAAGGTATTGGGTAATGATTGTTCTATTTCTGGTGTCTTTTTAGCAGTGTAAAAAAGTTACATCTCTATGCAAACTTACTTCAGAGTAAGGCTTGTCATCCAAGTAACTTGCCTCTCAGTAAACATTTACAGAATGGGGTTTATAAGGGGATTCTTTGTCTTTGCCTCCCTTTTGCGGAGGCATATAAACAAACCCACTATGCCTGGGAGCAAATATTCTGAACAAGACATCCATTACGCTCTCTCTGTGTTTTTAAAAAGATGAAACACTTTCAGCTCCCAAACAGGAAAAGGCTAGATCTATCCAATCAATATTGTGCTAGTTTCATTGCAGCTAAGTAGCCATTTATTTACAGTGACCGGGTTGTTATTTACTGGCCCTTGTATCTGAATTTTGCCATTAGGACCAGCTCTGGCTTTGAAAGAGAACTGGGTAAAATGCACCATGATGGTCTATCTCTCCTTTTCCAGTGGCCCTGGAGGGCAACTGTGGGAGGCAGAAGAAATAACACTGGGTGAATGTGGGCTGACCTTCGAACTTCCCAGATAGTTCCAAAATGATATCACAGCCGGGGCATTGTGTCAATATAAAATGACAGCGAGACTTGGCATTCTGGTCCTGCTGATGAATTGGGTGACAATAAAAATAAAGCCAGTATTTTGTATGGGATTGTGCTGTAAGGCTGCTTTATACACGTGTGTGGGAGTAAGATTTTGAACCCAGTGGTCTGTATTTCTGAGTGGAAATTTTTGGAACATGATCATATGAATGATGGAAGCATGTGATCCGAGCAAATGGGCTAGACAGGGCTACTGTCAGGTGGCTCTGTAACTGGTTGACTGACCATTCCCAAAGGGTGCTCACCAATGGCTGCTTCTCATCCTGGAGAGAAGTGACTAGCAGGGTGCCCCAGGGTTCTGTCCTGGGCCCAGTGCTGTTCAATATCTTCATCAACGACTTGAATGAAGGAATAGAGGGCATGCTCATCAAATTTGCAGATGACACCAAATTGGGAGGGGTTGCTAATACGCCAGAGGACAGGATCAAAATTCAAAATGACCTGGACAGACTGGAGAGCTGGGCCAAGGCTAACAAAATGAAATTCAACAGAGAGAAGTGTAAGGTCCTACACTTAGGTAGAAAAAATGGAATACAGAAATATAGGATGGGGGACACATGACTGGATAGCAGTATGTGTGAAAGGGATCTAGGAGTCTTAATAGACCACAAGCTGAACATGAGTCAGCAGTGTGATGTGACAGCCAAGAAAGCCAATTCAATTCTCGGCTGCATCAATAGGAGAATGGTGTCTAGATCGAGGGAGGTACTGGTACCACTCTACTCTACTTTGGTTAGACCTCATCTTGAATACTGTGTCCAGTTCTGGGCACCCCAATTCAAGAAGGACATGGTCAAGCTGGAGCAAGTCCAGAGGAGGGCGATCAAAATGGTGAAGGGCCTGGAAGCCATGCCCTATGAGGATAGACTTAGAGAGCTGGGTATGTTTACTCTGCAGAAGAGAAGGTTAAGAGGGGACATGATAGCCATGTTTAAATATTTGAAAGGATGCCATGTAGACGAGGGAATGGGCTTGTTTTCTGCCGCTCCAGAGACCAGGACAAGGAGCAATGGATTCAAAGCTGCAGGAAAGGAGATTCCACCTGAACGTCAGGAAGAACTTCCTGACAGTCAGGGCTGTCCGGCAGTGGAGTATGCTGCCTCGGAGTGTAGTGGAGTCTCCTTCTTTGGAAATTTTTAAGCAGAGGCTGGATGGCCATCTGTCGGGAGTGCTTTGAGGGTGTTCCTGCATGGCAGGGGGTTGGACTGGATGGCCCATGTGGTCTCTTCCAACTCTACATTTCTATGATTCTATGATTCAAATGAAAAATGACCATTTTACACATGCTGGCTTAAATCCGATCGCTAGTTCTAACTAAGGTAAGCCTACTAAATCAATGGAACTTATGTAAGGGTTGACTCACAATGTCCTCATTGATTCAATTTTATATTGGACTAGCAGTAAGATACAAGTCTTCCATTTATTTTTATTCATTTTTGGGAGAGATATATTACAAAAGGTAGTGTCAGCCTTCAGGATTTAGCCCCCTTCCAGAGTCTCTAATCTCCTCCCCCCAAGTTTTCATTTTATTGCATTACATATATTTTATGCCTTTTTTCCAGGGGCTGAAGAGATCCCTTCACAACAATCCAGTGAAATAACTGGGGCTGATCCAAAGTCATCTGGTGAGGAATCTGGTGGGAGAAAATACATATATGTTGGCTCACTCAGGCAGCACAATTTTTTGGCCAGCTATGCCTGCTCTTCTTTCTCTTGTGGTATTTGGCTGTCATGTCTGAGACAATCTTTTTCTGCAGGTTGTGTGTTATGTATGTGAGAAAGTTTTTGTGTGTTTATGTTTTTGGTGTCTCTGTGCAGTGTGCTTTAAATGGGAAGTGAAAACAGGAACCCATGTCTGTAATTGAGATGTTGACTATGTCCAAAGTATTTTGCTTCCAGAAAAGCATTATTGCTAAGATGCATATTAAGAAAATGTTTTTCTGTTCTCATTGTCCATTAGGTGTACTACTTAGGTGCTTTAGCTCGATTACAACTCATGTTTATTCTCGTTCCTTTAGGGGTTACTCTTTTTCTCTTTGTGTGTAAAAATAAAATAAAAAAGCTTATTTGAATAGCCGAGAGGGGCCATTTCCACATTAGACTGTTATAGCGCTATTATTCCACTTTCAACAACCTATGGAATCCTGAGGTTTGCAGTTTAGGGAGGGGCCTCAAAGGTGGAATCATAGCACTATAACAGTCTAGTGCAGAAATGGTCAGAATTCAGCACCTTGGACAGCTCATTCAAAGGCAGGACTAAAACCCAGGGCAGATTCACCAGCCGAGTGACATGGAAGCCTCCAGGCCCTCTCCTGCCCAATTCCCAAGAAGTATGCCCCGGCCAAGTTTACTTCCGAAGAAAAATCAATAGGATGGCCCCTTGCTTCCTGCCAAGAGACTGACGCGCCTTCGCCTGCTGCTAATCTGCCGCTGCGGAAGGCACCTTGGGGCCGGCGGTGGTGAACGCGGGGGGGGGGACGGAGAACGAGCCCGTGTCCTCTAGGCGGGGCTTAAGTGTCCCGCGACGGAGTTCAGCTAATGAAAATTTCACATCCCCGCAGCCTCTCATGTCTCTCTGCGCCCCCCCCCCACCGCGCCGCTTTCCGTCGGCTCATCTGCGCCTTGACCAGCCCGCAAATAGCCTCAGTCAGGGCAGCGCCTTTCCTCTCCTTCGCCGCCGCGCTCGCCTCTTCCTTGGCCAAGCAGGCGTTTCCGTCCGGGGAGACCCGCACAGCGGGGAAGGAGGCGGGAGGGTCACGCTCCCTCGGCCCAGCTTGAGGGGAGGCGGGTGGTGGTGGCGGTGGTGGTCTTCTGTTTCCTTTCGCTTACCCGTGTTCGCCCCTCGCTGCCTGCTCGTCGCCCTCTTGAACCATGTCCGAGGCAGAGGAAGGGAATGAGTTTGGCTACATAGTGGAGTTGCTAGAGAAAGGCAAGGTAAGGCGGCCGAGCGGGGAACTCCTTTCTCTTCCTCAACCGCGGTAAAAACTGGAATTAATTTCTCTCGCTCGGCCCTCCAGGGGCGTGTTGGTGGAGGCGCTTCTCCGCTGTTTAACGGCCTGTTCAACGCCGCGTGTGGTGGGCGTGAGGGAAGGGCGGGGAGGCGGCGACTGCTCGAGGCTGCGGGCTGAAAACGGCTCTGCCGCGAAGCGCAGCGCTCTGTGCGCCCGGAGACGAAGACCGAGGCCGTTTCCGCACTAGCCTGTTACAGCGCTCTTATTCCACTTTCAACCTCCTATGGAATCCTGGGGTTTGCAGTTTAAGGAGGGGCCGGCCGGCCCCTCCTTAAACTGCAAACCCCAGGATTCCATAGGAGGTTGAAAGTGGAATAAGAGCGCTGTAATAGGCTAGTGTGGAAATGGCCTCGGTCGCTGCCCTGCCGCCGCCGCCTCCCCTTCCTCATACGACTTGTTTTCGTCTGCCGGGCGGGACTGCTCGCTTCCTCGGTTGGGGGCGGGTAACGCGCGTCTCCGAGGGGGGCGAAAGGCGGGCGGCGGGGGGGCGCGGCAGCCTCGTTGTTCCCGAACGCCGAGCAGGGACGTCCCCGAGCCAAGGGAGAGGGCTGGGGGTGGGTGAGGGGGCTCGCCCTTCATTCCCGGGGGGACGCGGGGAGGCAACAGGTTGGGCGCTCTGGAGGTATGTAGTTCCGGGCGCTGCCTCCCCAAAGGAACGTGTTGCCCTCCGCGTGGAATTTTTCCTACGGTCCCTAAATTTCTAGCGGCGCGGAGTGAGACACTGACAAGCGTTAGCGCTCGGAGGTCTGCTGTGTTCGCTTGGTCTGCCTTGTTTGTTATTTTTAAAGGGTTTAAGTTACTCCAGTGGCAGAAATTTGGGGACCGAAGGAGAATCTCATGGCGCGGGGAGGGTCAAATTCTTTTTTTGAGAGGCAGTGTCTTTATTTTGTACCTCCCACCATATCCCTGGTGTTGTGGCGGTCAATAAGCGCGGGGCGGCGGGGAGGCTTTTTGTCTCTCTGTGGCAAACGCGACTGCCAGAAAGAACATTTCCGCGTGACACTCTTATAGCGCGATGATTCCACTTTCAACCTCCGATGGAATCCTGGGGTTTGCAGTTCCGGGAGGGGCCGGTGGGCCCCTCCCGGAACTGCAAACCCCAGGATTCCATCGGAGGTTGAAAGTGGAATCATCGCGCTATAAGAGTGTCATGCGGCAATGGCCAAAGACTGTTCTGAGCTGAGGAAAGGCTTCGGAGAATTTAGCTGGTTTTCTTTCCTCCTCCTCTTTTTTCCCCCACGTAGCGTAAAACCCAAAAGAAGCCACTAGACGACTGTTGGCAAGCTAGCCCTGCCTCCCTTTGTAGCAAGGGTGTCAAACTCAAATTTCTTCTTGGGTCGCATCAGCATTATGGCGGCCCTCAAAGGGCCAGTTGTATCTGTAAGGCTATAGAAATGTATCTACTCTTTTATCATATTAAATAATTGCCTTTGCATTCGATGATTACCAGTTTTTAAATTGCCTTTCCTTTGCATCAACTTTTCTTTTCTTGGACATTTTGGGGCTATTTGGTTGTCGTTTATGGTCCCTATACCTCTGTAAAGTGACATAGAGTTGGTCAGTATAGCCAAAGTGTGCTACCTTCTGCTCCCCAGCTCCTCTCTGTGCCTCTTTCTGCCCCCCAGCAGCAGCTGCAGGGGAGGTGCAAGGGCCACATGAAATGGCCTAGTGGGCTGGATTTGGCCCGTTGGCCTTGCATTTGACACATGTAGTTTGTAGTGTTCAAAGGCATTCCTCCTTTGTAGTGAGGGCAGCAATATGCTGACCTGCCCTACAAGGGCAGCCAGTGTAGGTGTAGCGCTTTAGCTTTGGATGGGGATTCTGGAGAGCAGGGTTTGAATCCCGGCTCCGCTGGGAACCCCCCGGGTGATCTCAGGCAAGTTACATTCTTTCAGCCTCACAGGAAGGCAAAGGCAAGGGTTCAAATCATGCTGAGAGACAGAGACCCACTAGGTAACCTTGGCCAAGTCCACTTGCTCAGCCTCAGAGGAAAGCAAGGACAAACCTCTCTGAACAAAACCAAACCTAGGGCCTTTCCACACTACACTGTTACAGCGCTGTTATTCCACTTTCAACATCCTGTGGAATTCTGGTGTTTGTAATTTACTGAGGCCAAAGAACTCTCTGGCTGAGAATTCTAAATGCCCCTTCGTAAACTGCAAACCCCAGGATTCCATAGGATGTTCAAAGTGGAACGATAGCACTATAACAGTGTAGTGCAGAAAAGGTCCCAGTGATAGATGCACCTTAGGGTCACCATAAGTCTGAAACAACTTGAAAGCACACAACAACAATAACCTTACAGGATTGATACTAGAATTATTTCAAAAGGGAAAGGGTAGGAGAGTCTTGCTGCCCTCTTTTACGGTTTAAAATGATTGCACTGTGCTGTTTTTTCCCCTCTCAGAGGAGGTTTGCTGTTGCCTCTGAAGCTGAAAAAGGATGACTTGTCCAAGGTCACTTGTTGGATTTCCATGGCTGAGATGGGATTTGAATCTGGTTCTCCCAGATTCCTAGTCCAGTACTCAAACCGCTATACTACAGTGGCTCTCTCCTTCAAGATTAATTTCAGCATAAGTAGGCTACAGCCCATCCATTCAGAAACATAGTATATGCTTAGGCCACTAAAGCTTATACTGAAATCAATTATTTAGTCTTAAATGTGCTGTGAGACTACTTTTTTGTGCTTCCCTTTTCCTAATTTATTGAAGTCTTTTGTATAGTTTTAATCTGTATTGTTTTTAAATATTCTATTAGCTGCCTTAGATCTCATTAGTGAGAGAAGGACAGGATATAAGTGAATAAAATAACAACAACAACAACAACAACACTGAAACAGACTTACATAGTTGTCTGTTTGAGAATTATGTTGGTAACAGATAAACATGTTTTTTATGCTGCTCCCAGGTTGTGGAACTCCCTGCCAACCAAGGAAAGCTAGGCTGGTCCCTCCCTGTTGGCTTTCAGCCTCATGCAAAGATCTTTTTATTCAAATAGACTTTCAGGAACTGACTGGCTGTTGACAAAAAGGGCTTTTAGGGAGTGGGTGCTGAGCTTACAAATGTTTTTAAAGTGTTTTTAATAATGTCTTTATAGTATAATTGATTCATTGGAGCTTAGTGTTTTAATTTTCTGTTTATTTTTATTTTACCCGTTTTTAATTTTGTTGTGAGTGGCCTTGACTCTTAGTCCTGGGTGAAGGTGGGACCAGAGTCAAATAGATGTACACAGGCATTCTTATACATGTGACTGTTTAATTGTCCTTCTGAACACTGCAGACAACTTTTCACTGATGTATTTGAATTACCTGTTGTATTGTGATCAGGGAGGTGAAAAAACAAATGCAAATATGTGCTTGTGAGGTGTGATTTTTTGCTTAGCTATTAAACAGTTGGTTATGAATATGAAAGATACTTCAGTTCCCAGTTCTGCTTGCTGAAGTACCTGTGAAGATAGGATGCAAAAATATCAGATCCTAGCTTTGTTACGGTGATAGTTGTGTGTGTATGTATTTGCTCATTACTTTTATGATGATTTTCTTTTAAAATGGTGATTTGTAACATTTCAAGTTTCAGCTTGTTTTTATTTTAACTTTTTTTTAAGCGCTCTGGGGAACTCATGAAGGGGCAGATTATATATTCCAAAAATTATATAAAATCCACATTTACCTGGGGGTCAGTAACACAATAGGAATTACTTTTGAGTAGCCATGCCTTAGTATTGCACTGTATTAATTGAGAAATGGAACCTATAAATTAGGAATCTCCCTTAGATTTTTAAAGCTGACTTGGTGAGAATATATGTATGTATGTCTGGCAGACACTGCTGTCACAGCAGATGCTCTTCCTTACCCTGTGCCATGGAATAATGGAATCAATGGGAATATTTTTATGAACAATTTTTAAAATGTATTCCAGTCTTTCTTCTTAACACTTGTGTGTACACTTCAGCTGAGCCACAGTTCTTATGTACCTAGTATGTGTTAGCCAGAAATTCATTTAAAAGTCAAATAAGGGCCCACACTGACTGGAAAATGGGTTTATGCTGGCATTTTGTGCTTGATGAGCTTTTCAGTTATCTGAGAATTAAGTGCCTTATAGGCTTGAAATTATTATCACAGAACTGTATACGCATGTACCAGGAAGGGCAGTCCTCTTTCAGATAATAGTGTGGCTTTGTTAGTCAGTAGCAGGTGAAGAGGTTGGTAGAGTGGTGTAGTCATTTGCATGGAGATAGGGAAAACAGGGATAACCCAGGTGTTGCTTGTGGAATTTTTAAGCATCAGTTCTGAAGGTTGAAATTGCCCGTGTTTTAGCCATAAGTTGTGTAGCAAATTATCAAAAGTTGTTTGGGGGTATGTCTCCATCCCTTAGTACAGTACAGTATAATAGTACAGTAATTCAAATGAAGATGTCTTTTCTATAGTTAGAAAAGCACAACATGGCTCAGTCTTTCCGATATTTTGAGCTCTTCGAGGACCCTGTCTTGAAGATACTTTCATATATTTGATATGTCTTAAGGGCAACTCAAATGCAAGGAGATATATTTCTCAAAGTCTGAGCAAATCCCTTGCACAACTTTTGGGAGGCAGAAGGAGGTCTGGAAGGTTTTCTTTTCTTTTCTTTTTGCAGGCTTTCATGTCAGGAGCATCCAGTTCTGAGTTCTTTATATGCAGCTACTGGGCATGACCAAAAAGGCTTCAATTTATTTTATTTTATTTTTTTTCATGCGGGCCTCCACTGAGAGGTGACTGGTGTGATCTGGAAGGTGAAATAAGTGGCTTGGGTAGACTTCAGAATCTTCTTGGTTCTGAGAAAGGGATAATGTTACCTTGATATCAGATATTTTCCAGATAAAACACTCAGCCTTTCTGCCTGGTCTGCTGATATACTTTGTCGTATTTAAGGCATCTGTTGTTATTATAGAACTTAGGGGTTTTTTACATGTTGGTAAAAATTCTAAAGAATGAATGCAGTTGATCTCTCTTATTCTGAGTAGTTCTTGTTTTTCCATTGAAGCAACATTTCCTCTCTCTGACCAAGGATTAGGTGTATTAAAAATGGGAAATCTGTCACTTGATCCCTTAATGCATAGCACAGCTGCAAATTTTTAGGGTCACTGAGCAGCATTAGTTGGAAGAACACCGTCTGTTCTTATACACTCTAGTTCTGTCCATTGGAATTTGCTTGGCTGCTCACCTGGAGAGGATGGAGTGAAGTTGCTCTAATTAAAATGAATAGGAATAGTGCTTCAGTTACCTGTACATAGCAGCAGGACAATCCTATGCTATGTAGTTCTTTCAGCTGACCTCTGCATAGAGTTTTAACTTACTATTCTTTGCACCGAGTTCTGGAAGAGCCTAGGCCAGCTCTTCAGAAGTTTTATTTTTGCGTTGATATAATATGTTAGATCTGGGGAGGTAAAATTCAACAACATGTAGAAAACCAAATGTTGAGAAGCCTTGGCACCAGCCAAGGAAAACCTCCTAGCTATTCTCTCATGTGAGTTCCTGCTCTACAGATGTCCAGAATAATCATGATATTTACATTGCACCCTGGCCCTTTGGCTCAGACAGCATGTTGCCCTGGCTCAGGCTGATATCATGCTTTGCTAAAGTAGAGCCTCTCCTTGTTTTACTAAAATGAGAACATCACCAAATGCTATAGTTGTTTCTGAAAACTTGAATAAAATTTGCAGCCATAGTAGCCTCCACAGAGGAGATGAAGCCTGATAGATTTCTGGACTTGTAGGTGGAAGGGGTTTGTGCTATGCACTTTCAATATTTGTGGCTTTTTTTTAAAGTGTTGTTCTTTGCAGTTATATGTGCTGTTTGCATAAACATCACATATAAGAAAGAGGAGTTGTGGGGTAAATTCCCCACAAAATTTTAGAAGGGTGGGTAGACCCTTGTACAAAGAAAACCTTTAAAGTTCTTTTTTAAAAGAGTGCTTCCCCTTTGGTTTCAAGGTACAGTCAGCTCTCTATATCCACAGGTTCTGCACCTGCAGATTCAATCAACCACCACTCTGAAATATTTGAAAAAAAAAATCCAGAAAGCAAACCTTGATTTTGTTGCTCTGTGAGGATTACACTGATGTACAGGCATATCCTGCTGTAGCCTCCCACCATTTCACAGATCCTCAGGCTCTTTCTAGCACTTATTTGAGTTGTTTGCCATTTTATATAAGGGATAACCCTGACCAGAATTTGGAAGTAGTTAGTAAATAAACAACCTAAATTACTTATTTTGGAGGGTAATAAGAGTGTAATGGAGCTGTATTTCAAAAGAAGTTAAATGAGTAAGAGTGAAACTGCTTTACTGCTATAAGGAGTAAAGGTTTCTAGTTACTTGCAAAAGTTACTTTTAAGGGCATTTTTAGAGGCACATTGTAAGAACATTTCCAAATTTTATGCTTTTTAAAGGTTTTCCCATCCAAAGGAGAATAAAATGAAACTTGGAAAAGCAACCAGCAGAGTAACAAACAACACAAGTTACTTTTATTTCATTACCATAGCAAGTAATGGCAACAGTTTACTTTTAAAACAGTGTAATAAGTAATGGGAAAAAATACTTTTAAAAACTTTTCAAGCTTTGGCCCTGAGCACTGACCCTCTCAGCTACAAGGAAACGAAGAAAATATTTGAATAGCTTCTTATAACTTTCTTCTATGTCCCTCCCAATTGATATTGTGATTAGAAGTATATAGAGTGGCCCCTTCACTTTTGTGTGGGTTTGGGGTGCAGAACCCTCCCAAAAGTGGAAAAAAAGTGAATAACTCCCCCCACTCCCCCTCTCATTTCCTTCTGGGTTCCCCCCCTTCCCATTCACATGCAAAATAGAAGGGAATGGGGGGTGGGGGAAGCCTCGCACAAGCCTTCCTTTCCCTATCTAGAGCCCCCTCTTTCCCATTCCCATGCAAAATGCAAGGGAAAGCAGGATGGGGGACATCTCATGCGAGCTTTCCTTTTCCCCTCTAGAGCCCCCCTTCCCTTTCCCATGCAAAACAGAAGGGAATGGGAGGTGAGGGGGCCTTGTGCAAGCCTTCCTCTCCCCTTTGGAGTCCCCTTCCCATTCCCATGCATTTTGCCCTGGCATGGAGAACTCGTGCAAGCCTTCTTCCATCTCCTGTTCCATTCTGTGTTGCATGGGAATAGGAAGGGGGGCAGAGGGGGAAAGGAAGGCTCATGTGAGGCTTCCCCCACCTCCATTCCCTTCTATTTGGCCTCAGCACAGGTTCTCTGTGCAGGGGAAAAATGCATGGGAATGTGGGAAGGAGAATTGGCGGGGGGAAGGCACATTCACTCACAAATAAATTTGTGAAGATCAAACCTGTGGATGTGGAGAGAAGACTGTACATTCACTCCTCCACTTTTGTAAGTGTTTGGAACACAGAACCCTCACAAAGGTGGAAGAACTGTGAATAACTCCTCCCACGATCCCCTTCCTACTCCCTTGCCTTTTGCCCTGGTGTGCAAGCCTTCCTTCTCTGTGCCATGGTCAAATGGGAAAGGGGAGCTCCAGAAGGGAGAAGGAAGGTGCTCGCATGCTTTCCCCATTTCCCTGTCTTTTTTCCAGGCACGCTTGCCTTTCTTCTCTAAGCCTGGCAAAATGCAAGGGAATGAGAAGAGAAGAAGGGGAGAGACATGCTCGCCTTGTGAATAATCAGGTTCATGAAGGTCAAACTCAAAAATGTGAAGGGAGGACTGTAGTAGATCCCTAATACGTAATTTCTTGATTGGAAGCTAGAGTTGTCAGTCACAAAACTGTTCCCTTCTGATAACATCTTCCATCTACTGCAAGCTTGTCTGAGGTTCAAAAGTAAAATGAGATTGGCCAGAAAACTTAAACAAGAACAACACCTTCTCAGTTTTTGTCCCAATGATTTCAAGGCTTAGAAAAACACACTTCCCGTCAGACCCAAGTCACCTGTAACTGAAGGTTGTGGACTTGCCTCCAAGTGAAAGTATTCGCTGTAGGTTTGTGCCCCATTCAAGGTGTCTGACCACTCTTTTTGCTGTTTTCTAAAGTGTTGACTGCTGGAATCAAAAAAAAAAAAGAACAGATGGGAATCAAGAGAACAATCTGATTTAAGCATATCTGGGATAGAGTGTGAGAGAATATTGTTTCGCCTAAAGCAAAGTGTTTTTATAGATTGTGGCTGGCTGAAGTTTGATTAGGTTACAGCAGCCTAGAGAATGAGAAATTAGATCTCTCGGGTTCATTCTCAGTCATTTGAGCATTGCAGGCTCAAGGCTCACTGTGAAGAGTTGATGGTGAAAGGACAAAGGCCTTAGCAATGAAGGAGTATATACTGTGTACATGCTTATCAGTTCTACTTTGCTTTGTTATCTTAGGACACTCAAGACAGCTCTAGTTGCAGAGTCTGAAAATGCTCTCCTTTGAGGCTTCTAATTCTTATAGTCCATACTTGTAGCCCATAGTTGGCACACATTGACTCTTTGTTGGCATAACAATAGACCCAAGGAAGGGTGGTACAGTTTCCATGACTGGCTTTCTTGGCTCACCTTAAAGAGTGTTTCCAAATGGAGAAGATATAAAGAGATGTCTTCAGAAACAGGAGTGCATTAATGTTACAGAATAGGATATAGAACAGAAGTAGGTGAGAAGGTCTTGAGAACCAGCATTGCATAGGATAAGTATTATCATGATGCAGTGTAAAGTTGTCCTCCTCCAAGTAGTTTGTCCCAAAAGGATAATACTCTGCCTCTGACCTCCATCTCTGGCTTGTATGGAAGCTGCTCTGTAGCCAAGTACTGAATTCTTACTGGAACAATTTTAAACTAAACATGTAAGCTTTTGGCAATGCTAAATGTATATCAAGTAAAATTATATTGGATATGGATAGCTGTGTATCCATCTTTGCCTTAGCAAGTCTGTTTCTGAGGGCTCTGCTGCACTACATTACATGCTCCAAGTTGTTCAGGGAATCAAAATGCATTCTCCCCCAGTCCCAATATATCTTAAAGTTTACATTTTCGGTTAGAATTAAACACAAATAATAATAAATATTTAGTATCTTCACAGCATTGAGTATCTTGTGTCTATCACATGCTTGTTACGCTAACAAATCAATTTCTATTCCAGGTTGTAATGTGATTAAACTATAGAAAAGTTAAAAGGAGAGTCAATACTTCTTGCAAGGCACTGTAAGTATTAGGGGGATAGGATGAGCCATGGCTCCACATCACAGGCACGTACAGCGGCAAAGATATGTTTGTGTTGCATAATGGATGAAGTAACCTCAAGACCTGTTCTTGATCCAAGATGATGTTAACAGAATGTTAGCTCAGTTGGCAAAGATGACTCAGCTCTTAAAGTTTTTCTGTTTAATTACTACTTTGAAGACTGGGTTTTTTTTTCCATTTTAATTATACAATTCTTTATGGTAAATAAAGAGGCACTCCACTAGAGGAAAAAAAAACCTGTGAAGAAATGAACTTGGTGTGGAGTTTGAATTGCTGGCTACAATTACCTTTATTTTCATATTTGCACACTGGCCTCAGCCTGGAGAGGGGGTGTGTATGGATTGTGTTAGTGCTTCTCACTCCTACTACAAGTTAATTATGGCTGTCATGAGGATTCATGGATGCCAAAGCAATGGCCCCATATTGCTAAGTAATACTCCTAAAATATTTGCATTTTTTTGTGATAACATACAGAGAGTATAATAGGAAAAAGCTGTCATCTGTCAAGGAAATGATTCAGGACTTGTAGATGTAGTTCAGGAGGGGAAACCAATAACCATTGCATCTTTCTGAAACTTTGAAAACCGAACTGGCTTGTTAGTCCCTTGTAGTTCTTCTCTCTCCCACTCCATAAAATGTGCAGCCTAGATTTTAAATAACTTGTGCAAATTGGCCTTAAGAATTTTATTGACATATTTCTTCTATTCTCTTTGCTCTGTTATTCTGATCCTAACTCTGGTCTTGCCTAATGAGAGGACAAATATACACGAGTTTTTTGCTAAGGCTTCTCATTAATGTTCTTCGTCATCCCCAAATGTCTTCTCACTTACCCAAGAGTGGGGTTTTTTTTCATCCTTCCATTTAAATCTTGGAAAAGTTGCTTCTTTTGGACTATAGCCTCCATAATCTCAATAGGAATGCTGAAGTCTGTAGTCTTAAAAGAGAGCTTTTTCAAGCTCAGCTTTCATTTATGCCTCTAATTGTGCTTAAGTGTGGCTAGAATCAGCCATGGTGAGAGTGTGGAAAAAGACAATGTGGCTGAAACATCCCCCTCTCCCACCCATGAGCAACCTCCTTTGAAGAGCGTCATAAATAATTAATTTAAAACGCCTGAATAGTCAGTCCATTATAAAATATAGTAAAAGTGATAGTTAAGTCAACTTGAAGTGTGGTTCAGTAGTCTTAACAAAAGTAACCAAAACCGTCTGCTTACCTCTCAGGATAACATAATGAAACTGCTAACAGCAATTTCTTTCATCTTTGTATGTACCACTCCTTTCCACAATCTTTTTCTCTGTGTCTCTACACCACTCTTAGTCTTTGCTGTCAATTGTGGTGTGATTTGTGTCCTTGGCCTGAAGAATAAGCATTTGGAGGAAAGGGTTGTGACAGATGTGTGGCTAGATTACCTCCCCCTCCCAAAAGACAAACATGATCTTGAGCATATTAACATGTCTTAGTCAGTAGCTTCTTTGAAGTCTCATCTTGTGGAAGTTAGTGAAGCTAGGTCTTCAGTAGGATTTGGGGTTAAAAGGGGGAAACGACTTCCTCATCTTATGCATTAACTCTATTTACAAGGGGAAAGTTTCCTTGTCTGGAATGTTGCTCTTTCTCTAGCCGCAGGAGTTTGAAATACACATCATATGATAGATCTTATGAAAAGCCAGCTCTGATTTTGTCTTCCTTCAGGATAGTGTTTTAACACAATACAAAGAGCATAAGAAAAATGGTTGTATAAATGTTATGTGCCTGTAAACAAGCTAAACATCTGAGATTTTTCATTAAAAATGGATCATGTCCAGCTGTATCCATGTGCTAGACGATCAGACAGCACTAGCAGAACACATTCCTAAAGCCTCTCCCTGCTCCTCAAATTTGCTCTGGAAAATTGGGGTGCCAACTTGAAGAATCAGGGGGTAAGGCTGCAAGGGGAAGGAAGGGAAGTCTGCTGGTGAGGGGAAATCTGCTTGTGCAAAATTGGTTGTCACCCATTATTTTGATGTCAACTAAGGATTTTATATTTTTAGGATTGCAATTTATAATTCCCACACAAGATTATCTGCTTCAGGCTTTCATCATTGTCAGTATATTTGTATGCCATTTTTTTCTATAATGAATCTTGCTAAAAGTGGCCTACAACTTCAGACAAAATACAACCAAATCCAAAAATCCACAAAACAGTCATTTCTGTATTGAGTCATCTAAAAAGCACAAAATATATTATCCAGGCTTTTGAAGCTTCACTGGCTCCTTCATCAGGCAAAGATATTAAAAAATCCCACAGGAGATGAAACGTGATGATGTTAGAATCACAGGCCTACATTTTGTCTCAGACGTTACTTCTGTTATCAGTTAAGATGGTCTAGAGCAGTGTTTCCCAAAATCTGGTCTTCCAGGTGTTTTGGAGTTCAGCTCTAAGAATCTCTGATCACTGGCCAAGGCAGCTGGGACTTCTGGGAGCAAAACTCCTGGAGCACTGGGGTTTGGGAATCACTGGTCTAGAGGGATATGAATGCAGGCAGAGGCAAGTCCCTTTCCTGGCCGTGTGCAGATGGGACAAAGGGTAGTAAACGACAGACAATAAAATTTCAAATCCATTACCAGCAGCAAAGTAACTTTCATTGAGATCCAGGCTGTTTCTGCCCCATACAAAGCTCACTGGCCGTTTCTTAGGCAGAGAATACTGAATTTCCTAACTGCTTGAGAAAGGGGCAATTAGACTTGCACAGGACAGAGACAGCTTAGATCTCAACAGAATATCAAAGCTTGCATGATATATTTTCTGCTTGTTAGTTGGCCCAGTAAAAGGTGTCACTGTTTTGTGGATTTTGGATTTTGTTGTATTTTGCTGCATGCTCAACATAACCCTGAACAGGCTCAGCTATTCATGAAAGAAAAGCTCTGACAAAATATTTCTATACAAAATTCGAGTTAGGACATTAAAAACAAAATAAACTCCAACTAATAGCAGACTTAATGTTTTTTAAAATACAGGAAGCTTTGTTAAGACTTTTGCAACAGTTTTTTCAATATTATGCAATCAGTCTCATGTTCTTAGTGGATGTATTTTGATCTGGTGATTCCAAAACTTTCTACAAAATGCATGATGGAAAATGTATCAAAAAGATACATGTAATCAGACTCAATAAGGGAGGCTCCTGATCAAAACATGGAGGGGGTAGAGAAAGAGATGACTGATAAAGCAGACATTTTTACAAGTCATTTCATTCGAAATGATACTTCCATGTATCCAAAAACAATTTAGATTACAGTAATATTTCAGTTTATGTTAAATGTAAAAAAAAAAAAAAGGTCAGTTCTCCACATTTGTGGGTTTCACTTTTGCAAATTTGATTATTCACGGATTATTTGCTGTCACCTCAGCTGCCTCCCTGTGTCATTTTTAATAGGGACTGCAGGCCTTGTGAGAGCGAGAAACTGCAAACCAGGCTTTTAAGTCCCTATTAAAATAATAATAATAATAATAATAATAATAATAATAATAATAATAATAATATTTATTTCTATCCCGCCTCTCCACATGGATCGAGGCGGCAAACAACATGAAAAAATGGTGTGGGGCAGCAGTGGAGGTTGCAGTAAGCCCCATCAGCCACTCATTTCTGCCTTGTGAAGGAACCCTGGAGTCTCAAAGGAACCCACGGTGGGTTGAATATGGTGATCATACTTTTTTTTGTGCTAAATATGGTTTGGGTGGGCCTAGAGTTATTCACATTTTTTCCACTTTCACAGGAGTCCTGTGCCCCAACCCTAGTGAATGTGAAGGGATGACTGTAATCTCTTCTCATTTGTTTTGCTAAACATCCATTTGAGCTACAACAGTATAACAAACCAGAAGGTTCAGATCTGGGATAAAGAGATGAAAACTGGACGGTGTGATCAAAAGAACACCAGATGCCAAAAATTATTAATGAGGAAGGACACATAAGCCAGGAAAGGCAGTAGCAATTTGCTTTTGCCAGAGTGTACAGAGAAAGCCAGGATTCCTTCCCCTCGTCTTCATCTGCTAAGTTAATTAAGTACAAACTACTTTGCATTGTGAACTCACATTCTAAAATCAGCTGAAGAAGTGAGAGAGCAGATGATTAATTGGGTCAGTTGGAGGGTATGAATTTACCAAAGACATTTTAAATAATTAAGTTACAGCCCTCTTCAGAAACTTGCAAGGATTTCTATCTCAAGTACTCAGTGATACTTGGGATGTTTCCAGATGGAGGAGCCCTTAACATGACCACTGAAAAGGCTTTGTGCAGCCATACCAACTTCTATTACTTACTGGGTGGGTGGGGGTTCCTGGTAAGAAAAAAAGATAGAAGAAGTAGAGGGTTAAAAATAGAAGGCAACATTTTTAGGGCTGTGCTGCAAAATTGTGTGAATGAGGCAAAGCAATTGCACTGTAAAAGCCTTGTCTGGAAGTGCTTGTTCCTCACGCCTGTGGAAAAAAAAGAAAGAGAAGTACACATGAAGCAGGTTACAGAGGTATAACCTCTTTAGACTTGTGCACTCCTTAATCCTAACTCCTCAAACCAGGGCTGGGGAATATGCCATATTTAGTATTTTAGAAGTGAGTTTTCACACTCTTTCATCATTGGCTATGCTGGCCAGGGACTGATGGGGCAATAAATGGAGGGCCACATATTCCTCATTCCTGCCCTAGGCAATAGTTAGGGCCAAGAGAAAGAGGTTTGCCACCTTGAGGAATAGTCCAAGAAGCAAATCCTTCCCTTTCAGTCTTCTAATTGTATCCTACTTCACATCCTTTTCTAGGTGATTTAAGACCACAGATGAGCTTTGGTTCAGTTTATGGACTATTGGTTAGGAAAAGAGGAGCACTGTTTGAGGCTAGTGACTTGTTTTTAGCTTGCTAGTTGTTTCAGACATGACATTTCCTCCTATATCAAGGATGGAAAATATTCCCCTTCCCATGTTGTTCGACTACAGCTCCAATCACTGGCTACAACTGCAGTCCAACAATATCTGAAGAGCTGCACTTTGTCCATACCTGGCCTACAGGCCAGTAATCTGCCTGGATTAGGTTCCCAATCTTTCTGACTTCAGAAAGAAACAGAGTAGATTCTCCTTCCAAGTAGGAGTGCTTCCTTAATTAGAAATCTATCCTGTAATATGTGAAGTATCACTGATGAATCCACTCCCAAGATGTAATCTCTGAGAAGCTGTTTTCTGCTTCTTATAAAGCAAAAGTGGCTTTGCCCTTGTTTAATTTTACTGTGGCTTATCACTACTTGACAGATGCAATTTTATCCATGTTTATTCAAAAGTAAATGTCATTGTGTTCAGTGACATTTACTCCTATACAATAAGCATGGATACATTAGGAAACAGGCATCATTGTAGACTTCTGGGGAGAAAAAGGTCCACTGAGCACAAGGCACTTACTTTTGATAAAACAGGGGCAGATTGTACTGTCTATGTATCTGTCTTGGAAGTAGCTTGCAGTCTGTCATTTCCTGGGTCTGTGAGCTCAGAAGAGCACTCAAGCCCCCTCTTCCCCTAACAGACAGAAATGTAATCATGTTGGCAAAGCAATTAATCCGTATCTCTAGGAGCCCTTTTGAACTATAATTGCTTTATTCATTCCTAATAGAAATCAGCTGAAGATGGGAAGAGCTGGTTTTAGGCTGTCACCCCGTAATGCTTACTTGGGAATAAGCCACATTTAATGAGACTTACTTTTGAATAACATGTATAGTGTATCACTGTTATTTGAGTTTTCTTGTGGTTTCTGTGGATTTTATGGACTTCGCTGTTTGTGTATTTGGGCTGATCTGTGATCTTGAATGTTTTATTCTGTTCGTTATTTTATATTGTACACTCCCACTTAGTTTCTTGACTTGAAGGCAGTTCATAAATCCATTCATTCATAATAAATAAAATAGTGGGTACTGATCTGTTGTTATGTGCCTTCAAGTTGACTCCAGCTTATGGCAACCTGATTGTAGGGTTTTCTTGGTAAGCTTTATTCAGTGGACCTTTGCGATTTCTGTCCTCAGGCTGAGAAAGTATTACTTGCCCAAGTTTCTATGGTTGAGCAGAGATTTCATCCCTGATCTCCCAGAATCCTAGTCCAACACCCAAACCGCCACACTATACTAGCTCTCATGTGTGTACTGCTTACTTACTTACAGTGTAATCACCAGTATAGAAGATAATTTTTTGATTAACATCTTAATATGACTGCAAGTAAAGAAGTAAAGAAAGTACTGAAAGAAGTACCGTAAATAAATAAAGATAAATAAAGAAGTAAAGAAAGTAAAGAAAGAGAGAAAAAAATCACATTTGATATCATAATATAGCCCATGACTGTGTGATGAACTTTGCTCTCCTTACAGCATGAGGTACTCCATCTGCTGCTGGAGCAAAATAGGAGAACTATCTGGTTCTTCACTGAACAAGAGAAGAACCTGTGAGTACTTAAGTCTTTCCACTGAAATAATGGATTGCTGCTTTGAAAATACAATGTTGTTACATTTTGAAGAGTGCCTAAGGGAAGTGGTGGAATGGTACACAGCAGAATTGTGCAACTGTCTTGGATTAAAGTGGTTTAAAACATGCTTCTATGTCTGTTCATGGATTCATCACTTTATTTATATTCTGCATGTCTCCCAGGCTGGGACTCATGACAGCTTACAAAACAAAAAACAAAGAAAAGAAAAAAGAAAACGTTAAGCACATATAGTTAAGTGTTTACAAAATCAAGATAAAAACAGTATTAAATAACAACAAAATTAAAACCAGTTAAAATCTTACTTTATCTTTGTCTGCTAGGTGAAAGGCATTCTTGACCTTTTCATCCATGACAGTTTTAATATGCCTAGTAAGCAAGCAAGGTAATTGAAATCTTGCTTTGAAAGCACCTTAAAGCCCAAACAAACTGATATATCAACAGGTTAATCTCTTTGATCTGTCAGAAATAGAACTGTGCGAGCAGTCTCTCACAAGAATTCTTGACAATAACAAAAATGGGGAGAGGCACCAAAGCAATTTATAATGGATCTACCTTGTGTACACAAAATAAGCTATTGTTGATTAATGCTTAGTGAATAGATGCTGGCTGTTTTAACTTAGTCTTAATAGGCTTTGTTCATTTCATTCCAGAACTGAGGCAGTCCAAGGTTTGCTTTTTATGGTCCACAACAATTGAGCAATTATTATATGAATTAATGGTTGTTGTTGCTCATACTTTTTCTTGAAAGCAGAGGAGAGACTGAGGGTTAGGTTAGCATAAAGCAGTTGTGGCTACCATCCACTTACTTTGAAAAAAAAGTATTCAGGGAACAAACAACAGTTATATTTTTCTTGTTCTAAGACTACTTCGGTGTAGTGGTTTGAGTATTGGACTACAACTCCAGAGACCAGGGTTCAAATCCCTTGCTCAGCATGGAAACTCACTGGATAACCTTGAGAAATTCATATGTTTATGTATATTTTAAAATAGCTGTCAGTAGTTGTTCAAGAAAGGACTAATAGACCATTCCTCATTATCCTAGCTTGAATCCAGGGGGTAGGACTGTCAGATCTTCTGTAAACACATTCTCAGCAAATTTAGAAATCCTACAAGATTAATCATGGGCTTCATTGCAAAGATCCATTGAACCGAAAGGCAAAAATGGCTTTTTCTCCACATCATCGTCATCATCATCACCACCACCACCACCACCAAGCCAGCATGGTGCAGTGGTGTGAGCACTGAACTATGACTCTGGAGACTAGGGTTTGAATCCCTGCTTGGCCATGGAAACCTGTGGGTGACCCTGGCCAAGTCATGTGCTTTCCGTATCAGAGCATGGCAAAAGCAGACCCCCTCTGAACAAATCTTGCCAAAAAAAACAAAACAAACCCTCAAAAAACCCTGCCAAAAGTTCACCTTAGGGTCACCATAAGTCAGAAATGACGTGAAGGTATGCAACAACAATAAGACACCAGCATCCTTAGACATCTTGCAAGTTTACAAAAGACTACACATGTGGCAGAATCGGCTCGATCATGTCAAAGTGCAATGTCCCTACAAATAGCAAAATAGAGGTTCTAGCTCAACACTCTGTTGTATTGATTTCCTATCAATAGGGAGTTTTTAACACAAGGAAGCATGCATGTGATAACATTCCATTCTGCTGCAAAAGTGATATTAATGACAGGTGAGTTGGGGAGTCTTTGATTCATTTTGGAACTGGGTCTTGGTAAACTATTTTAGTGCTGCCAAGAAAATAGTTTAGGTTACTTTAAGCTGAATTCAGACTCAATCATGCTTTGATGACATTACTAATAGTGTGGCAGGTTCAGAGTACCTCCCATCCAACCCCCATGATCCCCAAACTCCTACTGTTATCTTTCTGATTATCTGGCCTGGTGGTAATTGGTGCTGGCATTAGCACCAACCTGGTCACAGAGATAGTAATGATAGAGGAACTTCTTAGAGGCTTCTTTTGCGCAGCTGTGGGAATGCTGCTACAACTATTTTCAGATAGCAAAGAAAGTGGGAAATGTAATGTTCTCCAGGGTCCCTCATAATTATGCAAAAGATATAAAGCACATTTTCTATTCACAAGGAAGTCTAAGTTTCTGTAGTGGCAATGTTATGGATGCCAGGGAAGGAGGGAGCTTTGTCTCTGTTACTGTCACAGCAGCCACCCCAGCTGTCAGGCAGGTAGGTGAATGGGAGTGAATTCTTCTCTTGTTCAGATTACAGTTCAAACCAGAAAAGAATTCTTTTGTTGTACTGCTTGCCTCAGTTTAGATGTGAGTTTACGTTTCACTGTGGTTTATATTCTAGTTCAAGAACCATCACTAATTGGGACATAGCATAGCATCCTAGATTATAAACTGGCAGTATTACTTGCTCTTGTTAAAACTTCTTGAAAAAGTGAAATTTTGGATTATAGGTCCCAGAGTTCCCCAGCCAGCGTGGCCAGTGGTCATGCCAGCTAACAGATTTAAGCTGTTGCAGTCCAAAAATAAGTTTTCCAAGCTCAGGATAAAATTAGACATAGGCATATTCACTTTGGCAGGAGTAAATTGCTTAGCACTTGGAAGTCTAACAAAGGAATACTTCTTCCCAACCTCTCTCCTTCCATCTTTTAAATATGTAGCAACTAGGGTTATGCTAAGAGTAAGTCTTTGGAGCTAACAACAACAACAACTACTCTCTTTACGTTTTCAAACATAAATGTACAGCTGGTTGGGTAGGTTGTTAGACAAGCAAAAATAATAATAAAAGTTATTAGCAAAATGTTAATAATAAATGTAGTGGTGGTGGTGCTGATATACTATACAAAAGCATGCTGTGTTTATGACTGAGTTTCCAAACTTTCCCTCCACCCCAGATTAACCAGTCTTACTTCCATGTAACAATTGCGGGAATAAAACTTTTCTCAGAGTTTTAATCACTGTGAGGAGCATGAAGATCTGAGCAGAAGAAAAACCGATCATGAAAAACAAATGCTACTGAGATAATCAACGCAATAAAAATATGTAGGCCAGATTGAGTAGTCCTTTTGGTTTTTGACAGATTCTTTAATTGCTTTTAATTAAGCCCTTTAAAGAGAGAGAGAGAGTGTGTGAGCTGAGGACACAGTCAGTCGAAATGTCAAGCTGTTGTGTTCTTAGGAGTTTAACACTACATAACTTCAGGTAGCATTTCCACCCCCATCTCACCACTTGTGATGGAGAGATTGTTTGCTGAACATAGATAAAGATGTCTGCTGTCTTGTTCTGGAGGGGTCTCTCTGAATTGGGTTACTTTTCAGAATTAATTATAACTTGGTGTTAATCAAATTGAATTTAAGAGCAGCAGAAACAAGTACTCTGACTTCTCCCGTTTCTCCTCCTCCCCTTTAAGGGTTTCCCTTGCTTGTCTTACAATATGATCCTGTGCAAGTCGATGCAGGAATAAGCATAGGTGGCTTAGAGACCAAGCAACGGGGGTGCTTCCCTTACTATTTTGTGTGTGTATGGCAGGCACAGTTCCACAGGGCAGACTGGATTCACTCCCTAGGAAAGGTTCTGAGGATTTCAGTCATTGAAATCATTTGAGCCAATACTATTACTCTTGTGCAGACGTGATGTAAAATTATGCTAAAATTATCTTAAAAGGCTTGAATATGCCTTCAATAGCTGTTTTCTTTTTAATGTAGAAAAAAATAGCAGAAGAGTATATATTTAACTTAGCTATTTAAGAAATTTCAACTGTTTATATTTGATTTTAAAATTACTATAATTTGGTTTTATTTGTAAATAAATTATTCTGGAATTACTTTTTTTTTTCAAAAAAACTCTGCTTACATCCCCACAAATCCTGGGATGTTTAACTCATAGTGGAATAACCTTTGGCTCACTTTCCAAAGGTACGGCCATATTAGTCTGCTGCAGTAAAAACAAAAGAGGCCTTTGGTACCTTAAAGACCAACAAATGCATTATTGCATGAGTTTGAGGGCAGGACTGTAGATAAATGAGGTCAGAGGAAAATTAAATGCAGAAAGTACTGAGAGTGACAAATTATCAACACTGAACATTTACAGAACTGCTGGTAATAACACAAACATCTTGACACCAGGTAAGCCAATTATCACGGGTAGTGTGATAAGAAACTATTATCCCAGTTTGTATTTTGGGCATAGACTGGAACTTCTTGATGAATAGCAACTCAGCAGTGTCTTGCTCTAATGTCCCTTTGACTTTTTTGCCCAACAATGGCTATTTTATGGTTGGTGACAAATTGTAAGTTTTGGTAAACTGGAGTGTTTCCCCACTTTTTTTTTAAACTTTTCTATTTATGTTGTCAGATCTGTGTCCATCTGTTTTTGTTGTTTTGCAAATATCGTATGTTTCTATCCTTGTTGTGTGCCTTGTCATTGCTTGTGAAGATTGGGAGGGGAAGTAAGCTGAGGCAACTGAGTCATGAGAGTATTTTCCTGCTAAGGGAAGGTTGACCCCACCCAGCTGCTAACCCCTCTTGGGTAGCAGAGCTTCTTAATGTCTTGACTTGAGGTGGTGTTCATGTTCCAAGTCAAATAACTCCACTTGTCTCCTTTGTGAGTTCTGAGCCTTGGCTGTTTGTATGAAGACTTTTTGGCCCAAAACTCATGCTGGTGCCTTGTTAGGCTGTAGACCTGTTGCCTATTGCTTCTGCCAAGCAATCTGAAGGCCCAAGCCTAGTTGGACTGAAATGTGTGTCTGCCTGTTGCTGTCTGCCACCAGTAAGCACTGTCATGAGAATAATATGACTAGAACTCTGGAAGTCCTGGGTTCAAATTTCCACTTTACCATGGAAATGGTAACCTTGAGCAAGTCACTCTCACTTTCACAGGAAGGCAAAGTTAACCATCTCTGAACAAATCACGCCAAGAAAACCCTATGGTAGGTTGGCTTTAAGGTCACCACGAGATAGAAATGACTTGAAGGCACACAGCAATCAAACTACTGCCCAGAGGTGTCTATCTGTTTGGCAATACACTTGGAGAAAACCTCAGTTTTTCATCTTTCACAGCTACATGCTTGGATACAGTAATATAAGTAATCCTAAATGTATGCCTGAAATGAAATCCACATGTGAACTGCTACCTTCTCATCATTATGTGCCATATAGTGTAGGAACACTTCAACTGCCATATCATATCATTCCTAAGGTGATGTTTTTCAATGATTTGTTGGCCTCAGTCAGCAGACAGCTCCTGGTGCTGTTCCAGATATTATCTGCATATGTGCATGTTAGAAGGACTCCTCTTGTCAAAATCCAGAGGTCTTAAATAAAGTTTGAGTTAGCAAATGTTAACCTAAGAGATGGGAGATGTTCAGGACTACCTACAATGCCATGTTCTCCTTAGAATTTGGGGGAATTATAGCTTAAAGGAGACCTATGAGAGGAGGGTAATGGCAGGATCTTTTCACCTATATATACCAGTACTAACTGTAGAGAGTACCCCATTTAAACAAAGTATTTTATTTGACAAACACACAACAAATCAGACACTCTTAAGAACCATATAGGGCTATTGGAAAGTGAGGCAAGAAAGGTTGGATAGGGAAAGACTGGATAGAAAGGGTGATAGTCATCAGTCCTGAAGAAGCGGTCATAGTGGAGGGACTCAGACAGCATCTGAGGGTAACATGGAGGAACGGGAGTGTGGGGCACTATGTATTACAATTGGCTGGGGATTTTATACTCTTGTTTCACATCCTGAAGGGTATGTTGACAGAGCTGTAATGGCTTTCCCACAGGACTGATAAAAGGGTCTGAAATGGGCTGATTGCTTAACTCTGGAGTGACAAAACATTGATGGGACTCATGACAGTCTCTTAATGTTCAGACAGGTAGGGCGTATAGGGACAATCTACACAGGGACAGATCGAGGGATGGGCTCTGCTTGCTCACCAATCTAGGCAGCTCTTCTTTCATCATATTAAAAAATGCCAAGAGCCTGAAATGGTGAAGGGATTAGCATAAACCCATCGGCATCAGGTTTTCTGCATATTCCTGTCTGAACCTTCATGACCTGACCACATCTTCGGCCAGTGTAACCCCGAACACATTCTCTGGTCAGTGTGACCTTGATCGTGGTCATCAGTCATTAATAAGTTGTTTACGAAAATTGCATATCTTGGAGGGGTGGTAGGGTAGGGTAAAACAAATTGTATTCCAGCCAGTTGCCAAATCTTAAATAGAGGTTATACTTTCACTTTCCCCTTAGTTTCTGAGGGAAACATTTCCTTCATAGCTGTTTTCTTTTAGAGAGACAGGGGAGCTTCTTCTGATAGTCTTCATTCCTTCCCATTAAAAAAAAGAAAAAAGAAAAAAAGAGGAGGTGCCTAGCCAGAACTAACTTTCAAATGAGTGTTACTAAAGAGCAACCTATCTGCCTTTTATGAGAAGTTAAATTACCTTTGAATGATCCCAGACTAGTTTCTGAACGTCGTGGGTTGCTTGGCAGTATGTGTGCTTAACAGACGTGTGTGTGTGTGTGTGTGTGTGTGTGTGTGTGTGTAAAAATGTATAAGAGTGACAGTAAGAATTGCTTGTCTTTGCCCCAAGAAGCTTGACAGACTGCCAATTCAAATACAGAGACCTCCTCAACGCTGTAAGAGTGCCTAGCAAACGTTTTTCCTCCACAAAATCAGAGCCCCTTCACTTGGCTATAGATGGGTAAGGTGGTTTCTTTCCAAGCGGACCAACAAAACTCAGATTTTGAAGCACAGGGTGAGAGCCGTTGTCGACGGCAGCTCTTAGCGATCTCTCGTGTCGTCGACTCGACGGCAAAGTCACAAGAAGAGTTGCTTCCTCCGCCCCGTCCGCGCCTGTTCCTTTTGACGTCCGTATGAGGCAGACGTTCAACAGGAGAATCACGCAGTTACTGCCGCTCCACGCCGGGGAAATCTGCACCGGATCACTTTCCCAGTCTTCAGGTGCGGATTTGCCAGGGGGGGAAAAAGCGGCCGGTATTTCCCAGGGCGAACCTGATTCAGGACGGCCGCAGCCCCCAGGGTCCTCTTTATAGTGTGTGCGCGCGTGTGTATTTTTTTTCCGGCAGGGAAGGAGAGAAACGACGGCACAGCTGGACTTTCTCTCTCTCTCTTCCCGTCTCTGAGGTAAATCACTGGTCATCTTTTCCCTTCCGCCCACCCCACGCTTCCCTCCCTCGAGTAATGGGGACAGGCGAGCAAAAAGCTCCCCGAGCCCCTCAACGCCGGCGAGGCAGGAGGCTGGCGCCGGGTCAACAAAGGTGCCAGGTGGCAGCCCTCCTCCATTGTGGCGTGGGCGCCGTTGCCAGGCGGCGCCCCCTCCCGCTCGGGGCCCGCCCCGCCCCGCCCGTCCCCGCCCCGCCCCGCCGTCGTTGGCGCTGCCGCCGCCGCCGGAGTTTCCTTGGGGCCAGTGGTGGCAGCGGCAGCAGCTGCTGGGCGCCTCGTAGCCGCTTCGCGCGCGCCCCCCCTCTCTCTCTCCCTCCCCGCCTCCTTTCTCCCCCTACCCCTCGCGCGGCGCGCCTTCAGGGCGGAGGGCGGACCCCGGCGGTTCGGAGAGCCCCTAAGCGAGCCAAGGAGAGAGAACCAGACACAGGCGCGCACCGGGCACCTTCGTCTCAACCGCCCGGGGGAGCAACAGCGGCGACGGTGGCGGCGACGGTGGCTCCAGAATGGAAGGGGACCGGCTGGAACCCGCCGTGAGTGGTGGCCCCCGCGCGGGGGAGCGGACGGCGGCGGCACTGCCATTCTGGGCGGAGGGGGAGAGCACGCGAGGGAGCCCGAGCTCTGTGAGGGCGTTTCATTGTGGGGTCGGTGGGGGCGAACCGGGGTTTTTCCCCTGAGGAGAAAAGAGGGCGAATTTTGCGGAACTCTAGAGGTGCTGAGGAGAAAGACTCGAGGGCTCCCTACCTTCGCGGTGTCTGCTTCGAAGGGGCTGCTCAGAGGGCTGCCTGCAAGACACACAAGATAATCCCCCCGCCTCATCTTGAGGCGCCTTTGAGAAGGGAGTGGAGTCGTATCTTGGCAATCGATTTCTTTTCTTTCCCCTTCCTTCCTTTTCCTGACGGCTGAAAAAGTCTGTCCCAGCCTCTTCCGCCTTTTTTTTTTTTTTAAAAAGCGATGTCTGTTGTTGTTTTTTTCAGCGGCTGATTTTTGCCAGCTTTCTCCCCCCTCGCCCCACCCCCAGTCCTCTGTCCTGAAGGCTGATTCCTCTTTTCTCTGTTTGCTTAACACACGTAGGACAAACCTTGGAGGCTTGGGTGGGTTGTGCCATGCGCCAGAGGTTTGTGCAGACTCATTGTGCTGCAGATGACCGCTTGGTGGACTCTTACTTCAAGAAGGATCTGTCAGTTGCTTCCCTCTGACTAAAGGTCGCTTGAGATCTGTTAAGATCTGCAGAGGGTGGGATGCGATCACCACAGTGGGGTTTGTGTGCATGGGTGTATGAGAGAGTGTGAGTCAATCGGTCATAGATGTTCTTCACCTGTGCTGGAAAGATGTAGTCTGTCTCCTGTGTGTACGTGCAGCAAATCAGATGCAAGTGTTACCTGTGGAAATTTGTAAAAAGGATGAGTGGTTGATTGAAGGAGAAAGAACAGGCTTATGTGCAGTTCCAGAGACCTGATTCCAGTACATGACTATTCATTAGAAAAATGTTTTTGTTAGTATATCCATTTTCACTGTTGCAGGTAAAAGCCTCCACAGTTGGCCAACATCACTTTTGCTAGCGTATAAAAATAAAATGTGCTTTGAAAACAAAGCATGGTAAGTGACAAGACAAATCAGTTAATGATTAAAATCATCAGTTGAATTCCAAAAGGAGCAAGAAGGGCTTTTTAAAAAATCTGTTTAAAATTCAGTGAGGAGGTACATGCATTTTCTTAGGGAGGAGTAGTGTAGAGTTGAGGCTGCTATTGAACTGGCTCTGTTCCCTAAGAACACCTGTTCTGATGGTTCTTAATGGGAGACTAGGGAGAGGAGGACCTCTGAGAGTGATCTTGCAGCCTGTGGAAGTTCATGTGGCTACAGATGGTCCTTCATGTAACTAGCTTCCAAACCATTGTAGGCTCTAAACACCAACAGAAGAACTTTAAATTGAACCTATAGACCACATATGTCAACCACAAGGCCTGTGGGCCAAATCCAACCCACCAGGCCATTTTGTGTGGCCTTCACGCCTCTTCTGCAGCGGTGGCTGGGGGGCAGAAAAAAAAAGCACAGAGACTGGGGAGCAGAAAGTGGCACACTTTGGACATACTGACCAATTCTATGTCACTTTACAGAGGTATAGGGACCATAAACTATGATCAAATAGCCCCAAAATGTCCAAGAAAAGAAAAGTTAATGCAGAGGGAAGGCAATTTAAAAACCAGTAATATTCGAATGCAGAGGCAATTATTTCATGTAATAAAAGAGCAGATACATTTATATAGTCTTACAGATACAACTAGCCCTTTGATGTGGCTGATGTGGCCCAAGAAGAAATTGAGTTTGACACCTCTGCTATAGACAAAAGATACAGCTAGTGCACCTGGTATGGAATTGGTATCTTGTGATCTGAATGCCTGGTCCTCCACAAACATGCTGCTACCTGCGTTCTGTATTAGATGTAGTTTCTAAGCTGTCTTTAAAAGTGTCTCTATGTAGAAAGCCTAAGTAATTTAAATGGGATATATTGAGGGCATGTGTAACTAAAACCAGACCTGCTTTATTCAGATGGAGCTGCAGGTGATAAACATTACACATAGCTTCAAAAAAATCTCTTGTGCCTTCATAGATAGCGCCAGATCAAGAGAACTTCCAGACTGCATAGCTGGCTCTTCAGGAAGTATGTGGTCCCATCCATGATTGATTTTTAGATCTATATACAGATCAGTTGTCTTCCTGATGTTCCTCTCTCTTGCCTGGATTAAGCTTCAGTTTATCTACCTTCATCTGTCCTGGAACTGCATCTAAATGCTAATTAAAATTTTCTGCTGTCTCTCTAATATTAGTAGATGGAAAAGAAGCATACAACGTTCACCCAACCCTCCAAATAGCCTCTTACAAAAATGGCCTTAGAATGGGACAGAGCCCGTAGTGTAACTGTGTGGAAACTTACTGGAAAGATGACTGGAGCCTGTATTAAGCTTCCAAGTTTTATTCCAAAGGAGCAATCTAGGAGGATACCACACAGTCAATAGTAGCAAGAGTCTTGGAGAATCAGCAGTATTGTCTTCTTCCTGTCCATTCCCTATGAGTCCTCCGTCAGATGAGAAAGATAGTTTGCATTCCCGAAAGAGAAGGTCAAAAGAGAGGTGGAATGGATCCAAATAGCTAGTATCCTCTGTCTAGAACTCCGCAACATGAAAGGAAATTTCCCTTTCTTTATATGAATTTCTCCCCCTCCTGGCTGGCCCAACATATAAAATAATAAGCAAAGCTGCAAATGGGACCTCTGCCCCACCTAAGTCATTGTGTATAAAGCACAACATTAGCTGAGTTATTTTGGCTTAAGAGACACAGTATTCCAGAATTATCTCTCCCCATCCATAGCAGTCAGAATGCAATAGTGATACCTGCCCTTTCATGACATCCAGAGTCTGTCCCTTGAATTGTTTCCATCATTCTGTTTAAAGGTAGGGCTAACATAAGATATGTCTGTGGGGGGCACCTGTTTAAAAGATGGAAAATGTCTTGAATGGACCTGAGTGAATATCCTGAGTGATTTACTAGGCACATGAAACCGTCTTTAAAATGATCAGTGTTTGTGTTGCTAAAGCTGCTGCAAAACCCCTTTGACTGAACAGTGGAACAAAAGAGATGAGTCTGTACATCACAGGCAGTGATGTCTCTATCGTAATGCTTTCAGCTAGTTTAAAAATTATTGGATACTTCTAGCCGATATGTTATGAGCTAATGTATGAAGCCAACTTTTTTCTCTTGGTGCCTTTGGATGAATGGAAGGTGAAGCTTTTACTTCTGGAGAATGAATAGAAAGTTGATCATCCCTCGTTGAACCTATGGCAGCACAATTCACAGAGTGCTATTCCCAAAAGACAAAGTGTTGGGCATTGCAGAGCCTGTCTTCTAATCTATTCAACCAGGATATAACTTATTCTGACTGAATTGTAACTGGGACAAGCATCTCTCTCTTACAACAATGTGCTTTCTTGTTCCTCAGAGAGAGGGAAACTGCTGCATTCACTAGAGTGTGTATCTGTTTAAGGGGAAAACGCTTTATTTTTAAATTCCTTAGTTGTTCAAATGCATTTTTTCTAACCAGTACTACGAAATAAAATTAATAATACAGTTGGAGTTACATGTATCAGCGGATTACTTTAAGCTATGCATGGGAACAGTTGTATAAATATATTAAAGCTATTTCCATATCTCACAATGTATTTGTAAACTGTTGTAGTGGTGTTTACTGCCATACCATGGCATCACTGTGAAAGTGCAGCCTCCAGTGTAGAACTTAAGTAGGAATATGAGATACTTTTTTTGGTTAAGATTTGTAATCTGTGGCATTACATTCGTTTTCTAACTTGGCTTCATAGTGGAGACAAGATAAAATTTACAATTATGCTTGCAGTTATGGCAGTTTGATACCACTTTAGTTGTCATCACCCCATCCTACAAAATCCTGAGATTTGTAGTTTGGTGAAGTGCTTAGAATTTTCAGAGAGTTCTAGTACTGCAATTCAGTTAGTAACCAGAACTCTTTAATGGAGAATTCTAAATATGTCATCAGTTGCAAATCCCTGACTTCTTTAGGACAGAACCATGTTAGTTAAAAGTGGTATGAAAGTGTTATTAACAGTATACTGTAGATATAATCCTGGAAGTTCAGCCTAGAAGCCGAGTGGAACTAATATAAAAGGAGGAAGTTTCAATTTACTGTAGTTTTGAATATTTAGTTATTGTTTATGTTTATGTTTATATGTTTATTGTCAGAATAATATATCTTATATATTTTTACTTGGAAGCAAGATCCAAATATTCATTCTTGGCTATTTGGGCATAAGATAGCATTCTTATTACTTTTGAGAACGATTTGCAATGGATGTAATGTCTTTGTAACTCCTTTTTGAAAGAGCAACATGGTATGTGCATGTGTACTTTCCTTCTACATGATGCTCCCCACCATTCAGAAAAAAAGGTATGGAAAGGGGAGTACCATGTTGTATGCATGGCATGTCTCAGATTTATGTTATAAGCAAATGTGCCCTCTTGTAGAGTAAAAATAAGCCCAAAATATAAGTAAATCATACAGTGTTAGTGACATAAGAGCCATGTAAACCTTTATATATCTACTCAGAAGTAAGTTCTGTTGAGGCTAGTGGGATTTACAACAAGGTAAATGAGCGTATGTTTGGAGCCTGTGTGGTATAGATGGAGAAACAAAATACTTTAAACTGTAGATCTTGCCGTTCTTTTCCTTTTCCTTGCTTGTTCCTGTTGAGCACATTCTTCTATTTATACCCATGTCCCTGCATTATGTAGTTGTTTGAGTGTTGGACTATGATCCTGGTGTCCAGGATCTGATCCTTTGTTCAGCCGTGAAAACCACTGGGTGTCCTTGGGCATATTACACTTTCTCAAGCTCAGACAACCCTGTGATAAGTTCACATTAGGGTCTCCATAAGTCAGAAATGACTTGAAGGGACACAACAACAACAACCCTACTTTCAGGAAACAGGTAAATGCATCTGGGCTTTTACAGTGTTTTTTCCTTTCTGTGGAGTAACTATTTGACTTACATGTATAGATTTTAAAATCAGAGCTTTGTTCCAGAGGAAATGGCAGGAGTCTGTGTATTCCTGACTTCCCTTGACAACAGTCTGAGATCATAGTCCAAAACCCAGCCCATCCATTTTTTCAAAGGTTATGTTGGTGCTCTTATAGTACCACTAAATCTTAATGCTAGTAGTTCATTCTTTACTGAATTTGTCTTCATTATTATTTGCAGTGCTGAATTAAACCCTCAGTGTTCTCTTTGGTTTTTGTAAAATATTTTTTACAGTGAGATGTACATTATCTTTCTAGATACTAAAACTCAAAACAGGAAAAATTATAGTAATCTAATCTTTCACGTTATTAAAATGTTGATTGAAATGACATGTAATATTTGTTTTTATAGGTTGTCTCTCATAGCTAGTTTTATTTTTAAAATAACAATAAAAATCTGTCTTGCTTGTTTACAGGTTACCATTAAGAATATTGAACGAGAACTCATCTGCCCAGCATGCAAGGAGTTATTTACCCATCCACTTATTCTCCCTTGTCAACACAGCATCTGCCACAAATGTGTAAAAGAAATCCTCTACTTCTCACTTGAAGATTCGTTCAATGATACTGCCTCAGAGACTTCCAGTCAAAGTAGCCCTCGCAACCGAATGCATTCCCCTAGCTTGGATAGAATTGACAGGCTTAATAGGTCAGGTATGTGACGACAACAACAACACTGATTACATTAGCACAAAATCTGAGTGAATTTCCAGCTATCAGACCATTTAAAGCATTATCATTTAAAGGCTAACCAGTTAATTTACTCTTGTCAAGGTTTCTTAAAATATTATCTTCCAAACCAAACAGATTTTAGAAACACAGAAACACACACACACTCGTACATGTCCCAATTAGTGGTATACATTTATCTTCATTAAACTTAATTAGTACACTTGATTGGTTTATGTTATATAGATTGCATTTTGCTAAGAATGCATCATACTTTTGTGCTGATTTAATTTCCAGGCTCTTAGAGCTCTTTGCAATTCAAGTTTGTCTGTATTCTTTCTTCTTAATACATTTAATTGGAAACAAGCCCCATACAGTAATATAATTGATTGCAAGAAAGAATGGCCAGCATCATGGCTTTAATTCCCCACTCACTACCTGATCCTGCCAGGGACTGAAGTTGGAACCTTCTGCATGCAAAGATTCTGTATGCAATGCCGTTTTGTGGAATTGTGGTTCCTTCCTTGCTATAGGATTCTTCTTGGTGTTTTCTGTACTTTAGGCTTGACCCAACAGAAACTACATTTCACTAGTACTGTACTGTGGCAGAAAGTAGATCTCTTGGTCATTCTCTGGATTATGTGCGGTGGCTTAGCAAGTTCTTTTAACTCATAGTAGTGTTAGAATTGAAAGTTATAAAATGTGACATGGTTGGCCTTCTGTTCTTATTTCTCAGCATCAGCGTTGTTCACTTATAAAATGCAGGTATTAAATGGTTGACTTTGGATAAGGCTTTATGAGGTTCTGCTGGCCACTTTTAGAATTTTGTCTTAGAATTCATGATCTGTCATAAGTAAGTTATAGGTTCATATTTGAACGTCTCAAGAGCAGGGAATCTCTTTCATCCTGAGAGCTGAAATAAATTTCACAGAAGTTCTTGGGGAATGTAGGTAATTGATTGTCTCCTTTATTTTGCATGTGTCTCTGATAAAGTACCTGGGGCTTCTAGTAAACAAAACAAAAATACCAAGAAACTAGATCCCACAATCTGTGACCTGTCGTGACAGAATTGAATACAGTCAAACCTTATATTTTCAAAGTAATTTCTATGATTATCTGTGTACATGAAATTTCTGTCTAATTAATGCGTCTATGTTAATGTTTTTATATAAACACCAAAGTAGGGATGTGAGCAGATATTGAATTAATAAACTGGATGCATTTGTTTGTGTGAGCGTGTGTTCAGAATATAGAGTTATAAATAACCTTTACTCAGAAAATGTCTATGGAAATCTTATTTTAATAAAATGCTTACAACTTAAGTTACTTATTTTGCAATTGAAAGCAAACATCTAATTACATTCTTTCAGTTAGATATATTGGTGGCTTACTGGCATTAATGGAATGATGAAATGAAATCAAACATTTCTTTTCTTATCCCAAGCCTCTTAACAGTTGTGCAGCCTAATTTGATGCTTGTTTTTACTGAGAAGTGAGATCCAGAAAGCATGATGAGGCTTGTATCTAAATTTATCTAATTCATCTAATTCAAGAGGTTACCACTTAAGCAACCTTTTTCAATATAAGGTGGAAAGTTGTCGTCCTCGAGATATCTTTGGACTGCAACTCCCACAATTACTCATCATTGGCTATTTTGCTTCGGACTGATGGGCATTAAAAGAGAAAAACATTTTGAGGGCCATAGTTGCCCACGTGTGCTTAATGTAATGGTTAATTTGATTTATCTTGGGTGTACAGTAATAAACCAATAGAAAATCTTTTCTTTTCAGCTTCTAAAAACAATTCTCTGTTCATTGTTTACAGCCTCACGGAGGAGGTCACTTGGGTGGAGAGGTAGAAAAGCTTCACTTTTGTATGGCTGTAGATAGCTCTTATTAGTACTTAGATCTTATTTTTGGCTTAGAGTTCTCTTAAGGATCAGTGGTCAAGTCCAAGTTTAGCAAGTTGATAGAAATACATTATTTAGGAAAGAACTGCTTTCATTTTCTTACAACAGCTATGAGGGTCAACTGGATTCAAATGGACAACTTGAAGCCTCTTTTATGAAACTGATATAAAATTTCCATGTAATTGAGATGGCTCTTACAAATAACTAGAGTAGTTTTTTAATTGGATCTTTATAGTGTTTCTGTTACCAGCAAGGTGGCAAATAGACTCTCAAATTTAGACTGTTGTATAAAGTACTGTTGTGTAAAGTTGTTACTGTTTGTAATATTCTATGTACATGTTTTTTTTTTTTGACAGAAATTCAATTTTCCAATGTAGATGTGATTCATAGTATTAAAGTAAGGATTTGTAAAGTAATGTATTCTGATACAATGCAACCTATCACAGAGGAAGGTTAACTGTAAAGAAGTTTAGTGGAGCACTCTGTGCATTAGTTTTGTGGTACTGAGGCTTTTACTTAACTGTGGCTGGTAGAGTAGAATGATGTATATCTACTCAGGTTTCGCTTAATGTGCCTTTGCTTTCCGGAAGGAATGATGCAGGCCTGCAATTCTGTTTCTTGCTTAAGGGAAATAAATAGCCTTTAAGATGTTTAAAAGGCTTTTGCTTACCGCTTCCTTTTTTCCCTATCCATGCCATCCACTAAAACTCTTTGGACTGATTGAGATATAATACACAATAGTTTAGGATTATTAGAATGAGCCTAACTGTCCCATGCTTTCGTGCTTCCCCTACATTTCCATGGTGACTATGATGAGCAGTTCGGAAGTTCCAATTCAGAAGCAGTTCAGAAGATCCAATTAAGGAGCAGTTTTTATTACATTTTATGATCAGCTTACTCTGCCAACTAATCCTGGACACTGGTTAATCTTAGCTATTGTGTAGTAAGAAGGGTTGGTCTTTGAGGTTCCTGTAATGGTACTCCTCTTTGTGTGATCCTGCCCTGCCCCAGGGTAGCTTGTTCTGTATGTGGTGGCTGTATGTTGGGCCCATTTGGTCAGTCATTGTTTTTGGACCAGTCCCATGTGGGGTTTGGGTAGTTTAGCAGTATAAAGGAGCAGAGAGACAGTAATACTTACTTACACCTTTGTGAAGGTCATGTTTGTAAATGGCATGAAGGGTAAGCTTGAAATCCATGCAGTTGTCTGTTAAACAAGCAGGGGTAAAGAAAGAGTGTTGATTTGAGATTTTGTGCCTCCAGATCCTTAGAGAATAGAGAGAGAAGTAGAGGTGGGCGTGTCACTTGCCACATACGTTTAATGGGAACAAGCTTCAAGCCATATTTTACAAAGTGGGCTTGTTTTCACTGAGCTAGCTTAACCACAGTTTAGGATGTAGTTGACAAAGTAAACCGCAGGTGATCTGAAACATAAAGAGAAAAAAGCTTGCAGTCTTCTCATCACAGCCATGATGGAAAACAAAGAGGGAAGATCAAGCACACAAACTTAGAGGTAGAGGGGTGAGGTTCATTTTCATTGTGCTAAACTGTGGTTTAGTTTTGTGTCCAAGCCTTTGTTTGTGTGGCTGTGCCTAGGATGGTGGTAATCATCACTTATGCTCTGATGTTTAGAGATTCTACCAACTCTTCTTTGTTTTTGAGAAGGTTGATTTGTCTTCAGTTTCCAACTTATTAAATAATCATTTGTATCTTGCCTTTTGCCCAAAACTGGGATTCAAGATGGCTTAGAGAGATTAAAACAACTACAGGTAAAAGCCCATGCAAAGGCAGAAGTAAAAACATACAAAAATATAATTTAACTTATACATAGAATTAAAACCTTTTAACAGCTCCATTAAAAAGGCAAAAGTAACAGTCAGTGAAACACTATTAAGAGTCATGTAGTCAATTCCTGCAAGTATTTTGGAACAGAAAACTTTTTACTTGATGATCAAAGAGCAGCAAGGAGTTAGCCATTGTAGGTTCTCCAGGGCAGGAGTGCCAAACCTTGGGAGAGTTATCCAAAAGGCCCTCCCTCATGTTTTCATCAGATGTACCTGGGAAAGTGATGGAATCAAGAAAAGAGCCTTGCTGAAGATCTCGAGTCCAGCTTGGCTCATATGTGAAGATACAGTCCTTCAGGTACTCTGAACTTGAACCGTATAGGGCTTCATTAGTCAAAATCAGCACTATATTGGTGATAGTTGTGACTTCTCGTGAGAGAGCTGCAGAAATGTTTTGTTCTTCAGTAATATCAAATACAGACAGGTGCAAGAGGGTTTGCACAGCTTCTAAATTCAAGCCTTCTTTTAAAAGCAATTATGTGAAGAAGAATGCATTTCACAATGATTATGAATGAAGCAAAAAATAAGCTTCCATATTGAAATTTAAGTTTTATTTCCCTTAAAGGAAAGAAACATACAGTCATCCCTCTAGGTTTGCTAGGGTTAGGGGCACAAGACCCCCGTGAAAGTGAAAAAACTGTGAATAACTCTAGGCCCTCCCAAACCATATTTAGCAAACAAAGCATGATCACCACCTTCAAGCCACCATGGATTCCTTTGAGGCATCAGGCTTCCTTCACAAGGCAGAAGGAGCTGGCTGGTGGGACTTACTGCTACCTCCAGTGTTGTCCCACATCATTTTTAATAGGGACTTACGAGCCTCGTTGACAGTTTCTCAGTCTCATAAGGCTTGCAGTCCCTACTAAAAATGGCATAGGGAGGCAGCAGAGGTAACAGCAAATAATCCGTGAATAATCAAATCCGCAGAAGTGAAACCTACAAATGTGGAGGGCTGACTGTATATGGATATAATTAAAATAAAGAATTACAAGCTACTTTATTCACTCAGTCTTATTACCATGCTGTAATTTACTCCCTGTGATCTGAAATATTTTTTAAAAAGTATTTTTTTTCTGAAAAGACCAAGTATTCATTTCTGAATTTAAGACATGAATCCAGTTGACTTTTTTTTAAAAAAAGTTGTAAAATATACCCCAGAAAAGTATTCTTATATCTTTATTATGCTGGTGATATTGCTGTATTCAAAAACTTAAGCTGAATTAAAGATGTATTATCCCTTTTCCGGTTCTTCTGGCATTTGTTGTAGTAAACTATGTTTTTAAATGCTATATATTTTTAATTTTGAGCAAAAAGGCTTTGAGTGGGAGAGGAAGATTTGCAACCCATATGCAATTTACTGCATGTGTGTGAAAGGCCTTGCTGGATTGCAGCAACTGATGCTACTTTTGTCAGTCATATGGGAAGTGGAGAAAGGCAGATGGCAAGGATTTTTTTCTGCCAGAAGTCTGAAACATCTTTGCAAAGTCTGTGTCTGTGTGGATGGAGGAAAATAATGGGCAGAAACCAGTTCTTGCTTTATTTTAAAAAATTACATACTGTTTTTTCTATTCACAGAAAAGGTCAGTATAAAGCTATATTCTAAAACACTGAAACAAAAACCCACTGCAAAAAGCAATCTAACAAACATTTAAAAATAGAGAAAGATAAGAAAAGAAGGATCCACAAATAACTTGGCAATAAATAAGTTGTAACTTTTTGCCAAAATGATAAAATAATTGATGCCACTCAAACCTGCCTATGGAAATCAGAGATTAAAGACACTTCCTTTGTGGTTACTTTGTGCCTAGCCTTGTGGAAATAGGAGAACCTGGTGATAGCTTCTAACTTCAAGGCAAGGTTCATGTAGGGCTTTGCTGTCCTTCAAGAACCCAGGTCCCAAGTTGCTTAGGGCCAGTATCTTGAACTGAGTTTGGAAATGCTGCATGAGTCAGTGAAGGTCTTTTAACACAAAAATCACATGATCCAGCATGTCCACGTTAGGAATGGCATACCAGTGTTGAGAATGAGGTGAAGTTTGTGAAATCTTATCCTCTGGATATAAAGCATGTCTGTAAACAAAGAAGGTAAATAAAAAATGAATGTTCATTTTAGCCCTTTAATGCTTTCTAATAGTTTTATTATCAAACACTGTTGTTGGAGGTGAGTACTATATTTGCCGGTATACAAGACGCACCAGTGTGTAAGATGCACCCGATTTATATACCGGCAAATACTATTTGTTGGCATATAAGATGCACTGGTGTATAAGACACACCCCATTTTCAGACACTATTCTCAAACAGTAGTTGCATCTTATATGCCAACAAATAGGGTAGCTGTTTGCTTCCATGCTTATAATAGTGGATTGCCAGATCTCACTGCTTGTAGTTGTAAAGTAAATTTTGAAATTTGGCATCCATGTGCATGAGAGTAGAATATCATGTAATAAGTTTAAGCCAAGATATCTAGACTCTGAAAAGGGATGGGACATCTTAGGTCATCTGGATTATTAATCATCAGCATGGTGTCACCAGTATGTACATAAAAGCATGCTTTCATTACCATGTTTCTCATGTTCAACTAATTGAAATTCTGTAGCATCTAACTTTATATTTTGGCTTGAAAACAGTAAAGTTCACATTTGCTGACACTTCAAAAGCATGCTACAGTTTAAAGCATTTTAGATGTATTATCTAAACTTGACCACTGTACACTATTCTGTGGGTTTTGCTTTTAATCTTTGTCTTCTTGTTATTTAAGTATTGGATGGCTTAAGTACAGATGTGTTAGTTGCCTGCTGTAGTAGTTAGTGTAAGACTGTGTTAGTGGTATCTTCTTTTAACTGCATGCTCTATGTTGTATTTTCTTTCTGCTTAGGACTTTATGGCTGCAGTGTTATAATCACTTACCTGAGGAATAAGCCCCATTGAATTCAATGGGACTTACTTCTAAATAGACGTGCTTGCGCTTCAAGTTTGTCAGTGTCTGCACAGAATATATTGCATGTATGCCTTGTTGCAGGTCATTTGATTTTCAGGATTAAACTTGCTTCAAGTGTGGAAATACTTCAAGATTTTCTTTTAGAGTATGTGATCATGTTTTAAGACTTACCAGAGGCACTAATCTCCATGGTTGCAACATTTCTTATGAGTTTAAGCGTAGCCATCTTCCTAAAGGTTGCTTGGTGTCTTCTGTGATATATAAGCTGCATTCATCTCTTTACTGTCAATAATTCACAGTAGTGGAACATTACGAAGTGTGCATATAGCTTTAAGAGTTAATTTCTACTACAAAAATAATTAATATTAATCGGTTATTTGGAAATTATGGGGTTCGGGCTAAAAGTATCCCATCTCCTTCAAAAGTACAAGTGCTTTGTATCCTACCGTATTCATAAAGTACATCTTTTGAAGTAAGAAAAATATATTAGCTTATACATAGCATGTTTAACTAATTGATTTGATCATGGTAACTTACTGTGGTATGATGCTGTTAGGTGCAGAGGGAGCATATTTCTTGCCTCAACAGAGATGCTGCATAATCATGGGGTGTAACACCAAATTTGACATCTTTGGATTCCAAATGTTCATGGAGCTCTTAAAACTGGGAAAAAAATACAAGTGAAACCTCTTATGCAGCTTTTTAATTTGTCCTCACAGTAGCTGAACCTTGGTTAGTTACACCATGTGCCTCAAAAGCTGGATCTTTTAATTTTCCTGGTTCAGTCAAACCAAACAAAAAAGACAAAAAGAAGAAGAACCCAGTGGATTGAAAAATTCAGTCTGTGAAACTATGTTATGCAGTGTATCTGAAAGTTAGTTTTATTTATGTAAACCTAGTTCCTGAATTTAGATTTTTGTGAAGGGAGAGGAAAAACTTTTGGTGTGATAAACATGTAGGTTTGGCTATCTGTTGCAGGTTTCATATTTAATATCTGAAGAGGCTTAAACCAATATTATTAATGTTGGACTAAAATCTCACTGTAAAAGGAACATGCACTTACTTATTCTTAGGATAAAAGTATGTTCCCCTCTGTCACTGCAATAGTTGTAGTTACTGGTTAGTTAAGACAAGCAGCTTGGGAACAAAGTCCAAAGAAGACCTTTCCGTGCAAGGAAGGTCTGTGGCATTAACAACTGGGCTTAGTATTCAGGATAGATTTTTTTAAATTTTGGGTTCTTGATTTAGACTTCTTTCTTTATTCTTGCAAAGCTTGTGGTACAATGATATATACATGAACTCCAAAACTATTTGCAGGTTGGGAGTACATGGGTTCCATATGGCCATCTAGTGAAAATCTGGCCTAAAAAAGAGATTGAAAATGGGCTTCCTGTTTCCGTATATCTCTCCCTTAAACTACATTATCTTCTTTTTATGATTCCCATCAACTGAAAAAAGAAACAAAAACCAAAATACTTCACTGTCCAGTAGACTACTACAAAGTGGTCAAAGGATTTAAAAAAATGAAATGTCAATCATTTCATCTAGCTTCCCATTTGTAAGATGGTTCAGTTTACCTGCAGAATTAATAAGTAATGTGAAATCCACATAGTGTCCATCTGAATGGTACATGTACTACTAAAATGTATGAGGTTCCTAAGTAAAGGTTTAATGGCTTATCAGTTATTCACTTTTTGACTTGTCAAATCATTTCTCTTATTGAACTGCAATTAAACCAGGTCCTGCCATCTATACAGGTTGGAAACGTAATTCATTGACTCCTAAGACAACTACCTTTCCTTGTCCTGGATGCCAACATGACATAGACCTGGGAGAGCGTGGCATCAATGGCCTGTTTCGCAACTTCACCTTGGAAACTATTGTAGAACGATACAGGCAGGCAGCAAGGGCTGCTACAGCCATTATGTGTGATCTCTGTAAACCCCCACCACAGGAATCTACAAAGAGCTGTATGGATTGTAGTGCAAGTTTTTGCAACGAATGCTTCAAAATACACCATCCCTGGGGAACTTTAAAAGCCCAGCATGAATATGTGGGACCAACTACCAACTTCAGGCCTAAAGTAAGTGGATTTTTTTTCCCTTTCACCATGTAACGGGATTTTCTTGTCTTTGAGCATATGTAATTTGTAGGTGAACTTATCTCTAAAACAATTATTTCTCTACACTTATTTTTAAATTATTGTTATTCCTGGCAATCCATCATTCAACTTCTGTTTCTTTTGCAATGGCAGTTGATGAATGCGTTGTAGTGTTCTTAAGAATATACATGAGGTATATTTTAGTGAAGACTCTACAATTAAATGTAATTATTCATCATGGTCTGTATGATTATAGACTTCCATATGTGTTTATCCAGAGATCTACTCTGGCACCTTCCCAGAGACAGAGATTTTAGTAGTAGTCCCACCCCTCCTGTTATATGCTCAGACACATCTAAATCACACTGTAGGACATAGCACTGAAACTGTTCTAGTTTGAAAATAGTAGAAAGTGACTATAGTTTAAATTATTTTGGATTGCTCCCTTCAGGTGCTTTAAAGGTTGTAAAAGTACAACCTAGCATTAGTTTAAATTCCTTCTAGGCATTGCTATTAGTATAATAAATTCTTGGTTTTTGTTACCTTTGTTCCTTGTGCATTAAGTGTAATATATACCTAGATATATACTTAGGTGTTGTTGAATAAAATTTTTTGTACTATGTGATTTTTTTAAAAAAATATTTTTGCTAGGGTCATTCATGAATAATAAAAAGATTAAGGATAAACATCTTTTAAAGTTTAGATTGTATTGGATTGCTGCCACATTTATGTTGGGACCACTAGCCTCCACTGGTCTAAAACATTTTCAAGGCTAAAGATTCCCCCCTTTTACCCTAAAATGTGTGTTGTAAAGTTTTGTTCATTAAAACAGCTGTGGAAGTTTTGGACTGAAAAAATGACAGGAACTTCTGCAAAGTTAGTTATGTAATGCTTAACCTCCCAAATAAAGATAAATTGTGAAGGGATAATGCCAGGGTAAGCTTTGTAAGCTGATGTGAAATTACCTAATCATAAGGCAATGTAACATACAGTGCCTTGTTTACCACAGTTGTTTTTTACCTGTTTGAAGAAAATTTGGCTGTTTATTTTTGGCAGCTAATTGTTAAACCGTATTTTAACTTTAAAAAACTGTATTTGTATTTGAGATATTAAAACACAAGAAGTAAACTAATTTCAAACCATTATTAGAATATGCAGTCTGTTTTTAAAATGTACATTATCTGGCTCAAAAGCAATAATTGAGAATATTTCACTATGCTTGTCCAAATATAGTGTAAATTGTCAGCAATAGCTTATTTGACATAAGGTAATGATGTTAGCTTAGCCTTGTGAAGCTTGTGTAAAATATGAAATAGTAATCTTTTAAAAAAGAATGGCTAGTATATTGGGGTATGTGAATATTTTTGTGGGTAGTTTGAGGAACTCTGAATAAAACAGTGAATGTTGGGCAATTGTTAGAGCATCCTCTATCTATGGCCTCCACTTTAAAAAAAAATAAGAACAAAGTCTTAAAAGCAACAAAGAACAGCTAAGTTATTTTTTAAAAATAACTTTTTTCAATAATTTCTGTTATATGCTATGTGATTGAGGAAGGTCATGTGGAAGTTTGTTAATGTGCTCTAATTTAAAACTTTTCAGAAAAAAGGGCTTGCGTGCTACTGAGATGTGGGGTGGAAAATTTGCTGATGCTGTATTTTTCCACACCATGTATGTACGTATATAAAATGGCACAAGCAAAATGTTCTGGCTTCCACCTTCAGTTGCTAAAAATGACGTTGAACTACATACAAGGTGGGAGTTTAGAACATGCACTCTATTTCTAACATTCTTTAGCAGATGATGGTATTGTCCTCTAAGCTGAGGCCAACTTAGGGTCTTGTGTTAGGGGCTTGTCTATAGATTGTGGGTTTTTTCCCCCCTTTGTCCAATATGTCTGAAGAAGAAGGCACCTCAGTACTAAACAAGGACAAATCAGAGAGGCTTCTTAATGCTTTGAATCATTAAGTTAGAAGCTTGGATCTCCACATATAATCATCCATAGTCATCTGGGCTGTTGTACTGCAATCAATCGTGTTAGATGGGCTAAGTATAGGATATGAAGTTCTAGTCATGCTTTTAAGGAGACAGACATTGACAAACCCTAGTACTCAGAGGAATAAATTAACAAATCAATGTACTGCTAAGCTTGTTTCTGTTTCTGAAAAATCTCTTGCTTCTCAATCAGTCACAAATACAAGTAGTCAAGACATAATGTCACAGGTTGCTCACAGATGCACATCAGTCCTTTATTGAAATAGAGTGTTCAGCTAGTTGCATTGAATGAGAATTTTCTCAGCTTGAAATGGAATTAATGACTAGTGCAGAGAGTGAGAAAAGATTAAGTTGCTATCGTTATATTTCACAAAAGAAAGTTAAATTGTTCATATAAGAGATACCAGCTATAGCTCTCTTTAGGAATGCGTACTAATTTTTTTTTTTAAATTCTAAAAATCTGCATTACAGATGGATAGACTCAATCAGGGAAGCCGTGTCCCTGAATCTGGAAGACCTGAGCAGAGTGGTTGATGATAGAGTGGCTTACAGGTCTCTTATCCACAGGGTTGCCATAGGTTGAGGTTGATGTGATGGCAGTTAACAGCAACAACTAAAAGAATAGTGTTCTTTCAGGTGTAGTCATTTCTTTTAAATATAAGGGAAATATATGCTTCTGGCTTGAAGGACCACCATGGCAGTACGTTTCCATGGTGATAGGATTGGGTGCTCTTGTGAGGCAAGAGGCTATGCTGATGGCAGCAGTGATGCTGATAGCATCTCCCGTATCAGACGTGCTTTTGCTGAGGAGCCAGACTAAATGTGCCAAGCAAATACTGGGCAGAAGCAGTAGTGGGGGGTAGCACTGGTGGAAGGACTCTCAGAGACAACAGCAGTGGCATCATAGTTAATGCTTTTTAGTATTATACAGAAGACAACATTGGTAAACCACTCCTGAAGACTTTTACCTTGAGAGCTCTGTCATGAGACAATCCAACACGAAACAAGAAATGGTGCCAAAAGATGACACTCCCATTTCAGAAAGTGCTCAACAAGCTACTGGGGAAGAGCAGAAGACAAATATGAGTACTGATATGGCTAATGACATAATTGGACTGAAGTCGAGAGGACATTCAACTGTTGATGTGCTGAGAGGTGAAAGGAAAATCTGAAGCTGCACAACATATACTGTAGGAACATGGAATGTGAGAAGAAAGAATTAGGGGGTGCTAGATATTGTAAAACAAGAAATGGAAAGTATAAACACTGCAATACTTGGGGTACGTGAGGTAAAATGGACAGTAATGGGACATTTTGAGTTGGATATTTATAGTGTTTTAATTAGGAAATGAAAATCTAAGAAGAAATGAGGTGGCAATAATAGTGAGGAGAGCAGTCAAGGAATATGATGTAAAGTCCAGTTGAATAATATCAATAACACTTCAAGAAAGTCCATCAATATAACCATAATCCAAGTTTATGCTCCAACTATAGAGGCAGAAAACGAAGAAAATTGACGGATTTGATGCTGGAGCTCAAGAGGAAATTGACCACACACCAAAATAGGACATGTGGATAATCACAGTTGATTGGTTTTGCTCTTTTTCCTGATTTTGTGTTCCAAAGATTTTGGGAGAGTTTGGCCCAGGATCAAGAAATCAAGTGGGAGAGTAACTGAATGAATTTTGTAAAGCTAGCACTTTGTCAGAAACATGTTCTTCAGGCAACCAAAGAGGCAACTGTATCCATGGACCTCACCTGATGGCCAATATAGAAATCAAGTAAACGCTATAATTGGAAGCAGAAGATGGAGAAGCTCCATTCCCTCTGCAAAAACAAGACCAGGAGCAGATTGTGGCACAACAACAAACTGCTAATATCAAAAATTAAAGCTAGAGAAGTACACCAAACCAACCATCATACCAAAACATGACCTGAAGAATGTCCCTGTAAAATTTAAAAATAATGTAAAAAATAGATTTGCACTATTAAATCTAATTGACTGTGAGCCAGAAGAATTCTAGGCTGAAGCTAGGACGTTGTCAGGGGAAAAATGTAGAAAGACACTGTCTGGAAAGAGAAGTCTGAGTGGGTAACAGCTGAAGCTCTTCAAGCAGTCAAGGGCAGACAAGAGGCAAAAGGAAAAGGTCAGAAATAAGGTCAGAATCCTGAATACAACTGTTCCACAACTTACATTCAGGGACAAAGAGAACTACTGTAACAATCAGTGCAGAGAAATAGAAGGCCAGAATAAAAAAAAGGGAGTAGAATAAGGTATTCATCACAAGACCTCTTCTACAAGTTCCAAGAAATCAAAGAGAAATCTAAATGAATAGTGGGAATGTTCTATGACCAATAAGGAAGCGCACACTGCATGATCAAGAAGAAATGATGGAAACAGCACACTGAAGAACTACATAAAAGAGATGAAAGGAAGACAGATTTGTTCAAGGAGGAATCATTTAAAGATGAACTTGAAATTTTAAAAATTGAAGTGGAGAGTGCACTCAGAGTATTGTGGAGAAATAAATTACCAGGAGCAGATGGCATACCAATATAGCTGTTTCAAGCAACAAAGAATCCACTGAAATTCTAACTAAAATCTGTCCGCAACTATGGGAAACAAAAGAATGGCCCACAGAATGGAAGGACTCAATATATCTGCCAATCCCCAAGAAAGTAGACATTAGGTATTGTAGCAACCACCAGACTGTTGCACTGATCTCCCATGCAAGCAAAGTGATGCTGAAAATTGTACAGCAAAGACTTTTACCATATACAGAGTGAGAAATGCCATATGTCCAAGCTGGCTTCAGATGAAGTGGCACAAGGAGATCATACTGCAAACATACATTGCACCAAAGAGTTTCAGAATAAAATCAGCCTGTGCTTTATAGGTTATAGCAGAGCCTTGGATTCTTTGAATCATGAAAAACTATGGGTTGCCCTTAAAAGGGTGTGTACCGTAATATTTGATTATCCTAATATATAACCTGTACTCAGGACAAGAGGCCACTGTTGGAACAGAATATGAAGAAACAGTATGGTTTCCAGTTGGCAAGGGGATCAGGCAAGGCTACATTTTATCACCCTATCTGTTTAACTTGTATGCTGAATGTCTCACATGCCAAGCTGAGGAAGGAGGTGTGAAAATTGGAAGAAAGAACATCAACCATTTAAGGTATTCAGATGACATCATACTACTAGCAGAGGACATCAAAGACATGGAATGACTACTGAAGAAAGTCAATGAAGAAAGTGCAAAGGCAGGTTTACAGTTGAAAATTTGTTGTTGTTGTGTGCCTTCAAGTTGTTTCCACTTACGGTGACCCTACGGCAAACCTATCATGAAGGAGGTTTTTTTTTTTTGCAAGATTTATTCAGAGGGGGTTTGTGTTTGCCTTCCGCTGAGGGTGAGATGGTGTGGTTTGCCTAAGGTCACCCAGTGAGTTTCCATGGCTGAGTGGGGATTTGAATCCTGGTCTCCAGAGTCATAGTCCTGCACTCAGACCATTACAACATGTTGGATTTTCTAGCTGAACATAAAGAAAATAAAAATAATGACCACAGATGATTTACGTAACTTAAAACAGACAATAAAGGCATTGTGGTAGTCAAAGATTTCCTGTATCTTGGTTCAGTCGTTGATCAGAATGGAGACTACCAAAAAGACAAATAAATGAACCCCTAGAGCCAGTCAGGCCTGAATTCTCCCAGGAGGCCAAGATGGCTGAACTGAGCCTCTTGTTCTTTGGACGTATCATGAGAAGACATGACTTACTAGAAAAGCTAGTAATGCTTGGCAAGGTGGAAGACAGAAGGAAAAGAGGGAGACCACTTTATAGGTGGAGAGACTGTCAAGGTAGCCACAGCCCTGAGTGTAGAAGATCTGAGAGTGGCTGTTGAGGACAGGGAGACCCAGAGGTCTCTCGCTCATAGATAGGGTCACCATGAGTCTAAGTTGATATGACAGCAGTTAACAACAAATTTACTATTCTCTTTACATTATTACAGATATCCCAAAATAGTAGTAATTTCCACATAAATCTTTGAATGTTTGAATATAACATTTATACCAAACATACTAGGAGGGCAACCAAAATGGTAGAAGGCCGGGGAACCATGCCCTGTTAGGAGTGGCTTAGGGAGCTGGGTATGTTTAGCCTGGAGAAGAGAAGGTTAAGAGGCTACATGGTAGCTGTGTTTAAATATTTGAAGGGAAGTCATATGGAGGAGGGAGCAAGCCTGTTCTCTGCTGCTCCAGAGACTGGGACAGGAGCAATGGCTTCAAACTTAAGGAAAAGAGATTCCATCTGAACATTAGGGAGAACTTCCTGATTGTAAGAACAGTTCAACAGATAATGTTATTTAGAGCACAAGAATTTTTTCCAGGAAATAGTCCAGTTCTGCTTTTTCTGGACAACTCACATCACTGTTGTTCTAGAATAAATGGATTAAATATAATCCTCCCTATATATTGGCACCTCCTTGGTGGTAAACACTGTGAAACTTGTGACCAGCAGCTTTTTTTTTTAATTTAACCTGCTAAGTGGGATAGAGTAGAAGTTTTGAGAGGAAGAATAATGTCTTGCAAAACCTCAAGATAACCTACAATGTGGAATAACAGCATGTAACAGACATCATGGATTTCTGCTAAAATCATTCAGAGCTATTTTTGCAGAACAACAGCTGTCATTGGGGAAATAACATTTTCCTTCTTGAGACTGATCTGGGAGCTTTTAGACAATATTGTGTCTTCCCTGTACAGTATTGACTCTTCCAGTATGATATAGCATATGTTATTCTGTAGGGCAGCTGTAGTGACAGGCATCAGGGTTCAATGCATGACAAACATGACAAAGTAAAACTCCTCCTGATTCACTGAGTGGGTTTCCACAACATGGTGAGCCAGGGACCTGTGGGAGCCCTAGATTATCTTGGACAAACGGTATGCTGTTGCACACTTCACTTGATTGCTTCCACCTGTGGCTGTTTCTATCTCGAGGTAAGATGGAATCTACAGTTTGTTTCAGGTTTATTGATTCCCTCTTTGTATTGTTGAGAGAGTGAGAAACCAGTGTGACAGTTGCACTTGGCTTTGCCTGTCATGATAAAGGTTAGCTGCATTTGCTGCAGTCAGTAGTGATCAGCCAGTACGTACCAGCCTGCTGCCTGTAGCTGATAAGCTATGGTTTCTGCAGTTTCCTGGCTGATTGTTTCATTTAGGACCTGCTTATGACACTGTTACTCAGCACCAGTTTGGGTTGGGTAGAGATTTCTTTCGAACCCATAATACCAACCTAATAACCCCTCCCCCTGATTCTATTTTAAAGAATCATTTTAATACTTCCTTTCATTTTCACACTCTGTGTATCATCCTCGGATGGAAAATCCAGAATCCTTTGGACTGCTTCCTATCTAATATTATATTTATTTGGCTGCTGAAGACTCCATTGACTATAATCTACACACTTTCACATTTGAAAAATATGGATGTCTTCACTTGTGACCTAGTGCAATGTTGGAACTCCCTTCTTAGGGAGAGAACGTTAGTCACAGTGACAATAGTCCTTTCCCTGAGATTTTGTCTAATGTTGCATGAGATTAAGATTTGCTGTTCAGAATTTATGAGCCTCTGCAGTTTCATAAAACAAATGAGGTTGTTTGCTTTAGCTTTATTGAGGCTAAGTTCCAGATTTTCATTTTCCAGCTGGGTAGTAATTTCCAGCTTATAAATCACTTACAGTTATATATATTTACAGTTGGCAGTGTTTAGCAGCTTCACACTCATACCCTCCAGCCCAAATATTGGCTAGGTTCTACAGAACCATGAATGACATTGTTTAAATCAGGGGTGGGAAATGCATGGCCTGGCTAATATCCCTGGAGTCAAGTTCCCATCAGCTCCAGCCCTAAGACAACTAAATATCCATGGTGGTGGGAACTGTCGTGCAATTTAGTTTACCAGGCTTGATATCAGTGCAGTATGGTGTTTCTATTCCTCGAGGAGGTGCTTTTCTAAGGATTGGGGATCTGTCCATGACAGAAAGTAGTGCTGCATAGAGAATGACAAGCAGAGGGGAGAATGTCTGTGGGAATTGTCACACCTGTGGGTGTGCTTTTCATTTAGGATAGCTTCTGCTCTCTGTTTACAGAAACAGATGTTTCCACACTGGCAGTACAATATTGACAGTTTTATTAGTGATTTCTTATCCAGTTATGCTCAAAATGGAATTAGCCTTCCTAAGAGCAGACATAAACTGGATTGACATATGTACTGAGACATCCGCTACAGTCTCAGGATCACTTTCTTGGCCGTTTGCTACCAGCTCAGGTACCACTAGTGTATATGTTAAGGTTGGAACTTTTTTCGTTCCCATATGTGTCATTTTACACTTGCTTAGACTGAAACTTATTTGCCATTTCAATACTCATTCCCCCAATTTGGAGAGATCATTTTGGAGTGCTTCACAGTTTTATTCTAACAATGCGTAAATAATTTGAAGTTCTTCACAGTTTTATTCTAACCATGGTAAATAATTTGGGTCCATCAGCAAACTTGGCTCACAGCTAACTCAAACTTATTTATTAACAAATTAGAAAGCACTAGTCACACCACAGATCTCTGAGGGATCCAGTGCTTATATCCCTCTGTTGATTTCAGTTATCTGCTACCTGTTTATTCACCAGTTCCAAGTTCATCAGGGGACTTTTTTCCTGTTATGTGACAGCCAAGAAGGTGACCATGTGGAGCCAGTTTCCAATAGCATGTGCTGTATTAAATGGTTGGTTATTGTTCTATAAAGAGAGAAACAGATGGAATCCTATAATTGCTTCTAATCCTGTTTAAGTGAATAAATCTTAAAGTGTTAAATTCCAGGCTGTTGTAGGGTTTTAGTCAAATCTAATTATAATATGTCTCATATTAGCATTTGTGCTATTAAATTTAGAAAAGTACTAATTGACTCTAATCAAGTGAGTTGAAAAACTGTTAACAGGCTAAACAAGTAACTGGGTGAAACAACTTGCTTCCATCTGCTGGCCTTTAACTGTCCCCCCCACCTGAATTACTTTCTTCATCCCCTCCTGCAAAGCCAGATGGTTTGTTCCTAGAAATAATTTTGTGGGTGTTAATGCATCTGTTGTCTACCAAAACTACTTTGTAGTGTTTTAAACAATAAGAATTTGGTACTAATGACCATATGATCCTTCTTGGATCACTTGGTCAGAATAGGTTTTAGAGGTATTCCAGACATTTCTGGAAAGTCTATTCCTGAAAATGGTGAGGTGGATTTTGCTTGATACACTGACCACCAATTAATGGAGTTCTATAGTGGATTATTTTATTCCCCATGCTGCTTAAAACCAACATGGAGCCATTAGAAAAGGTAGTCCAGAGATTTTGAGTACATTGTTATTAATATGCTGATAATATGCAGCTCTGTTTGTCTTTTCATCAGATTACTAGGAAATGTTTGATGCTCTGAATGAGTGCAGGGACATGATAGTAGGCTGAATGAGGGCCAAGAAATTGAAACTTAATCCAGGCAAGGCATAAATGGTCCTGGTGCTGGTCATGAGATTGATTGATTCTAGAATAGAGATTTAGCTTGACTAAGAGAGCATAGCACTCACATTAAAAAAAAAAATCAATTCTGCACTTTGGGTATTCTTAGCCTTTGCTTTCCATTTGGGTTATCCAAAGAGCGATTATAGCTACAGGTCTTTTCGCTCATCTTAGAACTTCAGCCCTGATCAGAAACAATGGGAATGACCACTGATCAGGAATCAGGGTTTGTATTCTTCAGATAACCCTAGATTCGTCAGTATGAGAAATGCTGGTTTATAAACATAGGCACCTTAATTTGAAGGAAACTGCTTTTATCCCCACTCTTTCATACTGTCAGCCTTTGATGTCTGCTCAACTTAGTGTTACTGCCCTGGCTAGCCCGAGCTTTTGGGGATATAAAAAGATATCTCTTGATATCAATAATTCGGCCTCACATACCCATTCCCTTCCACGTGCTTGCGAGGCCCCCGGACAAGCACGCACACAGGCTCGGCCGATAATCGCCATAATATTCCAACACAATACAGGCAGGCCAGAAATAGCCGACTCGCAGCTTTAGGAGACTTCAAGGCAAGTACCTTCATTAAGTATGCATGCAGCTTTCAAAAGATCCTCTGCCCCGCACTGGCAGCTTGATGATCTGACTATACAACGCTCAAGTACTCTGCGTTTGCATACCAGCTATCCTATTGACAATTTGGCTATAACTCAATCATTCAAATTCTGACCTTTCGGAGGCTTTGTCTCGAGCTCCAAATCCATTGTTTTCCCCAAGTCTGACCTAGCCTGCGGTCACAATTCTCCTTATAAAAACCCCTGACTTTGAGCGCTTCCTTGGATGGCTCTTGGCTTCCATCCCGCCTTGCTGTCGCTTTGTCCAGCGAGTCTTCCCCTCAGCTCCACGTGCTGAGATCCATGCTCCCCAGCTTCTCTGCTTCCAACCGGGCTTCAAGACAGGTGAAGTATCACCCAAACCAACAACTCCTCTAAAAACCCCTCTATCCCACTCCAACCTTTATTTCTTTAGTTATCTTGTATGAGTGTGCCGCATACACTGTTTGATTGTGTTTTTAATAAAACCACATTTATTATTTCAACTTCTGTGTGCTCCTTGACTCGGCCTGATCCCGTAGACATAGGGTTCAAGATCCTGCTAAGTTACCCTGCCTCTCATAATGCTAAAGCAGTGCTCAGAGCTAATCTTCCCCACCTATTGTTGAGAACATTTTGGTGTCCCTCATGGGACCCCCAGTAAACAGGGTAACATTAGTGATTATTAATATTTGTCTGTTACCATATCTTTTTTCCAAGCTTGATAGGCTGATAGTTATGTGATAGTTATATGAGGTCTTGACTGCTGGTGCCTTTTCAAAATGTGCTTTATCAGGAATTAACTATACTTCAAATTATGAACTTAAGTTGAATTTCCTTTATATTGTTAGTGTGATCTAAAATAAGAATGTATTCATGCAGACAGTAGTATGTGTAATATAATGTATTTTATAATATACTATGTTGTTCACAAATTATTAAAGCATATTTGATATTCTGATATTTCCTTGTTAGATTCTGATGTGTCCAGAACATGAAATGGAGAGAGTAAACATGTATTGTGAACTATGCAGAAGGCCTGTTTGTCATCTTTGCAAATTGGGTGGCACACATGCAAACCACAGAGTAACTACTATGAGCAGTGCCTACAAAACACTCAAGGTAAGTGGAAATGCTTCAATTTTTAATCTTCAGAATTATTGGAATTGTGTATTAATTTCCAGTGCGTTTAACACATGATTTCAGTGCTACATACGGCGTGATCATAATTGCAAGTACAGTCTCTTAAACTTTGTATGAGTTTTTAGTTTTGAGGGTTTGTACTTTGGTCATAATTGAATTCAAAGCATTCGTTTGAAGACAGCATCTGGCTATAAAGAAAGCTGCCAGGCGGTTTGCTTGCATGTCGTACCAGAGCTGGCATCCAGAATTAACTTCTGTGGCAGGAGGTATTGCCACTGGATGGTGGTGAGAAGGAACATCAGAACTATGACTTGAGTGTTGTAGAGACTCAGTAGACATGACTGATAGCACAGGCTAGTGGGACTGGAAAGAGCAGTGGGTGTCTGCTGGGATAAGCCATGACTGCTCTCTTGCAAGTACGTAGTGTTGAAAAAGTGATGGTGTTTCATTGTGATTACTTTAGATTGAGGTTGTTTTCAGCTTTGTGTAGCAACTTGGTCTACACATTTTTTCACAATTGAGCCTTTTTTAATTAGATGTCAATTTTAACTCATAAAACATATGGCTTATAAAATTCTTAATGTTCTTGAAGTATGGAAATGTAAATTTAATTAACATTGTTGACTACCTTAGTCAAACCCATACCAGCTGTTCAAATAGGTGATTCATGTTGGACTTGATGAAACAAATGCCATTTTGCATTATTACTTTGGCATAGACACAGCAGAGGTGTATTTTATGACAGTATGTATAATAGTGCCAAAAGTTATTTTGGTTATCTTAAGCTATTTTTAAGGCTGGTCTTATATTTCATAGTAGATTTTAATTTATAATATATATATTGGTCTTATTGTAGATTTTGATAGAGGTAATGTAGATGTATTCCTTAACTCAGACCCTTTGAATCCTAGTTAATGACATTTCACTTTGAAAATAATTTTAGTAAATAAGCAGTTTGAAGAGCCAGCACAGTGCAGTGGTTTAAATGTTGAATTAGGACTCGAAGAGGCCAGGGTTTGAATCCCTAGATGGCCATGGAGACCCATTGGGTGACTTTGGGCAAGTCGCACTCTGTCACCCTGAAAGGAAGACAATGATGATTTCCTCTGAATAAATCTTTCCAAGAAAACTCCATGATAAATTTGCCTTGGGATCAAGATAAATTGGAAATTACTTCAAGGTACCACCACAACCATGACCACTAAGCAATTTAGTGATAGTTACAGATGTTCTTGTAAAATGAAGAGGCAATTATTTTCAGGGAAAAAAAATCTTATGCAGTTTCCCTCTAGTTGCAGAAATCTTTCTCAGGATGGTACATGTGTAAGCTCTACCTAACCTCATTTACCACCCCTTCCCTGTCATGTCTTAGCTGTGAGCCTGCCCTGTGCAATGCTTGTACACCACAGCTGGTGGCAGTTATCTGCAGTAGGTATAAAGCACTTGTTGGGCTGCAGTTGTGCTAGATCTGGAAACAATACATTGTTTTGCTGAAATGGACTAGCAGTTTCTTTTTTGCTGCTACTTCATAGTGTCTGTGACTCACACATATTGGGTGTGTGGGATTTCTTCACTTGTGCAGAGCTTAGTTCAAACAATTTTATGGCTGAGTAAAATTTTAGTGTTAGTCTGACTTACCTTTGTTCCATGCGTCCTCAGGCTGCTACTCAGTTCTTTTTCATCTTGTGCCATTGCACTGGTAGGAACATTTTGTGGCATGTGAAGGTTTTCTAAACAATATTTGTGACCCTGCTAAGGAGTTCTCTTTATGTGGTTTGTGTATATCGACTTGTAATGCAGGTAAAAAAACTTTTCTAATCAGTATTGTTGATGTTTTTAATAGGAAAAACTTTCCAAGGACATAGACTACCTCATTAGTAAGGAGACCCAGGTGAAAAGCCAGATTACAGAACTTGGTCTTTTAATAAAAGAAACAGAGGTAAGAATCACTCATTGACTTGGGCCAACCTGTCTTATGAGACTCTTATTTCAAAAGCGCGTTTAATTTCTGCGTGATTGGGTCTTGTTCTCTCTTCTAAGAAACAGAAAAACCTTTCTGTGTATTTCAGCCATACAAATCTACTTTTAAAATGGAATTGTTCTTAATAACTGTTTCCAGACTGATATTGTATAGCAGCTAGAGTTTCGTACTGGGATTAATGAGAGCCACATTTAAAGAGCCACTTTATTGTGAAGTTCAGTGGGTGTATGAATGACTTTCCCTCACCCTAACTTACCTCACAGGTTGGCTGTGATAATAAAAAGGAGGGCAAACTATTTCTGTTACCTCAAGTTCAGTTGAATGAAGGTGAGATATAAAAGACTGAAATGTTATTTATTCCAGTCTATTATCTCAGACATTTTTCCCTTTCCACTCGGGGAAATCAAGTTATGCACCAGAGTTGCCTATAAATGTGCTTCTAAGAAAGAGCTAGAAGTTAAAGCACACAAGAAGAGTCAGTCTGGATCAAACCAAAGGCCTGTTCAATCCAATGAGCTGGAGGAATCCATGACCAAATCTTATGTCTCTTTAAATATTTTTTAAAAGCACATGGCATGATAGTAATGGGATTGGAGATTGTGTATTGCTGAGTCATTTGATTTAACCATTCTGTCCATGAAATTTGTGTAATGTATGTTCTGCCCTAGCTTTTGTTTGCCCGGTTAGGTAAAACATATAAATTTAGTTTGAATTCAGTTATGATACAACAAGTGTTTGGGCTGGAACTAATCACTGTGATGTAGCAGATACATGTGTATTGGAAAATATACTTTTCCCTCAAAACAAAGAATTAGTAAGATACTTAGTTTTTGGTTGTTTGTATTGGGTTTAATATTGGGTTTAATATTCAAACTCTGTTGTGATGGAATGCACTATGATTTGACAGATTGGCATTGTAAAAATATTTTTTCTAAAAAGCCAAGCTTCTCTACTATTTAAAAAAAATCCAAGGATTTTCTAGTACTATGCATTAGAAATTTAGTGTTTCAAATGTTTTCAGATGTCACAGAGCTATTTCAGGTGAGTTACACTTTCACCTGAATGTAGGAAGAAACCTTTACAGATTTTGAGATGTCTGAATTTTTAAAAGTAATACCTTAATCAGGTGAGGGTATTAGCTGGTTATTACTAGTTTCTTCATATAGAGAGGTGATTAATTTGATTAGACTACAAATTGCTATTTACCTAATTTTTTTTATTATCTAATCTGGCTAATAAAATATTAATGTGCATTTTGTACCAAAAGCCCAGTTTTTTGTTAGGCTATTAAAAACAATAGAGTTTTGTGGCTCCTTTAAAGAATAACAAATTTATTATGCCGTGTCATCAGATACTTTAAATGTTACTTGAAGTTGGCAAATAAAGAGCTGCATTGGCCTAGATTCTTATTTTTGTTGCAACATATGAATCTAGCTATGCCTTTTTAAAGTTCTCCTAGTAACAATGAAGACTGTTTTCATTGGCTTTCAATATTAGTATAAGTCATGTGTGTTTACTTTTTCTAAAACAGTGCAATAGTGAAAGAGCCAAGGAAGAAGCTTCTAACAGCTTTGACAAGTTGTTTGATGTTTTAGAAGAGAGGAGAGCAACTGCACTCAGGGCTATTGAAGCTTCCAAAAACTTGAGACTGGAGAAGTTGCATTCTCAAATAGAAGAGTATCAGGGACTTCTAGAAAATAGTGGTCTGGTTGGATATGCCCAAGAAGTTCTCAAAGAAACAGACCAGTCTTGTTTTGTTCAAACAGCAAAACAGCTTCATGACAGGTATGTCATTTAACTTCTGAAAGTGTTTAAGGTTTACTTTGGAACATGATTTGTTCTGGACTGTGGGTGGATATAAAATACTATGCCCAGTACTTTGCCCAGTACATGGTGAATACTCTCATATCTCACACCGAGCCACTTTGATGGCTTGGAGGAGCCTTGCATTAATATACAGTGCAGTCAGTTCAGGGGTGAAAACTAGCAACTTCCTTATATACTAGCAGAAACACTTTCTGCTCATGGATGGGATCCTTTGAATCTAAACTCACATTACAAAATCACAGGACTCCCACACAGCTCCCATCCATTTTAATTGGTTTGCATAGGACAACGTCCCAATCGATTGTGTTTCCACCCTCTTTAATTCTATTTGTAAATTATGCAGTAGAAAATTATGAGTTAATTAATGCATATTCAGCTGCTGCTAGTTTCAATTCCATTGTAACATAGGAAGTTGACTTTAAAATAATACTTTTCCAAAGGTTTAATTTACTAATTCTGAAACATTAGTAACAATTATAGAATAATGATTATAAAATAAAATAATTAAAATTATATTTAATAATAATTTTAAAAATGGTGTAACTTTAGTTTTATTCTGTTGTAAGATTTTTTCATTAATAGGAGCTTCTCTTTTTTCTTGCTTATAAGAACCTAAAAGCCAATTTGTTATACAGTGTGTATATCTAGCTAGTAAACCTCTTCCACATACAGAATTCAAAAAGCTACTGAATCATTGAAGAGTTTTAGACCTGCGGCCCTAGCTTCTTTTGAAGATTTCATTATTGACATAGCAAAACAGCAGGAGGCTCTTGGAGATCTGTCTTTTCAGTCAAATGGTAAGTTTAAATGGAAGGAGCGCTTAATGTCTCTCCACATCTTGGCCACAAACATTCTGTCTTCCTGTTTTCAACTTTCTTCAGAAGTTGGATTTATACTATATAACAATGATATCTTAATGGAAATTTCTAGGGAAAAAAAGACTTTACAGGTATAGTTATGAATTGAAAAATTTTTGGAAGCAAAGCAGATATTTAGGAAATAGGTCTTGAAGTTTTAATTTATTTATTAACTTTATTTGTATCTTGCCTTTTCCCCAAGACTGGGACACGAGAATATTAAGATCAAGTTAAGTTCTGACTCCTTCAGGGTGTGTGCGTACACATGGAAGCACATGTTGGAATTCCTTTTTCTCTCCGTATCAGTGGATTAAGGCATATTGAAATTGGCAATGAGTCAAGGAACCATATTAACAGGAGCAACCAAGAGCATTCCTATTATGTCATTGCCAAGCAAAGATAGATATTAAGAACAGGACTGTTGTTGGGTGAAAATGATAGCCCAGGTTGAGTATATTACAGTAGGATGCCAGTTTTGTGGACTGAATATCTCTTGCTTAAGACTTTTTCATTTTACAAAGTGAAATTAAATTTATTTTTAAATCTAAATTAATCCTTGTATGTTTGATTCAGGTGTTGATATACCAGAAATCAATGAAGAACAGACCAAAATGTATAACAGAGCTTTGATCTGTTGGGATCATCCACAGAAGACAAGCTCAGCTGATACTTACATCCTTGAATACCGTAAAATTAATAGAGAAGAAACTAGCCCAGTATGGCACGAGAGAGAAGTCTTCAGCAAGAGTGAAATAATCTCTGACCTTGACACAAACAGCAGTTACGCCTTCAGGGTCAGAGGATATAAAGGCTCTTTCTGTAGCCCTTGGAGCAGAGAAGTTGTCTTACATACACCACCAGCTCCAGGTAAGATATTTCAGCAGTTCCCTAATTGTCACCTAGAAGAGGTTTAGGTCTTCATATGACTATCTGTGTACGTATGTGTGCATGTACCCAATGAGCGAGTTATATTAAAATACCATACGTTATTTCAGTTCCTTACATTCTACCAGTTACATTGAACCTGAAGAGTTCACCCAAACAGATAGTTATCACTATGAATCCCCAAAGGTAATCCAAATAAATATAATGGAATGTACCTCAAACTAACAATATGGCATGTTTTTAAAAAGGTGTGTTAAATAGATGAGGGACAGATATAATTGTGTCTCCCTGGTGTTTATTTTCTGAGCTGGATAAGAAACAATTAGTTATTGTGTCAGAGGCAGAAGGCATCTTTGCTTTTTTGGATATTTGTAAAACTAAAAACTATATTTGTAATACTAAATCAAACACTTATAGAGTCTAGTTAATTCCTTGTGCTTCCTAGTCCATTATGGATCATAAAAGTTATGGTGACAATATATTGTAGTAATTTATATCTGAGAATCCCTGACCAGTTTGCTATTAAGAATAAAAGGCAATGTGTAAAACTTTGTCTCTCCATACTTGGAATCTCGTAGTCACTCTTGTAGAACGTCTTTTTTAAACATTATAACTGATTAGAACATATGGACTTAAAATCCATATTTATTTTTCAGTTTTTAGTTTTCTTTTTGATGACAAGTGTGGTTACAATAGTGAACGTCTCATGCTGAATGCAAGGAGAAATGCCGTGGAAAGCAGAGCTGGATTTCCTCTGCTTTTGGGAGCTGAACGTATCCAAGCAGGCTGCTATACAACCTTAGACTACATTGTTGGAGACACTGGTATTGTGAAAGGGAAGCATTTCTGGGCTTTCCGTGTGGAGCCCTATTCATATCTTGTGAAAGTAGGAGTTGCATCTGATGTTAAGATCCAAGAATGGTTCCATAATTCTCGTGATCTAACTAGCCCAAGGTAAGCAACTTTTTCTTGGTTGTATAGTCTCTCATTTACATACTGTTTGCCAAAATGTTAAAATTTTTCCTAGTCAAAATAATGGCTACTTTGCTCCAGTTATATTAATCTGGTATTGTGATTGAAGCAGTCAGTATTTATAGCTATTCAGTTGTGTACAATGAACTGTGCAAGTAATTCTTCTGCTTGCTCAAGGAAACTTTGGTTCTTTTTTGTTGTCTTTCTAACTCACACAAATGGGTCATCTGTGTCTGTGTGTCATAGGAACCTCCTAGAGCCTTGACATGCAGAGCTGTTCCCGTAGCCTCCAGCTCAGATGGAGCCTCCTTGACAGGAGAGTTCAGGAGATGAAATTGGTTTCAGTATCTGCGGAACTTAGGTGTTCTTCAGTCCAGTTAGAGAGTGACACTCAGAGGTCGGCATGAAAGCAGCCTCCTCAAGCTCTTCTATTTGGCACAGTGTCAGAGGGCAAGATTGTCAGATCTTCACCTTGAATTCCAGCATGTTCTCTGCTTTTGAATTGTATACATCATTCACTGCCTTCTTTACTGCCTGCCTGGGGCCATCCTCATTCATCTAGTTGACATTGCTTCTTGAGTTTGAGGTCAAACTCTGGCAGCTCATGCTTGGTACACAAGTTGCTTAGGTCTTGGTCCCATAGTCCTTGGTCACAGAGTTCTCCATCACAATGTCGGTACTGGTATGACCTGGAACAGCATTGGTATTGACATGATAGAGAATGTTACAGTCAGAGGGATTCAGGACAGTACAGGGCCTGTGCTCATCAGGTTGGATCCTATCTGTGTGAGTGATAGTCATCCCATGAGTATGCTTATTATGGCTACAACTATGACCATTACTGTCAGTATGGAGAAACTGGCCCTTGCCAGCTGCATTGCAGTTGATATTGACTTGGTGTACTGAGCAGAGTGTTCTCTGTCTCTGGACTGACTTCAGCTTCCATTCCTGTTTAGACACAGGTGCCATCATAAGAACCAGTACAATCTGCTGTACCAAGTTGCCAGTGATCACCTCTGGCCTTGCCACCTCAAGCTAGACCATCATTAGTACTGTTGCTGGAGATGAGGTATATTCTGCTCCCCTCCGCATCCCTGCACGATCCTGGCCATCAGTCTCCATCAAAGTTGTTGGGATTTGACAAGTATTTGGATTCTCTGACCTTCTACCTGTGCTCTTATGTCCAGCAGTTCTAGGAGACTATGACCTGGCTTGTCCCACAGAAGAAAACTGAATGACTGTTTTGTGTAGTTGTTACAGGTTCAAACTGGCTTTCTCACCACTCAAAGCTATTCTTGCTCTTTGTGGATGCAGTTCAAGTCTCTCCAGAAGAAACATTCTGTTCTGGTGGATAGAGAGGGCAAGAAGCTAGATGTAATTGCTCACAAATTTTACTCAATAGCTGCCCTCTTTTTCCCTATATCCAAGAGTGACACATATATCGGGGCATACCAACAACACCTGTGGGAGAAAATGTTGCCCTTCCTTGACAAGCTCCTGGAAGAGGACAGGAGGATGGCCTCTGTCTTGCAGGTGGAGGCACACAGATTGCCAGCTCAACATGCTGCAGACTGTGATGGGAGGACTCTGGCACAGTCTGTTGCTGTATGTACCATGTGTGGCTCTGTTTTTCCCACCTCTTAATATCAGGCCAGAGCCATAATAGAAGATCTTTCCCTTTGATGAGGGTAGTCTCTTCAGTAGTGAGATAGTTGATAAGCTTGAGCACACATCTTATTCTTGCTTCCACTGGACGTGGCATTGTGCTGTGTCCAAGTGATCATACAGGCTGATGGCAGCTCAACAGTCCAGGTCTGTGGCATCTTCCTCCTCAAGAAAGTCTTTGTCCTTGAGGTGATACTGGTTGCAGTTCTTTAAAGAAAGCACCAAGAACAGAGCAAGTGACACATTTGACTTTTTTGCCACCTCCATCTCTCCTTTCCATGACAGGCTCCAGAGATACCATCACGCCTGGGCTTCCATCACCTCAGACTTGTGAGTCCTTGACATTGTACAAAGAGGGTACACAATAGAGTTTTGGAAGTACCCCCCCCTCGGAGGTACATTTGCATCATTCCCCCTCCACCACTCTCTGAGGAAGTGCACACCGTCCTACTCAAGGGGGCAAAGGGCCTGTTCACTCTCACATCTATCTGGTGGTGGTTCTTTTCCCATTACTTCATTGTGTCAAAGAAAGACGGTGGTCTGTGCCCCGTCTTGGATCTTCGGGACATCAATTTCTACATAGAGCCCAGACATTTCAGAATCGTTTGTTTCAGGTCCATACTTCTATTGTTGCAGACGAGAGGCTGGCTCACAATGCTGGATTCAAAGGATGCGTATTTTCACATTCATTTGCTTAGCATTGGGGAGAAAGGCGTATTGATTTCACATCCTCTCCTTTGGACTCTGCACCACTCCTCATGTCTTCACAAAATGTATGGTGGTGGTGTGGCTCAGGCAGCAAGGAGTCATTCTGCTTCTGTACATCAATGACTGGCTCCTTGTTGTCCGTTCTCTTGCCCATCACATCACCAATAACCAGTTCATGCTCCACTTTCTAGAATCACTGGGCCTCATTATGAATTTCAAGAAGTCTCATGTGGATCCATCCTAGCAGGTGTCCTCCTAGACTCCTGTTTTCCTGTAGCCTTCCTACCAGATGACAGATACCTTCTGCTCTGAGGTGCTGCCACAACTGCAGGGTGTGTGCAAGAGATGTCCTGGTCCTTTTAGGCTTCATGGCTTCCACAGCTACAGCGGCGTTGTTCATGAGATTCAGAATGAGACCTTGGCAAGCTTAGTTTCAGTCATGCTTCATCGCATTATTCAGCTTCTCCCACTAGAGCCTTACCATCTTGAGAAGTGTTGCTTGGTCCTTGGCATGGTGGATCAACTCCAGGAATGTATAGGCTGACAACACCATTGTGGTTTTCTACCTGAACAAGCTGGGTGGAATGAAATCAGACACCCCGCTCCACTTCTGTCTGTGGGATTGGTGCATTTGCAGAAGTATCTCCATCTTGCTGATTCACCTTCAAGGAGAAGAGAATGTTCTAGCAGATACCCTCAGCGGGATGCTGGTGTCTTGTTATGAGTGAAAACTGCATCCGGGCACTTTTTGAAAGGTATTACAAGGTGAAGCACTCCAGAGGTAGACTTTTTCGCTTCATTCCAGAACAACCAGTGTGGACTTTTTGTTCCAGGATTCATCATGGGAAAGGTTCTCATGGTGATGCCTTCCTGTTTCATTGGGAGGTCCTGTCATGTATGCTTTTCCTCCATTTCCTCTAAACACCAGGGTGATAGGCAACACAGGGCATGGTGCATCTTGGTCACATCATGGTGGCCCAGATAACTTGAGGTTTGCTCTGCTTCTTTACCTGTGTTGGGGAGATTTTCTCAAATAACTGTTCTGACTAGACCTCCTCATGAACCGCAAGAGCAGAGTGATGCACCCACAACTACAGACACTCAGAGTGACAGCCTGGAAGGTGTTTCTCTAGCTTCCTAACTTGATGTTGTTAGGTATGTCATTTTGGCTGCGCATAGGTCTGCCACCCAACATTCTTATGAATATAAGTGGAAGACATTTCTCTTTCCTGTCACCTCAAGAGAGCTCTCTTGCTTTAAGCACAAGTTGATAATGTACTAGAATTTCTTTTGTCCCTATTGAATGGAGGACTCTCGCTTTCCTGGTGGTTATTTCTTGGGACTTGCAGACCATTGACAAGACTTACTTCCAGTGATCTTTAGTTAAGAGGTTTTTTAGGCGATATCAAAACCTCCAACCCCCAGTGGTTGGCTCTACATCTTCCTGGAGTCTTGAATTGGTTATCTCTTAGTTATCAAGGAAGCCCTTTGATCCAATGGCCTTGTGTGACTTCAGGCTATGTACCTGGAATATAGCCTTCTTGGTAGCTATAACTTCAGCCAGAAGGGCAGGAGTGTTGTGTGCCCTTAAGATAAACCCTCCCTATCTCCATTTCCATAGAGAAAAGGTGGTTCTCCATCTGGATATTCCATTTCTACGCAGTGTGGCTTTGGCTTTTCACCTTGTCCAGGACATTGTGTTGCCTGCCCTAATGCAGAACTTTGTGTTGGAGTTAGAATGTGCCCTCCATTGTCTGGATGTCTTGACAGGGACCAGCATTTTATGTGGACAAGACTGCTCCTTTCCACAGGTCCCAAAGACTCTCTCAGCCATCCCATCAGAGCTATAGCTATGTCAGTTGCATTTCTGGGATGTATTCCATTGCAGGAAATGTATAGAGTGGCTGCATAGTCCTAGCCTTCAACCTTCATATGCCATTATAGACTAGATGCAGGATATGGGCCTGAGGTCAGGTTTGCAAGAGCCATGCTGTTATCCTGCCTCGTGTGACACATTTCTTCTATGGTGAGTAGCTTGCTAGTCTCTCATTTGTGTGAGTCAGAGACCATGAAGAAGAAGAAGATGTTGATTACCTGTAAGTTCTTTGAGTGGTCATCTGTATACTCACACAACCCTGCCCTTCCTCCCCTCTCTGCTTCTTGGCTGCTGCTATGGCATTCAGGAAACTGAAGGACTGAGTGGGAAGTGTGCTGGTCAAACGTATCAGTAGAGGTGGAGCCTAACTAATAGCTCTAGAAGGTTCTGAACAATGCACTGTGTAGGAGAGATGATGTATTTATGTTGGTTAACAGATGACCACTCAAGGAATTACAGTTACAGCTAAGTACCCTGTTCATCTCTGTGTGTTCAGTCATTTGCTCTCCATATCCTTGCTCCGATGGAGAGTTCCAGAAACAATTTGCTGTGGTATTTGGGTGTGAAGTGGAAATGCCATTCAAAGGAGCCCCATTCTGCTTCCAGGGCTCACCTCTCCCATTCCCTTGCCTTTTGCATGCTGGGGCCAGAGGCAAGGGAATGGGAGGAGGAACTCCAGAAGGGAGAAGGAGGGCTCATTTGAGCCTCCCTACTCCATTCTGTTGCCTATTGCCTTGGCATGAGTTTTCAGCACTGGGACCAGAAGCAAAGAAATGGGAGGAGGGGCTCCAGAGATAAAAGAAAGGATTACATGTGCCCCCCCCCCCCAATTTCCTTGTCTTTTGTCTGAGCGCTTGGGTTCCTTTTCCATGCCTGGCAAAATGCAAGGGAATGGGAGGAAGAGAAGCGGGGGAAGGCACATGTACATCTTGTGAATAATCAAATTCATGAAGGTCAAACCCACAAATCTGGAAGGAGGACCATATGTCTAATGCTTGGAACTGACACAATTGTGTGCAGATATAACAAAATCATTAGGATGCTTAACAAGCTAGAAACCATATGTATTCTACATACACACATACATACACAGAGAGAGAGATACTCTAAGATGCTATAATTATATGAAGTGTAAAAATTAGATCATTTCTCAGTTTGGGAAAAAAGAAAAGGTATCCTAAAATACTTAAAATAATTCCACGTTACCTAGAAAACTGAAAATTGGTTTTATCCTGTAGCCAAACCTCTAGAAAATTCGCAGCCTATGTTTGAAACTTGAAGTATGAAATGTATGCCACAATAGGAGCGGGCCCCAAAACAGGCCATATCAACCATGGAAAGACTCTCACCAAGTGGGTGTTTATTGTCCCTTCACATCAGTAGGTTTGATCTAGAGAGAGAGATGATTTCCGTTTGTGATTTTGACTTCTTTATGCTGCAATGATTTCTTAAGGGATTTTTGCCTCCAAAAAGTGCCTTGTTATCTTTCATAAAATGTAGGTAGTAGCAGAGCAGTGTGTTGCTACAGAGAGTTGTGTAAATGGGAAGTCGGTCCTTTCAAACAGGCTTTGCGAATAAGTACCTACAACAAAATTTTGCAGTTTATTCTCCCATCCTACCAGGAAATGCTCATGTTTGTGATTCCTACCAGCCAACTGTGCTATTTTCTGAAGCTATTAGAAACTGTGAGGATCTCAAATAGGGCATGTCTCTCCTCTTTCCAATTTTCCATACTTACATAAAAGCTCAGGGTTCTTCCAAACATGGGGTTACATCCTTGTTTCCCAGTGGTCAAGTTTAGGCTTCATTTTGGTTAGAACTCATATCTCAGTTCACCAAGTGAGTGTTTTTTTTTAAGGGGGATTTGTTTTTGAAATGAGTATATTGAAACAATATTTTTTCACATAACATGTACTGCCTTGCTTTATTCAGTTTCTTGTTAACCTGATGTTCCTGATTCCTTTTTAATAATTTTCCCTTCTGAGTATTGGTCACTCAGAGGTATGTCTGCACAGTTTACATGGAAAAAGTGAGAAAAGTTGGTACTAGTAATGTTATATCCTTAAACCGTGCTTGATTTAAGAAGAGGCAAATTCACCCAAAAGTTTCTGTGCTTAGAAAGAGAGGCAGCTGCTTACTGCTTTAACTGGTATGATTATACAAAAGCACAGTGGTGCAAAAGGTCATTGCAGGTGTTGCAGGTCATTACCACAGGGTTTCTAGTCATTACTAAAGCTCTGCAGTACTGACTGCTGTTGAGACTGTTGTTGAGAAGGCTTGACCCATTTTTTTTAAAGTGCAGCCATAACTTTAAATTGATAGAGAAATAAAGAGCCAAAGATGGCAATTTGTTCATGATTACTTGCCCAAATCGGTACCAATCCTCTTTTCATCTGAAGCATGGGGGGGGGGGGGGGCTAACCAACCTTTTGTCATTGGATGACTGTTCCAATATTGTGGCTGCCATAGGTGTATTGTGATACATACTTTGTTAGTATTGGCTACCTGAACTTAGAATCATAGAGTTGGAAGAGACTTGTTCTGAAGCACTTAGTTACTTTGTTCATAATCCTTGTTTGCCCACAATAATAGAACTGACAAGTGCCATCTTTTTTTTCCCCTTAAGATTACAGTTACGTGACAGGGGGAGGAAAATCTGTCATCAAGAAGAGAAAGGCCAGAAGGAGGTGGAGGGGGGAAGAATGGAGAAAAGGTGGACAACTTTTAAACATTAACATAGTTTAGAATTGATATTTCTTAGTGCTTAATTAAGTATAATTGTTACTGGAGACATAAGTTTCCTATTAGGTCCTCTCGTATTCTTTGACTTAATATAAGCAAAGATGCAGTAATTAGTAATTAGTCCTCTCAGCAATGTGCCTTTTAGCCTTCCTGTTTGCACTTCCTTTCTTTAGCTAAGTAGATAAAGTAAGTAGATAAAGTATAAATTCTATTATAAAATGTACAAAACAAAATTTTGTTTGCTAAAAAAAAAATCTTCATTTCAGTCTTCATGCAGTCAAAGTTCAGTTTTTATTTACCATACTGTAGAATACATCCTGGGGAATACTAGCTAAGCGTGGATTGCTCAAAGTAAGGTGTTGAAGTTAGTCATGCAGCATTTTGTTCATTTCATCATACTACTGTATTTTCATCATCCCAGGTGATTTCTCTTACAAACTTTTTCTGCTGAACTGAGAGAAAGAGTTATGTGCTGGGACCAGAGCTAACCCATTTTTTTTCATTACATGCATAAACAGAGTGGAATCCCCAGAAAATGTTTGTCTTATGCATCTCCCCCCATCATTACCTCCATCCATATAAAGAAGAACCAGAATCCAGTTTTATTTAAATAGATTCCTAATTTGTCATTAAGGAGAATGAGGAGTTGTGGTTTAAAAGAAAATACGTCTGTTATTAAACCAGCTAGTGCAGTTGTTTAATTCATTGGCTCAATAAAAGAGATGCTCTTTTAAACTACAAATTCTGATATGCACATATTGGCAAATCAAATATCTGTTAAATAGAAAGAATGAGAATTTCTTTCTCTTCTTGATTGCATGAGGAGAAGATATGGGAGTAAGGAACATTATGGGTGTGAGGTTTCATACAGGTTCTTTCCACATGTATGCATAACACTAAATCCAAGATGTAGTATTACATGCAAACATTTCTAGTTCTCCTAGTTACTTCTGGAACCACTCTCTCTTTCACTTTTAAAATTAAATGCAGTAAAATTAGATCTAAATGTTACGCAGAGTTTCTTAAACCCATGTGTAGGTCTTTTTTTTAAGCACCAGGTGTAGGGGGGCTTGCAAGACAAAATTGTTAAGTTGAAGAGTTAATTTTTTCCCTTCCCAACCATTTTGCTGCTGGTGGTGGTCCTACAGATTTCAAAGTCTTCCTTGAAAGCATTTTCCCTTCATCTTTCTGAGCTGTACTGTTTTTCCCAACTTGATTCTTTGAAAATGAAAGTAAGCCTGCTTTGGTGGAAAAACTGCTTGTGGATGTGGGCTTACTCTTCCTCTTTCCTGTTCCTCTCTCTCACACACACAGCTTACAAACATGCTCATCCACCATGTGTCTTCCTGCACCTTTCTTCCACTCTCCCCATCCATTCACTACATTCACTGTCTTAGCAATGTGGACTGAGAACATCGGTTTCCTGAAACAACAAGGATTTGAGCATGTTCATACGAGAAAATCAGTGTCATAGGATCTATAATGTGTGTATGTAGTATGCATAGAATATGTTAACTTTAACCTAAATTTGTAGTATGAATACAGCAATATACCTCTGTCTGTGTATCTGTCTGTCTGTCTCTCAAAATCTAAACATTACACTTCTAACTATCACTGAAGTAACAATACAAAATTTATCTGTATGCTGGACTGATAGAAATGAAGAAACATCTTATGAAGTTAAATTATGACAGCATATGTAGAGTGCAGCATACGTAGAGTGCAGATCTGTTCGTTTTTAGCTTTTGAGGGTCCAATTCTAGGAACTATAGCTTGGAAGCACAACTATGTTCTCTCCATGCTAGGAATAGGATCTTGCCTGCTTACCCTGCTTCAGTTTCTGAGCGTTATCAGAGTTGGTCTATATTAGGTACTTGAAGCCAGAGTGCCACAAACTTTGTCCTAGATTATCTAGAAGCCAAGGATGAATTGGCTCATAACATGTGCCAAAGTCCACTATGCAGTGGCTGGTGATTAGAAGGAGTTAGATAGGAAGTAGTTAAAAGAAAGTAAAAATTTTAACTTGTTCCACATATAATTTTATGATGTGTTCTAAATATGAATTTATGATGGTTCCTTTGTACACTTCAAACAATGCACTTAAAGATAATATGCAAATATCACATAAAGAAAGCACCATAACCCACACTACACATCCATCTTGGAGAAAGCTTTGTTGATGCAAAAAAACCATTTGGCTTTATTTGCGATTATGCTAGTAAACATTGCCATCAAAAAATTCTTTTCAGATGAGCAGCAATTTTGTGGTTTCAAAAAAGTTAGAATCCATTTGTTTATGTTTATCATGCTGCTCAGTTATCATAATCTTTTCTCTTAACAGTTTATGTATTCTGAATTCTAAAAGTTTAATTGCACTAATTCAACAGCAATTCTTTGACAGTTTTATAATGCTATTTACTATACTGTTATATCTCAATGGTTGAAAGGTATTATTTCTTAAATTTTTTCAAAGGATTTTAACCATGCAATGCTTTTTACAGTCGTTACACTTGAATTTCAGTTACCTAAACACTTTGGTCCTTTCCCCGGGTGGAGCACACAGTAAATGAGAGGGAGGATTACTCTACATACCTTTTAACCCTATGCTTGAGTATGGATACTTTGTATCTGGCAGTACAGATCAGATGTATATCTTTGAACTGATGTGGTATCTCTTAAAATGGATGTAACATGCCTTCAAGACACAAACCAGATTCCTTTGCGCTGTGTTTGTAAATCATATTGACATGATCCAGGAAGGAACAACCTTTTCTTTATGTTTTTGTTACATCATTTAATTATTTAGAAGATTGATGGCTTTCTTTCAGATGAATGACATGCAAGGTGGACTACTGCAGATATTTAACAATGTAGAACTTCATTAAATTCATGCATGCATAAACATAACATGTCCATAGTTTTTTGGCCAGTGCCTGTTTCCTTTCTTTATCTTGTTTAAATGGCTAACCAGAAGAAGCCTCTCTTCTCTACCAGTATTCATTAAATCAGCTTAAATATCCCTCGTTTTTTGCCATGAAGGCATAAAATGATCTTTTTCCCCTTTGAATATTGAGCACTATACAATAGATGAGGGCTTTCCAAACAATGTGTCGCAACACGTTGGTGTGTTTCCTCCCTGGGCTGAGAAAAAAAACCCACCCGTTCCTCTCCTGCTGCCGCCACCGCAGCAGTGGGACAGGATCAGGTAGGGAGGCTGCCTTTCCCACTGCTGCTGCCCTCACTGGGGTTTTTCCTTGGTGAAGGCAACCGAAGTGAACCAGGATCAGGTAGTGGGGCTGCCTTTCCTGCTGCTGCCGCCCTTGCCAGCATCTTTCCTTGGTGAGGGGGTCTTTCCTTGGGGTCTTTGCTTGGCAAGGGTGAAGGCAGCCAACCAGAATCAGGAAGAGAGGCTGCCTTTCCTGCTGCTGCTGCTGCCCTCACTGGGGTCTTTCCTTGGTGAGGGCGACAGCAGCGGGCCAGGATCAGGTAGAGGGGTTGCCTTTCCCAGTGCTGCCGTTCTCACTGGGGTCTTTCCTTTGCGAGAGCAATGGCAGCAACCCAGGATTGGGGGGCGGGGAGCTGCCTTTCCCACTGTTTAACCTCTGGTTTCCAGTAAAACTGAATTACTGTGCTGTGAAATGATGCATGTCCAAAAAGTGTGTCACCAACATGAAAAGTTTGGAAAGCTCTACAAAAGATGATTCTCTCTCTGTGTTTATCATACACTGTGCAGCTGCATACCAGATAATCTATATTCATATACAAGGTTTTAAGGATCAAGGCTTTATTGTCCAAATGTTGATGTGCTGTACTGTGAAAGATGCACTGTAAATCTTAAATAATGTGACATATAGTGCATGTAGTGCATATAAAATCATGTGTTTTTCTTCTAGATATGAACAAGACAGTGGTCATGACAGTGGGAGTGAAGACATCTTTGTTGAATCCTTGCAACCTTTTACACTGGTAACCTTAGGTATGAAGAAATTTTTTATTCCAAAGGCTTCTCCTGCTCCAGTTACTCCTAAAGATTCTGTGAATAGAATTCTTCCCATGCCATCAAGCATTGGAATCTGCCTTGATTGTGACAAAGGCAAAATTGGATTCTATGATGCAGACCGAATGAAGTGTCTTTATGAACGTCAAGTGGATTGCTCTGGTAAAATGTATCCAGCTTTTGCGTTGATGGGGAGCGCAGGAATTCATCTGGAAGAAACTATTGCAGCAAAATACTTGCAGTACCAAGATGAAGACATGTAATGCCCAAGAATCCATCTTTTGCATTGTGTCTTAATTACACCATATCTCCTAAGTGCTTTTGCTGCACCCTTGCTTTTGAGTCTTTCTGTTCATTTGTTTTCTTCTAACTGCAGAAAGAAACATTAATCTCTGTCAACTGTAGTGCCCAGAAAATTCTTCCTGAAGCCACTCGTTTGACTGCCTTTTGGCCTGCAGTGATCCTGAATGCTTGGATCAGCAGCCTCATTGCCTTTCATAGGCTGGAAACCTGCCTAATTTTAACTCCCTACATAACTAACACTGACATTCACACTCCATTTTTAAAAAAAATGGAAGTAGGCCCCCACAATACTATTTCTTGTAGCTATGCATTGGGTGCACTCACTTTGAAAGGAGCTTGTTTTGAGTACACTGAGTAGTGAGGTATCTTAGTAACTGTCTTTGCATGGGAGCAAAGTACACTGTAAATTCATGCTGCAGTAGAAAACTGCTAAATAGTGGGAAGGGAAGGTGATTGTATCTAAGACAGATTTATTCTGACTTTGTACAACTGACTTTTAAAACTGATATAGCTATATCAATGATAAAAGCAAGGTTCTCGTGTGTGTGTGTTAGTACTGCAGGTAACCTCCTATATACTGTATTTAAATATATTTAAATAAGTGCAATTTCTCTTGAAACATCAGATCTTGGTGTTGAAAAGTCTGCATAGATAACAGTCTTCTAAGAGGGGGTAAAATGCAGTCACAAATAATATTTATGGGTCTTTTTTTAAAGAAACACTTTGGTTGGTGTTTTTTTATAACTTCATAAAATAAAGGTTTTTAGTGTGTTTAGAATAAATGCACTGATAATTACATTTGAGACACTTTTGCCTTAAGGTGTCATCTTTGGTCCAAGTCTGTTAGCTGTACGAAATTGTCTAAAGTTCCATATAAGTCTGCTTAATGTGTGAAACACTTTTTTCTGAAAAAGAGGTTTGTGAGGTACTGCAGTTCTGATAATAATTTTCTTTTGGTGAAAATAAAATTTGTTTAGTATATTTTACTAAATATTCTTTATAAAAAAATGAGCATGTAGCAGTTTCTCAAGATATGGCAACTGTTAGTCATTTTGGGTCGTAAAGAATAGCCCAAAGTTTTAATTTTATCCTGTGTTTATTTATGACCTCCTTATTAAGCCATACTTTATTTATTGTACAGTGAGATGATACTCTGCTTTAAAGAAATCCTTAACCATAATTTATCAACACATGGGTTTTGACATTTCTTCTGCCTTTATGTACCTACTGTTTGAATTAAAACTGGGATTAGTGCTTGGAGTTAATGAAATGCTTGAGAGCTACTTTATACAAAAAGTGATGGTTGCTCTTCAGTTTAAGGGACCAGGGAAAAATCTAGCCATCTGTAAATACTGAGGTTCTTGCTTTTCACTAGAATGGAAAACTCCTAAACTGGCTAGAAGGGATGTTTGGATCTTTTTTTTAAAAAAAGAGGGAAAAACACAAATATTCTACCTGAAAGAGAGAGCACTTTACATGCAGACTAAGCTGAAACATGTTTGGATCATTCACAATATAGCTGCTATAACTAACTAACCTGTTAGTGATCACTGTGATCTGCAAGGCTCTATACAAGTATACATCATGTAGACAGTTTTCTGAAAATATTGTTTGAAGCTTTAATGGAAACCATAAGGCCTCATTTAAAAATATTGTGAAATGGAAGTGTAACTTTGTCATTTTTTTTTCTAATAAAACATGACAAATATAATGGATTGTTCTGATTGCATTCTCCAATTTGTTACTAAGTTTCTAATTGCAACTGTCCAGCAGATTACTGGGTTCTAGATCAAGGACAGCTGATATCCCATTGGGCTTTGGAGTTCAAAATATCAATCTGTTGGTTTTATGTAAAGTCAAGGAAGTGAGTGTAAATCTATTGATTTCCCATGTTTTTGGCAAAAACAGTATTATCAGTTGAAGCGCATGTATCAAGTCATTTTCAATTAGAAGCATTCACAATACTGTTTTTCCTTATTTGAATCTATGAAGCTAAGGCATAGAAAATTTCATCAACACAATATACTTGTGTTACATCACCAGAATTCATTTGAGTCTTGTCCTTTGTTAGAATTGACATTGCACTAATCACTGCCCAAAACTAAATGTAATACAGTTTCTAAGGAAAGCTGCAGCACAATTCAGAGAAAGAAAGCAGATTTTACTGAAGACTTTGCTTGTCCAAAGTTGCATCAGCTTTCTAGAAGCAGGAAATAGAAACAGAGTTGGTTCATCACACTGAAAGCTGCTTAAAAGTCCTTCAATGTGAATTATACAGCTGAGAAGCTAATTTTTGATAATTTAAAAAATCCTAGGAATACCCAGATTCCCAAAGAATATTTTTATAGATACTTTAGAAAGAGGTGCATATGTAAATTTCTTCTCCAAATTAGAATGTGTTTCTGAGTCTCAAGGGTCACAAGCAAGAAGGGACTCCAAGACCCTTAGCCAAGCCCTGCTGATGCAGGTGTTACAGTACACCTGATAGGTTGCCACCCTACTTCTGCATAAACATCTTCAATCAGAGAGAGACCCCATTTCCCAAGATGTCTATTCTACTGCCACACAGCTTGTATAATCAGGAAATTCTTCCTAATATTGATTCAGCTTCTGTAATTTGAACATATTGGTTGAGGTCTCTGAGGCAACCATATCTAGCTCCTTCGACTTTGCCTCATAGGACTGGATCTCCACTACCTCAGTTGATCTCCTGGAAGTCTTCCAGTTTGTCCATATTCTTTTTTAGCAGAACTGGACATAGTTCTGGAATGAATGCAATCTGATCAAAGCAGAACACAGTTACACCATTGCTGTTTGTGATCTGAAAATTACTGTACTTTAGTCACCACATTACACTGATGAACTATTACAGCCCCCTAGGTCCTTTTCATGTGTATTACTGTTCAACCAGTATCATTCAAGCTATATTTTTGCATCTGATTTCTCCCTACCTAAATTAAATTTGTCTCTGCTTATATTAAATTTTCCTAGCGTTGCATTAGTTCCTCATCCCCTCAAAATTATCTTGAATCCCATTTCTGTCCGGTATTAGCTGTCCCTTCAGGTTGGTGTTATCTCCAAATTTTTTTCTTTGATTGAAGTCCCTTATAAATATATTGAAGACGTCTGGATCCAAGACAGAACCACACTGTTGCAGTTTGTCATTTCTGTCGGGCTTGATTACAAGCTACTAATGAATACTTGACAAATCCACTGATCAGTAGCACTGGGTAGCCCACATTTTACTCAAGAGAGACAGCTTATCAAAATCATACTAAATACATGATATATATTATTCCAAATGTTCACAACATTTCCCAGATGTACCAAGCTAGAAACTATTTCAAAAAGAAGTAAATTCAGTTGAGCAGAAAATGTAGCTTAATCCTTGTTTAACCCATGCTAAACGATGATTTATTGTGTAATTTTATACATGTATATTCAGAAGTCCAACTGAATTCATTGGGTTTACACCCAGCTAAGTGAGTCTAAAGGTGTAGGACTGAAGGTTTGATTTTAGGAGAATGAACCTCCAGCACTCACATACTGCTCTATTTCCCATTGTGTGCTTAAGGAGGAATGTGGAGACAAAAGACAAGGCCTTGCTTTTTTCTTTTCTCAGACTGGAATGGCAACTTACCCCCCTTTTCTGCCAAAGCACCTTGCCACTTTATTCACAGTTCTGGCCTTCCTAGAAACACTGCCTTTGTGTAAACAGGGTAAAGCCTTCCAGTTGTTAATTAAAACTCCTTTAATGATGTATGGTAGCACGGTTCTGGATAGTTATAACCACTGAGAGACATTCAGTTGAGAAAATATAGTATAATCTTTATTAAAACAGTGAACAGAATAATATATTGGTTTTACAGAATGCATTTAAATAGTTTCTTATTTCTTTACAACAGCATAAAGGCACAGGTCACACACACACACAGCCCTCTGGCTTTCCTCCTTGCCAAAGGCTATGCTCCCAAATCTAGGCCACCCTCTCTGACCAGATTTAACAGTGGCTTGATTTCTCTTTGTCCCTTTTTAGGCTTTCCCTGAGAAAACAACCCTCTCATTCAATTCCTCTTGATTAAATGAGAACAACTTAATGGCATGACAGTTTTGATATTGTTCAAATTCTGTTACTTATTTGGGTATAAGTATCCCTACGTACTTACCGCAAATAATATAATTAAGCTGATAAAAAATGCACAAGATTTAGGGAGATGGGTGGGCTTAAAGGTGAATCTATACGGCAAGGTAAACACAGTTAAAATGAATGTTATACCTAAAATTGTTTATGTTATTTGTGGGATTCCTCAACTTATACCTTGCAAGTATTTTCAGAAACTAGATGCATTGTTTAGGAGATCTTTGGGCGGCTCATCTCCAGACAGGGTGTCAACGAAAGGGATGCAAATTCCAATGAAAGAGGGAGGGCTTGGCCTTCCAAATCTTACCCATTTCTGGCACCTCTTTTCAAATGGACAATGCTTGGTTCTCATTTTATTGAAAAGAAAGAAAGAAAAAGAAAAAAATACAGTGTTTTGGCAACACTTTCAGTAGTTAGAACTGTGTGGCAAATATTATCTGATCAATTGCAATTTGACCCATACGCTCATGCCAAAGTGACTTTATGAGGCAATCCAGATTTGAAAACTGCTAAGGAGCCACTTTATGGAAGGAGTGGGAGGATAATGAGATTGTTATCTTAAATCAGATACTTGGTGTTGATTATGAGAGTTTTCCACTTTTCGATTTTGCAAGAGCAGTTTAAACTACCTCTATCAGCTAAATGGCAATATCTAACATTTGTTACAGTTGCTTGAAACATTTGTTACAATCCAGATTTGGCCCTGCATCTTTAAGCGCATGTGAGGTTCCCTTGATATTAGAGACATTAATAGGCCAACTAAGTATCCAAACGAACAATGTTTATATATGAATTTATGTAATCTATAAATATACATACAAGGTTTACAACAAGAATGGAAAAGAGAATTATCCAGAGAAATATCGAGTTCTGACCAATCAACAGCACTGGTTTTAACATCTATAACTAATATGTCCATAGATCTCTGACTATGTCTTATACTGCAGAAATTGTTCTTTTACGTATATTGGTTACCACAACATGTATTCAAGAAAGGGCTTCATGCATCTGATGATGTAGACTTAAGTTTATGAAAGTTTATGCTACTGACCGCTTTCTGTCAGTTAGTTTCAATGGTGCTACAAGATCCCTTTACTAGTTAACTGTATGTCTTTCTGCCAGTATTGAAATCCCTTCCTGAAATCCACCCCCCTCAATTTTTCATGGGTGATTCTGCTTTGGATCTGTACTCAGGAAAGTAAATTTGTGATTTTGGCAATAGTTTCTTGTTATCAGATAAGAGGGTTAAAGATCTGTTAGCTTTTGATTTTTCATTGAATGCTTTTTTTTTTTCTGGCAGAATGAATGTACAACACACAAACACAAAATTTGGTGTTCTCTTGCATAGCCATATCTGAATCATATAAAATGCAGAGTAAACAGAGTTAGCCATAAATCAAATTCCCGAATCTGTATTGTGAAGATACCTTCAGCAGCCCAACAAAAAATGCGCAAGAAATTGCAACCTTGCAAATACTCCAGGCAACATCAGGTAAAATGTTCCAAAAAATAGAACAGAGTCAGTGGTGAGGGATAACTTGATCTTAAAGGACAGGGCTGCTGACTGAAGCAGGGTTCATTGGGTAGGAGATATTACTCTGAATGGCCCCCAGCCTTTTTGGGAACCCAAGAAACATTAAAAGACAGTACATTTTGATTTCTTATTTTGCAAATACAGGCTTTCTCCCAGTCAAAGCTCTCTATGTCTCTAGTGTGAAGCTCAGAAGTTGCTTCCACCCCTTTCTTGTTTTTTTATTGTATCAATTTTTGAGGAAGTTGATTTGTACACAGAACAGAGACACTGGTGTTGCAATTAAAAACTTCTCATGACAGGCAAGGCAGGCATATTGTCAGAGAAAATGGGGTCTTGATACCTTTCTCTTCAAGTCTGATCAGCTAAGCAGAAGTGCAGTGTACATAAAGTAAGCAGGAATGCATATATCTCCATAGCTGGGTCCATCAGACTCTTCATCCTCTACAGGGAAGGACATCAGTCCCACATTGCCTTTACGATGAAAATCCCATGGTGGAAATTTAATACCTTTGATCTACAGCTATTCAGTTTACCTAATGCTGGGAATGAATAAGAAGTTTGTTAAGTTTGTTTTTTGATAAGATTCTTTGATAAAACCCCAAAACACCTCCATAATCTGACAGTTTTTTTTTTATTTTTGCCTATTCAGGCAGAGGATGTTGAATAATTAACCCTTAAAAGTCAGGCTTCAAATTCTTATGTATCCAGCCATTGTTTTAGTGGTTCATTTGAAGTTTGAAGTTTCCTTCTGACTAGCTCCTCATTTTTAACAGCCACATGGCAGGTGGCTAAACACGAATCTTTCGTTCCTCAGAATAACTGTACCTACGGAATATGGTTCGATAGCTACAGTGAAAGAGCGTATGACTGAAAATTTAATACAGCTGATTTTTGAGAAGTGATCCAAATTTTCTTTCTGGCTTTCTTTCTGGCTTTCTGGCTTTCTTTCTTTCTTTCTCTGGAGGATGATGTCAAAACTCTTGACTTTTTTAAAAAAGTGAAATGTGACAGACAGCTAAACAGGCAAATTCACCTGGCAGGGAATGTCAGAGGCTTCATGTCTTTAAGCTACTGCTTTGACCAGTAAAGAATGTGCTGAAAGTATTTGGAGACTGAGCTAAACAAACCTGATCTAAAGACTATTTGTAGGTCCTTGGCTCTGCAACTGAAGCCTTCTGTGTGTATGCTGCCAAGCCTAAACATTGCACTGGACTACTCCAACACTTTATGAAAGGATGTGTTTGTTTAGCTAGCTAGCTTTTTTTTTTTTCAGGTTGAGCATTTCCTATCTCAACTTCTTAACTCCGCTATTTCTCAGTTTGCGTAGATATTTTTCTATTTGTTTGTCTTGAGGTTTCCCATATTGCCATTTGCTTCCCCTACTCCACTCTCAATGCCTTCAAGCCTTTGTTTGCTCATGTGTGTGTCCCTGGCTCATCTGAAATGTCTTAAATCACATGGTAAAAAACTTTGTGACTGAGAAGTAATATATTTGTGAAGAACAACAACTTTTCCTCTGATCTTTTGGGAGCTGTTTCCAAGACAGCAAGGAATGTCTTGAATAATTGGTGGTGTAAAGGGCTACATTTCTGAGAAGTGCCAAATGTATTGTACTAAATATGTTAAATGAACTGAAAATACCCACTAGGCACTGAATAGGAATAATTTCTAAGGATGCAGAACTTACAAGGAGAAATGTTGGTCAAAGACAGCTTTTCCCAAGTTGGTGCCCTTCAGTTGTATTGGACTACACTGGCCATCTTCATATCAAATGGTTGTGCTGGACAGGGATGATGAGAGTTGTAATTCAACACATACAGCAATCAACAGGTTAGGGGAGACTGCCCTACGGCCTGTTCTCAAGTCTTGCGCTTCTACCTGATGGACAATATACCATTTTAAATTCAGTTCTCAGTAATGCCATCCAGATACCTGCTATGAACAAGCAGTAGACCCACCTTCCTTGCGTGGTGCCCTTTGTATGTGCTGGGCTACAATTGTCAGCATCATGGCCAGTGGGAATTGTAGGCTGAACGCACCCAGAAGGCAACAAGTTGTGGGAGGTGTGGCAGGGAAGGCAAGAAGTATGCAATGAAAGCTGCCATTGGGAGCTGAGCTTCTGCCACCAGCCAGATGGTTTTTGGAGTCCTTAATAGTACCATGGCCAAATGTTAACAACTGTCCAGTGGAATAGGAAGGACTGATCTGTATTAGTGATTCTGTTAGATACATGTTTACATTAGCCTGGCAGTCTGAGGATGGGAAAAGACTGGAGAATTGAATTTTCCTGGTTCCTTATCTGCTTACACTGTCCACATAGCTATAGGAGGGGAGAAGATGGGTCATTCTGGTGCACCCCTGTCCAGGAGCCCCATACTTAGTCCTGGGACTAATCCCTTGCTGACGAGGGATAGTCTGGGTAGAATTAGTTGTTTAGAAGCCCAGTTCTATCAGTGGCTGTGACAGGATGCTGGACCCCGTGGAATGCTTCTCCATTGTATGCCATCCGCTGCATGATCTATCCCCCAGTAAAGCTTAACTTATAGCATTTACATGTGTCAGTGTTCAGAATGTCTTAGAGTTGGAGTGGGCGATGTGTAGTCCTCCAGAGGAGCTGCAACCCCTATCAGTCCTGGCTGCAGAGTTAATGGTGAAGGATAGTGGGAGTTGCACTCTGATGAAATCTGGAAGGCCAAGCACCCTCTGATTCAGGGATGTTGACCAGAAGGTCTTCAAGCACTTCTTCCCAACCCTAAGCTTTTATTATGTGAAATTTCAGGAGAGCTATCTCTAGTATCTCTACCACAAAGCCTAAATTAGCTTGCCCCCCAAAACTGAGTTCAGGCAATCACTGGCTGCTCCACCACTCTTCAGGCAGCAGCAGATGTTTGCTCAGCAGGGTTTCTCAGCTCATAAATTTCTGCAGTCATTAATCATCCTGTCTAGTGTTGTCTTTGCCTGGGTTGGCATATGCTTAATGCAGCAAGGCAACACACACACATTTTTCCTTTTTTCAGATGGATTACAGTTGCTGTGGGAATAAATAAGCACAATCTTGCCAGAGTCTATCTGACCAACCTGGTGTGCTGAGGATTTCAGTGTGGCTCTTTTACTTTGTAATCCATGTATTTCATCAGACTGGCCCACACAAGATAGTGGGACCAGCTGTGGGACAGTAATCATTCTTTTTTCTGTCTGCTGTAACAAACACTAAACTGGTTTTATTGCTGCCATAGTGAGGACACACTTTTATTGCTAATGGTTAGAGTTTTATGAGCTATGTTGAACATATCTTGACACAGAGAAATAATAAGGTTTGTCATTTATTTCTCACCCTTCTGTTTTAAAATACCAGCAAAGCAGTTGACACTGCATTGTTTGGCTCAATGTCTCCTGTATTTGCTTTGCTGAATTGTCACTGGAGCGTTGTCTGTCTAAATCAAACAGAAGTAAAATATGGCACTGAACAATGCTAACAATATTCTCTTCCAGGCACTGTGCAATGACCTGACTCTTTTTTACTTGAGTTTGTCTAATCTCTTTTAGATATACAAGGAGCCCACGCCGTTTACTTTTAAATTAAGGACAACTTCCATTAATTCAACAGGGTTCTGCACTTTTGTCAGTTCTTCTTGCCTGTGGAGGCTTGCTTGGAAAACAGGCTGAGAGAGGGAAAAGGCATCAAGCCAATGGAGAGACTCTGCAAGTAGCATGTGCATAGTCAGTCCCAAGTGAACCTACATAAGTTCTTCATGCTCCCTATCGTATGGTACATAGGTTCCACTTTTGAACCAATTCCATTTCCTGACAGTGCTCTTGTCCCTAAGCTATCAGATAAGCAGGGGAAGTCCGTACCTAAAGGAGTGTCTTTTACTATACCCAGTGGTAACTAATTCTATAATTTATTTTGGCATTTTATAACAAATTATTGTCTTTCAACTCTAAATAGAAAGTTATTTTTAAAAGTAGCCAGCTGCCACTCTTTGAACATAGAGTATTTTTTTAATAATGTCTTGTTATTCAAAAATACCTACAGTGTTAAATCTGTTTACTTTTGAATGCTTGGTTGTGGCACAAAATACACCTAAATAGTAAGATCCCACCCCTATAATTATAAAAGTAACTAAAAAATAACGTTATGGAAGAGTGATGTTATTCCTCATTAAGTTATATAATCTCAAGGTAATATAGTAATATCTTAGCTATAGGAAAAAGAAATTAATCAGAAAAAACTAATTAAGTACAAGTAATTTATTATAAATTATTACATCACTCATGATAAGTTACTTCCAAATTCTGTTTTTTCGTTATATCGCAGTATTTTATCATTTTTGTGTGTGGTGTAGAGCATGTTGCATAAAAATCTTCATAAAATATATTTTATGTGAGTAAAACCTTAAAAGTATTCCACTTATTCCAAGACGGGAAGAAAACTGTTCCTCCAACTTCCATTTTTTTCATTGAAAAAAATCCTTATGAATAAAGGAAATAGATACCTCCATGCCTTTAGTCAATAACAGCCATTTTGATGTATAGAAAACCCAAGCTGGCCCCGTACAACCTGAGACTCCATATAAAATATTACTACCCTAACTAGTTTTTAAAAAAGGGCTCCCAGTTTGGATTTCGAGACTATAAGGAATACCTGCCTACCTTAATTTGAGCACCGTAGGACAGTCTTTCTGTATATCAGCTGTTGTGGTTTTACTACAAAGTGTACCTTCCCCTATTATTTTTTCACAAAGCTGCCATGCTCCTATCTTCTTGTCCAGTCTGAAGAACAATCTACCCAACTTCACACAGTTAGGCAGCTGTTGAATTCTTCAGGGCTATTGAGGGAGGCACAAGACAGACGGCTGAGGTGCTGCTCCCAGAAGTCAGGCCCAGCCCTGTCTTTGTGATGCTTACCCTGCTGCTGGTAGTATTGTAATTCTTTAAAGAGCATGGATTAATTCACAGGCATTTTTGAATAGCCGCTTTGAAGTCAGACTGGGAAAGGCTTCTTTTGAGAAAGGCAAGCCTAATGGCATTGCTGTGTTCCCTTAGCTGCCCGTCCCTTTGAGACACACACAATACTGACAAATGGGTCATGTTGACAGTCCTCAAAACGCTTTGAGAACTAGACATCCAAAAATAAATATGGGTGGTGGTTTGGTGCTACAGTATTTGGTTTGGTGCTACAGTATTTGTGAAAGGCACTTCTCTGGAAACCTCTCTTTTGCAGGGCAGGATTGTGTGGGGCACACAAAAGAAACCCCGTGTTCCACATGGATGGCTTTTTCATAGATTGAATGAACTGTGGTCCATGTTGGTTTTACTGACGATGCATTTATTGTGTCAAGATAATTGGACCAATTCTTAAATTGTACTTAACCAACCATGATCAAACCGATCTGGAAAAACAAAAAACAATAGCAGATAAAGTTGTTTTTTTTTTGCTCCTGCGTATGGCACATGCTTACACTGGAGAGACATGGGCTCAAATCCCACACTAGGATGGTCTTGGGCTAACTTACATCACATGCTTAGTGTGCTTGGTGGCTGCAAGACAAGCTGCAGTAGCCACTTTGAGCCGCTTGCAGGAATGGCAGAATAAGTGAATACGGGTGCAGCTCAGTTAACAAAGCTCCTCTTTACGAAGGCCTTCTATGTCTGCTCAATCATTCCCCTTTTCCTTCTCATCTTCATGTCTAGCTGGAAGTGTTTTAGCAGCATCAGCACTGGGAAGATGGTGAAAAAGGGCTAGAAAAACACAGACCATCATTATCAGGTTGCACAGCATGTTTGCAGTTGAAAGTGCAATAAATCTTGAGTTGGGAAACAATGGGATTCTGCTCTATCTTGGTGTATAGCTGTGTATGCCTGCCTACAACAGGCAAGGTACATTGTACCTGCCTCCAAAATTCCTTACTGGGCATGCATGAACAGCAAAAGAGAGAAAAAAGAGAAAACAGCTGGTCTCAACAGCTATCCACAGCATGTTTTTTTTTAACATCTCTAAGTCTAGCCAGCAACATAGAAATCAGAAAAAAGCAGAGGCTGGTAAAAGAAAAAAAAATCATCCCTAGATACTCTTTGGAAAAAGCTTTCAACTAGTTTTTAGAAGGATCAAAATGTTTTTGTTTACTTATGCAAAGTTTGCAGTCAGCCCTCCACATTTGCGGGTTTCACGTTTGCGGGTTTGATTATTCACAGATTATTTGTTGTCACCTCTGCCGCCTCCCTATGCCATTTTTAATAGGGACTACAAGTCTCATGAGGCTGAGAAATTGCGAACGAGGCTTGTAAGCGCCTATTAAAAATGATGCGGGGCAGCAGTAGAGGTGGCAGGAAGCCCCACCAGCCACCCACTTCTGCCTTGTGAAAGAACCCTGATGCCTCAAAGGAATCCACAGTGGGTTTATTGTAGTGATCATACTTTTTTTGTATGTTAATTATGGTTTGGAAGGACCTAGAGTTATTCACGCTTTTCCACTTTCATGGGGGTCCTGTGCCCCCAACCCTAGAGAATGTGGAGGGATGACTGTATTTGCGTATTGTTTGTTTGGAGTAAGATGTGTGGTTTGTTTCACCAGGAGAAGATACACTAGTTTGTACATTGTTCCACAATAAGAACATTGGTTGTGTCCTGTCGTGGATGGCTTAGAGCACACACCAGTGAGGAAACTAGACAAATGCTTTTATTGACTCTTTCAAACAAAGCTCTCTTTCACACTTTCACATTATTGCACTTTGATACCACGTTAAATACCGTGCCTGCATCCTATGTGATCTTGGGATTGGCAGTTTGATGAGAATGTAGCGCAGAACTCTATGCCACAGAGCTACAAAGTTCAGAAATTCATAGGATGGAGTTATGGGAACTCAAGAGGTGTTAAATGTGATTAACTGTGTAGATCGAATAGAATGGTAACAGCAAACTCCTGCCTCTGTTAAACCACGTCTAGTGCCACCTAGTTAAAAAAAAAAATAACAGCACTACACTCTTAGCAGGGATGATTCAGCTTACTATCAGTAGATGCAGTGCATTGTTGCAGTAGTGTTAATTCTTTTGTATGAAACACTTGTTGGATCAGCAACTGTGGACCAAGTTTCTGAAACTGAAGAGAGGAAGCTCTGCACCCACGTATGGTTTATAACTGTGGGGTGTGGGGGGACTTTTTGTCTGCAGGATCTACTTTGTTTTCTACTAGAAGCCTGGTTGTGGAAGAAGGATGTAAAAAGAGGAACCAGGTACCCCTGGCACAAACCCACTCTAGGGATTTTTCAGTACCAGAAATGGCGTTTTCATCCACAGACTTTTGCATATGCATCCACTCCCGTTTTGCTCCAAGCTGGCTTGATTTCAGCAGCCCAATTCAGAAGTGAAAAGAGAGAGAGAGGGAGGGACAGTTTCTTTGTTGCTGCTTTTATTGTTCTCGTTAATTGCTGCCAGGTTCAACTTCCAAACTTTACAGGAAATGGAAATGTAGGAGAAGTACTTCCTGTAAAGTTTGGAAGCTGAATGGAGCCACCCCAAAATACGGTAGTAGTTTAGTTGCCAAACACTTGGGAAGACTCTCTGGCCATGTGACAGGTCATATGTTTGTGTATTAAAAAAGAAAGGCATTTAAACATCCTCCAACGGCCTGCCTAGAGCTTGGATGTAATGGCTTCAAAGGTAGTGGTGTACCAAAGCTCAACAGCGCCTAGGGCAAGCACTGAAGTTGCACCCATAGGTGCTCCTGCCGCCACCCCCCACCACACTGGGGCCCTTTTCACACCTTACCTTGATAGCGCGATGAACTAGAGTCCTCACGATATTGCCAATATCGGAAGAGGCCCAGTAGCGAGCTCCTTGCAGTCTGCACGTGGTAGGGCATTCACGAGAGAGCACCAGTCCCAGCACGGTGCCTTGTACGCATGTCGGCGTCCTGGGCCATGGCCAGGTCCTGCCCTGTCCCCACCCCACTGCCCCTGATTGGTCGGTGGTTTTTCTTTTTTTATTATTGTTTCGTCGACTATCGTGCTAACATTAGCATGATAGATCCTGCCAACAGGCTGTTTCGTACTACGTTGGTAACGTGCTAACGATAGCGCCTTTTTTTTAAAAAAAAAACACAGTTGGCCGGACCCCGGGGGCTGCTGTCGTTTCGAGTGTGAGTGGCAACGCAGCCCCGGGGTGGCCTCTTGCGGCGACGTGTCATGCAGTGTTCCCTGCTGTGATGGGGGCAGCGGCCAGCCTGCTGCTGGGCGGAGCGTCCCCTGGGAGTTGCTGCGTGAGGGACAGGCAGCAGGGACTGCCCACACTCCGCCCACTCCCGGGTCCTTCCCGGAAGCACACCGGACGATGGCTCCGCAGGCCCTCTGGTCGCACAACCGATGCGTGAAAGGGAGATTATTTTCACCTTTCAGGCGAAAATAAGAAAATGCGCTATCAGCACTATCCGTGGCCATGATAGCACTTGGTTCGCCAGAACGTCATGCGGTACAGCGGCTCGTGAAGGGGGGAGGGAGTGTGCCTAATAAGCTTTAAAGGCGCCATGCGAAAAGGGCCCGGGTCAGGAAGGACTCTGGCAGCGGTGGGGCAGTGGCAGATGGTGATGGGAGGTGATGGGGTGAGTGACGGGCAGGGGGACAGGGCAAGCGGTAGGCGGGGTTCCTCTTTTTTGCAGCCCCCGGCATTGGCGTCTGAAGTATGTGCCCCAGTTGCCCCTCCCTTGATACACTTCTGTTCAAAGGACTAAAATTGACTGTAATCCTACTGGATAGGAAATGGCTCCCTCATCCTCCCAAGTGATGGATGTCTCCTGTGAGGTGGGATTGTGGCAGGGACCCTGTTTCTGCTTGTTGCAATGGAGACCACTTGCACCATGGGGTAGGCATGTCAGTCAGCTGCTTCACGAGCAACAAGGGAGCAAACCCCCACCATTCACAGTGGTTGCTCACTGGTAAGCAAGGATTAAGGAGTCCGGTTGGGTTTTTACTATGTAGCTACATAACTGCTGTGGTTACCTGACAATGTAGTGTATAGAGGGTTCTGGCCATTACCTGTAACACATTGGTTTCTGAGGTAATGACATTACTAACATGGCAACGTTTAAAAGTATCATAATGACTGGTAATCTTGGGTTTTTTGTGTGTGTGCGCGTGCAATGAGTAACCTTTACTCATCACTCCTAAAACACTGCTTTTGATGGGGTCATTGTGGAGATTTAGGGAACATTTTTTTATTTTTAAATGTATTTAATTTTTTTTTAAAAAAGTAAAAAGTAGCATGTTTTTAACTAGCGACACAACAGCATAACATAACTGTAGAATACAACACGTTACTCTTCTAATGCAGACCAATCAGCAATGTCAGTATGTAATGAGCAACAACATATGTTTAAAAAGTAATATTCCAAGCAATGTGCCTGACAAGAGCGTGCTCTTTAAGAAAAGTATTCTGTTATTTAACTTGTTACAGAACTGTCCTGCCACAATATTTTGGCCATTTCCGCACTGCACAGTTATAGTGCTATTTTCCACTTTCAACATCCTATGGAATCCTGGGATTTTTAGTTTAGGGAGGGGCATTTAGAATTCTCAGCCAGAGAGGTCTTTGGCCTCAGTGAACTACAAACCTCAGAATTCCACAGGGTGTTGAAAGTGGAATAATAGCACTATAACAGTGTAGAGCAGAAATGGCCACAGTTTCTGTTAATGCTGCAGAACTTTTCAAAATAGCATGTTGGGTTACTGAACATTTTTCTATTGTTTTCATGTCTTTAAACATTCTTAAGATTGAATAAGGGAAATATAAGATGTAAAAAAAAAAACCCCCAAAATTCTACTAAAAATGCCTTGAAATGACTAAAAGTGCCATGAAAAGCCACTTCAAGATTAACTGGACATGTTACTTATTACACCTCTGAAATTATCACATCATTTGCAGTCATTCTTTTGCTTGTGAAATTATTCATTCCACCTATGTTACAAAACCCATAGCTTGTCTCAGGTAACTACATCCATGTATGAGGAAAGAAGGCTTCTAATCAGGCTTATCAGGTAAGTTTATTGAGACAGAGGATGATAAATTATTAGCCTGATGGCAAGGGAGGAGGCAAAGGAAGGAAAGGGGAGAGGGGAGCTTGATATGCTCAATTCCCTAATTGTTTATAGTAAGAATCCTAGAATGGATGCAGTTTTAAATCTGGGAAAACATTTACCATCGGTATAAAGAGCCATACCCCCAAACTACATAGAAAGTTTCCAAACGATGAAAAAGAAAGGTCACTTTCTTCCTTTCTTAGGGCCTTTTCACACTATGCAAATATAGAGCTATGATTCCATTTTAATTGCCATGGCAATATCCTATGAAATCCTAGGGTTGCAGTTTGATGTGGCACTAGAGGAGTTCCCTGGCTGAGAATTCTAAGTGCTCCTCCCTAAACTGCAGATCTCAGGATTCTGTGGAATGATGCCATGGCAGTTAAAGTGAAATGTAGGCTATCTCTGCAGTACACTGTTATAGTGCTATTATTCCACCTTCAACATCCTGTGGAATTCTGGGGTTTGTAGTTTACTGGGGCCAAAGAGTTCTCTGGCTGAAAATTCTAAATGCCACTCCCTAAGCTTCAAACCCCAGGACTCCACAGGATGTTGAAAGTGGAACAATAGCACTTTAACAGTGTAGTACGGAAATGGTCATAGTGCTGTAATCGTCTGATGTGAAAGGGCCCTTCTTCTCTTGTACTCATCTATCTTCCATCTGTACCATTGTACAGTTCAGCAGCTGTACAGCAGCTGCTCATGTGTAGGGATTTTTTCAGGTGTCTGAATTCAGTCTGCAGAGATCAGAGCTTCAGGCTACCTCAGCTGCATGGCTAACTGCAGCCTCACTTCTTTTACAGGGGACTGTCTGCTCTCTAGGTGAGGAGAGACCTCTAGTCCACCTTCAGATATCTTCCATGTAACACACCTGATAATATTAGCTCAAACATTATGAAATGTTTTACTTTGCTGTTCTTCACTCTTGCCAGTAGATGGTAACCATTGACTGAACAACAAATGAGGAAGCAAGTGATTTTCATTCGCAACCATGTCTGCTGCCTGGCAGACTCACTGATTTTCAGTATTTATTGCACTGCTGAATGTGAGAGAAGGCAACATCTCTAAATCCTTTGGGACAAACAAACTGAAGCTGAAAACTTAAAGCAACCTCCAAGAATAGGTTACCAGGCAGAAATTCTAGTCATTTAAAGTTTTCAAATAACCTGTGGAGAAAACATGGCAAGAAACTACCCAGGCTGACAATTTTGTTTTTCCAAATTTGCTTTCATAATGTTACTGCGGTGAACTGGCCCTCTCCCGGGGTCTACAACCTAATATTTATTAATATTAAAAATATCTCCACATGTCTGAAAGGGTCCCCCGAACGAGCACATAGGCAGGCATGGCTGAACAGCCAATATTAGGAAAGACCCGGTCAGGCCAGTAGAATCATGAGTCACGTAGCCCTTGGAGCCCTCCAGACATGCAAACCATCAAACATACAGAGAGTCCTCTGCCCCGAGAAGCCCGCTTGACAGGATTAGCGATCCTGGCAAACAGCCCATCAAGCGAGGGCAATCCGCATATAGTCGCGGTTTTTGACAAACTGATAGAAACCAATCATGCTAAAAACTTTGACATTTTAGAGCTTTGTTCTCCCAATCATGCAGAGGACTTGTACATTTTGGAGCTTTGTTTTAGCTCCTCAACCCATTGTTCTCCCCAGGAAAGGATTAGCCCCCAAGGTACATTTTCCCCTATAAAAAGACCTGGTTTTTGAGAGGTTCCTCGGATTGCTCCGGTTTCCTCTCGGCTCCATGTTACTCCATCCGGCAATCCCCTCAGCCCTCCACGCACTGAGTTTCTTCTCTCGCTCCGCTGCTGTCTCCGACTTCAGTCTTCAGGACCAGGTGCAGTATACCCCGAAAATACCTCTTCAAAATCCCCTATCAATTTTCCTCTCTTTTATTTCTATTTAGCTCTGAGTGAGTGAGTGCGTAAGTGCAAACGTGCACAAGGACTTATTTTTAAATAAAAATAATTAAATTAGCAATTTGGTGTGGTTTTTGGCTTGGCTTGACCCCATAAAAATTGGGTTGAAAAGATCTCGCTAGGTTACCCTGCCTCTTGTAGTGCTACAGCTGGTGCTCTGGCTAATTTTAATTCCCCATTGATCTAAGCATATTAAGGTGTCCCTCCAGGGACCCCAGAAATCAGGGTAACAATAACACTGACTTTTCACCAATAGTCCATTTTCAGAAAAATGATATGGAAGCCATGTTCACACACAATTTCTAATCCAGCCATAATATTTTGGATTCTGTATCTTACACATCTAAGAAAACCATGGGCTAATCCAGATCTTGTATAAAAGTTAACTTGTTTTGGAATATAGAATCCTAGGTCATCCTGGCCGGGGATTTAGGAAACTGAAGTCCAAGAGCAACTTCTCCAAGTTTGCCTGACTGCTGTTGCTATCCATCTCATGCCACTGCTCTGCAGCACCTTTCCTGGTGGTTGCTTTTGGGGGCTGCTATGAAAATGGAGGGGGATTTCAGGATTTAGGAAGAAGACCAAACTGTTTCTGATCTAGTGACCTCACAACCATCACACTCTGCAACATCTCTTTAAGAAGCTGCTGCCTGTAAAAACTTTGGCCAAAGTCTTACCTGCTATTTCCAGCTGGAGTAGACCCATTGAATCAATGGTATTTATGTAAGCATTGACTCACCATCGAGTAATTGTTTAAATGAATCTACTCTAAATCAGGGTTAGCAATTGGGTTAAGGCCTGTGTTCTTAGATGACATACCTTCCAGCATTTTATGGATGAAAACTGAGTGGTCAGGCAATATCAAAGTGTGGTCAAGATGGGGTAAGTTATTAATGAGGAAGAACACATGAGCTAGGAGAGGCTGAAACAGTTTGCTTCTGCCTGAGCATCCTAGAAGGCAAGGATTCTTGTTTTCCTCTCTCTTCTCTCTGCTGAGTTAATTGAGGCAAACTGCTTTTGCACTTTAAACTCATTTTGCAGCAATTGAAGTAAACTGAGGACAAAGGAAAAGTGTGAGCAGGAGAGAGAAACTGGAACATTTAAAAGCAGCTGAAAAATGGGATAACAGAGGAATCATTGGGACTGTCCCTGTCAAATCAGGATAGTTTGAGTGTATGAGCTGGCTTTTGCACGTTTGTTTACCTTGTCATTATCATTTCATTTGGCTTCTTTAATCTTATTTGTTTGTCTTAGACTGTGATCATGGAAGATTGTAGGTTCATGAAGCCTGCCTATTAAAGATCCTGTTTTCAATTAATTCACCCTGTTTTTCACTTCATATGCTATCATGCATATTGGGATACAGCCAACCATCAGTTTTCATACTTCCCCCAAATTTTGTGATATAAATCGCAGTGGAATCCTACCCCTTACAAAATACTCACAAAACTGTATATTTTAGGATATGAGGCATATATGAATATTAACAATATAAATTTTTGTCTAGTTTTCCTTTAAAAAATGCAGACTGATGGGATAGAATGCATAGAGTAGATTCAGATTGGAAATGGATTAATCCATCATTCCCTATTGTTAAGGGAATGCAGAGGTGGCAAACTTGTGTCCTATGGGCCACATACGGTCCCCCGGAGGCTTTTTGTGGCCCCTGGAGTTCCCCAGTGCTCCACGGACCCCTACACCCATGACAAAGAAAAGACTATTTCTGCTCTTGGAAGCCTTCAAAAATGGCCATTTTGGATTTAAACAAGACTCCCCCACCCCATTTTACAAAATCAGAATAGACTTCTGACCAGTCCTGGCTTTGTTTGGGTGGGTATGGACATTTTCTGGGGAAAACAGGTTAGTACCTGAAGATCCGAAATTAGCCTCTGGGTCCTCTAGATCTTGCCCACCCACAATTTAGGACTCTTGCAAGCTGATTTGAACTTATGGGGAACAGTGTAATACAATAGATAATCAAATGATTGTCTTCGTTTTGTTGCTGGCATCTTTGGTTATTAAACTGAATGCCTTGATCAAGATGGAAAGGCAAATTGCTCATTGCCAACAGAATTCTTGACCCACAACTCGTGTCAAGTAAACTCTTTACTGTTCAGATTTTGTTTTAATGCGATTGGTTGGATTCATTTACCTTGATGTCCCTGTAACAAGACGTTCAACTCTAACCATGACAGACAGGAAAGATGAATCGTGCTCTTTGCATGCTATAAACCTTTTCCTGAGCTACCACCTGGATTATCTCTCTCATCTTGAATGCATTGGCATCTGATGAGGTTGCTCTCTTGAACTTGCCTCTTTGTCTATTGTTACAGACATTGGGAAATTGGTGTGATAACCTCTGTGATCTTGTTTTCCTGCATGAATGCAATGCCAATGTTTAATTTATTATTCTTTGGCTATTGCTGTTGCATCTGAATGTGACTTGAATATTTTACATTGCAGCATTTAGAATACTGCTACATACGCCATGGCTTCTTCCTTTTCTTAAAGACATAAATAATTCCTTTTATTGCAGATTGGTGTTCTGTTTCAGTTGAACCTGGAAGCAAAGGTAACTTTAAAACAATCATTGCCTCCTTAAATTGGATGTCTTTTCCACAATTTTTCTTTTAATGTGCAGGCTTACTAATGTGCTCTTAAAAAAGAGCAAGTTTAAAAGGCAGGAAACTCTCTTACCAGTTGGCCATATTAATCTGAGAGATTTCAGTGAGCTTAAGTCCTTATAAATGTACATTTTAAAGGCTTTTACCATGATTTGATTTTTTTTTTAATTTTGGCCCTGCTTTTACTATTGATTTTGCAAACAGATGTCTTTAGATCTCTGTTTTACAGAGTTTTACTTGCCCGAACTGCAAGACTGATCGTGTTTCATTAACATAAAGCACTTGCAGACCTGAGGCTGGAATTGAAGTCTTTTGCTAAGAACCAGTGGCACAGCTTGGAGTGCGTGGAGGGGGCCTGAGGGTGGGGGTAGGTAGAGGGGCAGGGGTGTAGCTATGTTGCATGGGAGGCATGGCTAGGTCCCATGGGGCGTGGCTATGTTGTGCGGGCACATGGCTATGTCATGGGGGCATGACTAGGTTGCACGGGGTGGGGCTACATCGGGCGTGGGGCTATGGCACATGGAGGAGGGCAGGCAAAGAGTAGTAGCACCCCCCAAAAATTGCTGCCACAGGCACACCACTCTCATCACCCCCCTGTCCCTACACCAGTACTGAGGGCTAAGTGTATTCACAAACCTGTCCTTAGTGTGCAGTTCCCCCCTGAAACTTCCAGCTGTAAGACTTCTTTACTTCTTTCCCAACATCTTCAGCCTCAAGATTTTGAATTTCTATTTATGGGTTATATACGCACTGCACTGTGCACTGTGGCTGGATGGCAGTATGTGTGAAAGGGATCTAGGAGTCTTAATAGACCACAAGCTGAACATGAGTCAGCAGTGTGATGCGGCAGCCAAGAAAGCCAGTGCAATTCTCGGCTGCATCAATAGGAGTATGGTGTCTAGATCGAGGGAGGTACTGGTACCACTCTACTCTGCTTTGGTTAGACCTCATCTTGAATACTGTGTCCAGTTCTGGGCACCCCAATTCAACAAGGACATGGTCAAGCTGGAGCAGGTCCAGAGGAGGGCAACCAAAATGGTGAAGGGCCTGGAAGCCAAGCCCTATGAGGATAGACTTAGAGAGCTGGGTATGTTTAGTCTGCAGAAGAGAAGGTTAAGAGGGGACATGATAGCTATGTTTAAATATTTGAAGGGATGCCATGTAGAGGAGGGAGAGCGCTTGCTTTCTGCCTCTCCAGAGACCAGGACAAGGAGCAATGAATTCAAGCTGCAGGAAAGGAGATTCCACCTGAACCTCAGGAAGAACTTCCTGACGGTCAGGGCTGTGCGGCAGTGGAATATGCTGCCTCGGAGTGTAGTGGAGTCTCCTTCCTTGGAGGTTTTTAAGCAGAGGCTGGATGGCCATCTGTCAGGAGTGCTTTGAGGGTATTCCTGCATGGTAGGGGGTTGGACTGGATGGCCCCTGGGGTCTCTTCCAACTCTACATTTCTATGATTCTATGATTCTATGCACACACAGTTCACAAACTGCATGCAGTTTTTTTTATTTTAGGTTTTTTTTTTTTTTTTTTTGGTAGATTGAGTCATTTTCTTCCTTCATCCTCATTCATATGCTACCCTTTAGGAAAAAAATGCTCCAGTCCTTATTCTTAGGAAGGCCCTGCCCTGAGCCAAATGTAAGACACAAAGAAAAAGAGATGCAGAGACAGGAGGAGGAGATGGAGATTCACTTCTTACCATAAATAGTTGAATGGATGTTCACACTGTGGCAGCTGGAGCTGCCATGTCATTAGGATGGTGAATCTACTCTGAATTTTAGTCAAAACTTTAAATGAGTTATCCAAGGTAAGGAACATATTTTGTCAATTTGGATAGCTCCTTTAATGTTCTGATGAAAAGCCAGAGCAGATTCCATGATACTGATCACTGCTGAATAACTATGCTAGTAAGATGTGCAAGCACTCTTTTGCATGCCTTCCTGTGATGTGTAGAGTCCCAGGTTGTTGCTGCCTTCACTCAATTCTGCTCAGCTCAGCTGAGTATTGCAGGGAGAGTGTACAGTTGACAGATGACGGGTGGGTGGCTTTTAGCGTGTGGGAGAAGGAGAAGAAGCGCTCAGGCATAATAATGAAGAGTCTGGCTGCTGTTCTTGCAGCCAGAAGGCCTCTTCCTCACTGACCAGCTGCTTAGTTCTGGAAACAGACTTGAGCAAGGGCTTGCATACTCCTGTTTTTCCCAGCATTAATGCGGCAAGGCAGCAAGGTGTGGGAAACACATGTTGGGGTCTCAGCAACCCCTTTGTGTGGCTCCCAGGCTGCCTAGCTGATTAGCAAAAAGAAAAGGAAAGAGGAAGAAGGGGAGAAAACATAGGTCGTGCCTATGGTACCTAGCTGATCAACATGATGGGCAGCAAAGGTGAGGAGGAGCATGCTGCTTGTGTTTATGTATACATCTGTACATATTTATGCATGCACACCTTGCACATGTGGAAAGACAAATTGTATGTTTGCTTGTGCATAGAAGAGAGACAGAAGGAGAGGGAGAGTCCAGGGCCAGGTGTGCACACTGTTGGCACACAGCTACTGCCCACTGCTATGTGTGTGGCTTTCAGAAGCAAACAGATGGTCCACCTGGATTTACAGCACAGTGCTATACAGATTTACTTAGAAAAAGATATTTAATTGCACTTAATAAGGCTAACTCTATAGGATATTTATTTAGGATTTCATACTCTCCAACATTTCACAGATAAACACTGGGACACATGCAGTCAAGCAACACCTGAATGTGAACAAAAGGATGTGGGCAGGGGACAAGAGGGCACAAGTGATTAAAGTCGCAGAGTGGGAAGAAACCACAGGGGCCATCTAGCCCACACTTCCTGGCCATTAAAAAAGAAAAGGTAAAAGCCTGAAGAAAGGAAAACCTAACAGGCCTATTTTGGAAATGGCAGGGTGCTCTTTCCTCTCCAATGCCTTCTGCTGAGTTGAGTACAAACTCCTGTCACATTTTGAATTCAGTTTCAGGTAATAAAAGTGACGTGAGGACAAAAGAGGAAGACAAGAGAGAATCTGGGACATTTTAAAAGCGACTGAGAAGGATTAACTGGAGTTGTCACTGCCAAACTGGGACAGTTGGAGGATATGGGATTGTGACCTTATAGCCCGTTATTCATGATACCCATCAGTAGAGAGGGACTGAGAGACCAGGACTGAAATCACCACTCAGCTGTGGAAACTGGGTTACCTGGAGCCAGTCATACTCTCTGAGCCTCAGAGAAAGACAAAAGCAAATCCCCTCTGAATACATTTTTCTCTAACTTAAGATAGGGTTGCCATAATTTGGAGCTAATTTGAAAGCACATCCAGCAACAAGAAATAATGGATTATTTGTATTTCGGTAGAAAAGGTCTGCATCTAAGAAAGGCCCCAAGATCAAAATATTCTGAATGCTAAAGCTGTAGCAGAGTCAGAGAAGAAACACAAGGGGGCACTTTAGTCCATTAACCAAATAACTAAATATTTTTGGCTCAACAGTAGCTTTCATGAAACTGTATGGAGACAAATGCAACCAATCCCTTTACAACAATTAGTCAAAGTAGTCCAGTTCAGGTTCTTTAGAGAGAAAAGGGGCAAACATGGAAAACTTGTTAAGAGGAGTGCAGCTCTTTAGTGGAATGGTGTACCATATGGAAATATATATCCACAGGTTCCTCTTCAGATCTAAAACCAGAGTTATCACTAGATCCAAAAGGAAGAATAGAGGTCTAGATCCTCCCAATCTACTGATGCAATTCAACATACAATATTCAGCTACCTCTTAATGGATATTGATGTTGCTAACAAGAAAAAATATATAAAAACAATTTAAAAAAAAGAAAGAAAAACTGCTCAGGAAGGGAAAAAAAACAATCAGGACAATTTTTACAGAGCAATGTGTCAAACCTACTTCTCTAGCACTCTGACAAAAAGTTATACACATTGGGTTGGACCCAGACACAGTCATACTTTGATTAGAACCATTCAAATGAATGAGACTTAAGTTAGACACGACTAACTTAGGTCCCCTTGATTTCAGTGGGTCTGCTATAAGTATTACTAAGCCTGGATTAGGCCTAAATACCCTAAAGGCACCAGATCCTGTCTGATCTTAAAAGCTAAGCAGTGTCAGTCCCAGTTAGTACTTGGATGGGAAATGCCAGCAAATACCAGGTGCAGTAGGTTATATGTCAGAGGAGGGAAGTAGCAAAACACCTCTGAGTGTTCTTTGCCTAAGAAAACCCTATGAATTTCATAGGGTTGCCATAAGGCAGCAGGTACATACACACACAAGTTTGGATTAGAACTTGGAAACTGGATTAGAACATGGACTACAGTTTCCAGAATCATGCAGCCAGCGTGGTCAGTGGTCATGCTAGTTGGGGGAATTGTGAGCTGTGTCTGGGAACTGAACTCCAGAAAGTAGATTTTTCAAGGTCTGGCATAGAATCGTAGAGTTGGAAGAAACCACAACAGCCACCCAGTCCAACCCCCTGCTGTGCAGGAACACACATTCAAGCACCCACGCCTAGCAAATGGCCATCCAGCCTCTATTTAAAAACCTCCAAAGAAAATAACTCCACCATTCTCCAAGGCAGCATATTCCACTGTCAAATGGCTCTTACTGTCAGGAAGTGCTTCCTGACGTTTAGGTGAAATCTCTTTTCCTGTAGTTGAATTCAACCCTGTTATTTCATGAATGGAGTATTGTTCACATCCAGCAGTGGAAGCAAGGTTTCCTATGAAGATGGTGGCTGGTGCGTTCCGCACTAGTGGAGCAGTGAAGCCACTACGTGTTTCAGTCTGAATCTTGAAGTAAGTATCCAAGGTCAACCCCACTTCCAAAATAGGATCAGCACCTTGGATATCTCCTTGAAAATTCAGACTAAAAACTGGAGTAGATTTCACAGCTCACTGACATTGGAGCCACCAGCTGCTGCCACTTCCAGCAGTGAGTTCTGTGTATACGTAAGAAAAATGTGTAGGTCCAGTGCTGGAGGTGAATCATGTAATAGTCCTGACTGAATGAAAGCTATGCAGACACTGCTGAAGAAAACACCAGTCACCTCTTCAAGGGAGAGGAAATATAGCTGGAAGCTGAATCTTGGCACTTTCCCATACATCAGCAGGTAAGCAGCACCTCTGAAGCTCATCATTGTGACTATCTGTTTTTCGGGGAAATTCTTGTGTACAGCCTGACACTGTAACCAAGGTTCTCCATAGTGAACCCTATATATTTCATTAAATGATTAAAGAAGCTCTATATGTTGTCTACCCCAATTTAAAATGTTTGCAGAGTTACTTTAATTTGAACTATATATATATATATATAGAGAGAGAGAGAGAGAGAGAGAGAGAGAGAGAGAGAGAGAGAGAGATGTGTGTGTGTGTGTGTAAAGTAAAATGGTTAGAAATAATTGTTATCAGTTTGTTGCTAGGAAAACCTATAACTGTCGTCGTCGTCGTCATCATCATCATCATGTAGCAACCTTCTTCATCTTACTAGGTGTTTGATATTAATCTTCATTAGATTAATGAATTCTTGCAGTTCACTTACTGAGTTAAAATGGTAATCCCTTACTTTAAACTGTCTTGTTCCAAGAGATTTTGCACTACAATAATGTTCCATTTGTGAACTTAATTGTATAGATTTCTAAAGCTGAAGGACTTAGATTCATATATACCCTCACTGACTGCAGTCAGTAGTATGGAAGCATTGTCTATATGATAAAAAAAAACACAATCATATGCGGTTAGAAGGGGAGGGAAAAAAGCACAGGACTGGATGCAAAGATGCCCTTAGATGGGTCTTGTTGCAAAGTGCAGACTTTCCCAACCTTGATAGTAAAGTTGATTCTTTGGCCCTTTCTGCACGACGTCGCTGTTTCGTTTCTGCCACAGGATGGCAGCGGTCGGCAAGTCGCACTTCCACATGACATTGTCGCCATCCCGCTGCCATCCTGTCGTGGAGCGTTGCACTTGCGCAGTTTTCACAAAATGTAAAAAAATCCGTTTTGTGTCTGTGATCGCGCGGTGCTCCCATCACTTCTGGCCATGCCGAAGCTGCAGAAGTGCATTGGTGACACTTCCTTATGTAGCGCAGCAATGGAAAAAGCCTGGCTGCACTATGGAAGGAAGACGTGGCACCATTGCATTCGCTTCTGCATGGATCGAGCGGGTGCAGAGGGGAGCATTGCTGATGTGTTCCCTTCTGGACCCGGGACTGCAGCAAGACGATGTGGAAGAGTGTCGTCATGCAGAAATGGCCTAAGTCTCACCAGTCCAGCCTTCATGTAAATTCTGAGGTGACAATAGGGATGTTTTCCCCTACAGCAATCTCCACATGTTAGGCTTCAGCTCCCATCATCCTTTACAATTGGCCATGCTTGTTGGAGCTAATAGGATGTATAATACAAGAAGTGAGGGGGGAATCAGGTGGGGGAAGACTGTACTAACAAAAACCTACTTCTGTTTAGAGGCAGGTGGTTTCTGATCTACCAGAAGAGCAAAAGTCTAGCAGAGTGGTCAAAGCGATCCCAAAGCCAGGAGGAAAAAAAAAAAAGATTGTGCAGGGTCTTTGATGTCACCAGAATGTATATGCTGCTATAACCTACACCTTCTTTGTTCACCATATTTCTCACCTTTCAACACCATCTCCCACATGTTGTGCTTTAGCACTGTGAGGAATCTTCCAATAGCTTATGAAAGATTTTATAGTTCATTCATCAGCTCTAACATGTCTTTTTTCTGACCACATGAGAGACTGAGGCCATTTCTGCACTAGACTGTCATAGTGCAGTTATTCCATTTTCAACATCCTATGGAACCCTGGGGTTTGCAGTTTAGGGAGGGCCCTCAAGGGCCAGGATTCCATAGGATGTTGAAAGTGGAATAATAGTGCTAAAACAGTCTACTGTGGAAAAGGCTTGAGTTACGGAAGCAAACAAAAGAATTCTTATGGAGGATGTATGGTAAGGAAAGGCTGTCATGATAAGGAATGTTTGGGTGTCATCCGGGATTGTGGTTACAGGTGCATTGTTGGAAACCTCCAGCAATCCTTGACACCTGGAAAACACCAGTTATTCTGACCAAAGTACCAACCAAAAGAGCACTCTGTCTGCTGGAATCTTAGTTGTGGGCCTAGCTTCGATACATGTGGGATTTGTAACCAGAGGCTGGATAAATTCTCCCTGCCTTGATGTCATCCAGACCACGGAAAGCTTCGGGGGGGGGGGGATGTTGGTCATTTCCATGGCCACCTTAAGGGGTTTCCCAGCCAAATTTGGAGTTTGTCACTCATCCTAACCACAGTACTCCACAGCACAGGGATTCGCCACCTTCGCCATGTGGTTTATGACTCTCCAGTGCACTGGATTAGTATGTGTTCATCCAGAAAAAGGATGAGACTTCAGAGAAGGAAAAGGATCCATAGGGATCCATGCCATAGGGACTATGGCAATTCATGACACATTTCCAATCACTCAACATGCCAAATGCTTTTCTAGGAAGGACCTGGACATCTATCTTTGGCACAATTGTCCAGGCATTTTCTAGAAAGTGTTTGGCATAGTGTACAATTGGAGATGTGTCACAAGTTGACACAGTCAATAGAAATTTGACTAAGCCACTCAAATGTTGTCATGCTGAACTGGAGTGAAGGCAAATAAGAAACTTCACCTTTGTTGTATAATGAGCTTACCCGAGTCCGAGCTGACAAGTATTCCCTTGCAATGGTATTGTTTGTGGTTTGACCTAAAGGGGAGAAAGACTTGGCTGTTTTTCTCCCATAATGAGACCAACCCAGTATTCTGAAATAGCTGTGATACACCATTTCTCAGCTGTTGCAAGGTTTTGTTTCTGTTAGTACACAATGGTAGCCATGGTTGCCTGTGAAACAGCACTTCTGTACGCATATGTGTAATTCATTCCTTTGGAGCGCTATTGAAAGGGAACATCATAATACAAAGCAATCTCTCTGTGGCTCTCTCCAAAGTGGGACGCAACTACTGCTGATCATGATTAGCTCCCTTTGTGTGCCGTGTTGAAATCAACACAGCCTGGTCCATTAACGCTGTGAGAACTCTGCTTTATTGAGTCTCTTTCTTTTCAGCTGCAGGGACAAAGCAAAACAATTGGCATCCAAAATATAAGAGAAGATTTGATGGAGCTGGACTAAAGTTGAGCAATGGAAGTTGTGGGCAAAGTGCATTTATTCATAATGAACGATCACTTTTTTATTAAAACAACTTCAAGCAATAAAACGGGGGGTGGGGGGGATGCAACAGGGCAATTACCTTTGCTATAAGAATGAAGTTCCTTTCCTTCTCACTGTGGACTCAATCCTTTTCCCAGGCCCAGTTTCTTGGCTGCTGTATTATTTCTTTGGCAGGCTATATCAATAGCACACACTCCTTCTTTGTATCTAATGACCTCCCAAGTATGCTACAATTTAGGGACTCAGATAGTGAGGGAATTCAGCAAAAAATGCATTGATCCTGTTAGAATAATACACATTTTTTGTAATTCTATGGGATCTCCTAAAGCTGACATAGCTTAGGGTCTCAGTATGTCTAGGTTCAGAGTTGCTTCGACATGCCCAGCCTGTAAAAAAAGTGACATCCCAGTCCACCCATTGGATTGGTTAACACAGTTTTTTTTCCTGCTTGTCTCTGCTTGTGAGGGACAAATAATGCAAACTGTATGTTACACAGCATGCCCCCAAATCCTCATCACACTGCTATAGAATAAGTATGGCAGAGGAACAGGAACACGGTAACTTCTCTAACACATGGAACAATTAGGGAGTTGTGAAGATAGGAACAAGGTCTCTACATCTGCCCATTGGGCCTAACTATGCTGTACACATTCACACTGACTATGTACAGTGCAGTATTATTTCATATCCCTCTGTCAAAACCTTGTAATTGGACCTTTTATTCATCAGGACCAGCATCCTCCTATCTGCCCTCTTAGATGAGTTGTTGAGAATACCCTTCTAACTATGCTGTACATGTGACAAGCCTCTACAACAGGGACACTCAGGATAGTATATTGAGTTGCTGTTTCTCAGCACATCGGACATGACACAATTTGCTCTTCCATCTTGATCTTTGGTAAACATAAACACAAGCACATCCTGAAAACGCTACAAGACCATTTTGTTTAGACAAATTTAAATGGCTTGGGATGAATTAGAGTGGTTTTGAATAACATATATTGTCGTGAAATCTTTCATCCCAGACTGATGACTGACTCATCTCATGCCAGTTATGTAACTTATGCTCCCACAATAATTTCAAGGAGTCTGAGATGAGGGACAAGGCGCCTGCTACTCTAGCGTCCCCATTCCATGTAGAGCTCTATGAAAGATGAATCTTATTTCAGCACCTGTTAGAGCAGTAGGCAAGCTTAGGGGGTCACAGGACCAGTAATCCAAACAGGATAACTAAGTCAGAACACTCTGAAGTTTAGGAGCAAATGCCCAGTAGCATATTTTGGCTGTAATCCTGTAGTTGGCTTACACTGGTGTGATACTTTCCATTACAACAGTGTAAACTTTTTAAAGCCATTATGGAAGGAGGCATCTTATACTTCCTTGTGCAATGCACACAAAGGCAGCTGGAAACTCCTGGTTACAGTTCTGTTGCCCTAAGCAACTGATGGTTGGCTACGAGTCCTTGGTTGGCCTTGGGCAGCAGTGTTGGCCTTTGCTGCGGTTAGGGAGAGGGTCATGGCTGCTTCTGTTACCCTGTTTTCTGGGGATCCTGGGAGGGACACCAAATTGCTATCAAAATTATAGAAGTTGGGGAAATTAGTTCAGAGCACAAGTTGGCAAAACGAGAGGCAGGGTAACTCAGCAGGATCTTGCAACCCAATGTCTACGGGGTCAGGCCAAGTCAAGAAGCAAACCGGTTGGAAAATAATGAATAGTCTTTATTAAATACAGGCACACAATGTATGCAACACAAACACACAGATAACTAAGGAAAATAAAGGTGTAAGACAGCGGGATTTTTAGAGGGATAGTTGGTTCGGGTGATACGAAACCTGTCCTGAAGTCTGGAGGAAAATGGAGAGCAAAGCTGGGGTTCGATGTATCTCAGCACGTGGAGCTGAGGGGAAGATCGCCAAGCAAAGTGGCAGCAAGGCGGTCTGGAACTCGGAAGCAATCCGAGGAAGGTCTCAGAATCAAGGCTTTTTATAAGGAGAATTGTGACTGCAGGCCAGGTTGGACTTAGGGGAAAACAATAGATTTGGAGTTGGAGACAACGCCTCCGAAAGGTCAGAATTTGAATGATTGAATTAGAGCCGAATTTATCAATAGAGTACCCGGTATGCAAATACGGAATACTTGAGCGTTGTATAGCTCGATCATCAAGCTGCCAGCGCGGGACAGAGGATCTTTTGAGAGTTGCTCGCATACCTAATGGAGTACTTGCCTTGAGGTCTTCTAAAGCAGCGAGTCGGCTATTTTCTGACCTGCCTGTATAGTCTAGGAACATTATGGCGATTATTGGCCGAGCCTGTATGTGTGCTTGTCCGGGGGCCTCACAAGCACGTGGAAGGGATATGTGAAGCCGAATTGAGTTCTATAAAATGATATCTTTTTATATCCCCAAAGCTTGGGCTAGCCAGGGCAGTAACACTTCTCTTCTTGGTGTTCAAGGGCAGCTGAATGGCTCCTACATCCTCATGACCAATCAATGCCTGAAGATGTACCTGTGCTCAGGAGACTTTGGTTGTCTTTATGCACCCCAGGGAGGAAGAAGCACTTGCCACACCCTAGAGAACTAGTGTAGCTATGTTGGCAGAGAGTTATGCTTTGCCAAATCCTTGCATCGGTTGGAAACGCAACAGTGCTCTCAGCATTTGAAGAGTTAAACTTGTCTTGGAGGAGCAGTGATGGGTTAAATAGTGTTTCAATGACTGAAAGTCTCCTAGCGTCTTATCCACCCATCCTAACCTCTTTGAGATATAGACTGATATTCTTAGGGATCATTCTACCTCTTTTTTCCACCTCCTCTTTATAATCTCACTGCTACAAAAGTGAAACCAGCTTCATCTTGGTTTCGCCTGTCCCTGATTAGCTTAGCTTAGCTTAGTTTAGCTTAGCTTAGCATCCTTAGAGAACTTTCTTATTTCTAACAGAGTTCCTATAATAAAACTTTACTTTGTTTTCTGTAGTCACTGTTGTCATTGCTCCTTAATCACAAGAGCCACAAGAGCCTCTATCATCCTCTGTGTGAGTTCATTTCCATGTCCACAAATTCATCTGTCTGTTGATGGCCAACTTGGCCATGGATAAAAGTGAGCCATGTGGCTTGACTAGGAGGAGGTGTTGGGTTGTATCGAACACCTACAAGTCTATGTGTAACTGCATTATCACTGACCTCCCCATTACTTCCCCTGACCCAATTGTTACCCTATAGCAGGTCCCCTTTGAGCAGCCACTGCTGCTTTTGCAGAAAATCAGCCAGAGGTGTTTCTGTGGGGTTACCCAGAGTGTCATGCCCTCACCCAGAGGAAGGGTCTCATTAGTGAGATGGAAGCATTGTGGGTAAGGTAGCCCTGGAGTGTGCTTGTGCTGCTTTGCCACTAGCAGCAAGTGCAGCTTGAAGTTGTATTCTACAGTGTGCAGTTATTTCCTTTCATGTTTGAGGTGGAGAATCCTATTAAATATCAAGCATGTGACACCATTACAACATAGCAATAGTGGTATGGATGATCTGCTAATGGAGGGATTTTGGAAATGGTGCAGGGATCTCTCAGCTCTCTTCCAGCAGCAAGTGCTTTGTAACAGCGAGGTGCTTTGTGTGTGGGCATGAGATCTTACTTTCTGCAATTGTAATTTGTATTGGCCATGCTGGCTGCAAGAATTATGAGATTGATAGCATAAAAAAAGCAACTTTCCAAACTCTGGTGGTACAACATCTTACCTTGAGTAAGCATACTTTTCTCAGAGGATGGGACTGAGAAGTGAAAAGGTCCTGACAATGATGGAAATACTGTGCTGATATAAAGGAAGCAGCATAGCAGTGAACTGCAAGATTTCTGAGGATATCTTGTTCCGTGACTGCTCTAGAACAATGGTCCCAGAGCAGGGGACAGGATGGTGGCAGAAACAATGTACTATTCTGCATTGTCACCATGCATGGATCAGCAATTCTTCCCCAAAAGGCAAGTAGAGAGAAAAGAAGAAAGAGAGAGAAAGAGGAGGCAGTGCATTCATCTATTTCAGGATTTACATCACCCTGCGTATACTCATACAAGAAGACAGATACAAAACTGGACTTGATGTATTTGCACAGCAACTCCCATGACTGATGATCTTGTTTTATGGATGTATGGATTTAACAATAGTGTTGTATTAATGCTATTTAATTTACATTAAAAGTCAATTTATTTGCTACCTGACAGCACAATCAGATCTGTATACTGATAACCAAATCAATAAAACTATGCCTCAGAGAAGGGGTAAATGAAAAAAAAATGCATACACCACATCACCACCACCACCAAAACTCTCAGAAAAGGAGATGATGGTAAGATTCAAAAGATAAAGCAACTACTTGATTACTGACGTCTTGCCCAGCCCACTCCCTGTGCCTCATTTACACGTAACATTTATTGGATATGGATGAACTAAATAAAATGTTGGAATAGTTTTTTTTTTAAATAGGCGATGTTTCAAGCATCTGGACACAGTCACAAAGCCCTATTGTGATGGATAACTCTTAAAACAGATGTTATATCTACTGGCATTTATTTAGGTGAATGTTGGCATAATTAATTCCAAGTACAAAAAGGAGAGATGAATTAGAAAAACCAGTCATACTCAAGAATTCCAAAAAACAAATTGGCCTAGATTAAAAGAAAGCATTTAATATTTTGTGATTCTTTGTAATCTATAATTATTTTAGTCAGATCTCTTCCACTTTGGCTTGGCAACAATCTGCTCAGTTTACAGTTTTCTCTAAACTAGCTTTGAAAATATCTCCAGCTGTAGTAAAGTTTGCTTTTAAGAAAACAAATTGCCCAGCTGCACAAACGAACTCTGCATTAAAAGAAGGCAGAGAGAAAGAAATCCCAATACATATTATGTTTTGATACTAACTCACATCCTGTAGCAGCGACTGTATCTCTGTAGCAGCCTATTGGCCTTATCATAATTACAGATCATTAAATAACATGTAACTTGTTATATCCAAACTCTTGTCAAATATGGCTGAGATCCTGCATCATCATATGTTGTTATGGTGATGGACCTCTGCCGTTGCCTCTGGGTCTGACCCACTACATAAGCTGGGTGCTTCTGCCAATGCAGGGATTTCAGAAACACGATGGGGCAGGACAATGAGCAAAGAAACTTCCAGCCCTCTTCCAGCAGCAATGTACTTTGTGACAGTGAGGTCCTTTGTGTGGGGGCCCTAGATACTGGGCTAGTGCATCATTCTTTTTGTGTTGAGCTCTTAAAAACAGGAGTGGAGATTTTAAGTGAGCAGAGATGGCTCGAGTCATCATAAATGGACATGCTGCAATTCCCAGACCACTTTCATGCATGGCTCTGTAGAACTGAGACTTAGATGGAAGAGGAAGGAATTTTGGATGCTTTGAAGAGTAATAGCCCAAGATGAAACAAGGGAACCAACATGATGTAGTGGTTTGAATGCTGGACTATGGCCCTGGAGACCAGAGTTCTATTCCCCACTTGGCCATAGAACTACTGGGTGACCATGGGTGCATCTCACACTCTCAGCCCCCAGAAAACTCCATGATAGGTTCACCTTAGGGTCACCATAAGTCAGAAAAGCCAGAAACAAGTTGAAGCCACACCACCATCACCACTACTACCAAATGAAACAAACATTGCAAGATGTGATGGCAGAAACTGTAAGGCAAAGGGGTTTATATTTCAGTGCTTGGGGAATGCTCAGATTACACATCTGAAAATTATGATTCAATCCTGAAGAATATGATTCAATCCTTAAAAGATCTATATGGAGAGATAGATATCCAAGATCAAACTGAGTTGCACAGATAATTATTCCTCTCCAATTAGTAGATGGTAATGATTCAATAAAGCATATGGGAAAAAAATCCTGTGCTTACAAACTATCTACAACAGGAAGAAAGCTGGATAATGAACAAAAAGTTGGAGTTTTGCTGAGATCTTTACCAAAGGAATTCTCTCTCTTTATTTCTGGAATTAATGCAATGAAACAACCCCTATTCAAAACCATAATGGTAAGTGGCTCACTCCTAGGAGAGGCCTGGAAACTTCTTTACTAGCCTCCCCACTTCCTAGTGCTTTGGAAAACCCTCTGTTAGCAGAGGAGCTAGGGTCATATGGTAGAGTTTTGGGAGTACTATTGGTCATTGTACTGGAGCAAGACTGTAGATGTGAATCACCTAAAGTTATAGGCTCATCAGTCTATGCACCAAATTCATAAATGCTGACCGTGATGTCAATCTGTATCTTTTATTCTGTCGGTTGCACGGGTAAGGAACTCATATCAGCTAGGAGGAAAAAGGATCCTAGTAATTTCCATTGTGACAGGAACAAGCAGAGTCCCTGTCAACTTTTCCCTCTGGCACCAGAGCTCTCTTGCACAAGGGAGGGTAGGAATGTCAGTCAAACAACAGGGGAATAAATCCTCATTAATCACAGCAGCTGCTTCTTGGTAAGTGAGGACTGGGGGACTTTCGTGGTCCCTGTGTGTCCCCTAAGCTAGTGGCTACATATGGACTGAGAATATCATAGGAGTATGAACACATAACTCCAGGTTATGCATTTGTAATTCTCCAACCAGACTGTGGCCACCATTTTAAAGAATCTATGAAAGTAAAATAAAAATAAAAATAGCAAGACTATACATTATTAAAAGTCCATTCCTAAAAGCTTATTGGAAATGAACATTTTTCATTTGTCAAACAAAAGGACATCAGGTAGGAAGCCATCCTTGTAAAGGTGCAAATTTGTGTACCTCTGCTAATTATGGTGGGCTTCTAGTGTTCATCCCCAATCTAATCTGTTGCTGAAATAAGACATTCTTTTTCTGAGAGAGAGAGAGAGAGAGAGAGAGGAAAAAGACAAAATGGTACCTTAGTTTATTAGATACAGGAGCCAACAAGATTTGCTGCTGAATCTTAGGCCCTTTCCACAGCTTATCAGATCCTGGTGGTCTCCTATGGGCCTCTCGGGAGAGCCTCTCCGAGAAGGGGAGCATGACAAGAGCGCTCCCCTCTGCACTGGCTGCCTCTGTGAATGGAGGAAATGTGATGGTGTGGCCTCTTGCTTCTGCAGCACAGCTGGATACTGTGCCAGGCTGCGCTGGGGCAGGAAGGGCAGCCATTGTGTGCCCAGGACTTCTGCACTTAATGTAAGTGTGGGCAGGCAGTGGAAGGGGTGCACGATCACCAGTCATTCATAGTAAAACCCGTCAATGATTTGTGGCGCACTTGCGCTGCTTGGGGACGGGAGAAGGATGGGACCACGACAATGTCATGCATAAGCATTGTCTGGGTCCTGTCCTTCTCCTGTCCCCAGTGCAGGGCAATGTCCTGCGGAAAGGGCCTAATCTGTTTTAAAATATGTTTTATTTATGTACATAGCATTTTATTTTTTATTGTATATTGCTTTGTGTGGGTTGACAAACAGTAGATTAAATGTTCAAATACATAAGTGGCTTAAATCCTACTTCAGTACTAATCGTATGTCATTTCAGCAGGCTAGATTAAGGTGGAGCAGAGCAAGTCTCAAGGTACATAACACACTGTCCTATATGACTTTGCTGTTGTTCTCTGCTCCTGGCATCTGCCACCTGAGGTGCCTACATCACTCTAATGGTACAGCTGGCACACCCTAACACTTTGGTCATAAGCATGATTACTTGGAAATAAATTCTGTTGATGAAGGGGAACTAAGTTAATGGAATAGAGACAGTGTAGTATAGACAGGCACATTGATATAGTGGTTTGAATGTCAGACTAGGACCCTAGGAAACCAAGGTTTGAATCCAGGCCTGGAAAACTCCTGGTTGACCTTGGCCCAGTCACACTCTCTTAGCCCCCAGAAAACTCCATGATAGGTTCACCTTAGGGTCACCATAAGCTGGAAATGACTCGGAGACACTAAAAGGAAAGCGATGGGAAACCTCTGAATAAATCTTGCCAAGAAAACCCTGTAATAGTGTTACCTCAGTTGGAGTCAGCTTCAAGGCACAAAACAACAACAGTTCAATGGAGCATTGGCAGCTGCAAATTTGTTGTTGTTGGAGGGATAGGGATTCCAACAGAGACGTTTCAGCATTTCCAAGCTACCTCAATACCCAGAATTCTTTGGAGGAAGCCACAGCAATTGAAGTAGGATAAAACCAATGTGTTTTGTAGCATAGTTCTAATCACAACCTACCTGGGACTGTAACACTAAGCTTATTTACTGGGAAGCAAGTCCAGTGGAAATCAATGAGCATTTCTTTCACTGAACTAAGTTTAGGACTACATGGGCATTTATTTTTGTTTTGTTTAAAGCAAAAATGAGCTGCCCTGAATTCCAGCTGCATAGTAATTTAGCCGATAGAGATTAATTGATCTGGAACTCCAGGCCACAAAACAGCACAGAGGCAGTACTTCTGAGGATAAGAGATAATATTTTACAAAATCCAAATTCTGGCCATCAGCCAGGATTCATTTTGCTTGATCAAAGTGCTCTGTTCCCATGAGGTACGGTATTAACATGGAATGCAATTAAAAAGGATGCTGAATTTGCTCAGAGGCTTTTCAAATCTTAAAATATTTTGACACATGCCCCTCTAAAAGGGGCAAAGTGTGGGCATCAGAAAATGTGTGCCTGCACAAAAAAATTGTTTGTTATACACATTTGGATGTAAAATGTAGTTTTGGGGTCAAAGCATAGAAAACCCAATTAGCCCTCATAATCTCACTTCTCCACAATAAAGTGAGAACAGCTTTGCTCTTTCCCCAATGAGGTCAGAATAGGGAAGATGTGGCTTAGATGCATCACCGTCATAATGCTGAACATGGTAGCTAGCCAGGGCTCAGACCTAACATGTCAAAAGGAACATCATTACCTATCACTAGGTATGTTTGCAGGTAACGAGGGTGCAGTGAAATTACATTTTAAAAAACAGCACCGGTAGGAATGAAACTAATGAATATTTTCTTGTTACTTTAAAGGTAACTGCAAGCAGATTTTAAGGTATTTTAAAGTCACTTTGGCATGATGTTTTCAAGTTAAATGCCATTTTGTAATCAATCCTAATGGTCTTTTTGAGTAATAAAAAGTAACACGAAGGTAAAGAGAAGAACAAGAAGTAATGTAATGACTTACCTTTCAGCACTGAATTAAATAATGGCAATAGCAAATACTAGAGTAACAGCTACAAGTTACTTTCAAAAAGTAACATTCTAAGCTTTGCACCTAGCAAATAAGAGTAGGAGCAGGGTCCTCTTTCGTAGAGCCAGAGCACCCCACTCATTCACCCCAGAGAGGCAGTGGGGCTAGCTAGCTTCCCTTCTGGAGGTTGTATACAGTATATTTTTTGTTTTGCATGACTTCCCAGGTTTGGCTTTGTGACTCATCTTTTCTACACCTGTCCTCTGCCATCAACTACAAGGTGTGGCACGGGCCTAATTTGACTAATTGGCCTGTGGTCCTTTCCTTTTTGGTCATAACTGGCATGAAGGTCAGATAACTGACCCATATTGAATATCCTGAGGCATGTGAGTGATGTCAGGATGGTTTCCCATCTTCTTCACTGACAGCCAGCTTGCTTGATTGGAAACAGGGAACTGCTTTTGAATTCTCTGGGTTTTACCTCATTGAACAATGTCTTGGTGGATGTGGAACAGAGCAACCAGGGGGCTTATGAGTTCAAACTCAATCTGAGCAATGATTGAACCACACAGAACAACAAACTTTGTTTCATGTGAGGGTGGCACTGCTCATTAGGAGACAGAGAAAGGCTCTTCTTATTGTCTCTTACATGTGTTGGATGTTGGCACTTGTTGACTGAGGGCCTTTCTGCCCTACACTGTTATAGTACTCTTATTCCACTTTCAGCATCTTATGGAACTCTGGAGTTTGTAGTTTACTGAGGCCAAAGAGCTCTTTGGCTGAGAATTCTAAATGTCCCACCTGAAACTACAAACTCCAGGATTCCACAGGATGTGGAAAGTGGAATAATAGCACTATAACAGTGTAGTGTGGAAAGACCCTGGTTTGTTGCAGATGCTTAGGTCTGAACAAATTCAAGGCCCTTATACCCAGCGTATTGTGTTGTGTCTTCATTCCACTGGAGGCAAGGAAGGGGAGGAAATGCTAGTCATGCAAATTGAAGTTGTACTACTATGCATACTTGAGTGCAAGTAAGATTGACAGAGTTTAAGGTTCTAGCCTAAGGACTTTATTATGGTTGCAAAACTGCATAGGAGGGCTAGTTAAATTGCTTGGCTTTCAGTGGGATATACAAAGGAGAAGCTCATGTCCTTAACTCAACTCTAACCATCCATAACAAGGAGATGTAATATGATAGAGCACTCATTTGAATGCAAATCAAAATGTGCATTCCATTCAAAGGATACAGTGGAGATAGACTTTCAGTGGGAGGCATATTTGTTTGTTACATTCATATCCCACCTGTCCTTAGTGACCTCAAGATGGCCTACATGGCAATCTTACTCTTCACTTTAATTGAGGTTGGTATGGCTGATAGAGAGTTAATAACCCATGCTTATCCAACAAGCTTTATAGTTCAATGAAGATTAGAATCTAGATTTTCCACGTTCCAGTCTATCCAATATATTACGTTGGCTTTCTGAAACCATATCTAATTTATACTTGCCATTCCCAATCAAAGAAATGGCACGTACATGGAAGCTGCTCACTTACAAATAAGTATGGACTGGGGTGTGCATTTCTAGAATAGCTTATACTGTAGAGAAATCCATTAGCATCTGTTGTTACTTTTAACTAAATGCAGAGGAGTGGGGGGAAGGCACCCATTACTTTGAAGTACAATTGACTTAGCAAATTAAATACAATCGAGGCTAGCAGTATCCCTTGTAGTGACTAATATGTTTTATTTAATTGAATTATCACCAACAAGGAAATAATCATTCTTACTTGTTTATGTCACTTTGCTGTTTTAACAGAATAGGTGACTCATTCCAAACAAATAGAGCAAGAGATAATCCATTTAATTTTGTCTCATTCAGTTGTAGCTGGAAGCCACTTGAATTTCCTAATTTGGAAAACAGCTAAAGGATGGGGCTGGGTAGAGTTACTTCTCCTTAATCTTGTCCTTGAAGGGGTTGCAGTAGAATTTAATTACTAAGCCAAATACCACCTCAAACCATACCCCCCAACAAAAATCATGGCTTTGAAAATAATGAAACTTCTGTAGGATTATAATGATGATCATATCATAAAAGATGTTGCATTTATTGGAACTTGCTGTTTGCCACCCTAACTTTTCAAATTTACTAGGTAACTTTTAAAAGGAATTAATTCTCATTTCAGAAGGAAAATGGTTATGGTCATAGTTTTAAAGTAACTCTTCATGTGTCATTATTCAAAACTAACTAAATTATTATTATTTAATTACAGCTACCAGCAGAATGTGACAAATGGCTGGCATGTAATAAAAACACATCTAGGTAATGAGATCGCATCCCCCAGTAACTTTAAAAGCACTTAAATCAGTTACAATCACACTATAAAGAGTGATATTATCCCTTGGTACAATTCTAGAGAGCAAGCATGGTATAGTGGTTTGAATGTCAGAATACAGTCCTGGAGACCAGAGTTTGATTCTCCACTCAGCCATGGAAACCAACTGGTTGCCACTGGGCACATCACACACTCTCATCCCCAGAAAACCCCGTGATAGGTTCACCTTAGGGTCACCATAAATCAGAAACGACCTGAAGCCACACAACAATAATAATGCTAGCAATCTAAACCACATAAACTTTTTTTTTTTGCTTGCAGTTTCTGTCTGTTCCCACTAATCTTATCCACTATCCACCGCATTCCATCCTTATCTACCCAGTTTCTCCAAAATTAAGTTTTTTTCTCTCTCATTCTCAACACATCATTGCAACAACATATTCTTCCTCTCACTTCTTTAGCCAATTTATATGCAGATTCACTGTCCAAGTAACACTCTCCACCAAACACTGTGGATTTCTGCACTAGACTGTTATAGCGCTATGATTCCACTTGCAACATCCTATGGAATCCTGGGGTTTGCAGTTTCAGGAGGGGTCATCCGGCCCCTCCCGAAACTGCAAATCCCAGGATTCCATAGGATGTTGCAAATGGAATCATAGCGCTATAACAGTCTAGTGCGGAAATAGAGCCGGTCACTCAGCCTTCATGCACACCCCTATAACATCTTATCTATTCACTGAAGTCAATATAAACAAAGAAGCAAGATTTTAAAAAGAGGGGGTGGGGGAGGCAGGAGGCCTTGGGGAGTGCCCAGGAAGGTAGCTACGATGGATCAGCTGAAGAAATCATGGCCTAAATCCAACTGGTAGTCTCAAGCAGAGTAGAGCCACCAAATCATTTGCAGAATAGTAAGGCCATTTCCGCACTAGCCTGTTGTAGCGCTATTATTCCACTTTCAATGCTATTATTCCATAAGATGTTGAAAGTGGAATAATAGCGCTATAACAGGCTAGTGCGGAAATGGCCCAAGTCAGCACTCATGGGAATTGCAATGATTCAGTGGTCTGATCTTGTAGTTAATTGTAACAAAAGTAGACCTATTCCATCAATGGCATTTACCTATGTGTTTATTCACCATTCAATAATCAGTTCAATGTGTCTACTGTAGTTGGGACTAATAAATAAGATCCTAGCCAATGGGTCTATTCTAGTCAGGGAATAGAAACTGAATACACCTTGGCTTTTTTGAAACAATTCCATTCACTTCAAGTAAATTTGTGACCTCAACTCAGAGTGTTGGTCTCAGTGTTTAAAGCCCCAGATTGCTTAGGACTAAGGTATTTGTTGACCTGCCTTCTCTTGTATCAATCTGTCCATCCAATAAGATCACTATACTTTGCTTTTCTCTGTGTCCCTCCTCTATCTGAAATGAGATGAGTAGTGAATTGGGGAGAGACTTTTCAGTAGTGGTCCCTCATCTGTGAAATGGAGGCCTGTCTGGAGCTTTTATTATTTTCATTTAGGCACCTAGGAAAACATTTGTTTTCCATGCAGCTTAGGAAAGACTGATTGTGATGTTTATTTGGATTACAGTTTTTTTAAAAAAATTATTGTTTGCATCACCCCCTCTCCCTTACCACAATATTTTTATTTCTTTCTACTTCGTTAATCCCATTGGGAACACAAAGTTATGTTGAAGGGACAGCATAGAAATTATGTCAAGTTTACATAAATGCAGACAAACAAATATTGTATGAGCACTCTTTTCTCAATATTTTCTTTGAAACTAGAGAGTTTTAAGATGGAAAAGCTGCTTCAATTACTTTACATTTGGCTCTTACTTGTAGGCAACTTATTAGGAATGTTAATATCATTAATTTGCCTATTTCATTCGAATAGTAATCTCATAGTCAAACTAGTTACATTATTAGAAGAGATCCGTCATCAAGTGGTAAAAGACATCTTTAATCATTCTACATGATTTTCCTAACCTATGTATTTCGTATTTAGCATGTTTTTTGTGACTGAGTTTTGAAAAGTAAATACAGAATTAATTTGCAAGACTGCTGAGTCATGTCTCTGCGAGGAAAAAATATCGAAGGGAGTATGGATTAAACTCAGAATGTACGCATTCATCTTAACATCTTTGATCACAGAACAATGGTGGGCAACTGCAGTGAGGGCAGGAGCTCTTTTTAACCCCAGAACCTCCAAGGGCCACACTGGCAAATCTCATACAACCTATTTGTCAATGTACAACATTGCCCAGCACATCTGGAGGGCACCAGGCTATGGGAGACTTCCCTAAAGCATAATATATGGCAGATGCTTGCCTGTTAATTCCCTTTAAAATCTCCGTAGGTGGCCTTTCTACAATCTCCCGAGCCAGAATGTTCTGTTCTTGCCGTGTTTTCTTGTCAAGTAATTTACTTGTTTCCTTTTGTTTTATTTTTAGCTTTAGAAGATTTCTCAGTGTTGTGCTTTCCTTGTGCCTTGCTGTTTCTTTCTATGATACAATGCTTCTGCGGTACAAATTTCCACTTTAGCTTTTCTTTTCCCCCTCAGTGAAGGAGACAATAACTCGGCCTTTCAGTTTTTGCGGGCAGTTAGCACCACACAGTAGTCAGGGGAGGATGTAATTGCTGTTGCTTTACTGTGTGGCTGAGTTTTTACCCAACTTTCCTCTAGCTGTTTCTAATAACTTCCTGTTTGCTCATGGACAGGTGGTGTAAATCTCAGAGGAAGTTCAAACGAAGATTACAAAGGACTGTTCATTGTGGTTATTATGTGGCAGTGAGGCTGGCAAAAAATAAAAAAATAGAAAATAAAAAATTACTATATCTCAACCATTTTGTCATCAGCATGCTGCCCAGATGAGTTACTCTGAGCGGTGAAGAGCCCATTGAGATTAGGCTCAGAGAGGCCTGCAGTGGAAGCCTTGTTTGCCTGCCATGATAAATTTGCTAGGCACTTTAAGGAGAAATCACTTGTATTTGCTTAGGGCTTGATGCCAGTTATTGCAGAATCTGGAGAAATATCCAGTGTCCTATCACCTTACCATCTTTTTGCTAATAACCCCTTCTGGGGTAAAATGCTTGAATGGATGGTTGCAGGGCAAGTTCTGGCCTCCTCCTCCTCTTTATTTATACCCTGTCTCTACATCAGCACTCGGACTCAAGGTGGCAAATTCTTGGAAGCAACAGAATATCTGGGTCCATTCCAGTCTGGCTTCAAAGCAGGATATAGTACTGAAGTGGCCTGAGTTACTTTGATTGATAACCTACTCTGGGGAAAATACAGGGAGAGTGTGACCCTGTTAATCTTCCTGGATCTCTCAGTGGAGAGTTGTCATATTCCCAGGTTAGCCAGATTTTATGTGCATTCAACCTAGTACACATTTGGACAATTAACGGGCCCAGATTCTAAACTTTCATTTTAAATGAAATAAGTCTCCAACCAGAGATAGAATGGAAAAAAAAAGAGTTCCATTGTTTTGTGAGAAACAAGCCTATAGCTGTTTTTTAGTGTTAGCTGATGAGTGAAGGAGTCAGTGTGGTTCAGTGCTTTGAATATTGGACTATGACTCTGCAGACCACGGTTCGACTTCCTGCTCTACAGAGACCCAACAGGTGACTTTGGACAAGTCACACTCTTTCAGCCTCATAGGGAGGCAAAGGCAAACCCCCTTCTGAACAAATCTTACCAAGAAATCCTTGGATTAGTTTCACTTTGGGATGGCTATAAATTGGAGACTAGTTGAAGGCACACGACAACAAGAAAACAGCAATGAGTGAAGTATCACAGAATCATTAAGATGTGAATTGGTAATCTCCTGGGTAAACATTCCAAATGGATATAGAAAGCCTAGTTTTTTTGCATGGAGCAGACCACAAAAAGACAGTGCAAAGAAATCATAGACGCAAGGCATAGGCATGAAAAATCTGACAAAGTAATGATTTTGGGAGTAAGGAGTTTCAAATAGTGATACTTTGATTTCCCAAAGGAAAGAAAGTCCTTTTGAAAGAACCTTTCCTTGCCTTTGGTATATGGTCTATCATTTTGAACTCTTTAGTGACTTAGGCCATTTTTGCACTATACTCTTATAGCGTGATTATTCCACTTTCAACATCCTATGGAATCCTGGAGTTTGCAGTTTAGGGAGGGACCAGCTGGCCCCTCCCTACACTGCAAACCCCAGGATTCCATAGGATGTTAAAGTGGAATAATCACACTATAAGAGTATAGTGCAGAAATGGCCATATATGACTTTTGAAGCTAAATGGATCCGACTAAAGTAAATATGCAGAAGAAATTTATATATTGGAATAAAGTAGGATTTCATTCCATTCTCTACTGCAATGTTATCCATGGCAGGGAAATAAAACAGCAGCTGTGGGGTAGGAGGAATTTAGTTTGAGAAGTGGAAATAAAACATAGGAGTGTGATGTTAATGGCGAAACACTCAGCTGCAACATTGGCCCAGGCTCTCCTGCTGCTTGACAAAGGGAATAGAGGTGCTGGTGCTGACATAGTTTGGCAGCCTCCTATCCACTGCCCCCATGTTCTTCTTGTAAAATATATTGCCTTGTCCTGCCACTTTTGTACTCATCATAGTGCACAGACAGAGCGGTAGCTGCCATGCATGGAGGCAGGGAAAAGGTGTAACAAAAAGAAGGAGGAAAGCTGCTGTGCAAATGAACAAGAGACAGAAGGAGAAGTAGACCTACCCTCTACACCAGTGGTCCTCAGACTTTTTACCCGTGACACCTTTACATCTATGTGAGGACATTGTGGCCGCCAGTAGTGTAGGAACGTGGGGGCAGGGGCGATTTGTCCTGGGCAGCAATGTTTCTGGGGCGTCTTGGCCCGCAGCCATGCCCCCGTGTGCCCTGGCCACGGACCTGCGTGCCCTGACCATGCTGCCACACAACACAGTGGCCACTCCCCCTCTCTCCCTTCCACACACTCCAAGCTCTGCCACTGGTGCCCCCCCTCTATGTTGCACCCCTCCATGTCCTATCCTCTTTCTCTCTCACAGGCCCCTTGTGCTGCATGCAACCTCCATCTTAATGCTGAGTTCTCATGGTCTCTGCCTCCTCTCTGCACTTCCCTTTGCCCCTACTTGGGAAACTGCCATAATGGTTGCTAAGGGACATGCGTCTGCTGTGCCAGTCACAGAATGTTTGGAGAAGCTGAGTGAGAAAAGCATAAAAAAGGGAAGCCGATTTTTGCTATTGTCTGAACTGGAGAAGGGCATAACAGTGGAAGATGCTTTGCATCACTCTTTTTCAAAGACCAGTTGATCCTCAGCTGTGTGCATGTGCGCACCCCCCCCCCACTTTCTCTTCACACACATACCTTTTGTTCTGTCCCGGGGGGAGGAGGATTAGGAATGAGCAACTTTTTCTACTCTTTTTTTCCTTTCCCTTTTTTCCTTCTTTCTGTCTTTTCTTACCTCTCTTTTTCTTTTCTTGCTTTACTTTCCCCTCCCCCTTTCTTTTTAACTTCCCCCTGTTGCCTCCAGGTGAGGGTTCTCATGGTGGAACCGCCTCATTCTCCTCCTGTGTCTCCCTCAAGAAGCTTCATGGCGCTCAGCCTGTCAGCAACTCCTGCAACACCTCCATGGCAGGTGCTTCCTAGCTTTTGTGTCCCTTCAACTCTTTCTTATTGTGGTAGTGATAGTGATATACATTTGGACACATGATTTTGCAAACGAGCCTGTATTATTTTGGTGTGATAACTCCATGGTAGTTCAGATTATCAACTCTCAGAGCTCCAAGTCTCCCTGTGTCATGAAGTTGGTCAAGTGCTTCATCTTGCAGTGCTTGAGTCATAAGATAGTCTTCAAAGCTCATCATGTCCTTGGGATCCAAAATCCTCTAGCAGATTCCCCTTCCCATTTCCAGTTCTGCAGGTCTCAGGAGCTGGCTCTGAAGGCCTCTCCATGACCCATAGATGTGCCTGCACACCTGTGGAACCTTGACAGATAGAAACTGAATTGCACCCTCCTCCCATCTTTAGCCGCTTCAACTCACAGTCTGTGCATATTTTGGAGCTTTTTTAGCACAGTGGGTATGCCAACCAGAGGCCCAGTGACAGATGAGGTGGTGCTAAGGTTTGCCATCCACTCAAGGGCCTCAGGCTTGTTCATCTGAACCATCATGGATCACAGATTATAGCACTGCCATTTTATTCCAAGGCAGTTGGGTTCATGGACTCCATAGCCAACTTCCACATCCACTAGATCCTGAAAGACTGGGCTAGGGAAACCCCTCATCCCCCCAATACTCATCTCCCCATATTAGATGTTATCCTTTCACACCTCCTCCAGTCACTCTAGCAGTGTGCTTGTCCAGGGACAAGGCTATGCTTTTCAAGGCTGCTTTCATATTGGCGCTCTTTGTAGCCACACAGATATAAGTGACTTCCTTTCCAGATCCTGTAAGGACATTTCTGCTCAGTGCCTATTAATGCCTGACCTTCATTTCAACTAACAGGGCCTGAGCATCCATTTCAGACACTGTAAGACTGACCAGCAAGGCAGGGGACAGATTATTCCTTTGGGGAAGGTCCCAACAGAACACATTTGTCCAGTTCAATCGGCTGCCTACAGTTATGCCCACGTGTCCCAGTAATGTTGATCTTGTGCATGTCAGGCCTCCCTTTCACTCAATACCAATTCCAAACTCTCCTCAGACAAGCCATCTTGGCCGTTGGTCTCCCACCACCAACATTTTCTACCCATTCCTTCTGCATAGGAACTGCTACACCTGCAGCTGATCATGGTTTGACCAGCTCCATTGTTCAGAAGGTTCTGTTGGTTGGTTTATAACATGTTCTGCTACTGGACCTGGACACAGAATGCTATTTGAAAGCACAGAAATTTGGGACCATTCAGACAAGTACTATGTCAGACTACACAGAGAAGCCACTGAAATCCATAAACACCTGGACAATTTTAACAGGAAAGAAGAAACTTGGAAAGTAGACAAAAGTCGGCTAGCAGTACTGAAAAACACTAAAATCAATACTCAAAAATATGACCGTGAACACCACCAGGCTCAGGAGGTCTTGCTACAGCAAACAATACAATGGATTGCTAACAAGTACTTAAATGCACACACAACTGTTATGCATATCCCCTTATTAACAACGCAACCCTGGGGACTAGTCCACTCAACAACTGGCTATCTCACAGGCTAGCTGCATCACTAATGCATCACAAATGAAAATCCCTCCCACTTGGGGATCACACAAGTATATATACTCCATTCCACCTCCATGTCTCCAGATCCTCTGAAGATGCCAGCCACAGATGCAGGTGAAATGTCAGGAGCAAATACTACTAGAACACAACCTCATAGCCCCAAAAAGCCACAACAACCCATGGATTCTAGCCGTGAAAGCCTTCAACTTTACCAAAACAGGGTTAGCAGGGCATTTGTACCAATTCCGCCTGGTGTCATGCTAATCCCGACATCATTTATAACCTAGGCCCTTTTCGCACAGCATTTTCCATGTGAAAGGGCACCTGGAGTGGCATGTGATTGTGAGAAGCGATCTGCACAACACACTCACAATTGTGTGGCACACCTTTTCGAGCCGAAAATAGTGTGCGATTGAGCATTGCTCCCAGGCCCCGTGCGCACTTACCTGGCGTGCGGAGCCTCTGGAGCAGTGCTGGTCATGCTTCCTGCCCCAGTGCAGCCTGGGAAGGTCCCAGGCTGCACTGCCGAAGGAAGAGGCCGGGCTCTCGTGCAAGCAGGCAGCTCGTGCGGAGCTGAAGGACCCCGGACACGAGAGCCTCTCACCAGAGGCTGCTCACGTGATCCCTGCACCCCAGCGCTGGAAGAGGGTAAGGTGCGGAAAGGGCCCTAGCCTGGATAGGTGGCACTCCTATCATCCACACATACAGACTTGGCTTTTCCATACAGAGGGAAAGGTGTTTACCTTTCCCCAGTGGGCTGTAATCTCTACTCGGACTCACTGACTTGTCAGCTATAGCAAGACATTTGTAGGACATGAGGCGGGGAAGGGGTGAAAGCTGGGCTGGCCCCCACCTGTGGTGGATATGGAAGAGAAGAGAGGATATTAGGCATGAATTAAATTGAGGGCAAGGAAGCCCTGGAGTGGTTGGGTGGAAGAAAGTGGGGGTAACCTGAAGTCTGGGCAGATGCAGTTGACCTCATCTGCAGCAAACCATCTGGGCACATCTCACGTATGAGATGATATAGCAAGCCTTGCCAGATATTTACCAGGCATCTGTGGCTTGGTGCCCTGCTTGAGCATTTGCTGGTTTGGAAACCGTTGGGCCCAGTGTCCCCTCAACCTTATTTTGCTTATACATTGTATACTCAAAGAAGAATACACATATTAATGTAACTGACTCATAATTACTATATTTGTATTAAAGTTATGGCCATCTCTTTTAACCCATAACCTGGTGTCCACCCCTGTGCTCTTGGCACAGCAGCAGACATTTTGTGGATGAACGAAGGGGCGGAAGTTTCAGCACAACACAGCAGCAACTACTGATAGGAGAAGCGATTTCATACAGGCTTGCCTCAGTTCACAGTTTATTACACAAATGTTTGAGTAAGAGATTGTAATCACTGGTTGAGAAGAAATTAATATGCAAAAAATACAAGCATTGATCATTACCCAACTTTGATCATTAAGAATGGGTAGATCAGTAGTAATACAAAGAAAGTTGAAGCCTGGATAATTTTTACTTAAAATTAACTATTTCATCTTCACCTCTGAAGGAAACCACATCTTATTTTCCTCCTGTATTTCCTGCTATTTGTTGTTACTTGCCTTCAAGTTGTTTCCAACTTATGGAGACCTTAAGGCAGCCTATCACAAGGTTTGCTTGAGAAGAGTTGTCAGAGCAGGTTTGTCATTGGCTGTTTCCACACTAGACTGTTATACCGCTATTATTCCACTCGCAACATCCTATGGAATCCTGGGGTTTGCAGTTTCGGGAGGGGCCGGCTGGCCCTTCCTGAAACTGCAAACCCCAGGATTCCATAGGACGTTGCAAGTGGAATAATAGCGCTATAACAGTCTAGTGTGGAAACGGCCATTGTTTTTCTCTGAGGCAGACAGAGAGTGTGACTTGTCCAAGATCTCCCAGTGGGTTTCCATAACTGAGCAAGGACTTGAACCCTGGTCTCTCAAGTTGAGGTCCAGGCGTCAAACCATTACACCACAGCGATTCCTATTATTTATCCTCACTTTATTCTACTTTTTCATCTCTGTGAATCAGAGATGAAAGTGTATCATTTGTGAGTCTTCCTGGGTATAACCTCCAACATTTCGCAGATGAACACTGGGAAACGTGGCCATGCAACAACAGAGACTGGTAATGATGGCAAACGTTATTAATAATGAGGAAGGCACAAGCTAGGAGAAGCTGCAGAAGTTCACTTTTGCTTGAGCCTATGGGGAAAAGGAAGACCTACACTTTCCATTCCTCCCCCCAACTTTCCTGCAGGAACTAATTTTTGTACGTTGAACTTAGTTTGCACCAATGGAAGTAAGCCAAGGATGAAGGGGAAAAGTGGGAGGAGGAGAAACAGGGACATTTTAAAAGCAGCTGCTGAAAATGGGACAACGGAGGATTAACTGGGACTGTCTGTGAAAGTGGTACTGTTGAGGGCAATATGCCTGTGGCATTTTCCTAGTTTCATATGTTTTTGCCATCAGCAGGAACTGGCAAAACCACCTGTGAGCATTCTTTGCCTAAGAAAACCCTGTGAAATTCATAGGGTCACCATAATTCAAGAGGCACCTTAGAGGCGCATACACACAGACAAAAATCCCTGTGGTAAACACCAAAATGGTACCACCAGAAACTCCTGTGCATGACAAAATTACATTGCCCTCTTCATCAACACCACTACCACCACCTCCACTGCAGAGTCAAGTTTGCTGAGAGGTAGATACAGGCCCAGGGACACTCTTCTAAGTCACAGGAAACTGTGGCCAATGGCTATCCTGAGGTCCCCAAAGGTGCCATACCTCTCCAAAATTGTTGTATTTCTGGAAACTCTCATCTAGCAGGTGTGGGGGTAATTTTGTGGTATGTTTTGTCACACTGTCCTCCCTTTTTAAGCCTGGAGGGCATTTTTCAAAACTGGAAGTGGTTTGAAAGAGGCCTTTTAAACAGCTGGAGTGTGTGTGACATGTCAGGATGGGGATGTCTAGGCTTGATCCCTACTTTAGGAGACAGGGAATCATTAATTTCCTACAGCTGAATTCAACACAACAAGGGTGATGTCAGTGATAGTCCTACTATGAAACACTTCTTGCAGCCTTAGGATTCATAAACAGTAGCACACATACTCATTTTTATTCTCAGGCCGTTTCTGCAGGAGCCCCCCCCCCCCACTGGTATTGGGATGGGAGAGGAGTGGGACCGCGACAATGCTTCTGCATGATGTCATCATGGTCCCGTCCTTCTCCTGTCACCAGGCGGCATGATTATAGATTAAATCATTGATGGGTTTTCCCCATCAATGACCCGTGATCGCCTCGCCATCCTGCACTTTCCTGGCCTGTGGAAGCCCCAGAAGCACGATGGAGGTGCTTCTTGCCCCACTGCAGCCAGGGAAAGTGCCTGACTGCGCTGCAGAAAGAAGAGGCATGTCCGTCATGCTCCCTTTGGCAGGGAGCCAGCCAGTGTAGAGCGGAGCGCTGCCGTCATGCTCCCTTCCCAGCAGAGCAGCTGCAGGGATTGCCACCAGAGGATGGCAGTATAAGGTAGGGTGTGGAAAGAGCCTCCAAGAGGGGAGGGAAAGAAAGAAAAAGAGAAAGAGATTAGGATTTTGAACTGAGTAGGACATCAGAGATTGGTGGGCACTGTTCATGCTGCCTGGAGGATTCTGGAGCTTGTAGTCTAGAAAGAATGTTTCCAAACTCTGTCCTCAGCTGCTGTTAAATAAAATGCTACTCAACTACCTTCTTTTCTGTTTTCAAGAAGCATGGGAAGGATAATGTGTCAAGTGTAATTAGGTGTGGGGCTGGATACAATGCCCTAAACCCTATTGCTAGTACTAACTAGAGTAGACCCATTGAATCCATTGGATTTACCTCTGTGGTGATTCACCATTCAGCAACTGAGTCAGTGAGACTACTCTGCTTGGGACTAACAATGGGACTCTAGCCAATGCGTGAGAACTCCGGTGCCAACATTAATTTAATTAAAGAAATGCATGCCTAAAGCATCAAGGCAGCTAATAAGTAATGCCAGTACAATGTTATAACAATGCAAAGCCATATAATCAACAACCCCAGTACATCTACAAATGTAAAATTTGCAGCTGCTCTATCTGATGGGAAAGATTTCCAGATCTGGTTAATGCTTTGCCCTCCCCCCCCCAAAAAGAGGACACAGAGCTGCATGAAATAATGGCATGTCCCAACCCATTGTGGATGTACTCAGAAGATTGATTATATGGTTCTACATTGTACTGTCATTTCTTATTAGCTGTCTGAGCACTTAATGCAAATCTCTGCTTTCTTTTTTCTCTTTTGTTAGTGTTGTGTTTCCTTTCTTAGAATCATAGAATCATAGAAATGTAGAGTTGGAAGAGACCACACGGGCCATCCAGTCCAACCCCCTACCATGCAGGAATACCCTCAAAGCACTCCCGACAGATGGCCATCCAGCCTCTGCTTAAAAACCTCCAAGGAAGGAGACTCCACCACACTCCGAGGCAGCATATTCCACTGCCGGACAGCCCTGACCGTCAGGAAGTTCTTCCTGAGGTTCAGGTGGAATCTCCTTTCCTGCAGCTTGAATCCATTGCTCCTTGTCCTGGTCTCTGGAGCAGCAGAAAACAAACCCTCTCCCTCCTCTACATGGCATCCCTTCAAATATTTAAACATAGCTATCATGTCCCCTCTTAACCTTCTCTTCTGCAGACTGAACATACCCAGCTCTCTAAGTCTACCCTCATAGGGCTTGGCTTCCAGGCCTCTCACCATTTTGGTTGCCCTCCTCTGGACCTGCTCCAGCTTGACCATGTCCTTCTTGAATTGGGGTGCCCAGAACTGGACACAGTATTCAAGATGAGGTCTAACCAAAGCAGAGTAGAGTGGTACCAGTACCTCCCTCGATCTAGACACCATACTCCTATTGATGCAGCTGAGAATTGCACTGGCTTTCTTGGCTGCCACATCACACTGCTAACTCATGTTCAGCTTGTGGTCTATTAAGACTCCTAGATCCCTTTCACACATACTGCCATCCAGCCACGTGTCCCCCATCCTATATTTCTGTATTCCATTTTTTCTACCTAAGTGTAGGACCTTACACTTCTCTCTGTTGAATTTCATTTTGTTAGCCTTGGCCCAGCTCTCCAATCTATCCATGTCATTTTGAATTTTGATCCTGTCCTCTGGTGTATTAGCAACCCCTCCCAATTTGGTGTCATCTGCAAATCTGATGAGCATGCCCTCTATTCCTTCATCTAAGTCACTGATGAAAATATTGAACAGCACTGGGCCCAGGACAGAACCCTGTGGCACCCCGCTAGTCACTTCTCTCCAGGATGAAAAGCAGCCATTGGTGAGCACCCTTTGGGAACGGTCAGTCAACCAGTTACAGATCCACCTGACAGTAGCTCTGTCCAGCCCACATTTTACTAGCTTCTTTGCAAGAATGTCATGGGGAACTTTGTCAAAGGCCTTACTGAAATCGAGATATACTACATCCACAGCATTCCCTTCATCTATCAAGCTAGTAACTCTATCATAAAAAGAGATAAGATTAGTCTGGCATGACTTATTTTTGAGAAATCCATGTTGACTTCTCATGATTACTGCAGTGCTTTCTAAGTGATTAGAAACTGACTGCTTAATGATCTGTTCCAGGATCTTTCCGGGTACTGACGTCAGGCTGACTGGGCGATAATTATTTGGGTCCTCTTTTTTTCCCTTCTTGAAGATGGGGACAACATTTGCCCTCTTCCAGTCTGCTGGAACTTCTCTTGAACTCCAAGATTTCTCAAAGATTATAGCAAGCGGTTCCGAAATGACCTCTGCCAGTTCTTTTAATATCCTAGGATGCAATTCATCTGGCCCTGGAGACTTGAATTCATCCAGTGTGGCCAGGTATTCTTGTACCACCTCTCTACCTATTATGTGCCGCATTTCCCCTGCTTCCTCACCTGCTCCCCAACTGCCAGGTTGAGTGCTTGTATCCTTCTGGGAAAAAACTGAGGCAAAGAAGGTGTTAAGTAGTTCTGCCTTTTCTCTTCCCCCTGTTAATAATTCGCCATCTTCTCTGCGCAGCAACCCTATCGCCTCTTTCTTTTTCCTTTTGCTGCAGACATATTTAAAAAAGCCCTTTTTATTGTTTTTAATGTCTCTGGCCAGCCTAAGTTCGTTCTGTGCTTTAGCCTTTCTGACCTTCTCCCTACATCTCCTGGCTACTTGCTTAAATTCTTCTTTGGTGGTTTTCCCCCCTCTTCCATTTCCTGTACACGTTTCTCTTAACGCTTACCTCAGCTGAGAGTTCTTTAGTCAACCATTCTGGTTTCTTCAGATGCCTTCCATTTTTCCTCCTTATTGGCACAGTTTTAGACCGTGCCCTCAGTATCTCCCTTTTAAGGAACTCCCATGCCTCCTGAACGCCTTTCTCTTTCACTATTCTTGACCACGGAATTTCAGCCAGCAGCTCCTTAAGTTTACAGAAGTCTGCTTTTTTAAAATCTAAGATGAGTGTCTGGCTACACTTATCTTCTCCTTCCCACTGAATGCCAAATTCCAGTAGGGCATGGTCACTCCCCCCCTAAAGATCCAACCACTTCTACCTCATTGACAAGGTCATCCCTATTGGTCAGGATCAGATCTAGAATATTTGATCCCCTTGTGGCCTCTTCCACCTTCTGGACCATGAAATTGTCTGGAAGACAAGCAAGAAACTTGCTGGACCTTGCTGTCTTGGCAGAGTTTGACTGCCAACATATATCCGGGTAATTGAAATCTCCTATTATTACTGTATCTCTCCTTTTTGAATGCGCGGTCATTTGGTTGAGGAAGGCGTCATCAGGGTCCTCAGTCCGGGTTGGAGGTCTGTAGTAAACCCCCACCAGAATATCCCTATTGTTTCTCGCTCCCTTAATTCTTACCCAGATGCTCTCGACCTGGCTTTCTGGGTTTAAGTCATGGATCTCTTCACAGGTGAAAACATCCTTGACATACAAGGCTCCTCCTCCTCCTTTCTTGTTTGGTCTATTTCTACAAAATAGGCTATATCCCTCTATTCCTACATTCCAATCCTGAGACTCATCCCACCAGGTCTCAGTGATGCCTATCAAATCGTATTTATTTTGTTGTACTAGGAGTTCAAGTTCATCTTGCTTGTTTCCCATACTCTGCGCATTAGTGTAGAGACACTTAAATCCCCGGGCCCTTCCTGCAAGTCCTGTACTATAGTTTCTACTCCTCCCACCATTGGACGCTTATACTACTTGGTCAATATCATTTGGGCCTTCCCCCCATGCAGTCGCCGAGTCTTTGCCCTGAATAATATTGTCTCCCTCCCCAGCAGAACTTAGTTTAAAGACCTCTTAATCCTCCGTGCAAGACTGTTTGCAAAAACATTCCTGCCAAGTTTCGTGAGGTGCAGCCCATTCCTTGCCAGAAGCCCACATTCATGGAAATTCAGGCCATGTTCCAAAAACCCAAACCGTTGCCGGCGGCACCATGTGCGGAGCCAGTTGTTGACCTCTGCTATTGCCCTTTCCCTTTGTGCGCCATATCCTTGAACAGGGAGGAGAGATGAAATGACCACCTGTGCACCAAGGTCCTTAAGCTTTGTCCCCATAAGCTCGTAGTCCTTTGCGATGTGGTAAAAGCTGCGCCTTGCAGTGTCATTGGTTCCGATATGAAGCACAATGAGGGGCTTATGGTCAGTGGGCTTGACCAGCCTGGTTAGCCTCTCCGTTATGTGGTTGATCTTGGCCCCCGGAAGACAGCAGACTTCTCGATTGAACTTGTTGGGTTTGCAAATTGCCGGTTTGGTTCCTCTGAGCAAGGAGTCCCCAACAACCAGAACTCGCCTCCTCTGAGGCTTGTCCGGGGCTCCTCGATCAGCAGGTTCTTCTAGGACTGCCTGGGCACTCTGTTGAGGTTGGGAGTGTTGATCTAGTTCCTGTTGCCGAAGTTGGATTCCTTCTTGTTGACATTCTGTTCCCTCCTCCTGGTGCTCCTCATCGTTCATAAGGCCAAGAACTTTGAAGCGATTGTGTAGGTTGAGAGTCTCTGTTTCCTTCCTGGTCCTCCTACTCCTCCGTGTGACATTCCTCCAAGCATCCATTTCTTGGCCCAGTGTGCTGACTTCCTGATCTGGCAGCTCCCCCCTGCATTCGGTTGTCAGGACCCTGGAACTCCAGGACACAAGCTCTGAGTCTGAGCCAGAGGCCCTGGAGCCTGCGGCACCAACACAGGCCGTCCCAGAGGCTGCCCCAGACACAGAGCCCTTGGCCCCAGTAGCCCCAGCAACAGAGCCAGGGGTTGCCTCAGACCCAGCCAAGCCAGAAGAGTCAGATAGTGAGATTCAAGAGCAGGTGCCTACTTACCAGCAGCATCGGGAGCAAAAGCGTGCTCTCAGGAGGTCAGAGCATTTAAATAGAAAACGCCAGGCAATCAGGGTCCAGCTGAGAGAACACCTGGAGAAGTGACCTGCTTATAAAAGCACTCACTCAGCCTTGGGTCGTTGTTGGCTCACAACCATCCCGTTTGGGGGGGGGGTTTACGTGTTGGGTATCTTGGATCCCTGCCTTGTCTCCTGGAACGCTGCCCGACCCGCTGGAACATCGCCTCCTTTGGATCTCGGACCCGCCCTGGTAACTTCTCTTGCTTGAGCTAGCTCAGACTGTTCACTGAGAACCCGGCTGTGACGTAACAGCCAGGGAGTCTCCTTGCTGCCAGAAGCTCTTTTATTTACTGCTGTCTTATCTATTCATTTGCCGTTCGCCTGGAAAGCTCTTTGATTCATTGCCTTACTTGCGAGAGACTTGTTAACCGGCTCTTGAGGCTGCCTGCCAGGCCTGGGGGTGGACATCGGTCTTCAGGAAGGTCTTCTCTGCCCTATCCAAAAACTCCTCACCTTCCCTAATAAGACGAAGATTAGAAACTCGTGCCTCCAGCTGGCGAACCTTCTCCTCCAAGGTCACCAGCTTGCACTTGGTACAGGTGTACCCGACAACATCTTGTGGCAAGAAAAGGAACATCCCACAAGTGCTACAGGTGACCGCGGCTCCCTCACCTTCCATCCTTGATACTACAGAGAGTAGCACAGGGAGTAGGTCTAGAAAGAATAATAAGGCTTTCTTTCTAAAATTCAACTGAATCAAGTATGTTTCCTCTGCTGATCGCCAAGGGATGAATTGGAAGGGTTGAAGAAGAGGGCTTCAACTGTTGGGAGCTCCTAATAAGACTCCTCCCCCCTAGCTGGCTCCTCCCCCTCGTTAGTCAGACTGTGTGCTCAGGGAGAGCACATGGCCAGCACAAAGAGACCTAACAAAAACAAGCAAACAAACAGACAAACAAGCAAGCACAGCCCCACAAGCCTGTAAACAACACCTGGTCAAGGATGTCTTCACAGACCCAGCTCAGCCTCTGCTCTCTCCTTTGGGAATGAGCTAGAGGGCTGTTGGGAGCTCCTAATAAGACTCCTCCCCCCTAGCTGACTCCTCCCCCTCATTAATCAGACCGTGTGCTCAGTGCTTGTCTTCCTTTCCCCCAGCTTTCTTTTTGGGTGATGTGCAAATGGCCATCCTATTTTCATTCCTTTTCGCAGGACCTCGCAGAAAGAGGAAGTGTTTTTCATGGTTTATGGTTTGCCCCTCCTGTTTTAGCTCAGTGCGAACAAAAAAACTTTCCTAAAAATTGCTGTTCACTATCTCCCTCTTAAAAAGGAATCATTTGGAGACAATTATAGGGACAAAACAATCCAGTAATATCTCTCTATGGGTGCAAAATGGCCTTCTTCCATTGATGGTAAGTACATGGAAAACACCCCATGTATTTAAAAAGGATGTCCACCCACCCATCCTAGTCACCCAGCGTGTTCTGTATTGCAGCTTACCGTTTGAAATGATTAACAGAGAGAACTGTGGCAAAGCTGAAATTCTCATACAACTAGCTTTGTGTTTATAAGCGCTTTGTATTCAACATAAAAGAACTCAGAAAGGAAAGAAAATTTATGATGAAAACTTCAATACCAAGCACTATTTCCTATAATTTGACTGTATTTTATCAGACGTAGATCTTAAAGTTTAGATTCTGCAGTAACAACTTATAGGGTTATCTGTAGGTGGCACAGTCTTCCCACATACTGCTTAAGTCATAGAATTACTAAGGTCTTAGCTTGCATGCCTTCTGATGTACCGCCAATGCTCCTACTTTATTTCTTTTACAAAAAAATCTCCAGAAGAGGGCACATTTCCTTTCTTCCTCAGCACAGAGAGAGAGAAACATAGGCCATTTCCACACTACCCTGTTATAGTGCTATTATTCCACTTTCAACATCCTATGGAATCCTGGGGTTTGCAGTTTAGGGAGGGGCATTTAGAATTCTCAGCCAGAGAGCTCTTTGGCCTCAGTACTACAAACTCCAGAATTCCATGGGATGTTGAAAGTGGAATAATAGCACTAAAACAGTGTACTATGGAAACTGCCATAATATTATTCTCACGCTTTTCTATGCAGAACCTAAATACACTTAAAAGCACCAGACCCTGTATCTTGGAAGTTAAGCAGTGTCAGCCCTGGTTAGTACTGAGATGGGAGACTGCCAATGAATCCCAGGTGCTATAGGCTATATTTCAGAGGAACTGGCCATAACCACCTCTGAGTATTCTTTGCCTTGGAAAATCCTATGAAATTCCTAAGATATCTGTAACTTTAAAGGTGATTTGAAGGCACAAACACACCCAGACACCCCCTCTTCTAAAGCATACGGCTATGTAGTCTTGTGAATAATTTCTTTGAGATATGTTTATACTCTGCCATGTATTTCTTATTAGATTGAGAGTATTGCTGATACAGGAAATATGCTTCACTCTTGCTGATGCTTTTGTGCATCAGTGTACAACTGAAGGGCATTCCAAAGTGGAAATGTCAAATCGAGCAGTTCAGCTTCCCCCTAAGATTCAGTTGTTGCAATTTTGGGGAAATTGTGATAAAAAAATAAAAAGATATATTCACCCACTCATATTGTCTTCTCTCTCATTTGAATTTTGAGAGGTTACACAAATTCTGGCCCTTTCCACATGGGGCAATTGAAACGGTGCAGAGCGACCTCCAACGGAGGTCTTCTGCACCGTAGAGTGGACTGGGGCAGACTACTTTTTGTAGTTCCGCACCTCAGTCCGCTCCGAAGCGACCGGAACTGGTCGCGCAGCGTGCTTTTTAAAAACCTCTTTTTAGAGGTTTTTAAAAAGCACAGAGCGCATGACTCCATGTCACTCTGTCGCTGCGCTCCGGTGCAGATTTGCAGGCACGCACTAGTGCGTGCCTGCAGATCTGCCAGGGGCGGGCTTTAGGCTGGCGAGCTTCTCCGGTTGGTGGAGAGCCTCCACCAACTGGAAGCCGCCATTTTGGATGCCGGAGCAGTGCGGAGCAACGAGCTCGCACTGCTCCTCGTCCCGATGGACTCGTCCGGACGCTGAAGAAGTCCGGTGAGTAGTGTTTTTGGACGGCTCCTCCCCCATGTCTGGAAAGGGCCTCTGATTAAAAAACTCCAAAATAATTAAAAAAACAATCTAAAATGCCATCTTTAATCCTAGGAGTTTCTGTGTAGGAACTTCTAGGTGTTACATAGGTAAAACTTGCCAATTGTAGTCCAAATGAAAGAGTTTTCTGTTTGTTGGAGGTAAAAACTTCCAAGAGTTAAGTCCCAGTCTATTAGTTCCCTCTTGAGGCAGTGTGTGTGTGTGTGTGTGTGAGAGAGAGAGAGAGAGAGAGAGAGAGAGAGAAATAGAGAGAGAGAGAGAGGAAACTGCTTTCTCGTTCGCAAACAAGGGAGCAGTTTGGGAACTTGTACAGACACACACACACACACACTACTGTGTCCCTGTTGCTGCTGCTGCTGGTATCCAGGAGCTGGGCTTCATGGTCTCCTTGTGAGGGCTCCACAGACCCCAGGTTAAGAACTGCTGGTCTAGAGAGATATCAATATAGCCAGAGGCCACTCTCCTTCTTGGCCATGGGGGGACCAGGGCAATAGAAGACAAGTAATAAAATTCCAGCTCCAAGGGACGGGTCACTTTTTGGTCCGTAGGCAGAGCAGACAAGGCTTTGGCTATGAAGGACTTCCCAGACCTCAACCCAATAACAATGGGGAATTATGCCAGCCCTGGAGCCGGTGCAAAGAAAATAGTGCTAAAAATAGGGAGTTAAAAATAAGAATAAAAGTAAAGCACAGAGGATGATAAAACCCCAGTTCTTCCACCCTGCCAGTCCAGGTAGGGCTTTCATTCTCTCAACAGGTCTGACACTGAAGCTCACTGAAACAGCCCTTCGGATTGCCCTGTAACTGAACTCTGGATCCAGCCATCTGCATGCTGAAGACTATAACTGTTGTGTTCACTCTATCTGGGTTTGTTTACCTGCAGCTACATCACTCTTGCTGGGGTTGGGGGATCTCCTCAGGAGCGCTCTCCAATTTTGTAAGGTCAGGAGAAAAGGAGGCACTGAGGAAAATTGCCACTATTGCTTTCTCTACCTGATACTGCTTCCCTGGCTGGGATTGGGCCCCCTCCTCCCCTCACAGAGGCCATTAGAAGAACCAGCTGGCTCTGGGAGTAGGCAAGCAACTGCCATCCTTGCCACTTCTTTAAATAGCCAGTTTTTGCTGTTTTAATGAGATGTCGTTGATCATATCGATCTTATGTAAGCTGCTCTGGGAGCTTTGTCAGCTGAAGAGTAGTGTGAAAAAACCATGTACAACAAAATGAAACAAAAATCTGGCTGCTTAGCATTCATTTTACAGCAGAGAATGGAGAGGGAAGGTATCAAGAGGAAATGTGGTGGGCTTAGCTAGAGAAAGAAGAGAAGCTACACCAGATGTGAGCAATGGGGAAAATGAGGAGAAAGAGAAAATAAGGGGGATAAAATGAGAGAATTAGAAATATGAGACTGCAAAGAAGCAGGAGGGAATGAGGTAGGATGAATGCTGTTAACAATAGGTACATTTTGGAGGAAGACGACTCTGGCTATTTCTGCATAACATTGCAGTCTTGCAATGGGGGCACGATGGCAGAGGTCCACAGGTCATGCTTTTGCATGACATCATCACGGTTGTGCAGCCATCACATCCCCAGTGTCATGATCACAGGATATTCACTTAACAGAAAAAATCCGTTAAGTGCTCATGATTGTGTGATGTTCCTGTCACCCCTAACCTTGCAGAAGGATTGGAAGCATGATCATGGCTTTCTTCCTGAGCGCAGCATGGGAAAGAGGCTGGCTGCACTGCGGAGGGCAGGCACGTGTTGCTCATGCTCCCTTCGGGCCAGATACGGAGGGGATCGTTCCTGTCACTCTCCCAACTTGGCAAAGGCGCTGCTGGGATCGCGATGGGACATCAGTGGGAATAAGTGAGGTGTGGAAATGACCTGTGTCTCACTCATCAGGATCAGAAGAAATTTAAAGTAAGTAGAGTTAGAGGTGAAAGAAGTGAAATGAAATAGCAAACAAATATTGAGAACATGATGAAAAAGATGGGATAATATGAGTACCTTTTCCTGGCAGAGAACAGAGTGGATGAGTAGGATGGAAGCATGAATCTCTAATGAACAAAAATGAGAGTCAGATTTGTTCAAGAAACTTTCAGCAGTTTTGATGCAGGAAGGAAAACAGTGTAAGATACAACTTTGGCCATGGACGAGTGGTGGGAACAACAGTAAAGTCCAGCGATTATGAGGGCAGGGATAGAAATGACTAGGGGGAAAGAAACCATATAGTTGATCACGGTCTCAAGAATGGGGATCTGGGGGAAAAAAACCTTGGAAACCTGGATAGTAGGAGAGGAAAGCATGTAGGCTGTTAAACCAGCAAGAGAAAAATCTGAAACAGGAAATGGGACAAAATGAAGATTGAGAATGAAGGATGTGAAGCAAACAACCAAGGTAGTATGCGATCGGCAGAATGAGTGGGAGTGTGAAATGAGAGGTTTAAAAGCCAAGAAATTTAAAAGAAGAAAAATGCTGAACAGAACATGTATACCATGAATCAATATGAATATGAAAATCTCTATGAATAAATATACCAAGGCAGGGAGGGGGGAAACAGGGAAATGTAGACTGTAACTCAAAGTGGCATGTGTATGTGAAGAAGAACTGGGACACACCTGTACCACACCTGTACCACCATCCTGAACATATCTGATCTCATCTGATTTTGGAAGCTAAGCAGAGTCGGAGTTGGTTACACTTGGACAGAAGACCTTCAAGGAATTCCTGTTTTCAAAGAAGTAGCTGTGTTATTTTCTTACAGCATCAAAAGAGGAAGGCAGTGGGTGGGGAAAAAAGAAGAAAAGTTGGGGGGGAGGGAGAAGGAATGTAGCAGGGCCTTTAAGACTAACTGGTTTCTACTTTAGCATGAGCTTTTGTGGATCCCTATCTAGTTCTCTAGATACAGTACAAAGTGATATCAAAGCTTTGGGTTATAAAGCGTATTTATACAGTTGAGGGAGTAGGATAGAATGTAATAGGATCCAGAAAGATGGGAAACATGAACCTTGCTCTAAATTTTCAAAAGGCTGTGTAAGTCTTTCAGACTTTACTGTGGTCAGCTAGTGCTGATGTGTGAAAGCATCAGTTTTCCTGGGTTCAAAACTCTCTTTGAGAAGACTACTTTCATTATATTTGTAGTATCAATCTTGTATTAAAATATGTAGTGTGTCATGAACCCATTGTCTTTGCTCATATCTCTCCTAACGGATTGGAATTTGTGAATATCAATTCAGTTCAGCTGTTTCTCTTTCTAATCTTAATTACAAAGGAAGAGTAGAAAGAGAAGGATTGCACCCTGTAAAGGTTGAAATGTTCTGAAACTGTTTTTTGGGTGCTGCCATTTCTAACATCAAATTTGGGATCCTAGAATATTGGGTGAGGAAAGAATGTTGCCATCAGACAGTCATTGCTGCTAGTCAAGAGCTGGTGACACTGGACTAGACAGATCAGTAGCTCGACTCTATACTTTAAAGCAGGAGAGGGACTCATGCATGCTTCCTAAGAAGACTTCTCAAACTTTGGTCCTTTATGTGTTTCGGACTTTGGCTCCCAGAAGCCTTAGCCAGATTGGCCAAAGGTCGGGTTTCCTGGTTTCTCCCAGCAAGCAGAACATCTTCAGTGTGCTTTCATGTTGTTACAACACGTAGTCTCAGGTGTCCTAGCCAGCAGACCCAATAGTGAGGAGTGCTGGGAGTTGCAGCCCAACCACATATGGACAGCTAGCTGATTCCCAGCCCTTCTTTAAAGGGACCAAATAAGTAAACATTGTGAATCTCAAAAATAGTGAAGGCATAAGAAACAAGGAAAAAGAAAGAACCTAGAGCTGACAAGATAATCAGAGGACGTTCTATTCCCTTTCTGATGACCTATAGGAGTAAGAAAAGGTTAAAAATATAAGAAGAAGCAAGGCATGAGGGAGCAGTGTCATCTGATGAAATCCAGGGTTTTGTTACGAGAAAAGAAGAGAAAATACTGTGATAAAAATGTCATATAGACATACTCCGTGCAAACCAAGCAAGATGAAAAAACTGCAAAGAACATTAACTTAGGATGATGAAAGAGATGTGCAAAGTGGCTCAGAGCAAGAATGACATCATCCCATCAAGCAACATTATTACAGAAATCAGGAAAAAAAAACATGGTAAAGTTGAAAAGCTCCGACTCAGCAAAGCAGAGAAAACTGAAAAGGAGGAATTGCAAGTTCTCAGTTCCAGATGTAAGCTGGAAGAGGGTGAAGTGCTCTTTTGTAAATGGTAGCCAGAAAGCAATCTCTGGGGCCATCTGAAAAAAAAAACTGAGATAGTTTGCTACAAAAAAGCCACTGAGATCTCACCCACTGGGATTTCTAAGAAAAATATGTTTAACCCATATAAACCCCTCTAGCTTGCAGTGGGTGGGTGGGGGGAATGAAGGAAGATGGGTAGTCAGTTTGGCTAATACACATTCAGATTTCATAAATCTGTAGACAATTGGCCAATGAGAGATCTCGTCTGTGTCTTTGCTCACCATTGGCTCTTGAGACCTGGATGGGCATGCCATCTTATTTACAGTGTTTAAAAAATCTTACTGTTTTAGCCTAAGCACTGTGTGCTCCTTCCATCTAGAATACCAGACAAATTTGAAACCAGCTAACTGAACTGCTTGAAAAATGGAGCCTGACTCATTAATTAAAACAAGAACTTGAGCAGCAGATAGAGCAACAAACAGGAATTTTTTCTCCATCTGTTTTCCCTCTTCGCTGGGTGGTATTCAAATATCACTCCTTCCATTAGGCAGAGAAACCTGATACAGAAAAACAGAACTCCTGTTGTCTAGATTGTAAATGTCTGAATTGTTTCCATCCTTTCCATTCAATCACCCCCATCAAACAGTGTGTCAGCCATTCAATAAACCTCAGCTTAAATCCATGTTCCATACCAACCAGCATTCCACAGATGAAAACTGGGACATGTGTAGCTATGCAACATGAAAATGTGGTCAAGTTGGCAAATGTTAGCTGTGAGGAAGAATGTTCAATCTAGGAAAGACTGCAGCAGTTTGCTTGTGCTTGAGCCTATTGGGAAGGGCAAGACCCTACTCCTTTCTCTACTTTCCCCCACCTCCAGGTCAATTGAGTACACATTACGTTTGTACTTTGAACTCAGGTTGAAGCATTTGCAGACAAAGAGGGGAAGTGAGAGGCGGGCAGAAAATCTGGGACATTTTAAAAGCAGCTGAAAAATGAAATTATAGAGGATTAATTGGGATAAGTAACCTCTTTCAGCCTAAGGGTCAAATTCAGTTTCAGAGAACTTCCTGGGGCTACATTCTAGGGGTCGGGGCAAAAGGGTGGAATTTAAAATGCTAGTCTATTTTAGTTTAATGATCCTGCAGGTGGTCATTAAACCTTAAGAGAGGCATCTCACCCTTTTGAAATGGGGACAAAGCATACAAAAGCTAAGAAACTATCCAGCAAAGGCATCATGGGGAAATGCAAAAGTCGCTCATCAGGAAGCCAGATCAGAATTCCAGGAAGGCCAGATTTGGCTCCTTGGCCTGTAATTCACCACCCTATCTTGTGCTGTTCTTGAGCAAAAGCATGTCAATAATACTTTCAGTGCAAAATAGCTGGAATACAGTTCAGCAAGGGATTCATTCCTAATAACTATGGGATGATGCTGAAGATATTTGTTTATATCCTGCCCTTTTTTCAGTTTTGGGACTCAAGGCAGCTTACAAGAGTTAAAACAGATACAGCTAAAAACTCACTTCATACAAAATTTTAAAAATGTAATTAAACCTCCAATAAAATTAAAATTAGTTAAAAACATAAAAAAGAAAACAGCCAAAGGTCAGTATGGCACATTAGGCAAGTCCCTTTCCCCTTGAGCAATCAGTCTTCACAGGCCTGCTGAAACAAATATACAAAGACCAAAGAAGCATAGTAGGGACAGTACCAATTTAACTTTTCTAGGAGGGCTTTCCAGAACCCGAGGGCAGGCACCAAGAATGCCCTCTCCCATGTTTCCACCAGATCTACCTGTGAGGATGGTGGGACAAAGAACAGATCTCAAGGCATAGGCAGGCTCATGTGGGAGAATACAGTCTTTCATATGACTAGGACCTGAGCCATATAGCGCTTTACAGGTCATAACCAGACTTTGAATAATAATTTTAAAATATCATACTATAGTCCTTCCTACACATTTGTGGGTTTGATCTTTGCAAATTTGATTATTTGTGAGGCATGTGCTTACCATCTGCCTCCCATTTTCCTGCCCCCATTCCCTTGCATTCCTCACCCTTTGCGAGGCTTGTGTTTAAAATGGACTTTCTTTCCTTTTGGGCGAGCAAAGCACCCCCCCCCCCAGGTGGAGGGGTGTCCTCTCTGCCATGTGACTGCACATTCTGCTGTGTAACAGCTGCTGATTGGTCAGATGCTCTTTTTGCTTCTATCTCTCCTTTCCCAAGATGGCAACTGGAAGTAGCTAGAACCCTAAAACTCTGCTCTTCTCTGTCTGAGGGGAAAATACCAGTAAGCCTTTTAGCTTGTTTTTTTCTTTCCCTCTTGAGAACGCCGGGACCAGAGACAAAAGAATGGGAGGGGGAAGGGGGGATCATGGGGAGAGTTATTCATGGTTTTTCCACTTTTGTGAGGGTTCTGCACCCCAAACCCTCGTGAAAGCGGAGGAGCCACTGTACATTTGTCAATCAGTTCATCCAACTCCTGTTTTATGAATGACCAGTGGGAAAGTAATTATCCACAAAAGCTTTGAGTTAACCAGTTTGTTAGCTTTTAAGGTGCCACAAGATTCTTTGTTGCTCTGTGTCGGCATAGAATGTAAATGCATTTCCAGTGAACCAAGCTTTTCATCATCTGAATATTGCTAGCATTCCACGCACTTCAGATAAATGAGATTATGCTATAAACAGAATTGTATGAAATAGTTCCATTACAACCCAGTACACCAAAGAACCGAAATACAATCCACATCAGTTCCACACAGTGGGTTCTTTAATTATGAGGAGGCCACTTATCATTTTAAAGTGGCATCACAAATTGATCAATATCTCCAGGGACCTCTAAAGGCTAATTGAAAGCATTTTGGAGCATTAATCACAAAATAGTTCAAAAAGCAATTTCCAAATTACTTCCTACAGAGGTCAAGTTATTGATATACACATTTGAGTCAGTTGGCCTGTGAAGAAATCAACATTAGAAGAACCAAGATCAATGGCAAAGCATTTAGCTGAAGTACCTCATAGTGGTGTTACTGAGAGATAGTAAAGAGCATATGATTTTCTCACAACAGGGCAATCATAACATTTTTAAATGTTTTTATTTTCAAAAGTTTAATGCTAAATAGAAACAAAGATATCAAAGACTATTTTAATTAAATCTTACTGTTTCTATGGGGGGTGAATTCATTGCACCAAATGGCTGAAACTGGTGCTAATTCACTGGAGGCATACTTCAAAAACCTTTCTGTTCTTTCAAAGTTACTGCTTCTCAAATTATCTGTTGTGGCAGACTGGCCTTTCCCTCCCAGTGTATCAGGGACCACTACCATATTTGTGCCATATTAGTGTTATCATATTTCCATAGTTTTATGGAAACTCACTGTGGTCTTGCAAACAACAACTTGCAGGCCATTTCTGCCCTACATTGTTATAGTGCTATTATTCTACTTTCAACATCCTGTGGAATTCTGAGGTTTGTAGTTTACTGAGGCCAAGGAGCTCTCTGGCTGAGAATTCTAAATTTCCCTCCCTAAACTACAAACCCCAGGTTCCATAGGATGTTGAAAGTGGAATAATAGCACTATAACAGTGTAGTGCAGAAATGGCGGCACGTCTGCTGATTACCTCTTGAGTAGAAATGCACTCAGTGATCTGATCTCACGCACAGAATTAAAGTTTAGAAAATGAGAGTTCATAATTGCAAATATAACTTTAACAATTCAGTTTAACTACCTCACGATGAGAATAAGAATCTTATTCACAGAAGAAATGACAAACATGTAAAAACCTTAAAGTGTGTGTGTTTATACCTTCAAGGTGTCTGTTGGTTTATAGTAACCCTATGAATTTTATATGATTTTCTTAGCCCAGGAATACTCAGAGGTGATTTTGCCAGTTCCTTCTTCTGAAGCCTGGCCTACAGCATCTCATATTCATTGGTGGTTTCCCATCCAAGTACTAACCAGAGCTGACCCTACTTAGCTTCCAAGATGAGTCAGGATCTGGTGCTGGTACTTAAATGTAAACAGGAAAGAAAAAATAGCTGCTGGATTTTGAAAAGACATTTAAGAGAGATTTCTATACATTTCTGATTTTCGTCTGTCTTATTCAGTTTCTCTCTGGGGGTAAAAAGAAGCAAACAAAATGAAGTTGGAACATTATTTTTAACGGAAGAATAAAATCCACACAGAGATAGAGATTATTATAAAGCTGCAAAATATGAATACTAGTCTGGACTGAACCTTCTTAATTTTCACATTTAAAACAAATGCTCAATAGTGGTGCAGACTTCAGTTATGTATGTAGAGAGTAGATGCAAATACAGATTTATCTGCATTTTAACAACCCTTTTGAAACAATCAAAAGTAAAACAAAAACATGAATATCTAAAAATTGAATCTATTTTCTTTAGTGACACTCAGCAAACACATTGTGATTCATTCTTTGTTTTGAAAAATATTCTCAATTTTTTCTCATCTATCTTATTATACTGGATTTTAATTACTCATCTGCCAGCAACTTTTGCCACATGCACAACAAATCAGTCTAATTGTTTGAACTTCATGGGTAGAAGTCTAGAAAGGGCAGTTTTGAAACTCTTTTTTCATAACTTTATTTTCCTCTGCAGATTTGATATGTGATATTTATCTCCCTAGAGATAACTTCATTCTTATATCATTTGACATATTCTAGATCTGTAAAAATTTCTGCAATTTGCAGACTTTGAAAATAATCTCTACACATACATAATGCATTTTTTTGCTTATAGATAAAAATATATCATGTAGTGGATTTGTTTGAAAAATCCCTCTGGGCCTTGGAATTATAATATCCTCCTGCTCTGTTCCTGTTGTTTTATCAAGCCTAAACTAATCCTCTTTAGCTGGCAGTTTTGAGACTTGACAATACATTGTTTAGAAACCTGGTAGTCCTATATCTTCTTGTTGTTTTTGAGTTATGCACAACTGTATACAGCAATGACACTAGTTAATAATGAAAGTGATTAGGGTAGTCCCAGATGGCTTAAAATAGAGATCCGGGGCCCTTCTGCCATATACTGCTTTAGTGCTATTATTCCACTTTCAACAGCCTGTGGAATTCTGGGATTTGTCATTTACTGAGACCAAAGGGCTCTCTGGCTGAGAATTCTAAATGCCCCTCCCTAAACTAAAAACACCAGGATTCCGTAGGATGTTGAAAGTAGAATAATAGCACTATAATAGTGTAGTGTGGAAATACCCTTGAGTCATTCTTGTCCGCGCATGCTGAAGTTCACCTAACAGAGAACCATCTATTGCCCATTCTGGCTGGGGATCTTAGAAGTTCCCAAAAGTAATTTTTCCCAGCTGCGAACCAGGTCAGATGACTAGTTCATTATTGCCTCTTCAGGTTGACAGCAGTTCTTCAGAGTCATGGGCAAAGATCTTTTCTGTCATCTAACTAGAAATACCAGGGATTGATTATTATTATTTTTTAAACACGATTCAGTCATTTATATGGTGTGGAAATGTGGACAATTCCCTATATCTTTTAAGTTCATTCTCCCACATGCAGTATGGGAATAAACATAGTTCTTTTTGTTACCCTGTGTACTGGGGGTCCTGGGAGGGACACCAAAATGTGCTCAACTAAAGGTGGGGAAAATTAGCTCAGAGTACTGCTTAGCGTTATGAGAGGCAGGGTAACATAGTGAGATCTTGAACCCTATGTCTACGGGGTCAGGTTGAGTCAAGTAGCACACAGAAGTTGAAATAATAAATAATGTTTTATTAAATACACAGCAAAACAGTGTATGCGACACACTCATACAAGATAACTAAAGAAAATAAAGGTTGGAGTGGTATAGAGGGATTTTAGAGGGATTGCTGGTTTGGGTGATACTTCACTTGTCCTGAAGCCCAGAAAAATAGAGAGCGAGGCTGGGGTGCGATTTAACTCAGTACATGGAGTTGAGGGGAGGCTCACCAAGCAAAGCGGCAGCAAGGCGGGATGAAACTCGGGAGCGTTCCGAGGAAGGTCTCGGAATCAAGGGTTTTTATAAGGAGAATTGCGGCTGCAGGCTATGCCGTACTTGGGGGAGATAATAGATTTGGAGTTGGAGACAAAGCCTCCGAAAGGTCAGAATCTGAATGATTGAGTTATCGTAGCGGTTCTCAATAGAGTAGCCAGTATGCAAACGCAGAGTATTTGGGTATGGTATAGTTAACCCATCAAGCTGCCAGCGCGGGGCAGAGGCTCTTCTGTAGGTTGCGTGCACACCTAATTAGAGTACTTGCCTGGAGGTCTCCTAAAGCAGCGAGTCAGCTATTTCTGGTCTGCCTGTATTGTAGTTTGAATATTACGGCTATTAATGGCCGAGCTTGTTTACGTGCTTGTCTGGTGGCCTCGCAAGCACGTGGAGAGGAATAGAGAAGTGAAGCCTAATTATGATATCAAGAGGATATCTTTAATATCCCCAAAGCTCGGACTAGCCAGGGCAGTAACATTTTCCTCGACCGTTGCCTCAGAGCTAAAGGACCAGGTTCCTCCGAATGGTCAGGACAGTCCTAGATGTTACTCACTGTCCAGCTTCCATTGTTCACTGAAGTGGTCCCTCCATCCTTCAGCTGCAACTGCAGAGCTAAACAAAAGCCTTGAAGGAAGAGCGCTGAAAGATTATTTATCCATAAATGGTGTGCGATTTGCTGTTTCCCAAATCTGGGCACAGAGCAGTGGCAGAAAGTGACTCTGATGTGAATGGGGGTGATGAATTCACTCTGGGTTTCAGTGTGAATTTTAAAAATGCTGAACTTCTTTTGGGGATAGAATTTACCAATTTGGACAGCTCCTTTAAACTCAGGATTTAAATCTGAGAGTGGATTCCTCACCCCATAACAGAGAAGCCACCAGATGCAAGGGTTCATACCAAGGAACACAGGAAGCTGCTTTATACGGGTCGGATCGCTGGTCTGTCTAACTTAGGGTTACGCTACATACTATGCTGAGCAACTAACTGTGTATCTGAAAGTTACTTTCTTTTTTCCACAGTGACATAGTGACCACTAACTTCCACTGATGTGGGCCAGTGCCTCTCAAAGTATTTGATTTAATAGACCAGCCTATTGTTTCCCCAGTGTTCAAGGGACCAGTACCATATTTGTGCCATACTGTTATCCTCTTCTCTTTTTCCCCTGGAAACCCTCTATCATCCAGCAGCCATTGGCTTCTGGACTGACACTGGTCCAAAGACTATCCCCATGACCAGTGTTGGTTTAGGGTTTCTTTTATCTTTTCTTTTAACTCATCTCAACCAGCACCAATTATTTTTTTCCTCACTTTTTAAGCTCTCACCTATTACCTGTGCTTTTTTAATTTTTAATTTTTTAAAAAATTGTTCCCCCAAATTAACAATATAATTATAACAATATGTCAAACATAATCAGTCATAGATTATCAGATCAAATAACCTCTATCTATCTATCCATCTATCTATGCATCCATCCACCAATACGCAATATCTATTTTTAGTTACTCTGTTTCTATAATACATTAATACCTACTCCCTCAAAAATTCTGTTGATTATTTGAATGTCCATCTTCACCATTCAGTTCTTGAAAACACATTCTTTTTAATGTATTCATTATACCTTATTTCTAACGTATTTTTAATGTCTGTGTGGTAAGGAGGTGAATTTAGTGGGGAGGGAGGAATACAGCTGGGGGAAAAGTCTCAAGTCCCTCCATCAAGGCATGGTGAATTGAATCCGAATGCAAGCCCTGGTTGCCTTGGCTGCTTACTGCAGAATGAAAAGCAAAGCAAACTTGAGTTGTGACTACATATTTTACTTTAGCTTGAAGAGTTTATCATCGCTCTCAAATGGTTTCAGTGGGGTTGGAACTAGATCCAAGTATGTTCTTCTAGGCTGGCAGAAACAGGTTTCCTTCTCTAGCCTCACCTCAGTAACCACATCAGACACCTGAAAACGTTGACAGCCTGATGAATGGAGTGCACTGTGGTGCTGAGCAGAGAATGGCCAAATCAAGTAGAGATGTTTTCTGCAAGCAGAATACTTCTGTCCATAGAAAAGAGCTCAGAAATTCCATTCAATGAGGTTTTACTGCTTGTATTTTGTATTATTTTGTAGATACTATTCGTTGTTGTTACGTGCCTTGAAGTCAACTCTAATTTATGGTGACCCTATTCTAGAGTTTAGGGGAGGCAAGATTTATTTAGAAGAGGTTAAACGTCAACTTCCTCTAAGGCTGAGACAGTGTGGCTTGCTCGAGATCAGCCATCAGATTTCTATGGCTGAGTAGGAATTCAAACCCTGGTTTCCTGAAGTCCTAGGTCAATGACAATAAAATTAACCTGTATGTAATGGCCAAGTATTAAATTTCTGTGCAGAAGCTATGTCAAAAAATAAAATTGTTGAGTCAAAGGGGAGCAGGTTCATAGATGGTAAAATAGAAGATCTTTGAAGACAATTGCAATTGTGTATAATAGTTTTCCTTATTAGTTCCTATTAACTGCCATGTTTGAGCCTTATGAGGACCATGATTCAAACTGGTTCACAGCCACTTATGCACTCCAGCAACATACACATCCCTACAGCCTGTTGTCTGCTCACCTACTGTGAGGATGTTCATCATAATGACATTTTAAAGCCTTTTTTGTGTTTGTCAAGAATAGGGTGGCATGCAAATTACCCCATAAATTTCTGTGCATCATAAAAATGGAAAGTGGAGCTTTACAACCTATTCCACATCAAGAAACCCCCTTTGGAGTTTTATGAACACAGAGGGAAGACATTTGCATAGCAATTTTTGAAGTGAGAATGAGGAAGGGAGAGGAAAACATCAGCTATTTAGGGGAAGTCATTATCGCCTGTAATGTTCCATTGTTGATAATGGTGGATAAATGATTTGTACAAACCACCTGAAAGCCAGTGCTAAAACACAGCAGAATGCCTTTGTTGCTATATGCCTCTTAAAGCAGAGTTAGATCCATTTGAAATGATTTGGGGTGGAGGGGGGCAGCGTGCCTGCCATTTTTTAAAAAATATATACACTTATTATTGATTGTAACACTCTTAAATAATTTATGGTATGGCAGTGTGACCTTAACTTGGGGTAGAGAAAATGCTTAAAATACAGAAGGAAATGGGTTCAATCCCTGGTATCTTCTGTTTCAAAAAGAAAATAAGAGTGGTGTGAGAATTATGCAGCCCTCCAGATTTTTTTTTATTTTTTGATTGCATATTCCAGCATTCCTTGCCACCAGCTATCCTTATTCAGGCTGCAAGAATATTTGGATGGCTATATGATTTCCACCTCTGATCTAAGATAACTTTGCAGGATGAAATCTTTGCCCGAGATGTCAGGGCTATGGTTGTTGGTGCCCACAGGGGTTGTTGGGCTAGAAATGAAGCCAAGTCAACAGTAGATAGAATGAACTTATTCTAGTCCCCCCCTCCCCATTTTTGTTTTGTAACAGCACTGCAGTACAACTACTTTACTGTACATTTAACACCTAATTCAGCTGAAAAATGGTACGTTATGTTGGTTCAGTAAGCTTCCATGCTGCCATACCTGTTCTTCTGGTGGGGAGGAAAGTGTGGCTTATACCTCCTCTTTTGAGCTACTCCCCTACTCTAGTTATGTCATCAGTACTGTCTGCTGAGTTTCCACTAAGATAACTCTGAGAGAATGATTAAGGAGAAAGCTAACAGCTAATAGGGTTGCCAAGGTAGCTCTATCCAAGGCCTTGAGATTTCAAGCCAAATCTTGAGACCAAAGGAAGGTCCCTAGTGATGACATTTAGCATGACACATTAAGCAGCACCCGCAGTTGTTCAGAGTATGTCACTCAACCGCTGCCCCCCATGTAATAAACAACAATATCTATATGCATACATGCACACCATTTTCTTGACTGGAGAGAAGGTCTATGCTTTGAGACTCAGAGCCAGACCTGTGTGCTAATCCCACCCATGGACTGGTTGTAAATGAAGAGGCTGGCAGAAGTGGGCTGGCTTGGGGTCTTGTGGCTCAGCCTATGGGGTGGTGCCCAGTTTGTACTAATGGATCACCCTTCATTACCCCAGAGAATAGCTTCCAGTGGGAGTAGTCAGTATTAGACCTAATGGGCCAATGGCTTGAATCAATATCAAGAGACTTCACATATTTAAGATGTTTTGCTTATTGTGAGATTTAAAACTCTTTGGGGTCACAGTCCTGAACACACTTCAGGAAGAAAGATGTGTTAGTGTGTGTTGTGGCAAAACCAAGAAATAGTCCTGTAGCATCTTAAAGATTTAATACATTTATTATGGCACAAGCTTTTGTGAAGCAGAATCTGCTTAATCAGATATAAGATTCTTTCCTGCTTTTACACTGGATCTCATCGAACACACTGAGTCAACATGCTTAGGACTCATTCAAGTTACCTTCACCATTTCCCTCTAAGCTATGTTACAAGACCTGTGAAAATCCAGATTTTCAATGCCTAGCTAAACCGATTAAGTTCTTTCCTGAGATCTACAATAGGAAAGTCACCCAGAAGCTTTTAGAGACTGGGCAGCTCACTTCCAGGAAAGTGTCATTACTGTATAAAATTCTGTGTACCTCAAAAAACCCCAAGAAGATATAAGATTATTAGGGTATTTTTATGTCTTTAAGAAAATTAAAGTACAGTATTATCAACTGTCAGGACTAGTTTAGAATTGATAAAACAGTAGGATCAGAACAAGAAGAGATTATAGATTCATTATTTTTTTTCATAATGTAAAGATGAAAGAAAAGGAATGGAATGATTAATAGGACCTTTAATCAAAAGCGTGGTATAAATATAAAAACAAAATTATCATGTGGACATTCATCTCCTATGTCATTACAAAAAATGACTAAGCATTTGAATAGAAACTCTGTAGGGATGTGGTCTTATGTTATTATCACATTTGGAGCCCCCCTGGGCCTCCCAAGGATCAAAAAATAATTTTTGCAAAATTATTATTTTTTTCATCAAAAATGTCCTGTAGAGGGTGGGGCGCCTGCAGAACAATTTAGCATTGGGAGGCCTTGTTTTGAAACTGGAAATGAACCAGGAGTAACTTCTGCTCACTTCCTGTTGCTTAAAAAAAAGAGACCTCACCTGTGCCTGAAGTGGCTCAGGAAGCTGCCCTCCCCCAAACAAGGTGAAAATGCCTCCATGCTCCGCAAAGGGAGTCTGGGGGCAAAAAGATTTTTTATTTCTTTGCAGGAGCTGGTGCAAGGGAGGGATGTGACCCTGCAAGGTCAACGGGGGGCGGAATAATATGGCCTCCTAGATTTCCACAGTTGTCTACCCCTGCAATGAACAAAGTCCAAGCTGGGAAAATGGGACTGTACTTTAGATGATTCTTCTGTAGCTGTATGTCCCAGAGTTACCTACAACAGGCAAGTTAAATACCAGCTGTCTCCAGAATGTCTTACTGAGCCTGTGTGAACAGCAAAACAGAGAAAAGGGGCAGAGCAGATAAGTCTGTTCACCAGCTACTTCTAGCCTGTTAAAAAAAGCAAGATTTATAAGTTTGGCCACTCAAATGGAAATTGTAAAAGCAGAGGCTAGCAGAACCAAAAGTCATCCCTGGATACATTTTGTAAGAAGCCTTCAGGTGGTCTTTAGAAGGTTCAAAATGCTTTTGTCTACTTACAAGAGGCTTACTTCATCTGGTTTCTTCATTTCACATGTGCATCTTTTTAGTTTTGGATAGAAAGTTTGCTAAAGCACCGTGAACTGGTCTTTTTTTTTTTTTTTTTTTTTTGTGGCACAGGAACCTAAGCCTATTCTTTCCATGTTATTTCTCCCTCTGGTACCAAATTTTGTGTTAAAGAAATAACACCTAGGACTTCATTCACTGACATATACCTCTACTTCATTCCAGGCAACTGTGTTCTTCATTCCTGAAGATGAAGTAGCCCAAAGACATCCCTATTACAGGCAAATGAAATTGGCATTGTAGATCTTGTACCACTAATGGGAAGAAAGAACACTGATAGGGTTTTTTTTAATCTGAAGGGAAATTTAGTGCCCAGATGCCAAAATTTATGAATGGTAGCAGTATAGCAGACAGAAAACAAGGGTAAGCTGTTATCATGCATAGGCTGGAATCCACTTAGTGACATATGCCGTTGTAAGTTGCAGTATGCATGTTTGGAGAACTATTCACTATAGCACAATGGACATATTCTGCAAAATGTGGGGAAAGGAGTATGTTCCGGGTTGTTATACCCTTAAGGAAAAAAAATATGAAGAGTTTAGCAGAAGCAACCTCCAGTTTCCCTGGCTGAGACTGACTGAAGTAGATACAAGTGGACAGCATCAAGTTACAAACTAAAGAATTTTACTAATTACTTTTAGAATGCACATTTACTTGGTGTACCTGCATCCAGTGATGTATTTAAGGCCATTTCCACACGAGGTGAGGGAATCGCTCTGTGCCGTTACTCACTGGATCTTCTGGCTCCTTCGTCTGGTCCAGGGTGAATCGGAGCAGTGTGAGGTCTTAGATCTGCACTGCTCTGGCTTCCAAAATGGCGGCTTCCGGTTGGTCATGGGTCCCGACCAACCGCGAAGCTCGCCACGCCTAAAGCCTGCCCCCCACAGATCACAGGCTCGCATTGGTGCGAGCCTGCAAATCTGCACAAGGGAGCAGGCACGCAATGGCGCTCTTTTTTCCGGTCTTTAAAAAGCACGCTGGAGGACCAGTTGGGGGCATTTCAGAGCGGACTGAGGTGCGGATCTTCGGTAAGTAGTCCGAACGTAGTCCGCTCCGAGGTGCAGGCGACCTCCGTAGAGGCCACACTACACCATTTTAATTCCCCAGTGAGGAAAAGGCCTAACTCTTTTACTCCAAGTCTCAAGTCTCTACCTTCAAGTCTTAAGTCCTTGAAGATTAAGTCAAGTCTCAAGTCTGGAAGTCAACTTTATACCTCAACCAAAATTCCAGAATTATTGGACAGAGCCAAATAAAGTTAGTTTTAACAATTTAAGCAGAGTCAGCCCTCCACATTTGTGATTTTGCCATCTGCAGCTTCGGATGTAGGGAACAGGATCCTTCTTACTTGCCATTTCTGAAGCTGGATGACTTTTCAGAAGTGGAGAATAGGATCCTTCTTACTGCCTATTACTGAAGCTTCAAAAGCTTTACAAGGAAAGATACTTCCTCCTTAAGCTTGTTGCCTAACACATTTGCTGTTCCCTTCTGAGAAATGCACCCTGTACTCTGAGGGTGAGTCTTGTCTTCTACTCTTAGGAAAATTTTTAGAAGGCTCCTTGAATATGCAGCAAGGACAGACTGCTGAGGAGACCTCAAGCCTGCCCCAAGCCCATTGCCTAGCCGATTTGCTGTTCCTCTCTGAGAAATGAGCCCACATTTTAGGCTTGAGACAAATTGCCATGTGACCAGTAGGCAAAAAGAGAGGGAGGTGTTGTTCAAAGTCACAAGGTTTCTGGATGAATGTGTTATGTTACTGAACTGAGAGCAGCAAGTCAGTCATTAAAAATATTCAAGTCTTAAGTCGAATCGAGTCAGTGCATCATTTATTGCTGAGTCGAGTCTGAGTGGAGTCACTGAAGTGACTTAAGTCCGACTTGAGTCTGAGTCTATTGACTCGAGTCTACATCACTGCCTACATCCTAACTAAATAATGAAAAGATTAGATAAAAAGAAGACCTAAAGTAAACTTTAAGATTTAACTGGTTATCTCAAATGTGAGAGCAAAGAAAGCGGGAAGGAGCAAAGAGAAAGTTGATAGAGAAGAAGGAGTTTTTATATGATCGTCTAGCCTTGAAATGTCTCAAGTCATGCAATCTGGTTGCTTAGATAGATAAAGTATTTACGACCATGCATTGCAAGAGATAGGTGAACAAAAGGGGAAACTTGAACTAAGAACTCAGGATGAGTATAGGCATGCAAGGAGCCCTATACGATCTAAAAACCCAATTTCTTTAACAGCAATGAAAGGGATGGTGAGACACAATGCTTGATTTTCCAACAGACAACACTGATAGTTTTTGTTTTCCTGAAGGAAAATTTAGTGCCCAGATCCAACATTACAGTAGGCCCTTCACATTTGTGTGGGATAGTGACGGAGAACCCTCACAAATGTCAAAAAATTGCGAATAGGCTGGTGCCTTCCCTCCACGCTCCTGTCCACTGCAGGGAACAGGGGAGGCCCTAGGGCATACAGGGAGGTTGTGATCCTGGCCCTGCATGATTCTGTGAGCCTCCTCTGGAGCATGCAGGCTCAGGGCCTGCAGGAGGCAGTGATCTCCAGCCCTGCAGCCCCTGTGGGCCTGTTCCAGAGTGCCCGCAGGAGCCCAGGCCCCGGGACATGCAGGGACGTGGTGGTTGCAGCCCTGCACACCCATGTGGGCCTGCTCCAGAGCGCCAGTATGAGCGCAGGCCCCAGGGTGTGCAGGGACGTGGCGATCACTGTCCCCGCATGACCCTGCAGGTGTGCTCTTGGGCACCTGTGTGAGTGCAGGTCTTGGGGTGTGCAAGGATGTGGGGATCACTGGCCCTGCACGAGCCTGCGGGCCTGCTCAGAGCAGCCCGCACGAGTCCAGACCTTGGGCACCTTGCACATTCCTGCCACGCGGAGGGCTTGGAGTGTGAGGGGGAGAATGGGGGAGGGGCAGCGGGCACTTCCGTGAATAATCAAATCTGTGGAAGTGAAACCTGTGAATATGGAGGGAGAACTGTATATGCGTGGTAGCAGTATAGCAGACAGAAAACAAGAGTGATCTGTTATAATGTCTGGGCTGGCATCCTGTTATTGACATATGTGTGCATAAGTTGCACTAGCCATGTGGGGCAAACTATTCACCTTTAGTGGAATGGACATATTCTTCTGACAGTTGCGGAAGTGGAGTTGTGCATACAGCAACATTGCTCATTGTGGTTATATACTGCACATTGCAGAATGGCACTCAGTGGTAAACATGTGTTGCAAAAACATTCTTATTCTTCATGGGGCTGCATAGGGGTGGGATAGCATATCTGCTTGCAGATATTTATGATGTGGTGATGGGATGTTGGATTATAGCCATGGACTGGAAATTTAAAATCACTAAAAGTGCACAAATACAATAGTATTTTTGCCATTTTTTAAAAAGTAGTTCATTTTAAGGCCTGACAATTCAAGAATTGTATGGAAAAACGAGTGTATAGAAATAGAATGAATTTACTGAGTCTTTGTGCTGTAAATACTATTTCTGCTGATGTAAGAGTCAAAGAATCATACTTTTTGGGTGGGGATCAAAGATCTAAATTCAACTGGTAGTCCGAACTAGAATAGACTCATTGAGTCAATGGGAACTTGGCAAACCAACACTTACTTCAGTTCCATTCATTCTATGGATCTATTCTAGTTGGGACCCACAAGAATTCTCAAAAAGAGAAGGCTCCTCTAATGGAGAAGCTGCTTCCTGCTACAGAAAACAAAACAAAACACCCTACACCTTCTTTGAATATGGGTAAAAAACTATTCTATACCAATGTTCTGCTAGCTAATACTGAAATGCAAATACAGTCCTGGATGCTTTAGGTAAGGCCTTTTCAGGCTATCGGGTGTGGGGAACCAGCAATTACATTTGTGACAACAAATTAATGATTTGTAAGCCACCTGAGAGTCTTTATGACTGAAGGGCTGGGCATAAATACTCCAGACAAACAAACAAACAAACCAACAGTGCCTGTTTGCTAAAACTGTTTCTTTCTTTCCTGGAAACTTGCCAGAAACCAGCAGCCAATGCTCAGGCACCAGCACCAGTCCAGGGACCGTCATTTTCAGTAGCATTGCTTTAGGTGAAGAAAGCATTGAATCACTGGCTCCTCACTTTCTTTGTTTTATGAAAGAAATGCAGAATATTTAATGCAATTTGTTTGCAGTTCAAAATGTTTGTCATTATGAAATGTTCTCTTTACAGCCTCAAGTTCTTATTTATACCTCTCACCACTGTCCCTTAGCACAGCTATGTGAAATGTGACTTTTCTGTCAAGCCAATTCACTCCGTGTGCAGCTAATTTCTTTTCAGACAACGTATATGTATTGGATCAAGCCCTTATCCTTAGAGGAAATCAGTTCAAACCAATGGGACTTGATTCATGACTCACTGAAGTTCCATTGGTTTAAGTATGACTAAGTCTGGATCCAACCCATGGTTATTTTGCTTTTGGGTTCGTTTTCTACCTCTGCCATTTTCTCTTTGTGTGTGTTTATGTAGATGATGTGAATAGACAATTTTGCTAGAGTTGCTGGAGAAAATTCAAATGAAAGGCAGGAAATCTATCTCTGTGTTGGTTAACAAAGATCTGACATGCTTTTCTACCTTGGATAATAAAAGGGCAAACAGCACATTTAAGAAGCAGCAATACAAAACAGCTCTGTTTGTCAGGATGAAAGAGAAAAGGCTGGTTCATCCAATATGGACATATGGTCTGTAGGCAGACCACAGACTGCTTAATCAACACTACCAACTATATAACCCTCAGTGCAAAGACAACATGGGTGACAGTACAAGGGCATTCTCCACTAAGATACCAGTAATTTCCTTCAGTGATCTATGGAGGCAGGGCTGATAAAAAGTACACACTCAGTTTGAACACATCTTTCAAACAGAACAGATCCAGACTTCAGGATGTTAATAAACTAGATTTGCTCTACTTTGGTAAAACTGATTACTTGGGTCACCCCTTTCATTTTAGGAAGTTATTTGTCACATAAATCTTGTTTCACACTTCAGCCGGTGTGAAGACACTTTTTTCTTCCAGCTTGCTGTGCTTACACACAATTGATTATTAATGTTTTGAATACAGAAAGTATCATTTTATTACAATACTCTCAGAAATACTTAGAAGTCATCATTTTTTCTTCTGATATAAGCATCCTAAAGACTGAATTCTCCCTTTATGGCTTTGGCATATAAAATTAGATCAGAAGAGCAATTAATGAATTTCTGTGAATTTTCCAAGAGCATTTATTCTGGAGTAAGACCAACTACCATTAATCCTGGCAACTTGGAATAATTTTGACCAATTTGGTAAAAATCTTTGTTAATCTTTTAGAAACTACTTTCAATGCAACCTTTGTATTTTAGTTGCTAATTGCTACTATGATGTTGATGGAAAATAATCTGCAGAAGTATTAATTGTCTCAAGCCTCTTAATGGTCTTTTAAGTTCTACGTTAATACGTTCATTTTATTTCCTCATATCTCTTTCCTCCTTGTTTCATCTGAGCCCAATAATGACTCACAGAAACTTGATTTCATCACAAGAACTAATTTATTAAATGTCTAAGTATTGGTTCTGCAGATAATTTTCCTGTTTGTTTAGTACCTCATATGATCCGAAACTTTAGTAATATTAATGACTGGGGTAGTCTGCTGAATCTGATGAACTGTGATATGGAGAAGGAGAGGGCTCTACCAGATCAAGTGGAAGCATCTTCTGTAAATGGAACCTCTTCAACCCACTGCGGATACACTTTTACTAGCAATGAACACCTGTGGCACATGCATGGAAATGATTTCTCTACAAAAGTCATTACATCATTTTTAAATTGTTGAAGGGCTAAGCAAAGTAATTCTATCTATTCTTAGCAGTCATCACAGAACAGAGAAAGAAACGATATATTTCTTTATTTGCTTAATAAATATATCTCTACCTTGATTTTAGGGCTGGATTTCACAATGTGGTTTGCAATCAAATTGTTTAAAACATTTCGTTGAATAAATACAATAGAAACAGTGGCTGAGATCTTACATAACCTACTTAATTTTGAATGCATAGCTAAGTAACATCTCCTGGCCTGATTCTCTCCCACCCCACAAAACCTACCCCAAAAGCCAGCAGCTGTTCTGAATGATGGAGCCCTGTTCTGCTGGAGATTTGCATGCAGCAATATGATATTTTCAGCTTCCTCCTGTTGGTGAGTGAGACTGCAACAGTCAGAAGCAGTGCCCCCTATTGTAGCCTTGCTCACTGACAAGAGAGGGCTGGAAACATCATCTTGATGTGCCCCAGTCACCAATAGAACAGACCTCCATTTTGTTTGATATAGCTTCTGGCTATTAAGGTAGGTTTTGGGGGGAATTTATGATTATGGCAATACTGCTATGTCATGAATATCTGGTAGTAGCGAATACAGAGAAGTTAAGGATCCATAACTCCAGTTTTTGAATCTGTAATTGCAATATAGGATGCCGGATAGTATTAGCTGTCTGTTATCTAAATGTACACAGTATAATTATTATTGTCACTGAAGCATAGTCCACTACACTATGTAACAGGGGAAGTCAAGGGTCAAGGCCAGGGAATCTCTGAATCTCCAAAACCTATATTCAATCATTAGTCCCCAAATAGAGTAGACCCACTGAATCAGTGGAACTTATGGAAGAAGTCTCCAAATTCCCATTAATTTAATGTATCTACTCTATCACTTGTTATGAAATACCCTTCAACATTTCACAGACGGAAACAAGAACGCATATGGCCAAGCAACATCAGAGTGTGGTCAAGATGGTAAAAGTTGTTAATGAAGAAGAGTACACAAGCTAGGAAAGGCTGCAGCAGTTTGCTTTTGCTGAGTCTACTGGAAAGGGAAAGGTTCTGCCCTTTTCCCTCCTCTCTTCTATGCTGAGTTAAAAAGCAAACTACTTCTGCAGTTTATCTAAGTTTTCAGCAACTGAAGTAAGCTGAGGACAAGAGAGGAAAATGGAAGAAGGAAAGAGAAACTGAGGCCGTTTCCGCACGGGCTTAAAGAAATGGTGCAGAGCGTCCTCCAGGGAGGACGTCTGTGCCTGGAAGCGGACTGGGTCGGACCTACTTAGTGTAGTTCCGCACCTCAGCCCGCCCCGGAACGACCCGAAGTGGTCATCCTGCGTGCTTTTGAAAGACTACTTGAAACAGGTCTTTCAAAAGCACGGAGTGCGCCACTCCGTTCCCGCGCTCCGGTGCAGATATGCAGGGTCGCACCAGTGCAAACCTGAGATCTGCCTGGGGCGGGCTTTAGGCTGGCGAGCTTCAGAGGTTGGTGGAGAGCCTCGACCAACTGGAAGCCATCATTTTCATCCCTGGAGCAGTGCGGAGCGGCGGCCACGCACTGCTGCGGACCAGCCTGGACCCAAGCGTGGAGCCAAGAAGTCCGGTAAGTAGTGTCAAGGGGCGATTCCCTCGCCCCATGCAGAAATGGCCTGAGACACTTTAAAAGAAGCTGAGGAAGTGGGGTGACCGGCGTTCATCAGGACTGTCCCTGATAACTTAGGATAGTTGGAGGATATGCTCTGCTGGGTGGGGCTGTTGGGAGTTGTAGGCCGAAACATCTGGAAGGTAAAAGACTTCCATCCTGGCCCTAAACCAAATGTTAAGTATTCTCTCCCATGGTTCACTTGCAGCACTGGTTCCACTTTACAGACAGTTCAAACAGAGTTCAACAGGCAGTCATCTTAGCTGCCAAAATCATCAACGAAAAAAGCAGTTCCCTCCATTTCCCAGAACCTTGAGACAGCAGGTTTTTCCCATGAGCTCTTTCATGCAATCCTCTGTGTGTGCACGTTTCTGTCTTCATGTTGCCTGTTGACTTATGGTGACCTCATGAATTTCAAAGGTTTTCTTAGGCAAGAAATACTGTTTTTACCAGATCCTTCAAATATAGCCTACAGTATCAAAAGTTTCATTCTTTTTTATTCCCCTATATGTTTGCATATTGTCTGAGAGTTGCTCTAAGAGCCGTAAGTCCCATATTCTTCCCCACCAAGCTTCCAGAGAAACATCTCCAGTCTTCCAGCATCTAGCTATCTCTATTCGGGCAGCCGTGATGAAAATTACAATCAAATTCTTGTGTTCAAGGTGTTTGTTATCTTTAGAAAAAAATGTTCAACAATAAAAGTGCGGGACAGTATTTAATATCTTGTCTTGTGATTATCATTATTTGTCTTATAACCCCTTGCCAAAACAAATCTATTTTAGGGCATTCTAACCACATATGGTTATATGTAACATGGTTTCCATTCAATGAATATATGAATGCAATAGATGACTTACAAGGTTATCCCAGACTTTCTGTAGAACCTTCGGACGTATGATGAGATCCGTAATAAACAATGGTAGGCATTACACTTGAATTATGGATGTAAATTACTGTAAATTACTGTTGTAAATCATTTGTCTAAGTTTTTTATTGTACTCCTGTGTACTTATATAAACTTAAAAAAATAAAATAAATAACACTACAGTACCTACAGTACCTGGGGTTTGTCGGTGGCCTCCCATGCAAGTACTAACCAGGGCTGATCCTGCTTAGTATCCATGATTAGATAGGATTTGGTACCTTTGGGATATTTAGGCTTTACGTAGAGGAGGGTGAGCATAGTATTATGTTTCTCTCTGGCCATTTCCATTTCCATACTAAACTGTAATACTGCTATTATTCCACTTTCAACATCCTATGGAATCCTATGGAATCCTGGGGTTTGCAGTTTAGCGAGGGGCATTTAGAATTCTTAGCCAGAGAGCTCTTTGGCCTCAGTAAACTACAAACTACAAACTACAAACTCAGTAAACTACAAACCCCAGAATTCCATAGGATGTTGACAATGGAATAATAGCCCTGTAACAATGTAGTGTGGAAATGGTCCTAGTCTTAAATATTACCTGCCGAGGAAAAAAGGAAGTGTGCCCTCTTATGGTGGTGTAAAATCTGACTGTTTTGTAAAATAATCAATAATTCCCTGAGTTAAACAGTGTGCGAGAAGACTGCGCCACCTACAGATAGCCCTATAAGTTGTAACTGCAGAATCCAACTTTTAAGGCCTGTGGGGGTATTTAGGCCAACACATGATCCTCTAGACATGACAATTTCTGCAGCCAATACCAGTTTCAAAAATTTGAGGGAGAATTAAGTCAAATCAAGAGGTCACTTCTATTACTTTCCAAATTGTCGCCCAGATCATTCTCCAGAATTTAATTCAATTAATTACCTTTTCCATCAATCAGCATTATCACCACCAGTTAAACTCAAAACAAAATGAAGTTGAGCATAATTCTGTTCAGGGAGGTTTAAAGCAATTTGTGGGTGGTGTGATGACTGAAAACTAAGAGGTTGAGGACAAAATTAGGAAGGAATGTAGCTGAGGAGAAAGAAGCAGAGAATTGAAGTGATTGAAGTGATGTGTTACAAGTAACAACAGTAACTATAACGTGGCCCTTTCCAGACGTGGGGGGGGGAGCCACGCGAAAACGGGACTCACCGGATTTCCTGAGCATCTGGGTGAATCTCTTGGGACGAGGAGAAGTGCGAGCTCGTCGCTCTGCACTGCTCCGGCGTCCAAAATGGTGGGTTCCACTTGGTGGAGGCCCTCCACCAACCGGAGAAGCTCACCAGCCAAAAGCCCACCCCTGGAAGATCTGCAGGCACACACTTGCATGTGCCTGCAAATCTGCTCCGGAGCGCGGCGACGGAGCGACAGGGAGTCACGCGCTCTGTGCTTTTTAAAAACCTCTAAAAAGAGGTTTTTAAAAAGCATGCTGTGCGACCAGTTCCAGTCGCGCAGAACCAGACTGAGGTACGGAACTACAAAAAGTAGTCTGACTCAGTCCATTCTATGGTGCAGAAGACCTCTGTCAGAGGTCGCTCTGCACCATTTTAAAAGCCTGGCCATGATTCTTTGGGGAACCACAAGGGTTTAGTTAAACTATTTTTGCTAAGCAAGAAGTGATGAGAATGTTACACTAAAAAGATAATGCTGATCTGGACCTGGACCAGGACCTGGACTTGTGCAGCAAATGATGCTGTGGTGGAGGGTAACTTTTTGCTGGAGACCAGTGTGATCCATGACTGGCACTTGGTGCTAGATGACATCAAATGACAGGGACAGGACAAGAAGCTTTATGTGCCTCCCTTGATCTTTACAGTACTACCACAGTGCAGTGTGAGGTTTGTCCAGTCCAATGATTCTCAACTGTGGGGCAGAATCCTAAGTTGTTTAAGGGGAGAGTACAAGAAAAGTCTGCCTGCAAGTACAGCAAGTGTGAAAAAGAAGAGTAAGCCTATGTGTGTGTGCGTACATGCATGTGCTATTGAGGATTGACTGGTCTCAGCAAAAGAGCAACACAAAATGTCTTCTACTGTTATGTGTTCCTCCAACTAAGGCCATTTCCACACGACAATGTTCTTCCACGTTGCCATGCTGCAATTCAAGTCTGGAAGGGAGCGTGTCAGCAATGCTCCCCTCCACCCCTGCTTGCTTTCTGTGGTAGGACATGCAATGGCTCCACCTCTTCCTTCCACAGTGCAGCCGGGCACTTGCCATTGCTGCGCTGGGGCAGGAAGTGTCGTAATTGCGCTTCTGCACAATTGTAAGTATGGGAGTGCTGCGTGATTGGAAGTGCAAAATGGATTTTTTTCTGTTTTGCAAATGCCGCATGAATGCGACGCTTCATGACAGGATGGCAGTGGGATAGTGATGACGTCGTGTGGAAGCATGACCTGCCAACTGCTGTCATCCTGTGGTAGAAGCAGGACAGCGTCGTCGTGTAGAAAGGGCCTAAGAATAGCAAAAGTCAACTTCCTTTTTTAATGCTTTTCCCAGTCAGCTTCTCCAAACATTCCATCACTGGCACAGCAGATGCATGTCCCTTAGAGACCACTAGGCAATCTCTTGGGTTGGAGGGGTGTAGGGTAGGCCTCTAGGACTCCTCCTTTAGGACTCTCAGAAGGTGGGGAAGGAGGCTACTCTTGAGGCTAACCTGGAATTTCGCTCTTTTTTATAGGGCTCTGTGGCTTGGGGGGGAGTTCCCAGGGTTGCCTTCTAATTATGCAGTGCTGGAGAGCAACCAAAGTATTTTGAATTGGCCACAGGTCTGAGGAGTTTCTCCCATGGGAAGGCTAAGGAGGTAGTCACAGAGGACACTTGGACTCAGCTGGACCTGCATTAGGTTGCTCCCCTCTGTTACTCCTTTTTAAGGCCAGCACAACTTAGGCCCTTTTTGCACCTTACCTTGTCCCAATGTGGGCGTGCAGGGATCACACGAGAAGCCTCTTGCGAGAGGCACTCACATCCCCTCTGCTTTGTCTCTGAAGAAGCTCCCTGCTGGCCGGAAGGAAGCGTGAGGGCTCTGCCCCTTCCTTCCTTCCGCAGCACAGCCAGGTACTTTCCCAGGCTGCGCTAGCGGAGGAAGCGCGAGGGCCACGTCTCCAGAGGCTCCGCATGCAAGGTAAATGCGTGTGGGGCCTGGGAGCAATGCACGATTGCACGTCATTTTCAGCAAGAAGCCGAAAATGATATATTGCACGATTGCCGCCTACTGGCCTCGGCAGCGTCACGCAATTGCGAGGACGTCATGTGAAACAGTCCTCACAGTCGCACAACGCTCCGGAGGCCCTTTCACATGTGAAATGGCATGCGAAAAGGGCCTTAAACAGCTTAGGTCAAATGAAGTGGGCCTTATTTAACCCAGTTTTCTGTGTCTGGTCTCATTATTTCTTGGTTAACCAACAATGAGTAATGTTTGCATTACATTATTTTTTTTCAAAAAAAGAATGTATTCATATTAACTAATACTTTGTTTAAGTAATGTTTACACATTAATCCTACAACACTGGTTTTGCGCGGTCATTTAGGCAGGGATTTGGGGCCATTTTTCTCTCTTAAAGCACAGAACTACTACTGGAACTAGCTACTGCTGTGCATGTGAATTGGTACACAAAGATATTTATTAGTATTAACATTTTGTTTCTTTCCTAAGGATCTCACAGCACCACACAGACACTAGCTAATTTAAAAAATGACATCTCAATTAGCAAAACAAATGAGTGCACAACAACCCAAACACTGTGTGTTGTGGAAATCCATTAAGATTCACTTCTGCTGTGGGAAACAAGGCGCCATCAAATTGTCTCAAGAAAATGGGAAAGTATATATGGTTACAGTAATTGAGCTTTATGATCTTTGCAAGCCTTGCTAAACCCTCCAGAAACAGGTGTGTAATAATTGCTGGTTTTAATGAGATAGTCTTGAGAAACCGTTGGGCAAATTGATGGAGACATTCAAAAATATAAATGAGAGGCAGAAAAATTATCACGTGGGATCCAAAGCAACCAGGAACATGCTGGAAAGGGAGAGTTTTAAGTCCAAAAGGATGAGAGAGAGAATGGAAGAAGAAAAAGGGAGAATGTCTTTAAATGAGGGGACTCAAGATTGGCAGGAAGGTCATTAGAAATTGCGTGTGCTTGCATGAATGTTTTTACAAAACAAACAAACAAACAAACAACGCCCCACCCCCTAAAAAATACTTTGAATAATAACAGTGCAACCAGCTAGAGCAGTTAATGATATGACTACCATTAAGGCAATGGCAAAATAATAAATGAAACATTATAAAATTGTTTGAAGCATAATATTAATATAGTAAAAGAGAAAAATATATAAGACCTTATTAAATAAAAGCAAAGATGGTTTTAAGTTAGGACACTTCTGCTAGGTGGTTTCTTAGGGGTTCAACTATATCTTGGTGGTCCTAATCTTTGGTTTGTGATGTTTTGGGGTGGCTTAAACCTGGAGCCTAGATCTGAAGGAGCTTGATCCTTTCTTCCCCAGTTCAGAGTCCATTAAAAGCTATGAACATTTGACTTCTTTTTATTTTGCTCTGGAGCCATTTCCACACTAGACTGTTATTGTGCTATTATTCCACTTTCAACATCCTATGGAATCCTGGGATTTGCAGTTTAGGAAGGGGCCCAAACTCTTTTCATCTTCAGAAATGAAAACCAAATTACAAGAGGTGAGGTCAATAACAGGATGAATTAGGGGAACTTTTTGGGGAACTTTTTAAAAATGTGCCCCATTTTATAAGATTCATTTCTCTTTTGTACCCTATCTCTTTTTCATAAGTGGTTTCTTTGAGAGTTGATTCATTCAGTGGTCAGCCTACTAGACCAAACGGGTTCCACCTCAAGTAACCTAGCTATTTGCTTATATCCAATTGCTAGGCCTAGCTAGAGTAAACCATCTACATTACTGTTGAGTTAATGGTCAATAACTGATTCAATGGGTCCACTCTAGCTGGAAGTAGTTGTTGGATTTAGACTAAGCCAAGACTGTAGGAAAATTTAGCCTAAGATCAAGAAAAGTAGCAGGAGAGCCACTGATTGAATTTTATGAGGCTATCATTTTGTTAATCAAAAGCATAGCCTTTAAGCAACCAAAGACTGTATATATATATATACATCACCTGAAGGCCAGTTTAGAAATCAAATAGACTACAGACTTGGAAGCAGAAGATGGAGACGCTCCATTCTCTTCAAAAACAAGACCAGGAGCAGGCTGTGGCACAGACCATGAACTGCGAATATAAAAAATCAGAGTAAAGCTAAAGAAAAACATTAAACCAACCATTGTGCCAAAATACAATCTGAAGAACATCCCCATAGAATTTAAAGTTTTTCTAATTTTTTTTTTTCATTATTAAGTGTAATTGACTGGGAACCATAAGAACTCTGGATTGAAGCCAGGGACATTGTCAAAGAGGAGTGCAAAAGGACATAATCTGCAGCCAAAAAGAAAGAGAAGCCTCAATGGATGGCAGATAAAACTCTTCAAGCAGTTAAGGGCAGATGAGAAGCAAAAGGAAAAGGTAACACAAATAAGGTCAGAACCCTGAAGCCAACTGTTCAGTAACTTGCACACAGGGAGAGGAAATATGATAACAATCAATGCCAAGAAATAGAAGGTGACAACAAAAAAGGAAGAACATGAGACCTCTTCCACAAGATCCAAGAAATCAAAGGGAAATTAAAACCAAGTGTGTGTATACCATACAACCACATTACATGATTAAATACAAATAAAAAGTTGATGGAAACAATATACTGAAGAACTATATAAAAGAGATGAAAGGCTGATGTATTCATTCAAGGAAGAACCATTTGAAGATGAACTGACAATTTTAGAAAGTGAAATGGAAGCTGTACTCAGGACACCAGGAACAGATGTCATACCGATATGTATTGGTATGTATTTAATATGTGTTGGTATATGTTCAAGCTACAGACAGAATCTACTTTATTTCTAACTAAAATCTGTCAACACATATTGAAAAAACCCCCAATCACCTACGGATTAGAAATATTCAATATACATTCCAGTCCCCAAGAAAAGAGATGCCATGGATTGCAGTAACCATAAGACCATTGCATTAATCTTCCATGCAAGTAAAGTGATGTTCAAAATTCTATAACAAAGGGATTTACCATATATGGAGCAAGAAATGTCAGATGTCCAAGCTGGGTTCAGGAAAGGCAGAGGCACTAGGGATCATATTGCAAACATAAATTGGATAAAGGAGTGCACCAAAGAATTTTAGAAGAAAATCAGCCAGTACTTTGTAGATTATAGCAAAGTCTGTAGATCATGAAAAACTTTGGATGAGTCTTAATAAATGCTGTGTCACAACATTTGGTTGTCCTGATGTGTAACCTGTATGTAAGACAAGAGGCTACAATCAGGATACACTACAGAGAAATGGAATCATTTTCAATTGGCAAGGGGGTCACCCTATCTGTTTAACTTGTATGCTGAACATATAATAAATAAAGCGGTATTAGACTTGGAGGAAAGAGGCATGACAATTGAAGAAAGAACATCAACAATTTAAGATATGCAAATAACACTATACTACTATTAGAAAAAAACTAAAACTTGGAAGGATTACTGAAGAAAGTTAAGGCAGAAAGTGCAAAGGCAGGTTTACAGCTGAACATTAAGGAAATAAAAATAATGACCACAGATGGTTTATATAATTTTAAGGAAGACAGTGAAGATATTGAAATAGTTCAAGACTTTCTGTACCATGGCTCAGTCATTAATCAAAACAGAGATTGTACTCAAAAAATGGGAAGAAGACTAGGACTTGGAAAGGCAGCTATAAAGTAACTAAACAAGACCCTGAAGAGTCAAGATATATAATTGAAAACTAAAGCAAGAATTGTCCATGCTTTCCAATTTCTATATATGGTTGTGAAAGTTGGACAGTGAAGAAAGACAACAGGAAGAGAATCAACTCATTTGAAATGTGGTGCTCGAGGTGAGTTCTAAAAGATAAACAAATGGGTCTTAGAGCAAGTCAAGGCTGAACTCTCCCTAGAAGTCTGGATGACTAAACTGAGATTGTCATACTTTGGGCATATCACGAGAGGACATGACTCACTAGAAAAGACAATAATGCTTGGGAAGGTGGAAAGTAGTAAGAAAAGAGGAAGTCTGTATTACAGATGAATTGACTCAATCAAGGAAACCACAGCCTTGAATCTCCAAGACCTGAGCAAGGCTGTTAATGATATGGTGACCTGGAGGGTCAGCATAAGTGGAGGTTAACATGATGGAAGACGGCATAAAGAGGATGGCATACGCAAGGGAATTCTTCACCTCTTCTCCCTTACGACATCCCTCCAACTTTTTCAAAAGAAGGTATTCTTGGCAGATAGGACCCAAGAGGGTTCTCGAAGCAAAGCAGGGGATTACTCCAGAATGTGTGTATTTCACCTTTTACAAATGAAGCAATATTGCCTGACTGTGGATTTTGATCCCCCAGCCATAAATCTCATATTTAACAAAGCCTACACATGGCCTTCCTGTTCTGATATATGTATGAACCCATGAATCTCTGTAGTATCTACTTTTAATGGTACCCACATGGTCAAATGGCACAATCATTCCTATGCAACATTTTCTCCATCCTTGCCCTCTTGTGTTTAGTAATGACATGTGGGTAGAGGAAGCATATGTACATAGATCTCTATATGTGTAGGCTTTCACAGGAAGTGGTATCCTTTTTTAAAAAAACATCCTTTCCATTTAGAACCCTCTCAAGAGTGCTTAGAATCCACTTAGATCCCAGGTGTTAAGTGATCTCTCAATACGTGGAAGTAGCTCCTCCTTGATCAGTTTTCAAGCTTCTATAGAGGATTATGTGGTGTTTGCCAATCCTTATGCCATCAAATGTGGGGGTTCCCCTCAGGAAATCCCACCAGTGTGGCCAAATGTCAGGTCTCTCCTCTTTAACTTACCAAATGTGAAGACTTCCATGGTGCTTATTGCAATTATCAAAAGTGAATACAGTAGCCCCTCCATATTTGTGAGAGTTAGGGGCACAGAAGCCTCATGAAAGTGGAAAAAACATGACTAACTCCCCCCCCCCCACGATTCCCCTCCCATTCCCTTCCAAAGCTTTCCTTTGCCTCTGGCCCTTGCATTAGAAGAGGGAGAGAAAAAGACAACCTAAAACACAACCTAGCACTTTCCCCTCAGACAGAGAGGGTAATTCTAATTACTTCTGGTGGCCATCTTGAGAAAGGAGCACCTGACCAGTCAGCAGCCAATACACAGCAGAATGTGTAATCATGTGGCAAAGAGGCCACGCCTTCAGCAGTGGGAGGGGGCTTTGCTCACCCCAAAGGAAAAAAAACCCTCCATTTAAAATACAAGCCTGGCAAGCCTGGGGTGAGGAATGCAAGGATGAGAGGAGAAAAAGCGGGGAAGTAAGCATGTGTCAGTTGAATAATCAAATTTGTATAAGTCAAACCTGTGAATGTGGAGAGAAGACTGTATATAAAAACAAGAACAATTCTTTACTTATAGAAGTTAAACATAACAAGGCAGAATGATTACTTATTGCATTTAATACACCATACACTGTCTCTCTCACTCCTCTCTAACTAACTCAGACCCTTAAAAACAGCAAATTTATTTCTAAATTTGACAGACTCTTAATCAAAAATCTTCCACAACCTCTCTCACACACCATCCGTACCTCTCATTAATCCCAAATCCCTCCCTAAATTCCCCAAAACAGCTAACTGCCATTTACCAGGCTTATGCAAATCTCCTCAAACATTCCACCAATCAGCATTCACTCTAACATTCTATTCCCTCCTGTTCTCAACATCTCCTTACCTTATACTCTAATACACAACCAATAAATTAAACAATATTTCTTAACACAAGTCTATGGCATCACGGTATATGCCTATAGATTTCTTCTGCTCAGACATCCAGACTCGCTGCATGGACATTGGCAAGCAGGGCTGGAGAATGTTTCACAATGGGGAGGGTTTCACACAGAGTGAACTTGGGGATGAGAAAAGGTCAAAGCCCATGGAAACAGCCTTGACAGTTTTGTCTATCCTTAGTTACAAACTGCTAAGGAAAGATGGAATGCATCTGAGAGTTTATGAAAAAAATCAAGCAGGTAATAGTCAACTGTTTGACTAAAATGGGAAACTGTACACTCCTTATCAGCTAATTGCAAGTATGAAAAAGATAACAGATTTATTCTAGTAGATTATACAAGGGTTGATAACACATTGCTATAATTATGAGATATTTAAAATGCACAGAAATGTTTCTTAAAATGTAATGCCTTTTAAATTTTTAAACAGTTCTTGATCTTATCCAAAAGTAGGCCTTTGTGTGTCTTTCTGGGACTCTACACCCATCTATATGATAGAAATCCTTTTACTTCTCAATTTCTTAAGTCTGAAAGGACACTCCTGTGCAGGCAATAAATGTAACAAGGGCAAGTAAAATGGAGGTATGGTTAATGACGGGGTAACTCTATGTTACACAAGTGATAATAATCTATGTGACATTTTGGTCCTTAAGAGTCATATAAGCTAATCTGCTGTACTCTGAAAGTCAGTCACATTTCAAACTGAGCAAAATTATGTTTTTTTCAAGGGCAGCTCCATTATTACCACTGCTTTCTATAATCATTATGCCAGCTTTAAAACCTCTCACTGCTCACCACCATACATGGCTGACAGCTTTCCCTTTGTGTCATTATTCTAGGTAGGCGGGACAGGAGAATGTAACAGTGCAGTCTCAGAGTTTTTAAAAAGCTCTCTCCCTCATTTGTAAACAACTTAGAAAGGGCCTCCCTCCCTCTGAGGTGTTGGGGAATTGAGAGATTTTTGGTAATGAGACTCTGGATCAGCAGAGTATTTTAGTAATTGCACAAAAACGGAAGTTGAAGAGATTACCAGCCCCACTTCTATCACTCCACCCCAAACACACTTAACCTAGCTCAAAATAAACACAAAAAACAATTTGGTTAAAAATATAAAAGAATTTACTCACAAAATCTTGTGCATAGTCTACACAGGTTCAATTCTTGAAGAAGGTAGGAAGAAAATTAAGCACTCACATGCTTGCTGAAAATAATCCCTGTTAGGAGATCTCAGGGCATGCTTTCACGACAAAAGGCGAAGACAAGAGGAAAGAGTAAATGGCAAGAGAACCTTTTTAAGACCAAAGAATGTGTACGTGCTGGAGGAAGAGGTGTTGACCAAAACAAACAGGAAGTTTTCTCTAGGCTATCTCACTATGCCTACAATAAACATGCAAACAAACTAGCCAGTTAATTAAGCATGCAAAGGTTGCCACTCCCAACATGAGGAACAGGGAGTAATACCTAGGAAACCAACAAAATACTATGGGGAGAATGCAGAGTGTTTTCAGAATACAAATTTGTGCGTTTGACTTGGACAGTTGACCACTGAACAGTTTTCCTGGTAAGGCAATCAGTTCCTTGGCAGGGTGTCCCAAGACAAAGGACACAACTTTTCAGGAAATTAAATCTTCTAACTACCTAACAGCTTGGTCCCAGTTTTATGTATAGATGAACCATTGCATCCATAATGGAGTTTTATATAAGAACATTTTGTAGAGTTTGACATACTTCCACCCTCCTCCCCACCCCTGCTCTTTCTCTCAAGCTATGGGAGCTCCGAATTCTCCAAATGAGGCCCTCTGCCATTCTCAAAGCTCCCATTAATTTACATTCAGCACTGCTGAATGATTGCCACCCATTCCTGGCAGAAAAAATAATTAAGCTAGTCATTAGCACAATCTGCCTTGAATTAAGCAAACAACTGGCTCTTTTCAGCTGGGTGGAGGGAGGTTCAGGCCACTGATGTGTCAGCCTGCAATTTGGAGGAGGTGGCAGAGGCAGCAGCAGTACCAGTAGCAGCTGTGTGTGTAGCCGAGGCTAGCACACTGAAATACTGGCACCAAGCATGAAATAAGCACTTAGCAAAACATTATTTGGCAGGCAGAAGGATAATGGGAGGGAAGAGAATTTAGTGAAGTAGGTGCCTAGAAGAGGGGAAGTGAGAAAGGAGCTGGGGAGCACTGTTGACTTCTAAACTGCCATTTTGTTTTATGAAGGTCTAAACTGAAGAGTACAAGGCAGGAAAAAGACACAAATACTTCTGCTTGTGAGAGCCAGTGTGGCATAGTGGTTTAAATGTTGGACTGGAACTAGGACTTTGAATCCCTGCTTGGCCATGGAAACCCACTGGGTGGCGTTGGGCAAGTTACATTTTCTTAGTCTCAGAGGAGGCAAAAGCAAACCCCCTCTGACAAATCTTGTCAAGAAAAACTCATGATAGGTTCACTTTGAGGTCATCCCAAGTCAAAAATGACTTGAAGGCACACAACAACAACAACGGTTTCTGCCTGTGGATCACCATTTTCCAAAATAATCTCCTTTGTTTTAGGATAGGGGTAGGGATCATGCAGGTCTCCATATGTTGTTGGACTGTAAGTTCCAGCAGCTCTAAACCAGCACAGCCAATGGCGAAAAGTGGTAGGAGCTGCACTTCAACAACATCTGGAGGCCTGCCTGATTTAGAAAATGTTTCAGGATTGGCACATTTTTGTTAGATCAGGACTGAGAAATGTGTGGCTCCCTAGATGTTGGATGATAACTCCTATCTGCTTTAACCAGCTTGGCCAATGGAGGCATCTTATGGGAGTAGGGGTTCAACATCTGGAGGGCCAAGGTTCCCTAACTTTGTGTTACACTAATAGTTCAGGTCTATGTCCCGAAGGACTGTGGCACAACAGTAGAGTACATATCTTCCATGCAGCAGGTCTCAAGTTCATTCCATGGAACCCTGGTAGGGCTTGGGAAGAATCTTAGTAGAGAGCTTGGACTGGTCCTGCCAGAGGATGCACAGGCAATACTGAGCTAGAAAGAGCAATAGTCTGACTGGTATAAGGCAGCTTCCTATGATTCTTTGGCCAATCTTTCTTTGCCCAACAAGGAAAGAGCATTTAGTCCTGGGCTGTGCTGCCTGGGAGTTTGTAGGAGATGTAGCAAACAAAAAGTAATTTTCCCAATCTCTGATTTCAACAAAACAGTGGAAGTATAATCAAGATACAATAATGGCCCTTTCTGCACAAGGCGAGTGAATTGCTCCGTGCCGTTACTTACTGGCTCTTCTTGGGTCCGAAGTAACGCACACTGTCCCTTGAGCCCTTCCGCAGGGCTCCTCCATTGGTGCAGGGTGAAGTGGAGCAGTGCGAGGTCTGTAGATCCGCGCTGCTCCGGCTCAAAATGGCAGCTTCTGGTGTCTTCGTGGGAGTGGACCAACTGCTGAGGCTGGCCACGCCCACAGCCTGCCGTCTGCTGATCGCAGGCTCACGTTGGTGCGAGTCTGTGCATCTGCACAGGTAAGTAGGAACACAATGGCGCATTCCAGAAAATGTAAAGACCTGATTTCTCCGGTCTTTACTTAGCGTGCTGGAGGACCACTTGGGGGTGGGTTGGATTGGACTGAGGTCCGGAACTAAGTTAAATAGTCCGCACCTAGTCCTATCCAAGGTGCGGATGACCTCCGTACCCGGACACCTTGGCCCGTTTTAACTGCCTCGTGCGGAAAGGGCCAATGTATCTCTTATTCTTTCTGAAATCTGGAGTAGGTTCAAGAGGTCTTGTTGTCCAGCAAACTTGACTGCAGGGAACACTCCTTGCCATGACTATGAATAATTTTCCTGAGCAAGTAGAGGGAAAGGGGATGAGTAGATAGGAACACAGAAAGAGCTTGATCACTGGACCATCTTGCTCACTATTGTGTGCACTAATGCTGAATGTTTAGTCCATGCTTATGCAAATCCCGTTGACTTAATAGAATCTTCCAGGGAGGCTATTCTTTCTGTTCCACATCCTGAAAGGTACCTATTTTGTGAATTTGGGAGGTCATTCTTGGTGGCTACTCTCAAGTTCTAGAAGTCTCCTATAAGAGAGGCTGGACTGAGGCACTGCACGATCTCCTTCCAGGGGCAGGAAAAAACATTTTTCCTTTGCCTTTGAGAATTAAGTACTGATGTTGAGAAATCATCATCATCATTCTGCAGTGGGCAACTGCAGTGAATCTGGGGCCCAATTTTCTCTGACCAGACCCTCTTGGAGTCAAAGAGACCACAGAAAATACCAACAGAAAAGGGGAAAAACACAGAAGTGGCTAGCGGTCCACGCCAGATTTTGGAAAATGGATATATTTCAATGTTACCATATGGCAGAGCCCTCCAAGGTATTTAAAGGATTCTTGGAGGGTGCTAGAAAAGACAATTTACTTGGGGGGGGGGAGGAATAATGGTTTGGGGAGTCTGGGAAGGTCAGGAGTCTCAAATTCATTCCTTGGGGCCACATGCCATCCCAGGATGGCACTTTGCTTACCATTAATTTAATGTAAGGCCTGTACCTCACTCAGAACAAACAATTGGGTATAGACCCTGAACTGCCTCTCCTAGAATCCCAAAGCCGATGTCTGGTTGTGGGATTCTGGGAGTTGTAGTCTTTCTTAGAGCTTTACTTTTTCCCCCAAGCCAATTGTTGTGCAGGTGGTGACCATAAACAAGAAGTGTTGGGCTAGCTCCAGAGGTGTCACAGCCTGAATCCAAGCCACAGGCTAGCAGCTCCCCAATGTTGCTCTGCAGTGACTGACTGGCACTCCCAGGGACGTCAGACGTAGCTCTTTCCTTGCGCTGACTGAAGATAGTGAGGACTGACCATTCTATAAAAGAAGCATGGACTCTCTGTCCCAGGACCATGGCTCTTCCTGTAGGAAGTGGTAGACAGCATTCATATTGCAATGCAGCTGTGTCTCTGCAATGGGAGTTACTAAACCATATACTTATGCAAAAGTACACACATCATGTTATTCTTCTATAGCAGTAGCACCTTTGAGAAACAAGACAGAAGTACAAGTTTGCTCCATGCAACTTGCAACCCTGGATGGGGAAACACATCCCCATCTGCATCAGCAGGTGCATCCATCAAATTTAATGGACTGAGGTGAGCATTGTGATGTGGCTAATCATGCTCATCCAGATGTGCCTTTCCATCGGTTGAGGGTGCACAGATTTCTCTTGTGGGTCCCCCTTCATCAGATCAAGTCTGTGTGTTTTCTGTAATTGTTTAGTTGAGAAAAACATAGTGCTCTCTTCTAAGGTTTGAGAGTGTTTGTTTTCCCCCTCTCTTTTTCCTTTAAAAAACAAAACCTATCAAGAGTCAAGTCTTAGTCCTTCTTCCTGTGAAAATCTAAGCTGCTAAACCTCCAAGGGAGTTTGAATATAACATATATGTCAAGAATAAAAAAAAAAGCTCAAAGAGAGGCTTTGGCAAGTCCTTCTTAATCCTGTCATTTACTGTTTGGACCTTTCCATTTAGAACCCTCTCAAGAGTGCTTAGAATCCTCTTAGATCACAAATGTTAAGCGATCTGTCAATACATGTACAGAGATGAGAGGTGGGTATAAAACAAAAGTAAAACTTATTTTTATGAATTGTATCTCAGCAAGAGGCTTGAATTATGTTACTGGTATCACAGTGTGTGTGTATGTGTACGTGAGTTTGGTTGCACACCAATTCTTTATCCTCTTGGCATTCACATGTAGCAAATAGCCATGGGCTGTCCAAAGGGCAAGAGAGGCATCAATCTGGCATCACTCTGTCAAGAAAAACAGCACAAACAGCCTATATATTATCAAAAGCCCAGATCCCACATCTGGGTGTAGCACAAATATTCAGTAACATTGTGTTTCTTCTGTTTTTGCCATGAGTGACGATAGTGGACGAAGACTGGAGCACAGCTAATACTATACTCAAAGAAAGGAACATTTGTGTTCCAAATAACTATGGAGTGATTAGCTTTAGATAAGATATGAGAAAGTGAGCAAGCATGGCATAGCAATTTGAGTACTGAACTAGGACTCTTGGAGACAAGAATTCAAATCCCCGTTCAACCATAGAAAGCTGCAGGATGACCTTGGGCAAGTCACCCTCTCAGCCTTAGAGGATGGCAATGACAAATCTCCTCTAAATAAATCTTGTTGAGAAAAGCAAATGCAACTTTGACAGGGTTATCATAAGCTGGAGTCAACCTGAGGGAACATAACAAGGGCTAGGGAAAAAATAAATAAGCTAAGACTTCATAAAATAGGAGAAACACTGCCAAGGTTTCCTAAGTGAGGCTCAGATACAAATTTCAGATCATTGTAAAGTCCACCTCAGAGAGAAATGTGCTTTACAAGCCCTGGAACTCTTTTCTGGCTTGGACTACAAATGAAACCAGATGGGATTTCCTGACTTCCTCTGCTGCCTCTGTCACCCTCCAGCCCACAAAGACATGCTCATCTGCCAAAGTCCATTTTCTCTTCCCTTTGATCACTGGCAACTGTACTGGAGCAGCACCAAAGAGGACAGGAAAAAGATAATCTTTCTTATTTTGTCACTCCTTCATGTTGGCTAAGTGGTATGTTGAAGCACTGACGACTATGGAGGACATAGTTTTTCCTAGAGATCTCGTGGCTTTGTATTTATTTATTTTCAACATGTAAGCACATCTACTCCCCACCTCATACAGCAAGCGAGTTCAATATATACAGGTGCCTTGACCAACATGGGGCTTACTGGTTGTTTGAGTGATGGATATAAGATATAAATAATCCATCCTGATTAAGGAATTAATGTGAGCATTAATGTGAACTGGTCCTTGTTCTTGAAGGAAGGCAAGAAGTCATGGTGTGCTTTCGGCCAGAATTAGGATGGATATTGTTCTTGCTGGCTCCAGGAAGAGTTTTCTTTATAATGCAAGGAACTCCCTGTGATAAAGTCTGAGAACCCCTTTGATAAGGACACTTGGCCTAATTAAGTCGATAGTGTTTTCAGAGGCATCTCCTCTTTCTATTCAAGAGGCCAAGTTTGATGGAGTATAATGAGTGTTGATCGGGCATTGGATTTCCACCAGTTTGTATGGTTCTGTAATGCATAAGTGTATCCACTTTGCCCAGACAAAGGGAGAAACTTGCTCCCAGCTTTCACAGAAGCACAAAAGGGATTTGGCTTTTCTGTCTTTCAAAATGGCTTAAGATTGCATTGCTGTCAGTATACTAGAGGTGGGGCAATTTTGCTCAGCACCAAAAGGCATGGCAGATATATCCGTGAGGGGACCGTGGCTAATTAGTACGAGATTTACATATTCTTGTGAACAGAGTGAATGCCAAACTAAAATTGCTGGCTAAATGTCATTTCTGAATCATTTTTTCTTCTGAATGCTTAAATAGAGAGAGACAGAGAGAGAGAAATGGATGAGATTCACAAGGGAGCACATGCAACTCTGCATGTCAGTGCAGTGATGGCCCCCTAGATCTCCCCCTTATGTGCTTAAAATTTTTGGAGTTTGAAAATAGATTTGGGAATTAAGGAATAAAATTTTGTCTTGCAGTGCATATGATCCCACCTCCCTGCAAATTTGCACATAGTTTGCAAGTTGTTTTCTGAACTTGATGGGTTTTTATACTTTAAAATGGTTTTCCCATGAGGCAGCCTAGAGTACTTACATACTATTAGTTGGGATGCAAAGGTCTAGCATACCAAGGAGACACTTAGGCAGTTCCTATCAGTTCTTATTTATTTATTTATAACATATTTACCCACCACCTTTCCAAACACAGACACAACCCCCAAAGTGGCTCAACACCCACAAAGATTAAAACAACAATGCAATATAATGGAAGAGGCTGTGGGATATGGCATTAAATGAAAAATTAACAGCTAAGTGTAAAGTTCTTAGAGGAGAAACTAGGACAAACATGTTTATTGAGATATGCCAGCTGCTCATTGCTTTTGTAAACAGTACCTCTGATATCATGAGACCATTGGGGTTTCAGCATAAATATTGAAAAGATTTCTTAGAGAATCCTTGATACTTTAGTTTTGGAAAATGAAGTTCAGGATTGTTCACTAGAAATGAAGGAAAGAAAAATATATTTATACAGTGCTGAAAAACTGATTCTTTGAGTGGAGTTTCTTTTTTAAGATTTTTTTTTCGTATGTAGTATATTTATGAGAACCAGTCTGAAGTAGTGGTTTGAGTGTTGGACCTTGGGTTGGAGACCAGGGTTCACTTCCCCACTTGGCCAGAGAATCCCACTGGTTGATCTTGGGCACATCATACACTCTCAGCCCCAGGAAACTCCATGATAGGCTTGCTGTACGGTCATCAATAAGTTGGAAATGAGTTAAAGGCACTGAACAACAAATATTTTTATACTTATTGTTTTGTGTTGGTATTAGAAGTAAACTGGTAAAACAGAAGCAGTACATCAAAAAAGAACTCCAGAATTATAATCAGTAGCATAGATGGTCGGTTCATAGGCAGCACAGAATTAAAAAAATGTTTTAGCTTAGCAGTGAAAATATCACAAGTAAGATTCCATGGCAGCTAAACTGGAATCCTAGGATTGGGGTAGTAATTGTGTGGCCAGATGTCACTGTTGGACCCTGGGTCCTACAACTCAGCAATGAGTGGGCTGTGCTAGCTTGGGCTGATAAGAATTGTAGTTCAACAACATCTGGGGGCCACACCATTCCTACCTCTGCACTAGATGATGGAGCAACAATCCTCATATCATTCTTATTGTATGTGCTTTGTGCTACTGTCAGGAGGCAGCAGGTTATGGGACTTCACGAGGAAAAAATCTAGAAGCTTGACACTAAACCATTTATGTTTTCCATGACATTTCCAAATCTGCTTAATGGAAAAGGTGAAAGGGTTATGAGCCAAATATATTTGTTGGCTAGCTGTGAAACAAACAGGAAACTATACAGAATGCTCGCTGTGTTCTTTCTAACAAATTATATTAATAACAATGATCAATCATTCAGTGTTGCGTGACTAGAAGACAGGCTTGTGCAATACATTGCTGGAATCCTTTTGGTTATTCTCAGCTAGAGTAGACCCATTCAATCAGTTGCTGAACAGTGATTTAACATATAAGTGAATCCAATGGATTCAGTGGCTCTGCTTTTAGTTGGTACTCAGAGTAGGATTTAGGCCCATAATTTCCATTCTCTTTTCCCCCAGCCATTCCCAGTACTACCTGAAAAGCTTTGTTAGAAGGTTGGGAAGATATACCAGATATTGTGGCCTGTGTCTTATGGGGCTAAAATGGGAGGCGGAATTACAGATCCGTGGCTTCAGTGCCCACAACAAAACTCACCGTGACACACAGCTGGAGATAATAAGGCCACACCTTTATTGATTATGGTTACATATAAGCTTGGTGCTGTCATAGGTCTGGGTCCAGGTATTGACAAACCCACTTGTTAACCAATACCAAATCCACTTGCTGGCCAACAGCATGGATGACACGTATAGGATGCCATATGTGCAGATACCACTGTGTAGTTACCCTGTCACACGGGAGTGTGGCAAACCCAACAGTGCCCAAGCTGGGCATGACCCCTGGTGTCCCTACTCCAAAGTCCTGGAAGAGGATTCCTTCCAAATTTGGACAGCATTTTCAAGGGGTACAAGGCACTGTATGCTAAAGGAAGGAAAGGAAAAGTTTCATTGTGTGAACTACCTTTCACTCACACATTAGATTTCATTCTGTTTTTTTACACTGGTCATTCATTGGAAGCTGGGTGACATATGGCAGTCTTTCTCCATTGCTGCATAATGTGTAAATTAAAACAGGGGGCTTGAAACAAGGTGAAAACTTTTCCTAAGATGTGACCAGAGACCTCCTAGGAGGCAATGCTACACCAACTGGCTTTCTAGATGTTCCGAACAGATTAAAGGCTTCATTTTGTCCCTGACAATTATTGATATTTGAGGTCTTGGTTTCAGTGAAAGTCATCCTCCTTTGCCTCCCTTGCTTTCTACAAGCTTGTCAGTCCCAGGTCAGGATGAACATGGTAATTGACTGCCTCGTTAATTTATTTATGGCTAATGACAGAAAGAAAAATGTGGAACGCTCCCAGTCATAGGTCTTCAGTGAAGAACTATTCATGTTTTAAAGGAATGCCTTTAGCCACCTACCATTACTAATTTAGCTGATCATCATGCATTATATTTAAAGATCATCAACACCCAGCAAAGTGCTGCCTTATTATGGAAGGAAATGTACTGGAGAGGAAAGAATTACATGTACCGGACAACAATTGGAGCTTTCAGGCGTATTGTATTACGAGAATAGGGAAACTGTTCTAGCATTTGAAAGTAGGATGCAGAATAATTATATTCAATTAACTAAGGAGTCCTTGGGCAGCAGCCCAACAGCACACTTTATATGACAGTACTTGAGAGACAGAAAGGAAATAATTTGGTGAGAATTCTTTCTCCCAATGCCATAGGTCGTGGGTCATTTTAAGCATATTATAATAGGGGCAGAACTTTCCTTTAAGAAAATCTGGTTTCCTATAAGTAGGTTTTGTTTTTGCATTGTTTTAGGATTAATAGAACAATGACAAAGTAGAAACCCACATAATGGAATCCAGTTTTTCTTAATAAGACTTTTGTTACTGTAATTATAACACAAGTTTCGAATACCTGTACAGCTTAATAACAACCCTACTTATAGAAACATAAGAGTGTTCTGTAGGGATGCCCCTTCTAGATTGTCATGCATTTCCCTTAACAAGATTTTGAATTCAAAAAGAAGTTAAACTGATGTCGCAGAACTGTTTTATTCCTGCTAGAATGGATCTCTCTAACTTGTGCCTGCCTCATAGCTTGCCCATCCATTTCTAAATGACACAAACTGTCACTGCTTAGCAAAGGATACATTATTCACAAGGGATGCCTCAACAAAGCTGAGCAAAACTGCAATAAATGTAGATGAAAATGTGGTGAAAATTCTTCCTGCAGCCAGGTTTGCAGCAACAAGAGCTAGCCTGCCAAAATCCTTGCAACAAAAATATTGATGTCCAGTGAGTAATCAAACACTGATAGGACAGGCAGATTACCTTCTCAAAAGAAATTCCATCCATCAGCTATGCTCAGCAATGAAACTGGGACAGGTTGAACAGCTTATGATAAGGATTAGAGTGGAAGCAAAAGTGTGAAACACTGTAACTGAGAGCATTTAGAGTTCCCACATGGCAGTTTGACAATATATTATCACCCTTCTTTCTGTGAGTACTATGAGGGGGACTGGAGCCCCTGTTGCGAGGGACTGGAGGTGCCGGCCTCATTGCTAACCGTGCTGCAGGGATGGTGAATTGAGGACAACATGGCATCACTTTTTCCACATTGTGCGTGTGGTGATGTTGTATGTGTTGTGATGCATGAGAGGTACTGAGGGCATGTCCCCCTAGCTCCTACATATGTCCCCACTGGTTCATTGGTTCCAGCTATATTTGGGTTGCTTGTGTGTGTTGTAACTATCACAGCCTCTGATTTTGGGGCTGTAGTGGTGCTGCCATTTTAATGCTACTTTATTACTTTCTGAGCTCTGTTGTTTTACCTTCCAATGATAAGTATTCCTATAATGCAATGCCTGTTCTATCAGTACAGCAGTGGAATGACTTCTCTCCACAGCATAAATTGAGAACAGGGTTATTCTGTTACTAGCAATGCCCTATGGGCCTGGTTTCAGAATTGCTGTTATTGGAGAGATGGCTTTATGTTCTCATTATGCCCCTGAAAAATATTCTTCTTATGGAGTTAAATGTGCCAAGTATTACATACATCCTCTTACTTTAAAAACCAAAACTAAAATGCAGTAGTAGTGGGGAAGGGCTAGACACCTTGAAGATAGACCCTTCTTTGAATTAACAGCTTTCATTAAAGCAAAGTAAGCTCTAGCTCTTTTTCTTTGGGGAATATAAGGGCAAGCAGGCAAGGGCTCATTAAGAGAAAAAAAACACTTTTTAAAAAACCTTCTAAGCTATTGGCCAGTGAATTCTGGCAAGCAGTAGGCATGTGTGCGAGAGTGTATGTGTGAGAGAGTGTGAAGGGGGAGACAGGAAGAGACTGAAAACAAATAGCTATCTTTGAAGTTGCAATTGTATGCATATTTACGCAAGAGTAAGTTCCACTGACTTAATGGGACCTGCTTTTGAGGAGGTATGTATAAGGCTGACTTTTAGGATGGCATCCTGTTGGTGAATTAGGATGGCATAAGTCAGACTTAAGCCACTGCAATTCATTGCAGTGGTCAGAATTCACTACCAACTGCGCAATGACAAAATCCCCTTTGCTCAGTGGCAGCATCTCAAACCCAGCCATTTCCTGGTCAGTGGAGAGCAGAGAGAGCAAAGGACAAATGGAGGGCCTTCACATCTGTGGATGCCTGTTGCTCTGTACCTAGCTAGAGGAAAATAGCTGGATGATCGTTTGCTGCTCGTACCTCCCTGTTCTCCATTGACCTGGAAATGGTCAGGTCTCAGGGTCTGCTTCTGAGAAAAGATGGGTTTTGTGCAGGGGGTGGTGCTGATGGATGAGAGTTGCACCTTGTAACTATGGCCTTTTCCGCATCTTACCATCTTCCAGTGCTGGGGTGTGGGGATTGCACGAGCAGCCTCTGGCGAGAGGCTCTCGCATCCGGGGTCCTTCGGCTCTGCATGAGCTGCCTGCTTGCGTGAGACCCCCGCCTCTTCCTTCGGCAGTGCAGCCTGGGACCTTCCCAGGCTGCGCTGGGGCAGGAAGCATGACTGGTATGGCTCCAGAGGCTCTGCACACCAGGTAAGTGCGCGCGGGGCCCGGGAGCAATGCACAATTGTGCACCATTTTCGGCTTCTAGCCGAAAATGAAAAGGTGAACGATCAGCACCTGCCGGCCCCTGGAGCATCACAATCACACGACGCTCCAGGCCCTCTTTCGCATGGAAAATGCTGTGCGAAAAGGGCCTATGTCTTCCAGTGCAGGATCTTGGCTCCCTCCCCCCCCCCCCCCGTCAGCATGTTCATGCTATTCTACCTTGCTTCCTCCTTAGACCCTGTTTAACACAAAGTGGATCTGGAACTGAAATTCATTTTCAGATTCCTCAGGGAAATAGGAGGCAAGCATTGTGATATGCTCCAAAGTTCCATAGGTGAAGTGCCAATATCACTATATGTCAAATGGGCTGTTACTGGCTATGGACAGGGAAAAAGTGGCAAATGCATATAGGGACATTAGATCACAACTGCTAAGTGAAACTTTACAGTGTATGTAAAGATTTTAATAAACCAAGTACATTTACTGAGTTTCTGGTGCAGGACTCCTGATGTAGTTCTATGCTACTAATTGTAGTTTTTCTGGGGTCCTGCAGTGACCCTGGTGAAGGAAGACCTACAAAGTCTTCTGCCCCTGAGCAGCCTATTTTTCAAGTCCTTCCTTCCTTCATGGTTGCTGCATTGTGTGGCCCTTTGTCTTGTGCTACTGTTACCAATATTGAGGTAGTTACATCTGGTGTACAGTACTAAACCTGTGGACCTGCCTTTGCTGGTGGAAACCATCGATGGCCACCCTCTGCGCTCGGGCCCAGTGACGCACTCCACCGCAGGACTCCAGATGCAGCTAGGGTCCCATTGCGAGGACGTGGTGTTCTTCATGGCCTCAGCATCCCGATTTCCAGTGGTCTTGGGGCTGGAGTGGTTGCAGGTGTATGACCCCCACATTGGGTGGTCTACAGGGGTCATTACCTTTTCTTCTCCCTGTTGTGCCTGCCATCTCCAGTCGGCTACAGCCTCCTTTGAGGCGGTTTCCCCGGCCTCGCTGCCTCCGGACCTTCCACCCAAGTATCGGGACTTCGCGGATGTCTTTGATGAAAAAGATGCGGCCCTACGATTGCCCGATTGACTTGGTCCTGGGGTCCAAGATTCCGGTGGGCCGCATCTACCCTCTCTCTGAGCCCGAGCTGGCTGAGCGTCATCGCCGCTATCTCCACAAGCCGGTCCCACCTGCGCGGGGTGGGGAGGGTCCTGAGGGGAGGATAGTGTGATAACTGAAGCCCCTGTCAGAGCTGCTGATGACAAGCAGAAGCTGTTGGTCCCTGTGGCTCTGGCTGGAGATCAGTCCTGCAGCTCAAGAGCTCCCCCTGCTGCCATGGACCAAGCAGGCTTGGACGTTCCTCTGCCTGCTCGTTTAGGGCAACAGGGATCCGATTCTGAAGATGGTTTGGAGCCTGTGCCAATCAGCCCACAAACAAGGTGGAGACTCAAGAGAGCTGAGCAAAGGAAGGCTTCTTTGATTAAGTTCAAGAAGCAGTGACTAGCCACACCTGTGTCTTGGGCTATATAACTGCCTACCTGGAAGCTTTCCTTTGCTTGTGGCAAACTTCTTTCAAGCCCTCCTCTTGCCTGTTCCTTGATCCCAGCACCCAGTTCCTGCTACCTTGAATTGATCTCTTGACTCGGCTTTTGGAACTCTAACTACGGTTTTTGCTTGACGCTCTGGTAAATGAACTCCCTTGTGTAAAGTGCTTGCTTGTCTTCTCCTGGTTGGACTTTGCTGGCTCTTACACTCCCTTCTCTGGGCTGGCTCGCCACCCAGGTCTCTGACCTTGACAACAGAAATAAAACAAGATTTGAAAAAGGAAGTAGAAAATCTGAATCAGAGCTTGCAAAAACTTACTACAGATTTATCAAGAATGGACCAAAAAGTGGAAGACATTTGAGAAAAAAGCCAAAAATTGGAAAACCAGGTGGAGCAGATGAAGAAAGAACAGCAAAAAGATAAAGAAACTATAATGAGATTGGAAATGTGTCAACGAAGCAGATGTTTGAAATTAAGGGGTCTCCCTGAACAAAAAGAGGAAAATTTACACCAAAGAGTAACAGATATCTTGGTACCATATACAGGCCAAAGAAGAACGAGATTTGAACATGAAATAGACAGGGCTTTCAGAATTGAATCGGTAGTGGCAAACCGGAGGGATCTACCCCGAGATATCGTAGTTTATTTTTCCAGGGAAAAGATTTGGGATCTAATCATGGAGCAAAATTATAAAGAAAAATTAATAGTGGATGAGAATGAAATTAAAATTTTTAAGGACGTACCACCAAGTGTGATGAGGAGCAGAAGAGAGTATGCAGTCCTGGTAAGGAATCTCCAATCTTGGGAAATAAGATAGAGATGGGAGATACCAGAAGGGCTTTCTTTTTTCTTTGAAGGCAGAAGAATGAAGATTAGCTCTGTTCAGCAAGCAATGGAATTCCAAGAGAATTATTTGAAAACTGGATCTAAAACAACAAGCACTGAAGATAAGAAACCAGAAAAAACAATGAATACTACACAGATGGGAGCGGCAGCGGCGGATGAATCTAGTCCAATGTCTGAAGAAGAGTCAGAATCGGTAAAACCAGAAGAGAAAAAGAAAAAAGGGAAGTAAAGACAGTAGAATAGTAAACATGAAGATAATCTCATGGAATGTACAAGGAATGAACTCACAATCAAAGAGAAGACAGATTTTTCACCATTTAGAAAGATTAAGACCTTAAATTACAGTTTTAATAGAGACCCATATAAAGAAAAACCAAGACAAGTATTTATACAACTCTAAGCTATGTCAATGTTTTACCTCTTCATATGGAAAGAAGAAAAGAGGGGTTGTAATCTACATTGATAAAGATATTCAAGCAAAACAAATTTTGGAAGATGAAGAAGGAAGAATACTGGGCATAGAAATTTTGAAAAATGATAAAAAAATCCTTTTGGTTGGAGTTTACACCCCAAATGAAAATAAAGGCAAATTTATAAGAAGCTGTGAGAAAAAATATTAGTATATAAGTATGAAGACTAGATCTTGGCAGGAGATTGGAATGGAGTTTTTGTTGGGGATGATAGGAGTTTCAGCCCCATGGAAACACAGCGGAAAAACCAGAGTTCAGCGAGCCAACAGCAGCAACCTTGTTCTCCAGTAAGGATACTCACACACGGAGGAGTTTCTTCCAAACAGGAGGCACTTTATCTTGCAGCAAAGTTCCGTTATATACAAAACATAGGACAGATGGACGAAAGCTTGCGCCAGGCACCAGGTTTGGTCAACAGACAAATACATACTGGCGTTGCTTTGTTCTATACATATCTACAACCAATCAGGTAGAGGTTTGCACACCTCCCTCTACCATCTGCACACGACCCCAGTTTCTTATGCAACCTTACAATTACCCACAGTGGGGCATGATGCAACATCTTTGCAGTGAGCTGATCATTTTCCCAGGGTTCCCTGCCTGGAATCCCTGACAGTTTTGGACGCTAAATTGGATAAAACAATCTCTCAGAGCAAAGAAGATCAAGTAAAGAGAGGGAAATGGCCAGAGGGAAATTGCCAAAAGTTTTTTCTGAGGTGTCTGAAGAGTTGTCTGTTTTAGATGTATGGAGAACTATTCACCAAATTTGTTAAAGATTTTACTTTTATATCAATCTTGGTCTCGAATAGATATGATTTTTATTTCTAAACATTTGCTATAAGAGATAAGGAAGACAGAAATACTGCCTAAGGTCATTTCAGACCATCATCCAGTGATGTTGCAAATACAAGAGAAGATTAAAAAAATTCAATGGAGATTGAATGATAGTCTACTGAATGATGAAGAGATAGTAAAATAAGCAAAAGAAGTGTTAAAAAGTTATTTTAAGGAAAACATAAAAGAAGATAGAAGATGAAGACAGTCTGGGATGCATTGAAGGCAGTAATGAGAGGTTTTTTCATACAGCTACGACAAACTCAGAATAAAAAAAGGCAAGAGAAACACCAAGTGTTATTGACCAAACTTCAAGAGAAAGAAAAAGAACTTAAGGAAAATCCATTGCAAAAATCATTACAATTGGAGATCAAGAAAATACAGCAAGAGATGGGGATAATTATAACTGAGGAAATAGAAAAAAAGATGAAACAGATGAAATTGACTCAATTTGAACATGCTAATAAAATTGGGAAATGGCTAGCATACAAACTCAAGAAGAGGAAAGATAGGAATATAATCATTGAATTGAAAAATGGGAAGAAGTCAATTACTCAACATGAAAAGATAAAACAGAAATTTGAAGAATATTTTGGGAAATTATTTTATGAAACAAAATCGCCTCATCAATATGCAAAAAATCTGCCTGAATTCTTTAAAAAAGTAAAGATTTCTAAAATATCTTTGGAAGTACAGAAACAGCTGAATAAACCAATAACACTTACTGAAATTGAAGAGGTCATAAAGGATTTGAAAGTGGATAAGGCACCAGGACTGGATGGTTTCACCACGCTATATTACAAGAGATTCATAAAAGAATTGATTCAACCAATTCAAGCAACCTTGAAGGAAATAGAGAAATATGGCAAATCAGAATCCTGGGGAGAATCAAATACAGTACTGATACCTAAAGAGGGTAAAGACAAAAAAGAAGTTAAAAATTATAGACCAATCTCCTTGTTGAACATAGGCTACAAAATTTTTGCGGCTGTGTTGGCAAAACGACTGAGACAGATATTACAGGACAAGATTCAAGAAGGCCAAACAGGCTTTCTCCCTGGCAGATACATGAGAAACAATGTAAGAACAATTTTAGACGTGATTGAATATTATGATAAAAACCGAGGGAAGAAAGCAGCACTCATCTTTTTTGGGTGTAGAAAAGGCATTTGATAATGTTTCCTGGGATTTTATACATCGGGTATTGAGAGAATATGACCTGGGAGAAGACTTCTGTAAATGGATTGAGGTGATTTATCAAGACCAGTCCGCAAGGTTAATAATCAACGGAGATATTATGACAAACTTTGTAATAAATAAGGGGGTACAGCAAGGGTCTGCTATCACCATTACTATTTATAGTTGTTTTGGAAGTATTGTTGACTATAATAAAGGAGGACTCACAGATAAGAGGCTTGAAAATAAGGAAAAAGGAATTGAAATTAAAAGCTTTTGCAGATGATGTAATTATATTTTTTCGAGGATCCACAAGAATCAATACATGTGTTGATGGAAATTTCACAAAGATATGGAGAAGTGTCAGGATACAAGATAAACAAGGAAAAGACAATGATGATGACATTAAACATGACTGAAAAAGAGCAAGCCGACTTGGAGAGAAGATCTGGATGTCAACTAACTAAGAAAACAAAATATCTAGGAATTATTATAATGAAAAAGAATCAAGAATTATTTGACAACAACTATTTGAAGATATGGAAAGAGATAAAAAATTGTACAGAAAGATGGAAAAATTTAAATCTATCTCTCCTGGGAAGAATAAATGCTTTTAAAATGTCTTTATTACCTAAGCTCATGTTCCTTTTTCAGAATTTACCAATAATAGGAAGAGAGAAGATATTTAAAGAATGGGAAAAGGACCTACAAAAATTCATTTGGCAAGGGAAAAAACCAAGAATAAGATCTAAAACATTTCAGGATGCAAAAGAGAGAGCAGGACTTGACTTACCATCATTGAAAATTTATTATTATGCATGTTGCTTAGACTGGATTAAAGATTGGATTCAGTTAGAGAGAACAACTATAAAAGAATTGGAAGAAATAAACAATAGATTTGGATGGCATGGATATTTTATGCTGTGATAGATTAATGGTGAAACAAGAGTTTAATAACCATTGCATCCTGAAGACATTGCTAAAGGTTTGGCTACAAATAAAGTGGAAATATTACACAAAACTTCCAATATGGACTTCACCACAAGAAGCGTATAGAATTGCCCCAACAAAACAAGGAAATGTACTAACATACCAAGAAATATTGAAATGGGAGGGGGAGAAACCAAGAATGTGCACAGTAGAAGAACTAAAGGCTGAAGGATATGAGTTAAACTGGTTCCCATGGCGACAACTTAAAGAAAGATTTAAAATGGATCAAAAATTGTATGGATTTGAGAGAACAGAAAATGAACTAGATTTATTGATGAAGGGAAACCAAAAGAAGAGAATCTCCAAATTGTATGAACTATTGTTGAAAAGAGAAATGGAACCAGATGTAGTTAAAGATACAATGGTCAGATGGGCTCAGAATGTGGACATCCAATTGAATTAGAAGCTTGGGAGAGAGCATGGAAAACTGATATAAAATTTACACCAAATTTAAATTTAAGAGAACATTTTTATAAAATGCTTCATAGATGGTATATGACCCCAGAAAGATTACAAAAAATAACTAAAACTGGAAGTGGGAAGTGTTGGAAGTGTGATGAAAAGATTGGATCCTTTTTTCATATGTGGTGGACTTGTAGGAGGGCAAGAAAATTTTGGAAGGGGATACACAATGAAATTCAAAGAATTTGTAATCTGAATTTTGAAATAACACCGGAGTTTTATTTGTTAAATATGTTAGGGCAACACAGAGAGATAAGAAGTCGTCAGAAGATATTGTTATATTTGATAACAGCTGCAAGATTGATGTATGTGCAATACTGGAAAGAAAAGAAAGATATAGATTTAGAAGAGTGGAAGCTAAAAGTTCTAGATATGGCAGAGATAGAAAAATTAGCATTTTCCTTGAAAAACAAACCTATCCAGAACTTTGAAAGGGAATGGAAAGGAGTTTTGGACTGGATAAAGACATAAACGTACAAGAAATGAAAGAAAGAAACAAATGCAACTGTTTTTCTCTTGTTAATGGAAATGTAATGGTTCTTCTTTTGTGTAAATGGAAACAAAGTAGATTCAACTGGAGAATATAAGTTTGGAAGTCGGGGGGTGGGTGGGATACATCCAATAATGGTGTATATCTCCCCCCCCCTTTTTTTTGCAATCAAGTCTTTAGTAAAAATATTTCAAAAAAAAAAAAAAAAAGGGAAAAGGAAAAAAAGACAAGGGGATCATCCTTTTTTTTTTCCAAAATATCGGATCACTCTACCCTTCCTACTATGGCTATTTCCGCACTACATTGTTGTAGTGCTATTATTCCACTTCCAACATCCCAGGAATCCTGGGGTTTGCAGTTTAGGGAAGGGCATTTAGAATTCTCAGCCAGTGAGCTCTTGGGCCTCGGTAAACTACAAACCCCAGAATTCCCCAGGATCTTGAAAGTGGAATAATAGCACTGTAACAGTATACTGTGGAAATGGCCTATGTCTTTCATCTGTGGCAGACCACAGTAATCCATATATTATGTTAAAAAGTTAAAATGCTAGTCAAATGGGTTTTCATTCAAGGCAATCAAAGAGGATGAGCACCTACAACAATATAAGAGGGTTGGCTGTGGATACTCCAAAGAAGTTCAGAAGATGATAAATGACATTTCATCTCAAACTAAATTATATGAAGGAGCATCCTTTGCAAAAAAATAATTTAAATGATGATACATTTCCTGACCAAAACTTTAGCTTACAGAAATCAATCAGGTCATCACTTTTCACGAAGGAGGCCATCAATTTCTCCTGTGCTTTGCTTTTATTTGATTACAATAATCTTGTTACTGTAGAAAAATGAATGTTTAGGTTGTGATAAAATAACTCCTCAAACACTTATTAAAATGACATAAATGTGTGTCATCTGTTTGGCTCCACAGGTCCTGTCAATGTTGGGGCACCCCACAGTCTACAAAACAAGATTGTTCATCAGTCATCCTCCTGGCCCTAACCCATGAAATGGCTCCAACTGTAGGCTAAGAAGGGGTACCTGCTATATCTGGAACCCCTTATATCTTGAATGAAGTCTAAGAACAAGCTAAGCTGCTGCTCAGGGCTGACTGAATATTTTTATTTCTTGAGGCCATGCAACAAATGATGCCACCCAAGCCAAAGTGCATAGTTAACCTGCCAAAGCAGGTTAAATTATTCTGACATGCGAGTCAGAAAACCTGATAATATACCCCTTGCAGTAAAACACAAATGACATTAAAAAATAACAGTGAAATTAAGGGGCAGAGAAAAAAACATAGATGTCATTTTGGGGTCTACTACAGGCCCCCCAAATCAGACTGACAACTTAGGTGAGGCCTTCTTAAAACAGATGACCACACATTTAGAAAAAAGAGAGATAGCATTAATAGAAGATTTCAATTATCCTGATATTTCTTGGAAGTCAAATTCTGCAAAGAATATGAAGTCTAACAAATTCCTCACTTGCCTTGCAGACAATGTCATTGTCCAGAAGGTGGAACAGGCAATAAGGGGATCAGCTATTTTGGACTTGATCGTAACCAACAGTGATGCTTTGGTTAATGTGACGGGATCCTTAGGTGCCAGTGACCGTGTTCTCTTGGAGTTCGTTATATAGTGGAAAGAGGAAGCCAAGCATAGTCAGACTCACAAAGTCTTAAGATAGCTGATTTCAGTTAACTTAGGGAAACATTAGGTGTCATTTCATGGTCAAACATACTAAAAGAGAATGGAGTTTATGATGGATGGGAGTTTCTTAAAAGTGAGATATTGAAGGCACAGTTTCAAAGAATTCCGTTGAGGAGCAAAACATGGGAGGCATCTAAGTAAACCAGGATGGATGTCTAAAGAACTTTCAAATGAACTAAGATTTAAAAGGGGTATGTACAAGAGTGAACCACAAGCTGAAAATGAGTCATCAATGTGATGTGGCGGCTAAAAAAGCCAATGTGATTATAGGCTGCATCAATAGGAGTATATTGTCAAGCTCAAGAGAAGTAATAATACCACTCTATTCTGCTTTGGTTAAACCTCACCTAGAATACTGTCTCCAGTTCTGGGCACCACAATTCAAGAAGGGTATTGGCAAGTTGGAACATGTCCAGAGGAGGATGGCCAAAATAGTGAAGGGTATGGAAACCATGCCTTCCATGAGGAGCGGCTTAGGGAGCTCGGTAAGTTTAGCCTGATGAAAAGAAGATTAAGAGGTGACATGATAGCCATGTTTAAATATTTGAAGGCATGGCAGGTTGAAGATGGAGCAAGCTTGTTTTCTTCTGCTCCAGAGAATAGGACACAGAGCAATGGATTCAAACTACAGGAAAAGAGGTTTCACCTAAACATCAGGAAGAAATTTCCAACAGTAAGAGCTGTTCAACAGCGGAATATGCTGCCTTAGAGTGTGGTGGAGTCACCTTCTTTAGAAGGTTTTTAAACTGAAGCTATATGGCCAATTTCTTGAGGTGCTTTGAGTATGCATTCCTGCATGGCAGGCGGTTGGATTCGATGGCCATTGTATTTTCTTCCAACTCTATGATTCTATGAAATAATTATCCATTTTCTGCTTTTTTGTAACAGCAAAGGCTGGCATCCTGTAAGTGGCATAGACATGCATACATTTCCCTTACAGCTGTGTAAGTCCCTTTTTGGGCACTGCAGAGGTTGGTATTCCCTTCCTCCCTCTGTAGTGCCCAACTCTCCCAGGTTTATGATACAGTCTCTGAACTCCCATCCCCACCTGGCCATTCTGTGCCTTTTGGGGAACAAGCAAGATTAGAGAAGCGTCTGGCTACGTCCCTGTAGTCAGACACACAACAATGACAGTTGCACTGAGACCTCCAGAGGACACTGGAGAATCTCAATGATGATGTTATCATTTTGCATCCGGCTTTTGCACTTGGTTAACATGGTCTTCCCTGCAAGACCTTATGTACTGCAAGATTTCATGCAGTTACCCTAAAATTTGGATAAATGTCACCTTTCCTTCTGGCCTGCTCAGTGTGAGCCTGCGGGGACAGAGATGAAAACCCTCTGGAAACCAGCCTCCCGTGCAGTAACCTACACTAGAAGATGCCAGTATAGGGACATGTTTTGATGAATGGATTGCTACACCTGGACCTAGGCCAGAGAGTGTGATTATTTCCCACAGCTGGGTTGAGCTATAGCACCATTTTGTAGAGCTGGGCAAGTTGTGCTCCATTAAATCATTTAAGGATAAGATCAGGGTGGGCTCTTCATTCACTGCTGTGTATAGTAGGCATGCTATTGTCCCTGCTCCAGTATTCTAGGCATAGAAATCTACCACAAGTATCCAAACTCCAATTTACACAGCATTCATGTGCTCTTTAAGTCAGGAATGAGAGATGTGGGTCCCTCTAAATTTTTGAGACTTCTACTCCAATGACCCATCACAATTGGCTAGAGATAATGGGAGTTGTAGTTCAACCATATATAGCAGGCCTGTTGCTCCTCATCCCTACTGTGGGTATTACAGGACCAGAACAGCAAAAACATTTTATGGCACTTCTGATGAGTGGAGCCAATCACATGGGTTAACCTGCTGGTTGGAGTAGGTGCATAGGGACAGAGGAGGGGGCCAGGGGGTGGTGTTCCCTGGGTGGCATTTTTTGGGGGTGCTGCAGCTCCTTGCCTGCCCCCTCATGTGCCGTTGCCCCTGCCCTGCATGCCGTAGCACTGCCCACATATGCTGTAGCCCCTCCCCTGTGGACTGTAGCCCCGCCCATGTGTGCCATAGCCCCCGCCCCAACCCCACTCACGCCAAGCTATGCCACTGGATTGGGGGTGAGGATTGGGTGGAAAGGGCCTGTGTAATTAGCTCCATCCACATATATGAGGGCATAAACTCCCATGCAGTTGGCCCACAAGGCAGTGGGTCTTTCAATACCACAGGACCAGCAGCAGCGTGGATAAACTCAAAGAAATGTGGCTCCCAATGCCAAAAGGACAGCCCAGAGGTTGTTCTATGGAAGAGGTTTGATATGAGGCAACCATTTTTTGCCATGCCTTACCACAACCATTTGTCTTTGCAATTTATGATGTTGAATAAAGTGATTTCATACACTGGTGGCATTTACAGGAGCATTTTAAAGAAAATGGATCACTCACAGTTTTTAAGCTGATATATCGCTTTCGATTCCATTAGCAGAGTCAGATTTGTTTTTACCCTTCTGGTAGAACCCATCATGTGTAAGGGACAAGTGGAGTTCTTTAACAAGCAATTGGCTGTGAATCTCAAGAGACAGCTTGGGTTCCTGGAATTTGTTTCTTTTTTTTCTTATTTTGTCTTTCATTCATGGTCATAAATCCCTTTAATGCCTTGTTATAATCTTCATGACTGTCAGTATAAAATGCAGGTAGAAAACTCCCATCTATTTCAGTTACCCTTCTTAAAATATATTCTCAGAATTGACATTGCACAACTCTGTTAAGCTACTCTTGAGCAAATAACTCCCAAATTGTTAATAATATCACAGTGATTGGCTCTTCAAATATGCCAGCTGCAAGTGATTTTATTTATTTGTTGTTCTGTATGGAAAATATATTTACTTTTGTCTTGAAAGGGAAGATCTAATCTTTTTTTAACTTAGACCTATCAAGAGATAAGAGGCGCAGGAGGGTAGCGACACATCCTATACTCACTCCTTTGCTGTCTTGGGAGAGCACCTCTTTCATACTGCCTTTGTTCTTCTCTCCCACTGTGCCTTCTTTGTGTGTGCAAATGAGTCTTATGTTGCCCCACAACGTCTGGCTCCTAACAAAGATCAAGAACACCCTACTAGCAAGAGTGAATTGTGTGGGTGGGCGAGGGTGTTTTATAAATCAAATGTTTGTTTCTTACACTAATGATAGACAGAAGTTGCACATTCCAACTATGATATGAAAGCTCAGTGGGGATAATACAGTATTCCATGTAAGTTTCCCTTTCCACAGAGGGTGCTGTTGCTTAATAGAAATCCTTTCCATAACTTTATGAGTTAGTTTCATGGGGATTTACACAAGCTTTTCCTAATTTAGGATTCTCTGGATACGTTGAATTACAGCTCCCATTACATGCAGCCTGCATGGACAGTATAGACTGAGCATGGTAAGAATGGCATTCCAAAGCATGTGAAGAGTGCTAAATTAAGGGAGGCTAATCAGTACTGTTTAATAACAACCTGATCTTTCTGCTAGACTAGAGTGACCACATGTGCATCGCTCCTCCTCCCCCTTAAAAGTCAAGCAACGACGTAGATTTGCATAGCCTTAGCCTATATTATGCAGAGAGTGCAAGGCCTCGCTTTGGGGGTCCCCAATATCAGTATGGTTTGGATGGGCACCGTACCTAACTGGCATCATATGTAATTGGCAACACATTTTATTGGCTCTGATATCAAATCCAAGCCTGAGAGGTGACAGAGAGGTCAAACTGAGCGAGGAAAAGAATTTGACTGTAAATGTGAGAAGCATAGGTCAACTCCAAAATTCCTCCAGGTAAGACTGAGTCGTTTGTCAGGCAACTACACACCATTCCTGTGGATAATAGGCTTAAATAGAAGCTGGAATTTTCCAGGGAATCCAACTGTGAGAAGCCCACCAGGACACTGATTGACAGATATCTGTCCCTTGTACACCTGGATTCCTTCCTCAGTCCTCACAGCACCCACAATAGACAGCTATTACAACATTCATCATGTCTTTGTCAATCAAAGCACTAAGCCCATCAACAGGCAAAAGACTCGTTGTCCACAACAGGTTCCCTTTGTCTTGCATCTGGAACTTTCACAGCCACAAGCCATTTTCAGGGTACAAATACCCCTGATTTCAGGATGCCCAGTGCAGTCTCTTGAAGGTCTACCCGTCAGTCTGTCCGTCTGGCTCCTGAATGAGAACTGTCCTTAGGTCCTACCTAAGCCAAAATACATTTCTGCTCTTCACTACTCTTCTGGACTGGTAATTATAAATCCCGCCAAATCCCTCAGCATCTCTATAATTTTTCCTCCCTTTCTCTTTCAGCTAGCTCTTGTGTGAATGTGTGATTGTGTGTATCTTCTGTGCATGCATGAGTGAATTCCCCTCAATAAAATCATTTATTAGACAATTCTGCTTGGTTTTTGGCTTGGCCTGACCCCGTGAACATTGGGTTGAAAGATCTTGCTAGGTTATCCTGCCTCTCGCATTGCTATTGCTTGTGCTCTGGCTAGTTTCCATTCCCCATCACGTGGAGCACATTGAGGTGTCCCCCAAGGGACCCCAGAAATCAGGGTAACAAGAGACATATTTAGAAATGATTAATTTAAATAGGAGTATGACACGCTCACAATAAATTAGGGGCAAGCAAATTTCCAGTTCTGTAGCGGTTGGGCTTGGATCCCATGCACCCACAAGGCAGGGTACTGCTGCCTCTGCTGCTGAAATTCAGCAGTTGCAGCTGCAGACATGTCAGAGCATCTTCCTCCATTCCATAAGAGAAGGCAGGAAACGGTGCTTACGTAGTTGGGCCATATTTCAACAGCATGCTTGTGCATGTGGCAGGAAGTGGGTGTGATGGGTGTTCTGAGCTGGAACTGCATGTACTTTCAGGCCTCTCCTAGGACCTTTCCGCACTACCTTGTTATAGTACTGTTATTCCACTTTCAACATCCTATGGAATCCTAGGGTTTGAAGTTTAGGGAGGCGCATTTAGAATTCTCAGCCAGAGAGCTCTTGGGCCTCAGTAAACTACAAACCCCAGAATTCCAGAGGATATTGAAAGTGAAATAATAGCACTATAATAGTGTAGTGCAGAAAGGCCCCAAGACTTTGTTTGATTCTGAAAACTGACACACATCATGAATATGAGATATAGTTTACTGGTGAAAAATGATGCAGCCTTAAGTCCCTGCTATCCTCCCTTCTAATGGCTTCTTTGTCCTTTAACTCAGGAGTGGGAAACTATTGAGAGGGTGGGGGCATTTCCTCCTGCAACCCAGGGACCACACTGGCATACCCAACACAACCAGAAGTGATGTCATTTTACTTCTGTTTTCATTTTCAGCTGATTTTCAGTTAATATGGCATTTTTGCTTTTACAGGTATGTGAAAGTCTCAGTGGCAATATAGGGGTCAAGCCCATAATTCATGTGTTGGAACAGATATTTTTCTGGGATAATTTTGTTATCTGAATGGCTGGGTTGTATTTGTCACTTTGACCTCTAAAACAGGAACAGTTTGGTCCCTAAAACAGAAATGGTTTCCAAGTAGTTTAGAATGACCCATGCTTTGTTCAAGACAAGTGCAAACTTGGTTAAATAAGGGGAGAGGGGTATCTGACCCTAGCTGAACTGCTAAAGGCTGGTACTATAGTGTGGCACACTGCACACAGACAGGGATGGCCCAGATCTGCCAAGGTAAGGCATGGTGATTAAGTTCTAGAGCTTGGAGAACACACTTTTTTGTGGATCACAGTTCCCAGAATCCTCCCCAGCCAGCATAGCCACAGGCCAAGGGGTTTCTTGGACTGGCCAAGCTCCTTGATAAATTCTAGGAACTGCACTCCAAAAGAGTGCAGAACAGTTGACTGGAAAGAGAAGCCTCAGTGGATGACAGATGGAACTCTTCAAGCAGTTAAGGACAGATGAGAAGCAAAAGGAAAAGGTGACAAAAATAGAATCAGAACCCTGAATGTAACTGTTCAGCAACTTTTGCACAGGGAGAAAGAGAACTACTTTAACAATCAATGCAGAGAAATAGAAGACAACAACAAAAAGGTAGATCAAGAGATGTCTTCCAGAAGATCCAAGAAATCACAGGGTAATTTACACCAGGAGTGGGGATGCTGTATGACCAGCAGGCGACAGATTCTTTTTCCTATGATATGTGCTGTACAACTTTGGACTTTCCTTTCACCTCTGAGCATTTCAATAACTGAACAACCTTTCAGATGAGTCCAGTTGCATCATTAGCTGCAGGGATACTCGTAGTTGTCCTCTGCTGTACCCCAGCAGCTTGTTGAGCACCATCTGACCTGGGAATTTCATCTTCTGGCGCTATCTCTCATTTCATTTTGGTTTGTCTCATTGTAGGGTTTTCCTGGTAAAAAAACATTCAAAAGCGGATTACCATGCTTCCTTTTGCACACTACGTGCACTAACGAGTGCTAGCTAGGGTGCAATTGCTACTGTCTCAAAGGCCCTTTCTGCATGATGGAGTGCAGCCGTGTTCTTTTGCTGCAGCCCCAATGGGGAGGGAAAGCTCACCAGGAATGTTCCCCTCCACATCTCGCTCAGTTACTGTGGAGGGGAGTGCTCTGGCCCCGCTTCTTCCCTTCCACAGCACAGCCGGGCATTTGCCATTGCTGTGGTGAGGAAGGAGGTGTCCAGTGCACTCCTACTGTACCACATGGCTGGAAAAGTGGCTGTGCGGCACAATGGTAAGTGTAAAACTGTTTTTTTTCCATTTTACAAATACAGCACTCCTGTGATGACAAGATAGCAATGGGACTGCAATGACGTCATGCAGAGGCACAACCCACTGAGCTCTGCCATCATGTCGCAACTGTGGGGCAGCCACATGATGTGGAAAGGGCCTAAGAGATCCTCCACCAATCTCTCTGTCTAACACACACATACTACTGCTGCTGCTCAGTAGCAATTTGGCATGTTTGATTTGGTTCCTCAGCAAAAGCCTGTCTGACATGGGAGACCCTCCCAGCAGCACTGCCACCATCAGCATAGCCTCTTCTTTCACAGGAGTATGCAATCCTACCACCATGGACAGGTAGTGCCATTGGGCTACGCACAGATTAAGTTATTCCACAAACAGGTTTTTAAAATTCACTTCTCCCCAACGCAGTATATATATAAAAAAAGATGAACCCAATTGTTACAAATAGAGGGGGCTTTTTGGCTTAAAACCAATAGTTATTTTCAACTAGACCAGACCTATTGAATCAGTGGAACTTGACATACCAAGTTCCTATTCGTAGTCTATCTTTATTTAATTTAGTTCAATTTAGTATAGTTCATCTTGGAGAATCACGGAGGCCTCTAGATGATGTTGAACCGCAATTCCCAGCAGCGTATAGACAATGCTGAAGACTGGTGGGAGTTGCAATCTAAAAAGATCTGGAGCACTGCATGAGTCCCACCACTGATTTAGCTTTTTTTGTTGTTCTCTGAGTGTGATGGGTTTGAAATTTCAGGCTAAAAATTAATACTGAAAAGTTCAAATTGCTTGGGGACCCAATCCAGATCAGGTCCTGTGCACTTACTTATCCACAAAAAATAAAATACTTTTCAGTCACATTGTACTTAATTTATTTCGGTGGTCTAAGCTGCCTCTGTTCTTGCATAAAAATGCAGAAAATGCCTCAATGCCAGTGTTTTTCATAGCTCTTTGACTCCTTTGATGCAAAACAAATTTTTGTAAGGGCAGAAATCATCCATTTGGTTCAACAGACAGAGCAGCTCCCCCGAGGCAAGCTAGTTGCATGGGCAAAATGGCCGTCAAGATGGAATTAATATGGAAACTCTTGTGGGTACAGGAGTGCTTTGTACATACATTGAAGGTGGGATGGGGGGAATTGTGCAGAACTCCATATGTTGTTAGACCACAACTCCCAGTAGCCACCACATCTGGTGATAAGGAATGTGGGAAGTTGCAGTTTGATAACATCTGGGGGAATCTCAGAAGTTCCACCCCCTATATACAGGAATGGATGCATTGGGAAAATTAGTGTTTTTCTGTGTATGCTTTTCACAGCAAGGCAAGGGGCTCTTAAAGAGCTCTTGTAAACCAAGGAAACTTGGGATGCCTAGAAGGCTGCAATGGTTTCATCATGGAAGTCTCTTTTTCCTAATTCGCTTAAACTCATGTGGTGTTCTGGTATTCTGGTATCCCTGCACATATATCAGGTATTGCTGGCAGAGGATTTCAATGGAAGATGTTACCACTGTTTCAGTTTCAGGGTTCCATCTTGAGCCCAAAGGAGGCAGTACCTCAGGAGAAGCGATGCCTTTTCCAGCTGTTCATTAAAAACAAATCCAAAGGGGGCAAATGAGCTACAGCAGAATTCAGTAGGATCCTCTTGGCTAATAAGAAGCTTTAAAAGTAGGTTATATACACAAAATATGTAATGCTCTTCCTTAATCGCTTGCTTCCCTTGACATAATCAGGGAGTGCTTATAGCTGTTGACAGCTGCTGGCAAATTTCTACAGATAAGATTTAGTTACCTGTTAGCTTCCAGTCTCTCTTCTTCCTTTAATGAGAATCGGCAATGATAAGGAGCACAGTTGTAACTCTGTGTTGTCCACTGACAAGCAACCTTGAGTCAAACTCCATTGTATGTTCTAAAAAGGGGTAGGGGGGAATCAAAGGAATAAATTCAGTTATAAGAGATTATCCTGAAAATGAAAGAGGCTATTAAGTGCTATGTTTGGGTTTTCATAGGAAGATCTTCCTTACTCAACAAAACAATTGGTAGGCAGTGCAGCTGATGGCTTCCCTGCCACTCCTGGACCCTAGAATAGTTTCAGCACCATGGATAGTTCCTTTAAAGTTCAGACTAAAACCCAGAATAGATTCACTGCCTCAGTGACATGGGGCCAATGTTTTTAGGAATAACCCCAATTGTTTGGATTTTGCTCCATAGAATCTTTTGGATATTCAGTATATAGTGCAACAAATAAGAGTTTTTGTTCATTTATTATGTGTCATACAGACATCTTTCCTCAGGGAAGAACATGTGCTTTGTGGCCATTGCTTTTTCAACTGTGATATGTTTCAGTTGCTGAAGAGAAATGATGCTTTTTCCAACCAGCAGCGCCACTGAGCTTAGAAAATACAGAGATTAGAAACCACAGATAAACAAGCCTGAACTTAGTCTTGAAAAGCCTGGGAGAATAAAGAGCATTTCATCTGACGGATAAATTCAGAATCTGTTGCTAGCTACAATTGGTAGTCGTGTCATTGTGTTGAACAAGTCCAGCACTAAGCAGCAACATTAGAACTAGGTTATAAAATGTATAAAAAATGTTAATATATCTGAAGTGATAAAAAACTCCTAGTTATCAGTTAATTAGGTGTCCGCTTATAAAATAGCATTAGTTTGGAATCTCCTCTGTTAGCTCAAAACTTGTCCTTGAACCTTATTTGTTAATTTAATATTGTGTTTATATCTGCTTGATATTAAATTAAATTAAAATTTACACAGTTTTATAAATTTAAAAAGACTAGTCCATTTACTATTTGACATTTTCTTATAAGGAAGTTAACATATGTAATTCAGTTACTCAGAATTAGAGTACACATTCTTTTGAATCTGAGACATAGTTCTTCTCTTTTTTGGGGGGGGGGACTAGTCCCCTCATTGACAGTTGCTGCTGGATATTTGATCTGTGTTTTTTTGACTTTCAAACACACATCTCTCCCTCTGCAAAATCTGCTTTGAAAGAATAAATGTAGCTGTTCTCCTAAAATTATATATTCACTAAATATGAATCTCAATTTCAGGCTTTGCTGATATGGCATGGCCATTGTTTGAGCACAAGGACAGAACATTGCCTGGGACTGGAAACGGAGTACTGACTGAACAAAGAAAGGGATAAGGCAAGACAATGTGTAACTTCAGGGAGCTCTTTGGTGCTGATGGCCTTGGCATATCCTGGAGGACCAGAGTACACATGGAATAAGTTTGACCATGCATTGACTGATGTAGATGCTATAATGCTGGAAGGATCTTAAATATGGATTTCATTTCATTTTTGTATGGTTAACATTCAGCAACGACTGTAATACTATTTGGACATTCTAAGGTTCCACATCAGAGGTATAGGGGCTGTGGACTGCAACTTCCATAATCCCTAGCATGTATAGATGTTGATGAGGGAAGATGAGAGCTGCAGTCCTGCATCAGGAATGCCATGTGATCACCACTCCTGTCCTACACAGTTAGAATCAGGTGAGGGAGAGGGGAGGAAAGAGCAGCAGAGACACCCTTTCCATCACCATCTTCTTCACTGTCCATGAATTGAAAGGTGAGTGTCTGCAATAGGAAACAGGCTTTATTTTGTATTGGTTGTCCAAAGAGTTGACAACTTTGCAGCTCCAGGATTCTGAATCACATAAGGCGGTTGTGCCTATTGGCTTCCACATCAGTAGGGCACTGAATCTCTTCCATGTTTTAGCCTGCAATTTAAATGAGCTAACCTTCAAGATCTGGAGTAAAACCCTTCAAGGTCTGGACTTAAGGCCTGGACTAAAACTCAGTGCAGTTTTGTGGCCCTGGCATGGAAGCTGCCTACCACCTCTGACACAGGATTCTAAATCTACTTGAATAGAGTATGTGTCCTTTCACATTACAGAGTTACACCATTACATGGAACTATGATTCCAATTTAACTGCCATGGCAACATCCTAAGGAATCCTGGGGTTTGCGGTTTAGGGAGGGGCAATTAGAATTCTAATCCAGAAAGCTCTAGTGCTTCATCAAACCCCAGGATTCCATTGGATACAGCCAAGGCAGTTAAAGTTGAATCATAAATATATAGGCTCCCCTGCCCTCCAGTTCATGAAGAATACCAAAAATGGCAAGCACAAAGCTCACAAGCTTAGCCCCGTCCTCCGTAGGGCTGGTCCTCTCACTTGACAGGCTGAGGTAGATGTTTCAACCAGTAGATTTTGCACATCATGGAAGGTCAGCAAAAGATTAAGTATTTCATTTTTAATTTTGTCTGCAAGGAATGTGGAATACCACTTTTGTGCCTTATGAATAATACTAACAATTTGACTAATAATAATAATTAGAATAATTTGACTGCTTTTGGGTACTGTGTACATCAACTTGTGTGTGTGCGTTCATGCGTGCTTGTGTGTGCGCAGGTGTGCCATTTGCTGCTTTGTCTTGGGCAGCACATGTCTTCAGCCAGCCTGACTCTCCCTCATGAAGTTTTAATTGTATGAGGGATTAAAATATTAGAATATGGTTTATGTTTTCCTGAGCTTATGTGTACTCATGAAAAATAAGAAAGTTATATGTATGAAGTGATATTTGAATAAGACCAGAAGCAACAATGTTTAGTTGACAGTGCTATTACAAACATCATGTCCTGTTCTTTTTCAGTACTTTAACCAAAGCCTCATATTTCTCCATCTTTTCTTATTAGAAGATCCCCCACTGTGATCATCTTAATAAACTAGATGGAAATTGGTCATAGAAACAAATGCCTATGCAATTAAGTAGGAAGTTATGGGGTATGTTGAATACATTACCACAGCGCTTACTATAGTTTTTCATTATACGCACAAATTATTTTTCCAAATTGACTTAATGTTTTGCCAGTTAGGCATTATAATAAGATGAAATACTTCAAGCAGTTGATAACATTTGCATAATGGCTGACAATTCAAGGACTTTTTTTTTTGTAAAATTATTTCCCCCTGGGATGTGTGTTGAAAACTTGTGTCCATACTAGATACTCTTGAGTGCAAATCTCTGAGCTGATTTGAAGAATGATGACAATAAAAATAAGACTGCAGATTGCAACAAAAACACAGAGCTGTTTAGACATCCAAGTTACTTAGGGAAATACATCATTATTTTGTTTAATTTTTTAAAAATGGCAATGTGTTTTATTTTTTTTAAATATAAAGCACATTGCCATCAGAAAGAACCTAGTGACTTTAAGCACTTTCTGAATTAAACGTAATGTGGGTAAAACCTCTTACTGCAATTCATGGAAAAAATGTAGGTAAATAAATAATGGCCATTTTGATTCTATAAAACTAGTGGTGCATAATCATCAGTAAGACTACTCTGGTAGGGTTTCTTTGCATTAAAACATTGTTCTTGCTGTCACTAAAAAGTGGATATCTATGGGGGAAGGTGTCCCATAGAAGTGAAGTTCACAGGACGCTTCCCTTTTTTGTCTTGCAGTAGAATCATTATCATAGGTTTTTCATTGCCTCTTCACTTTGAAGAATAATAATAAGGTGAAATACGTCAAGCAATTGATGCGAAAAGGATCTAGGAGCCTTAGTAGACCACAAGCTAAATGTGAATCAATAGTGTGATACTGAGGCCAAAAAAGCCAATACAGTTCTAGATTGCATCAACAGGAATATAGCATCCAGACTGAGGGAAACAATAGTGCCAATCTATTCTGCTTTGGTTAGCCCTCACTTGAAATACTGTGTCCCGCTATGGACACCACCGTTTGAAAAGGATATCAACAAGCTGGCATGTGCAATCAAGGGCAATAAAGATGACCAAAGGTCTGAACACCAAGCATTATGAGGGAACTGGGTAAGTTTATCTTGGAGAGGAGAAAACTGACAGGTAATGTGACCATGATCTTTAAATGTCTGAAGGGATGTCATGTAGAAGATGGAGTGAGCTTGTTTTGTATGATTCAGATCACAAGAAAAAAGTTTCTATCTAAACATTGTGAAGAACTTGTTTTTACTGAAAGAGGTGTTTAATGGTGGAATAGATTGCCTCCGAGGGTGGTGAATTCTCCATCCTTGGAGGTCTTTAAGCAGAAGTTGGATGGGCATCTTTCAGGAGTATTCAGTTGTGTATTCCTGCATGGTAGGCAGTTGGACTGGACAGCCCTTGTGTTCCCTTACAACTCTACAATTCTATGAATCTGGAGACATTTTTCTGCTTATAGATCAATATGTAAAGGCTTCACATAGATAACAAGTAATGTAGGTTAGCTTGGACTACAGGTTTCTATGTGAAACAGTAGTAACTGCTCTATTTACTCAGGGCTGGACGAAGTGTAGTCTGTGGGACACATAAGGCCCCCAGGACTATTTTTGTGGCGCTGCAGCACCCCCATCACTTTTGGCCCTAAATGTTCTCAAATATCCTTTGGGGAAGTGGGACCATTTTTACTATGTTTTTGGGGGGCCCTGGGGCATTTTAAGCCCAGGAAAGGTTTTGGATGTAAACAGGACATCACTTCCTAGTAATGAAGTGTCCTAGAGTAGTTTTATATATATATATATTTGTATATAGGCAATGTAGTTTTATATATTTTTCCCTGACTCAAGAAAAACAAACAAAGAAAAGAGAGCAGTAGCAGTAGTTCCAGTATTCCATGTTTTCTTAGGAGTAAAGAAGGGAGAAGAGCAAAAGACTGCTTAAGCTTTTCTCTTCCAGTTGTTTTTTTGGTTCAACATTGCTCCTTTCAGCTGTGTTTCTCACCTGTGAGGAAAGAAATTGAGGTATGCATCCTCTCCCTCTTCCCAAATGAGCTCGTCATGGAAACTTACATGGCAGCTTTTGGATAAAATAATGAGAGAAGAACATTTATCCTTTTAGGGATAGCCAAAGACATTGGGCTACATTAGGGATGGCCAAAGACATTTTGCTACCTGAAAGGGAGTCACAAATGACAACCTTCCGTTTTGCCCAAGGATGGTCAAATTATTTGAGCATCTGAGGCAGAAAATTACAGAAGTAACTCTACCCATCCCCTATTAAAAATATGACAATAACAAAATAAGAAATAGGCAGTCCTTTCATGCTACTCCAAATCCCCTCTGCTCAGCAGGGGCTGGCCTGTACAAAGTTTCAGTGTAAATCACCCTTTGGGTATATGGATACCTAGAGGTTCTGGAAAAAATTTTTGTAACAGCAGTCAATTCGGAGAGGTTTTAATTATTATTAATTTTTTTGGTAGATTCTTACTTTCTCTGACATGTGTGTTAGTTCACTTTACTGTGGCATCACGCCTGCTGATTATTAATTTGATGCAGAGGAGAACAAGTGCATACCTCAGAGTGTAACTTCATAGCTTCCCATTGAGAATGATGTCTACTACACAGTAGTTAACCAGTTACTCAAGTTGAAGATGAGGTCATAGCTAGATTAAATGCTGCTTGGGGAAAAAAGAAACCCACCGGTAAGCAATAAATTACCAAGTCCTGCTTTTAAAGGAATGTAGCCGTACACCATTTGTGCTCTAAGAAGAAGAGAGAGCCCTTCTAATCTCAGACATTTCTCTGACTGATGAAGTTCCACTTAACTCTGTTGGATGCTTTAACACCTACTGGGAAGTATCTAGCCTGGACATTAAGGCACAAACCATGTTGCATACTCAGTATTCACTGAGGTAAAGTTTACATGGTAGAGAACCTTTTAGGTGATGGCTAATGGAAAGAGGATGTCAGGGGAACAAAGTTGATGAGATGACAATTCTTGCCAACTGTTTAGCATGTTAATGTTGATGGGACAAGATTGGGCAACTTTGGAGGGTCCAGCGACCAAGGTTCTGCTCCTGTGACACTCCAGTGGTTACTTGGATGTCAATGTGTGTGTGTGTGTGTGTGTGTAAATGAATGAATGAAATCCAACAACATTTGAAATGGCTGCAAGTCCACTTCTAGTTTTAAAAAATGAGTGTTTTTAATGTTAAATAGTGCACACATACCCATGTCCTAAAAGATGTATTCCTGCTTCCGGAAGCTTTTGGGTGAAGGAATTGTCCTTTTTTGGCCAGAAAATGTCTAGAAAAGTTGGGAGTCTAAAACAAAACAAAACTCCAGGCTGGAAGAAGACACATGAGGCTCTGGCCCATGCTTTGCCACATATTGTAGTAGACAATTCAGAGTTCAGAAGTGTCTTTGGTTGTCCCCCAAATTATACTGGCCAGTTTCAAGTTGAAATTCCAAACCGGGTGGGGGGTCCCTAGAAGCAAAGAAAAAGAGAGTTATGTCATAACTTATTGGGAAATACTTTTTAAAAGAGCAAGAAAATGGGAAAGGGCTCTCTGAGGCATTTCTGCTAAGATTTCTAAGGAAGGAACAAGAAAGACAGGAACACCGGAGAAAGCTAAAACATTGCTGCTAAAATTCATGTGCTTTACAAAAGGTGGGATAGCAGGAAAAACAGCAGTAAGACTGCTGAGGTGAAAAAAAAAGGCAATAGAAAAAACAGGAGGTCCTCCCAACAGACACTCTTTGCATATTATGTATAGTCCTATGCAGCGGTAGGCACATTTCAGTCCTGGGTTTACTTCAGCTAGTAAATGTATGCACTGTTTTGGTTCTGAAATCTGGTGCTTAGGCTTCAAATGACAGAGCATATTATAAAGATTTTTAAATGAAGAGATAAAATTCTCGACAAGAGTTTTATCATAAAACCTGAGTCTCACATGAGAAGCTCTTGCTTGCTTTCGTTACAACTGATAACAAATAATCTCTAGCAAACAACTTGAATACAATCTCTTGAGTTTGTGTTAAATTAGCTAATGCACAAAGACAGATTTTAACAAGCTGAATTGTATCTCTGACAAGTCTGCCACGAGAAACAGTATGTTCAGCCCAGGCTGTGAAAATCCAACCATCGTCTTTCAATCAAAACCAGAACAAGGGCCTAGCAAAGCATGGGAAATGACAACATTATGGGTTTTAAAAGCTACATTGATAATATTTTGAGTCTGTCAGCTTTGCTTTATGTCACCGAACATTCATGATAAACTTGCAAATTCTGGGTGCTGTACATATATGGGCTTCAAAACACAAAAAGATTAAAGTTGAAGCTGTTGCAACATTACCATATTGTCAATCACAAAGGCTTATAGCTTCTTTAAATCCAGACACATAATTTGTAACTTGTCTATCTTTTTAAAAATAAATCCATTGCCACCTCTGTCCTGGTGATCTGCTCCCCAAACAGCAGTATATCACATAAAGCAGTGGAGTCCAGTGGTTGATCTGCTGGCCAATATCTAGCACACATACCAATTTTATACTGCATCCCAACACTGAATCTGGGGTTCCTTTCCTGTTCCTCATGCTAATACTGTGAGTTCTTGCCTTAATGTCCAGTGCCTTCTAGGCATGCTTCTATTTCATGTGCAGACAGGGATCCTAGAACTATCCTGGCAGGCAGGTCTTTATAAACTTTATGTACTTGCATGTATATTTTCACAAAACAGTAAGAATTCAGAATAGAGTGAGTGAATGAATGGATGATGACGATGACGATGATGGCCAGAATCCTGTATAGAAGTTACATCTTTAATTGGGCAGTTTCATAATGTCTGTATCCAGTAGAGGGCTGCTGTTGCATTACTACCTAGCAGAGTTGGCGAAGTCACTGTTGTGCAATGGGACCAATGCACAATGGGACCAATGCACATTGGGGTCAACGTGCATCAGCCACCAATGTACACCAGTCTCATTGTGCATAGGCATTCTTTCCGTTGTCCTGATATGCATCTTCATAATCCCCTAACATGGTTTCTTAGTGCCTCTGCTACTTAGCTATCTAAAATTATGGTAAATGAAAGGTGATATAAAATTCCAGAGAATAATAATAGCACCTACTAAAAAGCAGCTGACAATATGACTACCATGAAGACAATGATGAAATAATAAGTGAAACATTGTAAAATTGCTTAATGTGTAAAATTAATATATCAAGGAAAGGGGAAAATACAGTAGCAAATGCAGAGATGGCTATAAACTAGGACACTTCTGATTGATATTCCCTCAGAGGGCTCAACTGCACAGGAGTTAGATGATTCTGATCCCGGGTGCCTGTTCATTCAAAGGGGAGGGCAGACAGCCTAGCCTAGCCTCATCTCTATGCTTGATCCTCCCTTTTCCCCACTGTTCTGGGCTCCATGTGTATAGAGGAATCATAGAATCACAGAAATGTAGAGTTGGAAGAGACCACACGGGCCATCCAGTCCAACCCCCTGCCATGCAGGAACACCCTCAAAGCACTCCCGAGTGTTTGTCGGATCAAAAAAGCAGTGCACACAAGCCTTTCATGGTGTCCAACCAAACAGGCATCCCTTCCCAGGAGGCTAGTGTGTGTATGTGTATGTGGAGAGGTGAGAAAAGTAAGAAAGAGCATGTTATCATGCTATATGCAAAGTTTCAGAATAGTCCTCATCTTCAGTTTGATGCACAAGTGAAACTGCTTTGGAGCACAGCATTACACAGGATCAGGAAGCATGTTGCTTCTAACCAAAGCTTGGAAATGTTTCTATTTTGGACTACATCTCCCAGAATTGCCCAATCAGATTCAGCAGGGGCCATGCTTGTTGGGGGATTCTGGGAAATGTAGCCCAAAGCAGTAATTCTAACTTTTTCTTCTAGTGTGCTGGTGAACCAATAGTATACCCCAGGGACTCCTGATTTTTTAAGGGATATAATGAAGAAACAAGCAAAGAAGAAGATGTATGTTGAGGACTATTTGAAAATAACAATAAACTGTTTATTTCTTTGATTTATAGCCCATCATCTTTTAAGAATGGAGCTCAAGGTTGCTAGCTGAGACAGCACTAAAACTACATATTACACATGTATTTTAATAGGAAAAGAACTAATTTTATGGTAAGCAACACCAGCAATTCTTCTCTGATATGATTTCTCTTTTGCAGTTTGTGAAGCAGAACAGTAGGTATAGATGTCTTTTTAGTGAAAATATCTACAGTCTCAATTTACCTCCACTGAATAATGTACAATTCCTATTTTATCTTCTTTTCAGTTCCATGAGGTGTATTTTTCTCATCATGTGATGAAATCTGAGAATGAAAACATTATGATCTTCTTTCCAGAGTTATAAAGAAAACATTTGACTACTGATGCCTATTTTGCCCTATAATCAGCTAACAAAATAGTATGCAAGTACAATTTTACACTTGAACCAGCCTTGGCTGGGTTCATTACTATGTCAAGTTGAAGAACAGACACAGAAGTTGTTGATGAAGGAATTGGGGAGAGGAAACAATATGAGACAGGGACTTCTTTTGTAACAGCAGTGAGAATGAAAAGAGGAATGTACAAGGCAATTTGGGCCATTTCCGCACTAGACTGTTATAGTGCTATTATTCCACTTTCAACATCCTATGGAATCCTGGAGCTTGCAGTTTAGGGAGGGGCCTCAAAGGATGTTGAAAGTGGAATAATAGCACTGAAATGAAACGAGAGATAGTACCAGAACAGGAGACTTCCAGGTTGGAATGTGCTCTCTAAGCTAATGGGGAAGAGCAGAGGACAAGTACAACAGATGCTGTTTCTAATGATGTAACTGGACTCAAGTCGAAAGGACATCCATCTGTTGATATTCTCAGAGGTGAAAGGAAAGTCCAAAGCTGGAAAATACATATTATTAGAACATGGAATGTAAGAAGCATGAATCATAGGAAGCTAGACATTGTAGACAAGTAATGGAGCATGTAAACATTGCAATACTTGGGGGTGAATGAGCTAACATGGATAGGAATGGGGCATTTTCAGTCACATAATTGCAAAGTATTTTACTCAGGAAATGAACATCTAAGGATGAGGTGACATTAATAGTGAGGAGAAACGTAGCAAAAGCAGTCAAAGGATGCAATGCCAAATCAGACCAAGCAATATCAAAAAGACTTCAGAGAAAACCCATTAATATAACCATATCCCAAGTTTAAACTCCAACTACAGAGACAGAGGAAGAAGAAATGGAAAGATTCTGCTCTGGGGTCCAGGAGAAAATTGATCACACACCAAAACAGGATGTGTTGGTAATCATAGGTAATTGGAATGCAAAAGCAGAAAACAAACAGCAGGAGAATTTGGGCTAGGATCAGTCTGGGCTAGGAGAGTGATTGATTGAATTTTGTGTTCATCACAAACACATTCTTCAGGTGAGCAAAGATGATGACCAAGATAAAAATTAGATAGACTACATATTTGGAAGCAGAAGATAGAAAAGCTCCATTCTGTCTGCAAAAACAAGACCAAGAGAAGATTGTGGCACAGGCTATGAACTTCTAATATCAAAAATTAAAGTGAAGCTAAAGAAGACCTGAATCAATCATTGTGCCAAAATATTATCTGAAGAACATCCCTTTTGAATTTAAAGGTAATGGAAAAAATAGATTTGGACTATTAAACCTAACTGACTGGGAGCCAGAAGAACTCTGGACTGAACCCAGGTACATACTGGGGGAAGAATGCAAAAAGACACCATCTGCAGCCAAAAAGAAAGAGACGCCTCAATGGATGACAGATGAAACTCTTCAAGCAGCCAAGGACAGATGAGAAGCAAAACTGGAAAGGGACAGAAATAGGGTCAGAATCCTGAATACAACTATTCAGTGACTTGTGCATGGGGATAAAAAGAACTACTATAACAATCAATGCAAAGAGATAGAAGAGAACAGCAAAAAAGTAGATAAAGTAGATCCTTTTCTTGAAGATCCAAGAAATCAAAGGGAAATTTACACCAAGAAAGGGGATACTCTATGAACAGCAGTGAAACACATTATATGACCAAGTAGAAATAGATAAAGGAAACAATACACCGAAGAACTATATAAAGGATATAAAAGGATGAGAGATTCATTCAAAGAAGAATAATTTGAATAGGAACATGAACATGAATTTTAGAAAGTGACATGGAAGCTGCACTCAAAACACTAGGGAGAAATAAATAATAAGATAGAAATGACATACTAATAGACCTGTTTCAAGCAACAGAAACAGAATCCAATCAATTTCTAACTAGAATCGGTTAGCAAAAGTGGAAAACGAAAGAACAACCCACAGATTGGAAACATTCATCAAATATTCTAGTCCTCAAGAAAAAGGATACCAGAGATTGCAGTAACCACAGCACCATTGCATTAATCTCTTGTGCAATGAAAATGATGCTCAAAATTGTCCAACAAAGACTTGTGTCATATGTGGAGTAAGAAATGACCAGTTTCCAAACTGAATTCAGAAGAGGAAGAGGCACAAAGGATAATATTGCAAGCATACTTTGGATAATGGAGTACACCAAAGAATTTCAGAAGAAAATCATCATCATCATTGTCATCATCATCATTTCATTGTACAGTCACAGATCCAATATAATAAACAGAGGAATAAAAGCATAGTCATTAAAAACATTAAAAAGCATGGTCATTAGATGTATAATCATTAAAACATATGCGTCTTTAAAATACACATGATTGTTTAAAATGCATACACATCTTAATGTACAATATAATACAAAGCATAAAAGCATGAGATACAGATTGTGATTAGGATGAAGAAATATTGTGAGACCTTTTACCAGAGAAGAGGAATTTAGCAACTAAATCTCAATCAGTCATTTGTATATGACAATTAGTAGATCCTTGGGGTTGGGGGGACTTGAAAACAAAACAAAACATGTACAGTTAAGAGGAAAAATCAGAACAGTAAAAACAATCATGAACTGTTATCTACTACATAATGAGCTCTGATCCTGATCCTGATCTCTGAAAATCAGCTGCTGCTTTATAGATTATAGCAAAGCCTTTGATTGTGGAAGTCATGAAACACTATGGATTGCTCTTAAAGAAACAGTGTACTACAAAATATAGCATAACCTGTACTCAGGACAAGAGGCCACTGTCAGAACGGAATAAGGAAAAAATTGGTTTCCAAGTGGCAAGGGTACATTTTATTGCTGTATTGGTTTAAGTTGTATGCTGGATATACCACACACAAAACTGATGTGAAAACTCGAGGAAGGAATATCAACAGTTTAAGACATGCTGATGGCACCATACTATCAGCAGAAAAATAACAAAAACTTGGAAAGACTACTGAGGAAATATCAAGGAAGAAAGTGCAAAGGCAGGCTTACGGCTGAACATTTAGAAAACAAAAATAATGATCACAGGTGATTTATATAACTTTACATTTATATAAATTTTAAAAACAATGAGACATTGCTATAGTCAAAGATTTACTATACTTTGACTGGATCATTAATCAGAATGGAGACTGCAGTCAAGAAATCAGAAAGAGACTAGGACTTGGGAGGGCAGCTATGAAAAAACTAGACAAGATCCTGAACTATAAGTATATATCATTAAGTACCAAGTCAGGATTGTCCATGCCATTGTATTTCCCATTTCTAGGTATAGTTATGAAAGGTGGGCAGTGAAAAAAAACTGATACAAAGAGTCAACTCATTTGAAATGTGGTATTGAAAGTGAGCTCAACAGAAACCTGGGTTGGCAAAAAGACAGATAAATGGGTCCTAGAACAAATCAAGCCTAAACTTTCCCTAGAAGCCAAGATGACTAAATTGATTTTGTTGTAGTTTGGACATATCATGAGAAGAAATGACTCACTAAAAAAAAACAATAATGCTTCACAATGTAGATGGTAGAAAGAATTTATCACAAGTGGATACATTCAATCAAGGAAGCCACAGCCATGAATCTACAAGACTGGAGCAGGGCTATGGATGACAGAGTGACTTAGACATCTCTCATTCATATGGTGCTGATGTTGACTTGATGGCAAGTAATAACAACAAAAGCTTGGAGGGGTGACTCCTAGTGTCACTGGAACTGAGTTCTATAAACATGAATGTAATTGTTTTCAGATACAGGTATGTGAGTAGGGTCTTAGACACTTAACCTATCTAAGATTGTGGCCCTTTCCACATGAGGAAATTAAGACGGGCCAATGCATCTTGTCACAGAGGTCATCTGCACCTTTGAGCAGACTAGGTTCGGACTATTTACCTTCATTCCGCACCTAAGTCCGATTAAATGCACCCCCAAGTGGTCGTCCAGCGCGCTATTTGAAGAATGGAAGAAATGGGTTTTTCAGTTTCCCAGATCGTGCCAATTCGTACCTGTGCAGTTGTGCAGATGCACACATTTGCACCAATGCGAACTGGGGATCAGCAGAGGGCGGGCTGTGGGCATGGCCAGCTGCAACGATTGGTCCCGCCGAACAAACCACAGGAAGCCACGGAGATAGTGTGGATCTATGAACTCGCACTGCTCTGAATCAGCATGGAACATACTGCGGAAGGACGCAAGGGAAAGTCCGCCCTGTGTCGAGCTGAGAAGAACCGGTAAGAAATGGCCTGAAGCAATTCACTAGCCTTGTGCGGAAAGGGCCTGTGAATCGGCTGATATAGGCAAAGGTACACCTGCAAGCAGCTTGTGTGTCAAGAACAGCTAGCCAAAGCATTTGCTATTCCTTCGGTTTTTAATTTTTTTCTTTTTACTACTTTTTATGGTGATTCTGTCAATCAGCTTTTCCCCTTCACATTTTAAATGTATTGCATTGTGCAAATGCCCATCATATACCATAGGAATGTGAAATCTTGAAGACTGGATGTGCCCTATTTGCTTTTCATCTTTGCCGCTTACTTGGCAAGGATTGCAGGTAGCTAGTTGATAGGTATTTATTGCAGCATGTTAATATGCCAGGTCAAAACCTGAAGATATTAGTATCCTCTGAAACTTTATTTGATATGCTGATTGTATTTCAGATTTAGTAGTGTCACCTAGTTTTCTATCAAACTCCACTTCATGTCCTATTCCCCTTTCACCTCTAGTGCTTGTGTCACTCAGTCAAATGCAATTTCATTTGCTATTATTTTCTGTTCTTGGCTCTCCTCAAAGACTCCATAGCTATCTCACAATTTCTTCTGCTTAGAGTTAACTTAATATGTCTTTCTGTGCAGTGAGACTTTCCTATAAAAAGATATATGTGTTAGGCTTATGGTATGTATAATTTTATACAATTATATCATAACTGAGTTCTCCTAAGTTTCCTTCAGAAAATTATCTGAAGGACTGTATTCCCCCATATGAGCTTACTCGTGTTTTGAGATCTTCTGAAAACACCCTTTTCCCTGTTCCATCATCCTCTCAAGTACATTTAGTGGGAACATAGGATAGAGTGGTTCTTTCTCTTCCTAAAGAGGTTAGACTGACACCATCTTTCTTATCTTTCCATAGGCAGGTGAAGAACTTTTTTCTGTTGTTTCAACAGGCTTCTGAGAGCTGCTTGCTCAGGTGAAAGGGGCCTGGATATATTTATTTTTCTTTTTAATTGTTAAACTTTTAATTTACAATGATAGTCTGATTATATTTTCAACTTTTGTATGATGTGAATTTTTAGCTGTATCTCTTTTACATTTGTAAGCCACGTTGAGTCCCTATCCAGGAAAAAGGTGTGGTATAAATACCATCATCATCATCAAGTTTCGACAGAACAGATTTATCCCACCTGGATTCCCATCTAGATTTCTCCTCTGAAGAAATCTTGCCAAGAATAGCCTATGAACAGGTCACCGTAAATTGGAGCTGACTTGACATAACAATAACAACAATGAAACAAATGAGCGAGGTATCATCAAGAAGATAAATTGGTTTTCATGAGTGTAATTTATCTTCTCTTTTTCATCAAAATCAAGAGAAGATGAATATGTGTGTCTAGAACTGGCAGTGGACTGGATGAGGACCAATAAACTAGAACTCTTCTCTTCTCTTTTGTGATGAAACATTGAGAACTGAACACAGCATTTCACATCTAAGCCCTGGTCAACATTGGGTTTTGCAGGAAGAGTTTCGTTAGCCAAGGATTACCAGTAATGCTACAGTAACCATTCCTTCAATGCACCTCTTTTGTTCCTGCACTATTAAACAGAACAACAGCTGTTTGCTCTTGGTAGCTAATTGTTAGCTGTTCGATATAGACAACTTAGGAAATGCTTCTGCCTTTCTCTTTTTCTCCCCTTTTCTCTCTTTTTCCTTTTTTTTTTAACCCTTTAAACCTTTTCTTTCTGGTTACTATGAGAATAGTGATACAAGCCTCAATTGCAAGGATCTAAACAGATCTTAACTTTAACAGATGCTATGCATAGGAATTTTGCTTTCATGGGGCCTTGTACCTGTAGGTCTTTAACAGGTTATAGATAAAACCCTATACTTATTTTGTAATGGAAATTCTGTTGATAAAGTTATATTTTCCCATCTCGGTTGTGCATGTTAAAAATCATATGTGTAAAAGGTGCTGTCTGTGTAACAGAGAAATATTAAAGTACAAGCTTGAAGTTTGTGCCTGGACTTTGAGCCAACTAGCTTACAACAAAAGATAAGAATGCAAAAATGAAGAGGTACAGACAGAAGGCAACATTACTTCTCCCAACAAGAGTAAGAGGAAAACCCATATAAGTATGGTAGGAAACCCCATCAGAAAGCTAAACTAGCTTTTGGGGGCTTTTTACAGCCTTTCATTTTGGGAATCATTAAATCCATCCCCTTAGTGGATGAGAGAACAGATAAACAAATACTGTGAAAAGTGTATAAACAGACTGAGTACAGGACTTAACAGCAGACTGTGGCTGCTGAGCCAGAAAAGGCTGCTTGTTTGTGTGCTGATGAATCACCAGATGGATGAGAATCCATTTTTTTGGTCAGCTGACCTCTCAAAGTTGTGAACGATAGTATATTCAGTAGGCAGATCAACATTAACATTCCCTTTAAGGATCTCTTAGGATTTTTACTTTCAAGGTAATTTATGTGACAGGAGAATAATCATGAGATTTTTTAATCTTCTATATATTTATTGGGTAACATAATTAGCCTATGCAATTATGCACTCTTTGTAGAGGATTGTCATATCCCATAAAGACTAGACACATCATTTCACAGATGTTACATGGTCTAGGCATATCGCATCTATAGACATTTCATACTCACAAGGCACATGGTAACAGTAGTAAGGAATGTCACTCACTCTATACTGATACATCATAACATATGTCAACCATTGAAGAATTCTCATTCAGCCATTTATGTACATAAATTATGTACATATATGTACATTAACTGGCAGTATTTCAACAAGTTGAAAATATGACATTACATATAAGGAATATGGCTTTTTACGAAATACAGCTCAGATATTTTTCAACACTTCAGCATTGCATTGGTTTTCATTTAGTTGTTCTTGGAGAGTAAACATACTTTGCTCAGTAAGAATCCTAACTATTACCTAAGGAATCAGCGTGGCAATCAAAGCATTGTAAATAAAGCATTCTAAAGTACTCTTCTACAACAGATCAACAAGTACAAGGCAAAGAACCTTTGATCCTCAACTACTGGGAATTAGAATCATAGAGCTGGAAGACACCATCTGTATCCTGTTGGTGTGGCTGGTGGGAAGGATTTCCTCTGCTTATTTAGATGAGGGAGCTGTGATGGAGAGAGAAGAAATGGGTAGCACTACCGATACCAAAATGGGTAACACTGCTAAGCACGCTGCAGTTGAAAAGATCATAGGACCATAGAACTGTAGAACCATAGAATCACAGAACCATAGAATCACAGAGTTGGAAGAGATCACAAGGGCCATCTAAGCCAACCTCCCTGCCATGCAGGAATACACAATCAAAGCACTTCCAACAGATAGACATCCATTCTCTGTTTAAAAACCTCTGAAGGAAGAGACTCCATCATACTCTGAAGCAGCATATTCCACTGTCAAACTGCTTTTTCCACCAGAAAGTTATTCCTGATGTTTAGGTCCCTCAGCTTTCTACTCGAAGCCTTGTAATCCCTTGTGATATCCCTAAAGCTGTGCCTTGCAGTGTCATTTGTTCCTATGTGGACCAAAAAGGAGGGTTAATGGTCAGTGGGCTTGAGAAGTCTTGTCAGCCCCTCTATTATGTCATGGATTTTTGCCCCAGGAAGACAGCACACCTCTTGAGACATTCTGTCAGATCCACAAACCATTGCTTCTGCTCCCCTCAGCAGGGAATCCCCTACAACCACCACACATCTCCCCTGGGAATTGGCAGGAACAATTCAATGTGCGAATCTTCTCTCAGGACTGCCACTGTTGCTCTTGTTATCATCACTGATAACAAAGGGAGCTTTGAATCAGTTCTGTAGCTCCAAACTCACACATTCCTTCAAATGTCTGCCTCCTGCATTTGGGAACCGACCTCCTCCTCAGGGACATCCGCTGTGTGTTCCTCATCCAGGGCAATCTGCTCCACTCTGTCCAAGAAGACTTCATGGTCCCTAATATCCTGAAGAGTAGAAACATAGGCCCCATATTGCTGGACCTTCTCTTCCAACAGGGCAACCAACTTACACTTGCTGCAGATGTAGCTCCCCACATCCTCTGGCAGGAACACAAGCATACTACAGCTGTTGCAAGTGACTGCAGCAGCTCCCTCACTATTCATATGCAGTAGTCTTATATAGGTACTGAAACAGAACTCTAGGTCTCTCCCTCAAAAGTCCCTTTCTATCAGCCCACATGAAACAGCTGTTGGCTTTGCCTGTTAGATGATAACTCCGCCAAGCTCCAGGGACTGAGGCTGCAGCTGGGCTGAATTAATTCTTATTGGAACCGATCAGGGCCTACTTCAGGATAAAGCATGCTTAAGACCATGAATAATATTGTTAATATGGACTTCTATTGCATGTTCCCAAATTATTCCTTTCTTTCTACAGTAGATTATTACTGTTCTTTTGGCCTCTAGGAAAATAGGAAAGCTTGGAGATTCACACAAACTGTGCTCATGATGTTTCTCCTCTTACAACTTGTTTTTCTCATGCTTACTACTTCTTTCACTAATGAGTCTCCAAGGGCAATTATGTGCAACAGCGTTAGAAGCAATGGATGGTGTTTTGCAGGGATGAGAACATGGAGAAAGCAGTCAACAGATGTATGAAAAGCTCAGTCAAGTTATATGAAAGGAGGGGATTTGCTTGGCTGGATTCTGAAAAGAAAATGGACACAACCAGTGGTGGCATGTGGCTTCTGTGGCAGTGGAGCTGAAACTATCTTGGGAATAAGCTCCCTCACCTTTGATAGCTTATCTCCTCTAAAGTTTGGACTAAAACCCAGACCAGATTCAACACCTCACTGACATGAAAGCAACCACCTGCTACTAGGCTTAAGGTAATTTTTCAAAACAGAATGAGAAGAAAAAAAGAAGAATTCAAAACATGGCTTGTAAAGAAAACAATGTCTCCCCAAGGAGTGGAAAATCTGTCTTCTTGTCACTAGGGGATTAATTCCAGACTCTCCTTGTGTTCCTGTAATGTATTCACACTGGGACTATGCTGACAATGGAGTTGATCAAGTGGAAGCTATTCCAGCAATTTCCTGTGCTAGGGCTGGCCTTACCATTGGAAAGACTGCAGCAGTCACCTCAAGTGGCAGATGCAGGGTTGCATGGAGGAGGAAGTCATGGCAACCCCAATCCCTGGCTGTGACCCTGTGCTGGAACAGAAACCTATGTGTCCCAGGCTGTCCTGAAGTCCCTCAATCTGCTGCCTTAGGTGTATGCTGTCCCATCACCAACGTCAGTCTCACATTTGTCAGTCTGGCTGGCTTGTGTCAGTGGAATTGGGTAGCCATAAGGCAGAAGCACAATTTGGTTCATTGACTCAGGCAGCAAAATGACCTATGATGACTTGGTCTTGTGTTCATAATTCCCCACACATTTATTTACAGTACCTCATGCTTGCAGAGCACTATGAAGATTGGCACAAGGAGCTGGATTCTTGGATCTTGGTACACATTTCCTTGTCTTATCTGTACCATTTGGTGGGATCAAGGCATCATATCTGTTCAACTCTAATTTGATACAATGATCATTTCCACAAACGAAAAAGTTAAAAATAAAGCATTCCCCCATTAAAAAATGTCCTATAACCAATTAATCATTAAACATTTACCTGAATAGAAAGATCTTTACTGTTGGCATAAGGAGAGCAGAGCAGTTGTCTGCCTAGCCTCCCATGACAGGGAATTCTGTAGCCTGGGAGCTGCTACCAAGAAGTCTTTTTTCCATGTTCTCACCAGAGAGACTTGTGATAGTATTGGTAAAAGAAAACCCCTCCTGTAAAGACCTTAAGACTCATACAGGGAAATATAATCTTTGGGACAGTCTGGATTTAAGCCATCTTGATAGGTCATAACCAGTATGTTGAATTGTGTCCAGAAATAAACCAGCAGCCAGTGAAGCTGTTTCAACAAAAGAGTTATATTTTCCCTATTACTAGCCACAGGAAACATTCTGGCTACAGTGTTTTGGACCTGCTGAAGTTTTTTAGTAGATTCCAAAGGCAGCCATGTATAGAATGTGTTACAGTAGTCCAAACAGGATGTAATCAAGGCATGTTTAATTGTAGCCAGACCAGATCTTTCTAGGAGTGGGTCCAGCTGGTGCACTAGTTGCATCTGTGCAAATGCACTCCTGGACGCCACTGAAACCTGGGCATCGTGGCTCAGGGTTGAGTCCAGGAGTGCACCTAAACTGCAAACCGGAAATTTCAGGGCAGTGTAATCTCATCCAGCAGAGTTCAAATTATTATTTGTTGATTAACCTTTCTTCTTTTTTTATCATTTATCTTTGTATTAAAAACATTTATAATATTATAATAAAAACACAAAGAAATAGAGAAAAAATCAGAACTCAGAAAAATAAGAAGAAAACAAATACTAAAAGCTAATCAAGTACTATTTGTCATACAGAGCTGTTCAGCCAATATAAGAAAGAAAAACACATATAAGCACTGAATTAGAAATAGGAATATTTAAAGAAAAGTGGTTGTCTACTTCCTTTTACCATCAATCTAGAACACTCTTTACATGCTTTTTTTATATATATGTATGTGAAACTCCCTACTGCTTCATTCTAAATATATTCAATAGTTTGAGTGCACTCTTTCTCTTGTTATTCTTTACATAACGTATCATTATAACATATCTTATTTATTTTTCAACATTTTTCCCCCAAAGTGTAAAGAAAGGCTATTTCTTAGTTCAGTTCAATTTACCTTTTAGTCCTCCATACATAATGCATATTTCATAATTAATTAATTTCATAATTTCTATGTATTAATAATTAGAGTATACATTTTGCTATGTTATTTCTTTTCTTTTTATTTTATATCTTAACACCCCATCTCTTATTTACGTATGTTGTCACAGGCTCCCAATCTTTTTCTAATTAGTTAATTTGTTTTCCCTTTATATAATGGGTAAATAAGTCATATTCTTTCGGTTCTATTATTTTTGATAACCATTGATCTATATCTGGCGTATTTGTTTTTTTCCAAATTTTTGCAAAGTTGATTCTTGCTACCATTTGTTGATTAACCTTTCTACTGACCAGGAGCATCTTCATTTTATAATAGTTATGTATACTTGTAGTAGTTACAAGTGATACACTTATAATCTACTACATAAAAGTCAAAGTTTGTCTGTGAGTTTGTCTGTTTGTTTGCGTTGGGCAGAGGGTGCAGACCTCCTACAATTGGCTGTGTGAGGCAAGAAGACCTCATATGATTGGCTGGTTGTGAAGATTCTATGGAATCCTGGAGCTGGCAGTTTAGGGAGGGGCCTTTAGAATTCTCAGCCCAGAGAACTCTTGGGCCTCAGGCTGGTTGCTATGGAGATGAGGCCTACCATCAATAAAGATGCCAGAAAACATTTGGGAGGCATATGTGAGAACAATTAAAGTGACATACACAACATAGTTGCAAGATCTTCTCGTCTCATACAGTAGATTGTATAGGTTCCATATGTGAGGAATCATAAAGTCGAGATTCAAAACAAAAAATGCTTCCAGAAAAACATAAAGCCATTGCACAAATTCAACAGAAAGAAAGAAAAAATCAAAAGCCAGTACATCAAGGTCACCAGAGAACACAGATTGGATTGGGGACTATGGTTACAGGTACTGGAATAGGCTGGTTGCTATGGAGACGATGCCTAGCAGCAAGGAGGAGAACCCTGTATTCCTGCAGGAACCCAACCTCTGTATGTTAACAACTCTGAATACAGATTGCCTTGGGAAATATGGGGAAAAGTTACAGGTGCTGGAGAAGACAGTTGGGTGAGTTCTCAAGAGGAAAATAAAATCCCGGGCAAGCTGGGTAAATATCTTAGTAGTTTATAAACTAATATAATTTTATAACTTAAACTTATTCTGAGTCTAGGATGTTTTGAGTCCCTAAGCAGAATGGAGCTCATATGCCTCCCACTCACGTCACGAAGAAGCAAACAGAAACCCTGTCATGAATACACCAAAATTTCTTCCTTTCATATATATAATTTAGGATAGATAAAAAGTATACTCTGTGGCTTCTGACATTAAACGATTTGGAATAAGAAAGAGAAAATCTGAGGGAGCGCTGATTGATGCATAGAGGGGTATATGCTGCCCTCAGAGGTCTAGAGAAAGATTGTGGCCCCAGGCACTTCCAAGGTGCCTCCCTGAACGGCAGTAAAGGCGTACATAGCCCTACCTTAGTGTGGCCGTTTAGATACTATTTTGTTTTGCCACCTTTCTAATTACTGCAGTCTCTTGGATGTCTGTTAATGTGAAGGGAATCAGTATGGTGTCCTAAACACGAACCATCAATCCAACAAAATAAATATTGATGTTCTTGCCTGTTTGCCCTGCAGCTTATCTGCTGGCTAGTGTCTTAACTGTTGTCTCTGTACAGAAAGTTTTGACTGAGGATTTTGTAACCGAGTGTACTGGAATCTCAGTTCTTTGTTATTGGAAATAGAGGAGCTGCATTTAACAGAAGATGTGCATCAATGTATGGAAAAAAGCAAACCCTGTTGTAATAAAGCCTAATCACAAGGGGCTGTTCAGCTTGAAAAGGGAGTTCTATTAATCAAATATAGCCTAGCAGGGAAATAAATTAGGAAGCCAATGCATCACTATCTCCTTTTTTCCTGACAGGCATAATAATCATGTTATTTCCTTATTAGAGTTTTTAGAAATTCAGGGCATATTTCACACAAATATACTTCTTCTGTTTTTGTTAACACTTTAGGCAAAATCTATTACTGTGGGTTTTCATAAGTTTCTTCTTCATTCCTTCCCATGACATATGAAAAGGTAGCAATCAATGTTTTGTTTGCAACTTGGAGTTTATTCTTTCACGCATACTGAGTAAAAGGAATTGTGTTGATCACCCATTTTTAGCAAGACACATACAAAAGCAGCATAAAGTAGCAACAGAACAAATGCTTTCCATCACTTTACCACAGGCTTGCCCCAACCTGGTGCCCTGTAGGTGTGTTAGACTACTATTTCTACCACTCCAGTCAGCATAGCCATGGGGGTTGATAGGAGTTGTAGCCCAAAGCAACTGGATTGCACCAGGTTGAGGACTTTAAAAAAAACTGACAGTGCAATGTACTTGCCTACTCAGAAATAAGCCCAAAATGAATCCAGCAGGAGTCACAAGTGTGTAGTTGAATGCAGCTTACTTAGGCTGTATTGAATTTCTACCATGCTATGATTGAGATTCTATAGGGCAGCAGAGGCTTTTTCAATCTACCCTGTGGTCAGCCTGTGAGTGCCATGCCAACACTGACCATCCTCCTCATCCTCCTCATAGGACAGTCTGGAGCTGTTCTCACCCTTTATATTTGTGTCCTGTATATCTTCCAAAGAGAAGAAGGGAAGGTGTTACAATTCTTGCACATGATGTGATAGCCTGGATACTACTTATCACAATATAGGTTGTGTGTGTGAAAGAGAGAGAGCAAGAAAGTGGAAGCACACTGCAAAATTATACCAGTTTGGTACCACTTTAACTGCCCTGTTTCCTTCTTATGGAACTTTGGGTTTTGTAGTTGGATGAGGTAATTAGAATTCTCTAGTGGACACCATTTAACTACAGCATTAGAGCTCTCTGGCAGAGTGTTTTAAGTACCTCATGGAACTACAAATCCCAGAATTCTACAGGATGCAGTACACAGGATAGGGAGAGAGGAAGGAAGGAAGGAAGGAGGGAAGGAAGGAAGGAAGGAAGGAAGGAAGGAACAGAGTGTCATTGGGAAGGAGGCTCCTAGGTGATGCAGTTATCATTGCATCACTAAGTTCTTGAAAGACTCTCTAAATACAATCTTAGATGAACCTCAGGTCCATCTTCTATGCAATGTATCTTTTTATTTATCTGCATATGCAGCTAAGGTGATTGTGCAACTTCTGGAATAGCACCGCTGTTCTCATTCTACAGTGTTATTGTGCGTCTTGGCCTTCAACTGCAGATTTTGGCTGAAATCCTACTGATGCACTATAGTAGGAGTTTTACTTTTTCCATTGTTATTCAGCAGTGTGGAAAAAAGCAGAGAAAATTTGTGGGCTTCACACAATAGCAGCTTGATACTACTTTCACTGTTGTGGTTCTGTTCCACAGAATCCTGGGATTTGGAGATTGTTGAATTACTGAAGAGTTCTCATCTAGAGAGCTCAGCTAGTATTGTAGTTTAAGGGAGTGGAACTCTCTGGCAAAAAATGCTGAAAATATCAACCAAATGACAAGTTCTGTGATTCTGTCGGATAGAGGCACGGCAGTTAGTGGTATGAAAGTGCTGTAGTTTGACAGTATAGATACACTCTTTGACTCTCAAAGGGTAGCAATTTGCTTTCTCTTTTCTTTCAGTTTGTAAAATCAATTCCTCAGGTATACTCCTGTAGCACTTTAGTACATCCTGCCCATGCAAGTAAACCTGCTTTTGCAAAATATGAAAGACCAGCTCAGCATGAAGGGCTATTTTCATAAATGCCACTTTTCATCCAGGGAATAAAGGCATTATACAATTATTTTGTGCCAGTTGAAGACATATAAAAAAATCTTTACAACCCAAAGCACTTTATTCCATGAGTGAAAATGGTTAATGGTGACTCCCCATTGCTAGGTTCAATTTAGAATCTGGAGAAAAATATTAAATGGTAGTGTCTGTTGGTAGAGTGTGAAAGACATTTGTATTTCATAGCTCAGAAAGTAACTACTAACCAGTACTTTAGGACTGCTGTCTCCTACACACCAACATTTAAATCATAAGCAGACTGAATGGCGTCAAATTATGATGTACATAAAAAAACACAATCTTTGTTGTAAAAGAAAAGAAACAAAAGACTGTCATTAAATCAGCCATGCAGAAATTTTAACAGCAAGTCTGAATCCATCTTAGCATGCAAAAAAAGGTCCCCCAAATGTTCTACTTTGCTTTTAATAATTCATTTTTCAGGACCAAAGCTGAAATGCTTTGCCTTTTTTATTTCTCCAAATGGCCCTCTTGGGTGGCAAGGTCCTGGGAAGAGCTAATTCTTTTCCCCATGATTGTGTGGGCTCTGCAGGAAGCTGTTTTTTACCAGAATAAACTGTTTGTTTCCTGGGCTCTGGTTATAAAGCTTAGCCCTACCATGAGGCAGGGTGAGGCAGCTGCCACAGTCAGAAGTGTCACAAAAAAGTACCAAGATGTTAAAGGAAAAAGCCGCCTGCCCTGAGCCCTGTAAATTATCCCTCAACGCAGGGTGGCCTAACTATCAGGTAGGAACCTTTGAACTAGTATTCGTAAAGGGTATCCAGGCTATTGCCCTCTGCTGGGGGATAAAGTGTTGCATGTCCCATAGCCTGACCTGCTCCCTCCCCCTGACCTCAAGAATGGTGGAGGATCCTGCCCAATGGCCAGCATTGATGTAAGATTGAAGTGCCAGTTCATTTTGCCTCTGTATCTGGAATTGCAGGCATTTTGTCCTTTGCCTCAGGCAGCAAAATGTCTTTGCTTGCCCTTTTTCGTATCACCTATCAGCTGCCAGTCCAATCCAGAGACTGGGACATTTGTAGGAAAATATTTTTCATAGATTTTCCTAGCAGTAGGTGAGCCTAAAAGTGATCCAATGCATTAATAATGAGTGGAGATTTTGTTGTCATTAGATTAATTATAAGCGTTAGCATTAGAAGCCACTGACTGAGAAAATAGCCTACAATACTTTGGTTGACACTGCTTCCCTCAAAAGGTACATTTTGTTGTCTGCTTCAGTCATGCTTGTTGGGGCACTAACATTGTACAGATCCTACAATCTGATTGCTGCTATCAGTGATGGAATCTGTAGTCTGACACGTTTGGAAAGTGCCAGGTTGGATCTATCAGCAGCATGGATTTTTCTTGGAGTGTGTGGGAGTGGAAGGAAGCGAAGGTGTGCAGGTAAGTTTTGCCAGTGATCTGTCTGCATCTCTCCTCTTCTGTCCACCACTACCATCCAACACTGGTGACATGTATGCTGTTCACTCACCCAACAAATATAATGGATTGTTTAGGATTACAGAGCCTAAATCTTGAAATTTTCCTGGCAAAATGCATCTAAAGTGCGATTTAAAAATAACCATTTTTTAAAAAAATTAGTATGTTATTTGTTATACCAAAACAAGAAATATAATAACAATTCCTTCTTTACTTTCAAAAGTTAACTCTGTTGCATCCTTGGTATAGGAACAAATAAGTTGTTTCAGTTACTACTTTAGTTTGTTTCTTCCCCTTTGTAGGCCAATCAGCTTTTGTGCAGGGAATGCAAGGCAGGCCAGAGGTGGATGGGGAGGGCTGGAGGTATCTGTTTCTTTGCCTTAGGTGACAAAATGTCCTGGGCCAGTCTTGCCTGCAGCAATGGCTCTCCAGGGTCTCAGGATGTTTTTTCCTTCCACCTGCTATTTGACTGTTTTTATTGGATGTACTGGAGACTGATTCTGCTACTTTCTGTTTGCAAACCATGTGCTGTACCATGGAGCTAGGGGATCATCTGCCAAGAAGAGCATTCCCAGTAGAGGAGGAAGAGACAACATTTTGATACTTTCACTGTGCTGTTTGGTAACACAGCCACCTTCCAAAATCCCAGTGTCATACATGGTTAGCTGCTGCTGACCTCTTGTGAAGTACATAGCAGTGAATGAGTGAATGATAAATAAAAAGCAGGTACCCATTTGGTCTTGAGAAATTGCTTCCTCTTGCTCTAGTTTCTGCCCAAATCCAATCAAAATCCTTAAATTTTATGGTATTTATTTTTATCCTGACTTTCAACCTGAAAAATTCCAAGGTAGCTAACAACCAAGAATTAAAAAAAAAAAAAAAGGAAAGGAAATTTTAAAAAGTCATGAATTACAATGCTTGCCTCATATCTCACCTTCTGCAAGAGCTAGAGATTTGGGTTTGTTAAAATGAAAGCTTGGAATCTAGGCTAGATGAAGGTCTAAATGGGAACAAGTGTCACGCCTAGAATCTAGGGAAAATCCAGCTAAAACAGAGTATGGCAAAACTACTAAAGCAGGGGTGATCACACCTGTGGCCCCAAAGGCAGTTTTGCACCCTGGCCCTCCAACCTTCTCTTTTCTGGGGAAAAGGGGATCAGCTGTTACTCCCAGCAGCTTCCAGGATGGAATTCAAAAGAGAAATGGGTTTCTTCCCACTTCTAGTTTTCCTCCCCACCATGCTTAGCATTTTGCCTTGGGTTCTGGAGATAATAAACATGACTACAAAATGACATCAATCTAGCCGTCGATGGCTGATGGCCATTGATGGCTGTATCTTTAATGAACTTGTCTTCTTTTAAAGCCATTTAAGCTACTGACCAACACCACATTGTTTGAGAATAAATCTCTCAGAGAATTTGCAAACAATGCATCTGCTATCCTGAGACCACTGGAGTTTCATCATAAATATTGGAAAGATTTGTTACAGGATCCTCAATACTTTGCATTTTGGAAAAATGAAGTCTCAGGATTGTTCACTGCAAAAGAAAAGAAAGAAAACATATTTATACTGTGCTGGAAAACTGATTCTATCTCTGTGAGAGTTTATTTTTAATATAATCTTTGTTACCATGTGATGATGCATGTATGTTTACCATTTTGTTTGATATTTTGTATTGGTGATGAAAGTAAACTAATAAAAATATTTTTTAAATATGCACTATTTCTTTGGAACCAGTTTAAGCATGCTTGCACCTTACAAACTGTTGTCTCATTATCACTACTTACCGCTGCAGATGTGAATTTGCTCTATTAGCAATCTTTGTGTGTATGTTGATAAGAATATAAGAAGAACCCTGCTGCCTCAGGCCAAAGTCTAGTCTAGCTCGCCGTTTTAGTGACTAACCAAATATGAAGATTCTAACTCAAATGGCTCATTACCATATGCAAGCAACAGCCACAAGACTAGGGTTGTTGTGTTATTTTCTGCTGAGTTGCCATTGACTAGTTGCAGCCTTATGAATGAGAGTGCTCCAAGAGTCCTTGTTGTAAATTAGCCAGTTCTAGTCTTGGAAATTCAAGGCTGTAGCTTTCTTGACTGAATCCATCCATCCATAGTGAGACCTCCCTCTTTTCCTATTAGCTTCCACTTTTCCAAGCATTATAATCTTTCCTAATGAGTGTTGGTCTGAACCATTTCCTAACAGATATTTTGTGTGCTAGTAAAAGAAGAAACAGTCTTCTTGATTGATACTGTTCAGGTTTTTCCAGACCTTGGAATGTTACTTTTAAGAAGAACTAATATAAGCACAAGGTGAAGCCACCAATCAGTAAGTATTGGTAGAATAAAGCTTTGGGACCCAGTTATGGATGGTTTCAGCATGTTATTCGATTCAGGGGTAGCATTGTCAGTCAAATCTATTGTAACATGTCATTGGTTTTCTGTTTTGAAAATTACTTATCTGATTTGGCTATTATGTTGATTATCCTTTTTTTTTTTTTGAAGAATTATCCTCTAATTTGTCTTTGATTTATATATAGTAAAAACTGGAAAAACTTAGAGTGCCTACAGCTTTTTGAATGACAAATACAATTATAAATGAAATATAGCAAAAAAACCCTGCCATTGAAATATTCATTTCATGTTCATTTAGTGCATATGTGGGCAATAGTAGCAAATCTGGGGGCCAAACTTCTGCCTCAGGTACCCTCTGTGGACTTCATGGACTGCTGACAATTCCAAACAAATAAATCCCACAGAAGTATTTGGATGTCCACCCCTGAATTTGAGAAACAGGTACTGAAATTCATCATGGGAGACTTAGTTGTGATGAAATAGTTATGGTCCATCTCCTAATCCAACCCTTCAAACTCACTTTAAAAGCCAGGCAGTCACATCAAGCCAAGGAGATTTGAGGTGCTGGCAAGCAAGGCACTGAAGGATGATGCATCTAGCTCCCTCTTACTAGTGAGCCATGGTATGAAGAGCAGCAGCAGAGACTCACATGGGATCCTGTTGTAACTGCTTGTCACACCACAGCTCACTGCCAGGAGGGGACTGGACGTATCAGCTTTCAGCACCCTGTGTGGCAGTGCCTCAGAACTCCTCGGCTAGTGTGGCTGCTAGCTTTAAGAGGGTTTTTGTTTTTGGCAGGCGGATTGTGGTTGTGACAATGGTGTCCTGATTGTAAATGTGGATAGCTAACTTTATGAGGTTATAAGTTCAGCTTACAACATCATAAAACACTGAACAAGATGCTGGGCAAATTTTTTAAAAGAAAAAAGTTAAACAGTGCACATAATACTGTTTAAAAGGTGATTTGCCACTCAATCCCTTGAGACTTTCCTTGAGAGCCAGCTCTCTCTGTCCTGAGCAAAGCCAGGACTCTCTGAGGTTTCCTACCTCCACCAAAAGTAAAAATCTTCCATTGGACTACAGTTGGCAAGTTTTATCTACACAGCACCTAAAAGTTTTTCCAGATGTAACAGTACAGAGACTCCTTGAGAAATTCAGTGTACTCTGACTAAGAAAGGGGAAACTACTTCACGCAGGACAAGGACAGCTGGGTCCCAAGGGAAGTTTCTTTTCTGTTGCTAATAGACTTTAAATGTTATGACCGGTCTTTCATTGCCCTTTTGTTCCTAGCCCTCATGTGGCCAAGAAGGGGAGTGGCCTGTGCCTGCACTGAGATCCCTCAATACCACCTCAACTAACAATAGAGTAACATCTGGACAAAATAAAGCCTGTGACTCATATCATCACCTTTTTTCTTCCATATGACTTTTAACATCTTTTGAAGCTTCAAAAGCTTACATATTTTCAAGGACGTGCCACCAAGTGTCATGAGAAGCAGAAGAGAATATGCGTTCTTGGTTAAGGACTTGCAATCAAAGGGTGTAAGATATAGATGGGACATACCAGAAGGCCTTTCCTTCTTCTATGAGGGGAGAAGAAGGAAGATAAATTCTATTCAACAAGCAGTGGAATTTCAAGCAAATTATATGAAAAAGGGAACAGCAACAGCAGAGACTGAAGAAAAGAAATCTGATCCAATACCAGAAGATACAAAAATGGGAATGGCAACGGTAGAGGAAATGAGCCTGACGTCTGAAGAAGAGCCCGAACAGGCAGAACCAGAAGAGGAGAAGAAGAAGAAATGAAAGTAAGGACAGTTAAGAAACAAATATGAAGATAATAACCTGGAATGTACGGGGAATAAACTCACAAGCAAAAAGATGACAGATTTTTCATCACGTAGAAAGAATAAAACCTCAAATCACGGTATTATTAGAAACTCATATAAAGAAGAATCAAGAAAAATACTTATATAATTTTAAATTAGGTCAATGTTTTACTTCTCTATATGGGAAGAAAAAAAGGGGGGTTGCAATTTATGTTGACAAGGATATCCCAGCAAAAAAAATATTGGAAGATGAAGAAGGAAGAATATTAGGAGTTGAAATTTCAAAAAATGGCAAAAAAATATTTTTGGTTGGAGTATATGCCCCCAATGAAAATAAAAAGAAATTTTATAAGGAATTGTGAGAAAAGATATCAGAATAGGAATATGAAGATTGGATTTTAGCAGGAGATTGGAATGGAGTGATGGATGTCAAGATGGACAAAACAACCTCCCCAAACAAGCAGTTTATACATGTAGGATATTCCCTCCAATATCTCCCATTTATATGTAATTCTGTATTTTTGCAGGAGTTGAGTCAGAAATTTGTACTCTTGTCTTTTTTTCAAAATTTCAAATGGTATATCTTTGAATATTTTTATTATTCTATCTTCAATCACTAGCTGTTTTTCATAATTTGTTTGGAGTATTCTTTCTTTAATCCTAGTCCTTGTAAAGCACACCACAACATCTCTCGGCCAGTTCTTCTCTTTTGCAATTCTAGAATTTGCTCTGAAAATGCAATCTGTTTCTCTCTCCATGTCCTCTTCTTTCATTCCGATGTAATTCGCCAGAGCTGTGATTACTTTCTCTTCTATGAATTCCCCCGGGGATTCCCCGATTCCTCTCAACTTAATGCACTTCTCTTGATATGTCAATTCCTGTTGTCTTAATCTCAGATCTTCCTGTTTTTGAGCCTCTGTCATAATTTCCTTCTCCTTTTCTAATTGTTTTGTTTTGTCTTGAATCTCTTGGATATCCATTTTCATTGTTTTGATGTCTTTGCTTATATTGTCCATTCTCTTTACAATGCACTCCACTTCCTTCCAAATATCTGCTCTAATTTCAGCCCTTGTATCTTTCATTTCCTGTCTCATCTCCAGTTTTAAACTTCTAACCTCATTTAGAATTTCAGTCATTTGTTGTCCCATTTCCATTGATGCTCTTCTTGCTGGGTATATCAGTTGTATTTGGGTCTGTGTTTTAGCCCCCTTCCTTAATCCAGATGCCATTTTTTTTTGTATTACCTCTTAGTCCACACTAGATGGCGCTGACAGACCTCTTCTTCTCTTCCCCACTGTCTCTTCAAGGGTTAATTTTAAGATATTTTCTTATCTTAAATATTTTCTTCTTAGTGCACCGTCTTTGTTTTCTCTCGTCTTATTGATTCAAGGTCACTTCTCTCCCTGCAGTTTCTGTTTTGACTTGCACTTCTGTCCTTTATCCCCGCCAAATATATATTTTATAAACTAACACAATTTAAGTCCTTTCCCAGTACTCACAAATTAATTAATATTTAAGTCTAATATTCCAATTAATTCACTTATAAATCCATTCACTTATAAATCAATTATATAAAATATAAATCAGTTAAAAATCAAGTCAGTTAATTCGCTTATAAATCAACTATATATCAACTTACAACTATACATCTATTTGGCTCTATTTCATGAATTATAAATTAATTGAATCAATTATATATTCTGATTATGCACCCACATATGTTTATATTTACTACTGTTTCTGTGTATAATTGTAAAAAATTATCTATTTTTTATATATATATTTCTTTAAAGCTCTATTATTTTCAGTAAAATTTCCAATTAATAAGTTGCTTTATCTTTTAAGTGTTGTTTAAATTTATTCCAGTTTGACTTATGCCTTCAAAATAATTTTATGGTCTATTTTACAAGATTGTTCTTTGCCTCTTCATGCGCCGTTCTTATTCAGTCAAGCCGATTTTCCAGCGAGATCCAGCAATTTTCTCGCGAGCTCAAGCTGCTTTCAAACGCTATTTGACTGATTCTTTCTGAGTCTTTCTGTCTCTTTTTGTCTCTTCTGTCTCTCCACCTTAGATCTCAGTCCGGTTTTGGATTTCAGTCTTCTTAATTTCACTTTCTGTCTCTAATTTGTAAATACATAAGTCTCAAATTGCGTCTTTTCACCCCTCCGTTCTTTCAGTCTTTGTTTCCTTTGCCTTCTACTGTTTCTATGATCTTTGCTAGTGAGCTCTAGCGGCTTCAGATGCGTCTTCTCCGGCTGATCTCCCTTCATCGTCCCTGTTCTTCGCGCGAGCTCAAGTTAGTACTATCTATTGTTCTGTCGCTATGCGTCAGATTCCAATGTCTCTGTTATTTATTCAATCAACTATTTATTTAGTCTCTCTCTCAAGTACTTTGCCCAATTTACTGTTCAGTCCTCTTTTTCCTCTTTATATTTTACTAACAATTTTGCGCTTTGTGGTCTCTATTGAGCAGCGAGCTCAAGCGTTGCCGCGAGCTCCAGCTGCACTCCGTTGTCTCCTTGTCTGTCGCCTCTCATCCAGTTTCTTGATTTCCTTTTCTGCTAGCCTTAAATTTTGTTTCTTTGTCTCTTTATCTTAAATTCTTCCCCCTCTCTCCCCTGTTCTTCGCTGGTTTTTAGCGGCACTTTCAGTCTATTACAATCTATTCTATTAGTGTCTGTTAATGTCTTATTTTTCTTGGGATTTCTTACTTCCCTTCTCTCTCTTCCACTTGGATTCTCCTCCTCATCTCCTCTTTCCCTCTCCATTGTGTAACGATTGGCACGATCTTCCAATCTTTGAGAAAATATGTTTGGGGCTTAGGTGATGTCCTGATCTTCAATTTTGTATTGTTAATTCGATCTATTCAGATTAAAAAGTCTCAGACGACGCTAAGCTGCCGAGGCAGTTACTGCCCAAGCGGACATGGAACTCTACGACCTTCTCTCACTCGGCGTTCGAGCCCAATTGTTCTCTAGCCTAAAGAGAAAATGAGGTCCCTGATGAGCCCCTCTGGGGCCCCTTTACCGGGGGGGGCACTTTGCTGAATGTATTGCTTTGGCAAGTCCTCTTGGGATGGCAAAGACAGTGAGAGCTAGCTCACTGTCCTGCCGATTGCGAGGCCATTGAGACCCGGAAGTTCAGGAGAAGGCAAAACAGTTTCAATGGCATTTAAATGACAGTTTATTACATGATGAGGAGATAGTGCAGCAAGCAAAAGAAGTTTTAAAAAATTACTTTAGAGAAAATATAAGAGAAGATATGAAGATGAGAACGGTCTGGGATGCATCCAAGGCTGTGATTAAAGGCTTTTTTATACAAAAATGAAAAATCCAGAATAAGAAAAGGTGAGACAAACATCAAGAGCTGATGACCAAACTTCAAGAAAAAGAAAAAGAATTTAGAGAAAACCCATTGAAGAACTCACTACAAGCCGAGATAAAGAAAATACGAAAAGAGATAAAGATTAATACAATGGAGGAAATAGAAAAAAAGATGAAACAGTTGAAACTGACTCAATTTGAACAAGCCAATAAAATCGGGAAATGGTTAGTGTATAAACTTAAGAAGAAGAGAGAGAGCAATGTTGTAGTGGAATTGAAAAATGGGAAGAAGATGATTACTCATCATGAAAAGACAAAGCAGCAGTTTAAAGAATATTTTGAAAAATTATTTCATGAAAAATATTTCCCGCGTTGAAAAGAGAAAAATTGGACTGAATTTCTCTCCAAGGTTAAAATCCCAAAAATATCATTGGAGAAACTGGAACAATTAAATAAATCAGTATCATTTAGTGAAATAGAAGAAGCTATAAGGGATTTGAAAACAGATAAGGCACCAGGACCAGATGGTTTTACAGTGTTATATTATAAAAGGTTTATAAAAGAATTAATTCACCCATATCAAGTAACTTTGAAAGAAATAGAAAATTATGGGAAACCGCTATCCTGAGGAGAAGCAAATATTGTTTTGATACCTAAAGAAGATAAGGATAAAAGAGAACTCAAAAACTATAGACCAGTCTTTCTGTTGAATACAGATTACAAAATACTGGTGGCAATATTGGCAAAACATTTGAGACATGGACTACAGGACAAGATTCATGAAGGTCAAACAGGTTTTCTTCCAGGCAGATACATGAAGAATAATACAAGAACATTTTTGGATGTGATTGAATATTATGATTAAAACCTAGGGAAGAAGATAGCTTTCATTTTACTGGATGCAGAAAAAGCTTTTGATAACGTTTCCTGGGAATTTTTGCACCAAGTTTTAAAAGAATATGACCTGGGAGAAGTTTTTTGTAAATGGATTGAAATGATTTACCAGGATCAAAGTTAATTATAAATGGAGATACAACAACAAGTTTTGTTATAAATAAGGGGGTATGGCAAGGGTGCTTGTTATCACCATTATAATTTATAGCCATACTGGAAATATTGCTGATTGCAATAAATCAAGACTTTCAGATACGAGGTTTGAAAATTAAGACTAAGGAAATAAAATACAAAGCATTTGCTGACGACGTAATTATATTTTTGGAGGAACTTCAAGAATCAATTCAGCCGTTGATGGACATGTTACAAAAATATCGACAAATGGCAGGATATAAGATAAATAGAGAAAAGACAATGATGATGACATTAAAAATGACAAAAAAAGAACAAGAGAAGATCTGGATATCAATTAACTAAGAAAGTAAAATACTTAGGTATTATGATAACAACTAAAAATCAAGAATTATTTGATTACAATTATTTGAAGAAATGGAAGGAGATTAAAAGTGAAATGGAAAGATGGAAGAATTTAAATCTGTCTCTTCTGGGAAGGATAAATGCTTTTAAAAGATTCTACCAAATCTTATGTTTCTCTTCCAGAACTTACCAATAATAGGAAGAGAAAAGATTTTTAAAGAATGGGAAAAGGAATTACGAAAATTTATTTGGCAACGGAAAAAACCAAGAATAAGGTTTAAAATATTACAAGATGCAAAAGAAAGAGGAGGCTTTGATGTACCACCACTAAAAACCTATTATCAAGCATGTTGTTTGGATATGATTAAAGACTGGATACAAGTAGAAAATACATCAATCAAAGAACTGGAAGGAATAAATTATAGGTTTGGATGGCACAGATATCTATGTTATGATAAAATAACAGTGAATAAAGAGTTTAATAACCATTGTTTTTGGAAGACACTATTGAAAGTTTGGTTACAAAGAAAGCATACGTTTTATAGAAGAATCCCAATGTGGACCTCAACTCAAGAAGCATATAAAATTGCTCTAACAAAACAAGGAAATTCATTAACCTATCAAGAGTTGCTGAAATGGGAAGGAGATAAATCAAGAATGTGTACAGAAGAAGAATTAAAAGCTGCAGGGCATGAATTTAATTGGTTCCCATGCAGACAACTTAAAGAGAGATTTAAAATGGATCAAGATTATATGGATTTGAGAGAAAAGAAAATGAATTAGATCTATTGATGAGGGGGGACCAGAAGAAAAGACTTTCTAAATTTTACAAACTCTTGCTGCAAAGAGAAATGGAATCAGAGGTAGTTAGAGATATAATGGTTAGGTGGGCACAAAATGTTGGACATCCAATTGAACTAGAAACATGGGTGAAGGTATGGAAGACAGATATAAAATTTACACCAAGCCTAAACTTAAGAGAAAATTTTTACAAAATGTTACATAGATGGTATATGACACCAGAAAGACTGCAAAAAATAACTAAAAATGGAAATGTAAGATGTTGGAAATGTGATGAAAAGGTGGGATCATTTTATCATATGTGGTGGTCTTGTAAGATAGCAAGGAACTTCTGGAAGGAAATACATGATGAAATTCAAAAAATTTAAAATGTAAATTTTGAAATGAAGCCAGAATTTTATCTGTTAAATATGCTTGGGCAACAAAGAGAAACAAGATCTCATCAGAAGACATTGTTATATTTGATAACTGCTGCAAGGCTGATATATGCGCAATATTGGAAAGAAAGGAAATATGTTGATATAGAAGAATGGAAATTAAAAGTCCTGGGTATGGTAGAGACAGAAAAGTTAACATTTTCTCTGAGAAATAAACCTATCCAGAACTTTGAAAGGGAATGGAGAGAAGTTTTGGATTGGATAAAGACATAGGCCATTTCCGCACTAGCCTGTTATAGCGCGATGATTCCACTTTCAACATCCTCTGGAATCCTGGGGTTTGCGGTTTCGGGAGGGGCCGTCTCAACATTCCAGAGGATGTTGAAAGTGGAATCATCGTGCTATAACAGGCTAGTGCGGAAATGGCCATAGTATAAGAAAAGAAAAAAGAATAAAGTAAGATTGTAAGTAATCTAATGTAACAATGTAGTAAGACAATATAACAAAGTAATGTAACAAGGCAGCAAGGCAATGTAACAAAGCAACTGTGTAATGATGTAGATGTAACAAATCCTTTGAGCAAGTAGTAATTATGTATGAATGGAATGAAAACATAGAGATTCAACTGGAAAAAAAGCCTGGAAGTGGGGAGGGGGATTTTTTTTTATTATTAATTGAAATTTTCAATAAAAAATATTCAACAAAGAAAAACTTACATGATGTATTTTCAGTTGTGAAGTTGGCGCAATAAAGGTATTGGTGCTTTATGGATTTCGGATTTTGTTGTATTTTGCAGCATGGCTATCCTTGAATATTTTTCCAAACTCTGGATTTTTTTTTAAATGTAGTTGTCCTTGAAGAGATGATTTATGATTACCAACAAAAGGAGCATTTTAGAGAGAGGCACTGCTCCAAGCAGTGACCTAGGAGGCCCTTGAGTTTTTTCTCTCCTTAAGAGATGAGGAGCTTTTACCAAACCTTTTCATTTTCCTTTCATTAAGACAAAGAAGAAAGGCAGCCATGCGGATCTACAGTTACCCAACTCTTCTCTTGTATAAATAGCTGAGAACATCTATTTATTGTATAATTAATTTTTTATCATTCTATTTATTTTATTATTTATTTGTTTATTCAAAAAGTTTATCCCTCATTTATTTCCCTTAAAGAGAGTTCAATGCAGCAAACAAATGAAGCCAGCAGGACTGAAAGCACTGCTGTTTTTAGGCATATTAAAATGTGCCTTCTCTTTTAAAGAAGCCATTTGGTTGAAAGTTTTACTAGCTCTTGAAAGTGTCCTTGCCCTTCTAGACTAAGCGTATTTTTATAAACTTATTACTGTGTTTCATTCACGTAGGTTCTTGAAATAGCAGTTTATCCATAAGGGTAAAACACACTTCAAAACTTTTTGTTCAACTTAAAAGGCTTTTCAAAAAGAAGGCATATTTTTACATAGTGCTTAAAACACTAATTAATTTCTCTTGGCACAGCATTCTACAAAGCAAGTGCAGCTACCAAAAAGGCTCTGTGCCATTGTCTCTCAACCCATGCCTCTTTTTGCTAAATAAAAATTCCATGCCTTCCTTCCAAACAAGAATTTCATTTCAAATTTGAAATAGCAAGTTAAAAATAAATCATAGTATTTGTAAATCCATAAAAAATTGGGCAAAAAAAGGTTAGTACTGAACAGTAAGGAGTGGCAGGTTTGGTGATGGTTATCTAGAAGTGTAGGTGCACAGGGTACCATCCATTCTTTTACTCAGAGATAAGGAAAAATAATATGTACACTACATGATGATGCAATAAGCTGCATACTAAGGATATTTCTGCCCTATACTGTTATAGTGCTATTATTCCACTTTCAACATCCTGTGGAATCCTGGGGTTTGTAGGCCGAAGAGCTCTCTGGCTGAAAATTCTAAAGGCCCCTCCCTAAACTGCAAACTCCAGGATTGCATGGGATGTTGAAAGCAAAATAACAGCACTAAAACAGTGTAGGGTGGAAATGGCCAAAGAAAGCAATAAGCATAACTATCCCCACTTCTTAAAACAAATAGAATACTGAATATGTTTCTCCCTCAATGGCACATGCCTCCCCTTCCCTGATATGCCTGGCTGCCCATCTGCTTGAGAATCACAGCTGTGAGCTGTATGCCCAATTTTACAAGACTTAGGGATATAAAATAGTGCCTCAGATGAAGAATTTGGGAAAGTTACTTCTTTCGATTACAGATCCCAGAATGCTCCATACTGTCTGGGTGTTGCCAGCTACAATGACTTCAAGAGATAACGATAACAATAACCTTCATATTAGATAACACTAGGCCAGCCTTCCCAGAGATGGTACCTTCCAGATGTTTTGTACTTTAGCTCCTGCCAGCCCTAGTTAATGCAGCTAGCAACAAGGGATTGAGTCAGGTTGCTCTTTTTCTTTTGTCTGCCAAGCTACATTTTAAACATAGAATTCCAGTGGCACCATTTAATGCTAGCAAGACCAGATCTTGAAAAATAATCCTAAAAGTAATTAGTCATAGTTAGAGGCCCACAGTTCAAAAGTAGTCAGTTACAATTTTTAATATAACTCCAAAATGTTAATATACCTTTTAAAAAGAAAGTAATTCCACATGTTAGTTGGAATTTGTATTTGCTGTCCTTTATGAAGCAAAGGGAGCTCTGTGATTGGTACATCCATTTTTTTCCCCAGGGAAGAAATAGCAGAAGATTACGCTGCAAGAATATGGAATCAATTTATATCTCAGATTTTGGATTTAACAATGGATCAAGGCCAACCTCAACTCATAGGCCATATCTATCTGTCTGTCTGTCTGTCTGTCTGTCTGTCTGTCTGTCTGTCTGTCTGTCTGTCTAGGTGTATTTAATGTAAGGGCTGTTGTGAAGTAAGTTATCCAAATGTGGGCCTTTCTGCCTTTCTGCACTACACAGTGGACCTTTCCGCACTACACTGTGTGTATGTGTGTGTGTATACACACACACACACATGTATGTACATACATACATACATACACACTATAACAGTGTGGTGCGGAAAAGCCCAGTAGATACATAATTTACTACAGTCTTTTTTTCTTTTTTAAGTTGACTATTTTTCAAGCCACAGCACTCATGGTTCAGCCAACTTGTTAAGGTCAGACATATGGAAAGAAGAAGGACTTGTTACTGTAATCATGAGCACCTCTGATTATGCGCATTACACATTTATGCACATTACACACTAGTGGAGAGCTCCAGGTTGAACAAAAGCTGGTATAGATCTTCTGAACAAAGGTACTGAATACTCTATAGATAATCTTTATGTGAAGTAACATTTCTTAAGAGATATCAAGAGCCACCGTGCTCTGTGCTTGTGTTTAAACAGATTTCAGAACAGAAAAGCACAGTTTAGAAGGCCAGGGTGCATCCATGCATAGACCACCCCCTGTTTTTCAGTACACTTGCCAGTTTACCCTGTGGGTGGTTTGCTTCAGCTTCTGTTTAAAAGCATGTTGAAGTCTCTGGCTGAGAAGAGCTGTGCAAGTGCTAAGCATTTATTAATAATGCAAGGCTGAAGTGCTGGCCCGGTTAGGTGTGAAGCACCCCCTAATCGCGAGTAATGAGATGTCATTGGGAAACAACTTGGAGCTCTGCACACTGCATTGTCTTGATGGAAATAAAATGCTTTTGTGTCTCACTCTTCAGAAAGCTAATTGCACCGGTGTCATCATTTAGCAGGATCCCATTTCATAATTTGCCAAGAAAGTGAAGGGGGAGAAGCAATTTATTTTTATATCAGATTGTAAGTGTGGATTGAAGAAAACATGTACTTGCACTTGACAGCCAACATGAAACAGTGGATACACTGTTGAACTAGGACCAGGGAAACCTAGTTTCAAATTCCTGTTTAGCCATAACACTTACTGGTTGGCATTGGGCCCAGCACTATCTTTCAACTTAGCTTACTTCACTGACTTGTTCTTTGCTTTCCTTGCCCTTCTTGAACAAAACATAGGATAATATCATACTCTCCAACTGTTCCATTTTAACACAGCAAATCTTGATGAATCACCTGTCATCCCACTTTTTCAGCTCCTTTTAAAATGCCCCGAATTCTCTCTTCTCCTCCCACTTCAACCCTTCATCCTCAGTTTACTTCAGTTGCTCAGAACTGAGTGCAAAAGCAGTTTACCCTAAAAGTAGTTTAGCCCTTTCCTGAAGACTCAGGCAGTATCTCCTAGTTTGTATGCTCTTTATCTTTAATAACTTTTGCCATCTTGACCACATTTGGGTGTTGTTTGGTCACATGGGTCCTAGTTTTCATTTGTGAAATATTTGAGGGTATGTAACCTGGATTCTAGTGTAGACAAGTGCTATGGACCCAAAGGGTTTCTTAATTCGTAACATTTGATTTAATCTGTGAATCATTTCTAAATTTTATTTTTGCCTTTCAGGTTAGTGAGACTTTGAAAGGAGAAGAATGGAAGTTATTACAGTGGCAACTTTGAGTGCCATTTAATCGGCCAAGATGATCAAGTATCAGCTGAGACAACACTAGAAGAACTGAACCTGTGGTGAATCCAAACCCTCACCAGTGTAGGGATACTGGAAATTATTTAGGATTGCCCTCACCTAGTCTAATTTTATGCCAACATTGTGGCTGTAACCAGGGGTTATAGGAGGGTTCTGTCCTCACCCCCAACCTGCTTTTTCTCTGCACACCTGTTGCTGTTCTGCCAGCAGATCTTAAACAATTGCACAGTTCTTCCCGCAGATGGTTCTGCTGACAGATCCCTGAGATCAGCTGAACAAAGGACAGTTTGGCCAGAAGTGAGTCTCCAGTAACAGAAGAATCTTTTGCATATAATCCTAACCCCTCACAGAATTGTATCTGAGTTAGGGTGCAGTGGCCTGTATGCCTTCATCCTGTGCTCTGTTGTGGGTATAGTAACCCTGGCCTAAACTAATGCTCCAACTCCAACCTAGAGTAGACCTACTGAATCCAAGGGATTTAGGGATGTAAATTCTTGACTATTTTATTCTCTCATACAAAGATGAATAAATTTTGGTAGTTTTCTCTCTGAGCTGGAAAAAATGAATATCGCTCTGCATTATTCTCCCCATATTCAGAAGACCCAAAGTGCTGCAGAGGAATTATACCGCATTGAAGAAAATGCAGATGTTTGTATACAAATCCTATTTCCTGATGGGGAAAAATAGGACACCAGTTTTCATGCAGTTTTTTTTTTTTTCAACACAGGAAATCTGTTTTCTGTCTAGAGAACAGAGGATTTTGCACAAAAACCCCATGTATTTTTCTGTGAAGAATAATTGGGACATTCAAATACAGGGAGACAACTGTGGAAGATTCTTGCTTATCTATTATTCTTCTTGAAGGAGTTTACCAACTATCAGAAAACCAGTTTTTTGACCTTGGAATGAATAATAATGAATATTTTTTCCATCCCTAGTAGGATTTATTCAAGTGCTAGTTTACCCTCAATGGATGGTTTTGATTCGATGGTTTACTTTAGTCGGATCTAGCAGTTGAATGTAGGGCTCCAATATGCACATGGAACACCCACAAGTAATGCTTGTGGTTACACAAAGTGGTAATGATTATACTGTAAAAGCATCACTATTTAATACAATACAGGAGCAGCTTCATGGGAAAGCTTGCAGCTAGTAGTTAGAGTTGAGAAATCTAGCTTTTAGTCCCCACTGAACTACGAAACTCACTGGGTGGCCTTGGGCCAGTCACTCTCTCTCAGCTAGATCTACCTCACAGGGTTGGTGTGAGAATAAAGTTGGGGAAAGACCCATGTATGCTACCTTGGAGGGCGAGGGTAGAGAAAATAAATATAACAAATAAAAGAATCTGCTGTACCTAGTGAAGTAAATGGGACTGCCCAGCTATACAGCATAGATTCATAAGAGTCATAGCATTTTAAAACTGGAAGGGGCCAAAAGGGTCATCTTGTCCATACAGGAATAAACAACTTAAGTACTTCTGAAAGATGTCCATCCAGCCTTGGTTTAAAAACCTCCAAAGACAGATAGATTGCTATGTTTAGGAGGAATCTCTTTTCTTATAAATTTGAATCCATTCATTTCTATTCTGATCTCTGGAAAATCAGAAAACAACCTTGCTCCTTCCTCTACATGGCATCTCTTCAGATGTGTAAAAGTAGTCATCCTGTCACCTCTCAGTCTTTTCTTCTCCACGATAAACATATCCGGCTCCCTAAGCAGTATTGTGCACATATGCAATGGCACACACAGGGGGCTTAAGACAAGTGTGACTGCATACAACCCAGAGCACAACATGAAAGTTAACAATATCAATACTCATTTTATTGTTATTGTGTGCCTTCAAGATATTTCTGACTTATGGCAACACTAAGGCAAACCTGTCACTGGAGCCATTTCTGCACTTTTGGCCCCTCCCTAAACTGCAAACCCCAGGATTCCATAGGATGTTGAAAGTGGAATCATAGTGCTATAACAGTCTGGTGCAGAAATGACCTGAGTTGCTTAGGTTTTCTTCTCGTTGTTGTTTCTGCTGTTGCTTTTGTAGCCTGCTATTCCTCCAAAGAGCTCAAAAGAGCATTTTTATCTTCACACCATTCCTTGCCTCAGGCTGCCCTGTGTGCTCCAAAGCTGCATTGCAATTCAAATCCATTTTCCTATGTCAGCCTGTCTGCTGCTCTCTTGTTGTGTTATACAGAGGGAAGAGATGGCCCCTTTCCCAAGCTTTGGTATGGGCTGATGATTCATGGAGAGAAGAGGATGCTTTGCAAACAGGATAATGCAGGAAAACAAGGTGTTATGTATTGAAACGGGTTAATATGCCTGTATGCTTGGTATATGAGGGTGCTAGGGGTACTTAAGAAAGGTTTTTGTGTGTGTCTGTGTTTGTAGGCAGATAAAGATAGATATTTGGCTGTCCTAAAAACTGGTTGTTTGGTTGTTTTGCAGTGGATACACTCCCATGCCTGCAACTAAACCATTATTCTCAACCAGTATTCTGTGACAAAGATACAGTAAGCTGGGTTTGTGCAACCTGGTGCCCTCCAGATGTGCTGGACTACATCTCCCATCACACTCAGCTAGTTACTTGTTTTGGGAGAAAACTCTTGTCTCATGTAGTGCAGAGCGTTGGCTTGAGATGACTGGCAGGGGGAGAGAAAGAGCTAATTATGAATTTGGCAAAAGAAAGGTAAAGAAAATTGATTTACTGATTGTTTCATTGATTGATTTGAGTGCTATGTACCAGTTTTGGAATGAAATCAGTTGCTGGTATGTGAGTGGTCCATTATATTTTTTGTTGCTTTTTTTTTTTACATTATCTATTATAATTTTAGGTATTATCCCTGCTTGTGTGCAGGCATGCTCTGTCACTCACTCCCATGTGTTATAAGGGGATTAGACAAATGAGTAGAGGACAAGGCTGTTAATGGCTACTAGTCATGATGGCTACATATGTGCTGTCTTCACAATCTGCAAGGACAACACTCTGAGCAGCAGGTGCTGTAGGACAACAGTGGGAGGATGTTGTTGCCTTGTATCTCCTGCTAGTAAACTTCACAGAGGCTTCTGGCTGGCTACCAGTTGAAACATGATCCTATACTAGAGGAGTCTTAGCTGGTTTTGTTTTCATTATTGGAAAAATATACCAGAACTACAGCTCCCATAATCTCCAGATAACCTGGATATTAGCCAACCTGGCTGGGGATTCTGGGAACTGTTGTTCAAAAAGTAACTTTCCTGAGCTTTGATTTTCTTGTGCGAGATGCGTGAAAAAACAGGTTGACAAAAGTGTCATGAGAACTGTTGTTCTGAAACTTTGCATCACAGGTTGATCTATTGTAGCAAGTCCACAGGATCATGTTTTATCTCCAGGGGATAGTTTAATATGTCCTTCCAAACAAAGTAGCAGTAGTTCTTGATCATCTTTATCTTGAGCTTTTTGACACTCCAGACAATTCTTTTACTAGTTTTGGCTGCAGTTCAACTGTTTGTATATCATGCAGGGCTTCCGAAGCTTCAGTTATTCAGTGGTTATCTTTTTGCCGTAGGTCTTATCTTTGCTTGAAATACGCTTTCCTTCCAGTCAGAAGGAGACAATAGCTCTTCCCTGCCTACTAGTGTGGTCACTTAGTTTCCACCAAAAAGAAAAAAAATGCCTCATTAAAAGAACAAGATTAAAGAGAAGAGAAAGAATGTACACAAAATTTGCATATGTGTCTGACATCCTATTGGTGAATTACGTTGTTGTAAGCTGGACTTACAACACCACAACTCACTTTTTTTCTCATTGTGGAGGTTGGAATTCTTTTCCAACTGTGCAGTGATCAACATTCGCCCCAACCCCACCTTGTAAACAAGTGCAACCTCCCCAAGAGAGGTGGGGCTGGGGGGAATGTCGACCACTGCACAGTTGGAACAGAATTCCAACCTCCAAAATGAGGGCCATTCAAGAGGGCCATTCCTGTGTTGTTGGGGTGTGTGCATGTGTGGGGAATCAGTGGAGATTTCTCCAGCTATTTTCCTGTGGTTTGACATATTGCAAGGATGCCATCTGAAGGGGCTTTCTGAGAACTCCCGGAGATCCTTGTGGATGCCTCTTTAAGAGTGTGCAGCTACAAGAAAATAGCTGGACATGTTCCCATTGATTCTCCCCACTCTCTGACAGCATAGAAATGGCCATGTTGGGGAGGGGTGGATTGGGGGCTAGCCGTGGGAGAGCTTGGGAAAAGTTACTTTTTTGGACTCCCCAAATCTCCCAGCTAAGGTGTCCAGTGGCTAAGCTGGCTGATGGATTTTGAATCCTGTAGTCCTCAAAATGACTTTCCCAAGCTCTGGGTAGAAATATAGCAAAGAAACAAAGAAAGCATGGATGTGAGAAGCCAATCTGAATTAACGCTTCTGCATAATCTAGAAGAGATGAGATATTGGCATTATATTTTCCATCATTCATAATTAGCAGACCCCACAAACTGGTTATTTGGATAGTTAATGATCATTTGAACAGTATAAAGTGTGCTTATGTGAAGACACAAAAGAGCACTTATTCTTTGCTTGCGTGGATTTATTGCACTTAATTCTGAGCGTGCCTCTTTAAGCAGGGGTTTTACTATAAGTCAATTTTTAATCACTGCACCCACTTGACTTGCTGACTTCTCAAGATGCCAAAGCAGCAGTCAGCCTGCCCTCTTCTAGAAAGGGTTGATCAGAATTTAATTAAGTGGTCTAAATATTCTATAATCTTGACTAAGAAAGGTCTCATCATTGTTGCCAAAAGCACTTAAGCAATTAAGCTTTACGCTGCAATGTTGTCACACTGGCAATGAGCCACCTTCAGTTACAGATACAGAGTTTTTACAGGAACAACATCAGCTGGAATAATTCCTATACTCCATGTGTTGCCTTTTCTTTGAATAATTGCTTTTTTTGGTGCAGCCCATCTTGCTACATTCTTTGAATGCCTTTTTCTCTTACTGCTGCCAGTTTATAACAGGCCTAGTGAAATCCTATATAGGTCTTCCTTCAATAAGCCTCAATGGCCAGGACCTAGGGATTGTCTCACCGATGGAATTATTTCTATCAGTGGAACCAGAAGAGAATAAATAATTTCCTCTTGAATTCTGAGAATGATTTTCACAGTGCTGGGATGTCCTCTGAAATGGGTTTGAGGAAGGATGCAGAGGGGTGCAGGAAATAAAAGAAAGTGAAGAAAGTCCCATAATTCTAGCTGGCACTGCTAGTGTGACAATAGATTTGTCAGTATCACAGAAAGAGAGGTAAGTTCATCATTTCAGTAATTGTTCAACAAGAGACTGTATTGTGTATGCATGTAATATTATATAGTTTCTGGCCAGACAATTATTTCTCCATTGTGTTTTACTACTGCCTTGTTTTTCCTCTGGAAGCTCAGGCCCTTTCCACACGCTGCCTTCATCCAACGTTCTCCCGTTGGGATCCCGGCAGTGATTCTCCACACTGTCTGCCTCTGTGATGAAGGAAGCATGATGGCCTTGCCTCTTCCTTCCACAACACTGCTGGGTACTTTCCCACGCTGTGCTGGGGCAGGAAGCCCAACCACTGTGCTTATGACCTTCCACAGACCAAGTAAGTCCGCGATGGTGGCTCGATCACAGGTCATTGAGGGGGAAAACCCATCAATGATTTACTACATGATTGTGCCACCTGGGGATGGGAGAAGGACAGGACCAAGATGATGTCATGCAGAACCGTCATCACAGTCCTGTCCTTCTCTCATCCCTATGGTGAGTTGGGAGGGTGCCGTGGAAATGGCCACAGATGAGATAAGAATGTGTTGTTAAAGGGAAAAAAGTAGAGGAAATATAGTAAATTCAAACGGTCTTCCTACTTCTTGTAGTCAGAAATATTCCATACATCTCTTATAGTCCATGTCAGCCTGTATCTTCCAGAAGATGAGGCCTAAACTGAGATTTTGGTAAACCCCTACATGAAATCTTACACTTGTGCAACACTTCTTAGCATGCTTAGAGTTGCCATACCACTCTATTGGCCAGGTTTCACCCAGCTGCAAGACATGCCACTAGTGTCTGTTCAGATTATCATTTGGCCTAGATTCCAAGCTTTCCATTTTTTTTAAGAGCTAGCCTTTATCCTTTGAGCAGAGCTATAGGATAAAATGTGTGGTTACCTTTCTGTCCAATTACTTTGTAGGAAACAAGCTTGCCTCTGAACAAGTTGGGTTCATCCACTTTAAGTTCAAAGCTCTTGACACAGCTGTAAGCAATTCATCCTGGCCCATGTAGTGCAAAAGTAAGAGAAGAACACAGTCATGGTCAGAGAAACTAAAATTAAGAGGACAAATTGAAAATAAATGCTATACTTCAAACCATGGCTGTATTTAATAATGTGTGATGTTTAAATGTGATGTCTTCCATTTAATGGATCATTTGTGAGGCAGGCTACAAAGACCTCTTTTCTTTTTATTGTCTGCAGTCGTCACAAATGTGCCATCGTAATGGCCGTTTGGAGCACCAATTGAGCACATAATTTACATGCTTTTTGGTAGTTAGATTGTCCTAACCTGATGTCTTAACTCTGTTCTTAATGGGCCTTTTTTTTTTAAAAAAAAAATCCAAATCTGGTATAAGTGGTACTTGCTGCCTCTCCTGTAAAATACTTGGAATAGCTGACATTCCTTTATATTTTAGAAATGTTGATCTCTCTCCTTCTGTGCAGAGTGCACATTTTCCAGCAACAATAACATGGTACATTTGAGTAAGCAGAACAATCTTACTGTCTGAAGCCCAAAGGGGTAGGCCCATTTCTAGTTTTGTTTTGTTTAGGGGCCATTCAAACAGCCCTAAGTGGACCCTAGATCTGGCCTTCAGATCTGCCAAATTTGTCCATCCCTTACTTTAAACTCACCACTAATATCTGAAAAAAAAAATTTCTTTCTTCACTTGGATGCAAGTGTGTGGAATGTGAGACTGAATACGTGTATGTGTTCATGTGAATGATCAGAGGGCTATAGCGGGCTTTAATTTTTTGCCTTTCTGTGTAGACCTACTTACAATACCCCATGCCCTTTGCCTGAAATGTTGGTTCCATTTGTGATCCAACACAGCCAAGTGATTCATTTTTGCAGATGAATCCAATGGCAGACACTATAGGTGGTCCAGATCTGGATTCAGACTAGGGTGCCAGGCCTTTGGCCCTGGCCTAGGATTCCCAGACTTCACTGGCCCTCAGTGCAAAGGAGAGGAATCTCAAGGAGGGAACATTACATTGAAAAGTACATATCTAACTGTGTTATGGGCCCCTGAAGCTGCAGACTTTGGAGCAACTACTGTAGATGGTTTTCAAAACAACTCCTGAAGAATGCTGATAAATACTAGTAGGCTGAAATGCATTGGGCCGATTGTAGGAATAAGATCATGTTTTTCAATACCCTGAGACTTTGTCTCTTTTCTATATCTCTTCTATTGGGTGGTACCAGTCCTCTTTGCTTCTTATTTTAATCTAGACATATAGCCAGAATATAATTCCATAATTGTCTGCTATAATTTCATAGTGAATAATATGTTTGGTCTAAAGGTCAGTCCATTTCAGAAACACCTGATATTTTATTAGGAAATGGAAGAATGTTCAAATATAAGGACAATAGAAGCTATAGCTACATGTCTGCAGTGAGTCTAGATGGAGGTAATATTATTTTTTAATGCAAATTCTGTCAGAACACACAAATTTGCCACATGAGACCCAAGTCTATGTACCTACTTGTGTAAAAATAAATGCCATTGAGTTGAATGGGATTTACTCTCAGGTTAGTATATATTTAGGATTACAGCCCGAGACCTATACCTTTTTGTTAGTTTACTGTACCCAATAAATCAATTGAATATAGGTGCATCGTTCAACAAGTGATGTAATGGGTCTACTCTAGTTGGGAATAACTAATAGGATTGAGGCCTTAGTCTAATATTCTGTCATCAATACTGGCTAGCTATATGACTCCAAGATGTTCAAGAATAGGGCACAACAAATACAATCATCCCATGTTGCTTGTTCCCATGGCTTGATAAACACAGGCATACAACTGTGGAACACACAATTCTTAGATATCCTGGCTAACAGGGACCAATAGTTCTAACTTTCATGGCAGGAATTTCCAGGGTGGGGGGGAACGGTCTTAGCTGCAACATAAAGGCTAACAAAGGTTGCATCGACCAACATTTCATAGATTATCTAATGTTGCAGATTCTAAAGTCTACAAAAGCTATTTTCATAATACATTTGTGAGTCTTTAAAGTGAGCCATCTAAGCCCCATGAGGCATTCTGGTACACTCCAAAGCTCACCCTGTTTTTGGTCCAATAAGAGTGTTACTCAAGCCTGAATTTTGTGTAGAGAATGGCCTTTTCCACATGCTGACATTCTCCTGTGTCATCCTGTCATGATCCCAGCAGTGCCTCTGCCGGGATGGGAGCATGTCCCCAATGTTCCTCTAAGCATATGACCGGCTGTCTGCAGAAGGGAGCGCAAGGGACATGCTCCATCGTTCCAGACTACAGCTGGCCTTCTTCCTATGCTGCACTAAGGGAGGAAGTGCATAGATCACGCTTCTGGCCCTTTTGTATGGCTTACTGTAATGGAAGGCTTGCGAAATTGAGGGTCACTGATGGAGTTTCTCTGGCTGCTGAGCAGACCTCAACCCCACCTCAAGCCATTGCCTAACCCATTTGCTGTTTCCCTCTAAGAAAAGTGTCCACACTTTGGGCTTGAGACATATCATCATGTGACCAGTAGGCAAAAAGAGATGGAAGTATTGTTCAAAATCGTAAGGTTTCCAGATGAATGTGTTGTGTTACTGAACCAAAGGCAGCAAGTCAGTCGCTAAAAATATACAAGCCACAAGCTGAGTAGAGTCAGTGCATCATTTTTTGCCACACTGAATTCAAGTCAAGTTATTGAAGTGACTTGAGTCTGACTTGAGTCCGAGTCAATTGACTCGAGTTTACAACTTGTGGAAGGCCCTGAAACAGAGCTGGGAATCAAAAACTTAAATGATTAAGTTGTTGTTGTTGTTGTTTCAGTTGTACGCCTTTGAGTTGTTTCCAACTTATGGTGACCCTAAGGAGAACCAATCACGAGGTTTCCTTTGCAGCATTTCTTTAGAAGTGGTTTGCTTTTGCCTTCCTCTGAGGCTAAGAGAGTGACACTTGCCCAAGGTCACCCACTGGGTTTCCATGAATTAAATTATATGAGTCTGTTTGCCTCCATTGGATATCCAAAAGGCAGTACTCGGTGTTGATTTGAACACACAGCTGTTACTGAAAAATACCTTGTTCACACTTCTGGAAAGAAATCAGGATCTGCTTAATCAGAAAAGAGGATGAAACAAGGCAAAGATCTACTCAAAATGTGTACATGTTGAACATTTAGAATGAACATTATAATTTAAAGTAAAACAGCTATTTACCACTGATGCTGTTTGTAGAATAAAATTGCGTGTTTTCCTATTTTATTTATTCCGTTTGTCATCGCAATGAAGTAAGGAGTCAGAATTTTACAGATTGGAGATTGAAGGATTGGGGGAGGCAGGAGGGGGAGAGAGAAAGAGAGAGATTGAGAGACTACTTCAAAACAACACAACAAGAAGGCAATGGTACTGATGTGAGTCAAACTACAATTTTGCTCTGAGGGTCCACTTGCAAAGTAACATGTGATACATAGAGACAGAAATCCTACCCACAGTGAAATTTATGCTTTGGAGTACCTGAATCTCACTACCAGATCTCTTTTGGGTGAAGGTTTGAAAGTACCTCTCAGTCTGCACGTTTGTAGTAATCAGCACAGAATTTTCACAGAATGATGAATAGAGCCGATGCCTTGTTCTGTCTCTCTGTCATGGCTGACTGAATATCAAAACTATTGCCAGCAAATGATTTCTAGACTCTGAAGGGCGAGGAAGCCCATTTCCTTTGAATGTTCTCCCAAAAATAAAGGCAGAAATTTGGTATATTCCAAATTCACTGCCTTCCAATTTGGTTCTCACAAGGTACCTGTTTTAATATGGTTGAGACCAGAGGCTGTAATATTAAGTAATTGGTTACAGTTATAATTCTACCACTTGGAGTATTTAGTTAGTATTTTGGTTACCATTTTTAAAAATGAAACCAAATTCAAACTGCATGTGTCGGCAATATAATTAGGGCAAGCTACAATTTACCAGAAGTATGCAAGCAATGAGAGCCAGTGTGGGGTAGTGGTTTGGGCATTGGCCTATGGCCCTGGATACCAGATTTTGATTCCCCACTTAGCCATGGAAACCCATTGGATGGCCTTGGCTGCATCATACACTCTCTGCCCCAGAAAGCCCCATGATAGATTCGCCTTAGGTCCACCATAAGTCAGAAATGACTTGAAAGCACCCAACAATGGTAATGCAAGCAGTAGAGTTGTCCAGAACTCTTTGTTGGGCTACATGGGTAAAAACAAAAATGGGTGTAAGTGCTGGGGAAGCATGGAGGTCTAAAATGTGACTGGATGTTTTATGCCCAAAGGGAACAAAGTGTGGCCCAGGGGCTATGTGTGATCCCAAGGCTGTTTTTGCAGCCCCTGCTTCCTCCAGACTCCCTGAACCACCCTAGTACTAGCAAAGAAAGAAGTGAATTTCTTCTCCTGAAGACTTCAAGAGAACAATTAATCTTTCAAATAGGCTGCACCACTCCCATTGTTGCAATCTATTTGTTCAATATTAAATGTACGTTTTGAAAACTAGAAGTGGACATTTGGTCATTTTCAGAAGCTTGGGGGCATTTTTGGCAGTCTACACCTTTCCCCCCAAGGGTCCTGGGGCACAGCATTAACCATCATGTCTGCCAGTGTTGCCCACCTCTGTTTTAAGACATGGAGCCTGCAGTTAAACTCAGTCCCAAGATAAAGAAAGCAAGCTTTATGCATCCCTAGGAGGTATGTAAGCATCACAGGGCATCTCACTGTCCCTTCTGTGATGAAGACAAAATGGGGTCTGCCGGTCTGTGGAAATCCATGACAGGGAGCAGCTCAGAGGGATCTACTGCTTACTTCAGCTGAAACATGTTTTAATAATGTTTAAGAATGACTCTTTACTTAGTCAGTTATCAAAAATAAGAGAAATACCTTTCTAATTACTGTTAATCATACACATGTGAATACTACAAGCCAGGGCTTGTGCCAGAAAACACATTCTGCTTCTGGACTGGACCTTGAAAGTTACCTCACCTAGCACCACACACACTCCATCTATTCCAGAGTTGCCTGTCTGTATCACAGTGGGAAGGGAAGACTGAAGTCTGGCTGGTGGTTGGGGGAGGAAATAGGGGGAGCCAACAAGATAGCAATTCTGCAACTGGTGTGAGAGAAATGAGGTTGCTTGAGTGAGCTGCTTGAGATCTGGTAGAGTGACATTATTTCTCTTCTCCTTATTTCTCTTTCCCTCCTTTTTTTTTTTTTTTAATGTTTTGGTCACCTTCCCTACCTTTCCCTCTACTCCCAGTAAATGGTGGTGGCAGCCTCCTGGGGCTTGACATCTGCCTGGGGGTGGAATACCATGAAGTTGTGTATACCAAGCATAGTCTGATGCAGGATCACAGCTGTAGGGGCTGGTGTAGAAAATGGTTTTATGCAGAAAACACTGTGCTTTATGCCAAAGGCACTTTTGTAGAAACATTTTTTCCCTACAAAATTCCCCAAATGTTTAAAATAATTGAATAATGCATAAAAACTCTCATAATTCAACTAGTGTAAAGAAAACTTTTCACATTCTTTATTCTTGCCTGTGAGAATGAAACAAGCAATGATTTACGTCCTTGTGCTCAATACTTGCCAATATATTCTCATTGTATCTCTTGAGAAGGGAGACATTTTGAGCAAACTGTTTGCTAAAGCTGCCATAAGAAGTGAGTGGCTTGCTTAAAAGGCCATCTGAAGGCCTGAAAAGAATGGGATCTGGATCTCTTGCTCTCTATGCAACTGTGATGGATCCTCTATCCAGGCTGGCCCCACGCTTCCAACCCTTGGGCTCTGTTGCTCACCTTCTCAAATTCCCAGGTCCCCAAAACCTAGGCCATTTCCCTCTACGCTGTTACAGTGCTATTATTCCCTCTACACTGTTACAGTGCTACAAATAAACTATTTGTAGTTTATTGAGGTCAAAGAGCTCTCTGGCTGAGAATTCTAAATGCCCCTCCCTAAACTGTAAACCCCAGGATTCCATAGGATGTTGAAAGTGGAATAATAGCACTATAGTAGTGTAGGATGGAAATGGCCCTAGTCACAGCTTATCAGCTCCTCTTTTGATAACTAGCCTTCACTAAGACCCTTTCTGCACGAGGCGAGGGAATCGCTCCATGCCATTACCTACTGCTTCTTCTGGGGTCCGAAGCAACGCGGACTGTCCCTGAAGCCCTTCCGCAGGGCTCCTCCTTGGTCCAGGGCAAATTGGAGCAGTGCGAGGTCTGTAGGTCCGCACTGCTGTGGCTTCCAAAATGGTGGCTTCCAGCTTCCAAAATGGTGGCTTCCAGCTTCCAAAATGGTGGCTTCCGGTTGGTCGTGGGTCCTGACCAACTTCTGAAGCTCACCATGCCTAAAGCCCGCCCTCCGCAGATTGTAGGCTCACATTGGTGCAAGCCTGAGAATCTGCACAAGGGAGCAGGAACGCAATGGCGTGTTCCAGGAAAATAAAGACCTGTTTTTTGCGGTCGTTAGAAAACACACTGGAGGACCACTTGAGGTTGTTTTGGAGTGGACTGAGGTGCGGATATCTGGTAAGTAGTCTGTTCCTAGTCCGCTCCAAGGTGCAGACGACCTCCATGAGAGGACGCACTGCCCCGTTCTAATTGCCTGGTGCAGAAAGGGCCTTCCTCTCTATGGCTGCCCTGACTGTATTCCGTCCTTCTCCATCTCTTTAACAAACAACCCTCAAGGTTATATCCTTTCCCTCACAGCCTCCCCCTACTGCACAGCATTCGAAAGGCTGTGATTGGCTGGTTCTAACCAGTCTTGCCTGGCTTCTTTCTTCACAGAAACTATAGCAGTTTGATACCACTTCAGTTGTCGTGTGGAATCCTGGGATGTATAGTTTGGTGAGGTCTTTAGCATTTTCAGCCAGAGAACTTTAATGCGTCAACTAACTATTCCACAGGATGAAGCTGTGGCAGTTAAAGTGGTATTAAAGTGCTATAATTATGAGGTGGGAAAAAGAACTGGTCTTGCTGCTTGTGAGACAATTAGGATTATCTACAAATTGACCTTGTTTTTTTATTCCTTTTTGTTCTTCTGCGGGAATTCTACCCTCAGCCTATGTTTAATGTTATGTAATGTGACTTTGCTTAAAATAAACCATAAATATGTGTTTTAATCCACTATTAGGTCTGAACCAAACTGTGCATCAAATTTCTTCCATTCCTTGGGAACACCTTCTCACAGTAAGATAACTTTTATCTTTGCACAGTGATAACATAAATTTACTTATCTAATAATAAAAAAATTCCTTTATATCACTAAGATTAAAAATGCTGGAAAATTAAACAGTGGTCTTGGGTTCATTTTTGCAAAACTTATGCCTATTTCTGAAAGCACCATAATTTTACATATGTATAGCATTGATTCTTTGCTGTAAGCAAATTATCCTATTTTTTTAAAAAAAATGATCAATTTGTAGACAATCAGTGTTAGCTATGGGTAGATCATGAGTATTTACTCTTGGTTGCTCTCGAGACTGCCAGAAGTATGGATACTGCTGCCTCATAATCCTTTGAAGAAATGATTTGTCATCAGGGCTTTATCAGATCTTGTCTCTTGTGTTTACTTCAGCTATGTGGTGAAATTGGGCCATAGTGCAAGGTTTGGTTTGTGATAGCAGAGTTCAGACCTAAGGATAATTACAGGCTTATCTTGAGCAATGCAGCAGGTAATTCTACTATAGAAATGATTTAAAACGCAATCCATATATCTTCCTTTCTCTCCCTTTCATCTCCTTAGGAGACACAATCCTGACTCCCACAGTATAAAAACAAATATTTGGAGCAGTTGTATTGACCCAAGCAAAAACAAGAGTAAAATCCAGTGGAGAATAAGGCTGAGTATGGAAGAATAAGAATATACCACAACTAATGGCATGCAACATTTTGAATCTAAAACCCACAGGTGCCAATTCACCTTTACTATTATTGCAGCCCAAGGAACCTTTCACACTGAATAATTGTGGCATTCTAATTCCACTTTAACTGCCCTGCTTTGGAATCCTGGGATTAACACTTTGGTGGGGGTGGGGGCAGTTAGAATACATAGCCAGAGACCTCCAGTGCCTCATCAAACTAGAAACCACAGGATTCCATACGATGCAGACATGGCAGTTGAAGTGGAATTATAGTGCTATATCTGTGTAGTGTGAAAGGGCACCAAGTAAAATGGGCAGAGTGTCACTTTATATCATGGAATTACATGACAATTGTGCATTAGTAAATCTCAATACCATGCAACTGAATGTGCAAACAAATATGGAATATACAACTGCAATATGCAATGTGCATCTGGCTGTACAATGCACAATAGCACCACACAGGCAATGTCATCCCATGCACAATTCTACAGACTTTTGCACTGGACTAAAATACCCAACCATTCCTACAGAGGAATTTATGCATGCATATGTCGCATGATGTCAGCCTTCATATACCAAGTTGTGTGTGTGTTTGTATGTGTGTTTTCCCCAGGAAGAGCTCATTATAAGAGATACTCTTCTCTATGCTATACCATTGCATAGAACTTATACAACTCACAATACCAGGGAAAGACCAATCTGTCCTAGTCATCTTCTGATTTCTTGAGTGAAGTCTCAGTTTTGATTAATGACTGATTTGAGGTATATAAAATCTTTAACTATTTCCAGGTCTTCATCATTCACCTAAAAGTTATGTAAATCATATGTGGTCACTATTTTTGTCTCCCTTAATATTCAGTTGTAATCCCACCTTCTTCCTTAATTTTCATTGGAAATCACTCCAAGTCTTTGCTATTTTCTGCTAGTCATGTAGCATCATATACTTATCTTACTACACAGTAAGATATGCAGTAAGACCTTGCCTTTCTAGAAGTGGGATGCATGGAAAAGTTCTCCATGTTCTCTGCAGGGACTAGTCTAATTAGAGGTATAATCCTGATGCTTGTCTCACTGTGTTTGTAGTCCTCTATTTGAACAGTGGCAGGAAAACTATACATACAAGAACCATAATTATGGTGCTATGCAGTGAATCCCTGTCTGACCTCCCCGCCAATCCCCACTTACTGGGAAGCAGCCACTGTGATTGATGGGAGTCTGTTCCTCTGTGATTTGGGAAGCAGCTGACTGCTACTTCTACCTCCTCCACGAATGATCTCTGGTATGACAGGCAGAATCAGAGTCCTTCTCACAATTCACTCTCGTGCAAGAGACTGCTTATGAAAAGGGTGGGTGGAAATGCAGTCAGCTGCTTCTCAATTGACAGGGGAAAAGATCTCCATCGATTGCACCAGCTGCTACCTTGTAAGTGGAGATTGGGACTTTCTTAGTCCCTATGTAGCCTCTAGACAGCCAGCACAATATAGTGGTTTGAGTGTTGGACTATGACCCTGGAGACCAGGGTTTGATTCCTGCCGGGTCATGGAAACCCACTTTGGGTGCATCACATGCTTTCAGTCCTGTCATAGGGTTGCCATAGGCCAGAAATGACTTGATGGCACACAACAACAAGATAGCCACTATACTAGAAGCTACATAGGCATCATGAATACATAGCAGTCACAAGCGTGTAATTCTTGGTTATGCATTCATAAATGTCATAAAGAATGCTGACCATTTTCTTCACATGTTTTAAGAGAAGGCAGGCAGCTCGGTGGTAGAAGACGTGTAAAATAAGTGAGGTCCAATTCCTACTATTCCAACACAGAGATGGGAAAGAGTCCTGTCTGAATCCCTGGAGTTCCACTGCCAGGCAGTGCAGAGAATGCTGACCTAGGTAGACCACTGGCCTGACTTACTACGGGGCAGCTTCCAAAGTTCCTACCCGGGATGGAGGGGAAACCAAGCAATCTTTTAGCAACGGCTCAGCGTTTTCTAAAACTAATGAACAGTAACTGTAAGATATTTGTAGAGTTAAGTCAAGAAGTTAACATAGAGTTTTTAAATTGTGCCTTATTAGTGATGAGTCTACCTGTACTAAAATATCCTGGGGTGGGGGGTGGTTCAGGAGGGGTTGAGGACTGTAAGAGACTCCAAAGCCGTTCTTTGTTCCTCCCTGCCATACACAGATACAATTACCTAAATGGCTGATAGGCTGACAAGGCTGACAAAGTTTGATGTTTCAGGATTTAAACTGACTCCTTTGCAAGACATGAACAGAATTTTACTTATTCCTTAGAGAACATGTGCACACGTAGAGACAGACTGAGAGAGAGAGACTGATTTCAAAACATCTTATCTGTTCATAATTAGAAGCCACTCCACAGTATTTAAAATAGTTAAACCTCAGCTCATAACACTATAAATCTTTGGGAACTCTAAAAGGCAGTCCCCTGGAAGACTTTTGTTAAAATTTTTTTGCAGTTAAATCAATCAGAATTATATATCTGAGTATCCCAAAACTGGAGGAGACCATCCTTATTTATTTAAATTAGCTTTTAATGTAATTGAACCATCTTACAGAATACTACACAATCTCCCTCTAATTCACTTCTTTCTGTGATAAATATTGTATTTACTTTAATAAATATTTCATCTGTTTGCAATAATAAATGTATCAGAGTCTACTAATTGGTTCTCTGTCAGGATATATTCAGGCTGATAGGTCTTATTAATGTTAATAAAACAGCCAGATGATATTGAGAATCAGTGGTAGCTGGGAAGAGAATAAAGAAAGTCAGGAGTACGATACTATCTGACCACAAAAATATCTAATATTTCAAAGCAGGTGGGGAAAAGGCTTCTACATTAATTATAAAACTAAAAAGTTTTGTGAACTTTTGCTTTCATTCTAGAAATTCTGCACTATAGCATTAAAAAAAATGGCATGCAGTTAATTTTTGTGTTGTTTTCATTCCATAGGTGTCACTAAATATCTTTATGCTCCTATGCATTGCTTTCTCCATGCTCAGTTCAGAAGACTAAGGCCTTTGGGGAGGAACTTGTTGTTTATACTCATATGTGCACAGCTAAATAATTTGCTCCTTGTTTCAACCAAACCTCCTATTCTCCATCACCACTCCTGTTGGCCCTTTAATTTTTCAGGTTACAAAGCTGTAGTGACTGTAAAAGCCATATCTTGTAGAATACCTATCATGTAGCAATCATATTTCAGTGAAGCTACTTTTTGGACCATAACTCTCAAAATCCAGATAGTTCACATGGCTACAGGTCATGTTTGCTGGGGAATTCTGGGAAATGTAGTGGGAAAAGTATTTTTTCCAAGCTTGAGTAGCAACTGTATCGAATTTGGTCCTACTAAATCAATGGGGTTTGCCCATGGGTTGACTAACTATTCAACAATTGATACAATTGGTTTATGCTAGTTGGGGCTAATGACTGCCTAGTTCTCCAAACGGTTGTTGCCTCCCTTAACATGTTCCCTGTTGAAAAATGGTAAACCATCCTGTTCCCAGTAGTAACAGACAAAGGCCATTTCTGCACTACACTGTTATAGGGCTATTACTCCACTTTCAACATCCTATGGAAGCCTGAGGTTTGCAGTTTAGGGAGGGGCATTTAGAATTCTCAGCCAGAGAGCTCTTTGGCCTCTGTAAACTACGAACCCCATAATTCCACAGGATGTTAAAAGTGGAATAATAGTAGTGTAACAATGTAGTGCGCAAATGGCCAAAATCTGCTTAGCTCAATTTGTAATCAGCATGGTAGTTCTGAGCTTTTCTTAGGATGAGATTTCTCTCTAGCCTTGGTACATGTCTGTTAATTTCTGGGATTGGCACATGTCAGCTAAGGTTTCCCTTCTTAAAAACAGGCTAAAAATAAATTTAATTAAATATAGGCAATGAGAATACAACTTCACGCATGAACAAGATCATTTTGCCCCCAGAAACTGGAGTCTGGTTTCTGGGCAGGCTGTTCACTCTCCAGTACCAGCTATGATAAAAAAAATCTGCTTATTCTACAAACATACAGAAATCAAGGAACATGAAAGCTTTGCTTGGATAAATAGTCACAAAATTCGCAGCAGTCAATGAGTGTGTGTGTGTGTGTGTGTGTGTGTGTGTGTGTGTGTAGTAATAATTCTGCCTATTTACAGACATATATTGATACTGCAATTTGTATAAATATCAATGAATTCTCAATGAGTGTCAGCTGAAACAACAGAAGCTAAATGAATAGATAAAATAGATAAATATATAAAACAATCAGTCTATATGTGTCTCAACAGTTTAACAGAAAGTTCTTCAATCCTTCCTAGTACTTTTTTGAGTCCTAAGTGACATGTTCTAGTACCCTTTGTTCGTATACTTCTAAATAACTATATAGCATTACATTATTTCTGTTGCTCCTAAGGCATTGGTTAGATGTCACTTGACCTGAACAAATATTCCACAATTTATTCCACATATATTACAATGGATACCTGTGAATTAGCTTAAATACATATAGATGTATTTCGACTAGTAAACACATTAGAGATCTTAGACTATTATGAAGTTTATTATACTGTATTGGTCTGATTTGTTTTTTCTGTATTGGTCTGAGTGAATAACTGACTGTTTGAAATAGTCTGACCATTCCTTAATCTCTCTGACCCTAAACAGCTCTCTATCACTGGAGCCCACTTTTCTTTCACTTTCTTCTCATCTTTCTCTTTAATTATACGAGTTAATATGTCCATGGATTTCATTTCTAGAAGTTCCTGATACCACTCTTCTATCTCTGAGATATTGTTCTTTTTCCATTTTTTTGGCAAATGCTAGTCTAGGTGCCATGGTCATGTAAAGCAATGTTCTCCAATGTTGTTTTTTTTTTTGTTTTGTTTTACAAGTGCCTGGTCTAGTTCATATAACATATTTAATAAGTAACATTTTGGTGACATAGGAAACTTGAAACCAAACATTCCCATTATCCTATTATGAATTTTTGACTAGTATTTCTTGGCTTTCTTACACATCCACCAGGTACGGAAAAAGGTCCCGACCCCTTCATGGCATTTCCAGCACGTGGCCGGAGTGGATTTATATATCTTGATCAGTTTGACCAGTGTTAAGTGCCAACAGTGGAACATCTTCATATAGTTTTCTCACAGATTTTGAACTGGTGTAAATTTGTTCATCTGTTTCCAGTTTGATTCCCAATGATCCAACGAGATGAATTTGCCAAGATTTTGAGACCACTTAATCATACTGTCTTTTATTGTTTCTTCTTCCCTCTCTCGAAGGAGCAGTTCCTTGTAGCCTTTTGACATCTGGTGAGTCAAGTTGTCAAAAATGATTCTTCTGAGATTTGTTTTTTCCTTATCAGTCACAAAGTCCTCAAGCTTCGAATCTATCATAACTTTTTCTGAAAGTTATTAATACGGGAACCAGTTGCTTTTAATTCCATCTCTTTCTAGCCAAGTTTTAAGTCTATAAGTATTTGCAGCAGTGGGAATGAGTATGTCTTTGTAAGATAGCCATATATCAGAAGAGTTTTTCCATCTGCCAAAAAAGCCTCCTGGGGAGGAACTCAAAGTGGTATTCTACTATAAATTGATTTCTTGTTTTGTTTTGTTTTTTCCAATTATGCAGTAGCACTTTGCGGACATAATGATTTTTGAACTCCTTATCGACTTTTGCCTTACCTTACCATAGGTAGGCATGTCGGCCAAACCTTGTATCGGCACTCTCTAAATTAAGCATCCTTTCATTTTATAGCGTTATCCAGTCTGAGAGCCATGTTAAACTGCTGACTAAATAGTAAGTTTTGAGGTTCAGCACTCTGCAGCCCCCTCTGGTTTTCAAGTCTGACAGAGTTTTCCATTTTATTCTTGGTTTTTGTCCAGACCAAATAAATTTAGTTAGATCTTGTTTTCAAGATCACAGTGGTTTACCATTGGTAATAGGAGCATTCTGAAATAAGAAATTCATTCTGGGTAGGACATTCATCTTTAGAATAGTGAATCTTCCTGAGATAGACAATTTCAACTTGTTCCATTTCTCAAGATCTTGTTTAATCTCTTTCCAGGCTTTGACATAGTTATTTTCAAGAAGCTCGTTGTTATGTTCAGAAATCCAGAGTCCGAGATACTTGATTTTCTTTTCTGGTCTAAAGCCTGATATCTTCACTAATCCTTTCTCTTCCCTTTTTCTCACATTCTTAGTCAATACTGAAGTTTTATCTTTATTGACATTTATTCCAGAATGCTCACTAAACTCTTCCAGCTTTTGAACCAGCTTTGCCAAACTTGAGATGGGATCTTTCAAAAAGAACACTAAGTCATCCGTGAAAGCTTTTAACTTGTAGTTATGGCCTTATTCCAGGGTCTTTATGGATATTATTATTTAGTATTTCTAGTATTGTAATGAAAAGAAGGGGAGAAATAGGGCAACTCTGGCAGGTGCCTTTTTTATGTCAAGTGACTTAATCTTTTTACCATTGATCAATACCTGGGTTTCTTGCTTGTCATATATGGAATTTTGCCAGGCTATAAAGTTTTCTCCTGCGTCCATTCTTCAGAATGTGTCTTTTAGAAAAGGCAGTTTTACAGAGTCAAAGGCCTTTTCTGTGTCGATGAAAACGAATGCTAACTTCTTTTCGTTATGTCTTTCACAGAATTCAATTATGTTTAGGACTGTTCTTATGTTATATCTTAGCAATCTTTTCAGCAGGAACCCATTCTGATCTTCATGAATCTGTAATGAAAGCACTTTTTTAGGTCTCACTGCCAGGATTGACAAAATAATTTATAGTCTATATTCAGTAGCAAAATAGGATGATAGTTCTTGATTTCCATAGGATCTTTTCCTTCCTTTGGAATTAAGGCTATGTTTGCATTCTTACATGTTTCAGGTACACCTTTTCCAAGTATTTCTTTACACATTTTTAGAAATGGTAGAGTGATCTCATCCTCAAAGGTTTTATAGAATCTTGGCATGAATTCCAGGCACTTTTGAGGGTTTTAGCTTCTGAATTGCCTCTACAATCTCCCCATACACAATGGGCCGGATCAATATTTGCTTTTGTTCTTCGGTAAATTTCCAGATTTCTTGTGTGTCGAGATATTTATGCAGTTTGTTTTGTTCCTTTAGAGAAAAGGGTTTTATGTCATATAAGTCTTTGTCTTGGTCTGGGCTGGCAGCCAGGAGAAGCTGGTAACAAACACAGGTCAGAAACTCAGCAGTAACTTAAGTGGTCAGTTTAGTTAAGTAAGGAAACAGCTTTGCAAATGAGAAGCAATAATGGTCCCAATAATGTCCATAAATCAGAGGCAGGCAGAACAAACACAAGTCAAAGCCAGAAACACAGGCAACAGCAGCTAACGGGAGCACAGGAGAAGCAGTCAGTTAATTACCAACAAAAGATACAGGGAGAAAGGCTCCATTCTTATAGGTTCCAAGATAAGTGCAGGTGGTGCTTGATTAACTGCTGTTTGGCATAAATTCACTGGGAGCAAGGCAGGAGACCCTTTTGGTGTCTACGCTGGGCAAAAGTAGGTATGGATGGATCACTCTCCATGTCAGAATGAGCAGGGCTCCCTGCTGGAGCTGGCACAGCCCCCTGCTCTATCTCTGGGGTGGGTGTTGCTCTGCAGGTGCTGCTGTAACAGTCTCTGTGTCAGGGCTCAGAGCAGGTTCTGCTGTCTCAGACTCTGAGTCCAAGTCCTGGAAGCCCATGACAGTAGTATTGCAGGAAAGCAGATTTTATGTCGTCTTGATCCGTAAGCCATTTGGATCCTTTCTCAATCTCAGTAATCCGACTCATCTCTTTATCTTTCTGCAGTTTATATGCCAGCCACTTGCTTGGTTTATTTGTGGTTCTGAAGTGTTTTTGTCTCAATTGCTTTAGGTTGTTCTCTATTTCCGCAAGGTTTTCATCATTTAGCTGGCTTTGAAGAACCTTAACCTCTTTTAGAAATTTTCGGTTTGTGGGTTCTTGTCTCATCTCCTTTTCTTTCTTGATCATATCTTCAAGTATTTTATAGGTTTTTTCATGCCTTCTCTTTTTTACTTCTGAGCACCATTTTATGAAATGGCGTCCCACACTGTTTTCATTGAAATCTCCCCTGAAATGTTTTCTTTAAAATAGGACTTCATTGTTTCTTTGACTTTTGCACTTAGATTTGGTCTCAAAGTAAAGAGTCATTCAGCTTCCGCCTTAACTCGGTTCCTCTAGATTTTAATGCTAATTGAATTGGGTCATGATCAGAGACTATTTTAGGAATTATATCCATGTTCACATGCAATGACTTGAATACTAAAAAGAGGTCCATCCTAGACATAGATTTATGTCAATCAGAATAGAAAGTGTAACCCTTCATGTCACCATTTTTGAATCTCAAAACATCTGGAAGAGTCAGATTCTCCATCAATGTGAAGAAGTTCTTAGAAAACTTACCTTGACTTTGTTTGCATTTACTTTGGAATGTTCTGTCGAATATAGGGTTGATAACACCATTCATATTGCCCATCAATATAATGTTCTGTTGGAAGTTGTTTTCCAGATGTTGAGATATCTCACAAGATATTTATTTAAAAAGTCCCCTTTATTACCGACGGGCACATAGATTTCCACTATCAACAGCTTCATATTGTATATAGTTACTTCTAGGCTGACGTAGTGGCCTTATGTATCTTTAAAGATTTCTTGAGCAACATGTTTGGAGTTTATGTGGATAAGAACTCCTTTTTTCTTTTTTTGTTTGTCAGTGCAAAACATTTACCTAGTTTAGGGTGTCTTATGAACTTTAAGTCCTGACATCATAAGCAAACTTCTTGTAGGCAGATAATATCTAGATGTGCTTTTTCCAGAATATGAAATATCTGTCTACGTTTGTATTCTGAGTTTAATCCTTTAACATTCCAAGATTGAATTTTGATATTCATATTTCCTTAGATACTATCCATCAGTCTTCAACCAGTTTCTTCTTCTTTCTTGTTTCCTGCCTTTTCAGATTATTCTTGTTCTTCCACATCCTTTCTGTTACCTGCCAGCTGTTGTCTGTCAAACATGTCAGCATCCACCATGTCGTCTTTCTTTTCCTGTTCATTCTTATTTATCCCATTGTGTTCTGGTTCTGATTTGTCACATTCATGATCATCCTTACCAAGGCTTGACTTATCTTTTATCCTGACTTTCTCAAGATCATGCTTAATTCTACCCATGACTTCTTTAGCTTTAGACAGTGAATCTACCTTGTACTTTCTTTGATGATAGGAAAATGAAAGTCCTTCTAATTTATCCCATTTGTAGTTTGACATATCAAAAGAAGCTGCACCAATGGTTTGTAATCCCTGTCTTTTCTTTAGAACATGGAAGGGGATATCTCTGAATATTTTAATTTCTGTGTCATAAATCCTCAGTTGTTTCTTATGGCTGGTCTGGAGAATCCTTTCTTTTGTTATCATCTTGTTCAAACTGATTATAACATCTCTAGGTAAGTTGCGTTCTCTTGTGGCTTGAGAGTTGAGTCTAAAGATCTTATCAATACTCAATTCAATTCTTTCTTCTGGGATTTCCAAATAATCTGCTAACACTGGGATGAGTTTCTCATACAGATTCTCATCAGTCGTTTCAGGAAGCCCTCTTAGCTTTAGACATTTCTCTCTATAATGTAGCTCTAGTAGTTCAATTTTAATCTTATCCTCCTCCTGCTGACATGCTATAGCCTCTTTAGAATTTTCCAATTATAAAACTTGTTCTTGTAGGTTTTTTGCTTCAGCTTTCAGTTCAGAAATATCTTTTATAACTAAATCCATTTTACATCCAATACCTCATGTTCTTTCTTCATATCAGATCTTATCTCAGACCACGTGCCCTGTTTTGAAACTCCTGAACTCCTTAAGGGGTATCTGAAACTGTTGAGCCATTTCCAAAGGTTTTGGAAATGAGAGTTGAGGCTATGGACACACAGTCCAAGAAGACTGCAAGAAGACCTTTGCAGTCTTTTTGGACTGTGTGTGCATAGCCTTGTACTCTCAGAGTGTAGGCTCTCTCTCTCTCTCTTTTGGTTTGATTATTGCTTATTGATTCTTAGTGATAATAGTTTGTTTTTAATTCTTGCACAGTCTCTTAGCTCACCTACCTCTCTCCCTATCTTTGTGTTTATTCTTTTATCTTACTTACTTTGTTTTATTTTCTTCTTCTTGTTCTATTTTCTTCTTCTCATTTTTTTCTCTTTCACCTGTTACCAGTTGATCCCCTTGTCCACCTTGCATATAGAGTCTTACTTTGAACTTTTCACTATATTGGATAATCTAGAAGTTCTTTTGTTGGTTAATTTATTATTCCCATTTATTATTCTTGAACACTAAGCTTTATCTTCTCCTTTGGTACCAGTTCCTTCAGTTACGGAGTCAACTTTACCACAACTTAATTTACCACATCCACCACAACTGGGCCAGAAATGCTAACCTGTTGTATATACAACAGTCCACCAATATAACTTAAATTCATGTAATCAGTCAAAATATGGGGTCATTCTATCTTAATTCAAATTAAATCAATCTTAGTTCATTCAAGTCTCAATTATGCAATCAATTTATAGAATTTATACAACTTTGCAATCAATTTATAAAGTTATTAATCAAATTAATAGGGCTGATATCAGAGTCCAACTCCCTACCTGTGCCTCTCTGCCAGCAACGGAGGGGAGGTGAAGGTACTTGTCCAGGAGGAGGAGGAGGCAAAGGGGAGTGTCCAATACAAACAACAAGTGGAAATGCTGAGCTGAGCCAAGTCAAGGTCAAATCCAAAAGGTGCAGAAAGCCAAAGGTCCATCCAGAGGGGTCGAGGGAGCTGGAACACAAGGGTCATGAGGGGTTGCATAGTAATTTGCTACAGGCAAACAGCAAGCCACACTGACAGACTTAAATAGTCACTGAAAACAGATGTTACTTGTCATTGTTCTGTTTCCTTAATCTAGTCAAAGCGACTTCTGTCTGAGCTGTTCATTTCAGTATCCTCCATGATTGGAGGCTAGGGGACACAGATGAATGTAATTCCTCTAAATCACTGCTGGTTCCTTCTCCCTCTGGAGCTGGCTGGGGCAACTCTGCCTCCACTTGTCCTTCAACCGATGGGGATGTTTGCAGGCTGGTTTGTCAATCATTGGCTCTGTTCATGGCATAATCAGTTGTTCATCAACCTCAGAGCTGTCACCTATCACAGCTGGTGATTATCACTTGAATGCCTGCCTATAAAAATGACATAGATTTAACATAAATTTCAAAAATTTCATTAATTTCATTAACACCAATTTCATAGATTTCATAGACATACATTTCATTAATACCAATTACGTAGATTTCATAAACATAAATTTCATTAACCCCAATTTCATTAACTCAATGTTGAATATTAATACATTCATTAATTCATTAATTCATCACCACAATTCTTGCTGAGCAAGCATCACATAAAAGTTCATTAATGAAAGAAGTCATCTGCTTTCACTTACATTGAAATTTGGTACCTCCCCAGAGGTGGCAACCAGTGGGAACTCAACACTAGTAGTTCCACAGAAATAAGAGAAGTGTTTCATAGGACCTTGATAGAAGATGGAGTTCACAGGAGCTTGAGGCACTGACAACCAAACTACCTTACTAAGGTCCAAAGTAATTTTAGAGGAGTATGTACCAGTACTTATCAGCTCCCGTCACAGCAGTCTGCCATTAAACTGAAGTAAGCCAGGACGCATCTAAAGACATGACTTCAAAAATGGTGTCCTTTACCATGTAGTGTTATCCTGGGGTCCTAGTTGGCTTAAATACAAGCTTTGAGTCCTCCAAGTTTGCTGTGGGCTGCCGTGAGACGGTGTTAGTGAACCGAGTTATTGTCCTGAATTTAGAAGCTCACAGCCTCTCCTTCTTTGTTTTCTCTTTCTTGGGCTCACCCCTATGTGTCCCCTTTATGTCTCTGGAACTATTTTAATCATTTGCTGTCTCTTCCTCTCTTTCTCTTTCTGTATATTCTCAACAGGTTTTAAACTAGCCATGTTCTTCTTGCACAAGCGAACAAGACTATTTGTTCAACTATAGTTTCTCAAACACAAGCCAATTTAAGCCACAATATCAAACTGCACGTTTAAGCAGTGTTATTGTACTTAGAGATCTCCAAAGTCTGCTAGCACTCTGCAAAGCTCAGAAGAACTCTAAACGAAGCATAAACAGAATAGTGTGGACTTACAAAAACTGAAGATTCACACTCATAACAGATATTCAAGAGCTTTATTGGAGAAGTCTGAAGGTGAATCCCCACTATTCTTTTCAAACTGTATTTTCTTTAAAACGTCGACAGCAGCGTTGAAGCCAAATGGTGGTAACCTCCGTGTGGGTGTCGTGACTCTTCAGTCTCTTGTGCTCCATCTGTTCCCTGCTGGGTAAACCCTTAGGATAACTCAGAGCCAAGTTCCAGAACCCCTTCAAGTCCCTTCCATACCCCCTTTACTAGGGGGTATTTGAGCCAGTTAAGGGTTAGTTTATGTAGGTTTAACCACCTTAGCCCTGTGGGGGCACAGCTCAGCTGGAAGTTCTCCACGGAACACCTACGCTAGACTGTCTTCATGTTGCCATGCGACCCAGAAATCCAGTGAGAGTTTTAACATTAATGGCTTCATCTGTGCATATGCTTTCAAAATGGACAACTTCATGTTTCCACTCCTTTGAAACACTGGCTAGGTGCACATTCAGTGGAGATCATGTAACATTCCAGAAAGGAGAAGAACATCTGAGGAAGTGGAGATCAATTTGTAACACAGCCGAGTCTCATAAGTTAGAAAAATGCATATACTCAATCAGGTCATTATGAATGTTGGTGTCATGACCAGTTCCATATTTTCTTTTTTAAAGCTAACTTTATTTTGTCCCTAGAGCTTCCATTTTACAACTATGTGTCTTGACTACCAAAGATGAGAAAATCTGTCAACTGTGCTTTCTTTCACATTTACATCTAGTTCTTTCTAACCTAAATATGAAGAAATTTGCAAATGTGGGTAAAATTTTCAAAAACAAAATTCATCAAATACTGCTATACTCACCATGGAGAAGACCCTATTGCCTACCTGGTATATGGCTGTTAAAGAGAAGCTTCTCAGGAAAAATAATAGCAGCCCTAATTCAGCATGACAAACAAGGCTGAATACACAGAGATGCAAACCTAGACTTTTAAGACTTAAGCACTCAAAACCTTCAGCTTGAATTGACGAATCTGTTAATTTCTATTTCGCCCATATTCACATTTTTAAAATGTTGTCTCCATCCTAAATGTGAAGACCTTTATGAATTTTGGTAAATGCTTATCAAAAGTGAAAGGAAATAAAATTTTCACCCATTTTGTATTTTGCTTGTGTTTCCATGTATTTTGTGTTTTGCTTTGCAATCCAGACCCAGAACCTGGAAATCCTAGGTGCAATGTAGGAAAAGGATATAAGCCTAAATCTTGTTGAAATTATGCCCAGTGAGGTCTCAAATGAAAATACAAGTTGGTCTCAATCTATGGCCCTTTTCATATGTGTGTGGGGGGGAACGGGCGAAAACATGCTAAAACGGAGCTTACCCGCAGCCGGGTAAGTCCGTCGCCATGCGGAGCAGCACGAGCTCGCTGCTCCACAGTCCTCCGGCGTCCCAGATGGCAGCTTCCGGTTGGTGGAGGCTCTCCACCAACCGGAGAAGCTCGCCAGCCGGAAGCCCGCCCCGGCAGATCTGCAGGCACGCACTTGCGCGCGCCTGCAAATCCACTTTAGAGCTGGGCGACAGAGCGGCACGGGGCTGCACGCTCCATGCTTTTTAAAAACCTCTAAAAAGAGGTTTTTAAAAAACACGCAGCACGGCTAGTTCCCGCTGCTCCTGAGTGGATTCTGGTGTGGAACTACGAAAAGTAGTCCACGCCAGTCCACTCTACGGTGTAGAAGACCTCCGTTAGAGGTCGCTCTACACCGTTTTAGAAGCCCGGTATGGAAATGGCCTATGTTGAAACTGCACTCCTGGATTTATGATGTACATTGAGAATGATGTAAATGGAAGGAACCAGTTCCATAGGGACCGGGGGTGCATGTTGAAATGGCTACAAAGCTAGCAATATTTAATAGCTCACCACCAATTTTGAAGCATAAAACATCAGAATTTTCTCCAGCCTAGAGAAACGTACAGATGTTCTCCAGAGGAAGAGGAAGCAACTCTAGATCCCAGGAAGGCTTGGCCGGGGTGAACTGGCCTGCCATTAGATGGCAGTTCCTCTTCAGAGGAGCACACAGACAGAGTGCAACTAGTAAGAAGTGCCTTCTTCCACTGTGCCTTCTCTTGCAGGCTTCCCAGATGGAGAAAGCACATCTCCTGCTGTGTCTTCTGCAGCAGATGCAAAGGGCAAAACTGCAGGAGAGGCAGAACATCTCCACTGGTAGTACATCTGCAGTAACCAGCTGCACTAAAAAAAAAAAAAAAGGCAAAAGATACGTCCTTGCATGAAACTACCACTGATTGTTCTTTTCCTTCTCAGTCCTTGATGATAAGCAGGCTTTCAGATGCCAAAATGTTCTTCCTCCCTTCAGCTACGTTTAAATATTTGAAGGGATGTCATATGGAGGATGGAGCAAGCTTGTTTTCTGCTACTCCAGTGACTAAGGGTCTTATCACACTACATTGTTATAATGCTATTGTTCCACTTTAACTGCCATGGCAATATCACATGGAATCATGGAATTTGCAGTTTAGGGAGAGGTATTTAGAATTCTTAGCCAGAGAGTTCCAGTGCCTCCCCAAACTTTAAACCTCAGAATTCCACAGAGTGCACGCAGGGCAGTTAAAGTGGAATAACAGTGCTATAAAAGTCTAGTAGGGTAGGGACCTAGGACACAGAGCAATGGAGTCAAACTAAAGGAAAAGAGATTCCACTTAAACATTAGGAAGAACTTCCTGACAGTAAGAACAGTTTAACAGCAGAATACATTGCCTCAGAGTGTGGTGGAGTCTCCTTCTTTGGAGGCTTTTAAACAGAGGCTGGATGACCATCTGTTAGGAGTGCTTTGATTGTGTGTTCCTGCATGGCAGTGGGGGGTTGATTGGATGGCCCTTGTGGACTCTTCCAACTCTGTGATTCTATGGTTCTATGATTCTATGATCTTTTTGACTGCAGTGTGCTAAGCAGAGTCCCTTTCCACAGGAGACTCTCATCCTGGCAAGGGGAACGGGATAGAAGCAGGACCGTGACAACACTTCTGCATGACATCGTCGCGGTCCTTCTCCCGTCACCAGGCAGCGCTATCACAGATTAAATCTTTGACAAGTTTTCCCCGTCAATGACCCAGGACTCTGTAACCATCCTGCACTTATCTGGCCTGTGGAAACACCGGAAGCACGATGGAGGTGCTTCCTGCCCCAGCACAGCCTGGGAAAGTATCCAGCTACTCTGCGGAAGGAAGAGGCGCATCCATTGTGCTTCCTTTGGCAGGGAGTCAGCCAGTGCAGAGGAGAGCATTTGTGTCCACACTCTCATCCTGGCAAAGCCGCTGCCTGGACGATACTAGGATGATGCCAGAGACAGGTAAGGTGCAGTAAGGGCCAGAGTTACCTCTTTGGCCAATGGTAATGTTACCTACTTCTTCTCTTCCTATTACAGCTCCCTCGTCTAAGCTGGCAGAGGAAACACTTCCCATCAGCCACACCAACACTCTAAGCCTCCATTTTCATACTCTCCCCCACACACTCTTTTCTAAGCAGGCAAAGGAAATACCTTCCTTCCAGCAACACCGAAACTGCAATTACTTTCTCTCCTTCCCCATTCCCCCAATCTGGATAGGTAAAATAAATCCAGTTAAGTTAGTTTTTATGCCATTACTCCAAATGACTCATCCACTTCACTCTTTTGCCTCTCCTGCCTTGCTTAACAGCACAAGTGCACTGGGAGAGCTGTGCACCGTGGATGAGGCTTTCATTCATTTATTTGTTTCTAGAGAAACATTGTAAATTTGAAATGTTGTAAATGGAAGTGAGGACCAGTGTAATGCAATGGTTTGAGCATTGGTCTATGACTGTGGAGACAGCGTTCAAATCCCCACGCAGCTATGGAAATCCACTGGGTGACCTTGGGCAAATCACATTCTCTCAGCCACAGAGAAGGTCAAGGACAAACCTCTTCTGAATAAATCTTTGCAAGAAAACCTTGCGATAGATTTGCTTTAGGTACCCCTTAAGTCAAGAATGACATGAAGACATACAACAATAAATGGAGGAAGTGTAAATTGCGATTTGCCTGTAAATCATGAATTTAAATGCTAGTCTTAGCATTTTGCTAGACTAGCCTGACTTTCTCTGGATTGTCCTTTGGCTGAGTATGGCTGCATCTTCCTTCTCTCCCTTCCTTGTTTCCACAGCCACAGCTGGTGATGCTCCTCTCATCAACCATTTCTGCTTCCTTTAGTTACTGAGAGTTGCCAAAAAAGCCTATGGAAGGATGACAGGAGATTAACAGAAAATAAAACACAATTTTTAATGTTTATAAAGAGATGTGCTCACAGCATACACTCTGATATATCCCATTTATTTCAATAAAGCTTATGTAAGAAAAGTTCTTGGTGAATTGTTCCAGTTAGGATATTTTTCTCCTTCAAGTAGCAATAATAGGAATAAAGTATTCATAATGAGTATATACTCAGAATGAATGGTTATTAATAACAGTAATGTCTTCACTCTGGATATTTCCAGATCACTAAGTGCAAGGAAGGACTTTGTGTAATCTCTGCTCAGAAAATGACCTTTGAAAAGAAATATTGGAATGTCCGATTCCTCAGATCAGTGTTATGCATTTTATATCATAGTAGTTTGACATTATATGTCATTTAATACGTATTAAACATCTCATCTTAAATGACTCATTTCCTGCTTATGGGATGAATCATTTTAAAGTGCTTTGGGTTCTCCTGCTATGCTGATGTAATTATGCATTATGCTTCTCTTCTAATTATTCTTTTGGGACATGTCCAAAAAATCTTGGAATTTATACAGAACACATAATTTCTTTCTCACCGCAGAAGCAACGCTCTTGGATTGCTAGAATGGTTGCACTGTAGCTTTTGCATAGATCTCAGGGGGTTGGGCCAGGAATAGACATCAATTCTACCAACATGGTTTTATGGACAGACAGGGCACAATCAGGGTTGCATTTTGTCCATTGTAACTCCATCATATAATGTCTTTCCCCGAATATATCTTTCCAATGAACACTCCACCTCATTGAGCTGGCCATGCAGTAATGTTAGAGGAGCAATTTACCCAGTCAAATTCTGAATGAAATCAATTCTTTAACAATATAGTTTTAAGTACAGTCAGCCTTCCACATTTGCAGATTTCACTTTTGCGGACTTGATTATTGATGGATTATTTGCTGTCACCTCTGCTGCCTTCCCTATGCTGTTTTTAATAGGGACAGCAAGCCTCGTGAGACTGAGAAACTGTGAACAAGGCTTGTAGGTCCCTATTGAAAATGGTGTGGGGCAGCAGAGGAGGAGGCAGTAAGCCCCACCACCCATCCACTTCTGCCTTATGAAGAAACCCTGATGCCTCAAAGGAATCCATGGTGAGTTAATATGGTGATCATACGTTTTTATATGTTAAATATGGTTTGGAAAGCCCTACAGTTATTCATGTTTTTTCCACTTTCATGGGGGTCCAGTGCCCCTAACACTAGCGAATGTGGAGGGATGACTGTATTCACTTGATAACATTAGCCATGTTCAGTGCAATCCTATATGTGTGTACTCAGAAGTGAATCCCATTCAAAGGGCTTACTCCTAGGTGGATAAGTTTAGGATTGCAGCCTATCTGACATGAATTATGTCTTCTGCTTCCACAAAGGGAAGTCAGAGGTACAACATAGGAAAAATGATATATGCTTAGGCTTTATTGAAGTTATACCTGGTTAGGTCCCAACTCAAAATAGATCTAAGACTGTTAATACACCCCAAATTGTGAGGACAGGGGAACAAAACAATATGGAATTATCTCCTCCATCTTTGCATTTTTCTAGATAGGAAATTCTTATTAGAAAGCCAGATGAAGAGAGAGGCAGATACTGTGCTGAGCCATGTTCCTGACTTTTCCTTTCACAAACATGGATGAAACACCCATATAGTTTCTTTGTTCAACCCATGACATCTTTAGAATGGACAATATTCTGAATCTGTAGACATTAGGGCAACAATATGCTAAGCTACCCAGAAGCTGAACATAGGACCGCTTACCCGCCCTGCTGTGTGTGTGTGTGTGTGTGTGAGTGTGTGAAAGGGAAAAAAAATGAAGAGTTACTTTGTGCTGCACAAGGACAATTATCTGGGGCCATATGCATCCATAACAGATTGGAGCACTTCACTGCCAGTGGGGTTTTTACTTACACTTTAATTTCAGTGCTATTTTTGGCACATGTGAATAATGGCTATATATTGCAAGTTTCCAAGAGTAAAAGGAAATGTACCATGCTCTTAAACTCTTTTATTACACTTCATTTTTTTTGGTTTGACTAGCAGTATCTGCGTTACTTGATTAGCTAATTAATATTGTTGCTGTTGTGTGCCTTCAAGTTATCAATGACTTATGGCAACCCTAAGGTGAACCTATCATAGGGTTTTCATGGCAAGATTTGTTCAGAAGGGGGTTGCCTATGCCCCCCTCTGAGGCTGAGAGAGTTTGATTTGCCCAAGGTCATCCAGCGGGTTTCCATGACTGAGTGGGGATTTGAACCCTGGTCTCCACAGTCACAGTCACTCTTCAATATGACCTCACAGGCAGCCCTAAAAGTGTTTAATTACATTTCTTCAACATTTCATGGATGAAAACTGGGCTACATGTAGCCAAGCAATGTCACAGTGTGATCAGGATGGTAAAAGGTATTGTGTGTTCAGGGGTGAATCCTCTTACATGTACCAACACAAACCCAGACACAACCATTTGGTTGGAACAAAGTAGGCCACAACTTTTATTGGTTTCATCTGCACATAGGCTTGGTACTCCCATGAGTCCAGATGTAGGCAATGACTGACCTCTCTTTTGGTCCATCAACCACAAAGCCCTGTCCCACATGTCAAGGGACCAGTGTGATAGCAGATGTGTGACTCCACATGGGCAGGCTCCATTGTGTGGTTCTGCTACCACCAGAGGTGTGGTCAAGGCAGTCAACCCTATGCTGGGCATGATCCTGCCTGTCAACCCCCAAAGTCCTTTAGGAGGGCCCCCTCTCACCATTCATAAGCATTTAGATCCAGGAACGACACCTCCTTTCTGCCTTCAGATACAATGCCAAACTGCCCTTCAAGTTGTGACAAAACAGGATATAATATCACAGTACAAAATTGCTAACAGTACAACTGTCTGCTTGCTGCTTCCTAGGGAGGCTGGGTGGGATAAAGCTCCAAAGCAAATTGAAGGCTAGGGTACTGGGGAACTGTTTTTACAGGGCAGCACCCAACCTGAGTGAAGCCTTCAATTAGGCTCACTTCAGTGCTGTCCACCACCTGATAGCTTTCCACTTCTTCTCAAAGCCAGCACAGATTGTGTGGACCTCTGGGGAAAAAAGCAAATGCACAATGCCATTGACAACCAACACAAAAACACTCAGCACCACCCCAAAGCTGCAAACACAGTAAGCTTGGAGCGCTCTTAATGAGGAAGAACACACAAACTAGGAGTGCTTTTACCTGAGTCTACTGGGAAGGACAAGACTCTGCCCCTCCTCTCCTCTCCCCACTGTTGAATTAATTGATTGCAAACTACTTTTGTACTTTGACATTACTTTGCAGCAACTGAAGTGAACTGAGAACAAAAGTGGAAGTGGGGAGAGAAAAGAAAAGCTGGGACATTTTAAAATCAGCTGGGAAAGTGGAATGACAGAAGATTCATTGGGATTGTCCCTGCCAAACTGCTTTGGAGCTTCATTCTGCTCACCCTCCTTTGGGAGCAGTGAATAGGTGGCTGTAATGAAGGATATGTATTAAACGTGCACACGGAAAAAACCACCGCCCATCAGTGCCGAGTGCGAAAGGCGCACCTGAGCCTTGCACTCCAGCCTGCCCAGCCTGACACTTCTTTGTGTTCAGGTCTGAACAGCCAGGGAGATCTCTGAATCGAGCCAGGGCCAAGACAAATGGGTCTGCCTCACTTCTCCCTTTCTGAGAACACAGTCCCTTCCTCACTCTTGTCCCCCCTTGGCTCCTTCCTTTCAGGACTCTCCCCCTTTACTGCCTTCCCTAAATCTGCCCTTCTTGCAGATGTAAGGATCAGCAGTGATTTGTATGTTCCAAGACTGTGGTACTGTTGGCACTAAGGTCAAGATGTTATTGGTAGCGTGTATATTCCAAGATTCAAAATAAGACTCTATGACACTGTTTTAAGGAACACAGAACTTCGAACATTGATTGTAACACTGTTGCTTTAAATGTGTTTTGTATCTAAATGTTTATAAACAGCATACCATTTCTCTCTCTCTCTCTCTCTTTCAATTCAATCACTATCGCTCATATAACCAATTTCTCAGTTCTCTCTCTCACAGAGCTCTTCAAATCTCCAACCTCTCCCAAACACACCACAAATCACACTCCTCTTCAATCATACACCAGACAGTTAAAATCCGTTATTTTCCTCTTTCCACCAGCCCCTCCCCTGGGCTATCCAAGGTTCCATTTCACCAGCCAATCAGCTTAAATACTCTCAGTTGCCAAGGAGGCTCTGTTGTCAAGAGGTTCGTCACAATCTGGAACACTTTTCATGTGTTAACTCACTTTTTCCAGTGTACAAACAAGGGAGTGTCTAGCCCTGTCACTTCCACTGTCATGTTCTGCTGGTAGGAAGTGACATGTCTGAAAAGAGAAGTTCCTGTTTACAGAGAGGTTCTTCACATGAGAAATAAAAGTTGAAAATCAGGGATCCTTCCTGAATGCAAAGTACTCCACATGAACAAAAACATTTCATCTTCAGACATGAGGAAAGCGATGATGAAAGGCGAGAGCTAGACTTCTTGCATTTTAAGGAAAGTAGTTGCTCGATAGCTCTTAGGGGCCATTTCTGCACCAGCCTGTTACAGTGCTACTATTCCACTTTCAATATCCTATGGAGTCCTGGAGTTTGGAGTTTAGGGAGGGGCCGCAAGGCAAACTCGAGGATTCCATAGGATATTGAAAGTAGAATAGTAGCGCTATAACAGGCTAATGCGGAAATGGCCAGAGTCTCACTGATTTAGATTGGCTAACCTCTTCTTGAAATATTCACACTATCCCCCACACGTCTAATACACATGCATGCACAGACACAAATGCTTGTATAATTGCATTATGTCAAATATTTGTAAACTGTCATCTTGGCCCAGAAAGATAGAATTGGATGGCAAAGGATATTTAATCATCTCTCTGGACTGCCAGGATTTTCTAAACTGAAATCAAGGTTGGTCCTATTATCAAACAGAAAGAGGCAGTCATCACAGGCGACAGTCTTGTGGTATGTTATGAAAGGTAAGAAAATATTTAGCTGCCCAAATTATTATTATTGTATTTTTGCTGTCAGTAAAGGAGAGATGCATTCTTGAGCCCTATGTTACTTTGCAATTGGATTTTGTGAGCAGATGGCACCATTTCTTGCCTCAGATAGCAAATCTCATGGTCTGTCTCTTATTGAGAAGACGTTTGAAAAATTCCTGCCTGCTGTTATAAAACTCTCTTGGAAAGGTATTCCATAACTTCTTTATTCACTATACATTTCCTTTTCTCAGTCATCTTTGAAAACTTTGCACGTACTCTCAGGACCTGTGGGTTATACCACTAAAAGCAAACATATTTTCCCACCTAATATGTGGAATGCAGATGTTTTGTCCTGGTGGTAGTTTTACATTAGTGATAAAGCAAAACCTGAAACATTAACAGCAAGACAACTCACAATGGCAGATAGAAAAGGCCTGTATATGAAAGTGAGAGTTTTAAACTGCCTCTTCTCCTCAAGATGTAAAACAGCCATTTCAGCATCAGTCAATACACTGCATGCCATTTTCAACTTTTTTGCTTTCCATTTTCACTGTTTTGTCAGTAAGGTGCAATTACGAAAGTCTTGTAGTTGAGCACAGGAAGTTTCTGCTCAAATCTCTATTCAGCTATGATGTTTATTGAGTGACTTTTGGAAAATCACCCTAATTTGAGACAGGCACTAACATTTTGATAACACCAAATGTTCAGAGGAGGAAGAAAGCCTTTATCCAGTGCCCCTATTCCATACAGTGCTTCCACAACAGGCAACACTAAGAGGTCTTGCTTTTCTCAGAGTTCTAATTTCCATCAACAGATTCAGCCCGAGACGTTTTTGCTGCTAAAAGCAAAAGACAAAATGGTTTTCTCAACATCCCATGTGCTAAAGCTGACTAGACTGGCAGCTGAAAATGTATTGTGTCAACTGCAATGGGGCAGTGTCTACCTCCTCCGGATCTGGAGGCAGAAGGCTAGCTCATAAAGTGCAGAGTAGTCTGTCTGGCACATGTTTATTACCTTTGACACCTCAACAGATCTCAGAAGCAAATGACTAGAATGGCATAACCCCATAAACATTGCTCATCTCTATAGTATGTTTTCATGTCATGCCAAGAGAAGCCCTCCTCCTCCTCCTCCTCCTCTTCTTCCTCCCTTTCTCCTGCTTTAAGAAAGTAGAAAAGAAGAGAGCCCAGATGACAGGCTCCATCTAGAGCCAGAGGAGGTTGGCAGCCTATCTTTGGCCATTTCCATACTGGGCTTCTGAAATGGTGCAGAGTGACCTCTCACGGAGGTCTTCTACACCATAGAGTGGACTGGCGTGGACTACTTTTTGTAGTTCCACACCAGAATCCACTCAGGAGCAGCTGGAACTAGCCGCGCTGCGTGTTTTTTAAAAAACTCTTTTTCGAGGTTTTTAAAAAGCACGGAGCATGCAGCCCCGCACCGCTCCGTCGCCCGGCTCCGAAGTGGATTTGCAGGCGCACGCAAGTGCGTGCCTGCAGATCTGCCGGGGGCGGGGTTCTAGCTGGCAAGCTTCTCCGGTTGGTGGAGAGCCTCCACCAACCGGAAGCTGCCATTTGGGACACCGGAGGACTGCGGAGCAGTGAGCTCGGGCTGCTCCACGTGGCGACGGACTTACCCGGTTTCAGGTAAGCTCCGTTTTTGGACGTTTTTGCCCGTTCCCCCCCCCCCACATGTGAAAAGGGCTTTAGAAGCAAATCCTTGACTATCCAAAATAGACACTGAAGAGCAGGAGCCAAAACCACTGGTCCTTTCTAAATGACAGAGATTAAAGCAGCAGCAGCAGCAGCAGCAGCAGCAAAAAAGCATGAGATAGCTTGGTATGCCTTTTAAAAAGTAAACAGTGAGATGAGTAGGTCAACTGTGCTGATTTACACCAAGATATAAATTAGACAGCCAAGGTCATCCCTTTCCTGCAAGACAATTACTCCAACAGGCATTGTGTGACTGTCCCTGCTCTTGTTTCCAGAACTTTGGCTTACTTCTTGGACTCCATGACAGACTTTGAATCCTTCTGGCACTGCTTTTCATTCTCAGACCCTGGATTGCATATATCCTTACTCTTACAGACCTTCCATGTATGGCCCTGAACTGTTTGATTTGCAATGTGTAGAAAAAAAGAAAAAAATTTATAATAATCTTGACCTTCTAATAATTCTGGCCTATTAATATATTAATCTTAACCAATATTTTTGCTTTCTCTACTTTTTCGACTATCTGTCTACAGCTTGAAACAGTAATTGGGACAAACAAACACATTGAAGTCATAATGTTAGACATCCAGAACAGATGCTAAAATAGACTGGTGTCAACTTTCTATATTTTTGCTGTGTTGCACTTTGCAATGGGCCACTAAGGCCATTTCCACACTAGACTGTCATAGTGCTATTATTCCACTTTCAACATGCAAACCCCAGGATTCCATAGGACGTTGAAAGTGGAATAATAGCGCTGTAACAGTCTAGTGCGGAAATGGCCAAAGATACTAGAAATTTCTTAATGTGCTCCTTTACTGCTAAGACCGGGAAATGTGGAAGATATTAATTATCATCCTGACCTGCCAACTATTGTGAATTTTATGACAGGCTAACCTATTGAACCACCTCTTGTAAGTGAATTGGAAATTACAACCAGCTATGGATTAAGCTTCAGAATGCTTTCTCTTGTGCAAAAATATATAATAATTATATAACATAATGAGTTAACTGGTATTTTAAATGACTCTGGCTTACATTGTTAATCACTATACTCTGGGGAAATTTTCTTGCCATAGTTCCATATAATGAGAGTTCACATATCACGCTTAACTTGGGGGCTCCAATCTTGTTAATATTTTTGTAAGCTCTATGCACAAATAGTTGTAAGGTGGGGGGGAAGAATCTCAATATTCTACTCTATAAGACCTCAGAGCACACTTCTACCATAAGATTCATGGAGATGGACAGAACTGGTAAAGGAAAAGTTCATTGAGCTGAGACAGGCTCAGTTCCTAAAATTATCAGTACAAAGTTTTATTTTGGTAATTTCATGAGGAGAATATTTCTTAACAGGTCCTTTCTATGTAGTGATAAGATAGTTACGTTGACTTTCAGTTTAGGTGAATGACTTGGCAACTAATGGTTTGCTTCGTATACCCTTCACGTTTGATAAGGTATGTGCATATATTGTACTTAAACATGTATACCCAAGAATGAAAAGGTAAAGTGAAAAATGGCTGTAAGAACTGGTGGTTTTCTTAAATGTCCTACTGCCTGTAAATCTGAGAAATGTAACCTGACAGCACACAAAGAGCAGGAAACATAAAGATGGGAGGGGGGAAGGTTTCGATTTAGGTTGGTTTTAGTTCAGCGCAGTTTTGAGCAGGCAAGTTATATTTTGTAATAAAGCTTACTAGCACTTAACTTCCTGTTAAGGCTGAATCCATTTCTGCTAAAAATATTTGCTGTCTTAGAATGCTTGGAGGGCATGTGGGCTATCTGGCAAAGGATGTGTTGGCGAGGCAAACAGGGAAGACATTTATGTGATGTGGCAAAGTATCATCGTATGATACTAAATTAGCACAGTTACCTAATGTGATAACATAATGGCTCTGTTGTTTCTGAATTATCCATACCCAGACAGAAAGAGTAAGGTAGAGAATCCATATAAACATGACACTCATAAGACAAGCCAATACGAGTTCTCATTCTATTAGGTAGAAGCAAATTATTATAATTATTGGATTGTTATTCTGCTTTGGGATATTTCAATAATTCGAATAATAATTTTGAAATTTATCAACTAATCTCTGTTGTACAAATCACATCACTGAAAAGTTACTTTTTTATATTGTTGTTGTTAGCTGCAATCAAGTCAACTTCGACTTACCACAACCCCACGAATGAATGATCTCCAAGTCACTGTATCATCAACAGCTCTGCTCAGGTTTTCAAACTCAGGGCTGTGGCCTCCTTGACTGAGCCTATCCACCGGTAATGCAGTCTTCCTCTGCTACTCTACTACTGCCTTCTACCTTGCCAAGCATTATTGTCTTTTCTAGTGAGTCATGTCTTCTCATGATACGTCCAAAGTACAGTCTCAATTTAATCACTTTGGTTTCTAGGGAGAACTCAGGCTTGATTTGCCCTAGCATCCATTTATTTGTCTTTTTAGCAGTCCAGGTATCTGCAGAGCTCACCTCTAGCACCACTTTATAGATGAGTTGATTCTCTTCCTAGCAGTTTTCTTCACTGATCTGTTTTCACAATCATAGATAGAAACTGGAAACCCAGTGTCCTGGACAATCCTGACTTTGGTATTCAATCTTAACAGTTCCAGATCTTGTTTAGTTCTTTCATAGCTGCCCTCTCAAGTCTTTGTCTTCTTCTGATTTCTTGACTGCTATTTCCATCCTGATAAATGACTCAGCCAAAGTATGGAAAACCTTGAACTATTTCAAAGTTATATAATATGAACCCGGCCTCAAACAGCACACAATGCTGCAGGGAAGGGTAGTATTTTGATGGCCTCAGTGGGAGAGACCAGGGTGCTTTGTGATTGCCACAGGATGCCAGAATGCTGCACATGATGAGATGGAGCCAGAGGCTGTTTAAGGCCTGTTCACCCCTTCATTTGACCTCTTTGGGTCATCACAGCATGGGAGTGCAGGATAGCATGCAGTGCAAGGATTTGAAGGTGATTTGAATTAGGATGGTCAATTGGCACAGGCAGTTCAGAAGGACTGGCATCCTGTACTGATACTGCACTGATACTGGAAATCAGGGATCATTTGTGAGGTTCTTTTGATTTTTATCAGTTTTCCTATTTGTGATGTGGTTTGGCTAGTTTAGTTGTGACCATTTGGGGCATGATCAAATTGTTCAGGCCCTCCATTTAGTGCATTTAGTTCACTATTTAGTTCTTTATTTATCCAGGTTAGAGTGAGTGTGAGGTGAATGGTCCAGTGCAGACCCCACCGAGCCAGTAGAATGGTGCATTTCCTTTTGGGCTGAGCCCCATCAGGCTGGGGATCTGTAGTGAGTTTGATTTTCAGCCCCTCTCCCCTTCCTCTTATTTTCAGAAGATGCAGCAATTCTGCTGGTGGCATAGGTTCCACTGAGTGTCTTGTTTTTGTGTTTTTGGAGTGGGCGGCTGCTGGGGGTTCAATCAGTTTCTTTGGGGTTCCATTAGCTGTATTAGACAGCTGACTTTGGGTCATCAAAGTGGCTGTTTGTCAGACCTGGTTTTTTGCAAACATGTAAGTTAGTGCAGCCATTTTTGAAGTCCATGGCAGTCTGTCTGGACATTTTGGGGATGGTCCTTTGAATATGACCATTCTGGTATTCTGTAGAGTGTGGTTATTTTGTTTAAAGTCACATGGTACTCAGGTATGACCATTTTGATATTTAACAGCCATTTGGGGGGGTCACATGGCACTTGGGTGCAGCCATTTTGTGGAGCATGGCCATTTTGTGCCAATGCCATGTGGGACTTAGAAGCCTAGTTTTGCTGACTCAGCCTTCTGGAAGCCTGACAGTTTATAAGTGGTTTCCCCCCATGTTTGGCCAAATTTGACACATTGTTAGAAGAGGCATCAGAAGCCCAATTGCACCATCCAGTAGGGATCTGGATCTAGGCCCTTTGGGCCTACTGTCTTATATTGCATTGCATATAATGCTCTGGGCAAGAGGTTGGGCCACTTTTTCCAACATCCCACCGTAGTGTTCCACTGGCCAGAGAACTGCCAGGCTGATGACATTCAGGAGGGTAACGTGTTGTTCTGGAGGGGTTGCAACAGGGTGTGAGAGCCATGTTGGCCGGCCTGGTGGGGGAATGGAACTAAGCAGACACTTCTCCCATGTCCATGACAGATAGCAGTAGGAGAATAAAAGACTTCAATGTATACCTTTGACACCTTTTTGGTATAGGGTAGGGCTCTAAAACTTCTTCTTTAGATTATGAGAACTGTGTGTGTATGTGTGTGGAGAAGGAGGCTATCCTTGAGGTGAACATAGGATCTGAGTGCTCATTTGTAAGACCCTGTGACACAGCTGGCAGTCTCCAGGTTTTATCTTTCAATTATGTCTGGCTGGGAAGCAACCCCATTTTTCGACTGCCTTAGGGGTTTACATGTTTTGCCTAAGAGATGGCTGTGGTAACAGCCTCAGCTGGGCCTGCATCAGGTTGCTTCCCTCTCTTGTTCTGTTTTCAGGCCAACACAACAAAAATAGGTTTAAGTCAAATAAATGTTGGGGGATGATAGGAGTTTCAATCCCACGGAGACGCAGCGAAAAAACTAGATTTCACAGCCAGCTAACAGCAGCAACCTTGTTCCCCAATAACAATACTCACACGGGAGGTTTTCTTCCAAACAGGAGACACTTTATCTTGCATCAAAGTTCCGTTATATACAAAACATAGAATAGACAGACAAGAGCTTGCGCCAGGCACCTGGTTTGGTCAATAGACAATTACAGACTGGGCATTGCTTCCTCATGTACATATCTACAACCAATCAGGTAGAGGGTCTGCACACCACCCTGTACCTTTTGCACTCCACTCCATTTTCTGATGCAATGTCCAGCAATCACATACACCTGGAGCATGATGCAACGTCTTGCAGTGGGCTGAACATTTTCCCAGGGTTCCCTGCTCTGAATCCCTGACAATAAAGTGGCCATTATTTTAATCCAACTTTCTGTGTCTGATCTTGTTATTCCATGGTTGGTCATCAAATCATCTGTGATCATTATTTTTGTTTTCTTTATGTTCAACCATAAATGTGCCTTTGCACTTTCTTCTTCGACTTTCCCCAGTAATCCTTACAAATCTGTGCTATTTTCTCCTTGTAAAATGATGTTGTCTACCTATCTTAAATTGTTAATGCTCTTTCCTCAAGTTTTGACATCTCCTTCTTTCAAGTCTAATCCAGCTTTCCATATGATGTGTTCAGCATACAAGTTAAAGCGATAGGATGACAAAATACAGCCTTGCCCAACCCCCTTCCCAACTGGAAACCATTGCGTTTCTGTATATTCTGTTACAATAGTGGCCTCTTGTCCTGAGTATAGATTGGGGATCATGCCCTGCTTCCAGAGCATGGACTCTGACTCAGAGTCTGAAGCAGAAGGCATACCAGAGACTGAAACAGGGAGCATGCCAGGACCTGCTGTACAGAGTGAGGTTACGGGGTCAGAAACAGAACAGAGGGTGATGCCAGCTCCAACAGAGTTCTGCCTCTTCAGATACAGAAGAACACTTACCTAGACTCAGCTTCGCACAGCACAGGCAGCAAAGAGAGACCCAGCCTTGCTCTCTCAGAATTTATAACTGGCAACAAGCAATCAAGGCACAGCTGCACTAGGCTTTGGGTCTATTTAGTTAGCATCCTTCCCCTCCAGGAGTTGTCAGAGCTTATCTGACCTGCTACCTTGCTGGATGCTTTGACAAATACTTGGATTGACCTTGGACACTCGCTTGCATGTGAAACCCTGCTGGACTTTGTTTATGTTGGACTTTATTTATGACTCTTTGCTTACTGCCTGAAAGTAAGTAACAAGCTGAGGGAAATTCAGTTTGTTTGTTTGATTTATCAGCTGTGCCAGGACTGAGATAGGATAGTTATGCATCAGGACAATCAAATGTTGTGGCATACCCATTTCTTTAAGAGCAATCCATGGTTTTTAATGATCTACAGTAAAAGGCATTGCTATAATCTATAAAGCACTGGCTGATTTTCATCTGAAATTCTTTTGTGAGCTCCATTATCCAATGTGGATTTGTGTTTAAATCTTTTTATTAAAATTCACTTTCAAATTTATCCAAATCCGTTTCAAACATATTCCAAATGAACAATTCAAAAGACAAGGAAATGAATTAAAATGTAAAGTAAATTTAACACAAAAAAATACTTATTTACCATTTTACATCCCATAACAACAACTTTACTTTTATACTTAAACAAGCTAAATTTCTCTCTTTTCCTTTCTTTTAATTGTCCTTTAATATATAAACTTATTTATCTAGATCAATTCAATCTCCGATCTCTCCATTTTAATCATTATATATATATATATATAGAAAAAAGAAAAAAGAAAAAGAAAAAAAACCTTCCCTTGTTTTCTTTCCCCTATACTAGTTGGTTCTTCCATAGATTTTCCAGTCCAACAATAACTTAAACATACCCCAAGTTACTCCACTTCCTTCTAACATTCTTCGAATTCACTAAATTTCCCTATTTCCTTCCTTAAGTCCTCCTAACCTCTATATTCCTATTATCTCATACTGAATCCTTTCCCCCTTCTTCCATTTTAAACTTATAAATCTAATCATTTCCTACATAGACTAAAGTTTTAACACACGCTTCACTATTACCTTATTCCTTTAATAGCCATTGTCCCCCATTTAGTTTCCAATATGGGGATGATCAGATCCCATTCTTCATCTATCTTTTCTTTTGATTTTTGTGACAGTGCTGCCGTTAATTTTTCCATTTCCATTATTTCATATATTTTTAATAACCAATCCTCTACTTCGGGAGGTTCCTCTTTTTTCCATCTACTAGCATAGCACATTCTCGCCGCAACTATCATATAAGTTAATATCTTTTGATGTGATTGCTTTTTTAATGGTCTTACACGCTCGTACATATTTAATAAATATACCTCTGGAAGTAACAGAAAATTCCTTTGAATAATATTCGTTATATTATTATGTATTGATATCCAAAATTTCTTCGCTTTTATACACGTCCACCAAAGGTGGAAAAGAGTTCCTTTCTGATCACACTTCCAGCACTTGGTTTTATCAGTTTTACTCATTTTTGTGATTTGTACCGGCGTGTAGTACCATCTATAAAAAATCTTAAAATAATTTTCTTTTAAGGCTACCCTCTTCAATGTTTTATTTATTAAAGACCAAGATCTTTCCCAACATTCCAGCTGTATTGGCCTTCCTATATTCTGAGCCCATCTTAACATATTCTCCTTTATTATCTCTTTTTCGAATTCTAAGTTTAACAGAATTGCATATAACTTTGCTATAAGGTGATCCACTCCTGGTTTAAATAGTTTATCCAACTCGTTTTCTTTACTTTCCAACTCAACCGTTTTTTGATCTAACTTAAATTTTTCCGCCATCTGTCTTTGCAATAACCAGTGGGTAGAGAGTCCACAATCCACTAATTCTTCTTTCGTTTTTAACAAAAGTTCACCCCCCTGTGACTTCACTATATCTTTATAAGAAATCCATCTATTTATTTGCGGCTTCTCTCTCCTGTAAAAAGCCTCATGAGGAGACGTGGATTTGCAATATGTTCCCCAGTGCTTTTTCCTCTTCTGAACCCAGTTTGGGCATCTGACATTTCTTACTCCCTATATAGTAAACATTTTTGTTGTATAATTTTGAGCATTATTTTGCTTACATGGGAGATTAATGCAATGGTTGAATAGTTACTGCAATGCCTGATTATTTATTTATCTTAAGTGCTTTGAGTGCAACTTTTACTTCATTTTCTAGAAGCATAGGTTCACCTTCAAATGGTTCTTCCTTGAATGAATCTGTCATCCTTTCATCTTTTTCATATAGTTTTTCAGTGTATTGTTTCCGTAAGTTTTTTTTTCTTTTTTTATCATACACTGTGTTCCATTCCTGGTCATAAGAGCATCCCTACTCTTGGTTTAAATTTCCCTTTGATTTCTCGGATCTTGTGGAAGAGGCCTCTTATTCTTCCTTTTGTGTTGTCATTTTCTATTTCTGTATCTAGATTCTCTTTTTCTCGTTTTCCCTGTGTACAAGTAATTGAAAATTGTGTTCAGGGTTCTGACCTTATTTCTGTACCCTTATACTTTTTCTTCCCATCTATCCTTAACTGCTTAAAGTTAACTCAGGCTTTTATTTCTTTTTAGCTGCAGATACTATCTCTTTGCATTCATTCCTGACAATGTTCCTGGTTTCAGTCCGGAGTTCTTCTCACTCCTTGTCAATTAAGCTTGATGATGCACATCTATTTTTTACATTATCTTTAAATTATACCAGGATGTTCTTCAGGTTGCATTGTAGCACAGTGATTGATTTAGTGTTCTTATTTAGCTTTACTCAAATTTTCAATATTAGCAGTTCATGGTGTGTGCCACAATCTGTTTCCAGTCTTGTTTTTACACAGTGAATGGAGCTTCTCTGTCTTCTAATTATGCAGTCTATTTGATTTGTGTATTGGTCATAACATAATGTCCGTGTATACAATCACCTCTTTAGTTGCTTGAAGAAAGTGTTTGCAATGAACAAACTGTAGATTCACAAATTCAGTCACTCACTGTCCTGTTTCATTTCTTGATCCTTGGCCAAATTTTCCTTTCCTCTGTTTCGTACTTCTCTGTTCCAATCACCTATGATTAACAACATGTCCTGTTTTGGCATGTGATCAATTTCTTCCTGGACTCCAGCATAGAACCTTTCATTTCCCCCTCTCTATTGTCTCTGTGGTTGGAACATAAATTTGGATTATAGTTTTACTGAATTTCCCCTGAAGTCTTATAGATATGATTCTGTCAGTCTTTGCATTATATCCCTTGACTACTTTTGCTACATCTCTCCTCACTATTAATGCCATCCTGTTTCTTCTTTGATTTTCATTGCCTGAGTAAAAACATTGTGTACCTATCTGACTGGAAATGTTTCATTCTTATTCATTTTTACTCACTCGCCCCAAGTATTTCAATGTTTATATATTGCATGTCTTGTTTTACAATGTCTAGCTTCCCCTGATTCATGCTTCTCACATTCCATGTTCCCATAATATGTATTGTACACCATCAGATTTTCCTTTCACCCATGATCATGTTAACAGATGAACATCCTGTTGGCTTGTTTCTAGTTGTGTCATTAGTCACAATGCTACCTGTACTTGTCCTCTGCTCTTATCTAGTTGCTCATTGAGTGTCTTACAAACTGGGAGTCTCATCTTCTTCACAATTTTTTGTTCTATGTTGGACTGTCTCATAACAGTGTTTTCAAGACAAAAGGCTTCAGGAGTGGTCCAGTATTGCCTTCTGCACAGTACTAACATGTGTTATCTACAGTGTCGCTGCTCTTGTCTCTGAGAGATACTCTGCCAGTGTCACACCCACTACTGCTGCTGCCCAGTAGCTGTTTGGCACATTCAGGCCTTTTCGCACCTTACCTTTTTGCGCTGCTGGGTTGGGGTTCTTGCACGAGAAGACTTGGGAGGAATGCTGCCGCTTCAGCTCCGCAGCTCCTTCCTCTTCCTTCCTCCTCACGCGAGTGCCCCGCCTCTTCTGTTCTCAGTGCAGCCTGGGAGTTAGAGGAGTTAGAGGCTGTGCTGGGGCAGGAAGCTTGACCAGCAAGGCTCAGGAGGCTTCGCACGGCAGGTAAGTGCGCACGAGGCCCTGGAGCGATGCGCAACCGCGCAGCATTTTCGGCTTTGAGCCAAAAATGTAAAGATGAGTGTGTGGTCTGCCTCAGGCTCTTGAGCGTCGCGTAAATGTGAGTGCGTCATGCAGACCGCCCCTCACATTTACGCAACACTCAAGGGGCCCTTTCACTTCAAAAACGACGTGCGAAAAGGGCCTTAGTCTGGCTCCTCAGCAAAAGACTGTCTGACATGGGAGACCTACCAGCAGCTTCTTGCCTTGCAGGAGTTCTCATTCCCACCAGAACAGAAAAGTAGGGTCATAGTGTCACCACCTTCCATTCTTTGATATTACAGTTCTCAAAATCCCTAATAGCTATTCAGGTTGGGGAATTCTGGGAGATATCCCCTAAGTAACTTTTTCCAGCTGTGATACATCTATGTATTTCTATCTTAAAGAAAAACAAACAAGGAAACAATTTTTGTAGCATGGTTCAAAAACTTGCCCTTTGTAGCATTGCAGTCTAAAACTGTCTAGTCATTCCTACAATCTCCTTGTTCCACCTGGTTGCCAGGAGCATTTATGAAAAAACAATGTGAATATACTACAAGGCTTTGACTTGCCATATCCTGCAGTTAATTTAAAAATTGCTTTAGCTGGAGGCTAGTTTTGTAGAAACTGTAACAGTTGTTTGTTCAATTCAAAGTAGATTTGGAAAGAGAGGGGGGAGATGGCATCAACAATACCTCATATAAATATGGAGCTACCCTGTATCAGATCAAAAGTTGGAGTAGTCCAGATTTTGTTCCCACAATGATCACTCAATGTCTATAGGAAGCTCAATAGCCAAATACGGGCAAAATAACAGCCCCAAATACTGTAACCTTTCCTTGGAAGGAAATAACTCTGGCTCCTTCTTCATTGTGGTTGTTGTTTTCTGCACACTTTCTGGCTGTACAGTGGCCTTATTGGTGTAAAGTTACAACAATTATTCACAATTTTCCAAATGTGGCAGTACCATAGAACTGTACAAAAGGCATTATGATCGGGTTTTTTAATTGTTTTTTTTAATGTTCTGTAAGTTGAACTTAGCCCTTTTCACAGCAATTGCACATTTGGTTAATGTTCTATCAAACGATCTCCCATAGCTCCATGGGAGCTCCATGGGCTCCTGGAAAAAATTTTTTCCAGGAGCCCTTTCACATTCCACAATCATTGGACTCTGACTCCATTTTAACTGTCATGGCTGCCTCCAGTGAAATGCTGTGGCTAGAAATCTGAGAAGGCTCTAAAGCTTTCTAGCTGAGCATTCTAAATGTTTCTCCCTAAACTGCAAATCCCAGGAATCCATAGGATGAAACCATGAGTGTTAAAGTGGAATCATAGTACTACCGTTGTGGATTTTGAAAGGACCCTTGGTCAACACCACCATTGAGAGCCCCTCAGCCTATCTATGAAGTTAGGAGTTTTTGCCACTTTATGCACCACTTTACATGTGCTTTCACTTGACCACGTTTGCTATTTCAATTCCCACTAAGTCCTTTCACCTTTTTGTTTTACTTATTCTAAACAATTAGTACAGTCATCAGGCTTGGGCAATTCACATCATATCCCAACCCCACGTAATAATTTCAGAATTAGTTAAAAGGCACCTGTGCCATACTGATCTGTGTGCCCCACATGGTTTACATTTCTCTACTGTGAGAATTTACTCCTTTTCTTCTTCCAGTTTTTTTTAACCAATTACTGATCCATAACAGAACCACTTCCCTTTTCCCATAAATGCTAAATTTGCTCAGGAGCCTTTAGGACTTTTTTGAAGGCCTTTTGAAATGCAATGTAAATGTCTACTGTCCCACAACTATTCAAATCTGATTGAATTTTTTTTTAATTAAAGGAAGAAATGATATGCAGTTTTTTCACATATTCGGTTGATCTGTGACTTCCTTTAGGATACACCACGTGTGTGTGCGCACGCATGTGTAAGTTTTAAACAGAATGTTACTACTGAAAATAATGGGCTGACATTCTGTTAGTGATATATACCAGCTTTATGTTGGTGCGTGTCTTTTTATGGTCACTGTGGAGGAAGGAATTCCCAACCACCCTTGCCCAATGAACCTGCCCTACTCTCCAATCTTCTTTAGATCTACTTTCTTCTTGCAGGGAACTTATCTGAACATGAGAGGTATGGTTAGATACACATCACATCATCATCATCATCATCATCATCATCATCATCATCATCATCAATCTTTTGGGACTTCTGGAACATCCTCAGAAGGTCCAGGACACCCTTGTTTTGTTAAAGTGAATTATACTATAATTTTGTAGTGTTAAATGGCTTCATGGACAGAGCAGGTGTAGAAAAATTGACCGGTTTTAAACAGTGCACCTGGCAAGCAAAATATCACAAATGTGTTTTTTTTTTCAACAGAAGGTAATTTTTTTTTAGAAAAATAGTTTATTGAGAAATAAAAAACAGTGTACAAGACTAAAACAGAAATGCAATTAAAATGTTTGTTTAGGGTGGGGGAAAAGGGAAGTTGAAGCACTTAAATATTTTCCTGTAGCTTCTAAGTGACTACAGGTAATCCTTTCTTTAACTACCATATCTATCAATTTTTCAAACTTTCTTTTTTTTTGTATGTGAATAATCAGGAGATTGCCAAGGTTGTTACCAGGCAGGCAAAGTTTTCCTATGAGTGGATGGCAAAGGGAAGAGGCAATGTGGCCAGACAGCCAGGTGCAAGGCCAGCAGGATTGTTATGGCTATATCTTGTATATTAGAGAAGGCCACATGCCAGAGCACTGATTGGGTCACCCCACTTGTTCCAGGGTGACAAGGTAGCATATAAAAGCTAGTGTTTGCCTTGACCAGATGCCAGTTAGACACCCTAGCTGGACCTGCCATGCTATTCCAGCATACCAATTGTAAGGGGAGATGCTGCCCGATTTTTCTCTGTTATCTTCTGTTACTCCTATTTGTCTAATTACTGGAAAGCCAGCATGTTTTTGCTAAGCCTTATCTTAGAGTGCTGCAATAAATCAAGCCTCTAAGACTTACTTAATGAGCCTCTGGAATTCTTTCTGCTTCACTGGGACCCTCTGCTGTGGCAAAACCTTGCTTCACAGATTGCACTCTGCTCATGCTCAGAGGAGCCAAATCCTGCCAACCCTGACACAGATTCCTTCTTTTTTGGATGAATATGTATAACTACAGCTGCTGTTCAGAGAACCAGACAGTGCAATTTAACTGTTCAAATGGGATTAGGATTAGGTGCAACCCCTTCTGCCAGAGGAAGTGCCCTTGTGTCAACAGGACCCTCCTCTACTGGCTAATCTCTCAAATCTTCTGACAAACCATTTACTGATAGAACTGCTCTGCTGGCTAATATCTGCTGGCAGAAAAGATGCCTGAAAGTGTGAGGGAGAAGCTAAATTAAATCAAAATTTTGCCTCGTTTAGACCAGGGACATAGCCAAAATGCCAGCACACAATTTGGAAGGGAGGTGAGGATGATCCTAAGTAGATTTCAGCATCTCAGGATTTGGAATTGGCACTGCTTAGCTAGCATTGTGCTGTCTCAGACGATCCTTGGCCATCTTTGCTCGTTACGACTGTGCTCAAAGGGTCTGTCACCTCTCCAAATTCAGTTCTAAAAGGAAACATCCTAACAAAAAGTACAGTGGTGTAAAAATCACACATAATATTCAACACACAATCCCCCAAAATATTTCATTCCAAAAGGATAAGTGCAGAACAGAACCATTAACAAGCATATTTGTGTTGCATTTCTGAGTGAACAGGTCCAACACTCATCATAAATCAGAATTACTTACCAATATAACCTTTCAGGATGCCATTATGTTGTCCCTATAACATAGTTTTTGTTGGATGCACTGTAAACACAAATCCAAAGAAATTTTTTGAATCATTTAAGGCAATGCTTTTCCATGTATGTTCTTACAACTTAGCCTTTATTTCAAATACTCACTTCATCTGAAATACACTGCAAGTTGGAAGGATCTCATCTTGCCTATACATGTATGGAAACTTGCAGGCATAATAGAATGTTGCAAAAAATACGATATATTTTGTCTCTCTGGCCTTAGTTGTCTTAATTGCAGATATCACCAAAATGCCATATTGTAAAGGCCTAATTATTATCTCTGAGATTATAAAATGATTTGAAATGCTTATTTCCATCAATTAATTATCCCAGTGTTACAATGCTAGATGAAGCCCATGGCTCCCACTTGACTATTTTTTTTCCAGTTTTCATATTTGGGTTTCCTCATATTGTAAGGCCTGCATATATATATATATATATATAAATTGAAGACCAGGGTATAAACCGACCCTAAATTCTTCCAGGGTATATGATTTGACATAGTTACAGAGGAGTACATCTTAGTCTTATAAAGATCTAAGCTTAGATCCTATATTGTGTAACATAAATCTATGTGCATTCAGTTGCTTAACAGTCCCTTCTGCTGAATACAGGCATTCTGCAATCAATTGTTTGTCTGTCAGTGTACCTGTTATTGTCCCATTGCGGAATAAGGAATACACAATGGTGGTGTATTTACTGAAGGCAGTAACAACCCAAATTTATGCAACTCACTTCATGCAGTCCTGTAGGTTAGTCTCAACTAGAATAGATTCATTGAATCAATTGCCAAATAGTATATCAATACCTTGGTAAATCCAATTGATTCAATAGCTCTATTCTAGTTGGGACTAATGAGAAGACTCAGGCCATTTCCACACTACACTCTTACAGCGCGATTATTCCACTTTCAATATCCTATGGAATCCTGGGGTTTGCAGTTTCGAGAGGGGCCAGCCGGCCCCTCCTGAAACTGCAAACCCCAGGATTCCATAGGATGTTGAAAGTGGAATAATTGCGCTGTAAGAGTGTAGTGCGGAAATGGCCTCTGTCTGCTGTATTGCAACCAATAGGAGAACTGACCCCCATTACACACAGTGGTTGATGCCCAGTAAGGCAGGATTATGGGGGTTGGGCCAGGAGAGGCTACTTAATTAAGGAGTGTCTCCTAGTACTCCTACCTAGTAGCCTATCTAGAATCTTGGCCATAAAATTAAACCATCAATAAAATTAAAACTGATTAAAAACATGGTCATTAAAAAAAAAAACCAAAACAGACAATTCAGCACATTCTGCAAGGTCTGTTTCCCTTGAGCAGTCAGTATTTAAAAACCTGCCCTCACCCAAAAAGGGCTCGCTATGGAAACAGACCAAGCGGAGTGCCAATCTGACCTCTCTAGGGAGGCTCATGTAGATAACCTGGACCTCAGCTGTACAGGGCCTTATAGGTCATAACCACCACTTTGACTTGTATCTGAAAATGGGCTGGTAGCCAGTGGAGTTGTTGTAACAAGGGAGGTGTATGCTCTCCATAGGCAGCCCCAGTTAACAATCTACTTGCAACTCTTTGAATCAGCTGAAGTTTCCATACAAAGGTAGCCCCACATAAAGCACATTAGCACAATCCAAGCAGGATATAACTAAGACATGTGTCACTGTGGCCAGATGAGACATCTTTAGGAAAAGCACAGCTGGAGCAGAAGCCTTAACCATTCAAAAGAATTCCTGGCCAATACTGAGAGTTGTGATTACAGGTACAGGGCTGAATCCAAGAATGCATCCAAGTTGTGAATCCACCTTCTTCAGGGAGAGTGTAACCCCGTACAGTACATGTTGAATCTCTGTTCCCTGATTTGGCTTGCAGTTGACCAGGAGAACTTCTGTCTTATCTGGATTGAGTTTCAATCTGTTTATCCTCATCCAGTCCGTTACAGATGACAGGCACTGATTGAGAACCAAGATGACTTCGTTGGATTGAAGTGGCAAGAAGTAGTAGAGATTGGTGTCATCCACATGCTGATGGCACCAGACTCCCAAACTCCAGATATTGGGTCCACTGATAGTGTTTTAATTATGGCTATATTGGGCATTCAGTTTTAGATCATTTTTCCGGAAAGAGACTTGGATAATTCTAAATGCAAGAGGATAGATTCTCCTTAGACAAGAAGTCTTACCCATCACAATGAAAAGGCACATAGCAATTGTTTCACCTTTTTTCTCTATCTTTTTTCCTGGTAAGAAAAAGATAGAAGAATCAATGAGAGCACTGCAAACTAAGGATGATACAATCTGGATCTCCCATGTTATTGCTCAATGAAATAATCATCTGGAAATAGTTACCAGATGGCACATTGTTGCTTAGTCCCAGCTAGTGTAAATCTATTCAATCAACTATTGAATGCTGAGTCAACATGTAGGTATATCTCATTTACTGAAAGGGTCTTCTCTAGTCCCAGGACTAATATCAGGATTTATACCATAGACTCTTAAATTAAGTATGCCAAATCCCTCTTTACACAATGAAAACTATACCTGAATACAAGCTATTTGAGGCTACTTCCCTTTTCTCTAGATAAATAAACAAAATAGTCCATATAACTGATAAAAAATATTTTCAGGAACTCCTGAGCAGCAAACATCTGAAAATACATATTAATTATAGAGTAATATTCATTTTTAGAATATTTCTTTTCCCCCATTGGAAGATTAATATATCATTTCTAACCATTTAGATGTTCTCTGGTGGCTTGTCTTACAACGTACAAGTTTAAATGCTGCACATGACTCTGGGCATTAGAATTTCTAAATACTTATAATGTGTGGGAACCACTCACTGGCTAATCTTGTTTTAATCAATTAAAATGGAGCTGTTCCAATGGTGTAGCTTCAATTTTTTTCCAAGTTTATTTTGTAACAGCAAACCTTTCCAAATGTGTCTTTCAAATTCACGATTCTAGGAAGTGAATGTGTTTGTACTATAAATAATAAAGTTTTATTAACATGCAGAGCAATTTTAATTTCCTGATCTCTGAGCTCAATTGCTTTCATTATATCAATTGTTTGGCACACACTATGTGCCAGAAGTTCAAGGTCCAAATTAACTAGAGGAAAGAATGGACAACTGGATCTTAGAATCAAAGAGTTGGAAGGGTCTGAAAGGGCCATCTAGTCTAACCCTGGATATGCAGGAATACACAACTAACGCCTTCCCAGAAGAAAGCCATCCAACCTCTGTTGAAAGGCTTCCAAAGAAAGAGACGCCATCACTATCAAGAAATTCTTCTGAATGTTTAGGAAGAATCTCTTGTTATTTGAATCCATTGGTTCATGTTCTAATTTCTAGAATAGTAGTAAATAAGCTCATTCTGTCTTCTACTTGACATCCCTTTAGGTATTTAAATATGGCTGTTATACCAGCTTTCCATCTTCTCTTCTCTGAGGGAAGGAGAAACTACTTCCCAGAAACTTCCCTTCTTTCTGCAGGTATTTTTAGATAATTGTGTTCCATTAGTAGTGCAGTCAGCCCTCCACATTTGCGGGTTTCACTTTTGCGGATTTGATTATTCACGGATTATTTACTGTTACCTCTGCTGCCTCCCTATGCCATTTTTAGTAGGGACTGCAAGCCTTGTGAGACTGAGAAACTGCAAACGAGGCTTGTAAGTCCCTATTAAAAATGGTGTGGAGCATCAGTGGAAGTGGCAGTAAGTCCCACCAGCCACCCACTTCTGCCTTGTGAAGGAACCCTATTGCCTCAAAGGAATCCATAGTGGGTTTAATATGGTGATCATACTTTTTTGTGTGTTAAATGTGGTTTGGGGGGGCCTAGAGTTATTCACAGTTTTTCCACTTTCATGGGGGTCCTGTGCTCCTAACCTTGGCGAATATGAAGGGATGACTGTATTCTATTGGTCAAAACCCATCCCACTGGTTCTTCACATAAGATTTTAAGTGATAAAATAGATTTTATCTAGGAAGTTCATATAACTTCTAATACTTGAGGAAAATCATTCAAATGAACTCTGTCATGTTTCAACTGGGCCTTATTTAGATGAGAAAGATTCAGAGCAATCTTTGCAATTTAGCGACCTGATAATATTAAGCCTGAGGTTCTGTAAGGAAGGTTATTGACATGTGGTTCCTCAGCAATATGTTTGGGAAAAGAAAAAATATGCTGTAAATTGCTTCACTGGAGCTTTCAGGTGAGGATCTGACATGCAAAGCATAAATTGATGTGACCTCGGATTGACAGCCCTTATTCTAGTTATTCATGAAAAGCTGTTGTGTATGTTTGAGAAAGCTGAGATAGTGATGTAATACAAAATCTGCAAATTCAGTAGCTCATTTTCTTGCCAGTAAAGATTCTGACCAACTGAGCCTCTACCTTTCCTTTTCTTTTTAACATTCCTCTTATTGCCTGATTGAGGTCACTAGTAGCATAGGCAACTTATGTAAACTTATGCTCCAAAATGGTTCCTCCCCACTACAGCTCTTAGCTAGAAAAGGACAAATTGTTGTTTTTTAAAATTATTTATTTAGTAACTTTAATACAATCAAATTTACAGAGTAATATGTGAACAGAAAAAGAAAAGAAAAGAAAAGAAAAACATTAAAATTTAAACTAAAACACTAAATAATTAAAACACTAAACACTAACTTACTGATACACAAAGGGCTCTGACTCTACAGGCCAAACTGTAATGAAAGAGAAAATAAGAAAAATATATTATTCTATCATTATAGATCCAACTAGCAATAGCAATAGCATGTGTATTTCTATACCGCTTATCAGCTAAGTGCTCTCTAAGCAGTTTACAATGTGTTAGCTAATTGCCCCCAACAAACTGGGTACTCATTTTACTGACTTGACCTGCGGAAGGATGGAAGGCTGAGTCAACCTAGAGCCCGGCAGGATCGAACTCACAATCTTGTGGGTACAGTACCGGCATTTAACCACTGCGCCATCAGGGCAATTTCCCTAGAATTATGAGTAACCATAGCCACAGATGATTGTGTCATTAGATTTCTTGTTGCTCAAAAAGTCCATAAGCGGTTTCCAATCTTTCAAAAAATCTTCAGTTGGCTTATCCTTTAAAACCCATGTTAATTGGCAATTTGGGCTAGCTCAGCAACCTTAAAAATCCATTCTTCCATTGTCAGTGCTTCCATCCACTTCTAGGTTTGGACAAATGATATTCTTGCTACTATTATCATATATTGAAGAAATAATCCATATTTGCTATCCAATTCTTTATCCATAATACCCAGCAAAAACATTTCTGGGGACATTACAAAACCCACCTTTAAAATATTTTGGATTAACATGTAAATCTTAGATCAATAACTTTTCACCTTCTTACAACTCCACCACATATGGAGAAAGGAGTCCTCATCTTGACATCCTCAACAGTGACTGAAACATTCCTAGACATTTTTGACAGCTTATACATATTTTCTTTCAAATTACTACACAAAGTAAATTTTATATCTTTAGACCACATTTTCCCCATACATCCATTTGAAAATTGTGCCCAAAATTTTGAGCCCACCTCTTTTACAGGTTCATCTTCTGTCTCTAGTTTCAAAAAGCATTTGCACATTTTTTTAAAAATTACATGGTCATCATCTTTACAGAACTCTAAAACTTATTTTCTCCAGCTTCTATGACTAGATCTCTCTTATCTTGATTAAATCTATCCTTGAGTTGCATATAAGCAAGCCAATTAAAATCTTTGCCTTCCTTAAGAAGTATCTCAATTAATTTAAACTTTTAGCTGTCCTGTTCAAAGCACAAAAAAGTCATAATAAAATAACCATCTCTGATTTTTAAGCCATTGTTTTCTGAAAAAGGCTTCCTGCTTTGACATGGCGAATATTATCTTAGGGAAATGTCTCTGCTTGTATATAAACTCATAGAAGAGCCTTTCTAATACAATGATTTTTAAATGTAGCGTGTGCCTTAACTTTATCATAGCAAAGAAAACTATGCCACCCAAATCTTAAGTCATGACCTTCAAGGTCCAAGAACCTCTCATCTAGAAGGAATATTCATTTCTTCAGCAATACAAAACAACAGGCCTCATAATACAATTTAATAATAGGAATTCCTAGAAATCCCTTTCTTTAGCATCATATAATGTTTTAAATTTTATTCTTGGTTTCCTTGCTTTCCAAACAAATCTGTTAATTTCTTTTTATCACAATACAAAGGGTATTTTATTTTTAGGATAAGGATCACCTGGAAGTAGAACAAACTTCTTTGCAAAACATTTGATTTTATTAGTGCAATTCTACCCCAAAGAGATAAATTTAACTTTCCCCACTTTTGAAGGCTCTTTTAATTTCTTTCTAAACTTTTTCATAATGGTTTTGGACAATAGACTGTTATTCATTGTAATTGCATCTTCCAGATATTTAATCCCCCTTTTTCCACTTTGAAATGAAAAGAGCAGTTAATTCCTTCTCCTTTTCCAAAGTCATGCTTTTAGTCAACAGTTTTGTTTTATTACAGTTCACTTTAAACTCTGGATATGTCCTAAATGCCTTCGTTTTTTCCAAGATAACCCTCATTGAATCCAGTGGATTTTGTGTCATTATCACAAGAACATCTGCATAAGCCCTCAACTTATACTATTGTTTTTTTTAACCCTTGACAAATTCTGTGGTCTGATGTCTCTCAGTAAAGTCTCCAATGCCAAAATAAACAGCAAAGGTGACAGGCAACAGCCTTGTCTAGTTCCCCTTTGTATCTCAATTGGTGTTGTTGCATTGCCATTTACCAAACTCTGGACTTTTTGGAAATGACAGATTGTAAGAGGCCTTGGGAACAGGAGGTCCTGAACAAAGAAAAGCTTGATGGCAAGGACAGGGCCTCAAGGAGAAAAGAGAGAGTAGTATTAAAAGAAGATTGATGACTGATCTTGGAAAGGGAGAGGTCTTGGAATGAAGTGGAAATCAGACCAATGAAAAGAAGAAAAAGAAAAGAAAACCAGAGGTGGAGGGGATGAAAGAGGAGGGATTATTCTGTTTGTGCTTTTTTTTTTCCTGTTGCACTGTAAGTGAAATGGAAAAGAAATGAAATCTATTGAGAGGGTGAGAAATGAAGAGTAAAGTAGTGGAACATTGTGAATCGACATCTGATAAGTTGCATGCAGTAACTAGAAATACTACACTGACAACATTTAACTGGTTTTAATCTGTCTTTTTTTAACATCTTAAATTATTTAGTATAGTTTTAGCTTTTCATATTTTTTTAACTGGTTACATTGTTTCATCATACACCACACTGAGACCTTCAGATAGAAGATGGGATATAAAGATTTAAGTAAATAAATACATACATACATAAATGGCAAAAGGGAAGTTAACACCTTCCTAGGTAGGACCCTACAGGCAGATAGACTCTAAGGCCCTTTCTACATCCTACCTCTTAGCGCTGGGGTACAGTGCTTGCGCGAGCAGCTTCTTGTGAGAGGCCCTCATGTCCAGGTTTCTTCAGCTCCGCACTAACTTCCTGCTCGCGTGAGAGCCCCACCTCTTCCTTTTGCAGTGCAGCCTGGGACCTTCCCAGGCTGCACTGAGACAGGAAGCACGACCGACCCGGCTCCCAAGGCTCCGCAAGCAAGGTAAGTGTGCGCGGGGCTTGGGAGTAATGTGTGACCATGCACCATTTTTGGCTTAAAGCCAAAAATGAAAAAGTGCGTGAGCTGTGCCTGCCAGGTCCTGGAGTGTTGCACAAATGTGAGTGCATTGTGTGGACCACTCCTCACATTTGCGCGACGCTCAAGGGGCCCTTACGCATGGAAAATGCTGTGCGAAAAGGGCCAAAGTCAGGGTGAATACCCCACAGCTGTGGGCAAGAAGGCTGGCCAATTGAGAAACCAGGCCTTTGGATGTGTGAAAGCAAAGATTAAACACTGCACTGACACAATATTGTCAGGCAATCATCTGTTCGGCAGCACCTAAATACCACCTCATTCCCAGATGCCACCAACACCAGTTACTCAAGTGCAGGCCCAGGAGAGACGAGTGGGATGGGGACAGCTGTGGAGCTCTGCAACAACATGGAACACAATGCAACAATATGGGACACAATGTTTCATGAATACACCTTTCCCTTCCTTCTTTCAAGTCATGTAAGCTTTCATCACATTCTGTATCAGACAATTGTATTCTTTATAGAGCAATATCATATTGTGTCAGCACCAAATCTTTTGCTGATTTCAGTGGCTGACCCTGAGAAAAAGGCCTGGAAACTGGTTGCCTCCATTCCTGCATGTTTGGGAATTTACCATAGATTTTCACCCATTTTTTTTTTAATAAAAATTCTGCTGCTACTTAATCCATATTTTTCATTTGCTGATTTTTATTTAGTTTTGTTGTATATTTTTATTGTTGTAGTCTGTGGACTGTGTCACACACTATTTATCTACCACTAAAAGAATGCAGTCCTCCTCTTTGCAGCCTGCCCCCTTGTGGCCTCCCACATCTCATCCGGAGGATTCGGCCCCTCCAGCGCAGATTTGAGGGACTAGAGGGAGGAAGGGACAAGAGCAACATGAAGTCATGTTGCATATGCCAGTGTTGTTACCTTTACTGTTAGTCACCTTGAAGACTATTACCTAAAACATTGGCCTTTTCCGCACTACCCTGTTATAGTGCGATGATTCCACTTTCAACATCCTCTGGAATCCTGGGGTTTGCAGGCCGGCCCCTCCCGAAATTGCAAACCCCAGGATTCCAGAGGATGTTGAAAGTGGAATCATCGCGCTGTAACAGGTTAGTACGGAAATGGCCACTGATGGGGAAACCTTTGGCCTTCCAGATGTTCTCACCTACATCTCCCATAATACTTTATTATCGGCTAAGCTGGATAGGGCTCATGGGTGTTGCAAGCCAAAACGTTTGGAGGAATAAATGTTCCCCATCCAAGTCTGAAAAGAGGATAGAAATATATACACAGCACAAGCCTATGCTTGTCTATTCAGAAGCAGGTATAACTGGTTTTAATGGAGCTTACTGCAGAGTATGTAACACATATATATAACACATAAGATGTATATAAAAGGTAACTTCTTATCTAAAAGCAAATAGTACATCTTTAGCAATGAATCCCTGCTCCCAGCCTCTCTCAGCCCCACTGGCACTCCTGACATAGGGTTGCCAGATTGAAAACCAAGTCAGCTTCTGTAACTTTAATGGCTGTACAGAAGAGGGAATTTCAGCAAGTGTTGCTTGTCAGACAACCAGGTAACAAGCAACATCTGCTGAAATTCCTTCTTCTAGACAACCAATAACGGTCCAGGAAACCACTCCAGTATTCAATCTGGCAAGCTTACAAAGTGATTGAAATCAGGCAATGTGATGTCACTTCTAGTTTTGTTCTGGACTGATTTTCAGGCTGATATTTAAGCATTTGTGGGGGGGCTTAGGGGATGGGGGAAAGCTCACCCTTTTTGGTGACAATTTTCAGTTGCAGGGGTTGGTCATTTTTGACCAAGAAGTTGCCAAAATTTGGGGGTCTGGGAATTTGGGAGGGTTTCAGGGAAGCATAGGAACCAACATGAAACTCTTTGGGCCACATGGTGCTCACAGACCACACTTTCCCCTGTCTTGCTCTAATACAAGCAATTTATTGGTTGTGAAACTAAATTATTTTAAGCTGTGTCTTTTCACTTTTGCCATTAATGTTTAAAGGGCCTCATGCTGCATATCTTTTTTTAAACAATCCCATCAGGCAAAAGGGCGAGTGTTATTTTTGTCAGTATGTGTTGATAACTAAGAGAGTGTCTAAAGTGGAGGGTGGACCTCATTCATTTCATTTTGAAGCAACCCATTATTTTCTTCTGTTCTTAGAGGTCAAATGAATGGCTGCAGTAGTTAATATTTTCAGATCTGCTACCTAAGCATTACTGGCAATTATATCAGAACCTTTCCCTTAATTGCAAGGCATTTTTGGTGAGATGCGCTTCCAAAGTTGTGTCATAAACCTCAGCAATTTGTTAGTGCCATCTGATTCCAGATTTTGTGAAGAGAGGGACCTGTAAATCAGTTATGAAGGCTGCTCACAGTTCCAGATTAACTGAAAATTTAGGCCTAAATATAGCATTTAGAACCTTGGAATCTGCATGAATTCCTGTGGTAACTTTTATAAAGTTATCAATCTCTCTCTCTGCATATTTAGAATTATCTTATACCATAGAATTAATGAGCTTGGGAAGTCCCTGCAGATGACATCCTTGCGGAGCATCCAGCACAAGAAAATAGCTGGACACATCGCTATTGGTACCTTTACTCTATGACCGCCCAAAAATGACTGTGTAGTAGGGGTGCTGCACTACTTACAAAGGGAATTTTGAGGGGAGATATAGCTATGGAGCTGTAACCATGAAATCCATGTACGCGTCCTCATGTGGGATCTCAGCATAGTTTCCAAACTACTTTGAACTATGGAAAACCAGCATGTAAGTACTGTCAGTCAGTAAAGGGGATGTCTCATTCCTTTCCTTTCTTTGAATCTAACCACTGTGGAGTAATTGTCATACTCCATCATCATGTACGTAGTTTACTAGTGTACTTAACTTTTTTTCACATCTCCCTTTGTCAGGGTTCTCAGCTTTAGCTGTGAGTAGTCTTGTGCACAGCTAGTGCAAATACAAGATCTCAGTCTACAATACAGTCAGTCCTCCACATTTGCAGATTTAACTTTCATAGATTTGATTATTTGCAAGTTTCTTCAACCCCTCCATCCCCACCTCAAGCAGTTCTTTTCCAGAAGAGCATTCCCTCTTGGAAGCTCCAACAAGGCCACACAGTCCTTTAAAAAGTCACTTTTAGTCCTCCCCCTCATCCTCCACCAGCTACTGCCCGGTCAGCTAAGGACAGCTCACAATCCAATTTCTCAGCACCACAAACCATCTCCCAATGCCCCCCACACACACCCAAGGAAGAAGATGGATGAGAGAAAGGAAGCATGGAGTCCTATGCTGACCCATTATTTTCCCTCTCTATTTCCTGACCTGGCTTGGACCTGAGTGCGGTGCCTTGGCTCCCTCCCACAGATTTTGATATTTATGGGTTTTCCACTTGTATGGGGATCCTGTGCCCCTAACCCTAGGGAATGTGAAAGGCCAAATGTGTAAGTAATGTCTACATATTTCTATTACCATCTATGATCCAAAGTAGCTAGTGATGTCAAATGCTGTTAACATGCAGCATTTTTTTGGCATGTTCTAGGGGGAATGTATTGAGGCAACACTGATTAATCTGTGCCGCTGTTTACTATACATCTTGCCTGTTGATTTGGATCAAACACCACCACCAAGGGCATTTCTACACTACATTATTATAGTGTTTCACTTTCAAGTTGCTATGGAATCCTGGGGCATTTAGAATTCTCAGCCAGACAGCTCTTTGGCCTCATAAAGTACAAACCCCAGAATTCCACAGGATGCTGAAAGTGGAATAATAGCACTATAACAGTTTAGTGCAGAAAATGCCCAGGAAAATATGTGAGTGAGTGCAGACATACAGCAGGGGTGAGCAACTTGTGAGTCTTAAGTACTGTTAAGAGTGCAACTCCCATCAGCCTATTAAACCTAGCTTTTTTAAATTTCTTCCCAGACTTTTTCTTAATAGTTTTGAAACAATAGATTATAATTCTTTGTAATTGTAACTCCCAAATATTTACTCCCTTTTTTTCACTTTGAAAATGGAAAGGGCAGTTAATTCATTTTCCTTTTCCAAAGTCATGCTTTTAGTCAACAGTTTTGTTTTGTTACAGTTCACTTTAAACTTGCAGCATGTCCCAAATCTTTTAATTTTTTCCCAAGAGAACCTTCATTAAGTTCAATGGATTTTATGTCATTATTACAAGAGACTCTGCATAAACCCTCAGCTTCTACTATTCTTCTTTTAACCCTCACTCAAGAAATTCTATCATCTTGTCCGATGTCTCTCAGCAAAGTCTCCAATGCCAAAATAAACAGCAAAGGTGAGGGGCAACAGCCTTGTTTAGTTCCCCTTTGTGTCTCAGTCGGTGTTGTTGCATTGCCATTTACCAAAATCTGGGCTTTTTGGAAATGACAGATTGTAATGGGCCTTGGGAACAGGAGGTCCTGAACAAAGAAAAGCTTGATGGCAAGGACAGGGCCTCAAGGAGAAAAGAGAGAGTAGTATTAAAAGAAGATTGATGGCTGGTCTTGGAAAGGGAGAGGTCTTGGAATGAGGTGGAAATCAGACCAATGAAAAGAAAGAAAAAGAAAAGAAAAGCAGAGGTGGAGAGGATGAAGACATGATTGGACGAAAGATTATTCTGTTTGTGCCTTTTTCCTCCTTTCCACAGTAAGTGAAATGGAAAAAGAAGTGAAATTATTGAGAAGGTCAGAAATGAAGAGTAAAGTAGTGGAACATTGTGAATCTGACATCTGACAAGTTGCATGCAGTAACTAGAAATACTACACTGACAACATATAAGGGAAATGTGGTTCCCCAAAGAACTGAAAGACCTGCTGAAGGTAGCCTTATGAAATAATATTGCCTTGGCATCCATTTAAGTCTCCCTGCCATCTGGGTACAATTACAGTAAATGTGAGAAATGTCTAGACAGAATTCCTGTATTTCAGGGAAAATCTCAGAAAATGTTAGAGTAAGGAATATTTCAGAGTCTCCAGAATGTAAGAACTGTCTTGCTGAATGAAACCTAGGCCAAGCTGATCCAATGATCTGAAACTTAATAGCACATCATAAGATTATGCAAAACTCACACTGTGAACATGGTCGTGTTGATTACTCTTCAGCGTTTGTTACTTGCAGCACATGACAAGTAACATTATCCATGAACATATTATTTTTGAGGGAACTGGAAGGAATGCTGTTATTTTTGAAAAGGTTAATGGCCCTTTCCGTACCCTACCTTGTCCTGTCGTACTCCGGTAGGGACCCTGGCAGCAGCTCTGCTGGGAAGGAAGCATGACAGGAGAGCTCCCCTCTGCACCAGCCGGCTCCCTGCTGAAGGAAGTGCGATGGCCACACTTCTCCCTTCTGCAGTGCAGCCAGGCACTTTCCCAGACTGCACTGGGGTAGGAAGTGCATCCGATGTGCTTCTGGGGCTCCTGTAGGCCAGGTAAGTGTGAAACGGAGGCGCAGTTTTGTATCATTGATGGGGAAAGCCTTGATCACACTGCCTGGCAATGGGAGAAGGATGGGATCATGACAACATCATGCAGAAGCATTGTAGCAGTTCCGCTCCTCTCCTATCCTCATGCCAGGGCAACAATGTCCTGCAGAAAGAGCCTATGACTTGTAACATTGTTACTGGGGTGTATTGAGTAAAACATAGGATTTGTCAGTCATTTTAGTGCTTTGGGGGCCTTTGGGGACCATTTTTGTGTTAAAAATAAAAAAAAAGGAATGAAGTTACTACAAAGTAACATGCTAGCAGTATTAGCAGTCTCTTAAGAAACGTTAAGCAGGCGCTAAAGTGGTATGAAACAAGTAACAATTTGCTTTTAAGAAAATATACCAAGCTCTATTGTCTTTTTCTTTTTATCCTCACCATCTGGTACTCAGAGATAGCTCATTTCTATCATTTGGTAGCAAGTAGTTAGAAATGGTGGGAACCATGGCCATTTCTGCACTACACTGTTGCAGTGTTATTATTCCACTTTCAACATCCTGTGTAATCCTGGGGTTTGTAGTTTAGATAGGGGCATTTAGAATCCTCAGCCAGAGAGTTCTTTGACCTCAGTAAACTCCAAACCCCAGAATTCCACATGATGTTGAAAGTGGAATAATAGCACTATAACAGTGTAGGGTGGAAATGGCCCATGAGTCCCATTCCTGCAGTATGATATGATCCTAAGCAAAAAAACAAAACAAAACCCCCCAGTGTGATGCAGTGGGTACAGTGACAGGTGAGGATGATCTGAACCCAGGGAGATCTGGGTTCAGATCATCCTGTTAGTCATGAAACTTCATAGGTGATTTTATCCCAGCCACCATTTTGCTACTTAACCTGACCCATAGGATTGTTGTGAGGAGAAAAACAAAGAATGACTGTGCATCTCCCACTGACGTCATTGGAGGAAAGGTGGAATAAAAAGAGAAGTAAACACATATCTGCTTGTAAGTAAATCTCACTGTATTCAATGGTCCTCATTCTCAGTGAAGTACACTGAACCCCTCTTACATGTGGTGGTTCAGTTCTAGGATCCCCTGCAAATGATCATGTCCCATATTATTAAATGGTGGCAATGTGTGCATTCACATTGCTGCCATTTTATGTATAGGAAGGTTGCTCAAAACTGCAGATCCAGAGGTCACATATACAGACAGGCCACTATATAAACAGAATTACAGCTTTAGTAACTTTTCCTTAATTTGAAGGCTCTAGGGAACTGTTTACATCTGGGCAGAAAAATGAATATATTATTATTTCCCAAAGCCTGAGTTCGTCTGGCAGGTTTTGCCAACTTGTTAGGAAAGTTCACCCACTCTGCTAAAAGTTCAGATGGAGTTTTTCAAGGTCTCTTTGAACTCATGCATTAGATACTGGCAAGCAAGAGCCAGTAAAAGTCCTTCACATCCTTTGTCTGTAGCTAGCTCTCTCTCAAAGCTTTATTAAAAAGAAAGATGTTCTGAAAAGCATGGTGGCCTGTTAGTTCAAGAGAGACCGCTTGTGTGCTGTACTTGCATGAAAGCACAGCTCTAAAGCTACAGAGGGAAACATTGATGGATGAGTTTTTTTCTCCCAAACGCAGAAATATCTTAAACCTTTTTCCCCTTCCCTGCAAATTTACAAAACGTCATTATGTGATGTAGTACGGAGTAGCTGCCCTGATGAAAACATGTCTAATGGCATGTTTTTTCTTTCTTAAAAAATGCTAGAATGGGAAACATTTTTGTAGGTCACAATGTGAAGATTTCCTGTGGAAGATATGCTTGCATAACAAACTTTTTTTTTTTTACCATCTTTTTAGTGGGGGCTTTTCATAAGAAAGTAGATTTCAACTCAAAGTCAGAGGCTGACAGCATAAATGAGTGCGAAATCACTCATTCAGCTGCCCATCCAAGAATTCCCCAACTCCTTGGCATGGACAGAGCTTGAAGATGCTACATTTTGGCACTACAGTTTCCAGAATGTCCCTACTCTCTGGGGAATTCTGTGAACTGTTGTCCAAAAATAACTTTTTTCATCTTCTGGGAGTTGGGGTGGCTAATTCTTGTTGATTCCATCATTAGAATGAGGCAGTCACCACAAGCGGCAGACGCTGGCATGGGAGGAACCAGCAGTAAGAAGTGGGAAGCAATAATGGTATAGGTTGTAGAGGTTGCTCTAAGTTAGCCTGCTGCTTTCAGCTGCAGTGGACGGAACTGCTTCCTAGTACCAGTGCTGAAATAAGATTTTGGCAACAAGATATCTTGGGTCAGCCCCACTACCAATAGTAGCTTTAGTTCCTTCTCAATGGCAATTAATTGGAGAGCAGAGATGGTGGATTGTCATGGCATACTGAGGCCACAAAATCCCACCTCCAACTGTGCTGGTCTCTGCTTCCAGCCTGGAAGAAACTTTTGGGTTTTCTCTATTGTATAGACTCAACCAACCTTGAGACTGCAAGATTATGTTTCCTGTCTCAGGTTACTGTATGGCCAGAGATTACTATCTTGCTCCTTCTCTTGGTAAGAGTTGTCCTATGGCATCTTTTTAAACTGTAGCCATCTGGCATTTGGTAATCTGTTTTCACTCTTGAGGTATATCCACACTATATAATTAAAACCATTTGATAGTTCTTGAACTGCAATGGCTCCATTTTATGGAATTGCAGAATTTGTAGTTTTACGAAGTGCTTAGCATTCTCTGTCAGAGAACTTTAATGCTGTAGTACAAGGGAATAGGCTAAAGAGTTATAATTATTTCACCAGACTACAGATCCTGGAATTCAATGGGATTGAAGTTATAAAAGTTAAAGTGGTACCAAACTGTTTTTATTGTATACTGCAGATATATCCTTAGTGACATTACAAATTGGATTTTTTCTTTTTTAAAGTCCTTTGTACAGAATGGGATCTGTAAAGCTTTCACACAAAATGAAATATACCTAAACCCGCTAAATATGTACCATAACTATAGATGTTCCATTTAGCCAGTATGATGTTTAAAATGATGTTTATCTGTATTATCACCCTAAAATTATGTAGCATTTGGCTGCCAGTGCTATAAAGCAGGCAAAGACAACTGCTAGGAGGTTGGAGAAGGGAACAGCACAGGTTCCCAGAATTTCTCAGAAGGTATGTGGTCTCCTGCAGTACCTTCACTCCCTTTTTCTTACTTTTTCAGAGGCCCTTTCTGCAGGATGTCACTGTCCCACATTGGGGACAAGAGAAGGACGGGTCCTGGATGACATTTACGCATGATGTCATCTTCCAGGCAGCGCAATTGCTCCACAAATGATTGATGGTTTTTACCGGTGAATGACCAGTGATTGTGCAGCCCTCTTGCCTCCCTCCCGCACTTTCCTTAGGTGCGAAGGTCCTGGAAATGTGATGGTGGTGCTTTCTGCCCTAGTGCAGCCTCAAACAGTTCCCAGCTGCACTGCAGAAGGAAGAGAAGGTGCCATCGTGCTTCCTCTATTCATGGAGGCAGCGAGTGTAGAGGGGAATGCTCCTGTCATGCTCCCCTAACAGGAGATACTCTACTGAGATCCCTGGAGGATGCAGCTGAAATTTGCTAAACTGCAGAAAGGGCCAGAGCTTAATAACTTAAAGGCACCAGAGCCTGTAGCATCTTGGAAGTGAAGCAGAGAGCCTTGATTAGTACTTGGATGGGAGCCACCATCAAATACTATGTGCTGTAGGCTATATTTCAGAGGAAAGAATTGGCAAAACCACCTCTGAGTATTTCTTGCCTAAAGTCCTGTGAAGTTCATAGGGTCGCCATAAGTTGACAAGTGACTTGAAGGCATATACAAGCATACATTTCTCCAATGACAGCTATCTTCTTATGATGATTTTCCACGGAGATCAAGAAAAACCTTCCATAGAATATAGGGGATATAGTTGGCCCTCCATATCCATGGATTCTGTATCCATGGATTCAACCAACCATGGGTTGGAAGTATAAAAAAAAAACAAGCAAAAAAAGCAAACTTTGATTTTGCCCTTTTGTATAAGTGACTCCATTTCACTACAGCATTACACATAATGAGACTTGAGCATCCATGAATTTAGATATCCAGGCCGGGGGGTCCTGGAACCAAATCCTGGTGGATATGGAGGGCCAACTGTATTGCATGCTACATCATGTCTAGGAATAGTTCACACTCCAGAGATTGTCACCTCTGGGAAGAAACCATATTGTGGTCCTTTCAACATGTATCACATTAGAAGTTTTCTTCCTGTACATATAGCAGGAGATGTCTAAAGCGTGCATTTCCAGTGGTTTCCTAACCCAGTCTAGCTGTAGTCATCATAGAAATCCTAATGTCTGCACCTGTGGATTAGGACTCCATTTCGCCTTGGTGTGGCATCATGATGCAGAGAGAACATGCATCTAGAAGCACAATGGAAAAACTGTTGTCACAATCATCTTCTGTCTTTTCAGGATTAGGGCACAAATATGATAAATGCTCGTCCAAAGCAGAAGTCACATAACTGCCTCTTTGATACTATTGACTTAAATCTAACGCTATTCTTCACTAGTGTAGAGCTATTGAAATAAATGGGATTTATGTAAAAGGTATCTAAAAGTTCCATTCATTTCAGTTAGTCTGTTCTAGCTAAGAGCTGACATTGGATTTTGCTTATAGTGTAATCCATCTTAAAATCCTTAGGAGTGGCTTTCTTACACGGCCACCCTCCTCACAAGCCATCCAGCAAGGACACGTGAGAAGGCCTTCTGTGGAATTCTCTCACATGGGAGGCTAGGCACCTGGTCCCTGCTCTGCTCTTCTTTTGCTGTCAGGCGTTTAGTTATAGCTTGTATTAAGCTTGTTGTAAGCCAAGAAATGAATTAATATTGTATAAGACAGGGTGAATAACTTGTAAGCTTCCTGATGCCACTGAACAACCATTCTTATTTTGTGTGATCATTGGCTGTTATGGCTGGAGTAGGTGGGCAACATAGCCCAACAGCACTGGGATGTTTAAACCTACTCGTGTTAATGTTCTATTTCTTTTTATTTTGTTTTTCTGACTTCAGTGTTTGTGAAAACACACAAATTGAATCAGATTATCTTGTTAACATCTACAGCTGTTATGTGTCTCTGACAATAAGTTCAAACAATTCCAAAAAAAAGAAAAGATTTTTCTACCCCTGGTGGAAAGCAACATACTCACTGACCTGTGTTCTGAGCTGGTTAGGGTATTTGTGTTAACGAGCATGTAATATGATTACTTACCATGAAAGGAAGAAGCAGGTCTGGAAGTAGTAGTGATGAGAGGTGTAGCAAGAATAGAATTTACAATTTAAACTAATACCTTGCCCCTAGAGACCCAGCTGCAATTTGCCAATAACTGGGAAGCTTAATGAGGGATTCTTTTAGAATTTAACAGTGTAGCAGTTTACTTTTATTTAAATAAATAAACAATCATTTGCTCAGCTTGTTTTATTTTCCCCCGGGGGAGATTTCATGCAAAGTCCCCTCTGTTAATCATGAATAATCAGAGGGATTCTTCTACAGGACTCATGAATAACATAATGGCTTCTACAGCTCTCGATAGAACCAAAAAACTATATTAAAATCCCACCATTATGAAATCATACTGACACAGGTTGGTGGTTAGTATAATGACAAATTTCGGTCAAATGCAATCACTTTTTCATTCCATTGATTTCCAGGGCAGAAAGTAAAACAAATCTTATTGAACCTGTCCTTAATACCTCTTTGAATCCCTTAAAATAGCTCATGTTTGGTTAGAACTTATCCAGGATATTTTTACCCTGGAAAGAATAAGAGGCAGGCATAGAAGAAGACGAAAGGCTGTCCCTCCATCCTACCTGTCACTGCCATGGCCTCGGAGGGAGAGAAGCAGCAGCAGCAGCCACTTCTCCATCATCCTTAAGCCTAGAAGCAGATGAAGGACACTCCCTCCATCCCAACTTCCACTGCCCTGGCCTCAAAGGGGGAGAAGAAGAGGCAGTATCTACTGGACTTAATCTCCTTCCACAATGCCATCCCCTTTTCTTTTGTGACATGTCTTTAATTAGATTGTAAGCCTATGTTTGTAAGAACTGTTTTCTTGTTCTTTTACTATATAGAGCACCATGTACATTGATGGTACTATATAAATTGTTGTTGTTGTTGTTATTTAATGAGGAGATAGAATCATAGAATCATAGAGTTGAAAAAGATCACAAGGGCCATTGAGTCCAACCTCCTGCCAGGCATAGAGTAGTTCCATACCATTCCTATGGAGTTAAACCACAGCACACATTACCCTTCATTCTCTCTGAAGATATTGCAGTGCCTCTCTTCTCACACAGGCATTCTGACACCACTTGAGTCTTGTCAAGCTCTTCTTCTCTGTGTTGAGGTCACTGCATTGTCTTGTATGCACATTCCATAAGTTTCTAACCACTAGTAAGCGTCTTCCATGGCTCATAGGCTTACACTGATACTTGTGTTCCTTGCATTCGCTCCACTGCAGAAAGCCTTTAAGGATTACAGCCTGCTATCAGTGGCCACCTTTGACAGAGCTGGGGAAGATACTTTGAAAAGTAATTAGATATTTCAAGTGTATTCCAATATAGTTAGTTATAGTTATAATTTTAACCATTAGTTCCTATTTTTTGCGTTTCTCAGACTTAACAAAAATAGTTACTTTTCCGTTACTTTGGTCACATGTTTGATGAGCATGAGGGATCTCCTATGCACACAGCTATCTATATATACATGAAGGGGTCCTAACTGCCCTGGCATCCCTCATTTGACAAACTATTCCCCTCCCCTCATGTGTAAAGGTACTCTTCACAGTTGAGTCAATATGCATGTTGGGCTAATTAAAATTGTGTTAATTTCAGCATCCAGTCCAGAAGATGCAGAAATTAAAAAAAAAATTAAAAGTCAATGGAAGAAGGAGAAGGAGAAAGAGACACAACTCAACAGATCAAATTCCTCATACATTCCTGATATGGGTATGTATTTATGGGGTACCTGAGTTTCCAACTAATAGAGCTATGTGGCGAGACTCTATCATGTCAAGGTAGCTTGGTTCTTTGTATTGTACTGCTGATTGATAAGGTGAGATTTACTACACGATTAAATGTGATGTAAGGTTGTCTGGATGGAATGAGTGTCTAAGACATGCTCTTTCATTGGTGTGCTGGCTAACTTGAGCTAACATCAATAAAACTGGTGATAACCAGAACTCAGCCATGGCAGTGTTGTTAATAACTCAGTCATGGCAGTCCGTTGAACAAAGTTTCATTTTTCATTTTAGGGTGGTCTGCTCTGAACAAGTATTACACATTGTACTGTCAGTAAAAATGACACCTTGTGTACCATATATTTTGGTATACTTTACTTACATTTTAAGAGCTCTGTTTCCATTGCTTTGGCTCATTGTTTTTCATTTTCCAAGCTCCTATTTATTGATGTAAATCTAAACTAGCTAGAACATCACTTCAGAAGAAAAGATAGAAGGGCATCAGATAAAACAAACAGACCTCAAAGGTAGCCAGAGGAAGGTTTATGGGCTCTAAGTATCAGGTCTATTGGTTCTTCTACAGAGATAACTGGTTCAGGGGTTTCAAAACACAACACAAATTATGTTCCACATTCACATTATCTCTGAAGAGTTAGTAGACCAGAAACAGATGTGCTAAAATGTAAGCAAAGTATCATAAAATTAAAATATGACATAGGAGGTTTGACCTATAAACTATTTTCTCTGTACCTCTGAGGTCTTTTCTCTTTGTTCCCAAATGTAATTTAAAACTATTATTAACATTGCAGTCTCACATCCTACATTGTCTCATACACAGAGCAATGCCAAGAACATGACTACCAATGGATTGATTTAAAGTGGCCACTGACACTAAGAAAAATTCAAATGTGAATTGGCCAAAATATCTAGGCCATTCTAGAGCATTAATAGAACACGGTCTATTTTTATTCACATTGTTTAAAAAGATACAACGGGTTGGATCCAGATTTAGAAATGTGCAGGGGGGTTGTCAGCAGTAGAATTCTACTTTCCTCCCCACAGCAACCCTTCCAACTGTGTCCCCCCATGTTACACAGAAGCTGGAGGGGGTTGCTGCTGAATGGGGTAGGCTTTGGGTGAGCTTGGGTAGAAGGAGTTACCTTTACCTGGTTGGGGCAGGGGAGATTCGTCCCTCTCCCTCCATCCCCCATACTATAGCCTACATCATTTCCTGGGATCCCCTGACCCTCTGTGTAGTGTTTGTGGGGGGCTACTGTGGGAAACAGGGGAGGAGGACCTACTCTGGACAACAGCTTCTGCAAATCTCATTGCATCCACTTACATTGGACCTAATCCAGTATATATCAAGACATAACCATTAAGAAATCATCCTAACATTATTTGACTTTAAAACTATTACATATTGAAATTTAATATGTGAAGCTCTTGTTGAGAGTTCAAAATTTCAATATGTTCCAAAATTTGAAAGGTATATTATCTTCTGCCTCTTTATTCCGAAGTAATATAGTAGGGGTTGGGTGCTGTTTTTAAAAAAATCTATTTTAAAAACAGTCATTATATATATAAGAGAGATTTGGCAGAATTAAAAAAATGATTAATCTAAATTCATGCCATTTACATTGACTTGGCTTCTATCATCAATCTGGCAAGAAAATCTTATGGCATCTGCTTCCTTATATATCTGAACTTCTCATCAGCCAAATGCACTGGCTATCTCTCAGGTCAATGATAATATAATGAGCCATTGTTCCTTTTTTTCTTTTTCTTTTCTTTTTAAATGTTCATATAATAGCCATGGTAACTGGTGGCTTCCATCTTAGTGGAACAGTGGAGCTGTATAACATACTGAACTCTGTGGATTCATTGCCCCACAATTTGGCAGCCTCCAACGACTATTGTTTAGTAAAGATTATCCATGTTCTTTAATTGGAGGTTTCACCAGCTATGAAATAATAAAACTGCTGTGAATTAGGCATTTTGAGACACAGCATGGTGTCATGATTAAAGTGTTAGACTAGAACTAAGGAGACCTGGGTTCACATCACCATTCACTTCTTCATCTACCTTACAGGGTTGTTGTAAGAGTAACATTTGGAGGGACAGAAGAGTACCATGTACGTTCTCTTAGGTTCCTTTAGAGAAGAGTGGAGTAAAAATACATTTTTTTTCCTGTAAGAAGCTGGAGGGATTCACCAGAGTAGAGTAGAGCACTCAAGGGAACTTTGAAGGAGAGGAAAAACTTCTATGCCAATCAGAAGGGACCATTAGGACCAGGAATGCTAAAGATGAGAGAAGAAAACTCATGTGCCAGTTGAGCTCAGCAGGGTAATTTGCAACAGCTGGGAAAGAGAATAGTTGTAGCAGGCAACCTGTTACAGACCTGGACTTGGCTTCCCCAGGTGAACAACAGCCTCAAAGGATGGCAAGCAGAAGCAAGCGCACCAGGAGCTAATCTGACTGGGATGAGAGCCAGCTGGCTCCAACCGTCTTAAGGAAGGTAGAGGGTGCTGGCATAATACCAGGAAGAATGTGTGTTTGCTGGCCTTTGCCTTCATGTGTGCTATAGATTCCCTGCTCACTATCTGCCTGCCTTCTCTGATCTTTGGGCTGTCTGATCTTGCTGCCCACTGGATTCCTGACCTTTGGACTGACATAGGACTTTGCTTCAGCTTCACTGTGACCAGGCAAGTCTTTATTGGACTGCTAAGCTGTATCTGTTTGCTTGCTGAATATCTTGGCATTCTGTTACCTGACAATGGACAGCTGGTGCCAATGACACTACCCCAGAAGGTCTGCCCAGGAGGATGAGAGGGACAACCAAGCAGAGAGGACAGAAAGAACCAGATGGGCTTTACAAATAAACTGGACAGGCTAGATAAGCTCATGCCCAACAACCCCTCTTGTGACCACTATGCCAGCAGCACCTTCAGAGAGCCTGACAGATGGTCCAGCCAAAACAGGTGCCCAGGTGGCTTCAGAAGTAACAGACTTGGGCCATTTCCACACAGGCTAATAGAAACAGTGCAGAGCGTCCTCCAGGGAGGACGTCTACACCTGGGAGTGGACTGGGTCGGACCTACTTAACGTAGATCAGCACCTCAGCCCGCTCCAGAACAACCCCAAGTGGTCGTCAAGCATGCCTGTGAAAGACCACTTAAAACAGGTCTTTCAAAAGCACGGAGCACGCCATTCCGTGCCCGCTCTCCGGTGCAGATTTGCAGGCTCGCACTGGGGCGCACCGAGGGCAGGCTTTAGGCTGGTGAGCTTCAGCAGAACGTGAAGTCCACGAATCCGCTGAGATCCTCGGAACATCAGAAAACTCTAGAAGAAAAAGAGCTGGCAACAGAAATGTTATTGAAAACAAATAAATATAGTGTAACAAGCAAAGCATTGTCAACCATTATTAACCATCCTGCTATAGCAGTAAAACACTGCAACGATCAGTTGAACATGCTCTCAAATGATTTTGAAAAGGAATATTTAGATCACCTTAACACAGCCAGCAGCCCTACAGACAGAAGTGATTCCGAAAGTCATATAGTCCAACCTGCTGCCACTGCAGGTTTCTACAGCTAAAGCATGTCTGATGACTATCCAAACTCTGTTTAAAACCTCCAGTGAAGGAGAATCCACCGCCTTTGAAGTTAGTCTGTTACATGATTGGACAGAAGAATGTTGAGCCAGAATCTCTGTTCTTGTAATTTGTACCTGTTGGTTCAGGCCTTTCCCACTGGAGCAGCAGGAAGAGAACTCGTTCCATCTTTTTCCTGGCAGACCTCCAGATTGTTTTGTCCTTGTGGGAGTTACTGTCTCAAGTTACTGTCTCAGTCAGCTGTGGCATGTCTGTGAATATGGCAAGGTAGCTGTGTGACTTGGAGTGGGGGGGGAGGCAAGGGGGGCAGAAGGGCAGGGATATGGCTGTGTCACGCGGGGGCATAGCCGCATTGTGTGGGGGTGTGGCCACATCACGAAGGCATGACCACGTCGCAAGGGGGCCTGGGCACATCATGAAGAGTGCCCCCCAAAAATTGCTGCCCGGAGCAAACTGCTTGCATCGCCCCCCCCATCTGTACACCTCTGTGGCAAGGAAGTATATTGGTTTTGAGTCATGACAGAGTTTTTGCCATCCAATGTCCACCACACTGAGAGGGTGGGTGACAGCTGAATAAGAAAGGACAATGTGCTCAGTACTTCACAGAATAATAGAACACATTTTACAAGAAGAACATCCAGAGTTGATCTACAGATATCTTTATTTAAAAGGACAGGTGATGAGAGCCGTGTGGTGTAGTGGTTTGAGCATCTGGAAAGCAGGGTTCACATTCCTGTTTAGCCATGGTAACCTGCTGGGTGACCTTAGGCAAATCACACTTTCTCAGCCATAGAAGAAAGCAGAGGCAAATCACCTCTGAACATGTCTTGCCAAGAAAACCCTGTGAAGGGTTCGCCTAAAGGTCTCCATAAATCATAAGCAACTTGAAGCACACAACAAGATGAGAAAGATCCTGCATGCAATTCTGGAGAGGTACTTCAAGCCAGCGTAGACAATATTGGCATAAGGTTGGTCCTTATGTGAGAGAGCCAGTGTAGTGTAGTGGTCTGATTGTTAGATTAGGGCTTCAGAAGAACAAGCTTTGAATCCCCAGTCAGTTACAGAAACCTCCTGCGGACCCTGGGCAAATCAGATGAGAGGAAGGCAATGGAAACCCCTTTTAAATAAATCTTGCCCCATTGTCATAAGGTCTGTTATAACTTAGAGTTGACTTTACGGCACATAGAAGCAACAACATCCTTATCTCTAGTGCTATATTCCTGTATCTGATCCTTCTATCTGATCCTATGTTTCTTTGTCTGATCCTATGACCAACGCTTATATCAAGCCCTGTTCCTATGGTCAGTTCACAAATATAGTGCACCTATATGAAATAGTTCTTTGGTGAAGTAGCTCCCAGTACTTGCAGGTATCCGTGAAAGTAGACTGTAATCTCATTCACCTCTCCCCCAGCTTTTCCATGACATCTTCCTACACTTGAAAATGCTGTTCTATCTACATTTTGAAATGAATAGCTAGACCAATTTTGTTCAGATTTGTTCTTCTTATGGTCTGTAGCCCACTCAGATGAGCAGAGTATGAAAGAGCTAGAAAAATAACATTCTTCAAACATGGATTGTCATCAAGTTGGTTGCAGAGTGCATATAACAAATAGTTAAGATGACTGTAGAAACAGAATGACACAAAGTGATATTTTCTTTTTCTTTTTAATGAGAGGAATACTTTTTTCTTAACCTTTGTTTCTCTGTCTCCATGGAAACTGGTCTAAAAATGTATACCTGCATTTTTATTTCTAACAATTTATATTAAACAAGGTAGACACAGGTTTATAGGCTGATCAAAGTGTCACATGTAAAATTTAAAGGTTTTGAGGAAACCTTGACACTTTCACAGATATCATCATCATCATCCTTGATCCATTGGCTTCATTTATTTGCTGTCATTGCTGATCTGAAGAGCTGTTTCCCTCTTTCAAAGGGGCATGCATTGTGCTCCAGGATTGGTGTGCTCAGTAAAATCTTAATATTTTGTAATATTTACAAAAGCTACTGGGAAAATTTTCCCTGATACAGAAGTGGCTGAATAGGCTGAAATTGCCTATTATTTGACAAATAATTCTCTGAGAAGCTACTTCTGTGGACATGTATAGGATTAGGTTGTTACTTAAAGTCAGGACCTGTTGAAGTAAATGGAATTTCAGTGGGTATTCAAGACAATTAATTGAGTCTGGATCCACTCAGTGCACCAAGGAGCAATGTGTACGTTTCTGAATTTCTTATGTCATCATCATCTCTTCTCAGTTTCACAGTGCACCAGATATTATTCACTGGAATTTTGGACCATCAATGATTTGTATTATATTCAAGAATCTAGGAATCATAAGATATTGTTGGATAATGTGGCACTTGCCACATTATCCAATCTCCACCACACTGACAAAAGGTAGTGTCACTTTTTACAATTGTGATTCTGACTGCTGTGATTTTATTTAGAAGTTTTATCAGTCTGCTTGGAATTGCCTCCAGAACACCTATCACACCACTGGAACAACAGTTGTTTTCTTTTCCCAGAGGTCTTGAATCTCCATTTATAGATTTCGATAGTTTTCTATGCCTTTACTGAATGGTTCATTGTCCTTTTGTGAAGCTCAGGAATATTTCACAATGATACTCTGTGTCAGCACTCCTGGTTGAGGCTATCTCAAGGACCATGTTCTCTCATGTAATCCTGCCCAGGCTCTGAGATCTTTGAAAGATGCCATACTTTGTCCTCTCACACATACAAATGCCTCTGGTAGGGGTGTGAGAAAGGGTCTTCGTAGTGTCTCCTAGGCTTTGGAACTCCCTCAGAGATTCATTCATTCTGTCATCTCTGTCTTGAGATCAAGTCTAATTGAATAGTCATAGTAAGAGGTCAGTTTTTTGAACCTTTCTGTTTCTGCTCCCAGACCCCATGATACCACCCACTCTGATGAAGAGTTCTGTGGGATTAATTTTGGTTGGTCCTATTAAACAGATTATTCTCAAGTATGGGTTTGGGGGGTTTTATTCGAAGATTAACCTGGCTACCTTTGTTTTGTTTTATATTTTCACAGGCATCCACAGGACATATTTCTATTTTTATGGCTGAGTTTTATGGCTAGTTCTTCAAAAACAGTGAATCTAAAGGGAAACATTACACAGTCCTTTGGGATTCAAATGGTTTGTTCTCTACTTTCTGCATGGTATGTGAAATTCCAGCCAACCAAACCAACACTGGCACTGACATTGCTCTATATGTCTTTTTCAATTAGAGGAAAAAGCCTTTTGCTGTTTTAATTAATTTTTGCTCCATTCAGAAAATTCTGGTTTGCTTTCCAGCTTCTCTTTCTTTTTCCTTCTCTTCATGCATGGCAAACTTTGCCAGAATATATTTTAATTATTCCTGTGGTACTTTGTCAAGAACTTTTTGGCTAATTAATGTTTCAATAATGTAGACTTTTAAGGACACAAGAATTGCCTGGCTGGACCAGACCAATGATCCATGTGACCTAGTGCTCTGCTTCCAACAACAGCTGGCCAGATGCTTTGTAGAATTCACATTGCCTTCCCTGCCTTTAGTCCCCAGGCCCTGCCAGTCAGATACATCTTGCCTTGGAGTAAAGAGATTCAGTTTTGAAACCATCACGCGAAAAGCCAGTTACTCTATATCTTCCATTAATCTGTCTAATCCATCTTTTAAACAGTATTTAGGCTAGTGGCTATTAACAAACCTTAAATCTAATATGATGCTAACACACCGTCACTAGCACAATGACTCCTTTCTTCCACTGCCTTCTACCACCACCACCCACTGTAACCCCCTGCACTTCCCAAAGACCTGCTCTTGAGGGATTCCTAATCCTTTGACTTTGAGGGTACAAAGGGAGGCTACAAGGGAGATTGGCTGGAATCGTGTATGAGATTTTGCTCAATGTAAATTTGCATGCACTTAGCTAAGAAACCTGATTTGTTACAGTCCTATCACACTTTTTTAGATCCTGCTCCTTATATCCATCTTTACTATAACTTTGGTGAGTTGCCTCATGTGAAGAAACACTGTTACATGTTCTAAGTCTACTGATGATTAATTTCATGGGTTTTTCTAGTATTCAGTGGATCCAAACTTCACTAGATTTTTCGTACGTTGTAGTGTTCTAAATAAGAGCAGGGAGTATTTTTGCCTATTTGCTTTCTCAGTTCAAAACTTCGGAATTTCTGTCTTGTTTTCCTACATGTGTCATTCTTTTTATGGAGGATATTCTTAACCCTCTGATGGTTTTCATCACATTTTATTTTGTTTTTTACAGCTAACATTTTTATCTCCTACTCTGTTGCTATTTGGCAGAGATAAATATTGCAACAACCAAAGGGCCTAAATGGCATCCGTCATGAAAAACAGCAAGCTATCAGATGCAGGTGAAGTAGAGTCTCACACTAGTCTACAGTAGAGACTTAAACTCCCAAAACTGCAAACTTAAGGATTCCATAGGATGTTGCAAGTGGAATAATAGTGCTGTAACAGTCTAGTGCAGAAATTAATGATGGTGACATATTTTCACAGTCGCCCAATTTGGCAGGGACAGTCTCAATTAATCTCCTGCTGTCCCACTGTTTCAGCTGCTTTTAAAATGTCCCAGTTATTCTTTCTTCCTCTCACATTCCCCTTTTTCCCTCAGTTTATTTCAGTTGCTGCAACCTGAGTTCAAAGAGCAGCAGTAGTTTGCACTCAGTGGGTTGAGAGGACAGGACCTGGCAGGAACATGCCCTTCCTTGGGTAAAAACAAACTGCCGCAGCCTCTCTTTGTATCTGTTCTTTCTCATTAAGAACTTTTATCATCTTGACCACACTCTGATGTTGCTTGGCCACATATCTCTTCATTTTCTTCTGTGAAATGTTGGAGGGCATATGATGATTGTTCAGACACAAACCCACTGTACCACTGGGAAAAGTCAAGTGAATGCCTCAGATCTTGTGAGACTGAGTGGGTGTCCTCTCATGCCATTGTCCGTCCTCCAAACCTGTAAACTAGACCGGCAAATGATTATGCTCTGTTGCCTATACAGAACAGTCAGCTATGAATTTTACCAGATACTCTATGTGGAATGGTGTGGGAAGAATCTTGTCCTTTGTCTCAGGTGATGACATTGCTAGCTAAACTCTTCCATTCAATCTAACTAAATTATACAGGGAAGAATTCTACTTTCTGACAATGGGCCTCAACTGAAGACACTAGCACAACTGACACATTACTTATTTAAGTTTTCCTTCATTTGAAATTTGAATGAAAATTTACAAAATCTCCTTTCTGCCTCACATTAGTAACATTCAGAAATAGGAAAGTACATAGAAAAGTGCCACTATGTTATGTTTATAATAAAAAGCTTTTTGAAAAGAACCCTGTAACAGTGAATATTTTTATCTTGAAAAGGGGGTTTATTATGTTTAGAGTTGAGCTACATTATTTTCCACAAAACTTTGCCAAAATAAAGTGATCCTTGACTTTACTCTTTCTCATCCTTTTTTCAAGCTTGGGGCAGAAGGAAATTCCTCCATGAAATTGTAAAGAACCCATTTCTCACCCATTCCCTTAAAAGGAATGAGTGAAGCTAAAAAGTAATGCATACAAATAGGAAAGATGCAGGAAACAAAATATTTCTTGGGTGCTATGATAGCAGTAGAGCCAGGGTGATGTAGTGAATTGTGTATAATTGAAAGCCAGGCTGTAATAAGGACTTGAAACAAGGGTTCTGTTTCTGATTGTTGAAGTCATGGTCATTGATGGGAAGGTAGTGGAAATGTTATCCTCCCTGCACCATAATTGGAAGCTGAATAGACTTCTTCCACCTCGTCTGGGCGCTGGATCTTAAGATGGGTAGAATGACATTTACATAGGCCATTTCCACACGACACTGTTATAGTGCTATTATTCCACTTTCAACATCCTATGGAATCCTGGGGTTTGCCGTTTAGGGAGGGGCATTTAGAATTCTCAGCCAGAGAGCTCTTTGGCCTCTGTAAACTACAAAACCCAGGATTCCACAGGATGTTGAAAGTGGAATAATAGCACTATAACAGTGTAGTGTGAAATGACCATAGTCTTACAGTAAACTACATAGTCTTACTGAATACAGAGTAGTTACAGATCCATAACTGCAATACTGAATGCCAGCCAAGGTCTGCACCTTCCACTGAAAGGGGAACAAAGGGGAAGACAGCCCAGCTTTCCCTGTGGGAAGGAATTCTAAGAGCATGGGAGCAGCCAAGGAAAAGGCTATCTCCTGTTTTCTCATTAGATAGACTTGTTGACAAAGGTAGAACCAAGAGAAAACCCTCCCTCAAGGTTCTTAAGATTTGAGTTGGCTCATTTAGGGAGATAGGTCTTTCAGAGTATGCAAAATAGCCTTCCAATTCTGGATACAATTTAAGGAAAGGTTTTTGAGACTGAGAAATGAAAAAGAGTATATACAAGAAACCAGATGTGAGATGCAGAGTACATGACATATTGTATGTTAACAAATTGTTCTTTAAAAAAAAAGAAGAAACAGTCAGCAGCAGCATTGCTGCAGTCACTATACTTGGCAATGAGCAGATTTAAAACTGTGCTGATACCTTAGGATCATGGACCATGCCATTCACCATTCTACATATTTTCTCATTCCTTTCAGTTTTTTCCTTATTTTACATTAGCATCCCATATTCACATTCAAAGGAAGCAGGCAGTCAAGAGGGATGGTTGCCAAAATGAAGAAACAAACGAACTGGGAAAGGAAGGTTGGAGCTGTTAAGTTTTATGTAACTAATTTGCAAAGACCGCTGTGATTACAGACTACAGTGGCTTTAAAAAAAATTCCTATACAACATGCTTACCATGGCAACCTTTTGATTATATAGTTCACATTCTTCTGAATTTCAAAGATACACTGCACTTTCTTCAAGAGACTCCCACTCACCTCTTTGCAGAGCAGCATGAACATTTTGCTAACACACAAGTACACACACACACACACACACCAATCCGCTAGTATCTTCATAAGGGATTTATCTGTCTTTCTTTCTTCTAATGCATTGTTGGAACCTGATCTGTGATATGAATATACACTACTGCAACGTACATATGCATGCTATAGCATGATACATATTTAACCTCGTTACTGAATGGGGAGAATTTTGTTGACTTTGTTCCGTGATCAGAACTTCATGAAATCTGCAAATTCCTTAATAAATCAGGTGGAAGGAACTTGTCTTTTAGGGAGGCTCTCCTCTGTGAAAGTGGTAAAAAGGAAAAACGACAGATCTCACATTCAAGAAGAGGGTTTTAAATGTTTAATCCATAAAATATGGGTTTGATTTCCCATGTATTTATGTTTGTGCAATCAATTAAGGTTGTTTCCTTAAGTCAGTGTACAATTAAATCAGGTTTCTCAGCTTTAATGGTGACATGGCAGATAGGTATAACACAATCCTATGGGAATAGTCATGCCCATTGAATTTGGCTGCAGCAGATGTTTGAGAATTTTCATTTTTTTAAATATTCACAGATTTTTGCATAAATAGGATGGAAATAACACTTTTTAAAAAACAAAAATGCAAATGTGAGAGAAAATGGAAAGGATAGATCCCTGCATCCCTAAGCTGCTAAACAACTACCCAGCCTCATATAGCAATGTACCAAATGATGACTTGATGGTGTATAATGATAGGCAAATAGTTCTTGACTAGCTTTGAAGTATCTCAGACAGAAAATTTTTATTTTATTTCTTCTTTTCCTGAACTGCAGTTTGTGAGCTACACCAGCAAAGCACATGAAGGCAGGGAGATGAAGAGAGTCATATGGTTGCCTGCGCACTAAGAGACTCTACATCTCTTCCAAGGCTCTTCTGTAACTTGATCTGTTCTCTGCCTGTGAACAATCAGAGAAAAGGTGAGTTAAAAGTACAGATTTCTTTCTTTCTTTCCTTCCTTCTTTCTTTTGTTCTTTCTTTGTCTAACAGAGCAAACCTATGAGTGTGCTAACCTGGAAGAAAGCCCCACCGCATCCCATGGGACTTACTCTCAGATCAGGGTGAATAGTATTATAATCTAAAGATCCTATAGTTTTATCTGGTTGCCTACTTCCTGCTTTTCAATATATGCTTGTAAGTTATCTTACCTCTTTGAAAATATATATTCCTCAAAGTCCTCCCTTCCCTGACATGAATTTAATTTGTTTTTGTCATGAGTTTAATTTGTTCTGCCAGAAGTTGTACTTTTAAAATTTTTATTTATCGTCTCTTGAGTCTCAGCTTTGGTGAAAAACAGGGTATAAATAAATCAATACAAGAATACAATACAATTTTATTAAGATATTTTTCTTATTTCCTCTGGGACTCCTTAGACAATGCCCAACAGATAAAAATATCTTTAAAAATGGTTGTAAACGGTTTTTACAAATTAGTTTTTTAGAAGCCAAAGAGCCTAATAAAGTGCCCAGATCTGGGCCACTATGCCTCTTTTAAGAAAAATCTTGTTCTTTTTTGTTGCGCTACTGAAAATGGTAATTAACAATGACTGGCATCTTGTTAATGACATACGTAGGTCTAAGTCCAGTCTTTAAATGATTGTTGAAGAAAGAATTACTACCTTCCTTATTCAATAATCCCACCTTCTCAAGACTCACCTTTCTCCTATTGGCCTGCCCTCCATGGTGATGTAGTGACTAGTAGAAAGTGGAAGGCATTCACCAAGCCCTTCTGGGGCATTTCTAGAGGTCCCAGAGAACGATGTTGATGGCCTGTGTCTGGATGCAGGGGCATAGCGAGATGGTGACACTCCCTGCTGTGTGCTGGCCACTAAGTGGTTAGGAGCAGTGGGACAGATGAAAGATGAGTCCTGAGGGATGGAAGTGGGAAGATGTGCCACAGATTCACCTGGGCAGAACTTCAGACTACGTCTCCCTAGGCAGGATCTTGGATGATGATGACTTCCTCCTGAACCTTCCAATATCCTTTCCCATCTCCATTTTATGTGAATTTCTTTAAGACTCTGTATGAACATGTCTGGATTTCCTGAAAGGATTTGTTTTTCCCCATCTCCCTTTCATTTTCCTTTTAACTAACCTTCTCCTCCTCTACCTATGTGAAGTAAAATGTAAGTCATCTTTTTTGGGCAAGATTACACTCCAGTGCACAATAATTTAGGTAGGCTTTTGGTTGCTGTTTCTTAGTATGCCAACAGTTGCTTTGCTAGACACCTTGTAGGCCCCAGTCATTATTAAATCAAGGATAACCTCCTATCTTGTTGAGCCTTTGAATAACTGTGCTATGGAACATTTATGGTATCTAGGATATTGTTTCTTTGCAAGACCTAAATGCATACTTTATTAAGTCACCATGAAGATATTTGAAATTACCCATTAACAACACAGTTTCCTTTTTTCTTTCTTTCTTTCTTTCGCTGTTTCTCTCATTTCTTCCACAAGAGTGCCATCAGAGCTTTAATCAAGATAGTGATAAAATGTCACCAATACTGGATTTCATTATTTCTACTATCTGAAATGATTCTTTGGCTACTTTTTTTTCATCTTAAGATTTCTAATGCATAGTACTCAATACCTCTTTTAACACATAGACTATCTTCTCTAAACCAGCCTCTATTCCAGTATGATCTATTCTGTCTTCTTTATAGGTTTTTCACACTTGGATGGTTATCCTGTATGATTATCACTGTTCCTCTGGCCTCAACCAGAGTAATCTTAACTCCCAATGCTAAGAGCTCTGGCACTGGTGACTCCGTAGTATGGAAAACCATGACAGGCTCATGCTGGCAGGATGAAGTCATGGAGTAACAGCAGTTAGCTCTGTCCAGGCTGTGTACATGTTTGTTTCACTGTTTTTACCACCAGGAACTGCAATCCATCACAATTGCCAATCCACCTGCCATGTATGTGATGACATTTCTTAAAATATTGCCTTAATTTAGAATTTCATGTAGCAACCCAGACTGGGCTTCCAAAACTTCTGAACTGTATTCTGCAATATGCTTGGTGCCTCTGTGTATTGTGACTCTACAGAATATCCATTTACCAGCTTATCTAGACAACACACAATGTCCGCAACCTTCATAACAGACAGGGGTATCAAGATGTTCATCACAAATTTCTCTGTGTCCTGACTGATTGAACTTGAACATAAGAGTCATCCTTGACATGAAATGATACAGATGCATCATTCAAGAAGCAGTCACTTCTAATGATTGTTTTCCATATCCCCAGGATGATGTACTCTTGTCCTAAGACCTTCATTGTACACAGCAGCTGATGATAAAGCAATTGTTACTGGAGAAGGAACTGTTCACACTGTCCCTGAAAGCCTTCTCTCAGATTCTCCAGATCATACTCTTTAGCCTCAGAGGTACACTTTGGTTTCTTTGGGTAACTAGGCAATAAATTTTATTATGTGGCTTTTGATTAAGCTTACTGCCTTTTAATTGTTTCCTCTCCCTTGGCTGTAATATTATACCCATTTACCTGGGAATAAGCACACTTTAAATTTGGCAAGATTCATTTTTGTATAGACATTATAGAACTGCTCTGTTAGAATTATTGCCTATTAATACCTGGGTTTGAAAAATAACCAAACAAAAATCCTACCATTGTGAATTAAATTTATACAAAGAGTTATCAATATACATGGAACTATATGTTATAGCATCATGATGCCTTTCCTGCCCTTTAGCTTTTAATATGAGAAAATATTAAATGGGTGAGTAAATAGCAATTAGCTTCACAATCTGTTTATTGCTGGCAAGTGTCCAGGTAAGTGCTCCCATAGTCCACAGCACAGCTTTCCAAACTTTTTGTGTTGGTGGCACACTTTTTAGACATACACCATTTCGTGACACAGCAATTCAGTAAGTAATTTAGTAAGTGGAGACAGCCCCTCCACCCAAGTCTGGCCTACTGCTGCCACCCTCACCAGGGTCTTCCTTGGCCCAGGGTGGTGGTCAGAGAGGCAGCCCTTCCACCTGTTACATACATGCAACACACATATGCACTGCAGCTGACACACTAATGGGTCATGACACATAGTTTGGAAAGCTCTGGTCCACAGGAACAGACAGTGGAAAAACCAGACTAGTCCTAAGTCTTACACAAGTTATTATCAGAAGCAGAAGCATGGTCCCCAGGCAGTCCAAGGTCCAAACATGAAAAGCAGTCCTGAGCCAGGTCCAAAGCCAATAAGGAAATCACCAGAAAAAGCAATATAAGACATGCACTGAACTTCAGAGATCCACAAAGTCAAATACATCAGACAAGGTCACAACGAGAGAGCTGAAGCTGATTGTTTGCAGCAAAATAAAACCTTTGGCTGAGCTAATTTATAGCCAACTGTAAATTAGCCCAGCTGACCAAAGTAGCTTAGCATTTTCCTTTTAAAGCAGATCATAGCATTTTCTCTCCTTTTGCAACTGGTGTTTTCACCTACAGTGCTCCACAGGCTGAAGTACCTCTGTATCTTCCTCTTGATCTGCAAGAGCTGCATGGGATGGTTCTGGCTCTGCTTCTGTCACTGTCATGGCAGGACAACTAGCCTCTTCTTGCTCTAACTGCCGTCTGTTTTCTTGGCTTCTTGCTTCCTTGTTAGAGGGGGCCTCTACCATGTACAACATGACACTCACCCTCAGCTGTTAAATCCTTAGGATAACTTCTGAACATACTCTGTGGTGGGCCCCATGCTTAATTTTGGGGGTCATCTGTTCTGTACTCATTTAATTGTTCTGCTTGGAGTCAGGGTGTGTAATGTTTCACTGATATAACTCCTGCTGAGAACTGGTATAGCATGATGTTTCACTTGTATAACTTCCCGGGATTCTGGATGGAACCAGGGTGACCAGATCGATAGGAGGATGCTGAGTTTGTGCCTATACATCTTTCAGTGATTGCTGGGAAATGCTATGCAACCCAGGAGAACACTTGCATAAAAACATCTCAGAGACCTCCTTAATATAAGTTAGGAAAAGATACAGTGGCATCACTAGAAGGTTGCAGAGGGTGCTGAGCATACCAGATGACACCATCAAGGGGGCGAGATACCCAGTATTTTCCCCTCACATGTTCTTACACACAGTGGGCTGCCGCTGCCACTGCTGCTGCTAGAGCTGGCTCCTGGTTTGTGGAGTTGCTGGAAGGACAAGAAGAAGCAAGTGGGAGGAAAAAGAGAGGAGGAAGAACACTATTCTGCCCTCTCTTCTTTCTGGCTCTTTCTCCTTTTCAAGTATCTCTCACAGAGGCGGGCTCTGAAGAGCCAGAAAAGTCAGCTATTCCCTGTCCTGCCCCACTCTTCATGCACTTCCTTCCCCCCCTTTTCCTGTCAGTATGAAAGTGAAAAGAGCAACTTGGGCACTGCATGGAGACTCTCTCTCTGTAGCTTTATTCCCTCCTTGTCGTAGCATCAGGAGCTGACTGAGCTTTTGCGCACAGACAGCCCTGAGGTTGCGTGGGAGGGGAAGGAGAAAGCTGAAAAGCAGACCGGGGCAGTGAACAGGCAAGACTAAGCTGCACGCACATCATGCAGAGGAAAATGCTGCTGCTAATAAGAGAGGGGAGAAAAACCCAGGGAGGGCCATTTCTGCACTCCTGGCACTACTTCCTGACCTCCTCCTCTTCTTATACAGTACCTACTGTACACATGCATTTTACTGTGCCATCATTGCTGCTAGCAGGCACTCTACTAAGCTCTTCTACCACACACCCCCCCAGCAATGCACACAACAGCTTTTTGTTTCTTTTTTGCACTTCTTCCTCCCTGCCCATGGCCCTTTTCACATGGGGGGGGGGACAGGCGAAAATGCCCAAAGACGGAGCTTACCTCCAGCCGGGTAAGTCCGCCGCCACGTGGAGCAGCACGAGCTCGCTGCTCCACACTCCTCCGGCATCGCAGATGGCAGGTTTCCGGTTGGTGGAGGCTCTCCACCAACCGGAGAAGCTCGCCAGCCGGAAGCCCGCCCCCGGCAGATCTGCAGGCACGCACTTGCACGCGCCTGCAGATCCACTTTAGAGCCGGGCGATGGAGCGGCACGGGGCTGTGCGCTCCGTGCTTTTTAAAAACCTCTAAAAAGAGGTTTTAAAAAACACGGAGCCCAGCTAGGTCCGGCTGCTCCTGAGTGGATTCTGGTGTGGAACTACGAAAAGTAGTCCATGCCAGTCCACTCTACGGTGTAGACGACCTCCGTGAGAGGTCACTCTACACCGTTCCCCCCCCACACATGTGAAAAGGGCCCATGTCTCTACACATGAGAAGTGGGAGGCGAAGATGGAAAGTGGGTGCCCTCTAAAGTTTATGAGGGCTTCTTGTGTCCCCTGCATGCTTGGTGGCACTGAAGACATGACAGAAACAAATTTAAGGCTTATCAATTTGTGATTGTGTATTCCTGCATGATGGCGGGTTGGACTTGATGGCCTTTGTGGTCTCTTCCAACTCTATGATTCTATGATTTTTAAAAGCAGTAGTAATGCTGTTGATAACACCTAATGGCATTGGAAATGCACTAGCATGTAACAGCTGGATTGTAGGTACCCTTCAGTTGTGAGGTAAAGCAGCCACCAATGAAAATGAAAATCGAATAAAAGCTATCCTGGATAATAGTGTTTTCCATGGCTTCCAGTAAATATCAAGACATCAAATCTTGCATCTTAGTCTACCAACTGCAGCGTAAAATATATTTATCTATCAGTATGCAATTACTATTTAATTTTATACTACACTTTGGGGCTCAAGGTGGTTTATGCAGCTTTTTTCCTCACAATAATTTTATGCTCACAACAAGCATGTGAGGTAGGTCAGGATGACAAAGAATGACTGGTGAAAGTGAGTTTAATGGTTTATGAGTTTCTTGCACCGAACTTTAGCCTGGATCCAAGAAGTTCCAGGCTAACACTAACCACTACACCACATTGAGCACCACACTGTTCAGCATTCCATGGTGCTATTAGCATGCAAAAACTTGGAGTGAAGGCATGGGACCACATGGTAGCATTGAACTCTGCCCAGTCCATGGATTGCACATGATCCATGTGCAAATCAGTTTGTGTGTGTGTGTGTGTATGCGTGTGCGCACTTTCAAGTAGCTTGTCAACTTACAGCAACCCCACGAATTTCATAGGGTTTTCTAAGGCAAGGAATACTTGCCTTAAAAGATGACATTTCTAAATAAAAGATAGTTAAAGAAGTGATTGAAGCATCTTATCAGAAAAGGTCAATGCATTTGGGGCCTTTTGTTTACAAAAGAGTATTTAAGGGCATGATCATAGTTCCTGCACAGCAGAAAGAGCAGATATAGGGAAATTTTATCCCTCACATCATAATGTACATTGCCCTTTCCTTGAAGACTGATTGGTCCAAGTGAAACTTGGCTCATTACCTGAGGTTTGGGGGTCCATTGATTATGGCTTGATGGGGCTTTAAATATGTGTATCCTCTGTTTTACCTTGTTGAATTATTTCATTTCATTGAATTATCCAATGTGATTTTATTGTCTGTATCCCATCCTGAGATGCTGGACATAGTCTGAGAGAATAGTATGTTCTTTAAAAAAAATAAATGAATATGAGAACTCAAATCAAATCAAACTAGCTGACCGTAGGTTCAGGACAGTTAAGAGATGACACTTTTTCACAGAATGCAAAATTAATTTGCAGCATACACTGCCCAAGATGAGATTATCACCAGTTGCTTATTTGACTTTCCGTGCGGTTTAGATAAAAGTAATGGAGGACAGGACTAACGACAAGTCACGGTCTGTAAAATGGAACCTTCATGTTCTAAAGCTGTATGCTTCAGAATACTAGATGGTGAGAACAAACAATGGCAGGAGCATGTTCCTTTAATGCCCTTCTTGTGAACTTTCCAGGGAAGAAACTTCTGGTTGGGCCTTTGGCAGTGGCATCACCAGTTGGGTGTAGACCACACCAAATGACACTATCAGAGGGGGTAACACCCAAATGACTGCCTATAAAATTTTTATGCAATGTTTCAGCAGAAGTGTTTTCATTTTTATAAAAACATTCCTTTAGCCAGATATAACCACAAACACATTTTTCATAAATCCAGCTTTAGATTAAAGTGTCCCCTCCTCTTTTGCAAGGGTTCAGGATGCAGAACCCTCATTAAAGTGGAAAAACCACAAATAATTCCCCTTGTGATCACCCTCCCATTCCCTTCTGGGGATTCCCCCATCCCATTCCCTTGCCTTTTGTGCCTGGGGCTAGAGGAAAGGGAATGGGAGGAGGAGCTTTGGAGGGGAGAAGGAAAACATGAGTCTGCCTTCCCCCCATTTCCTTGCCTTTTGTCTGGGTACTTACCTTCATGCCTGGCAAAATGCAAGCGAATGAGACGAGGAGAATGGGGGGGGGACACATGCACCTTGTGAATAACCAAATTCCTGAAGGTCAAGCCAGTGAATGTGGAGGGAGGACTGTTTGTGTACTATATTAATATACCTACAAGCCTAAAACCCTACACTAATGTACTTTTTGAATCTTCTAATATTCATGCACCCTGGTCAGAACTGTCATTATTACTCGATTACAGGGATGCTTCAAATCATTTGATTTTTTTCTGCATGCACTAGAAGCACACACTATTGTTTTTGTTGCTGTGGGTTTTTATAGCCACTGATTTTGTCAAATTTTAGCTACAATATTGTGGTATGGTCTGGTACAAGAGAAGGTCTATGAGGTGACACCATGAGTTACTACACTAGGTGGCACCAACCCTAGTGATGCCACTGAAAAGATCCAACCACTAGTGCCGCTGGATAGTAATCTTAGAGTAGAGCTCCAACAAGATGCTGGCCTACATGTTCAAGGAGATAGTCAGAAGCCGAAATTAGTAAGCAGTTCCAGCACAATGTGAGGTTTGACTCACCTTCCAAGTGTCAGTCATCACGCACATTTGTGTGTATCCCCCAGACTTCATGTCTGCATTTAAATGACTACTCTCAAAGCTCCAACCGTATGTCATCTGGCAATGTCATGCGTTTCCTGATGAGCTTCCATTTCATTTGGATGAAATGCCCTCTAAGCTATGTAGCTATAAAACATAATGCACATAGCAACACAGTCCAGCTGTTTCAGTCAAGCTTACTCAAGGCCTTTCCTGGCAATTGTTTTTCTTTCTTCCACAATAAATGCACACTCACAGCCACCCAGGCATCTAGAGCCTTTCACTACTGGAAATAGCAGTTGGATTTTGGCCAATGGCTGCAAACAAGGGCAACAAGAGAGCAAAATGTAGGGGGTGGGGTAATGAGGTTGGGCTCTGAATGACAACTTCCACATTGCAAGTTTAACTTTGTAAAAATTTGGCACAGAACTAAATCTGAAGGAGAAAGAGGTTATGAAAGAGGAAAAGAAGGAGACAACAAGGGAGAGAAAAGCTCAGGTGGACACTGAGCAAGGTGATGGAAGAGGAGTACTGGGTGTAGGAGTGCAGCACAATCTATCCTATATAATAGTGGCAGTTTTAGACCACAGTTGCAGCATAACTGCCACAGCTGTACCCCACAGAATCCTGGATTCATAGTTTGGTGAGGTGCTTCAAATCCTCTTCTAGAGCACTCCAGTGGCATCTGGTGGCTTCCAAGGCAATGGGGCAGTGAGTACTTTCAGGATTTTATTTTAACTTTAAAGCAGCTATCCAAGTTTCTGAACCCTTTCCCCTGAAACACCTGCTTAAAGTTCAGGCTAAAACCTTGAATGGATTCACTCTCCCACTGACATGGGAGCCACCAGCTACACAGAAGAGTTTTAGTGTACTCCTCTGTACTATAGCTCTGCTAGAGCTCTTGTAGCAGAGGATTCTAAGCACCTCACCAAACTATACATCTCAGGATTCTGTGGGGTTGCATCCATGACAGTTAAATGGTGTTAGACTCTTATTAGTGTGTAAGGTACCTTTACTCTAAGTCTTTTACTGACTTTCTGAGAATATTATGTCTCAGTCAGGGCTCACCCTGCCTGCTTCTTTCCCTCTCTGCCTCAGAGGACCCATGTTTCTCTCTCTCTCTCTCTCTCTTTTTCTCTCTCTCTCCCACTCCCCACCCCCAAACAAGTACAGAATGGATTTCTGTCTTTTTCTGGGATAGCTTAGGCAAACAGTGAACAGAGGAGAAGGTGAGAGAGGTAGTAGCTGTGGCTCTAAGGGCTCTTCCACATGAGTCCTCCCAGTAGTAATGAAATATGGGGTGCCTGTGGTGGGAGTGGGGGTTGAGGTGGCAATGTTTCAAGCAACCACTCTCATCTCCACTCCTATGAGATGCAGTGCTCTTCTATTCCTCTCCGTCACTTAGGACCCCAGTCATTGGTAGCCCACCAATAGCCCCTTTATTCTGCTTTCTGCCGACAAATGGTGCCAGCCCTACCATTAGGCAAAATAAAGTAGCTGCCACAGTCTCAGTTCAAGGTATCATGAAAAGGCTGCACATTATTAGTTATTAATTCATTTATTGCTGTATTTTTACTGCGAGGAGGGGTGCCATTTGCTACTCTGCCTCAGGCAGCAAAACGTCTCGGACCAGCTTTGTCTGCAAGACAGGTCACACCCAGCAGCACTACTTGTTCCTTTCCAGTCCTCACCCCCTTGCAGATAATGTCAAGATACTACAATCTGCCTTCTGATGCCTTTCCTCAGAAAATTACCTGAAGGTTTAGTAAGTCTATCCACTATTATTTTCATTCTGGTTGGAGTAAGGGTATCTGTTTACATGGCACAGAATATAATGTTACAGGGGCTGGATTGTGGCTCATGTACATTCAGCGCCAAGATTAAAGTGTGTATGTTTGGGTCATTTGGAAGGCCCACAACAGACAGTTGATAGCAAGAGCATTTTTCTGAACAGCAAAGGAACCTGATCTAAATATCTTTCAGTGACTTTAATACTCTGTGACTGGGAGTTCCCAATGAGCTGTAGTGAGCCATGCAAAATGGAAACAATCCAGCTTCATCTTGGCTGAATATCATCCTTTTGGCAGAACACTTGCACAGGGAGAGCCCTCCTTTTCTACGGTTCCAGCTCTCAGGTTTCAAAACCTAAATGAGACACAAACATTTGTTCCTCATCTGAGTCTCTCTGCTGACACACTGCCTACATGCATGTGGCAGGGGGTGCTTACAAAAACTGAGCAAGTGGTGGGAAGAAACCGAAAACACTCTGCAGAGGCAGATGAGGCATTTAGCAGATAAACCTAGCAAACAGCTCACTGCTCTTTTCAGTCAGGGAAAAAAAAACACAAAGAGGCTGGAAGGGAGAAGGGAAGGCATCTAAATAAGGTGTAGCCTTGTGGTTTGTACAGCCTGGGTCCAAGTAGATTGGCATTTATTGTTGCTCCCTCCCCTATCCTGAAAAATCATAGCAGAAGTATAAATTTTAACTTTGTAAATCAGAAATCAGTATTAAAAGTAAACCAAGATCATATAAATGCCAAACCTTGTGCAAACAAGAGAAAAAGAATCCTTTTCATTACTTTTTCAGAGCTTGGAAAAGTTACTTTTTGAATTATCCTCTTACTCCAAAATGTGGGTGACTTAGGGCTCCACCCATGATGCCAATACCTCCATGCAAAGGTGAGGAATTATTAGCTCAAAGAGGAGGCCTGCGAGGGGTGGAGGTAACCTAGTGAGATCTTTCCACCTATATTTACCAGTACTTCTATGGGAAAGAACTAGCCAGAGATCCAAAAGTAAGCTTAACTGTTTTTTATAAGGGGAATTAATCACATACACAAGATGCAAATAGTCATGCAATCACACAAGGCTAACTGAAAGAAAAGGGAGGAAAGGTTTTAGATACTGACATTTCAGGGTGTAGTGGGTGATATTTACCAGTCTCAAAGAGCAGAGAAGAAGCAGCAATGTGGCTTAGACTCGCATCTAAGGACAGTGCACAATTGGGAATCAGAGTGGCAACCAGCAATCAGTGTACTGTGAGTTGACTGGCCAAAACTAAGCATTTATATAGCCGGTTTCTGCCTGGAGGGCAACAGTGTGAATGACTCTCTGGCCAAGTAAACAATGGAGTTTGCAGAGTTGACAATGAGATCCAGTATGGGCTAATGGTCTTAGTGTTAGGTAACAGAGGGCCAATGGCCATCATGATAGCTCTGTACTTGTTGGACACATGTGAGGGTAATGAGGAAGTTTGCAGGTTGAAAGGAGAGGAATCAAGACAATCAGTGGTTTGGTGAGAATCTCTCAGTCACTATTGTCCAAGAGGCAGGATCATCAAGGCTATCTGCAAGCCTATTATTTTTAGAGTTACCTGGTGATTTTCTGACTACAACCTGGCTACGCCTAGAGGGGGTTTCTGACCCTTTTTGCAGTGCATACATTTGGTCAATCTTTTCCTCTTGTCCGGGTCAACCATGAAGCCATGGCAGGGCACATTTTACATGAAAGCCAATTAATATATTTGTCAAATCATATTTCACCAATTTAAAAAGTGTGGGGGTGTATGGCCTGGTAACAACCACTCCCAGAATCTGCTAACCAGCAGAAATCCTGCAGGCATATCTCATCCAAAAAGTAACTTTTACAACTTTTTACAAATTCTACTTTTGATTTAAAACCCACTGAGATTTTTCAGCATTCAAAATCTGGGCCCAAACACCAATGTGTTGGACCTGCCAATACTTGGATAGAGACATAAAATCCTGAATTACAGAGATCACTGTAGAAATGTGAACCACAAAATGATGTAAAAGAATACCCAGTGATCCACTCTGATTTAAGAATAAGTTCAGCTGGATGCCTTTTGTTCTGCAGCTTAAGCAAGGAATGTACCCAAGACTTCATCTAGCCCAACTGAGCTTGATTTCAATTCTTTAATCACTTCTAGAAAATAGGCCATTGGACATGGTGCCTGAGGATGATGGAGTTTGTAGTCCAACATATCTAGATGAGTGTGCTTTTTGGGGAAGGCTGGTTGTCTATAGCCCCTTCAGAATTACATTATGTAGCAAAAGGTGTCCTTGAGCGTCCTTAGCAGTACCAAGAACCTAGAACAAGATGGAGGTGAGACTGGCTTTGAAGAAACTTCATACCACTCCCAAGGACTTAAAATCAGTGTTTACTGTTTGTAAATGCTCTCCTCTTGGTTTGCACAAGATACTCTTGGATGGATCTGATAGGTTGGAACTAGTTCAAAACAACTGCACACCTCATTTATTTCCAAGTACAATTTATAGTGTTGATGTTTATCTTTATAACCTTGTTTGGTTGTAATGGGGACCTGAACAGTCCTCTGAGGAATATAATAACATGAGAAGCTGCCTTAGGCTGAGTTAGTCCATTGGTCCATCTGGCTTCTTTAAGCCATTTAATTGTTTAAATTCCTTTTGGACTGAAGCTTACCTTGACACTGTATTACTGAAGGATATTCTGTAATCCTTACAAGGAAGGAATAGATTCTACATGAATACTCTGTTACATTTCCCAAGCATTTTTCAAATATGACAATCAAAGCATATTCAAGCAATTCTAAACCTTTTATATAAACATGATTTAGATACAACAGAAAGTGGGAAAGACTCATTTTCAACATGTTCTCATTGGTATAGATTTTGTTTTTCTTTTGTAGATTGTATATACAGGCATTCTATTCTCTGTTTAGGGAACAGACCTTAAATAGGCTGCCTGGATCTTAACCAGGCTTCACCAAATGGAAGGGCTGCTTCTCTTCATAAACAGGACTGAGATCCAGTGGAGGATCATCCCGTAGCAGCACCTGGTGATCCAGTTACACTGTTCCAAGTTTTAGACAGAACAGAGTTATCCAAGGTGCTGGATCCATTTAGGCATCGGGTTAAGCACCTTGATTATCTCCTTTAAAGTTTAAACTAGAACCCAGAATGGATGGATCAGTGTACTGCCATGGAAAGAATCAGCTGCCACTGGAATCCTGCACAGGAAGGGAGCAAGAAGAAATTTCCATCAATACTTCCCACCAGTTCTTGCCTCCACTTATACTCCAGCCCCACAGTCTCAGATGATATTGACCCCCTCCAGATAAGATTTTCACGGCGTCCTGGATTCCAGAAGGGGAAGATGGGATTGATAGAAGCTGCCCTACTTTGGTGCAAAGATTGATAGCAATGTCCTGTGAGCAGAATTCTACTTGGAGGCTAGCAAATTCATTACTCCAGCCATTGTTTCTTATTGTTGCTTGTGTTCTATATCAAACTGATGTATCACTGTACTTTATGTATTCAGAGGTGATATGTTAACTTAAAACAAAACAATGGCAGGAATAGCTAAATGTCAATCATTTCAAGGTAAGAGCTTCCTCTTGAAAATACCAACCACATGCTAAGTTAACACAAGGCAATGCAGAATTAACTTCTTGGTAGCCATTCCCTAGCCAAAGTAGTTCCCTGACCAAGGCTAAGCTCAGAGCTTGGAGTGTTATTTTAAAAAGTAATCCATTAATTTTTGCTTATTGCTAACTCTCTATTATTATTATTATTATCTTTCAACAAAAAAGCAATATTTTAAAAGTGGTAAGGAAATATTACTCTAAACATTATACTAAAAGAAAAAAATAATGACATCATAGATTGTTATAGTATATTGGCTTGCAAAAATGGCCACAGATATCCCACGCTGGCTGCCTAGTTATGTATGTGCAATTAAGTAACTTGGATCAACCCCCCTCCCTGAGTCCACCTTAACAGCCAGCAGCCAGATCAGATGAAGGAAAACTTGTTCAACTGAAGATTTAGGGAAGAAGGCCGATAACACTTCTGGCCTCCTCCTGACACTAAGCAAGGCTGCAAATGTCAGCAACAGGATTCCATCCCAAGGCTTTGTCACAGCATCACTCACTGGCAGTTACGGATCAATAACTCCAGGTTACAAATCTGTAAGAGCAAACTGAATGTCAGCCAATGTTATTACCCCCAAAGTAACACATTACAGGTAACATCAGCACTTCTATAATCTCTGGCTAAAAAAAAAGACCTCTCTTGGAAATGCAAAATGTTTTTCTGTTTGTAATGTGGGCAAAACTTCATGGTAAAAAGATATATATGTGTGTGTGTGCGCGTATATGTATAATTTTTGTCAATCTTATTTTAATCAACGTGTTCCATGAAAGTTGTTAGTCTGACTAAACTTTAAGACTCAAAAATCCATATAACAAAAGATGGAGATGATTGATATTATTTAAACTCATGTCCTTATATTAAAGAAGGTTATATGATCTGCTAATCACACTTCTCGGCCTCAGGGAAAGGCAAAGACAAGCTCCCCCCGAACAAATCTTGGCAAGAAAACCCTAGGATAGGTTCACTTCAGAGGCTCCATAAGCTGGAAACAACTTGATGGCACACAACAACAAAATGCCACTACTCTAGGTTTGCAGTTCAACACCCAACCAGGGATACTTTTGTTAAGATAGGCATACTGTGGTTCAACAGGAGCTTCTGTGTTGTTGATACTGGACACCAGTTGAAAGCCTTTTACGTAGTGGCAGAGAAGGAGGAAAAATTCTTTCCTTCACCTGAAATGTATTCAATGCAACCCTTTAATTTTTCAAAAAGTATTCTTTGAGCATGTGTTTTCATTTATATCAACAATAACATATGCTTTAAATACATGACAAGCTGTTGACATGAAAATTATGCTAACTGTAAACTGGTTGTTCTGCTCAAAGCCCAAACATATAGTATATTAGCATGTTAAAAAGATTAATGTCATGAAGCACTGCAGTAGATAAAACTGCTTAGTGCATTGTGTGCTGATACCAAAAGAGTAGATTTGGTTTCAGTTTCCAAGAGAAAATATAATCTATCTGCATTTGCATCGTTCCATTTATTTATACCAGTCAGATTTTGAGCTTGATCGCTTATGTAATCAAAATAGCAGAAATGTAGATGCCAGTTATTATGCATAGTGTGGAATATGTAGATAAGAAAAACATTTATCCCTCTCTCATAATAAGAAAACAGGGCTATCCACCAAACCTGAATAGTGGGAGATTCAAGACAGATAAAATGAAGTACTTCTTCATACATGACATAGGCTGAAACTACACTGGCTAAATAATGTATCATTGCCTTGATCCCAGCCCTATTGGAACACACAGCATTCCTGTTGCAGATGTGAAAACACTTCTTTTTGATGCCTTGAAGGCTCTAAGGTGGTTTTAAAAAAACTTGCATTTTATTCTGCTGTTTTGGGAAAGAATTATAGTTAAACTGTGGGATTTGTTACTAGCAGATGAAGTGGTGGCTACCAGTTAGGGGTGTGGTTCCTTGTTAATTTTGTTCTCAAAGTAATAATGAGTAATTTTAGCAATTTTCTTCCCACTGCAAGAATTTTTTTTCAAAATTGTGTTGTCTTTCAAAGACTACTCACAGTTCAAGATTATCTTGTGCCAAATTCATACATTTTTATGTGCAAACCTCCTCCAAAATTTTCTGCAAAGAAAATGGCATTCTCTGTGCATAAAAAGAATTAATAAAAACATTATTTTATGTGCAGAAAATTCTATAGTCAAGAACTTATACTATGCAAAATTCATAAATTATTTTTGGGCAGAAAACAGCATTTTTATATTATTTTATGCACAGGAAAATGCTGTTTTCCACACAAATAGTTACAGATGTTGTCCAAAATATGCCCCAAACTGCAAAAATTCTCATCAGTCCAGAATTCTCCTTATCGGAGCTTTTCAGCAATAAAGAAACATGTTTTTCAACCATTGTATATATTTGAGCATTCTTTACATCACCACTGTCAGTGTAAGGATATTAAAAGAAACTGGATATATTCATGAAGACAAGATCAATGCCTGTTTATCATGATGGTTATATACTACCTCCAGTGTGACAGCTAGTCAGTCTCTGTGTACCAGTTGCAGGAAAGATTAGGAAAGTGCTCTTGAACTTATGTTCTATTTGTGGGCTCCTCTCTGTGGGCTGGCCACTGTGTGTGAACAAAATGCTGAACTAGGTAGCCTTTGCTCCATCAGGGATCTTCTTACATTTCCAACAGTGAAATGGTTGATGGGGGACAATGAAAACCTGAAGGTTGAGACAGAGATGAAACAGAGTGTCTAAAACTCTCAACAGCAGCATTCCACACTGCAAAATTCTGTTGCAATTCCCACGTGTCTTTATTAATGACGACTGTACTTTCTAGTACATTTCTCAGCCACTTTTATCAACTACTTCCGTTTCAACTGAGATATTTCTAGTGAGCCAAAATATTTTCCCAGCTATTCCCCACCTGTGCTCTCAGTTGACTTTCCTTCCTGCCAAGCTCATGGACATGAGTATGCAACTCATTTCAGTTTATGGGCTGTGCTCTTTGAGGTAACCTGTGTCTGTTCATACCAAAGTAAATACTGCTTCAGTTTGTACATCATGTTTTGTTTTGGAAAGCTACCACTCATTCCTCTCTGTGCTCCATTGCTGTGGCCATCCGGATGTACTTGTCCTTGTCAAGTGATTAAGCTTATCCTCTCATCCATACCCACAGGATGACATCAGCAACATTTGGCACCCTCATAGAAAACAGGATGGCTCTATTGCCAAGCAAGGACTAAGATCATGCTCTCCTGTTGACAAATGCAGAAATAATGAATTTTAAAAGATAGTGAGAAGCAAAGTCTTTGCCTGGGACACTTGGGGGGAAAGATGAGGGCTTTTCCTTCAATCCGGTATGCAGAATATCATTGGGTTTGTTTGAGGGTTGGAGAGAGGAAATAAAAATATTATTTTGGAAATAATCCTAACTCCGAGAGCCAAGAGGAAGAAGTGAAATGGTAGGATGATGTCACCTGACATCTGCAAATAGCCAGAACAATAAAGAACTTTTTTGCCTCTAAAGCAGTTTCAGAATTCTACTTGAACTCTGTTTTATTTCTACTGTGGCAGATGCCCTTAGCAACTCATGGCCAGTATAATCTGATTCTGCTATCCAAAGGTAGCTGTATTTAGTACGTACTACATTTCAAAACCAATGTTCTTTAGGAAATAGTAATGGAAGTGTTCATACAATTGTTAATCCATTCCTCATAATGTCCTGCAACTATCTACAGTATGTGTTGGTGCACATGTGGTGGGCAATGCCAAAAAGATCCCCACATTTGGTGATCCCACTATGAAGTAAGGATAACAGGAGGGCAAAGAGAAAATAGTAATTGATTTTTCCCCCTTCCTTCCCAAAGTATTCTCTAGTCTTAGCTTCAAAAAATGGGTCTATACCCATTTGATTAAAGAATTTTGTGATTTGACATTTAAAGTAGTGCTGATCATTTCTCTCTCTCACTTATGGTTATATGGCCAGTTATAGTGTGTTAGAAGAGTACTTGTTGATGGTGGAATCTTGTAAATCCTATAGATACATCCTGGGGTCATTCTGTGATTTACAAGTCTCTGTATCCATGGGAAATGTTGCCCATGTAATGATATCCACCTGGTTAAAAATAAAACCTCATGGATATTGTTACATTTGAACTTGGCCTGGAAGGCAAGCTGGGACCTGTTAAGCCTATCACATGTTTGCTGTTACTTAAACTGATTGTGTAAATTGGCTCTTGTAATTTAATTTGGGAAGAGGAAAATTTATGGTTCTGATGCTTCATGAAGCATGAAAGAATCTTTTGCTTTTTGCTGGTCTCTGATACAGGTTGTTGCAAATCTAGTTCCTTATATGAGTGATATACTGTGATTAGTTAAACGCTGTGCACATAAAGTTCAGGAAGGTAAGCTCAAATAACCTCAAATAACCTTGGACAAATAGGTATTGGTACATGTTATTAATAAAGAACATGAGCACTAATTCCCTAGGGATTCTGCTCAGTAATCATCAGCTAGGCTGGGATAGGGAACACGTGGCTTTCCAGATACAGTTGGACTCCAGTTCATATGATTCTTTCACTCTATGCTGATAAGACAGATTGGCAATACAAGCCAGCAACTTTGGACAAAATGATCAGAACGGTTCCCTCTTCCTTAAGTGGGCCCACTTCCTCCCCAGTGCTGACACTGCTGTTTCATTGTAGAATGAAAGCTGTTAACCATCTACACACTAGGATGACTGATGGGCTTTCCTTGATCTGGCACGTGAACAAGATGATAGTGAGGCTTTCCAGCGAGGATGGACATATCTAGCAATACCAATACCATATTGTTCTTCATTTTTCTAGTCTTAAATTCATTTTGGATTGATTCTAAATGTGTTTCTTCAAGACCACAGAAATTCATATCCATTCTTGCATGTATTTTCTGATATATACATTTTACTAATATACATCTTTGCATTTCCCCCTTGGATTGAACAAATTTCTCCCCCACCTTTGCCTTCATGATTTATTATTGTGCACAATGAACAGCATATAGGATGTCATGAGGAAAATAAGCAGAGGCCAGGTACTTTTAAAACTTTGCTCTGTTACTTTATTCTAGCTGTTCAAGTGGTCTCTCTTGTTTGCAAGATCATATGCTTGTCTAATTAAAAACTCAAGTTGGCATTTCAGTTGGTCAAATATCTGCTCTTGAAGTTTAGTGTATTTTACAAACCGAATCTATACAGTCAGAGCGAAGCACCTTTCAGTTCAGTGGAGCTTACTCCCTTTTAAATATGTATAAGATTGTAGCCATGCTGATCCCCAAAAACTGGGTATTGTGGAATTTATTACTTGGTATGTGCAGATTAAATCTGATTTGTTAATCCCAACAAGAGTAGACTCTCTGAATCAATAGAATTTACATAAAGTGTTGATTGATCAAGTTCCCGTTGATTCAATGGCTCTACTCTATTTGAGGCTAACCTTTACATTTAGGCTTTTATGCACATGTCGTATGCTCACATATGTGCACACATATGAACATATACGTCTTGTTAGGATATACTTTTGATCTTCAAAGCTTACCCCTGTACTACTGCAAGTACATAGTGATCACAATACATAGAATCATAGAATCATAGAGTTGGAAGAGACCACAGGGGCTATCCAGTACAAGCCCCTACCATGCAGGAACACACATCAAAGCACTTCCAACAGATGGCCATCCAACCTCTGCTTAAAAGCCTCCAAAGAAGAAGAATCCACCACACTCCAAGGCAACATATTCCAATGCCAGACAGCTCTGCCCATCAGGAAGTTCTGCCTGAGATTCAGGTTGAATCTCTTTTCCTGTAGCTTGAATCCATTGCTCCTTGTTCTAGTCTCTGGAGCAGTGGAAAGCAAGCCTGTTCCCTCTTCGATATGACATCTTTTCAAATACTTGAACGTGGCTATCATGTCCTTCTTAACCTTCTCTTCTGCAAACTAAACATACCCAGCTCCCTGAGCTACTCCTCGTAAGGCATGCTTCCAGATCCTCCATCATTTTGGTTGCCCTCCTCTGGACATGTTCTAGCTTATCAATATCTCTCTTGAAATGAGGTGCCCAAAATTGGGCACAGTATTCCAGTTGAGGTCTGACCAAAGCACGTTGGCAGGATCTCTTCTAGGATTATACATCTTCATGTCATCACATGTAGGACTTCAGTGTTCTTCCTGCTGGATGAAAATAAAAATATTTCTGTGTAGTTTTCCATTTGTATTTTGGGAAGTATATGTCTGTAGAGAAATGGCTGCAGATTTTTTGGGTGCAGAAACACATTTTCTGTGCAGAAAACATGCTTTCTGCTCAGAGGTACATATGTCTTTCCTATACAGAAAACAGTTTCTGTTCAGAAATATTTGATTTTTTCTACTTGGAAAAACTTCTTGTATTTCTGTGCAGGCACATACTTCTCAGAATGTGAAGAATCTTGCAGTAGCTTTGCAGTTTGCCTGTATTCTTCCTGATGGGATTTCCTGAGCATCAGGAAACATTTTTATTGGCTGAGAAACGAACGACAAATGAAAATTCTTTCCATCCCTACACCATTCAGCTAAGTGTGTTATAGAGTTCCATGGGCCTGTCTTACACACTCATACCTTCCAGCACTTCACAGAGAAAAATGGGATATGCATATATATGTGTACTTTCCGAAGTGTGCTCTGTAGTCCATCAGTAAACACATTAACAACATCTTAAAACTGCATACCCAATTGGTCTCCAAAAAGCAAAGCAGGGATAAATATCAGTAAAATAGGATTATCCTTGTCAAATGGGAAGAAAGGTGGAAATACTGTTTGAGCAAAGAAAGGCCAAAGCAAGTAATACATGAAAATGTACGTCTGTATGTTTCTTCAAGTTGCCTGCTTATTCATCGCAACCTCAAAAATTTCTTAGGATTTTCTAAGGCAAGGAATACTCAGATGTGGTTTAGTGAGTTCTTTCCTCTAAAACAGAGCCTACAACACCAGGTATTTGTTGGTGGTCTCCCATTCAAGTTCTAACCAGAGCTGACCCTGCTTGGCCTCCAAAGTCAGAGGGGATCTGGTTCCTTTAATTTCCCCTGTGGGAAATTATTATTTTAAACAACCACAGGAACACTGATTCTCCAATTATTTATACTTTTAAATTAGGAAATTTTAATTAATTTGCAAGCGTCTCACATGAAAAAATTTGATGTGAACTATCCCACTGACAGAAAAAAATGGGGGTGCAGCAGCTACACTCATATAAAATAGCAAAGAACTTGGCAGTGGTTATTCCTTTCTATTTATGCCCCTGTTATTTATATTTGAAAGATTCCCTTGTGGCCTAGAGAAAGGGGAGGCAGATGAGTCATTTGCATTGTAAACTAATCTTTGCTCTCAAGCCAAAATGTCAAGGGCCGTCTCTCCCATCAGCGATGTTGCCACTCAGCTCTTTCTCCACTACTCAGGGCATTCCTTCTAGCAACTATATGTTAAGAAAGTACGGCAGATAATAAACATGAATGCTTCTCATCAACATGATCTTAACAGTCAGGCCATTGGTTCCAGTGCCTCTAACTCCACTCCGACATCTGCAGAAGTTGTGGAGTTCATGGTGCTTTGTTTGGAACTGGCAAGACAAATCTTAACAGCACAGGCAGTGACATTAAGCCATGTTCCCAGCTGCTCTTTCTGGTGATTTTGTTTCGTGGGCTGGCTTGGATATTGGCTCAAGTTTCATGGTGATTTTAACAAGCTTCTGCAAACAGCTGCTGCAAAGCATTCATTGCACACATCCATTGAATCTCTCTCACTCTCGCTTTTTCTCTTGCTCTCTCCCACTACCTATCTAGCTAAAAAATTTTTTTGAAATTTTACTTTAAAGCCACTACCCTTTATGGAGTTACTTCAGGCTCTCATTTTTCAGAGTATGAGTTTAATTAATTGAATTTCACTCTTAGCTGACATTAAGACTGTTCATGTTTATTGCAGGCTAATTTAAGGTCTCTGTCATTCAAATGAGCAAGCTGTCCGCTACTTATCAAGAAGCACTTTGAAATTCACAGGTAGATCAATTTTCTCAGTCTCAAAGAACCATTGTTTTCTCCAAGACTATTTTGACACTGTCTGTTGGCCAAAGACAATTTAATCTTCAAACCAATGAAAATGACATTACAGATTCGTGCCATTTTTTAAAAAGGAAGTTAATTGAAAATTTTTCATCATGGCTTAAATGAAATGTAAGCAATCCTGTTGATCAAAATGAAAATAAGTGGTACACACTTAATAATAAAATTTACAAATCGGAGAGTAAGAACTGTTATAATTTTTTCCCCTGCTGGTTCATTTCCCCCATCCATGTCTTCTTTTTCTTACTAATGAAAAAGGTCCCCCCCCCCGCCCTTAATATCTGGTCCCATAAAACTTTGGGTTAAACAGTTGTTGAGGACTTGTTGCTTCATTAATGTGCATGAGCAGGTCAAAGGCACAAGTTAATCTTCTTACATCAAGGCATTTGGCACATGGAGGTTAATATTTTGATACATCTGCCAGAGTTCTGTTGGTGCACTATGCCAGTAAAACTACACTCACATAGCAGTGGCAGAAGGCATTAAAAAGTCATGGGCAGTACAGCCATCAAGGAAGTAAGGCATGGAGAAAAAAGTTGCTAAGAACCTGTGGATTTTTGCCTGTTTTCCCTCCCATCACTGTGCTATCATGGAAAAAAAACTGCAGCCGCTACCGTGCCACCCTAACTGGGTTAAAGTCACTGGGCCAGAAACTATTGTTTGTGAAATGGCTACGCTTAAACTGTTTTTATTCTTCACTGAGAATGACAGTAGTCATGGCTTATTTATTAACTTTACATGTAAATCATTTTTAAAAAAACTTATCCTCAAAAATGAGCCAAAATGGCCCTTCTCCTTGAATCCAAAGGGAAATGTTATGCCAGTCTGAGTCACCAAGTCAATACCCTCTCTATGCCAATGTGACAGATTCTGGGGCAATTTCTCCCCCTATGTACGGCCCTAGTAAACTGAAGTAGCGTAACTTTCTAGCAAGGATTGATAAGGACTTTGTGGAGCAGCAGATGGGCTAGTATGTGGCTTGTCTTTAGGTCAGCATTAGCAGAGAAAAGGATCCGCTCTCTTTTTCTAAGAGCCAGTTGTGGCGTGCACAGTCACGGTAGAGGCTTAGGTTTCACACAGCAGTCAACAAGCTATGTGGGTAATCCACACTCTCCCCCACCCTGCCCGCCAGTAACCTTTATTCTGAAGTTTAATGTTCCTGAAGCTAGTCCAGCATAGCTAGTCCAGGGAGGAAAGTGAGAGGGCCTTTTGTGTTGAGTAAACTGTGAATTTACAGTTCTTCAGGGTTAGGAACATAAGAAGTTACCTAATACTGAGTAAGACTGTTGGTATATCAAGACCAATATTGACCACGCTGACTAGCAGCGGCTTTCCATTGTTTCTGGAGGAAATTTTACCTGCCTTGTCTAGTGATAGCAGGAATTGTACCTAGGACCAAATTACGTGAAAAGCACATGCTCTGCCATTCAGCTATGGATTGACAGGGTAAAGAAATCATTATAAGGGCAGGATAAAGAAATCATATATATGAGAGCCAGTGCGGAATAGTGGCTTGAGTGTTGGACTGGGACTCTGGGAAACCAGGGTTTGAATCCCTGCTCACCCATGGAAATCCACTGGGTGGCCTTGGGCAAGTCACACTCATTGCCTAAGAAGAAGGCAATAGCAACTCCCCCCCCCCCCCGGTGAAAGAATCTTGCTGAGAAAACCCCATGATAGGTTCACCTTAGGCATCACTATAAGTTGAAAATGACTTGAAGACACACAACGACAACAAACATAATATCATCTAATATATAAAAGTCAATGTTTGTGAGTTTGTGCGTTTGTCTGTGCCAGGCAGGTGAAGTCCTCATATGATTGGTTGTGTGAGGCAAGAAGACCTCATGTGATTGGCTGCCGGTGAAGATTCAATGGAATTCTGGGATTGGCAGTTTAGGGAGGGGCCTTTAGAATTCTCAGCCAGAGAGCTCTTGGCCCTCAGGCCAGTTGCTATGGAGACGAGCAGCAAGAAGAAGGAGGACAGAGTACCTCTGTTTGTTAAGAACTCTGAATACAGATTGGATTGGGGAATATGGGGAAAAGTTACACATACTGGGCAACACAGTTTGGGGAATTAGAGACACAGGTTCTCAAATCTGTGTATTTCAACTGCATGTAATTCCTAAAGTAAGGTAAGGTAATTCCTAAGGTATTTCTAACAAGTATTACCTAGGAGAAAATAAAATCCCAGGGAATATCGGATAAATACGCTAGTATATAATAAATATGATCACCCATAACATTGATGAATAACATTAATCAGTAATTCAACTCTTCTTTAAATAATTCCTTTTTAATACATGGGAATCACTTCATTTACAGGTTGCTCTAAATTTGGGGGATATAGCTAACTGCCTAATTCTAGACTGAAGATCATCTCCACAATCTGGCATCACTCTCAAAATTCTGTACTGTTGGGATTATTTCTTCCATACTGAGGGGAAAGCAAACATGTTAGCACCAGTTGTCTCTTAAATTAAACTTGGGTCCATCATAATGTAGTTCATATCTTTAGAATAGCACATGGTTAACTCATATTTTGAATTTTGATACAAGGGTCCCTGCAAGATGAGTGAGGGAAAGAAAAGTGAAAGTGAAAGCAGGAAAGTGTGGTGAAACAAGGAGGGAGACTACAAATCCTACTGATTTGTGAGGCCAGCATGTGTAATAAACTAAAAGACACAACGATCCACACACCCAAGGGTGATGAGAAAGGTGGGTAAGTTGCTGGAGATGAGGATACACATGTTTTAGAGAGCCAGCATAATGTAGCTATTTGAGCTACAACACCAGAGACCAGGAGTGGATTTCCCGCCTGGCCATGAAAACCCACTAGGTGACCTTGGGATCATCACACACTCTCAGCACCAGAAAACCCTGTGATAGATTTGTCTTAAAGTCACCATAAGTTGGAAATGACTTGAAGCACAATAACAACAATAGTTATGAGTAGAAGTAAATGGACCAGAGTCTAGAAGCACATTGTTAAAGGCCAGAGCCCACTCTAGATGATAGAAACGAAATGAGAGCAGGTATCTGCTCATGTCCTGAAACACACACAGGAGGGGAAGAGTTAATAAGTTTTGTTTTAACTACAGGCTTTATCACACAAGGCAGAGAAATCGCGATTACAGCAGGATAATAACATCTTTGGCTGGCACTTAACATACTACCTCATTCATTTTCTGTCATTCTCCCAGTGAGAGAACATTTCAAATTGTAAAAGAAACACTTTTCAAAAGGTCATTAAGGGATTTTTTGTAGTTGTTTTTATAAAAGAATCACTTTTGAAATGGTCTCTTACCAGAAGAAACAGAAGAATAATTACATCACATGATACTTCACAGGTAAAGATACCATTATCCTGCTGTAATTGGGATTTACTTGCCTCATGTGATATAGTCCTATAACTCCTGTGACCATGTTGGCTGAGGGATTCTAGATGATGTTCTCCAAAACAGGAACTTTTCCAGGCTCATTTTGTATGTGTATGTGAAAGAGAGACAGTAAACACATATCAGTGGTGGATGGTAGTGTCCATATCAATAGAATATAAATCTGCTCCAGAATTCATTCACGTTAAAAAGTAGAGCAGATTCTCCACTCCGCTAACACAGAAGCCACAGTCTACCATGAGTATAAATGCATGATTTGGCCTGTCTGAGGCTTGACCCATTTAATTTTATTTACTTATCTGCTCAGACTCTTCCTGTGTTTTGACATAATTCCTCACTGGATTAGACCCAACATTTTGCATGTACCCTACCCACTGGGATTCATCCAGCACTCCATCTTGGTTTGTGTAGGATATTTTTGAGGAATATTTTAAAACTAGATCTAACCAGACTTCTGGTTCACTGGAACTACTGGCTCAGTGAAAAGAGACGCTGAAAATTCCTTGTTTGTATGGTTGCTATGCTAGTCCATCTTCTGATAGTTTTCAAAGCACATGGTCAAACAGTTTTATTAAAAGAGTAAGGCTGAAAGAAAAAAAAAACATGGACCATAGAATCAGCTTCCACACCAAGAGAGAACAGAACAGTTGCATATTCAGGTTCAAAGTAAAAAGTAATCAATGTATGATCCTCAGTCCAATCACAGAGGATGTCCTGAATTCTCTCTCTCTCTCTCTCTCTCTCTCTCTCTCTCTCTCTCACACACACACACACACACATTCATTTCCATCTGCCCTTCTCTCAACAATGAGACTTAAGGCAGCTGGGGATACTGGAGATGATATTCTAAGACTTCCTGACCCATCATTCTGTCTTCTGTGACTTAAAATGACCTCACTTAATGATATTTAATTATGGTAAAATCTAGATATTGGTTATCAACTGCTGCTCTGACCTGTATTTTCCAGGAACAGAGAGTCCTTGTAGTTATTACGGCTTTCTTCTATTCTGTCCATATCCTTCCTCCCTTTCAGCTACTGAACATTTCCACTTCATTAGTCATGTCTGAAGTCAACTGTCCAAGTACAGACCAGTTGTACCACCTGCTCTTCTCCTATTCTAGTTCTTATTTTGGGTTCTGCCTGACTGAGGATCACCCCAGAGTGCAGCCCCCCCGCCAGTTTATATAAAAACTGAGCATTAGCTCCTATCTTACACCTAAACAAGCAACTTACTGGTCCATATTCCCCAAGGGAATTGAATGTCCTTAAGCATCTATAATAGGCTTGACCTTCTGTATGCTTAGCTACGTATCCTAAGATCAAACAAAAACAAGGACCAAACATGCTACACAGGACAGCTATCACCGTGTTACCTAGGCATCTGTAAAACCACCCTGTCCACATTTGCTGTTTCATTGGTTTTCCCTTAATGTATGGTACATCATATCCCATGAAGGTAACCAGAAGGGCAAAGCACACATAAAAACAACAACAACAATGAAGGGCTATTGCCTGATCCTTAGGAAAGAAGGCAGAGGACACCCCAGCCTTGACCTACACACGCATAATGAACAGAGGTGACAAAACTCATGATGAGATCAGCAGGGTATGGAATTGAACAAGAAGGCGTAGAGCACACGAGGTACCTTTTCTTTCCTACTTCCTTTGCCTAACACCTCTTGACACCTGGGAACTGGAGAGGGTGCCAGAAGCTGTTTAGGAAGTGGTGAGGGAGACATATTTCCTTCCATGATGTGCAGTGAGACAAATCCCTCTTTGTTCATCTCTAGTTTCAAAGAAGGAATCTTCCCACCTTTCTGGTATATTATAGGGAAAAAAAGAATTACCAAGGAGCATGATGGAACGTCAGCTTGTTAAACTTGTGCCCCCCTCTTCTTCTCTCCCAGAACTCTTTATACCTCTTTAACTTCCACCATCCAATTTTGTCTTGGAAACACTAGCTGACATGAAGGACAGTTGATTTGTACTTTTATGCATAACCTTGTCAGCAGATAAAGAAAACATTTCTTTTCGAGAGCTCTCTTAGGTAGTTAGCTTAGATATTTTCTGTTTTATTTATTGGAGTGCTTAGCAACCTGGCTTTCTCCATTTACCAGTGTACTCAACCCACCTCCTAGAAAAACAGCAGGCTTCTTTTCTCTTTGACTGATTTTCATAATTATGGTTCTCTCAGCATTATAGGGACTTTTAGTTTTATAACTGACCCTTTAAAATACACTTAGATTTAACTGTTTCACCCTAAAAACAGATCTTATTTGCCATGAAAACTAATTTAAAACAAGGTTTTGAAATCTAGATGGATAATGAAACTGACTATTTATAAATGAGTGTTGGAGTATAAATATTTGCTTATTAAGTATTTTCAGAAGAGCAGACAACTCAACAAATAGAATAATAAACAAAACTGCTTTTGTAAATGAAGTTTCTAGTTCTCTTGGCTATAAGGTTAAAAAAATGTGGAAACATGATGGAAGGTAGTCATTTTGGTCTTTCAAAATTGGGGCAAGACTTCTGTCTGAAATTTTTCTGCATGATTTGTTATCAGACAAAAATTCACGTGGAAATAATTGGTGAAGGTGACACACGCTGAAGGACGGTTTAACACGTGCACAGATCTGATTATATGATCTTACAGATCCATTCATAAAATGACTCATAGAAGGCTCACTATCTCCTTACATAGTTTTCAGAGAGAAGAATGAAGATCCATAAAAATAACAGACTTGCAAATACGCAGTGACAGCAATTCAACCACTCATTCTAAGCTGTCATATGGCTATTTATACACAGTGCTAAAATCTACCTTATTTTCTATGCATGTGAAATGTTGTGTCCCATGGTATGAAAAGCAGGAAAAACAAGAACTATGGCTGGATGAAGCTGATTGCAGCAGTGACAAAAGCTGCCATCCTAAGTCTACTTATTCAGGGGTAGGTTCTGTCAAACAAGCACAGGGTTGTGCAACAGAAGCATTGTCTGTGAAGAAGCTGAGGATGATCCTGACCTACTGAACTTGGGCTTATTTCTGTTTTGCTACTGTTTTTCCAACAACTCATAGTATTTCCCAGGCATCATAGCCAGTGGCTGTGTTGGTTAGGGGTTGTGGTATTTGAAGCCCAAGAAAGTAATATATCCAAGCTCTCATTCAAGAGCAGGCAGCTTCCAGTTCAAATTTGCTCCATCCAAGAAGCTATTTGGTGATTTTAGGCAAGTTATCCTTGGTTGGCTAGCAAAAGACAAATATGTCAGTTTTACTTTCTCCACAATATAACTTCTAAAATCTCAAATTCTTTCCCATACATGAAGAAGCTGGTGTTTTAAGGAAATTCAGAATGAACAAAACAGAAGTCTGCACTAGTCAAATATATACTGCTACTGCCAGAAAACAGGAGAGCATGTTGTACCTGCAGGCCAGTATATATCTTAGATGAGGACCCTCTCAGAAAAAATGAGATGGCAACCTCAATTCAGCACTTTCATGGCTGAACATACAGGGAATCATTAGCATCTGGGAACTTCCATGATAACTATGCCCTGGGTTTTACTTTAGACTTTCAAAACATTGCCTAAGGTGCAGAACCTTAGGTAGTACCTTACAAATCTGTATTAAACCTCAAAGCAGATTCAACATCCCTCTGATGTAGAAGTCACCCACTGCTACTGCAGGGAATCACAGTCAGACTTTGAACTTCTGAGCATTCAGCCCTCTACATAAATTGATGAAGCTTTCAGTGTCAGCTTCTCTCATTGTTTTTTTAGAAACATAAGTACTTTCCCTCTCATCTATGAAGATATTGGCCAATTGTTTTATTATTTTTAACAAACTATGGAAAATTACTACCCATGCCTACTGCCAGCTCTCCATTTGCAGTCTGTGGATAATAACATCTGTCTGCTTTAGAGTTCAGCTGCAGTCCCATACACTGTCTGTATAATGCACTGTATATTCACCTCTTCTGTTATACTTATCATATTCCCATTGTTTGACAGGCATCTTTCTAACATGGCTGCAGTGCTATATAAAGCTGAGCAACCTTGATAGAAAAGAGGCAGGCAGGCACCGAGGCAAGGAGTTAGCAGAAATGGTCAGGAACCCAAGCGACAGAGAGAAATGGGGGGTGTAGCTCTGAAGGAATGGTAATCATTGCTTGTAGGATCAGAGTATCAGGACTTTTTGAATAGCAGTGACAATGGTATCAACTGCCACCCCAACTCAGGCTTTTTCATTCCCTTGGAATTCAGCTGCAATCACCACAATTGCCAAAGCCTGGGGGGGGGGGGGGCTTTTTTGTCTAAAACCTCCAGAACCCCTAGTTAGCATGGTTATGTGGCATACTAAATAGGGGATTCAAATTGCAAGAAAAGAGATTAATAAGAAATTTCTGATAGTAGGAGGTATCCAGTAGTGGAATTAGCTCCCTCAGAAGATAGTAGATTCTCCTTCATTGGGGATGAGGTTGGGTGGCCATCTCCTAGGATGGCTTTAGCTATGAATTCCTGCATAATTCTGAGGTGGACTAGCTGTCTGCTGTGGTCCCTTCCAGCGCTATGATTCCATGGAGAAGGACTTCTCCTGAAGATCTCTGAGTCCAGCCAGGCTTACATGGAAGAATATGAATTGGGTAGGCTGCACCAAGTCATGTGGAATGTTTGCTATAAACTTTATAATAACATTAGCATAATTATTATAATTAACTATATTAATTAATGAGTACAAAAACTAGTTATAAGCAAACTAGGATGATTCCCTACTTGAATTTCTTCCCCTTTCCCCTTTCACTGTATCCAAAAGGAAGGGACCACAGAGTGACAACAACTTGCTAAGCAAAATGATAGAAAGTCTTTTTTCTCTCTCCAAAAATAGCTTCCATGAACAAAGTAAAAAAAAAAAATCAAAAAGCCACAGGAAACCTTTTGACTTATTTATGAGTCAGTAATATTACATTTTTCTCTTCTTTATGTTTCTGTAATTATTTTGCACATGCTACCATCCCTGTCAGAAGACCTTTGTGTTTGTAGATGAACAGCAGAAGTTTGAAACAGATGTTTTGCTTTTATGAGCTCATCCTTTCAGCAAAAAGCTCAGAGGGTACAAATGGCCTAGAAAGGAGGCACCAGAGCAGCACTTGTGCCATAGGGGTGTTGCCTGCTTGTATTCAGAGGCAAATAGCAATGCTGAGCAACTTCTCAGGATGGAAAAAAGAAAAAGCATATTGTTCTCCTTCAAGCAGTAGATTTGAGTTATCTGTTGTATTTCCTTTAAGGACTGTTTGCATGCTGTAAGACAGGAATAGGCAACTGTGGGGGCTGGGGGGGGGCAGAGGCCTATTTCCCCATGACCTCTGTGTGAGCCACAAGAAGTACAAAATACTTCAGTTTTCCTCTACAGTCCTTCTCAAAGTGCTACATCCCTTCCTGTTGCCATTTTGAGAGAGATTCTCAAACTGGTGCTTGTAGTGCAGGATTTGGAGTACTTATGGAGATGGGAAGGAGGTATGTCTGTTTTCATGTTTTGGGGAGGCTTTATGCATGTTTTAGGGGCTGATGTTCATGCCAAAATCATGTCAAAAGTTTGAGGGCTCAAGGGATATGATCCATGGGTCTTACTCCTCAATTTGCATGCTGTAAGACAGTTCATGCCAAAAAGTTCATGTAAAAAATTGTGCCAAACTTTTTAAAAAATTAGGAGGATTTGAGGAACTGTTGGGCAGTTTTGGGGGTCACAGAAGCCTGTGTACTGTAATTTGCTCACCACTGCTACAAGACAAGGCTTCCCATTGTTGCTACTGCTGTTCATTCTCAGAGTATAGAAAAGTTTCATTGTTGGACTTCAGTTGAGATCCCGTTGGCTAGCCCCAACTAGAGTTAGTTCCATTCTATCAGTTATGGAATGATGAGTCAATATATAGGTAAATCTAATTGTTTTGGTTGCTCTACTCAAGCTGGGATTAGCAATAAAATTTAACCCTACAACTCCCAGAATGTGGCCCTGCTGTCTGGGGGATTCTGCAGTAGTATTCCGAGATTGTAAAATCATTGGTATACAATGCTAGTACTCCCACATTTTCTAGGATTGCACAGCAATAGTGAGGGAAAGCAAAGAGAATCAACCAGCTCCAAGTAACTTATTTCTCCATGCCTCACTTCCTTCATGACTTCTGCACCACACACTCTTTTGCCTTCTGCCGTCACTGCCCATGCCAGTGTTGTTATGCCTGATATAGTATATCAGCCGGATTCCAGCACCCCAAAGTAACTCTTCCAAGATCTCTTCATTCTTTCACCATTGCACTAAGAACAAAGGAAAAATTAATGGTGTGGCAGAATTTTTATCTCGGGGACCATGTCCTCATTTTGTCCTCCTCTTGAACTACTCCCCTGGGTCTACAGTGAAACTTACATGGATAAACTAGATGGCACTGGTCATTATGAATGCTTTCCTCAAATAACTTAAAAAAAAAAAAGATCATCATACCAACTGTGAATAGTGAGAATCACTATACAACTCTATTCTAAAGGTACATCAAAATATGTTTACATTTTATATTTATATTTTAGGTTATCTCTCTCAGCTTTCTTCAGGTTCCCATAAGAAGATGGTATCGGCTTTCCTAAACATGTTTAACTATAAAACTTGTCAATATTCCTCCATTAATGAATGGTAAAAATTAAAAAATGGAAAAATGTTAAAAATGTTAAAAATTAAAAGATAGCCTGAAGTGGAAGAAATTATTATTTTTTTAATTGAAAACATTTATATCTTCCTTTGCAGCCAGAAGAATTTTAGAAGTGACTTATAGGATGTTGAAAGTAAGACTGTAAGCCTTCCTCAGGCTTACAATCTCAAAAGACACAGCACACGATGGAAAAGGGACAGGGAGGGAAATGAGGCAAAAGAGGGGAAGCTCAGGTGCTCATTCTTAACGCTTTTATGAAGTTCTTATAATGACCAGCTGTAATGCTATAGAAGACGTAATGTTTCCAGTCATTGATTCTCTTATTATAATTGGCCGGAATGGAATGGAAGCAGTTCAAGGAGAAGGGGAGCCAACAGTTGTTGGTTTATAAGAGGAATTGATGGAGTGGCCATGTTTCCTCTCTCTTCTTCTCCTACAGCCTGATGGATGATAGTTGCAGGAAGAGGCAAAGTCTGGAGGAATTGGCTTTCAGCAGGGCTGATGCCTAAAGATAGTCCTGTTTTCCTTCTGCAGCCTGTTGTCTTATGACTCAAGTTCCCATGATATCACTCAACTATTATCTCCCATGGGGACCAGACTGGGAAAACTTCTTTGAGCCTAAAGGCTCAATTTGATTTCATAGAAGTTTTTGAGGCCTCATTCTACTGGTTGGTGGGGTTCAAGGCCAAGGGGTGTGACCAAAAATGTGAGCATATATTAAATCAGAGGTTCTCAACCTTTGGTCCTCCAGATGGTCCTTCAAATCCCCGAAGCCTCAGCGAGCATGGCCAATTGGTTAAGAATCACTGGATGAATGTCCTTATTACCAGTAAGTAAGTACGGGGAAAGGCATTTTTACCTTTTAGAATGGGGAAAAGCCCGTACAAAAGCTTGGAAACCAACATATTGTCAGGGGAAAAGGCTGTGGCCACATGCGGAAACTCTGAGGGACAGACTGGGACTCCAGATTGACCATACCTGACTCAAGAGTCTGAGCTTCCCTTCCTCTGCACTAAGAGAAATTTCATCCATCCTGGACTCTTAGCCAGTAATTTATTTACTCAAAGATATGAGCAGTAAACCTGGCCAGTATTTGCAGCAATATATTTTATTATTAAAAATAGTTTTAGTATCTACCTTCTGTTTCTCTATTAGAAAGATGGGATATCAGTGTTTTAAGTGAAATCATTAAGCAGCATTCCACGTATGAGGTAGATCAGCACAGATATGGGACAGAGAAACTAGAATAAAACCACAACTCACACTTCATGTGTCTGGACAGCATGGAGGTGAATCTGTTCCTTTTAAACCACTACTCAGATATACCCAGTGGGTAACAAGTAGAATCTACAGGAAAACTTGACTTTACAGTTCCTTGAGATTTCTGTATAGCCTCCTCAGAAATGCATTTTAAAAAAACCTTTAAAAAGGAAATGCAAGTATGTGCAAATATCTGTATAGCATAACATGACTTCTCAAGTGGTGGTGGATCATCATCATCACCATCATCATCATCTCAACAACACTCTGAGTTTACTTACTTTATCTTTGCCCTTCTCTGAAGAGTAATGTAAACTCCTTGTAACAATATGCAATGTATTGACCCTAAATTTTATTAACTGGAAGAAAAATGCAGAGAACTACTTTGAGTATAGATTTTCCAGAAGCACATTAACAGCATGTACTTATCTGCTTTATGATTCCACACAATATCTGTCATGAAAATAGCAGCTATCCTTCAGCCTTTTCTTTAATTTCATTACTGAAAAAAAAAAGATGAAAATAACATTTCCTTAATAGAGAAGATAGCTGCAAAGATTTGTCAGCAGTGAACAGACAGGATGCTGTTTTTCTTTTTAACAAGTTGTCATAATTTTGCTTGAAATTGTTGACATGTCTAAATTTTTTCAGCACCTGCTATTGAGGCAGCCTTCCTGTAAGAGGCAAAGAAATAAAAACAAACTCTTTCACAATTTTTTTTTTTTGAATCATTGGTTCGTTTTATTTACTCCATGTCAGGTAGCCAAAACATTTGCAAACATTTTAATTGCCTCCCTACCAATTCAAGGCTGTTAATTGACAAGAATTACATTTTCCAGCTCTTCCAATCTTGGCATCTTCAACTGATTGCTCAGGGGATCCTGCAGTTTGTTACATCATCCATGCCAACTTCATTGCATGCAGACCAATATCAATGAAGCAGGACTCTAACAGGTTTGTATGGGCTTCCAAGCAGAAGCTTAAAAGGCAAACCCAGATAGTGTGACAATTAGGACATTTGCTGGGAAACCAAAGCCATTTCCGCACTAGACTATTATAGCTGGCCCCTCCCAAAACTGCAAACCCCAGGATTCCATAGGATGTTGAAAGTGGAATAATAGTGCTATAATAGTCCAGTGCAGAAATGGCCCAAGTATTTATCTTATGTAAAAATGACAGCTAAACCTCAAGACTTATCACCAGAGAGAAAGTTAAGCTTTTCAGTACAATGATATTGAGCAAATTAAATGCTAGTTTCCTGATCCTACAATATGTATTTGGATCTGCTCATTCTTTCAGATGTGCAATGAAACTCCATGAAATGGATTTTTCCCATAAAATAATTATTTCTTATTACTGCTTTGACAGGAGAAACAATCCCTCAGCTCTTCCTCCTGAAAGGCCTGGCCATTCTTTGGTACTAGAAGACACCTTGCGGTGGTCCTGGTTTTTTTGTTTTTTTAAACAAACATCCGCCTAATTTATGGTGGCAAATATATCATCAAGTCACACATTTTCTGAGCCTCAGAGAAGTATTAAATCAAACAACTAGGAAACTTACTTGCTTTGAAAATTTAATAGTGAAATATAATACTAGTGTAAGGAGTATAACACCAACTGCATATAAACAGATTTTAGATGTTTAATTCAGTGTTACTCAGTATTCGTGCTGGATTATAATTGAGTGGGAAGAGGACCTAAGTTATAATTTAGAAGATAGAGAATGGCAGCTAATTAGGTCATTAGGTTCATTGTCCAATGAAATGAGCCCACAGTAGAGAAAGCATGAAATTGGCATGTATAACTAATAATAATCCCTCTTTATGCTGGAAAATTTATGATTTAATAGGGTCCTATCCTCATACACAGTGAGATTATCCAATGATGTCAGGATTCTTGGAGGATGTACAATCAGAAATTAGCCAGATGATGGAATACCATATCAACCTTGATCCAGGGCTGGCACTACTAAATCTATTGACAGGTGTAAATAAGTAAATAATACACAAAGATTTGCTTTCCTATTATTATCAGCCAGGCAGGTCATTCCTAGAATTGGAAGTATTCTGCAACACCTAGCCTAGATCCATGATATAAAAAAAAATTGGAATTTGGCACTATCAGAAACATTGACATAATAAGGATAATAATATCTTTGAGGTACCGTGATTCTCATTAATGATTCTCATATAATGTAAATCAAACTAATGAGAAGAAGCTGCATTCCACTGACCTGGAAAGGATTAACGCAATAGAACAAATAATTACAAAAGGACTTGTCCTGTGTAACCACTATCAATGTATTGTTGTTATTGTTGTTGTTGCTGTTGCTCTGCTTTATTTATTTAATCTTTTTTTTAAAAAAAAATGAATAAAAATTTATTTAAAAAAAAAATGATACTTGCAGACAGACTCTTCCATAATCCATTTTATTATTTTTCCTGGTATTATGGTCAGGCTGACTGGTCTGTACAGTAGGACCCCCGTATCCGCAGATTCAGTTATCCGCGGTCGGCTCCTGGCTGTGCTGGGATCAGCCAGGGCTGGTGGCAGGAGGTGGCTTTCCACCTGCCAGCAGCAGCCCTGGCCTGATCCCGGCAGCAACGGGTGGAAAAAGAGTTAAGAGCGTCGGATGGCACTCCTCCCCACCTCCTGGTGCGGGGCCTGGGCCAATCCCGGAAACGGCAAGCAGAAAAAGAGCAGGGAGCGCTGGATCGCACTCCTCCCCACTTCCTGCCATGGGGCCCAGGCCCGATCCAGCTCTCCTTGCTCTTTTTCTGTCCACTGCCAGTGGGATCAGGCCAGCCCGGGCCTGATCCTGCCGGCAGTGAGCGGAAAAAGAGCGGGGAGCGCCAGATCATGCTTGCCCCCACCTCCTGCTGCCCACCTGGGACCCAATTGTGATTGGGCCCCAGCAGGTAGCAGGACATCTGCTACTATCCATGGATTTCAGTATCGGCGGAGGGACCTGGAATCAATCTCCCATGAATATGGGGGCCCTACTGTAATTCCCTGTTTTTTGGTTTGTTTGTTTGTCTTTTTTGAAGAGAGGAACGATGTTTGCTTTTTTCCAGTCCTGTAGTACCTATCTGTCCTCCAAGATTTCTCAGAAATGATGGCAAGTGGTTCAGAGAGTACACCAACAAGTTCCCTCAGTACTTTGGGATGCAGTTTGTCTGGTCCTACAAATTTGACCTCATTTAGGTTAGCAGGGTGATTCTTGAGTAGCTCCCTATCAATCTTGATTTGCAGTCCAGATCCCTTGCCAAGGTCTGTGCTGCTGCATGGAAGCACACAGATTTCCTGAGTAGTTCTGCCTTTTCATTGTGATATGGTATTGTGACCTTTATTGAACACCAGCCCCACTGTCTCCTTGGTCATTCTCCTGCCTCAAATGTATCTTAAAAACCCGTTGTTGTTGCTCCTTGCTTGCCTAGCCAGTCTCATCTCACTCTGAGCTCTAGCTGCTGGACCTCTCAGCGGCTTTCAATACCATTGGTTGCTTCACTGGGATGGGACTTGGAGGCATTGTTTTACATTGGCTCTAGTCCTTCATGGATGAGTGAACCTAGAAGGTGGTGCTGGGGGACTCCTCTTTGACCCCTTGGCTCTTGGTCTGAGAGGCCCCTTAGAGTTCTGTTCTCCATGCTGTTTAACACACACATGAAACCACTGGGAGAGGTCATCCAGAGTTTTGAGGTGCAGTGCCATCAATATGCAGATGACACCCAACTCTACTACTCATCTGTCATTTGTAATGGACTAGATGAGGCAAACAAATTGAAACTTAATCCAGATAAGATGGAGGTGCTCTTGATCAGTTGAAAGGCAGATCAGGGAATAGGGATTCAGCTTGTGCTAGATGGGATTACACTCCCCCTGAAAACACAGGTTCACAGTTTGGGTGAACTGTCTTCCCAGGGAGGCCCGCTTCTTGTTGTCCTGGTAGCAGGCTAAAACCTTTCTATTCAGGCCAGCCCTCAATATAGAAAGGTTTTAAAGAGTGGGCTACAGGTGATATACTATTTTAATTTTGTTATCTTTTTATCTCTTTTGAGCTATTTTAATTCCATAACAATTTAATTCTATTTTAATATGCATTATTTATATGTTTTAAATTGTATTGTTTTAAAGTATAAGTTGCTTTGAGGCCCAATATTGGAGAAAAGCAGAATAACAACAATGAGAACAACTTTTCCAAACTCTCCAAGCTCTAAATATAATATGCACATTTAATTCATCCTTCAATAATGTCAAATACTCCTCTCATTCACCACACTGTGGTAATACAACTCAACTTCCACAAAACCCCCAAGCAAGCAACTGAACCAAAATGCTTTGCTAGGACATGAAGGACCTCTTTCCAGATATTTGTTATGTGTCAGAGTGAAGGTGATTACCAAGCACTGAAGAATTCCAAGAATGCAAGCTCACAATAGTTCTGTACAAATGAACAGTGCAGGTAAAGACATCTGAAGCTAAATGATTCATGCTGTTCACAAGCCTTTGGGGAGATATTAGTTCTAGTGCAACCCATCTGTGTAGAGAATGAGAAAAGATACAGACAGAGTAGAGTGCTCTATGGTTTGAATGTTGTGGGAACAGTAGCCAAGAAGTAGAGCTAAAGAAGGGAAAGTTGGGGGAAGGAATGGTGGGAAGGCTCTTCTTTCGAGCTCCAGTGCTATATCTGTAGCTCTAAGAATGGCATTGGCTAACTGCTTGAAACAGATTACTTCCGCATCTTTTCCAATCTGATGTAATATATCTCCCGTTATTCTAAATGGCTTTGGTTCTGCTCAAGTAAAGAAAAGTCAGTGAACAGGACAGAACAATCTCCATTAAATAGTGTGACCTTAACTACAGTGCTACTTTTGAAATGGAGCAAAATGGAGCAATGAGGTATATAGGTCATTTAGCAAGGCTGGATTTAATTAAAATAAGATATCTGTTCAGACAAAGAACTCTGATTATATTTGGATGATATTATTAAAAAGAATATTACTTTACTGAGAAAATGCCATTCTGATTCTCTTTAAAACAAAAGGCAGATTTAGGCCCTTTCCACATGTGGGGGCGGAAGTGGGCGAAAACGCCCAAAAACGGAGCTTACCGGCAGCCGGGTAAGTCCGTCGCTACGCAGAGCAGCGTGAGCTCGCTGCTCTGCAGTCCTCCAGTGTCCCAAATGGTGGCTTCCGGTTGGTGGAGGCTTTCCACCAACCGGAGAAGCTCGCCAGCTGGAAGCCCGCCCCCGGTAGATCTGCAGGCACGCACTTGCGTGCGCCTGCAAATCCACTTCGGAGCTGGGTGACGGAGCGGCACAGGGCTGTGTGCTCCGTGCTTTTTAAAAACCTCAAAAAGAGGTTTTTAAAAAACACCCAGTGCGGCTAGTTCCGGCTGCTCCTGAGTGGATTCTGGTGTGGAACTACAAAAAGTAGTCCACGCCAGTCCACTCTACAGTGTAAAAGACCTCCATGAGAGGTCGCTCTGCACCATTTCAGAAGCCCGGTATGGAAATGGCCATAGTTTTGTTATGTCTTTTGGGCAAAATAATATATAACAAGCCACACTCTGATTATTTTCTAGTACCATGGTGCTATAAAGCCAAATAGTCCTTAAATTACCACATTGGACTTGAATTATTGACAATCCTATTTCTAGTAACAACTAGACAGTTCTAAAAATATTTGTGGCTAAAGTATACATCAGAAACAACTTGAAGTCACACAACAACAAAAGTATAATTACAATATTATTTTATTACCTTTGATCTTGATTGCCAGCTTAATTTTTTAATGTTTAATTTTCCATGGCCAATATTCTACATCAGCTGCTTAGGTAGGTAACTGTTCCATGTCCATGATCACTACTTAGTCACAACTGTGATAATATTACCATGATCGTAACTCCTGTCAATCTGCTTTACTGGGCATCAGCTGCATGGGGAGAAGGAGGTCTGTTTTACCAGTGATCAGAGCACAGGGGTGGTTACGTAGTTAAGTACAGTTAGATAAGTAACTGGTGTAGACCACTATCCCATGTATTTAATCCTTAGAGAACCAGAGATACAAGGGAAAAATGTTAATTTTTCCTTAATTGTTTTGTGAGAAATAAGTGGCATTTATGAAAACAGGGATAGTGACAAAACAGGTGAACCCATAGGTTGGATCCAAACTTTGAAGGATAATAGGAATTATTATCCTTGCTAACTTAAGTCTCACTGATATCTCAATCCAACCCATTGCCTGGAGAAAGCATTAAAGCATTGCCTGCCCATAGATACATTGGAGGGAGCTAGGAATTTAGCTTAACCCTCCACCTTGCATTGAGCCCAAATACAAAGTTCTGTTGCTGGCAGAACCCTTATGTTCGATTGGTTTATGTGTAGGGCTGCTGCATTTTTAACTGTTAAAAATTCAAAGTATATTTTCAGTCCAAAATAAAATTAGTAAATTAATGTGCAAATTAGAGTGCTTGAATCAGACAACTGTAATATGGCTTAGTCTGGATCAAAATTTTGGCTTAATCTGGTACTCTAATTACTACCAAATTGGATATATCTGGCCAGAATTATCATTACTTGATTTATTGTAAACTTTATTACAGATTTGAACAGAAAAATAAATCTAAGGAGAATATTAGAAAAATGAAAATCCAGTGTTAGTTCTAGCTAGAATAGATCCCTTGAAATTAATGGGACTCTTACCCTGTGTACTGAGGGTCCCGGGAGGGACACCAAAATGTGCTCAACTAAAGGTGGGGAAAATTAGCTCAGAGCACTGCTTAGCGTTACGAGAGGCAGGGTAACTTAGCAAGATCTTCAACCCTATGTCTACGGGGTTGGGTCGAGTCAAGGAGCACACAGAAGTTGAAGCAATAAATGATGTTTTATTACAAACACAAGCAAAACAGTGTATGAGACACACTCATACAAGATAACTAAAGAAAATAAAGGTTTGAGTGGTATAGAGGGATTTTTAGAGGGGTTGCTGGTTTGGGTGATACTTCACCTGTCCTGAAGCCCAGAAAAATAGAGAGCGAGGCTGGGGTGTGATGTAGCTCAGCACGTGGAGCTGAGGGGAGGCTCGCCAAGCAAAGTGGCAGCAAGGCGGGATGAAACTCGGGAGCGATCCGAGGAAGGTCTCGGAATCAAGAGTTTTTATAAGGAGAATTGTGACTGCAGGCTATGCCGTACTTGGGGGAAAACAATAGAGTTGGAGTTGGAGACAAAGCCTGCGAAAGGTCAGAATCTGAATGACTGAGTTATAGCTGAGGTTCTCAATAGAGTAGCCAGTATGCAAACGCAGAGTACTTGGGTATTGTATAGTTCACCCATTAAGCTGCCAGCGCGGGGCAGAGGCTCTTTTGTAGGTTGCGTGCATACCTAATTAGAGTACTTGCCTGGAGGTCTCCTAAAGCAGTGAGTCAGCTATTTCTGGCCTGCCTGTATTGTTGTTTGAATATTATGGCTATTAACGGCCGAGCTTATTTACGTGCTTGTCCGGCGGCCTCGCAAGCACGTGGAGGGCAATAGAGAAGTGCAGCCAAATAATTGTGATATCAAGAGGATATCTTTTAATATTCCCTCGGACTAGCCAGGGCAGTAACAGGACCTAAATAAGTTGTGCCTCACATGTCCTGTTCATACCAATGATTCTACTCTTCGTAGAGTTAACATTGAATTTAATGCTAGGAATGTTTACATAAGCACAAGTAGAAATGCTGGACATTCTTCTGTAAAAAAGTTGGTACTGAATACAGAATAGACAATGTATTTAACTCAGTGTGTATAGAATCTAGTCATCCCTTCAAATCTGGTCATCTGGCAAATTGGTCATGCACTTTGCAGATTAGGTTTTACTTCATCAGACAAAGGTCACCTGCTGACAGGGCTTTGCTCCACGAAAGCATCTGTCACACCATGTTAAGTCTTTAGGATCCCCAGGGACCCTGAAACAGTGGAGCAAGGGGCTGTCAAGCCCCATCCCCTGGACTAGGCTGGAGGGCTTCCTTCATCCCTGTAGTTGACCCTCCTCAGGCATTATCAATCAGAAGTCTACTAAATGATCAGGCATTAAGAAAGATTGAGACAACTATTGTTACTGAGCCCTACCAGGAATAATAAAGGCTGCCTGCACACTTACTTGAGGGTAAGTGACACTGAACATCTGGAAGGCACTTCTAAGTAGACATTGGGCTTGTGAGAATCTTTATATTTAAGGATGTTTCAATGACTGTGGATGAAAAAAAGGAAGTTTTTCCTTCACTTCAAATACACACAGATAGACAAAATTCAAATCAACTTTCCTGCCAATGTTGACCCACATATACACTTAAAAACAGTCCAGGGTCTCTGTTGGTAGTGCAAGGCTCTTGGTTGTCCCTCAGTTTAAAGCTTATCTCAATAGATCAACTAGAAGAACTAGCAGAAATTAATTGTGTATGAATTATTTAAAAGTATCTGGGAGGTTCATTCCAGCATAGCAGTGAATGAGAATTTCTGGAAAGAACTGTTGTCCAGGATGCTAAAGGGAGATGACACTTTATCAGGCTGGGTGGCTGCTGTGAGGGGATGAACACCTCCAATCATATGAAGTTGAATGACTAACATGACTTGCATGTACTAGTGGAAATAGTGTCCCACTAGTATTCGTTCAAGTTTGACCCAAAGGAGTTTTTGTATTTTTAAAAAAAAATTAAAAAAATTTTTTTTAAAAAAATGTTGTATTAAGCAATCCACCCCCCACACATACACATTTATTTTGCACAAAACATTGTATGCAAAAACATTTCCTCTCATAATCTCACCCAGCGAGAGGAAAAAAACATATTCAGAACCATCTCCAGGTTTTGGAAGGCCCATGAACAAATTGCCTTCAGTGATCCCTCCTTTGTTTCAGAGAAGCCACCCCCCCTTCACCACTGTCACTATTGATCATAGGCTTGCCCAATATAACCATCCAGAGGGAAAGTGTAAGGCAAACAGTGAATGCAACTGCATCTCTTGATCTTTTTATTATTTTATTGCTGCCTGTATATCTCAAGAGGGCCAGTGAACAGGTAGCGGCAGCATGGAGGAGAAGCAGTTCAGCCAGAAAGTCCTGCAGTTTGGCAGTGAGCTCTCTGTCATGGCATGAAATTAGCCAGGCTCAAACTACTACAGCACACCAGCTGTGTTGTAAAACTGGTTCTGCTACCATCCGGCACTTCCTTTGAAAGAATCCTTCCTTTATGTTTCAGCTTATCAAGCTTAGAGAAATATTGGGCAAAATCCCATGGCTAGAGTTGCTAAAGAAAAAAAGACACCCAGCATGGATGGGATTTTGTGAAGAAAGAACTGCTCAAAGCATAATCACAAACAATTCCATGGAAGAAAGAAAATGGGAAACATCTGAAAAAGCCAATGTGGCTGCAGAGTAAAACCTGAATAGGAAGAGAAAAGAAAACAGAGCACATATAAAGAATGGAAGGAAGGATGAATCACCAAGGAAGAATACAGATGTGTAGCCCATGCTTGCAGGAATAACACTCAAAATAAGCTGAGACTGGCTAAGCAAGCAAGGAGCAAAAAAGGGGAGTTTCAAACACCGTATGTTCAAAGCAGAATGATGAAGGGAATGGTGGGAATGCTGCTAAGGAAGGATGGTAAACTGCTAACAGATCAAATGAAAAGCAGAACTACTCAATATTTATTTCACTTCAGTCCCCCCCCCCCCAAAAAAGAGGACTATGTGCTTCCAGGCATCAGAAGAGACTTTGGCAAGGTATTGGGGTTACAAATCAAGATTGATAAGGAGTTAGGAATCACCTAGTTAACCTGAATGAGTTCACATCTATGGGGCAAGATGAACTGCATCCCAGAGTATTGAGGGAACTTGCTGACATGCTTGCAACACCACTTGCCATCATTTTTGAGAAATCTCTGAGAACAGGTGAGGTGTCAGAGGACTGGCAAATACTGTCCCTCTCTTCAAATAATGCAAAAATGAAGATCCAGGAAACTACAGACCAGTCAGCCTGACTTCAATACCAGTAAAAATATTAGAACAGATTACACACCAGTCCATCTGCAAGTACCTTTATGACAATGCAGTGATTAGTAGGAGCCAGCATGGGTTTGTCGAGAACAAATCCTGCTGAACTAAGCTTTAATTTTTTAAAAAATTGGGGGTCACTAGTTTAGTAGATAGTGGGAATGTTGTGGATGTCATTTATCTGGTTTCAGCAAAGCATCTGATATCATATTTTAACTAAATGACTAAATATGGAATAGACAGAAACTCCATGAGATGGATCTGTAATTGGCTGGAAAGCTGTGCTGAAAGAGCTGTCATCAGTGGCTGTGTTTCAAATTAGAGGTCTCAAGTGGAGTGCTACAAGGTTCTGAATATTTTTTATCAATGATTTAGAGATGATGGGATGGAGGGAATCCTTTGCAGATGATACAAAACTGTGAGTGGCAGCTAACACGCTGGAAAACAGGAATAGAATTGAAAAGGATCTTGATAAACTAGAAAGCAAGCTGAAATTAATAAAATGACATTAGAGACAAATGCAAAATTCTGCATTTAGGCCACAAAACCAAATGCATAAGTGTGGGATGGGAATACCTGTCTCAGTAGTACTACATGTGAAAAAGTATCTTGGGATTATTATTAATCATAAATTGAGCATGACCCAGCATGTCATGCTGCAGCAAAGAAGACAAATGCTATCTTAGAGTGTGTTAAGGGAAGTATAGTTTCCAAGTTGAGGGGAGTAATAGTCCCATTATATTCTGCACTGGCAGGCCTCATCTTGAGCACTGTGTTCAGTTCTGGGCATCTCATTTTAAGAAGAGTATAGACAAGCTGGTGTGAGTTCACAGAAGGGCAACAAGGATTATAAGAAGTACGGAGAAGAAAACATATGAGGAAAGGTTAAAAGTGCTGGGGATGTTCAGCTTGGTGAAGAGAAGATTGAGAGGTGATATGATTTTTAAATATCTCAAGCGTTGCCACAAAGAGGAGGGTACAGGCATGTTCTCCGTTCCTCACAGGGTAGAACTAGTTCTAATGGTTTTAAGTTACAGGAGCATAGATTTTGACTGAATATTAGAAGGAACTTCTTGACAGTAAGAGTGGTTCAGCAATGGAACCTATTGCCTGAAGATGTGATTGGGTCTCTTCTGTGGATGTCTTTAAAAAAAAAAGCTGACGTGTTCCTTTTTTTATTTCCATTGGTGCTGTCTTTTCCCCATTAATAATTAGTTGTGCCTTGCTATCTTTGTATATCTGTTTTATCCAATTTACGAATTTATGTCCACATCCCATTCTGTCCAATAATTCTATCATAAATTCTTGATTCAAATTATCAAATGCTTTTTCAGCGTCAACAAAGACCAACACTCCTTCCTTCTCATTATGTCTCTCATAGTATTCCAGAATATTTATTACTGTGCGCACGTTGTCCCTGATATATCTTCCCGGAAGGAAACCGCTTTGATCTGCGTGAATTATTACTTGTGCGATCTTCTTTAATCTTTCTGCTATTATATTTGTAAATAATTTATAATCAATATTCAGTAATGATATAGGTCTGTAATTTTTTGGTTCCTCCTGATCTTTGTCCTCTTTTAATATCAGAGTTATGTTTGCTTCTCTCCATGATTGTGGTTTGCCATTTATTATGATCTCATTAAACATTTTCTGCATCGGCAAGGATAGTTCTTCTTGTAACTCTTTATAATATAGCGTCGAAAATCCGTACGGTCCTGGTGATTTGCCTATCTTCATTGTTTTTATCGCCTCTGTAACTTCCATCATTGTTATGTTTGCACTCAGGTTCTTTTCTTGATCTTCTGTCAGCTTTGGAATATCTTGTTCTCGTAAGTATTTATCTATTTTCCCTTTCATATCCTTGTTGTTGTCCTTACTGTATAAGGTCTTGTAATATTGTCAAAAAAAAATCCAATTGGAATCAATAATTTTTGTGATTCTCTGATAAATGGTGTAAGGACAAGAAAGTCTTCTACAGAGAGCCCACATCCAAGGTTCCACAATAAATACACAATCTGTCCAAAATGCTGTACTAAATCTTAACCTAAACACCTTACCATTCTTTGAAAAAAGTTTCTTTGCACTATTTAATCTAAAGTGTTCTTTGAAGAACAAATGAAAAGGCACTTTTTGACTAAATACAGACTACAGAATACTAAATACAGAATGCAGACAGCTGTATTATGTGGACAACACATGTTTAATGGACACTCTGAAAGGGAAACTGAGGACTCCAATATTTTTTTCTTGCATATATGTTTGAAAAGAACTTAGCGTTACCAATCTGCATATGTAACCAGTACATTTTGCTTCTAATGGATCTCTTGGATTAGAAGCACTTTTGAAATGGTGCCTGCTGCTTCCATGTTGATTTGGTTATGATCAAGACAATTGCTGTTAGTAAGCTAATTGGACAATTTATACACTGGCTTTTCCTGCTAAGATACAGCACAACTGCAGCCAGTGCGTTGTGCTGGGAGTTTAATTGTCATGCAAAATGGCTCTAATATAAATTTGCATCCATGAACAATTCTTACTCCAAGTATGTGCAACGTTCCCTGAAAACAGCTTTTGGTTGCATCTTGATATCATTATCCTAAAGGTATTGAAAATAAATGTAAAGTAACTTATATTTAAGCCATTTCCTGTAATAATTTAATACAGTCATTAAAACACAGAAAGCAACATGGGCATAGACCCTCTACTAGGGTTCCACAAAATGTTTCAGTCATGGCAGCAAGAGGAAAGAATCATTGTTCTGTGCCTTCTAATCAGTTTCAGCTTATGGTGACCATAACTCTACCATAGAGTGTTTTTTTAAAAAGATTTATTGAAAGGAGGTATTGAAAGGAGGTTCGCCATTGCTGAGAAAGTGTGACTTACACCAAGTGGGGTTCCACTTGGTGACTTCGGGTAAATCACACTTTCGAAGTATCTTTCACACTTTCAAAGTTTCAAAGTTCTTTCACACTTTCAAAGTATCTTCTACACTTTCAAAGTATCTTCTACACTTTCACACTTTCAAAGCCTGGTCTCCCAGTTCCAACACCTATTGCTATATCACACTGTCTCTTCAAAGGGAAAAATTACTGCAATTTTCACATTACTTGTTTGTGGTCCTATTATTTTTTACCATTAGCCTAACCCTAAGGGCACCAAATCCTATCTGATCTTGGAAGCTAAACAGGGTCAACCCTCGTTACTATTTGAATGGGAGACCACCAACAGATACCAGGTGCTGTAGGCTATATTTCAGAGGAAGGAATTAGCAAAACCAAAGAGAGCCCTGTGAAATTCATGGGGTTACTATGTGAAAAATTCAAAAAGATATGGGAGAAAAGGAAGTTAAACTTATGAACATCAGTCTAAGGCCATTTCCGCATAGCATTGCCAAAACACATTACCTATGGGTTGTAGTTGTTTCAGGGGCCACAATTCTGCACAACGTCGTAGCCATCCAGTAGCCAGCCATGGATTTGAAATACAGCATTCTAATGATGCTTGTGGATGGGCGGAACTGCAGTCTCTGAAATGACTACAACCTGCAGATAATGCATTTTAGATGGCGGGAACCACAGGAAAAAATAATAAAATATCGGAATATGATAATTGTTGGGAAAAATCAAGAAACAAGGTTAAAAACTAGAGAAGAATTGGAACATGAAGGGTTCAAGTGTTCATGGTTTCTCTACAGACAACTTAAAGAAAGACATAACATGGATAAGAAATTAGAAGGTTTCCAAACAGATGAAAATAATAAACAGTTCGAAGACATATTATTCAAATCACAGAACCAACTGACTTCCAAATTGTACAAGTTTCAAATAGAGAGAGAATTAGAAACAGAACAGATAAAACCTTCGATGATTCTATGGGCACAGAACATAGGCCATGAGATTCAACTAGAGCACTGGGAGAAGACGTGGCTAGAAACACAAAAATTCACGGCAGCTCAAAGTCTGAAGGAGAACTACTTAAAGATGCTGTATAGATGGCACCTTGATCCTGTGAAAATTAATAAGATATATAAAACAAGGGAGAACAAATGTTGGAAATGCGGTCGAGAAAATGGGACCTACTATCATATATGGTGGACTTGTGACAAAGCCAAAATATACTGGAAAAGCATACAAGAAATGATCTCAGAAATATTACAGATCAGTATTCCTTTGACACCTGAACTATTTCTATTAAATATAATAGAGAAAATACATAAAGAGTACAGAATATTCTTTATATGATTACAGTTGCAAGAATGGAATATGCGCGAAAGTGGAAAAATGATCAGGTTCCACAAATAGAAGAATGGAAAATAAAGGTTTTGGAATATAGGGAAATGGACAAATTAACCTCGATGATACAAGGGAAAGATCAAGAAGTAAATGATACAGAATGGAGACAAGTAGAGAAGTTTTTTCTCTCAACATAAGAAGAACTTAGGAAAACAAGATTTAAAGTTCAGTCATTAAAGATAACATAAGATATGGGATGACAAATTATGAGAAGGCACGCGAAGTTAAGATAGGGGTATTGAAAGAGTAACATATAAAGGACTATTAAGAATTAACTCTAGGGAAGTTAGGAAGTGGAATATAAAGCAAATATGATATGAAATAAGGTATGAAGAAAGATGGATATGAGTTGAATTTTCTATAAGAGTACAATGTATATTTGGAGATATATATAATACAAAATATTATATATATAAATACTATTATATATTACTATATATCTTATATTTATATTGAATATTGTTATATATGAAGAGATACTTATGTATATTTATACATCATTACTATTAATAAAAATAAAATAATAATAATAATAATAATAAAAACAACCTGCAGATAATGCATTTTAGCAACATCGTGTGAAAATGGCCTAAGAGATATTGGGTGCATCCACCCTACCAAATTTTGTCAGTTGCATTCGACTTCCATTGTCCTGGATCCATCTTATGGAATCCTAGAATTTATAGTTATGTGAGATACTTAGAGTTCTGAGCCAGAGAACTCTGATGCTGGAGTTCAAGGGAGAGCACGAGAGAATTCTAAGCCCCACAATTTTATAGAAAGGAGCTTACTCAGTTAAAATGGAATTTAAGGGCAAAAATTGTGCAATGTGGATGCACCCGAGAAAACAATAGAGGGAAAAAAAGAAAGGAATACTACAGGTAATCCTAATTAGTTGCCTCTACTTCTATTGTCCCCTGGTGGCATATATTTGTCACTTCCGCTTGTGGAATGCATCTCAGTGTCAATAACTGATTGCCCACAACAAATTAGTCTTTTTTTAAACTTATACTGTCTGCTTTCAGCACTGTATGAGTCATGCCACTGGCTGTGCTGGCTGAGAACTGTCATTGTTGACCACAAAAATAACTTTTGCAGTTCTGTGTTTCCTGTGTTTTCATTTGGTGGGCTGCTTTTGCTTTCTGGTTTACCTAGTAGGTCTTGCTTGTCACTTCTTAGAGTCTTAAGCTTATCATGGACAGTAATCATGGGGCATCAGGAAAACTGTGAGGTTTACAAGTATTCCATATCACTCTTGATTGCTGGTTCCATGGCAAGATTCAGATCCCCACAGTCACAGCTTTTATTGAATAACACCAAGAGGTATAAATCCTAGAAGAAACAAATAAAAATACAGTTACCAGTCTTTTTATTCCTCAAGGTCCCCTGTGCCTTTTAAAGCTATATAACAGACGGAAAGGAAGATGGTGTGTCATTTTCTCCCCATGACTCAGTCTCCCAAAGGAATGTGGCTTTGCCTATTATTACTGTTTGTCATGCCGTAGGTGCCTTGGGAAGAAGACAGTGGTGATCCTGCAAAGGAATAGCTGGCTTCCCAAGGCCGCTGCTTTTATTGTTGAAGTCAGTTGTAATTCCAATGGCACTTAGCAGGCAACATCCTTTCCTCAGTGAGTGCTGAAGGGGTATCTGGTTGTCTATGGTGAGACTAGAGAGTCATGGTGATGGTGACATATAATTTTCAGCTGCTATAGATCTTTCTTAACACTGCATTTTTCAGAAAAGACTCAATCTCCCAATGCAAACCTGGCAGCATTTTAAGATCTACAAGGAAGAGCTTCCTCTCGGTTCCACCACTATCACAGGTTCACTTGATGAGAACATGAGAGACAACCTTCTCAGTGGCTGCTCCCACCCTCTGGAAGCTCCTTGCACAGAAGACTAGGCTGACCCCCTTCCTGCTTTTAATTCACCAGCAGGCAAAGAGCTTTTTGGTTAAGCAGGGCTTATAGTGTGTAAGCAGGGAAGCTTGTTGTTGGTGTGGGTGAGGGTGTTCTATTTATTTAACTTTTGTATGTCTTTTAAATAATATTGCACTGTCTAATATGGTGATTTTTAATTGTTTAAAAATGTTTATTAATGTTTTTGACTGATTCTCTTTGAGAGCTGCCTTGGGTCTCACTGTGGAAGAAAGGCAGCATACAAATGAAATAAGAATGAATGAATGAATGAATCATGAATGAATGAAAAATAAGTGACTGAGTAAAAGTGCCAACATTTGGGTACTCTTCTATTTCACCGCTAAATTAAGCTCTCCACTCAGCTGATGGTGGAAGGCCTGGAGAGTTGTATTTTAAATTCATCAACAAAAGTGGCTATTTTCCTTGTTGTTTTTCCCAGTTCATCATGGGAACTCCCTTGAATTCAGGGAGCGGTGGCTACATTCTGCTCCAATTTCCTGCATGTTTACATTGAACTTGGTATTGACTGCTGCTAAAGTGCTTAGCCAGAATAATTTCAACACACTGCAGTCAGAAAGAGAAACAATTCATAGCCAGGAATGTTTGAAAGTGCTCTCCATACCTTGCAGTGTTTGACACAGGAGGGGACATTGATAATGGCTTGGATTCCCTTCCTTGACAAAGCCCTCACTGCTTACCTGTATGGGACATTTGCAGTCCAAGATGCTAGAACAGGGCCACATGCCCAGAGAGATGTTTAATGGTGATACTTGTAAGAGGTTTTGAAAGGATGAGTATTAGGGTTAGCCAGAGTTTAGGTATCTCCCAGGCAGCATAGTCAATGCCCTCCAACTGTCTCAATTTGGCAGGGACAGCCTCAATTAATCCTTGGTTGTCCCACTTTTCCAGCTGCTTTTAAAATGTCCCAGTTTCTCTCTTCCCTTCCCACTTTCCCACTTTGTCCTCAAGTTACCTCAATTGCTGCAACCTAAAATTAAAGTGAAAAGGTAGTTAGCACTCAGGTATAACTCTGTAGACCACTCAGTCATGGAAACCTACCAGTTGATGTTGAGAACATCACATGCTCTTAGTCCCAGAAACCCACATTAAAAGTTCACCACAGGGTCACCATAAGTCAGAAATGATTTGAAGGCACACAATAAAAATTTAACTCAGTAGGGGAGAGGGGAGACATGGGGTGGAATCTTGCCCTTCCCAATGAGTTCAGGCAAAATCAAACTGTAGCAGCCTTTCCTAGCTTGTATGTTCTTAATAACATTGTTGTATCGACCCCACACTGATGTTGCTTGGCTATACACGTCATGGTTTTCATCAATGAAATGCTGTAAGGCATTTGATTTGAAAGATTTTTTAGCTGAATCTTATTAGTTCTAGCTAGAGTAGACCCACTGAATCAACTATTGACTGCTAACTCAACCTGTAGGTCAATCTTATTGATTTAGTTTATTACTCTGATTGGAATTAACAAGAGTCAGGTCTTTATTTGAATGGGACTCTGGAAAGCCATAGTGAGTCAAAGTATCAAATAATTAGACAGTCTACTATAAGGCAGTTCCTTGTGTTCCTAGCCCTCATGACCTATCTGAAGGAGCTCCTAGTACTTATAGTCTGGTGATGTGCTGAAATTCCTGCGTGAAAGTTCCTACCCTATGGTCGCAGACTTAAAATTTCCCAAGTTCTCAGGGGATTGGGAAGTGGGTTCAACCATTTTAAAACAACTCTTCTCTGTCTTGGAAGAGTACAGCCTGTCTTTCAAATTCCAGAGACTAATTTTGTGATTAAAAAAATGGTGGCAGATGGCAAATAAGTGGCAGGCAAATAGTTAAGTTCACAAGGTGGTTTAAATGGCCCAGCATCCCACATAACATATTCTAGGCAACCTGTCAATTCATCTAAGAGATGTGTGCATATAATAACCTTGTGTCTCTCGTTTATCACACAAAGACACTAAACAAAGATCAAAGAAGACAAAAGGCCAGGAAAATATTGTTTTCCACCAATCTGCTTGTCATTTAGAGAAAGCTTAGTGTATAAATGTCATGGCAACAAGCTGTTCCCTGGTTTTAAAGAAAGCTAGTGCTTCCCCCACTCCTCACTTTGAGACAAGGGCTAAACAAGGCAAATAAGGTTTTTTTAGAAGCAAATGTTTCTGTGGTTCCAGGTACAAGCTCTGGGTAGTTTGTTTTTTTTCCCTAGGTACCTGGTGAGTTTGTATGTACGGTACTTTCCCGTAACAGACCCTTCATACACACAGAGACATACTTAGGCATTTGTCTAGGCAATTGACCAAATGACACATGAAATTCATGTTTCCATTTAATACGTGCATTTTAAAAATGCAGATAACAGGATAGGGAAAAGGAGTTGATATTATTAGGATTGTTGCGTGTGGAGTTCAATCCTTTCCTCTCCTGCTTTGGAGCCAATAAAATCACCTCTCTGAAGCTTGTATTTGCTTTAGAAATAAAACTTATATTAGTCTGCTGATTTTTGCATTTTTAAAAATGTTTGCATTATATCGAAAGATGAATTTGTAACAAATCTAGTTTAACCCTACAATACATCCACACAGGGAAAGCAGTCAGGTTTGCTGCTCAGCAGCTTAGGAGACCTTCCACCAAAGGTTGTGTAATTCAAAAGTTATAAGCCGTGCTTGACAAAGAGGAATTAAGCTATTCCCAGTAGTGAAGGAATCTTGAAGGTATATTATAAAGGCAAGTGATAGAGACATTTTATGAGAGCTTTCAGTGATTTGAGATCACTGATTCCCATATGTGGTCACAGACTTATTTTGTTCTAGTTCATTTCTGTTTAAATTTTTTTAAAAAAAATCTATGTAAAAATCTAAAAAGTGTCTACAATAAACAGTGAGATACATGTCCACACTGACTTATGACCATCTTTCAACTCACTTGGTTTTAAAAAAAACCAAATCTGTCTCTAATCTGAATTAGTAGCTGAAAAGCTTCTTTTCAGAGTGGATACAACAACTATCTTGTTTACAGCCTACATCAACATTACTCCCTCAGGATTATCCTAGAATATCAAATCAAAGCCAGTGCATGTCCCAAAATGTTTCGGAGCTCATTGGGCTAGAGCATGTAGAGCATATCAATTTCTACAACAAACTTGGGAGCCTGAAGATTTTTTTTTTTTTTACCTTCCCACTCAAGTATACAAGTCCCTAGGTACAGCGGGCTGAACTGGGGTAACCTTATTGGTATGCAGTATCTTTCTCATCTGTTGCATCCTGAAAAGGAATTAGAATGAAGGTTCTCTGTGCCACAGGCCTCCAGCAGCTGTACTCAGATGTCTCTCTTCCCTTGTTTTAGGACATCTTGCTTTTCTCCCTTTTCTCCCTAGAGCCTCCAGAGCCTCCATTTTGTTACTCTAGCATGCCCTTTTCATGTGGCTCTTGTTTCATGCCTTTGACCTAGCTTTCAGCTGACTTTCTATTTTTAACACATCTCAAGACAGACAACTTTGCTGCCTGGAGTGTTGTGGACCTTCATCTTTTAGCTTGATCTTTTGGTTTAGGGTATTTTCCTAGTCATCTGTAAGGTCCCTAGACAGGAACTTGGGTGGAAAATTGGTCCCCCAAACTTCCCTACTTTCCTCACTCCTGTCTTGTTGCATGTATAATGGTTCCATAAACAAATTTCCTGTCCCTGACTTAAGCCATTTCCGCACTACACTGTTACTGTGCTATTATTCCACTTTCAACATCCTATGGAATCCTGGGGTTTGTAGTTTAGGGAAGACCATTTAGAATCCTCAGCCAGAGAGGTCTTTGGCTTCAGTAAACTACAAACCCCAGAATTCCACAGGATGTTGAAAGTGGAACAATAGCACTATAAGTGCCAAAATGGCCTCAATCAATGTTGGATCACAAGGAACAGCAAACACAGCTGAGGAATACTGTGTAGCCATTTAGAACATTAACTCACAGGGCTGAGATAGCAGATAAGATCTGGCCCTACATCTCCAGTTTTCAAGGGTCCAGGCAGGAGACAAGGGTGCAAAATCTCCAGTTTTGGTAGGTTCAGCTTCAGCAAAAGAAAAATGATTGTGTGCAAATCTCCAGCTCATTTGGTAAAGCAGCAGCTTGCTATCAAATTTCCAAGGCTTAATTGATTTGTTATTGCAACTTACTATGGCCATTTCTGCACTACATTGTTATAGTGCTATTATTCCACTTTCCCACTTGTATAAGCTGTATAAGGAGAAAAATTTGATTCCTTGTGTATCATCAGAACTACTTCTCAAATTAATACACTGGGAAGAGAGGTAGACAAGAACATATAGAAGAAGCAATTCACTCACCATTGTTTAACATAAAAATCATGAACATCTGATATATCTACGCAAATGAATCAAATGTTCAAAAAATGAATGCTTTTTAAAAAAAATCATAATCCAATCAATAATCAAAAGGATGTGTGTCCTCCCTTTCTATGAATCCATCTAGTGCAGCTTAAATAAAATATTCTAAAAGAAATCAAATACAAAAATAAAATATCTATATATAGTATATAATCTATATCGTATATAGTTTTTACAATTATATTATTTTTATAAAATACAATATTACTTGTGAAAAGCACTACAAACAGAAATCAATAGAACAAGCTGAACAGCCCAAAATTACATCAGTCACAAGCCACGCATATGAAACAGGTTTCAGTTTGCACTAGCAGAGAGAGATGCATCAAGCACATTCAGTTTAAGGAATGGGGATCTGAAGAAAACATAGCGCTGAAAACAAGAAAATATAAATTATCATATGTGTTGGAAACAGAAATTCCTAATAAAGAGCAAGTTATTCAGGACAGAGCATTGGAAAAACTCACTTCCCACACATTTTTTTTAAATGTATAATCATGTATTGCCCTATACAATCATCTCACCTACTGCAAACCGATGAATGTTAATAGAATTCCTATGTCGATTATAAACAGTGGTAGAAGATCATTAGATTACAGCAAAGAGAGGAACAAATGAATGAAATCTGGTGATTTAATTTTGTGAAAACATGAGTTTTAAAATAATTATTACCTCCTTAGGACTTAGTTCTTTGTTTGCACAAAAGATGAACACTCAGAAAGTCACTGAACAAGAAACTCTTAAAGAAAACATGGATGATTCTCTTTTAAATGTTTTATTTTAGACATACTGTTCAGCAGCAGTGAGCACTCTTACCAGATGATGATAGGAAGGCTCATGATTTCTGACTGTGAAGCCTTCTGTGTCAGGCCTAATTTTTCAGATTTTTCATTTTAAATGCAAATCCCAACCAATCCATGTGTGCTGGCATGTCAAGCTCCGGTGTAAAACAATGAAAATGTTTCAAGAAGATAATACAGAATCTCTGCAATGAAAAGCTGAATTCCGAAACTGTTGTAAATATATGCTAATTCATAAAGCGCATGTACTTAATTTCACCCCATCCACCTTGCAGCTTAGGAAATTTTGTCAGACTAACTGCAGGTATTTTAAAGCCAATTTTGTTTATCTTTATGAAAGAAAAATGGTTTCAAAAAAAGAAAAAAGCAAGCAAGCAGAGATTCTCGGGACATATAGTTTTGTGCTTGGAACTTACACCTATAGTCACAGAATTGCAGGATTCACACCATTCTGGTCACATTTATCTTAAGACTATAAAGCAGGATGAAAAGGGCATCCATTGTATATTGTACAGGGCAGAAGTGGGCAACACACAGTCCGTGAGTTCCATGCAGTCCCTCCAACCTTCTTGGTGGCTTCTGATGCTCCCTCCCACTGCTGAAATCTGATGGTGTAGCAGCACTGAAAAGACTCAATTTTGTTATGACAAAAGTTTAGTGATGGGTGTTTGCCCTGTTTTCAAACTGACTAGCATTTGTGGATGCCTCGTGGAACTACTAGGGACATGCATCCTATAAGCATTATAGAGTCAGTTTTGTTGCTGCATCTCTGAAATTCAGCAGTGCATTAGTGTATTGTGTGGTCCCTTATGAGTTGGGGGTATACATTTCACCCCATCCAAAGCAGTTGCCCACCCAGGAGTATAGAGAAATGAATATTTTAGTGCAAACCATAAATGGGCTATGGGTCACTTTTTACACCATAAGAACATGAGTGAAGCTGGTCAGAACACAGGGCCTTTCTGCACTACACTGTTATAGCGCTGTTATTCCACTTTCAACATCCTATGGAATCCTGGGGTTTGCAGGTACGGGAGGGGGCCTCTGGCTTCCATAGGATGTTGCAAGTGGAATAATAGCACTATAACAGTGTAGTGCAGAAATGGCCTCAGTGGTACAGCCAGGACTCAATATAGGGATTGAAGTATAGTGCTCTGCAGCTCAGAAGCCACACAAATTAGTACTCAGAGGGTGGCAGGTGTTCAAAATCCATGCAAACAAGTCCAATATCAGCAAATGGGCTGCCATCACCATGGCAAAGCTGATACTGTGATGTCTTTGCATTTATTTATTTATCTATTTAAAAAAACAAATATGCAACAGTCAAGACTGTGGTTATAGCTGGGTACAGCTATACTTCTTAAAAAATTAATTATTTTCTAGAATAAAATGGTGACTATTGTACCTGTAGTTGTAATAGTGTTATGATTTAAGTGGGTTTAAAATGTAATATTCCATGTGATCAGTGAATTTCTTCTTTTAAAATCAGAATTGGCAGATTTTTTTTTGTTGCGGTTGTTGTTATAATGTATCAGGTATGCAGGAGCTCTTTGTACCGCACATAATGGCAGTGAGTGGGCAAAGGGGAGAAAAGTTACCTGAATGCTTCACAGTTGAATTAATAACATGATCGACTAAGGAAAGGTGCAACGTAATATTATTAAATCCAGATTCTAAAGTTACTTTAGCTGTGCCACCGATCACATGGTGGAATCCTTTATAGTTGGCCTTCCACTTTTGTGGGGGTTAGGGGCACAGGACCCCTGCAAAAGTGGGAAAACTGTGAATATTGTAGGGCCCTCAAACCATTTTTAACACACGCAAAAAGTCCCTGTACTGGCAGGGTGGCTGAGCCCAGTAACATGTGCATTCCCTTGCTTGCTCATTCACTTGTGGGCAGGAAGGAGGGGAAGGGGGTGGGATAGGGGAGTGGGAGCAGGGAGAAAGGGGACACCCCTCCCATCCCCTTCCCCCTTCCTATCCATATGAGTAGGTGCATGCACACCTCCTCTCATCCCATCCCCTTCTCCCCTACCTGCACGAGTGAGCAAATGCATGCATGTGCCCTTCTCCTGTCCCATTACCTTCCCCTTCCCCCCACCTGAATGGGGGAACATAGATGCATACTGTGCACTCTCCTCCCATCCCATCCACTTCCCCCACAAGTGAACATAGAGCATACCTTCTTCCTGCATCATCCCCTCCCCTCCCTCCTGCATGGATGAGTGAATGCACACTTGCACCCTCTTCCATCCTATCCCTTTTTCCCAATAATCTGAAAATAATCAAATGCTTAACCTGCAAATGTGGAGGGCCAAGTGTATTTTTGTTTCAGGTGACTAGTCAGAAGCAAGTCATGAAGGCAACAGTTCTTCTGTAGTTTGGCCATGTAGTTATTATGGCCAATAGTTCTCAATAAACCTGTCCTCTGTGAATTTGTGTAATTCCTTTTTAAAAGGTATCTAAACCAGTGTAGTCTTTAGGATATCCCATGGCCAACATTTAAGTAAGTAGCCTTAGGCCTTTTCTGCACTACACAGTTCTAGTGCTATTATTTCACTTTCAACATCCTGTGGAATCCTGGGGTTTGCAGTTTAGGGAGGGGCATTTAGAATTCTCAGCCAGAGAGCCTTTTGGCCTTGGGAAACTACAAACCCCAGAATTCTACAGGATTTTGGAAGTGGAATAATATCACTATAACAGTGTGGTACAGAAATGACTTAAGTTAAGTCATGTAACTGGGGTACAGAAACATCTAAGGGCTTTGATGTCAAGCAAGCACCAGAGATCATAGGAAACTGATGAAACTCAGATCTAAGCCTTTGATAATTAAGCGCAACTAAATCACTTTCACATATTTAAGAGAAAAATTGACAGAAAGAGAAAGAGAGAAAAAGGGAAGTGGGGAAGAGAGAGACAAGTCACCCAAGTAAACTGAACTGTGATACTATCATCATGGTTGTTACCAGCATTTGTCCAGCTTAACAGATGCTGTACATTCAAGATGTAAGTATATTATACTTCTACTTTTTACAGTACATCATGTTTCTAGAATCTGTTGGGAAAAAAAGAGAATGGTTAATCCAGTACAAAATGCACATATATAGTGCCATAAACAAATATCATTCAACTTTGATTCTTACTGCAAGGAAGAATAATTACTGACTTGTTACACATAAGAAACTTACCTTGGAGTCTAGGAGAATGGCAGCGCTTATTGCTTGGGGAATAATAATGGGGAAAGCTTCATTCTAGAATGTTTGGTTAAAAGACAATCTTTTTGTACTTTGAATACGAGGACAGGCCAAGTACATGACTTAGGCCCTTTCCGCAGCTTACCTTTTCTCGGCTCTGGAGTGCGGGGATTGCGCGAGCAGCCTCCAGCGAGAGGCTCTCGCGTCCCTGCCGCTTCAGCTCTGCACGAGCTGCCTGCTCCCAAGCAGGCAACGCGAGAGCCCTGCCCCTTCCGCAGCGCAGCGCAGCCTGGGAGTTTCCCAGGCTGTGCTAGGGCAGGAAGCGCGACCACCATGGCTCTGGAGGCTCCACACGCACAGCAAGTGCGCGCGGAGCCCTGGAGCAATGCACGATCGTGTACCATTTTTGGCTGAAAGCCAAAAATAAAAAAGTGCATGATAGGCGCCTGCCCTACCCTGGAGCGTCGCACAATTGTGAGTGTGTCGTGCAGATCGCTCCTCACAATCGCGCAATGCTCCAGGCGCCCTTTTGCATGGCAAATGCCATGCAAAAAGGGCTTCTCAGTCTGAGCATTGCCCATATGCACATAGACACTGGCACCTGGACTGAGATGCATGTAAAGGCCATGTATGTGCAGAAGCCAGCTTGTTTGTTTATTATCAGCTTTCGAAAAGGGAGCAATGAGTGGATTCCATCTTCCACTTCTCTTACTTGCTAAGCAGCTCATCAGTAGATTGGATGGTGTGTGTGTGTGTGTGTGTGTGTGTGTGTGTGTGTGTTTAAAGGGCTCTGGTCACTCTTTTTACGTCCAGACTCATACAGAAGTTCAGATGTTGAATGAAGATATACTAACACAAATAGAGTCACTCAAAAATTAAAGCAATAAAAATTATTAACTGCAATGGGAGCTCTCTCAAAAGACCTTCACATCTAAGGGCTGCTGGGCTAATGCCATTTTTCCAAAGCATAGACTTACTTCATATTCAACCTTCTTCTCTGGGGAAGAAGCATCATTTCATTGTAGATACAACCTTGACATGTCGAAGGTCCCAGGTTGAATCTGCATAATCTTCTTGTAGCTCTGAAACCCTGGAGAGTCATTGTTAGTTTATTACAGTACACCAGGAATAGGAATCATGTGGCCTAAGCGTTGTTGATCCCCAAATCTCAGCAGATCTTGCTATGCCAGCTAATAGTGTGAAATGCTGAAACCGTAATCCAATGGCTTCTGGATGGCCATGCAATTTTAACCCCTGTAGCAAATTATTAGCTAAATGAACCAAGGGTTTGATTTGGTATAAGGCAGTTTCCTATGTTTCTAATCCCAAAGCTATGTGCAGACATATACATATTAACTAATTTAAAGAGCTAGAAATATTTACTTTACTCATTAGAATTATATCTGTTATTTATTAGAGTTTGTGAATCTAACACAGGTGTGAGAATTACACAGCCCCACTAGATGTTGTTGGATTGCAACTGTCATAAGCCCTAGACAGTGTAGCCAATGGTGAGGAATGCTGGGAGTTGCAGCACAAGTAAATCTAGAGGGCCATATAATTTCCACCTCTGGACTAACAGAGCAAAATAAAATAACTTGTAATATTGGTTCTGTGGGAACTAATATTCCACAATGGGTAGAGATCTGGTGTGGCATATGATTATGCAAGCACTTTGGCACTGAATCATAGTGAGCAGAATTCAGGTGGACATAGCTGAACTCACAAAAGTTTGGCATCTGGTCACACTCTGATTTCCTCTGCCACCATAATCTTTCTCTCCCCAAAGGAAAAAAGAAGTATCAAGCTGAGCAAGGGAGTTTGGCTGGTAGGTGGAGTATGTCTGCAGAGATGGCAAGGAAAGCTGGATGGGCCTTTCATTGGCTGGAAATTATGCCCCAATTTAGTGAGATCCCATATCTAGCTGGAAGAGGTGTTCAGAGCATAATTTCTGAGTGAAGGAGTGGCTTGATGGTCCTATGTTTTGTTCATTAGGTGGGGCAGTGGCTGGCAAATGGGAAGATGGCACTGTGGTTTCCAAGCATAGAAAGCTGATCACTTGGAGAACTCCCCAACAGTGCTTGAGCATCAAAATGTCAAAATTCAAGGGGTGCAAGTGGTTTCTGAAGTGAGCTTACAAAGCATTAATGTTGGCAGTCTTTCAGTTCTTGCTATTCCTTTGTTTTCCCACCCTGGGCTAAATTAATCTAGCTAAACATTTAACTGGAAACAATGTGATACATACAGGTCTAGAAGCAATAGTATGTAGAATTTTAAGTGTATTCAAAGCACTTTACATACATCTCATTAAATCTTAACTCAACCCTGCTGAGTAGGCCACAGTTATAATACCGACATTGAAGATAGGAAGTTGGGGAATATTTGCTTGTATAAAATCATCTGTTGTTTTCATTGTCTCATCATGCATCATCATTCCTGTTGATATCAAGCAAGAAACTTCCTGGATCCCAGCTCACATTCTTGGTGAAATTATATAATTTCTTACTATATATCACACTTAATTTCAATTTAGAGGAGTTGTGATACCAAGTCTAACAGAAATGGGGAGAAATATAAAAACAACAATTTTATATGCTGGGGTAGGCAACTACACAGGGGTTGGAGTATTTTGCCTCCTCTGATCACCCCCAGACCACATAACCTCCCCCATACTCCCATCTTTATCAAAGTCATTCCCAAAATGGCAACCAGAAGTGAAGTCACCTCCCATCACCAATTTGAGAATGACTCTTGAAAAAAAAAGGTACAGTCAGCCCTCTACATTTGTGGGTTTCACTTTTGTGGATTTGATTATTCACGGATTATTTGCTGTCAGTTCTGCTGCTGCCCTATGCCATTTTTAATAAGGACTGCAAGCCTTGTGAGATTGAGAAACTGCAAACGAGGCTAGTAAGTCCCTATTAAAATTGGTGTGGGGCAGCAGGGGAGGTGGCAGTAAACCCCACTAGCCACCCACTTCTGCCTTATGAAGGAACCCTGATCCCTCAAAGGAATCCACAGTGGGTTGAATATGGTGATCGTACTTTTTTTGTGTGTTAAATATGGTTTGGGAGGGCCTAGAGTTATTCAGGTTTTTTCCACTTTCATGGGGGTCTCGTGCCCCTAACCCTAGTGAATGTGGAGGAATGACTGTATTTGGGGTTAGGCCCTTGTGAGGTTACAGGGGTATGTACTTAGCATGTTACACAGCAAACACATGCAGAGGTTGGCCCAGGTATAACTGCTTCTGGGCCAGATGATTGTGTAAACAGACATAATGGAAAGCTGAGTAAAATTGGTCTAGAACCTGGTAAACTCCACCTAACCAGGTAATAGGACAAACTCATTTCTTGATGGCAGGGCAGGTGGCAAATTGCACCTAGCAGCTTCAGCCATTTTGAAATCTCACATCCCATGCAGTCTTACTTATATGACACAAGCAGATTTGTCTTAAGAATTCTGCTGAATTTTTTAGAACGTTTAGTGCCAGTTAACAGGGAGGATTTTTCCCTCATACCCTGCACCGTTGCCAGAATCATGATGCTGGCCTCCCCCTTGCTTAAAATGGCATAATGGGCCCATTCTACATATCTAGTTTCCTCCCCTCATTCCTAACTTCTCAGTGCACTGATGCATGTGCAAGTGCAAACCACATACAAGCACTTTTGTGTTGAGCATAATTGATGATGGTTGTCTGGGCTTTAAAGCCACCTCACACACAAAAAGCAAACCTGCTCCTCCCTAAGATTTTTCTCTCTGCCTGGAGATCTGGCAAAACAGCCAATCCCTGCAAGGTCAGCCAGCACCCTGAGACCTGGCAACCTGACACATACAACCTTCCCAGCTTGTTGTTGTATAGAAGTACATCTGCATCCATCACCAGCTCACATGGTCACACTGGCTGGGGATGATGAGAGCTGCAGTCTAATACACCATAGTGGGGAAGGTTCACATATACAGTACCTTTTTAATGACTGGCAAATGAAATTAAAACAGAGAAATATCCAAAAGCCTAGTTCTATTACTTACAAGATGAGCTTCTAGCAAGCATTACAAACTGTACCTAAGGATCCACAGCTTCACCCTCAGTTTTCAGTCATGTAGCTGCAATCCACAAGAGTATTTTTATGGGCTACCCAAGCATGGGGCATTAAAGGATCAGAGACATGCAGAACCTATTTACTCTCCCGAAAAGGTAAAATAGAAGATCCACTTAAAAAAAAAAAGAGGAGGAGGAGGAAGAGGAAGAAGAAGGAGGAGGAGGAGGAGGAGGAGGAGAGGGAGGAGGAGGAGGAAGAGGAGGAGGAGGAGACAAGGGAATGACTGTGGGCTTTCAGTATCCCATGTGGAAATGTATGTAGCACAGCCAAAATGTACTTTTTAACTGATTTTTTATTAAGTCATTTGACCCCCTCCCCCACCTTTCCTTTTCTGCATTTGGCAAGGTATTCTGGTATATATGCTTAACCAAATGCACAAGTGTTTAGAGAAACAATGGTCAAATGCACAGCTGTTTTGTTGTTGTAACACATTTCAGGGTCTCACCACGTCTTTCTTGAGAGCCACTGTTGGGGCACAACTGAAGTTTGCTCCAAGGTAATCTTATAATTCATTATTTCCATTGCCTTCAGCAACAGCATGTTGAAGGAGAAAAGGATTTCAAATTTGCCTATGAGGATGCAGATATATCCACTTTGAAGATTAGCTTGTAATGCAATATGTATGTTACAGGCTTGTCTCAAATATGGTCACAACTGTGCTTCCCAAAATCTACAAATTTTTACCCTCCCTTTGGAGTAGAAGGTTTTTTTTTTCTACTGGGTCAACAGTATCACAAAACAGGATCAGTTTTGGATAGCAAATTAACTGAAAACACAACAAAGTGCAAAGACCCCTCCCAAAAGCTGCAAGTAGTACAATTATAATAAAAATATGTGTTTCTAAATACATATACTATGTATGTCTGTCTTTGACCCTGAAAGAGAATATTATTAAAACAGAACTTTCTCAGATATCCATTGAAAGTTACTATTGTAAATACGTATTTTTGAAAGACATAAAATTGTTACACCACTATGATTATGTGCACTACTAAAAGGACCCAGATTTAGTACATATTTCTATTATAATAATGTTGCATGCAGCTTCTTCTTCTTCTAGTTCTTTGTACTTTTTGGGCTTTCAATTATTTTACTGCATCAAGACATCTCCTAAAGAGCAGTCATTTCTAGGTACATCTATGCATGGGTGTTCAACGTCAATATCAAGTACAACCTTATTTAGCAGAATGGAACACTGCATATAGATATTGAGAAGTTTGGATAAATGGGAGAGTTTACAGAGATCCCACTAACACATAAAAGACACACAATACATTGAGATGCCAAGACATTTTTGATCAATGAAGACTTTCTCTTAACAAGAACATAAATAAATGCTATTCCTGCCAACCCCCATATAAACACATTTGAGAAGTGTTAAAATGATTTGAAGAACTATATATCAGCCCTTTCCCCATTTTTTTTTTTGTAAACTATTTGGCATAAATAATCTCGAAGACCCTACAGCATGCAGTCATTGATGGAGGGATGGAGCAGTAAGGAGCTGGTGCAGCAGCTGTCATTTTTGAATGCTGAAGCCACTAGTTGAAAAAAAAAAGTGACTTGTCAGTTCACTGTTTCCAGCTGACCTAATGAAAATGAAAATGAAAATGACAACTTTCAAGACAGACATGCAGATTTGGCATATATGTGTCAGGAAGTTGGTGGAATCCTGCACCAGTTATGCAGGCACGATCCTGCTTACATTAACTGGATGGACAACATGTGAACTAGGACAGGATTGCAACCATAGACAGTTACAGTTTAACACAGTCTTTTAAATCAATACATCATATACATTAACCCCTCTTTTTCTGCATAGCAAGTATGTGAAGTAAGATATCTCTGAATGATATTACAGAATAAGCTCAGTCTTCTAATAACTGATGCATATTCAACATTTTTGTAAAAAAAAAAAATATATTAAGAATTGGGAATGTTAAAGTCAAAGTGACCAAGCAACTATGTGCAGAAATTAACCCTTTTATTATATTGTATACTGTAGTAGTAAAGTTGGTTGGAAGTGCATGAATAAAAAGTTAGTGAAATTACAGGAGGAACAATCTATATAGCAATAATAGGTGCATTCACTGTGCATCTGAAAGGAAAAGAGAGAGATAGAGTTTTCACTCATTTTGGCCTAAAACTTTGTGTTCAGGTTTCCAGAATTCTGACATCAGAACCCAGATAACACTGATTAGAACCATAAGGCTTTACAATAAAAGCTAAAATATTGACCATATGATGGCAAAAAGTCTTTATTTTGTGGTTAACTTATTTTCTTCTAGCTACTCTCTGATGAAGTGGGTGGTGCTGTGGAGGAAGACCTCCTTCGCCTAGATAAGGACCTTGATCGTTCTGCACTGTAGGTAACATGCTTATCATAGTTTTGTATCTGAGCTTCAAGGAAATCCCTCTGTTGCTGGCTGATTGTCTGGCTAATCAGTCCAGGGAGAGCTTGAATGCTACCAATTAATGTTTCCAGTTTTGTTTCCAGAGTAACAATCCTCTTCTCAAAGTCTTCACTTCTTTCATTTAAGTCCGAAATCATATCATACATGATGTTTTGGGTCTGAAAGAAGAAGGAGAATGTGGGGGATTAGGATCATGGGATTATTCTATTACATTTCAAACACCGGGAGATTGCTCAGCTCTAGAACAATGTATGGTGACATGGTCATGAGAGCACAAATTGAGTGACTGTAAGCAACCACCTTCTCAGATATCTTCACCAAACGACTTTAATCCAAGTGTTACTATGTAAACAAAAACCTTGCAATTATGTTAGTGGAGCATTTTCAAATTTCAAGCAAGCAATTATGTGGGCAGATCTGAACATTCTTTAGAAGTATGAAGACAGAGAAATGTAATTCAGTTGAACAAAAGGTATTTACTTTGGAGGCTGGCAGAACTTATCTGTTCACAAAATAAGCTCTTACAGGCCCACTGTGTTTCATCCTTCCTAAACAATGACTGGAAAGAACGTGTCATCTTTCCAAGAGTCTCTGTAAATATTCTTGCGTACAGTGGCAAATATGTTTGCAGATAGGTGTGTATCCATGTTAATCTGCTGCCTGAAATTGTGAATTCTGAAATTGTGCTTATTCCAAATACACACTGCTGTTTAGGGATACACATGAAATGTCTTAAGTGTGTAGCTTAAATATTTAATGTGAGAGGTAGCTCTGAGACACATGCACGTAAAGCTCCAGTCCTCTTTCCTAATCTTGACAAGGACAAAGAGGGAAACATTCATAGGGCATTACAAAATGTAGTCCCATTAACTTCAACACACTGCAGAGACTCCCCTGCTCTCTTTCCCTCCAACTTCAAAAATGTAGGGTCTTGAAATGGGCTAAGCTAAACACACACTTCTTTGTATATCTCTTGGCAGCCTTCCCCAACCTGGTGCTCTCACACTGCAGTTCTCACCATTCCCTTTCATTGGCCATGCCGGCTAGAACTGATTGAAGTTCAAACAGTTGGACGGCACCAGACTTGGGAAAGGTGCCCAATAAGAATTCAAGACCCAGTGAAAAATGGGATATGTCTGCATATTCAAAATCAGGAAAGAAACTGAAAAAGACACCACAGAAGACAAAGATGCTAGGTCATGTATTCAGACTAAATCTTCCACTAGGGAAGAGCATGCTCAGTAGTTACAAAAACTGTTTTGCAAGCAGGTCTCTGGCTCAGTCTCCAGCATCTTTGAAAGAACTGATTAGATGATAGGACAGATCTCTGCCTGAGAATCTGCAGAACTGCTAGATGGACAAATAATCTGACCTGATGTAAAGCAGTTTAGCTGCTAATTCCTGCTAGCTAATTATATTATGATAGAAATACTCAGCCAAACAATTGTTTAATTACTTAAGTAAGCAAAATTGAGTGTCCTACTCCTCTCCTTGCCTCCTAGGTCTTCTCAGCAGATTGATATCTTGATACAATGCCTGTAATCTTGAAAAAATGCTGGATAATAAGAATTTCACCAGGAGCAAATTTTCTTGTCCCAGTCCTCTTCTATTCTCTTTCTCATTGACTTTTACTTTTGTCATTGACCTCATCTTCTTTACCCTTCCTTTCCTCACATCTGTAGTCTTTCTTCAGTTTTCTCTTTCTCATCCTAGTGCCTATTCTACATCTCTCCCCCTGTCAGTGGGCCTTTCAGTGTTTATCTCCTAACACTACCTGTGACTTCATCTTGGTTACCTTTGCTTTCATGCCTGCTCACACAGCTCCTCCTATTCCCACGGCTATGGGTATGGTTTTTCAGAGCCAAAATCATGTTTCACATTCATAGAATCTGAAGCATTTGTGTAGATTAGCTTGACACTCAACTCACCAGATAAACTGAATAACATCTTCCATCTCTCTTCTCCCTTCTGCAGTCACCTTCACCCACTCCAGTTTTTCCGAGAGTCCACACCCCCATTCCACATGAAGGAGTAACAACTCTTCCCAGAGATTTGGGGAAGACGAAGGTGGTTTCAGTGGGGAAGTAGGATAAGAAAACTCTCCTAGTATGAACATACTTTTATCCTCTTCTCTTAGAACCTAAGCTATCTTGCTTTTGAGAGTTTATTTGCCCAGCAGTTATAATGATCATGAACTTTCCTCAGTATTATAAGGACAACATGCTGGATAAAAAGGTATATTTACTTCAGCTTTGCATTCACATAATAGCCAGCCAGCTGCCTATGGGAAGCCAACCAGAAGGATATGAGTGTATTATTATTCATCTCTTGACTAATAACATCAGCTAAAAATATCATCTAAGTAAATATCTAACAGAGCTCACAGAGATGTAAGAAACAGGGTGTGCTTAGTGTAATAATTCTGGAAATATATTTGTTGTTTCTTCAGTTCTTGAAAATTGAATTACTTTTTATTTTGAACTTCAGAGGTTTGATGGATGTCAGTTTACAAAAGCAAAGAAATACACTCATTTTCACTGATAAACTTTGCACCAACCTTTGCCAAGTCCACCAAAGTGTTTGCCTGATCATTCAATTTCCTCTGTTCCATTTTAACACTTCTTAATCTAAAAGATGAAAATCCAAGTCAGGTAACTTTTTTTTTTTTGCCACTTCATACAACTTGTATACAGCATGCATCTAGACAGATAACCGCATGGACAATGTCTCAAATACTTTGTGTACAGTCATAACTGGTTATGTGTCTGGTACAATGAAAAGCATGCTTCCTTAACACCGCAAAAAAGAAAGAGAGAGCAAGAAAATGTGATGTCCCCGAGACTACTAATTGCCATGGTTAACGCTGAATTCAAAGTGGTAGGTAAGGATTTATTTATAGTGTATGAAAGAAAGCCAAAACATTCCTTAAAGCTCCAGTATCCTGGCAAGTAGGCATAGGAAGTCATGAACCATTAAATACCCTTCTAACTGCCTTAGTAAGCGAACCACTTCCTTATGCCTACATGATTAGATACAGGTAGAAGCCCTTTTCAGTCTGAAATGGATTTGGTTAGGAGGTGTTTGAACCTGATGAAAACACAGTGATAAGTGAGTTCCTTCTTAATTTTTAAAAGCTTTTATCTGACCAGCAGCTAAATAAAGAGCACCCTAGTTAATATCCTTTTAATGTTCTTAATGTAACTGGCTTGGAATACCATCAATTTTTAAAATAGGTATGCACATTAAGTCTTCTAAATTGGCTTAGTTGGCCTGTTTATCTGGCAGGGATTAAACAAACAAGTATCATAGATGTATGCTGTAAAAGAGACTCATGGGTATATTCTTCCCTTGATGCTTAATTCCATGCAGGCTAATTAGACGAGTCTGATGAGATAGGAAAAACAAGATACATTACTCTGAATTGGAATAGGAAAAATATTCTGTGCCCAGTGAGGCTGGCACAATTTGACAAAGACAGGGTACAATTTTTCCTCTGCACCGAAACATGAGACAACAGAAAAGTTCCCCATGATATAAATAAGTTTTGCTTCCTTGTCGTTGTTTTTGTATACGTGCAAATCCTTTCTGATTTGTCTTAAGGTGAACCTATCACAGGGGTTTCTTGGCAAGATTTGTTCAGAGGGGATTTCCCACTGCCTTCCTCTGAGGCTGAGAAACTGTGATTTGCTCAGGATCACTTGGTGGATTTCCATGGCCAAGTGGGGATTTGAACTCTGGTCTCCCAGATTTTTACTCCAACACTCAAACCACCATACAACACTGTCTCTTGCCTTACTAGAAATTATGGATTGACTAAACAGATAAATGTTGTTCACCCTTGTTTTAGGAAATGTATGTTTTTCAATGCATAAAATAGTTCAATCCACAATTCCACATTCACATTAATGCAACATAGAGAGAACTCCTGTGAAAGAAGGCTCCTCCATTTGTTTTAACAGAAAAGCCAGATCTATATGCATACAGACAAATACAAAAGAGTTATCTCCACTAAAGTAAATACAGAGAGACTGCAGGTTCTGTAAGGTTTCCTGGTTAAATCTAATTTAGTGGGGGGGGGGGTTCTGACCTCGCTGAGTTCCACTGGTAGAACTGGGAGCGGGAATTATTCCATCTCTCCATTTACATCCCTCATGCACCCTCAAAATCTGACCTGAAGGGTAGAATGGCCATCTGGAGCCAATCCAGAAATGGGGCAAAGGAGCCATTGGCAGACAGTGAGAAAGTTCCATTGATGACCATCTATCATGACAAGGCTACAAGGCAAATGAAGGAGTTTGTGTGTCCAGCCAAGCTGAGGTATTCAGGGGGTGCAATCTATCACTGATAACTGTCTGAGGAAGTTATTAAATCAGTACACATTCAATGATTTATTATGTTTTGTGAGTTCTGTGACCTAAATCCATAGTGATGCTAGCAGGAGCATTGGGATTTTCAGCCCCTTTCCTCTACAGACATCACTGCACTGAAACCCCACTCTGATTTTCCTGGCTATTCAGAGCAGATTTTAAAGTTTTAATGGAGGAGGAGCTGTAGGGAGGAAGCGGGACTGGGCTCTTCCTGCTTCATTCATGGAATCTGTTCTAGCTGGCATAATGACAGCATTGGATACTGACCTATTTTTTTTTCTTTTAAAAAATGAAAATTCATACTTCATTAAATAAGTATGAAATGTCCCAAGACCAGATGAGGATCTCATGCTGTTTACCCTTCCAAACTCTCCTTCATTACTGCACTGCTTTTATTTATTTTAATGTATTTATCCTGAATTAGTGGCACTTGTACCCACAAAATAACTCGTATCAAACATCAAGCAAATTTTAGCAGAAGCTACACCACTGCCTCCTCCACAATCTCAGGATTCACTTGCTTTGTGATTCCATATAAAGCTTATCCTTTTCAGCAGCAAATATTCAAGGTTTTTTTGGGGGGTGGGTGGGTTAATGCTGATGAACAGTTGTGTGGCTGCAGTAACACAAATTCAGCACTGTTCTTGGGAGGGGAAACTAAGATCATTTCTCAATGGTGTTGCTGTCCCGCAATGGGGATGCATTGGCAGCAGTTTGCAGGTCACACTTTCACACGACATCATCATGGTCCCATAGCCAGCACATCCCCACTCATTATGATCACAGGATATTCACTTAACAGAAAAAATCCACTAATCGCCCACAATTGCATGATGCTCTCGTTATTGCCAGCCAGCCATGCAGAAAGAGGCAGAATGTAGGTGCTTCCTTCCCCTGTGCAGCACAGCAAACAGGCTGGCCTGCACTGGAGAAGGAATGCTCATGTCGCTCATGCTCCCTTTTGTAGGCAGCCAGCTGGGTGTGGAGAGGAGCATTCATGTTGCACTCCCTTCCTGAAAAGGCGCTGCCAGGATGACACCGGGACCATGGCGGGAACTGTAAGGTGTGGAAATGGCCTGAGTTCACAGTTTCAGGAAGGGGAATGCCTGTGCAAGATTCACCTAAAGATTATGAGAGACTAAGGTCAGTGCTAAAATGAAATAAAACATAACTAGGTTATTAGTTATTCTTGGAAGAGAGAAAGCCAATCAAAGACATTGTGGGTTGAATTAGCCTTCCTTCCTGTCTTCCATATATGAATGTTTGGGTTTATGATTTTTACACTGATTATTTATCTCCCTTGTAAATGATTCTTAATAAGAAGAAATTTGTGTTCTTCCAGGTAAGTATATCATCCTTCGATGTAACTAAGCAGAGGCAAACATTGTATAAATGACTAATTTCTTAGCTGCAACAGTCAGATTAAAATGAAACTAGCCGGATCTTTCTCTGTAAATTGAGAACTATTGACACTCTGATTACTTCCTTCTGAACTTCACTTATCACAGAAGAAATTCATGACTTTGGATTGCAGTTTCACAGTAGCAACCAGACTATTGAAAATTCACAAATAAAGTATCAATTTACTGCATGCAGACAGTGGTAAATTCTGCAAATTTTAAAGGAACAGCTCACACAACTTACTTCCGAGCTCTATTTTCATTGTCGAAATAAAAAGACAAAACAAAAGAAAAGAAAGTGTAAAATAGACTAAAACAAATCAACACAAGGGAAGGTCTTCATGTGAGCACAGTGGGCTCCGTTAGGTAGCTTTATACATTTTCTTCCCCCATAGCACTCTGTGGGTCAGTGATTATCAAAGCCCAGCTCAGGTGCCAGATAAGGCATTGTATCACTCTGTTCTCTGTTTCCATACTACCTTTTACCATATTTGCAAACAAGAAATGTCTTCTCATCTTCTGTGGTACAAACAAATAGAATGGTACCTAAAACACATTTCCTCCCATCTTGCAGATGATAAGAACTGGTGGCCATTAAATAGTAATCTGATTCTCAAACGTTAAAGATAAGGGATCCAGTGATTTGTATTCATCAGCCAGGTAAGGTGGATCTGTCTTCCTCCTCCTAACTTAAGTCTTGGGTGGGTTTTAGAAAAGAAATGGAGGGGGATTTTAAAAAATCTAAATAAACACAGAAGGTGGTCTTTTTGGCATGAATTAAAAAAAAGAAAGAAATATACTAGACTAAGATAAAAAATAAAACAAGCATTCTGAAAGTTCATATCCAACCAGACAAGACTAGCCTTGGACACAGGCATGTCACTGTTTGCTAAAATATAATACTTAATATAACCCCATCCATTTGACATGGAGGATATTGATGGGGGACAAATGAAAATTCAGCATTAAAACAAAAGGCTGACTCTGAACAACAAGGAAATATGGTCACTATGGGAATGACTTTATTAAGTTTGTTACTCAAAGCAGATGAAGAGTACCTTTATGCAGCACTTTTGAGACTAATAGCCCTTGTCTTGAGAATAAACTACCACCACCTAAGTAGGGAGATTTAAATACCTTTTTAAAATTTCAGAGTACTTCTAGCAGGAAGCACCTAGTCAGTAAGGTTAGCATACAAAGCTAATATCATGTATTGCATTAAAATGAGAACAGTGACATGGCAACTGACTGCCACTCTGTTCCAGTTTATCTTGGTGCCTACTGTTGGGACAGATTCTCTGTGAAATGGAAGAAAAGTAATGATCCATGAAGATCGAGCATGAGTGGATTCACTGCAGTAAAAGCTGTTTCTCAGTCCTAAACATTTTCATTCAGAACGAAGTCCCTTTGAATTTAGTAGGATTTGTTTTCTAGAAGTCTATGCAGCCATGTGGATAATACTGTAATTTGTTGATCAAATTTAAGTTTATTATATTGTGCAGCTCACAAACTATAGAAACTATCCTCTAAAGTGTGCAACAAAAATCTGCAAAGTAAATTGATTTATAGAGTGCAACTGGGATATCAATCTAAAAGAAAGATTAGAGAGATTTTTTTTTGTGTTTTACCATATATTTATCCATAGATATAGTATTTTGCTTGAACATACTACATAACCATTAATGAATTATGACTTTCCAGTCAGTCCTCTGAAGCAGAAAAAAACAGTATAGCCACTTAAATATATTCTCATTAATAGCAAAAGCAGCAAAGCATGAGTCATTTATTCAACTTCTGTCTTCTCCCAACTGCCTTTAGGTGTAACGTGTGACTACACACTCTTTGAGATGAGATCCATGATTCTCAGACAGGCTTCTGGAGCACACTGGTCTTTGAGCAAAGAATAATCAGATGCTACACTTCCAGTGCTACATTAGATGTGGCAAAAGAAGAAGGTAAGAAACAAACACACTTTGACCTCATTTGGATATAATAAGAAATCAGAGTTTAGAATTATGAGAATGAACCACACTGAGCCGCAGACTCTGGCATTCTCCCTCCTTCCATTCAGCTCAAAGGAATTTGGAAGATTTTAGTTCCATTTTAGAGTAAATATAGATTATTTTGACATCTAAACTTGGACAAATGGTTAGTTAATTTTAACTAAGCTTTCTCAAAACAACCTAACTTAAAACAAAAGTTTATGAAACTGGCTTATTAAAACAAATCATGATTAAGATTAACCACAATGTAGACTATATGGTAAATTTCAGTTCATCTAAATTGGAAGCAGAATCAGAAGTTTGCCCATCTAGCTTAAAATCTATCATTCCCCCATTCCTTCCTGCTTCCCTTCCCACTGCTGCTGAGAAATTCAGAGATGTGACAGGGTAGGAGACTTCAAGCCATCCGCATCTGGATTGTTAGCCAATCCAGTCATATGCTGTTCCTTACAACTTTACTGCTACAGTCGTTGTGCAGGCTCCACATCCCCTGCCATCACCTGCTCTTAAGAACTATGATGATGCAACAAAAATACAATTGATCTGTTTCCCTGTTTGCTGACAAAACAATGACCAACCACTCCTTAAAGCCAGACTTGAGACAAAAGGATAAGAAATCTGTGCTGTTTCTGTTATAAATGTATGGATCTTGTAGTTTCCAAAGATTATTCCACCTCAGAAATTAAGTCCAAGTCAAATGATTTGGTCTTTTTGAGATGCCAACACAGAGCCAAGCACTGTCTCATTATCTTTTCACCAAGTATAATCTTTACTGTAGCAATAAATAAGGCATTCATTTTGATATGGAACAATTAAAGAATTCACAGATGACTAAAACTGGCATATTGGTAGACTCACCAGGTTTAACAATTGAAATACTGGAAACAGTCTGCAAAACCTATGTCTCTCAGAATAAAATGCATAGTAAAACATTCCTCAACCCCAGCACCAAACAGAAAAATTATAACACCCCGTATTATTCATATTCATATCTGTGACTTATAACATACCAGCGTAATTCTCATTCCAAATTACTACATACATGAACTACATTTTTCTTCCATTTATATCAAAGACAAGTCACACTGAGGAATTCAGTACCAAGTACAGGGGGATGGATCATACCTTAGTAGATAGGCAGTAGATTATGTGTGAAACATATCCACTCATGTCGATGTAGTTTTTTCACTAAAGTCCCTCACCTCAGCCTTGAATGTCCATGGAAATTTCATGGACATATGAACTTCTCAGATACCTTTGTTTTTAAGAACCATGAGGATATTTGTGTGTGGACTGGACTGTGCATTTGAAAGTACATCCAACTTCAGATGCTCTTGTTTGCTTTTAATGTATATTTAGATGCACATTCACATACACACAGATATATTTCTCGATAGGTTAAAGTTAAACACAATTAGACAGAAGGCAGATTTAGAACAGTTGCCTTCACCAGCAGAACAATATCCATATTGAAAATTAAATCTGTAAGATTACCGCCGCACCTCTAATAAGGACAAAATAGACAAACCAAAAAGGTACTTACTGGTGAATAGCTTGCAAGAATTTGCGCTGATGTTTCCTTACTTTTGCATGATCTATCTTTTTTACCAGCTTTGTATTTTTATAAATTAACCATGTTTCCCTGAGTACATTGGCAGCTGCATTTTTCACCTGTTTTACAAAAGAAAACACGAGGCTCAATAAAATAGTTTGCATCCCTTTTGAATTTTCCCTAGAGATGGACAAATCTGTCCAGCTTGATTTCATTAGGTTCTCATTCTCTTCTCCCTCTCTTTCCATGCATATGCCTTTAAAATACATGGCAAAGATCATACTTCAAGAGATATACTATAAAATTCTGTTATGGCAGAACTATCATACTACTCCCCTTTTCCATCTCCTAGGGTTCTCCTTCCTTATACAAGATCCACCACACGGATTTTGGTGGACTGTGGAAGGAGGGCATTCCAAAATAAGACCAAGAGAAAACAAGAGAGAAAAAAACAAATTTATCAGCAAAGTATTAATGAAGCAGTAAGTAATACTATAAAGCACTTCAGGAAAATACAAAATAAAAAAAGCTTATAGGCAATATAGTGATTCAATGTATAACAACATATAAGAACCTATAAAAATAGATGACAGCTTCAAAATCTATGAGAGCAAGGAGCAGCTAAGAAATATCTGGCTCTGTGACTACAGCCCAGAAGCAAAATGGCGATACGATCTTCACAGACTTTTGGAGGACTCCTGCAATTTCCCAGAGGATGTCTTCATCACTGTGTGTCTGTGGCTACAGTCACATGGCTAGACACTTCTCAGATGTTCCTTGCTCTCTACTGGTTTCTAAATGGCTGTGTTAGGGTGGGAGGAAGGTAGTATTAATAGGGTAGGATTTCAGAGAGGTTGGGTTGCTGTGCAAACGAGATGGAGAGCTCCAACTTTATCAATGGCAAGAAAACAAAACACCCTCGCACAACTATCTTTATGATCTAAGTCTATTTATCTCTTTCCCTTAGCAGCTATCTACACTTAACACCTTAGGAAACAGTTCTTATAAAGTGATGGCTGTGGTAAGTATGTATGCTCCCTGCTTCTTTCCCCATATGCAGCAATTTCCTTTTTATCTTGTTGTGTCAGGAGAATGTCCATGCATAAAAAAGAACAGGAAACAAGAAGTTTGAATCCTGTATGAGTGGACAAAATTAACTAGAATGCCAGAGTCAAGCATTTATTGCTTTTTGTAACCTCCTTTATCTATATCATCCCATAACCACAAAGGAGGTAGATTTATAACACATCAGGCACCTGCTATAAACGGGATTTCTACTGCGATAGTCTTTCACAGAGAAGTCATTGTATGTCATTGTACTGAAGGATCAACAATAAGATGGTTTACTAGCTCATCTCTGTATATACGCTTCAGTCTAAATTATTGCCCAACCAGTTCATTCACTGGTCACACTTTTGTACCATGACAGAAACAAAGCAGAATACACCATACAAGCCTGGGTCCCCTATTAACAGAGCAAAAATATGTTCCAAATACCAGGTGCTGTAGCTGCATGTTAGAGGAGAGAACTGGCAAAACGATCTCAATATTCTTTGCTTAAGAAAACTCTATGAAATTCAAGGCGTCTCCATAAGTCAACAGGTGACTTGAAGGAACACACACACACACACACACACACAGTTTCACTGGATCTCACAGATATATAAGTGTTGCAACAAGAGGCATCAAGGCCCTAAGGCCATGCAGTGTCTAACAGCAAAAAAGAAGGGCAGGATATATGTGTGTGCTTGTGAGAAAATTCACTGCACTAGAGAACAATTAGCTGTTTATAAAGCCTTTGATAAGCCACAATTGCTTGTGCAACTGTTTTTATATCGGCACAGCCCCTTAATAGGATACATTGACATTGCGTTTTCAAGCCAGTCCTCCATCCAGGTACTGATCAGCCCAAAACTTGGTCCATCAAAAAAACTCCAGATCATGCCCTGGTTCCTAGTTTATTCTTTTTGTACGATACTCTGCAACAAAATCTTCACATCTACCACCATTGGATAAAATACCTAAAAACTGAAATGAACCTTCAGAATTCAATAACTTAGGACAGGAATTTTCAAGGTCAGCCCTAGAACTGTTTATGATGAGAAAAGAAAACTGAACATAATGTTCCTTTTTTATTACAGAATAGAAAATCATAATCTGTAACTTACTCTTTTAGTTAGCTGGGTATCCATCATGAAATTATGCACATGTTTTTCAGCTTTGGTAAGTTCTAATTTCCTTGCTACCACAGCCACCACCAGTGCAGTGCAACCAGCACCCTGAAGAGAGCATAAAACAAAACGCAAAGAGTTACCACATTTTAAGCATAACATTGACAAAACAGAGGGGAAAATCAGTTTAGCTTCTGGTTAGAATAATGTTGCATACAGTAGCTCATTTGTTGAGTTAATTTACATAATTTGAAGTAACCAGTGGTTTCATATTTGGTACAAATGCAGTTGAAGCCTACTTGGGTTTTGTAGTGGCACCTTTCTCCAAAAACGCCAGCTCAACTGTAATTTACCTCCCTCCTTTTGCCCCTCAACAGTGTTTCTTACCACCAGTGTCGGGACAGACAATTCTCTTGTTCCAATGCTTCTGGAGAGCATTTGTACTCTTCCCCTTTTGCTACCCTTTTTATCCCAGATAAGGAACAAGGAATGCATAGTTGAAAGCATTGCTAATGCTGAAGCTGACTTTTCCCCAGAGAACATTTTCTTTGGCTGCTCCCAGACTGAAGAATGACCTGCCAGGAGAGATTTGTCAGCTCAAGATACTATCTGTATTTAAACCAACAGTAAAGACCAGTCTCTTCCATCAGGCCTATCCAGATTATTTTTCAGTTATGTTTTTTATTTATCGAAAGATTTTAATATTTATTGATTTTATATGCTCTTTTAACTGATGTTATGTGTTTTGCTATTTCCTGTTGTTTCCTGCCTTGACGCACAGAGAGAGGTGGGTAAGAAATAAATAAAATAGAACAGAACAGAACAGAACAGAACAGAATAGAATAAAATAAAATAATGATGACGATGAGAGTTTATTATAACAAGCAATGATCTTTAGTTTCATGCCCTTTACAGGCCTGATTCTTCTTCATCTGGAAACTGAACTTGAAGCTAAGGTGTTACAAGTTACAACTGGTAACTAATTACTATGGGCCCAATAATGTTACTTTGACACATCTTGTAACTACTACTACCACTGTCAGTTTCTGATATAACTTGTTACTGCAAAACACTATTTTGACATTTGGGGAAAATTTTGGCCATATTTATATTTTAAAGTGATTTTTAAAAACCAGATAACACGCTAGCAAATACATTACTAATATGAAATATTATTCATTACTCACTCACTCATCATGAAGAGCAAATGCCTTTTCAAAAAAGTTTGTTTTAAAAATGTTTCCAAGTTATGGTTGTAAAAGGCAAAGACTGGAGGTTGCAGACATTTAAGGACAAAGAAAGCTGTAATTCTACAGATCCAACAGAAGGATAACATTAGAGCTGGGATGTTGCGAAAAGAAGATAATACATTCTGGGGTTTGGAGATTAGTTCTTGCAAAGCAGCATCTATTTGCAAGACAGCAAATCTCTGTTATATACCTTTATCTATCCACATATAAAGAGAGTGATAAAGTAATCAATTGTGTATTAGACATTAGCAGTTCTCTGTTTTCTCTGTAAAGCAGGAAAATACATTATGGATATTAGAAAAAGCTGTGTTATTAATATTAATGTATAAAACAGCAATTAACATTTAGACTGCAGAAATAATGAACATAATTGAGCCAATTCATAATACCTGATCACTGTGTCTTTGAAGAGAGAAAGCAGAATTTTATTAGGAACAAATGCAATAAAAGCAGCAACCTGCTTAAACTTTAGCTCTGGACTTTAATAAAAGTCTTACCTTAAATCTAATTAAACCACAAAAGGGAAAATACTGTTTAATCTACTCTTTGTATTACCTACAGGGGAGAAAGACTGACATTCTATTAAGAAAAGTTTACAGGGTTACATACATTTTGAATGAAATCAGTGTTTTATTTTTCTTGTGATACACTGAAGTCCTACAAATCTTTCTCTAGATCAGTACTGGCATACTTCTTACAAGATGACCTTTTGGTCAATAAAGTAAATTTAATACACTTATGTAACTCAGAATAATAATAATACAGTGATTTGCCTACAAGTTAAATGTGTTAATTTACAAGTCTGTTCCATCTTGTTTCTTCATCAATCTATATTTGTTAAAACTGCAAGAAAATCCACATCATTGTAAAACAGATTCTCCACAAAACTTTTCTCCTACAACTTTTCCCCTTAAATGCACATTTTTGTAAGCAATGTATCATTCAGTCTGCATCTTTGTGTGCATTTGGGATCTGATGACTGGATGACAAAATTAATCTAATATATAAAAGTAAAAGTTTGTTTGTCTGTGTCAGGAGAAGATCTCATATGATTGGCTGTGTCAGACAAAGACCTCATATTATTGGCTGCTTAAGAAGCTTCTATGGAATCCTGGGGTTTGCAGTTTAGGGAAGGGCCTTTAGAATTCTCAGCCAGAGAGCTCTTCAGTCTCAGTCAACCGTATCTGCTTTGAATAAGCTGGTTGCTATGGAGATGAGGCCTAGCAGCAAGGAGGAGGACAGTGTATTCCCTCAGGAATCCAACCTCTGCATGTTAGTAACTCTGAATACAGATTGGATTTGGGAATACGGGGGAAAATTACAGGTACTGGACAAGACAGTTTGGAGAATTAGAGACACAGGATCTCAAATCTTCTAACAAGTATTATCCATGAGAAAATAAAATCCTGGGCAACGTTAGGTATATACGCTAGTAGAATTATGAAAAACCAAAACACTGTCACATTCCAATCCAGCTATTAATGTGGAAAGTACAAAAGAACCCCATCATTTTGTTCAAAAACGTTGACCAAAAGAAATCCTTGAGCATCCTGTGTATACTATATAATAACAGCAACTGTGTTACTGCTCGCATTTTTTAAAGTAAGCATTGCATCATGTTATTGCTTCTAACTCAACAAAGTTGATGGCTCATCTATTTAGCAATGAGCAACACAAAGTGGCATCTGCACATGTGTATCTACTACTTCCTTGGGTATGATTGAAGGTCTTGGATACAGGTCAATTTAATGGCACAGAAATCACAAGGACTAACCGAAGAATCCTATCTTCATCAAGAGGCTGACTGAGGAATCTTAAGCAATTATGCAAGTTACATTTCACTAACAGAGACGACGATCCAGCAGCAGCGGCAGCATAATACATCCAGCACTGGAGGCTACTGGTTGTTGTTGTTGTTGCTGTTGTTATAAACCTTCAAGCTGATTCTGACTAGACTAGCTGAGGGTTTTCCTGGCAAGGTTTATTCAGAGGAGGTTTGTCATTGTCTTCCTCTGAGGCTGAGGGAATATGACTTGCCCAAAGTCAACCACTGAGTTTACATGGTTGAGCAGGAATTTGAATACTGGTTTTCTGGAGTCCTAGTCTAATACTCAGATCACTACACCACGCTGGCTTTCAAGGATACACCTACAAAAAACATCAGCAGCATAGATGCCCTCCTGGCAAAGTTCTCATGATGGTAAGGAACAAACTGAGACATATGAAGAATATGCTGTGAATGTTTTAAGGATGGCCATGATTCTGTCAAGTTGAACATCTCCTCCTTCTACTGACATATCCACAGATCTGGAGAAAGTGGAATGGAAAATGAATAGTCCAACTTCACCCCTACCTGTAATAGGCCAGCCAGGTTATATATGTGACAGCAAGCCACCAGGGCAATTCTAACGCCCCTCACACCTGCAAGACCAGGACTGCTCTGGTCACTTCTCATTCTAGGCTACAGATAAAGCAGGTTATAAACCAGATACACAGAATCAAATCCCTAGCATTCTGTACAAATATAAACTTGCTTGACTGATTAAAATCACAACAGTATTTCCAAAGGAAAAACATCTTTTACAACATTTTTAAAAATTAAGCACAAACAACTATAACCTCCCATATTCATGCAAGATTGAGAAGAGTTGAACTAATCATTACACATTTCTGACCACTCTTCCAGAGAAGTTAGATATAGCTTGCCTCTAGGCAAAAAGCTTGAGGTCTCCAGTGACTTCTTTTAAGTACTTTTTAGTTGTGTCATCACCAATTATAACTTCAAAATCCTTGTGATCCACTTAGTTATCATCAAATCTTTCTCAGTCTTAACATCTGTCCCATTAATTTAAAGCTAATGTAGTTTTAGAGACTTTGACTAAAAAAAAGAAAAGACCCTGTGAACCTAGCAGCCATGGAAGACCAGCCTATTCCATCTACTTTTCATTATCCTGGGGTTAAAAACATTATAAGGGATCTAAATTCCAGATCGTCTCCATACCTTTAACTGTATTTACATCTATTTTACTAACTGAGACAAATAGTTCAGTCCTATTCAACCTCCTTTTAAATTAAAGCAGAGCTCTGTTTAGTACCTTCTGTACAGGATGTCTACTGGTGCATGCTGCATTTTGAATCAGTGGATCATGTAACAGTGATTTAATTGTGAGAAATTGCTTCTCCCATAGAAATACTCTGTATGACAGTTCCTCATTGGTTCAGAAACAGGGAGAAATGGCAATGCGTGATGGAAGAACAGTCATCCATGAATTGCAGCAATCTCTCTGGTGCTACCAATATTGGCATCAGCCTCAAAGAAAATGATCTGCACCATCGTTTCCTCCTAGATTACTTGACAGAAGTCAAACGGACGGAGCTTATTCTCATGAAAAGAAAAATAAAACCCAGGTGTGTATCAGAATAAGTACCTCCAGCACACCTAGGTTTTTGTTTTGTTTTGTTTTGCAAAATGAGCTTCCTTTTGGTTGCATTTCTCCAGGAGCACTATCCAGATTGCCCAGCGTTAGAGGCAGCCTAGACCTGAGTATGGAGGCTTACATAAGGCTGCGGATTCCACTGAGACAGATAAGAAAACTAACTCTTGTTTCCTGACCAAACTCTACATCACATGAACTTACACACTAATTTGGGAAAGATGAAAGTAAGGTGAAAGATGGAAATAAGGAGCATTTCTAAGAAAAAAGGTGTCACACACAGATGGTGGCATTTTTACTTCTTTCAATGTGCTCCCTGAACTATTTTGCTCTCTTTTCCCTAACAATAAAAGCTCTCACCTGTTTACCAAATAATGTTTTTGAAAGGGAAATAGCTTTCCTTTTCCGGCTATCCTCTCACTGATTATATGGGAATAAATCAGCACACATGGGCGCTATATCAAACCCAGGGCAAGTTTGTATTCCATTTTCTCCCCTTGGGAGGTTTAAAAGAATAAAGTTCCAGTGCATAACTGTAGGTTTATTTTTAACAAACTCTCAAGCCTCAATAAATGTGCCCAAGAGCTTCAAAATGCCCAAATTTCTTTTGAAATCAACTCCTCCCCGCTGTTCACAGTCTGTATGATGAACTTCCCAGAAGTTCAACCACTTCCAACAAATGATTATATACTATAGCTGGCACCTCAGTAACTAATTAACCTTTTGAAAAAGAAAGCTTTTGTTAAAATGTCATCAAACTCACAGTGAATAGAGGAAACATCCTGAGATGTTTGTTGGCAGTCAAATTCTGCAAAGACCGCAAGGTTCAACAGTTTCCTCACTTGCCTTGCAGAAAATTTCACGGTCCAGAAGGTGGAAGAGGCAACAAGGGGATCGGTTATTTTAGATCTGATTCTGACCAACAGGGATGACCTAGTTGATGAGGTGGAGGTGGTGGGATCCTTAAGAGGGAGTGACCATGCTCTTTTGGAGTTTGTCATTCCGTGGGAAGGAGAAGCCGAGTGTAGCCAGACACGCATCCTAAACTTTAAGAAAGCTGATTTCTCTAAACTTAGGGAGTTACTTGCTGAAATCCCGTGGTCAAGAATACTAAAAGAGAAAGGAGTTCATGACGGATGGGAGTTTCTTAAAAGTGAGATACTGAAGGCACAATTTAAACTGTGCCAATAAGGAGGAAAAATGGCAGCTGTCTAAAGAAACCAGAATGGCTGACTGAAGCTGACTCAGCTGAGCCAAGTGTTAAAAGAAATGTGCACAGGAAATAGAAAACTGGTGAACCCACCAAAGAGGAATTCAAGCAAATAGCCAGGAGATGTAGGGAGAAGGTCAGAAAAGCTAAAGTGCAGAATGAACCCAGGCTTGCCAGAGACATCAAAAACAATAAAAAGGGCTTTTTTTAGATATGTCTGCAGCAAAAGGAAAAACAAGGAAATTATAAGATCACTGCGTGGAGAAGGTGACCAATTAATAACAGGGGGAAGAGAGAAGGCAGAACTACTCAATGCCTTCTTTGCCTTAGTTTTCTCCCAGGATAGAAGTACCCAACCTGGGGCGTGGGGAGCAGGTGAGGAAGGGGGGGGGATGCAGCCCAGAATAAGTAGAGAAGTAGTACAGGAATATCTGGCTAAACTAGATGAATTCAAGTCCCCAGGATCAGATGAATTACATCCAAGGATATTAAAAGAGCTGGCAGAAGTCATTTCTGAACCACTTGCAATAATCTTTGAGAACTCTTAGAGAACAGGAGAAGTCCCAGCAGACTGGAGGACAGCAAAGGTCGTCCCCATCTTCAAGAAGGGGAAAAAAGAGGACCCTAATAATTATCGCCCTGTCAGCCTGACATCAATTCCAGGAAAGATCCTAGAGCAGATCATTAAACAGTCAGTTTGTAATTACTTAGAAAGCAATGCCGTAATCACTAAAAGCCAGCATGGATTTCTCAGAAATAAGTCATGCCAGACTAATCTTATCTCTTTTTATGATAGGGTTACAAGCTTGATAGATGAAGGGAATGCTGTAGACATAGCATATCTTGACCTCAGTAAGGCCTTTGACAAAGTTCCACACAACATTCTTGCAAAGAAGCTAGTAAAATGCGGGCTAGACAGGGCTACTGTTAGGTGGATTTGTAATTGGTTGACCGACTGAACCCAAAGAGTGCTCACCGATGGCTGCTTTTCATCCTGGAGAGAAGTGACTAGTGGGGTGCCACAGGGTTCTGTCCTGGGCCCAGTGCTATTCAATATTTTCATCACTGACTTGGATGGAGTGGAGGGCATGCTGATCAAATTTGCAGATGACACCAAATTGGGAGGAGTTGCTAATACACCAGAGGACAGGATCAAATTTCAAAGCGACCTTGACAGATTGGAGAGCTGGGCCAAAGCTAACAAAATGAATTTCAACAGGGAGAAACGTAAGGTCCTGCACTTAGGCAGAAAAAATGGAAGGCACAAATATAGGATTGGGGGAAACGTGGCTGGATAGCAGTATGTGTGAAAGGGATCTTGGTGTCTTGGTAGATCACAAGCTGAACATGAGTTAGCAGTGTGATGCGACAGCCAAGAAAGCCAACACGATTCTTGGTTGTATCAATAGGAGTATGGTGTCTAGATCAAGGGAGGTAATGGTACCATTCTATTCTGCATTGGTTAGGCCTCATTTGGAATACTGTGTCCAGTTCTGGGCACTTCAATTCAAGAAAGATGTCGACAAGCTTGAACGTGTCCAGAGGAGGGCGACCAAAATGGTGAAGGATCTGGAAGCCATGCTCTATGAGAAACGGCTTAGGGAGCTGGGTATGTTTAGTCTGCAAAAGAGAAGGTTAAGAGGGGACATGATAGCCATGTTTAAATATTTGAAGGGATGTCATGTTGAGGAGGGAGCAGGCTTGTTCTCTGCCGCTCCGGAGACTAGGACAAGGAGCAATGGATTCAAGCTGCAGGAAAGGAGATTCCACTTGAACCTCAGGAAGAACTTCCTGATGGTCAGAGCTGTCCGGCAGTGGAATATGCTGCCTTGGAGTTTGGTAGAGTCTCCTTCTTTGGAGATTTTTAAGCATAGGCTGGATGGCCATCTGTTGGGAATGCTTTGATGGGTGTTCCTGCATAGGCCTCTGGGGTCTCTTCCAACTCTATGATTCTATGATTCTATGATTCCGTGTCTAGGCAAAGACCAAAAACTAGGAAGCCTTTTTAAAAAATTGAATAAGTTTTGGCTAAGTATAGAGCTTTGGCTTATATTATCAGTTTTTCCATGTGCTACAGTGTCAACCAGGCATACGCCACTGTATAAGTTAGGTCTAGCTCAAAAATATAGTGTGTTACAGCCAAAGAACTATGAAATGCACAAAAGTTTGTACAGGACCTAATTCAGTGCTATGACAGTACAGATTCTCCTGCTCATTGCACTTATCTATGGATTTAAATTCACTTTTCTTGTGCAGTTCCATAATGTGAGGTATAAAAAGGTCCTTTTGGCCTTCTGCATCACAACGGAGGATATGTAGAGCCTGGATTCACAGTTGTGCATCTGCATCTGAAATAGTATTGAGGACCTAATATTATTAAAACATTGTTCATCCCCTGAAAATCTAATGAACAAAAACAATCACATAATACAACAATTAATTACTTGCATGGATTCTGAGATGTAGAAACATTGGACTGAACCAATTTAAACGGCAAGACATTTTCTGATTCTTGCTTTTACAGGATCATGAACTAATTAATTATTATACAATGGACAGATCAGATTTTGTAATTTGGAATCTGTATTGAGCTCCATAAGACATTCCTTATCTATATGTGCTAAATCATTATATGCCGTAGTATCTTGAGAACAGGCAGCATGTATATGAAAAAAAAAACTATCTATGTGATGCCTTTCAAGTGTGCTTTAATTACAATAATAATTGCTGACAATATATTCAAGTTATCACAGACTTGAAAATGCTATGCATTTCAATTATTTTTAATTCTATTAGTTTCAGCTGTGTATATATATGTGTGTGTGTGTGTGTGTGTGTGTGTGTGTGTGTATTGTATTTGTTCTTTCTTTCATCTGAGTTTCCATTTGACTTGATTTAACTATATTACCTATTTGAAAAACGGGTTTAAACCTTTAAAAAAAAAGTCTCCTCAAATAGCAACTGCTCTCATTTAGTATTTAATGGTTTTCAACTTTCAGCCCTCCAGATGTTCCATTCATTCTAGGAGGTCCAACAGAATGGGCAAGTTTATAAAAAGAAGTGTTGTGAGTAAAACCATTATTGAAGTAATGTCCAGGATCCAACAACATGCTTCTGTTAAGTGCTTCCAAACAGTTTCTGTTGCACTTGTGAAGTCTGCTAATGCAACACTGCAGACATGCCACTGAAAGAAAGAAAAAATCCCTGGTGCTAAAGAAAGTTTGAAAATTGTTATTATTGTGTTTACAAGCAGAAGTGAGGAAAAAGAGTTTCATAAATGCTGAGCTTGGTCATATCTATGGATATGCCTGCTTAGCTTGGGTCAAATACAACCCAGTGTAAGAGGAGGTATAAACCTCCAAAAACATTTCTCCTTAAGTCAGGTTTTAAACAGGGCCAGGCCAGGCTGAGTTCATTCATATTTGAGATTTGATTTCTACAGGTGCTAATGTGAAAGTTCCTGTGGAACCTCTGATGAATTTGACCTGCAGAGATGGTGCTACTGATAGTGGTGGCAGTGGGAAGTCTCACAGAAGAAACTAAGAATAATGATCTGGAAGGCATCTAAAGATCAGCCACTGCAACATTTTCAGAATTTGGCATAAATATTGTCTTAATTGTCAAGGGCAAAAACAAGACCTCTGTCCATCCGCAGCATCTTTCCAGCCAAAGGAAATGTTGTATGGCCACCATATTCTGGATGTGTTGCAAGTAATAATTATATAACAAGAGAAGGGAAAACATCATTTTAAATCCATGACAGCCTATGCTGTAAATGGAACACCTTGTACAGTCATAACAATAAAACATAAAAGTTTTTTAAAAGTGGCAATGGTTTTCCATCACACATATACACAAAGAAGGAATAACTTACAGTTGTTAATTAATTAAGATGAAACAAAGCCAAATTTCAATATAGACAAAGTGAAAGCTTTTCAACCTATAGAAAAATATAACTGCAAATTCTGCATACCCATCTACCTATCTGTCAAAAAGTGCTTGGCTTTGCTGACTTTGTTCACAGACAGGAACATCAGCATAGCTATAATATTTGTGCAACTGACAGCTGAAATCTGGTATTCAACAGTCATACACATTCCCACAGAACATAACTTTTACTTCTTTTCAGTGCATGATGTTTGCACCATAATAACAACAATCCATGAACTAAGGCACAGGTGGTATAAAATAATGTGCTATGAGAATTTCCCCTCCACAAATCCATATGTGTCCAAAGCAACCTCAGATAGAGTGAGAATGAATGAGGCTTGCAGGAGTAGCTAGAAATGTAGACAGCTGAAAATGACATTTCCCATTTATTAACCCTCAAATTATGGACGGAAACTTTTAAGAGCAAGAAGCAGGGTAGGCATTAGAACAAAAATATAGACAGACATATACACTGGGTGCTACAGCTGTAACCATCTGATAAACAAAATTTTCTCCTAGCATTGGCAACCAATGAATCCAGCCTCACTGCTTCTCTCTGCTTTCTATTGCCTACTAACATGATCTGGTTGTCCTGAATTTTTCAGTCAGAGCAGTGTTTTCTTTAATTCCCAGTGGAAACATTTTAATGAAGGTTGACCTATCTATGTTCTTTTCAGACTTCTTAGATGGAGCAAAACAGATTGTTCTGCTCTTTTTGTTTCACTAGCACCTCCTAATTTCTCCTTTAATTTTTAATTATTCAATGTTTTGTTATATCTTTGATTCTCATTTGACCTTTTCTAAGAGATTTTAAGAAAAATATATAATGCAATCTTTGCTTCATGAAGCTAATTATACTGTTAATACTGAAATAACATAAACTTAACATTTAAATCATTCCCCTCCAAAACTGGTAGTCATTCATCCTTTGTTTTACATATTCAGAAAGCATAGACATTTAGAATAATAAATGCTCCACAATGGAAAAACAAAACAGGATCTAAGTCACTTAAACTATTAGTCACTTCAACATTGGTGAAGGGATCTACCATTCCACACAGTAAATCCCACTTTATGCATTTTATTTAGGGAATCAAGCAACCCCCCCCCCCAAAAAAGAGTTCTGTTCCATCAAATGAAATCTTCCTTCAGTTCCCAAATTCCTAGCATTACAGAGAGTAAGACACTGAAAATCATTGACATCTACATTCTTATCTTTCTTGTGTTTGCATCCCTTTTCGTTCGATACCTAAATTGTACTTCTAAATGCTCAACTTATGTTTTAAGCTACTGCAGCACTAAAAACTTGGGAACTCAAGGAAAACCTTATAAGAGGGAGAACTCTTATTTTTGGACACAACGCCCTAATTTTGCCCCCCATATATCTACACCCTCTGAAGCAATCCCAGCTGTAACAGCTCCTCACAAAGCATATGTTGACAGACTATGGTCATTTCCACACGGGGTGAGGGAATCGCCCCGTGCTGCTACTTACTGGGTCTTATGGCTCCCCGGTCTGGTCCAGGCTGCTCCAGGGCAGTGCGTGCTTGTCGCTCTGCACTGCTCCAGCGTCGAAAATGGTGGCTTCCAGTTGGTCGAGTCTCGACCAACCGCTGAAGCTCATCAGCCTAAAGCCCGCCCCTGGCAGATCACAGGCTTGCATTGGTGGGAGCCTGCAAAATGCACAAGGGAGCAGGCTCACACTGGCGCGCGCCATGCTTTTGAAAGACCGAAAGAAACGGGTTTTTCAAAAGCATGCTGGACGACTTGGGGTCGTTCTGGAGCGGGCTGGGGTGCGGATCTACATTAAATAGTCTGGACACAGTCCACTCCCAGGTGCAGACGTCCTCCCTGGAGGACGGACTGCACTGTTTCAAATACTCTGTGTGGAAATGGCCTATGACCCAGTGCCAGATTCAGCCTGAATTGACTATTTTCAAATTTGACAGCTGCATGCAGCAATGCACCAATGGGACCGGTCTAGCCAGAAATTTGCAACTAAGCATTCATGTTATTATCTCAGCATGGTTTAATGTTTTCTTATGATGTCTACAGATGAGATTATCAAGCAAAAGAATCCTTATGATAAGCCAGTTGCAGCTGGTGGATTCTGTCAGTGAATCTGCTCCAGGTTCAGTTGAACTTTAAGGTAGCTAACTCAGCTGCTGAACTTACTCAGAAAATAGATCTTGATACCTTGGATAGATCTTTTGATTTTTAGGGGAAAACACAGGAAATCCACAACCCCAATGACATGGTAACCACCAGCTGCTACTGCTATAAGCTACAGTAAGATAAGTAACGCTATTATTAATTGCTCCTCTATTAAATTTATTTTCCTTTGCTACCAAAGATTTTGCTTATTTTTGCTATTAAAATACTAGCATTTCTCACAATGATGAATTTCTCACAATTCCAAAGAGCATGAGATTTCCCAGTATGTAGATCTTACATGAGAGCCAGTGCGGTACAATGGTTTGAATGTTGGACTACAATCCTGGAAACCAAGGTTCAATTCCCTGTTCAGCAATGGAAACCCACTGAGGTGACTTTGGGTGTGTCGAGCATTCTCACCCCCAGTGTGGTAACTTCACCTTAGCGTCACCAGAAGTTGGAAACAACTTGAAGGCACACAACAACAAGAACAACAACAACAACAGATCTCACATATTCACAAAAAAATAATACATTTATACATATAACCAGTTGACTCGCACCTCTGGAAAACTCTGTTGCTGAACTAAGTGTATGTCAAAAAACGAACTGCCAGACAGGGTTGATCTACCAAAACATCCTTCTCTCTTTTTTTTTTTTGCCAGAGAGAAATTAGGTTTCTGAAAGAAATTCATAAGCAGGCAAAGGGATCATAATATCACATCCTTTGTACTCAATAGATGGTGATCAGAAGCAGACAGCTTTCATAAGAGAAATTTCATCAGTTGTTATTTTTAGTACACACAGACAGACTTAACCTCTAAATAATTGTCTAATTCTTTAATAACAGTAAAACCCCAACATTTTCCAGGCACTGGACAAATATTTAAAAACATAACCTCTGCCTATAGGCTTAAAAACAAATATAACACAAAACAAAAGGCAACAGAAAAGAAATACATCAGATTTGGGGGTTGCTGCTGCTATGACTGTTCCAATTTTTGCTTCTAGAAAGCTGAAGTGTAACCATAGAGGAAAATAGCTCCCAGCTGACACACTCCACCCGGAAAGCAGGGACAAACATCACCAGCTATTTGGGTCTCTTCAAAAGGGGATGCATTTCTTCACCGAGACAGCTATATTCTCTGCACTTCCTTCCTGTTTCTGGAAGCTTAGATAATGACCCAGAAGAATAAGAATGCTACTAGAGATTCCTTTAGGCTGAAATCAGGAGTGGGTAAAGTGACCAAATGCAGCCCCCTAAATGCAGCTGTTTTGGTGACCCTCAAGCCACCCTCTTATTCACTACCTTTTTCTGGAGAAAGATGAGTAAACTGCTTCTCCTAGAGCAGTGGTTCACCTTTCAAACAGACCTCAGGATCCAGTACTGTTTAACATCACAGAATACCCATTTATAAAAAAAAAAAAGAAGTAGACTTCCAACAACTTTCATGGATTTTGTCTTTTATTTTTTGGCAGGTTGCATAATTCCCAAAGGATCACGGGGGGGGGGGGATCACCTCAGCCTAGCAAGAATTGCTCACTCCTGCCTTCAGTGCTATATTATCTGCTGTTTGAATACCTAAGATTACTACTGCTATATGCTTGCTCAGTTTGGGACTATTCTCCAGGAACTCAGCCAGAGGTCTTCCTTAGCTTCTTGCATGAACTCAAGATGCATGGGGGCAAGAGCCAATTTCTTCTCAATCTCACCTTCCACACAGAAAGCTCAAATAACCCAGTTCTCCTCTGCAGTCCCTCTCAAAATGACAAGAGGAAGTGATATTGTGTTATTTCCTGCCATCATTTTGAGAGAGAGTGCAGTGGAAAACAGTAACACTCATGGGTAGTCTAGGATGGTAGGGCTCTTATGGGGGTGGGATGAGGTATTTTCATGTGCCTTCATGCATTTAGGGGAGGTTTCTGTGCCATATAGGGACAAACGTTATCTGAAAAGCATGCCATTTTTTGTAAAAAAAATTGGGGGTGTTGGAAGCTTTCTGAGATTGGTGGAGGTCACAAAAGTGGAAGCCTGGGGTTACATATGGCTTGTGGGCCACTCTATGCCAACATGAGCATGCCAATTCTTATGAATCTCTCAGTGAGTGCTATTTGCAGCAGATGGGTCTTGGGAATTGTAGGAAAAAATTTTGTCCCAGGACTCCCACATACCAAATTTGAAAGTATCTGAGAGTCTTCCAGTTTCAGAAAGTTCTCCCCCCAGGGTGTGCATGTTAAAATAAGGTATATCTTATTTTGAAGGAGAATTTTTGCTCCCCAATGTTTACACAAATGGGAAATCTTTTTTTTAATGAGTTTGGAGGAGCTGGTGAATCCAGGGGCCACAAAAACAAGTGCAGGTACTGTAGGTAGCCCACAGGCCATGCGTAGCCCACCACTGCTTCAAATGGAGATTGGAGAGGCTAAACGCTTCTCAGGTGAAAAAGCTTTACCTCTGCTTTATGACAGGGTTATGGAATACTAATGATATCTGTGTATGCCTTCAAGCTGCATGACAACTTACAACAGCCCCATGAATTTTGTAGGTTTTTCTTAAGCAAGGAATACTCAGAGGTGTTTTGCCATTACTCTTCTCTGAAACATAGCCTACAGCACCTGGTATACCTTGGCAATCCCCCATCCAAGTACTCACCAGGCCTGACTCTGCCTAACTTTCAGGATCAGATGGGATCTGGTATCTTAAATGTATTCACTCCCATTTATTGTAAAACATCTTCTTATAGCTGAATCTTGAGTTCTACTCTATTCTACTCTATTTTGAAGTATGATTTTCACCAGACAATGGACAGGGATGAGCATGCTGATGGTGCTACTTGTTATCACTGATGATGGTGTTACTGCCCTGGCTAGTCCGAGCTTTGGGGATATTAAAAGATATCCCTTGATATCACAATTCTGCTGCACTTTTCTATTCCTTTCCACGTGCTTGCGAGGCCACCGGACACACGTAAACAAGCTCGGCCGTTAATAGCCGTAATATTCAAACTACAATACAGGCAGGCTAGAAATAGCTGACTCACTGCTTTAGGAGACCTCCAGGCAAGTACTCTAATTAAGTATGCATGCCACTTACAAAAGAGCCTCTGCCCCGCGATGGCAGCTTGATGGGTAAACTATGCAATACCCAAGTACTCTGCGTTTGCATACTGGCTACTTTATTGAGAACTGCTACGATAACTCAATCATTCAGATTCTGACCTTTCGGAGGCTTTGTCTCCAACTCCAAATCTATTGTTTTCCCTCAAGTACGGCATAGCCTGCAGTCACAATTCTCTTTATAAAAACCCTTGATTCCAAGACCTTCCTCGGATCGCTCCTGAGTTTCATCCCGCCTTGCTGCCGCTTCACTTGGTGAGCCTCCCCTCAGCTCCACGTGCTGAGCTACATCGCACCCCAGCTTCACTCTCTATTTTTCTGGGCTTCAGGACAGGTGAAGTATCACCCAAACCAGCAATCCTTCTAAAAATCCCTCTATACCACTCCAACCTTTATTTTCTTTAGTTATCTTGTATGAGTGTGTCGCATACCCTGTTTTGCTTGTATTCAATAAACATCATTTATTATTTCAACTTCTGTGTTCTCCTTGACTCGACCCACCCCCGTAGACATAGGGTTCAAGATCTCGCTACGTTACCCTGCCTCTCACAACGCTAAGCAGTGCTCTGAGCTAATTTTCCCCAACTTTAGTTGAGCACATTTTGGTGTCCCTCCCGGGACCCCCAGTTCACAGGGTAACAATGGTTCCCCTTTTGGGTTATCTCACTGAAGTGAGAGTGGAGTTACTGCTCTGAAGTGATTCCATAAACCTCTGAAAACAGTGCTGGGATATACTCTGCCATTTAGCATTTGAGATTCTACAATGCTGATCTTGTCCTCCGTGCTGTTTATTATCCTCATGAAACCTAGACGAAGGGATGAGGAGACATCAGATTCTGGAACAGGGGTATATATCTTCATTTATTTTTGTCTCACACATAAAGAATGAAAATTTTCAATAGATTTTTTTTCCTCTTGAATAAAATTACCATTTTTGCAGATTTTCAATGATTATTTGCATTTTCTGATTATTCTGCAAAAATTTACTTTGTGCAAAACCCATTTTTTCTGCAAAACACATTTTCATACTAAAGCAATGTATTTTGAGCAAAATAGAAGGCCTTTTGCACAAATATTGTATGGTTGTGTAAAATATAATGGTTTTTGCTAAAAAAAACAACAACTATGCAAATAAAAAAAAGTGCTGGTCTTTTCATCCCCACTCAAAAGTAAAAAAATCTTGGGGAAAGGGATTAAAAGGGTTTTTTGCCTTTTTTTTTTTTTGCATTTTAGAAATCAAGCATAAGAATATTTGTGAATATTCTTTACATTCCTATCCTATTGTTGGTTGTGAAAGCTTAGATGGGAGCCAACAGCCTGAAACTTAATCCAGATAGAGGGTGGTTTTTTGTTTGTTTGTTTGTTTTGATGTACTCCTGCTGGGTTTGGTCATATCCATGTGTCCTCTTATGGTGTAACGATCATACAATCACAGAATGATATAAAATGTTCAAAGTGAACCTAAGGGCCATCTAGTCTAACTCCTCACAATGAAAAGTTCCATATCTAAAGTATCCATGAGAAGTGGGCCATCTAATCTCTGTTTAACTATCTGCATTGACCACCTTGCAAGGTAGTCAGTTCCACCATCACACAGCATTTACTAACATAAAGTTATTCTTAATATGTAGATCTTTTCCTTTCTTTGCTATAACTGTATTATTATCTTTATTTTCAGCTTCTTTCCTATTACTGCACTTTGCTTCTTCTCTGCCATTGCACACAGTGCTGTAAATGCAAATGCATTCTTGTGAAAATGTTCAGTGAGATACTGATATGACAGGTTTATAAATGCAAGCTCAATCAAATTTAAAAGACAACTAATGTAACAGCTATAGGGCTGACATTGTAATAGATAGCTAATACATGCCTCCAAACAAAATAAAGATCGAAGAATATTGACTGTGTTATGAGATTTGGCTGGCAGATGATATATGTGATACTCAGAATGACTGTCTGTTTAATTCCACCTATATTCAAAAACAGGACATAAATTCCAGCATTTACATTTTAGGAATTTTTACTGTGCCATCCTGTACAAGTCTACCCAGAAACTAACTTAGTTCAACAGAACTTATTGCCAGGTAAAGGAATGGTACAGTAAGACTGCAGTCTCATATTTCATGTAGTTCTGTCTCTATGTTATACAATTGATTGAAAATTCAATTTTAAAATAATTGCTTTTACAAGCAGTGCTGATGTTCTGAAAAGAATTTATGCAAACATATTAGAAATGTGAAAATTAGCATGGGAGTACTCACCATTATTCCGGTAAGCAAGCAGACTCCTTTCCCACAGTACGTATTAGGTACCATATCACCATATCCGATGGAGAGAAAAGTTATTGAAATCAACCACATTGCTCCAAGGAAGTTGCTAGTAACATCCTGTTGATCATGATACCTGAAAAACAAACACTGCATATCATAAACCCTTCAATATAGCTTTTTAGCTTTGAAAAGTATTCTACGAGCTCAGTCTTTGTCAAAAATATTTTGTTAGCTGAAATATACAGTTAGCTGCATACTGGGGCTTTGACCCCAGTTCACAAATAAAGGCATGAAGGATTGAGGATTGTATGTACATTGGCAAAATCCAATGTTAGTTCTGCCGTGAGCAGAACATTGAAACTACTAATTCAAGTGAATTAACACTGAATTTAACTCACTGTAATATGTGAATATATATATGCTTGCAAATGTAGGGTTTTTTTTCCTTCAACAATGCTGATCTTCTGTCCCCCCCACAAGCTTTAACTATATTTGAAATATATTGCAGTAACGGCAGAAACAGAACAACAGGTCAAGCCTGAAAATGATACCCAAAATTATATGATAGGAAATTAGCAAATCTAAAGGGATGAGACTTGTTTACAAATCAGATTTGGGGATACAAATATTGGAAAAACAACGGGACTCAATCTGGAAAATGCCACCCTATAAATCAGTATTTACTCAGACCAGAGAAAATGTATGTTGAAGTTATGTTAGAGACATTCTGCTAAAATAGATTATTGGAAATCTATATGTTTAACATGCCCAAAATTATTTAGGTTTGTAAGGCAGTATCAGGATGGATAAGCCAAATGTTAGGTCAAGAAGCTTTCTTAAGGAGTGTTACTACCTTTTTCCATATTTGAAATGAAAAATGAAAATTTGACAAATAAGAATCTCATCACTATTATGTTAAGTGCCACAAGATTAGAAATGGCCAAATACAGAAAATATTAGATCTCTCAGTACAAAAGTAGATAAACAGAATATGGTCTGTAGCTCTTTCAGAAAAGTTAACATAAAAGGGTAAGAGCAGCAAGAGGAGAAATAAAAGAAGATATATTTGAAATTATTTGGAAGCCTTTTATTGCCTACAACACTTGTGTTAACACTGGACTTAAATGCACTTTAGATCAAGCTCTTTTTTTGGAAAAATAATTATTAAAAGGTAAGACTAATTACGATTAAGATTAATATGTGAACAACATGTAACTATTTGGAAGACAATTTACATCTGTGTTGATTGACAGAATTTAGGTTTATTAATTCATGATCTGAGAATGGGAGGATGGATGGGTAGGAAAGAGGGAGCAGTCTATCATAAACCAAGGTACTTATCTAGGTTGAAAGGAAATTGTTACTATCTATCATGGCCATGATTGTTATTGCTAGTTCTACATATGTACCTTAAGAACTTAAGACAAAAGAAAAATTTTAATTTTTTTTAAAAAAGGCTGATTTTCTATTACAGAAGAAATTTGAGAATTTGAATGAGAATCCTCTCTAACGCAATTGATATTGACTACAACTGCACCCATGATTCATTTATTTTTTCTGTCATGATTTTTGAGATTACTTATACAAGTATTACTTGTTGGCTATATTATTTCTAATGTTTCTTGCACACATCCAGAGAAGCTTACCATTACAGATACGCACCGAAATAAAACAAACTAAATTATATTAAAACAAAAATAAAAATTTAAGAGTTGTCTCACAATTTAAAATAAACACAAGAAATCTAAAACCAACTGTTAAAACACATTTTTAAAAATCTTGCAGAATACAAAATGCAGATGGATTGAGAGAGTTAACAAAGAACATCTGTGCTTGGTGTTCACATAAACAATCCAGACAATGCCAAACTCATAGACATTTTTTTTTCAAAATCACATTAATGAGGAAACACTAGAGCACCTTTTAATAGCAGAATAACTGGCAGCATTGGAGGTTTTGCCTCAGACAAGAAATATGTTAATTATCACTGTCCTTCAGATGACTTTACCACTGAAACTGTGCATATTCCTTTTTAGTAACACTTTACTTCATGGCCTTGATCAAGTGCTTTCTCAGTTTTTCACCACAGGATGATTCACTGTGAATTATTTTATGTAGTTGTGATTTAGCAGCGTTTAATTTACCAGATTAGTAATTCCATCTTCCTCCAGTAAAGCTATTAGGTTTGTAATAAACAATTCTGAAGCTATACTGCTAGTATTGCTAAGTCATTAAAAATACACAAAAGAGTGATGCAACAGATGTAGTGATCTTATAAGCATGGATTCAACACTTATAACCACTGTAGTGCACTATCTTCAAAATAACTGCAGTAGGTTTATCCTGCTGTGCAACTTGCTGTCTGGCAGCTACACTAAGTAGCTACTGCGAAATACTACAAGTACATAGGATTGGGCCAATAAAAATGGTTCCCTTGTAACTGAATCACATAAATAACTGGCCATTAGTCCAACTGTATCTGTCAAATACTGTACTTTCTGTAATTCTAATGCATCACAGACAGGCTTAATCACCAAGTTGGGCAGGTAGATGTGCACCTCCTGAGTGAATTCTCAAAGCTATGTCACAGATTATGAGATCTGTGCTGGCATTAGTCAGACTATGCTACTCATAAGTAATTGTTACTATAGGTGCTAGCAAGTAATTGCTGGCGCAAAAAAATCACTGTTAACTGATAATATATATGTCCCTAATGCCAACTGACTGCAGATGTTTATACATATATAAACCTCAGCATACTAATTTTTTAGAAACAATAATAAGATTTTAAAATGCTTGAATCAGAATACTGAACTTGATTTTGGACATTCACATCATGAATTTCCCATTGGTACCTACCAGCAAATCTATCTTCTTAGTTTTACCTGGCTGTGGAAAGGCCTATAAATTATTCCTGTTAAAACTCCAGAAGATTTTTACATTCAAACATTTAGATTCTCAAGTCATTCTGGTAGCTGCAGGAATGTCAAATGGTTGGCATCTAACTAAACTTAAATTAGGGGACATCACGAATCTTCTGGATATTGAGATATTCTATTGGCTCAAAACAGGAGCAGAAAAATGGAGATTCAGCATTTTTCATCTTTGTTAGTTTCATGAAAATATACAGATAATACAACGACCTTCCTGAAAAGTACCTATATTAATCTTCAATTGTTAACAAAATACTGTGGAAGACGTAGAGAAAAGGGTGACGGACTGGTATCTATTCTCTCCTGAATTCAACCTTGGAATGTTGTGATTGGAAGTATAAAGAAACAGTGCAGCAGTTAAACAGTCCCTCTGTGTCTTCTTGCCAGATAGGGGACCATTCACAATACAGAATCCCAGAGCTATTTTAATGTAAATTTTAACTGCCTTGAATCCATCCTATTGAATTCTGGGACAGGCAGTTTAAGAGGGGCGTTTAGAATCCTCAGCCAGACAGTTCCAGTGCTTTTCCAGGCTATAAACCGAGAATCCTATAGGATGCAGCCATGACAGTTAAAATGGAATGATTTTGCTATTAATTGTGTAGTGTGAATGGACCCTAGCTAAAGGAGAATAGGGCTCTTTCTGCAAGGACGTGGCGTGCCAGCATAGGAATGCGATAGGAACAGGACTGTGATGATGCTTCCGCAAGATGTCATCATGGTCCCATCTGGTGCAAGTGCAGGGAAAATCATTAATGGATTTTCTCCGTCAATGACCCCAACTGCACAATGCCCCCACGCTTACCTACTCTCTGGAAGGCCCAGAAGTGTGATGAAAGTGCTTCCTGCACCAGTGCAGCATGGGATGGAGCCCAGCTGCACTGTGGAAGGAAGAGGTGTGTCCCTCGCGCACCCTTCTGCAGGGAGCTGGTCCGGTGCAGAGGGGAGCATTCCTGTCATGCTCCCTTCCCACCAAAGGTGCTGCTGGGATCGCAACCACAGGTCAATGGGATAAGGTAAGGTGCGGAAAGGGCCTAGGAGAGGGATAATGGTAAAATTTAGGAAAGATTAGGAAGCATACAATTGTAACCAAGTGAACTGAGTATAACAAACAGGTGTTGTTTGTTTTATGACAAGACTTGAAAATAAAACTGCTGCTGTTTAGTGTTTGACTACTTCCTGAGCCAAATTTGGGAGGGGGATGTGCTGGATCCCAGTCACATACTACCACAGACTCAATGACACACACGCCTGTTGCTTTTTATAAACACCTTATTTCCCTTAAAATAACCTGGAGTGGATTCTGGAGAAGGGTCAAGATAAGTGGCAGGAACAGGTAACATGAGCAAGGGGCTAAATCCCAAGAAGCTTGCTAGAATTTTAGAAGGAAAAAAAGATACGTGTGTGTGTGTGTGCCTGTGTGCCTGTTCATGCATGCATAACACACGGGTCAAATCTAGACTCGGTCATATTTAAAATAGACTTGTTAGATTAGCTTACATTTCATTGATTTCAAATGGCTAAATAGAACTATGTTTATTTTCAACATTTTTTTCTCCATGCACATAAACATATACATTACAGAATATATGACTCAGATTTGTAACACTGGACACTGCTATAGGAAATTTCAGTCTGCAGACCACCAGTTTCTTAGGCAAGTTCAGTGTGGGCCACACAAAAGGAATAACGAGTTAACATCTATAGCTGCTTAAATCTTAACAGTCACATTAGAAGTTATATTTGGACTAATATAAATTCCCTCAACTTATATCAAAACACCAACAGTAACCGAAAGTAAAAAATTTGGATAGTACCACATCCTAAAAGGTGGCAGAGAGGTGGTTCAAATAAAAAAGCAGCAATATTACCAAATATATTTCATACAGAAAGAAACCTATATAATGAAGTTAACAATGGCTAAATATGGATACATTTTCTTAAAAAAAAATTAAATTTTATTATTTAAAAACAAAAACAATAATATAGAAAAACCAACGATAATGTGAAATAAATAATACCAACAGTAATACCCCCCAAAAAAGCATACTAAACATGAAGTAAAAAAGCAGTAAATAAATGTACACAAATAGGTACAATACATTGTCACTTATACAGAATATTTCCGTATAAATTCTTGAATATCAACAAAGAGTATATACTTATTCCATCATCACTTTGAATTTCCATCCTCCTCAAACTCACCCATCCCCTGAGTTAAATATTTTAAGTATTTAAGTATTTTCATTGTGTAATGATTATCTATTGAAATAACTAGGCCATTTTCTGTGTCCTCTGTCTATATTCCTCCCTCATCTTTCTCCCCACAGCCAGAGCTCCTGCTCATCTAAGTCATCTACAAGGAGAGGTTACTTTTCCTTAGCAGTAAGAGCTATTTAGGCCGCATGACTGAGCTTCAACTCTATCAGCTTGTCATTAGTGAAAGCATTTGAAATGAAGCCTTCAGTTTTATTATTCTCATTAATTGTTTCTTGGTCAAGCAACTGCATTTAGTATCATAGACAGTTTAATTATATTTTAATTATATTTATTTGAATGTTCATAATCAGGATTGTATTTGTTTTAATTTTATGAACCACCCTGAGTCTGATTTCTGTAGAAAAAGTGGGATATAAATGAATAATCACAATGAAATTGTTTCTTTAATCTTCAACACTGTTTAACCTTAAAGATGCTTGGCTTTATAAGTGTTCAGTGTTCATCATGAGAGGTTCCCCACACATGCTGAGAATGCATAATAGAAAATATATAAATATATATAACATAAAAATGTTCATGTTTCTGCAGACCTGCATACTTAATATCAATGGATTGGAGTAACACAAATGGAATAGCTCTTTCTTAGGGGGAAGACAGATCTGCCTCTTTTGCTTTCTATAACTGTCTTGACCCAGAACTGGGTGCAGTTCTGTGCTACTTCAAGGACTCTTTCAGTGCTAGACACTGATACACATTACTGCTATAGCATAAACTTTATTGATAATAAATGACACAGCAGACAGTACACAACAGAGAAGCATTTTGGCCATTTTGCTGATGACAGCAAGCACCCCATCAGTTGTAGCCAACTGCAAGATTGGGTCCCCACACAAATTCTACCCAGACTTACCCCTTTGACCGGAAATAAAATGAAATCCCTACAGTTTAACATATAGGACACCTGGTATATTCCCCTCAGGCCAAGGCAAATGGAAAACGAATTCTCAAGGGTTATACAGTGCAGAAAGCAAACAAAGAAAATCAAGTGCTCAATGACAACCCATCTCTTCCTAATAACCATGAGAACTATGCAACATAACTATGAGAACTTAGCAACATAAGGAAGTTAATTCCCCTGTCCATTTTCAGCCTTCATATCTTTTGTTATCTTTTTCTTCTTCTAAGGACTTCAGGCTATTTGACTCTCTTGAAGAGTATGATTTATATTTTCAATGATATATTTATCTGAATGTAGATTATGTTTGTATCTTTTAAGACAGTGCAATAATTTTATAAATCCATACACTAATATATATTAACTTATTTATTCTAACTTTGGTTGGTCAGTTTCCATTGGATATACGTTCCCCTTTTTTTCTGTTGCATTTTTTTCCAAACCCAAGGTTGTTCCATCCTGTTTCTTCATTAGTCTGTGGGTTTTTTTAAAAGAAAAAAGTCTTAGAGAAAGGGCTATGTGCATTTTATATGTAGAAATATTTGCTTGCATTTTTGTACTTCGTTTCAGCTGAATATATGCCTTTTGGTACATAGTTTCCCTGAAACATAGTTTTGCTTTCACTTTTCCCAACTGTGTGCATTTTGTACATTTTCTGATCAGAGAAGCTTCACTATCCTAAACTTTGGAAATGTGTCAAAAACAAAGGATAATTGTGTTCTGGCTCTCACATTTCTTTGGGAAGTGTATGTTGTATGTATTGAAATAAGAACCATATTAACTGCACCCTGTTCCCTATTTCTTTCATTCCTATAAGGGCCAAACATCCAGTGGAAAACAGGGTGGGTAAGTTCTGATTCGTTCTTCATCTTGCAATCCATAATATCAGCATTTCCAAGGCTGTTCAAGCATCCTCCTGAAGAGACCACAGCCTTCTGTTTGTAGGACTGCAAAAAGGACAGTCCTCTTTTTGAAGAGGCCCTCTGTTTGAATGGCTATTTAGTTCAGTCTGGTTTAAAGGTAAAAAAAAAAAACAAAAATCAAAAACCCTAGAAGTACCCATCAAGAGTTAGACCTGGATGGTAGACTCAGCAAACACACAGGTCACTTGGTCAGAGTCATCTCACATGAGTGAGATGTACTGTAATGTTGTTTAATTTATTTGAATAATTTCTAATTTTACATTGGTACACATAAACCAAAAACCAATGTGACATAGGCCATTTCCGCACTAGACTGTTATAGTGCTATTATTCCACTTTTCACATCCTACGGAATCCTGGGGTTTGCAGTTTAGGGAGGGGTCTCAAGGTCCCTCCCTAAACTGCAAACTCCAGGATTCCATCGGCTGTGGAAAGTGAAATACCAGCACTATAATAGTCTAGTGTGGAAATGGCCATAGTGGTTTGAGCACTGGACTATTATGACTACAGAGACCAGGGTTCAAATCTCCATTTGGCCATGGAAACCCACTGGGCAACCTTGGGCAAGTCATGCTTTCTCAATCTCAGAAGAAGGCAAAGGCAAACCCCTTCTGAACAAATTCTGCCAAGAAAACTCTGTGATAGAGTCACCTTAGGGTTGCCGTAACCTGGAATTGATTTGAACGCACACAAAACACATATAAATCAGCATGTGCAATTTTATGCAAATTGGTGCCCTCTTTTGTTAACATTTGTGGTGGTACATCAATTCTTTTTTTATAAGGTCTAAGTAAGCATACTAGTTTTCACACTTTTCTGGAGAATCTCTGATTGACTGTAGCAGCATTTCAGGTAGCCTGGAAGAGTCTATGATGAAAATTACTCTCCCTGTTTCTCTCCAGAATTCCACTGAATGGTCCAAACACTTTATTAATTTATTTTATTTATATCTCTTCTTTTGCCTTGCTCAGGCCACAAGGCAGCTAAGCCATGCAACAGAGCTATCAGCTTCTTCTTGGCTGATGCTGAAGAATTACAACTCTTATTAAGAGAATGTTTGAAATGATAAAGCAAACAATTTAAATTAGCAATCCAATTAAAGACCAGAATATCTCTCATTTTATTAGGATCTGAACTTAAAGTAAAGATCAAGCTGAAGTCTCCTCAGGATACTTCTTAAGCAAGCAGGCACTGTATATTCCAACAGAGGAGAATTAGAATGGGCATTGGAAATGCTTAGAAACATAACTATATTACACACACACACACACACACATGCCTCAGAAGCTGTTCATGCTAACCATGAATGTGAGCAGACCTTAGCTTGTAACTGAGAGGCAAAACGATTCTGCTGCTTGTCACCCTGAAGTTAGAATTTTGCTTCTGACTTCAGCAGGGATGGAATAGCTCATAAAAGTCCTAGTGATATATGTTTTTCAAGGCAATGGTCCAGGTTCCTTTACATTCCTAGGTCCATAGAAGAAATTACAGCTGCAAGTATTCCTTTGCCTAATATAGCTCCCACTGCATAGTGTATCTCATGCGCTTACTGTATCTTATGTTCTCATAGTGCATGTATATATCCCAACATTATTTTTTGCTCACAATAGTGCCAGTAGTGAGTGATACATCCCACTTTCATGTTACAATAGCTGCCTGATATTAGAACACAATTGCTATTCAACAGTTCTGCCATGGCAGCTGCTTCACATTCAGTTTAACACATTTAATTCAGTTTTTTTCAGGTTTTTTTTTTTGAAGCTAACTTTGTATCTCAGGTTATCTGCAACTTCTTGCAGAGTTGTTACTCTCAATTTAGTCTGCTCTACACTGATAATCTCATGAATAAGGTTCACCATTTAGCAGTTTGCTTACCTTAAAAAATGCAGGCCAAATTACTGGGAGGATTAATAGGCAGAAAGACTGGGGAGAAACATCTTCATTTAAAAAAAAAAATCCTGCAAAACAACATTGATCTAAGCAAAGCATAGCCCTGTTAAACATAATACAGTTAGACTAATAATAGAGAAAATTGTACAACCCATTACATCTGAAACTTGTCAATTTGACACTGAGTGGAGTAACTAGTTATTAGACATCCCCCTAAATAATAAAGCTTCTGTCTTTTCATCACCAGTTTAAATAATAGGTGGAAGAGGATGGGTTTTTTCTTCCCCCCTCATCCACTGAAGACTTTCTGCGTGTTTTTCCTTTTTTAAAAAAACCCATACTCATTGTTAAAGCACAACTAATTTGAATCATTGTCTGATCTAAAACCTACTGAACAACACAATGGATTAAACTGCTTTTGAAGACACTATAAAAGAGCTTTGAAACTGGCTTTTTAAAAGTAACTGATGTCCAATTGTATTGTACTGATCTTGTTAATACACTTGCTGGCAGATGATCTTGGCATGGTGGAAAGCAATTGTGTCACCTTCATCTTTACCACAATGATAATGTCACATGTGATGTAAGTACCTCCATCTGATTTTCCCTCTGTCCAAACTGGGGAGGGAGGGAGAGATTCTGAGAATCTAATGATTAGGCTTTCATCAGGAGAATCTGTGTCCAATGTTGCCTTAAGGGTATGATGGAAAGAAAGGGGTGCACCTGCTCTTTCACCATGTAAAGACTTGTCAGCCTGGTGAATCTTTGCAATAAGCATACATGCAAGGGCATAAACAAAAAAGAAATGCAAGACAACAGAAAAGATTATAACAAAGCTCAAAGAGACAATGCACAGTACAGAAACGTAAACAGTTGACAACATTTCAGTATAAACCGATAAAGCTAAATGCAGGGTATACAAACATGTTGTGTAGGAACACATTCAATGAGCATTTACAATTAATGCCGGATAATGGATACTAGAAAGGCATCCTGTGTCAGACAGACTTTTGCAGAGAAGCCAGACTATATGCCAAACAGCTACTGGGCAGCAGTAGTGGTATCTGCGCGTGTGTGAGAAAGAGAGAGAGAGACACTGGCAGAGGATCTCTCAGAGAGAACAGTAATGACACAATTGCTAACACTTGTTAGTCCTGTGGAGAAGGAGGCACAGTAAACCCCTTCTGAATGTCTTTTACCATGAAAACTCTATTATGAGACAAGAGATAATGCCAGAAGATGAGAGTCCCAAGTCAGAGTCCCTCAACAAGCTATTGGGGCACAGCAGAGAACAACTATGAGTAGCACTCTGGCTAATGATGCAGCTGGGCTCAAGCCAAAAGGCCATTCAGCTGTTGGTGTACACAGATATGAAAGGAAAATCTGAAGCTGTACAACACATATTATAGAAACATGGAATACAAGAAGCATGAATAAGGGGAAACTAGACATAGTAAAACAAGAAATGGAATGTATAAACATTGCAATACTTGAGGTGAGTGAGCTGAAATGGACAGGAATGGGACATTTTGACATTTTGAATTACACAGTGTTTAACTCAGGAACTGAAAACCTAAGAAGAAATGAGGCGACATTAATAGTGATGAGAGATATAACAAAACAATCAAAGATGTAATACAGAGTGTGACAATCATATCAATACGACTTCAGAGAAAACCCATGAATATAACCATCATCCAAGTTTATTCTCCAACTACAGAGGCAGAAGAAGAAGAAATTATAAGATTTTATGCTGAAGTCCAGGAGGATATGGATCACACACCAAAATCACACAGTTTTTTTTAATCATAGGTATTTGGAATGCAAAAGTAGGAAGCAGAACAGAATCAAAGATTTTAGGAAAATTGGGTCTAAGACCAAGAAAAGAAGCAGTAGAATGACTGGTTGAATTTTGCAAGGCCAATAGTTTATCTCAAACCAAAGAAGTATAACCAAAGAAGTGACCGTACACATGGACATCACCTGATGGCCAATATGGGAATCAGACAGACTACATAACCGGAAGATGTAAAACTCCATTCTCAGGGAAAAAACAAGATCAGGAGCACATTGTGCCACAGTCCATGAACTGTTAATATTAAAAATTAAAGTAAAGCTAAAGAAGAACACTAAATCAACGACTGTGCCAAAACAAAACCTGTGAAAAATCCCTGTAGAATTTAAAGATAATGTAAAAAATAGATTTGCACTATTGAGCCTGGCCAGGGATATTGTCAGGGAGGAATGCAAAAACCATCTGAAGCTGGAGAAGAGTTCTATATATACCATGGACTGCTAAAAAGGCAAATGAATAGGTCCTAGATCAAATCAAGCCTGAACTCTTCCTAGAAGTCCAGATGACTAAATTGAGACTGTAGTACTTTTAATGTATCATGAGAAGACATGACTCATGAGAAAAGAAAATAACGTTTGGTAAAGTAGAGGGCAGGAAGAAAGAGGAAGACAGCACTGCATATGGATAGACTTAACGAAAGAAGCCGCAACCCTAAATCTGCAAGACCTGAGCAGGACTGTTAACGATAGGGTGACTTGGAGGTCTCTCACCCAGAGGGTTGCCATAAGTTGAAGTCAACTTGACGGCAGTTAACAACATATAATAGACGCATTCATCAAGCCACACCGGACAAGATACTGGTACATAAATTATGGGTCATAGAGCACAGTAAGGCAGAAACATAAAATGCAGTTCTGCAAGTATTCAAATCACATTAGAAAGGTTTACAGTGAGAATCCACATCAAGGCTTTTTCTCATGTCATATTATTCTGCTAACTCTTTCAATTCAAACTGCAATCAAAAGGTCCTGCCAGGACAGGAACAGTTGTGTCAAAGGGACATCAGTGTAGAAAGCAGCATCTTCAGTTACTTTTAGCATAACAAAGCGAGATACAAAGAAGCATTGTCTTTAGGCTCTATGTATCTGGTTGTGTGATCCATCTCTTTTCCTTAACACACATACTACACACTCCTTGTTATTCCCCCTACAGCAAGGAAATATACTTCTAGAAATTGTGAATACACACAATGGCCATGGTACAGAAGTCATGGGATGATATGTTATGTTTTGTCAGGTCTGTAACTCCCATCCCTCATGTACTGGAAGAGCAAATCTGAAGTACCCACTCCCCATTTTAACTCATATGCACCATGGCAGGATATTTTAGTCTGCTGGTGTCATATTTTGTTACAAAATCTACAAAGAACTAGACCTACACCACAGATATTCAATGACATTGTCATGTGAACAGATGAAAATAATGTGCTCAATTTCAATATCAATCTTTTTACACAATGGCCTTCCAAAACTGATGGGGGGAACTATCCTAACAAATCTATCTTCTTTTTCTATTAAAGGACATATTTCCAGACAATGTTATATATTGGCACAAGAAAGCTAGTTTTCAGTGAGTGACGATGCAAAGAAGCAAAAGTAATGTACTCTGGTTGCCAGCACGGGCTGGGGGCGGGGAGCAGGGACACAGGAATTCTCACTGGAAGCAGGAAATCAAGAAGTTTACATTAATTTGTAAAGTTAATCCTAATGGTAACACTGACCCTAAACATAATCCTACTACTATTGCTAATCCTCAGTACTTTGGGATCCACGTGGGGTCAGATGCTGAGCTCGCACAATCCAAGTTTTTTGTTTTGTTCTTTTAAAGAAGTAGTTGCCTAATAGTTATTGTTAAAGTAAAATTCTTCGACATCTGAACTCAGGGTAATGTGATTCATTTCAATGATGGTTAGAACAAGGCAGGAACCGAAACTACAGTTTCAGTCTCATTTTTCTTATTAATTTTAGTTCCACAGTTCCTTGAAATAACCAAGAAAGTTACTAAATCACCAGTGAAAATTTGTAATCTCAAAAAACCCGAGAAGGATGTAGGCATGAAACTCATCACAGCCCTTTTGTGCAGCAAAACAAACAAACATGGTTTCTCATATCTAACTAGGACCAGACGTAATAGTCTCTAAACCAGGGTATAAACCTTTGGTGCTCATTTACACAGTCATAATATTAAACACTGGAAGTCTTTATTTTTAAACTGCCAGTTCTAATGAATCATAAAATAGCACAAAACAGATTTTCTCCATTCAATAAATGAATAGCATTGATGGCTGTCAATTCCTCCTATTCACTAGTATGGCACTGATTGAAAGAGACTAATGGACAAATTCTCTCTAGTTGAGAATCCTCACAAGAATATCTTAGCAGTCTGCAGCATTGCCACTAACTTCATAATCAGACAGTACTAACTTGAAGAAGCTCTTTAGATGAATTCCCTTTTCTCACTATCATGATTATATTAAAATAGCCTTATGTAACAGGGACAACGTTATGGTGCTTTTCCATCAGTGTTTCCTCAGAGTTCAGTGGAATTCCCATGTGTCTCCAAAGCTGTCTTCAGGAAGCTGCTGGCTAGTATGAACTGCTGCTAAGTATTCTTTCTAACTAAGCTTCCTTGAAAAAAGATCATCTCTGGAATCTTCTGAATACTACTCTGGAACTGCCTTTCTTGTTTTATCCTCTTAAGCAATTAGTAGAAGTACACAGTCTTACTGGTTTTGGTTGCAGTCTTAAGCCAATGAACATGTATGTCCAAGTAAATAAACTTTGGATGAGAGTGCTACACTTGACTTGCTATTCTTGTATTCTTAAGTGAACTCAATGCAGAGTAAAGCATGCTTTCAAATAATGAACCAAAATTATAAATAAGTAGGTATACCAATTTTGGTTTTTTCTTCCTTCTTTATGTTGCTTTTTTCCCCCTGTTATATAAACTGAAAGAATGATCAGAAGAAGAAAAATTATCACCAAGCTTTAGGTGAAGTGGGTGGTTATTCTGACCATGCCCATTAGAAAATAAGTACTAATTTCACTGACGTATGTTCTGAAGTACATTTATACCAAGTTCTTCTTGGGGAGGGAACAAAGAAGCAATTCCACCAGGCTTTATATATGAGGACATTTCACACATGGGAGGGGGCTAAACCAGTATTAGCACCACTGCATTGCTGTCAACTCCTTTCTTTCAGAATCCCACTAACATGAGCTTCAAGCATGCTGCAGAGCTATGTTTTTCTTGTGGCACAAAGGGACTGCACAATGCACAATGATCTGAAAAGGTATAAGGGTTGCTTTCAGTTATAAACCCTGAGATAATAGAGATTGAGGGATGAGAAGCTGTCTGCCAGCGAAAACTCAGAAATATTTAAACCAAGCAAAAGAACCACTATTTAAATAAAACTCGTCACATGCAGGAAGAAAACTCCTACTCTAAACAATGCATTTTTTGAAGATTTTTAAAATTGCAGGGCACTAAAAATAATAATCTAAGAATTTACATCATGCTGAACCTAGCAATAAAAAAAATATTTTTAGATTACAACCACCACCATGAACCAAACAGAAGTCACTCCATGCAGAAGGTGTTCATTCAAACTGATAACTCGTGGGCCCTTTTCACACGGTATTTGCCATGTGAAAGGGCACCTGGAGCATCGCGCAATTGTGAGGAGCGATCTACACAACACACTCGCAATCGCATGACGCTCCAGGGTAGGGCAGGCGCCGCTTGCGTACTGTTTCATTTCCAGCTTTCAGCTGAAAATGGCGCGCGATCACACATTGCTCCAGGGCCCCGTGCGCACTTGCCGTGCGTGTGGAGCCTCCGGAGCCACAGCAGTCATGCTTCCTGCCCCAGTGCAGCCTGGGAAACTCCCAGGCTGCGGAAGGAAGGAAGAGGCAGGGCTCTTGCGCTACCTGCTCAGGAGCAGGCAGCTCGTGCAGAGCCGAAGCAGCGGAGACGTGAGAGCCTCTCGCTGGAGGTTGCTCGCGCGATCCCCACACCCCAGAGCTGAGAAAAGGTGAGTTGCGGAAAGGGCCGTAGTCAACAGCTTCAGAATCAAACTGTGATAGGTAAACAGTATCCTGAAAACTACAAAGGTTCATTCCTCATTGGTAGCATGCCAAGATACTTAAAATTATACTCTTTTTTTGGTAATCATATTTATTTCGTCAATACTTAGAAATACAAACATTGTTGATGCATCTACAAAACGTCTGAATCTGAGATGAGAGCATTGCCAGTCCAATATGTGACTTATAGTGTATAAGCTGTGATTTGTTTCAGAGATATTACTAGTTACATTTCTGCAGGAAATCTATTGATACACACGTACACAGGGTAACACTTCTCGATGTCTGACTCATTTTCAATGACAGCAATGAATCATTATGCACGCAAAAAGTGATTTCACAAATCCAGGCCCCTTCCGCACCTTACCTTCTTCCAGCACTGGAGTGTGGGGATCGCGCGAGCAATCTCCGGTGAGAGGCTCTCATGTCCACGGTCCTTTGGCTCTGCACGAGCTGCCTGCTCACGCGAGAGCCCTGCCTCTTCCTTCTGCAGCACAGCCTGGAACAGTCACGCTTCCTGCGCTGGCGCAGGAAGCATGACCAGCGCAGCTCCAGAGGCTCCACACGCCAGGTAAGTGCGCGTGGGGCCCGGTAGCAATGCACGATCACACACCATTTTCAGCTTCTAGCCAAAAATGAAAAGGTGTGCGATCGGTGCCTGCCCTACCCTGGAGCGTTGTGCAATTGTGAGTGCATCGTGCAGATCGCTCCTCAGAATCGTGCAACGCTCCAGGCACCTTTTCGCATGGAAAATGCCGTGTGAAAAGGGCCCCAGTTGCTAAGAGAGACATCTCCTAAAGGTTACATAGCTGGGTTATGACCAGCTTAAGACAAGAGTGGTGAAAATGTCTGACACCCTTTTGCAGCCCTTCCTTAGCTCCCAGGTCCCATCAAATTATGGGGAAAGGGAAAAGCAGATTTTGTTTAGTCTAAATGAATGAACAGCACAACACTTTGAGTAATAAACAGTCTCAGAATGCCACCTGGAGATGAAGTATTCCTGAAAATATCCTACAATCTCCTCTAATGCCCAATATCCATCCATACATGCAGTTTCAAACACAGCCAAAGATTTGGGTTCCTGTGTGTCAAGCAAGAAAAACAGCAGTGAAATTGAAGAGCTGGCAACTGTTACACAGATGCTAGTTACCTGTAAGATGGACTACCACAGCACAGTTCACAGTGTGCCTTTAAATATAGTTTAGCAACCGAACATCTAGGTGCTGACATTCAGAAGGTGTAACAGAAGCTTATGGTAATCTTATCATTGGTCAAAAGTCAGCTGCAATTTGGTATTGATGATCCAAGTGTCTGTATTCACCCATAAAATCCTGGCCACGCTTGAAGATGGGTCTCAAACGCCCTAGTCACGGATCTGGTGAGATCTGTCATGGTACCTAACGTAAGAAACTAGCCATTTCTGCACTAAACTGTTCTAGTACCATTATTCCACTTTCAACATCCTATGGAATCCCGAGGTTTGCAGTTTACGGAGGGGGCTTTGAGATCCCTCCCTAAATTGTAAACCCTAGGATTCTGTAGGACGTTGAAAGTGGAATAATAGCACTATAACTGTCTAGTGCGGAAATGGCCAAGAACTCAGTGTCTTTCAGCTATTCAGTTCCCCTCCACATAAACTGCACCTGGATCCTTTGATTCATCTTTAAAACAGGCTTTAAAATCTATTTCTCTAATGTTATCTTTTTCTAAGAGTTTGTTTTTATGAGCAACTTTATACTGATTTCAAATACTTGTGACTACAAATTTGGTTTCAGCATTATGTCTGTGTTACCTTGCACAGCTACATACACCATTCAGTGAGGCCTTGAAAAGTGGCTTGGAAGTACTTTAATGAAACAAACAAACAACTGTGATCAATACAGATAACAAAACAGTGTGTTATTATAGTTATCTGTCCTTCCTCTGCTGACTGTGATCTGTTCTATCCAATCTCCCTCTCTCTTTCTCTTTGTTAAAAGAGGGGAATGGAAGTTACATTGTTAGACTGCATTTAGAGGAAAGAGCAGCAAGAAAGAAATTAGATTGTCAGAGTAGATCATAATGTAACAATGAATCAAAGCACATTGTGTAACAACATATTCTGAACTCTTTATGAATGAAAGTTCTCTCAACACACAGTAGTGACATAACAACTCCTCTTATCCTCCTTGATATATAAAGCAAAACTAGTTTTAAATTACTTTTACTCAAATAAGTGTTTCCCTGGCCTTTAAAGAATGGAACGTGCATTTCTTTTTTAAAAAAATAACAATTAAAATTTACTTTGATAGCTTTGATTTTCAAAATGCTCTTTCCTTTTAAGCATTTTGAATGTGCTATTTCTAACATGCCTTCGATATCGACAGGTAAGATGAATCACATACACACTAGTATGAACTCAACAATACAATTAGGAAGTGCATATGTATGGCACCTTTTTTCACATATTCTAGCAAACGTTCTGTTTCGGGCAGTATTCTGAATCCATTTAGAGAAAAGAGAGGTAGACTTAAAAAAAAAACCCTTCCAAGCCAGAATCTCAGATAGAAGTGGACTCCTTTTTTAAAATTTTAGAACTTTCCTTTTTTCATTGTCCTCTAATGAATGTGTTCTAGAGGAGGACAAAGGTAGTGCTAGGAGTTGCATTTCATTTATAAAATTCCTTTATATTATTTTTATCATATCTGTTATTAAATCATTAATTAAGACTGGGACTCTTTTCGCACCTTACCTTTTCGTGGTGCTGGGGTGCGGGGCTTGCGCAAGCAGCCTCCGGAGGAAGGCTCTCGCTTCCCTGCTTCTTTGGCTCTGCACGAGCTTCCTGCTCACGTGAGAGCCCCGCCTCTTCCTTTCACAGTGCAGCCTGGGTCCTTTCCAGGCTGCACTGGACAGGAAGCGTGACCGGCCTGGCTCGCGAGGCTCTGCACACAAAGTAAGTGCGCGCGGGGCCCCAGAGAGATGCGCGATCGCGCACCATTTTCGACTTCGAGCCAAAACGAAAAAATGCACGTGCAGTCCACGTCAGGCCCTTGAGCATCACGCAAATGTGAGTGCGTCATGTGGACCGCTCCTCACATTTACGTGACGCTCAAGGGGCCCTTTCACATCGGAAATGCCATGCGAAAAGGGCCTGGATTTTGTTGGTTTGTCCTGACTAGAAAATACCAATTCGATTGCTGATTAGGGGGTCAACATGTAGGTAAATCCAACTGGTTCAATGATTCTACTCTAGTCAGATCTAAGGCCATTTCCACCCTACACTGTTATGGTGCTGTTATTCCACTTTCAACATTTGATGGAATCCTGTGCTTTGCAGTTTAGGTAAGGGCCTGTAGAATTCTCAGCCAAAGAGCTCTTTTGGTTTCAGTAAACTACAAATCCCAGAATTCCATAGGATGTTGAAAGTGGAATAACAGCACTATAACAATGTATATATTTAAAGAGTATAAGTGTTCAAAATTTAACAAGAGTTTCAGTCATAAACTAGAAATCAGTCTATTCCTATATTGTCTATAATGTTAATTGGAATAAAGAATCTAAATTTAGAAAAAGCAGAAAGTCAGTGTTCAAAAATAAATGGGAAGAGAAGAAACAGATTTTAAAAAGTAATAAACCCAATAAAAGAAAAGTTGGGATTAGAAACTTAAGGTAAGATAACTTATTAAGAAAACAAGGATGGTTCAGAAAAGAATCTGAAGAGTTAGTAAAAACAAAAGTAATCCCAAAGTAGACAAATTTATTCCACCCAAGTTGCATGGGATAAAAATATGTAAGGAAAAATTAGGTTGTTACAACTCAACAGAGATCGTGTTTCCATTTATAAGGCAGAGAATCAATCAGATATTAATCTAAATGTATTTTTTATTTTATTAAACAATTTATAGATATGAGTGTGTGTGTAAGTGTGTCTGACTGTATCCCCCTTTATGCGTTAATCACATTCCAGGATCTCCACATGATAAAGTGGTAATGGGAGTCATTGATGGCCCCAACCTAAGATAATATGACTTTTAAAAAAATACAGGGAACTCCTTACACACATCCTAACATGTACACATAAAACACAGTTATGTGCAGCAATGAAGCCTTCTACTTATTCAGCAAACCCAATTATGCTAGGATTACATGCATTGGCTATCCTGTGGCAGTCATTCATCTCCAATGCATAGACTTCAGGATAGAATATGGAAATCACACAGACTTACAGGAAGGGGAAGTTGCATGCCTCCATTGTTCCTTGATAACACGTAGCCTCCTCCAGGTGATGAATGATGGGTGCTATATTCCCTTGAATGACAAGAGACCTTCCAAATGCAGACCTCAACTTTCTGTGAACAAGCCAAGTACCATTCATGGCTCCAGATTTTAATTCAGGGCTAGGCAACATGAGTTCCTAGCAGTCTTCACATTGCAGTTCCCATTACCCCTCACCATTACTTTTGCAGGGTAAGACTAAAGGGACTTTCAGTCCAATATATGGAAGACCACAAGTTATTCATTCATTTAAATCATTGATTTCAAGCTGAGTAACATATCGCTACGGACCAGGCCCACCTTCTGTCTGGGGAAGTACACTGAATGCACAGGAGACGTAGTGGGACTGGACCCACGGGTCCACTCTAGTCATCTTCAGCAGAACTTCTAAACAGAGCTGACATCTGCTGAAGCTTTTCAGTAGTTGTGCCAAATGTGGATAGAGTGGTGCAACACAGTTGGCAGCTGGTATTTTGGCCCCCTCTGCACCATCTGCCACAAGACTATCCACAGTTTCTGGCTTTTCTGTGTTAAGCATAGTTCCCAGTGATGGTAAATGCTTCAGCACTATCTCAGCCTTGAGATTAGAGTTCACCTCCCCATCTATGGAGTGACAATAGTAACAGGTTCTAATGGCATCTTGTTGTATCTATCACAACAAAAAAATTCAACCCTCTTGTGACACCTTAAAAAGTAAGGAGTTTTATTTTCTATATAAGCTTTTGTGGACTGCAGCCAGTGAAATCTGATGTATCTAAAACCTAAAAGCCGAAAAAAAGAAAATGCGCATTTGCTGTGCTTGCGGGCCTTGAACGTGGCGGAAATGGGAGTGCATCATGCAGACCACTCCTGACATTTACGCGACGCTCAAGGGGCCCTTTCGCTTGTACACTGCCATACGAAAAGGGCCCCAGTGTAGCACAGCTAAGGGACACTTTATGAGAGAAACTTAAGACAGGTTTATATGTAGGCTGTGGAACCAAGGCAGGTATCAATTTCAGTGAACATTATTAGGATTCTAAGATAAAGGAGAATGAGAATGATAGGTGCTGACACTGGGCCTGTCCCCAAATGCCTTTTCTAAAATGTTATCATACGGTAAATCATAAGGTAAATGATTTTGTCACATGATTCTTTTGTCAGCAAAGCTTCTAGTCATTCAGTACTTGGACAATTCCCATGCAATTAAATGAATAGGAAAGACCTTGAACACTGAAGGAAGTCCCAGAGGATTTTGGATTGGCACCATAAAATAATGAAGAGAGGGACATCCTATATGTATCTTGCTTGTAATGCACCATGCCTCTAATTTCATTTATATAGCAGCTCTTAACAGTGAATTCGGGTTTCTTAACCAGCAGTAAAAACAAATGCATTAAGTGTAGCCATCAAAAGAACAGCAAAGTGTTTGATTCAGCCTGGCATATTTTCAGATTACTTGCCTGTAAACAGTGTTCATTTTCAGGATTGTCTAGCAAATATTCAGTAACACTTCTGTAACTGGTTTTAACAGTTTGGACTGTCAGAAGTGTAAAAGTAAACAAAATGTTTTTCTGTTTTTTTAAAGCACTGCACACAGAAATTGGCTAGATTTTAAAAAGTTGCTTCCAGCACATCCATCTGAAATATAAAATGATGTTTATATTTTCTTAAGGTATTTTTAATTGGTTATTGGATGACTGGCAAAATGCTTGGAGAGAAGTAATAGAAGTTTAACAGAAGGATAGAAACACCTTCCTAGATGAAATGACAGAGCTTAGAAAAGTTATTTTTTTGGATTGCATCGTCCAGAAGTAGCTCAACATGCTGGAGGTTTCTAATCCATTAGTATTTCCAGTTCCTATAAAATCAGGGGTCACTTTTCACTCTGTTCTGCCTCCACCTTCCACTAGAAGAAACTGGTCTAGATTAAATGTTCCTTGTCCTGTCTTGCAAAGTAAGCAAGAAGGGATAATCCATCTCATTCAACTTGGTTTGGGAATGGCCCCTATAGCTAAGATTTTTGTCTTAATTTTCAAACAGGAAAATACCATATTTGCCAGTGTATAAGACACACCTGCATATAAGACACATCCCATTTATACACTGGCAAATACTATTTGCAAGTATATAAGATGCACTGGTGTATAAGACACACCCCATTTTCAAACAGTATTTTTCAGGAAAAAAAGTGAGCCTTATATGCTAGCAAATAGGGTATGTTCTCTGCATGTGTGTGTTTAAGTGACAAACTGTGAGCAACTGTGGTTGGTGTTTGCTGCATAAAGCTTAGTGATATGACCAGAAGCCATCCCTAGGTGTCAGGTCTTGGCACAGAAACGTCTGGGTCTGGGAGGAACCTGAACCGGCAACCTTACTTGAGATGCTTGCCTCACTCTGCCTCATAGTTAAGCCAGTCTTGATTGTCACCTTGTAGATGGGACGGGAGGTGTTATTTGGAAACTTCGTGCTAGTGAAGAACTTAGGGAAATCCTATCTTCCTGTTTAGGGGGAAGGTAGATGTCCTCTTTTCACCCGGGGGCCCTCTCAGAGGGTATTGAGTACACTGCCTTCCTAGTCTTGGCGGGCAAAGACTTCAAGCTGACCTCCTACTTCTATGATAAGAACAAGAATGCCTCTCCTATATTTTTTTCCTCAAGAATGAATTATTTCTTTTCTTACCTCTTCATTGGCTCAGAACACATCCACTTTTCTGTACAGGGACAAGATAACTGTGTGATTTTTCTTTGATGGAATGACTATGAATTCTGCTCTCTAATGCAGTATACATTTGGGATACAGAACAAATCATCTGTGCGCTCTGATCAGATATTGTTGCTAATAAAATGGAAATACTTTAAATCACAAATTCTGAAGGTCAATTAGATTTCTCAGTAGGAAACCGCATTCCAGATTTCCTATCAGAACACACAGACTAACGGTACTTTTAAAATAAGCTGCAAGCAATACCTGTAAGATCTAGCCATCAGGAGTAAGGGAAGTTTTGGATTAGGAGCAGAGAGGTTCACATTCAAATCCTCATGCAGCCTTGATGCCCACTGGGTGACTGCGATCCAATACTTTCTCTCAGCCTCTCCTACATTGGAAGGTTGTTGTGAAGAGAAAAAGGACAAAGAAGAACCATATACACATTCTGAGTTCTGTGCACAAAAGGTAGGATAAAAATGGAATGAATAAATAAAAGGAATGCCATTTTCTGCCACATGTGATTTGAAACATTAAATAAAAGTGTCTGGAAAAAGCAATTCTTATTCAAATTTTTTATTGTAAAACATTTTTGGTAAGTTTATATTAGCCTACTGTAAATTTCTTCAACTAAATTACCTCTCAGGAATTATGCTTTTATCTTTAAGGACCTAGCTTTACAACTAGGGCCTTCTCAGTAGCTGCCCCTAGGCTCTAGAACTGTTTTTCAAGTGAGGTTAAAATGATCTCTTTGCTGTCCTTTTGTCAGCTGGCAAAACCTTCTGTATTCCAAGAGGCTTTTGAGAACTGAATGTTTTTAAAGAGGTGTTCTCCTGTTCCAATACGCTGTTTTCAGCTGCTTTTCTAAAAGTTCAATTGCTACGTTTTGAATTGTTTTAAATATTATTGATAGCTTAATTCCATTTTAATATTGATCTTTTGTATGTTTTAATTATATTGTCTTTATTTTAATTAGTACAATGTCTTGAAGTTCAGTTTGGGGGATAACACAAAGAACAAATAGAGTTAATAACCACCACTGGACACATGAGTAGCCAGAACCTAGAAAATCAGGAGCATTGTTCATACTGCCTGAGGGACGTTGGGTGTTGTAGACCAAAACTTGACTTTTTCAAACTCTGGGAGTGACTGAAGTGCAGAGCGATTTATGCTTGCACAGCAGATTCTAGTAGCCTCCACTGAGTAGTAGCCTCTCCAATGAGGCTCATGTTACTAGGTTTTGCTTACAAAGATCATTAGACAACTTTGCACAGGCCCAGAATCTATGCGGCACCATAGCCAGAATTAGCTTCCATGTCTGTTTTGAACAGCTCTCTCAGACTCTAAAAATTGCCAGGATGATTATATGTACTCTTATTCTGTAATCTATGGCTCCTATCCATGAACTTATCCAGACATGAGAGCTGGCAAAAGCAATTTACCAACATACATAAGTCATTATAGTTGACAATCTTGAGAATCATGCATGCTACACTTTCAGTTCGCTCTGACTATAATAATTGGTTCACTTCCCTAACCTTGCCATACTTCTGATTTGAACAGGAATTGCTTTGTAATTCCAAAGGCTGCTGAAATTCAGCATCTGTGTTTTGTATCCATAAAGTTAAGCTGCTATCATGAATGTATTTAATACCACTGCAGTGTCATCATGAAAAATGGCTGGAGGTTCCAAATATTTTTACCTGGTCAAAAAAAAGCAATTAAAAACTACATTACAGGAATCCCCTGCCTTTTGACACCCCAATATCTGGTGTATTACTCTTTTGATGCTTCCAAATTAAGGACAAGTTTCATTAATTCAACAAAGATTCTGCTCTTTTGTCAGTTCTTCTTGCCTATGGAAGCCTACTTAGGACTGTTCGCACATGTGTGCTGCTTCCAAGCAAGCTGAAGAGGGAGGAAGGTGCCAAGTTGGCTGACTTTGCAAGCAGCGAGTGCATGGATGGTTCCAAGTGAGCCTCTGTAAGTCCTTTGTGCTCTCTACTGTATAGTACAGAGGTTCTGCTTTTCAACCAGTTCTGTTTTCTGGCAGTGCTCCGGCTTCTAACCTGTCAGATAAGTGGGAAAAGGCTGTAGCTAATACAGATCTCTCTTCACTGTCCTTCTCTATACGCATTGTCAATACATTGCCTATAGTCCCAAAATCAGTAGGCCCGGGAATAACTTTTTTTTTAGCAAATGCATGACTGATCTTGGGTTTGTTTGTTTTTTTGTTTTTTTTGGCATTGTATTCCATTCAGGTGTTAGAGATGGGCTAGAATTAGTTAAGATTTCTACTGCTGACTCTTTCTTGTTATCCACAGGTTCTTCAAACTGCTCACCCATCTCAGTATTTCAATCTTTGCTCTGGCTATTTTTGTATAAATATGATTTATGTTATTACAAGGCCATCCTTTTCCAGATTTGCATAGGTTAATGTACTCTTGCATAAATGATTATAGTGAGGGAATAAAAAACATTCTTGGTATAAATCTCTTTATAATAAGCAGATGTGACAGACTAATTATGTCTGCAGCCACCAGTCCTGTAAGATATCGAACTTAGCTGAGAGACCAAGAAAAGCAAGATCTGCATTCTCCTTTGAAGCAGATACCATTGTTAGAAAGCAAATAGGCAGTGTTAGGTAGTTGCCTTTTATGGTTGCGGCACATGACGTACATCTGGTGGCTGATCACAAAGCAACAGAATTAATGTCACAATTTTTAATGCCAAATACAGTGGTATTACTACAGTACTTTGTTCTGTGGTGACAGAGCTATGCAGATTATACACAAATATAAATACAGTATGTAATAATGCCTTCAAAAGATAGATGCGATGCAAAAGGATTGCTCAGGACAGACAGAAACCAATTTAGGGGGAAATTATTTTTTTATCCTCCCCTACTTTTTCAGTGTACAAAGTGCATTACAATTCATCTTTTATCTATTTACCCTCAGAAAAATCCTTAGTTAGGTTAGGCTGAAAGACAGTAATTTCCCAAGGCCATCCAAAAGGCTTTATGGATGATCAGGAACTACAGGCTGGCTGATCAAATGACAAATGATCATATCTGTGATAAATGGGATCATCCTCTCTCTCTCCCAAAAAGACCAGGCCCAAAGCCTGGAAATGCACCTGAACCAATCAGTTCTTAATATCAGACAAGAAAAAAGCTGGCAGCTATGGCCAGGAGCGTATTTTATCATATGAACCAATGCATGTACCAGATACCAAATCAGAAAGTATGTCTATTTAGCCTAGTATTGTCTAGTAGGATAATTTCGCATTCCAGTAGCATTAGCAGTGAGACAGCTGTTTGCTAATGACTCTGAATTATTTAGGGTAGTTAAAACTAACCAGGATAGCACCAAAGAGCACTGAAAGGACCTCTCCATACTGGATGAATCGGCATTAAAATGGCAAATGCCATTCATTGTTAGCAAATGTGACATTATACATTCATACACACACACAAAATCTAACTTCAGAGATATGCCGATGAAGTTGCCGACAATGGTGACCAATCAGAAGAGAGATCCTGTGGTGGTTTCCAGCGGTATGATGAAAATGTTGACCCAGTGCAAGACTGCTTTAAAAATGAAAACGCCATGTTGGGGAACATTAGGAAGGAAACAGAAAATAAAACTGACGATGTCATAGTGCCTTTATACAAATTTAGAGTTCAACCATACTAGGAAGACTCTTGTCAGTTCTTGTCATCCTAGATGAAAAAGGAACGGGGGGAAAAAAGAATAGTCAGAATTATTAAGGCAGCTGCCCTAAGAGGACATTTTATTACATTTGGGCTCTTTGAACTTAGGAAAAATGGGAATTCAAGGGGGATATGATGATACAAGTCAGCAGTGTAGGCACAATGTGAAGAAAGTGATCATTCAAAAGTTCTCTAGAATCCAAGTTCATCCATGGAAGATAAAGCGTGGGAGATTCAGGCCAAATAAAAGTACTTTTTCATATAGCACACAGTCAAATTATGCAATTCACTTACATAAGACGCAATAATAACTGTCTACTTGGACATTTAAATGGAGTGAGACAACTTAATTGTGCATAAGACTATCCATAGTTACTAGCTAAGATGACTATATAAACCCTTCTGTAACAATGGTAGTGCCCCTCAATACCAGTGGGAGGGTGCTATTGCCCAAACATCTTGCTTGAAGGCTTCTGGTTGGGTAAGGCTGTTTTCTGATCCAGCCCAGTCTTTGGTGTCTTATGGGTTTCTCCTACTCTCTGCCCTAGTAGCTTGAGAACTGAATATAGATCAGACAAGGGTGGAATTCAAGGCACAACCAGCTTACTTGCTCATGATTATATGTAGGAACCTCAATATTTAACCTTTTAGTTCTGTGAGAATCTCAGTATTTAACCTTTTACTAACTGCTCAACTGGAAAAAAATGGAAAATTAAATTCCAGAATATCCCAAATTGTGTGTGTCTGTGTGTCTGTGTGTGGGAGCAGGCAAAGGTGTACGTATAAAAGACACAGAGAGATTGAAAGCTCTGTCGCTTTGATACAACAGAAGCAAGCAAGTCATTTTGTGACAATAAATAAATATTCTAATTCAGAAAGAATATGATATGAAAAAAGTATTCTACCCCTGGTCTTTTGGAATGATAGTGCTGTAGTGTCTTCACTGAGACTTCCCAGCACCCCAACATCCTTATTTTTAGACTACAAGGACACACTAAAACATGTTCAAGGTTTTAGGCACAAATTTTTTTAGAGTTAGAGAATATGGGAAATGGAGAACAAAATGAAGTCCCTGATGTAGACATTCTCTCAGGTTCAATTCACAACCATACAGCAATTAAAGCAGCATTTTCTGTCTTGTATATCCGACTTAGTTTCCACATGTTGATGTCTTGCATGACACTTATTTTGAAATACTGTAAACAGTCCTGCAATCTTCAGTTCAGATTTGCACATATATGAGAAGGCAGCTCTATATACTAATGTGTATTTTTCAAGACGTAAAAAAAATGTCTGTTTAGCAGGGTTGTCACTGAACTCCAGAAACATCTAGAAACCCTGTATAATAATCTGGAAAGTTCATATTTATTTTGAATCAGAACAGGCAGGGTCTGCCTGTCCCTAATGACTGAGAGGAAAGTAATACTATTTGCAGTATAAAAAGTCCCTTAGCTATCTTAGTGTTTAAGTTATAAGAGATGGTGGGTTGCTATGGTCTTTTAAAGGTCTCTTATCAGCTGATGCCTGAGTAGTTGAAGGAAAGTACATTTGCAAAGCAGTGTGTTCTCTTTTAGCCACATGACTCCCATTAACCTTATGTTCAGATGTGTGGCTGGTCTTTCACCATACTTTGAAATTTGACTGTTATGACTCTTCTTTCTACCCCTTATCATGAGCAGCAAAACATGTCTCCTACGAGTGCAATAAAAAGGGAATTTTCCCCCTTATGCAATCTAGATGGAAGGCTTTTTTTAGAAGCTAAAAATAGTTTTTCAAAAAGCTGTAAACTGAAGATAAAGTATTTCCTTGGGCCATACTTTTCTTCCAATCTGTTCTAAAACACATTTACTTAAAAGCAGGGTTGCATACGCAGTTCAAAAAATACCTGACTGTATCAGGATGTGAACTCCAAATCTGCTCACGGATCAGTATTGGTGATATGAACAAAACTACTGTTTTGTTTAGAAGCCTAGAAAACATTTTTAAAAGAAACTGATGCTTGTGGTTTAAAAAAAGATAAAGTTTATGGGTAGAATGGGGGAATGGAAATCAGTTAGAGATGGATTAGGGGAGAGTGACAAGAAACAGTGGTACCCTCCACCCTACTTTGAAGTTCATGGGAATCACCTCAGCTAATAGTATGTATCCAACATAATAGAATGTAAGCAAGAGTTTCACACTGCCAGGAGCAGATTAATGCTTCACTGGACTTGAACTGAATTGTCAAGATATTGGTAACTATAATCTAGAATAGGTTACTAATGGTCTTTATCTGCTAGAAAAAGTGAGAGAATATAAAGACAGTGGCCATTTCTGCACTAGACTATTGTAGTGCTATTATTCTACTTTCAACATCCTATGGAATCCTGGGGTTTGCAGTTTAGGGAGGAGCTTTTGAGGATTATAGTAAACCCCAGGATTCCACAGGATGTTGAAAGTGGAATAATAGCACTATAATGGTCTAGTGCAGAAATGGCCAAAGGTTCAAGTTCTAATACACAAATAAAATCCATCAAGTCACTCCAGTAAATAATTCACCAGCATAAATAGTTTTGACTTGTTATAGCATGATTTCAATGGGCCTCTTCATTTTTTTAATGTACTTTACAACCCCAAGCAACCTCTCAATTGTGGCTGCTTTTATGTCTAAACTTTGTACTCTAAGCATAGGGGTCTGGATGTCCTCTGTATTTATGCTGAGTGATCATCCAAGTAAGTTTGTGGTTGCTGCTTGCTAACAATATTATAGAAAAGGCCATGCTTTTAATGCAACAGGATATACTACACTGAAAATCAAACTATGGGAGAAGTCATGCTTACTCACTCACTTATCTGCCATGTGAGAGGAGGTGTGGGATTCATTCATTACACCAGTGTCACAGGTCCAGGGAACTGATCTCTCTCCTCTGGTTTATCATATAAAGCACAACATATCATATCCCAGATGATGTCCAGTATCAGAGGAAGGCTGGGACAAAAGATTCTGAGCCAATATAGTCCATTTCCACACTACATTGTTATAATGCTATTATTCCACTTTCAACGTCCTGTGGAACTCTGGGGTTTGTAGTTTACTGAAGCCAAAGCGTTCTCTGGCTGAAAATTCTAAAGGTCCCACCCTAAACTGCAAACCCCAGGATTCCATAGGATGTTGAAAGTGGAATAATAGCACTGTAGCACTGTGGTGTGGAAATGGCCACAGTAAAGAGCAAAGGTGAGCCAGCTGAAAATTCAGCTAACTTACTTAATGCTCTCCTTTTTCTGTAAAAAGCAAAGCCCTGCTACTGCCTTTTAAGACTGAAGGCACATGAAGAAAACATATGACTAGTGTCATGATGTCTTGTTAAGTCATTAGGTCAGTTCTCAGATGGTAGTATAACCTTGAGCTAATGTTAATTTTCAGTTGAAAAGACTGAAATATTTTAAAGCCCTAAACTGCTGTGCCTACAGTTCCTGCTCTACATGGCATCAAAATGCCATGTCAGCTGGTGGAACTGCAAAAATGGGGCGGTGCGGCACAAAGACTGTATCAACATTGCTAATGTAAAAATGTGGAAGCAACTGAACCAGCTGACAAACAAGCGCATCACCCTGTTCCATCATTTTAGCTCAGAAGATGGAATGAAGGGGGCTGGTGAACTCAGAGGGAGCTCCATAGTCTTGAGTGCTTAATCTAAACATCAGAAAAACCAAAGGAAAAAGGGGAAAACATTTTTAGTATATTAATTTTGGCATTACACTATCTCTCTCGCTCTCTCTCCCCCTGCCCCTCCAGGGTCAGGGAAAAGTTGATATACAGGTATCCCCTCTGCCTATATGTCCATGTAGACTTTTGCCCTGAATCCTATTGGTGAGTTCCAACATTTCCAACTAGAGTAGACCCAGACAAACAATTGTGGAATGGTGAATCGGCACGTAGGCAAATCGCCTGTGGCTTCTGTAATGGAGACTAACAACAGAATTCAGACCACAGAGAAATGACTATATTGTTTATATTCTTGTACCTATAGGAAAGATCACGGCATTCAAAGACTATTCTTTTCGCACTTTAGTAACACCTGAAAGTAAATGGGGATGATGATGATGATGATGATGAAGAAGAAGAAGGAGAAGAAGAAGAAGAAGAAGAAGAAGAAGAAGAATTTGCCAGAATCCTAGATCAGCTACTTAGTTATATATGTGTAGCTAAATAATGCTTCCTCGCCCAACTCCCCCCTGCCCCCAACATCAGCCCATGTTCACAACTAACAGTTGTACTCGGCAAATAATGTCTGTTCAGCTGACAATCAGGGCACAAGGAAGATGACATTTCCAACTTGCCTCCTCCCCAGGAAGACTGGGGGAAGACTGCCACAATTGGAAGCAGGATTCCTGTTGCAAGTCCTTGTTGCAGCCTCTCTTGCTGGCAGGAGGGATTGGAATCATCTTCCTCCTTGCACTCTGATTGCCAGCTGAACAGACCTCCTTTGCCTGAACCAGCTGCTGGCTGTTAAAGTGCACATGGTGGGGGTGACATATAGTTTAACAGTAAGACTACATAGTTTTACTGAATACAGACCGGTTAAAGATCCATAACTGCAATACAGAATGGCATCGTCATCACCACCACCACCGCTATCATCATCATTTTCTTGAAATTTAACAGTAGTGAGTAGCCACAATTTGTGGCCAAACAGATTAATGGTAACATCTAACTGTAGTAATAGCCTGTGTGGGACAATGGCCTTAGTGATGAACTAAAATATGTGAGATCCAGGCTCAACTCCCTACAGAAACAACAAATTAATTGGGTGATGCTGGGACAATAATTTTCTCCTGGCATGACTGACCTTACAAAGTTGCTATAAGGATAAAATGGAGAGGCAGAGAGTCATGTATATGGCCTTGCGCTCATAACTAATACATAAATAAATGGCCATGTTTACCTGTGTCCTTCCCAGAAACATTCCTGTCTGATCTCCGTATGTTCCTCTTTTCTTTATCTTTGTTGGAAATTTCTTTCCGGAGAGGAAACAAGAGTAACGAAATGTTTATGCTTCCCTGTTGTTTTTGAAAATAAAAACATGAAGGGTACAGTCCTTTGCCTACTCAGAAGAAAGTCCTGTTGAGTTCAATGGGAATTTTATTCTCAAATACACTGTAAGACTGTAGTGCAGGACGTATTTTGAAGCAGGCAAATCCAGTATTTTATCCAAAGTAGCTTCAGTATTACATTTCTCTCTCTCTCTCTCTCTCTCTCTCCCCACGTACATACATACGTACGTACGTACGTACGTACGTGTGTGTGTGTGTGTGTGTGTGTAGGCTAATTAGCATCTTGCAGCCAAAGTGAGTGACACCGATTCAGTGCAACATTTTTGTAAGACGTACAGCTTTAGGGGAACATTTTGCAGCATCATGTGAAGGAAATTAGGCATGGAACTTCAATTAATGAGAGGAAACAAGCATCTGATTTTCCCAGAATTGCGCTTTGAAAAAAAGATAGAGAATAGTTCTTTTTAAAAAAATAAATAAATCATCATCTCAATTAAGAAGTGCAAATTATCCATTGTGCAATTCCTCATAATAAACCCCAAAGGGCTATTTAGTTAATATAACCTGTATTCATTACCTTTATAGAAAGGAATGCTGGAAGTAGGAAACAAACAAACAAGAATACTCATGGAATTATTGGGCGAGAAGGGATCAAATGTCCAAATGTTTTCTCATCACTAAGCTGAGCATGACAGAACCCATCTGCAAATGCATCAGCAACTCACCATTCAGTTTACATAATCCAATGAAGGAAAATGAGCAAAAAATTATACAAACATCATAGGGATCCACAATTCAGCATCTATGGCATCATTTCACACGTAGGCCCTTTTTGCACCTTACCTGGTGTTGCTGGCATCACATGGCGATCAAGCAAAAAGCCTCTTGCGAGAGGGAATCACATCCCCTGCGCTTCCCTCCGCACCAGCTCCATGCTGGATGGAAGGAAGCGCGATAGCTCTGCCCCCTCCTTCCACAGCACAGCTGGGTACTTTCCCAGGCTGTGCTGGGAGAGGAAGCACAGCCGTCACACTTCCTGAGGTTCTGCACACCAGGTAAGTGCAGGAGGCATGTGGGAGGAATGCGCAATCGTGCATCATTTTTGGCAAAGAGCCAAAAATGATATAATGCGCGATTGCCGCAGGACCGTGAGAATGTCATGCGGAACCGTCCTCGCGATTCTGCTTTGCTCCCATGGTCATTTCACGTTTGAAGTCAAATGCAAAAACGGCCTTAGTGACCTATTAATAGCTCCAAAGCCTCCCCTCTATGCTCCTCTACTGCTCCAATTTGAATTTTCTCTTTTAAATTTTCACCCATTTCCCATGACATTTGGAAAAGTAGGCAGTGTAATGTCAGCTGTGACACAGGTACACAGTATTCAAGAAGAAAAAGAATAGGAACTGAGGACAGGGTGTGCCGCTCTTCATCAGAGTTTTGGAAGTTGTGCCTGGTGCATTATGGAATTGTCCTCCCACAAAATTAAGGTTCCTAACCTCTGTTCTTTGTTTCTTGTGTAAGACTCACATGTAAGTACCATATGTATGTCTACTGAGTAACCTCTACTCAAATGTAACTAATAATGAATTCAATAAGACTAGCTGCACATAGCCAGGTGTAGGATTACAGCCTTGGAAAAAAAAGGGGGGGGAAGGGCAGAAGGGGCCTTGAACTCACAGGATTCCTATTTAATTGTCTAATTTCCCCAGTTAGAGTTCCTGCCCCTGCCTAACCCTTTACAGCCCTTATTCTATAACAGGGCTGGGAGCTGCGTCTTCCTCTTGTTTCCAATCCAGCTGTTACTTTAATATAATAACCTGTTTAATTGGATTTTAAAAATATAACTTACAGCATTTTTGCTGTATCTTTCTTTTAAACATGTTATAAGTCAACTCAAGCCTCCAGTAGTGGAAGACAGACAAAATATAAGTAAAATTAAACGAATAAACAAACAATCCTTCTCAGTCATCCTTTTTATTCACATCCACCAGGACTTGGGCCCTTTCCGCACGGCATTTCTTAAGCGAGAGGGCCCCTTGAGTGTCACATAAATGGGAGGAGTGGTCTGCATGACACACTCACATTTACGCGACGCTCGAGAGCCGGACGCGCAGCGCATACGCACCTTTTTATTTTCGGCTTTTAGCCGAAAATGGTGCGCGCTGGCACACCGGTCAGGGGCCTGGGGCGAACTTACCTGCCCTGCGGAGCCTCTGGAGCTGGGCCAGTCGCACTTCCTGTCCTCAGTGCAGCCTACAGCTCCCAGGCTGCACTGCGGAAGGAAGAGGCGGGGCGTGGGCGGGGCGCTCGCGTGACCAGGAAGCTGCTGTGGAGCCCAAGCAGCAGGGACGCGAACGCCTTCCTCTGAAGGCTTCTCGTGTGAGCGCCGCCCGCCACCTCCGCAAAAAGGTAAGGTGCGGAAAGGGCCTTGGACTGCCTGAAGCTCATAAGAACAGCACAACTGAGTTCCTCCAGTTCATTCACAGGGATTAAAGAGTTTATGGTATAAATTTTTTTCCTATCCTAAATACTACCTCCTCATTGAAAGCATTTCTCAAATACATCCAGAAGTCTCCTTAACAAGTTGAAGTACCAATTTAAATTATTTTCTCATTCTTCCTCTAAATTCATAGTTCTGTTCCACCAAGCCCCTTTCTATCCCTTGTCAATTCTAGCAGAATTAAAACCAGTCCCCTTGAATTGTCATGATTTTCATGCAGCAGCCAGTTCCAAGGGTACCAGTTTAAATCATATACCAGTCTCAATGGACTGAACGCTAAAAGTCATGCATATAGTATTTACCAATTTCATAATAGCAGAAAACTCTGATCCAAGGTATAGATTGTCATGATTTTTTGCAAGAGATTCATCTCCATCAAACCTCCATCAAATCACAGTCACTTCTGCATATATTTATGGGCTCTATGATTTGATGGTTGTTTTGTTGGCATGCCACATGGAAAGTGTAAGAATCCATGTCTTGGATACATGTTTTTGTTTCCCATTAGTGTTGGCAAGTGCTGGATCTGTGAATGTTACTGTGGAGTCTATAGAAACCAAGGTAAGCTTTAATATAATGTTTGAGGCGAGGAATCATCCCATTTAAAAAGTCTGTAGATTCATGATGCTCCTTTTCTAATATTTATGAGATATAACTCTTGTCTTTCTGCCATTTAATGTCTGGCCACACCTCTCACGGCAGCCATTTTGTAGTGGTATAAAAGCCACTTTCCAAAATTCCAAAAGTGCACACAGACCCCAAAGCGTCTTTCCAGTACTGTTCATCTAATACATTTTAGGATTTCTTCAAACGCATCTCCTGTTTTGTCCAAGCCACGCTGTGTTGCCTTCATGCCAGTCACACAGGCATAGCTTGGTGTTTAATATAGGTGGAATACTTTAATAAGGATCATTCATTTAGACTGTAAGCTAGGATAACAAAAGGAAAATGGTGAAAATGGACAGGTATAGTAAAGAACACAGGAGTGCTCAGCATTCAAATCCCTGTTGGGCCATGGTGGGCAAATCACACACTCTTAGCCTCAAGAGGGAACCCTGTTCTGAACAACTCTTGCCGAGAACCCCATGATAGGTTTGCCTTATGGGTACCATCAGTCATAAAAAACTTGAAGGTACACAACATCAACACATGTGAGAGTTGCCATAAATTTTGGAGGGCAGGGAGAATGATACGCCCCTGCAGATGTTGTTTGATTGCCATTCCCATCAGCTTTTGGCAGCATATCAAAACTGCGAGAGATCAAAGGAGCTGCAATTGAACAACATCTGGAGAGCCACAAGTTACCCATCTCTGCCTCTAAACTATAAGTTTCACACCTTTTTAATGTTTTGCTTTCATCAGTTCATCATCCCCCCTCCCCTGCTCAAACACACAATATACACCACACCATCTGCTATCTATTTGGTGCAGTGTATAATGGTTATGTAATAATCTTATACTTGTCTTTGTAAATCTGTTTATTTTAAAAAGTGCACAATCACAGAGTGGTGCTAAATAGCTTTCTTCAGATCAGAAAAGCAGGAACTAAAATATCAACAGTATCTGCAGGAGATTGTTTCCCCGCCACTTCTGACACTGGGAAAGGAGTAGGCATTGACCAAAATGCTTTAAGCCACTTTCAGGACAAATATTCAAATGCTGCTTATATCACCTCATATAACTGTACATTAACAACCATGTTAAGAGCTATAACTGCAATGCTGAACTTTCACCCACTAAAAGCAACCTAGATGAAAGCTAAATACATCTACTATTGTCAGAACAGAATATTCTAATATATTATTAAAATGATCATTAAAATCAGAAGAGAGCAATCATGCCAAAGCTAGCCACTGGGTTGCACAGGAAAGATTTAGTGAACACTTACTATCACCAGTCCTCCCCAATGAAAATAACAAAACTTAAAATAACTTCACATTGGTCACTGTAGTCATTGAACACAAATTCCTTATTTTATCTTCACTGCAATTCCTTTTATCATTCAGGATACCAAACACTGCTTCATAATCTTCTAAATTTCACCATATCTCAGGTGGGTTTTACTTATGTTACAACATAAAATCCATAAGAATAATACCTGTTCTGCTGAGTTTACAAAACCGGATATGTAATTCTTTATTTATTTGTGAAATGAAAGCTTCTTTCAAAAGAGGGGGAATCTGAGGCCCTTTTCACATGGCCTTTGTCACATGAAAGGGCCTCTGGAGCGTTATGCGATTGCAAGGAGTATTTCACATGATGTCCTCACAATTGTGCGACGCTGCTGGGGCCAGCAGGTGCCAATCGTGCAATATTTCATTTTCGACTTTTGGCCGAAAATGATGGGTGATCACGCATTGCTCCAGGGCCCCACACGCACTTACCATCCATGTGGAGCCTCCAGAGCCGCTGCCCTCGCGCTTCCCCCCAGTGCAGCCTGGGAAAATACCTGGCTGCAGTGAGGAAGGAAGAGGCAGAGCCCTCATGCTGCCTGTTGGCCGGCCGGCCAACAACTGCTGCAGAAACAGACCAGAGGGGATGCGAGTGCCTCACGGAAGAGGCTGCTCGCGAGATCCCTGCGCGACCGCACTGGACTGAGGTAAGCTGCGGAAAAAGCCTGAGTTTGCTCTATTTACAATCATTTGTATTATTTTTTCCCCCTCAAATTGGCTGCAACTGTAACACTTACCTGGGAGTAAATCCTATTAAAATCAATTGGGCTTACTTTCTGAATAAACATTTACAGGATTTGCACTTTAAGCTTCTGGGTTTTTTTTTCCCCCTCTAGTATCATCTCATAGTGGCCATCACCCATGCAGGAAAAACAAAAAGTGCCATTAGTACACAGTGATGCATCCCAGTTACCTGGCAATTATCTCTTTAAGCAACCAAAATTACACTATAATTAAAAAAGAGCTACCTATAGAAAATACTGAGAACTCCAGAAAGTGATTCTATATTCACCTACAGCACAAGGCTTCACTATAATCTTCAATCAGTTTTCTGGTGTATTTCCCTTTATTAAATGAGCATCATCATATTAACAATCATACTATAATTAAAATACCCCCATTATAAAATATAATAATAATATTTAGATAGTTTTCCATCATTTTTTGTAGGATTCTAGGTAAAACATAATAAAAATGCAGGCAGTTAAGGTGAAAGCAAAATAAATTATGTTCAGCATTATAGGATGTCGTAACAAGGAAATGATTCAATTAATTTGCTCTCTAAAATGCTTGAAAGGCCATCACCTAACAATTATAAGATAAAGGAATGGCATAAAACATGAAACAACTAACATTCATGAGAAGGAAGAGGTGAACTAACAAAGAGTGTTACCAGCAAGTTATTAGAACAGAGATGGGCAAAGTGAGGCCACTGGATTGCAATGAGTCCTCAGTGCCTTTGGCATGACTTTCACGTTTCCTCTCTAACCTCTCAATGTCCCCACTCCCTAAAACAGTCCACATACACCCCATAGCAACTACGTTCACAATCCTCTCACAGGAGTGATTTGCTAATTATATGTCTTTTCATCCCAGACCCTGTTTTAGCCCCCTCCCTCTTTTTTAAATTTTAAATTTTAAAAAATTTTTTAAAAAACAGAAATGACTATGTATCCTGACAACAACTGAGAAGGGCAAAACTGGACCCCAGCCCTTGGGGAGTTGTCCACCTTTGTATTACAAGAGCACAGTTGAGCAACCAAAATATATTTTTGTAAAAAGGGAACATACCTTTCACAAGCTCTGACAGTCCATGCAGCAATTATCCATAAGGAGATACTAAAAACCAAAAGTACAGTTCCCGGGCATATTGTCATTAGAGTCTTCATAACAAAACGAGTATTGAAGTTTATCTTATTTAGTGCTCCAATGCTTCTGGATGAGGCATCAGTGAAAAGTTTGCTATGCAAAAGCATAACTCTGGCAATAAGATACAGTCTTAAGAACATTGGTATGGATAAAATTATATCCACATCAGCTATTGCCGTAGATGGGGTATAGGAGAAGGCAAGCCGGGCTGTCCATGTGAATGTATAGTTGCCAGGGATAGGATGTATAGCACACACCAAGATTTCCAAGCAGATGAAGAAAATGCGCTCATAAGTCATGGCTATTCTCCAGTCATCTGCTCCATTATCCACCATAAACAGCTGCAAAAGAAATGCAGATGTTCAGCATTAGTGAAATATTAGCAGGACTTCAAAATAAAACCAGAAGAGTAATATCAATAATATTTGGAAAAGTAATTTAAACACACACACACATATTATATTTTCAAATATTATTTGGACTCCAACCACAAACTCAGTGATTAATGCTAAAATGAAAACGGCATTTGTGTTGTTGGGGTTTTATTTGCAAAGTTCCTTATGCTATTCACTCAAATTTTAACACACCATGATCTTATTGACTGATTCTTGCTAGAAACACGTCTTGAGACACACATACCTTAATATATTGCAAATAGCAGGACAGCGGTAAAAGGTCACATCAATTTCTGGCCATGATTCAGCACAGAATTTTAGGTGTATAATTAACAACAGATGAATGTGGATGCAACATTTTCAAATGATGTAAACTGTGAACATTTTGAATACGAATATCTGTACATTCTGGCAAGCACAGTGGTTTGGCAAAATCTGGTTGAAACATGGCTGAGGTTAACATTATCTCTGTGTGGCCTTGGAATTATAGCTGTTGCTATAGGACTTGACTTCAATAGATTGTGTCTTTCTCAGTTGCTATGACCACAAACAAGCTCCTCCCTTTCTTCATATTTCCAAGACTTCTTAGGAGACAATTCCAGCATTTGAAAATGCCTTTCTAATGACAAGCTAACATCTAAGGACTCTCCACATGTTATAAAGAAGTAATATAGAATGTAGAGAGGGATTCTGCTCACCGTCTTCCTCTTGCCTCTTACTCAATGTTCAACATAGAACGAGCCAATGCGTGCATGAATTACAGACACACAGACTCTGTACAGTACATTCAATCAGAATGCTGAACTCTGTAGGCTTTCGAAATTTTGTGGAATGCAAACTCATGTTTTCATACCACATACATATTCACAGTAATTTTCCTTATAGGAAAAAAGATGCAGTACTCCCTTCACGTTCACTGGTTTGACCTTTGCGAATTGATTATTCCCATGGTGTGCGCCTCCCTCCCTCCGCCATTCTCCTCCCCCTATTCCCTAGAGTTTTTCTGGGTGTGAGGAAGGCAGGCAAGCATCCAGACGAAAGGCAAGGAAATGGAGTGGGGGGGGAGAGGCTTGAGTGAGTCTTCCTTTTCCTCTATAGAGCTCCCCTCTCCCATTCCCTTGTCTCTGGCCCAGGTGCACAAAAGGCAAGGGAAGCCCTAGGAAGGAATGGGAGGGGGATCACGGAGGGAGTTATTTGCTGTTTTTCCACTTTCATGAGGGTTATGTGCCCTAAACCCTCACAAAAATGGAGGAGTCACTGGAGTCACACAGGGAATTACTCACAGGCAAGCATATATAGGACTGTAATCAGCCAGTGTGGTGTAGTGATTTGAGCACTAGACTATGACCTTGAAGACCAGGGTTTAATTCCCCACTCACTGGGTGATCTTGGGCATGTCACACACTCTCGGCCTCAGAAAGCTCCATGGCAGGTTCACCGTAAGTCCAAAATTACTTGAAGACACACAACAACGACAACAACAATAACAACAACCACTTCAAGGTGCATTCCTATGCGTGTTTACTCAGAAAGCAGCTCCCAATGAATTCAGAATGATTTACTCTCTCCTAAGCAAGGCCATTTCCGCACTAGACTGTTATAGCGCTATGATTCCACTTTCAACATCCTATGAAATCCTGGGGTTTGCCGTTTCGGGAGAGGCCACTTGGCCCCTCCCGAAACGGCAAACCCCAGGATTCCATAGGATGTTGAAAGTGGAATCATAGCGCTACAACAGTCTAGTGTGGAAATGGCTTAAGTGTAGGATTGCAGCCAAATATGTACTGAAGAACATTCTAGTGGAACATTAAACACTGGGGAAGGTTTTGCTGGTGTTCCAAGGGATCTCCAGTGATATAAGTATCATTCCAGCAGCAGATCTCCTTCCCCAGAGGTGGAGAGGCATTTACACTACTTCCTAAGGTCCTTTCACCACCACCTCCTTCAGCCTAGGGTGGAAAGAATATCTAAAATTATTCAAAAATGGTACAAAGCACATGACAAGACTGGACTGAGGGAGACTCTTCGCAGCTTGGGACTTATTCTGCACCAAAGTCATGTGCAGTATTTTTGGACAGAAAATGCTGGGGAGTTTGTGCAAAAATACAACATGTGATCCTGAACTGTGAATAAGTTTTGAGAACTGTGCACTTTTCCGAGACTCCCCACAGTGGGAAGACAATTAATCATATTACTTGTTGCTTTCTTCAAAACCAAAATTAGCCAATAATTATATCCCTACTTCAGCCTAAAGCATTAATAAATGAGCCAAATGTAGTGACAAATACAGATATAAATACAGCCACCCACAGCAGCTGACAGTGATATCTTGGATGTGTTGGTCAGGTTGGCATATCTGTTTTCATTATTTTAGAGCACAGAAGTAGGTACCTAGCATTGTTTAAGGCCATTTCCGCACTAGCCTGTTATAGTGCTATTATTCCACTTTCAACATCCTATGGAATCCTGGGGTTTACAGTTTAGGGAGGGGCCTTTGAGGCCCCTCCCTAAACTGCAAACCCCAGGATTCCTTTGAGGCCCCTCTCTAAACTGCAAACCCCAGGATTCCATAGAATGTTGAAAGTGGAATAATAGCACTATAACAGGCTGGTGTGGAAATGGCCTATGTCTATCAGTAAGAACTACATACCTGGAGACATAACTATTCAACAGGTTACTTGCATTAAGTATGAAGTGCCTTTATAAAAGGATGTAAAAAATTATTAATATACTGTTTCTATAGTGGTGGGTTATTGTGCCCTTTCCCAAAAACTGACAATAATAAAAATGGACAAAGCAACTATGCAGTTTCAACTCTCTCTTTCTTTTATTTTCCACTTGCTCAATATCATCTTCTATCCCCTGTGGAATAGAAGGAAACTCACTGTCAATGAAATAGAGTTGTGGAAGCCCACAGAACAGTTTTATGTGCTCCTAGTTGACCAAAGAGAAAACTTCCGTTTCAAAGGGCCACCTAAGGAGATCCACCTCCTGGCTGACCTACCAGAGCTGCTGACTGGCTGGCCAGCCAGCAAGCAGAAAAAGCAAATGCAGAGCCCATCAGCTTCTCCTGCTACTACCACCACAACTCTAGCAACCCAGGAAACAACTCCCTCTATCTCCACACTGCCACAGTATGAAAACTCAGGCTCCAGGTAAGCCAAAATCCCATTTGTTGCTGCATGTGGTGATGCTTTCCTTCCATCTGATCCAACGAAGAGAGAACACCAGAGTTTAGAAAAGTTACTTTTTTGAACTGAAGGTCCAAATGGCCATGGTTGTAGGGGATTGTAGTCCAAAAGTAACATTCCCAAGCTCAGCTGATATGGATCAACATCATATTGTAGAACTTCTTTGTTATCCTTGGCCCTTTTCGCATGGCATTTTCCATGCGAAAGAGGGTCTGGAGCGTCGCACGATTGTGAGGACCAATCTGCACGATGCACTCATAATCGCACAACACTCCAGGGGCTGGCAGGTGCCGATCGTGCACCTTTTCATTTTTGGCTAGAAGTCGAAAATGGTGTGTGATCGCACATTGCTCCCGGGCCCCGCGTGCACCTACCTGGCGTGCAGAGCCTCCAGAGCCACGCCGGTCGCATTTCCTGCCCCAGCGCAGCCTGGGAAGGTCTCAGGCTGCACTGCGGAAGGAAGAGGCAGGGCTCTCGCATGAGCAGGCAGCTTGTGCGAAGCCGAAGGACCCTGGATGTGAGAGTCTCTCGCCGGAGACTGCTCACACGATCCCCGTACCCCAGCACCAGAAAAAGGTAAGGTGCGGAAAGGGCCCTTGTGTCAACATTTTCTTGAACTAGTATGGCCAACTAATATCTGCCCTTCTTGATTTAGAATCATTAATTACTTAAACAGGAGGAGCTATCAGGAGTATAGTGATAAATTTTGAAATACAAATATGCAGCATCACAATTTCTACACCTTTGTCATTAGACAAATTAGACAGTCCAAAAATAGTAGCAGTGTTAATCCATCTTAATAGAATATTCTGATAAGTTTTAATCTGCACCAGAAGCAGGTCTTTTGCATCTCTAATGGATCTTAGGCCAAGCCGCCCAAAAGTACAGTGGAAATAACACTTGACAAAGTACTGATGCTAGGTTAATTCATTTTCCTTCCAGCTAATGTGAAGATTTCAATTTAGTTCAAAGAGAACAAAGAAGAGGAAGATGTCATGATTCCTGCTAAACAGAAAGTCCTGATACTCTGACCTAGTCCACTGCCACACCTGGATCCACACTTTAGCCCACTTATTCTAGGATACACTTTGCTGAGTCAATTGCATAAGGCTGTTCAATGTAATACAACATTATTCAAACAGTCCATTACTACCTTATTCTTTCACAAAACTTCATGCGTAACCCAAAGCCTTGTAAAGTTCATGAGTGTTCTTTTGTTTATCTTATACTTCTCTGGTATTTACAGGATTCAATTATTTAGAGCACAGGTAAGTCATCTCTTAATACACTACAAACACACTCTTAGATACACAAAATCAAAAATGACTTAAGAATGGCTCTCGTACCATCACTTTCACCAAATATATACTGCACTGATTCTAATTGGTGGTGCTGTGTATGATTATATAATTTAATTATTTATTATTAAATAATCTTGATGAATAGAATATGATCTTGTGTAGGCACATCAAGTTACTATTAGGGCACATAAGGTATCACAGTAACATTACCAAAGGGAACTTGGGCAGTATATTTGACCTGCTTAGAAAATGATGGAGTTCCTTTCCTCATAAAATATAAATGGCTGTGTCCTCATGATTCATATTGTAGACTGAGGTTAAAGATATTAAAATTTTCAGTTTTTCAACTGAGCAGTTAAATAACCTTTTTCTTGAGTAATTTATAAAATTAAAATTTAATGTCTGTTATAAGAATCTTGTTCATTTATTTCAAAATAGCTTTAAAAATGAAGTTCTAAATCTCATTTGAAGTGGTAAACTATACAGCTATACAGTTGAGCTATACAGTTGAATAACTGAATTCACCTCCACACACATGTTCATAAAAATCCTCCAGTACCTATAATATAATAATGAAGAAGATAACTCTGACCTAGCTTTGTCCTTGACTGCCATAATACATACTTACACAGGCTGTAATTCCATTCACTTGCCTAGGAGTAAGTCTCATTGAACATAATGAAACATACTTCTGAGTAAAGAGACATAGGTTTGTGGTGTGCGTGACAAGCAAGTATTCAAAACAAAAGATTGGTCAAGAGATGCAGAATAAACTAGAATACACAGAATATATATGGTTAGTATATTGAGAAACTTTCCACTTAAATTGCCTGCTCCAATGAAGGCGATAAGATATCAGAGTCTTTTGGATGAAATGACATCTAGACAAGCTTTTGACTCCGATCATTTTCACTTTTTGGCCTACAATTTTCAGGGTCTCCCAACCAGCATAGCCAATGGGAGTTGTAATTTGTCCATTCTCTGCACACCATTGCTATCACTTGTTCATATGTTGCAGAGCTTGGAAGGCAACCATCACAGATACATAATTAGTTTGTTACCCCAATAAATAAGGTCTAACTATGCTCTATAGTCCTTTTTCAGTGTAGCTGAAACTTTAGTTATCTCTATAGTTACAGAGGTGTGACCTCACTAAATGGTGGAGGAACAAATATCACACGCTTCAAGCATTGGCTCATGCTGGGCTTCATGCTGCTGTGTCACTGCATTCCATTGTGTGAGTTAAGTCAACAACAAGGCTGATAGGAGGTTGACAGTGTGTTGTATCACAGACCAGCAGCTGCTAATCTTCAGATGCTTTTTTTAAAACAGAAAGGTAACTAAAATTAAATATTCTAGTAATTTTTGAGAAATGAGGAAGTAAATTTACTTTTAAAGATGATAACTGTAATGGTAACTAATCACTTTTAAAAAGTAAGGTTCTTGTGTTCAAAATCACAGTACCTTTACAATAAAAGCTTGCAGAATCCTGGTGGTACATTATGTGACAGCATAGGCAATTTTACAAACTATCTTCCCAGGATGCTCCTCATATAGAGCTGCTCTCCTCCCACTCCAGGAGACCAGCACTGAAGACGTTAAGCCAGCAAACTTCTTTCCCCATTGGCAACTGTGATGAACCTGCCTTCCTTTCTTCACACAGCTTTAAAAAAACTCCTGGCGCCACTACCACAACAAAGGAGGGTATAGTTATGCCAGTGTGATATATCTTGAATTTCCAGTGCCTATGCATATTTGTGAAAGCTGGATAGTAAAGAAAATCAGTTCATTTGAAATGTGGTACTTGAGGAGAGTTCTCAGATGCCACGGACTGCTAAAAAGGTAAATAAGTGATCCTAGAGCAAATCAAGCCTGAACTCTCCCTGGAAACCAAGATGACTAAACTGAGACTGTCATACTTTAGACATATCATGAGAAGACCTGACTCACTAGAAAATATAGTAATGTAACACAGAAGACAGTAGGTAAAGAGGAAAATTGCATTACAGTTGGATGGACTCAATGAAGAAAGCCATGGCCCTGAGACTGGAAGATGGCTGATGGTAGAGTGACTTGGAGGTCTCTTAGGGTCTCCATAAGTCAAAGCTGACTTGACGGCAATTAAGAAAAACAAAGTAGACAGTAGGATCTCAACCTGAGTGTTGAATCTGAGTCTGAAAGAACTGAGTTTCAGTCACAAGTTTTTTTCACTCTCCTAGCATCAACTACTATTCTGTAATAAAATAGGCCATTTCCACACTAGAGTGTTATAGCGCAATTATTCCACTTTCAACATCCTATGGAATCCTGGGGTTTGCGGAAATGGCCACAGTGATGTTCATTAACTATATCACAGAGTAAGCAATACGGATTAACACAATTTTGATTACCAACAAAGAGATGGTAAAGCTATGCAGTAACCAAAACGTCACATGAATAATAATAAGAAATCACGTGGAACTAACTTACAAGACAAAGGTTTAGAAAAAGATAAAATAAAAAAAGAGTTCCTCTCAAAATATTGACGAGCCTCTTCCAGAGACAGTTCTCTGATGTCTTTGATGCCCGAAACAATATTGTACAAAATGACATCCATACCATAATGTCTTAATGAAGATACAAGGAACATGAGAAAGACTGGCATTCATTTGGAAAAGACAGTAGTCCCATCAGAGATAAATGAGATAAACTTATACAATGAAGTAAAGAAAGGCAGAGTGGTATAGTGGGTTGACCAAGGTTTGAATCCTCACTTAGCCATTGATCCCAGGTGACCTTGGGCAAGTCACACTCTCTCAGCCTCTGAAGTAGGAAATGAAAAGCCCTGTCTAAGCAAATCTTGCCAAGAAAACCCCATAATAGGTTTGCCTTAGGGTCATCATAAGTCAGAAATTACTTGAAGGCACACAACAATAATTTTACTGTAAATGCCCTCAGATGGTCTAATGCAAAGTAATATTATACTACTACTATATAAACAGATTTAATTAATTAAAAACCACTGCATTTGCTTTACAGTTACACATCAAGCCTAAAAGTCAACATTGCACCAAGATGTGTTTTTGGGAATCCCAATGAAAACAATTTGAATATATATTGTGTTGCAGACAGTATATCATATAACCACATCTGTTTAATCTCAAGAGTTCTTTAATGCATCTTTCATCTTCAAAAATTTTCATGGCTTCTTTGTCAAGCACTCAAGGCTATTTTCTAGATAAAACTGATAACTAACAAGGAGACTAGAATATTCGGAAGAAAATTCCGGGGGGGGGGGCAGTATAGTGCAATTCTTTTTTCTACTCATTGGGCTAAATCTGATTCCAGTTCCAATTGTAGTAAACCCCACTGAATGATTTGCTAAGTCAAAACATGCCTACTCTAAAATTTAACTTCTCCAGTTGGGACTAACTACTGGATTTTGTCCATTGTTCTTTAAAAAGATTTTTGAGAATGAAAGTTGAAAATGAAGTTTTGTATAACATTTATACTTCAAACTTTGCTATGGCATTAAGCTTTGTGATTTCATTTATTTAAACTATGAGACATTCCAGTATACACAAGGAAGAGAGAAAAATGTGACTTTTCATGATGGAATTTATAGTTGAGTTTTCTAAGAGAGTTTTTCAGGTTCTGTCTGGACTTTTCTCAAACACTGAATTTAGTTCATCTGTCAAAAAAACCCCTGAGACAATCTCATATCTCTACCAAATTCTCTTTTTGGCAACAGTGGGGCAAAGGGTATAAATACTCTAAATAAATAAATTCTTAGTGAATGAAATACTTGTATAATAAGTGTTCTGATGCAAATCTACATTTTTTGTGAGGAAAAAATTATGTACCCTCTTATTTTGTATGGAATTAAATAAAAGATTTAAACATTTTGAATGTATTTTAAAAATCAGTCTTCTTTGAACCAAAAAATATATGTAATGATATTACATTTTTCCCTTTTTTCTCAATCTTGTCAAACACATAGGAATAAATGGTCCATACAATATAAAATTTATACCTTGAATTGAATGTGCTGAAATGATGAATATCCAAAAAAAAAGAAAAATCTACACTATCTTGTAACACATGTCTATGTAAATTGCTTATGCTTTGATTATAACAAGTTATTGTTCCTCTTAAAATGGCCTAGGTAGTTTTACTTTTCATATCAGGAGATCACAACAATGAATTGTTTGTTAGTAGGTGCTCAACCTGTGATTCTGAATTAAAAGTGAGAGGTTGCTGTGAACCCTCTGACATGCTAAAACCCAGCTCTAATTTCTCTCCCGCTTGTAACAGGACACTATCAGTATTCTCCATTTCCTGTCCTGAACTGTAGTATAATATTTATGTGTAGCGTTGAACACTATCAGTCAGTTTCACTTTCAGGCTATCCTGCACACATCCTGAAGAGTACAAATATGCCCATAGATGCTGATCATCACTACAGAGGGACAGGGACAGCCAGTGTTAATCACTAAAACATGCTTCCTTTTCACCAAATTAAGCCAGAGCAATTACAAGTTACTCAGCTTCCTCTGTCACTTGAAAAATATTTACAAATGGTTTGTTCAAAACACCTTATTCATTGTACAAGTAGTCCCATCACCCCAGGCATGAATTTGCTTGAAAGAGTATCAAATGTGAACTAGCCAGTCATGAGCATAGCAAGCAAACTCAAGTTTCTGTGATTATCTGCTTAGATATTCAAACTATAGCAACTGCCCTTGGCTATAACCATTATCATGCTAGTTGCCTACTTGGATATATATTTGGAAATGTTAAAGATGCTTCTACAAGTCCATTGTTGCAGGTAGGTCAATGGGCAATTCTAATGCAGCAAACATAACACATAAGACTTGGGAACCTTAGGCCTTGGACTTTTTCTATGTACCCTTTACATCTCTGACAATGCAATAAGTGATATGCTGAGTCCTTGTTCGTTTTTCAGATCATTTTTCCGTCTAGAGAAGCTACAGACTTTTTTTAAAAAAAAGCCTTCTGCTTCAAATACACTCTCTAAATGTGTTACTGTCAAATTTCAACTATGCTGAAGACTAACATTTCATGTAAAAACTATTTTGCATTTGAAAGTAAAAGAGTTTATATGAATAAACTTTTAAAAAGTAAGGTATCTGATGCCAAGGACAGCTCATGTTACCTACATTTTAAAGTGCTATCAGAAATAACTACATTGGGAGGCAATTTGTTTTTGATCCTTCCAAAAATAATCAGCACTGTCAAGAGTTTTATGTCTGCTAATCTGGGAGCTATTTTGCTAGAAGCATTTTTAAAATGCACTTTTCAGGAAGTCAGAGATCTATTATTGTTACAATTCCTCTCTAAACTTACCAGATTGATTTTTGCATATGTTGCTCTATGAAAAAGTGATCAGACAACATTCATGCATTACAATTTTAATAACAATTTTATTTTTAATATTTGATAACATAATACATTGGGCAAGTGACCAAATTATAATTCAACACAACTCAGGGTTGTATTCTTCCTGAAGTGGGAGTAAACAGTATATGGGGGGACGGGGGAGGTTGAAATCCTCAAGTTTCAGCACTGAAGCCTTTGTAAAAGAAGCGAGCTGAGTAAATAGATATTATTCTACATTAATCCAATGATGTGAGGGAAGGGAAAATATTAATACAGTTGCTCCTTTCTATCCAATCTGGTGCTTAGCCTCACCAACATTCTGTAGCCTGGAAGTGTTCAGAGCAGATGCAGAAGTTTGCAGGCAAACTTACATATGGTACAATTTGGTCAGTTTGCTTGTGTGCTTTGAAGGGATGACTTGCAGATGCTTTCTTCTCAAGTTCTGCTTTGAATTTCTTTTAAACAAAGAAATGAGGCAAAGACACCAAAGACAGCTGTTTTTTTCATGAGTATGTTGATAAAGATGGATTGGGGTACAGGACTTAAACCAGGAAAAACTGCACTTCAGCTTGCACCTTTCATTTATGTTCCTGAAGCCCTTTTGCAAAACCATATGCTTTTCTCTGATCCATTTGTTACAGCTAAAATGTTTTCATATGCTTTGCAGCTGGTATATATAGAACATTCACCTTCCAGCGCAAAAACTTCGCTAAGGCTGTTAAAGAAATTAGCATGCTTCTACACAGGGAAACACAGAAGTTAGGTAACATAATAATACTAGGTAGCGATTACTGTAATCAGAGTGATATTTTTTAAGTTTATTTTTAAGTTGATAAAACCATATGGATTAATATCAGATATATAAACAGCAGTATCTTCTTTGTTTCTCAGTTCTACAGCAACATACATTAATTTGAAATATTTCTTATTCAGATATTCTGAGATTTATGTTGACTCATGGTCCCTAGCAGATCTAAGTAGCATCTTCATTATCTCAATACATTATAAGAACATTCAGTCTTAATTCTAATGTAATACAACTTTTATTTGAGGAACGTGTAATGTTATAAAATTATTTCCTTGATATATTTTGGGTAATGCCCTATAATTTTGTATCAGGAACGCAGCATATTCTAATGGTGTGATTAAACAAATAATCACTTCAGAACAATACCGTACCATCACATTAATCCTAGTTTTAAATCAGCAAAGTTCCATACATATTTTCAGTTCCCAATTTCTTTTCTTGTCATATGAGTGTCAGTTAGACCAGCACCGTATCACCTGCTGCAGAATTCTATGCCATTTTCCAATTTTGTTTCTTTACGTTGACCATAATAAAGTATTGCTTTACTGCTACTTTAGACATGGTCGTCATCTAAAACCAGGAGGTCATTGTGGAATTTTTTCCAGCCTTATCCCCAGGATGAAAAGGTAAACTTGTGCTTTGCAGTTTCTGCTTTCAGACTATCTTAAAACACTTTTTTCTGATTTTAGAATCACTATTCAGGAGATGTAGGAAATTCAGGAACCAGTATGTACCCTTACAACATTTTCAAATGGTGTCACTTGTACAGGTGGATGTGGATGACTGTGATAATCTAATTCTAACTAACCTTAGTATGTGCACCAGATCTTACAGTCTTAATCTTATTCATGGTTTTGCCATGGTTGAGCAAGGAAGCAAGTTGTATCTAAATCCAAACAAGGCTGACATACGGATGACTGGAAACCCCCAGTAAGGACAGAGAATACTCATAACATGCAGTTCTCTAAATCTATTGAATTTCGGTGCATTCATAGGCCTGTTCATCTACATGGCCTTTTTTTTAAATGAAAATGTAATACTTTGTAGCATTCAGTTATGAATATGATAACAGTAAGGTACCAGAATTCACACTGATGCACTGCTGTCTTCCAGAAGTATTCAAGATGTCAATTTTTTTATTAAGAAATTAACTGAGGAAAAATTTTAAAAAATACTTTTGTCAGGTAGAAGAAAGGTGTTCTCTGTGCTCTCTTGCAACTTCTTCTCTAGCAGGGTTTTTAGGATGTGTGTGTGTGTGTGTGTGTGCATGTACACACACATACACACATATAAAAACACCACCCTACCACTCCATTTTGGAAGTATTAGCCAAATCAATTAATTTCCAAATTTCAACCCCGAATAGCATTATTATGTTCTGTTTTTTAAGAAATTAACAGTTACTGAATTACTTTTTAAAGTACACCAATGACATATTTAGCTATGTCTAAGTAAAATATTGAGGAGCCAGTGTGGTATAGAGGGTTGAGCACTGGACTATGGCTCTGGAGAACCCTCTGGAGGGTTCAGTTCCCTGCTCAGCCATGGAAACCCATTGGGTGATCTTGGGCAAGTCACACTCTCTCAGCCCCAGAGGAAGGCAAGGGCAAATCCGCTCTGAAAAAATCTTACCAAGAAAACCCCATTATAAGGTCACCTTTGGGTTACCTTAAGTTAGAAACGACTTTTAAGTCATTAAAAGCACACAACAACAAATAAAATATGAAGGGGTCAGTTATAGATAGTGAAAAATTATTTTTCTTCCATTTAGATACCAGAGGCCATCCAGATGTTGTTAGACTGCCAATCCCTCGTATCAGACAGCATAGCCAATGGTGAGGGACACTGGGAAATGCAAACCAACTGGAACTGCACAAGTTGCACACAGCTTAGACAGTTACCAATAAGAGTTCAGAGCGCATATTTTAGAGAAGAAAACTATACTCTTGTTTCAAAAGCCGGCTCAAGATGATTAGGAGGGGAAATATACAGAACCAATTTAGAAAACTGATTTCATACTGCTTGTCATGCGTATTTTGGAAGTGACTTCTCAAGCTTTAAAGCAGTGAATATCTGCAATATCATAGTTGGAAGGTAAGGGACACACCTAAGTGATGCAGCACGTTGTATATGTACAAAAGTCCCAGTCCCTGACATCTCCGAGTAAGGCTGAAAAACATTTGAGTCTCACACACTAAGTGATTTTTCTGTAAGATGATAAGAGGACTTCAAGGCAAAAGGCTACAAATAACAAGATCTTCTGACAGCAAATGATAACATGATTACGATTATGGTTATTATCATCTTTATTTCTATCCCACCCTTTCATCAAACAAGGGACTCTGTGATTTTAAAAACTACCAATATGAACAATTCACATATTATCACTGGCTCCTCTGTGCCAAGTAAAAAGTTGTTGGTTTTTTTCATTCTTAATGCACGGTCACATATAGTAAACTGTTAAAAGGCAGAATTTGTAGTCAAGCCTTGATGAAAGATGCACTTATCTGTTTATCTTAAACAACAGACACATTCTTAATATTATCACAAATTATCAATTTCTGCCTAAATAATTGGAAGTTGAAGTATGTCAGCTGACAAGTCAGAAGCATCAGAATTAAAATCCAACCTTGTTCTATGTTCCCTACTGTAAAATATAAACATAATGTGCTAGAATTCCTTTATCTGCTTTGATTTTAACAAAAAAATATATCTATAATTTTCATATATAAACATAAATAAAATTTTATTTGTCTCTTTATCAGTTATAAATTCAGTGATGTCTTCCTTAGTAACTCTATATTTACAAGTTTAGAAATGTCATTGGTTAAAAGTACAAATGTTCTATTATTAGAACACCTATTTTAAAAAGCAGCTTTAAAACAAGCCAATTACAAAATGTCAAACTGTTTAAAGTTTTACCATTTAACAAACAATTCCTTCTAAATCAAAAGCTGTTCCATGAAATAGGTTATGCTTTACCCTGAGCCAAACTGTGTAATAAAAATTCTAACCAAGATGTTAATAACTTTACCAGGCTGAACTAACATAGATAAGCTATGCAGAATTGAAAATTACTCTCCAGACATTCAGTAATTCATCTTATTCCACCAACCTAAAGACTATTCCTATTCCTATTTTTACTATCATTACAATATTTTTCATGATAAATTTACATTGTCCTCACAACCTTGAAGAAAAATCTAAAATTCAACACAAGTACAGAGCAAGAGAGAGATGTAGGTGGGGATACACAAAGAAGAGTACAGTTTCAATTATTCTTCTCTCTCCCTCATCAATGAGAATTTATATTCATGAAAAGAGAGTAATACCCTGGGAAAGACCCCATTCAGTGCCTGAAGTCTTCTACTAGGAGAAGGGAAGTGCTCCGGAATCAGACCTATACATTTATTTAAAGATACTTAGCTACAATCTGAGAAAGCAAAGTCTGAGAAGCTACTCTTAAACATCAATTAGCTATGGTTATTTTAAAGTTTTTAAAATATTATTACACTGTTTTTTTAAAATTCTTTTTACTTTCCGCTTTCTCAAAAAAGTTCCCTTTAGTTATCTTTTTAGAAATATGTATGCTGCAAGTTGGTGGCCTATGATACAAACACACATGCTGTTATTGCCTCAGGACTCACAACACAGCATGTGGAACAGCAAACCAGGACTTGAATTACATGATAGTCTTCCTCCACTATTTAATGAGATCACACCCCAAAATGTAAAAAGATAACCAAAGGTTGTTTCACTATAGAAGGAGTGAAGTTATCTCTTTGCACGTTACAATCATTATGTGATATAATTATACTTTGGTTACTAGAGAAATGAATAAACAGTTATTTGTAAATATTTATTTGACATTCTGGGAGACTGAGGAGTTGAGATATAATTCTTCACTAACTTTGCTCTTGAAGGAACCTATGAGTAACATTAGCAACTTTTTCCCTCTGTGAGAAAGACACTGAATTTTATGCAGTCCTTGAACGCTATTCACAGTGCAAAACTTATGCTGTGCAAAATTAGCACACGATATCTTTGCACAGGTAACAGCGCTTTCTACACAAACATAGTACAGTTGGCTCTCCACATTTGCAGGTCTAACTTTCATGGATTTTATTATTTGTGAATTTCTCCAACCCCTGCTCCCTGTCATCACTACCACCACAAGCACTTCTTTTCTAGGGGATCCTTTCCTCTCAGTGGCTCTGATCAGGCCACACAGGCACTTAAAAATTGGCCTCTGGTCCTCCTTCTCCTCCACCAGCCACTGCTTGGCCAGCTAAGGATGGCTCACACCTCATTTTCTCAGCATTATGAAGCCTCTCCTGTTGCTCACCATACCCAAGGAAGGAAATGGGTGAGACAGGAAGTATGGGGCAAACATGCCAACCCACCATTTTCCCCTCTCCTTTCCCTGACCTGGTTTGGACCCCAGCTGCCTGCTCTCCCTAGCATGCCTCAGCCCCCTCCTACAGGCACACATACATTGGTATTTGTGCTTTTTCCACTTTTGCAGGGGTCCTTGAAATCCAGCACCAGCAAATTTGTAGGATTGATTATATTTATTTTATTAAATATTATTAAAATGCTGGCTGTTATCCTGTTCAAAATTTATGACATCAGACTTATGATATAAATATTTTAGTTCACATTTACAATTTGTGGTACTGTTGCAGGCACTACAAAAGATGGCTGCATCAGTCAAAGGACACTAGAGAGTGGGATGCTGAACAATGACATGTCCACCCCCATCCCATCAGTGAGATGTGGTACAAACAGTAGTTGCAAAGGGACTCCACGGAGCAGTCAAATCAGGATACATAGCTATGGTGACGCAGCTCTGTTACTGTAGCTATGTCTGATGATATAGGATCTTGGCTACTGTTTTCTGTGCAGAAGATACTGTAGTTGGGGACACGATCTGTACAAAATAATCGCACCAGTGTCAGGTCTTGCAAACTATGGCTTTCTTTATTGGCCTTTCTTTATTTACCTCTAATGTGGTCTTCCTATTCCCCTCCATTTATTTTCAGGTGGGGGGGGCTACCCTGGAGGGTCTAGAGGGGATTATCTTTTCTCCAACAGATGCTTCCAAGAGAGGCCGCTCACCCATTCTACTAAGAGAAAATCCTGGGAAAGACTGGTTGGACGAGGTGCCATGTAAACAACCAGGATGGGGGCTTCATGGAACTTCAAGGCTTTACTTTATCCCCCTCCCCACACACACACACAATTCAGGGGGAAGCTGCAGATAGGGGAGACTCAGCACCCTTCTCCCTGTCACTTCTCCTTTCCAAACGATACCCCCCTGGTTGCACTTTGCAACTAAGAGGTGCTGTGGGTGGGAAAGAATACATTATTAAGCATGTTCTCATACAATGTGCAGCTGAGCCCTTACTTCCAATAAATTTGTTTAGAATTAGAAACTTAAGATGCTTTTGACAAAACTGAAGTAATAAATGAAGAGCAACACACGCATTCCCACATTGGAACTTTTCCGTTCCTACCTACCTGCAACAACCAGTCCTGCATCCCACAGAGAGTCTGCAAACTCTCATGAGAGCTAGGGACTCACAGTGCAAGAAGGAGAAACTGGAAAAGATTCCCACAGAAGCCTAACAGACATGCAAACTATGAGCCATGGTCAGAGAAGTCTTTCTCCCACTTAGAACAAAAGCTGCCTGTTGGGTGATGATACCAAAATACACTAGAAAGGAAATATGGCAGCACTGTTAAGACCAACTGTTTTTTATTTTTGCATGAGTTTTTGTGAATATAAAGCCAGTTCTTTGGATGCAGTACCAGTCGGTATTAAGGCCTGAGGTATAAAGCATAGTTGCACAGTTGTAGTTACCATTGATGTGTGAAAGCAATAAATCTGCTTACCAAAAATCAAAACTCTGAGAATCATCGAGTTGGAAGAAAAGACAAGGATCATGGAGTCCAACCCCCTGCCATGCATGAATACACCATCAAAGCGTTCTCGACAGATGGCCGTCCAGGTTCTGTTTAAAAACCTTCAAATAAGGAGACTCCACCACACTCTGAGGCAGTGCATTCCACTGTCACACCACCCTTACCATCAGGAAGTTCTTCTTAATGTTTAGAGGGAAAAAGATTCATTTTGTTATATGTGCAGTAGCAAGGATTCTTCTATTAATGTACGTAGTGTGTCACAAAGCCACTGTCTGCATCTGAAGAAGCAGGTTTATATCCACGAAACTTCATGTGAAAATAAAAAGCCAGTTAGTCTTAAAGGTGTTGCCACATTTTTTCTTCCCTCTTACTTCCTCCTTTTTATACTGCAAGAGATACACAGATACCTATTTGAAAACTAGAGAATGAAATCAAACTCTGCTTTCTAGTATGCCATTACTAGAATTAAAGCAGTCATAACCTAAACAGAACATTTTTTATAAAGCTGATGCAATTTTACACACATTCACATATTCAAGTTGATGTAAGAGAAGGCAACCTGATTATATATAACTGTTTTGGGAGCTATGTGAATAAGGCTCTCTATAGCATACCTATCACCATAATCCTCTCAGGGGCAAAATGGTCTAATATCCCCAAAACTCAGCAAACCTGAGTTATAATAAGACTATGCTCTCGGAATAAATTTAGTGCATGTTTAAGCAAAGAAAACACACTGAAGTCTTCTACTGATCCAATAAAGGATCTTTTATTGCTGCGATAAAGAAGCAACTTATGACTTATTGGTGGAGCTACTTTGCAGCAACAATACCTAACACTAGTTTAGGCTAATTTCTTCCCACCTAATTGCTTCCCTCTGTTTAGATATTGTGTCAGTTAATCCTAGCTGCCTCATACTTCTAAGCATAAAGATGGTTATTTCACTGGATTCACCTGTAATTTGACCTCTTTTGTATGAGATTCTTGAAGTGTGCACATAATGGCTTTAGAATGGAGGGGCTTTTTCTACAGAAGAGTAGCCAAAAGAGTCAGATCCAGAGTTATCGTTCTATGAAAAGAAAGTTCTTTTTATTAACAGAGGGACCAAGGACCAAGTCTCAGTAGTGCCACATACAAGATTATGGGGCATTCCAAACTTTTCAGAGAAGATAGGGAAATCACACACAGGAGGGCAAACTTGTAAAATTTGAACCAAATGTATGACCCAATTTACAGAATTTTTCTCAAAGCAGCCCTGAATATTTATTTCTAATAACAGAAAAGCATGATTTTTCAATCTACTTTAAATGGATTTTTGAATCCTGCCAACTTTCATCATTTAATAAACTATGAGTTACAGAAGCAGTGAAACACCAAGACAAGTGAAGAGCTCAACAACATGAACGCTTTTCATTTTCATATAACTAAGAATCTGTTCTCATTGTTTTATGCTAGTAAAGGCAGAAGCGGATCAACGATCTTATTTATTACTGATACTGTCAAGGTTTGTGTGATTCTGACATAAAAAATAACACATGCAAAGCATGGCGCTGAATTACGTAGTATGCGAATTTAGAATAAACCTTGAAACCCTAATGGAAACATGAGTCTCATGAGAAAAATATATGTCTTTTAAAGCATCATTAATACCAATTCTATGACTTTTTCTTTACTAATATAAATTCTATCCAATCTAAGATAAGAATGGATGCAGAAGTCTTGTGTGTCTGAAGCCAAAAGCAAAACATAACAAAAAAAAAAAAACACCCTAGGTCATGGGAAGATTTTTAACCATGACTACATTGTTTGTTTGTCCTGTACAAAAGAACATATGACATATGACACTATGCATTTGAAAACCTTGCATATTCACTTATTGTCAACTCGCAGAAGAATCTAGTTTTACAAGCATTAAAAAACTTCAGTTCCCCTCACAACACCCTGGTCTTCTTTATCTTTGCTTTTCCTCTTCTTACCCCTGCTTCTTACCCCTGAATTCTTACTGGGTTTTTTTACCTCCACCTTGGTACTCAGTCAGCTTTTCTTCCGCTCAGTCTCCTCTCATTCATATCAAGCAGAAGGATCTTTCCTTCCTCTTCCTCTCCCTTTCTGTAAGCTCTGGAGCTTTGCAGAGGGAAGCCCAACATAGAGATGTCTTTCAGCCCTCTGAATATTTCAAGCCTGCCTTCGGTTTCATTCCTAGGAAAGGCTGGCACTCCTTCCCTTTTTCTTCTGCTTTTAAGAAAATGTCCCCAATGCTCTTTTAGCTTCTCACTTGTCTCCCTTCGCTGTTATTTGTTCACTTTTTCTCTCTGCTTACTCTCCTCCCCTCATACCTCACTAAGCAGCAGGACACACTCTCTATCTCCTGAACGCCCTGCAGAGGGAAAGAAATCTGAAACTGCCTATAGGCCCCACGGAAAAATGAATATACCTGCCTTGATTCCTGCTTTGTCCCTAGGCAGTGTTAGGTACCTGTGCCACTAAAGACTATAGATGAGGCAGCAGGCTGTAGGCATATTTTTATTAACTAAAATTACATAACATTTTTTAAAAAATGAAATAACTTCAAGATGTTCAGTCTTCAAGTATGCTTTGCATCCATGCCAGATTCCAAGTGGGGCTATAGCGGAGACAGACATATGGAAACATGTTCTTGTTCACTGAAGTCCATCTAATACGCTAGCATTGTTTGTAGGTGATAGAAAATGTTTACGGTTGTTCCTTAGGAATAGGTCCCTCTGAAACTACAGTCATCCCTCCACATTCGCTAGGGTTAGGGGAATAGGACCCCTATGAAAGTGGGAAAAAACATGAATAACTCTAGGACTTCCCAAATCATATTTAACACACAAAAAAGTATGACCACCAGATTCAACCCACCACGGATTCCTTTGAGGCATCAGGCTTCCTTCACAAATTAGAAGTAGGTGGCTGGTGGGGCTTACTGCCACCTCCACTGCTGCCCCACACCATTTTTGATAGGGACTTAAAAGCCTCATTCTCAGTTCCTCAGTCTCATAAGGCTTGCAGTCCCTATTAAAAATGGAATAGGAAGGCAACAGAGGTGACAACAAATAATCTGTGAATAGTCAAATCTACCAAAGTGAAACCTGCAGATGTGGAGGGCTGACTGTATTACTTTTGGTGCTGTTAAATAGAAGTGGAGTAGAACTATACTATAACAGATCTCTCTACAATTATAATTACCAATGCATTTACTTATTTAATCCATTTCTTAGCTATCAAACCCAACAGATGCCTAGGATAAACATAATTCAAGCATGATATTTCTAGAATCAAGAAGCAAAGATACATATACACAAATTAACTCACTTCAATTGTTTGTCGGAAGGAATTATTTCAGATCATCAGTCAAATATATAATCAATTCCATCTTAAATTTCCTGTTACTTAATATCTGTGATTTTTTTCTGCACTGCTCTAATGAATGGGACTGATTTAACAGCTAAGAAACAGACCACTTATTAATTTCTGAATTCTCAGTCAGATCACTAAGAAAGGCAGCAGCCTTTTGGTGGCATGCATGCTTTGCTTGCATGAGGCCCCAGTCATTATCATACTAAATTGCAGGATATCAACAGAGATAGTAAACAGTCCTCCTGCACACAACCCAAAACAACAGTGCCATGAAGGTAAAGTGGTATCCAGCAGGCACCATTGGAGTAGTTTGCTGTAAGACAGCCCATACATCTTTTATTGGACTTTTGTCGCATATATACTGTAAGACAAAATACACACAATGGTTTGGCATCCCATCAAATCCATCACCATCTCCTGAATTAACACACACTACATTTACTGGGTAACAATACATTTCTGTAAAACCAAGGACATCAATCAATATTTTGTCTCTCCATGAACATCATTGATGTGGCTACAGAAAAGTAGTGCTAAATAAGACATCATGTGTACTGCACACTCAAACAGCTTATTTCCTCCATTTTCAATTAATATATGTTAGTGCCAGTAGTGAAAACCATGCAAATATTAGTACTACACAGAAAATGAATGAAACCCACCTTAACTGTTATTCTTCAAACATCAGGCTTATTTCAAAGCCTGTTTTTTTTTGTTCACATGCACATTTATCACATAATATTTTTTTTTCAAAAAAAATGAAGCATGAATTCATTTCCTTTAAGCCATGATGTGAGGGGCTAGCCATTTTTTTTCTAATGTCCCAGGTGCTGGTACCATATTTTTCCCATTGGCTATAACTGTTCCTTTCTTTCCAGGAAGCTCTCTGCAGACCAGTAGCCAATGGCTCATGGACTGGCACCAGTAGAGAAACCACCACTCAGGGTAACGTTGCTCTAAACAAACACCACCACAGCACTGAAGATCTTTCAGCAGCAACTCGCTATTCCCCCTGCTAATTACTTTAAGGCAGCAAACCTAAGTCCTTTTCCTTGTGATTAAACACCAATAAACTCAGACTTACCTCTGAGTTGATATGCATAGACTGTATTGCACTTTATCTGAAAGAGCTAGGATAAAGTTGTCAAATTTGTCATATTCCAGAAAGAGAAACATATTATTCCATGTGGAAATATGATCTAATTCACAATAGCACTCCTCTGAAATAAATGAAATTTTCAATTTTCACTCAAAAAAGACATCATTTCTACATCAGGATATTTCTTGTATTCTTTACACAGGTAAAGGTCTTGTTAAAGCAAAATGTATACCTCCTTCTGTGGGCCTAAAGCATTATCTTCCTCTCTGTACTCTGTTTTAATTATATATATATATATATATATATATATATATATATATATATCTCACATTTCCTTCATTAAACATCTGGAAGAACTTTATTTGAAAACAACTTATTTCTAAAATACTGCAAAGATCTATAGCTGTGCTTCTCTGTAAACCAACATAACCGTAGAAGATTGCAAAACATGTTTGCAAATCATGCTTATGAACCACTTTTTGATAAAAGATGCTATTTAGAAGATGGTTTCCTCTGCAAAATGTCAACACTTCATGTACACTTATTGGAGCAGAAACATTAATTTGTTTTGCTAATGGATTTAGAACATGAACATCAAGCTGTGCATAGACACAAGTTTTCTAAGGTTTGAAGAATCTTCTAAAATAAATTGGACAATGTAAGAAATAAGTAAGATTTCTAGTTAGTGTTTGAATGTATTCCACAGAATGGTAATGCCTGTTATCGCTTTCCACTTAGCAACTTCTCATACTATTTTCTTAACTTTGGACAAATTATGCAGGGAACTAGCGATGTGTGTATCCTATATGGAGATCAAAAGAGAAAAGAAAAAAAAAAGGAAACCACTCATCCTTAATCCACAAATACTGGAAACAAAATCCCACATTAACTTAACATTTGATTTCCAGAAATACTTCAATCTGTCTCTGAATACTCTTTGTCCTCTATGTTTTATACTAGTGTACTGTATGGGAAAAAAATGTTTGTCACATAATCCTGTGTATCTCTGTTCAGAAAAAGTCTCAGTTCTATTGGACTTACTTTCATGTGAATCTGTATAGAACAGTGACTTAAAAGTGCATTAAAAGTACAGAAAAAACTTCTGACACTTTGAGCTGTCCACAGTGCTGAACATGAAAGCAACAGTGCAGACAGCCTACAATTTTCTTCTACAGAAATCAAGCTTTTTGTGGGGGGAGGGGTTAAAATACTTTATGGTTTAGCTAAATTCAACCTAGATTATGCGCCTGCTAACACACAATGAGATGTATAGTGAAATGGTTCACTGTTTTTAAAAGCAGATAAACAGCAAAGCCTAAATAGATTCACTATGGATGCAGGTATATATGCAACCTAAAGCATTTACAGTAGAACTAAGAATAGTCACTGCCAGCAGTTACAAAAATGTAACTACATAATTGTTTGAACATTTGATCACTAAGATCTCTGGGGATCAAGCTACTAGAAAATCCAAGGAAACAATCTGTTTGAGATTCTTTTATGTGAGACTTCCTGGAACTAAACTAATCTCTCAATTTTCATGCTTTATCACCAGAAAACCACCATTTGGTAAACTAGCATTCCTGAGTACAAGATAACATGACTAAACTAAAACAATTTACTTCTGTATAATTAAATAATTTTTTTGCTATCCCTTCTAACTTAGATTATGATGACTGAACTCCCTTCAGGATGCATCAAAATAGAACAAGAACTATCATACTGCGAACTCAAAATATAATCCTCATTGCCACACAATTAATTTGCCCATATTAAGAACTGTAAATATCCCTCAGAAATACACAAGTTTTTTCTAACTTGTGTGACTATTTGGTGACTATCTTAGCCATTCTACCTCATAAGTGAGACTAAAGGATGTTTCTGAGACTACTGCAGCCACAAAGAAAGATAAAAATGGTTCCTTCTTTGGTGTGCCCCAAAGGTTTTCAACATGCCGACAACTTTATATCAATGGCTAGGTGGCTATAACAATCTCCATTTTTACAGAAAACCCTGCCACTATTACATGTAGAGCCCAGAAATATGAAGAGACACCAGTAACAACTATTTCAGCTTTGGTAAAACAAGCTGCCATTATTTTTAGAGGATTCTTTAAAATGAAGCCACTTTAGTTATTGCCAGTACATACTGATCTTGTTAATGTTTACTCAGAATAAAACTCCATTGTGTTCAACAGGATATGATGCAGAGTAAGTATGCAAAAGCTGCTGCCCTGTACTGATTTTTAATTGTAAATACAATAGTTATTTACAAGTGAACATTGATGTTTTTACTAAGTCAAAAGTCTTTTTAAAGAAATCACGAGTATATTCTTTAGATCTCCTCTTTCATCTGTGTTAATTTGCTAATCAAACCTTATTCTTCTTTTAGGACAAACACCAAGCTTCAATGAGCTTATGCAGTATTGAAAATGATGTAATATTATTGTAATGTGGGAAATATTGACTCATATTTATTGCAAATTGTTGTATGATTTTTTTAACAAAAATTAGTAAAAACAAGCTATAAATTCCAATAGAAAAACATATAAAAACAAGGGCTTTATTTCATTAGATCTTGTAAAATATGAGTTTTGTACAAACATTCCTACTGCTTACCTTAAAACACACCAACTTTTGTAAGGGAAATGGATGTTTAAGTGTGACATATTACATGTATTTACCTGGGAGAGAACCCAGTCGAACTCAACAGGCTTATTTCTGAGTCGACATATATAAGATTGACAGTAAATACCCTTCTTTTAAATGCAAGTGTACCTTCTACTAAATTGTGTGCCAATTCAGTCAACCAGATCCTGTGACCCTGAACGAAAAAAATACATGTACTCTACTGGGTAAGAACATTCAGAATCTGTAGCTCTGTTTGGAAAAGCCAAGAAATATTATATGATGGTGATCATGCGATACAATATATAACTGTTTTATATTTATATTTTATATTTATATACATATGTGGTAATAAATGTCCACCACATATTGGTAATTTCCCTCCATCAGTATGAAAAATTCTTGGTCTTTGAAAAAAATCTAGGTACTAGCCCTGACTGCAAGTTCTCTCTAATAAAATGATATGTTATTACATATGAATTGAAGGTACCCTTTATATGACACTTTTCCTACATAAAGATAATTTTCACAGCCGAAATCCTAAACAAGCCTATGTGAAAATAAATGCTACTGAAATTAGTGGAACTTAGCTCCAAGTATACATGCATAGTACTAGGTGGTATGGAGGTATCAGGACACAAACTTTGTCACTTGTGAAGTACAACTGTTCCATATCCCCCAAAGGTGAATCAAGGAGTCAAATTTCATAAGATAGGTCACTTTTCAAAAACTCAGAGACATTCTCCTTAGAAGAGAAAAAGGGAAACACTTCTTAATTTCAGAATAAAAGGTATGAAAACTATATGTCTTCAAACAAAAAATTAAATGTGTACCTTCCAATTAAAGCTGTGCTTTGCTAACTTTTAAAATTATTCTAAGGGTTCATTGTTAAAGGACTGCAAACCATATGACACTAACAGATGGAATTTAAACCTTTCTTATTTCTTAACCTTTTCCAAAAATCCCACAGTGATATTTAACAACATCACCAACATATGATGTTTAGAGGTGACTGGAGACTCCACACTTAATCACATGATCCTGTATGGATTAGCATAACATGCAGTTATTGTAGAAGGGCAGACGTTCTATCTCCCCCTTTTGCATTAACAAATTGCTTCTGAGGACAAGCAAAGCACATCTAGTACATGCAGATGACTGTCCCCAGACACTCCAGGTAACAACACAGCACCTCAGAGGTCACAATGTTCACTAAGTACGAATGCTTCAATGCAGTCTGCTTAGTTTCACACAAACGTCCTTGAAACACAGGTAGCAGCAAACCTGAGACTCATAAGTGGTACATACCTGAATTTCCCTTGCGTGGTATACTATAATCAGACCAAGCAGAATGATTGTAGAGAGGCTAATAAGGCATTTTAGGGCTAATGAATACAGCGACTCCTGCAAAAAAAAAAGTACACTTATTACATTGATCATTTCCCCCCTTCATCTCAAAGATTACAGAAGGAAATACAGGCTGTCTCTTCTAAGACTTACTTCTCTATCTGGGTCTTGTTTGTTTGTTCTTTGTTTTTCCAAGTAAGCATACCAATTTTTTCTCTTAAAAAGATGTTTTTTAAAGTGTGAACTTGTTGTTGGAGCAGAGGACCCAGTGCTAGGAACAGAGGAGTTCCAAGAGTCAACTGTCTTCCTCCTCTCCCTGCAAAAAGTAACCCTCAGCTGTAACACAACTGGAGAAATCTTTTTGGCATTTAAACAATCCAAAAGGTAATAATCTTGTTAAAGATGCTCAAGCCTTTGAGGTGAGGCATTAAAACAGTTGGCTTTTCCAGTTATCAAGGCTACCCTCCTCTGTCCCCTTTCAGCTTTGGAGCGTGTGTAACAAAGAGACCATGTTTCACATACAACTAATTCCATTCTGTGCAGAAACTGTCAGCTGCAAACGCCTCCTTATGCCAGATGCAGATGTAGAGGAAGGCATCCATAGCAAAGCATGCATTCAGAGTACAGGGATGAACAAGAATGATACAAAGCAGATCAAGGAAATCTTACTCTGCTAACCTCTGCTCCCTGAACAAGTCAGCAAGTTCCCATTTTCCTCACTGAAGGGTGTAATATGCAATGAAGCAGAGGTACATTGCATATTTCTCCAGTAACAAAGCACAGATTTCAACATCTGTTGAAAAAGGAAGCAAGCCGCAACAAGCCACCAACCAAGATATTCATTAACTATGGTACCGAAAGTGGGCTCCAGAAAAAATAGGTTTAAACTGAAAACACTGTGGTGAAAACACCCTCACAGCAACAATCCCGCCGACTTCCTAGTGAGAACTTAGGGAGAGTGTCCTTGCCGAGATAAAGCATGCGAATCTGAGGATATGCCCACTATTGTGGACTTATTTGCACAACGCTGTTTACGAAGGGAGTGTTGTCCCCCCCCCCCCCAAAGCACTTCCCTAGAAACAAGAGGCCAACCAGATAAACTGGGACTTTTCTCAATTGGGAAAAAAAAAGAGGAAAAATGCATTCAGGATAAGGGGACTGAATTAGTTACAAATGTGGCGAGAGACAAGGAAGAAGACTCTAAAGGAGGGCAAAGAGTGAGAAAGAGGAAGTAGGATAAAAAGGGGGGAAAGGAAGGAAGAAAAGCGGCGGAAGGATGGAGAAAATGAGAGCAACGAAGGAGAGATAAAACAGCCAAAAAAGCGATGGGTCTGTAGTAAGGGAAAAACAACGAAAAAAGGAAGAGAGGTTGTCAAAAGTACAATGAAAGGGGAGGCGGAGGGAGGAGGCGGAAGGGGGATCGGGCGGTACCTTGCTGTAGGCGCCCCAGGACAGCTCGGTCTCAATGACCATGACCACGATGCCGAACATGCCGAAGATGAGCGCGTAGTCGCTGAGGCGCTTCCGCTTCTCAAAGAGCGCCCGGCGGTGTCCCAACTTGTAGCCGATGTTCTGGTTCTTCTTCTTGCTGGACTTCCCGCCGCTGTTCGTCTGGCTGCCGCCGCCGCCGCCGCCGCCCCCTCCGCCGCCGCCGCCGCCGGCGGAGCTGTAGAGCGCCAAGTTGTTGGAGTTGTTGTGCTCGGGTTTGGAGACCACGATCTCCGGGCCGGCGGCGGCCGAAGCAGCGGCGGCGGCGGCGGCGGCGCTGGGGCTGGAGTGCGGCGGCGGCGGCGGCGGCGGCGGCGGGAGCGGCGGCTGGTGGGGCTGCAGCGGCTGCGACTCGGAGTCGAGCTCGTGGAGGTTCCGGCGGGACGAGCTCAGGTTGCTGAGAGGGCGCATGACGCCGCCGTTGTACCTGCAGCTGCTCATGGCTATTTCCGTGAAAGGGTTGCTCTCCCGGCGCTGCTGCTGCTGCTGCTGCTGCTGCTGCTGGGACTGGGACGAGTAGTGGTGGTGGTGGTGCTGGTGGTGGCTGCCACCGCCGCTACTGACGGTGCTGTTGGGGCTGCCCGCCTGATGAGGCGCCGGCGGCGGCTGCTGCTGCTGCTGCTGCTGCACGCTATGGCACGGGTGGTAGTGGGAGTGGTGGTACTGGTGGGACTGGGCGTAATGGGGGGGCTGCCTGGACGCACTGGCATGGCTGGAAGGGGTCAGCTCGCTCACGTTGAGCTGGCTGCCCGGGCGGGAGGAGGAAGCGGAGGCGGCGGCGGAGCACGAGAGCGGCGAGGAGCGCGTCCGGAAAGCGCCCGACAGGGGCGACGAAGTGCGGAGCAGCAGCGGCAGGTTATCTCCCGCCGCCGCCGCAGCCCCGTAGTAAGCGCAGTTGTTGCACGGGAGGCATGGGCTGCTGGACGGCGGCGGCGGCTGTTGCTTCTCTTGACCGTGCGGCTGCTGGCAATGCGGGTGCGGGCGCTGGGGAGGCGGCTGCTGCTGCTGGTGCTGCTGCTCTGAGCAGAAGCCCGGCTGGAACTGCAATGGTGTTTCCATGTCAGAGCTGTTAAAGCTGCAGGAGGACCAGGCGGTGGTGCACCCTGCGCAATGCGTTATGGTCGGCAGAGGGGAGTCCTGTTGCCGCCACGACGGGCCCATCCCGGCTCCCGTAGAATCCAAGCGGCGAGTCCGATTGGTTGGGCGGACCAAAACAACGGGCATCACGTCACCTGGAAAGTGAGCGGGGGGGGGGGGAGAGAGAGAAAAGCTGCAGCGTGAGAAGAAAAGCGCGCGAGGGGAGGGGAGGGGAGGGGGAGAGAGAGAGAATTCCGGGAGCGGCGCGTGCCGGTGTCAGTGACAGCCAGCAAGGTGGGCGCGCGCCTCCTCCCTCTCTCTCCCTCTCTGCGCCCGGGGGGATTCCATCTGCCGCCCTCCACCCGCCAGCCACTCACTGCAGCAGTGGCAGCCCCAGCAGGAGGAGGGGAGCTGTCACCAGCACCACCCGCTGCTGTGGCCAGAGCGGCCCAGGCAGGTAAGGGTTATTCTTATTTGCACCCCCCCCCGCTTAATCTGGATTTCTCCAGGGCTTCTAAACCCGGGGCATTCCCCTTAAATAATTACTCAGCAACCTAAAAGCGTTGCTAAGATACTGATATATATATATATATATATATATATATATATATTCTGTCCCCACCCACCCAGACAGAGGGTAGTGGTCTCGTATTTCCACCCCCGCTCCCCGAAAAATGTCTGAATATTAATAGCTTTTCCTGGCTGCGTGCAGAAAAGGAGTCCCCAGGGAGGGGGTCGCTTGCAAGTGTGTCCGAGACCTGAGGCTTTAAACTGGTCAAAAATTGTATTGGTCGAAAATTGTATGAATCCCTGAAATTGCCCGCTAGCGTTTTCACCTCAGTCATATTCAGACGCCCGATTTCCAGGTTAAGTTGGAAAACAAGCATGGGAGCAAAAATGTGCTGTAAACTCCACTGGTTGCCTTGGAGCGCAAACAAGTCTTCTGTGTCATGGTAGTTGTCTCTGTGTGTGCGTGTGTGTGTGTGTGGTGTGGGAAGGGTTTCCCTGTAGGCATTTCGGGCGAGAGGGAAGGCAGTCCTCCAAGGACCTGTTGTGTGTTTAATTTGCTCAGGGAAGCAGAACTGCGGTAATAATAAATGACGATTAAAAACCCCAAAACAAAACAAAACAAAACCCTCCCGGTCCTCGCAGCACTCGCTCCGGAGCAGCCTTCCTAAAATCCGGAAGCCGAGACCGGAGCAAGAGCGTCGAGGATGGCGGCGGTGGGGGAAAGCCTGCAGAGAGGATTCCCGGCTCGGAACAAAGGGAAATCCCGGAATGCCACCGCGCGCGGAAAGGCGGTGCTCGCGCTCCTCCGTCTGTTCGCGAGAGGGAGGCAGAAGGGGGGGAAGGGAAAAAAAAAAAAGGCTCTTCCACAGGAGAGGGAGGGGAGGAGGAGGCCTCGTTAACTCTTTCGGGGGCACGCCGGCGTCTCCCGCCTTTCCGCTCTGGAGCCGTTCCGACCGAGGCAAAGGCGAGGGAGGGAGGGAGGAAGGGGGCCGAGGGCGGGAATGTCACCCCCTTTCCTTCCCTCAGGGAGTGGCGGGAGTCGGAGGAACTGCAGTGGCTTCCACTGGGGTTGTGTGGGTGCATTGGCGCGGGGAAGCCGTGGCACGCGCAGGGGAAGGGAGGGAAGGCGGGGGAGCGCGCGGCCTCCTTGGCTGGGGGCGGGGGGGGTTTCCCTCGACCTTGCCAGGGAACGGGCGCACGCGCGCCCGTTCCCTGGCAAGGTCGAGGGAAACCCCCCCCCCGCCCCCAGCCAAGGAGGCCGCGCGCTCCCCCGCCTTCCCTCCGCCGCCCCAGCAGGGGCTTTGCGCACATTTACGCTTTCTCCGAAACATGCCGAGGCGCGCGCTGCTTCCTCCCGTCCCGTCTTCGCCGCCTGCACTTGAGGACGGGGTTCCAAGGAAGAGGGGGTTCCCGCCCTGGCTGTTAGGCGCGGTGCAGCTGGGAGCCGCTGGGAGCTGTCCAGCCTTGGCAAATTCCCCCGTCGAGCCCTTTTTTTTTTTCCTTTGCGGGTTTCCCCAGAGCAGCCTCCTGCAGTGGGACTCTGCAAAATAGACAGGCGCGCACACACAGAAAGAAAAGAGAGAAAGGAGCAAAGCTGATTGGCGGTTAGTGCCTGTTCTCCTTCCTGCCTAACCTAGCTTCTGGAGAAAAAAAAAAAAAGGCCAAAGATGAGGGAGAATCACTAAACCGACCTACAAAAAATGTAGAGGGATAGGCATCTTGAGATCTGGATGTGAGAACCACCATGGAAACGGACATAAAAACGTGCTCCTTTTAAGCCTTCTTGTAGTTTAAAGAATCACAGCCCAATTACAGATGCTTCTCTCTCTTTCTCTCTCTCTCTGCCTTTTTTTTCTCTAACTCCTTTTCTGATGGTAGACTGAGGGCCACTATGGCAATGTTGCAGTCAAAAATAATTTCATGCGGGCAGGCGTATTGTGATCAGGATTTGGGGACTGCATTATAAATTGTGTTTATAAATAGATATAATATATACGATATAATCATAGTTATAAATATATGATTGGCTTTTTGTATTTGTGTTTCTGCTTTGAATGTTATTTTTTGCCAGCTGATTTTGATATTGAGCTGCACTAGAAAACAAATCAAATATTTTCAGCTCACTACTGTAGATGCTCACTTGTATAAGGCATCCAGTTTTTATTCACAAATTGCCCTCCTTAGCATATGAAAGTAAAGAAATGGCATCCTTTTAAATATTACAGAAGGTTATTGAGTTTATTTAATTCCGTCAGGCAACCACAGATGGTTCTGCTGTGTACGAGACTGCCTCAGTGGGTACCGTACAATATTTTAGTGCTCGTTGTAGTACATCACTGAAAATATGTACTGCACAAACTGCTGGTCTTGTCTACCTCTTATACTGGATAAGATGAGACTATAATGCCATTTGTGATAGAAAATGAGTGCACTGCAAATAACAATGAGAATGTGTGGGTAAGACTTGCGCAGGAAAGGGAATTCAGCCAAAGTCCTGTTACTGTACTTGTTGCAGCCCAGTTATGCAGCCAAGGTGGATCCAAGCGTCCATGCTGTCAAACCAACCCATGCAATCCTTTTTCACTAAGTTGGACTTTGCGGTATAATTGATGATGATACTACTTTGTGTGGGTGCTTCTCACATGATTTGCTGATTCAAGTGAAATGAAACATCTGTTCTAGAGTGTGTATGACTGGATCCAGGATTTATCATTTTTAATTCTTTAGAAATGGTAAAAGTGGAAACATTTTGTAAGTTCATAGTGGATGTAATTTTATAAGGCCTTTTTCATTTTTACCACCCCCCGCCCCCCCCGGTTACAGAAAAATTTAACGTTTTGGAAATAGTGGTGTGGATTTTTTTAAAAAAAATCTTAATATTTTATTGGGAGCTAAAACATCAGAGAAAGGAAACACATTAGTCAATGGCAGATTTGCAGCTTCTTTAAGAATCTGTCCCAGGAGTTGGTGTGTGTATGTGACCTTCAAGTTGCATGTCAACTTATGGCAACCTCATAAATTTCAGAGGCAAAAATTTTTTGCCTTCTTCTTAGGCAAATTTCTTAGGCAAAAAATACTCAGAGGTGTTTTGCCAGTTCTTTCCTCTGAAACATAGGAGTCTACCAATGAGCAGAAGATTCATATGATGGGGCACTCCCAATGGGTCAGCAGAAGCCAACAGTGAAACAGGATCTTGTCATTAAGTAATTGAATTTCTGACTAGGATCTGGTTTCTTGAAATTCTATTCTACAGCAACCCTAAAGTTGATCGTCTGCTATGACTGTTGTCTTTTTTTCCCCAGTGCCTGTAAGTGAATAATTCATTTTAACAGATCCCAAGGAGAATATAATGGGTATGAACAAATTCTGGGTTGTTGTTGTTTTTTAATTTCATTTTGACTAATAAAAGGAAAAAGACTTAAAATTCAGGAGTGTTTCACGTACTACACCTTCACTCAGCACCTATCATTAAATTGGCAATTATATTTCTATTATGCCTTGGCTTGAATCCTAAATATTAAGCATACAGGAATAATTTTCCTGGGTGGATGACTCTGCCAATCCAAATTAAACCTTCACAATGTTTGATGTCCAGTAAGCCTCTAATAAATTTATGTAGGTGACATGTTTTGGTCTGCTAACTTCTTTTCTAAGAACTCATGACATGATAGGTTATATCTATGCAATCAGTATTTAAGCATTATGAGAGTAAGCTAGACAACATTGCTTATCTGGATACTATAATGTTCAAATCAGTCTCATATTGGATTATAAAGGACGTTATAAGATTATTGTAATAGCCTGAAAATCAGGATTATTTCAGTTAGTCTTATTTAAGTGGATATTTGTAATCCAGGATATTGTAGTGATTTATAGTTGTAATCTACTATGTTGATAATCTAGATTTAAAATACCCTTAATTTATATTAAATTCTTAACAGTCCTTTTTTAATGTTAGAATCTCCAAGACAATAATCTAGAGCACAAATTCCTGACAGTAAATTCCATTGAACTTGGCAAGATACTTTTCCAAGTACATATGCTTAGAATTGTACTGTATGTTCTATTATGTTAAACGTGGCTTGATCAGGTGAATCTCTATGAACATTTAACAAATAATTATTTATTTTATGTTAAATTTGCACACATTTACATAGTTTAACAATATCCCCATGAGAATGAAGCTTACTTATTTTGATTAAATTTTCAAATTATTTGGGTCTCACTAAACTTTAGAATGCCTAAACTGAGGATGATGCTTGAAATCAAAACACTAGCAATGCTTAACGTTAACAATGGAATCAAAGTTACTCATGAAAGTATTAATCTTAATTTTGCTATTTTCTGCTATATGTTTCTGTACTATTATAATTTCAGTTTTAGATTTCAGTCTATTTGGATATTGGATTTTTTATTCAATATAATTTTCTTGGATATTTGTAATTAGATATTATTGCCCATTGGTTTTTCTTAGCAGATGTTAATACACCTGTACTTGCATATATTATATTAATTTTCATTATTATTGTGATTAGGTATTCATTTGAAAAAGTAGTCAAAAGACTGCAGTCCTTTACATACCTCCCTGAAAGTCAGTCAAGCAGAAATCAATTTATCGTACTTCTAAATAGATATTTATTAGGATTAATGACATTTCTATTGCACGTTTAAAATCTTATGGGTTCTCTACAGGAAGTTTCCATTTTAACCCAATATCTAAAGCACTACCAGCAAAACTTAGTGTTTAGTACAGTGGCATCCTATGCCTTTAAATTTTCATAAATTTTATTTCTAGGCTTTTGAAATATTTCATCAGGTGGATAATGACTCAATAAGCCAGCAAACACTGGTATATTCAACACAAGAGGTCGTTCTGATCCCCACAGTGTTAATTGAAGTTCAGTTGTTTAAATTATTGAAGCTGCTTTAATTCTACAATTGTTGATTTGGAGACAAGGAACTATACACCTTTGTGAGCACAAGTTTCTCAAACGTTACCCCTATATACACACACCATTAGATAATGCAGTTTAAAAACTGAGAAGTTACAAAGCGATTTGCTGCATTTGCTTATTAAATAATTAATTCAAGTATTTTTATACTATCTTTGAGAGAATGGTCATCACAGGATAACATAAGCAAATCAGGACAGTGTGGTGCAGCGGCAAAGAAGGCAAATAATATTTTAGCCTGCATTGATAGAATTGTAGTTTCCAAAAGAGGGGAAGTAATAGTCCCACTATATTCTGCACTAGTCAGGCATTACTGCATTCAATTCTGGGCACTTCATTTTAGGAAGGATATAGACAAGTTGGAGCAGGTTCAGAGAAGGGCAGCAAAGATGATAGGAAGTATGGAGAACAAAACGTATGAGGAAATATTGAGGGAGCTGGGCATGTTCAGTCTGATGAAGAGAAGACTGAGGGGTGACGTGACTGCACACTTTAACTACCTCAGGGTCTAACACGAAAAGAGGAGGCAGGTTTGTTCTCTTCTGCCCCAGAGGGTAGGACCAGGTATAATGGTTTAAGTTACATGAGGGTTAATTTTGATTGAACATTTGAAAGAATTTCTTGACAGTAAGAGCAATTTGGCAGTGAAACCAACTTAGGGAGGCAGTGAGGTCTCTTTCTCTGGACGTCTTCAGAGGCTGGACGTCTTCCTACTGAGGATGATCTGGCTGGATTTCTGCATTGAATGGAGGAGGGGAGGGAGGTTGAACTTGATGACTTATGGGACCCCTGGTTCTATGATTTTATGATAATGACACGTTAATTTAAATTAAAATTATCGGATGAAGCCATAGTACACACTTTAACAGAACATCCTGTGCAGTAGGTGAAAACTGTACCACAAAGATTTGCATAAGACACATTAACCCAAAAGTCCTGTAGGAAGAATGCAGCTCAGAACAAGTAATTCTCTAAGGTTCATTTAAAGGCTTGCACTGTCATGGCTGTGCATAGGTAATTTGGATCAAACTTCTGCCAACATGGAGCCATTGCTGAGAAGACACTGTCTCAGAAAATCTGGAAAAAGAACCAATGATAATGCATTCCTTATTCATTTCCTGGAGCAGTTATCCCTCAGGAAAGCCAGATCTGTTCTTATCCCAAATCGTATAAGAATGGATCCATATAATCAATTTCCTTCAGAATTACCTACAGTTCAGATGCTACCACCTTCACCAAAATTTTTCCCCAAACTTGAAGGTACAAGACAAGACAATAGTTACTCCAGATCATGAAGTTATGTCAGCATCTTTTAGAAAGGGTCTCACTACTGTTTTCTTAAGTGTAACAGGATGTAAGATGCCTCCCCCGTCAGAGATCTTCACAACTTCAGAGGTTCAGATCCTCAGATCTTCCCAGCCAAATCTGATGGGCAGTGAGTCGAAGACAAGTGGTGAGCCCTAATTCTCCAAACTGTTTGTTCTCATCATCAGGTTACAAACATCACTACACACTAGTTTTCCATTCAGAGGTTAAAAGGGAATAAAACCAAATATCCTACTTCTCATATTTTTGTTTTAAAAGAGTCATTTAAAAGAGCAACAATATTTATGTTACTATAGTTAAAAGACATTGAAAAGCTAGAATGTGTCCAGGGGAGGGCAACCAAAATGGTAGAAGGCCTGGAAACCATGCCCTATGAAGAGCAGCTTAGGGAGCTGGGTATGTTTAGCCTGGAGAAGAGAAGATTAAGAAGTGACATGATAGCTATGTTTAAATATTTGAAGGGCTGTCACATGGAGGATGGAGCAAGCCTGTTTTCTGCTGCTTCAGAGACTGGGACACAGAGCAATGGCTTCAAATTTCAAGAAAAGAGATTCCATCTAAACATTAGGAAGAACTTCCTGAGAGTAAGAGCAGTTTGATTTTGGTATACACTGACTGGGAGCGTGATGGAGTCTCTTTCTATGGAAGTTTTTAAATAGAAGCTGGATGGCCAGTCAGGAATGTTTTGATGATGTATTCCACACAGCAGGGAGTTGGACTCGATGGCCCTTGTGATTTCTTTGAGCTCTATGATTTGGTGAAAAAATTATTACTTATTTACTGTAGAAGGAGTAGGACAGTAAAATTTGAATTATGGGGGGAGGGGTTAAAGTGGAAATGGCTGGTTCTTGTGTCAACAATAATTGCCATGGTGGTCCTAAAGCATAACAACTAGAAATTATGATACATAATAAATTATGTTACTTGTTTCATTACATTCTGTTGGCCAATGAACAGATAAACTATCAAGGTACAGTCTCCACCAGATGCAGAGAGTAGAATTCCATCCAGTCTCAAACTCTGATTTATTATTATTTATAAGCAGAAGAATGTAACAGTTTCCCAAAGTGGTAAGAGTTCCTGCTTTGCATGAAGAAATTTATTCATGTACTTATTTAATGCCTCACCTACTTTCCAGCATAGGATGCAAGGTGGCTTAAAACCACTTAAGATTACTGTACAGCTAACCTACATACACACATATGTTAGTTAAAACACAATTAAACCACGTTTCTATTTTAACAGACAAAATAAATACAAGTTAAAAGCATTTTTTTTAAAAAAATTAAAACGTAATAAAATAGAAACACAACATCCTCCATCAAAAGCTCCATCTTCTACAACATACGAAAAATCAAATGCTTCCTGAAATAAAAAGTTCTGCCAAGGGAAAGACAACAGGGAAGTGGCCAACGGACCTCCTGAGGAAGGGAGTTCCACAATTCAGGAGTAGCCACTGAGAAGGCTGTCTGCCACATCTTCACCAAAAATGCCTGGATTGTGGCGGCACCAAGAGAAACCCTTCTGACACAGGTCTTAGAATTTGAGAGGCATCAGATTTTGCAGGTTCAATTTCTGTCAGCTTCCCAGGACTCTGAAGAACTCTACATTTATCTCGGCTGAAGGCAGCTTCCTGTATTGTTTTTTTCACAATGGAAAGCAACTATAAGGGGCAGTTGACAAGGAAATTTAACTTTTCTCTATCAGCCTTTTTCCCACTGAAAACCACACCTCCTCCTAGCTGCTTCCTTTTTTGCCCACAGAGGGGGAAATACCCTTTCCAAATGAATGAACAGCAAAATGGGTTTGCTTTATGGTTAAGCATGTCCACCCTGCTTTTCTGGTGTTGTCCTTTTAATTGCAGCTTCTTGGGTCTGCATGGCATGTTGGAATGAGAGGACAAAAACTGTCTAGGCTTTCCCATGCAAATGTCTGTTTTTCAAACAACGTATAATGACTCTAAACTAAGAGCAGGCATCAGCCTTTCAGCATTTGAAGATAAATCCTTTTGAGAGCATCAGCTGCACCCAACTGAAAGGTTTGCAAACCAACACATAATTCAGAAAGACTATTAATAGCCCTGGTAGCAACTATATGACATGTTTACTTTCTAATCACAGCATGTGGCATATCAAGTACAGTGAGTATCCAGTAGCAGTCCTATGCATAAAACAAAGCAATGTTTGAGATCTTGAATGACATGGGAGAGATCAACTTATGAACTGTGACTGAGCATATCTCTGGGTGTGATAATTTGCTTTCTAACCTTTCAGTCCTTATCGTTAAAGGAAGCCTGTACAACATCTTTTGACAGTGTTCCTGGGAATGAAAATCTTTAATTTACCTACCGACTTTCCTTCCTTCCTTCTTTCCTTTGCAAACAAACAAACAAAAATGTTTAAATAGAACCCTTGGCAGTGTAACTCACATATTGACTATTTGGCAAATGTAGGAGAAGTTAAGGGTTTCTGATGTACCTTAGGCATAGTGGAGCAATGTCATCTCCACACAGAGACATGTATTTAGACACCCTGCAGTATTACGAACAATTTGGAATGGGCATCCATCTCACAGAGGGTGCCAGTACGATTTGCACATTTTGTATAGTCCAAATCAATGAACCCCCTAATCTCCCCATATAATTGATCCAATCCTGGACCACTAAAAACAAACCTGCATTTGCAAATGTCCTTGTTCAGTGAGTGCTGTAGAACTGAATATATAAGGTGATGCTTTTTATTAGATAGATCTACTAGTACTTTGAGCACTGCACCCTGCTCTTTTTCAGATTTACAGATTTAGAGCAAAAGGAGATCATTGTTGCACTATTAGAACAATATTAACATAGCATTTGCTGTTTTTTGGAGCAAATAGATAAGATCTACAATAGTGACGTGGTTACAACTTGATAGTGCTAACCTGGGTCTGGAAATATGTTTCCGGTTCTTTGGGGCAAGCCCTGTTCTGAACTGAGAAAATGTCATATACACACACAGACACATATATTCTTAGGTAAAAATTTTTACCTAAGTATTTTAGAATACTCTTCTTCATATTATGAAGAAGAATACTCTTCTTCATATTTTATAATACTCAGCAACACGGTTACTGGCATATTTCCAGTCTTGGCTCTAAAGTATTAAAATTCTAAAAGGTCCTCCAAGGGTAATGCGGTATATAAGAAATACCAGTTGCCTTTGAATTAATGCCAACTGAAAGTTAGGCATTGTTTGCATTTCCCGAGTGTTTGGATTGCACAGAATGACAGAATAGATAAGGCAAAATGCATGAACCATTGTGTAACAAAATTAGGGATTAATTTGAAAACTACAGCAGGCAGAACAAAAGGGGAGGAAAGCACCTTAAAGACTAAGTGGTTTTTTATTTTTGTATGAGCTTTCATGGATATAAACCCACTTCTTTGGATACAGTATTGAGTCTGCTGTCCACTTGGTATTGCATCTGAAGAAGTGGGTTTGTAACCACGAAAATTCATGCAAAAGTAAAAACCACTTAGTCTTAAAGGTACTACCATATTTCTTTTTTCTTTTTCTCTCTCTTCCTCCTTTTTATGCTGCAAGACACTAACATGGCTACTTCTTTGAACTTTAGGCAGAGTGCTAATGGAAATAAAATCCAAACTTGTTTCCTAATGGTCAGAGAACCTGATGTTGTATAGAATGAAGTATAATCCCTCAAAATATTTGGGACTTCATTGACACTCATATAAGAGTTTGATATAACTCCCTGTGTAACTATGTATGCAATGCATTTACACTGTTTGAAGCAGGCCTGACATAAAAAATGATGTTTCTACTTGAAGCACAATCATATTTTACAAATATTTGCAATATTTTAGCATATATACATTTTGTATAAAAGGACACATTTCAGTCTATCTGTATGACAGTCCAGTTCCAGTGATGGAAAAGTTGCTCCTCAGTTGTCAGTGGAATGATAATCTTTAAGCTCTTATCTTTAAAATGTTCTTATAATGCACGGGTGAGGAACGTGTGGCCATCCAAATATTGTTGGACTTCCTCAGCCTTAGCTAAGAGCCTTTCCACACTACACTGTTATAGTGCTATAGTGTTATAGCGCTATTATTCCACTTTCAACATCCTCTGGAATTCTGGTGTTTGTAGTTTGCTAAGGCCAAAGAGCTCTCTGGCTGAGAATTGCCCCTCCCTAAGCTGCAAACTCCAGGATTGCATAGGATGTTGAAAGTGGAATAATAGCACTAATAACAGTGTAGTGCAGAAAGGCCCTTAGTCAGTGGTGAGGAAAGATGGGTGCTGCAGGGCCACACATTCTTCATTCCAGTTATAGTGGATTGAATCTGGTTTAGATATGAGTGTGTTAATTTTGTTTTATCTTCACCTTTCTGCTAAAGATGTGATTAGATAATGCATATATGTGTATGTGTGCATATTGTTCAGCATATTTTTGTTTTGATAAAAGTCAGTTATGTAAAATAAAAGATAAAAGTCAGTTATGTTTCATTTTAGGATGAAAATAGCCCTTCTTAAGAAAGCTATAATTTATGCTTTGGAATTTTCATAAAAAAATATTTTCAAGCCATGGTTGTTTGACTCCGTGGATCCAGAAGGCTGGTTGTATAGATAAATCGGGCAAAATAGTCAAAAAGTTTTATTTCAGTGTGTGTACCAATTTGCAGTTTGCCTAATACTTATATATGTTCTACTAATAAAACAATAGGTATGTACCACTTTATTGCTAGGTTTTTGGGACAGATTTTTGGATTAAATTTCAGGCATGCCACTTCTGTCACAGCCACTATTTTTTGTTTGTTTGTTTATTTGAGTTTGAAAATGCTAACTTTATATTTTGCATACGAAGGCTGTTTCAGATGCTTTTCTGCGTTACGTCTGTGAAATTTGCAATTGCATGAGATTGCATATAGAATACAGAATTCAAGTTATAACACTCTATTTATATACTAAAAGATAACTTCTCTATAAGGCAGTGTTGCTATTAAATAATGAATTGATGTATTCAATCTTATCCTATCTCTTGGCTGTCAGTTCCATGTGAAATTATTTGAAAGAACAAAGCCTGCAGTGTTCTGTATAAGTGTCAGGGCTGTCAGCTTCAAGAGATGCAGCTGTTAAATGATTGCTAGTTTAGAAGTATTTTCCAGCATTTGCTCATTCTCATTACTAATTCAATGAAATTACTTTACTTTGGCAAGTTCTTTCTTGTATGGTTCAAGAAGACAATACATTTTGAAAAATCTGTGGCATCATACCAGTTTCTACATTTAAAAGGTTACATATTAATGCTTGAAATATAAATACAAAGTTTCAGTTTTGGCTTAATGGGACAGTTTTTAAAAGCTCTGCATAAAAGATTCAGCTAAATTTATTCATAAAAAGAATGTGTATGTGATGCCATCCCTATCTAACTGGAAATGGCTTTTAAAGCTGCTAAGAAAAAATAGCAAACCACTAGCCTTTCATTATGAAGAAAGAAAATTCATGGAAAGAAAAGGAAAGACAATTCTCTCTCTTTTTTTTTTTACCCTTATTCCCAATTGTCTGTTTGTCAGAAGTCCAGATTTACATGTACTCTCTTAATTTATTCTGGGGTTTTTTAAATATCATTATCATTATTTATTTATCAGAGGCTTAATATACATGAATGCTTTTTACCACAAGCCAGCATGCTGATTCAAAAAGTTCACCACATAATATAGATCATCTGTCTCACTGTTTAATCAGTGCTACCATAAACTCCCATAGATATATAAAAAATATATATGAAGAGGTAAGCTATCCAGTATGTTTAATATTGCACACTATTTTCTGTCCTTGATTTGTCCTAATAAAGGCATTGCCATAAGATGTGTTTCCCTAATAAAAACAAGACCAATGATGCACTGGAGGTCTAAGAGTACTGTTCTAAGAGTAGTAGTACTAAGGACATACAGTTTTCATTTATTTATTTATCTATATATTTATTTATTTAGGTCATCTCATGCTGAAATTGTTTATTGTAGGATTGCACATTGGTATTTTTTATGAATTTCTTGTACATAGAAATATGCATATATTCTTAATATCCTTTTCAGTATTTTAGACTGATTCTAATGGAGCATGGCATTTTTCCTATCAAACTCAATAAGTTAAATATGGTGAGCCATCTTAGTAAGATAGATAGTTAGATGTGAAGTCTGAGATAAAACTGCCTGCATTTTTGCTTCTGTATTTGTGGATCAGTTAGAATCTTGAGCCAATAATGTATGTTCACATAAGCCTCATGAATGGATTGCTTCTTAATCAAAGTTATTTCCACACTGACATTCATAGTTTACAACCAATAGTATTGCTTCAGTTGTCTTTGAAGAGGTGATTTTTAAAATAGACATACATACATACATGTGTGTGTGTGTGTGTAAAACTTCATTGGACTCGGGGACATCAATAAGTTTGTAGATCAGTCTTCAAAGTGCTTCCTAATTATGTATAAGAAAATTGTTGTGGTCTTGCATTTCTAATTGCTTCAGAATTGAAAAAAAATAGTTTTTGGTTCTACCATAAAATTCAACAAGGAGATGATGTCTGTCTGATATTATAGACGAAATGTGTAGTACTAGCTTCAGTGATTCCAATCAGCACCATGTCATGTTAAGCAGCCAAAAGGGAAAACATTCTCCTATATGGTTAAGTATATGCACAAAAATTTGATTTTCAAAGATGGCTGCAGAGATTATACACATCATTCTGGGAATATATGGAAATATCAATTAAAACTGAGAGTATTAATTATATATTGCAAGTTTGAATCCATGCAGAGACCTGTGGCAAATCTGAAATTGGGATGAAAGGAATTGTGTCATACATAATATATTAATACATAGAATGATATTCTGATGATGAGTGTGTGTCACTTATATCTCAATCTTATCATTAAAAACAGGATGACTATAAAATGAAATGTACCAGCTCATTCAGCATCCCTGAAACTGTTATTTAAAAAGACACTTAATTACTGTTGAAGAAAATTAGACACTTATACTTCTTTCATATTCTGAACAAGTTTTAAAACTTTCAGTTAATCCAGGAAGGATTAAAACATATGGCCAGAGAAACTCAAGGGAAATAAAACCAGAAGCATGGAGCATAAGTACCGTGATGGGTTGCGGGAATGGCAGAAAGACTACAATGGCACTTTCCTGTTTTTAGGCTATTGGAGCAAACACTGAACTATAGTTTGCTTTAATATATTTTTTTTGCTTTGGGTTCTTTTGTTTGTTTGCTTGCTTGCTTCTTTTTGAAGATGCTAAGAGCCCTCTGCAGATAAGCCAACAAACTGAGGTTTGTGTAACTTCGTGTTGGTTGGTTGTTCTGCTTCTTCTGTGGATATCCTGCTGCTATACCAACATGTTTTACAGCAGTTACGGACTATTTAAAAAATCTGCAGTTCTCTGTCTATTGGCCATGCACAGAAGGAATGCTGTAAGTATGAACGGTTCCTCTCAGACTCTGTTAGATGCTCTCAGCAGGCCTTTGTACAAAACAGTTAAGAGGTGTTCATTTGTTGGCCCGTTTCTCTTAACTTCTGTCTCTTACTGTATCCACTCTTTCAATAAACATAAGAGCGATTTCACCATTAAAATTTCACTGGTGAGAAAGGAAAACAACAAGTTATTGTATTTGGTTACTTTATTCATACTCCTCCACAGCAATACCTTATGTCCTTAGGATAGCAAAAGGCATGGATAGATTGCTGCAGAAAGACAGTTTGGTACAGGGTTGAGGAACCAGTTTGGAATGGACCCTTGGGCTGGGTAAGAATAAGTTGTTTGACTGCATGACCAATCTCACTGCCCCCTAATTTTGACTGAGGATCCACCTTTGTTCCTATTGTGCTTCCTGACATTGTCCAGTCATGGATGTCCCAAGATTTTCCTCTCTGTCACCTTTTCTGTCTCCCTTCCAAATCAGTGAGGATGTGTTATACAGGTGCTCAAGGGGATAAGGGAGCCCCAGTCCTCCATAGTGCTCCAATTCCTGGTCATTCTATATCATGGGGGGTGGGAAAGAAAGCAATTACCAAAAAAGAGGGGAAAAGCTGTGAGGAAATTATGTGAAGTGGATAGGTATTTATAATAGGATGAGAAAAACAAGAATCTCAGAACTTTTATCAGAAAGAAAGTCATCAGTGAAACTTTAGCGCAAATGTAAACATCATCTGAATTCAACTTGTTCCTCCAGATATTCTAAATGGTAGGGTTGGGGGAAATTAACAGGGTTTTGTGGTTGTGTCCTGTCTCTAGTGCTGCTACTTGTAATAGCAGTACTTACCTGCAGGCTGTGTATGGCTGGGATTGGGCACTGACTTTATTGTAGGTGGTTATAATATCATTCCTACCCTACAAAAACCATAGTTGGCAGGTCCTTAGAGAAGGCAGTGTTGTGTGCAGTGGAGCTACTGTTGTTGCAAATTCTGTTCTTCAAATTCTCAAACTGATTTTCCCTCTGGGGGGAAAAAAAAAACAAAGCGCTCCCATATTTTCCCCTTATTCCTTTTCCCTGATTTAGAGTTTCTTCTGAATTTCTTTTGTTGGTGTATTTGAGTTTGCCGTACTATTCCAAGATGGCTAAGGTGCTCTATTACGCAGCACTGCATCACTCTGCAGTATTGGCTTCCCACAGTTTCTGATCTAAGAAAACCTTCCTGGAGGAATTACTACAAAACCTCTCCTCTAGACTTTAACTGAACCATGAAAAGCTGAGGGGACCACAGGGTCACGGCAGCATGGGGGGGTGGGGTGTGATTAATAAAAGACAGCGGTCTGGATCCTATTGACTCTGACTAAAGTTAATCCACTGAATCAGTTAAATTTACCTAAATATGGAATCACTGAACAGTTCGATAGGTTTACTCTAGTTGAGACTAACCAAAAGGATTCAACCTTAGTTTTCAACTGCCTCTTCAGTAAAGTAAGCCCAGGAAACCTGAACCTCACCTAGAAGATCTTCTCCAAACTTTTCTTCTTTGAAGTTTTTTCCCAAAAGCAATTTCTTTTTCTAATATATTGAATGAGAATAGTCAAAAATGTGAAAGTCATCTTCAGTACAGTGCTGTAGGGGAAAGGCTGGATTTCATGAACATTTCCTGGCTACTTTGCTAAGATGCAGTCTGTAGTTTATCCCTCTGCCTGTTTTATTGCACTATTTTGTTGTACAGATTAGCCAGAGAAAAAACAAAGTATTTGGTGTTAATAATGGCTTTGTACCATATGTGGGAGGAAAATGGGAGGAAAGGTTGTTTTCTTGGAGTTACTACTGCATGTAAAGCATAACAGTATTGACTCCTGATGATTTACTGAAGCTTAGTTTTGCCTTTTGTATTACAAGAGAGGCTCAAAATTGCCACTATATACTGTAGTTCATTTCATTCCCCTCCACACTAGGCATCAATTTCATGCCAGGATGTATTTCTAAATATTAAATTCTTTGTGTGACTCTAAAAAAAAAACCCCACAAACATTTCTGATTCTTTTATTGAACTTAGTCTTTCTCTTGGCAATGCTGCATATTGGCCATGATGACACATGCCTTTGTTATCTGGGTTGGATTACTATCAGGTATACTGGGTAAGTTGCCTTTGAAAAGTGCTTAGAAACATCAGCTGTGGCCAGACAATTGACAAGGGCTTGTTACAGGGAGCATGTGATTGCCTTCTAAAAACATCACTAGATTCACTAACTAAGACTTAATAACATGACTATTGTTAGTAGGAGAGTTAGTATTATCATCAAAATATTTATATGCTACCCTATCTCATGAAAACTGACTGCAGCATACAAGTAAAATCTATTCTAATAGTTTAAAACAAAGATTAAAAATAGTAAAAACAGAATAAAAACCTACTAGACAATTTAACAAGTTAAAACAAGCTTAAAGGGTTAAAACAATTTCAAACCATGTCTGTGGACTTTTTGGAATAAAATATTGTAGGTCCAATAAAAAATTATGTTGTTGTTTAGCATAGAAATGAAGTTGCATAAAGACCAATCAAGGAGGTTATTTGCTCTGCTTTGCTGCAAGTGGAGACTATTCCACAACCAGTGTGTTATGGCTGAGAAGACCTTCTTGCCTTGTCATCACACAGTGTATTGACCCCATTTGTGGGACACTACTAATGAGAGCACCTTCCAGTCCTTAGTCCTCAAGCAGGTGTATATGGAGAGAGATGTTTCTTGTAGTATCACGGCCCCATATTGTTTAGCATTTTAAATGTCATTACCAACCACCCTTGAATTCAGACCATAAGCATACCAGCAGCCAGTGCAACTCCTTTACCACTGGAGTTATACAGTGTCTGTATGGTATTCTCGTTGGCAACCTCTCTGCTGCAGTGTGCACTAAGTGCAGCTTCCATGTAGTTTTCAAAGGTAACCTCACATTAAATACCTTACAGTAATCTAATCTGGTACACATAACTTGGACACAGTCTGTCTAAAAGACTGTACAGTCTTCCCTCCACATTCATGGGTCTGACCTTTGTGAATTTGATTATTCACAAGATACAGGCTTGCCTCCCTCCTCCCATCCCTTGCATTCCTCGCCTCAGGCTTGTGTTTAAAATGGGAATTTTTTCCTTTTGGGTGAGAAAAGCCCCCCTGCTGAAGGTGTGGCCTCTGTGCCATGTGGTTGTACGTTCTGCTGTGTATTGGTCAGATGCTCTTTTCTCAAGATGGCTGCTAGAACTAATTAGAACTCCAAAACTCCCCTCTTCTCTGTCTGAGGGGAAAGTACTGGTTTTTGGGTTTTTTTGTTCCCCGCTCCCAATACCAGGGCCAGAGGCAAAGGCATGGGGGGGGGAGTTCTGGAGGGGAGTGAGAGAGGAATCATGGGGAGGAGGAGTTATTTGCGGTTTTTCCACTTCCGTGAGGGTTCTGTACCCTGAACCCTTGTGAATGTGGAGGGGCTACTGTATTTTTCCCTACAATACTGCCCAGGTTTTTCTGTCTGCAAGGAAGATCCTTCTCTTGTCCTGCCATCTTTGGAGGCATGCTTCATGATAATGTGAGAAAAGATTTCTTCAGTGGCTGCTCCTAAACTCTGGAGGTTGCTTCCAAAGTTGGCTAGCCTGCCTGCCTCTCAGTTGTCCTTCTCCTAGCAGGCAAAGAACTTCTTGTTTAGATCGACCTTTGGCATTTAAGCTAGGTTTTTCTTGAAAGGGCCTCTGATTATTTTGGTTCTGTTGTTTCGTTATACCAAGATCTTTTTAATTGTCTTTAAATCTGCTTTTTATGTTTTAATTGCATTTGGTTTTATTTGAATCTACCACTTGTAGCAGCACTGAGTGCTATTTTCTTTTTTTATAAAAAGGCAAAATACAATTTTAATTTATATGAAATCATTGATTTTAAAGAAACACTAATAGGTCTGCATGAGATAAACTAGTTTGGAAACAAAGCTGTACATTCTCTGGCATCTCCATTTCAAGGACTGGGGTAGCAGAAGAAGTGTGGAGATAAAGTATACAGATAGTTTGGTCTGGATCTTCACAAAATACTCTGCCTCTAGGTATAAATATTTTTATAATAGTTTATATCGATTTCAATCTCTGTGTAGTAGTAAAAACTGTAAGCATCAATAGTATAAAATAAATGCAGTGATTTCAGTAATTGTACTCAATATGAGACACAGAGTGGTGTGGTGGTTTCAGCATTGGACTTAGGCTATTTCTACACTACACTGTTACAGTGCTCTTATTCCATTTTCAACATCCTATTCTGGGGTTTGTAGTTCGCTGAAGCCAAAGAGCTCTCTCACTGAAAATTCTGAATGCCCCTCCCTAAACTACAAACCCCAGGACTACACAGGATGTTGAAAGTGGAGTAATAGCACTATAACAGTGTAAGGCAGAAATGGCCTAAGACTCTGCAGACCCATGACTCAGTCATGGAAACCCACTGGATGACCTTGGGCAAGTCACACTCTTTCAACCTCAGAGGAAGGCAAAGGTAAACCCCTTCTGAACAAATTTAACAGGGAAACCTTGTGATATGTTCACCTTAGGGTCACCATAAGTCAGAAACAACTTATGAAGGCATATCAATGAAAAAGACTTGCTTCATCGTCATTGGTGACTAACACATGCTTCCCAATGACCTCACAGCCTTTAATTACAGCACTTTACTCAGAGGAATTAAAGAAATAATGGGGAAAAATGCAAAGAAATAAAATGAGTCTGGCCTTTAAAAAAATTATAGAATATGCTCAATCTAGCTCTATTTAGACTATCATAAATTACTACATATTTCTGGTGACTGAAATACCTGTGAAGCATTCACATCCTTTTTGAGATTAATCAAAATCAAATTTAGGTAAAGGTTCCATCAGCAATTTATCTCTGTTTTGCTACTTTGGTATGACTTAACTTATTTACCTTTTCCTTGTTGTGAGGATGAAACACGGGAACATGAAGGAAGTGGATTAGACACTCAAGTTTGCCGAAACCTTTAGAGGAAACTGTTTGTTTGTTTTTTAAATAGAGGCAGTTTTTTATGAGGATTTCACAAAACTGCACATGATTATTTCATTATTATTCCTTTAAAAAAATTAGCACTTTACTGATGCCCAGAAAGCATCCATTACTTCACTTGTTCATGAACTAAATCCAAAGGAAATAGTGAAAGAATGTTTTCACAATTCCTGGCTCAAATTTAAAACAGATTGCAGCAGATAGGTACTAGTCTGACCAAAAGAAATGTTTGTCTTGTCTTTGGCCAGCTAGATTCCATGAAAGGAGGAGAGAAACTTACAGTCATAATTTTCCTAAAAATTTGAAATATTGTCTTTCTGATTTTTCCCCCATGGAAATTTATAACTCTCTTCAAAAAAGAAATGAAAACTAGGGGGGAAATTAACATATATTTTATGAATATTTTGCCCAAATGGTCAAATCTCCACATGGCATATTAGTAACACTTGGGTATACTGTTAAATTTTGTGATCATATTTGCAAGACTAGACTTAGTAATCATAACTCTATGATGGCTAAGTATTGGTATGTGTGGACTAGCAAGACCGTAAATGTTTTTACAGACATGTGCATTTGTGAGCTTTTAAGGAAGATTTTGTGAAACTGCTGGTGACCAAAAAAAGGATTTCTCAGGATTTTGATACCTCATTTTCCTCACTCTTGCTGGAACCTTTATTTTACTAGCCTAATTGGGTCTTGAAGAGATTCCTTGAGCCTTGAACATTTGTGAATACACAAAATCATCAGGAATCCTTTACCAGCTTATTTTATTTTAGTGTCTTCATGCAGATGAATTCCTACAAAATGGAAGTTGTGAAAGGACTTTCACTTTTATGAGCTCCTAAAGCACCAAACCATTTCCTTTCCAGTATAAGAACTGTGTATTGATTTAAAAATCCATTTAGAATCTAATTATGGAAGTTTGAATCTGCTTGTCAGTCAGAGATGGGCAATTACATTTCATGAAGGTCCAATAAGTGAGGACATGTTGGTGGTAGCATCTGGATTTAAGTTTTCATTTCATTTGTACTGCATTTTTTTAAAATCTGAATGCTGCAAGCTACTAGCCTGTGCCATAAAATATATCCTCCTGCCTGTACTTCCAGTCACAGCCAGTTCCTAGTTACTTTCAGGCTCTGGCTCAAGCACCCTGTAAGGTCTATAAATAAATCAGTGTGGGAAGCAGTGGACTCTATTATCTTAGAACAAAAATTTCTAAATATTAGGCTTTGAGCTAGGCTTTCATTGAGTAGATTTATATTCTTGCTCACTTATAATTGTGCTAGAAGAAGGACTATGTATACCCACTGGTACATAGAATGGAGTAACTGGTTCATCCTGGAAAAATACTGGATCTCAAGATTCTTTCATCAGAACCTGCTAAATTATGAAGAACTGCAGAAGAATATGCCAATCACCCTGGACTTTTCCATTTACCAAAAAAAAAAAAGATAGTCCTGTGCACAAGCAATTTCAGAGGAGGCACTGGAATTTATTTCAGTGGAACAGCATCAAACATTTTGACTCAACTTTGTTGTGGATTAGATAATTGCTTTTGCACTGCATATAAGAGCATGCAGAGTAAAAAAGATTTGGATTTAAGTTTCCCCCACTTCCCTTCTGGAAGAAAGAGGGGAGAGGAGAATGTTTACAAACCAAAACATGTTCTTGTCCCATGATCCAATTATTTCAGTAATTTAATAGGAAGAAATAATAATTCATTGAGTTTATGTTTATGAAGAAAAAGAAGGGCTTTCTGTTCAAGGTGTAGCTTAATGTTTGGGAGTCCAGGTGCAAGAAGTACATAAACAGATCACATAAGCACAGCACCATTGCCATCTTGTCTGCCAAGGAAGGGATTAAGGAAGGGCAGCTGGCAGTAGGAGGCCCCCATTGGCTGGAGCCTTGGGGCAGTGCTGCTGCCAGTCCAGTGGTAACTCTTCCCCTCCAGTCTGTCAAGTGCACTATCTAAATTATTAATTTTTAGAGTACATTGTTTTTTTAAAGGTTCATCTCTTCCAGCATGTATTAAAATTGTTTATATCATTTCAACATGACATATTAATATTAGACTAATTAAAGAGTGGAAAGTAGTAATATCTTAATTATGATTTATATCGATAGTAGTTTATTCTACTAATACGGTCTTTGATGAAGAGCAAGTTATTAATTTTTTTAGACAAAATCACTATGCAAAAAAAAAGCCATGTAAAGTATGGGTCCTTGTGGAAAAACAACCCTTCTCCTGTAGAGTTTGTGTTTGCTTTACACTTGTTTTATTTGGGTTAAAGTCTTATCAGTGTCAATGGCAATGTCAACTTATTGACACAAAGAGTGGTTTGGCAATGGGACCAGTTGCCTAGAGAGGTGGTAGAGGTCTCCTGTGGACATCTTCAAAAAGAGGCTGGACAGCTACCTGCTGAGGATGTTCTGGCTGGTGATCCTACAATGAGTAGTGGGTTAGACTCGATGGCTCATGAAACCACATCTAGCTCTATGATTCTATGAATGATTATGCTCAATGTTTGCACCCATACCCAGTAAATTTGAGAAAAATGTAGAACTGAAATGGGCAACAGCCTATGTTAATTAACAAAAGGGGATTCTACATGGTAAAGTATTTACTCTCTCTCTAATTAACCCCCACCCTTTACTGAGATCTCATATTCAGATAATGGGGAAATAATAACTGCTTCCTATCATCCTGCCAGATGAGCTATCCTACCTCAGAGTGAATGGCTAGCCATGCTTCTTTTTCCTGCATAATCCTCATATTTAAGTCCTGAGAAATACCCACCTGCATCACCACTATACAGACGTCATAGCTATGTAAAAGTGGCCGTGATACTCCTCAATGAATGTCCTGCCCCTCATGTCTTTTATCTGAACAACTCTGTATGAGCAGATAAGAGCAAACCTTCATTCATCTAAGAATTCTCTGGAGTCATCTCCAAAGCGAAAATTCAGAATTTACTTGCAGAATCCTATGGAGTACCTGCCACAGGGAGGAACTTAGCATCACAGAGAGGCTATTCTCTTGCCTTGCACCCCAGATGGGGTGCAAAAGGAATGGCCAATAGCAGAGGTTGGAGAAGGTTGATAACATTCTGTGATCAAAACCTGGCAAATGCTCACTTGCATGTTGATCTAACTGATTAATCAGATATAGATCTTTACAACTATTGACTGTGTAGTAATTATTTTTTTTCCTTATTCAATTTGTTCTTCAGTTCAAAGCCTTTCAGGTAGTTTTGCTTTAAATAATGTTCTAATGTCATTTAGCAAACATGTGCATGTCACTTTCAAAATGGATTCTATCTGAATCAAAGCAGTATTCTAGCAATTCAAGCATATATACATTTCATTGCATTTTTGTGAAGTTTTTGGATTAGAGCATGTACCCTGATTCTCCAAGGAAATAAATGCAGGAAACACCTCTGTGTTGCTGTGAGAGATCAGAAATTTTAACTAATTGTAGAAATAGAGGCATGGATACCAAAAATAAAAGTCTGGAAAACAAATGAAAAAATTACATTAAGCAACAGGTACCCTTACATAAGCAGGTACTCTTACTAATTTATTTTTGATGTCATGGGAAAGAATAAGGGCTTTATAGAAAATCCAATTTGAGCATAAGAAAGGGGAAAGATGTGGTCCTCCAGACATTATGAGGAGGAAACAGCTCCCATCACTCCTTCTCATTAGCAATGGTGACAGGGACTGATGGAATTAGTTATCAAACAGCATCTGGAGAACTGCATGTTCCCTACCCATAACATACACAGATATTCAGTTAAAAGTCCTACACAGAGGGGAGAAAAAAAATCTAAATAATAATGTAGCATTTTTTCCATTTACAAGTAAACTCTTTTGGCTCTCATTTTGTTTTAAGCATCAAGTCTCTGTGTATGTTGCTCTGCCTTGACATTTTAAGCAAACTTTGTGCACGCAAGAAAATAAGCCCTTCTTTGCTTTCCTTGATCCTGTAGACTGGTATCTACATGAAGACAGTCAAAATCAGATTGTATTCTGAATATTGCTTTGAACAGACACAACTAAACAGTTCAGTGAAATGTGGCGGATTTTAAACAATTGAAGCAAAGCTGTGCAGCTGTGCTGAAAAGTGAAAATACTCTCAAATTCTACACATGGCAGAAAGATAAGGAAGGTGTACAATAGAGAAAAGATATGGGGCTTAGCTGCTTAAACAAAACTAGTGAATTGAAGGGAGATCCTCAGTATCTATATTTTAAATCTTCACTTTGCTGTGCCTCCTACTGAGAATCATCTTAGTAAAGTATACTTCAAAGAAAATAAAATTGTACTCAGAAATTCTCGTAAAACTTCCATTATGGTTCAGATTCTCTGTTAACCTAAGTTGATTAAAGAGTATTGAAATCAATACACTTGTGAGGATTTATTCCACTGACAAAGTCTATGTGTCTCATCTCGAGCAGCCGCTCAGTGCTTTGGGACACATTCTGGGCACAGTATGCTCACTGACTTTAACCAGACTGCAGGCATCCTTCTCCACAACAAACTTCAGATAGTTCCAGCAGGCTCATTCTTCCATTCTCTTTTCACTGACAAAACATGCTATGCATCTTAGAGGCTAACCGATTTATGGTGGCATGCCTTTCCATAGCCAGAACCAAGCTAATCTCCCACTCTAAGGTTCCACTGCATGTTTTGTCATGTTACTAACACAGCAGCCCTTCAGCAACTCCATTTTTTAATCAGTATTTTCTTTCTCCTGCAGTCATATATTGTGGTTCATAAAGCAATTTGTGTATTTTTCTTTTCCTGGCACCATAATTGGATGCTAGAGTGGAAGGTCGTGATACAAAGTCCCACCTGATTCTAGTAATGACTGTGTTTTCAAGTTTATAACCAAGTATCTTAAGGTATAGAGACAGCCAGCATGAAATTACACAAGAACAATTTTAAGGTATAAGGATAGAAGGAACAAGTAATGTTTTTCAGTGTAACTCAAGCAACCAGTTCCTTCCTATGCCCATGTGAGAAGGGCAAGGAGCAGATTTTGCCACGCAAGTCTTTGTTCACCACCAGCTCACTTTAAAATAAGGCAGCTTGATTTTATTGGCAAAATACATAGAACTGTAGAATCATAGAAGAAGAAGGGGTCACGGTGCCATGTAGTCCAATCCACCACCATGCAGGAATGCACACCTAAAGACCTTGAGACTTGGCCATGTAGTCCCTGCTTAAAACCTCCAGCGAAGACAAATCTACCATCTTCTGATGTTAGCTGTTCCACTGCAGTGCAGCACTTACCACTGGGAAGTTCCTTCTCTAATTTTTAGTTGGAATTTCTTTTCTTGTACAGTCAGTCCTCCACATTTGTGAGTTTAACTTCAACAGATTTGATTATTTTTTTCCAGGGAAACATTCCCTCTGTGTGGCTCTAATCAGACTGCACAGCCCTTTAGAAACCTGCCTCTGGTCATCCTTCTCCACCCCCAGCCACTGCCTGACCAGCTAAGGACAGTTTGCACTGGGATTTCTCAGCACTACACATCTCCCAATGCCTCCTTGACACCCAAGGAAGAAAATGGGTGAGAGAAAGAGAGTGTGAGGCCCCCATGTGGGCCCCTCCTTTCCTTCACTTTCTCTGACCTGGTTTGGACCCTGGATACCCATTCCCCCCGCCATACGTCGGCCCCCTTCACATACCCACACACATACCCACACACGCACCTTTTGCTATTTGTGATTTTTCCACTTTTGTGGAGGTCCTGGGCCCCTAACCATACCAAATATGGAGGGCCAACTGTAACTTGAATCCACTGTCTTACCCTCTAGAAATGCAGAAAACAATATTGCACTATCATCCACATGACACTCTTTCAGATATTTATACATTCACATGCAGATGGCAACATATTCATTCCAAGTTCTTGTAGTACATTTATTTTTAAGCCATCTTTGAGATGCTTGCTTTCTGTAATTCATAAATTCTTTCTGTTATTCTGCTATTCATAAAACACAGCCTGATTTTCTTCTGAAATTCTTTGATGCACTCCATTATCCAACATATTTTTTGCAATATGATCCCTAGGGCCTCTTCCTTTCCTGAACCCAGCTTGGACATCTGGCATTTTCCATATATGGTGAAAACCTTTATTGTGGAATTTTGGGCATCACTTTTCTTGCATGGGATGGTCCACTGGTTACTACAATCCCTGCTGTGCCCTTTCTTGGAGACTAGAATATATGTTTAGTCTTTCTAACCTGTGGGCTGTTCCTTTGTTTTACATATTTCTTGGCAGATTTTAGTAACAACTAGAATAGATTCTGTCTCTGTAGCTTGAATCAACTATACAGGTATGCCATCTGTTCCTAGGGATTTATTTCTATCAAGTGCATTGAGTGTAGTTTCCATTTTGCTTTCTAAAATTGTAGGCTCATTTTCAAATGGTTCTTCCTTGAATGACTGTCATCCTTTCATTTCTTTTATATAGTTCTTCAATGTATTTTTTCCATTTCTTTTTATTTCTCCTTGGACATGTAATGTGTTTACCTTTTGGTCATATAGCATCCTTGGTTTACATTTCCCTTTGATTTCTCAGATATTATGGAAGAGGTCTCTTGTTCTTCATTTTTGTTACCGTCTTCTGTTTCTCTACACTGACTGTTATAGTGGTTCTCTTTTTCTCTGCTCACAAGTGGCTGAACAGTTGCATTCAGGGTTCTGACCCTACTTCTTTCCCCTTTTACTTCTGATTCTCATCTCTCCTTAACTGCTTGAAGAGTTTCAGCTGTCATCCATTCAGGCTTCTCTTTCTTTCTAGCTGCAGCTAGTGTCTTTTTGCATTCCTCCCTGACAATGTCCCTGGCTTCAGTCTGGCTCCCAATCAATTAGGTTTAATAGTGGAAATCTATATTTCACATTATCTTTAAAGTGTATAGGGATGTTCTTCAGGTTGTATTTTGGCACAAGAGTTGGTTTAGTACTCTTCTTTAGTTTTACTCTGTTTTTTTATATTAGCAATCTATGGTGTATGCCATAATCTAGTAGTTGACCTGTTTTTGCAGACAGAATGGAGTTTCTCCATCTTCTGCTTCCAGTTATGTAGTCTATTTGATATCTGTATTGGCCATCAGATCCAATAGATACATGTCCACATATACAGTCACTTCTTGGGTTAGTTGAAGAATGTACTTGCCAAGAACAAGCTCTTGGCCTTGCAAAATTCATTCAGTTGAGCTCCTGTTTCATTTCTTGATTCCAGGCCAAATTTTCCTACTGTCTTTGTTTCTACTCTGCTTCCAACTTTTGCATTTAAGTCATTTATGATTAACAAGAAGTCTTGTTTTGGTGCATAGTCAATTTCTTCCTGGGCTCCAGCACAGAATTTTTAAATTTCTTCTTCTTCTGCCTCTGGAGCATAAACTTCAGTGATGGATTTTGATGGATGGATTGATGGTTTTTCCCTGAAATCTTATTGATATAAATTGATCAGACTCTACATTATGTCCTTTGACTGATTTAGCCATATCTCTCCTCAATATTAATGTCACCAAATTTCTTCTTAGATTTTTATTTCCTGAGTAAAACCCTATGTACTTATCTGACTCAAAATGTCCCATTCCTCTCCACTTTAGCTCTCTCATCCCAAGTATTGCAATATTGATAAAGTCCATTAACTGTTTTACCGTGTCTGGCATCCTGATTCAAGCTTCTCACATTTCATGTTCCTAAATATGTTTTGTGCAGCTTCAGACTTTCCTTCACCTCTGAGTATGTCAACAGCTGACCATCCCTCCTGCCTGAGTCCAGTTGCACCACTAGCCACAGTGCTACTCGTAGTTATCTTCTGCTGTACTCCAGTAGGTTGTTGAGTGCCTACTGCCCTGCCAGTGTTATCTTTTAACATTATCTCTTATTTTATTTCTAACTGTCTCATCATAGGGTTTTCATGGTAAAAGACATTCAAAAAGGATTTACCGTGCCTCCTTCTGCCTGTCTCTGAGAGATCTTCCACCAGTGTTGCTGCCAGGCAGCCATTTGATGTATTTAGTATGGCTTCTCAGCAAAAGCCTGTCTGACATGGGAGACCCTTCCAGCAGTTCCACTGCCAATCAACTTAGCCTCTTGCCTCACAGGAACATGCCATCCCACCACTGCGGAAAAGCAGTACCATAGTAGATCATAAGTGGTATATGTCTTTAGTGGAATATGTAGTTGCTTGAATTCTAGGTGCTAAACAGGAAAAAAATAGTTTTATCTCAATAACTGTACGCAATTATGTACATGACAGCTAACATAATATAGTGATTTGAGCATTGGACTGTGACTCTGGAAACCTGTGTTTGAATCTCTGCTCAGCTGTGGAAACCCACTGGGTGATCTTGGGCAGGTCATACACTCTCAGCCTCAGAAAGGCAAAGATAAACCCCCTTTGAACAAAATCTTCCAAGAAAACCCTTCGGGTCACCATTAAGTTGGCAATGACTTGAAGACACACAACAACAACAAAAACAACAATTCTGTAATACCTACTGTTTTATACAGTGTTTTAAAGCAACAATGTATTTTTTTTTAAACAAAAAACAACCTTTCATGCTAGTTCTTTGAAAACACATATTTAATACTCGGTGGAATGAAAACTTGAACAATTTGGAATGGGAAAATTAGGCACGAGAAAAGCATTTTGATTTAGCCCTACCAGAAGCAGTTTATCTTTATCCAAATGGATAATTCTTACAACCTCTGTTTTCAAAAGCTGTGAGTGAAAGAAGAAATGGTGCTGGGATATAGAAAAGCTTTACTCTTCTTTTCTTTCTCTCTCTTCCCATTTCTTCAGAACTTCAAGCCCAGTGAAAAAGCCACTGGGCGATGGTGGCTGAAACATTCTGGTAAGCTATAGCCTAAAAATATAATGTTTCATCTGCCAATTTTTTTTCCTCTTTGGAAATGTTTGTTTTATATTTGGGGAAGCAGCAATTACATTCACTAACATGAAGGAGGCGCACCATTCTTTGAGATGGAATGTTTATGCCTCCATTTGTAAATTGCCCCAAATTATCACTTCAATCAACTAAATATATGAATTATGTGCGCACATTATACAGTGATCAAGGCAAGTATTAAAATGCTAATGCATTTTTATATGTTGTGAATGGAATTTCATATAGGAATAAGTCTCAGGTGAAACAGTTCTGCAGTTTCCATGCTGATGCACAGCACTGTGCAGTGGCTACTTGGAAGATTCTTTTAAATGCCTGAAAAAGTATGTCTCCAGAAACACAACTATGATGTTAATTGCTTTGGATAGTGAATCTCTTTGCTGCAACTGTTTTGTTTTGTTTTTTGTTTTTTACTATACTTATTAATGCACTTAGAACTACTGTCTTTCCGTTGTTGCAACTTCTTGCCTTTGTAAAATGGTGAAATCAAAATTTTATTCTAGTTGTAAACTGCAACAATGACAGTAATAGAAACAAATGAGAATAGTCCCATGGCCAAATAAATGGGCAGATTTCATAACATGCAGAAAGCCGTAGACAAATCATTAATACAATATGTATGTTAAGATAAATACTAACATAATAATATTAACGAGGTACTAAGCACCATAGACTATAAGAATGAGATGACTTTTTAACTTTATTATAAGTCATATACCAATATAGCAAAACATTGTTTTTGTAATGTCCTTCATTCAGTAGACTTTTTTATTTATTTAAATGGCTCTTTAGCCAGTCAAGTTGATCTCAACCTCTTTTATGGCTAAAACCATTTTAAAACTAGTTGTTGTTTAGTATTCTAATTGTTTTATTGGTCCTTGACTGGTTTTATTTTCTCTTTTTAGAATTTGTTAGGATTCTTATTTTTGTTATACTTTTATTTTTGTTGTAACTATCTTGAGTGCTACATGCAGAAAAGCACAATATAAATTTGTTAAATTATACACACACACACACATATACATACACACACACACACACACACACACATACATATATATTCCAAACTTCTACTACAGTTAATGAAAAACAACAATGCTATGGAGCTGTATGATTTCCAGTTAATGTCCAGTTCCTTTCTGTCAGCGTCATTTAAGTGAGTAAATGAACAGAGTCCCAGAACATCCTCTGAGCAAAAGATGGGAAACTTTTTTCTATTAAGTAATGTTAAGGCCAGTCATCTCTATTAGTATCTTGGCAAGGTAAAGAACAATCTCCTTAGTCTAATTTACTCCATCAAATAATTCTCCAAATAAAATCATTTTAGAAATGCTTACTTTGGGAACTAACATGGGAACCTAGTGGTATAAAAAAGCAAGCAAAACAAATAAAGCAGGAGTGGAGGAATTTCAGACTATACCTTCTTCCATTTGTAACCCTGCTATGATTTCTGACATTTTCTACCATTTTTTTCCTTTACACACACACATGCAAACTTATGCACATGCACACATACTATTGCTAAGGAAAACATGGAATCATTGTACAGTGTCTTTTAAGTGGTTGTTCTGTGAGCCCTGTGTCTTAAACCACACAGGACTTTATATCCCACTAGACATGGAAAGACTATTTGCTGTCAATTCTTTCCCACTTCCAAAAAAAAAAAAAAAAAAGTTTCCTAACATCATGGCTTTTGCCAGTACCAACACATCTTGAAATGTTTCTGTAAATTATTCTCTGCAAAAATACATGTTGTAAATTGTAATGATTTTTTTAAAAAAATCTCTATGTAAACCCCCTGATTTCAAATAGCTATGTGGGGCTTATTGTGTGTGTGTGTGTGGGGGGATTTTCGGACATCCATGTGGTTCTTTTGTGTAAAATTGTTGTTTTTGCTTAAAATTTTGCTGTTTTTGTGCATAATTGCTTTTTTTTAGTGCAAAACCTAGCATTTGCACACACTAAACCAGAACAACCTTGCACAGGAAAATGGCTATCTGCATACTGGGTTTGTTCAAAAACCTGTTTTTGCACACACACACGCGCGCACACACACACTCACACACACACAAAACTAGTGCACCAAAATGTGTATTTCTGTGCAGAATAATTTCCTGAAACACTTTGGAATGTGTGAGTAGCAAGTGAGAACAGCACAGAAATATTCATTTTTTTCTACAGCAAGGACGAAACTCTGGAAATAATTTAGCCACAAGCCAAAATAATGAAATATTTACATCCCTAAATCCTGCCTATTAATCTGGAAAGAAATTTTGGATTAAAAGTACCAGACACGAGTATGTAGTTTCTCAAGGCTAGCCTTTCTTCCAGACCAGGTTGTGGGATCATAGCATATGAAACAATGGCACACAACAATAAATCAAAGAAATTGAGTCTCCAATCAAATTGAATAAAATACACTTTATTATGACAACAAAATAGCCTATAAATGCATCAATATAATGTAATCATTGTGAGATCAGAGTGAAGACTTTGTATTCTTATTCCACACAATTCCAATAAAATGTTTGCTAGGGTTGTGATGGTACGTTAGATCTTGCTGAACAAAATAGAAGTTGAGGGGCCTATTATAAAAGCAGGAAAAGTCAAACATGTAAAAGCAGAACAAGTCAAACAAAAACCCAGAAGGAAAGGGTGAAGACTTTAACGGAGGCCGATTTTATTGTCAGGAACCAAAAAGTTTTGGGTCTGGTTGAAAGATACAACTTAAAGGCTTGAGAAAGAATGCAGGAAAGAAATGGGTGGTGGATTTGTGCCTGAAATAGATGGAGGCATACTGAGAGACCAGAGTGGCACAGTTTGTCAGAGAAAAATGATAGAAGTTTACCAATTAGAGTCCAGAGCCTGAACAGAAGCTCAGAGGGAGTGAGGAGAGAAAGAAAGCTTTCCCTCAGGATGACAGGGATTGTAGCAAAGGAAGTCCTTCACTATACACACAGACAGTCACACAGACAGCTTGCTTACCTTACCCCAAACTGGGAGGCCACCCCAAGACAGAAGATGTGCATAAATGGGAGAAGATCAGACTGCGCTGTCACATACACTTGGTTCCAATGGAGTGTTTTTCTCCAGCTTTTGCCCCATCTGATATGCTTCTTATATTCCCCTTCAGCTATTTTGATGTCGTCATTTTCGTAACTCAGTGGTTTTGACCAGGATGTTCTGGCTTCTAGGAACTGGGTAGAAAGCATTAGTTCTAGATGCTCACGTGAGTCTCAATTTTCTGTTTAGCACGTTCTCTTTTAAGAATGCTTGAGGCAGTTATTTTGGAGTAGTGTCTTTGGAAATCCACAGCTTCGTGATCAGTTTCCGTCTTTCGCAGTGGTCAGGTTCCTATCTATCTTTGAGCCCTTAGCCTATAAATCCATTAATCACATACCATCACTCAATCATACAGATGCAAATTGTCATTTCAAAGGCAGTATTGTTTCAGCTTTAGCTTTCTGCAATGGGCATGTGTTGAACAGTACCACAGATTATAGATTACAAATAATATGTTCCCAGCTATTACACCTGTCACTTTATTTAAATAAGCATTGGTGTTAATTCTGTAATAAATATGTTAATACCAAAGATCACAAATATAAAAATACAAGGAATGCACAGTAATATACTAGGATCTCTGCTTCTCTGGACAACACATCTTACCTTTAAAAGCCCGAAGGGCAGCCAAAACATTAAAGCAAATAAAATGGAAATGTCTAAATTATTTGAAGCATCGTCTTCTTCATGATAAAAGACAGCCATTAAAATAAATCGATATCCAGTCCCTAGTGATAAAAATAATTCAGTGCAATGAGATGAAAATACAAATCAGGGCAGAATCTCACAGCCATTAATGCCCCAAAAGGCCTCCTAGCACAAAAATGTGTTGGCCTCCAACTCTCTGGGTCTTTGAAGTTCAGGTCGGAATGTCCATGAATGAAAAGGCAAGATGAGTCTCCCCCAGTTCCAGAGTCTGAGTGTGGCCAAGGACTAACTGAGCATATTTCTCAGGATGCTGAACATACAAGATGCACTCTGATGAAAATTTTGATAGCCTAGCATGCTCATGTAGAAGTAGCCAGTTCTTCAGATATATTGGGCCGTGATTGTGAATAGCTTAAAGTGGTCATTGGGGGGTGGGGTGGGGGAAAACCGGCATATAAATGAAGGAGGAGGAAGAGAACAGTAATAAACACTACTTGTAATCACTGCCAATAACCAGTTTAGTACTTCTGTAGCCTCCCTAGAGCAAGTGCCATTGCCTTCTCCAGAAACAACTTAAGTGATAAAAAAGGCTGAAGAGTTTTTAAAATAGATGCATTCTTGTCAGTGTTTCTATCTGCTTATTTTATTTTTTTAAAAAAATATTTAAAGTCAATTTTTTTTTCAATCAAAAATTTGCAAGGTACAATCAAATAAAAAATGTTATTCGATACCAATCAAATCAGAATGTGATCATTAAAACTATTTCTTTCTCATAGATCTTATGGCTATCACATTTCATGGTTTTAGGTAAAGTTGTAGGATTTCCAATTATATCTCTATCAAGTATTCAAATATCTTGTTGCTGTTCTAGTGATCCTCTCAAGTGTGTGCCTTTATTTATAAAATTAATGAATAGGAACCACTTTTCAATAAAAGAGTCTTGTTTTTGGTGTCCTGTTGTCCTCCTTATATTGTCTGATAGTTTCTCAGGCAACCAAGTGTCCCATTTGTGCTTCTGCCATTTCTCTATCTGCTTATTTAATGTGCTTTTTGCTAACTTCTTTGGATGCTTTTGATACTGGATCAATATTATAAAGATGGGTTGCTTTCTTTGTTTGATTAATTTATCACAGTTTGTTCAAAGTGTTGTTGCTTATTGCAAGATTTATTCAGATAATTTGAAAATCCCATTTCTTGGCCCCTGTGATTTTGTTACATCATTTATCCCATCCTTCCTCCAAAGAGCTCAAGGTAGCACTTGGAATCGCACTTTTTATCCAGTCAATTCTGCAAGATTGTTGAGTTGCTTAGTAAATTTTTATGGTTGAGCAATAATTTGGATCTTGGGTTCTCACGTCTAAGCCCAGGATTGTAACCACAACACACAGCTGCACACATTAGCTTTCTTTATGCTGAAACTCCCGACATATGACCAACTTTTCTGTATAATCTTTTAGGTTGCACTTTGACCTTACTGTGGGCAAGGCAGCAGTTAACATTGCAGTCAGTAATACAGGAGGAGGTAAAACCAGACATGACACATTTCTTGGTTATTGCCACACTAAAAATACAATTCTGGTATCTTCTGTGAACTCCTGTGATAATAGTTGCCCCTAGTAATTAGTTGGTAATGGAAAGCTGACTTTGTCATTACAGTCATCTGGCTCCTGACCTTTCTCAATGACAGTGCCATGATGGCCAGTTCTTCTTAACCCAGAATTCTGTCCTGAACCCACTGTTGTATTAAAATTTCATGGGGAAAAAAACATAACTTTGTATTTAATGGCATTGCTCAGTAGTCTTGGACATGATGTCAAAATATTGATCTTGTGAGCAAGCAAAGCTCAGTAATTTACTTGCTCTTTATTGTATGATTATGGTGATATTTACACCAGTGGATGATAATCACCAGGGTACTGTGTAATATTGGTAACTGTGAAGTTATATTAATATATGTATGTGTAGTGTGAGCTCGGGGGGGGGGCATAGGAAACCAGCCCAATGGCAGTACTTGAGAGTTTTCTTAGGCCATCCTGTAGACAATCAGTGGCCATTTTGGGGTGGGTGACTGAGCTCTGCTCAACTGCTGAATGAGAGCTATTGCACTCCTGAATTAAATATTTGTGCAAGGCATTAATGAGTATTTCTGTATGCAAAACTGGGAAAAGTGGAACTGCTCATGCATCCGACAAGTCTGCAAGCGTGGTAGTCCAACAGGATTCCAGACATTAGACTCAGACAGTGACTTCAGTATCTCAGTGCACATTGCACATGCATTGTTGATCAGGCTGCAAGCACACAGTTGATAAGGTTCTTAGTATATCAGCCAAAAGTACAGTTGTCTTCAGGTGAGGAACCCATATACAGTAGCCCCTCCACATTCACAAGGGTTAGGGGCACAGAACCCTCACAAAAGTGGAAAAATCACAAATAACCAACCCCCCATGATTCCCCTCCAGAGCTCCCCCCTCCTATTCCTTTGCCCCTGGCCCCAGCATTGGTGGGACAGAGGAAAAAAAGAAGCAGTAAAGAGCTTACCCATACTTTCTGCTCAAAGGGAAAACAGAACAATTCCTACCTTCTAGTTACAGCCATCTTGAAAAGGGACGGGTAGGAGCAAAGAGAGCACCTAACCAATCAGCAGCCGTTACAGAGTAGAACATGCAGCCACATGGGAGAAAGGACACACCTCCGGCAGTGGGAGGGGGGTTCTGCTCACCCAAAAAGAAAAAAAATGTCCATTTTAAACACAAGCCTGGCAAGCCTGTGGTGAAAAATGCAGGGATATGAGAACAGGAAAATGGAGGGAAGGCAAGCATATGCCTTGCAAATAATCAAAATTGCAGAGGTGAAACCCGCGAATGTAGAGGGAGGACTGTATATGTTACTGACAATTATCAGTTTTCAACATGAGCATTTTTCATAAGATTAGCCCTGCAATTCTGCACACACTCACCTATAAGCCCTCCTAAATTCAATGGGAGTAACTTCTGAGTATACATTTATAGGGCTGTTGCTGTTGGTTAACTAGGAGTGTTGTAGAACCTGTTCTAGGATGCATTTTCCTAACATTCAGCCTTCTAAGGTGATACATTTATTTTCCACATCTTTAAAATGTATAATGTTTGGACAGGATTAATCATTTCATGTGCCTTAGTTCTCCCGTTGTATTAGCTGTGTCTAGGAACACTGTAGCTCTGTGCATCTGTGGAGGAAGCAGATTATGATGAGTCTGTCCTGGCAGGGGTTTCCTCTCTAGTTTGCCAGCAGCATACACTGAGCAAAGTTGACTTACGAAGTAAGTGTAGGGTGTGATGATTAGATGCCATGTGGGGGCTGAGGGAGCTTTTTTCATGAAAGGAATCAAGTATACATGGTAATAACCTCTGTACTGTTATTTCCTCTCCTGTGTCTCAGAAATGGACGGCTTAACACCCTAGGGCAGTGATTCTCAAATTGTGGGGCAGGACCTCCAGGGTGCCCAGTAGTTGCTCAAGAGGGACACAAGACCTTTTTTTTTTTTTTTACATTAAATTATTACAGTTGGCCCTTGCTCACTCACCCAGGCAGGAGCAAGGAAGACAATGGGATGGAGGAGTGGGAGGAGGGAAGGAAACTGAGGGACAAATGTATCCAACACATTAAGTATAAATATTACTTGAGAAAAGTTACACCAGCAAACATTAAACAAGTGAGTGTGTTAAGCATTGAATTTATTTAATTTTTTTGAATAAAAATGTAATAATTTGAACAATGTTATTTCCTTATAAAATGTTAAAATACGAATATATATAAATGTGTGAATGAAAATATGCACACTAAACAAACAAAATATTTTTATTCATATACTAAAGTAGGGGTGTGCGGTGTCCACATGTGGAGGTAAAGGGGACCACAAGAGTAAAAACTTGGAGAACCACTGCCCTAGAGAGATTCTTGGGCCATTTCTACATGACGTTGCTATCCCACAACAGAAGCAGATCGTTTCCAGCCCAGGAATTGTGCTACTGCACAGCATTGACACTATCCAGCTGCAATCCTGTCCCCAAGCATTGCCAAATAGTCTTATACTATTTCCAGAAAAAAATCCATTAAAAGATTCTTTTAGCACTTCAATCCTGTCAGCCGGCTCAGTGGGGTACTGTAATAGCACTTGATAGTGCTTCCTGTTATTGCAAATCCAGGAGTGGGTGTGGCATCGGGGTGCCCAGCTTGTCCCTCCCTCAGCTACTCCCATAGCATGGCAAGTTTAGAATCTGCCACCTCTCCATGTTTATTTTAACTTTCTCCTTGGAGTTAATTATTTTTTATTTTTTAATACATTTTTTTAGTGATGTAGTGCAAAAGTACACTAGTGTACCGGCGTGTCATGATGTTACAACATGGCTGCGCTAGCATGGCTTCCAAAAAAAATTAAGAACTGACCAATCAGGGGTGGTGCGGTGGGTTAAAGGTGGAGCAAGGGAGTGGCCAATGACGCTGTAGTGCAGAAGGAACATCAGTTGCAATACTGCTACTCATCTGCTTAAGGTGGAAGGGTGCAGAACAGAGTGTTCATAACCTGCTACCATCGCAGGAATGACAATGCTGGGATTGTAACAGAAGATCATGCTAATGAGGTATGGTGCAGAAAGGGCCTTGGACTGGAACTCCCAGGATCCCTCAGCATTGGCTATGCTGGCTAGGGCTGAAGGGACATGCAGCCCAACAACATCTGGTAGTTGAATAGTTGCCCACCCGAATTGTATCATATTGTGAAAAAACAAGACTGAAATGTTCTGGTATGCTGGAAAAGCATAGACAGTAGCATAGGAAAGGGTTAGTTCTCTGAGCTGCAGGTAAGGGCTTACATGGTAGAATGCTCATCCATACAAAGTAAAATACCCCTGCACACAGAAAGATAGATTTCACTGAGGGAATAAAACAGGCAAAGAAGAAATGAAAGTGAAAAAAAAAAAGCCCAGCTCTGGAAGGAGCCTATAAGCTCTCATCATCTGTTAAAAATAGGCAAGAAGAAATTATTTATTTCTATCTAATGTGGAAGTTCAGGAACATGTATCATAGAACCATGGATTGTAATACTGACTTTTTTTAAAGAAATCCACAGACTGATGCATAAATGAAGGGCTTATGAATGGAAATACAAAAAAACCAAGAGAAGCCAAAACTGACAAAATAATCCATCCTTAAATTTAAATCTGTATTTATCCAGAGATGTAGGTAAATAACACTGTAATGATGACCGCTCCATTCTGGCTTTGTACTATGACAGCCATGATGAAAGATGAGATATGCAAATATGACATCAGAGACTATCTCTAGAAGAAAGAGCAGCTGGTTTATAATGATGGAGAAAGATAGCTAAATTCTTTTGCACAGCTGGAAAAAGAAATTAACTTGCTGTATGTGAGGCAGGACAGAGCAATCTAAGATCATGATGGAAGATGACCCTGCTCAATAAATATTTTATTTTCTCTGCTGTCAGTGGTACATGGGTATGTGCCTCCAAAAAACAATCGAAAATGACAGAATATATCCATATGATATATGGCACTGACTGGCCAAGGCCAGATATTTACCATTCCATTTAGTATTTACAATTCTGTTAGTGAACTATTTTTAAAATAGGAGTTTGTCATAATAAAATACTGATACTATGCCAATAATGAGTGTGAATCTTCTGTTTTTAGAATATGCCTCAATCTTTGCTATATCCTACAGATTTTAATTTCAAACCAAATCTGAAAACCAAGTCTGAATTTTCATGCTTATTCATAGGGCAATACAGATGAACTCTGTAGAATATGTACTTTACGTCAATATAAATTCCGTTTCAGAAAAAGGAAGCAGTGCCAACCTGGTTTTTGTAGGTCTTTTTCCTACACCTCCCCCAACTCTACACCTTGCTAGAGTGGTTAAAATGTCAGCAACTGCAGAACTTGAATAAGGAAGCTTCAGGTCTTGAGACAGGATCTAGCCTGGTAAGTTACCATTCACTCTGTGTGCTCGGATAGCATCCAAGAGCCTTCATCATACTGGAAATGTTCAAAAAAGAATGTGCCAAGGATATGCAGCATACTCCTTGGTCATTTGTAGGCATTGTGGAACATCTGAATTCATTAGCCTGGGCAAATCCCAGAATCTGGACACTCTCCTTGAGTTTGTGCATAGAGAACAACAGGTACTACTCACTTGTCTTTAGCTTCCACCTCTTCTAACTCAGTTTGTCTAAATCTAGATTCATATGTAGCAGGGTTAGGCAGTGAATCCATTTTCATGGACACACCGAGTCCATTTTTGGGTATATAGCTGCTCTTCCCATATAAGTTCTGAAGAGCACTTCCAGTGCTGGGCCCTATCTCAACAGACGTTGGCACTGGAAGAACTCCCATACAACTCAAATCAGATGCACAGGGAGCAACCATAAAACCAACAGTGGATCCACCACCCTTACTGCAACAATGCAGCCAACCACAAATCTGTAGGTTTGCCTAGAGAAAAAGCTATATTGAATGCAGGGCTGGGTAGGTGACACTAGTGGCAGCAGTCTGAAATTATGGAAATGACAGGTGACTGATTCTAGGGAGAACAGCGCATGCTTCTACCAAAAGCATCAGAGCCACAGCAGCTGCAATTAATTAGGAATGTGGCCAGGTTCCAGGCAAATGGAATTTGGATAGTATTTTGGGGTCCCTTCCTTTTGGAGTACACCATTTATTCCATCTACAACATGCCTTTTGAGGCCCCAGAAACATGCAGGTATTGATTAATTGCAGCCTGGCAAAGTTCCCAGGAAATAACAGAACATACTTTTAATGCACCAAGCCACAACTTAAGACTCAGTGACATTGTTGGCTCCATATTCTCCTAACAAGAATCACTGTGGCTTATGATATCCTGCTTTCCACTTATCCATGGCCTTTTCAAAAATAAATTCTAGATAAAGAATTGGATCCAAAATCACAATGGAGCAGGATTTATCATATTGGATAATCCCATGACTAAAAAAGGGGCTATTTTCACTATTTTATTAGGGAGGAATGCTATCTAAAGTGATGCTGGAGTTTACAGGGGAAAAGATGAATCAGAAAATGTTGGCTCTCCCTGTTTAGTGTGCAGGCTTTGCTCGATCTAGCTTCTTGTGTTAATGGTAGGTTAAGGTTATGGAGGATCAATCCCAATTCCGGTCTGGATGCATTCCATTTCTTCCTAAATCCATTCACTATACCATTGAAGACCATATTGCATATTGGAAAGATACTGGCTGCAGAATCCTGATAGCCATCTGCACTCATCATCACTGCTGAGCATATTGTTATTTTCCTCAAGAAGACTTAATGAAGTAGAGGAAGAACTGCTTGAGCAGGGGGGACAACCAGAGCTAAGGTACTGAAGTAGCTGAGACAGTGTAGTCCATTGTTAACACAGTTGTTAACAATAATGACTGAAATGGATAGGTAGCGTAGCAACTATTGTGATTACAAGAATTCCTGTGTGTCTGATGAAACAGAAGGAAATAATCATGTTACTGAGCAAAAGATCCTTCAGGCTGTGCATTGGTAATTGGTTTTAAGAAGTAAAATGACTATGGTAAACTGTTGAAGCCACGTTGAATTATTTAATATTCTATAGCCCTTTAAAAAATTCTCATTAGGATAATAAAGTAAAACTACTAGTATAAAGCAATTTAAGTAGAGTTCAGCAGAGCTCTCAAAACAAGATGTAACTGATTTTCTCAGCTGGGATTTCTCTCTCTTTATTTTATATTTTTTGACTTTCTGTTGTTTTCCAGACTCGCTGCCTCTTGTATGAGTCTGTTCATTAACCAAGAAAAATAATGTAGTACTGCAATGATATTATTTATGAAAAACTAAAGAGTACTGGTTTACACATGATTACATAGCTCTACTGATTTGTAGCAGTAGATTTTTTCATTATGATCTTTATCGGTTACATGCCTTTTCCAGTTGTTTGAAGATCCAATCAGATCCAGTTTACACATACAAAACAACAGTATGGTAATCATTTGAAATAAAACAGTGTAGGGTCTGTCTTTGTGGCAGCTGGCTTGTTTTACGTGATGTATGCTACCGTTCAAATAAAATGAATGATTTCACTGCAAACTTAGTTTTGTGTTGCTCTTTTTTGATGAACTGCTCTACCCACATGACTGGCCACATGGAAGATATTCTAAAAGACGAGCTAATTTCAAATGGAAACTATACTGCTGTTCACTTGTATATGCGTGAGACCTGAGAGAGAAGGAGAAGAATGACAATTGTATATTAAGCATTAAGAGGAAAAAAAATAGATACACTATCTTTTCTAATGAGGATGGATGAGGGATATGGGATACACAGTAGCAGAGTTAGGAGCACTTGCAACATTCAGCATTTTCCAAGAAAGTACCCAAAGCTACACCATGCCAGACCAGATAACAGAGGCTCCACCAAATTAACATTCTTGCACCTGGAACAGAGTACTCTCGAAATGTATTGAACACTGGAGCCATGCTGCAATATATTGCTTCAACATCCCTCCCCCAAAGTATTGTGATTGAAAAGGTCTATTTAAACTATCTAATGTACCTATAAGATGGAGCTTTCAGTCACAAGAGAACACACCCTTCTCCCTTCCCCTTCTTCCAACACTGGTATCTTCTTTGTTGAGGACAGACATATCAATTTTTTGGAGGCACAGGATTTGTGTCTTTCATTCCTCTGAATCCAAATTGCTAATAAATCTTTAGATTCCTATTTAGTTCCCTTTAATTGAGCCTTGCTTCACCTCAAATACCTCAGGTCTGTCTAAATCAGCTGAATTCAGTTCTGGATTTTTTTCACAACCAACGCACATCCCTACCCTCCAATTGTTCACTGACCCAGCTGGATTATGTTCTAACCTGTACCCTGCTACTGTGCTCTCCATCAAGACAGTCCTCAACACATATCTATTCTGTGATCTTCCCCTCTTGCCAACAGCCTGGCAATCAGCAAGAGTTTCTATTTCTGTTTGTGACAATTTAATTTTTAATTCAATTATTTTTTCTTCTCATAAGCCATAATATTTAATATTTGGAAGCGACCCAGAAAAAAAAAATTAGAGATACTGTGAGAAGCATTCAAAGATAGATAGGCCTTGCCCAGTGGGCTTCCATTTTAATTCCCTATCCCTTTTGTGTCATCTTTGTTAGGTTGTAAGCCATTGGGAAAGACTTGTTTTTGTTTTAATTTGTACAGCACCTGGAGCGATATGAGGCACTTTATAAACAAACAACTTCATATGTTTACCAAGCTGGCATATGCAGCAATTACGTGGCAAACAAACCAGCTTAGATCAGCTGACCGACTTTTTAAAGGCAGCAAGAGAGCATGATTTTTAAATACTCTAAGAAATGTTAAGTCTGATTATCCAGGTAATTTGAGATAGCTATTAACAACTGATTGCCAAAGAAATCTCACACATTTGAGGACAGTGAGAGTTTTTATTGCACTATGAATTTCACTTTGCTCAGTTTCTTATTTTACATGGTAGGTATACAGGGCAAATAAGGGTTTTTAAATTAAGACAAGCCAGTATAACATAGCTGAGAACCAGTGCCATTTTTTAAAAAAAACGGCCTTTTCATTATTCAAATTATGGATGTTGCCATCATTGCTAACTTCTAGCCTCTTTAATCTGTTCCAGCAAAACATCAAGGAGTCTTGTGGACACCTCAAAGACAAACATATTGATTGTAAAATAAGCTTTTGTGGACCGGAGCTCATTTCATCAGATGCATTAAAAGTTATCCAGAATTTTTGGTATATAATTTTTTGAACTTGTTGGATCTATGGGCCATAATATAATATTGCATTGTACTGCATTACACTGTGTATATACAGTGCCCAGGCTTCTGGGCAGGGGCCAGTCAGCAAAGTCAGAGGAAAGTTAAATGCAAAAAGACCTGACCTTGGCAATTACCTAATCAGCAGCAGTGGCAACTGATGCGGACACCTTGGCTTTGTTTTAAAGGTGGGGGCTCATCCTGGCAGACAGGTTGTTACTAATTTCACCTAGGTGAAGGTTGTTGCAGAAGGAGGGCATTTTATTTTTCCCATCTGTTATCACTGAAATCTCCTTAAATATGAAGACTCTTATAATCACAACACGTACATAGAAGTGCTCTTCATGCCGGTGTAGCTTACAACTAGTAAGTGTGAATAGGATAGATTGCAGGGAGCCTTTATTGTTCCTGGGAGGGCTCAGCAGTATTCACTGTCTTCATAGTTCAAAATGATTGAATGTTTAGTGCATTTTTGATTGATAATGCTAGAGGAGCCTTAAATTCATAGAAGTCTTGGTGGTTCAATTTTTGCCAGTTTAGCCCTCCCACCTAATCTTGGGGGGCTTGAGCTCCCCCGTTCCCACCTCACTTCTAAGGTCCATGAGCTGGTGGCTTCCATGTCTACATTTTAGTCCAAACTTTAATGGAGCTATCCAAGGTGCTGGACGCTATCCTCAAAATAAGCTCTCGTAAAGTATGGAAACTGTTACAGATTCACCACCTCGCAGCCATGGAAATCATCAGCCACTACTGTAAAAGTGTTAGCTTACAAAATCATTGTGTAGGTAATGCAAACATCTTAGCCCTAGGTACGCCAGTTGAAACATAGAGACCAAGGTACATAGAGACCGTGGTTGAGCATAGCATAAGAGTTTTGCATGCAGAACTATGCTATGGCTCCCTTACCCCTACCTCCAGATCTCACTGTGCATAGCAACAGCTCCTTCTACCTATGGATAATCCATTCATGGGGGAGAGTGGGAGGGATGGATAGAGATGCATCTTGCTGTGTTTGCGTAGCCAGACACAGACGAAGGATACCATCCACCATGGTTTGCTAAGATCTGTTGAGTGGATGGTGCCATTGCTCTGCACCTAGCTATGGAAACATAGCCAGCTGCTTCCCTGATCCCATCCACTCCTCAGCAGCAACACAATAGCCTGGGGGAAGGGCTATCACAATGAAATGGTGAGTCTTGGAAGGATTTGCAGGGGAAGGAAGAGAATATCAGTCTCTGCCATGACCGCTGGCATCCAGTTAGTGACATGCATTTTATGCTTGCTTGCTTGCTTATTTGTTTATTTATTTAGATCATTGGAAAAGTTGGTATTCTCTTCCATGTTCCGCAACATTCAAAACCCCTCTAGGACTCATCATTTCTAGGATTCAACATTCAGAGCCCCTCTAGGACTCACACTACACAGCATCTCAGTTCAAATCTCTGGATATAAACTAATATCTCTTCATGAAAGAAGACAACAACAAGACACTAAGTTCTGAATACATGATCATGCAGGATTTAAGTGCGCTATGAGTTCCATCACCATGTATACTTTAATAAAGAGGGGCTAAAAAGATATGTCAAGTTTGTTTATGTTTTAAATGATTACTCACACAGCATTATGCAGATTATGTGGATAAGTCATTCACTGCACTGCTTCCAGACAAAATTGTAGCAACGCTATTGATTCATAGGGAAACTGAGAAATTAAAGGATTTACCCTAGTATATGTAATGGGTTTCTTTGTTGTTGTTATGTAGTGTCACACCCCTTGAATTTCCTTTCTTTTGGCAAAATGAATTGTCCTGCCCTTTTAATAATCTGATTTATAATGAATAAAGTGATATTCATTATGAACTTGAAAAGGTCTATGTTCTTATTAGCTCTTTGATGAATACATGCTGTAGGACAGAGTCCTTATGGAAAATACATCAGAGTACATCATGCATAATTTTTTTTTCCAGAAAGGATCAGTAGACTTGAACATAGTTTTAAAAGGAAAGGATGGTTTCCCACTACTTCTAAGATCTTGTGTAATTATGCTTTGCTTCTCAGAAAAAATGGACTTCCCAGTAGGCTACATTTGTAGCAATATCTTGTAACAACAGAAAACATTTGAGTACTGTCTTCAAGCATTTAACTAAAGAGCATAACTATATCTTCAGACAATACAGTGAGAATAATTGTTCAGCTTTCTAGATGAGAAAACCAGCAAGCAAGCAAATATTCAATATACTCCTCAAGTTCAAGGTGCAATGGATTAAATGCCCAATTCAGATGCAGTATATGAACCAATCTATTAGGTTGCCTTAGGATACACAGTAAGTTAGAGGGAAGGCAGTTAAAACTGGGAGAACAATTCCAGACCTAATGTAACAGTCTAGTGTTGTATTCGATAGTGTATTGAAGGTTTTTATGAATGACTATACTGCCCTTAAATCTCAGGAGCAGCTGCAATATAAGGATTAGGTTTGAGATCAAAACAGGGGTGGCAGGAAGCCAGGCTTGGGCCCTGGGACCAATTTCTTGTCCCTGGAACTCTCTGGGAGCCATGCTGTTTGCCCAAAATACCAAAAACTGGAGGAAGGGATCCTGGAAGTGCCCAGAAATAGAAGTATGCTTCTGCTTTTGAAAAAAAAATGGTGCTGCTTATGTTAAAGAGTGCAAAGGGGTGAAACCTATTTAGATAGTGAGTTGCCACTCCTGTGGCATTAAAAAAGAGGCAGTTCTTGAGGGTGGGTAGAAAGAGGGTAATTTGGGGAGTATGGAGAAGCTGAAAGACAAGAAAACAACCATAGGGATTCCTATGACCACATTTTACCCATCCAATCTACAATGTAACCATACATTCCTGAATCAAAGTGGAAAAAATACTACTAGAGCCAGACGTCAATAGGCCAGAAAGATCTGAGATCGACAACAAAAGATTTTTTTTCTAAATCTGCTACCCAGACATTTGTAGGAAGAATAAAATGTGTACCTACCCTACATTTTAAAAAAAGATTTAGATTGTGTTCTAATTTTTAGGGGAATAGCAATATAATTGTATTAATTATGAATTTCTTTTTTTCCCTTTCTTTTCTTTTGATTTTTTTTGTGTGTGTGTGCATTCGTGCCCGCACTCCTAGAATATCAGTTCTTGAATTGGGTAGCTTCTGGTAATAAATCAGAGCATCAGAACTTTATAAAGCCCCCAGCCATGAAAATACATAGCATGTTAAACAATTTTGCCTAGCTTTCTTTGATTTCCGTGGGGCTTACTCATGAGAATCTTCTGTTGGATTTTGATGCCTTCTGTTATTTTTATGGTTCCTTACAAATGATAGCAATCTAGAATACATTTTCAAGGACTTTTTTTTAATTAAAAAAACTTTCAGAAATAAGATATTGACATGAGCTTTTGCTTTCTTTATTCCATTCCGTAAGGCAGAATGCTCCCATTCTCATCACATTTAATCAGATTACTCCAGCCAAGTCAATAAAAACAGAAGAATTCTGAATTACAAAATGAATAAACCTATATAACAACATGAAAATGGTCATTACTATTTAATTAGAAGGAATAAAAACTAAACTATCTGTAAAAGTCAGAACTCTCACCTCACTATCATGAACTGAATGGTATATGCTTGTGCCCTTTTTCATTACTATACCCTTCATAAAGGCTTTCCAGCTGGCTAAGGAATTTCATTTGGCTTTAACCGTATTTTATTTCAAGAGACAGACTTTTGGGGCTTACCTGTTCTCTCTCCTCCTTCAGTTCAATATCTTCTCAGTATCCCAAGCTGGTAGAACTTACATTTCAGTTTGGTTCAGTCAAACTGTGCCCCGGTTAACTGATATTCTTCCCTGTTTGCTCATTTCTGTAGTTTTCTGTGCATTTCATCCTTGGGAGGCTGATTAAGATCATCCCCAGTTTCTGTGCTCTTATGCCAAGTTCATGATCAATGTTGCTTTAGGGGAAAGAAGAGAAGGGGAAAGGAAAGCATTTACACAACTGCGAAAAAAGTGACCTTTTGCTCTTCCTTGAAAAGAGGCATTCAAATGGCCCTTATAATAAGCTTCTCACAACATCAGGTTGCTCCTTCAGAGGCAGTCAGCTTTAACTTTCTTAGAGAAAATAACTACCAAGCTTCTGAGACAGATGCATCTGACAGAAGACAAAGATGCCAGCCTTGATGAAGGGGAGGAGAAAGGTTATAGCAGTGCTTCCCTGAATGACAGCCTTGAGCATCCTTTTAAAACCTTTGATCTGTTGTTTTCGTCCTCTGGGGTAAGCAAAAATACATATATCCTTTCAAAGCAGATAGAATTATGACAGCTTGTAAACCCACTCTACCAAGTTGTGAATTAGAACATTACACAATGCAAATTTTGGAAGGCCATCTATTTTAATCTTTTTGTGTGGAGAGGTACTATTTCATACATGGCTTTCTTCATCAAGGTCGATGTTGCCCTTTACAAATTGTCTGCCCCTCCCAGTAGTTGGGATCCTGCATCAGGAGACATACATCTGGCAGGCAGCTGCATCTCCATAGAACCCACAAAAGAAAATGTGAACAAAAACATGGAATATGGTAGCATATATTGGACTTGTGCTGTTATAACTCACTAACAGAATGCCAGCTGTTGAGGCTGAAACTCTGTACACACTTACCTGATAGTAAGCAACAATGAATTTGAGGGACTTACGGATTTCCCTGTGAATTGTCTTTTAGCTCTGTGGAGGCGTATGATGCTTACATTTCCAAAAAATGAAGTTCACCATTTATTAGCACATTAGCCAACATTCTTCAGTGTCTACAAAACTGTAGAAAGAGTGCTAATCTTTTTGTACCACTAAGTCTGCAATTGAAAGACTTACATGAATGAATGGGATTATTTCTTTAAAAAAAAAACCTGCATAGGATCAGGCTGCACATCTATCGCAGCAGTAGCACAAATCCAGAGATTGAAAGTGATGCATTACCAATCGTGATAATGACACCATAATGACATCACTTTTTTCGCATGTGCTTTATAGTTTTTGGTATAATGGCTCATGTTTACTGATAATTTCTTTCTAAAAAATAATTTTTACTAAAGATTACATATATTAAAATTACACCATACATACCTATCAAAAAACTACTAACAAACTACAACAAAAATTGAAGAAGAGCTCAACTAAACTAAATGCTTACCCAACTAAATGCTTACTAATTCACGATTCATACCCAAGTATACAGTTAAAATATATACAAAATAAAATTTTAAAAACCTACTACATAAACTACAAATTTATTTAAAAGTGACTTCCATCTATCTTTTCTGCAGTTGAGCACATACATCCTAACATCCCACGTCATTCTTTATAAACTGGATATTACACCTCTTCTAATAAACAACCCAAACTAATATTCAAAACCAAATGGTTATCATTTCACCTTCTTTTTTCCCTCAAAAGGTCTATCAGAGGTTTCCAATCTTTCACAAAAGTTACTAATGACTTTTCTCTAACCAAAGTAGACAATTTCTCCATTTCTGCTAACTTATTCACTTCTAACATGCAGTCTTCCTTAGAAGGTAGAGTATTATTCTTCCACCCCTGGGCATACAGTAGTCTTGCTGCTGTCATCATATATTTCACAGATCTTGTCAAAATGTTCATCCATCAGTCTCAGAAGAAACCACTCTGGTTTTAACTGTAACTTCATCTTCAAAATTTTCTGAACCAACATATGTATTTGCAGCCTTTTTTTTTTCTTTTTCACTAGTGTACAACATGTGGTAAAATGTTCCTTCTTGCTTCTCACATTTCCAGCAGGCATGTGCTTCCTTTATACCTATTAGCCAATTTCGCATGTGTCATATACCAACAACACATCATTTTATAAAAATTCTCTTTAAGATCATAACATAAAGTAAATTTAAACCCTTAGGTTACAACCTTTTCCATTGTTCCATTTAATATTATATCCAAAGTTTTGTATCCATTTTATCACGCAATATTTAACTTATTTATCTTCCATATCCAATTTTATTAGGAGTTTACAAATTTTTCCAATATCTGTTCATCATTAGTACATAACTGCAGTTCAAAACCATACATTTTTATTCATCTTAAATCTTTCAGACAACTGCAGATAGAAAAACTACTGTAAGCCATAACCTTCCTCTAATAACTTCTTCTTTGTTTTCATTATATACTTTCCTCATTGATTCTCCAGACAGTCTTGATATCTTAGCCATTTATCCTTCCTTGTTGTTTCTTTTCTATAAAAAGCTTCTTGTGCTGAAACCCATAAGAGCATTTTTTACATAGCCTGTGTTTATATTCCTTACCCTCAATATGGCATGTCTCACATAATGATTATTAAAATCTACATTCACTTTAACTTCTCATACCACAAATATCTGTGCCACCCAAATTTCATCTTCTAACTCCAATAATCTTTTATTTATCAGCATCATCCATTCTTTCAAGACAACAGGCATTCTTACCAGACAACAGGCAGCAAAATATACTTTCAAATTTGAGAAGGCCAGATCTCCTCTTTGCTTCTGATCTTGCAATAGTCTTATTTTCACTCTAGCCATTTTCTTTGTCAAATAAACTGATATGCCATGCCATTGTTTAAACAGAAATTCTTTGGTCAAAAATGATATTGTCTGGAATAAGAACAACATTCTAGGTAACACATTCATTTTTATCACTGAAATTCTTCCCAACAAAGACAGTTTTAAATTCACCCATTACTGCATATTCTTCTTAATTTCATTCCACACTCTCACATGATTGTTTGGAAACAACATTCAGTTCATATTTGTCATTGTAATACCTAAATATTTCACCATTTTCCCTCAATTATAAACTCTGTTTTCTTCATCAACTCTCTTTGCTGTGTTGTATTCATATGTTTAACCAACATCACGACCTTTCGCTTGTTGATCATAAATCCTGCCAAGTCTCCAAATATATTCAATTTTCCCATTAATTGTTTTGCAGACTCCAGTGGATTTTCCAAAATAATCACCAAGTCATCAGCAAAAGCTCCATAGTTTGTACAATTCTTTCTTTATTCTTAGACCCCTAATAGTCTCATCCTGCCTTATATCTCAAGTACTAGATTAACAGGACTGATGCTAATGGATAGCCTTGTTTTGTTCCTTTTTGTATTTCACACAGGTTGGATAGCTTCTCCATTAACTGTTATTTGCACTTTCTGCATATAATCTAACACTTTTGATAAAGTTGCACCAAAAGTCATGTATTCCAAAACTCTAAATAAAAAAGTCTAGTTCAAACTGTCAAAGGCCTTTTCTGCATCCGAAAAAAAAATAGTGCAGTTTGTTTCTCGTACTGTTCTAAATTTTCCCATACAACCAATACATTTCTAATGTTGTGTCTCAGTGGCCATTTGGTAAAAATCCATATTAATGTATGAAATCTTGAAGAATCAGTCTCAATCTATCAGCCAAGATCATTGTAATCATTATTCAACAATGATATTGGCCTATAATTTTTTGTCAATGTCAAATCCTATTCCACTTTCAATGTCAAAGTTATATTTGCCTCTTTCCAGTTTGTAAAGTTGAGTTCATTGTCTGCTGTAATGGTTGCAAAAGCTTCTCTTTGAAGCATTTATAATATGGGGCAGAGAGCTCATCAAGCCCTGGTGTGTTTCCTGGAGCCATCTTCTTAATGGCTTCACAAATTTATCTTACTGTTACAGGAACATTTATTGTTTGTCTCTGTTCCTCTATGATTTTGGGCAGATTTTACGTACGTAATGTAATCCTCCAACTTCTCCCTGGAGTTTTCTTATCTTTTATAAAGAGAGGAATAAAAACAATGAAATGCTTTCTGTATATTCTTGTTGTCGTTATTACAGTGTTGCCCTCTTGCAATTTCAAAATCATTTTCTTTTCTCTCTCTTTTCGTTATTTATATGACAATAATATTCCTAGTTTCCTGGCAAATTGAAAGTTTTTTTTTCTTTTTTCATGTACTTCAACTTCTTTTCCATCTCATCCACTATCATGGATAACTGACTCAGCAAAGCCTTAATTTATTTATCAATTAAAATACTTAAAGAAGACTTTTAGAGCTCTTCTCCTTACCTTTTTCTTATTTATTATCAATTCAATTTTCTCTTGCCTCTTTCTTTTAATGTCAATACTACACTGAATGAAACATCCTCTCATAAAAGCTTTACTTGTATCCCACACCACATTAATGTTGATACCTTTATTCAAATTAATCTTTAAAAAATTATTTCATTTTCTTTTTACAATTCACCACTACCTTTTCATTTTGTAAAACGATCTCATTCAATCTGCATCTAAAACTCCCCTTTGTTCTTTTAAGGACTAAGGCCCTTGGGTTATGATCTGAAAAAATCTTTGACAATAGTTTTTAAAACCATAGTAGCTAAAGCACACCCATATCATGTCAATTCTTGAAAATAATCTATGTTTTTCAGTTATATTCCTTCACATTACTGTTTTTATATCTCCATATATCTATCAACTCCAAATTTTCTGCTAAGTTAAAAAAGACATTTAACAATTTTCCTTAAGACATCTTAATGTTTTTCTTTGAGAGTCTATCTTTTCGCAGGTCTACCACTCATTCCAGTCTCCCATCAGACACCAATTGTTATATGGCAAACCCATCAATTTATCCATAAATTGCATAAAAAGTTGTTCTATCTTCAATCAGTGCATAAACCTCCAACACAAGAATCTACCTCTTTCAAGTTTAATGAGTATTTCTAAAGCATTATTTTAAGGGTCAGCTGTGTTAGTAACATGTTACTCCCAAAATCGCACAGACCATTATCACATTTTAAACTTTGAAAAGCATACTATCTTTAGCATGTCAGCTGTTTCCATTAGCGTTTCTACACTCTGCATAGTTGCATTTAATCAGATCTGGTCTACATAAAGATATACAACAAACCCTTGTTATCTCCACTAGACTCTGGACTGATAAGACCGTGGATGCTAACAAATCAAAGCTGCTATGGCATGATAAATCTTGCAGACATCTTTCTTTCTCTGTATGTGATTCTTAGGTGGTGATGAGTCATCTCATGTACCACCATGCCTGATTAATTAGGAGTCCTAGGTATTCCTGCTTCATTGAACTTGAGAGTTCCCACAGAAACATCCCTGAGAGCACTTTCAGAGACACTGGAATGTGTGGTAGTAAAACACAGGGTGTTCCAGGTCAATTCTGTGAAATGAAAGTTTTCAAAATCAGAATGTAACAAATCGCACTTCAAGCATTATCATTCTTTATTGACTCATCTCTAAAGGTCCTTTGATAAAAAGTGACAAAGATTGTCAATTGCTATTGGTGCAGAGATGTTTCCTTTTTCAAAATGAAGCCTTGCTTTTACTTTCATGCAATGTGTTCACAGGTTACAAATCTTTATTTTATTTCCAACTTGTATTTCCTGTTCTATTCCAGAATAGTCTCCTGTATGTTTCCAACTGTATCACAAATTAGTTTAGAGCCTAACTAGTTTAGAGCCTAATATGAAAACTGTATGAGATTAATCATTTAGTCTTATGTAATTTGATGTGACTTCTTTATTTGATATGATTTCTTTCATTTTCAGTTTGGAAAGAATAACAGATATTATGAGTTATATTTTTAAATATTTTTTAAATATATTTTTTAAATATTTACCGTTTTCTGAAATATTTGAGAAAGTGACTCACCATGTTAAAAGAGCTTATTTTTAAAAATCTTTTAAAAGATGAAATGAGAAAGTGTTTTATTTTTATTGATAAAAAGCATGTCATCAAGGCATAATCGATAAAAAGATGTCCACTGAGAAAAGATACTAAAGCAAATACTGATAGCACTACTAGACAGCATCTGATAGTATCTGATGCTCGAGGCAGTTTACATAATTCAATAAAATTAACAGCCAAGGGACACAATCCAGAAAATGAGTCACAACAATTAAGTCCCTTTGAAGTCACTGAAGCTTCCAGACAGATTTTTAAGCATGCTTACATGAAATGAAGTCCCTCTGAGTTCATTGGTAAGTAAGTCATCTAGCTTAAGGTTACATCTCCCTGAATGTATAGTGGGGTGTTAACTCTGGATCTACCAGTAACAGATGCATATTCAGTAATGCTAATACTGCTGTTTGCAGCACAGAACTCTACAAAAATATTGAAAAAAAATTGGCATAGCTTTTGAGGGAACAGCAAATTTTGAAATAACAGAGCTTACTTTGAAAGAAGTCCTTCTAAGCTCAAACTCACTACCAGGTAAAGCTGTATAAGACTGCAACTTTAATTGATTTCAGTAGCATTTTGCCAGATTGTGTCAGCCGTGTTTGTTTCTTTCTGTGTGTAAAAGATGTCAAGTTTTACTTAGTGAACACTTTCTATGGCTAAGACTCTTTCATAACAGATAGAAAGCTGAAGTTTAATACATATGCAGTCATCTTCGCATAACTTGATTACCAGAAAGTGAGCTGTTCCTCCTCTCTATTAAACCTCAGGATTCCCAGTTTTCCCCATAACAGTGCAACAATATAAGAACAGTTCAGAATGTGCCAAGAAAGAAAATAGTATCTGAAATAATAACAGAGAAGAAAATTCTAAAAATATTGTAACTCACAAACTGTAGAAGCATGAATTCAGTCCTTAATCAGTGATGACAGAAATCTTCAGAGGAAGAAACTAATGGAGGAAAGATTTTTTTAAGCAGATGCTGCTTTTTACTTGAAAAATGGAGCAGTAAGTTAAAGTCTAACATATTGTTACAATTTCTGGAAAGGAATTGAGAAAGTTTAATTGAATCAGTTTGCAGCAGGACAAAAAAATATCCATGGCTTCCCCTTGATAAATTCTTTGCATTTTAACCTAAAGCTGGCTGCTGTTCAGAAGAGGGCTAATGGGAACTGATTATTCTGATCCAGGACAATTCTTATGTTCCTGTTAATATGAGGTATTCTGAACATATTCTTGGTTGTTGAACTCCTGGCATGTAACATGTTCCAATTATTTGGATCTCTTCCATCTCTGTCTCAGCCATTCCCTCCTCCCTATGCCTCAGGATACGATGAAAGAGCCAAATGCTGATGCACTGTAGCAGTAGACTAACAGCAAAATTGTTCCAAACATGACACAATGTCAAAGCCACAGGTGTTTTAGTATTTCTGGCTGCTCAGTGTCTTCACAGAGGAAATGTATCAAATCAAAGTATTTAAAAAAAAAAAAGAGCTGGCACCATCTGCTGTTTAGAGACAAATGGAACACCAGAATACAAATGGTGTTTTTTTTAATCTCATTGCCAGTCTGGTATTCCATATCAAAGGAGCTTACCATATTAAAGAAGGAAGAGACACCTGTGTCTTGTCTTGTCTTTGGTACACATGTACAGAAAAGTATAGTTAAAAGGATAAAATACATTTCACATTTTTCTTGGATAGGATCCACAGAATCTTAGAAAAAACAATTCATACTGGTTTTCACTTTGAATTCTACCACGATACATTTAAATGATGGGTTATCAGTGTATGGAATAGTACCTTCTACATTTAGTGTGAATCATCTAGAAAGATTCCTTGATGGCCAAGGAGCTTCCAGGTTCTTTGTTTACCTTCATGATGTTCTCAAAAAGTTGGTGGGGCTACATTTTGTGAATAGTCTAGGACATGGTGGGCAATCTATGGTCCTCTGTATGACGTGAAGACCCTCATTAGCCCTAGCTTGCTTGAATAACGATATAGGATAGTACAGGTATAGGTAGAGGAACTAAAGTTCAACAGCATTTAGAGGTAAGATTGTCCTATCCCACTCATGCATGAGTTCTCATTTCCTGGGCATTCAGACAAATTCTCTTCCTCTTCTAAAATCTCTCACACAATGCACAACAACTCAGCCAGTCCATGTGTGCACCATGTGCCACTGTTCACAGCAGCCAAACTGGCAAGGCAGTCTTTTCCCTCACATCTGCCATGTATGCACAGTGCCTCTCCTTTTTTTCCAATGGCAGCAGCATTGGTCTCCTTCATTGGGGCAGAAGGAAGGAAAAAAGAAAAGCAGGCTATTAAAAATTTTTTTAAAAAAAAAACCCAACTGAGCAGCTCTAGTGCAGCTGATGTTTTCATGGTGTTTTCTCTTCTCTTCTCTTCCTCCTTGTTGTTGGCTTCTTACTAGCTGCCCTGCTCCCCATAAAGAAGGGTGCTAGCCACAGATATAGAGAGCCAGCATGGTGTAGTCGTTTGAGTGTTGGACTATGACCAGGGTTCACTTCCCTGCTTGTCCATGGCAAGCCACTGGGTGACCTTGGGTCCTTCACACACTCCCAGAAAACCCTGTTTTCTTACAGTCATCATAAATCAGAAGCAACTTGAAGGCACATGACAACAAGAAGCACCCACTTAGGTCTCATTCACGTTATGCAATTATAACAGTATAATTCCACTTTAAGTACCATAGCTATGTCCTATGGCATGCTGGGGTCTGTAGTTTAGTGAGGCACTAGAGCTCTCTACATTAGAACTCTTAGTACTACTTCCTAAATTGTAAATCCTAGGATTCCATAGCATCTAGCCCTGGCACTTAAAATGAAAATCACAGTGCTATAATTGCTTAACATGAAGAGAAACTGAATCCAGACTTACGCAGTAATGAGTAACAAACAGAAACCCCATTACATTACACTGAAAAATAGTGAGTTACAGCAATTACAGGCAAAAAAAGGAACACAATTCCAGATTTTTACTGCAAAAAGTAACTAGTAGCTGAAATAGCGCTTTACAAGTATCATATTATTTCCAAGCTGTGCTCCCACCCCTGCGCTCATGTGGTGGCTACTGCTCTTTTTCCCATTGCAACCTGTTCAGGACCAGGACAGGGCTTTTCAAAAGAACAGGCAGGCAGGGAACAGTGGCATGCCAGCAGCTGCAAGAGGAGAGCAACAGAAGCACTCTTCATGCTAGGAGATCTCATGGTGCCACTTCCTCCAAAAGCTTATGCCAAATAAAACCAAACTATGGCCATTTCTGCACTACATTCTTATAGTGCGATTATTCCACTTTCAACATCCTATGGAATCCTGGAGTTTCCAGTTTAGGGAGGGGCTGGCCGTCCCCTCCCTAAACTGCAGACCCCAGGATTCCATAGGATGTTGAGCGTGGAATAATTGTGCTATAAGTGTGTAGTGCGGAAATGGCCTATATAAATCTCCTGCACACATTTACTTAAGTGTAAAGCCCATTTATAGAGAGTGATGTAGTGGGGTTTGAATATTGGGCTAGGACTCTAGGAGACCAGATCCCTTCTTAGCCATGGAAACTCACTGGCTGACCTTGGTCAAGTCACACACCCTCAGCTTCAGTGGAAGGCAAAGACAAACCTCCTCTAAAAAAAACATGCAGAGAAAACCCAGTGGTAGTCACTATAGGATCACCAGAAATTGGAAATTATTTCCAGGCAAACAGCACAACAGAGACTCATTTAACTTAGTAGGACATATGCCTGACTAAACTGTTCAAAGTGTTATATCATATACCCAAAACAATAACATTTGGAGATTGTCCTTCCAAAAGCGCAAGCTATATTTTCTTTATTATTTGAAACCACTTTCCAAAATTCTAAAATCCACAAGTAATTATCTATTTTAATCTATCTATCCTCCTCTCCTCTCCCCTTCTCCCAACTCCTCCCTTCCTCCTCCTTCTTCCAGCTCATCTCCTGAGAAGCCTGTAGGAGATAAAATAAAACTTACATTTTTCTGGAAACCCAGTAAGGATGAGTAATAAGTCTGTTGCTGCAAAAAGAGCACAGTCTGTGGCAACTTGAATACTAATCATTTTATTATGGCATTATGGAATTTTACCTTGGTTTTCCCAGATACTTGTTCTGTCACTTTCCCCCTTTATTCATTGCTGTGGCTTGACCCCATTGCTTTCTAACCACTGTTTAGAGGTAGATCTGTTTCAGAAGAAGAAGAAGAAGATGCCATCTGTATGCAAGCATAAGAATTTTCCTGCAAAAGGCAGTGTTTACCCAAGAATTACCCTTGCCTAAGAGAGGCTCATTCTACAGTTTAAACCTCAACAAAGCTGTGAGTCTTCATTCGTTGGTTAAAGCTTGAAAGGAAGACTCAGGCTCACTTAGTTGCACACTTTGTCTCATAATACTGAATCCAGAAGAACTAGAGACCTGATTTTTTGGAAAAAAATTAAGGTTTGGAATTCAGGCTAGCTGATAATCTGATAAGCATGTCCAGAATCCAGGTAAAACCCAGCCAACCTGGTAATATGGCAGTCAGGCCTTGAGGTCCATGTTTATAATTTACCATAATATTACTTAATGTTATCTAATGCAGTGTTACCTGATTATTAATTTATTGACTGATTACCCCTAATCAGGATGTTTAGATATTTATAACTAAATTTCAGAGTACTGTGCAGGGGTGGTATTTTTACATTCAATGAGATGTTACAGGGAGAACAGGATGTCTATCACTACCATTTTGGCAATTTAAAATATATATATAATTTATTAGTATTTATTAGTATATTTATTAGTAGGACAGGTCATTCTGCTGCTTTAGCTGGAAATTCATTATAAGGAAAGTGCAAAACAAAATTATTCTGTTTATTCCACCACCAAATAACCTATTTGTGCCCACAAATCTTTCCAGGGTCGAGCTGCCCTTTCCAGAGTTTTGACAACTTATATCCCACATAGAACAGATGTATTCCTTCTTACATGACATACCTGATCTTAAGTGTTAATTAGAACAGCATGACATCTTTCTATTTTTATCAGTGCTGTCAAACTGATATCTTCAATTTCATCAGCTATTATCCTTCAGAAAACAATTAGTTGAAGAAATGTTGTATCAGAACTGGCCCTGTCCTATAGAGACCCATTCTGTAGTCCTACCCCTACCAGCACAGTAAAATCATTACGATTTTTTTAGCTCACTACTCCTATGATTTCATGATATATAGAACAGTAAAGACAGAAGACAGTTGCAAAATGACATAACGGACAGGCAGTTATTATTGTAGGAGGGAGAAAAGAAAGAGACAGACAGAAAGAGAAGCACCAGAAATGTATTTGCAACAAATTTCTACCACATTTAGTTAATTATCAGGTAATGAAATTGGTTTATTGATGTATTTCATATTAGGACTAGTTTTATATTATTTGAATAATGATTAGTTATTCTTTGGAATATGGTCTACATTCTCTTTCTTAAACCCTGTTCTGAAAACTTGACATTGTAGCTTAAAAGTAAGTTATTACTAGAACTAATTTTCTCTTCTCCTTCTATTACATTATAAAGGTTCTTGTGATATTATTTTTCATTTTAGGGCCCAACTAGCCTTAAAACACCAGATCCCATCCAGTCTTGGAAGCTAAGCAGAGTCAGCCCTGTTTAGTACTTGGATGGGAGACTCTCAACAAGTACCAGGTGCTACAAGCCATTTTTCAGAGGCAGAAGGTCAAAACCAGTTTTATATTCCTTGCCTAAGAAAATCCTATAAAATTTGCGATGTCTCCCTAAGTCAACAGGCAAATATAAAGGCACACAGACACACCTATACCCATGCACCTGAGAGTAAGCTGTACTGAATACAGGGGCTTATACTTTTGCATATTATGTAGTTATAAATTTTAAAGTGAATGTATACATCATAACAGTCTCCATAGCTGCACTCCCAAGAGGAAAAAAAAATAACAGGCAGTTCTGTTGACTTACATACAAAAACCGTATTTGTTTGTTACCTGCTATTGTCAATAGGAACAGGTCTTACGTAAACTGAGTATGCTTTCATTAACTATTGAAGATCAAACCTCAGTATTTTGCAGTACATCAGGAATAGCTCAGAACAGTAATATTGTCAGTGAGAGAATCCATCACAGACACCCTGCTACAGCTACTGTAAGAATTGTAGGTAAGCTTAGGAGGGACCCTGCAGCGGGTGGCAGCTGACCTTGTCATCCCTGCTACAAAAAAAAAAAAAAAAAAAAAAAAATTGTAGTGCTTCAGCTCTGTAAGCTCTGGCTCCCCTACACCATTGCACTTTTATAGAACTACACTGTCAGTTTTAATGTGAGAGCAACTAAAAAAGCATTCTAAAGTCCAGAAGCAGTGCATTAAGATAATTTATTAAGATTAACAAGATGTTTGTCCTTCCCAAATGTTCTCAAGATATCATGCTCCAGCCACTGAGAATACAAAACTCCAAAATTCAGTCTCAATTATTTTCAGGCATCCTCATTTTCTCTAACTAGTCCTTGGTGCCACAAGGTCCATGGCCAAAGAATTGAGCAACCTGGCAGAGTTTATATTCTAATTTAACAAATATATTCTGAGCCATTTGCACCATCTGTTGCCCAGGTGTCACTCATAGAAGAATTGGAGACAGAAGGAGGCATGAGGCTAGAGGAAGCCATTTGGACACATAGTTCTCATTCCATCAAGAAAACCCATGAAAACAAAGTTTACTGGCCAGTAAATTATGAGGTTGACATACAGAAGCATGTTGACAAAGATAGTTTTCAGCACAGTTGTGCCTAGTACAGGAAAAGAAAAGACATCCTGGGTTGAAAGAAAAATACCAGCTTTTATTGGCAGCTTTGTAACAAACACAGTAACCAAGTCAGGGACAAGGTCATAATCATCATGTGACCTACCATGAAGATGGCCTTAGAAAGAGCCTGAAATCAGTGGGACACTGTTTCCCTTCAGGGCTCACTTTGTTCCTCACCCCCTTTCCCAATAATCAAAGGACATGTGTCTTAGACACCTGACACAAAGGACATGTGTCAGGTGTCTAAGCCCCCAAAACTCCTTTGAGGCCCTTCCTTAGACAGCTGTGAGTGCCATTTCCATTTATCTCCCCAAAGCCAAAGTCTGCCAAAATTTACTGAACTGAGAACTGGTTCTCTTTTTTGTTAGGGTTTTCTTTTGATTGCATTATGTAATTTGTAAGGTATTTTCTGACTGCAGTGAGAAATCCAGCATTGTCTGGGACACAAAATGCCCAAATGAATAATCCTGTGTATGGAATCAAGTGTGTTCTATCCAAACACCTTAAGCCAGAAAACTCAAGATAGAGTAAAAGCAAAATAAAATCAGAGAAAATAAAATAATACCGTATTTGCTGTTATATAAGACTCACTTTTTTCCCAAAAAAATGCTCTTTGAAAATGAGGTGTATCTTATACATTGTTGTGTCTTATACATCGGCATATAGTATTTGCCAGTGTATAAATGAGGCGTATCTTATACATGGGTGCATCTTATATGCCAGCAAATATGGTATGTACACTTCGTGAGTTGTGAAGCTATTTCTTGAATGAATACACTCTAATCCTTCCCCCAAGAAATTTCTATTTCTCCTGCATGGGACCAAGACAACAAGAGGACATCACTTCTGCTTTGTTACCCCATATTGTGGTTGGAAAACAACTATTTTTGTCTCAGTACATGTACTTCAATGGCAAAAAGTAAAAGATGCGTTAGAACAATTTTCCCCCGCCATTTTTGACTTGTAAAGAGGAAAACTCCTGTATCTGGACATTGGGCAGCATTCTGTTAGCAACGTATGCAAACATGTTTCATTGAATCTCCTCACTCTCAACCAGCCAATGAACAGCTGTGGAGAGGGGAGATTTATCAAAGGTGAAACAGGGAATCCTTGAGGGTGGCGAGAGGTAGCACAGTTCCAGCTGCAGAACCTTTATGCTATAATCTGTGATGTAGGATCTCAGCTACTGTTTTACAACAGTGCAGTTGACAATGTCATAAAATGCCTAAATTAGAGGTGTACTTTTGTGCAAAATCTGCAGCAAGCACGAATCTGGGAGGCTAGAACTCTCTGTCATAATACGCGAGGGTTTGCACAGTAGATACTCTTACAACCATAAATGCCCTAATCAGAACCAAATTTCCTTTTCTGACAACAAATGTATTATCTGATAAACATATATGAACTGTTAAATATAATTACAATATTCAAACACATTTATGCAAAACAATGACAAGATATTAGTATATTAAAAACTAGAGATTCACAGTTCTTGGACCCAAAGGCATACTTAAAAAAATGAAAAATGGTGAATATATTGCTGCCATTGAAATTGTATTTTCGTTTGAACCAGTTGATATCAATATTCTTATATGATGTTCGCAGTAATTTCACTGTCCCTGTTGCCTCTTTTAGATTTCTGTATAATTCTTTATCTTGGATGTGTACCTTCTCTAGACACCAAATCTTTTCATCATACTTGAAAATGCTTGACTGTAGAAAGTTGCATGTTTCCAGTTTTATGCAGCTTTTATGTTCATAGTCACAGCAGATAGTACAGTTAATGGTACATGTATCCAGTGCCCGGAAATAACTAGTTAAGTTGGTTATTTGTGGGCTAATTGTTTATCTTACTCCTCCAAGGAAGCCTAACAAGTTCATTTGTTGATTGGTAGCACTCAGTATTAGAACTTGGAAATAATTAGTCAAATTTCAACTTGGTGTTCTGTATCAACATAATGGTCCATTACATTAGTATAGTGCTGGGTTTTTTTGTGGGGGGGAGGGTGTTTCAGTTTGGGTTTGGCTTTTGGCAGGCCACTAGGTGCTCAGCAGTCTGTTTTGCAGTGCCTGGCTTCCAAGCAGGGGTCCCTAAAGCCATGATGTTCTGAGAAGGCTACCGTGGGAAATCATCTGTAGCACCAGCTTCAAGGACCCTCCCAGAAGCCAGGCATTGCAGAAACAGCTTCTTGGGAACCACCTTCTTTCACTCCCAGTGGTAAGTTTGAGGCCTTTTTCTACTTTTCCTCACTGCCACTGTACCAACAGCTTTTCTACTCCTTCGGTCACACTGCTGCCACTCGTACTAGTTATACCAGTATAGTGTGCCAACATGTTCTCTGCCAGAGACATCAGAGCTGCGGTGGAGGAGGAAATCTTCAACCTTTGCAGGGTACACCTTCACACAAAAAGAGAAAGAAAGGATAGGTATCACTGCTTTTGATTTCAGCTAATTGGGTTTTTTTTCCCTTTTAGTATTCCATGTTATTACTGGTCCTATCATCATCGTAATCATCACCTACAGTTTAAACCTCAATGAAGCTCCAGTACTGGGGCTCAAGGAAGCTTATGACCAGAACAGATTATAAGCACACAGAACCATCAATGAAGTATATATAACCTTTTTAAAGCAATAAACAATCTATAGAATTAAAATCATTATTATTATTTTATTCATCTCGAACATAGGAGACTGGAGAGAGGGAAAAAACAAAGCTACTGTTTTACAGTCATTTTAAGTTTCTTAAAGTAATATGGGAATGAAAAATACTCAGATTTTTTTTAAAAAATGGAGTTAAAGGCTTAAGGGATGTTGTGGGGGCTTCTAGACAAAAAAAAACAGTTTGGGGGCTTAGTTGAGCCAACAGACTGCATTTTCCTCACCTTTCCTCAAAGCACTGGGATGTGTGAAAGAGAAACTGAAGAAGGGAGAAGCATTTGAAGTTATTAGAAAGTAGACATGGCAAGAAATAATTGGGGATTCCTGGCCGCTGCATGCCAATCATGTACTTTAGCACACAAGAATTGACCACTAGTGTTTTCTCCATCAGAGATGCTAAGGGAACATAAGCAGGAATCCTGAAGTGGCATTATACTAGCATAAAAACAGCAGCACAAGCAGCTGCTCTTTCCAAGAGGTTAAGTGTGGTCTCTTGTGCAGCCATTCATTCTACAGGTGCACATGCAAATCCCTCTCTCATGTTTGACTTGGTGTGGGAGGAGCTAACTGTTGCACTGGTGAGCTCAGCACCAGGACATTTGTTATGCAGTTGTTTGCACAACTGTAAGATCCAGTGTAATTATATCGCCACATGAATATGCTACACTAAAAGATTATAGAATCTTAGCCATGCCAATTGCTCTTTCAGTTTGCTATACACCAAGATTGGTTTCAAATTTAGTTGACATTTGTAAACACACAGAGGGGTCATGCTTGAATCTAGGAACATCTTTTTAAGAAATATACCAAACCATTCATTTGAGGAGTGTACTCATCAAAAGTTAATTTTATTCATGTACTGAAGAGCATTTTATACCACTTTTCTTTTAACACTCTCAAAGCAGTTTATAATAGAACCAAATACAATGAAACCAATTGCTAAAAATAATAGTGCAGGAGTTTAAAAAGTAAAAATAATTAGGGGAAAAATCCTTTTATCAGATTGCTGACTTTTCACTTCACTTTTCACTTTTAGAGGGCCTGTTCTCTCTATATTTTCTGGTTTGTGTATTGCATTTTGAAGTGTCCAGCTGCTCACAGCTGTTTCATCGACATACATCGACATCAGTCCCTACAGACTTCCCCCTAGGCACATCCCAGGAAGGAGTGGAACCTTTCCCTTCCCTATAGACTCTGGCAAAATCAAACTTCTGCATTATCTTCTCTCCTGCATCCTTTTGTATTCTTCCACATTAGTAACATTTGTCATCTTGACCACGCTCTGATACTTCTTGGCCTCATGTCGCCCCTTCCACATTCCACTCCCAGCCTGTAATGGTGACGGGATTGCAACAGGATCGCAGTGACGGTTCTGTATGACATCATGATCCCATCGCCACCCGTCACAATTGCAGAATAAATCATGGAAAAACCCGTCAATGAACCATGATTACACAGTCCTCCCACCTCCCTCCTGCACTTACCTGCTGTGCAGATGGCCGGGAATCACAATGGCTCCCCCAGCACAACCTGGGAAACTGCCGGGCTGTGCTGTGGAAGGGAGGGCCAGGGCCATCATGCTTCTTCCCTTCCAGAAGGCAGCTGGTGCAGAGGGGAATGCTTCTGTCGCACTCCTCTCTCAGGAGAGCCAACTCCAGGATCCCCACAGAATGGATTTGGCAGCAGGTAAGCCGCAGAAAGAGCCTGTGTTACAGTTTTCATCTGTGAAATGTCAGAGGAAATAGGGATCTGTGAATCTTTCTGTTTATTTCACTAGAAATGAAAACTGTCAGGGACACTTGTGCTAAATGCTTGTGGTTTTCCATCTTGGAAGTTGGCAAGATCTTTTTCATGTAGAGCCCAGACCTTTGAAATTCCTTGTCCACTCTGGTCTCCCAGAGTCCCTGCCTGTTCTTGTTCAGCTTTTTAGTTTGGTTTTTGGATTTCTCTGTTTCTATCTGTATGTTTTTATCAATGTGAATTATCAATGTCAATTAAGAGCAGAGTAGGCAGTCTTAAGAAAGATGCCTGTAATTATATCACTTCTTAGGCTAGCTTTCCCCAGAGTAGTACAATTGAGTGTGAGAGTGATTGGACTTGTAGTGTAACACATCTTGATCTCCCCAGGTTGGGGATGTCCAGCTGAAATGTTTGTACGAATAGCTTAGTAAACGTTGACTTTAAAAACTGTAACTCGCTGGCATTTTCATAGACTCTTCAAACATTTCAAACTTCTTAAGAAGACTCACTGTGGTTTGTTTGTCAATGGCCATTTCTACACGGGCTAATAGAAACAGTGCAGAGCGTCCTCTAGGGAGGACATCTGCACCTGGGAGCGGACTGGGTCGGACCTACTTAACGTAGATTCGCACCTCAGCCCACTCCGGAACGACCCCAAGTGGTTGTCAAGTGTGCTTTTGAAAGACCGCTTAAAACAGGTCTTTCAAAAGCACGGAGCGCACCATTCCGTGCCCGCTCTCCAGTGCAGATTTGCAGGCTCGCACTAGTGCGAGCCTGCGATCTGCCGGGGGCAGGCTTTAGGTTGGCAAGCTTCAGCAGTTGGTCGAGACCCTCGACCAACCGGAAGCCGCCATTTTCGTCCCCGGAGCAGTGCGGAGCGACGAGCACGCACTGCTCCGAAGCAGTGCAGACTGGACTGGGGAGCCAAGAAGTCTGGTAAGTAGCGGCACTGGGCGATTCCCTCGCCCCGTGCGGAAATGGCCAATATCTTCCTTTTCTTTGCCTTTTAATAAATCCTCTTTCTGTACTTCCCACAGGCCAAAAGATTCGGAGCATTGGGACCCTTACTGACACAGCGGAGTGCAGAGAAGAAGGAACATTATAAATAAATAAAACCCAAATAAAACCCACTTGTTCATTAATTTGGAACATTTACTTTGTAACAATTTTCTAACTTTGTGCTTCTGCATATCTAGGAGAGCTTCTCTTTGCTGTGTCATGAGCTGAAAATAAATCCCATTTTAACATAATGCAAAACCCACATTTTGCAACATGGCTTCCGTCCATTTCACATAAGTGCCTTGTCTTCTATGGGAAGGCTGTTTGCAACTAAGATTGCTGCAATCATAAACACAATCACTAGAAAGTAAGGCATAGTAACAACACAGTGGCACTGACTTTCAAGTAAGCATGCATAGAATTGCACTCCAGTCGCTGTTTTGGATCTGTTATATGCCAGTCCATTGTATTATTTGTTTTGTAAGTACAACACTCCTTACTTTATTTTGAAGTGCCACCACTTCCTATGTTAAAGTAAATTGTACAATGTGAGAAGAAGTCAGGTACTTTCACTTAATGAATGAGTTAGATGCATATTACTGACCAAGTAGTAAAGAAATGTAGACACAGACATCTGAAGCTGTACAAAAAACAATATAGAAGGGGAGAAAATTTTGCAAAGTCTTGGTAAGGAAGATGTGCTGTTGTCTATTCTAATGGCATGTAATTATGCTTCTGCGTGGGATGAACTATACTGGCCCATTATTCCTGTCCTTTGAAAGGCTTTTAGAAGAAGACAATAAAGCAGAAATATAATTTTCACCCCCATAATCTGAGCACACACTATTCCTTTATGACAGGGATGTTCAAAGTGCAGCCCGGGGGCCACTTACAGCCTCCTAAGGCTCTTTTTGTGAGCCCTGATTCCTCCAGACTCCTTTGAATGCCCCTTTTCTGCCCACCTCAAACTTCCAAGGAAGGCCATTCATCTTTTCCCTGGTTGCAAACTCGTTATGTGCACTGTTTAACATTTTTTTAAAATGTTTTTTTTAAAACCAACAAATACAAACCGTGACCTTTGGTTATGAAGTCTATAAAAAAGCGAGGGAGCAGGAGGATCAACTGTCTAATAAACAGAGCATGAAAATCTTACTTTCATGGCCAATCATAATGGCTGGGGATTCTGAGAGTTGTAGTCCAATATAGTCACTTTTCCAAGCTTCACTGATGGGTAGATGAGTAGAATATAATTGGCATACTCAGGAGTATGGGTCTAGAGAGTAGTCTCAAAAACTTCCAAGGCCTAAAAAACTGATAGTGGTATTGACTAATTATTATTGAACATTCAACTTGCAAAGTGTCTTTCAAAAGTCCAAGCTGATTTTAGGTCAATCAACTCACAGGTCTCTACTTGTTTTTAATTGAATAATATGCCATTATATAACCAGATATTTGATATCATATAAATCTTGTTGTACAAAGGATCCCTCAGAAAAATAGGTGGCTATTTTAAAATATCTCTATATGCGAAGCTATTTCCAAAAAATAATGGGTCAGGACATGATAGATCAACATGAAGCAGACTGAATAATCACAGAATAAAAATGAAAAACACTCATGAGCTTAGAAGTGAATTTCAAATTAGTTTGGATAATAAGACTATTAACTTATTAAGGATTACAAGTAGAAATATTAGAGTAGAATTAGTCATTTGAACGTTAAAGAAAAATCTCTGAAAAGGCCACTCTGAGACTTCATATACAGCTCTGAGATTAATTTTTGTTTATCTCAAGAATTAATGCTAGCACTCATGCAGCTTTAATGGATGGTGAAATGCTTACAGTTTCATATTAAAATACATTGCAATGTAATTGAATTTCCTGATATATATCTGTTAAGACTTTCATAGAAGCTTGGCCTAAGTAAGATATCAACTTGTTGAGGTTGGGCATGACAGGCAATACGGGGCAAATGTAGTTTTCATTCTTCCCTCTCCGTTTCTCTTTTTTAAAGCATGATTCAAAATTTCAACATGAATTCAGTTGACTTGTTTTGAGCGATTCTCATGCCACAGTTCCTCAACAGCTGGCCAGAAAGCAAATGATCTTACTTTTAGTTATTGGGTTTATCCTTCCCTCTCCAGTCTAGTTTAGTTTCCTCGAAAAGAGGCCAGGACTCCATATTTTTCAATAGGTGTAGCTTGCATGATGAGATGAAAGCCATGGTTTTCTTGTTTGTTTGTTTTGTGTCTGGCCACCTTGCTCTGTACTCTAGTGGGCTTGATAAACAACAACCATAGCCTCAACTTGTAGTGGTTAATTTTTTGGACTGCAACTCCCAGAAGGGAAACACTCAGTAGCCATGCTGGCTGGGGAATTCTAAGAATTGTAGTCCAAAAAAATTACTTTTCCAAACTCACTCCATCTGTGCACACACCCCTCTGAGTCCAGAGCAGTTACGTCTTCATTGTCTAAATTGCTGCTCCCACTCTATTATCTCCCCACTAGCACACAGCAGCAACTTCTCCAGGGGTATGAGCTTCCAAGCAGTGAGATGGAGAACTACATGAGAGGAGCACTGCACTTCCTTGGTTGCTGTAGGGTCTGGACCACTGCCTCCTTTACTGCTCATTCTTAGGTTTAGTTGCTAGCAAATGCCAACAGCAAGGATGGTTCCAGCACAAGTTCATAATGATAATGTTATATAACTGAATTTCATTTTTATCATTATTGGCTTGGCCAACAAAGTAAAGTAAAAAACAAACAAACAAACAAAAAGCACCCTAAAACGAAACTAAAAAAAACTAAACTGAACTTAAAAAAAAAACAGGTAAGGAAAATTAAGAGGTCTTCCTTGAAGTTTTTTTTTTTTAATTCAATGTGTACTGTGCCTTTCTCCTAACGTGGGAGCCAAGGCAGCTTGCAAAATTTAAATTAAAAGTTTATCTAAAAACATGATATTACAAAAGTTAAAAAACAGTTAAACAAGCACATAGTTAAAAACAGTTTAAAATACATTTAAGACATGTTTAAAACATACAAGTTGAAAACAGCACAGAGCTTCCAAACGCTGTTCTACCATGTGATTAAAAAAAAAACTCCTAGAAGTCAGGTCATTGGCTCTACATTACTCTAAGGGTCATGCAGAAAACCTTATCTGCAATATACCTGTATTATCAGTAGGCTTCTGGCTAGGATGTTTTAAGTATACAATTCCCTGTTTCAGAGCAGAAGAGCTGTGAGGGTGTCAGGGGGCACTGAAATATTTCCTCCTCCTAGGCAAGAAAGATGTCATACTTGGCCATACTACAAATACAGATAAACATTTACATTTACAACCCAGTGCTTGACCTCTAGGCCCGTTGATTAATACACATTTTCATGGGGATGGACATGTAGTCAAAGCAAGATTCAAGACAGGAATTTTCAGCCTTTACGAAGCTCCTCTTTTATTGTAAAGCATGGTGTATACAAGACTATCTTTTGCTATGTGAACTCGTTCACTAGTCAGGATGCTCTTCAGAGGCCCTTTTTCCAGATGCTGTGGCTTCTGGGATTAAGTAGCAACCAGAGAGAAATGGAGGGAGGGAAACTGCCCACATTCTTGTGGTCGCATGCCTTCAAGTCATTTCCCACTTATGACAACCTTAAGGCAAACCTTTCACAGGGTTTTCCTGGCAAGATTGGCTCAGAAAGGGTTTGCCTTTGCTGCCTTGTGAAGCTGAGAATGTGACTTGCTCAAGGTCACCAGAGGGTTTCCATGGCAAAGCAGGGATTTGAACCCTGGTCTCTACAGTTGTAGTCTAATGCTAAAAGCACTACATTACGCTGGCTCTCACTGCTCACATTGCCCTCTTTCTAAACATACTAATCTGGCACCAGCACTGATCTTTAACCTGCAAGCAAAATCTGTCCTTGTCTTTTTTGTCCTTTATATTTTATGCCCTGTAACTCATATTTAATAAATCAATGCTATTGTTATAAATGTCCTCCCAGATGTAAGTCTCATTAATATCAATAATATTTACTCCCAGGAAACAGAGTAGAGACTATGGCCATTTCCGCATGGGGCGAGGGAATCGCCCCGCGCTGCTACTTACCGGATCTTCTGGCTCCCTGGTCCAGTCCAGGCTGCTCTGGAGCAGCGCGTGGTCGTCGATCCACTCTGCTCCCGTGTCCAAAATGGCAGCTTCCAGTTGGTCGTGGGTCTCGACCAACCGCTGAAGCTCGCCAGCCTAAAGCCCGCCCTCGGCAGATCGCAGGCTCACATTGGTGCAAGCCTGCGAATCTGCACAAGGGAGCAGGCTCACAGTGGGGCGCTCCGTGCTTTTGAAAGACCGGAAAAATCAGGTCTTTCAAAAGCACGCTGGAGGACCACTTGGGGTCGTTCCGGAGCGGACTGAGGTGCGGATCTACAGTAAGTAGTCCGGACCCAGTCCGCTCCAAGGTGCAGATGTCCTCTGTGGAGGACGCACTGCACCGTTTTTATTACCCCATGTGGAAATGGCCTATAACTGCTGTTTTTATTTTTTTTTAATCTGCTAGCTCTCCTTACATTGTCTTTCTGAATGTTGTTTTAAATATTTATTTTATTTTATTTTTTGCAACCTGCCTCCTAAAATAAAAAAAGAAATAATAATCCAAAAGGATTATAAACATCTGTTACATAGTGTAAAAAGACAGCCAGAGATATTATCCCTTCAACTAACCAGCATTAATATATCTCCAGTTCTCCTGCACTTTATAGCAGATGCAGTTCTAACACCTACATTCACTCATATCAAAGACACTGTCAATTTTTGCATTTGCAATCTGTTTCCCTTTTTGTTTCGCTAGTGTTGTCCCTTGTATATGCTAATTATTGCAGCCCTCTGCCAACATGTGTTGACAATATCCAGGCATATTCGCTTTCAAAGGTAAATGTCAAGAATTAATTTCAAATGAAGAAAGGCATTTCACAGTCCGTCTATTCCAGGAAGAAGGACTTTTCCAGATTTTTTCAAAAATGTTCATTTCTGTCTATCGTATATAGCCCATAAATACCAGCATGTGTTATATAAAGTAAATATATTATATACACATGTATATATTATTGCAGTTCTCCTCTCCTTCGGCCATCCATGTGCAAAAAATAAAATTTAGAGAAAGGTCTTCCCATTTGCTCATCAGAAGTTTGCTATATGTAAATATCTGCTATAAGGTGCAATTTGAAGCAGCCTTCATGTAGCAGCCATTGCATCAGTGCCAATACAAGAAATGCAGCAGATGAGATACCCTGTGTATCCTCCTTCTGTACTCTCAGTGTTTTTATCTACAAGATTTGTGCTTATGTTGACTGATCAGTTCGAAATTGGAAACTGGAAGGCATAAATATAATCCACGGTATGACAGTTTGTGTGCATGGTGTTTCAAAATACACACAGAAGAGGCAGGATCCTACCTCCCTGGAGGTTTACTAGTATTAGGACAGTGGGGGACACAATAGGGACGGAGAGAGGAAGAACCAAAGAGATGGGACGAAAGAGAAATAAGAGACTGTTGTGATGAAATGCCAGTTATACATACTTCAAGATGATGCCCACAGAAACACAAATAATTAGTTCAATTATTGTTGTTGTTGCTAACTGCCATCAAGTCAGCTATGACTTATTTTTCTAAGCTTTGATTTTGCCCCGGTAGCCACTGCTTTTCTCACCGAAAAAGACATCTTACTTTTTTCATGCAAGAACAATCTTGTGGAACCTCCTTCTATTCTTTCTTTCCTTCTCAAGCTCCACAATCAAACAAAAACAAGGATTTAAAAGTTCATTTATTAATTTCTTCCTAGGAAGAGCATCAGCTTTCTACATTCCCCCCATTCTCTTGCATTATTTCCATCTGGGAACAGCTGGGAACTTGGACAATTTTCCCCACACACTTTTTTTCTTATGTTGGTCCCAAGTTGTTTGGACTCCAGGATTACTTGCCTTTCTGCCATTTGTTAACCCTTCTTTTTTTAATATATGTGTGTGTGTGTGTGTGTGTGTGTGTGTGTGTTTAATAAAATTGCTTCCATTATCAAGAAGCAAAGAAAAAAGGAAGTGTTGAAAGAACCCTTCTTTTGGCTATTTGAGAGCAAAGAACTGGGCTGCTGTCTGTGAGTTCTACAGACTGATGGTAGATCTCTCCCTTTTCCTCATTTCTCAAGAATAAATATGCTTTCCTAGAAGAAGGTATAACCCATTTTAAAAATTAGAATCAAAGTGCCAGATGGGTCCTTTTCTCCTTAGATCATCTGGCTTTCTGTGACCCACTTTACTTCCACCATCAGAAATACTCTTCAGCATAACTGACTGTGTGCCTACCAAGGGCAACAGAAGGACAGACAAGTAGTTAGAGTCCACAGGTGGGTTTGTGTTGGCTGCTCCAATGCTCTCATGCTTGACTTCACTTCTACTAATAAATATCTCCCTCTTCCTGACTTAGGCCATCTTCTCACTAGATTGTTATAGTCCTATTATTCTACTTTCAACATCCTATGAAATCCTGGGGTTTGCAGTTTAGGGAGGGGCCTTTGAGGCAAACCCCAGGATTCCATAGGATATTGAAAGTGGAATAATGGCACTATAAAAGTCTAGTGCAGAAATGGCCTTAGTCATGGAGCTAGTGATACCACAACCCAAACCTTCTCTCTTTCCCCAGATGTAGACATCTTACTCATCATTACAGATGATATTTTTGTTATGGTTCCATGAAGCTTCCATATAGGCTAATCTCCTCTCTGTATTTGCATTCTGACCTTCTCTTTGCATTTGTAACATTTCTGCCCCAGGATTTCCCCAAATTGGACCAGCAACAAATATGTCTTTCCCCCTAAGTTAAGGTTTCTCCTCAGGTAAGGATGGGCAAAGTGCCATCCTTGGGAGTCTCCAGAAGACCTCTTCAGCTCCCTGTCCCACCAAAAAAAAAAAAAAATTAACAAACGGAGGAGCAATTTTGGGGCAATTTTTTGCCCCCAAACAGGTCAAAACTGCCAAAAAATGTAGTGTTTTTCTTTCTCTAGTCCTGAAAAGCCCCCCAAAGCTCCTCAAAATACCAAGAGAGAGACAGAGAAACATTGGATGAATATTGGGCCAAAATGGCGGCCAGAAGTGACATCACGTCACTTTGGCCATGCCGAAACTCACTGGTGCAGCCCACCAGATGTGCACTGGAAAGTAAAATAGCCCCACCCCCTGTACTTTCCCCTGCTTTACAATTAGTAGACACTTGCCCTCCACAGCTAATCTTTATTTTTTTTTGTTTGATATTTCCCCTATTTCTTCTAGATTATTGCTTTCCAAGCTTCTCCAAATACTGCTAAACGATAACTGATTCCCTTTTGTCCCCTCACCTTTATAAGAATCTTTTTTTGCTTTCTCCTCACTCACCCACACTGACATCCATCTGTCTCCCCAGTCTTATCCCTTATCTAAGCCTCTTCCAAAGGCATTCTCCATACCCAAGAATTGCAGTTCTCTTCTTCCAAGCGACCCCATCTCTCTCTCTCTGATTCACTGTTACCAGGTGACTCAGGCCCTTTCCGCATGTGGGGGGGAAACGCCCGAAAACGGAGCTTACCAGCTTTGTTTTCCAGCCGGCTGAGTCTGTCGCCACGAGGAGCAGCGCAAGCTCGTCGCTCCGCACTCCTCTGGCATCCTAAATGGCGGCTTCCGGTTGGTGGAGGCTCTTTACCAACTGGAGAAGCTCGCCAGCCAGAAGCCCGCCCCTGGCAGATCTGCAGGCACGCACTTGCGCGCGCCTGCAAATCTGCTCCGGAGCTGGGCGACAGAGCGGCACAGGGTTGCGCGCTCCGTGGTTTTTAAAAACCTCTAAAAAGAGGTTTTTAAAAAACACACCACGCGACCAGTTCCGGTCACTCCAGAGTGGACTGAGGTATGGAACTACAAAAAGTAGTCCGCCCCACTTAACTCTACAGTGCAGAAGACCTCTGTTGGAAGTCGCTCTGCACCGTTTAAATAGCCTGGTGCAGAAAAGGCCTCAGTTGTCAGTCCCCACATTTGCAAAGAACTCTCCTTCCTTTTTCCACCACTAGACTCTTTCATGTTTATCTCATTCCTATTCTCCCTTCCTCTTCTTTGCACTTAACAACACATATATGTACTCACAAATACACATGATACTCATTAACATGACATTCTTCCATTTAATATGTTTTAAAAGATATTCCGTATGAATGAATTTTAATCCTATAAATGCTTGTTGTTAGTTAAGACTTTTGAAAACAAGCCTTAAGCCCTTTGAATGTATGTTTTAATTCATCTCAGTAAATACAGTAATTCTAGATTAGCAATTATGTTTTTAATCCCCATTTCCCCCAACCTTTAAAATACCAGTTTTCTAGAGTGATTAATGCTCAACATTGAACAAAGATACCCACGTATGCCAAGGTTGCATGTCTGAAAGCATTTGCATTCCTGCAAACCTTTGTTCTCATTAACACATAGGGCCTTTCCACACTACACAGTTGTAGTGCTATGATTCCACTTTCAACATCCTGTGGAATCCTTAGGTTTGCAGTTTAGGGAGGGCCCTTTAGAATTCTTAGCCAGAGAACTCTTTGGCCGCAATCAACTACAAACTCTAGGATTCCACAGGATGTTGAAAGTGGAATAATATGTTGTCCCTCTAGAGAGGGGAGCACTTTATAATCAACCTCGTATTTTCTCTTTTAATAATGTAATTAAATTTAATAAAAAATATTTTAAAAAAGAAGAAAGTGGAATAATAGCACTATAACAGCATAGTGCGGAAATATGCTTAATTTCTTCAAGATGGAGTAAATTTACCACAATTTATTTTAATGAAAATTACCTCAAATTCTGTTTTGTGTCATTTTTAAAGTAAGACAGCATTAGTAACCTTATCTCTAGAGCCCTAGCAGTTGAGTTTACTATTGACTTGAAGGAAGGTTAGGCAAAGTTTCAGACCAGCTTTAAAAATGAGCTATTTGAAGTCAGTTCCACAATTTGCACTTTCCAGTTCCAGTTTTACAGTGGGTGCACACTGAGACCTTCTTAGCTGAACCACTTTCTTAGCTGAGTTCCACTTCTGTATCTTTATAGAAGGAGCAATGATAATCAATACCTCAGAGGTTTTTTTGAAGTCACCCCAATGTGTACATGTCAAAGGGGAGATTTAACTGAACACAGCCATGATATGTGATCCTTTTATCTTCTCACATAGTGAGCATATGTAGATATCATAGTGGGGTAAGCAAGGTGTGATCCATCAGTGTAAAACGCGCAGACAAAACCACCACCCGTGAGTGCCACCGAGTGCAAAAGGCACACTCACGCCTCACACTCCAGGCCTGCCCAGCCTGACACCTCTTTGTGATCAGATCTGAACAGCCAGGGAGATCTTTGAATCAAGCCAGGGCCAGGACAGACAGGTCTACCTCAGTTCTCCCTCTCTGAGAACGGAGTCCCTTCCTCACTCTTGTCCCCCCTTGGCTTCTTTCTTTCAGGACTCTCCCCCTTTACTGCCTTCCCTAAATCTACCCTTCTCGCAGATGTAAAGATCAGCAGTGATTTATATTTTCCAAGACTGTGGTACTGTTTGCACTAAGGTCAAGATGATATTATTGGTAGCATATATATTCCAAGATTCAAAATAAGACTCTGTGACACTGTTTTAAGGAACACAGAACTTCAAACATTGATTGTAATACTATTGCTTTAAATGTGTTTTGTATCTAAATGTTTATAAACAGCACACCATTCTTCTCTCTCTCTCTTTCTTTCACTATCTCTCATACACCCAATTTCTCAGTTCTCTCTCCCACAGAGCTCTTCAAATCTCTAACCTCTCCCAAACACACCACAAATCACACTCCTGTTCAAACACCCTCTAGACAGTTCAAATCCATTATTTTCCTCTTTCCACCAGCCCTTCCCCTGGGCTATCCAAGGTTCCATTTCACTAGCCAATCAGCTTAAACACTCTAAGTTGCCAAGGGGGCTCTATTGTCAAGACCCCCTCCCATCAGGTTCATCACAATCAGGTACTGGACTTCAGCTCTCATCCATCTTAGCTAGTGTAGCCAGTGGTGAAAAATTCTGAAAGTGACAGCACAACATCTGGAGGGCTGCATTTTGCCCACCTGTATGTTATCGCTTAGCTAGTGTCACCAGCTGACCTGTACCATTGTTTTAATGAGCACCTTTTGATCTCAAATCTATGGCTGCATTCAAGATTAATTTGAAGATCTGGAATCACTCCTACTACCTGGATGCTCATAGGTCTGTTGAGGATCACTATTAGCCAGATTTCCCAAGCTTCCTACTTAGGTATCTGCTTTAGAGAAGATAGGAGAGCAATAATAAGACTCTGCAGGACTCCAAGCCAATGCTGTGATGAAAGACTTGTGTACACTGTTGAGCTTCAACCTGAGGAAATACAAGATGGGAGTGGTTTTGTATTAGCTTTGGAGAAAGGAAATGGATTTCTGCATGGACATACTTTCTCCAAGTCCATTCTTGGCTTAGATGCATGAAAGCTTCCCCGCTGGACATCTGTACAAAACGAGACTGTATGTGTGAAGCTAATAATTTTGTTCAAAATCATATACTACTGAATGCATGGGGGTGCCAATACTATCTCTCCTCCTACTCTGCTTCCAATAATGATTGAATGGGACAAATTATTGTGTGAAGCTGTTTGTATGATTGCTTTCATGGCAACATTCCCCTGTCCAAGATCAAGCATATGTCTCTGAATTTGTTGTTGAGATATATATTGCTAGCTAGCATTTTTTCTGATGCAATAAGCAATTTTCTTTCTGCTCAGAAATATAGAGTATTGATCATACCTCAAAGTTGCATCCTTGTTGCCAAGAATGTACAGAGAATGACTTCACAAGGGTCCAAGGGGGGAGAAAACAGACAAGTCTGTAATTGGTTAGTCCAGAGATTTCTACTCCAGCAACTATAATAGTTTAGAACTGGCAGCAGTTTGAAATTATATTAGGCTTTCATCCAGCAAAGATAACAGGAGGCAGGAAAAGGGAAATTTTGTCCCCCTCACAGTGTTACTCAGAATCATGAACTTTCTTCGGGACAAAATTATTCATATTGATAATTCAGCTAGACTTAATGCTTTGGTTACTTTGATCGTGGCTGTAAAAATTAGTAAAACCCTCTGCAGAGGTTTAATGGGGGGGAAAAATAATAGTAATGTCTGCATACACAGAAGGATTTGCATGGCTATATCACATTTGTGTTGTTGTTTGCTACATTAACATTTGTTTGTTTATATTTACCAATGTAGTTTATATATATTGGTTAGGTTTACATCCCACCTTTCCTGCAGTGAGCATAAGAGTAAACGGTTCTCTTCCTCCTCTTCTTCCTCTCCACTTTAATCTCGCAAGAACCCTATAAGGTAGATAAGGCACAAACTGATTAACCACCATGTGGCTTAGTGGGAGTCAGAGTCCAGATCCTCAAAATCCAAGTCCAACATTCTCCAGTCAGCCTTTGTATTTAATGATAGATAGTCATCCTTTTTAGGGATTTTCTTTCTCTCTACAAACTCAAATTAGTTAGATACAGATATATCTGTCCTGCTCTTGGTTAAGGATTAGGAATCCTTTTGCACTATACAATTATAGTTCTATGATTCCACTTTAATTGCCATGGTTCTATCCTATGGATTCCTGTGACTGGCAATTTAGGTTGAGGTATTTGGAATTCTCAGTCAGAGAATTCTCTTGTGCCTCACCAAGTACTACAAATCCCTGGATTCCACAGCAGGCAGTCTGCTGCCTGATTCCGGCAGTCATGACAATTAAACAATTACAGTGACAATTAAAGTGGAATCATAGTGGCATAATTATGTAGTGTGAATGGGCACCAGGTTCTTGATGCCCAGGGCATAGAAGATATTCACTCAAAAAGCATGGGGCAAAAATGGAAGATCACACCAACTTTTGTGCAGCTCATCTACAGGACCTTACTTCCTGAGGTAGGTGCATACTGAATTAGCAGACACAGGACTCCTGGGCTACAAGCCAGGGTGGGGGTGGGGGAAGTGTTTGGCCCCACTCACATCCTTTTTAGCCATGCCTCAAGCTAGTGAAGCAGGAGGTGCAGCTGCTCGTGGTGAGAAGAAACATGTACCTGCTTGCTCCATCTTGCTGGACTGGCGGTGCCCACAGCCAGACATCTTGCTATGGTGGAGACTCCCCCAGCACTCAACTTGCCCCTGGCTCCTACAGCCATAACCAGGCATTGCTGGCAGTGGCGGAGTTTGGAGTGTGTGGAGGGGGGGTGGGAAGGGGCAGGGCTACGGTGTGAGAGGCATGGCTGCAGTGTGTGGGGGCACGACCAGGGCATGCGGGGGCATGGCCAGGGCAGGCAGGGGTATGGCTACAGGCCGGGACACCCCAAAAACATTGCCGACTGGGGCAAATCACCACCCACGTCCCTGCGCGGCTGATTGTTGGAGCAGTAACTCCATTCCTGCTACTTCTCCAAAAGCATGCTGTTCATCCTGCTGTAAGTCTCCTGGAGAGGGAGGATTAAAGTGGAGAAACAGCTGGTGGGAATAGGATTAAGCACCTGTATGTTGCAGATATACTTGCTCTACCTGTGCTCTGAATTTCAATCTCTTGAAGTTGCTCCTGTTTTTAAAAATGGGTAGAAGCTGTTATAAACATATGATTAGTTGGCCTTCTAACATGAGTAGATAGATATGCTCAGAAATTCAGTGGTTCTGCGGTACAGGCCAAAGCCAGGTCATTGCTCACATGAGATGAATGCAAACTGTAATGTACATGTTTGATTTACTGCTCCTCTTACAGCCTCTCCAGTCCTGAAGGGCTGGGTGGAAGAACAAAGAGGCCTAAGGAACTTTTACTGGCAACTGATGTGATCGGTACCCTGCAGATTTCCCAGTTTCCCAGCTGTTGCAGTACACGTCTCAGTTCAATGATGCCAAACAAAATGCCTTAAAATACATATTGCATGATAAGATATATTCTGAGATGTGCACATATAGATCAGATACTTGTAGAAATGTGCTTTTGTGAGGAAAATACATTTATTTTTTTTGTATTTTAAACAAATCTGTATGCATATTTTTAAATATGTGCACTTTATTCTGGAAGGAGAAGAGACTTATGAGTGAAAACATGCAAACACAGATCACAGAAAGACAGATAGATCCATCTGTCACCATAGAAGACATGCACGAAACTCATTTATTTTTCCCTCCCTTAAATATCTTGAATACATGTTCTCATGAGCCATCACCCTACATGCACAAGTAAAATTGATTTAATATATGCATTGAGCAGAAAATTCAGGCCTAAGCTTTATTTTCTTGTAAAACAAGACACCATGTAAATATCATATACATTTGTTAATGCCACAAAAACAATTAGTAGCTAGTTTGCCTAGGCTGTATATCTGTGTGGCACCATCACCAGGTTTATGCTTAAACACCAATGAATGGGCATTATGTTGTTGTTGCTGCTGCTGTTGTTACTATTATTATTTATATCCCACCTTCCTCCTGACAGCGGGACTCAAGGCAGCTAACAATATTAAAACAGTACAAATTAACACATCCACGAAAATATAAAATTTAAAAAACAATGAAATCATTTATAAAGTTAAAACTTTGCATATTAAAAACATTACAAGTATTAAATACATTTTTAAAAAATTATACCTGCCTTAAAACAGATTCACATAGTATCAAAAGACCAAACCCAATAAATGTATAAAAGCCTGATGGCACAAAAATGTTTTAACCTGCATTGGAAGGAGAGCAAGGACAGGCCCATTCTGGCCTCTCTAGGGAAGGAGTTCCAAAGTCTGGGAGCAGCCACCAAGAAGGCCCTCTCCCCTCCAAAGACACCTGAAAGGCTGGTGGGACAGAGAGAAGGACCTCTCTGGATGATCTTAGGGTTCTAATGGGCTCATAAAGGGATTATTCTTCAAGTAATCTGGGCCCAAGCTGTATAAGGCTTTATAAGTCAAAACCAGCACTTTGAATTGTGCCTGGAAATGGATTGGCGTCTGGTGGAGCTGTTGCAACAGGGGAGTTGTGTTCTCTCTGCAGCTCTTTGGGCCAACTGTAATTTCTGAGCACTTTTCAAAGACAGCCCCATGCAGAACATGTTACAGTAGTCCAAACGGGTTGTAGTCAGGTCATACACACATTGATACTTGCTACTTTATTAGAAGATGATACCAGGTAAATGTTTTAAGTAGGGCAAATTTTAGAATTGTGTGTTTTGAGCAAATCTCAAAGACATCCACTTCTAATTAAAATAAATAGCAGTAGATGTAGGCTGTCAAGTTTATGGTGAAACGTGGAGCTCCTTTGGGACACCACAAATAAAGCATTAGGAAGAAAATTACTTCAATATCTATTTTGGGCATCAGCGCTTGCTTGCTCAGTGTCCTTATCAAAATTGGGACAGTGCAAATAAAGCAATAGTTATTACATTTTCTCCCAGGAGGGAGCATGAGATCACCATTTAATGTTGAAGAAATATATGTACTTGGCAATTCTTCCTTTGAAAATATATTCTTTGGGGGAATTTACAAAAGAATGATTTTTTTATAATCTACATATAGCAAGGTGATGCATTTCATATTATACATTTTATGTTGAAGTATTTTTTTTAAAAGGCAAAAAGATATCAGGAACATCAAGTGCAAGTTAATATTTTCATTTTAGCTTTACGGTATTGAATTGCAATAAACTTCATTGGGAATGGCAAGTTAATTCATTTATTTCCTCTGTTTCAGATATGCCCAGCCTTGTTTTACATTTAATTTTCATAATGAAAGGCATCATTGGTTCTAAAAACAGCAAAACCTGACCATCTGCTAAAATTTTGCTCTGTTCAAATAACACTGAAGTAAATGTATTTCCCCTACAACTGTTTCAACCCGACCACTCACCTCAGTCATCTTGTTCCTAAACTAAATTAAAAATCTCAACATACAGGAAGATGTACCAATCGATGATTATTGCAAGTGCTTCTATCTTCTTCAGTTCTATCATATGCCAGTACCTGGGCAGCAGATTGAGCAGGTGCATAGCTCACTTGGCCACTGTTTTCCATGTTGCAGTGATTAAGTACTGTGTTTGTACTCAAATTATTGTAATTATTTCTACATTTGCATCAATAAATATGAATTATTATAATCACAGTTTGGAAGTACATATATCCTCTTTTGCTCTCTTTTTTGGTGATGCATTAGTAGCCATCCTAAGGAAGAGCAACTGGGCCAGACCTCAAGGTGAGCATTTTTTTAATTGCTATCCTCATTTGATACTAGTATTAGTAATAATATTGGTAGAATTTTTGGCCCACCATCTTATTTTATTTGGAAGCCACCTTTGCCTTGGGGACTATTAGGGTATTTTTTGCAAGTTTTTTGAGGGGGTCTGGGCCATTCTAGGCCCAGGAGAGTTCTTTCTTGCAACAGGAAAATAACACAGATGTTGCCTCTTGTTTTTGAAAAATGCCTCTCTTGGGCCTGAAATGGCCTAGGGAGGTCCCAAAACATGGCAAACCAATAATCTCTCCATTCCTTGCTTTTTCTGCAGATTCAGCTCACAGTAGCAGCATGTCAAAAAAGAAAAAAAAATGATGATCACTGTTGAGGGGGCCCGTGGTCTAATCAAAGTATCTCGCTGAAAGGCAGGACAGTTTGAGAGTTCTGTTTCCATAGTATAGTGAATTCACTCTGGGTTTTATTCCAGACTTTAAAAGAGCCTCCCAAGGTGCTGAATCTATTTTAGGGATTTATGTTAGCACCTTAGGTAGCTCCTTCACATTCTGGAATAAAACCTACAGCAGATTGACTGCCTCAGTTACATGGAAGCCCTCTGCCATCCTTGCCAAAGGCTCTCCTAAAAGACTGAACCAGAAGGAGGAACAGAATTCCTTTCCCTTTGAAAACAGAAAACCCATCAGTTCTTCAGACTGGAGGTAGTCCACTAAGTTTCCGTTAAAATTTGGGGGGAATTCAATTTCATAAGAAATGAAACAGTGCTCTAAGAAAAGCTTGCATTGATTTCCTGTGAGAAGAGGGCTGCTAGTCATAACAGAATTATTAGACTTTTAACAACAAAAAAAGAGTATTTCAAAAAGTTGCTTTTGTAATATAATAGAAGGCCCATGAGAGAAATATTTGTAATTTGAAGGAGAAGGGGAACAGCTGGACAAATTGCTCTCTTGCCGCTATTTTCCCATGAAAGCTTCAGATGGGAATTTCTGTGGCCTCTCAGCTGCATCTGTATAGGAAATCATTAGAAGTAGAAGGCCCATTTTTATCCCAACCTTTTTTTAAAATTTATAGGGTCTGTCAAGTGAATTTTGCAGCATTCCCACAGGAGCAAATAAAAACATCTATACGGAGGGAAGATCACAAAGACCAAGCATTTATCTGAATTGGACTCTTGCCATTTGAACATTTCTCCTTTCTTGCTTTGACACTGTGATGTGGCAAAAGTGGTGCTCCAGGCGGCTAATTATTGGAATGTGTTTCAGACAGCTGAAGTGTTTTTATGTTTGCAATTTCATGTTGCCAGCATTAAACTCTTGAAAATGATGAGGTGGCTATGAGGGTGCAGAGAAGCTCTGGTGAAATTGGTCTCTCCTCTGTTGCTAGACAGGTCAAACATGGCTCAATTTTCTTTAACATATTGCTCTTTTCACTGATCTTTCTAACCAATTGCACTGATGGGATTTTTATCACAATAATAGTTTTATATTCCCAGCATTCTCATATAGTGTGAAGGAAAAAAAATAACAACCCTTACCATTATGTGTGTGAAGAAAATACTCTCATACCTGTTTGGCCTCTTCAAGGCTCTTTTCCCAATTGTTCCCTGAGTACATCTCGAAAACTACACACTGAAGGATCATTTGTGCCACTCTCTTTTTTCCTGCAGCACACACAAATTTCTAACATATTTGTAACCTTTCTTTTCTGTAATAAGAATATCATATTTCATCAGAACTCCAGCGGCAACAATTTATTACTGGAACAGAACCAGCTCTACCCCTGGGTAGGTGATGTAGCTGCCTTAGGAAGCAGATTTGCCATAGCATGAAGAAACAGGGAATCGTTAGTTCTTTAATTTGTTATTACTCTATTTTTTTTAATGCCAGGGAGAAAAAGACTTGCTGAATACCCTGACTCAAGCAGGAAAAAAAATACTCTGCCACAATCATTTGCCAAAATAATTTGAGTGGCTACAGATAATGTGTACCTTGACTTTAATGAATGGAGGATGTTGTTTGATGTTTTCCCTGAGTCATTATGATGTCTTCGGCTGCCCTGTACCTAGAACTGGAAAGAGAGGTACAAAAGCAGTCCGTCCTCTTGCAACTTTATATGCGGAAGAGGAACGTGCAGCAGGTTCTGCCCAGCCTTCCTGAAGACAGAAAAATCACAAGGATGAATATAACCTATGATGGATAACCTGTGACTATTAGCTGTAGCTCATACCACTGCTTATAGCTGAGCACTTTGTCACATATTCCATAGGTGTGCTGACCCAGATACCTGTTAGAGAGGTAAATTATTTCCAAGAGAATTCTGGTTGAGCTGATCCCCAAAAGTACCTCTATTCAGATTTGTGAAGCAGAGGAAAGCGGCCTTCCAAGCAAGGTGAGTGGGAACAATGCCATTAATGAGAAGCACTTCTTGGCACCTCAATCTGAGAAGGAGACAGATGCTAGAAACCAGGACATCTCAAGGTCCAGCACAATCATAAAAAAAAGGAGCCATGAAAGTAAAAATGTGCTTTGTAAAAGATTCTCAAGTTATATATATACAGAAGCTATTTGAGGAAAATGTGACAGGCCTTAAAGGTCGGAAAAGTATGATCTATGCTTTCAGCATCACTGAGTTGCTAACACCTGTTTAGGGTCAGGAGAGAGTTTGGCACCAGGCCACTATAAATTGCATATTTAAGGTACAGTAGCCCCTTGACTTTCACGAGGTTTTGGGGTGGAGACCTCTCGCAATAGTCAAAAATCACAAATAACTCCCTTCTGCCACCTGGATGAGTGCTCCCCCTCCCGTTCCCTCTGGGGACTCCCTCCTTCATTCTCCTGCCTGTCACCTATGCACCCCATCTCCTTCCTGCCCTCATGGGTGAGAGGCAGGAAAATGGAGAGGGAAGGGCTCGTATGCACGTGAACCTTTCTCTCTCCCATTCGCTTACCTTGCACTGGGGCACAGAGAAGGAGGGCAGTCTGCTTGGCCAAAAGGCCAGGGGATGGGAGGGGGAGACTGGGGAGGCAAGTGGGCACCTGGCAAATAATCAAATTTGCAAAGGTTGAACCCACAAATGTGGTGGGAGAACTGTAATAAAAAAGGAGTGCTACCTAGAATTGTGCAGGGTACACTTTTCTGTGGTAGAAAATTGCCTTACTTGCTTGGCTTTTCAAAGCTGGTAAGCAATCATCATGTTCTTGGTATAAAAATGGCTATTGTGTTGTTCTGGTACTTAAGTCTTATATAAACTACTAAAGTTGCTTTATATTAGATTATATTCATAACAGTAAAGTAAATAAAGACAAGCCTAGTCTGAGTGTTCCCTATCTTTAAAAAGAGTTCTATGTGCCCATATTCCATCAGTGTGGCATTTAGTTGCGCAGATATCTGAATAAATGTTCAGTGAACATTCAGTGAAAGACACAATGTGTATTTTGAGAGAATTCCTGCACAAAAACATAATTGGTCACAATTTGTCCCAATTATTTTATTCTCATATAATTTCTGAAACTTTTTTCTCCATAGTTACCTCTTTCGATTTCAGAATGATGCCTTTTATTTTGTTTTATCGTAGTTATGTACATTACTTTTCCCCAACTCTTCTCTGTGCAGGCCTAAAATTACTAGACAGCTTGCATCCTGATATAGCCTCCTTGACCAGCAATGCATTTTGCTAGTTCCTGATAAAGAAAGGATTCTAGGAAGGAAATATCCTAGAGGAGGAGAAGGGATCCAAATGGAAATAGATGTAAATTTGGATGGGGAATAAAGCGTGGGTAAAAATGGTTGCAAGCATGTTTCCAGGCTTAATTGGCTTTCAAAGCCCTGAATTGTTTTGGGTCCAGGTTACTTGAAGGACCCCCTACCCTACAAACCTGCTTACATGCTGAGATGACATGCAGCATCCAACTGCCTAAGTACAGTGTCAGAACCCATACTTCTGTATCCATTTGTAAAAGCAAATACACCAGCAGACTTGAGCGATAGGCTCACTCTTTTAGCAGCTCCTATTCCCAATGCTGTCATTACAGGCCTCATCACCAGAAGCTTTGAGGTAGGCCCTGCTCAGTGAGTCTATTGGGTGCCATTGTGCCATTTGATTTTGTTGGCTAATTCTAATATTTTTATTTGCATTGGCTGAGATCTTACATGGGTGACACAAGTAGCTGCATCTCTGTAGCTCCCCCAACCCTCGTTTTAAGTGACACAGTGACTTCCATGTCATTTGAAAGCAGGATGATCAGCTTGACTGCAGCAATTTTCCACCAGCTGGGCACACTGCAACAGATTTCCTGCAAAGGATATCCGACCAGTGCATCCAGTCACAGGAAAATAGATCAGTGCATATCTGCTGATCCTTTGCTCTGGGTTTGGGATTGCTGTGTGACTTAAATGTTGGATTTGGGCTGGAATTTTGATCACTGCACAGTCAGTAAAGAATTCTGACCTCTGAAATAACCAAAAAAGTGGGTCACACTAGCATAAGCTGGACTAACTCTATTGTAAATCTCACAGGATGCCAGCCATTTTGTGTTGTTGCTTTGAGTTTTGTAGTATGTTGCTTCACTAAAAGCTGATTTATCAATTAAAAAAAAAAGACTCATGATTTTTTCAATATGTGCATCCACATGCAACCTAGCACTCTATTTTGGAGCACAGTCTTGCTATGAATTCCCACCCAGTGTAGGAGGGAACAGAAAAATCTGCATATATGAAGCCATGTGTGCTAACTGGAGCACCTATAGAAATTTAAATCTAGCCCAAAGACTGAAGTAATGAAACAGCTAACCACCTATTTTCTCTCTGTGTGTCCCTCTTTTTCTCTTGGTGATATTCCATCTCTTGCTTCTGTGTTTTGGCAAGGTAGGACATACCAATAGACCAATGCACACAGTTTGGGAAAAAAACAAGATGAGCTTGAAGTTCTAGTGCAGGAAGGTAAATATGACTTTATAGGCATAATGGAAACCTGGTGGAATGAATACCATGATTGGAGTATTACAGTTCAAGGGTATAGACTATTTTAAGAAAAAAATAGATCTGGCAGAAAAGTGAAGCAGAGGGGTGACATGATTCCACCCTTTAAATACCTCAAGGGCTGTCACAGAGACAAGGGAGAAGACCTGTTCTCTGCTGCCACAATGGTAGGACTAATGGTTTGAAGTTACAGCAGAGTAGATTGAACATTAGAATGAATTTCTTGACAATAAGAGAGGATTGACAATGGAACCAATTGCCTAGAGAGGGGGTAGGGTCTCCTCCTCTGGACACCTTCAGAAAGAGGCTGAGCAGCTACCTGCTGGGGATGTTCTACCTGGAGATCCTTCATTGAGCAGAGGGTCAGACTAGATGGCCAATAAAGCCCCTTCCAACTCTATGATTCTGTGACTCTATAAATCTGTAAGTGTTTGTTTACTGGATCAGACCAAATGTGCATTTAGCTTAGCATCCTATTTCCCACAGTGATCAAAACTGCAACAGGAACCATCCAAGCAGATTGAAGTATAGCTAGAGGGGGACATTGTTCTGACCAAGCCAGTAACTCCCAAACTATGTATTGGACAGTAGTGTACAATGGAGGAGGGAGAAAAAAAATTAAACAGTGAATGGCTCCTTTGTGCCTAAGCCAACAAACCACAGAGGAGTTGCCTGCTGCATCTCTGCATGATTGATTGATTTGCAAGCTTGGGTTTGCCTGAGCCAAGGATGCAGTAAGCTGTCCTGCTGGCCAATTAATTCTGATGAGTGTCTGCATTGCCTGTGATGAATCATTCTATCACTCCAGGGCAGAGAGCCAACAGAATTACCTGTTTTGAGAGGAAGCTGCTGCCCATTGAATCACTGTGAATCACTATAGTGGCCTATCTGCTCCTTGCCAACACCAAATACATCCCTCAGGTTTCAAAAGAGTGCACATATGTCTGCTACAAAGAGTGGGTTGGTGCTAAATTATGAAGTGCAAGCACTTATCATGACAATCCCCTTAGCCATCTCTCAAAATAGTGTACAAAAATGCTAGAAGTAGTGTTGATCCAGCATTTTGGAACAGTCTTTTGAGATGACTGAAGGGATTGTCATGATGAGGGACACAACTGAAGGCACACAATTAAAAATGCTGATGGTGCATCCTTATGACATATGATGTGGATATGTTTATTAGTTATTCCTTTTCTGGTTGGATGTGCTTCAACATTTTTATTTTGTGTTAGAAAATTCTTAGTACTTGTAGGTGCTGATGTTCTTTTAAATTTTGTTCTTGTGACATGAAATTTAACTGGGGGGCAACATTGTTGGATTATGTGTGCTTTTCTTGTTGCAAAAATCCCTAACTTCCAAAATAGGAAGATAAACATGAATCAGTGGTCATCTTACTGCTTTAGTTATGTATGACTGTGTAGTTTATAGATATCATCTTCAAGAAAATGTACTGTGGAAATATGGTCAACTTATATCAGTGTATATACGTAGACCTCCTTCATATCATATGCATTTCCCTTCTTCCTTTTCTTTCAGTCTTTTATTTCCCTTCCTCTTTTCTTGCTTTTTATCTCTCTTATTTTTGTGTGTGTTTTTCTTCTTCATCATATTTTTTTTATAAACATACTTTCAAAATTCAATTTAAAAAAAATTAAAAATCCTGCTAATCTACCCTGAATGCATCCCTCATGGATGAGACCCCATTAGAATGTTTACAACTTCATTTCAACACCCATGGTTTTACTGGCATTTTGCTGACCCTACCTCCCCTTTAACTTGCTCTCGGTGTGAGATGCAGGCAGGGGGAGGAGGGAATGCTGCAGCTGTGTTAAAAGAGTGTCTTGTACATTTTAAAAAGCAATTGCATATGCCATAGCAGATGAGGAAAAATTATGCATGCCATCATTTTGAAAGCTGGTTTGTGAATATGCATTGCCACACATTTATGGACACTGGCCTGCTCTCTCGTCTATCAGAACAGTCTTAGAGGAAAAATCAAATTAATTGGAAAAATGCAATAAGGCTTAGAAGAGGAGGAGGGCTGGTTTAATAGACTTGCAGCTGACTGGAGTGCTGGCAGTTAGTGTGTCTGAAGTTACTGGGGGAGGGGGAATTCTGTCCACCCATACGGAGTGTGCAATTTCTTCAGCAGCATGAGCAAGAGGAATAGGTTTAAATATGATGGCTGCAGCAGATGAATGCTTTGTCAAGAAGAGAAGGGAGGGGATTCTAAATTGCTCAAAGAGGTCATCTGTTCAGTTATTGAGAAGAGTTTCCACTGTTTATTAAAGGCAAGTCTGGCTCCAACAATGACAGGTGAAATAAACTATTGTAATGCACTTTACATGTGGCTGCCCTTGAAGAGAGTTCAGAAACTGCACCTGGCACAAAAATCACCACCCAGCTGGTGTCTGGTGTGAGTCAACATGATTATATTGCATCCGTGCTTGAAACGGCTACCCTGGATACCAGAATGTTTCTGGCAGAGCTGGGTGGAGACTGCCCTCTGTAAAAAGAGAAGGCTGTTTTCTAGTATTGTCAGAGGGAGGGGAGATGTTCAGAAGGATTTACTAACAGAAACAATGCCTCCAGCATCTTCATTCTCTTTTTTCTTCCTTGGAAAAAGGCAGTATGGAACTCTTTCAGTTTCTGGCAAAGAAGACTATGGCCATTTCTGCACTACAGTCTTATAGTGCTATTATTTCACTTTCAAAATCCTATGGGATCCTAGGGTTTGCAGTTTAGCCTCCCAAAACTGCAAACCCCACCATCCCATAGGATGTTGAAAGTGGAATAATAGCACTATAAGACCGTGGTGCAGAAATGGCCTATCATGTTGCACCACAGTGCTTCTGTTGGAGGCATTGCTTTGACTTGGGTTATTTTTAGTTATGCTGTTACTTCAGTTTGCTAATGCACCTTGAGCTTGAGGGGCGTAGATGATATAAAAATATAATAGCAATAGCAGCAACAGTCACACAAGCAGCATGTGATTTCCCTGTGGACGACACTTGTCCTGTCATGGACAAATTCAGTAGTCCAAGCCAGCCTTACCTTTGGGAAGAGGGAAGCAAATGCCTCAAAAGAGAACCTTCTTTCAAATATTCCTCCTGACCCCCCTCATTTCCCTTTTGGGGGGGATGGAATTCTGTGGACTTTCACATGGACCTTTCTGACATTCCTTACCAAATCCCACTTGCTACGCTCAGATGTCCAATTTCCTTCTATACTGAACAATTTCTATCGTCCTGCTTATGTCAGGTTTTCATATTACTACCATGGTGACTGTGTTTGATTCTGGTGTCTTCTGGGAAGGCCTCTTTTTCCCCCAAGTATAGCAGCAGCTGCTATGTAAGATAATCCCTTTCCCCTGTATGGGAGGCCCTTCTCCAAGGCCTGTCTTCTGAAGGAAGGTGAATGTGCTCCACTCCTGAAAATCTATAACCTTGCACTTACTCATGTGTGATTTTGATGCCAGGTGACATTATTTTTGTGTCTTCAGATTTTTTCCCCCCAAAATCACCTAGATTGTTTTCAACCTGCTCTAGCTACTACTGTCTTTTATTCCATGGCTCTAGCCTTGGAATCCTGAGATTTGTAGTTTCATGAGGTATATTGAATTTAGCACTGAGGAGTTCTAGTGCTATGGTTCAGACGTGTCCCTAGTTAACATTTAGATGAATGACCACCACTTGTCAAAGATGTCAACACGGTACCAAAGATCCACATCTAAGTATGGATGTAACACCTCCCTTTGGGCACAGATTGAAGAGGCATTACCATGCGTGGTGATCTATAACAACGGATCTGTGGGTTCTTGGCATAATAAATCAAGGTTATTCCATAGAATTTCGAACCCTGCCTACCACAGGGAGAGTTCATCACACGAAACCATCACCACAGCTGCAGGCAGAGATCGATACCCTATTTTTTAAAGGGGCCATAGAAAAAATCTCCAATCTGCAACTCAAGAGATGTTTTACATCAAAGTACTTTCTGGTGTCGAAAAAGGACAGTGGCCTTCATCCCATTTTGGATCTGAGAGGAGTGAATTTTTTTATAACCTCAAAAATATTCTGGATGGTGACTCTTTCCACCATAATGCCATTGCTACATCAAAACGACTGGTTTGCTACGTTAGACCTCAAAGATGCTTACTTCCATATCGCTATCAGACCGGATCACAGGAAGTTCCTAGCGTTTGCTATAGGCAATCAGGGATACCATTTTCAAGTTCTACCCTTCAGTATCTGTACAGCACCAAGGGTATTTACAAAATGTGTGTCCATAGTGGCTGCTCATCTGAGGAAGAAAAGTATTGTAGTGTTCCCGTATATAGACGACTGGTTAATAGTGGCGCCAACAAAACATCGGTTGTTGGCAGATCTGAACACGATGATGTGTTGTCTACAAGATTTAGGACTGATGATAAACTACACAAAATCAATGTTAATACCATCAAAGAAGATCAAATTCATAGGAGCCATACTAGACTCTTCACGACAAAAAGCATTTTTACCAGAGGACAGATGGTGAAAAATGCTGAAGGTATTCAATGTGATTCGGCAACACAGAAGAGTCAGAGCAAAGACAATTCAAGTGGCATTGGGACTAATGGCTTCCACAACGATGGTGACACCATTAGTGAAATTAAAAATGTGTCCCTTGCAGAGGTGATTTATAAACAACTTCGATCCACTACGAGACCAACAAAGCATGTTTCTGATGGTTCCGAGGCCGGTCTTACGGTCTCTACTTTGGTGGATAGAACCATGCAATGTGTTGATAGGAATGCCGTTTGCACCTCCCCAACCTTGTGTGGTAGTAACAACGGATGCGTCATTGGAAGGCTGGGGAGCACACCTGCAGAACCTGACCGTGAGAGGACAATGGGATCAGTCAGAGAAAAGGTTACACATCAATGTATTGGGATTGAAAGCTGTGATAAAGGTGTCCAAGGCTTTCCAGTTTTACCTTCGGGGAAATTCTGTACTGGTCGTTACCGACAACACGACCGTGATGTATTACATAAACAAGCAGGGCAAACTGCCCGATCTGACTTTGCAGTTGTGGGAATGGTGTCTGTCAATGAAGATTACTCCCTCAGCAGTGCACCTGGTGGGAGAGGAGAATGTGTTGGCAGACATGCTCAGCAGGACCCCTCTGTTATGCCACAAGTGGAGGATGGACAGAGGGATCCTGCTCGATATCTTTCGGGACTGGGCTTATCCTCAGATAGACTTCTTTGCATCCAGTGAGAACAGACAATGCAAACTGTATTGCTCAAGGATGAAGAAGGATGTCGAGTCCCTGGGAGACACTTTTCTGTTCAGCTGGTCGGGACTGATCTTTATGCGTTCCCACCTTTTCCTCTGATCACAAAGGTGGTATCCAAAATTCATCACAACCAGGAGACCATGATCTTGATAACACCTTGGTGGCCGAGACAGCCTTGGTTTGCAAGCCTAATGCGTCTAGCCAACCGCCGGTATTGAGTGTTGCTGTGCAAGCCAGACTTGATTTCCAGCCACAAGGGGGCAGTGTTCCATCCAGATGTTTGCTCCTTGTGACTAACAGCGTGGAACCTGTTAAAGTGAATGACTTACCAGATGCTGTGAAGAAGGTTTTGATGGCAGCACATAAGCCGTCCACATCTAAATCGTATACTTATAAATGGAACAAATTTATGAAGTACTTGAATGATGTGAATGTTGATGTTCAAAGTTATACTGTGGTTAATGTACTTGACTTTTTGTCGAGATTGGTGACAACTGGAACTGACACTGTCATCAATCAAATGCTACTTGGCGGCTCTTTCTTGGTGCCATCAACAGGATCATAAACCATCTCTTTTTAGCGATCCTATGGTTAAGAGGTTCTTGCAAGGCTATAAACATTTACACCCACCAGTTAAACCACCTGCACCATCTTGGGATTTGAGTACTGTGTTAATGGGGTTGACTGATAAACCTTTTGAACCTATGGCAACCTGTGATTTGCATCTATTAACATGAAAAACAGCTTTCTTATTGACAATAACATCAGCTAGAAGGGCTAGTGAGTTATGTGCATTGAGGGTTGATTCACCTTATTTACGATTTCATAAGAGTAAGGTAGTTCTTAAACCAGATATCACATTTTTGCCCAAAGTTGTATTGTCTTTTCACTTAAATCAGGATATCATTTTACCTGCATATTTTCAGAATCCTGAGTCTGATATGGAAAGAAGGTTACATTGTTTAGATGTTAGGAGAGCACTAGCTTTTTATGTACAGCTCACGGCTAGTGTTAGAAAAACTAATAATTTGTTTGTTTGTTATTCTGTTCCTAAGCACGGGATGCCTGTTTCATCCCAAAGGTTAGCAAAGTGGGTTGTTTCTACTATTCAGTTGACTTACAACCTTGTAAGAAAAAAGCCACCTGAAGGGGTTAGAAGCCATTCGACTAGAGCATTGGCTGCTTCCAGTGCTTTTCTTCAAGGGGTTCTGCTGGATGATATATGCAAAGCGGCTACTTGGTCACAACCAATAACCTTTATATCTCATAGAATTGATAGAGAAAAAAGAGACGCTAAGTTTGGAAGGGCAGTTTTATTGTCTGCTATTAATTAATATATCTTCCTCACAGGTAGCTAATTTTCACAAAATAAACATGTTCTCTTTGTTGCAGTCATCTGGTATGAGGATGATTTTTGATGTGTTGTTAATTCAGTTCAGGTGGAGTTGGTTTTCAGCATGACATTCCACCATTCTTGTAAGAATAGCTTACTAGTCTCCCAATTATGTGAGTCACAGAGACCACAAAGAAGAAGAACAGGTTGCTTACCTGTAACTGTGGTTACTCACACAACTCACACAAACCCTCCCATTCTCCCCTCTGTATGTCCTGCTGATGTGTTGGTTCCATTAATGCTGCTATAGCAGCGAAGTGGAACTGACCGTTGGAGCAGGAGGGGGCTTTTATACCCTGGAGGATGGGGGAGGTGTTCAATGGTCAAAACACCTACTTTTGGATTTCTAGAAGGTTCCTAATGCTGTTCTGCGCAGGCCCAAAACCCAATTGTGTGAGTTCACAGAAGACCACTCAAAGAACCACAGTTACTGGTAAGCAACCTGTTCATCTCCAGACACGCCTCGAAAAGACTCTTGTCTCAAACCCTGGAGAACTACTGCTATCTGAGTAGACGTTACTGAACTAGAGGAATCAGTGGTTTGACTATATATGAAGAAGCTTCCTAAACTGATTTTGAATTGTACTCTCAAGTGTATAAAAAGTGAAGCCTAACAGCTCAGTTGTGACAGCATGTTATCAAAGGAAATATTTAAGAGAATCTGGTCTTGATGCTAGTGATTTATCAGGCATTGCCTAAGAGCCAGGACTTTTAGGAGACCACTTGGAACAGTATATCACCCTTGTGTCCAAGGCCTCCAAGCTGGTGGCTAAGATATTACAGTATGCTACAGTTAAGCTACAGGAAACAACCAAGGCAAACACCAGTGGAGCAATGAAGAAAAAAATTAGGCAAAAAGGATTCACATCAGTTCATAAGTCCAGTGAAAGCCTTACAGCATGGCAGGTAGAGTCATAGAGTTCTGGAATCATAGAGCTGGAAGGGGTGCTATAGGCCATCAGGTCCAACGCCCTGCTCAGTGCAGGATCTCTAGCTAAAGCATCCTCAGCAGGTAGTTGTCTAACCTCTTTGAAGATGTCCAGAGAAAGAGACCTTATCCCCTCTCTAGTCAATTGATTCCATTGCTAAACCACTCTTACTTTTCCTACTAATGTTCAATCAAAATCTACTCTCCTGTAACTTCAGACCATTAAGACCTGGCCCTACCCACTGGGACAGCAGAGAATAGGCCTGCCTCCTCCTCTCTGTGACAGCTCTTAAGGTATTTAAAGAGTGAGATCATGTCACCCCTTCAGTCTTCTCTTCACCAAGTTGAAACTGCCCAGCTCCTTCAACCTTTCCTCATATGCTTTGTTCTCCATACCTCTTATCATCTCATTGCACTTCTCTTGAAGCGGCTCCAACTTACCTATATCCTTCTTAAAATGAGGCACCAAAAACTGAATGCACTACTACAGATGAGGTCTGACCAGTGCAGAATATAGTGGGACTCTTAGTTCCCTTGACTTGTAAACTATGTTTCTATTAATGCAGGCTAAAATAGTGTTCATCTTTTTGCTGCAACATCACACTGCTGACTCATGTTAAACTTATGATCAACAATATTCCCAAGATCCTCTTCACATGTTATACAGTTGAGCCATGTATCCCCCATCCTATACCTGTACATTTGGGTTTTGTGCCCTAAATATAGAATTGTGCATTTGTTTCTATTGAATTTCATTTTATTAATTTCAGCCCAATTTTCTAGTTTATCTAGATTCTTTTGAATTCTTTTCCTGTCTTCCAATGTGTTAGCTACCACTCTCAGTTTCGTATAATCTGCAAATGTCATCTAAGTCATTGATAAAAATGATGGAGAGTAATGGCCCCAGGACAGAACCCTAGGGCACTTCATTCAAGACCTCCTTCCAGTTTGAAACACAACAACTAATGACAACTCTTTGAGCACAGTTTTCCAACCACTTTTGGATCCATCTGGCAGTGTTTCCATCTATTCCATATTTCATCTGTTTGTTAATCAAAACAATATGGGGGACCTTTTCAAATGCTTTGCTGAAATCCAGATAAATGATATCCACAGAAGCCCCACCATTAAACTAGTAACTTGATCAAAAAAATAATAATATGCTGTTAATTTGGCAGGATTTGTTCTTGACAAATTGAAGTTGGCTCCTCTTGATCACTGCATTGTCATCAAGATACTTGCAGACAGGCTCTGGTATAATCCATTCTGATATTTCCTAGTATTGAGCTCAGGATGATTGGCCTGTAGTTCCCTAGATATTGCTTTTTGCCATTTTTGAAGAGGGACAATGTAGAGTATCAGCAGATTCAGTACTTTGGGATAAAGTTTGCCTGGGCATGCAGATTTGAACTTGCTTACCTTGGCTAGGTGATTCCTGACTAATTCTCTATCAATCTTGATTTGCAATCCAGATCCCTTGCCAAGGTCACTACTGCTACATAAAACTACATAGTTCTCTTTTTGGGGAAAAAGACTGAAGCAAATTAGGTATTGACTAGTTCTGCCTTTTCATTGTGATCTGTTTACATTTTGCCATCTTTAACTGAACTGTGGCCCCACTGTCTCTTTGATCATTCTCTTGCCTCAAATGTATCTGGAAAACCCTTTTTGTTCTTTGCTTGTCTAGCCAGTCTCCACTCATTTTGAGCTTTAGCTTTCCTTATATTATTCCTGCAAACTTGAGCTACACATCTGTACTCTTCCTTTATGATTTGTCCTTCCTTCTGTTTTATATACATACTCATTTCATTTTTCACTTCCTCATTGAGTTTACTGTGTAGCCACATTGTCTTTTTCAGATGTTTCCTATTTTTTTCCATTGGATTATTTGTGATGGTGCTTTTTGAAACTCATTCTTGAAGAACTGCCACTCTTGCTGGGTATCTTTTTCCTTTCCCATGTCTAGCCATAAGATTCCACCTAGTAATTCCCTGAATTTCTTAAAATCAGCTTTCCTGAAATGGAAGGTCCATGTTTTCTTTTTTTCTTTCTTTCTTTCTTTCTTTCTTTTTTTTTTTTTGCCATGTCTCACAGTTGTGAATTCTAAAATTACATGGTCACTTCCCCCTAAACTACTGACTACTTTTGATTCCAGTGGCCAACTTGTCCTTGTTGGTTAGGATCAAGTCCAGGATTGCTAATCCCTTTTTTCCTTCCTTTACCTTTTGAAGTAAGAAATGGTCTGCAAGACACATCGGGAATTTTTGAAGAGCCAGCAGATATCAGGGTACCTGATGTCCAACATAATGACTAATGCTGGCATTTTTGACATTTCTGAGATTTGTTTCTGAAAAGCGTCATCCACCAAGAAGAGGTCTTGGTTTGGTGGTCTGTAGGAAACTCCAGCCACAGTGTTGCATTTATTTATTTATTCCTCTATTTATTTTTACCCAAGTGTTCTCAGATAGTCCACTCTGATCACTCCCATGGATTTCTGTACAACTGAGTTTGTCTTTCACATATAATGCTACTCCCCCTTCTTTTCTGCCACATCTGTTCTGTTGGAATTTCCAAGTTATGCCCTTCAATTGTAATATTACAATCATGGTAGTCATGATTGGAGGTCTCCATTATGCTTATAAAGTCATGTTTACCTTCCTGCACTAGGATTTCAAGCTCATCTTATTTGTTTCCCAAAGTCTCTGGTGTACAGACATTTGAAGCTTTGTTAGTTCTCATCTATTAATTTTTTTACAGGTTTTCTGTGGGTTCCATTCTCTCCCTCAGTTTCTCCTCTAGAATGCACATCCTTTTGTTTAGAGCTTGCCTTTGGACTGATGTTTGGGCTATCATCTCCAACTTTCCAATGATTAAATTTAAAGCCCGCTCAATCAAGGTTTCCATGCTACTACCAAAGACATCCTTCCCAGTGCAGCCCATCTGTAGCCAGTAGTCCTCTGTCTAAGAAGTAAAGACCATGGTCCCAGAAGCCAAACTTCACTCATCTACACCATCTAAATAGCCAGTCATTCACTTTTAGTATCACGCTGTCCCTATGTAGTCCTCCATCCTTTACTGGCAGAATTGACAAGAATACTCCCTATGCCTCAAAACCCTTCAGCTGCCTACCCAAAGCTTCATAGTCCCAGGTGATCTGCTAAAAATTTTTCTTGGCCATGTCATGTGGCCATGCCACATGAAATAAGGAGAAAGGGGTACTAACCTGTGTACTTGATGAGTTTTGGCAAGTTGTCAGTGACATCCCGGATGCATGTGCCAAGAAGACAGCACATTTCCCGGTTCATCTTGTCAGGCTGGCACACTGGTGCCTCAATTCCCCTGAGCAATGAGTCCGCAACCACTGGCACCTTTCTTTTCTTTTTGCGACTGGTGGTTACCTTGACTCCTTCCTTGGCATGCAGTGTCCTTTGTTGCTGGTTTCCTGTTTGGGCATCTTCACTGCTGCTGTCCTCCTGAAGATGTAGGGAGTGATTGCTTTGCTGGAGAGGTTCTGAATCCCTTCTGTACAGTCTTCCTGACAGTGGTTTTCCTCCAGGGTGTTTTCTCACTTGGCAGGGGCCCCTTCATTTTCCTTGGTGGTTTCTGTCTGTCGGGTTTGTATGATGAGTTTTCCCTGCATTCTATCTGGGAAGTTCCCCCTGTGTTCTATCCTCCTTTTCTCTGATCCATTGAAGAGACACAACACATAACTGTAGAGCACTCATCTTCTCTTACAAGACAGCTACCAATTTGCACTTGCTGCAGGGGTAGTTTGTGATGTTTTCTGGCAAGAAGACAAACATTGCACATGAATTGCAGCAGACAGTTATGGATGCTTCTGCCTCCATCTCTGCAGTTATTTGTCTGCTCCGCTCCCAGAGTTGCGTTGCTTCTCAGTTTTCTTCTGAAGCAGCTCTGCTGTTCCCATGAAGTTTATCAGTATTGGTCCAATTGCTCCAGCATCACCTCCAGGCTAAGTAGAGACTGCACTCCCCAACAGTCTTAATTGCCACGCTGGTGGAAAAGATCACACTGGTGGAGATTGTTGTTGCAGTAGGACCAGGGCTTAGGCCAAGGCTACTCTTGCCTCCTTCTCCTCCGCTGCCACGGCTACCTCCTCCACCACTGCCACTGGGCCACCGAGGTGAATCTCTAGAGGAAGGGTAAATTCATGAAATGGGTATTGCAATAGAACATGATCTGACATGTGTCTATACTCTAGACCCAAATCATAATGAAAATAACTGTCTCTTATGCCCACAAAGAAAAAGGAAGACAATGTAGACGAAGTAACACTCAGTAACATGACCAGTGAAGAGTGCCTTCAAAGCAGCCTGTCTGCAGTGGTCTGTACTAACTTCAGTTGCTGGGCACTTTTCAAAGACAGCTCTATGGAAGCTGAATTACAGTAGTCCATTCCCTGGCCGGCCCTACTATAAGGGAGACGGAGACAGCCCTCTTAGGCAACAGATTTGGGGCATCATGGATGATAGAAAAATTAAGTTATTTGATTTGTTGCTCTTTTAAGTTTACTTCTATGCATGAAGAGAAGTGCTCATGAGGTTTTCTGCTAGACATACCAAAATAGTTTAGGAGGCTTTGGGCAGTATGCACCTTGGTATGGGGGGGGCACCATTTGATGTTCTGCCTCAGGCACCAAAATGACTTGGCAGAGCTCTGTTGAAGTGATAACGCTCAGTGACAGTCGCCGTATTTTCCTTCTCCAAGAAACATCACAGCTGGGATAAGGCAGCAACTGTGCAAAGCTGTTCCTGGCTATTACCACTACCCAATCTTCTATGAACAAAGCCAGATCTAAGAACACCTCCCAGACTCTGAATCTGATTCTTCAGTGGTGGTACAAACAGCCTACATGCTTCCTCCTAAATGATTTTTTTTAAAACTGGTCAGCAGCAGCACTGTATTATCTGGATTAAATTTTCCTTTCCTCTCAACTGCTACATCTTGTTACTTTGTTTGAAAACCTCCACCAGACAAAACATTCATGTTTGCTTCAAACAGCTTGAAACAGGAATGAAATGGTAGAGAAAATTATTGTTATCATGGTTATTATTGGCCTAAAATTTAATAAGAGCTGTAAAGACATTTCTCTTTAAAAAAAAACCTTTCTCATGTTTACAGTGTTAAAAGGTAGAATATGAAAGGAATAAAATGTGGGGAAGGAAGAAGAAAACAAATAAACTAAAAGACCAGTTCTTAGCTAACATGGGTGTTCTTTACTGTTACCAGTTTAGCCAGTAATAGTTAAGGGAAAGGAAGAGCCAAATGGTAGCTGGCTTTCAGCCCGGTCACCGGAATGAGCCCTGTTCTCCCACAGCTCCCTCTTCTGTGGCCAGGCAGAATAGCTGCTGATTGATGACAGCAAAGGGAGAGGAGGAGCAAAAAACAACATGGCATTTCTCTTAGTTAACAATAGTGAAATTTGAATTGTAGTTTTGATATTCAGTTTTATAGCTTTGATAGCCAGTTTCCTGTGCACATGATCTTTGTTTTTCCATGACACTTATACTCACTTTTGGGTTATTTGATTGTGCTTCATCATGCCCTTGAAGAAACATTTTGCCTTAAAATTATTGTTTGCTAAAACCCTTTTTGTAATGAACCAACCAGGATTGTTCATTCTTCTTCTTATAAGGTCAAAATTCATGTTTATGGCCTAACGCAATAAAAATAAAATAGGTTTCATCTGGATGCTTATGGTCTGCCAATGTAGAAACAAATGCTCGAAAGGAATCACCTACTGGATGTCTTTAAATTATAGATTCATTAAGCTAAACACTTCTGCCATCATCAGCTTTAATATCTCTGCCAGAAAATGGAAGTTCAGTATTGTTTCATAGAGAGAAAATGTCCAAGTTAGGATTGTCATTCGATATTCTGTTTGCACTGTATGTCACTGACTATAACATCTGCATGTCTTAATGTCTGCAACCAGTGGGCAGATATGTGTGCATTTCCCAGATGTCACAAGTATCACTGCTACAGTATATATTTTTCCTCTCTGGTAGCTCAACTTTGAAATGACCTGCAGATAAAGCTATGAAACACAGCACACAGAAAAGACAGCCTCTCCTTCAATTTCCTGAATTGTCCTTTGAACAAGTCATGTACTACAATACTTCAACCTCTGCTGTTGAAACCTGTTGCATTTTGTGATACCATTACAGAAATTTTGATTAAAGAGCTAGCTTTTTGATATGAGCACTATCCAGTGGGATGCTGCCTGCTGCCTTGGAAGTAAGCTCTATTGTGTTCCACAGGAAATAATCATCACAGATTTCTATTAACTGCAGTGGGAACATTTAACCACACATAGTATATTCAGTGTGGATAATAGAAAGTTGTTACTCCAAAGGTGGGTGGCTCAGAGGTCCACCCACGAAACCAGTGCCTCTGTGAAACAGTGGGGAATTATTAGCTCAGACGAGAGGTCTCTGAGAGAGAAGTAGCCTTACAGGATCTTTTACACCTCTGTATACCAGTACTAATGCAGGGACACCAGTTGGAGATTAAAAGTATTTTTTTTAATGGGGGGAATATCACAGTCACACACCATATCCAAGCAGTCTCACAACTACACAAGGTTAACTGAAGGAAAGGAGAGGAAAATTGGATAGAAAGAAGTGGATGATATTTATCTATGCTGCAGAGAAGAGATGAAGCAATGTGGCTCAGACTAAGGGCCCAAGGGTAGCATAAGAATAGGAATCAGAGCAGCAGAGTGATGGCCTATGAATCAGAGCCAGGGTTTAAATACCCTGTTTCCGCCCTGAGAGGGGACCCCTGGCTTTCTGACAGAGTAGACAATGGGGTCTGGGCTAATGGTGTTAGCATTAGGTGATAAAGCACTGATGGGACTTGTGGTAGCCCCTTAATGGCTGGGCAGGTGATGAAACAAAGGAGAGTCTTGGCAGGAAGAGGAAGCGGTTTGAAGACAATCAGTAGGTAGTTATGGGTGCTTTTGTTTCTGAAGGTTGAGGTTGAGGGGACATTTGCAAGCTCATTAACACCAAAGCTTCCTTGACTGTGACCTGGGCATGCCCTGAGGTCCCATCTGATATACTTTAGCATGTGTTCAGCCAGTCCTTTCTGTCAGCATGGCTTTTCAGCCATAGCAGTATATAATTTATATTTCATGCCAACTAAATGATATTTGCCAATTGTATCATATCATAGAATGGGGGTATGCAGCATAGTAAGAGGTACTTAAATGTATTGAATTGTGCCCTGTATCTCTGACAAAAAAAACCCACCCTTTATTAATTGCAAGGTTATCCATGTCAAAATACAAAGATGCACAAAGTAGAGCCATTCCTACCCTTACTGCTTAGCACAGTAATTCATTGTGAGTCTACAGTTGTGACATCAAGCAGTAAAAGGCTCCAAGGATTGTACTGACTGACTGTTAAATGACTGGTGAATAACTTAGTGGCCAAAGTCATGTGTATTTTTAGCATAGCAAAAATAAGGCAGTTACAATGTATGCAACCAACTATACAGTGGGTGCCATGGCATTGCACTTGCCTGTTGTGCAACATGAATGACCTCCTCCAGCCCTAAAGTCAAATATGTATATTCATTGCTAGTTTCCCATTCCATTAGGTGTAGTGTGCTGTCATGTATTGCTATTCAGGGGAAAAGAGACAGATGGGTTAAAGAGTATTTATGTGCAGCTAATAGGGTTGCAACAGGGATGGACCAAAACCACATGCAAAAATTTGAGGAGCATCTTTAATGTCTCCCCTGCCATTCTTTTATTCGTTGTTTGATTGCCTTTACTTTTGAATGACATTTTATTCTATTTAACAATTTGATGGATTGTTTGTATGTGTGATTTATCCTTGCCATACAAAATAATACATTTATGTACCAGGATTTATAAATCTGTATTTAACCATGACATATGGACTATTTGTGTTATTTGTTTCACAGTGAACAGATGAGTAGACCTAGTCCATGGCAAATACCCTAAATGCAGTTAAAACCCAGAGTAGAATCCCAGGTACATGTGTTTGTTTGGTGTATTTTTAGCTTTGTTGGCAACATTTGGCATTCAAGGTGGCTAACAGTAGTAGAATAAAATAAGAATAAATACAATTAAAACATTTTGAAAATCCATTAAAATATAAAACAGATTTAGAGCCTACTTAAAAATGCATTTATGAAAAAATGAGGAAAGCAGTATCCAAACAGTCAAAGCCTGTCTCAGCAGTATCCCAACACAGTAGCTACATTGTGTAAAAAGTTCTTCAGATGCCAGTGAAAGGACAGCAGGGAAGATGCCAGCCTAGCGTCTGCCACTGAGAAACATGGATTGTCCCTGCACAAGTGTGGCCCTGGCTGTGCCCCAAAGAGGGGGTGAATAATACTCTAAAGCATTACATTATAAAGAATCTAAGTCATTACATTATAGAGAATTTAATTTTAATGAACATCTGTAACCTAGGCATGTATTCTTTTGTTTTTGCGAAATCTTTCACCTCCTCAGTTCAGCTCCAGAGCTGTTTCTTGTCCTTGGGAAAACTGAGAAAGGAGAGAATTCTAGTGTCTCAGTATGACTTTCAAGGCACATTAAGTCTGCTCAGAGGTACCTCTTGGGGACAATTTCAGATTTAAAAAAAAAACTAGAAAGAAAGCCAGCATCATTTGTGAAATTAGATCTTTCTGTTGACACCTAGGCGTCTCCAGATAGCAGTAAATGACATGCTGATGGACATAGTAAGACTGAAGGACAGTCACCAAAATGGGAGCATGAAAATCAAATAATTGAAAATGGCTGTATAATGTTGGCATTTGTAAATGTTTTACTGCTAGTATGCTTAGAGCATCTAGATCAACGTTATTCATGTGTGAGTACCAATTATGTGAAAGGACTGTGTTAGCTAGTCCTGTCCCCTGGTAGGCAGATGTATATCCCCCAAGACTGGTGCCAGTCTGAAGGGGCCTCATTCATGGATGGACCATGCAGGTAGGGCCTGAGTATAAATATTCTGTCCAGAGGTTTCATCTCATGAAAGGAGCCTACATACAGAGGTCAGTCTCCTGTTATAATTATCCATGCACATAAGCTTCTCTTACACATGTGGATGTACTTTTCTTAGATGCTGAGAAGGTTGGCATTCCCTTCTTCCATCCAAAGTGACCAAAGCACTGGGATCCACTGGGTTTCTCAAGAGTCTCAGTGCTGATATTATTTTGCATGGTGATTTCTCTCATCTTGCCTGCTCCTGACATAGGGAACAGATGTGCAGAGTGGCTTCATGGGCTTTCCAATACATTAAGATGTTTTCTACCACATTCCTCAGGAGAACTATTGTGAGTGAAAAGCTATATACATTTAGGCTGAGGCTCAGATCTGTCTCCCATGATCACAATCTCAGCTGTATACATTTAAGCACATGTGAGGGAATAGGTTCAGAACTCCATGTACATTTTGCATTCACTTCCCCTAGAGCAGGAGTGGGCATGTATAATGAATATAGAAGCCAATTTCCTGCATCCTTGAGAGACCCACTGTAGGCTAAACCTTGAAACCAAAAAAAAAAGGAAGTCCATTTCCAGTTACCTAAACCCCGTATGTTTGCTCAAAACAAGGCAAAAAGATATGCGCCTCGTTTTAAAGGAGAACTGAGCATCTGAGAGTATGATTCTTTTTGAATTGAAAAAAATATGGAGCATCCAGGTTATGTGCATGTGCGTGTATGTGTGCACATGTGTTCAGTTGCATTTCTAATTTCTAGAACCAGAAGTGACACTGCATCACCTCTGGTCACTCCAGGAGTTGACATGCAGCTTGGGGGATGGTCTCACTCCATCCACATTTTACCCTAATGGTGGGTGGTTGATTGGATCAAAGCAATTTGTGCAGTTTGCACTACTTTGGGTTCTAAATACTCAGTAACCCATTTCTTTTGCAGTGGATGTATGTTGGGGTCTTTTCTACCATAATAGGAGTAAGATCTGTTGAGCTGGATCCCAAGATAGATGAATATAGGAAAGTTCACAGAGTAGAAGTGTCCTGTCCCTTCCTTTATGCCACATCACGCGTGCCCACAAGACTCTCTTCTAAACAATCTTAGAGGGGGCACAGAGAGACTTCTGGGAAGGAGGAAGCTGCAGTTCAAGCCACTGGGTAAGAAACAGACTTACTCATACGAAGTAAATTCACTGTAGTCAACAGAATTTGCAGTAGATTGACTTCAGTTCCATTTATTTCAATAAGTCTGGTCTTTGGTATTATTAAGTCTGGATACTACCCAATCCAACAGTCTTAGTACAATGCAATTCTAGGCAAATATGCCCCAAACTGTGCTTTTAGAGAATGATATTCTAATAACTTTAGAGACTGATTCTTTGAATAAGCAAGGAAAGCTAGACTAGGTCCATCATTAGTTTCTTGTGTGTTAATTGGCTTCTCGTTTGATGAAGATCAATAAAAGGCGGGAACATTATTCTCTTGATAACTATTAGCCGTCCTTAAAATGTAACTCATTTACTTTAATAAGCATCATACTGAAGATGTTGTATAACAAACCACCTTTAATGCATAGAACAAATGAATAAGCTGATCACTTGAAAGTGCTTTTGATAGAAATATTTTTAAGATAATTCGACTGTTTCCCTCAGTAAATATCATTTAAAAACACATATTAAAGGCAAAAAAGGGGTATTTTATGAATGCTCAGTGTTATAAAACACAATGACTGAAGTTGTGTTTTTCCATACTTGCTACATTCAATTGTTATCCTGTGGCTAGATCTGAGCAAACACTGACACATTTTTGTTAATATTGCTTCTAATTCAAAATAAAATCTCATCCCAACCTTCCCGATAACCCTTTGATGTTGCCTTCGAGCGCAAATAAAAGAGCTTCAGCTTCAAAAAATGATTTGTGATAACTGAAGCTTGAGCTTGAGTGTTTGCCAAAATGAGTTTTAAAGTACATGCTAAAATTTATGAACTTACACAACAGCACAAATTCATAATGCATCTTAAGGGGATAAACAGAACACCCAAAGGTTAAAATATCCAATTTACCCTACATAAACGAAGGAGTACACAAAACTTTCCACAGCAATACTCAGTTATTTAAACTATGTCAACTGCAACAGAAGGGTCTTATGAAATATGACACATAAATGTCTAACAGAAATTATAAAATATTGTAAAATAAAATTAGTTGGCCAGATACTGCAAGCCGATGCCTTGTCTCCTCAAAGAGTAATTCCCATACAGTTAGAAGGAATTTCTCCTGGATAAGTATATAGAGGAGGAACGGGCCAGCATGCACATACCCTCCAACATTTCACAGTTAAAAATCAGGCAAGCAGCCACAGGGTGTGGTTGAGGTGGCAGAAGCTGTTGATGAGGAGAACACATAAGTTAGAAGAGGCTGTAGCCGTTTGCTTTTGCAAGACTCTGTTGACTCCTCTTCCTCCTTGCTGAGCCAATTTATGCAAACTACTGCCCTTTCCAGATGTGGGGAAGGAACCGCGCGAAAACGAGACTCCCCGGATTTCCTGAGCATCCGGGCAAGTCCGTCGGGACGAGGAGCAGTGCGAGCTCATCGCTCTGCACTGCTCCGGCATCCAAAATGGCGGCTTCTGGTTGGTGGAGGCTCTCCACCAACCGGAGAAGCTCGCCAGCCTAAAGCCCGCCCCCGGCAGATCTGCAGGCACGCACTTGCGCGCGCCTACAAATCTGCTCCAGAGCGCAGGGGTGGAGCGGCACGAAGTCGTGCGCTCCGTGCTTTTTAAAAACTTCTAAAAAGAGGTTTTTAAAAAGCACGCTGCGTGACCAGTTCCGGTCGCTCTGAACTGGACTGAGGTGCGGAACTACAAACAGTAGTCAGCCCCAGTCCACTCCACAGTCCAGAAGACCTCCGTTGGAGATTGCTCTGCACCGTTTTACTAGCCCGGTGTGGAAATGGCCTACATCTGCACTTTGAACTCAGTTTGTACCAACTGAAATAAGCTGAGGACAAAGAGTGAAAGTGGAAGGAAAAGACAAAAACTGGGATATTTTAAAAAAACAGCTGAAAAAGTGGGACACCAGAGAATTAATTGCAGCTGCCCCGCCTAATCAAGACAGTTGGAAGATATGCATGAAGTCCCCTAAGGTTATTTAGACCCTTCCACATTCCCAGGACTGACCTGTTTTTGAATCAAAGGAGGCTGCATTTTGCAGACCCGTGGGAGTGGCAATGCACCTTTTGACAAGGTTTCAGGCCTCTTTTCCTGTACTGTTTAACATTTTAAAAAAAAAAATTCCAAACAAGAAGTGGATTTGGGGGAGCATCTTTGGCCCCTGGAGTGTCCCAGAGACATAAAACTGGTGCTTTAACTCCCCCGTACAGAACTGCAGCTTTAACTTTCTGTCAATTTGGAGTCCCTTTAGGTTTTGCATTTGCTGACTGTTAAGAAGAGGCAGTATGGCGTAGTGGTCAAAGTGCTAAGAGTTTGAGGGGCCCAGTTATTTCATGAAGTTCACCGGGGTAACATTGGGCCAATCACTGTCTCTTAGTTAACCTGCCTCATCGAATATGCCTGAGATTCATCCCTGAATCTCCTTGGAAGATAGAAATGCAACAGCAAAGTTAATAAAATATACCTGTATGTTATGAACACATCAAAAGAAACCAGGTGGAATTCTGTGGGAAAAGCACGTTGCTGGGCAATATTGTTAGTTCTGAAATAGTAGCATTCATTATTTTTTATTATTATACCTCAGTCCACTCCACTATTTTTTCAAGTAGCTGGTGGTATCCATCCTCCCCCACACATTGCCCTCACAACCACCCTGTGAGGTAAACTGAATTGTGAGAGAGTGACTAGACCAAGAAGAAACTGAGTTTCAACTTGATCTAAATTTTCATAGGTCCTAATCCAACAAGTGACAATACCATACTAATTCACACAAGTGAATGTGGTAGTTTGTTTTTAGATGTCTGGCAGAATTCAGTGGAATCCTGGGATTTGTAATTTGGTAAGCTCTGCAGTGACAATTCTAAATGTCACTCTTTAAATTTCCAATCCCAGGAGTCCATAGGTTGGAGCCATGGCAGTTAAATGGAATATTTGCACTATAATTGCATAGTATGTTAGGCCCCCACCTGAGTTGATGGAAAGATCTCAATACAACAAGAAGATTGGTTTTCTGCATCTCACTGGAATGAAATAAAACATTTGGACAGGCAAGCAAAGTGTGTCTGCCTGATTCCAAGAAAGGCAAATGTTCCATTTTGAGGCAAATCTTCGAATTGGGAATAATGAGTTATTCATTTTTTACATACAATATCTTTTGACCTTAGCTTTCCATCTGTAACATGGGCATAATAAACTGCATCTGCCTTACAACGGTTACTGTCAGGATTGTGTGGATTAAACATTCTGAGCACTTAGGAAAGTATTAGATAAATAACAAACCATTGAGATCATGAAAAATAGTGGCAGGTCCTGAGAAAAGATCCACTTTTAGATTCTCTGAATTTGAAATATTCCGTTTCTAGTCAGGTGTGTGTGTGTGTGTGTGTGTGTGTTTATCACCTGAATCTCTCTCTATATATTTATTTCAAGATATTACTGCTTTGTTTAGACAAAACATAATGGTTCCTAGAGTAGCTTCCATAACATACGTAAGGCAAAAGCTATATATAAATTGATGTGTTTGCTATCATTAATAATGGCATATCTTTCCATCACACATTTATAGTAGTTTGATACCACTTCTTTTTGAGAATCTGGTGCTGCTTGAGACTAGGAATGTAAATCTTCACAGATTTCATTCCCACAGGCAAGAATAAATAATTTTATCATTTTTCTCCTTACTGTGAGAAAAATATTTGAAAATTGTATCACTTTCAAAGACTATTTGCAGTTCCTAACTTATTCTGTGTCCCAAAAAAAAAAAAGTCATTTTCTGCATAGAAAATGTAAGTTCTGTTTGCAAGAAACTTAGTTTCTGCACACAAATGCTATTTTATATGCAGGAAACTTGTTTTCTCTATAGGAAATGTATTTCTGTGCAGAAACCTTGTTCGTCACTCAAAGAAACGACACAATTTCTGCACAGAATAAGTCCCAAACCGCAAAGATTCTTGCCTTTCTAGGATTCTCCTAGTCAGGGATTCCCTGTGTTTGAAAAACATATTTTTCAACCATTTTTCATATACATAGTTTCAGGTATTCTTTCAATCCCTAGTTACAACACTGATTTCATTCGTGCATTGCTTTATCAGCATTTTATTGAGCGTCACATAGCTGCAATGGTCGCTCCAAAGTAAATTAACAGGGTGCGCCCAAATTAAGCATGTTAGCTCCATGGTTTTGAGAGCTGCTGTCAAAACAAGAAATTTTTCCAAGCTCTGATTCTCACCAAAAGACCATCTAAAACCTAGAGCCAGCATTGCAGATCTACATGTGTGTTGAAAACCCTCCTGTGTAGAGAACTAACACAAAAACAGACCCAGTCCCTAAACATAAATACTGGCCAAATTATCCCTCACAGCTGCTTAAGACAGAGAGCTGCTTGTTAACATATTTAGATTATTCTAAATGTTATCTTGGTTGCTCTTTTCCAAGCGATTTGATTAGCACTATAATTAGACACCGGAGAATGTGCGGAGGAAATTAATGTCAAGATGTCCCCCTATACCTGGAGATTAAGATTCTCTTAAATGCCAGGAATATTGAAGAGTTTGCCCTCAGAACTGCTGACCTCAGCATTTGCCAGACATGCTTAATAGAGGCATCGCAGCAAATTGGCTGAGAGGGCTAGGATAAGTGACAGGAAGCAAAGCTGAATTGTTTGATGGAATGATGCTTACAAGCACCTACCCTCAGGCATCATGGCTTGCACTGTGTGTTCAGGAAAAGGTGCACTCTCACCTCAAGTGATGTAGAGGTGGGGGCGAAAATGGGATCTGAAAGGTCTAAGGCAAGAACTAACGAACTCACAAGACCACATGAGTGAGTAACAGCAAAGTAAAGGCTAAGAAATAACTAAAATCAAAATAGCAATGACTTCTCTTACAGGGCTTTTGCATGGACTGTTTTTGCCAGTTGTATGGTTTTGTTGTTTGCTGCCTCTCATTTTTGCTGTTTTATGGTAGTCAGAATATTGTATTACTATTTTAAAAAAAAATTAAGTGATTGACTATAACTTTTGAAAATACATAAATAAGAATGGATGAGTTTGACTATACAACATGATGGGGAAATGAGAAGTAAATGACAATCAGCTTCAAAAAATAGACTGGTCTTTAAATGCAAAGATAAAGGCATTGGTCTACCATTCCATATCCTACTTCTTCCTCTTCCTCCTCCATCACCACTATCAACTCAGAAGTGACTTTTCTGCCAGACTTAGGGTGGTTTTTTTTGTGCACAATGATATATTTTGTTAAGAGCTCATAGGCCATTTCCGCACTGCGCTGTTATAGTGCTATTATTCCACTTTCAACAACCTATGGAATCCTGGGGTTTGCAGTTTAGGGAGGGGCATCTTTGGCCTCTGTAAACTACAAACCCCAGAATTCCACAGGATGTTGAAAGTGGAATAACAGCACTATAAACAGTGTAGTGTGGAAACGGCCCTAGTTATCAAGCCTTAGACAGAATTTGGAAAGGACTACACTAGAGAAACAGCTCAGGATGTTAAAAATGGTCTGTTTGGTGGTAGAAAAGCCCCGTGTGCACTCTTAAGATTTTGTTCAGAGGTCTATTACAATTAAACTTCAGAAATTTATGACTCAGGAATTCCTAAACCATCTATTGGTCCTCATTTGCCCAATATAAAATTTCAGAGTTCCTGTTTCAGACATTTCTGGAAGTGTGATTCTAAAAGTAGCCCTTTATTGAAGAACATACATAAGCTGAAACATGTAGAGTTTTAATACCAACAAATAGACCATCTTCTGATCATCCTGATTGATGTCTGTATGGTTTTTCATTGGATGCTCCCCAGTTTTCACTTCTTTTGCTTTTTGGACTAACACTCTTAGATTGCCCTAGCCAGAATGGTTACTGGTTTATTTGTCAATAGCAGTTCTTCCTGATGGTGCTGTTACTGTCAAGTTTCACTGCCTCATTCATGTAAATTTACAGAAGTTACAGGTGATATTATTGTGAGTTTGCAACTGTCTTATATTTTCTGTTTGCTTCTTCTGTTGTTTTTTCTTACTAGGGAAAAAACTATTAAAGTAAACGAGATGGAATAGCTCCATAATTGTTTTTCACTGTGATCAGAAGAAGCCTTCTGTCTAGGAGAGCTATACTGAAACTGGATTGCTAAAGGGTTGGACTGTCAACCCCTGGGAAACAATTTTGTACTTTTTCCATAACACAATGCTTGCTCATTAGAGTTTAACTGAGGGTCTTTCCACATTACACTGTTATAGTGCTATTATTCCACTTTCAGCATCCTGTGGAATTCTGTGGTTTGTAGTTTATTGAGGCCAAAAAGCTCTCTGGCTGAGAATTCTAAATGCCCCTCTCTAAACTACAAAACCCAGGATTCTATAGGAAGTTGAAAGTGCAAAAGGCCCTTAATTTGGAAGAAGTTTTAATGAGCCTGCTCCATAGTTCTCCAACATGATACAATAGCCATGTGGAGATCTTTCCCAGTGCCTACAAAGCTCTCAACTTCCCTGGTTCTTCATGCATGATAAGGCCTTTGGATAGCACTCCTCTCCACAGCATGTCCAGATCACTTATTAAAAGTTATTTTAAATAAAATAAAATAAAATAAAATAAAATAAAATAAAATAAAATAGTGATCTCATAGAGGGAGAGTGAAGCAACCAAGCAGAGGAAAAAGAACAACCAGTGGCAGCAGCATGAAAGGTGAAGCAGAGTAGAGATGGAATCAGGACCAGAATCAGTGTGTATCTATGTACTTGTGTTCTTTGTCTCTGTCTCTGTTAGGACCCCTTCAGCTACAGAGTTATAACCCTGTGATTCCACTTTAACTTCAATAGCTTCAGACTTTGGAATCCTGGGGCTTGTAGTTTGGAGAGGTACTAGAACATTCAGGCAAAGAATTCTAAATGCCTCTCCCTAAACAGCAGATCCCAGGATTCCACAGGATGTTACCATGGGAGTTGAAATGGAAGATAGCTTTATAAATTACATACAGTCAGCCCTCCATCTCCACAGATTCTGTATCCACAGATTCAACCAACCACGGCATGAAAATATTTCAAAAAAAAAATCCAAAAAGCAACATTTTTTGCCATTTTATATAAGGGATTTTCTACTACACCACTGTCCATAACGGAGTGGAGCATATACAAATTTTGGTATCCATGGAGGTGGGGTTCTGGAACCAAACCCTGGTGGATCTCAAGGGCCCACTGCAGTGTGAAAGGGCCCCTGTTTCTACATCTATGTGGCAGCTGCTTATGTTCCTCATTGGTCTATCCTTCCCTTCCTTCCTCCATATACCATAGTGCCCAAGAAATACGTAACACACACACACACACATGTACACATATACAGGGACACACCCGGTATTTTCTGACTGGATAATAAAGTGGGCAGACCGATTTTGTGATTGGCCACATTCTCACAAGAGTTGTTTTGTTATGGTGGCCATGGCAATTTGAAAATTCCCAATGTACCCAGAAGCCCAAAGGCAAGGATGGGCAAGATGTGCACCAAGGCTGTTTTTGAGACCTCTTGTCTCTTTCAGGCCCTTCCCACAAGCCCTGTGCCCTGAAAAAAAATCCACTGAAAACTAAAAATGAAGAATATTGGTGGCACAGTGGTTAAAAGCCAGTACTGCAACCACAAGGTTGTGAGTTTGATCTTGTTGGGGTTCCAGGTTGACTCAGCCTTCCATCCTTCCGCAGGTTGGTAAAATGAGCACTCAGCTTGTTGGGGGCAATTAGCTAACACATTGTAAACTGCTTAGAGAGCACTTAGCTGATAAGCAGTATAGAAATACACATGTTATTGCTATTGCTATGCTAAAAGCCCAAACTAGGTTTTCTATACCTGGAAGTTTCCAGGGATGATGGTTTTGTGTTGTGGGGGGACACAAGTCCTCCAACTCCTCTGGCTTTGTTCTTGTTTTTGTTTTTTTTTAAGGGAGAAAACATGCTTTTTTGTTTTTTAAAACAATCTTGTTTGAAATTGTCAGATCTTATGCAGCCAGTAGATAACCCTAGCAGCTAAAAATTGGAGCCCATGCTTTCTGTTACCTACCTTTGTATAAATCTTTGAAAACCCCCACAGGGAAGTCCCTATGAAGTTCATACATATAGTATAAGGCTTTTACACAAATCCATGCAACATTTTAGCAGCCTGTCTACTCAGAAAGCTTAAACATATGGATTTTGACTTGGTCTCTAGTGTGACTTTGCAGTTGTGACCAGCAGCAATTCTTGATGCAGCTACGGAAGCATAGAAGCAAAAGTGGGGGAAGGCGCAGCAAAGAAGCAGTGAGACAGCAGGAAAGCAAATGCTGCAGGAGCAAAAAGGAGGCCCACTGGAATGGCACACTTGCTCCTATGTTGAACCTTAGATAGAACACTGGCCAGTGCAGTCACCTGCTAATTGGCCTCATGCTTGCATGCTCTGTTTTTCTCCTAGGAAATGAATCTAGTGATATTTGCTGTAAAGGACAGAATTAGAACAATTTCTCCAAGACCTCTAAGATGCCAGGAACATGCCTTTCTTATTTTCCTTCAGGATCAAAATGAACTAGATTTCAGGACTTATGTGAGCTGCTTGTGGCCATCATAAGTGCCCTTTTTTTGATCACGAGGAGGTAGGAGGCCCAATTACACAAGGGAAAGGGAAGGAGTCAAACCTTTTCCACTGGGCGTTTTTCCTTAAACAAACCACCCTGCCCCATGCTAACCCTGATGGTTTGCATATGGAACTGCAAGACTAGCGATTTTCTCAGAGGGAGGAAAACAAAAATTGCTTTTAGTGAGACTTTCTCATTATTGTTAGAGTTTTCATGCCCATAATTAGCAAACAGCAAAGACATTCTACATGTTCTAGCTTTTGTGGTGTAAAGTATTTGTAGACTTAAAGGCAGCTACTTTTTTTTAATACTAATTAGATCTCCATCTAAGATCTGCAGTTTCTGATAGGCGACCACGTGAAAAGAATAATAGAATCATGGAGTTGGAACAGACCACAAGGGCTATCCAGTCCAACCCCCTGCCATGTAGGAACACATAATGAAAGCACTTCTGAGAGAATGTTGGACTCAGTAGGGCTTTGGTCTCTTTTTATGTCTCGCAAAGACATACTGGAAAAGGTACAAAGGCCTCATGCATCTTTCTTCGGATCTCTTGTATAACATCTAAACTTCAGCTTCTGAAGGAAAAAAAAACAACCTGTATTTATTCCCCCATGCTGAGAATTGTAAACTGCAAACGCAAGTGGAATTCATGCATCAAGCATCAGGCATCAGAAAGTAAAAAACAAACAAACAAACCAAACAGAAGGCATACAAATCACTGTATCCAAACTTTGTCATAGCAAAAGATATTTTTAAAAGAAACTAGGTGCTGCAGCAGGTTCCTTCCAAGCAGCGCTATAGACTCTCTTGAGGCTTCAACCGGCCCTCTCCTTCTTCCCTTCTCACTTTTCAAACGCAGGAGGGGGCAGTCATAGTAGGGAAATAGGCATCACCTGCCTCAGGAGTTGCTGAATATGATATCCCTATGAATGGCTTTAACTGGCTTTTCCTATTCTGTTCCCACTTTCTTTACCCTGTCCCAAATGGTTGGAGCTACATCTCCTGTCTTCTCTTAATTAGGAAAAAGTGAATGCAAATGTACAATCAGTCCTTCATGTTCGTTAGGGTTAGGGGTGCAGAACCCCTGCAAAAGTGGAAAAACTGCAGATATCAAAAGTTGTGTGTGTGTGTGTGTGGGAAGGGGGCTGAGGCATGGTGGGAACTGCAGGCACCCAGGGTCCAAACCAGGTGAGTGAAAGGAGAAGGAAAGGGGATGGGTCAACATGGTGGCCCTGTACTTCCTCTCTCTCACCCATCTCCTTCCTTGGGAAGGGGGGCTCTGGAGAGGGTGAGTGGTGCTGAGAAATCAGGCTGCAATCCATCCTTAGCTGGCAAGGCAACAGCAGGTGAAGGAGGAAGAGGACCAGAGGCAGGTTTTTAAAAGGCTGCATGGCCTGATCAGATCTACTAAGAGGAAAAGTTCCCCTGGAAAAGAAGTGCCTGAGGTGGGGGGGAGGGTTGAAGAAACTTACAAGCAATCAAATTTGTGAAAATCAGGCATGCAAATGTGGAGGGCCAACTGTATTTCTTCAGCATTGCTTCGGTAAAAGAATGCTTTTAATTCTTGATTTCATTTTTCTTCCTTTCTTCTCCCAGCCACCTAACAAGTTCTGACTTAATTTCTCCTTTTCTTCTTTTTTTTCCTTCTCTCTCCCTTTCTCTCTTTCATTGTCTTTCTACTCCTCTCCCCTTCACAAGTCCCACGTAGTCCCGCATTCCCTTGTCTCTCTTTCTGGCCTCTTTCTTTCCTCCCCACATACATGTAGCTTAGTGTCTTCTTCCCTTCTCTCCCTTTCACTTCCTCCACCTCACTGCATCTCTTACTTGCAGTCATCTTCTGCCTCTTTCCCTAGTCTGCCTTTCACTCTCTAGCAATCTTTCTGCCCACCTCCTCAAATCTCCTGGCTACATTGGTCTTTTCTGATCTTCCCCATCCCTCTTTTTTTCTCATTCTCTTTCTTCTTCTGCTTCCACTTCTTCTAATTATGCTCCTCGTCTCCCTTTCCATTTCCTGTCTCTCTGGTTTCTCCTGTGGCCTGTCTCAGTACCAAAAGAAAATCTTGAAACAAAGACTGAGGTGTGTTAGATGTTCAGAATAGAGCCCTGGTGGCGCAGTGGTTAAATGCCAGTACTGCAGGCACAAGGTTGTGAGTTTGATCCTGCTGGGCTCCAGATTGACTCAGCCTTCCATCCTTCCGCAGATCAGTAAAATGAGTACGCAGCTTGTTGGGGGCAATTAGCTAGCACATTATAAACTACTTAGAGAGCACTTAGTTGATAAGTGGTATAGAAATATGCATGCTATTGCTATTGCTGTAAATCTAACTAAATTCAATAGGCTTTGTTTTCAAATATGGATGTTTAAATAGAATTCGTCTGTTGGTCATCATCATATATGTCATTATCTCCCCCTTCCCAAAATAACTTATGTGACCCTATCATAGGGTTTTCTTGGTAAGATTTATCCAGATGTTTGACATTGCCTTCCTGAAAACATTAATAGCATGATGGTGATTATAATGATGTTATGGTGGATGAAGGAGGATTCCACAGTCTGACTTCACTAAGGAAGAAAACATGACCAGTGAGGAGCACTGATTAATGGAACATCCACTGAAATCAGATTTAGGGGCCAAAAAAAAAATATCTTTTTTTTTTCTTGGAATAGTTTGTTTTCTCCCCATTGGTCTACAACTCCCATGTGTTACAATTAGTACTTGCAAAAGTGTTAAAAACACAGCTGGAGATATTTATGGTTTTTTGTTTGTTTGTTTTGTTCAAAGCAGCGCTTGTAAAATATTTAACCAGATAAATACGTTCATCTTTGTTTGACCTTTTTTTTTAATGACATCCCCTGCACAGTTGTGGTTGATGTTTAATGATGAACAATATAACCAAAAGCTATCCCTAGGTTTCAGGTTTCTCAGGGCCTGGGATGTTCATGACTTGGCATCTCTATCCAACAGCATTTGAGAAAGTACACTGGTTGTCTGGGAACTTCCTTTATGCCACTGTAAATCGGTTTCACAAGAAAGACCCCTCAGCCACCTCACAGATTTAGTTAGAAAAGTCTTCGCCACCCACCACCCACCCAGCCACCACATGCAAGGATTTCTCTGAATTTCTCCAAGCCTGCTCTCCCCAGGGACTCTTTCAGTTCAATTCCTCAAATGGTTGAACAAAAAAAAACATCAAAAGATTTCACCCAGTGCTAATCCAAACTTATTCAATCAATCACCATGTAGAAAATTGTTAACTTTTGTGAGTTAACCTTTAGGCTAGCTTTGTACTATATGCCTCCTTTCACTGCAAAATATAAAAGCTTTTTGTAACTACTTATGTTCTAAAAGCATACACAAAGAAGCAGGCAAAGAATTGCTGTGGGTTTCTCTAAGGTGGGAGTGGTTGTGTGCTAACCACAGGTGCACAAATCAGAAACAAACTTTTCTACTAAACAGAATCTACAGGTCAACATTTGATCATTTCTGTGTGACAAAAGCAGTACTTCTCTTGCCAATTTATGGGTGCCATTTATCCATCTCAAGAGTAGAAATTGGGGAAAATAATGTTATTGTTGTGTGCCTTCAAGTCATTTCCGACTTATGACAATGGTAAGGTGAACCTATCATGGGGGTTTCTCAGCCAGTTTTGTTCAGAAGTGGGTTGCATCTGCCTTTCTCTGAGTCTGAGTGTGAATTGTCCAGGGTCAACCAGTAGGTTTCCATGGCTGAGTGGGGATCTGAGCCCTGGTCTCCCAGAGTCCTAATCTAGCACTCAAACCACTACACCATGCTAACTCTCATAGAAAATAACAGTGAACAGCAACTCTTCCAATTGGGGTTTTCCTTATCCTTAAAATGAGGAGAGGAAGACAGAGAGAGAGGGAAAGTCGGAGAAAAATAGACCAACATTGGCTTACTCCTCACCTCTGAGCCCAGTCCTTATCCCAGCATGGGATAGAGGTTGCTCAAGAGGGTCAGAATACCTATTTACCAACTCATAACACAGGCATGTAACTGTTTATAGGATCCATTTTTTGCAGTTACTGACTGGAATTCTCCCATGCTTCCATCCTTTGGATTTATCTTATGAGCCATCTTGCAAATATTATGCCCTCCTACATACTTTATCCAACCATCTGGGCCAGAAAACCAGGCCAAAAACAGAAAGATTGAAAACTCATGGAAAGTACTATGAAGGCAATGAAGAATTTTTTTGGGGGGCGGGGGTGATATAAGGAACAAACAAGGCAAAGCAAAATCATTTTAGAAGAGTCCTTGATGAGACACATTCTTGGAGAATCTGCACAGTTTATGTTAGCAAGGCAAGAGCTTGCCTGAGTGATTTTAGAAGTTATCATCTGAAAAAAGTAACTTATCCAGGTTCTGGAAAATAAGAGTGAGAGCGAAACACAAAATGATTTGTCTTTATTTCAGCTACTGGTCTCTATTGTCATCTAAGTGTTTGTGAAGGATAATAGTTCTGAGGAGTTAGAATTACCAGTCAGGCAGTATATAAACCAGGGAAGTGGGCACCCATGTCTTGATGAACCTGGCTGGAGTTGCTAAAATGGCTTCTTCCAGCCACAGCAACATCCCCAGATGGAGCCTGACAACTTTTCCCCACAGCCCCTATGTGCCAAGCAAAGCTCAGATGTCTTGAAACTGGAGTGGGCAGCCATCCAACAGTATTGGACATGGGAAGTCATGAATCAAGCCCTAAAACTACATGATTTCTTAACACTAGCACATATGTCATATTATTTTCTGAACATCTTAAATTTGTCAAAGGATAAAGATTTCACATGTTAATGCAGATCCAGTCTCGATGTCATAGCATGTGAAATCTTTGTCCTTTGAAAATGGGAATAGGCATCAGTACACTAGTAGTGTATACCTCTTTGCAGAAGGGAAGAGTAATAATAATAATAGGGAAGAGGAAGGGGAAGATGAGGGGAAAGAGGAAGTAACAACATTTTGTTAATCAAAATATTGGCAAGAACCCTCTTGGTCACTGTTGCAGGAATATGCCACTCCAAGTTATATTTGCATTTGTATTTTCAGGGGACACTGTGGAAGGCAGTAACCTGTACTCCTAATGCAATGCCTCTCAACTCAGGTGTGCAATTAAAGGAGGGCTGGTGGGGGAAGCTCTGTCTCCTTGACCACCAGTTGGATGGAGAAGTGGGACCCAGGGTCATTCTATAGTACACCTAGAGAAGAAGGAGCATCCTTATAATGGGGGCAAAGGCTCCTTCATAAACTTAAAAGCAAGTGGAACACACTTGGCACATCCTTGAAAGTAGGTGGTAGCTGAGGGGTTGTACACCTGAGAAGAAAATGGCAAAGGAGCAACCTTGACTCCCCAAATGACAGTGTAAAGTATCCAGAGAAAGACTTAACATGCTGCCACCATGCTTACTGAATCTCAATCAAAGTGTTCTGTGCTGACATAATGACAGTCATGCTGGAAACACATCGCACCAGCTGTATATACACAAATATTTGATATTTGTGATATTGCCCTTCTGACAATTGCAAATGAGCATCTGCAGGAACATTTCATAATGGTTTGTCCACTTGTGTTTATTGGGGTAAATGTGTCTTAAGTTACAAAAGAGTTTCTTGAAATCAGCTCAGACAAGTTCTTTTGATCCTTCTCACAAAGGAAAACTCTGGCCAAACTAACATAATTCTTTATTAATACTATGAGGTTTTCATAGCAATTATGATAAGTGCCTCTTAGTATTTATAGAACTTAATAAAGGAATGAATTTTCCTCCCAAATATGAAGGAAAGCATGTGATGCCTCTGTTAACAGTGAGGAGAAAATGTGTGTGTCTTTCAGCCTCTGCTTGCCAAATTTCCTGTGTGTATACCTGAGCAGAATGTAGTGTGTGTCCTTGAAAGTCAGTGATTGTCACATTTTACAGTCAGCATGCCATATTTAGCTAGGAATTGTTTATTATTTCCCTAGAACACACTCTGATACCAAAGAGGCCAGCATGAACCAACTCGGAATAAAAATGACAGCATCTTTTGCAATGTTTCATCCTGAAAAGAACTGTTTTCCATAATAAAGTTATAAAAAAAAAGTCTCCCTCCGATGGAATAAGTCCACCTCCACACTGAAAAGCCTCTTGTTTTATTTTGCCTCAATGTTTTCCTTGTTGATGATCTGTTCATCCAATATTTTCTCAGAGTAAACAAATTACCCGGCAGCTTGACAAAGCTTGATTGCAAGGTAATGCCCTCATTATCACAGAAAGAGGGAGAATAAAAGCTAGTATTCCCTGCATCATCCATTGCCTTGTATATTATGAGATAGCTTCAGAGCCAGCTGTGCCATTAAGACAAAGTGAAGGAACTGCTCAGGCAATAGATGCTGGAGGGGAGCAGCAACCCCACAGCTGTTCTTCCTGTGCTTTCTGGGCATTATCCTCTCGTAAAGAACAAACAAATGGATTCTGCACATCCTATCCTGAACAACTTAGACTAGTCCATTGCCTTCAGGTGTGCCTGAGGATCCTTTCCCAATGCCACTGTCAAAGTAAGGTCGAACAGCAGTTCAATGAGTACATGGACTGGAGAGGTGAAACACAGAGCCCATGTAGCCTCATCCATCAGCCAAGAAACCAAGAACCACTGAAAGACTACACACTATGCCTTTCAGGGAAGATACTGTGGCAAGGGAGAAGCAACTTAACCCTGCCCCAGAACTGCTGCTCCTTTACTCTTTCTCTTTTTTTCTCCTCTTTTCTTTTCTTTCTTCTTCTATATAATGTCTATTAAATTGTGAGCCTACAGGCAAGGACTATCTTAACTTTCAATATATGTACAGCACTTTAAAAGCATTTTGCAAGTGTGGTTCTTAGAAACTTCTTATATTTTGACAGTCTTATGCATGTTTGATTAGAAATAAGGTGAGTTCTTTGGGACTTAAATAAATGTGCTGAAGAATCAGCTAAACAGTTTAACCAAGTTGTCAGGTGAGGAGGCATTATGTGAAAACATTTTTCTTAGAATGACTAGGTCAGTTTCAAGATCATAATTGTGCTGATGACGCTCAGCTCAACTTCTTGTTTTTGGAGTTGGCAGAGGCTGTGTGGGTGCTGGATCAGTGCCTGGATGCTGTAATGGGCTGGATGAGGGCCAATAAACTGAAGCTGAATGCTGATAAGAAAAGGCTCTGTGATCAGATCCAGGAACTGGGTAAACACCCAGCCCAGAAGGAGCAGGACTGTACCTTGGTAGTAGTCTCAGATCCATCTTTGTCTCTGGAGACCCATGTGGACTCGATAGCTTGACAGCTTCTATGGTGTGACAGCTCCGGTATTTCCTGAACAATAGTCCATGTACTGGTAACTTCCTGATTAGATTGCTGGAATGTACTTTATGTGGGGCTGCCTTTGACGATGCTTCAGAACTGCAGCTAGTACAAAATGCAGTAGTTAGACTGCTAATCAGAACATCGTTCAGAAACCATATCACACTGGTTTTAAAAGAATTGCACTGGCAATCAACACACTTTCAGCCTGAATTCAAGGTGCTAGTAATGACATTTAAAGCCCTAAATAGCTTGGGACTTTAATACCTGAAGTAATGTCTCTCCTTTAGTATGACTGCCCAAGATTTGAGATCTGCTAGAGGGACCCTACTCTGTATCAGTCAGGGTGATATATTGTCAGAAGACATGGAAGAAAACCTCCTCTGCTGTGGCAGCCCTGTTATAGAATACCTTCCCCTTAGAGGCCCAACAGGTGCCTACCCTGCCAGAAGAAAGCACAAAAACCTTTGAGGCCTAGCTGACTTTATACAGATCCACATATCTGCAAGGTATTAAGTCACTTAAAGTGTTTTAACTGTCTTTAATTTGCCATCTTTTAACATCTTAAGTTATTTAATATGTTTTGAACCTTTTTTAAAAAAAATTAAAGCTTACATTGGCTGGCATCCTGTTTAGCAGTTACAAATGCTTTAACTAGACACATTCATAGCTGCTTGGTATTCATGCTTACAATCATGGCATTATTACCATGATCACAAATCCACCCCCAACCTATCTTAACAGCCAACAGCTAATTAAATCTAAAAAGGGTCTAATTTGAAACCCAGGGCAGATTTGGGTACCAGAAACACATCCTCTGGAACAACTTCCTTCAATCCCAGTGTTATTTAATTGGAAACTGCAAGTGTTTACCTGAGGATTTGTTTCAGAATTCTCCCTAAATGGGGGAAAGAGACACCAGGCTGCAAGTCCTTTAGCCTTTATTTATCAAATTGTTCCTATCAGGGAAAGACGAGGACTTCACACTGCCTGTGAAAATGAAGGGTTATCTGCTTTCCTAATGTGCTAGCCAGAGCAAGGAAGTGACAGATTGGAAAGGGAAAAGGTTGCTGTCATTCTACAGTATCACAGTCGATCATCTCGCTGGGGAATAAACACTGTAATACACAGAACTAACAGTGGAGAAAGATAATGATGGGCAACCATCAAAGCCATGGGGGTGGCTACTGCTCTTTCCTATAGGAAAGAGGAGATGCAGGCTAAGATTTCACTTAAGCTTGCATTCCAAAGAGGATGAAAGACTTCCAGCACATTTGGATAATCCAGAAATATAGAGAAATAGGAATACTATTTGCGTAGGAATGTATTGCCACAGCAGTATAGAAAGCATACGATGAAGTTCAAGACAGTTGTTGGGGAAGTGAGTGATGTGTGTACACAGGCTGCCCTTTCCCCACCCCTGATCTAGATTTTACCTATGCAATTCCTGCCATCAATATTTTATTGATTTATTTAGGCCAAGGTTCTACATCACCATCTATATTTTGCAACTTTGTAAGTCCATTAGTTATAATGCAGAAATGCAAGGAGACCTTGGTAGTGAGTTGTGAAGATGAGCATCTGGACACCAGCAAGAGTGTCCCAATGCACATCAGGTGCTCTTAGAGAGCAGCAAGCACTTCTTATGCTCATTGAGCACTTCTGACACACACTGGACAGTTGTGATGCTCATTGGGCACTTCTGATGTACTTTGGGCACTCCTGTAGTGCTCTGGCACTTCATCACCAGTGTCCAAAAGCACACTGGCAGTCCCCTGAGGCACATCTGTGCCCATTGCACATCAGGATCATAGTGCATCAGCCCTTCTACTGGCTACCATTGCACAACGAATGTCTGTCACAGCAGGCCCTAGGTGAATACAGACATAATCATTATTGTTGCTGTGTGCATTCAAATTGTTTCTGGCTTATGGTGACTAAGGCAAACTTAGCACTGGGTTTTCTGAGGATGAGAGTGTGTGACATGCCCAAGCTCACCCAGTGGATTTCCATGGCTGAATGGGGAATTGAACCCTGACCTCCAGGGGCATAGTCCAACACTCAAAGCAATGTACCACCTTGGATCTACTCCATTCTATTTCCCACACATGGAAGTCCATTTAGGAAGAAGCAAGTCCCGTGCTGCATTCCAGTCAAAGTTTTTACCCTGCCTTTCTCCTCACGGAGAAACCAAAGCAGCAGGAGTTTATATAAGGAGATTTACGGGGGGGGGGGGAGAAATGAGAGGAAGGGAGAGAGGGAGAGGAAATAAAAGATTCAGGTGTGCATGTCAAAAATCATTGAAAGGCAAACATATTTCCAACTATTTCAGCGTTACTGAAATGTAGTTAAGGTGTCTGATATTATACAGGTGGACATAACATTCATCCCAGGATAGAGAGCAGTGGATCAAAAACTCATTTCAGCTTATATTGTGCAAAGTAATCTGCTGTAGTAGAAGGAATTTATCGTCTTATGGAAGTAAACTCAACAAAATAGCTTTGTATTTCATGCCAATCTTTCATTTAGACGCCCTTCATCTGAAAGTAAATCTGCTGGGTGCCGCCTTAGAGCTGTAGTGAGAAATAAAGCAAATGGAAGAGATTTTAAGCAAAACAGTAAGACATATGAAGTACCAATCTGTAAGGTTTTGAAAAAACACAAACTTAGAGAAGGCAATTAAATTCATAATGAATGAATGTAATGCTGGAAGTGATACCTTTGGGAGGAGGTTGGTTCAACAAGAAGCCTAAACAGTGACTGGAATTCACAACTGCACTTATGAATGTGCAACTCAGAACTGCGCATTCATAACTAAGTCATATTCACAGTCCCTACATATTCAATAGTGTGACGAATACAAAGGAATTGTAAAAGTCCCCAATTCTGAGTTACTGGGCAGCTGGCACTGCAAATGACAGGAGTCTGTTCTCTTGTCAGATGGGATGCAGGAGACTGATGTTTCCACCTTCCTCTCAAAAGTGATCTCCAGTGCAACAGCCAGAAGCAGGATCCCTGTCACAATTCCTTCTTGCACCAGAAATCACTGGAGGGAAGAGGTGGGAACATCTGTCTACTGCATCCAAGGCTTGGACAGAAGACACTACTTAGCTACTTAACTAAAGAAGTTACATAGTTCAGTGGCTGATCTGGAATTGTTGTGTGTGATTTCAAGTTGTTTCCAACTTATAGTGACTCTAAGGCAACTTTAATATGAGGTGTTTTTTACAAGATTTGATTAGAGTGGGTTTGCCTTTGCCTTACTCTGAGGATGAGGGAGTGTGACTTTCCCGAGGCCACCTAGTAGGTCTCTGTAGCCAAGCAGGAATTTGAGCTTTGATCTCCAGAGTCATAATCCAACAGTCAAAGCACTATACCATGTTGATCTAGAATACCAGACAGTATTTGTGGAATCTATTGTAGAGAGAGGGGTCAGCACCCTGGAGCCTTTAAATTTCAGCCTACAACCTGAAGTAGGTTCACCATGCCACTGGAATGTGAGTTACCAGTTGCCACTGTCAGTAGGCAAAGCCAGTTTTACTATGCAAAATTAATTGATCATCTAAGCCAGCAGATTTGGTGTGCTACTACAGACATTTGTCATTTATTATCTTGCCTTTTCACTATATGTGGGAAGACTGTGATTTGTAGTTTCTTCCTCCAGCCTAAAAGAGGCTTCAGATGAACCCACTCATGTGTTGGAATGTGTGAGAGGATCAAAGAGGTATGCATGCTAGCCCTGTCTTTGCCACTGACACTCACCTAGCAGCCTCACACCCCACTGGGAAAGTATGTGTTGATCTATGTGAGTAGGTCTTCCCTATGCAATGGAGTAGGTCTTCTCTATGCCTCAAACCACCACTTGTGCAGTTAGGCTCTACATGTGTACCTTGGTACACACATGGGGTCTCTTCTCACATGGCCAGCATGAGCATCCATGGGATGAAGCATACCCATCAGGCACAATCCCACTCCTCCCTCTCTCCATGTATGGGAGATGTACATTTGAACATCCTGTTTCACAGTAACTCCAAAGTTTCTCATCAGTTAAGTTTATTTATAGAAAAAAATGCAATTATTTACAAATTATCAGCAATATTTTTCTCACAGGTCTGTGCCTGTTGTTTTACACACCTAGGCTCTGCTTCCTTCTCTCTGCTCTAATGACCCTCCCTGGCTCTGTCTGCTTAAGTTGACCTTCCAGAGTCCTTCCTCTATGATGTACTAATCCCTTAAAGGAATATCATGATCTACTCCTTATCACAGGGGCAAGAAATATTCAGCCCACCAAATTCTACTAATCAAACTCCCTGAAAGAGCACAATTGGGTATTTGGAGCCCACACAAATTTGGGGGTGTCAGTGGTATTAAGGGGTCAGAGGGGAAGGTACAGCTGGGACAAATGTGGCAATCTCAGGGCTTTGGGAGTTACCCATACTTGCTTCATGTAGATAAGTAAGGCTCTGCTCTGAGTGGTCTCTCAGTGTAACAACAGAGATGGACAATTTTGAGAGTAGCACTGCATCTGCAGTACCTCCTCCAACGATATATTTTCAGATAATTATGTCAAATGTTAGTAGTATCCAGAACTGTTAAAATTAGGTGTATACAAAGGTGCAGCCAGATCCATTCAAATAAAAAAGGTTTCTAAGATTCTTCCCAACCAATGTTCAATTCCCAGGGAATCCAAGTAGATGAAACAAGATGTAGGCTGTCTATACTACAAAGTCATCCGTGCTTCTAATGTGATATATTACAGAATATTACCTAGGAACTTGCTTCAGCTTTATTGAATGCAATTTCTTTCCTGTGATTATGTTTCTAGAGTTTTATCTTCAAATCATTTGAAAAACTTTAAAAGCTGTGCATTAAACCTGACTAGCACTTATTGCAATGTGACAGGCTTGGTGAAGATAGCTGCTTAGTATTCAAAGTGAAAAACAGGGCTCGGTTCGTCTCCTTCCTCAGCACAAAGCAGAGATTGAGTACATTTATATCAACTTATTCTCCGTTTGGATTAGAATGACTTAAAGGCTGTGAGAGAATAATGTTTGCTGAGGCTGGGGCTGTAATTAAAACATCTGGAGGATACCAGGTTGCCTGCAGAAGAGGTTGGGTAACTGATTTTCCAAACAGAAACATATGAACCTACTTACCATGCTGTGAACAGTGTTAACAATAGATGGTCTTTCCCAAATAGTTATGTAACAGTAGTAGCAGCGACTTGCTTTCCAATCATCATTTCTTGGATATAGTTTCATGGGGGTTTTTTATACATGCTAATGAGCCATGTGCTGGAAACACATCATGTGTCAAGCAAACTTCACATTGGTAATCTACATTTGCTATAGATACTCCTAAAAAACATGCCACATGATGATGGATCAATATACTTCACCTTTTTCTTAAGTCACACCAACACTTTAAAATAAACAACTGTATTAAAGTGTATTAATGTACCACAAGATTAAATTCTGCAGAGACAAGGTGTGGGAACCAATCAACACAGCCTGTTATATATGTTGGTCATGATCCATTAAAAATGCTAATAAGTCAACTGTAACACATGGTACCAAGTTTGTATGTATGTCATATTTAATATTTTGAGGAAGTACAAAAAAGGATGATGCCATTTTCTGCATTGTGACCCTTGATAGAACCACCAAATACTCAATGCAGGATCCACAGACTTGTGCAAGCAGAAGGCCCTGTCAGTTTACCCTTTCTATACTCTCCTTATGCTCTATCCCCCTACAAGTTGTGTTTTCCTATTCCCCACAGGAGGCTGTTCCAGATGTTCTTCCAATCTTCAAGAACAACTTTTTCAGGAGGCAGACAGGAATGTAGTTGGAAGGAGGAGGATTCTGCTTACAGATACCTGAAATCGTGCCTTTGGAAACCCATCTGGTCATGTGTCCTATTCTACAGAAGAAAGTCCTCTCTTTGAAGAGCTGTCAGAGATTGGTCTTTTATTTGTAGGCATCCTCTGTTTGAAGTACTGGCCAATTCAGGTGTGGGTTCAAGATGAAAAACACAACAAGCGAAAACAGCAAGGGTCTTGATGTTGCTCAGCAATACTTAGCACCTGGAGAGCAGCCTAAGGCCATTTCCACAAGGGATAAATAAAACGGTACAGTGCGTCCTCCACGGAGGATGTCTGTGCCTTGGAGCGGACTGGGTCCAGACTACTTACCGTAGATCCGCACCTCAGTCTGCTCTGGAGTGACCCCAAGTGGTCCTCAATTGTGTTTTTGAAAAACCTGATTTTTCAAGTTTTTCAAAATGCTGGCATGCGCCATCACATGCCTGCTCTCCGATGCAGATTTGCAGGCTTGCACCAATGTGAGCCTGCGATCTGCGGAGGATGGGCTTTAGGCTGGCGAGCTTCAGTGGTTGGTCGAGACCCATGACCAACTGGAAGCCGCCATTTTGGACGCCGGAGTGGCGCGGATCTACGATCACACACTGCTCCTCTTCACCCCGAACCGGACCGGACCCACAGAAGATCCGGTGAGTAGCGGCAGGGAGCGATTCCCTCACCGCGTGCGGAAATGGCCTAAGATGCTTCATATTAAATCACAACAGCATATGAAAAATCTTGGATCTACATTTAAGATTGCGTAATTTTTCTTACAGAAGTTGAAAACATTCCTGTTTTCAAGTGTTTTGCAAGCCTTTTAGTACATGTAGAAGCAATCTGAAGGATAATTTAGGGAACTCCTGTCAATCACAATGGCACTCTAGTGGGAAGAAATCTTAAGGGACTTCTAACAAGCAGTCAATATCTTATTTCTTGCCAACAAAGTTCTTACTGACAGCTTTTGAATTCATGACCCAAACAAGAAAACAATTAGATGGATAAGTGCTGTAACTGCTAGGGCTAAAGTGGCTTTTTGAAATCAGAAATGAATGTTCATATAAAAGGCTGAATCCAAAGAACACATCACTCCAAAAAACACACACACATATTGGGGACAGTTGCACCTGTTATATCCTCTTTGCGCGGTATCAGCTGGAGAGGGAAACATTCCATCTGCCAGCACTTCTGTTCCACTTCTATGGAAAAGGAAATTTAGCCATCTCAAAATACCCTTGAGCCCAAACTGAAACTATATTAAATATATTTTTAGCTCTCAGAACTTTGCCCTGCTACAGATTCTGATTGGTTCCAAAATGGTTTCCTATTTAGAAAATAATCAGGATTGATTTCTTTTCTTCCAAAACCTTGATAAACAAAAGCACCTCATTACACATATGCAATATTAGCTAGAACATAGTGTAGGCTTGCATTCATTACCTTGTGTGTAATGAACTGAGTGGTGCCTTATACAAGTATCTTTGAAATGTTAGTTAAGAATAGACAGTTTTTGTTTTTTTTACTGAGGGTTTCCTAATTCATACCTGCAATCTGCTCCCAAGTATATTTGTGATGATAGGACATGATATAGTGGTTTGAATGTTGGAGCAGGACTCTGGGAGACCAGGGCTCAAAGCCCTATTCAGCCATAGAAACCCCGTAGGTGGGCATGGGCAAGTCACTCTCTCACTCAGCCGCAGAGAGAGGCAATGACAAACCCTCTCTGAACAAATCTTGCCAAAGAAAACCCAGTAATAGGTTTGCCTTAGGGTCACCTTAAGTCTGAAATTTTGACTTGAAGGCACACAGCAACAACAAGGGCTGAAGTCATTGCAGCCATTAGTAAAGCCCCAATAGGCAAAAAGGCTTCCCATATTGTAGTTGCTGTGAGTATGCATGGACCAGGATTTTCAGCAGTCCTTTCTTCCATGACCAAGACTAAAGAAAGATTTCTCTCGATTTGTAATGAAAGAATTGAGCTCCTATACAACTACTGTTGTCGGAGACCCAACACTCTTGTGCAATTGGAGACTGGGATGCCCAGTATATAGTGGATATAGCTATACTCCCTCCTAGCAAGGGACTCACACCTCTCCACAACAAACTTTCCCACTTCCATCCATTACATGAAAACTGCAGATGAACTCAAGAATTCCCTTGTTGAGCAAGAAGATTTGAAAGAGTATTCCTCAAGCTTTCAGGTGAATACACTTAGAATCCACACCACAGCTGAAAATCTTGCAGCATTACTGTTCTTGATTCAACACTTGATTGATTGATTGATTGATTGATTGATTGATTGATTGATCAAATGTATATCTTGCCTTTCTCCCAAATGGGATCCAGTGCAGCTAGGATTCAAAGGAGTACTGTCAATATATTCAGCTGAAAACTGAATTCCCATTTACATCTTGCTGTGCGAAACAGATATGTCAGGCAGTGTGGCTTAACAGGTACAAAGAAGTTGGCATATCAGCCCTTCTTCCTTGGGTTCAAGCAATAATGTCTATATATATCTTTGGCTGATCACCTCGTGTCTGCCAAGAAATATATTTCAAGGTATACTCATCATTTTAAGGAAATATGCTCAACTGCTAAATATGGCAGATCTCTAATTACTGGGGTAGCTATTTGTTTATTTCAGCACACCCCTATTTTTATATTACTTTAATCCCATCTGTCAATACTCTGTCTGCTTGCCAGTCTGTCAGACGAAAACTTAATCTTAAGGAAGATTTGGTCTACCATGATTCTGGGCAGCCTTTTACTGTAGTTCAACATCTCCTTTCCAAATACTGGTGCAGAAACTTGAAATAGCAACTCCCTCTGCACCTTCATTTTGTATTACTTCAATTATCTGGAAAGACATAGAACTGCAGAGCTATGTTTGTGCTGCCACTCAGTGGCCAAATGGTGTAGAGAATCAGAGCTAATCTAAGCCATACCCAAACTCCTTATAAGGTGGATCGAGTATACAAATTCCAGAAATGCAGAAATATTGCCTGCCTTTTATTCTGTGTCAGTGAAGAAATCTGTGCAAACTGTGTAAACAAGAAGACATTACCAACATACACGTGTGCTAAGAGTGTTACTTACAGTCTATCTGAGCACAACATATACATGAACATATACATGTTTGACCTGAATGAACCTAGTGTGATATTGCAGATGTCACTCTGCTGTTGATGTTGTTTGTTGATTTGGTAAGCAAAGTGAAAGTATTCCAGGCTACAAACATTGGCATGTCAGGGGTTTTGGGAGGGATCAGTGGGGATCACAAATGTCCCATAGCGCCCCCCCCCCTTATATGGCTACCAATCGTCCATGGCCCTTACAATTCCAAGCCCTCCTTTTCAGTTGTTGTTTTTTTTAAAGCAACTACAGAGTTGCTTCCTCCTTTATGCATCATGTAATATCCCCTTCACAGAGGAGAAAGGGTATTGACTACCAGATTGTTAACATCAGATGTGCTTAGTTAATCTTAGGCCATTTCTGCAGTACACTGTTATAGTGCTATTATTCCACTTTCAACATCCTGTGGGATTTTGGGGTTTGCAGTTTAGAGAGGGGCATTCGGCCAAAGACTTCTTTGGCCTCAGAAAACTACAAACCCCAGAATTACATAGGATGTTGAAAGTGGAACAATAGCACTAAAACAATGTAGTGCAGAAGTGGCCCTAGTCTATGAGTTTAATAATCTCTGATTATCTGAGTTTAATAAACTGTGTTCCCTGTAACCAAGTGATTCAGCTCTACGTCTGTATTTGTACCTTCACTCTTTCCTTCATGCCATTGCCGAACCAGTCTTGCCTGTAGAATCTTGTGTCACAAGACATTTATTAGTCTATCAAATGTTATAGAAGACCTTGCTTCTCTTGCTCCCTGTGTCTATTAATAGCTGAGTCTAATCTTTGTTGTTTAATGGAGATGCAAAGAGACTGCACTGTACCTGTATAGATCCGCACTTCAATAGTTCCCTGCACTTTTCTTTATTTTCTTCCCTGAGTGGTTTCAAAACAGGCTACAAACATTAGATTGCAACCATTAGTTAGAAAACAGAGACGGGCATACAACTGTTGACTGAAAAGCAAGAGGCAGCAGACAGCTAGCAATAATTATATTCTTGGTTGGCTTTGTATGTGTTTATCATTTTCCCTTGGTCAGCACACAGTGAAGTGTGCTATTGTAATTTTGTTCATTCTGCGCCTTTCTTGAAAATGTCATTGGTCTTTTTGCAGGTCACTGCTCACTCAGCCTCTGATTGGAAATGGAAACAGCATGGACATCTCATCAAGTATATAAATGGTGCACTTCCTGACAGAGGCACGCCCCTGCTCCTTGCAGAGACTCTGCACCGTCAGAATAAGCAATGGTCCATGCCTCCACTACGCCTTATTTCACGTTTTGTTTTCAGATTAAAATAAAAGTTAAGGAAGGGTGAAGGAAGCACATCAACTACAACTTTCTGGATGAGCATCAGTAATTTTTCTGCATTGTAATTCTCAAACAGGATGTCCACCTGTCCTTCTGCTGTTCTATCTCTATTACACACAATTAAAAACTATAGAGATGCACTCTCTCCAGTTTTCCCCTTTCTGTTTTTCTCATGCAAATACAGTATCTGATTGACCTAAAATATCTCAGCATTAAAGCCATCACAATAGATTATTCTTGGGAAGATGCTCTACATTTAAAGAAATGGTTCCAGTGAAACAATAAAGGCCATCAGTCTGAAAGCCTCATGGAGCAGAAATATCCTGAATGGAGTCTAGAAACAGGTACTTGTCTAGGTAATTGAGTTCTTGTAGCAGCTGCAGTCAGCCAGCCTGCATGGTATAGTGGTTCAAGTCCTGGACTAGGACTCTGGGAAACCAGGGTTTGAGTTCCTGTTCAACTACAGAAATCCACTGGGTAACCTTGGACAGGTCACACTTTCTCAGCCTCAGAGAAAAGCAATGGCACACCACCTCTGAATAAATCTTGCTGAGAAAGCCCTGTGATAGGGTTGCTGTACATCAGAGGGGACCTGAGAGGACCTAACAATGAAGCAGATATGATCAGAAAAGATAGCCCAGGGTTTGGTTCTGAAAGTTGGGGACCATTCCACATATTCCTCTGAGGCATAGCTTGGGAAAGTTAACATTTTGGGATTATACCTCGCAGTAACTCCTTGCCAGTAAAGGCAAATGGAAAGTACCATTGTCAAGAAAGTAACATTGCAAAGCTCTGTTCTGTGGCAGATGCACCCAGCTAGGTATTCTTGGTAATCTAAGAGTGTGAGCTAATCATTCTCAGCTAGGTGTTTCAGTCAGTCAGTCATAAGCTGTCAAGCAGTTTCTGGTAAGTGCAGGCTGGGAGGTTCAATAGTGCTGAAGAGTGTGAGAATTCTGGAGTGGAACTCTCTTCTGTACTCCCATCAACACTGCATGCCCATTGTTATAGTTGAACATTTGTAGTTTGTAGACCAAAGATATTCAACTCCAAGTCCTGGGGCATTTTTCTGTCTCAGGACCTTCTGTGATCCATATGAACTGGCAAAAATGCCAAAAGAGAAAGGGAGGAAGGAAGAAGTGGCCTGAAAACCACTTTTGGTTTTTAATGTTCAATAGCAAGAAGGACTACAACCTGTTTAAAAGAGGAACCACCAGTTATACATGTTTCCCAGGGAGGTAATTTGCTTTTTCTGTTCTTTTCTTTTCGTGTATTGGGGAATCACATATGGCCCCAGGGCAAAAGTTAAAGGTTCATAATAGAAATTACTTTAATAGATGTTTCAGAATTTTTTCTTACTTTCTGAGTGGCATATTAGCATAATAAATGCAGGAAAGCATTTTAGTCACATTTTTAATATGACAGTCATTTTCACTCGTTCTCTCTCTATATCCACTGAATGTATTGAAAGGGAAAGGGTCACATTTACTGGCTCCATGCCCAAGCCAGAGTTAGCTATTTACGTGGGTACAGTTGGTCAAATGTACAGAGACCATGTTGAATGAACCACATTTGTCATTTTTCTTAATTATTTGTGGCAAATAGGAGACTAAATGACAAATTAGATAAACTTCAAAACAGCATCCAAAGTCCAGTCATACACAGTTGTTTGCCTGTAGTGTTGATATTTCCTTGCAGCCCAATGATGATATTTCATTTCTATGGAACACATTTAATAATTTATATGAGGCTCATTTCCTATAATTTATATGAGGCCACAAAAACAATCGGAACACCAAAGAGAAGCCATTTGACTGAATGAGACAGATTCTTGAACCCAGCAGTTAATTTAGCCAGGAAAAATGTACATTTTATTCACTAGCACACATCTCCCTATGTTATTAATCATCCTATTCAGTTTCTGCTCCTCTGTCTCCAACTATATGAGTCACTGCAGAAACGTATTCTCAAAGGAACCCATAATATGCAGCAATTAAAAAGCAATAAATCCAACAAACATGATTCATATTTGATACTCATTTATAGCACCCTACACAAAAAAAAACCCAATATATGTTTAGGTAAAAGAAAATATGGAATATATTCTCAGTAGAATCTTATCTTGTTGCAATTCCCCTGCAAAGCAGTGCAGGTGCAAATTTGTCCCAAATATAAAAACAACAACAGAAACTCAACCTATGTTTCCAATTAGCAGTTTTATCTGATAGTGTCCCTTTGAATCCTTGATTTCTGGCAGCTCATGGATCTAAATCCAAAAAGCCACTAACAGTCACACCAGAGTTCTCTTCACCCACCCACTGCCTACACAACACCTATGTTACTGCCCTGGCTAGTCCGAGTTTTGGGGATATTAAAAGATATCCCTTGATATCACAATTCAGCTGCACTTCTCTATTCCTTTCCACGTGCTTGCGAGGCCACCGGACAAGCACGTAAACAAGCTGGGCTGTTAACAGCCGTAATATTCAAACTACAATACAGGCAGGCCAGAAATAGCTGACTCACTGCTTTAGGAGACCTCCAGGCAAGTACTCTAATCAGGTATGCCCGCCACTTACAAAAGAGCCTCTGCCCCGCGATGGCAGCTTGATGGGTAAACTATACAATACCCAAGTACTCTGCGTTTGCATACTGGCTACTCTATTGAGAACTGCTACGATAACTCAATCATTCAGATTCTGACCTTTCGGAGGCTTTGTCTCCAATTCCAAATCTATTGTTTTCCCCCAAGTACGGCATAACCTACAGTCACAATTCTCCTTATAAAAACCCTTGATTCTGCGACCTTCCTCGGATCACTCCCGAGTTTCATCCCGCCTTGCTGCCGCTTTGCTTGGCGAGCCTCCCCTCAGCTCCACGTGCTGAGCTACATCGCACCCCAGCTTCGCTCTCTATTTTTCTGGGTTTCAGGACAGGTGAAGTATCACGCAAACCAGCAATCCCTCTAAAAATCCCTCTATACCACTCCAACCTTTATTTTCTTTAGTTATCTTGTATGAGTGTGTCGCATACACTGTTTTGCTTGTATTTAATAAACATCATTTATTATTTCAACTTCTGTGTTCTCCTTGACTCGACCTGACCCCGTAGACATAGGGTTCAAGATCTTGCTAAGTTACCCTGCCTCTCGTAACGCTAAGCAGTGCTCTGAGCTAATTTTCCCCACCTTGAGTTGAGCACATTTTGGTGTCCCTCCCGGGACCCCCAGTTCACAGGGTAACACCTAGAAATCAGCTCCAGAGGCTTTTTCAAGCTTCCAGAGCAAATTCAGTGTCCATTAACTTCTCCAATAAAGGCAATCACCACTTCTATTTCTGTTGGATCCCACCAAGCTGTTTGCAGAACAGCACTGTTGGATGCTGCCCATGAATTGGTTAAACCAGCCATTTGCAATTTGCCCACTACAAAACTCTTCAATTATAAGTGTTTTAAATAATGGCCAGAAGTGCCTTAAACATCCTCCACAGGCCCTTTCAATAAATGACGGTTATGAATGAGTATGCAGAGTGCTTTTCTGGTTAATCACAACTAAGATAGTTGTCCCCAGGCATAATGTCAAAACGCGCAATTTTGTCATCACAGCATCTTTTAAAGTTAGACATCAGCTTCATACTTCTTAAGGATCAAGACTTGTCATAAAGAAGTAATCACATATACCATTTTAAAAGAAGCTCAGGAGAAGTGACTGCCTTCTTATCATGCTAGCTGTATTGTAGATATGCAAGTAGTTCTCACATCGATGGGATGGATTTGTGTTTTCTAACCATGCCTCTGCAAGGCAACAATGGCTGGGAAAGGAACTTCTTAGTCAGGAGTGAAGACAGCATGAATGGGGAACTATTTTGCAGGGGTGATGTAATATGAATAAGATCTAATGTTTTAGAACCGATACACCAGAGAATCCTAGGGAGGGTCATTATTTTATTTTGTCTTCAAGCTGTACAGTTATTTACAGTCAACTAAAATACCTTCTAATAGCAAATGCAGATGGCTGGAATCCTCTTGGTAACCTATGTTAGCACAACCAGGAGATGTCCAATATATCCTTGTGCAAAGGTTTTTTCCCAGGCACCCAAAAACACAGTTCCATATCCAACCCAAATGGTCACTGCTTGGCTTGTGGGTGCGAAAGGAGATCTCCTTCACACTGTTGCCGAGCTGGCAGACTTTGTTCTCCTGGACTTCCTGCATGAGTACACAGGTAGGACTTTATACTCCATCCTGGCCAGGGCAGCCAAGAAATAAAGTAGCAGCTTCTACATGGTCAGCAAGAGGGAAGAACATCCTTAATACACAGAAACCAACAAAATGAAATCGATACATTAAATTAGAGAAGTAAAAGAAAATGACATTTTAACAGGATGTCATTTTCTACTCAATAGGAACTTGAATATTGATGTGAGTAGTTGAAGGAGGGGAGCAAAACAACCTAGAAGACAGACTATAAGATTCTAACAGTTACCATATATACTCAACTATGAGTGAAAAAGAAATTACCATATTTGCCAGTGTATAAGACGCACCAGCGTATAAGACACACCCCATTTATATGTCAGCAAATACTATTTGCCAAAGTATAAAACACACTGGCATATAAGACCCACTCCATTTTCAAACAGTATTTTTCGGGAAAAAAGTGAGTCTTACATGCCAGTAAATAGGGTAGTTAAAAAGTCAAGTTCAAAAACCTGGGTGAACTAATCCGCAGGTCAATGCTGCTGCATAGGAGCTGAACTTGCTGAAAAGGAGTTTCAAGAGGTCTCTGAAAAGCCATCCAAACCTTCACAGAGCCTTCACTGCTTGTCAGGGGAGGGGCAAGGGAGCAGATTGTTGCAAATTCCCCCTAGCAAAGTCCAGCTGCTCAGATCAGTGAAGGAGAATGGCCCTAGAGCTGCTCTGGGAGAAGTCTGCAACAATTGACTCCCTCGACACACACACCCCCAGCAGCTTGGGCACCCTGGAGGTCTGGGTCATTTTGCAGGGACCTCTGGTAAGCCCATGCTGCTGGGGGGGGGGGGGTGACATCTGCAGGTCAGAGCAAATTCCCTAATTTGAGGCCCCAAACCTTCTCTTAACTTATCCATGAGATTAACTTATAGGCAAGTATATATGGTAAGTCTGTGGCTGAAAGTGAGATGGACATAACTGGTAAAATGCTTTGCTCATCCCCAGAACTATATGCTTATGTAATATTATAAAGCAGGTTTGTAGAGGGCAGCTTCCTCAGGTTAAAATAGCTGAGCAGGGTAAGTTCTTTGTAGCAGGGGGGAATTATCCTTCATCAGCCTTGCAGTCCTGAACCACCACCACTCACCTCCTTCAAGGTCTCAACAGCACAACTGCTTCTCTTTGTTGTGGTTGAATCAGAGGGTGCTCTTGAAATTTTTCTACTGTCAATCTGCATCCAGACCTTTTCCATTAGTGACTTAAAACAACCCACATATATTCTTACCTGAAGAAGACAGCCAGTCGGACTCCATTTTAGCCTACCCAAGCTCCTTCCAAGGAGCCAGGCAGCTGGCATGCTGAGATTTATGGTAGACTCAAATAATTTGGGGGACTAAAGACTTCTTGGTAGTGAATGACCAGAGAGGTAGAAATGGGCATCTGCTGCAGCTCCTCAGGAGCTCCAGCAATGAGCCACTTTCTTAGTTTTACACTGTAGGACCTGATAAAACACATACAAAATAAGAGAACCAATAAGGCACACACGAGGAAACATTTGCAAGGTCCCTGTTGGGCTGCATTACAAGATGTATTAGCAGCACACGGCCAAAGCAGTAAATGGCTTCCTCACTCCCCGCAACTGCCATGAGTTCCCTTCAAACTTTGCAAGCCTCCAGCAAATGATTATATGTTATCTGTAAAATATTGTACAGTTAATCACAAATGTAGAAGAAGCAAAGGAAAAAAATGAGTTTCATGCTAAAAACCAATAGTATAAACAGTGGCATACTGGTGGCATTCATCATTTTGATATTAATTAAGGACTGGGATAATGACTGAATTAAATAGTGCCATAGTTCTAGTTTTCTGTAGCATTAAACAGCAGGTTCTGCAGAGAATTTAAGAACACTCTGACATGAAGATCTTTAATATCTGTCCTTTCTCCTAACACAAGATCCAAGGCAACCAATTAAAATACAATGCAACTTTAAAAAGCTATTAGCACAATTTCTTTTTTAAAAAATGAACAATGTTAAAAACACAAAATTAAATTATTACTATCATCATCAATCATCATCATCATCATCATCCTCTTTATTTATACCCCTCTTTTCTCCTCAAAAGGACTCAAAGCAGCTTACTATAGTTTAAAAAGAGAATATAGTTAAAACTATAGGATACAAAAGTTAACACACATTAAACTAATGGTAGTAATTAAAACATAAAAATACATATTAAAAACAACAAATCACAATCAAAATAAAATAAAATACAATTAAAATAAAATTATAGTATAAAACACATTTAACTCACAATTCAAACAGATAAAGACACAGTTTGTACCACTAAAAAACCCTTCTGCCAGTTAAATTAATCCAATATTCCCCTCTGACTCTGAAAGCTCTTTGCTTAGTGAGCAGGTACTGCCAATGAACATCTACACCAAAGGTGGGAAAATGAGAGTGACTACTTGGTGATTTTTAGGGAGTATTGGGTGGATATTATTTGTCTCAGCTTGTTTTAAGATGAGAATGCTCAGTGGAACTGAAGTTCTGCACCTCTGTTGTAAGGCAATGGCTTGCAAGAAGAAGAGAAAAGGTAGAGAAAAATAAGTAATGCATGGTTACAGTCAGTAGCCACACACTTCTATGACATTGGGGTGGTGAATCTGCTCTCGGATTAAGTCTGAGCAATCCAATGTGCTGGACCATGTTCCCAGAATAGGTTAAGCACATTGGATAGCTCCTTTAAAATTTGGACTACAGAGTGGATTCACTGACACAGGACCCACCAACCAGTGCTGGTTATAGTAGTTCTTCAGTGTGAGACAGGATACAAGAAGAATAGCAGCAGAGGTGTGTGACTGGATTTTATAAAGTCCTGTAAATAAACTTTGCATTAAAATAGGAGTGAAGGAAGTGAAGAACAATGGAAATGATTTACTGTGGATCTGTTCTTTCTTCCTTTAAAAATGGAACCATATAGACAATATCTATATGGCAGAAGCCAAAATATCTTGCTAAAATATTCAAATATTTCTATTTTCTTAGTTACATGTTTATTAAATATATAGTAAAACACATGTGCACACAACCATATATATCTTCTTTTGTGTCTGCATTATGATCCACTTAACAACGTAAAGTCGAGATGGAGAAACCGTTTGTTTGCCTTGCATTTCAAGGTTTGTATTTAAAATTGATCACTGGAATCCTCAATTGACAACTTTGTTGAGGAGATGCACTTGGGATCACGTAAAAAGGAAATTTGGCTGTCAACATGCTCAGAGGTGAAGGAAAATCTGAAACTGCACAACACATGTTATAGGAACATGGAATGTGAGAAGCATGAATAAGGAGAAGCTAGACATAGTAAAATTAAAAAATGGCATATATAAGCATTGCAATACATGGGGTAAGCAAGCTAAAGTGGACTGGAATGCGACATTTTGTGTCTGATAATTAATTACACAGTGTTTTACTCAGGAAACGAAAAATCTAAGAAGAAATAAGGTGGCATTAAAAGTGCAGAGAGATGTAGCAAAAGCAGCCAAGGGATATAATGCAAAGCCTGACCAAATAATATCTATAAGACTTCAGGGAAAACCCATCAATATAACCATAACCCAAGCTTATGCTCCAACTACAGAAGATGAAAGAATTTATGCTGGCATCTAGAAGGAAACTGATCACATACCAAAACAGGACTTCTTGTTAGTCATAGGCGATTGGAATGCAAAAATAGAACAGAATGAAAAATTGTCAGAAATGAAGGATGAAGAAATGAAGCAGGAGAGAAACTAACTGAATTTTGCAAGGGCAACAGTTACTTCATCACAAGTACATGACTTCATCACAAGTACATGCAAGAAGAGACTGCATACATGGACATCACCTGATGGCCAATATAGAAACAGTGGTGTATCGACAGTGCCTAGGGCAAGTGTGGAAGTTGCACCCCTAGGTGCTGCTTCTCCCCCTGTCACTGGCCCAGACTGAGGAAGACCCTGGTGAGAGTGGTGGCAACAGAGGTGAGCCAGGCCCAGGTGGAGAGGCTGCCTCTCCTGCTGCCACCTTCCCTGGCCAAGAATGGCCCTGGTGAGGGTGGCAGCAGTGGGCCAGGCCCAGGTCGAAAGGCTGCCAACTACTGCCAACCCAGACCAAGGAAGACTCCAGCAAGGGTGGTGGTGGTGGGCCAGCCTTGGGGGCAGGGCCTGCCTCTCCCACCACTGCTGACCCAGGCCAAGGAAGACCCCAGTGAGGGCGGTGGTGGGCCAGGACGAGGTGGAGGGGCTGTCTTTCCTGTCACCACCACTGCTGCCACCCCAGGCCAAGAACGATCCTGGTTAGGGAGGCAGCAATGATGGCAAGGAACACTGCTGCTTTCAGGGTGTGCTGCTGGGTCAGTTCTCCCAAGCAACGGGACTGGGGGGCATGGCCTTTTTGCACTTCCCTAGCATTGGCACCCAGGCCATGTGGTCTACTTGTCCCACCCTAGATATGCCTTTGTATAGAAAGCAAACAGACTATGTAATTGGAAGGAGAAGATATAGAAGCTCTATTCCCTCTGCAAAAAAACAAGACCAGGAACATATTGTGGCACAAACCATGAACTGCTAACATCAAAAATCAGAGTAAAACTAAAGAAGAATACTGAACCAACTATTGTGCCAAAATACAACCTGAAGAACAGCGTCGTAGAATTTAAAGATAACATAAAAAATAGATTTCCTAATTCACTGGGAGCCAGAAGAACTTTAGGCTGATACCAAAGACATTGTCAGAGAAGAATGCAAAAAGGTACCATCAGCAGCCAAAAGGAAAAAGAGGCTTCAATGGATGACAGAAGAAACTCTTCAAGCAGCTATGGACAGATGGAAAACAAAAGGAAAAGGTAACACAAATAAGGTAAGAACTCTGAATGCAACTACTCAGTAACATGTGCACAGGGATAGAGAGAACTACAATAATAATTGATGCAGAGAAATAAAAGATCACAACAAACAAGGAAAAACAAGAGACCTCTTCCACAAAATCCAAGAAATCAAAGAGAAATTTAAACCAAGAGTGTGGATGCTATATAAACAAGAGAAAACATTACATACCCAAGTACAAATAAAAATCTGATGGAAGCAATACATGGGAGAACTATATAAAAGAGATGAAAGGCTGACAGATCCATTCAAGGAAGAACCATCTGAAGACAAATCTACAATTTCAGAAAGTGAAGTGGAAGCTGCACTCAGGGCACCAGAACCAGGTGACACACCAATAGAGGTAATTCAAACTACAGAGATAGAATCTACTCTAGTTCTAACTAAAACCTATCAACAAATATGGAAAACAAAACAATAGCCCACAGATTGGAAATGATCAGTATACACTCCAGTCCCCCAAAAAGGGAATACCAGGAATTGTAGTAACCACAGAACCATTGCACTAATTCCCCATTTAAGTAAAGTGATGCTCAAAATTCTACAACAAAGACATTTACCATGGAGTGAGAAATGCCAGATGTCCAAGCTGGGTTCAGGAGAGGAAAAGGCGCTAGGGATCATATTGCAGCATCTTGGATAATGGGGTGCACCAAAGAATTTCAGAAGAAAATCAGTCTGTGCTTTATAGATTTTAGCAAAGCTTTTGATTGTGTAGATCATGAAAAACTACAGATCACTGTTAAAGAAATGGTTGTGCCACAACATTTGATTGTCCTGACCTGTACTTGGGACAAGTGGCTACTGTCAGGGCAGAATACAAAGAAAGAGAATGCTTTCTAATTCTCAAAGGGTTCAGTCAAAGATGTATTTTATCACCCTTTCTGTTTAACTTGTACACTGAACAGATTATATGTAAAACATGGTTAGATGTGGAGGAAGGAGACAAGAAAGTTGAAGGAAGGAACATCCACAAATTTAGATGACACCAAATGACTAGCAGAAAATAGCAAAGACTTTGAAAGATAACTGGAAAAAAAGACAAGGAAAAAATTGCAGAGGAGGCCAGACTCCCAGATTCCCATGAACATCCACAACCGAAAACACCATCTGTTTCATGAGTAGAATCGGAATGTTCAGCTAGTTCCTGTCCACACTCAGTCTGGGCAGTCGGCCAAAGGGCAGCTGATAAGGATTAGAGGCCCACAGCAAGTGGTTCTTGCAACAAACTAATGCCTTATTTTACTTTAGTAAGGAAACAGTCTTACACAAATATGAAGCAAACAACAGTCCCAGCAATATCTATAAATCAAAGACAGTCAATAATATAATCACAAGTCAGAGGCAGGGAAAACAGGCAGAGGCACAGCAGGAGAAAGAGTCAGTTAATCACTGACAAGTTCTGGAGGGGAATGGCTCAGCTTTTATAGGTTCAGAGATCAGTGCGGCTGGTGCTTGATTAATTGTTGTTTGTTATAAATTCACTCGGATCAGCTTAGGTGTTCCCTTTGGTGCTCCCTTTGGTGCCTATGCTGGGCAGAGGTGGGTATCGGTAAGTTATCTTCTGTGTTAGAAGGAGCAGGGCTCTCTGCTGGGGCTGGCACTGCCCTCTGTTCTGTCTCTGGGGTGAGTGGTACTGTCTCCTCCTGTTCAGCAGGTTCTGCTGTTTCAGTCTCTGAGTCAGAGTCAGAGTCTATGCCTAGGTCCTGGGAGTAGGCATGACAGTTACAGTGACAGGCCCTTACTTCTCCCAAGCTGGTGTGACAGTTCCCAATCTGATCAGCTGCCCTACCATTACTACACAGCTCTGCCTCCCCCTATAATGCCACTTTTGTGTAAAATTTATTCAGAACCACTTAACAATTTTATGGTAGTGTTTTTTTCTATGTTACTTATTACCGTATACATCTCAAACCAAGTCAGTCTTTACAAAGATAAACTGTAACATTTATTAAGATAACAATAAGAATAAAATAGCATGTTAGAGTCCATATACAGTTCAATGTTGATTTATTTCTTCAGTACACTTAACCGACAGTTATGTACCTGCTCAGAAACTGTTCAATTATGTCTTTAGACTTTCAGAAAAGGCACAATTAGCATACAATAGCACTTTGGCTAAACTCCCACCAAAGACTTAACCCCCAATCTAGATCACACTCTCTGACCACATCCTATTAAGGTTCAATTACTCTTCTGCCTCTCACGAGGCTTCCACTGAGAGGGAGGGAATAGAGTCCCTTACTGTGGCTGAGTAAGGGACTCTACTCTGTAGCTCCTTGCTAGACTCTCACTGAAAGAATCCAAAAGCCCATAGGCACTTGGCTTTATATACATTTTTATCTCAGCCATAAGCCCCTCCCACAGACTATTGCAGTAAGCTTCTCTCCTGACGTGCTGCTCTAGTTGCCTAGCAACCTGCATTCAGGCTGCACTGGCAGTCCAAATAGCCCCCCCCAAAAAAAACAGAACTTTGTCACAGTCATATTAGGAGTCATGTTTATTCTAACCTCCACCGAATATGACTTAGGCTGTTTTTGTAACTTTGTAACTACTCCTAAGTAATGACTGAAGGAAGATGCCTTCATGTACCAGACAGCCTTTGGCTAATGTAAGATTGCTTGCTTAAATTAAAAGTTTTCCTTTAAAGATCTCCTCTTTTCCCTGTTCTTTTCATGTGGCTTTGGTCAATGTGTTTCACAGGTATGTGCATAGCATTTTCATTTCCCATGGAAAAGGGAGGGAAATTCTCTGCAGAGTCAGAGGAAAAGGTGCAAGTTAAACCTCAGTAACTCCCACTAGGTTACTGAGTCACATGGGGGGAAATAGTGATGGTGGCAGCTAGATAGACTTTGGGGGTCCCATTTCGTACTCAAGATCATTAGGGATTTTAAATTTTTACTCATTTTATTCTCTCATGAGGAAAAAGTCATTATTCTCCTTTCTGGGCGAGATAATGGGAATTATGTTGCATTTTAAAATGGTTTTTCACATTTTGAGACTTTTTGTGAAAATGTTTTCAGTGCAAAAAAAACTTTAATTGTTGTACAACACATTTTACACTTCATATTTTGTACACACACACACCAAAAAGCAAGGAAAACACAAAAGAGTATTGGTCTTTTCTTCCTTACTTAGGAGAAAGACAAAATCTTGTAGCAGTTGACAGCTTTTTGACAGAGATGTCTTGATGTGTTAAAATACACTTTCTCAGCAAGGATAAGAAGGTATGTAAATATTCATTACATCCCTAATCAGCACATAAAAATGTGCTTGTTGATGAAAATGACACACAAAACATTATATTATAAAAATTGCTTGCAAAAATATGCATAGAAGTCAAAATTGCATTAAAATGATATATTAGGAGAAATGTGCCTTAAAATGCAAACAGGTTTCCATATGAACATTTACAAGTAATTCTCAAAGCTCTAATAGAAAAGGGAAAAACTTCTGAAAGTTTGGCCCTTTCCGCACCTTGCCTTTTTTCGGCACTGGGGTGCGGGGATTGTGCCAGCAGCCTCCAGTGAGAGGCTGTCATGTCCCTGCTGCTTCAGCTTCACACGAGCTGCCTGCTCCCGAGCAGGTAGCACAAGAGCCCCGCCTCCTTCTTCTGCAGCGCAGCCTGGGAGTTTCCCAGGCTGCACCAGGGCAGGAAGCGCGACCACCGTGGCTCCGGAGGCTCTGTATGCCAGGTAAGTGTGCGCGGAGCTCAGGAGCAATGAGCAATTGCACACCATTTTCAGCTTCCAACCAAAAATGAAAAGGTGCGCGATTGGTGCCTGCAGACCCATAGAGCATCGCGCGATTGTGAGTGCGCCGTGCAGATCGCTCCTCACAATCGCGAGACGCTCCAGGCGCCCTTTCACGTGGAAAATGCTATGTGGAAAGGGCCTGAGATGAACAAAAATTAAGGTTAGAAAAATGAGAAATGGAGTGAAAACAAAATTAGTAGTCTTCTATCCCGAGCTTAAAGATCACATGACAGACTGATCACATGGTCTGCCCTTGAGCGCAGTAGCAGGAAGGAGGAGAAAGGATTTAACCATTTGCTCCTATTGGGATCTTGATCACATGCAATTTGCATGCAGGGAGTCTTCCATTACTTTCAAATTTAATGAGGTGAATGATCATTATTTTGTACATTATCCAGAGCTTGGGATAGTGAGTGTTTTAAAACATAATGTAGTAATATTATTAAATAGGGCTGTTCCAGTCCAGGTATTCTTTTGTCATGCCTAAGAGAAGTATATGAACAGTCACAGATGTCACCATGGGGTTTTGGTTTTTATTAGGGGGGAGAGGGTTGCGACTGCAGGTCCTTCCATCAAGGAGCCAGCACTCTTTTATTTTAAAAGTGACTTCCTTTTCCATGTCAGTTACTAACCTTGGACAATTTCTAATTGTGCATCCCAGAGTCAACCTGAGCAAAGTGCTTTATGATAAGCTCCCCCTTGCACTCATTGGCTGCCACACTAGGAATCACAGGGATGCTAGGAGCATACTCCAAGGATCTTCACAAGGCCTACCACAACCATTTTCCCTGAGCCATATTTAGAGAATTTCTTCCCCTTTTCCTGCTTGTTGTTAATTGATGTTAATTGCCATCAAGTTGGCTTCTTCTCATGGTGAACCTGTGAATAGGAAACCTCCAAGACAACCTGCTAGGGTTTGCAAATTCAGTGCCATGAATTCCTTGAGTCTCTCAACCTATAATGTGGTCTCCCTCTTTTCCTACTGCCTTCCACTTTGCCAAGCATTATCATTTTTCCCCAGTGAGTCATATTGCCTCATAGTATGTCCAATGTACGATAGCCTCAGCTGTGCATTCCTGGATGGCAAGGGGTTAGACTAGATAACCCATGCTGCCCAATTAAACTGTGTGATTCCTGTGATTTTATAATTCTATCATTCTAGGGAGTGTTCAGACTTGACTTGTTCTAGGATACTTTTATTTATTTTTCCGGCAATCCACGGTACCGCTAGTACTTTCTTCTGGTTCCACACTTCAAATAAGCTGACTTCTGGTAGTATTCCTGGTATTTCTCCTCAATATTTCAATATATCCATTGTATGTATGGAAAAATTACTGCCATCACTAAGAGGATTTGTTTTCTTTCAACAGTGGTCATGCTGAGTTGGGAATTCTAGGTACTTTTTCAAAATTCATTATTTTTTTCAATAGTCAGATACTCATGAGTACATTCTGTTTTCTGTTGTTGTTGTGTACGTTCCAATCATTTCCAACTTATTGCAACCCTAAGGTGAAACTCTCATTGGCAAAATTTGGGGGGTTGCCTTTATCTTCCCCTGAGGCTGAGAGAGTGTGACTTACCCAAGGAAATCCACCGGGTTTGCACAGCTGAGTGGGAATTCAAGTGTTGATCTCCAGAATTGTAGTTCAGTGCTTAGATCACTACAGCATGCTGGCTGTCAAAGTTTGTTTATCAAATGTGATAAATCCCATATCAAATTTACTTATTCACTTACTTATTTTTGAAACATTTTATAATATCATACCCAGTGTCAGGATGGCACTGAGAAAGAAAATGTGCATGGGGCCATAAATGGGATAACATCCCATCTCTTATAACAGAGCAAGTAATATTTTAACAAGTTTGGTCATATGTTATAAGGTAGCCACAGTGAAATTTATGTTAGCATTACAGGTGTAGCCATTTTTTCAGCTGCCATTTTTAATTCAGATACATTTGTCTGTGGCATTGTGGTGCCATTTCATTAATGATTTCTGCTACTAAAATATTGATAAGATTATTTGAGAGTTAAAAACCACTGAAGAACCTGCAAAACTGAGGGTTGGAAACTTCCCATGCCAAGTCATTTAGGATTTGATCCAAAACCCATTCAAGTCATTCTGCTTGGAAAATGCCACAAGCCCCAAGTGTCATCAAACAGTCTTAGTGACTCATTGGCTCCCACTATTTTGAAGCTACGGCATGAGCCATGGCTAAAGTAGGAGGGTACACAGCCAAGCAACCATTAAATATAGAGCAGGTTCTGGCAAAACCTCCTTCCTTCCAATTTTCCTCAGCTGACCTCATTTTATTGGCAATACTGGATACTGTCCACAACAGGAGGCAGATACCGTACGACAAGAATGGAGAATCATTTTGGCCCAAGGGCCAAATTGACACAAAGTTGGAATGTTAGGGACAGCATACTCTAAGGGGGTACAGGTCCCTGCCCAAATGGAGAGGGCCACTGGTGGCATGCGACTTACTCCTTTTTACACAAACTTTCCCATTCACACAAATACACCACACACCATTCATACCTTTTTGCAGCCCTATAGACTGTATCTAGGCTACCCCTTTAACTACCATGATTCAACCTGATGGAATCCTGTTTTACCACCCCTTACATCCCCCATCTTGCGGAATGGCAAAATTGGCAAGAAATATCATTTTATAAAACTGAACACTTATGGCTGAGAAACATGTGGTAAGCAGGACACTGGCTGTAATCACGTGCTAGGTCAGAGTGACCTCAGCATGGCCAGGTCATAAATTCAAGATGGAAACCCCGATGTCAATGGGTTTGAGATAATCATCTCAAGGACCTGACCTCCAAATACAACAGTAAATGAAACTGCCCAGGTAAAGACAGCAAGCACCCCTACTGTGTTCATTTCCTACAGAGACCTTCCCCATTCATCTGACCCAACCAAGACATTAAGAGACTATCAGTATTCCCATGGATGTGTTGTCATCTGAAGTTAAGACAATCAGCCCTTTCTAGGCTCCTTTTGTTTGCTCTACCAGAAAGCACTCCCTTCAGAGTAGGAAATAGAGTATAAAAAATGCAGCTCCAGCCCAGGTAATTTGCTAGCACTTTGGGTGTCACACTGCACTGCAGATTCCCATGCTGCCCTCAAACTCTTATTTGAACCACTCCTCTTTGATCTTCTGCTCCAGGACTGGTAAATATCACCCTTTCCACCTCCAATCTCTCTCTATTCAACTTTTCTCTCCTTTTCCTTCTAGCCTTTTATGGTTCATGAGATTGCTCGATTTGTTATATGTGTGTCTATTAATTTCCAGTAAAAATACTCTTTTAATTTTATTTGGGATTCTCTCTACAGTTAGTTCTGGTATACACAGGTGAAAAGATTTTGCTGTTAACCCCCTCTTGTAGGCCTCCTTTGAGCTACAGTTCCCCTAGATTATAAAGAGACTCTGACACTGCTAGAGGACGTCAAGGCACTCCACTTTTTTAGGGTAACATCTGGGATTTCCAGTTCAATGAAGTATTCAAAGCTCCCTAGTCATCTCCTCTGAACTACAGCTGAAAATTCTGAGTACCTTACCCAGGTTTCCATAAGATTATCCCATGGCAGTTCCAGTGGGAACAGACTGCTACATATGCATAATGCAGATATATTTCTAATCTCAGAGAGCTTGGAAAATTTATTTTCTTAGATTACAACTCTCAGAATCCCCAGACCAGCACAGGACAAGCCATGCTAGCTAAGGAGTTCTTGGAATTGTAATCCAAAAAGGTAACTTTTTTCCTAATCTCAAGTGATCTGTGTAGATCAGCTGAAGAGGGAAATGTTTCCTTTCCATCATTGGGAGAGAATGTCTTTCTCAGCACCAGGCAAGTAACAGGGTTTATCTCAGATCTGTGGCACCATCAGACTCTAAGAACTGGAGAAGGGGAAAGGAGCACATTTTGGGTAAGAAGCTGATGGGTTGGATGAGGGAAACTCCTTGGGCTGTATATCAAGGAGACCCTTGCAGTGTTCGACAATGATTTGTTGTATAGTTTTCATGATACTGTACCAGCCTCAGAATGTGCATGAGTCCTATATGTGTAGTTGTGTGCTTACAAAAAAATCTCTCACATACCAGTGACAAGGTGAAGAGAAGAGATTCAAAGAAGAGATTCCGCACAAGACATACTTGAAAAGTGACACATTGTCCCACGTGGCCTGTTGTCTCCTGAAATCAGCTCTGAAGTCTGTGGAATCATGAATTCAGCTAACAAAAAGAATACCAGACTGGATGTGAGAATAAAGTAAAAGCCCTTCCAGCTCAAATAGTATACGATGATTATTTTCCATCTCAGAAAATTAAATCACTTTTCTGGGACTGTTAGTGGAATTATAAACTTGCTTGAACATACTTTTTTTGTGAAACTCACTAAAAACAGTTCTATGTTTTCACAGCTGTGTGCTTCAGCCACCATACTTGTTCCACACAAACACCTGGATGGCAGCGCTCTCTTTCTCCCTCTCTCTCTCCCACTTTCTTTTTCTTATATCCAACCTGTCCCCCACTGAAGGTGGTGTGATAACTGAAGCCCCTATCAGAGCTGCTGATGACAAGCAGCAGCTATTGGTCCCTGTTGCTCAGGGTGGAGATGAGTCCTGAAGCTCAAGAGCTCCCCCTGCTGCCATGGACCATGCACGTTCCTCTGTCTGCTCCTTTAGGGCAACAGGGATCCGATTCTGAAGATGCTTTGGAGCCTGTGTCAATCAGCCCACAAACAAGGTGGAGACTCAAGAGAGCTCAGCAAAGGAAGGCTTCCTTGATTAAGTTCAAGAAGCAGTGACTAGCCACACCTGTGCCTTGGGCTATATAACTGCCTGCCTGGAAGCTTTCTTTTGCTTGTGGCAAATTTCTTACAAGCCCTCCCCTTGCCTGTTCCTTGCTTCCAGCACCTGGCTCCTGTTACCTTGAATTGATCTCTAGGCTCTTGACCCCTGGCTTTTGGAACTCTGACTACGGCTTTCGCTTGTCACTCTGGCTTAGGTAAATGGTCTTCCTTTGAGTAGTGCTTGCTTGACTCCTCCTGGCAGGACTCTGCTAGCTCTCCCACTCCCTTCTCCGGGCTGGCTTGTTGCCCAGGTCTCTGACCTTGACAGGTGGTATATTTACACCTTCTCCTTTATCACAACAAATCTGACTGGTCCAAGGATACCCAGTAGCTACATGGGCCCTTTTCGCACATTACCTGTTTGCGCTGCTGGGTTGGGGTCCTCGCACTAGAAGACCTGGAAGGAACGCTCCTGCTTCCCTGCTGCTTGGGCTCTGCAGTTCCTTCCTCCTCACACGAGCACCCCGCCTCTTCCTTTCACAGTGCAGCCTGGGACCTTTCCCAGCCTGCACTGCCCAGGAAGCGTGATCGGCCCTGCTCCCAACGCACTGCACACTAGGTAAGTGTGCATGGGGTGCTGGAGCGGGACGTGAGCGTGCAGCATTTTCGGCTTAGAGCTGAAAAATGAAAAAAATCCATGCACGCTCTCTGTCCGGCCCTTGAACGTCGCATAAATGTGAGTGCGTCATGCAGACTGCTCCTCACATTTACGCGACGCTCAAGGGGCCCTCTTGCTTCCAAAACGCCTTGCAAAAAGGGCCATGGCTGAGTAGAGATTTGAACAAGTTTTCCCCAGTCCTAGCACAACATACTAACCAGTTAATCACTTTTGAAAAATGAAGAGAGTCTCCTAACCATCTTCAAAGTCATCTAGGATACATGACAGTAATCTAGATGTAACTAGGTCCTAGATAATTAAAGCAAAGTCTGACTGTTTAGATAAAGTCACAGCCAACCTACTACTTCCAACTTGTGAAAGATTTAGAATCATAGAATCATAGAAATGTAGAGTTGGAAGAGACCACACGGGCCATCCAGTCCAACCCCCTGCCATGCAGGAACACCCTCAAAGCACTCCCGACAGATGGCCATCCAGCCTCTGCTTAAAAACCTCCAAAGAAGGAGACTCCACCACACTCCGAGGCAGCAGATTCCACTGCCAGACAGCCCTGACTGTCAGGAAGTTCTTCCTGAGGTTCAGGTGGAATCTCCTTTCCTGCAGCTTGAATCCATTGCTCCTTGTTCTGGTCTCTAGAGCAGCAGAAAACAAGCCCTCTCCTTCCTCTACATGGCATCCCTTCAAATATTTAAACATGGCTATCATGTCCCCTCTTAACCTTCTCTTGTGCAGACTAAACATACCCAGCTCTCTAAATCTATCCTCACAGGGCGTGGCTTCCAGGCCTCTCACCATTTTGGTTGCCCTCCTCTGGACCTGCTCCAGCCTGACCTTGTCCTTCTTGAATTGGGGTGCCCAGAACTGGACACAGTATTCAAGATGAGGTCTAACCAAAGCGGAGTAGAGTGGTACCAGTACCTCCCTCGATCTAGACACCATACTCCTATTGATGCAGCCCAGAATTGCATTGGCATTCTGCTGACTCATGTTCAGCTTGTGGTCTATTAAAACTCTTAGATCCCTTTCACACGTACTGCTATCCAGTCACGTGTCCCCCATCCTATATTTCTGTATTCCATTTTTTCTACCTAAGTGTAGGACCTTACACTTCTCTCTGTTGAATCTCATTTTGTTAGCTTTGGCCCAGCTCTGCAATCTATCCAGGTCATTTTGAATTTTGATCCTGTCCTCTGGCGTATTAGCAACCCCTCCCAATTTGGTGTCATCTGCAAATTTGATGAGCACGCCCTCTATTCCTTCATCCAAATCGTTGATGAAGATATTGAACAGCACTGGGCCCAGGACAGAACCCTGTGGCACCCCGCTAGTCACTTCTCTCCAGGATGAAAAGCAACCATTCGTGATCACCCTTTGGTTCGGTTGGTCAACCAATTACAAATCCAACTAACAATAGCCCTGTCCAGCCCACATTTTACTAGCTTCTTTGCAAGAATGTCATGTGGAACTTTGTCAGAGGCCTTACTGAAATCAAGAAATGCTACATCCACAGCATTCACAGCTTATCTATTCTATTATCTTATCTATTCATGAGAACTAACTGCCATATGCAGAAACGGACTCTTATTTCCACCCATTAGCCTGAACACACTTTTCTGTGAGTGTGTATTCACTGGCACACAAAATGTCTGTTATGAGGTCAAGGAATTAACCATCCATTCAGGCACCTAATATATTCTGTCCTATGAATTAACCAGAGCACAATTCTTTTCGTCATTCCCTGGGATTAGAACAGCTCTATAGTGATGAGCAAAAATTTTTAAAGGTAAACATAATACGTGTCTATCAATGCACTGAAGTGAGGAAATGAAAGAGAATGGCTAAACCATTTCTTATTTCTGTTTTTAGGCTTTCCTTCTTAACATTCTCTGTATACAGCAATGACTGACACTGAGCTGCAACTAACGGTAAGTAATGCATTGTGAGCTCTTAGAAGATCAAACAAAGGAATATAGTTGACATATTAAGGAAATTTAAGTGAGAATGTTGATTGTTGCAACTGTTGAGGTCCAATGTTCTTATAACTATATTGGAAGCTAAATTATCCTGGACTCCCAAAGCACACATTTTTAACGAGATCTCTGCAATCATTCTGTTGCTTGATTGAAAAATTTCCAGCCTCCAGGTAAATGTGCCATAAACACTCAATACACTGTTTTTCCAATGGAGTTTTTTACAGCGTATTACTATGATTGGGATTGCTTTGTTTCTTCATTCTTCACACTTAATGTACTTTTTACTGTTTTTTTTAATGTTTATTTTGCTCCAGCAAGGAGATTGTTCCTGCCCTTCCCTTCCTTCCTGTGCATTTCTATAGAAAGCTATCAATCCCTCAGGCTTATGTTAATTTTTGGTCTACAAAGCATGACAAATCACTCATTTTTAATGTACCAAAATGGCATACCAAGTTTCTTCTGTTTTTAATTACCATGTAAAGTAGCTAATTAGGGAAAAATATGGGAAAACCAATTAAATCTGAAATTCTTGGATTTACCTAGTTTGTTATCTTTATAGCTTCGCAAAAGGATCACTTTAGGATCATTATAGGTCAGAAATGACTGGAAGGCAAAGGACAACAGCAATGCTCAAAAGTATGGAAAATACTCAAAAGCCATGAATTTAAAGAAAAAAAATATTCATTTGTTATCTATGTACATATCCTATTCATTCCTATGATGTTAAGCTTGAATCATGTTCCTCCTGGAAGTTAAAGAGAAAGGTCACATCATAGATCTTTTTACTCAGAATATGGAAAACTTGTTTCAGATGTTGGCCATTTCTGCACAATACTGTTATAGAGCTATTATAGTAGTAGGGCTGTGTAACTCCTGTCAAAAGTGATTTATGACCTGTCAAATTTGATTGATTTATGACCTGTCAGATTTGATTGATTTATGACCTGTCAAAAATGACTGACGCTTGTCAATCTCCCTCCCCCTCGGCCCCCTGGAAGTACTAGGGCGGGACATCCGGAATGGACCATGTCCCCTCCCCACCCACGTGATCCAAGCCGGCCAATGGGGCGATTTCTAAATTGGGTTCTAATTGGGCCCCAGCAGAGTCACGTGACCCCCTCGGATCCATGCCGCCCAATCAGGGGCGATTTCCAATTCGCGCTGCCATTGGCCCAGCGGGGTTGTGTGACCCCGCCCCACCACTCTCGACCAATAGGGACGGATTTGGACCCCTCAGAATCACATGTGTCAAACCGGCCAATAGGAAGACACCCTTTGAGAGATATATTGTGGGGAGAGAAGCAGCCATTTTTGCATGCCCGGACAAGTCCTGCGGAGACAACATGGAGTCTGCTCCCCATAGGCAAGGGAATTGGAGGGCCCCCTTTCCAAGGTATGATGGTCCTGTGGGCTTTTCTATGCCTCTTACACCTTTGAATATTCAACCTAGAAGGCAGTCACCATTTGATGACCCTGAAAACGCACGCTCAACAGTCTGGAGTATGGATTCTGCTGACCATGACCCAGATCTTGAATGTGATTGCCGTTGTAATTTAAAATCAGTTGTCCAGAGGATAGGGAAGATGGGAATTCCCAATACCCCACAGAGCCCGGATGCAGTGGATGGTCCAGCCTCTCAGACTGAACAGGCGATGGAGATTGGAGACGCTGAGCCAACTCTACCTACGCTGGTTGAAGAGGTGATGAAAGAAAGCATGGATATTGATTCAGGCTATGAGACCTCAAAGGTAAGAGCTTTTTTATTATTATTTTATTTTTAGTATTGATGGGCGGGTTACCAGCTGACTGGACAAAAGGGGAATAGGTTGTTTTCTCAAAGCCACCCCACCAAATATGTATCTATAGTAATTCTCTCTCTTTTGTTTTCCAGACAGGAAGCAGAAGACATGCATGTTGATATTGCTGAGAAACAACCTGACAAGAGTTGTGTGACTGTAAATGTTCCACCTACTCCTGAGGAGTAAATATGTTTTCTGGTCTTTCTAGCAATAAAAAGTTGTTTGTATTACACCTGTGTGTTCATACTTATTTAGCTGGGAAAATGGCAGGGCATGAAAAACTCCTAAGGGATATATATTATTCACCAGGGGAAGTTGGGAGCTTTGGCGGAGTGAACCCCCTCTTTCAGGAAGCCAAAAAACAGAACCAAAAACTAAGGAGAGGTGAGGTTTCCCAATGGCTTTCTAGGCAGGATGCTTATACGCTACACAGACCAGCGAAAACACATTTTAAGAGAAACAAGATTGTTGTATCTAAAGTGGATTCTCAGTGGCAGGCTGATCTAGTTGACATGCATCATTTTTCTAAATACAACAAAGGGTATAAGTATATTTTAACAGTCATAGATATTCTATCTAAATACGCCTGGGCTTTAGCTTTAAAGGAGAAAACTGGTAGAGAAGTGTCCAAAGCCTTTAACACCATTTTCATGCAAGATGGAAGAAAACCTGACAAATTACAGACTGATCGTGGCCGGGAATTTCTAAATAATGCCGTAAGTGGTCTATTAAAAAAGCATGGGGTTCATCATTTTGTCACCAATAATGAAGTCAAGACGGGGGTTGTGGAACGATTTAATAGAACTTTAAAAACAAAAATGTGGAGGTATTTCACAGCTAATAATACTTTTACCTATATTGATGTGCTTCCCCTGTTTATAAAAAGTTATAATCAAAGTTTTCACCGAACAATCAAACCAAGGCCCGCAGATGTTAATGACTCCAATTCTCTAGCAGTGTGGAAAACAGTATATGGAAAGACTATCCAAACAAAAAAGGAGCTTCCGCTACTCAGAAAAGGGGATCATGTGAGGATTTCTAAAAGCAAGGGTGTTTTTGCCAAGGGATACGAACAGAACTTCACCACAGAAGTATTTATTGTGGACCAAGTCATCAGAAGTACAAATAGACCAGTGTTCCTGCTGAAAGATTATCACGGGGAGGACATAGTTGGGAGCTTTTATTCTGAAGAGTTACAGAAGGTAAATGCAAAACAGGATCAAGTGTACAGGACTGAGAAGATCCTACCCACTAAAGGGCAGGGTAAGAGAAAGTAGCACCTAGTGAAATGGTTAGGCTGGCCTAGCAAGTTCAACAGTTGGGTGCTTGCTTCTGAAGTTGGTGAACCTGTGTAGAAACCTGGGAAAGGAAAGAAAAGAAAAATGGGGGAAAACGGATTTTATGTCACACTGCCCAGCAATGCCTGTGCAACAGTTTTTCCACAGAATACAACTTCAAGCTTTACTATCGCTTTAGCAAGGCCCCTGGAACTTCCAGGAGCCTGGGAAGTAGGTTTAGCTGAAATACAGTATCCACGCACTTGGAATACTATCAATTCTGAGACAAAATTTGTGATTGCAAGTGAGAACAAGACATGGCCCTTGGACCGTGACCCTCCTGAAGTGCTTCTACATTATGATTCGGTGACCAGAAAGGTTAGGCTTAAATCAAACGGGCCATACAAAATTCTAACTGGAGGAAGACTAGCCCACATATTAGGATTGCCTCCCAATTAGCAAGCCAAAAATCCACCCTTCACAGCAGACATCACTAGGGTTTCAACACCTTATATATTTACACAGATACTGTGGAACATCAGATAGTCAGGGACTTCTATGTGCCTCTGCTGCGTTGCGTGCCTGTGCAAGGTCAGAACAACGAATGTGTCAATATTGGTTATGACAAACCTCACTACATCCCTGTAAGTAAGCATCTCATAGACACCATCACCATTGAGATAAAGACAGACCAGAACCAAAAAGTGCCATTTCGCTTTGGTAAGGTGATTGTGAAGCTACACTTCTGTCCCAGGAGAATACTGAATCTTTAAAGATGGTGATCCTGAAACCATATGGTGACCCGGCCCTTTATGGAGATTATTACAGGGCCCAGGCAGGAAATGGGCCTCCTGGGTATCAGGGGATCCCTGTTATGTATGGGTCTGGGCTTGGTGGGATTTTCAGAAGCCTTTTCAGAAAAGCAGTTCCACTTTTGAGAAGAGGCCTGACCATCATTAAACCCCACATTAAAACTGCTGTTCATAATATTGCTAAAGATGTGGCCGGTGAAGTGACTCAGGCAGTTATAAATAAAATGAACACCACAACTCCACAAGAAGGATCAGGCCTGATGTATGTTCAACGGAGGAAGGGTCAAAAAAGAAAAGCATCACGGGTGAGGTTAATAGGTCCTCCCCGAGCCCTTAAAAGGAAGCCCATGGGAAGAAAGAAAACTCAGAACCGGAGAGCTGTAAGAAAGAGGAGGAGGAGGAGGAGAAGCAGGCAGCAGCAGAAACCAGCTAGGACAGATATGTTTTAAACACAATCATGGTTTTTATCCACAGTGGCTCTGAAGAATGCACAAAATCTGAATTAGACCTATTTACTGTTGGGTCCACACAGACAAGTATTGAGAGAAGTTTGTATATTGAGGTGCCCCCACTGACAGCTCTGTCAGAATCTGCACTGTTAGATTTTTTTATAGCAGGAAGTGGGGAAGATTATATGGATTTGAACAATACTCTCCTATATATTTCTTGTAAAATTGTTAAGGAAGGTAATACAAACATTCCCCGAGATGCTGAAGTAGGGCTTGTGAATTATCCAATAGCCTCTATCTTTAGCCAGCTGGATGTGACTTTGGGGGATCGTCTCATCAGCCAGAGCAACAACTGCTATCCTTACAGAGCCTTCATTGAATCTTTGTTGAACTATAGTGAAGACACCCTTGCAAGTCAATTTTCTGCAGGCTTATTTTACAAAGATACAGCTGGAGAACATGAATCGGCAGATCTCGAAGGGAATAATCATGGTTTTATTAAAAGAGCAAACCTGACAGCTGAAAGTCGAAAGGTAGATCTGCTGGGGCATCTCCACACTGACCTGTTTTCTCAAGAAAAAATGCTGCTAAATGGAGTTGACGTGAAAATTAAACTTACACACAACAAAGATGCTTTCATTTTAATGACTGATGATGCAAACAGCCAGTACAAATTACAAATTTTATCAGCTTCCCTTTTTGTGAAGAAGGTGAGAGTGGCACCAGGAGTCCAGCTAGGTCATGCAGAAGCTCTACTGACATGCAATGCTAAATACCCTGTGGACCATGTAAGCATGAAAGTGTTCAGCATCCCGAGAGGAAACCGTGTCTCCAATCAGGAAAATCTCTTTCTGGGCCAATTACCCAAACAGGTGCTGTGTTCTTATATCTAGCAGGCAGGTTTTCCAGAACTTCTTGAAAGAGTGGCTCAGAGGGGCTTTCCAAAACATTTTGAGATACCTGGTGTGGATGAGGTAGAATCAGGTTTAGGTTTTCCTTTTCTGCTTCCTTCTGCCTGACGTGAGTTAAATACTTTTGAAGCAGAGCATCATATTGTTTAGCTTTTTCATATTCTGTTAAGTCAGTCCTCTGAAGAATCCTCTGCATCTCAGCATCCAGGGTATAAATGGCCTTAGTTCTGATGTTCTCCTCCTTAGGAAATGACCCCTTTAGTTGCTCTAGCTGATGGCTAGGGACCAAATACATCTTTTCTGCATACTCCATTACTGATTGGCAAAAAGGCTCGTTATTAAGGGAACAGCAAAACTTAACAAGGGTCCAAGAAAACCCCCAGACTGCTTCACCAAGTGCTTTTTTCTTCTCAGAGAGACTCTCCTGTTACCCAGTGTTTTTATTAGATGGCGCTTCTTTTTCAAAACACGTACCTGGTGGGGAGATAGAGGAATGTTGCCTTTTAAGGCATTGAGAGCTATTTCTGAAATGGCTGACACCAGGTCATCTGAAGCTGTGCATAAAAAGGCTTTTCTCTGGGATGAGGGCATCTTAACGAGAAGTTTTAAGAGAGCTAGGTTTCTTTCCACACACCCAGACATGTTGGCCTGAAGGGGATGCGGAAGCAAAATAGTTGGAAAGGAGTTAAAGGGGAGCCCTTTTGTAAGCAGCTTGCCCCTTCTTCACAGTGTATACTGTAGGCCAGTCTGGAGGAAAAAGGCCGGCTCGTAACCTATAAGATTCTGGCGTAGTAGCCTGTAAATCAATGACAAGGTAGCCATATGCTTTGCTTGTAGCATCAGCAAATGCTTCCATGAAAAACTTAGTATTTCCTGGATACATTTGACGAGCCAACGTAGCAATTTGTAATTTATCCCTTGGGTTTTTAAACAGCACCATGTATTTTGCGTTTAAGCTAATAGTGCGGATGCTTTTTCCCTTGCAGAAAATATTCTGTGTGATGAAAAAAACACTCAGATTCCAGTGGTGTACATACTGGGTAAAGGCTTTTTCAGCTTCACTATTATCAGAGGCAGACAGCATCAAATCGTCTATCACCAAGAAGTTTATTTTATTGAGGGGTAACAAATCTTCATTATCAAGTTTATCAGGCAAACCCTCTACAAACTGAATAAAGGGATATTTAGATAGGAGTTCTTTGTACAATGGTTGCCAGCAGCTATAGTACTACAGAATATTCTCAGGTAACACAGAAAACATACTATGAGCATTATCCAACATATTTTTTACAAAAACAGTTTTTCCACAGTTGCTTGGTCCTGCTAGAATGGCTGAGAAGGGATGTTGCCAGCGTGTATCCATATTCAATAACCATAGGGGAGAGTCTTAAACCCTTCAGTAATGACCCTCTTGTCATAAACCACCTTTGAGTTTTCCTAAGCTCTTTTGTATGGATAGTCCATTGACACTTATTTCTTACAATACCTGGCTGCTGCACAACTATCTCATGAGTGCATCCTCCTTTTCTGTCTGAGACGTAGTCAAACACCAGATCTTTAAGACTGTCAAAATTAATTTTTTCACAGTTAGCAACATTCAGGGTAATCCCTTTGACCTTCATGCAAGCTGTACCACCAGAAAGCTTGTACCCATACGTTTTAGGGCCTGCTGACACATACTCTGTGATATATTGATCTGGAGGGACTTCACTGGTGAGGTCTCCAAAGTAATCTCCTAAAGGAGGGTTCCATTCTCCCTCCCTACTCACAAATATCACGCTGTCTGTATCGTGGTACAGAATTCTGTCTTGAAGCTTATCTAACAATTGGTAGAGTTCAAGGCGAGCATAAGCTGTGGTAAATCAGGCTATGAACTCATTCTTTCTACCTGAGGTTGTAATGCGGTCCTCAGAATGTTTCCAGGACACACAGACAGCCTCCTCATCAATAAATTCAAACATTGAAACTTTGTAAGCATCAGAAAATAAAAGGTGGAAGAACTCATCAGGGTCACTCACCACTTGTGTGTTAGTCAGGTTTGTTCTCTGCCCAAATTTTCCCCACAATGAATTTAAAAACAGTTTGGCAATTTGTCTCTTTGCAGGGTTCACAGCAATTTCTTCCTTGCGCAAAAGCACCTCCTCCTTTTCACGAAAATCATCTATATATTTATCTTTATCTTCTTCAGTGACACACCAGTGAGGATACCCTGAAGCCTCCTGTTTCTGGCTCAGATGTAATTTAATATATTTTTCAAATAAAGAACTGTTCCTGTTTTGAAAATGGCACACTTCATAGATTTTCAGCACTTTGTATCCCTTTTCTATAGCCACTTTCAGTTCAACAGTACACCAGATTCCCACCAAGGCCCTCTCCTTATCTGTGTGATTGCAGGGATCCAACTGTCAGTATTCTGCACAAGTTGCACAGAGCACAAACATCAGTTTACCACAGACTTTACTAGGAAGAACAGGAAAGAACAGCCCACGTGGGGGCAGTATTTTAAGCTTGGCAAAGCCAAAGTACTCTGAGAGCGGTTGAAAGTTCTCATAGATAATTTTGGGGTGGCCAAGAGGATAGTCCTTTGTTTTGTTGACAAAGGGGTACAGGCTGGTAAAATCATAGTATTTTATCTCCTCACTCTCTTTAGGCTTGTAATACAGACAGACTGCATTTGTATGACCCCCAAAGAGAGCATCTCTGGGTTCTATGGCTTCTGGAAACTCAGCTTCAGCAAGAAACTGTTTGAGTTGATCATCTGTTTTTAACTGGTCTCTCCACTCATGTTCCCAGATTGTTCTGACTTCAAACCCCAAACATTTCAGTTCAGCAGCCCTTTTCTGTGTGGAATTGTAAAGAAACTCATATGTTTTCCCCACCAAAGGGTTCCAGTCCTCTGGTGGATAACATAGGACACATCCATGAAAGAAACACCCATAGAATTCGAAAGCTGTTTCTTTACCATTTATGACAGCATGGCCATCAAGAAAATATTTGCCAACTTTGACCTCTCCACCTTTTAGAGCATGCTGAATCTGAATGTTTTCTTTATGTTCAAGGTATGAAAGCCACTGAATTGCAGGGGTTGAGAAGCTTTTACACTGGTTATGGTACCTATCAGGCTGTGGGATTGTAAGGGTATCCTCCTCCAGAAACATAAACCGGTACATTGCAAAACACACACTAGACAGAGTAGGGTACTGTAAAGGGTCTATGGCTACCCAATCTTTCTCTCCTGTCTCTGACTTCTTGTATACCTTTGTCAGATTCATGATTTCATGTCTGTATTTGGTACAAGCTTGCGCAAGAATATTGACATCCTCCTGGCAATAGAATGCCAACTCTTTCTGCATGTCAAAAGTTTTTGTTTTGTTTTCTGCATACCATGCTAAAAAGGCTTCCTGTTCCCCAGGTTTCATAAACTGAACACCATAATCCTCAGCTTTGGGCATAGGACCAACATAATCCCAGTTTTCAAGTGTATTGAAAAAATGTGCAAAATGGCCTTTAGAACCAGCAAAACCCAGGGCCTTTGGAAGTTTAGCTAGGGCCATCAGCAGGTGACTGAGTGAATCAATGAATTTCAAACCTAACCCTTTCACTGTAATACATATCAGCTTCCCTCCTTGAGCAATAATATCTACATCCAGTTTTTCTTTGATCAGTTCCTGAATAATAAGGTAAGAATCATAACATTTTGAATTATGGGCAATGAATGTGGCATCAGCAAACCGCCCATCTGTTATGAAAGTCTTGATAAACTCAGACATACATCCCTGACCCTTAAATTCCCATGTCTGTCCAGCAGGGGGCCAAGCGGGCTTTTCCTCCTCATGGGCCTCATTCACCTCCTCATTCTTACACCCCTTTTTCTTCTTTTTACTTGGTTTGAGACCCTCTTTAAAACACTCTACAGTTTCCCCTTCAAAGGCTTTAGCAAAACAATAATTAGGAACATGGACACCTGTGCATTGATGGGTTTCAATATCGAAAAATATGTACCTGGTAGAGGTTTGAGGGTACTTAAGGCGTTTCATGAAGCACAGATGTTTTTCATCCTTTTTAATAATCCCCCAACACATAGAGCATTGCCTTCCTCTACAGTCACCCTCACAATGGTCATATTTGACATAACGACCACACTTTTGACAGAACTTTCTTGGACAACATTTGACTTTCTTCTCCAAGGCCAGTTTTTTATGCCTCCTTAGGCAGACCGTGGATCTACACATCAGCTTGCACTTATAGCTTCTTTCCATTTTATCCACAGTAGAGGCACAATCGGTTTCCTGACACATGCGACAGTAGTGCATACAGTTATGGGTATGTGAATATACACTATTGCAATATGTGCAGAGATTCTGGGCTCCAAAAAGACCTTTCACATTGAGTACCCCATAAAAGTGACCTTCATGCAATAATACAGTGTATGTTTTTGAATATTGGGGTTCCTGTGTTTTAAAAAGGCCCCAGCCATTGTCAGAATAACGTGCAACATGGATATTGACCTTCAAATGCTCTTCAACAAGTGAAATATCACTAAGGGATACTTTTTTCTGGTCAGAGCAACCTAACTCCTGATGCAGTTTGCTAGCATCTCTAAACAGTTCTGCATCAGTGGGAATTTCACTAGCCATTACTGCCACAAGGCTGGCAGCAAAGCACAAATTGTTGCCCACATTGGTTGGGTCTATCAGGTGTTTCGTTTTTTTAGGAATGATGGAGCTGTAAGGAATAGACCGTATGGATCTTGAACGTCCCCCTCCCCGGGGAGCATGCACAATAGTGACAATCAGACTGAGTGTTCCATGTGCACAGATCTCCATAGTACCTTGTAGAAGCTTGCTTACGTGAGATAAAAAAGCCTTAGCATTCAAAAGATCCCTGGCTCTTAGAGCTCCATACAGAGGATTTGCTAAACCAGGAGCCTGCAGACGGAACTGAACATAGTCCCCAGGCAATAATCTTGCATTAGCATCATCCAGAATTTGCTGGATAGCCTGGTGTAGGGAAACCACAGCCTCTGCATATGACCTTATGCGGTCTAAATTTACAAATCTGAATTCTTCAGCAATATGTAATGCCTGGTACCTCTCATTGAACCACTCCCATCTTCCAATCCTCTCTGCAAAGACATGGATGGGCTCTGGGTTATGTGGGGGTGGGGAGTGGGGTGCTGGCTCTGGAGTGTTTGGGGAAGGGGGTGTACTAACACTTTCAGGATCCAGGAATTCTGGCACAGATTGTTGTAAAGCCTCCTGAGAGGGCATCATTTGACAAGCAGATTTTCTACTTTTTTTCTTAGCTCCCTTCCTGGAGGATAAAAGTATCTTTTTTGCTCTGTTTATTATTTTAATAGCCCTTTTTCTCCAGTAATTCCTTTCATTGATAGGTTTCTTTTTTCGTTTCCTACTTTTTGGAGATTGAAAATGAGGATTGCCCCCACCTACTTGCACATTTTCAAAAGGCACATCAATAGGAACCACATAGTCAGACTGGCTTTTAAAAGTATCAGAAGTATCATCAAAAGCAGGCACCTCACATTGTAAACTATCTGCAATTTTGTACAGAGCTGTACGACTGCTAGCATGATGTTTTAGTCTTCCCAGCAACTGCCGAGTACACACATATAATTGCCGATACTGTAACATATCCTGTTCAACCATTTTTACACATTGATCAATTGCAGAGGTTGAGGATTCAGGTCTTTGCCTCTTATGAGCTGGTTCTTCACTGTTGTCTAAAACAGAGGAAAAACCCAGGCATCAGTAATTGAACCTCCCCCATCTCTCTCGTCATTTATTAAACTTTTTACTGTCCAAACAGGCTTATGATAACCATACTCACCAGTTACCTTCTTTTTCTTTTCAGCTGTACGCTTGGGAGAAGGCTTATGCTCTGTGATGGCCACTGCAACAGCAAAGAGCCATATTAGTAAATTCTTATGCTTTTGGCAGTACACCCTTAACCACCCCACGCCAATAAACACAAGTTTCTGATTTACCAAAATCAGTGTCTTCTAGTTCCCTGCTTTTTCTTCCAGACCCTTCTGAGCTAGGTCCTGAAGGGAAAAAATATAGCATGCCTTTTCTTAGTTTAGCAGGGGCAAACCTTTGGGGATTAACAGACCCTTAAAAAGAAATATAACACTTTTACCTGCTTGTGCAGATGACATGGCAAATTGTGTCTATGTCCTGGAAGTCTTCAACAAAAATATGCATTATGCACCATTGTCAGAAAGAACAACCAAAAATGAGAATTGATGTAGTGAGAAATATCATGCTTCATTAAATCTGGAGATAAAATAAACATGGGTAGCCTGAACACAGAGGGGAAAGAGAACCATGCATGGACATGCTAGCTTGAACAGACAGACTGTAGAGAGGCATGCTGAGACATGCCCAAGTTGTCCAGTGAAACAAAGGCGCGTACGCATGCTCTGTGTGTGAGAGTGGTCTCTTTTAGAAAAATCCTCAAGAGAACATGGAGGAGCAAACATACCGTCTCCTTGAATGTTATTTGAGTATGGTGTGTAGAGACTCACCCCCAAAGCACCTTCAAAAAGAATATTTATTTTTACAACAAATTTCTTCTAGGGTTCAAAATGAAATGGAAGGACAACTAGCCTGTGTCTTCAGTTCCCTTCAAATAAATTCACTTGAAACTACCAAGCACATTTTTCAGTTAGTGTTGGCGACAATGTTTGAAGATGGACAGACCAACTGGGGAAGCATTATAACTATTTTGGGGTTTGCTGGATTTCTTACTAAGACTTTAATGCAGAATGGAAACCCTTTGCAAGGTGAATCGCTGCAAGATCTTTCACAGTATTATGCAGAATGTTTGATAAAAAAACATGGAGAATGGATCACACAGAACCACAGAAAGGTAACTCTATTTGTGTAAAGTGTAATGAAACACATTAGTGTTCAGTACTTAACAATGTTCTTTTTCTTTTTTGTAGGGAGATGGACTTTTCATGATGTTTGAACAACACAGACAACCTGCAACTCAGTATGTCAAGAAAAGTCTTGTAGCCTTTTTAAAAAATTTTATAACATACAGATGGCTTTTTCTTCCTGTTTAAATGTTTGTACTGCAATTATAAATAAAAATATACAAGTATTTGAACTGTTTTTGTTTTTACACACTTCACTGTAGCAATGAGTTCACAACTATATAAACTGATGAGCAGTCACAAATAAAATCTAACCAAACATATACATCAGGGATGCAATCACAAATAAAAATAACAAATATATACATCAAGAATTGTACCATTTTAAAGAGGCCCCGTCCCACACACAGACAGAGAAAGAGAATGCATGAATGAAATGGTTGCTTTTCAGAAAATAATAGAACTCCTTCCCCACACACAAAATGCATGAATGAAATGGAAGAGAGAGAAAAATAGGGCTTTTCACAATACATATACAACTATATAAACTGATGTGCAGTCACAAATAAAATCTAACCAAACATATACATCAGGGATTGCACCATTTTAAAGACACACACGCACATGCGCGCGCGCGCGCACACACACACACGCACACAGAGCAGCACATATGTTAGAACTCCACAGGCATACACTGTAGCAGTGAGTTCACAACTATATAAACTGATGAGCAGTCACAAATAAAATCTAACCAAACATATACATCAGGGATGAAATCACAAATAAAAATAACAAATACATACATTAAGAATTGTACCATTTCAAAGAGGCCCCGCCCCACACACGGACAGAGAAAGAGAATGCATGAATGAAAAGGTTGCTTTTCAGAAAATAATAGAACTCCTTCCCCACACACAAAATGCATGAATGAAATGGAAGAGAGAGAGAAAAAATATTACACACAGGCTAACAATATGAACATACTTACCTATGTCAGAAGTAAGATATCCTGGGAGGGAGCACAGTTTCTGTTGAGCATCTCCTTAGAGTTTAAAGAACTACTAGAAACCTCTTTATAGTCTTTAGGACTTTTGATGTCAATATGTTGGTGAAATCCACAGTTTTAGCCAGGAAGTTCTGGTCTGAAGGTACTGGAAATTGTAAACATGTAGACAGGGCATGGGAAGGAAGGAAGATAAGCAGAAGTTTTCAAACAGTAAAAAGAAGCTTCTTATAGCCATTAGGACTTTTGATGTCAATATGTTGGTGAAATCCACAGTTTTAGCCAGGAAGTTCTTGTTTTGTTTTCCTGTTTTTGAAAACCACAAAAGGGGCCTAATGGATCCTCTGCTCGGTCAGAAGGAATGGATGTGCTCTTATGATCAGCCAACAAACCTAGCACACATATTGCACACATAATAACATTTTATTCCTACTCAGGATTTGGAAAAAAGACAAATAAAACAACAGTTGATTTTCTTTTATTCACCACTTTTATATTTACAGAGGTTAAAGCAGGTTTGTTTTTATTCAACAGTTATTTACGGTTGTTAGGAACCATTTATAAGGTCTTTTTTTAATAACAGTTTGGACATAATCTATATATTCTTTGTCAGTAGGCTTCAGCAAATTGTTGAGACATTGGTAGGATTTTTCAGCTCTCATCATTATAGTTAGAGTGTTTAAAACCTGATTCACATTTTCTTGCCTTAACTCCAGAATATTTAAACCATATGCTATTATGATGACTTCTTGAAGTACATTTGCAAAGCATATTTTACTGCATATTTTTCTCAAATGTTTAGATATAATTTTTTTATTCCACATTAGACAGGTGTGTGACTGCTGAGCCTCAGATTTTTCTTGACAAGCCCAGCATTTTCTCTCTAGATATTCATCAAGAACTTTATTTATAATCACATAAAGGATGACTCTTGTCAAGGATTTCATTGCTCTCCATCTTTTCTTTGATGAAATGGGTGCTGCTTCCAGGTCCAAGATCCTTTGCATTCTGACATGTGCAGGTTGTGTGGTCACCAGCTCTACAGAGTCCTAAAATTCAATGAGAATAGTTTTAAAATATGTCCTATACAATATGTCTCACCTACTGACCCCCATATATGTTCACAAACCTGTATTTCTCCTATGGATGCCAGCTTCAGCAATGCTATTGTGCATGGCTCCAGGGCATTCCTTTCAGCAACTCGTACCTCACCACAGCTTGTTCCAGGTTCCTGAAAATTGAGAACAATGATTATTAGTTTCTGGTCTCCCCAAGGTAGCCCCGAACTCTCCAGATATGTTTCCCATTTTACCTGCGCTACAGCATTCTCTGCTGAGAGAGAGTCTAACATAGTGTGCCACATTTGGGACTCTTCCTCTTGTAGAACCTCTGGTGGACAATTCTCTTTCTCTGCATCCATACTGCATTTCTGAGGGGTGCTTGGTGCCTCCATGTTGTCTCCGCAGGACTTGTCCGGGCATGCAAAAATGGCAGCTTCTCTCCCCACGATATATCTCTCAAAGGGCATCTTCCTATTGGCCGGTTTGACATACGTGATTCTGAGGGGTCCAAATCCATCCCTATTGGTCAAGGGTGGTGGGGCGGGCTATTAGAGGGGTCACACTACCCCGCTGGGCCAATGGCAGCGCGAATTGGAAATCGCCCCTGATTGGCCTGCGTGGATCCGAGGGGGTCACATGACTCCGCTGGGGCCCAATTAGAACCCGATTTAGAAATTGCCCCATTGGCCGGCTTGGACCACGTGGGTGGGGAGGGGACACGGCCCATTCCGGATGTCCCGCCCTAGTACTTCCGGGGGGCCGAGGGGGAGGGAGATTGACAAGCGTCAGTCATTTTTGACAGGTCATAAATCAATCAATTTTGACAGGTCATAAATCAATCAAATCTGACAGGTCATAAATCAATCAAATTTGATGGGTCATAAATCACTTTTGACAGGAGCTACACCGCCCTACTACTTTTTATTCCACTTTCAACATCCTGTGGGTTTGAAGTTTACTGAGGTCAAAGAGGTCTCTGGCTGAGAATTCTAAAGGGCCTTCCCTAAACTGCAAACCCCAGCATTCCATAGGAAGATGAGAGTGGAATAATAACACTATAACAGTGTAGTGCGGAAATGGCCTTTGTTGTTAACTACCATCTAGCTGACTTCAACTTATGGCAAATCTGTGAATGAGATATCCTGTTATCAACAGCCCAGCTCTGGTCTTGCAAGAGACTTCTATCTTCATTTGTTAATTCTGAAGATCAACAGGCCTACCTCCTGCATTCCAAAGCTACTTTTGGAATTAAGATTTACACAAAGGCCCAGCTTTTTTTTTCTTCTCTCATTTGGCCAAACCTAATCTGGGAAACAGGGCAAGGCAAAGCTTAAATAGAGGGAAAATTGTTTCTGGCGCTGAAACAGATATGGTGTAGATTTTGCTTGGGATTGTTCTTTTAAAATGACAATACATGGAATGCTGATCTGATCCCATTCCTTTAAAAAGTGCTGCATTATATTCAGAGATACAATGTGCTGCACAGTGTATTAGTTTGAGTATTACACTGGAACCCTTTCCGCTTCATACTCCTAACCTGCCATAGGGACAGGAGAAGGATGGGACTGCAATGACACTTATGCACAATGTCGTTGTGGTTCTGTCCTTCTCCTCTCCCCAGGCAGAGCGATCATGCTGCAAATCATTGATGAGTTTGTCCCATCAATGACCGGTGATTGTACCACCATTCCACCACACACCCGCACTTACTTTAGCTGCAGAGGCCATGGAAGCACAATGGCTGCACTTCCTTCCCCAGCACAACCTGGGACAGTACCCAACTGCACTGCAGCAGGAAGAGGCAGGGCCATTGTGCTTCCTTCTGCAGCAAGCAAGCTGGTTCAGAGGGGAGCACTGGCATCTGCACTCCCATCCCAGCAAAGCCACTGAGGGGAACAATGCTGGGATGACACCAGACCCAGGTAAGCTGTGGAAAGGGCTTAGAACTCCAAGAGACCAGGGTATAAATCCATCCTCAGCCTTGTGACTTTGTGCAAGTCAGCTTCAAAGGAAACCAGTGGCAAACCTCATCTGCATAAATCTTGCCAAGAAAACCCTACCATAGAGTCACCATAAGTCAGAGTCAACAAAGATGTTTACTTCTGTCCCATTAGAATCAATAAGAGTTTTGTCATCTGTTTCAACAGCATTACATCCCAGTCTGGCTCTGATTTCTATAGGACATGCAAGCCATGACTGTAGCTCTTGCTCTTTTTAATGGGATCTCACTATACGCATTTTCTGGCTTATAATATATGCTTCCCTCTGCAGCATATTTCTTTTTATCACAGGTGAAGATTAATGTTCAGTCTAGAAAGAGAAGAAAAATCTGCATAACCATGGCATGGAATAAACACGATCTACCAGCATTTATTTTCTTTCTGAATATTGGGTTGGTATGCACAATCTCAAAGAAAAATCAAAGAGAATGGCTGAGCCGAGAAAAGATATTTGCTGCGCACAGCAGTTTGCAAGTGGCGGACACAATCTCCTCCACAACATGTCACAGCTGTCAATAAGAATCGAATCTGAGGGTTGTAGAAACCTGAAGGGAATAATTAATTCTTTGGAAGGATCACCTTGCATGATTACAGACACTGTTTAGCTCAGACTTCCCCAGTGTAGTGGCTTCCAAGTGCTGGCCATCAGATGGTGGAAGCTGTAGTGTAACAAATCTGGTGAGTATCAGGCTAAGGAAGACTGGCTTGTCTTCTCATTGCTGTGCCTTGATGTCATTTTCTCCGCTTCACTCACACAGACACACACCACTCTTGCCAAACTGTTGTATCATTCCTCTGGAAGATTGCTATTTAATGCGGGGGGGAGTATAAAGGATATTTATTTACTTACTTACTCACTTACATGTCTAGTGTTTGTAGCACTGCTAAAGTTGGAAATAGCAAATTTCTTATCAAGATTTTTTAAAATTAACATCTTTATTTCTACAACCTTCAAAAGCACACATAATCCACTGAGCAAATTTAAGTCTCACACACTTTTATCTCATCAAGGGGACTATTTGCAGTAGTGATTCCGGGCAGTGTAAATGCTTCCACAACACACCAAGAACTGCAGGGACAGGAATGCTTCTCGTTGTTTAATACAGAGCAATTACAGTAACACCTGTTAAGTTTAGCAAGTGCATTCTGTTAAGTTTAGCAAGTACATTCTCAAATAATCATACTTTCTACCTTGTTTTCTTTGGTGATTTGAATTTTTTAAACAGCAAATACAGCAGGCTTGCCAAGTATTTAGTCATGATGATTGGGACAAATACACATTGGCATACATTACATTGAAAAGTGCTGCAGCTGTGCTAAATGTATACATTTGAGCAAAACTTGTGTAGGAATATTTCTAAGGGTAGGATTAGAGGACCAACAGGTCTCCAGGTGTTGTTATACTGCAGTTCCCATCAAGCCTAACCAGCATAACCAATGGTGAAACACAATGGAAGCTCTATTCAATAACATCTGGAGATGTCCCCACTAGTTTCCCATCCCTGTCTTAAGGAAGAGTTGGACTCACAGAGTGAGTTCCCTTGACCCAAGCAGCATTCAGAACAACTGCTTAGTGAATAATATCTATTATATTTGGAAACAAAGGTTTTATGTTCTATGAAAGCAGCCAGCACAACACCAGCAGACCATAGGAGATTCCTTGTAGCACAGTTCCCACAAGTTCTTTATCCATTACATGAACACAGTGTGCAATGTTACTGCTAGCACTTGGTCCAGTCTAGTGCTAAAGAAAACACTAGGATGTTATTGTGACATTGGGAAAGGCACTGGGATTATTCACTAGAATAATCTCTTTTTTTTCCCTATTATTTCTTGTCTCCTATGGCTTCCATGCTGGGAAAAGGCCAGACATAAATAAATCTGCTTCAACTGATAGTCGTGCTGTGTGTGAGAAACCTCCAAGATCCCTGACCATCAGCTGTCTTGCAAACTAGGGGGCTACAGTTTCCTTAATTGAATCAATCCACTTGTAATGTGGTATTCCTCTTTTCTTGCTGCCCATCACTTTTCTCAGCATTATTGTTGTTTGTGGTGAGTTGTCTCATGATATATCCAAAGTACAATAGCCTTATTTTGATTTCTAGTAGGAATTTACATATTTATTTATTTGATTTATATCTCACCTCTCTCCCAATTTTCTCCAGGAAAGCACCTTAATCTGCTCTGAGACCCATTTCTTTGTCTTTTGGGCAGTCTATGGTATATGTACTTCTCAGAACAGTCCAACCGTGATTTCCACTCAACATAACTGCCACTTCCGTTCAGTATGAAACCCTGGGCTCCTGTTACCCATTTTACCATCTCCTCTGATTCCCAGAGGAGAGAGTAGAGGGTGAGCTGGGTCTGTGAAGACATCCTTGACCAGGTGTTGTTTACAGGCTTGTGGGGCTGTGCTTGCTTGCTTGTTTGTCTGTTTGTTTGCTTGTTTTTGTTAGGTGTCCTTGTGCTGGCCGTGTGCTCTCCCTGAGCACACGGTCTGACTAACGAGGGGGAGGAGCCAGCTGGGGGGAGGAGTCTTATTAGGAGCTCCCAACAGCGCATGCCAAAGGCAAGCGCAGTTGAAGCCCTCTACTTCAACCCTTCCAATTCATCCCTTGGTGATCAGCAGAGGAGACATACTTGATTCAGTTGAATTTTAGAAAGAAAGCCCTGTTATTCTTTCTAGACCTACTCCCTCTACTACTCTCTGTAGTATCAAGGATGGAAGGTGAGGGAGCTGCCGCGGTCACCTGTAGCACTTCTGGGATGTTCCTTTTCTTGCCACAAGATGTTGTCGGGTACACCTGCACCAAGTGCAAGCTGGTGACCTTCTTGGAGGAGAAGGCTTGCCAGCTGGAGGCACAAGTTTCTAATCTTCGTCTTATTAGGGAAGGTGAGGAGTTTTTGGATAGGGCAGAGAAGACCTTCCTGAAGACCGAATGCGCGGGGGAGCTGCCAGATCAGGAAGTCAACACACTAGGCCAAGAAACGGATGCTTGGAGGAAAGTCACACGGAGGAGTAGGAGGACCAGGAAGGAAACAGAGACTCTCAACCTACACAATCGCTTCAAAGTTCTTGGCCTTATGAACAATGAGGAGCACCAGGAGGAGGGAACAGAATGTCAACAAGAAGGAATCCAACTTCGGCAACAGGAACTAGATCAACACTCCCAGCCTCAACAGAGTGCCCAGGCAGTCCTAGAAGAACCTGCTCATCGAGGAGCCCCGGACAAGCCTCAGAGGAGGCGAGTTCTGGCTGTTGGGGACTCCTTGCTCAGAGGAACTGAACCGGCAATTTGCAAACCCGACAAGTTCAATCGAGAAGTCTGCTGTCTTCCTGGGGCCAAGATCAACCACATAACGGAGAGGCTAACCAGGCTGGTCAAGCCCACTGACCATAAGCCCCTCATTGTGGTTCATGTTGGAACCAATGACACTGCGAGGAGCAGCTTTTACCACATCGCAAAGGACTATGAGCTTATGGGGACAAAGCTTAAGGACCTTGGTGCGCAGGTGGTCATTTCATCTCTCCTCCCTGTTCAAGGATATGGCGCACAAAGGGAAAGGGCAATAGCAGAGGTCAACAACTGGCTCCGCACATGGTGCCGCCGGCAACGGTTAGGGTTTTTGGAACACGGCCTGAATTTTCATGAACGTGGGCTTCTGGCAAGGGATGGGCTGCACTTCACGAAACTTGGCAGGAATGTTTTTGCAAACAGTCTTGCACGGAGGATTAAGAGGTCTTTAAACTAAGTTCTGCTGGGGAGGGAGACAATATTATTTAGGGCAAAGACTCGGCGAGTGCAGGGGGTAAAGGCCCAAAAGATATTGACCAAGTAGTACAAGCGTCCAATGGTGGGAGGAGTAGAAACTATAGTACAGGACTTGCAGGAAGGGCCCGGGGATTTAAGTATCTCTACACTAACGCGCAGAGTATGGGAAACAAGCAAGATGAACTTGAACTCCTAGTACAACAAAATAAATACGATTTGATAGGCATCACTGAGACCTGGTAGGATGAGTCTCAGGATTGGAATGTAGGAATAGAGGGCTATAGCCTATTTTGTAGAAATAGACCAAACAAGAAAGGAGGAGGAGTAGTCTTGTATGTCAAGGATGTTTTCACCTGTGAAGAGATCCGTGACTTAAACCCAGAAAGCCAGGTCGAGAGCATCTGGGTGAGAATTAAGGGAGCGAGAAACAATAGGGATATTCTGGTGGGGGTTTACTACAGACCTCCAACCCAGACTGAGGACCTTGATGACGCCTTCCTCAACCAAATGACTGCGCATTCAAAAAGGAGAGATACAGTAGTAATAGGAGATTTCAATTACCCGGATATATGTTGGCAGTCAAACTCTGCCAAGACAGCAAGGTCCAGCAAGTTTCTTGCTTGTCTTGCAGACAATGTCATGGTCCAGAAGGTGGAAGAGGCCACAAGGGGATCAAATATTCTAGATCTGATCCTGACCAATAGGGATGACATTGTTAATGAGGTAGAAGTGGTTGGATCTTTAGGGGGGAGTGACCATGCCCTATTGGAATTTGGCATTCAGTGGGAAGGAGAAAATAAGTGTAGCCAGACACTGGTCTTAGATTTTAAAAAAGCGGACTTCTGTAAACTTAAGGAGCTGTTGGCTGAAATTCCGTGGTCAAAAATAGTGAAAGAGAAAGGAGTTCAGGAGGCATGGGAGTTCCTTAAAAGGGAGATACTGAAGGCACAGTCTAAAACTGTGCCAATAAGGAGGAAAAATGGAAAGCATCTGAAGAAACCAGAATGGTTGACTAAAGAACTCTCAGCTGAGCTAAGCGTTAAGAGAAACGTGTACAGGAAATGGAAGAGGGGGGAAACCACCAAAGAAGAATTTAAGCAAGTAGCCAGGAGATGTAGGGAGAAGGTCAGAAAGGCTAAAGCACAGAACGAACTTAGGCTGGCCAGAGACATTAAAAACAATAAAAAGGGCTTTTTTAAATATGTCCGCAGCAAAAGGAAAAAGAAGGAGACGATAGGGTCGCTGTGCAGAGAAGATGGTGAATTGCTAACAGGGGGAAGAGAAAAGGCAGAACTACTTAACACCTTCTTTGCCTCAGTTTTTTCCCAGAAGGATACAAGCACTCAACCTGGCGGTTGGGGAGCAGGTGAAGAAGCAGGGGAAATGCTGCACATAATAGGTAGAGAGGTGGTACAGGAATACCTGGCCACACTGGATGAATTCAAGTCTCCAGGGCCAGATGAATTGCGTCCTAGGATATTAAAAGAACTGGCAGAGGTCATTTCGGAACCGCTTGCTATAATCTTTGAGAAATCTTGGAGAACAGGAGAAGTTCCAGCAGACTGGAAGAGGGCAAATGTTGTCCCCATCTTCAAGAAGGGAAAAAAAGAGGACCCAAATAATTATCGCCCAGTCAGCCTGACATCGGTACCCGGAAAGATTCTGGAGCAGATCATTAGGCAGTCAGTTTCTGATCACTTAGAAAGCAACGCGGTAATCACGAGAAGTCAACATGGATTTCTTAAAAATAAGTCATGCCAGACTAATCTTATCTCTTTTTATGAAAGAGTTACTAGCTTGATAGATGAAGGGAATGCTGTGGATGTAGCATATCTCGATTTCAGTAAGGCCTTTGACAAAGTTCCACATGACATTCTTGCAAAGAAGCTAGTAAAATGTGGGCTGGACAGGGCTACTGTCAGGTGAATCTGTAACTGGTTGACTGACCATTCCCAAAGGGTGCTCACCAATGGCTGCTTTTCATCCTGGAGAGAAGTGACTAGCGGGGTGCCACAGAGTTCTGTCCTGGGCCCAGTGCTGTTCAATATTTTCATCAGTGACTTGGATGAAGGAATAGAGGGCATGCTCATCAAATTTGCAGATGACACCAAATTGGGAGGGGTTGCTAATATGCCAGAGGACAGGATCAAAATTCAAAATGACCTGGATAGATTGGAGAGCTGGGCCAAGGCTAACAAAATGAAATTCAACAGAGAGAAGTGTAAGGTCCTACACTTAGGTAGAAAAAATGGAATGCAGAAATATAGGATGGGGGACACGTGGCTGGATGGCAGTACGTGTGAAAGGGATCTAGGAGTCCTAATAGACCACAAGCTGAACATGAGTCAGCAGTGTGATGCGGCAGCCAAGAAAGCCAATGTAATTCTGGACTGCATCAATAGGAGTATGGTGTCTAGATCGAGGGAGGTACTGGTACCACTCTACTCTGCTTTGGTTAGACCTCATCTTGAATACTGTGTCCAGTTCTGGGCACCCCAATTCAAGAAGGACATGTTCAAGCTGGAGCAGGTCCAGAGGAGGGCGACCAAAATGGTGAAGGACCTGGAAGCCATGCCCTATGAGGATAGACTTAGAGAGCTGGGTATGTTCAGTCTGCAGAAGAGAAGGTTAAGAGGGGACATGATAGCCATGTTTAAATATTTGAAGGGATGCCATGTAGAGGAGGGAGTGGGCTTGTTTTCTGCCGCTCCAGAGACCAGAACAAGGAGCAATGGATTCAAGCTGCAGGAAAGGAGATTCCACCTGAACCTCAGGAAGAACTTCCTGACGGTCAGGGCTGTGCGGCAGTGGAATATGCTGCCTCGGAGTGTAGTGGAGTCTCCTTCCTTGGAGGTTTTTAAGCAGAGGCTGGATGGCCATCTGTCGGGAGTGCTTTGAGGGTGTTCCTGCGTGGCAGGGGGTTGGACTGGATGGCCCGTGTGGTCTCTTCCAACTCTACATTTCTATGATTCTATGATTCTAAAACCTTCCTCGAGTTTACTGTACAGGGGATACTTAGGTGGCTCCAAATACAGACAAGTGTGTTTGTTCTTCAGAGTTTCTGTTCACATATGGTTGAGATTTTCACACTCCGTGGATGAACAATTTAGGCAGAAATTAAACAACAAATAACAGCGTGTTTAATAAAAGGCTTCTTCACGCAAACAAGCATAAATGCTGTCTCAGTCCTTTCTATCAAGATTACAATTTGTATCCATTTCCAGTTCTCCCTGACCTCTAATTTATTCCATCCTTCATTTTCCTCTCAAACACTCCAACCACAAATCTCACCAAACCTCCCAACGTATTCTAATTCTATCAGCTAAATTGTCAAGAACTGTGAAAGGTGGTTTCCACGTGTTTGACAGGTGCTCTGCTTCTACTGTCTGTTACAGGTTAAAACCTAACTTCTTTTTAAAGGTTCTTTTAAAGGCCTATCTGTGCAGTCACATAGGAACGTGGGGTCGGGGGGGTGATTCGCCCCGGGGGGCAATGTTTTGGGGGCTTCTCGGCCCATAGCCACACCCCCAAGCACCCTGACCACACACACACACACCACAGCCACACCTCCATGCACAGTGGCCCTGCTCCTCCCATCATAGCCCCACCCTCTCCTGCCCCCCGTGTCCACCCACTGCAAGCTCCGCCACTGTATTTGTGTCTAGCCTCACCACAAGCTTAACTATAGATGAGGGTCTCATCAGACTGGGTAAACTTGATCACCTAATTCAGCAGCTAACCAGCTGGTTCTATCTCAGAAGATCCTTGGCTCGTTTGCATAGCTGCTGAAATCTAAAGCAATATCAGTACAAAGTTGTCAAAACAACAAGGGAAGCTGCCTTATACTGAATGAGACTAAGGCCATTTCTGCCCTAAACTGTTATAGTGCTATTATTCTACTTTCACCATCCTATGGAATTCTGGAGTTTGTAGTTTATTAAGGCCAAAGAGCAATCTGGTTGAGAATTCTAAATGCCCCTCCCTAAAATGCAAATCTCAGGATTCCATAGGATGTTGAAAGTGGAATAATAGCACTATACCAATGTAATGCAGAAATGGCCTATATCTTGTCTATACCAGTGGTTCTCAACCTTTGATCCTCCTAGTGTTTTGGACTTCAACTCCCAGAAGCCCCAGCTACCTTGGCCAACAGTAAGGAATTCTGTGAGCAGAAGTCCACAACATCTGCAGGAACAAAGGTTGGGAACCACTAGCAATGGCTTTCAGTGCCATCTCTTATGAATTCCACATGGCAGAGGCTACCACTGAGAAGACTCTGTCTGTAGTGCAGACCCATCTTGATAATGGCCCTTGCAGGCTCTCTGATGGTCATTTTAATGCATAGGCAGGTGCACAAGAGTGTTGGTGGTACTTCAAATAGCCTGGACCCCCAAAATATATGGTTTTAAAAGTCATAAATGTCTTTTTGGCTGGACCTGGAAATTAATGGGCAACCAGTGCAACTAGCGAAAACTTGATCTAATATTTGCTAATTTACTTATTGTATTTATAAGCCACCTTTTTCACAGAGTGGGACCCAAAGCAAATTTCAGAAAAGTTAAAAATATATGCAATTATATGATAAGACAATCTTCCAACAAGGACTTGAATGGTTCATATTCTTCACTAGCTGAGGTTTTCTATCATTCTTCAAAGGCAGTCCTGCACAGAGCACATTAAAAGTAATCCCGTCTGGATGTAACTAAAGCATGCATAAACGGAGGCTCTGAACAAAGTTGTGAAGTAGTTTTGCCATTGCCAAGGTCTTAGCTGAGACAGGCTCAGTGCAGTGGGACAGTCTCCAGTAATCCTCCATCCCCTTGAAGAGAGCTCAGCTTTGGCACAAGGTAAAGATGTCAAGTGTGCAATTTTTGTAAAATATAATTTGCATAAACCCTTTGTTTTATGCATTGTTGCCTTTTTCCTTCATGAAGCTAAGCACACAAACAAAAAAATAACAACATGAACAACAGTAATAGCAATAGCATGTGCATTTCTATACCGCTTATCAGCCAAGTGCTCTCTAAGCGGTTTACAATGTGCTAGCTAATTGCCCCCAACAAGCTGGGTACTCATTTTACTGACCTACAGAAGGATAGAAGGCTGAGTCAACCCGGAGCCCAGCAGGATCAAACTCTCAATCTTGTGGCTACAATGTTATTCCACAGAAAGTGGAATAATAGTGCTATAACAGTCCAGTGTGGAAATGGCCCAAGCTGGCTCTCAGCAGAGTAGTATGTCTCTCCAATGCAGTTTTTCTCAACTTCTTGTTTGCCAGGCTTAAATTGGTTCTACTAGCCTTAACTTTGTTCTACCCAAATTCCACACCACACACACACACACACACACACACGTTGCAAAAAAAGTATATGCATGATTGTGCACTTTTCTACAGATATAGATATTTTACAAGCAATTTTTCCAGCAACTTTCCCAACTACATTGCATTTTTAAACGGATGCAGATTTCTGAACACCTCACCCTTAAAAAACGCATTTTTGGCATGTATTTTTCAGTCGGAGAGCTGTACTGCCAAATCCAAAGCAAAGGATAGATGCACTTCCATTAACGGCTTGAATCAGGAAGAACAAATGAAGTAGGTTCACATTAAATTGTGACAGAATGGTTTCCTCCTCCATCATTAAGTAGAATGCAATATGTACATGAAAAATCATCCACAACCGATGTATTGGAGGCATATGTGAGCAGCGGGTCGACAGCCAATAACCCACTGGCCCTACAGCTTTATTTAATCGCTATATTAATTCATATATTTATGTGTTCTCCATTAAATGCAAAAGATGCTGCCTTCATTTTGGTAGCAAAAGGAATTCATTGTCAGCAGAGCAGAACCAGAGACAGCGTATATTTGTGCTGTTGCTTTCTTCCATACAGACAAACAATAAAATTCCTATTACATGCTCCCTTATTAGAAACTGGAGTGGTTGTTTTTCTTTTCATCAGCTGCAATGAGAGAAGCTAGAGATGAGAGGAAATATCCAACGTTGCTCCTGCTCTAACGGAGTCCTTCTTACTGACATATTGTGTGTTAGAATTCGTATTTCACCACCACCACCACCTTATTTCTCCTTCCCTAGTTCTGTGGAAGAGGAGATATCCACGTTGCTGAAAAATAAAGCACAGATTTGCTCTGCTGCCTACTCAGGCCATTTCCGCACTAGCCTGTTATAGCGCTATGATTCGGGCCCCTCCCGAAACTGCAAACCCCAGGATTCCATAGGATGTTGAAAGTGGAATCATAGCGCTATAACAGGCTAGTGCGGAAATGGTGTCAGTTAAAGCAAGGATCTTTTTTTTCTTTCCAGAAAATGCAGTCATTTCCCTCCCTGCTCCCCCCACTTTTCTCTCCCTTCCCATCCTCCCCTCCTTCATTAGAATGCAAAGCCAGCTGGAGGTTCCCTCCCTCCCTTCCTGAAGGGTTGTTCCTTCATTGAAGGGTTATTCCTCAGCTGTTCTATTTATAGATCCACTTGTACTTGCTGCAGGGAACTCACCATTTGCTGTTCAGCAGGGTTTTTTTTTTCCCTCCTCCTTTTTTTATACTCAGTCAGTCTCCCGAGGTGTTAAAGCATTTTCATAAATCCTGTGAATGACAGAGCGGGGGCGGGAAGGGAGGTTGGCTTAGATATTTTGCAGAGTATTAAGGGCTCCCATCAACAAATATTTTATTTTTATTTTATTTGTAGTTCAAAAGACTGTTGTTATCTATGGGATGAGGGGGGCAACATCAGTCATTTCACAGTACATAAAAGGGAAAAGCCTCTCAGCTCTTCATTTTGGAAGGTGTTTCAAACGCAATCAGTTTGAGAGCTTTCCGCAGGAAGATTTTTCCTCCTCATTACCAAGGAAACTATCAGGCAGTTGGATAGAACAGGGAAAGAAATGGGGACTGGAGATTGGTTTCAGCCAGGAGATGGCTGTCATTCAGCATCGTTTATCTGATCACCTTTACTGTAGGGAGGTGCTTCCAGAATAATGCAATACAAATCACTCTCCACATTTGCTGGAGTTAGGGTTGCAGGACCCCCATGAAAGTGGAAAAACTGCAAATTGTAAAATGTGTGTGTGTGTGTCTGTGCCTGTGCCTGTAGGAAAGGGGCTGAAACATGGTGGGAGAGTGGGCACCCAGGATCCTAAGCAGGTTACAGAAAGAAAAGGAGAAGAAGGTGGGTTATCATGGTAGCTCTACTTCCTCTTTCCCTTCAATCTTCTTCCTTTGGTGGGAGGGGGGCATTGGGAAAGGGTTTGTGGTGCTGAGAAATCACACCGAGGCCAGTCCTTAGCCGGCCAGGCAGCAGTTGGTGGTGGTGGTGGTAGTGGTGTCGGAAAGGCAGATTTTTTTTTAAAGGGCTCCATGACCTGATTGGAGCCACAGAGAGGGCAAGTTGCCTCAGAAAAGAGATGCTTGAAGCGGAACGGGGTTGAAGAAACTCATAAATGATCAAATCCATGAAAGTGAAACCTGCAAATGTGGACAACAGACTGTCTTTTTCCTGACTTAAGAATCCGCAGCTGATTTCTACAATGCAGTCTCTGCTATATATTCTGTTGAGACAGCACACATTACAATACCAAAGACAAGGACAGGCAGACATCAGTGGAGCTCGTATGCATTGCTCAGGAATGTACTTCACGTTAGTGTGATCTCAGGAAATACCTATTGAAGTGGGCCTCAATTTAAATCTTTTGGGTCAGGAGTGAGAAAGGCCCTGGGGCTGAATCCAGTCCTCTGAGGCTCCCAATCCAGCTTTCCTGGCTACAACAGAGAGCCATGTCCATTTTTCCATGAGTCTGTCATTTGGTGGTACAACCAGCCTTTGTTTAAGTCTTTGTTTTTCCTCATTCTGAAAGGGCTATAGCAGTTGGTACTACTTTAAGTGTCATACCTCCATCCTATGGAACCCTGGGATTTGTAGTTTGGTGAGGTACTTAGAATTCTCTGCTGAATAGCTGTAGTGGGTAAACTACAGCAGTGATGCAACAAATTACACATCCCCAGATTTCAGAAAATGGAGCCATGGCAGTCAAAGGGGGATCCAAGCACAATGTGGACCAACGCTTCATTGCTGGCAATCTGGGCTTTATGTTAAAATGTGTTGGTATCTTTGGTCCCACCCTTTGTCCTTTGTCCTTGCTCAGTACTAGAACTTGAGAACTCACCTGAAACTGAATGCAAACTGAAACCCTTGAGCTGAAAGAGGTTGTCTGCCATTGTTTCTTGCTGTTAGGCAATTGTAGTGAATGAAGGAAGATTAAGTGCAAAAATGGGCTTCAAACAAAACCTACTGCTCAGCAGTGGTATGATGGACCCTGTTGTACAGTGTAAGCTTTTTTGGACACTGTGGTGTGCTAGAAGCTTTAGCATTTTCTGCTTTCTTCATGAGGTTGGCACACATATATTTTTATGCACAAACACCACGAAGCATAAGACCACCACTGCCCCATGTCAGGAAGATTATCCAAAATAGTAAAAGTCTTTTGAATGGTAAAAGTGATAAAATAAAGTAAAAATAAGGTAAACCAGTTGGATTTCAACCTCTCAGGCGGGAACAGCACAGGTAATTGTTTTCTCTGCTTTTATGGAGTGTTCAGATGTCAGCGCAAAGGCTGGCACTTTTAATTTACTCCTTTATACAATAAAGCTCTGTTGTTCCCCAGCTGCTGTCCATAAGGAGGTCTGACCCTGAAAAATCAATTGGTGGGGGGAGCACACTTACTGTGAAATCACCAATTGAGGGTAGAGCTAGACATCTCTTCAGGTTAGACAGCAGCAACTATTTTCTTCCCTGATATCCTGGTAAGATAGGTAGATTTATTTCTGCTATCTGCCCTTCACTATGAAATTGCCTTTTGCTATGGCATGGGTCCATTCTTTCAGGGGAACCTGGACATGAAATCCAGCTGTCCTGCACACTTCTCATGGACTACCTTTCTGTATGTTCATTATGGCTACTGGAATAGCGTGCTGCAAATCACAGCAGCATGTTGAGACAATTGCAAACAGGCAAATTAGCCACCCTACAATACAGGGCAAGGCCATTTAGCCTGTCATAATTCACCAGCTTAGCTGGGTAATGTGATACATACACATGCCAAACCCACAAATTAGAGGAGCAAATAAATCTGAGTGAAGAAAGTGGTGGGGAAGAGGCTCAACAGAACATGATTTGGATACTCTGCATCCTATTTATTTCAGATTGGCATCATTTTTAACAGTTGGTGCCAATCTCTTAGGTCTCACTTTGAGTAATATGCTCAGAGAAAAGTGGGGAATAAATAAATAAACATTAACAGTTGTTTCAAAATACAGACTTGTTCTCATAATTCTTGGAAGTATCATGATACAAACGCCTTTCCTCTAAAAAGTTTTTCTTGGGCTTGGGACATAATCTGAGTCAGTCTGTCTCCTTTGTTTGTGGGCACACTGAATAAATGGCCTCAGCTTCCCAAGGATCACAAGATGAACAAACAAATCACAGTATTAACCACATGGTTTTTGCAACTAACCTCTCAAATTTTAATTTTTTTAAATAGCAGCCAAATAAGGAGAGGATCCGAAGCAATATATATCCAACTCTTTTAAACTACAGATCTGATGTATCTGATACTGAATTTTTAAGGTTTTATGAATTGCACATATACAGTTCTAATTAATTAATTAATTAATTAATTGTTTCACTTGTATTTTAATTAATTATGTAATCATTTCATTTTATAAGTCTTGTGTACTGTGTATAGTTTAATTTGTTAGACAGTAACTATTGTTACTATTACTCATATTTGCAACAAAGAAGGCAAATGCTATCTTAGCCTGAATTAATAGAAGCATAGTTTCCGAGTGAAGGAAAGTAATAGTCCCCCTATATTCTGTGCTGGTCAGTCCCCATCTGGAGTACTGTGTTCAGTTCTGGACACCTCACCTGAAGAAGGATATCGATAAGTTGGAGCCAGTTCAGAGAAGAGCAACAAGGATGATATGGAGAACAAAATATATGCAGAAAGGCTGAAGGAGCTGGACTTGTTTGGCTTGAAGAAGAAAAGACTGAAGGTTGACATGGTCACACTTTTAAATTCATCAAGGCCTGCCACAAAGAGGAAGGTGCAAGCTTGTTCTCTGCTGCATCAGAGAAGAGAACCTAGATCTAATGGCTTCAAGTTACAGGAAGGTAGAGTTTGACTGAACATTGGATGGAAGTTCTTGACAGTGAGAGCAGTTCAGCAATGGAACTGATGGCCTAGAGAGGTGGTGGGATCAACTTCTCTGGATATCTTCAAAAAGACAATAAACAGCTACTTGCTGGGGAGACCCTGCACTGAACAGAGGGTTGGACCTGATGGCCTATAGCACCCATTCCAATTCTACAATTCTATGGCCATTTCCACACAAGAATGTTATAGCACTATGATTCCACTTTCAACATCCTATGGAATCCTGGGGTTTGCAGTTTTGGGAGGGGCTGGCTGGCCCCTTCTGAAACTGCAAACCCCAGGATTCCATAGGATGTTGAAAGTGGAATCATAGCGCTATAATAGTCTCGTGCGGAAATGGCCTATGTTTCTATTTTACAAGCATGTAAAAATGGAGATTTTTAAAGTAGATAGATAGACTGATGATAATAGCTAGATAGAGAGAGATATGTGTATATGTATGTAGACTCTTGGTCATAAAGATTCTCTTGAAACATGTTAGGAACTATTATCTGTGCAGCTATCTGATTCACACTTTGATTTTTTTCTTTACAGTCATTTTGATTCTCTCTTATTTGCTTGCAGTTAACCATGTCCCCAAACAACAAACCCCCCTAAAAATGCTTTTCTAAACTTCTTTCCCTTTGAGTGGTACAACCAACTGCAGAGGTACAATTTGAATCAGGACCATGGTGCAATTCAATGCTCTCTTTTTGCGGCTTCTTTTGATTAGGGAAAAGTGCAGAGACATCACTGGTTTCACCTCTTTGGCCACTAAGCTGTGCTGGTAAATATGTGAGAAACAAAGAAATTGCAATTTTAATTTGGGGAATTCAGGCATAGAGAAAAAAATATAGCTGGAAGCAGTTAAATGGGACATGACATTCAAACTGGCTGTAACAGCAATTGTCTAACAATCTGATGCAAAGTCTGGGGTGTGGTCCAGATTTAGAAATTTTCTTGTATCTTGTGTGCTCTGTATGATGCCTAAACAGAAGATAAATTTGTATCTTCTGTGCTCTGTCTGTATTATGTCTAAACAGAAGATAAATACTGCAAAGATGTAAGAAATTTCCTGCGCAGTATTTTTCAAAGAAAACTAAAACTCCTATAGTAGCCCTAGAACTTCTCATTGCTCAGTGAACTGTGGGGTTGTTTACAACTTATAACAGAAAACCAGGAAAAGAAGAAGCCCTAGTGACTCATCTTCTTTCCATATTGTATGGTGTGTGAAGTGAGAGTCATAAGATCCATGAGCCCCAAATGAACCCTTGAAGGCTCACATATCTTATCATGGGTAATATTCACAAATCCCTCCTCACCTATTACATTAGGAGCTGGTAATGGAGAACTAAGATATCATGATTCATCTTTTACTATTTGTGTCTAATGTACAAATGATAGTCTATGGTGGCAGCAGGTTTGATTGCATAAAGCTAGGTTTGACCCAATTGCATATAAAAAGGAGAATCTAAAAATTGTAGAACAAAAAGTGTAAGAATAAAGGAGATGCTAAACCAGAGGTGGGCAAAGTGCATCCTGCGGGCTGCATGAGGTCCTTAAGACCTCTAAGTGTGACCTCCTGGGACCTCCCAGAAGACCTCTCTAGATCCCAGCCCCACCAAAAATTGTTTTTAATTTGGGAGGCAATTTTGGGGCATTTCTTCCATCCCCAAATGGGCCAAAAATGCCTAAAAATGCAGACTTTTTCTTCTCTCAATGCAGCAAAGCTCCCCAAAACAACAAAAAAGAGGGGGAAAAAGCTGAAAATTGGCCAAAATGGCAGCCAGAAGTGACATCACATCAGTTCAGGTGTACTGAAACTCGCTGGTGTGGCCCACTGTCAGGTGCAGGAAGGGAAAATGGCCCCCCACACCCTGTCCAGTTGCCTGTCCATGTGCTAAAGTCTGCTCTTGCTTGTGGCTTAGCTTTATACATTCTGTCTCACCAACAGAACTTGGAAAACTTACTTCTTTGGACAACAGCTCCTTGGCAGGAGGATTCTCACAGCTGTCATCCACAAAGGTAGCTTAGCAAATGGTTTTCTTCATAGTTAAGTGGTAATATCAGAAAGGAATGCAGCTGGCAGTAGGATAAACAGCAAAACAGTTCATTCTGAACAGAGCTAATTCTCCAACTGTAAAATTATTACTCATTTATTTACAATACCTCTATAAAACAGCTGCTCTGGGTATTATACAATTTTAAAACAGAACAAAAAAAAAGTAAAATGACAGCTATCTAAAAATACAAAAGCAAAACCAAAGAAAACAAATTTCCCGAAGATATTTAAAACTAAATGGAAATGTTGTGTTCTACTATAATAATCACTTGCATCCAGAAATCTCCATAACAGTTGACAAATATTATTGTCCACATTTGTTTACTGTTGTCTTAACATGCTTACCAAAATAGCAATCCTATACATTTCTCCTCAAAAGAAAGTCCCACTTAGTTTGATGGGATTTACTTCCAGGAAAAAGAGTACAAGATTGCAGCCAAAGAGTCAGTGCCCTCTCTTATATCAAACTGTATATGTGTGTGCATGCATAGGTATATGTGCATGTGTGCATTTGTGAAACTTCCTCTTAGGAGCCTTTACACTAAAACCTGGGCATGAATTCCATGATTCCTAGGAGAATGGGGGGAAAAAATCACAGCTACCCCTGTTTCATGGATTAGGAAACTGATCTCTAAATGAAATTTATCTGGCTTGTGCCATTAAAAAAATAATGAAACACAATTATAGAAAGATAAAACATGCATTAATATTTTTGTGCCCTGTGACTTTCTCCCACAGTTTGATATCAACTGTAAAGATATGAACACTTGGTAATCATTTCAAAACAACAATCACTTCCATATATATCTTGCATCATACTTTACTGCACTACCTCAGACATCTCTCCCATTGCCCTCACAACTGCCATGCCTCTTCCACAGTAATGGTATCATGAGCCCATGGGCATGTATAAAATGCAGCTTCATAGTCTTGGACTTTGCAGAGTATCATGAAGTCAAGGAGAAGTCCTTCCTGCATTTCCCACCTATGTGTTGTGGATACCTGGTATGGTGTAAAGCACATCAGTCTGGGTTGTCCATTCAAGACCATGCCATCCCTCAAAAAAAATTGCATTAAAATGGGAGGGGTAGTCACACATACATTTCTGCCTACTGCAAGGAATGCAGCTAAGGGGCTGGAAGCCTGAACCTGAGAGTAGCAGATGATGTTATCATCCCTGCTAATCAAAAGATCCTGCAGCACATAAACATTAAAGGGGACATCCATGGTGCTGAGCCTAGTTACAGAGTAGGGTATATCACCTTAGATAGCTCCTTTAAAGTTCAGACTAAATCCCAGAGTAGATGCACTATTCCATTGAAATGCAAGCAAACAGCTACCACTACATAACAAGGACAATTGACTACCTATATGAAACACCCTGTTTTCAAAATGCTGTAGGTAAGCTACACGTAAACTATAGTTTAATATCTTAAACATTGTTGGAAAATTTACTTTTTGGATGACAACTTTTTGGACTACATGTCCATTAGCCATGCTGGCTGGGGGAGCCTGGGAATTATAGTGCAAAAAGGACTGTATAACTAATGCGCTATACAAGACATGATAAAACTGGAAAGAGGACCCAACCTAGCCTACCAGGAACCTCCTGTAAATGTAATTTGTTGTCAGGGACCCCCAAGACTTAACTCAATATTTAAGTATTTAAATTTACATTTAAATATTCAGATATTAATATTTTAATATTTATTTATTAATTTATTAATGCGTAGACCAAAGGCTATTTGCATACAGAGTATTTAAAATACAATACAATATAACACAAAATGTTAAAAAATAAAATACATATGTAGAGACAGCATAGCAAAAAAAATCATACAGTAAGTTACATAATAGTCATGTGTGAGAGAAATTTAAAATTTGATTTAGTTAGAACATTGACAATAAAACTATAATTAAGTGAGCATGTCTCCAGAGCAATCAACCGCAATATCGGCAACATATCTAGCCCGGATCTTCATACCTGCCAGAGTGAAAAGAGAGACCTTACGAGTTACCATGTAGTCAAAATCAGCAAGAAGATAAAAAATCTTTTCTAAGACAGTATTAGATTCCAAATGGGTCAGGATAGATCCCAAAAATTTGCTCTTGGCTCAGAATATAGTGGACAAGAAAACAAATAGTGAGGCAGATCCTCTATTTCAGGGGCCCCACAAATGCATAAGTGGAGAGCCAAAGGGGTATGCGAATATCTGCCATCTATCACAGCAGTGGGCATACTCTGAAAACGAAGAGCTGTGAAAGCTTGCCTAAGCTTTGGAAAGGTGAGCTTTGTCAAATAAATGGCCCTTACATTTAAATATTCAGATATTAAATATTCAGATATTTATTTATTTATTTATTTACTTACTTACTTACTTACTAACTAAAGATCTCTGGAGACTAAAGGGCTTTCTGCACTAAAGGGCGCCTCCCTAAACTGCAAACCCCAGGATTCCATGGAATGCTGAAAGTAGAATAATAGCACTATAACTGTGCAGGGCAGAAAGGCCCTAGGATTCAAATCCCTGCTTAGACACTGGGGGACCTTTGGCAAGTCAGCCTCAGAGGAAGTCAAAGGCAAACCTCTTCTGAACAAATCTTACCAGAAAACCCTGTGGTAGGTTCATCTTAGGGTTGCCATAACTCAAAAGTGACTTGAACAACAAAGTACCACTGACAGGGGGAGGCTCTTTCCAGCCATCACATCTCTCCCCTTTGAAAACTGACTTATGGCAATCCCAAGGGGAACCTATCATGGAAGTTTTCTTGGCAAGATTTGTTGCCTTTGCCTTTCTGTGAGACTGAGAAAATGTGACTTGCCTGAGGGCATCTAGTGGGTTTCCATGGCAAAGTGGGGATTCAATACCCTGGGCCATTTCTGCCATACACTGTTATAGCACTATTATCCCACTTTCAGCATCCTCTGGAATCCTGGGGTTTGCAGTTTACCCTCCCTAAACTGCAAACCCCAGGATTCCATAGAATGTTGAAAGTGGGATAATAGTGCTACAACAGCACTATAACAATCTAGTGCAGAAATGGCCCTGATCTCCAGAGTCATAGGCACTTTCCACATGCGGGAGGGGAAATGGGTGAAAACGCCCAAAAACGGAGCTTACCGGTAGCCGGGTAAGTCCGTCGCAACATGGAGCAGTGCGAGCTCGCTGCTTCGCAGTCCTCCGGCGTCCCAAATGGCGGCTTCCGGTTGGTGGAGGCTCTCCACCAACCGGAGAAGCTCGCCAGCTGGAAGCCCGCCCCCGGCAGATCTGCAGGCACACACTTGCGCTTGCCTGCAAATCCGCGTCGGAGCCGGGCGACGGAGCGGCACGGGGCTGCGCGCTCCGTGCTTTTTAAAAACCTCGAAAAAGAGGTTTTTAAAAAACACGCAGCGCGGCTAGTTCCAGCCACTCCTGAGTGGATTCTGGTGTGGAACTACAAAAAGTAGTCCACGCCAGTCCACTCTACGGTGTAGAAGACCTCCGTGTGAGGTCGCTCTGCACCATTACAGAAGCCCAGTGTGGAAATGGCCATAGGTTGTGTACGTGCACACACCAGCCACTGTGTTCCTTTTGTCAGGGACATGGCAGTAGGGGAGGGTTGCAAAGAGGGAGAAGTTTTGGCTCCTGCGTCAAAGCAGTGGCATTGACCTCAGTGTTTCACTCCTCCTCCTAAAGCTGCCATTTAGGGTGGATGCTGACTAAGGACTTGCTCTCTCATTATTGCAGAAAAAAGTGAATTAGTTCTTGCACCATTTCTATCTCCCACGCTGGTAACAGGAAACCAGATATGCTGCTTACAACTTGAAGACACAACTGATTTGATTTAAGAAGGTGTTTGGTTTGTTTTGTTTTTAATTAGAGGCAGGTATCTTAAGCTACAGCTACTAAATAGCTAGAGACAACTTATAGAGAACATGATGGCTCTTTCTTGCAGTTGTGTCTTTTCTTACCATTACTTGCTTAAAACAAGACTGTGGGCAAAACGCTTTGTGATCTATGCACTCAGCATCTGTACTTTGCCATTGTTTTAAGTGTTCATTCCTATTTAGCCTGCAGCAATGAATTTGAAAATGTCTAGTGTATTTCTGTTGTCATTTTTTGGAAAAGTGCATGCCGAAGAACTTTAATTCTTTTTAGGCATATGATCTCTGTGAGGTACTTCTCAAGATAGTAAAATAAGCAAGGAAAATCTTGTTGTTGCTGTTGTTGTTGTTGTTGTTGTTGTTATTGTTGTGTGCCTTCAAGTTGCTTCCAACATACGGTGATCCTAAGGTGAAGCTATCACAGGATTTTATGGGTTTCAGCCTGTGTGAAGTGCCCAAGGTCTCCCAGTGGGTTTCCATGGCCGAGCAGGGAATTGAGCCCTGGACTCCAGAGTCATGGTCCAATGCTCAAACCACTATACCAAGCTAGCTCTCAAGGAAAATCTCATGACCATTCCCCAAACCCTATTACTCCTGTCTGGCAATGTCTTATAATTACTACTTGGAACGCTCTATCTCATCAACACTGATTTCCCCTCCTCCCAGACTCACCTTCAGCAGTTAGAGAATGCGAAGAAGAGAAGCAAGTGGTCTGACAACAATATTGTTACTAAATACTAAAGGAAGACTACTTTCCAGCATGTGGCAGGATTCAGCATCAATCCTGAATAACCAGCCCATACAAACATCTGTTGTTCTGTGACAAGGGTATGACATGCAGTGAGGAGGAACCTGGAAACCTCTCTGGAAATAATGGGACAGTTCACGCCACTGGTAATCTGAACTTCATGGTCTCCAGAAATCCACTGCTAGTCCTTGTAACCACAATCTGTGCAATCATGCTGGAAAGTTGCTGCACTCACATAAATTAATCTGGCCAGCAACTTAAACTTGTCCCAATACTCTTGTTGCTCTCATTAGATATGGGACACTTATTCAACTTGTGGATCTCATCAGGTTTGGGAAGCCACATAGCAGCAGTGAGGGATAGGTGGCTCTCCGGATTTTCACACTCTCAGCCCTGGCTAGCAAAGCCAATGGTAAGGTACCATGGCCCCTACAGAGGGACCATATCGTCTCTATCCTTGGCCTATAGCAGAGATTGGCAAACTGTGGTTCTCCTGATGCTGTTGCACTGCAGCTCTCATTTTCCCCATCCATCACAGCCAATGGTGAGAAATGCCCAGAACTGCAGTCTGACAATGTGTGAACAGCTGCACTTTGCCCATCCCTTGGGTATAGAAACTGATTACATCAGAAGCGAGAAAGGGACGGAGGACAAACCTGGGCAGTCCCACTGTCTGTCAAGAGGCAGCAACCAACTATATGAAGTGGATCTATTCAGGGCAACATTTGGAAGACAGAACTCAAATTGCCTGTAGAAGAAACAGCTCTGGGGACAAACATTGTAGTTTGTTCTGTTTTAAGACACAGAACCTCTTTGGGCAGTCAAGAAGATTCATTTAGTAAGCCTTGTTAAATGTTAGAGGTACATGTGCATGTGCGGCAGGGGTGTGTGACCAAACTGAAGCAGTCTCTCATACCACAAAGGTAATATGGACAAACAGCTTTCTGTCTGTCTGTTTTCAAGGAAAACACCTTGTGCAAACGATATTTTTGCAGTGGGAATGTGGGAATATGATAATTCTGTCAGATTGTTGAGGAATTTTTTAAATACAGTAACATCATACAGTAGTAGCAAAAGTCTACTTCGTAATCTATAAACAATCCAATCTGTAACCATTAAAAATTTGAGTAAGGAATTGTGTCTGCTAAAATCAGTGCAGTACCTTTCCATGCATAAGCTGGTTTGTGTGGCAGTTCACAGTCTTTTCTCTGTATGTATGGATCAGTTTCCAAAATCTGTAAGATATAATGCATGCAATATTTGATTTCTGAAAGTCTTGAAAGCATATTTAAAGGTATCACATGTGCTTACCTTTGTAAATTATAGAAATCTAAAGGAAATGCAACAGATACCCTCAACATTAATCCCATTTACTGCATTGGTTATTTACACAGTGGGTAATTGTCTCTTTGGCACACGCATTTATCACATGCAGTGCACAGAGAACTTTAAAGACGGAAACAAAACTGCTCTCTTAACAAACTCATCTGCACTTTGAAAATCTGCACATTTGGTCCTGTACAAATGCAGCTCAAATTATGTCCCTTTGTTCCTATGTGTGATAAATGTACTGTCTGAATAGAGCACCAGGAGGCTGACTAAATAGAAAGCAAACTTCTTCATTTACAACACTGCTTCAGCTACATGCTAGACATTTTCTGAGGCTCAACGTACAAAAGAAACTGCAGAACAATAATTTGATGGGGTATTAAAAAAAAAAAGATAAAAATTTAGGTTGGGATCCTGTTAAGAGGCATACGGTGGCATAGCACTGGCATCTACTGTGATCATTGAGGAAGGAGGAATTCAAGACCTTCCTTGCCCAAGAGCCTCCCCCTTCAAAATGCACATGCCCCTTGCAATATGACAGGCTAAGTAGTACTTGGCAGAGGGTAGAGGGAAGACAAAGGAGTGTCTAGATACGTCCCAATAGCCAGAAGCAGAATGACACTTTCCCCAGGACCTCTGGAGGGCCACTGGGAAGTAGAGGATGTCTTTCTCTTTGTGTGATTAGCTATAGAGACATAGTGGAATGCTCCTCCACCATCCCCTGCTCTCCACGAGCCATGAAATGGTCATATCAGCCCCTGCTCAAAGAGATAGTTGAGTCCTCAAAGAGGTGACAGAAGAAGTACAAGTGTTACAGAACAGGCTGATTGGGTTGCCAGCTTTGGGGCTTGGAAATGTGTAGGTAGAATACAACATATAACCTACAGAATATAACATATAGAGTATAAGATATAATATGGAAAGCTATGTGTATTAGTGTGTGTGTGTGTGTGTGTGTGTGTGTGTTACTGGGAACAATGAGACAGGTTAATTCAAGGCAGGGCACCTACTCAAATGTAAACAAATAGGTGAGAATGCCTGCTTTTCTATCGACATTGTGATAGGAACAGATAAACCTTCTAGCAGATGCAGTGGCTGATGCAATCAGGATGACAGACTGTCAAAGACTCTAATTGGACCAAAAGCAATGTCATATCTAAGATTTCTGTTTTGATTGGATGACATAAACAAGGCATTGTCAGTGCTTTTGTTTTGATTGGACAGTTGATAGGCTGGGTGGAGGTTAGGCAGAAAATAAAAGAAGCCAACAGGTGATAGCAATCAGATTGCCTGGCAGCCTGCAATAGATGACTGCAGTGTAGCCTACAAGCTGATCATGTTGTTGCTACTTGATAAACAACCCAGACATGATGGTGCTGGTAAAAGAAACGTCTAAGCTATACTAAAATAGATATGTTCCCATTTTGATTATAATGGATGCCTCTTATAGATGTTACAGCTATATAGCAGATGTTTATAGAAATAGGAATGCTCAAGGATATTAACCTTTAGAAGTCTTACATGCAGTGCAATGTAATGTGATGGAAGAGAGGCACCCAGATATTGACATGTTTGAGTTTCTCTTTAAGAGGAAGAACAGGTTGGAGCCTTCAAATCATTTCCAGCTTATGACAATCCTAAGGTATATTAGAAGCACTGGTGAAATGCCTATGAGGAAATCCTCTTCTTGCCCACACTGCCAATCCTTTTTGCATTGCCACTTATTCATTATGCTATGGAACCATCTTTAAAATTAATATTTTTTTCTTCTCTTTTTCTTTTTTTACATATTTGGGTTGGGATAAACTCGCTAATGACAGCATAGGATTTTAACACTATGGCCTGCATCCAATTATGTCACTGCACAAGTGGCAGAGCATTTTCAAGTTTGCACAACTTGAGGTGCAGAGGTTGTGTAAAGTGGTTGCACTATTCGTTGCACAAGAGGTTATGAAGTTGTACAAAGGGTTATACAACCTGTTGGAGAATCAGTTGTAGAAAGAGTTGTGCAAACAGTTACACCAGTGGCACAAACTGTTATACAACTGCTTTGCACAAATTGTACGAAGATATAATCTGGTACAAAGGCACAAGCAAGATTTTTTACTCTGTTGTCATTAAATTGAACTTAGCCTGAACAGTATAACATTGCATTCCATTTTGCAAAGTGAAACTGCAGTACTTCTATGTTCTTTTTCTTATAGTTCCATTGTGCAAAAACTGAACCTTTAAAAAAAAGATTAAGGGACTGTTGGTTCACTTAATAATGTCTTCAGTTCTGCCAAACTAGATGTGACATTAATTTGTCTTAGTATTTAACCTGAATATTTTAAAAATGCAAATAATAATCATGGGGTGGAGGTAGAACAGGTGGATCTTAACCTTTTCCTCCCCTGCCGTGGTCCTGATGAAAATTATTTGTCGAAAGCCACTATTTGCATTGGTGCCAGTGGGGCATTTCCTATCAGCAGCTTTTAGGGCTGAATACCTCAGCACTATCAAACTGCAGCCTTTGGAAAACTTCTGAACTGTGATGCTGTAGGGGCATAATAATTAGGAAATAATTAATCAATAGCTTAATAGCAGGCACATTGAATTAGGAAAAAGAGCAATGTGGTCAGGGAAAACAAGCTTATGCTTGCAGCTGGATGCAGATAACAGGAAAATCAGCTTGTAGAACTTAGAATGACAGGAAGCCGAGTAGAGCAACGGTAGATAGTAAAAGAGATAACTAACTGAGTAGGCTCAACAGGTGTGAAAGAGAGGTAGACTTTGTGGGTTTGAGCATCCGGAGTAGGCCAAACTAGGCCAAGGGGAGAGGGACTTACCACAAGAGGTGAACTTTGGTGGCCAAGAGCCTCATAAAGCTTCATTTTAATATTAAAAATCACACCTCTAGGGAGGGGTCTGGTATTAAAATTTGGGACTGCCTCTAGGGACATGCGTAGTGCTTGTATGCTGACATAATAATGTATTCATGACATAGTTCCTATACGCATGTATTTGGATTAGCCAATAATTAGCATTTCTTCTTTCTGTAATGGATGCTTAGCGGGGTATAAAGCTACCTGTGTGTAGCTATTTTCTTTGGAGTAGTATATTTTTAGTGCCTGATGCACAACTGCTCCCCTCTTGTACAAGGGAAAATCATTTAATAAATTCTTTACATTTTTTTGCTGCTAAAAACTCTGTTGTGGTTTTGAATTAATGTGGTAACAATGGCCATTTCCACACCGGGCTTCTGTAATGGTGCAGAGCGACCTCTCACAGAGGTCTTCTACACCATAGAGTGGACTGGCGTGGACTCCTTTTTGTAGTTCCACACCAGAATCCACTCAGGAGCGGCTGGAACTAGCCGCGCTGCGTGTTTTTTAAAACCTCTTTTTTGAGGTTCTTAAAAAGCACGGAGTGCACAGCCCTGAGCCGCTCCGTCGCCCGGCTCCAAACCGGATTTGCAGGCGCGTGAAAACACGTGCCTGCAGATCTGCCGGGGGCGGGCTTCCAACTGGCAAGCTTCTCCAGTTGGTGGAGAGCCTCCACCAACCGGAAGCTGCCATTTGGGACCCCGGAGGACTGCGGAGCAGCGAGCTCGTGCTGCTCCGCGTTGCAACGGACTTACTTGGCTGCTGGTAAGCTCCGTTTTTGGGTGTTTTCGCCCGTTCCACCCCCCCAACATGTGGAAAGGGCCAATGTTATTTAATCAGCCCTTTGTTGTTCCTCAGCTCTAGCCCTATTTCAAGATTAGAGCGTTTCTGTCCATGTCACCAGCAGCTATAATGCAAGCCAGTGGGACTCATCCTGCCAGCGCCAATGTAAGATGAGACACTTCCCTGACTGGACCATGAACTGGCTGCAGTGTGCTTGTATTTAGGGATATAAATCCTCAGCTATTTCATCTTCTCATGCAAAGATGAATAATTACCATAGGTTGTGGTTTGTTTGTTCATTTTGCCACTGCAAGAAAAAATGAATATTCTTCCACATTATTCTCTGCATATTCAAACATCCTGAAGTGTTGCAGAATAATTATTTTGCAGAGCACAATATGTGGCTTTTTGTGCAAGAAGTCCCCACATAGTAAACAGAGTTTTCTGCACAGGAAGCTCATTATTTGTGCAGCAAAACATTCTCACTGCAACACTCTTAAGACATTCTAATACCAGGACAAAATTCTTGGTGGTCTACTATTTTTCTTTCCAAAGGGATTTCCATTGGGAAACCCTTTTTGCAATGTGGTAATTAATAATATTTCCCTCCATAATGTATATACTGGATGGCCTTTCAGGTTCCTTGCTTTATTGTCATTATTTTGGCCTGGAGCTTTGAGAGTTCATTTTGCATCTCACTTCTTTTGTGTGCTTCTCAGTGTAGCTGTGTGTCAAATCAATAGTTCTTCTATTAGGTCATTTTTTTTTCTGACTAGAAAGAAAGTTGAAAATATGATCGATATACTGAGATCTTTAAAAATTGATGATTTTCAAGTGATAATGAACTCTCCCTTCCCTGCCTGTTTTCTCTTTATTGTAATTTATTGCATAATCAAAATCAATGAATATCAGCGAGCACAATGAGTGATAATTACCACTACATTATACTAAATGCCTCTAGGATTATTTGTCTGAGGTATTTAACTGAGGCAGTGTAAAGTTAGGTTAAATTAACTTTGAAGCTCCCTCAAACTTTTTCTCTGATAAAGTGCCAAACAGTTTATAAAAGGAAGTAAAATTACAATAATACTGATTCAAACAACAAGCCATATCAATCCCATATTAGAACCATTAAGAGCTGAATAGAAGAAAACATCTTCACTGCCTGCTTAAAACTCAGCAAAGATGGGACCAGTCTCACCTCCAGAGTGAGGCAATCCTACAGGCCCAATCTAGTTGGAGCTGTAGGGTCTCTAACAAACATTGTAAAATCTAAGCAGCTTTGGGGAGGGGAATACATTAAGATATCCTAACCTTTAGCCATTAAGGCGTTTATAGGTAATCCTGAACTGAGTCCAGAAGCAAACTGGAAGTTGGGGCAGCTGATGTAAGACCAATGTCTTATGGGCCAGAATCTTGTTGGAGTACATAAGTTCCCCTGCAGATATGGCTGGGCATTTCAGCCTGATATGGAACAGCCTAATTCAGTTCAAGTCTGCAAAAGTGAAGTTTTGCTTGTGGTGCCATGACACATGCAGAAATGCATGTGCATACATGTGCATTGTGTGTGGTTAAACATTTGTGCATTGCACATGGGTACATGTGCAAATACGGTTGTAGATTCAAATGCACATTTGTGGTTTCCATTCAGTTGTTCAATGCTACCATTCAGTACAAAGGCTGTTTAGCATGATTAATGCAGAACTCCACATGCAGGGATTTATGGTACGCAATTCCAATCTTGCTCATGGAATATAAAACATAAAAAAGCAATCTGGCTGCAGCATATTGCATCAAGTGGAAACAATTAACGCACAGATCATTGTGGCTAGTTCCACCTTCTCCAGGAGTGAATACAACTGGCACATAAGCCACTTGGGTGCAGCGATGGATCCACACAAATCTGATCCTTCAGAAGGAGTACAAACGTGTTCAGACCATTTCATTTTCATTGTGTTATTTACTAGATATTAGAACCTTTCTCTTTTCTGAATTCAGGCTCAGCTTGTTAGTATACATCCAGCCCATCACTCTATCCAGGCAATGGTTCCAGGCTTATAGAAAAGAAAATACAGCCCTGATTCATGTGCATAGAATCATATTACATCTCTTGCAAAGAAGGTTGGCACAGTCATCTTTTACAATACCAGTTGCCACACTGAGGTCCTCTATCTTCTTAAGCAAGCAACACCACAAATGCTGATAATGCAATCATCTATCCCACACTGTCCTGAGCAATTGCAGTACTATCGAGTTCGGAACATTGCAACACTGTTAAATAACCCAACCCAACTGTGTTGCAACACTGATAGAAATTGCAACACTGAGCAATCTAATGGAGATAAAATGGCACTGTACACAAAATACCTATTTGTATGTATGGTTCCACATCTACCATAGTATCATACCTCTCATTATGGCAGCACTGTTGACTCACAGTATATCAGCGGTGAAAAACATGCAGTCCTCCAGATGTCGGTAGACTGCAGCTCTCAGAACAACTTGCAGCTCTCAGAACAACTTGCAATTGGATAAGTTATTTAGGGTAGCTGGGTCTACTAAAATGCTCTGTGATAGTCCATGACTTATTTTGAAATCACATTATCCTAAACAGAAGAATAAGGATGTAAGATTACTGCAATTTGTCTGCCAATGCATCACATTTTGTTTAGCCAGAGGATTGTCATTGAAGCTATGTGATAAATAATTCTCCAAACTCTGCTAGTATTAATTAGAGTGTCAGTATTATTACGATTATGCTCCAAATTTTTTATGTTTTTGTTTTTAAAAAGTTTGCTATCTTTTAAAAAAGGCATAGAATTCAAAAGACACTGAACTGAAGAAGACACTCTTTCCACTGTTGAATCTGTTAAATCATATTAATCAAATTAAGTTCCCAGATTTGGACAGGTCTATAGGACACAACTATCATCTAGTCCTCTGCTGAGCAGTTCCTTCCCAAGCTGTCTTCTATTTTATTCAACCAGTCATTCTGTTGTCTCCAACAATTCTAAACCATGGATAGAGAACCAATCAGTCCATATTTACCCCCTTCTAGTTCAGGGAGTAGAGCACTCAGATTATAGCACTGCCCTGCATGGTACATTGCTTGGTTACTTTGGTAACCAGAAGACACAGGCCATTTCCGCACTACATTGTTATAGTGCTATTATTCCACTTTCAACATCCTGTGGAATTCTGGGGTTTGTAGCTTACTGAGGCCCAAGAGCTCTCTGACTGAGAATTCTCAATGCCCCTCCCTAAACTGCAAACCCCAGGATTCCACAGGAAGTTGAAAGTAGAATAATAGCACTATAACAGTGCAGTGCAGAAATGGCCAGAATCATCCAGAGCTTAAAAAGTTACATTTTTACAACTCCCAGAATCCCCAAGCCAGCACTGGCTATGCTGGCTGGGGGACTCCAGAAGCTATAGTCCAAAATTGTAACTTTTCCAAACTTGGTATCATCAACATGGAGACTGTTGACCTTGAGCCATTAGTGGGACCTGCTTCAGCCTTGTCACAGTACTAACTTATGTACAGTTCTCTTAAAGAACACTAAATTTCATTAGGGGGAGAGTCCTACTTCACAGCTGTGAGTGCAAATTAAAATATCAGGTAAAGATTATGTGTCATAGTCTCATAGACTGAACTTGTTAGATGCACAGGAAGAGAAAGAAGTCTTGTAAAAACAAAAAACCATTTACACAATTATTGAGCACCCTCTGCTTGGAATAGTCAGTGAGTGATTATCCCACAATAAAGGTCTGGACTTATTATATGAAACATCTATGAAAGACGAGATGATAAATGACAGACAACTGCAGTTTAATTAACAGGCATAAATAAGGTCTAAAAATGAAATGGTAATCCATTTCACAATGGATATCAAATTAAACAAGAAAGTTTAATGTTATTTTAAGAAGCATGTATTTCTGTGTGCCTTTAACTCATTTCCAGCTTATGGATAACCTCAGGCAAATGCACCACGGGGTTTTCTTGGCAAGATTTGTTCAAAAGATGTTTACCATTGTCTTCCTCTGAAGCTGAGGACCTTTCTACACTACATTGTTATAGTGCTGTTATTCCACTTCCAACATTCTGTGGAATTTTGGGGTTTGTCATTTACTGAGGCCAAAGAGCTCTCTCACTGAGAATTCTAAAATGCCCCTCCCTAAATTGCAAATCCCAGGATTCCATAGGATGGTAAAAGTGGAATAATAGCACTATAACAGTGTAGTGCAGAAAGGCCCTAAGACAGTGTGCCTTGTTCAAGGTCACCCAGTATGCTTCCATGGCTGAACAGGGATTCAAATCATATTCTCCCAGAGTCCTTGTCAAAAACGCAAACCACTGTACCACAATGTTTTGTATTTTAAAAGCTTTTTTTAAAAAATCTGAATGTTGCCAAACAAAGAACAAACTGTTCTGTCAGTGAGAAATATTGGCTTTCTTTGTATCTTTTTTGAGGAGTTTGTCCTATCACATGGTTGAATAGGAGAGTATAGTTACATCAGAGCTCTCTGGTGCAGTTTGTTTTCCTTTATTCCTTTATTTTCCTTTATTCCTTTGGTTCTTTCCCCATTCCTCCGTTGCACACTCAGACCTTGTAAGGCACTGCTGCTATCCAACATGGCCAGGGGTCAAGTGGAGCCTGGTGAAATAATTTTGAGGCTACAAATCCCTGAATCCTACAGCATCTCCTGTGGTGCCAGCTACAATCACACTGTGTTAGGAAGAGGATCCTAGTATTGCTAAAAGGAGGTCACATACATTGTTCTAAAGATGTTTCCTCTGCAACAATCATATGTATTTGCTGAACAAATTATAGCAGTACGTTTTTTTTAAGGATGGAGGGGCACAGATTTTATTTATTCATTTCACCCCCTGACTCCAGGGAGCTCTGGGTAGCATACATGGTCACACCTCATGTTTTACTTGCACAACAATCCCATGAATTATGTTAAACTGGGAAAAAGTGACTGGCCATAGGTCACCCGCATTCATCATGGCTGAGTCTTCATGTCCCTAGTCCAATAACGTAAGCACAATGCCATCTTAGCTCCTGAATGACTCTCCACTTCTGGTTTAAAGTATTATTCCTCAAGAACATCTTCATCTCTGGTATCATTAAGGCATTGAGAAGAAACCACAGCCAGTGCAGAATAAAAACATTTTAGCTTTGTTCAAGTGGTTTGTTGTCCAGCGTGAATCAACACATGAAAATGGGAGGACCTGTCTCCATCCCACTCTATTCTCATCCTCCTCACATGGAAAGTGACAAGTCGGAAGAGATACATTCTTGTTAACCTGAAGACTCTCAACTGCAAGTAAGGATGCTGGAAAATTAGGGTTCTTGCTCACATGGAGACTCTCTATGCAAACAGGAGCTTTTCTTCACATTTGTCACTTTCCACCTGAGGAAAGCAATAATGGAAGGGATAGATCTAAGCATTCCCCTCTTCACTTGTTGGTTCAAACTCAGTAAGTAACTTCTGCCCAGGGCTTGGTCTGGAGCATTTCTAAAAGGAGGCCTTTGAATTTTGATATGAATCTTGCCACTTGCTACTGAAGCTGAAAATGTTGGCCCTGGGCTACGCACTGTCAGCTACTTGAATTCAACATCCTGTTGGTTTCTATTGAACTCTGTTAAATTGCTTGTGGACTGCAGCCCACATTAACTGTGCATATTTCATTTTTTTACCGATGCAATACTTAGATTTCATTAGAGCTGCAAGAATAAACTAAAGTCCCTCTCATTACACATAGTGAGGTTGTGATTAATGAGTATTCCACTGCCATAATTACAGAAGCATGCCCTAATTATTTCAAAATTCATTTAATAAATCATGCTCTTTCCAAATTGTTTAGGATTTCTTTTTTGGTTTTTGCTTTTCTTACAGTGACTATAGTATTTCAGATCATTACAGCTAGGGTAGAGAGAAAGGCATTAAAATAGTTATAGGTTATCAAACGAAAGAGTAGTGCTGAGTTCTGCCACTAAGCTACTCTAATTACACTATATTGTGAACAAGAAAGGCTGTGTGGTAGGGTTTCTGTTAGCTCAGAGCTGGCTGAAAATATAAAATCTTTTTTTCTCTCTTTCTTTCAGCACCAAGTACTTATATTAGCAGGGGTGCCCTATGCTTTGGGTTTGTGGGAACATTTGGAAATTTGAAACTCCCTAATTGGTACCACACAAAATGGCTGCCATGGAAAATGTTGCTAGTTAGAAAATGGTTGCCAGATGTATTCTGGCCTTGTCATATATGGTGTTTGACTGTATGTCTATCCATACAGTCAACTCACATCAACCACTCTGAGATAAACAAAATGTTAAATTTATCCTGAAACTAAGTGGTAAGAACTATAAGGCAGATAAGGAGTGGTGGGATGAGTGGAAAGATCATTCAAAGGAAAAGTGGGACAAGTGGTCAGGATAAGTAGCAGGGTGAAGTTAAAAAAAGAAATGAGAAGCAAGACCCTTCAGACAGCAGAAAGACTGCTAAAACTGAAGAGAACAAAACCAAGAAGGGGAGATCTGTTAGGGACAACCATTAGAGACACATACAAGGTGCCAAGTTGCATATAGTTGTTGATAAGAGATCCATATACAAAACACTTATAATTGAATTTACAAGTGCAATTTAGGGCATTGGATCATAACAAGAGTGTCCTGTTTAGCCAGAAAAGTGGGGAGAGCTGCTGGTCACAAAGCGAAAGAAACAGAATACAAGGGAGGAGCTGGGGTCTTAGACCTAAGTGGCAAACTATGGCCCTTTCTGCACCCTATCTTTTTGTGAAGACGTCCGGTGGGGATCCTGGCAGTGGCTCTGCCAGAAGGGAGCACGACAGGACTGTACCTCTTCACCCCGCTGGCATCCAGCAGAAGGGAATGCGATGGCCATACTTCTTTCTTCTGAAGAGCAGACGGGTACCTTCCCAGGCTACACTAGAGCAGGAAGCATAGCCTTTGTGCTTCTTGGGCTTTTGCAGGGTAGATAAGTCTGTGATGGTGGTGCAATCACGGGTCATTGATGGGGAAAACCTATCAATGATTTAATCCGTGATTGCACCACCTGGGGATGGGAGAAGGAGGGGACTGCGACTACATCATGCAGAAGCATCATCATGGTCTCGTCCTTCTCCCATCCCCCTGGCAGGTTGGGAGTCTGGCACGGAAAGGACCTATATGTTGGCAGACAGTTCAGGGTACAGGATGTTTCAAGTTGGTGGGATTACACTTTACAGACTGGGACTTTGCTTTCTAAACAAACATTTAATTTTATTTAAGAGATGTGTTTTCTAGAACCCTCTCAGTTTCAGCAGTCTCTATCTCCTATATTTAAAAGGAGTGTGGGAAGGATTTGCAAGTAATTGGTGGATCCTCCCAGGAAACACAGCCTCTTCAGTGCTCTTATGTTGTTCCACAGAAGAACAGAGAAGTAAATGGCCACTGTAGTGCCCACAGACACTATTGTGGGAAGCCAGAGCAGGGAGAAACCAGGGAACCTTTGAAAGAGTCTTATCGTGAGTCAGACCAGTGATTTTTCTAGCTCACCATTGTCTACTCTGACAAGCACAATTTCTGGTTAGATTTCCAAGTGAGGGTCTTCTATCACACTTGATATCTGAATTACTTTTCTCAGAGATGCCAAGGATTGAAAATGGAATCTTCTGAATGCAGAGCATGTTCTTTGTCACTGAACTCTGTCTCTTGCCACCTGTATTTATGTTAGGATTAACAAGTTTCAAAATAAATGGAAACTGAGAAGATGCTATATCTATAATAGGTGCTCACTATATTCTTTGGAAGGGTGAAGAAAGCAAATAAGGGATAACTACTGTATTCTGTGACTTGCCGCATTTGGAATGCCTATAATGCATGCCTATAGCAAGCTCTACTAACCTGAATCTCCATCTTCCCTGCCAATGTCAAAACTCCAGAGTTCTGCTCATCAAAGTGACCACCAGCATCCTCCTAGACCCAGCAATGTGTCTCCTCATAAATCCTATGCATGCACAGTCATAAAGAAATGAGACAGGCAGAGCTAGAAATATAGGCAGCCAACACCTGCCAAACGTATATAGGATTGGCAATCCTTCATTATGGTGGAACAAAGAATGGGCTGGACAATTCTACAGTCTAATTGAGACATCTTGTCTTAACGAGGAAATTCTGGAGTTGAGACAGAAAATGTACAATTGAAAGAAACATTTAGATATTCCTCAATTGCGTTCATGAGGAGGACTATAGTTCACTGGCAGAGGACATGCTTTCCATGAAGAAAGTCCCTGGCACCTCCAGACATGTCTGGAACTCCTTTCTGAAACCCTGGAGTGCCACTCTCACTCAGAGCAGACAGAGCTGAAAGAGATGGGCCAGTGGTCTGGCTCAGTGGAAGGCAACTATGAAGATCTCTATTGGAGCAAATGAAAATTGCACAATAGGGCCTGGTGAATTCTGACTAATGTATCATCACTCTCTTTTCATCATGTGTGGGCTGAAACAGGCAGGCTATCCACCAATCCTTCTTTCTCTTGCTTTGGAGATGTTATTATCCACTTTTCCTCAGGTCCCGTAATTGACTTTTCATCTTTCTGAATAAAACTCTTAAGCACCATATCTTGAAGCAACTCTGGCCATTTCCACACCGGGTTTCTGTAATGGTGCAGAGCGACCTCTCACAGAGGTCTTCTGCACCGTAGAGTGGACTGGCGTGGACTACTTTTTGTAGTTCCACACCAGAATCCATGCAGGAGCGGCCGGAACTAGCCGCTCTGCGTGTTTTTTAAAAACCTCTTTTTCGAGGTTTTTAAAAAGCACGGAGCGCGCAGCCCCATGCCGCTCCGTCGCCCGGCTCTGACGCGGATTTGCAGGCACGTGCAAATGCGTGCCTGCAGATCTGCCAGGGGCGGGCTTCCAGCTGGCGAGCTTCTCCAGTTGGTGGAGAGCCTCCACCAACCAGAAGCCGCCATTTGGGATGCCGGAGGACTGCGGAGCAGCGAGCTCGCGCTGCTCCGCGTGGTGACAGACTTACCTGGCTTCAGGTAAGCTCTGTTTTAGGGTGTTTTTGCCCATTTCCCCCCCACACATGTGGAAAGGGCCTCTGCTGATTTCCACTGGACCCACTTCAAAATGTATAGAGAATAGTAATTGCATTGTGTGGAAAACATGGAGAAATGCAGACCAACAATGGTGTTTCTCCTCCTTTACTTGGAGCTAATTCAATTTCCACTCAACATTTGCCCAAGTCCACTAATGGGAATTTCAGCTTCCTCAAAACTGAATGGGTCTTACTTTGAAGTAGCCCTGCTCATTTCAGCTGGACTACTTTGAAGTATATGGACAATAGCTGCTCTAGTCTTTCATTATGTGAGAAATACAGCTGGTTGGTTTCAGATTGAGACATGCAATGCTTACAGAAAATGCCTCTGACTGATTTTCAGTGACTCCCTTTCCCATCAGATGCAAGAGTCTTCTTCTATTAATTCAACTGCATGAACCTAGATCTTTGTTTTAACCACTGTCAGATATGAGAGAAAATGAGTTTCTCTCCTTTCCTTTGGAGTCACTACTTTTCTCGTTTTCGTTTTTCCAGGCTAATTAATGGTAAATTTCAAATCTCGCCTCCCTAAATGAAGTCTTTAACCATCCTTAACAGGTAGCTACATGAAAGATGTCCTGCTTTTCAGTTGAACTGCTTCAAAATTGTTGGATGAGAGTGGTTCTGAAGCCTGATTGAAAGTTTGATTGGAGGCCACTCCTACTGTATTTGTTTCCAGGTATATTTGCACAGGATTACAATCTTAGCCTTTCATTTTGCATGGAATAGAAAATAAGGGAAGCAAGTAATGAAAATCAGAAAAGCATAACAATGAGACAAATACGAAAAATATCAAGTGAGACATTGAGGAGAAAGGAAACATAAAGCTTCAACAGAGACACGGCAAGAAAACACAGTTCACCAAAATCTTTTACAGCAAGAATTATCTCAGAAGTGTCTTATTTTTCATTATACATCCCAGAGTGGGAATCATGTGGCCATCCAGATGTTGTTGAATTGCAACTACTAGCGTACATGCTGGCGAAGACTGCTGGGACTTGCAAAATTCAGCAACATCTGGAGGGCCACCATTTATTCATCCCTGCTAAATGGAATAGGAAGTTGCTACCTATATTGCCTTCCCAGTTTGTGCATTAGGGTTGATGAGCAGAGATCTGAACTCTGGTCACTCAGAGCCCTAGTCCAACATTCAAACCCACTTTACCACACTGGCTCACCAAATATTTTCACACATAGATTGACTTATGAAGGAAGAAATAGATGTGAGCAGCTGTCATCAACATCATGCACATCAACCCAGATTTTCAAATCAACTATAAAAAAATAAAGTTCACATGGTACAAGCAAACCACAAGTGCAATTTGGTTTTATTTTTTTGCTATTTCGTTTCTGAGCAGTGTTTCAAAAACAAGGTATTTTGAAAAGCATTTCTTTTTCTAATGGCTTCTCAGAGTTGAGCCAGGTTATTTTTCAAATGGTTGGTATCTATTCATATTTTATGTGCACACACCTGGTATATTCTGAGCAATTAAAATGTGAAACATCTACTTATTCTGCAGGTATATCTTGTGATTCTTCTTGCTATTTAAGTGTGAGAAAGACAAGTTTAGAAATCTTATTACTCAGGGTCTCCACTGGAACATTTCCAAAGTCCTTTTTCAGACACTGCTAGGTTAAGTCCTGGTAGTGACAAAGTGGTAATTACCTGGGTGAGTGCCGATTGAACAAATCCCAAGCCATTAGCTCTACAAAATTCACAGATGCATTGAAATACTGGGACTGAAATTGAATTTGCAATGAACTGTAGTTTTACCCAAAGGCAACAAAAATGCTGCTTTTAATTTTCATTAAATCGAATGTATTGAAATATCATTAACATGCAGTAAGATCCAACCGTTACATGTAGTCTTCATCAGTCTTTATGTGCTGATAGAGCTGTGGTTCCTTTACCAAAATACAATGACAGCAAAAGTTCAGGACTATAAAGTCTTAAGGAGATTAAATAATTGGACTCCAAGCCTTTTCTTACTAGGTCAGCAAACCATAGTCTGAGCTGATTGGTAGTGCCACGAGATATTCCCAACTGATGACAACTTCAAAATCCACTATAGTCAGCCCTCTACACTTGTGAGTTTCACTTTCATGGATTTGATTATTTGTGAGTTTCTCCAACCCCTTCCCCCACCATCTGAAGTGCTTCTTTTCTAGAGGAACCTTCCCTCTTGGTGGCTCCAATCAGGCCATGCAGCCCTTTAAAAATGTGCCTCTGGTCCTCCTTCTCCTCCACCAGCTGCTGCCTGGCCAACTAAGGATGTAGTTGTTCAAAGTGGTTGTGCAAAAGTGCACAAGAGGTTATACAGCCAGTTGCAACTGGTTTGCAACTGGTTGAGCAAGAGATTGCTTAAGAGGTTTCACACCTAATTGTGCAACCATTTTGTACAAGCAAGTTGTGCAACTGTTCTGCATAAGCATTTTGAGCAGTGATCTTTGTGCTATGACAATGACATAACCGGTTGCAAGCTAACATGTATAAAACTTTTAGAAGCCAAGTACAGCTTTTCCTGGGGATCAGCCAGCTAAAGCATGAATATCTGAAGGTCCCTCTCCTCCCTTTTCTTCCGGAATTTTTTTGCCTCCAGCATAATTTTCTACTTCCCTATTACATTTCTGACTGTGATGCCAAGACCTATAACCTGTTAATGGATATTTGCCAGAATATGTGGCTCGTAAATTCAGTGATGGATGGGATTATGCTAGTCCAGGATGCCTAATTTATTTAATCCAGTTCTGATAAGAACCATTGGCAAAGCAAGTAGTCCCTTATTTTGTTTCAGTTATTTATAACACACACATGCACACACAATGTCCTTCAGAAAAATACTGAGTGGCACACAATGTATACCAATAGGAATCTAAAATGATCAAACAGAAAATCAATTACAATGCTTGAAACAGAGACAAAAGGACATGTACCTAGCATGTTTGTATTTCCCAATGAAATCAAGAATACTGTTTGCAGTTATAGTTCTATTGCAGTCCTGAAATATTGCATTTCCTCCAGTACTGTCCACGTGGCATTCCAATAGTATGTACTTCCTGTAACTTATAGTAAGATGACTGGTTTGACATGAGGTATGGTGGTTCTTTATATCCTGTGTTATTACTGTATTAATTGTTTTTGTCTAATTCTCTTTTTGGTTTCTTGTGACTCTATTGTGGATTACCTCCTTTAATCATATATTGTTGTTGCTGCTGTGTGCCTTCAAGTCATTTACAACTTTTGGTGACCCTAAGGCGAACCTATCATGGGGTTTTCTGAGGATGAGCGTGTATGATGCACCCAAGGTCACTCATTGGGTTTTCACGGTCAAGCAGGGAATCAAACCCAGTCTACAGGGTCATAGTATAACATTCAAATCATTACACCATGCTGGCTCTCATTTAATCATATATATGCATGGTTAATATAGCCTGTGTGTTTGCTGCTGAAGTAGAGAGATAAATTTAAATACATTTTGTTAAAATACAGGTTGCATTTTATTATTCTGTCATTTACTATATGTTAATATGTTAATATATTGTTCATAAATTTCATATTCCATTGGTGTTTTCATAATTGAAACAAAGAGTGATTTATGGCTTTATCCAATATTCCTATTGTTTGATAATTTTTTCATAATGTTGTATTTTTAAATTATTGTACTTGTGTCATGTTTTTAATTGTTCTGGGCTTTCTTTTGTAGGTTACCAACAAATTGAATTAAGTATTGTGAATCACGTAGCCTTGCAGTAAAAAGAGATATGGACATATTGGAGAATGAAACTTCTTCATTTTTCCATAGGGCTTGTCAGCATGAAAGATTCCATCTTTCCAATGGAGCAGTCACAGTCCTATATTTGTCCAACCTGACTAATGAATCCAATTGTTTATAGTATTGTTAATTTACTCCAGTTGAGACAGAAGAATCTGAAATCTTTAAGTCTGGATATTTCAGTGTCATCTAAAATGAATGGGACAAGTTGGTCATTATTAATTTAAATTCTATTTATTTCAATGTTTCAGTTTGAGTAAGTGTGGATCCAACCCACTGCTTTTAAATTTTATATGCCTCTTGAACAATAAGAACCCTTTTAAAGAGCTGTTTTCTACCATTTATCTTTGCCTTTTGTAACGTCTGTTGACGCCTACCTGTCAGTCACATGGTTTAGTTCAGTTCATTACTTGTACCTTGCTTTTCTACAAAAGCTATACCCAAACTCCCATAAAACTATGAAGGAACATAAATCTCAAAATAAAATCAATATTAAAACAACCAATGAATCATTCAAAAATGTAAGGCTGGACAACAAAACGGTTAAGGTATTTTTAAAGTTCAACAATAAAAGCCTGAAGATCACAACCAGTGACTTATGACTTGCATTCTACTCTAAAAGTTGCTTGGAGCAAAAAGTCATTTACTAATTGTCCAAAGCCATTGCTTGGAAACTAGTCATTCAGTCTTGTGCGGTTCATTGCTCTTAGTAGTGATAATCAAGTACCTCTCATCCTACTAAATGAGAATCAAACTGAATCCTGAGGCATGGGCACTCACGGAAATATCATCACTTTAAAACCATCTATTTTTTAATTAAAGTATTTTATAGCTTTCACAATTAACATTTGTTGTAGTGGTTTTAAAATGAACCATTTTAAGAAAGCTGCAATCTGTTTGTAGAATCTCCATAAGCCAAAAGAGTAGTTAAATATGCCTGGCAAAATATTCATTGCAAATAATGTGTTCATTCAATCTGTTACTCTGGAATCTTTCACACCCTCTCCCTCTACTGTTAAGACTGAAGTGTTCTACACATTACAAAGCATTGCTTTTACTTACCATTATGTCTATGGTTTCTACTGCTGCTGCATGCACTTAGATCAACCTCCTACTGAGAAATTTTGCAGCTTGTAATCATTTTGATAGCAGTAACTTGTTTGTCCATTCAGATTGGAGTAAACCCTGTGCTTGGGCTGCATGAACTAGAAAAAGTGATTGAAAGACTGTTTCTTGTTTTGAAAAACAGGGCTTTTAAATGGTGTGGCAAGGTCCTACAATCTGTTTAATAAGTGAATTGCTGATTCTGAATGCTTCCAGGAGAGGCAGTTCATCAGAGCGCAGAAAAAAAGAGGTTCAGGGAGTCTGGGGGCATAATCGCCCTGATTTAGATCTTATTTCTCTGTCATTCTGTACATTTCTGTCCTGCAAGGGGCTACCCATGAACAACTACAGCAGTTGACCACTATGTGAACAGAAGGTGGGAGTAGATAGGACTTTTTGTGTTTCACTGTTGAAGCTCTTATCTTTCACAAACTCTACATGTTGCAACACTGGTATCAATGTAAAGTTGAAGGCTTTCACAGCCAGAATCCATGGGTTGTGGGTTTTGAATTCAAAAATTCAAAATGAATTTTTCACAAAACAGGCCTAAAATATGGGAATACATTATCGTCATAAATAAATAAATAAATAAATAAATAAATAAACATATTTCAATTGAATAACAGAATCAGTAACTGGTATATAATAATATATTTTAAAAGTTAATGTGTAAATGTGCAAATAGCAAGTGAGCATGGTTACAAAAATACAAGCCTAAATGGAATTCCAACAACTTTCAAGATGGAATGTAAATCATAGAATCATAGAATTGGAAGAGACCCCAGGGGCCATCGAGTCCAATCCTCTGCTATGCAAGAACATCCATCATAGCATTCCCAACAGATGGCCATTCAGCCTCTGCTTAAAAACCTCCAAAGAAGGAGACTCCACCACTCTCCGAGGCAGCATATTCCACTGCCGGACAGCTCTGACTGTCAGGAAGTTCTTCCGGAGGTTCAAGTGGAATCTCCTTTCCTGCAGCTTGAATCCATTGCTCCTTGTCCTAGTCTCTGGAGCAGCAGAAAACAAGCCCACTCCCTCCTCGACATGACATCGCTTCAAATATTTAAACATGGCTGTCATGTCCCCTCTTAACCTTCTCTTCTGCAGACTAAACACACCCAGCTCCCTAAGCCATTCTCCATAGGGCATGGTTTCCAGACACTTCACCATTTTGGTCGCCTTCCTCTGGACACATTCCAGCTTGTCGACATCCTTCTTGAATTGAAGTGCCCAGAACTGGACACAGTATTCCAAATGAGGCCTAACCAATGCAGAATAGAGTGGTAAACATACATACAATACAACTACAATAATTTCATAATAAGAAAAGAGGTAGAACTGAAAGAAATCAGGTCCAAGTAAATATAATTTGTAACTGCTTGCATAAATTCAGTCCTAATTGGTGACAATGTAAGAAATCATTAAAAATGTGGAAAACCTCTCATTATCTTGCCTAGTAGGGAGAAATCTTTTGATATCCTTTGTTATTAGAAGAATGAAATAAACTGAGATTTGCATCCCTAGCTGTAACAAATAAAATGCTGTAGCCCCTTTTCTGCCCTACACTAGATGATGTCTGTTTGTTGTCTCCTCTCTTCTCTTTCCTCTCCTCTCCTCTCGTCTCCCCTTGTCTCCTTCTTTCCTCTCTCCTTTCCTCTCCTGTTGCTTTCTATAGCCACAAGGGGATCAAATGCAGATTTACAAAAGGTCATTTTTCTCTCTAGTTCTCTTTATTTCCCCATTTGTCCTTGACTCACCTACCCTTTGAGGATCTATCATACTTCATGGATTGGTAAATCTTCAAATTACTTTTGAGAGCAAACTTGCCATTCAAGATACATTCTTGTTTGTGTACATTTGGTAAAGGACCACTATTTGGTTTGGATGAGGCGACGTTAATCTGAAGTAATTTATCTTTATCACACAACAAGGTCTGAAGGTACAGCATGCTATTAATCCTGATTTCAAGATGACAAACAGTATCATAAATATGACCAGCTTCTGAGAGCAAGGAACCTGAAATTATTAGCACCCCTTAGCTCCAATTCATGCATGCACATTCTGCTGCATGCAAGGACCTTCCTATGCATAGTCACCAAACAGAAAGTTAGTGTTGCCGGACTCAATAGTGCCATCGCCTGCTAATACCCACGTGTTCACTGCCATACACATGAATGGCAGCATGGATCACTATGACCACTGTCTCAGTGCAAGTTACTCACATTTTTTCACAGATAGAACAGAAAAAACTTATTGGGAGTATCTGGTTCATATGGCCAATGCAATATAGAAGAAATCATTTTTTTTTCACATTTTAGTATTAACACTTATAAAACCTAGCTATTTAGTCTGAATGGTCTGATAGGCAAGCTGTATATCCTTCAGATGATAGTTTAACAGGACAATGTTAAATAATGAGATAATACGTATTATCAGAGATTTCTCCTCCTGGGCTTCTGGCTTTGTTGGATGAGATTACAACCTGACAAGAGTTGCATTTCCAAGAAATGTGAGCATAAAGGTATGAATTAGGCAGTTCAGTATGACATAAACCTGCAAATCACACAAATATACTCCAAGGTAAGTCACACAAACATAGCCCCCAAGGCATAGGGGTAGAATCTAGTGCAGTTTTTCCATCATTGTAATGGCTTCTGTTTCCATTGGTGGAAGCAGGAATTTCTTCTCTATCCTTCAGCCACTCAAAGGACCTCCAGAGACAATCAAGGAGATGGAGGAGGAGGGCAGACAAAGGGAGTAAGTCTCATTGTGCGCATAGATGTCTGTTCTCATGATGATATTGCACTCTACCACAGGACTGAAATTTTAAAGTATCAGGGAATCTTCTTTTACTTGTTCTGGCAGAATCCCATGGTAAGGAGGAGGGGACAGTTGCCCACTTATATCACAAAATGGAAAAAAAAGTTTTTTGGATGGTGAGAAACTGCACTTATTCCATGAAGAATGGAGGTTAGGAATTCCCTGTTAGCCATCAGTGGGGCTGGGCAACTGTAGTGGTCATAGTGACTGGTGGGCTGCACTACCAATTTTGGGGCCAATAAATGGTCAACAATGCCACCGTGTAGTGACTGAAAATCTATTTCTGGTTTGTACCTCCTGGATTTTCTGCCAATTTTCACCTAGTTTCGGGCCTGGGGGTGGTTAAAGGGTTAAAAGACATCTGCCATTCCAGGAATAGAGATTTTCCACTTAGGTGTTTGAGAGGATACAGAGACTAGGGGCATCAGGAGGCTGGGGTCCTTAAAAGAACTTGGGGACTGCAGGTAGCCCACAAGCTAACATTTCTCCACTGGTGTAAAGATTTTTTTATTCTCCAGCAATGAACAAAAGTTATTTTAAGATGGCATCTGTCTTCTCCAAGGCTTTACAAAATATAATATAAAACAGGGCAGGGTAAATGATGGTGAGGCAGGAACAAAATTGTTTAGATTTTCTATTTCTGGTGGACTTGCAAATGAACTATGTAATATTGGAGAATGATTATTAATATTCTGAGTGAAATGTTCACTCAGCAATGGTTTTCTTTTTGATATGCAATTTTATTTGCTGAATTATTTTAAGAATATTCTGCCTCTGAGTGTTCATAAAGCAGTTATGTATCTATTTATTGCTGTGAACATTTTTTCCATGAGACAATGGGAGATGACAACTAAACCAACAAAAACTGAACGGATAAAGACAGAGGCTTATAGCAAAGTTGGGGGCAAATAGTGGCAGTTGTCGTTTTGATTGCTAGTGGCAGAGTGAATATGTGTTTTGGTCTGAACTTCAAAGGAGCTATCCAAACTACTGAACCTATCCTCAAAACAGGTTCAGTACCTGGAATAGATCCCTTGCAGCTGAAATAGAACCAGGAGAGTATTCACCATTTCTCTAACATCAGAGCCATGAGAGAACTATAACTTCTCTGGTTACAGTTACAGTCCTATGGCTCTCTTGGGATGGTGTACCATAGACCTACAGGAGAGATCAGAAATCGTTCCACCACCCTGAGTTCAAAAACAGGGCTCGCAGCTTGGAAAGGTTATCTGTCTTGGATCTTCTTCCCTTCCCCTATAAATGTTTCCACACCTCTCATATCTCTCACTAGCTACAGGCACCTAATCAGCTAATAATATCTTTGTATTTCCAGAGAAGGGGAACTGCAAAAGGCTAAAGGTCATCCGATACTTGCATACTATCAATGACTTATCAAACCTACAATTTCTATTTCGGGATTTCAATCACAGACCTCAATGGCTTAAAACATCAAGGCAAAACAAATTTTTGGCTTTATTTGTCCCCATCTCGTGTCTAGCCCATGATGAAGAATTCTCAAGATCTCAGAGGCTTTTTGTGAATTTCTTACTGTTCTCGTTGTCGTGTGCCTTCAAGTCATTTCTAACTTAGGGCGACCCTAAAGCAAACTTATCACTGGGCTTTCTGGGGGCTCTGTATGAGAGAGATGCACCCAAGGTGAGCCAGTCAGTTTCCATGGCCAAGCAGAGAATTGAATCCTGGTCTCCAAGGTTGTGGTCCAACGCTCAAACCACTACACCCTGCTGGATCCTGATGAATGCCTCTCAATGAATTTATAGTTCATGTTAACAGAGGCATTGACCATCTGTGGGTTTTCAAATTGGTGTGATTTCAGATATTGAAGCTCAAACTTCAGAGAGTGGTGGAAGTAAGAAGACTGGGCTCATGGTCTGGAGGAGTGGGTGAAACTCTGGATATATGGTATCCAAAGTATCCCCAGACTATCAGTATGAACCCAAATAAAGAGATATAAATCAGCGCCAAGTTTAGCCTCAAGTTTTCCCTTCCCAACAGCAATTAAACCAAGAGAGCTGTTTTTAATGTCTGGCTGACAGGAATTTCGCACGACTCGAGAATTGTCAGATTGCTCCATACTGACATTAGAACTGACCTACAGACTGCTTATTACGAGTAGTTTGGAAACTGGCTTACTGGATAGAAGATTCACTGGTTCAGATTAAAGGCTTCTTTAAAGAAAACATAAAGCAAATGATCCCTCTGAAGTTCATACTGCTGAGCCTGGACATACAAATTTGGTGGCATCTTATGAAGAAATCAAGATAATTATCCCAGTTCCTGGCAATAACAAGGCCATTAAATGATACCAAAGTAGTCTGGGATTTTTCCTAACTCAACCAATATTATGATTCTAGCTGTCATGCCAAATGCAAGAATACTGGCTGTCCCTCTGCATTTGGACATGTTCACAAATGGTTCTGCTATTGCAGGGGTAAACAGCTTACTCAAAGTCCACGCAATCTTATCCTCGGAGTAAATTGAAAATTTTTGTCAGTTCTGCTCCAGTGTGCTGTGAATGGCAGTTATTCAGCAACCTGGTTTCGTGTCATAGCTCCACCAACATGCAGCTAGTCATGGCATATAAAAGTAATTGACAGATAGGCACACAAAATGCAAGAGACAAAATCTTCAAGTTAAACTGTTAGTCCTGTTTCAGTGTGCCTGGAGGGAGTTTAATCCTCCTGAAGTTTTGAAGCATTAGTGTGGTATGACAAGAGTAAGAGGGACAAAAAAGATAACAGAGCTGGACCATCACACACACACACACACAATATAGCATTTGTAAGACAAAGTGGGTGTTAGGTGAGACTGGTAATGGAATTGTGCTGTTTCAGTGGCACCCACAGGTGATGGTGCAGAATCCCAAATAAGTGATGAACACAGGAATAGAACAAGATTAGTGTGCGGGACAAGAAAACTGGCACTTTTACAAAATGAAAAAAAGGGGGTGCAATGTTGTAGAAAACCAAACTCGTAACTGAAGAAGGATGAAAGGCACACGGATTTCTAAGTTTAGCCTTGAGTTCAGTTTTTTTTTCCCAATGGGTGTCTTTTTTAAAAATGTGTGTGTGTGTGTGTTTTATGTGTTTTTAATTGTTTCTAATGTTTTGAAACTAGAGTTTTAAATTGATTGATTGCTTAATACCTTTCCAAGTTCTGTTCCACGTATTGTTTGAGCTTATATTGTTTTAACTTGTATTGTAAACTGCTTTGAGTTCTATTTGGGAAGAAAGAAGGGATATAAATCAAACAAATAAATAAATAAATAAATAAATAAGAGTGCAATCCTAACTAGCAAAAATGGCCTAGGGCCAGCTGAATTAACCATAGGCTAGCAGAAAATGTGCTGAATTCAAGTCCTTCCTCATCCAAGGATACCAGAAATTACTTAAGGCTACCCTGCCCTGTCTTCACACTTGTGTTGTGGCTGTGTCCCTACACCGAAGAAATAGTGGCTTTTTTTTTTTAATCAAGAAGAGGACTTTGAGTTTATTTGTTTTACTTTTGGCATTTTGAGTAATCCATATGACTCAGAAGCCGACCCCAGACTACCTGCATGAAAACACCTGAACTGGGTTTATGCCATTACTGCCATAAATCATCTTAGATGTGTTTGGCAGTTAATTTGACAGAAATATCTTATAAATTTAAAAGGTAAGTTTACTCTTAATGTTTCTAGCCTCAACATGTAATGGATGATTATTACTCGTGGGGAGGGGGAATCTTTCAGTAAAATATCATCACCCACTTCTGTGTCATGTTAGAAAGCAAATTACTATCACTAAGGAAGAGATGGAGAATGCGTGATTCCCCAAATGTTATGGGGCTGCAGTTTTTATCATCCCTCACTTATGGCTGAGGCTGATGCGGGTCAAAGTCTAACAATATCTGCAGGACTAGTGTTCTCTGGACCTGAACTCAGGACTAAACTAAACGTAACAGGGAAGACTCCTGTCTGCATCTCCCAACAAAGAAATTGCAGAGGTCACAGTTAGAATCACGGCTGCATCACAGGAAAGTGGGGTTAGCCATTTACCTCACACAAATAAACCAAAGCTTGGAGAAGATACCTTTGAACTAAAAAGTCTGGAATCCTCCAGGCATCATCTGTCCCAGGATTGTGGAAGTTGTAGTCCAGAAAAGTAACTTTCCAAGCTCTGAAATACATACGCAGAAGATGCTACAATCATCCCTAGGTGGTAAGGAGAAACTACATGCTCTAGTATTGTATATGAGGGCATACAGTGTGTAATGATGAGTCTTTGGATGTCAACATAGTAACTGAAACTGAGAAACGCATCTTATTTTAGGTATACATCATTTAACACATGAGAACTTTTTATTCTCACTGGAAAAAAACACTTCCTTAAATCTCTTCCATTGAAATCAGTGGGATTTATGCTGTAGCTGGATTGTGAACAATATTTTTGTCTTCTAGTCATCAGCTTAGTAGCAATCTTGCTTCAGAAGTTGTTACAACCGTTTTAAAATAATTTTCTGCATGAAAAAATTCTGCCCTTCCCCTTTTGTTCTAAATTGGTTCCTCGTTAATTCTAATTTGAGCCCACTTGTCCGATTTAACTTAAGCCATTTATATAGATTAAAACAGCACTGATCCAAAAAGTATGTAAGCCTTTGAGACCGTTTTCCCTTCTTACTCTTTTTCCAGATGGTGTTTATGCCATGTTTTTGTCTCATCACACTGTCATTGGTCTCAGCTCAGCACTTTGAACTCTGAACTCCCTAAAATGTTTATATAAAATATAGCGCCTAAAATAAGTTCCAAAACTTGTGGTTACTAATCATCTTCCTCTTGCCATGCTGAATGGCTGAGACTGAAAGATCAGCTGTCAGCACAGTAGCAAACAGGTGCTCTTTGACCATTCAAGATTTAAAATAATAAATACAGTGAACCATTGTGGACAGTGCCTATACTGCCTGGGGGATTCTAGGTGTTATAGTCCAAAGAGTAACTTTTCAAGGTTCTTCAAGGTCTTGGAAAGCTGAAGGGATTTCATGTAGAGTATGAAGCAAGCTTGTTTTCTGATGCTTCACAGACAAGAACATGAATCAATGGGTTCAAGGTACAAGGAAACAAATTCCACCCAGAGATTAGGAAGAAGAACTACTTTACTGTAAGAGCTGTTCAATAGTGGAATAGATTGCCTCAGAATCTGGTGGACTCTCTATCCTTTGAGGTTTTAAATAGACACTTGATGGGCATCTTCCAGGAGAGCTTTCATTGTGTATTTCCACATGTCAGGGGGATGAGCTAGTTCACCCTTGTGGTCACCTCCAGCTCTAAGATTCTGTGATTCTGCAGTGCACACAGCCTGAACCCTGGTTTAAGCGTGCTGTGTTGGGGTTGAAGTATGAGGCAGGTGAAAGGACCACTCACTCAGTTCTGGTCATAAGAAAGCTGTTTTATTGCAAGCAAGCAAAGAAGCAGCAAAAAGGAAAAGAAAACAGGCATTCAATACATGCACACTTTGGCTTCGCAAAGGTAGACAGCAGCAAAGCAAAGGCTCTTTGTTCTCCAGCATCTTCTATAGATCATTGCAATTAGAAAAATGTCACGTCATTCAACAGACCAATAGACCAGGGAGGGAGAGGGGCTTTCCTGTGCCAAGTCAAGGCATGTAAGGAGGGTACCAGGTGCCGAGATAAACTAGCAGCCAGCTCCCTGTCCAGTTCTTGTCCAATGAGCTGAAAACACCTTATCTTACTTTCCCTCCCTGCACCAGGCAGCTGCAGGGAGGGGAACATTCCTTGGGCATTCTAACAAAGTAAACAAGGCCACAGCGTACAAGGCAGCCTGAACCAAACTTTTAGCTAAAGCAAGCCTCAGGCTTAACAGATTCTATGAAGACTATTGCAAAGGAGAAGTTCAATATAGTCGGCTCCCCACATCTGCAGGTTTAACTTTTGTGGATTTTATTATTTGCCAATTATTTGCTGCAGCCTCTATTTCTACCCTATGTCATTTTTAATAGGGACTTATCAGTCTCATTTCACACTCATAGTCTCTCTCCAAGCCTTGCGAGACTGAGAGAGACTGAAAATGTGAGGAAAGGTTTATAACTCCCTATTCAAAATGGCTGAGGGCAGTAGTGGAAACTGTGGCAAGCCCTGTGAGCTGCCTGCTTCAGCCCTGCAAAGAAGCCCTGCCACATGTAGATTCAAATGAATTGCATACTGTAAATTCTAATCTGAATTGGGTTGAATTTGTGGATTGTACCTTTTTTATGTGTTAAATATGGTTTGAGGGTTTCACCACGGCAAGATATTTGCAGGTTTTCCACTTTTGCCAGGGTCTTGTGCCCCCATGAATGTGGAGGGACTACTGTAGTGTGAAGTAGCTTATATGTTAATTGGATGAACCCAGGGGCATGGATAGGAAGCACAAATGAATTGCTGGACATCCTGTTTTCAAGCAATTTGGGAATTTTTAAAATAGAATTTCCACGGAGAGAGAAAGTAGACTACACATCTGTGAGAATGTGTAGTCTGCAGACTACAGATCTGGATGTAATCAGTCCTTTGTGCACATTACATTTGCCACACAAGAACAAGAAGAGCAACCAACTTCCATTTCCTTTCCCTTTTCAACTAGGTAATGTGCAAAGTTGCTCTTGAATTCATTTTGGTACAACATGGGACGGGGAACTATTATTTCCTGGATATTGTTGGACTACAGTCCCCAGCATCTCTCATCATTGGCTATGTTAGCTAAGGCTGATTGGATCTGCAGTCTTGACAGAATGAGGGCAGCACTCATCATGTGTGAACATTCATTCAAATAACAGATTTGCAATGTAATATTAAAAGGAAAAAGCAATTCTCCGCTGGCTAACTCACATTCAGAAGTATTAAGAAAATTGTCCAAAAGTGACGTATAGAAAAAGTACTGAAGGATTATTCTAGCTGCCTGCATATTAGTAGCAAGATTCATGTGAATTTTACTCTGGTATCTTTTCTGTATTATAGATGAGAAAAATTGGGAATAGAAGGTTGTACAGCATAACTTTAGACAGATTTACTTGGAAATAAGTCCTATTGTATCCACTGGTATTTGCTTACTGCTATGAACATGTAGAACTGCAGCCTTCCCTATTAATCGGAGTGATTAATGGATTAATAGATTAAAGTTTAATCAAAAATTTTAAAAGATTAACTGAGAAACCTGCTGGTCTTTTAGAACACATTTTTGAATGGGTTGAGGAAAGGGACATTGGCTGTTTGGAGAGAAAATGTACAGTAATCACTTCCATGCAGGAAGGTGGAAAGCGGAGTATGCAAGATACAAACAAAAATGGGTGAGGACAAGGTGAAATCCTGGAATGGGAGAGGTTTTTTTTCAACGCTAGAGTGTAGGCTTTGTTGGCAAAAGATGTCAGGTTTAGTCCCTCATTCATCTCCAGGAAGGGCTTGGAAAGCCTTTGAGAGGTTCTATAAATCAATGTGGACTACACTGAGCTAGAGCAGCCCATACTCTGATTCATTATGAGATAACGAGACATGCCCCTATGAGATAGGTCATTTCTACACTATGCTGTTATAGTACTATTATTCCACTTTCAACATCCTATGGAAACCTGGGGTTTGCAGTTTAGGGAGGGGCATTTAGAATTCTCAGCCAGAGGGCTCTTGGGCCTCAGTAAACTACACAGTCCAGGATTCCACAGGATGTTGAAAGTGGAATAATAGCACTGTAACAGTGTAGGGCAGAAATGATCACAGTCACAGAGCTTGAAAAAGTTAGCATTTTGGGATGTCAACTCCCAGAATTTCCCGCATCTGCTGATATTTTGCAACTAGGGGACACTGGCTAGAATCAGATGGCTGTAACTGCTTCCTGCATTTACTTCTCCAAGATAACTGTGTTGTATTAAGCCTTGCTAGAGGCTCTAATTCTCCCCTCATACTCACTGGAGAACCAGCTGTCAATTTCTGATTGTCATGGCACAGACATATCTCAAGGAAAAGTGGACTAGCATGTAGCACATTATATTGTTCATCCTGGCCTTTAGATGCATATACTTGAAGAGCATTATAGCCCCACATGATTCCAGAGGGATGATGATGATGATGATGATGATGATGATGATGATGATGATTTCTATACCATCTTTTTCTCAGTTCAGGACTTAAAGCCACTTATTACAAATTAAAAAACACATTATTAAAAACTCACAAAATACAAAAGTTAAAATGAAATTAAAGAATCAAAAAATCAAAAACATACATAATTAAACATGCATGCATGCATGCATGCATGCATTCTCTCTCTCTCTCTCTCGCTCTCTCCCCCCCTTTCTCTCTCTTTCTCTCTTACACACACACACACACACACACACACACCAGCACAACAATTGGGAAGATCCAGAGCAATGTTTAGGTGAGATAGGCCTTATAGAATCACTCATCATATGTCCGTCTAAACAAAACAGTCTTTACTTGTCTACACAAAGAAGCAGGAAGTGTGCTAGTCTAACTTCTCTGGGAAGGGAATTCCAGAGCCTGGAGGTAGCCACTGAGAAGGCCCTCTCCCGTGTTCCCTCCAGATGTGTCTGTGAGGATGATGGGACAGAGAGGCGATCTGCCTCCCTAGCAGATGTCAAAGCAAGGACTGGTTCTTAAGGGAGAATACAGTCTTTCAAATAACCTGGACATGAGCTATGTAGGGCTTTATAGCTCAAGACCAGCATGATAGCTTCCAGCAGCCCTAACCTGCAAAACCAATGGTGAGGAATGCTGGGAGCTGTAATCCAAGAACATCTGGGGGGCTGCATAATTCCCACACCTGCATTAAGTAAAGTCAAACTCTTGAAAGGTTTATATATCAGTGTTTTCCACAATACATGAATGGAAAAGTGGAGAACTTTTAACCTTCCAAATATGTTGAGCTACAACTCCGAAAAACTCCAGCATGGTGAACATTAGGGAATATGGGGAGCTGAAGTCCAAAAGATCTGGAGGTCCTAAAGGTCCCTTTACTACTAGTGTCTACTAGCGGCCTAGCAAATCAACATAACTGGTACAGCATGCAGATGTGAAGCCAATATGTCCTAGGGCCGATAGAAAACCAAGAAGCATATTAATGGCTGGCACAGTGTAGAAATTAAATGGGACATGGAGCTCTCTCATCTGATGACACCTCGTAATTATGCTATATTGTTGCTTCTGTATCCATAGACTACAAAAAAAAAACCTAGTTGAGTATTTGTTCACAGCATGAACTGGAAAGCCCTGACTGCTCTCTCAGAAAGTTAAAGGAATCCAATGGAGAAAAGGGAGCTTATTTACATTCTGCATTCACAGACCATATGGTAAATCTCATTAACATCAGAAGGAGCTGTGAAAATGAGGAATAATCTGTGTTGTGAGAGGGCACTTTTAATTCAATGTGAATGGATTTAACTAAAATAGCATCAATGCTACAGAATGCTTCCAAAGGCAAGTCAAGGTAAAATGGACTCTATACGATACACATCTCTGGCTTAAGGACTTTGAAGTACCTAATCCTTTGGATACTTAACCAATTCAAAACAACGTTTTTCAGATCTGGGAGCATTTGATTAACTGTAAAGAAAAATAATCAACATTACTTCTTCACTGTTGCAGGTGTTGAAATATATTCCTTCTGGGGGGAAAAATCAACAGCCCATCTATTCTTTCTAACATAGCTTTGAAAGGCTTTAAAAGTGTCAAGAGTTGAGTAATCAAGATTCCAATGCCTTACCAATACACACATGTGTAAACTGGGTACATTTTGTTCCATTTTCAGAAAAGATTTATTCAGATCTTAAATCACAAATACAAAAAAAATAGTGTTCATATACTAATGCATACAGATTCATTATTCTGATGAAGAATTTTATCAGTTCATCCATACATCCTCATTACTGGGATTGAGTGATTTATGGTAAGCTCTAAAATCCTCCAAACTATTCAAATAAATAAAGTCCAACATTTACATTAAACAGATCAAATAATTATACTTTAATTTCTTTGATTTCAGTGTTGGTTGTTCTAAGCATCTACATACCTACGTTACCAGCTCCTGCCCTTCAAAGTGTAATCCTACTTCAATACAAATCAATCCAAAATTTATAAACAGGGCCTTTTGTTTTTTCCCTGACATATTTTGATTAGTTTGACTCTGGAGAATAAAATTCTGGTGTTCCAGATGCTTTGCTCTGCAGTTTCAACTGCCAACACTTGCAGAGGCATTGATGGGTGTTTTAGACCAAAACATCTGGAGAGCTACAGAGGTATCCATGCAGTGAATTTGCTGTCCTTGTGCTTGGAACTCCATTCAGAAGAGGAATGTGAGAAGCTACATATTTTCTTATCCCTGATGACAAAGGGTGTGTTGATAGGTTATTACACATCTTCCAAAAAAGAAAATATCAACCACTAAAAGTTTTTTTCAGCTCTACATGAGAGCAAAATAACCAGAATTCTCCTCCCCTATTGTTTTCATGTTCAAAATTCTTGTGTCAAAAATGTTGGATTTTGTGTAAAATCAAGACTTTTGTGCAAATAAAATAAATAACTGCGCCGAAAAACTTTGTGAAAATTTTGTTAAACTCTGTGAAAATTTCACAACGAAATTCTTCAAGTTCCATTGCAAATGAAACGAGCAGGTAGCTAGAGTTGTTTCTAACTTTGTCGCCTCATCTTCCACTGTGAACACAATCTGATTCAGAGGGCAATTTCTCTGGCCATTTCCACACTGAACTGTTATAGCGCTATGATTCCACTTTGAGCATCCTATGGAATCCTGGGGTTTGCAGTTTTGGGGGGGGGCGTCCTGCCCCTCCCAAAACTGCAAACCCCAGGATTCCATAGGATGTTCAAAGTGGAATCATAGCGCTATAACAGTCTTGTGTGGAAATGGCCTTTGTATGTTTTTGGGAGCCAGTTTGGTGTAGTGGTTTGAGCATTGGACTATGATTCTGAAGACCAGGATTGGAGTCCTTGCTCAACCATGGAAATCCACTGAGTGACCTTGGCCAAGTCATAGTCTGTCAGCCTTGAAGGAAGGCAGTGGCAAGTCCCACCCCCCAACTAAATCTTTGCTTTAGGTTCACCATAAGTTGGAAATTACTTGAAGGCACACAACAAAAACAACAACAGCAGCAGCAACAATAACAACAAGATAGTTCAGGTAGCTAAGAAGTTTTTTTCACAAAATGATGTCAGAAACATGACAGATTTCTTGCGTGTTGAATCAATTCTCTACAATCTGTGCTGGATCTGTCCTCTACAGAGGCTCCCTCTATACCCACTGCCATTGTTGTGATCTCTGAGAGGGAGAACAGCATGCAAGCAGAGCTCCATGTCTTGTTCTCAGAAGTATGTGCGAGGCCTTCTTTCCATTCCGATTGGTACTCTTATGACCTCTGAAGGAAAGAAGGACAGCCATCATCTGCTGGACTTAATCCTTCTCCCATTACCATCCCTTTTCTTTCTGTGTTGTGTCTTTTTAGATTGTCAGTTCAAAGGTAAGGAACCATCAAATTAACAATTTGTAAGCCTCTCTGGGAGAATTTTTTGGCTGAAGGGCAAGATATAAATGCTCTAAATAAATAAATACATGCCACATCCTGCAAAGGTAAAATTAAAGTTTGAGTACAGTTTGATGTAAAACTGTACATATCATTAAAATATTTACTGTCAAATGTTAACTCCTGATATATGACTATTTTAGTCAATCAATGGTAAGTGGATACTGTATGGAACTTTGGTATCTTGGGCAACACCCATCAAGATGCTGACATTCTCTTTCACTTTACTAAATGATTGATATATTCCCCCTTGTAGAGGAAAAGTGACATCACAGGGTGACTTTGCAGGAAAAAAATGGATGTTAGAAAATGATGAGTACACAATGAGATATATTTGCTGCTGGTTAGAACACAAGTGTGCAGCTGTGACTGGCTGGAACAGAAGTGTACAGCAATTGTGCCTCTATCCCAATTAAAAAAAATAAACACTGGAAAAATCCCTCACATCTGGAGGGGGCAGTTTCACCATATTTTGGGCACAGAAAGTGGTTTCCCATCACTTTGTTTTTTAAAAAAATCTCCCCAGGCCTTAAATTAGCTAGGAAAGCCACACAGAGTAATCTTGGCCCTTGTAACCCAGAAAGAGTACAAAGGTTTTTTCTCAGTGAAAATATATTTTTAAAAAATAGGAGGGAAGAGGAGAGGTGCACCTCTGTCATCTCTGACAGGGGTCACCCAGACCTTAAAAAGTTGCCCACTCCTGTAGAAGAAATAAATGCATTTATGTGTTTTGATGCCACACTAAAATAGCAGGACATGTAGCACATAGATCCTAGATTTGAACACAGTTTCAAATCATGTTCACTAATAAAGCTCGCTGTGTTTGCCATTACCGTGGGCTAGCCAACATCACTAAGACATACGCACTAGATCAGCATGGGCAAAATGTGGCCCATGGACTGCAGGTAACACCCCAGGTCACAAAAATTGCTATCTCCCAAGGGGCACATCTAGGGGTGTGTAGGCCGTTTCTACCATGTTTGGAGGCCCCTTTGGCCACACATGAGTTAAACAATTTTTTACAAATTTCTTCCAAAATTTTTCTACTTTTTGCCCCAAAATGCCCTCTAGGAGCGTGGGGGGATTTACACTATATTTTGAGTCCATCCTCTGCCAATTTAGATCCAGGAGAGGCATTTTTTAAAAAACAAGAAGTAAATGGGAAATGACTGCTGCTCACTTTCTATTTAAAAAGAAAACCCCAGGAAAACCCCAAAACATCGTGTCCCCTAGAGAGCATTCGGGAGCAAAAGCATTGTTGTTGTTGTTTTTGCAGGCCCCTGCCTTTCCACAATTGCCAATCCCTGCACTAGACCAAGGCGGAAATTCTTATACAAATGAAATTGTTCCATATTCTCTAGCACCTCACAGAATTGTTGTGAGGCTACATATCATCCTGAATTGCCAAGAAGGCCGACAAAAACTTCAATCAAATAAACTACCAACAATGCACTCTCTTATTATTACTGTTACTGTGATACTGGTTATTGCAATACTGTTATAATTCCTTCTGCTGTTTCTTTTGTTCTAATAATGGACAACATATTTGTTGTTTTCTTTAAAGTCATCTTGGTCTTCGGTAGTTTACAAATGAGTAACTTAAGTATATATAAAATAGCCTCGCTTTGATATGTCTTTTGGTGGCCCAAATGAATCACATTGAATCTACAAAGGAAATCCTTATTCAGGCCTCCTGGTGCCCTAAGAAAAGCTGTCTGAATACTTGCTTTTTCATGCAAGCTGTGTGTCAGGTTTAGCCTTGTCATGGTTGCTATAGAAATAGAAGATTCATTTAGTGGATTTTCCTTTGTTGTTTTCAGCCCTTGGTAGAATGGGGGTTTCCCTTCTGCTGCTTTGAATGAGTTTTCTTTTAGAGAACAACTGCTGCTATTCTTTCTTTCATCCCTCTTGAATGGCACCTTTTGCCTAGAGAAAAGCTAGTGTTACAAAAACAGAATCCTTCAACTTTCCTACAACTACTGGATTGTTTTTTAAGATTTTTGTCTCCACAGAATATTCATTTTATTAAACAACATGGATCAATACCATGGCTATGTGAAGAATTTCCCATCTCCTGTTGTGTATAGCTATTCCTCTTCCATATAGTTTAAGGGGGCTCAGAAAAAGTGTTAATTCAGATCTGTAATCTAAACACATATAGCTATTTATTTACAATACAGCTCTATGGATCTGATCACTTTCTTGAACAGCCAGAAATCTCTACCGTCTCCTTCACCCCATCCGTTCTTACCCACTCATTTGATATTTGTTTCACCACTTCACTGTTCTACCACTGATGATCTTTGATGTGTGTGTGTGTGTATGCTTGCACTTTTTTTTAGACTGTGATGGTTATACAGAAACTAAGAGAAAAGTACTGCCTTCTCAAGGGTAGAGGCATTGATTCAAGGACAGGGTCATAAAGGCAAGGTGCCAAGGGGAAGTAGGCATATGGATCTCGGTTTACATCCCTTGTGTCCTTACTAGATTGAATCTGACCCAAAGCCAACAATATCTAGTCTTGTTTGCTGTAAGATGGATAGATTTAAAGTAGATTATACCTTTAAGTCTGTAATTAGAAGCAGTGATCCTGTAAGGGACAAAAAAAATTTGGACCTAGCATGTGCTTTTTCTCAATTCTGTATTTTGAAGCTGTGCCTCTCTCAACTATCAGGTACAACTGATCTTCAAATGGAATATAGGTACTAGAAAAAGAGGTCGTAAAGATCACAAAGAAAGGGATTATCATGCATAAAGAAGAGACGCTGTAGGGCTATAAATGGCTGCTGCATAAAGCTGAACCTTTCGTTTAAAAGACTGTGGCTATCAGCATTTGGAAAGATGTCAGAGCATGGTGGTACAGATTAAGAAACTGCTGCTGCTACTGCCAGCTTCCCTAATTGCTGTTCTGACACCCGATCAGCAGAGAAGCTGCCACTGCTATCTTGGCTGTATCATCCCTTCCACTTTTTCAGTGAACTGAAATTATCCCTCTGGCCTGAGCCCATCTCCTCCAGTACTCTTCTTAAGATCATTTAAGGGGGATCAGATCATCCCAAAGAAGCAAGCCACACAGGCAGCTACAAATGTGTTCTGCTGGAAACAGCACACCTTTTGGAGGTGACCCCTGAAGCAAAGTTCTCAGTCTCAGATGTTTGACAGCAGCAGCATCTCAAAGGAACTGCGAACAGAACTCAAGAGACATAAATTTTCAGTCACATGCCTAGTCTTTGAGGCACAAAAAAACTTGACTGAATTTGTAGAATAGCACTGCTTGTACTTGAAAAGGCAGATGGTTTTCAGTCTGTTTCTTATTCTTGAATAAATACTTTTGCTTTGTTTCATCACTGTTGCATAAGAGGAGAAATATCTGCAGAATGAGTGGTTGCTTCAGCCAGTAGGTAGAATAATAAAATGATCATCCATTATTTCAAAGAATAAATCTGCAAATCAACAAGCAGAGTTACTAGATCTCAGGGCCTGACCTTTTCTTCAGTCCTCAAGGCAATGGAGAAGAACCTCAGGGTGAGAATGCTGCCTGGAAAGGATGTGTTTATATTATATTATATATCTCATCAGACTTGTAGTTGCTGCTGTTTGAATAGTATTCTCTGCATAACATTGTCCCTTTCCACACGTTACCAGTTCCCAGCGGTGTCATGAGGCGATCCTGGTAGAGCTTCTCTTAGGAGGAGAGCATGACACGAGGCTCCCCTCTGCACCACCTGCCTGCGGGAGTGGAGGAGGCATGATGGCCATGACTCTTCCTTCCGCAGTGTAGCCAGGCACTGTCCCAGGCTGCACTGGGGCAGGAAGCGTGGCCATCACATTTCCTGATCCTCTGCAGCTCAGGTAAGTGTGGGAGGGCGGCAGGAAGGTTGCACAATCACCAGTTATTGATGGGCCAGCTGGAGGCAGGAGAACAACAGGACATGGACAACATTGTGCCAAAGCGTCTTCCGGGTCCTGTCCTTCTCCCATCCCCAATGCGATATGACAACATCCTGCAGAAAGGTCTATTGACTGTTGCTTAATGTATCATGCTAATTTAAATTACTGACCCTAGTAACATCAGCAGGGTCCACACCCTGTGACTTCACAACATATCATCCCTTGGACTCTAGTTTTGGCCTTGAATGCTCAGTGTGTGGGATAGTCCTGACCTGGCAACTGTAAACAGAGGTGACCAGAGTAGATGGATTTTTGTGAGATTCTTCTGTTTATTGTACTGAAAATACATTGAAAATAGGGGCAGTGGGGGGACTATTCCTGATGAATAATCATAGCTGAACAAGCCACTACTGAAGGTTCTATTCAGACCTTTTACAAATTTCTTCCTTTTGTTAGACCTTGATTGTGCAAATAGCTGTGCATATACAGGCATCAATGAGACATGATATCCTGATTGACTAATTTGGCTCAAACTTTTCCTTTTCTTCTTAGGGAATGGGAGGTAAGAACTGGTGTGGTAAAGTTATCACTGTGTCACCAACCCATATGGAAACAGCATGGAATATATAATGCTATAAAAACCACAATACTATAATAATGTGACTAAAATATTTTTTAAAAAAACTCCTTTAAAGACTTCTTTCCGATCTTTCCTGTTGATCTCAGTGTCTGCTTCCTGAAAAGTAGGGATTGGAGGACTTTCATGGTCCCAAGCATTTCCTAAATTATGGGTTACCTAGATTGTGAATACAAGACAGTTACAAATACGTAACTCCAGGTTACACAGTCGTAACTCCCCAACAGGATTCCAGTGCAAAATTAACACAATTGCATATTGAGTAGCCATTAGCATTAGAGAATTTTGGTGTTATAGCATTATTCCTTTGCACACGCACCCTTTGGTTCTAAAATAATTGACCAGTTTAAAAAATATGTCACAAAATGTCATCCACCACAGTGAATATAGTGAATGCATAAAAATGAAGTACATGCATTCAACTTGCCAATTGACTTGTGGCAATTCCATGACTCACAGGATTTCCTTAGTCAAGGAATATTCACAGGTGGTTTGCCATTTCCTTCCCTTTAACATAGCTTACAGTACATGGAATTTCCTGTCTGTCTCCCTTCCAGGTACTAACCAGACCTGACCCTGCTTAGCTTCTGACATCAGACAGAATCTAATGACTTATGGATGAATGTGTGCTGTTCAAACTGGTGGGCCCATTGCATCCCATCACATTGCTGAGGCCAAAGAGCCCTCTGGCTGAGAATTCTAAATGCCCCTCTCTAAACTGCAAACCCCAGGATTCCATAGGATGTTGAACGTGGGATAATAGCACTATAACAGCGTAGTGCAGAAAGGCTCCATGTGTATGCAAAACACAGCATGATGTCTACAGATAGCAGGATGTGACTGCAGTATATGGGGGAAAGGGCCACAACTTGAATGAAAATACCACTTGCAAATCCTGGGAGAGAACCTGCCATTGGCCATCTGAGGCAAACAGCAGCTCTCAAAGAGATTTCTTCCATACCTTTGTGGGGCTGTAGCCCAGGTGCAGAGATGTACACTTCTGCCCACTGCTACAGATCTTCTTCTTCATGTCTGAATCAATTCAGAGGCTTCTATTATATGAGGACATGCTGTCTCATGTATATTCTAGCAAGTTCTGCTTTGACTGTAGATAGTCACCTTAGCACAAGGGAAGATAATCAGCAGCAAACACAGGCAGCTTCAAAAATCTGCAAATGCAGCAATTCTTTGGCTTCATACTAGCTTTTTTTTAAAAAAAAAAATCCCAGATCATCAATGAAAGTTTGACTACTATTATTTGTATGCTAAGAGTACTCAGGAGGAGCAGAAATGTCTATAAAACAAGAGATACTGACTCTTTTGGTGTATTTATGAAATGTACCGTAACTAACCAACATAGTCTCTCTGCTCATGTTACAAAATAGATACACATCCATAGTTTCTGGTCATAAACTCACTGTGGATGGTGTGGGAAGGAACAGTATAACGCCGCTGTCTGTGGTATCATGATTTAGTCAAGTCTTGAGCTGGCTAGTTGAAGTTGAACATGACAGGTCCAACCTGTCATGTCATTTTAAAGCAGCAGGCAACTTCCAATGGTCTGGAAACCAATTATTCACCCCCAGAACCTACTGTGGCCACACTAAGGCCTGCAATTCCTTAAAAAGGTCTGGTAGTGAAAAAAAGTCAATTTCTGGATTTTTTGTTTCTAAAAAGGGGAGATGAGAGGCCTTTGTAGCATTTTACCCTCAAAGAGCAGTAAAAGCAATTTGTTTTTGTAATTGTTTTGTTTCTGGCAATGGAAGCATCAAACTGCAACTAGGTTGCAAAGCTGTCTTGGGATGTGTGGTTGCCCATTGGATACATGTCTCCATCCTTTTTTCAAAGGGTGCCACACTTTATCCAGCCTACTTAGTTGTTATCATCTGGAGGTGGTTCAGCGTTTAACCTTTTATTTGTTCCAGGCTAATAGTAGACAACATAACTATTTAGAAAAGTACATTTGCTTATTTTATTTTATTTTATTTTATTTTAATCCAAAGATTACATACTTACATCTTTGCAGCATTTAAAAGATTGCAGCAGGATTTATAATATCTCAGCTTTTTTTTGGTGTTTGTTTGGTTCCCATCTTGCTATGGGTGCTCAAGTCATGCAATGAGCCATAATTTGACATGATGAGTTGGAATAGATCTTTGAACTGGTAGTCCATTCACTTTAATGTAGAATGGGATTAATGGTGGGGGGAGGACATTATGCAATCTATGGTATCTTACTTTCTTTTTGAGTTGGACTTCTATCCATGGTTTCATTAAATGGTTAAGCCTCTGGTTTACAAATTCTTGTCCTCACAAATAGACTAACAAAGTAATTCAATTCCATCTCAAAAGTTTAAACAGTCAGGTTGTAGTTGTTGCTTTTACATTTAACAATTTTATTACCAGTTTTATTTCATGTCTATATAAATCTCGAGTCATGAATGGAGCATTTAGAGCAGTCATCAATAGGAAGTAGACCTGATCAGTGAGTAATTCTAGGAAGGAATGGATGATCTTGCAGTTTCTTTTTCTCTCATATTCAACTTTTTTAATTCTCATGTTCTTCCTACAGAATCTAGGAAGAAAACTGTGGATTTGGTAACATTCTTACTAAACAAAAATGCCAAATGCAGTTCTCACCCATCTGGACATACTGAGTAGGTGTAGCCTTTTCCAGTATTACCCACCTGGCATGTAGCTGTTAAAGATAGCAATCCTGTCAGGAAAAAAAGAAGAAATCTCACAGACATTTGAAAGCTAAGGCACTCTTTCAATCAGCGCAAAGAAGTGAAAGGTCTTGCAACAGGAACCCCTGCATAAAACAAAAAAAGCAAATGTTCACATCCCATTATCTTCAATGGACATGACCCTTCACATGACCTTGGAATCTTGTGTGTTGAAGTCACACCACAAAAGAGTGCACTGTATAGGCGTGCTTTAAAAAAAATTAAAAAAAGAAATACTAGTCTAAAACTCTATTTGCAAATTAAGGGAATGCCCTGCTGCCAGTGACCCCCTGTCCACCACCATCCGATATATCCTAGAATTGGAACAAACCCCACTCCCCAGAAGGAAAGGAAAGATTGCTGGTGTACTAGGAATTACTACTAAAAGTCCAGGACAACAGAAACTTCACCCAATGACTGTTTAAAAAATAAAAACTCTACAGCAGCAAACCAACAATATTGACTCCATCTGGAGTATAACAAGCACTCAAAGTCAAGATGCATGAATCTGTTATTCTTTCTTGCTAATCCATTCAATTTTAAAAAAAGAAGAAGAAAAAGAAGTTATTTCCAGCAGATTTATCAGTAATTTTTCAAACTGCAGAAAGTTCTTATTTTAAAAAATGAACTTAAGGAAATTTTCATCAAGCCTCAATTCTCAGTAGCTACCTAGAGCACAATTTTACAGGGAGAGGCACTTCTGAAACGATATAGAAGAGAGCTTTCTGTTTTGGAGCTAGCAGTAGCTTGATGCTTCTCAGGAACTCCATGGGAAGAAATGCATTGGATGTTAGACAGAGACAAGAAAAGATTGAATACCAAGAAAGGCAGCTGAGTAGCTTGGAAATGTAGGCAAAATTCACATAGGCTAGGCATGGAAGTATAGAACACAAGGCTTGCTAGCTGAGATGTGTGACAACAAACAAGGAAACAAACCAGCCAAGATGACTACAACTTTGCTGAAGTAGATGTTAAGAATTCCCTTCAACATTTTTCAGTCGCTTTATTTTTCACAAGGCAGATCTTATCCTCAAATATGTTCCACTATAAATATGTATGATTGTAGATTGCATATTGTATTTCAGAAATGTATGAGTAACATTACTGTTCCTGCAGCTCAAAAAGAACTCAAAAGAGCTAATGCAAACCTAATAATTTTTAAAAAGCACATTGCACACCTCATGTCTAACCATCAAATTAATTTAGAACAAAATATATAATAGCCAAAAATATAATTTTTTAGGCTCAACTTGACTGTGCAGTTCCATGTCCAAATCCGATAGTTTCCCAGAATGGGTTCACACCCAGATGCATATATCAGCATGAGTGAAAGACATCAGAGCCTGCGAGTGTGGGGAAGCCACTTCACTACACACTTCAAACTTCATCAGTCCCTTTCTTTAATGTCAATTCATCCCACTTTCAGATGTATGTGAATAATAAATTATTTGGCTATTTGGTCTCAGTTATCAGGTGGAGACCCGCCACTATGACACTGGGACCACTCTTATGTGTATTGTCTGCACATGTATTGAAAATACTTGTCTGTACAGGAGTATTTAGCTGACCCAGAAATACAGGTATCTCAGAGAGACTTATAATGTTAATTCTGCTATACAGGAGATATAAAGAAGAAATCAGCTCAAGAATAAGGACAAATTTGTAGTTTACTGAGGCCAAAGAGCTTTCTGGCTGAGAATTTTAATGTCCCTCCCTAAAATGCAAATCCCAGGATTGCATAGGATGTTGAAGGGGAATAATAGCACTTTAATAGTGTAGGGCAGAAATGGTGAAGGAATGAAGACTAGATAGGAATAGAACAGAGCCCATCCTGTACTACTGTTTTAAAGAAACAGAGGAGGTCCCATTCACCAAGTGCCGGAATATGAAGCTTGATGTATATGCATAGGTGCTAGTAGCATATCCATTATTATCATGAAGTGGATGCTCCCACCTGATTCCAATCTTCCTGACCTCAAAGTTGTTCACAACAAAACTGGAAATTTATCCAAGATTTTAAGATGATGCCAAAAAATACACATATGAAAGACAATATAGCAGAACTTCTCAGTAATCAATTGACAGCTTTCCCAAAGGTTGGTTGTGACAGTATGACCACATACAGCCTGACTGCCATATAAACTCCCACCCAAAAGAAACAAGTTTGGACTAATCTAGGTCCTGGACCTAAGACAGGGATGAGAATTGTGTGGTCTTCCAGCTGTTGGTAGACTATGTCTCCCACCATTCCTCACCATACCCTATCCTGGTTAGAGTTGTTGCTAGTTGCAGTTCGGTAATATCTGAGGAGCCACACAATTCCCACCTCTGATCTAGGAGATGTTTTGAAGAAAGAAAAGTTAAAGACAGAAACCATGAAGCACTCCACAATCACAAGAAAAATATAAATATACTTCAGAATCCTTACAGAAATGTAATAGGAATAGTAATTCCATTGGTAGGAAACATATGACATTATATTTCTATTATGGAAAGAATCCCAAGGAAAAGCAAAATGAGAACAGTTCAGTTTGAACTTTAAATGTTATTGACTCGCCGTTACCATGAGGTGTTAAAACATTGTTCAAGAAGGAAAGGGAAAGGGCAGAGCAAACAAATCTGAACCTTAAATAAAACAGATCCTGAAAAAGGCCCAGAGGACACTGACTGTATGAATGCAAAAATTCATAGAGAAAATAGATGGCATTTTAAAACTGATATTGCTCAAAATTTCTAGCACTGCAGGTGAAAGTTGGAATAATGGCACCCAAAATAAATGGATATAACTCTCACTAGCTTTACCATAGGACATGGATAGTTACGATATATAGAAGGAAAGGAAGACAGAGTTCTTCTACCTTCAAGATACAATCTAGAATGTAAAATGAGGACAAATGCAACTTGTCCACTGGGGATAGTCTTCCAGGAACATGTAAAATGCTCCCCCCACAGCACAATTACTAAAAGACCACAGGTCATTTTGTAGAAGGAATTAACTACCTAGGCTAGGATGATATCTGTCAAGGCCATTTATTAATCTCAGTTTGAGAATTACACATTGGTGAAGTTTCAGTGGTGTGTACATTTGAAATATATAGTGTGCACAAAGCAATGAATGTATTGTAAAATATTTTTAAAAAGCTAAAATCTGCATCATTTAAAAATACAAAGAAGTACTTTTGTCAATGGAGTTGCAAAAAAATTGTACGATTTAGGTAAACTGTATGAATAAATATGCAAAAAGGGAGAAATGTATTTTTCTAAATGCACCTACATGTGTCCCTGATAAAAGGGAAATGGTGGCAGGCTTGTGTGCACACCCAGACTATGACTCTGGAAAACTGGGTGTGAATCCCCACTTAGTCATAGAAACCATTGGGTGACCTCAGGCAAGTCACATTCTGCCAGTCTCAGAGAAAGACAAAGGCAATAAATGTTGCCAAGAAAACCCCCATGATAGGTTCACCTTAGAGTCACCATAAGTCAGTTTCAAAGGTGAGAGACATGATGGCTAGAAAGAACCTCCCCCTGTCAGAAGCACTTCACCATTGTGTGCCTTCAAATCACTTCGAACTTACGGAAACCCAAAGGTGAACCTACCATAGGATTTTGAATTTATGGGGGCAAGATTTGTTCAGAGGGCGGTTGCCTCATGCCAGTATTTGATTCTAGTCTCCAGAAGTTTGTAATAAATACATAAATATTTGAATATTTAAATTTAAATAATCAACACTTGAGTTAAGTCTTGGGGGTCATGGGCAATAAATTATATTTAAAGGAGGGGCAGTAAAGAAAAGGCTAAGGCCCTTTCCACATGGGGGGGGAAACGGGCAAAAAAGCCCAAAAACGGAGCTTACCGGCAGCCGGGTAAGTCTGTTGCGACGCGGAGCAGCGTGAGCTCGCTGCTCCGCAGTCCTCTGGTGTCCCAAATGGCGGCTTCTGGTTGGTGGAGGCTCTCCACCAACCGAAGAAGCTCGCCAGCTGGAAGCCCGCCCCCGGCAGATCTGCAGGCACGCATTTGCGCGCACCTGCAAATCCGCGTCAGAGCCGGGCGACGGAGCGGCGCGGGGCTGCAAGCTCCGTGCTTTTTAAAAACCTCGAAAAAGAGGTTTTTAAAAAACACACAGTGCAGCTAGTTTCGGCCGCTCCTGAGCGGATTCTGGTGTGGAACTACAAAAAGTAGTCCACGCCAGTCCACTCTACGGTGTAGAAGACCTCCATCAGAGGTCGCTGTGCACCATTTCAGAAGCCCGGTGTGGAAATGGCCTAAGAGTCACTGCACTAACACACTGTCTTCTTCCCAATAAACAGCATTCTTAAGATTCTTTATTCATGACACCCAAAAGTGTTCTCTGCGGAAATAGTTGTAGTAGTTTCTTAAGCACAGGGAAATTTCTAAGATCAGTGTCCATTCAACATGTGGGATATAGGAATAACTGTGATCAGATCTATCCCTCTCAACTGTCATTTTACATAACAAGGAGAAATCATATAGGCAAGATGGGCATTCATGCCACAGGAATAAAAACAAAGGCATTGGAAAGTTGAACAAATGGTGCAGAGGGTCAGACTTGAGTGTTGCTTGGGAAATAATGTAGTCTTTCAGCTTTCCACACAAACGGCTGTGATGGTTAGGGCTGCTGGGACTTCCAGTCCAACAACATCTAGAGGGCTGCATGATTCCCACCCCAGTCTAAGGTGAGCCCTTTTGAAGATATAGGAGCTCTGTGATCCTTTATATCAAGTCACCTAGATACAGTGAAGTCATGCAGAATGAAAAAGGACTTTACATTTATTTTTCATTTTCAATTTCCACAGTGAGAAACCTCAAGTTGTCATCTATTACTAAATGTGCAGATTCACATAGCTTGAAATGTGCTGCCACAGATGAAAACTAAATCAAAAGAAATTTTGCAATATATCTGGCAGGCTCAGCTGTCACAGCTGGGATAAGGCTACAGGAGGGAGGGAGGGAGAATTCATTGCTCTTCCTCAGTGAAAACACCATACAGGAAGAAAAGGCAAAGATATAGATTCAAGGCTAGAATTTCAGTTTCTCCTTGCTGCGGGCATGATCACATTGTCAGAACTGTTCCCACGCAAGAGAGTCTGACTGTCCTGAAGGAATACAACGCATGAGGCGGTCAGAGTTTGGAAAAATTAAATTAGCCCCACAGTGGCCATGCTGGCTGGTAGAATTGTATTTTGGGAGGTGTAGTCCAAACAAGCAACGGTATTGGTACACCCATAGATGCAGTTATGATAACCTAGTCTCAGAGATTTCCATAACTTTAGAGAGTCAAAAAAAAAAAAAGTAGCACTCCAATTGTTAAAAACTTTGTGGTATTTTCCCATAAAGCTGGCACAGCTCTAGTTGAACTATCCACAGTGAAATGTGGAAAACTACATACACACACACACACACACACACACACACACACACACACCTGTGAAGCAAGTCAATCTCCGTACTCAGCCTCAGTCCAATTCAGGGGTGTGTGACTCTTTCAACAGAGGTACAACTAAAACATCAGTATTCTAGCCTTGAGTTCTCCACCTTAGGCCCTCTTCACACGTGGGGGGGGGGGAACGGGCAAAAACGCCCAAAAACGGAGCTTACCTGAAACCGGGTAAGTCTGTCGCCACGAGGAGCAGCGTGAGCTCGCTGCTCCGCAGTCCTCCGGCGTCCCAAATGGCGGCTTCCGGTTGGTGGAGGCTCTCCACCAACCGGAGAAGCTCGCCAGCTGGAAGCCCGCCCCCGGCAGATCTGCAGGCACGCATTTGCACACACCTGCAAATCCACTTCGGAGCCGGGCGACGGAGCGGCGCGGGGCTGCACGCTCCGTGCTTTTTAAAAACCTCGAAAAAGAGGTTCCGGTAGTTCCGGCCGCTCCTGAGTGGATTCCGGTGTGGAACTACAAAAAGCAGTCCACGCCAGTACACTCTAGGGTGTAGAAGACCTCCTTGAGAGATCGCTCTGCACCATTTCAGAAGCCCGGTATAGAAATGGCCTTAATTCAGCTTTCATAGCTCTTTTACTTTGAAAACCGCACAATTAAACTACTAATTTATCTACAGCAAGTAGGAGCAGCAACCAAATAGTGCCTATCTACTTCCATTTATTCATTTAATCAATTTTTATACCAGTAAATAAATTTTATATCACAGAAATATCTCAGAACACTATCAATTTTGAAATTGTTATTCAATCCAGTGAGAAATTCTTGCTATGAGAGACTTTATATCTATGTTCAGTTAAAGCAACTGTTATCATCATTGCTTGAAAAGTATTTAAAATAATTTTTAGTAAGGGTCCAGAGTAAGAAAAATGTTAAATCATCATATATCTCTGTTAAAAAATATTTTGGAGAATATAAACTACTGGTGGCACTTTCAGGAGAAAAAGGGGGGTTTGATTTAAGTCTTCATATGGAAGTCAATTTTAACTAGGAAGCCAAATTCTAGATTCTGAATTTGACTGAAATAGCCACTGTTTTAAAATTCTCTTTTATTGAAAAGCAAAAGATAACTTTACTGCAGGGAGGTTATAGAGAAATCAAGTCACTATGTGCCAATAAATTTAAAATTCCTATCAGTGACAAAGAGGAAATCTACCCCAGAGGAGAATTGTTCTTTTTAACTTTTTAATACTTCCTCCCCAATATCACTGTCTGTCATATTTTTTCAACTCTCACACCCTGGTGATAATATGGATTATTTTAAGTCTGCAGTATACAATGGTACATTGACTTCTGTGTTATCCCCAAAGTATTATTGAACTATAAATATGGAGGACATTTTTCTACTACTTACAGTGACCATGAAAACCTATTTGCCTCCAATCATGTCTGGTACCTACATATACTTGGAAGTTTTGGCAGATGGCTCAGAAATACATTAATGAATACATACTTACAAAAATATAATGTGCCTGAGCTTCCTTGTGTCAAAACTGAACATATTTGTTTTCACGTTTATAGCAGTCATCAGAATTAATTACGTTTCAACAAAATCAATATTCTTTGATTATTGACCAAAACACAGCATCAAGTTCTGCTGCCAGGGGAAGATACTGGAGGGACCACTGATGAACTGAAATCTGTTCATCAACAGGTAAAAAACAACCAAAGCAAATATATGCAAAGACGTAGGTACTGCCTTGCCAACCAGATGCTCCTGGGCGCTTCTAAGCAGGGCATAATGGCTTTCCCTTGTTTGTCCAAAGTATGATATTCAAAAGTAAACTCTCTCTGTTTATAGAAATTCCCTTTTAGCTATCATGACTAATGCATGCTTATTTGAAATTTACACAAGTAGAAGTGCTCCAACGATGTTTTGAATAGAAAATTCTCCCCACCTTACTAATACAGAGTAGGAACAGTCCAAAAAGGCATATTGTGAAGCTCTTGAGGAGACATTCATTCACTTCTTTGTCCAGGAAAACTTCGTTGTCAAATGATAAGAGAAGATGGAATAAGTTGTTATTGTTGTTAATTGGGGATCAACTCAACTGTGACTTATGGTAATCCAATGAATGAGAGATGTCCAAGTCACCCTGTTATCAACCGCCCTTCTCAGGTCTTGTAGACTCAGATCTAGTAGATTGTGGTTTCCTTGGTTGAGTCCACCTGTAATGCATTCTTCTTTTCCTACTGCTTTCTATTTTGCCAAGCATAATTGTGTTTTCCAGTGAATCATGTCTTCTCATAATATGTTCAAAATACAACAGTCTCAGCTTAGTCATCTTGGCCTCTAGGAAGACTTCAGGCTTGATTTGGAATAAAGGTCTGTTGATGATTTTGGTTAAGATACCTAAATAAAATGCTAAATCCACTGTTACTATCATCTAGGATAGACTCACTGAAATGAACAGGACCTGTTAGTTACAACCTACATAAGTCCTATTGACTTTGTTGGGTCTAATCTAGTTGGAACTCACATTCAGTTGAGTCCCAAGCCTCTATTCAGAGGCATTATTCTCCTTAGTATCTCTGGACGACGCAGACAAACATTGGCAGATGCCCTTCTTATGAGCTGGAGGGATTCAGCTCTTAGACACACAATGTTTGACCAGCTATATTTTGGTTGAAGACTTCAAGGCAATTCTTAGGTTCTGAAGATATGGGACACCACTATCCAACATAATGAGATGGATTAAAAGCACCTGTCCCATTGAGTGCAATGAGACTTAAGTTAATTCATGTCCAAGACAGCCCCATAAATGTTTCATCACACCTAAACTCCACTGACCTCAGTGGGACTGAGAATAGTGACTGGAAGAATGATTTATAGCAGGGGACAGCAGTTGAAAAATCTTGAATCATTAATTAATGCTATCCTTCCTGACCACCATACTGGGATAAGACTCGGTTGCACTGTTTTATAGTGGCTCCATTCCTCTGGGCAATATAAGCCCCAAAGTTGGTGCTGTTCCTTGACCACTGGCCTATGGAGTCCCTCAGGACTTTATCTTGTTCCCCCGTGCTATTTAACATATATATGAAATTACTAGGAGACATTTCCAAAGGTGAAATTCGATGTCACCAGTATACTGATGACATCCAACTCTATCTCTCCTTTATAATGAACTTGAAGAAAGCTGTTTTGGTTCTGTGTCTGGCATAAGTAATGGCTTGGATAAAGGTAGGGAAAAAAGCTGAATTTGGATGAGGCAGATGTGCTCCTGATCAAGTCAGAAGGAAAATTTAGGATAGAGATTCAGCCTGTTTTGAATGAGGTGGAACTGGCTCCAAAATCTCAGATTTGTCATAAGGATAGAGTCCTGGTTTCAGCCTTGAGACCCAGGTTTCTGCACTGGCCAGGAGTGTTTCTGCACAGTGTACCAACAGTTCAGTCAGTCACGTAGGTATGTGGGGGCCGGGGGGCATTTGTCCCAGGCAGCAATGTTTTGGGGGCGTCCCGGCCCATAGCCATGCCCCCATGTGCCCTGGTCACTCCCCCATGCACCACAGCCATGCCCCCACGCACTGCAGCCATGCCCCCGTGCACAGTGGCCATGACCCTCGTGCCATAGCCCTGGCCCTTCTGGCCCCCTGCTCCATACTCCAAGCTCCGCCACTGAGTTCAGTTGGTACAAAAAGCCCCGGTCAGTTTATTAACTGAGGCTGGTTATTGGGTCCAGGGATTTGGGGACTTGGGAGTCACATTCACTGTAAAAACCCCACTTTCTCTACATCAGATAGGGCTATTGTTTCTTACTCTTTATCAAATGGCAAGCTTTTCTATGCTTCATCAATAAATATTTCTAACTCCTGATTTAACTACCTGTGTAATGCTCTTCACATGCCAGGTTTGAACTACACAGCCAAGGATATGAAAAGGAGAGATCAAGTTAGTTTGAGGAATATTCAGGGAACGCTGGATTCCACAAATAGAATGAGTGAACTATCCATCGATCTCTCAGAGCCACAACTTACAAGGGGGTCCATGGAACTTCATAGAGACTGGGTTTTTATTAGGACAGCAGCCACCAACAATTTGCCCTGATGTTCATTTTGTTAATAGAAGGCTTAAAAAAAAATGACTATAATAGTACTAGGCTATTGCTTTGGCCAAAGGTCATTGCAAAGCAATGGTAATAATAATAATAACAATAACAACAAATTAATAATACTAATACTAATGAAACACAAAGAGCTAAAATATATTTAAAAATTGTCATATACAATAATTATTTACAAATGTTTTCACAGTCCTAAAAGCACCAGTCATCCAGGAGACTTTGGAACAACACTAACTCCCCCTCTTCGCCCCCCGTATAGAGCATTACAGCAAAATAAAATGAGAGAGTCTGACAGATGAGTTTTCACAAAGCTCTCCCAAATCTTCCTTACTGCAAGAGCAAAGCAGGCTACATTATAAGAAACTCCACTCCTCAGTAAAAATACTATTTTTTCAGGAATTGAATCATCCACCAGAGCAGTCAAACAGTGGGATGAAAAATTCTCTCTGGGGCAATATTATAGCGGGCAATAAATGAGATAGTGGGGGAGAACCTCCGTTTTGCCAGCTCTACCTCACTTTCCTTCTGAGCCATATGAGTTTTCAGATGTCTGCCAGTGAGGACTGTTGGAATTACAATTCAGTAAATGCTTTCCTTATCTGTGGGGCAGTTATTCCTGCCAGATAACGTGGTCTAGAGTGACTTTCCACAGGCAGACCATACCAACTAGAAAAGTGGCCGGACTAGATTAAGATGTTATCAATGGATTTGTCACAGTGTTTCTCCTGGACATAAAGTGACTAGTTTATCAGGTGTGAGCTCAGTTTTAGATATTTGTGAGATACAATCGTGAGCCTGTCCCCCTTTCTTAAGTTGTCCAAACCATAGAATTTGGGGAAGACGGCTGCCCTCCAGTTGACTCATCCTTAGCCAGAAGTGCAGAATGCACAATGCAACTCTGGCTGAAAGAGAGAGCAAGTTCCATGAGTGTTGGTATGCCAGTTAGTAGGACCAGTAGCTTTCTCAAAAAAATTAGTCTGTATGATCTCCTTATCTTTCACACTGGCCATGCCCCATGGAATAATTTTGCCAGGATTTTAGATTATATACTTTCAAGATGGAGTTTACCCAAGATGGAGTTTGTCCTCTCTTGATATAATAAAATTTCCAGACTTATTCTAGCCACTTGGCAGCTATTATGCTTATATGGGTCTTCCATGTTGAGGTAGTACTGAAATGAAGTCCTATGTAATTAACGTGTTGCTCTGTTATCTGCTCATCCAAGCGTCACATGTGCCCCATTAGCATTCTACCAAAGACTACCACCTTTGTTTACAGAACTGGCCATACTCTCACATCGATCTAAAACCAATTTGAGATTATATAAAGAGCCCTATATCTACTCTCCCTTGATTATTTCTTTGTATATCTTTCTGTTCATATCAGCCAGACTTTACGACTGTTTGATCTATTGTTAAGGCATTTTTTTTCAGCAACTTTCAATACAACAAACAGGGAAATCAAACAAGGAGGTTAAATTCACCCTGTCAAGTGTTACCCAACATCCGGAACAACAGGGAAGTTAACTTCACAGCAACTACTTATTAAGCATTTGTTCAGTTTCCAAATTAATAAAGGTTTCCAAAGGTCATGATAACTCCACAGGATGTAATATTATATGGCTTTAATAACTAGTGTAAAGACAACTAATGGTTTATGTCCACTGGTCTTCTCCCAAGATGGTCACTTGGAAGAGCACTCAAACTGCTTATCATTAATCTGAACTGTTTTATGGTATTATCTCATATTGACTGCTAAGGTAGTTTTAAGCCACTGAAATTTAACCACAATTAAGGTATTAAGATTTAATTATTTTCATTTTGTTTTGTTCTGAGGAAGTGTCCCTCCTGTTTTTAAAACAAATTAATCTTTTTACGCCTGATTTATTTTATCATACCCATTTATTATAGCTTTACTATACAGTTCGCCCTCTGCTGACACAACCTCAGCATACACAAATGCAAGGTCATGCGAAACCTCATGTCCAATTATTATCAATGGGCATGACAGGGGCATGCCCACACTGGAGCAGGTACATGCACATTGCATCCACTGATAACAGAATGGAGAATTTGCTTTTTTTGTTTTATGTGAGGATTCCTGAATTGGAACCCCTGTATATACAGAGGGCACACTGTAAAACAAAGAACACAAGTGTCATGTCCCATTGTAGTCAATGGATAAATATGTGTGTGCTTGCAGCAATCTGGGCACACACTCATTGCATCCATTGACTATAATGAGACACAATGCTTTGCATGACCTCGCATTCATGCATATAGAGGTCAACCAGAAGAGGGTGCACTGTAATTTACTTTTATCATAGAATCATAGAATCATAGAAATGTAGAGTTGGAAGAGACCACACGGGCCATCCAGTCCAACCCCCTGCCATGCAGGAACACCCTCAAAGCACTCCCGACAGATGGCCATCCAGCCTCTGCTTAAAAACCTCCAAAGAAGGAGACTCCACCACACTCCGAGGCAGCATATTCCACTGCCGCACAGCCCTGACCGTCAGGAAGTTCTTCCTGAGGTTCAGGTGGAATCTCCTTTCCTGCAGCTTGAATCCATTGCTCCTTGTCCTGGTCTCTGGAGCAGCAGAAAACAAGCCCTCTCCCTCCTCTACATGGCATCCCTTCAAATATTTAAACATGGCTATCATGTCCCCTCTTAACCTTCTCTTCTGCAGACTAAACATACCCAGCTCTCTAAGTCTATCCTCATAGGGCATGGCTTCCAGGCCCCTCACCATTTTGGTCGCCCTCCTCTGGACCTGCTCCAGCTTGACCATGTCCTTCTTGAATTGGGGTGCCCAGAACTGGACACAGTATTCAAGATGAGGTCTAACCAAAGCAGAGTAGAGTGGTACCAGTACCTCCCTCGATCTAGACACCATACTCCTATTGATGCAGCCGAGAACTGCATTGGCTTTCTTGGCTGCCGCATCACACTGCTGACTCATGTTCAGCTTGTGGTCTATTAAGACTCCTAGATCCCTTTCACACGTACTGCCATCCAGCCACGTGTCCCCCATCCTATATTTCTGTATTCCATTTTTTCTACCTAAGTGTAGGACCTTACACTTCTCTCTGTTGAATTTCATTTTGTTAGCCTTGGCCCAGCTCTCCAATTTGACCAGGTCATTTTGAATTTTGATCCTGTCCTCTGGCGTATTAGCAACCCCTCCCAATTTGGTGTCATCTGCAAATTTGATGAGCATGCCCTCTATTCCTTCATCCAAGTCGTTGATGAAAATATTGAACAGCACTGGGCCCAGGACAGAACCCTGGGCACCCCGCTAGTCACTTCTCTCCAGGATGAAAAGCAGCCATTGGTGAGCACCCTTTGTGAACGGTCAGTCAACCAGTTACAGATCCACCTGACAGTAGCTCTGTCCAATCCACATTTTACTAGCTTCTTTGGAAGAATGTCATGGGGAACTTTGTCATGCTTTATAATGCTTCATAAACGGTATGTTTCTAAAAAATGTAGATTGTTCATACCATTTGGAAAATCAGCACATGTGAAGAGTAATAGGAAACACTTCTTGGCAACATTTCTACTGTAAGGTTGTTAAAGAAAATTCTTCAGGCTAGAAGACATAAAATCTCTTCAGAAATCTGAAAGTGATTTAAGAATAGCATTTCTTCCCATCTCTTACAGAGATTTATTTTGTCCTACTGTTGCCTCTAGCCAAACAGATCTGTAGCTTTAACAGAAGTGAAAATGGAAAGAGTGTGCACACCACAAGAAGGAATCCCTCTTCCACACACATTGAAGTATATTTCCAATAACATGGATTAGTCATCTCCATAAAGCTTCTGTCATCTAATTGTTCCTCTGCAGCAGGCCTAAAGAATAAAACTGACAAATAGGCCTATTCAGTCAGACAGCTTTGGGTACTTAGATCTGAAAGGTCTGTATTTGAATCTTTGTGTATTCAAGCCATGTTTTTGGTTCTGAATTAAAGTTGCCACTAACTGGGGGTGGGGCAAGCTTGACATCTTCACATAGTGCTGCCTGGTGGCTACCATATCAGTGGGGTGATTGGACCCACCTTGGCTTTTAATCTGAAAGTGAGGGTATGAACCAGTTTACAGGTTGGGATTCAGCACCTTGGATACTTCCCTTAAAGTCTAATGTATCTGTATGTGCCCTCAAGCCACCTGTCAACTTATGGCAACCCCATGAATTCCATAGGGTTTTCTTATACAAGTAATAATCAGAGGTACTTTTGCCAGTTCATTCCTCTGAAATATAGCCTACAGCACCTGGTATTCATTGATGGTCTCTCATCCAAGAACTAACTAGAGCTAACCCTGCTTAGCTTCCAAGATTGGATGGGATCTGGTGCCTTTAGGATATTTTTAGTTGATAAAGGAATGGTGGCTGGTACATCCCTCATGTGAATTGGTGATGAATCTGCTCTGAATATTATTGCAGTCCAATACCTAAAGCAGATTTATCAACCAACTGACATGGGAGATGGACCAGCCACCACTGTTTTATCAATAACATGGCAGGTCAGGATAGATGATCCTCTCCATTGTGGAAATAGTTGTACCTAATTAATATGATCAGCACAGATGGTTAAAATTTCCCTTCAGTTGTTTTTAACAAGAACTTTTCAAAACACAATTATTTCTTTCTAAAGTCAGTGGAAAGAACTTGTGATTTAGAACAAAGGTTCTTAACCTTTTCTTTACCAGGGACCTCCTATAAATATAATTTGTTGCCAGGGACCCCAACAAGCCTTAACTCAAGATTTAACCATTTAGATTTAAATATTCAAATATTTATTAACATTAGTCATCAGGGGTCTTCAAATGAAGGAACAGTTTGGGTGCACAGACACGCTGGCTTTCTTGTCCCTTTCATCGGGGCATGGAAGCAGGGGGGCACAAGTGCCAAAACTGCTCCCTCTTTTGCGGATGAAGAAGCAGTCTGAGCATGCACACATGTCGACCATCATTTCCCTTGGCACCCACACCCCCTGCTGCCACATAGAAGAGACAATAAAACAAGGCATCTCATGCAGCAGCAGCAGCATCTCTCCAAAATGAAAATACTCTATTGCTCATTCAGGTTGCTCATTCACATCTCTAGGGGGGCCAGAGAAGGGAGAGGAGAGGTAAGAGGGTGGAGAGAGACAAAAAGCAGAGGAAGAAGGAAGGCAGAAGCCAGTGCTCACTGGGTAGTTCCCATCTGTAGGTGATGACTCTGAGTGTCTCCCCTTGAACTCTTTCACCTTGGCTGACACTCAACACAAAGTTCCCTCTCTCTTCCTTCTTGAGGGCTGAAGCCAAGCCAAGCTCACAGGCACATTCCTTCCCCTCTTTTTCTCTCCTTTCTGAGAAGAACCAGCCATTGGCAGGGAAGTGCTGCCACCGCTGTTAATATCCAGCAGCATTCTGGATCCAGGGATCCACGGACTCTAGGTCAAGAACCACTCAGTGGCAGAGCTTGGAGTGTATGGAGGGGGGCGGGAGAGGCAATGGCGGGAAGGGTGTGGACACTGCGCACAGAGGTGTATCTGCGATGTGTGGGAGTGTGGCCAGCCACATGAGGGTGTGGCCAAGGCATGCAAAGGTGTGGCCACGGGCCAGGACACCTCAGAAACATTGCCGTCCAGGGCAAGTCCCCCCCCTCCCCACGTCCCTACGTGACTGGAACCACTGATTTAGAACTTTCAAATTTATCCACGCCTAGTTTACAACAATGCACATACCCATACACACAGTGCTTAAGGAATTCCGATCTCCTACCTGCCTTGGAGTGCAGATGGAAGTGCTCATCATCATTCACACCTCACAGTACAGATGGTGGCCACACTGAATGTCTGGCAGATAAACATACATCTCAATATATTCTCAGGCAATGGTCCCAATCCAGAAATGGAATCTGTGCATTGACGTTATTTTCCTATGCAGATCTTCTTTGCCAGTTTAGGGCATTCAGGTTCACTTACTTACTAAGGCCTGGGATTGTTCCTGTTTTAAGTGTAAAAAATATAAAAGCAAAAGGTGTGGGGAGGAGTTACAAAGACTACCAGTTATTTTCTACTTAAAAGGAGGTACATAGATATGTCTCTGTTTCCAAAGCTTCACATTGGTACTGTCGCAAGACTTTTGAGCACAGTTTCCTTCAGAGAAACATTAGATCACAGACCCCCAAAGCACAGAAAGTCTATTGTTATTTGCAAATACCACTAGTGTGCCTCTGGTGACTCGAATCTCTTTTCCAACCTGTCCATTATGTTAAGAACCCAGGAGAAAAATCTGTCTACACACAGTGTTCAGAATTCCTAGATTAGCCTGCGGGCTCTTACCAGCACTAAAAAGTTCTAGAGAATTTGTTCAATGCCTGGTTCTGTTCTTTCTTAAGAAGACTAGAGATCTGCAGACTAAGAAGATGAACTGCCTAATACCTGAAATAGATAATTTCTTTTTGAACCAGCCATTGGCAGGTTCTTTTTGAAATGATCTCAGATTTTAAATTCTTTTCTGAGTTAATTAAAAAGAAATGCAAAGTCGATGTAAAATGCCGCATTACAAGTAGTGATAGCTTATTAAGTATTCCCTCAGGATACATCTAAGTGCATGCAATTTTCTATTTAAGGAAACCCAATTAGTGTATCTGAAATACATCCTTACAGGCAATATAGTTTTAAACAAAAGTAAGGCACCCCTATGGCACCATGATTTCTGCCCTCTACACAAGGATAGATTCGGATAATTAACTGGACACACCAAGAAATGAAAAACTCTCAAGAACAGATATATGAAATCATGCTGAAATCTGCAGTGAACAGTCTCCTTTAATATCCACAGGAAATTGAGTCATCTGTAAACAACATGTTATATAAACTAGTTAAACTACAGCATCTACAATGAATAAAGATTTGAAATTTGGAAGGAAAAAAAATCCTTGCCTTTTTCCCCTCAAGTCACTGGCCAGGATCTAACCCATATTAAAAGTGCATCAATCCCATTAATTGCAGAAAGAGAGAAAAAATTATTATTATTATCATCATCATCTTTATCTATACCCCAACTTTCCCCCTAAACCAGACTCAATGTGTCATAAAATATAAAATAATTACAATACAGTTAAAACAAACAAAAAAATCAAACTATTATTGACACTGAAAACATATAATTATTAAATGTAATTTTAAAACAATACAATTAAATAAATAAAGCACCTATTGTTTTATTCCTCCAGTCACCTAAAAAAGAGTAGAATCAGCTTACATGAGTTTTGTTCTGCTTGCAAAAGGTGTTTCTGACCATTTGGGGCAGTTTTCCTCTTCTCCAGCAATCCCTACGCTTCAACCATCAACATTCCAGAAGGACATCCAGGTTTCTGATGAGTATAGGATGGGAAAGAAATGGCCCTTTCCACAAGATTCTTTGTGCTCTTGCTATTCAGGATCCAAGCAACTTGATTTTGCACCTTTTGTGCACATCAAACAGTTCTGGACTGATAACAGTTTTACTTTAGTCAATGACAGGAAAAGAACATGATGTAACATAAAATTCTCAAGAGTTTCCCTCACCTGCCCTGTGGTTTCAAGTTCTGGGGATATTTTTTCAACTCCTTACAAATATACTATTTCAGGCAGTCTAGGGAACTGTTTAAAACTAGCCCATGGATGAAAAGTCATCAATCTATCTAAATTCTACAAGTGAAACATATGCCAATTCTTTTATGTCAATTCCATGTTTTTCAGTTGGGAAATGTTAGTAAGCAAGCTCTTAAGTAATGTGAATCAATATATGGAGAAAGAAAATCAATACATTCCCCAGCTATATTTATAAATAGGAACAGCAAGTTACCAGTAACCCAGGGCTGCCATCAAAAGCCACACCCCATGTGAAGTCTTCCCCCAATGACCCATAATGGATAGTAAAACTAACACACACAGAGTGTTTCCCTACAACTCAACAGTGGGAGCCAATAATAAGGAATTGGAGGGAGGGAGGCACAACATGTTATTACAGTTTACTGATAGGGTTGCCAGAGTGAAAACTGAAGGTTCCTGTACCTTAAATGGCTGTGTAAAAGAAGGAATTTCAGCAGGTGTTGCTTGCTACCTGGTTGCATGACAAGCAACAAACACTGAAATTCTTCTTCTACACAGCATTAACAGTACTTGAGATATTTCCAGTTTTCCCTTTGACTTCAGTTACCAGCGATCAGAGAATGATTTGACAACATTTGGTTACAGTCTTGTTTGCTTTTCTACAAAACAAAGTTCTAGTCTTCTTCTACCATGTATTTCCTATTGATAATAAAATATGAACTTTCCCCCTCTGCCTAACATAAGCAAAGCAATCAGCTTTGGAGAATACTAGCTCACTGGAGTAGCATTAACTCTCTCACTTTAGCAAGAATTCAAATCATTCCTAGCCATAATAGAACATTCAAAAATGCTTAAGTCTTTATAAATAACAGCTTTATAAACTGCATTATTACAGTTAAAATACCAAAATATTTTGTTTTGCTATGAATGGCTTCCTCTCATTTTTAAAAGAAAGGGAGGGGAAAATTGTGTCTTAACCTGCAGTGATTAAGCCAGTTGGTGGCCCCAATGCTTTGTTGGCTTCTACATCAGAAAGACTACTGTTTGCTTCCATAATTATTCTATTGTGCAGAGAAAAATTCTTCTGGGGTTTTCTGTTACAGACCACAAACAGGACTATATCACAAATAACAGAGAAATTATACTTGACTGCTTATAATTAATCAGGTTCAGGAAAACAAGCTTGTTATGATAACGTTGTGGTATGATGGAATATAATATCAGTGCAAAATATTTATAATACATTATTTCATTGATGCCAGCTAAAATAAGATAACAGTTATTCCAAATGTAGAAGTGAAACTAAGCATTTTTGTACGATGTGAGACTAAACACTGCCTGCTTCATCCATCTTCTTTTTAACTTTTTTGCATATAAAAGCCATAGTTATAAAGTGGTACACATTTTATTTACTTAATGTCCTCAAATTTATTGCTCTCCTCCTTCCTTCTGAACATTTTCCACAGTGGCCTACAGCTTTCAATCAAATTAAAATAAAGCCTCAAAAACAAAAGTAAGAGCTAACAACAATTAACGTAGAGGTTTAAGTATCTAAATTATATCTTAAAAGCACAATAAGTTTCATTTAATTTATAAGCATCAAAATTAGATGGTTTTAAAAAATGCAAGAGACTTCCATTCCACCAGGTGAAAGCACTGTGGAATGAAATCAAAAGCTATACAACACCACAGAAAAGAATTTTCCAGAGAAAGATCTTATACAAAGAGCTTAACTGGTGGGTAAGTCCGTGAGTGTGTAGGCAGTATTCAAGTCCTAGTCCCACAACATCTGGGTATGAGTTTTACCAGAAATAAACTGAAAGCCAAAGGAAGAGGTATGCTGCCCCATGGCATGTACCAATTAACAATCCTACTGTTGTACTGTGAACAAATTCAGTGTGTGGATATTTGATATCTATACCAACCACAGTATAGCAGAACTAGTGCAACATAACTGCTCACATTGCTCCTGTGAGGTACAAAGAAAACCTATGTTTAATCTCTCAGGAAATCCACCTTAGAATAGGAAACAAGAAAGATAAAAAAAGTTAATCTATACTTGATTACAAGAATCCCTAAAAGCTGGCTCTCGTGTGTGAGGATAAACCAGCAGCCATTATAAGACTTGGAGTCCGTCAATGCTCCCTTCTCAGACAAAAGGGATAAAAAGATTAACTTCTGGACAAAGATGAAAGAGACTTCAAAAGGTAAGATGGAGGCAAAAGGTCTGAGTACATAGAATAAAATACAGAGAGCTAAAACAAAGGGCAGGTGTTATCTCAACTCCCCCCTCTCACTAATCATTTTATACAAGCGTTGGTGCCTCTTTACTTCCAACATTTAGAACAGTCTTCAAAGGCGATCCCACATTTAATACACTGGAGTTATCAAGTTTGAATGTTGCTGAAGTATGAATGACTATGAAAAGATAATTTCTTCCAAAAAAAAGAGTGTGCTGTTCAATAAGTCCATCATGTGAAATTGATGGAAGGTTTGATGACCTATAAACATTACCTGTGCATCTACCCACAAAGCTGAATCAAATACTACAGTTAAGCTTATCTTTATGGGGGACTTCAATTCCCTGCACAGCAGTTGATTCCTACCTTCATCATTGCTTACCAACAATACTTTGATTTTATCTGGCTGAAGCTCCAGCAGAGTGCTGCTGTAACTGCTCAGAGTAACGGTATTTTAAGAATATCAAAGCACACCAACAAGAGTAACGATACAGAACTTCTGCTGGATGACACATATTATGCTGGAAAATGTGTGAGACACATGATTTCCCAAAACTGGTCATGCCACAAGGTACATGGGACTCTTGCCTTTGGATGATCAGTCGCCTGTTTTCAGATGCTATTATTATCATGCCTTACACTCCTGTCATGTGGCATAGCACAATTGGCAAGAAATATCATTTAACTGGCATGAAATATTATATTTAAAAAATGAGCATTTATGGCTGGGAAACATGTGGTAAGCAGATCTCTGGCTTTCTGCTTGGGCTCGGTCAGCTTGGCCTCAGCATAGCCAGGTCATAAGGTCAAGAAGAGTTAAGCAAGAAAACCCAGAGTGAACAGACTTCCAGTAATCCTGTCAACGACCCCATATCTGAATACAATAGTCAACAAAACTGCCCAGATATGGCAGGTAAACATGCCTGCTGTGTGCATTGGCTACCAAAACCTTCTCCATTCACCTTACCCAACCAAGACATTAAGAGGCTGCCAGGACTCCCATCAATGCTTTGTCACTCAAAATAAGACAATCTGTTCTGGATCCCTTTTGTTTACTCTGCTAGAGAGCAATTAACACCCTCCCCTTCAGGCAGGAAAAGGGATGTTTAAATTCTAGCTCTGTCCCCAGCATTTTGCTAGCACTTTGGATGTCACGCTGCACCCCACACTCTTGTTCCTCTATGCTGGCCTTAAACCCTCATGTTTGAGCCACCTCTCTTTAATTTTCCACTCCAGGACTGATAAATATCACCCTCTACACCCAAAATCTCTCTCTATCCAAACTTTCTCTCCTTTCCTTTCACCAGCCCTGTATGGTTTGTGAAACTGATTTCTTGTCTATGTCTGTGAATTTCCCCAAAAAACATTATTTTGACTCTCAACTGGTGTCCTGCAGTTAGTACTGGTATATACAGATGAAAAGGTCCATAGTTACCCCCCACTCACAGGCCTCTTTTGAGCTATAATTCCCCCCAATTTATAAGGAGATGCCGGCACTGCTGGTGAACCTCAAGAACCCCCATCTTTCGGGGTAGTAATATGACTCCTGCAAAAAGGGGCTGGTTATCAAAAGTGATTATGAAAACTATTTGGTGGACAGACACAAACAGCAGCAGCAGCATACATTCTTATATGTCTCTGATTCTGGGGCATAAATATAGATAATATGAATAATGCTTTTGGAAACAATAATATTCTATTGAAAGAATATAAAACTACATTTCTCCACATTCTACTTCAGCATATGCAAGTCCTGAAAAATTTGCAGGGCAATGTGGCTTTGGAAGACATTGCTCACTGTGTTCTGGAGAAATCTATTTACTGCTCCAGCAAGAGCTACCTTGCCATGTGGATTTTTTACCCAGAGAAGTTTCCAGTCTGTTGTCAGCTGCATGAGAAGCAGAGAAATACAAATTATACCAGGTCACACCATTCATCCATCTTGCCCAATACCTGTTTACACTGATAATAGCTCTTCAGGGCTCCAGACAGGAGTCTTTCCTAGACCTAGTTGGAGAGGCGAGGCATCAAACATGGCATCTTTTGCATGCAAAAGGGAAAAAAAGCTTGTGTTCTATCATTGAGCTATGGGAAAAAATTCAACAGATACTCTCTCCTTTGCTATGGGCCTAAATCCAATTGCTAGGTCCAGCTAGCATAAGCCCATTGAATCAAGTGGCGAATGATACACCAACACTTATGTAAATCCCACTGGATTTAATGGGCCTACTTTAGTTGGGACTAGCAATTGGACTTAGAGCTGTATTTTTATTCTGTCATGCATTTGTTAAAGTGATTGAGGGGGGAAAAATCTGCTTAGGAACTATACATATTGAGATTGCCCCATAATGAATGAAGTCCATCATTTATTCTGTAGCCAGACATATTTTCTGGGAGAAAGAGGTCAACACTGGAAAGGGAGAAAGGAAATTATTCCCTGCAAAGGTTAGGTTGCACCAGATATTCTTTGAGCTTTCTCTGATTTTTGGCAATCCCTTGTAAAAGCCACATTGGAGTACATTGGGGTTTTCCTGGAGAAATAACTGCTGCCAATGGATGACAGAGATTTAATTTGCCTTCTTAGATATTAAGCTCAATAGGTGACCTTGGGCAACAAGTCACTGTCTTTCAGTTTAACTTAGATTTCTTGTAGCATTAAAACAAGCAAACTACATGTATATCGTCCTCAGCTCCTTGAAAGAGCAAAGAAAAATAGACAATAGATGGATGGATGGATGGGTAGACAGATGGATAGACAGATAGGATCAAAACTGCCTTTCAGTCTATTTCTGGCTGCAGTACTGAGTTTTCTTTGTTTCTTTGCAATTTTTTTTTATAAAACTCCATCAGTTGTTCTTAAATATTTAAGTTGTTTTTTTAGCACTGCAGCATGTACGAACTAATGAATCATTTAAACTCAGCTATCATGTAACATAGAATGCATTTAGCACTTAAACACTCTGATTTTCAATCATACCCATGTGTTCCCATGAAGTGTTCTTTCTCTTTTTCTTTCAAATGCTACAAGAGAAATATAAAGCAGAGTCATGAAAATCTAAATGTGACTTTAGCAACATGTTTATATCAAGCAAAGTGACACACTATTCAAAGCATCTCAAGACTCAGAAATGTGAACATCAGGTCAAAATATGTCACAGAGCACCATCCACTAGACACCACTGCCAACAATCTCTCATAGTTAGTGTAGGATTTACTCCCAGTGGCCCATGAAGCAAAGAGTGGGGTACAGCTTGTTCCACATTGGAAGGATAAGGTGCTCTTCTCTTCAGGACAGAGGCTACCAATGGGCTTATGCTTCACTTCCTCTAACGTAAACGTGTGGAATCACTATCCATACATCAGATTCAACCCAGAATGGGGTTTCCATCCAGTTTGCAAGCTTCAAATTACAGATAAGAAGTTTTAAAGCCTGAGAAGGCATTGCATGGAACCAAATTGTGGTTTATGGTTTAAAGTTCAAACAAGAAGTGACATTAGGGCCACAGGAATGCATCATCTATCATCTGTTTGTTTTGCAAAAAGCAGTCATGCCTTGTCCAATTCCAATTTACAATTGATACTCTAATTTCCAGGAACCATACCATGAGGGGAGTGTGGTACAGGCCTTTGTACCTCCCCATACCAATTCTGTGGTGGAAGTTGTGCCAGGGACCCACTATTAGCTGCAGGGGGGGAAATAAACAGGTACATTAGGATGTCAGTATATTTCTTCCAAAATATCTAAAAATAGCTCTGAGGAAAAAGTGTGCATTGAGGAACTGGTGAGGCAAAGGACATGATGCCCTCCCACCCCCTATGCTGCATTTCCAATCCAAACTGCCCCCCTCAAAGTTACTTTTAGAAGTCATTTCTTCTTTAAGGCCATCTCTGCCCTACACAGTTATAGTGCTGTTATTCCACTTTCAACATCCTATGGAATCCTGGGGTTTTCAGTTGAGGGAAGGGCATTTAGAATCCTCAGCCAGAGAGATCTTTGGCCTCAGTAAACCACAAACCCCAGAATTCCACAGGATGTTGAAAGTGGAATAATAGCACTGTAACAGTCTAGTGCAGAAATGGCCTAAAAAAGATATCATATTCACTCATTTCCATGATGGTGTTTACTTTTCTACAAATTTTTATGGAAACTCAATAGAAAGAAACTGAGGCCCTTTCTGCACCTTACCTTCTTCTGGCGCTGGGGTGTGGGGATCACGCAAGCAGCCTCTGGCGAGAGGCTCTCACATCCGGAGTCCTTCAGCTCCACACAAGCTGCCTGCTCGCGCGAGAGCCTCACCTCTTCCTTCCGCAGTGCAGCCTGGGACTTTCCCAGGCTGTGCTGGGGCAGGAAGCACGACCGGCGTGGCTCCGGAGGTTCTGCATGCCAGGTAAGTGCATGCGGGGCCCAGGAGCAATGCGTGATCATGCACCATTTTCGGCTTCTAGCTGAAAATGAAAAAGTGCACGATTGGTGCCTGTCGGCCCCTGGAGCGCAATTGTGAGTATGTCGTACAGATCGCTCCTCATAATTGCACAACGCTCCAGGTGCCCTTTCGCATGGAAAATGCCATGCGGAAAGGCTATGAGTGTCCACAAGAACAATATCTAGGACATGAAAGTACAACATTTTGGCCCCAAAGGCTGGATACACACACACGCACACACGCACATATGCATCTACATATGCATGTGCCTTCACCAGCACACAAACACTCAGATTAGAGTGGGAAGACTCAGGAATGTTAGGCAAGGGGAAGAGTTGATTACTGAGGCAGATGATTTGCCTCCATCCATGCAATTTTACTCAAGATTATGGTGAATGAAGTAGGCTAATTGGGCTTCCCTGAGGAGGATGGAGAAAGCTAAAGTCTTCTTTACATCAGTGGTAGCTGGTGACTTCCATGTCTGTAGAATGGCAAATCTGCTCTAGGTTTTAATATGAACTTTTAAGGAACTACTGAACCTTATCCCTAGAATAGTTTCAACAACTCCTCTAAAGTTTAAATGAAAATCAAGAGTGGATTCATTGGATCATTGAGATGGAAACCACCACTGCTTCATAGATATTCTCATGATCCTGATCGAGATTCCTGGTTCCTGGTTGCCATTAGCACTGTGGATGGAGACATCTCAAGCATCATGATTGCTAAGGAAGACAACTCATTTTGGCAGAGCATGGGGGGAAATTTGGTATCAAGTTTTCCTAGGAGCTATATATCAGGCTTGGGTGGCAGCCTGAAGCCTGCAGGGTGTGCACCCCTAACTCATAGGATTACACAACAAACCATTTCTTTCTACAAACTTCAAAGAGCTGGATAAACAACTGCAAGCATGTCAGGGCATCTGATGAATATTTACACTCTAAAATGGTTTTATTTTCCTAAATAATTAAACAATCCAAGGGTAAGCAATTAGAGCAGACAAGAATGAACAATGAAGTTACAAAGTGAAAAAACTCTTTCTAAATAGATTTCTGAGTTTTATTCTCAGCTGTATTGCCCCACACAGCCACCAACAAGAGTTTTTCGTGTATCCTTTTGCACTAAAGTACACAAGCTGTTTTAAGTGATAAAACAACCTATACATATAAACATCAATAGATAAATATACATTAAATGAATCCTGACATGTCAAATGCAGAGGGCATGTACACAGCCTTCTAAACATGTTTCCCCTACATATATATCAAAAGTGTCACCAAAACCCCAAGGTTGCTTCTATGTATTTTAGGGAGAGAAACAATGTTGTAATTCCATCAGTTGCACAAGCCATTTGTCAAATGGTCCCCAGGTAGGCACATGAAGGAGGCTGTGGAAACATCAGAGAGACCTCGGAGATACTGAGGCAAAGGATTCTTTACATAAACTCATGCTTGTTGAGTCCTAGCCATTTCAAATAGCTGCTTCCTAAACTGGGGTGGGGTTAGGCGATTAAAATTAAGTTTTGGTAGCCAGCATGGTGTAGTGGTTTGAGCATTGAACTATAACCTTGGAGACCAGGGTTCAATTTCCCATTTAGCCATGGAAACCACTGTGTGACCTTGGGGACATCACATACTCTCAACCCCAAGAAACCTCATGATAAGTCTGCCTTAGGGTCACTGTAAGCTGGAAAACTTGAAGACACAAAACAGCAAGTCAGATTATGCTCCAGTCAAATGAAGTGGACAGACCTTCAAAGTGAGGACTCTCTGAAGTGTGAAATTATATTTTCACACAATTTATATGTGCTATTTTTGCAGTGCTTGCAATGCATGGAATCCAAACTGAACACCGAATTCTATTTTAACTGAACTCAATTTTGGTAGCAAGCAAGATTTTATTTTCTTCCCTTTTCTCCTCTTGTACTGTCACTGACATTGGTGAGGAAAAGAAAAACCGGAATTGTATTCGCACTGTGATAGGAGTGGGGAACTGTAGCTCTCCTTGTATAGTTGAACTGCAGAGTCTGTCAATCCCAATCAGCAAAGCCAATGATAAAGGATGGTGGGGAATCCAGTCTAACGATGCTCCCCTTCTTGGCCCTATGCAAATACATGTATGCACATGAAAGACCGGGGTGTGGATGCTGCATTGCAAGAAAGCAAGAACCAGTTGTTAACTATTTTGAGTGACACCAGTGGAGACAAACATACAACTACTGTTTGTAGCAGGTATTCACTTATGTATCTCCATCTCACCCTATATCAGCAGACCTCAAGTTGTGCAACTATAAATAAAATTACCTTAAATCAAGTATAACAATTCTAAAATTGAAACAGAAACTGAAAGCAGTCAGACTGGTAGTCCAGTATTCTTTCTCACTGCTATCAAACAACTACGGGCTCATGCTGGTTGCAAGAGAAAATGTGTTTATACTTCTAATCCGGGGTACACCAGCACTGCAAAAACATAGCCATTTGATGTTATTTTAACTGTCCTGGCTCCACTCTAGAGAATCCTGGGATTTGTAATTTGGTGAGGCCCTCATAATTCTCTGCTAGGGCTCTGGTACATGTTTCTGCCCTGGCTAGTCTGAGCTTTGGGGATATTAAAGGTATCTTGATATCTTGATCTCTTGATATCATAATTCGGCTTCACTTCTCTATTCCTCTCCACGTGCTTGCAAGGCCACCGGACAAGCACGTAAACAAGCTCAGCCGTTAATTGCTGTAATATTCCTGGACAATTCAGGCAGGCCAGAAATAGCTGACTCACTGCTTTAGGAGACCTCCAGGCAAGTACTCTAATTAGGTATGCACGCAACTTACAAAAGAGCCTCTGCCCCGCACTGGCAGCTTGATGGGTAACCTATACAATACCCAAGTACTCTGCGTTTGCATACTGGCTACTCTGTTGAGAACCGTTATGATAACTCAATCATTCAGATAATGACCTTTCGGAGGCTTTGTCTCCAACTCCAACTCTATTGTTTTCCCCCAAGTACGGCATAGCCTGCAGTCACATTCTCCTTATAAAAACCCTTGATTCCGAGACCTTCCTCTGAACGCTCCCGAGTTTCATCCCGCCTTGCTGCCGCTTTGCTTGGTGAGCCTCCCCTCAGCTCCATGTGCTGAGCTACATCGCACCCCAGCTTTGCTCTCTATTTTTCTGGGCTTCAGGACAGGTGAAGTAACACCCAAACCAGCAATCCCTCTAAAAATCCCTCTATACCACTCCAACCTTTATCTTCTTTAGTTATCTTGTGTGTGTCGCATACACTGTTTTGCTTGTGTTTAATAAACATCATTTATTGTTTCAACTTTTGTGTGCTCCTTGACTCGACTCGAGCCCGTAGACATAGGGTTCAAGATCTCGCTACGTTATCCTGCCTCTCGTAACGCTGAGCAGTGCTCTGAGCTAATTTTCCCCACCTTTAGTTGAGCACATTTTGATGTCCCTCCCGGGACCCCCAGTTCACAGGGTAATATACAGATTCCAGGATTCCACAAGATAGAACCATAGCAAGTCAAAGTGGGACCAAAGTGCCGTACGTGTATGCTATAGATACACACAGAATATGGATAATTGTAACTAAGGTAATGTTTTGGGATGGATTTTCTGGCAGCAGTGGCATTTGCACCTAAGCTATATGGGCTTGCCATACCTGCCACAGGAACCATTCCCCTGAAGTCATGTAATATAGTGCTTATTTTCTCTTTGATGTTTGAAAAATTCACGTGTGGACGTTTTGCACAGAAAGCAGCATGTTTTTGTGCAGGATACAACCTTTTCTGCACAGAAAACAATGCTTCGGTGCAGAGATTTTTGTTTTCTGTGCAGGAAATGCTGTTTTCTGCGCAAACAAGCTTGGGTGGATTTTGTTCAGAATAACCCCCAACGGCAAAGATTTGCGTTGGTTCAAGATTCTTATTGTCAGAGTTCTTCTGCATTTAGGGAACACATTTTGATGATTTTTCTAATATTTTTAAAATATTTTTCCCTATTCTTCTGTAGTTATAACTCCCTGAATCCAAACTTGCTGTCAATATATTATATAAGAACGGTCATCGGTTCTGGGCCAGCCTTACTAAAATGCCATACCTACCTACCTACCTATCTATTGAATTTATATCCCATATTTCTCCCAAGATGGGATTCAAGGTGGCTTATAAAAATTTTTAAAAGATCAAGCTAAAACATTAATTTACAAAAAAAAAAAAAAAAATTGCCAAGGTAAGCTTTTTCCTGAAATTCTTCTTTTCAGTATAGATTTTCCTCCCTCAGCATGGAAGATTGGCATGTGTACATTGACAGGCTTCACCACATCAGTACTCCTTGCCTTGTGGTCATCTCCTGAGGCAACAGGCACCTCATTCAGCGCAATACACTGTGCTAAACTAGGATATTATCCTTCCTACAGAGATTCGTTTAGTTTGATGTGAATGTTAATCTGCTCCAAAATGGTCATGCAGGTGTCTTATCATTCTTTACACAAAGCTTAGGCAGCTTAATCTTGGGTCATTTTAATCTTGCTGTGCCTGAACATCCTATCAGATCTTGCCAATGCCCTCCCATTTCACATTTAGGGGGTTAATTTTCTTTCCTCATAGTGAATCTTATAAATGTAGGTCATATTCACCTTGAGGGAAGATAGGACCAAATGCCTTCCCTGCACGGCAGATAACAAAAGATAAAAAGCAAATTTTATTTCCTGCCACCAGCCTCTTCACTAGGGCCTCTGCTCTCACCTTGTGTTGAATACTGATAAGACCTAAGCATTTCATTATGCAATTATGCCAGTGTTATCCTGACTGGCAGCAGCTAACCATGACAATAATACAGGCCACTCTACATGGCTGGTTAACTAAGCTGATTACTGGAGAAATTCTTAGTGGCAAATGGAGACATGTCTAGTAACAAATAAACCCTCACCAAGAGCAAACCCATAAAAAAAAATCTCTTTGTTTCTGAAAATCCAGACAATTGTCCATGTCAGATCAATGATTAGAAAATATTTCCAGGAAAATACAGTCTTACAAGTACGAATCTTTAGTACTTGGAGGAAGAAAGGTTAAAAGTTCTGCAGGAGAGTATTTTGCTATATCCTTTTGCCACACCCAGTTTTCATACTACAAGCATTTAATATCTCCCAAGAAAGCACCCCAGGCCATATCTGTTTTTGTGGGTACCTTGACAAAGGGCTGTCTGGTTGGATACTACCTACATTGGTGGGTGCCCTCTAGCATGGGTAAATTGAGTGGTGACAGGCAGCAACAATGTGCCAATCAAAGTTGTTAGACCAGGAGCTGCTGTTTTAATTTCCCACCATGCAAAGGACAAATATTACTTGGAAGCTTTGCTTGAAATTAAAATGTCAGCATCCAGATCCAAAGCTTTGGAATAATTAATTACAAAGAAGTCACTTGTAATGAATTCATTTTCCCAAGATACAATTAAGTTATAACTGTAACTGAATGGGAAATAACATCACTCCTTTAATGCTGTAACTATAACTTTTAGTTACTTTCATTGTTACAGCAATCTGGCCTCACTAAATGATGTAGAAGGACTATCACAAGATTCAAGCATTAGTTCATGTTCTTCCTGATACTCTGTTGTGAGTTTAGAGGCTATGATAATGGGACAGAAGGAATTTGTGTTTTGTAATATACGTCGAGGGGCTAAGTTGGCTTCTGGCTTGGGGCAAGGTCTTGTTCCTGTGTTCCTATCCATGTTATATGTTCTATTATAAGTAAGCAGAAGTTGGAAACTGGGGACCGTCTGTAGGCGAGTAAAGTCCTGCTGCCTATAGCCCTTGAAAGAGTAGCATTATTTACCAGTGTTGGATGTAGATCATCAGTGATTTATCTGAGTGATCTCAACTGGGAGCTGTGTCTTAGTGGGGTTCTGCCATTTTCTGATGTCAGCCTGTCATTTTGTAGATTAGTCCTGGGTACAAGTCTTTTATTTCATTTAGTGAGCATCGTAGCTTGAGAAATGTCTGTGTTAATTCCAAGAGTTTAACTCCACAGGTCATGTTTTTGCTGTGGGTTTCTTTTTTCTTAATAAAAACTTTACATAGAAGGAAAAGACTGTGTGAGTGGTTTGTATAATGTTAAAGCCAAGTCTAAACTCAATTGCCAGTCCAAACTAGAAAAGACCCATGTAATCAATTAAATTTGGTAAGTCAACTCTTTCATAAGTTCCATCTAATTGAATGTGTCTACTCTAGCTAGAACTAGCAATTGGACTGCTGTTGGAAACCAGATTATCAAGTTGGGTTTTGTAGGCTTTTAGAAATGTGCACACAAAACTGTTGTGAAATTCAATAATATATGTAGCTTCTTAGGAAACCACTGTTTTGATTAAAATCTTTGCTGATAGAAAGATATCTATGAAAGGTATCATGAATCTACAGCATTCTTTGTGGGAAGGAATTCAACAATTTCAAAATAATTGTATCACTGCACATTTATTTTGGGATTGTTACTGTCCAATCCAGAGTTTAATGCTCACTTTTGATTGTTTGTTTTAATTGAAAAACTATTTGGTGTTGATTCTTCATTCCCCTGACATATCATTCTCATAAGTGATACAGAAGTGAACACTGAAAAATGATCGAGTTTATAAATAATTAGGGTGTTTTTTAAACAAAGAATACCACTTTTTTTTCCTTGCAAATAAGATGTGGAGTGGGAAGGTACTTGCAAGAGAGAACCAGAAGCTGAGTGAGCCATAACCAGTTTCAGTCGCATAGGGACAGGGTGTGTGTGGAGGGTGCGGTTTGCCCTGGGCAGCAATGTTTTTGGGGTATCCTGGCCCGTAGCCACACCCTTGTGTGCCCCGGCCATGTCTCCCACAGCCACGCCCCCATGCACTGCAGCCGCACTCCATGCACCATAGCCGCACCCCTTCCTACCCCCCTCCACACACTCCAAGCTCTTGCACTGACCAGTTTATTGATTTTCATGTGCAGAAGTTCCCAAACTGCTCTCCCTTCCCACCATTCAAACATCAAACAGATGTAAGGCTGACTCAGACTAAAACTGCCTTAGGATAGGATATCCTATCCTAGGATACAGAGGGATGAGAAGAGATTATTCTTGCCAGCAACACTCTTGCCAGTAACACCAGGTCACTGGCGCTATCATCTGCATACAAGCAGTCTTTGCAGAACATTTGCCAACATATCTCATAGATCCACCTTCAATAGCAGTCTAGCCCTACCATAATTTACCATGCCTAAATCCATTGTCTCCAGAAAATATGCCACACCTCCTCCAGCTGGTCTGCTGTCTCCCAGCTGATGCTCCACTAATGGCAAAAGCACATAACCATAAATTCCTTGGCTCCCACATACCTGCCTCCACCCAGCTGACCGGATGAAATCTGAAGGTCTTCCTTGATGAATTCTTCTTGTGATGAACTTTATGCTGTGTTCGGATTAAGATCTTCAGTTACTGTAAATTGTTTTCAGACAATGGTATGGATTTATGTTTAATGTTTGCTAATTGCCTATTTTTGCGATCATATTTTTAATTTAAACAGTGAAGCATTGCAGCAAGCATTGTCAGATACAAAAAACAGCGTTCCCTGACTTACCCAAGAGCACCATTTGCAGACATACTGAAGCACAGCAAAGCAGGAACTATTTTCCCTGGATCCCAAAGCTTTTCCCTCTTCAGGAGCACCAGCCAATCAGGTTCAACCTGTTTGGCTGGCAGTTGGGACCAAAAGCAAAGGTTCCATTCTGATTGAGATACCAGGCCGCAATTCTCTCCTCACCGCTTAGATTGAGAGATACAAAAACCCCACCACCATCTTGCTCATTACTCCAGGTCTTACTTATGAGCCTCAGCAGTTCTACCATCTGGGCATGCATTACATCATATTACTTTTGTCTTTCCATTGTGTGTATGTTGTTTCTATATACAAACACACACACACACATACACACATTGTTTGTATATACACACAGTCTCTCTCTCCTACAGAAAATTGCCTAAGGCAGCTAACAAATAAAACAATAAAAACACACTTAACATCAATTACTTAATACAAGTTCTCATCTTCTTTTCCTTTTTCATCTCTCTGCTGCTAAGAGGGCTGTCTATAGAATAATATATGGAGGTAACCTGTTATTGCTTTGATGAAAGCTTTTTCTTCCATCGGTGGAAACACCCTTTCCACAAAGAAGTGAGGATCCTAGAAACCTATTTCCATATGTGGTTCCTGATATGGTAGCTGTGTCCTCTGATTGAAGGCAAGCCACTTCTACCACATGTGGCATGATAATGAAAAGCAATGGCAGCGTGCACATTGTGTAGGTCTGGGAAGAAGCCAAAATTTCTATCACTACAAATAGTTTTGGGATAGCAAATTAAAGCTGGGAAACTTGGGATAAAAGAAAATAGTTTTTTCTAAACTCTGTGTAGGTGGGTGAGTGGGTAGAAGAAATCCAGGATTGTGGGTGTTTTAACCCAGGATTTCTCCTACCTTCTTAAGAGTTCTTTTGTACTGAAGTAGTACTGGGGTGGGTGGTGTTAACACTTATTAACAAATCTAATGTGTGGGTCAAATGCACAGAAAAGAAAATCTCAGACCGTTATTTCATGGGCTAAATTGATCCTAGCTTTTCAAATGCAGAACACTATAACACACCAAGGACAAAATAAAAATCTCAAGCAAACCCCACTCAAGATAAATATAGCACCTTGATGAATATTGTACTGTATAATATGTAAATTGATCTATTGCTCCTGGAGCCCTTAAAATATAGCATAATAAATCCCAGCAAGCTATTTATTCTTGAGCATATTATTTTCCCCTGCTCCTAAATAACAGATAGCCATAATTTTTATTTTTACCTTGTGACTAAATAGCCTCTCTGTGGAGTTGAATAATGTACTCCACTGAAGAAATACACGCAACAGCAAATATGCTGGGCAATTTACGAAAGGCACAACTGACCTTGTGTTTACATTACACTTGGTATCTCTGCAATTTTCTCTTGCCTTCCATTTTAAAACTGCACTCTTTCAGTTTGTTTACTACATGCCTTTTAAACATCTTGTTTATAAATGTGTCCAATTTCTTCCTCAATATTGGGGGTTGGGGGAGTACAAAGTAAAACTCATTCAGAGAGTTAGATATTCCAATTGGGTGTTTCCATTTGTGGTTTTTATGGTGCAACTGCCCCAGCACAAGTTGTCCTGCCATCAATTTTTATGAGGGGTCCAGACACTGTTGTCTCTCCCATATTTTCTCACTACTACTTTTAACTTTTAATTCTCTTGCCAAAACAACTCTGTCAAAGAGGGAAAGATGAAAAAGCTGCACAAGGCCTTTTGACTGAGCACTGGGAAGGCCTTGCTAAAAACCACACCAGATTTATATACAGGTATGCAAAAAGACAATGAAAATATTATGTAATACACATTTTTAATAGATATTGGTATAAGGTCTGCAAAAAAACTTGTCATAGGCCCTTTTTGCATGACATTTGCCACACGAAAGGGCCTCTGGAGCATTGCACGATTGCGAGGAGCATTTCAGATGACATCCTCGCAATCGCACGATGCTGCGGGGGCCGGTAGGTGCTGATCATGCACTATTCATTTTCGGCTTGTAGCTGAAAATGGTGCGTGATTGCACATTGCTCTGGGGCCCCATGCACACTTACCTTGTGTGCAGAGCTCTGGAGCCACGGCCCTCACGCTTCCTCCCCCAGTGCAGCCTGGGAAAATACCCGGCTACGCTGCGGCAGGAAGAGGCAGAGCCCTCATGCTGCTGGTCGTCCGGCAGCCAACTCCTGTGGAACGAAGGGGACGCAAGAGCCTCTCGCAAGAGGCTGCTCACATGATCCCCACGTCCCAGCACCAGACAAAGGTAAGGTGCGGAAAGGCCATAGCTTTGATTATCAGAATATTTGAATCAATTCCCAAAACGTTTTGGGAAGCTTGTTTCCAGAACCTTATGCTCCCATTCTCAAGTTCCAAGTTGTGAGACCCCAGCTGAAGTATGGTTTTGGAGCAATTTTCCCAAATAATAATAATAATGAATCTGATTCTGAAATCAAGTTGCTAAGGGACTACTGTGACAGAGTTCTGGGGGTGTGGCTATCCTGAGTGCCAGAGCAGCCTAGAAACTGGTTGCCAGGCAACCAAAATAGCTCTTCAGGATAGAAACCCAGCCCAGTAGCGTGTGGGAGGGGCTGGTGGCTTAGAGGGAAAGATATATAAAAGCAAACACTGATTGTCTTTTGAGGCAGTCCTTCAGTGTGAATTCTTGCCAAAGAGAGCTCTGGAGTAAAGTCCTTCAGTCAGCCAGGAAAAGTTACTGTGTGGGAAGGGTTTAATTCTCAGCGGAATCCTAGAGAGAGGCAGAAGAGTAATTAAACTATTATAGAATCTGGTCAGAAATTGTGACCTAGATTGGGGGTTGAGCCTTTGGTGAGAGGGTAGCCAAAGAGCTGTTTATGATACTTTTCTTAGGTTAAAGATATAAGTAAACTGACTAAAAGTACTCTGAAGAATTGTATTGATTTTGACCTGCATATGAATTCCAATACTTTGTTCTGCATGTTATCTTAATAAATATTACAGTTTATTTTAATAAATACTGACTTGGCTGTCAGTATTTATAAATATTTAAAGACAATATTTAAAGACACATAGAAAACATGCTACCATAGAACTATAAAGGTGTTCTAAATAACCGCTGAAAGGCTTTAACCTTTTACACAAAGGTGGTGCTATAAGGGGGGGGAGCAGAGCTGTGCAGAAAAGGCAGAGTGCTTTATCAGATTTGAGAGCTGCCATGCCAATCTGAGAGAGAAAGAAGAAAGCCCTGTCACAACTACCTTGGAAGCCAGTATCTGTAGCTGAAGTAACTGTAAGCAAGTAATATTTTACATATTAAACGTGGGAAGGCTCCTAGAAATGATAACATTCCTGTTGAATTATTAAAACTAATTGTCATTAGTGAGCACCTCTGCTTGTGTCCCTTTTTACTTGAATAAATAATTCTGGCATTCTTTCAAGTAGCTGGGGTCAAGCTATAGTAGTACCAATGTACAAGAAAGGACAAGCAAAGGACCCTGAGAATTATAGACTGATTAGTTTGTTCTCCATTATGGGTAAGCTTTATGCTTCTTTTGTTCCAGTAGACTGATTTATTTCCTAAATGACAACAGCATTCTCACTGAGGCTCAAAGAGCTTTTAGAGAAAGCCACTCAACATCTGATCATTGTTTGGTCCTCACATACCTTGCAGAGAAATATTCAAGACCTATGCAAAGTAAGCTTTTTGCTGCATTTATGGATTTAAAGGCAGCATTTGATTCTATCCCCAGAACCAAGCTTTGAGCACTGTTGGAAACTATGATGGTTACTAGAGTTTATTGCCTATTTAAGGTGCTTTACAATGATAACCAGCTTCAAGTAAGATGTTGCTTATGAAGTCAGCTCTCCAGAGTTATATCTATGTTGACAGAGTTAAGACAGGGCTGTATTCTTGCACCAACTCTGTTTAATTTATATGTAAATGATCTTGAAGATGCATTGATGGACTCAAATGGCCATTTGCCTAAATTAGGTGATAGGAAAATCCTATCTTTACTTTATGCAGATGACACTGTAATTCTTTCAAGATCCAGAATAGGGCTTAAATATTTTTTAGGGAAATTTTCAAAATACTGCTCAAAGAATAAACTTAAAATTAATTTTGCTAAATCTAAAATCCTAGGTTTTGAAAGGAGATTTTCTCATTGTAGATGGGCTAGATTTCCCTTGGAATAGGTTAGAAGCTTACAATACCTTGTGCTTATAGTCCACCATAAAATTTCTTGGACTTTTCATAGATTTGCAGCTCTCAGTAAAGCCCATGTTCATCAATCAGCTATCTCAATTTTTTTATTTTTTTATTTTTTTACTAAAGGGAATAAATATATTTCTTCTTCTTCCAAGGTTTATCATGCAAATATTGTATCTAAATTGCTATTTGCTGTTGCCATTTGGATTGAGCGGGCTATCTCTGAGATTGACAATCTCCAGGCCAAATTTTTAAGCGCTTTAATTCAGACTCCTAGATGTGTTTCTAACTCAGGCCCTTTCTGCAGCTTACCTTCTTGTGGTGGCATCCGGTGGCAATCCTGGGAGTTTCTCTGCTCGAAAGGGAGCATGACGACAGCACTCCTCTCCACACAGGACCAGCTCCTTGAAGAAAGGAGCATGATGGACACACCGCTTCCTTCTTCAGCACAGCCAGGTACTTTCCTAGGCTGTGCTGGGGTAGGAAGCACCACCATCACACTTTCTGCCCTTCTGCAAGACTGTTAAGTGTGAGATAGTGGCATGATCACTTGTCTTTGACAGGGAAAACTCGTCAATGATTAACCCATAATTGTGCTGCCTGGAAATGGGAGAAGGACAGGACCCCAACGTTACACAGAAGTATCATCGCTGTCCTATCCTTCTCCCATCCCCATGACAGGATGGGAGGGTTCTGCAGAAAGGGCCTCAGTGTTAGTGCTTAAAACCAGGGAATGCCCCCTTTCAACCAGGATATGGATAGTAGCTATGAAGTATTGACTCAGAATGATTGTCTTCAGTCTTGGCAAAGGCTTACTAAATTACCTCATGCAGGACATATACACTAGTTGCTGGTCTAAGTGTATAGCCCATAAAGCAGGCACTTTTGGTCTCTCATCATCCTTTCTTCTTAATCTGGGCTTTGATATATAAAATCAGTTAAACAAAGATTTTGGGATATAGCTTTTTGTTATCTTCAGGCTTGCTCCCTCTCATCATGCCCACTGAGGGCACTCCATAGTTATTATGTGAGATCTTTCCTTTTGATAGGTTATCCAAAGAACTTGACTGTTCCAAATTACCATATATTTATTTACTAAGGTCAGATGTAATGCGTTCCCTTCTGAATTGCTTTATGGCAGACATGCTGGGTTTCTCGTTCCTTTGAGGTTTTGTCCTTGTTCACAGAAAGTTGAAACTATGCCATACTTTTTTCTTTTTTTTTTTTTTTGGTCTTGTGTTTTTTCTAACATGGCTCACCAATAGCTGATTTGATTGGATCATGTTAGAATTCTGTTAGAGGATGAATGCTCTAATATAATCTTGATGGTCAACAAATTTGCCAAATTTCTCTCTGTGGTAATTAAGATAAGAGAGAAGGCAACTCCTTCATGACGGTCAGAGTATTTAGAATGCTGACAATTAATATGACTATTTTTTGTGCTTATGCTCTGCTAAATTTGTATTTTTATTTAATATTGTAAAATTTTGTTCTAATTGTACTCTTGGTCTATAGACTGCAATAAACTAAACCTGATATTTCAATCAATCACTGCTGTCATGGGGTAAAGAGTGTCTGGCCATTCTGGTTATATAAGAGCTCAGGACGTCACTTTTCTAAAAGTAATGCATTACATTACTCTTTACAGTCCATGCCATTACTTGCAATAATGATGAAAACAAGTTAACTTGTTACCTGATTGGCTGCACAGGTCATTACTTTCCTCATCTCTTTCTGTTATTTTTTCACAGGAGAAGCCCATTATGGTTGATTAGAGAATGGCATAAAGTTTGGAAAATCCCTGTTAGAATGACTCTAAAAATGTTTTTTAAAGGTAGGATTTGAAAATAACTAGAAATTCTTCTTCATTACAGCAGTAAAACAATTTGCTCTTACTTATTGTGTTTGTTTGAGATGTTGCATTGTTATATCCTCATTTCCCCCGAAAAGTCACAGATAACTATGTCACCTTTTACTTCCAAGCTCTGAGACTGAACTGTATTATGACAGCAGTGGTATGAAATGCTTGACTTCAAACGGAAAACATACCCTCCAGTATCATTCCAAGCATTCCTATTGCTGCAGTACTTTTATGTCATGCTTAGTATTGCCAGTGCAGGATTAACGCAGGCCCTGAAGTTTCCAGACTAAAACTACAGTCCCATGGACAGCCCCTAGTAATGTCATGAAGCATTATGCATTAAGTACCCATCGCAGTTGCTCACAGCTTGTCATCCAAACACGTATACACACAGATAGAGACAAAAAACATATTTTCCTATTTGGACAGAAATCTTGACTAAAGAGGCTATTCCTAGAGCAAGGTGCAATGGCAGAATTATTCTTTCTCACTTACTTAGGGAGACAGAATAAGGAATGTTTAATCTTGCCTACTTGCTTATAGTGAGCCAGCATGGTGTCTTGAGTATTGGACTATGACCTTGGAGACCAAGATTCAATTCCTCTCTAAGCCACGGAAACCCACTAGGAACCTTTGGCATGTCACACACTCTCAGCCCCAGAAAACCCTTGATAGGTTAGCCTTAGGGTTACCTAAGTCAGAAACAACTTGAAGGCACACAACAACAACCTACTTGCTCATAGCCAAAAGGTGAATTCAGAGCCAAGCAGAAAGGGGGCCCTGGTGGCACAACAACTGGAGGCGATGGAGGAGGCTAACTAAGGAAATACATAGACCCCCTGGAGAGCCTTTGCAAGTTGCAACAACAAATCAGTGAAGCTTTGCAAATCATAACAAGCAGCTGTTCTACTAGGTGAGCTGGAGATCTGCATGCAGCCTTTTCATCTTGTCTGGAGCTGAGCCCACAAAAACTGGAGAATTTCTATCCTCATCTCCTATCTAGAGATGACCTATGAAAACTGGAGACTCAAGGCCAAGCCCTGAGAGCTGGAAACCCTAGTCATGCCACTCAGTGCAGCATCAACCTCTTTTATTTATTTACTAGCGTATATACCCAGCATTGCCCGGGATTTTATTTTCTCACAGGCACTACTTGTTAGAAAGATTTGAGATCCTGTGTTTCTAATTCCTCAAACTGTCTTGTCCAGTACCTGTAACTTTTCTTCCATATTCCCCAATTCAATCTGTATTCAGAGTATTAACATACACAGGCTGGGTTCCTGAGGGAATACCCTGCCCTCCTCCTTGCTGCTAGACTGTGTCTCCATAGCAACTGGCCTGTTCTCTGGCTGAGAATTCTAAAGGCCCCTCCCTAAACTGCAAACCTCAGGATTCCATAGTACCTTCTTAGGCAGCCAATCATATGAGGTCTTTGCCTGACACAGACAAACAGACAAACTTTGACTTTTATGTAGTAGATTTATTATACACTAAGGGAAATATCTCAAGGTGCTTTTAAGCAATGCTTCTCTTGAAGATAAATACTAGTGAATATAATTTAAGTTTTTCCATTAATATGTACATAGCCAGAGTTCACCCTTTTTTCTGGTCCTACTAGTTTTTCCAGCTGTCACAGGTATTCTATAACTGCAATGATAAATGGGCCCTGCACCTCTCTACAGAAATTAAGTAACATCATATTTTCTGTGAGAATTAGAAAAGTTACATTGTTATCACCTCCATCTGCTGTCGTGTTTGTTTCCTATCCAGCAGGATAATTCTGCTTCCCTAGTGTAGAACCAAGATGGCAGAAGCCAACTATTATATTTTAGCACGAAACTGAATAATTGGACTCAGCCAGGAACGGAAAAAGTGTGGCCGATAGGAATTTTTTTAAAAAAAAAATGCCCCTGAATGTCCTCTGAGTAGCATGGGGGGGGGGATTTTACCACATGGGGGGCATTTTGAGCCCAAGCAAAGCCTTAAAAAAGAAAACTGGAAGTGAGCCTGAAGTCACTTACATTTTACTTCCTCTTGTATAAAAAGGTTTCCCTTGAGCCTGCAGTGGGCCAGGGGACCTGAACCATGGCAAAAGATAGGTTGTTGTGGGTTTTCCAGGCCTTGAGGCCGTGTTCTATTATACAAAAGAGTTCTATACAAAAGAGTTCAGGGACATTTAGTAGGAAAATTCTGAATGGGGGGTAGGCCATTCATGGGCCATTTCCGCACGAGTCTGTTATAGCGAGATGATTCCGCTTTCAACCTCCTATGGAATCCTGGGGTTTGCGGTTTCGGGAGGGGCCGTCTGGCCCCTCCCGAAACTGCAAACCCCAGGATTCCATAGGAGGTTGAAAGTGGAATCATCGTGCTGTAACAGACTAGTGCAGAAATGGTCATGGTCTTCCTGGGGAGCCAAATTCTGACAGAAGACCCACCCTCAGTTAAAAGGTTTCACCTTCCTCGCTATGCCAAGACGCCTAAGGCATGAAAGGCAATATTTGGGTTCAATATAGTTTTGCTTTCCTTCAGGGTTGTGCTGGTAGGGCACTGATACACAACAGACCATACCACACAAAGAAGGGGAAATCATACATATATTTTATTGGACTGATAAATCCTTTTAAAAAAGAAATGCCTGGGGACTTTTGATTACCATATGACTATTCCTGGGTAATCTACCAGAAAGCCAGTTTTAATAAGCTAAACAATTAACCTTGAATAACACCTTGTCCCTCTCAGGCCATATAGAATAATAGATTTCTGTTGCTTTTAATAGCAAAGTATGTATAATAAGTCATGGTAATGACAGGAAGTTCATTGCTAGGTCAGAATCCGCATCTTGCTGCATTTTTAATTTGTAGAATACTGAAGTCCAATGTTCAAATTATGAGCATTTAGTCAAAGAGATCTTCTACCTTCTAGTCTATACCAAGTGCATAACGACAGAACTGACCAAGCTAAACTGGCATCCTCATTATAGCAATGTCCATCGTTCACAAGTTCACTAGAATAATATATGCTGATTCTTTTTTTAGCTTCAGAGAGCTTTGAGCATGACTTGTGATCACAAAAGAAGTAAACCTGAAGAATCATGGCTCAGCTCAATTTGTTTCTACATTTAAACAACAAGATATATTTTGGGAAAGATACTGCTTTGAGTTGCCATGGTGCTTCATTAAACACCACCAATTCTCCATGTAGATTCTGCTTCATGCAGTGAAACAAAGCTGCCACCAAAATAGTCCAAGGTTCACCTTGAAATCCAGCTACGATTATCAGCAGTGTCTTGGCATTATTTTACACTCTTCTCTCTCTCTCTCTCTCTCTCTGTCTCTTTCTCTCCTCTGCCCCTTTCTGTCTTTCTTTTTCTCTCCAAAAATATTACAGTCACAATTGCTCTCAACTTTCTGGGATCATTGCTCAATACAGGCCGCCTACACAACAACAGCTTTCAATAAGACTTCCAGTGTTCTCAAAGTAATACATTCCTGTTAAATTATTGATTGACTTCATTTAGGTTACTTTCGATTATATGTGGGAGGCAGGATGCAAAGTTTTGTTAATAATCAAACACACAAACTAAAATCTTGCACTATGTCAACTATATTGTAAGGGTGCAAACAAGGCATAATTTAAAAGATACCATCCCCTCAAAAGAAAAGCCCTAAGAGAATTTGAAAAATACTAATAGTTAAAAAAAAAAGTTATATCATAATCTAGATTTACTCTAGCTTTTTTTTTTTTTTTGAAAGTGCCAACCGAAACATCTCGATCACTAAAGGTTCACAGTTCAAAGATATCTGCTGTTCAGCCCAATTTAGTTACCAGTTGAAAATTCAGCAGCAGCACCAAGCACTCACACAGAACCGACATGAAAGGTTTAGAGAGTAAAGTGTGCTGGAAACAAGTGCTGGAAAGATTATTTCAACCTAATGTGTCATTCTCCTAATACAACCATTGTAACAGAATACAGTCTAGTAACTGCATTCTGGAAATGTGGTCAGATTTTGGTCCATTCTTTCAAGAAATTTTAAGCTACCATAACATTTTATGTGAACATATTTTGCATTCCATAGCAATTACTGTGGTCTAGTGAGGCTTGTTTGGCTTTGGCGGGAAAGATGGTCTAACCAGTGGAATGGTTAGACATGGTCCCAGGAGTGAATGGTTCTGCCACAAACTGTAGATACACCTCTTTGCCCAAGATTCTTCCAGTTGTTTTCCTAATTGTTAACATTTTTGGTTACCTTTGGTTTTTAATAAATTGTTTTAATGTTTTTATTGTTTTATCCTTTTATAGTGACTGATTTTAATTTTTTACTATAAACCATGGTCATTTCCGCACTAGAGTGTTATAGCACTATGATTCCACTTTCAACATCCTATGGAATCCTGGCTGGCCCCTGACGAAACTGCAAACCCCAGGATTCCATAGGATGTTGAAAGTGGAATCATAGCGCTATAACACTCTAGTGTGGATATGGGCCTCGTTGCAATTTCTTAAAAGAAAAGTGACATAGAAATGACCTAAAATTCTCAATTGCCCTTGTTCTCATTTAAAATAGTCTAGTCTATTGACATTGTTCTCATCCTGGGAATATAAACATCTCATATATTCCAGAAAACTGAGCACTTGTGGGTTTAGTCCAGCATTCTGATGGAACCTGATCCAAATCAGCTTAACTGCAATAATGTTCCCTAGTTATATTGGTGGCCCTTTTCGCACACAACTTTGAACACAAAATGGCCACGGGAGCAATGCAGAATCGCGAGGACGGTTCTGCATGACATTCTCGCGATCACACATCGCTCCTGTAGCGATCCCATGGCAATCGTGTATTATATCATTTTTGGCTCTTTGCACATTCCTCCTGCGTCCCTCCCACACTTACCTGGCATGCGGAATGTCAGGAAGCACGATGGCCGCGCTTCCTCCCCCAGTGCAGCCTGGGAAAGTACCCGGCTGCACTGCGGAAGGAAGGGACAGAGCTATTGCGCTTCCTTCCGTCCAGCACGGAGCTGGTGCAGAGGGAAGCACAGGAGACGTGATTCCCTCCCGGAAGAGGCTTTTCATGCGATCCCCACATAACGCCAGCAGCACCAGGTAAGGTGTGAAAAGGACCTATGTCTTGTCTTTTTTCCAGTGAGGTCAATATCTCTCCTCCTTGCTACTATATCCTTACAACAGTTCTGTGAGATAGATTAGGCTGAGAGAGAATTGTTATTGTGATGGTGGTATGCCTTCAAGTTGTTTCTAATTTATGACAAATCTATCATGGGGTTTTCTGGGGCTGAGAGTGTGTGAGGTGCCCAAGGTCACCCAGTGGGTTTCCATGGCTGAGCAGGGAATGGAACATTCATTTCCAGGGTCACATCACTATACCACGCTGGATCTCCTGAGAAACAACACATGGCCCCAAGCTACCCTGGGATTTTCATGGTAGAGGGCAAACTAGAAGCTGAATCTCTCAAGGCTCATTTCAGATCTAACTACTGGCTCTCTAATCACTATAACAATCACAAGACTGCTGCATCATGTGCGCCCAGGCTATATTTATATTTTTCCATTCTCACTTTCTGAAAGAAATAGAAATGGGGCTAATATCATTAATGTCAACATAATTTGGTGAGAAGCTTGAGAAGGTGTGGTAACATGTTGGCACTACCACCCTCTGCAAACAGAAGGAAAGCAGTTGAATAGGGAACAATGGGGAAAGTAAGCCTTGGTGTGGGCATTGTTTAGGAAGAGTCTAACAGCAAGAGGAACTCTGTGGCATATAGGTACGCACAAGACCATCACTCACTGTATGCTTGTGCAAGACTACATGTCAGTGTCATGCCCACATTGTAGACTGCAGATCTGAAGTTTGACATTAGCCATGTCCATACTACACTGTTATAGTGCTATTATTCCACTTTCAACAACCTGTGGAATTCTGGGGTTTGTAGTTTACTAAGGCCAAAGAGCTCTCTGGCTGAGAAGTCTAAATGCCCCTCCCTAAACTACAAGCCCCAAGATTACATAAGATGTTGAAGGGGAATAATAGCACTATAACAATGTAGTGCAGAAATGGCCTCTGTCTCTATCCTAAAGGAAAGTATAAAAGAAAATCAAAATGCTCACTGCTTCTGAGCTTTCCTTGGCTTCAGTGTTGCCCCTACCCTGCAGAGCAGTGGCAGATAGTAGCTTCTAAGTCAGAGGAGTGGTGACTCCACTCCAGAATCTAGTCCAAACTTCAAAAGAGCTACACAAGGTGCTAAACTTTATCCCCAAAATAGTCTCAGCATCTTCAGTGCTCTTTCATAGTTTAGACTAAAGCTCAGAGTGGATCCACTGGACCACTGCTACAGAGTGAGCTGTTTGTGTTTGAAAGTATGGTTACATGGTGCCTGAATTACAAGTGGGCACAATATATGAGACTATGCGTTCCTAATATTTATAAAGTAGGGAGGAGGGAAAGTCTTCAACTTACATTTCTCCTCCTTTTTTTTAGAACAACAGTGGATTTGTAGCAGCCATAACACTTCTCTTAGACTGACATTTTTATTTTAAAACATCCTAGAGTATAAATTATGTAGGAGCATGCTTTGTGTGAAATTAATTTTAAGCTTTCTTGCACATAGGAAGAGGGATGAAATGGCTTTTCTTGCCTTCTACCTTTATTGTTGTAAAAATACAATGCCATACTGAAGGGTGTAGAATAGTCAGAAAGAGACAGGCACGCATAATTTCTTATAAACACTAGAAGAATGTTTTCATGAACCATTGAAAGTAACATTTTTATCAAAATGGTCTTTCTCATGCTTAAATGTATTTATCTGAACGTGGAGGAAAATTAAATGAGGAACAGGGCAACTGCCTTGCTGCATCAGTCCAAAGACCCATCTTGCCTGGCACTCTGTCTTTGCTCTGGGATGTAGGAACTCTGTTTTGTATTGAATCTGGCACCAGCTGGATTTGCAAGCTGGAACCAAATGCCAGGAGACATTTAGGATTTACCCCTCCTTTCTGGCAACTGCTGTAGAAAAGATTGTTGTGTCACAACAAGTTATTGCAGCCAATAGGTGAGAGCAATATGACCAGATGGGCTGTAATTTAAAGACCTGCTTTGGATGGGAAGTCTTTGTGGATGAAGCAACCAAAAAAAAAATCAGGTCATTAGAAGAGGGAAGCTTGTTTCACACACAACATTGAGCCCATTGTTTGGGCCAATTTTTGCAAATTCATTCATGAACAGCACAAACTCTTTATCCATATTTTTCAACTTATGACTACCTGGATCCTGGCCAAAATCTGTGCTATCTTCTGAACATACCGATTCTGTCAAGAAGAAAACAACACTGGTTGTTCCATTCCACACATGGATATCCAAACCTTTGCACAAAGTCAAAAGTGTGAAAAGCCAGAAATATGAAACTGGCACTGAGATGCCAAACAGATCTACTTTTCATTGCCTTCTTTGCACACAGAATGATGACACATGTGAAAGAAGATTTGTCTCTATGGCAAACTTTTAAATCTGGAGTAATCATCGGCATCACAGTGGTAGCAAAAAGTTAATGATCTATGACCTTGGAAGTAGGCTTTAATCTTAAGCAGGACTAATAAGATTAAAGCTATGTTTAATATGAAGTGATGCAATTCTTTATTTGCTTGGACATGTTAGCATTGAAGAATATAAGAACCAGGATCCTGTATGTGACAGGCATGATTCACAGGTCATATCTGCACTACACTCTTATAGTGTTATTATTCCACTTTCAACATCCTGTAGAATTCTGGGGTTTGTAGTTTACTGAGGCCAAAGAGCTCTCTGGCTGAGAATTCTAAATGCCCATCCCTAAACTGCAAACCCCAGGATTCCACAGGATGTTGAAAGTGGAATAAGAGCACTATAACAGTGTAGAGTGGAAATGGCCATAGTTATACTGGCATGTGTACTTTTAGGGTTATTGTAGAAGGAGGCATGGCGAATATCCTTTTTCAACATTCCCTTATCCCACTGTACAACAGCAGCTGGCACTTTTTGGTCACAACCCTACCTTGGAGACTGGTTGCAGGCATGTATCCTTGGTTTTTTCTCATTGCCCTAGTACATCTTGGGAAAAAGAAAGCAGATGCAATTCTAGGATGCATCAATAGGACAATAGTGTCTGGGTTTGCTTTGGTCAGACCTTACCTGAAGTACAATGTCCAGTTCTTGGAATTCAAGGAGGATACTGACAAGCTGGAACATGTCCACAGGACTGCAACCAAAATGGTAAAAGGCCAGGAAACAATGCCTTATGAGGAGCAGCTTAGGGAGTTGGGTGTGTTTAGCTTTATCCTGGAGAGGTGGCTTGACAAACATGTTTGAATATATGAAAGGGGCATAATATGGAAAATGGACCAGAGTTGTAGGTTTTTGTTTTTGTTTTGTTTTGCTTCCCCAGAGACTAAGACATGGAGCAATGGCTTCAAACTATAGAAAAAGAGATTCCACCTAAACATTAGGAAGAACTACCTGATGGTAGGAGCAGTGCAACAGTAGAATATGCAGCCTCGGAGTATGGTGGAGTCTTCTTCTTTGGAGCTTTTTAAGCAGAGGCTGGATGGCCATCTGTCAGGAATATTTTGATTGTATATTACTGTATGGTAGGGGGTTGGACTTGATGGCCCTTGTAATCTCTTTCAACTTTATGATTCTATTATTCAGAGAACCCAAGCAGAGGAACTTGTGGGAGACCTTGTGGGGGCAGAGGACCCTTCACCCAGGCAGCAGCTGCAGGATAGAGCTGTGTATAGGTACCCACCCAGCTGATGCCGTGCAACTGCGGTAGAAGTGGGGACAGAGGAGCAGCCCTCCCAACAACAACAATGTAAGTGTATTAGTAGAGACTTGTACTCCATCAGCATGCTTATTGGACCTTGGTCAAGACAAGCCCTCCTGAATCAGATCTTAAAACTTTCTAGGCTTGCATCCTCTTCTAAACAGTATTGAACCAAAGTTCTTCCAAAGTACACAAAAAAATACCAGATTTGCACTACAACTCTCCAAATCCCCCACCAACATAATCTGGATTCATGATGGCTGGGGGCATCCAAGCTCTGAATGTATGTACATCAATAGAATGCCAAATGTTCTCAAGAATGTGATCTGAAGGCACTCACAGGTAGTACCCTATAAGAGCCTCTTTTGTTGTTTCATGTCATCTGAACCTTGACAATAATAGTTTGAATTCATTTGGTACAGTATGCTAGTGGTTGTACTTTTCAGGGTCATGCAGTGGTGGCAAAAAAAGGTAGGCATGGACTGAGTTCCTCTTTGATGACAGCACAGCTCAAAGTTTCACCAGAACAGTTAGCAGGGAGCACTGGTCCAGGCTACCAGCTACATGAGTCAACCTTAGCAAGTAACCAATTTAAACAACCAATTTGCCAAGCAAGGGCACCATCCCCATTCAGAACAATTCTACCTGAGTCTGGGCAAAACACTCAGACGTTTTGGATGTCCCTGAGGCTCTGGGCATGATCACACTGTATAATTATAACACTATGGTTCCACTTTGACTGCCATGGCTGCATTACAAGGAATGCCAGGTATTATAGTTTGATGAGGCACCAGAGCGTTCTAGCTGAGACTTCTAAATACCCTTGCCTAAACTACAAATCCCAGGATTCCATAGGATGGAACCATGGCATGCCCTGGTTCTACTAAAGACACTATCACACTGCACAATTACAGCGCTATCATTCCACTTTTATCTGTGTAGTGTGATAGGGTCTTTTGTAGATCCAGACCAAGCTTGGATCTCTTTCTCAAATCTCAAGCGAATGCATTAAACAGGTTTTAGCAGCAATAACCAAGCAATCAAGGTACTTGATTTAGAAATAGCCAACCCTACAAGTGCCTGTTTGTTCTTGCTGTTACAAGCCTTCAAGCCATTTCCAAGTGATGGAGACCCTAAGACAAACCTAACATGGGGTTTCTTCAGCAAGATTTGTTCAAGGGGGAGTTGCTGTTGTATTTCTGTAGAGTATGACTTGCCAAAGGTCACCCAGTAGGCTTCCATTGCCAAGTGGGAATTCAAACCCTGGTCTCCTGGAGTCTGAGCCCAACACTCAAACCAGTACACTGCAGTAGCTCTCAGAGGAATATATAAGGGATGCTTATTTACAACAGAATAAAATACATCAATATAAAGATAATTAACACAAAGAATCATCACAAGACCAATATACAAACAAGCTTAACTAAGAAAGCTAAATTTCCTATTGTAAACATATGTAGCCGCAGCAAAAATAAGCTTCTTAGCATATGATTCCAGCAAGCAATATACATGCAGAAAATGGAGACTTGAAGTTACAACAGACAAAGAAGCCTTAAAAATTGTATAATAAAAATTGCAGTTCAGGTGGCCCCAATTAGCTAATAAGAATCTCTGTAGGTTTGAACATTCTGGTCTTTGGCACATAAACAGATTTTATCAACTCAGGTGAAACCAGCTCTTAGTAATAAGTCAGGCTCTGTGCTCTCCCAGTAGCGCTAACCAGTTAACAGACAACACAAGGGCATATGTCATAACATCTCAGCACAGCTTTACAGGCTTACATGCTGACAAACTAACACAAAATGACAACTTAAAAAACTGGAGACTTTTGCAGGCAAGCACGAAGGAAGTCTTCAAACTCAAGTAGATTTTCTTCTTATGTGAGTGCTTTCCTGGCATCCACCAGCTGATCAATACCACCTACCTACTGCTGCATGGTCAGAGGGAAATGTTACTCAAGGAGGTACTGAATATCTCCTTGTACAATGTCTGAGAAAGGACTTAGACTTGTGCAATTCTTAGTTATGCCAGTGTAAATCATTGAGAAGATTCTGGCCAAAATCTCCTGCCAGAGAGCAATCTGTTTCTCCAACGGTTTACTTCTTCTACACCTGGTTTACTCCTGCTGCCAAAATGTACACAAGCATAGCTATACAAGCTCAATGACTGAACAGGAGTCTAGGCAGTGAGTCTCAAAATCTGTTCTGTAGATCCTACAACAGTTACAACACCGGCCATTTCTGCACTGGACTGTTCTACTTTCAACATCCTATGGAATCGTGGGGTTTGCCCCGGCCAGCCCCTCCCTAAACTGCAAACCCCACGATTCCATAGGATGTTGAAAGTGAAATAATAGCACTATAACAGTCCAGTGCAGAAATGGCCACACTCACAGGGACAAGGGATAGAAAAAATTTTCTCTTTTGTTTTCTCTTGCAGTCAGATATTTTAAACTTCAGGTTCTCTTCTTTCTAAGTTACGAAGAAATTTCCACAAATTCTTGCTAATTCTTCTGCAAAAAATGAAGTGTAACAACAATCTCTGCCATCTGTAACAATTAAATTCAATAGCTACATATTTGGTGAGGACCATATTGTGCCTATCTGCCATGTGAGCGATAAAGATGAGGTGCTTCTTTGAAAAAAGAGATGACAACTCAGATTCAATGTGAACATGAAAAACAGACAGGGATATAAGCAAAAACTTTTAAGGCTTAAGCACTCAAATACATCTATGTCTGGAGGACAGATTTGTCTATCTTAATTTCTCTCACACTTGAACTTGTTTTAACCTCAAGTTTTTTCCATCCTGAATATGAAGTAATTTAACAATCTGGGCAATTCATATAAAGATAAACTAAAACAAAAATCTCTCCCATGCCTAACTGGGACAGCCTATATCAATTCCTGCATGCTGGTTGGGAAGGTGAATGCCCTTGGAGAATGCGTTTTCCTTTATCGTGGATTTATTGCACCCAACTGCAACTCACCGAAGGTTGGATGCATTGCAGTTTCTGAGTCACTGAACAGCCCTGAATGTTTCCATTTCCACGTAAATATCATTACAAATCATTTTTTTAAAAAAAAAATGTGAAGATTGTTGACATACAACCTAATGTTCTGTAGCGGTAATATTCTGAAATGGCTTCCCCATGCAGTATTTCCTACGTTATGCTCTGATGCAAATGCAAATACCACAATTTATGTATGTATTTATTTATTTATTTATTTATTTATTTATTTTACGCATATCCAGTTTATTCTCCAAGGAGCTCAAGCAACATGCATAGTTCTACAACCCCATATCTTATTTTCACAACAACCCTATGAGGTAGGCTAGGCTAAGAGACACCTCAAAGTCAGCTAGAGAACTTCACTGGAGCCTAGCTTTTCCCAGTCCTAGTCCAAAAGACTCTAGACAACACCACACTGATTTTCATATAAAACTAGCATGAGAAGACACAGTTACTTTGTCAAAATCTCCTTGTCTGCATACTATTAGAATCACAGTATGGAGTATGAGCCAAAGTGTCCCTTATAATGAGGAGTTTATTATAAGTACACCCCCTCTGGTACTTTGCCTGTTAATCAGCAGTTAATTGCTAGGAGACAGAAAGTAGCATATTCAGTTATAGCATGTACTCAGTATCATAACCACCTCTAAGCACAAATGTTTTAAAAAGCATGGGGTAGCTTACTCAGGCTCCAAACAATGTGCAAAAAAAGATTTTGATTACACAAAATGGGCCAGCTAGTGAGAACAGCTACAGTAAGCAAATGTACAATGCAGCTGATCTGGCTTTCAAAGAGGAAAACCCTATATATCACTGAAAATGCTGCATTGGCAAGGGGTTGGTTATAAGGCTAAATTTAATGTCAGGAATTTGCTGCCATAAAACATAGTTTACTATGTTACCACAAACCACGATGGAATTACAGACTAGTAATAAAAGAATTTGCCCTCATCTCTCAGAAGAAATAGCATATGACAAGGTCTGCAGCTAAACTAAAGGGAAGGATAAATCAATAAGGAATGTATATGTAATCTGATGGACAGCACACTTAAATCCCAGAATTCAGCCAGTACAGGAACGTTCATAGTTACCTCCATACAGTATGTGTCCCTGAACTAATCCCCAGATAAATAGAAGACTTTTATGTTAAATAAGAATTGGAACTGTAATGCTCCAGCTTAGAAAAAGGCACTATAGGTTTCCTTCTAAAGTTTTTAACATCTAAATGTTGGGGAAGGAGACATTTATTTCTAAGTACTCCCAAGTCTACAATACCAAAATGGACACTGAAGTGCTATAATCAATATTTACCCATTTTTGTACCCCTTGTTACTCATATGCTGGGAAAGAAAAGCTACTTTCTGGACTTATTGTGTGTCTTCGAGTCATTTCCAGATTATGAAAACCCTAAGGTGAACCTATCACAGGGTCTTCTGGGGTTGAGAGTATGTGACACACCAAAGGTCATGCAGTGGGTATCCATGGCCAAGTGGAGAATCAGACCTTGGCCTCAAGAGCCATAGTCCCGTGTTCAAGTCACTACACCATGCTTTCTGGCCTACCACTTCCATAGTATCCTAGTCAACATGTCCACTGGCTGTGCTGACTGAGGTATTGTGGGAGCCCATCCAAAGTAACATTTCTTAGCTGTTATTCTATGAAGTGTGTTTTGACATTTAAAAGGGGGGCATAGATACACCTGCAGTGAGACCCAAACTAGAGGTTATAACAGACAACATTGTTTATCCTTTTTCCCTCCCTGCATTTAAGCGTTCTCAAATCATCCTTCTTTTTGCTCTAGCATGTAGGTCCAGCCCTCCGTGTACATATATCAGTATGAAAAAATGACATGGAGGCATCTGACAGGAATAGAAATGACAAATGGCTTGCTTGTTGTAACATTTAGATCTGGCTTGATGTTTTATGGGATAAACCTTTAGAACCTTTTTTCATACTCATCCAATATATATGATATTAAATATGTTGCTTGATCTTATATAGTCCAGAAAATATTTTATTCAGCAGGCTGGCCTGGCAATTTTTACTTTATGTTTACCACCATAAACCACTGCTCCCCTGCTTTACCAGAATGTCAACCACTGTTATGCTTTGAGCTGCAAAGATTTTTATAAAAATTCAGAACAAGGAATGCTAGACAAACATATTTTTGACACTGGAAACACTAGATAATTCAAACATGAGCTACACCCCCAGTCCTATAGAGCCGATAGTACAATGATTAATCCAGCCTAGTATAAGGATGAAACAAGAATTATTAGGTGTTAATTACAAGATATTTTGACATTTCAGAGTACTATAGCAATGATATCATGTTTTTTCTCCTCCTTCCCCAGCTGCTTTCATATTTCATACACTGGTTGTATAAACAAAGGCATTTGCTCTATGTCTGGCTGCATCCTAAAAAAGCAAATTATAAAAAAAGATTGAAGATGCTGCAAAGAGAGCAAGAAACCTGCGCCTAGAGACCAGCTTCTACTACATGCTGATTTTTTTCTCCTCTCCCAGTAGCAATGAAGGGCATTCTTGAGACACAAGGTATTTCCCCTTCAGTGCAGCAGAAAACCCATCTCTTATTCTGTCAGCGTGCAGAGCTGGGGAAATCCTTCATAAAGGAAAATTCGCTTGCAAGAGATTCCTGCAAACATTCCCCAGACAGTGCCGCCCACGCAGAGGAACTCCACATATCATGCCTTTTCCATTTTTTTCCCCTTTTCTTTTTGTACGCTTCCCGCAGCACAGCTTGGCAGAGCACAGAGCTAGTGATTAAAATCCAGCAGCAGGCTCTCTTTGAAACTGTCAGATTATTCCCACCCGATTTTTTAAAAAGGAACAAAAAACTGTAACAGCACTTACTGCAGCACTCTGAGTTCATGGTGCATAATTGCAATTATTATTAAAATGGAGAGTAAGCACTGTCTCTTTTAAGCTGCAGAGGTTTTGTATATCTTGGGTTCCACCAAAGGCAAAGGAGAAGATTTTTGAAAGATTAAACTATAATGCAAACATAGAGCCAGCATGGTGTAGTGATTTGAGCACTGAACTACGACTCTGGAGATCAGGGTTCGAATTCCAGTTCAGCCACAGAAACTTATTGGGTGACCTTGGGTAATCCACACTCTCTCAGCATCAGAGGAAGGCAAAAGCAAACCCATTCTGAATTAGTCCTACCAAGAAAACCCTGTGATAGGTTTCCCTTACAGTTGCCATAAGTCAGAAATAACTTGAAGGCACACAACAATGATGCAAACCTACAATGTTGTCTGATGTTTCTTTTTAGTAGAACAAGATTGTTTTCTTGTGCCAGCTGCTCTGTGGCTAGAATAGAGTCTGAGTAACATGAGGGGGCAGACAGGGATCTCAGCTGAAAAGAAATGTATGGATTTTTATTCACCAGATAAAAAAATTAAAGACCTATTGATTAAAAAGCAATATTAAGGACCTTGAATTAACTGAGTTCTGGGGTTATCTAGAAGCCTTCTCTCTGCAGTAGAAACCATGGCCCTACATATTAGAACCAGTGTAGGAGCAGCTGGTGCTCAAGTTTGTGAAAATGAAAAGCAGAGGTTTGAAATGTTTACTTGTTTAGACCACAAAAGTGCTGGGTAGCCTCAAGAGTTGTGGGAGCTGCATCCCCACATACACTAGGACCTCAGAAGGCCACAATCATCCCTTTTGGAAAATCCCAGACCCACTCCAAACCAATGTCTGACCTGTTTTGTGCCTGATAATGGCACTAACAGTCAATAGGTTTCCACTAGAGGAAACAATCAGCCAAATGGGAACCCCCCAAGATTGGCATGGAAGAGCACAGAGGTAGAGGTGGTCCAGAAAATCTGGAGGCCTGTATTAGGGAACTGGGGAACTGTATGTGGTCCTTGGGCTGTATTTTGTCTACTCATGAATACAACTACCAAAATCTCCCAGCCACACAGGTTCAAAGACACCCTCATCTTCATAAGGAGTTTGACAGTACAGTCTTAGGTATGTGCACTTCTATTTCAGTCACGTGGAGTTGTTCAACAGGAGGGTACTCCTACCTACCTAAGTATGCATAGGATTGTAAATATTCTGGTGCTGAGAACCCAAGGCTGAAAATGTATGAGTCTGAGATGATTATGAGAAGAAGAATTTCAGGATGTTTTACAAACCAGGTGCTTAACAGATGATTTAGCATGTCACTTTATATCTTAAACTCAGGGCTCACCTCAAGTATCAGAACTCTCTAGATGAAAGAACAAAATTTATCTCAGATGCATTTTTTTCAGGCTCTCACAGATTCACATGCAAGCTCTTCTTGTATGCTTTACACACCCTCTGTAAGGCTTCACTTTTTAAACTCTCCATTATTTCATTATTTTTAAACAAAATGCTTACAGCCCAGAGGCTTTCACAACAGCTTACAAATTCAATTTTTTTTTTAGAGACTCACACCATAGCATTAATTCAAAACAGCAACAGCAGGACAATTTCAATAAAACATGACAGTATATCAAAATGTTTACATTCACAGATATAAGCAAAAAAGATTTTGTCCAGCATTTAACAAATTTCAGAGGTGGCACCAAGTGAGACTTTTAGTGGAATGTGAAATAAAATGGACTGGACTAGTGTGCTGTAATTCTCAAAAGTGATTTGGCAGCTGCTAGCATCAGGTTGCCACAAACCTATCCTGGTATTTATGCCAGAATTCAAAGTAACTATCCAAGGTGCTGAATCTATTTTGGGAGCTAGCATCCTTGAGAATCTGGAGGTAAAAACCAGAGTGGTTTCATTGCATCCTTGATGTGGGAGCCACCAGACAATGCTGTAGGTAGTGCAATAGCTCAATTTTGTATCACAATAAAAGCATTCCAACAATCTTGTCCACTGCTTCGGCTACGCAAAACAAAACAGGGATGCATCCATACTTTACATTCCTCAACCTCTTCCCACCCACATTCATAACATGACCTTTGTGGTCTCTGTAGCAGTGAGTTTGGAATCTGCACCATGGTTACACAAGAAGAACCGATGAGATTGGTACATCTCACTCCCTGCAATATAGAAAGGAACAGAGATGCAGACAAAGGCAACACAGGGAGCAGAGAAGGTACCATATTCTCATTCTCTTGACAGATTTTGCAGTGGTAAAAGAAAACAGATGGGAAGAGACTCTTTTGGTCTATGTAAGCTGAGGGGGTTGTGTGGTTGGTTGTTTTGTTTTTTCTTTCACCAACGTATGCTAACATATGCACTGCTGTAAACCTTGGGGGCTTGCAGTAAGTTCATGCCTGATAGCACCTTGGACAAAGAGTCCTTTCACATCAGCAAAACTAGAAAATTCATCTAACATTTCCATATCACATTTATCAAATCAGAACAAACTGTCACATTTTCCACTGACAGGCAACTCTTTTGCAGAAATAGTCTAGCTGTTTTAAGCCTATATTCTTTCTACTAATACACCTGCACTCTGGCAATATAGTATTTTTTTTTCCTTTCTTTTTTATGAAAGGAAGACGTACAAGACAAATCGAATATAATTCTTTCCATTGTACATAGTACATCCAAGTGCTTCTTTGAATAACTGAAAAATTCTAGTAATAGCTTGGTAATGATCTCAAGCACCGAGAAGTATCTTTCAGCAGGGTTTGTGCAAACAAGAACTGTGTAACAGCACCACCATTATGAACTCAGGAATATTGCAGGAGGTTCCAGTAGAGAGGCTGCTGCGACTATAGAGATTGCCAGCCTGTGGAGCAAAAGCAAAGAATCAAAGTGTATGATAAGTGGAGATCTAATGAAGGGAGGAAAGATGTGTTTCCTTTATATATAAAAGGGTAAAAGAGCTCTTATTAAGGAAATACCAGCCACTGCTAGAGCAATTGCCTCTTTGGAGTTGACTATCCCAGAGCTTTCAATAGTACAGTCTGTAATTCTATGCAGGATTATTTTAGGAGTAAACTCAACTGAACATAGTGCAGCCCAGCACATGATATTTCACTGAAAACATGGGATATTGTACAGTCCTAGGCATCTAGATGTGGTGCTGCTAAACTAAGAACACATATTCATTGGAGTAAGGAGTTGACACTTGCTCCTAAAAAAAATCAGAAGCTGGAACATGGAATTCCAAACAGTTTTCCACCTTGACAGTGGTGTTTGGTTTTTGTTTGTTTTTTTAAGATAAACTGCTACTAATCTTTGAGTGTTTTGCCTATCTGACAATGTTTTAATCATTCTATCATCCCTAAAAGGGAGTTTATATCAAAACAGAAAATGTGGAATATGTATTCATTTAAGAAACTACAATGTATAGAAATAAGCAAGATATAGAGACTCACCTGCCAGGAACCTCCTGTGGGTATATGAAGTTGTAGTCAAAGAGGAGAGAGGTATGATGTGCTGGCATTAATGAACATTCACACATTCTATCTGTTGACAGCAGGTGGCACAAGGCAAGACTTTATACTTTCACCTTATCTTGCCACCATTTTCTTTGATTTTTCAGTAGTCCTTCACAGCAACAAGCAAGTTGCACCCACTATTTCTTTTGCATTGCCTGCCATTTTGTTTCCCACAGAGGCCCTGGAAAGTGCTGTCACTTCTGTATTATTTTTGTTATTTCAGCATTTCATTTTCTTCTCAATTGCTGTACTTAACAGGGTCTCTCAGGATCCAAGGTCTCGTAGAAGGGCATAGTGGGTTGGAAGACCGGTGAAGATTGTAGCTTTTGGGCTTCTAATCCACCAAATACTACTCTTATGATGCCAGATCATAGCTATATGCTCAAGCATGCTAGCTTAGGCATACAGATATGATCATATAAGCTAGTATCACAAACCTATGTTCACTTTACTTGAACTTTGTATAACTATTAAAGAGACTTCAGAGTAACTTGGAAACAGCTATGGCAACCAGGAAAGCATAACTTTAACATCTGATGTTAGGTTGTACCAGTGTCAATACTTACCAAGGTTTCTCCTGGAAAGAAAAGGAACCAGCCTCTTTCAGCCCTAGAGAGCAGGAGAGGAAGGATCACACCCCTTGCAACCTATAAGCACCTGTAAACACTGCCCTAGCTTCTAGAAAGCCATTCCTGTTAGGATATATTACCTGTACCTACTTAGGCATCTTTTTATCAGCCTCAGAAGGAGAACATTGGTGCCTTGTCTGGGAATTATTGTGACCCATAATAATGAAGTGACATCTCCTGGCATATAAAACTGGGTCTGCATGTAGCTGAAGAGACAAGAGAACACTTTCTTTGCTTTTATTTCTGGTACTGTATTTTTTTTCCTTCTGTTTGTAATCAATAAAACTAGGGATGGGACGAATCCAGGATTTCTGAATCTCTGGAAGTTTCTGCGAATCCATGAATTTCTCGAATCCTTTTTTTTAAAGTGTGTAAAAAGCAAATTTTTCAAAAATCTTTAAACTTCTTAATTTAAACAGAACTTTTTTTAAAAAAAAAAACTTTTTTTGATTGGATTTTTGCACAGGGATTCAGATTCGCAAATCTTGAATCTTTGCTGAGCATTCGAGGATTCAGTTGGCCCATCCCTAAATAAAACCATAGTTTGCATCATCAGTGGCTTTCCTTTACTTCAGTGTACTGTTAAATCTAGTTTGGGGAAGACATGAGTAAATGAGACCCTCCACAACATTACACATGATCTTAGGACTTTACGGGAAACATCTTTCAGTTGTAGTCTTTCCTGGAGAGTTCTTTCAGGATCTCTCCTTCATCGACAGTGTTTCATCTCAGTGAAATGGCACCTTTGTATTGTGTGTGTGTGTGCCTTCAAGCCACCTGTCAACTTATAGTGACCCCAAGGATTTCCAAGGGTTCTTTTAGGTAAGGAATACTCAGAAGTGGTTTTGCCAGTCTCTGCCTCTGAAATATAACCTAAAGCACCTGGTATTCATTGGTGGTATCCCATCCAAGTACTAATCAGAGGCCAACCCCGCTTAGCTTCCAAGATTAGATAGGATCTGATGCCTTTAAGATATTTACTTCCTCAACACTATAGATCAGGTGGGGTTGGCAGAGGGATCTGAAAGGAAAGGAGAAGAAAATTTATTCTTCAAACCATAGGATCAACTTAACAAACGATAACCTTGGCTTGAAAAAAAAAACTGGAAGAGCCCTAGTGCAGATGCAAGAAATCACCACAAACATCTCCTTCCCCTCACCAAAAAAAAAAAAAAATGACCAGAACAAGCAGACAGAGAGGCACCGACAACAAAATCCAGCAAAATGCAGAGAGCTTACTGCAGGAACTCATGCTCCTTTAGACCATTCTGGAAGAGCCCTGTGTTTGTAGAATGGCATTTATTATGTGTACTAATGCAGAAGCACACAGCAGACTTTTTCAGTTATGAATCACTGGGAAAATGTACAGCACAAACATTTTTATGAAAACAAAAGAAACAAGTACAACATAACTGAAAATTATTTTTAGTCCATCTAGTCACAGGACTGAGTTACTACATGACCAATCAATCATTCAGTTTTCCACTGGAAAAAAAAGTCTGTTTCTTTCAATTCATTCACATAGTCCATGTATACTGAAACTTCCATCTCTTAAAGTAACAGAATGCAATAGCTTTCCTCAAAGTATGGGGGGATTATGGGTAAAGTTCTGCTTCAGTAGCATTTCTAAGCCAACACCTGGTCTCTCAGTTTGACTTAGGTTCAGATTAGCCTACGTACTGCCAAGTTCGAATCATAGACTCATAAGTTGGAAGAGACACAAGGGCCATCCACTCCAACACCCTGCCATGCAGGAACATATATCAAAGCACTCCCAACAAACGGCCATCCAGCCTCTGCTTAAAAACCTTAAAAAGAAAGAGACTCCACCACACTCCGAGGCAGCATATTCCACTGCTGGACAGCTCTGACTGTCAGGAAGTTCTTCCTGAGGTTCAGGTGGAATCTCCTTTCCTGCAGCTTGAATCCATTGCTCCTTGTCCTGGTCTCTGGAGCGGCAGAAAACAAGCCCTCTCCCTCCTCTACATGGCATCCCTTCAAATATTTAAACATGGCTATCGTGTCCCCTCTTAACCTTCTCTTTGCAGACTAAACATCCCCAGCTCCCTAAGCCGCTCCTCATAGGGCATGGCTTCCAGACCCTTCACTATTTTGGTCGCCTTCCTCTGGACATGCTCCTGCTTGTCAATATCCTTCTTGAATTGAGGTGCCCAGAACTGGACACAGTACTCCAAAAGAGGTCTAACCAAAACAGAATAGAGTGGTACCATTACCTCCCTCAATCTAGACACCACACTCCTATTGATGCAACCAAGAATCTCATTGGCTTTCTTGGTTGCCGCATCACACTGCTGAATCATGTTCAGCTTGTGATCTACCAAGACTCCTAGATCCCTTTCACACGTACTGTTATCCAGCCATGTGTCCCCCATCCTATATTTATGCATTCCATTTTTTCTGCCTAAGCGCAGGACCTTACATTTCTCTCTGTTGAAATTCATTTTGTTAGCTTTGACCCAGCTCTCCCTTGCTGAAGTACACTTTAATTTTTGGTCTTCTATTATCGGATTTAAAACAAGATGTTCAAATAATTAGTTATTTATTTAAAATAAATGCCAGAGTATTATAGCAAAGTGCTGGACTTTGGCCAAGGAAAACTAATTTGAAACATCTCCTTGGTGTCCTGGGCCAGCACTGTCTCTCAGCCTACACCACAGAGTTATTGAGAAAGTAACGGTATATGACTTTATGCACAACTAATAAATAAATTGAATTTACCATTTATTTTTTAGTTTCTGTTTTATGTTTAAATCCTCATGTCCATCTTCAGAACCATGAACTTCACATGATTTCATTTCTCCCAAGAGTCTATATGTCTTTTGCCTTCTCCTTCTCCTTGAATTTTAATTTTATCACTGTGTTTGTGAGTTCAATACTAGAAGTAATATCCCAGTGTCTGTAATTACTAATGTCAGTGTTGACATCTTCTGTTTTCCACGTTCCACAAGGCATCCATTCACAGTACTTAATGAATCGAAAGCCATTCTCATAATCAATAAACCTTAGGCATAACACTAACTCATATTCATTGCATCTCTGGCATAATTCATGGAGAACTTGAAAATGATCCAAGCGCTATGATTACTTATAAAACTGATTGCTTGGAAAATATTCTTGTTCCTTGAGTGACTGAAATCAAGCTTTGTCTCAAATCTGTGCAGGTATTTTCTATTTAATTTGATCAGCAAATTTATCAAGTTTTAAAATCTCATATGTTTCTTTACAATGGTGAATACCAGTGGGAGCCCTTTGAGAATTAAGGCTAGAGATACTTTTGGTACCTCATCCCTAGTCTCAACTATTCTATGCACTTAAGCAACCTATGACCTAAAGAAAAACTAGTAAAGAGCTCTTTTTATAAAATCAGTTCTGATTTCTATTATTATTATCATCATCATTGCTATTATTGCATCTCTCTCTCTCTCTCTCTCTCTCTCTCTCTCTCACACACACACACACACACACACACACCGCAACACATTTTCAAAAAACACACCTCCAAAGAGCACATGCTACTCTAATGTGACTACTGTATTTTAAGATGATGTTGTTCTTAAATAGTAATGTAATTCATAAGAAGCCTTCTTGAAACAGAGTCCAGGGGATTAGGTGACGTTTTTCACAACTGTTCCACATTCCATTTTCTCTATTTTCCATACTGCCTTATCTCAATTGTCCGCTCAAACTATTATTTGCCCTACACAGGGAAAAGCATACAGGCTTTGTTTGGCCCTCACAAGGCTCATCATTTTTAAGGTACTACTGTTATTTATTATTTATTACAATGATTTGTATATCAGGTTTTTGAAGTACAAATCCTTTTAGGGAAGCTTGTAGGGAACATTAAAAAAATTGATAAAGTAACAGTGAACAATATTATAATAGTACAGTACAAAAAGTGGTTCTCAAGAGCCAGTTGGTGGCAATGGTCAGGGAGGGAAGGGGACAGTCACGTAGGGAGGTGGGGCCGGGGGGTCAATTCGCCCCAGGCAGCAATGATTCTGGAGCATCCCAGCCTGTAGCCATGCCTCCACGCACCTTAGCTACACCCCTGCACAACACAGCCATGTCCCCATGCACCATGGCCACACCTCTGCACACAGTGGTCATGTTGGGGGATGATAGGAGTTTCAGCCCCACAGAAATGGAGTGGAAAAACCAGAGTTCAGCAAGCCAACAGCAGCAGCCTTGTTCCCCAGTAAGGATACTCACACACAGAGGAGTTTCTTCCAAACAGGAGGCACTTTATCTTGCAGCAAAGTTCCGTTATATGCAAAACATAGAACAGATGGACAAAGGCTTGCGCCAGACACCGGTTTGGTCAACAGACAAATACATACTGGGGATCGCTTTCTTATATACATATTTACAACCAATCAGGTAGAGGTTTGCACACCTCCCTCTACCATCTGCACACGGCCCCAATTTCTTATGCAACCTTGCAATTACCCACAGCTGGGGCACGATGCAACATCTTTGCCGTGGGCTGATCATTTTCCCAGGGCTCCTTGCCTGGAATCCCTGACAATCCCCTCCAAAATGGTCAGGCCACTGTCTAGGACATTTTCATAATCCATACATGTCATACAATACATGTTACATAATACATACAGTACATACATTCAAGGGTACAACTCATCTTCCACCTTACACCTTGGTGGCAAGGCCCAGTTTACTTGCCAACTTCTCATGGCCTACTACTGGAAGCGCCTTTGTGAGCAAATCCATAGATGGACAATATTGCAAGCACAAAATCCCATCTTGGACCATTTCCCTCACATTTTGCTACTATACCCCAATGTAGTCCTACACTCAAATTTTTCTGCCTCAGTCACACGGGACAACAAAATACCCTCCTCCTGACCTTTTAGGAATAAGCATAACTTTACTTCCTGACTCAGCAAGTTGGGTACTTCCTGACCCACTTTTACTGGAACCACTGCTGGAACTAGTGCTGACCTCAGTGCGAGGCTCTTTCTTGACTGTAAATGCAGGTTCAGCACTAGGTGGCAGTGTTGAGCTCTTTGGCGTGACGTCGAGTGAGACTTTTGGCTTCTCCTCCTCAGTACTTTCCTCAGTACTTTCTTCTTCATCATCAGCCATCACCGCCCCTCCATCTTCAGAGCTTTCAAGTGTATCCGGGACGCTGTCCTTTTCCTCATCAGACATCACTGCCCCTCCATTCTCAGGAATTTCAAGTGTATCTGTGACACTGTCCTTTTCCTCATCAGACATCGCTGCTCCTCCATTATCAGGACTCTCGGGAACACTTTTCACACTTTTACCCAGGGGAATCAAAAACTCTTGGTTACAGTAAAGTCTGTCCCATCCTGAATGGATTTCAAAGTTTGCACTCCTGGAATACACTATTTTGCCAGCATGGTGTAGAAATCTATAATTGTTACCTTCATATCCCACAAAGCGTAACCATCTAGATTTCTCCTCTCCAGACTTTCTGAATCTTGAGGGAACATACACACTAGCAAACTGACGCCAAACACATAGATGCTGCAGGTTTGGCGCTCTACCATACAATAGGTGATATAGAGTTTGCTTCACACTTGAGCTCCACATCCTGGTGAAGTGGTAGTTTGCTGTCACTATTGCTTCTCCCTAAAGTCCTGCTGGGGCTTGGGCATCCTCCATCATACAGTCCTTCATTTGTTTTAACAGCCCAATTCTTCTTTCTGCAAGGCCATCCTCCCCGGGAGATGCGGGGTTGGTGGTTTTATGCCTTATGCCTTTCTTACGCATCCAGGCTTGCAGGCTATTGGACAGGAATTCTCCCCCTCTGTCTGACACAAGACTGGCCACTTTGTAAGGAAATTCCCTCTCAACAGCATTCACCCACTCTTGGACCTTTTCAGCTGCTTGACTTTTCTCCTTCAGCAGATAGACATAGGAGTACCTGGTGTGTCTGTCTACAATTACCAGGACATACCTATTTTGCCCTTCAGTTGGCTTGAATGGCCCAGCCAAATCTGCATGTACAACCTTAAAAGGACGTTGGGTGACACACTTGCTTTTCTTGGCAACGGGGTAAGCCTTTACTGTAACCTTTTTGCGTACAGAGCAATCTAGGAACTTAGGGCAATTTCTGACTTGTAACCCAGGGCATACCTTTGCCAACTCTTGCAAACCTTTGTAGCTGGCATGTCCCATCACTCTGTGGAGATAATGTACACACTTTTCATGTAAAGGCTTGTTACACATAGGGTTAACGTTTGCCACTTTTCCTTTGAGCAACATGTGGTACAACCCCTGCTTTTTCACCCCTTTTGCACAAAACACACCATTTGTAGTTATTGTACATTTCTCCCCTTCAAACACCACTTTGTAACCCTCACTGGCCAGTTGGGAGACATTCAAAATACAGTTCTGTAGGTTGGTAACACACAACACATTATTGAATGATGTACCAAAGCATGGCACATATGCAGTACCCATCTTCTGCACCTTGCTTGGTGCCCCATCTGCAAGGAAAATTGCTGTTATATTTGCATTTGTAACATTACTCAAGAGCTTTAAATTGTTCACCATGTGGTGAGCTGCACCACCGTCTAGCAACCACACACCACTCTCAGACTGTTCTTTTGCCACAAACACATGGCCTTCAGCCTGTGACGACACGCCCCTCCGCTTCTGGGCTGTCTTCTTCCCTCTGCTCGGCACTGGCATTCTGCAGTCCTTCTGGAGATGGCAGACTCTCTTGCATCTGTAGCAGCGTCTGGCATAGCTGCACACTCCTTCTTCCAGGTCAGATGTCTCCTCCTCCTGGCAACTGGCTTTTCTCCCCTCCGACTGCAGTCTGGAATTGAACTGCTTACGTTGGACTTCCTCCAGGATCCTCCTGGCTACCAGGTCTACAGTCAGCTCTTCTTCACGCACACCCTGCAGGCTGTACATCAAAAAGTCCCACTCCTTAGTGAGGCTTCCCAGCAGAATAAAACTTTTCTGCATTTCTGGAATATTTATTCCTCTGTCGGCTGACTCTCGCTCTCCAAACCGTGCCACACGTTCTCCTTTATCAGAGACGCTTTCACATAAATTCGCCAGCTTTGATAATTTGTGTCATTTAGTCTCTGAAAACGCACAAAGCTTGTTTCAGTCATTGTGCTGCCTTTGTAAAAACAAAACACAGAAACGCAGTTGGCCGGCTTCCTCCTCCAAAGTGTCCTTGAACAGCACCGGACTGAAAATTAACTGTCTCTCTGCCAAAACACAGACTCCCGAAGCACCGGAGATCCAGGCAAACAGTCAAAAACAGTTCTAGTATCCAGGGGAAAACAACTACAGGTGCGCTGTGGATGCTGTGCACTCTGGGTCTGGGCCCATAACCACTGTTGGGGGATGATAGGAGTTTCAGCCCCACAGAAATGCAGTGGAAAAACCAGAGTTCAGCGAGCCAACAGCAGCAGCCTTGTTCCCCAGTAAGGATACTCACACACAGAGGAGTTTCTTCCAAACAGGAGGCACTTTATCTTGCAGCAAAGTTCCGTTATATGCAAAACATAGAACAGACGGACAAAGGCTTGCACCAGACACCGGTTTGGTCAACAGACAAATACATACTGGGGATCGCTTTCTTATATACATATTTACAACCAATCAGGTAGAGGTTTGCACACCTCCCTCTACCATCTGCACACGGCCCCAGTTTCTTATGCAACCTTGCAATTACCCACAGCTGGGGCACGATGCAACATCTTTGCCGTGGGCTGATCATTTTCCCAGGGTTCCCTGCCTGGAATCTCTGACAGGTCATGCCCCTCATGCCATAGCCCCACCCCCTCACCCCCCCTCCACACACTCCAAGCTCCGCCATTGGGAGGGAGAAAATCCAGCTGGAACAAGAACCTGATCTGGAATTTTGCATGGCTGACACATTTCTGGTCACAACATATGTGAACTTGTAATACGTGTCTAGCCTTTCAGTCAAACTTAGGCCATTTCCACACTACACTGTTATAGTGCTATTATTCCGCTTTCACCAATCTGTGGAATTCTGGGGTTTGTAGTTTATTGAGGCCAAAGAGCTCTCTGGCTGGGAATTGTAAATGCCCCTTCCTAAACTGCAAACCCCAGGATTCTATAGGATGTTGAAAGTGGAATAAAAGCACTATAACAGTGTAGTACAGAAATGACCTCACATTTAACCACTCTGGTTAAATAAAATTTCAACTTGGTTCTACAAGCAAACAGTAGCTGCTAAAATGGGCAACAAATGTTTGAGAACAAAAGATATTGAAGATTGAAAATAAACTGAGCTAAAGGAATAGTAAGATAGGTTTAAAGGGAGTGAGAACACACAGCTTTCAGTCTTGAAAATAAGATAGCTGTAAGAACCAGACCAGAGAGATTGCTTAGATCTGATACAATGAATCAGGCCTGATCAATTGCTAACAGGTCTGTAGAATAAAAGCAACACAGACTACATATGCATTACATAGTTGTAGCAATCTGATAGCCTTTCACAGTCATGGCTCCATCTTGTGAGAGTTGTGACTTATTGAGAGAGTTAGAAGTCTCTGTTTGAGAACTCAGGTCCTGAAGTACAGTAATATGAAGTCTAAATACTTCACCAAACCACAGATCCCAGAACTCCATAGAACAGAACCATGACAGTGAAAATGCTACCAAACTACTATAATTGTGCAGTGTAAGTACACTCTTCATTACATTACTGGCAGAAGCAGTGTAGTAGATAACATCCATAGTTGTAATTACAAGCCTCGGGCAATGAAAATGCCCAGCAGGAGCAGAATAGCTTTCTGTTCTCACATGGACCTCACTAAGCAATTTACAACAAATTATTCAAACAATAAATATCAATTTAAATATATAATCAACCAGAAAACACACACAAAAAATGTTACTGGTTGTTCCATCCCTTCAAATCAGGATGGTTCTTCAAAAACTTCAGTGACACAGACAGAGGCTGTCAATGTGAGCTGATGATGGTTCTCCAAGTAATTTCTGCTTCTTATCCTGTCTTGCCCTCATGGCAGGAATATAATTGTTTGTGGAATGCTGTGGGCCAATGTTGCTACTTACCAGTTCTATTACATTTATTTATTTATTTAAATTTGTTCCCTTACTCTTTTTATTGCATTTTTTTTCCTGGTGGACACCATTTCTGGTTTTGGAAAAGATAATTGTAAATGTTTAAAATAAACAAACAAATAAATATATAGCATTATATTGAGATTATGCAGGCCAACAGAGCTACATCCTTAGGAGGGCTGTGCTGTTATCACTGAAATGAGATGCCCATTTGGCAATGTTAGCTATTCAGGATTATTGCTACCTTCTGACTCTTCAGTTTTATTATACTATAAACATGTCCCCATATTTTGTGCCAAGTCGATGAGCAAATGAAGAATTAAAATACTGTTTGGAAGAAATAAACATTAACAACCTAATCCTCAAAACCCTATACAAGAGCAAGCCTTCTGGACATTCATTTCTGGTATGCTCAAATTGTAGTAATAGCAGTAAATGTTCAATGATGTCAAATATAACAGAATTCATCTTTATGGAGCCTGACATAATGGTCAGGAAAACAGAAAACTGATTGGAATTATAGGACTTTCAGCTTTTTCTGCAGGAATATGCTGTTCCCCAACACAGGGAAAAAGTAAGGAAGTCTCTTGTGAAACCACCACCATTTTGGAGTGAACCGGTCTCCCTTAACTTGGGCTTAACTTGTTGATTAACTTTTCAAATTATTAATTCACTAAATTTTTCTATTGATTTCATCTAACTTACTATATTCCCCAATCAATGCTGAAGTTTAACATATTTGAGTGAATTTGGTTATTATAATTTCTTTGTTATCGCTGGTGCCTCTCTCACTTTCACATTCAGTAAAACAGGAAGACCTGCTGCCTCAGGAGAAGTGTTAAGATCGAGTGAAATGCATCACATGTCTTTGTTGTTACGCAGGCTAATCTTCTTGTTTTCTTTGGAAGACAGAGGGGAGGAAATGAGAAAGAACTTTCTGAAGCCCAGATCACACAGCTGGGTTTGTAGAGCTAGGTTTGGGAATGAAGTAAAAAAGAAGAATGGAAAAAAATGTAAAAAGTGATTCTTGGACTCGGCTGGGGACTGAGTAAAATGTTTGCTTAGTAAAAGGCCCTAAAGCAGCCAGGGTCCTTTCAGAATGTCTCCCTATATGGAAAGGACCTGTACAGAAAGATAGTGTTTGGAATCTTTTTTTTGGGGGGGGGGGTTAGACTGGATATACCTTGTATCTTTCTTCCTTATTTCTCCTCCTCTATTATATTTTGGACTGGTTTCTATTCATATTACAGTATAATATATAATTATTATATAATAGTATTTGACTTCTTTCAGAATGGCCTTTTAGGTCCAAAGACCTCTTAGACCTGAAAGATAACTGCTCCCCATGGGCAGGATGGAAAAAAAGTATTTGGCCCTGTACGGAAAAAAAAATGGGTGGAGTCTTTCTGGGACAGATACCTTGTGATTCTTTACTGTAACTTCTCATCCTCTGCTGATTATATTCCAGGTGGAAGAAAAACAACCTTAAAAAGACATAAAGAGCCCTTTTGAAGAACACGTGCTTACCTAACTGTGACAATTTCCATACTATTCTCCATATTCATCCATGGTCTGGCCTCGCACCAATGTCTTGGTCAACCAACTATTAACTTGTGTATTATATGATTTCATTATTAGTGTTCATGCTAGTGAATTGTTTCTCAAATTTCCATTGTTTACCATTATTGAACTAATTTTCAAGCATATCACTCCAAATTCTGCTTTCCTGTTCTCTTCAGTTTTTCACCTCCAATCTCCCCACCTCTAAATATATTTTTTTTTCTCTCTTGTGGTAAAGGAAAAGATAGTTGGCACCAGAAGACAAACCAATATAAAGGCCTGTTTGAAATGGCCTGTTGAAATGGCCAATATAAAGGCCTGTTTATATACTTCCTCAGTTCTGCTCACTGTAATATGACCATGATGCTTCAGCTATAAAGAACTCTTGTTTTAAACTTTCACTACAAACCTACAGACTTTCACAAACTTTCACTATAATCCTAGTTCAGATCGGGGAATGAGAAAATATCCTAGTTTTAGTTTCGCTTGCATTCATTTTTTTTGTTTTTTAAGTTATTTCCATTATCAAAATGAAGAAATTTGTGGACCACAGTAAATTCATCACAGAATAGCTGCAACAGTAAGGTGAAGGTGAGAGAAAATTGTACATATCAGGCTGATCTCTTTGGAGAAAGGAAAGGATGAAATGTCAGTGGACCAAGTTTATATACTGGAGTAGGGGAGAGAGAAGAATGGTCTTTATATCAGCTTAAATGTTGATATATTTTATATTTATAGCAAGAGGTTTCACAGAATGTGTAGATTAAATATCCGCATTGTCTTACCAAGTGAATATCCACTTTGGCCTTCAGCTATTGAAAGAGCCTGAAGAAAAGAAAGTATGCAGTAGCTTGTATTTCTGAAGAAAACATCTCAACAGCATCTTCATCTGTAAAAGATGCACCATAGTTCCTTCTGTCAGGTCTGTGATGGCATTTCTTGATAATTAATTATGCCTGCGAAGATTTATGTCTATTTCTACCACCAACTGCTGATATTAATGATCCCAATTTCAAACTGTAAACTGGACACCTCTTTACACCCACTTCTTACTGCAGTAACTCATCTATTATCCACCCCTTTATCCTTTCCCATTCCATTTTCTTATGAGTAGCAGTAAAAATTTCAAGAGCACCAGATAACATACATTAAAATAAACATCAAAATGAAAATAACAAAGGAGGAAAGATGCAGAATTTATGCTGTATTCCACAAATGACATGCCCATCCATTACATAACAGATAAAAAGTTACCCAATAAGACTTTTTACAAAGGATGAATACCTGTAGCATAATTTTGATGCTATATTCATCCATGGTCATCCAATAGTTTTTCCACTAAAAACTGAAAAACAAAACAAAACAAAAACTCCACAGCTGAAATCACAGTACATCATACCTCAGTGAGACACAGACCAAAGGAAAAAGTTCTCAGTGCCAAGGTAAAGCACAATACAGATGAGGCCATTCTTACCCCCCTAGGAGGAAGTTGGTGTATAAAAAGAACGAGAATTAATTATGCTCAGATTCAGAATAAGTAAGTAATTTGAATTGTTGCAGAAGTTATATTATCTTTTGTGGTTTGCTTAGTTTTCACTCCAAAAGGGAATTCAATCTGATTTGCCTTAAGCACTTGAAAATAAACTCATGTACACCCAGCCCATTAAAAAAAGTTTTGGACATTCAAAGATGACTGATCATAACAGAGTTGATGTTGGCAATTGCATATGCAGGGATTAGTGTCACAAAGATATTGGATTTTTACAAGGGAAGGCTTTATAAGAATACAAAATAATGTGAGGAGTCTAAGGGAATCCTAATTAGAATTGATTGCTGGGAAAGTACATTCTGAAAAAGTGGCAGATGAGCCAAGAATTTTAGATCTTCAGGCACAAGAATTCCTTCCAGCATAACAGAAGATAGATGGTGGGACACTCTAACTGGGATGGTTTGCAAGTGAGGGAAAGACAGGCCCCAATCTAGTAGTGTACTTTAGTATTCAACACTAGCAGACTGGGATTGTCTTTCCTTCCTTCTCCCACTGCAGTCCTCTGTAGTGACCCCCCCCCAAAAAAAACCTGTTCTAGAGGCTTTCTGGAGCTGATTTTAGTATACAGCAGGGTTGCAGGAGAGCAGAAGGATTCTGGTGGAAGCAAAAGAATCCACCAGCGTTACTCACTGGACCCTGGCCATATGTTGTTCCTTTAAAAAATAAGATATAGACTTCCGATCGCATGGCGTGCGTGAGCGGCAGCTTGGATTGAAGCTGCACAATTGTGCAGCTCCGAAATGTCACCCGCTAGACTCCAGCCACTTTTTTTGACATCAAAAGCGGCTAGACACCCCTCCAGTAAGGGGGGTGCGGAAGAGGTTCAAAGGGGACCCCAGAATTGGTGAGTGGCTCTCCCCGAAGGGAGTTTGCCCGAAGGGGGAAGAGTGGAGTCACCAAGGGATCGCAGGACCACGACGGAGCCAGAGAGATCACCGCAAGAGCAGCACAAGCGCCACCGGCGATTTTTAAAAGAAGAAGCCTTTAAGATTACAGTAAACATCTGATCTAAGGATTTATTTCAAATATATCACATCTGGTTTTGACTTGCAACGGTGAGCAGAAGCGGAGAAATGAACGAAGGGACCCAGACGCGAAGTGAGTACATTTTGGCTTTGAGTTTCTCTTAAAGGGGCGGCTGCCTATTTTTGAAGTGACTGCCAAAAGCCTTTTCTGCTTGTTTAACAATGACCGTGAACTGGAGTGGACTGATTAAGGAACAGGTAGATCTAAGACTTTAAAAATTTCCCCTTGTTTTGAAATCATTTTTGAAGGATAAAGGTTTGGAAGAAAATTGTATTTGAATACTGGAACCTTGATTCTGGATTATAGTTTTTTCCTGGGATAGATTTACTGGAACATTGAATTTCTTTTTTTTGTTTTTCTCTCTCTCTTTCTATTTTTAATTTTTGGACTGTGGTGACTAAAGAATAAGATTGTTTGGACTTTTTAAGGAACTTTTTTTGCTGTGGAATTATTCTTGAGGGCAAGGACTCGGAAGAGAGCAGAAGAGAACTTATTTGGGACTATAGTTCTTTGTTTATGGTCTTTATTAGACTGTGGGGGGTTGTTTTCTCTGCTTTTTCTCTGCAACTTTTGAGATCTGCTTTTTTAACTTGGACTTGATTTGGATATATTTCTAGATTTTTGGATATATTTCTGGATTTTTAGCTTGGACTTGATTTGGGTACATTTCTGGACTTTTATTTTGTACTTGATTTGGAAATATCTTGGATTGCACAGGTTTTGAGAACTCTGGCAAGTTGATTTTTAAGAACCTGGAATTTTGATACTTGAGGGTTATGAACATTGGGAAGTGCTTTACTAGTTCCTGGTTCCTGAGAACTGTTTTTCTGCTGTGGTTGTTGAGACTAGAGAACCTGTGCTGGAAGGACACTGTAAGCTGAACATCCTCACTCCCACGAGATGGAATGGCTTGGAATGTAAACGACGGCTGAGATACTGAAAGATCTTCGAGCAGCCTAGTGAAACGGAAGTACAGTGAGCCACAGTTGGGAGGGGGGAGTGGGAAGTGGGCCTAGGCACAGGGGTTTGGAATAAAGGAAGTGGATTAATTTTCTGCAAAAGTAACGTGTATATAGTCTATCTCTAAGCATTTATATAGCTACATTAGTGTTTTTTACATACCAGTTTATATTGATTTTAATTATATGTGTTGATTTCAATAACTATTATTCAGAGAGACTTTATAGTACTAAGTATTACTATTCTTAAGCATTATTAAGTATATTTGTATAGCTTGCATATTGTCATTTATACAAGTATTTTAATAACAATACACTGATACAATTTGTTGAATGTGATATAAGACATAAGCATTTATAGAACTCATTTGATAAGGGATAGACAAATCAGGGAATAAGATATTGTTAACAGAATGGAATCCAGGTCAAAAAGAGGAGCAGCTGCAGCAGTGACAACAATTCAAACTGCCAGACGAACATCAATTGATATACCACAGAAACCAGACTTTATGTTGCAAATGATGGAAGAAATAAAAAGTATCAGAGAAGATATCAGAACAGATTTAAAAGAGACAAGAAAGAAAAGGAGAACTGATATGAAGCATGAAATGGATAAGTGGGGAAAAAAACTAGAAAACTTGACTAAATAAGTAATTACATTGAAAAAAGACAATAAAGAGCTAAAACAACAAGTCAAACAACTGGAAGCAGTGACCACAGAAGTGAAAGATAAACATCAAGTGGAAGAAATCCAAATTACTGCACAGGAATTGAGATATCGCGAAAGATGCCTCCACTTTAGGGGAGTCCCTGAGGAAACTGGGGAGGACTTATATGCGAAGCTACTACCAGCATTGGCAGAATTTATTGACATTGAAGAGGAGAAATTGGAAATGTATATAGACAGAATGTTCAGAGTAACCTCCAGAGTGGCCAGAGAGAGGAAACTCCCAAGAGATACAATCATAACATTTACCAGGATGGTAATTAGAGATAAAATACTGCAAAGAAGCTATGATGGACAGCTGAAGATTGAAGATAAAGATGTGAGAATATTTAAAGATATACTGTTTCAGATCTTAAAGAAGAGACAAGAATATAAGCCATTGGCAAATCTCCTGGTAAAGTATCAGATTAATTATCGATGGGAGAAATTCGAGGTCATCTCTTTCACTTATAAACAACAGAAATATAGAATTAATTCAACGCATAAGGCGAAGGAAATGATGGAAAGATTGAAGAAAGACTTTCAGAAGACGAGTTCAGAGGAAGGGAAAGAAGAGGAACAACCTCCAGGAGAAGAAGAGGAGAAATCGCAAGAAGAAGACGATGAGGATGAAGCACAACAAGAAGAAGAAATTCAGCAGGAAGAAGATGAATTAACAGGAGATCAAATAAAAGATTAAGTTGATATTAAAACTATAACATTATTAACAAAAGGGACAAAAGGGACAAACGAGATTTTAGGATACATTCTTGGAACATTAAAGGATTTAACTCTGAATATAGAAGAAGACAAATATTTCACTATCTGGAAAAACAAAATTTGGATGTAATTTGCTTACAAGAAGCTCGAATTAGGACTCAAGATTTGAGATACCTTCGTAACCCGAAATTAGGTAGCTGCTATGCAGCAACGATTGACAAAAAGAAGCGGGGAGTGATAATATATGTGAATGCAAGGTATGGAGCTCATCAGGTCTTCCAGGACAGCAATGGTCGATACCTAGGCGTAGAAGTTACAACTAGACAAAATAAGATATTGATAGTCGGAATCTACGCACCCAATGGGGCGAAGGGTGAATTTTTTCCTAAAGTACACGGGGAAATACAGAAATATATGAGTGACACTGGCAATTTGAACATTGCTGTACTGGGGGACTTTAATGGAGTTGTCAATCCAAAATTAGATAGATCGGTACAGAAATTGATCACCCGAAACAATGGAAAATTACTTAAGAGCTTCTTTAACATGATGGATGATTTGAACCTCTTCAATGTATGGAGATATAAAAATGGACAATTAGAAGGATACACTTTTTTTTCAGACAGACATAAATCAATGTCCAGAATTGATATGATGCTGGTATCTAAGGCATTATTGTTGAAGGCTACAGATATAGACATTTTTCCGAATTTATGTTCAGATCACAACCCATTGCTTCTTAAGATGAAGATTAAGGAAAGGGAAAGGACATGGAGATTAAATGATGAGATCTTTAATAAAGAGAAATACATAAATGAAGCAAAGAAGGAGTTGATTAACTATTTCAGTGAAAACATGACACCGGATTTGACGATGAGGACTATTTGGGATGCAAGTAAACCAGTGATGCGAGGCAACTGTATCAGATGGTCTGCAGAAACTGGGAAAGAAAGGAGAAATGCTGAGCAGCAAATATTGGACAAAATGAAAGAAGTTGAGAAACGGATGAGGAAATATCCTTTTGATGAGAAAATCAGACTACAGATGAAAGTTTGCCAAGCTGAACTGAATCAACTTAACTTGAAAGAAATAGAACAACAAGTACGGAGAACAAGACATAATTATTTTGAGCAAGCAAATAAACCCTCAAAGCTTCTCTCCAATCTGCTGCGGAGAAGATGGACTAAGAATATTATATCAGAGATAAAGACTGGAGAAGAGAGAATTACTAAACATGAAGGAATAAAGCAGGCACTTTATAAGTATTATGAGAAATTGATGAGCAAGATTTCGAAAGTGAAAAAACAACAGCAACTGGAAGAATACTTGGATAGAACAAATAAATTAAGATTTACTGAAGATCACAGATTGATCCTGAATAAATCGGTTTCTATGATGGAAGTAATGGAAGCTATTAAGAACCTTAAGAATGATAAAGCTCCGGGTCCAGATGGATTTACGACAAGATATTACAAGACTTTACAACATGAGATTTCAATTCCATTGCAAAGTACTATAAATGAGATTATAAAAGAAGGAGTACCGGACACCTGGAGAGAGGCAAATGTGGTGCTAATTCCTAAAGAAGGCAGAGACTTAACAGACGTCAAAAATTATAGACCAATCTCATTTTTGAATATAGACTATAAGATTTTTGCTTCAATCCTTGCAACGAGACTTAAAAAGATTTTGGCTGAGCTTATTCATGAAGATCAGAATAGTTTTATACCAAAAAGATATTTAAGAAATAATATAAGAACAGTATTGAATATAATTGAATATTATGAAACGCATAATGAGAAGAAAATAGCCATGATATTTGTTGATGCAGAGAAGGCTTTTGATATGATCAGTTAGCCGTTTTTGAAAACAGTAATGAAGCAAATGCAAACTGGAGATAGATTTCTTTCATGGATTGAAGCAATATATAACCAACAAAGAGCTCGATTGGTTATTAATGGAGATAGAACTAAGCAGATTGAATTGAACAGAGGAACAAGACAGGGATGTCCTCTGTCCCCTTTGTTATTCATATTGACAATGGAGATATTAAATAATAACATAAGAGAAGATAATGCTATAAGAGGAGTCCAAATCAAGAATTATCAATACAAACTTAAAGCATTTGCTGATGATTTGATTCTGTTTCTTGAAGATCCTAAAAGAAGCATACAAAATCTTATTGGAATAATACAAGAATATGGAGAATTTTCAGGATTCAAGGTAAATAAAGAAAAAACAGCTTTGTTAATGAAAAACATGACAGACAAGGAGGAGAACGAATTAGAACTTGCAACTGGATTTAATAAAGTACAAAAAGCTAAATATCTAGTTGTCTGGATAGCAAAAAGGAATAATGAGCTGTTTCAAAATAACTATGAGAAAAAATGGAAAGAGATAATTAAAGACTTGGAAAGGTGGACTTCCATGAAATTGTCTATGTTGGGGAGAATAGCGACTATTAAAATGAATGTTCTGCCAAAGATGAATTTTTTGTTTCAGAATCTCCCCATAATAACAAACAGTAAACCTTTTATACAGTGGAAAAAAGACTTGACCAAATTTATATGGCAAGGGAAAAAAACAAGAATTAAATGGAATATTATGACAGATCAAATACTACGGGGAGGAATGGGAGTACCGGATTTTCAATTATATTACAAAGCTGTGGCATTCATATGGCTAAAAGACTGGATTGACTTACAAGATACAAGAGTGCTTGCACTGGAGGGAGCAGACCTGAGGATGGGATGGCATGCCTATATGTTTTATGATAAAGCAAAAATTGACAAAGATTTTTTGCATCACTATATCAGGAAATTGCTTCTGAAGATATGGGATAAATATAAGAGTAAAAACATAAGGCAGCTACCCATGTGGGTATCCCCTCAAGAAGCTTTCTTTGGAAGATGGAAGGCAACAGAGAAATGGCTGAGATATGAGGATATATTAGAGAAAACAATGACAAATGCATATAAGATCAAATCAAGAGAAAAATTGGAACAGGAAGGACTGCCATTAAGTTGGTTTCCATACAGGCAGCTAAATGAGAGATTCCAGATGGACTTGAAAACCTATGGAATAGAATCCAAAGAAAGGACAGGAGTGATTAAATGGATCTTTGACAATCCACCGCATCTGTTAGCCCATATATATCAAGAAATATTAACACAGGAGAGACAGGAGGAGACTGTGAAATCTGCAATGATTTTGTGGGCACAGAATATTGGGCATTCAATTCAATTAGATGAATGGTAACAGAGCTGGAAAAGGACACAAAAATTTACAATGGCTCAGAATCTCAAAGAGAACTATTTTAAAATGTTTCATAGATGGTACATGACACCAGAAAAGTTAAAAAAGATTTACAATACAGGTACGGGAATGTGTTGGAAATGTCAGAACGAGGTGGGAACAATATTTCATATGTGGTGGTCATGTCCCAAGGCAAAGAAATATTGGAGTGAAATACATAAAAAGATGTGTGAAATATTGAAGGTTCAATTTGTAAAAAAACCCTGAATTTTATTTGTTAAACATGACAAATGTCCTTGAGAATACTAATATTAAGAGGCATTGGAGATTAATATTGTACATGATAACGACAGTGCGAACTGAATATGCCAAATTGTGGAAGTCTCAGCAAATACCCACAATCGAACAATGGGGGGGGCATTTATTGAGAATAGAAATGCGGATATTGTTTCACAAAGATTAAAGGGGAAATAGGACGATCAGATAAAAGCAGAATGGCAAATTGTAATGGGTAATTGCTGGGAACTGCCAAGTGAAAATGTCTGAATTATGGTTGAAATTAAAGGGGAATAACTGTAACATAACAGGAGTTGATGAGAGAAATGCAAGATCAAACACGTAAGATGAACATGGAATTGTGAGGCATAATTTTTTATATGTGAGTAGATATCTAGAAAATGAAAACTAGATCAGAGTGGAAGAACAAAAACATTACATGTAAAAGTACAATTTGAGATGATTTTTTTTATTTGTGAAAATAAAAGTATTAAAAAAAAAATAAGATATAGAGGAGAGTGCGGTCTTTGTTTTGAAGAGAGGTGAGGAATCTATCTTTGTTTTGGTATGTGCTCCCAATTCTAATGGATAGCATCAAGGACAATCACTCTGCAAAGAGACAGAGAGTAGAAAGTACAAATGAGTCGGAGTTGTAACCAGAACTATGAAAGTTGTTGCGTCTGTGTTCCCTGTAATCAATGTGCTCCTCTCTATATTCTTTAGGCAAGGTTTTCTTCTGTTACCATATCCCTCAGTCCAATCTTGTATTTATCAGTTTTGGACAGGAAGAAGTGGTCATGATGGAAAACATGTTTTAAAAATATAACCTGCTTCTTCACACAACCTCTTTGTATTTGGCTTTAAAGCTTTTCACAGTTTTGCCCCAATCTATCTCTCTTTATGTCCTCCCAGCCTACCATCCCCTCTGACCCCAGTTCCCCAACCTTTCTAATTGAGTCTGTACATCCTCCTTGCTTCTGCTCTCAATGCTTGGGGTGCCTTCCTAAAACAACTCTGTGACTCCTTCTCGTTCTCTGCAACTAAATGCTTTATGGAATCTAATCTTTTTCTGAAATCTTTAGCTTAACCTTCATTCTCAACTGAAATGAACCCTTATTTCTTCTTACTTTTGCCTCTCCCTTCTCATCTATGCATTGCATTTTACTCTTAGTTGAAATGTAGTTTGCAGTTTTTTGGGGGGTGAGAACTTGTCTGTTTTGCTCATGAAACTGCTTAAAATTACCATCCATGTTCATGGTGTTGTATGTGCAGAGAGAAAGAAAGAATGTGAATTCTCTGCATCATATATACATACTGCTCAAGAAAAGTAAACATCTGGGTGTGCTAGACCTCCACAGATGGATAAAATAGGCATATTTGACATTTCCCAGCAACAAAGCCAAAACTAGCATTTGATGTTTAGCCAAGCATGTAGGAAGCAGCTCAATCTACAGAAGAATGCCATTCATGTTCTTGCTCAGTTACTAAACCACAATCTATCTACTTTAGTGGAATTTGTATCAGGGCAAGCTAAAACATTCCACTTTTTTTTTTCCTGAGACAGAACATGCAAAATACAATCCCCCCCCCCCACTTTCTTCATCTGATTTTACACACCTTCAACAACGTAATTAAGTCATAATGTTGTAGACACCAGGCTATAGTAGTTAAAATTAAATGAACAGCCAAAAGCATTTATTTTCTTTTACTTTTGCTCAATGTGGGAGCTATAATCTTTAAATTGTCCTTTTCTAGTTGGCAGAAGATCTTTGCACTCATATATTTTTATATGTTCTTAATTACAAGTAAATGGTCACAATTGCTCCCTTTTTTCTATATTTTAATTTCTTTCTTTTTATGTAAAGTCATGTGATAGATACATATGCAGTATAGAGACATGTCTTTTCATCATAGACATATGTGTTTGCCTTGTTTTCCTCCAAGACAGCTAAATAATAATATTCAGTCTTCAGAAGAATATGAATCTAGGGAGAAGTCAACATTTGTAACGTTTTTAGATCTCTTATCCCAATACCTGGCATTATTCTTTCCATATCTTGGTCATTTTTCACACAAGAGATATGGTTTAAATATCAGAATACAAAGGCTGCAAGTGCCATATTTACACCGGATTAGAAAATAAATCTTAAACTACCAAACAGCTAAGAAAGCTATGGAAATACTGTAACAGGCATATCATAAGTGGTACCATTTCTTTCCAGAGCCATCAATGAGACAATTATCTCTGAAAAGAAGAAATTCTTGGCACCTCCAAGACTGTCTGATAATCCTAAATCTCCCAAGTGAACTGAAAGATATTGGAACCCTACAGATGTTACACCTTTCCATTGTACTAAACTAGATATAAATGACAGGGTTATAGCATCTATTTAAGTATGCCTGTCCTCACTCTTCCTTAAGGGTGAGAGCTGTGAAGTGAAGCAAAGCAATCCCTGTCAACCCAAGGGCAAAGAATGAGATACTCTTAAATTTCAAAGGAAAAAGGACAGTACAGCTATCTATAGGATACCTGTCATTTAAACAGTTCTGATGAAAAGTGATTGCAAGTTAGCAGCAATGACAAAAATAGACTTTCATTGTGAACAACAAATCAAGTTAAGCTGGAGAAGCTCGATTTCATCTTATTTGATTCCGTTGAATTCAGTTTAATAAAACAGCAATGCTAGAACAACTTCTGTATGAATCGGGACCATTGAAATTATATATTTAAAATGCAGAAATCAAATGTAACAAAAAGCCCACACCCCCAATTTATTGTATATATACAGACTATGAGCTATGATTTCAAAGATCCTAGTACAAGCCCTATTGATATCAATGGCAGGTGCATGCATACACACACGCATACACACACACACATAGTACTGTTGAACTGAACAGGGTACCTCTTAAGCATATGAGTGCTCCATAATTGCACAAAAAGCTTACAGACATTGACAGGGCATTTTAAAATATAGGATCAACAAGGCTGGATTATTAATGGTGTAATTGGACCAAATGCTCCACTGCCCCATGCTGCTGGTAGCACCACTAGATACACCCAAGTATATACTATGATTGGTCAAAATCCTGTTGAGGATTTACATATGTGTAAACACTGTAGTTACAGTGCTAGACAGTGAGTCCAGTCCTGATGCCCCTAATTCCCATTCAGCGGGAAGCAGATGATGTAATCAGTGGGGGGGGGTCTGTTCCTCTGTTGATCAGGAAGCAGCTGACTGATGTTCCCGCCTCCTCATATGAGTGATTTCTAGTGTGAGAGACGGAAGCAGGACTCCTGTTGCAATAGCTCCTCATGCCAAAGATCACTTCTGGGGGAGTGGGAGGGGGCATCAGCCATCTGCTTCCCAATCAAAAAGGGAATAGACCCTGTTGGTCACAGCAGCTGATTCCCAGTATGTGGATATTGGAGAAATTTCATGGTCCCTGAGTAGCCCTTAAAACAGGGGCTACATAGCGATCATGAATATAAAACAGTCATGATTGTGTAACTCTAGATTACACATTCATAACTGCCCAACAGGATTCTAGCCATTACCCTTAGATTTTCTGTAGGAAATCTATTATTTGAGTAACTCAAAACTTTTCCCATTGCCCTATATAATTTTCATCCTGGAGAGAAGTGACTAGCGGGGTGCCACAGGGTTCTGTCCTGGGCCCAGTGCTGTTTAATATCTTCATCAACGACTTGGATGAAGGAATAGAGGGCATGCTCATCAAATTTGCCAATGACACCAAACTGGGAGGGGTTGCTGATATGCCAGAGGACAGGATCAAAATTCAAAATGACCGGGATAGATTGGAGAGCTGGGCCAAAGCTAACAAAATGAATTTCAACAGAGAGAAGTGTAAGGTCCTACACTTAGGTAGAAAAAATGGAATACAGAAATATAGGATGGGGGACACGTGGCTGGATAGCAGTACGTGTGAAAGGGATCTAGGAGTCTTAATAGACCACAAGCTGAACATGAATCAGCAGTGTGATGCGGCAGCCAAGAAAGCCAATGCAATTCTCGGCTGCATCAATAGGAGTGTGGTGTCTAGATCGAGGGAGGTACTGGTACCACTCTACTCTGCTTTGGTTAGACCTCATCTTGAGGTCTGGGCACCCCAATTCAAGAAGGACATGGTCAGGCTGGAGCAGGTCCAGAGGAGGGCGACCAAAATGGTGAGAGGCCTGGAAGCCATGCCCTATGAGGATAGACTTAGAGAGCTGGGTATGTTTAGTCTGCAGAAGAGAAGGTTAAGAGGGGACATGATAGCCATGTTTAAATATTTGAAGCGATGCCATGTAGAGGAAGGAGAGGGCTTGTTTTCTGCTGCTCTAGAGACCAGAACAAGGAGCAATGGATTCAAGCTGCAGGAAAGGAGATTCCACCTGAACCTCAGGAGGAACTTCCTGACAGTCAGGGCTGTCTGGCAGTGGAATATGCTGCCTCGGAGTGTGGTGGAGTCTCCTTCTTTGGAGGTTTTTAAGCAGAGGCTGGATGGCCATCTGTCGGGAGTGCTTTAAGGGTCTTCCTGCATGGCAGGGGGTTGGACTGGATGGCCCCTATGGTCTCTTCCAACTCTACATTTCTATGATTCTATGATCTGTTTCAATATGTGCATCTCTTATTCTCCCATCATATTTTTAAATATATAGCAAAAGAATTTGGGATTAAACTTTCAAAATGTACGTTATGAAGCACCATGCAGTCTTTAAAGAAATGAAGCAGATCTGTTATGTACAGATGATAGCAAGCTCAATTTGATTCTAGTTTGAGTTTCCCAGTTCATAAGGTAAATGACAGTGAGCAGAGCATGTGTCACATTTTATTTTAGAGACTAGAGAACTGATTTCTAGAAAACTCCAGCACATTTGGTTCACTGTAAAAGTCTCTGATGAAGGTTATTGAACCAGCCTTGTAATTTATTGTACCATTAACCAGTTGCCACATTGAAACCAGACATCTGCAAGAAGTATGAAAAAAGTCAAGGCTGATATTCAGATAACTTAGCTTCTAGCAGCACAATCAATTCAAGCAACATTCATTTACTGAACAATAAGGGTAAAACATATTGTTTTATGACATGGATAGCAAAAAAAAAATGAGGGTGACCATTGTGTAGCTGCTTGCAGTATTTCATAAGATAAAGTATTCAGATGGCAAACAAGAGGTGTGGCATTGTAGCCATTAAAAGATTAGTTACTATTGCCATGTTCTAACTTAAATACGTAGGAATATTCCAGTACAGAAGCATAATAGTAATGTTTCTCAGTAGGCAAGTACCAAGGCATGACAAAACTCAGTCTTATTATTTTTGTGTCCTTTCTCAATTAGTGTTGTGTAATGGGAAATGGCAACTTCAGTCAGACTGAGCTACAAACCAAAAAAGGGAACACAGCTGTACATTCTGGCCATTAAAAGATTTTATGATTATTTTTTAAAGAGATTATTCCAAACATGTCTGTGAGAATAGTCTTAGAGCTTCTGTTCTTCATGAAATGTTCTGTTTGTCTTTTATGAAAGTTGCCAAGCCAGCATACAAATGAACTTCCATCTGTGGCCACAGAAAATGCTGCAAATGAAATCATTCCTTGTGTGCCACAAGAGGACATTCAGTTCTGATGTGGCTCTATCCTCCAACCTCGCCTGTTCTATCAGTCATCTTTGTGCTGTACCTTGGTTACCCAACATCACTGTATTTGTGCTCATTGGGGCTGGCCGTGCTACGCAGCAGTTACCATAGGTGAAAAAAAACCACTTTAGCTGACACCATGAGGAAGGAGCAGATGAAAGTAGAAACTCAAGTCTGAATGGTGCAGCTAGACTTTCTAAAATGTTGGCCACAGCAATCTGAGGCCCTTTCCACATGCGAGAAAGGAAACACGTGAAAATAGAACTCACCGGCTTTCTTGAGCGTCCGGGCGAGTCCATTGGGACGAGGAGCAATGCGAGCTCGTCGCTCTGCACTGTTCCGGCATCCAAAATGGCAGCTTCTGGTTGGTGGAGGCTCTCCAGCATAGATGTCATGCCTTGGTACCAACCAGAGAAGCTCGCCAGCCTAAAGCCCACCCCCAGCAGATTTGCAGGCACGCACTTGTGCGCACCTGCAAATCTGCAGCAGAGCGCGGCGACAGAGCAACACGGAGTCGCGCGCTCCGTGCTTTTTAAAAACCTCTTAAAAGAGGTTTTTAAAAAGCACGCTGCGCAACCAGTTCCGGTCGCTCCGAACCAGACTGAGGTACAGAACTACAAAAAGTAGTCCGCCCCAGTCCACTCCACGGTGCAGAAGACCTCCATTGGAGGTCACTCTGCACCGTTTTAATAGCCCGGTGCAGAAATGGCCTGAGTTCTTCATCAGGTAGCAAAATGCCTACCAATCACCATACAGGCCATTTCTGCATGGTGCCACAGTCCCACGACGGGGACATGATGGCAGACGTCTGCAGGTCGTGCTTTCGCATGACATCAAAACAGTCCCAGTGCCAACCCATCCCCACCCATCACAACTGTGGAATATTTGCTTAACAGAAAAAATCCATTAAGCACCTGTGATTGAGCGACACTCCCATCACCCCTTGCCATGCAGAAGGGCCAGAAGCACTATCACACGCTTTGTTCAACAGTGCAGCACAGGAAAGACGCCAGCTGCACTGCCGAAGGAAGGAGTGTGTTGCTCACACTCTCTTCTGCAAGGAGCCAGCCAGGTGTGGAGGGGAGCATTTCCATTGCACTCGCTCCCGGCAAAGGTGTTGCCGGGACTGCAACAGGATGTCAGTGGGAACTGGTAAGGTGCAAAAATTGCCTCAGTCACCTGGTCTGCACTGACACAAAGAGATGGCCCTACAAAGCTAATTTCTAAGACTCTGCCTATCATTTGCAGAAGGAGCACAAATAGGAGGGCATTATCACACATATACTGCTTGTGGTTGACCACTGTGTGAACAAAGTGCTGGACTACATATGCCTTCTGTCTGCTCCATCATGGCTTTTCTTAACTTCTTGTGTTTTAGGTACAGCTAATCTATGCAATTAACCTGGTCATCCCCATAAACAGCACCACCACCACCACCACCATTCCTATCATGCTATCCTCACTACTCCCCTTTTTCCATATGCAATTTGTATTCTGTTTGCCAGAAGAGCTGTGCTTCCATAGCTGCATGGTTTGAAAGAAAATATATAATTACTTCACAAATATATAGTGACCAGCTGACTAGTCAGGATTGTGCTATCTGGTTATGTCCAGATCAGTCTTTTTCTTGCATTAAATTTCACTTCGTCCCTTTTCACCTTTGCCTCTTTCATATTTAAAAGACTATCAAATGAACATTGCTTGTACTTGCTAACAGACAGTTGATGGCTCTAAAGTGAAACCTGGTAGATGGAAGCAAAGATACAAACATGCGTACACAGCTTTGTGTTACAAAAGCAGTTGGAAGATGCACTGTAGCTGACAAAAGTAATGCACACAGCCTTCTTGCATTTGCCTGGGAAAGTCCATGAGGTCCAAACATAAAACCTGGAAAAGTTACATTTTGAAACTACAATTCCCAGAATTTCCTAGCAAGGATAAGGTGGCAAACGGCTTGATGGGACCGATGGTATATGTCAGGTCGTTTTTTTTTTACCCGCAACAATTATCTGCAGGCATTATTTCCCACTAGGCAAAACATAAAGAAATAAGATAGACAAAAGAATTCCAGATTTGAACTGACGTGAACTGGAAAAATCTCAACAGTACAGGACTATTGGATATTCCATTAAAATACTAAGTCTTGCAGCCACAATGCTCAAACTCTTGTACTAAGCAGTATAGGAGAATAAAAACAACCATATCATAGTATCCACAGGATATTATTCAATGTATGACATGAAATGCAAGCAAGTAATCATTTCAGGAAAGCTAAAAATGAACTCTTTCAGTCAGATTTATGCTATCTTCCTCCAACAGCAAAAAGAAAGAGCAACACACATTTTAATATGGGGCCACTTATCTGCAATAGGCAGACATCAAAAGACAGCCATATAACATGCTAATCCTTAACATGTCTTTCTTTTATTTTTCCAGTGTGAGAAAAGAAATAACCACATTACTAATGGCATTTTAAAACAGTTTATAAAACGTTGTCTGTGTTATAAAAGTAAAATCTGCAAACAATACTGCTGTTGTAAGTCTAACTACAGAATGCAATAGGCAAGGATACTTCAATACAATTTGCCTCACTTGGGATTCCACTTGTATTAAAACTTATGAATAACTGAAAGAGTTGTTGGAGAAAGCCTCCCCGCTACAGCTCTGAAGTTTCCCATCTGCCACCAGATTTGTGGGTGGGGCCTAATTGCAGTTCTTAGCCATACTTCTGAACCTTGCCGCATTTACATTGCACTTAAGCCTCATAGATTTCCTTGAATTCCTTTCTTGACCCACAGTGCGTCTGATATCCCATCCACCAACAGCCATAATCTCCTTTTAATGATCATAGGCTCAGTCATGTCCATACCATTTCTTCTGCTGCGATGTGTAATAGATTGCACAAACTTATGTCTCACTCTGATTGCGTCAGATGTTTTCAAGAGGAAGAGTGGAATGTAGGAAAGGAGAAAAGCACATATATTAAACTGAGTTATTACTAAGTTCAATAACATCTATAACAACTGAGCCTACAATAAGGCAAACTGAGGCCCTTTTTGCAGCTTACCTTTGTCCCGGCAGCATCCCAGGAGCACGATGGAGCACTTCCCTCCACATCAGCTGCCTCCAGGAACCAGGAAGCACAATGGTCTTGCCTCTTTTTGCAGCAGCACAGCTAGGTACTGCCCCAGGCTGTGCTGGGGCAGGAAGCACAGCCATTGCTCTTCCAGGGCTTCCACAGACAAGGTAAATGCGGGTGTGCAGCAGGAAGGTGGTGCAATCAATGGTCATTGACAGGGAAAACCTGTCAATGATTTGCAGCACACCTGGGAACAGGAGAAGGATGGAACCAGCATGATGTTGTGCATAAACGTCGTCCAATCCCTATCCTTCTCATATCCCCATGGCAAGTTGGGTGCATTGAGCAGAAAGGGCCTTAGACAAGGTGTTTCAGGCAGATTGTGGATGAACTGGAAGGGTAGCAAATTCTTAGTAATTTACTACATTATAGTATTTCTTCTTGCAGAGATGGGAAGATTTGGGACCTTCTGCCTCATGTGGCATAACAACTTGGTTGGCCTTAAGTATCATGAAGCTTGATATGAAAAAACTGGGTGAGGTAATACCATATTCGTCTCAGGCATCAAAATACTTTGGGCCAGCTATGACATTGTCAGAGGTCTTGGTGGAGATACCACAACAGTAGCTCTAGTCACTGTAGTAGTGATGGTTGTTGGCTTCCATGTCATTGAGGCAAAGAACTTGCCAGAAGCCATCCAAGGCTCTAAAACCTGTCCCAAAATAGATGCAGCATCTTGGATAATGTCTTTAAAGTTTGGACTAAAAACTAGACCAGACTCATTGCTCTACTGAAATGAAAGTCATTAGCGGCCACTACCTTCGTAACCGAAGATTAAACAGCTCAAAGGTCTGTGACATCTTTTCCAATCCAAAAAGTATGATATGGGTAGTGAACACAAGCTAAAGAAAGTTATATGAATATGGGGTCAATTTAACTGTAGGATAAAACCACCACATTTAATAAGATACTGGTTCTATTTGTCCATGAAACCAGTTTCTTCAGAGCAGAAGCAAGAGAATGGGATTTCTCAGTGGCTGCATTCGCGTTACCATAATTATTTTTGCAATTCTGTTTCACAATGGAACCAAATGAGCAAACTTGCTCCCAAATGGAAAAATTCTGCTGTACCCTGTTGTCACACTGCAGTAAGTACTACCAAATTTAGTGCCATTAGAATAAGTTAAGTTAGCTCAACTGTGTCCCATCTTCCCAGAAAAAAAAAAAGAACCTTCCCAGTGACACTAAAAAGCCAGACATGTTTCATCCACAAAAATGATTTCTTGGAATAAAGGTTCCTATAAAGAGGAACAGTATGATTAGCAGGGTATGATTAGCAAAGACATTCAAATCCCAATATCCTTCTTAATATGTACTAGCAAGCAGTGTGTGTATTTTTAATCAGAGCAGCCTGTCACTGCCGAACAGCTGAAAGCACGCTTATTAATAGTCACCCAGTTTGGGCACCATTTTAATGCACATTCATTATGTGTTTGCCAGCTTTTATATTAATCCTACAGGTCATTCAAATGACTTTGGGCCAAACCAGCCAAGCATATTTGTAAAAATGAGCATTTAGTGAGTGAGGCACCAATTCAGAATCTGTCTAATGGATAATTATTTTGCATGAGTATATAGGGACAACACTTTGAGGTCCTGCTGTTACCCCACTGGCATACTCTATCCTGGGGACTATAAATTTGATATTAAATATGCCCACCATGCCAGAGAGGTTGCCTGAATGGGTACGTAGACAAGGAGGTCGAACAACCGAAAATAGGTCAAGGCCAGGAAAACCTCCAGTCACGTTCCCCTGGGAGGCCTCAGGCTAAACACATCTGCATGAACAAAAGGGTTTCAGCCAACCTGAGTGGATTATTGGGTTTTCCCCAGGTGGAACAACTCCGACATTAGCATCTGCATAAGCCAATCATGCAAACTACCAAGTTGCTATTGTGCGGCATTTCTCCCCCTATTCTGGCCATTGTTCTTCCCAGGAGAGGGCATGCCCTTGAGGTACGTTCTGCCCTATAAGTAGACCTAGTTTTTGAGGGTCTGTTTGGAGAACTCCTCGCCACACTAGCAGACCGGCACTTTGTTAGTTGAGTGATCCCCTCAGCTGCCTCTCTTCGCTGAGCTCCGTTCTTCTCGCCGCTTCCCAGACTGGAGACTTCAGGATAGGTGCAGTATCACTGCCTTTATACCCTCTCTGCTGAATCCCCTATCAATTTTCACCTCTTTCCTTTCTCAGTAGGCCTTGTGTGCGTGAGTAAGTGTGTGTGTTGGTGCATGAGAGTACATTTGTTAATAAAATCCATTTATTGATATGTTTGTCTGGTTTTTCGCTTGGTTGGACCCCGTAAAAATTGGGTAAAAGATCCTGCTGGGTTACTGTGCCCCTCATTTGGCTACAGCCAGTGCTTCGCTAATTTCCCCAACCTTTGCATTTTTGGAGCAAATCAAGGTGTCCCCCAAGGGACCCCTAGAAGTCAGGGTAACACTGCAACATGTCTTTTGCATAAAGCACAATATTTGGGGTTGGGAGACTGCACTTTTTCTTCTGATGCTGTATCCATATCATGCTAAAATAGCATAAATTATCCAAGTTACTGGAAGGTGCTCATGACACTTTTAATGATAACAAGATAATTTCCCTGTCCCTGTGACTATGTCATATGTATGTGTAGGTGTGTGTACAAAGGATGGAAAGAATACTTGAAAAAAATTAGAAAAAAAAAAGGTTTAAAAATCTGAGTGTTGGGAAACCCTGACAATGAGAAACCTGGACTGATAAGAATTTTTATTTTTAAAAAATTATTTTATTTCATCGTACAGAAAATAGCATCTGCTATATAGAAAATATTTTTGTGTAAAGCTATTATTTTCTGCACAGAAAAAATACTGTTTTTCATGGAGAAAACATTGCTTCCCCATGCAGACACTTCTGTTTTCTGTACAAGAAATTTTTTCTGCACAGAAAATAATATTTCCATACATATTTTATGTATATGTATGTATATATTATGTACATATATACATAAAAATTACATATGGAAATATTTTCTGCGCATACACACACACACGCATATATATATACACACACACACACATAAAATATACATATATAAAACATTGCATAATATATATTATGTATGTGTATATATATTATATATGTGTGTGTGTGTGTACATATATATATTATGCAATATTTATATATATATATATATATATATATATATATATAAAAACATTGCATAATATATATTATGTATGTGTGTATATATTATGTGTGTGTATTCTTGTGCAAAAAAAAAAGTAATGCTGTTTTCTGCACAAAAACACTATGCCCAAATTTTGTGCAGAATAAGGTCCAAAATGTGGATAGTCTTTCAGTTTTCAGAGACTTTTTCACAGCAGGCAAGAAAGCTGTTAAAATTACTTGCTGCATCCCTGAAGAACAACTTAGCAAGGAATTGCATCCCTAGTATACACAAGTGTATATTTGTTTCAAATATATTTAACAGGAACTAAAATTGAAATTTAATAAATTTAGTATTTATATCATAAATAATATTTATATCATAAATAATAATCAGGAGGATAAAATAATCAGGAAGAAACCTGTAGAGGTCATCACATAAAGAAAAGATATGGAAGGTATCGTGTGGCGTTCACAGGAACATAGCTTGCCATGTAATTAGTGGATGCCAAGTTTCCACTGTTATTGAGCAAGCCTCCAAACTAAATAAATCTGAGAAGTTCTAGTTGATGCTGTTGTCACTTTCTGATAATATTCTCATATCCTTTTGTCAAATTATTCACTTGTATCCAGATATGCCATCCAACCAATGGAATATTTTCCTTCAGCAGAATGAGGAGGAGCTGATTTTTGCAAAACCTGCTGTGAAAAATTATACAACCCCTTCAAAACAGATCTGTGGGATACTGGGGACTGCAAAACAGTGGGTGCTAATAGATTTCCCCCATTAGTAGTTACAGAAATGAATTCTATGATGCCTTTTGTTGAAGAGACCACAAGCTGTGTTATCACATTCTACCTGGCAGTTGAAACTGAGCCATGGATCCACACATCTCTGGGGAAATTGCCAGAAATAAATGAGCCATTTAAAGGCAACAAATTTCTCAGATCAGTTCATTTTCCCTTGCTGAATGTGGTGAATTTATATGTTTCTGATGTGTTCATAAATCATTTCCTTGTTTTTCTGATCAAAAGTAAGGTCACATTGTAACAGCTAACTAATTGTTAGCATTAATCAGTGCTTTAACCTTGTACCAAATGCCACAAACCCTGTGGGATCTTTGCACTTGAATTGCAGACTTACATGCCCTATCATCTATCCTTTGATGACTCCTGTTCTTGTGCAGCATGACATGACAAAGAAAAAAAGGTTTTTTGTTTTTTTTTTTTCAATACCAAAGAACTTATAGAAAACTTACACTGAGTAAATATGGACAGAAAAAGTGAAAGACCAAACCAACTCTCTTGTTACTATATTAATACAATATATGTTAACTGGGGACAAAACCCCACAATGGTTAAAGAACTGTTTGAGAAGCAGACCTAGGATTCACTGTTTAAAAGACTTGTGAGTGGTTTATTATACCAAACCCCTAAAAACAACTTTTGCACAAGTCACGTAAGAGATTATACTATATCCCAATTAGATTGTAGCAAATTAATGTGGCATGTTTATATCAAAATGCTGGAGAAGGTGTAATGAAAGAGGAACCTCAATTCTCAGGTTACTACTTACAGATGCTCCTGGGAAGGGCTGTCCGTATTATCTTTGCAATAACTGCAGTCTTTTCAAAATGATCTTTTAAACTCTTTTGATTCTGTTGATAACAGGTTATTGTGATTATCGGTTTTATTGTTGAATTTGGTTTTAGTGTTGCTTGAGTGCTTTCTCTCCCTTAAGCAGTGTTTTTCAAATGTAATAAATTATTAAATAACTATCTAAAGAATCAATCTCTGCAGTTTCTAGTTTGTTAGCACTATTTCTGGAGAGAACGGTAAACAGATGCATAAGAACATTGCTCATAGCTCCAAGAATGTAAATCACAAAATACTGGAAAGTGACCAAGGGTAAGGGGCACTGAAAAGCTCCGGTATATTGATTTGGAGGAAAAACTAGCTCTCTCAATAGACTACTCAGGCGATTAGAATATTATTCTTAATAGTTTGCACCGGTTTATTACATAAGCAAATACAGACACACACACAAAGTGCTTTGATGTCATTATTATACATTCATGAATTCTACACAGATATTGTGCTGTGCTACACAAGAAGTAGATTTTGCTTTTCTTTGGCCACTGTGACTCTTGGCATTCAAGTGTTGTCATTTTTGGCTGGAATACTGTGTGTGCTCAAATGCTGGTGTATCTAAACTGGCACAAGAGATAGTGGCAGAAGGAAAAAGATGATGGGTGCAGCAAGAATAAAGGCACTGGAGAAATAGATTGTACAGAGCTAGTACACTGTGTCTGACTTCTCTTGCCACTGCTGCATGACCTTTGAAATAATGCAACTGCTAGCATAGAACAGCAACAGGATTCTGACCTTTTGTTACCCTGGTGACTCAGGGGCCCACCTGCAATTCCAGTACCTTCATGAAATAGTGGGAATATTAGCTCAAGGAGGAGGCCTGTGAGGGGAGGTTACCTTACAAGATCTTTTACACCTATGTTTACCAGTGCAGGGCTAAACCAGCCAGCGATCCAAAAGTAAGCTTAATGTGTTTTATTGGAGGAATTGCAATCACACACACAAGATCCAAGCAGTCATGTAATCACACAAGGCTAACATAAGGAAAAAAGAGGAAAGTTTTGGATCGTGAGATTTTCAGAGCAAAGTGGGTGATATTTACCAATCTAGAGGAGCACTGAAGAAGCTGCAATGTGGCTTAGAGGCAAGTCTAAGGACAGTACACAAATAGGAATCAAAGCAGCAGAGTGGTAACCAGCAATCAGTGTGCTGTCAGTTGACTTCCAAAAACTGGGGTTTAAATACTCTGTCTCTGCCTGGAGAGCAAGGGTGTTAATGGCTCTCTGGTAGAGTAAACAATGGAATCCAGAGAGTGGAGAATGGGGTCCAGAATGGGCTAATGGTCTTAGCATTAGATGGCAAAGGGCTAATGGTAGTCCTGATAGCTCAGTACTTTTCAGACAGGTGTAGGCATAAAAGGGGATGCTTGCTTGGTCTGAGGGAGGGGAGTTAAGACAATTGGCCATCTTGTGGGAATCTCCCAGGTGCTATTGTCTGTACGAGGCTTAGTCATCAGAGACTAACTGCAAGCCCATTATCACTGGAGCTTCCCAGTGATTTCCTGACTAGGACCTGGCTACACCTGGAGGTCTCTTCTGACCTAACTCACATTGCACATGTTCAGCCAGCCGTTTCCTCTTATCCAGCATGGTCATTCAACCATAGCAAGCTATGTTTTACATTTATGCCAATTAATGTAGTTTTCCAATTAAATCATATTTTGCCAATTAAATCATTTCAAAGTGTGGGGGTGTATGGTTTGGTAACACTTTGCTATGTTTATGTTTCCTTGAAAAAGGGGGGGGGGTTTTAAAAAATGAGATGCAGGTCTTATCAGTAGGCTCTACAGAGGTACCAAGTTCCCAATAGCTGCCTGAAGATGTCAGATGGTAACTGTCTAAGGTGTTGGAGGTCGTAGTTTGCTGCTGCTTGGCAGGACAGAGTGTCTCCTTCCTTTCTGAAAAGGATGACAAGGCCTATTTTTTGCAGCTATGTCAAATTGCCATGGCATGCTTCTTTCCTCACTAATACCAACAAGAGGTCATGTAATTCTTTTGATGCTGAGAACCAATAGTGTAGTGGTTCCAGTACTGAACTGGAAGACTAGAGTTTGAATCCCTGCTAAGCCATGGAAATCTGTGGGGTGACCTTGGGAAAGGCACTATCTTTCAGCCTTCAAGAAAGCAAACCTCCTCTGAACAAATCTTGCAAAGAAAACCCTATGAAAGGATTGTGATACATTGGAATTGATTTTCAAGCATATAAAAACTATACATTCTTTTGGTGGGAGCAGCAAGTTCGGTTGGCAGGGGCTGTAAAGTCAGCCAAAAGTGGCACATGTGCTTCATGGGCTACATGTTTCCTACTCCTACTTTACCAAACTGGATATAGTTGCCAAGTCTCAAAGCACCAGCTGAAGTAGCTAAAGCTCCAGGTCTCTAGGAGAGAAGACAAATCTTAGCACACACAGCACTACAGAAGAAAGTTTGATTTGTTGTTTTTGTTTTTGTTGCTGTTGTTGCTGCTGCTGTTGTTTTGTGGTTTTAAAATCCACCCACCTGTCTCCCCCTATTTTCAGCTGACTTTCTGGCTCATCATGAATTTGTAAGTATTTTCTTCCTGTGCCACATTGGTACATGCAAGATCCTGCAGTGAGGAGAGAGAAAGGGAGAGAGATGGTGGGTGAGTACACTTGGGCCAATTGTATCATCTAAACCAAGGTAAGGAGTGAAGTGCCAGCATCACTACTTGTGAGCATTCTAGAGGTACAAGCCCAGACACCAGTGATGTATGGCTCAGGGGAAAAGAAAATTTCCCCAAGGATGAGGTGAAACCTTTGCAAGCCCCAGCAGCAATTTAGGGTCTGGACATGTGCCTGTGTACCATACGTACAGTAAGTAAAGGTCATACAGGATGTGAGCCTCAGCAGGAATAGCAGCAACTGCTGCACCAGCTGTTGGGCACATTTTGTTGCCTGCTAAGCTGCCAGGAAATGCTTTGGAGTCTCCTCCACCCCCATTTTTGGGTTGGGTTGCCATATTACCTGGTTAGCCAAGTTTTACCTAAATTATAGGTCCATTTACCCTGGGATTGCCCTCACGTCCATTTCCACAATCCAGAAGCAATTCCATCCCATCTTCCAATCCTGGCTTGTCCTGCTTCTTTATTGTCACAATGGTCTGCCCCTTCAAATCACAGTGACCTATCTCCTAGTCTCCGGCTTTGGCCATAAAATCTCAGAAAATGGGATGCTGTTGAGCTGGCAACCTTAACACTGGATGGTGTCAGAGTATAGTGAAGCTTGGCCAGGCTTCCTTGGTCTAAGAAGGGTCCCTGTTAGAATCTGGACAAAGTTCTGCATGGTGCGAAAACCACCTGCTCCTTCAGCTATAAGGCCAGGCTTAACAAACAAACCATTTCCCAAGAATGGTCCATCATCCATATCTCCCTCTTGTCTGGACTTAGCCTAACCCAGTTTTTATTTTTGATACTTATATCCCAATTCTCAATCGTACTTAATTCCCAAGATGACTACCATCACATAAAACCAAAGACAGAAAATGAACAAATAAAAACATTAAACATTTAAATTTTTATAAAGAAAACCCCCACATTTTAAACCCGCTGAGATTTACCACTTGTTCAACCTTCTTGCATTTGCTGGTGCTACTATGTGAAAATTTGTGATTGGTGTAAAAGAAATGAGGGGAAAATTAATTACAAGAAGTTATCAAGTGTCTGCTTGACAGTTTAATTTTTATTTTGAATGTACATAAACAAATAGGCTTTTTAATATACATGTTTGTTTGTTCATTTGTAGCAAAGAATCCTCAAAATCCACACCATTAACAAATGAAATACAGTAGGAACATTCACTGTCATAGTGTGAATAAGGGAAAAAAATAATTAGAGGCAAGGAACAGGTGGCATCTTGACATTTTAATTTTTACTTTGAAAGTACAATAAATAAATGTTTTTAAAAAACAGATTTGTAAACTGTGCTCAGTATCTGCCTGTTAGTAAATCCAGACACATTTGCACAGACACACTAGAATCTCAGCACGGGAGAGAATGTTAAGCGTAATAAAGCAGCTAGGCTGCTAACTAGCTCAGAGCCTGCTCTGGTTGCCAATTGCTTTCTGGGCACAGTTCAAGGCATTGGTTTAAACTTTAACACACCTAAATGTCTTGAGGCCTGGTTGAGAGACTGCCTATCTTGTTATGAACCCATCCAGGCCTTAACATATTCAGGAGAGACCCACCTGAGAATAGAGTCATCTGCAGAGGTCAGCATGATGGGTACCCAGGAGAGGGCATTCTCCTATGTAGCTTGAAGACGGATGATTGCATTCTTCTCACAGCTGCAGTCAGCTCCTACTCTAGTCAATTTTAAGAATGACCTGAAGACACATCTCTTCAAAGTGGCCTTTTAAACTTTTGATATGTAGAAATTACAGAATTTTAATACATTTAGTGCCTAATTTCTTTTTAGTGTTGATTTTGATGGTTTTATGGTTAAACTGCCTTTAGTGATAGAATCATAGAATCATAGAGTTGGAAGAGACCACAGAGGCCATCAAGTCCAACCCCCTGCTATGCAGGAACACACTTCAAAGCATTCCCAATAGATGGGCATCCAGCCTCTGCTTAAAAGCCTCCAAAGAAGGAGATTCTGCCACACTCTGAGGCAGCATATTCCACTGCCGGACAGCTCTGACTGTCAGGAAGTTCTTCCTGAGGTTCAGGTGGAATCTCCTTTCCTGCAGCTTGAATCCATTGCTCCTTGTCCTAGTCTCTGGAGCAGCAGAAAACAAGCCCACTCCCTCCTCGACATGACATCCCTTCAAATATTTAAACATGGCTATCATGTCCCTTCTTAACCTTCTCTTGTGCAGACTAAACATACCCAGCTCCCTAAGCCGCTCCTCATAGGGCATGGCTTCCAGACCCTTCACTATTTTGGTCGCCCTCCTCTGGACACATTCCAGCTTGTCAATATCCTTCTTAAAATGAGGTGCCCAGAACTGGACACAGTATTCCAGACGATGTCTGACCAAAACAGAATAGAGTGGTACTATTACCTCCCTTGATCTAGATACCATACTCCTATTGATGCAACCAAAAATCTCATTGGCTTTCTTGGCTGCCGCATCAAACTGCTGACTCATGCTCAGCTTGTGATCTACCAAGACTCCTAGATCCCTTTCACACGTACTGCTATCCAGCCACGTGCCCCCCATCCTATATTTATGGATTCCATTTTTTCTGCCTAAGTGCAGGACCTTACATTTCTCTCTGTTGAAATTCATTTTATTAGCTTTGGCCCAGCTCTCCAATCTGTCAAGGTCATTTTGAAATTTGAGCCTGTCTTCTGGGGTATTAGCAACCCCTCCCAATTTGATGCCAAGACGTTTACTATGTTTGGAGCTTTTTTTTTTTTTTTTAATGAAAAGTTAGGATGGAAATGTTATAAATAGATTTGGGTCCTACCCATAAATTACTCCAAATCATTAAAAGTGAAAGGACCCTCCCAGGGATATATCCAGCTATCCTCCACAAAGGATGCTATCCTCAAGGGGGGCTGTCCTGAACATATTAGTGTCCCCATCCTCTCTTTTTCTTCTCATCTTTCCTCCCTCATTTCCTAGCTTAATGTCTTCTTCTTCCCTTCTCTTTTTCTCTGCTCCTCATCTCTCCCTACCTCAATTTCCACTCATTTTCTCTCTTCTTCCCCATTCTCCTTTCTCATTCTCAATTTCCTCCCTGCTCCCCACATTCTCATAGCTACATTTGTCTTCTCCCTCCTTTTCCATCCCCTCTTCCATTCTTTCATCTTTCTACCCTCACTTTTCCTACTTATGCTCTTCATCCATATTCTCCTTCCCTCTCTTCCTCTCTGTCTCCCCAACCTTTTCTCACCTACCTCTCCCCAAAAATGTTGAAACAATGACTAGGATATGTTATATTCTCCACATTTTAAAGTCTCAGTAGACTCAGCAGGGCTCGCTTCTGAACAGACAGAATTGACCTGTGTGTTACCCCAAAACATGGGTGACTCAGGGTCCATCTGCAATGCCAATGTCTTTGCAAAACAATGTGGAATATTAGCTCAAAGAGGAGGCCTGTGAGAGGGAGGTAACCTTACAAGATCTTTTACATCTATGCATACTGGTACTAGTGCAGTGAAAAACCAGCATGAGAGCCAAAAGTAAGCTTGTTTGTTTCCTTGGGAGAATTAACAGTTGCACAACACAAGATCCAAGCAGTCTCATAATCACACTAAGCTAAGTGAAGGAAAGGGGAGGAAAAGTTTGAATAGTGAGAGTTTAGGGTGAAGTGGGTGATATCTGCTAATCTGGAGAGAAGCAAAGAAGTGATCATGGCTTAGACTAAAAGTCCAAGGATAGTACACAAACAGGAATTGGATCAGCAGAGTCTCAACCAGCAATCAATGTACTGAGAGCTGGCTAGCCCAAAACTGGGGTTTAAATAATCTTTTTCTGCCTGGAGAGGAAAGGTGTTAATGACTCTCTCCCAGCACAAAGACTTGGGTCCAGAATGGACTAATAGTCTTAGCGTTAGATGACAAAAGGCTAATGGAAATAGTGTTAGCTCCTCGATTGCTGGGCAGGTGTGGGGAAAAGAGAAGTTTGGTGGTCAAAGGAAGAGGAAAAGGGACTAAGACAATCATCTGTTTTTTAGGAACATTGCAGGCACTATTGTCTCTAAAAGTTGAGTTATTGAAGGCTAACTGTAACTTCATTATCACCAGAATTTCCAGGTGATTTTCTATGACCAGGCTGTGCCTTGAGGTCTTACCTGAACTGGTTTTGCAGTGCATTTGTTCAGCCAACTTTTCCTCTTAGCCAGCATGGCCATGCAGGCATAGCAGAGTATAATTTATGTTTATGCCAATTAATATTTGCCAATTAAACCATATCAAAGCATGGGAGTATACAGCCTGGCAACATGTTGGTCTATCCTGATCAGTATCAGCATTTCCCTCTTTCCAAAATATGTGGTGATTATTTGTTGCTTGATTATGATTATTATGATTATAATTAATTGGGGGGTAAGGACAGATTCTGTAAGAAAAGAGAAGAGATGTGGCCAGCAGAGGATCCTGGTTAAAGGGAACAATCCCTTAAAAGCAGACAGTGAAATTTATCTGGTTGCATCACAACCTCAATAACTTAAAAGCAATGCTGGAAAAGTATTAAAAAGAAAGCTGGATTTTTTTTTTTCTGATCAGAACAGAGCTTGAAAAAAATTATATGGTTTGATTACAGCTCTCGTATATTCTTAAAAGCAGTGGCTACAAAAGTTATAAAAATAGAGCTAGGAAAATGTGTTTTTCTATTCAAAGCAAGGCTTGGAAATCTGAATTTCCAACATGCATAATGTTTTCTCATTTGTTAGACTTGGGCTAGAATCTTGTTGTTGCACCATGGTCACACAGTAGGGCAGGCAGACCAAACTTGCCAGCTCTGAGCAGCCCATTCCCTAGTGCCTTCCACCCACATGATCACAGTGTTCATGGCCTTTTTCCACCTGCTGCCACTGGCTATCCACCAACCAGATTATGGCCTTGACATTTTTAGGTGAATGATATAGTTTGAGCAGCTATCCTTGATCCTTAATGCATCGTGGTCAGTGACATCACTACCTTATGATGTCAACAGGCACAACCCCTGTGACATCACTAGAAGCCATCTCTAGATTTCAGGGTTTAGCCCTTAAATCTTAGGGCCTAGGGTGTGGTTTACCTGACAACCCTATGTGGAATACAGCTAAAGAATTCACATTTGCAGTATACACACACACATGGTTGCTGGCCATGATGGTGGAGGGGATTCTGGGAACTATATCCCCAAAATGTAACTTTTCCAAGCTCCAGATCTAGAGTGTATAATATTTACACGTATACAAGCAGAACACATATACAGCAGCGCCATGTATAAATTTGCAACTTCAGAGAGAAGCAACAAGTGCCTTTCTGCCTTCAGCTAACTCACATATGTCAGAACGATGACACTCTAAATATAAGATTACAGTCCTCCCTCCACATTCGCAGGCTTGACCTTTGTGAATCTGATTATAAGTGAGGCACACATGTGCCTTCCCCCTGCTTCTCCTCCTCCCACTCCCTAGCCTTTTGCCTGGGTGTATTATGCCTTCCTTCTCCGTGCCCAGACAAAAGGCAAGGGAATGAGAGGGGTGGAGAAGGAAGCCGTGCATGTGCCTTCCCCCATTCCCTTGCTTTCTGCCCCAGCATGTGTGCCCTTCTCCAGACCTGGGCAAAAGGCAAGGGAGGTAAGCATGTATGCCTTCCCCTTCTCCCATTCCCTTGTGGGTAAAGGGCAAAAGACAAGGGAATGGGAGAGGAGGAAGGCATGCATGCTTCCCTCCCTTGCCTTTTGCCCAGGCTTAAAGAAGGTAGCCATGCCTGGGGAAAAGGTAAGGGAATGGGGGTGGGAGGCATGTGCAGCTTCTCCCCTAATTCCTTGTCCGGAAGAGAGTGGGAGGGAGAGTGTGGGAGGAAGTTACTCACAGTTTTTCCACTTTTGCAAGGGTTCTGTACCCTGAACTCTCACAAAAGTGGAGGGGTCACTGTAGCCAAATTAAAACATCACAAACTCTGTGGCAAACTTGCGAATTATGCAGCCATCCAGATGTTGTCAACCTGATATGCTCAGCACTCCTCACCAATGGCTGTGCCAGCTGGAGTGGCTGGGTGTTGCAATCCAACAACACTCTGATCTATGAGATCTTTGGGGTTACTTTAGCAAGTTTTACAATAAGCAGAAAGCCTGCTCAACCGGTTTTCAAAGTGTGGGGTATGTACTACTAGGATATTGCTAAAAGCCAGTAGTAGGGAGTGTGTCCCACAGCACCGCTGAAAATAATTGCAGTAATTACAGGGGAAAGAGAGGAATTATTATGTCCTCATTTCAATGGTGTGATTTCTCAGTGGGTTTCCTATCAACTTGTAACAGACCAAGGTTTACTGTATGTGAGTTTTTCATTAATTATAAATGCTAGTGGAATTAAAGTGTGATTAATCTGTGCCATCTTGCCAATAAAATAAACCTAGCCAATACAGGGCCCTTGATCATTTTGCTTGCTTGCATGCTTTGAATTCCTATTTCTTCCACAGATATATCCAGACCAGGAGAGGGGTGAGGAGTTGTTCTTTTGCCTTGTTTGCTGCAGCAAGTTAAGCAGGATTTCTTCTCACTCCACGACGAGTATTTGCATTAAATTTCTGCACAGAAGTCTCGTACTATCTCAATTCCTGGCTTTCACACTACTGTTTCTCTTAAATTACATGGTGCTTAAAGTAAAACAAAATATTGGATTTTCACTTTTACATTTCTGTCTATTCACCCTGGCATCTTGTTACAGTGATTTCATCTGTAGTTTATTTGAGAAGCTAAACCTATGTTCTTGTGATCCAGTTGTAGAGAATAGGGATAAAAACAGGCTGAGATCTTGCTTCAGCATGATTGAACATAAAACTTTGCCAGATGTCGCGGTGTTCCCCCACCCCAGGCAAACCACATCCCTCTTCCCTGTCTGGGTGCTCATCCCACAGTAATTTGGTGGACACGGGAGTGCAGGAGGTGAGCAGGCAGTATCCAGCTGTGTTCACAAATGGACATAGAAAGCTGAAATTCTCCTAGACCTCATAGAAGTCATCAGAAAACACCCAGGAAGTCCAAGAGGATAGCTGCTTCTTCATGCATTTAGCTTCAGAACACTGTTTGGTCATCCTACTCTCTCCCTGCCACAAAATGGCTATTGGGGGACACCCACTCATCAAGGAAGGATGTGATGTGGACAAGAGTTGGAGGTGGACAAGAGATGCAAATGGTGGTCCTGAATCCTTTCAGGGTAGCAAACAAACAAAAAACATACACCAGCATAATTTGTAATTATACCTGTGTATTTCACCAACAGGATTCCAGCCACAAACTGTCATTCACAAATTAGTTCAGTTACACTAGAAGTGAGTGATTTCCTACCTGAAATGGAAAGCCTCCTTTGTTGTTATTTTTAATCAGTAAAATTAGGAGGGCATTTTTAAATATCTTGAACTGAGCTGTGCTTTGCTACCATGAAACCTGTTCCACAAAACTGAGCTACACTTTGCTAGCATGACAGAACTGAGCTATGCTGTGCTGGCATGAAAGCTGCTGAATAAAATGGGGCTGTTTTGTGTTATCATGAACACTGTTGCATAGAACCAAGCTGTGTTTTGCTGGCATGAAAGCTGTTGCATAGAACTTTAAAGGCTTGAACACTACTGTAGAGTTGCACAATACATAAAGTACTGATCTAGATTTCTGACCTCTTTCAATATAACTTTTTAAAAATGTGAACGACCTTATGTAATTCAGCTGTCAGGTATATACTTCCTGCATATACTGCAATCACATTCCAGTTATATGGATCAGCTCCCTATTCTTCAGCTCTTTTCTGCCCTGCCCTGCCCTGCCCTGCCCCAATATGTGTATTTCCTCCCAAATTCATACTGTTCACTATCATTTCAGGGCGTGGGAACTAGTGTTTTATCAGTGAAACGTTCTTCTGTATTCGTTGAAACATCAACCATTCCATACCATCACCATCAAAAACCCCTTTCTGCCAATTTCCTTACCCAGTCAGTTGATATTTGGGTAGGATAAAAGTTCTTTGTGTTCAGTAAATTGTGTCATAATAATTTCCACGAACTAGTATAGGACACTATAAGAAACCTTCTGTGTTATAGTGGTATTATAGGCAGACAAAGAGAAAATGTTTCCTGTCATCTAGATTAGTATTGCAACTACATTCTGAGGGGATGGGGGGGACACAAAAGGGGTCAGGGATTGGAAAATTACACATGGCCCTTTGGGAGCCTGTGGGACTGACATTGCCTATGAATGGGAAAATGCACAGCATCCTTGCTTTGCTTGTTTGTAACTCTGGATAATTTAATGAAAAATATCTTAGTGTCAGCTGGCCTACTTAGAGAACAACACATGAAACAGAATTTTACCACCTCCCACATCCACTTATTTGTCACATCAGATGAGAAGTTTTGAGGTGGAGGAGGAAAGTCAAATTATTAAGTAGAGCACATCTAAACTGATCGGTTTTCTGAGCCTGAGAGTTGGAGATATTTTTTCTTTCAACACACCCAAATGCAATATAGGAAAAGCAAACTCTTAACTTCGGGTCAGTGTATCAACTATAGTGTGCAGAAAACCCGCATCTAAATTTGTTCCCATCCCTTGATGGTTCATCCACTGAAGGCAGGGTTGCCAGATTGCAGGGTAGATTCCCCAAGTGTTCTTAAATCTGATATGCAAAGGCCAATGAAATTACTGCAGATTGTTGCTATTGTTGCATACCTTCAAGTTGTTCATAACTTATGGGGACCCTAAAGTATTACAGGATTTTCTTGGACAGATTTGTACAGAGGAGATTTGGCATTGCTTTCCTCTGAGACTGAGAAAGTGTGGCTTGCCCAAGGTCACCCAGTGGGTTTTCATGGCTGGGCAGGGATTCAGACCCTGCTATCCAGAGTCACAATTCAATGCTCAAACCACTATACCACTGGCTCTCATTACTGCACGTACTCCTGCCAATTTGTCCTCCAATTCTGCCAGTTCTCTCCATTGTTCTTTCTCACACACATGATACTATCTATCTCACCATAATGAGCAGGACTCCAAACATGTCAAATGGTAATCCAGGGAGGAGGGTGGACTACAGCGTGAACCAGAGTTTTCCTATATAAATTGAAATAGAATTGGTTCTGAGGGTGCATTGATTTTGTTGGTTTCCATTGGACAAACTGAACACAGCCTTGGTCAACACACAATCGGTGAAAGATGGACTCCTTTAATGTCTTCTAAAGTTCATAAGCAGGAAACAGTGGTGGTCGTACCGTCAAGGATGGTGTCAGTAGCCTTAGTCAGCAAATGAAGAGGTAAAGGTATGAAGAACAACACTGTGTGTGCCCTGAAGCCTGCTCTTTGAGCCTAGACTACTCTTCAACTGTAGATTCTCTGTTCTTAAAAAAACATACAACCCAAAAATGTAGAAAGACAAGGGATGCGTTATTTTGGCACCCCATAATAAATGTTTCTAAATTAGAAACATTTTAAAAGGCTTCTTAGATAGAAAACAGACAAGTCTTGAACCACCCTAACTCTGAAATCATTATGCTAACTACTCTTTGCAGTAAGAAACACGAGAAACTGACAGGCAAGCAGGCACAGAAAATGCAAAGATACAAGCAAATTATAAAGCACTAAGTATTTGAAGCTCTGCTCCATCTTTTCTTCTAAAACTCACAGCACAGAAACAACCTAACCTAGGTTCTTTTTAAGCTAACCAGGCAGAAACATTTAAAGCACAGAAGCACACATAAGTCATTTCATTTCCACCCCCTGTAGATTGCTTGATTTAAAAAAAAAAAAAGGAGAGAGAAGTATCTAAGCAGTTATGCTTGTGAATTTGCCTTTTGTTTTAAAATAGGAGCAGTAGATGGGGGACTCCCCAGTCAGGCAGGCTGTGTCTTCCCAGTGAGGGGAAAACACCCTCTCAAGCAGACAGGGAGCCTGAATTATTAAAGCTGAAGGAATAATCTACTCTAACTGATCAGAGGAGAGCTCCCCAGAGAAATGGTGGGTTTTTCCACTGGCAACCTGAATACATCATATGTGAACTGCATCTTTAAAAAGCTGCATTTCGATAATGCCATTTCAAGTATTTTTTTTTAAAAAAAAAGCTTTCTGTTGAAGACAGCTGAAAATTAAATAAGAAAATGGTACTGGTTTGTGTTGGAAACAATTGGATTTTTGTCTTCTCTGTGAATCTGATGTTCCTGAGGAAATGATATAACTAAAAACAATTGCGGCTCTAAATGCAAAGGACAGCAAAAATGAATATCGATGGGCAGCCATGTTTCCCCGGCAACCCCCTATCAGATACCTTCCTGCCTCTGGGTGATACAGATTTCAGAAGCTTAATATCTCAAATGTGCTTACACAGAAGCAAGCCAAGGGAAAAGAGCTAAGCACAAGAAGCATACAGATCCCTTTGCAGAAGCAAGCTCTGGGTTTCCTAAATTCTTGTTCTGAGTTATGTAGTTGGAAACAGGTACCTCAGCAGAATATGTTGGCTCCACTGTAAAAACACCATAACAAAGCCTGATTGGGATTTATTTTTCTGAATAAATTGCACGAGGGAAGCAAAGGCATCCCCAAGAATTGGTTCTTGCTGGTCGCGGAAATCTATTTGTTTTTATTCATACTAGAAACAAATGGGACCTGAAACAAAATGTTGTGAGGTGTGGGCTCTTTGTTCAAAATTCCAGGTACTACATCTGCCCTCCCCCCCGCCTAGTTTTGCAATATGACTCTTAGGCCATTTCCAATATAACTCTTAGGCCATTTCCACACTATACCTGTTGTAGTGCTATTATTCCACTTTCACCACACTATGGAATCCTGGGGTTTGTAGTTTAGGGGGGAGCCTTCAGAATTGTCAGCCAGAGAGCTCTTTGGCCTCAATAAACTACAAACCCCAGAATTCCACAGGATAATGGAAGTGGAATAATAGCACTATAACAATGTAGTGGCCACTGTGCACGCCTGGGATTGCATGGGACATGGGATTTCTTTGAGGTTCCCTCACACATCCACTCAGGGTTTTCCCCTACAAGATGTTTGTTTATGCTTCCAGAAATCGCCAGGTTCCCAAGCCTGCTAATACTGCCTTTTTTGGGGTGAGCGGTGTTTTGCTTCTATAAGCACTAATGCTTATAGTCTGAAACTGGAAAAAGGAGGGATAAGGGAGACATGTAACAAAATGCTCCCTTTCTTGTTCAGGATATGTTCCATTTCATTCCCATTGCCACCAGTACTTGACCTCTACCTCAACAGCCTATCCAGACTTCATGGATGTTAACCATATTCTAAGAGGCAAGGTGGTGTAGCAGTTTGAGCATTGGACTATGACTCTGGAGACCAGGGTGCAAATCCCTGCTTGGTTCTGGAAGCATACTAGGTGACCTTAGGCAAGCCACACTCTCTTGGCCTCAGAGGGAGGCAAAGGCTGATGCCCCTCTGAAAAAATCTTGCCAAGAAAATCCCCTGATGGTTTAATCTTGCTGTTGTTGTTCTGTGCTTTCAAGTTGTTTCTGACTTACTGCAACTCTAACACAAACCTACCACAGGTTTTCCAGGGCTGAGAGTATGTCCAACGTCACTTAGGAGCATCATAAGTAAGAAACCACTGGAAGGTGCACAACCACAAACACATTCTATCTCTCTATATTACAGAGTCATGACAATTTGAAAACATTTGAACTGGCACAGCCCTGTCCTACAAAATCCTGGGATTTATAGTTTGATGAGCTACTTAGAACTCTACTAGTGAGTTCTAGAGTACACTGGAGCTGTCTAGCAGAGAATTTTCAGTCCCTCACCAAATTGCCATAGTTGAATGTAAGATCCAGGTATGTAGAGTCCATAGTTAAAGTGGTTATTCACCCAACTTGCATTTTGGCACATAAGTGATGCTGTCTTTACTACATAACACCAATACTCAGAGGACTTAGGCCATTATTATTTGGTGGTGGTCGTTGTGCCAGAAAAGTTCTGAGCCAGGCTTGGAAAATGAACATGCAGAAGGAGAGTCATTACCATGCCATTCCTGGTGGTGGGAGATCTCTGGTAATTTCTGGATTAAGTCATTAGTTTTGTTAAAATATATGCTGTACCATATCAGTGTGGAAGACAACAAAATCAATTTAACCGATGGAAACAATTAAAATAATAAAATAATTAATTGAAATGGACTAAATTTGAAGGGAATTTGATTAATTGGATGTAAACTTCAAAAAGTGTGGCCGTCCATTATGTATACAAGCTCTCACCTTCTAAGATATCTCACTAGCAATTGTCAGAAGCCTAGACTGATACATAAATCAAAATTTGCAGTAACACACTGACAGAAGGATCTACACATGACAGAAATTAATGCTGTCATGCTGCAAATATTCTTCCCAGTCTACCTCAAATTCTATTTTAACTGATCTTAGAAACATAAAGCAGAACAAGGACTAAATGGGCAGTCTTTGCTAAGCAGAACTTTGGAATTGTTTCACTGGACAGGAAAACTTTCAGGGATATAAATTACAGGGGATATAATGATGTCAGTTTTATACCACTTCATGCACGGACCCATAGATCATTTCTGGATTTTTCCTCCAAGATCTTACATTATTCATTAAAAAAGAGGGAAAATTTTCATGAGATAAGAACAGAAAGCAAAAATATAGAAGTGCTGTTTTAACAGTGGCTTATTACTACCTACTTTGTCTTCTAAGGATGAACTTTGTGCAAACCCTCTCCCATGTGACATTTTTCCACATCCGTTGTGATCCTGCTTCTGTGTTCCCATTTATTGTTCTTCTGCATTTTTCCTCAAGCAGTCAAAATAATTTAAGAAGTTTCTACTTATGTGTGCGTACAGGGACAGAGACATATCTGGGAGGAGAGCAGGATCCAAGTGTCTGCATACAAAATCCTTATGAGCTCCTGAACTTCAAAAATGTACCACTATAACTTGTAGTGTGCCTTCAAGTTGTTTCTGACTTATGGCAACTGTAAGGTGAGCCTGTCACAGGATCTTCTGAGGCTAGGAGTGTGTGTTGTGCCCAGGGTCACCTACTGGGTTTCCATGCCCAAGCAAAGAATTGAACCCTGGTCTCCAGCATCATAGTGCAGCAGCTCAAACCACTAAACCATGCTGGATCTTGTTGCTCTAAAAGATGGAGGACTTGGAGGTCCACCCACAATGCCAATATCTCCTTAGAAATAGGGAGAATTATAGCTCAAAGTAGGCCCTCAACAGGAGGGTAACAGCACGATCTTTTCACCTGTGTATACCAGTACTAACTGTAGAGATGACTCTAGTTAAAAGAGTATTTTATTGGGAATTAACAGTCACACAAGAAGTCAGACATTCTCAAGAACCAAACAAGGCAATCAGAAAGTGAGGCAAGAAAGGGTGGATAGAGAGAAATTGAGTGAAAAGGGTGAAAGTTACCAATCCTGAAGCAGAAGGTCAAAGCAGAGTGGCTCAGACAACGAGTCTGAGGATAGCGCAGAGAAGCAGAGATCTGGGTGCCATGTACTATATCCAAAGTACTATGAATTACTGGGGTTAGAGTTAAGGTTTTCATACCTTATTTCCTGCCCTGAAAGAGGGTGCATGGACAAAGCAGTAATGGCTTTCTCATGAGGTTGACAAAGGAGTCCAGAATGGGCTGATTGTCTTGACAAAACATTGACGGGAGTCCTGACAATCCCTTAATGTTTTGGTCAGGTAGTGTGAATGGGAAAGGTCTTGGTAGTATATGCTTATGGTAGGGATCCTGATTGCTTTGCCTGGGCAGTTTTGCCTGCTATTGTTTTTAGAAGTGCTCGCAACTTAAGTTTGTAGAAAGGATTATCCCAAGCCCATTAGCATCAGGCTTTCCCGCCTAATCCTCTCTGAATTTATGACCTGATCGCATCTGAGGTCATCCTGACCTAGCATATGTGTACAGCCAGTGCACTTTCAAACATGTGTTTCAGTCCTGAAATATATCGAATTATGAAAACAGCACATCCTGCAGAACGGGAGTGTATGGTGTGGTAACACTCTCAATATACAATATATATATCAACATAAAGTGTGACAAAGAATAAAGTCATGAGAGATTGGCAGATTTAGACATTATATTGCCAATGTATTGATTTATCACAAATACAATATGCTATACACAGCATAACTAAAGTGCAGAGTTTATACTACAGCATAAAACTATACACATATGGGAATTCTATACAAGGTTATTCAAATGGAAACCTCATTTGTTTTTTGTGGAACTTATTTCCATGTAAATGTTCATTGGACTGCAGTTACACCTTTCATTTAATAGTAATGCAGAAAATACAAATTTTAAAATAAAAAATAGGGCTTTGCCTTCGTAGAGCCACTTTTCGCCAACCCGTACATTCTTTGGTTTATACATGACAAATGCAGATTCACATTACTGATCAGTTTAGATTTAGACAAGGCATTAGTTGAAGATTCTGTCTTATTTGTTATGCAAGAAAAGCAAAACATTACAAGGGAAAATAGCCTGTATCTAAGTTCATCATTGTGCTAGCTCAAGTCCTGTAGTTAGAGTTAGCACAAGGGTGATACCCCATGCAGTTTTTGTTGTATAAGTAGTTGCATGTAGTTGTTGCATCACTCACGTAGCACACTTAGAATACAGTTTGAACTATATTGAGAGTTACAGGATTACTTATTGGGATAGAGTAGTTCATTGAGAAATATAATTTATACAGTAGATCGGCAGAATATTGGTGATTGTTGTAAGTGTTGATAAATGTTAAAACTGCCGTTGATGTAACAATAAAGGTGTCTTATCTTGTTTACTGCTATGAAACAAACCCATCAGAAGAAAGCTGGAAGTAACTGGTACCTATTTACATAGGGTATTAGTAAAGGGAGGGTACCTTAAATAATGAATAATATACATGTGTATGAATTTAAAATTGTTGGACTATTTAGGAAAAGAATTTGTACCTCCTGGATCAAGTTTAGATTTTGTATAATTTACTGTTTCTTTAGTGTTGCTGGTTACTGCTTCCTTAGTGCTTTTTTCTTTATTTATTCTAAGTATTCAATTATACAATAACCTGATTTGCATGTTAGTAAAGCCTGTAATAAAAACATATATATAAAAAGGTAAAACTGCATGGGATATCAACCTTGTGCTAATTCTGAAAGCATGTAAGTGCTATGCTACAGGACTTCGCCTAATATAATGATGGACTTAGATACAGGCCAGTTTCCCTTGTAACGTTTTGCTTTTCCTGCACAACAAATAAGCAAAAGTCTTCAACACAATTGCACTAGCAGACATTTTCACTCTGCTAATTTGGATTCAGGCCATTTTATATTAAAAGTCTATGCAAGTTGAGGAGGTAAAGGGGATTTCTGTGGTGGCTGTTACCCTGTAGAGTTTGATTGGAGAGGGGATGATCTCACCGGTGTGTGCCTGGCTTATTTGAAGCAAGAGGATGTTCTACTTGTGACTGTCCTTTTATTAATCCAAGATATGGCAATAACATGCTCTTGTGCAGGAGGGAAAATGATTCCCAGTGTCTTTGCTCAGCTGTAGAATGCTCACTCACATTGTGGAATTTATACACCGGAGAACATTGCCAAAGTTTTCTTTTTATTTGTTTTTAAAAGGTATCATTTGTTAACATTTAAATTAGCAACACCTGGAATGCAACAGATGTGGTAGCATATAATTTCCTCCATGTGAGCAGATCAAATTCTTAATGCCTCAGCAGGAAGCTTATTAGTGATGCTTTTGGCCCTGGCTCCAGTTGCATGAAACCAAGCTGACGTAGCAAGATCATCCAGACTGGAAAAATGTGGAAAATATCAGGTCAAAGGAAACAAACATTGGGAAGCAAGGACAATAAACTGAAAAGGTGCTGACAGAAGGCTATCAATAAAAATGACAAAATTTGAGCTTGGTAGTGATGTGGCCAGGCTTTGAGTTAGCGCTGAGTGAAGTCACAAATATATTCTCAGTGTAAAGGGTTACTGAAAAATGACACAATTGTCTTTACGGAAAACCCAACTGGAAGCCCCATGGAAATAGTAGGTGAGCCACCGTGGAGTAATTTTTTGACTGTAGCAGTGACAGCAGGGGTGGGAAAGCAGCCTGTGGATTTCATGCAGATTTCAAGCCCTTTTTTGCTCACACGCACCAATGTTTCCATGAATTTTATTTGTTTAAAAATCGGCATCAAAGTTTGATACCAAAATTTAATGGCAAACCAGTAAATACACAGTTTGTTGTCATCTGACATCAATTCATCTTTGATTTATGGTGACTACAAACACCCAAAAGGTACCAGATCCCATCTATCTTGGAAGCTAAGCAGGGTCAGCCCTGGTTAGTTTTTGGATAGGAGACAGCTAATGAATACCAGGTGCTGTAGGCTATATTTCAGACAAAGGAACTGGCAAAACTACCTCTGAGTATGCCTAAGAAAACCCTAGGAAATTCATGTGGCTGCCATAAGTGGACAGGTGACTTGACAGCAAATACAAACACAGGAATGAGACTTCCAAGAGCCTTGAGATTAATGAAAACTACATTAAACCACAATATTATCAGGGGCTTTGCATCTTGAACCAGGAACTTCATACCTGGGGCTGGGACCTAATTTAGCAAGCTACCTAGACTATGTGAGTGCTAGAACCTTTCTGCCATTTTCCAAGGCAGAAGGAAATCAGGGTTTGCAAAACCAGTACCTCCAATAATCAAGCAACACACGTCCTCTTGATTAGCTGGGCTTACTGTCTAGCTTTGTGCCTTTATTCAACAAACATGCCAGTTCCCTGCTATGTGTTGTTCTTCAGCTTTCGCAAGCTCCCAGCTGCTTGCTACTTTCATATCCTCTATAACCTCCAGGATACTTTTAAAAAGTAACTTTCCAAGCTGTATTTCCCCACATTCTAGAAATGAGCTATAATGTTGCTTCATTCAGCCACGGAGGAAGGCTGCCATCTGGATGCCACCTTAGCCTTCTCTGTTTCCCTTTGCCTAAAATTTTCTTTTCAAAAATTATTGGGTTTTTTTTGGCAAAATTGTGGGTTAGATGAGTGGAAAAATTAAAGTACACGTTAATGTGAATAAACTGGGTGAGACTTTCCTGTACAGAGGAAAAGACTGTGAGTGTAGTAGAATAAGAGTTGTAAAGAAGTGGCTTAAAACGCCACTAAAACCCATAGTACTTCCTTAGGATTGGCTCTTTTTCCTTTACCACTTTTGTGGTATCAGCAGTGGGCCAGCAAGGCCTGCAGGGGATGCTTATGTGGGCAGGCTTCTTCCTTCAATACACAGACCTTATCAGATCCTACATTCTCTGGGAAACCTACTCAAGAACTATAGAGATAGGCCCTTTCCGCATGTGGGGGGCGAAACGGCCGAAAACAGAGCTTAACAGCTTTGTTTTCCGGCCGGCCGAGTCCGTGCCACGAGGAGCAGCGCGAGTTCACTGCTCCACAGTCCTCTGCGTCCCAAATGGCAGCTTCCGGTTGGTGGAGGCTCTCCACCAACCGGAGAAGCTCGCCAGCCGGAAGCCCGCCCCCGGCAGATCTGCAGGCACGCACTTGCATGCACCTGCAAATCTGCTCCGGAGCCAGGCGACGGAGCAGCACGGGGTTGTGCGCTCCGTGATTCTTAAAAACCTCTAAAAAGAGGTTTTTAAAAAACACGCCGCACAACCAGTTCCGGTCGCTCCGGAGTGGACTGAGGTATGGAACTACAGAAAGTAGTCCACCCCAGTCCGCTCCATGGTGCAGAAGACCTCCGTTCGAGGTTGCTCTGCACCGTTTTACTAGCCCGGTGTGGAAATGGCCATAGAGAAAGTGAATAGATTTCACTCAGAATTTACTCCTTTGCTGCTCCAGTAGTTGTCTGTATTAAGTCCCCTACCTGCATTCTTTTTCAAAACAAGGGTGGGTGTGTGGGTAGCAAAAGGAGAAGATTGGATTTATAATTTCTTTTTCTTTTTCTTTTTGTTCAGGATATGGACTTGAAAACCATTTGTAACATTTTTGTTTCTGACTCTGTAAATTAAACTGAACCCAAGCACAATATAGTGATTCTTGGAAACCATCCAGAAACCAGGTCTTCCACATGTTACCAAAGGAAATAGATTTACTTTGATGGGGCTGGTTTCATAATAAGAGGAAAACTACCCTTGCACTCATTCCTAACTTCTTGCTTGATCTCATTTCCACCTACTTTTTCATTTCACATTAGTCTAGACTTTTCTCTAGTTAAAACTTGGAAAATGGAGTGACTGCTTTTGACAAGTACACTGTTTGTTTTTTTCTTATTTTAATTTTTCTTATTTTGAGATGTCTTTGTCTTGGAAAAGGTTGCCCTCCTCCCTGAAGTGAATAGCAAACAATTCTATTTATTATTTGTAGCAGTGAAATAACCTATACTGGGTTCCACCCTATTCAGTTCAAAGAACTTACTGAATAGAGATAGGATAGAAGGGGACCTGAGTCTGGCCCTTTGCCACAGCATTTTGTGCTTCATGAAATATAAATCAGCCAAGAGAAAGGGTGCTGACAAATTGGAACATGTTCCAGAGGCACTCTATGAGAATAATAAAAAGTTTAGAAGAGTAGTTACACAAGGCAAAGCTGAAGGAACTGCGTATATTTGCAACAGAGAGGGAAAGGTGAAGGGAGCATATTGACAGTTTTCAAATATTTAAAAGGACATCAGATAGAAGAGGAAGGACAGTAAGAAGCAAGGAGTTGAGTCTGCAGAACAGCGGGCCTCAATTACATGCCAGGACAAACTTCCAAACTGCCCTATGAAGCTCCATCATAGAGAAGAGGAAAGAGGAAAAAGATTAGAAGTTGTACTTCATATTCCCTGTTCAGAAAAGATTTGTACTTTTAGCAGTGCCTAGAGACAACTAAATAAAACATAATCATCTTTTTAAATTAAGCTTTTAAAGGGTGGGTGAGGGGGTCTTTAAAAAAGGGAAAACAGAGACTTTACCAAGGCTTTCTTGCAATTATAAAGTGTATCAGAAGATCAACAGAGATGATCATTGCAAAATTGTTTCCTTTTTTTAATTTCCCTCCATCCCTCCCTTTATTATTACAAAATAAATACAGGTGTTTCCTGATTTATTTTGGAAGTTGCATTGCTGCGGTCATGATGTAAATTGAGACTGATGTAAATGTGGGGAGCCAGTTATGTACCACATCATTGGGGATCAGGTGATGCTTTCCAATGGTGCTAAAGTAACCCTGAAGTTAGTGATTTTTCCCCACCCACTACTAGTTTTAAAGAGGCTTCTTTGTTTTATATCCTGTCTTTCTACTGATATGAGACCCACATAAAACACAAAGCATTAGAGCTTACCTTTTCTAAGCTAGAGAAATGTGCAGATGCTCTCCAGAGTAACCACAAGTGGCAGCAACTCCTGATCCCAAGAAAGCTTGGCTAGAGTGAGTTAGCTTGCCATTAGATGGCAGATTATGTTTAGAGAACCACTCAGACAAAGAAGAATTGGTAAGAACTACGTTATTCTGCTGTACCTTCCCCAGCAGCGAAAGAGAGAGGGGCTGCATATCTCCTGCTTGGGCTTCTACAGTAGGTACAGAGGGCACAACAGGAGGAGAGGCAGTATATTTCCTGCTGTACCCAATCTAGGAGGCCTGCCAAGTGAAGAAAGCACACACGCCAAATACTCAACAAGTGGTGTCACTAGGGTTGGTGTCACCCAATACATTAACTGGCAGTGTCACCTCCCACACACTTGAGCGTGGAGCAAAATTAATAAATCGCTGCTGAAACACACAGGGAGGGGCACTCAAAAACATACACACAGAGAGCATCCCCTTCCTTCCCTCCCTCCTGCCAATCACATCATTCCCAAAGGCCTATGGCAGGGCAAGTGCATGGATAGTAGCAGTGGCTTCCAGGACACCCTGCACCAGGAGAGAAGAGGGGAAGGTGGGAAGTGTGCATTGCCATGGCAATGGAGTCTTGGGGAGAGAGGGAAAGACGCTGCCCCCCGGCTTCCGCTCACCATTGTGGCAACCAGGCTGTCTGTGGTAGGCACTGCCATGTTGCCTGCCTTAGCAGAGTTCAATGTTATAACTGGCTCTCGACTCACCCACCAGGGCCCAACCCTCCAAGCAAGATGAGAAAGAGTCATGGTAGGAAGACAGGAAGCCCTGCCTCCTCAAGGTGATCCATGGCAGGTCCTCATGCATGCTCTTGGGACTCCCATTGCCTACACCACCTCACCACTGGACCTGTGAAATGTGCTTAGCAGAAGGCAAATGCACAAGTGTCTGGGGGGGGCTGTTCACAGATTTTCTAGCAATCAGAAGGCAGAGAGAGTCATTTTAGTGTCACTCCCCCTCTGATGGTGTTATGGGTCTGCTCCACCTAGTGACAGCACTGAGCTCAACTTCTGTTTGAGCAAGTAGAGGAAACCCCTTCTAGTCACACAAAAACTCCTAAGATCACAGTTTCTCCAACCCATCTTTTTACACACACACACACACACACACACACACCCCGTGTGAGAAAACAGGAAATTACAATATGGTTAGATTATCATTTCATCTGGATAAACCAGTAAAAAATATTGTGGGTAAAACTGTTGAGCATATAGAAGGACAAGTCTTGTTGTAGAAATATCAGCCTGGCTTCTAAAGGGGAAAGTCCAGTCTCATTGAAGTTATTTCTTTGAGATTGTCCTCAATTACACTGGTAGTTGATTCTGTTTGTTTGATTCTTTTGACAAAGTCTTTCACCGAATGTTCCTAAACAAACTTAGAAGTCATGGTATAAAAAGAGAGACTCCCTTTTGAGTAGAGAACTGATAGGAGAACATGAAAGCTAAATGTAGAAAGAAATGGACAATTTTCACAAAAGAATGATGTAAACAGTGGGGTTATCCAGGGATCTGTATTGTGACCAGTGCTTTCTAGTATATTCAAAAATGAGTTAGTGACAAGTGATAATGTGGCTACACCATGTTCCATGAAGAGGAAGGCACCAGGAATACCCTGTCTGTCAGCAACTTTAAAAGTAACCAGGAAAGTTCTTGCTCTATAGTTATAAGAACTATGCACCATGATCCGAGAAACATCTGAGTACTGTTATGCACCGTCCTGATGTCAAAAATGCAAGAAGTGTATACAGTAGCCCCTCTATATTTGCAAAGGTTCAGAGCACAAAACCCTCACAAAAATGGAAAAACTGCAAATAACTCCCACCCACAATTCCCCTCTGGGGTTCCACCCTCCCATTTCTTTGTCTCTGGCCCCAGCATTGGGAGGAGAAGAAAAAAGACAAGGTAAAGTACTTACCAGCACTTCCCTCTCAGATGAACAGCAGAGTTCTGAGGTTCTAGCTTCTTCTGGCAGCCATCTTGAGAAAGGAAGGGGTAGGAGCAAAGAGAGCACCTGGCCAATCAGCAGCCATTACATAGCAGAATGTGCAGCACATGACAGAAAGGACATGCCTTCAGCAGTCGGGGGGCTTTTCTGACCCAAAAGGAAAAAAAATGTCTGTCTGAAACATATGCCTTGCAAGCCTGGAGTGAGGAACACAAGGGAATGGGAGTAGGAAAAGCAGGGGGAGGCAAACACATGCCTCATAAATTCACAAAGGTCAAACTCACAAATGTGGAGAGAAGACTGTATTTCAGTTAGTCAGATGAAACTAAAAGCTGATTTGGACAAGATAGGAGTGTTAAACTGTTCTACTGCTGGCACTTTCCAACACAAGAAACTTTTTTCCAGCTTTTTTTTTCTCCGAAGTGGTAATTGTGCTATAAGTAATCCCCAATATGATTAAAATAACTATAACATAATAGAATTGAGGGAGGAATGGTAGATGTGTTGGTGTTCCTTCTGCCTTTGACTGACTCATGCAACACTTTTTTAAAAAAAATCCCCGATATATAGTTTCATAGGAAATTGACCTAACATACAATTTTGCATAGGTCATACTGGCTGGTGTTGATGGAAGATGGAGCCCGAAACAATAGGCAGGGCCCATGTGATGGAAGGTTGCCCTATGTCCTTTTGCACATGGAACTCAACACCAGGATTGGGCAACCAAGTGGGTCCGGGGGCAGTTTTTTGCTCCTGGGATCCTGCAAAGGTCACATGGATTGCCAACATTTTTGTCCTCCAAGAAGTTAATCTTTGGTTTTGAAAAATCTTTTTTTAAAAAAGACTGTTTAACAGTCCAGAGGATCCTGCACTTATTTAAAAGGCGAATCACTGCCCTTTGACGTTCCCAGGACAGGTGATTCGCCCTCTTTTTTTTCCAGAAAAAATGTGTGCTCTGGGCAGGTTGGCAGGACAAAGGCTGAAAAAAGCAGTCCTGGGGCTGCATGCAGACCCAGCACCACACGTGCTAATTCCTGCTCTCCACAATACTTTAGAAAGTATATTTTGTTGTTACAGGCAAAAATCAAACTTTTGTCCTCCTCTAGTACAGCTGGTGCTGAGATTTGTCTACCTTCCTAGTAGGGTCACATCAAGGTTTTCATAGGCCTTAGGCATTCTTGTATTCAACTCCCTACCTCACCTGGATGTAACACTAAGGATGAAAATATTAAATATCTTTATTTTGCAATTTTTGTTTTCCTTCCCAATTACTGTAAAATCTTTTGTTAATCCTGATGTTATAAGCTCCAAAATTTTCACAGGCCCTAAGCACTGTGGCTAAACTGCCTAATGGCTATGGCAATCCTGCCTCCTGGAAGTCTGAGTTTATTCACTTCATGTGGGACCCATTCACACTATGTAACATAGTGTGACAGCCTAGAATCACAAGTGCTCCTTGACTGTTATTACATCCCCTGTCAACTGGACTTTCCTCTCCTGCCAAAAGAATCAGTTGTTGTTATATACTTTGAGGTTGACTCCAATTTTTGGAAGCCTATCATGGGGTTTTCTTGGCAAGATTCATTTAGAGGGGGTTTGCCATTGCCTTCCTCTAAGGCTGAGAAAATGTAACTTGCTCAGTCCTGGTCTGCCAGTCCACCTGAGTCCTAGCCCAGCAATGAAATCACAATACCACATTAGCTTTCCCTTGAAAGTAGACACTGGGGGGAAATGCAAAACAAAGAGAAAAGAAAGAAATGACAAGAAGTGGCAAAAATGTGTCACTTCACTGGGAACATGAGATGTTTGTCATTTTAACCCAGACGCACATCTTCTTTGGGTTTTTTCTTTTCTTCTTTTAAGGTCCTATGTAGTAAAGTCTATTTATGAAGTAGGTATGGTGCCATTGCTGTTCACTTGCATACATTCACATCTCCCACTGATGCTGTTTCAATGAGTTAGATGGCACATCATTCTTCAAACTGGGCAATAATACTGTTGTAGCATTGCTTTCTGCAACCCTTTTCACATGTGTGGGGGGGAACGGGCGAAAACGCCAAAAAACGGAGCTTACCTCCAGCCGGGTAAGTCCGTCGCCACGTGGAGCAGCGCGAGCTCGCTGCTCCACACTCCTCTGGCGTCGCAGATGGCAGCTTCCGGTTGGTGGAGGCTCTCCACCAACCGGAGAAGCTGGCCAGCCGGAAGCCCGCCCCCAGAAGATCTGCAGGTACGCACTTGCGCGCGCCTGCAGATCCACTTTAGAGCCGGGCGACGGAGCAGCACGGGGCTGCGCGCTCCGTGCTTTTTAAAAACCTCTAAAAAGAGGTTTTTAAAAAACACGCAGCCTGGCTAGTTCCGGCCGCTCCTGAGTGGATTCTGGTGTGGAACTATGAAAAGTAGTCCATGCCAGTCCACTCTACGGTGTAGACGACCTCCGTGAGAGGTCGCTCTACACCGTTTCCCTCCCACACATGTGAAAAGGGTGAAAGTCAGATTGGAAAATCTACTGTGATTCTCAGCTTAAAACAAGAAAAGAAATGAGTGAGCTGCCAGCAGTACTCTAGAGAACAGATTTGCTCTGCTGTGCTTGCCTGGGCCATTTGTAAATGCAGGAGAGCCATCCGCTGTGTCACTTACTGATAATCCCCAAGACCTTGTCTGACTGTGCTTTTCACACACATGACTAGCAGATGTGAATGAGCAGAGAGAGAGAGAGAGAGTTAAGCGCTTAACTTTATCAAGTAGTATACCTATAAATTGAATGTGACACAATGGCCAGCACAAGATCAGAAGAAATAGTAGGGAGGTAGCTGATGTAGCAAATATATACTCAGGGAAAAATGAGTAGGTTGGATCCTGATTTAAGCAGTCATTCACACAAAAGGATTTCATTTTATTGATCCACATAATAAGTTACACTTGAGATGCAAGCCAGAACAGGCAGGATAATTTATCCAATGATAATTTTAATGTTATTGTTATTCTTTCTCATCCAAACCATATCCATATTTAGCCTCTGTTTTGCTCAAACACATTTCTTGTCTCTTAGATATGTTATAAAACTTTTTATCAAAATGTGAAACCTGGTCTTGGACATTTTTCCACCAGGTGTCTCAGTGTGAAAGGACTTAGGAGTACCACACTTCTACCTCTTTTTTCCAGTTACTTTCCTTACTTCTGTAACTTGCAAATAAATATACCCTGGTCTGATCCACCTTCCTCAGGTTCAGACAGTATTCCAAAAGAAAGTAATTAATACTCTTCATAAAGCAAACTTTACTTAAATTACTTTGAGATTCAAGAGACTGAATCTACAACATTTGTCTGGTGGTGCAGCCGTGAAATGTCAGTACTGCAGCCACAATGCTGTGAGTTCAAGCCTACGGGGCTCCAGGTTGACTCAGCCTTTCATTCTTCCATAGATTGGTAAAATAAGTACCCAGCTTGTTGGGGGCAAGTAGCTAAACACATTGTAAACTGCTTAGGGAGTGCTTTGCACTGATAAGCTGTATAAAAATGTAACTGCTATTGTTATTGCGCGCTCTCTCTCTCCCTCTCGCGCTCTGTGTATGTATGTGTACGTATATATGTGTATGTACACACACACACACACACACACACACGCATATAACCATGCTGGGTGACTAATGCCTTCTGAATTGGAAAGGATATTGGACTTTCCATAAGCTACTCTGGATATGATCCACCGTGGTATAGTGACTAAACACTTGACAAGATTTCCAGACTCACTGAAGCATAATAGTGAAGGCAACAGAGTCCCTACCCAGAACAACAGGCTGAAAATTGGGACTCTTCTTGTTTGTTTTTGCTTGTCATGACAACAGTTGCATAATAGAATTAATAGCTAACTCATACAACAAGAAAATGTTAGCATAAATTCAACTGATAGCCCCAACAAGAGCAGACCAATAGCATCAATATAATTTATGTTAATTGTTGACTTACCAAATTCCATTGATTCATTGGGCTGGTTAGAACTAACTATTGGATTTAGGATGTTGCCTACTCCCCCTCCTCTAAAGATAAGTGTGTGTGATGTTTTCATAAGTCCTAACTGGTATGGATTGTGGGAGCTGAATCTTTTTCCAGAACAACTACACCAGAGGGATCCACACAGAGAATCATTTGAGTCCAAAGAGAAATAACACACAAAATATAGAATCATTTCAGTTGTGAAGAGATAAGAGTGTTCTGTACACAAACAGAAGTCAATGCAACCAATGATACACAAATGTTACTTTGGATAACTTAGAATCAATATTCATCTGGTGCTACGCACATTCTTTACATTGCAGGCATAAGTAACTGAGGGCTTATGCCTCAGTAGACACTCAACGCACACCTACCATACCTACAACGTAATCCAGCTGCATGAGCAGAGGATAGACCATCTTATTCAGCATGCTATATCATGTTAAAGCTATGGAGGAAGTGCTCAAGCATTTAGAGCTCTCTGTCCTGCTTAATGGAGGTCATTGTAGAAGAGCCTGTGCACTAAACCACTTTACATCATGGATTTCTGTAAGACACCAAGGATATCTTGTACTGGGGCTTTCTCTTCGAAGCGGTTAGGCTTCAGGTACCTTACCACTAGTATCACTAGTTCACTAGTTCAAACTTATTTCAATGCATAATTAAGGAAACCATCTAGACAGAAGGACCACTTTAGTGTCCTGACTAATCTGTGTTGATAGTCTATAAAGTCCTGCTCTCAGTGCATGCTCCTTGATCAAAGCAGCTGGTCTCTAGTAGAAAAACACTGCCTAAACTCCTACTGCTTTGTCCTCTATGATGTGTTGATTCTTCACTCCACCAGGCTTTGACTGAGTATCTGCTTCTGGTCTTCCTGCCACTCTCTTCTTGCTTTTGATTTGTCTCTGTGCCTGCAGAGCTCCTCTGATTCTTGTTAGGTGCTCCACAATTCATCCCCCTGTATCCGATTTTGACTGCTCCCCTTGCCCGCTTGGTCACCTAGTTAGCTTCCCTGAGCCATGAAGCTCTAAAGTGTGAATCTAACCCTTTGTTAAGGCCTGACAGACTCCTGGCTGTCACACATAGGGGCCATGCCTGCAATTAGACTTAATGGCAACCCCCAGGAATAAGCCTAGCTGCTGAGCTGGGCTCCAGATTATGCTCCCAGCATGGTAAAGATGTCGCATGGAATCAGTTTCACTCATAGCCTAGAAAATCCCCTTTGGGAATTCTGGAAACCATAGTACAAAAAAAGTCAGTGTTCCAAGCTTTTGGCTTCTGAGTCTCATGTGATTGGCAGAATGAATAAAGTGGCCTGAGACCAAGAAAAGTACCAGAATGCTAAAGATCATCCAGGAGAACATTCTATAATCAGAATTTGTTCAATTACCACAGACATTCCTCTTTGCTTACCTGCTTTTCTTTCATCTTATCACATCACCTTATCTGATTGACCTTCTTGATTTTTTTGATTATCACTCATGTGCTCATTCTGCTAAAGATGCTTATCTTAATGAACTGGAAATAAAGTGTACATTGAGTGAAAAAATAAATAGAAACAATCCTTATTACAAAAAAGTAATGACTATAAACTTCGTATTAGTTCTTGGTTTTTAGATCTTTGCAACTTTCCTAGTTTTCCACTGATGTTGTTTGTGATCTGAATTAGTTGCTCTGCACAGATTTGAAAAGCTTTTAGTTTATTATGAAAAAAATAGTAGTACATTTTTTGCCATCTTAACATGAAGTGATGATGTACATCTCTGAATGTCCTGTTATATGTCAAACTACACAGTCCATTCGTGGGTTTGACCTTCGCAAATTTGATTATTCATGAGGAAAATGCTTGCCTCTCTCTCCAACCCCATTCTCCTCCTTCCATTCCCTTGAGTTCCTCCCTCCAGGCTTGAAAGGATTGTGTTTAAAATGGACTTTTTTTCCTTTTGGGTGAACAAAGCCCCACCACCACTGCTGGAGGCATGTCCTCCCTGCAACTGGATGCACATTCTGAGTAATGGTCGCTGATTGGTCAGTGCTCTCGTTGTTCCTACCCCTCCCCTCTGGGACATACCTCCTTTCTCAAGATGACAACCAGAAGTAGCTAGAACACCAGAACTCAGTCCTCTGCTCTGCTTTGCCTGAGGGGAAAGTACCAGTAAGCCCTTTTCCTTGTCTTTTTTCTCCCCTCCCCCAGCAGTGCTAGGGTCAGAGGCAAGGGAATGGGAGGGGGATTGCAGGGGGAGTTATTCATAGTTTTTCCACTCTCACAAGGGTTCTGTGCTCTGAACTCTCACGAATGTGGACAGGCCACTGTATCTTCCATTTCAGCACAAGCACAATGACTTCCAATGGAATCAGTTCACACATGCAGCTATGATTCCTCAAGTGATTTAAATATGTCTATTGGTTTTCAGACCAATTCATTTGGTAAAGCATTTGCAAGAAACTTCATATTTGGTACCAACTTGATTACTCTCATTATTCTGCTCCTGTGACAAGACTAAAAGATCATATGAACAATGCAGTGCCTATGAATTTGGTAGTTTGTTCAGTGAAACATAGTTTAAAATTTTCCAATAATTTTCCAGAAACTGCTTTTTGGGAAAATATAGAGATTCTGTAGCCAAGTCAGATACTTTTTTGCTGGAAAAAGATGGGGAAAAAATGATTTTAAGGCTAAATAGAGCCAGCATGTTGTAGTGGTTTGAGTGCTGGACTGTGACTCCAAGACTCCAAGAGACTAAAGCACATGTGTCAAACACAAAACTCGTGAGCCAAATCTGGCCTGCCAGGCCATTTCATGTGGCCCTCGCACCTCTCCTGCAGCTGCAGCACTCCCCCTGCCTGGCGAGCCCGATCCCCACATTGCAGGCCCCCAGCTGCTGGTATTCTGAAGATCTGATCTACTTCTACCATGTCAGGGCTCTGCATAGCTCACCAGAGTTGGACAGAGGAGCAGTCTGAAATAGAAGGAGATCACGAGTGCTGGCTGCTGGGCCCCTCTTCAGAATACCAGCAGCCAGTGGCCTGCAATGTGGGGATTGGGATCACCAGGTACAGAGTGGGTCTAGGGGACAGAAAGAGGCACAGAGAGGGTCTGAAGGCAGAAAGAGACACGGAGAGGGTCTCAATTGGGAACAAAAAGTTAAACAAAGTTAATGTAATAAACAGTGCTTGGTAATATTTGTCTGATGATTAAAAAAACTTTCTCTTTTCAAAACTCATTTTTCAATAAATTGTACAATAGTTATACATTTGAATATCTGCTTGCCATTATTTTTCCTAGACTTCTAGTTTCAGAGCTAGTTATTACTAAAACCAGTAATAATCGAATGCAGAGGCAATTATTTAACATGATAAAAGAGTAGATACATTTATGTAGTCTTAGATACAACTGGCCCTTTGAGGGCAACCATAATGCTGATGAGGCCCAAGATGAAATTGAATTTGACACCCCTGGACTAAGGTTCAAATACCCATTTGGTCATGGAAACCCACTGGATGAATCTGGGAAAGTCACACTCTCTCAACCTCAGAGGAAGGCAATGGTAAGCCCCTTCTGAACAAATTTTGTCAGGGAAGCCGTGTGATAGTGTTGCCTTAACGCTGCCTTAGGAAATTGCTTGAAAGCACACAACAACAAGTCTATTAACAACAACAAAGTCTACTGTTCATCAGACTAAATGAAGAGCTGAATCTGATATCACTGTGAAATTTTATAAACACAGATTTCCTCCAGTATCAACATGATGTCAAGCATACTCTTCCATGCAATGAAAAGTTTTAAGTTATGAAGTACTTGATTTCCTTCCAAACAAAAAACAAATGTCACAGGAGAATTATTGGCATTTTCTAATATTTGAAGCATAAGTTCAAATATTCACTGCTGAGGAGACTTTGGATACTTTTTGTTTGTCTTGTTTTGTTTTTGGACTACAATCCACAGAATCCTCCAGCCAGAGGATTCTGGAAATTGTAGAGAGAGGAAAAAACTTTACAAGCTCTGACATTGAAGCATCAATGAAAGGTACTAGCATCCCAAAATTGTATTAGCTGACAGAGCCCAGACTTCACTCTCTGTCTCAAACTACGTTTCATTTCAGATCAAAAGAGGCGTAAAAAGGGGTGTATACTTCCTGTGATTAATCAGTTTTTCCTACTATAATGGGATTTCCTCAGGGATGTATATTTCTGCAGCCAGCCTTGCAAATTAAGTGTTTGCATATCTTCCAATGACCAATCACAAAATAAAGCAGAACAGCATATGCTATGACAAAGAGATGTCTTTCACCATGTGAGGGAGCACCTCTTCTAGGAACATCCTAAACATATTCTCTTGTTTGACCCTTAGTTCCTTGAAAGTGGCAGTGTGTCGTTCTCTCCTGAGATTCATGTCCCCTAACTGTCACCTAGTTGTCTTGGGACATTTCCCTGTACTTCCCTTAACCAGCAACATTAAACCTTTGTAATCATTTTGGTTCCGTTAAACCCCTCCTGTATAAATTCCAAAGCTTGCAACAATAGCATTATGATCATTGTATTGCATTGCAAGGGCCTTGAGCAGAAGCAGGTGTGATTACCGAATGTTTTTGTTGTTGTTGTTGTATTCCTTTTATTACTGAATCAAAAGGAAGCACAAAGCTGTCCCATGTTCTGCCTCCAGACCTCCATGACATATTGTAATTACTTACTCCATCTTTTAAGGTCATGATTCCTCTATTTCCTCCTACCGGATCCACTACATCAGCAAGGAAGGATGGAAAAACAAACTATCAAAACACTCCAAGGCAGTGTAAAGTGTGCTATATGCTAAAATGAAAGAGGGGACAGAATTGAACTCTCTCCTAGATTGTGCACCTTTTTGTTGCCTTGGATTAGGGAACAGCAGGGAACCCTTGACGATAGATCACCTAACACTACCCAATCAACCAACACAGGATTGGACATTTAGGGTCCAGAGTTACCAGAAGTAATGGGATGTAGCTATCGGACCACAGAGCAGGACCGCAGGTTCTTGTTCTTGTAGCCTCTCCTGGTCATGACACAAATTTATCTCCACCACCACTACAGCCAAAGAACAGCATCTCTACTCCTCCCCACCACCAAGATTTTGTATTTGCTTTATAGTGCAGCCTCGTATGTGCCAGTTCAGAAGAAAGTCCTATTAATTTCAATTATATTAATCCTAGCTAAGCAAGTACAAGTCTGAAGCCTTAATTTTCCAAGCTCTCCTTGCTGCCACCTTATCAATTAAAAATAACAGAGGGGGCATGCACATAAATAATACCATATGAATAGCAATGCTTTTTGATGCAATTATATCTGACTTTATTGAAGTGAAGATTTTAATTTAGTATTTCAAAACATTGTATTGTATTAGAAGGATCTGAGTATTTCCTTAAGGAGCATGGAGCCAACTTATGTATTGTGCCTGTGACTGATCATGAAAAGTTATTATCTCTGATTTTTTTTAAAATTGCATTATGTACTCACATTTTTCGAAACCAATCCTTCTGAAGAATAGCTAGCTCAAAATGCATCAAGTCCCTTTCATCACCTCTAATAAAACTGTTGTGCACCTTCTGGATTATGTAGACTGCTTTTTTTTTTTAAAAAAAAAATGTCCATTGCTTGAAATTCGCAACTATGCAAAGTAGGATAGTATATGTCAGGGAAGTCATACACAACTCAAGGGGAGGAAATATTCAGCCATCCCAGGACCACTTTCCCAGATATACAGATAGGAAATGGAGTTCCTCTATATGTTTCCATAGTGACAAACTTCTATTCAGCAGCTGCAGAGTAAATATGAAAGTCCTCACACCTCTCAAGGGAAGTTCAAACTGCCCACTCTTTGCTATCTTTTCACTGGTAAGCAAATAACCTTTTTGTGTAAACAGGGCTTCAGCCTTGGCTGACCAGGGTGGAGTGATGTGCAATTAGGTATACGGGGTTTTTTGTAGGTAGTGGGTATTTTAACTGTTTTGTTTCCAGTTTGACATTTTAAATGTCATGTTTTAATTGAATGTCTGCTTTAGCACTTTTTAAACTTTTGTGTCCATATTGTTTTAAATGCTCTGCTTTAGTTAATGTAGTAAGCCTACAAATTCTATAGTACTCAGACTTTCCCAGAGCTTAGAAAATTACTCTTATGAAGGAATAACGTATTTACCCGGCGTTGCCCAGGATTTTATTTTCTCATAGGTAATACTTATTAGAAATACCATAGGAATTACCTTACCTTACCTTAGCAATTAGATGCAGTTGAAATACACAGATTTGAGATCCTGTGTCTGTAATTCTGCGATCTGTGCTGTTTAGTACGTGTACGTTTTCCCCATATTCCCCAATCCAATCTGTATTCAGAGTTACTGTATTAACATGCAGAGGCTGAGTTCTTGAAGGAATACTCTGCCCTCCCTCTTGCTGCTAGGCCTCATCTCTATAGCAACTGGCCTGAGCTCTCTGGCAGAGAATTCTAAAGGCTGAACTGCCAACCCCAGGATTCCATAGAATCTTCACAGCCAATCATATGAGGTCTTCTCACCTCACACAGCCAATCATATGAAGTCTTCACCTGCCCTACACAGACAAACAGACAAGTTCACTCACAAAGTTTGACTTTTATATAGTAGATCATACAACTCATACAACTCACTCAGGAGCCTTCAAAAGGTTTATTTGCTACTGCTAGCACTGAACACATAAGAAATTATTTGTTATATCATTGCATTGTTTGTTGATTTTCTGTTACTTTTTAGGTGGAAAGTTCATCAAAGAAAATGTCTTAAAATTTGAAAAAAAAATCCTGTCAAATTGTAGCCCCCCCAAAAAAATTTTACTTCAAAAGAATAACAACAAAAAGCAGTAAATTTTACTTGTTGCATAAAAAGAAGGACCATTAATATTATTTTGCAGAAAGAACATTGTTCTACCTTTGTCACCACCCAAAGTAAGGCATTATAGATGACGTAATTACTCGTACTGCATTACTTCCAAGCTCTGGATTTCCCCTCAGTTCCGGATTTCATGATACTGCTCTTATTATTCTACTGATGTAGTGTCTGAGTCTTCCCCAGATGATAGCAGTCATTATTCACTTTTAAAGAAGCACTGTTTTTAGAAAGTCAACTTTCTTTCCTCCTTCCTCTGCAAAGACAGGATGACAGATGATGCCATTGTGAATATTCATCAAAGGTACACACACATGTATGCAACACACATGCATACATAACCCAGCCAACTTTTCTTCCAGCAGAATACTGAAAGGAAAAGAGACAAGATGTTGAAAGTCAAGACCGTAAATTGGATAATACGAAGCAGAATAGGGCAAATTAACTGCTTGACTCAGGCACAGACGTATACACACAAGAGAAAGAGAGACAGAGAGAGAGTCAGTTATCATTTTCCTTATTTATCTTTGAAGCCCTTTGTTTTTTTTTCAAACTGGAACAAAGCAAGGACATGAAATGCTGAAAAATGCTTTTTTTGTCTAACCAAGCACGCAAAGCTAATGTGGTTTCTCCTCGGAAAATGCAATGCTTTTCTGATGACAGGCCCTTGCAGTGGAGCATTGAAAAGCTCTAGGCAACAGCTAGAAACCCTCTTAAAATGTGGGCTGCTGACAAGAGAATTAAAGGAGAATTTCAATAACATCAGGCTGCGCTACGCCCACGTAGTTGCTGGGTGCAACTGAATATGACATCACAGAGAGCCAATCAGAAAGGCTCACTTACATGCAATTAATAACCGTTAGGATAATGGGTTCCATTTATTTGTGTCAGCCTCGTACTAAACCCTGCCACAATCACTATTTTATATACATGCGGAGCCCTCTCAGAAGAAAGAAAACTATTAAGGTTGCTGTATAAATGAATATCTAATGCATATTTTTTTAAAAATCAGACATGTTCCAATAAATCAGAAACCTGACAAAGGCATTTAATCTTTATGATCAGTGTACATTCTGCGCATTTCTAACGAGAACATATTTTCCATAAACAGTAGATCACATTTTAATTCTCACAGAATGCTGACACATTATGTTTGTCTTTAGATTTAGTGAGTCCAGTTTGCATGCTGCTGTCTTTAGTTTCGGCTCCTTCTCCTGCCATTTCTGCTTTTGAATTCCCAACAACAACCTCAGACAAAAAGCTTTTTGTCCAAATAATTGACAGAAGATTGCCCCATTGAAATAGTCAATTTTCACATTGCTGATTTTTCAGAGATAAATGGTACTGTGAAGCTAAGGGGCTGCTTTTGACTTTCAAAGTATCTGCTGCCTCAGCTGAACTGTAAATTGAACAGAATTTGCAGAGCAGAGCTTCTTTATTGATAAGGACCTATTTTTGTCAGGATTAAGCCTTGAACGTCACAGGAAAGGAGAAGCAAGCCAAGTGTCTGAATACTTTAAACTAAGACTGGATTCTTCTTCACCTTTCCTATTTGTTTCTGTATGCAATAATACCTTCCATTTAGGGACTATTGACATTTCAAACACTCCTGTACAGAGGAATCTGCTAGGAAAGGGGCAGTATCACACATTGTTCTAGTGTGGATGACCAGTGATCTATTGATAATCTTATGCCCATCAAGGCCTTTGTTCATATTATCTCTATGCACATAAAAAAATTCTGGTTAAATAAACATCGCTTATGGAACACCTTTCCAGATAAGAAACTACTGTGCATTAATACAGGTATAGATATGGGTGTGTGTACATACATGCACATGAGCGCACACTCTCTCCACACACGCGCACACACACACACACTTGTGCACATGTAGTGTGTCAGAACTAAAAAGATGATTCTAAACCAAACACCATTGTACTTCAACTACAAGGTAAAGTTTCTGTATGAGATAGAAGTACAGTAGCTTCTTCATACCAGCTGTTAGGATAAAGGCAGAACTTCACTAGCGGGAATAATAGCTGTTCCACCAGGATATAATTGAATAAGTCTTTTGACTCTAGGTTCTGTTTGTATTTTCATGACCTCTGCAGCATAACTCCAGGCTTACTTATCTCCTACACATCAAAACTGTGCCTGCTAGTTTCAAAGACCTTGACTCAAGTACATTGTGGAATTCCATATGATCAAACCAGTGTCCTAAGAGCTAGCAGAGGGTAATGATTAAAATGGAGCTTGGAAAGTTACTCCTTCTAAGCAATTTTTTTCCCATTGCTCATTACAGTGGGCTTTTAAAAAGTGATTCACTGCTGTTAGTCATTGAAAGATTTCCTAAGAGAAGGGCATAAAACTTAAAAATCTGAAGTAGCCCTAAAAATTGCCTTACATGTTAACTCAAAAACATTCTGTTCCTGTCTCATGTCGTTTCCACTTGTGTTACTTTTGAAATGCAATCTCATTTGCAAAAACCCACCTTGTTACAGGTAACTATATCATTTTTAAATTATTATTTCCAAATGCTGATTGAGAGCATGAACAATAGAAAGAAAGCCCTCTGCTTTGAGACAGAGGTGTGTAAAATGCAGCCTATGGGCCACTTCTGCTCCCAGGGTAATTTTTACTTGAAACCCTCATACCACCACCACCACCACCACACACACACACAGTGTTCTAGAGTCTTCTGGGCTGGTTTAGGCCCTGGGGAGACAGTTAACAAGGAAGTGAACTGGAAGCTAAGCAGAATCTTGGTGTTGTTTTCAGTGGAAACAATGGCTAGCACACTGTTAATGAATTAAAATGGTGTAAGTCAGACTTACATCCCTGCAACTTTTTTTTAATTGCCATTGTGTAGACTGAATTCTGTTCTAACTATGTAATGACCAAATTCCTACCCCAGACTCTCTTTGTAAGCATCTTGTACACATTGTAGAGGATATCAAGTTTGGTTTTTGCAGTATTTTATTTCTCTATTGAAATGCAACTGAGGAAGGAAATTGCTAGCTTGATCTGAGTGACAACACATATTGTTTTCCTGGGCAAAATCACACCATCCAGCTGCTATTTGCCCCATAAGCTTAATGCAGTAATCATTGAACAACCTTTCCAAACATCATTTTGTTCAGGTTCTAGAGAAAGCTGGAAATGAACTGTCCAGTGTGCTGAAAATCTGTCACTGATTTAAGCTTCTAAATGCCGATTCAGCCCTTAAGTCTGTTGTCCCATCATCGCCACGTAAAATAGTCAGAACAGCTTTGTGGCTGCAGCCACATGAAAAGAAATGCCATTTACGTTGATCTATCTATACATATAGTCACCACTGCCCCTCAGTCATGTTTATGTGAACAGCCACCAGGAAGTATGAAAAGTTACACTCAATGATTCTGTACTTGCTCTGTGCAGCTGTAGCGGCAAAGTCCATATTACTGGGTATGACACTAGAGTTCACAGGACTGAAGTTTTAGGACTTTCTGATTATCAGTGTCTGTGAAATCATCTTCTACCACTCCCCTTTGGATTCCAACAATCCCTCTGACATTAGCTGCGATCTCCACAGTAGCTGCATTACCAGCAACAGTGTATTGTTATCAGCTATCTCTCAGGTGGCTTGGTTTTGAGTGGCAAGACCCGCCAGCTTTGCAAAATACTTGCTCCTGTAAATATTAGCCTTCACTTTCAGCCTGTTATAAAGATTGTCATAATGAAAGCCTGTACTCCAAATTTTACCGCAACTTGGGACTGAAACCTGGGAACCTTAATTGAAGTGAGGACAGCACCAATTTATTAGATGGTGGGAATTCTATGGATGTCACAGATGGCGGGAATGCTGTGGATTTTGTGTATATTTATAGTGATATGTTTTATTGTCCTTGTCTTTGACTGTACACGATGTATAGGTTGGTGGAAAGGGCGTTATAAATAAACATGGTTGTTGCTATGCCATTTATCTGGATTTCAGCAAAGCATTTTATAAGGTCCTCCATAGATGTTTTGATTAGAAAACTAATAAAATATGGAATAGATGGAAACACTATCAGATGAATCCATAACTGGTAGGAAAACCATGCACAGTAGTGGCTGTGTTTCAAACGGGAAAGAATGTCTCAAGCAGATTGCCTCAGGGTTCTAATCTAGGGCCATTACTCTTTAATATGTTTACCAATTACTTAGATGGCAAGGTGTAGGGAATCCTCATCAAGTTTGCAGATGACACAAAACTGGAAAGGGTGGATAAACACACTGGAAGATAGGATGAAATGCAAGGGACCCAGATACTAGAAAATTGGGTAGAAATTAACAAAACAAAATTCATCAAGACAAATGCAAAATTCTACATGTAAGCTACAAAAACCAAATGCACAGATATAGGATGGAAGATATTTGGTTCAGCAGTACTACATGTGAAAAGGACCTTGGGATTATTACTGATCATAAATAGAACAGGAGCCAGCAGCGTGACGCTGCAACAAAGAAGGTAAATGCTATCTTAGCCTGCATTACCAGAACCGTAGTTTCCAAGTTGAGGGAAGTAATAGTCTCCTGTATTGTGCTGATCAGATCTTATATGTAGTGCTACGTTCAGGTCTGGGCACCTCAATTTAAGAAAGAGATAAGACAAATTGGAGCAGGTTCAGAGAAAGGCAAGCAGGATGGTAAGAGAACAAAGCATATGAAAAAAGGTTGAAAAATCTAGGCATGTTTAGCTTGGTGAAGTGAAGATTAAGGGGTGACATGATTGCACTCATTAAATGCCTCAAGATCTGTAGAGAAGAGAGGGCAGGTCTGTTTTCTCCTGCCCCGGATAGTAGGACCAGGTTTAATAATTTGAAATTACAGGAGAGTAGATTTTGTTTGAACATTAGAAGAAACTTCTTGATAGTAGAAGTGGATCAGCAATGGAATCAATGGCCTAGAGAGGTGGTGGGATCACCTTTTCTGGGAGTCTTTTAAAAAAGGTTGGACAGCTACCTGCTTGGGATGCTCTAGGTGGAGATGCTGCATTGCAAAGAAAGTTGGATTTGATGGCCCAAGAGACCCTTTGCACTCACAGTGTGTACACTCACAGAATAATAAACAGACACATTAATTTCACTTTGAAATTGAATACTGCCCATACTTCCTTTGTGTTGAACAGAGATTAGATTTCTATTTTCATGTCATATTCAGTAAAGGATTATCAACTTTCACCCTCTCCCCCATCTTCTCCACCAGTGGTGAAAATAGTAATGTCATCTAGACACAACTAGGTACCTCTATATCCCATAAATCAGTGGGAACAAGCTATGCAAACACTCAGTAGAAGTATTCACTGTGGCTGGATTGTGCCATGCTGGGAGTACACTATGCAAAATAGCTGCATCCCCAGTATCACACTCACTTGAGCAGGAGGAATCCTGTGTCATCAGAGTTGTGGCTAATAGGAAACATTTCAGAAGTACACTACTACTCACAAAGGCCTCCTCTCTACCAAACATCATACCATATATGTGAACAGCAATGTGCATGATGTCAGAGGTGCAACAGTTTAAAGCAACCTGCCAATCCCATCATCATCCATGTTGATTTTAACTGGAAGTTGAATGCCTGAATTGGGCTACTGTCTTTGAAGCCTTAAGAATGTATGTATCCAAGACTGCATCTGAGAGAGGTCAGTTCTTTGGTTGATCCTTGATACTTTCTAGTTGTTCCCAGCATGGCGTAGTGGTTTGAGTGTTGGACTATGACTCTGGAGACCAGGGTTTGAATCCTCACTCCACTATGGAAACTCATTGGGTGACCTTGAGCAAGTCACTCTCTCTCAGCCTCAGAGGAAGCCAATGGCAACCCCCCCCCAAACAAATATTGCCAAGAAAATCCTATGATAGGTTCATCTTAGGGTCTCCATAAGTCAGAAATGACTTGAAGGCACACAACAACATTCCAAAGCTGTAACCTAGTGGTAAATTATGTATGTTGAACATATAAGGTATATGGTTCAATCTCAACCAGACCGGGCAGGGTCAGTCTGAAAACCTCAGAGAGATGATAATATCCAGATCCCTTCTTCTCTGACATTCAGCGATGGGGAAGCTACTGTCATCCAGGAGCTGCTGGGCTCTGTCTCACAACAGCTCCAACAGGGCCTTGTTGAAGGTCTTAGTACTTTCAGACCACTTACATCACACAATTAAGGTATGTGTCTTCTCCAAGTCCCATCACTACCTGCAGTTTTTCCAGTGATAATGACCCAAACTGGTATGGGAACAGAAGTTTGATGTCATACTTGTGCCAGGGAAAGCCCTTTATATTTACTCACATTCATTAACATAAAATTGATTCTTTGCAGGTTTTTTGTTGTTTTTTAAATTAATCATTTTTATAATTCCCAGCCCATCATAATGTATCTTGGAAATTATAGATAAGATCATCTGTACAAGGAAACATACCAAAATAACAGGCTGAACAGGTATCAGGTTTAAAAAGAATTCCTTTAATTTGAAAAGGGCATTCCCAACCTTAAAATTTTATACAACAGCACCACCTAGTGCAAACATGTTATTCTTCTGCAGGCTACCAAGAGAAGTGGTCCCTGCTACCTGCCCACGAAGGCATAATAATATTGCCATCTTGAGAAAAAAAACCCTGAAGATTTAGTTCTTTGCAGAATGTTAGTTCATCACTAAGTCGTCCTTCACTCTAAAGTGGAAGGCAAGTCCGATTCGTAAGTGCCATGTATGAGTGATTCATAGCCAGCATGGTATGGCAATTTAAGTCTTGAACGAGAACTCTGGGAGGCCAGAGTTCCAATCCCTGCTCAGCCAAGGAAACCCTCTGGCTCATCTTGAGCAAGTCACAGTCACTCTCAGAGGAATGCCCCTCTGAGAAAACCCTGCCAAAAATATCCTGTGGTAGGTTCACCTTAGGGTCACTGAAAGTCAGAAGTGACTTGAAAGAACACAACATAATCGTCTTTAGTTTTTCAGTTCAGATTTTCCTCAGAATCAAAGTAACCTTAAGTTGACAATAGACCCTATCAAGTAAATAACCAACAAATGCAACCAAACTTACTTTTTTGCAACTGTGTATTGTGGTGTGCTGTATCCTGCCTGGTAGAAAACCATGCAACTTTCCTCCCACCAAAGTCAAGACTGAGACACTAATTTCAGCTCACTGAGACATATCATCCAATTGCTGCAAAAGATCATGCAAATCAGGTGGATTCTTGCTCACCCTCAAATCAGACCAATTATCTAGAGTAATTATGTCCCCAAATATTGGCATCCCAAGAGCAGGGAATTCTTGTACCATTTTTTCCCTAGCTAATACATTTATCGATTTATTTGACAAACCTCCAAAGATACCAACCTTTAAATGCAAAATTACGGCAGTTGGGAGAGTACAATGACAGCATCCATCAAAAAAGGAAATGGTTTCCCGGAGTAACAGAAGATACTATTGTGGTAAGAAAGTGCAGTGAATGGATTAGCCTATGAAGGCAAACAGGTTTCTCCCAAATGTCTAATATTGCTATAAAAAGGAAATTTATATTCCACATTACAGAAAACGAATTTTAGCATCCAATTAACAAGTGTTCTCTTCTTATACACTGAGGATTTGCTTCTAAGAGGATTTGCCACCTGGCATTAATGCTCTGGGCACTTCCAGAATGATTAGCTGGAATAAAAGACAAACAAGTTTTCTTGCATGAGGAGCCTCAAGGGTTTTGGCCACAGCAATAGAACAGCTTGCAAGCTGTTTAGGAATAGGATGTTTCAATTTTAAGATCAGAAAGTATAAAAATGAGTTTTTTGTTTTTTTTTTAGAGGGTCCATCCATAAAAATTTGGCTACTAGTGGATTTATCCAGAAAGTCAACTCAAGCTCTTACAAATCTCTATCATCACAAAGAAGTAGCCACCATGGCAAGACTGTCAACAAAGTTGTCTGCTAACTGTTGCTTATAACGACTTCAGAGCTATTTTATGAAGTTTCCAGTAACATCTGGAACTGTGGACTAGTCCCATCTCCTTCTACAACCTGTTCAAAAGAACTCAAACTACAAGTGCCACTGATGGCCTGAATATCAAGGGAAGTGATCCTATCTTATCTCGGAAGCTAAGCAGAGTCAGCTCTGATTAGTACTTGGATGGGAGACCACCAGCAAATACAAGGTGCTGTAGGCTATATTTCAGAGGAAGGAACTTGCAAAACCACCTCTGAGTACTCCCTACCTAAGAAAATCCTATGAAATTCATAGGGTTGCCATAAGTAGACAAGCAACTTGAAGACACATACACATATTGTCACTCTCATTCCTGAAAACTCTGGTAGCCACTAAATACCACTTAGGCTTGAATGTTTCACCATTATCTTTGTCATAATCAAATATGGATCTACAGCAGTTGTTGAATGGTGTACCAAGACTGCTGTGAACTGCTACAAGTGTAAGGTATGTGGAAAGAATTAAAGTTTCTGACTACAAAGAAACTCTCCAGATTTCATTAAGAGATTAATTTTGATTTCCTTAATATGTTGTAGGAATTGATGAGCCAGTCAAACAGAAATTAATTGTAATTTCAGTAGGCTTCAATCAGTGCCCTCAATAAACTGTTGGGCTTTAATCATCTAAAGCACAGGAAAACGTATAGCCAGTTGTGGTCCCATCCATTCAGCAGAGAATTACTAGATCCCACTATTTCAGCTTATTGTATTTATACAACTATATTGTTCATCCAAGGCCTGAGCATTTCTTTTCCTCATCTTGAGGCTTTGCCACTCCATTGATATATGGTATAGGTTTGAAGTTCACCTTCCTACAGCAACATTTCTGCTGCTCTTCACATTAATGTCCTAAGGTACACATGTGTGAATATATATGGATTGGATAGAGGTTATCCAATTTTAAAAAATCGTATCAAGTTCATAAAACAGGATTATTCAACCTGTGTTGTAGTTTTATTTTGGGATAGAAGGGAACACTTCAATTTATCTTGACATTACATTTTCAAATAATTTTTTATTATCTTAGAAACTACCAAACAATAGCAAACAGACCATTCTTCACATTCCTTTGTAGCCCCCAAACACCTGCATCTTAAGCCTGGCAAGAATTAGAGGAAATCACACTAGACAGCACTTGCTGATTTCCACCCATGTCAAAGCTGCCATTACAGTTTATTGCTATATGTTTACCCATAATGACCGCAGTAGAACAATATAGTAACTGTTCCAACATATAAATTATAGGCAGTAAATGTGATTTAATAATCAAAGGGTGAAAATACAGTCTCAAGTCAATACAGAACTCTGATATGAATGTTCTTCTGTTGCAGCTTCAAATTCTTTTAAAAACACCAGATCGGTACAAACAATCAACTTTATTCAAAAGATACCTTGTTTCCAAATTGTAACTTGTAAACAGTTTAAGTGGCTTAGATCACAGTCAGTAAAATTTAACAAGAGTGCTGTATGGAAGTACAGAGAAAGTCAACTACGTACTGTCAGGAATCACAAATAAAAGTCTAGCTATACATAAAAACTGAACTTGAAAAGCCAATAAATTCAAATCAAGAATCTTTGTTAAAATGCCAGTGCGGTGTTCCTTTCAAAATGAAAGCTTTTTTCCCACTTTGACTTTCACTTTGTGGTTTGTGGGAGAAACATTATTTTTACATTATTAGAACACTGCCCAGGAAATAAATGGTTGCCTCCCAAAAACTAAATCTACTGTTTCCCTTCCAATTCAATGTGACATTGCCCCTTTCCTCTTGGTGAACTACTGATTTGTCCAACATTCCTCAAAAGATGACAGGGACAGTGGTACTATACAGGCAAAGTACACAAAGGCAAAATATACATATATTTCCCAGAAGGGAACCGTCTGGGAAAACCAAATCATAAGAAAAAGAGAAGAGATTAAAAAATAACTACTGTGCACGAGAAAAAAAACTGATTGTTTTTGAGATGTTATAATGAGGCCAATGCCTAATGATTCTTCAGAGTGTTTTTCTTTCAACACTGAAGACACTGTTCCTAGTTTAGCAGCTGCTGAGAACAAAATAAAAAAAAACCCTTTGTGATTCTCTACTAGACATGAATATGGTCAAAATTTATGTACCCTAAAGCCAGTTTACTGACAAAAGTATCCAATATGTTCATTTTGAATGGATGTAATCTGAAAGGACGAGATCCCCCTCACTAATGTGTCTACTTGGTGTTCCTCCAGTACCAAAAGCTAAGATCTTCACACTCTGAAGCTATATCTGGATTTTCTCTTGAGCACTGTTTAAAAAAAGATACTACTCAGAACTGAGTTTTACTCACTTCTCTCAGACTTACTGTTTCTTTCACATATTAATTAAAGTAACAATGCTGTTCAAAGTTTGTCAGAGGTTTTGGTCTGTTTTGGTGTCCTAATATTTGAAACTTCAACGTGAAACATTCAGAAGAGATTGTTTTATGAATATAAGAGCAGGCTGCACTGCTTCGTTCAACACCAAACACAGCATGAAATCCAGTCTGTACTAGAAGAGTGCCACTGAATTCCTTCAGCCTGTTTCATTCTGGCATTTTTTTCATGTAGGCGTACTAGTGATTTTAGCAGATTGTTGATTTCACATGAGGTGCAACTGTGAAGAACAATGACGAAGTTAAAATGATCAATCTTCCAACAATCAAAATATCTGCCTTTATTTTGGTAAATTTTCTCAAGTGCTTCCTGTGTGTCTAAATTAAGCTTCTTCTCTGAAAGCATTCTGAGGATGCTGTTGCATTAAGCTTACAGACAGATTTAAAAGTGACTCCCCACTTTCTGCTTCACTTACTTCCTCAGCTGCTCCCTATCCTCTTCTCCATGGCTACTGCCATGGTGCTGCAAATGCAGCTCTCCTTCTCCCTCTTCATATCTTAAAAGTCTATTGCCATGTAAACTTTGAGACAACCTCTAACTTTGCCAAGTTACAAGCTTACATACCCATCAAAAGAAAAAGTGTAAGTCCAAATCTTCTACTATATTTTCAATCAGCTGCATTTCTCTCTCCTAACGGAATACGGTCCCATAGCTGTAGCAACTGTTCACCAATCTGAGGTTCCAGTTCCTATATAAAAAAAGAAAAGCCATTAAAAAATAATAAGATTTCTAGAGCTGTAGGCTGTGACAATCAGATTACTGAACAAAACAAAAAAGACATTTAAAGAAATGAGGCAGCTAGCGCACAGTAGGAATTGTCTGTTGCAAAGCAGGCAGTACGTCCTTTTCCACCAGCATACCTGGCCATCTCTGCTTATTTGCACTTTCTTGTTGTCATTCCAAGGGTTGAGCAAATGATGAGCAAATTGAAAGGGAAGACTTTCTTTCCGGATCCATTCCACCTTGAATACGCCCCCCAAACCAGTAGAACCCCAGTCCTGACATTTCTCACGTCCTATCTCTGAAGACATTCGAGCAAAACCCTGCAACAAATTTTAGTAACACAGAAAATATAAATAAATCTGAGTTGAATTTTTACACTACATTAACAGCAATTAATTGTTTCTTTAGAGAGGGTCTGAGTGCATCTTTCACCATTATTTTCTATGTGGCCTTACTGAGGTTTTTATTTATGAGCAATTCTGAGGTATGTTTTTACATTTTTTTCTACCTATAAATGCATCTGTACAAGACAACGTACAGGAACACATTTTCTGCTCTTCGGTAGGAGTCAACTTTACATGATGGAAAAGGAAGATAGACTGCATCAGCCACAACTGCTTGGGTTGGGGAATGCAAATCAACCACACCACTAACTGAGAAAACTCTCTTCCTACTAACCAGTTTCTGCTCACTGGCTCTCGTACATGGTGCCCAGTGTGAAGAAAAAAAGAGCCTGATCCAAGCAAAGGTGTAAGATTGTTTTCTCTTCCTTCATGCCTATCCAGCAATTGTGTTACTTGAGGTAGTTCAGTTCATTTACTGTGGACTTAAATTAGCTATTTTGCTGATGGAATAGGAAAGAAATTACAGTCTACTTCTAACCTACCCACAGTAAAATTATTCTTCTTCTGGCACCAGAATTCACAGGAATTCATTTCAAGCTCTTATTAACACAACTGGTATTAGATAATTATGCAGAGGCTCTAAGCAATAATGGGAAGTGATAATGGGCTTTTCGGACTACTCATTAGGTATTTTCAGTTTGACCTCATAGGTCAGCATACAATAGGGAAAAACTGCCAGCTGTATTCCCAAGTTGGCGGTGTAACAAACAGCATAAGTGGATCACATGGACTTCTGCCTGAAGCTGTTTTTCCTCCCAGATCAGCAAGCAGGGAGGCTCAGCATTAACACTAGCAGCAGATGGGCTATCAGCAACACTGGAGCATTCCTACTAGCATAAAGCCCAATTCACAGAAGCAATAAAGCTGTTTCCTGCTTTAACCAAAACTTTTCCTGATTCTCATCCCTTAGCCCTGCTGCAAGCATAATGCACTACTTATTTTGAAGGACACCTCCTCCTGCAGAAAGAATTATTCCTGGAAAATACAGTCAGTCCTCCACATTCACTAGGGTTAGGGGCATAGGATTCCCACAAAAGTGGAAAAATCACAAATATCAAAACGTGTACGTGTGTCTGTGGGGGAAGGGGGCTAAGACATGACGGAGAGAACATACACCCCAGGTCAAAACCACATCAGGAAAAGGAGGGGGAAAGAGATGTGTTGGCATGATGACCCTATACTTCCTCTCTCTTGGCCATCTTCTTCCTTGGGTGTGCAGGGGGGCCCTGGGAGAGGGTTTGTGGTGCTAAGAAATCAGGCTGCAAACCGTCCTTAGTTGGCAAGACAGTTGGCCAGGCAGCTACTGATGGAAGAGTAGGAAGACCAGAGGTGGGTTTTTAAAGGACTGCGTGGACAGATTGGAGCTCCGAGAGGGAAGGCCTCCCCAGAGAACAAGCACTTGAACTCTGGGAACAGGGGTAGGAGAAACTCACAAATAATCAGATCTGTCAAAGTCAAACCCACAAATGTGGAGGGCCAACTACAAATCAAAGTCATCACAAAACAACAAGATCTGTTTTAGCTTCAGTTCTCTTTAGCTTCAACTGCTTGTTCCTTTATTTTCTTAAGAGCTTTTAGCTGAAAGTGCTTTGCAACTTACTCTTAATCCTCATTTCTGAGGTCTAATAGTTAACTTGACAGGCCTGTATTACCTCAGACTTGGGGGGGCGCAGGGGGGTCATATTCCTGAATTAGGTCTGAAGTGAATGTTGCACGTGTTGTGCCAATGCCAAAACCTTCTTCCTAGCATGCTATTTTTATACTTCTAAGGAGTTATATCAGAACTTTTTATATTTTGCTATCATTATGATGTGCCTTCTGCTTAAAGCTAATTTCACTGTACATAGTTCTCACCTGGAAATGTCCAGACCCTTGAACAGAAAATACCAAGTAAACAACACTGCTCTCCCAAAAGGCTCGATTCAGTTTTCGCTCATTACTTGGGGTTGTAGACCAGATTCCTTTCTGTTGTGAAATTTCAAGGTTCCTCAGATTGCTGCTTTTCATGATGAAGTATCGAACTGGCATATTTGGCCTTGGAGAAGGAGACTTGGAGCCCTACAAATAAATAATTAAATAAATCCTTTCATAATGTGTTGGCACATGCAACACACTGTGATTAGCTATCCCTCCCCCCAAACATAAATATTCTTTAAATAAGGTTACCCCAATTTTGCTGGCTGCTGGCATCTCCAGTGCTAAAAGAATGCATATTTGGAAACTGTATGTTGCAAATTTAAGAAATAAATCAGATACTACAATCAGTCATGCTGCAATTTAACCACTAGCTTGGGAAATCTAGCAGAACTATAGCACAGGACCAACCAAGCCCTCTGCCCCTTCATCCATCTTCTGTCAACAGATCTCTAAAAGTAGCCTAGAAATTTGAGAGCAAGAAGTTTCACTGAAGCAGAAATATATTATCGGCTGTAAGCAGAGATCACATGTCTCCCAGTCACCTAAAATGATGCATAGAGGCTGTTCTTAGTACCTAAGAGGATTTAATTTTTTGGCTCCAAAATGGGATGTGAATGAGTTTGTATTCATTCACAAACTCCACTTTGGTACACATTTCCAAAGACCTTGGTTTAGCTTTCTCTCAGTGTTGACCTTTGTTCCATATACAGACAAACCCTGAGTAAGAGTCAGCATTGTATCAAGGTAGGACAAAGGAAAAGTTAGAATGAAAAATGAAAAAGCTTTAAAAAATTGAGTACTTGAGAAGAAAAAGTAAGACAAACAAATTTTCATACAAAGTTGCCATTCCTGATTCAAGAACTATGTATGATAGCATCCTGACATAATAAAATTTTAACAAGTTCATTATTTCAGCAAAGATCCATCCATTTTCAACAGTCTATAACAGAATAAGCAAAAAGCACTGCACCTTTCCAGATGATGGAGGAGAAGGACTGGCACAGGGGCTGGGATAACTGCTGCTGTCAGTAGATTTCACAGATGACTGGTCTGATCTGTCATCTGTACTTCGTTTAGGATGCAGGACGCTTCTCTCTTTGTATTTTAATGGCTGATGGAATGCTGGAGATGCAGACTTCATCAGGACTCTGGAAGTGGAAAGCAAAACACAGCACTTAATAAATCACGTTAGTGATTAACAACAGTTATAATAGAAATGTTTAAATGTTCCAAGAGGAACCCAGAGGATGTCAGCTGACATTTATGGGGTCAAATTTGTTCTTCACATCCACAGATTGGAGCCTGCTTTATACACACTGTAGCTAGGGAACTTGCACTGGAATGGGACCAAGGAACCAAGTAAGCAGGGCTACCTGGTTGCGATGTAAGGCATTCAGAAGCAAGGGGTGAACAAGAGCTGTTTGCAAGAAAAGTTTCATGATAACAAATCTTGGCCCTAAGGAGCTGGATATAATGGTTGCTAGCATCCAAGAAAGCCAAAGCCTACATTCTGAGGTACCCTTGAGTTTCCTTGCCCAGTACAATCTCTGAGGTAGCAGTTTCACATTTCTACAGAAGTGAGAGTTGTGACACACTGCAATACCATTCTACTTATTACAGAAAAAAATTAAATTATTTTACTGATCTCTCCTTTATCAAATTGTCTTACGCTCTTAGAAAACTGTGCTTGTAAAAAGCTTTGAAACTGGAACATTACCTTAATATTGTATTGTTCTGCTCTTTGTTTATATCATAGCTTAAAGCTGGTTTGGGGGGATTTCTGAAAGAGAAAAATGGCTAAATAACTTCAAATTGTTCTGAAAAACATCTTACAAACATATTGTGACTTAACTTCATATTATCAAGTTGTTCAGGTCATTCATGAAGTATTCCTTTATTTGCTGAGTGTTCATGATTTATTTAACAAATTTGGGGAATATTAATAGCAATTAGAATGTTAGAGGCTATTTTTCTACTAGTGCTGTTACTACCTTTTGTGCTTATTGTGAACTACCTTGCCATTCCAAACCTCTATGATAACTAATTTATGTTTTATTTAATTATTGTCTTGTATAGGTTCCAGTGATATCAACTAGCTTTTAATTATGCTGAGAATATGCAATCATTAATAATAAAACACACCGTGGATTACCTATTATTATAAGTTTTATATGACTTTTAGCAGAATTTATAGGAAGAGTATGTTATTTTTAACTAAAATTATCCTCTTGTGTATGTATGTGTACACACATATTTTTGTTCAGGTCTGTGCTTGTTTTGAACTAATTTTTCTCATCCAAGCAGGAGAACCTGTCAAAAAGTTCACAAAAATGGGAGAAAAACAGGATGTGATTCAACTGTTCCTAATTTTTTCTAACATACTTCAGTAAGGCTACAGTATTTTAAATCACTGAAAGAAGCATTTTGATAAAGGGGGAAAAAAATCAGCCAGCAGCCAAATCTGCTATTTTACCTGTTTATTTCTGTTGCTAAGAAGTCTTGACCACAATCCATATGTCCACAATGTGCTTAAAACTGTATCTTCTTATACAAGCCACAGCAAGCTTTAAGATCTGCAGGTGAGTGCGTTCTCTTAGTCTTAATCTTCACAGACACATTTGGTGAGGACTCGGGAGGGAGCACTCCCCAAAGCTGCTCCCAGACTGTCAAACTTCCTCCCATGAGTGCACCAGTTGGTTCCCCTCCCTGCCCTCTTTCTGCCAGCAGGTGAATTTTTATTCACGCCGATCTTTGAATTATGAAGCAGCAGTGTGTGTGTGTGTGCATGCGTGCCTACACGTGTAAAGTAGTGTGCTATATTATTAATCTTTTATTAGAAATTATATTTTAAACATTTTTTAGTGTTTTAACTGATTTTAATTAGGTTTTTAAAATAATATTGTTTTTTAACTTTCGTAAACTAACATTTGAGCTCAAATCTTTTTAAAATTATTGTAAGCTACCTTCAACCCCATTCTTGGGAAAAAAGGCAGAATGTAAGTTAAATAAATAAGTGCATGGTAACTTAATCCTCAGGCTAACAGCTTACAGAACAGAGGACAGAAAGGAACTCTTTTAACATCAAAAGAAAAAGGCTTCTTTCTGAAGCGACCCAGCCTTCTGAGTATTAAATGAGACATAAGCACAGATTAAGGCAGTCGTGCTGCTTCAGTGGTTCTGCTGACTGTGAGAGTAAAGACACGGCTGTATCTCTTTTTTGCTACAGCAAATATTTTTTAAAAATAGGAGTGGGACTCACAAAGCTCTCTACATTGTGCTGGACTACAACTCCCAATAAACCTAGCCATCAAAAGCAATGGTGAAAAAACATTGTGAACTGCAGTCCAATATTTGAAGGGCTATACCATTTCCACTTTTAAAAGTGAGAATTCATGAAAAAAATCATGATTCCTGCTTTTAATGAAATACCTCACTGGGTTAAAATCCATGCTGATGGATCCACGCTGATGCACACCCAGGTTCTGAGGACAGACTCAGGTCATGTATGGTCCCAATTCAAGACACTAACCTCTCAGTATTAAAAGCATCATCTGCAAACTCTGCTTCCGCTGAGCTTTTACGGCTACTATTTGATCTCCAGGAGGATGCTAAGGGAAGTTCTTCCGATGACATCGGTCTTGGTCTCTGTCCAATTCCTGATGGCTGCTGTAGACCTGCAGACTGTTCTTCAGTGCTCAGCACTGCAATGATTGCTCGTATAGTTGCCTCATCAACTTGAGACCAGGGCTTTGAGGGAGCTCTCATCCGTCGCAGGAATAAACTGTGCCATTTCTGCCTCAATTGTAGGAGAAGGTTAGCTGCCTGTAAAAGAAATGTAGTTTTCATTCTAACACATGGACCTCAGGAGTTCTTTCAAGGGCCAAAAGGCTGGACACAAATAAGTACATAGGTTGAAATCCTGTTGAGCAGATATGAATGCATAAGCTAGACATACACATTCATCACTGTTTGGTGTTCATGTTTATGACTATGGCACTACTGCCACAATCACAAATGCGCCCAACCTAACTTAATGGCCAACAGCCACACCAAAATGGTGGAGGTCTATTCTGCTGGTGACAGAGGTGCATCAGGATGTTCCCAACCCCCTCTCACCCGTCATCTCCAGTGCCATAATCAGAAGCAAGATTCCCATTGCAACTTCTTTTCATATTGATTGATGGCTGGTGGGAAGGGGTTGGAAATGTCATCCCGCTGCACCCCAATCAGCAGCAGAACAGATCTCCATCACCTGGTGCTGCGCTGGCTCTTAAGGTAGGTCTGGAGGGTTGGGTTAGGGTTATGTGTAGTTACACATTTGAAACTACGTCCATGGTGTGGGAATATCAGCCATAAATAAGTTTCTACAGCTCCAATACTTTGGTAACTTGATTGCCTAAGTAAGTACCTAATAGTGACATAAATTTTGGAAACACTACTTTTCAAATGTTCATTTGAAAAGCAAATTTTTGAAGAATTTTCTGCATATTATCAATGGTAAAGAAGCTAAAAACACACTGCACTTGTAATGTCTTCTTGAAGCACCCTGCATATGGCTAAAGCACATGAATGCTAAGGAATGAGATCAACCTGAACCAAACTCTTAAGGTGGTCTGAGTCATTAGCTTTTCCACACGGCCAAAAACCCGCATACTAGGTAAACAGGATTACTCCTCCTGTCAGCACCCCCAGCTCTACATAAGTGACCTTCAAGTTGAAACTGATATTCAAAGGTATATTGCCTCTGAACCTAGAAATCCCATTTAGCCATCATTATCTATACTTGATGACATGCTAAGGGGAAACAGCTGTAATACTCTGTTAAATCATTTAGGCCAGTGGCAAAAAAATAATAAAATAAAATGATAAAATAAATTTTTTTAAAAATCATGCCAATTACCCATTACTTGAACTTATTGCCAATCAATTCACTAGGTGACTCCAAGTTCATGTTGAAAGTAAAGAAGCTCTTCCATCAACTTCCCATCCATCGTAAAGCTGCCACGTACAAAGTGTGGCCCACTATTTCTGTGATCGCTAGGCCACCCCAGGGGTCAATGCCCTAAATTATCACTAGTAGGTGTAGAGGACATTTTCTGACACCCCTAGTGACCAAAATAAATTTTTTCAACATTTTTCGAAAAATTTTATTTGCCTCAAAATGTCCCAAAAAGCCTTCGGGGCCCAGAAAAGCCCCAAATACCTCCATGTTCCATAGACAATATTTGGGGACAAAAATATTGAATTTTTTGTATGGAAAGATGCAGTCCTATAAGGTATACTAGAGAGCTAACACAGCCTCCTAGTTGTCTACCGCTGTCCTAAAGCAATTCTTCATACCAATACCTTTCTTTCAGAAAAACACATTACTGATTATTAATAACTAACTACTCACCTCTGGATCTAGTTTGAAATTGAGCCATTCATCCAGTTTCAGTGCAGCCAAGTTAGCAGTTGTTCTGTCTTCCATCTCACTATCGCTGCTGTCATTAGGAGCACCATCAACTAAATCGGATAACAAAGATCCTATATATTAACATTTTACAAGCGCTGCATTATAATGGAGTATTCACAGACTCCTGGGTTGGATATGGTGTCACTGGCAGTGCTTCTTACTGAATCCTGTTAAGGGGACATTGTATTCAATGTGGCTGATGCCAGTTTGAGATTTAGAAACCAGCATGAATTGCGTCCTGCGTACAGGAGGCTCAGAGTCACCCTTGTGATCCAAAATTCCTGGTACAGGCACCTAGGGAACCCCGTTAAGGTGTCCCTGGAAGTGCAGAGGACTGGAAAGGATCAGGCAGACATCATGCTCAGATACACTGCAGTCACCACTTATAGACATAATGTTGTCCAGCTCACCTTCTTAACTCCGCAGGCAAATAATTTGGCAATTAAGGAAGGTCACCAGCTCTTTTGGGTTGATCTACTGCAACATCTAATTCTGCAACCTAGTTGTGAATTCTAAAGTTTTTTTTCCTTTCCCCTCTTAATATGACAAATGGAGAACTGCAGAAGACAAAGAGACAAGTCTAAAAAATTTTCTTTAAACTGCACTTGTTGAAATGCAGCTAAAACATTTGTTCAAATCCCTTAATTTATTCTAAGAGATTATTAAGACTTTAATTTTGAGAGGAAGCAGACTGGAGAAACATCCAGTGTACCTTATCAGTGAGATAAAAGTTCAAGGTCACCGCCATGTTTCAGATAGGAAGAGAAGGTGAATTCAACTCTGAGTGACCTTACTGACAATTTCTAAATGGCAGATAATCAAGAGTTGGCTAGACCGAACGGCAGACTGAACTGCCCTGACACCAAATGGTAGAGTAATATAATAATAGCTAGAACTTTTCTGTTCAATTGAAAGAGCTGTAAAATGTCAAAATGACTACAACTAGAAAGCAGGCACAGCAAGCAGATCAAAGAACCTCTGTGAACCAACCTAGAGAGGTAGATTCAAATAAGATAATTTTGGAAGAAATAAAAAGACTAAGAGATTACATAAATCAGATGAAGATGGAATTTAAACAACAGTTAAAAAAGAACTTCAATATATAAGAAACTCCTTGGATAAAAATATGAAAGGGGATGAGGTAGATAAATGAGGAAGTGGACTTAAAAGAAAAAAGAACAGAGAAATTGGAAGATATCCCTGAGAAGTTGTCAATGGAACAACAGCAGCCTGTGGAAATAGACTGCTGAATTTGAAAGAAAGGGAAAGATGTCTTTGTATTATATCTGAGTATAAAGATATCTACGCAAGAGTTGCAGAGGCGCTGGCACATTTCTTGGAGATTAAAAGAGACAACTTCCTTCGTGAACTGGAAAAGGTACACCGTTTGGATTCTGCAACTGCAGACAGAGAAATCTACCAAGTGACATGATTGTTTATTTTGTGAAGAAGAAAATAAAAGATGAAATAACACTGTCTGAACAAGCTCTGAATTGATGGGAAAGAGGTGACAGTCCTCAAAGATATACCGGATAGAATTTTGAGAAGATGAGATTATGTTTTCTTAATTAGAAAGTTGAAGCAATACAGAATTCCCTTCAGATGAAGGAATTTAGGAGACTTGGCTCTATCATACAGACAAAGGAGATTTAATCTTAACACAATTTCAAAGGTAAATTGATCCAATGGCTCTGAGAGGGTGAGGTGGGCAACTTTTTGGAGTTTTTCTTTTTTTTAAAAAAAAAAGGAGAGCTGGAGAGGTATGGGAGAGATATGGCTATCAGGGCTGGTGCTACTGCCGACAGATAGCTAGATAGCTAGATAGCCAGACGGACAGACAGACAGACATGCCCAAGCTAACCAGAAGTGGCCTATACTGGCTGTTAGCAATTTGCCTACAGGGAGAAACTGTAGTTTCTCATGGGAGGGCACTTGAATTCGTGCCAGGAAATACCCAGATGAAAGTAACTGCACATTTTATGTCATTTTATTCCACCTTGTTTTCTGATTCTAGTCTAGGTGTTTCAGTGGAACACTTGGTACAGTGCCTGCACAAACACACACGTAAACACTCCATTGGACTGAAGTATTTTATGCACATTTTTATACAACTGGAATTCTCACAGGGATCAGAAAATAACTTCACAATTCAAAGAATCCAAGTAGTGGAAAAAGGTGTATCACATTACAGTCTGTCCTCCATATCCGTGGATTCAACCAACCAGGGCTTGAAAATATCCACACACACCCCCCAAAAAATCCAAAAAGTAAACTTTGATGTTGCTATTTTATATAAGGGATGCCATTTTATTACACCATTGTACATAATGGGACTTGAGCATCCACCAATTTTGGTAACCATGGGGGGGTCCTGGAACCAAACCCTAGCATATATTGAGGATCCATTGTACTGGACAATTTATACATATTTTGCTTTTTTCCTACAATGAGCTGCTTTCCATGTACGAAACATACTACACAAAAAAGCTGTCAAATTTCAAAACAGTGGAGAGAACAGAACCTAACAACATCAAGAAGAATAACTACAGAAGCTGTATTTAATGGGGAGTAGAAGGAAGGGGAAATGGAGAAGTGGCCAACTGTTTTCCCTCTCATTTAAGAAAAATCATCTTCAGATTTACTTTAACCAATGTACATAAAACACTCTCCAACACTGCATGACATCAGTTTACCATTTAATCCTACAAGGATTGCTTATATAAAGCACATGCATATATTACAATCAGAGCATTTCTTATACCAACACTATACCTCTGAATGATGAAGGTTCTTGTAAAGCATTGCTTGGCAACCTAGCTGATCCACAGAAGAGAGCCACAGTGACTGGGGTCACAACTGAACAGCACCTGATATTGGCAATACGGTGGGCTCTTGTCATTTCATCATATATAAGCCAGTCAGTGGGGAGTGCCTGAATAGCTGCCACTTGTCCATTAGCTGGAGGAATCTGTTAACAACCCAGTACAATAAATGAGGTGGTTTAAAACATCAGTTTCTAAGTTGGCATAAACTGGCGTAATTAATAAGGGGCTGTCATCCTGTTTATTATGTAGAATATTGTGATCTAGATTTACAATTCACATACTGAATGGGTTCTTCAATACTATATCATAGTTGAGACAGGTCCAGTAGATGTAATTTTTATACCTGCTTGTCCTGTATTGTTGGATTCATTTCAGTCTGTACAGCCTGAGGATGTGGACAGGATACTTGGAGAGGTAACAGCCACCACATGTATATTGGACCCTTGCCCCTCCTGGCTTTTGAAAGCAGCTAGAGGGGGACTGGCCAATTGCGTAAGGGGAGTGGTGAATGCCTCACTGCAGTGAGGAAAGTTTCCAGCATGTCTAAGAGAGGCTGTAGTGAGGCCATTACTAAAAAAAGCCTTCCCTAGATCCCACCATTTTGAATAATTATCAGCCAGTCTCCAGTATTCCATTTTTGGCAAGGTTCTGGAGAGTGTGGTGACCTCTCAGCTCCAAGGGTTTCTGGATGAAACGGATTACTTAGATCCACTTCAATGTGGCTTCAGGCCTGGTTATGGGACAGAGACAGCTTTGGTCACCTCAGTGGATTACCTATATAGGGAACTAGACAAGAGGAGTGTGTCCCTGTTGGTTCTGCTGGACATATCAGGGGCTTTCGATACCATCAACCATGGTATCCTTCAGGGCCAACTCTCTGGGATGGGACCTGGGGGCACTGTTATGCAGTGGTCCCAGTCATTCCTGGAGGAACAAACTCAGAAGGTGCTGCTGGGGGACTCCTGTTCAATTCCCTGGCCACTGGTCTAAGGGTTCCCTCAAGGCTCTGTTTTGTCCCCCATGCTGTGTAACATCTTCATGAAGCCACTGGGAGAGGCCATCTGGAGTTTTGGGGTTTGGTGTCACTAACATGCTGATGATATTCAACTTTGCCTCTCCTTTCCATATGATTTCAAGGAACCTGTCTCAGTCCTGAACCAATGTCTGTGGTCAGTAATGGACTGGACAAGGGCAAACAAATGGAAGTTTAATCCAGACAAGAAAGAGGTGCTATTGGTCAATCATAAGGCAGATCAGGGACTCTGACTGTGCTGGATGGTGTTATACTCTCCCGAAAGCAAACAGTGGTTGCAACAGGACCCTGCAGAGGTCTCTGCAGCTTTTTGTCATACTATGACCCACTGGCAGGAGATGGCTGAATCCATCATCCTTCAGGGCCTCGCATGCCAGAGCTACTTTGGTTATTGTGACTGCCTCACTTTTAGGGTGGGTTTTAGGAGGTCAGACTGCAAAACAGATTATAGCTATCCCGTCCTAGTCAATGTCTCAAGTAGGATACTGGTCACCTTTTATATATAAAATCAGCACTGTGTGCATACATTTTTGTGCTCTCTCTCTCTCTCTCTCTCTCCCCATTTCTCTCTCTCTCTCTCTCACACACACACACTTCTATTGCAATGGGAAGGGCAGACAAAGCATCTAGTGCTATGCTCTCTTACAAAAGACCAGCCTGACCAAAGATCTGAACTTACAGAATGCAGACTCACTAGAATCTATTCTAAACTGTTCAAATGGCAAATTAGTTTCCACACTTCATTTTGTTTCAGTCTGTTAAATTATCAAAGAGATCATGACAAGGATAAATATACCCCCGTCTTCTGAAGTGTCCTGCCCATTGCCTAGAGATTTTCCTCCCAAATTAACCAGGCTCATCTTATACTCAAGTGCTAAATAGTTATGGATGATACAGTCTATACACCACTACAGATCTTTCTTATACCAAGCAAGGATGGAGGATCACACAGAACTAAATCCAGTGTTAGTTCAAACTAGAGCTGACCCACTGAAATCAATGAGATGTATGTAAGTAGTAATTAATCAGCCCCATATATTCCCATTCTAAGAACGTATTCAGCAGGAATATTGTATAAACTCTACACGTAACACAAATCCTGAGTTAAAATTAGGAAACTCTAGCGCTAAAATAAGGTCAGCAAAGGAATTTAGTTAAGGTTATCCATCACACAATTCAACCAGTTATCTGGCTTTCCACAATGAAGAACATTTTACTCATCTTCTTCTTCTTACCTTTTTATACTGAGGCTGGCTGAGAACTGAGGTAGGATGAAATCGCACTTTTTTCTCTTTTGGCCCAGTCAATACGGTGTTCTCTCTATCAACATGAACTATATTTGGATACATTCCAGCTACTAAGGCACCTTTAACTACAGCCCAGTTCTCTGAATTTGTGTTAACGTCTCTTATATCACCACCACCTCTGGCTCTAACAAATCCTGTAAGAAAGAAATTTATACTTTGTTCACTTAAGAAATACAAGATTTCCAATTCTTTCTCTTCTTTATACATACTATCACTGATCTGTAGAATTCATGTTTGTTGTTGATACAAACTAAAACTTACAAATAAAAAACGTTTAGTTTCAGATAAACTTGCCTGGCATGACTTAGACTTAGAGCAGGGGTAGGCAGCCTGATGTCCTGGGAGGTTAAGATACCCTACAACTTCCAGAAGCCCTGACCACTTGGCATGCTGGTTGGATCTGATGGAAGTTTAATCCAACATATCTGCACAGCAGCAGTTTGCCTATCCCTGGTTAGCACTCGCGTACAGTGTGCTAACTGTGAAGTCACACTGTGAAGCGATGTAGCTTAGATTGCAGAATGGGGATCATTTGTGGGTTTTTTGACAGTCTAGAAATAACTTAGGGCATGCAAAGCTTCATCTTTCATCCTACTGCCTGACCTTTAGGGGGATATGATCCCCTCAGGAATGTCATTTGATTTGTTTGTGTGCCTAAACTGAGAATGTTAATCCATTTTTGATTCACTATGTTTCTTAGTATCTCATGGCCATGATGGACTACCCTGCTGAAAATAGTACATGAACTGGAAGGGAGTCCTTTGAAGTTATCCTTTGAACTTTACTGTCTCTCTCATGAATGACTCTAGAAGCATTAACAGGTCAGCAAGGGTACATTCTAAATTACAAACTAAGGATATTACGTATTAGCTTCAAATTCAAAGTTAAAGACCCTGTTACCTAAAATAGTTTGCAAAACTAACCTCTGAAAGATTAGTGAACATCAGTCATCAGAAACCTGATGTTCGAGGGTGTTCTCTCAAACTGTTAAGAGTTTCCCTTCTGCTTAATCAGTAATCAATTTCAGATTAGCAAATCTAGCTCTAGAAGAAGACAGAAAGGTGGGCTTGGTTCTTTCTGTGTTCTTTCCCTACCTGATGTAGCATTCCACAGATCTGCAAAAAAAATTAAAACATATTTCCTAGTGGAAACTATTACTGTCTTAAAATATCAGTGTCTACAACTCGCATACTGAATGGGTTCTTCAGTAATATATTATGGACTGATTCTGTATATGGAATTAGCATTAAAATGCTTGAGATGCTGTATGTGATATTGTGACTTGAAAGGGAAAATGTTTGCTTTGGTCCTAGAACAAAATTCATTTGTATCTATCTTTCAATGTATTTGTTGGGGGTGAGATTCCAAAACTGAGAAGAATGGTAGTCAAAATTATACTAAAGTAACTAAATATGAGGTACAGATAGCTTAGTCACATTGCTGTAATCACAGTAATTCCTTGTGGCTTAAAAATGTGTTTTCCATTACCTCCTGCTACAATAATTAAGAACACTAACTCTACAAACAGTTTACATATGACATCAGTGTGTCTTTGTTTTTATGTCAAAAGAACCAAGTAGTAAGTATTCCCTATGAGCATCAAAATCAACACAGTGAATGGTTTTAGTAGAACCTGAAATAGAAATAATCCCATCCTTTTCACAAGCTATGGCTACGCAGCAGACATAACTGCAATAACAGATGTAGTTAATCTTTTTGGGATACACTTTCTATGCAAGTCAACCCGAAGTGTGATAATCGAGATAAACACTTCAAAACTCTGAAACTGTACACAGAATTCATTGCAATGCCCTAGGAAAAGCACTTAAAGAATCTGTTAGCAGAAGGAAATTTTCAGATTAATAAACATATGTATATGAATCTACCTGATGCTCTGAGCTGTCCAAGTAACTGTGTTCTCATTCCTATGATAATCTCCATTGTTGCCTGAGAGAGGAAATTCTTCTCACAAAAAGCTCTTTCCCAACCATCACTTCGTGCCTTCTGCCATGCCTGCCAAACAAGTTAGTTTAAAATTCCTTTGAGTGACATTACTTCTTACAACCAAGGAATATGTCTCCAATGACCCTTTGAAGACAAGTCATAATAAACATGTTTAAAATTTTCGAAAAGAAAGCCATGATCCCTATATTTGGAAAATTTAAGCAATGCATTTACCCAACTCTCAAACATATTGTCAGGAGCATCAAGTCTAATCTAGGTGCACTAACTAATACTCAGCTGGCTTCCCAGGACATCTTTGGCATACAGCTGCAATGAAGCAGGCAATGCCTCTGTGGCAACTGCAAGGAGCTGAATAAATGGAATCAGGAAATCTGAAATCATTTGGGTTTTAATGGCAGAAAAGTAACATCGAGTGACAGATATGTTATAACCCAGGTGCTCTTCAACCAGTGAGAAACGAAGGCGTCATATCTGGAAAATGCCCAGTTCTAGTAAAGTTGTATACACTGAGCCAACAACATTCAAAGAATGACAAAAGCAGCCACATCACTCAAGGAGTGAAAACAAGTATGAACCCACATTTTTCACATGAATGGACAGACAGGGGCTCCACAGAGGCTGTTAGCCTTCATACTCTGCAATCCACACTGAAATAATTTTAATATGACCTTGCTTGAGCATGTGAGGACCAGGGGTCATTTCGGTCTTCCAGGATCCACTGCAAACCATACAGTCCTAACACTGCAATTTTGGCAGCAAGTGGTACAGAATTATTTCTGAAGGATTTCAGCTGATCTGCACCAAAATTTGGGCAGTGCAGTTTGCCAATGATTTTTGGTGGTGTGCTGAGGAGAAGAGGGTTTCAAAAGTTGCACGCAGCCCTTGGGCCCTGTGTGTCCTAGCCCTGAAATCCACCTCAGTTCGGACAAAAGATAAGGCAGCCCTTTTGCATAACATGATCCCCAACGTGGTACCTTTTATGTTTACTTGTTTATTCCCAACTGATCAATGGAAATATGTGAAGATAGGCCATATCACCATAGCATAAGGAAATAATAACATTTATAACAACCAGAAAGACTATCTGCAATACAACACAATGGAACTGTGCATGCATCCAAGCCTTTCCAGTATCACCCAGGCTCATAAAGACAGCAAAACCTGCCCTGATAAGAAAAAACAAAATGACAACAATGCATCTGTTATCATGACAGCACCACACTGCTCCTCTAATCAGAAACAGTAGTGAAAGTAAATGTGGGAGCAACAAGCACTGGACAGTGGACAGCAGCAATTCAGAGAGGCAGGAAGAACAGTTGCAATGACAAGATCCATCAGACTGATGCCTGAGTAAATTATTCCCAAGGCTTCAGTAAGCAGTTGTTCAAGGAGAGACGATCTACTTGAAAGACTTCATGTAATATACTTTGTAACTGCTCTAGATTAGCAATACCTGGAAAGCCCGGAGAAGAGCCATGTGGTCACTAAAAGTTCCTGCAGTGAATCGTTTTCTGCACAGCATGGCTGCACGTTTCTGAGATGCCTGTGTCGGCAGCACAAATGGATCACGATATGCAAGAGTGCACGCAATGGTCAGAATAGGATCCAGGCACTTGAGAACAACAGCACACAACACCATTTTACCAAGATGTGGCTCTACTGGCAGGTCAGCCAAATGGTAGCCAAGTTCAGTCAGATCCTCCCAAGTATCCATAGCATCTATTGTCTATCAAAAAAAAAAAAAAAAAAGAGTAAACATGTTCAAGATAGAAAGAAATCCACACTTCAAAGGATTTACTAGGGAACAGCTAAATTCTAAGCCTGACCTAAATTACCATGTATTTCCAACTATCATGACTTTTAACTATGTGACTTTTAACTATTCTTCACAATCAATTCAAAAGTATATTAATATATTCTCATCTGGCATTCTGTGTTGGTTTACTGACCTAAAGAACAGCCAGCCGCTTTTGACTAGACACAGAGCCAAAGCATTAGGGCAGGTACTATTGAAACTGGGAAAGCTACTTATAGAAATTTTTAATAGAATTGTTAACTGAATAAATCTCCACTTTGAAAGACACTCTAGTTAGATGCAGTGATAACAGTTAATACAGGAAAAGAGACAGGTGGTTTATAATTACTCACCTTAAGCATCTGGACGGCATTTCTCACAATTAAAGCAGGAGGTGGTTCTGGAGCTTTCATTAAAAAGTCAGCAATTGGACAATTGATGGGAGCCAGCAGTTTTGTATGCAAACAAAGTTCCTGGAAGTTAAAGAATTCTTTCTCAGAATGCCAACAATACAACATAATTTTCTTACATTAAGAAATATACTAACAGTGAAATACTGTGTCTAATATCGTATTTGCTGGTATATAAGACACACCCATGCATAAGATGCACCCCATTTATACACTGGCAAATACTATTTGATGGCGTATAAGATGTACTGACATATAAATGCACCCCATTTTCAAACAGTATTTTTTGAGAAAAAAGTGAGTCTTATACACCAGCAAATACAGTAAGTACTAAGTCTCATTTGGTTCAATGGGGCTTACTTTCAAATATGTGAATACAGAGCTCTATGTTCATCAACTGCACATTCTTGGAGGAGAAGGTTCGCCAGCTGGAGGCACGAGTTTCTAATCTTCGTCTTATTAGGGAAGGTGAGGAGTTTTTGGATAGGGCAGAGAAGACCTTCCTGAAGACCGAATGCGCGGGGAAGCTGCCAGATCAGGAAGTCAGCACACTGGGTCAAGAAACGGATGCTTGGAGGAATGTCACACGGAAGAGTAGGAGGACCAGGAAGGAAACAGAGACTCTCAACCTACACAATCGCTTCAAAGTTCTTGGCCTTATGAACGATGAGGAGCACCAGGAGGAGGGAACAGAACGTCAACAAGAAGGAATCCAACTTCGGCAACAGGAACTAGATCAACACTCCCAGCCTCAACGGAGTGCCCAGGCAGTCCTAGAGGAATCTGCTCGTCGAGGAGCCCCGGACAAGCCTCAGAGGCGGCGAGTTCTGGTTGTTGGGGACTCCTTGCTCAGAGGAACTGAACCGGTAATTTGCAAACCCGACAAATTCAATCGAGAAGTCTGCTGTCTTCCTGGGGCCAAGATCAACCACATAACGGAGAGGCTAACCAGGCTGGTCAAGCCCACTGACCATAAGCCCCTCATTGTGGTTCGTGTTGGAACCAATGACACTGTGAGGCGCAGCTTTTACCACATCGCAAAGGACTATGAGCTTATGGGGACAAAGCTTAAGGACCCTGGTGTGCAGGTGGTCATTTCATCTCTCCTCCCTGTTCAAGGATATGGCGCACGTAGGGAAAGGACAACAGCAGAGGTCAACAACTGGCTCCGCACATGGTGCCGCCGGCAACGGTTTGGGTTTTTGGAACACGACCTGAATTTCCATGAAAGGGGGCTTCTGGCAAGGGATGGGCTGCACCTCACGAAACTTGGCAGGAATGTTTTTGCAAACAGTCTTGCACGGAGGATTAAGAGGTCTTTAAACTAAGTTCTGCTGGGGAGGGAGACAATATTATTCAGGGCAAAGACTCGGCGAGTGCAGGGGGAAAAGGCCCAAATTATATTGACCAAGTAGTACAAGCGTCCAATGGTGGGAGGAGTAGAAACTATAGCACAGGACTTGCAGGAAGGGCCCGGGGATTTAAGTGTCTCTACACTAACGCGCAGAGTATGGGAAACAAGCAAGATGAACTTGAACTCCTAGTACAACAAAATAAATACGATTTGATAGGCATCACTGAGACCTGGTGGGATGAGTCTCAGGATTGGAATGTAGGAATAGAGGGGTATAGCCTATTTTGTAGAAACAGACCAAACAAGAAAGGAGGAGGAGTAGCCTTGTATGTTTTCACCTGTGAAGAGATCCATGACTTAAACCCAGAAAACCAGGTCGAGAGCATCTGGGTAAGAATTAAGGGAGCGAGAAACAATAGGGATATTCTGGTGGGGGTTTACTACAGACCTCCAACCCAGACTGAGGACCTTGATGACGCCTTCCTCAACCAAATGACCGTGCATTCAGAAAGGAGAGGTACAGTAATAATAGGAGATTTCAATTACGCAGATATAGGTTGGCAGTCAAACTCTGCCAAGACAGCAAGGTCCAGCAAGTTTCTTGCTTGTCTTGCAGACAATTTCATGGTCCAGAAGGTGGAAGAGGCCACAAGGGGATCAAATATTCTAGATCTGATCCTGACCAATAGGGATGACCTTGTTAATGAGGTAGAAGTGGTTGGATATTAGCGGGGAGTGACCATGCCCTATTGGAATTTGACATTCAGTGGGAAGGAGAAAATAAGTGTAGCCAGACACTCGTCTTAGATTTTAAAAAAGTGGACTTCTGTAAACTTAAGGAGCTGCTGGTTGAAATTCCGTGGTCAAGAATAGTGAAAGAGAAAGGAGTTCAGGAGGCATGGGAGTTCCTTAAAAGGGAGATACTGAAGGCACAGTCTAAAACTGTGCCAATAAGGAGGAAAAATGGAAGGCATCTGAAGAAACCAGAATGGTTGACTAAAGAACTCTCAGCTGAGCTAAGCGTTAAGAGAAATGTGTACACGAAATGGAAGAGGGGGGACACCACCAAAGAAGAATTTAAGCAAGTAGCCAGGAGATGTAGGGAAAAGGTCAGAAAGGCTAAAGCACAGAACGAACTTAGGCTGGCCTTTATTAAAAACAATAAAAAGGGCTTTTTTAAATATGTCTGCAGCAAAAGGAAAAAGAAAGAGGCGATAGGGTCGCTGCCCAGAGAAGATGGCGAATTACTAACAGGGGGAAGAGAAAAGGCAGAACTACTTAACACCTTCTTTGCCTCAGTTTTTTCCCAGAAGGATACAAGCACTCAACCTGGTGGTTGGGGAGCAGGTGAGGAAGCAGGGGAAATGCTGCACATAATAGGTAGAGAGGTGGTACAGGAATACCTGGCCACACTGGATGAATTCAAGTCTCCAGGGCCAGATGAATTGCATCCTAGGATATTAAAAGAACTGGCAGAGGTCATTTCGGAACCGCTTGCTATAATCTTTGAGAAATCTAGGAGGACAGGAGAAGTTCCAGCAGACTGGAAGAGGGCAAATGTTGTCCCCATCTTCAAGAAGGGAAAAAAAGAGGACCCAAATAATTATCGCCCAGTCAGCCTGACGTCAGTACCCGGAAAGATCCTGGAGCAGATCATTAAGAAGTCAGTTTCTAATCACTTAGAAAGCAACGCGGTACTCACAAGAAGTCAACATGGATTTCTCAAAAATAAGTCATGCCAGACTAATCTTATCTCTTTTTATGATAGAGTAACTAGCTTGATAGATGAAGGGAATGCTGTGGATGTAGCATATCTCGATTTCAGTAAGGCCTTTGACAAAGTTCCCCGTGACATTCTTGCAAAGAAGCTAGTAAAATGTGGGCTGGACAGAGCTACTGTCAGGTGGATCTGTAACTGGTTGACTGACCGTTCCCAAAGGGTGCTCACCAATGGCTGCTTTTCATCCTGGAGAGAAGTGACTAGTGGGGTGCCACAGGGTTCTGTCCTGGGCCCAGTGCTGTTCAATATTTTCATCAAGGACGTGGATGAAGGAATAGAGGGCATGCTCATCAAATTTGCAGATGACACTAAATTGGGAGGGGTTGCTAATACGCCAGAGGACAGGATCAAAATTCAAAATGACCTGGTCAAATTGGAGAGCTGGGCCAAGGCTAACAAAATGAAATTCAACAGAGAGAAGTGTAAGGTCCTACACTTAGGTAGAAAAAATGGAATGCAGAAATATAGGATGGGGACACGTGGCTGGATGGTAGTACGTGTGAAAGGGACCTAGGACCTAATAGACCACAAGCTGAACATGAGTCAGCAGTGTGATGAGGCAGCCGAGAAAGCCAACGCAATTCTCGGCTGCATCAATAGGAGTATGGTGTCTAGATCGAGGGAGGTACTGGTACCACTCTGCTTTGGTTAGACCTCATCTTGAATACTGTGTCCAGTTCTGGGCACCCCAGTTCAAGAAGGACATGGTCAAGCTGGAGCAGGTCCAGAGGAGGGCGACCAAAATGGTGAGGGGCCTGGAAGCCATGCCCTATGAGGACAGACTTAGAGAGCTGGGTATGTTTAGTGTGCAGAAGAGAAGGTTAAGAGGGGACATGATAGCCATGTTTAAATATTTGAAGGGATGCCATGTAGAGGAGGGAGAGGACTTGTTTTCTGCTGCTCCAGAGACCAGGACAAGGAGTAATGGATTCAAGCTGCAGGAAAGAGATTCCACCTGAACCTCAGGATGAACTTCCTGACGGTCAGGGTTGTCTGGCAGTGGAATATGCTGCCTCGGAGTGTAGTGGAGTCTCCTTCCTTGGAGGTTTTTAAGCAGAGGCTGGATGGCCATCTGTCGGGAGTGCTTTGAGGGTGTTCCTGCATGGCAGGGGGTTGGACTGGATGGCCCCTGGGGTCTCTTCCAACTCTACATTTCTATGATTCTATGATTCTATGATTTCTGTCTAGATTACAAAAGAAAAAGAACCAAAAAAACCACTATCTTCTTAACTGTACTACAGCATAGAATTCCACTGATATTCAGTAATATCCTAAAAGAAGTTATGTCTGGAGAACAATGCAAACAGCGCCTACAACATCAGCATCTGTAACATTACAAGATTCAACACTAAAAACAGTGTACAAAGATGGAATTCACTTGGGTCAAGATGCACTATGACTTCTTTATACAGTATTTTGTAAGTCTTAAATGCGCACACATTGTTTTAAAGGAGAACCACATTCCCTGGAAGATTTCCAAGAGTACAATTCTCCTTTAGGAAAGCACGTACTCCTCGTATGGCTTGTTTTAGGGGAAAAATTCAGCTAGCACCCTCCAAATGTGCTGGGACTACAACTCTAATTACTTTCTGTCAGTCAATGCCTAGGAAAAGACGCACTCAAAGATGTATAACGCAGTTTGACATGATAACTGTTCAAATCACTTGTTGCCCTGTGAACTGGGGGTCCCGGGAGGGACACCAAAATGTGCTCAACTAAAGTTGGGGAAAAGTAGCTCAGAGCACTGCTTAGCGTTACGAGAGGCAGGGTAACGTAGCGAGATCTTGAAACCTATGTCTACGGGGTCGGGTCAAGTAGCACACAAAAGTTGAAATAATAAATGATGTTTATTAAATACAAGGAAAACAGTGTATGCGACACACTCATACAAGATAATTAAAGAAAATACAAGTTGGAGTGGTACAGAGGGATTTGTAGAGGGATTGCTGGTCTGGGTGATACGTCACCTGTCCTGAAGCCCGGAAAAACAGAGAGCGAAGCTGGCGTGCGATGTAGCTCAGCACGTGGAGCTGAGGGGAGGCTCGCCAAGCAAAGCGGCAGCAAGGCGGGATGAAACTCGGGAGTGTTCTGAGGAAGGTCTCCGAATCAAGGGTTATTATAAAGAGAATTGTGACTGCAGGCTATGCCGTACTTGGGGGAAAACAATAGATTTGGAGTTGGAGACAAAGCCTCCGAAAGGTCAGAATCTGAATGATTGTGTTATTGTAGCGGTTGTCAATAGAGTAGCCAGTATGCAAACGCAGAGTACTTGGGTATTGTATAGGTTACCCAACAAGCTGCCATCGCGGGGCAGAGGCTCTTTTGTAAGTAGCGTGCATACTTAATTAGAGTACTTGCCTGGAGGTCTCCTAAAGCAGTGAGTCAGCTATTTCTGGCCTGCCTGAATTGTCCAGGAATATTACGGCAATTAACGGCCCAGCTTGTTTACGTGCTTGTCCGGTGGCCTCGCAAGCCCGTGGAGAGGAATAGAGAAGTGAAACCGAGTTATGATATCAAGAGGATATCTTTAATATCCCCAAAGCTCGGACTAGCCAGGGCAGTAACACACTGACATATCCATCTCTATGGCACCCTATATACAGAGCTGAGTTTATGAGCCACGCTACTAAAAGAACTGTAAATAAAACCAGGCAAATGTCTTCACACTGTGATTTAGTGTGATAGCTAAACTTGAGTCGTTTTGTTATGAAGGCTTTCATGAAACAGAGGAAGATTACTGACCTGTAGAGGCATTCTCAGAAGTTCTGGAGTCTGAAATTCCAGCATATTTTGAAATCTTAGCCTACTGAAAAGTCGAAAACAAATTCCAGGCCGACAACGTCCTGCCCTTGGAAACAAAGCATTAATTAAGGTGAATCATCCATAAAAAAGTGGAATTTTAAAAAAATAATTTAAAACATGTGTATACTAATTTTCACTCACTAAAAACACACACATACTAATTTTCAGTATGACAAAATACTAAAAAGAAATTTTAAATTTGAATCTACAGCTAGCATGATCCAAAATGATGTAGTGAAAAAAAAAACATGAGCTACAATCATTAAAGAACAATTAAGTTCATCACATCAACTAACTAGAATTTTTTTTTAAAACCATCAAAATAATATTGAAGGATTTTTCTCAAAAAAAAACCACTTCAAACATATTTCACAACTTACTGATACAGGAAAATCATTTTTCTATATCATTATTTCTTCTATTTCTCCTTTCAAGAAGCAAAGCATTACACATTTTTTTTTTAAAAAATGGTCTCTTGCCTGGTTGTAGAAAAAAAATTCACAAAGTTTTGGCATTACCTGCCCTTTCTCTGAACAGCACTAGCTTTAGAAATCCATACCATCTTCAGCATAGTTACACAGTTCAATGCATCAAAAGACTTCTAAAATGATAAAAAGATTGGCTGTATTGTGAGATAAATTTTAAAAGCCAAGGTTAACAGAATACTTGCATTTATTAAGGAATTTGAATTACCAAAAGCTTTATACAAAGCGGTATTTTCACTTAATATCTATTTTTTTAAAAAATCAGCAGACTTTGCTGACACCACACATACCTTACATTCCTATTCTGTAGTGTATCATTTTTTTTATAATTTTTAGTTTAAAATATATGTTTAAGATAACACACCTCTTTCATTTTTCCAGAGTCAATCACAAAGACAACATCGTTGACTGTGATGCTGGTTTCCGCAATATTTGTAGAAAGTATCTGCAGCAATAAGAATATTAAGCTGTAACAACAGCTGATATGGTATAATGAAACTTCACAACCAGTTGAAAAGTTGCTTGATACTTGCTATTTTGCGGATCCCTGAAGGTGAGGTCTTTAGAACTTTCTTCTGATCAGACGTCTGCATATTTGAATGTAGCATAAATACCTGAAATCTAATTGCAAAAAAGTACAAATCAACTTAAATGAAGAGTGACTCTGTAACTGTACAACAAAAGCTCAAAATAAAAGCAGTGCAAACTTTCACCTGTGAGCATTATCAGCAAACCTCTTGTCATCAAATAGTATGCGATCTCTCAAGCCAACAATCTCATCATATCCAGGAAGGAAAATTAAAACTGCTCCTTTAAGAAAAAATTGCAAAGTTAAAGGAAAAGGAATCAGAAAATGCTATGATTAATATCAGATCTTTCATTATGAGCTAGTTAAAACTGAATCTAGATGGGGGTGCTCTCACTCCCATGCATGGTATCTTAGTGTACAGAAAAGTATGCCTTTTTTCATTTTCATGCAAGCAGGCTCTGCTCATAAAATCCATCAGTAGCAGAAATGGCAGTGGGCAGTTTCCAAATCAAATAGTCTTGTAAGAAAAAAATACTAGTTCCACTGAATAAGTTTAAAAAGCCAATTTAGTCCAATATTTTCAGGCTAGGAAACTCACAAGCGTGACATGGACAGCTTCTAAACATTCTATAGGCAGCAGGGCAAGTTATTCTCCATTCAACAATCCTAAACCCTGAATAAATAAATCCTAATTACCTGACTTTAATTGTTTTAATAAATGTTACTTTTATTACTTTCAAATATGATTTTTATTGTACTTGTTTTCACTGTAAACTGCTTTGAGACATTTTTAAATATAACACAGCATAAATATGTTTTAAAATAGGAAGAACTATAAATGTATTTACCAGCTTCACAGCTGTGACAGATATTGTACAGTAGATGCATGATCAGGTCAAGATCCACCTTTTCATCATCAAAACTATGATGATAAGCCTTCAGAAGTTCTTGATCTTCTGCACTAAGTTCACTGGCATTAGCATGGACCAAGGAACTCTCATCCAGATTGCCAGACTCTAGTGAAGCACTGAAACATGTAACACAACAGTAACTAGAACATGACAGAACTTTTGCAACATGGAAACAGGCTTACATAAACACACTTCCTGAAGTGTTGAATCTGAACACCAGACCTTTAAAACTTTTTTGATCCGGTCCACTCATATCTGACTATTTGGATCCCTTCTATTAATGCAAGGCTCTTTGGTCTAGCAGAGGTATTCATTAATATGGAGAGAGGGGGCATTTTTGTTAATTTCTTCTCTTCCTTGAAAAGCAAAAAGGAGCTTGGAATACAATTCCAAGCATCTATAATAGTTCACTGGCTTCTTTAAGAATCCATGGAACCAAAAGGATCAGATCAACAAGTCTAAACTTAAATGATCTACAGGATTACTTCCACAGGGCTAAAATTCAGTGCCACACTGGTGGTAGACCTCTTCCTCTCCCTGCTGCACTCCTTTGTGGTATCAAACACTTCTTCTGAAAGATTTGCCAGACATTTAGATCAGGTTTTTAAGGTACACAGGGGTGGTTGGAGAGAGGAGGAACTGTGTATTCCTGTTTCCAAAACTTCCTTGTGCTTATTAGATTCTAGCCATCCTTTTGAATTCATTTTATTTAGGCTATATTTTTATACTTATAAAAAGGAATTTTATGAGATTTAGTTCCATTTTTATGATTTAATATTGTTTTTATAATCTTGGAAGCATGGTGTAGTGGTTTGGGTTTTTCACTAGGACTCTTGAGACCAGGGTTTGAATCCCCTATCACCCACGAAAAACCACTGGCTGACCATGGGCAAGTCACACTATCTCAATCTCAGAGGAAGGCAATGGTAAACTGCCTCTGAACAAATCTTGCTAGGAAAACCTCATGACAGATTCACATTAGGGTCATCATAAGTCAGAAATCACTCAAAGGTGCACAAAAACAACCATAAGAATGTGTTGACAATCCATAAAAAATAAAAAGCTTTCTGATTTCTTCAGTATAACATAAATCAGGGTGGTAATCATGCAGCACTCCAGTGGCTTCTGGACTGCAATTCTCATGAGCCTAGCAAACATAGCTACTGGTGAGACATGATGGATGCTACACTCCAGCGACATCGGATGTTCTCACTCCTGACATAAATATATGCAGGCAAAGATTAAAAAAAAAACTTCAATGGCTATTTTACACATCTTTGAAGGTTCTGATCTCACACTTCTCAAATTGCACAAAATGCTGTCAAACTGCTTTCGATGGAGGAGAGTTTCAAAAAGCAACTTGTGGTATAGCAGAGCTCAAAATAAATGAAGACTAAAATCCGACTAGGTAGGTTTAAAGTCACTTTTTGGATCCCAGATGAAAAGTGTAACGTAAAAGCACCACAATTTAAAGATCCAGGTATTCATAATAAAGTACGGCCCTCCCTCCATATTCACTGATCTGACCTTCACAAATTTGATTATTCACGAGGCGTGTGTATGCCTTCCCTCCAATTTCCTTGTGTTTTGCTGCATGCAGAGAACAAAAGCAAACATGCCCAGGCAAAACTTTCCTTCTGCACCTCCAGTGCTCCCCCTCCCATTCCCTTGCCTTTTGCCTAATGCAGAGAATGTATGCTGAGGCAAAAGACAAAAGACCGCAAGGGAAGGCATGTATGCACCTTCCTTCTGCCCTCCACTGCCCCCACTCCTTTTCCATTGCCTTTTGCCCAGAGCAGAAAATGTGTGCCAAGACAAAAGGTAAAGGAATGGGAGGTGGGAAGGCACACGCATGCCTTCCTTCCCCCCTCCAGTGCTCCTCACTCTATTCCCTTGTCTTCTGCTGAGTGCAGAGAACACATACTGCGCCAAAAAGCAAGGGAATGGGGGGGCGGAGGCTCACACAAGCCTTCCTTCTCCACTCTGGAGCTCTCCTTCCCATTCTTTTGTCTCTGGACCCAGCAATGAGAACTCACACCAAGCCAAAAGGCAAGGGAACAGGGAGAGCCCCAGAAGGGGGAACCCAGGGGGAGTTATTCATGGTTTTTCCACTTTTGTGAGGGTTCTGCCCCCTGAACCGTTGCAAAGGTGGAGGAGCACTGTATCTTTCCCACCCGTTTTACACTTTTCTGCATACTGTATTACTATCTAAGCGGGTTAATAATATTTCCATCCATACAAATTTGTGCCTCTCAAGCACAGACTAAATTATGGAAAACCAAAGTACCTCCTAATTTGGCAAGGAACAAATACCTTTACTTTTCAGTGCAGTTATTTTGACAGTCAACTTAAAAATTAATATAACCACTGGGGAGTGAAAAGAGTGTTAAATGTAGTTTCTGGAATAAAACTTGTTGTTATGTGCCTTCAAGTCATTTCCAGCTTATGGTGACCCTAAGGCAAATCTATCATTGGGTTTTCTGGGGTTGAGAGTGGACAATTCACCCATGGTCATCAAGCAGGCTTCCCTGGCCAAGCAGGGAATCAAACTTTGGTCTCCAGGGTCATAATCCAACATTCAAGCCACTGTATCACAGGCCATTCCCACACGGGTTTAAAGAAATGGTGCAGAGCATCCTCCAGGGAGGACATCTGCACCTGGGAGCGGACTGGGTCGGACCTACTTAGTGTAGTTCCGCACCTCAGCCGACTCCGGAACCACTTGAAGTGGTCGTCCAGCGTGCTTTTGAAAGACCGCTTGAAACAGGTCTTTCAAAAGCACGGAGAGCGCCACTCCGTGCCCGCACTCCGGTGCAGATTTGCAGGCTCGCACCAGTGCGAGCCTGCGATCTGCCGGGGGCGGGCTTTAGGCTGGCGAGCTTCAGCAGTTGGTGGAGAGCCTCGACCAACCGGAAGCCGCCATTTTCATCCCCGGAGCAGTGCGGAGTGGCGGCCACGCACTGCTCCGGACCAGCCTGGACCCAAGTGTGGAGCCAAGAAGTCCGGTAAGTACCAGCATGGGGCGATTCCCTCGCCCTGTGCGGAAATGGCCACAGTTAGGCCTATTTGCTAATAAACGTGAAAGATCTTAACTAAACATTAGATGCCTTCAAATTATCTCAAAACACCTGCTTGAGCTTTACATTGAAAGTTTCTCATTACGTTTCTGCATTAAGATAGATTTCCAGGTGCTAGGAAAATCACGAATTAACATTTTCTCTCAAGTATAAGGAATAATGGCACAGACAGGCTTGCCTGCTTACTTCAGTAATGGTTGCAGCTCTGTATGGATAATTTAGTACATTTCAGAATTAAGAATAATATTACCAGTAGGACTCCAGGAGGTCAACCACTTCTGTCTGTCCAAAATGTTTAGCCCACTCCAAAGCTGTCCTGTAATAATTGTAATAACATGTAAACAAGTGTTTTGCTTACACACAAAAAACTGAGAGACAATGAACATTTTCAATCTTTTTTTTTACTGCTATTTCAGAACATTTCTAATCTTCATCTATTCCTCTTCTTACATGATACTCTAAAGAACGTCATCTTCAAACTGAGAAATCTTAAAAAAAAAAAAACAGAACTGGGAAGCTGGGTACAGCTCTCAGTGAATCCCAGAGAGTGGTAAAATGGCCCCCTAGACTTTTGAAGCTTGCCTCATGAAGCTTGAAGCTTGCATCAGACTATGATTTAATGTTCCATATGAACCAGTCCACACGTTGGGGTGGGAGATGCTGCCCATAACACATACAAATGCTGTTCTTCTTCCTCTACAAGGACGAAATCAGAATATCATAATCACAAACCAGCCCTGTGAAGTTAGCTTTTCAGATCTGTTAACACCAGCTTTCATCAATCTGGTTCTTTCCAGTCATCTTGGACTACAACTCCTTTTACCCTTTTACCCAATAACTGACTATGTTTCTCAAGACTGGTAAAAACTAGAAGGCACCAGTCTGGGGAAAGATGAGTTAGTCTCTGTATGGAACTGTTACTGAAACAATTTATGGCTAAATATGAATATAATCTCCTAACAGTTTGATTAAATAGTACAGTGGTTCTTAACCTTTTCTTTACTGGGGACTCCCTATAAATATAATTTGTTGCCAGGGTCCCCTGAGACCCAAGTCAAGATTTAAATATTTAAATTTAGATTTAAATATTTAAATATTTAATTTTTAAAGGCTTCTGGAGACTAGGATTCAAATCTCCAGTCAGATACTGGGTGACCTTGGGAAAATCCCTGTTGCTGCTGTACCTGTTGATATCAAGCAGCAAGGCTTTGTGGACCCCCTGTGAGAGTTCCGTGGACACCCAGAAGTCCCCAAACCCCAAGTTAAGAACTACTGAAACAGTGGATTCTTTTTCCTACAGGTTGCACCTCTGACAATCGGGCCTATAGGACCCCAGAAAATGAAGTACATAACAATATCAAGGTACAGGTGGGCAATGTGCAATAATCATCAATCTTTTAAAAAATAATTTTTACCAATTACTCCTAACATATTAATTCTTCCAATAATCCACAACCAATACACTGTTATTCCTCTTTCTTCCCCCCCATGTTCCAATTTCTTGAATCAATTTGTAGGCTTTCTTGTCCAGTGTTGTTTTATTTCAAAGTTAAAATGACACAGTAATATTAGTGAATTTTTTAAAACTTCATACTACAAATTAAGAAAAAAATGAGAAAAACTGTCAATTACTACACTGTCAACTATTACACCTCTCAGTCTCTCTCTTTTTCTCTCTGTCATGCACACAGAAGTCAATGTCAAGAAGTTGCCAGGTACTTATTTTACCAGCCGTTGGATGATTTGATGTGAACATTTGCTCCCATACCAATCAACTGTTCAACTTGGCTCACGAAACCTCTTCCCGAAGCTACCATTAATGTTGTTGCACTTGTCTCACTGTGCCTGTAATCAACTAGGATAGGGGGAACGGGAAATAAAGCTTAGTGTGTGCCTTTTAAAAAGCTATCCAAATTATTTTAACTATTTGTTCTACTCAAAACATTATCTTATTTTCCATGACCTTAAAAGGACATTTTAAATGAGACTATTATTCTTATTACTCTGCTTATAATCCTACATACACTTACTTGAGACCTACTTCTAAGTAAATACGCATAGGCTATCTGAGCAAATACAAACATGCTTTTAGCAAACGCAAACACTCTAAACGTACTGTGATTCATGTAGCTATAGTGCTCTTCTAAAATGTAACTTTACATAAAAATAAAACATTGCAGAAATATTCTTTAAAAATTCTGGTAATCTAGATGTTCATAAATATAGCTTTCTTTTTTTTTCCAGTCAAATTATACCAGAATTTATGGTCTAGAGATTTAGGTGTGCAGTTTGGTAAGAAGTCCCCAGTGTAAACTTACCACTGACATTTTCAGTTAAAATAAGGTGGAAGACCTGGGCAAAGGCATCAATATCTTTATGCAGCCAGATATCAGAAAGGCAAGCATCCATTTCTTTAATTAGCCAAGGTTCAAGACAATTGACATCTTTTTCAGCCTATGAATAAGAATACATTTTTAAATCACCTTCTAAATCTGAAAGCTCTCAAAGAACAAAGCTCTCTTTAAGTTATTCTCTAGTATATCCAGAACTGGCAGGATTTTTCAAAGTTTCAAAACTTCTCAGTAATGCTACTTTCCATATCATATCCTTTAAACACGAAACTCTGAAACTATAAAGTCAAAAGCAATCCAGCAAAACATACTGGAGAGCCATATGTCCACTGCAACTTTTTGAGTTTCTTTAAATTTTTATTCTAAATAGTACCCCACTTCCAAGTTCAAAGCATGTTTTGCAATACCAAAATACAAGGTGTGTTCCAAAGGATTAAAAATCCTCCAATCCAAGCAGAATGACAAAGCCCTAAACTAGTTCCTCGGGGTTTTTTTTAAGTATAGTTAATACACATGGCGTAAGTGTGGGAAATCATGTGAACATAAGCGAGACAGAATAATAACTTCATGGTAAATTTTAACTAAGGGTTTGAAAAGTACAATGTGTCATTTAGAAAAAGATGCAAGGCAAACATACACAACATTTATATAAAATTGGAACAGTTCAAACCTTTGTTACGCATGTGGAATTGTAAGTCAAAAAAAGAAAACTATGAGAAATACTAGTTTTGTGTACACATGAAAGAGCTGACAATAATCTTCTACTTCATAATAAGGCCTACCAACTTCAGATATTGGAAGGCTTAGAAGTAAGCATACCAACTGACTGAAAACTGTGTCGCCACCATCATCCAGCAGATCATATTCTTCAGCTACATTTGGAACTGCCCTCTGCCGTTGCAGTTCCGGCTTGCTGTTGTCTTGTGCAGAATACCATTCAGTCAGAGTTGTCTGTTGTTTCTCCTCTAGAGAAAACATTTTAGTTTTTACAGGAAAAAAAAACAGAATTAAAATCAAATTACACAGCATATTCTTACTAGAATTTCTCAACATAATAAAAAAATTTTTTTGCCACATCTGAATATCAATAGAAAGACCTTCTTTCCAACATCCTAAATATAGGCACCAACCTCGCTGCTTCTCCTTTTTGTATTTGATCATTTCCTTATTTGTATAGCCAGTGCTTCTAAGTATATCTTCCAGAAACATTTCTTTTACTTCAAATGGTCTTCCTGGTACTAAAAACATAAGCAACAGTATAAATATTCATGACTTACTTCATATTATCATTATATTTAAACTTGTAACAAATATGCATGTACTATTATGGAAAACAGAACAGTGGGCAAAATTTCAGATTTCTTTTTTAGGTTCTGACTTTCAAATTCCTATTTTTCAGAAGAGCAAGCGTTGTTCATTTCAAGTGAAAGGTTGAGACATTGGTTAGCCAATTTGGTTCAGTTACAGTCAACCCAGATGAGCCGACCTTAAGGAATTCTCATTTTTCCAGTAGAATACACTCTACCCAAAAACTATAATTCAACCCAAAAAATAACTAGATATGTCTTTCTGTGCTTGTTTTCAAAATGGCCAGACTCAGCAAAGAAAATTTGAATGTTTTGTTCACTGCTAAAATCCACTTCATCAGTACTATCTTTTCCCACTGGTTCTATTCACAGTCCTCCCTCCACATTCATGGGTTTGACTGTCATGAATATGATTAGTCATGAGGTGCATGCATGCCTTCCCTCCCCTACCCTTGCGTTTTGCCAGGAGTGGAGTAGGAAAGCAAGCACCCAGAAAAAAGGCAAGGAAATGGTGGGGGGTGAGCAAACACGTGCCTTCTGTGTCAGGGATTCCAGGCAGGGAACCCTGGGAAAATGATCAGCCCACGGCAAAGATGTTGCATCGTGCCCCAGCTATGGGTAATTGCAAGGTTGCATAAGAAACTGGGGTCGTGTGCAGATGGTAGAGGGAGGTGTGCAAACCTCTACCTGATTCGTTGTAGATATGTATATAACAAAGCAACGCCAGTACGTATTTGCCTGTTGACCAAACCTGGTGCCTGGTGCAAGCTTTTGTCCGTCTGTCCTATATTTTGTATATAACGGAACTTTGCTGCAAGATAAAGTGCCTCCTGTTTTGGAAGAAACTCCTCTGTGTGTGAGTATCCTTACTGGGGAACAAGGCTGCTGCTGTTGGCTCGCTGAACTCTGGTTTTTCCGCTGCGTTTCCGTGGGGCTGAAACTCCTATCATCCCCAACACTCTGGAGCTCCCCCCTCCATTCCCTTGCCTCTGTCCCCGGCACTAAGAACCCATGCCAAGGCAAAAGACAAGGGAATGGTGGGGGTGGGAAAGGCTCACACAAGCTTTCCTTGTCCCCTTCGGAGCCGCTCCCTCCCATTCCCTTGCGCCTGGCCCGGGTGTACAAAAAGCAAGGGAATGGGAGGGGGAAGTTATCTACAGTTTCCCACTTTCTACACACCGAACCCTGGCAAAAGTGGAGGGGCCACTATACCCATAGATACCCGAGCACCCAATTTCCATAGAGTCTAACATACGGGAGCCCAATATATGCAATTTGATCAAGCTCAGGTAACAGACATTTTCAAATAAGTCTGTTAGGCTTAAAGAATTAGAGCAAGGAAGATCTATAAGGAACCCATCTGTGTGGCGATAAGAAAAGACAAACAGAGTGGCAAAAGTGGGTATCTGAAAAGGCTCAGACTTTAGAAGCGAGAGATACCTCTTAAACAAAATAATTGGGTGAGGAGTAGAGAAGCCAAAAATTCAGTGTAAATTAACAATTTTGAGAATACTGTAAGTCAACAAGCCTGTTGGTGAACAAAGCAAATTTCAACCTCATTACCAAAAAACAGACCACACAGAGTAAAATGCTAGGAATTAAGGCATCATGGCTAGGGTTCTTTTCATCAGATACAAACATTTCTGGTTACTCAGTGCTAGTTTACTCTGAATATCTGCTTTCCCAAGTGCCTTTTGGAATTCCTTCAAGGTTCAAAATAAATAGGGGAGGGAAGGAGAAGGACAAAGTAACTTCCATTTTCAAAAAGAAAGTAAAAAGTGCTGGGTATTTAAACCATGACACAAGAACTATGCAACTAGTTATATGCGCGCGCACACACGCACACACACGGGTTCAGAGCTGTGTTTCTCAAACTTCATCAGACCATATCAGAACATTTCCATTCACAGAGGCGAGGGTGTGGAAGGGGGTGGGGCAGGGAGAAGGTGCACATTTGCTCAATTGCATGAGGAATGGAATAGAAGGAGGGCATGAACATGTGTTCGCTCACCGCACAGGCGGAAGGGAAAAGGAGATGGCACAGGAAGAGAGAGAGACACACTCACTTGTATGGGTCAGGATAGGAGGAAGGTACGTGCGCAGATTTGCTCGCTCACACGGGCAGGAGGGGAAAGGTCATGGGAAGGGAAGGAGGGCATACGTATTTGCTCACCCACTCACTCACAAGGCAAGGGAGTGGGCTGGGGATGGAGCAGGTGTCCTTTCTCTCTCTCCTCCCACTTGCCCATCCCATTCCTTTTCTTCTCACCTGCCTGCACCAATGTGTGAGAAAGGGAACGTGCACACAGCTGGATCTAGCCACTCTACCAGTACAGGTACTTTTGTGAGTGTGTTAAATATGGTTTGCGGGGCTTATTATATTTGTTGTTTTTCCACTTTTGTGGGGCCCCTGTATCCCTAGTCCTTGCAAAAGGGGAGAGATGACTATACTTTAATACCTCTAATATTCGACACAGATCACTGTGTGCCTATTGTACAATTTGTTACCATGTTTGGCATGTACTACATCATAGTAAAAAAATATTCAGTTTAAATTTAGTAACCTGACTCCTATTAGTATCTGCACTTACTATGTATCACTGGGCAACCTCCAAAATACCTGACGAAGAGATTCACATCCAGAGCAGCACTAGAGAGGATCAGTTTCAAAGATGAATGTTTCTGTAATGTGTCTCTCAACTTTGTAAGCAAGAAGTCACTGAACCGATCCCTCTCATGGACTTCATCCTGCAACACAAGCAGACCAGGCCTCTTTGTATCAAAACCCGAGCATACTGGTATTTCATATAATACAACACATTTTACCAATGTAAAATATTTAACAAATGGTCACATTTCCTGGTTATAATTGCACTATTTCTTGTCCAAATGAAAATTACACTCTTGTGCAAAATCTGCATGACTATATCCAGAAGTTTTAATTTTTATCTTAAAGTAGAAAAATTAAGATAGTCATATCTCAACATCCTATTAGCTTAAGGCTATTAAATATTATCCTACCTCTAATTCTTACTCATCCATGACTATACTAACACACCCCTGCATCCCTTGGAAGCATCTTCTTCCCCCACCGACAACAAAAATGCACAATTTTATCACTGCAGTTTGTTTACAGTAACTTCATACACCTTATGTCTATGATTTCTTCTATTTCTTCATTTGGTATAATATAGCAGGGATGACAATCCTTTTAACCTCTACATGTTTTGGACTACAACTCCTACAGTCCTATACCACTGGCTGTACTGATTAAAGCCTGAATATCTGTCATTCCACAAGATATATGGAATAGGTTAATAATACTTCTTTATCAACTAACTGATAGAAAATCAATAATGGCAAATGTGAAATAACTGAGTTATTTTAGTCTTTGCTGGTAACTCAGCACGAATGCAGTATTAAGCCTGGGCCAATGCAACTTTGTTTTTTCCTGCAATTCCCTCCAGAGGCATTGCTCTTAAGCCTTTATCAGCCATGGTAAATGAATGAGTGTGTGCTTTCGAGTTGCCTGTTGACTTAGGGCAATCCCATTTATTTGTGGTTTAATGTACCTTTCATTAATCTCAAGGCCACTGATGACTGGGGCTCTTGGAAGTCTCATTCCTGTGTTTGTATGAGCCTTCAAGTCACCTGTCCACTTATGGCAGCTCCATGGATTTCCTAGGGTTTTCTTAGGCAAGAGATACTCAGAGATGGCTTTAACAGTTCCTTCCTCTGAAATACAGTCTACAGCACCTAGTATACGTCAGTGGTCTCCCTTCTCAGAACTAACCAAGGATGATCCTGCTTAGCTTCCAAGATAAGTCAGGATCAGTTGCCATTAGGGTATTTAGGCCCCATGGGAAATGAGACTCAACTTCAATTTCTCTCCTGTTAATTTTAACAAAGAGTTCTGGGTATGGATTTAAAACATCTGTATATTTATTTCTGGCCCCTTTTCACATGATTTTTGCTACAACTTGTCACATCCTTCTCTCCAATACTAAGATGCTTCTACAGATTAACATACTATCTTTCTTGGTGACCCACATAAGCTGCCAACTGTGATACTGTGACCATGTTTTAAAATATGGGAATTAGATAATCTACTTAAGAGCAAAATCAAATCTAATCCCAGGTACAATCTTTATTAATCTGGGAAGCTTTGATTAAAATTCAGTCTGGTCACAATTCCAGAATATTAGATAGCTGATAGAAAATTTAGTAACTAGCCTTTAGTAACCATTCTTATCATGCTAGGTCACAAAAATTGGTAAGAACATTTTACTTTCAGCAAGAGAACACGCTTACTTCATGTTTAGATCTCCTGCACCTTTCTTCTAAAAAAAAAATCAAAACCAAAACACAGTCACAAAGTTCTACCTGAGGTATGTATGACTACCACTGACACCACAACTTCTTCCTCACCTAGAATAAATACATCTAGGAACAAGTCAATAAAAGTAATGTGCATTCAATGATAAGCTTCTTTATATGCCAGAGAAACCATTAATTACACTGGTCCTTAACACATGAATGACATTTAAATTAAATCTAAGAAGAAATTTAACCTAGGTTGCACAACTCCAAAGATAACATGATGAATAATTAGTCAAACCTACCACAATAACATGAGTTACAGTTGACAGTGCACTATCTCCAGCCATTAGTGTACGAAGTAATACACCATTGGTGCAAAATGTTAACAGTGTCTTTGGAGAAACCCTGTAAAAAATGAGAAAGTCATTTAAGAGCTTAGAACTGCAAAACCAATGAGCACACCTTATGAAAATGAAGTATCATTACAAATAACTGTATTTTATCACAATTAGATCACTTCATCATTGTTGGCCAGATACAGACTGTGTTTGAACAGCATCTTTGATGGACACTTTTTTAGCGGTCCTTTGTTTAGTAGCCCTACCTCCACATGCATAAATGTTTGAGGCATAGAACCCATGCAAAAGTGGAAAAATCACAAATAACTCCCCCATATGCTCTCCCTCCCATTCTCTGCCAGGGCTCCTCACTTCCTATTCTCATGCAAAAAGGAAGGAAAGGGGGAGGAAGTTCCCAAGAGCTTTCCTTTTCTTCTCCCAAGCCCCCCCCCCATGCATTTTGCCCCAGCACGAAGAAAATGCATGGGAAAAGGAGGAGGAAATTCCAGAAGAGGAAAGGCTCTTTGGACCCTCCCCCCATCACATTCCCTTCTGTTTTGCCTCAGCGCAAGTTCTCCATGCTGGGGCAAAATGCATGGGAAGAGGAGGCGGGGAATTGGGGGAGGAGCATGCATACTCGCGAATAATCAAATTCGCAAATTTCAAACCCACAAATGTGGACGGAGCGCTCTACAGGATTTCGGACTACTTGTCTTAGCAAGAATAATCCCATATCCTACCCTCCAGACAAAGACATGCATTAAGTATTGGGTCTGTTCTGAAATATATCCTAATACACACGCACATACTTGCCCACCTTCCAGTTAAACAAAACAGCTCTACAGACTGTCTCCTGGAAGTTTGCCTTCCTCCCCCAGCCTTAGCCCTAAGACAGAGATGGACAAAGTGTGGCCCTCTAGATGTTAGACTGCAATTCCCAGCATTCAGTACTACTGGCCAGGCTAGCTAAGGCTACTGTGAATCTAACGATATGTGGAATGCTGCATTTTGCCCACCCCCAATATATGAAATCAAAGACTAGAAAAGAATAGCTTCATATGCAGCTTCTTCAACATTGGGATAGGGCAAGGGTACTCCCAATGAAGGGAAAGAGAAAAGGTCATATTCATAGGCCTCCAAAAGCAGTCTGTTTAACAGCATCATGGAAGCAGTGTGCAAGATAAGCTTTTACTTATTTCAAATAATATCATGACCCTTCAGTTTCACAGCCTGCAGGGTACCTTAAAAACTAATTGAAGTTATTAACAGTACGGACATATTCCAAGATCTTACAAAAACAATGGAGAAGGGAGGGATGAAACACACCATCAGCATTAAAACAGTTCTTATAAAAATATTTTGAAAGGACTAGATAAATGAAAAAATTTTCACCTGACTCTGGAAAAATAAAAATTGTGCATCAGACATGCCTGATTGTTTAGAGTATTCCAAAGATTATCCTTTTGTGAGTTACCACCCATCTCACTTTGGAAGACACTCAGAGAACACTGGGGAACAGGTCATGCCACTAGAGTTAGTTTGAGGAAACTATGTAGGGATAGCAGTTCAGCCCTGCCACTGCCAAAGCAGCTCCTTCTGCAACTTCTGGAAATAAGAGTAAGGCAGAGACACAGGCCCAAGATGAAAATGTATAATGTACATTATGGGAGGTTTCCATGTAAAGTTTTTATCTACAACGATGTCACAATCAGTATTTGATTTTTAAACCACATATTCCATTTTCTTTAAGAATAAAGAATAAGGGGAAAACTAGCAAGACCTGCTTTCCAGTCGGATCTGATAACCAATTGTCTGCCCAATCTTCTCTCTTCTTTCAGCAGCAACCCTTTCAGCAACAGCAATCGCAGCCAAACGCCTTGGTTGAGTGCAAAATATGCGACATGGTATTCCATTTTTATAACAATCATCAAGTAGAAACTGAGGAATCTGAACATAGACATGTGTTAACAGCGAAAAAGCCAGAATAATCTGCACATACACAGACACAGTTTACTCAAGCCAATTCAGACTGATAAAGATGTAAATATCATTAAATTTTAACCTGTGTGTCAACTTTGTAGTGATAACCACTGCACAGAAAGGCTACCTAGACGCAAAAAATTCAGACTGCTAGGTCAACAATGTAAATGTCACCGATGCAACTAGATTTGGGTTTACCCATTTACAACCTACCACTTCAAATCCTCTGAAGCCCACCTTTTAAACTTCAACATTCAAAAACAGTTTGCAGTCAACTGGAGGAGACGCTGATAAAAAAATAACTTGAGACATTCAAATACGATTGCATTACCATCTTACTGTTGGAGATACTGTGTCCTGGCAGAACCAACTGAATTTTCTGCACAATAAAACTACTAGAACATAGAGTGTATCTCTAATTAAAGCATTTCTTTATCTTCATGAAAAATATATTCCAAATCTGTTCACAATAAATACATTTTTAAAGAAATTATAACTAGCCTGGATGAATAAAAAGATTTTCACCTGACACATAAAGGGTAAAGAGCCAGCATGGTATAGCGGTCTGAGTGTTGGGCTACGACTCCGGAGACCAGGCTTTAATTCCCCGCCTGGCTACGAACACCCACTGGCTGATCTTGGGAGCATTACAAACTCTTAGCTCCAGAAAACCTTGTGATAGGTTCACCTTGGGGCTGCCATAAGTTGGAAACAACTTGAAGGCACACAACAACAAACAAAAGCTAGAATACATGCACACAAAACATCTAGTTAAGCCATCCAAACTGAAGTCATCAACTCTCCAAACTGGATCTGGCTTTTATACAGCCTCCTGCTTGCTGAATTAAAAAGTTCCACTAAGTGCTCAGTGCAAATACAAAGGATAGCAACATTTCATCAAGATGTCTTTTATTCACACAGAATTTATAATTCAGAAAAAATATTGTATTGTCTTTTAAATGTAAAATGATTATCTGAATAATCTCCCTCCTGTATACACACGTACACACATAGTAAAACCATAATACACTATTGCTGATATAATGCTAACTATAAATGTAAATGTAAAATGATTATCTGAATAATATCCCTCCTGTATACACACGTACACATAGTAAAACCATAATACACTGTTGCTGCTATAATGCTAACTATGATTTTGCATGTTCAAGCCCACCTTCTCTCTCTCTCTCTCTCTCCCCCACCTCCCCCAATGTACCTCAAAAGGGCTTGTTAAGTAGTTTAATTCATCTGAAACTGCAGTTTCATCTTGTTTTATCTAAATAGCTACACTGGCCATTTTAAATCTGACTGGAAACCAAGGTTAGATTATAGTTTGTCCTCGCAAATCAGTTTAAATAGCCTGTTCCATACTGGATGGAACTCTGCAGAAAACTGGGAGTGGCAAGGGACAATGCCATTTCCCTATCATTTTCTCCCTTTATTATTTTCTCTTCCATTGTTCACAACAGAAGAAATTAAATATATCAGTTGGAGAATAAGCGTATTCACTTAGCCTGTCTGAAGAGATTTTGAGGAAATGAGGTTTTGGATCCTGCAAATGCATGGCATCCATAGAATGCCTTGCAATTAGCTGCTCTGCACAGGCAGAGCTACTAGCAGGTCAATGACCTCTCTGTCAGAGCAAAGAGGCCTGCAATCATAAACCTCACTACCTGCAGAGTGGAAAATCCTGTGGTCCTTCCTAGTACTTAGAACTGTTCCTTCAATTATTTCTAAGAACCAAAGGAGAAATTAAGTTACCAAAGTTAATTTCCAATAGTAGAAAAAACTAAGATCTATTTTAATTTTGACATATGTCAATACATTTAAATATACAGTTTCTTAAACATTTCCACTTCAAATTCTCAATAAATAAATACCTGAGTAGTTTTTCCTGATCCAGTTTCCCCCACAATCAAAACAACTTTATTTTCTTTAATGATTCTAACAATTTCATCTTGCTTTTCATAAACTGGCAGAGACTGGCGAAATGAATCAAATTCTGACTCTCCACGTTTCACTGGAATTTGAGGAATGCCACTGTTAAGCCGGCCACTTGTTTTACTCATTTCTCTGTTCTCTAAGAAAAGGAAAAATGAATGATTATTCCAAACTGATTTAACTGAGTTAATCTTGATATAATCAATCCACTCTAGAAAGAACACCATCTTTCAAATTAAAAGGAAAAGACAGAAATGCTTTGGATGCATTAGACTGCAAACATCTATATTTGCTAGTACCTTAAGTCTTTTCTCAATGTTCTGTTCCTACAAGACCACTTTCAAGATGCATTACTACTACTTAGCACTAAAATGTGTGGGCTTGGAGCTAGACACTTCATCAGTGGTCTGCTTGAGGAATACTCGCACTATATAAGAGAAGGAAGTATTTCCCCTTTCTCTTTAGACTGTCAAAATCTGCTCCAGAAGACTGTAAGACCCTCCAGAACAGTAAAAGTGGCTGCTAGCGGAAAGGTGAATAAACAAGACCAGCAGTCTCTCATTCTACCTCCCTATGCTGGATTGTAGCTCCTTCCATGACAAAAAGGCTACTCAAAATCCAAGCCATGAAAGGTAAAAGATTTCTCTGAAGACAAACCAGAGTAAGATATGCTAATATTTCAACTTTAGCAAACTTAAGTATTCTAAGGAAGCTAAATGATTATATACTCTGCCTCTCTTCCGTTTAAAATACATAGGATATGCAGGATCTACTGTTTCCATGTATGATTTGCTATAATTCTGTATGATTTTGTATAATTTTGTATGATTACATCTAAATGTTTTTGGATTTGGATATGTATAATGATATATTAAACAAAAAATAAAAAAGGAATCGATCTTTTAATTGACCAATCCACTGTTTAAGCAATTTTGCACATTGCCAAAACTCCAGGGTAGGGGGTTTGGGATGGTGAACAAAATATGAAATGACACACAGTTCTGTAAATAAAAGTCAGTACTGATTCTTAAAAAAAATCCAAGCCATGATGTTTGTGATACAAGCACTGTATTAGTTCACAGTTCTTAAAGTGAAAAAGCACTGAATGATTTTGCATATTTAGGTGTTTCTGACATTAAATTATCAGCTTGCAAGGAGTGAAATCGTATGTAATGAATGTAATGAATCCATAAGCACAGTATGATAGCCACCACATTACTAAGAACACTATGCCATTGTAATAATGGCATTAAATACATAACAGCTATAGTCCTCCAGTGCTTCTGGCAACAAATTCTTCTTTCCACAATCACATTAATCATATAAAATATACTCAGCTTACCAGCTTCAACAGCAAATACATTTCCTCTCTCTGTCTTTGGCAGAAGCTCTGTGCGCTCTTTATTGGTGACAGGAAAGCGTTGTACTAGGCTCCTAATAGCATGTTTTGTGTTTGGAATCAAATTACATGTCATGACTGCATGTGCCAACTCTGATCCATCTTTTTTCTTCACTGTCAGGTATCTGTTAGCCCCCTTCCTGCAAAATTATAGTATTTAATATTTGTCAAGAATAAACTTTTTTGCATCAAAATGATACAATAGGGTAAGGACTCCCAAGTACGTGAAACAACCTCTGCTAGTTTAATACGAGGCTTTTATAACACAGACTCAGGTCAATAGTCTAAGAAAGAGTGTTCCAGGTATCTAGTCACCCAAGCATTAGAATCCTGAATAAAATCAGGAAGATATCCATGTCTTTTAACATGCAGCTTGTTAAAAAATCTCAATTTTTCTGTACATATGTTTCACATCTTGGATCCAACATAAATGAAACTGCCAAAGCCAAAGAGTTCAAAGTGACATATATAGATAACATACTTAATTAAAAAGTAAGATTTTATGCAACATGTTTATACTGGAAATATTTAACATCATGTTTTTCCTCTGTATCAGAGGTACTTACTTAGGAAGGCACCCACTTCTAAGTGAAACTAAGCAGAACTGCATATTTCTTTGTACCTTCTGCACAATTTCTTTAAAAAAAAAGGCTAGTGGTAATGCTCCATACTGTTCAGAACTATTCTTCTAAACTATTATTAACTATACAAATAGAGCAACCTGAATTTTTTAAAAAGAGCAACTGAAGATTTAACCATGTTCTATTGAAATTGGCAGACTGCTACATACCTTATTTTATGATTACAAGGTACATGTAAAATTGAGTTGTCTTCTGTGATTATATAGGAAGGAACAAGTAGCTGAATTTATTTTACCATAACACCCTGAAATCCTTCAGTGAACTGTACAAATAATTAAGATTTGGCTAAGGAGTACTACATAGGATTACAATTGAATAAACAACTCTAAAACAAACATCTTCACCTGTATCTCCATACCAACAATCAATCATATTTGGGTGAGCTTCCCAGAATAAATATGGAAAGGCAAAGGCAAACCCCTTCCAAACCAATCTTTCCAAGAAAACCCCCTTGATGGGTTTGCCTTAGAGCTGCCATAAGTTGAAAACAACCCGAAGGCACACAACAACAACAACAACAACAACAACAACAACACTAGAGTTACAACATGATCCTATTAATTTAGAATCAGAAAAAATGTCCAACTGATTTCAATGGACTTTACTGCTGAATAGTTATCTGTAGGATGATAGCCTTAAACACCCTTAACCACAACAAGAATTGTTTTCTAAAAAGCCATTTAAACCTGAAAAGGCAGAACAATCGCAGCAGTAAACCACACCATCCAATCCCTACTGCTGGCCCCTTGTTAGTTTTACAAAGCAAATAACTGGAGCACTTTGCTGCAGAGATGGATATGCACGGCCAACATATGAGAATCTAAATATAACGCAAAGTCTTAGTTAACATAGATAACTGCTGAAATACAGGCCCACATGGCTACTCAGGAAGGACTCAACAGCATCGAGATCTTACAGGTGCCAAGAAGCCAAAATTATACCAGAGACATTATTTCTAAAGGACAGATTTAACTCATAGAAATAGGAATAGTATTGTTCACAAGATACTGACTTACCCCTTACTCTTAGAAATCAGACCAAGAGACTGACTCAGTCGGTGAATGAATGCTCTTTCAGTACTTGTCAAAGATGACGGAAATTCCATTTCTGATGGGAAAAAGAAAGGAAGAATATTTAACTTCACAGAATCCTCTACATAAAAAAGCAGCAAATGTTTCTTAAGAAAAATAAATCAAGGCAATAACCACACATTTACTTGGAAGTTCACTGAATGGGCAGCATGGTTATGTGATGGTTATGATTAGAAACAAAGCAAAGGAAGCCTCTCATATAATGCTTAATTTCTAACTATTAGTTATATGAGAAGTACTTCCGCAAGATGTGGCAATTGCAATTTATCAAACTTTGAAGAGAATTAGATAAACAGAGGATATGTTGGTGAACAGCTATGAGCCATGCCAATGGAGCAGAACTTCTTTGTTTAGGTATCCTCAGTATCCAAGAGCTAAAAATAAATAAGGAGGGCCAACCATGACTATAAGACCTTAACCTGATTAGTAAAGAAATACGTTCCTGTCAATGGGCCTTGCTTTATATGCGCACTGCATGCATATGTATTACACATACAAGCTACTCAAGTATGAGAAAGGACCAGGCTCCAACACACAGGCTTTGCACACCCACAATCCCAGGATCAATTTCTGATATAAACTCCTGTTAAACATTACTCAGCTGTGTTAATCAGTATAGCCAGCACTAAGTTAGAGAGACTAAAATTATGACAAATAACTAACCTGATGAAAATGCCATAAAGCAGCCATCCTGCATCCAGAGATCTATAAATGTTTTGCTTCCACTAGAACCAGCGAAATGCTCCAAAAAGTTTGGAGAACTGCCATAATCAGATCTACAACTAGTATAGCTGGAAGCATTAATGAACTATACCAGCATTAAAATCACAGGTTGCTTGTCAATTTATGGTGGCTAAGGCAAGGAATACTCAGGAACAGTTTTCCATTGGCTTCCTCTGAAGTACAGCCTACAGTACCAGGTATTCCCTGGCAGTCTCCCATCCAAGTATTAGCCAGGCCTGACCCTTTTTGCTTCCAAGATCAGATGGGAACTGGTGCCTTCAGGGTATTTAGGCCCTACTATCATCATCATGTAGGTGCTTTCAAGTCACCTGATGGTCACCCCATGAATTTCATTTTGTTTTCTTAAACAAATATCCAGGTGTGGTTTCCCCAGTTCCGTCCTCTGAAACATAGCCTACATATCCATGTTTCAAAAGATGGTGGAGGGATCTAAAATACACATGTCACTTAAAAATGCGTCCCATGAAAGTTAGCCCAGGAAACGGTCTGAGCCAAAAGAAATCAGCTTTCTACGTAAGTTTCTGAATGATTATATTTTAGCCACTATGGCCTCAACCTGTTAGTCTGAACTAGAGCAGACTTATTTGATCAATGAGAACTTGCTACATAACTTACCTACATTCCATAGGTTCAACAGATCTCCTCTCACTGGACCTAACAATCAGTCTTAAGTCCATATTTAAGAGAGCTGCATACATCAGAGGCCGTGGCTTGCGAACTGTCATTGGCAACATACTGTCGCTGTGTGCCTTCAAGTTGTTTCCGACTTATGGTGACCCTAAGACTAACCTATCATGGGGTTTTCTTGGCAAGATTTATTCTGGGAGGGTTTGTCCTTGTCTTCCTCTGAGGCTGAGAGAGTGTGACTTGCCAAAGGTCACCCAGTAGGTTTCCACGCCCGAGTGGGGATTCATACCATGAGAGTACAACTCGCTCAAGATCATCCACTGGGTTTCCACGGCTGAGCGGAAATTCAAACCCTGGTCTCCAGAATCGTAGTCCAGGGCTTCGACTACTACACCATGCTGGCTCTGGCCATTTCTGCATTAGACCCTTATAGTGCTATTATTCCACCTTTGGGGCCCCTCCCTAAACTGCAAACCCCAGAATTCCACAGGATGTTGAAACTGGAATAATGGCACTATAACCGTCGAATGTGGAAATGGTCTCTGTCGGGACACAGACAAAGAGTCCAACATATGCTTCATGTTATTAAGTTCCAGAAGTGCCTTTTTCTTTTTTCCACAACTATTAGAAATAGACGTTGTAGCCAGGTCTCCTTCTGCTGTGCCGTCCCTGATGAACTTGGGAGGCTATGAAAAACCCACACCTCCCACAAACCTCCCCGCCCTGGCTAAAGGCAAGCAACCCCCCCCCCCCGCCAAATGGACTGGAGCGTTACCTCGCTGGTCTCCATACCGGAACCGCTCCAGAGCGATGTTTACGGCGATCTTCACTTCTTCGTCGATGCGGATATCCTTCAGCCCCTTGGCCCGGCCGCCGCCGCCGCCGCCGCCGCCGGAGGACGCCGAAGAGGAGGCAGAGGCGGCGGCTGTGGCGACTGAAACCGAGGGGACCCCCGCGCTCTGAGGGCCGCTGGTCGGCGGCCGCGGGGAGACGCTGCTCGGACGCGACATGTCCGAAGCGCCGGGGAGCCCGAGCGCCGGCCCAGTTCGGGGCTACCGCCGGCGGAGGAAGCGGCCCGAAGCGGAGAAGGAAAGCGAAAGGAGGAGGAGGAGGAGGAGGAGGTGCCGAATCCAGACGGGAGGCGGTCCCACCGCCGGACAGGGAGCGGGAGGCGTGGGGCGGGGCCTCGACCTACGCTTGGTGACGCGTCACGGCCTTCTGGGCGGGAAAAGCGGCGAGTTAGAGGGAGGAGGAGGAGTTAGCTCTGCATCCGCGGTGGCGGAGCGACGGGTAGAACGCGCATGCGCCTCTTCCAGACTGTATTCATTTTTTTTTTCCTCAAGGGGTGTTTCTTGCTAGACCATTACAGCATCACCATACCACCGTAACTGTCATAGTTCCATCCTATGGAATGCTGGGATTTGCAGTTTTAGGAGGAGTATTTTCACTTCTCAGCCTCCCCAAACTACACACCCCAGGATTGCATGCAACCAGGGCAGTTAAAATGGGATCTCAGTGCTATAATTGTGCAGTATGAAAGGGCTCTTACGAAATCAGTCAAATTTGTCTTAGACAGAAGTGAAAAGATTACGCAGAGTAGATTTATCTTCATTCTCTTTCTGCAATCCATCCAAAAGTTTCAAGCAACCCAAAATCAGGTAAACTCTAGAATCTAGATGTTGGGCTGAAATCTCTAGAATCTAGATGTGGAGCTGAAATTCCCATCATCCCTCCCACCATTGGCTATGCTACGAGCATTGTAGTTGTCCAAAAACATCTGGAGAACCACAGGTTGCCCACACTGCTTCTACAGATATAGCTTCTTTATTTGTATGCCCAAATCATAATAAATCCCCCCAAAAAGCAGGCGCTCTGCATGCATGCTGAGATTTATTCAGAAATGGTTCCTAAGATCTCCTACTATAGGATGGGAGGAAGGAATGCTTGCATATCACCAGTAAAGAGCACATATATTTATATAAAGCTGCATGTGCTAATGCATATCAACAGATACAATTTTTCTCAATAATTTGAACAGAATTGAAACAGAATTGAAACACATTGAACAGAATTGAAACACATCTCATCTGACCGGGGAGCTGGGGCTCCACAGTCCGCTGTCCGGTCGGCATCTTTAGAGTTCCTGACCTTCCTTATAGTTCTTTTTCTTTAAAACAGACTTGGACAGGACCGCTGTTCCCAGAGGGGGCAACTATAGAGAGAAGGCTGCTCTCTGGCAGCCTTTCAGATAGGATTGTCCTCTAAATAAGTACAGGTGGGTACACAATGAAATTACAGCCTTTGGTCCAAAGTACATGTTATGATATTTGCTGGTGTGTTTTTTTTAAGGTTTTACAAGAACTGGGTACTTTTACTTTGGAATAAAATGTGGCTGCAATGTTGTGGAATGTGTTCCTCATTGAAATGTGCCAGGGAGTTGTCCTTGTTTCTTTCTAAAGATGTCTCATGTTCTCAGTGGCTTTGGCTTCAGAAGACACTGCTCTCAGCAAGCATCCCCTTGAGGACAAATGTAGTGTGAGAAGAGACACTTTTTTTTAGACCTGGCTCTTACATGTAGGAAGCCCCCACTTTTTCAAGGCCTGTCATCTGATGACTCGCTCTTTTGATACTTCAAATTGAGGACAAGTTCCATTATTTTGAGGGGGTTCTGCTCTTCCATCCGTTCTTCTTGCCTAAGGAGAGTCGCTTGGGACCACTGTCTCGCATGTGCCGCTTACAAAGTGAGTTGAGAAGGGAAAAAAAGATGCTAAGCCAGCTGAGACACTTTGCAAGCAGGGTGTGTGTGGCCAGTAACAAGTGGGCCTCCATAAGTCCTTCATGCTCCCTACAGCACAGTATGTGGGTTCTGTTTTTCAATTAATTCCATTTTCTGACAGTGTTCAGGCTCCCAACCTATCAGATCAATGGGGGAAGTCTGTAAAGGAGATGGTTTGGCAACCTCATTGGCTCCCATCCCTCTACAAAATGAGTGGGGGTGGGGGTGTGAATATTTCATTGTTGTTGTTGTGTGTCTTCAAGTCATTTCTGACTTATGGTGACCCTAAGGCAACCCTATCACAAGGTTTTCATGGCCGAATTTGTTCAGAGAGGGTTGCCCTTCCTTCCTTTGAAACTGAGCGTGACCTACCAAAGGTCACCCAGTAAGTTTCCATGGCCACGTGGGGATTCAAACTGTGCGTCGTAGTCAAACATTGCATTCTGAACTTCATGCATTAACACACATCCATATTAACTTAAATTCAATATTCAACTCATTTCAATATTTAAAACAAAAGAAATAGTCATAGCCACGTTGGTCTTGAAACAAAAGCCACATTGTGATGATACCTCTATTAAAAGGACCAAAAAATATCATGTCATATTTGAAGTAGATGTTATGTTGAATTGCATTTTCCATTTTCTTTTCTTGAAAAACTAGTGCAGAGGATGGAATGGTGTTCAAATCTGAAATATGACACTGTGTCCTGACCATTCCATTCTGGATGATGTGTCTAAATGTACAAGGGAGTCACCTTATTACAAAGAACAGCACAGAATGCAAGACTGTTAGCTTGAACCAGTGGATTTCAAACTGTGAGGTGGGACCCTAAGGGGGAGGCTTAACAATTGCTCAAAGGGGGCACAAGAAGTGTTAACCTGAAAGTACAACTAATGTGAAAAAGGACAAACCTCTGTATTTGTGTGTGTGTGTGTGCACACGCGCGCAGGTAGATTCACCACTGAGGATCTGGTCCCTGCAAAGTGTCTTCATCACCATGCATTCTGCCAACCTCAGACAGAGCAAAGTTGTCTTCCCTTGTTTATGCTTTTCCCACTCAGCTTCTCTGAATGTTTCATCATTGGCACAGTAGGTGCATGCCCCCTGGAGACCACAAGGCAGTTTCTCAGTTGGGGAGTACAGAAATGAAGAGAGGTGCTGGAAATAGCAAGAGCTCAGCATTAAGATGGAAGTCATGTGTGGCATGAGGGACCTGTATATATGCGTATGAAGGAGAGAGAAAGGGAGAGGGAGGGAGAGAGGGAAGGAGATGTGAGTGCAACATCAAGCAGGGGGGTACAACGTCCACATATAGATGTAAAGGGGTCATATAGATATATAGATAGATATAGATGTAAAACGGTCATATAGATGTAAAGGGGTAATAGGTTTGACAACCACCGGCTTAAATTAAAAGCTTTTCTTTCTCACACAATTTGGGGGGACAATTAAAGGGTTTCAGTGGGTTTTTGTTTTGTTTTGTTTTTACAATATTGATAAAGATAATTCTGCCTGTGAATTGTTACCTTGAGTTTTCTGCCTGTTTTCCTGAAAAAGTTAGTAAAAAGTAATGAAATCAAATAAAGAATCCTAATACATTAAAATAAGGGTGGAGAATCTGTAACCTTCCAAACATTGTAGATTTCTGCACTGCACTGTTGTAGTGCTATTATTCTACTTTCATCATCCTATGGAATTCTGGAGTTTGTCATTTAGCAACGGGCATTTAAAATTCTCAGCCAGAGAGCTCTTTGGCCTCAGTAAACTACAAACTCCAGAATTCCACAGGATGCTGAAAGTGGAATAATAGCACTATAACAGTATAGGGAGGAAATGGCCCTTGTTGAATTTGAGTTGTTATGATCTCTGATCATGGATCATGGATCATGCTGGCTGGTGATGATGGGAGATGGGATTCAATCTGAAGGACCTTAGGTTCTATGCCCCTATATAAAAGGCTAACTTTATCTACAGGGCATATTTTTGTTTTCAGTGCTAGGAAGATCCTTGGCAGAATAACCACATAAATTATTTTAGGCAGTCTCTTTTCTTGTACTCTCTTGCTAACCTCTTCTACCTAAAAGATCAGTAAAATCTGTCTTGAAGTATTAGCGTACATAGAGAATGGCTGTATGTTTTGATTTCTTCAGTATCAGAGCAAATTTGTCTCTGTATACCAGTTGCTGGAGAACATCAGTGCGAAAGTGCTGCTATTATACTTCTGCCCTGCTTATGACCTTCCCACAGGCCTCTGGCTGCTTACTGTGAGAACAAATGCATGCTAGACTAGCTTAATCCTGCATGGCTGTGTGTTATTATAATAATAATAATTATTCCTCAGTAGGGTCCCATGTTCCAGTGCAGTTGTGCACACTGCATGTTTGAATCAGAGGATAGTCAGTTTTGAAAGAGATTTCTGTTCCTGTATGAACACCTCTCTTACTTTTACCTTTCATGAAGTAAAATAGCAGGATTTTTGTACTGTCAAAACCAGTGGTGTAGAAGAATCATGGCTCACAGGATCAAGGTCCTGGGACTTTTTGATTACTAGGGACTGTGATGTCATCTGCCATCACGTTCAAGCTTCTCTGTCCCTTCTCAGTTTAGCTGCAATCCACACTACTAGCTGGAAAGAAATAGATTTTCTCACCAAAATGTATTATTATGAGTCATTTGTAATCCAAAGTATTTGGAAGTGGCTTGGTCAGAGGTGAGCAAAACCCATTAGTTTTACAAAGGCCTGCTTTTGGTGGATATGAAAATCTTTAGAAGAAATAAATACAGATCAACATAGCAGTCTACATTTTTGGAATTTCTTTGTGGGCAGTGGTTAACAGATATATTACAATTACAAAATTGATGACTATGCCTTGGCTAAATCCCTGTGAAACATATCAAACCAGAGGTTTAAAGATGTGTGTAAACTATAGGAAGTAATGCTGCTCTCAAACCACTTTCAGCTTAAACATCGTTTCTTCCAGTTGTACGTGAGTGTTGCCCAAAGAATCAGGAGGTTTTGTAGTAGTGTATATTCTATACATTGGCCACAAGGTGGTAGCAGTCCAACAACTATTTCTGTGTTTTATCCACAGCCATTTCCACACTACACTGTTAAAGTGCTATTATTCCACTTTCAACATCTTATGGAATCCTGGGGTTTGCAGTTTAGGGAGAGGCATCTTTGGCCTCAGTAAACTACAAACCCCAGAATTCCCCAGGATGTTGAAAGTGGAATAATAGCACTATAACAGTGTAGTGCGCCAATGGCCCTAGATTTGAGAATCATTTCTCTTTCTCCATTTATTTGCGTGCCACTTTGCCACCAAACTGTGCCCAAAGCAACTCACAAATCTGGAATTTAACTCTGTTTAACAAATCGAATATGACCAGTCACAGTAGTCCACACAAACGGTAATCCATCCTACACATGTTTACTTACATCTAATGGAGTTCAGTTCTCCTCAGTATGTGTGCAAAAAATTAGTGAAGTAAGAACAGTGTTTAAAAAATTAAAGAAATTTTTGGAATCTTCTGCATTAAAGTCAGTTGCAGTTTTTTTCATGATATGTAAAGTTACAAGCACTATAAAAAATTGGAAGTCAATTAAGTGAGAACAAAATTATTCTGTTGTGAATGTTGGTGGCCATTATTACCTGAGGGCTTGGCTCAGAACCCCCATCACTGTAAGCCAGGATGCAGGTGCAGTATCCAATACTTTATTCAGAAAGCTTTGTGCCCTATGGCAATTTCCTCTGACAATTTAACTGAGGTTGCAAAGCTCCCTTGTTATCATTCTTATTCGTACAGCTATTTCACTGTGTGTGGTGCTTAAACAATGCATGTTTCAGTCTGGGTTTAGCACAGATAGAGCCTTGTTTGTCTTAATGGAGGCTCTGAAAAGGACAAGTGGGGTACAACTCCTGGACCTATCAGCATCTTAAGCTTTTAGTCATTGTAGATAGACTATCTAGTCCAGGGACTGAGGATGCAGTGTTTCAGTAGTTCTGCAAAGCTAATCCCAGAAGATGGTGTCATGGAAGTGCTATTTAGCCACATGGCATTTATGGAGTTAGCAATGTAATAATTTAGCAGAGATAATTATGACATCTATCATCCTCCACAGACTTCCCCTTTCCCTCTGAAATTAATTGTGATTCTTGTACTAGTTGAGGAATAGGGAATTCTTTTCCCAGTAATAATATATTGTTGTGAACTTTCCCTATTATGATACAAAGTATGTGGATATAGTGATCTCTAGAGGGTTAAGGTCCTCCATTTTATACAACAGCTATTCTTGGGTGGAGATGGGAACTGTTAAAATTTGTTTGTTGATATTAGTTCTGATGCTGATGTCTTTGGACTCTCCTTTTGGACATGGCTGTAGCGACTTCTACATTTCTGCACTTCATTTTTCTACTATGCTAGTGCAGATGGTTGTGTCTGGTCCTCTATTATTTTTAACTTATACATCAAGAATAGGAATCATGGAGTGGGACCTTCAGATGCAGTTGTTCCATCATCCTCAGCATTGCTTTGGTGGGCTAGGGCTACTAGGATTTGCAGCCAAACAAAATCTTAAGGATCACATGATTTATACCCTTTTTCTTCATTAAACCAGTTAATGGCCTCCTCTGGGAGCTCAAGACCAACATGCATCTCTCTTTTACCCATATTTTTGATGCAGGTGAGGCAGAGGAAGGACAAACTATTGTTTATAATCAATAGCATGGATAAAGGCAAATATACTGAAGTCTTCACAAGACAGAGGAACCATTGATGATTAATTAATCGTCTCGAGAGGTGGATATGGCTATGATAACAATAATCAGAGATGAAGAAAGTATGGTCCAGAGTTCAGATCCTCAGCATTGATTTTCTAACCTAGGGCTGATATAAACTGCAGTCCAAAACTTCTTGAAGGCCGCATATTCCTCAACCATCCACGGCCTGGAGTGCTTGGCCGGTGCACAAGCTACAACTTTTTTCTGGACAGGAATAACTCAGTCACAGTAGTCCACACAAATGGTAATTTCCTGATTAGACAACTGAAATGTGCTTTACATGGGCCTGGCCTTGAAGACGACTCAGAAACTACAGCGAATAATAAATGCAGCAGCAATATTGCTGATGGGGCACTATACAGACAAGATATAACACTAATCTTAAAGAACCTCTATTGGCTGGCAATTTGCTTTTGGTCTGAATTCCAGGCACTGATGATGACAGTTAAACCCCAAAATGGCCTGGGACACCTGAAGCAGTATATTTCTCTATACGTGCATGTTGGAGGACTGAGATCTCTTGGATAGGCTCATCTGTGTCCCATCAATGGGAACAATATGATGGTGAAGGACATAGGAAAGGGCTTTCTAAGCTGTGGGGTCCACCTTGTGGAAGGTCCTCCCCTTGAACCTGCCCCATATTGGTTTACTTTCAGCACCAAGTCAAGACATGGCTTTTTATTAAAGCTTTTGAGGCTTCATTGACTTTTAAATATGTACATTTTTTAAAAAGTCTTCTAGACATTTAAAACTTTTTAAACCTGTCTGAATTAATATGTTTCAATTATTTATTGATTTAAGTTGAAATTGTTCACACTCTTAATCTATTTGCACCCTGAGATCTCTTTATAAAAAGGTAGGCTAAAAATATTTTGCCTTAGGGTTGCTTAGGGTGGCTGTAAGTTGTAAATGACTTGAAGACACATAGCAAAAATACCTCACAGTGGGTGTTCATTGCTTCTGCTTTGTTACTGGCAGACCAAATGCCATCACTCACATGAAGTGTCCTTTACCAGCTAAGTATGATAAGCTATTGGTGACCCTTCCTGGACATAAAATATATAATCACTGTTATGTTCTTGCAATGTCCAACCCAGAATAATGTAAAGCATTGACTATTACCTTTGAATTTTGCTTGGAAACCACAGTTAGATTGGCTGGAATCTAACACTTGTTCGGAACACATATCTCAATACATGAAGAGCTTTACTAGCTCACTGTCTATTTCTGTGCATAATTCAAAGTGTCAGCACTTATTTTTTAAAATCCCTGCACAGTTTGAATTACCTGTTCCTACATCAACCTGCCCATGCACTGATATTCTCTTCAGAGGTCTTTCCCCATATGCCTCCATCATCTCATATGAAGCAGGTGGCAACTAGAAGGAAGCTTTATTAGTTCTGGTGCTAGGCTCATGAAATTCTGTTCTCAAATAAGCTCGTAAACTGATGTCTGTCTGGCACTAGGCAAATGCCTTCTTATTTTCTAAAGCTTTTAGCATCCTAGGAATATTTACTGCTGCTGTTTTATTTTCTGTTGTATTGATTATTGTGATTTTATTCAATTTCTTTGGCCTTTTTGTGAGCTTGTGTAGGGGTCGCCTTTTTTGTGACTGGTCTTAGAAATATTTTTTGAGAAGCAGCAGTGGAGGTCAGGATCTTTGGGTGTAAGTTACACAGGGTCAAAGTGTCACATGGCCTGACCGTTTAAACACACACACACACACACACACACACACACAACTTCCAAAAGAAGCACAAAGAAAAATAGGGGGAAAAACCCGCAAACAGAAGTGTCTGTCTATAAATTGCATAATGTAAAATCATTAATAAACATTTGAAATTGTTTCTTCTGAGTTCAGTAGATTGTAAATGGAAAAACAGTCTCATTCAGGTTGGTTTCAACCTATATAAAGCTTAATGTAATCTTACCACTTTTCGGTAAGCATTAAGTTAATTTACATTTGAATTAATTTTATTTTAGATTTACCAGCTCTTCTACTCTAGTCCAAGCTTTCATGTTTCCATTATACATAATCTACTGTAAACACTGTACTTCCAACATTGCATGACCTTTGAGATGCAGGAGTTGGAACTTCTCAGCAATGATTAGCAGTTCTATAATACTGCAAATTTATCGTAATTCAATACTCCAACTTTATCAGAACACAGTTAACCAACCTACAGTATTTGCATTCACAAAGAGAGCCATGTTAGTCTATCTTAGTACAGAAGACATAAACAAATCCAGTAGCACATTTGAAATTAACTGGGAAAAATAAATTTCTAGCATAAGCCTTCATGAACTGTATTCCACTTAATCAGATGCATCTGATTATATTAGTGGTATTCCTTTCTGCTCTCTGCCAGAAAACAGAATGCAGATGTGAACTGTGTGCAAGAATAAATCTTCAAATGGAACTGGTATATAACAAAATTATATTTTGGACCACAAGTCCCAGAATTCCCTAGGCATAAAATTCTGGGAGTTTAAGTTCAAAAGATAACTTCTCCAAATTTTATGACAGCATCCAACTACAGAATGACCAGAAATAATATGATAGTGTCAGGACGAAGCAAACTGCAAACTCCAGGATTCCATAGGATGTTGAAAGTGGAATCAGAGTGCTATAACAGTCTAGTGCGGAAAACAGGTTTGTTAAGAACTGTGCTGATAATGGAAAATTAATTCACCCCTTTGAAGCAAAATCTTTCTCTTTGATTTTTTTCTCAACTAAAATATGATACGATAAAATTAATGTTCACTGTATCTACCTTCACTGACAAATCAGTGAATAAAACCCTTTGCATTGTCTCTTGAACGAGAAGTAAGGGACCAGCACCACAAGGCCAGGAGAGTTTGGAAATGTTAAGTCTCTTCTGAAATAGCAACTCATCTAGAAGCTCTGATGATCTAACAAGTAACCTATAAACTTGTGGCCTATATACCTTGGCTCAATAAAAATGCATCCTTTTGTGTTAACTGAAGCTCTGCAGGCTGTTAAAGTCTTTGATCTTTTCTTTGACAAGCTGGAAACATAATACCACTGTCAAGGGTGTGCTTGCGGTTTTAAGGAGGTTCATTTACTATGTCATATTCTCCCACCATAATCTCCTCTTACTGATAAATTACTTTCTGTATACTTTTGAGTGATGCATGACATATTTTTGCCTTTAATAACACACTGAAACTGGAGCCTCAAGTGTAAAATAGGTGCGATCACATTCACATTACATACATCCTTTCTCTTGACATCAATTACTATGGATCACTTGCCTCTTCAGACAGCTCATGACCAAAAATAATGCATTGGGTTTTTTTCCAGGATCAAAACTGCTTATTTATAGCAAATTTATTGTGCAACCCATGTATAAATTGCTGTTTGTAACAAGTATACATAACTTAGGTTTCACAAAGCTGCACAGTTCTGCAATGTAAACAAATGTCGTTGTCATGTGAGAATCTATGTACATGCAGAGTGCATTTTCCTTTCTACATATTGTTTCACATCTAGAAAAACAATATATGAAAGGACTTTTGTATGGTGGGATTTTAGAGATCATTAAATAAAGGAGGCAATTATTTTCCTGATTTTAAGCTAGCCTTCTTTATGTTTACCCTTCCCCAACTACCACACATGGCAGTCCAGAACATATGGAGGGTACTAAGTGGTAGAAGACCACTTTAAGGCAGAGAACCTGAATGACATATTAGTTGTTACTGTGCTGTTCTTCTGAGTGGCTTCCTTACGAAAATGGTGAACCAGGAACCTTTATGACACTAGGAAACTATGGATGCACTGCAGGGATCTAAAAAGCTGATGTATATGTATACTTAACATTTCTGGAAAGTGTAGGACACACTTCCATACTTTGCAGGATGTAAACCAAAACAGTCAGTCTCCCTCCCTTCCTCCCTCTTTATCTCTGTGATGGGTGGTTAACATAGGCCCTTTTCGCACCTTACCTGATGCTGCTAGTGTCACGTGGGGATTGCACGAAAAGCCTAGTCTGGGAGGCACTTGCATCCCCTCTGCTTCCCCTCTGCACCAGCTCTGTGCTGGCCGGAAGGAAGCGTGAGTGCTCCGCCTGTTCCTTCTGCAGCGCAGCTGGGTACTTTTCCAGGCTGCACTGGGGGAGGAAGCGCGATGGCTGCATGTCTGGAGCCTCCGCATGCAAGGTAAGTTCATGTGGGGCACAGGAGCGACGCATGATCGTGCATCATTTTCGGCAATGAACCGAAAATGATATAATGCGCGATTGCCCCCTAATGGCCTTGCGAGCATTGCGCGATTGCGAGGACATAATGTGGAACGGTCCTCGCAATCACACGACGCTCCCGAGGCCATTTCGCAACAGGACTGGCGTACGAAAAGGGCCATAGTTAAACATCAGGATCTGATGTCATATTTGAAGTGAAATGCCATAACCCTAACACAGAACATGAGAAAATGACAACTCCTCACAGGATTAGGATCTGGGATCAGCAGTGGACCATGGCACCAACCCAGATTATTTGATTGCAAGAGGAGGATTAAGGATGAAACAGGCAGATAACATTATCTTAACAATTATTCTTGCTGAAGGAGGGAGGGCACAAAAAGTGTCAATGCGTAAAGGATTAAATGGTCGTCCTCATACTTTTCTTCCACTTGAACTCATAGCCTCTGGAGGCTGCTTCTGTATTACTGACATAAGTGAAGTGTATATGACTGGTTATCACATATAATTTTTATATGTGATAGTTTGTACATAAGATAATATAGAAAGGGAGAGATTGTAGATGTCATCAGACATCTTGCTTGTCATGGTGCACAGTCTCTCACTTCTACATAAACTCTTACTCTTTAAGGAAATTACTGTGCTTCCTCTCTCCCTGCACTCATATTGGTGGAGCTATAATAATAGCCAAATTAGGAAGATTGTAATAAAGCTAAAGCCAAACTCACTTATTAGGAAGTATGTTCTTTTTAATTATGTAGGGCTTACTTTTGAGTGAACCTGCAGGATAATTTCTCAGAGGACAGCCTATTGCAACAAAACCAATAAGGAGTCTTATGGCACTTTGTAGACATAACAAATGTGTCATTGAACCGGCAGTCCTCTTCATGATGGACCTTCCATGGACTTGGCTTTATGATTATGCAGAATTGATTTCAAAGTCATGGCCATGTTAGTCTAGATCAGTATGCAAAGGGATCTGGTAGCACCTTTGAGAGAAAAAATTTGGTAGCTTAACTTCTCAAAGACTTAAATTTACTTCGTCGGGTGCCCAATTTGTTAGTCTATAAATTGCCAGAAGTTCTTGCTTATCAGGCAGGACAATGTTCAATATTTCAAGTGCTTTGACCACTTGGGGGCAGATCTGAAGTGATGCCATGATCTAGTGCTGGTCCCAGATCCTAATTCTGTGTGTGTATGACTGGATGTCACATATAGTTTTAAAATTTGCTAGTTAGTACATCAGCCTGTACAGAAAGGGAGGGAGAGGATGTAGATGTCATGTTGCTTGTTTTGGTGCACATTCTCTCAGTTTTGGGGGCTGTAACTCAGCAAAAAGTGTCGTCTGCATACAGAAAATCCCAGGTTTAGTATTTGGATTTCTACTTTATATTAAATTATCTCTCACAGTAAGAGGTGAGAAAGACCATTCCCTGATACCTGAGAGAGCTGACACAAATCAAAGGAGAGAGTATTGGAATAGATGGACTATGGCCTGATTCAGTCAATAGCAACTTCATATTAAGATTTGTGAATGCAGACTTTTTTTTTAATCTAACCAAATAAAAAGTAAGATAACGACAATACAATATTGAGGTGTTTGCACTACAAATTAATTGAAGTTAAAAACTAAGTATACAGTACATTGTCCAGATGTCTTCTTTGCACAAGTTATTCTGATGGCAGTAACTGAAAGCAAATAGATTTGGCAAAGGCACTTAAACCTATGAGACTGCTATTTGTGGAAAAGGTAACATTCTAGAATGGCTACAAGGCAAAACATATCTCTGTAGGCTAATGTTGATTTGCTTAGTATACATTTCAGTGTATCGCCACAAAAATGCAGTGCAAAATCTGTTTTGAAAAATGTAATAACTTAATTATTAATTAATTATGAATGCAGATGTGCTACTGCCCTGGCTAGCCCGAGCTTTGGGGGATATAAAAAGATATCTTTTGATATTGATAATTCGGCTTCACATATCCCTTCCATGTGCTTGCGAGGCCCCCGGACAAGCACGCACACAGGCTCGGCCGATAATCGCCGTAATATTCCAAAACAATACAGGCAGGCCAGAAACAGCCGACTCGCAGCTTTAGGAGACCTCAAGGCAAGTACCTCCATTAGGTATGCGCGCAACTTTCAAAAGATCCTCTGCCTAGCGCTGGCATCTTGATGATCAGACTATACAACGCTCAAGTACTCCGCGTTTGCATACCGGCTATCCTATTGACAATTTGGCTCTAACTCAATCATCCAAATTCTGACCTTTCGGAGGCTTTGTCTCCAGTCCAAAATCTATTGTTTTCCCAAAGTCTGACCTAGCCTGCGGTCACAATTCTCCTTATAAAAACCCCTGACTTTGAGCGCTTCCCTGGATCGCTCCCGAGTTCCAGACCGCCTTGCTGCCACATCGCTTGGCGAGCTTCCCCTCAGCTCCACGTGCTGAGATACATCGAACCCCAGCCTCGCTCTCCATCTTCTTTTGGACTTCAGGAACAGGTTTCGTATCACCCGAATCAACTATCCCTCTGAAAATCCCGCTATCTTACTCACACCTTTGTTTTCCTTAGTTATCTGTGTGCGTGTGTTGCTTACATTGTGTGCCTGTCTTTAATAAAGATCATTCATTATTTTCAAACCAGTCTGCTTCTTGACTTGGCCTGACCCCGTAAACACTGGGTTACAAGATTCCGCTGCGTTACCCTGCCTCTCATTCTGCCAACCAGTGCTCTCAACTAATTTCCCCAATTTGTGTAATTGCAAGGTTATTTAGGTGTCCCTCCCGGGACCCCCAGAATACAGGGTAACAGAGATATTTAAAATATCCAATTCAGGCCTGCATAATTTAGATACACCAAGTAATGTGTATTAAAATCTGCTTTGTGGTACAACTGAAAATGAAAGATGTTATGACTACCTCTGTTTTCTAGTATTTTCTACTTGGATTGGCTATATAAATGAGGAATGTTATAGATTTCATTTACAAGGATCCATTCATGGTTACTCAAATCCTATTAGAAAAGAAGAAAGCGAGAATAATCCATTAAAATCAGCAATGGTACATCAAACAAAGGCCAGAATCCAGGTAAGATCTTACACTGGCATAACTCTGGGGGTTATACTCCAGTGGTTGTACTTTGTTCATAGGAAGGTATCCTGTGCCCCCTTATTCAAGCAGTTTCCTGTTTGCTTGCAGTGAAACAGACTAACTTAAAGGCTGATTCTTTGGGTAGGTGCAGCTCTATCCCCACAACCCAGAACAATCACTGGAATGGCTGCTAGAACATTGTTCAGAACATTGCCACTACCTACGTACACCATTATGCTCTCCCTGCCTTGAATAAGATCTTGGTTATAGGTAGCAAGGGATTAATATCTTCTCATTTCCAGTTTATGCTACAGCACAGCATAAAATAGTTTTGAGTACTAAGAAGCTGAAGAAATCTCAGTTGTATGTTACAGCCTGAAAAATGTGTTAAGGTTTTGCTGGAAGATTAGAAAAACTGACTAGCCATATATAAACAAAACTCTAGGAGAGAACCAAGGTGCTTTTTAGTCTTGGGTAAACATTTGTCTACCCTGGATTATCAACATGAGTTTAAATACAATGGAATTTGAGAACATCTAAGCCTACATATTTATGCCTGAGGGTCTCTGAGTCAGCCTTTTTTCAAATTTCAACAAATTTTAATTCCTTAATAGGGTATTTTTAAAATTTAAATAGTTTAAATTTAAACACTAAATTTAAATATTTTAAATTTAAACATTTTAAATGTAAACATTAAGAGCTAAAAGTGCAATTTTTTACTTAGGAAACACTGGTGGAACTCAGTGTTTAATTATATCCATTTGGACTTCTTTCCTGTCTCTGAATAAAAAAAAGTTGGCACTTGTTTTAGAACAGACATAACAACATTGAGGAAAAACCGATCTAAAACAACATCTCCCCTGACATCTTTTGCTATCATACTGTTGCCCCCTTGGTAAATCCTGTCCCGGGGTCTACAACTTTGATATAAAATTAATCTAACCCACCATAGAGGTCACCCGGATGAGCACGTAGCCAACAGCGGTCGTACGATCGAAAGAACCAGGTCAGGCCAGTAAACTCCCCAGTCACGTAGCCAGAGGAGACCTCAAGCTGTGCCAACCCACGATGGACAAAAGATCATCAGCCTTTAAGGAGCCAACTTGAAGGGATTAAGAGTTTTCCCAGAAAGTTGGGCACTGGAAGCAATAAAATCTTATCAGGCAAAATCCATCTACATAAACTCACATTGCAACCCAAAGCGGCAGAAGATCATGATACTTGGGTAACACCTTGTTATCTTCCAATATCAAAGAAGGTGCCAGTGTGAAGTTGTTTTCCATTGCTGTCCCCTTTGTTCTCCCCGGGAGAGGATTTGCCTTCAAGGTAAATATTTCCTACAAATAGTCCCCGTTTTTGACTAGTTCTTTGGATGCCTCCCGGTCATACCAACTGGCCAGTCCCCCCTCCCAATAGCCGCGTGATCCCCTCAGCGTCTCTTCTCTGAGTTCCTTTTCCTGCACTGCTTTCCAGACCAAGGACTTCAGGAAAAGGTGCAGTATCACCCAAACTATGAATCCTTCAATAATTCCTCTAACTTATTTCCACTCTTTATTTCTCTTTAGCCGTTGGATGCGTGTGTGAGTGTTTCGTTGATGAGTGCTATTACTATTTAATAAAGTTATTCACTGGACCTTTTTGTGTGATTTCTGACTGGGCCTGACCCCGTAAAAACTGGGTAAAAGATCCTTAATTGCCTTGCTTTCTTTGCATTGCTAAAGTGGTGTTCATAGCTAATTTTCCCCACAAGTGATAATTTTGACAGGAGTTGGGAATCCCCCTAAGGGACCCCCAGCAAGCAGGGTAACAATACCTACGTAGTTTGCTGTGTGAACCATGAATAAGAGGTAGTTTTCTTATAACAAAATGATCTACACCTGCTGCTTGGCTACCTCTGTAGGGGTGAGTAGCCAAATCATATGGTCTGCCCTAGGAAGCGGATGGGTCAGGATGATTTGTTGAAGGCTTTTGAGGGTTTCTCTGTTGCCTCAGTAGGTAATTCAATGTGATAGCTGATATCTGGACTGAGGAAATAGCCAAGACGGTGGAGATGTTTGTTAGCATCTTCTCTTGCCTGCCAGCATTTTGAGACCTGGTGGGGAGGCCGTTCCTACAATCCCACCATCCTCACAGGTAGATCCAGTGGGAACATGGAAGAAGACCTTCTCAGTGTTTGCTCCCAGGCTGTGGAACTCTCTTCCTAGAGAGACCAGACTGGCTTCTTCCTTGTTTTCTTTCTGGTAATGGATGAAGACTTGGGCCCTTTCCGCACCTTATCGTCTTCCGGCACTGGGGTGCGGGGATTGTGTGAGCAGCCTCCGTTGAGAGGCTCTCGCGTCCAGGGTCCTTTGGCTGCCTGCTCACGCTGCCTGCTCACGCGAGAGCCCTGCCCGCTCACGCGAGAGCCCCGCCTGCTCACGCGAGAGCCCCGCCTCATCTCCCCTGACATCTTTTAATCTGCCTGCTCACATGAGAGCCCCGCCTCTTCCTTCCGTAGTGCAGCCTGGGAGTTTCCCAGGCAGTGCTGGGGCAGGAAGCGTGACCGGCGTGGCTCTGGATGCTCCGCACACCAGGTAAGGGCGCGTGGGGCCCAGGAGCAATGCATGATTGTGCACCATTTTTGGCTTCTAGCCAAAAATGAAAAGGTGCGCGATCTGCGCCTGCCAGCCCCTGGAGCATCGCGCGATTGTGAGTGCGTTGTGCAGATTGCTCCTCACAATCGCGCAACGCTCCAGGCTCTCTTTCACATGGAAAATGCTGTGCGAAAAGAGCCTTGTTCATTTCAATAGGACTTTGACAACTGAATGTTTATAGCAGAACAGATTTTAGTAATGTGCTGCATTGTCCATATTTATTTCTTCCTAAGAGATATGTTTTTGAATTATTTTTAATTTTACTGATAGTTCAATGTTATTTTAACTTTTGTATGTTTTTAGCAATGGAAGTTTTTTGTTTTTATGTGTTTTAATTTTTGCAAACCATCTTGTGTCCTACTGTTGGGGAAAAATTGTTATATAAACTAATAAAACAAACAAATAAATAATACTATTCCCCACTATGCTTCAATTACCATGCTTCTAGCAGACCAGGTAATACTTTTAAATTAATCTCTATGATGTCACTGAGCTGACAGTACATATAATAAAGCACTGAACCAGATAAAGTCTGCTATTCTGAGTAGTAGTGGCTCTCCAGAATTTCAGGCAAGATCTTTCCCATCCTTGCTACTTGAGGTTCTTGTAAATAGAGAGACTGAACCTGTGGCTTTCTGCATACAAGGATATTGCTCTACCAGGACAAGGTTATAAATGGCTGCTACTTTTAACAGTGAAATCTTATTTCCAGTATCAGAGGCAGTTAGTCTTTGGATACCAGTTGCTGTGGGATACAAATCACAGAAGGCTATGACACGCATGTCCTGGTTTTGGGCTTGCAATACATGTCTGGTTTGGCAACTATGAGGACATAATGTTAGACTAGATAGGTCTTTGGTCTGATCAAACTTAGCTCTTCTTCTATTCCTTCTAAGCTATGCCACCTCCCCAGCCATTAAAACACAGACTTCAGGTAGGTAGTACCTCACAATTCAGACAGTAATCAGGCATTCTGAAGAAAAACTTTAACACTAAAATCACCAGAAAATCTTTCTGAGTGAGATTTAAAAAAAAAAAAGTATGGTAATGTAGGTCTGATTTTGATCATACAGTAACATTCGAAGCAAGAGTTAAGCTATGTGTGAATATGGATGCAAAATCAGCAATAATCCAACTACTTCAAAGCTAGGAAAACTTGTTTGCTGGAACATACAATCTAATTATCTCCATAGAAGATGCAGCTTCTCAGGAAATGGTCTGTACCTTGGTGAGAAAGCAAGAATACTTTAGTGACGTTGATTTTAGAACAATCCACCAAGGAAAGGAAATATCCCGTGATGTAGTTAAAGTGGTGAAGCAATACATATTTTAAAAACAATGAGAGGGTAATATGGAGTATTTTTCAGCTCAATTGTTAAAATTTGCCATGAGCAAATAGATGGCATGCTACATGGTAGTATGTGGTCCCTGGCCTAATTGCCAAAACCCCATTTGCACATATGCTGATTATCATGTCCCAAGTGTATGAAATATATCATGTTGCATCATGTATAGATGACAACCACAGAGCTATGCTTCTGGGCTCACCTTGCTTTGTACACATTATACCTTTTCCCATACTTGAAACTGCCCCTAGAAGTGTTAACACTAATAAGGCAGGTGTAAAGCAGCTCACATAAACACTCTCGTGTATTGAAAACATGCGCATTCATCAATGTGTGAAGGACCCCTACGTGCATGGAAACATATATACAAGCATAGGGCTCCTCTGCATGAGAGGAAGTCATGATCCAACCATGATTCCTCCTTTTTTGGAGGAACCATGTTCCCATAGAACAGTATTCTGTAGCACCTATGGCCCAAAAGATATCAGGGCCATCTTGTTCATCATCAAGAGGCAGAATTCATCTGTTTTCAGTATGTGTGGAGGCTATCTGAACTTCCAATACTGTCAGATAATTTAGGCCTTTTGCTTCACTACGGAGATGTGTTTGGGACATGACAAGAGCCTCTTTCCAAATCTAAGTTACCTAAAAACAAAAGCTGCAGCTAAATATATGAAATGCTGTGATGGCAAAGATTGTTTTCTGTTGCTTCAGAGGTTAAATCCCAAACTAATGGATTCAATTTAAAGAAAGGAAATTCTGGCTAAACATTAGGAAGAGTTGATTGTTTGTTTGACAATGGAATGGACTTGTTGGAGAATTTTAAACAGAAGTTGGATGGCACCTGTCAGAGATGATTTAGCATTGAACGCCTTCTCTGAGAGGAGTTGGACAAGAAGAAGCTTGGGGGTCCCTTCTCACTCAATTATTCTATGAAATCCAGCTTTTCTACAAATTAGAGATGATTTGTACCTATGATAGCTAATAAACCTCACTTCATTTTTTACTACTGGGAAAGAGTACCTTTTGAACCTTTTGAACTTTCTACAGGCTACTTTCAGTCTTCTTCCGAAATATATCCAGGAATACCTTTCTCTTTCTCCAGCCTCCACTTTTTTTATGATTTCTGTTTTGGTGGCCAAACTTGTACATCTGTGCTTTTTAAAAAACATGTCAGAGGATAGCTGGTAAGGCAGACTTATCTATTCTCCAGCTTTTCTCTCTTTTGCTATTCATGCATATTCCATAAAGGATTTCAGAAGTAGCTGCTGTTGTTGTAAGTTAACATACGCAGCTACAGTAAGATTAGGTGGAGTACAATCCCATTCTTTCCTAGCTCAAGCTTTTGAGATTGTTTACTGCAGACATGCTGCTGTAATCCAACACTGAAAGTTTGTGTTTCTCCAGCTCCCAGTGCTGCTGAGACTAAAAAGAAAGAAAAAATCCAGTTAGAGAGAGGATGAAGAGGAATAGATACTGGCTGGAGGGCATAAAAAGACTTTGTAAAAAAGGAGTTTCATTGTCAAAGGTTTTGTTAACTGAGGTATGCCTGTGTGCAGCAGTTCTGATCTAGATGGGGCTTTGCAAATTTTGTTGCTGGGTGCCATCAAGTCGTTTCCAACTTATGGTGACCTTAAGGGAAACCAAATTTGTTCAGAATGAGGCTGAAAAAGTGTGAGGCTGAAAAAATGTGACTTGCTGAAGCAGGCTTCCATGGCTGAGTGGAGATTCAAACCCTGGTCTCCAGAGTTGTAGTCCAGCACCCAAACCACTACACCAGCTCTCTCCTGCAGGCTTACTTGGAGTTGGAAAAAAAAGTGGTATACGGCTATATGTTACATATTTAATACAGTTCGAAGTACAGCCTTCCCTCACAAACATACATCCACAAACACAAGCATACCAACTGACTGTTATCAAGTTACACCTCCAGTTCAGGACCAACTTATCTGAAGACTTTGGAAAGAACAGTGTTTCAGATTCAGTGTGTGTGTGAGAGAGAGAGGGAGAGAGAAAAGTAACCTCAGAACTTGAAAGAGGGATTGGGCTTTAGCCAGCAACTGCCTGCCTGTGAAAAATCAATGAGGACATTTGGGGGAGCGGTTAGCGTATGTTCAGCTAAATAGACTGACTCAGGCAAAGTCTGACAGAAATAGTAAATAAGGGATCAAGGAGAACTTTATTACATGAGAAAAATCTTTATTAGCTTAAATAAAACGGAGGCCCAATGCCAAGTTTCTAGAGGCCCTTAGTGAGGGAGCATTGCTTCTGATGCTGTGCTTCTTCCCTGCTGCTACTGCATTTCCCTACTGGAGTACAGCAGAACCAGCAGGGAGAGAGTAATGGTCAGGCTATGTTTTCTCGACAACAGTAGGCCCAAGGCAGATAGTCAGGTTGCTAGCTGCTCATGTTAGTTCTGATTAAAAATGTATAGCCAAAGAAGAGTAATAATAATTATAAAATGTTCTCATAACTTCTGCCTGTTGTACATATAGTCGGGGATGTGTTTAAGTCTTTTGCTCCAAGTCTCAAGTCTTTTACTTTAAGTCTCAAGTCTCGTGTCTTTGCAAGATACTGTCAAGTAAAGTTTGAAGTCCCGGAGCCAACTTTAGCAGGAAAAAAAAAGGAGGTAGTGGTGGGGAGTGATGCTTCCATAGTTGAAGATGTGCACCCCACATTTGTGGGTTTGCCATCTGTAGCTCTGGAGGTAGGGAATAGGATCCTTCTTACTCCCCCTTTCCAAAGCTGCAGGCTTTTGTGTCAATGGGCATAAAAGAGCCTGCAGCTTCTGAAGCGGGAATAGGATCCTTCTTACTTTCCAATTCTGAAGCTGGAGGCTTTTTCGGAAGTGAAGAATAGTATCCTTCTTACTCCTCATTACTAACACTTCAAAAGGCTTAGAACGAAGGATCCTTCTTCCTCAAGTCCACTGCCTAATACACTTGCCGTTCCCCTCTTAGAAATGTGCCCACACTTTGGGCTTGAGACAGATCGTCAAGTGATCAGTAAGCAAAAAGAAATAGAAGTGTTCTTCAAAGTTGTAAGGTTTCTGAATGAATGTGTTGTTACTGAACCAAGAGCAGCAAGTAAGACACTAAAAGCATGCAAGTCACAAGTCGAGTCAGTGCATCATTTATTGGTGAGTTGAGTCCAAATGGAGTCATTGAAGTGACTTGAGTCCGTCTTGAGTCTGAGTCAATTGACTCGTCTATGTCACTGCATACGGTCCTCTATCTACATAATACTGGAATGAAGGATGCATACATTATGGAGCATATTATCCACACAAACATAAGAAATTGTGTTTTCTGGATCAAACAAACGTTCATCTAGTAAAATAGTGGTCAGTAGTGGGATGTGCACATGCTGCCTTTGATAGAAACAACAGTTCCAAGGTATAATGCCCTCAGAACTCAGCTAGCTATAGCCAATACTAGACACTGGTAGAATTATTATTTGTTTGCAGAGATCAAGATAGAGATTTGCCTCAGCTTGCAAAATGCTTTGGGCCAGTTCTGGCAACCAGACAACTGGTACAGGTACATTAACATGTAATTGTGGGGTTGAGAAGTTCTCATATGTTTTGCCAAAGTACACAAGGGTTTTTTTTCCCTGCTTAATGTTAGAAGATATAGCATAATAATTACAATGTGGTGTAGTGGTTAGAGTATTGGACCAGGCTTGAAGAAACCCAGATTCATATCCCTATACAGCTCACAGAGTGACCATGGGCCAATCAGTCTCTCTCAGCCTAGACTACTGCTAGATTGTTGTGAGGATAAAAGAGCAGGATGGAGGTAGAAAACTATATAGCCTTCCCTGAGCTCCCTAGAGGAAGGGCGTAAGAAATATATAGCTTTCCAGTGTATAAAGAATTTGATTAGAAGTTGGTCTAAACAAAAGCTGGTGGAGGTTAAAATTACAGCTTTTACAATACTTTGTATTGTTATCTACAGCTATAAGATTATTTGAATCCTCATAAATATGGCATAGCATTAACTGGGGTTCTCAACTATTCTGGCTTATATTGGCAGTCTCACTCTGCTAAGGTTAGAACATGACAACCCAGTGTCTTAGAAGATATTAAAAAGAGCAAGGTAAACTAGTATCCTGGATTTAGTCAGTACAAAAATGGTTGATGAAATGAAAGTGGTGGGTTCCTTGAAGCAAAGTGACCAGCATCATCTTGGAATCTGTGTTAGCAAGGGATGTGAAAACTAATTGTGTTAAAATGTGTGTTGTCCTGGACTTAAGTCCAATGGATAGTCCCAGTGAATCAACAGAAGCTACAAGAAGTACCAGTGTTGCTTTACTGAAGTCCCATTGATTAGAAGGGTAAACTCTAGTGTGTATGTGCCTTGAAGTTGCCTGCTAACTTACGGCAACCTCATCAATTTCATGGGGTTTTCTTAGGCAAAGAATACTCAGAGGTGGTTCTGCCAGTTCCTTCCTCTGAAATATAGCCTACAGCACCTGATATTTGTTGGTGGTCTCTCATCCAGGTCCTAACCAAGGCTGACCCTGGTTAGCTCCCAAGATCAGAAAGGATCTGGTACCTTTAGAGTATTTAGGCCAGACTCTCACTATGATAGGCAGGAATAATGTAGGGACTAGCATTGAATTTAACCCTAAGAAAACTGGTTCCAAAGAGCTCAGAGGAAGATTGGGCTCGTTCTAATGGAAACATTAGGGGTTCTGAAACTGAAATCATCACAAACTATTCAAATTAAAAGGAAACATTTTGAACAGGTCTTATGCTGACAGTCCCTACAGCAACACCTGTATGGAAGTCTAAAAATGCACCTTGGGCTAATCAGTCTCTCTGAAATAATGGTAAGGAGAAGAGACAAACAAAATGAAAATTTCATGCAATTTTCATCACCAGGTCTTTTGTAAAGCTACCTGTTCAATGCTAAAATATTGTGGCCAGGAAAATCCATTTTCTCTCCAGCTTCTCTGGCCTTTGAAGCCATACTCAGAGAAGAGTCTAAAGGGTGATGGTGGCAGTTAATGACCTAATAACCAAAGAGTCCTGAGGCTTTCACCCTGTGAATAATGGCTACACTAAGACCATTTCTGCACTGGACTGTTAAAGTGCTATTATTTCACTTTCAATATCCTATGGAATCCTAGGGTTTGTAGTTTAGGGAGGGGCCCCTAGGATTCCATAGGATGTTGAAAGTGAAATAAGGGCACAATAATAGTCTAGTGCAGAAACAGCCTCACTCAACGAAATCAGATTTCTGAAGAAGCCAGTGTACCTGCTCAAATTCTCTTTATGATCTGCAACTTAAGGGTGGACATTCAGATAAGCAGACATGACTCAACGTTGCTGCTGGCCTTTTTTGGGTTCCTCTTTTGGACACAACTATAGGAACTATTGAGATGACTTTGCAGTACTGCTCCATTCTGAGATTTGTAGTTCGGCAGAGTACTTTTCAAGGGACCTCTACTGCTGTACTGCAAGTAGACAGCCCATGTTTCTCAAACTCTCAGACGTGGGAAATCAACAATTTTTCCTCGGAGTCAGAAACTGGTACCATATTTGTGTCATACAATTATTTTATTTGCCTTCTTTTCTGGAAACACGCAACAGATCAGAGCTCATGACCTGCAAACCATCACGAGTCCACGAGGCACGAGTGTCAATAGCACGGGACTAGAGCCCTCCAGCACAAAAGTCTAACCACAGTACTCACCCACCACAAAATCTCAGAATTCCACACGGAGGAACTATAGCAAGCCAAAATCATTCCACACCGCTCTAAGTATCTAATGTAGCAGACGCATGCCATCGAAACTTATTCGATTTTCAGAACGAAACCCTGACACTTGTAGTGGGAGTGATTAGGGTGAGCCTTGCAAAAACTCTGCAAAGACAGTGCGGCGGCTTTGCAGGAAGTCAGTGGATTGGTGGCAACGGCTCACCTTCCCATTCTCCTTCTTCCGAACTCTTTTGCCGAGAAGCAGAGACCAGAGGGCGGCACGCCCCCTCCTTCTCACCCGGCCGCCTCGCTTTTTTCCTTCCCAGAACGTGCAGCCCGAGCGGGGCCGCCCGCCGAGCCGAGCAGCCAAAGGCGCGCACCACCCCCGCGATGCCGCTGATTGGCGCGCGAGGCGGCGCGCGCTCAATTCGTGCGCGAGGAGAGGGAGGCGAAGCGCCCGAACTGCCCCCTCCCCTCCCCTCGCCCCGTTTGTATTGTGCTGCTTGCCGCTCGCGCTTTGTAAGCGCCGCGACGGCAGGGATTGGCTGCGCCCGTCGGGTCGCGGCCTGAGGGGAAGGCTCCGAGGAGGTCGGGAGGCTTCCTGGGCTTGTGTAGCCCCTCGCCGCCCCCGACCCCGACCCGAACCCAACGGCCAGCGGCGCTTTCCCTCTGGAGAGGGCGCATGATGGCGGCAGCGGCCGCCCCGGCCGTGGCGGTGGAGGTGAGCATTAGCAGCACGGGGAGCAGCAGCAGCGACACTTCCAGCACGGGCGAGGAGGAGAGGATGAGGCGCCTCTTCCAGACCTGCGACGGCGACGGCGACGGCTACATCAGCAGGTAAGCGCGGCGGCGGCGGCAGCCTCTGCTCTGGCGAGCCGAGAGAGGCGGCGGTTCCCCTCCGGGCGCTCCCCCGAAGGCGGCAGCTCAACTTCTGAGCAAGTTTTCCGCGCCGAGGGAGTTGCGGGCTGCAGGCGGCGGGCACGGCTCCGGAGCCAAGAGGCGGGTTGGGTTCGCATCGCTTGCCCCAGAAGGCGCGCCAGCTTTTCCTCTCCGAGGTCTGAAATTCTTTCCTTAGACCATTTCCGCAGTGGACGGTTATAGCGCTATTATTCCACTTTCAACATGCTGTGGAATCCTGGGGTTTGCAGTTTAGGGAGGGCCTCAAAGGATGTTGAAAGTGGAATAGCAGCGCTATAACCGTCTAGTGCAGAAGTTGATGGTGGACTGTGTTAGGAGAAGCTGCTAACGCCACGAATTATTCTTTCATCCCATCTCCTTTTCGCATCTGTTATTTTTCTAAATGTATAAATTGGTTTAAAGTCTGCTTGTAGTTGTCAGGAAACCTTCCTATTTCCCGTAAGAACTTCCTCTGGTAATCCTAAAAGTGTTAGAGATTATTGTGGCTATTCAGTGGTTGATGCCAATCGCTCTGTCAGTGCTTACAGATATGTTCTGTTTTGCTGTTTCTGTGCATGCTAACCACTGTTGAGCTGTAGCTAAAATTAAGGTGGTTTGTTAATTTTTCTTACATACAAGAGTGAGAAAGAGTTGGAAGAAACTGGGTAGTCGTTCAGTTTCATTTGGACACCTGAACTGGAAAAGTGCTTCCAGGCTGGGCTTTTACTGTGCAGTGCCAGTGTATCGTTCATACAGTTTTATGGGAGGTCCAGATATCATCTTCAGTTCATACCTGTCTTACATTTTCTCACCATCCCTTCCATCTCTTTTCTTACCAGAGAAAACCTTCTAAGAAAGGAAGAGAAGAACCGCACAGAGTAGCAGCACAGCAGTTTTTATCTGTTAGCGGTAGAAGCTTTCCGTCTAGAAGCACCCTTTGGTTGAGACTGGGTACTTGCACTGGCTTCATAGTCAGTGGTACCTTCAGGGCAGGACTTTGGGTCAGAAATGTTGGGCCTCAGTTGAATGAATGAGCAGGAGGGGCCTGAATCTGGCAGTACTGGCTAAGTCCATTCTGAACAGAAGATACAATGCACCTCAAAAGAGGAGGTACACTGCAAGACCCCGAGTCCATAATTGCCTGGTAGTTAAAGGTGGCATCATACTGCTATAACTGTGTAGTTTGAATATACACCTAGCTGTTTGCCAGTATGGATACGTGATTTCTTATGTTCCAGAGTTTGCTATCCTCTGTTGTGAATGAGTGATGTAATACAAAGAGGCTTTCTTTCTTTCTTTCTTTTTTTAAATGTGCAGATAGTTAAACCTACGAAAAAATTTCAGTCCTTGATATATTTACTTTGATGATTTCTGACAAAATGAATAGCATTTTGGAACAAGTAGAGAAGAGATGTTTTTAGATTGGGCTAAAACCCAGGACACTTAGGTACAACTCTTGGGAAGAATGTACTTTATGCAGAGAATGGGATGGTGGTACACAGTTGCAGCATTGCCAGTGTACCAGCCAAAGTAGGTGGTATATATGCTTTTCAATTAAGAGAGCATGTGATGACACTGCAGGGGCAGATGCAACCAAATACTTCAGTAGTGCTTACTGTGGGGGCCGGGGGCCATGCAGCCCTGCTGCTGGACACCACCAACAACAGGGACACAGAAATGGAAGAGTTGTGGTTGCTGAAACTGCTCCCTTCTTTGCAAACAAAGGAACAGCTTGGGCACATGGACAGGCCTGTCACCATGTCCCTTTCATCAGGGACATGGCAGCAGAGGGTGTAGGTACTGAGGGAAGTATGTGTGCATGCCCAAACTTTTCCCCTTGTTTGCAAATGAGGGAAGAGTTTTGGCATCCACAACCCCACCACTGGCAGCTGCTTCAGTGACAAAGGGACACAGCAGTAGGCATGTGCATGCGCCTAAATTATGACTCTGGAGACTAGGGTTTAAATCTCCACTTGGCCGTGGAAACCCACTGGGTGATCTCAGGTAAGTGGCATTCTCTCTACCCCAGAGAAAGGCAAAGGCAACAAATCTCACCAAGAAAATCCCTATCATAGGTTCACCTTTTCAGAGTTTTCAAAGGGGAAGGAGATGATGGCTAGAAAGAACTTCCCCCTGGCAGTGGCACTTTGTTGTTGTGTGCCTTCAAGTCACTTCTCACTTATGCCAACCCTAAGGTGAATCTGTCAGTTTGGGGGGGGGGGGGGCAAAATTCGACTTCCTCTGAGGCTGAGTGAATGTGACTTGCCTCAGGTCACCCAATGTCTGAGCAGGGATTTGAATCCTAGTCCCTAGAAGCCTTTGATTAATTAATTAATTAATATTTGAATATTTATAAATATTTGAATATTTAAATTTAAATATTTAAATCTTGAGTTAAGTCTTGGGGGTACCCCAGCAACAAATGATATTTACAGGGGGTCCCTAGTAAAGAAAAGATTAAGAACCACTGAAATACCTGATGTAGTCAGTCTCCTTTCAGTTTTAATAGTCCCCTTGTAGTCAGTCCAGTTTCTGTGATTTGTGGGAAGGAAGCAGCAAATACATTTCATGTTTTTGCCTGCTGCAACAAGTAAAACCCAGAGTTATACTTGCAAAGTGGCTTGACTGCATTTAGGTTCTGGTCTTATGATTTTATTTTAAAATGTTTGGGACTACATAAGATAGTTGCCATTGTGTTGAGGAGTCTCATAGTTTTTTGTGTTGTTAAGCTGCCAACATCTAGCTGCTTGACTTAGTGTTGTAACTTAGTTTCTGTGACTGGGAAGTATATTGCTTTCTTTTTAATCTGTCTTGAAATGTAATCATTTTGGTATTTACAAACAGATCTCTAGAAATCAGGATGGAATTTACAACTTTTGTAGCCAGTTATTAAAAAAAAAGCTACTTTCAGGCAAGTCATGCTGAGTTCACTGAGATTTATTTTGAAGTAAAATGGCATCTTAACAACCAAATCCTAAAGTATCTTCAATAAACTATGCGGAAGGCTGGAATCTGAAGCATACTTTCTGGGAAGTTTACCCACTGAAAATTTTGTATTGAGCTCACTTCTGATTTTAACTACCTGCTTTTAGATATGTTTGATTTAAGGCTAGCAAACTTAATAACTTACCATTGTTTCAAAGGTATATGCCTTGGTAACATGAGCATGAAATGCTTATTCTTAAAGAAGAAGAAATAGAGAAATCACAAAAGAGGGATCAGAGAAGAGGGAAATAGGGATATAACTTGATCCCAAAAATCCACTGCATGGTCTCCACATTTTTATACACACATCCTTGCTCTCTCAGCATAGAACAGCACTGATTACTATTCCCAAATTCCACTGTAGGGTAATGCCATTATTAGGATCACAATTAGTGATCAGACTTTGAGTTTTTCAGAACTCGTGTTTTGGCTTCATGTTGAGGAGCAGGTGGGCTGAATGTGAATCTAATGATTCTGTCTGTATTGGATCAAGTTTACTTTGAGGGCTTCTCTAAAATGCACATACAACCCCTTATGGTAGCCTGGAAGGATGTGGTGGATTTGATTAAGAGACTGAGAAGAGAATATTGTTTTACACTGCTGTTGGGTCCACAACACCATAAAATTTACTCCCCACCTTCAGCCTCTGTCACTCCTCTAAGCATTTTCCGTTTGGATTAGTCTCTGTTGGGGTGGAGAGCTTCACGTTTTTGGAAAAAGGATGTTTCAAGAACAGATAACAATTGTTGTGAATAAGGAAGTCTTTTAACAGCGAACCTGTTAGAGGTTGAAAGATAGGTTGTGATAGGACAAATTGTTGGTACCCAGCACTCTCAAGCAGCTTGCCAGGGCATGGTGCTGGCGTCTGCCTTAACTGTTCCCTCAGCTGTGTGCTTAACTGGTGGAAATGTGGGACCACTGTCATTTACATTTTCCACAGTGCCCAATAGGGTATAGTTTTTTGCCACTGTGGGAAACTAAGATGGTGAGTGACTTCCTGGCTGAGCTGCTGCCACCAAGTCAAAGGGATCCAATACCATAATTCACATAGAAAAGTGAGATATAAAAGTAACCCTGAAGGTCATCTAGTCTAACTTTTCGCTTTGTGTGGGATAGTCACTGGCCAAGAATTCCTCCTCGAGTATGTTTCCCACACAGGATTTGGTTATTAGGAATATAGTGTCTAGGTCAAGGGAAGTAACAGAACCACTCTATTCTGCTTTGGTCAGACCCCACCTGGAATACTGTGTCCAGTTCTAGGCACCATAGTTCAAGAGGGATATTGACAAGCTGGAATGTGTCCAAAGAAGAGTGATGAAAGTGATAAAAGGCCTGGAAATCATGACCTATGAGAAGCAGCTTAGGGAGCAGGGTAGGTGATGTGATATCTTTGTTTAAATATTTGAAGGGATGTCATATGGAAGGGGGAGGTTGAAGGGATGTTATATGGAAGATGGAGCAAACTTGTTTTCTGCTGCTCCAGAGACTAAGCCATGGAGCAGTGGTGTCAAATTTCAGGAAAAGAGATTTAGGAAGAACTTCTTGACAATAAGAGCAGTTTGCCAGTGGAATATGCTGCTTTGGTGTCTGGTGGAGGTTTGAAGGTATTTAAACAGGGGCTGGATGGCCATCTGTTGGGAGTGCTTTGATTGGGTATTCCTGCATGGCAGGAGATTGGACTTGATGACCCTTGTGGTCTTTTCCAGCTTTATGAATCCGTGACTTTTTAAAATCATGAAGCAAAAATCAGACATAGTATATTGATCTTTCCTTATAATGCAGAATGAACGAAAGAACGAAGCATAAGAGAAAGAGTACCTTACTTTTAAGAATACTTTGGATTCATGGTATCAGAATGATTCAAGTTCTAGACTTATAGGTAACTAAAATGTGTTATAGAACTATATACAAAGATAGTCAACTGTAGCCTCAATGTAAGAACTGGCTTTCGGTTAAGGTAGCTCTCCATAATATTGCAGTATTAGTTTGTCTCATCAGCAACTTAATAACATGCCCTCTGTCTTTTCATAGTTGTTGTTGCTGCTGCTGCTGCTGTTGTTGTGTGCTTTCAAGTCATTTTCAACTTGTGGCAACCCTAAGACAAACCTATCATGGGGTTTTCTTGGCAAGATTTGTTCAAAGGGGAGTTGCAATTGCCTTCCCCTGAGGCTGGGAGAATGTGATTTGCTCGAGGTCACTTAGTGGGTTTCCATGGACAAGTGAGGATAAGAGCACATCGACCTATAAAGAAAGAAAGAAATACTCCAAAATAATTTGAGGTAAGGAAGGAACACTCTTTGATCAAAAAAACTAATCTATAAAGTGTTCTAGTTATTTATTTAGGAAGAAAGTCCATTCTGCATATGTACAAAGGCGTTTGTATGCGTGTCTGCATATTACAGCACTAGGCCCTGTCACAAAAACATTATCATAATGATGCTCTGAATTGAGAGTGCACAAATGGTGCACAACACAGTGCTATCCCCATGTGCCAGGATTGTGCAGGCCCTATGTTACTGCCCTGGCTAGTCTGAGCTTTGGGGATATTAAAGATATCCTCTTGATATCATAATTCGGCTTCACTTCTCTAGTCCTCTCCATGTGCTTGCGAGGCCACGGGACGAGCACGTAAACAAGCTCGGCCGTTAATAGCCGTAATATTCAAACTACAATACAGGCAGGCCAGAAATAGCTGACTCACTGCTTTACGAGACCTCCAGGCAAGTACTCTAATTAAGTGTGCACGCAACTTACGAAAGAGCCTCTGCCCTGCGATGGCAGCTTGATGGGTTAACTATACAATACCCAAGTACTCTGCGTTTGCATACTGGCTACTCTATTGAGAACCGCTACGATAACTCAGTCATTCAGATTCTGACCTTTCTGAGACTTTTTCTCCAACTCCAAATCTATTGTTTTCCCCCAAGTACGGCATCGCCTGCAGTCACATTCTCCTTATAAAAACCCTTGATTCCGAGACCTTCCTCGGAACGCTCCCGAGTTTCATCCCGCCTTGCTGCTGCTTTGCTTGGCGAGCCTCCCCTCAGCTCCACGTGCTGAGCTACATCGTACCCCAGCTTCACTCTCTATTTTTCCGGGCTTTAGGACAGGTGAAGTATCACCCAAACCAACAATCCCTCTAAAAATCCCTCTATACCACTCCAACCTTTATTTTCTTTAGTTATCTTGTATGAGTGTGTCGCATACACTGTTTTGCTTGTGTTTAATAAACATCATTTATTGTTTCAACTTCTGTGTGTTACTTGACTCGACCCGACCCCGTAGACATAGGGTTCAAGATCTCGCTAAGTTACCCTGCCTCTCGTAACGCTAAGCAGTGCTCTGAGCTAATTTTCCCCACCTTTAGTTGAGCACATTTTGGTGTCCCTCCCGGGACCCCCAGTACACAGGGTAGCACCTAGCTCAGTGTTAGTTTCCATCCTGTCTGTTCTCTCACTTTATTGGCTAAAAGGATAGATGCTTTAAAATACTGTTGTCTCTGAGAAGAAATTGAACTAGATGACCTTAAATACCACTTCATTTTAATTGCTCCCACAGCAGACTAGTCTACATAAGTCTAACTTCTACACTGTGCCTTGATTTCTTGTTTAGCAGACATTTTAAGTGTTGCAGTCTCCAAGATACCAAAGTCTTCCAAGGTACCAAGTGTAACTGCTTTGTCTTGCTAACCACTAGAAGAGCCAAGTAGCAGAAGATTCTCACGTGGATTCACTTGAGCATAAGAGCAATCATGACAAATGGAACATGTGTTACAGTGCCCTGAGTAGATGCAATCCCTCTGTTGTGCCCTCTGTAGCCTATAGCTGTGTGGTAGTTGCTTTTCTTTCTGGATGTCAATAGAAATCTCAGAGGATAGCTTATGTTTCCTTGTCCCTTTCTATAATATTGCCATGGCCCCAGGAGAGGCTACGAGTTAGAATTAACTCCTTTCCAAATGTATGACTTCAGGTTTGGCTTTGCTCTGCAATAAAGAATTCAAGCATCTGTGCAAATAGTGGGAAACTGAGAAATTTAACTCCAATAAATACCTACCTCCTGGAGCACTAGTAAATCCCAGGTAGACCACCAGTGGTCACAAAGTACAGTTTGAGAATGATTGGAATGCCTTTTCTTATAAATGTGTAATTTACTTTGTGGATGATGAATGTTTAGTTAAATAGTTCCATTCTGCATGCACTTAGAACATTAATGAACCATTTTTATATTTTTCTTTCTCTCAGCTGTATATCTGTGAAGTTGCTCCTAGGTCTTAAAAACCATCTGAAACGTCAGATGCTTTCTAGAGAACAGTTCTTTAATCTTGTGGTGAAGGCAAGCATTCTCTCATTGCACACGTCTTCATTTACTGTATAGAGACAAGTGATTTGCATATCTAATAATGTTATATGGAGTCTCAGCTGTGGAAACCCTTTGTTGTGCATTAAACTGAAAACTCCCTGAATACTAGCTGGATAGTTCAGCCCCATGTGGAGAGAAAAGGGCACCTCCTGAGAGAACAAATAATTGTCAGTCTATGAATAGTTAAGCTGACATTTTAAAATGGCAAATAAAAGAATAATTGCTGACTGATATTTGAAAGGAATTGAATTTGGCAGTGGAAGTATAATTTGAAAACCACCTAGTTAAATGGTGTTTTTGGACTTTCCTACTGAAATACAGAACTTTTTTAAAAACTTTTACTAGGATACATTAATTTCTACTGGTAGTAGTTCTAAGTGTAAAATTACAGAAAGTGAGTATAATTAGCATTCCAAACATTTAGGCATATTGTTTATGTTAAAATCCACCGATCCTGTTTCAGTGAGTGGCCTATTATATATTTGTCTTTCTAAGAATAACATTGATTAATATTTTTACTTATTTTTAACAGGATTAATGGAATTCTTTTCTGCTCCTGGTTCGGGGTGCATATCAGCTTTTAGGTTACTAGCTGAAATTAAATGTTCACTTCTACTGGAACACATATTTAATTTTAAGTAGTAACTTACTGGAAAGAGAGCCAGCATGGTGTAGTGATTTAAGTGCTGGACTGTGGCCATTTCCGCACTAGACTGTTATAGCGCTATCATTCCACTTTCAACGTCCTATGGAATCCTGGGGTTTGCAGTTCAGGATGGGGCTGGCCAGCAGTGGAAACTCACTGTGTGGCTTTGGGCTCATCACACACACTCAGCCCCAGAAAACCCTACAATAGGTTTGCCTTAGAGTTGCCATAAATCAGAAATGGTTTGAAAGCATACGACGGCAATGGCAGCAAACCTCCCAGAAAGGAAACATGCATCTAACCCAGGAAAGAGGAAGAGAAAAGAGTGGTAGTGAGGCAAGGAGCTTATAACTTGCTGGTCCAGTCTGACCTCAAGAAGAAGCTTTCCTCACTGGTGGATCTTTCCCTCTTCTTTTTCTGAAGTGGGGTTCCAGCACTGTGATCCCCAGATGTTTTTGGACATCATCTGTCAGAAGCCCCCATCATAACACTTCCGGTGATTCTGAGAGTTATAGTCCAGCGTCTGTGGATCTCAATAGGTTAGACTTCAGGAATAACAGTTGACTTGTTAACTGGTTTGCAGGGTCTCCTTCCCCTGTTTGACATAAAAAAATGCACAGGTATTTCAAAAACTTAAAGTAGACTTCTGGCCACTTACATTATTTTGTTTTCTGGCAGTCTTTGTAGTCTCTGGAGCACCCCAGGGGCAAAAAATTAGCCCCCACACTGGCTGCAGTGACTCATCTCTGGATTGGACGTTTGTTTACTATGTCCTCACATATGCAATTTTAACAAGTAACTTGAAAGATGACTCATGTGTTAAACCAGCATATAAACTGGTGTCTGAAACATGGAAACTCTGTTTTCTCTTTCTTGGTGGTATAGTCCTTTGCATAAAGCTGACTGGGCTTTATCTGTAGCATCTGGAAAATCTGCCTGTCTATCCTTCATAAGGAGGTAGTGCTGCTTCTGTCAGGCTATCTGAAAGTCCCTAGACTGGTTTTCCTCAAGGTTGTGCCTTCTACATGTGTTGGGTTACAATTCCCAGTAGCCATGATGACTGAGAATGATGGGCAAAGTAGTCCAGCTCACATGGAAGGTATATGATGTAGTAAAGCTGCCCTAGATTTGGAGTGTACACCTAACCTTTCTGTCTTGCTTTGTTAAACAATTTTAAATTGTCAAATTCAACTTTGTTTTGGGGAAAATGTATAGATCTATAGATTTGTTGAGTTGGGTAGAGTCTATGTGACATCACAGTCATGCCAAATTAGTAAGGGAATCATTATGATTCCTCTAACGTTGCCATAAGTGTAACAGAATCTGAAGAAGTTGAGTATATGCTGATTTTTTACCCTTCCTCTAGAACATGCTCTTTCAGTGATTATCATATACAGTTGGCCCTCCCTCTCTGGGAATTCTGTATCCATGGATTCAACCAACTACAGCTTGAAAATACCCCCCCCCAATCAAAATAGCAAGCTTTGATTTTGCCATTTTATGTAAGTGACACCATTTTACTACACCATTGTACATAATAAGACTTGAGTACCCACAAATTTGGGTATCCATGAGGAGTCCTGGAACCAAACCCTAGCAGATACCAAAGACCCACTGTATTTTGCATCTATTTTGCATCATGACTGTTTTTATAAATTTACCAAATTATTCTCCCAGATTTTTTTGCAAACTATTGTAAGCCTTAAATTTGTGTCAGTCTTGCATGCATGTACTGGATAAAGTCTGTAATGAGAAACTCAGGCCATGTTAATTACAGATGAAGTGGCAGCACACAATGATTATAGTTCACAGTTGTGTTTTATTGTTCACTTTCTGTTCCATATTTATGGTTGTTGCTACCTGGAATTGTTAAAAGTTATGCTTGGCTTACCTATGTGTACTCGGCATAGAAAGTATTAATTTGCAGCTGCAAAAGAATATATTGTTGCAATGCTATTAATAGCATTAGTGTACAGTTTGCAAATGTATTACTTTGCAAACTTCACTTTATTATTATAGTATAATTTTGCTATAAGGTTGGAACATAAGATAGGATTGTTTAAAACTCTGTCACTGCAGAATACCCATCATTGCTGCTGATGGCCAAAAATCCTTGTAAAAAATTTCATAACCTACAACCCGTGATTTTTCAAAAGTGGCACACTAATTTTGTTGTAAAGTTGATTTAATGAGGAATTTTCTTTCTTTCTTAAAAATAGATCATTATACAAAATGGTTATGAGACCTAAATTTCCACTCCACCCTGTGGAGAACACACCTAGCTTTGGTTTCATTTTTGACTCCTACTTTGTTTCTTAACACTGAAGCTGTAGCTTAGCCGCTTTGAATTCTCTCGAGATAAAAAGCGGGGTAGAAATAAAGATGAGAAGAAGAAGAAGTTGTATCACTTTTTTCTTTATAATATTTTCTGAATCAGTCCTTATTTATCTGCATCTTCTGCAAACATTTATTTTTTGGTCATTGACTGATCTGTTATTTCAGTGGTTACATCTACATGCAGATGTTGCACCCCTTTGTTTGACATCAGACCCCCCTGTCTTCTGTCCTATGCATCTGTCTTCCTTTCTCTGTCAGAGGCCCCTCATGCCACACATGACCTCTATCTTAACTTTGAGTTCTCATGATCTCCACCTCCTTTCTTTATTCCCTCCCCTCTCCCTCCAAGAAACTGCCTGGTGGTCACTTAGGGACATGCGTCTGCTGTGCCAATGATGGAACATTTGGAGAAGCTGAGTAGGAAAAGCATTAAAAAAGGGAAGCCAATTTTTGCTATCTCTGAGATTGGAGGAAGGCATAGTAGAGGACACTTTGCTTTACTCTTTTGCAGAGGCCAGCCGATCCTTAACAGTACATGTGCGCGTGCACACACATTTGCTGTACTTTTTACCTTCTTTTTTATATTTGCTGTACTTGCACCCCTCTTGAGCAACTGTCACACACCCCTTAGGGTCGTCCCCCACACTTTAAGAACCATAGCATTTACTCCTTGTAGTCTATTTTTCTATTCAATATTCTCCTAAGATTATCTTTCTAGTCTACCATTTTGATCACTTCTTACCTCCTATATATTTTAACTTCCCCTTTTCTTTGAACCCTCGTTTCTCATTATTGCTCTAGTTTGGATCTTTGTTCTGTGAATTCTGTGTTTCTGATCCAACCAAGGGTTTTCCTCTTTAACCTGCTTTTATCCTTTCTTTCTTACTGCTCCATATTCTTGGAATTATCTTTCCAAATATCTGAGGACTGCTCTTTTGATTATTGTTTTTAAATCTCAGTTTAAAACTTTTTTCCTAGAGCCTTCAGATTTTTGGTTTAATTTTACCTGTACAATTTTATGTTTTCAGAGTACAGTAGCCCCTCCACATTCATGAGGGTTCGGGGCGCAGAGCCCTTGCAAAAGTGGAAAAACCACAAATCACTCCCTCCTGCGATTCCCCTACCATTCCCCTTTGGAGTTTCTCCTCTCTCATTCCTTTGCCTCTGTCCCCAGCATTTGGCAGGAGAGGGGAGAAAAAAAGATAGCTTTGAAGGCTTACTGGTACTTTTCCCTCAGAGAAGAGGGGTATTTTGTAGTTCTAATTACTCCCAGTGGCCATCTTGAGAAAGGAGAAGTAGAAGCAAAGAGAGCACCTGATCAGTTAGCAACCAATACACAGCAGAATGTGCAATCACATGGCAGAGAGCCATGCCTTCAGCAGTGGGAGGGGGCTTTGCTCACCCAAAAGGAAAAAATGTTCGTTTTAAACACAAACCTCACAAGCCTGAGTGAGGAATGCAAGGGATGAGAAGAGGAAAGGGGGGGGGGGCAAGCACGTGCCTCATGAGTAATCCAATTCGTGAAGATCAAACCTGTGAATGTGGAGGGAGGACTGTATATGTATTTGAACAGTTCATTTTGTACTGGGATTGTTTTTTTTATATAATTTGCCTCGAATTCCATGTTGGGAGAAAGGTGAGATATAAATTCAATAAATATATAGTTTTGGCAAACTTTTCTCATTTAGGTGAATGAATACTTTGTGAATGCTTGACTCTGTGGAAGACTAGACGAGACAAAAATATTTTCTCTGTTTTACTAATGTTTAATGGGTTCCTCTGGTTTTGTTCTTTGTTTGCCTGCTCATAATAAAGTGATAAAACCAAAGAGGTTCCTTACGGTTCAGGACCTTGTTCTTTCCTTTGTAACAAAATTTTAAAATTTTAAAAAGGAATTCAGTTTGGACGTAACATTTATTGCTTTATTAAAATAGTGTTCTTAATCGCTTGCCTCAACCTTCTTAGTGATTTTGGTATGACTACTGAAATTATGGGTGTATGATAAATTTAATGGTTCACTGGACAGGATTTTGAGCTGGCAAAATACAAAGTATAGAAAGGATGCTGCTATATAAAAGAAAATAAACAATATGTTAAAGTAATGCTTTATGAGTAATGAGCACACATACGTCTGCAAAGGCTTTTGAAGTGAGATGGAATGTAGATTTTAGAAGGAGTTATTTTGTTTCAGCTCTGCACTTGTGACCAAATATTTAACTAATTCAATTTAAGGAAACTGCAAGCTGCTGCAGGGTTATACATCATTGCACTAGGTTGCTAGGCAGGCCCAGCCTGCAGGATAGGTAATCTAGTGGTAAATTGTGGTCATTTGGCTGTCATCCATAAGGAGTGTATTGCTGTGTAATTGGTAGATGATGGAGCTTTCTGTAAGAGCCTTTGGAGTCCTGTTACCTGATATACTAAAACCCAAATTCCACTCGCAGTAGTCAGCTTCATTTTTTCCATAAGAGCCTTTTAAAATGAATACTTAACAGTCAGCAATGAGAGGATGCTGAGGAAAGAAAGAGTTTCTGAACATTCCATCTATAAGATAAAGTGAAAAAGTATTTGTGTGTCAGATTGTTTGAACAATTCATTTCATTGGAGGTATGGAGATTTAATTGGCTACTTTGGCTTTTATGAAATTTAAGTAAATCCTAGCAATTGCTTATAAATGGCAATAGTTATGCAAAGTCCATTCAGAATTAAATCTTTTGGGCTTGAACCTAAAATCTTTTACGAGCTAGCAACACTCCTGATCTTATTCCTAATCTCATCTCTTATGTTCCCCGCCTCCCGGTTTTTATAGATCAGTAAGAGAACTTCAGTGGTTGGGTGGTCTAAAAGTATAATAAAATAAAATATTTTTTTCATCCTTTAAAGAGCATTATGAATTCAGGAAATTCCCTCACTACTCGTTCTAACACTAACCTTGGAGCGTCAGGGAGAAAAGAAAAATGAGTCTTTGCCCTAAAGCTGGGGCAGGGAAGCTTTGTGTTGACTCTGTTCTTAATGCACTCTTTCCTCTTCCTTCTACTGCTCAAAAATGGAGGAGTACCCTAGAGGTGCTAGATTCTATCTGATCTTGAAGCTAAGCAGGGTCAGCCCTGTTAACTACTTGGATGGGAGATCACCAACAAATACCAGGTGCTGTAGGCTGTATTTCAGAGGAAGGAACTGGCAAAACCACCTCTGAATATTCTTTTCCTAAGAAAACCCTGTGAAATTCATGGGGTTGATGTAAGTTGACAGGTAGCTTGAAGGCACATACACACACAGTGGTGCATCAGAGTGAGAAGAGAGGGACAGAAATCTGTCAGGTGAATAGGCAATGCAAGGCTGGGAGGGCAGGCTTCAAGTGAAACTTGGGTCTGTGAAGACTGTGGAATTTATCCCTTCTCCTTTTATAGCTCTAGGCTTAGGTTTACCTTGCTTACCAGAGCCTGTCTCCAATCCTGTCATGGTGAAGGGACAGAATAAGCTTATGCAATCCTGCGTTTAATTTATGCATCACTTTTCCAGGCCAGATTGTTCCCAAACTAGCTCAAAATAAACACCCAAAAAACAAAAATCATCAGTTTTTTGAAACAACAGCTAAATGTGGCAACAAGTTCTAAATTAGAAAAGGCAATAATCTAATAAACATATAAAGCTAAATCCATTTGTTAGTCTCGGCTAGTTGTATCCATTGAATGAAGCTGGCATTTATGTAAGTTCTGTTCATTCAATAGATCAGCTATACAGTCCTCTCTGGAGAATACATGCCAGGGCAAAAGGCAAGGGAATGAGAGAGAAGCCCCAAAAGGGAATGGGAGGGAGGGTGCGAGGAGTTATTTGCAGTTTTCCACTTTTGTGAACATTCTGCCCCCCAGCCCTCGTGAAATGGGGGGGCACTGTAGTTGCAACTAACAATGGGATTCAGCCCATGAGGGGTGCATTTAGTGTTAAAATCAAATTGTATACTCCACTGATGATTTCAGGTATCTTTAACACAAAATTAAATTAATAATATATTTAAAATTTTAATAAAAATTACTTATATAAAAAAATTAAATTAATAAACACAAGCATAGTGCAAAATCATGATCAAAAGTGCAATAACAGTAAATTTAGCCCATCTTGCTACTGCCGCCCTTGCTGCAGTTCAAGGGTTTTAAAGTAACCTGATTTAAAATGCAGCTCGGGATTTTCAGAATTAGGACCCTCCCATCAGGCTAAGTGGTCCGTGGCTGTGTCCTGCCCCCTCCTCCAAAGAGACACTAAGAGTAGCAAAAGAGAAGTGTTGGGGGTTGCAGTATTGCTCAGCCCTCCAGCTGTCAGTTCACTTTCTGAGCTTGGTAGTGGTGCTCTGGTGGCTCGTAAATAGTTTTCCTCCCAGCACCATCTCACTTCTTGAACATCCTGTGTCTGTGAAACTCTGCCAGTGGATGAGCAGAATTTGGAGAAGTTACTTTGAGTTGTAAGTTCCTGAATTCCACAGCCAGCCAGAATAACTTGTCCAATCTGTGAATAAAGAAAGAAAGATTTTCAAGAATCAATCTGCTGGATTTTGTAGTATACATATAAGCGGATTGCTAAGCAATCTTTATATCAGTGTTTGCGTTTGTATTTCATTGAACTTTCTGGTATGTCTAGGCAGAAGCCACTGAAGCACAATGCAACTCTTATTTCATTTTGGATTGTTTCCATTTTCTGAGTTCAAAGATTACTTTTCCCTTCATGTGGGCTTTGGACCACCTTTTTTGTCTGAAGAACCTTCATTAACAAGTCTTTGGAGGGGCAAATAAGTAGGAGAGTCATGCAGGAAAAATTGTACTGAAACCTCTTTCCTCGTTCATGTATATTTTGGTAAGGAATGGTTAGAGAATAAATTGAAGCCATAGTATGCTTAATCGAGCATTTCAAGCAGGATGAGTGGTGAAAGGATTGTCCGGACAAGTCTAGGAAAAAGATTTGGGGGGGAAATCCACATGAATACCTGTAAGCTATGTTATTGTTTCTGAGAGTGTTCATAATGCACCTGCTATAATTAACACTGCAAATGTACGATATACATCCAATTTAGTGGCTGTTTTGACTGTTAATTAGCTTGGTTGATTTTAATGAGCACATTTAACACATACTTCCTGTTGATAATCTTATTGGGAACTCATATTTTTAAATATGCTTATCATATTTGTGTTATCTCAGAAAGTGATAAGAATTTTTGCATTAAATTATATTGAAGGTTAGGTTACCTGTAATAGTTAAGAACCAAAGCAAATAATTCCTCCTTTAATTAAATCTTGGCTCCTGGTAGAAGGAATCCTGTGGTGAAATTGGTTTGATATTGCCAATAAAATTTAATTAGGTATATTCTAGATGCAAAATGTGATATGGATGTGATTACAGACAAAGTGCAGTTTGGTAACTTTATAGTACTTTTCTAGATGAATTTTTGTACAAACCAATTTGCTACAATATATTGCATTTCCAGAGGAAGATTCCTAGTAAACAGGTAATCAAAGAAATATTTTAAAATTGATTGCTCTATTTTCAGTCTCGTTGCATTTTAACTATCAAACATATTTCGAATTAGAAAATTCATTCATGTGGCATGGATTCATGTCTTGCTTTTTAGGCCTACAATTTCACTCTGAGGGTGACCAGTTTTTTCCCCCCCACAGGGTCAAGAGTACTCCGCCATCTGAGGCATTGTGGAATGTTGAAGTATCAGATAAGCCAGATAATTTTAGCCATTTTACTGCTGCCTGTAGCAGTTGCCAGCTGCCACCAGATAGACTTGCTGCTGGATCCTTTCCCAAAACATGGACTTGGCTCTGGTCCAAGAGGCAAGTGGCTCCAGCCGGCACTTCCCGAAACTGCAGACCCCAGGATTCCATAGGATGTTGTATGTGGAATCATAGTGCTATAACAGGCTAGTGTGGAAATGGCCTATATTTAATAATCTTACAACTTAAAGGAAAAATACTAAATCTTGGTGTTGCATAATGACATATCCAGTGCTGCTTCACAGATTTATTCCACCTTTTCTCTAGAGAGCTCACAGTAGTATTCATAGTCCTGTCCCTCCTTCTCCCCCATCCTTCCAATGCCCTTGTGGAGTGGGTTGGGCTGTTTGGTTCAAAGTCACACAACAAGAACAGTAGCCCAGCAGTAGGATATCTTTGGAACATTGGCCAGTGGTCTGAAAGCGGCATCTAATCTGTGCTTTCCTGGAATCAGTCTGATAATCAAAACCCCTGCATATGCTTGCTATACTTTCAGTCAGTTTTTGTAAAGATGATGGATTCTAAAAGTTCTGTGACCATCACAGAAGTTGTAATTGTTTTGTGTATATCGCTGCTTGTCTTCTCATGTATGAACCAGTCCTTCTTTGAAAGGAAATATCAAGAGTTACATTCCGCTTTGGCCTTTTCAGAGCACATCTTAGACCATTTCCACACTACACTGTTGTAGTGCTATTATTCCACTTTTGACATCCTGTGGAATTCTGGAGTTTGTAGTTTACTGAGGCCAAAGAGCTCTCTGGCTGAGAATTCTAAATGCCCCTCCCTAAACTGCAAACCCCAGGATTCCACAGGATGTTGAAAGTGGAATAATAGCACTATAACAATGTAGTGCAGAAATGGCCTTAGAGCTGTTTCCCATATTAGTATATTTCTTACATGGAATTCACTTTAGTGTAAGAAATTACATAAATCCCACTTGCTGATATTCTGGTACTGTCTTCATTAATGTAATAGGATGAATCCTTGTATAAGAAGAATCCAAATGTATGTCTAAATTAGTTTATCATGCTGTGTTCTTGATGCACCCCTTATTACAGAGCTATTGAATTTATTTTGTCAGACTTCGTAGAAGTTCTCTAAATCAGTCTCCCTAACAAAGGGAGAGAAAGTATTTAAACTTTTTAGTATCTCTTTGATGAATGAATGTCTCCTTGTACTTTTGTTAGCAGTGGGACTTTTCCCGAAAGAACAGCTGCTTGTTGAAGGTACAGCAGCAGAAACCTTGTCATATTTTACATTCTTTGTCTTCTTTTGTGGGTCCTAACTTAATAGGAAAAAAATTGTCATTGTAGTTTCAGCTTTCAAGTCATTTGTGTTGTAGATTTTATATCTTACCACTTAGTAAAAATATTACTTTAGTTAACTGCCTGGTGATTTAGGGATTGTTAATTAGAAACTGCTGTAGATCCTGTTTTGAAATACAAGCTGATTTCCTGAATGAGATAAGTTAGCTTTGATTCAGCCCCCTCTCCACACTGTGCAACATCTCAAATTTTATGAGTCAAAAGTATTTTCTGTGTCGCTAAATCAGCAAGGTTAATAGGTGTTGAGTGAACCAGATATGTAGGAAATCTATTAATACATTCCACTATACAAACGAATACTGCAGTTCTAAAAGCTGAGTGATACACGTTGACTGACAGTTTTGGCTGAAGATTATAATATGGCCAATGAAATGTTATATTGCAGCATGTTGGTGGTCAGGAAATTAATTCCCATGTTATAGCCCTAGGCAGCCAAAATAGATTCTTCCTAGCTAAGCTTTCCCACTCTGATGTACCATTTGGATGGGTTTTCAAGGGCCTACTTGCTTGTGTGTGTATGTGGGGGAGTGTTTCTTATATATTAACCTAAGGACAGTGTTTTGGAAATAAAACACCCACAGTGCTAGATTGAGACATAAAAGACCACAATAAAAGGAGGGGTTGATTTAACATAAAGCACTTTTCCAAAGGTCTAAATTTAAATGATTTTAATCACTAATGAGGAACATTCTATTTAATCATAATTTTTCATAAAAGTACATTATTGAGGAATAATAAGGTATACTTCAGTTAACAAAGTAGATGTTTGTACCAGAGGCAGAAATAACATAGAAAGAATAGGAATAGGTTCCTACATTGCAAAAAGAAGGGCAGTTCAACATGTTTTAGCAAGCTTTTGATTCAAAACAGTATCTACATGGAAAAGGAAACCATCAGGTCGAATAAGCCTTATATAAGTAAACAAATCCATTTTGAATCTTCTAAAGACCACTTGAAGGCTTCTTCCAAAATGCAGCCAGGGATGACATATTCTTTCTTACGATTTTCATTTTGGTGGATAAAAACATACATCTAACTTTTTTTTAACGTGTTGGAGACCTGTTAAGGTAAGCTTATCTTATATTCCTTCCTTTTCTCTATTTTTCTATTCATGTATGTTCAGTAAGGGATCCTAAAGGCAGCTAATGTTTACCTTGCCTGTTGTAGTTAGGCAAGCATAACTTCAGTAGCTAAAAATACTTCCAGCTGAATAGAGGGTGAATAAGAAAAGGGGTAGCTGGAATGGCCTCAAAAAAGGCTGCACAGTAAATTTGAGGAGGAAGTAAAAAGAAAAAAAGAGCAGGTATAAAGACTGGAAGGATGGATGAATCACCAAGGAAGAATACAAGTGTCCTCCACTTTTTCTGTGGTCCACTTTTTGTCAATCTGGTCATTCAACCTTTTAGAATTACATCCAAAAGCTATGTATTTAATACATCATCTGCTCTTTTGACTACTTTTGACCTCTTTTGTTGTAATTGTAAAGGGTCGAAAGAACAGATTGTCAAAAAGTGAAGTGAAAGCAAATTGAAGTTTGAGGGGGTCTTGTGTCAGGAGGAGCTTTGGGTAGGGAAAAAGACTCACAGTCATGGCTCTGAGGAGAAGACAACATCCCCGAAGCCACACTCCCTCTCCATCCTTTCCTCCCTTTTCTTCTCTCTTTTCCATGGAGCTCATTGGCAGATCAGATAACACAAAGCCACACCCACAATCACTTCATTGACAGATCTGAAAAAATTGCTGTGAGGTAGAGAAAAAGTGAAACAGATTGTGAGGGCCCAAAGAGAACACTGTAGAAGTGGGATTTAGAAGAGAAAGGCTCCACTCAGGGTTTTCTGTTGGAAGGTGAAGCTGGTATTGTTTTCCTGGAAACATTCTCATCGGCTCCTGGAGCTGTTCATCTCACTTTAAGCCCTGCAGAAAGCTAGCTTATGGAGAAAGAAGGTGGATGACATAGCCCACTCACTAGCCAGCCAGTGGGAGAGAACTGGGGGGGGCCTGGTGCATGTGCATTGTGGACAGCATGCATGCCTATGTCACCATATGTTGTGATGTTGCTACACCATCCTCAGGAGTGTGTGAGTGTGTGTGTGTGAATGGGAGAGAGAGAGAGAGTGTGTGTGTGTCTTGGTTGGCAAGGAGACTGAGTCTGTCCATCTGGCGGGGCTGGAGGAGTGGGCCTCAGTGTGATAGTGAGTGGAGGTCTCAGCCCAGAGGGACAGGAGAGCAGCCCTGAAGACTGAACAGACTGAACAAAAAGATGGAGTCAAGTTGATTCACTTCGACATTTTCAAATTTTCTGCTGTTTGACAATGCTGTGGTCCTTAACCTGTCCGTTAGGAAGGGGACACCTGTACAGAGGTGTAGCCCAAGCTTGCAGGAACAACAGAAAGACAGCTACAGCTTAAAATGAGTTGAAACTGTCCAGGCAAACAAGGAGCAACAAAAAGTGTTTTTTTCCCCCCAAATATGTTAGAAGCAAGAGAATGATGAAGGAGCTTGGTAAGGAATCCTGGTTGCAAATCAAGATTGATAAGGGGCTAGGAATCACTTAGTTAACCTAAATGAATTCAAAAATTTAAAGGGCCAGATGAATTGCATCCCACAGTATTGAAGGAACTTGTTGACAGATCACAGAACCAGATACTATAGTTTATATAAATGTTTGAGAATGTGTGAGATGCTGGAGGATAGGAGAAAAACAAACATTGTCCCTCTCTGCAAAAAAGGCAAAAAAGAAGATTCAGAAAACTGTGCATCAGTCAGCCTGACTTCAACATTAAAGAAAATATTAGAATGGATTACACAGAAGTTTGTCTCTTAAGTGTCTTGATGACAACACACTGATTACTAGGAGCCAATATGGGTTTGTCAAGAACAAATCGTGTCAAACTAACCTTACATCTTTTTTTTTTTAAAACGGTCACTAGTTCAGTAGATAGTGGGAATGCTGTAGATGTCGTTTATCTGGATTTCAGCAAAGCATTTGATAAGGTCGCCCATGATGACTTTGTTTGGCAGACAAATTCAATATGGAATATATGGGAACAGTATCAGATGGATCCACAATTGGAAAACCATGCTCAAAGAGTTGTCATCAGCAGCTGTGCTTCAGATTGGAAGGAAGTCTCCAGTTCAGTGCTGCAGAGTTCTGTCCTGGGGCCAATACACTTCAATATTTTTATCAGTGATTTAGATGATGGAGTGGAGGGAATCTTTATGAAATTTGCAGGTAATACAAAACTGGGAGGGGCAGCCAACACATTGGAAGATAGGAAAAGAATTCAAAATGCCCTTTATGTACTAGAAAACTGTGTTGAAACTAATAAAACATAATAGAGACAAATGCAAAATTCTACATATAGGCCACAAACACCAACTGCACAGGTATAGGATGGGGGATGTTTGATTCAGCAGTTTTACAGGTGAAAAGGACCTTGGATTATTAAGGCAGGCTGTTGGCAACTGTGGTTGCTGTGAAACAGGCTTCCTGTTGAGCAGGTGCTCAGTCAATTTTTCTAATTTTTTTAATTTGCTGTTTTTTAATTGGGTTTTTAATTAAATTTGTGGGCTTGCTTTGTGTTTTATGTTAAGTTTTATTCATCTCACTGTGACTGCCCTGAGTTTAATTTGTTAGTAGGATAAACATCCTATAAATAATTAAATGAAGTATCTGTTGTCCAAGAGTTAGACAGTTGTTAGTGATCATTATACTTGTCAAATTCGAAATAGATTTTCTTTAGGACTCATTTCAAGGCAACTATCTTCAAAGCAGCTGAGTTTTGTCCCCTTCACAGTGAAGCTTTACTTATGTTCTGATTCTGTCTGGTCAATTGGTCAAGTTGTACCCTTTATTGTCTTTCTACAAAAGGGTGAACGTCTTTGGGGACAAAATCATGTAGGGTTGTCACCCTCCCTATCCAGATTTACAAGATATTCACCAGCATGTTAGCACACAGATGAAACAACCTTGCTGTTCACCAGGTTCATGCTGACAAGGTTAGCTTCTTAAAAATTAGAATGATAGCTGAACTAGTAAAGAGGGTTCTTCATGTAGTCTGCTGAGTACTGTGAACAAAATCTGCTACCATAGTGTCCCTAGACAAAGCGAAGATATTTGATATGGTCACCTGGAAGTATCTAAAGTATCTATTGTGCACACGCAAGGCTATGGAATTAGATTCATCCTTTACAAATATTTTGAGCAAACTGTATACAAATATTCAAGCAATGCTCAGGACCAATGAAATAGATTCTGTAGTATTTGAGATCTCTAGTGGCATGAAACAAGGATATCTTTTCGTACCTCATCCTCTTTTCTCTGGTTAAGCAGCCATTGATGTTTTATATAAGAACTGATAAGAATACAGTGGACCTCTATAAATGCAAGGATTCCATTTCAGGAACCCCTGTGTGAAATGAAAAAACACAAGTATTGCATCGATTGTCTATAATAGGAACGGTGCTTTACACGACTGCACATTTGTGTATGTGGCGATCATGCCAGAAGAGAGTGTACTGTATTACTGGGTTTGAAATAAATGATTGAAAGCCTCCTGTGAATTTATATGCAAAAATCATGAATCTTACCATTTTGAACTTGTCTATAGAATTCTTAAATGTAACAGAACAGATAATGGTTTATGGTAAATATCTGGCCTCAAAATTAATCTCATTTCTCATCCTCGCAATTAGCAAGTGTCATGGAAAAACTGTGTATAGAAACAAGGGCTTGAGGAATAAACTAGTCAAATGTTTGGATACTGCTATACCAGAGATACTTAATAAGATGATAAGGTGAACTGTGAGGGAATATATATATATGTATATGTGTGTGTGTGTGTGTATGTATATATACACACACACACACACATACATACATACATAACATATACATACATATACATATATACATACATACACATGCACTGATTAGAAATACATTGAATGAATGGGAATCCATCACTCCTTTAATGGTTGGGTAGAATTCTGGCTTTTGAATGGTCCTGCCACAACAGATGTTTTTAACTTTTTCACATACAGCTATTAGCACTGTCTGGTGGAGTTACAAAAGGATGTCAAGACCATATTAGTGCCTGTACTCACAGAGGAAAGTGCCCAAGACTTACTTTTTAAAAAGCATTATCTGGAAGTCCAGGGAAAGGAGGTTTTGGAATCTTGAATTTGTCCCTATCAGGGACCTTTCAGATTAATCAGTTGTTTCATCTTGCAGACTTGAATGAAAATTCAACATGAGTTGGGTTAGATGAAACATTGGATCTAAGGACAAAGCAAAGGAATTTTTCTTCAACCCTTCACCTAAAATGTAAATTAAAGAGTTCAAAAATGCTTTGAGACTCACAAGTTACAAATTTAGAGAAGGTGGTAGAAGAGGTTGATGCCATCCACTTTCCCTCTTTGCCCTGTGTCATCCCTTCTTCTCTGATGGGGAAAAATGGTGGTGTTATGAATGTGGCCAAGGGACATAACATTAGCACAGTTAAAGACCTGTATAACTGGAACAGGTTAAAGCAAGTCCCATGCTAGCAGAGCAATTGCTCAGCAGTGAGCCAAACTGGTTGCAGGTATGATACATTCTGCATTTAGCATTGCTCTCACAGATCAAACAATACGCATTATGGTTACTTTCACAGTGAAAATAAAAAAATTATCTTCGACTATTGCAGTCTAAAGGCATGACATTCAAATTGTTTCAGTTGATGCTGGTTGCATTATATAACAAAATGAAGTCTTATGCATTCTTGGGAAGTTGACCTTGGTGTTGATCTTACTTCAGAACCATGTGCCAGACTTTAAGGTCTCATTCATAGGGTGGCCATAAGTTGAAGTTGACTTGATAGCAATTAACAACAACAGTTAATGTACAACAAATTCTCATTTTACAGCAATGAAAAGCATGGGAGCAATCGTTTTTTACTGGTTTAATGAATAATATTTTCTGGTTACTTTCTATGGGTCTTGAAAGACATGTTTGCATTCTGGCAGGAATTTTTCAAGTTTTATGCCATTCTTACATCAGTCTTAAGGGTTTGGGTTTTTTAAACAAAGAACAACAGGGAGTGACTTAGACAACCAGCAAGAATAACAAATTCCTTGTCAAATGTCATAACATGTAACAGGAATGAATTACTTTTAAAAACTAATTTTCCAGCCTCTGTTCATTGTCAGCCCATGGAGTCACTCACCAACTGTGTCACTTCTTCCTGAGTAGTAGCAGTTTCTCCTTCTTGTCACCTCTCTTCCTGGACAGATCTGTAAGTTAGGCCCAGAAGAAAATGAGAAGCAAGGATGGTGGTTTGAATACCAGTGGATTCTCATGACTGTTCTCAAGTGTTTTTAATGTGGAAATTTAATAATTTGAAAATTATTACCTTCATGGAGTAATATTCATGCTTTCTTCCCAAACATATTGTATTCATTACCATAGCACTAAAATGTAACTTCAAAAATTAGTTCTAGCTTTAAGACCTCCTAATGCGTAGTGGTAGGTGCAAATCACAAAAATATGAGAGAACATGATACAGGAGAGAGGAATAAAATACAGAAGAAGGCAAACGCTTTGCCTTATTCCCACAGATTTTAGTGGGAAAGATTTAATGGTCCACTTCATATAATGAAATTGAAGCAGCTTAACTTGGTTGGATCTTGGCCTTTGCCTCTTACGACTTTTTCTAAAGCAGTGTACATTCCTGAATACAGAGTATAGTTTCCTTGAGAAGCCTTCATAGTTCATTGGAAACAGCTGAGACTGTTAGCTGGGTTTGAAGTTATGTATATGAAGTACAGACTCAGAGCTAGTTGGTGTGAAGTTTTGTTTCATATTTGTTTTGCTTGGGGTATATGTATGGATATATGTCATCTACTGTAAAATGTATTACTTTAGATTTTTTCACCTCTTCTAATTGAAATAAAAATGGCAATCTTCTTAAAACATTGTGGGTGTAAGTCACATCTGGAGGAGTCTCTGGAGTACCATAGAGCTGTGGATATATGTATCCCTCCCATATCTTCATCCAGCATTCTCTTTTGTCTCCATCCATGTAACTTCTGCTGCAAATCACAAATAATTTTCACATGTCAAAGGGGCATACAGATCCCCAGTCCCAGGTGCTATAGGGAAAGATGTACAATTGTGAAAATACATGTTTTATTGGTTTTCCTTACCAGCAGTTCTTTTTCCCACTTGAATTCTTTGGTGCGTTTCCTGCTTCCTGTCTGTACAGGGATAAAATCATGTGGGTAAAAATAACGTTTCGGCATGAGGGTTCTGTAGGGTTCAGTTTGTATGATTGTGCTAAGAAACAGGATGTATAAGCTTATTTTGTTCTGACATCACTCTTGCAATGGATTTCTGCTGATCTTAAAGCTACTTTGCTGAAGTCCAAGAAATTCGTTTGCTTTATTGAATTTAAAACGCCTTGTAAAGTCATGGAACAATAATTCATGAAACATGAAAAAACATAAGCTGTTCCTGTTTTATACAGACTTCTGTATTTCAACTCTGTTACATTTATTTTTGTCTCCTTTTATCCCCACCTGTCTTTTTTTAATGTTTAGGAATGATTTGCTAATGGTGTGTCGCCAGCTGAACATGGAGGAGTCTGTAGCAGAGATAATGCAGCAGCTAGGTGCTGATGAAAATGGAAAAATATCCTTTCAGGATTTTACACGGTGTCGTATGCAGCTTGTGCGAGAAATCAGGAAGGAAGAAGTGGGACTTTCTGTGAAATCGTATGATTTTTGTAAAAAGAAAACATTGAGGGACAGGATAGCTTCCTGGCCAACAAGTAGTGATAACAGTTTAGGTAAGTGTGGTTCTTTCATGATCCTAGAGTGAAACATGACACTTTGTATGCTCTCAAGAATCTGTCTGTGCTAGGGCTTCTACAGTCTCTGTTATCTTCTGCTTGCCAGCTCATGGCATTTCAGTCATACTCTCAGTATGTGGAGCTGTGTACTTGATGTTCCTAAACCTGTTTTCAATATTATATATGAGGAGCTATTATTTTTTATGCATGTATGTCTTGAGCACACACTGTAAGCTAGTTTTCCAGAGCGTGCAGAAGTATTAAACTTAGACATTTTCCATACATTATTTTAAATTTAGGTATACACTTTTACCTGCATACAGCTCCATTTTGGGAAATGTGTGACATGGACATCAATATGCAGTTTATCTTCTCTCAGGCATATAACTTCAACTTTAACGCCAAATGATTTGCTGTATTTTGAAGTTTATGGTTCTGGCAAGTAGCAACAGCCTACTTATCTGCATTGAAATGAAGAACTAAAAATGAGGAGACTTAACCTACATTCATTTTAAGCAGTATCACATGTAGTCTATAGCTCCATCTTTAATGTGAGCACATTGATCCCTGATTCTATTTCTCATATTGTGCTTTAAAAAAAAACTTGTTTGGCTGTCAGTTTTGAGTACATATAGCCATTTGTTAAGGCATGTTAAAAATGTCATAATTTCAAATAATTGCATGGTTGACTAGTGATCGTATTCCCATAAAAGCTTTTTATAGGGCAAAAGTATAATGTGACTTGAAGAATATATATGACTGATCTTGTCTAAAGAAATCAGAGCATGCTGATGCCTTTTTTTTAGTCCTTTAAGATCATAAAAAGAAACCTAAGAGTTTGCAGGTTGCTTCTAATTGCTTTGTGCATGCATACAGCTGAAGACAGCAGGCATCACAATGCTGTGACATAAATCAAGTTTATGGATGGTCATTTTTCCTGGGATCTCTGTTGAAAATAACTGATCCTTGCTAAGACTGTTTGAAGATGTATCTGTCTTTATTATCCTTTGGAAGTTTCTCCCCATACGGAGTTCATATAGTTGGAGAGAGATTACCAAAAATAATTAAAAGGCCAGCAAAGATCATGGAGATGAACAGAAAACATTTCTGCTTTGATAAAGAAGGTTGGTGGTAATTTTCTTACAGACCTGACTCTGGATGTTTGCCAAGTGAAGATAGTTCAAATCAAAGTGCACATAGGGCTTAAACTTGCAGAAAAATCCACTTAACTAGAAACAGAAACCCGAGGTCAGCCAGTGGATTTCTATGGCAAGTAGGGAATCGAAACCTGGTCTCCAGGGTCATAATCTAATGCGCTATGGTGGCTCAGTAATTAATACCCCATTATATATCAATCAGCCATTTTTGTAAGAGATAATCGCAATATAATATAATAGGAAGGCATTGGTGGTACCTGGGGCCCTTTAAGGTATAATGCATAATAGTGCCCATGCTGAGTGGCAGCTAGTTACAGTACATTCCTTGTTTTGGATTGATGCCCAAAATCAAATACAGATTGAAAGCATGCATTTTTAAAAATGTTGATAATGTTGCATATTGTCTAACATCTGTATAAGGAAAAACTGAGAGCAGCATTCTAGAACTTTTTATCCTCCAGGTATTTTGAACTTGAACACCCCACATCTCTTATTTGCCACATGAACAGTGGCTGATGGGGTTTGTAGTAGAGTACCGTCTTACAGAGTACGTTGTAATGTGGGAATATATTGACAGGGCAAGCATTCTGGTATAGACTGTCGGAATGTGATTAGGCACTTAGTTTCCTATTAAAATTTCATTAGAAAGGTAGATAATTATTTTTGCTGTCCTCTGGAAATGTTGATCTAACTCCACAGACCAGATACTTGCATGACAAAGAAAAAAAGGAAAAAAATACTTTAGCAGTCCTGAATTGCATGCTGGTTTATGCCAGCTGTATGAATCATAAAGGTATACGATGATTTAATTCATCTTTTTCAGGATGAATTAACCCAAGTAGTCAGGTCTGGGCCTGATAACATTGTCCCTATCACCTCCAAAAGCCCCTTATGGTTTGATAAAGAATGCTATGTGAAGAAAAAAGTAATAAGTGATTCCTACCTACCTTACAGGAAATCTGTTTCTAACTACCTTCCTGCGAGCTATTTCCAGCTAAAAAAGGAATGTAAGACCTTATTAGCCCAAAAAAGACACCAATTTGAATGCAACTCCTGGTCCCTGTCGTTAACTGCCTCCTTAAATAATGATTCAAAAAGGTTCTGGCAGATTGTGTTGGGTGCCTCACATTCTACCTCTCAAGCTCCTAGTTGCATTATTCCAGCCCAGATCTGGGAGGGCCATTCCACCTTTACTGATGCAAATTCTATTCACTTGGCCCTTGTCAGTACTCAGGACATCACACCCGCCTAGTGATGTATTTAAGTCTTTTACTTGAAGTCTCAAGTCAAGTCTCAAGTCTCTACCTTCAAGTCTCAAGTCGAGTCTCAAGTCCTTGCAGGCTACTTTCAGGTCAAGTCTCGAATCATGTCTCATGTCTGGGAGCCAACTTTGTACCTCAACCTGCGTTCCAGAATTTCTAGACACAGTTCAGTAAAGTCAGTTTTAACTATATAAGTAGAGTTGGCCCTCTACTTTTGTTATTTTGCTATATGCAGCGTCAGAAGTGGGAAATAGGATCCTTCTTACTTCCCATTTGCAAGGTAAGAAGTGGGGAATAGGATCCTTCTTATTCCCCATTACTGAAGCTTCAAGAGCTTTAGAAGGAAGGATCCTTCCTCCTCAAGCCTATTGCCTAACACATTTTCTGTTCCCCTCTGAGATATGTGCCCTGCACTCTGGGCACAAGTCTTGCCTTCTGCTCTTAGGAAGTTTCAGAAAGCTCCTCCTGTATGTAGAGGGGACAGGCTGCTGAGCAGACCTCAGCCTCATCTCAAGCCCATTGAGAAGATCGCCATGTGACCAGTATGAATGTATTATGTTACTGAACCAAGTACAGCAAGTCAGTCACTGAAAATATGCAAGTCTCAAGTCAAGTCTAGTCATTGTGTAGTTTTTGCCAAGCCAAGTCTGAGTTGAGTTACTGAAATGACTTAAGTCTGACCTAAATCCAAGTCAATTGACTCAAGTCTATATCACTGTTCCCTCCTCCCTCCCCCCCCTTGGAATCCTGTTTCCAAGGAGGAAGTGATCAAACTAATTCACCAGCTTAAGCAGGCTGGTGGTTAAGCCCCTGGAATAGATTTTATTCCTGCTGAATTTATTAAAGCCAATCAAGATTGGTGGGCCCCTCTGTTAACTGCTCTTTTTACTGTTATAAACCAATCTGGCAAAATTCCTGTCAGCTGGAAACATACCGTAGTGGTTCCAGTCTACAAGAAGGGACAGCTTAGTGATCCAGGGAATTTCAGACCCATTAGCCTGCTCTCAATAATGGGTAAGCTCTATGCTCGATACTTATCTAAAAGATTGACGGACTTTCTGGAGGCCAACCATGTTATTACAGAGGCCCAAGCAGCCTTCAGAAAGAACTATTCCACCTCCAATCACTGCCTGATCCTTTTTCACCTAGTGGAAAAACATCTTAAATTTTCACATGGTAAACTGTATGCAGCTTTTATGGACTTGAAATCCGCTTTTGACTCCATCCCCAGAACCAAACTATGGGAGAAATTAGATAAGATGCTGGTTGATAAAAGACTTTTTTATCTTATAATGGCTCTATATAGTGACAGCAAGCTGCAAGTCAGACGTGGTGCACAGGGATATGTTTCTAATAAAATCTCTGTGTCCAGAGGAGTCAGACAGGGCTGTATTCTCACACCTACATTGCTTAATGTGCATATAAATGACCTTGAGGAGGCCTTATCTGAGCCTGAAAGTCACTTGCCCAAACTTGGTGCTAGGAAAGTTCTCATACTGCTTTCTGCAGATGATGCTGTTATCCTCTCTCGCTGGACCTGGATTGAAACATCTTGTCCTGAAATTCACAAACTATTGTACGTCCAACGATCTGAAAATTAATTTTGGAGAATCTAAAATTATGGTTTTTGAAAACAAATTCTCCCAACGCCATTGGTCTCTCAAGGGGCATACCTTAGAACGGGTCAAAAACTTTTCGTATCTGGGGCTGTCATTCCATCACATTTTCATGGAATGCTCACGGATCAGCTATTCTGCAGAACTGATGCAGAAAGCATCAGGTAGCTCAGCTGCAATAACACGATTCTTTTTCACTAAAGGGGGCATGTTTATTCCGTCTGCCATTAAAGTGTTCAGTTCTAAGTCTGCTGCACAACTCCTATGTGCTTCTAATTTCTGGATAGGGGGAGTGACATCTGAGATAGACAGGCAACAGACAAAATTTCCTAAGCACTCTTCTTCAACTCCCCCAATTGTGTTCCTAATTCTGTGCTGTTATTGGAAAAGGGGGAAACCCCTTTCTTGTTAAGGGCCTGGTGGTATGCTTTAAAACTCTGACTGAAAGTTAGTGTTTTTGGAGGTAGGTTCAGGTTTGCTTGCATACCTGTCCCAAGATGATTATGTAAATAGCTGGTCTAAGCTGCTTGCCAAAAAAAGCAGCTTCAATTGGTCTCTTTTCCTCACTTCTTTCCATTCTAGGGCAGAATGTTGCCCTTAAATCTCTTAAACAAAGACTGTTGGACATAGCTTTTTGTGATCTGTGCTCTTGCTCATATGTATCTTGTTCTCCTAGTGCAATGAACATTCACTACACTGGCCTTTTTCAGTTGGCTGACTATATAAAGAACCTGTCCGTGGTTAAGTGCCACAGATCTTTCTCTCAGGCCAGATGTAATGTCTTTTTTACTGAATTACTTCGAGGCAGATTTGCTGGTGTTCCTTATCTTGAAAGTCAGTGCCCCTGCAATAATACAGAAGTTGAATCGATGAAGCATGTTGTTTTGTCCTGTAGCTCCTATAATGAGGCCTGTCAGCATAGAATTATTTCATTATTGAGAAAATTTCCTGAAAGTTCAGGCCAATTTTATGTCAGGTTCCTGCTAGAGGATAAGTCCCCAAAAGTGACCCTGGCTGTTGCTAAATTCCTCACAGAGGCAGCCAGGATTAAAGCTCATTGTATATTAGATAAAAGTTAATTGTAACTGTTTTACTGTTCTGATTTTGGCTTTTGGATGTTCTGTCCCCTTTTCCATTTTATGCTTGAGGGGGTTTTTTCCCATTGGATCTGTGGAATGCAATAAATTGATTGATTAATTGATTGATGCTAGTTTATGAATAAATGTAATTTTCATTATGATATTAACTGTCACATAGCAACAGGTGACTTGAAGGATCATTATGGTGACACCTACTGAACACGAGAAAAGAATAATTCATTTCTGTTTTTTTTCCTCATAAAACAGGTGCTGTGAATGGGTAGGTGGAAAGGAGGATGAGTCTGACCCTCAGCTCTATAGAATCAGTTGGATTTAAAGCAATGGTACTTTAAAACTGTTGGGTGACACTGACATTCAAGAATAGACAGAAGTCTGAAGAGTCACTCTTCAGACAGATCATATGAATCTTTTTTTGTTTTTCATATACGTTAATGATTTCATTTAGAGCAACAAAAATGAAAGATTAACAGACTGAGTTACGCCTCTTTCTCCAACCAACTCATTATATTTCACAGCTTCATAGCTGTTAAAATAAAGAAATGCTAGGATTTTAGCTTTTATATAATTCTGTGATTCTCATGATGATTAAAACATGCCTGTGAATTTACAAGACTTGAAGGAACAAGGGACAATAAAACATTCTGACATAACCTAATTCTATTTAAAGGAAAGCATTGTTTATAATGTAAAAAGCTGTATTTTTGTCAGTACCTAAAAAGATTTGATAAATGATATATTTGCTACTGAAAGCTATTTTTTTTAAAGTCAACCAATTTTTATTCTCATCATGCATTGTATTAAATATTATCTGTACTCATGTGTTAGGTATTAGAGTTTGATATTGTAAAACAATTGCAAGCAGTGCAGTAACATGGTATATCCATTTCACAAAGCTAACAAAATATATTTGCTTCCTCTATACCGTTTCTCATGCTCGAGATTTTTCATTAAAACCCGAATGTATAATAAATGGATAACACCATCTTACGACTGTAGAGGTAAGAAAATGGGATGCAAATTCTTACCCAACAATCGATGGCCACACATCAGTTTTCTTGGCACTGTGTTATGAAAGGTAAAATCACTTTTTTGCTTTTTAAGCTTATTTGTTACATAGCTCATTTGGTTAAACTTTAGATTATATGGATTACAAATAATAATATTACTTTTTTTTGTTATTACTGTTGTCATATATTCTATGACCATACATTAGTATACTAATGTTTCCTATTAATTAAATATGTATGCAACTAAATAATTATGATGTTATATGAATAGTAACAAGTAGTTGATTACTAGGAACTGTTCGCAACAAGGGTGAGCCAATTTTTAATTTTTATTTTTGCAGGTTTATAGCTTTGTAGTGTTGTTATGTATTCTTTATCCTTTCTAATTATTGTTTATATTGTGTAATGCTTTTCTCTCTTTTTTTTAGTATGGATTGTATTGTTAGTGTTAATTTATGTTTTATGTTTTTTGTATGTCTGTATGTTTTTTATTAATAATAATAATAATAATGAAGAAGAAGAACAAGAAAGAAAGGTAAAATCACTTGTATCATGTCCAAAATACCCAATAACACTACTACTACAGCTCTTTTCAGATGTTCAGTGAAGATGTAAGCATGAAGAGAGCCAAGAATAGGTGCAGGTCATTAGTGGGGAAACTATCACTTCCTAAGTCCTGTCAGCTGATGTACACAAGGGCAGAAAATGAGTTGGAGGTAGCATTTTTATTTTATTTTTACCTCTTCCATTGCCTGTTTTTGCAATCCCACTAACAGACCGAAGGTTCTGAAGATCCTCATCTGTCCTGAACTGTTCTATGTTTGGTTCCACAACTGGCAAACGGCAAGATCCACTACTAACCTGGGAGGAACTCCACAGGAGGTTCTTTCTTTCTTCCTGAGGAAGAAGAAATCTGTACCACCCACTGGTTCCAGGATACCTTTTCAGAGCAGCCCTATAACTGAACAAGGTTATTCTTGGTGGCTGCTCCCAAGCTCTGAAACTCACTTCCTAGAGAGGCTAGATTAGTGCCCTCATTACCATCCTTTTTTCAGGCAAGTGAAGATCTTTTTGTTTCAGCAGCCATGTCAGGGCTGACCGGTCAAGGGGGGAAAGGACTTTTATTTGCTGTGTTTTTATTTGTTCTTTTTGATGGTTTGTTTTTAACTGTTTTTAATTTTATTGATAGTTTAATTCTATTTCTAATTTTCATACAATAAAATGTAAGAACAATACCAAAAATAATATAACAAATCCACAATTCACCCAGTAACTCAAAAATCATACTGATTGTCCCTTGATACTTCAAGTCTTATAGAGTAAATTTATAAGCATGTTTTAATCATCATGAGAATCACAGAATAATATAAAAGCTAGAATCCTAGCATTTATTTATTTTAACAGCTATGAAGTTCTGAAATATAATGAGCTATCAGGCTGTGAAGTACAATGAGTGGGTTGAGGAAAAAGAGGTGTAACTCAGTCTGTAAGTCTTTCATTTTTGTTGCTCTGAACGTAATCAGTAATGTATATGAAAATGACCAGCCGAAGTGAGTATTTTGTGGAAACCCTTACTTTCATCTGAAGCTCTACTTTTAAAAAAATTACAGGTGGCAACAGGATTTAACAACCAGTGGCCTGATTTGTTCTAGTTATCTGATATTTAAAATATGTTTTAAGTCCCTTCAGGTATTCTGATTGGTCACTTAATAGTCCCTTTGGTGAGGCTTAGCTGTTATGATTTTAACTTCTTATTAGCACTGAGTTAGTCTCTGATTTATTATATAATGGGTAAGCAAAAGATTTAACCACTGTAACTCCTCCATCTCTGATCATAGCTTGTAATCTTTGCCTGGACATAATCTTTAGAATATATTTGTGTGTATTTTTGCCATTACTTTGTCTCCATGTTCCTTCCCCATGTTGCTTAGGCCAAAAGCGGGGTTGTGTAGAGATTTTTATTTGCTATAGGGATGCAACATGTGTTTTGAGTCAAAGTCTTACATTTATTTCAATGGGCATAGTTAAATTCCCATATTCTCCTGGCTGCACTGAAATTTACAGAGCCAGGATTTTCTCTGATTTATTTTACAGTTTTCTTCAACCCACTAGAGGAGAGTATCAAAGAAACAATAGCATCATGGTGCATATTTGTCACTCTTCTCGTCCTTTTGTTCTTTTTCAGCAGTCATTAAATACTTCACAATGAGTATGCTCTGAATAAATTGCATTTTACTGATGTATCAAGGCAGCTGTAGCTGGGAGTAATTAACATTATGTGAGGCAAAATAACCATTATGTATGGAGTTCACTGAAGATTTTGGCCTTTAACTCCTGCCTTGGTTCAGTGCGCTGCAGCTGTTCTCTGGTTGTTCAGATATTTCTGTCATTAAATGGGTATTATGGGTAGTTATTAGAACAGAAGATGTAGCATTAACATCTTAAGAACTAGACTATACATGCTTGTCTTGCATCTATATTAAATCTTTAAAAGATAGCTATCGTCGGTTTCTGGAGGATATTATTGCTCATATCCATATCCTAACTTTACATTAAAATGCTTTCGGCAGCATACATGTTAAAATGTTTCTGAACCACCCTTCAGCCAAAGCACTCAGGGCAGCATACAGATAAAAACAAAACAAAATGATAATAAAATCATAATAAAGCAAATCATAGCAAAAGAGCATAGAATTAAATAACAGCGTAAATCCAGTTCTGTACGTCTGAAATATACCAAAAGCCTAGATAGTTTTTCCACCACTTGCACTGAAATTAAAAAGTGAAATTAAAAAGCAAACTTCTTTGGAGAAGAAATGACAAGGGCACCTGCCACATCTGAAAATACCTGTCTCCAGCCTCCATCTACCTCTTCACAGTGTGAAAGGACCTGAGGCAGGGTGTCCGAGGCTAATCTGAACATTCATGCAGACTCATTAAATTAGGTACCCTAATCCCAAACATTGTATGGTCAAACAGACCACTTTGATTTTTGTTTGGAAGAACTCCAGAATCCTGTTTGAGATTGGGAAGGATGCTCCATATGTCTTGTCCAGATTAATAAATGTGCATTTTTACTTATTTTTATTACCTTTCATTTATCTCAGAGAGTCGTTGCTGTGAAGATAAAGTGGCAAGAAGGAGAGTCAAGTATGTTGACTTGAGCAGTTTGGAGGAAAAGTTGGGTAGGAATGTAAAATTAAATAGATAGATAGAAAGATCAATAGTTGGGGCATGAGCCAAAAGTGGTGAAAACACTTTGAACAAAGATCAAGCAGCATTTCCAGACTATAAGCCTGATCTTTCAGAGGGAATGCATTCCCATCCAAAACATGTTGAACAAGATGTTCAGACAAACCTTCAACTCACAGGACCTCAGTCTTCTCTGGATTAAACTTTAATATTTTTCTCCCCTGCAGTTCATTAATTACTTCAGGCAATAATTCAGAATATCTACTGATTCGCCTAAATTTGAGGAGAGGGGCAGAAGATCTGTTTTTTAAAATTTGTTTATTTATTTGATTTATATCCTGCATTTCTCCCATTATAGAATTCGAAGCAACATACCACTGATACTTTGCTTCATATGACTTTGCTCTAAGATTTTGTATAGATTAGGATGAGAAATGCCTTTGGCATTTATCAGATGATAATTAGATTTGCATCAGCTCCAGCCAGCCAAAATGTGCAATGGTTGGGAAGATATGAATTTTAGTCAGTCCTCATTTAGAGAGCTACAGATTCTGCATGCTTGCTATGAATATGAAACAGTTCAGATTAAGACAAAATACATTCCAAAATACATTCCTGTAGAACTTAGGATGACTAAGATGTGACGTAGCTACGTGAAGCGAGAAGATAACTAAATCTCTTATTTACCTATAAAATTGAACTTAATGTTTGTGTTTATGAAACTCAAGAATATAAACAAAATCTGATTTTCAGATCATCTGTAAAACGAATTTCTTAGGGATAAATTATGTTTCATGTTAAACTCATAGTTTGGTGTTAAGTGATTTTTTTTTTAAACATCAGCAGCTTTGGGAAACCAGCAAACATAGAGTTTGTTTTTAATGCTGGCTTTTAGGCCATAAGGCTGCTGAGAGGGAGAGAAAGGAAGGAAGGAAGGAAAGAAGGAGTTGATGGGGAGAGGAAAGCAGAGAGAGAGAGAGAGAGAATGTTTGGGGAGATGAGAGTGTCAAAGCTGGAATAAAGGGCAGTGACAGATGCTTCCTGAAAAATAAAAGTAGAAATACATGTTTGACAAGACAATGAAAAATATAATGACAAGGATGTGGAAATTTGTCTTCGACATGCGGTAGCTGAGAAACTAAATCTGGCAAAGCAGTTAAGGCTTACACATCTTGTTATTATGCCATAAAAGATTGTCCACAGTTTCCTTCTCTCCAGTTTCAGCGTAGTGGCAGGTGCTTCACAGTTCTTCATGGTCTCTCTGACTCACACACATGGGTTGTTGTGCACCTGCACAGCAGCTGTCAGAACCTTCTAAAGCTGAAATGCACTGCAGCCATTAGCCCTGCCTTCTCTCTACTGCGCATCTTCCTGGCAGTTCCTGCTGAAAAGCTCCGTTCTCTTTTGTCCACCACAGCTGCAGCCTCTCATCAGCAACCTCTCTACCTGTTATCTACCTTTCTTTAGCACCTTTAGTATCTTTTTTCTCCTATTTCATTCTACTTCTTTCTTCTCTGTTTCTCTTTAAAAAAAGAAAAACTTTCTCTGTCTTTCCTACCTCCCCCCTCCACATTCCCTTCTCTGACTCCACTTGTCATATCAAGGGGCCTATGGCCCTAAGCTATTCTTCAAAAAATGTTCTGGCTGCAGAGGAAAAATTCCCGTCTTGGATGGCCTCTCCCACTGTCTGCTTTGTTTTGGGGAGACCATTATTTGGGCAGGTGAGCCCACTGACAAACATTTACCAGGCAGGCACAGAGTGGTGTGCTTAAAGGTCTTAGTGTTCTAAGATGTCCTCAGGTTTTGAGTATGGAGTGTCCCTCCACTTCAACATAGGTGTTGAGACTAGCTGCCCCAGTGTCTGTTGCTCACCCTTTTTCATCAACTGATGTGACACCAGCACCTTTGTTCACTCTTCTGGCAGAGTCTTCAGGCTCAATCGCAGGTGCTCAGACTGGGTCCCCCACACCCAGTCAGTTGGCTCCACTGATGTCAGGCCTGTTGATGGCCTCCACTCTGGAGTGATCTATTCACCTCAAGCACCCACACCCGATAAAGACCAGCCCAATAATAAGACAAAGAAAAAAGAGTAAGAGGGAGGGGGATCAACAGACCCAACTGTTTCCTTTGGAATCCGTTCCTGACCAGCACAGCTTACCACTCAGATCTTGCAGAAGCCTGAACCATAATAGCCCCTACCTATCTCTTTGCCACCTCAAGTTCAATATTTGCCTACACCAGTCCTTGATCAGGCCCAACAGGATTGATTAGTTGATGGAGATACCCACTTTGTCAATATTGTACTCATACACACAGAAATCCATCACCTTGTAGGGCAGCAGATATGTTTGGCTATATAAGGGTTCTGGTCTGTGGCTAAGTCCTTACAGGATCCTGCCCAGTACCTCAGACCCAGCTGGCTGCTGTGATGCAGGGCAGCTGGAGCAGCCAACTAGGTAAGGGCTGGGGTCACTCTGCAGCCTCTGGCATGGTCTCCAGGGCTGCCTGTAGCCTCTCCAGTGTTCCTGACCCTGCTGACCCCTGGACTTGGACCCCTGCCTGTTTTCCAGACCTACCTCTGGCCCTGTGGACTCTTGCCTGGTAGGCTTCTACTGCCTTAAACCCTTGCTGTGCCTTAACCTTCTCAGGATGACAGGAGGATCAATCCATTATGTATGGGTTGTGATCCTTGCACCAGCTGATGCAGAAGCCATCCTCGTGCCAACAGAAAAAAACGTTTAACCACTCCAGTCCCTCTCCGGTCAGTTTTAATTTCTCCTGTGAACCAGCTAGGTGCAGTTTGTCCCTCTCTGGTACAATAGGTTTGATTGTATCGAAATGGAGCAGGATACAGAGAGAAAAGCAAAGAGCTTGAGAGGAGAAGGAGATAAGACAGCAGAGAAGAATGTGAGTGGTCACGGAATGACTAAAGATGATTTAGTCCGGAGTACCGCTATACAGCTGGGCTCGGACAAGGAGAAACAACATTCCATCCAGAAAACTGCAGTACAGTGGGTCACGGACAATGGCGCTGGCGGCTCCATAGACCCAAAACGCAGGTGGTCCATAGACCCAAAACGCAGGTGGTCATGGAGGATGAAAGCAGAGCTGATTTAACAAAAATCTTTTTAAGCTCCAGTGAGAGTGAAGCGGATGAGGTAAAGATTGTTGGTGGGCACAAACAACGAGCCCCAGACAGTCAAAAATTATTAGTTAAAGAAATGGGGGTGTCAGATAAAAAGGCAAAGAAAACTGACAAGTCTGGGAGCGGTAAGAAGCTCCCAAAGAAGTCAGCAATAGCGCAAAAATGTACAATCGCGGCTCGTGGGTGCCATCTTGAAAATGTAAATTCTTAAGTGGCATCACACGCCCCTAACAGGGCCTCGGAGGTTTCTGAGGGAGGCGCAAGAGATGGTGCCGCAGTGCACGTAGGCAGTGACGCTGGCCCAATCACAGGGAGCGTCGTGGAAGCAGGAAGGGTGGCGGCTTCTGCTGCTACATAGCCACGTCCGAGTGAGCTTGATCCGTCCCTGTTCGACCAAATAAAGATGACGCCGGAGTTTAAGAGTTTTCTAACGGGATGATTCAAGAGTGCACCGGTTCAGAGGCAAGAAATGTTTCACGACACATGTGAGTCGCAGTTAGGCTCACGAGATGGGCCACTGCAGCACCCCAGAGATGAGTTTCGGGGGGAGATAAATCAATTAGTTAAAGAAGCTGTGCAAGTGCAAGTGCAGGCACTTTTTAATACACAGATACCACCAATGAATTTTAATACCTGTGATTTTCAAAACCAAATGGCTGTGTGCAATATGATGAATATGATGATGAACATGTTGATTAAGAATATGAATTTACAAAATCAATTTAATCTTTTAATCAGATGAATTCACAGAAACAATCTAATTTGAATGAATTTGCTACTGCTGAAAATGATAATGAATTGCCAGCAGCAAAAAGAAGGAGACTGGAACAAGAGGAAAGACCAAATGTTAGCAACTTAAGGGACAGAAACGATAAGGAAAAGTCTTTAGCTGACAAAGAGAGAGGCTATAAACAAAAGGATGTGACGGTGGAGCAGAAAAGTTCAAGGAGATGCATACAGCAGGAATTCAATAATATGGATGAAAAGGATTTTATGTGTTCTGATGGGGAGGAGGAGGAGGAGGATAAGATGGACTCTGATAGGATGTTTGAAGCAGAGACCTTTCGTGGTACTCTGCGGAGGGTATTGCAAACATTAGGATTGGACAGCTGTAGAGAACAGGAGGTTGACAATATTAGTAAGGAAAGTAAGTTAGCTTCTGTGATAAGAAAGAAGGACTCTAGAGGTATGGAGATTCCTATACCTGAGTTCTTTAAGAATGTGATAACGAGTGAGTGGTCCTCTCAGTGGAGTTCTAAGAAATTTTTAACTTGTAGTCAAAAGTTATAATTGTTTGTAAAGGCAGATGTTGAATTTCTTAAAGTGCCCCCAGTGGATGCCCCGATTGCAGGGTTGGTTTCCGGGGCAATTGTCCCTAGGGATGGGGACACCCAACTAAAAGAAGTAGATGAGAGAAGAGCAGAAACATCTCTGAGGAAGGCGCATGAGGCAGCATCTTTAGCAATTAGAGCTTCAGTAGCTGCATCCCTATTTGCTAGAGCGACGGTCCTCCAGTCACAGGATATTCCCAAGATTTAAGTATACAAGAGTTGATAAGAGCTGTGGAAAGAATCCAGAGAGTTCTGAAGTATATGGCTGATGCGGGTCATAATTCCGCAGCATTTGCAGCAAGGAATATAAATTTGTTAACAATAGCAAGACGGTCATTATGGTTGAGGCACTGGGAGGCTGATCAGAAATCTCGCAATAATTTGGCCTTTGTTCCTTTTAAGGGAGATTTATTGTTCGGGAGTCAGGCATTAGAAAAGGTGCTGGTGGAGACGAAAGAGAAGAAGCAGGTAATGCCCACTTTGCAAAAAAAGAAAATGGATAGGAGAAGTTTTCGGAGCTGTAACTATTCCTTTCGAGGGGGAAGATCATATGATTACTCTGGAAGAGGCTCCGAGTGTAGATCTGGTAGATATCAGCGGAATAGACAGAGACTGCAGTTTAATAGACAGTTTCAATATTCTAGACAAGGACAAGGAAAGCTTGGAAATACTTCCAAGCGAGGAAAACCTCAGTATTGACAATCAACAGCAATCAGTGAGGGGGAAGACTTCTGTCTTTTGGTCACAGATGGTCTCAGATAACATCAGACAATTGGGTTCTAATGGTGGCAACTCAGGGGTACAACACATGTTTCCACCTGAGACCGAAAGACAGATTTTTTCCATCCCCAGTGTCGAAAGACAGAAGCAAACAGCAAATTGTTCATCAGGAAATTGTTCACTTGTTACAGATAGGAATGATAGAGAGGGTTCCAAAGCAACAGGAGTTTTCAGGAGTTTATTCAATACTTTTTGTGATTCCCAAACCCAATCTGAGGTACCTCAACAGTTTTGTGGAGTACTGGAAGTTCAAAATAGAAACTCTGCAGACAATCATGGAGAATTTGTCTGTGGGGGATTACATGGCGTCCATAGACCTCAAGGAGGCATATTTATATGTCCCTGTGAGGGAAGAGGACAGGAGATACCTGAAGTTTTATTACCAGGACTGCCACTACCAGTTCAAAGCACTGCTTTTCAGGCTGGCATCAGCACCTCGGGTGTTCACAAAGGTGCTGATTCCACTGATAGCTTTTCTTCAGGTGCAAGGGTTACAGATATACCCATATTTAGACCGTATCTTGCTGAAAGCAGAGTCAGAGGTCAAGTTGAGGAAGGATGTGCAGTTAACAATCCAAACTTTAATGGATTATGGATTCCTTCTCAATTTCGAGAAGAGCATGTTGAATCCAACCACGGTTTTGACACATTTAGGAGCAAGGATAGACACTTCGAAAGGGAAAATGTATCTTTCTCAGGACAGGTTAGTGAAACTGAGACAGGAAACTCTCAAGTTATGGAAGTGCAAGTCGATAGATCTGATGCAACTTGCAAAGGTTATGGGAATTTTCATCTCAACAACACAGTTGGTTCAGTGGGGAAGTTTCCATGTGAACCCTCGGCAGAGACTGCTCCTGAAACACCAGTTTGCAATATCTGTAAAGTGAGATTACAAGGTGACAGTACCAGAACAAGTGCAGAAGGAGCTTACTTGGTGGTTGAAGGAAAAGAATGTTGCTTCAGGAGTTCCCATTCGCATTCAAAGTATGATCCATGTGACAACGGATGCCAGTCTCCGTGGATGGGGAGCTCTTTGTGAAAGTTAGTTAATGCAGGGCATTTGGACTTCTTCAGACAAGCGGTACAATATAAACTACCTAGAGTTGAAAGCAGTACAGTTAGTGCTGCAGAGATTTCTGCATCTGGTGAAAAATCAACATGTGAAAGTTTTCACAGACAATATCACAGTCAAGGCATACATTTGCAAACAGGGCGGACTGCATTCAGTGCCCTTGGTAATGGAGTCAACACGGCTGTTCCGCTGGGCTGAGAGACATGTGAAATCAATCACGGCGGTGCACGTGAATGGAGAGTCAAATGTTCAAGCGGACTATTTAAGCAGAAATTGGCTGCATCTGGGAGAGTGGTCTCACAACGCAGATGTATTCCGCTGTTTGATAAGTATTTTTGGTCCACGACAAGTAGACTTATTTGCTTCTGGTGGAAATACCAAGTTAAAAAGGTATTTCTCAATCAATGGAAGCAAAGGTGTGGAGGCACACGACACTCTGTCGGTGGCGTGGCCGACGGGGATACAGTATGCATTCCCTCCAATTCGAATTGTGCAGAAAGTTCTGTCAAAGATCCGCTTGGAGAAGGCATCAGTGGTAATGATAGCACCGTACTGGCCAAGGAGACCTTGGTTTCCGATGCTGCCACAGATAGCTCAAGCACCACTGTGGAGGTTGCCATTGAGAGCAGACTTAGTCACTCAGGGTCCAGTGTGTCATCCAGACCCCAGTTGGTTGAGTCTGGCAGCATGGAAATTGAACGGAAATTTTTAGCACAACAAGGATATGCTGACAATGTGGTCAAGACTGTTTTGGGGTCCTGAAGAGAGGCCACCCAGAGGATAGACGATAGAACTTGGAAAGCTTTCCAGAAGTGGTGCGAGGCTAACACGGTGCATGTTGTGGAAGTGAATGTTTCACATATATTACATTTCCTGCAAGATGGTTTGGAAAAAGGTTTGCGTCCAAATACCTTGAAGAGACAAGTGGCAGCACTGTCTGCTATTCTGGATTTGGAAGGAGAGTCTTACTCGAAGCATCCTCATATTAGGAGATTTCTGAGGGGTGCCACTTTGAGTTCGTTTCCAACAGTGCACAGGTTCCCCTCGTGGGATTTGAACTTAGTGCTGAATGCTTTAATGGTGGCACCATTTGAGCCACTGAGGGAGTCATCTTTGAGACTGCTGTCTTTCAAAATGGCCTTTCTACTAGTGATTACTTTGGCCCGGAGGGTTTCGGAGTTGGCAATACTATCGATGAGTGAAAATATGTGTAAGTCTGAGCAGGACAGGCTGACACTGCGCTTCGATCCTTCCTTCTTGCTGAAATGTGTGTCATCGACATCTAAGCTGGAAGAGATTCATTTGCCAATTTTCTGTCCAAGGCCAGTACATCCTTTGGAGAAAAAATGTCACACTTTGGATGTGAGAAGAATAGTGAAGGCCTGCATTAAAAAGACAAGAGAGTTTAGGCAGTTGGATGCTTTACTAGTATCCTTCCAACCAAAGACTTTGGGTCAGCGGGCCAGTAAATTGGTCATTGCCGGATGGATCAAGTCCTGCATATTTCTTTGTTATGATTACGCAAAGAAGCCACGGCCAAGGAATATGTGGCCACATTCCACAAGATCGATGGCGACTTCGGTGGCGTTTGCTTCCTCGTATTCTTTGGAAGATGTTTGCAGTGCAGCTGGGTGGAAGGAGTCAACAACTTTTATTAAGCATTACAAGTTGGACAAATATAAGTCTGCACAGGCGGCTTTCGGGTGTCGTGTTCTGCAGGCAGTGTTGTAGTTCTAGACCCACCCATGGTACAGCTTGGGAAAGTCCCGTACGTAGTGGATTGATCCTCCTGTCATCCCGAGAATGAAGAGTTGGTACTTACATGAACAGTCATTCTGGGATGACAGGAGGACAGCTCCTGCATCGGCTGGCGTGAGGATCACAACCCATACGTAGTGGATTGCTCCTCCTGTCAACCCAGAATGACTGTTCACGTAAGTACCAACTCTTCATTCTCCCTGTTTCTTCGACCCTTCTTTTGCCTCTGGCCCTGTGTATGTCTGTTGCCCGGAAGACTCCTGTTGCCTTGAACTCCTGTTGTGCTTTGACCTCCTGCCTGTCTCCTGGAGCTGCTTCTTGCCTCTGGCCCTGTGAACTCTTGCTACCTTCAGGACTGCTGCCTTGGACTCTTGTTGTGTCCTAACCCTTGGCTTCCTGACCTAGCACCCATCCTTTGGCCCAGCCCTGGTGCCTGTTCCAGTCAGCCCTAGCCCTGGACCCTGACAGGCTGGGCATATTACAGACTATGAGGCAAAGACGATGTTGTGCACCATTACCCTTTGGAAGAATGCCTTGCTTAAGTCTTCTGCACCTCCACATAACACCAGGACTAATGTTGAGGATATGCAGTGCGATGAACTTGGACTCTTCAGTGTTAATACCAATGAAAAATTAGACCACTACCAAAAGATATACAATGGTCTGGAAGATGAGAGTCTCTACATCTTCCAAATTAACTACCTGCATCAGGCCATACTGGTACTGACAATCTCCTTCTAAATCACAGTTTCCAAAGCATAAGACCTCTCACTCATTCTCCCAAACATCTTCCTCCTCCAAGTGCGCTTTCTGTCAAAGTAAATTCTGCTCCTCTTCTTCAGAGAAACACTTGGAGTTGTCCCAGCGATGTCTTTGATGCTATGCCCCACTCTGTTTTTTGCAACTGCAACTACACTCTGACTTCATTTCTCCTAAAGTGGGAAGCCATCACAATAGACAAGTGGGTCCTACAGTGGAATCACTGTAGATGTTTCTGCAGCAGGGGTCCACACAAAGGAAGGGCCTTTCCTTAGCAAGACGGGTGTCCTTTAGTATATACCTCTCTCCCCATCCTGCTCATAAAACTCAGAACAGTGCCAGAAGACTCCTCATAACTTTGTAGTGGCCATGCCATCTGTCATTCACCCCACAGACTCCCACACCACCCTGGCCTTTTCACCCAGACCTACAGTCAGATCCTCCATCCAGGCCTCCAAATGTTCAAACTCACAGCATGGCAGATTAGCCCCTCCCAGGGGAGGTGCCCTAAGATACCCATCCACTCACTGCTCCTACTCCCAAGAAGTGGGATCATTTCCTCCAATTCATGATGGATAAGGACATCTCACCTCAGGCAGCCTACCTGAAATACATCCCTGGAATACATCCCCTGGAATTTTCATCCTTGGACATGCTGACCTTTCCATTTCTTCCCTCAAGATCTATCTTAGTGCAATTTCTGCCAACGTTTGTCCTCCAGATGTCACCTCTTGGTTCATGCACCCAACTGTCAAGGCCTTTCTTAAGCAGTTCAACAATTTCCACCCCATTAACCATGTCACCCTGACATATGACCTACAGCTAGTATTCCAGTGCTTCATAGGAAAATTGTGTGACTATGTGGACCACTGTGATCTCAGACTTCTTACATTTAAGATTTCCTTCCTGACCACTATTACATCTACTAGACACACAGGGGAGATCTGTGTCCTCAGATAAGATTCCCCTTCCTGATTTTCCACAGAGACAGAGCAATGCTGCTTCCAGAATCAACCTTTCCCCCCAGTGTGGTGTGCTACTTCCACCTTATGCAAGAAATAATGTAATGTACCTTCTTCCCAAACGCCAGGAGGATGAAAAGAAAAGTTTCCGCTCTCTGGATATGAGGAGGTTGCTTGCTTTTTATGTGGACAGAACTTAAATCTTTCAAAAATCTCCTAAGTTGTTCATTTGTTGTGGGGGTGCAAGTCCTCAAACTTTTCCCCAAAGGTTCTTGAAGTAGGTCTTTGCAACTGTCCATCTTGCATATGATCTTACCTGCAGACTGACTCCAACTGCTACCAGGAGTTACTCAACATGAGCCACTGAAACATCAATTACTTTCCTCCATGGTGGTTTACTCCGTGAGGTCTATAGGATGACTATTTGGTCCCAGCCACTAACATTCACCTGACGTTACCACATTGATACCAGGTTGCAGACAGAATCATTGTTTGGATAGGCCATGCCCTCAGCTATACTCCAGTGACAGTTTCACTACCGCCAGATGATGAGTGCTGCTTGCTATTCTATGTGATAGATGATTTCTCAAAGGTCAATGAGCAGTTGATTGTGCCAGAAACAGAATCAGTGATAGACCAAACTATCTTGCCAACACCCCGACCAACTGAAAAACAAGCTGAGACAGTTGTTGCAGCCCGTGCCAGAGGGAGAAGAGGCCAGCATTGATTTAGAGGAATTAGATCCACCTTTTCCCCCAACCTTCAGTCATGGAGGAGACAAAAAAGAGTAGCTCAGAGGGAAGCCATTTTGGTGAGATTGAGAAAACAGAACAGTGATGAGAAATACCTGTTTTCCTCAGCTATACATGTCGGTCAGTGTGGCTTGCTGTTTGCTTGTAGTAAATTGCTACCCAAGCTCCCACGACCCTTGTGTTCCAGCTCTCTTGACCTTTTGGATGGACCTTTGGCATTCTGGACTTTTGGATTGACCTTGACTTTGATTCAGCTCAGCGCTTCTACCTAATTGTTAGCATTGGACACTCCCCACTGCCTCCTCCTCTTGGACAAGTACTATTCCTTTCCTTCCCTTGCTGACTGATAAGCACGAGCTGGGAGTTGAACTCTGACATTCTACCTATGTGTAACAGTCACAGAGATCATGAAGAAAGATAGGTGTAATTATGGTTCCTTGAATGGTTATCTGTGAACTCACCCAACTCACTCTCCTCCCCTCAAGATGCCATTTTTATGACTTGTCGTTGCCATGCTATGCTAAATCAGACATGGAACTTGGCCTTTAAGTGGGAACTGCCAAGAATGTGTGCAATAGAGGGCTGGGGTGGGGTGGAGTGAGGCTAACAGCTAAGATGTTTTTTTCCAGCTTTAGAAGGTTTCAGCAGTTGATGTGCAGGTGAACAACAACTTGTATGTAAATTCAGAGATGACTGTTCCAAGAAGTTACAGATAAGAAACCTGTCCTTTTATTATACAAATGGTGACAATGGCTCTGTTCGTTGAGATTTGCTCAGATGACAATATATTGGTCAGTTTTATGATTTCTACTTATCTTGACTTATCTTGTTGTTATTAGTTGTCATGAATAGAGAGTAGTGAATATGAATATACAGTGATATAATACTAATATACTATTCATATAATATTATAATTTAATATTAATAGTGATATGATATTATATTCAGAGACCAGCATACATTGTTGAATGTGTTTTCAGTAATGTTTTATTAATAAATGCGCATAAGTAATGTGAATTGTTTACATTAAGGCAGCTGAGGGCACTGCCTGTCCAAACACTGATTCTCTTCACATTGAAAACGTTAAGAATAAATTATTCTTAATTTTAAGGTTTTTTTTCAATCTGTGGACTATGTGAAAACTGTTTTTTCAATCTGTGTCGACAATGCATACAGTACTCAGTTCTATTAGCTGTAGAGCACACTTGCTGGGGGCTTGTAATTGACTCTCTAATGATCCTTATTGAGTGTGAGCAGCTGCTGAAGAGTGTCAAGAGGCAACTAATCCATGCAAAGTGATCTTAGGCCAGAACAGAAGTACACTTATGTGGAAATACACTCAATCAAAATTAGTGGAGTTTGCAAGTAGTTGGTTAGGTTATATGTTGCTTACCTTAGCTGTTAATAACACTATTGGACCCGTACCTCAGCAACCTGATTTTAAAAGGTACATGCCAATATGGAAGTATGCCTCTGTGTACACAATTGACCATGGATGTACACTTACATCTGTAGTGTGGTGGGTCATAGTAAGAGCTGTTAACAATCAGATCACCTAGGGGAAAAAGAAGACTGAAGTTAAAAACACATGGCAAATAGCTGAACTGTGGTAAGATGTAGTGGTGGCAGTCAGCTTGGACAGATTTAAAAAGATTAGAGATATTCATGGAAGAATAGATATTGGATTAGATAGATATGATTAGATATATTTGTGTAAGTTGATTATTAGACATATTCATGGAAGCTGTGGCCTTCAGTGGCTGGGATGGTTATCTAAAACAGAATGTTTCTGTGTGACAGTTGCTGGGGGATGTGATGTGGGTTTCCTGTAGGCTTCTGATTACACAAACAAAAGGTTGTATTATTTGATATGATCCAGTCTGATTCTCCTTATGTTCTTACACAGTTAAATGAGCAGGCAGACCACAAAACGAAACAAGACAAAAAGAGACCTTCTGATTTGGTGCATGTCATGTAAAAGTAAAGAGGTCTGGTCTGAAGAGTAGCATGTAGGCAAGAGTAATATCTAACTGTGTTTGCTGTACAAAGAGGAGACAGGTCACTCGCAAAATACAGTGTTTGAAATACATAACACTGATTGTATTTAGTCCATAAGGCTCTGGAATTCTTTGGGTCTAAAAAGTGATTGCTGCTGGAATACGTTCTCGACCAAAGGAAGACATCATTATTTTTACATTGTTCACAGCATGCAAGGCATTGCAAACACTAGTAACAAGAAGACAGGGCTTTGGCCAAAGAAATTAAATGTTTCAGATTCACCCTAAGGGAGGAGAATGGGTTGAGAGTCAGCAAGGAAAGGATATGCACTCAGATTAGTTCTATGTTTTTAGGCTTAATTTCAGCAGAAGAGTTTTATGTCAAGGGAAGAGGTGGGCTTTGGAGAGCAATGTGAAGAACAGAGAAGGCTGATATGATAAAACAGTTGTCTTAAGGAATTGACTGCCAAATGTGAGAAGACATGTGGAATTGGATTATTGAAATTTTTTTAGTATGAAAGCCTTTTTTTTTCTTTTTGTATTTTAGGTGCTCTTTCAGGAGCTCGAGAGAGTTGGGAATATGATTCTGGAGCCAGAGATCTTCAAAGTCCTGACTTGCACAGTCGTTCAACTCTACAGAAACTGTATGAATATGGAGGCAACACCATGAATCAACAAGTTGTATTGCAGAGACTGCTTACACAAGCTTCCAGCCTTAGCAATTCAGTTGGAGGAAGTTATTTAGAACTTGCTAATACAGTGAGTGTACTTTTTAACTTTACAGTAAAAAGGTGGTGTAAATTTTTCTCATCCCCATAGCTCATAAATCACCAGGCAGCTGTTTTTATCTAAGATTACATTATTTTATTTTTTGATTTTTATAAATAATCAATACCCACTGTTTGCTTTATTGCCAAGGATATATGTGCAAAAAAAGACCTGATTACATAAGACTTTAGTCATGTTTTTATAACTGGTTCAACTTTGACTAGTACAACAGCTAGTTTGCAAGAATATATTACATTTAAACTAGAGAGCAAGGAAAGCCTTTATGTCAAAATTATGCACGAGAGTTGTGTAATGCTGGAGTGAGATCCATTCCCTTATTTATTGTTATCTCAGTTTGTTTTCTTTAAAACTTCCAGAGTTCTTTGTTCCCTGGGGAAATTCTTGGGGTGAAAACACAATACATTCTCTCTATAGAGAAAAATCAATATGAGTCCTTAATTCGATTTAAGAAAGAATTTTAACTGTTCTTGTGCTCAACTGAAAAGGCTAAATATTTGATTTCTTCTTTTTAATTCAGACCTCATTGCAAAAGTGAAAGAATGAATGTGGAATCTATGCCAGGCAAGTAACTGTAAGGGGTGATAAATGGAAGACTGAATATTACTAAGAATTTGCCAATAGGGAAATGGCAAATAAAAGTTGCTTTTGAGAAGAGTCTGTTGTGAGGAAAAAGTTCTAAGCTTGTTTATAGAATAAGAGGTGAAAAAGATGCTAACACCATAGCTGTGGGTGTGGTACATCCATGCTATAGACTAGGAGGAAGGAAAGCCTGTCTGCCCAATCAACATGGGCCCATCATTCTTTTGTCCATGATGAACTGAAGAGGAGTATCAGATCCTTGCATGTACTGTGTCTTTTTTTGGATTGTAAGCTGTTTTTCCTGAATGCTGTTTCACATGCTAGTGGTAGCCATGGCAGCACGTACCATTTGTACACACACTATGAGACTCACACAACAATTTTTGTGAGCCTTTAAAAAAAGTGTGTTGAGCATTGCAGGCTTCCTTTCAATATTCATCTAATTGTATTTGGAAATACTATTTCATATATACCTATTTCCTTTTTTCCCCATCTTTTCACAATACCACTGGTCTCATCCCCATTATGATCAGTTTTCATCTTTTTGTTTGTAAAACATGTTCTGGTTTCTTCATTCTTGAATATATTATTCTATAATATTAGAAGATGTGTGGAGTTTTTCCCTTACCCACTTGAACGATATTATTTTTCTTCAGGCAGGCCTTTGGTCTTCAAGTAGTTGTGGATCTTTTTAAAGGGATAGATTATGTTTATTTTTTTTAACTATGTTTTAGTGTGCTTTTAATTGTTGTAATTTAGTGTTAAACAGAACTGTTTATGTAATGGCTTTAAAATGTCTACATCAAGTAGGTGTTTAGTGTACTTTGTTCTTAACTTCATGTGAGCTCCTTTCGGTCCCATCCTGGGAGAAAGGCATGATGATGATGATGATGATGATGATGATGATGATGATTTTGAAAGTTCTCTTTGTTTGCTTGTTATTGGATTATACATGTTTATTCTTTCAGTAGTTGTATTACACTTTACTGTTGATCCTAGCTGTGACTTGAGGAAAATTGGTGTATAAGAAAGCATTAGTTGTGACTGAATCCAAAATTGATAGGTTTTTAGTTAATCATACCTAAGTCCTATTCTATTTTTATGAAAGTTGGTCAGATTGTTCCTGTTGGAGTATATGCAGTGTAAGTGAACAGGAGGACCTCAGTGTATGTGTGCATGTACACAACCATGAGATGTGTATGTATGTACACAAGGTTAAGAGGGCACACATGAGTGAGAGCTGGACCTTGTGTGCTGCTTGAGTAACAATATGCCCCCAAAAGAAAGTGAATATATGCTCTTTGTGTGCTCAAGGGAGAGTGCATATAAAAAAGAGAGTATGTACCTGAAGCCAAGAATGAGAGAGTAAACATAGGTGGGTGCATACATGAATAAGAAAGTGTCTCAAATTTTTATTTGTATATGTGCCAGCAAGAGAGTGTGATAGTGTGCTCTTTTAAGAATAAGAGAGTGCAAGTGAGTGTCTGTATGCATGTGTACAGACAGTTCAATTGTAATTGCAACCAGGCCTATAAGAAAGTGTGCTGCATCAGAATGTGTGGGTGTGTAAACACCTTCTGATGGACATGTACATGTGGGCTTGTGGGAGAGAGGTACCTTCTCATTTATGTACATGAGGCTGTGTGTTCTAATGTACAGGTAAGTGTATGCTTATATTCATATATGAGATGAAGGAATTAATATATGCATAAATCAGTATGAGAGTGAATGAATAAATGTGTGTGTTTGTATTGACCTGTGTGCGCTCACTTCTCAGTAGATGAGGTATAAAAGCCTGTTGACTATTTGATCGTACTAAGAAACTTCTGCAACTTATTTTTATTTCCTGAAATGCTTTCTTGCTATTATTCTAACAAGCCAGTATTGTACTATCCCACACAGGTTAAATTCATTATCCCTAGAACATAATTACCCCCTCCAGTATCCATTTATTTTTTCCAGGCAAACATATGGAAAAAATATAGTACTTACTACTATAGTTTAATAGGTATCAGTACAAGAAATCTTTTTGAGAATAGGTGGAGGACTAAAGGAAGGAGGAAACTGTAAAATCAGTCCAATTTTGACAGGGCATGCTCAGTGACCAAATAATGCTGAGTATTTATTGGGACAAAATGTGGAATTGAGTACCCTGAAGAGGACATAGCTGTTTGGAACACAGGACAGGAACATATCACACTGCATCTTTTTGGAATCATAATAGTGTGTCCTTATGGTCCCTCCTTTTTAACCCACAATTGTTCCTCATTTGGAAAAGTTTATGTATGATCAGTCTGATTAGGATTTCAGTTGCTCAATCTGCTTATACAAACAGTGTTTTTCACACTGTAACATAAAGGCTATCATTGAGGACTGAATTTATTTTGGGCTGCAGTGTAAATTGATTTTGGATGGCTGCTGGAAGATCGCTAATGGTTGGCTTGTACTGAAATTATGGATTACCATTTGTCTGCTCAAGGCATATAGCTCTAAACTGAGGACCAAAGCCTGTAGATCTTAATCAAAGATTGCTTTAATATAGCACACTAGTCCTATTCAGGAAGTATTTTTATGGAAATAGTAAATGCAGGAATAGTGGGGAAAATGCTGTATGTGTTGTCTCCCCCCATTACTAGTTCTTTTTCCTCTTTGCTTGGATGGTGAAAGTCTGAAGAACAGATGTACCCATTGTAGAGCCTCTCCTTGTGATCATCTAGAGTTTCAGAGCTTCCTTGAGCTGAGGAGGTATCTTCTTCTGATGTCATGCAATATGTGTAATGGGGAAAAGATCCTGCAATGGAGGGAGCCTAGCTGACCCCCTCCCTCCCTTGTGTATTTATTACTTTGATGTAGGTCCTGCTAAGGTGTTTTGCTTGAACACATTTAGTGATAAAAGAGTGGTCAGGGCGTGGACATACGTGTAAGTTCTATCCCCTTATCCTCTTAAGTGTGTACAAGTCTAGTTTGGGGAGAGGCATTCAGAGTTTGGGTTTATGTGCATGCCATGTCCCCTCCACCTACATAACCCTTCACACAAACATTTAAACACTTGAAGAAGACTGCAAACAACGCCTAATAGGGTACTGTTATTTTTTAAAGTTTTATTTGACTTCATGCTTTACATAATTATCCAAATTATAACCAATATTTATAATACAGTATATGCTACACATACTCATACATTGGATATTTCAAAACATTAAATTGTACCTCTAATTTTACTTTGTAAATACATGTGATACTAAATTACAGTGTTGTATGAAAGGCTACTGTTATAACTGTTCTGTATTTTTTTTTCGATTTTATTCACTTGTATGTGATACTAAAATATACTGGTGGTTTACTGCTTAACATAACTTCCTGGACTGTCAAAGCGCTGCAAGATGTAAACAAACAAAAATGTGTGCTTTCTAAGTTAAAAGATTTTAACAGTGACATTGCATTCCTGCAAAAATCCATTTGATGACTGAGGGTGTGAACAGCCTTCAGAAAAATTGGATTGGTGAGGTCTGTGTTACAAATGTTTCTAGATTGTGTAAAGATGTGGCATTCTTAATCCACAAACATCTTTCTTTTTCAGTACTGTGGGCAATAATAGATCTAGACGGATGGTTTTTTATTTTCCTTGTAAGACACTTTGAAAAATTAATTGTTTAGCCCCTTCCGGTTGTATGGCCGACGCGAGTGGCAGCCCGGATTGAAGCTGCGCAATGGCGCGGCTCCGAGCAGCCACCCACTGGACTCCAGCCGCCTCTTTTGCCACCACAGGGGCAGCAGAACACCACTCCAGTACGAAGGGTGCGGAACGGGTCCGACGGGGACCCCAAAACCGGCGTTTGCTCTGCCCGGCTGGGAGAGCGGAAAGCGCCAGGGGGGTCGAAGGACCAAGACGGAGCCAGCGGGATCGCCGCCTGAGCGGCACAATCACCGCCCTCAACTTTTAAAAGAAGACATCAAATAACATGTAAGAATTTAATAAGAGTCATTTAACCTGTTCTGGTCACGATTCTGTCAATATCGCAGCAGTTCTGGCATGCAACGGTGGGCAGAAGCGAAAGAATGGAGGGGACCCTGAGCCTGAGTGAGTTCGTTATGGCTGGGAGTTTTTCTTAAAGGGGGGCTGGAATTTTAAGAAAAGGCTAGCTGGGAGTGCTGCTTACTCACAAGGATTGAAGTTAATATTTTTTAAAGAATAAAGAAAGACTTATGAGTCACAATTGGGACTTACAGTATAAGATGGCATATAATCGATCATTTGGACTGATGGATTACACATGAGTTATAATCTCCATTTGGACACTAAATTTTTTACAGTATAATACTTCGATATTTTGGCTGGACTGAGAAGATCTGGAATTTGATTTATGGATTAGGGGTTTGGATTTTGGATTTTGGAGGAATATTTTGGGATTGAAAGCTATTGAGCTGCACGTCTCCTTTTTTTTTTATTCCTGTGGAGTGACTCTTGTTTCTTGATTCTGTTGGATTGTTGAGACTATGAGACTGCGCTGAAGGTCATCTAACCCAAAACATCCTCATTCCCACGGATGGAGCAGCCTGGAGCTTAAGCGACAATGAAAATGCAGTGAATCTTCTGAAATGAATTCCGGGCAGCTTCAAGAGGGGAGGAGGGAATATAAAGCGGATAAAGGCATGGGGTTCTGGATTTGAGAAGGGGCAATGTATTTCAGCAATGTCAAACAAGTTTACTATAAGTGATATATTGTCAGTAGTATAAACAATGTGATGTCAAGGGTTGAGACTGTGAAACCTGTGATGGAAGAGACTTGATTGGAAGATCCTTCCTCCCATGGACTGAGCTGCTTGGAATTTAAGTGACAAAGAAATTACAGATAATCTTTAGAAATGAATTTTGGGTGGCGAAGTCCAAGATGGGAGGGGGGAACGGGGAGATTGTGATGGAAGTTAGTCAAGTAAAGACCCTCACTCTCCTGGACGGAGCGGCTCGGAACTTAAGCGACTAGGAGAATACAGTAAAAATTCAGAAATAGACTCCAGACCGCAAAGTCCAGGAAGGGAGGGGGGAAAAGGAGCGGGTAAAGTCACAGGATTCTATACCCTCTCTCTTGGGTGCAGTGCAGCTTGGAATATAAGCGTCTTTAAGAGTACAGAGAATTTGCAAATGAATATCCGGGCTGCAGGGCACCAGATGAGAGAGGGGAACGGGAAGATGATGATTGATGGATTTTTATTTTGACGTTGTTAATTAAGCTTGCAATTGATGATATATCGATATATTTCATGAATATGAACATTGTGATATTGCTGAATGGGAGAAGGGGTTTAAAAAGTACTTAAGGAGGAACAAGACATTTTAGTATAATGGAATTCAGGGTAAGAAGATGGGGGATTGTTGCAGTAATAATTGCTCAGACTGACAGATATACAATGACAGAAATAATTAAAAATTTTAAGATTTTGGGCCGTAGGTAATGGGGAGTTAAATGAATATATATATATGTGTGTGTGTGTGTGTGTGTGTGTGTGTGTGGAGAAAACAGAAGCTTCAAGAGAGTGATATGGAAATATTTTGGAACAGGACGATTTGAGTTAAGCAGAAGAGAGTGATGGTTGGGAACTGTCTAGCCAGAACGACTATATTATGATTGTTAGGAGAAGGAAATGTGTGTTCGAACAGATGAGATAATCAATTTATTGTGATGCACTAATGTAAAAAGTGGAGTAAGCTGTGGGAAATGTTGACCAGAACAGCGTGGAAGAACAGAAGAAAATTCATATAACAAGTACAAGTCAAATAATCCTTTTTTTTATATTTGTGAAATTTAATAAAATTATATTAAAAAAAAAAGAAAAATTAATTGTTTTGATTAATGTTTATGGGCCTAATAGTGATGTACCAGAGATGTTGCATAGTTGTTTTAGTGATCTTATTGATTTAGAATATGATGGTTTGGTCATTGGTGGTAATTTTAACAAAATTTTGAATCCTTTGCTAGACAGAAGTACACCTCCACCAAGGAAACAACCAATGGTGAGAGCTGCTTTACAGGCATATATGAATTAATATAGTTTAATTGATGCATGGACAACTGTACACCTAAGAGACAGGAAATATCCTATATCTCTTTGATCCAATTGTTTTAGATTATATTATATCTTAATTTCTGCCTCTTTGGTTAGTAATATAAACACAGGCAAAATTGAATCATTGATCATTCTAGATGGTTTGTGTAGAATTGCACTTTTCTAATGCTCCTAAACCCTTTAGTCTCTGACATTTTAATGTTTTGTTTCTTAGTAATAAACAGTTTAGGACTCAAATGTCAGCAGATCTGATGGAAATTTTTAAAAATGAATGACGGCTCTGCAAATTCATGTGCTTTTGAATGGGAAAGATGTAAAGCCTACTTTCAGGATAGAATAATTGTTTATTCCTGTGAAAGAAAGACTTTTTAAAAAAGGATTTATTGAACAAGCAGCTGAAAGTTCTGCTATCTTAATTGTCTGTTTCTCTGTCTGAACAACTTTATCAAGAATCACAAAAAGTTAAATATGAATTGAGTAATATCCTTTTGCAACAAACAGAGCTAGCTTTGACATGTTTTATAGGAAGCATATTGGGAAATTTTGGAACATCCCAGCAAGGTTCTGGCCCATCACCTTAAACACTAATTTCAGCTATCAAAGATGAAAGCAGTAATTTATATACAACACCCACAGATATAAATCTACAAGTTTTAAAGTTTTATACGGCTCTTTATAGTTTCAGTGATGAAACTCACCAATAGGATATGGATTTTTTTCTTCTTCTCCATCTTAGCATATCACAGTAACAATTTACTTTGGAACCTTTACATTTAGAGGATCAATATTATGACAAATATGAGAAATGGGAAGTCTCCTGGCACTGATGGATATCCCATTGAGTGGTACAGTGCTTTTTCCAGGCTGTTAGCACCAACACTGATCCAATTTTACAAACATATCTTTGATTCTGTCTCACTCTCTTAATCATTAAGGAATGTTTATATTACTCTTTAGTAAGTCCTGATCAGGCAGGATTTATCAAAAATAGACAGGGAGCTGATAATATTACAGATGATTGCTTTAAACTCAGAACTGATCAACTAGCCATTACTTCTTTAGATGCTGAGAAGGGCTTTGATCAGATTAACTGGCCATTGGGTTTCCTCAAATATTTCTGAAGTGGATAAAAAATGTATCATCAGCACTAAGAGCATGGGTTATGGTCACTGTTTTTGTCATATCCTATTTTTATACTGAAACAGGGCACAAAGCAGGGATATCCATTGTCTCCTTTAATACTCAATTTTTGCTTGGAGCCGTTAGCAATTGCTATTGGACAGAATTCCAGGATCAATGGATTTGAGCATGTTGGTTTAGAAAAACCTTCTTTTTGCAGATGATCTTTTGTTGTTCATTTCAGAGCCCCAGTACTTGATGTAGTCCCAGTTTTGGTGTAGTTGGTTAATAATTTTGGTAAAATATCTAAGTATTCAATTAACTGGCCCAAGCCAGAAATACTACCACTGGGAGACAAGATGGACTCCATCATATTTAAAGCATGATAGTTCCGATATTGCCCAAATTCTGTTACTTATTTGGGTATAATTATCCCTAGGGACTTATCTCAGATGATCAATCTTAATATAAATAAGCTGATAAAAGATATTTCACAAGATTTAGAGAGATGATAAGGCTTAAAGACGAGTCTGTGGAGTGAAGTAAACATGATTAAAATGAATGATATGTTATTTGTGGAATTCTTCCACTTTGCAGGTATTTTCAAAAGCTAAATGAATTGTTCAGGAGATTTTGGGGGCTTATCTCCTCCTAGAATTTCAATGAAAAAGATACAAATTGAAATCAAAGAGGGAGGGCTTGGCCTCCCAGATCTTCTTACATACCATTGGGTATATCGGTTACCTTGTATTAATTTTGAGGCCTATGCCCTTAAAGTAAGTAATCCACCATGATCAGCCTTGGAATCGTCATTTGTGGCACCTCCATTCAAGTGGACAGTACATGATTCACGTTTAATATAAAAAAAGGCAGTGTTTTGCTATCAATTTCAGCAGGTAGAGCTATGTAGCACATATTGTCCTATCAGTTGCAGTTTGACTAATGGCATTCATACCAAAATGACTTTATGGGGGAAATCCAGATTTGAAAATTGGTAAGGAATCATTGTTATGGAAGGTGTAGGCTAATATTTTTTTAAAAATCTTAAATCAGATAACTGTGTTGTTGAGTTTTTGCCTTTTTCAACCTTGCAAGACCAGTTTAAACTACCTCCATCAGCTAAATGTCAATATATAGAACTGAAACTTTTGTTACAGTCCAGATTTGGCCCTACAGCTTTAAGTGCATCTGAGGTTCGCTTAATATTAGAGACATTGAGACCAGCCAGATATTCAAACCCACAACTTTTATAAATAGATAGATAACAGAATTTGTTTTATCTGTAAAAAAATATGACTTGTAAAGTTCATAGGAAGAATATCCAGTTCTGACTAATCAGTGGACATCAATTTTAACATTTTTGATTATTATGGCTATAGATCTCTGGCTACATCTTATACAGCAGAAATCGCTCTTTCAGATATATTGGTTACCACAGCATCTGTTCAAAAATGGCTTTCTAAATCAGCAAAATGTTGGAGATGTAACACTGCTAATGCTTCCTTAATGCATATGATTTGGATTTGTCCCATAGTAGCTACATTAAGGGAAGAAATATTCACACGAATTAATTCGCTTTTGGAAAGTTCCTCGATAATTAGGTACATATAGGCTCCTTTGAATTATTTATCTGTTTCTTGGAAATTAACAAATGGCCAACAGAAGTGGATTTTTCTTATTCCCTTTTGACTGCCGAAAGATTGATACTTCATTACTGGAAAGACATTTTTTCTCTATCTATGACAAGTAGATAGACAGTATAACAATGCTTGCAACTTTTGAAAGAATGATGTATAAACAAAATTTACAGATGCACTTATATTTGGACATTTGGTCAGCTTTTATAGAAACTTAAGACTGTTGTGGTTATTTTTCTTACTTTTAGGTTTTTATTTTCCTAGTTTCACTATACTAGAACATCATTTTTAAAAATATCTTTGTTACAGTTTTCCATATTTACAAAATTTAAAAAGACTTCCAGCACAAGTCTACATATATTGGAACATTATTGTATGTAGCTGAGTTCCCTTTTGAATGTAACTAAATATAAACAAAATTTAAAAAATAATAATTGTTTTGCAAAGGAGAAACAATAGCAACATGAAAAACCTTAGTAGACCTCAAAATATTTTCCTACTTTACCACCATTCAGTTAGCATGATCTGTTTCTGACAAGGTAACATGAGTGAATCTCACAAGATTAGGCCAAAGAGAACTGGATCTGAATTCCTAGCAATTGCAAATATTAAATTGGCATCAGTCACAATTTGTAGCATAACCTGATTTTTGTGAAAATAAAATGGAATTACTTCATATCTTCTTTTCTGAGCTCTTTAGACATAGGATAGGATAGACATCTGATTGGTAAATTAAAAAAAAAATCCTGTTCTACGTGAGTGTCCTGTTACAAGGCTATATTACCAAGTATGCTATTATTGTGTTTAAATGTGCTTGTGTGTTTACTGCCTTCAGCCATTGTATTTCTTTGACCTCCTTGTCAGTCCTTTTTTGATTGTCATTCAACCTAGATATTCGTTTTAGGTCAAGTGCAGGACATCTTATCCATTCAGTGTATTTTTCTGATTGACTGGCAGGGGGCATTCTTAGGTAGCATTAGTTTCATCTCTTCCCATATCATCTCACTGCTGTTTTCACATGTAAAGAATCAAAGCTATTGTTTGTATCAAAGCAATAGTTGAAAATCTGACTATACTAAATACTGCATAATGCATTCAATGTCCAGCAAAGCTTTGAAGCCAGTGGGAGAAATGTTACCTTTCTTTCTATAAAAATACTTGTAATTGTGTAGGAAACCCAGCATGGTGTAGTGATTTGAATGTTGGATTGCAGTGTTGGAAACCGGGGTTTGAATCCCCGCTCAGCCATGAAAACCCATTGGTTAACTTGAGCAAGTCATACTCTCTTAACCTCAGAGAAAGGCATAGGGCAACCCCTCCCAAACAAATCTTGTCAGGAAAAGTTTGTAATAGGTTCACCTTAGTTCTGACCATAAGTCAGAAACAACTTGAAGACACACAACGACAATTATCACACTCTACCTCTCTAAGGAGATCAATGCATCTGCTAAAAACAGTAAAACAATATAAAAGGAGTAATAAATTTCATATCAACCAAAATATTTGGTATCAAATCAAAAGCCTAGTTAAAAACAACTCATCTGGTGGCTTCAGTTGCTTTACTTTCTTAGTTTATTTGACTTGATTTCCAAAAATTCTGTTAAATGTTTAGCCAAAAACTGGCATGGCAGGTCAGTTAGTTGGAAGGTGACTATACTGTCTGATAATCTCCAGACAAATTTGCAACTTAAACCTGCCTTGAGTCGTGATTCTGGGAAAACAAGAAGGATATAAAGTCGATAGTAGTGTTGGTTGTAGCGGTAATGATTATGATTATGACAGTAATTTTCTCCAGACATCTTTTAATTATTTTTTTTATCAGATTATTTGCATCTTTCTCTTTCTCAAATTGCCTATTTCATAATACTGATCCTTTTGATCTTTGTAAATCACTGTAACAGTTTTCTCCTGAGACTTGAGATTTTCTATAACTCAAGGAAGAGAGGAGCATTATTTTTTGTATCATGCACACATATAAAGACCAGTGTGGTGTAGTGGTTTGAGTGTGGACTGTGACCCTGGAGACCAGAGTTTGGTTCCCCACTTGGACGTGGAAACCCACTCGGTGACCTTGGGCATGTCGCACACACACTCAGCCTCAGAAAACACTGTGATAGGTTCACCTTAGGGTCAACATAAATCAGAAACTACTTGAAGGCACGCAACAACAGCAATAACAACAACAACAACACATATAAAATCACTACATTTATCTGCAATACTGATATTATTTCTGTATTGGGACATAAAAGTCCTTGTGCCCGTTAATGTCTTGTTATGTGTGTTCTAATACTCTTGGTTCCTTCAGAATGTCATGTGACTTATTTCTAGGATTATGTTTAATGGACTGTTTCATTGCTAGAAAAAAAATCTTGCTTAACATCTGATTTGAATTTGTTTTTCTCAAATTCTTGTAAAAACATGGTTAGGATTCTTTCATTCTGTCTCTGGGAAAAAAGGAACAGCTTAGAGACCAAGGTTTTATAAAAGAGTAATCAGTAACCAGGCTGTGTGTGCTTGGGTCAGTATCTAATTTTGTCCAGGCATTACATTGTCTATCATATCAGAATGTTCAGGGAGCATTTGCATAAAAATTGAATGGTAAGCTTGAAATGCATTTGGAAGCTTGGCTCTCAGTTACATTTGGAAGCTTGGCTCTCAGTTCCTCTGCATCCAATTTTCCTTAATGGTTTTAATTTTCAAAAGAATGTTTAGTCGAAAATATCCTTGCTAGATTTGTAAATACTGAAATGCAGTAGTTGGTTACAAGCTGGTCTTGTAATGAAAGCCTGTTTATAAATAGCAGTATATAAACCCATATATCTAAATTCTTCTAAAATGAAGTTGCAGCAGAAAGAGTTGAGCACTGCAGATCTGTGTTTGTCCCTTCCAGAACTGCACCCCACATAGTACTGTCACATCAAAAAATTACTGTAAAACTGTTCTCAGAATATAGTACTCCTCTGCTTTTTAATTTTTTTTAAAAATTCATGCTATATTGAAGAATATTTGCATATTGTTGTGTTCAAATAGATCACATATGTTTGATTCATCCTCACAACTTTTCCTGTTATGGAGACATACACTCTGATTTATATTTCCTTCTCTACTATGCTCAGCCCGTAGGGTTTTGATGCTGATAGTTTTCTTTCTCCTCCTGGTAAGCTACAAAATCACTGTCATGCCCTGACTTGGGAACTATCTCTTTTTGAATATTCCAATAGTCATGAATGTGTAGGCTGACATAAAAGGAATTATAGGGTAGGAAGATTTCTTCTCAATAATTGGCTGTCCAGAACCTTGGATACAAATGCCTGTGTTACAGGTTTTACAGCTGCTTTTTGTTTTTCAGAATTGTGGCAATCTTAGCAGGCAGGAGTATACACTGGCATGTCAACCTACCATTTATATTTGTACTTGTAGAAGTAGCTGCAATAGTAGTCAGCACAGCTCCCCCAATAGGCTTGGCTAGAAACAGCAGCCATCTGGCTCTTCCAGTCATTAACCTCCCTGCCTGCCTCCCTGCATCTCTCTCTCCCTCATGTAAAATATCAAATATCAGTGCTTAAATTCAAGTGTTTTCCTGTTCTTTCCTCTCCCTGCTTTTTGGCTTATGTCTATAAAACTCTTAACTGTACAGGTAGGGGCCTACAGGAAAATTTCAAGAACTTAAATTTTATGAAGTACATATAAAAAATCCAGGTGCTAAATAAATCATAGAATCACAGAAGAGATTGCAAGGGCCACCTCGTCCAACCGCCTACCATGCTAGAATACACAACTAAAGCACTCCTGAAGTATGGCTATCCAACATCTGTTTAAAGACCTCCATAAAGGGTGAAGCAGTAAAAACTAAACTGGCCCCATCTTCTACATGAATCAAGTATTTAAGCATAATTTTAAGCATAATTGTCAATCATTTTTGATATGATTAAAACAGATTCAAGATTGTTGAGGCAAGCCCCTCCTCCCAAAAATAAAATCACAAATCAAGATTTTCATAAAGTGTGTAATCTAACTTACGTTTGGAGAATATGGGCAATGTGTTAATTTTATTGAGCAGTGTCAAGTTAAAAGAAATTAATAATTTGATGTAACATTTAGTACAACCTTCCTGACTGCCAACTCCACACTTCATGAATTTCAGCTGTTCCTGACTGCTGTTTTCAAAACCTGGCAACCCTACTGTCACACAATGGAAAGGAGTATGGGGCAGGGGAAGGAAGAATCCAGTTGTGCCTTGAATAAATGACTTATTTATTTCAGCATAAACTTTTGTGGTTATCAAATCATTTCTTCAGATACAGGACCTTTCTGCACTAGACTGTTACAGTGCTATTATTCCACTTTCCACATCCTGTGGAATTCTGGGGTTTGTAGTTTACTGAGGCCAAAGAGCTCTCTGGCTGAGAAATCTAAATGTCCCTCCCTAAACTGCAAACCCCAGGAATCTATAGGATGTTGAAAGTGGAATGATAGCACTGTAACAGTCTAGTGTGGAAAGGCCCACAGTGATGGACAACAGTATTACAACATATAAGTTTGTTTTAAAGGTGCCTCCCCCCTTTTCTTCTTTTTATATTAAAATGAGTGTGTTGCCTGCAATTTGGGAAAACACTTTGGGAATTTAATACAGTTCCCACTTTTCCTTAATAAAATGTGATTTAAACAGCTGCTGGATGATGAATTTCTGTTGTTGATACCAACTCTCTAAACCAACCCAGCCATCCAAAAATACTCCAGAATAATTGAACCAAGAAGTGCTCACTGAGTTGAAGATATTGGACATGTCCTCAAGAGCGTCTTTCTGTTTGTGCCATGTCTTGTGTGTGTACATGCATGTAGTGGGCTTTCTTTGTTGGTTTTCATATCCCCAGTTCCTTTTTTGCCTGTCAGAATTTGAAATTCTCCACCCTTGACAGTTATTTGGAGAAAGTCAGGAGGCTTAGTTCCATGGTGCACACAGAAGTCACTGTATCGTCCTCAAATTGGAGCCAAAGAACAAAAGGAGTACAGGTGGTCTCCTCACCAGTGTAGAGTTCTGCTTTCAGCCAACCTGTTAGGTTGCTTCTTTCATGCCACTGGTGCACTGAATAAACTGCTTGGCTTTTTTAAAACAGTGTCTTAAAATTCCCTGTTACATATGTGCTACTGGCATACTCTAGATTTTGCCTGCTACCTATTAGGTTTTCATGCCTCCTTTCCACATAGTGATATATATAAGCTCTTGCTGATATATTTGGTAAATTCCACTTTTCCTTACCTATAAATCAGTAGTTTCCCCTCATGTTTATTATCTTTCCACATAATTTGTGTTACATTTTCTCGGTGACCTACAGGTTCCTTTTATTTGCAGCTGTTCTGTGGTCCCTCTTAACATATTATTATTTAGTTTAAGCATAAAGTGTTTTATTAACATGTCTAAGATTTCTCATGTTTTTTAAAGGTTCTGTTTGTTTTTCCTACAAATGCTTTTTGAAAAAGTTATATTTGCATTTCCAGTATAAATATCTGCTAAAATCATTTTAGCATATTTACTTGATTGCAAAACCTTTCATCTTGCTTGGCTTCAACATTATTTACATATACTATTGTGTTATCCAGTTTCCTGTTTTCCTAAGCTTGGTTTTATTTGTGTTAATTCTTAATCCACACTTTGTCATTTTTCCAGTCTAATCTTATTCTGGGACTATTTTCATCATCTCAGAGTGTGCTGAACAAATCAATTTTTTAAATCAACAATATGAAAATGGTGGTGTTTTTTCTGTTCCACTGTATTTGATCTACAGTGAGAGTATTTGATTGTAATTTGATCATAAAACCCTCAGTTACAAAATAAATAAGTTTTGTCCCTAGTTACTCTTGAGAGTTGGTTTATACTTTCAGAAGTTACATCTCCCCTCATTGCAAGTGTCTGTGTTTGGCTGGAGAGAAGAGGGTGAGAAAGAAAGGAAGAGGAGGTGGAATAAGGGAATTTCCACCACAGCCAAACAGCAAATCCTGCAATGTGTAGCTTTGCTGCTGCTACTCCGCATAGCCAAGAGCTGTATGCCTGTGCAGCAGTGGCAGCAGCAGAGGAGAAAGAGGTGAGAGCAGCCAACAATATGCAGGCAGGCAGAGAAAATCCTGAGATCTAGTCAATTTTTTTTCCCAGCAGATTAAAATCTGTGGTAACTTAAATAGCTTAGATACAAGCAATGTTTTTTGAGATCTGCATCTAACCCTGTTTTTCCCATAAGTCCTGTTATTTTTATAGCACAAATTACTGTAACACAGACCTTTTTTAAAGAACATAACCATTGCCATTACAGAGGAACTTACTGCATATGCCAAGGGATATAATTGTATCAGAAAAAAAATGGTTCAGACAAAATATTTTGTATATCTGAGTCACTTTTGTCCATCTCTTTCCTTAACCATATATAACTGCACTGATCATGAAATAAAAGGGCAAATACAAACTGCAGAGGAATATAGAACTTAAGTTGTTTATAAATTATTTTTCAGAGTTTTACTCTAAGTAGTTATAGTTACACTTCAGTGACACTGAATTAGTAAGTAAAACTTCTGTAAAAATGAAAATTGGTTATATGTATGTATTCTCTAAATAGGCTTGCGGTAACCAAAAATGTACCTGCTTCTTTCAAGGTTACTTCACTTTTGTGTTACAGTCTCCAACCTAGCATATGGGTAGCCAGCATGGAGACATATTTTTTTACCGAGTAGTTGCAACAGGAGGGAAATGCTTTAATCTTTTCAGCATTTTATTCAAAACCAATATTTGCATTATGGGTTCAGTTGTTTGGTGCTGGACATAATGTGGACAGATATCCTCTGCTTATTTGACAGGTTAGGGACCAGGGCACTGTTGAAAACCAGAAATTGTCATGTTTCCATGATATGTTTCCACAAAATGTGGAACCCAGTCTTTTAAAGCCTTTTTTATAAGTATGAATTGAGAGGAAAAAGCAAAGCATGGGCACAGAAGCACCTGAAAGGTCATGGAAACATGACAAAATAGGTTGAAAAAACAGGTCATGCTTTCAATGTGTGGGTTCTGGTTATAAACTTGAAAAAGGTTGAAAAAGCAGATTGTAGAAAAGCAGGGGATACCTATAATGTTTCTGTATTGATTTCTATATTGTGTTTTTTTGTTAACCTTTTTTTTCATGTTCCTCAATCCCTTTGCTCGGTTGTTGTTTTTCCTTTTTCTTTTCTATATTCTTTTCTTTTCCCCATAAATTAAAGTGAGATGATTTTTCAGGATCCATTTGCATGGCTTTAAAATGTAGCTATTCTTTCTATTCAATTTGCTCATGACAGAAATACAGATGAGTAAGAGAGAAAATATTAAACTCCTGTGAGAGCTCACTACTTGACCAGATGGTTGCCAATTTTACATCAGTGGTAGATTACTACATCAAAGTGTGTTTCAGAAATGTTTGATAATGTATTTGTATGCTATGCTTGAAAGGTCAACCTGTCATTCGCTGCCTTTGTGACTGATCAGAGCTCAGAATGGCAGGTTTCAAAGCACCATACAAGGCTAATTTGTTTCGACAGCCTTTTTAAAATACATGTAACAGAAGCTTTTAACTGAAGCTTTTAATTGGATCTTTGATATGGTACTGAGATTTTCCCATTACAGAAAAGTAAGGCAGCTTGCATTAAAAAAAAAAAGTTCTGTTTGACCAGCATTTGTAGGTGGATAGATACTATAATTGTGTTATTAACATACAACAAGGCTTTCCACATGGTTTGCCATGACACATTAGTGTGTTACCTGAAATGTGTAGGTGTGTCGTCTACAATCTTGGAAAAGTATGTTATTGTTTATAAATCATATATTTTTAAAAATATATGAAAAGTTTTCATGAAATGTTGTATCCCCATACATTTTGTTGTTACAATTTATGTATGTGTCTGTATCTCTTATAAGGGGTTAGTTTATCCCCCGGTTTATTAGTAAAATTGAATTACTGTGTCTTAAAATGATACATGTCTAAAAAAGTGTGTCACCAACATGAAAAGTTTGGAAAGCTTTGACATACAAGGTAGTGGTATGAGTTACTCTGGTGCTGATTTTATGCATACTTTCAACTGGTAAGTTGGAATGTGCAGGTTTTATGTGCATTATATCTTATATGAATCTAGACATTTTTGTGTTTCCTTGAAATATGTAGAACATACATGTAGAAAAGGCTGGGTTACATATATCTTAATATACAGAGGATCCCAAGATGCTTCAAGTAAACATGTATTTCTTTCCAAGATGAAGACCTGAAGTAATTTTGATTGATTTTAGGCAAGTACTCTGTTACTAGGCAAACCCACAGATGACTATAGGAATGTATTTTCTTTATTCAACCTGGTTTGTGACTAGTTTTTTTTTTTGACCATTTTTTTTAAATTCTAAACTTCACCTATACCAGGTGGTGGAAAATAATGCTGAATTTGGTACTGTGCATGGAATGTTATATTTATAGAGGTTTCATTAAAGTAATCACAGCCTCAGAACTGCAAAGGCTAATGAGCGAGCTGTGTAGGGCTCACAGCTTATTTGAGCACAGACAGGGCACTGTTTCTATGTTCTCTTGACAAATAGCAAAAGCAGAACTGATTTGATGCAATGAGAAAGTATAGGCAAACTTAACCCACATACTTCATTCATATTGATAAATGCAACTATTTTGGCACAGCTGAATAGTAGAATCTCTCTTTTTTCCCCACTCCACGTACCAACTCTGAACTGACTTAGATCCAAGAAGAAAGAACATGAGTTTCTTTAGCTGCTTAACTGAAAAGAAATAGCTGTTTATTTTTCTATCTATATATGTGTAGTCACTGCGAGCAGGTCGAGCTTCCCTTATCCAAAACACTTAGGACCTGAAGTGTTCCATATTTCAGATTTTTTTTTTTCAAATTTTGGAATACAGTGCTTTTTTTTTAGAATAGCCTCACGTCTCATTCATTTACTGCTAGGGTTGTGTATGAGATGTAAGGCTGGAGAGATACCGAGGATTTGTGAAATGGAGGGAATCCAAGTATAGAACTAGGTGTGAATGTATGCCTCCTGTCATTTCACAGATCCTCAGTCTCTCTCTTTCTGCCACCAGCTGACTTCTTCTGCCTTCAGGGCAGTGGCTGCAGTGCTCCTCAGGTCTGAGAAATAAATAAGCAGGAGCAGCACAGCCACTGCCTCAAAGGCAGAAACAGGTAGTTGGCAGCAAAAAAAGAGAAACTCTGAGAGATGAAGGAGGAGGAGTGCTACAGCAGCCGCATCAAAGGCGGAACCAAAAGTTCAGGGGTTTGGAGATCTTTGGATTTCCGTATAAGGGAGACTCAGCATGTAATAGGTGTGGCAATATAGAGAAAGCAGAAAAAAATTATCCATATGATTCAGGAGGTGGACAGAAGGAGTTTTTGTGAAAAACGAATGAACTTTTCCTCATAATACAAATGTGAAGTGAGCTAATGGAGATTCTGATCCTAAGGTTGATCTTTGAGTCAGCAAGGACAGGCAAAGAATCAGCCTGAATGCTCATCTTACTGCACTAAAATTTCTCAAGAAGAGGCACTTTGGATAGAATTCATTTACAGTATGTAGCATGAAAAGGGAAGAAAAGGACTGGGAGAGAATAATCTAGCAGTGCCTTTAAGATTAGTTGACATATTTCACCATGAACTTTTTGGATTTCAATCCACTTGTTCAGATGCACTGGTGGATATTAAAACCACAGGTATTTAAACACAGTTACACAGTTGAGAATTGAAGTAAGATTTAATAGGATGCAGAATGATGCAGATTGTGACCATTCAGAGTTGTATAAGATGATAGATGTTCATCAAGTGACTAGTCTGATTATCCAGAGATGTGAAAACAATCTATGTGAAAGTATATTCCTTTGAAGTAGGAAAATTTTCATAGAAGAATTCTTTTGTTATGTATCTAACATCTGATGTAACCCTGTATATTTAGGTAGCGTGTCAAGAAACCATTCCCTTTGTATATACCTCTACTCATGGAAGGAATTTGTGAACATATCCCAATGCAGTAATTTTTATTTCTAGTCTTCCTTTGATTGATTGATTTTTCTACAAGTAGATACTGTTCTGTGCTTATTTACCCAGCATTGGCCGGGGTTTTTATTTTCCTCTTAAGAAGTCACCAAACTGTCTTAGGCCCTTTTTGCACGGCGTTTTGGAAGCGAGAGGGCCCCTTGAGCGTTGTGTAAATGTGAGGAGCGGTCTGCATGATGCACTCACATTTACATGACGCTCAAGGGCCGGACGCAGAGCGGGCACGCATCTTTTCATTTTCTGCTTAAAGCTGAAAATGGTGCACCGTCGCGCAACGCTCCCGGGCCCGCGCGCACTTACCTGGCATGCGGTGCCTCGGGAGCTGGGCTGGTCGCGTGTCCTCTTCTCAGTGCAGCCTGCAAGATCCCAGGCTGCACTGCGAACGGAAGAGGCGGGGTGCTCACGCGACAAGGAAGCAGCTGCAGGGACGTGGCAGGGAAGTGTCAGCGTTCCTTCCAAGCCTTCTTGTGCGAGGACCCCAACCCAGCAGCGCAAAAAGGTAGCGTGCGAAAAGGGCCTTAGAATCATAAAGTTGGAAGAGACCACAGGGGCCATCCAGTCCAACCCCCTTCCATGCAGGAACACACATCAAAGCATTCCCAACAGATGGCCATCCAGCCTTTGCTTAAAAACTTCCAAAGAGGTTTCTTCTCCATTTTCTGTAACTTTGCTCCATGTATATCATTGAACACCAAATTCAGGATTGTCCATGCCATCATATTTCTGATTTTTGTGTATGGTTGTGAAAGCTGGACAATACAGAAAGCTAACAAGAGGATCAACTAATTAGAAGTGTGCTGTATGTCTGGAATCCAGAGAGCTGTGCTCTGACCTAGAGCTGTGCCCCTGCATCCTCCACCACTGCCACTTCTTCTTCTTCTTCCTCCTGCACACAAGTGATGGCTCTGGGCAGTGGGTATCCATAAAGGTGGCAGCAGAGGGCCAGGGCTCTGCAGTCTCCTCCTTGTCCTGCAGCTGCTCCATTGGGGCTGCCACTGCTCTTGTGGGGAACTGAGCATGCTCCTCAGTGCCATTGCTGCCACCTCGGCCTTGTGTGCCCCAGCCAGTGACATCAGTGGTATTGCCTGAGAAAAACAGCAGCAGGAGGAGAAGAAAGAGAAGGAGGTGGAGCAGGCCCTAAGTACTGCTGCCACCTCAGCTCTCTTTCTGGCTTCCACCCTGGCCCGGCCTCACCTGCCTCCCACACCCACCACCTCTGCTGCTACCCTTCGCCATTTTTAATAGGGATTTACAAGTTTTGTTGCACATTGGCAGTCTTTCGCAGCTTGTGGTCCCTATTAAAAATAGAATAGGGCAGCAGCAGAGGCAGCAGGAAATAATCTGTGAATAATCAAATTTGCGGAAGTTAAACCTGCAGCTGTTGAGGGCTGACTATATCTTATGCTAAGAAGCTGTTTCTTCTGTGTGTCTGACAGTAACTGCAGCAATATGGTGAATTTTGTAAGTATGTTAAAATGCAGACAGGAAAATGTTGAAGCAAAACACATCAGTGTTGATGCAGAATATACTGAGAGCATTAGAAAGTTAATAGATTTAAATAAGAGTTTACGGCACAAAAAAGAGTGAGGTTAACGAATAAAAATGGTGAGATAAGTAAATGATTATCTGGGAAACGTTGTTCTTAGCAGTCTTTTAAGAGAGAACTCTCTAAGCTTGGTCTGTTCCTCAAAAGAGAGTTGTCATTCCTACTCATTTTCTGGGGCACAGTTGTGACAGGTGGTGTTTCAGTGCATAGCAGAAATGTAAGAACGAAATGATGGGGAAAACTGGACAAGACTAATTTTGATAGATTAAGAAGTGATTTGGTGTCATGAAATATTGGAAAAGGAAACTAATATCAACTGTAAGAGAGATTAACGTAGGCAGGGACATGACATTTTAAGTAGATTTAGTATCTGAAGTCTGCCAGAGAGGTTAGGAAACTGACTGAAGTATGGTTAGTGCATCTAGAGTAATGGGATTTCTTCTCTCTTTTAGATTTCTCTCCTCTATTCTCTTCTGCCAATTTGTTTATTTTAATAATATTTTCATCTTGCAAACCATTTGTGTGTTCATGCTTAGGCTTATTTTAAGTTGAGATCCACTTTAGCACACAACATACTATATAAAATTTGATCATCAGAGAACCATAAATCTAGCCTTTCCTTTCAACATATTTGCAAGAATTAGTGCCATGACTAACAGGGATGCACTTCAGCACAAGAATCAGTATAATGTACAGAGTATGTTGCTAGAATTCTGCTGGGGGCGGAAGGAAGGCTAGAGTTGTAAAATCACTAGTATGCTGAAATGGGCTATAGAAATGGAACTTGTGTAAAGTCATTAGAGAAAGTGGAATCGAGGTGAATAAGCTCAAAGTTCCTTCCCCTAGCCTAGTTCTCTTTTTCTCTTCCCTAAATCAGCTGAACACAGTCTGTTACACTGATGGTACGGGATGCCCTGTTTTGTCCTGCAGCTAGTCACAAAAGGGGCAAGTACGCAGTCAAGTCTTGCCCATTTTAGGTATTTGGAAAGCAAAAATACAACCCTTGTCTCCAAGGGCAAACGATCTTTTTAACTGGCAGGGATGCTCCTTTATCTTGCCCTCTTTTCTATTTAAACCCATCCCACTTCATCAGAACTGAGGCCTTTTCCGTACTATACTCTTGTAGCACGATGATTCCACTTTCAACATCCTATGGAATCCTGGGGTTTGCAGTTTCGGGAGGGGCCGGGCAGCCCCTCCCGAAACTGCAAACCCCAGGATTCCATAGGATGTTGAAAGTGGAATCATCGCGCTATAAGAGTGTAGTGCGGAAAAGGCCTGTGAGTGATAAACAGTGGTTACTGAGTGAATACTGAGATGCTGATAAAATCTATTTGAAATCACGATAATCTTTACTGAGCACCCTCTTCCTCCAATACATATACATACTGTGACCCACCACCGCCACCACATAGCTTCGGGTAAATGCTAGTGACCGTAACTAGCTGAATTCTGTTACAGAATTACAGTGTGTGTTATTTCCTTTTTGCTCACTACAAACCAAAAGTTCTGTTTGGAGAAATACAAGTGACTGATACTAGTGCATATAGGATTAATATAAATGTTAGAATATGTTCTAAATATTTGGAGAGCTCAGTAAAATGACCCGTATGGCTAATCTTATGTGAAAACAGGTTGTCTGAATTGCAGTCAGTGCAGTCTACATTGCCTTAATAACATGAGGAATAGTACATTGAAATTCTAAACGAATTTCAGTTATGGGTACTTTATAATTAATGCTCAGTTAAAAAGAACAAATAAAAGTATTTTTCTACATGTAGGATTTGAGATTGGTTATATATTCAAAATGCATATGATATATAATCATGAAGACTGATATGCCATAAATGATGCCTTTGTATCTATGTAGCTTATGTAGCCAGTGTGGTGTAGTGGTTTGATTGTTGGGCTAGGAATCTCAGGTCTATGGTTCAAGTCCCTGCTTGACAATGGAGACCCACTTGGTGATCTTGGGCAAGTCACACCATCTCAGCTTCATAGGAGGGCACTGGCAAACCCCTCTGAACAAATCTTGGGGGGAAAAAAACCCACCTGTGATAAGTTTGCCTTAAGGTCACCATATATCGGAAATGACTCGAAGGCACACAGCAACAACTCACTTTAAAGAAAAGCTGTTTCCTACTTGAGTTTGACCCTCTGAGAACCTGACTCTTTTCTGTGCAGCTCTTCCATCTCTATCCCCTGCATTTAAATAAGGCTTTACAAAAATTACCTTCACAGCTTTCCGTTGAGGTCCTGTGACAGGATGTTGGGTGAAGATTCCTAGTCAGCCATTAGTGAAGTGAAAATGTCAGTGAAAATGGCATATGAGTAGAAAAACATATCTGGTTGTATAGCAGTGGTCTGATTCAAGGATAAAATTTCTGATAGCTGTTAGCGTAATGATTTAGAAAGAACAAGTTTAAACACAGGCATTGAAGTTTCTTATAAGAGAGGAAGACTTCCTGAAACACCTGGAAAGGAAGTACAGAAAGATTGCTTTTCCTGAGGAAAGGGGCTTCACGTCAGGTAAATCTGTAATAAGCTGGAAGGAGAATCTGTGCTAAAAACAGTGCTTCAAAACTTAGAGACATTCTGGAGCCAATGCAGAGGGAAAGACAAATTTGTCTGAATAACAAGTAGAGGAGGAAATAGACTCAAACATAGCCAGCTGGATGAGTAGACAAATTGACATGTGAACTCTTAGAGAGGCAGCCTAACCTTAAAGAAACTCAAAGGAAAAGAAATGAAACTCTCTAACTGTGAAGGGAGGGTCAGGATGTCTTCCGCTTCTTGACTAGAGTGGAGATTTATATGGAAGAAAATAAAACCTGTATCTTAGTGAGGATGGGAACAGATATCTAAAAAGCTGGAAAATATAGATGTCCCTATATACATTTTCAAGGAGCATGTTCTGATTAATGGATTGGTGAAAGATTTCAGTATTTTTTCCTGCATATAGCCTTCATGAGTCCACCTTAGTCATCATGTCTAATAAAATCAGAAAAGCTGGTAATTTTGTTGTTGTTATTTGCTGCCAAAGTGACTTCAACTAATGAATTAGAGATCTCCCAAGAGGCCTAGTCATCAGTTACTTTGCTCAGATTTGGAAGACTCAGGGCTATGGCTTCCTTAATTGAATCAATTCAACTGTGTTGTGGTCTTCCTCTTTCCGTACTGTCCTCCATTTTTCTTACTGAGTCACATCGCATGATATGATAGCCTCAGCTTAATTCTTTTGGTTTCTGGTAAGAGTTCAGGTCTGATTTGATGGCCCCAAAGTTGCAGGAATTGTGGCTTCTTGACCAGAATGGGCAAAAATAGTATCAAGAATGGGATTCTTATGCTCTTTTAGCTTCATTAATGGTTGCAGTGGCTATGGAAAAGCCAACATGTTCAATGTTAAAGTGGTTACAGTGTTTGCCTAATATCACAGAGTCCTAGGCCCTTCCCACACGATGACCCTATCCCCACATGGGGACGCTGTCTTGGTCCTGCCCTTCTGCCATCACCAGCTGGCACAATCACAGGGTAAATCATTGACGGGATTTCTCCATCAATGACCCCTGATCACTCAATGCTCTCATTCTTCCTGGCCATGCGGAAGCACCGGAAACACAATAGAGGTGTTTCCTGCTCCAGCGCAGCATAGGAAAGAGCCTAGCTGCGCTGTGGAAGGAAGAGGCATGCACCTTTCCACAGGGAGCCAGTCAGGTGTGGACGGGAGCATTCCCGTCATGCTCCTTTCCTGGTAAAGGCGCTGCTAGGATTGCAACCGGAGGATGACGAGATCGAGTAAGGTGCAGAAATGGCCATAGGTTCAAACCCCCACTTGCATATGCAAGTGAACAGCTACTTCTGCAACAGAGATTTCCTTCTCCTGAACCCGCTAAATATTAACTGATGGGTCCTCCAGCCCTCAAGGTTAGACTTGAGGCAAGTGCAAGGGAAAGAAAGAATGGTCTTGTGACAGTGCTCATTCTTCTGGTAAAAGACATTGCTAGATACAAATCTTTGCTGTGAAGTTATTTGGGTGGCCCTGGGCCAATCACTGTTTATCACTGTCAGTGTATCTCACAGGTTTTTTGTGACTAAAAAAATTGGTATAAGGAACCACGTATACTGCTATGATAAAAAGTATAAATAGAGGTGAAGGTCCTCCCTTGGGAAGGAAGTTATTTTGTCTTCTCCCAGGTAACAGAAGCTTGCTTGACATTCTAGGATGTCATGCTTACACAGGAATGAGAATAAATTTGTTTTTTTAGAGAAGGGGTGAACAACTACACACAGGAGAGCTGCCATTTTACCTTCCAGTGCCTGTCTGGTGGCCCACACAAGTGTGTTTCAGAATGCCTGAAGTGACATGATGCCACTTTTGGCTGCCATTTTATTTTCACCAATATTGCTTATTTTCTCGTTTTAGTTTGTTTTTTGGGGTTTTTTTTGCTGCATTAGGGGAGAAAAATGCTCCATTTTTAGGCAGTTTTGGCTCGGTAGGGTGAGAGAATTGCCTGAAAATCAACCCCCACATTTTTTAAAAAAATGGGGAGGCTAAGAATGGAGGCTGCTGTGACACAGAGAAAGAATCTCATCTACAAGGTCCTAATCTGTTGCCTTATTGTATTGTGGGGGTAACCAGTGTCTTGAAGACTCTCTCAGAGGAATGCTTGATCTCACAGGTTCTTCCAGTTTCAGGGGTTGAATATGGTCCTATAGACTGGGACCTTTCTGCACTACACTGTTATAATGCTGTTATTCCACTTTCAACTTCTTGTGGAATTCTGGGGTTTGTAGTTTACTGAGGCCAAAGAGCTCTCTGGCTGAGAATTCTAAGTGCCCCTCCCTAAACTGCAAACCCCAGGATTCTGTAGGATATTGAAAATGGAAAAATAACACTGTTAACAGTGTAGTGCAGAAAGTCCCTGTGTTTCTGCAGTTAGAAGTCCAGCCTACTTAAGTACAGAGAGGCTCTTCACCAGAAGATTGGCTGCCCCGTGACTCATTAGCCACATTGATTATGAGCACATCAACAATGTGGAATAGTTGCAGTCTGCTTCAATGGAACAATTACGAAATTGTACACCTTCATGGTATGTGCATGTACATATGGGTAGCTGCTTTGATGTTGTAGCCCAGGCCATTTTCCTAATAGACAAGCCCTTCTACTTGTCAACTCGGGATAGTGTCTAATTTGTGTAATCATTAAATATCTTTTGAGTCTTTGTGTTATCAGTGTTTCCCTGTATTTTTGTTTTTCCCTTTTCCTGTTGCATAAGCTATACTGTAAATTTTGGTTGAAAAGTGGCACAGAACATTCTGTAATAAAGAAATAAAATAGTACAACTGGATTTGAACAAGGAGATTTTTCATGTAATAGAATTTGGGAAACACGTAGTCAGGAAAGAAAAAGAAAATGGACTTTTTCATTATGAAATGAATAAAGTAGGTCAGCCAGATTTCTGGACACAGTTAAACAACAACAACAAAATCCCATCAAATCGTCTTTAGGTTTTAAACACAGTAGAGTTCTTTCATAGGAACTGTGGTCCTGAATGAAAGTAGGTCTCATATTTGCTGCGTTCACAATTTGGAGCTCTAAGCTCACTGTTTTCAGGACATTCCTTGGCTTCAAATGAAGGATAAAGCAGTGAAGCGCTTGAAAAATCCAGCAATATCTGCCTTGAATGCTTGTAAATTTTTAATTTGGCAGCTTTCTTCTGAATCACAAAGGGAAGGTCATTTTATTGGAAATAAGAACCTGCCATCAAAGTCACTTACTTGAGCTTCTCTGTATTGCTTATTTTGCTTTGTTCTTTGGAACACAGTAATTTGCAATTAGCACACAAAACTCTGGAAAGATGCCTGTAATTCCAAAGTGAGCTTTCCCTAGCATGTGTTCTGCTTCCTTCCCCCTCCCATCCTCCTCTCTGTCCCTCCTGTCTATAGTACCGCCCCTTCCATGCACCCTGTAGCCAGCAGCAAGACAGCTGTGTTTGATCATAAACCACTTACAACTCCAGGCTCCCTGGAAGGGGAAACTTTAGCGTGAACAGCAGGATAGGTCTGCGTCCTGTTTAACGTTCCACCGCCTGGTAGGATCTGACCAAGAGGTTTTGAGCGCATATGTGTTTGTGTGTGCCGACGAAGCTCCAAAAATATTTCCAAATGCAAAGAATTCCTTTAGGAAACGCTTTTTTCCAATCTAGCTGAGAGGTGGGGGGAGTGAAGGCATAAAACTGAAGCCCAGCTCTCCCAGGCAGTTTTAGTAGCCAGAAGATCGTTACAGCCTGTCTGCGTTTTGTCTGGCCGTGCACTCTGCAGTGTTTTAATGAGTATCTTACAGTAATGGATTTTTTGTGAATCGGCAATCAGTTTTTTTTTTTAACGTGCAAGAGTGTCTCTCTCTCTCTCTCTCTTTAGAAGACCCTGTGCACTGGTAATTTTTAGGCTGCCTAAATGTTGAGTGAAAATGGCTGTCTAGAGCAAAATGTGCAAGACAGGAAAAGCTCAGAAAAGAAGAGGGTGTTGAGTCTTCTGGAGCAAAGCTTGGAATCCTTAAAATCTATAGAAGGCAATCAAGCCCTCGAAAGTCTAATCATGAATTCTGGAGTTGCCATGAAATATGGAAATGATTCTGCAGAACTGAGCGAGGTAAGCAGGTTTAGTGTCCTTGTTTTTCATACTGCTTGAATTTTGTTTTTGAATTTCACTGTCTCCCTTTTGGAGTATCCACTCTGGAGGCAATGCAGTTAAAAATTAATGGATATGTGTACCTTGTTCTGACTTGCAGTACTACCCAGGATGTGATCTGAGAGTGAGTCCTAGGATTAAGTAGTAAAAGGCAAATGATAACAACTGTGCAGAGATTCCGCCCCCCCCCCCCAATACACACATCCTGCTGTAAGGAATCCCCCCACCTTCCAAGTGCAGTGTTTTCCACACAAGATTCCTTTCTGCAGTAGGTAAAATAGTGGAGAGAGATCCCAGTTGAAATCAACCGTATGGTAGCTAATTTAGAATGGGGAATAAAAAATAAATATTAAAACAGCAACTTCAGCAAGAAATCTCATGACACAGCTTATTATATTAAGGCACACTTGGGATGTTATTCTTCCTGGCAGAAGAAGTAAGTCCTGGAAGATGGTGGTGGTGGGTTTTTAATAGCAGGAATTACATTATTTTTCTTTAGTAAATGCAAATTTATATCGTCTTCATTATTAGACTTGTGAATATCTGACAGCATTTTGTGACTAATATCTCAGACATACTTGCTTTGGAATAAGTCCAAAGAACTTGGTTGGATATATTTCTGAGTAAACCTGCATAGAATCAGGCCCCATATCATTGTAATTCTCTACTTTTTGCAACCTTTGGAAGGTCATGAGGCTTACCACTATCCCTAGGAAATAGCTTGGGATCATTGAATACCGGTTTTAAATATCCATATTAATATCTACTATTTATACCTGTCATCAAAGGGATAATTTTGTATATGTGATCACTAGTGTGTTTTTTTTAATAGTGTATGTGTATGCGGCAATGCACAGAAAAAGAAAAGGAAGAAGGTTATAGAGTTACGATTTCAGGCTTTTGTTCAGAGCCAGCAAAGAACAGAAAAGAGATCTGCTCAGGGAACAGAGCTGAAACGTAAAGCCTCCAGAGAATCATATTGGCGTCCTTTCAAACTGGGAAAGAAGGGAAGAATAAGGTAGAATGGATGAGAAGACAACTGGGTCGCCATCCTGTTTTGTGCACTTTCTCATTTAATACATTAATCCTAAGCCTTTATTTTATAATATAAAATTAATTACAGCCTTTGATCTTGAAGTTCTTCAAACTTGTCCGATCAGTGTAAAGACACCAGGCACTTATTCAAACTGATAGCTTCCTTCAGGATTTGTGGCCAGAGCTCTTTTCCTGCTTCATACTGCTGTTAACCTGAATTCAACTTATTGGTTGTTTGTTTTCTTTCTATCTGTCATAATCATTTAAAAGCACATTCTGTACTGGATGAAAAACATGACACCTATTGTAAGCAAAACACAACTACAAGCGTGTAAAAGCTGTGTCTTGGCATTAGTACAGCAGCTGTTGTGGATAACATTCAAGTGTGACCTTGATCATAAAGGAATGAATGGAATCGTAAACTCTTGCACAGAGTGGATGGGCCCAGGTTAGATTTGATGTTGTGTGCCTTCAAGTCGTTTCTGATTTATGGTGATTCTAAGATGAACTTACCGTGGAGTTTTCATGGCAAGATTTGATTGGAGAGGATTCATCTTTGCCTTCATCAGAAGCTGAAAGTATGACTTGCCCAGGGTCACTCAGTGGGTTTCCATGCCTGAATCAGGATCCGAACACTGCTCTCCAGAGTTGTAGTCCAGTGCTAAAATGACTACATCATGCTATCTCCCTCTAGGTTATATAGTTCACACTATATCCTAAACTCATTTGTATGTCACACTGTTTCTAAGTGTGTAAAAGTGTGTGTAAAAACATGTTTCTCCTCCCCAGTTGATCCATTCCACACTGCTCTGGCCTTTCTTTATAAGTAGCATGATCACCATTGTGCAGTCCATCACCACCATCATCTTAATAGCCTTCCTTGATTGTAGTAACAGGAGTTTGTTGTAATCCACATAGAGTAGAGTTTTTTTGCTGATCAAACAAAATATCCTAGCTCTGCTCCCTTTAAACAAATAAATTCCTTAAAATATGTATGACTCACTGGTTACACTGATGAGCTGACTTCTGTACGTTCCACTGTCTCAAATGATAGTGATTGTATGTCTCTGGCACAGGTATGACAGCTGCTTTGTCAGCTGTAGGGACAAGTCCCCAAAGCACTAGTTGTATTTTTAAAAGGTCTTAAAAGCTGCTTTGGTGACTTTAGCAGTGCAATTCTTTAGCAATGGGTAAGATTGTTAATTGATTTATTTGCTTTGTGTGTATGTTTGTGTGCATGTGCTTACTTATGTGGGCACATGTACACATACATACTTAAACATTCATTTTGAAAGCTAAAGGTTAAGAGTTATGTTATTAATTGACTCTATTTCAGAAAAATATTTAATATTTTCTCTGTTTTATGATGTTGTATGTAGTAATATCATCTATAATGTAAGAGTGACAATAGAATTCCTTTTTTATGAATCAGTCCATACATTGGCCCCTCCACTTTCTCAAAGGTTTGGAGCGCAGAACCCTTGCAAAAGTGGAAAAACCATGGACAACTCCCCCCTGTTCTCCCCCTCCCATTCCCTTCTGGGGCTCCTGCCTTCATTCCCTAGCCTTTGTCCCAGGCACCTTCTCTGCGAGTGGTGCTCCCTCTTCCATTTCCGTTGCCTTTTGCCCCAGCTCGAATTCTCTGCACCCAGGTAAAAGGCAAGGGAATGGGGAAGAAGGCACACACATGCCTTACTGGTCTGTGCACTGTGCTTCACCCTCCTGTTCCTTTGCCTTTTGCCCAGGTGTGGAGAGGGGAGGCATGGGCACCTAGTTGAAAGGTAAGGGAATGGGAGGAAATAGAGGTAAAATTCATGAATGTGGAGGGAGGTCTGTATATTTCAGTCATGAGCAAGCTAACTATTTTATGTAAGTGTGTGTGTGCATACTCGTAGTATTGAATTGAACGATAATTCTCCTTAGGACATTTTTGTTGCCTCGTGTAAATATTCTGTGCTGTTGTTTTCTCTTGTAACTTTTATACTGGAGATACTTCTCTGAGATTATATATGAAGCCACGATCTATCTGTTTCTGACATTTTTGAGAAATTAATGATAGACAGTTCATAGTTACAGTGCTGAGTCATTTGATTCTAAATTACAGTGACCTACCAGTGGCAGTATAATACTTGGGTTAAGTATTTCTTATCCCAACCACCTCACTTAAGTATCTTTTGTGTGGTTTGTTAAAAGATGTGACGTGCTTTGTCTCAATGACACTTATAGTTTGCTGTCCTTCTCTTGCCTCTCAACTCATTTATTCTCTGTGTGTCATTTTCTGTCTTTATTTCTCCCTCTCCAACATCTGTTTTTTCTTCTTGCTTTTGATTACATGCTTGGCCACCGGGAGACACTAGTGGCATGACCATTAAAGGAAACTAAAGGGATTAGTTGTGGTTTGGACTTTTACTGATGTTGTGCAATCCTGCTGTGTGTCTGAGTGTAATAATTTCAGATTATATACAAAGAGTGTGATTCACATATGAGAGAAAACCTTGTATATGCTAGTTTAATCTTGTGATGAATCATACCTAGAATATGCTTACTTTTGACTCTTAGTATGGATGAATAAAAACACCAGTAGGCTTAAGCAGACTTCAGTCAACAAGTACCTTGTTCTAAGTTGTGATGTGTGTGTGTGTGTATGTGTGTTCACCAATGAAGGGGATCTAATAGACAATGTACAAAAGAAAATGACAAATGCTGTGAGGTTAAAATGGGCTGTTTGTTCATTAAATTCTCACTTTTGTAATGGGCTTGATTAGCATAAAAACATATTAATAGAGGAACTTTTCTGGACATCACTTTTGAAATGGTGAGCAACTGCCTTATTTTAATGGTAAAGATCATTTCCCCCAAGAGGGAAACATGTTGGAAGAAAAGATGCTGTCTTCCTATGCAGTTGTTTTATATATATGCTTTTTTCCCTGCGCAGTAGATAACCAAACTTGTTTTCAGATCTTTGTTCTTGACATGCAATTAGGAATGGACAGATTTATTATTGTCTCATGGTTGAGAAATGACAAGGTACTCTCAAGTTGGCCAGGCTGCAGTTTGAACATGTTTCATGTTTCAACCTCAACACTGTATCAGTTGCAGCTAAGATTGTCAACTGAAAAAAAAAATTGCCCTGGGTTGGTCTTACTGCATCAATTTGCTATTCAAGAAATAGGGATATAGGTCATTTAGGGGTAGGCAGTCTAGTGCCCTTTAGGTGTATTGGCTTGATTATTGATCAGAGATCGCAGAATTGTAGCCCAAACCATTAGGAAAGCATCAGATTGTCCACTGCAGCCCTGACTGGCAGCTGCTGTCTGTGGTCTCATTACCTGTTCATTCTAAGTGGAAAAACAAAAGATCCAAGTTTAGGGTAGGACATGATGAAAACTTGTGCTAAACATGGTGTATTATTTTGTGATGAGGTTTTGGAGTTTGCTGTTGTAAACTGCTCAAGGCAGGGAACTGGTTTTGATCAGATACGTATTAAGTCATATGACATGCATGAAGTACTACCACCTTGCTGAATGTCACAAGAGTTGTTTATAGTAAGATTCTGAAAGTCGAGTCATACATTCCACTGTACAAACTGCATTTCAAGTGATACATCTTGCAAAATGGAAATGAATTTCTTGTGGGCTTTACTTTTTGTGCATATAGATGGAAGTTTGGACACAAAGGGTTGCTTCTGTGAAATAGTGATTCTCTTAAATCCAATTTTGATCAGTATTTTGAGAAACAATCCTTTTGGCACATGAAACTTCTGTTGGTGCTCTTTATCCAAGTAATGAATGCACAAAGTGATATAGTGGATGTCTTCTTAATACATACTGACCTCTTTGACTTCCCCCTTACCTTTGTATATGGATTGCATACAGAGAACATAAAAATAAAGGAAGAACATGAAAAGTGCTTTTGTGAAGTTCTAGGTAATAAACAATACTTTTAAGTTTCCAAAACATGTATAATTTTTCCCCATGCTTTTTTTTAAATGAAAATCCCCTACACCCACACATTTATTCATAGTTGTCTGGACTGTTGTACTGCAGTCAGTCTTTCTAGAGGGACTAAATATAGGATAAGAACATCTGTACATTGTTCTTGTAAGGAGACAAGCAGTGACAAACGCTAGTGCTCAGCTGTCCATGGTGATAATGAGAAATAACGTATGACAACTTCTTCCTGAGCACAATGCAGTTGACTTCTGACTGGGTCTGGGCCAAACTCACATTTGTCCTTTAGTGGAGTAGAATATTCAGCTAATTGTACTGAATCAGATTGTTCTTGGCTTGAAATGGAACTGAAAATTAATGCAGAGAGTGAGTGAATGTAGCAGAAGGTACTACCTTCAGCTAAAGAAAGGCTAACTTTTGATATAAGATATATTAGGTACAGCTCTCTTTAGGTAAATGTCCTTAAAAATCAGTGTTCTTTCAGATGTAATTTTTTTCTTAAATTTAATAAAAGAGTATGCTACTCTCTTTATGTTATTACAAATATTTTAGTAAAATAATTTTCACAACAATATTCGAATATGTTTGAAGATAACATTTAAACCAAATTTACTAAAATAAAATTATTTAGAGCATGCAGTGGACATTCACTGTCATCCCAAAAGATACCAGATGATGACAAAAATAGAGCTTTCAAAGTTTTAGTTGTGGTATACATTAACTCTGTGAACTAGAGATACCAGTTTCCACCATGATCACTAGATGTGTGGAAAGGGTAAGAGAAAGCTTTACGTAAACTTGATTTTGCCCAAGGTCATTATTTGAACAAAAAGTATAGTCAGGAGAGATAACACATGGAAGGTTTTTGTTAAGAAGCATGCTTCATGCTTGAGATAATAAAACTATATTTCTGAACCTTTTCCAAGACATGATTCTGCTTGTTACCAGTGGTGTGGCATGCAGGTAAAGATCTGTGGTGCATTAACTGAAAACAGGTTTGGTATGAATTTCAGGTTGGAACCAAACCATCACAGGTGTATTATGCTGTCCTTTGTTTTGTGCTGTTGAGCTTGTTTGTCCTGTTTTTTATAGTCAGGAATATGGTGTGTCAGGACATTGCACTAAATTATACTTTGACGGCATTACACTTAATGTTGAAGCATCTCATGATAGTATCCATTCTGCATCTCTTTGATAGTGTTGTAAAGTATGCAACAGCTACTGAGTACATAGAAATTTGACCATATAAAAACTGTGTTCTCACAATTTGTATGGAAGTTAGAAAGATGTCCAAATTAAAGTGGGATTCTACCTGAATGGATCTAATCCAAATCTAAAACTTACGGTGATTCTCTAGCATGTTTGAGGGCACAGAAAGCATGCCTCCAAAAATGCTTGTGTTTCTTCTCAGATTCTTAATATAAGGAGAAAAACACCCAGGCAAGAAAGGAAAGGGCAAAGTGAAAGGCAGGTACAATTTTGTGATTGGCAGCTTTAGCTTTTAGTAACAGTGAATAGTTTCACCAGGATTCTCCATTATCCAGTGCCTTTAATGGACTGAAGACTGCTGCTTTTTGCTGGTATTTCTCTCCCAAGAGAAGAGATCTGGGAGGGTATAGTATTGGGTGCTTGCTTGGAAGATGCTAGATGTTCATATCTTTCTGCTTCTGCCACTGTCTGTTGTACATCAGGGTAAGCAAAGTGCAGTTGTTGGACTGCAATTCCCAGCAGCTTTAGCTAATATAGCCAGTGCTGGGAGTCAGAGTCCACTAATGTCTGGAAGGCTGAATTTTGCAAGCCCATCGTCCATATCTGTCCTGTTATATTTCTTGAGATGTTTGTGCCTGTTGTTGTTGTGATACTTATTTGTATCCTCCTTTTCTCCCAAAATTCTTACTCAGAGCAGCTTCTACAGTTGAGTAGAACTGTTCCTTAAAACAATGAGGAGTCTGGTCAATTGCTTATTTCTAAGGTGTAATGCATTTTCTGTGAACGGAAGCTGAGGTTTGTAAAGTACATTCCTCAAAATTTATATAAAGGATGATACTGAAGCATTTTCATTTCTATAAGATTTTTACATTTCTTTAAAACTGGGTGTGTTAAAACTGCACTTTGAGCTATGATGATTGTCTTTTAATAGACTTAGATTGTTTTCCAACTTCGTTGTCCTATCTTTATTTTGGTTGTGATGGAAATATCAATTATCTATAACTGTACAATCAGTAACCCATACAATAATGTTCCCTGGCTCATCGTGGCTAAGAGATTAGTAATGAGTATTATTGCCTAACATGTATAATTCTTTGATAGTAATATTGGCCATTACAAGTTTTTTAGAGCCATTCATATTTTTAAGCGGTTTGTGTGTGTGTGTGTGTGTGTGCGCGCACGCGTGCATATGTGTGTGCACACATGGATTCATCAGTGGGGCTGACTCAGGTAGTTTGTAATTTAATGTTTCTGATTAGAAATTCAAGTGTTTTTTCTAGAACATATAAGATGGGACATACACGTATGAACAAGTGTTACACGTCCTCATGCTGCCTGAAGACTTCAGGATTTCAGTTCCTTAAACTTATTCCTCACAAATATAACCACAGTTTAACCCTTTCATGTCACATAGAACCTTTTTGCACTACACTGTTACAGTGTTAGGATTCCACTTTCAACATCCCTTGGAATCCAGAAGTTCACAGTTTAGGGAGGGGCATTTAGAATTCTTAGTCAGAGAGCGCTTTGGCCTCAGTAAACTACAAATCCCAGAATTCTGCAGGATGTTGAAAGTGGAATAATAGCACTATAACAGTGTAGTGTGGAAAGGCCCATAGTTTCCAGTCCAGGAAATTAAACAACTGAATGAAAGCTGATATGTAACGTTGAGCACATTTGCACATTGCAGTAAACCAGGGTTTGTTACTTACACCATGAGTTACACAGGCACACTGTGGCTTATCTTTTCCCATTTGTTCCTCTCCCACCTATTTTGTGGACACTGGGGAAAAAGACCAAGGACAACCCAAAGCTTGGATGTCATAGCAATTATTTACACAATTTAGAATTTGTAAGCATCAGTTTGAATCATGAGTTAAGTTTGTTCTTTGTAATTAGGAGCATAGGTTCAGACATCTTATTGCTTCGTATCAGTGAAGCAATACCCCAGGGCTTGTGATGTGTGAATGTGACTGTCATTAAAACATTCATGTATGAAAACATTTTGGAGTTTTAATTGAAGTAAACAATTCATAATGCTTAAGAAATTGATTTGTATATTTATATATTAATTAAAATATTTATATCATATCCTTTATCCGAAGATACCAGGTCAGTGTACAATAAAATTAATCTAATCTACTCTAACTAATCTAACAAATTTATTTTTAAAGAGCTGTTTTCAAAGAGCTATTTTAGAGAGCTATTCAAACAATTAACAGATTGAAAAACAGTTGAAAGAGTTAAAATTAGTTTAAAATGAATTGAAACTACATGCATGAGAGGGTTTTCATAAAATCAGTTTGGCCTCGAAAGTTTCATAAACCATCCTGTTTTTACTTGGCATCTAAAAAGCAGCAACGTTGGCACCAATTGGGTTACGAAGAGGAGGGAGTTCCATAACTGGGATGCCACAGCAGCCTCCCCCATGTCCTTGCACAGCATGTTCTGACTGATGTGACACAGAGGAGGCACCCTCCAACAGATCTTTAATCACAGGCTGGTGCATATGTGGAGAGGTGCTCCTTCAAGTAGTGAGGTCCCAGCTGTTCAAAGCTTTAAATATCATTACCAGCACCTTGAATTCAGACTGGAAACATGTTGGCAGCCAGTGCAATTCCTTTAGAACTAGTCTTATATGGGTTTTATATACAGTTTCTGTCATTATTTTTGCTGCTGCATTTTCCACCAGCTAAAGTTTCCAAGTCACCTTCAAAGGCAGTTCTACATAGACTGCTTTGAAATAGTTTAATTAGGAATTACCAGTTCATGTACTATTGTAGCTAAGTCCAGGAAAGGCTGTAGCTGATGAACTATTCTGAGCCGGCCTCTGAACCCACCTGGGTCTCCATTGCCAGAAATGGATCTAAGAGTACTCCTAAGTTAAGCTACACACCTGTTCCTTCAAGGGAAGTACAGCTGCATCCAGGGTGGGTAGCTTATCCAGTTCCTAGACCTGAAAGCCTTGTCTTACTGTGATTCGCCTTTAGTTTATTGGCCCTCATCCAGCTTATACCATCCAGGCACTGTTCCTATAACAGCCCTCATCCAGCCCATTATAGCATTCAGGCACCACACACCCCAGCCAACAACAACGAAGAGCTGGGTGTAATTAGCATATTAAGGGCACCTACCTCAAACTCTAAATAAATGCAGTACTTTTATAACTAGCTATCATTTGGAGTTGTATTGTCATGGGCAACAACTGCTGCCCAGTTTTGCTTTGTATGATAAAATTCTTCCTTGTTTGATATCCTATCTAAGAATTTCTTTGTTTTTGTGTGGACATGTCCTAATAATATTGGTTTTAGTTATTCCATTTTTTTTTTCAAATTAGTATCTCAGATATGATGCAGCCAATGACATCTGAAAAGAGAAAAGCAAATAAAAGGTTGTCTGAGTTGGGGAAAAATTAATAGACATTGGGGATTTTATGATAGAATCTAGAAGGCAAAATTAAGAATTTTTTTTAGGGATAGGCCAGCCAAATCCTCAGATCCTCAAATCCTTGGCAAGGATTTGAGATTTGCAGATCTGAATCCCTGCGCCAAAATAGGTGAACCAAATCTTTCGAATCCACCAACCAAAAAATAGTTCTTTTAAAAAACATTGGCACCTGTGGGGCCCGCCAAAGACCTGATTGGCCAGTGGGCCCCTGGGCACATGAAAATTGTGGAATAAAGCTGTGTACGTGCACCAGAGGCTGCCTGTGCCTGCTCCTGCTGCCTGTGCTCGCTCATGCTACGTGTGCCCATTGGGGCTGCCTGTGCCTGCTTGTGCTGCCTGTCCCCGTGGCTGCCTCCCTCTGCAAGGTAATAATCTCTGTTCTTTTGACTTGATTTTGGAGGGTAGGGATTGGGAATTATTGAGACTGGACTAGAGACTTGACTTGAAAGTCCCTTGCAGGACTTGAGACTGGACTTGAGGATAGAGCAGGGGTATCAAACTCAATTTTATCTTGGGCCGCATCAGCATTATGGTTGCCCTCAAAGGGCCAGTTGTATCTGTAAGGCTATATAAATGTATCTACTCTTTTATCGTATTAAATAATCGCTTCTGTATTCGATTATTACTGGTTTTTAAATTGCCCTCCCTCTGCATCAACTTTTCTTTTCTTGGACATTTTGGGGCTATTTGATTGTAGTTTATGGTCCATATACCTCTGTAAAGTGACATAGAATTGATCAGTATGTCCAAAGTGTGTCACTTTCTGCTCCCCCCTGTGGCTTTTTCTGCCCCCCTGCCCCTCTCCGTACCCAGTGAGCCAGATCCCCACATTGTGGGCCCCTGGCTGCCGGTATTCTAAAGAGGGGCCCAGCAGCCAGCATTTGCAATCTACTTCTACTTCTGACTGCTCCTCTGTCGAACTCTTGGGAGGCACGTGGAGCATTGCCATGGTAGTCCATAGCAGCACTCTGACGTCGAGGCTTGGACAGAGGAGCAGTCAGAAGTAGAAGTAGATTGCAAATGCTGGCTGCTGGACCCCTCTTCAGAATACCAGCAGCCAGGGCCTGCAATATGGTGATCGGGCTCACCAGGCAGGGGGAGTGCTGCAGCTGCAGGAGAGGTGCAAATGCCATATGAAATGGCTTGGTGGGCCGGATTTGGCCCTTGGGCCTTCTGTTTGACACATGTGGGATAGAGAATTGAGACTGGACTAGAGACTTGACTTGAAAGTCCCTTGCAGGACTTGAGACTTGACTTGAGGGTAGAGAATTGAGACTGAACTAGAGGTTGTTGTTGTTGTTTTTTAAGTGCCTTGTTGCAGGACTTGAGACTTGGCTGGAGATTGCAGGGTGCAGACTTGAGACTGGACTAGAGGCTGTTTTTTGTTTTTTTTAAGTGCCTTCCTTGTTGCAGGACTTGAGACTTGACTTGAGACTGCAGAGTGCAGAGTTGAGACTGGACTTGGGGCTTAACTTGAAATCTTCTTGTGCCTGTCACACAACCTGCAGCAAGCATCAACCTAGGAGATGGCATCATCTAAAGCATCCTCCAACATCTGGAGCTACTTCCAAATTACATGTAATGAGAATTATACCTGTTGCACTCTGTGTTCTCTGAATATATCCAGAGGGAAAGGCTCACATACTACTTCAGCCATGTGGGAACACATCAGAACCCAAAATTCAGCCCAATTTCAAGAATTAAAAGGTAGAAGTGTACCATCTTCCTTTGGAGAACCAAGCCCTTTGGAATCACCCCCAGTGGAATGCAGGACAGCATCTTCTTTCCAACCGACTCTGAAAGCATTCATGTACACTCAGAGTTTCAAGCCTGAAGACAGAAGAGCTAAAGCCATGACAAGGTTGGTTGCCGAAATGATCTGCAAAGATAACCAGGCATTGTCCATAGTGGAAGATAAAGGCTTCAGAAAGTTGATAAGCCACCTTGAGCCACGGTACAGCATTCCAAGCAGGAAATACTTTGCCCAAAAGGTGATCCCAAAGAAGTATGAAGAGGAAAAAAGAAAAGTGGAGAATCTTTTAGAGAACACTGACTTTGTTGCAATGACAACTGACATGTGGACCTCAACAAGTTGTTACGATTACTTCAGTTTGACAGTTCACTTCATAGATGACAATTTTGAGTACTATCACTTGTCCTTAGAATGTATTCCCTTTGCAGAAGTTTCCCATACAGCATCTGCAATAGAAGCTTTCATCACCACCACTATGAAAGAATGGAATCTCTTGCACAAAGTTGTGTGTGTCATGAGAGACAATGGGCCGAATATGGTTGCAGCTTTGGAACACAGTACCTTTGACCATTTGCCCTGCCTTGCTCACACCTTTCAATTAGTTGTCAAAGATGGCTTACTGAACAAGACTGAAATTAAGGTGATCATGTCCACCTGCCAGAGTACTGTGGGACATTTGAAGCACTGCTCTAAAGCCATGAAAATATTACGAGTTTCTCATGCCAAGCTAGGTGTGAAACCCCGTTGGTTGATACAAGATGAACCGACTGGATGGAATTCTCAGCATCACATGGTCAGTCGTCTCATGGAACAAAAGCAAGCTGTTTTACTATCTGCTTCAGAGTTGAATTTCCAGGTAGATATGACTGCTCGACAATGGATCACTATAGAAGAAATGATACAATTCCTAGTTGTGTTTGATAGAATGACATTTGTGGCCAGTTCCAGTGAAGTGCCCATCTCAGAAATAATTCCTTTAGTGAATAGCACCACTTTTACTCTCCAAAACTTCAAATCAACATTAGGGTCTGTCCAGGGTTTCCAGAATGACTTGCTGACATCTCTGAAGAGGCGCTATCAGTCTGTGGAGGCAGAAGAACTGTATGCTCTTGGAACTCTCCTGGATCCCCGCTTCAAAACCAGTGTCTTTTTGAACAAAGAACACCTTGATCAAGTGAAATCAACACTGGCCATGGAAATTTCTGATCTTCGTTTGCAAGCAAATGCCACTGAGCTGCAGTCATCACAAGAAAGGCAAAGAGACGCCACTCCAGTGTTCTCAAGTGAGCCAGAAGGAGTTCATAGCATGTTGAGTCACTATGATCAATTGATGACCCCATCTAGCAGCAGTGAGGACAGTTGCACTTTGTCTCCTGAAGATGAAATCAATGTCTACTTGTCAGAACCACTGCTTCCGCCATCTGCGGGCATCTTCAAATACTGGAAGGACGACCAAAAATATCCCAATTTGAGGAAACTGCCCAAAAAGTTCCTAATCACACCACCATCAACAGTAATGTCAGAAAGACTCTTCAGCATATCAAGTGTCATAGCTGATAAAAAACACAGTAGGCTAGACCCAGAGCAAGTTAGAATGCTGGTGTTTTTGAACAAAAATCTGCATTAGCGATTTCAGCTATTTTTTGCTTGTTTGTTTGTTTGTTTGTTTATAGTTCAGGCAGGAACTCTTTCAAGTTTAAAAGTAACATGTTTTTGATTGTTCTTAATTTTGTGGAAAGAATCAAGACTCAGGAGTTATGTACTTCATGTAGTAGATGAACATGTCAATTGCATTTGTGTCTTCTTAATAAGAAGTATATGGGTGTGTTTTTGTTAAACAAAGATGTTAAATTCTGCTTCAAAAACACTTTTCAGTAGAAGTACTTTCTTTCCCTTGCTTTTTAAACCCTTTTTTAAAAAAGGAATAGAATGATTCAAGATTTGTGAGATTTGTGGATTCCCAGAACCTTCCAGAGATTCAGATTCGGATTTGGAAAATTCTGGATTCGTCCCATCCCTAATTTTTCCCCCAAAGAAATCCTGATTATTTGTTGCTGTTTAAAATCCAGTTTATTTTCATTTGCTTTTGAAAATCAGAACATTTTAGATGTACTGTAAAGATTAAAGTAAGTATCTTTTTAAGAGGGTAAGTGAGACATTCTTGACACTTCTGCTTACTTTCCCATTAGATATAAACTGAGTGGCTGGGGGCCAAAGTAGATACTGCATGGCAGATGTGTGTAACAGCCTCCTGATAACATTTTTTGAAACGGAAATGAGAAACAGCTGTAGGAGACTATGCATTTGGTCAGAGGAGTGATGGTGAGGAGGAAATTGTAAGCCAATTCTTGGAGGACCGTTTTTGTGCTCAGTTGCCTCCCAACTACTTTTTAAAGTACAAGAGGAAATACATGCACAGATTTGTTTTCCCTATGGCAAGTAAAAAAGCTTCTTGTGGAATTATTCTGAGCAGAAGGGCACGCACACACTGAAAGTGTTAAGCATCAACTTTTCTCCATTATTATATTACTATTTCTTACTTGGAAGGAACTTTAAAGGTCATGTTGTCCACCACCCTGCTGATGCAGCAAAGACACTTTGACTCCATCCCTGCTAGATGGTCCATTCTGCCTCTGCTTGAAAAGCTCTGATGGTAAAAGGAGAGTCCTTGACTTTCTGAATCAGTGTTTTTTATTATCAAACCAGTGTGTTAGTGGTGTAGTGGTTTGATGTTGGACTATGACTCTGGAGACCAGGATTCCCTGCTCAACCATTGAAACACACTGGGTGATCTTGGCCAAGTCACACTCTCTCAGCCTCAGGGGAAGGCATTTGCAAACTCACTCTTAACAAATCATGCCAATAAAACCCTGTGATACATTCCCCTTAGGGTCACTACAAGTCGAAAGCAGCTTGAAAGCACACAGTGTTGAACAGCGTGTACCTCAGGAAGTTCATTCTAATGTTTAGTCAAAATGCTCTCTCTTGTAATCTGATGCCTAAAGTCACATTAGCATTTTTAGCTGCTACGTTACATTACTGGCGCATGTTTAGCTTGTGGTCTTTTGAAACTATTCTATGCTTTTCAAAAGTATTGTTGTCAAGCCATGTTATCGACCATCTGATGTTTGGCTGTCTCATTGCCTCAGTAGCAAACTTTACATTTATTTCTGTAGAAATTAATTCCATTTGGATCAATTGCTCCATCCTGTCACCATCATTTTGAATGCTTTTTCTGTTGTCTAAAAATTAGTTGTCCTTCTCAATTCTGGATCATCTGCAAATTTGCTGAGCATTCTCTCAGTTCCTTTGTGCAGGTAATTTATAAAGATACTGTGATTTCTTGGGCTTAGAGGAAAAAAAACCCCTCTGTGGTGACTGTTAGTTTTTTCCATACAGGTTGATGAGACATTGATAAAATGTCACCCAGCATTGTCTAGTCCACATTTTACCAGCTTGTGGAAAAGATTATCATGGACCTTGCTAAAAATCTGCTTATACTATGTCCACAACATTCTCCTGATCTAGCAGGCTAGAAACTTTATAGTAGTTAAGGTTATTCTGGCACAACTTGTTACCGGGAAACCTGTGATGGTTCTTTGAAACCAAAGAATTTGAGGCTTCTGCAAGTTCAGTTTAGAAGCCTTCAAGTCTTCTTTCATGTTCTGCAAAGAGCAAGGCAGCTATCTTTGTTCCAGTAGTCCAAAAACATTATCCATGGGAAGATCAGGAAATATATTTCCAAAGTCACAGAATTATTTCCTTGCTGATGTCTGTGATTTTCTTTGAGCTTCTACCTCTAGCACCTGCTTTTCTTTAGAAACCTCTCTTTCTTGATGTCTTTCATTTTTCTTGTGTGTTCTTTCCACAAGGTGTTTAGGGTATACATAGGTCTACACCCCAAACACACACTCATTTTATCCTCTTAGCTACCCTGCAAAGGAGATGAGACAAAGATAGTATTGAGCAAGATCACTAGTCAACATTTCACCCTATTGATTCAGAGCTTCAGTGACTGTTTATTACTTATTGCTTACTATTACTTATTCATTGACATTAAGTAATTGATTTGGAAGACTGTCACGTATATTTGCCACATAATGTTTAGTTTGGTATTGTTATGAGTATATTTGGTGCCAATGAAAAATCTAGATTAGAATGTGTAGGGGTTTTAAACATATATTTGCATTTTTTCCTTATTTGCTTGTTGGGGAAGATAGCACAGAGATGAAAAAAAAGCCAAATTCACAAATACTAAGTTGCCTGTAGTGTGTGCAGTACTATACTAACATATCTATTATGATCAATAAATATATGGTGTTTTGCAGCATGAGAGATGTATGATATTCAGGTGTATAAAACAGTCATTTCAAAGAATGTTTACTTTCTGGATTTGTGTGAGCTGCTTATCAGGCATACAGAATGTTTCAGGCTTGCATGTCATTAAACTGAAGCACTATAAAAAGATTACTCAAATGCCCAGACATTGTCAGTGCAGATAATGCTGTTCCCCAGACCTCCTAATGAAAAAATGGCAAAGATTATGTAACTTATCTGTCTGCTTTTAAAATATTTCCAGCTAATAGCAAGGTACATGTAAGAAATCCTCCATGGACTGGAGATTTAATAAGGCTGAGCATGTGTTGTGTGAGAATAACATTCCAAACAGTAGATTCCCAAAGTAAATTTACCCTGTATCTATGCAGCCAGAAATTAATTACTTTAAAGTTATTTGCAGCTGTATCAAAACCTAACCTTAATTGACAATCCAAGGTTAAAATTAAATGATTGATTTGTATAGTACTAAGACACAAAGCAGTGTTTGTGTTATACTGGCAAGTTATATTGAGACATAATGTCAATTTCAAAAGTGTTTAAATGTTCATATTATTCTTTGAAATTCTGTAGGTTCATTGACAGCTTCCATAATGAGCTGTTGACTTTGCCTTAACACTTTACAGAAATTATTAAAATTACTTGATCAAATTATATTTTCCTTAACATTAGTTGACTAACGTTTTCCTTATGCTTCTTGAATAATTACAAAGCAGATATCTAAAATACACTAACATAAGTGAACATTGATTCTAGTCTTCCTGGATTTTAAAGATAAGCGTTCAGGACTAAGTATAGGCAGTTGTTGGGTACCTGCCTGTCCCATTTTCTTCCCCCCAAACTTTGGTAGTGTGCATCTGTACTTTTTTTTTGTAAAGGAAGTGGTTGAATGATCAGTCTGAGTTTTAATTAAATACTGTTTTGTGCCTAAACAGCTCTGGGAGGGAATAACCTTCTGAGGGCATGATTCATTATTTTTAGATCAGATTTTTTTTTCTGGCATTGGAAATCAGGTGTATGTGTTTGTGTCTCTGTATGAAAGGCTCTGGTGGGTTGCAAATGGCTACTGGGCCACATGATTCCTATCCTGGCTTTAGATGAATTTGAATGGGGGAAAGTTATTACCTAGGCTTGTGACAATGCTATATGAAATTGAGCTAAAAGAATGAGAAACAAAATAACCTTTTCATCTTTTTAAATTACTGGAAGTGTGCACAAAATGAAGTTACTACTAAATAATAACTATTTATTTATTTAAGTGTGTTCAGCAAGTGGACTTTCTGAATTGTCAGTGTTAGGATACAATTAAATTATAGGTGGTAAATATACATTGAGAAAAGAGATGGAGGTGTTTACTGAAAAACTGTTCGGGCATTTTAAAAATGACTTTTGTGAAAAGACATTAAAAGACTGCGTCACTGTGATTATATCCAACCTCCAGTTGAGAAGAATAAAAATAAGAAAAGTGGTGTGGTTGATAAGTAAAATTTGTTCTAGTCAATGGCACTCTGGTGTAAGTTACCACCTAAACATACTATATTCCATTTCCGCTACCTTACTGAAAACCCCCTGAAGCTGCCCCACATGTCCGTTCTATCCTTCACAAAGAGCAAAAAGCCTTGGAGAAACATCTGGCTACATCCCTACAGCCAGACACAAAATAATTATAGCAGTGGTGAGACTCCCAGAAGACCCTGGTGGATCATAGCACTAATGTCATCATTTTGCTTCTGGCTATAGGGATGTAGTCAAGCCACTTCTTCAACTCTGCCAGCTTGCCACAAATGGTCATGAAGGGCAGCTTCAGAAGCTTATCAGTAAGCAGGGGAAGGGGAGAATACCAACCTCTGTGTTGCCTGAAAAAGGACATCCACACGCATAAGGGAAGGTTATGCATGTGTATGTCCCTAGCAGAATTCTGGCTATGGTACATATGTGTGTTTGTGTGTGAGAAGGAAATCTTTCCCTTAAACTTCTTGCTTGACACCTCCGCCCCCCCACCTGTCTACACTGGGAACTCTGGGAACCCATCTGAGCAGACTTGGAGATGAATGCAAGGTGAAAAGCGGGAAAAGTCTCTTCTTCACAAGTAGAAGTCCTCTTTTGCAACATTGGGTGCCTTCCATTCTGATGCTCACTTGAATGCTTCACCCACGTTCTTTATTCTTGCTCCCTAAACTCTTCCCTCCGTGCATGACTGAAAATGTCAGCCTATGATATATCAAAAACTGATCTGTGAACCAATGCCCCTCCATGACTGCTAGAATGAAATACATTTTAGTAGCCCTGACAATTGATTATACAGTGTTGGTGGAGAAACTTCGTTAGTCCTAGTTCATATATAAATAACCCAATTCTGTTTTGTATATATACATTATATGCATCATTAATATTTCTTAAATATTGAATTTATTTGGATGATATGGGTTTAGGCTTTGTATTTTTGGACTTTTGTTGTTTTTCATGATCTAAATGAAAATATTTGTTCTGTTTTACTGCAGAAATGAGCCATTTGGCTCTCGCATTAAATTCTGTTTTGTGTGTTTCTCAGAGCTTGGAATTAACTCACCAGTTAACTCATACAGTTTTAATTCAGTTTATTCTTTCCATAGTGATTTCCCATAACTTACTGTATTCCCCAATTAACAATGCAGTTAAAAACATGCCTTGTTGAATGAGATCATTAGAATTTATGAGGGAATATGCCTCTTTCCCTGTCATGTTTAGGCAAATGAGAAGGCCTTTTGCCCGAGGGGGAGAAATACAGAGAGAATGCATCACTTGGCAGAGTAATCTGTGTTATTTCTTTAGGAAGACAGTGAGGCAGGGGGACAGAAGGAGCTTTCTGGAGCCCGAGTCAGATAGCTGGACTTGTGAAGCAGAACAACTAAGTTAGGAAAAAAGAAAACAAAGAATGGAGGAAAGTGAATCTTAGCATGGGATAGTGTGGTGTGTAATTTGTCTGCTTAGCAGAAGACCAAGGCCCCTGAGCAGTCAAAGTCCTTTCAAAATGTCCCCCAGCCCCATGGGCCTGTATGGAAGGAGTTTAGAATCTTTCCAAGAGTGTATGTGCATTTTGACTCTCTTCAATAACTCCTCCATTGGAGTGCTTATATTCTGGACTGATTTCTATTGTGTATTATTGTATAAAATACAGCAGAGCTTTCCAGACTTTTCATGTTGATGACACACTTTTTAGACATGCATCATTTAGTGACACAGTAATTCAGTAAGTGGAATTACTTGAGCCTGCCCCCCCCCCACTGCCACGCTTACTAGGGTCTTCCTCAGCCAGGGCAACAGTGGCAGCGGTGGGAGAAGCTGCCTCTCTACTTGGACCTGGCCCACCCCCCTCGCCAGGGTCTTCCCTGGCCTGGGACAGCAGGAGAGGTAACCTCTCCACCCAGGCCTGGCCTACCACTGCCACCCTTGCTGAGGTCTTCCTCAGCCTGGAGCAGTGGCAGCAGAGGCAGCCTCTCCACCCATTACATTTGTGTGACACACCTACACACTGCAGCTGACATGCTAATGTGTCACAACACACAGTTTGGAAAGCTCTGATATACAGTTATTGCATAATATTATTTAGCATAATCTGCCGTGAACCCTTCTGTAATTTTTTAGTGTTCACACAATACTAGGCTGTTGGATAATTAAATGAAAAGTTTTCCTCAAATCCATCCCCCATTAATTTCTCTTGCGCCCTCTCTCTCTCTCTCTCTCTCTCTCTTAATTCCCCCTTCTGATTTTGCTTTTTACCCACCCTCCCATGCACTTTCCTCCTCCTCCTCCTTCCCCACTTTCTTTTCATTATATAATTAAAGTAAGATATGCACAGAAAAGAGTTTGCTTGTTAGATTCTTGATTATTAAAACTGGAGATGCCATGGATTGTATTTAGGAACTGTGGCTTCAGTATGCAAAACCTGTGCTTTACCACTGATTCTTGAAAATTGCACTTCTTGACTGGAAGTGAAGAATCACAAAGGATGCAGTAGTTGAGTTATGCAGAAATATATTCTGCCCATGCTCAGATACTCTCAACAATTTCAGATTAAGAATTCTCTGGTCTTGATTCACTGACTGATTTTTGTAACTCTTACCTTAGACTTGCCCTGGATTAGTGTCGTTTAATTGAAACAAATCACACATGATGAACCTTTAACCAATAATACATTCGAAGAATGAGTCAAGCGAATGTGTTGTGGGGGTGGAATGAAAAGTGAGAAGCTGATGAATGATCAGCTGAATTAAAGGAGTTCTAAGATCGGATCCCATGTTTTGGGACAGCTTTTCCCAAACTGATACTTTCCAGATGTGCTGGACTCCCAGCATTCTTGGCCAATGATCATATTATGGGCTTTGTAGTCTTTATGGAGAAAATTCCAAGTTGGAGGCAGGCTACTTTAAAAGGACAAAAAGAGCCTATTTGAAGGAGCCATTAACAAAATCTGTTTCCTTAAAGTCAGCAGTGACAACGTCCATACTCTGTAAAACTCATGGTCTGACCCAGCATCAACGTCTTAATCATAAAATTAATTAACAATAATATTAAATGATTTTGGGTGTTTTGTTCTCTAGTAATGAATTTCAAGAAGGACATCAACAAGATGGAACATGTCCAGAGGAGGGCGACCAAAATGGTGAAGGGTCTGGAAGCCATGCCCTATGAGAAGCGGCTTAGGGAGCTTTGTATGTTTAATCTGCAGAAGACAAGGGATGTCATGTTGAGGAGGGAGTGGGCTTGTTTTTCGCTGCTCCAGAGACTAGGACAAGGAGCAATGGATTCAAGCTACAGAAAAGGAAATTCCACCTGAACCTCAGGAAGAACTTCCTGACAGTCAGACCTGTCCGGCAGTGGAATATGCTGCCTCGGAGTGTGGTGGAGTCTCCTTCTTTGGAGGTTTTTAAGCAGAGGCTGGATGGCCATCTGTTGAGAGTGCTTTGATGTGTTTTCCTGCATGGCAGGGGGTTGGACTGGATGGCCCGTGTGGTCTCTTCCAACTCTATGATTTTATGAAACAGACACTTACTAGCAATTTGTTTTCCCAAATATTTGTGTAGTGATACCCTAGAAAACATATTAATAAATAGAAGTGAATTTCCAGTTGATAAGGGCTCATGTAATGGTATTCATGACTGTGTTAGTCTAAAATTGTGTATCTAGATGAAACCTGGAGTGGCACTGTAATATTTCTATCTTGATCGTCATAGATGTTCTTTCTAAATCTCCAGTGATACCTGTAGCATGGGACAGTGAGACAGAGCTGAAGAAAAGATCTGAAAAGATAAGAGAGAAGAAAGTAGTGTTCAAAAGAATTTAACAATTGCCACAATTTTCTGCCTGGTGCGTTCTTGTTTTCAAATGGTGTATTTCACTGTAGGTTAATTAGTATAGATGGGTCAATAGAGTATTTACATTGTTTTTCTTGTGTGCCTTCAAGTCATTTCTGACTTATGGTGACCCTAAGGCAAACCTATCTTGGCAAGATTTGTTCAGCCCTTTGCCTAAGGGCTGAGAGAATGTGACTTGACAAAGGTCACCCAGTAGGTTTCCATGGCCATCTCCTATGTAGCATTCTACCTTTCAGTTCTTTCAGATGTAGGCTCCTGATTGTATATGTTTGCTTAAGAGCTATGAAAGACCATGCAATTGAATTTCAATACCTATTACTTTTGGAAGTCAAAGAAATACACTAATCGCCTTTCATGGATGAACTGTTCTCTTAATCCTCGGAAATTGCTCTGAATTCTTGTATTATTGGTGGGTTTCATAGTAAATCCATTTTCTTGTGTAAAATAGATGGTATGGAAAGCTAATAACTGATTCTAATCAGGTATGGATAAGTTGCTACATTCAGAATGTCATACAGCAATATTCTTGGGTTAATAAGTCTTTAGTTTTCAACAGAGAGCTTGGCTTCAGCTTTATAGCCTCCTTTACTATTAGTATCCTCATTTACTATTAGTATCCTTGCACAGATGGCACATGCATAAAAACACTGTGATTCATTATGAACAAAAAAGTGGTATAATTCCTAGATACGTGGTTTGAAAGCTAATTGAGGATGCTTGAGTAAACCACAGAAAAGATTAATGTGAAATACCAGTGATGCCCATTCAGAAGATAGAAAACCTGAATTTGCTATTGAGTCTTCACTTTAATTCTCATGGTAGATTTCAATGCTTCCTCCCTCCGAACCCCAGGAGAGAACTTCTTCTGGAATGCCAAGGATTTTTAAAAATGTTATCAGTTCATATGAGTGTGATGTTACTAGAACTTACCTTGTAACCAAATATCTGCTATATAAAAGTCAAAGTTTGTCTGTTTGTGAGTTTGTCTGTTTGTCTGCATCAGGCAGGTGAAGACTTTATATGATTGGATGTGTGAGGCAAAAAGACCTCATATGATTGGTTGCCTGTGAAGATTCTGTGGAATCCTGGGGTTGACAGTTTAGGGAGGGGCTTTTAGAATTCTCAGCCGAGAACTCTTGGGCCTCAGGTTGGTTGCTATGGAGATGAGGCCTACCATGCCAGAAGACATTTGGGAGGCATATGTGAGAAAAATTAAGTGACATACACAACATAGTTACAAGATCTTCTTGCATCACGCAGTAGATTGGATGGTTTCCATACGTGAGGAATCTTAAAGGTGAAATTCAAAACAAAAATGCTTCCAGCAAAACATAAAGCCATTGCACAGATCTGACACAAAGCAAAGCAAAGCAAAAAAAAAATCAAAAGCCAGTACATCAACATTACCAGAGAACACAGATTGGATTGGGGACTATGGGGAAAAGTACAAATACTGGAATAGGCCAGTTGCTATGGAGATGATGCCTAGCATCAAGGAGGAGGACAGGAGGGGGACAGCAACAGCAGCAAGGAGGAGGACAGCGTATTCCCTCAGGAACCCAAGTTGTGTATGTAAATAACTCTGAATATAGATTACATTGGGAAATATGGGGAAAAGTTACAGGCACTGGAGAAGACAGTTGGGTGAGTTCTTAAGAGAAAAATAAAATCCCGGGCAATGCCAGGTAAATACACTAGTTTACTATAACAATGTAAATTCAAGAGTGGAAAGCTCCTGTAGATGTATATATATATTGCTAGTGATCAGTCACTATATAGTAAGGTCTAATACAAACTGTAGTAGAGTCCTATATAAAACTTTGATACAAGGTATAAGGTTTAATATTAAAGAGTTGTTTATATTGTAAGTCCATCATATTGAATAAACATAGCTGAAGAGTAGTTTCCTTAAAAGAATCTGGGTGTAGTGCTAAGATCCTGGTCAGTGTCGCTTGGGTAGAAATCTGTGCCAACACGCTTATCCAGTGGAATGTCACAATGCATATTTTGGTGGTCATGCCAGTGGCTGATCAGTAACATGGACAGGCAAAGCTGTGGCCATGTGTTTGCCTGGTCTTTAAGCTGGTACATTGCTCTGTGGGTAAATTGAGAACTGCTTCACTGGATGGAGATACTGGGTACTTCCTCATGCAAGTGTATAAAAAGAATAACAGCTGGTGTAATCCAAGATTTTGAAAGCGTAATATTGCTAGTGTATTGTAGTGGTTTCATTGTTGGACTTGGACTCTGGGAGATCGTGGTTGAAATCCCTAGTTAGTTCTGGAAACCTATTGGGTGACTCTGAGCATGTCACACTTTCTCAGCCTCAAAGGAAGGCAATGACAAATCTCTTCCGAAAAAATCTTGCTAAGAAAACCCTGTGATTAGGATCACCATAAGTTAGAGTTGACTTAAAGGCTCATAGCAACAAAACACATGAACAGGATTCTAGTTAGTATATTTAAACATGTTATGCATTTTTAAAAGTTTGGGATATATTTATTTTCTAAATAAAGAAAGAATGCAGTTAAATTCTGTCTTGTTTTGTTTACGTCCTGTTTTCTTCCGCAGAACCAAAGACGTGTACATAGATTTCTTAGGCCAGATCCCCTGCAGAAACTGACCAGATTTTTAGACCATATTGCGTCCACAATGTATATGTCATTCATCTTCAGACCCTGCTCTGTGAACTTAGAATTAGAATGGTTTCAGTTTCATTCCACAACCTTATTGTACGCCTTTTTTTTTTTTTGGCCATTTTGGCTGGGCTACTCCTAATCTGTGGAATATTTGTAACATAGAGAAAATAATAATTTTTGTTATTATTGAGCTTATGTTATATTATGATTTAATTTACATTAATGTGTAAAATGTTTTAGAATTTCTATTTTATTTATTCTATAAATGCATACTGTCCAGGCATTTTTAAAATGGAGAACTAAGATGTCCCTACAGTGACTTCTCAGATTCCATTCCTCTCGCAAAGAGATTTATACCTCCAAGTTGCATAGGTTTTTTAGAGTAAAGATGTACAGAAGGGATATTCTTAATAGATTGCTATTAGCTATTGGCACCTGCAGAGTGGTAAATTAGATTGTATAATTCATTTTTCCCCAGTATTAGGTATTTCTTCTTTCACGTACTCATTCCAAAGTTGAATTCATGGTAGAATACTAAGAAAGCAGAGTGCCTATATGAGAAGAAAAACACTGAATCTCCAGGTTACACTTTGAGTTATTTTATTGCTAGTGCAGTGTTATAATATAAAAATATTGTTGAAGAGCATGAAGGTCCATAAAATTCAAGCCTTTAACAAAACTGTATTACATTGACTGTCAGGTAATTTATGAGATAATCTAAAAATGCTTTTTTTTTCTTAGCTAGGCTGCACATATTCAGTTATTGTCTTAGACTTATTTAGCTGCAGAAAATGGAAAGAAATTGGATATCAATTCAGGAAAATCTGGTAAAAACTCTCTTTCAAGACTGAGTTTATTTCAAGGCCTAATTACATTTAAAAATGAAACATGTAGGTATTAATCAAATTCTACAATACCTTGAGAGCCTGAAATATATTGTGAACAGTCTTTCTGAAACCAGCTTGAAATTTGTTTTTTTATGATATTTGTACATATCAAAGGATATAAAGGAGCTAAATTTCTGAAATTTTTCTGAGCAAAGATGTGACTCTTCTTTTTAAGGAAATTTCTGTTTTCTCTCATACAACAGGCAACAAATTAAATGTGCAGCAACATGGAAATTTTTGAGGAAAACTTAATCCTGTTTTAATATGTCAGAATTAATTAATTCCCAGGATACCTTTTGTTCTGCCTTTCTGTACTGTAACTTTTGAGTGGTGTTCCTCAGAATCAACCTGGGAACCAAACTAACTGATGAAAGTGGGCAATTCCGCTTGATAAGGTGCTCAAATGGGAGGTCATTAGCAATCTCCTGGATCCCTGAATACATCTCATAATTTGAATGTATTAATTAGTTTATATTCCTTGTTTGAATCACCAAACCATTTATCTGTTGGGGCTCCTTTCCTTTTTCATTCTTCAATTGGCATTTTTTGTTATTTGCTGCATATTTGACTTAGCTTATTTTTATGGTAGGTATTTATAAATATGTGTCCTTGCTTCCTTTATGTTTGCACATTGATTGGCAGCAGTTTCTTCACCAAGTGATCCCAAATTTGTTCATTCTTAGGTTGTGAGGTTAAAAAAATGGTGAATGTTGCCCAAGTTTTCAGTGGCATTCTTGTGGCCTGAAACCTCCTGTCAGTCCCAACGAGACTACTAGAATCATAGAGCTGTAAGGGTCCCCAAAAGCCAGTAGTATAGAATGCCACTGTTAAAGCAGCCCTGACAGTTAGCTACCCACCCTCTTCAGCGAAGGAGAGTCCACCAGCTTCCATGGAAACCATTCTACTGTTGAACAGTTCTTACCATCAAGAAATTCTTCCTAATGTTTACTTGGAATTGCCTATCTTGTAATTTTAATCCAGGTCCTGTCATCTAGAACACCAGAAAAACAACCTTCCACATGACAGTCTTTTAAGTATTTGAAGATAACAGTTTCTAAAATAAATAAATAATTTTTAAAACATCATTTTTGAGAAATCCATGGTAGCTGTTTGACATCACCGCCTTCTTTTCTTAGTTCTCACAGACCAACTGTTCTGGAACCTTTCTTGGTGTTATCATCAGCCTGACCAGTTGATAGATGTTGGGGTATTTCCCCCCATTTTTGAATACGAAGACAGCATTTATCCACCTCCAGTAGCATAGACTAGTTGAATAACTGGAACCTTAGTTTTGATTTAATAAGTGATTATTGCTTCGGCCATTCTGCTGTTGTTGGGACTGAGAACAGGATTAAGGCTGGTGTCTGTTTATTTAATGGGAAATAGTAAAGTTACAAATAATAAACAGTATACTTGAAATTAGTAACAAGTAATTGGTAAACTCTAAACAAGTATCTGACAAAAATAAGAAGCATAAAATACTTATAGTGTATCAGCCAGGTGGGCTCCTGTTATTCTCATCGTTCCTGAGATGATCGGCCCATCAGAACTAGACTTGGGAGAGGTTTAGCTGTCCTTACTGCTGCCCTACCTCTAGCACTGGGTTCCCGGATTGCTTTTGTATTCACTGGACCCTTTTGTTTGTTTTAAGCATATCTCTTTTTCTAAATGCCTCTCAGGAGGGTATATTTAGGTTGCAACATCCTTGTTTTGAAATAGCTCTGATTGACAGTGCATATGTTTGACTACCAGCTGCTTTGTATGGTTTATAAACCTTGTAAAATATTGTGGGTCTGTGGTGTTAATACAGTAATCTGAAAAGGCCTCTGTAGAATAGTCATGTAAATATTTCTGAGTAATTAGATACTGTTTAATTTATGCATGAATCATATACTCAATATGTTACTAGAATTCTTTAATTGGCTGTTCTTAATCTTTTAAATCTGTCATTTATTCAAAGAAAGCACTATAGCAATTTAAGACATTGTTTCAGTAGCAGGTTATTTTACTACCACCCAGAAACAGAATGATGATGGTTGAATTTCTTTAGCAATTTTCCATATGATTTCCTAATCTTTCATTGTTATTCTTTGCATTATATTGTATGAGTCTTATGGAAAGGAAGGAAGTGAAAGCTCTTTAGTGGGGTTGTTGAGTCTTTCTGTCAAGCAGTGTAGCATTATAGTATGGTCCAAGTGACTTGTTTATCCCTTGAGATGTTTAAAGACATTTTTGCCAGCCAACTGTATAGATTTTTTCAGAACACAGAGGACAATTTTTCTTCTTCTTTCTTCCTTTACTCTGCATATGTAAATACATACATCTTTTTCACAAGATAGGCAAGATTTTAAAAAATCTTTATAGCACTGTCTTCCAGTCTTTGTTACTCTTCTTGGAGCTGAATTTCACTTGGTAGCACCATGACTGAAATGGATAACCACACAGTTAGCACTGGAATCCTAAAACATTGCATCTTTTTTCATTGATGTGCTGGCCCATATTTTCTGACATGGTGAAAAAGTGCTGATGTGCATGTAAAATGTCACATTTTATTTAGGTTATCCAAACCAGATTAAAGGCTAAATCCAGCTATTAGTCCTAACTGGGATAGACCCACAGAATCACAAGAATAACTTCTATTGATTCAATGGATCTGTTCTAGATGGGACTAACTGAATGTGTGTATAGCACAAATCTAGTCTGAATATATTGTTGGGATACGTGTAGATAAAGACATTGTATGAAATTTAATGCTGGTCCCAACTAGAGTTGATACGTTGAAATAGATGGACCCAACTTTATTGATGACTAATAAGTCTCATTCATTTCGTTGGGTCCATGCTGGTTGAGATTAATGTTAGATTTTGTTCTTTTTCCTTGATATCTTGAGGGGGGACAGAGAATGGTTTTTAAAAAGGACCATAAAGGGCTAGGAAAATAAATTACTGAGAGGAACCTCCAGAGTCTTGAAATAGTCACCAAAAGTTACTCATTAGTCCACCCATGAGCAATATATTAGGGTCATCACTGCGCTAATCTCTTCCATATTTGTTAAGAGAGGTCTTTATGCTCCTTCTTCAACCTGTACAGTAGAACAGTAGTAACACCTGAGGTAACATATTTTCATATGTTCTTCTTTCTCCTCTTACCTCTCTCTAGATTTACAGTAATTGTTCTGCACTAGAGCACAGGGAAACGTGTAATTGGATAGAAAAGGTTTTTGACAGACCTTTCATGGAGGTATCTGACAGTTTCTATAACTTCTATATCTGTAAATAATATCTCTACTTTTAGGATAATGTTCTTATGCAGCTGTACATATGTTAGACTGTGACTTTTTTTACTAGAAAGTCATTTTTCTCGTGAAATAACAATGTAAAACGTGTAATTTCTTCTAGTGGCACAAGTCCTTCTATCTTATTTTTGTCTCTCTTACATGTTTCCCTTCAATGATTTAATGTTACTAAGGGCTGAAATAGACTCCTATTATATCTGGAAAAATTAACCCATATCCTTATAATGTATTAAATGAAGTTTTAATAAATTATACCAGACATTTCTTCTGAACTGCCAGTTGCCTTTTCTTTTCAGTTAATATCTGTTCTGACATTTTAGACTGTATTAGAGAAAACAATTGACCTAGATAAGCTGAAAGCTTTTTGGCCAGAGAGCAAACCACTGACATTTCACCAGTACTAAATTGTTTGTGATATTTGACATAACTTTGGTTTTCATGTTGCTGCATTACATGTATGTGGTGCTTCTCAGGATAAAAGTCATTGTTTCAAATTAGCAAATTCAATAAGTAATACATGAGTTATGTATGCGCACCCCCCGAGATAGCTAATTTTTACAAATATGCTTGAATTTAATACACATATTAGTCCAGATACCCTCCTGGGGGTAAGAGACAGTTTTCCCTAGGCAGATTGTTTTACCTCAAAGAGATACAAAGCAGGAAGGGTTGCTAAACAAAATATGTTTCCTTTGCAGTGCCCATATTTCAAGGGATACCTTTAAAGCTGACTGTGTATTTATAGTATAGTGTAATCTAGACTTCCTTCCTTTTTCCTAATATTTCTTCCTTTTTAATTTTTAAATATACTGAAATTCTTGAACAGACGAAAATTGTAATCTTGCAATGGATCCTTTTAATAACCAGGCACATTTCCATTAGCTGAGGCTAAAAATAGTTTGTTAGTATTGCCCTGTTACATTTTGGGTATCAAAAGGATTGCTTTGCTAGCACTAAACTAAATGGAACCTCATACTCTATCAATCATGAACTGCATATTGCTGTTTGACATGTAGGATCTTCCTTCATATTGACTTAACTCCTGTTCACCCATCTGCTATTCTGAGCTGCTAAAACAAATGGCCTAGTAAAACAGGATGATCCCCTGCTGTTATATCCTGGATGCACTTGTAGGGTCTTCACAATTGACTTTTTTAGCTGTTATAATAGAAATAGTGTCCAGAACTTCTGCAGGGGTTATTCAGTGTTGAGTGCCATACTGCTTTTTTAAACATATAGACAGAAGGTACTCCTGGATATCACGCAAATCTTGAAATACAGCAGATAATCATAATTTACATAAAATTGGAGTTAGCAGTTTTATTATCTGATCATATCCTTGCTTCGTCTATTTCAGAATAGGAGTTTGTTCAGGTAGTTTGGACAAACAGGGGTTTGCTCATTAGAAATAATGGAGTGATTTGGAAAAGATGATCCTGTTGTTCTTATTGTTTCATTGATGATTTCTTACAACATTCCAGTTTCCTTGGTGTATGGTATATCAGCATATACTTTTCTTTTATGGTGTATCAGCATATACTTTTCTTTTTTCCAAAGACTCTGGTATGTGATCCATATGCATTTTGTGAAAATGTAAGTTGTCATTATGAATCCTTTGTAAAACTTCTCTCTTTTTTCTTTTCAAATGTTTACCAAATAAGTTGTTCTAAATAACTTCTGAGAGTACCTATGTAGAACTTTCTGCCATTTAATCACGTAATTTAAATCTGTCACAGTTGTCATCAAAGATATAAAGTAGTTTGAAGAAATCCCTATCCTGTTAAGGTTTGCATATTTAATATATTCTATAAATCCTTTTTACAAGTGTTATCAAAAAGCTGAGAGATACCGAAAACATGGAATTAACTTATTATAACATTTGTGTAAATCTCATTGTAATATTTTAGTAATACTAGATTGTTAAATAGCTCTGTTCATATCTTGTAAAATCAACTAGTTGGTTGAAATATAGACCATGTAAAGCAGAGTTTTCCAAACTGTGTGTCATGATACATTAGGTGTGTAGGTGTATTGTGCAAATGTAACAGGTGTAGGGGCTACCTCTCTCATCACTGTGGCGGGCCAGGCCCAGATGGAGGGGCTGCCTCTTCTGCTGCTGCCCCCCAAGGCCGAGGAAGACCCTGGCAAGGGTGGCAGTGGTGGGCCAGGCTCAGGTAGAGGGGCTGCTGCCGTTTACTGAATTACTGTGTCACAAAATGATGCATGTCTAAAAAATGTGTCACCAAAATGAAAAGTTTGGAAAGCTCTGATGTAAAGATACAGTAATACTAATGGTTATACTTCTAGGATGTTGTAGGTTTTTACTTTGCTGTGATCTCCAACAACCCCCTTCTCCCAATGATGCTTTGTCCATACATTGTAGAAAAATACCTTTTTCTGTGTAGAAGATACTGATATGCCTTAGGGCTGGCTGCAAAAACGTATGTTTTCCCTACATCAGAAGTAGGAATCATGTGGCCTTCCAGCTGTTGCTGAACTGTTCTCATGAACCTTCACCTTAAGCTATGCTAGCTAGGGCTGTAAGGAGTTGCAGTCCAATAATGCCTTGAGGATTGCATAATTCTTACCCCTGCCTTCTGTGTTTAGTTACAAAATTTAGCCTGTTTAAAAAACTTACTTGTGATTGCAGTAAATTTTAACTGTTTTCATTTTATAATGTAGAGGTGTATAGGGAAATAAAGGGAAAATAAAGAGGAAAATTGTCTAATATTCTACAGTCCTCTGTGAGTCAATTTTTAATAGCAAATACTCTGTACTCTCAATTGATCTTGGATCTGAAAACATGGAAGAGTGATCTTAATCCATTTGAATTCTGATCTGGGTGATCTGTGGAAGTACATATTAAGGCTTGTTGATTATATTATGAAAAAAAACCGGTGCAAATTGTCAAAAGTGAAAACAAATCTTGCGAAGAAAATCCTATGATGGCATCACTGTAAGTCAGAGTTTACTTAGAATCACAGAAATGTAGAGTTGGAAGAGACTACATGGGCCATCCAGTCCAACCCCCTGCCATGCAGAAACACCCTCAAAGCACTCCCGACAGATGGCCATCTAGCCTCTGCTTAAAAACCTCCAAAGAAGGAGACTCCACCACACTCCGAGGCAGCCTATTCCATTGCCAGACAGCCCTGACTGTCAGGAAGTTCTTCCTGAGGTTCAGGTGGAATCTCCTTTCCTGCAGCTTGAGTCCATTGCTCCTTGTTCTGGTCTCTGGAGCAGCAGAAAACAAGCCCTCTCCTTCCTCTACATGGCATCCCTTCAAATATTTAAACATGGCTATCATGTCCCCTCTTAACCTTCTCTTCTGCAGACTTGTTTACTTGAAGGCATCTAAAAATAAAAATAAAAATTTCGTACATTTGGGATTAATACCTATTGGCCTATTTTTAGTTACTCTTTTCAAGCATAGACTGGAAGATCTTTCAGTATTTAGCAGGATCCTTTCTATAGTCAATATACAACTCTTGGTCTTGTATTGTGTGAAATGTGGATGTTGACATCTCTAATCAGTATTTCATGTAGAGAAAGGTTTGGGTCTAACAAGGACAAACAATCCCCAAACATCTCTGAATCATTCTCTATCAAGAAGCCCCCTTGCCAGTTGGAATCTAGAAGATGGAGGCTCTTTAGCTATACTCAAAAATAGAATGGCCATTTAAGATTTAAAGGCTTGAATCAAGAAATTGATTAGCTTTTCTTTACACTCTTTTTAATTCACGCACACACACACTTATAGTGTATCTGTGTGTGTGTGGTGTGGTGTGGTGTGTGTGTGTGTGTGTGTGTGCGTGCAGTGTAAAAGAAAAAGAGAAATCTTTGGATTCTGTGAATAGTGGAACTGTTTTCATGTTCTGCCAGACACTCCTCCTCTAAGCTGACAAGCCATGAAAAAGGGATTTATTAACTATCTTTTAAATGTGTTTAGGTTTCAACAGTAGTTTGCATCACATAAGCTAACATTATTCTGAGTTTAGCAACAGTTTCAGTTTGACTTCCTTCTGGGATTTTTTTTTCAAGGCAGTGTAATTTTTTAAGGAATTCATTGACCTTCCAACATTTCCCTCCATTTATGGATATTATATATTTAATTTGTAAAAATGTTTTAATTTTTGCCTTTCTGAAATATTAAACTTTTGTTCAAAAACTATGGGCTCATAGTCAACTGTGCATATGTATAGCTGTTTAAAACACCTGCTCGAAATGTTCGTCCTAATCATTTTTTCAGATAACTTGAAAAACAATTATTTGACCTGTGAAATGAAGCTATTACATTAGTAATAATCTCTTGAAAACCAATTACCTCACAGTCACCTAAGAGACTTTGCTGTTTCTGAAAAGTATGCCTTCTGTTAGCGATAAAAACTCACACAGCAGTACTGAAAAATCAAAATGAGCCGTGTTTCCTGAGTTATGACTGTAGGCTAAATCTAGTTGTTAGTCTCTCCTAGCATTTTATAATCTGGACCTATGTAATGTTCACTTTAAAAGTCTCATTCAGTAGGTTTACTTGCTTTGGAACTGAGGATTGTATTTAGCCACTATTCTACGTGTGCTGAATATTCTGAAATTATTGACAGATTGTGAAAAGAAGCAAAAACCTAGTTCTTTTTCTCTGAACAGTGATTGGCAGTAAAGACGATTTATTGATCTATCCAGGGTTTTCAAAAGATTTTCAAGATCTTTGATATTTCTGAGTTAACATTCTCTCTAAGACAGCTGAGATTACAGTAACGTCCTCACATAGGCTGTACTTTGGGAATGAAAGGATTGAGATTGATCCACTTTCCATGAGAAGAGGATGAACTGTGTACATATAAATACAAAACAATATTTTATCACCATTTAAACAAGCTGTGATTTATATTATTAATAGTCATAATGAAGTTGTACACCCATTCTAGATCTTATAATCAAGTCCTGTGAATGTCAAATACTCAACAGTTATAATATTGCCTCACATTCGTAAATACGATACAGTGTGTGTTTTCATAAAGTTCATATACCTTTTAATAAGAAGGAGCTTGTCCATGTGCACTCATATGATTTCACTGTTCCTTGATATTTTTTTCTATAGAAGTCCACAAGGGAGATAACAGCTTAAGTTAAGTTCCACTGAGATATACCCACTGGTTCTGTCTATTATTTGGATTCAGCCATCCCCAAAACTTCATAGCAGAAACCACACGGAACAACTAAACAGCGATCACATTGTCTGATGGGATGAAGCATATTATTCAAATAGTGCAGCCTTTTCAAAAGACACAAAACAATAATTCACCCTTCTCAACCTATTGCCTTTGAAACATATGGGACTACAACTCTCATTATACCCAGTCAGCATAGGACATCAGACTGGGGGAGTCTGCGATAATCTGTTGCTCACTTAATAAATATATGGCAGTATTGCTCTGTTAAAAGTATAGAACTGGATTTACTGCCTGGCAGAGAACTGCTATTGATTTCAACTTTCCCCCTCCTGGAACACACTCATTTTTTATAAAAAGATACAGATCTATTTAGTCCCTGCAACCCCTGAGTTATTCCAATTGCTTTCTTCAGCTGGCTGCACCAGAAAGTGGGGAATTAATTTTCTTACTGTTTTTCCTTCCTTTTCCTTCCTTTTCTTCCATGTGTGATAATGCAGTTAAGTACTTGCTGAAATGGCTAGCCGCCCAGTGGAATAACTTTTAACTTCAAGTTAGCTTTGCAATCGAATATTATATGCATAAACTTGAAGTAATCAGTTTCTTTGAGACTAACTTGCATCACAGGATTGTTTTGAGGATAAAGTCAGTATGGCCGCAATGGCAATATAATAGTGTCCTAAATAAAGTTGTTGTTGTTGTTACCTTCAAGTAGTTTCCAGCTTAATGGCAACCCTAAGATGAACCTGTCATGAGTTTTCTGGTGCTTAGAATATGTGATACACCCAAATGGGTTTCCAAGGCTGAGAGGAGAGTTGAACCCTGGTTTCCGGGCTTGTGGTCCAGTGCTCAAACCATTATACCATGTTGACTCATTTAAAAAAAAGTTTAGTAGCATGTCATAAATGAGCTTACATTTGGGGAGAATTCAGATCTTTGATAATGCAGATTAAAAGCCCATGAATTTGGAATCACAATCACAAATCATTTCGAATCACAAACCATTAGATCAACCAATAATCAAATAGAAGGGCAAGGAAAAGCCAAATAAGATCAAATTCAGTGTATCCCATTTGGATTCTAAGATCTTTTTGAAGCTTCCATATAGATTTGCCTGTAATGTCTAGTACAGCTGCAATTTCAGCATTTTTTTGCCCCTGCTCCCCAGGCTGTTAGGTCTTGAAGAGGTCTTTTTTCAACTAAGTTGACTTACGGCTCATTTCCTGGCTAAAAAGAGAGCTCCTCTAAACTTATAATACCCCTTCTGCCATAGCAAAGTTACCTCATATGCCTCATAGAAGTTGTGTGGTGATGTTTTAAGCATAAAATAAAACATGGAACATAATTTTGCAGGCACGCAGCTGTCCATAGTCCAACTGCAGCTGCCTACCTCTGTGTTAGAGGAAGGAGGGAGAGAGGCACATATATAGCAAGTTTGGTTACAAATGCACAGGCTTAGTTACCTGTGAGAATTAATATTAAGCTAAAGATTGATGTTCAAATACTGCTTTTTAATGTATAGATAGCATATTGAAAATGTTTGTTTTTGCTAATGTTACATAGGAATGGAAAGGCTTGTATATATGTTACCTTATCTCTTTGTACTTTTATTTCTGAGGTGAGTGTTTTTGTATCTTTCAAATGCTTTTTCCTTCAAATTTTCAAATCCAAATTTAGATTTTAATAATCTTTCTTCTTATATCGCAATTTTAAGAGACCTGGCTACAATATTGTATTTTTATTTCATTTCTCTCTTCCCCTCCCCTTGCATTTTGCCTTCATAGCTGAGTAAAAATGATTGGAATGTTTCCTTTCTGTTTTTCCACTCCTGCTGTTTCATCAGTCCTCACAGCAAAGTCATGAAACAGACTTCAGTCAGAGAAAGTGATGGATAATCTTTTTAAATTTGTACTGTAGAAGAAAGCAGCTCATACCAAGTCTAAGGGGTCTGTCACCTAGCTGATGCTTCTTGACAATTATTTATCTTACACAGGGCAATAAACCAGATTATAGTAATGAACTAGACCTGTAGTTTCTGTGTTTTTACACTAAAAGAAGTATATTATCTTAAATCCAGCATAAATCCAGAAGCATATTAACTCTTTTCTCACAGTTTGAAATGGTGGTTGTTGTAATGTTGTTGTTGTTGTTGTTGTTGTGTGCCTTCAAGTCAGTTCTGATTTATGATGACCTTATAACAAACTTATCACTGGGTTTTCTTGACAAGATTTGTCCAGAATTGGCTTGCCTTTCCGTTCCTCTGAGACTGAGAGAGTATGACTTGCCCAGGGTCACCCAGTGGGTTTTCATGACTTGAGCAGGGATTTCAGCCCTGGTCTCCAGAGTCATAGACCCTTTGTGCAGGTTACTGGATCCCGGTGGTGTCCTGTGGGGTTCCCGATAGAGCCTGTCCCAGGAGGGGAGCGCAACAGGAGCACTTCCCTCCGCACTGGCTGCCTGCAGGAATGGAAGAGATGTGATGGCCGTGCCTCTTCCTTCCGCAGCGCAGCCAGGCACTGTCCCAGGCTGCATTGAGGCAGGAAGCATGGCTATTGTACCTCCGTAGCTCAGGTAAGTGTGGGAGGGTGGCACGATTGCTGTCATTGAAGGGAAGAATCCATGAATGACTTGTGGCACGATCATGCCACCTGGGGATGGTAGAACCACGGAACCTGGATGATGTCATGCAGAACTGTTGTCTGGGTCCTGTACTTCTTCTGTCCCCAATGTGGGACAACAATGTTGTGTGGAAAGTGCCATAGTCCAGAGCTCAAACCACTGTACCACACTGGTGCTAAAAAATAGATTAATTATTAATTACATGTGGAAGGGTGTTCCATCATAGTTTGCAATCCTGTACATGGTTACCTGGGAATAGACCATGGGCAAGTCACACCCTCTCAGCCAAAGAGGAAGGCAATGGCAAACATGGCAGAGAGTTGGACTGGGTGGCCCCTGTGGTCTCTTCCAACTCTATGATTCTATGATTCTGTGAAACTCCATCTGAACAGATCATGCCAGGAAACCCCCAGGATAGGTTTGCCTTAGGGTAACCATAATTTAGAAACAGCTTGAAGGTTCACAACAAAATTCAGTGAACTCAGTGATACTTGTTTTTGAGTGGGCATACATAGGTTTTCCAAAAAAGATTTAAAGAAAAGCAGTGGATATTTCATTTGCTCAGTAGGGATTATGGACATCTGGTACCTTTACTTTGGTAAATGTACTCTTGGAGCCTTACTTTATGAATAGCTATTCATACTACTATGTAGTATTCTGTACTCCTATGTACATTTTTCTAGGATTATAGCTAAGTAAATGGTACGTGGCGATAGTCATTTAGACCCTTTTTTTGTTGTTTGATAATGTATGTTCAGCGAGTATAGTCTGTATAAACTATGTAAGTCTCTTTATATTCCAGTATTTTGATGTTTTTTGTGTCCTTGCAATAGGGGTTTTCTCACCTTGTGCATAAGATTTTGATATTGTGAAGAAATATTCCTCAAATTAAGCACTGTGTAAGTTAAACCCATGGTATTTTATGTTGTTGTTGTTGTTCAGAAGGAATGCTGTACTTACATAATATCCATTGTTATTCAAACAGGTAGAGCACACTGTATTAAAATCAATGTCAAAGCGCACATTGATTTTAATGATGCTGGATCATTCCCAAGGCAGCTTGTCTGAAATAGCTGATGGTTTCACAGGGTAGATTGCAATTATGTTTAGCACAGCTTTGTGGTATTTAAGTTAAGGTGACTGCATTCACCTACAGTATTTTACACTACAGTGCTCACCCTAAAAATTTATTCTGTACAGATGTTCCCTTCAAAGGCATGAAAGTTGTGTGCAAGTATAATTACAGCAATGCTTTTTAAAATTTGAGCTGACTTCGTTACAACTACTGTGATGTTGTTAAAACATCTGCCGTTCAGAAACTCTGTTTAATCCATTGAGCCGGTTCTTGCCTGGTGAACATTCTTGAGGTTTCAGAATTAATGGAACAAGTAACTATTCTTTTTCTGTGCAATATGTGATACATTAACATTGTGTCTGGTGAGACAATGGGGAGGATTAGGCACCGCACCCTATTTAAGCTGTTTGGTTTGAATTTTTTTCACATGAGCTATCTCAGAGTAATAATGTTGTTGTGTTCTAAAATTCTTCACAGTGAGACTTCTAGCTCTGGAGAGCTGGCCATTGGGTGTGTCAGCCCCCTCCCCGTTGATTGGAGGAAGGTGAGCTCCACCCAATGGAGGGCTTTCTTGAAGGTCAGCTGAGTTATATTGCCCTGCTGGTGGTGGTCCATCGCAATTTGGAAGCAGTTGAGGATGTACAGGAGAATCCCCTTGTATTCATTATAGTCTCAGATGAACCCAGAATCTTTGTCACACTTAGGTGATGATGTAGTGGGTTCACCATGGATACACTGGAATGTGTGTTTGCTTTGCTTGCTTAGCTATTTTGGAAGTGGATAGCATAGTGTCATTTCTGTAAGAGGAGAATGATTAGTCTTAATTCCTCCACCTTTGAGACACTTTCTGTTCCTTGATTTCTTTAAAAATCATTTCCTGTTATCTAATAATTGTCCTATTTGTCTAATAATTACACAGTTTTGAGAAACAGTAAGAGTAGATAAGGTACATATTGCCTCAAGGGAAACCAGTCCTTTTGATGGCCTCTTCAGTCCCTTTCAGTGCTTTGATGTCATTTACTATACTTCCTAATATGAGCCAGCAAGGTACAGTGGTTTGAGTGATAGGTGTACCTTAGGCTCACTATAAGTCAGAAGCAGTTTGAAGGCACACAGTGACAGCACAACTTCCCAATATATGACAGAAACAACATTTAGATTCTCTTTTTCAGGTATCCTTGTACCAAAAGAACCTTATTACATGCTTTAGTTTGAGGAGCAGATGAATCATCCCATTCTAGGCATGAAGCAGCATCTAATGCATCTAATACATGAAGACTCTTTTAAAGAGCAAAAGCACATGCTGGCACTCTAGATTAATTGTATTTGAGAAGACAGTTTAATGTTAATGCTCGTAAGAAAAAGTCAAAGTCACTACAGTAGGAAGCTTGGTATCTTGTCTACATACTGACTTGATGTTTTCAACCAGCAGATTTCTTTCCTGGCTTGTCATCTGTTCTACCCAAAATATATAGGCGTATGTATATTAGGAGTTCCTATTCTTGTGTTTCACTTTTTTTTTCTCTTGCACATAAACTTTCCTTTTTAATTCTGATAAAAATATTAATAGTATCATTCATTTTAATGTAAGTAAAGCTTAGAGCCATCTGTTCCTCTGGTGACAGCTGATATATTAACCTAGTGAATTAACTTCCCTGTTTTTCATTACTGTGCTTAGGCTAGAGGGTTGAGTAGGATTCTCAGTGCTTTGTAAATTGTCTGAGGAAATTAATTGTATTTTGGGAAAGAAATATATTCAGTAGCATACTTCAGTTTGTTTTCTTAAATATTTTAGGGTGTCTTAAGAAACTGGCTATATTGGAAGAGAAGATTCATCTGTAGTTTTTCATTGGTAGAAACTTAAAAAAACAGAAAGCTCTATTGAAGCTCCTGGGAGCTTTTGCTCTACTTATAATTAAGCATATGGATAAGTTTTCAATAATTTGACCTCTTCCCTTTCCCACTCTTTTGCCACTGCAGCTATCTCTCCTCTAGTTGTTGCTGTATGAATTCCTTTGCCTAACTTCTGCCACTGTCTCAGCCTGATTTATTCAGTCCCACTAAGGTCAGCAGGAAGTACATCTAGGTTTAAAAACAAAACAAATCAAAGCACAGGATTGTCTTTTAAGACTGCAATCTAAAGATGTTACTTATACACTAGTAAGGAAACAGCTGCACAGATGAAGAATAAGACAAGGGCTAGCATTTTAAAAAGTAAACATTTTCAACTGCTGAGAATACACGTGCTAGTCATGATCTATCAGTGCATAATGTCATATACAGAACACCTCCCCCCTACTCTTCTGTACCTTCAGGGAAGTTCATATGTTCTACACAATGATAAGTCCATAAAATTTGTACAAGTCTTTCATTTTTGCTTTAGTAGTCAGGAATACTTGCACGATGATTTCATTGGAAAAGCAAATACTATGCAGTGTGTTTTGTATCCCCAGTCAGTTATGATTTTATTGTTGGTGGTGAAGAATGTAATTTACTTCATGGCTCTGCAGAGCTCTCCAGTAGTGTTTCTGCTTCAGTTATCTTTTTAAGTATTCTGAGGGCTTTCCTTTACCCATTTTTTTTCAGTCTGGCTTGCACTCAAGATTCTATTCCGTTGTATAGGATCACATGCCTTTCTTACAAGATGCTTGTTCCTTAGGGGAAAAATCCTTAAACAGTATGAAAAAAACACACACGTTCTCAATTCAACAAAATTATGAGGAATTACAATTGTAGGCTATGTGTGCATGATTATTCAGGATCAGGAGATGAACTGATTAGCAGCCAGGGAATACAATTAACTTTCAAGAAAGTGAGGATTAGCTCCCTAAAAGGTGCCCCTGGCCCTGACTGAAGAATTGGTCTGCCTATATATCTCTTTCTTCTCTTGAAGGAGACAGTAGCAGTACCTGAATGAGGACAGAAATATGGCATTAGAATTAAAAATTGTTTGTAGTTTGGGCAATGTTAGCAGACCAGGATTGACTGCTTGTCTTTTTTGCTTTTTTCTTGTCCATTTTTTCTTCTGTTCTGCTGTTGAGTATCATGTCCTACAGAGCAATCTGTCTCAATTTGTTGCTCACATAAGAATAAGGAATCTGCCTTATACTGAGTCAGATTGTTATTCCATCTTCCGCAGTATTATCAACTCTGGCTGGCCATGGAGGCCGCTGGGGCAAATAAATAAATAAAGTCCTGATTTCACATATCTGCTGTTGATTCTGTGCTGGAAGGGACTTCTGAGGAGAACAGTCAAGCAAGCATTTGGTTGCCTTGATAAAAAGCAAGTTTACTGGCAGATGTCATTAGGAAATTGATTTAAAATTATGTTGCCAATATTGAAATACTTTGCAAACAATTCTGTGCAGTGACCAGATTTAGAATACTGACTACTGCTCTGATCACTGTATCACAAAAACTTATATAAGTATAGAAAAGTGCAACCAAAATTATCAAGGGCTGAACAGCACCTCTGTGAGCAAATGTTACAATGTTTAGGGTGTTTTTGTTTAGAACAAGGTATTTGGCAAGAGCCGTGGCCGTATTGAGGCCCCTATAGGTGGTTTTTTGTTTTGTTTTTTCAGATTTTGAGAAGATGGTTGGTTTGGACCTAAATCAGGCGACAAAAGGCCAAAAATGAGGCAAAATGGCCAATCATCTTTGAAGACTTCTGTGAGTGCTATTGGCTAGTCTGAGTGAAAAAAATATGCCACAGGGGTTTTTTTGGAAGGGGTGTATAGGGACGAAAAGGAGAGGGTCCCTTTTGGGGGCCTGTGGGGAAGATGTGTGGCCTCTCATTCTTTGGAAGTCAGTCACCTCTGGCTTACAGAGAAGGTGAATAAGTTGATTTATGATAGATGTATAGTTTAGAGTAAGAGTGGGACTTATGCAACCCTCCAGATAATGTTGTACAGTAACTCCCAGCATTCCCCACCATTAGCTCTACTGGCTAGGGCTAATAGCAATTACAGTTCATCTAAATCTGGGGAGCTGTAATTCCATCACTGAGTTATTAAAGGTGGGTGGATAAATGTTTCTCCTTTTACTTTCATAATACTGTAGTCTGGAATAATCCAACAGGGAGCTGTGTGGGCAAAGATTTTTAAAAAGAAATACTAGTTGATACTGAGATCCAGTGCAGTGTAGTGGTTTGAGTGTTGGACTATGGGTGTGGAGACCATAGTTCAAATCCTCATTCAGCCATGGAGACCCACTGGATGACCTTGGGGAAGTCATACTCTCAGCCTCAGAGAAGGTCAATGGCAAACCCCACTGAACAAATCTTGCCAAGAAAACCCTGCCTTGGGGTCACTGTAAGTAAGGTATGACTTCAAAGTACACAACAATAGCAGCTGATGCTAGTCAAGCTATGGAATATGCTACCACAACATATGATATCCAGCAGCTTAGGTGACTTTAAATAGTGATTAGATAGATTTATAGAAAATAAAGGCTACTAGTTATGATGACTATAAATCCACTTCCTGAACCAGAGGCTGTATGCCTTTGAATATGGCTGCCAGGAAACAACATCAGGAGATCCCTGTGGCATTCATATCCTGTTTGTGGGATTCCAATCTAATTTGGTTATCCATTCATTACAAAGAAACATATATTGGCTCTTTTGCACAAGTGGTTGCTGTGGTGTCAAATTTTTAAAACATTAATTAGACATATAGCAAATCTGTTCTAGTAAATGATATGTTTTGGCAAATCTGCTGTTTGTAAAAATGTAGTAGTGTCTGTTCAAAAAATACACAGGGAAACAAAAATAAACCTAGAAATATTTAGGAGGCCAAATCCTTTGTAGTACCCATCTTTAAAGACAGCAAGGCAGAAAATTAGTCAATTAAGGGATAGGAAACTACAGAGATATTTTGTCTAGAGCAGTAGTACTCAAAGTGGTAGTCGCTGGACTAGTGCCAGTCCTCAGGCCATTGTCTGCCAATCCCTAGTGAGTTGCCAGGAAAGAAAAAAACATTAATAGTCAGTTGGTATACATATGATGCCCATCTCTGGCACAGTGGGGAAAAAATAATTACCAGTTCCCCACTTCAGATACTCTCTGAAGCCTTGTTCTAGAGTAGACTATCCCAATCCAAAAGAATAGAGTATTTAAAAATTAGGAAAACGAGGGAACAAGGCGGAGTATGTATCAGTCTTTATGGTACTTAGTTTGGAACTTTGCCAACTTTTGACTTTAAATGTCTTCCCCCTTCATCTTTCTGTCTCTTTGTTATGTGAAATAGTAATTATATGCAGGTGGAGGTACATGTTAATAGTAGAGCTATGTTTATAAGTCAGTTACATTGTGTTCCTTCCACACTGCTACTAGTTTTGCAACTCCCAAACTTTTACCTGAAGAAATATTATTGAGAATTCACAGAGCTCCTCCAGTCATGTGCAAGAGTTGGAACAGATAAAAAGGCGCCCTGAGTAAACATGTGTGCGACCTTCTCAACTTCTGTTGTACCTTAGGATGAAGATCTCCCTTTGACTGGTCACTTAAACTTAAAACAGCTTACCATCTGCACTACCGATGGCTGTTTTTTTCCAGAGCAAAAGAACAGATTCTGATGATGAATAAATGTTTACCCCTCTCTCTCTCTCTCTGTGTGTGTGTGTCTCTCTCATGCATGCGTGCGTGTGCACACACACACACACACAAACATGCAATGTGTTAGCCTCTGTCAGTTCCTGTTTCTTTTGTTTCCCTCATGTACATGAACTGTGTTTTCATGTTGGAAGCTGGGTGGAGTAGTGCTGAATTTCCTTAAGGAAGTGGCCAGATAAATCCAGTTCTTTATTGTGAATGCTTTGAGTCTCTCTTGCTCTCTGTATAACTATAAAAGCAAAACATTGCTTAGTTTCCACTTTACTGGTATGATGTTAAGAAAACAAGAAAGCTGGCAAAGGACTAGGAAGAAAATTACACGTTGTAGCACAGCACAAGAATGTTAATAAATGCTTTAAATTGGAAGCAAACACTTCTTCATGGTTGTCTTCTGAAAAGCAAAATGCTATCAAACACATGGGTAATTTTGTCTTAAACATGGCTGGACTTTCTTCATTAAGAGGCACTCTAGAGCAGCCATTGATTGAAACAAAATAAAGAGCATGAAGATATCTACGATTTGATTCAGATCTTTCTTGTTTGGAGAGTATTGCTTACAAGGAGACAGGTAAGTAGAATGCTGTTTTCTTTTCTCTCCTGTTTAATTCCAAAACTTGGTTTGAAATTGTTTTTGGAGACAACTTGTGAACATGGTATCAAGTTGTGAAAATATGTGTGACAATTTATAGTAGGCTTATGTACTAAAGAAAATTTGAAAAGGGCCAATCCTCATAAAAGAGGGTTTTCTTCAAACTATGCATAGAAGATTTCACAGCACTGACCTTTTGCTTTTCCCGTTTCTTTTCCGTCTCACACTTTCCCATCTTTTCTCTGTAGTTTCGTTAACCTAGAAAAAAAAGAGGAAGTGATATGATGGCATTATACAAAATTATGCACAGGATAGAGAAAATAAATGGGGAGAGGTTTTGAGGGTTTCCAGAGAATCTGAATGATGAAAGATTTAAGACAGGTGAAAAGAGGAGTACTTGTGTATATAAGACCTAGTTAAAACTTAGCATGGTAAAGTTTTAAAATTCTACTACAGTATGAAAGCCATGAACTCGGTTTAATTTAGGTTAGACAAATTAATAAGGCTATCAATAGCTACCAATTCTATAGAGTTATAACATTATCTATAATATCAGGACAGTGTGCCTCTGAATAAGAGTTGCTGCATGACTTAAGAAAGGCTGCTAATGAGCTACTGTGCTGGACTTAGGTGAACTTTCAGTCTGGCCTTTTGAGTTCTCTGCATTCTCATTAAATGAACTACAGACTTCAGTGTGGTTTAGAATCAAAATCTACCCTGCCTCAAACACTGAAGTCACTATTGGCTCAAAGTAGTCTAGTCTTCACATTCTACAGCCAGACTGTCCTTAAGTACACATTTATTTTTACTAGAAAAGTGAATGGCTGCCATTGTCATCCATGCTGAGAAGTAAAGTGCTGCATTTGGAACAACATGTATGTGAAGGGGTATACAAAATCTCCTTGCCACTCGACATGCTGGATAGCCTCCTTTTCACAGGGACTCCATGGAGATACAATGTGGCTTTGTGTCTGCTGCCACGTACTACTGTATCCTACACTTACAGAGTCTCTGACATGTATAGCAGTGCCCTCCCTCCCTTTATGTTTCCCACCATAATCACTATTACTTTACTAGTGATTCTTTTTAGGGAGATTGGCAATAGTTACGCAAAGTAATAAATTGTTTCCTCACAGTAATGACTACAGTTGGTCCTCCATTTTTGCAGGTTCAGCATTGTAGATTTGATTATTTGTGACTTATTTATTTTATTTAAAAAATTCTTACTGTACTTGCCCCACCAAAGAAAAAAAACATGGTGTCCCTAGGAATCTCTAGGTCCTCCAGTGTGATTCTGTGCATCAATTTCTGCCATAGTTGCACTGGAGGACCTAGAGATTCCTAAAGAGAACACTTATCTATTTGTTGGTGCGTCCTCCAGAGTGACTCTGTGGCCCACTTCTGCTGGAAGCTGACCGTAAAATTGCACTGGAGGACCTAGAGATCCCTAGAAAAGTGTTCCCAGTTTTGTTTTGTTTTTTAAAAGTAGCATTTGCTATTTTTATTCATGATTTTTTCTCTTTCATGGGGTCTTGTGCTCCTAACCCTTGTGAAAATGGAGGGCTGACAGTACAAGTCTGAGCACAATTACTGGTTCCGAATTTTTAAATGAGCCATGAGAGAGCAAGTTTTTTTTACTTTTAATGTAGGTTTAGACAAAACAAGACTGGTAAAATGAAGTCTGACTTTCATTTTAGGCTTCCCTGATCACAGATGCTTTATGTAGCTATGGGTATATTTGTATCTGGATAGCTTAATGCAGTTACATCTCCACCCATAACTGAATGAAGTCACTTGGAGTCATTTTTCAATTTGGTTATGATCCCAAGTATATTCATTTGGAACATTTTTCCATCAGAGAAAGAATAAGTCCCTCTGCTGAGTTGGGTGCTCATTCAGAATCCCCTGGGATGCTGTGCTTTTGTTTTTATTGTATTTGGGAAGATATATATTCTCGGGCTGATGAGAAGAGCAATCCACAACACATGGGTTGTATCCCTCGCGCCAGCCGAAGCAGGAGCCGTCAACATTCCATTTCAAAACAACCGTTAACTGCTCTTTGTCCCCCTCTGTCAGTTCCTTTTTCTCCTGCAACCCAGCGGGAAGCGTTTTTCGTCCCTCTCCGAAACAGTTACTTATGTTACGGGTTTTGAGGGTTTTTCTAACAGGTTTGAGGTTGCAATGGCAGCAAAGCCAGGCAATGAGAAGCCTAATGTGCCCTTGAGCCGAAGCAACGCAGTAGCACAGGGCTTGGTCAAGGAAAAGATACAACCCGTCCAGAAAACCGCTGTACAGCGGGTCGCGGATGAGGTTTTGCCTAAAGAAAAACAACTTACCATCCAGAAAACCGCAAATATGCGGGTCACGGACGATGAAAACGCCTCTCCTGTCAAAGGCAAGCCTAAACTACCTTCACATAACGTCCAGAAAACTGCGATGGCGCGAGTCACAGACGAGGATGGTACTGGGGTGGCCAGAGTCAAGCCTCAAAAGCTGGCTTATGAGGACCAAGCGGGGGACTTGAGAAAGATTTTTCAAAGCTCTGGCGAGAGTGAACCTGAGGAAATTAAGTTGGTGTCTGGCGCTGCAAGCATTAAAAAGCCTGTGGTGAGGGCAAAACTAGATAAGGTAAAAAAGGGAAAGAAATTTGACAAAGCGGGAGGTAAAAAGAAGGACCCAAATATGTCAGAGATTGCGCAGGTACTTACCAGCAAGAGTTCAGGCCGCCATCTTGATTTTCAGCTTTCCACAGCGAATCAGTGTAGTTCCTGCAGGGCCTTAGAGGCCTCTGAGGAAAGAGTGGTGGGCGGAGCGTTGGCTCAGAGGGCCTTTTCAGCTTGTCCAATCAGAGTCACATGTGGCACCAGAGAGAGCAGGGGTCCGCCATTTTGGACTGCCAGCAAGCCAGGCTGAGGGCTGTGGCCCAGGAGCAAGGCCTACTGCCAGAAATAAGAAACCTCCTTTCGGAATGGATGCAGGCGGCTCCCACTCGGGCCAGAGAGACGGAGGCTGCAGCACGTGAGTCCCAGTGGGGCCCAGATAATGTCGCGCTGCCACGTCAAAGTAATGAATTTTTACTAAATATGCAGCAAATGATTAACGAAGCGGTGCGTGTACAAAAAATAAAGTGCAGTTGGCTGTTTCAGTGCAGTTGCCACCAATGAATTATAATCAAATGAATTTGAATACAAGGAATTCTGCTTTGTGTGATTTTCAAAATCAATTTATGATATGCCACCTAATGAATTTGTTAAATGCGAAAGGACAAAATCAGTTACCTTATCTACCATCAATGAATTTGACTAACAAACCAACAGAACAAGAGGCTGCTGTTAATGAATTAGACCAGCCACCATTCAAGAAAAGGCGAATTCAGTGCACAGAGAATGGCAGTGTGGGCCACATTAAAGATAAAACCCTCAAGCTGGGAAAGTGAATAGGAAGGAGGAAAACAGCGAGCACCAGAAAATGATGGGTAGTGACATAGATGATGAGCTACAGGAAGAGTTAGAGGACAAAGAGTTTGTTGGTAGTGTTGAGGAAGAGGATGACCAGTTGGATTCAGATAGGTTGTTTGAGATGCAGGTGTTCCGTAACACCCTAAAAAGAGTGCTGCAAACATTAGGGTTAGAGAATGTCAAAGACACAGGTAGCGAGCACAATAATAAAGAAAATCTGGTAGCTTCAGTAATTAAAAGGAAGGAGGCAAGGGAAGCGTCCCTCAAAAGGGCGCATGAGGCGTCATCTCTGACTATAAAGGCTTCTGTGGCCGCCTCCATGTTTGCCAGAGCAAGGGTTCTCTGGACTCAGGAAATTCTGGATAACCAGGATTTGAGTGTGCAAGACCTTATGAAGGCTGTTGACAGAGTGCAGAGAGTATTAAAATATGTGGCAGATGCTGCACATGATACCACTGCGTTTGCAGCAAGGAATATAAATTTGTTAATAATCGTGAGACGCTCTCTGTGGCTAAGAAATTGGGAGGCAGAACAAAAGTCTCGCAACAATCTGGCCTTTGCCCCTTTTCAAGGGGAGCTTCTGTTTGGAGATAAGGCATTGGAGGACGTCTTGATTGAGACTAAAGAGAGAGAGAAAAAAAACAGGTAATGCCCGCCTTACAGAAAAAGAAGGTGGATAAAAGGTTTTTTCAAGGCTCTAACTACTCCTTTCGTGGAGGCAGATCATATGGTTTTTCGACAAGAGGATCTGATTATAGGTCTAACAGATTCCAATGGAATAGACAGAGGAGTCAGAATAACAGACAGTTTCAGTAATCAAGACAAGGACAAGGAAAGCTTGGAAGTAATTCCAAGCGAGGTAAACCACAATACTGACTCGCAGCATCAGGCAGTGGGAGGAAGATTTCTCTCTTTCGGTCACGAGTGGTCTCAGATAACATCAGATCGTTGGGTTCTACAGGTAGTGACCCAGGGTTACAAAATATGTTTCCATATGAGACCGAAAGACAGATTTCTTCGCTCACCAGTAGCGAGAGACAATGTAAAGCAGCGTATAGTTTTGCAAGAGATTCTTCACCTCCTACAAATAGGGGCGATCGAGAGAGTTCCAAACGAACAGGAGTTTCTGGGGGTGTACTCGACATTTTTTGTCGTTCCCAAAACAAATGGAAAATATGGACCGGTTTTGAATTTAAGGTACCTCAATACCTTCGTGGAATACAGGAAATTCAAAATGGAGACTCTTCAAACAATCAGAGAGAATCTGTCCTTGGGGGATTATATGGCTTCAGTAGACCTCAGGGAGGCTTACTTACATGTTCCAATGAGCGAAGGGGACAAGAGGTACCTAAGATTCAATTACCAGGACAGTCTTTTTCAGTTCAAAGCTCTGCCTTTCAGTTTGGCATCAGCACCTCGGGTGTTCACGAAGGTGCTGGTTCCACTGATAGCGTTCCTCTGAGTTTAGGGGGTTCAGCTTTACCCTTACTTAGACGACATATTGTTAAAAGCGGCCTCAGAGGTCAGGCTGAGGAAAGATGTGCAGTTAACCATTCGCACATTGAGGGACTATGGGTTCCTTCTCAATCTCAAGAAGAGTTCCTTGTCACCGGTCAGGATGCTTACGCATTTGGGGGCACAAGTAGACACCTTGAAGGGGAGGCTTTACCTTTCCCAAGAGAGGTTAGTCAAGTTACGGCAGGAAACTGCAGAGTAACTGAAGTGCAGGTCAGCAGATTTAATGAGGCTGGCAAGGCTGCTAGGAATACTGGTATCTGCCACACAGCTGGTGCAGTGGGGAAGTTTACCATGTGAAATCTCTGCAAAGACTTCTGATGTCTCATCAGTTAGCGATATCACTAAAGAGACATTATGAGGTGGCTCTGACACAGCAGGTTCGGGAAGAACTGGGCTGGTGGTTGAAGGAGAACAAAGTGGCGTCGGGGATTCCGATCCAGATTTGCAGCATGGTCCATGTGACAAGGGATGACAGTCTCAGCGGCTGGGGTGCACACTGGGAAGGATATTCAGTGCAAGGCATTTGCACATACTTAGACAGGTGGCGCAACATAAACTACCTAGAGTTGAAAGCCATTCACCTGGCGCTGCAGCGGTTTCAGCACCTAGTGAGACTCCGCCATGTGAAAGTATTCACAGACATTTGCAAACAGTGCGGTTTACATTCAGTGCCTTTGGTGGCAGAGTCCATCAGACTGTTCCGATGGGTGGAGAAAAAACCGAGCTCACTCACGGCGGTACACGTGAAGGGAAAGACGAATCTACAGGCGGATTACCTGAGCAGGAATTGGTTGCACCCTGGAGAATTTTCTCTCAATTCAGAGGTCTTCGAAACTATAGCCACTATTTTTGGTCAGCAACTAGCGGACTTGTTCGCTTCTGCCAGGAATGCCAAACTAGAAAGATATTTTTCAATAGATGGAAGCAGAGGTGCAGAGGCACACGATGCTCTGTCAGTGAAGTGGCCATCGGGCCTGCTCTGTGCATTTCCACCGATACGGATCTTGCAGAAGGTTCTGTCAAAGATCCGTCAAGAAAAGGCGACAGTAGTTCTGATAGCGCCTTACTGGCCAAGAAGGCCATGGTTTCCAATGCTGCTGCAAATGGCTCAGATGCCTCTGTGGAGGTTGCCACTGAGGGAGGACTTACCCAGGGCCCAGTGTTCCATCCGGACCCCAAATGGTTGAGTCTGGCAGCATGGAAATTGAACGGAAGTTTCTGATGCGTCAGGGGTATACCGACAGTGTGGTTTGCACCATGTTGGGATAGAGAAGAGAGTCCACTTAGAGGATATGTGATAGGACTTGGAAGTCTTTCCAAAAGTGGTGCAAAACCGGTCAGGTGTCAGAAGAAGATGTGCAGGTCTCTCACATCTTACATTTCCTCCAAGATGGCTTGGAGAAAGGTTTGCGCCTTAACACCTTGAAAAGGCAGGTGACAGCGTTGTCAATTTTCCTGACTGCAGATGAGGAGTTCTTCTCTAAACATCCCCATATAAAGAGATTTCTCAGAGGTGCAACCTTGACTTCTTTTCCAACAGTGCACAAGTTTCCTACTTGGGACCTTAATCTTGTGCTCAGTGCCTTAACATCGGCGCCATTTGAACCACTATGGGACGCCTCTTTGAGATTCCTGACTTTCAAGACTGCATTCCTGCTGGCGGTGACATCAGCCAGAAGGATATCAGAGTTGGCAGCATTGTCTGTCAATGAGCATTTGTGCAGGTTTGACCAGGACAAGCTGGCGCTGGGGTTCGACCCTTCCTTCCTGCCAAAATGTGTGTCATCAACATCTCAACCAGAAGAAATACATTTGCCAACTTTTTGTCCAAAGTCAGTGCACGCTTTGGAAAAGAAGTGGCACACGTTGGATGTAAGGAGAGTAGTAAAGTCTTACATTAAGAGGACAAAAAGCTTCAGGCGTTCGGACGCCTTGTTATTGTCTTTCCAGCCAAAGACTTTGGGGCAGCGAGCCAGGAAGTCAGTGATTGCCGGTTGGATTAAGTCTTGCATTTACCTTTGTTATGACTGTGCTAAACAGCCTCGACCACAAAATGTGTGGCCGCATTCTACAAGATCGATGGCAACATCAATGGCATATGCATCTTCCTGCTCTCTGGAGGATGTGTACGGGGCAGCAGGCTGGAAAGAGTCTTCCACTTTCATTAGGCATTACAAGCTGGACAAGTATAAGTCTGCACAAGCGGCTTTCGGCCATCGTGTGCTGCAGGCTGTGCAGAATGTACCCGCCCAGTGAACAGCTTGGGAAGGTCCCATGTGTTGTGGATTGCTCCTCCTGTCAGCCCGAGAATGAAGAGTTGGTACTTACATGAACGGTCATTCTGGGATGACAGGAGGAGCAATCCACGCCCACCGGTAGGCCTAATGTATGGAGTATAGGTCTGGGGCGGAGAACATATGGAAGGAAATATAACAATTTTCCATGGCATAGAAGATATGACTGAGGCAAACAATCAAATAGGTACACTAGGAAACAGAACTGACGGAGGGGGACAAGGAGCAGTTAACAGTTGTTTTGAATTGGAATGTTGACGGCTCCTGCTTCGGCTGGCACGAGGGATATAACCCATGTGCTGTGGATTGCTCCTCCTGTCATCCCAGAATGACCGTTCACGTAAGTACCAACTCTTCATTTAGTTGTCTAGTAAAAATGTTTGCAAAGTTCTGTGGTCTTATAGCATTAATATTTCTTCTTAAACAAATATTGTTTACTTAAAGGAATTCAGTCTTCTTTGTACTTTCAGATGTTTATGGTTAGAGTTTCAGTGTATAGCATTAGTGACCAGCAGATAAGATGCTTGAGATTAGATGAAGATGAATTTTCAAATCCTTTTTCAAGTTCACTTCTCTCAGGATGACAGTCCCAATGTAGCCCACTGCATAGAATTATGGTGGGGCTGAACAAAGACTGTATATGAAATGTTCTATAAAATTAGTTGGAGGGAAGGGAACTAATTTCATTCAGTTTGTATTCATGCTCAGAGCAATATCTAGATTACTTCATAGCTGGTATCATTGCCAACCAATGACATAGGCAGCCAGGAAAGGTCAGCTCACACATCAGCTGATTTTTTTATAGGAAGTATAAGCAGTACCATATGGATCTCTCTATATGTTTCTAAAGCTAAAACAGCATATAAAAATGTAAAAGTCTAATAAGAAAAAAATGGAATGGTTTCTACAGGGCCAGTAGTGGCACTTCATGAAGACAAAAACAAAGTGCCCTTTTGGATTACCATACTCATTGCCTCAAACAGAATTGTCACTTAGACTACTTCCTAATGATGTCTTTATTTGTGTCTCAGCAGTAAACTGAACTTTCAACCAGAATAGTATGTTGAAATGATATATGTGTTCTGCTTTCATTGTAGACCAGTTCACCCAAGCTGTATCCTAGGAATATATATACTTACTGAATGTAAATGAAAGATGTAAAGTACATCGTATAACAAAAGCTTCAGTACTAAGGTGGCTTCCTTCTGCTGTCTGCCTTGTTTGGAAAACCAGTTGAAATCTGTAGGTTCATGTCAGACTTAAGACTGATCTTTGCCCTATAAAGTCTACTGAGGAGATTCCTGTCATTATGGCTGGCCTTAAGCTGACAGGCCGTTGTGGTTAAGGAGGCTGCCAGTGGCCAAGTGCTCCCATTTTGTTACCCTCAAGCCCAATAGTTCTGAGATAGTGTATTGGGTAACCCTTCTTCGATAGGTTGGGAACAAGTGACACTGACAAGAGACTTCTTGACACCCCTTAGAGGGAAGCTGACTGGAATAGCATGGATCAGTATTAAACCTGAACTGACAGAGACTGAAAACTGGGGTGTGCTTGTCCAAAGAATCCACCATTATTGCTCAGACTTGCTTCCTTGCTGAATCAGTTTTGCTTGTCAAAATCTCTCCTTTTACTTTGCTGAAGGCAGTATCTAAAACTGCTTTACCGTAGAACATAGGATTTACCAGAAGGCACATGTTCCATAGAAATTTTTCCCCTCTATCTTTTAATCAAGATTTCCCCATCGGGTCAGTTTAGTATGAGTATATGGATCAAATTGTAACTAATATGATGATATTTGCCACTTGGTTCTAACTGCAAAGATTATAGGCGATACTTTATCTGTTTCAGCAGATCAAGTACCTAATTTCATCCATTTAGATAAACGTGCCAAAAAAGAGGATTCCAAGACTGACCATGGTGTGTGTATGCTGTGTAAAAAAGTCCAAAATTTAGAGCAGGGTAGCAAATATGCCTGATGATATGTGGCAAGGTCTGAAAAACCAAACCCACCTTCTTTAACTGGAAGTTGCATTGGAAGTTTTCATCAACATTCTGAGAGGAAAAGAGCCCCCCACCCATCCCAGTTTCCTAAACGATGTATTAAATTTTGAAGATATTTGCAAGATATAAGCAATAACAAATAATGTAAACAAGTCTAGGTATAATGTTCATCTTCATTGTATTAGTCTTATCCCATAAATGCAACTGTAAACCCACTTTACTGTACATTAACTATAGGTAAATGAAATAGTTCTCCATCCAAAGTGTATTTCTTCTATTGGTTGGGTGAGTGAAAATATAGCATACAACTAGAGTGAGGTGGTATGTGTATATGTTTTTGTGTGAATGTACACTTGAGGGCTTGATATTTCAGGAATCCAGTCTTTGGTTGCTGAGTCTCCCACAGAATGATTCTTCTTTCCATTTGCTACATTCTAGTGCAACTGTCACAGAGTGTACTTGCTTTTCACTTCTAAATTCCTCTCTAAATTAGTCATTTCCCAGGAAGCAGTATATTTGCGTAGCATATTGATATTCTAGCAGTTGGAAAATGAGAACTTATGAGTCTGAGAAAGTAGTATTTGGCTGAAAAACATGCTGTATTCAGCCTTCTGGGTAGTACATGCGTACTGCTATTATGTTATCTTGATTTATTGCTCATAATACAGGACTTTTTTTCAGATTGGGCCGCATCACTTTCCGGAAGAAGTTACTTATGGATTTTGCCTCCAAAAATACAAAGTTTGCACCATGCCATAACAATTGGCCTATGAGCATCTTCTGATTGGGAAATCTTCAGGAAATGGAGTATTACACCTTTAAGTCTGAGGCAACATCAAAGCACAGAGAAGAAAGCTACAGCTAATCGTTGCTTCAAAGCACATATACATAAAGTGTCAACTAGCACAGAAGGATACATATACATGGCTTTGAAGCATTCTCCTGGGAAATTTCTGAATTAATGCTTAGATTGTATATTTGCTAAAATAGTATTTGTTACTGTTGCAGTTCTACCCAGGATTACGTTGAAGCACCGTTAGTTTGAGGGTCTGTAAACATTGCCTGGATTGTAGATAAAAATTGGCTGTATGCATATTCCTTTTGTATCCTCAGTGGTTAAAACAGGTAGCGAGATACATTGAACATTATGAAATATGTTTATGTGGGTATATACAGTCAGTTTTAGCTATAATCCAGGCAACATTTACAGGCTTGTGAACTAGTGGTGCATAGATACCAGCCTAGACTGAACTTCAGTAATAGCATACATTAGATACAGCAAATAATAATCTAAACATAACTTTAGAAATCTTTAGTGGTCATCCTTTAAAATGTGTGAGAAAATACTTCAAGGTGCATCATGTTTTTTTACTACACATTGTTCCCTGAACTATTTTGGATGTTTAATAATTGACCGCATTAAAAGTGTCTTTTACTGGCCTCTTCCTAGAGAGGGATGAGGTGGACAAACATGTACAGAAACTGTTCAGTGCTGTTCTGTATTGAGTTCAGTAAGAGATTGCTTCATGGACTTTTTCTCTCTAGAGGTTCTTTTTAATGCTTCTTTTAAAATGTTTGTTGCAACCCAAGTTTTAAATTATTTATGAAATGCTCTTTGAATGTTTTTAAGCTGATTTGTTTTGGCTTGAATAATGAATTACTGCTTCAAAATACATTTAATATCACATATTTTTAATAGAGCATGTGGATTTCTCAGCTTGGCTGAATATAGGAGCTGGAGTTTAGCACAGGCAACTTTTAACAAACGATTGGAATACATTAATGATATCAGGCAGGAAATCATTTTTGTAATTTCTGGTGTGGGTTGTGGGAGACAGAGAACATGCAGAAACTGTGTACACAACCCTGGCTGATAAGGCTGAACCAGGACTGTTGTGTCATGAAGACAGGTGACTTGGCTGTTCCAAGGAAAATAAGTAGGTCAGCTGGCATAGTGAGTGTGCTTTGCTGTGTGAAATTGACTGTCTCACTAACACCATGGCCACTATTTCCGTTTGTATCCTAAACACAGGGGAGGTTTCAAGTCAAATTCCTCTTATTGTTTTTGTGAATGCCTACCCCAATTGAAGAAATAGCCTTCCAAGATATTTGATAATAAAGTAAGAACACGTTTACTCTCTTTTGTATAAGTAGGTAATTCTGTTGCTTTATAGATCTAAACCTAATGGACTGATCTTGCTGACCAACATAGTTCAGGTGCCACAAACAGCTTACGTTGCTATAGCTATTAGTAGAATCAAATGCCTGAGAAATTGAATGGAGCCATCCAGTTCAGCTGTAGGGCAAAACAACTTAAGCACTTATATTCACATATGGTACACAAGATACACCATAGCTAACCTCTCTCCGCACAAGTTTACATTTTGACATTGTGGAAAGTATATATGTCAAATACTGCTTATATGGAATTATATGAAGCTATTTATATGAAGAAAATGTAACTTTAGAAGCTATGTCTAAAATCTTTTTTTGAAATTGAAGTTAGGCTACTTTGCTTTCAGGATGCCTTGCATTTTATTAAAAATAAGAAATTATTTACAAGGTTAGAGTCAGCCATTACTTTTGTCCAGCACTAGCTCTTTCCTGCCTCCTTTTCTCTTGTTTTGTTTTCAGGTCCTAGAACTAAGGCCATATTTCCCCCTGCCCCAATGGTATAGGTTGTGCGTCTTCAAACAGCAGTGTTATATGGGACAACAGTGCACCAACACTGCCTATAACCCAATGCTGTCAATAATATGGAGTCACATGACTCAAATGTGCAATTGCTCTATGCAGTCCATAGAGTTGAACAGATATAAATAAAATAGTCTCTTGCCTGAAAAGAAAAGGCCACTTGCAGTTAAAGTGTTAACCTGATATTAGCTACTTACAGAAAATGACTTCCCCAGAAATGTGCAGCCAGAATCTCGCAGGCCAGAACTACCTGGGAGTTTCTGGGAGTTGTAGTCCAACAAAACAACTTTCGTACTGTAGCCCAGAGCTATTCCATATTAAAACCAGGAAGTAAAAATGATACAGCTGTAGTTGCAAAGCAGTCTCTCTGTCTTTTGACCACTGCAGTAAAGCTTCTTTTCCATTTTTGTATTGTCGGGGAAGAATGCTTGTCCTACATGGCAACAGTCAACCCAACAGCAGTTATAGCAGCAGCAGCAAATACTTACAAATGTCAGTACTGATTATGGTGACATTTTGAGGCTTTTGGCACAGATTTATTAGAGAGAGGCTTTTAGTTTTGAGCTAAAATTAAAATTGAGATGAACTGACTTCAGAAAAATTCTACTGAAGATGCTTTTCTCTGTTTTCAGATGAAGGGATCAAGAATCATTCAACACATGGTACCTCATGAGTGTTGATTTCCCTGCCTTCCTCTGACAGCTTTAATCCTTGGGAAGGAATACATTAAGATCAGTGTTCAAGTACACTTATCATTAACTAGGTTAAGGATCAAAAAAATGGAACACTGTTTAGCATCAACCATGTTTAACAGCAGTGCTGATGTAATCAACACTTTAGCTAAGTGTAGTGAGGGAGATTTTGTGCTCAAGGGGGAAGTGGTTGTGGACAGAGGCAGATATCCCCTAGTTAAGAAACTGATGGTGCTCTAGGTGCACTGTCTAGTAGTATAGAAAATATGTGGATTAAAAGCACAATAGTTTGGATATGTGCTTCTGTATGTACTTTATAGCTTGCAAACAAATACGGATATGCTAACAAACATTTTTTCTAAGTTTATTACAAATAAAGATGGCCATATTGTCAGAACCATTTTGTTTCTGTGTCTTAGTTTCCCATTTATTAAAACAGAGAAAAACTTCCACCTCCTGTAGGAATTGCTACGCATTTTGTCTTAGGTGGCAAGCTCTTTGGAAAAAAGATTTAGTCTTTTGGTGTCTGTTTTCTGCAGCTCATACATAGTGAGATCCTCTATAACATGTAATACCGCCCAAGTACTTATTAAAATACCATTTTCTAAAGAGGACCATGTTTTAAAAAATATTTGAATCCACTTATGGGAATAAGCTAGCACACTTACTTCATCCTATATTGGTATATTTTATTTATGTAATGTATCCTTCCTACTTGCACATTCCCAGCAACTGACTGATTAACATTGCAAGCAAATCCTGTTAATCTTTGTGAGACTTAATTCTGAATAAATATACATAGGATCAGGCTTTCCAAATTATTTGATAATACAATAAATAATAAAAGTAAATGTGATTTGATGTGCGAAGAAAATGTGTGTGTTCGATGTAAAGTCGAAGGCTTTCACAGCTGGAATCCATAGGTGGTTGTGGGTTTTCTGGGCTTTGAGGCTGTGTTCTGTTAGTATTTTCTCCTGATGTTTCACCTGCATCTGTGGCTGGCATCTTCAGAGGATCTGAAGATGCCAGCCACAGATGCAGGCAAAATGTCAGCAGAAAATACTAATAGAACGTGATCTCAAAGCCCAGAAAACCCACAACAACCTATCAAAATGTGTGTGTGTTTGTGTGTGTGTTTGTGGTAAGGAGGGAATACCCATGTATCATACTATGAGTTGAGAGCTGGGACATTGGAATAAAATTGTCATAAATAATTGTGTAATAAAAGAATCCCTGCAAAATAAATTTCCCACCCACCCAAGTAAATTTAATTCCTGAACTGACTACCAGATTTTTTTCCCCTTTCAGCAAAATATATTTTGAAGCATGAGCATTTATCATAGTGAAGCTCCCTGACTACCTGTGGTGATAATTCCTGCACTGCCTTTCTAGAAATTTAAAATGCCAAAGGGATGTTGTACAACCTCCTGTGAAGGTCATTGAAACTGTGGAAAGATGCAGAATAATCTTTAGTTCTGGGTCATCCTGAAAGCTCTTGTTGATATGTGATTAGTCTTGATGCTGTAAGTACAATCAAACACGCATCCTGCTGATTGAGAGTAGCAAGAACCATTCATGATGAGCTGGAAGGTGAAAGGAAAGCTGAAATGGAGTTGCACTTAGTTGATTAAAAGGCAGTACAGAAGCAGTCTTTGAAGGGGAGCAGACACCTGGTGTTCTTTTGCTGCTTGTACAAATGTAAGGATTGTTAAAAGTAGACTCTTGTGTTCACCCCTGGAAGGAGTAAGCAGTTAACTAAGGTAAGAGTATTATCCTTACCACCTAGCTTAGGAGATGTGCTGTGATTATTTGACTGATGTTTTAAAGCAGGATGGCTTATGCAGGAAAAATTAAATGCTTTATAGTTTGGGCATTGTCAAAGAAACAACTGGAATAAAGATAATGGCTTTATGCATGAGCCTAGTTTGTTTTTCCAGCCAACATGGCGTTGATTGAACAAAAGGGGAAGAGATCGATCACTGAAAGAGTTCATGTGACTAGGAAGCTCTGTAAAGGAAATAGGAAAGCAGGAATTCTCAGCAGTAATTTACAAGTCTGCTGTATTTTCTAACATCAGCTATGAACTGCAAAAGAAGCAGAATCAAATGTGAATAGCAGGCTGGTTTGAATTACTGCTCAGAATAGAAGTGATCAGAATACAAAATTATGAAAAACACTTTTCTTTTGTTAGACTTACCATATCTTAAACGTGTCAGGTATGTTGGAATAAAACTGGTGGGATTTAGATTAATACAGTAAATTAGGGATCTGTTGGAATCTTATCAGTTACTAGAAATTTGCTGGTGTGTTCTGCCCATTCACTTTGCTGAGTCAGTTTAGGAATGGCTAAACAAAACATGGAGCTATAATTTGTTTGACATGTTGTCCAAATACAAGTACATATCCTCCTTTAGTTTATTTCTTCCCCAGCAAACTAGAGGAGAAATCTAAGGTTTGTTTTGGGTTTCATTCCCTGCTTTGCTGGCAGAAGAGCCTTGTTCCTGTGTTTAAGCTGACAGGCAAGGAAACCATGGAACAAATAACTGAAGTTCGTCTAGCTGTTCCCACTGCAAGTCCATGTCAACATGTTGCTCTTAATTGATATGTTAGGGTTCCCATAATTCCGTGGGAATTCAATTTATTACACCATTCAAACTGGGCCTGTATGGGTGCAGTCCACTGTAAAATATGCATGTCACCAAGCTATACATGACTTAGCTGTCTTTTAGTAGTAGTATACTATGTGCCTTCAAGTTGCCTCCGACTTACAGTGACCCTATTACAGGGTTCTTTCTGACAATATTTGTTTGCTGGGGGGGGGGGCTTTGCCTTCCTCTGAGACTGAGAATGTGCCCAAAGTCACCCTGTGGGTTTCCATGGTCTAAGGGGGATTCGAACCCTCATCTCCAAAGTCACAGTCAAACGCTCAAATCACTACACCACACTGGCTCTCCTTGGGTATCTTTTAAAGGTTGTTTTCTGTTACCTGTCACTATTTGCTTATGGAGTTGGAGGTTCTGAAAGAAACTTTGTACTAGGAAATGGAGAAATTCTGGTTATACCTGCTGGCTCATCCTCAGAATACACAGTCTTTAGGAGAGTGAGCTATGAAGACAGTTTCATACTTTTCATCTGTTCTCTGGTTTATATTTTGGCAAGGATCTCTAACAGCCTGTGAAGGGAGGCATTTTTCTAAGTTCCAGGCAAACGTAATTGTGCTAACAAATGCCAGGCTACTTGAAATTGCAGTTTTCTAAAAGACATGCAGAAAAAATTGTTTTGTGAGATGTTATCCTCTAAAATTAGCTTTGTATTTGTTGTACTCTCTTATCAGACATTAGCTTATTACTTTCTTATTTTAAAGAATTGATTAATTAAAAAATAAATGGATTCGTCTCATATACCTGAGTCTGTGGCTTTAAATCTATATAAAATAATCTCATTTTAAGTATTCAAGAAATGTAATTAGTCAAATCATTTTTGGCTGCTCAATTGAAAAGCATTAATAACTGGAATTCCTGTAATATATCTGTCTGAAATGTTAATGTTTATCATAATAAACAGGTAAATTATACCGTTTACATGCAGTAGTGGATAGGCTTGATTCCAAGCCTCAGAATTTGCAAGACACTTTGATGTCATAAACGTCTAACTTGACCCATTCTTTTTCATTGTATCCCCTCTGCATGAAGGAACTCCAGTGAAGTGAGCTTGTCTGAAGAGAGCCATGTATACTCCTTTTCAGATAGTTTGGTTGCATGTGAACTCAATTAGGAGATTACTAGATGATTGGAAAATAGTCATCTTAAAATATACAATTTGAGTGTCAATAGGAAAATTGTTCTTCTTACTGAGTAGCATCCTAATTGTGTTCTCACATGTGATCAGAGAAAGGGGTAGAGGAATAAAGAATATTACGGTTCCATTCAGCAATCATAAATTTGATGTAGGAAGGAAGATAGATTTTTAAAAAACAACACAAAAAAGTAGACCAGGACAAAAAGGCTTTAAAAGCCTGCATTTATCTTGCACCATTATTTAAAGTGTATGTAATGCATCATTGCTGGTTACTCAGTGTATCTGATATGGTTCCATCTCCAAAGCTAAACAGGTCTGGGCCTGGCTAATAAATAAATGTCTGATCCATTGGGAATTCCCCGTATTTTCCTATGAGCTTGTTGTATGCAAAAGTAACAAATAGCATCATTGTCATGGTGAAAGGGCTGTGGTTTTAGGTCTATTGTGATTCCTTCCCCCAAAATTTTATAGCACAGGATACCATTGGGCCTTCAAGTGACAAACTAATCTCTTGTTTGTAGCCTGGGAATCTGTTCCACTGGGCCTTATTTCCAGATGATCCGTGTGTAGAATTGGGCTGTGCTTTTCAACCCTGGAAACTGTTTTACTAGAATCTACTCCTACGTAGATAAGCATAGACTTTAATTGTGCTTTGGAGAAATGTCAGGATTGGTAAAACTTACAAAGGTGTTCACTTAGTTTAAAAAGCACTTCATAATTAAAAGAATCCAAGGAAAAGGAAATGAAGGGAGGTGGAAGAATGATATGACACTGATAGGAGAGGAGCTTATTGTGTACTATATATCATGTTTATATGCTTATATTGTCCTACATTTACAAAACTTTACATATACATTGGTGATAATATTGACTCAGCATTTAATCTATTAAATGCTGATTCAATATTATTGCTAGTGAACATGTTAGGTTTCGTAGATGTAGTATATGCTAAGCCTCAGCCAGTAAAAAGCAAATGGTCTAGTTGCCTAACTGGTAAAAGTCTGGGTGACTGGGAGTCATAAAAACATGTGCAGTCCTCAGATTGCTGCTTGCTTCCCACTCTTGGTCAGACAGGAGAGATGGCCCATAGCAAAGCAATTAAAAAATAAGGTCGCTACTTGCCAGTATGACATGGTGGTTTGAGTGTTGGGCTAGTAGAACTCTGGGAAACCAGGGCTCAGATCCCTGTCTGATCAGGGAAACCTACTGGGTGACCTTGGGCAAGTCAAACTCTCTCAGCCTCAGAGGAAAACATGGCAAAGCCTCTCTGAACAAATCTTACCCATGAAACCCTATAATAGGTTCATCTTAGGGTTGCCATAAATTAGAAATGACTTACAGACACACGACAATGACAGAAACCTGCTAGTAATGCGATTTAGCTTGATAAGACAATCACTGAGCTAGATTGCCCCTTAGTTTTTTGAGCCAGCATCTCAGAGAGCTTCCCTATTTAGATATTCAAGGAACCAGTTTGCAAAATGCAGTGACCTAAGGAAACTGTAGTATTCTCTGCAGATTAGGTGTCAGTGTTTGCCTACTGCCATTTATAGGGATAGTCACAGAGTTAGATATAGATATCATTCTCCTTTGTAAGCGCAGTATCACATAGGCCAGTGTTTCCCAACTTGGGTTATGTGTAGCCCCAGGTGTATGAATGAGGACATTTAGGGGTATGTGAAAAAAAATTGAATAACAGCAGGAAAAATGTAAAGTAGAAGCCATTCTCAGAGGACGTCACAATTCGATGGAGTTCTTGATTGCCCATGGTGTTGACATTCCTGTCCTGGAACCTTAAGGGATGGGAGGTTAAATCATAGAGATGAAGGGAAGAGCCAAAATTCCAGCTGCAGTTGGCCCACAAATTTAAAAAGAGGAAAAAAAGAGTCTTTCTCACACATATATGCACATGGTTTCACACATACATATGCACAAGCCTTCTATTTGAGTTGCTGCAACCCTAGCCCCACTCACGCTAGATGGCTTCTTGAGCCTTACATGCACACGTTCTTATCTCCCTCTTCCCTCTGTCCTTGTCCACAAGGACAGAGCACGCCCAGTGGAGATACCCAGTTACACCTGAAATCCATCTTAGGAAGGGATGTGCAGCACCAGTCACTCTTCCCTTTGCCTTCAGCCAGCAGCAGACTGGATCCTGACACTGCAGAGAGTGTCTAGGTTGATAATGAGGCATGATGGGATGGAGATGCTGGCTTAGAGAGGCTGGCCTGACACCCTGCCTTCTGTGGGTGTGGGGGACATCTCCTCAGAGTTCATAGAAGCTTTCTGGTTGGCCTTTCTTCCCCTCAAAGAAAGGACATGACGGGGGCGGGGGTGTACAATTTATGAAAATAGGCTGCAAAGGGGTATGGAAATGAGAAAAAGTTGGGAATGCCAAGATATGCCAAGGAAGATTTTTTTTCTTTTTCTTAAGGAGACACAGATTAAACCGTTTGTTTATTTGTTTGTTTGCTTTTTTAAGCAATTGCGTAACATCTAGGATTCATATATACTGTGCCTGAGCAGAGAAAAAAATGGAAGTATTGAATAAAATAATTTTTCTGTTTCTAATTCTTCAGTATTATGTAGTTTGTGGAATTTCTTGGGGTAGGCCTAAGACTTAGAGGGTCATATTCCTTACTTGAGGTTGGTTTTGTAGCTTCATTTTTTTGTTATATTCTTGACTATCCCACCTTCGATTTTATAAAATCAAATCTTGACTGCATTGATAAATAGATATATAGATGCGTATAGGCACGCATATAACCATACACAATCTTTTACTGTACCCTTATTTCTTGAATTCCCTAGAAATTCTCCAAAGTTCCACTTAATTCTTTAAAATTGATAAAGAAACAGTATGGTTGGTTTGCTTGCCTTCAACCATCAACATCATCACCAGTCCCCAAAAAAGAGATTGATTAACTGTAGAATTGGTTTGTCTCTGCAGAGCTATAGGGATTTACATATCCACAGAGGTCTTCTGCCTTGACAAGATTATTCAGTTTCAAAGCCTTTAACAAGGCACTGAGCGACTGGCTGAAAACCTTCACCGACAGCTGTGCGACAAAATGTTTCCCTGGGTGCATTTTTCATTGCAGTTTACACAAATAGACTAGTACTAGCACAGTTCTTCTAGGTCATTGTCACCAGCACAGTAGAAAATGTCCTCAGATTTCTCTCATTCACCATTTACAGTTTTTCCCCTTCAAGTCAGAAAAGGGTCTAGGATATAAAATATCGTTAAAAATACAAGGTCTTACATTTATTTTATTTTTGTTTTATTTATTTATTTGTGCCTCAGCTAATAAACAAAGTAGGGGTAAAAACTTTCCAATAAAAACTGATCCAGAATTAAGTGTCTCTGCAGTTTTATTTTTTTCTCTGGAAAACCAGCACTCTGGATATAAAATATCCAAAAAATCTGCTAGATCTTGCCAGTGGATTGATTTTCAATCCCAGATAGTTTTTTACTGTTGTTGTGTGCCTTCAAGTCATTTCCAACTTATGGCAACCCTAAGGCCTGGCAGCTGAGGCTGTGTGACACACCCACGGTTCACCTACTGGGTTTCCATGGCCAAGCAGGAAATCAAACCCTGGTCTTCAGGGTTGTAGCGCACCACTCAAATCACTACATCACACTGACTCTGGGAATGAAAAATGTGCTGTGTTATTCCTGTCCTCTACAAAACAATAACAATTAAAAAAATAGAAACAGAAACAAAACCATGATCCAAGGATGCCAACTTCAGTCTCATGCTGTTGATACTGGATTCAGATTTGTTTGGGGACATTTTTTACCCTGAGATATGCTAGAATTTGACCTTGTGTAAGTTTCCTTGTTTTTTCCCCTCTCTTATTGTTGAAATTGCTCTCATTGTACATTTCTTCTGGTCAAGGTTAACAATCTGTATTTTCCTACCTTAGAATTTTTTGTCTTGGTAAATTTGTTAATGTGAAATAGATTGGAGAAAATAATTTTTTTAACCCTGTGATTTCTTGAAGTCAGGAGGGCTTGTACATCCTTCCTAGGCTTGTTACTGAAACTAAAATTTGTTATGTTTACTGTTTTTACAAATGCAAAAAATGACAGAATCTCCTAGCCAGCATTGCTGATAGACCAGTTGTCTGAGGATTTGGATAGCTGTATTCCAAAAAATAAGTTTCTACATTCTTCTCTCTTCCTTCCCCACAGAATGTTGGAAGAGCGTTGTTGGATCATCTTGGAAAAAAGGCTTTGCTTTTGGTTCCTCAATCCTGTTTCCAGTAGAAATGAGCTTCATGTCCAAAACGCAATAATTGTAAAGGCACCCTACTCCTAAACAAGGAGATGCCACGAACTAGCGCTGTCAGTAGCCATTGATAAACTTACTCTGAATGAATTTATGTCTTCTTTAAAAGAAAACAAAACAAACTCTCAGTCATTGCTGCTTTGAAATCCACAACCTCTATTCCTATTGTTACCCCAAAATGTGGGTGACTTGGGGATCCACCCACAATGCTAGTACCTCCATTCAGAGGTGGGAAATTATTTATTATTAGGAGGTCTGTGAGAGGGGAGCAACCTAGTGATAGCTTTCCACCTGTGTTTACAGAGTCTTTGTGGGGAAGAATCAGCCAGAGATTCAAGTTAAACTGAAATGTGTTTTATTAAGGGAATTAACAATCACACGTGAGACACAAGCATTCATGCAATCACTCAAGGCTAGCTGAAGGAGAAAGGGAAGAAAGTTGTTGATAGTAAAGTTTCAAGGGCAATAAGAGTGATAATTACCAATCCAGAGAGCAGTGCAGAAACAGCAATATGGCTTAGACTCGCTTCTAAGGACAGTACAGGATGAGCTAATGGCCTTAGCATTAGGTGATAGTGGAGACAATGTGGAAATTCACAGGTCAGTGGGAGGAGCGGTTGAAACAATCAGTGGTTTGGTGGGAACTTCCCATGGCTCTTGTCTGAGAGCAGAGTTGTTACAGCCTATTATCTCTGGAGTTACTTGGTGATTGCTTGATTATAGCCTGGCTATGCCTGGAGGGGATCTTTGACCTACTTTGCAACGCAGATGTTCAGCCAACATCTTTCTTTTGTCCAACTTGGCCATACAGTCACCTCAGGGTACATTTTATATCAATGCCAATTAATATATCTTTCCAGTTAAATGGTATTTTGCCAATTAAACAATATCAAAGGGTGGGGGTATATGGCCTGCCGACACTGTCAGTTGTTACTAGACTTCCATAATCTCTGGCTGGATTTGATGGGAGCTTCAGTCTAATGCCATCTGTTATACTGCCACATTCCTTACCCTTAGACTAGACTAAACCGTAGGCCCAGTATATTCTTTACATCCCAGTATATCATTGTAGTATGTGTTTGTTATTGAGTTTGAGGACCCTGCTTCTATTCCCACACCATTGATAAATGTCTCATTTGAAGGATGGTGGAACATTTCTGTTATGACCCTAGATTTGTGGAACTAGTGGATTATTGAAACCACCTGTGTGTGAGCGCCCAACTCTCTTTAATGTGGATTGAAAAGTTGGCAGAATTGCTTCTATTCTTGAAAGAATCCATATCACGTATTGTACTGGGACATCAAAGCAGTTGATTAAAGTTTTGCTGCACAGCATGAAGTGAAGTAAAGGTGGCATAGCAGTACATGCTATCCATTAGGGAGATTATGTTAGAAAGGTTCTACTGTACTAAATGTCAAAGTAGCTGAGGCAAACAAGTACTATAATATTCACTTGAAGATTTGCCCTGAAGCTAAGAATTGAGGTGTACTCTTTCAACCAATGTAAACAGTAGTTCCTTTCCTTCTACAAGGGAGTACTGTTTGCAGTGGTTAAAAGTGTGCATCTTGGCTCTTAGTTTTAGCTATTGAAATGCGTATTTCTACGGTTTACATTATGAATGTTGTTGCCAAATGCGAACAAATTTCTTTTAAAACACCAACCAAAAACTGAACCAAATGCCTCTGGAATTTTTGATGGGGATACAAGTGCTACCTACTGTGTATACTTGTGCCAAAATTACAGTTGTTAGAACCATTGAATCAGTACAACTTACGTGTTGATATACCAGGTTATCATTTGATTCCAGGGACTTTACTCTGTTGAGGCTAATAACTGGATTTAAGCATCAGTGATGGACTTGGACAGTCTCATGTTTGCTTTGAATGAAAGGAAAGGGACTTCTGCTTGTGCAAAATTTCCCTGTCCTATTTGCACTATTTTCTCTTTCTTCCTGCAAGGTCTTATGGATGGTGCTCAAGTGGCTTTGTGGGTAAGGGGCTGTACAGAGGGCTGCAGGCAGGAACTAGGGACATAAACGCATCTTTTTGGAGAATAGGCATCTGTGTCAACCTATCTACGGATTGTCTTGTGCAGAATATTTTGAAAACTTGTTCTGTCAGGATTGAAAACCAGTTTCTAGTGAGTGCTGGCTTCAAAAAGATCCAGCAGATTGTCACTTTACTTTTTTTTTCTTACGAAGAAATGATCTTTGTGTAAGAAAACAGATGATTACTATATCACCTGCCTGCTGTATATACACAGACAACAGGAAAACCACGATGTGTTTCAGCTGCTAGAGTAAGAATATGTATTCCTAGAACAACGCTACCTTTGTGTAGGGCTGGGTGGGTAGTAATGTATTCAGTACTCTGCAGAATAGGGGCTTGCATTTGTTATGCATTCTTTGGTTTTGTTTTCTTGTTATGTGTATCAGCAATTTGTTTCTGTTAGAGTCAGCATAGCAGACGTGATGGCCCACACTGTTAATTATTATGGCTATGTTCCTGTTCAAAGTCTGTAGTTCATTTTAAGAGCTCTCTTGTTATTTAATGTTGTGTGTGCCTCAGGTTGGTATAAATAGGCCCATGTAATCTACATTTGTTCAGCAGTACATTTGCTTTTTCCCTGCAAAAATCTTCATTGCATATTCCATCATAGCAGTTAGGGCATCTTACCTGTGTCCAAATTGTTGCGAGGGTACCAGGAAACAGGCAGAAATCTTTGCGTCTATGTCTCATATAGTACTTTCTCCCCTCATAATTGGGAACTGCAACAAAATATTGCATTGTGAAGTGCTTATGTTCACTGTTCCAGTTACTGTCACAGTATTCAATTTCATTTCCCTCCCATCCAGTCTTTTATTTCATTACCTTAGAATTAAGGCAATATTTCAGGGGCACTGAACAGGGTTAGTCTTTGTCAGTCTGTTTTAGGAGAGTTTCTTTTTGTCAGAGGTCTCTCCACCCATTGGAGGAGCTGTTCTGAAAAACTTTGTGTTACCCCAAGCGTGGTGATACCTCCAGCTGGTAACTGGTTGCTGTTGTTTTATCTACATAAGAACTAGCACTCACCTCTACACTTTAGGAGCAAAGAGAATGATATACTGTTTGTCTGGTTCTGTTGTTTGTGTATTTATATTATATGCATTCATACACGTAGTCACTCACTCTTTAGTTTACACTTTAGCTTAAGTGAAGAGCTGTACCGCTTACAATTCACTCATCCATTGAAAAGCACTGTTAAGGCACTCAAGTATAACTTCAGTACCATGCAGATCAAGTGCTACTAGCTTACAGTTTGTCTCCATGCATCCACACTTCTGTTTGATCATTCAGTCCTAATCCTCTTTAGGGAAAAGGACAGCTCCTCTCTCTCCAGTATGTATATGCTCCAATGAAATTGGGAAAATATCTCCAAGAAGGTTGGTTTAAGTAGCAGACCCTATACACTAGCTTTCTATATGAATGGAATGGATACATGTTTAACATTCACACGGTGTCCTGCTCATCTTTTTGGTCCTGAGTGGAAGTGACACTGTGGACATTCTGGCTGGGAATGCTGGGAGATGTAGTACAACACATCTGGAGGGCATTAGGCTGGCAAAAAACATGCATTCAAGAGTTTTTACTATCCTCTCTATAACACACACATATTACCATTCTATAAATCTGAAGTAAACTTGCTCTAGCTCTTGGATGTATGCACATGCATTTATGTGTGCATGTACTGACATATGCATATACCCTAGAAACTATTTTTCTTCTCATGGAACTGCTGGTTTTGTTCTTAAATAGAGTTAATTTAGCTTCCTATATAGTTCAGCTACAAGGTCTCCCTCTCCATTGTCCATCCTCCTCAAAATCCTCCTCAATCCCTCCTATTTGACTAGAAGGCACAGAAGGCTCCATCTTAAGCTGGAATGAGTTTTGGAACTGTGGTCTTTCTGTCAGTTTCTACTCCAGTTGGAAAGATCTTTTGGAAAAAATTAAAACTGATTCCAGATGAGTTCTGAAAAGCCACGATACATGTGGTCTCTTGTGCAATTACACTTAAGTCATTTGTGCCCAGGCTATGGGAGAATGGTGAATAGCTTAATTTGATGATTTTCCAAGCTGCCTCTTAAAGGCAGTTGAAATATGCAGGCCAGCCATGCAGATCTCATTTGGAAAACAGCCAGCTTGAGGCCAGGAAAGTAAGAATTGCTTCTTAAAGGAAAACACCTTCATTTTAATGTTTCGTCTGGCTAACGTGAGATAGCTACTTTTCATTCCTGTGCAGCCTTCTTTACAAGTTTTAGTGAGATACTGTACTTAATGTCACATATATCTTTCATCTGACCAATTCACCTTTTGGTAGTCTTTGTATTAAAAAAACAAAGAAAAGGGGAAAAAAAGACAATTTCTTTAGCTTCTAAGCCTGTTTTCCTTTTCTTTCACCAAATGTTCAACATATTTATCTTTAACCAAAAGAGGTTATTTTGTAAGAGCAGCTTTCAACCCTGCAACATGTCAAAGAGACCAGCTTGAAGTGGCATCGTGACATGGTTAAGGTTAGACAGGTAGAAAATATTGTCTGCTGACAGGGTTTTTAAACTTTTTTGACTCTAGCATACAAGGGAAAAGGAAGATTTGTGATCAGTTTTAGGTATCCAAGCCTCTTGAGTCACCACTGATGATATAAGAAACCTTCCACAGTACTGTCTCAGTCATGTATTCTTGAAATTTTGAGGCCATTGGAGTAGGCGCAATTTTTATGTCTCCCCCCCCAGGAAGAAACAGAATGGGGGGGGGGGTTAAATGCTATATTAGTACCTTTTATAAATTGCCGATCGTATTGTTACTTTAGGAACATAAAATGTAATATGTTTGGTTTGGCATAAAATTATAATGTCTGGAATATTAAAACTGCAGTTGATTCAGACAATAATTAGAAACAGAATCTACTTTTTTAAAATATGCACATATGGAGCTACGAGATCATGAACTATAAGGAACACCTGAAGTCTTTTATTAGCCCAATTTATGAGTATAAAAACAATAAAAAGAGAAGAAGCACTAGCAAAACAAAGAAAATTATTTCATTTCTTCAAGTCTTCTATAGCGCCATGCAGACATAAAGCACTCATTCTCATAAAAAGAATGGAGAAAAAACTGAAGACCAAAAATTGCAATTATGTGATTTATTGTTCTTAATTTTCCTTAAAATTTTTCTTAATGTGTAGCTTTTAGAAATAATTTTGAAGAAGTAAATATATGAATGAGAGCCAGTGAGGTGTAGTAGTTTGAGCATTGGACCAAGGTTTGATTCCCTATTGGGCCATGGAAACCCCCTGGGTGACCTTGGGCACCTCACACATACCTCACACACTCTCAGCCTCCAGAAAACCCTATGATAGGGTCGCCTTAGGGTTGCCATAAGTTGGAAATGACTTGAAGGCACACGGTAACAACAAATATATGAATATCTTACACTAAATATTTTATTTATCCTTCTAAAAATAACATAATTCATATTTTCTATTTTACAGAAAAAAAGGAACATGGGGTAAAAACACAACCCTCCCCTGAATGTTTACAGTTCTTTTTTTTCCCAGGCTTTCATATCTATAGGTATGACAACATGTTGCCTAGAGATGTGAGGTGCCACATACCCAAACCTTAATGGGGAAACTTACCACAATTGATAATGCCAAGAAAGGTGGTTGTGTTAGGTTAATGGAGGGACATAACTGACCACAAGCAGAGACGTGGGCAAGGCCTAGATATATGCCTGGCAGGTGAAACCTTTGTCTTTTGGCTAGGGCATGAGAGTGCCTATCAAACCTGCCACAAATCATTTAAAAGCTAGCAGAATGGGGGCGAGGAAGGGCACTTTTTTTACTAACTGATCTGCTAAGAGGAGGAATAACCAAATGTTGTGGGAGGCTGTGGGAAAGTTGGTTACCTGAGGAGCCAGAGACCATATCTAACCAGTATGTGCTATGTTTGAAAGGGAAAAAAAAGTTTAAAACATCTGTATGAATTTTCTTTTCTTAAGATAGGAAGAAATGGTTGGAGGTTGCAAGAAAGAAGAAGCAAGAATGGAGTTAGCATATGGAATTGGAAACAATATATTAGATTTTTCCTAATTCTTAAATGGGGTTTAGATGTTCCTTTACCACAGCAAAGCTTTCAGTTACATGTGCCAGTATACATTAATACATATTGATGCTGCTGCTGCAGAGCAGTATAATCTAATTCTACTCATGTTTTCTTTTGTATCCAGTATTTCTGTTGACGCTCATGGAGATAGCACGTTGAAACTTGCTGTGGTCTAACCTGCCATAAAGATACTTGTCTACTCTTAAGGATGATCTGTATTTTATTTTTACCTGACGTCTTCTTTGTTGTTTGTTTAATGGCTCTTGTAAATCAGGTGATCACGTGAACATTCTTATCGTCTGAACAGGAGAATTTGTGTAATTCCACTTGAATTGGTTATTCACACGTGTGTTTATTGTAGCTAACGTTTTTACATGTTGAGGAAATGTCATTCATATTTTTACTTCATAATAATGGATTTGTCTATTTTATTTGTATTCTGCTTTAACATAGTCATATTGTACTTTGCACAGCATGCAAGAATTTTAATAATACTACTAATAATAAATAATAAAAAATTCTTACTAATAATTTCTTAGACAGCTCTCCCTATGGATCAAGGTAGGGAACAACAGATTAAAATACAACAACAAATAGTCACATTGCTGTTGTTGTGTGCCTTCAAGTTGTTACCAATGTATGTTAACCCTACAGTGAACCTATCACATAACACAGTTAAAAACATGAACACAAATTAAAAATACACAATCAGTTGAAAGGGCATAGCATCAATTTTAAAAAGCATATATATTAAAAACAGTCCATTCATAATTTAAAAACTCATAATTTAAAAACCATCTGGATAGGCTTTGCTGAAAAAGAATGGTCTTTAATGCTGTTTTAAATGCATACAACATATCCAGCTGTTATATCTTTTCCATCTGGTCATTCCACAGTTTGGGGGTGGCTGGTAAAAAGATCCTCTAGTTAACAGTTCCCAGCCTGGTCCTAGGTGACTAAAGTAAATGCCCCCCAGAAGGCATGAGTGTATGAGGCAGATTACACAGGAGAAGGTGATACTGCAGGTAATTCAGACCCAAGCCATGTAGGGCTTTAAAAGTAACTACTAATACCTTGCCTGGAAACTAATTGGCAGCCAGTGGAGAAACTTGTAATATAGATGTAATATGATCACTCCTCGATGCACCACTAACCAATCTGGTTGCTGTGTTTTGCACTAATTGAACTTTTTGAACTTGGTGCAGAGGTAGCCCAATGTACAACACATTACAGAAGTCCAGCCTGGAGGTTACCAGCATGTGCACTATCATCTTTAGGTCCTCCAGCTTTAGGAATGGCTGGCATATCAGCCAAAGTGAATAGTAAACATTCCTGTCTGTCATAACTGTCTGGGCTGTCATTTGGAAGGATGGATCCAGAATGAACCTCAACCTGTGAACACAGTCTTTCAGAGGGAATATGACCCCACACAGGACTGGTTGACTCACCTTCAAACCCAGGTTAGGACCCTTAACAGTAAGCACCTCGACCTTGTCTGTATTCAGTTTCAGTTTGTTTTTCTTCATCCAGGCATTCATTCAGAGGAGACACACTGTCTTTAGCTGATGCTGTTTTTGAAGACATGGAGAAGTGTATTTGGGTATCTTAAGCATACTGATGGCACGCTGCCTCATGGTGCTTGATGACCTCCTCCAGAGGTTTCATGTGGATGTTAAACAGCATTGGAGAGAGAATGGTACCTTAAGTTATGTCATGTAATGGCTCCTTTTTTGAGGAGCAGCTGCCTGGCTGAGAGAGAGGAACCACTGAAGCCCAATGTTTACAATTCCCAAAACCCCCAGGTGTTCCAGGAGGATACCATGGTTGATGGTATCGAAGGCACTGAGAGGTCCAAAAGCACCAACAAAGACCCATTCCCCCTGTCCATGTTCAGGCAAAGATCATCCACTAAATAGACCACAGCGATCTCATCTCTGTATCATGCTTTGAAGCTGGTTTGAAATGGGTCTTGAAAACCTGTATTGTCCCAGACTGTCTGAAGTTGGAAGGCAATTCAGTCACCTTTCCCAAAAAAAGAAAGGTTTGATACTGGTCTGTAGTTGGTAAAGTCCAAAGGATCGAGGGAGGGGTTTTTTGGGAGAGGTCATACCACCACTTCTTTTAGACAAGATGGAAAATTTCCAACTCTGAGATACACATCAATAATACGTTGCAGCTGAAACCTAACTGCATCTCCTCTCTGAACAACCAGCCAAGAAGGGCAGGGATCAAGGGGACAGATCATCCTCCTTACTCATCCTAGCAGTTCACATCTGTTATAATCACCAATTGAAACTAATCCATATAATCCTAGTCACGGAGTTGCTGGAAACCCCATTGTCAGTGTTTGCTATAAACACCCGAAGTCTGAGTGACTCCAGTACCAACTCCAACACCAGTTCCATGAGCTCAGCCAGGGAGTCTGATAGGCAGCAGGGTGGATGGTATACTAACAGAATCCTTAGTGTATCCCAGGTCTTCAGATTCAGGTACATACGTTCAGTGTGATTCAGTTCCCTAATGGGTAGTATTGTCAAGTTAAGATGATCTTTATAGACTGCAGTTACTCTGCCCACCCCCCTTTCCTTCACCTGGTGGGAGAGCTTCAGCCCATGTCAAACCACTAAACTAAAAACCAGAAGAACCAGATATTTTTTCAAAAATGAAGATTAAATTATATTTGAACTCAGTGATGTATTGCCAGAGTTGTATTGAAAAATCATTATGTTTTCTTGTCCACTTCCCTTGAACTGCACGATTTGTCTCCTATTGCACATAGCTGCTGCTTTGTTCAAGCATTAAAAAATAAACCTTATATGTCCCCTGCCTCCTGTGGAAAATCTTTTGCTGTTTAATAAATTATATTAATCGGAAACCTTTCTGTCATCTAGTCTAATATTTCCCTCTTAGTTTCACCCATAATTTCTGTTTATGTTAGTATATACCAAGCTAAATCATTTCTTTTGGGTTGTCCAGCTTTAAAAATGCTGTTTTTGTATTCTGTCTTTGCTGAAAGATCTGAATTGCAGTGGTTAAGTTCAGAACTCCACATAAAGTAGAGAATAAATGCAAAACTCTAGGTAGGAATGTCTGCGAGTTGGAGAATGCCACTATCAAAATGTAAGAAACCAGTAGTGCAAGGATGGCCAAAGTGCAGCTTTCCTGACACAGTTGGCTGCAACAGTGAACATTCCCTACCACTGACTGCTGGCTATATCTGATAGGAGTTGTAGTCCAACAACATCTGCAGGGCACTCTTTGTGCAACCCTGCTATAATGTATTGATATATGGAACATTCCAGAATAAAAAGAATAGGAAATATTGCCCTGAAATGGAAATAGCAGTCTGTGCATAAGGATATGTGAGAAAAAAATGAAAAGAGTGGAATGAGATATCCTCCAGGAAGTAGAACTCTGCTCTCAGGCAGGAACAGGCAATTTTCTTGAATCACGGGAAATGTAGACATGAGCCAGACAAAGAAGGAATAAGATCTGAAAAGCTGCATATAGAAGGGGTAGGATAATAAAGAAGGATCTCTGTGGTGCTTTCTTATCAGAGAGAGAACAAGGCACTTCATTGGGAAGGTAATGGTATTTATTTTATGGGTAAGCTTGAGCAGCACAGCATACTTACACAGATGTTGCCAGAACTGGAGGATACATAGAACATACATCTTTTATAGGTTATCAATGTATGTTTAAGTGTGCAAAGCACTCATTGGTCAAAGCCATAAATCCCTCCGGATGTCTATCCTCCCTGTTGTTTTTCCAGGCTGGTACTTGCCACAACCCCATACTCCCTTGACTAAGGTGACTGACCCCCCCCCCCATTTCATATTTTTCTGTTGCTGTCTCCAGACCGCTTTGTTCTCATAACACCCCAGCACTGCCAGTCTTACTTGCATGTTCTCACTCTTCACGAACATGAAATACATTATAGCAACAAGTGGCCTTTGAATTACAATGAAACAGCAATTAGCAGTACTTAAGCCTGAAAACAGCGTAGCCCCGGTTTGCAGTGGTTAAATACAAAGTAGCAGTTAGCAAAGAATACACATTCAACAGGTTAATATTTTCATGGCCAGGAGCTTAGTGACCTGACATGACTCTTGCTTCAAATGTATTAACTGACGCACACACTGAAGCCTTCCTTAAACAATTTTATTCAGATTTAAGGCACAGAAGCAGCTTTAGGATTCAAAAAGGAAAAATACAGGTTTATTTAGGATTTGTTACAGAGCAAGTCATTATGGCTTTTCACTGTTTTTTGGGGGGGGGGGTTCTGGCATCTTTTTCAGTATATTTTATTGTTCTGCAAAAGATGCATTGGTGGGGGACTCATCATGACTGGGAGCAAGAAATCTTAATGGCAAGGTGCATCTGCAGTGATGTAATGTGTTTAAAGTTCGTGGGCTTTGTACGGTCTCCATTAACAAATTGCTCTGCATTGAAGATGTGAACAGTGGTAGCTCCATGTAAACTTCTCAGGGACCTCCTAAAGTACCAAGCTACGGACGTCCACATATAGTGTGGAAATCTAGAGACATATTTCTTGTAGTGAGGACATAAAAGTAAATATGAAAGAAACACAACAATGGATACAAAAGATAAAAATAATAAGGTAAGAGAACAACAGTTAAAAATAATAAGGTGGTATAGAACACCACTTCAGCTATCGTATATAAATAAAATAAATAAATAAAAAACTTATCTCTGGAATGCTGGCATGAGGGAAAAGAACTTACATCCATATGTGGTGGGAGTGTAGTAAACTACAAAGATTTTGGAAGGAAATAAATCAAGAAATAAATAGAATATTGGGGGGAAATTTAGAATTGAAGAAGGAAATATGTTTAACTTTAAATGTCCAACATCCAACATTGAAATAGCTTTCCTCCTTCACTTTCTTTTCTGAGTTCCTTTGCTTCATATTTATTATTTTTCTTTGGTTAGTCATGTTTTAACCACCATCCATTCCAAAGCCTATGTTTGCACTGTGTGGGGCTTCCTTTACAACTTAGCCTCCCTCATAGTTCCCTATTTCAGCCTCCAGGTCTATGGAATGGAAGACCACTATGCATCCTGTGACTTTTGGTTCTATCTTGACTGAGGTGATTACCCCATTTTCAGTTCATGACCTGGAAGCTGAAGAGCACGGGCAAGAACCTTGCTTTTGCTGAATTGTGAAGTGGTGGTGGATCGCTAGGAAGTGATTTCCTTTATATCCCACTTCCTTTCAAAAGGGGAAATATGCACTCTCTGATATTATTTATCCTAATATTCTTCAAAATCATCTCTTTTTGCTGCTTCCATGGACAGTGCTGTGCCACTGAATCTAGTTCCCCCGTTGCACTTTGACCACTACAGACTGCACCATTAGTTGCTTAGATCTTTTCCTTCTCATTATTTGGCAGTCTGTAGCTCCTCATCTCCATCTTTTCCCTACTGTGCTCTGCTACTGTTGTTGGAATACTCTCCTGGTACAGCATTGTGGGTAAGATACGAATTGGTTCCCTGCTGATAACATTGATAGCAAGCTAAAACCCACATTGTTCTGAACTTATTTAATTTTTGCTGGTATACTTGAGCTGCTTGTGCCAGTATGATTTTCCACAGTGGTTGGCTTGCCGTTAGTGTGCATGGGTCTGCAAAATATCATAATATTTCATTTCATCAGAGTTTGCATGTATGCTTTTGTGAGTGATGACACACAGTTGTGTATACATTGTTTTTCCTTTGAGAGTATGAAATGAAGCAACTTCTTTTGCTGATGCATGCAGCTTTGAAAGTTATCTTTGAAAAGGGAGAAAAAAAACTAGAAAATCTATCTGGCTTGGCATGGCTCAGTGAAATTGTGCAACTTGTGTAAGAGGAAAGAAACTACTAAATCTGGTATCTGTCCAAACCATAGTATGTAATTCCTAAATAATTAGCTTGGGTGCCATAGGAGTGGGATTTGACTGTACTTGAATACACCCAAGTCTGAAAAGGATAACAGGAAGATAGAACATTACTGTTCTCTGCCCTCTAAATTTCTCTAAGCTGCTGTGCTTTTGCTCCTGGAAGTTCCTTGAACAGAATGAATTATTACTAGTACTTTCTCAGTAAAATTGGTCAGTTATGTCCTTTCATCATCATTGTAATTCAGTACACATTTCCACAGCTTTGTGGAACCCCTCACCAGCTTTTCCAGCTTCTGGAAGAAATACATTATTTGTCAATGAACCTCTGGAGAACTGTAATATCATCTAGTTAGTATTTTGTCTCTACGAGATAAGTAAAGAATTGATCAGCTTTACTTTGTTGTCCAATAAAGAAGCATTGATCAGTTTCACTAGATAAATGAAGATCATTCCATAAAAGACCATATTGTTCTTCATTTTCCATTCATAATGCTATCCTTGAAGTGTTAATATACAGAACCAAACAAATAGTTTTTTATGGGAATAGTAATGATGAATACTATAGTTTTTAATATGAACAGCAGTTTTCCATTTTCTGCTACTACATGGTATTGATTTTTCAGCTACTTTGGACTGAAAGCATAAGGTTTTATTTTATTGGCTATTAACTATTGTTATAGCTACATACAGTCCTTGATACAGGCAGTGTGCCTAAGGGTCTTTTCACACATTGTGTTTTACATATATAAGTAAAAATACTCAATCATACACCTGAAATTGTACAGGGTGGCTATGACAAATTGGGGTTTTGCTGCTACAGCGACTGATTTATTATGCCATTAAATACATTACACTTTAAGGTGTCTCAAGTCTCCTTAAAAGAGAACTGATGAGGGAACCTTTCTTTGTTGTTTTTCCACAAAAGGGCTTTCTCTCAGCAGGGCTGAAATCACTGGTCAAAAGGCATTGACCTCTGTACTAGGGGAGTTGCCATAGGGATAATATAAAATGGCCAATATAAAATAGAGAAACCAGTACCTTCTACCTTATTCTCTACTCAAAATTGCCTTGCAGGCTACTGCTACTTGGTGCTCCACTACTTCATGTGCATATAATGTGTAGTTAGCCCTTTAATGGCAATCCTAATTTGTTACAGGTGCAGTCTGAAATGGCTGTGAGAAAATTATTCAAATAGCAAATGATTTGAAGGAAATATTTTGTCTTCATTGCATATCTTCAAAAATAGATCTCACAGAAGTACTTACTAGGGTAATCAGTTAAAACTGCTTGATCCTTGGAAGGACATTTAACCACACGATATTGTTGTTACTGTATGCTTTCTGACAATGCTGTGTTCTTCTAGAAAGGAAAGCAGCAGCAACAACAAAAAGTAAAACGTGATTTGTACATTATACAAAGTTGTACAAGACGGCTGCTCTTAGAAATGTTTAAAAACAAACGGAGAATATCTATGAGATTTTGTAATGCTTTGAAGAGGTAAATATTTCCATCTTAGTAGGTAGCTGCTTCGTGGAGAAGAAACAAACTGATTTGCTTTTATTTTGAAATGATGGGAAGAATTTGGTTTGTCAGCCAGCCTGCATTTCCATGGTGCCTGACAACGGACCATGCTGCTCCTATGATTAATTTATAATGGAAAACAGGGCATTCTGAGATGACTGCAGGGTTTGCATGAAATGTGAACAAGCTGGAACCAAGATAAGCTGTGGCTATATTTCAATTCTCATCTGACATTCCTACCTTCATAATTATGAATAATATGCAGCCATTTGTATATCCTGACTGCTGGATCCTTGCCCAGTTGGTTTATACCTTGTTCTTCTCTGGGACCATTTTGTGTATCCCTCGATGACAGTGTGTACTTCAAACATAGATACAGATCTTGTTTAATTAATTCCAGCCTTTAAAAAAACCTGTCTGCTTTGTCAAAATAATCTGTTGTGTGGAGAACATGTTGTGAGAGGATTCTTTTTCTGCTTGAAACCCTTTAAATGATTGAGCAGTATTCTTTCTTTAAATAAAGAATATGAATAAATTGGAACATCCAAAATGTCTTAATTATATTGTCTCTTCCAAGAATTCTGTTTCTTGATACCTGTAATAGGAAAATATCTTACTAATAAGCTATGTTTGGTATATTGTAGCTTCAGTCCTGTTAACAAATAGATAGATTAAAAAATGTGGTTATTATAAAGCCACTCTAAATGTAATCCTTATAGAAAAGTGGCATACAAATTGAACAAATAGTAATAATTGCAACATTATAGTAAGTGGGAGGGTAATCCTGCTTCAGTTGCTGCTTTAGGAAATCTGTATTAATGTTTACATATGCACAGAAAATGTGAACTTTGTGTTGTTTGGGGGATATTTTGTTAGAAGAATGCAATGAAAATCTTTGAATGTCAATGATGTATTTACCTCCATTAATTTATTTTGTTGTTGTGTGCCTTTAAGTCGTTTCTGACTCATGGTGACCCTAAGGTGAAACTATCACAGAGTTTTCTGTGGCTGAGAGTGTGTGATGCATCCAAGGTCACCCAGTGGGGTTCTGTGGCCAAGTGAGGAATCAAACCCTGGTCTCCCAGTGGCCTAGTCCGACACCCAAGTTGTTACACCACGCTGGCTCTTTAATTTGCTGTAGCCTTTTAAAAATGAGGTTCTTGTTTGGGGCCTTACTAAATCACTGTGGGTGAGTTGTGACAGCTCCATGTTAGGTGTTCACTGTTGTGCTTGAACTTTCAGGGGGAACTATTTATTTTTAGTTTTTTAATTTTTCCTTAATTGTTTTACAAGTATTATACCCTGTCAAATATGGAATAATTGAGTAAATGAGATTTTTAGGTTTTTTAAAGAGTAAGAAAATTGAACCACTACACACTACCTGACAACAGACCATACTGCTGCAATGATTCTTGCTTTCTTTGCTTCGTCTACCCTCTCTTTCTTGTCCTTTGTCACTCTGTCTTTTCTGTTTATGCTTTTGCCAGAATGAGGTTTGCTAACCATGTGAGATGCTGTGCAACTGCTCCTACTTGCTCTTTTTTTGTCTCTACCCTAAAAGCAGCTCTTATAACATGTTCATGGGGTCAACTGGCATGGCAATTTTCAATTGTTTGATCAATGTATAGTAGTCATTAATAACTTTTGGAATTCCCTATAGATTTTAGCATCATACAGTTACCTCTTTCCTCCCTACTTAATCTCTTTTTAAAATCCATTCTTCACAAAGCAGAGGAAGGGACTGTAGCTAAAGATGCTTACATCTTTCAAAGCAAACAGTTTCCATACGAGCTGGAGCAGTCTGACAGAATTATTCTCTACTGAGGTATGGTCTTGAAAGATGAAACCATAGATGAGCTTGCAGAAAAAGGCAAGCTGAAATCTCTCAACTTTCCGATTTACAGCTATGTGTTGTTAATGTTTTCAAGAAGATAGCCATGTAAGTCTGTTTCAGCGTCAGAAGGAGAGGGAAAAGGAGGCTACGACTGTTTTGAACTATTTTATCATGATTTTCAATGCTTTTCCTTAGCTGCACTTGTGGAGTACCTTTGCACATAAAAAAGTGTGTATTTCAACACATACTACTAATCAGGGCTGACCCTGCTTAGCTTCAGGATCAGACAGGATCTGGTGCCTTTAGGGTATTTAGCCCTATACTTAACTATTCTGCAGAAGTACACTTTAATTCTTCTTCACAGTGATTTTCCCAGGAGTGAGAAAACATAACATGCATATATCCTTGTAAGCCTTGAAGTAATTTAAAGCATAAGGTTCATATACATTGTGATGATCTTACCAGATTAAAAGGTTTTATGCTGAATGTTGTCTGTTTGCATAATGCTCTTCAAAGTCCAGGAAGTAAATTTTCAAACATGCTTTAAGCATAATTTTCAGTAATCCAGAAGAATGCATAGTAGAAACAGAAGACCCTAAAAATGTGATTATTACTACTTCTCATACTGTTGAATATGACCGTTTTAATTTTTACTTATTTATTTAATTAATTTATGTCCGCCCTTCTTCTGGCTTGATATCCAAGGCAGCTTACAGCAGATAAAAGGACAGCAAACAAAATCTCACTAATACAAAAACTAAAATAAAAATTAAACAATTCTATTAGAAACATAAAACAGTTTAAAACACTTCTAACATAATTTTAAAAGGTGAATGTGCAGCACACTGCAATAAAAGATCCTTCTGCCACATGAGTTAAGAGCCAAAAAGGTCTTTGCCTGCCATTATTTGGGGCCAGCTGAATCTCCCACAGGAGAGAATTCCACAGTCTGAGAGCCACCACTGTGAATAATCTATTTGCTCAGTCTGCCTTTCTCTTGGGTCATAGTATTTGTTCTGCAACTTTTACTGGATCCCCTCCCATATATCTGAAATCCCCAGCAATTACAGCAAGCCATTACTATATTTTAGAGTGTCACCATAGTTGATTGCATAATCCAGGTTGTAGAAAATAGATTTACATAAATGTATTGTGCAAATGTTCCATTTTCCTTGTCTCTTATATGGTACTTGTCTGGTACATCATCATGATCTGGAAACCTCTCCTCAGCACACACACTTTCCATGCTAGAGACCAGGTTACTCAGTTATGGAAAGATGCTAAGGTTCATTGAAAGGGGGTTTGAAGATGCTTTAGCTAGAATTTTCTTTCTAGTAATGCTTAGTGAGTGAGGCTGTAATCCTATAACTACTTATCTGTTCTTTTAGCCGAAAAGGACTTATGGCTGAGCAGACATGTACACAGTTGTTGTCAGAATAGTCCACCCTCATGTAAGATGAATTCTACTTTTTTGACCAATTTTTATTATCCTACAAAAAAGGTTCCTAAATAGACTTGTAAAGGTAGCAGCCTTTATTAAAATATGCAGTCAGTAGTCATCATACCAGCCCATTTCTCTTTTTAGTGTAGCAAAGTTGTAGATATTTCAGTTCTCGAAAGTTAATCACTTTTGAGACTCAAGAAAGTTAAATAGAATTTTATTTTTCTGAGTTACCAAAATAGCCAAAGAACGTGTTGTTCAGTTGGTTAGAATGCTCATAATGGATAAGAACATACCTGTAGGTTTCATAACTGACATACCTATTTATAAATGGTCTTGTTCATAGGGCAAGGCAATAAATAGTTTACTCATGGCTGGGCAGTTTGGCTTGGCTTTTTGTTCTGTTCTTTTTGAAAAACAGCAGTTCACATGAATGAAGTACTTAGAAGAGATAACAAGGTGTTGCAGTAGGTTTCTCATGTTAAGATTTATAGTGCAACCTGGGCAGCTGGCAAAATTCAAGATTTATGTTTCTGTAACATTAATTGAATTTACTGCCATGTCAGTGGCGGCAAGCACAGAGTTATGTTCCTAAACCTCTCTTTCTAATGTAGTGAGAGGTCATCAGAAGCAGGCAGACATTTTACAGTGTTGACAAGCACAGTATTATATCATGATACATATAATTTACAAGTGGCAGGTTGACTTCTTTTACTTCTTACTACTTTGGGCCATTATGTTGTAAAGTATTAAGTTCCGTGGGCTATATTGGTTATTAAAGAAGATGTTGCGTATGATGTTGTTGCTGAATCTGAATGAAAGCACTCAAGTTGAGAAATCTATCCAGTAGAAGATTTAATGATCAATCTTCTTGCTTCTGAGGACTTTTAGTATAATTCTTTGGTCAATACCAGGATTTTGTGTTTTCCCAATGGAGGCAGCATAGCCTCTTCTGTACTATACACACAGACACACACACACACTTAGAGTGAATAGGAAAAGGTTATGGTATCACACATATTGCTAGACCATTTTCACATGCATGGACTAACAGAGTCTATCTCATCTCTTAGTGGTACTGGCTCTGACATAAATCAGCAGTTTTAGTGGGGTAGGCTTAGTTACAACAGAGGATGGTTCCTCGTCAGTTGATAATAGGAAATGAGATTGACTGTGTGATTTTTTTTTTTTTTTAAGAATCAAGCAAACCTGGACAGAGAAAAATAAGACTCTAAATATAAATAGCTCACTTTCAGTGATTTTGGGGAAGAGGATTAATATAATATACCCGTTATCATGGACAACTCCAAAAGAACTATTTTGAGGAGATACAGACTAGGTTAGGGAAAAAGGGCCACAATTTCATAGGTTATAGAAAGGCGTGCATGGTGCTGCAGATCCAGATATCAGACAATCTGTCTGTTATTGGATAAGCCTGAGGGCATCTATGGAGGGACAGTCCAAGATGTGATATCCTAGGGATTCCACATGGGTGTATGGCTGATGTATGGTTCTCCTGCTATCTGGAAATGAGGGAGGTCCAGCAGCCGTGAGCTAGGCCAGTCCTGGCAAATTGCACCCCGAGGGCCTTAAAGAAAACGCTAAATCAGGAAGGATTTGGACTTTGGAACTTGTGTAATTGCTCTGGTTAGGCTGTGATGCCTGAAATAAGTCAAACATTATAGATAATTGGTACAACATAGGCTTTCACATTGCTTTTCATATTGTGTTTTTAATAGCAATTTGACACATAACATCTTAAGACAGTTTCTGTGCATGTTGGTAGAGAAAGGAAAACCTTAACTTTTCTAATTACTTAATTTCTGTGTGTCTGGCTTGTGTAAGTGACAGAAAATGTGACAGTCCTGTGATGGTAGTGGTAAGTAGCATTTATCATAACTTCTGCAACAATTCTTCTTCATCTTCTGATGTTATCATAGATATTTCAGGGATGGTTGGAATTGCCTGTAAGGACAAACCACATTCAGTGTGAGCCATTTCTTATTTACAGAGACAGACAGCTGATACTGCCATGCTGATACTGAGAAGTCCTTTACTCCCATTGGTCTGACACATGTCAGCATAACAATACTGTGGAAGCAAATTGAAGTTGGATGTTGATTTCACCATATCCTGGGGCAGGGTGGAGTTTTTATTGATATTAATTACAAAAGGAGGCAGAAATGCTTATTCAAATTAAATGATTCAAACTTCTGTCCTCATTGTGTATTTTGGGATAGGGTTGAGGAGTTGTTTTCTGCAGAAGCAGGAATTTGCTGACATTACTGTTTTGAGCGTTCAAGCTAATGAATACCTATTAAGTTGCATTTTTAAGTAGTAAAACAATAGAAGATAAAAGAATTGTATATACTTTTGAATAATTAATTTTTTGCTGATACACTGACATCTGCTCTGTAGTGACTTTGCAATTTCTGGGTAGTTAAATGACTTTATTACAAAATCCCAACTGCTCTCACATTGGCCCTGCCCCTTTCTGACCCACATCCTAATTACAATTTGTTGAAAAGGTTGATTGTTCCTTATGCAGGCTATTTTTTGTGCCATTGCAATCGAATTTGGAATAAGTTACATCAGTTTCATAGGGAAAATGGACAGTTTAGAATAGAATTCTCCTGTTCCCAGAGTTTTATGAAACAAAACTTTGTTTCATAGTTCTTGTAAACTTTCCATATATGTTATGGGGTTTAAAAAGAGACCCTTCCGATCCATATCCTCACTTCAAACATAAACTAGCCTTTTGTAACTTTCCCATGGCAACTTGTTTTTCTATGAGATGAACAAGGAGGAGTGCCGGTTTCCTCATTGTTCCTCAAAGCAACTTCCTCTTTGGAATTGCTCTGAACTCATTCCAAACAAGTCAGTGTTTGGGGGTGGATGGGACTGGGGACTGGAGACTCAGAGCTGAAGAGCAAGATGAATTGAGCACATATTTTTACAACTGAATTCTGTTTGGTTTGGGGTTTGGTGTGCAAGCTCACTTCAAATACTAACATTTTGAATAAACAAACAACTGCGTTATACATACCATCACTGGATTTGCAATACTTTTTGTTATTTTAGTTGTGTTGAGTCAGGTACTGCAAACAAAATGCTTTGAAGTGCTGAATAGGTACAGGCTTTAAGGTTACTGCTTGTTCATTTGATATTCCTAAGTAAGGTGTACATGGAAATTGTGTTCTTTGTTCCCCCTTCCTGTTGTCCCACCAGTATATCCACTTTCATCTGAAACATCAGGTTTATCTCTCTTTGGAAAGGAAAATACACATATCTGCCTTCCAGGTAGTTTACTTTTCCAAGGCTGGTATCTGGTTAGCATACAAACTGTAAGATGTTGCTGATTTTGGTGGTGTAAATGTAGTATATCTCAAAAGAATTCTGTGACTGGGAAATCCTTTAAAAAAAGTTTAAGTACCTTGTGTTTCTTAACACTTGAAAATAAAAGAGTGGCTTCTCCATTGAATTGTTGATGCAATCCTGAGAACCTGTTCTGTAGGGAAAATGAGTTAGCACAGGGTGTCTTCTTGTATCTCTGGTTGAACCTAATTGTCACAGTGCTGTTCAGACTGGGTGGAGAGTTGCACAGAAGTAGAAGCAGAGAGCTGGCTTCTGAGTGTAGCCATTGACTGAGGCTGCTGTGCAGTTCATTCTTGAAGTCTGAAGTTCTTTTAAGGTCAGTGTGATTATTCCTGAATTAAATATGCCTGTAAGATAGTGGCATGATTGAGGATTTTTGCGGCTGGTCTTTCCACTGTAATGGGTTTTATAACAATGTACTATTATAACATAAAAAGGCTCAGCAAATCCTGAGGAAGAAATCTGTTTTTGATATTGGTGTCCTGACGAGAACAGACTGTTGTCTGGACATTCTTTTGTTTTTTTGTCCTCTGAACACACTTGTTTTAGTCAGAAGTAAAGAAAGAAAGAGCAGACAGAGTACATCTAGCTTTTCATAAAAGGCCTGTTTTGTACGCCCAGAAAGATACATTTCTCCAGTGTATTTTTAATAAAAACATACCTCTGTAGAACTTAACTGTTATAAACATTTGAACTGGAGCAGCACCCAAAAATACTTCTGAGTCTTGAATTTCTCATTTATACTACTATGAAGAGAAAAGTAATACACAGAGAGATTGTTCTTTACTTGTCCCTACAGGGTTTTTTTTTAATTTATTTTTGTACCATGATTTCTATATAGATGGTGCTATATGGACTTACTGCAGATAAAAAAGATGCTCTGAGAAGCTTCTGGCTGCAGTTTTGGCAATAGCAGAGATGACAAAGGGAGAAGAGGGACAAAAGGCTTATGAGGAATTTATTTGAGTGAATGCTGTTGGCATGTAATTTCAGTTATGAATGAGGATTATTGGGATGAACAATTGGCCAGGTGTTATTCATACATAAAATATAGCTTAGAACTTGCCATTCCATGATTCTTAGGCATTGGACTTTTTTTTAAGCTGCTGGGCCTTGTGGGTAAAAAAACAAAAAAATCCTCTTCCTACTTTACAAAGAAATTGCAAACCTGAATTAATAGAGATGCGAAACATGATAATATATTCAAATATACTTAATCTGAAATTAATTTTTTAACTGTAGGATTTGGATTTCCTGGTTATAGTAATGTAATTTCATATGTATAACTATGGTAAGCAGAAGCAAAGATTAACACATGCATGTAGATTGGTGCTCTTTGCATCCAAATATTTTTACATTGTCCCTATTTAACTGCCAGGATGTAGGTGTGTTTGAAAATACCTTTTAAAGATGCATGGTAACTATGTCAATGACTGTGCTAGCTTTGTATTCATTTGGTTCCTTCTAAACTTTGTTTAGATGTGTAGTTGGTCAGGATATTTAGATGTAGTTATGAGTTCTGTAAAAACTTAGGAACCAACTGGGTAAGTGCTATGAGATGAAAAAGTCCTTGTTTGGCTACAGAGAGTGTGTCACCTTGAATCAGTTGGTGTTTTCATCTTTTATCCTAGATTCTCACAAAATACTAGTTTTGTGAGGGCATTTTTCTTAACCTGGAAGTCACTTGCGATGTAATTATACCATTCCTTCTAATCCCCTGGCCCAATTCTTACTTTTTTCTGTAATGTTTGCTTTAAAGGGACAATTGGTTGTGGTACTCTAGGTTCACGGTTCAGGAATCAAAGAGCAAGGCTGTCTTGGGGAATTCTAAGTTGTCAGCTTTCTAATTCTAGGAGATGTCTTTCCTTTTAGGTTTTCCATTCCAGTCTTGTCAGTGTATTTGCTAAAATGGACTTTGATTACATTCATTTGATCGCTTGTATCATAAAAATGTGCCTTTCTGGAGAGAGAAAGAGAGAAAGTGCAAAATTGAGAGAGAAAATGTCCAAGAAAACTGTTAATGTGTAGATCAATCACTTTAAAGTAAAGTGTCTGATGCCAATAAAGCTGTCATTTGGCTGCAAGTGGGGGAGTTCAAGTATCGAAACAGAAACTGAGGAAAGACTAGAAACATCGTACCACCTTTATAATGCAAATGCAAAGACACACACTTTCCTTTACATTTTCAGAATTAATATTTGGCTTACAAAAAGACTAAAAATCGTAGTGAATTTTTGTCACACAAGAACTCATTAGCCCTGACAGATCAGTTCTCAAAGTGAGAAGGATAAACCATTTGCTAGATTTATGGAAAACTGGCCTTTTGCATTTCTCCAAAGCATCCTTGATTGTTCTTCCAGTTTTCCCATTCCCTTTAAGCACTCCATACCCCATCCTATAGTGTTCTTGGGAACACTCTTGTGGATATCAGGGATGTGGAGTAGGGAAGGGTCCATTACGTACAAAAGGAGTTCTACCTGCACTTCTCTGAATTGAAACTGGAGACTAATGTCTTTAACATGCTTTTTCAAAATACTTAGTGCTATTCAAATATTACCCTTTCAGTATTACAAATTGCCTACAAGGTATCTCACTTCTATGAATCCCACATTACAGATGAGACCTGCTTGAAACTGAGAGCTGAAAATTACTTGCTCGTCTACTCTGTGAGCTGAGACTCCAGTGGTTTTCTTCTGGCACATTACCATATCAATGTATTAGGAGCTAGAAAGTTCTTGGTATAAATATTCATGACAATATCTCTGAAACCTTCATTTATCCTCTAAATACAGGTTACAATGGTTCAGAACACTTGGCACTCCCATTTGATTGACCAAGAGATCTTGACACCTCCTGTTTCCTCTCTAGGAATATATTTCTGCTATCTCCACAGTGAAAGGACATGGGTATCATAGGCCGTTTCCAGTTACACAGTTATAGTGCTGTTATTCCACTTTCAACATCCTGTGGAATCCTGGGGTTTGCAGTTTAGGGAGGGGCATTTAGAATTCTCAGCCGGAGAGTTCTTTGGCCTCAATAAACTACAAACCCCAGAATTCCACAGGATGATGAAAGTGGAATAATGGCACTATAACAAGTGTTGTGCGGAAATGGCCATAATCTTCTCTGCAATAAAGCCCTTAGGAAAAAGTCTAGAACAGAAAGAAGAAAAAGGATAGGAGCTTTAGAGGAAACTTGTGCTTCATTCCAGACTAAAGGATGAAAAATCATGCAGCACTTGACATGTTTTTCAGTGGGACCATTTCTTGCTGAGGATGAGGAAAATTGTGAATATTTGTTACAATCCTACCTCCAATGGGTTATTAATAACCCATTTAGGTTATCTGACATCTAACATTTTAATGCTGATAATGCTACCTTTATTTTTTGTGCATTGTGGTACTTGATTTAAATATTCTTTAGTCTTTCTGAGTAGTTTCAAGTTAAAAGATTCAGTGGCATGAACCAAGATCTAAACAGGTTGCCATCCTTATGTTAACACCAGATGGAAAAAATTAGGACACATCACTTTGGGGTAAAGATTGTGTTGAGTCATTCCTTTTTAAAATTCAGACTACAGTTCTTAAATGTTTGCTTTTCAGTGCTGTGCAGGATATGGGGAAGTTGACTGCAATCTATGAAAGCTTTGAAAAACCTTATTAGATAGCTTTTAATGTGTGCTACAAAGATCAAGCCTCCTTTAATAAACAGCCACAGAATAACATAACACTGAACTTGAAGGTTATTCTGTCATTAGCAATTATCACTGCTACTGATGGACCGTTTAACTGATAAAGACACTTGGCTTTAGAAATCCAAGGAAAATCCCTCTAGAGCCTAAAGTACTTTTGTTGTTTCTGCTTGGCTGCTTTACTTGTAGTCCTGTGAAATACTAAATCACTGAAACTTTTACAGGAGTCCTGAGATCAACGGAGTAATTTTGTGCTGCAGGCATACACGACCACAAGCAATGTGAGTGGATATAGAAGGACTGTGTGTCTTTTGTGACTCTTGAGTCACACACATGCTTACATGATTTATAATTGTATTCTGTCCTGGGATATATGGGTATGGTGCTCATGTCTTTTCACCATATTTTACTGTCGTTACTTAAATGTAGCGGGTTTTATGGCAAGTGGGAGAAATAGAAAGGACACAGACTATTTTTATCAGTTTCAATCATTGCTATAAAATATTTTAGATTTCCCTGTTTTTCTTTTCTCTCTAAACTGATTGCTTCACCCTTAACATGTTTCTGCAAAGTGCAAATTTAACAGATAATATCTGTTGCACATCTTCTCAGACACCTGCTTTGCTTCTCTTAGTCTCTAGAAAATGTCATTCAGAGATCTGTAACTCTATTTACTAGTCACCAAGAGTCATGATCTCTTGATCATGCTAGCTTCATTACTGTAAAACTGCTTTGGCTTTTAATATTTTATAATTTTCTCTCATTGAAATGCTGGTCCACCGGAGTACTTAAGTATCTGTGGGCATCTATGACTTCATTGTTTATTCATGGAAAGAAGTATCTTACTTGGCTTCTTCTGCTTTCTGCGGGACTTACATTTTTCTTTCCCCTTTAAAAAGTTATATATTTTGAAATTTATCATCCTGAAGTAATTTAGCTTTGAGCTGTGTCTGATTCTAATAGAGCCATTCTCTTTGCATCTGCAATGTAATAACACTGACAATTCTATAAAATATTATTTCCAGCTGAGAAAACATGTCTTTTTACTCTTTTTCTCCACATAATCTTTCTCAGACTGATGCCCACAAGAGGAGTTTGACTATGTCTCTCATCATCTCCAGGGATTGTGGCTAATAGTCATGGTCACTGAGGGTGAGGAGATATCAGGAGAGCACTAAATTGAGGAAAGCCATTTCTGCACTAGACTATTAATCCACTTTCAACATCCTATGGAATTCTGGGTTTGCAATTTGGCCCCTCCCTAAACTGCAAACCCCAGGATTCCATAGGTTGCTGAAAGTGGAGTAACAGCACTATAACAGTCTAGTGCAGAAATGGCCGAAGTCTGATCTTGCATTTCATATCATTTTGTGTGTGTGTGTATCATACTATTGAATGGCTTGAAGTTGAGTGCCTGCTGTGATGCACATGATCTTGATGAAGTTGATTACCCAAAAGACTGCAAATCTTTCATGAACAAACCTTTTAGCAAAAGGTGTCAAATAGGTAGTGAAGCAAGGCAATCAGAAGCTTTTGTTCAACTTTATTTTCCTTTGCACTTTATAGTTTTCTGTAGTAAAGCTGGAAGCGTCTGTTGTAGAAATAGAAGTTCTCTTATAGCAGGTACTGTACCCACATTATTCAATAATGGCTGCTTGTTTCATCTGCCATTTCTTTCTTCACTCTGAAGCTCCTTCACTTCTATGTGAGTGCCTGTTTGCAGAACTGAGGCAGAGCCAGCCATCTCCAAGAGATCCCCTAGGCTAGAGGATATAAAGGGATTCATGCTAAGAGTGCTGCTTTTGGCATGCTCACCACTAGTGGGGAAGTTGCCACTTTGGAGTAGCATGAGAGCAAGAGCTGAATGTGATGATGGTGATTTCATCTGGGAATGTAGTAACTTTCTGTAGTTCTGTTGTTATGGATAGATAACTACCTACTGAATTTTAGACTTTTTCTGACTTGGAGCCTTGGCGGGGTCAAGGACTGCATGACTTAGGAGGCTTATGGAGGAAGCTAATGGATCTTCATAGTTTTCTGATAGTCTTGAGGATTTTTCTATTCCCTTGGCAGACAGTGTTGTTGAAGCCCTAATAGATTCTGGAATGGGGAAGTGATCAGGAAGGTAAAAGTTATTTCTTCTGGGTAATTTTTTTCACAGAATAGAGTTAAACTATTAGCAGCAATGATTGATTGAAACAGCAACTGGAGTAATGTTGATGGAAAACATGGAGCATGTTTGACCAAACTTGGTCTAGAGGCTTTTGGAAGGCTTATACTATTGCAGTAGGAGCAGCAAAAAAATAAAATAAATAAAATAAAATATAAAATAAAAAAAATTAAAAACCACTATTACCACTGCATCCATAGAGAGCCATCCAGCAGAGCTGTTACAAGTGATTAGAGGTCATTTACAACCTGCGCAGAAGAGAACCTGCACCGCTCGACAGCCTACTGTAAATACCTTGACTTGCACTTTGCAGATGAAATCACTCAGATTCATTCATACTTGGATGTTGTAGTTGATATGAATCTGGTAGGATCCTACTTCAATTTGTACACCTTTTAGGAACATATATGCCTTTTTTTCCCACTTCTGGAAACAGCACTGTGTAGAAGAGTTAAGCCATACTTCTGCAGAATAGATGAGTATAGGCCTAAATACCCTCAAGGTACCAGATCCCATCTGATCTTGGAAACTTGCCAGGGTAAGCTCTGGTTAGAACTCGGGTGGGAGACTACCAACAAATATCAGGTGGTGTAGGCTGTTATTTCAGAGGAAGAAACTGACAAAACTATCTTTGAATATTCCTTGCCTAAAAAAACCTTATGAACTTTATTGGGTTGCCATAAATCAACAGGGGATTTGATGTCACATGTACACACAGGCACACAAGATGTGGCCTTGGAGAACTGTCATGTATGTTCTTGATTATTGCCCTTCTGGCTTGTGGAAAAGGCCAAGGATTAAATGTTCAGTCAGGGTCCCAACTTGCCTGAAGGAGATCGTTGTAAGGTTTCTACTGAATAAATCTTCCCTTGATCCTCATATTGGATAACTATTGGCTGGTCTCCAATATTTCTTTTTTTGGGTAGGTTACCAGAGTTTGTGGTGGCCTCTGAGCTCAAGAGATTTCTGAATGACATTGATTGTCTAATCCATTTCAGTTGGATTCATGCCTGGTTATGCAAGAGGCCTGGTTATGGAACAGGCTTTGATCTTCTTGATGAAGGACCTCTACTGGAACTAGTCAGGGAGAATGTGTCCCTTTTGGTTCTGCTTTATCTCTTGGTGGCTTTTCATATCATCAACCATTGTGTCTTTCTGGGCTACCTTGCTGGGTTGGGACTTGTTAATGGAGAGCCGAAGTGGTAGTTGGGCACTTGGAGAGCCCAAGTGGTATGAAATTTCTGTTTGTCTTCATTGCCATTGGCCTGTCGAGTTCATCAGAGTTCTATTTTGTCCTCATGCTTTTTAACATATACATGAAACCGCTGGGAGAGGTTTTCTGGAGATTTTGGGGTCAGGTGTCAACAGTATGCAGATAATACCCACCTTTATTTCTGCTTCTGTGCTAAACTGGTGGCTGTCATAAATAATTAACTGGATGCAGGCAAACAAATTGGAACTTCAGCTTGTTCTGGATAAGATTACACTTCTGTTGGCTTTACAGGTTGGGTATACTCCTGAACCCATCTCTGAGCCTACTGTGGCCAAGAATACATCTGCACAGTTGGAACTAGTGTGTCATCTGCACCCGTTCCTGGAAATGTTTGATCTGGCCACAGTGACACATCCCTTAGATGCATCCCATTTGGTTTACTGTGATGCATTTTAAATGGGACTACCTTTGAAAAGGACTCTGGAATTTCAGTTGATACAAAGAGGTGCCCTCAGATTGCTAACTGAGGCTGGTTACAGAGAACATATAACTCTCTTGTTGCAACAGCTCCAGTGGCTGTGGTGCATTTCTAAGCACAATTCACCAGTCTTGCTCAGGTCCAAGCTATCTGAAGAAACATATCTTCATTTATGAGTCTGTCTACGTTTTAAGATCTTCAGAAGAGGCATTTTTCTTAAATCCACCACTTTTCCAGGGACATTTATGGCAACATGGCAGAGGGCCTTCTTGGTGGTTGCTCCCAGGCCTTGGAATTCCCTCCTTCCAGTTAGATTCACTCCTTTCTTTACTTGTTTTGGCAAGTGAAAACTTTTCTTTTCCAGTATGCTTTTAAAAAATAACTGCAAGAGCATTTACTAACGTGCTGTTTTGCTATCTTTTATCTTTTATAGAACTGATCTTGAATGATTTTAATTCTATGGCTAGGTTAGTTGCATTTTAATCATAGTGCAGGCCCTCTTCACATGTGATCTTCGCATGTGTGAATTTGTGTTCATGTGAAACATCATGTCCCTATACATAAAGTGACAATGACGGGTACACACATGCATGTTGCTGCCATTATATTGGTCTCACTGATGCCAGGTGTTAACAGATTGAAATTTTGGTCCCTCAGTAATCTGTATTGTAACATATTTTGTGTCAAAATCATGGACATTTTAGCTGTGGCTTTTAAAACCTCTGTTTCTAGTGATACAGTTTATCACACAAATAATTTCTAGAGCTGATGGAGGGTGTTGACTTTTACTTATGTTCCACACAGTAAAAAACAGTGCTTACTTGTTTACTTGCAATAATAACACTATCAGTTCCTTTGAAGGCTAATATTATTTCAGTCTGCTGCCAGCATGGTGCCTAGAGAGAGGTGCCACAAGTGGTGGTAAACATTATGCATCTTGGCAGTGTTTATCTGTGTTCTTGGCACAGAAATATCTTTATTGGATTATGAGAATTTTTAAGATAAAAAATATTCAGTTTTTTCCACTGAAGGGCCAAGAAAACTCTTGTAGGGCTAAAAAAAAAAGCTTTATCAGAGCACAGTAATATTTTAATACAGATGGTATTAGGTTGCAGTCTGAAGCATTTACCTGACAGCAAGTCCCAATGAACTTAGCAAGATGTACTTTTGAGTAGGCAAACCTGAAATTGTGTTTTTAATATATTCATTCTGCATTACCTCAGGCACTTCAGCTGGAGAGGCAATTCATAAATGATCAGATAAACATCTAATAACCCTATATGTTTTTAAACTGTATATTGATTAAACTTGTTGATTAATATATCATTAATAAAATTGAAAATAACAATGTATTGTTGATGACTGAAAAAGCTATTTTATAATAGATCAAATAGTGATCTAATATTTCCTGGAGTCTGTTGTTTAACTTGTAACTTTGCTTGTGTTTAGGATTTCATTTCACAAAAGTGGGATAGGCAACCTGTGGCTACAAGTCTGTATGCTGTCCACAGCCTAATTTCACAAGCCACCTGCAAGTGATTTATTCAGGCCTCTAGAAGAATGAGCTCTCCCTTCCAAAGCATTCTGCTAGGTGGGAAGGAAGAAGCAGGAAAAAGAGGTGACAGAACGGGCAGAAAGAGATGAGTTTACCTGCCTGTGTCTCTGGCCTTGCTTACTACTGGCATATGATCTCTGACAAAATACCACCAATGGAAGGAGACTTCTGGTAAAAAAATAATTGGTTCCCCATCCCATTGTCAAGTCAATATTGTTTGTTTATCAAGTCAATATTGTTAGATTTGTTGATATCCTAAGCAATCCCTGAATTGGAGAAACAATCTAAAACCTGACAAAATTGGTCTAAAATATCCTTTCAAAGAGGAAGAAGGCTAGTATGACAGTGGCGCAAGATTCACAAAAAATTCAGTCAAGCACATTGTGATTTTTAAAACAAGAGTGGGCTACACACAGCCTATGCATATCTATAAGACTGTTTTTGTGCCTCCCTGCCCACCACTAATACATGACTGAATTTCAGTGGGAAACTGGCAATTTTACTTTAAAACAAGAAGGAAATGCTTGTTGAAAGGGGGTGCCATGGTCTGCAGCTAAAATTCAGTGTTATAATGTAAATATCTCTTTAGCTTGCTGCTAAATTTTGAGCATGGAGTGGAAAGGACATATTCTACAGTATTTTCTGTGTTTTGAGGTGAGGATTGGCCCTGCCAATGGTGTTTACTTTGTTTTAAAGATTAATGTGATAACAGTAGCAATGAGAGCTGGTTCCTCAGCCATGACATTAGTGCAACACCGTCCAGTGAAACTTTTCCAAGTAGCCAAGTGTTTCTTACTAGCCACACTTGGAGATCCACTGTAACAAAACAAAACTACAAATCAAACAAATAAAAACTTTTCTCTGATAAATGTGCTTTTACCTACTCTGACATTGAGACTCTCCCTTTAAATCAGGATCAATGGTTCTCATGGCATTACTCATTCTGTTTTGACTGGATAGACTTCACTTTATTGGATCTGAGGATTTGTCCATGTCGCTTGCTGTTTAAAGCACTTTTGAGTTTATTTTATATTAAAAAAGAAGGGTTTCATATGAAAACAAATAAATGCATCTGCTGCTGGAAAGTTTACTTTTATGAAAAGAACACTGTTTAAAAAATCAGCAATAGAGTAAAACATTATGCTCGCACAAATGATTGCTTATTGTCCAAGAAATTTCAACAAGATACTTCATAGGCAATTCAGGCTATTCATACCAGCTCAGCAATTTGAAATTGTCTCTGAATTGCCCTCTTTGTCTCAGAATCAAGACTCGTCTTTTCACAATGCCCATGAAACAAACACAGAGAAATTTTGTCAGAGATTCTGCTATAAAACTGCACTTATTTCCATGGAGCAGAATAATTCCATTTTTTTCCCATTCTTATACATCTGTTAAAATTGATTGTCCATTTGAATTGAACTAACAACAAAAATAGTGTACACAAAGCACACATATGACATTGTTCACCATGACTATAAAGCTGTTGGTCATGAGATTTGCAATGATATTTTAAAAAACAAACAATTACCTGGTAGCTATACAATTTTTCTTAATATACTATCAAGTCAGTTCTTTCCTCAAGCAGAATGATTTTAATATTTTTATAATGATTAGATATGTATTATTTTGCATTTTTATTGCTTGGACTTTCTTTATGATCCTTGTGAAAGCTAAATCAGAGAAGAAGATCATCTTGAGAGATCTTGAGCACTATACATGCTCTTTCATATATTGATAAGAATCTTTTCCTAGTCAAACTTTGTGAAAATTATTAAAGTCACTGAATAACCACATCTCCAGTATCACATACACCACTGCTCTGCATTCCTGCAGTAAGCATGGCATTGGTCATCAGTGAGAATTATTATGAGTGTTTGCACAGAGCATAAAATGTTATTAGAAAGCCTAAAATAGGTGTTAAGTTGTTATTTTGTACATAAAATAGTCATCACTATCGCTAGGCTTCATCAAACTATTAACCCTGCCATGGCATTCTGGTAGATAAAATTCTGTTTCTAGAAAGAAGGGAAACTTGCTGTTAGGTGCCTCTGCATTTGATTTTTGGGATGCTCTGTATAAACCCCTTGCTTACAGCCACACATTTGGCCTCATGCCAAGGTGGGGAGATGTACGCACGTGCTTGGGAGGTAAGGGCTTCCACGCACCCACCCATGACCTTGACAGTTGTCAATATCACTGAAAGAGATGGTCTTCCTTTTCTAAAAATCCCATTGATCACCATTAAATCCTTTATACCAGTGGCTTTGCATGTTTTTTGAACCATATGCATCAGGATTCTGAATTCTGTGGAAGCTTTCTCCCTTATAGCAACAGGTCTGATGTTGGTCTCCTCAGTGCGTACAGTCACATTGTGTGCACAGATCTCTGGGCAGAGCTGCATCCATGTCAAGGGTGGGGACTATTCAGGGTGGTCCATCTCTCCTCATGGGTTAAGTTTAACCATTTTAATAATACCTGAATAGGATTTCTGTCCACATATGGTCATATCTCATTTCTGTTCTGCTTAATCCAGCATGGTGAAATCCTGGGGACAGATCATAATGAAAGCTGAGTTGAATAAATGCACATAGGCTAGCGTGAATAGATGAATGTGTGTTTATTTATTAATCCTGTAAAGTGTATCCCTCTACAAGGTGTCTGTAGAAGTCTGTTGGATCCCAAGGGGCTACCAAAGAAGATTTTGTGAGATTTTTATATGGGGCAGTTCTAAAGGAGAACGGAAGATTTCCAAAAGGAAGGGGACTGGTGAGACCATGGAGGAGTGATTAAAAAGCATGACTTAGTAAAGTGTAGAAGAGATAATTGCAGTCTGCTGCTCTGGAACTGCATTAATGCATGTAGTAAGCAGATGCTTACAACTGCGTTTTCCAAAGGAAGCAGCATGCAGGCATGAAGTGAGAGGCTCTGAATGTTCACTATTAGATTACTGATTTAACTGACCCCATCCACCCCTTTTCTGTTTATTTTGTTCCACTTTGTGACTTAACTTAAGCATTACTTCCATTCCCTATCTTCCTTACAAAAGTGCTTGGGCTGAATTCAACCCTTTGAAGTGCTCACAGTAGAAATTTCTTCCCCCTTCCTTCTGCTTTCAGTTCTTCATGCTGCACAAAAACAGGTTGCAGGAAGTTTCTCCACCACCTGGAACCAGCATGCAGAGGAGGTTGCAGTGCAGAGAGGGAATCACTCTCCATCTCCTGGTTATTCCAGATCTTGCCATTTCATCAGTGAACCTCACTACTGGAAACTCCCTTTTTTTTTTTAGAAAAGTAGCGATTTTTTAAAGATTTCCCCAAAATTTTATTGGGTTGTTTATCATGTGAAGATACTTTTAATTAATAAATGTTTTCTTTAGACATTGTATTCAAAACAAAGTACACATAGTATTACATTTTTTAAAAACTAGAAAATATATAAATACCAATAACAACAGTAGCAAAAACCTTGATTAATACATCTAGATTCATAAAAAAAATAAAAAGAAATTACAGTGGCCTCTTGACTTTCACAAGAGTTTGTGGTGCAAAACCTTCATGAAAGTGGAAAAATTGTGAGTAACTCCCCCATGTGCTCCCCCTCCCATTCCCTTGTCTTTTGCCCTGGCACACATACCTTCCTTCTCTACACCTGGGCAAAAGGCAAGAGAATGATGGGGAGGCATACATGTGCCTTCCTTCTCTGCATAGTACTCACCTTCATTCCCTGGCTTTTCTCCCAGGCAAACTCACTCAGGCAAAAGGCAAGGGAATGGGAGGAGGACAGTGGCGGGGAGGAGTGGCACACACACGCCTTGTGAATAATTAAATTTGCAAAAGTGAAACCTGCAAATGTGGAGGGAGAACTACATAATTGATCCAAAATGAGAAGAAAGCACATCATTACAAAGGTTTACGTATGACTTTGGATGACAAAATAGTTTCAGATCTGTTACTGACATACTAAAGCACACACACAACACTGTACTATCTACATTTAGAACAATTTAAGCAGAATTAGTAACTTTTCCAAACAGTGCAGTTGCAGGTGCCTCTGAAGATACTAGGACATATATGCAGTGGTGGAAGTGTTCGTGTGAGCAGGGTTTTTAAAAAGTAATTCATTCACTAAGCATCCAGAATTTTCTAATTTGTACTGTTTATTAATCAAAGAAGCTTAAATATTTCAGCATTAATGTAAGTGTTTCAGTGTTCTGTTGCATATTCTCCCAGGATTAGGAATTCCCTTCACTGGACTGTCACCCCACGTATCTTTGTCTAGAAACACACACATGTTCCACTGCATGTCAATAATGAGACAAAAGTACAGATCAGTAGTTTGTAAATCATTAAATGTTATTATGAATGACTTAGAGGTATTATTGCCAGCTGAATTATAGATTTCCTACACTTTGGAAGCACAGATTATTCTTATTTAGTATTCTGTCACTTGTGTCTCTGACGAATTTTGCATGTCTTCTGAGAGGCATTGTATTTTGCATTATATTTTGTTAGTATCTGACAGTAATAGATAAAATCAGATTTCACCATCCGCATGTCTGGTATCAGAATCAGGAACACCATGTTATGAATAATATAGAAATGAATATCCAAACTCTATGGAGTTTACAATCAACGAGAACAGGTAATATGTATGTTTATTACGTGTACATAAAACAAGCTGGACAAAACAGGTAGATCATGTCAAAGAATGTCCTGGGGCAATGTCTTCATATATTAATAAACTGCATCAGAGTTGTAGCATCCTAGAATAAGATGTGAAATTAGAAGAAATTTTTATAAAACTTTCTAGCTAGTCGGAAGAATTCTGGTGAGAGCTAATCTGTAGCCATATTCTTTGTAAAGAGTCACATACTTTCTGTTTTGGAGCATTGAATTTCAGCTTATCTAGCAACGTTGGGTATATATGCTCACATGTAAGAGGATCAGTAGAGTCTGTATAGAATGGTCTGCATACAGTGGGCTTAGAGGTATGATCAGAATCCAAAATTTGTCTAGAAATGAATGTTTCAATTAAAAAAGCCTCTCCTAAAAATCCCATAGTCTTCTTTTAACGTATTTTTTAAATTCAGATAAATCACTTCGAAAAAACTTTACACTTTACTTTTCAGTTCAGCTTTTGATTATTTTGAGATGATTTAACTTCTGCGAGACCTGTACGAATAAATTCCCTCCAGTTGTTACCACAAAATCTGGGTGACTCAGGGGTCCACCCACAATGCCAGTACCTTCATATGACAGAGGGGAATTAATTAGTTCAAAATTAGGAGGCCTGCAAAAGGGGAGGAACTTAATGAAATTTTTTCACCAGTGTTTATGGAGTCTTGCAGGAAAAAAACAGCCAGAAAATCCAGAATATAAACTAAAAATGTGTTTTATTGAGAAATTCACACACACACACACACACACACACACACGGGATCCAAACACTCACACACTCAAACAAGGATTAACTGAATGTAAAGGGAGGAAAGTTGTGGATAGAGGAATTTTAGGGTTTGAGGGATAATTACGGGTCCAGAGAGAAGCAAGGAAAGCAGCGATGTGGCTTAGGTAGGCACCTAAAGACAGTTCTCCTTTGGGAATCAAGGCAACAACATGCCATTTGGCAAATCGAGACACTGCACCAAACCACTCAAAACTGAGGGTGTTTATACCTGAAAAGTACCCTATGGTTACGAGTGTGAATGACTCAGCCTAGTGGACAATGGGAGTTGCAGCACAAACAGTGCAGTCCAGATGGAATTAACAGTCTTGATGTTTAGGTGACAAAAGGGGTAATGGCTGTTCTGATAGCTCTGTAGTGTGGAGAGGTTGGGAAGACAAAGCAGAGGAACATCCAGATGTGAGGGATCAAGGTTAGAACAATCACAGCTTGGTGGGAACTTCCCTTTTCTGCACAGTGATGCCCAACTTTAGCACAAGCCTGTTGTTTCCAGAGTTGCCTTGTAATCTGCCTGACAATGACTTTGGTTTTGCCTAGGAGGGTTGTGGCTGACCTGCCTTGCAATCTCACTTTTACAGTCAGTAATTTTCTTCTTTCCAGCTTGACCTTCCAGTCACCTCAGGTTCCATGTTATATTAATGCCAATTAATGTAGTTCCACTTAAATAATATTTTCCAATTAAACCATAGCAATCTTGTGTGGGGGTATGTGGGGCTGTGACACAGTTTTGGCTCTAGGTACAAGTTGGTAATGAAACCTCTGTATACCTTGATTCATTTTTTCATTAGTATGGTGTTATAGCTCACCCAAGTAGCCTGCATTTAGCTCTCTTATGTGAATGAGATTATGTGGAAATACTTTTGTTTGTAAACATATGTTACAGTTTGGCAGTAGTAATTTTCATTGTTCAAACCTTACTGGGTTGTTACTTAATTCATGTAAAGATAAACCAGAATATATGTGATTCAATAACTTTGTATTCAGAAGCAATATAATATAAAATCATGCTGAAAAACTACTGCTCCAAGCTTTCCAGTTCATTAAACTCCATTGTATTTCAGACTAGCTGTGTATATTCTGATAAGCAAAAGTGTATAGTACTGAAGCTGGAAATATGAAGTGGAAGCATTTGAATGATGTGTAATAGCATGTCCTACTTCTTGATTTAATTATTGTAAAGTGTGAACTTTCACACTTGGCTTCAGCCTCTTGCATCTCCTATGAAGTTCAAAAATAAATCTAAGGAACTGGTACATTTTGTAGATGACATTTAATTTTAGTTGTATTTTGCTTATGTGTTGCAGCTCCACTTAGCAGCACTGGCATCTCTGAAGGGAGACATCGTTGAACTTAATAAACGCCTACAGCAAACAGAACGAGAGAGAGATTTGTTGGAAAAGAAATTGGCAAAGGCACAGGTTAGTGATTATTCAGCGTTCAAAAACACTATTTGCTCCTAATGCTTTAGACCTTTTTAACCAATAAAAAGATTTGATGCTATAAGAAAGCCATCAGATATATGACATTTAACAGTTGGTAATGAAACCTACAGCAATACAGCAAAATGAATCTCTTTGAGCATGTTGAGAAGTGGGAATGGTATGCCGTTCTGGAAAAAAAACTGTTACATATATCCATTTATTTTACCAATATGAGTATACCTCAGTTAACGAGTCAGTGTGTTCCTTTAACAGAAACTTTGGTAGCAGGGGCAAAAGTAACATGGAAATGATAGAGAGAGGTTTCTACATCACAAAAAAGAGCAACAATTCAACAAGTTTCAACAAACTTTTTATTGAAAATGACTATGTACATTTAAATGAAACAAACAGTTCAACTAAGCCTTGCATAAACAAAGATATTTTGAACTTTCTACAGACAACTTGAAAACTTCACCCAAAATGCATCCAGCGTGATTTTTTTTTAACTTTACCAGCTTCCATTTTTCTTATAATTTCTGTTTTGGTGGCCAAATTTAACAGAACTTTGCTTCTGGGACAAAAAAATGCTAGGCATAGCTTATGAGGCAGGCTCATCTGCTTTCCCGTTTTCTCTCTGTGTTGCTCTTGCAGCAGGTCAGTAAGGGATTCTAGAGGCATTTGCTGTTTATATTGCTTATTTTGAGGAGGCACATATACCTACAATAGGATAGGATAGAGCAGAATCCCATGCTTTTCCCAGCTCAAGCTCTGTTGCATTGTTTACTCCAGATGTGCCCCTGTAACTCAGTGCCCAAAGTCTATGTTTTTCTGTCCCCCTTTTGCCATCTTCCCAAAGTGGATGCTGCTAAAACAAAAATTAGCCAGACGCTGGAAAAGGAAGAAAGGTGGACTCTAAAATGACTTTGTAAAAAAGGAGCTTCTTTATCAGAGGCTTTGTTAAGTGAAGTTAAGTACATTGTCACATTTAAAAAGTGAACAAATTACTTGTGCCCTAACTCAAGAACCGCATGGAAAACAAAACTGCTTCAAGTGTGGGCTACCATTTCCACAGCCATGAAAAACAATAGTTCAGTGCAGCAGATGTTGTGCGCTGCACTTCCCCTGTTATTGAAGTAGATTGTGTGTTCTATAAAGAACATTTAGGACTTGTCTTGCTTTTGGAAAGCTTGGTTTATCTTTAGTGTGCTTTATTGGTTCGTAGACCTAGATGATGCATCTGTTATAGGTTTTATCACTCCCTTTATATTGCTTTTTAGTCTAGTTGCATCTGCATAGGACTAAAGTAGATGGGATCTGCCTGGCTCTTCACACTTTTTAGGTTCAATCAGGATGTGCTCTTGCTCTTGCTAAAATAAAGGTCAGTTATTATGGAGAACCGGAAGACAGAAAAATATCAGATATCTCTGGTGGATACTTTCTTACTCTGCCTAAGAATGAAAAGCTAAAAAGGGTCCACAACTTGTATGTAAGTTTTAAACAAACAAAGGATATCAGGGCAGCTTCAGCACAGGAAACCTTATTAAGGCATCCAATGGCCTTTCTATCCACCCTCCTCTTAAACCTTGGATGTTATGGAATGTTTGAGAAAATGTCATTATATGTCCCCCTGTAATGTGAACATTGCAGAACTTCTGAAAAATCAACAGGGGAGGCTAATGCTATTAAGCTTCCTGTTCTTTGGGTAATGAAGTCAGCAGGAAGATTAAATTATGTTTCCGGGTCAGATTGAACCAAAGCAAGTTCATATATTAGAGTTGGCAACTTTTACCTGGCAACAGACTGATTCAACAACTTTTAGAATGATTTAATTGTAATAGCATTGTTGTATGGGGGAGAGAGGGAAATACATAGTAAAATTAACTACTTTCCTGGCTCCAAAATTGAATGGGGGGTGGTTCTGAAAATAGACGCTACAGTGACAACGGATTAATATAAATCAAGATCACTATATCACCACAGAATGGGTGTTTGTGCATCCCATGCTAGTAGAATATTGCACGTAGCTGTACTTACAGGGCTGGGGAAGTTGTGGCCTTCCAAATATTGTACTCTGATTCCCATCTGCTCCAGCCAACATTGGCAATGGTTAGGAATTGTGAGAATTGTAAATCACAATCATGTGGTACGAGAAATAATCAGAAATAATATTTAAAAGTTTCTGAAAGAATTGCCAAGAATTAAGCAATCTGTAATTTATATATATAGAGAGAGAGAGAGATTGAGAGAGAGAGAGATTTCTTTTTCTTACACAGCCAGGGCTGTGAATTTGTGATGAAACAGAACATGAGTAATGTACGTGTTTCATCCCAAAGTATTGATGTAATATCTTGTTTTCTGGAACAATATACGTTGAATGTAATATTGGGAAATACCTGTTCAGGAACATTAGAATGTTTCTACTGGGACAAGAGTGAGGAAATAGATTAGAATAACTCTTAAAGAGGTTTAGGCAGACAAGTCTGTACATATGTTGTTGCCGTTGTTGTTATGTGCCATCAGATTGACTTTGACCTGTTGCAGTCATATGAACAAGAGACCCCCAGGGGACCCTGTTATTAATAGTTCAACTCAGGTATTCCTTACTCAGGGCTATGGGATTCCTTGACCACCAGTGGATCTTGTATCTAAGTAGACGTGTATAGGAGCATACCACTTAAAGGAATAATTCAGTTGAACTAGGTTTCTGACATATTGTTTTGTTGTCCTGGTTGTTTTGCCTGTTTTGCAGTTCTCTCATAGTTGTGTTCAACAGATGACGAGGAGATTATCTACATATGAGGTTGTAAATCGTTCTCATCTGCCCACTATCACATTCAAGCCTTAGGTCAGCTGAACCAGCAAGAGAAAAATCTGTGTGTGAGGTCGTTCCAGCTATCAGTTTTAACAATAAATAAATGTGCTTGTTAGCAGTACTCCTTATTTTGAAATGCTTTGTCTTGTGATTTTTAGAATCTAGTAGATAGTTTCATAGATTATATGAATTATATACATAATAACATGTATTTTCTTGATGAAGTAAAGAACTTTTAGCACTTCATAAATTGATTTGATCTCCAAGCAAGTGTCTCAGCCTATGGGAAAAATGTTGCCACTCTTATGAACAAAGAAACAGAGAAAACTACTTCATATTGAGTCAGAGCATTGGTCCATTTTCCAGCCCAGTCTTGGCAGCTGAATGGAAGCGGCTTTCTGGCAGGAGTCTTTTCTTGCCTTCCTTGGAGATCCATAGTATTCCCTGGTGATCACCAAACCAAATTCTAACAAGGTGCAATCTTGCTTAGCTTCCAAAATCAGATGAGATCAGATGTGTTCAGAATTATATAGGAATCATCTATTCTATGGTTAAGTTTGAATCTCATAAATGGATACATTAATACAGTTATAGTTATAGTTATATAGTTATGTTGCATCTAGATTTTATGGGACAAGACACTCCTGCTTTCTGTACCAGTATCCCAGCCCTGACATAATTCCTGTTATTGTATCTCTTGCATCAACAGAAAAAGCAGTGTTGTTAAAACTTGCATTCTGCTGCAAAATGGCCAACTATTCAGTTTTTTAGGCTTTCTTTTTTCTAATTTCTTGCTTAAAACCTCAAATTAGATTTTATAGGTTAGGGAAGATGATGGAGCATGAAAAACATTGTCTTGAACCTAGTTACTGTATAGCCCACCATAGCACCTATGCTGTGCCTCTGACCTTATTTCAATTGTATTTTAGTGTGAACAGTCCCACCTAATGAGAGAGCATGAAGATGTACAAGAGCGGACAACGCTTCGCTACGAGGAACGAATCACAGAACTCCATAGTATTATTGCTGAGCTAAACAAGAAAATCGATCGATTGCAAGGAACTACTATAAGGTACAGTGATCTTCGTGAATTGTGTCAGCCAGGTACCAGTTTCCCAAGTTTCATGAAACCATTTTCCTTTTTGAAACAAACCAGATTTCTTCACACCGTCCCTCCCAAACCTCTTCAGGTTATCTTTCCTAATTCCTACAGCCTTATTCTGCTGCTTCTTTATTCAGGGTTTGTACATATGCAGCCCCTACCCAATATTCATCTCAGAGTTGGACAATTGTGACAAATTTGGAGGAGTGCACAGTGTGTCATAATGTGCTAAGCTGAAAACAAAACAAAACTGGAAGTGGCCAGATATCAACTTTTAATTTTGAAAATGAGTATTCTTCTTGTTGCTAAGCAGTACAGAAGGGATCCCATAACCTATTTAAAGAGACTCACCATCCCAGTATGCTTCCAGGAGAGGCCACAGGGCCTCAATTTGCCCGCCCCAATCTACATTAAGGTCGCCAACACTTCTATCCTCCAAGACTAAGGAGTTTCTGCTTGGAAAGCTCCTCACCCTAGCAGTTAGAACAGGTGTGGGCAAAGTTTGGCCCATGCCTCCCCCTCAGGAAAAAAACTGCGAAAAGTCAACCCAGGTGGCAGTTGGAAGTGACATTACATCATTTTCAACATGCCAAAATATAATAATGTATCCTGCCTCCTCCATAGTTGCTGATTCCTGAATTACAAAGCACTGTGCACCCCTTCTGCCTTTTCCTGCCTTAGCAGATTTTCTCCAGTAAGGGAAAAGGTGGAACAAAATATGGAATAAGAATGTAAGATGATAAGCAAACGGTGATGTTATGTGAGGCCCATGTAATATTCAGCGAATGCAGCAAGGCAGTGGAGTGCTTAAAAACCTCATCTGGAGCTTCCAATATATGCTGTGCTTACCACATTACTGTTGTTGTTGTTGTTGCTTGCCATTAAGCCAGGTTTGACTTATGGCCGCTCTGTGAATGAGAGAACTCCGAAATCCACAGTCATCAACAGCCCTGTTTTGGTTAAGGCTGCAAACTCAAGGCTGTGCCTTTGTTGGATCAATCCATCTGTAATAAGATCTTTCACTTCTCCCAGAATTATCATCTTTTTATTTTATTTATTGCTTCTTCATGTATTTATTTTACCTGGGTCTAAGTTAACAGCATGGTGTAGAGGTTTGATCACAGGATTATAACTCTGGAGATCAGGGTTTGATTCCCCACTCAATCATGGAAATCCACTGGGTGACCGTGGGTGCATCACACATTCTCAGCCCCAGAAAACTTTGTGATAGGTCACTGTAGCGTCATCATAGGTCAGAAACGACTTAAAGAAATATAACAAATACTACTACTAGCTTAACTACTAAGTTAACAGACTTAAAACTCCTCTCCCTTCCAAAAGGGCTATGACTCATAACTTTGGAAAACCAATTTTTTTGTGTGTAGGTGTATATTGCAAGGTGGTATGCATTTTGAAAAACCTGAGCTTAATTGTTGGTAAGGGAAGGAAATGTTCATAAATTCTACCTTCCTTCTAAAGCATCCTTCCCCAGTCCCCATACTATCTTCTATGCTATTCCAGAGGTCACCTAACTCTCTGTAGCAAATTTATTTTGGGAGGAGGTGCAGGAGGAAAAAGTAATCACTTCCTTCCCTTACCTTTTCACCAATTAAAACCTCTGCTTGAGCAAAGAACCTCCTTTCAGTAGGGAAGACTCAAGTGGATACAACCCTATGTAATTTATTTTCTCAAGTTAATGTTGGTTGTTGTTGCTTTTTTCCTCTTGAATCAGCTTTGACTTAGGGCAACCCAGTGAATGGAAGCCCTCAGGAGTCCCAGTCATGAGCTGCCCTGCTCGGGTCTGATAAACTCAGAGCTGTGGTTTCCTTGATTGAATCAGTCCACGTGTAGTTTAGTCTCCTTCTTCTTCTACTTTCTTCCACTTTACTAAGCATTATTGTCTTTTCCAGTGAGTCACATTGTCTCATAATATGTCCAAAATGTGACAGTCTCAGTATTACTGGCCTTTTTAAACAATCCAGGGAAGGACAGGACCAGGTGGCTTCAAGAAGTTTATTGCTCATGTCTGTTGATCTATTTGGTCTATACTCTATTTATCAAACACTGAAAAAGTGCTTACTTAACTATAATGTGTTATATGTACACAGCTTCTATTTATGTAATATTTCTAGTGTACAAAGAACCCTCTGTGCAATTGCAAATGTTACATTAAACCTTGCTGGTTCAAGTGACATTGCATGGTTAAAACATTAGGTCAACTTTCTTTCCTAATGCTTTCATCTCACTGACAATGCAGGTGTTTATATAAGTTCACCTCTCTTGGGAATTATCCTTTAAGAAGTGAGGAATATGGCTGCAGGTAGTTTGTTGTGTGAGAACTGGAAGATAAGCACTTGAAGTAGTATGAGTATGAACTCTTGAAGAAATATATATTATTCACTTCCATTTGTGAAAAATAGTTGTAATGTTCGAACAAACAGTTAAATGATGAAGTGACTTGTTGAGAAATAAGAAGGACTTTTTTGTTACTTTCAGAGGCATTATTGTAGCTTTGAACAGTTTATACTAGGTATCTACCATAAATCAGACCCAATTTGAGACAACTATAAAGTGTACTGCTTAAAAGTGTCCTCAAGTTGTGTTGATTCAGGAGGACCTGATGTCCCTATTTTCAATGCAGTGTAATATATTGACTGAATACCTTTGTAATGGCTATAACAGCTGATGGTTGATCTCTTTGTGTGTGTTTGCATGAGTGAGAGTGTAAGAAACTTAAAATACCGAAGTGTTGGATGACATCTACCAGTCTTAATCTCCAAACTGTCATGAACCAGGCACTTACCTAACATCACATATTAGTTGTGGGCTTTTATATGACACTTCACTGTTTCTCAGATGATTTCATGTATCTCAACTGTTCTACTTGTCAGTTAGCTCTGGAAATGATACGAAAGGGGAGAGGGAATAGGGAAAGGTTTTGGTTTCATTTTTTTTCTCCTAGGGACAGGCTGTGTGTAAGAGAGTGAGACTGAGTGAGTGAATGGAATGGGTGTGTATGTATGTGGGCAAAGGTTGCTAACCCTTGATGTATACCTTTCTATCAGTGAAGCTCGTTTGATCCCAGAAGTACTCATATTTGATAAACGTACTTTAGTGCCTATATTGCCACTGCTACTGTGATAATGCCTGTTAAAACCGTATCTTCTTAGCAGACACTTGGTAATACAGTTCTAAGCTACAGGCTTGAGAAAAACAGATAAATATATGTAAACAGTAAAACAAAACATTACTTTAAACATATTTATAATATTAATATGTTTAATTTATCTACAAGACTAAATGTTTTCAGGACATTTTACTGATTCTTTGTTTTTAAAGGCATTTGCCCTACTTCAGGAATCAGCCGTTTCGTTATAGTAGTAACATAGAAGTAGTTCACTTCTGTGTTAAAATCAAATGGCCTGTTCCTGTATCTACCCCATGTAAAAGCACCCAGAATGACTCAGAGATCTACATCTAAAGTTTGCCTCTGACCAGGAACATAGCAGAAGGGTACAGTGTTGTAAAAGTTTTCTCAAATATTTCTTTCATTCAAGTCATGACTACCTGAAACAACCTTCAGCTGGCAGACTTGCTTCAGTTTCATCAGTTCTATTTATGATCAGGGACTGTGACAAGGTATGACAAGGACACTTCCTTTCTCCTGAATTCTCATATTTTTTCACTGACTATTTGTCCAGAAATCCCTTCTCAGAACTGGACCCTGGATTCTTTCCGTCCTAGCAGCTTCTGGCACTGTGATCTTCTCTGATGTTAGCTGCCTTCTTCTTCAGCCTTCTCCAAGACCTAGGATCTAGGGTTTCGGCTATCCTGCTGCCGTCTTATTTCTCGTGCTTTTCTCTGCTTGGCTGACTGCCCAGATTGACCCTTAGGGCTGTACTTTTCTGTTCTTTAGCCAGAATCCTCTGAATAGTACCTTTTAAACATATTGTTAACATATGTTAACATATTGTTAGTTGACGTACCCAGTGGTCTGTATTTTTAAACCAACTGGCATAAAGAGAATGTTTGTAAATTAACCTAGCATAACTTAGGGACGGGTAAAGTATTTCCACTCCATCTCAAGTTTTGCATTTGTTTGTAAATAATCTGTCCTGTCCAGTTTTCCAGATAGGGAAAAAAATCTGCAGGTTTTTTTTAAATGCACAGAGCATACATTTCTAGGATTTTAACCTAAACTATGCTTCTTTGGATAAGTTTTGAGCCATGTAATGTATCACAAAATTCTGAGAATCATGAAAACTGAAGGATAACTTCCTCCTGATGTCTTCATCGAGGAAATATAAATCAGGTTGCTTTATTTTAAACCACATGTTTTATCCATTAGTACCTCAGTCTGATGGTCATTAAGTACACAGCCTTTTTAATCCAAAGGTTCATCTATTATGTTTTAGGAAAAGAGAGAAAGAATAACAGGCAGACATACCCTACTCCAGTCTCTTTCATTGTTGAAAGACTGATGAGCCGCCTTTTCACTCCCTCCCTAGAGGGAAAAGAGTGATTTGTGTGATGATTTCTCACTGTTTTTGTTTCTTTTTTTCTGGGGAGTGTCTGGGGACTCTCTGTCTCAGTGATGCCTCATACAGATCACCCCCTCCTTCCTTTTAGCAACAGGAGCAAATACACTGTATTAAATCAGTGGGAATGGGAAGGGGATGGTAAACGTGGAAGCGTATAATGGCAACAATGGGGACCTAAGGATTTGGGTGCCCATAAGTAACTTAGTGGAGGCTGCAGGTGCACTGTAGAGAATTATGGGTGTCCAGCAGCTTAGCACTAGGAGATAAGAAATGGGGATGGGGTGGTGAATGGGAGTATGTTTTACAAATAGCTATTCTTGACAGAGATCAGAAAGTTTTTGTAGTTTATGTATCAATTACATCTTTGTTGTAACTTTTAAAGAAAGTTTTCATAAGATTCTGTTGCATAGTGCCAAGTTTCAGTTAAATCTAAGAAAAATATTTATAAATATTAGTAGTTATATTATAGATACATGATAGAAATGACCAGTTTCTTACATATATGTCAAAATAATAAAATCATTTAGGTTTGACGGATAGAAGTTACCAAGGTGATACAGGAAATTACAAGAGATAATGAAACTTAACTCTCAAAATGATCCCCATAAATGACACTAGATCTTTCAGGCAACGAAAGAGTAGAGATCTATTTTACAGTACACTAACACGGTGAAGATGATTATAGCTAAGAACTGGAAAACAGTAAGTAATCCATCAGTAGAGGTTCTGGCTCCAGAAAGTCTGGTTTGTAATTCTCATATGTGAAATTACGTCTATTGTGCATGCATGTTTGGGAAGGAAATGCCATAGAAATGTTTGTGGAAAAATGAGAATGATTTGAAGACTGTTGTATAAATGTAGAACTGGATTGATGTTTGTGCTCAGATTTTTGTCTGACTTCTTTTTTATTGGTATGTCATTTTATATGGCAGTGACAAATAGAATTTGTTCTATTTTTAAAATATTTTCATATATCAGTAATGGAATGGTTACATAGACTGCACTGGCTTGATGCAGCCATTCTGTGGTTTTCACTCATGTTGGGATATGGAGCCTAGCCGTCTCCAATGGTTCAAGAAACTGGGTTATGAACAGTGGTTGTGTCCCCAGCCAGGGTGTCTTAACAAACATACAGAAGAGAGATGGAGAGAATGAAGTCGTCAATAGTTGATTGAAGGGAGTTTCCATGTCCTGCTGGTATAGTAATATTCAGTGTGCTAAGTGGCACAGTGGTCATACTTGAAGTACTCTTTTGAGGGGAAAGATACAGTTGTTCCATTATCACCGCCTATATGAGTCGGTAAGAGAAGCACCAGGAGCAAAAGCCCTAAACCCAGCCGTGTAGTCAGCACCATGCCCATCTCCACTGCTCATGCTGCAACACCCTGACTCCGCACCCCCTTTAGCAGCCTTGCTTCAAATCTGTTTTCTTCTACTTAAAAAATAAAGAATCAACATCTGTAATATTGTCCTTTTGAGAAACAGTAAATTCTTATAGTGCTGGTAGTGGTGATGGGGGAAGAGGAACTCTTTCATCCTGCATTTTTAATCTACAAAATAATAATATAGAAGGAAACTAAAAGAAAAGACTTGTTGAAGTTCTGCCATTTTCCATTTCTAGTTCTCATAGTTAGAGTTTCAATGTACACTATACCTATACTGTCTCATAATCCATGTTCCGCAGATAATGTATATTGCAAAAATGATCTCTAACAAAGGGATTGATTAATGAGGCTTTTGCCATTTTTTTAAAGGATCAAGCTACTTAAGGTAATTTTTGAACCAGAATGGCGTAGTGGTTTAAGTATTGGACTAGGACTCTAGGAGACCAGGGTTTGGATCTCCACTTGGCCATGGAACTCAGTGGATGATCTTGGGCAAGTCACACTCAGCATCAGAGGGGGTCATGGCAAATTTCCTCTGAACACATACTGCCAACAAAACCTTGTGACAGGGTCACCTTAGGGTTGCCATAAGTCAGAAATGACTTACCAGATTCGTGAAGGTCAGACCCACAAATGTGGAGGAAGGACTGTACTTTTATTATACATTTATTGTGATATATCTGTTCTTGGATTGCTATGCAAAATGCCACTCATGCATGCACACTCATTCACTCATTCACCACCAACTTGCACATATTTAATATTACTTCTCAAAACTTGTTTTTTAACCTACATTTTCAATTTTCATCTATTTCAAATACATTGAAAAGTAATATTAACTCCCCAAACCCATCTTTTTAACTAGCCTCTGATTGCAACATTCCAACTTCTTACACAGAGAGAACACAGTTCTTTCATAACACTGCTCCTTCTATTTGCTATGAAGATTCAGTTGGGAACATTTTCATTTTTACTCAGTGCTGATTCTTATTGGCTGCCATTTCCTTTTCTTTATGTCTTGTGTCTTCTTTGGATTGTAAGTCTGAGGGCAGGGAACTGTCAAATTATTGATTAGTAAGTCATCCTAGGAGTATTTTTGGCTGAAGGTGGGGTATAAATACAGTCAATCAATCAATGCTATTATAAGATGCTGAATGTGCTGTGTCTTGGGTTAGATATCGCACACTCCACCAGTTGGATTACCACCTCATTGATTTTCAATACAAGAGTTCCTCTGCTAAGATTTTTGCTGGCACTGTGTGTTCCAAAGATGCATTTTTCTTCTTTGCTTCTCTTGGGCTTTCTCCAGTAAAAAAAAGGTTGAATACAGCATTAGGAGTTCCCGGCTGGGTTATTGTAACACGCTCCACGTGGGACTGCTTTTGAAGAGTGTTTGGAAACTTCAGGTGGTCCAAAGAGCTGCAACCAGATTGTTAACTGGAGCTGGCTATAGAGATCACACAGCCTCCCTGCTGCAACAACTCCACTGGCTACCGGTGTGTTTTCGGGCACAATTCAAAATGCTGGTAATGACCTTTAAAGCCTACATGGCTCAGGTCCAGGTTATTTGAAGGACCATGTTCTCCCTTGTGAACCAACCCGGGCTTTGAGATCTGCTGGAGAAGCCTTTCTCTCTCTCCTACTACCTTCACAGGTGCATTTGGTGGGAACACAAGAGAGGGCCTTCTCAGTGGCTGCTACCATGCTCTGGAACTCTCTTCCAGAGAGATCAGACTGACAGCCTGCCTGCCTGTCTTCCGGGGACAATTAAAGACATTTTTATTTCAGCAGGCATTTAATAAATATGTGATTGCTGCTTGGCTGAAGAAATTGTGATTTTTAATTTTTAATTTAATTTTTAATTGTGATTTGTCAGTTTTTTAATATGTATTTTAACTTTAATTATTACTGTTTGTCTAATTAGTGTTTTAAATTTTGTATGTCACTTTTTTTAATTATGTGTTATTTTTTAAAGTATTTTAAACTGCTTTGAGTCCTTTTGAGGAAAAAAGGATATAAATAATAATAATGATGATGATGGTGATGATGATGATGGGAGTAGATAGGAGAATTATGAAAAGATGACATTGGGTGGACTCTGCCCCCATTAGATGGGAGTAGAACAGTGCACAAAAAATCTACCTCTGGAAGCAAGGGCTCTGTGTGTGTGTGTGCACGTGTGTGTATGCACATGCACATGCGTGCACATGTGTGCACACACAAAGACACTTTGTCATTTGTTGTTTAGATCTTCATATCTCTGCAATGAAAATCTTCAGTTTTTGATGACCTGTTATGAAATCAGAGAATCTACTGCAAAATCATATTTGTTCTTAGTATTATAGGTAATGCAGGTTGCTCACATCAATTATGCCATAGTTCTCTTTTATATCTGAAATCTCTTGAGAACAATGCTATCTAAATTCTAAAATAAGCAATAAGAGTAGTCCTTAATTAAAAAGAGCTGTTAACTTCCCAGTATACAGATATCCAACTTCAGGCTTGAGAGCTGGGCTGTGACACTCATTACCTTGTCACGCAAAATTAGATTAAAGTAACTGCTTTGTGGCAAACAAATTAATTTTATGCTTGTATGCTATACATTTTGTGGCTCATATTGGCTGGGGAGAAGTGGGTTTCCCTAACTTTCTCACAGATTAACAGGAAAATGTTTTATTCTCCATATTTTTCCCACTAATGAAAAAATGTTACATTTTACCACAGAAGAAAAATCTTTAACTTTACAAAACTAATCTCTCAGGGGCACAAATGGTCCATTCAGTAATACAGCCAAACTGTTTGTGGGACTGTCACACAAGCATTATCGAAAAGAAATTAACTAAAAATAGAAGCTACATGTTTATGTCAAGATCTGACAAAAATATTAGCATAAATATAATTGTAACAAACCCTGCGTTCACAGAGGACCTCACACCTGAGGATATCAAAGTGCTTTAGCAGCACTAATTAACGCTGAATGATTGTTGGAAAGCAGCCAATGCCTAGATTGTGTTAGAAGCCATGGGAGAATTACTGTGTATACCCTGTCAACACCCTCGTGAATTCCTTAGTGATGATGAAGGTGGGGAAAGCATCTATGTGCCATTTCTGTAATTTCTTTATTATGCTTGTTTTTGTCTTGTTTTGTTTCTCTTTTTTAATTATGTTTCCCTTTTTAATTACATTTTTCATTTGTTTTGTCTTGTTTGGTTTCCCTTTTTAATTATGTATCCAGATAAGTCATTGCTCTAATTTAAAGGAGGTTTCTTGGTTGATGTGATCTGATCAAGCACATGGAAAACAGTTCAAGCCTTCCTGTAAACCAGTGGTTCCCAAACTTTGGTCCTTTAGGTGTTTTGGACTTCAGCTCCCAGAAGCCTCAGAGAACTTGACCAACAGTAAGGAATTCTGGAAGCTGAAGTCCAAAACAGCTGCAGGAGCAAAGTTCGGAACCACTGTTATAAGTCAAGGGTGAACAACTGTGAAATGTTAGTGGGCCACATTAGCCCCCTCAGAGTCACAAGCCCCACCAAGCTGACACCCAGAAAGAAAAAAAAACTTTTTGCCCCCAAATGCCTTCATATACATAGCACAAGTGGGCATTTTTTACCATGACTTAGGGGCTTCTTGGGCTGTTTTATGCCCAGGAGATGCCTTTTTTTAACAACAGGCAGTGAACTGAAATCACTTCCTGTTCATTTCCTGTTTCCTTTTGGGCCTACATTCCCATAGGGGGAAACATGGCAAAAATGTCCCCATACTCCCTGGGTGCTGTTTTGGGCCACCAAAAAAAAAAAAAAAGACCCTAAAAAAAAAGTTACCCTGAGGCTGAGGGGGACTCCAAATGTGTTGCAAATGTCCTTGACATGTCTTGGACGGTATTTTGGAAGGGAAAATGAGTGAATATTTTTTTTGCTCTTGAGCCAGGATAGATATAGCGAAAAGCTGGAAAACGAAAACAAGGTGCACCCTGAATGGTTTCCATAATTCTGGGAAATGGCCCTTGCTAAGAAACTGACACAATGTAATATGTAGACTAAAGGGAAAGATCAGAATGAAATGATTTTTAGAAACGTGGATTCTCTTAATTTTATACAATAATACATGGTCATAAACCTCTGTCTACTGAGAGTGCAATCCTATTTCTGGAAAGATGCAAGAACTAGTAAGAACCACCGCTGAAAACTGATCAGTTTGTGGTTATAAAACAAATTGAAACATATAGGCTGAATGTATACAAAAGCTGCAGCAAATCATAAGGTGATGTGTGTGTGTGTGTGCGCGTGTGTGTGTGTGCGTTGTTTATTGTTAAATTGTTTTATCTGTCTAATGTTTGAATTTTTTTTTAAAAAAGTTTTATAATCAGTAAAGAGCCCCACTGCAACAGAGCAAGAGATGGCCTTTATTCAGTGTTGCAACCATATGTATTAGTTTACAGAAGGAGTGGCCAAAGTGCAGCCCACAGGCCACATGAAACCCCTGGGGCCCCTAAATGTCCTTCAGATATTCCAATTTTTTTTAATTTTTATTAAAAGAGACATGGATTTTTGAAGTGATTTTTGCCCCCAGACCACCCCAAATCTCCCGTAACCACTTAAAAATCCACCTCCCCAAACCAGACCAAAAAATGGCCAAAATGGTGGCCGGAAGTGACATCATTTCACTTTGGGTACACTAAAAGGTGCTGCTGCAGCCTGCTAGGCAGCTACAGGAAAGAACAATGACCCGTTCTGTGTTGGCAGTTGCCTACCCCAGATGTAGGAGGAGGAGGATTTTGCCGCACCTGATTCCACTGGATCTTGCTGTTTTGCCAGTGGAACACCACCATTGGACACTGCCCCATGATTGCTAACCCCATTCTTCAGTCAAGTTCTCTGAGTGGTATTCGATGCAACATTTTAAAATTCAATAAAATACCATATCTACAAAATCAGCAATGCAAGAAATCTGTTAAAGGATGATTAAAATATTATGCAAGACAGAGTAATAGGTGTTGTGGTGGTGGTTGTTGTTGAAGGGGAAATTTTAAGTGGTTTAATGGACATAATTTTGAAGTAGAAACACTTTAAACCAACTCCACAAAATGACAATTAATACTGAAAGGTTCTGGTTGATACTATTTAAAGAAACTATGCTGAAAATCCATTTATGTTTTTCTGTGTCTGATACCAGTGGATATGGCAGTTTCTCCTCCCTCTCCTGTTGCAGGCCGCCACGTGCCACTGACGTGCTCCAAAGGGTTTCCTAGCCCATTTGTGGAATTTTTTAGGGTGCACAGATTGCTGAAGAAAAGCGAGTGGATTACCAGTTCTGGCAAAAGCAGTGGAATTCAGCAGAAGTACTAAGTCTGTATGTGGAAGCTATGTTATTTAGCAATCAAAATGTGTGTAGTGGATCAGTTTGTAGGAGAAAATTTGTCTTCTTGCTTCTGCATGTACTTGTTCACAGGCCAGTTTTGGAAGTTTTGCCTAAATCTGTAGCCAATTCATAACATTTACTTTCACCAGGAAAAAAAAGTGTTAACACTGGCTGATAATTTGGATTTAAATTAGCTTGGCTAAAAATAGAAGCAAGCCAAGTTCAATACAGCTTGTGTGTACAAGTGCTAGCATTATGATTAGCCTAACCCATTCTCTTTTCTACTCAGAGAGGTAATTCAGATTTTAAAAAGAGGGACTAATTGCAGGGAGTTGACATAAATGAGCAAACAAATTACCCTTCTGACCAAAAAAGACAGCTCTTTGACTGCATGGTAATTGTTTTTTGTCTAAAGCTAATTATTGTTGGCTTGTGTTATGCCTAATAATTAAGTTATTCATAGAACATTAATCCACATTTCATTATTTTATACTTTGATTTATGCTATTTGGTACTCTCATCTGCTTTAACTCATATTGCACAGAATCTTCAAATGTTGCTTCAATCTGATCTGAATATAGCCATTTGTTATATTTTGAATATTTGCTCTATGTTATTTATAAGCAGTGATTCTTAATGAATGTAGTTCACTTAAAAAAACTATATGTTTTTAGATTATGAATATGGATTTAGGAAGGGCTGTGGGATGAGCTACTAATCATTCTTTTGATTTGCCCTTGATCATAAATGGGCCTTGCTGCAGCTGACATTCTGGTAGAAATGACTAAACACACAGATGGTGGCAGAGTAAATTGAAGGAAGGGATTCAAAGAAAATTGTAGCTCCTTTTCTATGAGTAGAAGAGCCAGTGTACATTTATATATATAAAATTCTGGAAGTGAAGCTTCAAGAGGAAGTTCCTTTTCCTCTTCCCCAGTATCATTTGAACAGTGTAAGTAAACAATTTGTTTAATCTCATTTTTTAAAAGGTAAGCTTTCAGGTCTTCCAGGATTCCTCGTCAGAAAGGACATGAGCAGAGAGAAAAAATCTTGGTCAGATGTTGAAAATATCTGTACTGGATTTTAGCAGTAACAAAAATTTAGAAGCAACTGCTGATTTGATTTAGATCTTGGAAGACACAGGCATTTTCTTATTCCATGGAGAGTTAACATGAACATTATCACACTGAGATGAATAGGAGTTCTGCAAAATGACTTTTACAGATGTGCACTTTCTCTTTCTTGCTCAGCCTATACATGTTTTAATTAGGATTTGTACAAAAGATGTTCCAAGAGATTGTTTCTTTAGCCCAAATCCAACAACAAGATCAAACTGAAAACTGGCTCCAGCAGTTTGCGGGCAGGCTTGCTCAGGCAACTGCAGTGAGGAGTGTAAATGATCTTATCCCAATTCCATTAGATTGCACTGGTCTGTGAGTGGATATCCAGCATTGGCCACTGCCTCTTGTTGTTAGATGATGAAGAACTTTATTTATACCCTGCCTTTTCTCCAAAGGCATTTTACAAATTATAATAAATACAAAAAGTATAGTTTATAAATACAATAAATATAGAATAAATATTGTTAAAACATAGAAATGAACAATATTAAAATGTAATTAAATTATTTACAATACTAAAAACAATTTAAAGTATACAATTAAAATGAGAAAAACAGTTTGAATAGTGCAATAAAACAATAGAGCACCCTCTTAAAAGAGCTTTCTTTAAAAACTTCAGTGCATCCAAGGCTGTCAAAATAAAAGATGGAAGATTAAGCAAGCTTGTTTTCTACTGTTCCAAAGAATAGGACACTGAGCAGCGTCTTCAAACGATATGAAAACCTGTAAAGTCAAAGGCTTTCACGGCCAGAATCCATAGGTTGTTGTGGGTTTTCCAGGCTTTAAGGCCGTGTGTTCTTTTAGTATTTTCTCCTGACGTTTCGCCTGCATTTGTGGCTGTCATCTTCAGAGGATCTGGTAGCATGGAGGTGAGACAGAGTATATATACTTACGTAGTTCCCTGGTGGGAGGAAGCAATTTGCATATGTTAAGTTGGCCTGTGTGATGGTCTGTTGTTAAATGGAATTTTTCCCCAGGGTTGAGTCAGGGGATATGCATGACAGTGCGTTCAAGTACATTAGCCATCTATTGTATTGTTTCTTGTAGAGGGACCTCCAGAGTCTGGATGGTGTTCATTGGCATATTTTGAGTCTTGATTTTAGTGTTCTTCAGTACTGGTAGCCAAATTTTGTTTACTTTCTGAGTTTCTTCTTTCCTGTTGAAATTGTCCATGTGTTTATGGATTTCAATGGCCTCTCTGTGTAGTCTGACATAGTAGTTGTCAGAACAATCCAGAATTTCTGTGCTTTGAAAAAGCATTCTGTGTCCAGGGTGGTTTATAATATGTTCTGCTACTGCTGATTTTTCTGGCTGGATCACTCTGCAGTGTCTTTCATGTTCTTTAATTCGTGTTTGGATGTTGCGTTTTGTAGTCCCTATGTAGACCTGCCCACAACTGCAAGGTACGCGATAAACTCCAGCAGAAGTTAGAGGAAACAGATTCCACCTAAATATCTGGAAGAACTTCCTGATGTAAGAGCAGTTTGACAGTGGCATGTGCTGCCATGGAATGTGGTGGAGTCTCCTTTTTTGGCAGTTTTTAAACAGAAGCTGGATGGCCATCTGTTGAGAGTGCTTTGATTGTGTGGTCCTGCATAGCGGGTTGGACTAGATGGCCCTTGTGGTCTCTTCCAACACTATTATTCTATGATTCTATTTAAAAAAAAGTCCTTGCCTGCTGAAAGGACAAAAAGAAAAGTGTTATTTTAGTCTCCCTAAGAAGGCAGGTGCACAGCCTAGGAGCAGCCTCTTAGAAGGCCTTTCTCCTGTCCCCACCACCTGTGCCTTTGAAAGTGGTGGAAAAGAGAGAATGCCTCTCCTGAGAAACCAAGAGCCTTGGCAAATCATATGGGAAAAAGTCTGTTAGATAGCTTGGAATTATGCTGTATATGGCTTTATACATCATATCACCCCTTTGAATTATGCCTGGAAACAGTAACACCCAATAGAATGGTGGCAGCAAGTATGATTCCAGTACACCAGCCACTGTTAACAATCTGACCACAGCTCTCTGTACCAACTGAAATTTCTAAACACTCTTCAGAGGCGGTTCCACACAGGGCGCTATACAGTAACCCAAACTACTACTACTGTTACTACTTGACAGTGATGATGATGATAATGGTTCTACCTTTTTCCCAGATCAGGATTCAAAGAGGCTTACAACAATTTAAAAAGACATGGTTAAAAATCCACAAGATACAAAAGTTAAAACAAGATTAAACAATTAACAAAAAATCAAAACCAAGTCAAAATATACATCATTAAAATATACATACATACACATATCAGCACAGCAGTTAGCAATATCCAGTGCAGTGTGTAAGATGGGCCTGATTATAGTCACTCATCAAATGCCTGTCAAAATCAAAAAGTCTTTACTTGTCTGTGAAAAGAAAGTAGAGAGGGTGCCAGTCTGTCTTCTCTAGGAAGGGAGTTTCAGAGCTTGGGACCAGCCACTGAGAAGGCCCTTTCCTGTGTTCCCACCAGATGTACCTGGGAGAGTGGTAGGACAGAGAGAAGGGCCTCTCCAGCAGGCTGGTTCCTGAGAGAGAATGCAGTTGTTCAGATAACCTGAACCTAAGCTAAGTAGAGCTTTAAAAGTCATAATGAGTACTTTGAACTGTGTCAGGAAACAGACCAGAACTAGATATTGTTAATGCATGTGTCAGCATGGCCAGATCGGGTGTCTCCAGGAGTAGATTCATTTGATGGACTAGCTTTAAGTGTATGAAAATGCCCCTGGCCACTGCCCAAACTTGAGCTTCCAGACTCAAGAGTACACTCGTCTTGGAGGGGTGAGCCTGCATCTTCAGGCACAAGCTACCTTTCAAACGACCAAGAGCACTGCAGCTTTATCTTGATTAATCATCAGTTTGTTCATGTTCAGCAAGTCTATTACTGGTGCCATACACTGCATTAGAACCAAAATAGCTATTGTGGAATTTGGTTGAATTTGGTGGAAAGGACATATAGTTGTCATCAAAACAGTTGGCACCAGACATCAAACCTCCAGAAGGCTTCTTTCATTGGTTTCATATTGATGTTGAATGGCATGGAGGAGGGGGGCGAAGCTCTGCAGGGCTCCATAGGCCAGTAGCCAAGGAGTTGAACAGGAATCCCCCTGCAACATTTTCTGGGCTAACTTCTCCAGGAATGCACAGAACCACTGCAAAATCAGCTCCAAATCCCATCCCAGCAAGGTGGCCCAGATAGATAACAAACCACTTAGAGTTTTGGCAAAACCAACAGGAACACATTTTCCTATCCAGTTCCAAGGAAGGGTTGTCCACTAAAGTGGCCAAAAGAGGCATGAAACCAGATTGAAATGGATCAAGATAATCTGTTTCATGCAGGAACCCTTGAAGCTGGGAAGGCACCACACGTTCTGATATCTTGTTCAAAAATGGAAAGTAGGACATCGGCTGAAAGGATACAGGAGTTTCTTTCAGCAGAGGTCTTATAGCTGCCTCCTTTAGACATGTTAGAAATCTGCCTTCTTGTAAGGAGCTATTGACTACTCCTTTCACCCACTTACTGTTTTACAAGCAGAAGCAAAAGTTATGCCCATGGGAACTGCCTTAACTATAGCAGCCAAATATAGCCGTGGATCTCAGCAAATTTTAGTCATGTGGAATTCTTCATAATGGGCTGTAGGGTGATATAGGTTTGTTCTCTTGGGCAAGACGAAGTGAAATGGGCCCACTGGGCAGCTCCTTCTACATACAATGGTGGCAGAAAAGAATAATGTATTTGCTTGCCTGTTCTATCACCCAGTAAACCTTCAGGGACTAGCCTGTGTTCAGTCAGACTCACCCCAAGTCTTCCCCCAACATCACCAGAGGGCTGGAACAGTGGGAGCTCAGGGAGCACTCACATTTCGTCACCCTGGCTGTTTCCCTGTTTCAGAGATCAACTAAGGCTTTGACAGAATCTCCTGCTGAGGTGATAGGAAAAAGAGCTGTCAGGAAAACATCTTGATCCACTAGCCTGTGAGGTAGATCATTCAGTTCAGTCCTCTGACCTTGCAGAGAAGTCTCAGTGAGTCTAAACCCAACCACATAGTGATCTGTCCAAGACAAAGCAACTACAGAAAGTTCTTCCACATGAAGATCGCTAGTCAAGTTGGAAGATAGTTTAGGGGCAACAGCATGCTGTTTCACCTCCCACTCGCATGATAATGCAGCTCTGTATCTCCTTCTGCCCTTACTGCTCCACTGGCTGATTTTATTCACCTCCTAGTATACTGTTGCTGACAGCCTGATTGTTTTCAAGAGCAAGAGTTTTGCCTGCCCACTAAATGAAGATGAAAAAACAATCAGGCTGTCAGCAACAGTATACTGAGAGACAGGAGTTAAAACCGAGTAGTAAACATTCCTCTCAGTCTAGCAAATGGCTCTTGCCTTTGTTACCCTGACTTCTGGGGGTCCCTTGGGGGACACCATGATTCACTCCAAGATGAAAAAGTTGGGGAAATTAGCGGAGCACTGGCAATGGCATAACGAGGGGCATGGTAACCCAGCAGAATCTTTTACCCAGTGTTTACCGGGTCAGACCAAGCGAAAAGCCAGACAAACATACCAATAATTAGATTTTATTAATACATGTGTTTTGACGCACCAACAAACTTACTCAAGGACAATGGCCAAAATAGAGGGAGAAATGCCACACAATAGCAGTTTGGTAGTTTGCATGATTGATTCATGCAGATGGACCTTGCCGTGTAGGATTTTCTAAAGTCAGAGTTGTTCAACCTGGGGAAAACCCAATAATCCTCTCAAGTTGGCTATTCATGGCTGGGGACCCTTTGTCCATGCGGACATGTTTAGCGTGGGGTCTCCTTGGGGAAATGTGACTGGAGATTTTCCTGGTCTTGACTTAGTTTCAGTCATTCGTCCTCTTTGTCTACATGCCCACCTAGGCAACCTCTCTGGCATGGCGGGCATATTTGATATCAAATTTATATTCCCCGAGATGGGGTCTGTCATCAGGGTAACAATCCCCCCCCCCGAAAATAGATGATGAGTGTGCAATATCGTACATTTTCCAGTTAAACAAGAAAATAGTTTTAGAGTCAAATCTGGAGTGGGGACTTAACAAGCAAGTAGAACCACCAAAGGGAGATAGGATTCTCACAAGGAAAGGCAAGTTACTGGACGTCAAAGGAAAGAGACCTACTATTTATAATGCTACAGTTTCTAAACACACTCACACAAACATAAACATAAGGCAAAACATTGAAATCGCTCCCAACAATTGAGAATCGGCAGTAGATGAAATTCGGTCAAAGGGATTAAGACATAGAAAAGTAGTAGTCCAGTATAAATGTCCAAGTTAGCAGTCGAGGGGCAGACGTGAGTCGTTGCACACACCCCCGCGTCCAAAAAGTTCATATTGCCAAATGTAAAGAGTGTCTCCATAAAGGCAAGAAAGTCTTTGTCCTTCTGGGGTGGCAAGAGTGTTCTCATTACCGGGCTTCAGTGGGGGAGAGGCAGCATGGCGTATGCTCACCCTCTCCCTCGTCACTGGGGATGGCTCTGTCACTGGATCCAAGCACACTGGCAGCTGCATCGAGTACTCGCAAAGGCCGTCAGGATCAGTTGCTCTGCAGTGAGCTGTTACTGGTTCTGCTCCCGCAGTTGGCACAGGACCTGTTTCAGTTGCAGACTAAGGATACTAATTAGTAGCAATAATGTAAATTCCAAACCAGTCAGGGACGTTGGGCCTGAAGAGATGTACTTTGGGAAAATGGATTTTAATTGGGGACAGACATGCCCAACTGACTGGAAGGTGAAGCATCGTCAGGGCAATGGGTGAATTTTCTATACCAGCCAGAAAATGCTCGATGGGATGGATGCACCATGCTGAGAGTTGGTCACTATAAGGTGTCTTTACTGCAGCCGCGGCCTGGATGGCGACATGAGAGACAGGCAGTGCTTCTGGGCGTAGATCAGACCTGGAAAGTTCAGGGGTCCGGTAGACCAACCACAGTGCCCAGGAGATACTTTTTCAGTATCTCCATGTGTTCTGTGCACCTATACCACTTCAGTATTTCTATATGTTTCATCCAACTATGGCATTGAGGTGATGCAGTGGTGGTGGTGACACTGTCTCAGCTCAGATCTAGCACAACTCTGGCTTGTAGCTCCTTGCTCTGGAGAGTGGGAGCACCCTTTTACTGTTGAACAAAAAAGATACAATGTCCAAGGGAGCCTGGGCTATACAGGCTTTCAGTCCAGTGGGACTAGAGCTCGCCGGCGCCAGCATGTCTGTCGGGCAGAGTGAGTGTCATTTTTTTCTAAATTCAACCGTCAAATCCCTGCACTGCCTTAGGGGCATATGAAAATCACTGCATACATTTACACAAAAACAAACCTTAAATAGCAACTTGGTAGTTTGCATGATTGATTCATGCAGATGGCCCTCGCCATGTAGAATTTTCTGAAGTCGGAGTTGCTCAACCTGGGGAAAACTCAATAATCTCTACAAATTGGCTATTCGTGGCTGAAGACCCTTTGTCTGTGCGGGCATGTTTAGCCTGAGGTCTCCTTGGGGAAACGGGACTGGAGATTTTCCTGGCCTTGACCTAGTTTCAGTCATTCGACCTCTTTGTCTACGTACCCACCTAGGCAACCTCTCTGGCATGGCGGGCATATTTGATATCAAATTCATATTCCCCGGGATGCGGTCTGTCATTAGGGTAACACCTTTGTGCACCCTCCAAATGCTCCTGCCAAAGAAAGAATCCATTTTGATGATACCTTCTGCAGTAGTGACTCTGCCAGCAGCAGAGTCTGCTTTTATACTCTGGACCAGTAAGGAAGAGCTTCTGGATGGCAGCAGCACCTGCTGATTCAGGACCTGAGTCTTGCAAAGAGTAGGGAGTCTCATTGGTGAAGCAGAAATCTAAGCAGACAGCGACCTTTTCCTCCTACAGCCTTCTGATACCATCCATGGTCCTTCCTTTCTCCTCAAAGTTCTGCATAGATATACAGTGAACCCTCCACGTTGCTAGGTTTAGGGCCACAGGATCTCTGCAAAAAAGGAAAAACTGCAAATATCAAAATGTGTGTTTGTCTATGGGAAGGGGGCCAAGGCATGGTGGGGAGAGGTCACTCAGAATTCAAACCAAGGTAGGGAAAAGAGAGGTAAAGGGGGTGGATTGGCATGGTGGTCCTATACGTCCTCTCTCTTGCCCATCTCGTTCCTTGAGTATAGGGGGTGACATCTGGAGAGGGTTTGTGGTGCTCAGAAATTGGGCTATGATCCATCCTTAGCTGACCAGACAGCAACTGGTAGAAGAGAAGAAGGACCAAAGGCAGGCTTTTAAAGATCTGCGGCTCCTGATCAGAACTGCCAAGAGGGAAAGTTCCCCCAAAAAATAAGTGCTTGAGGTGGAGGGGCAGGGATTGGAGAGACTTGCAAATAATCAAATCCATGAAAGTTAAACCTGCAAAGGTGGAGGGCCAACTGTACTACAGTGCTGTTTTGCAGAATATTTCAAACTATTACTGGGCAATTGAGACAGCCAACCTACATGGTGGAATGTAATTTAAGTTTTTTTGAGGGGAATGAATAGGAAAAATTGCTGCTCCCCTAAATGTAATTGAGATCTGATTTTAGCACATTTAGCGTGTGGGCTTGAAGTCTATAACAAAAACAAGTCCTCAACAATTTTATGTGCTGTGTAAATATCAGAATTCATTTCCCTGGTAGCCTAAAGTAGCTGAACTGAAATATTTAAGTAAAGGGGAAATCAGTAAAGTGCGCTTGGTGTAGTTTACGTGTTATATTTGAATATAATAATCTTTGGAAAATATTTGTGTTGGAATAAATAAATATATTCTATAAATATTTTAAGACATGGAAACTCAGCACCAAACAATTTTCTTTGATTTGGGTTAGGGGTTAAGATGCTACCAATTGTTAGCATGCAGTTTAGCATGCCTCAAAAGTTGTGCTCATAAGCGTACATGCTTCCTAGGGATTGTGTGCTGGAGGACTATATTAACTACCATTTTGATTTTAAATATTAGAATGCATTTCAGTTGTTCAGTTGCCCTTTAGTGTGTTCATTTATTAGATTACTAATTAACTTTATAAAACAATGTACTTCTAAAAATAGAAAATTTTGTGATCACATACACACCCGTGAAAATGTTCCACAGCACATTACCGCTAGTAGATTGATTGGGCTTAGGTTCAGATTCCAGCTCAGCCATATTTACTGGGTGGTCTTGGGTCACCTATACACATAATTACAAGACCAAAATTTGTGCTTTTACTCTTTGGTGGTTGTTGGCAGAAATCACTTATTTGTGACTTTCACCTCAGGGAAGAAGATGAATATTCAGAACTGCGATCAGAACTTAGCCACAGCCAGCATGAAGTCAATGAAGATTCACACAGCATGGACCAAGATCAGACTTCTGTTTCTGTCCCAGAGAACCAGTCAACTATGGTCACAGCTGACATGGGTGAGCAGTGCTCTGAATGTTCCTGATAGATGAATATATCATAGCTTTTGAAAGACAGATGAAAATCTTTGCAGGAAAAGTATAATGGCATGCCTGATAAGTAGGCTTAAAACTATGGGAAACCTCTCCTTGTACTATTACATCAAAAAACAAGAAAATTTGTTATTATCCTAATTTGTACAACCTTGGAAAAGTAGTATTGTAGCAGTAAAGGCAAAATAGTATATCTTGAGCACCTTTAAAAAAACAACTTTCCTGCAGGCAGTTAGGGAAAAAAAAAGCATCTTGGACATTCAATCTGGGATATTTTCTGATTCTAGTCAGAATTCTAGTGTATGAGAGGATACAGAAATGCTCCATGTCTACAGAAATATTTGTAGATACAGAATCAAGAGTATTCAGAAAACCAGACAGGCATAACCCAGAAAGTACAAGTTCATATCAAGTGGAACATTTTTTTTATATAGTTATCAGATTTCCTTTTTCACACACACACACACGCACACACACAAACACACACACACACCAACCCAAAGTCTGTTTATTTTTAGAAAACTGTTTTTGAGTGGAATGCTAACTGGCTAAGTTAGCTGAAGCTGTACCTAATCCCAACCTCTCTCCGTTCAAGGCTTTTGTATGTTATTTGAGACTACCTTCATCCTGCCATGCTGGCATAATGTCCCAGGACAGATGGAGATCTGGATCTGGCATGATTTTCCTCTTCCTTTGCAATCTTTTTTTGGTTCTTCTGCCAGCTGATCTCAGTCAGCAGAGCAATTTTGTCAGCAGATCCCTCTGATGACTAGTCTGAGATCAGGCAGTGGAGAAGGGGTTAGTGATACTATCTCAAGGGCAACAGAGCCAGCAGAAGGAGAGTTCAGCTAGTACAAGAGGCATTTGTTTATTACTAATCTCACAGCCAGCACATTTTTGACTTAGGGTTGTACTGCCCATTTATGGGGGGAAAAAAGACTAATGGTTGGTCATTGAAACTGTATGAAATTATTTAAAACTCTTCAGTTGACAATGTTATAAAATGCCTGTCTTGTAGATTGGAGGGGAAACATACTCTAGAGCCTGACTTTCAAAAGTCAGTGGTGATCTTAAGAGCTACATTGGATGCCCACAGTCTACACAATTCCCATCCATCTTGCCTGTCAAGTTCCATGTTAATTCTGCAGTTGAATGCTATTCTGGGATGCTTATATATCCACTCCTGCTTGGATAAGGGTTCAAAAGAGGGAGGTGCTTAAAATGGAATTTACCTAATCTAAAATTGGTAATGAGTCCTGATTCTTGAAAATAGATTTATTTGCTTTATTATTTTGGGAGCTTGACTTCTGCACTGATACAGTCTAGGGGACTAATTTACAAGTGAATAAGAAATCTCGTTATCAGTAGGGATCAGTGTATAAACAAATACTTGGAAAGTGCTGAGATAAGCTATCCATTTAGTCTGACATATCTGTTAAACTCCATTATTACTTCTCAGTGCTTCCTAGTTTCTCTTATGCAGCACTGTTATTGTATAATCCATTGACTGCTGTTGCCACAAGATCAAATAACAAAGGGAAATAAAAAGCAATGTTCATCCAAGACTTGTTGCTTTCAGAAAACTGTGTAATTTCTGTACAGATGGCAGGTTTCAAAGTAACATTTGGCTGAGCTGGGAAATGTTAAGAACGTTTGTTTGCTTCAGAGTGACTCTGACAATGATGGCTTTTGTCAAACTCCAGCAGTTTTTGTGGTTCCAAAGCCTAGGCTTAATAAGCCAGCATGTTTTGTAGAAGTAACCTGCTCTGACTCTTGGAACACAAGGATTTAGGATGTTGAAATGCATTTACCAGGTTTTGAAGTGTTATTGATACCTAAGTCAGAAGGAAACATTTCCAGTTCTCTCAGTTGTGTGACTCTGATATATGTCTGATAGAACCTCTCTCCAACTAGGTAGATGGTGAAACACACCCATAGTTGAATCAGTGTAAAATTCTGTGTGCAACCTAATTCTGTTATATTTTATCTTGTGCACAGTAGAAAGAGAGGGACATAGTTGTTAGCTATTAGTTATGTTTCTGTGGATGAACTTCTCTTAAGCCTGCAGGCTTATCATGTAGGAATCATAGCTCTTCAACCAACTCTATGACATTGCTAAGGAAAAGGGAAATTAGTGTAGAGAGGCTGTAATTTTCTCAGGCAAGGGAAAAAGCATCTGTCTTCAGAATCCCTTACTAAGCATGTGTGAATAACAAAACAGGAAGAGGAGACCAGTCTGCCTTTTGTTGTATCCCCACCATGTTAAAAAAACATAGCCCTATATTTCTATACATCTTCTAAATCAAAATATAATGAAATAAAACCGAACATAATTTATGTCTCAACTTCTTTTTTTCCTTTTTACTCCAGCTCAGAAAAAGATTAGCTGCCTATAACCTATACTTCCTTTCACTATACAGCCTTCTCCTTTGACTTCTCTGCACCAAATGGTCTTACTCCTCCCTGTTTAACTATTTATTTGTCAATTGGTTTTTTACTTATCAATGTTCTGAAGTTCTCATATCCATCTACTACCCTATATCAGCTAGTTTTAACATTTTTGACTGGAATGTAAGTCAAGAAGACTCACAGAAAATAATTTAAGATTACACACAACGGAGGACATTTACAGGGAAAGAATTGTAGACGACTGAAATTACTTTGTACTGTTACGTCCTTTTACCTCCTTACCTCCTTTGCTTACTTTTCAATAAAAATAATAATTTTTTAAGAAGCATAGACCTGTATGTTTGATCACTAGAACAGAAATAGTTTTAAAAATGGAGGCTAGTGAAAGGAGAAGTCATCTCTGGATGCATTTTGAAAGAAGCCTACAACGGGTCTCAGGTTGTTGTTGTTGTTGTTTACTTAGCAAGGTTTAGCTAACATGGTTGTTTCATTTCACATGTAGATATTATTAGTTTTGGATTAAAAGTTTGCCGAAACATGTTGAATGGTTCTTTTTTGTGGTTCCAGAACCTATCCTAACGTTTCCATGTTATTTCTACCTGTGGTATCAAAGTTTTTGTTAAAGAAATAATGCCCAGGAACACATCAGCTTTGTTAACTGAGGTATACCTGTATTTCAAGATCGTTGCTTCTGAGTCTTATTGGTGCTCCTGTGGTGAAATTTGCAAAGAGAGTGCTCAGTGAGCTTTGGTATAGTCGTGAGTGCAAAACAATGGAGTACAATTTCACTATTATCTATACTCCAAGTGGGGAAAATTTGGTCTTGCAAATGTTGGGTTACAACTCCCATCATCCGTAACACTGGTGATGCTGTCTATCTCTGATGGGAGATGCAACAACATCTGGAGGGACCCATCTTCTCCAACTGTGCTGTACGTGCTGTCGTTTTGGTATCCTCCAGATGTTTTGTGTTCCAGCTCCTATAATCCCTGACTATTGGCCATGCTAGCTGTACTTTATGGAAGCTGTAGTTCAACAACATATGGAGAGTACCAGCTTGGCTGTTCTAGAGGTAACAAATATCACAAAGAGCACAGTTTTGCATGTGTTGGTTTCATTAATAATACCATTCCATCTCCCTTTTTTTTCTTTCATTTCTTTTATAGATGTAGCTTTTTTAAAAAAAGAAGTCCTTCTGGTTGGTTATACTGGTAGTGCAAATCCATCATGAGCTGAAAATGTGAAACTGCACATTGCATTAATGTGGTGACCTCATTGGCATACCAAACTACACTTGCATGTTATGATATACTCGAAAATTTAGATATGCCTCTCTACTGCTATAGGCAATAAAACATCAAGGGCTAAAATAGCTAATCTCTCTTGCTGTGTGTTGTAAATCCTATGACTGGGTTTAATCTACTTTCTCCTTGAGATGTGGGTCTCTGTAGCCTTGTTATAAAGTCTTATTTCCTGGGAGGAAAACTGCCTGAAGGCTAGAACTTAAAATACAAGAGCTTGTTTGAGGAATCATTGTCTTGTAAAATGTGACAAAATGTGTACAAATTGTTATGGTGCTTCAGGAATGCAGACAAAGTAAATGGGTTTTTATCAATTTAGCAATCTCTGTGATGCATCTGTGTCTGAAAAGTTATATTTATAAAACAAACCTTTTGCAGATGAATAGCTGTTAATGCAGAAAAATGGTTTTAAGTGGAGCTGACAAGGCAGAATATTTTTCATACGGATTTTTAAAAGCACTTTTTGCACGTGAACAGACTTCAGCAGCATTCCATGCTCCTCTTCTGCTGATCCACATTCATGATGCTATGAAAGTTGATTTGAAGACCAATTTGCTCTGAGGGCTTTTAGCCAGCTTTAGAGCATATCTCCAAGACTGATCTGATGTGTTTTTGACCTGTCGGCTCTGTATTCTAGGCCTTGTTCATTATATGTCCGTTCTGTTTGCAAAAGGAGGCACACACTGGTATCCAAGCAATGGGAATGCTCAGCAGCTTTGACTGTGAAGTTATATACTATGCACTCATACACACTGTTTATGCTTTAAATGGCCACTATTGATTGCATTATTGACTTTTTGCTACCCAACTTTTTCCTTCCTTCACTTTTTTTTAGGCCTATTTTAAAAACTGAATTTTCTTAATCTGAAAATTGAGATATTGAAAAATGGCGAAAAAAACCTTACTGAGTTAACAGCAGAGAATCCAGTATGAAAGACAGCAGTCTATCTTCCTTGCAAACGTACCACCATCTACCTTTTATTTACGTAGTGCTTTTTATCATGAAGTAAGGAACAGATCCCTGCATGATTCACCCCATATGGAGGCTGTTGCATAATGGAACACGTCTGTGTGTTGCATTGCCTGTGAGCTGGCATAGTGCTTGCATTGGGCTTACTGCTCCAATTTGTCCTGTTGCATGAAATGTACCCGTGCCAGCACCAGCTGTCATCATGGGATTGAAGCACATGTGGAGGCATGCTGTGCAAATGGACTGACTTATGCAATATGTACTTCTATGTGAAGCACTGCCTTATGGAAGAATTTTCCAAAAACCCTCATGAAGTTTGAGCAAGAAAGCAATGTATGAAGAACTCTCAAATACTATGCATAATAGGAATCTGGAAATATTTAGGGAAGGCATTTCCAATTTGATTATCATAAATAGTCATGTAGAATCCAGAGGGAGGCAGGGGTCTTGGCTAATTGTCTTGCTCCTAATATAGATATTAGGTCTCACAATAAAATTTCGCAGAAGAGGCGAACAAGGCAAAACTGAAGGAAACCTTACCTCTTTTTGCCTTCCCTTTTCTATCTCCATGCAAGCAGTTTAGGTGATTACCTAAACCACTCCTTTCAGCTTTAGAAGTGGGGATGATATAGTTACAACTGCAATATCCACAGTGTTTCCAGCAAATGGTATTTGTGATTTCCCCCCATCTCTGGCCCTGAAGGAGTTTGTGAATGTTTCTGTGTTTTTGATCTCTAGCCAAATTGGATTCACATGTATATATCAACAACAAAGATTAAAAGCATTTTGGTTTAAGGCTCATTTTAAGAACTACAATTTTTCGACTTCTATACTATACTTGCCTTATATATGCAATTGTCTGTTGATAAGTCTCCTTTCCCAACAAGGTGCTTCATATCAGGTTGTAACAAGTATGTGGAAATTGATTATTTTGCGATTTTTCTCAATTCTGAGCTCAAAACCAGATATTTTAATGGGGGATGTACCCTGAAGAGGCAACCCTCCCAAATAGTAGTGAATTTAGCTACATATTCATATTGAAAACAGCTGCTAATATGTGCCCATTAAACATTAACTTGGTTGTGGATACATTTGATATGTAAAGTCAGCATAGCAATAACAAACATTGATCTCTGGATTCCCGAAAGAAAGGATCCTCTGAAATTTAAGGAAGGAGGGAGTATACTTGCATGTATAAATTAGGATCATTAGTTTAAACAAAGGTAGGCAATCTGATGCCCCCAAGGATATATTAGACTACAACTCTTATAATGCTTACATTTATATAGGTTGGCTGAGGCCCTCAGAGCTGCAGTCCTAACTACCTGGAGGGTGCCAGGTTGCTTAACCTTGATGTTTAAAAAATGAAGCAAGGTTCAAAGGCCACCCAGTCCACCTGCCCAGGACCTTGGAGGGCAGACACCCCTACTTTTGTACTCCTTGCCTCTAAAAAGAATTCCAGACAAATATATATTACACACACACACACACACACACACACACACACACATAACTTTGTGCCAGTAGTATCCCCTGAAGCCTGTGGAGGGTGTGATAGACCATTTCCCCTGGCCCTCTTTTGGAGAAAATAGTCCACCGTGGGTTTAAAACAGGCCTGGTTCCAATGGGTGATCCTGAGAGTAGAGCTGCAAGAAGGATAGGTGTAAAATGCACTGCAGGATGGAACAGGATCCTGTAAATATGAAGGAAGAGTGGAGGGGGATAGTCTTAAGAGCAACAGCCACGGACAGGACAACGACAATGGAAAACAGATGGGTTGGCAATATATGTTGAGTGTTTACAGTGTGAAGCTCATTTATAAATGAAAGCTGTAGGACAAGAAAGTTTTTAAAAGAAATCATTACTCTTCCTCAGTACATAGCAGATAGTTTCCAGTGTTCCTAAGCTGTCCAGGCAAAGGGCTTCTCTGAACTAATCCATAAAATGTGGAAGCAGCTACTCTTCAATAAATAACTGCCTGTTGAAATAATATGTGGTAGGGGTGAAGGGAGACCCAAAATAGTTGCTCGTATCTCCCCTGGTGTAGGTTATCTTGTACTAATCAAGGGGACTTTGCTTATTAAAAGATGAAATGCTACTCAAAATAACCCTGCTCTTTCTGCAGTAAGACTCAAATCCTGCTCTCATCATCGTTCATTAGAAGTCCGTACAAAAGTACGCCATAAGCAGAAAGCAGTATTTGCTCATTCACCATTCAGGTAACAAGGGTGTTTGTTAACAACACTGTTGCAGACACTTACATCTATAAGTTGATTTAGGAGCAGATCACTCCACACAAATGAGCCATGCCATAGTCTGCTGGAGTAGGCACAAATACTGCTAGGCACTCTTGCTTGCAGGTGGGGAGATAATTCTTTCCTGGCCTCTGTAAAACATGTTTCACAGAATCATTGCTGAAACGCCCTACCTTTGATAGCATCGGTCCCATATGAAAGAGTCCATTGTTAACTTACAACTTCCTCATTATCTTGAAAGTCAAGCACACAGCTTTCAAGCCTGTGTAGGTGTTAGACAATAGTAAACTAGTAACTTGCTAGAGTAAAGCCATGGTGTTTGTGAAGAGATACGTTGGGCAATTTGAGCAACCTGTGCAGCTTTCATCCACCTTCCTGCTCCCCAAGATAAGGATTGAATGGTAGCACTCTTTTTTCCTTTTTTGTTGCATTGCAGGGCATATCTGATATGTTCCTTTTATTTCACAGATACTTGCAGTGACTTGAACTCTGAGCTGCAGCGGGTGCTGACAGGACTGGAGAATGTTGTCTGTGGGAGAAAGAAGAGCAGCTGCAGTTTGTCTGTGGCAGATGTGGACAGACACATTGAACAACTCACCACTGCTAGTGAACACTGTGACTTAGCCATTAAGGTTTGGTAACATTAAGTAGTCATATTATATAAGTTTTTTGTGGAAAGTAGAATAATTTATATCTATATCTCTTATTTCATAACATACCCCAAAATCATTTAATAACACAATCTGATGTAGGTGAGGCATAGTGCGTCTCTTTTACCAAATGAATATCAACCACAAGGGGCAAAATTCATATTTTAAGAAGGGACAGAAATGGATTGTTCCTTAGCTCTCTCTTTGAAAGCTTCCTCTTCTTATTGAGTGAACTGTTGTCTTGTTTTGTTAATGGCAATGAATAAAAGAAAGATGTTCTGGGGAGGTGGAAAAACTTCATTCTGATAAGGTAAGTATGAAGAGTAAGATTCTGCTTGGACAGGTTAAACACTGGACTGAAAAAGGAAAATGGATGCAATGAATAAAGAAGGCTCGTGATTGCAGCAGATTAAAAAAAATTAAGAGTCAAATTAGTTTGGATTGGACCTTCAGACAGGTGGAACTTCAGGCAAACCATCTGTAATGACATTTCAGCTGTCCGTTTACTTGTTTCTGAGTATGGCTGATTGTAAATGAGTTCAGAAATATGAGGCAATACATTATGAAATACTTTGCTATTGTTATTGTGACAATAGTGGCATTTTGTTCTCTGCAGCTATGCATAGCTTGGCTGTAACACTGTGGTGTCTAAAAATACAAAATCTGAAACAACTCTGTCCCAAGGCATTAAATTAGAATGAAGAACTAGGTTTGTCCTAACAAAGGAATCTGTATTTGATTTAGGTGTTTTCATCAGTCTTTCCTAGACATGTTCTGTGTGGGAGATATCTCAGTACAGAAAAATCACCCTGCATTTTTAACAAGAAACAAAATAGGTCAAAAGACCCTAGTTCAAACATTAACCTATATTCTTAGTATTTGCCTTAGCTGCAAGAGTTTAATGTTAGGTTACTAAAGTGTTTCTATTGTAAATTCTGTTTTTCTTCTCTCTCTCTGTAATAAGCATTTGTAGAGGACTACACATGTAATAAGCACACACACATTCCTCATGCTCTGAGAGCAAGAACTAAGGGCCTTTCCGGGGTTTGCAGTTTAGTGTGGGACCTTTAGAATTCTCATCCAGAGGGCTCTTTGGCTTTAGTAAACTACAAACTCCAGAATTCCACAGGATGTTGGAAGTGGAGTAATAGCACTATAACAGGGTAGTGCGTAAAGGCCCTACGATCCAGTGAAGAACACAAAGGCGTGGAATATTTAAAGTAGGGACTAGGAAAGTGCAGCTCCTGAACTGTAAGCATCCCAAACTCTTAACATGCAAGATCTGCAGGAGCCTCCCCAAAGCCATCCCCCCCATTTTTTTAAAAAAATCAAACAGTAACCCCCAAAATCACAAATCACAAAAATATGGTAGTTGAGGTCTTTTTGCCCCTAACCATCCTCCCCATGGCCAGTTTTCAGCCAAAATCCAAACAGGAAGTGATACCATGTTACATCCTGGTTGACAGAAATGCATCAGTGTGTTCCACAAGGGGGAATAGGAGGGGTAAAATTTCTTGCCCCACTTCTAACATAGACTTGCTCTTTAGTTTTCCACTTCTAGCTGTGGATACCCTGTTGAAGTCTGACTTGAGCAGGAAGTGATCCTTAAACTATCTTTAAGGTGTATATGACCAGTATTTACTTATTCATGCCTTAATTGCTAGAAGTGGTCTGTTCTGACAGATTGTGAAGGCTTGGAAATGCCTTTCAAATGTTTCTGTGAACACAAATGTCTGAATGTGTGCATGTTGCACATAAAAGGTGATTCATATAGATTCTGCTCACCTGTATTTCCCCAATTCCATCTTTTGCTGGCATTTCAAAAATGATATGAAATGAAACACCATCAAAAGACTCCTGTTGAACTGATTCTTGCCCTTTTAACTGTGCCAAAATACACTGAGATGTGGTTTATAGTGCACATTTGTATTTACTATTACGCTACTGGTAAATGCTAGACAGAAATTGAATCCTGTAGTTTGTACAAGTAAACATTTCCTGTTTTGCAAACAGAAAGCCCTTGATTCAGGATACATTATCTGATTTACTTGCATACATTGTATGACATGTTGTTTATTTGGGATACTGCTTTTAGAATAGGCTAAACATTTTCCAACTGAGTGAGCTTCCTTAATTCAAAGAGGAGGAAAGAATTGTAAAGCTTGTCATTCCCATCTCTCTTCCAAAAGAAAAAACAAAACAAAACAAAATGAACAGGAGGGGAAACAGGTTCACTGTTGTTCTAAGGCATGTGGAGGAAGTGAAAGCAAAATGTTTGACTTATTAGGCTTGAACATTATCAATCAATAAATGGAATGGAATGTTTGCCAGTTTTACCTCTAAGGCAATAAAAATGCAAGTGTACTTTGTTTGAAATGTTCAGTGAGTGTGTGTGTTTAATGCCGCTTATTTCAAGTAATATTTTTGGTTAATATTCTTCCAAACTTGTATCTCAGTCTTGATGCTTCAACAGAGATTGCCAAGCTTTAATATTGTCCTGGCTGTTCAATCACAGAGCACATCCAATTGCCACAAATAACAAAATGTTCCAAGAAAGAAGCAATGGGAACTATACTTTGAGAGCCCTGCTATTATACGTTTAGGTTGTATGTATGTGCAGTTCTCATCAAAGATGGCAGAAAATTGACAAAATAGAATTTAGGAATCTAATTATTCTTTTCAGGTTATGATACCCACAGATAACAAAAATACCAGTCTAAGTGTGAGATGTAATTTTTTTAATCTCTTTATCCTTGTGTGAAGGACACATTTCTGCTACTTTTTCTGTTAATAATGCTGCACATTGCCCTTTTCTGTTGGTAGTAAAGATGTAAAATTTCCCAAAATTTTGAAACTGTAAAAAAAAACACCCGTTTTTTCTATATATTTTCTTCAGGAAAACAGAAATTTGAAAAAAAATAAAATAAAAATGCAATATTAGCATCCTTTATAAATTGAAAGTCCCTTGGTTGACTTAGGAATTTAAAATATATTATATTTAACTTGGTTTACAATAACAGTATCATTATTGAAACATTACCAAATTGAACTTTTTTAAAAAATTTATTTTTGTTACAAATGGACCTACAAGGCCCTGAACTGTAAGGAGTATCTGAACTATAAGAACCTCTTTGGTTTTGCCAGTTTAAGGGGCAAGAACAAAATCAACTAAAGTAAATTTTAAAAAAATTTTTTTAAATAAAAGCACAATAAATTATCAATATTAGTGGGAAAAAAAATTATTTTGTCTCCACTGGGTCCATAGTGTCAAGCAGATATAACGTAGTCATTCACATAAAAATAAAGAAGAAAACAAAAGAAACCAAGAGTAGAAGTTGTAATGACCTGATATAGTGCATAATCTTACATAAAAGTCATCTGCTTACAGGTGCCAGGATCCTTCATTGTCAGACATAATTGCAGTGATGGACTCCCACCCACCCATAAAAAAAAAACCTCTACAGGCAACTCGAGAGAGCCCTTGGGGTCCTGCTGCAGCTGCTTCTCTCAAAGTATCCTTCTCTAAAGAGAATACTGCAAACATCATTTCCCAGCACCTCAGTCTTCAGTGCTTCAGAAACTCTTTGGTTGAGACTTGAGAGAGAGAGATTTTGGTTGAGGGGAGGTCACTTGCAGTCATTAACCACTAAATGTGAACTTCCAGCTGTTACAAGATCTTATATTCAGTTTATGATCTCATAACTACTTTACAGGATGCCGGTCATAGTTTTGAGAAATGATTTGGGGGCATTACATTTGTGAAAATCTCATGTTAAACATTTTATTCATCATTATAAAAGAGTATTCCCTAGTCCATTTTTCCCCAATTTTTCCATTTTCTGGGCCTTTACATCTCTAGGTGCCAGTATAATCCTTTTGTATGCAACCTTTGGAAAGATTAACAGTGTCAGCGAAAGGCTGATTCTGAAGTTAATATGTTCATGAAATATGAGAAGGATTTCTCTGTGTTTTATGTCAGACACAAACATGACTAAAAACTAGCTGTCATGCACTAGCATACTTGTGTAAATCCTTTTTTCATTTTAGTTATGGAATTGTGCGGTAAAGCACTTCTGAACTGTGGTAGAAATGCAAAGATATATAACCAGGTGGTTGTGTCTATGTTGCCCTAACTATTTGTTGCTGAATTTTACAGAGGGTAGTACAGTGACAAGGACATTGTTTACATCCTCTCTGTGTGTGCATGTTCCTACTCACACATAAAGCTACTCTAAGGAACACTTGTGTACTATATGTCAGCTGGTTTATTGAATCCACCAGTTTTCCAGTCTCATGCATAAAGGCAGGAGTTTGAGACCTGTTCATATCAGGATTCCTTTAAAAGTTGAAGGGTGCCAACAGCCTGGATTCAAGAGACACTCATGAAGACAGAAGTCCTTTGCCACCTTTTAACCAGTTCCCCACATTTAACAAGCCCCAAAGGCCTGGTCTTTTGTCAGCAGCTCCACATACAAACTTGAGTAGTGAGATCTTTGTGCTGATAGCGGTTTTAAAATTTAAGGAGATAAATTGTTTCAAAGAGTATTGACTTTCAAGGCTCAAAGATTATTACAACATGTGATTCTGTTTGGCTTTTTGAGACTCCTTCTGAAGCTTTACATTGAAAGGGTACAGAGAAGATTTTAGAAGTGAGTTATTAGGTAGGGTGATTTCTTCTAGTATCTAATCTTTTTCAAATAAGCGGTTGGATCAGGTAATGCTGTTCAGCAGTGAATGTCTTTGAATTATACTGTTTATTTGGATCAGTTTCAAATTGATTTCAGAACTCAGTACAGAAACTACCTTAGTTGCAATGCTGGAAAACCTTCATTGACAAATGAACAAGAAGAATATGTTTGGCCAAACTTCACCTGTAATACTGTATCCAGTTCTGAACAAAACAGTTCAAGAAGAACATCAACAAGCTGGAATATGTCCAGAGACAAGCGATCAAGATGATCAAAGGTCTGGAAGTCAAGCTTCATGCCAAACAACTTAGGGAGCTGTATATATGTTTAGCTTGGAGAAGAGGAGACTGAGAGGTGACATGATGTAGTTGTTTCCGTGTGCCTTCAAGTCATATTTGGATTCCTCATTAAATGTTTCCAGGAAGCCAGAGACTAAGGGCAAAGTCTTGTGTATTTATGGTATTTGGTATCACTCCAAAAACAAACCCTTACCAGAGATGGTCTGTTGTTTTACCCAGTGGGACAATAAGATCACATTTCTGATGCTGATAATCTAGCCTATCAGAAAATTATTCTGTGGCTAGACTCACTAGATTCACTTCCTGAATGACTCCAAACTTAGATTATAGAAGAGCTTCTAATCAGCTGCATCATTATGAGGAAGAGCTTACTTTCTGCACATGGTACTAGAAGTAAAATATTTGCACATGGATCACTTCCTTGAGGAGGGGAGGAATAAAACATATATATAGTCTGGATGTCACTGTGGTCCTGCATCAGGAAACAGGGGTTCATTGTAGGAGACAGCTCTCCAAAACAGCCCATTGAAGACTGTGTGTGTTTACTGGCCACAGAATGCTGCTGTCTGACGGCTTGTAGGAAAAAAGAATGATAATCTAGTAGGGAGGGGAAATCACCATCCAGAGAAGCACTCTCTACTACAACATTCATTGCTGACCCCCTTGTCTTCTTTAGTCCCCACAGTAGGAAAATAATTTTCCATTTGCTGTTGCCATGTTATTGTTTTTAACATGAGTTTGTACATGGTTAACTACTTTAAATTACACTGACTAATTGTAGCTGACGTGCTTTGCAAACCATTTTAAAGGCTTTTCTTGAAGAAGGTTTGAAATATTGGTATTATGTTGAAATTTTTCATTCCAGCCAAGCTATTCCCATCCTCTTGAGCTTTTCTGTGTATTTTATTTCTTGTTCAAAGAAAGGAATGCCAGTGCCTTACATTTCTTTACTTGTCTCAAAGGGTTTCTATTTTATTCTTTTTGGGTCACACTTCACAGAAGTGATACTCATGCATCAAGAATCCTGAGACCTTTGTGAAGTTTACTGAATATAACGGAGATCCAATGGTGCAGTTTCTGGTTTCTTTTTTTTTTTTTTTCATGATACACTTTTGTTTTGATATTGAAAGTGGTGTGTAATGTGACAAAGGAAACTGAGACTATAAAACAGCCATAGAACTCTGTGTTGAACAAAATGTGGGATAAAAATAGTTTAATCAGTTCTCCCAACTATACAATTCAGGGTTATAGAAATTATAGTCCAACACACCTGGAGAGCACCAAGTTGGGAAAACTAAATTTGGGTAATATGAGAAATAGGAAGTGCTAAACGACTTGCCTCTGAGGTCAGTTCTAAATAGCCCTTGAAGTAGGGTGAGAAATCTGTGTCCTTATAGGTGGATTACAGATTCCCTATTCCCTAACTACTGGCAGGGGTTGATGGTAGTTGGGACGCCATGGGTTCCCCACCCCAGCCCTAAAGTAATCACAAACTTTATCTGTTGAAACCAAGTTTTGTCTTCCGTTTGTCTAGAAATAGAATTATCTCCAGATCCCTCTTAAACAAAATGCTATTATGTCTTTTTCAAGCAGACAGTAGGAGATTTCTCCAGTGTGAAACTTTGTGACACTCTTGCGTAGATTTAAATGGCTGTGTGGTTTACCTTTCAATTTGTGGCCCTACCAGCCAATAAAGTAAATGTTTATGTTAATGGTAAGCAGCTCCCCTGGTTAACAGTCACTTTGGTTTTGCTTAATTAGTTCATGAAAGTAGTCTATTTTGTATATCGACTGATTAAGTCAAGTGCACTCTGATGTCCATTTTAGAACTTAATTAGTGTGTTTGATGTACTGTGATGCCTGGTGAGCAAATGTGTTTTATAAATGCCAGTGGCTTACTGTTGCTTACATTAGTTTAACAAGATATAAATGAGAAATGTGATTTTGTTTTTGTTTTTAATTGCTTGTAACTTTTTTCCTTTTAACTGAGGTTTAAAACTCAGTCTAATTTGGGTTCAAAAATACCCCAGGAAAATAATAAAAAAATAAAATACCTGTGGGAAGATATGAACCATGACATCATATGCAATCTTTGGGGGAAAATCCCTTTAACAAGAATGTTCTTTTTTCCAGTAAAAGAAAAACAGTTGAAAAGAAGTCATGAGTCAACAGTAGCTCTTAATCTAAAGTACCTAAGACCTACAAGAATTGCATGTGGTTTCTAATCAGTCACATCACTTTTTAAATATTAAGCAACTGTGCCATCGTAAGACTTATGTGATTGTAACAGTGTAATAATTATGAGTTATAAATTAAACATACTAACAGCAAATCTTACAGAAAATGCAGCCATAACATTCATTACTCAAGCAGCCTATATACAAGTACCATAGTTCACAATGATAGACAGTACAGCTACATGGAATACATTATTACTTCTATTTGTGTCATTTGTTTGAACCACAGAGGTAAAGGCTGTAATCCTCTTGGGTGGCATTAACTACTCTGACATAGGTAGCAGCACTGTGTTGTCTGTGGCAGTGTAAAAGCAAATGTAAATGGGCATCACCAGTAGGTTTGGAGGCAAGGAAAAGGTATAGGAACTCGTCTTTAGTGAGAGAAAGCTGCCCTACTGGTCCCAAGCTGTTAGGAGCCAATAGGGCATCTTTCTCTGTTGATAGCCAGAGCTTTTCCCTCTTTCTTCCTTCTGGTGCTACACGCTGCTCCAGAAAGTGCCTTATTCTTGTGTAGCATTCCATTATACCAGCATGAGTCAGCAAGGGGATTTCAATGTGCTCCTGTCCCTTTTGGTGTCACCAGTGGGAAGCTTTACCAGGCATGACAGTACCAGGCAAGTTTCTAGACTCATCTAGTTTTATCAGCACCAGGCTGTACAGAGACGCCTTTGGAGAGGTTCTTTCCAGTATCAGTTGTTTGTCTTCCAAACAATATAGGAATGTCAGCAGGCAACATTCACTTTATTTCAACATACCAGCACTTGACTATAATTTGATAATTCATTTGGAAGAATATGTGGAGACCATCTGATAACAAGGGTCCACCTCATTTTTGGTTTTATTGTAATAAACAATGACCTCAAGCTTCAGTTTATGATCTGACATTGCTGCATAGCTGTGCACTAAAGGAAGGAGAATCACTGTGTTTCTTTTCTTTGGAACATAACTTGCATACGTAAGATCTTCTTGAAAACACAAAGCAATGCTGTTCATCTAGGTTGTGGACAAGGAAATCTTGTTTTGTTTGTTTTTCACTGTGTCATCCAGAGTCTAGTTTTTCTTAGCTAAACTGCTTGCTGGTTGCTAAGAAGTTATTAATTCTTGTTTTCTGGTCAGAAGTCTATAAATACATTTTTCAACACTGTCAAGCCTTGGTTTTGAGTTACCATGACTTGATTTAAAAACTGAGGGCAACCCTCAAAAAAGACCACTTGTCCAATCTTCCTGTAATCGGAAAGTATAGTCAGCTAAACTTCTTTGGTTGACATTTGCCTTTTAATCTGGCCACCGGCCAAGGTGAAAGTATAGGCTTCATTCAAGCATTAGCAAAAAAAATATTTCTCAACATGAATTTAGAAGTAACTGCTGAACTGCTGGTTTACAAAAAGATTATAAGTGGGGGAATAGTTTATTTTGTAATTTAATGTTTGTAAAGGGGCTTTGTAAGTCTTTTGGGGCAGTTAGTCTCTTTCATCTTGGCATACCTCACTGGGTAAAATGTGGAGGGGAGAGCCTTGTATGCCACACTGAGGTCATTTAATAAAAGAAATGATAAAAATGCAGGTAAACATGTCAGGAATACCTGATGCATGAAGTTCTAAAATATTAATTTAGAAGCTTCATGATATTGTGTAGCTCCTTTGGGGCCATTTGATTTCAGTTGTCAAGTGGGGTCATATCCATAGCATGTTTTCAGACAAAAATAACTTGTGTGTCATTGAAAAGGATGAATTAGAATGAGTCAATGTACGTGCTATTGTTCCTTGTTAATCTTGTGTATACCCCTTCCTGTGTTGCAGACAGTTGAAGAGATTGAAGGTGTCTTAGGACGGGACCTGTATCCAAATCTGGCTGAAGAGAGATCTCGGTGGGAGAAGGAACTGGCAGGCTTGAGGGAAGAGAATGAGAGCCTGACAGCAATGCTGTGCAGCAAGGAGGAGGAGCTGAATAGGACGAAGGCTACCATGAATGCCATCCGAGAAGAACGAGACAGGTTACGCAGAAGGGTGAGCTACTCCTAGCCGCATTAAATGTTGTAGACTTCTGTAGAAACATGATTGTCAGAATATTTGCCCCATTTTGTAGGCCACCCTCAACTTACTCTTGGCTTTTTCACTGTGAATTCTTGTGTTGAAATCTTTTTTCAACCTTCTCAAACCTCCTATTAATAGGCATTTCTAGAACTTTCTTGAGTCCATCTAGTCAATATGTTTTCTTATACAACGCTTGGCGACTGGGAAGACTTGATACCTTCCTTGTCTTTCCTTGTGCACCTGAGACATTCCATAGTTATCTTTTATGAATATTTTAAATGTGATGTGGTGGGTCATCTAAGATATAGCATATAAACATGGAAGTTCATGCATAAACATGTCAAGAGATAAAGCAGATACTCCTCTATTGAATATTCCATTTTGCGTCCTCTTCCCTCCCCCCAACTTGTGAACAAAGGAAACCTTTGGAGTTTTTTTTAATTCTAATTTATGGTTGAATTAGAAGAAGAATGAGTTTCTCTTTTATTTTAAAATGGGAGTAGCTTTGTTGAGCTGATGACTTAATGTTTTACGTCAGTGTCTGTATCTAGTTCTAGTTCACCTAAAGGTCTTCATTGGTTATATGGTTGTATGGGCTCAAAATTTACAGAACTAATTGAAATGAGAATAAGATTAATTGCAAGGAATATCTAGTATCTCTAGTGCAGATTGAATAGATGAGAGACAGTATTACATGAGAAATTGTTTTGTTCTGTTTTTTGCTTCATAGATATGTGTTTCTTCTCACAGAAGCTTTGTTTTGAATGTAAATGAGAACTGTGTGTGAAATGCTGAATTGTCAGTATATTTTGATGACTTCTTCATTGTCTGAACAGCCTGTCCTTCTTTATGTGTATTTCTTTACGACATTAGGGTTTGCTCTTTGTTGTTTTCATATTTCTGCTATTCAACTATACAAACCATCTTATTCATCAAAGCTTCTGTCCAGCATAGCGTAATATGTGTGTTCAGCTGCTGAAACAGATTGCATTTATAATCTGCTATGTTGTATAATTAGATCATCAGAGCTGAAACCTTTTTAAAAATGCACAGAGTAGTTGTATGAATGTATGTGGATATCCATCTGTCATCCCTGCACCCAGGGGAAGATTCCACTTTGAAGGGTCCCAGATGCTACATCACTACCAACTCCAGTGTCCAGAATCTTAGAACCTACTGCTGCATCCTTTCTTTCTTTATCAGGAGCAGGCTAAACTTTGGGTACTATATTGAATGATTGTTGTCCCCATTTCAGAGAAGGGGAAGGGACATACATCCAGTTGTCTGCCCCTCCCATTGTTCTTTCCATGCACTTTCATACCAAACTATGGTAAAATATTGCCTCCTTTTTTTTCCCCCTGATAATGGGTTGTTTTGGCTTGTAAGGGTCAGTGGGCTGTCTCTGCAGCATCTGTAGTGGAGCTTCCATATGCCCTCCCTTCTTATTAGTTAAACTTCTTCAAGGATGCCATAGCCCCACCTATCCCCTGATTACTCTTTTCCCTGTCAGGCTGGCAGCCAAAATGTACCTGCAGGTAGTAATGCTGTAGCTGTGATCTTTTTTGTGATGTAATTACTAGAACAACAATCTGCCATAGTAAGAGAGCATGAGGAGGTGGCATAGAAGATACAGAACCCTGATGAGCTAGAAAGGCTTTGAATTGTCGCCTAGAAATAAAATTGCCATTGATTATCAATATACAGAAGCATCAGATCATGCATTATCTTCTTTATGGGAGTCAAGTAGAGGAAAGAAATGTGTAGCTATTTCTGTAATGCTGATTGTCATATATTTATAAATGTTCATATATTTTTGGTTTCCATAATCATGTTGCATAATTTCAGCAAACCTAATCAAGAAGGAGTCTGGTGTTGAAAAAATTGTGCTTAACCTACATTAGAATGCTCAATTGCATAAATACCATCAGAGAAAGTGCTGTTGTTTGTTAATTGGAAGGAACAAGCATTGTCTTCTAAAAGTTGTGTTTGAAAAAGAGGCAAGTGCTCTGGCCTCTTGTGCATTAAATTTTCAAATATTTTAGGAAGTTTATTAATATTTTGTAAAAGAATTTTGAACAAAATTAGTAGTTCCCATCATTTCCCTTCTTTTCTAATAAAACCCTAAAAAGAACTCTCTTCCTTGATACCCAAAAACCTATCCAGACTGTCAGATTCTGTTCTGACAGGCTGTTTAAGGTATCAATTTTCATCTTGTGATACATCAACAGCTTGTCTATTTATTTACTTACTGTATTTATAGCCTACATTTCTTCCAAAAACTAGGATTCAAGGAAGTTCGCATTAAGAGTGAATAAAAATACAGTTAAAATACAAAATAAGTTCACAAATTAAACACACAGTTAAAATAAAAATATAATTAGAAGTATATAAATAAGTAAGTTAAGCAGCTAACTTGCTTACTCAGCTGAGTTACTCTGCACTATTCAGCCTTTTTGTACTTAGGGAATCCTAACTAGATCAGACCAAGGTGTTTTGTCAAAATCTAGTCATATTTCCAGTGGCCAGGAGTTCCCCCAGTAACTCCACAAGCAGGACATGAAACTAATATATTTTTTTTCAAGCTGTCATCCGCTAACTGGGATTCACTGGCAAATTCTATCTGAACATGAAGTTTCCATGTAGCCACTGTGATTTACAGCTGCTGGTAGACCTGCCATCCATGAATGTGGCTAACCCCCTGCCCCTTCAGCTCTTGGAAACTACGTTTTTGAACTACAACTCCGAGAATCTCCTTGTTACCAGTCTGTAGTACGTGAGCAATGTCTGATTCAAGTTGAGATCTTTCTAGGGAGATGAAACTGGCAGGGTAACTAAAGGGGGAATAGTTTTATCTCCTTCTTGCTGGCCCTACACTTTGGGCTTGACCTATCGTACAAAGAATAGCTTCCAAATTGTTAAACACAGAACTGAACATTGTTCTCTGCCCTTTTCTTTCTTTCAGTTTTATTGGAAAATAGTGAAGTCTTACATTCTAAACCATATGCTAATTTGCTGAACAGCAAGTTTATTTCCCCCTGGAGGAGTCTGTTTATTACAGATGTCCATGTCAGCCACACTATATAATAGTGAGCACCAGGGAGCTTATTTGCATTTGTAAGACAGTCGATAGCTGCCACACAAATAAATGTTTCCCTTGACCTACTAAATATTTTATATATGCAACCCTGAACCAAAAGTCACTTCATATTATTTCCCCAGAGAGATCGAAGAAGGAACCTGTGCTAAAATTTAGTTTTTGCTCTACATGCATGAAATTGGGTAGATAAAAGAAGTTGAAGCTGAACAGATCAATAGGACTGTTACGTTAGCCCAATGTCTGTAATCAAGCAAAGTGCTCTCAGTGGGGTTTCAGAGGCTTGTTAGAGGTTTAATTAAATTAGATATTTAATGCATTCAGTTAACAGATTGGGCTGCTTTGCAGTGCAATAACTAAGAAATGACATGTGTATGGATTTTTATCTCTTATAGGTCATTAGTAAATGGGGTGATTACTTATTTTTGTAGGATGCCCATAATGTAGTTTTACCTTTTTGCAAAGTAGCTGTGGGGAACAGTCTGAATACTTGGGGTTTGTTTACTGCCTATAAAAACTGCTTCTGCCTCAACATACAAACATACATCCTTGGTTTATTTTTTTTTAAACAAACACAGGAAGTAACATGGCATGTATGAATATTTATTATTTTTATACCTTGCTTCACTACAAAATATTAATGTTTTCAACTATTGAAAACATCAGTCTTCTCTATGATGACATCAAAGACTAATTGTCTGTAAGCTCACAGCAAAGTCCAGAGAAATCGCATGGCTGTACTGTAGGATCACCGCATGCCTGTAAATTAGGAATGGAAAGAATACATGTAGTTCTTTATTTCCTGGCTGAAAAAAATGAGCTTTCTGATACTCAGGAAAAATAATAATACAGAGTCATAGAATCATAGATTTGGAAGAGACCACAGGGGCCATCCAGTCCAACCCCCTGCCATGCAGGAACTCATATCAAAGCACTCCCAACAGATGGCCATCCAACCTCTGTTTAAAAACTTCCAAAGAAGGAGACTCCACCACACTCCAAGGCAACATATTCCACTGCTGAACAGCCCTGACCGTCAGGAAGAGATGAGAATTCTGTGCAGTTTTTACTTGATATTCACACATTCCAAAGTGTTTCAGGAAACTATGCTGTTAGCTAAAGCTAGTTAATCATCTGAATACAGGGTAACACTCACTAGCACTATTATATTATAGTATTTATTTATTTATTTTAGAGCATTGCTACCCTCACCCATCAGCCAAAAAGGCTCTCAGAGCAGCGTACAAATTGTTCGTTTGACAGTTCCCTGCCCTCAGGCTTACAGTCTAAATGAGACATCACACACAAGGAAAAGGGAACGGCAGTGGTGAAGGAGATTAAGTCAGGCAGATACTGCTTACTCTTTTCTCCTTCAGAGGCCACAGCAGTGGCAGTTGGGGTGGAGAGAGAGTCTTTCATCAGCCGTTGGGGCCTAGGCATGATGGAGCTGTGTCTGTCTCCTCAGAGGCCACAGCAATATATAGAAGTCATGAAACTGATGTGGTAATGGTGGAGGCAAAGGTGGTGATGGTGATAGTGAACGCAGTATCTCTCTGAATGCTTTCATGTAGAAAAACAACTTGTTTTATTTCTTTAAAGTCAGGCCAGAGAAATGTACCCAAGACGGATCTCTCTGGCTCAGCAACTGAAAGGCCTTGTTGGTCCAATTCCTCTTACAACACAGATGGGAGGTGGGGACGGCTTAGTACATGTCTTGCCTGTTATAATAGAGGTATATTTTACAGGAGCATATTTGACTGAGCTTTATACTATCGTCAAATGCCTGAAATATGTATAATAGATCATTTAGTTTTCATAAGAGAGAGAAATGAAGCGTATAAAAACTTCATTTGTGTACTGAAGCTGGTAAGCTACATCACACAGCAGTAGGATGCGCATGTGTTTGAAGTGTTTCGAGATCTAATTATTTGATATAAGCAAACTGGGTATATTTTCAATGAATGTTACTTTTTTTCATATGGGGAGAGGTAAGTTTTCCTACCTGTACAGATAGATATAAGTACATTGCTGTTGTTATGTGCCTTCAAGTCATAATGGCAACCCCATCACTGGGTTTTCTTTGCATGATTTATTCAGAAGATGTTTGTCATTGCTTTTCTCTAAAAGTGAGAGAGTGTGACTTGTCCAGGGTGATTTTTTTGTGTGCCTGAGCAAGGATTTCAACTCTGGTCTCCCTGAGTCCTAGTCTGGCATTCACACTGTTGTGCCACATTAGCTTCCACGTAAATTCCCATTAAATTTATTCCATTATATTATTATCTCAGACACATTGATTCAACCTCTAGATGTGATGTGACTGGGGCAAGAACTTTGACATCTGATGCACTGCAAAAGTTGCGCACAAATCACTGGACTTAAACTGGTCCTTTTAAGATTTGTTTCATGATATATTGGGAGGTCACATGGTTTGCTTTGAGAGATGTCCAGACTGAAAAGAGCAGTATTGAGCAAAAAGCTTTGCAGAAATCTAGTCTTTCTGAGGAAGGATTAAAAGCATGAGACAATCCGGCTTCCCATTAAATTTCAAAGTAAATTTGACCCAAATGTTGCATAGCTGTGATTTAAACAATAATAGGTAACTTCTTCTGCATTTTAAACTTTGTTCCTGCTTTTATTGGAAGTACATTACCTGCACAATGAGCATAACTGAAGTGTTGAAAAGGCTCCAATGCCTGGCCTAGTGTATGAGAACAGGACTGGTGTGTTCTTCCAGTCAACTCATCCATGATGCATATGTTCTTCACAAATAAATCAGTCCCCAGAAGTATATTGACTTTCAATTAAAGTTTGTGACTCACGTTTCTTAAGCTATACCAGAAGCATCCTAAGCTATTTAAATAATAATATTATGGGTCAGGGAGCTTTCAAATTAGTGTTCAGATCAGACTGTCATTCTATTAAAAAAGTGACACGAGAACTAGCAATAACTGCATTCCTCTTTAATTAAGAGAAACTGCAAACTGCATCAATTTCTTAGTCATTATTTGTGTGGCAGTTACAATTATTACTAGTTTATTACTGTAACTCCTAATCATGCACTGAAAACTAAATTTTAATAGTTCTTCTTATCAAGTTTATATATTTTCATGTCAGCTATAGAACGGAGTATCTCTACTTTTTAAATTTTTGTTGTACCTCAGATGACACAAATGTGAAAGCACTATTTCACATTACATTGGATATTGTTAACAGTGCTGTTGTTGTTGTTGAATGCCTTCAAGCCATTTCCAACTTATGGCAATCCTAAGGTGATCCTATCCTGGGGTTTTCTGGGGTTGAGAATGTGTGAGGTACCAAAAGGTCACCCAGTGGGTTTCCATTGCTGAGCAGGGTATTGAACCCTGTTCTCTAGGGTCATAACGCAATGCTCAAACCACTACAGCACACTGACTCTATAGCCAGTGCTATAGCCACCTAAATACCCTAAAGGCACTGGGTCCTCTCTGATCTTGGAAGCTAAACAAGGTCAACTCTAGTTAGTACTTGGTTGGGAGACTGCCAACAAATACCAACTACTGTACACTATATTTCAGTGGAAAGACCTGACAAAACCACCTCTGAGTATTCCTTGGCTATGTTTGGGTAATTCTTTTATGGATTACTATAATGCATTCCATATGGAACTGTTTTTTGAAAGTCTCCAGTATCTTCTCTTAATCCAAAATGCCCTTGTTAGGTTATTAACTGAGACAAGTGGGACAGAGCATGTGACTGAAATTATACCATGTTCACTGATTTCTTCTTTTTTTTCCCCTGGGGGCAGTTCAGCGTACAAGTTCATACACTTAAGCCCTAGAAGTTTTGACCTGATTAAGTTCAAAAATCCCAAGTGTGCTTCATCCTTCATGTCCTGGTCAACATCAGAGTTCCTGGTTTCTACTTCTCTGCCATCTGAGGTTTGATGAATGCCCTTTAGAGATGGACCCAACTCACAAGAAATTCTCTTCCCGGGGTGACCAGTCTGGCACCACCTCTAATTTTTATTGCACCTCATAGTGAAAACATATTACTGGTGTTCTTTTCAGCAGTGCAAACCAAGTAAACTCATGTTCTCATGGTTTTATTAAAGTACAGGATTCAATATTTTAGTCTCATGCTCTTGAAGAATATGTTTTAAGTGGACTTAGCTGTCAGTATGATCTTACTGCTTCTTGTTATTTGATGAAGTGGCTTCAGAAGCAAAATCTAAAGGTCATGAACTGTATGAAAGGTTAAAACCAGCATTATTTGCTTCCATTGGCAAAATTACATTGGGATTAAATCATGTTAAAAATTACAACTCACATTGATTTAACTTCAGTCAGAATATTGTGTCAGGTGGTTTCATTCTGCATTTCCCATCTCCACGCAACTTGTGGTTTGTTTGAGAAAGCACTGACAAATTGTTAACATTCAGTAACAAGGACCTTAGTTTTCACATTACTACAAAGACCAGTAAACACTGGAATTCTAAGAGGCATTTTCCAGGAGAAGTCTGCCCTCTGAGGTTGTGTCTTCTGGCTTTTCTAGAAAGCAAGAAAAGATATTCATTACTTCTGTGATTTAGCTTAATTCCAGTTCATGATTTTTAGAACTGGAGGTGCGAAACCTGCATTTAGCAGAACTGTATGTTCATAATAATATCTGACTCAACTGCAGAGGAGAATTCAATTGCAAAGAGATATACAGATTCTTTCGCTGTTGGACCATAGTTTGGAGTGGTTCCTTGTATATCCTGATTGACTTGGCTTGATATAAATAAGAGAGTCCTCAAAGTGTTCTCAGTCACTGTCATGAGCAGACCATAAAAAAGGGGATTCAGAATCTCTGCAACTGAGCAGTTGCTTACTTAGCTTCAGGAGGACAATAGCAATGAAGATGCTCAAACAGGAAACCAACAACAAGGGATACCTCATGCCAAGGAAGGAGTCAAGTTAACCTCCAACCACAGCAAGAAGAAAAGAAGTGCGCTGGCAGTTGAGGACTCATTGCTCGGAGGTGTAGGGGCACCTTCTCTGACAGCCTGATGAATCAGAAAATGTGCTGTCTTCTTGACACACATATCCAAGATATCACTGACAAGTTGCTAGAACTCATCAAGAACACAGATTAGTACCCCTTTCTCCTCATTCATATGAGTACCAGTGACACAGCCAAGAACACCTTTGAGTGAATCACCTCTAACTATGAAGTTTTGGGCAGCAAGTTAAAGGAGTCTGAGCCACAGATGGTATTCTTGTCAGCTCTGTCAGTGAGGGATAGAGAACTACACAGGGATAGGAAGGTAATAGAAGTGAATGACTGGCCATGTAGGTGGTGTGTCTACACCATCTAGACAGGAGAGGTTTGGCTTCTGGGACCACGGTCTTCACTTTTTAAAGGACTACTGCTTATGAATGGACTGAACCTCTCAAAGATTGGGAAGAATGTTTTTGGTAGTAGCATGGCAAGTCTGATCAAGAGGGATTGGAGATGATAGCTCAAATATCTGTCCAAAAGCAAGCTCTAAGCACAAGGATGTGGATTTTAGAGGAGAACTGAGGGAGAGAGTGGGAGCCACTGAAAAACTGAGAGTAAATTAATGTGCGAGCCACAAACAAAGCTTCAGATAGCTATACACCATTGTACAAAGTTTGGGAAACAATAAAATGAGCTTTTGAAGTCCTAGTGCAGGAAGGTCAATATGACTTTATAGCCATAATATAAAGAGCTGGTGGAAATGACTCCCATGATTGAAAGATTACAATTGAAAGGTAGAACCTATTCAGAAAGAATAAATGTGGCAGAAAAATAGGGAGAGTAGCATTATACGTCAAAGACAAAATTATTTGTACAGAACTCTATGAGCACGATCAGAGTTGGCCAATTAAGAGCATTTGGGTAAAAATAAAGAAGAGAAATAAATGAATGCAACATTGTGGTAGGAGTTTACTACAGGCCACCAAACCAAGAACAGGTGGTAGATGATGCTTTTCAGAAACAAATCTCAAAAATCTCTGAGATTCAAGAATTAGTAGTTACATAGAATCATTGAATCATGGAAATGTAGAGTTGGAAGAGACCACACGGCCCATCCAGTCCAACCCCCTGCCATGCAGGAACATCCTCAAAGCACTCCTGAGAGATGGCCATCCAGCCTCTGCTTAAAAACCTCCAAAGAAGGAGACTCCACCACACTCCGAGGCAGCATATTCCACTGCCGGAGAGCCCTGACTGTCAGGAAGTTCTTCCTGAGGCTCAGGTGGAATTTCCTTTCCTGCAGCTTGAATCCATTGCTCCTTGTTCTGGTCTCTGGAGCAGCAGAAAACAAGCCCTCTCCTTCCTCTACATGGCATCCCTTCAAATATTTAAACATGGCTATCATGTCCCCTCTTAACTTTCTCTTCTGCAGACTAAACATACCCAGCTCTCTAAGTCTGTCCTCATAGGGCATGTCTTCCAGGCCTCTCACCATTTTGGTTGCCCTCCTCTGGACCTGCTCCAGCCTGACCATGTCCTTCTTGAATTGGGGTGCCTAGAACTGGACACAGTATTCAAGATGAGGTCTAACCAAACCAGAGTAGAGTGGTACCAATACCTCCCTCGATCTAGACACCATACTCCTATTGATGCAGCCGAGAATTGCGTTGGCTTTCTTGGCTGCCACATCACACTGCTGACTCATGTTCAGCTTGTGGTCTATTAAAACTCCTAGATCCCTTTCACATGTACTGCTATCCAACCACGTGTCCCCCATCCTATATTTCTGTATTCCATTTTTTCTACCTAAGTGTAGGACCTTACACGTCTCTCTGTTGAATTTCATTTTGTTAGCTTTGGCCCAGCTCTCCAATCTGTCCAGGTCATTTTGAATTTTGATCCTGTCCTCTGGCGTATTAGCAACCCCTCCCAATTTGGTGTCATCTGCACACTTGATGAGCACGCCCTCTGTTCCTTCATCCAAGTCATTGATGAAGATATTGAACAGCACTGGGCCGAGGACAGAACCCTATGGTACTCCGCTAGTCACTTCTCTCCAGGATGAAAAGCAGCCATTCGTGATCACCCTTTGGGTTCGGTCGGTCAACCAATTACAAATCCAACTGACAGTAGCTCTGTCCAGCCCACATTTTACTAGCTTCTTTGCAAGAATGTCATGGGGAACTTTGTCAAAGGCCTTACTGAAATCGAGAAATGCTACATCCACGGCATTCCCTTCATCTATCAAGCTAGTAACTCTATCATAAAAAGAGATAAGATTAATCTGGCATGACTTATTTTTGAGAAATCCATGTTGACTTCTCGTGATTACCGCGTTGCTTTCTAAGTGATTAGAAACTGACTGCTTAATGATCTGCTCCAGAATCTTTCCGGGTACTGATGTCAGGCTGACTGGGCGATAATTATTTGGGTCCTCTTTTTTTCCCTTCTTGAAGATGGGGACGACATTTGCCCTCTTCCAGTCTGCTGGAACTTCTCCTGTCCTCCAAGATTTCTCAAATCTTGGAGGACTTCAGTTGCCCTGATATCTGCTGGAAGACCAATTCTGCTAAACATAGGCTCTCCAACAAACTCCTGATGTACCTTGCAGATAATTTCTTATTTCAAAAGATAGAGGAAGGAACAAGGAGATCAGCAGTCCTAACCAATGTGAAAAAGTTGTTCACTGGAATTAAAGTAGTTGGTTTTTTAGGGGAAAGTGACCGTGTAATGCTAGAATTCACAATTGTGGGACAGGGCAAAGAAGAGTACAGTCAAACACAGACCTTGGATTTCAGGAAAAATAATTTTAACAAGCCCAGGGAATCACTGGGCAGAATCCCAAGTTTAGACATGCTAAAGAAAAGAAACACCCAGCAAGAGTGGGAGTTAAGAGGGAGTTGCAAAAAGAACAATCACAAACATTCCCATGGAAGAATGAAAATGGGAAACATCTGAAAAAGCAAATGTGGATGCAAAGCAAACTCAAGGAGGAAGTGAAAAGAAAAAAGAGTAGGTATATAGAATGCAAGGAAGGACAAATCACTAAAGGAAGAGTACAAATATGTAGCCCAGTCTGCATGAATAGTATAAGGAAAGCTAAAGCTCAGAATTAGCTGAGACTAGCTAAGCAAGCAAGGAGCAACAAAAAGTGTCCCCCCTGCACACACAAAAAAGATACATTTAAGCCAAGAGAATGACCAATGAGCCAGTGGGGTCACTGGCCTACAAAGATGGCAAAATGTTGTCAGATCATAATAAAAAGGCAGAAATATTCAATATGTATTCAGCCCCCCCCCCCAAGAAAAGAGGGCTGTGTACTTCCATACAGCAGCAGAGAACTTGGCAAGGGATCTGGATTGCAAATCAAGTTTGATAAGGTTTGAGTCAGGAATCATGTAGCTAACCTAAAGAAGTTCAGACTTACAGGACTACATGAACTTCCTCTCAAAGTACTGAAGGAATTTGCTGATATACTGTTTGAAACTGGTGAGGTGCCAGAGGACAGGAACAAAACAAACACTGTCCACTTCTTCAAAAAAGAAGATCCGGGAAACTACAGACCAGTCAGCCTGACTTCAATACCAGGAAAAATATTACACTAAAGAATGAAAAGATGATAAAATACCAGAAGTAGGGCAATGGTTGATAGAACTATGTGATACTATAGAAATGGATAAACTGACTGTGTTTTGAAGGGACAGTTAATAAATTCAGAGAATATTGGAACTGTTTGTGTAATTACTTAAAAAAATATGAGGGATATCTTGGTAGTTGTTTTAATGCCGTGATGAGAACCAGGAAAAAAGAACTTGTAGATATGGTATAAAGAAAAAACTGACGATTAGGGTCATAGTTTCTACTACTGCACTGTATAATGGATGGATAGAGTGAGATAACATATGCTGAAAACAAGTATATAAGATAAATATTTGTGAGGTTGTATATGAAATTTAAAATAAAATAAAAATAATTTTTTAAAAAGAAAAGAAAACAGGAAAAGAATTAGAACAGATTATACAGGAACCTGTCTGCAAGGATCTTGTTGATAATGCACTGATCAGTAGGAGCCTGCTTGGGTTTGTCAGGAACAAATGCTGTCAAACTAATCTTACACCGTTTTTCAATCAGATTCACTAGTTTAGTAGATGATGGGAATACTGTGAATGTCATTTATTTGGATTTCAGCTAAGCATTTGGTAAGGTCACCCATAATATTTTTATTAGCAATCTGATTGAATGTGGAATAGGTGGGAACACTATCAGACAGATCCATAATTGGTTGGAAAACTGTGCTCAAAAAGTCATCATCAATGACTATGCTTCAAATTGGAAGGAGGTCTTGAGTGAAGTGCCCCAGGGTTCTATCCTAGGACCGTAAGTCAACATTTTTATCAATGACTTGAATGACTGGGTGGAGGGAATCCTTATCAAGTTTGCAGATGACACAAAACTGGAAGGAATTACGAACACATTGGAAGATAGGAACAATTCAGAAGGACCTAATTAAAGTAGAAAATTGGGCAGAAATTAATAAAACAAAATTCAGTAAAAACAAACAGTCTGCATTTAAGTCACAGAAACTAAATGCACAGGTATCATTTGGGGAATACATGGCTTAACAGCACTGTATGGAAAAAGGACCCTGGGATTATTGTTGATCATAAGCTGAATAGGAGTCAGCAGTGTGATGCTGCAGCAAAGAAGGTGGATGCTATTTCAGGCTGCATTAATAGAAGCATAGTTTCCAAGTCAAGGGAAATAATAGTCCCACTATATTTTGTGCTGGTCAGGCCTCATATGGAGCATTATATTCAGTTCAGTACAGCCAACTCAAAACCAGTTCAAAAAAGGGCAACAAGGATGATAAGAGGTAGGGAGAACAAAACATATTTAGTTAGTTAGTTAGTTAGTTAGTTAGTTTATATCCCACCTTTTTCCCCACCAGGGAATTCTTATGAGGGAAAGCTGAAGGAGCTGGGCATGTTCAGCTTGGTGAGATGATTGTGGTCTTTAAATACCTCAAGGACTATCACAAAGAGGAGAGGAGAAGCCTGTTCTCTTCTGCCCCAAGGATAGGATCATATCAAATGGCTTGAAGTGACAGGAGAGTATATTTCAACTGAACTTTAGGAGGAACTTCTTGAAAGTAAGAGTGGTTCAATAGTGGAACCAATTACCTAGAAAGGTGGTGGGGTCTCCTCTGGACATCTTCAAAAAGAGGATGGACAGCTACTTGCTTTGCAGCCCCCATGCTGTCATTTGTGGGGATATACAGGGCTACCAGCAGCCCTCCTTCCTCTTTACAGTACTCTGCAGCAAAAATAAATTTATGTAAAATACTTCTGACCCATAAATTCCTGATAATATGAAATAAACATACAGTTTTGTTGATAATAAATGACTCTCAGATGCACTGAGTGCCTGAAATAATCATACAATCTATACCCAGCTGTTGCGAATTATGCACCAATTGCAGCTGTTAGGGTGGGCCCCATGTGAAGGTGCTGGTTCAGCCCATCTTTACCTTTGTAGGACCCCTGCAAGGTTGTAAGACCACCATCTATCATATGGAACAATCCAGTAATTTGAACTGGACCTAAACCATCTTCAGAATTTATGTGGATAAGAAATAGGTTTGTACATGTGCTCCTCCTGGCAGGCTGTTAATGTCAATAACTTGAAATCACAGCATTGCCTTGATTTGTTTCTAGTGGACAGTAATGATCCAGTGCCCTCACTGGAGCCCTAATGTAATACCTCTAATGACTGTCCATCTGTTAGGAGGTGAGCTGTCTCAGATGAATCTTTTAACAAACATCACAGGAAGTCCCTTTGAAGAGTGAAAATCTAGCCTGCTGTCCTCAAGTTTAGAAAAGCTTTGCTCATGTTCCTACTTTGCTCCTTTTTGTGCACAAACTGTATAATCTTTTCCATATTCATCCTTTGTTAATATTTTCCCCTTAGAGTTCTGTCTAGGTTTGGTAGATTACAATATAACTACAGCACTCCCTACTTAACTTTTCTTGGCACAGAAAATGTGAACTTCCTTTCTGCAGTTCTCTCTATAGCAAGTATAAATTTGTGGAGAGCACTGCATCCAGACTTGTACTTTCTCCCTGTAGGCTTCTTACACACATCAGCTCCTCCTTTGCAGTGGCATTATTTATTTAAATGTGCCAGGCTCACTTAGTGTCCTCCTTTAACCTACAGAGTTTCTCCTCTGTGCTAAGCAAAGGTTTTGCAGGACTTTCATTCTGCAATTTCAGAGTTCTGAACAAATGAAACCATCGTATGGTTAATGTAGGAGTCTGGTGAATCAGTGGGTTTTCTCTAGGTGAGGAGATGAGTCAACTTTAAGTTTTTCAAGTTCAGAGCCCCACTGCTGGCCAAACACTTTTCACGTCATCTTCCATATCATCTATTATCAAGTATTTTCTGTTAGTTCATCTCTCTCTCTCTCTCTCTCTCTCCCCCTCTCTCTCTCTTTTTCCTTCGCCTCTCTCCTTTTAATATATATAAAGTATATCACATGAGTTTTTGTCTTTAAGAAAAGTAGAAAAAGCACTTTGAAAGGTTAGGTTATTGTAAGATTACCTTTTGAAGAGAAACTATGTATGAATCGAATGTAAATGAGCAGACTCAACTGGGAAAAAGAAAAAGAAAAAAGCTTGGAAGTGGGGAAGGGGGGACTTTTATTTTCACTTTAAACTTTAATAAAAACATTTCTTAAAAAAAAATGAAAGGTTAGGTTATATTTACTCATGTGCCCCAGTTAAAGATGTTAGTTAAGTTTCTTTGCACTTCTTTTATCACATAAACTTATGCTGTGTTCAGTTCCAGTCAGGACTTTATGTAGCTTGAGGCCCAAATAAGATATAACCATTTATTAGACATCGTATGGAATCCTTGGGTTTACAGCTTAGGGAGAGGCATTGAGAATTCTCAGCCAGAGAACTCTTTGCCCTCAGTAAATTACAAACCCCAGAATTCCAGAGGATGTTGAAAGTAGAATAATAGCACTATAACAGTGTAGTGTGGAAATGGTTTCAGACTCTGCTTCAGTTTTGCAGTTGCAAGTGCAAGAGGAGACAGAGATGAAGAATGCTAATCTTTCTTCCTCCCATTCCATTGCCTTCCATCTCATCACAGAGGTGTTACAAAGTACCTGCTGAGACTTATGCTTCAAGAGAAGTGTAACTGCTGACCAGGCTGCTCAAAAGCAACACAGCCTCATGTGCTTGGGGATAGTGGTGGAGGGATGGAACTATTGTGTATGTGCCATGCCTCTGCTGAGCTTTCCACTCAACTCAGTTCTCTCCGAGCACAGGTATCTAACTCACTTGCCTGCTCATTTGTTTTTTCCGTCATTTACATACTTGGTGCTGGGCACAATGAGACATCCAGCGCCTCCGGTGCTGCTCCTCCGTGCTCTTCTGTTGTCTGTACCTCTGTTACTTCTTCTCTGTTCATTTCTTCCATCTGTGGCCCAGTCATAGTGAGGAAGGGCAAATCCATCAGTTCCTTACCTGCCCATGTTTTCTCTCTCTCAGTAACCTGTCTGCTACATGCCAGTTGTGGGATTTTGAGAATTGTAGTCTAAAAAAAAGAAACATCCCAAGTTTTGAAGATGTTGACAGCAGATTCTACCCCTCTGGCCCAGAGCAAAAGCCAGCGTCCAGTAGACAGGGTGAGGAACAAGCTGGAAATACGAATAAAGGCCCCCCAAATTCTAAATCCCACCCTATTTCTTGAAACCCTCACCCCAGTCACTTTTGCTATAGGAATGTACCTGAGGGGAAATGATATTAGGGATCAGACTGTAGGAAGTTAGCTGTGGATTGCGAAAGGGATTCTGTATTCCTCATTTTTTGTTCTACAGTTCACTGTCTGTACAGGTACACAGGCTTTAATCTCACGGAACTTTATCCTAGTATGTTATTCAGGTTAACTTTTCAGTGAGCTGTGTGTTCTCTTTTTCTTCTCTGCTACTTTTTTACTCCTATTGTTGATTTTGCTCAAAACTTAGAAGTAACAAGTTACAAGTAAAGTAGTTACTGAAAATCAATTGCCTTTTCTAGTAATGAAACTGTAGCAGAGTTACATTTGAGAAGGAATCATATTGATTTTGCTCAGAACTTAGAAGTAATGAGTTACAAGTAGTGAAGTTACTGGAAATCAGTTGCTTATTCCAGTAATGAGGCTGCAGCAGAGTTACATTTGAAAAGGAACACAACAAGCAGAAACAAACATTAATTTATTCATCTAACAGTTGTTTAGGAATCATGTAATGTTTCATGTTACTTTTTATGTGTAATTTTTGGTATTTTAGAGGAATTTTGACAGGATTTTTTTTGTTTTTGTTTTGTTTTGTTTTATGCTGTCCCTTTATCAGTCCTAAAGAGGAACAACAACAATGAAGTGGTTTAAAGCAGGAACCTCAAAGCATAACAATTAACATAACAATGTACCTACTTAAACATTGAAATGAGTAACACTGGGGTGAATAACTGGATCCAGTGACTTTTACAAAGTAACTTTCCAGTCTCTGGTTTTGCTTCCAAATAAAGCAAACAGTAGTTTTATTATGTGTTCATTTTTCTATTTTTAAGCTTTTCTGAAGAAATTCACTCTCTCTTAAGTATGGTTTGAATATTATTCATTTCTCTTTCCATTATACAAATTATACTTTGTGGTATTGTTGTGGCTGGCAGTCATTGCTTGATAAGTTGTTAGTGGCTTTATTCTCAGCACTGAAATATTAACATTTTTTTTTGTGCCTAAACGTCTATCCAAATGTTCGTGTATTATCTGTGGTATAACTACAAAGGAAGACCAGCATTATAAGAAAACATTTGATAATGTGTGTCAAAGTTTATAGAGGCTTTCCCTTTTATTCCATTTTAAAAATGCTTAGCTTAGGCCCTTTCCTCGCCATGCCCCATTAGCACATTCTTCCATTACAATCCCAGCATTGCCATTCTCAGGTTGGTAGCAGATTAGAAACACTCTCTTCCATACCCTTCTGCCTTAAGCAGATGACTAGCGGGATTGCCACCAGTGTTCCTTCCACACAACAGCATCCTTGGCCACTCCCTTTCTCTGCCTTCACCTCGCCCCACCACCCCAGGTTGTGGGGTTTTTTTGGAAGCCATACTAGTGCAGCTGTGTTCTAAAGGCATGACACACCAGTACACTGTTGCACTTTTGCACTATAATGCTTAAAAATGTATTTTAAAAAAAGTTTTTACTCAAAGGAGAAATTTAAAATAAACATGCAGGGGTGATAGATTTCGAAGTTACCATGCCATGGGAGTACCTGAGGGAGAATCAACCTGGAAATGCCCATGTCTTGCCCACTCCTGGATCTGGGAGGACAGGAAGTGCTATCAAAGTGCTATTATGGTACCACACTGAAGAGGCTGATGAGACTGAACTGCTAAAGGAGGCTCTTAACGGATTTTTTCCTGGAAATGGCATAAGGCAGTTTTGCAATGCTTGGGGACAGGATAGCAGCTGGATAGCAATGCCATCATGCAGTAGCATGATTCCTGGACTGGAAGCAACCAGCTGCTGTTGTGGGATAGTGACGTCATGCAGAAATGGCCTTAGTTGTAGACTGTGACCTTCACATGCAAAAGGTCCTAGGTACCATTTATGGCACCTGCAAATAGGGAAAAGATGAATACCTGAGACCATGGTATAGATCAGGCGTAAGAATCATATGATTTTCTCAAGCATTATTCATCATTATCTATGTTGGCTGGACCCACTAGGAATTGTCTATGTGGGCTGGGCTCTCTAGGAGTTCCAATCCAACTCTATTTGGAGGGCCACAAAAAGATTTCCACCCCTGGTATCAATAACACTTAGTTAAATGGATCATTGGGCTACTTGGAATGTCAGTTTCCGATCGTTTTAATTATAACCGGTTTTGACCATCTGATTGGATGTTTATATATGAAGATTATCCATCAAATAGGGGATTGGATGGGGATTATTAAAGAACAGCCACTTCCAAGGCTTTGAGGTTCTTGTTTTAAAGCACTCCAGTGTTACTTTGGCTGTGTGTTTCAGTTTCTTGTCCTTCTGGAAGGTGAACCTTCACCCATTTTCAAGCTCCCTGGCAGTCTGAAACAGGTTTTCTTCTAGAATTGACCTGCATTTGGCAACTATCTTACATTTAATCCTGATTCCAGTTTCCCAGTCTCTGTCAAGAGCATTCCCCCGGCATGATGCTTCCAGCTCCATTCTTCTTCCATTCTTTCCCAGGCCAGTGATCACCGTTGTGTTGTGCCACCCATAGGCCAAGATCCTGCATGGGACATATGGCTAGGATGTTGTAGCTAAGATCTTCCTCCTGACTGACCTCTGAAAACTCACCTTAAAAGCTGGGCAGCCATGCCAAAGACTTCTGTAACACTGGCAAACTGGACATTGAAGAATAATGCATCCAACCCCCTCCTGCCAGCAAGCCACAGTATGACAAGCAGAAGCAGGGACACATCACAACTCCTCATTACATTGCAGTTCACTGGTGAAAGGGGATTGGAGGCATTGTCAGCACCCCAGTAATAAGGGCTGCAAAAGTTCTTCAGTGAATATATAGTTGTCTGATTTTTTAAGGTGGGCTTAAAGGGCATTTGGAATCATGCAACGGTGCCATGATCATAAATGTGAATATAAAACAGGTATAAGATCATGATGTTGAGCTTACACATTTGTAACTACCTAACAGGATTTTTATTTTGATTTCTTTCAGCACTGGATTTCTTCTTGCCATTCTTCCAGTAAGCCTGCTAGGCAGACTTGTAGCTGAACAGAGGTGATAGTGGATTTAATGGTACTCTATGGAAAAAGAGAAAAATAATGGGGATTGAAAGCAAAAAAAAAAAAAGAAGGGGGAGGGGTTGAAGTAACCTCTCTATAAAAAGACCCCAAGCACACCTACCTCCTCATTTCCATTCATAAGTGCGTGTACCTTCATCTGAATCAAATGGCTTATTTTACCAACAGTGATCCCTTGCTCCAACTTCCAGTGTCTTGCCAGAGAGTGCCATCTGCTGCAACAGTGCCCCTTCTTCTCATTTGGCCCCATTCTGTGTAGGATCTTTGATGCGACGTAGTGGCCAACTCTGAAAAAGGATAGCAGTTAGGAGTGAGGCTGAACGTGCCACCCCCAGAAAGACACTGGAAACTAAAGAAAGGGATCGCCATTGACAAAAATAAGCTGCAACTCAATTCAAATGAAAGTGCATACATTTTTGAATGGAAATGAGGAAGCACACTTGGGGTCTTTTATAGAGGGGTTACTTTAACCCTCCCCATTTTTCCTTCAGCTCGTTTTGTTTTGTGATTTTTTTTATATTATTGTTGTTGTTGTTGTTGTATTATTTTTTGCCTTTTTCCCTCCTGCCCTCTTTGCCCATCTCAGTCTTGTCTCCTTCTGGTGAAGAAGGCCAAAAAAAAAAAAAAAGCTGGGGGGTGTTTGAGTGTTTCCGATAGTAGGCTGGACTGCCCTCCTCTAGAAAGGAGGAAAGGTAGAAAGAGAGAAGAAGGGCTGACACTGACTGGCTGGCTGGCTGGCTGGCTGGCTGTCAGCTTTGCTGTCACTCATCTGCTGAGCCCACCTCCTTCTTCAGCAGAGCAGTCATGTGACAGACAAGGTGCAGGCCCAGCCTGCCAACCAGCCTGTCTGCCTCCTTTTAATGTTGGGCGGAGATGGGCGGAGCAGCCTTTGAGCCTTTTGCCGACCCTGCCCACCCCCCATGAGGGCATTGGTTAAGACCCATTGTTTCAGAACATGAGTCAGAATGTTTTGTACATATTTAATTTAACTTAAATCCCTATGGACTTACAGCATTTTCTGTGTCTAAGCAAACCATTTTCTTCAGCATAGTTCTACCTCATTTATGCCTTTCTAACTTTATAACATAACTCTGATTAATGAGGCTTCTGCATAATTTTGGTAACTCCCTGGTCTTCATATGCTTTTCTAGCATAACTCTGGGTTCTTCCAGTAATAGGTGTCTTTAATCTGATACCATGTGGCACTTGAAATTGCATCTAGGTGGGGTCCATTCAACTGCTTCTGTGATTTCTGAACGGAGTAGGTTACACCAGAGTTTATTTAATTGTATCTCAGCAAAGGGGATAGGTGCAACCAGCAAGTACGAGTTTGTTTTTGCTTGCTTACCATTTGTGCCCCAATGAAAATATTTTCCTTCTTCACTGTGTTGAGTGTCTTGGGTACATGAAGTGGTAATCATGCCAACAGAATCCATTTCAGCTTCAACTTGTAGCACTAGCACCTGTGTGGACAAACTAAAATTAGGAGGGTAGTTGTTTAGTTAAATTGCCTTCTTGCGCTATTGTCCTTATCTTGATCAAAGGCCTGAGGGATTGCTTTATCTTTCTTTGTTTCTAAGTGGCCCGGGGCACAACAATCAGGATGAGTTTCGGGTAACTTGTAGGGAGATTTTGGGTGACCTTTTCCGAGTTAATTAACTGCCACAGTATATATATGCCTCTCTCATTTATCCTTGTGTTTTTATGGACTTGAGGAATTTAATTCAGTGCACATTTTTATTCTGTCCACCTCTATAATTGCTGAGATATTTGTTCTTCTGTAACAGATCTGACATCCAGGGGAAATTCCACTTCTGAATCCTTGATTATTTCTTCCTTTTTTGTTTGATGGTAACTATGTAGTTTTTTTAAAAAAATGTGGCACAATTGCTGCACTGAAGAAAAGCCTTTCTAACTGTGTTTTGTTTGTTTGTTGCATTTATATCTGACCTTTCTGCCAGATGGGATCCAAATGTTTTAATCATTTGAATGAGGCAAATCATATAATTTTGCATCAAAAAGCGCCACTTGCCTTTTGCAAGCTTCTTCTCCCTGCACTCCTTTTACAAGCTTAACTTTGTACAGTTTCATTCTTTGTCTAAAATTTTGTTCTTTTATTGTATATAATAAGAAATAGATCTATTGAGAAACTGATTGAAATGCTGTATTATTTGGCTGATTGAACTGAGAGCGGAGACACTTTTTTCTTGGATCATCTGTGCATCTCTATTATTTATTTACACTGCAGTATTATGCTTTGTGTGCACCTTTAGGTATTCATGTTCAATCACTTCAAGTTTTTGAGGACATCCTAGAAATGTTTTCTATGAGTAATTATTTCAAACATCTTTACTATATTATTATTGTTGTTGTTGTTATGGAAATATAATGATTAAGTGAATTATTCAAAAGATTCAGAATAGTAATTGTTGCTGTGGTTAAAATATTTATGGTCTGCCCTACAACCAAGAATAGCACAGAGACACACAGCAAAATCAATAAAAACAGTATAAAATTAGACGATTAGCCAAAGAAATACCATTCAGTAAAGAAGCTTTATATTACAATTCTTGGCATCTTAGCCCAGTTTAGGGAAAGTTTTAGATAATATATTTTCTGTACCTCATCTCCCAGAACCTCTCAGACAGCATAGTCAGTGATCATGCTGTTTGGGGATTCTGAGAATTGTGATCCAAAAAAAAAATGACTTTTCTGTGCTCTGGGTTTAGAAAGTTGAAAAAATATAGGAGGATCACACCTTTCCACCTCTCATTTTCCCCATTTCCTGGTTTGTGGTGAGATAGACCTCTTCATTATATCCTAAACCTAACTGGTTTAAACTCAGTTAACAAATCAGAATGATAGCATCTCATTATAAGAAGAAAGGATGGATAGACCATGCAAATCCAGCATTTGTTTCCAGGTTTATAATGGAAGAAGGATGGTCTGAACCAGCTTGTAGGGGAACTTTTGGGATACTAGTTCTCACTTCTCCAAGTTCACATGTTACATTTCAGAAACCTTTCAAACCTTTCTGAACTTTTAGCTTTTATCATACACTACTTCGTTTACTATGAAGAGAAAAGCAATGAAGTGAGCTCCAGTGTATTTAAATAAGCCAATTATATGCTCATCTACCTGCTATTTTCTTGAAAATAAATGTTTTGGGGTTTTTTATCAGTCATTCAAGGATGTAAATACATTCAGATAAATTTGGAGCTTGTAATTTCTCCTTGCCTATGGAGGTAGGGCAAAGAGCAGGGTGGTTTGTAGGCACCTGAGAGTCTTAGTTCATTATATCCTGTTAGTGGTGTGAGATCTCACTTGTTACTCTCCAAAGTGACATCTCACTTCAATAACTTTCCAGTAAGACCCTTACTGGCACATAATGAACAACTCCAAGATAGTTTTAGTTAGGTTGACATATACTCAGCTGTTTGGGAAACAGAAAGTGAACTCCAGACTGGAAATTTATCTTCTGTGAAAACTTTGTTATTTAACTGCCTTGTTTAGTCGTTATGAGGCTGACAGTGCTGTCTTTGCTTGCACTTAGCATGGATGCTGTAAGAGTTCTTTTTGCTGACTTAAAATTGATTTGATAAGTTAATTTCTGGAAATTCTGGACACAGTTCACAAGCCAGTTGTTTCTGGAACATACCAGTATCTTTGCTTATGTATAAGATATGCTAAATAAAAGGGTTATTTTACTTGTTTTAATGGTTTGAAGAAGCTGCAGTTCTCAGATTCTCAATAATTAATCCTTCCCTTTCTTGTCTACATCTTTTCTGAGAGTTAATGTCCATCGACAACTTTGCTCCATACCAAGTGAGAAAGACAGGAAAGAATCTACTATTCCCTACCCTGCCAGTTTTCAGCTTTTCTATTTCTTCCCAAGTATCCGCTGAATTTTGTCTGAGTGTATGCTATGCCCATGGTCAAGTGTTCACTTCAGTGAAGATCATGTTCACATTAAGTAAAATTAAGTAGTCTGAGTAGTTGCTCTTTAGGAAACCAGATATTAGTGAAAAGCCTTTGAGTCAACACCTTTAAAATACAATGTTGCTAGAAAAACAATCTCGAACAGCCACAAGGTAGATCAGGCAAAGCACAGTTAAAGCAAATAATTTTGATTTAAGTGCACCATTCTTTTGTGTTCTTGCAGGTTCGAGAACTTCAGACACGTTTACAAAGTGTCCAGGCAACTGGCCCATCGAGTCCAGGTCGTCTCACTCCTGCAAACCGTCCTATTAACCCAAGCACAGGAGAGCTGAGCACAAGCAGCAGCAGTAATGACATTCCCATTGCTAAGGTGAGCCCTTTTACATTGCCGCGGTACCTTTCGTTATCTGCCAGAAGCAAGCAGAGGAGAGCTGCTTTACAGACATGCAATTAACTAGGAAGTGTTAGCCAGAATACCAAGGGATTTTTGAAGGATCCTGACTGAGTCTGCAGGCTCAAACTGCAGGGAAGGATAAAGTGCTAAGGACTTCAAGTCTCTCTTAGTGAGAGCACACATGGCAGTTTATATTAATCAATTTAACTTAGGATTTCTTAACACCGTGGATGTGTGAGAAGGTGTGCAGAACCTACACACAGTACTTGAGCACAGTACTTGAATGTTCATGGCATGTTTTTTCCCTCTTTTCCAGATTGCTGAGCGAGTAAAGCTCTCAAAGACAAGGTCAGAATCTTCAACATCTGACCGCCCTGTCCTGGGATCAGAGATCAGCAGTATAGGGGTGAGTCTTAATTGTAACCACAAAAAGTGTATGCTTAGCGATATGTTACTAATTGATAGTCATGATCATGGTTGTTATATCTCACAGCAACAAAAGCTGCTTTCATCTTGAAGCAAATATGAATTCAGCCCATACTCTGTCCTTGATCTGAATTATACAGATTAAGAAAATGTAAACATTTTCAGTTCACATACTTTTGATTTTGAAAGGTATGAAAACAGAATGCTTTCTCATCCTACATGGTAAAGGTGCCATGTTGGACATATCAGATTATGTGCATGCGTGGGACACACAAAGCCGCCCATTTAGTTTCTGTGGCAAAAGTCCATGACTAGCTTCTTGTTGTTCTTGGTTGCTGTGTTCTTTCAAGTCATTTGCAATTTATGGTCTCCCCTAAGGCAAACCTATCATGGGGTTTTCTTGGCAAGATTTGTTTAGAGGGGGTTTTCCCAGTGCCTTCCTCTGAGGCTGAGGGAGTGTGACTTGCCCAGAGTCACCCAGTGGGTTTCCATGGCAGAGTGGGGATTTGAACTCTGTTCTCCAGAGTCCTAGACCAACACTCAAACCACTGCACTACATTGGCTGCTCTACGGATAGATATTGCATTATTGAAACGAGTGTGTGGGAGTATAAACATATCAGGCCTGCAGTTTTAAAATACATACTTCAGCCAATTAATTATAACAGGAACGGACAAACTGTAACCTCCAAAGCCTCCTCCAATTGGCTCCCAACTGACAAATCAGTATCCTGAGTACTTACTGTTTCTAAAAAATAAACAGGCTCAGAGTATGAAATTACATTAAAATGGCAAATCACATCTCCAGGGCTTCTTAGGATTTGCCAGTGGGGTTGTGGGTCAGAAGGAGGTGTGGTCCGCCATGACTCAGAGGAGGACAAAAATTGGTTCCCTGACCCTCAGAAGTTGCTTACTGCAGAGTTCAGTCCTGTTCACAGAGATAAAATCCTTGGCCCTATGAATATGTCTGTTAACATCAGTAGGATAAAGAACAATAACGGAGGATTAAGGTGTTGCATACACCCCTAGACAAGATGCTAGAGAATACAATCTGCCTCAGTGTAAATATCTCATACCTGCGTTATTGTTCCAATTTTTATCAAAACAAGAAGCAGGGTTTTGAGGCATATTATTCTTCCCAAACACGGTGCTCAGAAAATAACACTTTTCAAAAATCTGTCGTGGTGTAAGGAACTATGTGGGGAGTAAGATTATACCACATGAAGGCATAATTGATATTGAAATCCTCATCACTGTATAATTTGCAAGAGTATGTTTGTTCGTTTTGGTTTTTTATTAGGATGCCTTTTCATTTTGTTGCATCTAATATTTGTGTTTGTAAATTTGGGGAAGGAACTGGCAAAACTACTTGAGTGTTCCTTGCCCAAGAAAACTCTATGAAATTCTTGCAGTTGCCATAAGTCAACAGGTGACTTGAAAGCACATATATACACAAACACCCTTGGAATTGATCTTAATGCTACTATAAAGGCAAGGCATGATATGATTCTTGTTGGTGGGTGGGTTCTGTTATAGCTTCATGATTTCAATGAGAAAGTGCTGTGTTTTTCTGCCTTTTCTTGCTCTCCTTATGTAGTTTTTATACCCATTTGTTCTGTATATGCAATTTGCAGCCCGATTCTAAATGTGGTCCTAGCTGCACTCAGGAGTGTAACTGTAGTGCTTGAAGGAGGTTCACACTTGGAATCTAATAATGTTTTTAAAAGTTTTTGTTACCTTCCGTTTTACGACCTGTAGTTCAGAGTCAGAAATAAATGCTAAGAACTTAATTGTTAGAAAAAGTCAGTGGAATAAAAATCTCATCGCTGCTTCACTGGGATGGTAAAGAAGACTCAAAGTGTCTCATTTAGGATTTTCTCCCACATTATCATAGCATAAGGCTCACGATCATGTATTGGATAAGCCGCACTTCACAAAATTCACTCTGAGGTAGATAGTACTTTATTTTTCTGGATAAGTATGAGCAACACAGCATAGTTCCACAGAAGTTGCTGAGACTAAAGAATGCATACATCTTACTGCTTTTATAAGTTGACTTTACAAATTCAGGTGCGCAAAGTAGTGATTAGTTAGAGCCATAAATCCATACACAACCACACGTCCCTAACATGTTCCCAGGCCAGTGCCTGCCACCTATCCCACACAGCCTTGACCAGAGTAACCAGATTGCATATTTCCTACTCTTATCTCGAAAGCACTAGGTTCTCAAAACATTGTGTCTCCCCAGTCTGCACTTTCATCTTCATGCGTATCTACTATTCTTCCTCTTTCCATCCAGATACATTGTGTCAATAAGCAACCCATACGAATACCTTGTAATAGCAATTAGCAATACCTAACAGGGATACATAGTAGCTTTTATGCAGTGGTTAAATACATTGCCCCAATACACATCCAGCAGACCACACTCATTTCCATATGACAAGGAACCTAGCGACCTGACACCCACTTTGTTCTGTTTTTACCATGTGGATATTGTTATGTTTGAAATGTTTCCCATTATATGGCTCTTTAAGCACTGTAAACAACTTTATTTATTTTATATGTGTTGTATAGAAGCATATACTGCCCTTTGAAGTAAAACATTTCCAGGGCAGTTCTTTTCCTTTTAGTTTACAGGGCTTGTGCTTGCTGGGCTTGTGCTTGCAGCATTTCCAGAAAGGAAATGGTCATCCTTTTTACTGCAAAGACTACCAGAAATGGTTCAGTTGGAATGTGGAGAGAAAAGAAGTCCTCCAAGCCGCATGACATCTGAAGTGATGCACTGCTGGACCAAGGAAAAGAGGCACTGCTCTGCTTACAGTGTTTCCCCCCTTTTATTCCAAGTCTGTGCAAGTCCCTGCTGCCTCCCCAACTGGCAAATGATAATGTTACTACTCATACAACTACCTATTGCTGTTGATGAGCAACCCTGTGCAACACTTAACGTTCAGTGTTGTCTTTCAATTAGATTTACTAATATCTTTCCATTAACTTCAAAGAAAAGTTACTCTATTGGATTATAAGCCCCAGAGTCCTCTAAGGGTATTCTGGGAGTTTAGTCCAATAAAGTAGCTTTTCCAAGCTCTGTATCACAGTACACAAACTTAGTTTACTTTGCAAAGGGATAGTAATTTATGGGCCATCTGTTCACACTAAACTTCTGATTGCCTTGTTACAGGTATCCAGCAGTGTAGCTGAACACCTTGCACATTCTCTTCAAGATTGTTCCAATATCCAAGAGATTTTCCAGACACTTTACTCACATGGTTCTGCTATCTCTGAAAGCAAAATCCGAGAATTTGAAGTGGAAACTGAGCGATTAAACAGGTACAAAGAGAAGTTTTATGTACATAGTTCTGTTTTGCTTCAAGTGGCTTTCCGCTTTTATTTTCATTTCACACGTAGGAAAGACAGATTGGAATAACTGTAACTCTGTGACTTGGTCACTCCGTATGTGTCTACCTTTTGTATTTTGTGAATTTTTAACTGCATGTTTTTTCTTTGTTGTAAGCTGCTTTGAATAGGAAAAAAGGCAGGGTAGAAACAAAATTAACAACAGCAATAATAATCATCGTAATCATAATCATAATAATACCACCACTAACACCTGTACCTTCAGATTGTTAACAGTGGCCTTTTATCTCATTTGTGATTTTAGAAAACAATTGTATGAGAAGGTCTTCTTCACAGTGGGTCCCCCAGTTATGGAATGCTGTCCCTCATGATGTTTGTCTGTTGCCATTTGTGGTATCAAAAGCATTTTTATTATCTCAGGCCTCTAAAGATCTCATTCTTTTAATGTTTGTAGAGTTGGAATCCGCTATGACAGTGTATGTTACATAACTTTATGTATCTTTAGCTATGTAGCAGAAGGACTAAGAAACCATGTTAGTGAATTGAAAAAATGCATATTAGGACACCAGCCAGAGTGTGTCAATGCACATCAGTCACTTTGCTGACTTCCCTACATAGTAACAACAGCAGCCCTTTCTTGAGTATGGATGTTGCAGAACTGCCCAGTTCTAATTTTTAAAGACATACATCTATTTACAAAGATGTAAGTCCCCAACAGGATTTCCACCTAGTATTTTAATTCAGTTGATAGATTTTATTTATTTATTTATTTATTTGATTTTTAACCCATCTTTCCCCTGACATGGGACCTTAAGGCACCTTCATTATGAATGGAAACAAAGTCACATAAGAAACCTGATGATAAAAAGTTTTAAAACAAGTAAACTGCTGTCTTAAGGCATCCATGAAATCATCTAAAAACATGGCAGTAATAATAAAAGTACAGCAGAGATGCCCTATTTAAAAGTCATACTGCATAGCCATTTTGTCACCAAATGTCTATTCAAATAAAAAAGTCTTGACCTGCCAAACAAGAAGTGGGGAGGACAGGAGGGGGCCAGTCTAGTGTCCCTATAGGAGATTAGTGAAGATATTGCTAAAGAATTTCTATTAGATCTCTCTGTTGTTTAATGTGTTGATTAATTGATGTAATTTTAGCTATTACTTCTGCTTTTTACTTGTAGCTTTGGTATCATTCATTTATTTATTTAGTGTGCCGTGACCCTCCCTCCCTCCCTCCCTTCCTCTCACTCTGTTTATACAAAACATTAAAACAGAAAACAGAATATGCCTGTGTGCATATGTTTTTATGTATACTGCCCTTCATTCATAATAGCTATATACTGTCCTTCATGAAAGTAGTTAAATATGTTTATAATTAATATAAAACATTTATATACTGCTCTTCATTACCAAATTCTAGGGCAATGTACAATATTCCTGAAACAGTTCAATTTAAATATACAAGCATAAATACAAAAATCCAGAATAAAAACAACAGCAGCTCTGTAAATATGGCAAATAAATTTCCTGAGCCATGGCCATGCCCACACAGAAAAACTAATATTTAGTATTTATTTTATTTATTTTATTGTATTTACCAACATTTCAAGAATGATCTTCCAAAACAATTTGGTCTCCAGGATAATCAGGAGCCTAGTGTTAGTGCATAAATCCTTTGAGTAATCAGTTGCATATATTACTTATTCATAGAAGACATTTTCCATATGTATATAGGCACGGCAGTGACTCATAGGAAAAAATTCTGTATCTGAAAAACATGCGCAACTCAGCTTTTACTTTCAGTTGATTAACTTGTTATCCCTGTTGTTTTGATTAGGGTGAATTATGCTTATGCCAGCTGCATATAAATGTGGAAAAATATGGTGATGAAAAAGAGTGCTTAATCTGAATTAATAGCTTTCTTTCAACAAGATAATTTAGTCATCAGCATTAGGCCATAAAGTGATTTGTTAGGATTTGCATATTATTCTGCAGATCCTAGCAACAGCTGGTGTTGTTTCCTGAGGAACCTGAAATACAGTTTTTGACTTTGTTTTCTGTAGTAATAATGCCATATCTTTGGTGGATGCTGCCAGTGGCAATGTTAGCTCAGGACCACCTGGTAGAACCCTGAGACCCCATTACCCTGCAGTAATCCAGGAAGCACCCAGAAATTACAAGAGATGTTGGCGCTGTTGGAAGGACACAGTGCCCTAAGAAGCACAGCTCTACACCATTAGCCAAGGCTGCAACAGAGTGTCTTTTTAATTGAAATCATTTTCTTCAGTCTATCATGAAGACCATATTCAGTCAGACTGCACTTTGTAGCAGGAAAGCTGACTCCCTGCCCCTTTGCCACTTGTGTGCCCTACATCCCAAAAGTTGGCAGCTGCTTAACTGCTTAGATTACTATTGGCTGAGGAAAAGTATTTCAGTTAAAACAGTGCTCAACTGCACCTTGGAATTATCCAAAATAGCAGTTTGTTTCTCAGCTTCTTCTGGTAGGTAACTGCTTTACTTAGCCAAGGCAGTTTAGCCCACTAGTAGGAAAAGAGACTGCTGCCATCTCTGCCCTATAATTGAAAAGAAAAAGTGTAGTAGTGGTGAAAAGTACAGTGAGCAGGGACTAGAAAGTAAAATGAGGAGCCCCCACCCACCCAAGGTAGACAGCTGAGGGAGCAGCTAGTATTTGGACATACCTCCTCAGGGCCTTCCCCAAACCTAGCAACATCCTAGTGATATTTATATCTTTGTATCAACACTCAGTCATGTTTGACAAACATATTGCTAGTCAAACCAAAATATAGTACCAAAACACAGAAAAGTAATGTCCAAAATATACAGTTCTTTCTCTCACCTAACCTCATTTTTTGGCCACCACCAATATATCTAATATTTTAAAATAAAATAATACTGTAATAGTTTGAGATTTGAGAGAATTTTGTGATGGCGTTATGCTCTCGCATAAAAATTCCCTGATGGAAGTCCAGATACCAGACCATACAATTTACCTTGTTTTTGGAATATACAATCTAGAACATTCTGTAGCTAAGTAGATATGAAAGTACCCCTTAATCCCAGTTTATTTTATCTAACTTAGATTACTATAAGCTATAGTACTCTCCCACCAAACTAGATAGCTTGTTCCTAGTGGTCAAACTAGTGTAGTATAGCGCTCAGTGCAAGTTCAAATCCACATTCAGCCATGATGCTTACTGTATGATCTTGGTTCAGTCGCTTTCTTTCAGCCTAACCTATTCACAAGTTTGTTGGAAAGATATATTTGGGGATAAGAAAACAGTGTATATCACCTTGAGAGTAGTGGAAGAAAAGGAGAATGTGAACATACAAAAGAAAATGAATAAATAAAACCATATTTTTGATTATCATCTGAATTGAGCTCTGCTCCTGAAACTCTTAACTTGTATCACAATTGCATAGATGGTTTTCTTTTAATATAACACTGTGGTAATGACCTAGGGAGCTCCACAGAGAGTTTCAGTGATGAAGTAGGTCTTCCCACCCCCACACACCACACTGTAATTCTGTCTTGCCTGTTTAAATGCTGCTTGTGAAAATTCTCCAGTTTTGAAACTTTGACACTTTCAAAAATAGTTTGCACCATTGCACAAGGAAGCTCTTTTTGGGGAGTAGGTGAAAAAGTTATAAACTGCACTGTGCGTTTACCCATTCATTCATACATCTAAAGTTATTTTTGGGATCTCAATCTCCATTCTGATGAACTTCATCCAAAAGTCTGAGAGTTTTTCCACACTACACAATTATAGTAGCTTGATACCGCTTTAACTGCAATTGCTCCATCCTGAGAAATCCTGGAGGTTATAGTTTGGTTTAGAATTTTCTGCTAGATAAGTCTAGTCCACTCTGCTCCATAGCAGATAATTTTGAATGTCTCACCAAGCCACAAATCCACAAATTTGTAAGATGGATCCATGGTAGCAAAGTACCATCAAACTACTTTAACTGTGATGCAGTTTCACTCTAGGTCAGATGAGCCACTTGTGTTTTCATGTGATTTAACTGCTTGAGCCAATTGAAGTACTTAGTGAATTAAGAGAAACATCAAGAAAAGAACAAAAGAATGAGGTAGGCTGCAGTGAGAAAATCACACTCCCCGTGAAGATTTGCTGTGAGAGTACCAGAATCAGTTGGAGAGGCAGGTAAAACTGCAGCAGGCATTTTAAGAAACCTTGAAGATGGCTTTCTCTTCCACAGCCGCATTGAGCACTTAAAATCTCAGAATGATTTATTGACAATAACTCTGGAAGAGTGCAAGAGCAATGCTGAAAGGATGAGCATGTTGGTCGGAAAATATGAATCCAATGCCACAGCCCTCAGGCTTGCATTGCAATACAGGTATGTCAGTGGAGAATGCAAATAAACAAGGTGGCGTATTTTCATGTATTGTTTGCTTTTTTGTAAGAAAATGCAGCTGTTAGAGCTGCACAGAATATCCAGCTTCATTGTTCATATTTTACTTCCCTTGCCCTTGTACCATTACTATTTAGTACTCTGTACCCAGCCTAAAGGCACCAGATCCTGTTTGATCTTGGAAGCTAAGCAGGGCCAGCTGTTGTTAGTACTTGGATGGGAGACTGCTAATAAATGCTAGGTTCTGTAGGAGTCCAGAGGAAGGAACTGGCAAAACCACCTCTGAGTATTCCTTGCCTAAGAAAACCCTATGAAATTCAAGGGGTCACCATACGTTGACAGGTGACTTGAAGGCACATACACACAAATCTCGTGCCAATGGGTTTACAGGGATGCTGTGTAGGAAGATAAGATTTCCATTTCATGCTCTTTGGCTAAAGACTGTGAAAGCATATTGGCAAAAATGAAGAAAGACAATACAAGCATTGGTATGATTAGTGCTAGAAAAGTTCAGATATGTAAGTGCTTAATCTTCTTTAGGGTCCTGCACATTTATTTCCCTGACAGGGCACACCCTGATTCCATATTAAGGCAATCACCATGTTATAATAGAATTGTATGGCTCACCTTTGCAATGTTTGTTGAAACAAAAATACAAGGGAAGATTAATACACATTTCTAACCATATAACATTTAACTTTAGGCAGTAGAAGCATTGGCATTAGTTATGGTTTAGAAAGGCAATGTAAAATACAGGAACAGTTTTGTAGACCTATTAGTATACTGTTTGTTCAGGTTATCCTCAATTCAAAGCTTTTTTTAATGTGATTTTATTTTCAATAGTCACGCCATCCCGTCAATCTAGCACTAACAGCTTATACTGTTACTTAAAGAAGTTTGGGACTGACAAAGCTTGGGAAAATTACTTGTTTGGGTGACAGCTCCCAGAATGCCCCAGTCAGCATGAGCAGTGGCAGTGCTGGCTAAGGGATTCTGCAAGTTGTCATCCAAAACTGTAACTTTTCAGAATTCCAAGATTGGAGAGGGTCACCATTCCTAGATTGCAGGAGGATGTCAGTTAACATCCAACAGACAGGGAAATGGCATAATTCTTTACATCATATCTCTCTTTGCTTTATTTTCATGGATGTTGAGACTCTCCTCTCTGCACTATGACACACACACTGACTGGATTCTTTTCTCCCCCAGTGAACAGTGCATTGAAGCCTATGAACTTCTGCTAGCGTTGGCAGAAAGTGAGCAGTCTCTCATTCTTGGGCAGTTCAGAGCTGCAGGTGTCGGGTCGGTTGGTAAGAAGTTGATGAGTCTCTATCTGTCTAAATCCATTCTGAACTTCACTTGCCATCCATCACCCTCAAAGGATTTGTTGCAACACTGAATCATCTCATGATAACTAAGGCAACTCTCCTCCCCTAGCCAGCAATCAAATATGTTTTCTTTCATCCTCAGCAGCCAAGTAAAACTCTGACAAATGGATTTTGAACTAGAACTGAATTTTTAAAAAAAATGTGAGCATTCCCAGCAGCCACAGGCTGCATGCAGTTCAAGATAGCTGTTTGAGCAATAACTATATATTGAAGGTTGTGGTGTCAGCTCTTGGCTATCTACAAACCAACAAAAAGGCTTTTGAAAGGGCATGCCACAGTTCTTGAAGAAATAAGTGCTGTCTAATTTTCTCCCCATGTTTGCCCCCAAAGGTAAAGATGAATAATTGAAATGCATGATTTTCAGTGGCATTAGTGAAAAAAATAGGTTGACACTTGTCTACATGATTAGAAAGGCTTTAAAGCTTATATAGTCGAACACCTTCCCACACTTTTCAGCATCTTCGGATGAGGAGAGATATCAATGTACTTGTGTTTCTTTTGTTGGTTTGTTTTCTTAAGGATCTAAGTAAATTTGCAGAGCCTTTCCTCTCAGTCCTCTGTGTCTTAGTCTCAGAAGTTTGAAGGGTTACCCCTTTTGTGTACAAGAAACTTCTTTTGTGTACAAGAAAAAGAATTTAACGCAGTGTTTCTGAGACCTCTGTGTGGTGTGTACTAGCCTGAGGGTGAGAGCGAGAGAGGGAGGGGATTTCATTGCAGTGTTCTTAGAGTTTCTAAACCACTTTGAGTCTCATGTCTGAGAGAAAGGCAGGATATATATTAGTACACAGTATTAGCATTTTTAGTACACTTATATGGGAGACCTCTTCATGAAGTGGACTGGTCTGGAAAGGAAGACAAGTGGGGAGGATCCTTGGTGCTACCTTGATTATCAACATTTAGCTTTGGGTATCCTACTGACATCAATAAATCCTACAGATCTCTGTGTCACTCCTGTCCTGCTCCTCCTCAAACATTCAGATGTTTTCCCAGAACTGATACAAGAAGGAGAATTGGGCAGGAGGAGAAAGAGAAGAACAGGAGTAATACAGATATCTACAGGATTTATTAACACCAACGGGATTTGTGAAGCTGCAACACTGAGAATCAAGCTAATATAGTCTCTCATCTTTGACTTCTTTTACATTAGCCTATTTATGCAGAAGTATCCCACACTAGTATCCAGATATTATCTCCAATCTGAATTAACTCCAAAATAAGCCTAATCTGTGTTAGCCCCCTTCCTCCCCTCTCATCAGTCCACACTGTACAGAGGTATCCCTGCTCAGTGTGCTGAAAACTTTAATATTGGATGTTATTATTAACTCCAATCAATGTTAAACCTAAAATATTTGGAATTGAAATCCACCCCCCTTTTCTGGTATCCTATATGAGGTATTCTCCTCCACATCCACATCTTTGCAAAAGCACTCCAAATCAGTGTACTGAAAAACCTAACATCTCAGTGTTTACTACAATCTATGTTAATATTAAAATCTTTGAAACTCTGTGACTATAGTCACTTAATGGAAAACACCGTAAGTGGAATTTGGCTAGAAAACTATACTTTTTCCCCTTCATGTTGTCCAATTCCTGCATGGTTCAAAAGTCCCATCCCTACTCAGGAGTCCTCATCATGCCAGCTGGTGGAATGGATATTGCAGTAAATCCAGTAGATATGTGGTATGTTCGTGTTTCTTCATATGTATGCCCAAGGGCAGGTTTTGTACCTCATTCCCAACAACATCCAATGTTATTGGGGACAGGGCTTTTTTTTTTTTCTAGTCTTCCAGCTTTTTAAGCTCCCACCCCAGCTCTGTTAAAATCTTTCTTCCTGTTCCAGGAGTGTGTTAATGCCATATTGGATTCTCATTATTTTTTTCACCTTCCATCCCTATGTTTTCCCTGCCAACTCCACTCCCTGTCTTCCCTGCCCTTCAAGCACACTGACCACTCTCCTCCCAAATATATTTACCTTCCGTCTCAACATTTGTCATGTAAACTAGTTTTCCATCAGTTTTTTGAACCCTCGTTCAAATTTTAGTGGAGTCTCTTCTTATTAAAGGGCTTTTGCACATGTAAATTTGAAGGTGCAAGCCTAAAAGAGCTTTTTTAAGAGGACATCTGAAAATGTAAAGTGTAATTGGGACAGACTTTGTATGCAAACACAGGCATGCCCATCAGCAAGATGTGATGGATTGTAGCTTCTGTTGGCGAGAAGTGTAGTGCCAGATGTGGTGCTGGAGAAGAGTTACATAGCTACCAGGGTGGCCCGGAAAGACCATCAGTAGGCAGTAGAAAAAGAGGAAGACTTATTACAGATGCATTTACTCAGTAAAGGAAACCACAGCCCAGAGTTTGGAAGTCCCAACAATTAACAACAGGATCTCTTGGAGCAGTCATTCATAGTGTCGCCATAACTTGAAGCCACCTTGACAGCATGTAGTAACAGACCTTCTTGAGAACTGAAGAGGGATACTTACGTCTTTTCAACTCCAACAGTTTTCATCACTCAAAATAAAATCCCTAAATATTTATTAAGTTGTTAATATTTATTGTTGAGTCACTAAGGGAGCTGTGAACTAAGAACATTTGGGTACTTCTGACTTAATTAACATAAAAGCTACCATCTCTTTATTCTGTGAATTCTTGTCTTTATAAGTGTCAGAATTTTAGTCTTGTTTTAGTGCTATGACTTATTAGGAAAGATGAGGTAGAGTCTGGACACATCCCTATATAAAATATCAGGAAATTACACCAGAAAGATATCTTCCTGTTTGAGGGGGAAATTTATAGTTTTACATGAAAGTGCACCTGTCCATTCTATGATAGACCTTTTTAGCTCACTCAGGTGACAATCTGATATTTATAGTATCACAGAGGGAATGTGAAAGCTTTCATGCAAATAGTTTTTTTAGGCTTCACCATGATATGAAAAGTACTTGTTTTAAAATCTAATTTATACCAGTAGTTTTACAAGCATCCTGAAATATAATGTGAAAACTTTAAAGACCCAATGACCATCAAGCTCCAGTGTTATAAGATGATTTTTAGCCTCTTGTTTAAACAAACTGGAATCAATAATCCATACTTTCTGTAGAGTTCTATTTTGACTCTCTTGTGAACTTACCAAGTTTTGCTTAGTAGTACATCTTGTTTATTTATTGAATTTTGACATTTTGTTTCTGTTTAAAAAAACATGAAGTAGGTTAGATAAAATTGTCAACAGAAATTAATTTTTTTTAAAAAAAATCACATATAGGAACAACAGCATATCAGAATGATCTTATCAGAATGATCATCAGCCTAAAAATACCAGCAAGACTTTGATCAGTGATGTAGTAGAAAAGCATGACTGAAGAAGAAAGTCTTCACAGTCTTCTAAAATTAAGAGAGTTCATGGAGAAGTCCTAGCAAGTATAGTTGGGAATACAGATCTTGCTTTGTGCAGTCTGTACTGGTATACTTGTGTGAAAAAAAGGTGTTAACACCTTTTTTTTAATAGTATGCAGATATAGTTAACATGAAAATACATGACAGGAGTTTGTTTTCTTCTGTATCCAGGTTACACAAGAGAGGTGTGATTCACGTATAATGTAGGTGATAAAATAAGATATTTTGTATGTATTTCTCATATGCTGAAATAGAAACCGTCAGTATTTTTTCCAGAAAACCTACATTACAGAGGGCCACAGAGTAGCTGTAAAACATGACTTCATTGTGAAATTCATAACATTGGTTTTTATAGCACTAACTTCTCACAAGAACACTGTTAATCTGCAGGCAAAATATATAGAAACAAATATAAACAAAAATGATTATCAAAACAAAAAATGATAAATGATGAGCAATTCTCCATGGCAGAACATAAAAAAATATTTAAACTACTGAAATACTGCACGAGGATATATTTTGTGTGTGTGTGTGCAAGGGGAAATCATGAGTAAAGAGTCTATGTTAGAAAATGTAATCTATGACTATGATCGTCTGAATTCCATGTACCTGCTCTATGGATGTTTATTTATTGCTTCATATCTCCCTACACATTTTCTTGAGCTTTGAGAGTAGTTTGTGTGATGGTTCAAAGGACAGTTTCAGTTCCTGAAAGAGCAGGGAAGAATATGAAATATGGATTCTACATGAGGATTTTACCTTCAGCTCACAGCCTGATTAGTCTCTTTATAATCCTAATGTATTTTAGTGGGCCACTAAGTAGGTGCTAATGTCTTGGTGGGAGCACAGATGTCAGCATAAAAGCCCATCTACTCATATTAATGTTTGTTATCCTCTCCAGGACTATATAACTCTGATCATTTGCTTGTTAACCAAACAGGGGACCAGCCAGGTGATGAAAACATCACCCAGATGCTGAAAAGAGCTCATGACTGTAGGAAGACAGCTGAAAATGCAGCCAAAGCCCTGCTGATTAAATTGGATGGTAGCTGTGGAGGAGCTTATGCAGTTACTGGCTGCAGTGTGCAGCCCTGGGAGAGCCTGTCATCCAATAGTCACACCAGGTAACTATGGCTCATTGAGTTTGTTAATCCACAGGCCTTTGTTGTCAGAATGAAATAAAATATGTTGTTTTCTAATTACTTATCTAGCTATCCATCCTTTAATCAGCCTGCTGGGATATATTGGTGTTAGTTATAAATGACTTCAGTGCCTTGGTGGCTGAGTTCTGTTCAGATATTCCGCAAGCTCTGTACAAAGGATATTGTACAGATTTGTTTGCATTTGTCTGATTCTAATCTATTTCATTAAGTGCAAAGGAATATTACTTCTTCTACTCCAAGAATTTCTCTGCCTTCTCTTTGTTTCTCAGCTGCTGCTTCTTCCAAATTTAAAGCATACATTATCTGTTTTGTTATAGCAAGACAACAAAGATTTCCAGTGGTTAGTCATTTTGGGGCTGTTCTCTAAAGTTACATATGAATCACAGAAACATGGTTGAGGGGGGAAAAATTTAAAAAAAGAAGCAACTTTTTTCAATCACTATCTACTTTTTTTAAAAGGAAAAGCACACTACACTAGATTGGTAGAGGGGGATTTAAAGGAGGGAGTAGAATTAAAAAATTCAGATACTGTATTTGCCCGTAGAATTACTGATTCACAGAAATTTGTGCATCTTCTGCAAATATATACATTTGACGTTACTGAATTTACAGTCGGCCCTCCACATTTGTGGGTTTCACTTTTGTGGATTTGATTAGTCTTGGATTATTTGCTGTCACCTCTACAGCAAATTATGTCATTTTTAATAGGGACTGCAAAGCTTGTGAGACTGAGAAACTGCGAACGAAGCTTGTAAGTCCCTATTAAAATTATGTGGGACAACAGTGGAGGTGGCAGTAAGCCCCACCAGTCACCCACTTCTGCCTTGTGAAGGAACCCTGATGCCTCAGAGGAATCCATGGTAGGTTTAATATGATGATCATACTTTTGTGTGTGTTAAATATGGTTTGGGAGAGCCTAGAGTTATTCATGTTTTTTCCACATTCATGGGGGTCCTGTGCCCCTAACCCTAGAGAATGTGGAGGGATGACTGTAGTTCTTTGGAAGTGAGTAGAGGAACTATTATTTATCTTGTTTAAGAGTGGAGTTTATAAACATTATGTGTTTGTGTAATCTTGTGCTTTAGAAATATAATTTCTGCTGAGTCTGTTCAGCCTGTGTAAGCGACAAAAGGTTAGTAATGACTTTGGTTATGTATCTCATTTATTTGCCACTTATTTTTATTGAATCTAAAAGCAGTGTCTTTATGGTTCATAGATGTCTCCTGTGAAGGCACTGATAAGCTCTAGGCTTGCTTAGCTTTAGCAAGGTTACTGCATCATGTGCTCCTGGATGATGTGCTAGGGCAAAAGCAGGAATAATGCTGTCTTAGTGCATTAGTATACCCATGGCTGTTTAGTAGCCCTTGCTCTTTCCAAACTTCCAGACTGCTCTTTTTCTGGGGGGAAAATAATGAGTCCTCTAGGAGTGTCCATTCATCTTTTCAATAGATTGTAGCTCCCACCTGTAATGTTTAACATTTTTTATAAAGAAGGATATATAGACATTGCCCCCCATTATTGAAAGTCCATGTGTGGGCCCCATCATATCTCAGGGTGAAACATTAACCCCCAGATCTGCCACAGTTGCCCCCCCCCGCCTGCCCAAGGACCAAGGGGTGAAAACCTCACTTACTGAAAATAACTCACTACTAAAAAATACAACTTGTAAAGCCATTTACACCCCTTTAATCTGTTGGTCAAACAAGAATCTACAACAGAATAACTCAAAAGAGTAGGTATTTTGTAAACTTTGTGAAAGGAAAGGCAGTGTGGTAGGGCAAGAGATTGAAGAGAGAAAGAGCCTTTCTCCTTGGCAAAGACTTTTCATGTCAAAGTGAATAATTTCCTCTGCAGTTTAAAGTCCCTCAAAATGGGAATTTGTAATGGAAGTGTTGACCTAGACTTAACTCCAGCATCAGGAATGAGTTGCTGAATGTCAAATTGCAGGACACATTACTAGGAACAAATGTACAGCCAGTCACTGGTGACAAGGGGGTTAAAGATGGTAAAAGGGGGCAACTGCAACAAAATTGGTAGTGAGTGTGGAAAGAGAAGCAGTGCAGAAGCTTCTGTTGCAACTGAAGTGATAAAAATAATAGCTACCATTTCTGTTTGTCGGGCTGGCAGCATTCCAGCGAGACTGCCAATTCCTTTGTGAAAATAGAAATAGATTTGCGGTGGATTAAGAAATCATAATTGTTTTAATGGAGAAAGCCTAGCCATGAATCGTGGACCTAGAAGGCAGACAATTGACAGCAATTGTGAGAGAGATTGAGAGAGAAAGGAGAGAGATGATAAGGACAGGAGGGGAGGAATTGCTGTCTTCTAATGATAAGCTGTTGTTTGCTTTGTGAAAGCAACCAAGTACTTAGAAGACCAACAGTTTCATTTTAACAAAAGCTTTTGTAGCTAAATTCACTCTGTCAAATGCATCCAATGGAATTTCATCCATAAAACTTTTCATCTTTAACGTGCCCCAAGACTCTTTGCTGTTTGGGTTGCTCGATTTTGTTGCAACATATTATTCGCTAAGAGGAATGAAATCTTCTAGCATGCTAGTAGACTCTTTGAACTTGGTATGCAAAGCTACTGGAACTCATTTTCAACCACACAGAGTTTATTGCATTTAGAGCCTACTCCTTCTTTTGGCACCTCAACCATTAAAATACATTTTTCCAAAAAGGGTGTTCAGTCATCCAGGCCATTGGTGGCCTAAATCTGAAAGCTGCCCCACAATTGTGGGCTTGTGCCAGGAGAGATGTTTCTGGAAATTGTTGACTCATAAGGTCAGAGGTGGAAATTTTGCTGCCCAAGGGTTGCATGCAGTGTCCTAGGCCCACCCCAGTTGTCCATCCCTGGTTTAGTAAAAGCTGACTGTCTAAAGGAGGCTATCTTTATCAAACATCTTCAAAATACTGCTGATATATTAGTTATTTGAATCGGCCAAGCAATCAGTAGGGTTCAAAGAAATCTGGATTCTTTCCCCATCTTAATGGGTGAGGTGCAAATAAAACCTTCTCTTGGCTGACAGAATCTAAGCATAAAGGATGCAGAAATTGTGTTACTCAGACAGGATTTATGATATATTTAAGCCTGCTGTATTTATGTATGGTTAATAGATGGAAAACACTTACATGATTAGCCAATAAATCCTTTAGACTGTGATGCATCATGCTGTACCATTTTTAGAGGGATTGTTAGGCACGTATTTGAAAGGGCATGTCAGATGGAGCAGAGCTGAGGTCAGTAGAAGGGCAACTCCCTCTCCCCCCTCCCCCCAGCCATTTCCACAGCTCAGCATGGGAAACACAGTTGTGTTTGATATCATTTCCCTCCCACCAAGGAGAAAGGGTAGTCACAGCCAGCAGTAACCTTAATACACCTTTACTTAGGCACATCAGTTGGCCACAAAAACAAACAAGCAACGAGCTGTCTTCAAGACAAAAGCAGGAATGTCCCCCTCTCCTTGTTGGACCCCTCACTTGGGAAAGGCAAGGAGGCATGAGAAGGCTGAAGAAGTTGCAGTTCTCCTTCACTGCTGAAAGATGTAGAGCAAAAAGGGAACCATGACTTTCTCTGTTTGAGACAGAAGCCAACCACACAGGGAAATGTATTTGTTGTCATGTTGTTGTTAATACAGTAAACCAAAGCATCAGATTAAAAGCTCTGATTGATGATCTGTGCTGAGAAGACACAAATGCCAGGGCCCTTTGATGCAGAGTGACTCTTGCATGCAGGAGATGAAAGTTAGCTAATTCACATGCTTCTACTATCTTGTTAAGTGTGACTTGGGTATCTTTTGTTGCATAACTTTTTGCAAACAGTAAGTTTGCAGTAGATGTCGTAACTGTTCTTATGTTGCACAGTACTGCCAAGATGATGCATCAGTAGATGGAGGCTGTATCTGGCTCCTGCCCCTGTGTCATCTGCTGTGATTAAATCCTGGTAGAGGGATTCTTAATATTCTCCCTCCTTCATGCTACACAGATACTGTTGTTGTTGCTGTCATCATGATCATCATCCCATCTTTCTTTCAAAATTGGGACTCACGGCAGCTGACAATTTAAAAATACAGTATGGCTAAAAACACACAAAATTAAGGGGAACAAACAAAAACAATAACTTCTGTAGAATTGGGCTGTAAGAAGAAAAGGACTGAGGATGCACTGATCCTGAACTTGTATTCTCTATGTAGAAATCTAACAGGATTTGTGTAAGGTCAAGTCTTCTACCCCAAATTGTCAAGTCCGTGTTTACACTAGCATGTAGCCCTGGGTATTTTAGTTGCATATCCTTGTCTGTTATTTCCAGTCACGGTCAGCATGCTGTGTCGTTTGTGATAAATTATGGACCTCATTCACAGAAATCCTGTACTGTTTCTTATGTGGTCACATAACTAGTGGCACATTTTCAGGAGAGTTAGTCTCTTTTTATCCATTTAAATCTTCAGGGTTGGTTTTTGAATTTTTTGTACAGATCTGATTTTAACCAACAATTTGAGTTTTACCTGTAACTTCCATATATATTAAATTAATCTTGCTTGTACAGTGTGGTTGACTTAAAAACTAAGCCATGAATACAATGAAAAAGATTCATTACATAAGAGTCAGGATCATACTTGTAGGTGGTTCCCAGATGGAGGCCTTCTAGTGTTGCAGATCATTTCTTCTCCACTGTAAGCTGGCATCAGGATTCCAACCAGTTCTCCCAATATCAGTGGTATCTGGCTTCCTCAGTGTGTTTATTTCACTTTGTTTCTTCCACATTTTGGGCAAAATATAAGCAGTGTTGTTTCCTAATGGCATCTTTTCCTGACATTTTGAGGCAGGTTTTAGCTCATTTTAGCACCCACTTTTTTTCCCCCAAACAAGAGTCCAGAGCAAATAGATTGCATCCTTACTTCTAAGTAAACAGTAGGATATAGTAAGTCCTGGTTCTTTGTGGTCAGCTGTGCAACCCAGCTATGATACTTGTTAGTCAGTCTCAAATTTATTCAGTTTACCTGGTGAGTTTCACAACCAGGTTAGAAAATGTCGTCATTTCATTGCATCATCCACCCATCTCACTCCAGCATCTAAAGGGGCTCCTTTGATTCATTTTTATCCCGTAGATGTTTGTTTTAACAGGAATCCTAAGACAGCAGTTGAAATTGATAAAAGATATGTCAGTTTCACTTTCCCTGTTGTCTTTTAAAATCATAGAAATAAGTACTGGCATCTTGGAGTGCCCCAGTGTGCAATTTCAAAATAGTCTTATTCCAGCATTGTGGTGTTTTGTTTTGTTTTAAATAAATCTGTCAAGCCCCAGTAAAAGGACGATAGCCCTCAGGTGAAATCCCACACATGATTGCTCAGCAGTCAACACTGCTGTGTTCAGCAGAAACTATCCCCACTTTTTAAATTCAGAGGAGCCTTGGGATCTTCTGAAGGACAGGAAAAGGCTCTGCAACTAGTAATGCACAGGAAGTAACACAGAGGGAAGAAAGAGTCATCCTCAATGCATCATCCACCTGCCCCAGGGAAATCAGTGTCTTGTGCTACCTCAGAAACTAACAAATGTATTATGACATAATCTTTGTGGAACCATACCACTTCTCCTTAGCCCTCCCAATCTCTGTTGCACATTTCCTGTCCACATCTTCTGGAAAATTCGCACTACTGTTTCATTTTTTAGATCAGTATTTTTGGAGCAAGAATTAATACCTAGGTGGGTGGATAAACTGGCAGACAAATGTGCATATATATATATTGATATACCAACACATAGATACATGTGTGTATGCACACACACAGAAGTGAGGAGGAGGAGGAGGACAGATGCAGCAGTGGAAAAACAATGGCTAGTGCAAATGAATCACAAGGGTTTGTCTGAACACTGCATACAATTGCATGAATGAGGCAGGGCAATTGCCTAGTAGAAGTCTCATCTGGATGGACAGTTTGCTCCTTTGTAACCTCAGAGTTTAGGATTGACAAACCGCTCCCTTTTAAAGAGAATCCTTGATGTCTACAGGTGGATTTATACAACAACTAGGCATGAAGTAGACACAGAAAAATTTATTATTTCTTTATTTTGAATTGTCCACTGCTGTCTTTCAGTACTTTAAATATTTCAGAGCTGCTCCTTTGAGCCTAAGTAGTCTAATGAGTTTGTAGAAAACATTTGGATAATCATTTGTGGGTTTTGGTGTTCAGGTTTTTCTCACCACCCCCATATTGAAGCAGAATTAATATTTGTTCATAAAGAGCTTTGAGAGAGAACAGAAGGGGATAGTGGATGCTTTGTGCAACCCTGTACATTTTTGAAAAGAAGTTAGACTAATTATGCTTTGACATTATTGCAAAGGGAAAGAACAGTAAAATAATTTGTTTGCTGCTTCTTCACATGGCGCCTGCTATCCTTAGGAGAGATGGGGAAAGGACAGGCTGAAATTAGCAAAAAGCTGCAATTTAAAACCATGTAATGTGATAGTTTATGGAAGGGAGTAGCTCAGGGAACCCTTCATATCTCAGCCAATTCTGTATGTTCTTCTTTGGACACAGAAAACTTGGCAGTCTCTACAAGATCAACAGGCAGTTTATCTGATTCACTTCTTTAAAATGTACTATCGTTTTGAGCTTAACAATGGGAAAAGAAGGGGCTGGAAACAGGAAGAGAGAAGCTGGTTTTTCATCCTTTATTTAAGTAGAGGCTGTGTTAAGCATAGAAACTATGCAGGGATTGTGTGGTGTCCCCCCCCCTTTTTTTGTAAAAGAAAGGATTGAAAAATATTGCAAGGCAGTGCAGAAAGTGATTTATTCCCCTGCTGATAACTGAGATCATCCAGCATTCCAGACAGACACAGCTAATGGATGACTTAACCCTCACCCAGCAGCTGATTACAGGTCCTCAGGAGACAGCAGGCAGCTTTGTCTTTGTACATGAGCATAGAAAATGCAGAGTTGTTTCTATTCGTTTTTAGTGTTGTTGTAATTATGTTCAAGAGCAGAATGTTAAAAAATAGGTAGAAACTTTGCAATTAACCTCTACAAATCTTTGGGAAGGTACAGTGACTGATAAACAGAAATGAAGTCAGTTCTTAGACTTATCTAGAAAATGTACATATATCATGCTTTTGTGTAATTTTTTAAAACATAAATCTAATGTATGGAGCAGGATCAAATTGTCTGATTCTTCCCCTCTCTTAACTTCCTAATTTAAAATGATACCCTATGAAAAGGAGTGTTGCTTAAAAACAGGCAGCGGGTTTTCCATGAGCTTGTTCTAATCAGAAGCTGCCAAAAGTGCAGTGGATTAAATACCTAGTACAAGGGTTGATTTCTAAACAGAGGACCAGTACTCAAAACTTGTGAAAAAGGTGCATTCTCTGATTTGCAAGCCCTGTACTCCTTTTACTGATTCAGGAAAGATGGATCAGAAGTGCTTGAAAGGCAAGCCAGCACATGTTCAGAGGCAAGATTGTCTTCAGTGTTCTGTTGCATGTTTCAGTTCTCTGCAATGGCACAAGGATGAATTTAAGGCTGACAAGGAACTGGCTTACACATATGGTGGGATTAAGTGCTGATATCCTGAGGTGGTAGATTTTGGGTTGTGCCACTTGAGAGCGCAGATGCAATGTGCCATTTTTATGCGTCCTCCCTGGTGGCTGTTATTTAAAGCTGCCCTGCAAGTGGAAAACTGACACATCCAGTAGAGAGACTTCAGCTATGCCAACAAATTCTTCATACAAGGAAGTGTTTGCATGTGTCTGTGTGTGCATGTATGATACACAAATAAGAATTAAAAATATGATTAGACAGGTGGTCTAAAATGATACCATCCACTTCGGTATCTCATTCTGCTGTATGTGTAGACTTTTCTGGGTTTCAGAACTTGGGGAGGGATGTGCAGTATTAAACTGCCGGTTCTTCCTCCTGGAGGTGATGCAGGGGGAATGGCTGCCTTTTTGTCTACCTAGCCCAGTATTCTTTATCCTTATGGGCAGCAGTTCTCCAAAGTCTGAGGCAGGAAGAAAGTTTTCCTTTCACTTATTTAGGACATGTAAACAGTTCAGGGCAGCTTTATTCACATGTTTCAAGACTTGATCCTCTGTTCAGAAAATGATCCTTGTAGTAGATGCTTTTGTTGTTGTTGTTGTTTGCCTTCAAGTTGCTTCCAACTAAGGGTGACCCTAAAGTGAACTTGTCGTGGGGTTTTCTTGGCCAGCTTTGTTCAGAGGAAGTTTGTGTTTGCTTCTTCTGAGGCTAAGAGACTGTGACTTGCCCAAGAGCATGTGATAAGTTCCCATGGCTCATCAGGGATTTGAACCCTGATCTCCGGAGTTGTAAGCCAATGCTCATACCATGCTGACTCCACTAGATGCTTAATGCACCACAGTTGACAGGATCTTACAGCACTTTTAGTCAATAATAAATGGGTCTTTCTGAATGTCTGACTTGTGTTTCACAAATTGTGCTTCGGTTTTTGTTGTTATTGTTTTTTATACATCTACTGTGTAAAGATGCCATTTCTTATGGATTTGCTTCTCCAACAGCACAACTAGCTCTACGGCAAGCAGCTGTGACACAGAATTCACAAAGGAGGATGAACAAAGGCTGAAGGACTACATCCAGCAGCTGAAAAATGACAGGGCAGCGGTTAAGCTGACTATGTTGGAGCTGGAGAGCATCCATATTGATCCCCTCAGTTATGACGTCAAGCCTCGTGGAGACAGTCAAAGGCTGGATCTAGAAAATGCTGTACTCATGCAGGAACTCATGGCCATGAAGGTACAAAGGAGAAATTCCAATCTACTTTTATGTTTTTTTGTAGTTAAGTATTAAGCCACAGTGTGTATACTGTTTAGCAATTACAGTAAAATGGCCGTTGTGTGAATAACATTTACTGTTTATGCAGACTCTGTGTTGCAAACTCATTTGTGCTCCCCCCGCAGGAGGAAATGGCAGAACTGAAGGCACAGCTGTACTTGCTAGAAAAAGAGAAGAAAGCCTTAGAGCTGAAGCTGAGCAGTCGAGAAGCTCAAGAGCAGGCATATCTGGTACACATTGAGCACCTGAAGTCTGAAGTGGAAGAACAAAAGGAACAGAGAATGAGATCTCTCAGCTCAGCTAGTAGCGGCAGTAAAGAGAAGTCAAGTAAGGTGAGGTGCTATGATAGATCTTCATATGGTGGTTGATTGGAACTTTCCTATTCAGAAGGAGCTGCTGGTAAATTTACCCCAGACTGTCTGTTTGGCTGTCATTAGGAAAAAAAACACACCAGTCAAAGTCAGAGACTGAAAAGTTTTTGGGACTGAGCCCTTTTTAAGGCACTTCATCCATCCAGATTCAAAGCTCTGTAGTCATGATAGCAGGGAGGAAAAGCTGGCACACAGAAATGGGTTGTAAGAGGGGTAAGGCCTATTGCAAGATAGAGGGGGAAAGGATGATTGAAAAATCAAGAAAGAAGCAAATAGGAATAAGGAACAGAAAGAGATATGCTTACTGAGTGTATAAACAGAGGCCATTTCCACCCTATGCTGTTCTAGTGCCATTATTCCACTTTCAACATACTGTGGAATTCTGGGATTTGTAGTTTACTGAGACCAAAGAGCTCTCTGGTTGAGAATTCTAAATGCCCCTCCCTAAACTGCAAACCCCAGGATTCCACAGGATGTTGAAAGTGAAATAACAATACTATAACAGTGTAGTGCGGAAACAGCCAGAGTGTATTTATATATAAGTCAAAAGGGATAATATGGGAAGGGGGATATTTGCCTGGAATTGAATGGGAACAGCCATCAATGATATTGCAAAGTTCTTTCTTTTTCAAAAATAATTTGAATGTTTGAGGATCCCCACTTGCCTTATTTAATTTTCCAGGAGTGTGCAGATGGCACCACAGCATCATTAACGCTAGCTGAGTTGAAACCCTACAGTGAAAGTGAACTCACTACAGAACTGGCAAATGCACTTAGACGGTAAGCAAAATATCCTCCTTCATGTTTTATCCTCCTCTGTGATTTATTTCTGGACTTTGAATGCCCACTGTTTTTGCATATCTGGAGCTTTCAAGTCATCCCTTTTATTCTCTTTTACTTTTCTTCAGCACTCATCAGCATGAGTATTTGCCCTCAAACATCTATAGACTGGGAGCTTAATTACTATTGCTTATTCCCATGTCACACATGAAAACCCTAAGGCATAGCGTAACTGAGTCAGTTAATGAAAGCCCACCAGGGAAACACTTGACAAATCTGGGAATAGCGTTCCAGTATCATCTCAGCAAGGTTAATTCTCCACAAGAATAGGCTTCCCAGTTTTATGTAATATGTACTTTTCAGAACTGACAGCACAGTTTCTTAAATAGGGAATAATTTGATATTTTAGATTTTTTTAAAAAAATAAGCTTAAGCATCATGTTGCAAAAGATTTACTAATTAATGTTATTTTTTGTTTTAAAAAATACATCAGAAGCAGGAAACCAGGCATAAAAGAATGCTGTCATATGCTAGTTGCTCATTGAATACTATATATAAGACACAAATTGGGAGTATAAAACAAAGTAATAAATTTAAAATAGCACAGTTTGACAGCAGACATCTAAGTTTTAAAGGACTTGACTATGAATTTGCTGAGCTATTAATTAAAATACATAATGTAATGTTAAAATGAGCCTACTCTGGACCTTTATCTAACCTGACATCAGTTTTTAAAAAATTGATCCATGAAATTATAACCTGTGAGCCCAACTTCTTTCCCAGGTGAATTGGCAGAAAGTGTTGTTAGATTAAGGTTGGACTTGTTAAACATACTGTGAAGACAGGGAAAACAGAAGTTTCAGTGCACACTCTGCCATAATGCAAGATCGGTTTCTTAAATACTCAGAAATTATACCAACAAATGGATGTCTGATACAAGCTCATTTCTCTTGCTACTCTGCATCCACTAATAAGATCACCTCTAGGTGGTGGTATTTAACAAAGTAATCCATGGGTGGATGTCGGAGATCTTCTCCAGCTTCAAGCACCCAGAAAATATTTGGGAGTAAGTGGGTTTGGGGGGAGGTTGAACCAACCTTTGACTTGCTAGTATGACAGTTGAAATGAAAGTGGGCTCCCACTTATGGACACAGTCATTACTTCTGTTGAAACAAATACATGTAGCTATATCCTCGGGTTTTGAACCTCTATGTTTGGAGACTACATACGGCATTTGTAGAACTTTAGTGTACCCCAGGAAGTTTTCTTTAATTTTATTTTTGAAATGTTGTGAAAATGTAAGACACCATTCCAGGGTGGGCAAACAACTCAAGATCTGGCTCCACATTTGTGGAACAGTCTTCCATTGGACCTCCAGCTAGAGGACTATCTCACCCATTTTCATAAAGGACTGAAGACCTTCCTCTTTAATTCATCATCTTAAACCACTGAGTTGTGTTTATGGTGCTGAGATGGGTAGCAACTGGTAGGGTGTTGGGGATTTCATTCCATGTGTTGCTATAGTGTTACGCTTATTGTCTTTGTCCCTGACTGTATATGTTGATGTTCCACCCCTTGGTGAAAAGAGTGTTATAAATAAACATCATCATCATTATTAATATTTGTTATAGACACAAAGGACTGTAAATGTTCCATAGTAACAAATTTGAGACAGCATTTTTAATCCATTTTGACTTTTTCCATTATGGTTCTATCATATTCAAATCATGGGACTTTGAGCCTATTCTGAATAATATATGCTTATCCAGATTTAAAGAAGGACAGTTATGGAGATCTGGAGAAAAGGTATGGTTCACAGAGAACTGTAAAAACCTTCTCACAAAAACCACTCCAGCCTCTCAAAACAGCATGAAAAATACAATCTTATCCAGTATGCAGCTGAATTGGGGGTCAGCCAAATTACTTGGTGAAAGAATAATTTGTAAGCTTGTGGTACAGTGAAAAATCAAAAACTTGTCCTTGTTAAAAGAGATATCTGAAGAGACCATACCTACATTTTTGCAACTTATTCATACATTTCCATTTGCAGTTCCTCCTTGGGCAGTGCATATATCAATCTCAGTAGCAAAAATATGCAGTTGGGTTGCAGTGTTCACACTTAAGGCAACTGTAACTGTAGCAAGAATTTCATCAATAACATCGGCCTATACATGTTTGCTCAGAAATAAATCCTTCTGTCTGATTTTCAGCTTAATGCCCGTAGGATTGGTGCCTAAATTAATGATGATTAAAATTATATTATCAGTATAACTTGTATGTATGAAGTAAGACCACTCTGTTAAATATCACCTGCAGAATCTTTGCTTCCGCTTAATATTGCCCATCTGTGATATTAGGAGCTGGGCAAAGATTTTGTTTGCTCTCTTCTGCCTGTAGCATTTGGATTTGTTCCTTTTTAGAACAGTGCTTTGAGCATTAACTAATGAAGATTGAACAGAGAAACATGAAGAGCAGTTTCTTGCAGAGAAAACAAGAGAAAGTAAACCATAGTTGCCCAGCTATATCAGGAGTTGATTAGTATGGACTTCTCTATAAAGGACTGGAAAAACTTAGAGAATGGATCTCAGGGGGAAGACTGAACTACTGAATAAAAATGTATTTCCAATTTGGACATGCAGGGTCATACAAAATAAGGCAAGGTTTGAGGGCACTATGAGTATATTAACGGTGCTTCTTGCTACTAACTCAGCTTCCATTCCCATTGTAGGGAGAGGGTAGACAGATGGCGTTTGTGAGGAAAAGGCTACAGCGTAACTTCACTGATAGTTTCAAAACAGAAACCTTGTGCTTGGTAAAAACTCTTTTAAAAATCATCATAGGAAGATCTGTTCCTTTGGATCTAATGAAGGTAGTAATGGCCTTTTCCAACATCATAGATTTTTCTAGACTGGTATTTGCATGCACACACAAACAGTGGGAAAGCATTCAACAAAGCAGAACTTAAGTTGTTTTTTTTTTCTTAATTACAACTCCCAGAACTCTTCAGCCAGCACAGCTATGCTTTTTTATAGGGTTCTGAAAGTTGTAAATCCAAAGAAGTAAATTTTCCACGCTCTGCAAAGAAGTTAAATGTTCTGAAGTCACTTCTGTATAGTAAATTTCATCTTGTGTGAAGCAGCTAATAGAAGCCAAACTAGATCTCATGGAGCAGATGTATCTCTGCAACCTCAGGGGTTGTTCCTTTTGTCACAGTAAAAGCAATAAAGGCAGATTTGAGTATAAACAGCAGCAGAAAGGACTCGGAGGTGAGGCTTGTTTGTTTCCCGTTCCTGTCCACCAAGTTCTCTCCTCCTAGCTTGACTGACTTTTAGCATCAGAGCTTGGCTTAGAGAAGAGTGGCACTAGGAAGTATACTGAAAGAAAGGTAGACCATGGGGAGGGGAGGAGGTTTTACAATTCATCTCCCTAACAGCCCCAGTACCCACTTTTCTATCTGACTGGGGTGTCCCCATCTTTCCACAGAATGATATGCTGTCGTGTCTTGTTTTGCACTTGGGCGCTGTCTTGTTGAGGGTACTGGTGTTCCCAAGACACCAGTTGTAATACTGGAATTATTTGTTACACATAGTAGGAGGTATACCTTGAACTGCTATGGAACTAACAAAAGGGAAATTCTCAAATAACACAATTGTATATATTACTCAGAAATAAAGTCTTTAGTGTTCAACAGATTTTCTTCTCCAGGTAGTACGTTTTCTGTGGCCTAAATATTCTGTTGATATCTTGATGAAGCTACTGTCATTTCATTAACATGAAAAATACTGTGCAACCCCACCCCACCCAAAATCCTATTTCATTTCCTGGTTTGCTTTATGGAGTTACATCAGTGCTGTTGAATTTCCAGTATTGCATGATGAAAATTTTTCATAATATAGCTTTGTGTTCCGGTTGACTGTGTACTCTTAAATTTTATTTTAGTCAAACAGTCACTAGTATTAGAACATTTCCACCAGTAAGAATATTAGAGGAGGGGTGATTTATAATAATGAGTAACGACCGACAGACCGTACTTTGCTGTTCAAATTGAACTAAGATGTGAGTACTAAATCATGGGAATACCATAGCACGAGTCTTTCTTCTGGTAAAAGAGAAACACTGCTATGCATTGCAAGCTGATATAATAAAAGAGTACTTTTCAACATGGACTTCTTTTTTGTGTAGGGAAAAGACCTGTCTGAAGGATCCTTAAGAATTCAAATGAATTACAGCACAGTCCCTTGAGGAACATGCAGGCTTTGGGAATGTGTTTTCTTCATTGTCCATTTGGTGACAGTTTGCTTAGCAGACTGTTCCGACATTGCCATCTTGCCTGTTGGACTTCATCCTTAATAAATTCACCAACAGGTCAGGAGCACTTACAGCAGTTACTCCACAGGGAGGAGAAAATGAGAGAAATGTCCTGTAGGGAACAATCATGCACTAGCAGAGCAGAGAATAAGATGATCTAATAAAGGGGTTTTTGTTGGGGTGGGCTGTCTCAGATTTCTAGGATTCCATTAAAAATTGATGAGAACAAGAGAAAGATTTAAGAGTCTCTTTTAAGCCTTAGAAGCAGACAGGACTAAAGGAAAAAACTCTTTCTCTGCTCCCTGCCTGACTATGCACTACATAGAGATTTGTATATGTATAAGGGAACATTTATACTGAGTTTTAAAATATGTATTTAATGCTATAGATGGTTTGTTCTTGTTGTTGTGTGCCCTCAAGTAATTTCTGACTTGGGCAACCCTATGCGAACCTGTCGTGAGGTTTTCTTGACAAGCTTTGTTCAGAGGGTTTGTTTGTTTGTTTGTTTGCTTGCTTGCTTGCCTTCCCCTGGGCTTGAGAGAATGTGACTTGTCCAGGGTCACCCAGTGGGTTTCCATGGTTGAGTGGGGATTTGAACCCTGGTCTCTGAAGTTGTCGTCCAATATTCAAACTACCACACCATGCCAGCTCTCTTTATAGATGACTAGTGCATATACCCAGCGTTGCCTGGGATTTTATTTTCTCATAGGTAATACTTGTTAGCAGTACCTTAGGAATTACCTTGCCTTACCTTACCTTAGGAATTAGATGCAGTTGAAATACACAGATTTGAGATGCTGTGTCTCTGATTCCCCAAACTGTTGTCTAGTACGTGTAACTTTTCCCCATATTCCCCATCCAATCTGTATTGAATTATTAACATACAGAGGTTGGTTTCCTGATGTGCGAGGGCAGGGGTTGGAGAAACTCGCAAATAATCAAATCTGTGAATATCAAATCCACAAATGTGGAGGGCTGACTGTACACTTAAAAACACAGAATTCAAACTTAGTCAGCTTCAGCTTACCAGTTCAAATCTGGACAGTTCATTATTGACCAGATTCTACTTGCCGATTGTTTGGCAAGAAATCAATGAATGATTTCAGATTAATTCACTGTAGACTAGTGTCTTGAATTGGTGAAACATCCATTCTATTCAGCTACCACAGTCTTGTAATAATGTCAGCAGGGAGTCCAAAGCAAGGACACTTGTCACCTTTAGTTTGCCAGACATGCAACGAAATGAGATAGGGTACAAATCAGCTGACACTGTTTTCTAATACTGCAGCTAAAGGATGAAATTGTGACTCTGAGATGGTTAGTTTTATTGCTTTAGATCTATATGACATATTATATAGCATTCTGTGGTTGAGATTCTACATTGCTTCAGCGTAGCATAAATGTCTACCAGCAGAGTTAGGGGAACCCTATACTGAATACTGATGCAGCACAACATGTATAGATCAATGGTCAATGTGCATGGCTGACTATCGCTGTACAGCTACAAGGCACAAAGGAATTGCATAGCGGAAATATGTATTCAGATACTACTGTATGTACTTTAATGCACGACAACGTGCACAAGGGTCTCTTGTCTGCCATCGGCTGGATATGACCCTTGTGCATTGTCCAAAAAAACAAAAAAAAAAAAAAAAACAACCCACCACCACTCTGCATATGTAGTGTAACTTACACCTGGATATGTCACTAATAAGATGCCAAATGCCACTCACAGCTCTTCATCTTCAAATCACCTGGTGCCAAAGATTGCCATTTTTATCTTGGGCAGGAGGCTGAAATGTAAATCCTGCAGGCATCCAGAAAGAAAACAAAATTGGCAGGAGGGGAAAAAATGAATTACTGTTCCCAGAAGTTTCCAAGAGAAGCAATTCTTTTAACAACATTCAGACCCACCTCCACACCTTTTGAAGGTTAAAAAAATAGACACACACCCCCAAAATAACCCCTCCTATATATTTCAGGCTACTTCCAGAAGTTTTTTTTCTTTTTAAATCATATTGAGGAGACGTGATGAATACCAGAAGTGGGATTGCCTAGCCCTTGAATAGGGAAACTAGTAAGATCTGCTCACTTGCAGCTCATTGTTACTGACAACTCAGTGGTTCACTGTAAGTGAGCCACTCCCATTGGCTTTCCAATGACTAGAACATCAGGCTTGGACCTGGAAAATCCATGTGCTCATCCTTACTCTGCTATGTCGAAACTGTGAACAACTCACACACACAGCTCAGAGTTGCTGTGCTCCTTTAGAGGAGATAGAATTAATGATTAAAATTTTAATTTAAAAATAATGAAATTCAGAAGTACTCTGTCTGCTAGACCATGGTTGGTTCACATTAAAATTTGTTTTGGCCAGAGATGGTTTTCCATTTCAGAACTCTTAGGCTGTCTCTTTCCATTCTTAGTAAAAGAAACATCCATAGATAGATTTGGATTTTGCTGCTTTGCTCCATTGCATTTTGTGGGGCTTGCAAACTCTGGCCTAGGATGCTGAACTTCCATTAGACAAACCATTCTGTTTTCTGGATTTCAGAATTAAAAAAAGTTTGTGTGGGCTCCTTTTAAATATGTCCATATTTCCTGGATGTTAGATCCTGTTTGGCTGTTCACAGACAATTGACCTTAATTTCATTCAGAAAGCTTTAACATACAAATCTGCAAAACGTTGTTGTTGTTGTTATTGTTGTTGTATGCCTTCAAGTTGTTTCTGACTTGTGGTGACCCTAAGGCGAACCTATCATGGGGCTTTCTGGGGCTGAGACTGTGTGATACACCCAGGGTCACCCAGTGGGTTTCTGTGGCCAAGCAGGGAATCGAACCTTGCTCTCCAGGGTCCATTGTCCAATGCTCAAACCATTGCACCACGCTGGTTCTTTTCTGCAAAGCATGCTGCTATTATAAGTGATTGCTTTAGGATCTTAAGCTTTGTCTCCTGCTTTAGGATCTCATCCTTTGAACTTGAGCCCCTCTTGGTTAGATAATAGGTAAAGATGTTTAGATGCAGACGCTCAAATCAAATGAACAGCCGAAACCAACAGAATGAAAAGCTGTTCTGTTCTGTACCATAAGCATTCCATAAAACGTACAGTACCATTTTAAAAGCAATAGCAAAATTGTTCATTTTGTTACCCTGCAGTTTGTACACAGATGCCAACCTAAATTGTGTATGAAAGCAAATCCATTTGCCCCTCCCATAGCATTGTGTTCACAGCTTCTTGCCAGCATTTATTCCACACTTCACTCTTTCCATGACCTAATTACCATGTACGTTAAACAGCGGGGGACCCTGGGGGCTCTGATACATTTGAGCGCCAGGCCCTGAGACAGAGTGCAATTGAGGCTGTTGGAGCACATCGGATAATGATGCAGCCATCTGCAAAATTGAGAGATTCCTGCCTTTTTGTTAATCCCATCTTTTCTGAGGCTCTCCTTAGCCAAAAGATATGTTATCCCCTTGATGGGTGCAGGATGTATCATACCTGGCTGTGGAAATGCCTTCTTAACACTAAAAAGGTTACTAAGGCAGAAGCCGCAAAGGAGACCTGTGCATGTTACAAAATAGCAGATACTGTTCAAGGATTTATTAATATTGCCCTCGCTTAGAGAACCTGTGCTATCTGTAACAAATCTTTGTTTACTGGTTTGGGCAAATAGGTTATGCATGCTGCTGGATAAAGAATGTGTCAGTCTTTTGTTTGACAAACTTCCGCTGGAAAAACAGAAGAGTCCTTGTGAGTTGCTTTTTAAGCATCATTTCAACACAGGCATACCTCGGTCAACAAAGCCTCTGACGAAGAAGCTCTGTTTTACAAAGTCTTTGTATGCATGCCCAGCTTCTTCCTTCTTGTCTTCTTGTTGAGCTGAAAGGTTTGTTTTTGTTTTTTGCAGCTTCAAAAGGGAGGCTGGTGGGACAGGGCTAGAGAAACATAGAAACGTTGCAGTAGCATGCCTGCAGTAAACAATGCAATAAAGTCTGAATTGGGAAGAACAGGATTCTGCAGTACCCTGTCCCACTATAGGCATGTGTGCCTGCCTGCAACAGGCAAAGTAAACAGCAGCTGCCTCCGCAATGCCTTACTGAGCACACGTGAGAAGCAAAACAGAGAGAAAAGGGCAGAACAGAGTAGCCTGCCTCACCAGCTATACCCAGTGTGTTTAAAAAGTGGATATCTTTATGTTCAGCCATCAAAAGGCAAATTGTAACAAACGTGAGTGCTGGTAAAAGAAATAAAAAAAAAATCTCTGGATACGTTTTGAAGAAACTTTCAAGTGGTCTCTAGAAGATGCAAAATGTTTTAGTTTACTTACGCAAGGCTTACCTGAACGGGTTGTTTCATTTCACTTTGAATAGCAAGTTTGCTGACACCATGTTGACCTGCTCTTCCTTTTTGTGGTGTAGGAACCTATTGCTACTCTTTCCATGTTATTTCTGCTTCTGATACCAAATTTTCTCTTAAGTAAAGTCTAGGAACGTGGCTGCTTTATTAACTGAAGTAATCCCTGTACTTCAACAGTGGCTGTTTTATATATGAGGAACGGTGATGTTAAGAGGAGGAGGAGAGGATAATATATCCGATGCTGTTCTGGTGCCCAAACACAGCTGCATAGAGATTCTCAGATAGGCTGAAGCAGTAATTCACAGACAGTTGGGTTATCCACACATGCCAGTCAGTCAGGCAGGAGACTGAATTCCAAATCCGTTGAGACCATTGATCTCCCTCTCCCCTTCAGTTTTTATTCCCTGCCTTGCCAATCAGTCAAGCTTTCATTTCTCTCTACCTTTCTGTAGTTTTAGTGGAGTTCTTTGTTAGTTTAGTTATTTATTTAGTGATTGGTTTAGTTATTACATTGATTAGATATTAAATGGGATGGAAAATATAGCAAATGGTCAAAATAAGAATAAAATAAATAGCTCAGAAAAGGAAGCAAATATAATAGCTCGCCTGTGGAGAAACGTAAATGGACAAAGGAAAAGGATGATGTTTCCCTCAATACACCAAGCATAGTGTTAAAAGAGAATTACTTCTTCAACCTATCTAGAATGACCATTCACAGTAGGTAAAAACCTCTCATTCTTTCACTGTAGGAAAATTATGAAGCATCCCTTAAACTACCCGGGCAGAAGCCAGCTCTGTAAATTTCAAAGAACACACTTCAGAAATAAGAGATTATTTCAAAACTCTCATTCTTGCCAATTGAATAGGAGTTTATTTCTAGATATATAGATAATGTTATCACTGGTAAATTAGGTTATCCTTGAGGGGTAGTGAGACTGGTGGTCTTCAGATGAGCAGGGATTGTCAGGTCTCCTGAGGCTCTTGATTAATACCGGATTGACATGCAGTGTCAGTCCCTGGGCTGCCTAACAGCAGAAATGTTAACTGATCAGTCCTCCAGCTTCAGGGAAGAAGATGACACATGAGGCTACATCACAAAGATCTTTTGTTGTCGTGTGCACTTTGTAGTGTTTGATATGGCCAGCCAAGTCTTTCTGAAAAGAAGAGTAACCTGTAGAAGAAATGGGATTCTAATTTGTGGCCAAGAGCGCACACTGAGCATACAGAGCATAACTTGACACAGAGTTATGCAGCACCACCTTGTTAACAAATTACAACCTTGTGCAACTCAATGGACTTTCAAATCTGCATACACATTGACATGAGCAGAGAGCTTCAGTGTGCAATGCACATGTACAACCATGTACAACCATGTGTGCTCTGCTTCTGCAACCATGAACTGAAATGGCAGACCACTTCCTTAGAGAGATAGAGAAAATTAACCTGTGCAAGACACCAGTAGGATTCCAGCTGGAATCCCATATCGGTTTCACATCACAGAAATACTGTGCCAGTCTGCACCCACCGGCACAGGACAAGTAAAAGTGAATGAGTAAAATTTATAAAAATACAATTTACAATGAATTGGTCTCAGATGGGAGAACATAGGTTACACTGTAGGCATGGCAAGTACCTTGATCAGAGTCTGAAATCGTCTGGCATGCCTATCTTATAACATTTATTGGAGTGAATGTAGGTGAAACTGTACACAATGACTTTATAAGAAAAGGATACTACAAAGTGTCAATTACAGATTTTTTAAGAAAGACAAAATTACCATAGGGTTTGAAAAGTACAGTTCTTGATTACACAAAGTTACTGTTAACAAAAATGTGTTCCTCATCTTGTTGAGTATGTAATTTGGGTAAATATCAATGTAGTGCGCCCTCTCCTGGTGAGAATTCCACATACATGAATGTGAGGTCATGCAAAGCCTCAAGTCCCATTGTCATCAATGGATGTGATGGGTACACACTCGTACGTCACATCCCTTGACAGTAATGGGATGTGAAAATTCACATTTTTTGTTTTACGTGGGGGTTCCTGGAACAGAGGGTACGCTGTATTAATTTGTAAATGTTTTATGAACTGTGTGTGTGCTTGTGTGCTGCTTCTTTGTGTTTTATTGATTTGTGTTGTCAGCCAGGAGAGTGAAAAAGGGGGAAATGTTGAAACATGTTGAATCATTGTGTGGGTGTATGTTTGCAAGAAGTTGTTACACAACTGAGCTCTGTTTTGCAGCCCAAAAAGCTAGTGATTAGAGGTGAGCTTTGCTTTGCAGTCTGGGAAGCTGCTGTATTGGGGGGTTCCTTCGGACATGCATAGCACAGAGCTGCGTTGTGTGTGTAATGTGAAAGTGCCTAAACTGGTAAGAATTACACCTGGTCCCACCCACTTTATTTGGCTTCCACCTCACGTCACTTCTGCTCATGCCTCGGCTCTCCGCCCTGGTATGCAGCCTCTAAGACCCTTCCAAAGTTGGAAGACACTTCGGGCTGATAAAGGTCTCCCATCCCTGCTCTGGTAGCATGTGGAAAGCCTGTCCCTTAAGAAGAAGGCAAAGGAAGAGACACTCAAATATTCTGACTTTATTTGACAGGCAAATCTAGTTAAGAAGAGAGAGGTGAAACTCTCCTTAGTTGAATTAGGTAGGTACCTCTTAGCTTGTAGTGTAATTTTGCTCATTGAGCCTATATGCTTAACACACGTATTTAATAAGTTGACTAGCTATTGCAAAACTGTTAAGTAAATTTCTACCATAACATTTTTTAAAACATCTTTTGCATACTCAGTCTCCTTTAAAACAACTGCAAGCCCTTGATCGCTCCTTCTGGCGTTGTAGAACAGTGCCACTCATAGGCCAGGCCAGGATTACATTCGAGTTAAAACACTCAAAGTGGATCTTGTGCATTTACAGGCAGTACAGGCTGTGTCAAAATGGCAGATGCCTTTTTTTCTTATTTTATTTTTGGGCGGCACTGGGCTCTCAGAGGATTTCTGCAGGGTTTTGCTTTCCTTGCAGCCATTTTCTTAAGATCATTCTTTTCAGAGAAGATAATTATAAATCTTGCTTCCAGGATTAGAATGGTGGTCAGTTTGTTTTTTTTCCCCCCTCTTTCTTACAAAAACTGTATGGGATGCCCCATTCTGAATTACCATCTTCACCTCTCACAAACATCACCACAGGGCAAAAAATGAGATAAAACTAGAACTGTAGGAATTCTCTAAGGTTGTAGGTCCACCATTTGTTTATACGTACAGCAATCTAGATATGTGGGAGTGTTTGTTGGGTATAATCATTTTTTTCCTCCCGTATCTGCCATATGACTTTACTGGAGTTCTGAGTATTGGGGCCAGTCCCCCCCCCCCCAAGCCAATCCCTCTTAGATGCAGGAGACCTACTTCTGAATGCTTCATTTTGGCTATTTGGTGAAGGGCAGTTACCTCAGTTCCAGAGCCTGTTGTGCACTCTTCTCATCCAAACTAGGAAGGCACACATCTCCTACCATGTCCCCCAGTTATTGTTTAAAAAAATGCTGTACTTCCATACACAGAGAGAGAGAGAGAGCAAGGGCAATTTTGCCACATTTTGAGAGTCATCTGGCCTTCTTTAGGCTCATAAGAGATGTTTCTTTCCAGTGAGGAAGTGAGCTAAATTCACATCCCCCATGCTTCCTAGGAGCCCTGGGGTAATTCTGGAACATTTTGGAGGACCCTGGACTGCTTTATGCCCAAGAGAAACCTTCTTTATAACTTTCTCATACCCTTGAGGTTAGGGAGACAGGGAGGAGACGGCAGAACTCCTCCTCCTCATGTTGCAACAGGGTGACATATAACTCCTCTTGCTGAAACAGCTTCACTGGAAGCTGGTCTGTGTCCAGGCTCAATTCTAAGTGCTTTTTTTAAACTGATAAACCTCTGTACAGTTTAGGTCCAGAGTATCTGAAAGCCTGTATTTCCCTATATGAGCCTGCCCAAGTCTTACAATCTTCAGAGGAGGGGGGCTTTCTCCCCATCCCACCACCCTCCCGGGCTCAGCTGGTGAGGACAGAGAGAGAACTTTCTTTGTGGTTGTTCCTACTCTTTGGACCTTTTCTCTAAACTGAGGTTCGTTCTGCCCACCCCTGCTGTCTTTTTGCCAACAGGCTTGTTTAAACAAGCCTTGGCTGACAAGAATGAAGTGATGTACAACTGGGTATGCTGTTTTTAGTATAAAATGTGTAGTTTTAAGTATTTTTTAAAAAATTTTAATGTTTTAAAAATAGTATTTTAGCTGAATGTATGGTTTAATGCTTTTTAAACTTTTGTATTCTTTATTGTTTTAGATGTTGTTTTAATTTATATTATAAAGCACTTTGAATCTTATTTGGGGAAAAAGTGTGATATAAATCAATACATAGCATGAGAAAACCCAGTCTGTACACTGCCTTCTGCACCAGTTATGGTGTATATTTAGTAGTATCTCTATAGCTTCTTGCCACCAGAGCCTCTGTAATTTCCAGTTGTGTATTTGTTTTGTAACGTTCCTTACCAGTGATTTAGGTTTGTTGTCCTACCTGACTTTTGTGTGCTAATACACAATTTGCTTTGTACTTTTTAGAGAAAAGAAGCTGAAAGCCAGAGTGCAGGAGCTGGTGAGTGCCTTAGAACGACTGACAAAGAGCAGTGAAATCCGGCACCAGCAGTCTGCCGAGTTTGTGAATGACCTGAAAAGAGCAAACAGGTAAGTGTTGCCCTGGTAAATGGCAGCATGGGCTGAACTGAGACAATTCATTTGTGTACTTTTCTCTGCAGTTTATTTTCAGAAGGGTTTATAAAAAAAAGCATTATAAATGCCAAGATAGGTAAGGGACTGCTTGTAATTATTCTAGTACACCCTGAAGCAAGCCATAACTTTGGGTGAATATGCAGATAAGCAGTGAAGGGCTGGGGAATTTGAGTACCTTTTAAGTGTTGGTGGCACAATTCAGTGAGAGAGTACATGCTTTGTGTAGAAAAGGTCCCAGACTCAATCCCTGACATCTCCAGGTAGGGCTAGTGAAGTCTCCTGCCTAGAACCCTGGAGAGCTGCTGCTTGTGGGTGTTGATAATATTGGGCTAGTTGAACTAATGGCTTGACTCTCTATTAGGTACATATGAGGGTTATTTCCACTGTGCCTGGGCTGAGAGTGATGGGAATTGCAGTCATCACTTAGAGAACACAGGTTTCCTGACCTGGTCCTAAACACTGAAATCTCATACTCAGCGTTCCGTTAATGCCATCTGTTAGTGGTGGAGGGCATGATCCCACCCAAAATTTAATAGAAATCTGCATCTGACACATGAATTGTTGCCCTTGTGAAATGCCCCCCCCTCCCCCCGTTGCTGTTTGTTTCCTACAGTAACCTTGTGGCTGCTTATGAGAAAGCAAAGAAGAAGCATCAAAACAAGCTGAAGAAACTGGAATCCCAAATGATGGCTATGGTTGAAAGGCATGAGACTCAAGTGAGAATGCTCAAGCAAAGGATTGCTTTGCTGGAGGAAGAGAACTCAAGACCTCATACCAATGAAACGTCACTTTAAGAGGGATTCTAAAAAGAAGAAGAAGAAGAAGAATCCATGTGCCATTGAAAGTATGAGTCCTTGCAGGACTCAACGTAGGTGGTAGGTGCAGGAGGAGACCAGCGACAACCTGGGCCAAGTTGGAAGACAGCGCATCGGAGAGCAGTTTTGGCTTTGACAATATGCAATCAAGAACAGGAGCCAAAAGGAAAATGAGGCTTTTGGGATGGCTGTGCATAATCAGACAGTGCCTGATGGTAAATGTATCTTTTTATCAAGGTTCTAGGTAATTACTTTGTTCCCATAGTTACAAATCTCCCTTTTTCTTCTTCTAGACTTCTGTGGGTAAGAACACTTAAGTTTTCATCAAACACCACCTTCTGAGTCCAGTGTAAAACTGAGGGAATGATCAAATACTACTGCACGGGTAGCTGTCACCTGGTTCATAGTGTTTCTTCTTTCCACCTCCTTTCTGTCATTCATCTTCTTCTCTAGGCTGACAGTGCACAGCCACTTATAATGTAGATGGCCATTCATTTATTGATAGCTGGCCTGTGGTCATAGAATGAGCTAAGGATAAGCACTGTCTCATAAGTGGCATCTTGGGAAGCATGGCTGACTCTTGCCTCTCTGGCCAATTGGGGACAAGTAACAAAGAATGCATGCCGTTAATGCTCCAAGCGAGGTCATGCCATTCCACCTACCGTCTGTTTCAGTTTTAAAGCACCTTTGCATCACTTGCTCCTTTTGAGACTTTTTGAGGTGTCCTGATTTAATGCCTGATAATCTACAGTTTGAGGGCTCTTGCCAGTTATCCTGCATATTGCTTCTAGTCCCAGTGTGCAGGTGAGATCAAAACAGGCAGTTGACAAGCTCTAAAATCAATTGGAGTAGTGCATCATTGTTGTTGCCTCTTATATGGTACTTGCCTGCCATTCTTCATGTTTTGCTAACTGCTGTTGCCAGTGAAGCAGCCAAGTGGAAGTGCCCCAGAGTTAAGCTATGCTTTGGTAAATTTGCTGTTGGCCAAAAATCCAGCTTGTACCACTCAATTCCATTTCTAAACATACACACTAGTACAGTGGTTCTCAGACTCTGACCATCTGTATGTTGGAGGCTTCACTTCCCAAAATTCCTGAGCATTAGACACACTTGCTGAGATTTCTAAGAGTCCACAACCTTCAGAAGATTAGAGCTTGAGAACTTCCAGAGTTACTACGCCTTGCTAACAAGAGAGTGTATTGAATTTGAAGGTGCTGTGCATTCTTACAGCTCAAGCCCCTCTATAGTATGGAGCAGCACTGACTTTTTATGAGTTGACTTCTGAGGGCTGTTTAAGATACACTGCTGTACATTTGGAGCAAAGTTTCCATAAAGCTCACCAGGTCTTTGAGGTACAGTGTTGAAATAAATAATCAAACTTCACTTAATTTATTATGCTTAAAAAGTCTAGGTTAAAAGAAATGTGCCTGCAATGAATGTACATGTGGACCCTAAAAATACGTCAAAACTGACTTGCATTTGTGGTGCTAGTTTTGTCTACTCTGCCTGGTAAAACCAGTGCATAAGGAGCAACAGCCAGAAGCTGCCATGGAAAGCAGTTGTCAACAGTTCTAAGTAAAATGAAAAGTAGAATGACCACGATTGTAGAACAGCTACTTAATTGCGCAACTACCTTAGTTATGTAGCTAAGTAGCATCTCCCAGGCCAACTGCCCCACTCCCATCCTGACTTGCCAAAAGGCAGCCACTCTGACCAAAATGGGTCTGTTCTCCCCTCAGTCGGGATGCAGCTAACTGACATTTCCATCACCCTCCCACGAGCAATCGCCAGCATGAATCAAAAGCAGAATCTCATACTTCTTGCATTGGGAGATCATTCACAGGAAGAGGGTAGAAATGTCATTTTATTGTGTCCCAGGTGACAAGAAAACAGACCTCTGTTGTTTGCAGTGGCTGCTGCCTAGTAAATCCAGATTGGGAGACTTTCATGATCCCTATGTACTCCCTCCACTATTGAATATGCAGAGATTGTGACTACAAACCAATCATGAATGGGTAACTCTTATGTTACGTATTCATTAACTGTGATCATGAATTTCAGCCAATGTCTCTCAAGTACAGCCAATTCTTTATGTTCTCTTGTCCTTATCAATGCAGCAATAACTCTCTGGCATGTCAGATGGAAGGACAACACTGATCTCTAGTAATCAAGGGAGAGAAGTGTCTTGAGTCATGGCACAGATAGCTGTGGTGCCTTGCTCTTAAATGATCGTCTTTCTTTTTCTTCTTTCTTGCACTTTGATTCTTAGACCACTTGCAATAAAGACAGCAATTCTAACAGAATACCCACCTGGGGTTTCCTAGTGTTCTTCCGTATATTTTCGCTGAGGTGCTTTTCAAACTAAACTTTCAGATTCTTATTGCTGTTTCTTGACCTGTGATGTTGCAGCCACTAATCACATATTTTTAAAATAAGGTTGGGGGATGCCTCTGGGATAGGTTGTTTTTGTTTTATTTTTAATGTATTTGTACCATTAAAGTACCTTGAGTTGCACAGCTGCCCTGCTTGCACAGAATTGCTTTCAGAGGTATGCACATTTGAGATGAATAAGCAACTAGTTAACTAAGCAATTGATGTTTCATTCTCATTTGGACCTAATTTGTCATCTCTCTGCTCATTTTCCAGCACAGCAAAACTATCTTTATGGCAAACATATATAAGGGTACAATTCCCACTGGTAATTTTCTACTTATCATTGAAGTCAATTTGACATTTCTTAGTAAAACTCTCCTACGTTAAGAAACAATGTTACCCATGGAAAATCAATGTCTTTCTAAAGTAAGATTTGAGTGAGATGCAACTAGAGATCACTTATTCTGCTGGTTTTGTCAGCACTAGACAAGTGGTGGTCTGTGAATTAAGTCTTAACTTGTAATAGTTTTGTTCATTCCCATTTTTAAGTTCATAATTGCATCACTTACTCTGGATGTATTATTATTCTATTTTTATTTTAGTTAGGTTAGTTTGGTTTAGTGGTCTCAAGCATTCTGTTTCTTGAATAAGCATGGCAGTCAATACTGTTAGAAAACATCAGTCTGAACAAAGACTGATGTCTTTTTTTTTCTATTGGTAAGTTTCTTTACTGGCTACATTCCTTATGTCTCTATTCTTTCTTTTGGGGTCTCATCAGTTACAAATCTCCAAAATTCTACCAGGAATTTTCTATATTGGTTACTTATAGCTCTTGCCAGATGAGCTTTTACTGTTACCATATCTGGCTGCTATTCCCAGAGGCCTGATGTACCTTTGAAATCAAAGAAACTGAGGCTAGATAAGTTTCCACAACAGTGCAAGATAAAGCCTAAAAGTGAGACTAAGAACAAAAAAACATAACTTGAAATGGTGCTACAAACCAACTGTGGAATCTGTTGAAATGTCAGTAAGATTAATGGTGTTCTGGATGTGACAGTCTTCCTCCAGTTGAGCCTGGAACGCAATTTTAAAAAAGCCTTGTCCCTCATTCATATCCAGAGAAACCTGGAGTGTGTCTTCTCCATCCTAGCGTTTACATGCTAAATGATTTTCATGGGGCACTTCTTTTTAAGCATCTGTCAGGTTTCTCCTCCTTGGTTTTCAGAGGTCTTACAGAATCCCACTCCCCTGTAGCTCATCATAACCATTATTATGGAATCCACTCATTGTCTAGAGGTGGCCACCTGGCCTGCCTTGCATACCAATGTTGCCTGGAAGATATTTGTAGTGGATCCAATTATTCTTTCACCACTGTTTGTAGAATGTCCCTCTGCAGCCCTCACATGGGTTTGGTTAAGAGTGTTTACTCTTTCCAACATAGGCATGCTGACAGTTTCCATACGGCCCTTTGGCATGTATTACATGCACAGAAGGGTCTCTTCTGTCTTGCTGTCTTCAGGTGGCGGTGTGTGTCTTATTTTGCCCACAGTAAGTAGGTTATCAAATTTTACTGACTGTACCTTTGGCTACAAGAGTTAATCTTTTCTTGTTTCTTTCCTGCCTTCTGAACAGAAAGCGAACATCGTAAGACCAACTTCCCATTTTGCCAATTTCAACTTTTAAACAAAGTATTAACCATCTACAAATCATTCAGCTTGGTTGGACTAAAAATGTGTCTGACTCAAAGTGCCCAAAGTAAGAAACGTGCTTGTCAGGTGTCATACTTGCTCACTGATTTTTCCATCATGCACTAAAAATACTTAAACTCTGATGGGAAGTAACTGCATAAGATTATGTTTTTCTAAAACAGTGGTGAAGGCATTTTACGCTCATGCCATCCATTGTTACCTACCAACAGTGCTGCAAACACGTATACTTTCAGAGGTCTTACAGAATCCCACTCCCCTGTAGCTCATCATAACCATTATTATGGAATCTAGAACGATGCTAGAACAGCTAGAACAGCTACTGTATTTGCTGGCATAAGATGCAGTTTTCTTCCTGAAAAATACTGTTTGAAATGGGGTGCGTCTTGTACGCCAGCAAATATAGTACGTGCTGTCCTACATCTGTAGCCACAAGCTGCAGCATGCAAGCACTCTGGTAAGATTGTGCCAAACATGGCATTCAGTTCTGCCAATCAATAGGTTTTTTTTCCCCCTAGACAGAACAAAGTGTTCTGAAGGGGCTAACCAGAGCAATGTGTCACAGGATATGGGCTTCCATATATGTATTTCTGTTGTGTTAATCGTGTGCATGAAAGTGCTATGCATCTTGTTTCCCTTTGGAGAAATTAAGTATATTCTTGTTTAGAGCCAGCACTGACTGTGTTGACAATGTAAATTACTACATTATGGCAAGGTGTAAGAACAGGACATCCCAGTGACCCACGCTGATATGAGTTCCAATCATACCAGTGTACTTGTTCCAGAAGTAGGTATCCTGGTATCTTTTTGTCCCCTCAAGGCAATATAGCTTGATGACACCAGAGCACATCCCAACAACCAGTCAGTGGCCAGGATTCCCGGGCACCATTCAACTGTAGCTGGGCAGCCTAAAGCCTAGCAAGCGCTGCTCAAGCCAGGCAGAAGAATGGTGCTGGAGATTTATGTTCCACCAGCTACTGAACACAATCTTGGCAGGAGGCTACAAAGGGCAGCCACTATTTCCACTCCTTAGTAATGGTATGACAGAATGCCAATTTAGAATAATTGGGTGGAAGAGAAGTTTGACCTTAAAACATTCTGGAGTATGTTAAATTGAAAAACAAAAGCTGATCCTCCACAAACACAATGGAGTGGCTTGTTAATCTTAAACTTTTGTATGCAGCAGGTGGTTCACCACTTCAGTCAAAGATGCTGTCACTTCATTGGAAGGCATAACCTGGTAGTAATTCAGTAGCAGAGATGTGACATATCTACCAACAGGCTCAAGGACTGAATTTTAGTCTGCTAGTATGTTATGGCTCTAAAGAGGTAGCATAACTGAAAATACCGAAAATAATTCATTTATGCAACTGTTTTAAAAATGTAGGCTGGATTTTAACTTATCTTTTGGAAATGGGAGGGATCTGTTTGTCCATTGGAAAGCTTTTATTTAGTAAAGGATCTAACCTGGCAAGAGGCAGGTGGTGGCTGTTTAGCCCGACTCCACCCCTTGCTGAAGATGGTAAAAGATGAGGTGGGAAGAATTCCTAAAAGATGCCTTCCATCAACATGAAGTGAGGATGTTCCTGCCCACAGGAGCAAATAGAGGATCCAACCCAATCTCTGTGCCCAGCAAGTTAGGCATCACCTGGCAGATGTGCACACTGTAGTAATTTGAGGTCATATTGTTTGTCAGACTCTGAAATTATCCATTCCATTGTATTAAACAAAAATGTTCCCTCCTCATGACAAACTAAGTCAATTGACTCATTTTTGTCTAAACATGACATGTTCATTTGTGTTATTACAGGAAGTTTCTAGAAGTCGATGAGTTTGTCATATGGTGCGCGGAACATGTTCTAAATCTATTTCTTTTACAGCTAAGGCATAACATTTTTACACCAGCTTGAATGTATTGTTCTTCATGAAGCACATATTAATTTTTCATTAAATGTCCGTATTGTTTTACTGTTTATATTGGCATTTTTCTCATTGAAAGAATACAGGTTTTGCTGATTTTTCCAATAGCTTTAGTTCTATAGCTGCTGTAAAATAGCTATTTTGTGTTGATTTGATATAGAATTGTACAAACAGCATTTATTTATACAGAGGCATTTATAATACTTTTACAAATGGTTCTTATATTCTGAATAAATTTCTAATGCCAAAATGTCACTAAGCCTTTAGTCTTTGGGACATCTTTATGTATTTCTTTTTGTTGATTAAAAGTAATAGACTACTACCTGCTTTAGAATAGGAATATTATTCCTATTCTGTTTGTGTAGTCATAATGCTACAAGCATACCCAATTTTGTTTATAAAAAAAAATTACACATGAAATTAACCATTTTAATGACAAATGACAAAAGGATTATACATATATTCAGTACACTGCTGATGTGACAGAGGTTACCTCATCAAATTCTTCTCTACATCCTCACATTTAGCGGACACTAAATGCAATTCCACAATTTTTAATCCACACACAGTACAATTTTGAAGAATGCTTCACAGTGTAGTCCTGTTAAAGCCACAACTCTTGCAGAAATCACATCCACACCACTTAACACCCCACATCCTCATGTATACCAGGATCTGTGTTCAGCTGGAAAATCTGAAGAGGGATATGTGCGTTCATTTATGTATCTATAGAATCCTCCCTTCAATCAAGAGTCCTAATAAAAATTACAGGGAGGTTTCTGAGCTGTTCAAGAAAATGTTGGAAGAAGCTGCAGACACCAGGGACTACATGTGTTGTGCCATGTCCCCTACACATGCTGGAATTCCCTGTTCAGGCATAATCAGACTTCAGCTGACAATGCAAACAAATATGGTTGTCAGCCAAGACAATGCTAGTTGCAACCTTCTATATAACTGATGACTTAAGCAGCAAAAACAAATTTTCCAATTCAAAAAAGTAATCACATTTCACGTCCTTACGGTTATCTGCAAGTCGAACACATCTTAATGGTAAGCATTTCTTTAACTATACAGAAGTAGTATTAATAAAAAAGGAAGCTGCTGAATAAACACACGTACATTAGAGGACTAGGCATCTAAAAGTGTACTTTTGAGACCAATTTCAAACCATTTTACTTTACTCAAAAAATGAAAAAAACTATACCTATTTTTCCATCTTGTAACCAACAGAGCAAGAAATACATATCTGAGATCTAGTCCGCTGTTCTCTATCTCCTTTCGAGAACAAAGACATTTGCTTTTTACAAATATGGTGGTTCCTTACCTAAGTCTGACCATGCCAATACCAGTCTTATGCATTCCATCAAAGGTCACACACATTTTCCTGGGTTTAAAGCCAGGTTGCTTAACTCGCTGCATTACAGCAATATAAAATAATTCTGATATACAAATGGGACCTCATTATCCTTTATGAAAGTATCCTAGGCAGTACTTTAAACCACCACCCATATCCAAAGAAAACTCTTGCTGTAGCCATGTCATTCTTCACAAACTGTAGCAGTGAACAGACTCCCACAACGTTTAAACAAACAGATTTTGATTTTGTTAAATTAACATTTATTCAGGCTTGAAATCATTTTAAGTATTTGTCATACCTCACTAAAGCCATCCAACAATGAAGAATAAACTACTTTTGGCTAAGAACACACACCTGTTATTATCATAACAGATACCATCACTGTAAAAGGTAATATACTTTAATCACTTTTATAAAGCAGGAATGGGGAACGTGGTCTTCCAGATGATATCAGACTGCAACTAAGCTAGTCAGAGATGATGGCAATTGCACCACAGTAGCATCTGGAGGGCCACATGTTCCTCACATCTGCTCTAATGTATTGGCTGTTGTAGAAAAGTTCTTTGTTTCAAAATCCACACTTCTTTCTTGATCCAGTCCATACTGTCTCAATCTCAGTAACACTCATCCACTGAAAAGATTTCACAAGAGATTACTCCTGTATTTTCAAACCACAATACAATGTACATGTTTTTTATGCAGTGACTAAACTGAATAGTATTTTTTTAACTTCATTTCAAAAGAGAAACTTAACACATAATTTCCTTTTTAAGAGTACGGTTCTTAGGCTTTATTCCATAGATTCATTGGTGGCGTTGTTTAAACCACAACAATCAGAATCTAGGAGATTGTAAAATTAATCTGTTTCCCCCTTGAATCAGGAGACACACCCACATATACCAGACTGCCTCTGCAACACCCCATTTTTTTAAAAAAATGTTTAATATGTAGCATGGGATGCTGCTGCTTGTGGGGGGGGGCAGTCTTTGCAGACAAGTAAGTCACTGTTGGATCCTGACCACTGTCTTGTCTAGAACAACAGATTAAATCTATATTGATTTTACCTCATCAGCTCACTTGATCTTTTCATGATTGTGAAGATATTAAGAAAGTACCATCTCATGTCTTTTTTTATTGTTACTTTGATTCAGATAGCCAACTTGCAAGAACAATGACATTTTCACTGAAAATAAGCATACAAGACATATTGGATCAGTGCTTAGAACAGAAAATAGCATTTTTGGCCTATTTATCTTTCCGTTCTTGAAACACACAGAGCTACATATGTTTAAAGGGCATGCCTAGATTTCAGGAACAGGTGGCTTTCCCGTAAGGATGCCTTCACAGTGCGCAGTGAATTAGTGTTACGTGTAAGCAGTTTCGTGTAAGGAAGCAGAAGCAGAACAGCTAGGCAGGACAGTTCACAATTAAATAGCTATTTAAAAAAGAAACACGCTTGAGGGCTGCACAGCAGCAGACAGAAAACCTACATAACTAAATAGAGAGACTCAAGCTCTTGGAACTAGAACTTAAATTTCTTTCTTTTCCCAGGCAGAGTAAATGTAAATATGATTTTTCAAATGAGGCAAAAATGGAAGAGAACAAAGAGGCACTTGCATTACTAATCCCTCTCTACATCAAATGTCAAGGAAGAAACTGCTGTAAGTTCCTGGTCATTAACCTATTTGGCACCTCCTACTCTCACAACAACCAAGTTCTATCTACATGGTAGCAGTTGTACACAGCCCACCAGATACAGGCAGAAAGCCAACATACACGAGATTCACCATGTAAACAAGATACATGTTCAGGCTGAAAGGAAGCTGCACAAGAGGTGCACACCAGTACTCAGCGTAACAGTTCTGCAATGCAAGCTGCTAACATTGGCACTCACATGTTCAAACTTCAAGGCTGCCTGTAATCTCTGGAAAAATTCAGACAGTTAAAAATTCAAATTGTGCTTCTGTGTCCTCTAATCTGCTTTTTCAAAATGGATATAAAAGCTTTCCAGAGCATGCAAGTCTAGTGGAGACCAGAGTGTTCATGAGCTTAAAAAGAACATCCCTAACAGAGCGGCCATATGTATAAAAAAGTAAAATCTTTACTAAGCAACAAACAAGCACATGCACACATATACATATATAAATATTGTCTCAGAAAGTTAATATGCCTTCCTAAGAATCTGGCTTACAGCCTTATCTGCTAAACATTCTTTCATTTTGTAGCAGAAATAACTCACAATTCATTTAGGAGCAGTGGATGAGGGGTTGTCATGTTTCCCTCAAAAAGCATGCAAGATGAGCACCCAATATTATAAAGATCAAATCCATTCACAGATCACTTATTCTTATTCTTTAAAATGCCCATTTCAGATAAATGAAATTTTATTTCCATTGCCACATTTTCCTTTTCTTCAATGCTTTACAGCAGTCTATGTAAACCATATGCCTGAACTTTGGAATACAAAAGTATAAAATGATTCATTTACACATTTTGCAAGCAAAATAGAACAAGACATGCCATTACAAACTAAGAAATTAGACAACCTGATGTTGAAATGTTCACAGTGCAGGGCACCCAGGAAACCATATGATAGCAATAAAATTAAGGAACACAACTTTATGAAACATGGTACCTTATAAAAGCAACAATTATTGCATATTTACCATGCTTATTTGCAACTCACTTAAGGCTAGGTTAATAAACCCAGGTTAATCTTCTGTAGCCTCTGAGAAGCTCTCAGTGAAGAAGCCAGACACTCTTCTGCTAAAGAAGTTTGCAAAAGGACAATTACAATTTGTATATCCAGAAACTAGGACAGACTTGCACACTCTTTAACACAAAGCATTCTCTGCCCCATCACTTTGAGGCTTCAACTCGCATAGCTATTTCAGCCATTTAAATATTTATATAAGGAATCCATTTCATATTCTAGATGCACACAAAGTATGTCAGTGTTCCTCTTATCTATAACAAAAAGGAAGCAGCACAAATAGCAACATTCCTGGGCAGTCAAGCTACATACTAGAAGAAAACGTGCAAGCAGCCTAAAAGTCCAATTTGCAGTGAATAAGAAGTTACTACAGTAGGCACTTTTACTGCAAAAGAAAGATAAAACAGTACTAAAACGTGACAAATTTTTCCTTCAAGATGGTGAACTGGGGAAGTGTATCATCTCTATCTATCACAAGCCCTTCTGTCTTTCTCTTAACGAATCAGCAAACCCAATGAACTTACTACTTTGAATAGATAACTACATCAGATAGAAAAACATAATCACTAGGTTGAGTTTACCACTCAATATTTTAAAAATGGCCTGTAATTAAGACTGAATTTATTTGGAAGATAATTTGAGCCTCTTTTCCAATCATGAAGAAGAGACACACAATTTAATAGCTTTCGATATGAATTTCAGTGAGGGAAAGCACTACATTGTAAGGAATTTGCAAGAGAACAAGTCATGCTTCATGGACACTACAAAAAAATATGAAAGGTCTATTTGGTTCTCCAACTTAAAACTTCAAGCCCACCTGAGTTAGATGTTAGAAACCTCAAATATTTAATACACACTGTCAACAAAAAGCTTTAGCATTTACTTGCCATACAGGATAGTGAACAACAGGGAAATTAATCAGTAGTTTTCTAAGTAAGTTACATTTGCCTACACACACATGCCTTCAATACAGCTACAGAGCAGAACAGAATTTCAGATCTGGGCTTCCTGCATTCTTTGCTGCTATTCTTTTTCCTCAGGCTCAAATCTGGTATTTCATACATTTTTGCAGCTTCATGCTTTTTAATGACAACTACTTTGACAACGCATTATTAAATCAGACACATAAAGTAGCCAGATGGGGCAAAACACTGTACGCAATGTGCACACTTAACAAGTCTAACTAATAATGCAATCCTGTCCTCAGGTGTTGCCTGTTAAAGACAGGACGGGGCAGAGATACCCCTCTCCCAACAGAGGAGCGCGCCACTGTGATGGGGGCCACTAGCAGAAGCAACTGGCAGAAAGCTCCCAAAAGGAACATTCCAGAGGCAGGGCAGAGGCTTTGAACCCACTGGGTCCAAAATCCACTGTTCCCTCAACCTTGGGTATAATTCCCTTTTCTTTGTTTTCAAGGGTGAGATTTAAAATTTAAAAAAAAAAGACTTTCCACAAGGGTGAAAAACCTGGCAAAACTGCTCACATGCACCTTCTGCCCTGGCTGATGCAACCCAGCAGGGCTTGAGATGTAGAGATAGACCCACTGCCCCTTCCTACTCCCACTTAACATAACTGCAAGTTGTTAAATATCACCTGTTTTTAGTTCTCTTTTTGCAGTTTCTTAAAATGTTAGCTTACATTCTACATGGCTGAATTATCTCCACATTTCATATGCCTACATTATTTCCAAAAATCCACATTTTTCCATGTGGCATCTTCAGGGTAGTTGCAATTCTTCCAGTAGATCAGGCATTTCAGTGGGGAGAAATAGTTAAATTAGTAGAAGAAAATCAAACTAGCCACGCCTGCATACTACTAGACTATCTCACTGGAGCTAGAAAAACAACTATTGAGCAGAATTCAATACTTCATGATGTTAATGAAATTTTAAAACATGGCTATATGAAACGTTCCAATACAATGAAAAAAAGCAAGAACAAAGGGAAGAAATTGGCTTCAAAAGCCAGGAGACGCAAGAAATAAGTTTGTCTTTTAGCATACAGTCATAACTATAACTACAGTACAGAACACTGATGTCCTCAAAAGTTTCACATGAGTTTCCATCCTTTTGTGAGATCAAAAATGAAAGATTTACTATCCATGAGAGGAAATACACATATGTAAAAAAGATTAGTACATACCTAAGGCTAAAATACTTCACTAAACTTAAAGCAAAAACAAATAAATGAAAAACAATGCCCTGTAATGCATAGTTTGGAACTAGCGAATGAAACACTGGAAAGCATTTTCGCAGGCAAAAGCTATACAGTATTTAAAGTGCAACACTGTGTGGTGCCGCTCCCATATTGCAATGAGAACAAGGCCTTCCAGCCCATCACTAGGTCCCTGCATTGCTTTAAAACCTGAGAAAGGATAAAGGCTGGATTTAAGAAACCCACTCAACTGCTTTATGCTAAGTCTCTGACAGACTTGTGGATAAGCATCAGAGATCAAAACTTTTCATTATAGCATCATGATCAAACTTGAAGCTCAGAAATGCCTCTGAGGAGAAAGTGAATTTGCAATGGCCGTTGCATGACGATGATTGTCCATGTTCTAGAGGCTGATCTTCATTCACACAGCACATATCATAGGTTGTTTCTATATTTAAAAGATAAACAAGAGATTAGCAAAATCAAGAAAGTAAAAAAAAATCTGTTTTTCATATTATAAGAGTACTAAAGGACCTTTCAGACTAAACTCAACTGCTAGTGTGAACTACAGTAAACCCACTGAATCCACAGGATTTACATAAGTGTCAGATTACCATTCAGCAACTGCTTCAGTGGCTCTACATTAAATGGGAAGAACAACTGCCTTCAGGCTTAATTTTATTAGGACACTTATTGGTTAGAAACTGATACTCAACAACTGGTAGGAGACACTACTATGTCTACTTGTACTACATGTTTTCCTCTACAAGATGGGTTCTGCAGAGATTTTGGAATGTGATCAGCTGCTAGGCACAACCCAACTGGAAAGCTTATATCCCTAGCTTTAAACAACTTGGCTAGATAAAACCGGTACCCCAACAGTTTCACCATGGTTCTCCCACCTCAATACAGAAGTGTTCGCAGAACACTAGCTAGATTAGTGACCATTCCATGACTCAGACAAAAAAAAATCACTCTACACGATAAATAGGACAAAAGCCTGGTTCAGCATGCAACCTCCTGGACTGTGAAAAGTCACATGAAATTTAGCTTCCACCACCATGAAAGAATAATCACCCACATCCAACCTGGGAATTTCAACATGGGACTTTCACTGCAGTGACACAAGACCAATGCAAAGGCCTTTATGTTTTCAAGTTGCCAAATACTGGGCTAACAACAACAACAACACCCTTAAATACATGGCCAATGCCTCAATCAGCATACCCCCGCCTGATGCCTCCCAGATGTACTGTACTTCAGTTCCCACTAGCCAAGCTGACTGGGATTCTGGGAGCTGTAGTGCCACAGATCTGTAGGATGCCCAGCAGAACAATTACCTTCCTTTAGTTCTTAAATCTCAGTAACCCAACATACCTGTTGCTCTTTTCCTCAACTGTAGAATAACCAGACAAGTAAAGCACTTCTACAAAAATCTAGAATTCTGCTCCAGAGATCAAGTAACCAACCGCATTATCATGCAGGGCAGAAGTCACAGAGTCTGGAATTTTTTAGTAACGCAGAGACCACAAACACCTAGGTCAAAGTGCTACATAATACTGTATTTCATTGGAATTACGCCCCTTTCAGTGAGCTTGCTCTCAAGTAAGTTGTGTAGGTCTGCAGCCTTAGTAAAGCTGTAAATCCACCCTTGTGTTAATTGCAATATTCTGACAAATTATGCCATTTTTACTTCAAAAGGGGCTGTAAAATAAATTCCTAACATTAGGCCTGGTTCAGACATAACCATCCCAGGCTGGTAAACCAGAATTTCCCTTTCAAGAAAAAGCTCTTTGCCCATTTCATCCCCTGCCACTCCCTGATCATGCCCCAGGCTGCAAAACTGACATGATGGACTGTTTCAACAACTGCTTAATCCCTAATTACTAATGAAAACATAAAATCACTATGTTTTAAAATAAGATTAGTAAGCGGAAAATAAACAAAGTTTCCTGTTTGACTATAATGGGAAACTGTGGTTTGAACAAGGTATGATATCACCGGATGCTGGCCTATTACTAATTCTTTGGCCTTACAAACCATGGTTTACACATTTAGCTGAACACGGGTGTCTCATGACAATATCCTCTAAAAATAACCAGTCCAAAACTAACTTTACAAATGATTATACTTGAAAACAAATTAGTACTATGAAGATACTTGCCTGTTTCAAAATTATCTTGGAGTCTTCTTGGATTTAATTTCTTTTCACATTTCTAATTAAGAAGATAATTATGTTACAAAACTCGCAAAAACAGTAATAAACGCATAATCCAATCACTGTTGTTACTGAGTGCTTCAAGTTGTTTCTGACTTATGGGAACCCTAAAGTGAATCTATCACAGGGCTTTCTTGGCAAGATTTGTTCAGAGGGAGTTCGCATCTGCCTTCCTCTGAGGATGAGAGAGTGTGACTTGCCCAAGGTCACCTACTGAGTTTCCAAGGATGAGCAGGGATTTGAACCCTGGTCTCCAGTCATAGTCCAATACTCAAACTACCACACCATGCTGGCAATCATACTGAAAAACAAAGTCTCATTCATTTCAATTGAAGAAGTTAACCATAGGGTCAATTTCTCTCTAATTTTCAAAAATGGGACAAATGGTTCAGTTTAACTACATCAAGCCCTAAGAGGTTTATTATCACCCATATTTATAGGATATTTTTACTACATATGAATTTAAAGAGGCAGGACTGGAAGCTAGAACAGCAAACTAATATGGCAGTGTAACACAGGACAGATTTTCTCAACAACTTTGTTATTTTCTGAGACAAACCCCTCCACTTAAGGCAGAGGCCTCAAGAGCCCCATACTCAATTTTCATAATTACAGCCTAATGCATTATAAATTTTTCCTCCAAAATAGCTCCAGAGTCCTGATGACTGTTTCCTATTGTCACACCACACACACCGCAGTTCCACTTTTGTCATACATAAAGTTTGGACAGCTCAGTCTCTGATGTGTGTCAGTTTCATATATATTCATGTCCAAGTTCATTCCATGGCACTCCTGCATCTCTTTACATCTTACTTGCCATAAACATTTATGTCTAAATATATATTTATGAATGTACCTTAGCAAAAAATGTGTGTTTCTAAATGCATTTATTCTGAAAGGGAGTGTTAATAAATGTACTATATCCCAAATACACATTTTAACATTGGTGGGAGGGAAGGAAAAAATTCAAAAACTGAGAGATGTGAAAGGCAACTGCATTCTGATCCACACATTCACTGGTAGAAAAGGGCAGATGCAGATGCAATTTAACTCAAAATTAGGACTAAGTGAACTCCCTCAGGCACCCTTGTGCAACTTAGTCTACTCTTTCTTCCACACTCAGCCTGACCCACAATGCTGGATGTCAAAGATACCCACGTGTTTCCAGAGACTTTACTTTGAAGCCTCATAAACTGCATTGTGTTCTCATGTCCTATCAATTGTAGGACCACCACTGTTACTGGTTCTCCCAATGCCCCCAAAATATAAAGATATCTTCCCTTACACCCTCCTGCAGCCTTTCCTTTCCCCTCTCACCCAGCCTGTGAACCCCTTTGGATCTCTTGGCTTTGAGACTCCATAAATCATTGCCTCCTCTAGGCTCTATTAGGTTGCTTCATGCACATAGGACAGATAATAGTAAGAATAAACTCAATACATATGTAAACTGTGCACAGATCACAAAAACTGACCTGTAGCAACTTGTGCCACCACCCTACCCCAACTACTTTGCCTACAGAGCCCAGCCACAAACCCTTCCCTAACAAACAGACTATGTTCTTCCTACCCACTCCTCTCTTTTGTTCTTCAGCAACAGCCTAGCAACAGCAAAAACAAAGAACTGCTAGAAAACTACCAGTCTCTTTTCCTCCCACACATCTAGACCTACCCAGATAAAGTCAGATGAGCACATGCCACCTCTTTCCTTTCAAGCCCACAAAAAAAGTGGGAGCATCCTCAAATACTGGAGGAACCACCCCATCACTGACACCCAATGCAGCCAGGCCTAATGTTCCATCTGCTCACAGCTTAAGTTAAACACATACTCCTGAGTGATAAGACAAGACAAGCTTGCAGCCAACGCAGTCAAAACGAATTTCCCAGCTTCTATGTCAGGAAGATGGCATATCTGAGCATTTGCAATCCCCCTTTACTTTTGTGCATCTTACCAGAGTATGGCTCTGTTTAGCAGGCTGGCTATAAACTCCATTCGTTCTCTTCTTTTGATTAGGTGTGTCTTGGTACTGTTTTCTACCATTGCTGCGGGTGTTCTGAGCAAACCACAACAGATAGAAAAAGGAACGGAAGTTATTGGTCCAAGGTTACAGGCTGTATGTGTAATTGCATCTAATTAAATTCAGCCTAAGACAGAAGTACATTTAAGGTACACAAAAATACGTTTGTGTTTTCAGCAATTTATACATCCCTCCTATTAAAAATGCCTCCCCTATATTAGAGGTATGAACTCGAGAAGCTCAAAAAGTTACAAAATATCAACACACATGATTAGTTTCACAACAACATGAAACATTTATAATTAGAAACTCACCTTTAGTTTTAAGGTATCAGACATCTCGAAATGATTGTTATATGGCTTCTGTTGCTGTAATTGCCTATGCTTTGTCCACTGGTCTCCTGTAGAACTATCTATAAATACCTGCTGGCTATAATGGAGCTTCGATCTAATCCATGAAAAAAAATTGTGTAGCAAATCGTAAACAAAGATTATTATGATCACATAACAAGCTATAAGACAAACAGTTTTAATAAGACTGTTGTTGCCAACTATTAAGTGTTAGATATTTTTTCTTTTGAGTATTACTACTACTTTCACAAGTACTGCAAAATGGTGGTCACTGCTGCTGTCAGGTCCAATGGCAGTCTGCTTAATTCCTTTGCTTATCACTGGCATAAAGTAACATGGAACAAGACAATGATAGGGGCAATGTTCCCCTGCTTATACAACAGGTATCTGCATTTGAAAATTTCAATTAGTTTTTCCAGTACCCCTGGCTTCCTTTAAAGGTCCACCTTACCTTCACATAAAGCACTGTCCTAACTATGAAACAGTGGAACATTATTTCTATCTTTACATTTTAAAGGTCAGGATAATGCAGAGAACAGATCAAATTAAACTTCTGTGTACCTAAAACAACTTGTTATATATTTCATTTACCATAAAAACATTCTGCTATTTATATGGCTAATTCCTTATCTTCCCAGTGATTTATGGAGTCTCTGCTACCTCATTTTTTCTGTATTGGGTTTAGGTGGTGTGCTGCTCCTGGCAGATGAGAATCCATTGTCACTATCTGAGGAATCACCATACCGTCGAGCAAGCCAGTCTCTCAGTAGTCTGTAAAGAGGATAATCGTACATTAGCAACTTGAGTGAGATCTAGACTATATACACCCCATCAAAAGAAAAAAAAAATAACAAAAGCTCTCAGTACAGAAGTGAAATATAAAGAACACATTTTTAACCTCATCCTGAACACACCTGATGAAAGGAATGGCCATAAAAAACTTGTTTGGTGCTAAACCCAGCTTGGACTTCGGGGTCATGTCATTTCTATGGCAAGGTAATTTGTCAATTGAAAACCATTCAATGTTCTGAAACACACAAAAAAAAATTCTTAATACTGCCTAGAAACAATTGACAGGAATAATAATCTGCAATTATTTTATGTCTACTCAGAAAGCAGAGCACGTGTCTGAAACCACTTTGCCATTACCAGAAAAGCGACATTGACTAATTTAATTTTTTATGAGGCATACCCATCCCTGAATGGAAACATCAGGACCTGCAAACACTAAACTGATATTACAATCATTAAAACGTGGAACAATGGTGGGGTACACTTATAGAAAATAAAAATGCTGATATGGTCTCTCAGAGACTAAAAGGGAAATCAGATGAGGAGATACAAAGAGAATGGCAAATGGTAAATGGAAGTGGGTAATTGCTGGGTATACAGATGGAGATTGGTCATTCATGATGTAAGATAAGATATGAGTGGGCGGCAGGGTATATATCATGATGCGGGAATATGGGAGGGAAAGGCAAGAATCAATGAGTAAAAAATAGTTGTAAAATGTAGTACAGTATTATATATCTGAAAAATAGTCTGTAAAACTAGATCTCTGTGGAAGATCAGAAATATGTCAAGTATACTGTCAGTTGCTATGTATGTTTTTTATAATGTGAAATGGAATAAAATGATTAAAAAAAAATGGTGTAACTCCTCCTTACCTCACTACAAATACCCATCAAAACAGTTCTCATTTGCAGCGTAGCTCCAATGTGGAGGATGCTATTTGCTCTCAGAAAGCTCCATGAACACAGGAGTACTGTTGGCTGTGCTCCTATCAGTGGTATGGATGTAAAGGAGAATATGCAGGGGGAAAAACTGGAAGCAACACTGAATCCAAAACCCCCTCATTCTACTGTGGGCACCTAGACTGGGTTCCACAACTACTCCAGCCAGAAACTGGTGCAGTTCATTTCTTTCCTACTGATTCTAACACAATGGAAAAATTAAACAAAGTATGATTAAAACAACTAATAGAAATTACAATCTGCAACAACCTTGGTCATATACTGTAATAGCATTAAATTATAAATATCTTAAAATAAATTCAAAACATGAAAAATGGATTAATTACCCGAATCTCTCTCCTTGTTTTGGGATTAAATTTAGTGTCCTTTGGAATTCCTGGAATTATGTACAAGCGGGCTAGCTGATCATTGATTCGTAATTCAATGTAGTCATCTTTATTGATATAATCCTTTATATCAAAACCAGTTTCTTCAAATACCTGAAAGCAGACCAGAGTAAATGTTTGTCACGTACATTTTAACTACTCTGCAATTAAACTTCCAGCTCAAAGAAATGAATAATTTGACCTACACCTTGTTATTTACTTTATAGAAATCTATTCTATAATATGTGAATGACAATATAATGCCTTCACTACAGCTTTAACAGAGCAAAGGTCTATGAAACAGCAAATATACATTTCAGAACTACCAAGAACATTCAACAACCTCTGCAATACCCTTTGAGAAAATGCCCTACCCAATCAATCTTGGAATTCAAGGATATTGGTATGGGTATTTTGAATTAAAGTATTCCTGTTTTCTGCTTTACAGTCACTATATTGCAGCCGAGAAAGAAGAGAAATGAACAAATGCAAATGAAAAGATTGAAAACTGCAGTTCCTAGAAGTGCTTCACAATTCAAACAATTCAAAGAGACATTACTGCACAGCGAAGAAGAGGCCTTTGCAAGGGAAGAGAGGGTTGTTCCCAGTTCAACAGCATGCTGAACATGATTGAAAGGTGGGAGTGGATATTTTATACTCTTCCTCTGCAAGTGAATATTTTATACCCTTCCCTCATCTCAAATATCAGGCAGACAATGGAGAGAGAAAGAAAACAGCAGAACAGAACAGTTTCAAACACAAGATTCACTTGAATCTCCAGTGGCCTTGTTCTCTATTTCTGCCTACAGTTTCTTTATTGCAAGTATTTCTATACTCTGAATAAGACATTTTCAATTGTTTTTGGCCATCGCCCCCTCAGGAGCTCTTCTAAGGTTCCAGGGCCCTCGCTGACAAACAGGGATGCAACACTAACAGAAATACAGAAAATCATTTATTACTGAAAACTTGAACATTCGAACACACAGGACAAAACTTTTAGAAAGACTGTATGAAATTAAACAGTCCTAATTGAATCCTTGAGCTTGGTGCTTTTCTGCAAGATCCATGATATCGGGCTCTGAATTAAACAATGACACTTTTGTTGCAATATCAATTCTGTTCTTGGATTTTGCTGCTTTAATATTTCATCAGTTCAGTTACCAGGGCCCCCATAAACTGCCAGGGCTCCCTATTTGTTTGAATTATCCATGAATCTCAACATTCTCCTTCAGTAGTTTATGAATGATATTCAAGGAAATCTCAGAGATATATGGAAACACTGGGGGAGTTCTTCCACAACACAAATAGTAACAGATAAGTTTCCCTGAAAGACAGGTTGCCCACAACTAACTTCCTCTGCAGATGCAACAGCAGGAGAAGACTGCGTTTGTTTTAGGTCACATCCTCTCGGTTCAAGCTGAATCAAGCATGCACCTCTCAAAATTCAGTGGTCAAAAGCTCAAGGTGGAAAGGTTTGCTGAAGTCACAAAGTTTGAAAACCACTGTTGTACATGATCTATACTTGCCAAAGAAGAAAAAGATAAAGGTAATCTACTGTACATAGGTTATCATTCAACTTCATTGAGTTCAACACAAGAACTGTAATCTATTTATTCCAGTGACAGGATGCTAAGATTTCAGCACAAATAATGGTGACTATGAACTTTATGACAATTCTCCAGCTTTGAATACTAGTATCACATAATATTTCATCATTTACAGTGTAATTCCAGACATATCTACTCAGAGGTAAGTCCAACTGAGTTTGATGGGACTTGCTCTTAAGTAAGCATATACAGGATTGTAGCTCCAAGAGATTGTGGAATTCCTTTTGTTGCTTCTCACAGTACTGAAAGACAGGAAAACTATGTCCTTTTTTGTTATTCACCAGATTTACAGAAAACCCCAATCTAACCATGGAACCCAAACATGTCCAAGATGGAACACTGGACAAAAACTTGTCCAATACTATACTATACAACACATAAACCCGATATATTTCAAAAAATGTGCACAGAAATGGCAAAGAAAAATCACTTCAGACAACATAAAAGAAAATTAATCACCTCTCTAGCAGCACAGTCATGTGGTGCCTCTTCTTTATTCACTTTTCCTTTTGGAAATCCCCAACCAGACTTCGCTAAATATCCCTGAACCAGCAGTACCTGAAAAATTTAAAACAACCATTTAAAAATATAATTAAGTGTTGAGGAAGACAAGGATGAAATCAACTCATTCTAACATTTCAGCAAAATTTAGCCTTCACAAAAGGTGGCTGAATCTCCCTTCTCCCCTCCCTCACCAACAGATTTCTACCACGACATAAAAAGGACCCCAACAAACAAGACACTTTTTTCACTCTTGTAAAACTAGTATTTACATACGAAAAATTACTTCTAAAGCTCTGAGATATCCGCACTTGAAGAGACTGGCCATAAAAGCTGACATCTAATCCACTGTTCATTCTATCCTATATGGAATCTTTTTCTTCAGTTCATATTCACACTTACGTTTTCAAGGGTTTCATCAAGAATAATTGCACCATAGGTTGGTACTCCCATTTTGTACTCTTTCCATTCATCTAAAACCTTCTGTACATCTTCACCTTGAGGCAGTAAAAAAGGGCAATGATTGAACAGTACAGAGAGTCAAGGAAATGTGCTGCATGGAAGAAACACATTATTACATTTCATATTTTACATTTCAATTGAATGTTGCTGTTCTTTACGCAAGTTGTCTTCAGCAAAAACACACCACCATCAAGTGGAAATGATCAGAAAAAAAACATGTGAGAGGTTGCTTGTACAACTGTCTGTGACATGATGAGAGAATTTCTAAATCTGCAGTATCCCATACTGTAGCTGCGGCTGCTCCAGCTCCAAGCAGCCAACCCTGGCCCAGCAGTATTTAAATCGTGGCTGAGAATACTAGAAAGGTATGCACAGCCTCTCCGTTCAGCTGCCTCAGCCTTATTCTTTCCTTTTTTCCAGAATAGCTTTGGGCTTCACATGGACCTAGAGATATTCATGGAAAAGAGGAAGGGAAGGGAAGGGAAGGGAAGGGAAGGGAAGGGAAGGGAAGGGAAGGGAAGGGAAGGGAAGGGAAGGGAAGGGAAGGGAAGGGAAGGGAAGGGAAGGGAAGGCTACAGTGGCTGAAAGTCAGTGCTTTGTTTTCTGTGCTCCTCAAACTGCTATTGAAAAAGGAGAGATAAGGCAGAAACTCCCCACCTACCCCACTACTTCAAGAGCCTAGGAGTCTCAAGAAGGCATCATGGAACATCCTGGGAATGGTATCTGTCCAGTGGAGAGGAGGGTTCCCTGTGTGTGTAGTTACTCCATCTGGACTTTTTTGTGTTGGGGTTGCCTTGGGGGTTCTGTGTGGGAGAGTAGGCTGCACAGCTGGTGAAGATCAGTTATATAAAACTAACACATGAGTATAGACAAAGACAACATATCCTCTTACCTATTTCGATAAACACTCATCCTAAACTTTAGAAAGAGGAATGTCAAGAATATAACATGGCCAAGTTTATAAAACCAGAAAGATGGCAGTGGAAATAGACCCAATTTCTTGTAGGGTAAGAGATACTCACTGATGCCCTGAAGGAAGCAGTCATGCCTATGCAGCAACACAACTCCACTTGATTCAGCCTCATCTGCAGCCCAAAACTGCCTTGGTTGCCTTACCTAATTACCTATGCAAGTACTGAGGAACAAAGAAGTACAGTTTGTCTATATCCATAGGACAGCCTCCTATATGGGTTGGGAGCACCACTGTATGAGAGTTCTATTCCTTTCTAGCAAGGAAGTTCCGAGACATGATTATGGGATCACATTTTATAGCCCCTTCCTTGAAAACCGATTTGCAACGTTCTTCTAAATTCATCTCCTATGATATTTAACACCCACATAAGCATCTCTGAGAGGAAAAAGTCCACCTCTACTGACTTCATTGCCCAGGTGTTTTAATCACTGGTATCTTGAGCAAGGGTCTGAAACTGGAGTGGAAGAGAGCATACAAAAGTTTGTTCAAACAAGGGAGGATAACTGATGTCACTCAGTGGAATATCTACCTGGGAAACTGCCTATCCTAAATGGGCTCGATCTCTTAGGCAGAGATGTAGCACCGGACCCTGCTTTATTGCAGAATTCTGAGACAACTGCTATGGCCCAGAGACCTTTAACCAGCTAGTTTACCAGCTGAGTCCACTACTAGAACAGAGAAAGATCAGCCACTGCCAAGCATGCTTTTGGTGGCTACCTTATTAGACTTCTATAATACATTCCCTGTGGAGCCCCTTTTAAGGATGGTCCACAAACGTCAGCTAGTATACAACAGTTCAACCTGATTACTGACAGGTATAAGAAAAGTATAGTAGGTTTGGAATATCTTAAAATATTCATCTTGATTACCAGTCAGCTTCCGACTCAAGACACGAGTTTGAAACTTGTAGGCTCTGAAAAGTTCCAAATCTTCATCATATCATGGAAAGACTTTCATCTCATAACACTGTATGACCCACCAAATTTCAAGATATACCAGCCAGGCACTGTAACTGCCTTAAATTGTTCTTTTAGGACATTAGATTAGCATGGAGGTGAATATGTGGGTTTATTTCTCATTCTGTAAACCACCTTGAGTATTTTGCAATTCTATAAAATAGTGCACTATAAAATCAAAGATGGTTTCTCTCTTTCTGAAAAACCGACATATCACAATAAAAAGATTAGAAGTGGTAGATGCTAGGCCAAACATGTGAGAAAAGAGGCTTCATGAAATTTTAAAATGCTTGAAAGTAAAAGAAGTCTGATGTTTAGCACTTTCCAATCTTAAATCCATTATACAGCAATTACTCTGAAACCAAGAGGTGTTGTTTTCGAAGCACACTTTCACATTCACTTCAGTGAAGAAAGTGACCCATTTTTTTACAATAATGCATAGATCACATTGTGGTATCCACTTACCAAAGGAAAGGTAACACTGGGCCTTATTTGTGATACATTCATTTCCAGCAGTGAAGGGGTGAACTATACAATGTGTGGACTGATAGACAGCAAGAATGCAGACGATTTTAAAATTGTCCACCAGAAGGAGCAATCCTCTGTAAGGTTAGTCGATATTACAAATTATGAAGCTCCTAACTATGAGAAGCCTTACATACAACTTTTTTTCCCCAAATATAATGTTAGAAAAAAATGGAATTGGTTAACTGCAACAAAGTTATGAGAGAAAGCTAATTTCTGTGTTACCCTCTTCTTTGGCTAACTGCATACTAATACTGTGCCATCTACATCAGCTTCATGTGCCTTTGAGTGGGCAGAAAGTTCATCCTTTCCCTGCTGGAAATGAATGTATCACAAGTAAGGACCAAAACTACTTTTCCCAGCAGTGAAAGAAGGAACAGCCTTTTATACCCTATCACAGCCTTCCTTAGTGGAATGAGCAGTACTGGCATTACTGGCTGCTTAAAGCTCCAAAACCTGCTGAAGCACCTTCTGGTTGAAGCAGACTTCAGCTGAGGCAAAGGCATGCACCTTATAGTGTCTAACAAAGGTGGAAGGTGACCTCCATGTGGCAGCTTTGCAGATTTCTAACTGACAGATATTAGTGGCTAAGGTTGCCAAGGTGACAGTGCTTCTGCTGCTGTGGGTGAGTACATTCCCTAGCAGGTGGTCTCCCAAAGACTCCTAATGGACTGGAATGTGCTCCTCAATCCATCTACTCAGAGCAGATATGAACAACTCCTTTCACACAGAACATGACTGGAAGGAGAAGAGGGAGTTAGACCGACATAAACTGCTTGTCTTCTCGAGGCACATCCAGATGGACCTGTGCTTATCCAATGTTCATATCTTTTCTAGCATTTGGGATGGCCCGGAGCAGAACACCAGGACCAATTTCTATTCTCTGTGGAAAATGAAATTTACTTTGCAAATGAAGGAAGGATTCAGATGGAGAAGGACCAATGCAAAGTTCTTTGTGCACTGACAGGGCTTGCTGTTCCAATACCCTATGTGCTGATGAGATGCCTGTCAAAAAGAGGACCTTCTATGACAGGTGTTTGAAAGATGCCTCTTAGGAGGGGTTCAGATGGTGGAAATATCAAATGTTTTGAGAATTGTGTGTAGGTCCCAAGATGGGAACTGACAGACTTGTAAGGGACACGATGAGGGAGAGGTGCTGAACAAATCTATGGACATGAGTGAGAAAATAACTTGCTGCCTTATTAGGTGGCAAGAAGGACACAACAACTGCTTCTCTTTTCACTGTGATGGATCTCAAGCACCTATTAATGCATTCCTGAAGAAAGTCAGTATCAAAAAGACCTGAGACCTTGAGGAAGTCCAGGTATCTGCACTTATCATCTACCTAAGACTCTGAACATGTACTCCTAGATTCTGTTGGTGGAAGCTCTTCTGGGGGAGATATTGTCAGAGTATCCAAAGCGCATTCCTTTCAGCATGTTTCTTTCAACAGTCAGACATGAAGCTGAAACCATCCAGATCAGGGTTACATGCCTGGTCCTACATTAGGAGGTCTGGATGAATCATAAGAGGCATAGATCCACAGCCAGCTAGCAATCTCCTTGGCTACACTGGGATGATGAGAACCTGGTGGCTCTGATCTTATACTTCTTAGCGCTCTGGAAAGGTGTGCTGTTGGGGGAAAAGGTGTATGGCAACTCCCTGGGCCAGGAGAGATACAGAGCATCCATGTCCTCTGCTCCCTGTTCTATATCTTGACAGGAAGCTACTCATTTTGTGATTGGCTAACAATATGAAAAGACCAACCTCTGAATTTCTGAACCTGAACCATCTTACTAGGAGAAGAAAAGTTTCAGGGTTGAGGCTTCATACTGTCTGGTCTAAATCCATCCAGCTGAGCCAGTCCACTTGAGAATTCAGGGTATTCTAGAGATGTTCTGCCCTTACAGAGAAACAGTGGCTTTCTGTACAAGTTAGAAGGGCCTAAGCCTCCTTCATCAGGGAACAGGATCTCATTCCTCTCTCTTGATTGATGTGGTCTTTGGCTGTTAACATTGTCAGTCCTGATTAGGACTGCCTTCAATCATGTCTCAGAAGGCTAATGGACCTACACCGACTAACCTGAGTTCCAGCCAGTAAGTACTGTGGAAGAACTCCACACCATCTCCCTTTGCTAGACAAGGCCCACAGTGAACTCCTCAGTGCCACAGGCTGGGGTCTGTTATGAACAGCATTTGTGTAGTCTGCCAAATTAACTTCCCATTCCTCACCAATGGGGAGGTCCACCAGCCACAGGAGTAGTGTAGCTCCTGGGGAACCTATATCTTGTGGTTACTCTGGGTGCAGATATCAGTTTGACTGGGTACAAGAAACTACTAGAGGGACCTGGCATGAGAGTAAGCGCAAAGAAGTCAATCTATGGTGGAAACAACAAGGCTCTGCAGATGTACTACCTACCAGGCAAGTCTCTGCCTGAGGGGAGCATTTTTATTGAGATTATTGTGTTTTTGATGGCATGCACCCTGTCCCAGGGAAGATCTACTGCACCTGCTATGGTGTTGCCCATTGCCTTAGTTGCTGCATTTCTTGTGATGGAGTTAACATGGCTCTTTCCAAGATTTATTTGAAAAGCATGGAAAATGACCTGAACAAATGTTGCATGTTCTTCAGGCCCTGTGGAAGAAGAATTGATAAAGAGACTGTCCAAATATGGGTGAGATTTCTTCCAATATGCCACCAGTGCCACCATGACATTGATGAACACGCTGGGGGCTTGTATCAGCAGTAGGTATTTTCATGGGCAAAATGAAGGTAGCGGCAATAGACCTCTTGTATATCATGTCAAGACAGATCTCTGTGAAACTAAGAAAGAAAGGACCCCTTGGAAGGGGTCGGTTGGAGACCTTGGAAGATGTGCTTGAGGATTTCCGCACAGAAGCCATGCTTCCTGATGAATCTGTTCACTCTTCTTAGGTTCAGTATGGCTCTCTATGTGGAATTTTTCCTAGGCACAATGAAGGTTGAATAACATCCTTTGAACTTTTATGAAGATGACACTTTCTCTACAGTCCCAAGTTTGGAGTACGTGACCAACGGTGTCTATTAGTAAGCAATTTTTCTGGAGTTTCCTGGACTTTGGGAATGCAATAAAAAAGTTGTAAGGGTTATGAGTGAATTTGACCTGGTATCCTAGTCTGAGAGAATTTCGCACCTACTGGTCTGAGACCTCTCCCAAATGTTTGCAAAGTCCTGGAATCTGTCCTCTACTGACAAGCTGGTATTAGGCCTGCTGGTTCCTTTACTGCCCTTTGCTGGTGGAGGTAGACTGTGAGATGCCTAAATTCTGAGAGAGCGGCTGTTTGGGCTAGTATCTATGTTCATCCCTCCAGGGTCTGTAAACCCTCTAATTGTGGAATCTGAAGGACAGATTAAACTGAGGTGGTGTAGCTGGCCCTGGGGGGGGCTGTGCATGCCTACTGGGTTCCTTGTCCTCTTTCTTTTTACCCAATACTAGGGTTTTCTTTTTGTCCTTAGTATCTATGAGGAAAGATGCAAGGGAGTCTACAGAGAGTTAGGTGCCTAAGAAAGGTATGAAAGTTCAGTTCTGTCTGAAACAGATCATTCCAGTTTTTAGCTAAATTTGTCTCCTTACAGCCACAGCAACTGCTTAGGCCCTAGTGCTAAACTCAACAGCATCCAAGGCATACACCTTTAGCAATTTATTAACGCCTTGCATAAGTCTCACCTGGTTGCTAGGCAGCTCCCTCAGTATGTCCTTGGCCCATAGGAGAGGCTCTGGACATTATGGAGATGGAGGCATTAATTCTCAAGGTCAGGGACGAGACCTTATGTGCCTTTTTAAGTACAACCTCTGCCTTCCTGTCCTCTGTAACCTCTCTGTCCTTGACATAGACAGAAGAAACCAGGGCCTGAACTGAGGCATCAACAACGGCTACTTGCAATTTAGACGTAACATTCTTAGGTAAATTGTAAAAAAAAATTAACACTCTGGCTTTGGTCTGTTGATGGCAGGGTTGCTCTATTCCTCTCTCATCACTGATGGAATATCTGAAGAGGGAGCGATAGCACTTGGAAAGTACTCCCTACTCCTCTGCAGAAGGTCAAGGTCCTGGCACTGTGGGCACTCAGATGGTAGGTTAAGGCCTAATGTCTTAAATATTTTCTTTAGTGGAATATTAAAAGAGCCTGACGAAGGAAGAAACTGAAAGTATTTCACCAACATATGAGGAGAGCTTCCCCCACCACTGCATCTGAATAGGTAAAGGAGCAGTAGCTTCCCTAATATACCTCTTCAAAGGACTGGCCAGTATAGGAGGCTTCCCAAGAAGCAAGCATCATCTGGGTCTTTTTCTGCCTCTGAGGGAAGCTGAATACAGAAGGCAGCTTGATCCTCAGAGCCCAAGTTCTAGAACAGCCTGTATGGCTGGGGAGCATCTACTGCTACACCCTTCCACTGCACTTAGATGGCTGCTCTGGTATCCACATCATTCAGCATGCCCTTCGTGTGTTTAGATAGGAATTTTTCAGCATGTCCAAAATGGTGGGTGTGTGCCACCTGCTGTGCCTGAAACAAGCTTTGTCTCATAGCCTGAGCTAACTGACACAAGGATAGTGGAACATAGGGAAGGAGAAGGACTGCTCACCCACACCCAACCTCCCTCCTCTTCACAATGCTGGTCAGTACCACTCTGGCAATGCTGGTGGAGCTGGAGGTGAAGGTGGCTGCTTCTTTGAACATGAGGTCCCAAACTGCAAGCTCCAGAGTTCCTTCTCCACAATAATTGGGAAGTGGCAGGGGGTCCCGGTACTCAAGAGTCTCCTAGTTGGTCTCAACTGCCTCAGGTGCTGGCCCATAGAATCACAGAATCATAGAAATGTAGAATTGGAAGAGACCACACGGCCCATCCAGTCCAACCCCCTACCATGCAGGAATACCCTCAAAGCACTCCCGACAGATGGCCATCCAGCCTCTGCTTAAAAACCTCCAAGGAAGGAGACTCCACTACACTCCGAGGCAGCATATTCCACTGCTGGACAGCCCTGACTGTCAGGAAGTTCTTCCTGAGGTTCAGGTGGAATCTCCTTTCCTGCAGCTTGAATCCATTGCTCCTTGTCCTGGTCTCTGGAGCAGCAGAAAACAAGCCTTCTCCCTCCTCTACATGGCATCCCTTCAAATATTTAAACGTGGCTATCATGTCCCCTCTTAACCTTCTCTTCTGCAGACTGAACATACCCAGCTCTCTAAGTCTATCCTCACAGGGCTTGGCTTCCAGGCCCCTCACCATTTTGGTCGCCCTCCTCTGGACCTGCTCCAGCTTGACCATGTCCTTCTTGAATTGGGGTGCCCAGAACTGGACACAGTATTCAAGATGAGGTCTAACCAAAGCAGAGTAGAGTGGTACCAGTACCTCCCTCGATCTAGACACCATACTCCTATTGATGCAGCTGAGAATTGCATTGGCTTTCTTGGCTGCCGCATCACACTGCTGACTCATGTTCAGCCTGTGGTCTGTTAAGACTCCTAGATCCCTTTCACATGTACTGCCATCCAGCCACGTGTCCCCCATCCTATATTTCTGTATTCCATTTTTTCTACCTAAGTGTAGGACCTTACACTTCTCTCTGTTGAATTTCATTTTGTTAGCCTTGGCCCAGCTCTCCAATCCATCCAGGTCATTCTGAATTTTGATCCTGTCCTCTGGCCTATCAGCAACCCCTCCCAATTTAGTGTCATCTGCAAATTTGATGAGCATGCCCTCTATTCCTTCATCCAAGTCATTGATGAAAATATTGAACAGCACTGGGCCCAGGACAGAACCCTGTGGCACCCCGCTAGTCACTTCTCTCCAGGATGAAAAGCAGCCATTGGTGAGCACCCTTTGGGAACGGTCAGTCAACCAGTTACAGATCCACCTGACAGTAGCTCTGTCCAGCCCACATTTTACTAGCTTCTTTGCAAGAATGTCATGGGGAACTTTGTCAAAGGCCTTACTGAAATCGAGATATGCTACATCCACAGCATTCCCTTTATCTATCAAGCTAGTAACTCTATCATAAAAGGAGATAAGATTAGTCTGGCATGACTTATTTTTGAGAAATCCATGTTGACTTCTCATGATTACCGCATTGCTTTCTAAGTGATTAGAAACTGACTTCTTAATGATCTGCTCCAGGATCTTTCCGGGTACTGACGTCAGGCTGACTGGGCGATAATTGTTTGGGTCCTCTTTTTTTCCCTTCTTGAAGATGGGAACAACATTTGCCCTCTTCCAGTCTTCTGGAACTTCTCCTGCCCTCCAAGATTTCTCAAAGATTATAGCAAGTGGTTCTGAAATGACCTCTGCCACTTCTTTTAATATCCTAGGATGTAATTCATCTGGCCCTGGAGACTTGAATTCATCCAGTGTGGCCAGGTATTCCTGTACCACCTCTCTACCTATTATGTGCCACATTTCCCCTGCTTCCTCATCTGCTCCCCAAACGCCAGGTTGAGTGCTTGTATCCTTCTGGGAAAAAACTGAGGCAAAGAAGGTGTTAAGTAGTTCTGCCTTTTCTCAGGCTGGGTGTTGGTGCTGCAATGGAGCTACAGAATGGAAGGATTTTCCTTTACCTGCTAACTCTTGCACTTCCTCCCATACTAATTTGTTCTTGGTCTGGATCTCCTACTCTTGTGAGCCAGAGCAGATAGTCTTTGAGGAGGCTGTTGAACCTCTCGATAAACTGTGGCTCCCATCCTAGGGAGGAGCTGGCCTGGGCATGTCCAAATGGCCATGTGTTGCTCTTTCACTCTCCCAGAGGAATGAAGGGGGGAGGGCAAGGGTGTGAAGAGGAAGATGCAGAGAAAAGTACTTTTTTGTTTTCTTTTCTTTTTCTTTTCTTTTTGATTGAGAAATGGAAGAAGTGAGTAAATGAATAAAAGATGTAAGAAGGAATCTAGAGTGAAAGCAGAGCACAACTGAAGACATCCTATCAGAAAGGCAAGCAGGAACTTCCTGAGGATTGCTCCTCTGGTGGGCGCTCCCAAAAAGGTCTGCATTATTCCTACCTATTGGAGTACGAGAGGGGAGCAATCCACATAAGGATGTTCGTCCCTTCACAGCCAGGAAACTCAGATGTAAAAATCACAGAAGGGACAGATAATACACTGCGTCGGTGGTATGAAACATTTCAGAAGATCCTAATCAGGAAGTCCTTGGTCTTAAAAGCAAACCCCTTTGGTTTTAAAGGTACTTATTCCTAGCCAAATATCTTTAACAAAAGAATCCAATTCTTCTTGAGGCAAATGCTCAAGAATACACTGCTTATATTTTAACACATTTTTTATCTATGATATATTACTTACAATATACATGTTTACAACAACATATTTACCTACAACATAAATGATGATAACAACAACATAAAAAGGATATCTGCTTTAGCAAAATCTCTTATCCCACACTGAGGTAATCCTGGTGTGTTCTGCATGTAGAAATCCAAGTAAAACCAATGGGCCAGCTCAATCTGAAAGCATACTCGGATTGCATTGTCTCGTTCCTCACTGGGAATGTGCAAAATAAATCGACTGTTGAAGAAGTGGGGGAAAACAATGTTAGACAGCAGCTATTCAATGGCAAGAGCATGAGGTCCACATGAATTACAAAGAATCTAAGTACACACACACACACATAATTTGAAAAAGACCATTAGGAAATCTAAATACATGTGACAAAAATAAAACAGTGGCACCTTTCTAGTGAATCAAAAGTTGTTTAACTGATTAGGTTTTACAAAACAAGTAATTTTTCCAAAAGAAAAAATTATTTTTCTATCCACTCTGCAAATTGCAGTTTTGGACTGAGCATTATTCAGTGATCCAATTTGTTCATACTTTAAAGGAGCATTTTAAATTTATTTTCACCATAACACAGCTGAGGTTAACTAGCTAACATCACCATGTTGTATACTGTTAATATTCAGAATGCAAAAGCTCTCATTAACACAAATGGTTCTGGAACACCAACTGAAGTGCAAAGATTGTTATTACAACATGTTAACACCCTAATGATTCATTAGAGATAAAGCAAAACCCTGGCAGGAGCATTGTACTTAAACCTAGCTGGCACATTTATAACCCATTAAACAGGAATCTAAGCATAATATGGGAGCTTCATCATTTTAATATACAAAATGATAGTGTGTTTTTTGCCTGTGCTGGGAGATGATGTCAACAGCCAGTTCTGAATGGCCCTGAGCTCTCTCAAAGGACCATGTTTATAATTTTGGGGTGGCAGTCAGACCAGCCCTATTAGTTGCAGCCTGAGTAGTCTCAATGACACACACTACCCTCTACAAGACAGGCATATCACCCTTTTATCTAGTCTTTATTATCCAAGCCCTTGTAACATCCTACTTGAACCATGAGAACATGTTTTATGACCGGTTACCTTCGAAAAAAGTTTGGAAACTGAAGTTTACACAGAACACAGCAGCTAGAATAAAGACTAAGTGAACACAGCACACTGCACAAGGCTTTGCATTGGTTTCTTTCCTTTTGGGGCTCAAATCAAGGTTATAATTTTTTTTAAAGCCTTAAAATGGCTTGAAACCAGATTATCCCAAGGATCATGGTCTCCTATATAACGTTCCCCAACTATTAAAATCCTCCTCAGAGGCCATGCTTTGATTCCCCAGCCTTCAGATGCAAACCCACACAAAACTATAATCTATTTCCAAAGGTCAAATCAGTGATCAAATAGATTTTGATTGAGAAATTGCTAAAAGCAAAAAAAAAAAAATGTAACATTTCCAGCCCTATGGCTGCAACTCTACATCCACTTAAGAATAACTCTAACTAAACTCACTGGGCCTTGCTTCTCAGCAGACACGTATAAGATTCTACCATTCATCATTTGGTCAGCTTCTATAATAAAGTGTGCCTTCCAATCTGAATGGATATTATTCATTACTTGTACATATATTTAAAACCATATTTGGAGATAAAGGAGGATGTTCTAACATCAATGAAGAATCTAGGCTCATTCATATGCCAGTTCTATTACAAATTCAATCACTAAATCACTGCCACACTGTTTCTGTGCTCTTTTTCTAAAATAGAACCATTTCTAAAAATGGGATATATGAAAAGAGTACATGAAAATTTAGTAAGAACTGAAAAATATTTCACATTCTGAAGCAATGTACTATATTACCAACACTTTTCTTCCCATTAATTTGAAAATCTAGCTATATGATTTTCTAAAATGCAATCTTCTTCCACTGTCTGAATAGCAAAAATCCAGGACTTGACCCAAGTCAACCTAACATGTATTACAGAGATCTAGCTAGATAAAAGTGTGTGTGAGGCGGGGGTAAACTCTCTCAGCTCTGTTTGAATGGGCTGTCTGTGCAGCAGCAAGCAAGAGCTGGTTGAGGCAGAGAGGCACAGCTGCACTGGATTCCATTCTCCTCACTTGCAGTCTGCTGGGTTAAAAGTGTACGGATGGTGGCTGGGACAGAAAACAAATGCTGTCTTCTGTCCCAACCTCCTACAGCCAACCAATTGCTCAACAGTCTCCCTTCCTGAGTTGGCTTCAGTGGTGATGCCGGAGTTTCCTCAGTTTGTTGTTTTGTGTTACTTCAACATCCATGCTGAAGCCATTCTGTCAGGAACAACTCCCCACAACAACCATGAATCTGACCCTATGAGTGATACCACTCATGTTACAGACCAGTAGAAGTGGACCACAGAATCACACCAGAGGACCTAGAGATTCCCAGAGAGAACATACTTTTTCTGTGGCAGAGGCAAATAGAATAAGAATTTATTTTAATAAATAAATAACTAAAAAAAAAATCTCATCCACCAATGCTGAACCCGCAAAGGTAAAGGGGCTGCCAGAGGGCCATCACTGCTTCTCTGTCATGCTAGCCACACTTAGCTTAGTTGTATCGTAGCCATCTTGCTGTTCAGTTGTAGCATGGGAATCAAGGTCATTCTAACAGACTGGTATGATCCTGTGTGTGGGAACAGAATGTGAACTGGAATTTGCTGGGAGGGGCATGAGGTGTTCTTAAAATCTAAACCTGTATTGCATCTTCAGTTCTGGCAAGGACACTGTCTGTGCACTGAGCTTAATCCTAATTAAACCTTTTTGGATCTATCCATGAAGACTGATAATAATGAGTTAGGACAAGACAGGACATTACAAGGGCTCACTGTAAAATAACTTGAGAATAATCAAATCTGCAAATGCTGAGCACAGTAAAATGGAGGGCCTACTGTACAACCAAACACCAGGCGGATGTTCAAAGGCACAGGAGCAGGGCTGCTTTCCTGGAATGGGACAAACTATGGCAAAAGCATTGCTTCTTTTTCTCTATTTCAGTATATAATCAGAAGGAAAACTTGGGAAGACAGCAGGACCTCTACTCTAAAAAGGCAGCATTCTCAGTGCACCAGTGTCACAGACATTCTCTTCCACTCACCCTCTTTTCTCCATAAGTTTCTATCCTATCTCATTATATTTTAATAATTAATTTACAAATACTTTCTATGACTGCTTTTCCAGTGATAAAGAAAGGAGACAGGCATAGAGTTATGGAGGCCTGGAAAATCTAAGGGGAGATTTATTTACATTTTCCCCCCCAGACTTCCTTCCCCAGAAAAAATGGATTATAGAATATTTCCTTTTAAATTGATAAATAAAATAATTAAAATGAGGTGTTCTTGTGTTTACGCCCCTCATATTACTTCTAAAAACTATGTAGCAAATAGACATCTATGTAAAACTATGTACAATATCACTGCTATTCTGGGTCTTGGTTTTCCTTTCTTCATTCTTTTCTGGATACAAGTGCTTGAAGTCTGCTTAGGAATGTGGACGACCAGAGCAGACAAAATAATTTTGTTTTACTAATATTATTTCTTCTGCTTTTGGTTTTGTATTTGTTTGTTTTGCCTGCTCCCCATAAACTGGCAAAAACAAAGAGATACAGGTCTTCCTTTAAGTTCAAGATCTTGTAACTCCATTTGTAACAGCAGTTATTTAAAAGAAAAAAGAAAAAATAATGTGAGGGGAAACACTTCAAATTTAAGAATTCTGAGTCTAGTAATTTTGTTCTGAGCAGAAAACTAAGTAAACATTAAGGCAGTTCTACAAAAAATCCAGTCATGGCTACCCAAAGCTTTCTTCATTTCTGCAGTACAACTGAGAGTGGAAATCTGCTGTTATTATGTGTGCTTATCTTATCACTTATCATAAAACTTGAAGTCAGAAATCTCTACCAATCTATTACAAAGGTTTCTAGGCCTACCAAAAGATACCAACCTACTTTCAACTCATTCCTATGTTAGCAGGTATTCTGGATGTGTCCATACTGAGGGCCAAAACAAACTCAGGGCTGGAGTGTGCATGACAATCTTGGGGGACAGGTGAAAAAGCCGCCCGGTCCCCCAAATTAAGAACAGAGATTATGAGTGTATTATATGCACTGCCATCCTATTGGAACACAATACTCATATATTACCTTCAGGAATTTGGCTGCTTGTTTCCTTTAATCCCCAAACCTAAAAGGATTACAGGGCAGTCTGGGTCTAGAGGATAAGTCACCTCTTCCAAATACATTTAACAATTTTCCCCAACAGATCCTTTTAACACTAGATGGACAACTATCTCTACACGCTTTAAAATACAATTGAAAGAAGGAAATTAACCTTAGAAAATACACACCCAGAGCTGCACATTCTGCAAATCTGTTGTTAATTACAGTTGCCAGCTTCAACTTATGGCAACCCTATGAATACGAGTCCTCCAGGACATTCTGTCATCAAAAGCCCTGCTGTGGCTTCCTTGATTAAGTCTAGCCACCTTTAATGTGGTCTTCCTCTTTTCCTACTGCCTTCTAGGTTACTGAGCATTATTATCTTTTCTATTCAGTTATGTCATCTCAAGCTTTGCCTAAAGTATGACAGCCTCCGTTTGGTCATTTAGATTTCTAGGAATAGTTCAGGTCTGTTTTCCTCTAGGACCCATTTATTGGTCATTCTGACAGTCCATGGTATCCACAGAATGCTTCACCAGCACATTTCAAATGAGTTGCTTTTCTTCCTGTCAGCTTTCTTCATTGCCCAGCTTTCATACCATACAAAGAAAACAGAAATAATATAGCATGGACACTTGTGACTTTGGTATTGAGTGTTGTATCTTTACACTGAAGGGTCTTAACTAGTTCCTTCACAGCTGTTTTTTCCCCACTTCTCATTTCTTGACTAAAGCCTCCATTTTGATTTATGACTGGACGTAAACATAGAAAGTCTAATTGTTTTGATGTCTTCATCACTGACTTTAGAGTTATGTAAATCAGCTTAGTCACTGTTTTTGTTTTCCTACTGCTCAACTGTCTCCAAACCTTCACATAGGCCATTTCTGCCCTACACTTATAGTGCTATTATTCCACTTTCAACATCCTATGGAATTCTGGAATTTGCAGTTTAGAGAGGGGCATTTAGAATTCTCAGCCAGAGAGCTCTTTGGCCTCAGTAAACTACACACCTCAGAACTCCACAGGATGTTGAGAGTGGAATAACAGTGCTGTAACACTGTAGTGCAGAAACAGCCACAGACTGTAGTTTAAGGGGGGTGGAGAACTAAACTAGCTGGCTCAAAAATCTTCACGTTGTAAACAAAGGAGGGAGGCACTACATTAAAAGCAGAATGTGCCCATGCTCCACCGACCTATACTGCTGCAAGACATAACTATCAGGCCAACCCAGGAGGCACAAACCGTCTGAGCAAGCTTACCACAATATGCATTTTGGAATCTGTCTTAAGGCAAGCACAGCTTGGGCCTCCGAAGTGAGTTTTGCATACAGTAATCGGGTCACAAGAGTGCATCAGGAACTGAAGGGCACCCAAAAGTGCTCAGGTGCTGCTTCCAAGTCAACTGCATTTATTCAGCTTCTCTTTTGCCTTATACTGGCACGAGACAACGTTCTAGTGTTCTTTATTGTGCTACGTAGAAAAGCCCCCCCAAAAGAGGATTTACAGATAACACGTACGCGTCCCCCTCACCTCATTAGGCTGCGCGCAAACTCAAGTGGTCCCGAGACGGGTACCTCTCTCTCCCTCTGGCTCGGAACTTTTTAACCTCAATTTTTATGCAGTTCTGAACACTGGAGTCACCTTCCCCCCGCCCCGCCCCGCCAGAGGACTGTTAACCGAGACAAGCGCGGCGCTCCCCCTCCTTCCTCAGCCGCCCGGGGAGGCGGCGGCGGGAACTCTCCGGGGGATGGGCTGGGGGGCAGAGTCCGGGGCAAGGGGCAAGGGGGCTAGGCTGAGGGAGGTCCAGCCCCGTCCCTGCCCGCGACCCCCCGGCGTTACCTGCACAGGTCATCCAGGACGCTGCTGGGAATCTCGGCCCGCTTGGTCTCCATGGGGACGCAGCTCGGCTCATCCCGACGCAACGGGGCCCGGAGATCCGCGCGAAATGGGCTCGGGGCGGGGAAAGGCAACCGGACGGAGGGGCAGCAGAAGGCGGGACCGCTTCGCCTCCAGCCCGTAGCGCGGGGAGAGGAGGCCCACGAACCAATCGGTGACGTCGTTGTTCGAGGGGGCGGGAAAGACAGAAGAAAGCCGTGTCGCGGAGCCAATCATCGTCGGGAAGAATTGTCCAATCCGCGGCTTGGTGCTAATGACGACTAACGGAGGCAGCCGGAGTAGGGGAGGGAGGGAAGAGAAAGTAAGTGGGGAACTCCGCGTTAGTTTGAAAATTTGGGAGTGGGGACCGGGGGCGGTGTCATTTTCTACACCCTCGGGGGCGAGCAGGGATTAAGCTTTCTGGAAATTCCACCCAGCCCTCTGGAAGGTCTTTGTGGCCGTGTCCCTGCTGAGAAGTAGGGGGTTAGACAGGGATTTACCACTTTCACCCACCAACGCTAACTGACTACTGTAAAGGTCTGAAAGGCTTGTATCACCCTAGGCAGCCCTTTGAAAATTTAGGGCGAGGGTCATGATTTGCATCTTTCTGCTTCCTATTCTACCCCGCTCTGGAAACTAGATAAATATGCTTAATAACCTGAGGCATTGATCTGCGACTTTGATATCAGGCCATTTCTGCACTACACTGTTACAGTGCTGTTATTCCCCCTTCAACATCCTATGGGATCCTGGGGTTTGCAGTTTAGGGAGGAGCATTTGGAACCTCAGCCAGAGATCTCTTTGTCCCCAGTAAACTGCAAAGCCGAGAATTGCACAGGATGTCGAAAGTGGAATAATAGCACTATAATAGTGTAATGCGGAAAGGCCCTGAGGTATACTGGTAATTGTGCAGTGGGAAAGAGTCCCAGGTCTTTTAGAGAATCTCTCAGACCATGAAAAGGAGGAAGGAAGGGGCAGGGAAAGAAAGTGTGGCAGCCCTTTAAAACTAACTGGTTTTTCGCTAGGAAGACTTATTAGACATAACAGGTGACTCCGGTGTGAAGATGAAATCAAGAGAGGAATTGGAAATTGAAGGAATAAAACTAAGCTGGTTTCCCTATAGACAGTTAAAGGAAAGATTTCAGATGGATGTACAAACCTATGGAATACAACAAAAGGAACAAATGCATTTATTGAGAATGTTAAGAGAAAATCCACCACATTTACTAGCACGTTTGTATAAAGAAATTTTACAACAAGAATGCGAGGTAGAGACAGTTAAAGCTGCAATGATACAATGGGCACAAAACGTTGGACACCCAATACAGTTAGAATGGTGGGAACAGAGCTGGCAGTGTACACAGAAATTTACAGCTGCCCAAAATTTAAAAGAGAATTACTACAAACTATTACACAGATGGTACATGACACCAGAAAAACTAAAGACAATTTATGAGACAGGTACAGATCAATGTTGGAAATGTCAAGAGAACTTTGGTACACTATTTCATATGTGGTGGTCATGGCCAAGAGCACAAAAATACTGGAAAGAAATACATAAGAAAATAAGTTCAATTTTGAAGATTGAATTCGCGATGACACCCGAATTTTACTTGCTAAACATGACACACACACTAGACAGAACACCAGCCAAGAGACATTGGAGAATTATATTGTACATGGTGACGACGGCCCGCATCTAATATGCACGACTTTGGAAAAATGAAACGACACCCATAATTGAACAGTGGTGGATAGCTTTCATGGAAAACAGAAATGCGGATATACTTACACAAAGATTGAAAGGGAAATCAGATGAAGACAATAAAGAGTGGAAGATTGTCACAGATTTGGGTTGGGGGTAGACAGAGGGCAATACATTTTTCGTGACAACAATTATTATACAGTTAACAGTTAATGAAATATCATGTAACAAGTAAAGTAGAGATATACAGCAGGAACTAACAAATTATAGATTATTAACATTTTATTGCGATACGAGACATAACAAATAGAGGGAATATCAATAATTGTAATCCAGAAAGGAAAGGAAGAAGGAAAAACATTACATGTAAACATTGCAGAAATTATTGTTTTATTTGTTGAAATTTGAATAAAATTATTTAAAAAAAAACTAACTGGTTTTTATTTTTGTAGACGCTTACATGGAAATAAACCCACTTTTTCAGACAGAGCACAGAGTGAGGCCATTCCCAGAGTATACTGTTATAGTGCTGTTATTCCACTTCCACATGTGGATTCCTGTGGAATTCTGGGGTTTGTAGTTTATTGAGACCAAAGAGCTCTCTGGCTGAGAATTCTAAATGCCCCTCCCTAAACTGCAAACCCCAGGATCCCATAGGATGTTGAAGGAGGAATAATAGTGCTAGAACAGTATAGTGCAGAAAGGCCTTCAGTTAACAAAGCCTCTGACAAAGAAGCTCCTTTTTACAAAGTCTTTTTATGCTAGCCCAGCCCCATGGTTTTTGCTTCTATCTAGCTGGAACCTTTTTTCAGCATTGGCACTGGGAGAATGGTGACTGATGACTGGAGAAAGACAGACTGTCAGTGTTAGGCTGCAGCAGCTGTACAATGCAATAAAGCTTGACCTGAGAAAGAGTGGGATTATACTCTAGAGGTGATCTTACTATAACTGTGTGTGCTTTGGTACAACAGGCAAGGTGAACAACTGCCTCCAGGATCACTTACTATGTTTAAATAGCTGAACAGAAAAAAAAGGGAAAACCCCCTACATTGGCATGTTAACAAACTGTAGAGCTGTAAGTTTCACCACCAAAATGGAAATCATAAGAAAACGGAAGCTGTTGAAGGGGAAAAAAAAGAGTCATCCTGGGATGTATTTTGAAAGAAGCTTTCATGTGGTCTCTTGAGGATTCAAAATGTTTGTTTTTTTCCCACTTATGTATGATGGCTTACCTGACCTGATTGTTTTATTTCATATGTGTGGACTGCTAATTTTAAATAAAAAGTTTGCTGAAACATGTTGAGCAGCTCTTCTTTTCTGTGATGTAGGAACCTATCTCTATTCTTTCCTTGTTTTTTCTACCTCTGGTACCAAAGTTTCTGTTAAAGAAGTAACTTGCAGGAATATATGTACTTTGTTAACTGGAGTGACCTGTACAGTGTGCCTGCTGTATATGCAGGGGTTCCATTCTGGGAATCCCTGTGTAAAACAAAAAATGCAAGTGTCCTGTCGCATTGTAGCCAATAAATGCAATGTGTGCATGCCTGTGCCAGCACGCACCTATTGTATCCATTGACTTTCACAGGACACAGTGCTTCATACAACCTTACATTCATGCATGCAGAGGTCACACCAGCAGAGGGCAGACAGTATAGCGTTATGAAAACAGTTTAACTACCATAGTTGCATCCTATGGAATCCTGGGCTTTGCAGTCTGATGAGACACCGAAGCTGTCTGGCTCAGAATGTAAACAGCCCTCCCTAAACTGCAAATTTCAGGATTCCATAAGATGGACCCATGGCAATTCGGAATGATAGCGCTTTAACTGTAGTCCGACAGGGACCCTGATTAAAGATAGCCTAACCAAGTAAGCAGTGATGCATTTGCTAGTTTAAGATTTAAATTTGAGTCTGGTTACAGTTCTTGGCACTCAAAATAAACAGTTGACTCAGATTGGCAACCCAGTTGTTTGTGAGATAAACCAAATATAAAAGTGGTCATGGCTCTTGGGAAAAATGAGTTTCAGGAGGTATGGTTTGTAGTACAAGCAATGCCTACCAAATTTCCTTCTTCAGTTTGGCTATTAAAGGTACAGGATGCTTTCTTTTTTCTCTTACCCAACTACTCTATGTGCAAAATTAGGTGCGCCTGCATCCCTTGATTTTATTTGTAAACCAGGAGATGGCTTGAAACGTTTTGTTGTTTACTATCCAGTCAGCTTTAACTTGTGGCAGCCCTGTGTATAAGAGATCTCCAAGGCCATTTCTATACTAGAGTGTTATAGTGCTATTATTCCACTTTCAACATCCTATGGAATCCTCAAAGGCCCCTCCCTAAACTGCAAAGCCCAGGGTTCCATAGGATGTTGAAAGAGGAATAATAGCACTATAACAGTCTGGTGCAGAAATGGCACAAGTGTTCCAGTTATCCATTGTCCTGCTCAAGTCTTGCAGACTTAGGGCTGTGGCTTCCTTTGTTGAATCAATCCATTCAAAATATAGTCTTCCTCTTTTCCTAGTGCCTTATACTTTTCCTGGCAGTTCAAAGTAAACTTGATGTGCTCTAGATAGAGTCATTCTCTCTTTACTTGTCTTTTTGGCAGGCCATGGTATTGGTAGAATTCGCCTACCACACCACATTTCAAATGAGTTGATATTTTTCCTGTCAGCTTTCTTCACCATCCAGCTTTCACAATCATACATAGAAAATTAAAAATACTATAGTATAGATTACTTTGGTATTTAATAGTATATCTTTATGATTGAGGATCTTGTACCCTCATAAGTGCCTTTCCAAGTATTCTGATTTTTTGACTTGACCATTTTGATCCATGACTTAGCCAAGGTATAGAAATTTTTTAAATGTTTGATGCCTTCATTACCCACATTAAAGTTACGTGAATCATAAACATCCTAGTCCATTTCAAGACAAGAAATCTTCTCTGGTGTTCTTTGAGAGTTTTCTCAATGCTGGTTTATAAAGCCACATTTCTGTTTAGAAAGAAGACGTGCCTTACAGCCAATTTTTCTTTTCTAAATGGCTCCACTTAGAAATCCCCACCCTGCTAATAATGTCTTGAGAGGCTGCTATTTCAGAAATACTCCTGTCTGTAGTTTACCCTGCAACTAATGTTAGTGGCACTCTCATCTTTTAAAATAACTTCTTATTCCATCTCTCACTAACTGGATATATAATTTCTAGATTTATCTGGGACTTTCCAAGAAGGGCACTTCAACAGTCCAGTTTTCAGGAATAGGTCCCATCAAGCTAAACAGGAATTACTTGTGAGTGAGTGTGCTTAGAAAGAAACCAGAAGCCTCTTTGTTCACGAGGCTGGTATAACTACCCAGGCAGAAGCAGTAGCAGCAGGAAGAAAACAGCTGTGGGCGCAGCAACCATGAAGTATGACATTGGAGGATTTGGCTGCTCACAGCCGGCATGTTTCGTCTGCTTTCCCACTGCCTCAGAACTCTTGATAGTGTTGTGCACTAATAGGATTCTGATCTATGTATTGCAAGTGTTTTTTTTAATTGGCCTACATAGGATTGCACTGCAAAACTCTACATTTTAAAAAAAAGCAAGAGACAAGAGATTTGGGACAATATGCTCCCCCCTCCCGTGACCTAAAAATCCTGGTGGGCATTAAAAAACCTATGGGACAAGCAGGAGACATTTAGGTTTTATGGAACCCATCTCCTCTCTTGCAGTGATGACTGACAGCAACTGAATGGGAGTTGGGTACTGCTTACCTTCCAGAGGGCAGGGAAATCCCAGCTCTTTGGCCCTTTCCGCAAGAGCCTCTCATCCCAGCATGGGACAGGAGAGGAGCGGGACTGTGACAATGCTTCTTTCTTCTCCCATCATCAGGTGGCATGATCGTGGATTAAATAATTGATGGGTTTTCCCCATCGATAACCCATGATCGCGCGACCATCCTGCACTTATCTGGCCTGCAGAAGCACTGGAAGCATGATGGAGGTGCTTTCTGTCCCAGCGCAGCTTGGGAAGTGCCCAGCTGTACTGTGGAAGGAAAAGGCATGTCCATTGCACTTCCTCCAGCAGGGAGCCAGCATGTGCGGAGGAGAGCATTTGTATCCACGCTCTCATCCCAGCAAAGCCACCCTTGGGATGACACTCGGACAACGCCAGAGACAGGTAAGGTGTGGAAAGGGCTTTTGATTTCTCACACCTTGTAAAAGTCAGACGACAAAGAGAATCAAGTAGGGATACCTCCTTACCATTTGGTAGTATAATAGCAAAAATAATAGTAATAATAGAGAAAGAAAAGAGAAGAGGCATCATAACAGTACTAAACATAGGAAGAAACATTTCTAAAAGTGTCAGTCAGGCTCGCTCCCATAAAGGTAGCAATAAGGAGTCAACTGGGGCGATCAGGCTCAAGGCTGTCATTGTCTGACGTCTACATATCATAGCTATTTTGCAAGGGTAAAATCCTGGAAAACTGGATATACATATATTTAATAAAAACAAAAACCTATGTAGGTGAATGATGCCTATGCTGTCCTCAGGCTCTTGTCTATTAACTACTTGTTGCAGGAAGATCTTTCAGTGGGGATGCTGTACTGTAATTCTCGCTGCTATGTTGTAAATGCTTTAAAACTAATTTAAATTAGTGCTGTTTTAAATAGGATTGTTTGTTCAATTTTTAAAACTTATTACAATTTTTCTTATTTTTATGTTGTTTTAGTCTGTGCTGTGAGCAACCTTAGTTCCAATACTGGTATAAAAACAGGATATATATTAAGTAAATAAATTTACTATATATTCATTACATTCCAACTAATACAAGTAAGTCACAAATTAAAGCATGTCTTTGACAGTTTCAGCCACCAGAGGGTGGTCTGGTCTTTCTTAATACTGAAGCAATGCTGTGCAAGCTTCTGTAACAAGAGAGCCAGGTTCCACATAAGACAAGATTCTGCACATTTAAAAGAAGAGGATCCTTCTGGCAGCTGCTAATTCTATTATTCACATTGGATTTATGGAAGAGAGGTAGCAATCAAGCCTTTTCTTTTCACACAGTTATTGAAGATACAGAGGCTCTATGCCCTATAAATCTAGGATATGGTCATACATTTTTAAACCTTTGTGTTTTACATAATCTACAGTTCATCTTTTACCTTTCCATACTATTTAATTAGAAGTTACTGAACATTATTTTTTTTTTTAAAAAAAGAGGAACTACTGTGAAAAGACTTAAATGGACTAGATCAGGAGTCTTACAACTTTGTAGTTACCTGGTCATGGAGTACTGTACACACAGACTACTCAAAAGTGTCTTATTGAATTCACTGGGGTTTACTCCCAGCACGTGAATATAATATTGCAGCGTGAATTCTCATGCTATGCCCTTGAATATGACCATTATTTTATCTCAAAGGTCTGTGTAATCCATCAAACTACCAGAAAAAAAGAACTCTAGAAGAAACCTGAGGCTTGCTGAGTGATTATCTGTCTCCCAAAGGGCTGTTTTTTTGGCCACTTAGATCAGGAAACATTTGCAAGTCAATAGGTGTGCTGCACCAGGAACAAAGACAGAGAGAGGATTTTCCAACAATAAATTAAAATTTGGGGCTGTCAAACTTTTTCTGATAGGATGCCTTGGACTTTAATAGGCATGTGGCAGCTAGAAATTCAACAGCTGAAGTTTCCCTAACATAGGAAATCCAGTATTTTTATTAATCAATGTTACATTTATATTCTCTTTTTCTTCCATTGAGCTCAAGACAGAATACTTGCTTCTCCTCCTCCCTACTTTAACTTCACAGCAACTGTATGAGGTAGGTCAGAGGCCCTTTCCGCATGGCATTTGCCATGCAAAAGGGCGCCTGGAGCGTCGCACGATTGTGAGGAGCGATCTGGACGACGCACTCATCATCACATGACGCTCCATGGGCTGGCAGGAGCCAATCATGCACCTTTTCATTTTCGGCTGGAAGCCGAAAATGGTGCGCGATCACTCATTGCTCCTGGGCCCCGCATGCACTTACCTGGCGTGCGGAGCCTCCGGAACCGCACCGGTCGTGCTTCCTGCCCCAGCGCAGCCTGGAAAACTCCCAGGCTGTGCTGCAGAAGGAAGAGGCGGGGCTTTCACGCGAGCAGGCAGCTCGTGCAGAGCTGAAGCAGCAGGGACACGAGAACCTCTCACCGGAGGCTACTCGCGCGATCCCCACACCCCAGCGCCGGAAAAAGGTAGGGTGCGGAAAGGGCCAGAGTAAGGAAAGAGTGGCCAGTCTAAGATTATGCCCTGAGTTTCAAGGCCAAGTAGGAACCTGAAGCTGGATTTCTCAAATTCCCAGTTTAGCATTGTAACTCCTGTATCTTACTGATTCTCATAGTATGTTTTGCTGTCACCTATTTTATATGCGCAATTTAGGCTTCTGAGGAGAAGAATAAAGAAGGCTCAGTTTGTAAAAGATAAAGAGATTCTATAATCAATAACTGATCTGGTAAGTAAAAACCAGCTTCACAGCAACCCATCCTTTTTTAAAAACAAAACAAAGTATGCCACAGTCTACACATCTTTTTCTGAAAAGAACTCACTAGCAACTGATTTTTAGTACTTTTTTTTTATTTTACCCACTTATTTTCCTCTTTTGGTATAAAATCTTTCAAAGTTTAAGATGTTGGTACAATAATCATCATTCACTAGTCCTTGTATCCATAGTCTAAATCTAGGTTACTTGGAACTCTTGACTCTTTATGGCAGAGGTAAACAGATTTCATACAGGATCAACTTTACTTTATTAATTAGCATTCTGCAATCCACCAGTTTCAGCCTGGTGAAAAAAAACATGCATCTAGAATTCAGAAGTTCTGAGCCAGGAATTAAGCATCAGAACTCAACTTTGAGGGTCAGAACTCAAAGCTAAGTAAAAATCTACTTGTGTTTACACAAGTTCAAGTTTTCTTTATTTGTGATTTCTTTCAGTCTTGGAAGGTTTTCTTTTTTCTTTTGTTCATTTGTTTGTTCTTTCCTTCTTTTTTCTGAGAAGGGGGTTTGCTATTGTTTGCTATTGTTATTGTTAAAAAAACTGGAAATCTGAAATCTCTGTAGATCTACTGCAGCTCATCCAGAGATCGACCAGCAGATCCAGGTCTAGCTTTAGTCCACCCTTATCCTGTTCTTGTGGGGGGGGGGTCTCCTGCTGAAAGATGCTACAAAAGGTGGGATTTATTGTTATATTTTGTATTTAAATGTGGTTAAAATGCATATATACTGAGACAGTCCAAGTTCTCTCCCCTTCCAAATGAAGCAATCAATTAACCACTACCCCTCTTCCTACAAGTTGTATGCTCCATGCACATACAAACAACTTCCTAACAAATAACAATAGCTTACCAGCCAAGCACCTGGAACTCCAGAGATGAAGGCATCAGTCCCACCACTACCACTACCACCACCAGAGGAGGAGGCAGGCAGCCATGTGGTGGCACTATCCCAAAGGAGGGTGAGAGGAGGATTAGAACAATTAATACTAAGATGGTAAGTAGCAGTGCCAGCCTCTAAGACAGGAGATGGTGCGCAGTAGAGGCATGGAGACTGGCTGTATTTTTCATGCCTTTTGCTCAGGAGTCTATAGATTAAAGACACTATGGGAGAAATAACCAGGAAAATTGCCATACCATGGCACAGGCAGTTATCCCAGTCATCCTTCCCATGATGCCTTGATTCCAGGCCTTTAAATAATCACTCAACTCCATGTTGCCTCTTCTTTTAGGCAGTATGTGAAGAATAAGAGATATCTGTAGCAGATTTCCACTCTTCCTCCTCCTATTGCAGAGTCTGTGGAGGTAACACCTCCAATCACCTTATCCTTTGGTGTGTGGGGAGGTTATTGTGGACACCAAACAAGCAGAGATTGAGAGCCTTATCACAGTATACTGCTATAGCACTATTATTCCACTTTAACTGCCATGACAATATCTCATGGAATCATGGGATTTGCAGTTTAGGGAGAGGCATTTAGAATTCTCGGCCAGAGAGCTCCAGTTCCTCACCAAGGCAATTTCTGCACTAGACTGTTATAGCCCTATGAGTCCACTTGCAACATCCTATGGAATCCTGGCGTTTGCAGTTTCGGGAAGGGCCGGCTGACCCCTCCGGAAACTACAAACCCCAGGATTCCATAGGATATTGCAAGTGGAATCATAGCACTATAACAGTCTAGTGCGGAAATGGCCCAAATTATAAACTTCACAATTCTGCAGGGTGCAGCCAAGGCAAGTTAAAGAGGAACAAAGAGAGTGCAAGTGTGCATGGCCATTTCCACACTAACTGCAAACTCCAGGATTCCATAGGATGCTGAAAGTGGAATAATAGCACTATAACAGTCTAGTGCGGAAATGGTCCATGTGTTGGGGGACTGCTCATCATCATCACCATCATCATCATCATCATCATCATCATCATCATCATCATCATAGCTGAAAAACATGAGAGTTGCTTTCAGAAACCAAACAGGACCTCCCCGGAGCAGCGGGGGGAGAGGGAGAAGCATATTTACTGCCTCAGTGCTCTCTTCTCTGAGACAACTACTTCACTGGGTCTTACGGTATGATCAATCCTACACATGCGTGACATCTCAGATTGTGCAAGACATATGAACAAAATTCAATTTTTCTATTAAAAAACATAGACACTGGAATAAAATTAGGTTTCACTCTGCATTTACTTCAGATTTATTTTAATCCTTTCTGAATATAGCTAACCAAAACAGGACATCAGGTTCCAGACAACCCTTGATACTGCACAGAAAGAGGTGTGAGCCTTCCTGAAAATATCATAGCTAAGGCACCCAAGAGATTTTAGTTGCTGGCCAAGCAGGAAACAGTTTCTGGGATGATCCTGCTCCTTTATCAGCAGCTTTTCACTATATTAAAATAAATATTAATACTCTTTTTTCATGTCGTCTCATCAAGTTTTGTCTTTAACAGCAACCAGAGACACAGAATTTAAACAGATAAATCTTATCTAGCCATCAAGATAAATTATGGGGAAGCTTCTCCTGTTTAATTTTTGTGTTTCAGGCTTTAGAATCAATTAAAAAGAAGTTGGCAGCCCTATAATGTTCCACTCCCTATTCTAGAATGCTAACTTTACCTGCCAAAATGCTGACTCACATGGTCAGTACATTTTGATGTGATATGGCATGCATACTATTCAAATACAGGGGCAAGTACTTTAGCCATGGCCTCCATCACATCTGTTTTAAACTTGAGTAGGAATATATGGCACTGGCAATTAGAACTGTCAAATAATATTGGTGGTACAAAATTTATTTCTAAGACAGCAGCAATATTGCTGCGTAATTGTTTCAGACTTATCCTTTTGTGGGGAGGCGTTCTTTATCATCAAGCACTTTAGTTATCATCAGCATTTCCAAGAATTCTATTATGCCAATAAATAAACAAACAAACAAATAAATAAATAAAATCCATATTATAGATATGCACTGTCATTCCAACCATAAAAGCTGAATCACTTTCTCTGTCATCTATATTTTGATACTTCAAGAAAGCAACCTCTTTTTGGTTCAGTACTGTGAAATAATTTTAATAAATATTCTCAAGATAAAAGCCTTAAAATAGATACATATATGATTATTTCTCATATGTATGATTACACATCTGTACTTGCACTTGATGCAATGTGTTGATTTATGGAGAAAATAAAAAATATAATGTATAGGTATGAAATACCTACATGTCCTAATTCTTAACCAGGAATCTGCAGAAAGTTCAGAGCACATCAAAGACACAATCTGCCCACTAACAATTTTTTGCCTGGTACTAATTTTTTGCCTGGTACTAATCAGTAGCCTCTTTAACGCCATTCAAACCCCTACAACATTTGCTTCACAGTTGAGCATAACGGATGCAATGCTGTGGAAAAACTGTGAAACAGGAATGTTCATATTAGCAAACTCAGGTGGTGATTGTACATGGAACGGGCCCATTAAAAATATTAAGTATCACTATGCTTGTGGAAGCCCCAAAATTTGCAGAAGTACGAATTATCTTAAAGAAAAAAAAATAACTTAAAACAATCCTGTTACCCCAAAACATGGGTGACCCAGAGTTCCACTCATTATGCCAGTACCTCTGTGCAAAGGTGGGGAATTATTGGCTCAAATTAGGAGGCCTGTGAGAGGGGTGTAACCTAGCAAGATCTTTGACACCAGTGTTTACCTGTCCTTCTGCAGGGGAGAACAGCCAGAGAAGTAAGCTAAATTGTGTTTTATTTCGGGGAATTAATCCCACACAAGATCCAAACAATCACACAAGGCTAACCTAAGGAAAAAGCAAGGGAAGTTGAAGATAGCAAGATTTCAGGGCATCATGGGTGATATTTACCAATCTAGAAGACTAGCAAAGAAGTGGTGATGTGGCTTAGGCCCTTTTCGTACCAGGCAATTAGAACAGGGCAGTGCGTCCTCGCACGGAGGTCGTCTGCACCTTGGAGTGGACTAGGAGCGGACTACTTACCGGAGATCTGCACCTTAGTCTGCTCCAAGACGACCCCAAGTGGTCCTCCAGCGTGTTTTTGAAAGACCGGAAAAAACACGTCTTTATTTTCCTGGAACGCACCATTGCGTTCCTGCTCTCTTGTGCAGATTTGCAGGCTCGCACCAATGCGAACCTGCCATCTGCGGAGGGCGGGTTTTAGGCATGGTGAGCTTCAGCGGTTGGTCAGGACCCACAACCAACTGGAAGCCACCATTTTGGAAGCCAGAAGCCGCCATTTTGGAAGCTGGAGCCACCATTTTGGAAGCTGGAAGCTGCCATTTTGGAAGCCGGAGCAGTGCGGATCTACAGACCTCGCACTACTCTGATTCACCCTGGACCAAGGAGGAACCCTGCAGAAGGGCTTCAGGGACAGTCTGTGTTGCTTCGGACCCCAGAAGAAGTGGTGAGTAATGGCACAGAGCGATTCCCTCGCCTCGTGCGGAAAGGGCCTTAGACTTGCATCTAAGGACAGTATATAATCAGGAATCAGAATGACAGAATGGTGATTGGCAATCAGTATACTGTGAGTAAGCTGGCCAAAATGGGGGGTTATACACTATTTCTGCCTGGAGGGCACGGGTGTGAATGGCTCTCTAGCTAAGTAAGCAATGGAGTTTGCACAGTGGACAATGAGGTCCAGAATGGGCTGGTGGTTTTAGCATTAGGTGACAGAAGTCCTTCCTGATGGTAAGAGCAGTTTGACAGTGGAATGTACTGCCTCAGAGTGTGATGGAGTCTCCTTTTTTGGGTGGTTTTTAAATTGAGGCTGGATGGCCATCTGTTGGGAATGCTTTGATTGTGTAAATCCAGCATGGCAGATGGTTGGACGTGATGGCCTTTGTGGTTTCTTCCAGCTCTAGGATATTATATTTGGTGTGTTATCTAATGCACCCAAAACGAAGACCACAGTAAGAGCTGGGACCCAGCCAGCTACTAAAGGAATCTCTGAAACAAGCGCTTTTGATTTCTAGAGTGGTTTTTCTTTTTCTTTTCTCTATAATGCACATTTGTGAGCCAATTTTGACAAATATCAAGAGTGACAATCTCAACCTTTTTGTGCAAGTGTGATATCAATTGTCTTCAGCTTTCAGGAGGAAACAGCTGTTTTAGGACTATTTTGCATGGACATTAGTGTGAAACAAAGTTTGATTACTGTAGGTGCTACCACTCAAATGTTTGCTTAATGCAAATCATAAGCAAAATCATCATGATCAACTCTGGCAATGCAGAGTAAACATCCTAGTTTATTATAGCTGCAGAGCATGCCACTCACACTGGATCTGTGCCTGTGGCAGTAAGTCTGGAGGAAACTGATTGATGGGTCTTTTGTAAGCACTACTGCCATTACTGAGGAGTGTTTTGGGAATAAATTGTTAATTGGAATGAAGATGTGGGGAGACGGAATGGAGCTCTGCATCTTTTCTGGAGGAGTCTCAGTACTGTATTCTACATATGGGTAAAGAACAAAAGGACAAAACTTTCACCATTCCTTTAAAAGTTGGTTTTGGGAAAACTAGGCTCTTAAGGGCTAGAAAATAATCGACTCAGGAATTACTGAACAAAGAGGTGCACAAGAAAATTCATATAGCTGTAGGCATATAAATGAAAAAACAATTCCACATGGGATAAGCTGCTGAACTGTGACCATCTGTGGTGCCTTGGGGAGCTGTCTTTGCCAGGGAACACAGACACTTATGTGTGCACACCATGCCTCTTTCTGTGTGTATTTCATTCATAATTGAACAGTAACATAAGCTTAAACAGAAACTGCTTTTGTGCCCTTTCTTTATAACATACAAATGTCTATGTCAGGGGCTCTGGTCTATGAGATAACAATGAAAATAGAAGAAAATTAAGGCTTCAAGTTGGATCCTTGGGATATGACTGGAAGAAATTAGACCTTACTGCCTTTGTCATTAATTTTATGGAACATTTGTTTGTCTATGCAATACATGCCTCTCTTCTTATTGCTGCAAGCACACATATTTGGAAACAAGTTCTGTTTGAATCCATCAGATATGGCTTCACCATAAATGCGCTTAGAATGGAGATGTCAGAAGTTAATTACAAGTACTCTGGCATGGGGGATTGTGACTGATATCAGTTCAGTTATGTTGGTAGAGAAAGGGAGAAAGTATGAACAAATTAAAGCAGCATATGGATGCCTATAATCCAGTCTCCGTTATCTATTAAGAGGCACATGTTTCTTCCATTATATTACATAAGCAGACATGAAAGATGAGTAACAGAAGGAAAAAAGATTCAAAGCAATACATGGGTGGAGTTCTGTCAGCATTAATACAGCTACTTATTATCAACAGAAACATCACCCACACCCATGCTTCATATGGGATGGGATGGTAACAATTATCCACCTGGTCTATCTGCCGCTTGGTTGCTAGTTACTTATGAAGACACAGGGAAATCTGTGGTCTTCCAAATTTTATCAAACTACAGACACCATTATGCCTATTAACTACAATGGCCAAGACTGATTGGTGATGAAGTCCAATAATATCTAGAAAGCCACAATGGTTAACTGATAATAGTGAATGACTGCAGCTAAGCTGTACAATAGGACCTCTCAATGGTGCACCTACATAATTTGAGTTTCTGGACTTAATGGCCTGTCTGGGGGATGAGGGGGTGTTCTTTACATGGTAATGTGTATTTACTTATGTAAAAATATGTGTATGTGTTTGGGCGCAGCTTGGGGCAAAAAAAGTTAAATCTGGGAACTAGAATTCCCCCAATCCTCTATCTTTGCTGACTAGGGATTCTGGGAGTTGCAATCCGCCCCCCAATTAATATTTTCTGGATTTAATTTGGGTTCCTCCTGCTCATTCTGCTGAAACTTGCCCTGATGCCAGCACTAAACCTGTTCAGACTATGTCACTCTACTCTCTTTAACATGCTCTGCTGACATTTTGCAATATAATTTTGCTATGTGTGTTAAGAGGTCTCCATAAAGTCCAGACACACATTCATGTCAGTTTCAAGGTTTCTCCTTTCCCCTGCTTTCCCTTGAATTACTTGCTACAGTTAATTCTTGCTCAAAAGAACATTTCTTATGAGGTTTGTCTGGCAAAGTGTTATGTTGTGTGAGCAGGGCCTGCCCTACCATTGAGGGTGGGGGGCAGTGTTGTTGACAGTGACAACAGCAGCTGCCTCCTTGCCATTACCTTTCACTGGAGGAGAGAGCTGTGTTTTCTGGACAGCCTTTTCCCTCAAGTTACCCTGTTGCACTTAGGTGAGATGGAGAGTGGTGTCACGTCACTAGTGTCAAAAAATGGTGCAGGAGCTGTGGCTTACTGGCAGGGGAGATACCATGATCATGAATTAAATCACAGTAGTCTAAATTTTTCAAAAACAATTAAAATTAATTACCATATTAGAATACTGTTACTTTAAAATGTTGTAACATAATTCAAAACCATGAGAATAATAATAAAAGTACAGCATAGTCATTCCATTAAAACACCTTACTATATATCTGGTTAATCACCAACTGTTCAGATTAAAAAGGGTTTTACCTAGGCCATTTCTGCACTAGACTGTTATAGGACTATTATTCCACTTTCAACATCCTATGGAATCCTGGGGTTTACAGTTTAGGGAGGGGCCTCAAACCCCAGGATTCCGTAGGATGTTGAAAGTGGAATAATAGCACTATAACGGTCTAGTGTGGAAATGGCCCTAGTCTCCTGTGGGACAGAATTCCACAACCTGGGAGCAGCCACCAAGAAGGCTTTCCTCTCATATCTCTACCAAATGTGTCTATGTTGAGTGGTAGGACAGAGAAAAAGACTTCCCCCAAGGATCTAAAAACTCAGTTAGGCTCATGTAGGGAAATAAACTCTTTCAGAAAGTCAGGACCCAAGTTGTATAGGGCTTTATATAACCAGCACTTTGAATTGTGTCCAGAAGCAAACCAGAAGACAGTGAAACTGTTCTCCAAAAGAAATTATATTTTCCCCATAACCAGTTCAAGTCACCTAAATACCCTGCAAAGAGCAGATCCCATCTGATCTTGAAAGTTAAGCAGGATCAGCCCTGGTTTGTACTTGGATGGGAGACTGCCCTGACATACCAGGTGCTGTAGGCTATAATTCAGATGTAGGAACTGGCAAAACCACTTTTGAGTATTCCTTGCCTAAGAAAACCCTAGGAAATTCATGGTGTCCCCATAAATTTACAGGCAAGTTGAAGGTATCTGCCCACACACAACAAGACCCAATCAGCATTAGACAGCTTTCATATTAGTTACCAAAAGATCAACTTGAGTTTGAAAAACTTTTTTTATATAATACAAATATTGCCCATCCTGGCTGCGGGATTCTGATAATTATCCCTCCCAAAACAAAGTTACATTCCAAAGCTTGAACTTCTTTCATAAGGGCATTTATCCCAGGCAAAGCAGCTATCCAAAGCATGACAAAGGTCAGGTCTGAATTCCCTGAGGCTTAAAAGGATCGCTATTATTTATGCTACTTCTGACTAGCCCTGCCCCTAAGCAAACATTGGCAAGAAGGGTTGGCTGAAAGCTCCCTCCCTGTAAACGTTTGCATTGCATCTGCAGAGACTAGTGGGTGCGGCAAGTAAGCACATCTGACAGCAGTGGTGTGTGGACACACATCGCTGTTCTGTTCATGGATGAGGAGAAGCAAGAATAAAACCGCTGAACAAATACATTGACTTCAATCTCAGTGGACTAAGTTTTCAGAGTCAGTACTAAATATTCTGAGCCTCCATGGTGTTGCAATTTGACAATTGGAATATGACCTTGGAGACCAGGGTTCAATTCGCCGCATAGCCATGGCAGTCCATTGGGTGACCTTGGGTGAATCACACATTCTCATCCCTAGAAAACCCTGTGATAGGTTCACCTTAAGGTCACCGTAAGTCACAAACCACTTGAGGGTACACAAGAACAGCTATATATTTTCTGCCTTTTATTTTGCTGAGTATGAAATCTGACAACAGTTACTTTATCCCTTAGAAATTACTAGCATTTCTAAGCAAGATCTCTGGTGCATAGAATAGCTTCTACCTTCTAGTGTTAGTGTCATCATCCTATACATGTCTAGTAATTAGGCCTTTCTCCCAAGCAAGTATACATCACACATTTATCTCAGCCAAAGGGCTCCATGCCATACATAGAGCAAAATAGACGTATACTTTTTTATCTGTTTTGCTGGATTCAGTATTTGGACTGTAAACATCTAGATTACACATAGTGATTAAATTGTTTTGCTTAGCAGCAGCTCAGCTCTGTCATGAAATTTACTATAGTTTATGGCAATTTTTTTTATGCCGAGGAGCTTTCTTGATCCAAAACAGTAAATTGAGTTCATCCCACTGCGATCTTGAATTCTTTTGGGGTACTCTGTTTTCCTTAAGACTACAGTGTCTAGAACACCAAACTTCCATTGCTATTATAGGACATAAAAATATTACTAATGAATTTCAGATACTACAAGTTCAAAATCTCTCTCTCTTTCTCTCTCTCTCTTTCTCTCTTTTAGAGTCAATCTAGCAATCTCACTTTACTTTGCAAGGGAGCTGGGTAAGACTCCAGTTATCACATGCTATAATATTTCCAATTTCTATGTATGGTTGTGGCAGCTGGATACTGAAAAAAAACTGGCAGGGAAATAAGTCAGTGGAGGAGAGTTCTGTAGATGTGGAATGAATGGGTCCTTCAGCAAAACAGTCCTGATCTCTCATTAGAAGTCAAAATTACTAAACTTGGGCGTATCATGAGACAAAATGGCTCACTAGAAATGGCTAATGCTTGGTAAAGTGGAAGGCAGGAGGCAGAGAGGAAGACTGTGCTACAGGTGAATCTATTGAAACAAAGACACCACAGCCCTAAGTTTGCAAGACCTGAGCAGGTCCATTGATAACGTAGGTTTTTGGAAGTCTTTCATTTATAGAGTTGTTCCAGCACTGTTCACCCCCCACAATTGGCATGGTTTAATTGGCAAATATTATTTAATTGGCAGTTATTAATTGGCACTGATATAAATAATACCCAACGTGACTGGCAGGTCATGCTGGAAGAGGCATATTACTGACTGTAAACATAACACTGCAAGGCAGGTCAGCCACACTTACCTCTTAGGCAAGGACCAGGTAATTTTCAAGCTAATAGCACAGACCCTCTCAAGACAATAGGCTTAAAAGATCATGAGCTGGACATCTCAGAGCTGAAAAGGGAAATTCCCACCATGTGATTGTCTTAACTCTGACCCCAAACACCTGGGCATTTCCCTATTGTTTCCCCACCTCTCCACAATAACTGGCTATTACGACAGCCATTATCCTTTTGTCACCTAAACACTAAGACCATTAGCTCTGTCCAGACTTCATTGCTGGTGTTGCAACTCCCATTCTCCGCTTGGCTGGGAAAGTGATTCACACTCATACCCCTAGGATATTTTTCAGGTATAAGAAACCCTGATTTCAGGTTGTCTAGTGCAGTCTCTCGCCTTTCTGAATGTCACACTGTCCGTTTGATTCCTGAACAAGAACTGTCCTTAGGTGCTTACCTAAACCATGTCGCTGCTTTCCTCACTGCTCTCCAGACTGGTAATTATAACCTCATCCCTGAAAGTCCTTTATCACACTTTCCTCATTTTTCCTTTGACTAGTCTTTGTATGTATGTATGAGTGCTTGGATCTTTGTATGCTTGTGTGAATTTCTCTCACTAAAACATATTTTTAGTTTACAATTTAAACTCTTTGGCTGGTTCTTTCCTGCAAGGATCCCATAAATATATTATCCATTTTCAAAAGGAGGTACTGGTATCACTGGTGGGCCCTTACTGCACCCACATTTTAGGGTAACAGTGTCACCATAAGTCAAAGTCAACATGATGCACACAGGACTTTCTATGGGACTGTGGTAGAGATGTAATTACATCCTGCGGGTGTAATTAATTATGGAGTATTGTAAAATACTGAATGCATGTTCAGAAATGGGAATCACGCAGCCTGTGAGATGGACTTCAACTGCAAGTCCCAGCAGTCCTAGTCAGGTAAGGAATGCTGGGACCTCTGCAGGGTTATATGTTGTATATCTAAATGATGTTGAGGGGAGATTTTCGAACTCAAGGGCCGAAATGAGTTTCAGATATTATTACCGTTGTTGTTGTTGTTGTTGTTGTTGTTGTTGTTATATGCTCTCAGGGCCCATATACTTTTATGGTGGCAAATGGAGGGGATCAAAAATGCCAGTATATTATATCTTGAAGTTCTTACTCCCAGTAACAAAGTTTTAGGAGAAGCACTTCAGCTATTGAGAATGGGGTAGGGTGGGGTAACACACAAAAGCTGGGGAGCCATCAAACTATGTTGCAATGGAGACAAGACCATGGCCACCTTGCGAAGCCCAGAGAGTACTTAGTTTGAATAAACAGTGGTATATTCTTGCCTGCAGAGCAAACTTAGTTTAATACCTGAATGCCAGTTTTTCTGGTAGTCATCCACACTGGCCATTGTACCACTGAATGCAGTGTAAACAGGAAACAAGAAAGCTCAGTGTTGAGGCAAGAAAAAAAGTGGTGGCAGCGAATGTCCTTTTCCCTGTTTATCAATGAAATACTAAAGTGGAAACATATAGAGGCAAAATCAACAAATACAACCCAACAACAGTCATGTCAGGCCTGATGCTAAGGATGCCCAGCACTACTGCAGATCCAAAAGAGAAGAAAGCCTCTCGAACAGTTCACATGTAGCCAAAGAATAAAGACACAAGTGCAGGCTAAGTCCCATGCTGCCTCCAAGCACCGTCACTGGAGTGGATTCAAGCCAGGTCATGCTGGCTTGGGGCATAGATTTTTATTTATTTAAAGCATTTATACCTCACCCTCTTACCAAAAAGTCTCTCAGGGTAGCTTAACCAAAGTAAGCAGAGTGGCACACCTTACCTGTGGGTTAATCATCCATGTTAAATGTTTGGCATGCAAGGAGTAGTGGGAGAAGAGGAAAAAAGTACGTTAAAGCTACAGTTCCTATAATGATCCCCTGGGATAGAAACAATGCAGCTAAAGTAATGAAACAGTTGCAGCTAGGTGATAGTTGAGGGTGGGCCAAAGGCTATGGAACTGCAGAAAGAGGCAGTGGGATAAGTCCTATTTCATTTCTCTCAGGTCTCCAGGCCTTATTAGTGATTGGCCCTAGGCTCTGACATGCCCTCCTTGGTATTCTTCCATCTACAGGTAAAGACCTTTATTTATTTATTTATTTATTACCGTTTTTGAGAACCGAAGGGCTTTCAAGAGTGCAGTACTGAGTACTGATTTCATTGCACCATCTTTAAATATACTTTTAAACATGGTCAATTGCACTTTTAATCCATTTTTAGTCATTTTTAATGTTGCATTTTTGAATGTTTGAACTATACAGTATTGCATTTGTTCTAATTTGGCGGCTGCCTTGACTGCTAGTTTTGGAGGAAACGCAATGTACAAATAAAGTTGTTGAGGGCGATGGAAGGGCTGCTTCATGGAGACTGAGAAGTTCTATCGATTTCAGCGAGGCGCCTACTCTAAGCATGCCAGTCTAATTCTGGGGGCCACCCACTGCAGTATTAAAGCACAAGATGCTCCAGCTAGGGCAGGGGGTGTTATTCACTGTCTACCCATCGCTCCCGCTTCCAGCCAGCCCCATCGTGACCAACACCACAAAGGAGCGAGGTAGCCCCCCCTTTGTGCGTGCCTTGAAAACAAAGCCGGGTATTTGGAAAACAGCCCTCCTCTCTTCTGACCAGGGGGACGTCCCCGCTCTTTCTTGGAGCCTGGGGGAAACCACGTCCCCCATGTGCGCTTGGTGGCTGGAATCCCGAAAGGGCCAAATCGGGAACATCTGCATTTCGGGGGCAGGCAGGACTGGCGAAACAAACATTTCACACCGTCACGGAAGGCCCGTACTGTCGGAAACACCCGAATCCACTAAAGGGCTTATATAGCTATGGATAGATAAAATCAGCATCAGCATCTTTTCGGCCTCATCTGCCCGCCTCTTGTTGGAGCGTTTTTGATCGGTTTGTTTTTGCGAGGCCTCGAATTGCGGGGGGGGGGTGTGGAAAAAAAACCCACAACAACCCTAATTTCAGAGGAAGGGCTGTCAGAAGGAAAAAAATCTCGCCAGCCATTGTAAGGGAATATATATCCAAGGGGCTCCTGCGCCTGTTTCGTGGGCGCCTTGTTCCCATTCACGGACACGGCCGATTTCCTTCCCCCGCCCGCCTTCTGCCCAGTTCCGCACTAGACTGCTATAGCGCTATTATTCCCCTTGCAACATCCTATGGAATCCTGGGGTTTGCAGTTTCGGGAGGGGCCGGACGGCCCCTCCCGAAACTGCAAACCCCAGGATTCCATAGGATGTTGCAAGGGGAATAATAGCGCTATAACAGTCTAGTGCGGAAAAAATAATAGCGCAGTAACAGTCCAGTGCGAGAAGCCGGCGCCAGCCAGCCAGCCAGCCGCTTAAGGCTACCAACTGCGGCGACCGGACCTGGGTGTGGCCTTTAGTATTGTCATTCTAATTTTGCAAACCCCAGCAAGGAGCGGCGGAGGGAGCGGGCCCCGGGGGTGGTCCTCTGCTGACGGCGAGCGCACACGTCTCCCCGGCGGCGGTGCTTCTTCCGTCCCCTTTCCGCACTCTCCGCCGGCTCCTCCTCCTCCTCCTCCCCCCCCTCCCGCGAAGGAGGGCCCGGGCTTGGTGCTCGCTGGCCAAAGAGTCCAGGCGTCGGGCTTCTCGGCTGCGCCGCTCGGCCTCTCCTCCAGCGAGCGGGACCGGCGCTCGGAAGAGCTCTCTCTCGCTGCTCCGGCTGGAGGCGGCTTCCCGCCATGGCCGCGTCTCTGAAGCAGAGGTTCGAGAAGTTCCTCCACGAGAAGAACTGCCTGACCAACATCTTGGAGAAAATCGAGACCAAGACGGGCGTGAACAGGATCTACGTCGCCGTCGGTGAGGCTTTCTTGCTTCTTCTGCAGGGCCAGCGCGATGGGCCCCGCTCGCTCCGGCCGTCTTCCCCGTAGCAGCGACGTGGTCTCCCCCCTCCTTCCACACCCGACCCTCGTGATATCTGCCCCCCACCACCACCTCGGGGTCTGGCGGGGCTGCCACGCCACAGATCGCCCCGATCGGAGCCAACGTGCTGTGGAAAGGGAGAGATTTGTGAAAGCAAAGAGGGAGGGGGGGGAACAAAAACCCTTTATGCTGGGTGGCGGACACTTTTTAATTAGCTTTGAATTTGTAACATTTAGTGATATTCCTTGCTTTGACTCGCAGAAGCACGCCCGCCCCCGGGGGGGGGGGTCTCCCAGTTTGAATGAAAATAGACATCCACATCGGACGGTAATGATGCCCTCCAGCTTTTAAGATAAGGAAAAGAGGCGGCTGACGGGCATAGCCAGGGTTGGTTCGCAGCCGGTCTTTTCTCCCTGCTGCGTTTGCACTGGCTCCTTTGGGGGCTGGTGAGAGTGTACGTTCCCCGCAACCCGCCCCCGCGACGGACCCCCTGAAGACCCCTTCTGGCAAATCCTGTCGGTGGGGTGCGTCTCTTCCCGTTGGGACGGGCACTCGCATTGAGGCCTCGGGGCCGCAGCACCTGTCTCTCCCTGGCGCGACGTTTACGGGAGAGGAGCGCATGGGCAGCGGGCCCTCCGAGGGGCGAGCGGGGAGGCGCCTGAGTGGGTGCTGGGCCCGGGGACTGAATGTCCCAGCAGCAGCAGCAGCAGCAGCAAACGGGGCTGGTTGCTCTCCGGTTACATTAGCTGCTTGTTGTAAGCGGTGCCTTTCTCCTCCTTTTCCCCGCTTCTCCTCTGACCAGCTCCTCCTAAGACACCTCGTCAAAAACAACCGCTAGTTAGAAGAGGGTTCTAATGGCGGAGGTGGGAATTAATGCTGTTTCAGTGGCTTTGTGGGAAGTCCTGGGTGCTTGCAGGGAGTCTGGGAGAAGGGGAGGAGAGCAGCAAAGAGAGTTAGTTACTCCCACTAGAGGAGAAATTGCCCGGCTGACGTGTCTGGGCTGAACCATGAAGCTTCCCCTGCCTCCCGACTTTGGCACCTACCCCTTCAGTCTGACAGGTTAGATTCTGTTTCTGTCCCGTCCACCATACCTAACACCCCCCCCCCCACACACACACACCAGAACTTGTCCCTCAAGAACGGAGGCGGGATGAGGCGCTTGGATTGGCTTTCGTTCCAGGCCACTGGAGATGGGGTTGGGCCCTGTGGAACGGATTTGCCAAGTTTCCTTCTCGCCTCTGCCGTGAAGAAAGTACTTCTGCTTTATATAACCAAGCAGGGCCTTACGTTGTCTGTGTGTTTTTGGTAGGCCTGCCCTTCCCGCTCACAGACTTCCTATTTTCTTTCTTAGCCATTTTTGCCGTGCTGGCCATCTATCTGGTGATCGGTTATGGAGCATCCTTGCTTTGCAACTTGATCGGGTTTGCTTACCCTGCATACATCTCGTAAGTATTCCTCTTGCAGCACTCTTGAGAGCTGCTCTTCAAACAAATAACTTGGGAGTGGGGTAGGGCAGCATGCTAGGGGTAATGTTATTTCTTTTTGTAGCTTCCAAACCATCAGTTGTAGAGGGCCGGGTTGCTGTTTTACAGCCACTGTTCAGGCACTGTCTGAAGTTGCCACATCACTTTTCTGGATAGGTCTTTGGTGGGGGGTTGCGGGGAAGAGACACACTTCTCTCTTGGTAGCCTGAACTTGATGCTGTTCTGCACAGTGCTGTGAAGGGAGAACTCTTTGTAAGTGAAGGAGCAGGCAAATGGATTACAGAATTGTGGTGAGAGGTTGTCCTGACATCTCTTGGTTAGAAATCTTTGCTGTCACAATGCTTTTAGGAGTACCAGAGTTCTGTCTGAGAGTGAAAGGTTATTTCAGCAGTATCTCTTCTAATGAAATTGTTGGCTGTGTTCCCTGAAACATTGATGATGTCATTTCAAAACGGTTTGGTGGATATTTTAGCAAGCGTGTAGGCTTGTGAGGGTGGGGGCAGGCTTGAGGTAGCCAAATTCAAGTACATCTAAGCTCCACTGATTTCAGTAGGACTTAAAGTGTCTGTATTGTGTCTGTATTGTTCCTCTTCTTTGACAGTTGCATATAAGAATTTTAAAAAATTAAGAAAAGGGCAGTTTACTAGATGTGGAAATATTGAACTCTTTTTTTCCCTCATGGGAACATGACTAATGGGGGAAAGTTGGTACAGCTGGTATAGATTAGGCTGAGAGCCACACCTTAACAAAATAGAAAAAAGCTGCAATTCTGCTGTGAGGATCTTGTGAACTGAGCCCTGTGTTGCATAAAAATGATGAGGATAACCTATAATTATATTTCTTAAATGCCCTGCCAATGTGGATAGTACAGAGCAGTAGTTCTGTGCTTATATTCTTCATATTCCAAGTATAAACAGTCCTCCACATGTTCCTAAGCACTTCTGTCAACCAGAAAAACACAGACATAGAATCACAGAGTTGGTAGGGAAGACAAGAGTCATCTAGTCAAACCCTCTGCCAGTCTACCTATTTATTCCTTGACAACTGCAGCATCAAAGCAGAAGCTGTCCACGTGGAATTGCCAGCACAAATGAAACTTCAGGGGTGGAGCTTTTCTGTCATGTGATGTCATTTCTGAGACGACTTAAGTTGTTCGTAGTCAGCTGTGAGTCACAAAGTATTGAGATGTTAGGTCATATGCCTGCATGTGCAGATTTACCCCATGCACTACAGAGGGTGTTTCATTACCAGTTCCATTAGGCAGAGGCTGATCTGTTACAGATAAAAATTGGAGTTATGCTTTTTTTGGGCTATCAATATAATGCTGTCTTAACAGACAATCCCTGAGATACATCTCTGCCCACGTGGCTCAAAAACATAATGTGTGATCCCTGTGGTGAAAGTTTCTACACGTTAAGGGTAAAAAGAAATGTGATGTGGTCCATGATTGGAACACCTGATATCTTTTTCTTTGCTTAAAAGGAATGATGGGGAGCTGGTGAAGTGCCATAGGAAGGGGGAGCTTTGGTTCTTTCTTCCTACACTGTTTCTTTCATGACTGTAAAGCTGCCTATTACCACAGTGGGGAGGGGAAGACAGGTGCAACATGACTCCTCATATTCCACCATCCCACATTCCCAGAATAATGCTCACATTGCTGTAGATTTAAGCTAAAGAAACTGCACAAGTTAAAATATTAAACTCTCCCTTCCTGTAGCATTGTGATCAGACCAGATCCCTACTCCAGCTGCTTTTATTCACTGGAAAATAGAGCAGGAGATCCAGTCATAGATCCCCTGCACTTTAAACTCACGTTTGCCCCTGAAAGGGTACTGTTGGGGTATCCCTTGCAAATCTACTTGTGTGTTTGTAAGCCATAGCTATCCACTATGGGGTTGTCCTCATATCTGTAGTTTGCCTGCCTCTGCCTTATGTGTAATTTTTTCCCCCTCATGGACATTCTCAGCATCTTTACTGAATATGGCTGTTTCACATGTAACTTGCATGATGTGATGTCCTAAAGTCTTCACATTGGTTCAAATGCAAGGCTTCCAATCAGTTCACGCTTTCAGCTGCCAGTAGGCAAATCCTCTGTCAATCAGTGTATAAACCAGACCTGTGAACACCATTGCAGAATTGCATGTCTCACTTTCTGTCACTGTACTGTCATACATGTTTCTTAGCATATGATATAATGTTTGTATTAGTAGAATGTTCTATTAAGCAGTGGTGGGTACGGAAGTGATTCTTCTTTCCTGTTTGGAATATTCTGTGTAGTGTCTCTGTGTTGTTTGCATGGTATCATTTCTTTCAAAGCTGTTCCCATTATGTGTTTTCATAGCTCTACCATTTTAAAATGTTTGCATGCAACATTGATTTGTATGTGTTTCTGAACTTATGCTGTTGTGTAGGATTAATGAAAGTACCAGTGTGCTTCGCTTATGAAAAGCAGCAGCAACAATAATAAAAACATTGTTTAAAGGGTTGGAGACACATAGTAGTGACTGTGCTGTTGTTTGTATTTAATCAGAAGTAAGCCCCATCGGATTCAGTGGCATTTACTTCCAGGAAGAAGGGTATAGGATTAAATGTAAAATGGCAAACAAGATATGAAATGAGATGAAGACAAGCAAAGGTAAATAGTAATAAATTTGAAGCATGAACCCTCGTCATGATAGTCTCTGTAGCGACTTGCACAAAGGAAATCCAATAATGATGGTGCTGGTATTGATATAAGAGCCAGCATGGTGTAGTGGTTTGAGCGTTAGATGTGAAGCTGGTGACCAGAGTTCAGTTTCCAGTGCAGCCATGGAAATCCACTGGGTGACCTCACACACTCTGAGCTCCAGAAAGTCATAAGTTGGAAATAATTTGAAGGCACACAACAACAACAACAACAACTGTATTGATCTTTCTGTGCATACACACACACACACACACACCCCTCAGCAATTTTCATCTCCCTCACAAATGGGGTTTTTGTTAAGCAAATGAGCCTTGTTGGCTCAAGACCAGTCCCTACACTCTACTTTGAATTAAAACAGGTGTCACTTATAACAACGGCTAGTGTGATACAGTGATCTGAGTGTTGAACTACGTCTCTGGGAGACCAGGATTTAAATGTCTGTTCAGTTGTGGAAACCCATGGGCTGACCTTGGGTAAGTCAGACCCTTTCAGCTTTAGAGAAAGGCAGTGGCAACACTCCTTAGAATAAACTTTGTCAGAAAAACCTTATGATAACATCACCATAAGTCAGAGTCATCTTGAAGGCACATAACAGCACCAACAAACTCATAACAGTGCATTGTTCCTGGGGAAAAAAACTCATTCAGGGGGCAAAAGAGTGATCACTGATATCAAAGTCCTGTTTTTTTTTTTCACCCTGTGAGCCCTGACTCCATTACACCACTGAAAACAAGACAGAAGATATACCTCCAGGGATGAATGGCATACAGTGAAAGTCCTAGTGATCTCTCTGTGTGTATAGTGGCTCTGATGGGCTCATTGTTGAGCCTTGTATGGAGTTGCTAATTGTCAGATTATCTACAACCTCTGAAACATCTGTGATTGTAGAATCCTAGAGTTGGAAGAGATCACAAGGGCCATTGAGTCCAACCTGCTTTCATGGAGGAACTCATAATCAAAGCATTCCTGACAGATAGCCATCCAGCTTCTGTTTCAAAACTTCTGAAGGAGGAGACACTACCACACTCAGAGGCAGCATATTCTACTGTCAAACCTTTCTAACCATCCAGAAGTTCTTCCTGATGTTTAGATGAAATCTCTTTTGTTGAAGTTTGAAGCCATTGCTCTGTGTCCCAGTCTTTGGAGCAGCAGAAAAGAAAAGAAGCTTGTTCCACCTTCCATATGACGTCCCTTCACATGTTTAGACATAGCCATCACATCACCTCTTAACGTTCTCTCTTCCAGGCTAAACATACCGAGCTCCCTAAGCCACTCATAGGATGAGATTTCCAGGCCTTTTACCATTTTGGTCACACTCTTCTGAACACATTCCAGCTTGTAAATATCCTTCTTGAATTGTGGCGCCCAGAACTGGATATAGTATTGCAGATGAAGTCTGACCAAAGTAGAATACAGTGGTACTGTTACTTCCCTTGACCTAGACTCTATTCTCCTATTGATGAAGCCTAGAATTATATTGGGTTTTTAAGCTGTTGCATCATACTGCTGACTGATGTTCAGCTTGTGGTCTACTGAGACTCATAGATCTCTTTCACATGTACTGTGGTCAAGCCAAGCATCACTTGTCTTATATCTGTCTGCTTCCCTTAACGTTTCTCCCTGTTGAAATTCATTTGGTTAGTTTTGGCCCAGCTCTCTAATCTGTTAAGGTCATTCTGTATTCTGATCCTGTTCTCCTGATTTGGTGTCATTTGCAAATTTGATAAGAATGCCCTCTATTCCCTCATCCTGGTCATTGATAGAGATGTTGAATAGCACTGGGCCCAGGACAGAAGCCTATGGCATCCACCAGTCACTTCTCTCCAGGATGAAGAGAAGCTATTGGTGAAAACCCCTTGTGTTTGGTTGGTCAACCAATTACAAACCCACCTAAAAGTAGCATTGTCTAGCCCAGATTTTACTAGCTTGTTTGCAGGAACGTCACCGGGAACCTTGTCAAAGGCCTTGCTGAAGTCAAGACATGCTATATGTATAGGTAGTATCTTTAAATTAAAAAAAAAAAATTAAATAGAAAAGCACTATTCAACATACAAACAACAACAAAACATACATCTGTACAAACAGTAACAGACATCTGCACATACTTAAATACTAACAAAACATCACTAAAATTGGTTCCCACTGTTGTTGCCAACAGTTCGTATTACTTACACATTTACACCTAATGATTAAGTCATACATTTCATCCAATAATTATTATTTATTGCTTATCACTTATCAGTTTAATTGTTTGCTTACTTAATTTTTCAAGTTCATAATTACTTGTTAACATATTCTAGATTATTTTATACTAATGATCAATCATCTAAAAATAATAATCATCTCTGTAAAAACGGTTTTAAACAACAGAATACATGTCCTAAATCTGCTTATTTACAGATAATATCTTGTAAAAACAATCTTGTTGGCCACATATGCACCTTCCTTATGGAGATGTAGGTTTTCTAAACATGCCTCTACATGCGCCCAGTCTCTAACACTAAGCTTGAATGAGGCCTGTACATTCTCAAGTGAGTTGTGGGAGGGGCACAGTTGTGCCTTTCTGTGGTACTGCGATTGCGTGTTCCTGTGAGGTAAGAGGCAATGGTGATGGCAGCAGGGCTGCTGGTGAGGTCTCCCCACATCAGACAGGCTTTTCCTGTGTCACTGGGCCTTAAATTGACTCATACTATGATAAGAGATCTGAAGACCTAAATCAGTAACTTGAATGAGCAAAGATATCTCGTTGCATATTTTCTTTAGATACCTTCCTTAACAGGTCAGCAGCTCTAAAACTGCGGTGAGTAAATACACTGCATGTTAGAATAAATATAGGAAAATGTGTATATGTGTAAACCTCCTCTAAACTCATTCATTAAAGGGGAGTTTCTGCATCAAATACACTTAAATGTATGTTTTGTTTTCTTCAGAGACATTTTGCACATGTTGGGCTTACCCTCAGTTGCAACCTTCAGTGGATTTTTCCTGTGGATCAGTGGCCTTCATAGGAAAAAAAAAATCCCTGCTGCAGAGAGAGAGCCTCAGTGTGCTTTGTCTATACAATTCACAGGTCCTTCCTGCAAATACAATCCCCCACGGTCCCGGGGCTTAGTATGGCAGTCTGGGGAGTTTAAGTATTATTGTTAGACTGGGTGGGATGACAACCAAAACCAGTCTTTTCAGTACTGGAGGGGAATGCTTTCAAAAATTAGTCTCAAATAAAGGTGTTTCCACATTCAAAATGGTCACACTGTAGCAGCTGTGTGTCTCCTTGCTTTGTAGTAGCAACAAAGGACCAAAACTGGCTGAGGGCCCTTTATAACTTATTTCAGGCATACAGTACTTGTTCTTGGTCAGATTCGTTAACTGCAGTCAAATTTCTAATAAAGACTAATGAGGATTAAAAATTTCTTGTGACCTGTGTTTTCCAGTCATGAGAGTCAACTTCATATTGTAAAGCGGTATTTGCAATTCAACTTTGCTTATCCCTTTGTCCCATGTCCTAAATAAAATACGTTTATAGACCTTGTGCTCCTATGTTTTCTATTAGACTCAACCCTAAATGAAATATTTTAGGAGCTGCTGAATCTTGCTTTGTATTGTGGTCTTTTGTGTTTCTTACCAATGCATGGGAAGGGAGTTTGAATGCAGATTCAAGTGCTAAAAACTGAAGAGCATACGTTGAATTACTTTATTTGTTCTCTCCCCTTGGGTATTTTACAAACCTTTTCGATTTGAATAACTATCTGCCTTTTGTGGTTAGTAACTCACATTTCCTGTAGAAGCTCAGTAGACACCACATACAATCGAAATTTACATCAGAAGTAACCAAATGTTGGGTGAAACAAGATACTTACAGGAAGAACTGCATAGGAGCAGAAGGAAGGGATAATCTTTTTCATTAGTGTGATCAGCTAATCCTGACTCATGCAGGATTGATTGTTTTGGTGAAGATGTTATACATCTGGGAGAGATGAATGAGTAAAAATTATGCCTCAGATCCTAGATCAAGGAGATAGGGATATGTTTACACTCATGGAATTAGGTGATAATTGTGCATTAGTGAATTGCAATATTACATGATTGAATGTGCAAACAAATGTGGAATTAATGATTGCAGTGTGCAGTCTGCATACATGATGGACAGTGCTACCACATGATCACCATTCCACCATATGTGGAATACCGCCGTCTTCTTTGTATGGGGATTGAATGTGAAACTGATTCTATAGTGGACCATGTTGTTGTTGTTTTGTGCCTTCAAGTTGTTTCTGACTTATAGCAAACCTAAGGCTAACATATCACAGGGTTTTCGGGGGCTAAGAATGTGTGACATGCTCAACGATACCCAGTGGGTTTCCATGACCAAATGGGGAATCAAATCCTGATCACCAGAATGCCAGCCTATATTTCTGACTATCCATATGAATCCAGTAATAGGCTTTCATACACGGCCCCAAAACTGCACGTAGAGTTACTGTGCTACATATGCTGCAGAAGTGAGAAGACTTGTTTGTTATATGTGTAAATATGGCAAGTCCATATACAGTGGGCGCTCCATTTTTGCAGGTTCAGGACTTTTACTTATTAATAAAATTAATTAGTAAAGTTTATTTACAATATTAAAATATTTTAAAAAATTATTTAAAAATCTTACACTATTTTCCTTTGCCACAGAAAAAATATGTTCTCTCTAAGAATCTCTAGGTCATCCATTACAACTCTATGGGCTACTATTTTAAGCTTTGCTAGATCCTCCAGCATGACTCTGTTGCCCGCCTCCACCAAAGGTTGACCATAAAGTTGTGTAGAGGACCTAGAGAAGTGTTCTCAGGTAAAAATAAAAAGTGTTTGTGATTTTTAATTTTTATTCACATTTTTTCCACTTTTGCAGGAGTCTTGTGTCCCCAGCTCTGCAAAAGTGGAGAGCTCACTGTACATGTACGTCAACATCTACAATGTACTCTAGCTGCAATACACCTTTTCTGCATTTATATCAGAGATATGTCACTTGCAGGAAAAAGAGCAGTTTGTGAATGGGTTGATTATTATCAGCGAAATAAAACAGTGTGGCACTGCTGTGCTGATAAACCATCCTTAGCCGCTTTTTAAAAACAAACAAACTGGCCATTTAGGCCCTTACCACACAAAGTTGTCATACTGGCAGAGCTACACATTGTTCCTGCTTTAGGACCCGTGCTATCACATGACGTTGTCATTAACCAGCTGCTATCACATTGCCATCCTTTGGAAATCTGTCCTTTTTCAATGCCAGAAAAAAGCCAGTAGTGGCCCCCTTTCCGGCCACAGTCCTGTCAGCTGTGTGAGTGCAGTTTCTCAACAGCAGTTGATAGCGCTCCCTTCCATAGCCGTTCCAGCTGTGGGTGGGGTGTGGGCATTCCCAGGTTGTCCCTCCCTCAGCTACTCCTTTGGTGTGGTAAGTTCAAAATCTATCACCTCTTGGTGTTTATTTTAAATTTCTCCTGTGAGTTAAAATTTTATATTTTTTAAATACATTTTTTAGCATTATAGCACAAAAACACAATAGTGTACCAGCATGTCATGACGTTACAAAATTGTTGCACTAGTATGGCTTTAAAAAAAAAAAACCAGTCACAAGCTGTGGGGCAGGGAATAGGACTCACTAATGAGGCTGTAATGCAGTGGGAACACCCGTGCCAATAATGCTACTCATCTGCTTATGTCAAAAGGGTTCAGTAGAGAGCGTTCGTAACCCAGTACCATGTCTGAAATGGTTGTGCTGGGACTGAAACAGAACAACATGATATTGAGGTAAGCTGCGATAAGGGCCTTAGTATTCTGCCTCCAGCACCTCATCTAGTTTGGACTGCGTTCATTTAGGCTGGGTATCATTGCTGGGATATTACCTGTGTTGAACTGTGATCTATCATTGGATGAGAACATATTCAGGTTACAAATCTCACCCTAGGAAAATGGCCAACATTCATACCAGTAGGAGAAGAGCAAAGAATCCCAGGGCTCATATAAACAGTGAAATCTTTTTTCTGGAAACTAAAACATTTTTTTTTTAAATGTCTGCCTGATAAACTACAGATTAGCCTCTGTTGCATTGGAATGGCAGTTCTTGTGTTTGGTGACTTGCTACATTTACAAAAGCTTGTTTCTCTCTTCCCTTAAGGATTTTAAGGGGTATATCAATTTCCAGATTATTATACATGTTGCTGTAAAGTAAAAAAAGTCTTGTAGCACCTTAAAGATGTAATAAATTTCTCAGTCTTTAACATGCCCCATGACATTAGATACCATACTGGTTCTTGGACCTGCAATAAATCGGTTACACCTTGCAGTGATACAAGATCTTTACTTACTGTACTTCCTTTCTTTGAAAAGGTTACTTTGACAAGCTTCTTAACACATCAGTCTAGTGCAGAGGTGGGCAACAGTAGAAGGCTAGGGGGCCACATATGCCCCCTGGAGACCTTAGAAGTCTGCATCTCTTTACCACACTTGCTCCTCCAAACAAACAAACATCTTTTTTTGCCCCAAAATGCCCTCTAGGTGCCACGGGGACATTTAAACATATTTTGGGGCCTTTCTGGGCCATTTTAGGCTCGAGACAAGTTACACAAAGGTATATCACAAGCAAACTTTTACATTCTTCTCTTGCTTAGAATGGTGGTATCCCTTTCACACTGAAATGGTTGCACTGTAATGGCAGTGCTGCAACAACCGGGCTGAAATGGCTGTGCTATATCGTCCCATTCCATCAAAAAAGGACTCTTCTGGGCCCAAATTTACACAAAATATGATGGAAATGTACTCCCACCCCCTAGAGGAAATTTTGGGCCAAAAAAATATTAAATGTTGCAAAAAAAAGTTTCAAGTGCCTGGGAAGGCCCAGTGGGCATCCAAATTTGGTAGAAATGCCCTCTGTGCTTCCAGAGTGCATTTGGGAGTGACTACTGAGGGCTACAAATTGGCCGTGGGGGTAACATGTGGCCCACAGGCCATACTTTGCCCATTCCTGGTTTAATGGAAGGAAGACAGAACCTGCATGACAGCTACCAGAATGGATCCTGGGATGTCATAGTAGAAACTGTTCCTCTCCTCAATCTCTTGTATATTCAAAAAGGCATGGGAGTGCTGTAACTCAACAGCATGCTGTAGATCCCAGATATAATCCCTGGTATCTTTTGGTAGGCTGGGATAGTCTTCCTTCTGAAAATTGGGAGAACCTCTGCCAATTAGCATGGACAGTAGATCAAGGGACCAATGTTCTGACTTGGTATAGGGTGGTTTCCAGTGTTGCTGGAGACTTGCAGGTGGTGCTGTCTGGAATTTTGGTTGACCCATGTGATTCTCTGGTATAATGTACCTTATTTTCCAAGATATCCCTCTCTGCTCTTACGGTTTTCTTTTAAAGCTGCTAGCCAACAGCCTACAATGGTCCTATGCAGAATTGATTATTCATTGTTTGTTTTATTCTTGACCCTCAAGTGTAGCTAATACCATCTTTTGAAGACTGTTGTATTGGTCTCCAAAGTATTTAAAACAGGTGACTTGGGGTACTCTTTTTCATAGGATTGTCATAAGTTGAGGTCAACTTGATGGTAGTTAACAACAAGCTACTTAAAATCAAAAGAGAAATAAGTCAGGGAACCCTGTCCTTCATGTTTAATAAATTTTGTATGTTCAGAATACTTTTATTTACATAACTGAACTGGTTTGCCTTATGTGTTTCCGTGCTCTCTGACAAATCATTACCTATTGGATGCTGTTGTTTGTTGTTGTGTAAATGATCAAAGCTAAAAACATCTGCAAGCTCATATGGCAAGTAAAGTCTCAAAGGTATCTGAATTTCATGAAATATATATATAGAACGCCAGAGGGAAACATGTGTAAATTGCTAACTTTAAGTACAGTTTTTAAAAATGGGTCAGTTCACTAGAGAGAGAAAGTGTTCTTGGTTGGTCTTATCGAAAGGCTAGGACTCATGAACTGAATGTATTTAATCTTATAAAGTTAGGAAGATTTCCAAGGCAAAACTCTTCCCAGAAACAGTAAATTGTGATCCACAATAAGTTATGATGGGCGGGAGAGGGCAGCGACATGCTAATTGTGGTGTGTCTGTGACTTAAAGTCACCTGTCAACTTACAGGAATCCCATTAATTTCATAGGATTTTCTTAGACAAGGAATACTTAGAGGTAGTTTTGTCAATCCCTTTGTCTGAAATACAGCCCACAGCACCTCGTATTCATTGGCGGTCTCCCATCCAAGTGCTAACCAGATCTGGCCCTGCTTAGCTTCCAAGGTCAGACAGGATCTGGTGCCTTTAGGGTATTTGGGCTTTATGTTCTAATTACCACATATGTATCTGGCCTTTTCTTCTAATCATCTCAGAGTGGTGCTACCCCTTTTTTATTTACAGCAAACTTATGACAAGGAGTCACCAGTTCATTTGACTTTGCCTGCTCTTACTATGGCAAGCCTTGTGTTGCCCCCTGGCAAGGCTGGAAAGGAGTCCTGGCCTTGATCTCTAATATAGAGCTGGGAGGTAGAAAGGGATCTGCAGTTAAAGTGAGTTCCAGAGGATGGAGCATCACCGTGGAGAAGATCCCAACCTCCATATCCAGCTTGAGGATAATGCTTTTTTGGTGCTAGGCTGGGGGTGAAGCTCATCAGATGCCTAGCATCAAGGCCAGCCCAGGCTCCATCTTTGCTTTTGGGAAACAGTGTTATCTTGCTGTTTAGAAATTGGAAACACTCAGTGTCTTGATGTACCAGAGCCAAAATAAGCCTGTGCTCGCAAACTTGGAGCACAAGATGGATGCTGGGGATCATCTGAATCCCAGCGGCACCTGTAGGGACTATCTGTTCCACTTTCGGGCAGAGGGCAGGGCCTTGGTGACCACAAACTGAGGCTTGGCTGCTGAGTCTAGCGAAAATATATCAACTGTTGTCTGTGGAGTACATTAGACTGAGAGAGCATAACTGTCTCTTGGCCAGCTGGTTAATGTCATGGCTTTATGGGGATTTCAGCCAGGTTGTCTTGATCTATTAGTACACTCTCTCCACAACACTGTGTTGTCTCAGTCATCTTCCTTGCAAAAGCCTCTGAGGAAGTGAGTTTGAGGAGACCTAGGCCCTTTCCACAGCTTACCTTTTTGCGGAGCTGGGGTGCAGGGATCGCGTGGGCAGCCTCCAGTGAGAGGCTCTCGCGTCCGCACTGCTTTAGCTGCTCACGAGCTGCCTGCTCCTAAGCAGGCAGCGTGAGAGCCCCGCCTCTTCCTTCCACAGCGCAGCCTGGGAGTTTCCCAGGCTGCGCTGGGGCAGAAAGCGCGACCACCGCGGCTCCGGAGACTCCGCACACACGACAAGTGCACGTGGGGCCGAGGAGCAATGCGCAATCGCGCACCATTTTTGGCTGAAAGCCGAAAATGGAAAAGTGGGCAAGCGGTGCCTGCCCTACCCTGGAGCGTTGCGCGATTGTGAGTGCGTCGTGCAGATCGCTCCTCACAATCGCGCAACACTCCAGGCACCCTTTGCATGGCAAATGCCGTGCGAAAAAGGCCCTAGTATCTACTCCCTCTCCTTTTCCAATCAGCAACATGACCCATGCTTTTTAGCATAGCGTTGCTGATCTGGTGTATTCCTGAATCAGCCATAAATCTGTTCAACTCACCCTGCCTCCAGCGAAGCAGCTGCTTCTCATAAAGTGCATGAACTGGTAGAGAGCCATGTTGATATCTCTTTTCATACACTGAGCTGCACCAAAGCTGAGCTGAACCAGGTTGCTATTTTTATAGATTATCAAAAGCATTTTTGGTTTCTTTAATACAGATCAACTAAGTACAGAAAAGAGTGTTTTGATTTTCCCTTTTTCCTTTCTGTCTTTCTTTTTCCCCCCTGCTTTTGAGTCTAGTGTGGAAAATTAATGATACAACACTTATGACTTGACTTTCCTTTTCACCTCCAGGATCGGTGGCTTGTCCCACAAAATTTGTTGTTGTGTGCCTTCAAGTCATTTCCAATTTATGGTGACCCCTAAAGCAAACCTATCATGAAGTTTTCTTGTGAAGATTTGTTCTGAAGGTGTCTGCTTTGGCTTCCTCTGAGGCTGAGAGAATTTGATTTTTCCAAAGGGTTTCCATGGCTGAGTGGGGAATCAAACTGCTACACCATGCTGGCTCTTCCTACAAAACACATAAATGTGTATCATATCTGTGATTCTTTGAGCAGAAAGCCTACATCCAGGGGCTCTTTTTGCTTTCCCATAAGGATTCCTGGTGTACAACTAATCTTTTTTTAAATCAAACAAACTCTACAGTTATAAGATATGGTCTTGGATCACTTTTGGCATGGCCAGTTCTTTAAAAATTATCCACTTTTCTGATTGTATTCTGCAAAAATAGATGTAGAGTTTTTTTAAAAAAATTAGCTGGTTATACTGGATAGTTGTTGTTCTCAAGTTGTGAGAACAATGATAATCATAACTGCAATTCCAGTTCATTTACTGTAGAGGAGGGATGGGGTAGTTGCCTTTTTGGATCCTCAACTCCTATATAACTTATTTTTGCTATAGAGCAGCCTCCCCCAAAGTGATCCTTTCCAAGTGTTTTGGTCTACAACTCCTATTAGTCCCGGGCAACTTGGTCAGTAGTCAAGAATGATGGTAGCAGTAGTCTTTTTTTGTAGTCTTTTTGTCATACTCTTTTGGGGAAGGGTGCTTTTGTGCTGCTAAATTCAGTGTCAGAAAGCAAGTGTGATTGTGACAGTGACAAAGCTAGTGAGAAGCTCTTAATTTGAATTTCAGATTTTTCTCTCCCCTTTCTCAAAGCCCCCTTAAATGCAGACTTGCATTAATTTGTATCCCTGTGATTTGCTAAACAAAATTATCTTTTGAATATCAGAGCTTTCAATTCAGCCCCAATGAAAAAAAGCCTGCAGCCAACCACGTTGAGTTGGAGGCATAGATTAACAACTTGTTCAAGAAGAATACATCAAAAATAAAAATCGGCATTGTGGTCCATGGGAAAAAGTCTGAAATGGATAGCTGAGCTGTAACCTTTCAGGTTCTCTGCAGCCATTGATCAGGGTACTTGGTACAAAAAGCAGGAGATTTGAGTGCAAGCAACCAGAAATTGCCAGATGTGGCTGGGAGGTCTGCATTTTAGGATTCTGAGACCCCTCCCCCCCCCAAAGTGGCTGATCCCAATTTCTAAAAAGATAAAAGACCAGCTGTAACCAAGATCTATCTGTTACTTTGGACAAAATGCACAGTTTCCTCTCTAGGGAGAACACAAATCCGAAAAGGAACATGTCAATCTGTTAGTAAAGGTGGAGATGAATTTTAGATGGTGCATTGGGCAGAAGAGTGAATTGCAGCCAATTTCTGCAGTATTTCCTAGTTGTCAGAGAGACTGGAATCTTTAAAATACAAGATTCTTCTTCAAGCAGAAGACAGTTACATTTCCAAATCTCTGGTAGATTAATACATTTTAGGTGGAACGTCTTAGCCTTGAGTGAGAAGTGTGTTCCGAGTGGCAACTTCCCCTGGGTGAATGGGCAAGGAAGAGGCTGTCTGCAAGATGTCTTTGCATATCCTTTCCCCCTCTCAATTAGTGGGAAAAAAGGAATGATTTTGTTCTCTGTTAACATATATCTTCATGTTAATCTTGGAAAAGTTATTTTTTTGTTATAGCTCTTTGAATCCCCCAGTTACCTGGGAAATTCTGAGAGCTGTAGTCTAATAAAGTAACATTTCCAACTTGCTAAAATGTGGATTTATATTGGGCTTACTCATGTCTTGGAGACAGAGGATTTTTAAAAAAGTGATACTGGTTGTCCAGAATAAAACAATTCAGTTCTGAGTGTGCTGCCTATATCATCTTGCACTCCAAAAGACTAGTGTAGGAATGATTTCTGTGCTGCCTATAGCAGTGAAATTTACACATAAGTGATGATACTTGTTTGCAGCAGAGTGGAAATTGTGTTTGAATAAGGGATTTCTCTCTCTTTTCCCCTCCTCCTCCTGCATCAAAACCTGTTCTTCTTGTTGTGACCTTTTTTGCCTTTGAACTGCATCATGTTTCTCTAGGGCAAACATGTGCATTAGAAGTCATTTTCAGGGCTCCCTAGACTGAGAAGTCTGGTTTATCTTGTCCTAGCCCACCCTGATTCAGATACTGATTTTAACATGCACATTGGGTTTCATTATGCTTTTTATCAAACTGAAATGGGAAAGTTCGAAAGCCTTGGCAAACAGCAAAAAAGCAAACACTTGCAGCTGAGGAACCAGCAAACAGCTTTCTGTATTTTGAAGAAGAAAAGCTATTCTGACAAGACAACCAGAAGCCACTGAGCTTCCTGACAAAATACCGCACCCACGTTTGTCTTACAGCAATATAAAATTATTGACGGAAAGCAACTGGCACAGGTCCATATTAGCTAGTGGAAACAAGCTCCTTTTGTAAACATAGTTCAACCTTTCCACTAACTTTAGTTTAGATTAACCATTATGTCAGATTTGGACTATGCAGTCTGGTTGTGAGACAATTAGGAGCTTTCATTTTGCATTAACCATACTTTAGCTGCTAAAGTTTTGTATGTTGTCCAAACTTCTATCAAGCTTAACTATAATTAGTGGAAATAAGTCACCTTTTAAAATATGGTTTAAAGCTATGTTATTTATACAAACAATACTTGAGATTAACCATAGCATACCAAACTAGGACAATATTACTATTATTGTTCTTGTTCTTGTTGTTATTAATAATATCCTCCTCCTCCTCCTCCTCATCTTTATTTGTACCCTGCTTTTTCCCAGATTGGGACTCAAAGCAGCTTACAGATTAAAAAAAGACATATTTAAAAACTCATAAAATACAGAAGTTAAAACATAATTGAACAATTGAAAGGATTAAAACAATGGTGAAATACATAATTAAAACTCAGTTACACAGTACACTATGCCTTAATGCAAAACAGGAGTAGAAGCTTCTAGATCCTTCCCTGGGTGGCATTTGGCACATGAGCCCTGGCCTTTCTGCAGCTCATTCTCATAATGCTAAATTTAGTGTTATGTCTGAATTGGCCCAGTAAGTGTGTGCTACTGCAGCCTTAAAGATGGTGTTACTGCCCTGGCTAGTCTGAGCTTTGGAGATATTAAAAGATATCCTTTCGATATCATAATTTGGCTTCACTTCTCTATTCCCTTCCACGTGCTTGCGAGGCCCCTGGACAAGCATGCATACAGGCTCAGGCCGATTATCACCGTAATATTCCTAGACCATACAGGCAGGCTAGAAAACAGCTGACTTGCTGCTTTAGGAGACCTCCAGGCAAGTACTCTAATTAGGTATGCACGGAACCTACAAAAGAGCCTCTGCCCCGCGCTGGCAGCTTGATGGGTAAACTGTGCAATACCCAAGTACTCTGCGTTTGCATACTGGCTACTCTATTGAGAACCTCTACGATAACTCAATCATTCAGATTCTGACCTTTCGGAGGCTTTGTCTCCAACTCCAAATCTATTGTTTTTCCCCAAGTACGGCATAGCCTGCAGTCACATTCTCCTTATAAAAACCCTTGATTCCGAGACCTTCCTCGGATCGCTCCCGAGTTTCATCCCGCCTTGCTGCCGCTTTCCTTGGCGAGCCTCCCCTCAGCTCCACATGCTGAGCTACATTGCACCCCAGCCTTGCTCTCCATTTTTCTGGGCTTCAGGACAGGTGAAGTATCACCCAAACCAGCAACTCCTCTAAAAATCCCTCTATACCACTCCAACCTTTATTTCTTTAGTTATCTTGTGTGAGTGTGTCGCATACACTGTCTTGCTTGTGTTTTTAATAAAACATCATTTATTGTTTTAACTTCTGTGTGCTCCTTGACTCGACCTGACCCCGTAGACACAGGGTTCAAGATCTCGCTACGTTACCCTGCCTCTCGTAACGCTAAGCAGTGCTCTGAGCTAATTTTCCCCACCTTTAGTTGAGCACATTTTGGTGTCCCTCCCGGGGCCCCCAGTACACAGGGTAACAATGGTGACTTTCTGCACCTGAGGAAAAACCAGAAAAGCTTGATGCAAGTTTGAATCCTTTGTGCTGCATCCTGAATCATGTGGTAAGAATTCAGTAACAGCTGAGTTTTCACACGTAATGGCTGTATTAGCATTAGTAAACCGCATAACTATATGCTGTCTCTGGTTTTGAATAGAACAGTGTGTTCCAACAGAATCGTTTGGTGTAAGTGATCATTTAAAAATAATTATTCGTTTTAAAAAAGGCAACAGCAGGACTTTATAAATAAAGCCTTGCCTTTCACAGTATATAATGTGAACAGTTCTTGCATAGATGCAGCTCAGTGGTTGTTGTTTGTGGGTTGTCATAATGTACAAAGGTGTGTTCTCACTGGACCTCCTGCACTGGAGCTTTACAAGGAACTTTTTCTGGTTTGTGGAACAATGGGATTGAGGGCTCCAGCCTTGCTCAAGGTGTGTTTTAGGAGTGAAGTGCAAATCTTGATGACATGGTTGGAACTTCCTTCTCTGTATATGGGTTTAGGATTGAGAGCCAGTAAGTATGCTGGCAGAATGCAAGTCTTCACCAGCATATTCACACCATTTTCCAAGGCTGAAGGCTATTTGTTCTTTTCTGGTTTCTCACCAGCTGCAGAAAAGCAACCAGAGGCATGAGCTGGGGAGGCTGCCCAAGCACACTCTGGCTACCCTTGAGTGTCCAGGAAAGAAGGAGTTGCCCAACATGGGAGACAGAGCTGGATGACAGTCCAGAGACAGAGCCTCCAGAACTGATTAGTGGCCAGGCAAACAGAGCTGTGTCCACAAGCCCCTGGCTGCTGTTGTGCACCCAGCATGAAGTATAGTGTACAAGGAAGTATTGGGATACTTTCTTTCACAGTGTCCCCCAAGTCAAATGCTGATTTCACTAGTAGTTTTGCCAACATATGTCACCAAGAGGATTCTAGCCGTGGAGTCCAGCTTTATAAACTGATGTTATCCATGTAGATGAAGTAGTGTGAATATCAGCTTATGCTGCCACACCTTTATCATTATGTGATTGAGAGGGCCCACCACCACCAACCTGGCCCCTTCTTCTCTGTCTCATTTTTGCCTAGCTGGGATGGCCTGACCCTGGCTACAACAGATCCTCCTTCAGTGGAGGTGTTTAGTGGCCATTAGGTTCTGAATCCTGAAAGAACAGCTCCTTTTTTCTCTCTCTGCTTCATTTCCATGTGGCCTGAGATAACAGGGTCCTGACTGACTGTGAAGGCTGTTCTTGCCGCTCTAAGTACTTAGGGAGCACCGCTCAGAATAGGAAACTTAGCACATGTCTTATGAGGCTTTCACTAAGAGGAGGAGGCAATAGAAGTGCGTACTATTAGAAAGTTAACGGACAAGATAGGATATGAACTGTCCCAAAACATTTTGTTATCTGAAACAACTTGAATCTCCTCTTTCTGCATCCTGAAACTGGCTAGAATGACAGTGAGATCTTAAATGTGATAATGGTGATGGCCTGTCCCAGATTTGAGGCAGCAGCTTAGCTTAAGGAGCCTGTGATAAGTTATGTAGTGTATGGAGCTCATCTTCCAACAAAGGGAAGCAGCCAGGAGGAAAAGTTGGGAGGGCTGCCCATCTGTTGCTGAGGCAACCACATTATTCTGAATAATGGTCAGGCTAACTCTGTTGTCCACTGATTGTTTGTGAATCTTAGAAAGCTGGATGGTGTGGTTTTGGGTGTTTAAAGGAGTTTAAAATGTAGTTGTGTTCTGCTCCTGTTATGTTAATTTCTGCTGCATTTATTGTAATGTTGCTGCTTTAATAGACTTTGTGTGTAATTGGTATCATTTTGATATCATTTTGGTATCACAGCATTTGTTATTGATATTTTAATAACTCACATTTGTTAGTAAAGTGTTAGTTAGCTAAATGTGCATATTTTTGTGAAGTTGAGTTTTTATGTGAGCCTGTTTCTTGCTATGTACCTGAACACAACTAAAATCTTCACGTTCTACAGCAATGCATTCATATTTAGGTTGGGGTCGTAACTGTGCTATAGAACAGTTATAATGTGTGGGCCCTGTAGCTGGAATGGAATGGCTTGGCTTACCTTTTCAATATGTTTCTTTCAGCATCAAGGCCATTGAAAGCCCTAACAAGGACGATGACACACAGTGGCTGACCTACTGGGTGGTGTACGGCATCTTCAGCATAGCAGAATTTTTCTCTGACATCTTTCTCTCCTGGTTCCCGTTCTACTACATGATGAAGGTTTGTTAGGCGAGCTCTTCTCCCAAAACAGTTGCACTCAGGGATCTCAGATATTGTAAAGAAGTTATTACAATACCACCTTCAGCACTTCACCTGAATAGGATTGCCCATGCAAAGTGAGAATTTTATTACACTTTCTTCTTGTCAAAATTTACTGCCACAACTTAAGATGACAGCTTGGGGCAGTTGGATTGGCTTCAGCCAAGAATGGGTTTCTTTTAGTACAGAATTGGGAAACCTTTGGCCTTCCAGGTGTTCCAGCTTCAGAAGCCCCAGCCAACATGGCCAACAGTAAGTGATTTATAAGACCTGTATCCCAAAAGATCAGGAGAGCAAATGCTTTCCCACCCATACTTTAGCATATGCACTTCCTCTGATGGAGGGGTGGACAACCATGGGAGGCTAGGGGGCTGCATTAGTCCTGTAGATGACCTTGGGAGTGCACTGCCCCACCAGACTCTTGCACACTGCAACTCCCCCTCAATTTTTTAGCCCCCCCCAGGCCTTTTTCCAAAAGAGGAAATGACCAGAAGTTACTTCTAGTTTACTTCCAGTTTTTTTTTTTTTTAAATGTCTTTCCTGGGCTTGAAATGGCCCAGGGAGAGGCCAAAATGTGGCAAATGTGGCAAAAAATAGCTCTAATACATGCAGTGAGCTTGATGCGCAGTAGTGCCTTGGGAAGGCTGGGGAGGAACAGGGGGAAGGTTATCAAAGTGTGGCTTGCATGGCAAGGTGGAATGGTGATCATGCAGGAAAGGAATAGCAAGGATTTCCTCATTCATGCAAGGGTGGAATTCCAGAAAATAGGGTGAGGAGAGGAGAGGGGGCAGGAATATGAATATAACAAACAGATATTGACATCATAGCTCAGTGCAGCTTTGTGTTTTTGGTTTGGAGGGGTGTTGTACTGTTTCACTGCAGTTGTGCTAGCAGCATCATGCCTGTCTTACAACATTGGGGTAGGGGACCTTTCTGTGTAAGAGCCTAGAGAGGTCACATTGCCAGTTTTAAATTAAGGCGAATGCATCTCCTTCAGACATCCGTTCTTTTTCTCACATAGGCATGTGCACTTTGTAGATACCTTGTCATGCATAAGAGATGCATTATCTTGTCAGAACATAGGACCCATTTGTGCCAAGCATCCTGTCCCTGCTGTGGCCAGACATCTGCCACTGGGAAGCTCATAAGCCAGGCATGAAACCAGTAGACTTCTGTTGCTGTAGATCTCTAGTGGCTAGTATTCAGAGGCATATTGCCGCTGACGCTTCCATGTAATCGTGTACACACATACTTTCCTCTTGTCATCTTCTTGCTTTGGAATGACTGGGGCCTTTTTATGCAAAGGGGATCTCTTCACATCATGTATGTACTATTAATTTTTGAATTAATGTGCTTGACAGAGCTGTCTGTATGCTCTGTTTTTCCATTCCTTTGCTCAGTTTGCTCAGTTGTTCCTAGTATGTGCTGAAGCTTATTTATATCCAGCTGAGTCCCTTAAGATTAACCTTGTCCATAATCTTTTCAAAATTATCACCTGTTTAATGTTAGTAGGCAGACATAGAGTCAAAGCTAAAATGCTCCCAGGTAGGAATGCTGAATTATCTGTAGTTATGTTGATGGACTGTTGTATTGACTGATGATGCAAGAGTCAGCAAAAGTGGTATTTTAAGCAGTGAGGCAGTGACTTCCATCCACTAGGTAATGACTGCTTCTGTCCTTCAGCACCCTCCTTCTCTCTCCTTTCCACTCCCCTCCCTCCACTGTTAGACCTGCAGATTTTTTTTCACTACTGTTTTCACAAAATGTTAACTCTTTTATGTTAAATTCTTTAAACAGCATTTGGATCCATCTAAACTATTTCTGATTTAAGACTCATGATTGAATTTTCTCATTTCTTAGACCCTTCATTGCTTGGGCTAGAAAGAGTTTATCTTAAATCTAAGCTCTCCAGAAAGAATCAGAGAAGGTATTTTGGATGAAATATCACATGTGTACCTGCCTCTCACCACATACATACTTTATTATGATCACAGATAAGACACAAAGCAAACAGTTGCAAGGCAATAGGATATCACTGCGAGGACAGGCTGTAATTTTCCCATGAGGTAGATTGAGAATGGCTTACTTGCCACATTATCCTGGATACATGAACAGTTCTGCTTGCTCATTTTTGTTCCGCATCATATGCAAACATCTCTCTGTGTATTTTTAATCATTTGTTCCCCTAACATATGAACTATGTTCTTTTCATTATGATATATAATGCACTTTTTGCTTTTCTGTAGTTTCTCTCTCCTTGCTGTAAGACATAAGGAGTTGCAGGGCCAGACTTAAACTGTGTGCTGTCCCTTTGGAGGCAATCACCATAATGGTACATTTTTCCCAATAGAGTAAAATAGGGTCATGCCTGTGAAGTGGAGAATGCCCTGAAGTTGGGGTGGACAGTGTAGCAGAGTGGTTTGAATATTGGGCTAGCACTCCAGGAGACAAGGGTTTGAATCCCTACTTAGCTATGGAAACCCACCGGATGACCTTGAGCAAGTCACACTCTCTCAACTTAGAGACAGTGACAAACCTTCTTTGAACAAATCTTGCCAAGAAATCTCTGTGATTTGGTTGCCATAAATCAGACCAGATTTGATGGCACATAACAGCAAGGGTGGACAACATATAGCTCTCCAGATGTTTTTGTACTGAAATCTCCCTACCATTGGGAATGGAACCAGGATTTATAGGAATTGTCCCACTAACATCTGAGAGGCCATACATACCCCTCTTTCCCTCAGCAGCCAAGGCAAGTTGAAGCCGGCCGGCCCCTCCCGAAACTGCAAACCCCAGGATTCCATAGGATGTTGCAAGTGGAATAATCGTGCTATAATAGTCTAGTGCGGAAATGGCCGTAGTGATGCCAGCTGTTTATGGCATCAGAATTATAGATCCAGAAGGGAGGTTTATCATCTCTGCCTCTTGTTTGTTTCTGGCTGTGTTTTCCTGCAGTGTGGCTTTCTGTTATGGTGCATGGCTCCAAGTCCTTCGAATGGAGCTGAGTTTCTTTATCATCGCATCATCCGCCCTTTCTTCCTGAAACACGAGGCTCAGCTGGACAGTGTAGTGAAGGATCTGAAAGACAAAGCTGCAGAGACGGCAGACACCATTACTAAAGAAGGTGAGGCAAGGCCAACAGGTCCACCTGCTTCGAGGAGCTTCTACTTCAGCTGGTGTACCTTGCGGATGATTATGCATTTGTAACTGGTTCTGGACTGAAACAATGCGAGAGAAGTTAAAAATGATGCCATAAAAGTACTTTGGGATGTCTGGCTTTTTTTTGTTCTGAATTTTTTTGTGTACACTCCTTAAATAATCTCTTGTTGGTGATAATACTAGTTAGGCTAACAGTATAGTGAGCTAAGTAGTTTTGGACATAATTTGTTTTTTCCTCTTCTTTTTATACATTGGCCAGTTACAGGGCGCATGTAACTCCCTTGTTGAAAAAGCTTCACTGGCTACCGGTTTATTTCTGGGCACAATTCAAAGTACTACAAGTAGTTAAAATATATAAAGTCCTATAAAACTTAGGTCCAGATTCCCTGACAGCTTATATCTCTGTATACAAGCCTTCCAGAGTCTTAGAATCCTCACGGGAGGGCTTTTGCTCAGTCTCACCACCATCACAGGCCTATCTGATGAGGACCCAGGAGAGCCTTCTCAGTGGCTGCTCCCACCTTGTGGAGTTCCCCTCCATGGGAGGCTAAGCTGAACCCCTCTTTGCTCTGTTTTCACTGGCAGGAAAAGACTATTTTTTTCATATAGTCATTTAATTATTAATTGGTTATTGCACTTCAGTGTTGCGTTTGTAAATCCTTTTATATTTCTTAAAATGTAATAGTGTTTTTACTTTTTTCTTACCAGATTTTTAAACTTACCTTGGTTAGCCTTTTGTAAGCAGGAAGAAAAGCAGCATATTAGATAGATAGATAGATAGATAGATAGATAGATAGATAGATAGATAGATAGAGTAATGGAGTTGAACTCCATACCGGTCTTTTTGTTCCATACAATTTCATGATGGAACTGTATTTGCAGATAATTTGAGACTAAATCCTGGAAGTCCAGAGTTTATTTTTCTAGTCCTGTAAGGCTGCAACAGTGTTTCAAACTGTATAGACAACATTAGGTGAAATTTCACAAAAAAAAAAGAAGGCAGGAGAATTTCCACGGGCTCCCCCCCCCCCGCCTGGTTACGCTTTGCTGATTCCCCTGAATGAATTGTTCAAGAAATTTTGTGCAAGTATTTACTTTTCATAATTGACATTCTGAGCATAATGAATTTAAAAGTATGCACTATACTCATACTTATGTAGGTTGCATTTCCAGGGATTGAACGATTCGAGAAGTTTAGAAACTTAGCAGCAGAACATTCACATTTTCCTTCCTCATATCTGTTGCTGCTTTTTAAAAAATTTGCTACTGCTCCTGGAACTTCAACACAGTCTTGCATCTCTTGCATCAGCAACACAGTGAAATATTGGATTATTTATTAACTCTGACTGGAATCCTGTTGGGGAGTTACATCTTCAGAAACAGACTTAAATCCGTGGGAATTAGAACTGGGCTGTTCTATAACATCCGAATCCAGTAAAGGGCTGCTGTTACATTACTGTGTAGGGTAGCCAGCAGAGTGACTGATGAACAATGGGACATCAGTCTGGTTGTACATCGGGACACCAGCTAGGGAATGCCGATGTGCATCAGGACACTTTTGCCTGTGTCCATTATGCATCTTCGCAGTTCACAGGATTTCTTAATGCCTCTGCTATGTAGCAGGGTATATGTAAAATTACACAACATACACTGCCATAAAAGATTCTGGAGTCTGTTACTACAAAAATATGTTTTGTTTTGTTTTTTCAGCTAAAAAGGCCACAATAGGTTTACTGGGCGAGGAGAAGAAGAGCACCTAAAACAGTGAACTGGAACAGAAGTTTTCAAGTTCCTTCATCACTTCCCTTACACAGCTTGATGTTTCAGGGGACTGTGATACAGTACTTTCAGTAATGTTGCCTTGTAAACATTTTTTGATTTTATTAAAAGAATGTGTTGTAAGATTGCTTGCCTTTTTTTTTGCAGGTTTCTGTACTGAAAGTAAGCATTTTTATTTAAAACCAGTGCAGTGGGTGGTATCTAAAGCTTATACAGATTAGTTTATTCATCTCATGGGATGAATTTCAAGCAATGTCTTGTCTTGCCATTCATGTAAACATCAAATAAACTATGCCACAGGCTCTGAGTGTTATACTGTTTCTTTGTGCATGCAATATCCATATATAAATATTCCATATACCTTAGTAGTTCTTGCTGTAATGGAAATTTGGTATCTACATGTGACAGTGATATTAATGCCAGTGTCTTTGTACATGTACAGAGAATAATGATCAATGAGACATGTGTTAATGTATTTCCCCTTCTGTGACCACATATCCAAGAATGTTATCCACAGTGAAGTCAGGTTATGGTGTTAAATGTTGCAGTTCTGCACACACTGCCAGTAACTTGCAGTATGTGGCCTTGTACATCTTTAAATTTGGTCTTGTATGTCTGTTGTACTTTGGACATATCATAAGACAGTATAACTCATTGGAAAAGCTGAGAATGTTTGATAAAGTGGAAGGCAGTAGGAAATGAGGAAGACTGCATTACATCTGGGTAGATGCAATCAAGGAAGCCACAGCCCTGTTTGTAAAACCTGAGGAAGGCTATTGATGATCAGGGCTCTCAGAGGTGTTTCATTCATAGGGTTGCCAAAAGCCAACGTCAGCTTGATGGCAAATAAATGTCTTTAAGCATTAAAAAGGGTCCATGAGAGGAAGCTATTTCCTGGTTTCAGATGAACCAAGCAGCTGGTATATAAAGTAAAATGTTCCTTCGTTCTTGTATGTGCCTTCAAGTTTCCTGTCGACTTATGGTAACCCCACAAACTTCATACAGTTTTCTTAGGCAAAGAATACGCAGAGGTAGTTTTGCCAGTTCCTTCGTCTGAAATATGGCTGATAACACCTGGTATTGGTTGAGAGGTCTCCCACCCAAGTACTAATCATAGCTGACCCTGCTTAGCTTCCATGATCAGATGGGCTCTGGTGCCTTCAGGGTGTTTGGGCAAGGCTCTTTTGTGGCATATTCCAGACCTTTAAATGTCCAACCTCTTTCATTTTTGATGAAAAAGTGGCCAGATAAGTAGAGAACAGTGGTGTATCATATAAAGATGAGCAGATAGGATAGGGAGGGAGGAAGAATTTCTAGTTTACAAATACAAATGCTTTTTAAAATACTACTGAGGACAACTTATTTCAAAAACATCTCTACTGTCCTGATTATGCATTCCTGCTTAAACTCTACTCAGTGCGTTCTCAACAGTACCCGTATCTCTGAGACTTGCCAGAAAATGTTACTCACTCTGAAACCTGCTCTTCCATCAAACATGGAATGACTTCTACTAGCTGCAGGAAGAACACCATTCCACAGAATTTCTTTAATGGCTCAGTTGAAAGAGTCATTTAGGCCAGCAGTAAGTCCTCACTACTAGCCAACCTAATATCCTTGGAAACTTGCAAAGCACGATAGTGCTAGGCAGCTTCTGGTGTTTGGTCTCAAAATTTAGGAATGATATTGCTCGGGTGATATGGAAGGCTATATGTGACTGCCAAGACTAGGTCTGTTGGGTATGCATACAGTTAAAGACTTTTATAAAGCTACCTAATCTAGAACCTAATCTTATATCTTGCAATTAAGTCCACACTGCTATCACAGAGCTTTTCCAACTATTATTACACAATTTTTCAGGTGGGAGAAGACAAAGGGCAGACACCCACAGAATATTCCATATATCTTGTTTTGCCTAAACTGTGTATTCTAGCAAGTGTACAAAATGAGGACTTATGTATTACCATACTGCATGTAAACAGGAGAGACAACTTATTTCCCTGTACCCTTGAACAATGTAAACTTGTAGCTTGGTTTAGTTGGAATCCTGTTGGTGAACTACAGTTGTGCAAAGCAGCTTCACAGCAGTGACAATATTGCATTTAGTGGCAAGGCAGTGCCTAGACAGTGCCCAGCTTCAGTTCAGCAGCCCAGAGAAAAGTGCAGCCATCATCATCCTGGACCCCCAGCATACTTGCTGGAGATCCAAAAGGGGATCCTGGCTACAGAATTATAGTCAAACACTACCCAGGCACCTCCTGCCTTCTTCAGCTATTAAATGGTCATGGACGTACAGTCTGCTGAGAAGCTGCCTTGCGGGGGGGGGGGGCAAACGAGAAGCTCTGTGTTAAGTATAGTTATGAAGTACTACAGTCTATAACTATCATGTAGGATGGCAACCATCCTATACATCTTAAGACAAATTACTTCTCTTCAGGTAAAAAGACCTAAAAGAAATGGTGCTGCTTTCCGCAAGAGAAAAATAACTCTAGTGCAGTTATATATCTTTGTTCCAACAGAGGCAGATTTTAGCTGTTGCAGCCAGCCTTAGCAGATGTTCTTGGTCTGAAAACATGTGCTAGCCTTAAGCTACCACGGAGCTGACAGCAGAATGAGATTATACAGAACAGATGGTGGGATACACATCTGTTGGGAAGTACAGTGTTTGCAAGCAATCTCAAAAGACTATCAAATATACAATTGGCATTTTAGCTGCAGAACAGGCTTACATGCTGTGATTTTTTAGTTATTTCTTTTAATACTTTGAGTAAGTATTGTTAAGCAGAACTTACTAAATGATATCATGATGTGGAGTATTGAGCAAAATTCAAACACACCTGCTAGCACAATATCCAAACAGTATTGCAAGGTAAGAAATTTTGTGTACAAACAAGTGTATCTATAAAACACTGCTGCCTTTTTCAGATGGCTCATTTTCACATAGAAAGTTTGTGTATAGAACCAAAAGTACCACCTCAGTATGGTAATGTATTAATAGTATTGCAGCAAGTGTTCATCTTTCACCTGCAAATAACTGCACTAGATTTAGCAGGTGTAAGGATTTTTTCCCTTCACAAGTGTTAAGAAAATTTAATATATCTTAGCTGGTTTGTGCTGAAGATGTGATGTACTTACAATACATACAAATAAAAAAAGTGTCTGACGCTGATGTGTTCACATTTCTTCACAGATGTTCCCACCTCATGTAGGAAATTTGACTTGATGGAGTAAGACAAAAAATTAGAATATTTTAGTCTTATTTTCTGTTGCAAATACACATCTTGCTAAAGTTTCTCAGTAAAACGTTGCATCTGTATTGTAAAAAGGATTAACAGTACTTGCTGGTGGAAATGGCTGGCTGACTACAGCAAATACACCCACAAAAATCAGCTTGGAAGAGAAACCCCTCAATTCCAACAAATGGTTTGATAATTTAAAGATAGAGCCAAGACATTCAAGTACTTAGGATTATACAGTGAGTTCAAGGACCTGAATAAATGTTAGCTTTTACTGAAAATCAGTGACACGGCAATGTGAGTCAAAAGTTTTCCTGGATCAGGGTTGCAGCATCATTACAGGTCAAACAAAATAGTCAGGCATGCTTCATGTTACAGGAAAAGGCCATATAAATGAAACAAACTAGAAGTTGCTTGTCATGATTTACACCAGCCTTTCTAAATCTTTTTGCCCTGTAAGAACCCTTGCAGTAATGTTCAGGTCTCAGGGAATCCCTGCTTAAAAGTTACTGTATCTATAGCTCCCTGCACTGCTGCCGATTTTTTTTCCAGTCACAATCTCTAGCAGAACCTTTAGTGACATCTTGCAGAAACCTAGGGCTACAGGTAACCCTCATTGAAAAACCCTGATCTAAAGTGACCCAAACCATTATCCCACATACCCAAAGCTAAAGAGGTGGTCAGACCGGATATATGTCTGTTCTTTCCATGTTGGAGAGAAGCTGAGCCTGGGTCTTCAGCTGGTGCAAACTGCTGAGGCCATTCTTTGTTCTCCATCCACATACAAAAAGCAACACTGCCTTCACTTTCTATTCCATTTCAGTATACAAATGCCTATAACTCATAATTTTGTATGTTCAAAAGTGGATGTAACTGTGTTTTTTCTCTTACTATATTCTAATATCTGTACTGTTAAAAGCATTTTATAGCCCACCTTTCTGATTCTACTTAGTGATGCCCTGGCCAGGCCTCTTGATTTTTATTCCTTTGGATTACAGAAATATGAGAAAATGTGAAATCAATGTAAATAAATATTAACAGAAGAAAAAGCAATTCTAATGTATAGTTTTCCTAAGTCCAATTGCTTTGAGGAATCAAGTTTTTCAGAATATCAAATTGGCCACAGCTCTTGGTAGTCCAGCCAGCCTGTATCAGTCTAACACATCTTAAGTGTCTGAGAGTTTTTTATGTTCAGCAGAAAAATCCATTTTCCACTCAAACACCACAGATTACAAGCAACTGTAATGTGCAAATCATAATTACAGTATCTTGCTCCACCCTAGAATCTCAAATTTTTATGCAGATAAGTAACCAGTTATGTTTACTTTAGTTTCACATGATGAATGCTGCATCAACTGTGCCTTCGTGTAGCCAGTACTGATATACATACCATGAAAAATCAAATCACATGACCATAGACTTAATTATAAAACATTCCTTTTAAACAAACTGTTCAACCCATTTTATGCATTCTGGACTTCTGTTTAGCCATTTCAATTGGTCATGTTTCTTTCACTAACATCCAACATTTAAAATTTTATGTTTCTATAATCTCTACTATTTTTGTAAACTAGCTTGAGCAGAATTTTTCTGGCAGCAAGTCTTTAAAACAAGGATGGAGATGGAATCTTTGAGGCTTTCATAAATGCAGACCTTGGGATTTTTCCTGGGCTCAAGAGGAAGAAAAGGATTAATCAGATAGAGTCAAAAAAGCATCTTCAGATAGACGTAAAAGGTAGGGCAGAAATAAGCAATGTTCCTCATAATTCATAAGAAAATGGGTCTTCAGAGTGGCATTCCAAGTGGCTCAGAAAGACACTCTAGATGAAAAGAGAGTACTGAAGCACCTTAGAGCACAGAATCTTTAAGAATCTGCATTAAAAAGTATGCACCAGCTGTCTTGATGTCAACTGCCATTTTATCAAACAGTGGGTACATGCCTAACCAGAAAGAAATTCTTGGGTATAACTGGGATCCTCTGGAAATCTACACTTCCAGAGGCACCCCAGCTGACATCAGAACAGGTAGATATGTCACATAAGCAGCTGTCTTGAACCAGACATACTAAGACCTGTGCGGTTACACTCAGTTATTGGCCCTTTGAATTATTTTCTTCATTTTTACTCATACCATGTCTTTCCCACAGTATAGGAACCAAAGCAGCTCACAATATATATTCTCGGCCTGAGAATTGCATGGCAGGGGGGTTGGACTCGATGGACTTTGTGGTCTCTTCCAGCTCTATGATTCTATGAAATGTAAATGAACTTCTTACACTTAGGGATGGGGTTTATTCCTTATTACATATAACCTGACTCAATCATTTTTTTTTAAATCATGTGCCCTAGTTTAGTGTGATAAAGCAGCCTCAAAACCATACATCTAAACTAACTGCTTTAGTGTTTTAAGAAAAGGCAAGGCTCTTGTATCTAGAGAAGCTGCAAGTTACAAGGCTACACTGGAAGTATTGCAATTTCTACAACCCTGGTGAAGAACATCTTCTAACTCAGGAAACAGAAACCCAGTCCATAGAAATCGGATACCCCACATGCCAACGGAAAACATTTTACGTTACAATTTTGAGACCTGCCATAGTAAGGAAAGTAGTGAAGCTCCTTCCATCAGTTGCTTACACCACAATATGACTCGGGGTTCAGAGCTGAAAATATACAACATTCCATGCATATGCATTAAATTTATACGTATAATCCCTTCCCCTGACAACTGACACACTTTTTCCTATACTTAAGTGTTTTGCATGGTATTTTCTATGATGTTACTATATGAAGACTTTAGTGACATCCTGAATATTTTAGAAACATGAAAGTAGGAGAAACTATCTGCAGAAACATGCAGGACAAAAAAAAATTAACACTGATCATAAGGAAGTTTTTGAAAGGAACAATGCATACAGAGGTGTGTGAATTCTTCCTTCCATTCTATAAATTTTCTTGATGCTACTGCCACCTACAGAAAGTTAGCAAAACTTTCAGTTTCCAAAATCAAGAACTGTGTTTGATGGTTAAGGCCAAATTATTCGTCTTTAAATGTTAAAGTTTAATGTTTAATGTTTAAATGTTAAATTTGACCAATCTTTAGTCATGGCCTGACTAAAGGTGTGGTTAAAATTGCAGTGTTACCTGCATACAAATAGAGGGTAAAAGCTTAACAGGTTCCCACGTGCATGTTTGGACCACAGAGGCTCTTGGCTCTATGACAATTGAGAATAATGGTCTGTACTAAATAGCATACTCTGAAGGCTGTGAACTAGAGCAAAATCAGTTTTTAAGGGCTGATTTAGATGAGAAAGCACAAGATGTGCTTTTCTGCCATAGCACCACTGTTTCCATCCCAACCAGATATTCAGACTAACTATTGTCTAATGTGTCATAATTTTGTGTTTTCATGATCCTGTCAATGCATACCTATAATCTCAGGTAGCCACAGGATACGCAAATTTGTTTATTCTGTTTAGCAAGGTATAGTTTGACATATCTAATTATAACCACAAACGAAGTTTTTGTTCAGAAATATGCTAAACCATGAAAAATACTGATGAAAAAGCATCAATACAATATGTTGTTTGACTAAATCAAGATAACTGATGTGTCACTGATTCCGACTAAATATGCTAGTTTCATCCAATTACCTTAGCACCACACACTGTTGAAAGAACATGCAAATTCTACACAATTAGTAAGCACAGATGTTGCAACATTCCCCAGCCATAAGATATCTTCCATTTATCCACCCCTACTAAAGAATGCTTCAGTAGTAAAACTTACTAACAGCTATTTTAGAAGGGGAAAATTCAATTATTACCTTGCTCTCTTTTTACATGGTACAAATAATTTTTTCCCATTTTCTGCAAGTACTAAAAAAGACATTTCTAGATATGATCACAAATGGATCAACCGTAATCAGATGCAAGTTAAATACATTCCAGTTTAGAAATGACCACACAACAGCTGCAACAGCTCTTGTTTGTTGCTCCAACTTCTACATCAGAAGTCTTTATTTCTGCCCAGCATCCATGGTCACCTTTATATGTGGTATTTTTGACAGCCATTCTCATTTCTTCTTCTTTCCCTTGCCTTTTTTGCCTCCCTCTCCTTGCTGTAGACTTTGGTCACTGCCTCCCATTTTCTGTGTCCTTGTTTTTAGCTTGGGAATTGTTTCTGCTGCATACAGCATCACTGCCTTACCTAGAAAAAAATGTGGGAGGGAAAAATGAGGGAAAGAGTAATCAAGAACCAACTTCCATTTACCAGTTCCACTGCTGTCCTTACATCTTCAACAGACAGCTACAAAGAGAAAAGCCAAAAACTAGCAATCATCTTTTCAGAGGAATGACTTTTTCATGTAAAAATGTGTTTTGTTGGAATTAGTTTACATCATTTTGCTTCTTAGCTACTCTAGGCATAGTAACAGAAATACAATCAATATAGAAGAAACATATTATACACACATTTATGTTTGAGACACTCCAGTTCATTTTTTTTTAAAAAAAGTTGTATGTCCACTCACGTGTTGGAAACTGAGGTTGACATGGATTGCCATCTTCCTGCTTGAGCTGAATCCGCACTCTGCCCCTGTACTGTGCATCCCGATTCCACTCCCTTGGATACATTTTGTTTTTCTAGCATTTTGGAAAAGTTTAAGATTTTAATTACAAGAAAGCAGAGCTCAAAATACACAAATTCTAAAATTCTAAACTTACTTTTGTGTAAAGATACTTAGGAACGAGCTGTGTTTTACAATATGCTTCACATGCATTATATAGATAACCCTTACAACAGCTTTGTAGAGCATTCCATTATCCTTATATTATAAACTGCCAAAAGGCATTCTGAATTCACAGCCAAGATAAAAGATTTCAAGGTAATTGCTGTAATTATTGCCTAAGTTATGGCATCTAAGCACAAACCTTGTAGCTCTGGGGATTCATTCAATGCTACAGCATATACAATTAGGAAACATTCTGAAAACATTTTTCATTTTCAATCAAGTCTGACATAATCCACATTAGATACAGAAAAGTATTTTCATACTACCTCCAGAAGCACATTAAGTCCAACTGCCGCACATACATCTTGAATCTCTGTAGATGTTGGATTTTCTACTGCCTGTTAGAGTCAAACATTTTTAGTTAACTACATTTTCTTTTATTAAGTTTCTATTTAACTACTATGCACAGATTGACTGAAATCAGCTATGAAGGGGGAACTGGAGTCTCCAAAGACGGAGAAGCTTGTTAGCAATGATGAGAATCACACAGTATTCCAAACAGCGAACATCAATTCCCAGAATTCCTAACAAGCTATGCTGGCTTGGGATACTGGGAGTTGCAGTTAAACACCTTAAGGAATACATAAGTCCTAATACTTGGAGGGAATTTTTTTTATGAGGCCTTTCAGTCAACATCCATTGATAGACTACTGACTCTGCTAGAATTGATGGCTCGTTTCCCTCCTGCAGCCTCCTATGAACCTTGAAAACCTACTCCAGTGAACTGGTTCTTCACATCATGAACAATTTCAGCAGGAGGAGCAAGGGGAGAAGGTCCCAATTCTGCTGCTATTGGACACTGAAGTATATAGTTGGATTTAGGCTATTTATTTTCAAAAAACTGAAGCATGCTAAAATATATTTTATTTTGGAATGGTGAAATGTTTAAGAACATGTACTCTTATGTTGCTACCACACTTTTTATTCCTATAATAATGCCTAAGCACACATCATGTTTGATGTTGCAAATGCGACAGACTACATTAACATTTTGAAGTATTTGATCCAGGAAGGCAACTAGGATTCTGTCAAGTATATCCTTCCTGCAAAATGCTGACAAAGCCTTTACACAATGCAGCCTTACTTTGTCAAGCGGTATTCTTCTTCCTTCTGCAATTGTCTTCTTGTTATTTATATAGGCTGGATATATACAGATGAACCTAAGCCAAGAGAACACAAGTTAAGTTTTCCTGTGGTACGTATAGAACCACATTTAGTATCACTATCACAAGATGCAAGCTGAGATTCACCATCATGTTTCCTAGCTAAGGTGCAGTTATAGTTGTCAGATAATTGCTTATACACATTTTAAACAGAGAGATGGGGGAGCTCAATTCAAAGTAACAGCTACTAGCAACTTTGGAACTTGAAGCGCAGGCCTTTTTTATTGATGAACCACTTTTTTTGACTGAGTAGCCATTTCAATTCTTACGTTTAAAAAACTGGTTTTAAAAATCAACTAAAAAGATGTCTCTAATCAGTTGGGTAGAAGGATATTACACAGGCCAATAGCGAAGCAATTCTTGCACCAACCATGCACATAACTGTAGTGTTCCCCCAGCTCATGGGAAAAGAGAACAGACCAACGATGATGACAGAGCATGATCACTGGAAAGTCCACACTGTGTACTGTTGCTAGGGTGGGGATCTGGGGAGGGACCCAAACTTGGAAAAGAAAAAAATGTTATAGCTGTTGACATCCAGAATGAAAATATACCAAAATATTTTGCTTTAGGAACTACCTGTATAATTTTTAATACTCTGTATTAACAACTGTAGATGTAAGCCACCTTTTAAAAAGAAGCATTCAATCTTCTCTCACACAAGGAATTCATTTTTTTCCAAAACTCATTTTCAGCTGAGGTACCAAGGCCCACTTTAGGTCACAGCCTGACATAAAACAGGTAACAATTGCAGGACTACCCTCAAGCAAACTAGGTATAAAAGAAAGAAAGAAGTTTCCCAAAAACAAGTCTGGGATGAAGTTGGATACCAGGTCAGAAAGACAGAAGACCAATATTTTACAAGGGAGAAACGCACTGAGACCTAAATCCAACCATTTGTCCCAATTAAAGTTAGTCCTAGTGAAAAGATGGAATTTACAAACGTGTTGACTCTTCAAGTTCCCACTGAACAAATGGATCAACTTCTGCTGAGACTAACAGGATTTAAGTTTAAGTATTATTGTTGCTGTGAACCTTCCAGTTGTTTCCAGTTTATGGTGACCCTAAGACGAACCTTTCACAGGGTTTTCTTGGGCTGGGATGTGTGATGCACCCAAAGTCACCCAGTGGGTTCCCATGGCTGAGTGGGGAATTGAACCCTGGCCGCCAGGCTCATAGGCCAATGCTCAAACCACTACACTACACTGGCTCTCAAGCATTATTAAATAACATTATTATTGCTGTTAAACATATTTACCAAGTCCTGAATCCTACTGGTTTCTAGATTTGGGAACAGCATCACTAAGTGGACTTAACTGGTACTCACTAAAGTAAATCCCATGGTCTATTCTAGTTAGATCTACCAACAGATTAAAGTCTAATCATAGAATCATACAGTTGGAAGAGACCCCAGGGGCCACTGAGTCCAACCCCCTGCTATGCAGGAACACACATCAAAGCATTCCCAACAGATGGCATCCAGCTTCTGCTTAAAAACCTCCAAAGAAGGAGACTCCACCACACTCCGAAGCAGCATATTCCACTGCCAGACAGCTCTGACCGTCAGGAAGTTCTTCCTGAGGTTCAAGTGGGATCTCCTTTCCTGCAGCTTGAATCCATTGCTCCTTGTCCTAGTCTCTGGAGCGGCAGGGAACAAGCCCATTCCCGCCTCTACATGACATCCCTTCAAATATTTAAACATGGCTATCATGTCCCCTCTTAACCTTCTCTTCTGCAGACTAAACATACTCAGCTCCCTAAGCCGTTCTTCATAGGGCATGGCTTCCAGACCCTTCATCATTTTGGTCTCCCTACTCTGGATACGTTCCAGCTTGTCGATATCCTTCTTGAATTGAGGTGTCCAGAACTGGACACAGTATTCCAAATGAGGCCTAACCAATGCAGAATAGAGTGGCACCATTACCTCCCTCGATCTAGACACCGTACTTCTATTGATGCAACCAAGAATCGTGGCGGCCTTCTTGGTTGCCACATCACATTGCTGACTCATGTTCAGCTTGTGATCTACCAAGACGCCTAGATCCCTTTCACATGTACAGCTATGCGTGCCCCATCCTATATTTATGCATTCCATTTTTTCCGCCGAAGTGTAGGACTTTACATTTCTTTATGTTGAAATTCATTTTGTTAGCTTTGGCCCAACTCTCCAATCTGTCAAGGTCATTTTGAATTTTGATCCTGTTCTCTGGTGTATTAGCAACCCCTCCCAATTTGGTATCATCTGCAAATTTGATCAGCATGCCCTCCACTCCTTTATCCAAGTCATTGATGAAGATGTTGAATAGCACTGGGCCCCGGACAGAGCCCGGTGGCACCCCACTAGTCACTTCTCTCCAGGATGAAAAGCAGCCATTGGTGAGCGCCCTTTGGGTTCTGTCGGTCAACCAATTACAAATCCACCTAACAGTAGCCCCGTCCAGCCTGCATTTTACTAGTTTTTTTGCAAGAATGTCATGGGGAACTTTGTCAAAGGCCTTACTGAGGTCAAGATATGCTACGTCTACAGCATTCCCTTCATCCAGCAAGTTTATAACCCTATCATAAAAAGGGATAAGATTAGTTTGGCATGACTTATTTTTGAGAAATCCATGCTGGCTTTTAGTGACTATGGCATTGCTTTCTAATTAATTATAAACTGACTGTTTAATGATCTGCTCTAGGATCTTTCCTGGTATTGATGTCAGGCTGACCGGGCAATAATTATTTTTTCCCCTTCTTGAAGATGGCGACGACATTTGCCGTCCTCCAGTCTGCTGGGACTTCTCCTGTTCTCTAAGAGTTCTGAAAGATTATTGCAAGTGGTTCAGAAATGACTTCTGCCAGTTATTTAATATCCTTGGATGTAATTCATCTGGCCCTGGAGACTTGAATTCATCTAGTTTAACCAGATATTCCTGTACTACTTCTCTACCTATTCTGTGCTGCACTTCCCTCGCTTCCTCACCTGCTCCCCACGCCCCAGGTTGGGTACTTCTATCCTTTTGGGAGAAAACTGAGGCAAAGAAGGTATTGAATAGTTCTGCCTTCTCACAATGATCGATTGTTCCTTCTGAAACATGTTTTTCACCAATGTACAGGTTTGCTGTTGCTGTTGTGCGACTTCAAATTGTTTCCAACTTATGGCGACCCTATCATGGGGTTTTCTTGTGATGATTTATTCAGAAGGAGTTTGCTTTTGCTTTCTTCTGAGGCTGAAAGAGTGTGACTTGCCTGACGTCATCCAGTGGGTTTCTACCGTTGAGCAGGGATTCGAGTCCCGGTCTCCGTGCCCCAGTCGAAAAGTCAAACCACTACACCACTGGGTTCTGTATAAATTTGATCAAGCGATTAACTAGTTAAACCACCACTGAATTTATTTGTTTATACTCATATGATTAGATAGACTATTGTTAAGCAGAATGCTGATGTAAATTTGTCATGGATGCATCTGCTATCAGAAGAGGAAAGTGAGGAAGTTTAACAATGACACTGAAGGCCAGTGGTGATGCCACAAACAAAGGACAGCCCACACAACGGGCTTTTCTGCCCTACACTGTTATAGTGCTATGATTCCACTTTCAACCTCCTATGGAATCCTGGGATTTGCAGTTCAGGGAGAGGCACTCAGAATTCTCAGCCAGAGAGCTCTTTGGTCTCAGTAAAGTACAAACCCCAGAATTCCATATGATGTTGAAAGTAGAATAACAGCACCATAACAACGGCCATTTCCGCACTACATTCTTATAGCGCGATTAGTCCCCTTTCAACATCCTATGGAATCCTGGGGTTTGCAGTTTCGGGAGGGGCCAGCTGGCCCCTCCCGAAACTGCAAACCCCAGGATTCCATAGGACGTTGAAAGTGGAATCATAGCGCTATAACAGCCTAGTGCGGAAACGGCCAGAATCACAACCCTTTAATGGTTGTGTAACGGCGAAGGTTTCTGCAAGTGCTGCTTGTCATGCAGCAGATAACAAACAACAGCGGCTGAATCTCCCTCTGCTACACAACCACGAAAGGCACAGGAGACCTCTGGGGTTCTCCCTGCGGCAACCCTCCGCCTCAGGGTCCCTCCCCCTCTGAATTCGTCGTCCACCCGAGTGGGTCGGCCACCCCTTTCCCGTTCACCGCAGCCACCACCCCCGCATTACCGAGATTTATCGTTGGGTAACGAGGCCGCAGCCCAAGCCATCGCGGCGCCCCAGCACGAGGAGGAGGAGGACCGCCGCCCCCTTCCCCGCTCGGTCAGCAGCACCGACAGGCAGGAGACAAGCCACCTCAGGGAACGGCGAGGAAGCGGATAGGAAGTGGGGAAACGCCACAGGACGTCCCGCCCTAATAGCGTGACGTCGGGCTACCTCAATGGGTCACGGGACTATCACTCGAAGCCGAAAGCTCATAGAGAGAGAAACTGACGCGACACGACGGTGTGTGAGGGAGAGAAGAGACTTTCCGATCTCGCGAGAGTTTCGCTGGATTTCTAGCCAATAATAACTAGAGGACGGGTGGGGGGGGGGAAATGCGTAGACCATAGAGATAGCAATGTTGCAATCGTTTATTCGTCGGGAGAGGAGCTTCCTGGTTCCTTTAGTTTTTTACTGACTAGCTTTTGGTACGAGTGCGGGCGTCGTTCTTCAACTGCCTCGTACCACTTGTTTGTGCCATTTTAAAAAATGATGTCTAAAGATTCTGCTGTGTAAAGATTCTATATTGACATTTACTTGTAAGTTACGGCTGTCAGGCCAATTTAAAAAAAATAGATTAAAACAGTTTAAAATTCTAGTTCTTTAAATAACATTAGTTAAAGGAAAAACATACATCAGTGGTTGCATTTAATGAGCCTGTTTTGTTCATTTTATAGTTTCCATGAACAGTGGAGAGCCTATCCTCCCTTACTTTAAATGTATTTTCTTTTATCGTAAGCTGCCTTGGGTCCGATATTGAGCGAAAAGGGAGAAATATATTTAATTAATTATTAGTCAATTAATGAAGGCCATTTCCGCACTAGACTGTTACAGCGCTATTATTCCACTTGCAACACCCTATGGAATCCTGGGGTTTGCAGTTTCGGGAGGGGCCGGTCGGCCCCTCCCGAAACTGCAAACCCCAGGATTCCATAGGGTGTTGCAAGTGGAATAATAGCGCTGTAACAGTCTAGTGCGGAAAAGGCCTACAAGTTCCCAGGGAACATTCTCACTCCTTTTGAGGTGTAACCATAACTTTTACTTAATTTTAGTTCTGTGGATGTGATCTCATTGAGTGGGTGCTGTGTGTTTTGTGCCACGTCAGAGGATTCTAGGGCTTGTGTGTGTGTGTGTGTGTGTGTGTGTGTGTGTGTGTGTTTTAAAAGTAACATAATGCATCTGTTTTGGCTGCTTTTGAGACATTGGAAAGTAAAGTTGTTTGTAAAAACTGCAACAACAATGGCAACTTTGGGATTTTGAACTATTACTTTTAAAAGTAACTTTTCACATTCTTCGCATGCGTCACACAAAAGGGGGAACAAGATTCTCTCCGTGATCACCAATTCGGATTCTCAAAACAAGCATGTCTGAAGGTACTTTCAGCCAAATAATGTCCCTGTCCAAAGAGAAAACATGTTTATCCCCCTCGCCGGAAAAGCCAGTCTGTTCTGATCAGCCCTGATTTGTACTTGGATGGTGGGCCATCAAGGAATAATACCTGATGCTGTATTTCTTGAGAATTTCTTATCTAAGAAAACGGCATGAAATCCATGGAATCGCTATAAGTTCACAGTGACCTGAAGGCACAGATGCATACATGTACTTTTTAAAGGGTATAATGGTAACAGTCTACCAGGAGTTATTAACTTGGTTATTTTAAGAAATAAGTAAAAACCTTACTGCTCAGAAACATATCTAAAAACCAAAACATTCTGTATTTCCAGTTTAGGCAACTTGAAAGCAGAGGTGGGCAGCTGAGAGATGTCCAAGGACCCTGGAATATTTCAGGGCCTCATGGACTGCCAAAAATGTGGGCAAAAAATTTTGAGGTCCTCTTGATTTTTGAGAAACAGATTTTTAAATATGTTATTTAAAATTTATTTAAAGAGTTAATAGTTGCTCCTTGTGGTTTCCTGATAAGACAGTTCACTCCCTTTTGTTTTGGCCAGAAAACCAGCAGTGGAGGGGAGTCGAGCTAGTAACTGGGAGGGCTCAGGGGCTACAAAAATGTCCTTGGGCCACACACAGTCATACTTTTCTCACCCCTGCTCTAAAGTCTGCAGAGAGAACAGGTTCTGGAGATTATGGAAATCTCAAAGGCAACTGTTTTTTTCCCTAGGACTATTTCTGCACTAGGCTGTTATAGCACTATGATTCCACTTTCAACATCCTATGGAATCCTGGGGTTTGTAGTTTCGGGAAGGGCCAGCCTGATATTGACTACTGTCCCACTGGCAACCAGTATCAGTCAGTATCCTGTTAAATGGTCTAAATACCCCAGAAGACCAGTTTTTGGTCTTGGAAGTTGAGCAAGGTCAGCCCTGGTTAGTACTCAGATGGGAGACTGCCAATGAATACCAGCTGGTGTAGGCTATATTTCAGAGGAAGGAATGGGCAAAACCATCTCTGAATATTCCTTGCCTAAGAAAACTTTATGAAATATATGGGGCCTCCTTAAGTTGAGAGGTGACATGAAGGCAGACGCGCACACACACCATGTTAATTTGAATATATTTCAGCTTCACTGATATAGAAATATAAACTTAACAATAGAGTGCAAGTGGGTGGGGTTTTATTTGTTAATCCTGAGTGGGGGGGATTTTGTCAATAATGAAATTAATCATGTTTACTTGGCTGATTTTTTTAACATAATCACCTTGCTGTTTTGATCTTTTTAAAGAAGTCTTGGACATGTTTTGTTTTATTACAAACCATACTGGACACGGTTTTAGACATCTTAGGACCAGACATGGCAGGAACCAAGAACCGAGGTAGGCAATGAAGATGACCAACTATGAAAATGGTTCATGTTCGATTTTTATTATAAAGATGTGTGTGAGGGTACATGTATGTGTTTTGGGGGGAGAGACAACTCACAATGAAACTAATTTAAACAATTCAGCATGTAAAATAGTTAAAAATAGTTTTAATATTCTAAAAACATATTAAACAATGTAACAATTTAAAAACCTAGCACTTTAATCCATGCATGCAAAGAAATCTGAATAATTTTTTGGGAGAAGGACAATGTGAGCAGGGGAATAAGTAGTTCAGTACTTCTTCATGCAGGGATTCACCAGTGACCTAATTCTGATACATAGCTTTGTCACGAGTGCATCTAGAATGGTGAAACCTCCAAGAAAGTTAGGAAGGTTGGGAAAGAAATGTACATGACTCATTAGTTACCCATTGCCTAAACTGTTGGGGTGAAGAATAAGGGTGTCACTCACTGCTATGTTGCATATTCTTTTAGCCAGTCTAGGAGAGAAAGATCACATTTCTTTTGCAGTTGAGTTAACATGCTGAATTATTAGAATTACATACTAAACTAGCTCCTTTTGATGCAGGGGCTCTGAATTTCTTAAATTTATACAGTAAAGTGTTTCACCAAACATGTCACTTCAGTCTACATCATCAAAAAACGATTCCGTGCTCCCACAATCTCTGCATTCCTTCTGATGTCAAAAGTAATTTATTTATTGAATTCCACAGGCCATAAATATGCAGAATTCAGAGACAGAAACAGGTCACAAGGGATTATACTAGCTTATACATGCTATCTGGATTATGTGTCTCTACCATCAAGAACCAGAAACAACTACTCAGTTATGTTCCCATATGTTCAGTTTATAGAAACATTTAAGGCAAAATTAAGTCATGTTTAGCATACATCTTTTTAGATGTCAGCATAAGGCTCAGGATTCATCACATAAGAGACATGGACAGGGAATCCCATTCCCTGAGATTTCAGGTCCATAACCTTACACAGGCGATGGCAACCTGAGATGTCACAGAGGTTGGTTTGGAAGGGTCACAGGGAAGGGTTTGGAGGCAAGCTGGAATTGCTTCTGGCTCAATGTGCAAATGACCCTTAGGACAAGCCAGTTCCATGGGAATTATATGGGGAGTGAGGGGGAGGAATATGTCAAGGCAAATGTGTCTAGTGGCTGAAGCAGTTGCCACCATTCTTGCCAGGTCTCACAACTTGTGCGATATTAACTATACCACATATGGTATGAGGGGAGTTTTTCCATGCCCTGCCCTGCTCTGCTGCTGGGGCTTGTGGAGAGCTCACTGCCAGCTTTGTTTTCTCCTTGGCCCTGTGTCACTACTGCTGGGGACTGTACATCAGGAAGGCTTCCCGGTCACGCTACTCCCTGCCTTGCTCCACAGTGCATGATGGACAATCTAATTACAAGATCTAAGCAGCCAGGATTTTAAAAAAAGGAAACCCAACACAGTACTTGAATAAATAACACATTCACCCAACACCAGAAGAAAGGCAAATCACTACAATCCGGCTAAACATCAATTGGGATTTTTAAAAAGCCAGTTTAAAATATAAGAAAGGTGTCATCTCTCTCCCCCCCCCCCCCCGTGGGAAGGTGTTCCAAAGGTATGGAGTCAACACTAAGAAGGTCCTATCCCTACTGCCTGCCAATCTAAGATATAATGATTTCATCTTTATGAGTAAGACCACTGACCCCAGTCTTAATGCTTGGACAGTTTTGTATAATTGGGCAGTCCTTCAAATAAACCTGGCTTTGTCTTCAGCAGTTATTACAAAATCTATGCTAATATAATTAACATAATTTATGTATTATTATAAACATGTACATGCATCCTGCCTTTGTAGTTTTATGATTTGGATTATATATTTTTAGCTTTTTAAAAACTGTTGATTACTTGTATTGTATTCCAAAGAACTGTGGCCAGAACTAAAATTCCATCCTGTTCCACAAGTCCCAGCACAGGAATTCAGTCAGTTTTCTGCCACATAATGCTTCTGCAAGTGAATGAATTACTGGTTTGGTCCAGTGGGTGGGGAAACCCTAAAGGAAAAGCTGTACAGAGGTTGGACATATTCATGGGTTTGACCTTCGCAAATTTGATTATTCACAAGGCACACACGTGTTTCACCCCCGATTCTTCTCCTCCCGTTCCCTTGCCTTTTGTTGGGTCTGGAGAAGGGAGGGAAGCACCTGGACAAAAGGGAAGGAAATGGCGGGGGTGGGGGTGGGAGACACAAATGCACCTTCCTTTTCCCTTCCGGAGCTCCCCCCTTCCATTCCCTTGTCTCTGTCCCCAGCACTAAGAACTCATGCTGAGGAAATAGACAAAAGAATGGGGGCAGGGGAGGCTTGCACAAGCCTTCCTTCTCCCCTCCGGAGGCCCTGTCCCCCATTCACTTGCCTCTGGTCCTGGCACACAAAAGGCAAGGGAATGGGAGGGGGAGCCCTGGAAGGGAATTGTGGGGAGGGGGAGTTATTTGTGGTTTTTCCACTTTCATGAGGGTTCTGCATCCTGAATCCTGACGAAAGCGGAGGGGCAACTGTACTTGCTTGTTCAACTTATAAAGCAGAAGAGCTGGAGAGAAGGGAAGCTGTATTTGCCGTAGATAAGAATTAAGCCCTTGTTATTTTGAATTAGGTAATATAATTTTAATACATGGATTTATGCACCACTATTATTACCTCTTATTTGCCTTTTTTCTTACTTGCCAAGTTAAAAAGCCTCAAACACTCTTAACATTTCCACCTTGATCATTTGGATGGCCATTTTAAAGTCCTAATTTCTCTCTTTCTCTTCCTCTCTCTCTTTTGTATGACCATAACTGTGCACAATAAGTATGGCTTGCCATGAAATTGTGTAAGAGAAGCATGATAGTTGCTGTTTTGATTCCTTTTTCATTAGGCTCAACATGAAATGTTGTTTTCATTTAGAGCAGCTACATACTGGGTCAACATTTCCATCATATCCAATGGGCTGATGCAGTGCAACACATGGCCCCCCTCAAAAAAAGAAAGAAAGAAAGAAAGAAAAGGATGGAGTTAAGTAGAGCAAGTGTGTTAAGTTCACTTACTTTTTTTGTAAATATTAGTATCAGGAAGACAACTTGCTTCCCTTTCCCATGCACTTTGTATACGTATTCTTGCAAGCTATCTCCACACTAACTGCCCATGAGAAAAAAATTCTGTCTTGCTAGCTGTTCTGTTCTAGTATTTTCTAGCATCTGAAACAGGAACCTACTTTAAAGGCTTGTTGCAATAGCCATAAAGGAGCCATCTCTCTGTAAAAGATAAAATAGCTCCACTCACTGGTAAGGTTCAAAGGTAGCCCTATACCTCAGTTAATAGAGTAGATGTGTTCCTGAGCCTTACTTGTTTAACAGAAAATTTGGTACCAACGGCAGAAATGTCATGGAAAGAATAAGGAAAGGTTCCTACATCACACAAAATAAGGAGGACTTCAACATGTTTCACAAATGTTTTATTCCGCATTAAAATTGCTGTAAGTCGACAGGTGACTTGAAGGCTCACACAACAATATGCACGTTTTAAATGAAACAACAAAATGCATTCAGGAATATATTTTTCTTTCCTCAGCCTCCACTTTTCTCCACCTTTTTGATGGCCAGACTTATAGATGTATGCTTTTTTTTTAAAAAAAAAGACATGCTAGGAGTAGCTGGTGAGGCGGGTCCTCTTTTCTCTCTGTCTTGCTGTTCACACATGCTTAGTAAGTGATTCTGGAGGCAGCTGCTGTTTATCTTGCCTGTTGTGGGCAGATACACACAGCCACAGCAGGATCAGCTAGAGGACAATCCCATTCTTTTCCAGCTCAAAGTTAACTGAATAATTTATTGCAGAAAATAAATACCCATGTTTGTGCTTCTCCAGCCCTCCATCACCATCTTCCCAATGTTACTACTACTACAAAAAAAAATTCTGGCTAGAGAGAGGACAGGGAGGAAGAGGGGAGGGTTGGGTAAGTGTAAATTGACTTTATTAAAAGGAGCTTCTTTGTCAGAGGCTTTGTAAAGTGAGACGTAGGCCTGCGTAAGTAATAAAATGAGCAGTGTGCAGCAAGGCAAAATTAGAACATAATGAGCATTAACCTAGGGCTGTCAGAAACGATGATTTACAGAGTTGGACAGCTCACTAAAGCCTGGTATCTAATGCAGTCTGATATCAAATGCAGTTGGCAAACGATAGAAATTTCTTTAACAGGTTTAATTTATATTGCCACAGCTATGAAAATGTGTATTAACTCAAAGCGAGAAGACGAACTTCTTTGTTTTCAGTCTATTAAAGGTTGACACATAATGGCCTAAATCCTATTGTTACTTGTGACTAGAGTAGACCTTATTAAATCAGCGGGATTTACATACTTGTTGACTTACTATTCAACAACTGATTGAATAGATCTACTCTAGTCGGGACTAAGCAACAGGATGCCAACCTATCAATGTGTAGGTTTTTTTTTTAAACCCTCCACCAGCAGATTAAGCCAAATGCTATATAGAACTTCTGTGTTCACAGTCTTTGATCTGTGATCTTTGGAGGAGATATAATATACTAGATAGATGCCTATTGTCACCCCACAGACGTACAACAAGGAATTCTTAACTCTGAAGGTTGCTAAAGCATACAAATTAAAAATGTGTATTTCTGGAAGTTGCGAACAGTAGATAACCAAACACAGCTTAATTTTTTTTATCTGAAGGGGACTTCTGTTGAGATACTTTGGACCCAAACAAAGCAATTTCTGTCGTGCCTGGTAACATTTTAGTCTTTTGATACCCAAATGAAAACACATTAACTATGCACTGCAGGTTTGAACAGGCAATTATTACTCCAGCTGAGTGCAGTGATCATCATGCTGTTATTTGCATAGAGTAAAAGATACAGCTCAGGCAAATCCCCAGTCACCAGAGCTCCCCCACTCATTAAAAATTAATTGGAGCAGAGTGTTGAGAGAATGTACTCAGCAGTCGATTTAGACAAAGGAAACTTCCTTTAAAATTTAGATCTGATTGTATCATGCCATAGCAAAACAGTACAAATTGACTCGTTCAAGATCAGATTGCATTCATCTTTTTTTTCACTCCATATTTCTCTTTAACAAGATTTTATTGCCTAATTTACAATCAGGTTCTTCCTCTATCGTTTCAGCCTCCATTTTATTATCCTTCAAAATGATACCAAAACATTCTGGTCTAGCTCTAATTGTATTTTAAACAGGCATTTTTGTAGGTCTGTTTCAAGGACAAGGAAGGTACAGCCTCTGGGCTGCATACTTCCTAAAGGCCCAATTTTGCAGCCCTCAGCAATCCCCTGAAGGCCCCCCCCCACCAAATTTTGGAAAGAAACTGGTGCAGTTTTGGGGCGATATTCCACCTGAAAACCAAAACCATTCCAAGCATCATGCAAACATGGTGGTTGGCATCTATCCACCCCAAGTCCTTTTCAGCCAGAGTTCAACAAAAAATGATAGTTATTTTCCACTGTGCTCAGATGTGCTGGCGTAGGCCATAGAGAGGAACACAGAGCAAATATTGGCCCCTGGCCCCCTGCAGTTGCCCACCCTGGTCTCTTTGTAAAAATACGTGGGGTGACACATTCCCACTGCACATGCACATGCCATTACAACCAATGCACCCAGTTAGACAGCATTAACAGTTACATGTGCATTCTGATCACATGTATATCAGATCTTGCTCATTGGGCACTGAATAGGCAGCTTTCTCTTATTTTTATCATACTAAATTGTTAACAAGGATTGAAGTAAAATTATACTTCATATCCATAGACCAGAGGCAGGAAGCTTGTATCTTGCAGATGATGTTGGACTGTAACTCTCATGATTCCTTCCCACTGATTGTGTTGGACAGACCTACTGCAATTGCAGTCAAAAATCTGGAGAGACGCACATTGCCAACACCCATTTTATAAAATATAATTTGGAAAGTGTTGTGTAATAAACATTTGTTCAAATTATTTGTTGACTGTGGTCCATACCTACTTATATTCTTTAAAATGTCTGTATTAATAACTGCAAACAGTGAAATAATTATGAGTCTTTATCATGCAAAAATCTGATAGCATCTGGGGCATACATCTAGAAAAGCTCCATTCTATTACATAAACAAGCACATTAAACTGGACCATTTTTGTTACAAAGCACACATGGTCTTCCAGTCTCCAGGCCCTTCTATATCCCACATCTCTCATCTCTCAGTACTAACATTCAGATAAGATGGAAACTCTCTTGCTCAACAGACAAAGGCTCCAGTTTCGTGAACGGAAATGAGCTTGGGAATACCCTGGCCGTTCCTAGAGGGCTAAACTGCTGCTGTATCTACAATCACTATTGCTCAGCATTGGCTAGTAAACCACCTGGGCCTCTTTTTAGGGAAGGCAGATCTAGCTACAGTAATCCATGTCTTAATTATATCTTATTTAGACTACCATAATGCGTTCTATGCAAGCCTGCCCTTGTAGCCAGTCTGTGGTCTTCAACCGAAGGCACTGATGTCCAGTTTGTTCCTGACTCAAGATGCTACTTATGACCTATAAAGCTATAAATGGCTTGGAACAAGGACCTCTGAAAGATCTATCTTCTTGTGAAAACAGCCTATTACATTAGAGGCCTGTTCTATCTTTCTATCACCAAGAGAACAAGTCTGATGGATATACATGACAGAGTCTCTTTTGTAGTGACACTTGGGACTGTCAAACTCCCTCCCAAGAACAGGAGCAGGTTAGTTCCATGCCTACTGAATGTTATACAGTATTGTATCAAAGACCTGATTTTAAAGAAAGTTTGTGTTTCTTGTGATTTTATGTCATCCCTCCACATTTGCTAAGGTTAGGGGCACAGGGCCCCTGTGAAAGTGGAAAAACTGTGACTAACTCTAGGCCCTCCCAAATCATATTTAACACACAAAAAAGTATGATCATATTCAGTGCATCATGGATTCCTTTGAGGCATTAGAGTTCCTTCGCAAGGCAGAAGTGGGTGGCTGGTGGGGCTTGCTGCCACCTCCCCTGCTGCCCCACATCATTTTTAACAGGGACTTACAAGCTTCATTTGCAGTTTCTCAGTCTCACGAGGCTTGCAGTCCTTATTCGAAATGGCATAAGGAGGCAGCAGCAGTGACAGCAAACAGTTCATGAATAATCAAATCTGCAAAAGTGAAACCCACAAATGTGGAGGGCTGACTGTAATTGTACATAAATTTGAGAGCCAGGTACATAGATACAGCAAATAAATGAATGGAATGCATGGCGTAATATTTAGAAACATGGAGCACTTGACAAGGAATATATAAACTTCATTTAGGTCAAGCTTTCCCTAACCAGCTGTTAAGGTAGAAGAAGGATAAAGGAGACCAATAGATACTTAACAGATGGCTTTGAACCATTTTATCCAATACCAATGTGCTCGCATAGCAACAACCAGAGCCACAGAAAAGCTATGAAAAATATTTTGCACACCTTAAGGCATTCTCATAATATTGATCTGGTGGGTAGAGATTAAAAGAAACTTTTGAATTGCATGTTGACACATGCTATACATCTGCAAAAATATATCTACTTATAGGTTGCATTTTTATGGAAGGAGATGAAAACAGTGAAAAAGCAATCTTCTCAGTATTGCTGGCATGAAAATAAACTGCAAAAGCTGCCTTGGATCCATGATCAGGATCAGCATGGGTGAGCGGAGGAATAATCTTAGCTCTTTCATCTTTTCTACAGGCTATCAATTATTATAAACCTATACCAGTTTACAGTTTGAATACTGGTAATCTTATGCAGCAGGAGTGGCAAAATATTTTTTCTTCCGATGGTGATGGACTGCACCTCTCATATTATGGTGGCAGCAGAGTCAATGATGAAGGATGATAGGAACTGCAGTACATCATCTCAAGGTCCCCTGGTCCCAATCAGTTATACAAGCAGATCACCAAACATTGAGGGAGTCCTCACATGGCGATATCATCTTGAAAAGCAGAACTAAGTGACTTTAGTGTGGGTCAGTGAAAATGTGCAGAGCACTGATCCTGTATGAAATGGAAGGATCTCTCCTTGTTTTCCAGCACCTTGGGAAAGAGGGAGAATCTAAAGCTTCATTCATTGGACACCATAAGGAAACAACTTTTGAATGGAGTTAAGACCCAATGTAATCTGAAATGGGAGATTATCTAATCAGAAAAGCAGGATATAATTTTCACTGAAAGATAACATAGGTGACAAGTTATACATTTAAAGTGTACATTGCTAGATAGACCACTCATTCAGTTGACTGGACAGAGCTACTTGCATCAGAAAATAATAAATGCCATATTGGACTGAATTAACAAAGACATTTTATGCAAGAAACACAGAGTTAATGCAAGTTCATCGTTTTTTTTAGTCCTACTGAAATCAGCGGGACAAATTTGTCATTATCTTATCCCATTGATATCAATGGAACTAAAGCAGGGGTGGGTAGGCAGTAGGCAAGCCTTCAGAGGGTGTTGCACTGCATCTCCCAGGATCCTTCACCACTGGCTATGCGTGCAGTTTCAGCATCTGAAGCGTCATGAGTTATCCATTTCTGTATTATAGCAACAATATAGTACTATTTTAACTCACTAGTCCACTGGAGGGAGATTGCATGGGCCAGCTGTTTCACCACAAGCACAGAGAGTCTCCACCACTGGGGGTGGGATTGCTTTGGAGGTCCCCATTATGGCTTTATCAACATAGATTTACTGCTAGCAATGTTTCTGTTGGTGGCAGTCCCAAACTAGGGACTGCAGCAGTTAGCCATCCTGCCCTATCATGTATTGTTTATTTACAGGAAGCCCGCAATATTCACAAGGGTTTAGTTCCAGGACCCTTCATAAATACCAAAAATAGTGCGTATTCAAGTCCCTATGAAAACACAACACAGGGCAGCAATCACTACTGCTACCATGTCACTGCCGAATCCCCAGGGCGGGGAGCAGCTCCCTGAGGAAGTGGCTGCTGGCCCTGCAATTGCTGGCAGTGGTGGTCCTCATCCTGGTCGCTCACAAGCAACCAAGATTGGGAACTAAGCCCTCAACCATCCCAGGGTGGGGAATGCTGGCTAGTCCCTGTCCTGGAATGGTTGAGGGCTCTGGGGGCAGTGTGGTGGTGGCAAAAGGCGCAACTGTTCCCCACCCTGGGATTGTTCAGGGCTTCATTCTTGATCCTAGTTGCTCACAGGCAACCAGGATTGGCTGCCATGGCCAGCAATTGCAGGGTAGGGGAGCCGACTGCCTTCCTCAGGCAGCTTCTCCCTGCCCTGGGATTGTTCAGGGTTTCATCTCTGATCCTGGTTACTTGCTTGTGAATGAGCAAGCAGGACTGGGACTGCACCTATTGATGTGTTCCTGCCTAAGCTCCTCCTCATCTTGCAGTTTTGGAGGTGAGAGAGCTGTGGAGTGAGAGAGTGCTAAGCTCTCTTTCCAATGACCTACCCTTCAGGGAACACAGGAGACACCTGCCTTGGGAGGCTGTCCAGTAATTGCTGCTGCCCCCCTGAGATTGCTTCAGCAATGGATGGCAGGTATGGTAATTTAATTTTTTTTCTTTTCATCTCATATAAGGTTGAATTCAGAAATGCTGCAAAATTAAACAATAACAGAGCTAACTTTAGCCCATTATGAACCTTGTTATTTGCCAATCTTCCTGAAGAAAGAAAAGATAGCCGATTAGAGATACACTGCTTGGTGTTTTTTGCTTAAAATGGCTGTAAGATGTGTATATAGATACGGGGTAAGCACATACACACAGATTTTGGGACTGAACATGTTCATTTTAGAATATTCATTTTAAAAAACATGGGTAACACTGAGAAATCATCCAGCTATACTGTTATGAATTAAATTCTGTTAAATGCAAGATTTCAAATTTTAATTTTGTTTTGCTTTTACACATTAGAAATATACAAAGAAACATGTTAAGTTTCTGGAACATGTTAATAGTGACAGTAGTTTCAAAATGACTGCCTCGTATCTCTCACATTATGGATGATCTGTCAGAGAGATTAAAAAAATTCAGAAGACTGAGTTCTACACTGGCAGTAAAGAGCTGCAATGGGCAGCTTACAGGTTTTGAAAAAGCATATTATAAAAGATAAAGTACATGACTTTAAACAATAAATTATTTAACTGACACAAACTGAATATCACAATTCAATTAATACTCTTAGAAGGAAGAGTATGGGCAATGATAGGCTTAAAATACAGATATGGTAACAGCCTTAAAATAAATATGTCTAATATGCCACATACACTGGAATTAAAAGGTATTTTTCTTGTAAAAAAAAAAAAGTGGAAAAGAAATATTACAATGTATACATTTCTTGGTTTTCCTGGGCTATTTTCTTTGTTTACATGAACACAGAGTTGTCAAAGCATTAGTTTATTTCAATATGACATAGTTAAGTTACAAAAGAAAAGCTCTTGTTTGTACATTGATTCACAAATAATCAAAAGGAAATGTAATACATTGAACACAATTCTCATTACCAGAGCAGTGGAAGGAAGCAGAAAAGAGTCAGTGGATTTTTTTCAAAATGCTGTTAAATTTCTTGACTTGGGTTTTGCCCAAACTGTGCGGTGCATTACTAGTGATTAAGCTCAGTAGAAGTAAAAATAGCAGTAATCAGCAAGTACAAATTTTACAGCATCAGTGACATCAAGTTGTCATTAAAGCTTGGTAGTCATTGGCTGAGGACACATGCAACCCTGCTGGGTGAGCTTTCCTGAAGCTGTACTCCTGGTTTTAACAACAGCTGGGGCAAGCTAATGGAAGTGAATCACACTGATGAACAAGTACAGATTCTGGTTACTGAGCTCTATGTGATGCTGTGTATGAAGTACATTTAAACATATAAGTAAATGTATCACAAGGACTGTGTATCAGATAGGCAGGGCTCATCTCCATGTAAGATATTCTACCGATAGTGGTAAGTCAGTAAATATATTTGGTTAAAAGGCAAAAAAACCCCAAGAAATAAGTATGTATCATCTTTTTAATGGAGAACCAGGAACAGGACCGTTTATTTCTTAACACATAATACTTTTTGTGAGACACCTTACATTTAAGATAACTTGTCTTCATGCCTTTAATGGTGTTAATTAAATAGGGATTTTAAAGACTATTACGTATGGAACTCTGTTCTAACAAGCTGATATTTCAAAGCATCACTGGCCTTACCAGCCTAGCTATATGATGTGTATTTTATTTCAGCAAATAAAATTGGAAGGGGGCTATTAAGAAGGCAGTGACAGAACTGCTGTGTTTGCACACGACACCAGGCCATGATTTATCACTAGGTGTATGTTACTAGCAGCTGCTCCTCCTCCGGAGTGACTATGAGGACCTCAGTATCTTTTGCTTCCATTTTAGGCTAACTACAGCTGGCAAAATTAGAATCCAAACTCCACGTAATCTTAACTGTGTTTAGTGAAAACCAGCTCATTTCAAAGCATTGTTTCAATTAAAATTAAAAGATTTTTACAGTTTAGACACACATGCTGGTTAATCTAAAAACAGAAGCAGAAGCTTCTTGTGTCCCCTTTGTAGTTTCACCAGAATGGAGAGAGGAAGTGCCTGAACTAAAGGCTCATTCCATCTTGTCCCCATAATGCTAAATTGAGGTGTGATGAGCAAGGTAGACCACTTGAACTGCTTGAATAAGGTATCACCACTTAATGTTAAGTTTAACAACTGTTTTGAAAAAAACACAAAATTGATAGAGCAACTGCTCCAATGTGTCTCAAAATAAGCACTGCCTGTATTATTAGTTAAAACTGGCATATTTGAGGACATCTGTGAGCAGATTCTGAACCCTACTATCTAATGATTACATGTATAATTGTAATAATGAAAACCAGCCTGAGATAACACACTTGACTTGCTTATTACTGTTTTAACTGACCATGTGCACACGCATGTGACTATTTTTGTATAGAGGCACTTAAGTTTAGCAGAGTACTTCTGTTGTAAACAGTCTCATGAAGGTCTCTAAGTCAAAGCATATGCAAATACAAAGTTGGTTTATCCAGAGTGGCTTAAGGTACAAATCTTATAGTTCTACTGAGACACTTGAATTTAGTATATTAGTCTCAAGTGTATTATCCAATTTATTAAAAGAAAACAAATGAAAAAAATACTCAAACTTCCAATCTCAACGTTCCCTCAGTTTTTCTTTTCCAGTAAAAGTATTATTTGTACACCAAATAGCACTCCAGGCTGTGCAATATGAAAACTATGCTTTTTGGCATAGATATATATAGAGAGATATATATATATATGGAAGTACTTCTTTTAGCCTCTCTCTTTTACTTAGAACCAATTAAAATCTTAACTGAAAATCCCAATGCTCTATACTAATGCTGCAGCTGTTATGCATGAATATCAACAGCTAATATAAACTGGAAGAGAACCAGTGTGTGACTGTAACAGGCAGTGGGTGCAATCCAGAGCCATTAAAATCTATGGGAATAGTTCTATTGACTTCAATGGATTATAGATTATCCCCAAAAGCCTTTTGAATAAGTGCATTAGTATATCTATGAAGATTTCTCAAAAATATCAAAATTAAACATTGATTCTTATGTATTGCAAAAGGAACACACAACAAATTGTACATACAGCAATAATTTATTCTGAAATGTTCATTTAGTTCTGCTGAGACCTCGCCCATGTCTCATTAATAAAAGAGCAACCATCTCATCTCAAATACCAGAATATACAACAAGTTACAGCATAGCAAAAATCCTACCTACTGTCAGTTAAAATCTACTTCTGGTAAAATAATTTTGTTCAAGATTTGCACACACACAGATTTCCTTTTTTCTTTTTCTTCTTCCAGAGCACAAAACCAAAAGGTAATTGTTACACCATAACTATCTATACACATTATTGTGACCACAGAAATGTTAATCATCATTTCAGAAAATGAACCATCAGTTCTATCCATGCAGAAAAAACAGGCTTGTTCAGCAGAAACCATATTACTGTGAATTTCACAGCCACATGATTAATTATAAGGTTTGGTGGCTTCACAAATACTAAGATGGAATCAATCATTTATTTATTTATTTATTTATTTATTTATTTTGCATAAATTCCAATTTCTCCCTGATGCACTTTAGTCATTTTGTAAATCTAGGAATGAATGATAACAGCATTAGAATTATTTTTTAATCTCTGTTGTTCATCTTTCCTGAATGCCCCCACCCCACCAAAAAAATTAAAGGTATGAGATGCTAATTAAATATATGCAAAACATACTGTACAAATATCACTTTAGCAATTTTATTGCTAAATTATCAATTGGGAATCCCTCGAATATAATACGTGAAAATAAAGAATATCAAATATGGCTTCCAGAACAAGTACCCTCTACAAGAATCAAACCTATTTACAAAAAGAGAAAAAAGTATACTTTTATTAAAAAGTTCCACATATAGCATAATACATCAGAATCTTTTGTTAAACAGATGTCACCAGATAGGATCCAGAATGGCGCTTAGGACTCTGAGCACCATTCGAATCTGTATTTTCAGTTTTTGAATCTCTTTTTTTTGTACTGTTATTTACTGGAGTTGGTATCTGCGATGGACGAACAGAAGTATTATCCACACTGCTTTTTCTGGGGCTTGGATTATAGTTGAAAGGGGTCACTCTTGCTGCAACAGCACCACTGGGTGAACTGTGTTTGCTTGAGCTGCTGGAACTGAATGGTGTACGTTCATTAACAGTGCTTTCAGTAGTCTCTGGGGGAGGGACAGGATTGCTTAGCACAGGTTTTGTTTCAGTTCCTTTCTTGTCTGGACTATCTACTTGAATAAATGAATTCAGACGATTTTCTAAACCCATGGTACGGACAGGGATGTTTCCATTCCCTGCGTTTTGTTTTCCATGAAGATCTTTAGAATCTTTACTATTTACATTCCCTTTGTCTGAAACACTGTCAATAATAGGAGGAGTCTTTCCAGTGGGGGACTTTCCAGATCTAGGATTATTAATAGGGCAGTCCTCAATCCTCACCCACACATCCTCTGTCTTAGAGACAGCAGGTGCCATCTGGTAAATTAAAGTTTTTGAATCAGCACCATTAGCAGCACCCGATGAGCTATTCTGAGGAGGACTTGTCATTATCTGAGGAATTTCATTTTCTTTTATCTTTCTCCAAGTACCCTTTGTTGGTGCTTGCGTCTCTTTAGCCTGTTTGAGTCCTGAAAAGGAACTTACGTACTGCTTTTCGTCCTCACTTTTTGCCTTTTCACTGGATTCTGAAGAAGCTGAAAGTATTGAGGAGGAGCTTCCAGTCCGCCGCCAAGTGCTCACACGAGGAAGTGATGAGGAATGTTTACTATGCTCCCGCTTCCATGTCCCTGATCTATTAATTGGCAGTCTAGAAGGACTCTCAGAGTGAGATCGAGTTATGTCATGTCGTTTCGTTGGCCTCCCATCACTGTATTCTAAAGAAGGGCTCAGGTTAGGAGGTAATTTTCGCCAGCCACTAGTTTGAATGGCTGAATGAGTAGATAAGGACATGTCAGGAAGTGATGGACTTAAAATTGGGGTCTGTGTTTGGGACTGGATAGGAGAGTCTGGTCTAGAAGGAGATAAAGATTCAAATGACGCAGACTCTTCTAATTTCCTTCTTAGAGTGGGGCTTGGAGTTTCTTTAATAAAAGTTGACTGGCGTACTAAAACAGGTCTTTCTGATCTGTCAGATTCACTCCCACTTGACTTTGCTGATGACATTCTAGATAAATCAGACTTTTTGCTTGATCCACTGATACCAGAAATTTGGTTTAATCCTTTTGAGGCAGATTCACTTCTAGGGATACCACTAGTACTTTTAGGCAGTCCTGACTGTTTTGCTACAGTCTGTTGGCTCATTTGTCTGCCAGGTGATGTATATGCCATTCTTCCTGAACCTGAAGACTTGGTGGAAGCTGTACTTGGAGATGACGTTCTTGGTAGCTGGGAAAGTTTATTAGGGGGACTTATGCCATTTCTGCCTGGTGAAATTGAATTTCGTCCAGGTGACTGTAAAGGTCTAGTTAAAGGTTGCTGCTGCGGTCTGGAAGGTGTAGAATCTCTAGATCCCGACCTTGAAGGTCCTTTACTTGATCCACCCTGTTGAGATGGTTGTCTAGATATGGGGCTTGGCTCTGATTTCACAGATGGTTTGGTTACTCTGGGAGAACTAGTAGAACTTGGGGTTTCATTAGGACTTTTGGAAGCTGTACTCTTTAGCTGTGGCCCCTTTTTAGAAACTGGACTTGTACTTGAAGAACTATTTCTAACTCCAGGAATATGAATCATTGTCCTTCCCCGGGAAATTGAAGGCATATTTGTTTGCAATGGCTGTTTCAAGTGACTTGTAAGTTCAGAATTAGAACGAGCTTTACCTGTAATCAAACTTTTATAAACTTTCTTTCCTCCTTTGATACCTTTATTTTCAGATTCCACCTTCTTAGTTTCCAATGTACTCTTCTCTCCAGGCTTAATGATTCTTGGACCCTTATTACTAGTAAAGGGTTTTTCTTCTTGGTCTGGTGTAAGATGGAAAGGTGAACCCAAGGAAATTCCAGATTTCAGTGAAAGGATTGAATCAGAGTCTGATGAAGCTTGCCTAGATAGCGATGCTGCAGCAGCAGCTTGATGTAAGCTGCTAACTATTGAATTAGCACCTTCCTGAATAGCCTTCCAGTCAAAGTTCTCTGAATCTGGTGAGAAACCATGCTCTGAATCAGGCCTTTGTATATCTTTCAAATCTAGTGTCAAGTCTTCTGCCAAAATGCCTCCCATGTTTCTGGAACTATTTTTTTCACTGTCCCCTTTTGCTCTTGAAGGCTTTTTCTTTTTAGGCATGGCAGAACTTATACATTCCTGCAAAAGATCATCTTCTGAGTCAATACTAAGGGAACTAAGGGAACTGTTCCTTGAAAAACATACAGGTGTATCTTCAACATGAAATGACTTAGGAGCATACCCAGAAACCTGTGGTCTACTTGATTCGATCTGTGTATCAGATGGTTCTATTTGTTCTACAGGTTCACTTTCTTTGTTGTTGTTGTTTTCCTGATCAATATCACTCAAAGAACTCAGGGAAGAATTACGAGAGAAGCAAACTGGAGTATTTTCTATTGCAAAATTTTGCATTTTCTCATCAGTAGCTGCAATTCTATCTGCTATGTCTTTTGATGATTGAGAGAAGGGCGTTTGTTTCTGCACCAGAGTCTTGGGTTGATTTCTCATTCCTGGAGTATGTTTTTGGCAAGCTTGTGTTCTATTAGTTGACTGCTGATTTGAAATGTGTTCTGCATTGGCACTGGATTTAATTTCACTTTCTTTTCCCTTTCTCAGTTCTGCCTTTTCTCTTGAAAGATCCACATCATCATCAAAATCTAGAGAACTCAAGGAATCATTTCGTGAAAAACAATATGGAGTTCCCTCAATTGGAGTGTAATGGTGGGGTGAATCAAATGCAAAGCTTCCTCTTGCACGCTCTTCATTATTTGGAGGTTTATCATTAAAGTCTCTCGAGTTATTCTTAAGGTTTTGTTTCTTTGTATCTCTGTTATCTGTATAGGACCTTTCACTATTAAAATTACTTTTTGGCTCTGTGCTTTTTCGTAAACGGACTCTATATTCATTACTTTGGGGCATAGGTTTTACTGGTGATGTTGGTTTCTTTTTCTCAACTTCCAGTTGGTTCTTATTACTTACTGATGACGGTGTAGATGCTTGCTGGATCTGATCCATTATCTTTTTCACTCTGAAGGGCTTGTGGCTTTTCCCTTTTGGCATAGCAGAATTAATACATTCTGCAAGAATATCGTCACCTTCTTCAGTTTTATCATCATCCAACCCAACAGTAATCCCTGCTGAATTTTTCCCTCTGTGAGCATCATCAGTATTTCGGCCTTCTGTTGGAATGGTATCTCTCTTTTCAAATTCAGCTGATTCCACCCCTGTGCCAGAAGTCTCTGCACTGGCCAATTCATTTGGTGGTGATTCTATTGTGAGATCACTCAGAGAAGTTGCTGTTGAAAAATTTATTGGGGTGCCCTCAACACAATACACACGTGGCATATCATCTCCAGGTGTAAAACTAACATGCTTTTGAGAATGTAATCTGTTTTGAGAAGGGAGAAGTTTATATACAGGAAGTTGGCTTGGTTTCCTGGCTACAGGTGGAGGTATTTTTGAAGCAGTGGTCTGTGAGGGCTTTTTGGCTTTACGTGAAGATTTTGTTGGCATAGCAGATATAATACATTCCTCTAATATTTCAATATCATCTTCATCAGAATCATCCAGTATATCTTTTTCAGTTTCTGTGGGTTTTTCTGTATTCTTTTCTTGTTTATCCTTCATATCACTTGGCTGTTCAAGTTCTGCTTCATTCCCATGGTCATTTTCATGAACAGGGGGCATTATTCTCAGCTCTACATCTTTCTGTATAAATGGTTCATCGAGACTCAAAGCACTTAGGCTTGATGAACAAGAAAATCCGTCTGGTGTACTTTCTGTAGCAAAATGTAACAAAGTATCTGCATCTTGCAATACTTGCACTCTTTGAACAGCAGTATTTACAGCTGCTTGCCTTGGCCCAGATTCTCTTTTTTCAGTACTGGGTACTTTAGCCTTGGCTGCTTCTCGCTTTACTTGTGTCACTGGTGCAGGTGGTGGGGTTTTACTTCTGCTTGGTGGCATTGTTTGCCCAGGACTATCTGGAAGGTCACTTGGACTTATAATACCACTTACCATCCCACTGCAAGGCTCACTCTGAACTGAACTAGCAATTGAACGGCTCTCAAAACTATCCAAGGAACTCACAGAGGTACACCTGCTAAACATGAGTGGTGTCTCCTGCACATAATGTTCAGGTGGGCTCTTGGGAGTCTGAGCACCACTTTTTGAAGGAGATTTGGCACCTGAAGAAAACTCAACGGTTTTGTGCCGTGATGTATCAGAAGGCGACAAACTAGAAGCCTGAAGTCTATTTGATTTTGTTCTAATGTGCTGAGTGGTTGATGAGGTTTCATTTACTGTACCTGCTGCAGACAGATTCCCACTATTTTCTTTCATTCCCCCTATCTTCAAAGTATTATCAGTATCTGCTACATGTGTGGCTTGATCACGTCCTGTTTCATCTTCAGCTGATGACAAAGATGACAGAGAACTACATCTTGAAAAACATATTGGTGTATCTTCCACACAATAGGTTTGTATTGTTTCCTGGTTGATGGAGGGTGCTTTGCTGGATGCAGGCTTCTGGCTATGACCTGTTCTTCCCTGAGCAGAATTTGGATGGAGCTGGTTGTGCCTCTTTGAGCCAGCAGAGGTTGATGTATTTCCACTGCTTGATGAAATATGATCTGTTTTAGAACTTTGCACAGATGGACTTTTTGAAAAAGAAAAAGATGGCTTTTGTGCAGAAGAAGGAACATCAGTAGAGTATTTGAGACTGTAATCAATAGGTTGATCGACATGGTCCTCCTCTTCGTTGTATTTTATGCTATAATTGGTTGGATGATCTTCTTCTTCATGTTGCTCCTCCTCAGAGTAACGTTCACTATAATTAGTTGGCTTGTCATCCTCATAATCATCAACCTGACGTAAAGATTGGTTCACTTTTTGATTTATTCCATGGCTGCAGCCTGCTCTGTTCTGTTCTGAAGTGCTGGAATCTCTTGATCTGAAAGGAGACACACACTCAGACTGTCCAAAAGCTGACTGGTAGCTCATATGTTTATTGTCACCACCCTCAGTATATACAGGATATGCTCCACTTTGATTTCTGGACTGCCTTTGCTCACTCTGCTTTATTTCTTCCTCTATTATGTGCTTGGGTCTTGCCCATCTTTCATTCTGTGATGGGCTCTGCCTTCCAGAATTTAACTGTTCATCAGAATATTTCAGGCTATAATTTATTGGAGTATCTAGTTCTCCATCATTGTCATCCATATGATTAGCACTGTGTATTTTATGGGCTAAATCTGCAGGATACTGTCCATAACTGCAAAATTTACTCTCTTCATCTTCTGAGTAAGATTCAATAGGCTTCATTTGTCCTCTTTTACCATACCCGTCACTGCTACTGACACTGTTCAAGCTATCATTAGAAGCTCTCTTATATTCCACTTTTGCATAAGGTACAGGGCATGTTCTGTTCTCAGATTTTGGGAAGCTGTAAGAATTTGTGTGAGAATGAGCAGCAGATGTTCTTCTTAGAGCACTCCTGTCTTCTGACAAACAGTGCATTTCAGTTACAGATCCATTGCTTCTCTCTTCTGGTGGAATATGCATACCTGTCACTTCTTCCATTACTTTAGAAATTTGGGCTGCAGCAGTAGTGATCTGCATTCCTATTCGTTTAGAGGCATTTCCAGAATTTTCTGTTGTGGAATGATAGCTGCTTAACCCAACAGCATGCTCTCGATCCAAATTCCTGTCCTTTTCAGACCGAGAACCTTCTGCATTTCCTCTGTTTGAAGAGGAAGAGCCAGGCAACACTGTTGTGTTTAAATATGGTGAAAGCACATTACCACTATTAAAATTTTCTGATCTGCAAACTCCATCTTCATGTCTATTACCATCCAAGACATATTCACTGTAGAGATTCTGTTTATGTCTTTGCTTGTTGCGGTGAGATGTTTTGGGACTTAAGTTATCAATGTTGTCAAAAGTCTCAGATAAATGTTGAGCATCTAACTCTGCTTCAAGTGCTTTTTGCTTTCTGACGTGAAGAGATGGTAAGCTTGAGCCTGGGGACATGATGTTAGCATCTTTATATTTTGCAGGTCTGTTTGCCATTAGGTTTCTTAGAGCTGCAGCACTGCCCATGGCTATCATCTTGTGCTTTGAATGTATAAGATTTTTGAGCATGCTAACTGCTCCCATGTCCCATAATGCTTCCTGGTCCTTTGCATTCCGTGCAGAAAGGTTCCACAGCGTTCCACATGCATTACTGACTATTGTCAAACTGTGAGACTTCAAGTGATGTAACAAGGTTTGCAAACAACTGTTCTCTCTTAGAATTTGCCTACAGTTAAGGGAACAAATACAAAAGAAGCATAATTAGCATCTATTTTTAATTAGCTATGGTAATTTTCCAGTGGTAATACTGTCCTTAAACCTATCTGGGACTGTCAATTTTAATTTTCCCAATACTAATTTTCCACGGGTAATATTGTTCTCAAACCTATCCAGGATTGTCAATCCACTAAGAGAGTACACATGTCTCAGCTGATGAAGTGAGGTAGGCAATTTGACATTTTTAAAAGGCATTTTTAAAAGAACAAAGTGGGCAGGTGGAGACTGGAAACCCGCTTCACCCTGGTTTCATGTTTTTCCCCCAACACTCCCTTCTTCCAAACACTTTTTGCCTAAACTTCTTCCAAAGGCAGTAAGCAAGCAAGGCAGAGAGATTCACTTTGTAGTCCTACTTTGTGTAGACACAGGAGGGACTATTATTTGGCAGAAGCCCTTCCACTTATATAATCCTAGTTTAAATCGTTTCCAGTACTTTCAGAAATGGATTTTCAGAAGATGCTGGGAGCTGTAGTTTGTATATACATCAATATGTAAGTATCTGAAATATGCTGCCCTTTGGATTCTAGTAAGAAGTTTAACCAAGCAGAGTAAAAAAACTTGGTTGATTAAACAGTTAATTAATTAAAATAAAGATATGAGTGCTTCAGTACAACTAGTACAACTGACAATAATTTGCTTTTTCTTCCACATAAACTTTTCAGACTGCAGGTATCTGAGCACTGGTATTTAAAAAATAAAACATAAGTAAGTGAGCATACTGGGATTTTAAGCATAATCATAATACTTGTCTACTTTAATATAACTTGTGAGTTGTCAAGTAAATATCAGCTGAACTAGTACTTTTCACACAATGATTAGTTTACAGCACATTTTGTAAGTAGACCTGGCAGCATTGGAAGCATGCCCACCCTATCAACTTTGCTGATAGATCGGCTGTGGTCCCTGGGGAACATAAATTCCACTAAGCTGCAACAGAAAGAAAAGGAAGCACAGACGATTCATCATCATTAGAGACTAGTTCTTTTTGCTTCCTCTCTCTATGAACAGCTTCCATAATAGCTGGTCCACATACAGATTTCACTGATGTTAAGGTCTGATGCTGGATTTTGCTTTTTTGGCTTCTTCTTCCACACCCCTTATCTCTTTGTATCATGCTTTTTAGACTGTAAATCTTAGGGAATATACCATTATTTTTTTTGTTAACCGTAAAATGCTCTGAAAATTATTTTGCCTGACAAGGGGACTGAAGATGGTTTACATAAATAAGTAATAAAATAAAATTACTGGATAGTACACCTACCTGTGGTCCTCATTTGTGGCAATCAAGCTAGAGACGTTACGCAGTATTCCCCCTCCACTTTCAATGATGGCTAATGTATTTGTTTGGCTCCGGTAAGTGAGTGTGCCAACTAAAAAGGCAAGAGCACCATCCACAGCACAGATATCAGCTTTATTTTCAGTGCAATGTGCTGACAAATTCCATAAGGCACTCAGTACACTTTTTAGAGTAGATTCCTATACAGAGACAACAAACACTGGATTTGAGTTCTGGAGTGCAGTCTTAAGTTCATAACAACTTTGATACTATGGTCTTAAAACTGGAAGATGGGATAAGGCCTGGTAAAGAACACCTGGAAAACAAAACAAGCTATTTTTTCCCTATCTTTTGACAGCTTCACTCTTACAAAATTGTATACCAGAATGACAGTGCAGTCCTAAACATATGTACTAAAAAACAAACCAGACTGACTCAACGGGACTTCCATCTAATGAAAGATGCAACGTTTGCATCGTAATTTGCATCGTAATCAGATTTCACTGATATCTATTAATTTTTTCAGGTGATTTTGCCAGGACTAAAGTGTAACTAACTTAGTTTACTACTGTTTTGTCTGCAGAAGTCTTCTGTCGCTGAAACAGAGAAGGCAATTTTATAGCCATTTCCCTTCTTTCTTGCAGGTCCCTAATTCCCATTTTTTCCCCAAAAGTCCCAAAACCTTCCAGAGAAGAGGCGGGCACATGAAGCTACATGAAATTTCTGGATATTTCTCCTTTCTTCCGTTATTCATCCCAATGATGGAAATCTTACGAAATCAGGAAGCTGCCTTATAACCAGCCAGATAAACTGTCCATCTAGCTTGGTATTATCTGCATTCTCTGGAAAGCTCCTCTCCAGCATTTCAAGAAGTTTTTCCAAAACTATTTGGAAATGCCAGGTTCTCAACTTACAACCTTGTGTATACAAATGCTTATGTACTACCACTGAGCTACAGACATTCTTGTTTTCTGTTGGCAGAGTTATGTTAGGTCTATACTTTTAGGTTTTGAACAAGAAAATGGAAAAATATTCTAGCTATATAAATACTTTAAATATTCTTCTGCAGATTTTACCTTTTTAACTTCCAAAGCACACTCCATCAAGGCTTTTACACTTCCAACTTCACGTAATGTCTTCTTACTGTTCACATCTGCTCTCCAAGATAAGTTTCTCAAAACACTTGCAATGACCTGTAAAAAAAAAATTATAAAATGAATGTGGTTTAACTTTTATCTTTTCATTCCCTACATTTGTTATTAGCTAAATACTACAAAGCAATTCTGTGGGCCAGCAGATAACTAATCGATAATCCATCCATATTTCAAAATGCAAGATTCCCTAATTCAATGTTATCAGATGAAGGATCAAACCGAACATGAGAAGATATGTGGGCTTTTTGTTAATATGGAAATGTATATAATTCTATTAGGGTGCCCCTTGATTGGGATTCCCAAATTAAAAGGGAAATTTGAGCCAGCAAAAGATAAAGGTAAGATTACATTAGTGAATGTACACTGCCTGGGTTGGATTTTGAAGTATCTGAATGTAAACAAAATAGGGATATGTAATTTAGTGCTCTCAAGATGTCTGGGACTACAGTTCCCACAAAACCTGACCAGTATGGCCAAATATAAAGGATTATGGGTTCTGTAGAAAAAAATTCTAGACGAGAACCAAACTGCTTAGTACTGGTATAGAAAACATTAAGAAAATAAAAGAGAAAATATGAAATAAAAGCAAGGCTATACAGAGTAAGAAAGTCCACCAAGAATAAATGCGGCAGAACACATGTGAAAATAAATAGTAGCAGAAATGTTCCAACAGGAAATAAAATATACCTGTTGCAAATCTTCACTTTCAGATTTTAACTGGGCTACAAGAGCCCTCATGCAACCCTTCATAGAACACAGTGTTGCCTGTTTAAAAATAAAAGAAAAAAGATTCTATAAACAACTGATTTATCAGTATAATTATGGAAAATGTTCACATGTCAATATCTTTAATGGTAGAATAAAAGGACAAAGAACAATAAGCCATTTATTGTTTCTGTTCATGCTTTCAGCATTAAATACACTTAGGATAGCTAATGAAGCAATACAATGAGTACATAATTAAAAAGTAAAACAAAATATTAAGTAGCAATAGTTTTAAACATTCATAAAACAGGCCACATTAGATAAATACATCCTGACAGAAAACAGTCTTCATTGCACATCAAGAAGACTTCTCTAAGCAAGTTCTTCCACAGTCTGTGTATCACAACTGAGAAGACCCTATCCCAGTGGAATCATTATGCCTATGGTCAAGTGAGGAGGTCGCTCACTGCCGTAGAAAGGTGTTCTTCAGTAAGTTTGTATGGGAGGAAACTCTTCCAAAGACACCCCTGTCTCAAGCAAGACCAACATCCTGAACTGACCCTGAAAGTACCCCATGTAATGATTACAGATCAAAATAAGATGACTATATCTTTGCCACTGTCAAAACTCTGGTAGCTGCATTCTGGACCTACTGCCATTTCCAAAGGACAGCCCCAGATATAACAATAATCTAATCTGTAGGTAATTAGAGCATGAATTAACATGGTTGTGTACAACTTCTCTTCATAAGGATTCAGGCTGCTTAAGAGATGGGAGTTAGTAATACGGCTTGGACAGAATCAGCCTTTAGGTCTGTATTAACTAATGTAATTTGTTACAGGTAACTCATGTAATTAGTAAAACTAATGTTTTAATTGAATGTACCATTTAATACTTTTTAAACTTTTATACTCCATACAGTTGTAACTCCTCTGCTTTAATTATACTGTGAGCTGTTTTAAATCCTATTTGGGAAAAAAAACAAGATATAAATAAAATGAAACAAAATAAATATTGTACCAAGCTGTTGCTCCAAAGATGTGTACCCAAATAGTCTGCTCCCTGCTTGGTCATCCCTGCTGGCCATTACTCAACACAGATTTTAGGCCAGAGCAAAATTCTTTTCCCACTGGAAATTTTTATTGAGTTGAAGTCTCAATGATTTGGTGTCAGTATATTCTTGGGACGGAGTTTTCAATCACTCCAGAAGATACTTTTGGCAGCAGCTTCTTCTGAGCCTTTCTTCACAGATTAAAACTCTGTCTCCCTGCTTCTTAGTTCTGCCAGCAACCATTTTTTGCTATACTAGGGCTGCCCTAGGGAAATCCTCTTTCCCTGGAAATGGCTACTAGGGTTGGGTTGGAGGTCAGGCACATTTAACAATGTTTGCTGAGTGGTGGGGGTTCTCTTCCTCTGGGGAAACATTCCTAATGGTTCTGGCATTGGTTTCATGTAGTAGTTATAGGAAGGGCATGGAGCTAGATGGATAAAGAAAAAATGAGTCCTATTGTTTCTCATTTTTTCCAGTGCGACTCTACCTTGTTGCTACTTCTACACCAATATGACAATTTAAGTGATACAAAATATTAAAAAATTCTGATACCAAGCATTCTTCAAATGTTCAGCAGATCTGAATGATCAAGAATTATCTTTATATTTGTCAAGGATAATAGCACACTTTGTTAAACAAACAAACAAACAAACAAAAATACCCAAACAGATGAAATAAAACACCTTTCTCCTCTATTCCAAATGCACTGCTTAAATTTCCTGTCAGCAGCCCTTTTGTATGTTGAACAGCAAAAATTACAAACACCTAATATTACATACATTAATAAGAAAAGGCCATGTTCAAAAACCTACCTTATTTGCTACATCTCCAAAGGTTAAATTTGTTAGAGCCATTCCAGCATATCGTCTTAATGTGACACTATAGTGATCATTTGTAAGCCCATACATTTCACAATCTACCTGAAGCAGTTCTGCAATGGCCTGTAGTCCGCCTGTGAAAGTAAATGAAAAGTTTATTAGAAATCATTATTATTCTCAACCAACATATTGATTCCCCAGAATGCCAGAGACAAAGCATGGGAATAATTACAAACTCTCATTACAACTGAAAATTTGTCTTACATAATAAGGGGCATTTCAAGACAAGTGTATTAAACAGCCTAAGGAAGTGAAAGCAAACCAACCTAGTCTGAATTCAGACAAAACCTCATATCAGTGTTACATTCCATTATCCAGGTTAGATTAAAAATAAATCTTTAAAAAGCTGGGGTAGAGAACCTATGACCCATGGGATGCCATTGTACTGAAACAATCATTACTCCCAGTTACTGGCTATGTTGACTGAGACCCAAAGGAGCTAGAGCCCAATAGTATCTAGCTATATATTCTCTGTCCATGCTCTAAATGCTGGAAGTGCCAATGTTTTTTTAGGTCTACTATTTAAATGTTACAAGTGAACAGAACTCAAAGGAACGAACTGTATGTGTGCAGCATCACTGATTTTATTTTTCCTGCATATATGCAACTATATAGCCTCATTATATGAATCAGATGTCAAAATGCCTGCCTCAGTGTATGCTCTGAAATCAGTAGCAACAATATTCTCTATAAAGTCAAAATATGAATTTGTATGGAGAGACGATCTAAAGTAAAATTACATCTTCTTACTCTAAGTAAGGCTCCTATCCTTTGCATATCCAAATTAACACACTGAAATGTGTAAATACACACATGACTGTGTTGTTGGGTTAATTAACTAATAATAAATATGATGTACTGGTACAATATTTATTTTATTTTATTTATATCCCACTGCTTCTCTCCCAAATGGGATTCGAAATGGCTTACTTAAAACAGAGCAGTTCAAATAGTATGAAGTATAAAAGTTTTTAAAAATTAAATAGCACATTCAATTAAAACACCGAGTTACACATAACTCCATTAGTTTTAACTGTTATTAACACACTTCTGGCCACTGCCGAAGCCTGAGCATCCAGGAATGAATCCAAGGATACACTCAAGCTACAAACCTGAAACTTCAAGGGAAGTGTAACCCCATCCAGCACAGGTTGAATCCCCATTTCCTGATTAGCCTTTCAACTTGATCAAGAAACTCTGTGCTTTGTCTGGATTAAGCTTCCATTTGTTTGCCTTCATCAAGCCCATTACTGATAAAAGACAGTGATTTAGCACTGAAACGTATTCACAATACTTTTTCAAAATTATAATCATATCTCTAAAAATGGAAGAAAATCCTACAATTTGTCATCCTAACTGTGGATATCATTACCACAATTTGTTGATATGATCATGTTGATACGATCTTGGATACTGTTTTTCTAAAGAGATGCAAGACAAATGACAGAAAGCCCCTGGAACCCCTGGACAAAGATCCTAATTCCAACTGGGCATTCCTGTTAGTCTCCAGCATACACCCACTCTGGCAGATGTTTCAACAGCACGTGGGCACTCTCATAAAGCCTGGTCAGGATAGCTGACAGTGTTAAAACATTTTACCTGGGTGACATGAGTTCAAATTCTTGTGTAGCCATGAAACTCGATGGGTAACCTTGAGTAGTGGTTATCTCTCAGCCTAACTTAAACCTACAAAGATGTTTTCCAGACGAAGGGTGACTGTGTATGTCCTAAAGCTTTCCAAGGCAGGCTAAAGATAAGAGAGATGTGGGAAGCCTTCTTCCTTTCTCTATGTCCTAGTTCAGTTAGGATGTTTTCAAAAGCAACATTCAGAGATTCCTGCATTTCCCTGATAATTAGTACCCAGCAAATGCCTGTTAAATTAGGAAAGTTTTTGTGTAGTCTGAAAGGGAGCCTCCATAATTTCTAACCCAGGAGCAGAAATGATCCCAAGTGGAGGGTCCAGTTACCAGGGCTTCTTTATGCCTACCCACTCTAAAGGTTGTGTGTCCATGGTCAGATATGGAAAATGTGTGCCATTCACCAGATCATCTGAAACAGCCTAGCTAGTTTCAAGATGTACTTAGGCATCTGATGGAGGTTGTTAACTACGAACATTTATTACAGATACTACATAAATTCATTAACTTTAAAGTGAGACAAGATTTTGCAGGAGCAAATTAAAATGGCTTTTCTGGAGTCTGCACATTTCTAGAGCACACTGCTTGAACCAACAACATTCCCCATGTCACACACTGAGTAAATTATACTCACTAGTTCCAAAATGTTGGATAAAAATGAATTTTATGACACTTCCCAACATAATTTTATGGATTATCTTTCTTGTAAATGATGTATTGCTGTCATTGATTTCGAAAGGATTTAGCTTCAGTGCTCATGATTCTGACATCAGAGACAGCCTTCCAGAAGGTAGGCAGAGCAGAATTAGCTGGGACAATTGCAATGAATCAGCATAAATACTGCCAATACTGGTAAAGCTAAAAGAGTACTTACTACACAAATATTCAGACTTTACTTCAGAACTCTGTCATTTTGCCTAACAAGCATTCCTCTCTTATGGAATGGAATGAAGGGAGAACTACTTTATTTGATGTACACTCCCAGAAAGGACAACATATTTAATTACACAGGTGGAAAGATAATGAAACATAGAGTGTCACAGAATATTAGCCGACAGACTCCCTCTATGGATAGGAAGAAAAAGATTTTCTTGCAGTACAATCCTTTGTATCTTACCAAGTTCATTCATTGCATGCCTGTGCTCTTCATCAAATGAAAGCTTCATCAGGACACATACAGCAGGACAGATCTGATGGTCCACTGGAGCTGGCACTGTGTCACAACAAGGAAAACTCCTTTTAAACAAATGCAGTCTAATTTAACTCTAGAGTCTCTTCCAGATTAAAAACAGAATGTGTAAAGCCTGTCTGCATAAAGCACAAGAACAATTTTCAATAGCATTCCCTCTGCACTTGATTTGAGTGGACATGCTAGAGACCCTGTAAATAAATGAAATGGATACATGTTGCAAAGGTTCACAGGAGGTGACTAACCATTTTCACCTTCCATGGTCAACAGGTTACTACCATCACTTTTTAGAACTGGACTAACAAGCATGAGAAGAGCCATCCCTAAAAAATTCTATGCACAGAAAGTGGATCACATGGCCAGAGCATTAACATCTCACACTTCACCATATCAAAAGACAATGATAGATCTTGAATAGTATTAACAGTCAGCTTTTTTTTTGTAGTTTAAAGGATCATTTACAGAAGTCATAGGAGAGGCAGTAAATCCCTTGAGTGAATGTCTGGGTAAGATTATGGCTAAAACTTTGGGACTGAATATGAAAATGGTGATGATAGGCAAGTAGGGAAAGTAGGGGTCATAATTTCTCCCACTTCTAATGAAATTATACACTCATTAAAAGTGTAGGCTTGTATTCTTAGGGATGTTGTTCGATCTAGTACTGATTTTGGATATTCAGAAGAAATCAAATACACCTTTCACAATATAAGTATGGAGACCATGAAAACAGACATCATCCACTCCTTCATATCTTGTTTAGATTACTAACAAAGTGTTTCCTTGAATATTGTTTAAAATGTGTAGATTGTTTTGTGTTCAGCGGCAAATTTGATAGCAAGAACAACCATGAAGGCTCTTTTCTCAGCAAATTTCAACATAACAGAGCACAGTCTGCCTATATATTTCTAGGGCCCTAGGATGATCATTCTTGCTTTTAAGAAAGTGCAGCTAAACAAACCACGAGCCTTTCAGCTGCAGTCCATTTAACCTGCAGGAGAAGCCAAGCAGGAGTGATCAAACAGGGTGCAACAGGATAAAATGTCGTTCATAATAACTCATACTTTTTTTGATCTGGTCAAAGGCTGGAAAAGTGGGAAAAAAACATGAATACCTACATGCCCCTCAAAAAATATTTAATACACACAAAAAAGAAGAGTGGAGCAGATTCAGTCCACCGGGGATTCAAAAAGAATAGTACACAAGATGATTGAATCCACAATGGGAAGCATGCCAGCTGTCCAATTCTGGCTTCAAGGTGGTGCGTTTCCTTTGCAAGGTAGAAGTGGGTGGCTGGCAGGGCCTGTCACTACCTCTGCTACTGTCCTACACAATTTTTAACACCTTGTGTTCGCAGCCTCTCAAGACTTGCAGAGAGACTGTGAACGTGAGGTGAGACTTATAAGTCCCCATTAAAAATGGTGTAGGGCAGGAGTGGAGGCAGTGGCAAATAATCTGTGAATAATCAAAACCATGAATGTTAAACTTACAGATGTGGAGGGCCAACTGTAGTTACATACATACATATGTTCAATTTGATTCAAGTATTTATCTTTGCCTCTTTTTTTTTGTTTTTGTATTCTTAGTAGGGATTTTTCAGAAATTTGATCTCTGACAATTCCTATACGAAATGACCTTGTCTATATCTCTTGCACTAATGTGCTGTTAGGAAATTGGTCGTGCACTGGTGTCCTACTTCTTAACAGCATAATATCAAAATTGACTTAAAAAATTTGTTGAGCGATTCTAAAAATCTAATTAATTTAAGAATGAAAGATTAATATTTACAGAAATAGAGCAGAATAACGTTAAAAGAATAAAAATGGCAGTAACTGAAATAAACAGTTTTGAGCACCACAAATCACACTTCTCTTATAGCTTGCATATAATTGTCCTGCATAAGATCAGAATTCAAAGCTGTAGCATTAAACAAAATTTTACACTGGTTCTGAAACTTATTCAAAATGTTAACCATTTCCAACATACTTGGATTTTTGTCTTGGTCCATGCCCTGATTGTGTGCTTCCTGCCATTCCCAACATGTTTCACAGTAAGCTCGAATTTGTTCTAAGAGATGGAGGACACGAATTTCACGCCGGCCTCGCTTATCATCAGGCTGGGAATGAATGATGTTATGCAGTGCTGCACTGGCTCTGGCACGGGCTTCTTTACTGCCCCGGGAATTTCCCAACAACACAGAGTCTTTATCATTACCATGTAGAAGTTGGATAAGGAGGGGAAGACATCCAGACTGACGCATAGCTATACAGCTGTCTTGGGAACTAGACATGGCCAGCAAAGTTCGCGACATGTCATCTTTATCATGAGTGCCCAGCATTGACAACAATGAATACACCATTTCAACCTGAAAAACAAACATTATTACAATAATGTTACCAAATTGTATTAAAGTGGAAACAAATAAGTAGCTTTGGTATGTCACCAGGAATATTTTGATCTGACTTCCAATCACTGTGAAGTATACTTACTGTTGGCTCTTTATAAAATGAAGTTCATTTAATAGCAACATAAAAAAACCTAATGGCATCTAGAAGTCAGAAATATTAAAAAATATTTTAAAAAATTTGCTTAATTATTGCTTAAATTCTAGACATTTTTCAAACATTTAGTGAAGAAGATATTCATAAATAAATGAATAATACTTTCATGTAAAAGTTACTTCTACATATTTGCTAACATTCTAACTGCTTTGCACATACAATAGCAAACAATAGTAAAACCAGAATCCAATTAGTCCGATTAAAGTATGCAAAAATCTAGGTATTAAAAATTCTCAAATTACTAAGTGACTGTTAAATAATGCAAGTAAAATCTGTAGAACCAAAGTAAGTAGAGTATGTAGTACTGCAAATGTTAACCTTTTCCATAAATGAAATAATGAAATAAGCCCTCAAGAACAGTCGTATATTTTCAGAAAAGATTAGTGACATTCTTTTCTAACTATCCAATGTCACATCATGAGAAAACTCATCTCAACAAGAGGGCCACTGAATTGATTTGTCAATTCCATAATGCTGAAGCACTTACTAAAAACTAGCAATATTTACTAGATTTTGTACATGACAGAAAAACCTGATATACATGACGTCAGTATAAATTTTCTAGGCAACTGAAAAGATCTTAGAACAACTGGTGCTCCACATTTGCTAGGGTTAGGGGCAAAGGACCCTTGCAAAAGTGGAAAAATCACAAATATGAAAGGGGGCCAAGGCATGTGTGAAGGGGGCCAAGGCATGGTGGGGAGAATGGGCACCCGGGCTCCAAACCAGGTCAGGGAAGGGAGAGGGAAGGCACAGTGACCCTATGCTTCCTCTCTCCTGCCCATCTCCATCTTCGAGTGTGGGGGCACGAGGAGAGGGTTTGTGGTGCTGAGAAATCAGGCAGTGAGCTATCCTTAGCTGACTAGGCAGCTGCTGTGGAGGAGGACCAGAGGCAGGTTTTTAAAGGGTTGTGCGGCCTGATCGGAGCCAGCAGGAGGCAAGATTCCCGTGGGAAAAAAAGCAGAGGTTGGACAAACTCACAAATAATCAAATCCATGAAAGTCAAACCCACAAATGTGGAGGGTTGACTGAATTCACAAAAATATTTCAAAGGCAGCTTAAAGTAAAGACTGTTCATACAGAATGGACTGCTCACCAGAATAGGAAAAACAGTTGATCAATAATAAACATCAACTCCTTTAATACATTTGTATAGTAAGATTACTAAGAAGGCTAAGAATTTATGCTACAGAGCTACATGTGGTGTTTCAAATGACATGTCAAAATAGTCTAATTTCATTTAGAGTTAAGTTAAGTTGTCTAGGTTAGGTAATTTCATGGTACATGCCTTAGTTACATTTCCTTTGGATTACTGTAATGCATTCTACCTGGGGCTGCTGTGAAAACTGCTCAGAAACTTCAACTGGCTCAAAGAGCTGTAGTCAGGTTGTTAACTGGGGCTGGCTACAAGGGGCATACAACTTCCTTGTTGCAAAAGTTCCATTGGCTGCCAGTCCATTTCTGAGCACAATTCAAAGCATCGTTTTTGATTTCTAAAGCCCTATGTGGCTTGGGTCCAGGTTATCTGAAGGACCATATCTCCCTCTATGAGCCCATTAGAGTCCTACGTTTGTCTGGAGAGGCCTTTCACTTTGTCCTACCACCTTTTCAAGCTTGTTCAGTGGAAACAAAGGAGAGAAACTTCTTGGTGGCTGCTCCCCACACTTTGGAACTCCCTTTCTGGAGGGCTATGATGGCCCCATTCTAGCTGTCTTTCCATTGGCAGGTCAAAACATTTTTGCGCCATCAGGCTTTTAGCAACCAACTAGAGTTGACTTTTAATTCTATGTGGAGATGTTTTTAAGGTTTGCATATAGTCTTTTAATGAATTTTAATATTTTTAATGTTTAGTGTTTTACCTTCATAAATTGTTCAATTGTTTTTTAAATCTTATATTTATACATTTATTAATGCTTTTGTATTGTTTTTAATTTGTATTGTTTTAAATATGTTAGCTGCCTTGAATCCCATTATCAGGAAAAAGGTGGTAAACAAAGTAAACAACAACAACAACAACACACACAGTGGTTCCTTCACTTTCCCCAGGGTGTGGGGCACAGAACCCTTGTGAAAATGGAAAAACTGTGAACTGCCCCCCATGCTCCCGCTTCTATTCCATTCCAGGTTTTCTCCCATTCCCTTCCCTTTTGCCTTGGCGCACATTTTCTATACTGGGATAAAAAGCAAAGGAATGGGAGGGGGAGCATTGCGCATGAAGAAGGAAGGTGCGTTTTCTTCCCCATTCCCTTGCCTTTTGCCTTGGTGCATGTTCTCTGTGCTGGGACCAAAAGCAAGGGAATGGGGGGGATACATGCCTCCCCTCCATTCCTTTGCCTTTTGCCCGGGTGTGTTTGCCTTCCTTCTCTGCGCCTGGCAAAATTCAAGGGAGTGGGAGGAAGAAAAGTGGGGAAGGCATGTGTGCACCTTGTGCATAATCAAATTTGTGACAGTCAAACCCACAAATGTGGAGGGAAGACTGTTCAATGGGATCACCCTAGCATAAGATATTTTTGGAAAAGTGTTGAACGAGTTAACCTCAAATTTTGGGAACTACTTTTTACCTTTTCTGCTAAGATATTCTTACTTTCTTATTAGTAAGATGTAAAAAAGATATCGATGTTAAATATGACCGTAACTGCTAGGAAGTTAACAGTACAAAACCAGATTACTATTCAAACTCTTGCTTCTTAAGACTTTCTCAATAAAATATGAGGAGTGAATATCTTGGATGATCTTATTGATATTATATATGTTTGAGCTTAGAATATTTATGTTATTAACAGAATTGTGGCATTTTGGAATAAGAAATATAAGCAAAACATTAGGGTACAAAGACTGAAGACTTTAAATTCAAGAATGAAATCGCAGAGCACTAACAAGTTAATTCAACTGTAGAAAAGGTATTTTACTGGTCATTTTTCTTTTTTGTTAATTATGTTTACTTATGCACAGCGATGTATTACGGTTTTGATGTTGAAAAGACAGGATTTAAAATATTTTTGAATAAAACTGAAAAAGGCATAGTAAGAGAGCAGAATTAGTCTTCTACTGAAGTGAGCCTATTTGCAGTTATACCACTCAAGTTTCCACAACCATTCTTTAAAGATGAAGCTATAAAAAGTGATTCAAAGTGACATTCTGATTGTGACATTCTGCCAATATCACCTGGATATCTTTAGATCATAAGATCATAAGCAGCAACATGAGAAGCACCCTTTAGTGTCCCCATCTGGACTTTTAGGGTCCAGATTATGCATGACTCCTGGCTAACTCTAACTCAACATCAGTGCACTGTCACCATAGGTATAACCAGAGTTGGTGATGACCTGCACTCCAAAAGACAGTGGCTTATGGAAGGGAATACACAGTCATGCCACCTACTCACCATGATATCTACACTAACTTTATGGATCAAATTCCAGACTATATATTCAACTATTATTACTGATATCAATAAAACTCAAAATAAACTGTAGATAAATATATGCATTTTTATGTGTTGATTTAAGAATCTTCACGGTCCCTCACTGTAGCTTTTTCAGCCTATAAGTTTCAGTTCAGTCTTCAAAAATTTAGTTTCTTGCTGTAAACCTTTCTAAGACTCGGCTTAAATATGGATGTAAAAAGTAACCAAGTAGAGAAACAAGACAATAATATGCAATGTAAAAAATTTAGAATTAGAGGGCTTGATGATAAGGTAGTAGAACATAACTTCAATGAATACCCTCTTGGTTTGTTTTGAGAATGAACTGGACTGGAATATGAACAGGAAAGTCTAATAGAAAATACATGCAGGAATTCATAGTAGACTATGAAGAAAGTAAATTATATTAGAAAGACAGCTTCTGATTGTTTTGGTTAAGCTTTATGTGGTGAAAAAGAGGGGTCCTTCTTTCATATGTGGTGGACTTGTAAGGCTGCAAAGAAATTTTGGAAGGAAATTCAGAGAATGTGTAATTTAAACTTTGAAATGAAACCAGAATTCTATTTGTTGAATATGTTAGGCCAACAAAGAGAAATAAGATCTCACCAGAAAACATTGTTATATGTTGTAACCGGGGCAAGAATGACAGATGCGCAACACTGGAAAGAAAGAAATTATATTGATATAAAAGAATGGAAATTAAAAGTTCTGGATAAGGTAGAGATAGAAAGTTTGGCTTTTTCACTTAAAAATACACCAATCCAGAACTTTGAAAGAGAATGGCAAGAAGTTCTGAACTGGATAAAGGAATGAGGGAAAGATAAGAAAGATAAGAAAGAGTGTTGGAAAAAATGGTAATGAAAATTAAAGATGTTATAAAATAAGTATAAGCTGAATGTAATAAGGTTAAAAGTAATAATTGTTGGGGATGATAGGAGTTTCAGCCCCACGGAAACGCAGCAGAAAAACCAGAGTTCAGCGAGCCAGCAGCAGCAGCCTTGCTCCCCAGTAAGGATACTCACACACAGAGGAGTTTCTTCCAAAACAGGAGGCACTTTATCTTGCAGCGAAGTTCCATTATATACAAAACATAGGACAGACGGACAAAAGCTTGCGCCAGGCACCAGGTTTAGTCAACAGACAAAAACATACTGGCATTGCTTTGTTATATACATATCTACAACCAATCAGGTAGAGGTTTGCACACCTCCCTCTACCATCTGCACACGACCCCAGTTTCTTATGCAACCTTGCAATTACCCACAGCTGGGGCATGATGCAACATCTTTGCAGTGGGCTGATCATTTTCCCAGGGTTCCCTGCCTGGAATCCCTGACAATAATGTGTCAATCTTAGAATAGAAAAAATGTACAAATGGGATATAAACACAGACTCAACTGGAAAAATGATGCTCGGAAGCGTTTTTTTTTAATTTTGAGTAAAACTTTAATAAAAATATATACAATGATGTTTTGGTTAAGCTTCTCTCAGAAAATGTAACAAATATAGTACTGGATGATTTTAGAACTCAAAAAGAAAAACTGAAGGATAAAAAAATTATGATACTGGTATACCTCAGGTAATGAAGTAGATGTATTCTTGAGTATTACTTCTTTAATAGAAATTTTGCAACCAGAGCCAGAAATAACATGGAAAGAATAGAGATTCCTACATCACAAGAAAGAAGAGTAGCTTGAACACGTTTCAGCACTCTTCATTCAAAATTAAAGATATGCACATGTGAAATGAAACAATCAGGGCCATTTCCGCATGAGACTGTTATAGTGCTATGATTCCACTTTCAATATCCGATGGAATCCTGGGTTTTGCAGCAAGGCCTCTCCCTAAACTGCAAATGAGCCTTGCACGAGTAAACAAAAACATTTGGAATCTTCTAGAGATCACTTCAAGGCTTCTTCCAAAATACATCCAGGGATGATTTTTGTCTTCTACCAGCCTCCACTTCTCTTATGATTTTCATTTTGGTGGTGAAGTTTATAGACCCAGCCCCTTTTAATGTGCTGGGAGTAGCTGGTGAGGTTGGCTTATCTTCTCTCTTCTTTTTTCTGCTTTGCTGTTCACACATGCTCAATAAAGGATTCTGGAGGCAGCTGCTGTTAACTATGCCTGTTATAGGCTGACACAGATAGCTACAGTAGGTTTAGCTAGAACAGAATCGCGTTCTTTCTCAGCTCAAGTTTTATTACATTATTTATGGCAAACATTCTGCCAGCAAAAGTCTGTGTTTCTCCACCCTCTTTCACCATCTTCCCAGTGCTGATGCTGTTAAAAAAACTTCCAGCTAGGATGAAGGGCTGTGCAGGCATAAAAACACTTTGGAAAAAGAAGCTTCTTTCTCGGAAGCTTTGCTAACTGAGGAATGCCTATATAAGTAGATTTGTTAAAAATTATATTAAAGAAAGACATACCTTCAGATTTTTTTTACTTAATGATTGATTCAAGAAAAATCTCTCACACAAGATGGGTTTTCCATTTAAATTGGTAGTTACTATTACATAATCACAATAATAAAAGAAACACAAAAGCTTCTAGAAAGTTTAGACTCAGAAGTAGAAGGCATGATAATAAAAGATATTCATGGCACGCAAGGGGAAGAAGAGAAGCGAGTTAAAACAAACTGAGCAAGAACAAGAGAAAGACAAAGAAATACATAGGAAAAAGGAATGGACCCAGACTGATCAGGAAACAAATCTCTAATATTTAACAACACTGTATGTCAACTGATGATTGTGGTTTTTTCCTTTTTTATTTCTGGTTTGATATTGTTCTTGCAATTTAAAAATGGCTAATTACATTAGTACCAGTATACATTAGCTGCTGTACAATGTTTTTTTTCTTTTTTGTTTCCAGTTTTGAAATATTAAGTAACTATCTGTTACTATCTGTTATGTACGATTTTTTTAAAAAATATTTTGTAGAAAGATTTATCACACAGAGAGATTCCAAGACACAGCTTATGTATCTCAGTTTACAAACACTTCATTTTCAGCTCATAGGAGAATAAAAAGAGGGAGAAGTGATTTTTTTTAAAATTAAAAAAATAAAACAAGGAAAAAATGCTTAAAACCTAGCTTGGTTTGGTTTCTTTGTAGGAGCATATAACAGTTTGTCAGCAGTAGAACCCTCAGGGCCAATATGTTGCCACTTACAGAAGAACTTTTGAAAAAGTATTAACAATTTAACAGTCACCTGAATAATGGTTCTTTAAATTACTTCATTTATTTTAGTATCATTTAATTTTATTTATATAATTTTATTATTTAAACTATTATTCAATATTTAAATGAACATTTGATAATTAAATGAATATATGCATAGATAAATGAATATACATATAAATTTATCAAGAAAACAAGATTTTCATAAGCCTTCATATCTATTTGCTAAAATTCATACCCCCTACATCCAACATAATACAGGTATACTGAAAATCCCCACTAGTAGACTAATGCAACCACCTGCCCAGCAAAAACTCTGATGGTTACCACCCTTGTGCTAACTCTAAAAATGAACTACTGCTAGCAGAATAGATCTTTGTATATATCTGCAAGGCCACACCTGCCATGCAAGGACATATATGCTATGCAATCTGATGTACTTCATTAATCACCATTTAATACAATTCAGCTCAGTGTATTAATACTAAAAATACCAGCACCAAAAGCACAACAACATGAAAGCTGCAGCAGAAATCCACTGACATTCTTAAAATCAGCAGACTGATAGACATTAAAAACTTCTGAATCATATATCCCAGAAGTGTCTTTTTTTAAAGGCAGGTTGCCTGGGGGATCTCAACAGGGAGGCATTCTGTAATTTTAGCGACATGACACGAAGGAGCCAGTCTGTCTGATCTTGTGAAACAGGACAGAGCAGAGCCTGTCATACAGGTCATAACGCTTGGGTAATGTCCTCTGTATATATTTTTTAAAATTGTATAGTGCAGTACAAGCATCCTGTGGAAATCTCTGGTTACCTTGGTACCCAGGTGGCTTGTCAATCTTCGAGGAACAGAGTAACTACTGCTAGAATTCATAACACTGGATGTCTCATGGTCCATCCGAGCAGCTGAACCCTAGAAGTTTAAGTAACAATTAGACGACAGAAGTGTTTGTATATCAAAGTCATTTAAAAATTTCAGCATTTTGTGATTCAACACAGTTTGGAAGTTATGGTTAAACTGAGCTAGCAGGTCAATTAAATAAAAATCTCATGTTCTAGAATTCTTATCATGGATGACGATAATTAATACGGAAGCAATCTGTAAGAAGTCAAATACAAATTACACAGGAGAAGAAAAGAGGCATTTCTCTCATGTGAAAGCATTTTTATGGGAAAAATTTCATTCTTTTCAACATCATCCCTAGGGTATCCAAAACACTTACATCTAACAGCTGCACTCAACCATCAAATTTCCAAACAACCTTTCACCATTAAGTGCTGTTTTCTCCTGCACTTATTAATAAGGGATGGTAGCACAATGCATTCAAATCAGAGATATGTAGTCATACAAGTTACTCTCTCTCTTCTCAGATGATAAGAATACTGCCAGATTTCAGCTGGGGAATCCTTAAGAATACAGTGACCTTGCATTTATTGTTAACCACTTAAGAATTTTAAATTATCATTTGGGTTTTAAGCAATTAACTGAAAGAGAATGAAGGTGCCCTTTTGTGCAAAATACTCCTAATGGTGAGGAACTCAAAATATGCTCACTTTCTGTATGTACCAATTCAACTGATTTCTCCTTCCAACCTCGCACAGAAAGGAACTTAAATGATCACATGCACAGCTAGGTAGGTCTTCGTAGATTCTCAAGTCCCAGGGATTTTGCTATTGCTAGTCTTTCAATCTAAGCAGGGGTACCAATATTGGTCATATCAACAAACTTACTAAAAGCTCTACTTTTGGTGTTCGTTTCTAAAGTTGTTCCTTAAGAAAATCCAAACATACATTTTCTGTCTGAACTGGTTAATTGCTTTCATAGGGTTGATCCTGTGAGAGAGACAGTAAAATCTTCTGGGGATTGATTTATAGACATATCCTAAAATGCATCTAAAATGGTATCTTCTGATGTTCTTTTCTGTGGAGATATGTTAACTGGTGCTTTTATAGAGGCATTCTGAAAGCCCTTAATTTCTATAATTCATATTTTCCTCCAGCACAGAAGCCAGATAATTTGTGTTTCACTTTTTCTACATCCCTATTTCTATTTCTTAATCAGAGTAACAGAAAGTAACCAGGAGTGAAAGACAGAACTGTCCCCTTTTGAAGCTTCCCTCTTACTTCAAAAACAACTGATATGGTGGACCCTCCATACAAACAATCTCCCCATCTGTGAATTCCATTTTACATGGACCATTCCATCCTATACCTAACATGGTAGTGATGTGAACAAAGATGCACTAAAACACGTGCATGCAATTGCCACCATTTAACAATATGGGATGTAAGGATCCACAATTTTTCTTATTCCTGGGGGTTGCTGGAATGGAACCCTATAAATATGGAGGGTCCACTGTGCTCATGTCTTGCTTTTCCCCTAGGTGCCTTCTTCTATGCCCATGGATGCATTGGCATCCATTGACTTACTGGAGCATTCATGTTCTTCTCTTCCCTTATTATATGATAATTTATCAGACAATAAATTATAATGGCAGTTTTCAGTCTGTTTTCCAGATTGAAAACTGTCCCTATGTTGTGGACGTTATGTGCTCAATCCCACTGATGAGAGGAATAATTCCAATCAGATACTACCAGAAGGAGGGTGTGTCAACTCTGAGAAGAAAAATAGAGATAGCAAGTGAATCACTGCCTATACTCTGTGGAAGAAAGATGTGTGTATGGCAGAAGGAAGATAGTGTGTGCAAGAGAGACAGAACAGAGAAGAGCACAGAGGAACAAATGGTGGGTGGGGGGGAGGGAACAATCAGAAAGGAGGCATGGCTAAAGAATGATATACTGATAGAGTTAAACTCTGACTAGGTCAATTGCAGAGTATAATTCCACGACAAAAAACTGAACCTGGGTTTTTCCTGGTCTGCAAAGTGCAAAGATATGGGGATTTTTTCCTGGGATCTGCGCCAAAGATGTATTGGGTAGAACTAGATGGATCCTCTTGAACATGCGGAGTTTTCTTTTAGGATTCCTACCCAAACCACTGTTCAATCACACTATCTCATTTCTCCATAAACCAACCATGAAAATAAAATAAAGCATTTGCTTCTTTTTATGGCAGTCACTGTGCAAAAATATAGATATGAGCCAGAGAACCCTATTGATCTTCTTGATTTTTCCAAGAGATGCCTAGGTTACCTCTGAGACAACAGAAGTGTTCTAATGAGGTTAGTCCATATCTCATGTAAAAATCATATAGCTCCATGACATGCTGTGCCTTGGATCTATGTTTTGGCTATGAAGGTGTCAGCATGCGCCGGATCTATTTTGTAATTATTACTGTTATGCCTTATTATAATAACACAAATGAAAGCTTTAATTTCACCCTGATTTGATGGAGACTCCATATAAAAGCATGCAAATTGAAGGGGATTTTTTAAAAAAAAAAATTTTGGGGCCAAACTTTTACATAGACCCACAGAAAACCAAAGAAAGAGGGGGAAGCAGCACAAAGAAGAGAAACAACCTGGGAGGTCCTGCAACCATTAACTTTCTCAAAATTCCAAATGTGCACACATCAATAGTGCTGGGACTCCTACCTTACACAATACTGTTTAGAAGAGAAGGGAATGCAACTGAAGCAGGGACAGAGGAGGAGGAATCGCAAAGGACGTGCAGCAGAACTCAATGGGAGGAAAAAACAGGAGATGGCGAAGACAGTGATTATGGTCATTTCTGCCCTACACTATTATAGTGCTATTATTCCACTTTTAACATCCTGAAGAATCCTGGGATTTGTAGTTTAAGGAAGGGACATTTAGAATTCTCAGCCAGAGAGCTCTTTGGCCTCAGTAAACTACAAAGCCCAGAATTCCACAGGATGTTGAAAGTGGAATAATAGCACTATAACAGTGTAGTGCAGAAATGGCGTTTGAGAGTGCAAGAGAAAAGTATCTTTGAATGTTCTTCAAGAAGCAACTGAGGCTGAAGTTCTGCAAGTACAATGGTGAGCCCATGGATCCCCTTATTGAAACTTTCATTATCAAGCTTTCTTTGGATAAGCGGTAGAGCTTAAAAGCACCCAATATGCTGATGATCAGTCAGTTGCTCCTGCCACAAATCCTAGAATTTGTCAAAAAGGCCTAAATTAAGCTGAACTATATTTATCAAGCAATGCTATTCCAAAGACACCAAAAGAAGACAGTGAGAAGAAAGTGACTTTGTCACTTTTTCCCTTCCCTGGCAGCACATCCAAATTCTGCCTCAGAAGATAGGATTGACTGCTGGAAATTAATATTAGACAAAGACCTACCATGAGCAGAAATTCTACTGCACCCCTGATTTTCAGTGTTCCCCCTTTTCTCTTCTGTACCCCATGCCACAGCCCACCCTATTCAAAGGTGTCTTAACTCACAGGACAAGCTCTTAGGATATCAGGATGTTTTACATGTACGCATTTAATTTTTTCTCCTCCTAACTAAAAAAAAACAAAAAAACAAACTTCTTTCAGCTAACTTGGAAAAAGCCACGTTTCAGCCAATGTTGCTTTCTCCAAAGCAAAAACAGATGCTTCCCAACAACTACTCTTAATTATGGAGACATCTCAAAACACACAATTGTTCATTGGACTGTAGACACTATGTGAAATAACTAATACTTCAAAGGCTTTTTTAAATATTTTGGTTATTTTTATTGTTAAGATGCACTAAAGTGAAATGAGATAAGTGCATTCCAGAAAGAAAATACTAGTGTCCAATCCATTATGCTTTCTCTCTGTACTTACATAAAAAATAAGCAATCCCAACCATCTCACAGAAAAACAGAAAAAACAAAACAAAAACAGACCCTCATATCTATAAATCTTTAGGAGGCAAATAAATTCAACACTTTAAAAAACATTTTTATCACAAAAATTTTGAACTATTCTATTAAAACAGCAATCTTTTTAAACTCCTATGATGCTCTCTGGCTAATGACACTTTTTTATTCTCTTCTCATGAAGCAGAATATGTTCATCAAAAGTAAGATCACACAATTTTAACAATGTCTGATACAGCTTAATTATAATAACATTCCTACAAACAAAACCTTCCAGCTTTTATTATTTTTAAATCAGAAGAATATTTCCAGTCCCTGGTTTACTGCTCAGAAAAAGCAAGTACAATTAATCAAAATAAAATATATTTAAGACCATCATTTAAGCTTTACTGCCACTTAACTTTTGAGAAATCTCAGTTACATTAGACAAGGCTAACTATAGGGTAAGAGGAAATCAGTTAAACTAAGTTAAATTTTACACGTTATCTGAAGCCAAATAACATTATAATTTCTTTAAGGGATTAAAAATATTTCACAGCCAAACAAAACATTTAGGAAAAATGTAATGGTTTAGGAATACCACAATTACAGCCACAGTAATTTTGAGATTCTGTAGCATACTGACATGTGATGGTGCTCAAGAAAGCATATACTGAGTTTCAGAATACTCTCTGAATGAATATTTTCAGTGTTCCGCATATGGTCTGGATAACATCCAGATCAGGGCATATAGCAAAACAGTATCAGCAGTCAATTAGAAAAATATATCCACCTTCAATATAAATACAGATTCAAGAAATTATTCCATGGTTTAAACAACACTGCCTTTTATCAAAAAAGCAAATTATTTCTAACATGATTTTTTTATTTCAATGCCATTTTTAATTCAATGCCATAACAATTTTAAAATTATGTAAAAGGTAATTCCTTTAATTAATCAGAGTTTAACATTTAAAATATCTGGTAAGGTCAATTTGAAGGATTTATTTGCTCCTTTCCCATCTAAATATAAAAGCCATCTGAGCAAGAACTGTATTGGGCTCACAATGTGGAATACTTAAAGTCTATCTATTTAGAAAATCCTTTGTGGCAGATTAAAGAGCTTTCATCTCCTCTGGCAGCATGACTTTCCTGATTTAACTATATATGAAGGAATCCATCCACACACATTTTCATTGTCGTAGCAGAATTGCTAAATCACACCTTCAAAAGCATCGTACATTTAAGCATTACTTATAAAGAAAATGCTGACTTTACCTGGCTACTGCCAGCAGTTGCCACGCTGATTTCTGCTGCTCCTTGACCTTCATTTTGCCTCTCAGCTTCATGCAAGCCTGCATCATGCTTGCTCGGAGGTGCCCTCTATTAATGTAAGAATTTATGTCATTATGTATAGAAATGGAGTGCACTTTATCATGCAAAGCTTTCTAAAAATTGTGAATGCGTCAGTGCTGTAGCTTCACAAAGCTACTGAACTGTGCTTTGTATTTCATAACCTCTAGCCTCAAAAATTAGCAACCGAGACCGACTGTCTTAGCAAAATTGCAGGATGAAAGTGAGGCATGTCCTCTGAGGATTATAGCCCTAGAAGACAAAGGATTTGCTGTGAGACACAAAACACCATCCTCCACCAGCTGTGCTCACATCACTATCAGAAATATAACAGAATTGGAGCAAACAACTGTCTCCTCTGCAATGTCACATGATCTGTGCATTTACTGGAGGCTATGAGTGGAACAGTTAAAATATTACTTATGCTTTGCAATCAAACAGAAGCACCTTCTGAGTTGACAGCTCAAAATGCATGTAGTATGCTACTTTCATACTAATGGCATATTTCCATGTATCAGTTATATCATGACCTACACTACAGCATCTATCTTAACATAAAAGAAATTTGAAGAAATGGCTTGCCCCTAGCCCAATAATTCTCTAATTCAACAAATGAATGAATGAAGTGTACAAGGTAAAAGGAAAACAGCATTTTTTTCTCCTTATAAAAGCATTATACATAGAAAATAAAAACCATTTTTGTAACATCTTCACATATAATGGCAACAAGTTTTTTTAAGTTACTCTAATACATACAACAGGCATACAGGACAGGGAATATACAAAATAAATAAATAATAACAACAACAATGATGTTGATTATGTACATTCAGATCTGACTGATAAATCCTCATCGTATCAGAGCTGAATAAACACACACCCTATAGCTTTCTCCATCATTCTAGAACACTGGTCATTCTTGCCTGGGGGTTGATGGAAATTGTAGCCCACCATATCTGGAGGGCCCCAGGTTGGGGAAGGCAGCCTTGCAGCAAATGCAACCTCTCTTCAGGTTTACTAGCATTTGCCATCAGAAATGAAGAGATGTTCTCCTAACAAATCTGGAGGGCATCAGATTGGGGAAATTCGACTTACAGGATAGGGTTCTGAAAAATCCAAGGCTGTTATATATACAGCAATATAGACAGAGGCATGCTGCCCACATAAACTGCACTGATTCATCTGAAGGAATCCAGTGCTTTGTGAGCTTATGATTAAAGCTAATGACTATGACTAGATTGCACATGGAAGTCTAAAACACTGGGGCACTGAATAACCTAAGCCATAAGCCATATATAGATGCAACTTGATTAAAACAATTAGATCAAATTAAACTGAAGTAAAATTAAAGTAAAATTAAAGTAAACTTAAATCAACAGAAGAGGTGAGAACAGAAACAAGAAGTTTAAAGACTGGAAGACTGATGAAGAAAACTTTACAGTATTTATTTAAAGCAGTTAATACACTGCTCTTTAAAACATTTTCCACAACAGCTTACTAACAGGCAACACAATGAACAGAGAAATATAATCAAATCTAAAATCAGTAGACAAACAGAACAGCATGACAATTATTCAATGGTTAAAATTTCAAATAATGATTTTTGCCCAGTGCAAAATGAGATTGAATTGGGCTCCAAACAGTTCACAAACAGGGCACGACCACTGAGAAGTTACCACCTGCTGCCCCTAAGAAGATGGATCTGGGAAATGATACCAGCATATAGACAATCAGGGACCAAAAACACTAGAGAGAAGTAAACTCTGAATGAGTTTTGGCAGAAACAATAAGGACACACTTTAGAAATGCTAGAGCTAGAAGAGAAAGATCAGCCTAAAAAGCAAGATAACACTCAAAGATAAATATCCAAACATAAGATGACTGAAGGTAGGATTGTCATATAAAATTAAAGAGGTTTTGAGGACGAAATAAATTTCTTATTTGTATAATATTAGGGCAGATAATTATACCTCTGATGAGAAAGATAAATGAATAAATAAATTGATAAATAAATAAAAATGATAAATAAAGTTTTTAAGAATATTCATGGGAAACAGAATTTTATACAGTTTGAGAAATGCTGACCACAGAATCTTAGACTAGAAAAAATTACTAAGAATATGCTGTTAGTTCTAGCAACTGGCTTTTTATACAACCCTGACGTAGAAAAGGCACCTAAAAAGTTTCAAGAGTAAGAAATCTGAAATGATTTCTTAGCCTAGTCTATCATGCAAATCATACTAAGTATACTTTTGCATCCATAATCAAATAACAGCGACAAGAGCAATCTAAATTCTTACTCACTGTGGTATTTTTATTAAGTGGTATCTGTAGGCCAATTCCATTAAAAAGTGAATGTAGGGTAAACATTTTAAACTCCTTAATAAATATAAATGGAAAATATCAATTTAAAGGTGATAATATTCATAATTTATATATGAAAGTGTATTTTAGATAATGGTTTGAAGAACAGTATGCTTTGAAAGCATAAAAATTAAGTGCTAGGTCTCTAGAAGGACAAGTCATGGTTACATGTGTGTCAGTGGACAAGAACTATGCAAACAGGAGCACATGGAACATTCTCAATTCTCTAACCATGGTTTCAAGTAAAGAAAGACCACAGTACAAAGTAGTACATGCTTTGCAAGCAGATGACCTCAAGCTGAAGCTTTGGTATCTTTAAATGAGGCTGGGAATGATTCTCAGTTAAAGAAACTGGAGCGGCAGGGCCAGGCAGTGTGGACAAGAGAGACTGATGGTCTACCTTGGTGCAAGGAACCAAGTGCTCTAATGAATATTATGTTAGCAGCCCC